>OX459206.1:1197819-11197819 GCA_949775195.1 Diarsia dahlii
TGTTGACAAGGCAATCTAATTTGCAAGCTTCATCTTACGTGTCATTTTAAATGTATAATTAGAAGAAGAATTACTATGATGACACTTTATAAAATTCAGTAGTTCTTGAAGTCTACGGTGGATAGTCTTGGTCACCGCGGCTGTAATCTACGTGTGTTAAAAACATTACCCTTCTTTCGGGCACCAAAGCTTTCGGGTTATAAAGGTAACTGCAGTAATTTCACCCAGATTGTTAAGATAGTCTTCCAAGTTGTGTGTAGTGGTCGTTTACAGCGGTTCAGCAGTTATTTGTTTGTAGTACTCGACGTAACTGTCGCATTGTTCTCCTGAAACAATAGAGCTGCGGTTAACACAGAGCCATACAGTTACGGTAGAATGATTTTGAACATAAGTGAAGAACATTAAACATTGTTTGATTGTAACTACATAATCAGAAGACTTATTTATAAGTAAATAGCTGTAGCTGTCGATTGTTTGTATAAATCTAGATTATGAGACATTATGAATATTATCCTTTTTATCCAATCTTACAAACATGTACCTCTTTATAATGTTAGTATAGGTCTAAGTATTCAAACAATGTAACACCTTGCTTAACGCTTGCCTCAATACATACATATACATAAACTCACGCCCCTTTCGAATGGGACTAGGCAGACACTACAGGAACGCCATACGAACCTTACATATTTTTATTGCGCCATTTGGTTTATTTTTTCGCATTATTATTTGTGAAATCATCACTTAATATAGGCACCTTAGACCAATGGCTTATCACCAACATAAAACAGAGTTTATCTTCAGTAGCAACCCCATGACATCGAAAATAAATGGCGTCGATAAGTTATCAGTTCAAATATAACCTACACACCATGATAATGATGTGTTTTTGTAAAAACAGTTTCATACTGGATAAGACTGATGCAGATTTATTTGTTTTAGAGGTCAAGTGTGACTTGATAGCGAAAAAATGACATGGTATTAGTCCCTGTGAATTAATGTTGCAAGTTTTACCTTGGCTTCTATTTTTAATCATTGTATTGATTGTGAGGAGTTTCCTGACCTTATGAAAAATAGCAAAATTATTCCTTTATTCAAGGCAGGTAGTACATCAGACCCCACAAATTATAGACCTATTTCAGTGCTGCCTACTTTTAGTAAAGTTTTTGAGAAATTAATTTTAGACCAATTGCAAAGATTTTTTAATAGACATAAATTATTACATAACAAACAGTTCGGTTTTACGAAGGGTCGATCAACTGCTGATGCCGGTGTCGAACTTTTAGGACATATTTATAGTGCATGGGAGGATAAATGCGATGCTTTAGGCATTTTTTGCGATTTATCCAAGGCATTTGATTGCGTTCTTCATGAAACGTTAATCAGGAAACTCCGCCACTACGGAATTCGGAACAACGCTCTGGATCTTCTTGCCTCATACCTGAGTAATAGGATCCAAAGAGTTGACGTCAACGGGAAAAGATCTCCAGGATCTTTTGTAACAATGGGAGTCCCGCAGGGCTCAATTCTTGGCCCTTTCTTGTTTCTCATTTATATTAATGACTTGCCTTACCTCATAAAGGATAACCACGATATTGTGTTGTTTGCAGATGACACTTCGCTTTTGTTTAAACTTAAACGTCAGCAGCCAGTTATTGACGATGTAAATAGCGCGATTTCAAAAATAGTGGATTGGTTTAACGCTAATAATTTACTCCGCGGCATACGCAGTTAGAAAAATTCGTAATTTAACCGATGTAGAGACAGCCCGATTAGTGTATTTCAGTTATTTTCATAGCGTAATGTCGTACGGCATTCTGTTGTGGGGGAATGCTGCCGATATTCAGACCATCTTTGTTTTGCAAAAGTGGGCGGTTAGATCAATTTATAAATTGAGTCCGAGACACTCTCTTAGAGAAAAGTTTAAGGAAATTAATGTAATGACTGTTCCTTCTCAATATATTTATGAAAATTCTCAATATATAAATACAAGAAATAAACATAAATTTATTGTACCCACAACAAGGCTCAAGAAAATAGGTGGATCATTTAGATGCCAATGTATTCGCTTTTATAATAAACTTCCAAGCGACTTTCAAAATTTAAGCATTAATAAATTCAAATCTTTTATAAAACGTAAACTTTGCCAGAAAGCATTTTATGCCGTTAAAGATTGTAAAGAGGACAAAAAAGCTTGGGATTGAGCTGCTCCAATTTGAATTGAAGGTAAATTGATTTTATATCTTTTTATTAATTATACCTTTTTATTTTTTTACACTTTTTACATTTTAATTATTTATAAATTATTTACAATCCTTTTACAATTTGACATTTTATGATTTTTCTTTATACACAATGACATTATTTACTTTTTTAAGTATGATATTATTTTTTGCTTTTTTGATCAATATTTACTTGTTAAATATTTTATTTTTCATTTATTTTTGTGTATACAGCTTGACATGATTATTTAATATGACAAATATTTTATTATTTTTATATTGTGAAGGACCATGTGGGTCTTTCTCTAATTTTAACTATTGTCTGGCAGTTTGAGTACTATAAGCGACCCACCCAAATGTCCTTTCTTTGGTATTGTTCGTCGTGACGTTGAGCTCCTTGAGTTATAAGTCGAGCTCCACGATAACTGACAAATGCTTGCACTGACTGGACGGGTCCACTCAAATCTGTGTGGTGCTTTCTTCAAAAGACCATCTGCATAGTCTTCATGTGTGTATTATACCAAGATTATGTTTGTACCTTGAACATATTGTAAACCCAAACGATTTTAAAAGAGTGTCCATGAAGTTTCTTGCCATTCTTCTCATGAGACCAACGCTTTGGAATTGGCAACTACAGTACACTCACGAGTTATTATGCCTTGTGACTGGGACTGTAGCTTAGTTTATTTAGCTTCAGTAGTTAAGTAGTTTACTGCCGCACTCGGAGAGCTTCAGTGGTTGCTTGGGCCGTCGCTTGGTAAGGGTTTTTGGCAGTTTTGTCATACAAAACTATGTCAGGCCTTTGCTGGGTGGCGGCTTGAGCAATCGTTGGATATCTCTGAGTGCCGCAGTTAGTTTAATTCGACTTTTCAAAAGTGCCTGTTACTGGCCTACTTGAAATAAATATTTTTGACTTTGACTTTGAAATATTTACTTCATTAGTGATCAGATAGATTGAAGAGACAGTGAAATATCATGAAGTATATCAGATGCAGTTTTGCTACAAACTCATGGATGTTTTCATATCTTGTAACAAGATCTGCAAAACCTATTATTGTTAAAAAAACATGATAAGTGTGATTTCTCTTGTCTGTAATTTTTCACTTCATCATGACTAGTAAGTAAAAATTACAATATAGTAAAAAGACTGCCGAACGATAGTAACTACTTAAATTAGTGTGTATTGACTATGTGTAAGTTAAATGATAATACATAAAATTCACGTGTGAATGAAACTATTTATCTGATTTCAATGAAGTTTGGTGAAAGTGACCCGAAAGGCAGTGCCGTGGAAAGCAGGGCCGGGATGCTAATATTAATTAATAAAAGTCCTTTTTAGTGTCTAGTAAGATTCTGACTGAATGGTGGTGGCCAAGATTGGGTTAGAGAAACCAGGGCCGTCCAAAAGCGCGTTGGGTCGACGATATTGGCGGGAGCGCGGGAAACAGATGGATGAGGGACGCACAGATCAGAAAGGAGTGACAGAAAAAAGGCTCCCCTTTTTCTGGCCTATACCCAACATTGGGTTATTCCGGGCTGAAATGTTGATGATGATTCATTAGTTTTGATGTTATGTCCTGTTTACCTTTCAAGAAGTGCGGCGACCCCCGGGTCCTCTCGTTCCTGTTCTGCAGCGCGTGGTACACGGCGGTGAAGGCGGTGGGCTGCTGGCGAGCCTCGGCCACAGCTTGCGCTGCCGCCAGCAGCTTGCGCGGCGGCAGCGCCAGCCACGCGCCGCCCGCCTGCTTGGCCGCGCCGACTGCGCCTACTGGCTCGTTCCAGCTTAGCAGGACTTCTACTACTTCCTGGGAAATATTGAAGGATTAGAAACCATCCGCTAATGAGGGTGAGGTAAACATTAGCCGAGCAGTTTGGAAATTAATATTAATTTTTACACGACTGCCCCAAAAAAAAAGAGTGTTATGTTTTTATCGTTCATGTATGTATGTTTGTTTGTGAGTTTCTTTTTTGTATATTTTAGTGATTGGGCTCAGTAAGTAGCCACGTTTATGGCAATGTTAGAAGGGTTGTTCAAATCGTTGTGATCAGGAGCATCATACTCGTAATGGCTGTTGGTAGAAACAATACTCTTTTTCGCCAAATTATACTTGCAACAGACAACAAGAAGAATATTTCGATTTTTTAGCTACCAGTCACCTTTCTGTAATTGGAGAGGCATCAGATGAACAAGAACAGTCAATTGGGATACACACTCGATGCATTGAATCGATTCTGTAAGTTTGTAGGTTATGTGTGAAAATTCAAGATGGCGCTGACGATTTTTTTTGGATTTTTTATCATGAGTGTCATTTTCTTGGATTCCAGGGTTGCTGATAACGAAAATGAAGTCAAAACAAAAAATTACGGAGGTGACGAAAAACACTGCTGACGTGCATACCTCGTATCCTCGCAACCTCCACAGCATATCCAGCGCGAGCTGCGCGGCGGCGGGGTCCATGTGCCCCAGCGACAGCAGCGCGCACGCCAGCGGCCGCGCGTCGCCCAGCGCGCCCCGCCGCAGCACCGCGCGCAGGCGCCCGCCCGCGCCGCGCGTCACCAGCGCGCGCACCGCCAGCTCGGCCGCGGCCTGCTGCACCACCATGTCGTGGCGGCACAGGGATGCGATGTACGCCGTCACTACCTGCCCAGGTAGAGGTCGTACTTGTCATGTTATTACGACACGAACGTGGGGGTAGAACGATCGATCGATGTGCAAATTGCACGTATTTGGTTTTTGTAACATTGAGCGTCAACAAATTATTTCGCAACCCTGTTTAGTCCTGAGCCACACCAAAGGCCCCGTCCCAGCTATCACCACTGAAGAAGAGAGCAGTGTCGTCAGCGAATGTAAAAAAATATCCGATGCCAAGGTGAAGTCGGCGCAGGTCATTGATGTAGAAGAGAGTGAGTCCGAGTATACTGCCCTGAAGTACTCCAAAGGTCACTGTCTCCTCACCACTTACCATCCGATCAATTTTAACTTGTTGTCCGGTTAAATAAGTAGTTCTGGAATAATTTTAGTGGAAGACCCCGTACGCCCATGTTCTCCATTTAATGCAATAAGTGTAGAACTGAAACTGTGTCGAAGGCTTTTGCCAAGTCCAGAAATATCGTCAGGCAATATTTCTTCTTATACAAGTTCGTAATGACCGAGCTAGCCAGCTCATGAACCGCTTTTCATGAACTTGACTCAAATTACGCGTTGTGTGGAATGCGTGTGTATTAGGTGTAAGTTGATTGTGTGTAACGAAAGGTTGTATAAGTTGTGTGAGACTGCAACTAGGTTTAACATGTAACATATAAGTGAAGGTAAAATTAACGAACGATACAATTCAATTTGAAAGTAATCTTAAAACAGGTAATAACAATGCAGCACAATTTATAATAAGCACATTAACCAGTCACAAAATAAGTTCGTTTAACTCGGAGTCTGACTCATCATTAATACGCACTGGCGATGACCCTTCTTCTTTCTTGATGTAGACCTTCCCGTAGGACGTCTAGGCCGCAACAAGTTTTTTATCTTTGATATTTAGGCGCGCAACATAGTACAACCTTCTTGCTTTGCTCGTTAGGGATTCAGAAATAAATAATGTACAGTGCGATCAAATTATCTTGGCAGCTCTGAACATAGGCCGTTTGAAAAAGCTATGCAAAACCGTCTCATGGAATTTATCGGGAAACATCAGATTCTAAAGAAGGAACAATACGGGTTCCAAAAAAGGAAATCAACCACTCTTGCATGCTTCAATCTGGTAAAAAATATAATTGATGAAGTAGACATGGGGAAAAGAGTATCGGTTGTATTTTTCGATATGTCGAAGGCTTTTGACTTTGTGTCCCACAGATTACTGCTTTCGAAGTTAGAACGATATGGCATTCGAGGACCGGCTCTTAGCTTAGCTGGCTTGAAACTTACCTAGTGGGCAGAAAGCAATGTGTGGAAATATTAAGTATGACTAGAAACAGAGAACTACAGGGAATAAGATCTCTTCCCAAATACAACAACCACAAGGAAGCGTTTTGGGTCCCCCTTTATTTCTATTATATATTAATGATCTCCCTGAACACACACCCAATCCATGCACATTGTTTGCGGATGCATTTCAATCATTATGACGTCACCAATTAATACTGACATAGATAATTACAGAAATGACATTAATAATACAATTGACTCAATAATTTCATGGTTAAGTAGTAATAATTTGCATGTAAATATAAGTAAAACAAAAATTATTCAATTTAGGACATATGGTCGCAAGCGGGATAAACTTGACATTATTTATGACGGACAACCTCTAATGGATACAGATGAAACCATTTTTCTGGGAGTAGCACTGGATGGGTACTTCTCTTGGAAACCGCACGTAGAGAAACTTTGCAACAAATTAAACAAATTCGTTTACGTACTCTACACACTGCGAAAGACCTCGTCGCAGAGTACTATGTTAACTGCGTATCACGGCTGTGTTGCTTCCACTCTACAATACGGCCTCATACTATGGGGTAACTCAACAGATGTGGATAAAGCATTCAGGGCACAAAAGAAATGCATCCGGGCTATTTGTGGCATTCCACCATGGGAATCCTGTAAACCGTTGTTCCAAAAATTAAAGCTTCTAACATTACCCTGTATGTACATTCTAGAATGCGTTAAATTTGTTCGGCAGCATTTTGATTTATTTAAAAAGGCTGAAGACCGTTACCCTCGTAAAATAAGAGATCCAGATAGAATAGTTCTGCCTAGAGCGCCAAAGACTGCTCTATATAGAAATAACTCCTATAGTATGTGTGGGTTAATTTATAACAAAATTCCAAAGAATCTTAAAGACTTATCTAATCATTTATTTTTTGTTAAGTTAAAATTATGGCTTCTGGAGAAACAATTTTAATCTGTAAATGATTTTTTGAATAATGTTAATAAATAATCTTTTTTTAATTAGTTAATGAATGTTATGTTATGTATAATAGTATTGAATAATTATATAGTTTTTATGATAATTTAATAATGGTAATTGCACGGTAATAACGACATAAATTATGATTGAAAGTGTAAGCTTGTAAACAATTTGCACGCTTAATAAGAATGTATCAAGACGATTATCATTTACCCGCTAATATTATGGAAATGTATCTAATGACATTATTACTCAATTTAATTTTAATGAATTAACTTTAATACAATTATGAAACCCAAATGTTTGCATGTCACATTATTATGACTAAGTACCTATTATGGATCTAAATTATTGTTACGACGGTCATCTAGAATCTTCGAGAAACCGCGCTAATAACTGTGTAGTACCACAGATTACCAGATACTACACTCCATACAAAATGTTCAATGCCTACCGCTAATAGCCTACACTTTCAAGTCAACAGACGCTGCGAACGAAAATGTACCCTAACCTTACAAACGTAAAGTGAGTTTTGCTTTGTAGATGCGCGCCGCGCCGCCGCCGCGTGGATATTGTGAATTGCCAGGGCTGCCTCTATCGACAAATATGATAATAGGGTTTTGTAGTATACTTTATAAAATAAAACAAGCTTTTTAATGTATCAGATTAAATTGTTTTAAAAAATAAGTATAAAACGAAATTTATAGGTATTTAAAAAGAATAGTTAATTTTACTTAGAGGTGTTTTATTTTGATGCAATGTTTTTTTTTTCCTTTCTTTAAATTCCCGATTGTTAAACTTTTACGTATAGAATATTCTAAATCGAACAAACAATTTTATTAGGTAATCTTGGGGGAAACAATGGCAAGGGGAGTTAAGTGGTATATTTGTCATTTAATTAAATAATTGTAGGTAAGTACATTTCTTCATAACAAATTAAAACTTATATTTCTGTATCACGAATTCACGAGGAAAACCGAAAAAAGATAAGTTTTTATCGTTTCTCTTGCTGAATCTACATCCACTGCACATAATACACCAGTTGTAGCTATTACTTAGGAGTTTAAAACTCGCGTCAAATCGACCGAAATAATTATAATAACTATGCGTATTGCACAGAGTACTAAATATTGCGTGTGTACGCGCCGCGCGGCTGTTGAAAACCCTCTGTGCTATGGTCATCGATAGACCGGCGCCCGGTAGGTAGTTAGCGCGCGTAAGTACATGGAGTGTAGTATCTGGTAATCTGTGGTAGTACCTAGAAAATACGAGTTCATTCTTTTAGGTACCTATTTCCGTAGTAGGTATAGAACTTACATTGTATTCAAGGTCAGGCGCCGGGAGTCGCCGGCAGTTGTCATTGTAATTTCGACCGTATGCCGACGACGTTAAGTAACTTCTTCCTTGTCGGTTCTTTTATCTTTAAGTTTATTTTTTGTTAATGTTTTTTTTGTGGATGCTTTCTTGAATAATAGAGAATTATCTCGAATGTCTTTTGTTTGCTTGGGTATAAAAGGACCGATTGAGGACGAAGTGAGGCAGTCTACTTTTAAGCGAGACAACGAAAGGATTGAAGTGAAATCTAGTACGATAAAGCGTTCAGTAGTATTGAAGTGATTGTGAATAAGTGTTTATTGAGTAATAAAGTTAATTCGTGTGTTTAATTGGTAGTGTTTTTATTTATCCCATAACCAGCTCGTAACATTATTTATGTTACGACCGAAACTGTACCAATACTTTTAGCAAATAAATTGATTTGATTTGATTTGATAGGCTTTGCGAAATTTTACGCATGAAAACTTGGGAATAAAACTGTTATTGCCAGATAAACCAATACTTAAACGATCAGAAAATATCTAATTTAAACAGTGAGCAATACAAATAAAATAAATATCATAACACTTTTATACATTCGTTGTAACAAAATGACCTGCACGAAGTTCGGAGCTGCCAAGATACCGTAAATCACCCGGAACGTTGATGTGTTGCGAATTTAGACGTTGTTGATCAAGTTCACCTGTTCACGTCTAGATTTGTTAAAATGAAATGTACCTGGAAATTTCAGACTCCTTCCGTAGTGTTGTAGTAAATTCTACCACTACGGCTTTGCATCCGAAACTAAAGTTTTTTTCTGAAAGTTTCAGAATAAGAAGCAGGTATGAGGTTGTAAGTTTTTCTGACAGTTTTCTTTTCACAGTAAAATTCTCAGGGGTTGGAATGTTTGGGCTATTTTCAATGAGTCACTACGTTAAAATTGGTAAAAGTATATTGTAAAGATGGCAAAAACATAGATTTTTTTTTTTAAACTTTGCCCCACACTAGGAATTTCTCCTGTATCGTGGGTGCGTTTACAAACATTTAAACTCACATACACAAATACCCAGACCCGAAACAACTATCTGTAGGTCATACAAATATTTGTTCCGTGCGGGGATCGAACCCGCGACACGCGGCGCAGCAGTCCAATCGCTCAGCCACTGCGCCAACCGTGTCGTCAAATATCTATAGGTAAAAGGTAAAACAAAACAAACAGGGGTTGAACAGCAAATACTAGGGAATATTCAACAAGCGTTTCGCGAAGGTGTTGAAAGCGCGCGCGAATCCTACTCCACTGGTTTTGAGTATTGTACGCGCGTCGCGGGTTGGGTTGCGAGGAGCCGTGGACGGTGTTGCCAGTTCACAAAAATGTTTTGAAAGGCAGTGCTACAATATTAATATAGAAATCACTGGACAGTAGCCTAGTATACCACCTAGCATACCTAAGCAGGTTTGCCGCCCCGGGCCATTATATTCATATTTCGTTTTTTATAGCCATTTGTTAGAAAAAAAAATAGGTAGAAATATAAAACAATTTTTAAAATGTCAAATATGTATTAGAAAGAGTTATGGCTCATGAGTTCCCGACTGACCTGCACCAAGTACTGTTCATCCGCGTGATGCTGCAGCACGTGGCTGCAGATGTCGGGCTGCGAGATGAGCACTCGCAGGTTGTGTTGCGGGCGCGCACACTCGGGCGCCTGCCCCGCGGTGTTGCGTGCCACCTCCACGTCTGCCCACTTCCTGACGATACCGGGGTGAGGAGTTACGTCATTTGAGTTTTAGTGAACTGCTATTCAAGGTGTAAAGTGTAAACGGTGTATACACGACGCGTGATCCGGCTCGAAGGACCAAAAATTTGTTGGGGTATGAAACGAAGTGTTTCGCGTATCACACTCAAAATGTTCTTACTTTCATATGCATTCAGTAAAAAGCAGTTATTTTGGTATTACAAACAGATTCTTTTTTATTTAGGTATTTGTATCGATATATTGTATCCATAATTTGGTAATTTCAACTAAGGGGAAAAAAACATATGGGACAAATAATGGAAATGAGTTCTTACTGATACTGAACCATCAGAAAAACGCACACGCAAACGGTTAAAAACCCCCCGGTATAATTATTATGTCATGTTTTTTCTTTCTAACTAACCTGTACACCGAGTTGATCTCGTCGAACACCTGGGACAGCTGCACCAGATAGGAGCCTGCCTCAGTCACCAGTTGGTTCACAATCCTGTATATGGTGTCCTTGCCGTTGGTCCGGCGGAGTAGTACGGCTACTATCTTTGATATCTCGTCTTTTGGTACCTGAGGGTTGAATGAGAAGTTAGATAATTGATTTTTCATAATTCTATAACATTGCATAAGGTTGCGGGGATCAGCTGGATGCGACATGCAGGGGACCGGTCAATGTGGCGACATTTAGGGCAGGCCTATGTCCAACAGTAGACGTCTTTCGGCTGGTGGCTGTAATGATGAATGATGATTGCATAACTTTTGGCAAATCTGAATTTTGGGTCAGTAAGTCGCCTTATGGGCGGATTTATTTTTTCTATTTGACGAAATTCGAATGAAATGGAACACAATTTGTATGAAATTAACGACCAAGAAAGGGAACTTACTAGGAAATGTTAAAACAGGCATTTAAGGTTGAACAAGCCAGTCATTCTTCCATACAAACTTATGAAGGTGATTACTCCTCTGTTTGGCGGTGTAGGTTCAAAATTAAAAATTGTATCTACTGGTCTTATCATTATCTAGGTCTGTATGGAAGCAGAATTGGAAAAAAAATATTGATTTGGAAGTTATGAACGTCAAAACTTTCATATTTTAGCACTGATTTTAACTCATCTTTGGTCGTAAATAAGTAACGTATATAGTATGAAAAAGAAAAAAGTGAAACCATACGGACATAGATTAGTTATTAAAAAATTTAAATAATTTGATTTTGAACAGATACATTCAATAGATTTTTCATGAAACCAAATATACCAAAGGTCTGCATAGGAAATTTCGCGCGCCCGTTTTAGTTGTGTCTCTTTCGCTCTATGCATTTCGCTCGTGATGTCGGATGAAATAGCATGCATTTTAGCCCCGCCCACCAACTAGTTCGTGCCGTTGGCTTGTTTACCCTTAAACAGTTATTTATAAGGTAAAAAGTGTAACTTACCGAGTGCGCCAGTCCGGAGGGTAAAAGGTTGACGCGCCACAGACAACCGAGTCGCGCGTCGATGATATAGTCCGGTTGAAACACCACCCACGTGTCTGAATCTTTACTAATTGTCAAGGAATTATGTCGTCAAGCTATTGGGCTCATTATTTTGCATAATTATCATTAATTGGGGAGTAGTTAAAGTTTTTGTTTTAAAATGTAAATAGAAGTACATAGTTTCTTGAGACGATTGATGTATTTTAGCGACTTCGCACGGTTATCGTGGCCTTGCCAACTCTGCATTACAAAGAACAAGCAAGGAATTTATTGTAGATCAATCTCATAAATAACTTTCTAGCAAAATTTTCTATATGACCTGCTAATCGAAATCGATATGTTTTGGTTTGGCAAACGATGAGTTTATCAATTCATCTGATAGTTTTTTTGTATGTTCAGCGATAATTCTGAACCATGTCGGTCGATTTAGATTTTTTTTTGTTTGGTAAGTGGGTATCTCGGGTGGTCTCATATTTTTGTAAAGGATACACATAGGACAGTGCAGGTCGCCCACAGAGGCTGGCTGCATGCTAACGCCCGGCACCACGGGGATGTGTATCACCACACCGCTCTCCGGACGAGACTCCTCCATTATGTCGAACAGCTGGGACGTTCTACTCGCCTGGAACGAGACTTATGTGTGGCATGGCAACTCAAGGTGTAAAAAAAACCGAGATAAGTGTGTTTTTATAACATTAATCATAATTACTATCATTAAGAAGTCGAGTGAGACTAGTTAATTAGTATTTTGGACTGTAAATGACAAGACACAGTTCTCACTTCTCAGTCAGCATCAAAAATGCCTTTAGAGTTAAATTCTTTTCAAAGGCAGATTATAAGCCTCGTTGAGAATTCGTTCTTGCATGAAGAGTTTCAGCCGAAGCTTCCTAATCCGGGATCATTCGCGATCTGTGGCTCGCGATTCTGATCTCAGTTTACAGCACCGAGTTTGGAAACGTGCCCAATAAATTCGGATCGGCGAATAACTGAGTGAGTTATAGTTCTCATTAGATTTACTCTACGAAGACTAGTTGTTTGTTGATTTTCGGGCAGCAAATGTTGTGAAAGGGCACGTCGCGTTACTTATTTGAATGGGGATCGCAGAGTTTCTGACCATTCGTTCTGGGTTTGATCGTACTTATTGATCGATGTATTCTGTTTAAAGACTTAGCCCAAAGTCAACAGCAGCTACAGCAATATCTTAGAAGTAGTTTTAAGGAAGAACTCCTTTGGGACCGCCCATATTAGCCGCAAAACCGATCACCGATAGGGTAGACGCGGTGTGTTTGAGTGAAGCCCGCGTATCGGCAAGCGTCGTCGTGCCCCTTTCGCTCTGCTCAAGAGCGGGAGGGGTTATTTGATGATTTTCCACCCACCCAAAAAAAAAGCGTCGTCGTGAGACGCCCTCAGCCTCGGTGGAGCGACCATCTTCTAACTGGATGAGTGTTGCCGAGAATCGAGTTAGGTGGCGTGCGATTGCAGAGGCCTATACCCAGCCGTGGATTGTTGTAGGCTGATAATGATGAGGGTATACAGGTAATCTCACGTCTTAAACAAAAGTAACAAAATTATGACTATCTAAGTATAGCTAGAAGTTTCGTGAATTACCAGAGATGTCATGCATCAGAATGATTACCATGCTTGCTCGAGGATTGACCATTTTAGAATGGATAATTATGAATACTCATGGTCTGAAAAGTCTGTAGACTTTAGAATAGATTTTTTTTATTTCCTCTTAAATCAGACGTTACCTGATGATGAACCACGACCAGATCGTCGAGCACGTTGACAGCGAACCTGCCGACGAGCCCGGTCTTCAACACGTGCGTGTAGTGGAAGCCTGTCGGACCTGTAATCGGCATCAGCCATACCTGGAGAGAGATATTGTAGGGACTATTACTATACTGGCTCTGTCGGAAAACATAGTACTGTTTTTTTCCACGTTTTATAAGGGCTTACATTTTGATATAAGTGGGGAGAATTTGTTACTGCATTCGAGGTGGAATTCACAACGGAGCCGCCAGGCAAGGTTGTTATTGAGCCGAGAACTACAGTAACAAAATGCAAATTGTAAAATTCACAGCTTGGCAAGTCAAAGTAAGACTGAACTTGCTGAGCTGTTTCGAGAAAAGGATGGTACGGCCGTGCCGCTTTATTGCTCGACTTGGCGGGGGCATTCTGTGCCCCCAGATTCAGATAGCACTGTCAGGGCATCACAGCTTGTGATGTGATGGAGAGACGTTTGCCTAGCAATGGGGTGCTGCAAACTAACAGTACAATAACAGTAGTAATACATTTTGGGCACGCAAGTTGGCCCGCTATAAGGAAAGCCTGTGTACCTCAGTGGGCCCAGGCGCGGAGACGGTGGCGGCGTGCGCGTGTCGGAACACGGCGCACCACGTGGCCTCGCACAGCCGCAATATGAACACGTCGCGTTCCACCACTGGACGCGTGGCATCCACTGCAACATTATTGTATGTTGTTTAGCATTTATTAGCGACCCGCCCCGGATTCGCACGGGCGCAATCGAGATTAAAACTTCCTCTTGAATCACTCTATCTATTGCTGCAAACAGTATTCAAATCCGTTGCGTAGTTTAAAAGAACTAGGCGAACAAACAGCGGGAGCGACTTTGTTTTATACTATGAAAAGGTAAAGATCTTTTATTTGGCTTGTTAATTGAATGATGAACTTTCTATAAGACTTTGGGTCTTAAGAATACACTCATAGGCACATTCAACCACCCACCTACGTTTAGGGTTACTCACTACATATTATAAAACGAAGTCATCTGCTGCATCTATCTGTCTCTCTCTGTCTGTTCGCGATTAACCCAAAAACTACTGCACCAATTTTCATGCTGTTTTCACCAATGGATAGTGTCTCGAGAAAGGTTTTAGTACATAATTTAACCGATATCTAAGCGGACGAAGCCGCGGACATCAGCTAGTGTTTGTTTTAGTGAAGGAATGCTTATTGGGATGTGTCAAGTGTGTATTGTAAATTTGCATTCCAAGAGATCTCACAAATGTGGCAATCAATCAATTTGTAAGTTCAGAAGGCAGGGCAGGCGATTGAAGAGGACCACAGTTTACTGCTTGTTATCTCCTTTCAAGAAAGCTTGTAGAGTGTGGTGGGTTATAAATGTATTAATAAAATAATTGAGCATATGCTGCAATTCTCTCAGAAAAGTAACCAAATTCTTTTCCTTACATTCCAACTTCTGCAGTTTGGTGATGGTGGAGTTGTTGAGAGAGAATGGTTGCAGCAGCACTCCATTGTTGCCAGCTAGCAGCACTATGTTGCTCTGGGAGCACCATGAGAACCACGCACAGCTGGAAAGGAGAACAACTAATTAAAGTTAGGCAGTTGTTTGAATAAAACAGGCAACATCATCATCATCAGATCAGTTTAGAATCACCCACTGCTTGCTATAGGCCTCCCCTTGCTTCTGCCACACTTCCCCATTCTGTGTTCCTCAAACAAGTTTATTTAAAAAACCTTGCTCCCGCTTGGAATTTCTACAGTAGAAGGGACTTCGCCTTGATTGACTCCATCCAGAAGGATGACGAACATGGCTAACTCCATGGCCAGACGTCATGAAGCCAAAACTACTGGGGACAATAGGGGATCGGACAAAAAAAAACTAATTAGTCCGTCAGATAGATTTCCAAAAATTATTGGACACGTATTTTTTATTTTTTCACGTAAACTTAAAATGAAGACGATACAGTGCTTCGAAAACTCGTGTGACGTCATATGATAGTACATTTTGACGACACAAGTGACGTTTCAAGCCCCACTCCAAGATCTTTGACGCGTTTTATCTTCATCATTTTTTATTGATTTGATAAAACAAAAAACACGTATTCAATATTTTTCGATAATCTAACTTACGGACTAAACAGAATCATATTATTTTGACCCAGTCCGATCCCCTATTGTCAATATTTATTGAATGTGTCACTGTAGGAATTAACCATGTATCATTAAACCATCATCAGAACCCACTTAGTTTGGGCCTTACTACATTGCCTCTGGCTACAGTACAGGCACATTTTTACACTAGTAAGAAGTAACAGCACCAATACCTGAATGAAGTGTTTTTCAAGCTTTTCAACTGTTTCTTCTCTGGCAAAATTTGAAGTAGCTCTATCCCATGGTCTGTTATGAATGTAATCTCATTCACTTTGGGCCAAACAAAGCCCAAGATCTTAGCATTCTTCCATTTGCATGTGTGTGAGTACTCCACATTGGTAGGCGCCAAGTCTTTGAAGTTTACAAACTCTACTGTTGCATTCTGATTGTCCTGGTTTCTTTGTATTGCAAGAATTTTAAGGTCTGGAGAAAATTTTATTGATATTATTGGTCCACGGTCCTCCATTCGAAATGAAGTTGATTTTGATTCATCCATGGCATTGACCGTCACGCCTGTGACGCCCCCAGACCTAACTGTGAACACCTGAAAGAAAAAATAGTATGTATTCGTATGATACACAAAAGTAGGTTGATCAAGTCTTTCTTTTTTTCAGTGGCAATGACCGTAAATTAAGACTAAGATAAACATAACAGAAAATAGTAAAAAAGCTGAAGGATACAAGAAAATACAGTCATGAGGATTTACCTGTCCATTACTGTCGTCGAAAAATACATTTGTTACTGGACTATCGGCGTCAAATCGTTTTGGCTGATCAGATAGAGCCAGGTAGTATTCATCACTGTCTTTTAATCGGAATCGTGCCATCTTCTAAACATAATAAACTTTCGTTTCAAAAACTAAAACACGAAACTTCTTCTTTCTTTGTTGTGACACTGTCAGATTCATTGTGAAGTGACAATGACATATGTCAATGCAATGACATGACAAATTGAAATATGTCAAAAATGTGACATTTCGTCTATGCTTGGTAAAGATTATTTAATTCCACTAGCATATCGGCTTTTGAGATAACTATACAAGTCAGAGCTCAACCCATGGCCTACATTTGGGTGCAGTGCTCTTTCTACAAGGTGTAAACGAACCCGTCACAAAGACGTCAACAAAGCATTCTGTGTATAGAAAAGCAAAATTATTGTTAGTACCTAATGGTTTTTTTTTGGGGTGAATAAATATCACGTTTTAGGGTAATACACGTAGAAAGTTGGCTACCGGCGCCGATGGGCTAGCGCTTATACTTTGTTTAGAGACTGCCTGTGCCGACTAGCTGGATCTTTCGGTAAGCGATTCTTTCATCCTGTAGTCATAGACAAAGATTTAATTTTGAAAATCTTGTTGCCATAGCAACTAATGGCGGCAACAACAATCGTCGAAAGTTTCGTAGTGTTATGAAAATTAGCTAATTATGAATGAAAACATAGAATTAAATACGTGGACGGTGGATGATTCACTAGAAAATGATATTCAAGAGTACCACGAGATTAAGCAAGACACAACACTCGATGATATTGAAACTTCGTTTTCTTCAAAACAATCTCCGAAACACTTGAATGAATATGATTTCTTTACAAAGCAAGATGTAAAAACTGAACCCAAGAAGCATTTAAAAAAGAAAAAAGGAAAGAAGAAAGAAAAATCTGCGAATTTAATGGACATAATAAGTTCTGAGCTAGCCGTCTCTGTACCGCCTGTGACTGAAAATGTTGTGACTATGGTGGATATATCTAAAGAGAGACAAAACAGATACTTAAAAACGAGTTCCATATTACCAACATATCACAAATCAAAGATATTTTCTCCTGATTTAGAGAACGGGTAAGACGTTTAATACTTATTACGACGATTTCAATTATGAACCTGCTTGCAATTATGGTACCTACCCATATATACTAATCCTGTTATAGATGAGAAAGTCCCCTACATCATGAAAACTACAACCTAAAGCTAGCTTCCCACGGTTCGCGATATCGCGGACGGACGCGGAGCAGCTCGCACGACACACGTGGGTAGTGTCTAGTCCGCCGGTATCCGTCGCGAGGCGGTAATTTCAAAGGTGCGGTGCAAAGTGAAAGAGAGCGACGATACGTTCTCTTTCATTTTGCATTTTTTTAAATGAAGCTATCAAAAGATCTACAAAGACCGACACGCACCGTTGAAAGAGTCCTGTCTGGCTATCTGTGTGCGTTGCCGTCCGTGGTCGTCGGCTGTGCGTGATGATCCGCAGAAGCACCCACCGTGGGAACCCAGCTTTACACAGCCCGAAATACCGATGATCAGCAGTGGGTTACGTGTATCATACTCGCATAGTACTTGTGTATCCTGTGCGTGTTTAATTTACTCTTTTGTTTGTAGGTGGACCCAAAAAGCACGAGCTGTTAATTTGAGTCCTATATTTCCTAGAGTTCTCGAAAATGCTGAGACTGAGGTCTGTTTAATACCAGTGGAATATGTTGATCCTTGTATGTTTAATGATATACTTGAAAACAACGGCAAAGAAAATAACGCTCCCATAAAGTTTTTAGATATCTCAATTCAAAATATTACATCTAAACATCACCATACCTTCTCACTAGAGAAACTTCTTTGTGTAAAAGTTGTAGAAAGTTATAACGAGTATAATTATATTCAGAGACTGTTAAAAGATCTTGTGAAGGACATTAAAGTCAACAGAGACACAAAGGATAATCTGAAGAAAGACCTAATGAAAGTCAGTCCCAGTAAAAAAGATGATGTTAGATTTGATAAAACTGTAAGAAAGTACACAGAAAAGTTAATCAAGCTTAAAGAGAAATATAAAGAAATACTAAAAACAAAAAAAGAGATTATTCATAAAATAATATCACTATGGTCGGATATAGAAATGATAAGGGAGAAACGTGAATGTATTGAAACACCCTATAAATTAGAAATAACGAAAACAGTTTTAGATCGAAAAGAGTATGAGAAAGAGTGGAATCATACGTTTAACACAGAATACACTGATATGCTTGATGAAATTGAATTTGAGTACGTAACGAGTTACATTGAATATAAAGAGGCGAAGAATGGACAAAAAGGGGATTTCGATAATAAACAGACCAAGCCTAAATTGCATTTTGACGAAGAGAAAATAAAAAGTGAAGTAGAAGCGTTTGTTAATTCTGTTATTAATAAGGACCAAATTGAAATAGATTTAAAAAAAGATGAAAGCATTTTAACTGACTTAAAACAAATAGGTCAGCGGTTACTAAAAAATAACTATAATTTTTTGATCTATGTGGATGACGTTTTTGTATGTGAATCTGAAAAATTCACTAGCAATTATATGTTTAGTGCAGAATTTACAGAGAGTTTCTCCGTTCAGATTCTACCAAAGAATATAAGTATCAGAGTATCATTACTAGAAAATGATTTAAAGGTTTCAGATTTTAAAATAAATTTATTAGAAGTAAGAAAAACTAACGCTAATGCTGATTTTGTAGCAGAAGATCTAATTTATGAGGAAATGGTTGCACCTAATTCTAAATATGTAGGAAGCGGTGTCAGTATTAAAGAAATAGCTCACGCGAATAAAGTGAGGCTTAAAAGCAGCAATCTGTTCAAAGAAAAATTATATACCAGATACGAAATTTACATTAAAGTGGGTTGGAATGATAAACTACAGCAAAACCAATCTGAAGCTATTAAATCTTCTATGGAGACTGGAAAGCAATTAAAAAGACTGTTACATGGTATTGATAAACCGAATTTAGATGTGTTATTAGATGTAGTTAGTAAGATATATGAAAAAGACGTAACTGACGAAAACATGGTACAGACATTACAAAAACTAAGTAAAATGGAAGTTCTAGATGATGATAGCTTTCCTCTGGACGAGAACAATCAAGAGATTACAAGATTCAAGTTACTTCATTTGAGAAATATTGGGGGATTCACTAATATAGATAAGAAACTGGTTCCCCTCCACGCAAGTCAAATAACAACAGAACAATTGAACTGTCTTCAAAAGACAAATGAAAGGGAATTCGACATGGACTATCTGAATGATAGAGAAATGGAAATGAATCCAATCGAGTTACAAAGGTTTATTGGGGCCAAGTATGTTCAGAAGTTAAATAAAAATATGTTGAGGAACCTGAACGAGTTCCTTCTGCAGAAGACGCACAAAGATGTAGTTAAGGAGTTCAATCTAAGTTTAAGGTGTGTTTCAAAAATTAATTGACAAATCTAATAAATAAATAATTAAAAGTAACCACTTCTATACCTAGTTTCTTTTGATTTGTCTTATGTAAATCACTTTTTTTCGATATCAAATTCCTTTCCTCCCACACTGATTTACCATCTTTGCTACCTACGTATCCAACACTTTCAGCGAAGATTGCAGCAAGGATGTTAGTATCTACCTTTTTAATTGCAGAAGTATATTTTCCAACCAGTCCAACGTAGGAGCCCTAGCAACTGCATCAAACTCCACAAAACAGCAGCTTCTGAGAGAGTCCCTTGGAAAAGACCAGGAGATCTACGTGACTGTGTTGAGAGCATTCAATCTCCGTGACCGGAGTTCTGCTATGCTTGACGAAGCGTCTGAAGATAATGAGAAAATCGCAGGTTTGAACCGCAAAATCGCAAATATAGAAAACACTCCAGTCAATAATCGTATCCTAGATTTTGTTTAAATAATTCATGTTTTCGTGCCGTGGTGGTTACAAACTTTTATAGTTTTTTTTGACAAATTCAACAAACTATTGTTACAGGATTCAAAGTGCGACCACTTAGGCCATTCGTTCGGGTGAACTACAGAGGGACTTCGGCCCAAACCGTCACTGCCATCGGTTGCCATCCGTCTTGGAGTCACACACTCAAAATTAGCACCAAGTCAGTAACCTAACTACTTTGATTTCTCGAAAAAAAAAACATTAATTTTTGCAGCCAAAACACTACTTTCAGCTTCTTTGTCAAAAATTGTTGCAGTAGACCAGGAGAAAATTACACGCTCACTTCGCTCAAAAGTATATATAAAAAGTATATATCCTTACATAGTATAAAACAAAGTCGCTATTTTTGTCTGTTTGTTTGTTTGTATGCTTAAATCTTTAAAACTACGCAACGGATTTTGATGCGTTTTTTTTAATAGATAGAGTGATTCAAGAGGAAGGTTTTAGTATATAATTTGAACGACATCCACGCGGGTGAAGCCGCGGGCATCAGCTAGTAATATTATATAATAGTTTATATAAAAAGTATATATATATAAAAGTATATTATAATGATCCTTCTACATCTTCAGATTGGAGCCACTGTCGTCTATCCACATCAACATCTTCGACGAGTACAAAGCGAACCTCATGGAAGGTTTCTCCGAGGAGGATCACTCAAACAGAACAGTTCACTATCGGTACTATAACAAGTGGCTTGGAACCTTGGAGGTACCGTTGTATGCGGTATTGACTTTGGGCACAGTAAGTATCTGCCAAACACACCATGCAAGAATTTGTTCATGCAAAATTCAGACGACAAGAACCTTAGATAAGTGCAAACATTAGAAGTCGGAACGCCATCTTGTAGCTTTGTAGGTCATACGAATATTTGTACTGTGTAGCCTGTGAAGGAACCAAGAAACACGCAACCCATAGTACAGAAGTCAACAACCCGGCCACAGTAATTTCATCGACTTTGACTTGTTATTTATATAGCTGATTCTTCTAGTCATTCTTCTAGCTATCAAAAACGTTAAAATTCTAAAATGATACGCTTTAAATAATATTATCTATCCACCTACAGTGCGATCAAATTATCTTGGCAGCTCCGAACTTCGTGCAGGTCATTTTGTTACAACGAATGTATAAAAGTGTTGTGATATTTATTTTATTTGTATTTCTCACTGTTTAAATTAGATATTTTCTGATCGTTTAAGTATTGGTTTATCTGGCAATAACAGTTTTATTCCCAAGTTTACATGCGTAAAATTTCGCAAAGCCTATGTTCAGAGCTGCCAAGATAATTTGATCGCACTGTACACATAATGATGAAGCTATAATCCTGTCGACAGTTCAAAAGTTCTCAAAGAGGTGTGTCCATTCAACATTCCTAAGTGAGAGTGACACATTGCACTGAGCGCGGGTGTCGCGAGGAAGTGGCGTGATTCATACTCAATCCAGTGTAATAATAATTGAGAGTAACGTCCTGGCACCGGACATCGCTCAATGACGCCACTTGTGTCGATGGGCGTGGCTCACTGACGTACGACTATTGGCAACACAATATATTTAGCATGTCTCGCCAATATCACATGTGGTTCTGGTTGGCTGGACATTTCTTCAAAACTGCTCGCATTTAAGTAGGTCAATAGGGCACTTTATGTGACGGCTAAACACCCTTATTTCAGAATAGGTGACGCTACAGAATCTTAGATAATCGATCGAAAGCGTGTCCAGCCAGCTTGAAAAACCACTTTTCGCTGGTCTCTCAATCTCCGTAACGGAAGTGATTTTGACGACTTTTTGCATATCAACGGGCGTCACATAAATATGTGACAGGCATCAAGCTAAAAGTTTTGTGATACGTACAGTGGTTTAGTAGAAAAATGCAAAAAACTGTGTCCAGCCATCTTGAATTTACGTAGAAAACTTTTGGCTGGCACTTCCGAATCCCACATAACGGGAGCGTTTTCGAATATGGTTCCTTTACTAATACTTGGTGACGCAATGTGTGACAGTAATAACGTTTGATTTATGCCGTCACATGCAAGGGTTTACGAGATATCAATGAAAACTTAATGTATACTTGTGTCCAGCCATCTTGAACTCAGGCTGGCTGGACACCTGTATCTCCGCTGCCTGATGATCTACGACCTTCAGAATGGTATCAAAATGTTGTGACGGGGACGATAATGGTAACCTGAATTTGTGACGGAGAAACTTTGCGTAGTTTCAAAGATATTGATCTATTAAATTTTCCCATACAAACACTGTAGTAGGGTTACCAATATTGTAGGTTTTATGTAGGACTAAGTATTTAAGAGTTCGTATGATGCTGTTTTGGTGATATTGGGCGATCTAGATCTCGGTATCTATATGACCTAAGAATTCGGTATTTGGACACCATTAAACTTGGACTTATAATCTTTAAATCTGTACAAGCGAAAACACGATTGGATGAAAAAACCTCGATAGAAAAAAAATACTAAAACAACTCGGTTTGCACTTATTTAGAGTTGGATCTCTGAAACCTTAAGGAATTTAGTGACGATTTTTACATAATAGATAGGTAACTATATTATCTCAAATCGTGCAGATTTTTTTTTTTAATTTTCTACGTGGTTTTCTCGTAATTAGCATTCCTGTGATTGGCGCTTACGTTATTTTATTCTAAGCGAGCGCACATTCTTTCTCTCACGTTTGGAACGCGGTAGTAATAGCGCTGTCCTTTTCAATTTGTTCAATTCAGACATTCAGTCTGCTGCGGCATCTGTTGCGAGACGAACCTATGTTTGGCGACATTACAGACAGCGAACTATTTTCTACGCAATTATTTTGTTTAGTGGTAGGCAATATAGGTACCTATAATAAAGTTTAGGGACAGTATTTACTGTAAAAAGGAGTTGAAAACGTTTTGTGTAAATATATTATATACCTATCTTTTAATGATGATTGTCACCCACCTGATGATGGACTCCGAAGGTAGGTATAGGATCTCGGTGTCGGCACTACATAGAACCATCGTGTTTGGACTCATTTGAAAGGTCTAACGGAGATCTTGTTGACTAATGATGTCACCCACCTGATGATGGACTCCGAAGGTAGGTATAGGATCTCGGTGACGGCACTACGTAGAACCATCGTGTTTGGACTCATTTGAAAGGTCTAACGGAGATCTTGTTGACTAATGATGTCACCCACCTGATGATGGACTCCGTAGGTAGGTATAGGATCTCGGTGACGGCACTACGTAGAACCATCGTGTTTGGACTCATTTGAAAGGTCTAACGGAGATCTTGTTGACTAATGATGTCACCCACCTGATGATGGACTCCGAAGGTAGGTATAGGATCTCGGTGACGGCACTACGTAGAACCATCGTGTTTGGACTCATTTGAAAGGTCTAACGGAGATCTTGTTGACTAATGATGTCACCCACCTGATGATGGACTCCGAAGGTAGGTATAGGATCTCGGTGACGGCACTACGTAGAACCATCGTGTTTGGACTCATTTGAAAGGTCTAACGGAGATCTTGTTGACTAATGATGTCACCCACCTGATGATGGACTCCGAAGGTAGGTATAGGATCTCGGTGACGGCACTACGTAGAACCATCGTGTTTGGACTCATTTGAAAGGTCTAACGGAGATCTTGTTGACTAATGATGTCACCCACCTGATGATGGACTCCGAAGGTAGGTATAGGATCTCGGTGACGGCACTACGTAGAACCATCGTGTTTGGACTCATTTGGAAGGTCGAACGAAGACCTTGGTGACTAATGATGTCACCTATCTGATGATGGACTAGTAGGTAGGTATAGGATCTCGGTGTCGGCACTACATAGAACCATCGTGTTTGGACTCATTTGAAAGGTCTAACGGAGATCTTGTTGACTAATGATGTCACCCACCTGATGATGGACTCCGAAGGTAGGTATAGGATCTCGGTGACGGCACTACGTAGAACCATCGTGTTTGGACTCATTTGAAAGGTCTAACGGAGATCTTGTTGACTAATGATGTCACCCACCTGATGATGGACTCCGAAGGTAGGTATAGGATCTCGGTGACGGCACTACGTAGAACCATCGTGTTTGGACTCATTTGGAAGGTCGAACGAAGACCTTGGTCACTAATGATGTCACCTATCTGATGATGGACTAGTAGGTAGGTAGTAGGTAGGTAGTAGGTAGGTAGTAGGTAGGTAGTAGGTAGGTAGTAGGTAGGTAGTAGGTAGGTAGTAGGTAGGTAGTAGGTAGGTAGTAGGTAGGTAGTAGGTAGGTAGTAGGTAGGTAGTAGGTAGGTAGTAGGTAGGTAGTAGGTAGGTAGTAGGTAGGTAGTAGGTAGGTAGTAGGTAGGTAGTAGGTAGGTAGTAGGTAGGTAGTAGGTAGGTAGTAGGTAGGTAGTAGGTAGGTAGTAGGTAGGTAGTAGGTAGGTAGTAGGTAGGTAGTAGGTAGGTAGTAGGTAGGTAGTAGGTAGGTAGTAGGTAGGTAGTAGGTAGGTAGTAGGTAGGTAGTAGGTAGGTAGTAGGTAGGTAGTAGGTAGGTAGTAGGTAGGTAGTAGGTAGGTAGTAGGTAGGTAGTAGGTAGGTAGTAGGTAGGTAGTAGGTAGGTAGGTAGTAGGTAGGTAGTAGGTAGGTAGTAGGTAGGTAGTAGGTAGGTAGTAGGTAGGTAGTAGGTAGGTAGTAGGTAGGTAGTAGGTAGGTAGTAGGTAGGTAGTAGGTAGGTAGTAGGTAGGTAGTAGGTAGGTAGTAGGTAGGTAGTAGGTAGGTAGTAGGTAGGTAGTAGGTAGGTAGTAGGTAGGTAGTAGGTAGGTAGTAGGTAGGTAGTAGGTAGGTAGTAGGTAGGTAGTAGGTAGGTAGTAGGTAGGTAGTAGGTAGGTAGTAGGTAGGTAGTAGGTAGGTAGTAGGTAGGTAGTAGGTAGGTAGTAGGTAGGTAGTAGGTAGGTAGTAGGTAGGTAGTAGGTAGGTAGTAGGTAGGTAGTAGGTAGGTAGTAGGTAGGTAGTAGGTAGGTAGTAGGTAGGTAGTAGGTAGGTAGTAGGTAGGTAGTAGGTAGGTAGTAGGTAGGTAGTAGGTAGGTAGTAGGTAGGTAGTAGGTAGGTAGTAGGTAGGTAGTAGGTAGGTAGTAGGTAGGTAGTAGGTAGGTAGTAGGTAGGTAGTAGGTAGGTAGTAGGTAGGTAGTAGGTAGGTAGTAGGTAGGTAGTAGGTAGGTAGTAGGTAGGTAGTAGGTAGGTAGTAGGTAGGTAGTAGGTAGGTAGTAGGTAGGTAGTAGGTAGGTAGTAGGTAGGTAGTAGGTAGGTAGTAGGTAGGTAGTAGGTAGGTAGTAGGTAGGTAGTAGGTAGGTAGTAGGTAGGTAGTAGGTAGGTAGTAGGTAGGTAGTAGGTAGGTAGTAGGTAGGTAGTAGGTAGGTAGTAGGTAGGTAGTAGGTAGGTAGTAGGTAGGTAGTAGGTAGGTAGTAGGTAGGTAGTAGGTAGGTAGGTAGTAGGTAGGTAGTAGGTAGGTAGTAGGTAGGTAGTAGGTAGGTAGTAGGTAGGTAGTAGGTAGGTAGTAGGTAGGTAGTAGGTAGGTAGTAGGTAGGTAGTAGGTAGGTAGTAGGTAGGTAGTAGGTAGGTAGTAGGTAGGTAGTAGGTAGGTAGTAGGTAGGTAGTAGGTAGGTAGTAGGTAGGTAGTAGGTAGGTAGTAGGTAGGTAGTAGGTAGGTAGTAGGTAGGTAGTAGGTAGGTAGTAGGTAGGTAGTAGGTAGGTAGTAGGTAGGTAGTAGGTAGGTAGTAGGTAGGTAGTAGGTAGGTAGTAGGTAGGTAGTAGGTAGGTAGTAGGTAGGTAGTAGGTAGGTAGTAGGTAGGTAGTAGGTAGGTAGTAGGTAGGTAGTAGGTAGGTAGTAGGTAGGTAGTAGGTAGGTAGTAGGTAGGTAGTAGGTAGGTAGTAGGTAGGTAGTAGGTAGGTAGTAGGTAGGTAGTAGGTAGGTAGTAGGTAGGTAGTAGGTAGGTAGTAGGTAGGTAGTAGGTAGGTAGTAGGTAGGTAGTAGGTAGGTAGTAGGTAGGTAGTAGGTAGGTAGTAGGTAGGTAGTAGGTAGGTAGTAGGTAGGTAGTAGGTAGGTAGTAGGTAGGTAGTAGGTAGGTAGTAGGTAGGTAGTAGGTAGGTAGTAGGTAGGTAGTAGGTAGGTAGTAGGTAGGTAGTAGGTAGGTAGTAGGTAGGTAGTAGGTAGGTAGTAGGTAGGTAGTAGGTAGGTAGTAGGTAGGTAGTAGGTAGGTAGTAGGTAGGTAGTAGGTAGGTAGTAGGTAGGTAGTAGGTAGGTAGTAGGTAGGTACCTACTTACTACCTGCCTATTACCTACTACCTAACTATTACCTACTACCTACCTACCCGGTTTTATTTATTTATGGAAACATTTGTTTTGAATAGTTATTGTTTATTTTCGACGGAACATTTATTTTTGTTATTTATGGTACTACCTACGATATTTGTGTAAGTACCTACGAATGTTTGTCTTTTATTTTTTTATGGGATTTTTATTGTTTTTGTAATGGTACACACGGCTACACATCAAGCTATACAAAACCAGTTAATCTTGGCCTCACTTTACTAGATCTTTTCGCACAATGAACGATCAGATTATACTGGTTTTGTATAGCTTGATGTGTAGCCGTGTGTACCTATATTGTATATTCTGAAAAAAAAAAACCTCTAAATTTCGAAACTTGAATCTCGGCCCTAGTACCTACCTATCTATTATTTTACCTACTATTATGTATAGTGTTTAGGTGTGTCATTAGTTTGTACCTAGGTAATAATAGGGTTATGGACGGAGCTTCAAATAAGTATACCGACAATAATTTATTATCCTCGCTTGATTGTCAGCTCCGATCCGTCGTCGTACCGTGAAAATAGGTACTTCCATGAATTTCAACTTTATTTGAATGATTTTTTTACGAATACGTTTTATATATAATTATATAATATGAATCAAGCTGTCGACCAGCTGGGCGGTCGGGGCACCGCAGTTCAAACTCGTACTCGACTCACACTCGATCGCGGCCTATGCGCGGAGCGCGCCGAGCTGCCGCGCCGGGCGTCAAGCCACCGCGTATTATGGAAGAGGGGGCGCGGGCGAGAGGTACGAAATCGCTCGCGTTGGGCTATAATGCGCGCTCTTAAGGTGTTTTCTTTAATGGACGAAAATTCGCGTATTGGTGATACTAATACGAACAACTGTAGATATTTTAATCAATAGAAGACAAAAGTGTAGAAGTGAGGAAGGGGGGGGGGGAGATTTTTTTTAATGTTATTGATTATTTACGTGCAGATACCTATCTACTCTTTTTAGTAGATAATTATTGGTGTTTTTATGGTAAGTACATAGGTAGATATTGTGTCAGGATAACAGACTAATGCTCTAAGGTATTTAAATGAAAAAATAATGTAGGTAAATAAAATCACATTTATTTATTTGCGCTAGAGCGTTTCAATGACGAAAATGACGACGATCAACTCCATTTGCACTTCAATAACCCCCGCCTTGTACCAAAGCGTTGTTTTTACCGCCGCCCTAAGTGTTTGAAGCGCAAATGAAGCCGGTGGTCGTCATTTTAATCATATAAATAGCTGAATAAACTAAAATATTCTTCAATACCTATTTATGGAAAAGAATAAAATTATTACACAAAATAAATCACAGCATCAGTTTTCATTTGGTTTTATTACGTACTACCATTATTACGCTGTCACACTCACAGCCTGTGTACAATCTCAGTGTCAGTGCACCAGTGCTGCCAACAAGACCGATATAGAATCTGCTAAAATGGTGTTAAAATTATGCCAATTGCTTTATAGAAATGCTAAAAAATCTGCTAACATTTTTCAGTGTCAAATGAAACGTAAAATAGTTTTAACTTTTTTATTATTTAACAAAATATACATACTGTTTTAATCGACTATGATCTCAAATACTCTTTCCATTATGTTGGCACCAGAAGCGCCAACAATATAGTAAAGGGATTTTTTTTCTAAATGGAAATAATTGCGTACGCATTAATGTATTTTATTTTATAATTATTTTATATGCTAAAAATATGCTAAACAACTAATAAGTTTGCTAAACAACATGAAAAAATGCTAAATTGGCATCACTGAGTGCAATGCACTTTGTTCTTTTTTGTTAGTGTTTTTAATTATTATTTTGAATTAACACATACTTACGCTTTTTACTGCAGGAAAACCTTTTATTCCCACGGAGAAATCAAATACAAAGCAGGCGTGGCTGCTACCGGCCGATTAGTCGATTAAAAAGAAATCCTTTATTTATGTAAAAATTATGGTCACCTCACAATATTAATGGATGTTTGTATGGGAAAATTTAAATGATCAATATCTTTGAAACTACGCAAAGTTTCTCCGTCATAAATTCAGGTTATCATTATCGTCCCCGTCACAACATTTTGATACCATTTTGAAGGTCGTAGATCATCAGGCAGCGGAGATACAGGTGTCCAGCCAGCCTGAGTTCAAGATGGCTGGACACAAGTATACATTAAGTTTTCATTGATATCTCGTAAACCCTTGCATGTGACGGCATAAATCAAACGTTATTACTGTCACACATTGCGTCACCAAGTATTAGTAAAGGAACCATATTCGAAAACGCTCCCGTTATGTGGGATTCGGAAGTGCCAGCCAAAAGTTTTCTACGTAAATTCAAGATGGCTGGACACAGTTTTTTGCATTTTTCTACTAAACCACTGTACGTATCACAAAACTTTTAGCTTGATGCCTGTCACATATTTATGTGACGCCCGTTGATATGCAAAAAGTCGTCAAAATCACTTCCGTTACGGAGATTGAGAGACCAGCGAAAAGTGGTTTTTCAAGCTGGCTGGACACGCTTTCGATCGATTATCTAAGATTCTGTAGCGTCACCTATTCTGAAATAAGGGTGTTTAGCCGTCACATAAAGTGCCCTATTGACCTACTTAAATGCGAGCAGTTTTGAAGAAATGTCCAGCCAACCAGAGCCACATAATATCACTGGTTTTGATTAGCACCGCGAATTACGCGGAATAGTTGTGATAATTGATGGAGTCGATTCGTAACTAAGTACCTACCTACCTAATATTTTTTACGAATCCTTAAACCACGATGTCATTCATATTATCCCTACAGCTTAATGCCTTCGGCTTCACCCGCATGTAGTTCGGGAATTCCCCATGGGTACCTACCTACTTCCGGGATAAAAATTACTCTAAGTGCCTTTGCTAAGTGCTATTCCAGACTACTTATATTTTATTTCTGTGCCTAATTTCGTCCAGACTCGTACATCTGGCAAAACTGCCGTGCGTGATTGAGTAGCAATACCTACCTAACATCCATAAATCCAAACTGGCGCATTTAAAATTGTGGTATGATTGGTTTGTGGTTTGGTTGGTTTGGTGCCTCGGAAAGCACGTTAAGCCGTTGGTCCTGCGCCTGATCTCTCTCCAGTCGTGTCGGATTGCCGTCCCATCGGACTATGAGAGAAAAGGGAACAGAGAGTGCACCTGTGCCTGCGCACACACGCCTGCACTATAATATCTCCCGCGCAGATGGCTAATCTCCGCTGAGATTGGCCGCCGTGGCCGAAAAACGGTCAGGAGGACTATTATGATTGGTTTGAATTGAATTTTGTGGTCATTAACCAATATATATAGCCCATTCCCTCTCATAGATAGGAGGCCTATCCCAGCAGTGGGAATATATTAATAGGCTGATGATGATGATGAACCAAAAACTTGTATGTACATAAATGTAATGTAGCCAAATTATCACAAATATTGACCGAACCGATATTGACCAAACTATCACGCTTTCAGCTGCGAGGCACATTCAAGATCACGAGCCCACCACTCTTATTTGGATACGAAACCCTCCAAACGAAGGAGTCAACATCGCTAATCCCCGAAATAACCCAACTCATGAAGAAAGACACCGCTTTCATTACATTAGAAATAACAAGCAGCCTCTCGCGTTTGGGAGGATTACACGCTTACAGCCAGCCGTTGCCAAGCTCAATAGAAGACGATTATTTAATCAAACATTTGAACAATTTCGTAACAGAATACACAAATGAATTTCCGATGAGGAATATTTCGTTGGCTTTTATAGATAGCGCGGGTAGGAACAAATGCGTCACGCAGTTTTTACAGCCCATTCCTACGCCTGAGAGGGACTTTATTCCGAAGAATCCGAGAGGTGACTCAGCTATTTCGAAGTCCTCTGGGTTTTCGAGAAGTTCGTCTTCGAGTGGGAGACGGAGAGATTTGGATGTGGACAGGGTTAGTCAGGAGGAGAGGGAGTCGATCTACAGCGCTCGCGAAGGAGACAGCCTGGCGAGGATGATGAACGCTTGCATGCGTTACGTGTCGCTGATTCCAAGTTATGAAGTGACGGAGTCACATGCCGTTACTCTATTGGGACTTGTTAGTATTACCATGATACTTTTTGACTTCACAATCTTTTCAACTGAGTCCATTTTGAACTCGTAAAATAAGTTAAATTCCCTTCACAGGAACTGCTAAAAGTCCTCCACGGCTCCCCCTTAGACCACACAATTCTGCTGGCCAGCTACTTCATCTACTTAGGCATCAAATGCTGGGTAGCCATCGGCCTGGGATTCCCCCGAGGTCACAGCAGTTTCATCTTAATAAAGTATGACCTGACCACAAGGAGAATAGTCCTGGAGAATGACCAGTTGTTCAGAAGTCGAGGGTTGCTCAACAAGAGTGATGGTTATACATGGTATGTATGTGATGCGAGTAGCGGGGAGAGGTATGAGCTCAGAGATGTTGGGTGTCCTCTAAAGACTGTGGACTATGTGTTTGATAACGAAAATGTAAGTAATAACAGTTTTGAAAATGTGTAGGTACAGTAAAGACGATTTTGCTCTGGAGAACATTATTAGAACCAATATATTTTTCAGATATGGGTGAACGCGCAAACATCACAAGATTGTGAGAATATGGCGTTCGATTTCACCAGATCTTCAGAGTGGCAGGCCGTAAGAACAAGTCAACTTTAAAAAAAATCTAATGATGCTACGAATCGTATGCGAGCTGTTCAAAATCAAAAGTTAATTCTGAGATAACGCAGCTGACAGCACTCTTAATGAGTTGCGAAACGTATTCCAGATTTATAAAAAAAAACTATTTCCCAGGTGTTCGATAAAGATGTGTTCGTAATGAAGCAGCCGGTGGTGACAGACAACACACTGTACTCTTCTCCACCGACCGTGGAGGGGCTCAGAGTCGCGTTGGAGAATAAGATCAAGACCAAGGTCCAAAAGTGGCGATCGCACATGAAGACTATTTGGAACAGGTAAATATATTATAGGCGCCGGAATAACGATTTAAAGTGCGCGCCGAGGCATGGGGGGATTGGAAGATGGCGATAGACGCCTTTTTTCCATACCGTGGTAGACAGGAACCATCACAGAACGCGATCTGCTAGTAGCAGGCTGCTACGATCCTTACATACAACTTTTGCCTCGTCCACGTTCATTCATCTGCGATTGCGAGTACTACGCACCTTTCTGAAGAACATCACCAATAAGGGGTACTAACCAGGTCGATGACAATAGCTGATAGCTGCCTTCTGTGCTTGGGGATTTCTGACTGCGAATGGCGCCCTAGTTTAGGGAATGATCACTTCCTTCCTGTAATGAGATGAGCAATATATTTAGTGAACTGCTTAGTGCCGAAAGTACCGACGCGATTAAAAATAATATGCAATCAAGGGCTACTAGCTCTTACCGATCTGGAGCTGATAGATCTACCACGGAGCTCAGAGACGCCCTGGCGGCCGTGCTAGAAACGGTCAGTCATAACAATGCCCGACAGCCCGACCCGGTAATCGAACCCATATTCAGCGGCAACACTTGCGACCACTTTTCGACAACTCAAAGTACATAATATTGCTTGTTTAGTTTTAGCCCACCTCGCCGATATGACTTTTACCTCTCCACCCTGAACTAAATTCTTGATGACTTGACTTGACTTGTGACTACGTCTAATACTGTGTTTTATGTGATTTTTTGTGGTTGAACTACCAGTTCTGAGGCGTTCAAGCTAACCATTTTTCTCTCATTTCAAGGTATTGTAGTACGCTGTTACGCGATATGTTGCCACAGTGGGAGTATTGGGTGTTCAACCCAACAGCAGCCAAGCCTGCTTTCAGTCAGAAACTTAAGCATTTGATGGTAACGTTTAAGGTAATTCTTTTAAAGTAGTGGCAGTCCATTTTGGGCGCTAAAAACCATCATCTACATACAATTTTTTTTTTCTTTTCCAGATTTATGGCTTTCCTCTAAACATGTCGTTTGTGAACACCAAGTCCGTGATATCCGCCGTCAAGTCCACCGGCTTGCATCTGTGCGATGACCCTAACGCGGAGTTCGCGTTGGGAGTGGAAGTGTGCGCTTACCCTAACAACGTCATCAGTGTCTGGGTGTTCCTGGCTTCTATCTCCAGGATGTGAATGTGATGTACTACATTTATTTGTACAGCTCAGTACATATATGTATTCACGCGTGTTCTTCATACGAACAGAGTATATTTGTGTCAATATGCGATGACGTATTTTGGCTTCCGACAATTTGAATAGGATTACAAAATACGTCAGAGTTTTTGCAGAAGTCTAAAAGCAGAGCATTCTGCGCCGCTTCGCAAGGTAAATATTTGGGTAACCACCGTCCACCAAACAAAAACTTTACAGAAGAGCAATATAAAATGTTTATTTTTAAAACTCATTTCATCAGGACTAAAAACGCAGAATTAATCTATACTAATATTATAAAGCTGAAGAGTTTGTTTGTTTGTTTGTTTGTTTGTTTGTTTGAACGCGGTAAACTCTGGAACTGCTGGTTGGAATTGAAAAATTCTTTTTGTGTTGGATAGTCCATTTATCGAGGAAGGCTATAGGCTATATAACATCACGCTACGGCTAATAGGAGCGGAGCATAAATGAAAAATGTTACAAAAACGGGAAAAGGTATTTCCTTTTTGAGAGCTTCCGCTGCGTGCGCTGCGAAAACGGTGTAAGTTACGCAAATATCATGTATGAAAGAATTGTTCCTCTTTAAAAGTTCTAAAAAAAAGTCCGCGACAGGATATATCTATCTTTTAAGATTGACTCACTGTAACCTTTTTTTACTGTTAAACTTTTAGGTTAAAAATAATTATTTTTTGCGAAGCTTATTAACCCATATGGTATTAATCTATATCTAAATAAATGTGTTTGTCAGAACGGAAATTTAATATAGAATATTTGTGCCCTTAACTCTATACAGTTTAAATAAATATCTTAGAAGATATCGCAATGTAAAAATATCCGCGCGGCAAAATAATTCGCGCGTCGCATTGTAGGTACGGGGGATTCTGGCTGGCCTCCGGGAAATTCAAATTCAAAATATTTACTGCATCATAATGTTTACAAGTACAGAGTGTTATAGTATATTTAACAGCAAGAGATACCTATAGTAATTCACACTTTAATACTAAAGTCTAAGCTAATCTAAACCATCTAAACTATTTTAATAAAGAGGAAAGATAGGATTTTTTGTTGTTACGATTTAGCTTAATTTATGTCGGATAGTCGATATATCGAGAAAGGTTATAGCTATATTTATGTGATGCAGACGAAGTTGCGTGGGTCAGCTAGTTTTAAATAAAAAATAGAGCTTGTATGTCTTTTCGTTTTAATGCTAACAAAATAAAATTAACATTTATTCCATCGTAGTATAAAAATATACGTAAAAATAGAAAAAAGGAGATGTTATACGTGTGGCGTCTGCGTCGTTATGAGCCCAACGCTCGCTCAGCGCGCGGGGCCCGCGGCTCGATTCAGTTCCGGGCTGACTTAACCTAAGGGCGCGGCGGAGTTAGCTGCCGGGGTCGTCGGCCGCCGTCTGTTTGGAGCGCCGCAGTTGCTGGATGTAGTGGCGCTGGACGGGCTTGTGCAGCGCCAGCTGGGCCAGCGCGTCGTCGATGCCGAACCACTGCCGCTTGCGACCCATCAGCCGAGAGTCCTCCCACTCCGCCAGCTCCTGCGTCACCGTCATCACGTACACTTCTGTTCGGTGTTTGTGCTCTCGGTTCTGGAATAATACGAAAAAAAAAAACTATATTACTAACGTGTATTTAGATCCTTTAATCGAACGTCGGTCATTTGGGGATTTGAGAACCATTTCAAGAGACCCCACATTACTTTGGCAATCGCCAATCACAGCAATATTTGATTTAAACGAGATATTCATTCGCCCACTGTGTTAGGTTCAAAGAGTTCATAAAGATAACCGACTTTTACGGTCGAGTTTAGTTAACAAAGTGTTGTCCACGACCGCAGAACATGATACCCCACGGCCTGACTCGCGGTGGGCGGCCCTGGCAATATTTGACATAGGCCGAGTAATGTACACACGGCTACACATCAAGCTATACAAAACCAGTATAATCTGATCGTTCATTGTGCGAAAATATCTAGTAAAGTGAGGCCAAGATTAACTGGTTTTGTATAGCTTGATGTGTAGCCGTGTGTACACGGTAACTTTGCACAACGATTGTCGGGGATCAAATGACGTCACTACGCATGTTATTTTTTCCCGCAGTAATGAAACCTGTTTGAAACCCAACAACCTACAAGAACAGAAGCACTGGAAAATTGGTTTCGAATAAAATCTAGTTTGTAAACAATAGAAGTGAGGCATGACGTAAATACCAATCAAGCGATCTTAATTAATTTAACGACAAAGTAATTGCTTACGTAATTAGGAGCGGTAGTTAACGCTTGATAAGTAAGTCAGCAGTTCACTCTGATGAGGTACATCATAAGCTTTATTATGTCAATAATATGTGTATAATCCGAATGGAATGAACGCAATGTTTTTCTTATTCGCTCGTTGAGTATTCATTAGCTATTGTGTCGCCAGACGATGAATGGCGCGATCGATTATAGTAAATAGGTTATCGTTTAGATTGGCCCTGTAATACCTGTTGGCCCTCACCTGTTGACGGACTTGTAGGACTTTGTTTCATCTGGTTTTTCAAAAGGGTTTTTACCTCGATGTCAAGCTTTCAGCAGATTTTAGTTGGGTGATGTGAAGGCAATTAGATCGAAATATTCCACGGACAGGTGAAGGTGAACTGACGAGTCAAAGATACAATTTAATAAACAAGTCTTATCTCAGGGAAATTCATACTAAGTATATAAGTCAAGGGATACCGTTCTAGAAGCTCTTCAACTTTACGCTTCTTTGGAATGTTCAGAAATATGCTTTTCATATAATTGGAATATTTCAATATGTATGTTGTGTCAGTCAAATAACTGCGCCATTATAATAAATTATCCGACCGCGAAAATAAGGGGAGATTAGCTAGTTTTTTTTTAACTCAGTCGGATATTTTATACGATCCATAAAAGTGTTTATTATATGTAGCTAGAGAAACAGTACTAGGCAGTAGGCGCAATAAGTTGTTAAATTGAAATTTCCTGCAATGATTAGTCGTCCGTGTGGTTTCCCGGACATGAAATAACAGGTGTCGTAAATGTAGACATTCCTGAGGATGGGTGGGCAGTAGCATCATTCACGTACTATCAACATTATAGCTTTAGAGGAAGATAATCTCGATAGACGCAACACATTTCCGATATTTTAAGATTGGGAGTTAAAAAGTTTCAAGAATACGTGCAGCTTATTAAATTTTAAAGTCTAGTTAGGTCTCCCTCATAACGATTAGCCTGAGTGAGTCAGCTAGGCAGCCTTGAAATACATTCAGTGGATTTAGAGAGGGAAGCTAAAATAAATACGGACCGATTATGACAAATTCTAGGTCGAAAATACACTTGATAGTAAATTACAGATTTTATCGTTCGGTCTAGAATTAGTCATTCGCTTCCGTGCTTTCTTAATTTATGTTTAGTATGGCATAACTTTCAAACTTTTACTCGAGAACCTTGGCATTTTACATTCTATCATTTATCAGGAATATTCTACTATTTATTTCGTCGAAAGGAAATTCTGCGCAGCATATTATAACAATGAATCATTGTTAAAGCTCGCCAATTTCCTATCAATTCACCATAATTATTTTAAGCCATAACATTTCCTTATAGTACAGGCGGGGACCGCTTCATCGCAAGTTTGCAACGTTTTGCTACATTGTACGCAAAACTAATTTAGATACGGTAAACAGTAGCTTGTTTACTTTCTGTTATGTTAAGATGAAGCGATGTTATTCCGTGTTATAAATCATACGCGTTACATTGTAATATATCGCTAATGAGTCCTTACTGCTGGATGAGCAGAGCAAGGGCCTCTAGCTTGTTTTAGGACAGGACCGCTAGATTACTTGGAAATGAAAGTAATCTCGAAATTGGAACCTTCCGAGAGAATTTAGGTACTCATACGGATCGGTCCTAAAGATATTTAGGTCAAAGGATATCTATTTAATATCCGAAATACCCAAGAGACTGGAGCTTATTGATTGAGGGTCTATAGAACGGGTCAGAAATTGGGAAGTAACTTGTGAGCTAGGTAAGTCTGTAGCAAATATTTTAAAACTCGTCAATAAGTACAATATTACGGTATCTAGCATATAATAATATATACTATCCTACGTCAGTCGCAGTGTGTATTTATTTAAATACAAGCACGATTCAAGTCACATAAAGGACACACGATTCGTTTTTATTTATATTGGAGCTATGATTATGAGAACTAAATATCATTGCAATATATGGGCCATATATTGCAATGTTATTTAGTTCTCCTTAATTCACAATGTAATGGAGCATGGGGCGTTTATGTTACGAAGTTATGTAGCCGTTTTGGCCTATTACCCCCAATTCTAAACGTAGGCCTACATTTTATGTTCATTTCAGTCTAGCAATTTAGTTGTTTCATAGCTGAATAGTTGGCCTCACAGCTTAAAACTACAGAGCTGTTTGATTAATTCGGACCAGCTAACTTGACTTAGTACTCTCAGCAGGAAAGCCTGTGTAAAAATTAAAATGCCAATAAATAGTAGTAACTAAGAATGTCAAGAACTTAGGTGATCGTTAAGGCCTAACATGGACATGACCAGATCGCGTTAGTAGGTACCTATTTCGGTTATTTTTCTTATTTCGGAATAAGCATAGGGTGAATCTGAATGGATGTCTTCCTTGAGAATTGGAAAGAATTTCATGATTCTGTGCAAATTCTTCTACCCGCCTTTGCTTAGCAGTGGGACAATATGGGCTAGCTATAACAATAGGGTAAACAATAAAGTTGATCGTCCTAGTTTAGCTGCGCGGTTAATTTGTCTGCCAGCTACGCATATTTGCGTAGCGAGGCCGTGGCTTGTAGTGGACGATTTCGTCTACAATTTTGTACAAAACGAAGTTAATTATACGTGCGTAGCTTAGCCGAGACTGGCCATGGAGCGACACCATAAAAAATCTTAATTCAATGACGAGTACGAAATATAGCAACTTAACGTTGTGTAATTTATTAATCCCTATCCCTGACTATGAATAGGCAAATTCCACCATTTCTGTCCACAGGAAAATTAAAGAGAAAACAATAAAATTACCATATTTGGAAGTAGGACATAAAATGCGCAACAACAAAATTCAATGGCTATCATAAATATCCGCCTAAATAACGAGTGAAATAGGTTTGTTCAAACATTCGATCATTTTGTGCGTCCCTCACATGACTTAGATACAAAGCTTTTTCTTTGGCTCCATTCCTAATAGCCTATTGTGTAATAGTCTGTTTATAAACAGAAACAATACCGACTGTGAAATAAATTCATGACATCTATTGTAAAGGTCTTTTTTTTAAATATCTGTTAAATTGTTTGGTGTAAATTTTTTAGGTTCAACAAAACAATTTAACTGGCATTTTCATGCCAAGAAATATTGCCAACCAGAAAATCATTGCATTCCTATGAGAACTATTTTATTTCATATTTTTATACTAAGGCTGCTTGCCCCACAAGTTATTTAACTCCTTTAGTACTAAAATATACCCTCCCATTGCTGGGACAATGCCTCAATTCTCAAACAAGTGATTAAAATAAAAGAAACAACAATGTTTAAACATGTAATGTTGCACTAAACATGATAGGTGTGAAAATATCCTTAACAAAGCCAAAGGGTAGTTTGTTCTCACCACCATTGCGATTATTCATTTATTGTTCTAGATTAGACCTACTTAAAATATATCCGCAATCCCCATTGTACTCACTCAATGCATCCATCAGCACAAGAGTGATTACATTGAGTCCTACTGTGAGAAACATGATTTTTCACCACAAAATAAAGACCTTCCCAGAACTAATTTTACTTTAAAATACTGTCAACCAAACAATAAATTAATGGATACATTGGTGAACAGGCTGTTCTAATGTTATTTTACAAACCATTTAAATGATGAAGTATCATAAACTAATATTTGAACAACTCGCTTGCACTCAAAATCGGTCAAAGCTGTCAACTAAGCATTACACAAACATGTACAGTGCGATCAAATTATCTTGGCAGCTCTGAACATAGGCTTTGCGAAATTTTACGCATGTAAACTTGGGAATAAAACTGTTATTGCCAGATAAACCAATACTTAAACGATCAGAAAATATCTAATTTAAACAGTGAGAAATACAAATAAAATAAATATCATAACACTTTTATACATTCGTTGTAACAAAATGACCTGCACGAAGTTCGGAGCTGCCAAGATAATTTGATCGCACTGTACATCAATCTAAGTAACTCTACGCAAAAAATATTGCAGGGAAACAACTTCAGGATGAAAATTATGTTTAGCGGTAGGCCTAATGTAATGCAATCAAAACATTGTGCTAATGGATGCATTGAGTAGTATCGGGGTTGTGGAGATATTTTAAGTAAAGTAAAAATATTAAAAACAAATAAAAATCCTTGTGGAAAAGTTGAAACTTTGGCCCACATTATTTTCGTATCTAAAAGGTATGGTTTAGAACAAAAAAAAAGATTCCAATGATGGCAAAAACACCTTTCACCTTTGTAAGGGTATTTTTTACACCCAACAGATTTAAGTCTGTCAAGTATAGTAGCAACATTAGCTGTATCATCAATATTATAATGTCTATCTAACACTATTTAAGCAATGAGATTGTAAACTAGCAAAATGTTGGACTATGGACTGTGTGAAAAATTTATGTCAACAAAATTCATATTTTCATGATTTTTTAATCAATTATGTATGAACTTACATTCTATTTTTATATTATCTTAAACATCATTGAGTATGTTTTAGATAGATCAGTTTCTGTCAATTTTGATAACATATTGATGGACTGTGAAATTGACCTTTCATGTGATTACCATGTTATAAATTGCTGGTTGGATTTTCTTTTGCTAGCTACTGTCACAGCTAGTAATCTGACCATGATAAACACTGCCATCAGGCTCCTAGAGCCTGATTGACATTGCGTCGTATATGACACATTTCCATGTTTACGTGTGTGCTCACCTCGAATACCCCGAGACACCTGCCCAGCTTGCCGATGACGCCGGCTTCCTCGAGCACCTCGCGCATAGCGGTCACCGAGGGCTCTTCTTCGGGTTCGACTCCGCCGCCGGGCACTATCCAGTTGTCGGGACGTCGCGACGATGTCACCAGGAGCACCTACACGACACAACAGTAAACACACGTACTTTACAACCTCTCCACGTCTCAAACAACACCGCAACATCAGAATTACAATGCTAACCTCCGTTTCGGCGTCAGAACGAACGCAGATACACGCCGCGCGACGTCTAAATCCCTCGTCGTCGTAAATCCGAATCGAATTAGGCTTCTCCTTCACCATTTTTACATTAAACACGTAAACACGAACTAAACAGACGATCACAAACGAAAACCTGACATCAAATCTAAAGAAAACTAAGAACCGAACGTAATTTTTTAATGATCAACAAACGCCATAACTGAAGTATCCTATGTTGAACGTATCCATTTTCTACTAATAAAGTTACACAACGTACATGTAAATTGAAACTATAATAACAATAACGCTACAATTAGAGCAATATTTCAGCTACAACTAGCTTTTGATCGCGTATTTCAAGCCCATATTGAATGGTGCCTGACGTATTCTTTCTTTGCGAAAATCGAAATAGGTTTTGGAAAGCAATAGGGAGTCTATCAGCTGACAGCCGGAAGTCGGAAACGGTATTGCCCTTTAATTCAATTTTATTTCCCGAATGTTGCTATCATTAGCCGGTATTTCAAGGATTCCTACATTCAAGGTCAATTAAAACGAAATATATCCTAAAGCTGATCAAGTATCAATGAACCATATTTTTGGATTACAAAAGCGTTAGTCAGTTTTTTATTTACTAATTCAAGTTCTCAGATTTTCTCGAAATGTATCCGAAAGGTTACTGTTTTGTATCCGAAACTAGAGGTGAACTACTTAATGAATGCTATGAATGTAACTATTCTTTGCACTATATTTTCTCGAATCTAAAAAGAGCAATTAAACTAAATGTACATAATTTCACTAATATTCTGCAACTTCTAAATTACAGTTGAGTAAAATGTCGTTAACCGATGAAAAATAATAAATAATAATAATAAATAATTTAATTTATGAAAACCGCTAATATCCATACCATGACGCTATGGGCACATCTCTAGTGATGAATTTGTTTGAGTTTGTTGACAGTTATTTATTTAAAATTAATTTTGTTTTTTAATTTCAGGTATTTATTATGGGTAAGTTCCATATAATACTGTATTTTCGATTGAATTGTCTTAAATTGATTAGATTAAGTGAACGTATAAGTTTCTGAAAAAAAATAACGAAATAGCATGACTGGGAAATTGGGAATTTAGACCAATGACGTACCTATTAGGATTGATTTGAATTTGTACCCATTGAATGAAGCGTTACCTTAATTTCAGAGGACAGCTTCGATTTCGGTAAGCTGCTGAGGAATCACGCGAAGAAGCACAAGAGCAAGCCAGCACAGTTTAGCAGTGTAGCTGGCGGGGTGTGTTTCTAGAATTTTTAATAAAAATCATTAAGTTTAGTAAAAAATACCATCATGCATGATGTAGAATCCTCATGTAATGTAGGTATATCAGGGTGCATTCGTACTGTTGTACTTTGTTTTTTAATGTCATTGTAGTAGTCCAGTGCTCTAAACTAAGCATGTTTTGTTGATCATTTTGGATTGCATGTTTGTGACTTTTGAAACTTTCATGCATTGATATGAAGCAACAACTATTGTCATTCCACTTATTTCATTCTTTAACATATGTATCACATGGCATTGAAGCGCAGTACACTTTATGAATGCACCATTATGGTCTAATAAGATGATACTTACAACCAATTCATCAGAATAACTTTGGGTTTCAGGTCCAAAAGAGGCTAGAGAAAAACATAAAGTATAGGAAGAGCAGTCGATTGTCATTCTTTGACAATTTGAGGAATTTGTCAAAATGCGACAGTCCAGCTCCTGTAGTTCCTGTGCAGACCAAGGTGGAGCACAGGAGACAGCAACTGGAGAAGTGGAAGGAGGAGAAAGAGAAGAAGAAAAAAGAAGCTGCTTCAAAGAAGAAGAAGCCTTTCATAGCTGGAGTACCCCATGCACCTCTCAAGTTTGTGCCCCCACCTCCACCTCCCAAGCCCATGCCTAGTACTTCTGGGCGGGTGACACGGTCCCAGTCTGCTAGACCTACCAAAACAAAGGAAGCTAAGGACTCAAAGGCACTATCACACTCATTTGCACCCAAAAATGCATCATTTAAGCCACCAGAAATCAAAACTATGACTAAACTGCCAAAATTGGCGCCAAAGAATAAACAGACTAAGAAACACAATATAACATTTGACCCTGTCTTACCTACCACTGAGAAAGAATCCGGCAAAAAGACAAGATCTACTCGGGCTGTCAAACAAGCTGTGACAGAAAGTAAAGCTGTGCGTAAACAGGCAGAGAGACCAACCAAAGGCAAAGTGACCAAAGCAGCTCCAAAAACCAATAAAGTAATAATAACTCCACTACAGAGTAGTTCTTCAAGTGAAATAGAACAGAATAATGAATTGTCACCAATTTTGATGAGTAAGAACTTGAGGAAGTCTTTACCAGCTCAAAATTCACCGAGAATAACTAGTAAAACACCGAGGAAGTCTGTACAGAATGTTACTCCTAACAGACCTGTGCCGAGGAGTGAGTCGAGCTCTGAGGAACGTCTGCGCTCGCCCAAGGCTGATGATTTCACAATGACTCCTGAGCAGATAGTGGAGGAGGCTAAGAACATCAGTCCTTGCGTCACTATGTCACGAGGCAAGGATAACGCTAGGAAGGAAATGAAGAAGAAACTTGACGAAGGTACGTTTGTACTATACAATGTTATGTGCAATAAGTTTTTGCTTTGTGATTCATAATGCAGAATAGGGGATCGGACTGAGTCAAAAAAATATGATTCTGTTTAGTCCGTCAGTCAGATTAACGAAAAATATTGGATACGTGTTTTTTGTTTTACCGAATTAATAAAAATTTACGAAGATAAAAAGCGTCGTGACGTCACTTGTAGGTAAAAAATGTACTGACATGTAACGTTTTCGAGGAGTTCACGAGTTTTCGAAGCACTGTATCATCTTCATTTTTTGTTAACGTGAAAAAAAAAATAGGTGTTCAATATTTTTTGGAAATCTATCTGACGGACTAATTTTTTTTTTTTTGTCCGATCCCCTATTGTTTTAAATTATTCATAATTTCTTAGTGTCGAAAGTGCATATTTTACTGACGATCTTAGTGTCTAGGTTACCAAAGTAAGCCCCGTATGATGTAATCTCTGGGAATTGTTATTTGATGCATTAGATGGTTATGCTTAAACCACACAAACTACAACATTGTGTATTGAACAGGTCTGCTGGATGAAGATGCCAGCAATATAGACAGCGTGGACCACTTCAGGCGGCAGCTGGCTTCAGAGATCAAGCGCATGACGGAGATGTGTGACACCTGGGACAAGATTCTGGAGCAGACTGTCTTGTCAGACTCTGTGCAGGTAAACTGTCTTATGTCTTCTACATTTTTAAAGATGCTAATAATTATGTATTTCAATTATGATTCAGGGCAGCAAGAATATATATCTGCTTTGTTGGTTTAGTGGTCAGAATCGCGCCTGCCGTAATTCCTTTTATCACGAATTGCTCAGTAACAGCCGAGTGATGGCAATAGGCCTATGTAATCATGGGACATAAAAATAACCGGCGTTACGTAACTAACCTAACAATCACATTTTTATTATTTTCGATCTTTTTTTATACACTGCTGCGGGTATTAAACCACCCTACCATTTGTCTCCACAGGAAGCAGTCCTATCAGCAGTGGGCCAGGCTCGTCTGCTGATGTCGCAGAAGCTGCAGCAGTTCGCGTCGCTGGTGGAGCGATGCGCGCGGCCGGAGCCCGGCTCCGCGCTCATCACGCCCGCAGACCTGCACGGCTTCTGGGATATGGTGTTCATGCAGGTAACTACAGTGCTTGACAGTTATTGTGACCATGACCTACAAGAAGAGAAAACCCCGAAAGTCCGACAACACTCTTGCCAAGGGGTATATTACCCAGTACTAACTCCTCATTTTAACAGCTTTATTTCATATCGAAATAGGTAATTTATATCTCGTGGCTTAATAAGAACAGCCACTCAGGTCTTTAGGTAAAGCTGTGCTTGCCTAGGTCGGTCTGTGGATGGGTGACCGCCCGACATACCGAGTTTCCTCCGTGCCTCGGAAAGCACGTTAAGCTGTTGGTCCCGGCTGCCATATATATGCCATATATATGATCTTTGGCAGTCGTTACAGGTAGTCAGTGACCTGAAATTCTGACATCCAGTCTTACCAAAGGGTATTGTATTACCTAGTATTAACTGGGTTGTGGAGGTCAGATAGGCAGTCGCTCCATGTAAAGTACTGGTATTCAGCTGCATCCGGTTAGACTGGAAGCCGACCCCAATATAGTTGGGAAAAGGTTAGGCAGATAGATAGATAGGTCAAGTGGCAAAATATTCGCCTACGAATCACCACTTTAAAGATTTGCCATGAGCCAAATATTTAAAGTCTGGTTGTGTTATTGCAATATGTATTTAAATAATTCATTCCTATCAAACCGTTTCTCTGGAAAACTATCTAAATTACTTTTGTTCCATAGGTTGAGAATGTGGACATGAGGTTCAAGAAGCTTGAAGAGCTACGTCTCTGTGGCTGGGTGGAGGAGCAACCCATTGAAGTGATGAAGAAAGTAGTCCGACCTACTGTGCATGTGAAGAAAGCTGCCAAGCCTACTGGCGGACCTAGCCGGTTGAGGGAGATGATTGCTGGTGAGGGCATAAACACCACTTTTTCTTATTTATTCCTTTTCTCAACATTTCCCAGTCTGAACTGTACTGGACCAAGGTTCTTCTGCCATAATTTTTATCTTCCTTTATTACTTTTTTACCATTCAACCAGTCTATCTGGTTTGGGCTGGTTATGAGAGTAATATCGCGAAAGAAGTAATAAATCAGATCATCTCAGTAGAGAGTGTAGTCTTACAGTAATTTTCAGCTGGATGATGGTGGCATAAAAAACCAAAGGAATAAAAATAATTGCATTTCCAACTTCTATGCTTTTATTTTCTGTTACAGCTGCAAGAAAAGCCAAGAAGGAGCAGGAAGACGCTACCACGACTACCCTGCAGCCTCCCTCAGGCGACAGTAAGACGTTCGAGGCAGGTTTCTTCAGCGTGAGCTCGCCCGTCCGCTCGGCCGCCAGCGCGCCGCCCTCTCCCGCCAGCTCGCGCACACCGGGCTCCAAGAGCAGTCTGTTGAAGGCTGTTCTGTCTAGCGAAACCAACAAAGCGTCGGCTAGCAAGGTAGGCCACTGTCAAGTCAATATACTTTTACTTTTTTGTAGTGATATTTAGATCCGGTTCACCAAATCTGAGATTAGAGGTGAACACGCACCTGACCGCGCCGCACTCGCCGCAGTCATCGCATTTATAATCTTTATATGAAATAGTATACGGCATCGCGCAGCTATCCGCGTTTTCGATGGAAATGGATGACTGCGGCGAATGCGGCGCTTCCAGGTGCGCGTTCACCTTAGCAGTGCGGAGAGATGTGTAGAAATTACCAATCACATTCACTAACAATGTGAGTTAGATATCCACATCTGTTCTCTGGTCTCTGATACAATTGGTCGAGTCTTCCACATCTCCGCACCGCTGGTCTCGGCTTTTAAAAAATGGGAACACCATCTTCTGCATAAGTATATCGACCGTAAATTGTTAGTAGGCTCCGCTGCCGGCGCCCGTATTGTCATGGCATTTTCCTAATTTTAGTATACTTTATTTAATTTTCATTGGGTATAGAATTTCATAAATAGAATCTTATCTCGATACCTTATAATACCACGTGTTTTTTCTAATATTGTAAACATCTGTCCCTAGGTCTTCAGGAGAAAAGGCTGGATGTGAAGGTCAAAACTAAAATTTGCTTATTCCATTTCAGAACTCAACATCGTTTGCAATGCTGCGTGCCTCAGTGTTAGGCAAGAATGTGGAGTGTGACGGATTCTCTCTCCTACCGGTTAGTATAAACAAAAATAACTATGACGTGCTTAGTAAACGAAGACGTGCGTAGTTCATCAAAGTACAAAAGATTACTTCACCTTACTAAAACGAATCATTTTCGCAGCAAACCCCAGTGCCGATGACACCAATCAACCTGTACGCAACTCCAGGACGCAGCATACTCAAGGGCGCAAACACGGACAAGAAATCCACCAGAAAATCCATTAAAATGGTACTATTCAACCGCTCAGACGCCGATTTACAAGACGTATCCTACCAAACGCCAGACAGCGAAATAAACGAACAGAAAACCGATGTAATACAAACTGACAGTGGAATATCCTCTATGGATTTAGAAAAAGTTGAGAATAAAGAGAATTCTAGAAAAAAGTCCAAGTTGGTTAGGCAGGATGCCGAAGACAAGTTGTCTCCAGTGGTGACGAGGAGTCGTCGTAAGAGTATGAACACTACGCAAGATGGTGAACATGAAGTCGCGACCCCGAGGAGGTCCTCACGGAAGAAGGTGCTGCATGAGTCAGAGGATAATGTGGTGGAGGAGAAGACCAAACGGTCTACTAGGAGACGTAAGAGTGCGGTGCTAGCGGGTAACTGATATTGGGATCTATCAGATAAAGGACCTTTGAAAATGTTGCCATGTTTTGGTTGCGTGTCTCTATGGTTGAGTTAATAGAGAGGTTGCAGCCTAGCACTAAATGGCGTAAATATACGTCGGGACTGTAAAAGCTCTTTTTTATACGCTTAGTTGATTTGAAAAGGATCGACGCTATCGTCTTTAGATAGCTTCATTTCTTCATTTCAAGTGATCTTTTTTTGGTTTTATGATAAAATTTGGGGAGGTATGTTTTCACTTACGGCGAAATTAGATAGGTGTTGCCATAATTAATATAATTTTACAATAGTACTAGTTAATATACCACTCTAAGTGTTGGCGGTGGTGATTATGCTCATAAAGAGGCCAAAACTGTATTTAATTTTATGTTTCTTTTAGTTCTCTTTTTATTTTAATACATACCTATATGCATTTCAATTGCATCGAATTCTACCAATAAAACTGAACGCGTTCAGCACATCTAAACTGCGTTCAAGAGGTGTTAGTACTGTGAATACACCATTGCAAATGTTCAGTTCATTCAAATAATTCTTCTGAGTAGAAGTTCCAGTTTCAGTCATTTTATAACGATCTGAGTAATAAATCGCATATATGTAAAGGCTAACTAAAGGGACTTTTGCCATATTTAATTATAATCCCCAAGATTTCACTTCATTTATGCTTAGTTTTATTTTCCTTTTGTATTGAAACATATTGACAATGATCATGTTCCATTATTGTAAAATGCAGTTTTAGTAAATATTAGTATGAACGATAAAATATTATTTTAATTAATTAATTGTATTGAATTGGTTAGTGTAGATTTAATCATTTGTTTTTAGTTTCTATAAGAGAGGCAGTCTCGGGGAAAGTGCCTTATAACAATAAGCAGCAAATATGCCTTTGACATCAAATGGCCAGTTTAGTAAGATTCTAAGAGAATTTGAGGCCTCTGATCGCTTACCATGATTACGAAAGGCATATTACCACGACTGGCTTATGACGGCTCTATAAATTGTGCCTTGATAATGTTAATTCTGTAGAAACCTAGGCTGCCTCGGATCGAATTAAGTTACGTTATTGACAATGTGTGTGGTGTGATGTTTTGAACTGGTGATTATTGTACAATAATAGTAATTATACAAAAGTTTTAACTAAAATTTTGCGTTTTATTTGTAGGTATCCACCGTAGGTACTCTAAACAATGCCGCCAAGGGGGGCAGGGAGGGGCAGCTAAGCTAACTATCGCCACAGCTATCGGTAAATTTTCTAATTTACCAAACATAAAAATTTAAGTCAAGCAATTCTGGCATAATAAACCAAACCCAACAGCTCAAGCCGGGGAAAATCTTCTTTCCCGACACGGAAAAAACGTTGAAAATTTTGAGACGTAAAACCTGACTAAGAAGCAGTATGGGTGAAAAATGTGAAAATCGTCTCAATGGTCTGGCGATGGTGAGTGTGCACAGAAAACTTATTCATGGAAACTTACAAGATTTTCATAATAAAGTGGTCGTACAAAAAAACCCCGAAAATTATGTCTCACTTTATGTACCTAAGTAAAATCTACAGTGTTCACTTATTCAAATTCCAACTCCCAAATTATCTTTATTCTATTTTTCTAATAAATATAATTATAAGTTTGAATTGTATGGATCAAAATGCTGGGCTTTGAAGAAGATGGATGAAAAACGATTGCATGAGCGGTTTTAAGAATGTTGAGATGGATGTACAAAGTTTCAAGAATAGATAAAGTAGGGAATCAGTTTATTATAGGAAGTTTGAATAGGCGATCGGACAAAAAAAAACTAATTAATCCGTCAGATAGATTTCCAAAAAATATTGACCACATATTTTTTCTTTTTTCACGTAAACAACAAATGGAGACGATACAGTGCTTCAAAAACTCGTGTGACGTCATATGATAGTACATTTTGTACCTTCAAGTGACGTTACAAGCCCCACTCCACGATCTTTGACGCGCTATATCTTCGTTAATTTTTATTGATTTGATAAAACAAAAAACACGTATCCAATATTTTTCGATAATCTAACTGACGGACTAAACAGAATTCTATTTTTTTGAGTCAGTCCGATCCCCTATTGTTGTTGTTTTCGGCTGTTACAGAAAAATTGAACTTTTTCCCCGACCAAGGAATTGAACCCAGGACCCTACGCTCAGCAGTTGCGGTTGCAACCACGAGACCAAACGGGGCTGTAGCCTACATCAGAGTACATTTTCTTGTTTGAGCGCTAGGTATAATTATTATGGAGCCTATGAGTCAAGTTCGCACTGCTCGGGCGCATATTTTATCAACTTCATGTCTCTCATCTGGAAGAGGGACTGGGCCCTACGGTCTCATCATAATCCACCAATTGTCCACCACACTAATCTAGAGCGGGTCGACAGGTAACGTGTTGTCGTACGTATTTGTGAATATCCCACTGAATACGAATCACTCAAGAAGTCAAGATGAACGTGCAATGTTTTCGAAAACCAGCAAATGATAAGACCTGGTTTAAAACAGCCAGCTTTAATCTGCAGCAAAGCCTGGCTTACGTAAGCGACTGCGATCTAACGCTGGCTCGAGCTGCCGAGCCAAGTGGAGGACATAACTAACTGGAGTTATCCGCTGGCCCACTGCCGCGCGCTGCACTGACACATTAAGCACGCTGCCAACTCGTTATCGCGACAACGCAGGGAATAAAAACGTAGAATTAACTTAGGAGCTGTCTTTTGTTGCTGATTTGAATAGGACTTGGCCTGCTCCTTGTCGTTGATTGCGTACTGCACTGCAATTTGCCAACGTAGCTGCATACTATTTACGTTCATTCTCACGCCTTCCTGTTTCTGAATAGCAATTGTTAACAAGGAGGCGACAACAAAAATCTTTTCTATGTTTTTCGTGCGTATCTTGGTATGTTTTTACTAAGTTGTTTTTTCCACCGATACCTAAACTGCTGCATATTTTTTTGCCGAATGAAACTGATCAAAGGGTACAGTGCGATCAAATTATCTTGGCAGCTCTGAACACAGGCTTTGCGAAATTTTACGCATGTAAACTTGGGAATAAAACTGTTATTGCCAGATAAACCAATACTTAAACGATCAGAAAATATCTAATTTAAACAGTGAGAAATACAAATAAAATAAATATCATAACACTTTTATACATTCGTTGTAACAAAATGACCTGCACGAAGTTCGGAGCTGCCAAGATAATTTGAACGCACTGTACCTATAGTGACGACACGGTTGGTGCGCAGTGAGTGACTGAGCGTAGGGACTGTTGCGGCGCGTGTCGCGGGTTCGATCCCCGCACGGAACAAATATTTGTATGGCCTACAGATAGTTGTTTCGGGTCTGGGTGTCTCTGTGTATGTGAGTTCAAATGTTTGTAAACGCACTCACGATACAGGAGAAATTCCTAGTGTGGGGTTATATAAAAAAAGAAAAACATTTGTTGTCTATGGAAGTTATTGTACTTTTTGCTAAAACAAGATAACGGCGTTACTTCCGATTAAGGTTGAGCATCGAAAGAATCATGCGTCACTAAGCCTATCGATTTATTTCAGTGCAAAATGAACAAGTTCAAAAATTTAATACATACTAGGAAACACAAAAAGTGTAACGGTCCCTTTTTTTTTTGGTGGGTGGAAAATCATCAAATAACCCCCCCCCCCCGCGGAAGGGAGTGTCAGACTTCTACTGACTAAAAACCAACCCCTTCCATGTTGCTGACATCTCTTTGAGGCGCGCGTGGAACACGAACGCGCCGTCGACACGGTCTGTTGCCGTCATGAGACGGCCGGACGGCGAGCTAGCCCATTACCTACTCACCGTCCACATGCAGGCCCGCGTCTACGGTGGCCGGAAGCCATCACGTGGCCCCCGACGCCCGGAGCGTCTCCCGCGGTGGCTGGGACGAGAGGTTCTTTCCCTCTCACGTTCTGCCACCTCCTTCGCTAGCATCACTGCTTCGCAGAAGGAGGCGACGGCGTCCCATTCCTCTTCGCCCCGGACCATGGCTTGCACCAGGGCCGGACGCGAGAGGTCGCCGCCGCTGATCGCCGCTACGAGAACACGGCGGGGCTCTGCCCAAGCAGGGCACACCTCCACAGTGTGCTCCACCGTGTCCTCCAGTCGATCCTCGCAGTGGAAGCATCCGGGCGTTTCCTCCCGCCTGATTCGGTAATGGAACGGAATAAAATAAAAAAAAAGTCGAAATATACATGCAATAGGACAGTGATGAATATGAATCATACTTATAGTAAAAAAAAAAAAGAGAAAACAGGGGAATACCTGTATAAGGGCTAGCCCGCTAGCCTTTCCTCTGAACTAGGTACTCAGTTATCTTACCACGCTTAGCTATATTCAACGAAGAATTGATGGCCAGGAGTGATTGCACAGTTATAATAAATGTTATATCTTGACTTTAGCCTAACATCAATTATGTAAGATTAATAGATAGTGCTTAATCAGCACAAAACGACCATTATAGACTACTGGCCCGTGTTGAAAAAATTATGGGTCATGTGAACCACCAGGTGACCTATCTAGAACGATATAGGAGCATAAAATAATAAGATTCAGCACTATGCCGTCACTTGTAAGCTGTCCAACCGAGTGCAGGTGAGAATTCAAAAGTACAGGTAGACTGGGTACATTTTGGTCATATATTTTTGTACGGCATTCTTACCATCGATAGATCCATGAAAAATAATAAGAAAACGCGTAGTGCCGTAAAAAAATGTTAGGCCACAAAGTCGGAATTTTCATTTTATTTTCCGACAATTTCCAGGGTAAATTTGGTCATTTGATTTTGTACGGCATCAGTTTCATACTATTTCAATACTGCTTCTAATCCATTATTCCGCAACGCCGTACAAAAATCATGCGACAAGAGGAAATAATCGAGGGTTGCAACCCCCTCTCTTTCCGCTGGTCCAGGGGGTGATTTGAAAAAGTACGGCTTCGGTTCCAAAACATTATCTAGCACTCAAAAGTACTATTAAAAATAATGCCGTCAAAAAATTATTGTTCATTTTAAATGTATATCAATAATTATCTTAATTTCATCGTATCCTTGATTTTTAAAGCTGTAAAGTCATTTGATCCTGTACGGGAACTTTTTTTTAACATGATATTGTAAAATACAATTGTTATATAGTATTGCCGTTCAAAAGAAACTGTTAAAAAAAAAGTTATAGAGAAATACAAAAACTGAAATTTTGCAAATTATTGCAAAAGTTTTAATATCATAGATTAATGAAATATAGCAGTTTTCTAAATTTTATCCCTTGTTTTAAATAGTATTAACATAAATAAATGAGGAAAAAATGATGCCGTACATTTTAATGCAGACCATTATCTTTTAGGCTGATGAAAATGACGCTACCATTTTAAGGTTGCACAAGCCAGTCATTTTTCCATACAAACGTAGTATATTATCAATCTGATACAGTACGGCATTAACATACTTTTGAAGAGAACAATTGATAATATGATAAAATCACTATGACGTCTAACTGAACTGAAACGGTGTGTATATTATATCCAAGAATTGAAACTGCCAATCCCAGTATCAACAGTTTTGTATACTTTTTGGTTTAATATATACTTCAAACATTATTGATACTTAAATATATAATTGTTTTTTTTTTTTTTTTGTATGATATTTTTAGTCGGCAATACGTTAAGATAAAACGTACATTTTGTGATGACAGTGGATAACTTAAAGTGTCTATCAAATAACTGTCAAATGGTGAGTTTTTAAGAAAAGAATGGACCAAACCATAACCAATTTGTTATGTTTTGTTGCTTATAAAGATAAAAGAATGCTAATACCGGACTCCCAGGTGTCGCCACGATTGCACCTTTACTAGACGGTGCGCCGACTTGTAGGAAATTCAATTTTACAGCTCCCACAAAAGATTTACTTTCAAAACAATTACTGATCTACCTAGGGATTGAAATGAGCTACACGACTAAGAGAAGTCTTAAAATAATTAACAAGGAACAGTTGACGTCAACTGTTCCTTGTTAATTATTTTAAGACTTACAGACTTATAGTTGCCTCAACCGAAAATGTGCGAGTACTTCTCAAAAATATGTTGTATTTTGAAATTATCAGTGACAACATGTCTATATTTTGGTATAAATCGATAGTATACAAACCCATATTTAACATAGTTTCTAACTAGGAACCTAGAATCACGAAAAGAGTATGAAAATTAGTACAAATAAACTATCTAAATGCCGTATAAAAAAATATCGTGATGAATTTCACCTTACATTTCGATATATGGATTTTTTCTTTTTAATTTTTTCATTTTCCCCTTTGGACCAACGAAAATGTACGGCATATGAAAAAATATTATCTATGCATAAAATACTTTCAAAATAAATTAATTTTATGTTGTGTCAAATCACCCCCTGGACCAGCGGAAAGAGAGGGGGTTACAACCCTCGATTATTTCCTCTTGTCGCATGATTTTTGTACGGCGTTGCTGAATAATGGATTAGAAGCAGTATTGCAATAGTATGAAACTGATGCCGTACAAAATCAAATGACCAAATTTACCCTGGAAATTGTCGGAAATTAAAATAAAAATTCCGACTTTGTGGCCCAACATTTTTTACGGCACTACGCGTTTTCTTATTATTTTTCATGGATCTATCGATAGTAAGAATGCCGTACAAAAATTTATGACCAAAATGTACCCAGTCTACATGTACTTTTGAATTCTCACCTGCACTCGGTTGGACAGCTTACAAGTGACGGCATAGTGCTGAATCTTATTATTTTATGCTCCTATATCGTTCTAGATAGGTCACCTGGTGGTTCACATGACCCATATTTTTTTCAACACGGGCCAGTAGTCTATTAGGCCAGCTTCATCTAACTAAAGGGAAATCTCGCGCAATTTCCCGACACTTGACGTTTAGAGAGGTCCTTAATTAAATCGGACAATTAAAAATGGCAGTAAAGGTTGCGATAATAATAACAATTAAATGGCTCTTCCGTTGTTAAACCGGAGATAACAATGGGTCAGATTAACTAAATCTATGCAAATTCAGACTGGGCGGAAGACAGTAATACCTACGGGGTAATTTGGGTTCTCTCGCTGGCAATTGGTACTGAAAATGGGGAGCGCGTAAAACTGCTGTTTTAACTTGCTGTTTAATATAATACGACGTGTTTGGTTTGGGGCTGTATGAAATTCATAATATGAATAATAAGCCATATTATGGCTATCTCATAATACAAGACGAATAGGCAAATAGGTTCAGTCCTCCTTGTTTACCGTTAGCTAAGCATAGGGTACTGTTTCTATTATGCACTTGCAGAATTCAGAAATATTTCAATACTATGTTAATTGAAATTGCATGCCTTCTACTGAGGCCTTCTAGCTCTTATAGGGTCGGAGTTTTGGTAGACTAGGGGCTGTGAAGGGTTTAATACACTATTTCATAAGGTGATAGAGCAAAACTCGACTGCATAGGTTTTTTGTAAAAATTCTGCCATCAAAAACGGATTCATAACATCCTCCATTTTTCGAAATCGTTTAAAAAGGATAAAAAATACATGGTTATTTATTTGATTGGTCAAATGACTTTCCACAAACAAGCCATCGGTCTTTCATGACAGAAGGCTTAATTTTATTCAGATTTAAATAAACTTGTCACACTTTCTGCGATTTCGAGGCAGAATATGCAAATGCCGTTGTTTTAAAATGTCGGTGCGCCGTTTATTTCGTTATCTCGTAATTACATTGGGGACAGAATTACTGTTGTAAGTTTAAAAAATCCGTTAAAATTTGTCTCGTTCCAAGTTCCAACGCGCAACGTTCTAAAGACGCGGACATTTTCTCGCAAATAAAAAGTAAAAACATGTGCATTTCGCGTGTGCTGAGATTAATGTCGATGTATATTTTTGTTTAGTGATGTGCTCTTGTGCAGCTGGAATGTCGATGTATCGAAATGTTTTTTTTTTTAATTTATAGATCTAAGTAATGTAAGTTGTAACAAGAGATCTAGCATAACTAGATCATTTAGGTAATTTTATGACTTCCGTTGTAACTGTTAAGGTGATTTTCGTAGTACAACTGTTAGAACATTAATTTTTCCCTACAAATTACAAGCCCTTTGATTTTTAAAACATTTCATACATGATTAATTTATTGCTAACTATTCATAAAAAATATCGCGTCATCTCGATACTATTCACTCTTACCAATTTTAATTTATTAACCGACTTCCAAAAAAGGAGGAGGTTCTCTATTCTTTTAATTGAATATTGGCGCTTATTACTTAGAAATGTAAACCATTGTTGCACTGTAATTTTATTTTAAGAATGTTTTAGGTAACACAGTGACATACTGTGTCAACAATTGTTGGAAAACCTAATAGCCGAACATCGACACTCCAGCATCCCTTATCGTCTGCCGTCGTCGTATCGCGGCTGCTGCAGGAATTTTATTTCACTTCATTTCGCCATGACATGCGCCGCGTTACCGTGTTAGCCAATAACCATGATGTAATAACACATTTTTTGGATTGTTTTTAAGAAATTACAGTTCAAGAATGGTTTATGATCCTTGACTTATGACTTCTGCACTTTATTTCTGGGAAATACTGTTTTTTTGGTCCGAATTCTTACATATTTTTATTTGTGTATAATAGGTAGTGTTTAATTTAGTCACAGATTCACAGGTTTTTATATATCAATGCAGATTCATCAACTTTTCATTACATATCCTTTTCAAATCCTTACATAGTATAAAACAAAGTCGCTATTTTTGTCTGTTTGTTTGTCTGTAGGTATGCTTAAATCTTTAAAACTATGCCACGGATTTTGATGCGGTTTTTTTTAATAGAGTGATTCAAGAGGAAGGTTTTAGTATATAATTTGAACGACATCCACGCGGGTGAAGCCGCGGGCATCAGCTAGTACCGTATAATTGACCGTATTTAAGCAGCTCTCGCAATATTTGTTTGTTAATTTATCTGTCCTCTAGTGACTACTACCTATGTGTATTTTAATATTTGTGACAAACTTGTATTAAGAAAGTCATACTATTCATCACCCTTAAATTATTATATTCTTAATCTTAGTTGGGGTAATGGTTAAGGGTCGAACTAGGCCGTCTAACGTAACGCGTGAAAATATTTAGGAAGTTAATTAACTTTCCCCTTTCATTATTAGTCTAAGACGAGAAGATACATCTTCATTCATCAACGACCATCTATTTCCCCATACATCCTTCTCAGTGATGAACTCCATGACCTCAGAGGGCAGAGGCTGAATAGTCATTGTTTTTGCCCCAAGTCTGTGGGGAGGACGCAAAAAAATAGTTGTCTATGGCGAAAGGACGGCGCGCGCCGCGATGCGAATAATCCACTAGTAATATAAACAGTGTCTCTTCTCTTCGCTTTGGTTAGGGGGGAATTGGGGTGGATGTGCGTTTGGATTCAAAGGGACAGCTAGTTGTTTGGGAAGTGTCGTTTAGATCTGCATTTCCTTTGTAAGGAGAAAATGGTACCTATGTTTAAATGAAGTAAGTACAAGTGAAGGTTTCCTTTTCATGACGAAGAGTAATATCTTACTATATTACTCTTCGTCATGAAAACCAAATGTTTTAGTTGACTTTTTGGCCCATTTGAAACCACTCATGAAGGGAAATAGAAAGGTTTAAAAGAATAAAACTAATTACTATTAATTTTACATGTAAAGTAGAACTTTAAAAGTTGCAGCATGTGAAAATTAGAAAATAGCTCTAACGCTTCAGAAGTTCGATTTCCGTGCAACACTGCGATGTCTCTATTTCTCCTACAAACATGGTTCACCTACTAGGGCTAAGAGAGTGAGTTTATTAAAAATTGGATTTGTTTTAGCACGCGGCGCCGCCCGCACACCGGCGCATTATTATTATTATTTTATTATTACCTCGTAAGTGGGGAACAGTAGGCTTGTCGATGGGTAAATATTTTGTTTTGATTTGGTGATGCGATTCGTTTTCTTTTGTTGTGGAACAGCGTAGATATCTTATAGGGAAAATAAGGGTTGTTTTGCTGTAGTCAAAAGACAGATTAATAAATCTTTGAAGCCATGGAAACTAGATATGTCTCGAACGTGGTTCAATATCAGCAGTCCTAAAATATGATGACACACTACTTGAAACTATGTATTAAAATTATGCTACAAACATCATACAGAATTGGCAAAAATCAAATGGTATTCTTCTTCTGGTTTTGCATCTAACTTTGCTAAAAGCCGCTCCACACGTTATGTACCAATATGGCATCACTTTCAAGTACATAATTAAAAAAATATTCAATATTAACTTTCCAATCTGCTTAATCTAAATCCAAGCTTCTTACACTTTTGCTTTCCCGGCAGCAATTTAACGAAACAATTTATAATTTAATTAACATTGAACCAATTAAAGTTGTGCAGTTCTGCGTCAGCATGGCGCCATGGCGGCAAAGATACGTATTTGTAAATTAGATCGGAACTTGTTTAATCCCGTTTGTGACCCTTCACCCTCTGCCCTCTGCCCTCCGGCATGTCGACCTAAAATATTGCTGACATTTTTCAGGGACTTAGTTCTCTGCTCACCCCTCAACGATGAGGGATAGTTATAACGAGATGTGTTTGTTTGCTATGGGAAGGGGCGGTGAATTAATTTTGTTGAAGTTTTCAACTTTGATATATATTAGCTGGTACTTTTCGGGCTGAGTGTGTAAACGTTTCCCATGGTAAACAGTTTTGGTTAAAATTTTGTTGGAATCTCAAGTACCTACTTGATGTTATATATTTTGTTTTAATTATAGCGTGATGTTGCATACCTGTATTTTAGCAAAAATAGAGATCATTCAATATGCCAAGTACGTACCTACTTTGTGATGGTAGCTCTTTCCAGATCCAGATCTGACCACCAACCGAGTAACCCATATTCAACAAATAGCCTCCCCCACACCTCAGCAGCCAGTGTATCTACTTCAACGTATGTAATTACAATCAAAGAAAGCCTGCACCACCACGGGTACCAGTGTGTCCCGCGGGTGGTCTCGAACCGCGCCGTCATCAGCGCCCGCGCAGCGTTGCCAATCGGTTAGACGCGCAGCCATTTGTACCGACACCGTACGCTTTTTTCATTTAAATGCAGTTGAAGGAAGTAATCTGAGAGGGGAAATTAATTCGAGAATAAGTTTTAAAGCATTCGTGGGTATGATCTTGCTTTTCGAGTTCAAGAGACAAATCTTGTCAGAATTTTGTATTTATAGCTGTTGTGAATTTCATGTGGTTTTCTGTCTAGCTTGATCAAATTGAATGGACGCCTCATGAAAAAACTGTTCTCCAAAATCCCACTCCTGAATAATTGAATAAGTAATTCTAATTCACTAAATACTTCTTCTTACTGCTTCTTTTGGGTTGGCTCGATCCATCGCTCCTCATCTCTGTCCTCAGGATAAGATTGGGGTCTAGAGTAGACCCATTTAAATTTAAAATAAAAATCATTAAAAGCACAAGATAGGCAGCCTTAGCTACCTGCAACAACAAACTATATAAATAACAATTATTAGCTGCTATAATAGAACTAGGAGGAAATCGGATGAGAAAACAATGCCTATTTATTTCTAGGCAGGCCGGCAATAAAATATGTTCAACCGAAAACAACCTACATATTATTATAGGTACTCTATGGTCTTGATGCAATAGGGAATATGCATAAAATTTGAAATGGCCTAAAACATATTTTTCTCGAATACTTTTTATCGTAATATTTTATTGAAAAGGATTTTTTTTTATTTACTGATTATTTAAACCCCTAAAATAATATTCAAAAAGTGCAAAATAAGGGAGCGAAATTCAAACTTCCAAAACGCGCCACCATTGCTCGAACGAAATGTGACGTCATCTGACACGACATTGTATCCCGTTACGGTATGTAGATGTTCTGTGAAACACCCACTGGACGTGTCATGTGACGTCACGCAAAGCGCGCGTGAAATGGCGGCGTTTGAACTGCTTAAATTTTTTAAAAGTTTTAAATTTCATTTTTTAAATTATCTAGAGTATTTTGAAGCCCATTAATATTTTTTTCTACGTTATAAAATAGTAAACTATTAATTTAAGACAAAAAAGAAAAACATGAATATTCCCTATTGTATAATAATACTGCGTGCCAGTTTTGATTCTGTTCATCAATGTCCAGGCTCGTGTCTCCATTTCCTCATCTGTCGGGCTTACAAATCAATCGGCGATACATGAGTGATAGCCGATCGGCGCTGCTCTAGCCGATGCCGACGGCCATTTGCATTGACTGATCTGTGATTGAGGGATATAGACAGTTATATTATGACGGGCGGTGGTTTTATTTGTTCAAATCGAACCTTTATTAGACTTATTTATTTTCATAACTACACAAATATCAGGACTGTTTCTGAAAAAACAATCGTTTATAGTTCTGTACTTACCTACTTCTTTTTTTAAAATAGGTCTGTGGCTAAATTAGATCAGTCAATTTCAACCTCGTTCCTTGACACAACAGTTCTAGCTTTCTAGGTAACTCACCCAGCAGCTAAGTCCTCGATAATCCCCATCCACTGTTCATTTAAATCTCTGCTGTCACTACAAACGGAGTGAGAGAACATCGGCATTATCGTCAGGGACTGGCAATGCGCCCCGCGCTTCGGGGAATTTTTCGTTTGTCTGTAGACTGTATTACTATAGTCACTTATACCAACGTGTGAGTAAGTGCGGATAATTACGTTAATTTGAGCTGCTATCGCTAAGCTTGGAAAGGATGATTGTAGTGGAAGAGATGCCGAGTTGGTTAGGAAGGATGCATTGGCAACTGGATTGTAATACTGCCTGAAACTTCTTTGAAACCCTGTTATGTCACGAATTCTGCTGACTAGTTCGTTTCTGCTTCTCGATCAGAAGCTTATTTGCAGCCCCACAAGCATCTGGATCAAAAATTCTACTTAAATGACGGAATGTGCCAAACCCAAAACCCTTCGCATATTATATATACATTATATAAGGTAATAATGTTATCTATTTCAATCCCTAATCTAGTTAATGACTTTTTGCACTCAGCACAATATGTATGACTTAATGCAAACAACCTTGCCTTCACAAAGTGGCTATAGCATTCGTATCAACGTAAATGCTGAGTCACCCTTACCTAGATCAGCAGATTAGTATACTAAGTTAACTTAAGTTAAGTTAACTTGACTACGTAGAATTTGGCCGCTGTTATGGTTTAATGTCTTATTCAAACACCAGATGATATACACGATTGTCGGGTCGAAAGGAACTGGGCCCGTGTTTGAATTATTTAAAATATTTACCTTATCGACAATATTGATTTAGTTCAGATTACAAGTCGGTTGACATAATAAAGGTGGTTTACGTTTTAGTTTAGTTTCAATCACACAGAAAACACAAAACACAGGAAACACAGGTTTACATAAACCTACATCGGGCAGGTCGCTACCATACCTACATTTGAATTATAAAATTATCACTACTTGCAAATATTAAATATATTTTAGTTATAGTTTACTTATAACTAATTTGACTGGACTGTAACGTAGAAGGATCTATTTTAAGGAATCAGTAACTCAATTTTCTCACAGTTTATGAGAATGGACATCTAGAATTGTGCACAATGGTGCACGTGCGTCAATGCATTTGTATATGGTGTTAATTGTGTAACTCGGTCACTTGTCACTGGTCACAAGTCTAGGCTGTCTAAAGTGTAGCACTTTACGATGTTACGCCATTTCTCCTGCTCAATTGTAATTGTCACAGTTGATTGGGAGACACGCACTGTGATGGTTCTATTATTACTATTTACACGGTAAAGTGACAATTACAAGTAACAATTAACGTATTTGTTTAGATCTTCCTAGATAGTTTTAATTGACGCTTCTTTGAGCCACTTGATAAAATCTTGTCTGAAACTTGTTTGAGTGGTGGCTGAAACTACTAAAAGTAGTTCAAACAACAGAAAATTAATTCCCATAGAAAAACGTTTTCCGAAGGAGTTACGAGCTTATTTCAAAGTTAAAGCAACAAAAGTCCAAGTCACAAATTAGTTTATTGGACGAGTAGAGAAGTAATAATAGTTAGTTCAAGTGTTGGTCAAGTTATACCGCTCTTACTACTTAGTACTTACACACTTGTGGAGTCGAGGGACTGAAACAATTAATACGAACGTTCAGGCCATTGAAAGAAAGCGAAACTTTAATAGTTTCTAGTCTACTAGTTTATCGATTAGGTAACTTGTCTAGGGCCATTGTTGAGTAAAGGCTATTTACAGAGTTCTTAAAAGGTTTAGGGTAAACAAGGTTGTATAAAAAAGCAATTCAATGTTTCAAGACATATAGACGTAAATAACATTGAAATAATAAAGCAATCACCTGTCTGTCGGCACATTATTGATCCCTTTCCCTAAGAAGTGACGTTAAATTGAAATGCGGAGGGAGAAGGGAGGAAATCCCACATAACATAGGAAAAACATCTTATTTCATGTGTCACATTTACAGGTAAAATACTGAGAAATAGAATACTTGCCACTTTGTTGTATTGTGTGAAAATGGTACACGGGGACAAGTGTTTACACAATACGATTTTGTTTTCATAAAATATTCAGGAAAAATGGTTACAGAAATACAATCTTGATAGGATTGAATAACATTGTGTGGTGTACTCTATCGATCTAGCTACCAAACAAATTCCTTTCTTGTACACAGAAACATCTTAGCGAATCTTTGAACGTAGTGTTTTTGGATTCTAAATATCATAGAAAGCTGAAAGAATTGGAAGAGAAGCATCGCTTCAGCTTATCTCTTCTTTCTTATAAAGAAAATCCCTCGTACGTAACCCTATTGCGAGCCCGTCAGCCTGCTACGGGTTGGACGGTTGAAGACGGTTGCCGCCATATCGACGCATCCGTCAATACGCTGACAGAATTATCTTTTTACAAGTCTTCAGCGAAAAACTGGAGAAAAGGGAAGAAAATTAGGCCGCAGATAACAACACTTTTACTTGTTGTAAAGTTTATATGATGGAATTACTTACTTGGTTATTTTAAAACCCTTTACGATTGGTACTTAGTATATTATTGTTATCGATAAATGGAATAAACTAAAATTTTAAAGTTACTTTTCTCAGAATTTCAAACAACCCACAATAAGTAATTGTAGTCTGTACCCAGACAGCGATGGCTCAGTGGTGGCGGCCCCGACTTACGAACAGCAGGTTGTGGGTTCGAAGTTTCGAACCCAGGCAGGCACTTTACTTTGTGTAATTATTTCATCACCGCTGCTCTCAAAACGGTGAAGGAAAACATCGTGAGGAAACCGGCATGTCTTAGAACCAAAAAATTCGAAGGCATGTGACATCTACCAATCCGCATTGGGCCCGCGTGGTATAGATTATAGCCCATTCCCTCTCAAAGAGAGGAGGCCTGTGTCCCAGCAGTGGGAACATTAATAGGCTGTTGATGATGATGATGATGATGATAGTCTGTACCCTACCTGTAGGTACGTATCTCAAATAATGGATCAATAGAAGTTAAATCTTATTCAGAATTTCAGATTACCTTTCTACAGGCTGAAACGTGTCCTACATGCAATTATCGACCGCTAGGTGGCGCTGGCTGGCAGTGAGTGGCGTTGCACTCTCAGCGCTCCCCACACTATGAGCATCGCACCGCGAACGCAAGGGGACTGCTAGTGCTACACTGAGAGATAACAAGAGATGAGAGCTTAACCTTCGGCATGCCTGGTAGGGTCCGTCAGACCCACCTGTGTACATAAACCATTGTATTACCTTTAAATTCGAATTTCTCGCCTAACCGCACTTAGTAGCTGGCCGTTATGAATTGCTAGGCACCCGCAGCCCACCACCTGAGACCAGAACGCACTCTCGTGGTAGTCGGATGTGCGTATAGTTTTCCGATGTGCAATTTCCTTTCGGACCAAAACTCTGGAAAATGTTTATAGACTGAATATTCTTTAGTTATTTATAAGTACATAGAAGTGCCTCATATGTTTATATAGTCTGATTGAGATCTCTTTAGTTTTTAATAAGTAAAGTGTGTATAAGAGTAACTACGTTTAAAACGATTTAAAAACACTGCTTAAGTTTAATTGGCATTATAATTATTAAAAGTTGGTGATTTGCATTTTTTTTTTTTCTAACATACACCTCTAGTAAACATATTAGTACATTTAAATAAATAATTTATCAATTAATATTTTAGAATTTACAAGTTAAAAATCCGGGTCTGATACTCTGAACCCACCAGGCATACCGCCGTGTAACTTTTAGTCACCAGGCATGCCGAAGGTTAAAATTAAATGGTTTAATTAATTCGCCTGTATGTCATCATCATCTTCCTGCCCTTATCTCGTCATTTGGGGTTGGCGCAACCCCTTTTTTTTCTTCCATTATGCCCTGTCAGTCGTCACAGCATTCGTCTGTATGTAACATTTCATATTCGCATTACATCGGCAGTGAGTGAAGAGAGCATTGAAGTGCAAACGAATCATTAGTTTCTGTCTATAAGCGAATCTTGGATTGTTTCATCATTACAGATGAACGTTCTGGTGCGGGGGCGCGCTTACCGCTTGGCCACGATATACACGCTCTAGCGTCTTGCGTCTGGCCCAGCAGTCTCTACACTAATAACGATGCTACGAATGTCGCTAAGTCGTAAAATCGTAAACTTTCTTTAATAGATTTTGAACCTTATGCTGTTGAAATAAAGCTGAAAATCTATTACAGAAAGTTTACGATTTCTCGACTTAACGACATTCGTAGCGTCGTTATTAGTGTAGAGACTGCTGCCCCTGGCTACAGCTACGCTAAGCCTGACCTATTCCCGTCTACTTATATTGCGATCAGCTTCCTTACCGGATGCAACTGGATATCAGTGTCATGGAACCACTGCCTATCCTCCAAAATCCAATGACAGGGTAACTCGTTTGGGGCTGTGGGACAGTTCGAAAGAGATACCGCGATCCCGGAACACAAAGGGCTAAGCAGGAACATGGGTGAATTTTAGTCAGTAGAAGTCGGACAGAAAGACCTATGCGGGTCGCTAGGTGGCCCGAGAGCCGTATGTTTGACGGGCCTGGACTAAAGGATCTCGCACACTGGGTCCGGTAGATAAGCTCGCCCTCTATAACATGGACCTGGTGAAATGTGGGTGAGTGTACTATACAGTAGGTACACATGTGCTGTACCTAATTCTTTGGGTAAAACTAGCGTGACGTTTTGTGTAAAGTGCAGTTTCATAGCATTCACTACACGAGTGCCTTTAGCACTTCTGGCACAGTGGTGTCATCACGGCGCTGTAGGTAAGTCGCTTCAGACGCGGCTAATAGTAGTGAGCGAGTCATAACTTGTAACTGCATTGTGTTCAACACTTCAACCCATCACTTACTCGTGGGGTAGACAGATAACTGTTATAGTTTCGGAAAGGATAAGTTAGATTTGGCTGATCTATATTTTGGACATATTTTTCGGGTATTTCCCACGTTTAAAGTATAAAACGGTTTGTTTATAGCGGTTAAAGTTTACCGTCTTTTCTTTAGAGCAACTCAAGAACGCTAGGTAGGAACAATATTAATAGAATAACTCAATATCGATAAAGAAATATCCTTGAGCAGTTTTTCCCCGCAATTACAATCGTATTTTCTCGGACCGTTTCAAATGCTTATGACACTCGGAGATTGAGTAGCTTCCTATTAGTGAAATTAAATTCATCAGAAAGAATTTCAGGATCACGACTTTTGATGATAATACCTCGTGCATATACATTTTACTAACTTGAAATGTAACCTCTTTATATAAGTTAATTGACACATGCAATAGTAGCCCACAATTTACAAAAGTATAAAGTAAAAGGTAAAAAGAAAGTGAAATCTCAGTTTTTTGTCAACAAACCAACGTCAACTCTTTCAGAACCATTTTCATAGATCACTAAAATCATCTAAGCCCTGAACAAACAAGTATAAATCAGAGTAACAATAGTAGAATGATGAACAGTCTCCGCGACGTGCTCGTAAATCTCTCCGGCACATCTATAAATTCATTACGACCACGAGGGAGCCGGCAGAACTCATTCTTTTAATTTATCGGCTCCTAGGCTTACACCGGTTAATTTAATACTGGTTATTGTTTCATTGGCCTGGATATTAGGGTTCATTTTAAACTTAAATTGACTCTGCTCTTATGAATTTATTTAATCTTCATGGACAGATTGTACCTACAGTAGTGTTGTACATAGGCGGACTTGATGCCACAAGGGATTGTCCATCAGTCGAGCTTTCGGTCAAGTAGGATACCATTGTGATAGCGCAAATATCTAAAGTTCTAAATAATATAACCAAGTTTTCAATGTTATAAAACTAATGTGTTCCTGGAGATAAAGTACCTAAACTTCTATACAAATTAATTCATATTTTACATAACGTGCTCTTCGAATACTTCGGCAACACTCAATACCATTGCACAATCGCAGTAGCATCGGGTATAAATCCCGACTCCGTTACTGTTACTCAGAAATACCTGATAGAAAAACCTGATCACACTTTGTCCAGCCTGGAACTCGAAAACTAGGTTCGCAGCTCAGTAGTCCCGCTTGCGACCACTAGACCAACTAGTAACTTCGTCGGAGTGATTGGTCTAGTCGATAGTGATCAGCGTCAATCATCATAGTGAATGTAAGATGCGTGACACGGGTGACACCTGATGTATTCGTGTCGCACTGTACTGCGTTATCAGCGTGTTTAGCATAGTTGCTGGTGGCGCCACCTGTCACCATCGCTAGCATACTTCGCGTGTTACGAGTAACATACACGGAAAGAAAGAAACTATTTGTTTGACATTAACATTTGAAGTCGAAGAGAGATTTATTGTCGTAAGCGCCACCTAAATCTGCATTGCATGGTCCTCCTAACGTCCATTTTAGACTGAGTGGAAAATCTTAAATCACCAAACTTAGCCGAACACATTGGCGATCAAGTGTCAGTAAACAATTAAAACTGGTTGGAACAAGGTTCAGTTGAAAAATTAGGCTTTTGAGTGACATCATCCTCTACCTAGCTTTTTCTTAACTATGTTGGCTTCCAGTCTAACTGGATGCAGCTGAATACCTTACCTGGAGCAACTGCCTATTTGACCCCCACAACCCAGTAACCCAGTATGTCCAGATTTTTGGGCCACTTAATCAGTGACCCAAAAATCGTAACGTCAATCAAACATCTACAAATGACAGCCGTGATGACGTAACGTGCTTTCCGAGGCACGGCGCAAACTCGTTAAGTAATGGGTTGTCATACCTATGGTAGTCACCCATACACTGACCAATGTGACCAACACAAAGAAGCACGGCTTACGTAAAGATCAGCCCGAGCGGCTGTCATTAATTAGCTAACGTGTACTATGACATCATATAGGTACTACTATAACTTCGAGCAACCTCAGTAAAGTTCTAGTTAACAAACTTGAATTCAATTTTGAACACATTGACTAGTGGTCGGATTTGAACCCGCGATACTGACCGGCCGTGTCTCATTCACCACTTATCGCTCGGGTTATCATGCTACTGTTCCACGAAACACTGAAAACATAAATCAAGTTATAACAATATACTAATACCTCCTTATTCGGAAACTGGTTTATATTTATTTACTGCTTAATGTACACGTTATCGACTTGGTTCGCGGATCAGAGAAACAAGGAAGTTTTGTCAAAGTTCCGGTTTTCCTTTTAAGGCGAGGTTACCCTACTTTGTTTTTATGTACGCACGACCTCACCCCCCGCCCGCGCCCTGCCGCGCGAGCGATATAATGCCTAAATTTTGACTGTTTTTTCTCTCTTGGAGAAAAATGATAAAGAAATTAAACATTATGTGACCCGAGATAATACACATTTTTTACGACCTTTATTATGATATAAGTTTTATTTTTCAAAGCCTAATATAACTCAAGTAAAACGATTATTTAGCCATCATTTGGACATGTCTTTGCGATTTAATTGGATGCAGTGAAGTGTAAGTAATCTTGTATCGCATGCCCGACGTATCATGATCGAAGAGTCAACTATGTAATACATTTTTTTTAAAATTGAAATCCGTTCCATGTACGAGTAAAACGCTATTGTTGACGACGTTTATCGGGGTAACCCCGCCTTAAGATCAGAACACCCCAAAAAGAGCTCATAAATAAATTGATACATGTGTAACCAGTGACCGACCCATAGTCACACTAAACTACCACACCAGTGTGACTATGGTTAATTTTATTTATCCGTAGTCACACTGGTGTGACTACGGATATATTAACCTGATCCGTAGTCACACTGGTGTGACTACGGCTGATCCGTGGTCACACTGGTGTGACTACGGATAATTTAACCTGATCCGTAGTCACACCCGGATGAATAACCAAAATTATAGGCTGTTGCTAGTCGTCCGCTAAGTGGATGAATCACCGTCTCGCGACAGTATCCTTTATGGGCGGCATGGGCACCGGGCCGTAGGCCGACGAAGGAGGCCGGCGGAGGCCCGGCACTTCGGGGACAGAAGATATTAGTGTTATTTAATATGCGAGCGAAGCGAGCGCGCGTCATGGAGTACTTGCGTTGCATGTATGAGTGACGTGACCAAAAGCTACGATACTGGTGTGACTACGGTTCAACCGTAGTCACACCAGTGTGACTACGGATCAGGTTAAATTATCCATAGTCATACAAGTGTGACTACGGATCAGCCGTAGTCACACCAGTGTGACTACAGATAAATATAATTAACCATAGTCACACTGGTGTGGTAGTTTAGTGTGACTATGGGTCGGTCATGGTGTAACCCCTTGTGTTGAGTTTCTTGAGGAAGTTATTCTTGATAAATTCTCAGCGCTTCTCCTCCACGTTTATTATGCGCATGGCCAAAGAGTGAAACCTCCTGCCGGGTCTGGCATTTGCTCCATGCATCCCACATTTGACCTGTCTGTCGTTAAAGCAATCTTCTGGGCATGCTCGTTCCAACATAGACCTCATCTATCGCCTTTTATCAGGCGTGATCGAAGTCAAGAGTAAGCCCACATTTTGCAAGAGAGAAAAAAAGAGGCTAACTTGAAAAATCGTCACTTACTTCACTATAATTCTTTGCCCCCTTAAAACATTTAAACTCACATATAGGTACACAAATGACCAGATCCGAAACAACTGTGGAACAACTACATACAGAGCCCAGGCCTTGCATATTTGTTCCGTACGGAAATCGAACCCGAACCCGCGTCACGCAGCAGGTAATCGCTCAGCCACTGCACCAACCGTGCAAAGTTAGTGATGAAGAAGATGAAGTCATGGTTACCACCACCAATCATGTGAATTGATTTTTATAGCCGAACTTATCTACAAAAGTTGATGTATCTACTGAGACTGGTATTCACAGAGTATAAAGTATCTTCCCTGCAATCAGAGACCATTTTGTCTTATCTCCGTTATTTCTATGATCGTTCGTAATACACTTTAGCGGAAGAGTTTAATTATAAATATATTCTGGAAACAATGGCGACAGGGCCAGGATTAAGATTTCGTTGTAATAATAAACCGGCATTGTGAGAAACATGACCTTGTTCTGCGTATACAGAGCTTAATATAACGCGAATTTACATAGAGACATTTGTTTGTTTTAGACGATTTCTGACGTTCTCTGTTTTGATCGAAAACAATAGGGATTTATTAATTCCGTTCTGCCCAGGGCGGGAAGTATTTGATGATTTCATACACAACAAAAAAAAAGAAGGAATTTATTGATACCTACATTGGAGCTGTACATTGCAGATCTGTTGGCAATCAAATATGTTGAACAGGGAGCGAAAGCACGAAACTGCTTTCCAACACCGGATTATTTTTTTACGGCAATGAAATCATTTAATTTTAGCGGGATCCTCTGGCACCTCATGTAGCGACCCCTGGAGGAGGCTTGTATCCAGCATTGGAAGTCTGGAATGACGATGATGATTTAATAAAACAAGATGGTATCGATATTTGGGACAAGCCCGCCACACTATTCCCAAACCACTGTAACTCCTGTTAGCCAGAATCAACAGTGGCGACCACAAGAAAAGCGCCGAGACAATGAAGCTCGACGAAGTCCCAGAGAAATGATTGTGACTTTAGTGCATTTAAAATCACTGGGACAAATTTTTTCCTGTTCCGCAGAAACCTGTGTGTTTATAATGAAGATATCGGTCGTTATGCGGTTGTGCCTGTAATGACCGCTAATAGGTCCTGAGACGGGGCGGGGCAGCATCCATTAGACTGATGGGTTCCGGCAAGCGAGGAGCAAGCCGTGTCACGTGTAATCAGACACTGTTATTGCTAATTTTCTGCACCATCATATGCGTAAGAACGAGAACCAAAATCCAGAAGTCCAGATCACATTTGTAACTTTCTGAGCCTGTTTTTTTCTCTTTTTTTTGAAAGTAATTATTTGAGGGACCAGACATGGGTAAATCTTTAACAAAGGGTTTTGTTTTACATAGACTTTCTACAGGAATGCATTTTCCGCTATTTTTATCTTTTTCTTTATCGTCATCGGTTATTGCTGTAATTTTGTTCGGGCCCTCTTGTCGTTCCAATATCTTAAACATTACCATGAACTATGACCATATTTCAGAAAAGTTTTCACAGTTTCAGTCGCCTTTTTCCCGGGATTCACATATGAACAGACTTTCATAGATGTTCAGTTCTGATCTCGCAAAAAAAAATACCTCAAAATATCTCTTGCCTTGAATGGCACAGCAAGAACACCAATAATCTTCATCACAAAAGGCCGCACTCTTCAGCGACTAGTCTAGACTTAACACAAAAGATCCGCTGTCCGGTGTTGCATGCCGGTCACGTGCCGGTAATGCACTCGTACCGGCCCGGCACGGTGCGGCGCCGGCACTGAGGCCGTGTTTACCAGCACACGAGGGTTCCTAATGGATAATGCGGGATGGAAACGATGAACATGGCTCTCAATGTATGAGTGGTGGAAGTGGGTGAAAGGCCCTGCAATTTGTTTTCATGCGATTTTGGATATAAAACTGATTTTATATTTAACATTAAAGTTACAGAAGGACTTGTAGAAAAGTTGGTGTCAACAGTTGGATGTTTGAAGATGCGCAACAGATGAGTATAATCAGATTTTATAAAGAGAATCTATAAACAGTTTTTGAAAATTGATGATTTTGCATATTATTTTAACAATGCCTATTATTCAGCGTACTTTTTTTGCAAGGGGAGACGGGCTATTTATTCCCCTAACCCAAATAAAATCGCCAAAAAAACATCACCAAATCAAAAACGCATTTCCGAACGGAATTCTTGAAACGTATGATATAAACAGAAGGCATTAAGTAAAGTGAATGGCGCCAGCTGTTTTGTCATGAATAATTCAGGGCTCGTGTCCCAGGGTGCTGCGGTCCACTCGTGAAGACTTCGCAATGATGTGGGCCCGAACGATAAATCCAAGAGGTCAGGAATTACCAACGTTTAGTTTATTGGGGCTTTTTGTGACGGCTGAAAGCCAGACAGGGATGGTTAAACGTTACAAAAGGTTACTGAAATGGTTCAACAATTTATAGGTCTATTATTTTAGTCCGAGAATTTGATGAAAAAGTTTTCGCAGCTCAATCACAAGCCTTGATTGTCAACACGCCATTAGCGGCTAACTTCTTTTGATTAGAAACACAATTAGTCGTATACCTAAGTATCTAGTAAGTGTTCCGTTTTAGTTGTTTTAAATTTTTCATCATAGTTCAACCTTGACACACATATTTGCAATGTTTACTGTTAACACGAAAGCAATGTCTTTTGTTCCCATATTAATTTCAGCCACTTTTCCAAGAAACGTTAACACACGTAACATCGTGAATTTGCCTTCCGTATCTGTGCGTACAGCATCTAATCTAAGTTGAAAGCCGCCTCGGGCAGCACCTACTCCTAGCTACTACATCTCCTGGTATAACGGAGTAACTGTATCCTGGACTTACTGCCCGGCCACGAGCTTCAAGTCCAGCCGACACGCGAGTTGCGACAGCAACTGTGGAGAGAACAAATAAAAGATGTTACTTAGAGCACGGTGCGATTTTGCCCTCCCAGATCCGACCCTTACTCGAGCCAGCCCGCGTGGCTGAGCCTGTAGTTCTAAATAAGCACGAGTTCCTTGGTCAGTCCCTAAGCAATGGTAACACTCAGATCCAGCCTGGCACCTTGCTGACCTCCGGGTGACACCTTAAGCTGAACCCTCGTATCCCACAGAGGGTGCCCTTAGCGCTTAGTTTGTTCTGTTTGCCCTGGCTGGAGGCTTTACACTCAAAGCACCTACAGGAAAGTCCAGTTAAGCAGTAGACAACCTTATAGGTTGAACAGTGGGATGCCATTCCAAAAAATAAACACAGTACAATTAACACAAACAAACAAGCAAGCAAGCAAACAAGCAAGTAAACAAGAGTCACACGGCCGCACGCGCGTGTCTTCAATCAAGCTAGTCGCGTCGCACTCGCATCGCCTGAGGTCGGTCTCGGGCATTATTGCGCCGAACTTAGGCACCGCTGCATACGGAAGTGCAACCGCTCGCAATTTCCGGCCGTCGCTCACAGCGCCCTCTGTGAATTAAACTATTAATATAGAATTACGGGATTGTTATTACAAGTGATGCGATGGCGCTGAAGCCTTGTGTCTTCGGGCGGGTAGTAAGATGACTGGGGTGGTTTAATTACTGATGAAGTAGACGATTCTAACTAGTCTGGGGTGTAATTTATTAGTTATTGTGTCCTGGCTCTCTTCTCTTTTGGTCTCAAGTTGCACCCCATGATAGGTACATTTGTTTTCCAAAACCTGGTCGTAACTTACAAATACAATGTAGGTCTTCTTCTTCGTTCACATTAGCGATGGTGAGCAATGGTTTTTTTTTTGAGCCCAGTAGATAAAAATTTACGTTCATTGTAGCGTCAAGTTTTTAAGTTCTCTCTAAAATGCAGGTTTAGGCAGGGGCAATTTAGACACTTCACCTGGGCTTATTATCATCTCACCTCGATACTATAAACCAACAAATCCCTTAAAAAAATATAAACAAAAATAAATAAAGCCCATATCAAATAACAAATTAATTACAAAAACAGCAGCCAGTCACAATATAAATAACTACGCGTTCAAGAATGCAGGATTGTGCGTATCAACGGGGTCACCCCTGTTAATTAAATGTTTTCAATGGCCAGGGGAGAAACGGGGGTGGGGCAGGGGAGCAACAGTGAGGGGGAGAGGGGGGGGGGGTGTAATCCTTCACGATTTGTCACGACATTTGATATTGTATTTATTGCGAGGTTCAATAAAAGGTTAGAGCAGGTTAAACAAATGAGTTCGTTTGTGAATGGGGTGTGTTTGTTGGTAAGGGTTTTTGAAACAATGCTGGACTGATATTGGAAGATACTTTTGTTACAATTAGGGATCTCCAACAAGGTCTTTCTAAATGATCAAAATACTTTATCAATTATAAAAAAGGGCCGCTTCGTGAGAAGGCAGAGAGGAATCATGTTATCACTAAAATAGGCCCGTAAATTCTTCATAATACTCAATTTTCTTCATGCCCCATGCTCGTTACATATTTATTTTGGTCTAGGCTCCAAAGGACTCGCTCTCAATACACAAACAGGCGACGTATTTTGTTAGCAATACAATACACGTTCTTTCCAGGTAGAATCAATGAAATAAAATAAATAAAACATTATGATTGAGATGGCAGACGAGTGCTCCTCCTATAAATAGTTCAAGGTCACTTTGTCTGACACTCAGCAAAATATTCCTTTGAAAAATAAATAAATTCTGAGGTAGATACAAACTTAGTAGATATTTATATATCGTTTTTATAGAAATAATAAAATTGAGTGAATTTTTTAGTTTTTCGAAGGAATGTTTTCCTGCCTTTGAGTGGTATCCCTTCGTTCTTACAACTACAAGTCTTTCCCACCAAAGCGGAGATGAGCAGACCGGAGAGGAAATGTTCTAAATTCGACCAATCATAGGAAGAGCGAAAGACCAGATGTTAATTTTAACTAATGTGATTGGCCGATTTCCGTATATCTCCTCTCGTCTTCCATATGCACCACGAATAATTGCATGTATCAGATCATTTGATACCACTTTAGCCTATAGCCTAATATTTCGCAGCCAGCACTTAAACCTACGTCTAACAATAATTCTATCCATTTATATTCGCTTGAGAGTGTAAGTACTAAAATTCTGTCTAAACCAGGTAACTAGGTACGTTTTGCAAATACTTCTCGATTAGCAATAGTGTAATAGTGTTTTCGTACGACACGCAGTGGGTGTTCAATAGACCTCCCTTTTTACCCGACTGCGGCGAAGCCCAAAAGGAGGGTTATGTGTTTGACGTGTATGTATGTAGGTATGTATGTATGTATGTCCGTTTCTTTGTTCCCTCATAACTCCTAAACGGATGAAGGGATTTGAATGAAATATACGTCATTAGATTTGTCTTGATGGCGCGAGTGTTATAGGCTACATTAAAATTAAAAAATATGGAAAATTGTGGATTTTGGGGGCCAAATCACGGAGTTCAAAAAAAAAAAAAATTCCAATACCATCGAGTAGGGTATCAAAATAAAGGATTTCACAAGGAGATTACAAAAATATACAACACTTATATGTTTAAAAGAAATTCAAAGTGACAAATCTTATAAACAAGCACAAAAGTTAAATCATCTGCAAAGAATTTTACGCGACCAACGAAAGAACAAACACAAAAGAACTAAAAAGTTGGAAATAAAAAAGGTAGTTAAAAAACCAAAAAACCCGACTGAAAAAACTGAAAAACAAAAAACAAGCACATTTTAAATTAAACAAAACTTGGAAGCAGACGGGGTTCATTTGAATAAAATAAAATTATGAAAAGAAAAAAATAGAAATAAAATAGAACCCCGCCTGCTTCCAAGTTTTGTTTAATTTAAAATGTGCTTGTTTTTTGTTTTTCAGTTTTTTCAGTCGGGTTTTTTGGTTTTTTAACTACCTTTTTTTTAGGAAAATGTTCACTCAAGCTTTTATGGATTTGGGTGCTAATAGAAACTTATAGCTCTTTTCTGACTTGAACTAAGTTTGTGTGACTGTACAAGTGTACAGTGTGCCATTGGCTGTACAGCTTTATGTTGGCCGTTTACGTGATTAAATGAAGTTTCCTCATAAAACGTTTCGCAGGTCTTAACTTCTTACCTATATATAAGCGGACAAGGCAGCATATATCGAAATTAATGATATTATGATGACTGATAACGAAAACGCTGGTGTGACGACTTACAAGTGTTTGTGAAAAATTGGCAGGATAAAATCGCATAGAGTGAAGAGTGGGAGGCTACGTGGGCGGCCATTACCCAGCTGTGCCACAATAGGCTAAGAAGAAAAAAAAAATATACAACCTCGTATAACTTTTTTATTCTTAGGTAAAGCATGTATTTAGCAGTACTTGTTGATTTACTGATTATGTATCCTTTCTATCAGCCCCTGGATATTCATTGCACCAGGACATTGCTCAAGACGTCGTTAATCTGATAAGGAGCAGCTCACGAAGCCGTAATGAGATGGAAACTGATTCACTAGCAGTAAAACGCGGCTCGCATCGCAGGTATCGCCGCGTTATCAGTAATTGGACGTGTTCTAGTGATAACGAGACACGCGGACGGACAACTGTTGGGGTGCAGTAAAAACTCAATCAGGAACACACCTAGTTTGGTCGGAAGGCTTTTATATACCACGACACGACTGGAGCATTTATTTGAAGGAAGTCCTCATTACTGACAATTTCTAAATGTAAATTGGGCATCAATTTGATGGCTACACATCGAACCCTTGTACACGTTCGTGTAGATGTTCGTATAGTTTTTCACAATGAAAATAATAGCGAAAATAGTTCTCATAGTTTTTCAACAGCTTAGGCATATTAAAGAGCACCTCACGATCACGACACGACATTCGTCCACACTAAATAACCCTCACCTATCCGTTTTATTCAACCACTTTATTCCAAGTTTGTTTTAAGGTCTATAAAATTTACAACCAGTCCCGATAAGGCCGCCATGGCCCGGAGTGTGTCCAGATTTATCATCTCATAAATAAACATAACATGTTACAATTATACGAATTCTTCGCCATGCTGCATTTCAAGACAAATTAGTTTCGTGAGGAAATTATTTCGGTCATCATTTGGATACAAAACGGTTAACTTGGTTGTAAATTAGATGAGTGGTTGTGGATTTACGATGTGTGATGTTGCAACATTGACGATCAATATTTCTCTTAGGTGCTTCTTCTTTGTCGTTTCAATGATTACCATATTGAAGCTTCGACGAGAACTCTACCACCTCGAATCGTTCGCAGTAATGACGTCGGCCAGGTCCGTCTAGGTGGGACATCGTTTTTTATTTGGATCTGCAGTCACATTTAATTATTAAGATGCTGATCAGCCTGACATCGCTAAATATTATAGTCTTTTTTAAATCACCAATGAGTGAATCTAGCTGCGGCAATTATAATAATAGCCGTTGCTTCATTCAACGGTTAACTCAAGGTACATTTTCAGTTTAGAAAAGCTTTATATTTTTCCAGAATAAAACCAAAATATGGCGGCGTCTAGGAATGCTTGATACATCTCATTCTTGTTCAGTACCTATACCTATTGGTTACATAGGTCGACGGCCCACCCAACAATTAACGTTGAGGGATCGATAAATAATTAATTATAAATATGTAAGTAAGTTCCCAACATTATCCACACAAATCACTTCTCTCATCATAACCATCTCCAAAAATATCGGTATCATCACCCCACTAACCCAATTTAATTGAATTATCTCTGGAACGAATCTGAGTTGCGATCGTTTTGTCACATTATATTTACAGCGCTGTCGGCAAAGCTGCGCGCGCGCATACCGACGTGATCCGCGCCTTCCTGCTGATTCGCGTGACACTGCGCAGCTGACGCAGTCAGACAGGTTGCACTGGGATTTGGTGAGGAAACCCGTATGTTTTATATCTTAGTTTATTTGTGCTTGGCTGAAACAAAGAGAGTTGCCGGTAATGGAGCTGGGAGAAATATTGCTTGAGAGTTTGTTCCGTCTCTTCTTACATTACTTGTGCGATACGAGATGCGTAGCAAGCAATAGGAGAGACATATGTCTAGTTGTGTGGATAGCCACTAGCTATGAGCTGATTAGGTATAGCTGTGATTAGAAACAAAATACACCACAGCCACGGTGTTTGCATTTGTGTCCGGTGATGGCAACAGGTTCGCCCTTTATTATATGGGACTTAAACCACAGAATACATAATAGTACTACGTACAGAAGGGACACTCCCTTCCCCGCGCTCATATTAAATACCGCACCTCACCCCGCACTTCGAAGTATTCGTCGTCGACACTTGAGCAATGGCTCGCGCTCGTATTAGTCGTCGTTCGGTTTTCGCGACGCAGACCGTTGCACTTTCCGCGCCATTTTTTAGGCTACGATAACCCTACTAGAGTTTACGCACACATTTGCACGTGCACGTCGTGCACAAACGTTATTTGTTTATGTTGTAGTAATAGGTAATTATTTTGCGGGCGTTGTATGGAGTGTCCGAGGTGTGCTTAAACATAAATAGTGAAATGTGGGTGTACTATTAAGCACACCTCTGCCTAACCCTTCCGAGATTACAGATGTTATGGTATTTTATTATGTAGAAAAACAATTAAACTTTAAATGATGGGAAGAGTAAAGTAGCAACACTTTAATGCTGAAAATGGTTGAAAACCACTTCTTGCCAGCATTATGTTACGGAACTCCAAAAAAATGCTTTAACACGTTGTTACGGGAATTTATGTTAATACCTCATTCAATATGTAGATTGGGTGGTTAATACTCTGGCAGCTAATTATTGTGTAGTCTTACGAGCGAAAGTGGGAACTTGGACGTTATCGCTTTTCTCGTACATTCGTTACGAGAGTTTTCTGGCACTTCCATAGCCTCAGGCCCGGTTTCCACCGAAGCAGAGAGGAGCGGAGTCGAGAGGAGATGTGCGGGAATCGGCCTATCACATTAGTTACAATTTACATAGATCTGGTCTTTCGCCCTTCCTGTGAATGGCCGAATTTGGCACATCTAGGCAGAAATTACCTGTGGACGTTGTAGAAATTGTCTGTCTGAATATTTAGATGTAATGTTGACAACTTACGCCCCATACGATGGTTTAGAGTGCGAGGATAAGCCAAATGAGCTATTGACGCAGTTGTGTAATTATTACATGTACTGACTTAACTCTTTGTTATTAGAAACCTATCATCACCCGTGAAGGCTCTTCCTACTGTCAACACCTCCAAACTATAATTCATAACAAATTGTTTGATTTATAGTTTATTAAGACCATCACTCAACAACAACCTTGATGGACCAACAAAGTAACAGTTTTATTTAACGTGTTGCCCATACATAGTCACTGGTATAAATACTCAATGCCCACATGAATATTATACGAACGATCACTACAACACTTAGTTATATCGCTTGCTATCAAAAACACCTACAGACTTAATGAGACCCTACATCTTACCTAAGTATTGGTATATCATTGGACGTTCAAAGCACCGACAGACAGACATACAAACATTAGTTTTACACTCAAAAATCTCCACCCACAACCTTATTAGAAACGCCTAAGGTTGAAGGTTAAATGAAGAGTGTTGTACAAAGTGCGGAAGAAAGTTGGCACGTCAATACGCGGGTACAGACGTCAAATCAGTGATCGTTGAGTTGATGTACTTCAGTTGATGACTCTACATTTGTTTTGTTGACTGTACTTCAAATTATTTGTGTGTGAATTTGTTTTACAAGAGAGCTAAATAAAATCATGTGCATATTAAGTTACTTTTTGCAGTTTTGATTTTGCGAAAGTGTTAATTACTTATGCGATGAATAATGCTTTCGAAATGTGGGTGTACTTAATAGGCATATCACACAGCATTAATCAGCCTAGAATGTTCCCACTGCTGGGGTACAGAGCCTTCTCTTCAGGAGTGGGAATGTGCTGTACCTAATCCACCACGCAGGCCCAGTGCGGGTTGGTAGATGGTACATGCTTACGAAATTTTGGTTCTAGCACAAGCCGGTTTCGTCACTCAAAATTTAAAAATAAGTTACACAAAGTAATGCGCCTGTCTGGGTTCGAACTACTTCGAACTCACGACTTACTGCTCGTAAGTTTTGGTCGCCACCACTTGGCCACCGCTGCTCTCTAATACTAATAGGTACACCGCTGCTCTCTAATACTAATAGGTACACTTCTGCCTAACCCCTCGGAAATTACAAGCGAGATGTTATGTTATAATGGTTTCGCTATAAGTTGCAGTCATGATAATCACCCAATAACTTCACAAAAGGTGTTTCATGGGGACATTTATGATTTCAAAGATATGTAGTTAATAGTTATCTCTTTCTCATTCTCTTTTAAGCTATTGCTTGCATAGCTTCTATCGCGGGCCTTGAGCGTGGAGAGCGAATCCAGAAATTCCCTAACGAAAATATTCAAGATTCAGTATTCAACCAGGTTGCTATGGTTACGGAAATAACACGGTTGTCAACTGAGGTTGTCCAATTAAATAATTTATAACCTCACGTTGTAAAGGTGTAAAGTTTTTTCTGTTTTGTCTCTCTGCTTTCTCCTTCTAAAATATTCTTACTCGTATAATTTGTGTACAAAGTGTTTTAAATATGAATAAACAAAGTGCATTTATTAATGAAGAAAGACACGAAAAAATAGTGAAAGATAATGAGTGAGTACTCCTCGAGTAGGTACTCTATATACATTCATTTTATTATTATTACGCATCTATCATACGTTTTATTGGTTTTTGCATTACTATTCTGCGAATCGGTCTTAGAAAACGATTCGTTTTCTTATAAAATATCTAAAATAAAATAAATAATTTTCATATTTTTCAATGTTATGACACTTACGTCAGGCTGACAAGCTGTCAATACTTTTTCTTTTAAATTTTCTGTCATAGAGTTTCTTACTAGCTTATAGTCTATGAAGGTTACTTTTGATTTACTTTTAAAATTTAAATTATTTTTAAAAAATACTGCATAAATAAAATAAATAAATAATTATTTGCCTAAGTTGATAAAAAATGCTATGCAATAGCTTTACCGCGGCAGTCTCCGAGTGCCACATCAACTTTTTTCTTCATTGTTCTTTTCAGAACGAAAACTGGAAAAGTATAATTAAAATCTGGTTCATTGGTGGTTAATTGGTGGTTGGTTGGTTGGTGGTTTTGGTTCTGGTGGCAGCTTCTCTCTCTTCTCTTTGCAGCTTCTCATTGCAGGGCTACCCTGAAGAAGACTAGGAACTTCGAGGTTGCGAAGGAGCTTTAACTTTCTCTTTTGATATTGCCTACTTTGAAATATTTCTACTTAGGGTCATTTTTGACTGTTCCATTATCGTTATCACAGATAGAACGTCAGTTTGTCTAGACCTGAGATGCCCGGTGAAAAACCGCGGTATTCCTCACACTGCAGTATTTCGGTCGCGCACCTGATTGGTCAGCCTGGCGCTGCGCCAACGCAACGCAGCTGCTAATAGCCAATTATGTGTTTCCGAGACGTGATCAACTCGTCAATGACGTGTTTTGGACGGTTTGCTGAAGGAGGACATGTTTCAGTTCAGCTGATTATTAAGGATAAGGTATTTCTTTTTTTTACACAGAAGGAGTTTCTCCAGTATCGTGGCTGTGGTTAAACACATATACAAATAGCCAGACTTAGAGCAACTATCTGTAAGCCATACAATTAGGTGGTTACGTAAATCGAAACCGCTACGCGTAGCGCAGAAGCCGATCCGCCGTTTGATGTAAGTTTGAAACTAATCGGACTTTCTCAGGATCTTAATGAGCTCTTAAGGCGAGACCCAACGCACCCGTTCGACTATACTATAGGCGTAGCGCTACACTCCACCTTAGTCGGATTCAATAAGGTTGCTTTTTGGGCGTACAGTGTTAGGCTGGCTAGTCTTTGTTAGGCGCTTGGGTTTATTGATATTCAAGGGTTTTCCTTTAATTATGATAAATAACTTAACATAATTTGAAAAAATAACCGGTATTAAATTAAATAATTGGATTCTTTATTTATTTCTAGAAAAAAATACTTATGTTATCGCTTAAATTACGGAGATTTTCGACGATAAAGTTAAAAAAATGAGGCAATTGTATATTTTTTTTTAAAGAGTTAGTAACTTTATTCGGAGATTTGATTCGGTATAATGCAAGTTTAGTTCTTTCTCTTTACAGGATATTTTTCCCACCTCAGTACTTCAAACCTATAGTTCACACTTGACGTTCAAAGACAGTACGTTTTTGGTAAATCCTGGTAGGGTGTCGCCTTAACACATAATATTTTTGGACGTAGTAGTAAAACCGTATATCGTATAAGTTTAATGGTGATGTTTATGATTTGCCTAAGAATTAGGGAAATCTCTATATACTCTGTCTTTTGTTTATTAGAGATGACTAAAGAGATGCTGAAAAGTAGATCGGAGCTCCTTGTTAAATAAAATAGCCTTTTTCTACCACAATCTAACAATTATTTATATAGAACTTTTAAAATAAATAATCACAATAAATAAATAAATTTAGTTTAGGTGAATTTAAGTATTATAATAATTATTAATATCATTATTGAATAAAAAATTATAAATTATCATTTCCATGCATAAATTATTATTATTATTGATTAAAATATAAATTATCATATTCGTGCATTAGGAATTATAATTATTATTTATTTGTTTTTTATATAATTGTGGAAGTCGCCTCTTTGGCGTAGGCCTCCCCCAGCTTCCTCCAGTTGTCTCTGTCCCTAGTCTGTCTTCTCCAGTCTGGTCCACATATTTCCTTAAATATGTCCTCCCATCGTTTTTTCGGTCTACCTCTACTTCTTTGCCCTTCTCTTGGTAACCATTCTGTGAGTTTCTTGGTCCATCTGTCGTTGGTCATCCTATACACATGGCCCGCCCATTTCCATTTTAAATTCCTAATTTTTTCGAGTATGTCAGTTACTTTAGTTTTCTTTCTTATTGTTTCGTTTTTGATTTTATCTGATAGTTTTATTCCTAACATGCTTCTCTCCATTTTCCGTTGGTGTATGGCTAATTTGTGTTCGTCAGTCTTCCTCAACGACCATGTTTGGCAACCATGTGTTAGGCTTGTTAAATAATATCTAACTAATAATGATTCTAGAAAAAATAACAGGAAACTTTAAGCTCTTTGCCAAATAGATAGCATCCACACGGTGAAATATCAATTTCCACTTAGTTGCATCCTTAGAATGAGAGAGCACTATCTACCGCCGATACTGCTTCCCTGTCTAATCAAGAGAACAATGATATCAAATAGTTGCAGCCCGCAGTTTCAGACATTCATCATAAACCGTTAGCCAAGGAGGCAAGAAGCTGCAGAAGGTCCAGTTTCAAGAACTGTTTACTTTGTACATAAGCTTAAGCTGTGAGATAATTAAGACACTGTAGCCAGTAGAGTATAATGGGCACTACGAATCTTGATTAAACTAGAAGGTAAGTAATTTCAGATAAATCGAAAGTAGTAGTTTAAATATTAGTAGTTTTCTCGTGAAAGTGTAACAAACACATTTATAGTATTAGTAGGGATGTACGGGATTGAAGCGTGAACCGATTAATATCCATAGGCTGATTACCTATAATACAGTATTTAATACCTTTAATATTATATAGTTTTAAAACCCCTATACGGGTAATCTATTCGGTCCCTGCCTACGTCACACGAGAACGACACACTCTCATCAAAGTCTTGTTGCCAGATCACTATCATGATTAGTTGTAATGATGTGGACAAGTAAAATGGTGTAGAGTCAGACTTGCACGTAACCTTTGTTTATCATGTTGCATGAAAACTGAAACTATCGAACTACAGACTTTACCTTCTGTTACTTGTCTGCTCTATGATAGATCTTGGGGCACGCTCGAATTACCTACCAGCTGATTGTGACTGGGTGCGTGACAAACCTATGTTTCAGATCAACGATTCTGTAAATATTTTAGTAAAACCTTACTGAATGCTCTTTAATAAAACTTCTATGATTCATGGGTTAAATGTTTCCGCGTTTGTGTGTTTGTTTTGGTTGCGTGTGTTGTTGCGTTTGGGTGTGACTTATACTATAACTGATTAATGGATAGCAATCGGTGTTTTTTCTTAAGAAATAACCTAAATTTTCCAGTTATTCTATTCTCTTTTTAGATTAACAGCTCGCACGGTAATAATTGCGACCACAAACAAGGCCACCCACTGCACAAGGTCACTCGGACAATAAACACAATTTTCTAAAACAATAACTGTGCCACACCAACCCACGCTGTAAGGTTAGAAACAAAACTTTCATTTCACAGCTTTTCCGACATTCCGGTGTTAATAAACGTTATTTTAAGATAAGACTAACTTGTTGTATTAGTTACAGGTCTTTATGGTTTAAAGGGGTAGCACGCGAGAGTAGTTGGTGACGGAGATCACGCTCAGTAGTCGCTCTTCGAGTCTGGAGACTGTTTGGATTGATAAAGCAATAAAATAGACTTTCTATTCTTTACTTTATGGTGAAAATCAGATCTTTACCCCTTTTTTCAGGTGGAACGGTGGAAAATTTGTACTTTATTTAGTACGTTAATGAACACCTTGATACGTAACGTCGCCGTCGGTTAAAATATTCAAAACTGTATTGGTGGACGGGTGGACGGAATAAGGCTATAATATAATTATGAAGAACCGCGGATTTTTTTCATGAATTCGTTTGGATTGGCATCATTTCTAAGTTATTGCAACGGTATTTTATTAATTCTACACACTAAATTATCTATATTCTTACATCAACAGCGTCTCGTTAGCGCTTTGTTCCGCAGATACCCGGGGCCAGGCCGACCCCGTACTTATTGGATTTATAAGGGAGGACTGCCATGGAGCTGTGACGTGAATATTGAACAGTTGGGGGTCATTATTTGTATTAATATTGCGCTTATTAAGTATATTTACGTAGTCCAGATCGATAGAGTTTTTGGGGCGTTAGCTATTTCCATGGCAACTCATGATACCTATTAGTTTATTTCTTGCGTGGGATGTAAGTGGTGGGTAACTTAAACCTGATTTCCAAGAAAAACTGAGCGTTATTCGATATTAGCACACGTAATTTCTATAAATAGAAGGGAATCTTTTTATTATGATAAACCTTGAGAAGAATTATATACGAGTGTGTGAAATTGCCTCCATCCTAATTTCAGAGAAAAGCCCGAACGAATCATCTTTACGACAAATTAAACCTGGTAAGGACTATAACATATATTATAAACTATAATGGTTATGAGCACTTCCACTATCGGGATCCATAATGTATCATGTTTTTTCAACAAATCATGGTACTAATCCAGATATTCGGCGAAATACAAAAGAAAAACTTAAATCATAAAAACTAGACTCCCTGATCAAGTGAACCTGGGAAATCAAGCAAGTTTTCCACAATTGAAATCGCTGGTATCCTTTAATGGCTTGTTTAACATGAAGTGTACAAAAAAGTTGACAGCAGCAATAAAAGTAATAGTGATTATCATAACTTGAAGTTATTGAATGCTCCATGTTGACTGCTGTACAATATGTTAGCGGCTGCCGAGCGGTATCTACATACCTTTTATGAATATTCTAAGGAAACCGACGTGGATTGCTGAAAAATGATTGATGTGGCAATACGTACGTTATTGTTGATATTCAGCTTCAGAAAGCTGAAGGGGTCTGGTAGAGGAAGTCTTCATTATGATCCTGATGTGAGCTGTCAATGGCCCACTGTTATTTTCTTGTTACTTTCGTTAACATTTTAAAACATTTTTTTTTTCAGGCTACTTTGGACCATAGATAAATACCTAATTGACTAACATACATATTATAAGAAAGCCAAGATAGTTGAGTTTCAATACCTCGGCTGTCTTATAGTAGAAGCCACTGCTGATTTTGGTTTTTAGGTGATGCGGTGGAATTGGTTTGGGAGTCTGGCGGGCTTGCCCCGACAATTTCAATCTGCAAAAAATAAAAATATCTGGATTATAGCCTTGGCTAGAAACGAATGTTTTTTTTTTATCAATTTTAAGTTAAAGTACAGTTTTATCACATCTCCCCTTCTTCGATCCTCGTTCTCCCAACTTATCGCGAAGCAGTATGATGGACGCAGGCACGCGTCCCTGCCCGACCGCGCGGCGCGGCTCACAAGTGCGCGCACGCATGCCTTCCGCATAGCTTCCTTTTTACCCACGATCCCTGCGAGCGCCTGCTCACCCGCCCCGGATTTGTAGCGTGCTGATAGTATGGACTAGTGGAAAACGCGAATTCTGAAAATTGTGAGGACCTTTGCAAGCCTTCACAAATTGGGGTTATAATGCGATTGTATGCATGCTAGCCACCACGCAATGGAACAGTATCTGCATAGGCTTTGGTAAACCATGCAGTCCTTCTCTTTACTATTTGTTTTAATGATGTCCTCGAAGATCTTACCGAAGATATTGTAATTTGATACATAGGAAGCGAAAACCGAGAATTTAACTGAACATTTTCAACCGTTTGCACAATTCACTTCCGAAGTTTGATCCATGTTAGAGCATGTTTCCTAAGAAGATCGTTGTTCACTTATCCCTTGAACATTACAAAGTTTGAAACCACTAACTTTGGCAACTCAACACATTCCTAAGGACGGACTATCCTTACGATAAATTACAAAGTTCTGAGTCCAGGGTCCAAGGAATGCCAACAATGCAAGGACGGACTCTGGCCTTCGGCGACCTAAATATTTTTTCTACCCCTTAAATCGATAAGTGTGGCGTTTCGCAGATAAAGCTGCTGGTATGTGGCTGAAGATTTATGGTGCGTGTGGCGAAATGATTGGAATGGAGCTCGGTTATCAAGGATCTACAGCGAAATGAGACGGTGTGGTTTTAATAGGCTTAGAAACAAAATGCCATGGTTGTTTTTTGCTTTCTTTGAATTTTTGCCACTCTGTTGTATTTTGGATTGGCCTCATTCGTCCTGCGCAGCAAAAGTAACTGTATATTTTATGCCTATTGTTGCCTTGCCGACCCGAAAATATGGAACTTATCATGTCTTACTTTTCTTTTCAGACCGACTAAACAACACCACGAGTATAAAACTTGCCGTTATGCTCTCAAAGATTCCCATATTGAACCTACAATATCACTAACTCGGCACAAAATAGCAATATATTTAGTTGAGTTCAGCTCCAGAATAAGCCATACCAACAAGACTGACATGTCTCCGGCGTCGATAAGTAATTGTCCACTAAGCAGGCTGGCAGGCAGCGGCCGCCAGTCCGTTTTTGTGTCCGTTCGTCCGCGCCCGTAAATGTCCTGCGGTCGCATAGAGTAGTGCACCAGTAGAGAGAGCAGGACTATTTCATACATCTTCTTTAACTGAAGCTGTTCAGCTTAAGTTACCAAGAGACACACGAGCCCGGTTGTAAGATCCCGTAGTAGTCGGCACCTTACACTCGTAGTTTAAGTAAGAAGTGGCAAGTAAGCCAGTTCTTGGAGTTAGGTGAGTTGACGCAAACACACACAGACTTGGTAACTCTAAAGTTTATTAGAGTATAAATACCGATCACAACAAAGTGTAGGTTGGATGCTAATCCGCGATGTTCGATGTAAGTACGTAACTTGTCAACTACGTTAAAATTATATTAAACATTGTTTTAAATACTAAAGAGAAAAGTAGGTTGCTGCGTTTGCAGCCTGACGCTATGTACGTAAACCGTACATGCTCCCGAGGGCAAAAGGCGGGATGAGCATCCAGTACATAAAACAGTTTAAAAGTAAAAATCCCAAAACGTAAGTAATAAAAAGTATAAACAGTATAAGAGTAAACATTAGGTAAATGAGTAACTAAGTAATAAAAAATTAAACATGTACACATAAAAGCAGGATCAGTTTTACTGCTCCTCAAAGTGAAATAGTTGTTTCGGCCTCGCGTCGCTGTATAAAGGCTCCGGCGGCGCCGGCGGTGTTGAATGACGTATTTCTTGCAACTCGATTTCGACCTTGTTGTCGATTCCTGTAGGTTGTCTTGTAGGTGGCTTTTTAGTCTTTTGCCATAGTCTCCTAATCCAAATGTAGACAGCAAACGATGCAGCTCCTCCCAACAGCAAAGAAGTCACAGAGTAGAGATATATGTCGTGACTCGATATCTCTGTCCACTGTGGTAGTCTTTCCTGTTCTTTCTGCTGAATTATTTGCTTATCTATGTTTCTGATACTTATTGCAGATGTATCCAGTTCCGTCATATTCAGCTGTGCGTTTTTCCAACTTAGATCAAATAAATTGTTGATAGTGGTGTTAAGTGTAGGTACTTCAATATCCGCTTCCGTGTAAAACTTGCTTCCTAAGTAGTTGTAGGTGAATATGGTCGCATCTTTCTTTTGTAGTATGCATTTTGGTTTCAAGGCGATTACCCCAGTTCCGTTGATGACCGCTGGCGTAACTTGATCGCTACATATGACGCGCATCAGCTGTGTGTCGCACAATGTAAACAACCACCAGTTTGGTTTATGTAATTGGATCCATGTTTCTTTGCAAGTTACGTCTTTGATGACACAGGATAATGACGTTTGTTGGCTGAATACCTTGGCCTCGCAAGGTGCGTCCTTGTCTTGTAAGCTAAATACCGGCTGTCGTGAAATGCATGTGTACTCGTCTTCTCCGTAAGGTGTACCTTGGCGCATGTCTTGCTCTTCCATAGTGATGTATAAATTTTTCACGAAGTTTATGGCTATGTAGTTAGAGTAAGGCTGAACGATTTTCAACTGTCCTTGTTTCTGGAATGGTATAGGTATTACCCGGTATATTTTGTAGTCCTCGTCGCTCAAAAGTGGAATATGCAATTCGAAAAGTAGAAAGTTGTTTGTAATTCGAGCCTTGACATGAATTAGTTCGTAGATGTCACGAAAATCCTTTTGTATGTCCTTTATCGGTAAGGCTAGTCCCTGTGGTAGTTTTCCAGAGATGATGTTCAGCTGTTCTATTAGTTGAGATGCAGGAAACAAGTGTGTATCCAAATGACCTCGGTAAATGTTGGCGAGAGCATTCATTAGCATTTCTTGAATTCTATGTAAATCGCTCAAAATTAAAGTTGATGATAAAGCGGCAGAGTTCACGTCATTTGCTGTGTATAATATTTGCGCTCTGTTTTCAATTTTTGTGATGATGTTGCAAGTCTGATTTATGTAGGTTTGTATTGCGCGAAATTGTTTGTCCATGAATTCCGTATTGTTTTTTATTACGTTGTTTTCAGCTTCTATGATTAAAGTTTGATTCTTCATCAACTGTAATAGATAATTATCGTTGATTTGCAAGTTTTGGATATCCTTCTCGTACTTTTGTGCAAAGTCTTCATCCAAAACTCCGAAAAGTGTTCTGGCTAATTTTCCGATTCCATCGAAGTAGCCTCGTTTTTGTCGTGAATGCTGAGAAAGTAACATAGTGTTATAATTCTCAAGGTGATGCATTTCATGACGTAAGTGGTTGACAACTGCCTCGCATGGTGTAAACTCGTGCGCGATTCTTTGACAGAGTTTATCAATTTGGTTTATGTAGTTATTCATCTTATTTGCTGCTTGCCAGTATGAGGTTAGGTTGTAATAGATCAGTAGTGTCCATTCATCATGTATTAGTTGCAGTTTTCCGGCTTCATCGAAATATATAGGTTGATTGTTGGTTATTGAGGTCACCTTATAATTATTTGTTACTGGTGACGATTGTGCGGTTCCTATCAGTCCTATCGCAGTTATAAGAGCTAAGGTCAGGAAGCTGTGCTTGTTGGTTCCCGTGCTCCTTTTTCTTCTTTGGTTTTCTGTTATCTCTGTATCTTCTTCTCTTTTGTTGTTTGTTGTTTCTTCAGTAGTTTGCAGGTTTTCTTGCTGTGGTAGTACAGTTAGTTTGACAGTGGGTCGTTTTATCACTCCAGTTTTTGTTTTAAGGGTAGCCACTCGTACTAAACCATCCTTACCGGGATGGGTTTCCATTACTCGTCCCATGGCCCATTTACCAGGAGGTAAGTTTGTTTCTTTGATTAGTACGACATCGTTTGGTTTGAGGTTTTGTATAGTTTTGTTCCACTTGCTTCTAGACTGTAATGTATTTAGATAATCATTGGACCATGCCTTCCAGAATTGATCCAGCATGTGCTCCGTTAGTTGCCAACGTTTTCTCAGATCCATCTTTCTGTCGTCAGGCTCCGGTTGAGGTAATGACAACGTAGCACTGCCAGTTAGAAAGTGACCAGGAGTAAGAGTGCTGTAGAATTCCTCCGGATCTTCTGTTAGCGGACATATAGGCCGCGAGTTCAGACAGGCTTCTATTTTCGCTAATAATGTAGTAAATTCTTCCCAGGTTAGTTTTTGATCCCCGAGGACTCTCCGTAAGTGATGCTTTAATGATTTAACAGCTGCTTCAAATATCCCCCCCGCACTAGGCCAAGCAGGGGCATTGAAGTGCCATTGAATTTCCAATTTCCCAATCTCGTCATAAAACTCAGGAGAGAGTAGCTTTTTGAAGTTACTAAAATCCTCTCTCAGCACTTTGGATGCTCCAACGAAGTTCGTGCCGTTGTCTGAGTACATATGTGCGGGTGTTCCACGCCTCGCGCACATTCTTTGAAGGGCTGCAATGAATGCTTCTGTGCTTAGTTCTGAGACTAATTCGGTATGTACAGCTTTCGTGGCCATACAAACGAAAACTGCGATACAAGCTTTTGAGGTCTTCACTCCTCTTCCTTTGTTCAATTTTACGTCTACGTGACCTGTAAAGTCAACACCAGTGTGAGTGAACGGACGACTTGGTGTTACTCTTTGTTTCGGAAGATCGGCCATTAGTTGAGCGTTGTCAGTAGAGTTGTAACGATGACATTTCACACAGCGTCGTATTCTTCCCTTCACCGCCCGATTTCCAGACACGATCCAGTATCGTTGCCTTATGTAAGTAAGGGTCAGGCGGGCTCCTCCATGAAGCGTCATCAAGTGTGCTTGGTCGATCAGTAGTTCAGTGAAGCGGCTGTTGTAGGGTACAACTGCAGGATTCTTCATATTTGCAGGAAGATCAGAGTGCTGTAGTCTTCCGCCTACTCGAATTATTCCCTTGTCATCCAGATAAGGCTTGAGTTTATAAATGCTGCTTTTAGGTGACACAGTTTTATTTTGTGTCAGCTGTTTGTGTTCTTGCGCAAATTCGCTTTGCTGAACATATCTTATTATATATTCTGCTGAGTGTTGTAGGTCAGTTGTTGTTAGGTATGTAGCGCTTGGTCGTGATTTTTGCTTTAGTGTTGCAAAATATCGCACAATTCGAGCAGTAACTCTTGTTACTGTTGTCAGCGAACTGTGGGTCTTCAGTAACTTGTAAATAATGTTTTCATTGTTGTAGGTTTTCGAACTGACGTCACTGGGTTCGACTCTGCATGCTTCGCTTGTAGTAAAGTGGCAATTCACGTTATGAGGTGTTTCTGATTCTGTGAAGTTTTTCAGATACATTGGTCCGTTCCACCATAAGTTGAAATTGACTATCTTGCTCGGTAGCAAGCCTCTCGAAGCGCAGTCAGCTGGATTAAGTTCCGATCGTACATAACACCATTGTGAAGGTGGAATTATGTCTTTTATTTTTTCTACTCTGTTAGATACGTATCTTTCCCATCTTGAGAGGTCTCCCTGAATCCAAGCTAGGACCACCTTGGAGTCACACCAACCGTAAGCTGATATCTCATGCTTCGTTAGTGATTTCTTGACTTTTTCCATGAGTTGGGAGAGTAATAGTGCTCCGCATAGCTCAAGTCTGGGCAATGTAGTTTTATGAGTAATCGGCACCACCCTAGTCTTTGACACTAGTAATGTGATCCTTGGGTCGCCTTTTTCGTCGATTACTCGGCTGTATATGACGCAAGCGTATGCTTTTTCGCTTGCGTCGCAGAATCCATGTAGTTGGATGGTTTTCTGTGTACTGCTAATCCATCTGTGTATTTTAATGTTTTTAATTTGATGTAGTTCTTTGTTTTGGTGCCGCCATTCGTCTTGTAACTCAGTAGGTAGTTCAGCATCCCAGTTTGTTTTAGTTAGCCACACCCTTTGGAATAGTAGTTTAGCTGACACAGTTATAGGCGCCAGCCAACCCAAGGGGTCGTATAGTCTTGATATTTGTGACAGCAGTTTCCTTTTAGTTAGTGGTTCGTTGTTGTAGTCGTCTATAGACCAGTTGAATATGAAAACGTCATCTTTTGGATTCCAACTCAACCCTAACGTTTTCATTGATTCGTCGCCTTTAAAATCAAAAGTACTTTTCGATATTTGATCTTCGTCTAAGTGTCGTAAAAGCTCTGGATCATTGCTTGACCATTTTCGCAAATTCATTCCGCCTCCCTTCAGTAGTTTTATGATCGATGTTTGAATTTCTTTTGCTTGTGTTGTCGAGTTGTGGCCGCTGATTAGGTCGTCGACGTAAAACTGATTTAGCAGTATTTCAGCGGCTTTTGGGTATTTGTGGCCGTCATCGAAAGCAAGCTGTTTGAGTGTTCGCATTGCTAGCCATGGGGCACTTTTTGTCCCATATGTTAATGTTTGTAGTTGATATTCTTGTAGATGGGCTTTTGGTTGATTTCTCCATATGATCTTCTGTAGATGTTGTTGATCGTTTTAGTTGTCATTTTGTAGTAATTTTCGCACCAGTCGTCTTTAGATGTGTCTTCAGTGTTTTGTATGATGTCTTCAGTCTCCCAAAATCTCTTTAAGTCGTTCAGGTCGACAATAGCGACATGGCAGTTAAGCGTGGCGGTTTCTAGCTTGCCGCATAGAATCCATCCGAAACGGGTTTGCTGAGCTGTCGGTGTTTGAGCATCTCCCTTTAGGACCCCCTCTAGTATAACTTGCGAATAGATATCCGCTCCCAGCAGCAAATCCACGCTCCTTGATAAGTTAAAATCAGGATCCGCTAGTTTCAGACCTTGTAGCTGAGGCCAGTTTCCTTTATTAAATGTTTTGTTCGGTAAGTTGTTCGTGATCCTTTTCATTATTAGAGTGCTCACTGAAAATGCAAAGTCAGTGCATCGTGATTTACACTCCAGTTCTAGTCGTCCTTTACAATCTCCCGAAATGGTACCCACGCCGGAGATCGTAGCGTTCATCCTTTTTCTAGGTAGTTTAAGTCATTGAGCTGCGTTCTCCGTGATGAGGTTTACTTGTGATCCTTGGTCAAGTAAAGCTCGCAACGTTATAAAGTCTCCTGTTAAAGTTTTTACTTGAAGTTCCACAGTGGTAAGTAAAATTTCCATAATGTCGTTGTTTGATACATGGTTCGAACTATGTTGATTAGTTGATGTTGAAGGTTGGTATTCCCGTTGTTGAGATCGTTGACCCATATTGTTCTTGATGACGGTTTTTGCGCTGAGTAGTGTAGCATCGTGTGATGTGGTTTATTGCACTCTTTGCAAGTTTTGTTTGACATGCATTCTGTGTCGCCATGCTTATACAAACAGTTTTTACATATTTGTAACTTCCTTACTGTGTCATTTCTGTGCCGTGTGTCCATTTCAATGAACTTTGGACACTGCATGATCACGTGAGAACCGTCGCACAGAAGACATTTACCGAATGACGTATGGTATATTCTTGATGTTTCTTTTCTATGCTGTTCATATGATGGTTTATTGGAGTTGAATTTCGTTCTGTTGCTGAATGTTTGTTTATGTTGGTTTGATGCATCTTTTTGGTAACCCTTTGCTGCTTCTAACGCCATGAATTTCGTCTCCAAGAACCTTAAAAATTCACCCAGCTCCGGGACTTCCTTTGGATGCTCTACTTCTCTGGTGTACTCAGTGTAAGATATTGAGTCCAACTTCTGTGCCATCAAATACACGATTATTGGATCCCAGCTTGATGTATTTAGGCCGATGTTATGTAGGCCATTCATGCATTCGTTAATTACGTCATGCATTTTCTTCAAGACAGCCGCGTTAGCCTGCTGGATGGATGGTAACTGCATCAAAGTATTCATCAAGTTTGTAAATTGGAGTCTTTTGTTGTCGTATCGCTGAATAAGAATTTCCCAACATGTTTCATAGTTTTCAGCGCCGACCAAATGTTGAACTAATCGTTCGGGTTCTCCTCTAAGCTTAGATTTTAAGTGCTGCATTTTCTGCGCTTTCGAAGCGTTTGCATTGTTGTGAATTGTCTCCAAAAACATATCTTTGAACGTTATCCACTGACTGTAGTTTCCAGTGAATTCCGGTAGTTGAATCCTAGGTGCAAAGTTTTGGTAGTTTGCGCTTGTCCATAGTTTCGAGTTGAGAGATCTTTTCATAACATCGTATTGACGTTCTTTGTTGCCAAACAAGTCGTTGTATACTTCGTTTGACCCTTTCAGAATAGCTTCAAGCTCCCAGTGACATTTCTCTACAGTGTCCCACTTGGTTTTTAGGACGCTTAGGTGATCCTCTAACTCCCATTTTTCAGTAATGGAGTCTATTTCTATCTTGGACATAGCTCGTTCAAGTGCTTTAATGTGACATTCTTGTCGGTCAAGTAGTTCTTTAGTCTTGGTATCTACTCCCGTAGGATGAGGGATTACAACTTCAGCCTGTTTTCCTTCACAGGCCAACATCCGCTGCAGTATATCAGTCCTGGTGGTATCGTACATATGTTTTGTCTTTTCATAAATGTTCGCAGTAAAATATGGTGTTCCTTTGTCCTCTCTTTCAAGTAATACATTGTGTCTAGTGTTGAAGTCTTGCCAGAGATTTTCCAATGACACTAACCTTTGTGTCAAGTACTCCTTTCCTTTTCGAGACGCGCTGTCCTTCTGGTAGTTAGAACAGAGACGTTTGATTGACTCGAAGACTTCGTTTTGTATAGTGATGTCGCTCATCTTGATGTAATCGATTAGTTAATCGAAAGTAGTAGCAATAGTAAGATGTAGTAGTAAAGTAGGTATTGAAGAACACGTAGTTTGGTGTCTTCTAGTTTGTAGGCGTCGGATTACACGCAGTTCACGTCGTAGTCCAGAAGCTGTAGTTGTAGTAGTAGTGTGTAGTAGATTGTAGTAGTTATTTATACGCTTGATTCACGAAGAAGTTCTATAGTATCCCCTCTTCGCTGCTTGCTCAGAGCTCTCCTTCTACGAATATGCGCGCCTTCTCAACTTGACTGGTGAGATCCGCTTGTGGAAGGCCAGCCAAGCCGATTCGCTGTCGTTTCCAGAGATACCCCAAACAGTGAAATGCTCGAAGGACCACTAAATGTAAGATCCCGTAGTAGTCGGCACCTTACACTCGTAGTTTAAGTAAGAAGTGGCAAGTAAGCCAGTTCTTGGAGTTAGGTGAGTTGACGCAAACACACACAGACTTGGTAACTCTAAAGTTTATTAGAGTATAAATACCGATCACAACAAAGTGTAGGTTGGATGCTAATCCGCGATGTTCGATGTAAGTACGTAACTTGTCAACTACGTTAAAATTATATTAAACATTGTTTTAAATACTAAAGAGAAAAGTAGGTTGCTGCGTTTGCAGCCTGACGCTATGTACGTAAACCGTACACCGGTCAATGTGGCGACACCTAGGGTAGGCCTATGTCCAGCTTTCGGCTGAAATGATGATGATGATGATGATGAAGGGTTAGTTAGTGGTAGTGTGCTCTGGACTTCTGGTATCTGTTTTATTCAGGAGTAAAACATTTCTCATACATCGAGTGCACCTAAAACCCTCATGTTCATTATTTAATAAATTATTCATTCATTGATTTAGGTAAAACTTTTTTCATTAAAAGTATTATCGTGAGTTCGTGACCCTCTGAATGTATGCTTAATAATATAAAAGCCTAAAACTGTCGGGCCCACATTACTCTATGCCGCAGTAGTCCATAAAGGGATAATGGCAGCGATTAGTCGCCATTGGGCGCGACTTTTTGTGCGACTATCCGTCAGATCGCATCGCAGACGAGTTGGTATCGCCAGTTATGTTATTACACTTGCTAAGCGCAGTTTTTAAGGCAGCCTTAAGAGTATAGTTACATGGTGTTGGCCGAGGAATCTTGTATGTGCGCTATGTTATTGGACGGAGACTAATTGGAACATTGTACAACGGCTCGATTCCTTGAAAGTGCTGGTACACTCGGAGATTACTATTGCAATGTCTTAAAGTAGGTACTAGGTATGCATAGAATTTCAGCTTGAATAGGACAGGTTGGGTGTGGCCTTTAGGGGTGAAGATCGATAATAACAAATTACGATGGTGGTAATTGTTTATCATACCGATTAAGTTGTGCATAGTCGTGGTGATTTGATTTTTGATTTGTGCATTGTGGCAATAGAAAAAGAAAGCTCTTGTCTTCCGTCAATGTTAGTTTACAGTCTAATAAACTGACAAAACGGCCAGAATATAATATCTAATTCCATTGTCCAAACATCGCAGTACCCCCTATAATTTAAGAACAGGCTGATCCCGCTACTCAACACAACATTTCTAGGAGTGGCCCTCACATCTCCGATATGATCTCGTGCAGTCATCATGGCAGCCATTCATACAATTGCACTTTGTTCTCATTGTTCTCGCCACGTCACGCGTAGCATTTGCGTAATCATACACTACGGGATGCTGGCTTGTGATCATGCTGGAGCTTTTGAAATAGGTGTCTAGATACAGGAGAATATGGGCCAGGTTATAAAGCTCTGAGGTTTCGTCCCAAGAATAAATGACCTGATAAACTTTATCCTAACTTATTTAATTTCGGAGACGGTACGAAATTAAGGTCGTCTATTTTGGACTTGCCAATAGGATAGACTAGACGTTTTAAAGTTAGTCAAAATAATCAAGTACGGACAAGTATTTCGAGTTTAAAATTCTACCCTATTTCAGGAATGAGGTCAGATTCAGGTGTTCGTATGTGTGAAAACTACTATTTCTACATGATTATGTGGTACTGAAACTAACGGTATCATTCGATTGAGTCAGTGTTTTACTTGTAAGTAGTTGTAACTTGTAAACGATGATGTGCCAATGCCTAGTGGAACATTTTAAATCGATACATTATGTTTAACGTTTCACAATAGGCACAATGAAAATATATTGTGTAGATGTATGGAACTTTATTTCTCACGCACAATAAGGGATCGGACTGACTCAAAAAAATATGATTCTGTTTAGTCCATCAGTTAGATTATCGAAAAATATTGGATACGTGTTTTTTGTTTTATCAAATCAATAAAAATTGACGAAGATGCAGCGCGTCAAAGATCATAGAGTGGGGCTTGAAACGTCAATTGGCGGTACAAAATGTACTATCTTATGACGTCACACGAGTTTTCGAAGCACTGTATCGTCTTCATTTATTGTTTACGTGAAAAAAGAAAAATACGTGGTTAATATTTTTTGGAAATCTATCTGACGGACTAATTAGTTTTTTTTTGTCCGATCCCCTATTGTAAACTTTCTTATTTAGGTACCAAGTTCGAGAAATTTTGACGTTGTTAATTTTAATTAAATCCAGCAGTTTTATTTAGCATGAACAAATTAAAGCCTGCACTCATACTTAAATCACGGCAATACACGAGCTAGAACTCCGTCCAACATGAATACGTGAGATAGCCACATAAACTTGTTCAGCCACATAAAACAAAAAACTTGTTCCACAAAAAACACTATAAATTGCGCAAATCTCTCCGCCATTAAAATATGAAGCCCATAAAGGGATGCAGGGGTGACCGGAAGTTACGGAAGTGAGTAATTACGGCCCGCTGGCCGGCGGGAAGATAACGTAACTACGTCATCCATGCATTCCGGAGTGCGGCCCGGCCAGTCAAGTGCAGTGTAATGAAATTATGCGCGTCCGGAATTTTAAACGAAACTTAAAGAGGACTTTTTGTAATTAGTCGAGTGCTTCCGGAATTTCATAATGTGCACGTTGTGTTATATGGTTCTCTTTTTGTGTAGAAGGGTTGTAGCATGGTTGAAGCAGGCTATGGTCTCTCTCCTTCTAATTTATTTGAACTAAGTATTGAGAGGTTTGCCCAAGAGTGATGGAGCGTAGCATTTTAAAAGCCAATTCACCGATCAAATATGCAGCACCACAATACGCTACAAGACATGCATCGCCGATGTTGATGATAAGTCTGCGAGGTTAAAATGGGTTTGGGTGGGTCAAATTTCCAGGATGGGTCAGATGGCGTCACCGAGGCAGGCCCAAGAAACGCTGGCGTGATGATTTGTACTCGTTCCTGACTAATTGCCCAGAGAAGGCAAAATACCGGGAGAGTTACAAAGGAATGGGGGAAGCCTCTGCCTAACAGTGGGATAGAATAGTCGGACTTGTACAAGAAGGGTTCCGTACCATTGTACTTTGGTAGATATTGAGAGACTTTCCATGTTATTTTAGCACCATAGAGTCCTTATTGGTTTTCTTGTAATCTATGTGTTGCACTAATTTCTGTACTTTTATCAAAATACTAGCTGACCCGCGCAACTTCGTCTGCGTCACATAAATATAGCTATAACCTTTCTCGATATCGCTTATCCGACATAAAGCTAAATCGTAACAAACAAAAAATCTTATCTTTCCTCTTTATTAAAATAGTTTAGATGGTTTAGATTAGCTTAGATTATATTAAAGTGTGAATTACTATAGGTATCTCTTACTGTTAAATATACTATAACACTCTGTACTTGTAAACATTATGATGCAGTAAATATTTTGAATTTAAATTTCCCGGAGGCCAGCCAGAATCCCCCGTACCTACATTGCGACGCGCAAATTATTTTGCCGCGCGGATATTTTTACATTGCGATATCTTCTAAGATATTTGTTTAAACTGTATAGAGTAAAAGGCACAAATATTCTATATTAAATTTCCGTTCTAACAAACACGTTTATTTAGATATAGATTAATACCATATGGGTTAAATAAGCTTCGCAAAAAATAGCAATTTTTAACCTAACAGTTTAACAGTAAAAAAAGGTTACAGTGAGTCAATCTTAAAAGATAGATATATGATGTCGCGGACTTTTTTTTAGAACTTTTAAAGAGGAACAATTCCTTCATATATGATATTTGCGTAACTTAAACCGTTTTCGCAGCGCACGCAGCGGAAGCTCTCAAAAAGGAAATACCTTTTCCCGTTTTTGTAACAGTTTTCATTTATGCTCCGCTCCTTTTAGCCGTAGCGTGATGTTATATAGCCTATAGCCTTCCCCAATAAATGGACTATCCAACACAAAAAGAATTTTTCAATTCCAACCAGCAGTTCCTGAGTTTACCGCGTTCAAACAAACAAACAAACAAACAAACTCTTCAGCTTTATAATATTAGTATAGATAGATTATGCTCAGTAGTTTCGGAGATAAAGGGGGGGGGGGGGAATGGTCGGACAGACAGACAGACACACAAGTGACCTTATAAGGGTTCCGATTTTTCATTTTGAGGTACGGGACCCTAAAAAGTATTGAAAATGAAGGCTGGTTCGAGATGGTGCAGGAAAAGTGTAACTGGGGTAGTACCATGACCTCTTAAAGCAGTATTGCTTTACTATTACTTCAGTGTGAGAAAAAGGTAGAGCTAGACGTACGCTGTTCCTCGTGAAAGAATATGGGGAAGACTTTTGCCCAGCAGTTGGACTATAATGGCTAATTTATAACAAATAGATACTTAACGTACTAGTTCTTGTACTCTGTTTATATTTTTTATAGGTAATTTTATTGGGATGATTACTCGTAATCGTATCGTTTAGTGAACAGTCGGCCGACAGTTGTTGATATCGGATCGTTATGGTGCTGCATATCAACCGAAACAGCGACGCACCCGACGAATGCACTGTGTTCAAAGTCAAACGCACTATAAAGCTGAAAAAGTGAACTTACATAAATAACCAAAGTTACCCGGCAAAAATGATCCGATAGCCTAAAACAAGTGGGAACAGCTTATGAACAGTTTCTATCTTTATTTTTAAGGGGATTAGCACAAGCTTTGCATTCTTTGCTGCCTGTCAACCAACCAAGTACACTTTTCACTGTTTCAGCATGGTTGATAAAATATCACCTTGATGTTAATGGCGCGTAAACAGTCAAACAGTAATCAATAGACTATATTATGAACAATATTCGTAGTTTCCTTCTTTTTGGTCATTGCATCTTTCTAGTGCTTGAGCTCTGTGAAGAAAGAATGACAAAATAAAAACATCACTAAAAAATACTTGAAAAGAAAAAGAAACTATTGCAGTAGTTATTCTTATTAATTTGTATATTTGTGTCATAATTATTGTTATTCTTTATTGCACACAAAAAGTAAACTCTTTTGCAAAAAAAACGGGCACTTCATATTTTTTTCTCTACTTCAATGAAGAAGGACAAGTATGAGGTTTTATTAATTTGACGATGTATTGGCATGTTATTTGAAGAATCCTGGCATGATTCTGTACGTTCCAAATTTAAATTTTGAAATTAACAAAAGGAAAATAATGATTATTGTAGATTATTGTAAAATTGCTTTACTAATGGCGCGAATTGCTGAAACGATTTTATTACTGATTACTAAAATTTTAAAACTTTTTGGATATTTTCTGCAAATTAAACAATTTTATCTTTCTTTTTACATTAAATACCACTTTTTGACATGAGTGATAAAGCGATAAGGGCCGGTAAAATTATAGCCCTACTTGAAGAAGGTTGTTCGCAAACTTACGTGTCTCAGCGGCTAAATGTGAGTCGTTCAACTGGCCAGAGGACTTGGCAACGGTATCAAGAGACCGGTTCGGTCAAAAGAAGACCCGGTTCGGGAAGAAAACGACGCACAGAACCAAGAGATGACCGCTTTTTGGTGAGTCAGGCCTTGCGGAATCGTAAGGCGTCAAGTGTGGACCTGAAGAAGAGCCTTGAAGAAGTAAGAGGAGTAGAAGTTAGCTTGTGGACTGTCAGGAGGAGGCTTTTGGCTGCCAATATCAGGAGTTACCGCCCGGCTCGGGGACCTAAATTACTCCGTGAGCACCGTGTTGCTCGACTTCAGTTTGCTCGAAACTGTGCTTCATGGACTCTGGAGGACTGGAATAAAGTATTGTTTTCTGATGAAGCTAGAATCTCTTTGTGTGGAGAGGACCGACGCCGGCGAGTGCTACGAAGACGGAACGCTATGCGGAAGTGTGTTTCGAAGAAATCACTCCTTATGGCGGAGGCTCCGTTATGTTTTGGGCAGCAATTAATTCGACGGAGCGTACGGAGTTAGTTCTCATAGAAAATGGAACATTAAATGCACACCGGTACATAATGGAAGTCCTAATTCCATATGCACAACCCGCATTGACTGCACTTGGGGAAGATTCCATTTTTATGGACGACAATGCTCGCCCGCACCGTTCTGGCGACGTGGAAGCGTACATGCAAGAAGTTGGGATCCGTCGTTTAGATTGGCCAGCTCGAAGTCCTGACCTCAATCCAATTGAGCATGTCTGGGATGTTCTAAAGAGACGGGTAAGATCAGTGCAACATGCTCCACAAAACATCAGGGAGCTAAAAAGAGTCATTGCAGAAGAGTGGGAACGTTTCCTCAAAACGTCATTAAAAACATCGTGGAAAGCATGCCCAGAAGGATTCAAGCTGTGATTTTGGCAAGAGGAGGTCACACTCGTTATTAGGTTATTACATTTGTAACTTTATTTAATTAAACAAAGTAAAAAAATCTTCTTGTCTTTATTGCCGACCACTTCTTATTGTTTGGCCGTGTACATCGGTTTTAAAGAATTCATAGATTTTTTTTTTAAATTGCCACAGTTCACTTCACGCGTATTAATTTACACGATTATAAGGTAGACAGACTACGTCAAACAATTAAATTTCATTGAATTAACTCAAATCGACCTTAGAACGTAAATTTCCTAAGGTGCCCGTTTTTTTTGCAAAGGAGTGTATAAGTACATAAAAATCTCAATAACATTATAGCTTATGTTCAATGGCGAACTTAACCCAGAATTGGGTGTTCTTACAGCTAAACAATTTTCGAATTATGCAATTTAAATAGAACAATTATATAAATCATCCCACTTCTGCAAACAACCGGACATAGAGTGGCTACCATCAAACGACCCTGGCCATAACCCGTGAAGGGCTTAACTTAAATAATGAAGAAGGACCGGAGAGCCCCCTTGGAGTCAAGCGTGATGTAATGTAGGTACTCATTGAGCCTCAGTGACATGTGACACACGGACAGACAACGCAGACTGTCATAAAGTAACATAGAATAAAATAAATCATATATGATATAAACTTTTTTTTAACATTATAAAAATATTCGACGGAAAACTATTATTAACATAACAACATGTAATTCCTATGTAATAGGGGGCGAGCTTATTGTCATCAACCAGGCACAGCCCCAGACTCCATGGCTGGCTATTGAGAAAAATGGAAAACCCAATAACACTTGACGTGAATCCGGAAACCGCATCCAGTACATGCTCTTAGGCTTAACAGTTGCGCTTGTAACCACTGAACCAACGAGGTAGGCATTATCGTTTACCATTGTCACTAAAACTAGGCGACATCTTAAATAATGCCTAAATATTATTGCACTGTTGGTAAAACTAATTTTGTGTTGATATTCCACATTTTTTTTTCTTTTTTTTAATGTCACTCTCATTCGTTAAGCTTGCTGTACTGTCAAACTGGGCCCCACAAAGTGCTTCAAATTACAGTTGTATAGGCTACTGTTAGTACATAGGTCACATAGGTGCAATTCATTTTTAGGTCAAGCTTTTTCAAACTTAGGCAATTGTTTAAACGGAAAAATACGCAAAATACAAAAAATCTAAAACATCAACAAAACAAAACGGGCATTTTGCCAGCGGCTTATTGCTAATTTGGATCCTCTGAAAACAGTTTGTAATACAAACAAGTCACACAATGAGATGTGAAGGGTATTTAATTAGTTAATTAACTGCTTGTCGACGAATAATGAACCAGTGATTGATGAAGGTAATTCGCACGTATGACTGATGAGAGAAAATCTAAGTGCACATACTGTGTGCTAATATGTTGCCTAAAGTGCTTAGGAATTAAAATAAATCGTGAAGATTACACAAATTGCTGAAAGTTGTAAGAAAGCTCTCAAATTTTTCGGAAACTCTAGGATTTATGAGTGGGTAATTTCGATCATCAAAACTACAAACAGTATTAAACATAAAACGTCATGCCTGTAATCTCTGAAAGGGTAGGCAGAGGTATACCAATAGTACACCGACATTTCGCGACGTTTATGTCGCATGTAATAGGGGGCGAGTCTACAAACTGCTGGTTTTATTGATCAGTCTTTTGGTTTGTGCAAGTGAAACCATTATCAGGGCCCTTAAAAAACAACTTTTTTCATATTCATGTCAGTCATCAACAGGGCACAAACACAGGCTTCGTGACTGCTACTCAAATATTAATAAAAATCGTAATGTTTTGGACCTCTTTCCATGATTAAAATGCACTTTATGTTTACGCGTTTCCTGCATTCGAAACACAATTTTCATTTCAGATCATAAGTACACGAACCAGCCGATGTGTGTGTGTGTGTGTGTGTGTGTGTGTGTAAAATAATTTAGTATCAACGTACAAACTGTAATTGACTTGTTGTTTTCAGAGAGCTTTTAAAAGCTTATTATGATTACTTGTGAAAAGCTTTCAGTTCGAGTCCCGTGAGTACAGAGTGCGGGCAGTGGGCACTATTGCCCGGGGCTATAGTTTGATGCGGCCTACATCGTAATAAATTGGAAACTTTCCATACCTGGCACACCACGGGCTTTAATGATAGTTTTAATATTATAGGTAATGTTAGTGCCCCGGAAGTTAGTTAACTTTCATGTTTAAACTTTTTACGATTAGCATATTACCCTATTAATTAAAGAAAGCTTTTTGCGTTTATTGTCGCATTATATACTAATAGGTAATTAAAAAGCTTCATTACGAGTTTTTACGTTCATTCCGATTACTGTAATTGTTGTTTATAACAACCTAGACACAACAAACAAGTATTTAAAAGAGTACATAAATCTCCCAATTAAAAATTACGGGAGCGCCAACAAAAAACATAAATAAGCTAAACGAGCAAACATAATACAGACCGCATAACACGGACGACACAAAACAAAACGTTTTCAATGGAGCCGTAGGGAACCCTACAGCTCAGGGGCTCGGGGTTTCGCGGCGCGCGGGTATTCGAGTTATGAATTAGTCTCAGGTATGATGGGTGCGCGCAGGGGCGCATTCTTACACACGCGGGATCTAACCGTCTGGCCACGTCCCTATTGTACGACCCTAATGCTCCTAACGTATGAAAGCTCTAAAATAAAGTGGTTCAGACACGTATAGCTTTTATAGAGTTGATTAATGTAGTCAAAAAAAAAAATAGCAAACATTAATAATACACCAATCTGAATAGTCAAATTCGAACAAGCTCCTAAATAGCATGAATGATTACAGTTAACAAGAGCCGCAATCACGGAAGACAGCACTTAGCTGTCCACCGGCGAAGTACGCTCGTTGATGTCGTTTGTACAACAGAGGTAATTTATACGTATCTACTATCTAATCAAATCACACACGATATTAAAAATAGTAAACTTTCACTGCGCGGCGCGCGGTGAGCCGACTGCCGGCCGCTGTGCGCGGTGCGCCTCCCAGCTCCAGTCGGCAGCAAAGCTCGCAAGCTCCGCGCCCCTTCAGTCCGCCGGCGGCAGTCGACCGGCGAGTACGTGCCGCTCGCAACGCCCTCCCACGGAAACTTTACGCGAGTGTAGTGACAGTGAGTGAGCATGCCCGCCCGCGCCGTGGCCCTCCTAGCCACCGCGGCCCTCGCGCTCGCCGCCACCCCGCCCGACCCCTGCCTGGAGGACGGCCGCCCGCGCCGCTGCATCCCCGACTTCGTCAACGCTGCCTTTGGCGCCCCTGTGGTCGCTTCCTCCATCTGTGGCAGGCGAGGACCCGAGCGCCTCTGCGACCCGCCTGGAGACCAACCCCCTGAGAACTCCTGCAGAGTATGCGATGCTGCTAGGTCCGACCGACGACACTCGCCCACCCATCTAACTGACTTGAACAACCCTCACGATGTTACCTGCTGGAGATCTGCTCCTATACCTCCGACATCGTACGACTCACCACCTGACAACGTCTCGCTTACCTTATCTCTCGGTAAAAAGTATGAGTTAACTTACGTGAGTCTACAATTTTGTCCCAAAGCCGCTCGTCCTGACTCTGTCGCTATCTACAAGAGCGCGGACAACGGCATCACCTGGCAGCCCTTCCAGTTCTACTCCAGTCAATGCAGACGGGTATACGGGAGACCCAACAAGGCAACTGTCACTGCTGCTAATGAGCAGGAAGCCAGGTGCTCCGACAGTCATCGACTGACCGGAGAGAGCTCTGGAGGAGCACGACTGGCCTTTAGCACCCTTGAGGGACGCCCGAGCGCTGCTAATTTCGACATATCCCCAGTTCTCCAAGACTGGGTGACTGCGACCGATGTGAGGGTGGTGTTCAACCGCCTGCACATGGTGAACGAGGGCGATGAGATCGACAACAAAAAGCAGGCGGCTCCGGGCAGCCAGCACTACGCCGTGTCGGACTTCGCGGTCGGGGGGCGCTGCAAGTGCAACGGGCACGCGTCGCGGTGCGTTCCGATGAAGGGCGGGGACCTGGCGGCTACCGGCGGCGTGCAGCAGCTGACCTGCGAGTGCAAGCACAACACGGCAGGCCGGGACTGCGAGCGCTGCAAGCCCTTCCACTTCGACCGGCCCTGGGGACGCGCTACCGCCAGGGATGCCAACGAATGCAAAGGTCAGTTCCATACAACTGTTAAACCTGCTTGCTGATATTTCATTATTTGTTTCTACTAATCGATGTATTTTTTTTATTTGAGTATCCGTAGATTAGAGGTAATTTACATTCTTGTTTTGAAACAATTAGATGATTTGCTTATTTTTTGTTGCTCTCTGTTTGTTTTACGACTGTCCAATCAATGTTATTTCCGTAATTACTCCGCAATAATTGTAGAGTGATCATTAAATTCTACAAAGTTATTTCAAGATAAAAAACGTAGTATTAATTACGATCTCTAACTTAATGGAATATCTTAATGAAGACGTTAAGTATTCCTATCAGTTTAAAGCACTTGGAAATCGCAAAATCAAATCAAAGAAAAAAGAATCAAAGGATCTGAAAATGTAAATCGCTCCTTTCTTATTTTCAAGCTAGCGTAAAAGACTACCAACGAAGGAAGATTACCATTCGCCTACACTTAGTTAAATGTGAGGCGTACGTCCAACAGAATAGCCTCGCCTTCATATTATAGAGACCAGAATATTATTACACTTTATTTTTATAGAAATGAGCATCCATTTTTATATGAGGCTCGTAAGTACTCATCACCAATGCCAGGTATTCTGTGATTAAAATATTTCATAAAATATGTGAAATAATTTGATGGTCATAATTCTGTAGAAAAATGAAACATTGTCATGTTTTTTCAGCATGAATTTAATTTATTTCATCTTTTCAGCGATATTTCTTTGAAAATTAAACGGGGCTCGTTTAAAATAAAATTTCTCCCTAATTCTTTTGGAGTAGCGATTAAAATAATGATCTGTGATCCAAACCCGTGTAAACATTTTTCCTGGAAAAACCTTTATTTTTTTCACTGAGACTGAGTATTACAGGTTCCACGAACTATGTCTGTTTCACCGTGAAAATCTCCCAAATTCATCGTCGAATTCTTTTTAACAGACTTCCAAAAAGGAGAGGTCCTCTATTCGACTTTATGTAAGTATTTTGTTTTCTTGGGTATTACATTGTATTGCGTTCGACAATCTGACTTGAACTAACTAAAACCGAACTAGACCGAAATTGATCATAAACACTATTTCTCACATCCACGACGACAAACTACGACTGACACATCGCGTGAAAGATATCAGTAACTACCAAATAAGAGGTTTCTACAAACAGTACTTAATCTAAGTCATATTTAACCCGTTCTACTAACCGCTGGTTAAATTAATTGATTTATTGCACGGCATAGCTGTCCGTTAATTAACATTTATGAGTTATAAATTTTTCCGCTGAGCGGCGCAGCAACGCAACCCTATCCATCATGCATTGATGGCCGTCAGCTTTATGAGAATACCATATTAGAAAATTAAAACGTGCTTGGAAAACGTTGTAACGAGTTTAAGAACGGAGTTAGTGGTTTTATTGAATGGGAAGCAGGGCATCGGTAGTCGTATGTTTGAGATGACGTTTTTTATGTTATTTGGCGTTAAATTGGCTTTGATTGGCTTCTGAAACATATAAATTACACGTTTGGAGAAATCTTTAACTTATGTGTAAGCATTTAAAGAATTAGGTTTTAGTTTTCTGAATTCAGAAGTTTTCTACGGCATTTTTTCGTTTTGGAATGTTTTTTTTTTTAATCCATAAAAAGTAATGCAAATAAGTCTACGTTAGCAAACTTTGAGCTTTTAATTATCTCAACGGTAATACAAAAGAAACTTGAATTGTAATCACCAATTATGTTAAATGTTGTCCTCACATAATTACCCATCTATTCGGTATCACAATGTAGAGCTAACAAACTCCGCCGCGATAATAGAGCTGCGCCTACGCATCACACCTCTATGATTTGTGCTCCACAAACGCATATTATCATAAATTTACCAACTCTACTTTTAAAGACGTCTCAAGGATGTCTTTTTTATTTTTTTCAGTATTATTATCTCCCCTTTAAAGTAATGGGCAAGACTTATTTAGATTTTTATGTGGATCGTTAATTTCTTTTTGGATATTTTAATAGATTATTTGGTAACGGAATAAATTAAATTGTAACAATATCGGCTTATTTAGGGGAGATTGTCACTTTTTACGTAAACTACAGATACTTGGTTTTTTGGTATCTAGCAGCAAATGTTATAAAAATGTTAATATTGGCAATTACTTTTATGGAAACGTCGAAAAAAGAACAATTTAGTTTTACCTAATAAAATAACAGCCGTGCTTTTAAGCAAAACTAGTTTTATTAAATTCCTGACCTATTTCCACTTTTCCGAGCATTTTTAACTGAAACAAGTACCTACATAGGTGGCATTGATAACTTAATCAAAATTCATCCAGTATTCTAATACAACTTGTTTTTACAAGAAAACCATAAAAATACGTCTTATTTCTGCAGTTACTGCATAAAATATAGACCAAAAACAAGTTTGAACAAAAATGATATCAGAATAAAGTCATAAAAACTATGATTCTGTGTAATAAAGGCCATTTCGAGCCATTTCACTATCGCTACGAACATTCAAAAGCACCCACATAGCGAGACAATATAAAAATATAAATAACTTAACTTTGTAGATGCTGTTTCAATAAACTTATTTTAGTTTGTTGTGGCAGACGATGGAGAACTTGATCAATTGGGCTTTATTACCAGTGGAAATTTTGAGATACGGGGTCCTACTTTTTTACCCACGACGGAACGGAGACGGTATATGCGTTTGGGGTGAGAGGTTGTTTGTTTGTTTGTGTGTTTGTTTGTGTGTTTGTGCAAATACATGTTGCCATTTTTCTCCAAAACTACAAGTCCGATTTTGATGCAGTTTTCAGTTATGGGTTCGGGTTTGATTGGTGCATGTTCTTAGATAGATGTTACGGTGACAACTCACCAGGGGGCGCTGCAGCAAACATTTTTTGTGCAAATCAAAGTTGCCATTTTTCTCCAAAACTACAAGTCCGATTTTGATTCAGTTTTCAGTTATGGGTTTGGATTTGATTGGTGCATGTTCTTAGATAGGTGTTACGGTGACAACCCACCAGGGGGCGCTGCAGCAAAGATTTTTTGTGCAAATCAAAGTTGCCATTTTTCTCCAAAACTACAAGTCCGATTTTGATTCAGTTTTCAGTAATGGGTTAAGGTTTGATTGGTGCATGTTCTTAGATAAAAAAATAAAAATAAAAGTAAAAAGTTTAAAATAAAAAGTAAAATTAAAATTTTTGAAAAAACCCACGACTGTTAAAAATTAATAGAAACATAAGGCGGGAAAGGACGAAGTTTCTGTAATAACAATAAATTCTGCACATAGCGACTCTAGTTCAATACTAATTGAAAAAAGGGTAAAATAACATAAAACACCCACCTTAAAAAAACCCAAGAATGTCCGTCGGGGGCTGCCAATATATGAACTAGTTTTGCAATGTTCAGCTCCCGACGAACATTCTTGGGTTTTTTTAAGGTGGGTGTTTTATGTTATTTTACCCTTTTTTCAATTAGTATTGAACTAGAGTCGCTATGTGCAGAATTTATTGTTATTACAGAAACTTCGTCCTTTCCCGCCTTATGTGCCTAATAAGAGACTTGTAATGAACATTTTGTTATGTACACCAAGTTCGCACCACCTTACATAACTTCTATTTGTAGAACAACTTTTCAAAAAAACTCTTAGATCTGGGTTAAATACGTCATTATCCTTAATCCATGTAAGACTTGAACTGCTTAACACTTACACGCGAGTGTCACACCGATAAAGATCCGGTGAGACCTTCTCCTTTACACTACGGACGATAAAAAGGATAAAAATTAGGATGAATCACATCGCGTTGATCGCCGTGAAGATAATGTTATTTTAATGTGCTAGTTTAGTGTTAAACGTGCTGTTGGTTTCGTAATTCTAGTTTATTGCGTTGGGACACCGGAGCAGGGCTGACAGGGTTTTGACATAATATTCGTTTTTGTTAGAATGGGATAATCTATTGAATACACATGCAATAATGAAACGATTTTAAAAAGTCGTGGTAGAAAGGTCGGTTAACTTATTGTAGTTGTCCCGAGAATATCTGACCAAATAGGGTAAACTATTATGATATCTGATAAAATGGCAACAATTGATTTCGAACCAATGACAATGCTTGAAACAGCAGGAATAGCTGACTGCGCAACCACCGTTAGTTTCGCAGTTGACATCCCAATCGCAAAAAGTAACAGAAAAACACAACTACTTACATCTACCGCCACTAGCTATATTGTTCCCGTAATCCTTAAAAAAATGTGACTACAAAAAGGTTCCCAATAACTAAGTTACGAAACAATAGTTATCAACAAGGAATATGCGTTAAAGCAGATTGAAATGTCCGAAAAAGGTTATATTTAAATTAGGTAGAGCATTCGAAAGATATGGGAAAGCCTTTATCGTACACTCACAGTAGTTAGATAGTCACACCATTTTAGCTTCAAGTTAGTTGAACTTGAAGCTATCTCAGAATGTGTTGCGAAGCGCGAAAAACAATATACTCTGAATGAATTGCATCAAATTAGTATTCTCATATCCAAATTAATTGATCACAGCGAAAAAATCAGGAACGCCACATATTTTTGGTCATACTTAAAACTATTTGTGGAATTTCAGTTACCAAATCAAAGTTTGGCAACACATTGAAAAGCTTTAGTTCAAAATCGATTTAAAATGGCACTGTAGCAGTTGGAATGCTAACTATCCTATTAAAGTAAAGTGTATTGATATAAAAACTAGTCGCAACAGCCCTATGAATTCCAGTGATTGATATTATCAAGTTATTTGTCCAGATATGTCGCTAAGGCATGTTTTATAGCCTTAGGAAGTGATAAAAACCATGTATTTGATTACCAATGGCTTATTTCCTTTACGACATGTCTAGTGGCTGTTTTCGAGGAACAATCGGATCTCTCCTGGAGTCCTGGTGTTACAGTCTATGGTTTTGTTATGCGGGCTTATGAATTATGATGGTCTGTGGTTAGTGAATTAATAGTAATGGCTCCTGTTTTTAATTTGAAAATGAGTTTTAATGAGTCGAGATGTAATAAGTTTTATTGCAATTTTTAATTGCGCTGTGATCATGCAGGTGTACAATAGTACATTGTTACCTTAGGGGTTAAAGGAACTTATTTAGTCCCGAGTCGGGGTTTGGCGCCTGAGCGCAGCGAGGGCGCTTATAGTTCCGAGGGACTAAATAAGTCTTTAACCCGAGGTAAACACTGTGCTTTTCATTACGAATACAAGGAAAGTTGATGGGAATAGGCTTGCCCCCAATTACCTAAATCGGTGAATAGACTTTGCTCCTAATTATATCGGTTGATGGCAATAGGCTTGCTCCTAATTAGCTTGGTTGATGGCAATAGGCTTGCACTTAATAACATAGGTTGATGGCAATAGGCTTGCTCCTAATTAGATTGGTTGATGGCAATAGGCTTGCCCCTAATAACATCAGTTGATGGCAATAGCCTAGCTCCTAATTACATCGGTTGATGGCAATAGGCTTGCCCCCAATTACATCAGTTGATGGCAATAGGCTAGCTCCTAATTACATCGGTCGACGGCAATAGGCTTGCTCCTAATTACATTGGTTGATGGCAATAGGTTTGCTCCCAATTACAACAAATAATTTGACAGCTGTCAGTATAAAGCGATTCTCCCTAGGGCTGAAAAGCAGTACTTTCAACCCGCTCCGCAGGCATGTTCTGACCTACTTTCAGAGTATGAGTAATGAAAAATAATTGAATAAGATACAGGTTTAGGTACAGCCTTAAAAATCAGTCAAATCACAATGAAGGAAATTCATACTTGCTGATTTTGCATTTTAATATTCCAGCTACAAGCATGCACTCATACGCGTATTTCATTCAATAAAATCCTGAGTATTTTTTTACTTGGGGGCGCTTGAAAAACTCTGGATTACTTATTTTTCACCTACTGCACTTTAGCAAGTCACTTACCAGCTAATTCTACTCTCCTGTCCCAAAAACCCATGAAACCATCGCAGCTAATTTTTCAACAAAACGCAGTAAAATAGTACATTGTAATACAAGGGCCTAAAATGACCCATTATATACGAGGTAGTTTTACTACCGAGCTTTAGCGAGGTAGTAAATAGGAACCGAGTTATAATGGGATTTTAGCGCCGTGTGTTACACTGTACTTTTCACTACGATTGCGAGAAAATAAAATAACCATGTTCAATATGAGTTTATTTTATTAAAAATTTAATTCAATTTAATAATACAATTCCAAAAATTTCGGGCCAATGTCTTTTTTTTATTTCTTCTGTAGCTGCAATGCAACGCACACATTCTACCAAAGAGTTCGGCATTCAGCGCGTTTAGTTCCATTTTTAAAAATAAAACATTTTTTTTTACTTGAAACTACATCACGCACCAGCTGGCTGAACAAGTTGTCGTACGAGATTTACTTTTAGCCCTAGGGCTAAATATGCAATTTTAGGCCCGCTCTGGTATGCTATTATGACGTTCTTTTTGAGCAAGAGGAGTGAAAAAAACTTTACAGATAAGCGAGTATTTACGGCGGAGTGTTTATCTGAAGCTATCTAGTCGAGTTGGCAGCGCCTCAACGGGCGAGCTACTGGCGCGAGTTACTAGCGCCAGCGATAAACGTAATTGGACTACCTACTGAATGTCATCTCGGTTTGTTGTTGCAGAGTTTATTTGAATGGGTATACTTGTTTAAGTGGAGTGCTGTTTCAAATATGTTTGTACTTAATAAGTTTCAGTTTTTTGTTTGAAATGATCTATATCTTCATGGTACTTACATTACAGCTACCATGGCATTAGGGTATTTATTTACGGATTTTTTGGATTCATGTACGTATTGTTCATCACATGCTACGGTGAAGGAAATCATCGTGTGAAAATAAGTATACCTGAAAGATATTTCTCGATATCGTGACAGCAGACCCATGGGCGGCATAAAAAGCGGTTTAACTCTGATACTAGGTTAGGCACTAACCACACGATTAAGAACTTAACTTAACAGATGAGTCCAAAGAAGGTAATTTGTTGCTTTTCAGTTGATGCAAAACTTTGTCCACACTTGCACCTATCGGCAATGAAGACACACCAACATGGATCCTCTAGTTATTAGTCAAGTGTGGTGATTATGGTATGAAAGATTTTTTGTAAGTACTCTTAGCTTTACAGTTGAGCGCCATGTTTAAGAGTCCATACTTCTTTCTACGGGTTCTCAGCATCCATAAAATAATAAACATTCAATAAATCCTACCTATCTTGTAATTTTTCTTGCAACAGAACGAGACTGCAATAGTTATGTACGTTTTTATATAACTTGTAGTTTATTTATTGATTTAACTAATAAATAAATGTAAATCGTTTTGGCCTAGGCATAGAAGTATCATCGACTTGTAGAGGATGTATGAGTTTAGAATATATTCCAAGTTTCAAACAGAAATTGCACTATTTTACATCATAATAATATGGATGTAAAATAGTGCAATTTGGAAGTTGGAAGATCTTCATTTAGAATGAGATGTAATTCTTATACAAATTATATAAGTTTACAACTCAAGTCAATAAATCTTGAGACTGAATAATTACATGAGTCTACTTTATTTTATAGAAAAAATTGAGTACTCAAAACAATTAACTCAGAGCTGTTTACTTGTTGAATCGATGTTTAAATTGTTTCTATTTCGACGGTGACTTCAAGGACTGACGCTAAACTTTTCGAAATTAAGTTTCTCTCAAGGTGAATTCCCGAGAGTTTTAAAGAAAGCGGTCGTACATCCTATTCACAAGGGAGGGGACAGAGGCAGTGTCAATAATTATAGGCCGATTTCAGTCCTACCGGCATTATCAAAGGTTCTTGAAAGAGTCCTCAACAGCCGTCTTGTGTCTTTCTTAGAGAAAAATAACATCCTTTCCAACAATCAATTTGGTTTTCGTAGGGGTAAGTCTTGTGAAGACGCATTTGCGACCTTGATTGACGATGTTGTTGAGATACTAGACAAAAAGTCTAAGTGTCTGGGCTTATTTTTGGACCTTTCCAAGGCATTTGACACTGTCTCTGTTCCTATTCTTTTGAAAAAGTTGGAGCGGATAGGAGTTAGAGGTCCTGCACTCGCAGTGTTCACGAGTTACCTATCTGAGCGAACGCAGTGCGTTAAAATCGACACATATGTGAGTGACGAGTGTACATTGTCCTTCGGTGTGCCCCAAGGCTCCATCCTGGGGCCTACACTTTTTCTTGTGTATGTGAATGGCCTATGTGATTTAACACTACCATATTGTTCCATTTACACTTATGCAGACGATACGGCCCTTCTGGTGCATGCTGAAAATTGGAATGAAGCCAAGAGGCGAGCTGAAGCTGTCCTTAGAATAGTCATGTCTTGGCTAACGGCAAATAGTCTGACCCTTAATGTAGAAAAAACCAATTTTATCACGTTTTCATTGAAATCTTCCTCACAACCAGACAACTCATTTACGGTTATGGCTCACGTTTGCGATACGCACTCGAACCAATGCACGTGTCTTCCCCTGACAAGAGCCACCAGTGTGAGATACTTGGGTGTACTTATAGATAATCTCGTCTCGTGGAATGCTCAGGTTAGGATGTTGTCTGGCAGAGTTAGAAAATTAATTACCGTTTTTAAAAGCCTGCGGTATAGTGCTGATGCGGATACTTTACGTATGGTTTATTTTTCTCTTTGCCAGTCAATATTAACCTTTGGCATTACAGTATGGGGTGGGGCTCCAAAAACAACCATGCTACAACTGGAGAGGGCACAGAGAGCTGTCCTCAAGGTCATGACTTTCAAACACTACCGGCATAGTACAGCACTACTGTACAAGGAATGTAAGGTCCTGACTGTGAGACAGCTCTTTGTGCTGAACTGTACGTTGCGCAAACATACCGGCCTGTGGTTGGATACTGCCCGTCCTGCAGTGCGCAGAACTGCTGAAGTTTGTCCCTCCGTAAGACATAGAACTAGGCTTGCACGGCGTCACTACGCGGTGCTTGGTGGTCGTATATACAACTTCGTCAACGAACAGTGCAACATATATAAATATAATAAATTTGACTGCAAGGCTCTAGTCACTAAATGGATCAACACTCTTTGTTATGATGAGGTCGAAAGAATTCTCAATACATGACCTTATTACCCACCCCCCTTTCCCAAACTTTCCCCCATCCCACACATCCTGAATCACACACACACACATACACACATTCCTACACAAAACATTAACACAATTCACAAAGGTCTTTTGCCTTTTAATTTAATTCATTATTATTTAGTTGTATACTTTTTTATAACTTAGTCTTTGTTTCCCGTTTGATGTGTACCAAACTCCGAATTTCTGTTGTATTTACTCACATAGTGAATTTAGAGAGCTCTGACACCCATATCACAAGTTCAATCTTAGCTTGGGTGTCAGAAGTCTATCAGTCTGTATTAAGAACAATTCTCAACCGAAACTTTAAGTAATATTATATTATATTAATAGTGACATTGTGAATTGTAAACTGGAAATAAAGATTTATTATTATTATTATTTATTATTAAATCTTATTTCACTGCAACACATATTGTCACTCAATATAAAATACTGACCATCGGCTGCGTGTTGTTAGGTGTGTAGCCAACCCCAATATCATTGGGAAAAGGCTAGTCAGGTGATCACAGGTGATGACTCAAGAAGATCGCCAAATATTCTGATTTCAACAATAAAAACACAATTATAATGATATACCAGCATTCCTGTATTAATGGGTTTGTATAGTATCAGTTGATATGTAGTTGTAGAGTAAATAGCACAGTTATCATAACTGCGTGTATTTATTCGGTTTGATTCGAGTGCTGCTCCGAAATAACACTCGTGGTTACTGCTTGACCCATTACGGATGGGTATTGAACTATTGAGACGAGTGTTATATCATTCGGACTGTTTAAACTGCATCTGCATCTAGTGGTGATTTGTGATGCGCAGTTTTGTGTATTTTTGAAGTGAAAACTTCTTTAGCGGCGCTGAGCACTTTTTTTTGTATGGGTAAAAACTTTCAAACTCGCGTCAGGGTCACGTGATGCTGATCGAAAAAGCGTAAGATTTTTCGATCAGCATCACGTGACCCTGACGCGAGTTTGAAAGTTAATATTGAAGTTTTCACTTCTGCCGGCACTCCCGGAGTGCTATTTTTTTTTTGGATGAGTACACACTAGGTAATATGCATATAATTATTGTGACGCCGCGCTGTTGTTGTTGTTTATTGATCTCATATCATTCGAAGAAAACTTTACAGTTATAATCAAATCAAAAAATGTTGTTGGTTCGCAAAGCACGGATACGGGTTATAAAATGCTAATTTTGTTGCTCTATGCTGGACTCATTTTCAATAATATTACTTATTCCCTCGTTTTGTACTCGTCCCATATATATAGTTACTTTGAACTCGAAAGCTCTGCTGAAACTACTTCTTTTCTCTCTTTCTCATAAAATAAAATCCTAATCCATCTTTTCTTCGGTCTTCCTCTCCCTCTCCAAGCATCAACATTTATATTCATCACTCTTTCTTATTCTTGAATCAATAGTAATCTTTTAAATATTATCGGCCCAATATTTCGCCACTACCACGGCATCATCGGCCAATCTTCCACTCGATAAAACAGAGTCCAGTTAGATACCCAATTATTTCCCCACGATCCACGACGATATGAACTGATTTTTCTCAAGACCAAAACATCTCATTGCATCTACTTATGCATTTTTCAATGCTGCATTAGCATCAAAACATTATCTTCGTAATAAACTGGAGCCGAAGCCTCCGGTTGGCGTGTACCCAAGTATACAATAAAGCGATGGCATGCGCGGGCCCAATGAGATACTTAAAGTACACTTTGACAAACTACTGCTGTTTACGTAATAGCTAGCTTTATTTTACATACATAGAAATGCTGGTTCTATTCTTATGTTGCGTTTATTGTGGCCATTTATCACTACATATTATAAAACAAAGTCCTTCGCCGAGTCTGTCTGTCTGTTCGCGATTAACTCAAAAAATACTGCACTGATTTTTTTTATGCTGTTTTCACCAATGACTAGAGTGGTCCTCGAGGAAGGTTTTAGTATATAGACCGCCTTCCACGCGGCCGCATCATCAGCTAGTACACGATAAGAAAAGAAAAACATGATGTTGATTAAAACGTTTAATCGGCGAGAGGAAGTGGGCTGTACCTAATCCACCACACTGGCGCAGTGGGTGGATGTCACATTTACGAACTTTCGGTTCTTGGACATGTCGGTGTCCTCACAATGTAAATCCTCGCATAAATTAAACAATGTTGCCTGCTTGAGTCCGAACCCTCGACCTTACTGCTCGTAAGTCGGCGCCGACACCACTATAGGCCACCAATGCCCTCATAATGTTGCAGTAAAACAAAATCTAGAATTATAACCCCCAGGTTAATTAAGGCTTTTGTATGTCAGAAAGTACTTATCTAAAGATTATAGCTTATAAAATTACTTATTTAAAGTTTAAGTTACAACACAAAACGCAGTAAGCCCTTAAACACATAAACCATTAGTTGTTTATAATAACGACCTCAATCATCATCAAGCATGACCATTTCAAATGCATCATCGACAGCGGCATTGAGATTAAAACTAACATCCATACGATTACCTTCGGAAGTCATCGTTCAAATCATTGTTTTTCATTCATTCATTCGTTCAATACAACCAAACTGACACATTGTCCTCGATGTCACTCTTTCTTACAAACTTAATATTGTCATCCCTAAATTAACAGCACACTCTTATTTCTTTACGTGTAAGTCTTGAAATCGATTGTCGTGTAAGAAGAGTAGTGGCAAATTAATGTATGTTTTTGAACTGTCAATATAATTGATGTGTAGTGAAGTTTTGACCGCCCACTATGCTAAAACTTTTTTTCTTAGTTTTAGTACAATGGAGAACAAAAACAATTGGTAGAATAATAGTTGCTTTGTATCTGAGATGGATGTTTTGGCTAATTTTGTATAAATTACTGGTTGGCTTTTAGTTGGTTAGTGTCGTACTGATTTTATGAATAGAAAGTCTTGATGTTTTGTGTACTTTTGCCAAAAAACTCAGTTATTTTGAACACCAATGTACAAAGTCTTCATTGTGAGCATACTTGATTTAGAAGCGTCTGTCAATCACTACTTTAACCCTACAACAAAACCGGTGGTTAACGTTTTTATTATGACGTTTTTTAATAAAGAACCAGTTCTCTGGCAAAAAAACTCAGTCCTACCTCAAGTCCTCACATAAACAATCGTCACTTAAAATAATGCTTGGTCATCCATCCAAATAATTGAATCAGACCATTCCTTACCCATGAAAGAAGCCCATGTTAATAATACCATTAAACCCAGTTAAATCTAACCAGGTAAGCAGGACCCGGGTATCAATATAACCGTGTCGGCATCAGTCAAAGCCTGGCCGCGACGTGTCGGGTCAGAGATCGCCGCACGTGCAAATATAACGGAGCTGGATGGCTGGACTCGTTAACTTTATACACTGGATCACTAGGTACTGATTTTTATGAGATGACGTTGATATAATTGTGAGTTTTTGTATTTTTTTTCCTGGTGCCATCATGGTTGCCTTGTTGTTGTAACTGTTATAAAGAAACTATTTTTTGGGTAGTTCTCCAAAAAGCATTCTCCGCGTAGCTTTCGTGGCGAATTTTCTTTAGAGTAATCTTCATATACCTAAAAGAACTCACACTTTAGACGCTGTAAAACTATAATGCGTACAGTTGTAAGTGGGAATTAGCCCTTTTCCGAAACTTCAATTACGATTACACAGTTGAAACTTGGTAGGTAGGTGTATTCTATGAACTGCAACGTAGTACTATTATGTATTCTGTGACTGCAATACGATTTCTGAACGTCAAAATTACCTACCTTTAGAAGGTCTCCCGAAACGTGCACTCTTTGTAATTTTCTAACGCGACGGCAGCAACAGCATCTGTCTAAAAAAACGACGCTGAAAAAGTATGAAACAAGATTTTCAGGATAGAACAAAAAGAAAAGCCGTGGTCACACGGTATTAAAGTGTTTAGGTTGGTACCTATAACGTGTGACTACGGCTTTTCTTTTTGTTCTATCCTGAAAATCTTGTTTCATACTTTTTCAGCGTCGTTTTTTTTGTCGTAGTCGGGTTTTAGTTTTTTACTTTTTTTATTTAAACAATTTTGGTGTTAAATTTTTTTTTTTTGATTTTGGAAATGTACAAGTGAGGCCCTTTTAAATGATACCAAACACGGCGTGTTTATCTCCATTTTTATTTTTTAAGCCTTACTTTTTGACCGCTAGAGGGCACCAAATCATTTTTTGTGACACGTCACGTAGCCTATGTTCAGCGGAAAATGAAGACTGGTTCTAACGATACCTCATATGTCGAGTTCCGATAAGTAGATTAGAAGCTATGAGGGAACAGATGAAGATACACACATACATACATAGGTACATACATACATATATACATACAAACATTCATACATACATCCATAGCCAGTCAAAATCATAACCCTCCTTTGTCTTTGCCGTAGTCGGGTAAAAATTAAATGTACATACCTTGTGACTGTTTGGTATCAACTGTTGCATTCACTTTTAAAAAGCTAATAAATCAAAAATATCATTAAAACAATCACGATGATAAACTCCGTAATATTTCTCACATTCCCAGACGAGACCATATTTTCCCACCACAACCACACTTATTAACATAAGAAACAAGTTTTCAATGAAAACAAACACTATTTATTTCACTTTTCTTTCAAAACAGCACTTAAGTCATTTCCTCCAACATTATGTATTCAGACACGCAAAGCTTCAATTACTAGACAACCAGTATAAAACGAGTCCTCATTTGTTTCTCTTTGTACTAAAGTTGGAGCAATAAGGAGCTTTTGATAGGTCAAGGTAATTTGGTTGATAGGAGCTTAATTACGATAAGTCGTACTCAAAATATAAAATTGTGAAGCTGGTTGTCGAGTTAATAGTTGTGTGCTTTTATGATGATAATGTAGCCCTTATTATGGGTAGTTAGCGACGGATGGCAGTTGAACTAGGAGGTTTTTTTTTGTGTGCGTGACAATATTGGATGATTTCCTTAGGAGCCATAGTTATGGTGAAAGTTCATATTTTAAGAGTGGCGTCATCTCTGTTTTGTCAGATCTGAAACATGGCATCTACCTGCAACGGAAAATGGAAATTGTTTTTTTACGCCTTCGTTGCTATTTCTGATTAATTTCGTTGCTAGATTCAAGACATTTAAATCGTTACTCGAGACTCATCGAACTGTATTGTCACGTTGTTTTTCTGGTGGTTATGGCTTTCAGGAGTTACTGTGGTTGAGAATATTGTCGCAGGCTTGTCCCAAAAAAAACTGGAACTATAAGACAACAACTAAATAATTAAAATATATGTCGCATATAAACTTACCTTGGGTAGGTAATGCACTGAAGCCTGAATACGACAAAAGGTTGGTGACCGCCACCAGCTAGCATTACCTTGAACATAGGTAGTTAAATAATTATATTATAAGTACACATTTCCAGCATAAAATCTCCGCATAAAAAACCGAAGTGTTATTAACTTCGTATAACTACTACCTGCCAGGTTACTGGTTACCAGCAGCTGATCTCTGACCCAGCACGTGCAGGCTTTGCACTTTATCCTACAATAAATAAACAGAATACAGCTACCTGCCACAACAGTGTTGAGATTAATTTCCTTAAAATTAACTAATAGCCACTTAGGACAGAATGTAATAATTCCTTGCTCAAATATTTAGATGTAGCCATTTAACTTTGAAAACAATATTGGCATCTATGAATAGTTTGTGTGTTTGCTTGCATGATTTTATCAGTTGCGAAGGCAACAAAGCATCAACGAATTGAAAAAATGCTCTACAAATGTCAAAACGAAACTGCTACTACAAAATATGTTCCCCAGATGACGCCAACATGGTCACTTCTTATCAGGGTTGGCATGTTTAAAACAAGTTGTTTAAAACATGTGTTTTGAACAGTGTATAAAACAGTTTCAAATAAAACATCGTTTTTTATTAGGTGTTTTTTTTATTAAAACAACCCTTTAAAACAAATTTTAATTGCAAAAATAAATTAATACTACTTATTTATTTTTATAAAATAATTAAAGTGGCTTTTTAACTTGACTATTTTTTATTTATTTACCATTTACAAAAAAATATTACATTTGTTTAAGCAGAATAGCATTACTAAACCACTGCGGTTTGTACTTAATGCTACATGTAATTCTACATTGTAGTAAAAAAACCAAAAACAAGATACACAATAAACAAATTTAGATATAACATATTTAATAAAATATTAACAGATATTCAGCACGGGTTTAGGCCAAATAGAAGCACAGCAACGGCATTAAATCAGTTTACTGATGACATAAACAGCTCACTAAATTCTAAAGAGGTGGTTTTATTAATCTTTATTGATTTTAAAAAAGCCTTTGATACTCTGGAACATGAGGGCTTGCTGCAGGCCATGGATGAGTGTGGAATACGAGGGCCTGTTAAAGGGTGGTTCAGGCAGTATTTAGTTAATAGGAATCTAAAGGTTAGGGTTAAGGGAATAGACAGTGACCTCGGTAAAGTTGATTACGGAGTGCCGACTGGATCAGTTTATGGACCGGTAGGGTATATCATGCACGTTAACAGTATGGTCAATGTCGTGGAAAATTGTAAGGCATACATGTATGCAGACGATACGTGCTTGACATACAGCGGTCGGGACTGTGAACTGATGCAGTCGATAATGCAAAAAGACTTTGATAATGTGGTCAAGTGGGCGCACGATAACGGTATCCTTATAAATATAAATAAAACCAAGTGTATGCTGATATCGTCTCCGTATAACAAAATTGCTAAAAGTGTCAATATCTCAATAAAGGGCCACTCTTATGAATGTCTTCACGATAGCAACGCAAACTGCCAATGTGAGGTTATTGAGCGTGTGGCGAAATACAAATACTTGGGATTAGTAATTGATGAGCGATTCACTTGGGACGTGCACATAGACACAGTGTGTAATAGACTGCGCTCCGTACTAGGGAAACTGAACAATTTAAAATATATAGTTAGTAGGCGAGTAATGTACATTCTTTACCATGCACTTGCAGAGGCAACAATAAACTACGGTCTAGGTGGTTATGGACTGACATTTCCGGTACATTTAAATAAAATTAAGCTGTTACAAATTCGACTGTTAAAATTACTTGTAAACAAGGCAACTAAAGTTAGCATTAATAAGGAGTACGAAAAGTTATTTAAAATTTGTAAAATATTACCCATACAGAAAAAAGTTAAACTAACTATAATTCTAGAACAACACAACAAAAATGAACTCATAGTAAAAAAAGTGTATAACCGACCAACCCGTAAAGTGACAAAGAAAAACAAATACTCGGTCGCTAAGGTGAGGAATTATTTCGGTCAGAGGATGCGGCAGTGGCTAGTTCCAACATTGCTAAATGAATTACCTAAAGAAATGTCTACCGAAACAATGTCAAAAAATGCTTTGAAAAATATTTTGCGCAAACACTATTTGGGTTTGTGTCCCTAGCACTGGAACCTTAATTGTTATGGTGTCGCTTCGCACGGCGTATTCGTCCAGAGATTCGTTTATAAACTTGTTGATGGAATGTCTATCGTAGTATTATAGGAATAAAGTTATTTTGTTAGCGGCTGGTTAGGGCGAGTGTTTGTGCGGGTACGCCGGGTGAAGTGTACATAATAGTGCTATGTACCTAACCCAGGTGAGTTGGCAGTGCTAGCATGCGCGTGCGACGTGCTACTGTCGGTCGGGCGGCCGCCACTGTGTCTCACTGCTCTGGGTAGCTCGTCTCCCACCGGGGGGTGCGGTGGCGGTGGTCGGGGCGGTAGGGGCATGTTCGTTAGCTGCACGTGCTGGCATGGTGGGCTAGGCGATACGAGCCAATCTATAGACACCAGTGTACATGTACGAATGCTCGAGCTGCAGAAGTACAGATCAGTTATTTATGTAATTCTCTTTTAAATTTTAATACAATCTGGGCAGCTCAAGTATGTGTGCATCTGGGCTGGGCGTACGTCTGTGTGAGCAGAAGGTACAGTCACGAGCAGTAATATGTGAGCACTTTTCAGAGTATAAACGAGAAATCTCGAAAAATAATAGCAATTGCAAGTTAGAGATAATATGACCTAATTTATGTAATAAGGGTTTCAAAAGCTTATTTTCTTTACGTAACACTTAAATGAAATCAATACAGTAGGCGAAAATGACTTTGAACGTTTCTAAGTGTGTGCATGTGTGCAAATACAAAGCGATGTACTTACCCTTGGATATTATAACAAAACTGTGTGATCCTTTAATCAGCTTTATGATGGGATATTCAATGTTTATTTGATGTTATTTTGATTTAAGAGCTGTATTCACGAGAACACTGCCGACAAACTGTCCTGCAGTTTGGCAGAAAATTTGTATGATACCTACTAATGTAACTTTTGATGAAAATAAATTTAAAAAAAAAAAAAAAAAAAAAGATATAAAATAGACATGTACCTACAATTTTTAATATTTAAAATCCTTAATCAAGCAATAGTTAACAATTTTTATTATAAAACGACCACGTACAATTATATTTGTTCGTTAATAAGCAGATTAGACAACATTTATTATTTTTTATTTATGTAGGTATTTAAAAACTGTGACAAGTTTTGCAGCTAACTCGTTACCAAGCTTGTTTCGTACATCGGTTTGAATAAATCCAAATGTTTAATTTGTGCTATTGTGAAATGAAAAATCAGAAAGAAAGTCCGCTTTATTTACCGATGGAGTGGAATAATGTAACGTGATTATTAAATATATGTTTTGGGTATTCCCCTTTTTTTAAGAGAAGTTTAGGTGATTTCCCTACTAAAAATGAACATCGGAACATACAGAATGTATTGAATTAAGAACAAATTTTGTCATGCAGTTTTTAAAATAGTATAAAAGTTAATTATATCAGGCTTAATCAATTAAAAATGGATGATAACTTACTTAGGAAAAAAAACAAAAAAAAACACCTGTTTAAAACATTTTTAACTGTTTGTTTTATAAAATGTAAAAAAAACTGTTTTTTTTCCAACCCTGCTTCTTATTCATAGATTACATTATTAAAGAAATAGGTCCATCCGTATTAGTTATAACTATAACATACAACGAGATAATTCAAAAATGCCTTGTTCAGAGGACGCCGCCGATAGAATTTAAGCCGCCATGATGGATGGTCGCTGATGACAGTAATGACAGTTAAATACGTTCGGATATTCTTCTAATAATATGTCATTAGCTCGGCTTAAGGCTGTATATGTGTTGACGTGTGCCTATTAAGAGTGTTGCTAAGTATTTTTTATTAATGTTGATGATTTGGAAAGGGTGGGCGAGGGATTGAATGGGTAAAAAATGGACAAAAGAATTAAATGTGGAGTAGGTAAATCCAGTTTTGTGTCATGACAATAAAACGTTATTACAGTATTTATTTATAAATAGGGAAAGCTAACAGCTATAACAGATGGATAACAATTGTATTTGTAACACAGAGCCAATTACAGGTCTCCACGAGTGCAAAATTTAAAACGTTGTTGTAGAAATCGCAGGATCAAAAATGACAAGTACGATTAAAAATGAAAGGAATAAAAATAAGATACAAAAAGTACTGTTATAGGTACACTCTGACACATGGGTTAGGCGCTAATGACACGGAAAGAAAAGGAAGCACGCGTTTGTAAAATATGTCTGTCCAATTAAATGTTTTCATGCTGAAAGGTTCAAAACCTAAAGTAAATGTAGACATTGTTTTCTTGCCCCTCTGACGGAAAAGTCTCCAACCCAGACTTCACAAAAAACCGTCTCATATTTTATGAAAACCATTTCCTTATTACACGTGCTTCTATTTGAAACCTTCGAGGAAGCTATGAAAGTCCCCAGTTATTATATAGTTTTTAACGTCACATTTGTTTAAAATAACGATACGTTTAGTTCGAATATCAGTCATAAAACCGTCGTTGTAATAATAACTAACGCTATAACTATAGCGCTGTGTAGTGTTGCCAGATACGTCGCGCTGCATTTTGGGATACGGAATTTTAAATACCTAGTTCACGTATCTTAAAATTGCTATAAATATATCGGTACTTAAACAGCATTTTTACAATAGTAGAAGGGAATTGATATTAGAGTCTGGTGTAGGTATGTGAAATCATTCATCAAAAAATTAACTGTTCGTTTTTTAAAGAAGCTCTGCGTTTGTCCAACATATACTAGACAGGAGACACAGCATAACAGTCCATTGCTGAAGACTGCGAGAGATTGCTCCTCCAACCTCAAGCTTCAGCAATAAACTTCAGCACCTTACAAGGAAACAAAACGTTTGACAGCCAACTTCAAAGTCCCATTACAAAATCCAGGTTAAACATTAAACCATAGTCCCGGAACCGTCGTCCACCTGGCCACTCTAACCTCAGTTCTATTTTAACCCGGCGTTAAACGCGCGGTTACTGCTAGATTTATGGCGCGCCCGGTAACAGGACTCTTTGCTTTTTTTAAACAGCCGTCAATGGAAACGTTTGTTGCCAGTTCTGTTATGTAATACGAATATATACGAATTTGTTTCGGAATAAGGACGTGTTTCTAAAAGTTTTGTTGAAACAACAGGTGGTTTGTGAGGAGTAGGCTAGCGATTTTCTTCTACTGTATTGTGTTGCAATGGTTTAAGATGATTATTTGAAAATAGCACTGAATGCGTTGGCGTTAGGTTCGAAAACTTATTCAAATTGGTGTAATGTAAGAGATCAAAGTTTCAAAGAGATCAGCTGCATTTAATTATGTGCCCAAGACTGCTCTTGTCAATTTAGCACCACTGTTTCTTCTTCATCATCACCGGACATAAGAGCTTCACCGAAATAATTAAGAAAAAACACCAAAATTATTTTTTCCTAAAACTTAGCTAAGTTGTATGTCCGACCTTCCCACACGCCTGCAGCATGCCTATAACAAGATACACCGTTGTCTCACAAATGACTGCAATTTGTTCTATTTCAGGCTAGGAGCCATTCCAGCTTCGCCTACATGGGATCTAAATTGGCCTTTCGCCAAAATAAGTATGTTTCCGAGTTGTCAAACAAATACCGTATTTAGATGAATGCTTCAGATCTCAAATTGAATCGTTTCCTCTTATTTAAGAAGTTATCAAGTGCTGGATAGTTATTGTGTTGGATGTGGGGCAATGGCGTGCGTGGAATTGTTGCCGTTAATATCGTCGTGGTATTTGAGACGTCGTTAAACTATGAGTTGTTGCATTAATTTCTGATTCTCGGAAACTGTAAGTGGTTTGTAAATTGCTTTTGTAAACAGCATCAGAATATCAGATATTCAATGAAATATCGTCCGTTAAAGCCTAATGATCGTTGTCGTTGTTCTTATCTTTTAGATGCATAACTTAAACAGTGCAGTCTGTTTGTGAATGACTAACTGCAATGCTTTATATACCAGAGGGTGGACATTGAATTATGTCAGCAGACTGTGTATCAGTCGTTATGTAGACACAAGCAACAGATGATGACAATGGCCAGTGTCCCTTTCACACGCATTCATTAGCTTAATAACATTAATCGCCTTAATTCAACAGCTGGGTATTGTTACAATTCAATAAGAACAAATTAAATCGTTCCAAACTTATCGCAGATGTTCGCGTGACATCCGGCCTGCGACTGCAACAGTGACACCCCCATTTTGACCTGCAGACCGTACTATTATTGCAATACAACAATACAAAATGGCCGTGCAACTGTCATCCGATTCCAATTCGCGCGCTTTCTAAACAATAGTACAACTTCATTGTGCGCCAAAATTTTGGGGAACTCGTAAATACAGCAGATACGAGTAATTTGATGTATGAATGAATAGAGTTAATTACAGCATTTATTTATTGTATCCGTTTCATTGCACGCGGGCGGCGGGGGTGGCTCGGTTGGCCCCTGTTTTTATTAGCAATATGCGCCCTAAACTTTACGGTTTCCACTGGGGTGAATTTAGCCATGTTGATTTATTTCTTTTGCGACGAATGAAAACATTATTTTTTGTCTATGCCACGCACAAAGGAGGTTACGAGAAAGGTTGGATTTTATTGAGGTTATGTTAAAATTGGCGGAAAATACAGTTTTTTTTGTATCGCCCGTGACGATTGTAAACACATAGAATTTAGTACGAACGAATCAAAAGGGGGATTTGGCTGTTCAGCAAAATAAAAGGAGTTCTTTTGTGAAACGAGATTAACTGAAGTTAAGGCGAAGTCTGTGCGTTAGATAATTCGCATCAGAATTTGCTTTTAAAAAGCTCGTTTATCAAGCGGACGTTAATTTATTTAATAAATCAGTTTGGAGGATGGCGGGCTGGCTGCCATTAGTCAAACAGAGCGGCTGAGATTCAATACGGGGATTGGCCCGCTCTGCCGGTATGGCGGTATGGCGGGAACTACAAATGATGCTGTATGACGGAGATGGATGGAGCCGCCGCGCGCCGTCCGCGGACAGGCGTTAACTTAATACAACGACACAATACTAAGTACTTGTAATTGGGAAACTTACGGGATAATACGCGTTTATTGATAGTCTGTGTCCCTCTGTGGGAGACTGGGGTTTTAATATCTTGAGTGTAATATAAGTAAGCTTTAGTAACTTATTTAGTTGGAATGCTACTGCTAAATAACTTGACTAAAATGAATTATTGAGTACCTACTATTAGGAACTTACTTATAACTTAATTAAAAATTTACGAATGTAGGCACAGGCACATATTTTTTATAAATGTTATAATATTAATTATTTTCACCCACTCGACGTTATTTCATAAAAACATCTAAACTTAGCAAAGTTTCTAAAGACAAACATGCGGGTCAAAATGTGATTAAATTCCGTAGAACGACGGAAACAAGATTTTTCAGTTATTTCGGGAGCCAGTAAAACCTTTGCTAAGTTTTTTTTACGTTCCAAGTTGTTCGAGGGGTAATGAGATGAAAAAAGTTAGCAGCCTCCTTAGATCAGTGGGAAGAGCTCGAAGTTAAATATATTATGAGTTTATGACCAATATCGGGAGCTTTTAAAAGCAAAATAATGGGTATTTATTACCTGAGCATGTCCTAACTTTGTTATGAAAATGTAAGCTTCTTACTTTTACATTATAGGGCAACGACACGGGTGTTATTCAGAGAACCATTTTTAGGTGAATGAATAACTTACAAATAGTTTGACGAAGCTCAACGCATAGTTTGATCTTTATGTCATGGTTTTGTAATGGTTACGACGACCATTAAGCGATAGGGGTCACTTTTTCCGAACATTTCTTTCACATGTCACTTTCATCGGTCAACTAACATTAATAATGAAAAAATATGGTTGTAATCCTCCGCCTTAAGGGCACGTCGCGTGTGTCGCGCGCACGCATACCTCTCGCGGATTAACGCTACATAATGCCGCGGAAGTTCTACCCGAAGTACTTCCCCTTAATGAACCAATTTTACATTCATAATTACGACTTTATTACATCACAACCAAAGACTAATTTTAAATGGTCTGAGGTTACATAAACTTTGGAAAAAAAATTAAGCTCTATGTAAGTTTGGGTGAAAGTGGATCTTATTAGCATGGAATAGGGTAGACTTTTGTTGGTTTAAGACAGAACAAACATAGTGGATGGGAGCGAACTCGTGTCTACGCATAATATCATTGGCACACACTCTTATTGGTGATGATTTGTCAACTTTACTCCACTCATTGGATTGTAGACTCAAGTTTTAGGAACTGAAGGTAGTTTTTCTTAGAAAAGCAGTCCCAAAACTATGTTTTCTTTGAGTACAGAGTTGTAAAAAGTCCATTCACGCTGTGAGGTTGGCAGTGTGAGCAGGAAATTATTATAATTTTGCCTTCACGAGAACGTTTCTTGAATTTTAAGTTGTATTAAAATGTCGGCTAACTTGATTGTCATGTTTTCTTTACTACGGTTTTCCCTAATGTCGTAATTTCGAAGTTTTTCGACAAAAGTTGGGTAACTTTATTATGTCGTAAATGTCAGTATCAACGGAGAGTATTTTATCTTAATTTCATCTTTGAAAATAAAATATGGATTTGCAGGGCAAAAGTCAATTAGAAAATTCTTATCTCTATACTTGTACTTAGAAATAAGAGTCTAAATAAAAGGAAAGTTGTTAAATACCTCCTAGATTTAATTATTCAACAAAATCTTCAAGCAGTAACATTTGTTCAATTAGCAAAAAATATGTAATGAAGGTACATTTACTTACACTGGCAATCACATCCACTCCTCGCTTTCAACATTCAAACTGACACCTTTTATTTTCTCAATGAATGGATCTCGTTAATTTTCCAAGAGGAAGTCGGGATGAATAAATCATGACGTCAGTTCCGGAGCAACTCATTTCAGGTAAATTATTTTATTTCCCGTAGACTTCCCTTCGCACAAAGCTATGCTAATTTTATATATTTTTAAGCTGAAACTTGAACGTATGCATTCCTTGGAGTGTTATTTACGAACATTCTATGTAATTTTTCTTTCTTTGGAGTACGGAAAGAAATGTCTGTCTCTTCTTTTTGAATAATACATTTTTTTAATCAAAATAAAGCTGTTAGTAGGGGACGTAATTTATTTAGTCATATAGATAGGTAGGTAACTTGCACGTGAGATTTCATGGATTGAAAGAACATTGAACCTAACCGAATAAATCGCAATTGCCAGTAGGCAGATATAATCAGAATGTGTATATTTAATACTGCTATTAGCAGCTTGAAACAATGAGCTTGAACACCGAAGAAGTCACGAATACGCTACAAATCTTGCGCCCACAGTCCACACCTATAATTAGGAACATAATCCTCTTATTACCATTGATTACCAACAAACAGTATTCATTCAATACTGTAAGTGTTACTCAGCAACAAATTATCTTGTCATAATAATTATTGGTGCCACTTCTAGACGTGGCAGCGCCACGCAAACTTTATGTTATTATTTACGATAATCCCGCGGTAGGCCATTTATTAACTGACTTATTGTCGAAGAAACTGTTAAATCAGATAATTTTCACGCTGTAAGTAGGTTAGGTAGGGATATTTTGTGGTGTAAATTGATATACCTAAGTATTTAATTTGCACGCAATAGAAACTAGAGAGAATTGATAACTGTTTTACCGAATAAATAACGAGTTAATAGAAATCTAGACAAAATATAATTCTGACAGTGATAACGTGTATCGAGTTGTTGCCGACGCCAACGAAAAGTTTATAAAAAGTAGAAAAACTCTTGAAAACGATTGCCGCTTTTTTAAAAGCTTTTATTTTAGAATAGGCTTCCAGATCGTGATTAGCGTTGAAAACCCATTCGTTTTATTCCTTTTTTTTATTCGCACAACTCCGATAGTCTATAAATTCCCAAACCATCTTGGTTTCATAGAAAAATCTCTTTGAAAGTATTTTCTTAAACTAATCACGTTTAGGTCTGTAACTGAAAAAGTTCCATACCCATACTCACCCGACATGTTTATAGTTACAATATAGTTGCATTTTCATTAACCAGTACTCCCTATTCTAGACTTCCTGCCATCGATTGGAGCGAAGCCCTGCGTCGTATGGCGTATGCCGCGGATAAGCTACGGATAAAAAATCCGTACGCAGTCGGATAATCCATCCATACATCTGTCACTATACATCCTACCGCTTCACAACGTAACAAATACGGGTCTATTTCTCTTTTTGCTAGCTTATAGTGTAACCATACATCAGTTGGATTGCAAAAATAGCTCTTATTATCACGACATAAAAGCATAGTCGATGTCCAACTTACTACTGACATGCGGTAGTCTGTACGTTTTCGTATTTCAATGGTCGTGGTCTGCTTAGAATACGAAACAAAAGCTATTTCAACTTTAGATCAGCCAATGTACAAGTTTTAAGGTATATTTTGACATGGATTTATTACTGCGAACTTGAGGTTTATTATCGTTTTGATAGTAGAGTTATATGATCTCTTTGTTTAAATGTATTTAGCGAAAGTTAATATTCAAGACACGATGTACGTTTACAGTTGGGCAATCAAGTTCCAAAAACTGTATTATATGAGCAGGCTACCTGTTACCTGTCTGTATTATAATATTCCCTTGTACCTACACAAAAACCGGGTATCCATGAATACTCCATATTGAATATTGATTGTCATTGTCATTTTATTTTTAATGCAGGCAGGCGGCCATTTAAAGTTGTAGAAGAGATTTTTTGTGGATCAAATAATCTGTTATGGTTCGGTCAAACTGACTGATACTGCAAAAATTTCCGGACGTGGCTACGGCAATCAAACTCTGACATTTATGGTAACGAAATATCTAACAAAGATCGGCTAACTGAATAAAAAAATTAAGGGACGTGTCTACAGACCAGGGCCTGCAGTCTCTACACTAATAACGACGCTACGAATGTCGCTAAGTCGTAAAATCGTAAACTTTCTGTAATAGATTTTCGACCTTATGCTGTTGAAATAAAGCTGAAAATCTATTACAGAAAGTTTACGATTTCTCGACTTAACGAAATTCGTAGCGTCGTTATTAGTGTAGAGACTGCAGGCCCTGCAGTCTCTACACTGATAACGACGCTACGAATGTCGTTAAGTCGTAAAATCGTAAACTTTCTTTAATAGATTTTCAACCTTATGCTGTTGAAATAAAGCTGAAAATCTATTACAGAAAGTTTACGATTTCTCGACTTAACGACATTCGTAGCGTCGTTATTAGTGTAGAGACTGCAGGCCCAGGCCCTGGATATATGTAGAAGAGCTGCACAAAATACAAGAAATTATATCTTACCATCAATCGCGCGACGTAAAATAGTATCGATTTATAAGTGTAGAAATGGCCTTTAAAAAGTAGAAATTAAGCTGCTTTTCTACACTTTTCGTTCACTTTGGAATGGCGGAGAGGCGATAAAATACTGATCGAATATGAGTTCCAATTACACGGGATTCCGAGTGGCGGCCATAACACCGGGAATTATTAATTTATTCATAGGACCGCGACTTTACTAACTAGCAGCATTTTAGTGGCACTTGCAGACACGCTCAACTTCTGAGACATACGGGCGCGAAGGATGGCGGACATTGCTGCTAGTGTCAGTATTTGCACAGGTTTGACGGCGACGTAGAAAAGTGGATGATACTGCTGTTTACATGCATATATTGGGACCAACATTTTTTGTGTTGAATTAGCGTTACCATAGTTAAATTGTTTGAGTTTTTTTTTCAATGACATTGTCATCAGTCGTGCTCGTAAGAGCATTATCTCTACTATTCTCTACATGTGAAGGCTAATTCAGTAGTTTATGAAATATTATCATAATCCTCCTGTCGACAGGCCGAAATTATGGGAGTGTTTATCAGAACTGACATTACGATCATTTTGATCTGGGACAAATATGTACCAACATATTTTTTGCGATCACTAACCAGCAGCAGCCTGTGTGTCAGTACCAGCAGGGTGTCTTCATCGCTTGCCGTGTTAAGCACATTGTCACCGTCTTGCTTCTAACAGTCGCTGACTGCCTTAACTTAACTTCGACTTTACTACTAAAGATAGTTCACACAATGATTGCAAACATTCGCCAACCTTCCGGGCCGTGTGTCAGCACCAGCAGGGTGTCTTCATCGCTTGCCGTGTTAAGCACATTGTCAGCGACTCGCCTCAAACAGTCGGTTACTGCCTCAACTTAACTGCAACTACTCAAGTTAATTCACACAATGTTTGCAAACATTCCCCACCCTTCCGGTCCGTGTGTCATGTACCAGCAGGGTGTCTTCATCGCTTGCCGTGTTAAGCACATTGTCAGCGACTCGCCTCAAACAGTCGGTTACTGCCTCAACTTAACTGCAACTTTACTACTCAAGTTAACTTCACTTCCTGTAAGCGAAATCTTAGCGACTTTTATGACTTTTACAGCTTCTTTTTCCACTGGATTTCACTTGTGGAATGCGATAAATTTCAGGTTTTATTTTCACCTATTAAGCTTCATTATCGTTGTTTGTATGGTCCAGTAAACAATTTTCCCATCGTAAAGTACCGTGTTTGGGTAACAATTGAACCAATTTTCCTACAGTTATCTTCGTTCCCAATTTTCTTTTATCCCACGTCGATTATGTACAAGTTAAACTACTGCGCGTGTTTTGAGCGTGCGTAGGCGCAGTGATGACGGAACAACCGATATACGTGCGCGTTTACAGCGCGCATCCAAATGTTTTGGTGACAGCGGGTTACATTTTACTTAATTCGTTATCTACGAGGGTTAAATAAGAATGATGATAGTTTTATCTAGAGATACAATTTACTAGGAAATAAAGTACAGAGAGCAACATCGGTGTAAGTGTCTACGTTGATATACGAGTGCTAGGTGTATCAAGTTATCAACGTACGTACCGTATGAATGAAAGCTTGTCTGTTTCCGTAATGAATGAAAATATTATGATGTTTTGCAATAAAACTGGTTATGCCAATAATAATTTCAATATTAATGCAGTTTTATCACATTTCCGGAAGTTTCCAAAGCCTTTTCTAGTGCTTATTGCCTGAGGCTGAACTAGTACCTATTGCTTAACGTATCCGAAGTCGTAACACTAGTTGTTATGTTATTCCGTTGAGAATAATTTGTTTTCATATTCATATTGAAATGTAGAAGAAATTCAGCAAAAAATCCGGTAGAGAAAGTTAGCGCAAAAAATATTTTGACAGTCCGCTGTCACTGGTGCTTCTATCCGGTGATTTTTTGCGATTGTTTTTATTTGCCCATGCTACAAGCATGGCGACATGAATCCATACTCATTTATAAATGCGAAAGTAACTCTGTCTGTTACATGTTCATCCCATGGTAGAACATGTTCTGTGTTAGGACAATGAAAAAAAAAATGAGCATAAGCTAATACCTACCTAATGCACATCCATGCCATGTTTTTATCTAGAACACCTACTAAAGAAAGCTTGTCAAAAGCTTCTTAGCTTAGTGTTACATTTCAATACAATGTGGTGTTAAAAATAAAATATTATATAAGGACTTTCACTTGCACTGCGACGAAAGGAGATGTGAAAAAGTTAGAAAAAGGAGACGTAAAGTTAGAAAAAGGAAAGTGTAATGAAAGTGATACCAACCTGTGAAATAAGAATATGTAGAAGATTCATTTAGTCATTAAGTATTTTTACCCACGACGGAACGGAGACGGTATATGCATTTGGGGTGAGAGGTTGTTTGTTTGTTTGTGTGTTTGTGCAAATACATGTTGCCATTTTTCTCCAAAACTACTAGTACGATTTTGATGCAGTTTTCAGTTAAGGGTTCGGGTTTGATTGGTGCACGTTCTTAGATAGGTGTTACGGTGACAACTCACCAGGGGGCGCTGCAGCAAACATTTTTTGTGTAAATCAAAGTTGCCATTTTTCTCCAAAACTACAAGTCCGATTTTGATTCAGTTATGGGTTCGGGTTTGATTGGTGCATGTTCTTAGATAGGTGTTACGGTGACAACTCACCAGGGGGCGCTGCAGCAAACATTTTTTGTGCAAATCAAAGTTGCCATTTTTCTCCAAAACTACAAGTCCGATTTTGATTCAGTTTTCAGTTATGGGTTAAGGTTTGATTGGTGCATGTTCTTAAATAAAAAAATAAAAATAATTTTTTTAAAAAAAGTTTGAAATAAAAAGCAAAATTAAAAATTTTGAAAAAACCCACGACTGTTAAAAATTAATTGAAAAAAGGATAAAATAACATAAAACACGTCGGGAGCTGAACATTGCAAAACTAGTTCATTTAATGGCAGCCCCCGACGGACATTCTTGGATTTTTTTAAGGTGGGTGTTTTATGTTATTTTATCCTTTTTTCAATTAATTTTTAACAGTCGTGGGCTTTTTCAAAATTTTTAATTTTGTTTTTTGATACGACTTGTTTTAAAACTGTATGCATCCTGCACCGTACGTTAAAAGTTGTCAGATGATTAAATAAGGACAACCGACTCGGAAACCGGACTACTTACGTATAAGATCACAACAAGTAAACAAACTCTTAAATGTCATGTATGCACATCAATTAAATCAAACACTAACACTAAAATTCAATATTATAACAAAAAGTGATTACCAAATTGCCAAATTACCAACAATTGAAAAGTTTAAAAGTTCATCAAAGTTTACACAGCCAGTATCATGTCAGTGTTTAGTCAGTCGGCAACTCGAGTCTGTCGCGTGTTTATATACGGTATCCGTGACTGCCAGCCGCTCAGCCGTTCTCGTCTGCAAACTGACAGACAAACAAACACATCTCCAGTGTGTGCTGTGTACTCTGGCTTATTGGGTTATTAACACAGGGGCACGAGAGGCTGGGTCCACAGGTGCACTGTGCTCAAGTGTAGGGATGTAAGTTGGAGTTTGTGATTTGGGCTTAAAGTAGAGGTAGGTTTTAGACGATACATGTTAAGCTAGCCCCAGATATGTAGAATTTCAGAGATTGTTATTATAATTATAATCCAATGACAATTAAAATTACTAGGTTGTAGAGCAAATTAATCTTTTAATAAATTCGTCGAAATAACATGGGCTCTCGTAAAAGTAGTCCTACTACGAGTAACATTCTTTTTACCTTTGGAACACGTACATCGTTTGACCAATGCACGTATGGGAAATGTCAGGTTTTATAAGTTACCAGAGTGACCGGAACCATTCCCTCCAATAATACGTTACCTACCTGGGAACCCATACCACCAATGTATTTTCCTATCCTATTACGTCACGTCGTCGGCACCTTTTAAGCTTCAACCTATCATTTTCTTCACGTGACAGACAGACCGACGTGTTACGAGTAACGGAAGATGGCGGGTCCAGTCTGACCTGTCAATGAAACGTCCACATTATTCAACAGCACGAACATTTATAGCGAAAACCTCTTGAAAACCTGCGGACTGTGTGTACACCTGCACATGATGTTGGATGTCGGCAGCCATTTGATGAATATTCACAAGTCACAGCGCGAAAGTGTGACCAAACAAGAAAGCGTCACATATTGACATCGATTCTTTAAGAACTCTATGATATGTGTGTCTTTGGATGTGTTTAACTAGTAATTGAGAGTGTTTAAGTGTTTACTGCAATCGTTTGTGCATATTTACTGCGACGATGACGGACTTAAACTGTTGTTAATTTGTTACTTGATGACTGTTTGTTTCTCTATCTATGCCGCAGCCAGATCTATGATGTAGCCAGATGGTAGATCGTACATGTAGCCAACCATTTCATGAAATGGTTATTGGAGTATTTCTCAAAATAAGTGTACATCTGTTGAAAAAAAAGTGTGCCTCGAAATAGTAACAAAGTTTCAATGTTTTTATTTAACATACAAAAAATAACATATTTGTGAAGAAAAACTATTAAACTTTAAAGGTGTGAAGAATAAATGGTAAAACCATAGTATTCAATCAATTTTAGAAAGCTTTTTTAAAAAGATGTTTTTTGCGTTTCATACAAAAATCAAATTGCCGCCCTACGACTTCATACATGTAACACTTCATAAAATTCGATATGTCGCGTTAATATTGTGCATTTTTTGTATTACAGACCTTGATTAAATGTAGTTTCTTTATCAAAGTGATTTTCTATGGGGTTTCATAGTAAAATATAAAAAAAAATGCGAAAAACAAAATGAGTCGTGCCCATTTACTTTTTAGTAACTTACTCTTTAGTTACGTTTTATTTCTACTTCCACGTAATTTCTGAACGCATCCGTTACCTTTTAACACGGGCAACACTAGCATCATTCTGATTGACTGTAGGTCTGACGTCTCCGTTTTGAACGTGTTGTCCAAGGGAGATTACTTTTTCGTAATAAGAAATACTTTTTCACTTTTTCACATTAAGATAAGTCTTGATTTATATATGTTATTGTAATACGTGTCGTACGAACATTTAAGCGAATTGTATTATTTGCAGTTTCAGGTTTTATCAAACCATCGACTTATTATGATCTTAATTTGTACAATTTTCGTTGCTTTTTCGTAACGTTTTTTATGAATTTCGTTACGTTATGAAAAAGTATAGTGTAAAGCTGAGTGTTTAAAGCTCTTAAAACTTTGCCAATATTAAAACCTTAGTGAACATTCACTGGCAAATAGTTCTTTACGAATTTTAAAGTCTCATATGCTTTATTTAATAGGTTGGTTTATAGCCTTATGTTTACTATTTAGTAACATCTAGAACTATTTCATAACAATATTTCGTAACAACTTTTTCGTTACGTACACTTTTTTTGAGAAATACTCATTGGTCACTTCATGACGTGGCCTACGATAACATGAAATGTTTATCTGTCATTGTGCAGTTTCGTGGATTTTGTCTGCGCATTTACTTAGACTTTCAGAGTATCTTTTTCATAAGGTGTGGGCAATCGCTTTCAAACCGTTTCGTATTTGAAATAACGACCTCCAAGAGAATGAGTACAAGCTTTTCAGTAGCGTGTGTCGATTCAATACATATTTTGAATTTTCCATAGTTAATTGTTTTGGCAGTAGATAGTTTGGTATAGAATAACTTGTACTTAGGTAATTAAAACAAACATAGATTATCTGAAAGCATTACATAAAAAGACATCGTAACCGTTACCTATCTGATACCGTTTAAAGACATAAGAAACAGCAGGAACCATATTTTCATACAAACCAAGGCCGCTCCTTACAAATGCATTGATTAACTTCTTCTTCATTCAAACGAGCAAGACGTGCAATAAATCGTCACTATTTATTACCTAACTTATACATAATTTATCTACTTACTTCATCATAAGTTTTCCAAGTGAAATTGTATCGGGAATGTACTTACTATACTTAGTGTACTGTAGGTCCGTGTTTGGTCTAAGTTAACATGCTCTGCGTCTTGGTAACTTAGTGGTACTAATTGTAGGGCACTGGGAAAGTACCCTGGCACTAATGAGCTGGGTCATTCTATGTCTAGAACTGTAATAGGTAAATATAACAGATGATCCCATACTGTTAGACTCGGAAGAAAATATTGTTTTTAATAATTGAAATGATTTTCATAGATCTTTAAAAAAAATACTCTTGTTAAAATAACAAGTTAAGTATTTTTTCATCATTGATGTTCTGTTAATATGTTTCTAAATATGAAAGTAAATGTAGTAAGGTTTCGTTTCCATAAGAAAAATCAACAAAAGTAGGTACAGTCAAGTACACATTACGGCAACAATTTAACATTGACAGCACCTTTTCGTCGTAACAGCGGCTTTTTTCTAGTGCATCATTTATGTGGAGTGAACTGTACAATATACGATATTTTCCTGCTTATTATTCCGCATCATAAATATGAAATTAGGAAAAGGGCTTGCGGTGTTTCCCGGGAAATAATAGGCCAGTTATTCTTATCCCGGAGGGGTAGTAAAGTCAAGAAGAGCAACGATACTGGTATAACTCCCGATGCGGAAATAATAACGGATTTCGAGAACCAATCCGAGTCCGAAGTTCTAATAATAGGGACGATCGACCTATTTGTGAGGTTTTCAGCTAACACGAACCATTAACCTATTGAAATCTGCACCAATATATCTTAGACAATTAATCTATTATTGTGACAAGGTCGATCCATAATGTCTGTCATGCATGATACTAATGTCTTCTTTGATCTATAACGAGAGATCCATTTTCTCAAGTGGAAGCCTACTGTTTGATTAAATTTTAAAATCTTTATACTCTGATTTATAATTTAGCATAACGGCGAATCCAAAAGGAGGGGTAATGATTTTTCTAAGCCCGTCTTTGATAATATGTAACACGTCTATAACACAGATCAAAATCCGGGGAAAGTAGAACAGACGCGTTACGTGATTGTAACAGGCGGTGTTATTGCCCAAATATGTCACAGAGACAAAGCGCCTCATTTGGTACAAGGCTGAGACAGATTCGCTAAAGATTGCAGCTTTTTTGTAATTGGAGGATATCTTTTGAAGGTTATGTCATAGACATGTTATAGCATTGCCGACCGACTAGTTATGTTTTATGGTGTCAGAAATGGAAAGTATAGTGCTATCCTTCAGGTACCTACTAAATCAAAATCAAAGAAAAAATTGACATAGCGACACGGTTGGCGCAGTGGCTGCTGCGCTGCGTGTCGCGGAATCGATTCCCACACTTAACATTTATTTTTGCGTATTATATCCTACAGGTTCAGTTGAGTTTAAATGTTTGTAAACGCACCCACGATAGTAAAAAAATCAAGAGTAACGTTACCCATGGTAAAATTGAATTACCAAAGTAGGTGTCAAACATTTGGACAAAATATCAAATGTGTATGGTTAATTTTATTAGTAGTTTAAATGAACTTATGCCGAAGAGATATGTAACTTTAGGTTTGAATGAAAACTTGTAACAACGATGTTTAGTTACTTACTGTATATTTTAACTACTTTTAAATTATACCATTTACTGTTACTTTTATGCAATTTATGGTATTCAAAGGTAATTTTACAGCATTTTATAGAAAATAAACATTTATTTCTAAGATCTTGGAATAAAACGGTAATCTTGCCATATAACTGTTCATTAGACGTCTCTAACTAAAGGTTACCGGCAAGTGAGCGGTTAGAACATAATTGCTTAACTGATATTTGTCTGTTAAGTATGACATTTGATACCTTCCGGGTGCGATTTACTCGCTGCTGATAATGTTACATGCCTGTAGCCCTGTAGGTGCAGTATCTATTCACTAACTGACTAGGTAGCGCTATACATCTTACAGATGGACAGACTAATTGAGGTAAGCTGGTGGTGATGAAATACGTTCATTGAGAGAGGCCATGGTAGAGCGAACTTGTCTCCAAGTGGGGTGACGACAATCTGGTTGATTTCAACGCCACCAAAACGCAAGTGTGTCTGTTCACTGCTAAAAAGAGTCCGTTCGATCTGGCCCCCACTTTCCGGAGTGCGTCTGTACAAGTTACTGACAGTCTTGAGCTTCTTGGCACGAAGTTGAGTGCAAATCTGAACTTCGGCGCCTACATCGAGTCGAAAGCTCAAACTGCGGCAAAAAAGCTGGGTATCCTAAACAGGGTCAAGCGGTAATTCAAGCCTGGACAGCTTTCAATATTGTATAAAGCTCAAGTCCGGTCCGGCATGGAGTACTGCTGTCACCTTTGGGATGGCTCAGCCAAATACCAACTTGACACACTCGACTCAGTAGAACGCAGAGCCAGGAGGCTGATTGGTGACGCCAAGCTGGTTGCCAAGCTACATAGCCTGGCCCACCGCCGCAAAGTTGCATGTCTGTCGGTCTTCTACAGACTGTACTTCGGAGAGTGTGCGCAAAAGCTCCACGAGCTTATTCCACCATCTCCCTTCTTCCATCGAGAGACTAGGCGTACTGCAGGTTATCACCCATACCTTGTCGATGTTCCACACATTCGTACGAAGCGTTTTGCTAAGACTTTCATTATTCGTACAGCCAAGGAGTGGAACACCCTGCCTGCGTCGGTTTTCCCGAGTTCATATAACCCCAATCTATTTAAGTCGCGAGTAAATAGGCTTCTTCTGGGTAAGCTCGTTACATCGTCGACCTCATCTCTGCCCTTAGGGCAAGATTGAGGTCAAGAGTATGCCCATTTAAAAAAAAAAAAAGGTTAATTACTTCCTTTGTTCTCATATTATTACATTCGCAAAATATTATATTCTCGAATTTCTCATAATACTCTCATTCACAAAAAGATGTAGAAATATTAAAGCTCGGGTTGGCTTTTCCCATCAGTAATTTTTCAGTACAAGAAAGAAAGAAAGAAAATGCATTTATTTGGCACATGCTACAAGTACACACAATGTAAAACAAAAAATAATATAAAGAAAAAAGAACTTTAAAACTATTTTGTTTAGGTTAAAACTAGTTAACTAACCCCCGTATTTATAGTCAAGTCAAAGTTATTACTTGGTCTTAAATAATTACATAAGAAGTATATTTTTATGCAATGGGCAAGAATTTAAACGAAGTTAGAACCGTCAGCAAAACTAAGAATTCTAACGTTTGATAGTTCTAACATTAAGGAATTACTAAACTACAGAGAAAAAATCGTATCTTAAACAATGACATTTACTCAAGTAATAGTAATTTCTTGTTGTGTAGCAGTCACGGACTCTGGATTTGTGAATGTGGTTGATGGCACAGGCTTGCCCCCAATTGCATGAGACTTAAACATGTATGCAAAATGTGGGGGAGCTAATGGGTAGACCTATGCCTAACCCTTCGGGGATTATAGTAGTGATGTTATACTTGTTCTGACATACGTAATCACCAATCACCTACAGCTGGGTAAAGGTCTCTCCCCAAAACTTTCAATTATTTCTTTCCCAGGCTAATCTGGACCACTGGTCGTTGCTGTTGTCCAGCTCATCCAATTATCTTTTATAAGGTCTGCTTCGACACCTGCCTGAATCATGGTTCCACATTATGTCTTATGTAATTTTAGAAGCCTCTTGCGACAATCTGTGGTGAAACATCTTACATGCTTTTGATAATAATGATTTATTTCCACTAAACGTCGTACTTACCTTTTTTCTTATAATAAATCTATATGTCATCACTACATTTCACACTTGAAGAAAAATAAAAGCCTTATAACAAAGTAGCAGCTGGTTATTTTATCACATCGCGCGTCTCGCGTTGTTCAACTCGTAAATGTACACATTAATTCACATTATCGCCAATCGCTAAGTAATTCAAGGTTTATCGCTTGCTCTCATCCTCAAAAGGAAAAACTAGGACCAATAAGCGACTGAATAAAACTCGTATCAACTGTGGGAATGCATATAACCACGATTAGAAGTATGGATAAAATAAGTTATAACAGAACGTGGCGTTGCAGGACCTAAGGCAGTTTTGATTTATACTAAGGACCGTGTAACTTAAGGTTAAGAAACTTCATTGGGTACTCGTATATCTATCTATCGATGATTTCATTTTTATACAAGTACAATTTAGTAACGTCATAAACTTCACTGTTCATATAGCAGTATTTTCATTTCAATATCAGTTATAATTATATTATTGACTAGCTTTTGCCCGCGACTTCGTCCGCGTTTCCGTCGTTTTTCGTAAAAAAGTACCATTATGTCCTTCCTCACGGTTCAGTGGTTTTGATGTAACAGACAGATTAACTTTCGTATTTTAGTAGGGAAATTCAATATGTCAATTCACAATACTGTTGAAAAATATCGCAAAAGGAACCGCAGAATATTATTATTAATAGCTGTGCCCGCGACTCCGTCAGCGTGTAACTCCTTGTATGTTATTAAGTTAATGTATTGGTAATATTGTTTAGATCACTTTCACATGAGGCTTAAGAAGGTACCTATAGCGTTCTATAGGTAAAACTTCAGCCCAAAGCTTCCGGGTAAACTATGTTGAAAGTTGACCCGTCCGGCACGTGAACATAAAGATTTCTAGAACTGCTAACCCGGGAAAGAGCGACATATAACTGACCATGCGAGAAACAACTGACACCGAGATCTACTCCAGCAACACGAAAATTCTGCCCCTACCTATAACTACTATAATTAATAAAAGTATCTACGCTTTTCCCTACTTAATACAAAAATAAAATTGATCATAAATTAGCCAAAACTTACTTAACGGTATCTAAAAATCTATGCGTACTACTTCCCCTAAAAAGAAATAAAATGCGAACTATTAATAATTTGTAATTTGAACGAATATTTAAACACTACCAAAATAACTACTTAATACCTACCTATTTTATAAAATAACAACAAAAGAAATTCAAATAAACTATTTAGAGACTAAAAGTCGCGCTGATAAGCACGGTTTGTTAATATCAATTATTGTCCGTCAATAAGGTCGAACGCTGAACGCATCAACAGCCAAATATTGAATGAAGCTCGCTCCCGTTACACAAAAATAATCCTTATGGCATGATTCAGTATTCACGCGCAGCTTATCAGCGTATTTCATATTTGGTTCAGTTTGATGTTTCTGTACCGATTACTATGATTCTTTTTTTATTGAATAGGTAATAATATTAACTTCTTATAATTAGGGATGAGTGAGAGTATTATAAACGTAAGAGTAAACAAATATAATCAGAAAGCTCCGAACTGCTAAGCTATCGGGAGTTACACGTGTTATTGTGAGTCAACCATAAAAGATAGACATATGCTGTTGTGGGATATTTTTTTAGATAATTTTATGTAGAACATTTCCGTCATAAATGATTTCTATGTAGCTTTAACCATTAAGGTTACACACGCGACGGAAGCTTAAAAAATGGAGCAACTTCTCCCGTTTTCCCAACATTTCCCTTCACTGCTCTGCTCCTATTGATTGTAGCGTGATGAAAAGTATACTATAACCTCCCCAGGAGTATGAAGAATAATTGTACCAAGTTTCGTTAAAATCCGTCGAGTAGTTTTTGTTTCTATAAGGAACATACAGACAGACAGACAGACAGACAGACAGACAGACAAAAATTTTACTGATCGCATTTTTGGCATCAGTATCGATCACTAATTACCCCCTGATAGTTATTTTGAAAATATATATCATGTACAGAATTGACCTCTCTACAGATTTATTATAAGTATAGATTCTCCATGTAGATTTTTCCTACAAATTATTGTAGAAAAAATCTACATAGACAATCAATATAACCATCAATGTGTTGAGATTACTTGGCATTTTGTGTCATCACCCACAGCCCGAATTCCCCCTAGGCCTCTCTTTTTCGGTGTCAATCTCTACGCTCCAGTGACAGCCTTTTCCAGATTTTCCCCCCAATGCATTTTGTGTCCTTATGTGATATCTTTAATTAATCAACTGTCAGTTGTTGCAGTAAAATTAAAAATTTCCTCATTTTAAAAAATTCAGTAAAATTAAAAATTAACTCAACACACATAGACACGCATGGGTCTAAATGACAGTATCAGTTAACTCGGCGGAACATTTTTACGCTATCAACTGTGAGGCAGTAACCATTTGATATCTGGCTGTCAATGCAAATGCTGCCATTAGCAGTGAACAGTCCCACATATCCTTTACTTTATGTTTTAGCTGAGGACCTGGTCATATTGTAGTACAAGGTATGGGGATGTAGCGATCATCTGTTAAATGGGAATCAGTTAGGAGTATCTTCTTGGTCTGTTTGTTTGAATAGCTGCAAGGATCAATTGGTGTTATGAAATTTTAAGTGGTTTCAATAAGTTTTGTTTGCGTTGTTATATTTATGACTTGATGTTGATTCCTTTATTTGAAGACATTACATAAACGAAGAGTAAGAAGACTTACACTTCGTTTCCCTGCTGACTAAGGAGAATTCAAAGGAGCCCGCTTGCGCTTCCACTTGCTCCTGGCAATCTGGCAACTTTGTGAAAACTTATCAGTGTTTAGCAATAAGAATTACAAATAGACCCGTGACTCACCGCAGACGCAGTCTATCTATTAATAACTGTCCTTTCCTGATAGCTTCACCTCACGTCACATACCTATATAATGTGTATGTTTGTATATACGTGCAGTTAGGAGGACGATACACCCCACGTGCGTGTAACACAGTATTTATGATCCAGTTACGATAGAAATCTAGACGGAATGTCTGCCAGATATAGCAATAACTGACGGTTTGAATCCTCGACAAAATGCACGTGTTTATCTTAACTGGGTCTCGTTTTATGACAGGTTGTAACATTTGCATAGAATTTCGCATTTTTATGATACACCGAGATTAATTTAGCCATAGTCCAGGCTGTCATTTGTATATCTTTGACAGTCGTTACACAGTGGCCCGGTAAGTCTGACATACAGTCTTACCAAGGGGTTACGTATTATTTATTACAAACTGGGTTTTGGTGGTCAGATATGCAGTCACTCCATGTAAAATACTGGTATTCAGCTGCATCCTTTTAGACTGGTAGCCTACCCCATGATAGTTTGGAAAAGGCTAGTCAGATGATAATGATGAGATTAATTTAGTATTAATACATTTGGGTTTAAACTTTTTACTAACCAAGTCTATCCAGAATATAAATATAGTAGGATAGTCCAAGTGATGCTTTAAATAGGTATCTGATTAGATTATATAATGTTTTGCATACTTTGCCATAATCCTCTCCACATGATGACCCGATTCTAAATCATCTTATCATCTAAGTAAAACCTCCAACTAGCACAAAAAATTCTCTCGCGACACAAGCATTCAACAAAACCAGTCTTCGAAAACAAAAGTAAAAGTATCCTACAAGAATCCTTGTCAAAGGAAAACACATGTAACCATTCACAGGCGTGTAGTTTAACAGAGGACAAGCCATAAAGTGGTGTACCTCCCACACGAGGTGACGCGGAGGATAGCCATCGCAACGCGCGGGCTCTGGCGCTTGCTAGGACTTAGTTACGATAGGAGAGGAATATGAATTTCATGTGCAAGTGTGCATGGTATAAAACTACTATAATTATGTATATTGTATCGTTGATCATCTGTATAGGAGTACTTTATAACCGTCTCTTGATATGTGGGGTCTGTTATATGGATTGTCCACAGCAACTGACTTTATTTATATACTTTTTAAGTCACTGCTTTAGAAGCCGTGTGTTTCAAACCCATAAGGAAATACGGAATCGTAGACAGTTTTCATGAAAAGACCTTCACTAGGCTATTAAAGTGACTTAAATGATTATTGTTAAAAACAAACAAGCTTTTTGGCTTGAACGAACATAATCTCGAATTTGATCTTAAAGTCAAAGTCAAAGTATTTATTGCGAACCAAGTGTACAATGTGGTGTTATGTATATTTTGGTTAGTACTTATAACTTAGCAGCCTTTTACAAGCATTGCAATCTATTATTCGCCTGTCCTTATCATCTATTTTAGCATGCATTAAACATTACACTGAGTTACCTATTTATTTTATAATATTATGTAGTACAATTAAATAAAGAAATTTTAGTTATGTCAAAATTAAATGTCAATGATAGTGGATATAATACAATTAGTCAGCAATGTCAATATCATTTTTCTCAGGTATCTATCTAGCACCATTTTTTATTTTATACAGAGTTTAATAGGACAGGGTAAATGTTATTGTTTGTATTATAGGACAGATCGCCACTTTTGTACAGTCGTTATTTTAGACTAGATTCTAAATATTCTTTAACTGAGTAGAAGCATTTTTGGATGAGATATAGTTTTAGTCTTCTTTGGAATATTGCTACTGATTTTTCAGTTTTAAACGTGTTGGGTAGCTTATTATATATTTTTATTGCCATATAATGTGGGCTATCGCTTAACATTTTGATTCTTGAGGCTGGAGCGCATAGCCTCTTTTTATGGCGAGTATTGACGTTGTGTGTATCTTCAACTTTAGTGAAATTGTTGATATTTTTGAAAACAAATACGCAAATGTCAAGTATGTATATAGACGGCAGAGTTAGAATCTGATACTTTATGAAGTGTGGTTTGCAGGATTCCGTATTATCTATTTGAGCTAAAATTCTTATACACTTCTTTTGCATAATGAATAGTTCCACTGCGTTTACACTATTTCCCCATAACATTACGCCATATAAGAATAAAGAATAAAGAATAAAGAATAAATTTATTAAGTCATCAGTTAAATTTTTACATTGTTACATATCGTAGCCATGAGTATGCGTATGCGTAGTAAGCAGCCATAGCTGTTTGTGTGTTTGTACTTTGTTTAATTTGAAACATAGCATACGTGAATCTCGATAGTTTTGTTTTAACAAGTTCTATATGTGACTTCCAGTTAATATGAGTATCAATGTTTATGCCAAGTAGGCTAAATGTATTGACTTCTTCTATTTGCTTGTTTCTGAAGGTCGTTTTTAGGTTAAGAGGTGGTTTTTTGTACGATCTAAATTGTATCAGCTTTGTTTTGTCACTATTTATTTCCAAGTTGTGAATCTGAAGCCAAGTATCAACAGTTTGGAGCACATCTTGTATTTGAAGACTAGGGTTATTTACGTTTACACATTTAATTAATATAGACATATCGTCTGCAAACAGTACTGGTAAAGCGTTTTCTTTAACTAATATTTTGGGAAGGTCATTAATGTAAATTAGAAATAGTGGGCATCCTAACACACTTCCCTGTGGGATTGAGCAAGTAATTTGTCTTTCTTGTGATCTAATAGTTTTGATTTCATTTTTATTATGGTCGTAATTTTCAATTTGTACTATTTGTGTCCTATTATGTAAATATGATTTAAACCACGAATAAGCAGGTCCACGTACGCCGCAACCATTTAGTTTAGTGAGTAAGATGTCATAAAGTACCTTGTCATATGCTTTTGTCATGTCTAGTAGTAGCCCAATTACATGTTGTTTGTCGTTTATATGTTGTAGCGCTTGTTGAACATATTTATATACTGCCAATGTTGTTGATCTGCATTTTCTGAATCCATTTTGTGCGTCGTCTAGAATATTAAACTTTTCTAAGAATGTATATAGCTGATTGCACATAGCTTTTTCAAATATTTTAGAAAATGTTGGTAGCAGTGCTATGGGTCTATAGTTGCTTGGTATATGCTTGTCACCTTTTTTATGTACTGGTTTTACTAGAGCTACTTTAAGTGCGTCTGGAAATTGGCCGTCTTGGAAGCTTTGATTAATTAAGAACATGAGAGGAATGGAAAGTTCTATTGCACATTGCTTTAATAAAATTGGTGGAATGTCATCAATACCGCAGCTGTGTTTATTTTTAGTTGACCTTATTATATTTACTATTTCTTTCTGATCTACCGGGCGTACATACATTGAACAAGTAGAGGGGTTGACCACGGATTTCCCAATGTTATTGGTCAAGTTAGACGTTTGGTTTTGCCCTACCGTCGCAAAGAATTCGTTAAATATATTTGATACATTTAGCGGGCATTTTACTTCTTCATTTTCTATCTTGAGTGATATATTTTCGCGTCTATTTATTTTTGTCTTCCCTGTTTTTGTGTTAATTATATTCCACATTGTCTTTACTTTATTGTCAGATTTTTGCATTTGTTTAATATATGTCAGTTTTTTTGATTTTCTAATAGTCAATTTTAATATTTTACTAAATAATTTATAGTGCTTTTTTATAACACAACTTTTGGTTTCATTAAAAATAGTTCTTAACACTCTTTTATGTTCACATGATTTTTTGAGGCCTTTAGTAAGCCATCCTTTTTTCGGTAAGCATTTTATTCTTATTCTTTGCAGTGGAATATATTGATTAAGTTTGTGTTTTATTATTGTTACGAAGGATTCATAATTTGTATGTACACTATTGCTACTGTTCAGTATAGTTTCCCAATTTTCTGATTTTAGGGATTTTTTAAAACATTCGATGTTATTTTTAGAAAATAGCCTTTTTTTGGTAATCCAAGTTTTACTATTGTTAATTGATAGATAGTCTACATTTAACTGGACATGTAATGCCTTATGGTCCGATAGTCCATAATCTTTGACAGTTGCTTTGTTTATAAGCGGTGGGTAGTTTGTGAAAAGTAGGTCAATGCAAGTGGATGTTGTTTTGGTTACTCGTGTTGGATCGCGGATTATTTGTTGTAGGTTAAATGTTTTCATAAAGTTCAAGAAGTCCAGTGTCTGTTTATTTTTATTGTACACGTTTATGTTAAAGTCTCCTCCAATTATTAAGTGTTTATGTGTTTTTTTTACATTTAATTTATGTAAAACTTTCCCCAACTGTTGAAAAAATATATCTATATGGCGATCTGCTCTATAAAGTCCTATAAAAGTACAGTTTAATTTGGGAATGTCAATAGCACTAAATTCTAACACATACTCCTTTGAATGATTTACAATGTCAGTTCGTTCAATAAAATCTAAAGAGTCTTTTACAATGATACAAACTCCTCCGCCTTCGCGGGTTTTGCGACAAAAAATAGACGCCATTTTATATCCCTGGGGCACGATTGATTCACAACAATTTTTATTTTTCCACAATTCAGATAGTGAGATAAAGTCAACTTCAGAATCTAAAAGTAATTCTTCTAATAGTTCTACTTTGTTTCCGATGCTTTGGATATTTTGGAAAATTAGTGTAAACTTATTCAAATATATTTTGTTTCGTTGGTGTATGCTACGAGATGGAACGAAAAAAGCTTCGTTCGGTACACTCATTCTGCGTCGTTAACAATGTCGGCAGTGTTGATTCAGCTTGTATGTCAATAAGAATGCGCTTCATTAAACTATCATAGTTACATTTTATACCAGATGTCATAATTTTACCAGTATTATATGAAAACATGTCAAAAGTTAAGTTATAATTTGAATCAAAGAAATATGCGTAATTATAGTGTTGAATATCCATAAAAAGCAAATTATTAAATATTTCTACACGGTAATTATAAATAAGGGCTCCTCTAATATATGTGGGAGTACATAAAATTATGTTTGTATTTTTTATTTGACTTAATGTTTCTCTGATTGAGTTAACCAATTCAATTGGGGGTATATTTTTCTTAAGATCACTTTCACCGATCATAAGTATACAATAATCTTGTTAGCCAAAGTCACAAATCTTGTTTTTTTATATTTGACAGTTGTTCTTGTAAACAACTACCTGGATTCGAAAATCGGCAGTACTTGAAATATTCTCCAAAAGTTTTCTCTATTACCTCCAAAGTGCCATTGTAATTACAATTGCTAATAATGCAGAGTCTTCTTGTTTTCTTAACTTCTACTTCGTTCATATTTTTGCATGAGATATTTTGTACGTTTTTCGGCGGTAACTTGTTGAGTGCTACCTCTGGGCTGCCGATTGTTAAAGCCGAGTTGAAAGAATCGTCTGCGATATCGTCTGTTGTTTGCGTTTGTACGACTGAGTCCGGTAGGTGAGTCACCGTCATGGGAGACAGATACAAGCCAGCCGGTGTGGAGCAGCCGCTAGTCTGTCGTTTATTCTTTTTAGTTGCCGATCGTGGTGAAAAACTCTTCGTGTTTAATATATTTACCTTCTTGTAGGTTTCAATAACTTTCTGATATTGTCCAATATCCATTTTAAGGCGAAAGTTTTCGCTATTTAAATTTTCGATTTCTATATGTGCACTTTTTAACTCCATGTTTAGCTTATCAATTGTGTCTTTAAGATTTAGAATAGCGTCGTTTTCATTTAGTGATGTATTTGGCAAACTCATCATCGTTGTGTCCAATAGTGTCGAGTTTGTGCTCAAGTTGACATTAAAGATGCTGTCCATTGAGCTCGACCTCGGTGGTTTGCAAAAAGTAATATTCTCTGATTCAGACTTGTTCATAATTTCGACAAAAAGTAACGAAAGTCGTTGAATGTTATTATTTAGACACTTATTTAAAGATTCAAAAAGTTCAAAATAGCTCAAGAATATTTTGTGTGAAAAAGAGATTCCAAAAAGAGAAACCGTGTGCGGGAATCGAACTCGAGTCACAGGCGATTCGTAAAGTATGTAGGCCGTCCGCCGTACTCGCCACTGTGACTGTTAAGTTTTATGTTGAAATTGTTGATCCGTAGGTTCTTCCAAGTAAAAAAGTTCGTTATAGAAGTCGGTTGTGATTTTATCGATTTGAATATTTTTTCTTCAAGTGTCACTTTTAGGCAAATCACTTTTTTGTTGTTATTGTTTGTTTTTGTATGTCACACGTTTGTTAGCTTAGTATTTGGTAGTATATATTTCATAAATAGTCATAAATACCACACACAAAGCTGTTTTAGTCACAAAATTTTGTCCACATTTATAAGTTTTGTTTACACAGTTCACAGTGAATAGTTTGTGAAGATAACACTTTCACACATGTATTGCACTATTTTCTTGATTGTTTTGGTGTATTTAGGTAGATACTGTTCAAATAACTATTTTAGAGAATTTTATTACGGGAGCACAATGTTTACATGACAGCTAGCGCCATCTCTCCTAATAAAAACATCGAATCGAGCATAAAATCTTTCTGATCACTACAAATTAATAGAAACGGATGATTTGTATTTGATTGTGGGAGTAAGGGTAAATCTGCACATCTAATGACTATTCAATCCTATCTAGTTTTATGATTACGCAAGGCGCCCATGACGCGGGGAAACCCACCGTTTCCTCAGTATAAATCATGTATTGCCATGTTATATTAAACAGTTCTACCACGTACCATCACTTAAGTTATTCACACTTTGTCTTAACCAAATTTCTTGTTTCTTGTTTCAGGTAATTAAAATTCCGTATTGGCGCGCGGTGAGAATCTTAAAACATTAGTTTTGTGCTGCTTTGTAGCGGAGATCAAATTAACAGCTTTATATAAGCTGTTAACGACTCATTAAAATGGTGTTTGTTTTAATGTCACATGTATTAATTAAATAGATTTACAATGCGGTCGGAATATGAATGACCTTTTGACATCATCATGTGATGTGGCTGGAAGCTAATTTATTTCAGTTTGGTCACGGCAATAACTACGAGTAACATTGAATATCCTAATGAGCGATGATTCATCTTTACTATTTATATTGTCCTTTTAATTCATTGAAGGTGAGAACTCATTTAAATAAACAGGCACTGAGCGAACCGTGCACCGAGCAGTGGTGGCCCAGTGGTGGCGGCCCCGACTTACGAACAGTGAGTCGTGGGTTCGAACCCCGTCAGGCATATTACTTTGTGTAATTTATTTCATCACCACTGTTCTCAAAAACGGTGAAGGAAAACATCGTGAGGAAACCGGCATGTCTTAGAACCAAAAAATTCGAAGATATGTGACATCTACCAATCCGCACTGGGCCCGCGTGGTAGATTATAGCCCATCCCTCTCCTAGACAGGAGGCCTGAGTCCCTGCAGTGGGAACATTATAGGATGATGATGAGCGAACCGTAGAATGAGTGGTGGAATTTGACCCACCTTCTCATAGAGACGACACCTCTGTATCCCAGTAAACAAAATTGTGCTTTTCGAAAAGTGAAACGGCTTAATTTCCTTAACACACCAATGCGAACATCATTGCGAACAGGTGAGTGAGCCTATATTCATGGTCTTCAGTTCTTCTAAGGTCTAGGCACACTTCAGACACTCTAGTAACCAATTGCATTTAGGTTCCTAAGTGCTGGTCGAACAAAGGCTGAGTCATCGATTCCAGAAGAAGAAGTAGAAGACTTATTCTGGCATCTCGGTTAATCTTGGATTCACGAATGTATGTCGACCAAGAATAGGCCAACCCTTAACCCAAATGAGAAATGAAGAGCTTTAATAACTACGATGTTATTCTTAGAGCAATAATTCCTCTCTCGAAACTGAAGAGCTTCACAATAGTCGATTCAACTTACGTCTGCTCCAATAATCGACTAAAGAATAAATAATAAACTCGCCCTTGACTGGTTTTGTTGTACAGTTAAAATAAACTTATCCACTGTTCAATAGTTACGTTATTACAACACTAGTATCGATAATTAGTCACTCCCACGTTTGTTGCGTAACTGTAAGTACCATCACTAATTATTTATTAAATAAATATTATAATACCAATAGAAAATGTAAGCAAACTAAACTTTATTTGCATAAGTTTAAGTAGCAAAGTTCATTGAACATGTATGGCTGTTAAGTCAATTTGTAGTTACGTATGCACAGTGCACTTAGGTTATGTTAAAATAATAGTAGAATATTTAAAATAAATAACAAAACCTTGAGCCACCGGTTTACGCCGTAATAAGACATTATTTACACTCAAGATTACTTTAAAATTACTGTTCATGAAGGCAATTATTTTTTGCTTCTTCAAACCAATAAATAATAATGTCTATGTCCCGTTTTCAACATTAGCATCACGCTGGTGGTAATAACTAATAATAGAAAGGTGCACTAATAGTACAATAGTACACCCATATTTGGGCAGTTAAGTTTTTTTAAGCTATTGCATAGCTTCTATCGCGGGCCTTGAGCGTGGAGAGCGAATCCAGAAATTCCCTAACGAAAATATTCAAGATTCAGTATTCAACCAGGTTGCTATGGTTACGGAAAATAACAAGGTTGTCAACTGAGGTTGTCAAATTAAATAATTAATTAGTTGCTGTTGATAAAAAATGCTATGCAATAGCTTTACCGCGGCAGTCTCCGAGTGCCACATTTAGTTTTTTTTAAGTTCCATGTAATAGACGTCGATTTTATTGCCATCAAACGGCCCCATATCCAGTCTGTGGCTGTGATTACTGAGAAAACCCTTATGGAAAAGCACAATAGCACTTTTTCCTACCCGAAAACCGAACTTATGACCGAACTCATGTTCAGCAATCGCACATGTGACCACTAGACCATTAAGACAGCGACCCGTTTTACACACAAGAAATAACTAAAGAACTATTAATGAAAAAATACGACCACTCACAAGTCACAATATTTACAACACTAACTTTGCTATCTCCTAACTCACACTCATTAGAGAACAACTGTAAAATAAATAATATAAAACAAAATTGCCAAACGCCATTAATGTATAAATAACTGGCAAGTAATTACGAATGCAAAGTAGCGCCATTTCTCACGGCTAGGGAGGCGACGACATCGATAGGTGTCGACATCAAACAACAAAACCAAAACTATCGACAATTTTTCCTCGCACTAACTTTGTGGTGTAAGAATTTGGCGTAAATTGTGAGCGAAGCGATTGGAGAGACTTGCTATGTGGTAGGTTACGAAAGAGGCAGAAAATGAGAGTCTGCCATCGTATCATTAATCTAATTGGCATTTAATAGACAACTGTGGACACAGGCAACGGTTTTGTTAAATGAAAGAAAGTTATTTGCAATATCTGTACACTGGAACTTAAAAAAGCTGCTGAGAACGGCCAAGGTGGGTGGGAGAAGGCCCAGAGGCAAAAGCCTAATGCGTTGGTCAGACCCGCTCCGCTCTACCCTAAACACCTCTGTCTGCGATGCCTTACACACTGCCGAAGACAGAGTGAGCTGGTGCAAGTCAGTCCGGGAGAAAGTGACAAGTAGGTGCAGAAACCAAAATAAAATGAAAAAAAAAGGTAGCACTCCGGGAGTGCCGGCAGAAGTGAAAACTTCAATATTAACTTTCAAACTCGCGTCAGGGTCACGTGATGCTGATCGAAAAATCTTACGCTTTTTCGATCAGCATCACGTGACCCTGCCGCGAGTTTGAAAGTTTTTACCCATACAAAAAAAGTGCTCAGCGCCGCTAAAGAAGTTTTCACTTCAAAAACATAAAAGATCAAATCCAAGGGTGTGACGTCGGGGCTGCGGGTTGTTTACAGAATACCGCAGCCTCGACATAAAGAGCTAAGAAGGAACATGGGTGGTTTTTAGTCAGTAGAAGTCTGACACTCTCTTTCGCTCTGCCTAAGAGCGGGAGGAGTAATTTGATGATATCTCACCCCGAAAAAAAAAAGAGTGTGAAACCGTTTCTGAATTAGTACTTTCGACTAGATTCAATTCAGTTTGGCTGACCTCCTATGTATATGAACTAAGTTCTTTGAGTGTTATACTCGACTAGCTTTCACTTTATTTCCTTAATAACTTACTAACTGTTGAAGGAATATTACCTAACTCAGCAACTACTATAATTGGAGATTAAATCAGACACCGCTGTCTAATAACTGCAATATTACCTTACGTAGTTATCCCGCCAATATAAAGCACAAATTTTATTATAATTCAAGACACATATTTAGTGACTTGAATATAAATAAGGCGTTAATGTATTCATCGCCTAACTGTGGCAAAATCGCCGCAATTTTATGTGTTGGACCACGCCCTACACCACAGGGGTCCTCTAATTTATTTGAAGGCTCTATTACCAGACACCGAGTGGTCGGATAGGCTTTTTATTTATACACACACCGTAATACACACATATTTACATATAGACATAGTGCACTCGAACATTCCAGTCGTTTTGCTGTTGTTATGCAGATTCTATTACTCTATCGTGTGTTGTGATCTTTTTACGATGTAAAATTATGAAAAATAAAGATATTCACGAAGTATGTACTATTCTTACAAGATAGTGGGTGTTTCCTTGAGTGGTTTTTAGTTTGCTGCACGTCTGTCTGTCCTGCCCACGACTTACGTTTCTAACACACCGTTTGACGGCTCATAATGGTTTTATTGGCCATATTTTAAAGTTCCCCGTGTGTACAAATATGTGTATTTATTATGGTCGTAAATGTGCAGTGGCCTGTGAACCGGGTTACGTATGCTACATAAGATATATAGTTTTTACCCGACTACGGCAAAGCCAAAGGAGGGTTATGATTTTGACTGGCTATGTATGTATGTATGTATGTATGTATGTATGTATGTATGTATGTATGTATGTTTGTATGTATGTATGTGTGTATCTTCATCTGTTCCCTCATAGCTTCTAATCTACTTAACGGAACTCGACATATGAGGTATCGTTAGAACCGTCTTAATTTTCCGCTGAACATAGGCTACGTGACGTGTCACAAAAAGCGATTTGGCGCCCTCTAGCGGACAAAAAGTAAGGCTTAAAAAATAAAAATGGAGATAAATACGCCGTGTTTGGTATCATTTGAAAGGGCCTCACTTGTACATTTCCAAAATATTGTTCAAATTTAAAATCACGCCCTCTAGCGGACAAAAAGTCAAGAGTAAAAAAAAAAATTAACACCAAAATTGTTTAAATAAAAAAAAGTAAAAAACTAAAACCCGACTACGACAAAAAAAACGACGCTGAAAAAGTATGAAACAAGATTTTCAGGATAGAACAAAAAGAAAAGCCGTAGTCACACGTTATAGGTACCAACCTAAACACTTTAATACCGTGTGACTACGGCTTTTCTTTTTGTTCTATCCTGAAAATCTTGTTTCATACTTTTTCAGCGTCGTTTTTTTGTCGTAGTCGGGTTTTAGTTTTTTAATAAACCTAAGTTTCAAAACTAACGTCTCATTTCATAATCATTTACGAACAAAAACATGCTATAAAGGGTCCCCTATGTTGTTTCGAACGCCGCTGTTGCGACACACGCTGTTGCGAATTAATTTTCCACTGCCTCACAGGTTCGAAAGCTCATGGACTCGTGATTTCGATTTCGATCTATAATATGCCTTTCACCCCTTTCTAATATCGAAATCACAAGCATTCGAGCGTATGAGGCAGTGAGAATGTTTTTCGAAACAGCGTCTTTCGCGACTACTTCATTCGAGTCCATGAGCTTTCGAACCTGTGAGGCAGTGGAAAATTAATTCGCAACAGCGTGTGTCGCAACAGCGGCGTTCGAAACAACATAGGGGACCCATATTAAATAGCCTCTTCGCTTAGCTTGTTTGCAGTTTTTCATTTCCCACGAAGAAAATATGTTGCACTACGTCATTTTCTACGACGAAGTTACTGCTCTACTAATTAAATCTTTTCCGTGTCTCTTTTTTAGACAAATTCAATTTAAAATGTACGTATAAATTGAATTTAAATTGAATTTATACGGGGTTTTAATACATCAATGGTACACCCTTAGCAATCTGTCACTCACGCAATGATCGATCTTTAATCCGGCTACCCATATGTATGTATTTGTATATATATGTGTTTGTTGTTGTTGCATGCACTCGCTAGTACGGCTTCTGATGATAGCAACGCTTGCACTGTCAATAGGATGTAACATTTATAAAGAGATTATCTACTTTACCTATATGTAGAGCCACTCAGAAGTTAGAATTTCTTTTACAATCGATCTTTCAGAGACCCTTATAATGGCCATCTGGCAGCAGAGCCTTAGTTTAGCCAATTGATTAGCAGATTCTGATTAGCATTTTCTGAAGAATAATGGCCCACAGAAGACGGTAGGGTGGAGCTCTTTATTTCTGACAAGATACAGGTTCCAATGTTTGGGGATCGACAAGGCATACGACGGTATAAGCTAGATTCCACTAACATACGAGGCTAAGTGTGTTTGGGGTAGCTGCCGGCATGGCGTGGCAAAACCCTGCCCTGCTGTCCCTGGTGTGCAATGGACATCAGCATGCCACGGTATCTCAGAAGCCGCTGACATTATCAGCGTGCGCTGGCCGCTGGTCCCTGCGTTGCCGTTCCTGTGCCCCTTTAAATGATTTATAATGCTAAATTACCATTCACCAACCGATTCTGTTTCCTATAACTTCGTAGAGCTGTAATGCATAGTTTATTACAACATCTTTGAAGCTTTAATATGATTAAGATTATCTAGGATTCTAGGAATGTGGAATACTGACAAGTAATCAGGCTTTAGATAATTAGTTTAACACAGTTTCCCTTAGCTCCGAGTAATATGTTTGAATGTAGATCCGCATAATTAATTCGCTCCAATTCCTAGTCAGTGTTTGTACTAAATATTCAATTAATATTAAACCTTATTACATGAACGCGTGTTTAATGGCGACCGCATTATAATCGTACATTTGAATAGGTAATTAACTAAGTCTTGTGAGCGATTGTTTCAATTTGAATTCATTAATTAATATCTGAACTGGGTCTGCAGGTTCACAGTCAGTTCTCATTTAAGATCTTGCATAACTAGAATAATATGAAAGGAAAGTTATGGGTTCTGTAATGTACATTGTACAGTATCTGTTCCGGTTTTCAAGTTTTTAGGATTTTGTCCGGTACTTTCTACAAAATAGTTGCGAAGGCCATATATAACAGCCGTCCTCATGTTGCCTTAAGATTTACGTTGATTTGACAAACTGGGTACGTACCAACTCCAAGTCCATATTGGATACCAGATAGTGTTTCTGAGTCAGATTCAGTGGGGTGCTCGTTCACACGTAAATTCAAGGTGACACACAAGGCTTTCTTACACAGGTACTTGGGTTTCAGTAAGGATTAAGTTGGTCTAGATATCGGGTTTACAAAATAACATTTCCGTGGTGACGAATCTCAAGTAGTTTTACAAAGCTCTTCTAGTTGCTCGCTAGTCTCGCCACTGAGTTGCTATATGCATTACAAAAATGGGGAGCATTTATTGTACTATCAGCTATAAGGCTAATACAATTTCGCAGTAAAAATTTTCAATACAAATCAGTACTTCATACTTTATGTTGAAATATTCATGTTTCAGTTTTATCTAAACTTGAGAAGCAACCACACATTATGTCCATCCTGTCAACAATCCTATCGTTTGTAAAACTTTAATCTTTGTAACAGCAGCCTGTGACTCCTGGCCTATTAGCATGAACACAAAGGTAACCGGCCATGTGTCCACTTGTTGCGATCGACACAAAAACTTTGCATGGCTCGTAACTACTTTACGACTGCTGTTAACTTTAACTGTATGGTTGTAAACCATGACACGATTGGTAACTCACACAGGGATAAATACAGTAGCAGGAACTAGTTATAGTAGATCAATGAATGAATGGTAGGATATATTCAACGGAGTAATTTTGACTGTGGAATGATAGTTTAGAGGAGTGAGGACCCATGACCGGTGACAGCTAATGATGGCAGAAGAATTTATTCTGACAGGGAGAATGATGGCAAGGAAATGACACCAGTGGAATGATGCCATCGGAAACCTAGCAGGTAGATAAAGACAGGGTAGTGATGCCAGGGGAATAAAAACAAAATTTTTGGCTAACGAACATGACAAGGGGTATTAAATTGGTTTCACATAAGTTACTTAATAAACTAGTGTCCCGTTCACCAACTTACATCAGAATCTTACTCCTCAAATGTAACAAGTGAATAAGTTAGGTTTAACTGTTTAACATATCCGCTGACCCGAGGTGTACTAGTCAGCTGTTACATGTTTATTTGGACGTAAACAACATTCAATGAGGTAAATGTCAGTTGAACGAAGTGAATGAAGAGTCACTTACACTTTAATAGCACTATTAGAATACTATGTGAAGAATGAAGTGTTGGAGTACGAATAGGAAAGTGGTTAGTTCTATGTTAAAATACATACATGCATCCACTCGCTTGAACAAAAAGTATCTTAGTAGACTAAAATTTATTCAACAAGGCTAGTTAACGATTTTGTTTATTATTATAGGTTCAAGGAGAATGTTCGTTGCGAAAATGTGTAAGGTTTTTAGGCAATTTATAAGGATAATGTTTCTGAAACCGATGGTTTGGATTAATAAATGAAAGTCATGGGAACAGTTAAACATTAGACTCATCATATATTTACAGCATCACAGTTATTTCCCAATCAGTCACAACCAGCCGCGCTAACAATACGTCATCAGCTCATCCATGGTACAGGACTTGTAGCAGCACTCGTCGACGGGGCCGCGCTTGCCGCGCACGCCAGCCAGCGCGGTCGCCGGCGGCCCCCAGTGGCTGCGCTTGTCCTCCTCGGGCTCCCAGCACAGCGTGGCCAGCGTCTCGGCCAGCCGGCGCCCGCAGAACACGCCGCGCCCGCCATCCGCCGGCGTGGCGACACACACACAGCACAGCAGCGCCACACACAACAACACTAACTTCAACATGGCTGCTTCACTGAGGGATGTTCTACTGCTCGATGTGATGCTCCCAGTGGATGGGGATGGAATGTGTTCCTCCCTTAGATTACTACCCTTTTATACCTGGATGTAATTCATTAATATTCTGGTGCTTACGTTTTTAGAGTTACCTGAAAGTGTGTAGGTTGTGTGACTTCCTACACAGGGCACATTATCCCACAGCTTCTAAGTGAATGATGTTTATTTTGTAAAATGGTTTTTCACAAACACTTTTAATGTTTTTAAAGTTGGATGACCTCTATATGAGATGTGATGTTAGATACGACGTTCAGAATAAGCTGGACCGCTCACCGGATTAACGTGTCAATATTTAAAGAACTTACGTAAAGTTTCATCATTATGTTTGTAATACTGATTGCTTCTAATTTACTAATAATCGTAAACATAAATTAGTAGTAGTTGTATAATCAGCCCATAATGTCCCACAGTTGGGACACATGCCTTCTTTCTATGAGAAGGAATACAAAGACTGTCGTCGCTTGTGCGATTTCGAATCCTCAAATACTTTGGACACGTTACCCTTAAATAATCAGTCAGAATACCTTAAGAATCCATGGAGCGCTTGGTGATTTAGGTTAGAGTCGAAGGCATCAGACCACGTGGTCGATCACCAACCCGATGGAAATCTCCATTAAATCTGCTACCAAGATCCGTCTGGCAGAATGAGCTTGCCATGCGGCCAATAGTGATCGATGGGAAAGGAACACACTGTTCACCAATTTTCTGTGGGGAAGTTAGAATATATCACCTGCAAAATGATCTAGCTCTACCTATCGTAACTTATGTTTACTTCGCGATCGGTACGCGAACAGTTAAAATATGGCAATCTGAATCGAAGTTATAGGCTTCCGGTGGGTTACAACAATGAAAAGATCATGAAGACCACAATATTCAAGGATATTCAAATATCGTATTCAAACGAAGTCCTTAACTGTTAAAATTTTAAATTACATTTAGTACGTTGAACGTGTCGGTTTAACGAATACAAGTCTAGACGTATTTACATCAAGTTACAAGAAAAGAGTGGGCAGCACCAGGGCCAGAACCTACACATTGGAAGGCGTGAAATTGAAAGTGCATATTAATGAGTTATCCCTTAGTATAAAAGGGTAGTTAACTAAGGGAGGAACACATTCCATCCCCATCCACTGGAGGCATTACATCGAGCAGTAGAACATCCCTCAGTGAAGCAGCCATGTTGAAGTTAGTGTTGTTATGTGTGGCGCTGCTGTGCTGTGTGTGTGTCGCCACACCGGCGGCTGGCGGGCGCGGCGTGTTCTGCGGGCGCCGGCTAGCCGAGACGCTGGCCACGCTGTGCTGGGAGCCCGAGGAGGACAAGCGCAGCCACTGGGGGCCGCCGGCGACCGCGCTGGCTGGCGTGCGCGGCAAGCGCGGCCCCGTCGACGAGTGCTGCTACAAGTCCTGTACCATGGATGAGCTGATGACGTATTGTTAGCGCGGCTGGTTGTGACTGATTGGGAAATAACTGTGATGCTGTAAATATATGATGAGTCTAATGTTTAACTGTTCCCATGACTTTCATTTATTAATCCAAACCATCGGTTTCAGAAACATTATCCTTATAAATTGCCTAAAAACCTTACACATTTTCGCAACGAACATTCTCCTTGAACCAATAAACACTGCTATGAATTCCCAATCGTAGCCCATAACAGCAGTACTATCACATAAACACCACCATTGCCGTCTAACCAACCAGTTGAACAGCTCTGCACTAATCTAAACCTCTACAGTAACCATCACTTCACTTCACACACTTCACCATCACAAACGATGTCGCTATTATTTGCGAAGTTGCTTTAACACACAATCATCGTACACTATCTGATTATTGTAGAAACAACACGATCTTTGAGATCGTTAGATAACTATGTTCGAAACAACATAGTCAGGTTTGATTTGATAAAGTGATACAACCGGCTAAGTTTTACTTTTACTATTGCAATTATAAGTATTTTTACGAGCACCCTTAAAAATACTTTCATCGTCATCAGCTCCACTCGTCTCACTACTTCCTCGGCAGTTGACATAGTACTTATTTCTCCTGACAGCTGATCTCTATCCAATCATTTTATAGCCACAAGTTTCTACATAAAATATTCCAATGCGTTCTAAACTAGTATTATCTTGATGCGTGTTTCTCCAAGTAAATCCACCTCCACAACAACTCGGCGTCTTAACGTCTAACGCAATAGCAAAAATTAATAGCATTTATCTATCGGTGTTAATATGATAATCTGTGTAAGCCTAGCTCATAACTAACCGCCTCACTGTTAATTATTTACTGCGTTTATAACTTGCGTGGTCTGACGGCTCGATAAGATATTATTAATAAATCCGTGAGGTTCTTTCACGCGAATATTAACTTCAAGAGACTCTTTGCCAACGAAAGGTGTAATATTTATGCCAATACTAGTTAAATAAATATTACTAATGCCTTTTGCTATTATAAATAGCAATACCTTATGTTTAGCATTCATTTATCTTGGAAGTTTTTATCCTCATGGTCACTAACATTATCATTAATACTGAAAACGGGAACGCTATTTGTTTCGAGTTCCCGATATTTCGGCGCTGCTGCAATCACCACGCCAAACTAAACTTATTGCGGGTGGATGTTTATGAGCAGACAGATCGCTCTATTCTCTGCCTTGTTCGTTTTTTGCGCTCGGAACCGCTACCATTGTCACAGAAGTCGAATCTATTCCCGACACACGAAACTCACTGTGTCCGTTCGCGAACTTTTTTGGCAATTTTTCGGTTCTTACAATAAGATTTTGATGTGTATGTATAGTATTGGTTGTATTTAGGCATTAATTAAGGTGGTTAATCTAATAATAGTGAAAACGGTATTTTTACATCATGTTCAAGTTTCGTGTTGTAAAGAGGCTGTCATGAATGTCTACCTCAGTAATGCGGATAATTATACGAGTATCTAACATTGAAGGTCGTGCGTCGTCTCGCAGTCAAAGCTCATTATTTCAGATAATTCATTCAAGTAAAAGATGACGTCATCTTGGCCTACATTATTAAACTCCTACACATGTATGTGTATTATGTTAGAAGACGTTTGTCCTTGTTACTTACTTCTTCTTCGTGTAAATGATTCCCCTATTCAAGTTAGATGCGCTTCGACAAAAACTCAGTCTCTTCGACAGCATAGCAGTTTTAGACTGGTGTCTCAATGTGTTATTCCTATTACTTTCTTACTGAGTTCCGACTTCGGAAGCTGATTTTTCTAGTGAAGTTTATTTTTCACTTTTTAGTCTTTTTGAAGTCGGTTGTTTTTTTTTTTTAAATCATCAGTTCAGCCAAAAGACGAAAGAAAGAAGACGAGCTCATGGTTAATTAACATCAGCCGATGCTCTATTCTCGTCGGAGTATAAAAGTTCAATGTATCTGATGAAGTTATTGCACCTACTTATTGAGTTCTTAGGTAGATAGTTTTATTTTGTATCAAGCTCCTTGCAAAGTTGTGCACTTGGAAAACGTAACCCATTTCTGTTAATCTATTATTTGTAGCAATTCACTATAAAACAGTGAAAAGGTAAAAATTTCTCTCAATCATCAATATGACCTGGGCCCCGATAGTGTCAGAATGGTCAATCAATGATCTCATAATTGTTGATTTTGACAAGTTTGGTGTTGTCAAAATCAACAATTATGAGATCAATGATTGACCATTCTGACACTATATTGAATAGCAGACTCGAGGCCCTGGTATTTGAATAGTTGCATGCAAAATCTGCTATTTGTCGATCTACAATAACATTCATAAATGAGCATCGTAAAAACCATCAATTTTATGAGAATGTATTAAGAATTTATGGGTGGCAGTCTGGGTGGCGGTCCAGTGTGGATGGCCCACTGTGTAGACCATGGTCAGAGGGTAAGTACGTTTGTAAATCAAGCAGATATAACCAAGCCTCAATGGCCGCTTTGTTAATTATAAATCGATTTATTTGATTAATTTCCTCTTTGAATATCACTGAGCGGAATAAAATCATTGTAGTGAATATCTCTGGCAGTAAACTTTGGCTCACAAATGTTATTTATTGACCTGGATGTCTGGGTGTTATTTGGTTATAGTAGTGATATCTCATGGTTTGCTTGAGAAATACGTAAAGTGCCACTACCTAGCATTTCTATTTGTAGCTTAAGTGTTACCAAAGTTGTTGCCAAGAACTAATCAAGATCTTGGCGATAAGTAATAGTTAAACTTAATCTTTTCCAGCAGTTCTGTCAACACCAACTTTAGCACGACAGTACCAAGTAGCTTAAAGCCTAAAAAAAATAAACCACGATTAGCTCGCAGAAAGAAATTACTGCCGTTATACCTGCTGCATGCCAGACAGATCTAGGCTACCTTGTGACCTATTTGAGAAACTTTAAATATAACTAATGATCTTGCGCTTGGTTCCCACGGGAGAAGGCAGAAACTATAAAACGCGATGTACTACGAAATAAACCGAAACCTTGCTTTGTTTATGTTATGACCAAGTTCGCACACTGCAGGTAACAACTTTACAAGTGCAACACATCTGACCGTTCTGTTGATCATTATCAGTAAGTTTCCTAGTTTTCTATGAAATTCCAGGATTTCCTCCTGCATTGTGGGTATGTTGACAGACGTTTTACCATACATGAGCAGCCGAACCGACCCGAACAGCTACCTGTAGGTCATACAACTACTTGTATCGTAGTAGCGGGGATCTAACTCGTGAAATCGCTCAGCTACTGTGCCAACCGTGCTGTCAAACTCGAACATACATCGACCCACATCTGCATCGTTCAAATCACTTTTCTATCTAACACTCCACATTAGTCCCTTACCACAGCCTCTTAGATTAATAATCAGTATAAATTAAGAGTAGTTAATAGAAACAAGGCGAGTTATCGCGCTATCTCGTGATCGGACGATATCTAGTGGCTGTTAAGTGGCCGCCATTGTCTCACGGCTTATAAACGACGCTGATAATCTGTAGATTTATTGTTAGATACTGGTCGGAGGTGCGGGGAAGTGGGGTGTAGTGGATTATGTTGATTCTGGATTAAAAGCTTAGATTTTTGATTAAAAGCTTAGAATGGGTGATATTTTTATGGAATCCAAAGTTCTTCCTTAAACGATAGCTAGGTTTTATGAAAAACTAGAAATTCTTAAATATCTTTTCGCAAAAAAATCGAATTATAATTGTATAACAGCTAGAGTCTACTCAGGGTTTAGGCCCCAAGGATAGCTATTTCATGTGTTTTACAACAATGAGCTTACTCAATCAATTCAGCCTATCGTAGTCCTGCTGGACATGCACATGCCTCTCCCAAGTAGCACCACAACATAATTATTATCGTCCGCGTTCTGCATCCAGTCTGACCAAACCGCCTTTTGAAGATCATCGGTTTACCTAGCTAGAAGGCATCCTCGTTTATAGGCACGAACGCCAAAAAGCTTAATATAATCACCTCCCTACCATACATCAGGCTCGTTCATGTCTCAAAGATTCACTAACGTGATCTACACATCTTACTTTGACTTACCTACCTAAATACTTACCTACCTATACTCGTTCGATCTACTTAATGATTTGGAGCACACGAACGCATTAGCCGTCGGCTTCAGTCGGCTCCGTTCGGCCACACTCGGCTCCACTCGGCCTGATCCCATCATATTACTATTAAAAGTCATCGCTCGTGACTCTAGCACACAATTATGCATTTAGCGAGTGGTGCAAGTGATAGACGGGTAGATATTTATGGGCATTCGTTGTTACAATTCATTAAATTTTTCAGTAGGTTTGGCACTGTTGTGATTTGTTAATGAAATCACAATAAAAAACTCTCTTTGAATAAAGTTGTAAGATAGCCTGTTGTAACGCCTTCCCTTCACACCACTTCCTCGTGTTTTGGTTGATGAAAGGAAGTGGAGAAACTAACTCCCGTAACACAAAATATGACAAAAAGTGTTGAATGGCCTACTTTCATTATTGTGGTTTCTTATGTTTTGAATAAGTACTAAGTAAATATTTAAGAAGGCTGTACAACTAAGGGCATTAAGCTTTTATTTTTGAGAATCTTCAATATACGTATATTAAATTCATAGAAAAATCGCTTCCGCTCCCTCCTCACTGTTTCTCGGCGCGATTAAGTGCAGTGCAGCTCCAGGCGGTATCACACCTTTAGTAGCGGCTCGATACTAGGCATTATCGACACGCCAGCCTCCTTCTCCGTATTGATTGAAATAATACCTAATTATATCCTCCTCAACAATACAGCCCCTGGAAAAAAATAAGAGGAAAAAATACACCTTTGTTGTTTTAAAATTTTCCATGTTTGGCTTCGGGGAATCTGTAAATAAGACTATCTTTAAAAAACAAAAGCGACCGAAGAAACGTGCACGGTAATGATAATTTTCTCACGGAGAAGCAAACCAGCTGCTAAAACAACATAATAAAATGAACACAGCAACAAATCATACAAATTAAATTTCTACAACTTGACACAACAATTACGAATACAAACATTAATTTCCGCAACAAGTTAAACAAAATAAACAAAAAAGTGGTCGCTTTAACAACAAATACGCTACATTCCACGCTCGCTGCGCCCAAAATTATAATTGCCTTAACCGCTACACGTTATAAATCTTTCACCAAGATGAAGATTAGGCTGTTTGTAATAAAAATAAACATTCCCTTGCCACGGAACGCGATGATAGTATGACAAATTAATCGGAACGCGTCCGACGCTTTGTAATATTTGAAAATAGAACGTCGCGTGGCTGAGCCACGTCTGGCCGTTGCGGCAATGGCCTAAGCATGGTGTAATAATAGATGAGTGTTATTAATTTCAGTTTCAAACACTCATTCATGACGCTTTTCGTAGCAGACATGATAAGAATTTGTGAGGAAAATAGATGTTTTTTCACGACGCCCGTCACGCGTCGCGTCAAATGATGTTGATGACAGAAACACGAGTCTGGGCTAAATTCGAAGAGGATTACCTAACGTGTTCACGTCAATTTATATCTTTTCAAACATTTACAGGAAAATTGCTCTATATTTTTCTGGGAATATGTAGGGATCAACGCACATGGTCTGATTTACACGTGCGATGTGGCCGACATTTTGGCTAACGCTTGTTATAGGTACTGAGTAGATGTTACAAGGCGTTATCTTATTGTTTTAGAGTACACAAGCACAGATAGCGCGATTTTAAAATAATACAAATTAAGACAACAATGATATTTTTTTCGTCTGGTAACTTTATCGCCAGCCGTTATTGATGAGTGAATTTGTAAAGACAGAATGTCTTATCTTTTTTAACGTTTTGTTAAAAGCTTTTCTTGGGACTTAATTTCGTGGTTGTAGCAATTTGATAGGTAAATTATAAATGCATAATCTAAGATTTGAAGATGTTGTCCCTAATGCCTGTGGGTACGTACCTCTTGAAAGTCGTATATGAAACTGTTAGGAAATATTTCCATAACGCTGTGCTACGCCAGGGCAGCTAGGGCTGGTACTCTACAAGGTAAACACTTAGTAAATTAGAGTATTAAGCTATTGCATAGCTTCTATCGCGGGCCTTGAGCGTGGAGAGCGAATACAGAAATTCCATAACGAAAATTTTCAACCAGGTTGCTATGGTTACGGAAAATAACAAGGTTGTCAACTGAGGTTGTCAAATTAAATAATTAATTATTTGCATAAGTTGATAAAAAATGCTATATGCAATAGCTTTACCGCGGCAGTCTCCGAGTGCCACAAGTTTTTTTTTTTACTGACAGTTTTCAACTGTACATAATAAACTTAGATTTCAAACTCTTGTATGTACAGTAGCTAGCACATTTTAAGCTAGTATAAAGTTCTGTGTAACTTTATCGCTAAAGCGTTAGGTTCAAAGTTGATTGGGAAAATTTTACAGTTTTAGGTAGCTTCACGTGCTTGCGTCTGAGGTCTAAAATGACCACTCTAGCAGATTATAATGTGAATTGCTTTATAAAGCGTAAAATGGGCTTTTCATAATTCAAATTCAAACTCTTTACTTCAGACAAGTGTCCATAGTGTTAGTAACAAAATAACTTAATGGCTAGGGTTACGGCAAAGGAAAAACACATAAAAAAGTCAGATGGAATGGATCCTTACCCAATGACGCAGCAGAGGGGGTCCCACCAATCTGAGAACACGCTCAGAAGACCGTTGGTGGCGGTGCGTAGCCAACCCAACATGGAGGCGGTCCTTTTTCTTATGATCGCGTAAAAATCACCTGTGTGTGCCTCCGCAAACATAGTGGACGCACTACAACGCCACGACATACAGCCCCAACTGTATCCTAAACGTGTTTTACGCGTTAAAGTAACTGCGTCTGTGACCATAATATTACGAATTTTAACGCAATTCATTATGATTTGCTAAAGTGTTCATTTTAGACGCCCAGTACTTTCTAAAAATGTTTGCCTGTCATTGAGTTGATTGAGTTTTGAGTTCTCACTAGTACTCGTAGTACTTACTTGTTAAATTAACAGCTGCAATTTAACACCGATTTCCGTACACAACGTGCTTTAAATTATTAATATTGTTATGTCAAAGTAAAATTTACTTGCAGAGTGGTTAAGTTATGGCTTATTGTGCTCACAGCACAATGGAGGAAAGTGGGGTAGGTAGGTACGTCGGTCGAACGCTGATGGAATTCTCTGATCACCTGACGTACGATTATAAGTTTTTGTAAAAATATGTGCTATTAATTACTGGTTGTTTATAATTCGAATGGTTTTTACGTCTGAGGTGACAATATCTGTAAATAGATATTAGTATTACTGTTCATACTTATGTCTAGGAAGAAAAATAGGTAGCCACTGCCAATGAAGATAATGAGTGAAGTAACAGAAAGATCGTTAATATTAATATGTCATTGTGTTTAGATGGCAGCAAGTTTGGCTGTGGCTTTTAGCTTCTAGTAAATTATCTGCAGCTAAAGTATCCTTTGTACTATGTACCGCACATCAAGCCACAGCAGTGTGTCAAATTTCTTTAAAAGATTTTCAACTTTATCGCTAAAGCATTAGGATCAGGGTTGTATGGAAAAAAATTACAGTTTCAGCTAACTTGGTATACTGGCACATCTTTACCTTCCATATCAGTGACGGCACGGTTGGTGCAGTGGCTGAGAGATTGGACTGCTGCGCTGAGTGTCGCGGGTTCGATCCCCGCACGGAACAAATATTTGTATGGCCTACAGATAGTTGTTTCGGGTCTGGGTGTGTTTGTGTAAGTGAGTTTAAATATTTGTGAACGCACCCACGATACAGGAGAAATTCCTAGTGTGGGCCAAAGTTTTATTAAAAAAATAAAATAAAAACATATATACTAGCAGTGTTACTACTTACTATTGCGTTTCATTAACCTATCGCAGTATTTCCTCCATGCGAAGGTAAGCAGTTAACCAACCCGTACAAGCAACAATGCAGCTTTAATGGCGGCACAAGTGGCCCACGTTTGCGCGGCCATAAATTCCTATAAACGCCTTTCCTATGAGGCGTGGCATATAATAATAAATTCATAACCTTAAGTACCCCATTTAACGTATAAAATGGTTGCATCATTAAAAACCTATTCGAAACTACAGTTAAATCATAATTATGTTACTTTTACATTGCACCATCAGCGACGGAGTGATCTGACCCCTATTAACCTTTATCTAGTCAATAACCGCCCCAGAATTGTTAGGAAATACTAGGAACACGGGAAATTAGTTTAGCATTAGTAAGCAGTACTTAGAACTGAAGTCACGAAGTTTATTAAGTTCAGAAGTTCAACTTCATACGATGGTCTCTATTGAAGATGACACTGTTGCATTTAATTTTCCCCTTGATTTGTGTGGTCCGCAGATCAAAAGTTTCTCGTGAGCTCTCCAAATCTGGAGAAGGAATATCGTACTTACAATGAATTAATGACTTACACACCTGTGAAAGGACCTATATTACTGTAACAGTACAGTGCCTTAACTACTTCTTTTTGACTGTCGAATATTCCCGTTTGAGCATCTATTTTTTGGTCACATACTTATGCATTGAGCACCAATCAATGTTTTAACGTGGGAACGTGGGACGAAGAGGAATTAGCATTGTGACCAAAAAATGAACCCTAGGTGTGAAATTGATTGATATAGGTGCCCAAAAAGTGAGTGCTCAAACAGGAATACTTACGACTGCCCTGTTCGAACAGCCCACTGGGAATAACGGTCTTCTTAGTTAGTTCTTCAATAATCTGGTACATCATTATAAGTCCTAGTGGGTCTTCTGAACCACCTCCTCCTTGCTTAAACGGACACACACAGCCAGACAAATTGAATTGATCAGTGCATTGTAACCGAGACAAATGGCGTTTTTATTGAAACCGTCGCGTCTGATGCAAAATAATGTAATGTCACCGCTATGATTTTAATATCAGTGACAACGCGGTGCTGACATACTTAGCGAGATCGTTCTTTTACAGGAGCTGGAATTAATGGACCATCAGTGTGTGCTTGTTAGTTTACATGGGGTTCAATGATAGTTGATGTAATGAGGTCTGCTCGCAACATTGTTAGTATTTAGAAAGTCTTTCTGTGAATTTTAGTCTTCCCAAAGTTCGTCATATCGACACTAATTGCCAGCGACCTTGAACGAAGCGCCACCCACATCTAGACACTACTACATCATAGAGAATTACTGATTAAAGATAAAAGTAATAATCCTTAAGTAATTCTCTTAATTTATAAAGTCTAGAATCATGAAAAGTGATTTTAAAAATACTACAGGTTATTTACTAGCATGATAGTGTTTTGGATTTTTCAAATTTGATGTGATTTTAGAGTAAAATAAATAAGACGTGGGTGGCGCTAGTTAGCGCCTTAAACCGCATTATTCTAAACGATATTATTGATACAATCTCTTACTTAACTAAATGCCTTACGAACTCCCAAGAATTCAATTTATAATCATCGTTGACCCAACCTCATTGACAATTCATCTACAAGATTAAATCCCAAAGCAAACGCTTTCTCCGATGAACTGTGAACCCTTGTAACTTCATATTAGTTCTCTTATCAGTTGGCTATGGCTGAGCGAGTGGTACCCAGCTGCCCAGCCTTCAAGCCATCCGTCAATGGAGCTCGATTCATCTCCCTTATCGGTAATGTATTCCACACAATCGATGAATCGAGCCCTTGTGTGTATTGTTCACGAATTTTGGGATAAGTGGATCTCGGATAATATTTGTAAATAGACAGGTGAGGTGATCGATTAAATTGTTTTGTTGAGCGTCAGTGTAGTGGTGTGGGTTTCAAAGATCGGCTGAGGTGTTGTGTTCCGTGAGTGTAGGTATAGTATGCCAAATTACTGCGTGAGTGAGTAGTAACATTACAAATTCTGAAAGAATTCGATGTTATTGAGCTATCAAGTTCCTAGAAAGATGGAGGGTGGTGAGGGTTGGTAAATAATATCATAAAAGCGAGAAGAGGAGACATGAGTCATAACGTTGTTCATAAAACTGAATACCCCTCGTACTCACAAGGGGAAAGAAAACACCAAACAGAAACTACGCTTGAAGAAGTTAACCAAAATAAGAATCAACAGCAATAATACACAATTATAGGTACCGCATAAATTAGCCTCATACTTAAATCCTGCACGAATTGAGAACAGTAGGTTAAAGATCTACACAATAGACAACAAAATAAACCTCAGTATCAACTGAAACTATTGTAACATCATTACCACACAACACAAACTAATTTACAGACAAACACACGACTCTAATAAACCGAAATGCTTCCATTAACACAAATCGTGATCATCCAGCAATCGTGAGAATGCTAGCCGAGTGGTGAAACAACTCGAGTTGACAGTATCGACTCGACTAGACCAGCGATAATCGATTTAATGAGAGGGGGGACGCAATCGATTTCGAATATATTATGCAGAACTAAGGAGTTGTTCGTAAAGCTCACCTAGGTTGTTATTTATTGAAAGTTTTTCCTAGTATTGGAAAGACCAAAGGCACGAGGGCTTGATGAACTGTGTGAAGGATGATTTTGCTAGAAAGGAGGTGACGACTGAGATGACGAGTAATAGACAAGTATGGAAGAATAGGACTTACGCCGACCCCAAATAAATTGAGATAAGGGCAGGAGACTGATTATGGTAGTCCCCGAAGGGTTGTTTTAAGTGTGTGCACTTTTCGCTTTTTAACAGGGGTCAAAATATTATTATGAAACAGACAGGATATGCCATGTGTCCTGTTTCCGAGCTACTGAGAAGTTGCTGTTGGGAACCCTAATAACAGTGTGCCTGATGTGGAAATGACTAGACTTCATGTTCAACAGTTGCACTTGTGTGACCAGTAAAAAAAAAATAGTTTTAGTCAGGTGGAGATGGAAAAATAAGTTGTAAATCTTCTAGTCTAGAGTCAATGAACAATTTCAGAGATTAGAGAAAAAGGCATTAAAATTTCTACCATTTTCATTTTCTTAAGTCTTGGATTATCTTATTATAGCTTAATATTCGACACAAATAGAAGTACAACATACTTCATCGATTTAATTATATAACCACTGCGCATACAATGTTAACCCCTCCAAGATCAAAATACCAAAGACGCTTCCATTTTCACGACCATTAAATTTAATAACCCTATAATTTCGTCACTGTTTATTAACCCTCCAAAGTTTGGAAAATCAAACGCCAATAAAACGTGGACATTATAGCTGCAGGGTTAAGCCCTGAAGTTTACTGAGACTAGTGATGCTCCTATCCGATATTACGATACTTCGATATTTTGGTACGATTTTAAAACAATACGATAAAGGAGTAAATGATGAGACATATTCCTAGTCCTCCGCTATTCTTTTTTTGATTAATCAAAAAGGAGGGGATCTAAGACAGTTAAATTATTACTCTGGTACTTCGTAGAACTTCGTTGTCTTATAGTGTGTCGGGTTTGCCCCAATAAAAAAGGAGTAAATGATGGTGTGACGGATGACAGGGGAGACTCAAAGACATGTTACACCGATCTAGTAACGTAGGACAAGGGCAAGAAGATGATGACGACTAAAATAATATCGGGAGCGATGGATCGTTTTGTACATTGATATAAATTAATGATCAGTCAGTTTGGAGGCGCACGACTTACTGGAATTTTGCCAGGATCGTAGAAAGATTAATAAGTGGAAAAGATTACAAGCGTAAGCTGAAGCGACACAAAGTATCGATAAAAATGCAAGTTTGGTGCATCCCCAACTGAAAGCTTCAGTTAAATGAATTTGTGCTTTGAGCGTACAGTCGCGCGCACCGTTTGTTACATGATACTGTTGATGTTGGTAACCCTGTTTGTTGGGGAAGTACAGCGAGGACTCGGATGTATGCTCGTTTCAGATTTTTGTACTGAATAATGATTATGATATGATTATGATTATGATTTTGGTTTGTTTGTGAAAGGAAACAGGTGAGCAAAGGCTTCTTTGAGAGTTATTGAGCTTTGGAAGGTACATGTTCTCTTTGTTGCACCATATGCAAAAAAATGATTAGTTGCTGCTTCCGAATATTTTTTTGTGCAACTTCCCAATTTTTCCATATTTTTTTTTCTTGGTTAGGAATCGTTTTATAAAACTGAATTTCAAAAAAGTTTCAACTATTACTAAAAACAACAAAGAATTAAAAATGTAACACTGTGCCCAAATAAGATCTATTGAACTCGAACTTGTGTACGTGTACCCATTACTACCCATCGTAACAACACCGAAGCCCGCGGCGTCCAGTGATCCAGACGTTTCATTAGTATCCCAACACTATCGACCACTTAACCCTGAACCCTCACCTCACTACAAACCCTCCCTTTGAACCCCATAGCTCAAACAACCAGCAAGGGGCGGAAGATCAACACAACCTGGCCAATAATTTGTACGCGTAATTCCGCACTAGTTGTTCCCGTCAGTTTGTTTGAAAATTTGCTTTTTAATTATTTTGGGATTTGGGATTAAAGTAATATGTTTGATGGTATAGTTCTTAGTAACTGAGCATACAATGGTTAGAGTTGAATCTCTTTGAACGACTTCATTTAGAAAGAGGAAGATTTTCTCATGTATTTAAGTGGTATTAAATTCTTTTCCTGAATTTTTTAGTAGTAAGTTAAGCAAGATGAAAGATCCTTTCATTTCATTTGATCCTATCAAGGAGCAAATTGAATTTTTCAATGTACCTAAGTCTACGATTTCATAAATTATTAATAATTTTCTTTCTCGATTCAATTCACTCACAGACAGAATTTAAGTCTGTCATTGAGATTGCTACAGCGAGAATTTAGTTACGTACAAGGACAAATCATTCCTTCATCGAAACCAGTTACGAATTTTGACAACACCAAACTTGTCAAAATCAACAATTATGAGATCAATGATTGACCATTCTGACACTATTGAATAGCAGACTTATATCTGTTATGCGTTGTATGTTTATTGCTATTTTTGGTCATTTTGTAAGCACATCGTGTACCGGAGACAATTTTTTATCTTTTCTCTTTTCTTATTTTAAAGTACTTGCTACTCTTTCCTAACAATTCATACCTTTTGAAAACCTATTCCGCAAATAAGCTCACATTGCTACCATTATATAAATACAATAAACAACTATTATTCAACCCGCGCCACAATATTATTGTACAGTATTGTATGTAGGATGCTGTTGGTCTGTTTGTCACTGGGCATTGTCCTGTCCACTGGCTAGGCGAGTAGCTGGCCTGACTTGTGGATACGCCAGTGCACACGGTGACTGGATAGCTTTTGTTACTTTAGGTTCCCTTTTTTTGTGAAAGGACCTGCAGGATATTATGTTACCTAATGGCACTAGGTAAATAAATGATTCATTTATGATTGGTTTTTAAAATATTAAAGAGTACCTATTTTGAAATAACTGAATGATGATTTATTTATTTATATTATTATTTTAGGAAAGCTTACAGACTAATAACTATAATTATAACAATCATATATATATCTAAGTTGCTAATAACAAGCTTTATGCGAGTCCTTGTGTCGCAAGCTTGTCCTTGTGTTATATGACGATCAAGAAATCAGAATTTCTTGGGTTGACAAAATGGCTTCGGCCGTCTACGAAACCGTAGTTTGGTTTCGATGAAGGAATGATTTGTCCTTGTACGGTACCATGGGTGGTTGTTATTATTAATTTATCAGTAACCTTCCCCCTCATACCCAGTATTACCGCTCCCGCTCCCTGCTAGCAGCCCCAACCTCCAGTTTGTCTTCCAACCACATATTTGAACTAAAATGTAACTATAATGACCCGTAATTACTACAACAACTATACACTATGCGAAACTCGTATCCATTTTCAAAGTTTCTCCACTACAACAATAGTTTCGCAGACTTTTGCTGTATCTAGTCCCGAAACCCGACACGGCCTGGTCCGGCCGTTGCGGCCCGGCGGCCCAAGCGGCCCAGGGGCCCAGGGGCCTGGGTATATAGCTGGCCGTATGTTCTGCGATGTGAACACGCTTACTCGACCCTCGGGACGATCCCTTTTATGTCAAGACATGCTCCGTGAGCATTCTGTAAGATTAACTACTCGCAAATTGTTCCTCTGTATAGGAATGTTTGAAGATGTGTGTCTGAGCGGAAATGTATGTTTTATTTTGTTGTACATGACTGTATGGGACTTATGGGAGAGGAATGTCGTTACGAAGGAATGGTTGATTGTTTTTGGTTATTATTCATTGTTGATGAAGGGCATCCTGTTGTTTTTTAGAGGCAGATGCTAGATATCTGCTGATAGAGAAAACGTACTGGAGACTGGAGTCAATACTTACCGTTACCGGTTTTAAAACTCTAGAATTTGGTGCCAAAAATTGCCTTGTGACTGTGCAGTTGTAAAACGTACTCGTTGGGAAACCGAATGCCCTACAATATTTACAGAACAATCGATGTTCTTCTTTGGGATACATTCATACTGATTTCTCTCCAAAAACTAGTGCAAGTAAAGACAGCATCTCAGCAAATCCTTGCTTACGAAAAGTCATGCGGTTACAAAACTGTGGATACGTCGCTTGGCTGCAATCTCAGAGGTTAATTCCCCTCGCGCGGGTTGATCGGTTAGCCTTTGTCGCTCGCTATTATGGTAATGACTGAATTATCGGTTAACGAGCCCGAGATCTCCACGGTCTGTTACCGATACTGTATCGATAAACAAGCTTTTAAAGTAGAATGAAATCAATCTTTTTAACGAAAGAGTTGGATTTTTTCATATTTTGTAAAAGAATGAACTCTGAGAGAACCTGTTTTAACCATTAAAAAGATATTATAGTATTTCTATGGCAGTAAGTTTTAGTGCGGTGAAGTGCGGTCAGATGAACACTGAACGGATTTCCGTTACAGCAATGTGCTGAGATAAATCTGCCAAGAAGTAATAGAAATACTGTCCGGTTGTCTGTACTTTAAAACGTGAGAGAAATTATTTTTCCAGGATTTCTTGGTATAGGATAGCAGCATAAAATTCCTTATAATATAGGTATGAGATTGAACATAGCAATGTACTTATACATACGATTAAAATCCCAGTCTGCGTTATTAAACTTGGGGGCGGAACTTGTGTATATCGTTGCATTTAAATAAGATTCAAATACACCCTCTTTAGTAGTTTTGAGTAATATGTTTGACAGCCATTGTTGATTGGACGGGGAAGAGAGTTAGTGCTATTTCTCAATGTTACATTTATAAGTGGGACTGGCAGGCGAATTGGCGATGAAACTTAATTATTTGTCTACCAACTGTGTCCCCGATGGTATTACACATTAATTTGGAAAAAAATACTACTTCGAAAAAAACTTTCATCTCCTCTTTTACTTCGTACGGGTTGAACTCTCAATAATCCTTTCTAGTGCACTTTCAATACATACGAGAAAGAAACTGCGTTGCGCATATAACTCCAGCATTTTACGTTGTGTTCTGTCAGTGATTGTATGAGTTTTAAAATTTATTTTAATTAGTTTCTCGCTTCCTTAACAAATGAAGAGTCTTTAGCCTGTGTTGAGAGGTATGCCTTCCCTCGTTTAATGAGGATAGGACACGATGGAGTCATTTCGTTCCAAAAAAACCCTCTTCATTAGCCAAATATGAGGACACTTTCTATTCCCATCACCTCCTATTCTCATTATCTTCGTGACATTATTCTACCTCCCCCCCCCCTCTCAATATTCCTGGGCCCGCTATAATGGTCCAATAAGTTAATTAAGTGGAGATTTCCTCCCGAGATGTGGAGTGTGCGCCCAGTGTGGAGGGGCCAGCCAGGAGCTTCGTGAAATTAATTAGCCTAAAGTAATTTATTTTGTTAATTTATTGGCCGGGAATGTAACTTGTAAGGCTGTGTTATGAATTTTGAATTGTTGGCAGTTGTATGTTGTTTATGGGTCGTGTATGAAAGGGAAAGTTTGTTGGATCGTGGTCATGTGTTTGCTTATAGTGGGTTGTCGGTTCGATTTTGGTCGTTTGTGGCCGATTTTCATCTTAAATTAACAACATTTTCAGTTTTGTATACTAGAACCAAAACCGAGGTAGTCAAGCGTCTTAGTGATTTTTCCATAATCCAGTCAAACGCATTCATTTACACGCAGTATGTTAATGATTGTGAAAGCATAGCATTGTACCTACGCTGCGTAGCACCGGCGCGGGCGCAGACGTCCAAACTGACAGTTGGCGCGATCCATCACGGGGTAAGTCGTGAAGTTGGGCCGATACTTAGCTGTCTAAGGGCATTCACCTATCTATAATAGAGGTAATAAATACTATCTCAAAGTCAACTATCACCACATTCTATATCGTAGAGGCTCGTAGTAATAGTAAATTACTGCAGAATCCAGTAAGTAAGCCTTCCTGGCCAAGTATGAGTTAACCGGACCGAACCGCAGGTGAGGTCTGGTTATATACGAGGCCAGGATGGCTTTCTTACTGGTTGAGGTTTGAATAATGCTTTTCTCAAAAATTAAAGAAAGTTTAACAACAAATTCGTTTAATTAATATTGAAGGTTACATTCATATGTGAAAAACACAATAGCACTTTTTGGCCGACCCGGGAATCAAACCTAGGACCTCACGCTCTGCAGTCGAGCTTGCGACCACTAGACCAACGAGGCAGTTTAGGAAACAACTTTAGAAAAAACTTTTTAATAAACTGAAATTACTAAATACAATCATAAAATCCCACACTATACTTCTACAACATTACTAAGTACAAAACGCAACGTATAAAATGGCTGTTTAAGGTTCCAAAAATATATGTAGGTATCTCATAAAATGTCATACCAAAAAGAGAGATAGATATATATTTGGAACCTCCCTTCTTTAACCATGTTATAATGGCTAAACTCTAATCTGTGTCTGGTACCATGTTTTTTTTTCTAAACAGATCTAAAGAGGATGACCGAGTGTCCAGTAAGTAAATTACATACTTACTTACTGGACAGTAGGAGATTCCAAGTTTAAAATCTCGCTTCTTACTGGACAGTTGTGAATAAGTCTCCGGTAAAGTTCACTTTCTGGATACTTTTTAGAGATGTTATGGCAACATTAGGACATACCATTTTTGAGAAAAATAATAATACCCGCACGATTCGATCTGCAAGGATAAGCAACGCTTGGTGGCGTCGACCAATGGATGGGACCAAAACATGAATAAAATGTGTAAATATGTATTTTTTAACCGACTTCCCAAAAAGGAGGAGGTTCTCAATTCGATCGGTATATTTATTTTTTTTAAAGCACAAGTTGTTATGAAATATCAATGCTCAGTCATATTTTACCATTTGGAGATACAAACATGGTAAAATTAAAAGTCTGAAAATAAGTCTTGCCAAAGGTTACTCAACAATACCCATTCACTGGGTTGTGGAAGTCGGGAAGGCCGTCACTTTATGTGATATTTTGTTTGACTGGAACAGACACTGACATAGTTGGGACAATGCTAGGCTGATGATGAACCATTAATGTGTAAGGGTCAAACATGTCTTAAGATGTAACTAATTAGGTAACCTAGCGAGATATTGGTACCTACTACAATAAAACGCTTGTTGACAACCTTTCATCAAGCCAAACAAAGCTATGATCAAGCACAGTCACTGATCCGACATTTAATCTACAATCCGACTCAAATACCGTGACATAAGTATTAACAAACAATTAATAACTACAACAATCGTCCGCCTGTCGACAGCAACTAATACGCGGATACATGCACAACAGTGCCTCCTGATCTGACACCCGATACCGGAGCTACACTGACACTTGTATTAATTACCATGTCATTAACAACGCGGCTCGTCTTGTGCCTGATACGTATCTAATTCGTGAGCCGATCGCACTGCGAAAGACTAATCTGGCGAATTAAGTGTTGATTTACATATTTAATTGAACTAAGTAGTGATTAAATATTAGCTTTTAAACAGACTTGCCTCGAAGTCAATTTCAATTCACTGACAGACAACGCGAAGTCAAAACAGTTTATAATTTTGTACTTACAAGAGTTCAACAAACGTAGAGTTTGATACAACAAACTCCACCACATTTGTCTGATAAAAAAATAAAAATTTGATCATAGGCACCCCGTCATCAATTCATCATTCTCTAAACACGCTTATTTTAGACTTAGTATATTTACCGTATCAACCCTTAAAGTACTGGGCCCGCGTGTTAATTTATTATTTCCACTCCCTGTTTCAGAGGAGAGACATACCCGGCTGAGTGAGAAAGTAATAAGCTGAGCATAAGCCATTCTCGCCAAAATTATAATAATTACTTACTTACCTTAAATATCTCCAGGTGAAGACGAAGGTATATCTTAAGTAATTGGAGTAATTCAAACCACACCAACCGTATCACATTGTAATTTAGCTCCGCATGAGATTCAGCAATCAATCCTGCACACTTGGCTTCTGTGCCGCCATCGCCATCCTACGCCGAATTAGCTTCCGACACGGGACTAATTAGCACATCATTATGGAACAGCCGTGTAATATGTTCTGTTGTAACGCTGCCGGGGTTCCGACACCCACGTGAGGTAGTATTGGCGATAACTAATGTCCTTGCTTGTTTGTGCTTTAGTTTTTCTAATTAGTCGGAATTTTAGAAATATGAAGCTCCTAAGAAGGCCCGCTTGGACCACTTTGCCTTAAAATTGTGATTAATAAACTTAGATAAAATTTACACGAGGAGTTTGGAAAAACGTGTTAAATATTTGAGCTAAGGACCAGACATAATAAAGAATTTACTGTTGTGACATTCGAGCTTCGATCTTCTGTATTGTTGATTCGCATCAGACCGTTGTTTACTTTCTCGGCACAAAGAAAATAAAACGTTTATCTTGTACGTTACAACGTGTAAGAAAAAAAAATGTCTGGCTGTGGAACCAGCAATATGTCTGGCAGAGCCAATTTAGTCCCTAAGGCTGTCGTTAAATGGTAATTTAGAATGTAATGAGTTTCGCGTTGTTTGATAGTAAATTAATCGGTTTACTGCTAATAAACGGCGAGTTTTAGTGATACTAGACTTATATTGATGCTGTCTGGCGTATTTCTTTTCTTTTGGATGTTCCCTAGAGGTGTGAGAAGGTCGAAGGCATTACTGGGGTTACATTGAGGTAGGTACACCATTTATTGTCTTTGTCATATACCTATGCGTGTGCTGACGAAATGCTAAAGATTGAATACGAGGTAATGTGGCCTATGCTATAATAATACACTTGCATTATTGACGAATAGTCCTCGAATTCAACAGGTTACTTAGAAAGCAGATCGCGTCTTTCTTTACTAGCATTACTTCACCATCAACCCAAAAATATCAATTAACTTCATGTACAAATCGATCAGTAAATCATCTTCGCACCAAGAGCTAACGAGTCTCGCAGAGTTCAATCAAATCTGGCTTGATGGCGAGAACATAACAATTGCACGGTGTATCGCTTCGCTCGTAATTGGTGGCGCAGTAAACGTCGCCGTATATCGTTTACTGGGAGTGTTGATACCCGGGTACGGCAATACGGCATTAGAGGCCCGTTCAGCCTCGCAGGATACGGTAAACACGGTGAGGTTAGCTCGCTTGTGTGGGCTGGCTTTTATTACAGTTTGCGAGCTGTTATATCGTTATGATCTTCTTAAGGAGTGATTAGGAATGTAAAAGGGCTCTTAAGTTAGTCATTTGAGTTCTAAATATTATCGGATATGGTTTGGTAGCTTATGCAGACCGTAAATATATTTTTCTGAACAAGATACTTAATAACGGAAAAGCCTTTGAGGGATCTCGATGTTTTTTAAAGTTATGTAATAACATTTTTCGATTCATGGACTTTTATGGGCTGCGATGTTTAAACAGCTAAACGCAAGAGACAGCAACGCATTAAAAATCCTACACCAAACGCAGACGACGAATCACAAGTTGTTGTAAATTAGTTTAACGACATAGATACGCCATAAAACTCCGTAAAGAAATAACCAAACGTCCATGATTATAATTTACAGCAGCAGTCCCCCGATCGGGTGCAGTTTCTAAATAAAGCGAATTTACTGGCGATGGCGTAGTAAAATCTATTGCTCGTCGTGCCGGCTCGGGGTGTAAATTAATATTATTCGCTTCTTATTCGCTCCTCGTATCCGTTTTATACCGTTGCGGTTAGAGAAAGGTCACGGGACGCCGCAGTGTTTTACTACGACTAATATTTTCTGCTTTGCGGAGTAGCAATGTAGCAGTTTAGTCCGAGATTTCGTGTAATGGTTTTCTTGGCTTGGCTCTCGGAATGTTTTATTATTCTCTTGCTAGTTCCCGAGCTGCATAAAGCAAGGCTAGGTTTCTCACTTGCTTACTTTAGTTATATTTTCTGCTTTAACTCCAAAGAGTAAATAATTCGTTCAAATCTGTAAAATTAAATCGTTTTTAGTCCACGGAGTAAGTCGAGGATGCCACTTGGGGAGCAATAATAAAATCTAATATTCGTCGGTTCCTTGTCTGGCGTAAATGAATATTATTCACTTTGCTTGTTTTATGTGGGTGTCTGCGGATTGCTCGTAAGTCGTAAGATTCCTCACAGTAGCCCGCTTTGTCGGCGATATTATCGCTCTAAGGCACTTTAGAATTTCTTGTACGACTTGTACAATTGTTTTGTTGAATTATCGTGGAATTTCTTGCTTTGTAACTTAAATTATTTGTCTGTCAGATTTACTGCTTGAATTAACATTAGTTTCGCCTGCAACATGAATAAAATCATAATTTCAACCAGTTCTAGAACTTTTTTAAATGATGTTGTGAACAGTTGGTACGTTCTCACTTCCTTTCCAAAATGAATGAATATTCGAAATCACTTCGCCTTTCGAACCGTATAGAATTCTTTAAAATATTACGACTCACTCAATATCTAATAGCAGGTAGTTACACCGCTTGTTGTTATTTTTTTTAGTTTCCTCCGAGTCGCCGGTTCTCAATGGACGACGATTTACGGCAGACATCGTGGCAACAAAAAGAACCTTTTTTCAAAATAAGAACGCTACGAGTCATTCATAAAGATGACCTTATAAAAGCTTCATGTTCAAGCTTTGCTGCAAACAACTTTGAACATAATGCCTGATGAGATGAAGTTGAATTCAAATCGTCAAGAAACATGTATATTTTTTTGTAAAAGTTTGTTTAGGACCATTTAGTTCGATGTATCGAAGAGTTTAATTTTTTCTGGTAGTTGACAAAAATATTTGCGGTTAAAACGAGAAGGACATTTAAAATTGAAATTCATTTTGGGATTATAGGTGTAAATTAAATCTTGTGCTTTTCTTTGCTGGATAGCTCCATGTTCTTTTAGTTTAATGTTCTTTTTTACGATCCCTTGATTTACACCTGAACTTTTAATAGATTGCGTGTGGTGTGGCACAGGCAATAATGTACGGAAGTTTTTCTTTTCATAGAAAAAAATAAGGATATAAGTATTCGTACGGAGGCGTGACATCTACACTAATATACACTAATATTATAAAGAGGAAAGATTTGTATGTTTGTGTGTACCTATGTTTGTAATGAATAAACTCAAAACTAAGGCGCCGATTTCAAAAATCTTCTACAATAATCTTTCACCATTAGAAAGCTACATTCACCCTGAGTAACATACGCTACTTTTTATCCCTGTATTCCCGCGGGAATAGGAACTACGCGGGTGAAACCGCGGGACGTCCGCTAGTTTTAAATAATTTAAAAGACATATTTTGGTAAGTTATTATTTAGTTTATAGTGAAATTACAACTTGTTATATTTAAATGTGTTAACATACTACATACTACTAAACACAAAGTTGCACTAATCACCAGACCACAGACTATAAAACAACATAGAACCCTTTCTATTTCCGTAGCCAACCTTGGCAAAGGAAACCCGATACATAGCCTACTCGTTAGTTATCCGCCAGGTCACCTAAGTTCAGACAAAAATAAAAAGTCAGTGCACAATTGAACAAGTTAATTACAAACTAACATTGTTTTACGACGTGTGCATGTAAACATAGCTGTGCTGAGCCCAGAGCCATAACACGCGTTAACATTGTTAATACGTAAATATTTGTGTGTCTGTCTGTTTGTCTGAGGGCCTATTGCACCCGCTTTGCTTCAAATTATGTTATTTGTAACGTTACGAGCTTGTAATGTTATTTGCTGTGCACTGTGCAGGTCTGAACTAACTTACCTACCTACATTATTTAATAGTTTAGGGTTGCCTTTTGAGAATAATATTCAGGAATAAGGTATTAAAAATGCTGTAAATTAAAACAAAATAAATGAAATACAAATCAGTTCATGAAAAAAAGTTTACAATTGGTCAACTAAAGCAAAACTTAATTAATTAAATGATAGTTGGTTCTAAAAAAGTAATCGAAAAATAAACGTAAGTAAAATAAAATATTTATAAACGTTAAGATATAACCTGGTGTGGTGTCCAAAGATTGGCAAAGAGATGATCCTGCTCATACCTAAGTTAGCTTCTAAGTTAACTTAGGTAATTTCTTAATTACTGTGACAAATTACAATAGGTAAATCTAGTTGACATATCCAATTGTCTTTTCTAAATATTTCATCTCAAATTATGAACATGCGCCTTCATTTCAGTAATTCGTCATGTTCATCTGAGAACGTAACGGTGGCCGATCACAAACAATGCGTTAATGCCAAGATGGCGGCTTGTAGCATGCTTTATGGTTCTTTGTTAGCGACGACATTAAATTGACGACTGTTTGTCCTGGGTTTGTCGCCCAAATTACTGCACTTGTGCTTGCACATACGGTTAGGACGTAAGGAATGTGCAGTTTTAGGGGCTGTTGTGTGTATGATTAAATTGTAGAAACCTTCCTAGCTACTGTGTTCGTGTCAGTTTCTCAAATAATCCATTTTGGTCATCTCCAATCAGCAACTGAAACTTAAATTAAAAGTAAAACATAGTCCTGGAAACAGGGAGCAGATTATTTCTGAAGACTGGTAATCAAATCTTTATCATTTCCGAAATATAAAATTAATAATGTAAGTATCAAGAAACCTTCTTAATTTATCGATGAAAAGACTATTGTAATAATTCACAATCGAGACAAAGACACATTTTCATGAAGAGTTTCCATTTCTCCTCAAAAAGGTTGCTCTTCATCAAAACAATGACTAATCGGAGCCCTCACAACACATCAGCAAGTTTATTGCCGTTCGACCAGATGCAAGTCCTCCATATTGCTTCATTTATGTTAGCAGCTCTTAAGCCAACACATTGTTAATTTGTCCGACGCATTAGCTGGACAAATGTTTACGCAAACACAAGTTTACACTTTAGATTGTTGCCAATATTTGTTATAAAACACTAACTTACTTCAATGTTTGTTTTACTTCAAACAGTACATTTTCTTACGTCCGGCTGTTGAAGGGAAAATTATAGAATGTCTATGGTCATGTGGTTTGACAGTTATGGTGGTGTTGCCAGTTAAAGAGATAGTATCTGGTCATTTCCCTACCTTCACATGGGTGTAAGATGAAAAATATATTCTCTGTTCATTATTTTAGTGTCTCCCTTGACCTACATTATAAACCTGTCTCTAACAGAAGGAGTTTTCCCAACACGTCTGAAGAGATCAATTGTAAAGCCTCTTTATAAGAAAGGTGTAAAAACGGACATGAGCAATTATCGGCCAATAACATTAATCCCAATCCTATCCAAAATCTTTGAGAAGGTTATGTGTATAAAAATAGAAAACTTTTTAACAACCTGCGATGTTCTTAAAAAAGAACAATTCGGTTTTAGGAAGGGTAGCTCCACTACTTTAGCATGTTTCGCGTTAGTAAAATTCATAACTGAAAGCTTGAATCAAAAATCGAAGATAAGCTGCGCGTTCCTAGATATGACCAAAGCCTTTGACTTTGTCTGCCATAAAAGGTTACTCTCAAAGCTTGAGCATTACGGAATCCGCGGCAAGGCCAACGACTGGATCAAAAGTTATATGTCTGAAAGAGTTCAATGCGTGGAAATAACAAAAACTTGTCAAAAAGAAAAGAAAACTTATAGGTCGGAATACAAACAAAATAATTATGGCACGCCACAGGGAGGTATCTCATCACCACTACTCTTTCTGATTTACATCAACGACATTGTAGAGGCGATAGGCAAAGATTGCATACTTTTCGCTGATGACACTACAATAATGATTAAAAGTGACAATAACATAAACTTGGAATATGAAATCGTCCAAGCTCTGGACAATGCAATTGAATGGTTAGATAGCAATAACTTAAAAATAAACATGACAAAAACAAACTTAATCCAATTTCAGACATACAATTCAAACATAAATAAGCTAGACATTAATTATAAAGATTCCCGGTTGACCACTGTCGATAATTGTGTGTTTTTAGGTATAACGGTCGATAAAAATTGTAATTGGAAGACACACATTGACAAAATTCTGACAAAAATAGATCGGTTTATATATGTATTAAAAAGAATTCGACAAACAGTAAACTGTGAAACTGCAATGCTGGCTTACCATGGTTATGTATCATCCGTACTTAGATACGGCATTATAATATGGGGTAACTCAGTTGATTTTGACAGAGTTTTTAAAGCTCAAAAAAAAATGTATCCGAGCAATTTGTGGAGCTCACTTTTTAGACAGCTGTAAGCCACTGTTCCAAAAACTTAAAATTCTACCTTTGCCATGTTTATATATCTTTGAAATATGTACTTTTGTAAAGAAAAACTATAATTTATTTGAACCTAGCACTGACAGACCAAATAGCCGAACGCGGCATAAAGATAAACTTCGGCTGCCGCCAATAAAACTGAAACTATTTAAGAAAAATGTGTACTGTATGTCGATTATAATCTACAATCATTTACCAAATAGTCTTCAAGAATTACCGATGACGACGTTTAGAAAAATACTTTTCAGACTATTAATAAGTAAAAGATATTACTCTGTTAAAGAATATTTAGATGACAAGTCAATAGAACTTGTAAATTGTAAGCTAGATTAATCGACTTCGCTCAGTTTTGTAAGACATTTGCACGCCATGTTATGGCAGGGTATGCTGAAACAATTTTTTACTGTAACATCTTATATTGCACGATCATTTGTTCTGTGTCTGGGTGTAATTTATCTATAATATGTATGTATTTAGAAATATATAAGTGTGTTTATCAGTTGTCTAGTACCCATAACACAAGCTCTGCTTAGCTTGGGACTAGATGGCGTTGTGTGATAGTTGTGGAATATTATATTATTATATTATTATTATTATATACCATATTCTGGCAAATAAAATATTTTGATTTGATTTGATTTGATTACTTTTCTGTTTTACAATAGTTTTTCTAGTAACGAAATGACCAAGCCGCATATTTTGACTAAGGTGTAAGGCTTGTGAAGATAGAACTTGTACAGTTAGGGCGTCTAGCTAGAGTAAGAGGTTTGGCTCTACATGAGATTTGATAACCTTTTTACACTGCGAGCCACATGGTCTCATCTTGGCAATATTTTAAATGAACATTTGTGTCAATCTATTACAGTGATAATTGACAAAAGTTATTTAACCTAAATATACACTAGAATATCTTAGACAGCAGGAGATTTGGATTGAATCGAATAGGTTACTAACACCAAAGTGCAACTAGTCATCATAATGAATAAAAGACGCTCTGATTTTCTTTTCTAAGAACAAAGTAAGTAACGAACAACTGGAAAATAGACAAATAATGAAACGTGTGATGATGGCAAACAAATAAAAACACTTGAATCAAAGTTACCATGATGAAAACTGCAATAAACTCCGTTATAAATAAATCATAAGAGCAACATCGTAAACACGACACTGCGCTATCTGAAGGCGGAGCGCTTTGTTCTATGTTTACTACTTCACGCCTGCTCTGCTTTATGGGCTGGCAGGGTTCGACAATGTGACCGTCGCAAATTGAACTGCCTCGTAATGGGTCAAATAAGTACCACAGGTGGGTAATGAGGTCAGTAGCTATTTGTATTGATTGAAAATAATTAGGAATTAGATGTTATTATTCCAAAGGTTTATTTCTTATACGCTTGTGCTATTGTTTCTTCAAAATATTACCTTAAGCTTTTAAACTACGTAAGTATCCAAGAACACTTGCAAATTGTCATCAAATTGAGTTTAAAAAGCATAGTTCGCGGGCAAAAAGCAAAGCTTGATTGATTATAAAAATAATATATTCCACCGAAAGGATACAATCTTCTTCTTTTCGATCTTTCAGACGGAAGATATATATTTTGATGTTACCGCTTTTAAACCAGACCGTGCTATTTAAAACTTCTATAAGTAGGTCTAACCATGTCTCTTTATTTCGTCACCTGTGCCTAAAATAGATTGTCGCATGTTTTCCGTGGGTGGCTCAGGTGGGCAGATTCCACCTGCGTGTTAACGATCACATTCAAGTGCCAAATTCGATCAATTACGATTTGTTGCGTTTTTTTGTGATTTTTAGGCGTAATTAAGTAGTTAGTAAAGCCATGTAATATTTTTACTCTTAACAGAGTAAACCGGGGATAAAATGACCTCCCACGAAGCCGTCAATCAAGAATTCTGTCAAATTAAGTAACTGTACGCAAAAATATTGGTTAAAATGCTTTCTTCTTGAGGTCAATGTAGCGGTTTCCGGTAGGTCTCGGTGAACCTGTAAACGTACTCAGAACATTGTGCTGCTGGATGCATTGTAAAATATCACATTGAAATCTTGTAAAAAAAAAAATATAACTTGGAGAACTTGGGAGTTACTTCTCTGAAACACTAGAAAATGGAGAACAGACGTTTTGGGGGTCTAACTGATGCCATTTTATGTCCAAAAATTAAAAATACTTTTTTTTTTATTGCCCCACTGCCCCACTCCTGGAATTTCTCCTGAATCATGGGTGCGTTCATAGACATATACCTAAATTCACTTAAACTAATACCATTTATAATTATATATGTACCATACCAGATAGTTTAAGGATTTAGAGTTTATATTTCCGTAAGGAAGTTCCTTTACGACCGTAACTTCCTGAAAGCTCCCATGAGATAACCCTAATGATACTTGCTAATATGCCTCTAGAATTAAATCAATAGGTAGCTTACATTAACATAATTATTGCAAACATCCGAATAAATCCAATTATTATTCAATTATTACTATTATCCGAATGTAATTACAATCAAATTGCCATTAATCTCATCTGTTCCCTAATTATCGAAAGGTAACCTTATTTCCTTGAGACAAGGTATAAAGTCAAATGGTTATTGTTGTGTATTGTGAAGAATGACGGATGACTAAATAATGGGTAAGCACAGATCGTGGTGGATTATTGTTATGTAATTATGGCTATAATTTCGTCGTTTTGTTTGATCGTCAAATTGTTTTTGTTGCCCAATTGGGTCATTTTGTTGGGTGTACCTATGACGGTCACAAATGTCTACTTATAGTATCCATAACATTTCATATTCTGACTAGCCTGCTCATTTACTTCTTGACTAGGTAACAAACTGAATAAGATTAACTAATTTTATTTTCCTTTGTCACTAAACACTTTCTTAATGATATTATTTTTTGTTACAGGTAATTGACATGCTTGCCACTGTCATCAGAAATTATATGTGTAAGTACACACAACAAACACACATTTGAAACTACTGGACGTTAGACAAAACAGATCACTGAAAAAAAATAAGTTTCGTCGTTCGTACTAAAAGTTCCAAAGTCAAAGTCAAAACTATTTATTTGCAACAAATGTGGTACACACGGCTACACATCAAGCTATACAAAACCAGTATAATCTGATCGTTCATTGTGCGAAAAGATCTAGTAACGTGAGGCCAAGATTAACTGGTTTTGTATAGCTTGATGTGTAGCCGTGTGTACAAGAGATTGTAAAATAATAAATATGTAGTGCAATGACACATTTCGCCATTAAGTTGGCATGCAAACATTAAAGATTATGATGCGTAGTTTAGAACACAGGTAAGTATATTACAGGTACATCTAGATGTATATTAAACATACACGAATACTGGTAAAATAATTAACCTTCCGGATAAATTAATCATGTTTTGCTACAATAATTGCTCAATCATTAGTAATTTTCTGTATTATTGAACATGTATTAATTTGTTTGTTTGTTTCCTTATTTACGTTTTCAACAACTAAAGTTAGATGTGTTATTCTATGAATCGTGGAATTGATAAATCGGATATTTTAATGAACCAACAGTTTATTAAGTACCTATTTGATTAAATAGCTATGTGAATGCTAAAATAGAATTTCGAAACACTTAAGGACGCTGTTACATTTTCGATCAACTCATGTTTAGGTAACTAAAGTCGCTCAAAGCAAGGTCTCACAATAGCGCTCGGTTTTAAACCTCCTATAAATAATCTTGATCTTTGATATTATTTTTTAATTGTATTGAAATAGAATTTGGTAGATTACTTGGAACTTTGAAAACGCATTTGGTAATTGTTAATTATTAGTATCGTCGTCATGATAAGTAGGTTAGTATTTTCAACCGAGTCGAAAAAAAAGAAGGTGCTGTATTTGTATGTATCCGCGATTTTCCCAAAAGCTACTGATCCGATATCAATCGGATTTTCGTTGATAAATGCATATTGTGTTTTTAAGGAAGGTTTTACTGTAAAATATGATTATGATATAATAATAATAATAAGTTTATTTATTTCTCTCACAATGGTTTTGTAGCACGTTTTGAACACTATAATATTCACATTGTGAGAGCTGGTGCCTGAAGTAGGTTTCAAAAAAACCTGTATTACAGTACAGGTCACCAGGATTGGAGATCTTCCGAAGTAGAAGATGGAACTCTTCAATAATATAGACAGCAAATGACTCAAGATAGCTGTGATCGTATGTTTATGTAGTGTTTTCGCCATTTCATAATATAATATCACGCTTGTTCGGGTTTAAGGGGCAAACAGATGTACACCCAATATGGGGTACCTACCAACCAAACTTAATGAAAAAGAACAACCGGTACCGACAGCGACTTCCGAAAAGAAAAATACGCTACCTACGTGAAATAACCATGTGAAATAAGTAGGTACTTAAAATGAAATAGGAATTTCAATTCCAAACCTCTCCGTCGAAAGCTTGACCTGACCCATCCATTTCCAAACCTCACCGCCGACAGCTTGACCTTACCCATCCATTTCCAAACCTCACCGCCGACAGCTTGACCTGACCCATCCATTTTCAAACCTCACCGCCGACAGCTTGACCTTACCCATCCATTTCCAAACCTCATCGCCGACAGCTTGACCTTACCCATCCATTTCCAAACCTCACCGCCGACAGCTTGACCTGACCCATCCATTTCCAAACCTCACCGCCGACAGCTTGACCTGACCCATCCATTTCCAAACCTCACCTCCGACAGCTTGACCTTACCCATCCATTTCCAAACCTCACCGCCGACAGCTTGACCTTTCCCATCCACTTCCGAACCTCACCGTCGACAGCTTGACCTGACCCATCCATTTCCAAACCTCACCGCCGACAGCTTGACCTTACCCATCCATTTCCAAACCTCACCGCCGACAGCTTGACCTTTCCCATCCACTTCCAAACCTCACCGTCGACAGCTTGACCTGACCCATCCATTTCCAAACCTCACCGCCGACAGCTTGACCTTACCCATCCATTTCCAAACCTCACCCCCGACAGCTTGACCTTACCCATCCACTTCCAAACCTCACCGTCGACAGCTTGACCTGACTCATCCATTTCTGAACCTTGTCAACAAACTGCTTAACCCCACCCATCCAAATCCCGGTCGTACCCAACATAATTTCTAAATCACATTCTAATAATAAAAGTATGAAACTCGTACTTACTTTTTTCTCAGTCCTAAAAAGTATCAACTCCTTCCGGTCGTCGTCGGTCGTCGGTTGCCGTGGTAACCGTACACTAAAATCTTTTTCTATCACGTTTATCGTACGTATTTTTTGCGAGAGAGCGATACACCCGTCCTTCCACTAGCGCTGCTGAGCGCGGAATGATGAACCGGGAGCGAAAAATGTATGAAGAAATTGGCAAATGTTTTTATTATAGCTAATAATTGAATAAAAAAATTTATATAAACAAAAAAAATATATCTCAACATCTGAAGGACTATATGTACCGCAATTTATAATAATTTTGGAGATATAATATGCTGTAAATTTACCTATAATGGGTACCTATTCGGACCCTACTTTTTTACATTTTCTGCGATTATTGTGATGGAAAAAACGTATTTGTGCGATTTTTTTGTATGACGTCATACAATTTTTCTGATGCCAATCTGGAGACGAATAAATTATCTTTAAATTAAGACCATGATATCTTCACATCTATGATTGCTTATACGTTAAAATGGTACCTGAAAACCACTGTTATTTGTAGAAAAATGTTTTAGCGTCCTTAATACAGATTAAGTAGGTTCATTTAGTTTATAACATAGTTGTTCTAGATAACAAGTCACGATTAACTTTGAAGTAAGCTTAAATTAATCGCAGATGTTTTCGTTCCTAAGTTAGTTTGATTATATAGCTAAGACACTTGAATAAGTTATGCTTATCAAGCACATATCTTTAAGAATGAACGACGAATAACACAAATGAAATTGCCAATCTCGATCAGCAATATAATATCTAAACAGAGTTCAAAAGACGTCAATATTTAAAAAAAACACTGACAGCACATTAAACTTTGTTTAGAATAGACGTAGTTACTGTTGATCACGTTCAGTTGTACACACGGCAACACATCAAGCTATACAAAACCAGTATAATCTGATCGTTCATTGTGCGAAAAGATCTAGTAAAGTGAGGCCAAGATTAACTGGTTTTGTATAGCTTGATGTGTAGCCGTGTGTACTGATTGTCGCTCTGTAAGAAAGCTATCCAAAAGCTTCAACAGAACTTTCGTTACAATGCATTTAACGTCACCGCCATTTAAAACCCCGCTTGTCACAGAGTAAAAAAGTCCGTTGACTACAGCGGGTACATCGTTGCACATTACCGAGGTAATAATTATTACTGTAGTCTGTAGTCTGTGGCGACTGGCTCATTGGCTGCGGCTGAACTGAGATCCCTGTTGCGTGTAATGACTGCGGCCAAGCCTGTACCGATAGCGAATAAGAGGGTTGACGGAATAATTTTAATTTAATGTGAAATTGTGTTTGAAAAAAGTTAGCCAAGAATAATTAAGTAGTTTTAGTAGAAATGGGTTGATTTACTTGTGCAAAGGAGGCGGTATAAAACACCAGGCTAGGCTCTCAATACTCAATACTTTATTTATATATTTAACCACACCTTACAGAAAGAAGATCTAGGTAAGTTTTGCGGTAAGCCAAAACAGCGGCTCATGTTTGACCACAAGACAACCAACAACCGAACGATTCTTATGCATGACTATGATAATTTCTCACTTGTAAACTCGTTTCAATCTGGTTCTAATAAAAATAAAGCAATTAGTGTTAAGATAGAGTTCTGTGCAGTGCCTTTTCTCGAAAACGCGGTTCCTATTAGCTCCGATCTTATCCTTCTTTGAAATACAGGCGAATGACCCACCAACTCAGTAATTTTTTTTTTGATTTTCATTAAGTGGAGTGTATCCCAAAAATTCTTCACCGCGTATCATTTACGCCATGTCATTTATAAATGACATAATATTTATTTAGGTTCGCTACCAAATAAAGCTAGCAGGATATATATAAAATAAATGCACCAAATATATAATTATAAGGCTTGTTATAAACTAATTTAGGTACCTTCCAGGTATAACACACTCATTAAATTTGCCGACCGTACTCTCCGGTCGGCCGGTCGCAATGACCATCTTGCCAACTCGTCATTACAGTATTGGCAAAAACACTAATAACCCATTGTTTTGGAGCGCACAATCGAGCCACAATCGAGCCGCCATCCAGGGGTCTTTTAGACCCGATTGTAATTTCATCTGCAGTTAATTTAGGGTTACAGAACTTGATTCAAAATGACATTTGAGAGTTCTCATTCGCGAATTATGTATGAATCGAATAACTGTACCTAAGTGTGTGTGTGTTTGTGTATAGTCGGCTTCGTAATTGCTTTACCACTTTTAACAAAAGATTGCAGTGCGGGCTTACAGGGTGGGAGATCATCAAATGACTCCTCCTGCTCTGGGCAGAGCGGTAGGGGGAGTGTCAGACTTCTACTGACTAAAAACCACTCATGTTCCTTCTTAGCCCTTGTGCCGAGGCCGCGGTATCTTTTCCCTCGAACAACCCGCAGGCCCATTCAAAGACAGGTATCAGTATCTCTATTTATTATCCAAAGAGTAAGAGTCCAGTGCAGATCTGCATCCGCAATTGATCTTGATCAAACCTTTAGTTGAAACTTTACTCAAGTTAAAACTATTGGCCTCATTTGTCATTAGCAATGAAAAAAAAAGATTTTGATGTTTTATGCTATGCCCGACAATCAAACTTGGTGAGAACGTAATCCGCGGTAGATTGTACTAACCTAGGAACATAAATGTACGTCTGTGTGTGTATTCGAAAATAAGATGTAATTTTTTTACGAAAAGTTGATTGATGACATGATCCGATCTCGAATGTTATTAGAGTCAAACGTAAATGTTACCGTGTTGTCGGAACTCGGAGATGAGTTCATCTGCTACTTTATGATGGATTAGCTTAATATTTAAAGATGGCTTGGATTGTTAATGACAAAAATACTTATAGCTTATTATTTTCATTTCTTCGTAAGTCATTTATATCTGTAGTTCTCGCTATATAAAATCGTCGCCTTCGGCTCGGGTGTCAATTCTAACTTGGCTGCAATGGCAAATTTGACCCAATTATATCAAAAGGTCCTATTTTCCAATAGATCCCCCGTACACACCAGCCGGTACACTGGCCTAAAAGCAGCAACAAGAACCTAATGCTTTACATTTTCCGGTGTTTTTCGGTTCTGACATAAAGCCTGTCCAAAATGGCGGATTGTCAAGTTTTTGCTCGTCGTCGGTGCTCGGCTGACGAGGACGAGTGTCAACAGTGTGTCGGCGGTATGCGGGCACTCGGGCAGGTATCCTGGGTACACTGACAGCGAGCGCTGGTGGGCTAAGTTATAGGAGGGTAATAAATATATTCTAGCACAAACCCGGGGGGGGGGGTTTGTGCTAGAATATATTTATTACCCTCCCCACACACACTAATCATTGATACATACTTACATCTCACCGGTGACCTTAATGTTTCCAGCTGTTTTTTGTTTCTGTTTTTCTATTCTAACTAAAGACCCCAAACTTCGCGGAACTAAATTCTGGGACGACTCAATTTAGACTTTCTTCGACACTATAAAAAAAAAACTGTTGAAACAGCCTGAAAAACTTGCTCATAGTATTCTTGATAGATTATATAATATACGAGTACTAAATCGTAACAAACATGATACAAAAATTAATCTTGTAGAGCTTGTTTCATTTTGTAAGCGTGAAAGAAATACAAAAGTACCTATATTGCACAGTGTGAAAATATGGCCCTTAGGGAAATTACTTCATTGTTTTGTCTTTGCATACAGAATAAGCTGAATAAGTTAAATATTTCTTTCTTATTACGTTTACAGGAAAGTTCAACGAACGAAAAGTATGAGTGTGTGTCTTTGTGTTTGAAATGTAACATACTTACCTAATAAGTTTGTTTCTATCAAAACAGAGTTAATATTTTTACAGACATAATTTTTAAAAAGTAGTTAAAAAACTAAAAAACCAAATAAAAACTGAAAACGCATCCACATAATATAATAAAGGCTGAAATACACATGCTGCGTAGTAGCATGAAATCATGCTAGTTTCGAGCATCTGTCACGACTGTCACCTATAGTAGCATAATACAAGTAGCACGTGTATACGAAAAGAGTATGCTTATTTCAAGGCATGCTACCTAATCGCAAGCCGGTCTATTTTTCGTGCTAACTAGCACGACGCATAAAACCTCTTTTTTATATTCTTTGGTTTTACTATTTTAAATGTTTTTTTATCGTGCTGTCACCTTTTTGCTGTTTTCTGTCAGTGTCTCCAAAACACGACTGTAAAGCCGCGTCCCCACTAAAGTCACCCGAAACGTTCCTGTTAGGCGCGCGTCTCGGCCTCATGGAGCCGCGCAGCTCAAGTGGGGATGCTGCCAAACGTTCCTGTTAGGCCGCGCGGCTCAGGCCTCGCTCACGTCCACGATCACGAGGCACGGCCGCGTGGCTCTTGTGGAGACGCGGCTTAAGATAATGTCACTCTGACGTGCTAAAAAGAAGTATGATCGTAAAAAGTATGCTTTCGAGGTCTGTGCTTTAGAGCAAATGTGCACACTCGGGAAGCATGCTACAAACGCCAATACTACTTAATAGCAAACAAGCATGCTTTTCTAGTAGCATGTGTATTCCAGGCTTATCACTTGGCTTCTAAACTATGTTTATTTTATACCTGTGACTTGGGAGACAGAATCTTATCATCAACTTCTTGCTTATGTTATTTGGGGTCGGCGCAGCTAGGCACTATTCTTAGGAGACCGAATATTCGAAAAAGACCTTTCCAACGACACCCCACAAACTGGACTTCGCGAAAAAAAAAACCCTGAGGTACCTAACCTAAAAAAACTCATTTGCATATTCATGCCAAATTACAGCTTTCTAGTACTAAGAGTCTTTGAGATATAGTACGGACGGACAGACAGACGGACATGACGACATTTTTACGGAACCCTAAAAATGAGGGAACTGTTCTCCAACCGCTCCCGCTCATCACTTGTCCTCGACCTGTAACCTGTCTAATTTGACAGGTGTCATTCCACTTGCGTGCCGAATTTTATTGCTTAACTTTTTTTGTCTTTTTACCCGACTGCGGCGAAGCTCAAAAGGAGGGTTATGTGTTTGACGTGTATGTATGTATGTCCGTTTTTACCCGACTGCGGCGAAGCTCAAAAGGAGGGTTATGTGTTTTTACCCGACTGCGGCGAAGCTCAAAAGGAGGGTTATGTGTTTGACGTGTATGTATGTATGTCCGTTTCTTTGTTCCCTCATAACTCCTAAACGGATAAACGGATTTAAATGAATGATACGTCGTTAGATTTGTCTTGATGGCGCGAGTGTTATAGGCTACATTAAAATTAAAAAACAAAGAAAAATTGCGGGTTTTGGGGACCAAATAGCGGAGTTCAAAAAAAATTTTTTTACCAATACCATCGAGTAGGGTATCAAAATAAAGGGTTTTAAATGGAGATTACAAAAATATATAACATTTATATGTTTAAAAGAAATTCAAAGTGACAAATCCTATAAACGAAGAATTAAAATAATAGAATTAAAATAAAAAAAAGAAGACCAACGAAAGAACAAACACAAAGAACTAAAAAGTCGGAAATAAAAAAAGTAAGTAGTTAAAAAACTAAAAAACCCGACTGAAAAAACTGAAAAGCAAAAAAACAAGCACATTTTAAATTAAACAAAACTTGGAACCAGGCGGGGTTCATTTGAATATTAAATTATGAAATGAAAAAAATAGAACCCCGCCTGGTTCCAAGTTTTGTTTAATTTAAAATGTGCTTGTTTATTTGCTTTTCAGTTTTTTCAGTCGGGTTTTTTAGTTTTTTAACTACTTTTTTTACCTTACATTTTGATCGTTTTATAGTCTCGTGGAGAGCTGTTGATCCGGTGCGTGAAACACTATCGATTAGTCAAGAAGTATTTTTATTAAGAAACATAATTATTACCTACTTACTTAGGTACTTAAAAAAAAACAACTTCTTTAATTATTCTTGCTAAAAATAAACGATCATTTATATGTACGAAATGAGCCTTTACTGTGGTTTGAGACATTCTTCTTTACACAATACGAGTATGTCAAAACAGGTGAAAGCGCGTATATTTTATAAACCTCGGTCACACAGCTCATAGTACTACATAATACCCCCACGTGGCCTGTCACAAGTGTATTTACGACTATAACACCAGCAGATAAGGCCCCGCCACCAAATAAATAAACACATAGGCCTGTGGGACACCGCCATAAAATGAGCAAACTACCGAAAAGGGTATAGACCAAATTCCGATTTGTGCAACACAGGGTTACGTTCAGAAGGTCTACTTTTATCCCGTGATTTTGTTGCGTAGAAGGAATTGTCCGAAATAATTACCTTTTGTGTCTGTACAACCCAATACCTGATTTGCCTCGGTGCATGTATAATATGTGTAAGTTTCTTTTAAACAAAGCTCCATAAAGTGACTCACTTCCAATGTCTGAAAACAAAGATTGAGATCAAATCACTGATTAGTCAATCTTCTGTCACATCTTCTTTATGCTGTTATGCAGCTTCAGTTGACTCTGATTAATAAATCGATGAAAGCAAACTTAAAAGAATTAGATGACCTAAATACTTTTGAGTACTGTACTACTTACATTGTTAAGTATCCTGTCCTGTTCAGCCATTCTTCGTGGATTGAAATTTTTTGACTTTCTGCACATTTCCTGTTTCGTGACTTACACAATGGTATTCAATTTTGAGTTATTGAATATTACGGAGGCTTATAGGAAATTGTGGTCTTTTTGTGATTACCAGTCAGAAGTGTAACGGAGATAGTACACGCACGAGGGATGTCAAGAGTAAATGATTACCTACCCGGGATGTTTGCAGAGGGATGTCCGGTATGGTTAGAGGCGATAGCCAGACTTAGCTGGGGCAAGTTGGGATCCCAAGTATTTATTATTTTTATCAATGTTTGTGTGGACCCCTTTGCCTGTTTCTGAGATGTTTTATATAGACATTCTCTAGTGCTGCAGTACTTGTCTTTGGCATTTTTTGTCTTGTTAAATTCTTAACTGGGACCCTTTTGAACAACGTTTTTATTTTAAGTGTGCTGAAATTAATAATAATGCCGTGCAAGACTATTTTTTTACTTTTTTTATCATGCCCATAAAGTTTGTCTTGTCATATTATGTTACATACAAAATTAAAATTAAATCGAACTACCAAACCTTTCCCTTGGGAACTTCGGCAGTGGAATAGCTGCGCCCGCGCCGTGCACTGGATGTAAATCTGTCACCGGCTAGTCTTCAGTGTTGCCACACACTGTGCTACGATGTAATTGTGCTGTGGTATGTCTCAACTATTTATTGGATAAATAAGTACTTACGTAGTTAGATATAGAGTCAGTAGGAATTTTCATTGGCCTTAGTTTTTTTAATGCACTTTGTTAAAAGAAAGGAGTTTTGTTTAAACACTGGCCGTTTCCAAAAAATCGGCTTTGAAATAAAAAGAAATAAATAATAAAAATAAATTAAATGACATCCAAGATTTTTTTACAAAAACAAAGGTTAGACTATTAAGAATTGAAGGAGTTTTTAATCTCTCTACAGACAGACTACTTTTGTTTACTTGCGTGTGAGTGTGACTAAAATATGAAATAATAGCTGAAACAGCATGTACCTTACGGTTCCGATACAAACAACTTTCTAATACCCCCAACGTAGAACAAAAACTCCTAATTTATAAGTCACTATCCACAATGTTCTCGTTTAATTTTCACTGTATAAATGATAGCGTTGCGCGCATGCGTGCGACGTGTCATTAACACCCCATAAAGCGGGAAGTGTAAACATGGGGCTAAATGTAACCACAGCGGGCTTGGTTAATTTTGTCCCCAAAAACAACCATCGGCGGCACGTAGTCGTAGTATCGGAATTTAATGAAAAAGCTTATTGCTGGAATGTCGACTGTTGTACAGGAATTTATTTTTAAAATTTCATTATTTTTATGAATTTACAGTAGGTACTTTCTTTATTAATCTTTTCACAAATTATTTACATTTTTAAATATTACTTTTAAAAAGAATATAGGTGCTTATAAAATATATAATTGTTATGTGAAAAGACATTCATATACATAAACTTGCGATATATTGTACCTACATAGCGAGCAACATCGTTACTTAAATCTACTTGTCATAACTGCTTAGCATTTACAAGTATAAGTAATAAGTGAGTAAGAATAAATCAAAATAAAAAAATCAAAATATTTTATTTCACGGCCTAAATGGGCAATTATAAAAAGTCGACAAAAAGGCACAATTTAAATAAAATAAGGAGTAATACAACAGTATGAAAGAAGACCTGCTGCGCTGACCCGGTACAAGACAAGAGTATACCTAGGTAACGTGACAAACCTGGCAATTCTGTCATTTGATTTTTATTTTGATCACAGTTTCTCTACCTTTTGCTATCGTATCTTAATTTTTTATTGCCTCTAAACTTGACAAATTGTATGTCATGTTTAATTATTAAAGACCCTTAGGCCCGTAATCCACCAAAGCGGAGATGTGCCAAGCGGAGAGGAGATGTTCCAAATTCGACCAATCACAGTTACATCTGGTCTTTTGCCCTTCCTGTGATTGGTCGAATTTGGCAATCTCCTCTCCGCTTGGCACATCTCCGCTTTGGTGTAGGTATACCGGGCCTTAGATTGGACTAACTGACAGTTACTCAATTTTGCTTCAAGGAATCGAACCAAAATTATCTTGGATATTTAAATAGTTATTTAAATAACCCAGTGGTGAGTGAGTGGGTAACTGGGTACCTATTATTATAAGTAGGAACTTACTTGAGTCGAAAGTTGGCTTGCAACATCTTTGCAAACATTCTTTAGAATTAGCATTTATAAGTATTTACAGAGAAGCCACAGACTGAGATCTTGACATTTGGTAAGTACGTATATTTGACTAAAACAGAATGATTTGGTTAATTGCTTACCTTTTTAGGTTTCCCATAAACTATGCTGTTTGCGAAACTGTAAATCTTTAAGTCATAGAAACTGTCTTCGAAAAAGTATTTATTACAATCCATTGAATTAAAATTGTGGTCTCTAAAATCTTTTAGTCATGCTTTGTCGAGCTGAATCAAACAACGTGTAGAGACAGTTTAAATATTTACGATATTTAAGTAATATTATTTAGTAGTAAAATAATTACAAAATTGAATTTATAATTACAAATCAAATTTTATCAGTGTAATAAATGTAATTGAATATTAAAGATTAATAAGTAACCAATTTTATATTACAACACAACACAATATTATATTGTTTAATATAATATTGTGTACTATGCATGGAATTAAATAAAGCTTTATTATTATTATTATTTAGTACAGTGGAGTGGTGCTTAACATGCAGGCCACATGCAGACACTGCTTCACTAACATACAAATCTATTCTCTATAGCTGACACTTACTACTACCACAGAATACTAAAACATTGAAATATTTGTCTTCAACTTTTCCTCACAAACTGCAAAGCTTTACATAACGGAAAACACAATACAAATCCTCTTTTAGTTACATTACTCAAGTAAGTGACACACATACATCAGATTTTCGGTCAATTAGTCGATTTCATTCGAGATATCGAATAACAAAAATAAAGTATGCCATGCATGAGCATTAAACATTCTTTAACCGGCATTACATACTTCATTACCAGTGCCTTCGCATTTTAAAAAGCGAGACGAGTCGGTTTTGCGCCCTTTTTGTTTATTTTTTAAAAAGATTCTTTTTTATCGAGTGATTGATGTTGTGCACGCGGGTCGTGGAAAGGATGCACCCTGAGCAAAAACCTGCTGTATTAAATAACAATTTTTCACTTTGATAAATTTCTGTGAGCTTTTTAAATCCTTATTTATGAAGCTTTTTATGTGCGTGATTGAAAACTCGGATTCGGTGAACGGATTCTAAAAATAATGCTAAAGCTAAATTGTTATCGGGATCAGTATTTGAATTTCCATATTTATTGTTTCGAACAAAATTAAATAACCTTCGGACAAAGTTACAATAACATATCGTACATTTTTGTTATAACCAGAATCGATTGGAGAATGTATCGAATCGAAAGTTCCGTTCGATCGCGGAATCGATCAATCGATAATTTATAAATAGTTCGTCTTTGATGTGTCGACTGGCGCGATTTGATCAAAGCATTATATATTAGTGTCTGTTTGTATGTGTGTTGTTAGCTCGTAGACAGCGCATGTTTTATAGACTTTCCTTACTAATTTATTGATGTAAATTGAGCTCGTACCAGGTAGTGGAGGAATGTAGAAGATAAACTACCGATTGTCGATCTCGGAATCGCATATGTAAAACGTTAGCGGGGGGCCTAACCCAGCCAGGGATCTCAGCATCTTTGATTTGCTTTTTACGAGACATTTGAGCTCGCATTTCAGACCGATAGTCAATATAGCTTGATTTAAAACTTGATTACAGGTGAGTTTCGTATGAAATGTGCCAGATAGATGTGTGCTAAATGACTAAATTAAGTGAGTCATAACCGGGATATAGTGGACATAGTATAAGAAAATCTGTCTGCAAGCGTATTTTATTTTTGCACATCGTTCTTTTCATCCGTAAAAGCAACACGTAACTGTAAACTCATCAGCTTAAATAAATCTCATTTACAAAAAAAGATAAACACAATTCTTTCACGTCACTGTCCTTTTATTTCATATCGGACAAGAATCAATGTCATTCCTAAAGTACACCGTAATGTACAGTCATGGTCCTTAGTCCGTAGTCAGTCATGGTAGATACATTTAGCAACATTGAAAAGGTTTTTTTAGGGGAATGTCAAATTTCACTAAAATAATAATAGAATAGATAATTATGTTCCACCTTATTTAGTTTTTAAGGATGTTGTCATAATGCCATTAATATTTTTTTATGTAGAAAAACTGTTAGTTTTGTTGTAAATAAGATCAAGAATGCTAAAATAATAAAATGCATTTACAGAAACCATTTCGATTACTACCTCCTTGGTATATATTTAAATAAATAGATGCCATATAGTATTGGCAGTTCTTGGTCAAAAAATATTAGATGCCATTAAATGTTTATTCTTAATTAACTTTTTTTAATTATTTTATGGCTTTTACACATTTCTTTGACACAATAGTGCCAGCAATCGAAATATAATACGACATTTTTTAATAAAACCTACAAAGATTTTTTTTTGTTATACTCGAACTCGTATAAAAAATGTAGGTACCTACTGCAATTAGATAAAATTATGTTATTTAGGTACTATTATGTACTTATCATTGCCATCATTGCGTAGTCAATAGTAACACGATCTTAGATGCAACTATCGGTGTAAACGACTGCAAAAAAAACCTATATAAATGTGTCTGCAAGTGTATATAAACTTTTTGTGGTCTTTATTTACATTGCTGATTATTTAAGGTTTAATTTAACAGCTCACAGTTTTCGAGTTTAAGTGATGCGTTGACTTCTTTATAAATGAATGATTCTTTTGGTAATAAGGTACCTAGGTATTCAGGAAAAGATGGGACGTATTTTCAGCACGGATTTTACCAAAATAATCATTTATTTATCATAGATTTTAACTGAAATGTGCTATGAATATGTTATTACAATCACTGTTTTTCTCATAATTCGTAAATTGACTTTAAAAACTATTTCCGTAACTTTACCTAAAAATAAGTGATTCTTTCTTGAGGTGGAACCTCCTTTTCGTATGCATATAAATGCCTGTGACTGTACGTGTCCACCACGTACATCAAGCATGTCAGACTTAATCGCGACTTCACACTGTCACACATTCAAAACGAATATGACATAAAAGTGAAAAATCCACAAAAACGCTTGAAGGCATGCCGCGCGGCGCGAGTGGCCGCGCGTCTCGCCTTATCGCGGCAATTAATCGCGCGCGGCGGCCGACCGCGTATCGCGCGACAAATCTGTGCCCCGCTATACCCGCCCGCCTGCCCGGCAACGCGTTTTATGATTTCATTTTGTCGATGTGATGTCATTTGACACTTTCTGGATACGTGGACAGGTTTGGGGTCACATTTTTGTTTATTGTGATTTTATTTAGGGTGATTTTTTATTTTATGGAAAAGTTCTTTGGACAATACCTACTTGGGCTTAGGACGGAAATATTTTCAGCCAGTTTAGAGATGTAATGATAGAAATAAACTCAAAGTAGGATGTTAGTTAAAATCTATGATGAATGAATGATTCTTCTGGTAATAAGGTTTTCAAAGAAGAAGAGGGACTAATTTTCAGTAAAGAGTGACACGATTATAAAATAAAAAAGTTAAAACATCTTTTAAACTCGAAAACTGTGACTTATAAAATATATAAAATCATAAGAATAGTATTTTACGTGCATAATCGCAAATATAAACGCAATAAACATCAATGTAAAATCGTTTATGTAAACTTTTTATTACTGTCGTTTAAACCGATAGTTAAATCCAAGATCGTGTTACTATTGACTACGCAATGATGGTAATAGTGTGTACATAATAGCAAATAACCTCATTTTATCTAATTTAGGTATATTTTCAAGAAAATACCAGAAAGAAACTAGTGCCTGTAGGTTTTATTTAAAAATAATACGTTAATCCTGGCATAATTGTGTCAAAGAAATGTGTAAAAGTCAATATTTTTAAAAGTTAATTAAGAATTACTGCTCCGTATGGTGTCGGACGCAAAGAATAGCACCATCCCATTTCTTCCCGTGGGTGTCGTAAGAGGCGATTAAGGGATGTACCAGAGAATGGGCAGCAGCGTTCTCTGTGCTTTTTGTATCGACCGTACTGCGACCGCCAACCCGCCTGCCAAGCGTGGCGATTATGGCAAACCCCCCCCTAAGCAAAAATTACACTTAGGGGAGGCCTGTGTCCAGCAGTGGACGTCTTTCGGCTGAAATGATGATTAAGAATTAATATTTAATGGTATCCAATGTTTTTTGAGCAAAAATTGCCATGGCGTCAATTTAAATACCAACCAAAGAGGTTATAATAAAAATGGAGTCTGTAAATACAATTCTTGATTTCAGCCTCCTTGATCAAAATTATAGCATCTAATAACAGTGCTTTGCATGGCAATTGGCAGTATGACAAAAACCTTTCTCAAAAAGAAACATGAGCATATTTTTAATAACAAGCCCAAAATTAAAATAAGTCCGCACATAGGCTTAAAATAAACCTATGTACGGACGGGAATTAATATCGCGATCACTGTCAACAGGTGTCACGCATAACTTACGAATAAATCCTTATAAGAGCCCCAGCTCACTGTACTACATATACGCACTAAATTATAATGTTGATTTGTTGGTTAAGCGCTTACACTTCTTGGGACAAAATAATAGGAATATATTATGGTTACAACGTACAACTTGACAAAAGGATTTATATGTTTTCATTTAAGGCATATTGTGAGTTCTTGTTTTCCGTAACAACTTGATTTATATAAAGTTAAGCATTGAACGTTTAAATCTAAATTAATGATTCTCGATTCAGTTTAATACATCTTATGCTTTCACAGCCATCAACTATAAGATAAACTTTCCTTAAATCCTAAACCACAGCTTTCACCGGTTTGTAAATATAATACTCAAACAGGAACACCCAACCTTTGCGTGTTCACAAATCCTTCCCTCTGACTCGTCTGATACAACATAGATTCGAACACGTCAGTATGTTTGACAGACGGTGTTCCCTCCCAAAGGGCTTCAGAAGTCATGTTGGTTTCCTTTCAACATTTCCGACACAAACTCGCTTGTTTTGACGCCATGATAAGCATTTGTTATAATTTGTCGAAGCTTTGAACTAAGATTTACAAGCGCGAATGGCGGACTTTAGTAGTTAAGCTGACAGTTTTATTACTAGGAGTTTGTTTAGAAAGATTATTTTGAGTATACGTTTATAGTGTCAATTAATTTTAATGTTGTGTTTCGTAGATTAAAAGTTGCATAACCGTGCACTTTTGTGGGTGATTAATTTTTATCGAATTTTCACATCTTTATCACGCCAATTTAAAAATTTCCGGGCAAACGAAACATTGTAAACGGTGAAAAAATCGTTTTACTTTTTACAACCTCTTATTAATTACATAGCAGTGCCCCCACTTTATCATCAATTAGCATCTTAATAGTGCACTAATTGAGTGGCTCATTACAACATGTTGGACACGTCTCGTGAGCGCGGGCACTAACTTGTTTTGATTAAATACTTGATAAGCGTCTCAGCGGTTTGTAAACTGCTATGTTTATGCCGCGGCGTTGCTCGCGAACGACGTAAACTGTGATGTTTACGCTCTCCTTGCAATTAGAACTTTTGATGTGGAGAAAGTTGGTGACAGCAATTTGTTCTAATTTGTCGTATTTTTGGAGTTAGCTCGTAGTTTTGTTAGAATAAAGTTGTGTCTAGCAGTACTGCTAGGTTATGTTGCTTTTGTAGTTGTTGCTATAAGAAAAGGTCTGTAGTAATTATCAATTACGATGGTCCGCACCAGGGGGGTGGTCGATTACGGCCTGCACACAGCCAGGTGCTCTATGTGCCTTAGTGGGAAAACTACCTATGGGTTCAATAAAGTGGGAAGGTACGTTTGTAGATATTCCCATTAGTGAACTCACTAAACATAATGATAAATATCCGAACATACGACAATAATAAATCAATTTGTGATCCCATTTCACTTCCACGTACTCAACAATAAAGAGAGGCATTATATTCACATAAATCATTGTGGGTAATGAGGGATCATCATTGTGGACTCTTTTGTAACAGTATTTATAATAAATAATGGCGGACGACGAGCAAAGAGTCCACAACACAAATTACAAGCTCGTTGTTTCCGCGCAATTTAACAAAACAAGATGGAAGCCGAGACGGTTCCTTGATTGTTGCTTATTCGCGTTTTTAGATCGTTCTATTTATTTTTAGGATATTTTATTCACGGATTGCTTAAGAAATGATTCATTTTGGGATAGCCCTTAACGCTTTTCATTAAAAAAACTGAATTACACAGAACAATAGGCTCAATAACTCAGCTCAATAACCTCAATTTTTAATCGTATACTTAAAGTCAAAAGTTGTAGAACTTCTGACCGATAAAATTCACCCGAATCAATGACTAATAATACCAATCCGAGCCAAGAAATAGTTATCCAAGCAATTACATTGAAACAACTAAGTATAGCTAACAATTCCATTGTAATGCTACAATTTAAACATGCTAACTTAATTGTAACTCGGGGCACTACAGAACTACAGATTGACCAAATACGCCATGTTTTATGCTTCCATGCAATGCTTAACTTGTAAGGAAACGCCACTAAATAAGCAATCAACTAGGTCGAATATTCCTATAAAGGTAGAAAGACCTTTTGTGCTGGAGACATAGCTCTTTATGCAGATATGCAAACGTTGGTAGTTCAGTAATGACATCTCTATTTCAAGGAATTAATGGGTTGTCTTGATTTACTGGATAGTTTTAACTTCAATGTTATGTAGGAATTTAGAATTTAAAAGAATTAAGGAGAGAGTAGTTTTACTTGAAAAAGTCGGATGAGATGAAAGTCTAGATTTCCACCGCGTACAAAGTTTGAGCATGGTCACCTGTGTTGATGGCTTCATCTGCTGTTGTCCACGTAGACCACTCCGTATATTCAATAACTACCAAGACTAAGAACATAATTGATCAACTAAGTCATCTGCCTAGCCTTTTCACAACTATGTTGGGGTCTGCTTCCAGCCTGACCGGATGCAGCTGAATACCAGTACTTTAAATGGAGCGACTGCCTATGTGAGAATACTGAATAATATGATACCTCTTGCTTAGACTGGTTTTCAGACCTTCGGGCTACTTCAACTATTACAAGTACCTGTTACGATTCTTAAAGATCTATAAATGATAGCTGGGACCAACGGATATGTATATATTTTATTAACTAATTGATAGTTAATACACCAACTATGGAAAAGTAGAAAAAAAAAAGATTTTATATATATATATTTTTTTTTTTTCTATACTTACAAACAAAACAAAAGTATTAAAAGTACCCAATATTAAAATTTGTTTCTATGAACATCAAGTGCCGTTGGTAACCCCATCACAATAAAACCTCTGCAGTAGCTAGTAGATAGGTATAATTTGATAGTGATTACATATTTATGGCACAATGTTGGGACTCTGTGTCATCGAGTGGACATTCTACCTGTCATTATCGTACCGCGGTACGTGGCCACGGGAAATACTGGGCCGGTCCATGTTAGAGGAGAGAGCGGGCAGCGGGTTTGTGGTGATTTTTGCGACACAAGAAATCAAGAAAAAGGTTATCGAGCTGGTGACCGCAACTCCACGTACAAAACGCGTATTTTGCGTTCGGGAATATTATTCGGTCCACCCTAGAAAAGAAAGTAAATGTAGATTCTTGATGTTCTTCCAGGGTTGGAAAAAAAACCTTTTTTTTTAAAAAAAAGTTTTTTTTACTTTTTATAAAACAAACAGTTTAAAATGTTTTAAACAGGTGTTTTTTTTGTTTTTTTTTCCTAAGTTAGTTATCATCCATTTTTAATTGATTAAGCCTGATATATTTCACTTATATACTATTTTAAAAACTGCATGACAAAAATTTATCATAATTCAATACATTCTGTGTTCCTACGTTCATTTTTAGTAGGGAAATCTCCTAAATTTTTCTTAAAATAAGGGGTATACCCAAAACATATTTTAAATAATCACGTTCACGAATTACGGAAGTTCTGGGAATTCCCCGGGGGACTTTACCGATGGAGAATAGAGCGGACTTTCTTTCTGATTTTTCATTTCACAATAACACAAAAACCTTTGGATTTATTCAAACCGATGTACGAATCAAACTTGGTAACGAGAAAGCTGCAAAACTTGTCACAGTTTTTAAATACCAAATAAAAAATAATAAATGTTGTCTAATCTGCTAACGAACAAATATAATTGTACATGGTCGTTTTATAATAAAAATTGTTAACTATTTCTTGATTAAGGATTTTAAATAGGTATTAAAAACTGTTTAAATGTCAAGTTAAAAAGCCACTTTAATTATTTTATAAAAATTGTTTAAAGTTGATTAAATAAAGGAAATAAGGAAAAAAATAACTACTTAGTATTCATTTATTTTTGCAATTAAACAATGTTTTCAAACACCTAATAAAAAACTATGTTTTATTTGAAACTGTTTTAAACACTGTTTAAAACACATGTTTTAAACAACTTGTTTTAAACATGCCAACCCTGTGTTCTTCTAATTTCGTAATTATTAATTTTTTTGATGACTGTATGTGCCCTAGTTTTGCTATAGGTACCTAATTAGAGTAACAAGCTCATTACAATGAAAACCCAATTTAATAATAAGGATCATCTGAACTCAGAAGTAGTTAGTACAACTGAAAGACTCGAATTTAACCCATCAACTTTTAGTATCATCCAAAAATCCTGTTAACCGCTACCGCTCTCAACTTACACCGCCTGCCCTAAACAAAATCGTTGACAGTATGACAAATTAATACGGTGTGCGCGCGTGCTGCATTAGCGGCGGCCGCGATCGAAGGGACACTGCCCTCCCGCCTGCCGCCTTGCCCCACTGAGCCAACGTGCCCGATACGGGGACACGAGCCCCGCCATGATCATAAACACGAAAATATATGGATTGACCACTTAGGTACATGCATAAATTCATAGTAGAAACTACGGAATGGCACGTGTTAGTGAAGCGTACGATCTTTACATATTCATGTTTTGGATACAGGTTGCGACTTGACTGGTTGTGTAGTTAGCCTTTTTGAAGGACTTCTTGGGTTATTATAATTTCAGCATGCTTTTAATTTTGTCTCAGTGCAGCAATAATGGAACAAAACTAAGAATAATCGATAAAAAAATAATCATCGCGCGTGTTGGCCATATTTTACACCAACTTAATTAACCCTCTATTGCATGGTTACCACCATGCAATAGCAGTAGTAGTTTTTTCACTTGATTTAGTCGGCAAGAAGCATGCCTTGAAATTTGCAGAACAAAATGCTCAGAACTTATTTTATCCTATCTCTTACTTAGGTTACTTTTGGGCACATATTTTTTAAGGAAAATAACGCAAGCCAGACTACTTATCTTCCTGAGGGCTAACAGGAGTGTCAATGGCTCCCTAGAGAGATTTTAGCCGGGATCACATGACTCTGTGGTTTTAGGCTTCTCAAATAAGAAAAACCCTCTGATCTTGTGAGAAACTTAGAAAGGAAAAGATTTTCTTCAGTTTCCTACACTATTTCTTGGTTGGAAAAGTTACAATCTCAATTGAAAGTTACTTTAAAAGAACAAGAGAGGCCTTTGCATTACAGAGGGACTACATATGCTTTTAATAATAAATCCAGTTTGCGAAATTGTTGTAAAAATATCTCATTATGTACAATTAGCGATAAATTATCTTATTCCCACCAATTAAGTTGAGACCGTTCATCCAACTTAATTTTACAGCCATTTAAAACACCATACAGTATCTCATACAAGTACATCATACATTTTTGTATTCCAGCTCGTTAATTTTACACAAATTGTCCGGCAGTGTTTCGGTTATTAATGGCTGTGCCGGACAATGTGCGTAACGACCGGAATATTAATGCTTTCGCCAATGCACTTTAATCATAACTGTGTTTTGGGATATTACGAGTTTGTGTGCGTATTTCATGGCGGTGCCAACTGGGATTGGCAATTGGCGGAATGGTCGCGTAAAACATGATGCCCGACGAGATTAAGGATTGCATGGTAGAGAAGATAGAGAGAAGAGACAGAGATTACGTTTTATGTGAATAATTCGCCAGTGCGGACGCGGCGATTCGTTTTGATGGCACCTTTTACTAACACCTTTTACTGGCACCTTTTAAAATCGAGAAAAATCAGTTGTAACATAGTTGCAACTAATTTTTCTCGATTTTGTAGCGAGAGTCAAGAGCTTCAGTATAAATAAGACCCTTTAGCAAAAATTTACGAGGGTATTTTAAGTTATTTTCATAGCCTTAAACCAAATTTACAAATTTCTTTATTGTTTTGGATCTGGAATGGTTATGTTCCACAAAAGCCTTATCTTGGTTGACACAACCGTCAAAAATATTACACGCGTCTTTAAAACTTGCGATCATTTATACTTTCCATCTAAGTTCCCCACCCAAACATTACATTTTCGTCAGTAAAACTATTCTTTCTACAACTGACTGCACCCGTTTCCAATAACCATCGCAATAATACCAAAAACTTCAACTGGCGAGGGTTAAAAGAGTCGAAACAAAACAAGGAACGAAATACTAAAGGGTTCAAAGTTGCAACATGGCTGAAACCCACTCGGTTGCCAATCGGCTGTGGATCCAATCCTGCCTGTGCCGTCAGTACGAAAAAAAAAACAAAAATCGAACCATAGGCACTGTTCCGTGAGTAGGGTTCGAAAATCAAAAAGGAGGTATCGAGTTCACTTGGTTTTGTGAAAAGTTTCCGAATAACGATGATCGAATTTTGTCACTTTGGTTTTGGTGCAATTGCAGTAACTTTTATTGGATTTTCTTCTCTGTCGAAGTTATTTAGGCATCCCCAGAACGAAGAAAAATTCCTCCGTGCTCTTGATCTAAGAAAAGAATCGGTTTAACCGATACAGAACAAGTACAAACTCAGCTCATAGACACATCCATCATTCTATAATACGTCCGTCAGATTGTATGCCTTGTCCTTACGTGTAGCGTGGTATAATAAAACACAGATGTAAATGCATTGTAAAACCGCAGTAACACAGTAATATCAGTAACCCTAGGTAACTTAAGTGTAGGTATGCACACAATTTTTAAATTCCCCGTAGTCCGTAAAAACACTGCGTATGAAAGTTATCAATAAATGTCAGTGTTCTCGTTCGCGTTTGGTCAACCGTGTTATTGTTTGTGCAGCGTTTTCCAAACCATCATTCATAACTGGCCATGGTGGAACTATAGATGTGGCCAAAATAAAAATGTCAAATCATACCACTACCTGGAACTAGGTACTTTTGAGAAGGGTAGTAATTTTACTCGTAATTTTTAATTGTTTTCACTTAAAATATTTTACTTAATAGTGATTTTCTCCTCCTTTTGTTGCAGGTATGTACCGATCTTTATTGCCGGCCATCTGAAACATAATTGGTAAGAGCTTAATTTAGATTAAATTCACGTATTTTCCATACATGAAATCATATCTAGGTAATCTCAGCCTGTCAGTCATACCTAGGTTACAAAACAACTCTCGCCTTTTGTCATATCCTGAAAATCAAGCTCTTAAATAAATGGATTGAAATAAGAGATTGATTGAAATGAGAACGATTGAATGATTATGAAAGGTTATCTAATTCAATTTTTTTTATATCTATTAGTATGCACCTATTTATGTAGGTATTATGTTTACAAAATGGTATTATCCTTATTATTATTTTTTTGTACTTTACCACAGTGATGTCCTATTTGACCTTAAGGTTGACTTGTAGAGAATGCCTTGTGGCATTAAGTCCACCCATGTACCACTCTTGTACATGAAGTTTAAATAAATAAATGACTATCCCATTCAATATAACCGAAAGCTTTTAACTAACTAAACCGTCACGACATTCATCGCTCTCCCAAAGACTTACTCTTAAATCTAAACTGAGCACCAACACAGGGATCACTTTACATATCGTACGATACGATACGTACTCGTACGGGGTCCGTGCGACCGTACGAGGCGATGCGAGTCGGTGAGCGGGGCGTGATCCTAATTCAATAACATTCAATTAAGGCCCTCCCTGCAATTAGAAACCGGGCCCTTAGGTGGTGACCGACCGGGAGTCACAGAGCATGGATAAGAAACTTTTAATTCTGTTGGCGGAAAAAGTTGTGGTGTTTGAAGTGAACTTTGCATGTGATTTGCTAAATGGGAGCGTTAATTAGGTAGAAATAGTTGTGCCGTTTTGTGAAAGCTTTTGAAAATGCATTAAAATGTCCTTCTACTATTCATTCTCGACTTTCAATAATATAATATGTTTATGTAACAAAAGCTTTTCATTTGAATCTTTTCTTAATCTAGGTATACTATGAACAGTACAAACTGTTGTCTATTTCATAGATTTTTTCAACTTATCAATAGACTTTCTTACTTTTGTGTACCCTCAGATTTTCGTTACCACAGAATCATAAAATATTGATTTCTTATCCACCGGCAACCTACTCCAAGGCAAGTCGTCCAGTAAGATTTCCGTAACAAATTGTGTTGTCATGTTTTCTGTAATTTAAGCGCTATCTACACGCACCGACTGACGCGCCTACCTACCTACCCACTGCCCGGCGGTGTACACTTGCACTATAATGTGTTGTGGCCGACAGTTTTAGATCACTATCACGGTGTGATACGACGGTCAGAGTGAGTAGTGATGTAGTGATAGAAGGGTTTTAGAAGATTTACAAGGATGTTTTTGAGGGTTATTTGTAAATTGACGAGAAACGGCTGTCATTTGTTCTGATGGAATATAGTACGTATTTTAGGTCAAAAGTGGAACTTCTGCTTCCGAATTTACTCAAATGTTAGATTGTCGGCTTTAAACGAATGTATACGGAACTAGCTTAGGTATAGGTGCCCGATTACTTAGACTAAATTCCTTAGACTTATAACTCAATAGCGATAGTCTTATTTCCACAACAATGTTTGTGATAAGTAAAACTTTGCGAAGAATTTTAAAACAAAAATCCCGTACCCTTTCTATCCAGCAAAGTAATAGCCCTTGTTACCGTCTACATAAAATTAAACCACGTCGTGTTAAGATCTGCCACATTAACTATAATTAATTAATAAACATTCGCCAACAGGTCCAACTCACGAGTACCTCACTAACCTAGATCCAGGCTAAACTAGACTGAGCCTAGTCTACAACCTAGCCACGAGCTTATGAGGCTAATCCATAGACAAGATCTGCGCGATAAAGATCTACAACGTGTAAATAAGACCGAAGTGTGTCTATGGTTTCAAAATATTCTAATGCTTGGGTTTATTTTGCTCGTGTTAACATAAGATGTAGATATAAATAAAGAGACAGATCGGTTTAGCTTGTCGGAGAAAATGACAACACGCATTGAATATTAGTTAACTTAATTTATTTTAATTAAATACACGTTTATAAATGATGACATTATTATTTACTAGTTTGAGAAGTAAGGCTTAATAAAACTAATAGTACACACGTAATACCCTAAATTATTTTGAGTTTTTATAGCATAATCAGTTTACACTGTTCCCACTGCTGGGACACAGGCCTGCTCTCTATTAGAAGGAATGGGCGAAAATGCACCACGGGACCCAGTGCGCGTTGGTAGATACCACCATGTCTTCGATTTTTTCCTTCACCGTTTTGAGAGCACTGGTGTTGAAAAAAATTAACACTAAGTAATGCTCCTGTCTGGATTCAAAACGTCGTTTAACGCGATTTAACGAATATTGTTCAGATAAACAAAGGGACGAGAATAAAACTTTAATAGTTACAAAACGATACATTCGTCATATCTTATTTATTGTTTTAGTAATTCCTACTAACGGATAAAGATATCCGTGGTAATACCAGTCTGAGTGCTGCGAAGATCAAGGTGAACAATAAAGTTCTGAACACATCGCACTTCACACAATTTTTAATAGTTCACCTGTAAGTGTTGGCAAAGACATCAAAGAAGTATTTAATAATCAGACACAAACGTTTAACTCTTTGAATTTTAACTTCAACAGATGTTTAGGAAACTATTCATCATCACAAGATGTTTGCAAACAAACTGATCTCGTCTTATCGTGATCGCGTTTGGCAGTTTTGAGAAAGATCGTAAAGTGAGATTGTTTCAATGTCAAAGTCAGGTTTTGTTTGAACTCATTTTGTTGGTACTTTTAAGAAAAGAATTTGAAAATGCGTAAGCTGTTGATGCAGCTGGATATTAGTATAAGAAGTCTGCCCAGATACAGAAATGGGATAGGAAATAGTTGGAATTCATGAAATCGTTTTCGTTCTAAGTTCACCAAAGTGTCAATAACATAAAAATCACGCCTGTCAGTAATTCTAGAAGAGTTAGGTAAAAGGTGTACCTATAAGTAGTACACCCATTTCGCCAATTATGTTTAAGTTCCATGTAAAAGGCGACGAGCCTATAATTGCCATCAACCGCACAAATCCAGACTGCGTGCCTGAGGAATTCCTGAGAACTGTCAATAATTTGTGTTTAAACTGCTATGGTTTGTCACGGGTTCAATTCGGTCAATTCTAAAAATACTTAGTTTTGTAAGTAGGAAGTTACTAGTTAACAACTAATGTTGCTACAACTGCTGTTACATGTCTGTAATATTGTTTAAACTAAGTAAATGATCCCATTTAGGTACTTAGGTTAAATCTATATAAATAAAGAGAGAAGTCCTGACTGACTGACTGACTCATCAACGCCCAGCCCAAACCCTTGGACCTAGAAAGCTGAAATTTTGCACAGAGGTTCCTTTTATAATGTAGACAAGGAATAAGGAAGGATTTCTCGAAATTCAACCCCTAAGGGTGTTAAAAAGGGGATGAAAGTTTATATGGAAAATCGACATTTTCACGCGGGCGAAGCCGCTGGCAAAAGCTAGTAATATTATATTATTGGTTCATTATGGGACTACTCTAAGAAGTTAAAGAGAAATACATGAAAAGAGACCTATCCACTGGTCGGATATTGTGAGGACCATGCATATAAGAACAAACAATACTTTCGCGAAAGTCGTCACATTCAAGTTCTTCATGGTAATAATTTCTCCAAAAATCTACATACAACTTTTATCATTCGATCACAGACAGTGTTTTCCCCAAAAAACTGCCAAAACCTCGGCTTTCTTTCACGACGAGCCTTATAGAGGTCTTCCAGGACAAGTCTGCATACGTTTGCATACCAATAGTAACGGGACGGATGTTTTTACGTCTTGTTGCGCGGGCGCATCGCGCATCGCTATGTGAGTATGTGCGCGCGCGCGGTAGCGGAGATACACTATAGCGCGTTATGGACGAAACGCGGATGAATGTGTTCTTTGTGGTGGGATGTTGTTAATTTGTTAATGACTTTGCGAATAATAAAGGCAAGAAATACAAAAATCAGTAGATGGAAGGATTGCACTTTCCTTTTTGTTAATCATGTTGTGTGAAGATTATTTGCTGTCCAAAGTGTCCAAGAGGTTAGGAATAAAGCCAGTATAAAAAAGTTAAGACATTGAACGCGTGTACGAAGTTTCGTGTCCGTGGTATTAATCGATGAAGAGTTATCGTGCATGGAGGCGATCCTGACTGGAAGATCAAATCATCATGTCTGTCCAATAAATATATTGTCACCGAAACCTGCTCAATCAGTTATGGGGAACTGGACAGAAATTCAGTCCTAGATTTGACCAATACATACTAACAAACTAATGAGGCAAGTTAAAATAAAAGCTTGGTAAAAAATTAGGGGGTTTAAGATCCTATCGCGTAGGTATCACTGATTCCGTTCAACGATTAACAAATCTCAACCTTGGTTTGTATAGAAATATAACCCCTACCCTATTGTCTCTTCATCAAGATCAAGATAAACAGTCAAAGAATTTTTCATGTCTTAATTCCGTTTATCACAAAAAAGAGTTTGATCTCGTCCTTTTTGTGTTCATCTATTAAATAAACCGCGTATTAAATAAACTGTTATCTCAATCATCGCATCACTTAGACCAGCCTCGAGTTCTGAACAAGGGTGGCTCAATAAACTGTGCGACCGGCTTTTTTGACCGACTGTAACGACCGATCAGATACCTCTTAAACGATGGCAATTAAAATGTTGCTATTGTCCGACAGAATCGAGGTTGACTTCCAAGTAAAGGACGTTATTGAATATTTTTATTACAAAGGGAATTGTCAATTTATTTAACTTGTGAGTTCGGTTTTAAAATTTCAAAGAAAAATCAGCCACACGATCTCAACGAAGGAAATTGATTTTCTGCACACAATTTTAATTTCCTAAAACTAACAACGCAAACCAAATTCAGCCCAAAATCCCATCGATGTGCGTTCAATCGGAAACTCAGCGTCCATTCAAGCGTCAGATGAACTTTTTTAAAACAATAAAATTAACAAAACAAAAGCAATGTTGCCATCCGGTTACGGCGGAATATTTACAATGAGTCGGCTATCGGGCTGGTTCGATTGTCTCGATTCTCGATTTATTTTTATTCGATTCTTGTCTCCAGATCAGCGAGTGGGAATGCGTGAAGCGTTCTCCGAGTTTATATTTAATGTTCACGTTTATTTGGGAAGCAAATTGGTCTTACGTTCTCAAATGAAGACATCGCTTTCTCATTTGTAATAATAATATTCCACAACTATCACACAACGCCATCTAGTCCCAAGCTAAGCAGAGCTTGTGTTATGGGTACTAGACAACTGATAAACATACTTATATATTTCTAAATACATACATATTATAGATAAATTACACCCAGACACAGAACAAATGATCGTGCTCATCACACAAACATTTGTCCTGGGTGGGAATCGAACCCACGACCTCCGGCATAGCAGTTAGGGTCACTAACCACTAGACCAACAGGCCAGTATTTGTATTAATGTTTATCCTTCATGTTCGTCCTCTCGCGTTTCTTTCTTCATTTTGAATCATACGTCATAAATACTTATGGCCGTCGTCTCAAAGCTTGAGTTTATTGTATTATCATTTCTCGTTGTTTGTTGTTTCATGTGTTTTTATTTTTGAATTTGGTATTTTTTCACTTATGCTTATCATCTCTTTGAAAATAATTACGTTCGTGTTCATTCATGCACTCTTAATCATCTACGGTTACTTAATCAATGGGAGAAAAACCCATTAACTAAATTAAATGAATACAACATTATTTTACTTTAAAATGAATAGCCCAATAAATTACATAATCAGTAATTACTCTTCTTATCAGCACTTAACTTCGTCTTTAAGATTTTTATCGGATTATGTGTCAGACGTAAACGATCTCAGATTAATTTCAAGTTCCTATAACGTGACTTTAGTCGTCCATAGAGTAGACATAAAACTTGTGACACAAGAATCAACTTTCACAAAACTCTGTACTTTCATTGTTCCCCCGACCAACTTAGTTTGGAACAAAATCTTACAACCATTTAATTACAAACTTTATTACAAAACAGTAGGGAACAGACTTGTAATCTAACTGTTTTCTAATTGAAAACTCAAGTTGCTTCGTGGAGCATTCCCTTTGCACTGGACATTTTACATTTTTACGACGGCACCTTAATAGAACCGGCCATGTTTTTGTCTACAACTTTAATCTTGTCACCATTACAAAGGACATTGCGCTCTCCTACTTTCGAAATAAGAGCTTTAAGAGTAACAGCTTTATGTTTGTCCGTCGGCGTTTTTGATTAGCAACCTTTAGTACGGCGAGAATTGTTTTAATCTCGAAACTTCATTATTCTGAGGACTTTAAAAAATGAAGCTCTAAAATGGTAGTGTTTTATCAGAAAACTCGTTATAGCGGCAATTAACTCCTGTAATCTGTTTTGTTTAATTCACTTTACTTTGATTAACCCATTAGCTTTGTGCTTTTTATGAACAAATCTGTCTGAATCAGTATAGATTCTGTATTTCATTAAAAGCATTGATCTTTTTCGTTATTCATACTCGAGGGGAAAACGCCGCAGGCTTGGTGCAGGGGTGTGGTGGTGCTCTTCTTCAAAAAGGGTGACAACGCCCGGTTGAAGAACTATAGGCCCATCTCACTTCTAAGCCATGTCTACAAGTTGTTTTCAAGAGTCATCACGAATCGTCTCGCACGCAGGTTTGACGATTTCCAGCCTCCCGAACAAGCCGGATTCCGAAAAGGCTTTAGTACTGTAGACCACATACATATGCTGCGGCAGGTTATACAGAAGACGGAAGAGTAATAACCTGCCTCTTTGTTTAGCGTTTGTGGACTACGAGAAAGCCTTCGATTCGATCGAGACTTGGGCAGTACTGCAGTCTCTCCAACGTGCAACGGTGCCTAATCGACTACCGTAACATCGAGGTGTTGAAGTGTTTGTACAAAAACGCCACCATGTCAGTCCGACATCAGGACCAGACCTCGGAACCTATCCTTCTGCAGCGCGGTGTGAGACAGGGAGACGTCATATCTCCGAAACTGTTTACCGCTGCATTGGAGGATATCTTCAAGGTTCTGGATTGGAGAGGACTTGGCATCAACGTCAACGGCGAGTACATCACTCACCTTCGGTTTGCCGACGATATGGTCATGGCTGAGACCATGAAAGACTTCAGTACAATGCTCGATGACCTCAGTAGAGCTTCCTAAAGAGTGGGTCTTAAAATGAACATGGACAAAACCAAGGTTATGTTGAATGTTCATGTAACACCCACCCATATCAAGATCGGAGACTCTACGCTCGAAGTTGTGGACGATTATGTCTACCTGGGACAAACGGTTCAATTGGGTAGGTCCAACTTTGAGAAAGAGGTCAATCTTCGAATCCGACTCGGCTGGGCGGCGTTCGGGAAGCTGTGCGGTATCTTCTCGTCCAACTTACCACAGTGTCTCAAGACGAAAGTCTATGACCAGTGTGTGTTGCCAGTGATTACATACGGGACCGAAACGTGGTCGCTCAGTGGACGTCTTTTGACTGAAATGATGAATGATGATTGATCTTTCAATGAAATACAGAAAACCAACAAATTAAATCTTAATTGGCTGGGAATCGACTACAAAATAGTAGTCAATGGTCTTTTCTATGATACCTTGATGGTAATTACAATATTTTCTTACGAGTATTAAATTCTAAGTTTTCACATTGTAAAACACAACGATCTTAAAGACAAGTAAATGACTTGATTCCTACTATTATACGAGTAGCAACCTTACCTTGAAGCAGTCACGTTTGAAACAAAACCTTTATTTTCACATTCGCTACCACGTTCTTCCAGCCATTATCCGGGATCTTTCACACAATGCACCAATATTTTTGCATTTACTCGTGACAAAGAAAGATAGCTTTATAAGCGGCAATGGCGCCTGAAGGGAGTTGTCTCTTTGTTATTTATATAATAGCCCCGTAGCCCTCTACAGCCGTCGATTTCTCGAAAAGCATCGAGGAGCAATTTTGTCGAAGCTCGAGTAGTTGAGACATCAGGTGGGCTGCCTATTGGAGAGTAACGATGCACTCTAGTAATTTATCAAAAAGAAGCTTTTGTGGATTTGTCGGTAAATAACGGGAGTAAATACAAACTTTTAAAAGACTATTGAAAACAGTGTTGATTTCTTGTTTTGAATTGCTTTGCCATTGTAGAAATCAAATCTACAGAGCCTTAAGCTGTTGAAAATTGTCGATAGTTTTATCCAAACGAATTAACAGTGACGTTGCACAAGGTCTCCATAAATCTGTATACATATTTAAATCCAAGAACGATAAAAAACCCAAACAAAAATATAAAAGTACATTGCTACAGCACGCTACGCCTTCCCCATATCATTTTACACCAGATATTAGTTGGCGTAAAGTTTTGTAACGGAGCGTGCCTCAGGGCAGTATCCTAGGCCCAGTACTGCTTGCAATCATATCATCTGCGGCCAGCAATCACCAGTCGTTTTGTTTGCTTGCTCTCCCGCCTCAGGACACAAACCCGACCAAATTATCTGTTAGGTTACACTGGTATTTTCGTTTCACATTTTAATGTAATTTTACGCTGCAAGTAATGTTATTAGAGATAATTTTATTATAGATTTCTCGTTGTCGTCATCAATCATGACACTAATCCATCAACCGCGTAATAAATGTGTGATAAATGAATGTGCAATATAATCAGTACGTTCTAAACTATTACTTAGCGATGTTATTAGATAAATCATAGTTAAACACCTGCCAGTAAGTGCGATAACATCGTTCATGTGAATACATAATTACATCGAGCGCATTTGTTTACAGCTCTCTCAAAAAATCCTTCATATAGCAAGATTTGATTTCGTATCTACATATAAATAAAGTACCCTTCCCCTAGAAATCTCGTCGATATTTCCCTCAACTCTTCTTCCTGGCTTGTAGGGTATAACTCGCGCGCGTCGCCTGAGGCCGAGCGATTGGGCAAGCGGCGCACGAGTTCAGATAATTACACCAGTTTGCATGTCAGAGGGATCTTCAACGATGGGATCTGCTGTATGTGTGGAAAACTTTACGGAGAATTTCTTGTACGCACTTGGATAATATTTTGAAGATTTTGTGTTTACCTTATCCATATTTTTACACGACTGCCCAAAAAAAAAGAGTGTTAGGTTTTAGGGTTACTGAGTTTCTTTATTTCACCATAACTTTGTTAACAAAATGGATCATTTTTCGTTAGCAAAATTGCTGTAATTCTTCATACCCTTGTTCATTATTTCGCAACAGACGTAAAACTTTTATTCCAGCAGTTTGCCGCGCTACGTAAAAGAGCGCGCGGTGCTAAGTTGACGCTCTGCCACTATTACTTGCCGCCTTGGCAAGATGCCGCAGATTGTTAAAACTTCAGTCTACTACCGCGAATGTGAATGGTTTTGCGATTGCTATTCTTTCTTTGAGTTATTTTCCTGTTTTGCTGAACAACAAAAGTCAGGCTCTGCCTTTTTCAGTGCGCTGTGATCACCATCAGTTTCAGTAGATAATATTATAAATAGGTGATTGTTCTGTGAATATAAACATTAATTACTTATTAAGTTCAATTACGCCGCTAACTACATTTCACAAACCGAAAGCCATATTGTCAAAATTAATCATATTAAAATGATTTCACAAACGAATAGCTCAACTAATTAATATAAATTTATAATATGCCATTTGCGGACGCCACCCACTTAATGCGTGCAATAGTCGCCATATTTAAATCCTGCAAACAGAGTACAATGTTTCAATTTAAATAATAAATAATCGATGCCACCGGGCATGTGTGATTGCGAAATATGGCTCGGTCCGACATCACAGCTTAAATTACTGCTGCCTCGAGATAAAAATATGGTAAATTACCTTATGATTAAGCAGATGTTTATAGATTATTAATTTGTTCACAAATACGTTCGGAGATGTGAAAAAGATAATGACCCACCTACGAGTTTCACTTTTGTTGAATGGGGAAATAAATTGAAGTGTTATGGGCTCGATGTGCAAGTTCGACGCGGCTATGTGAGAGCATTGGCTCCGGGTTATTGCGTGGAACTTGCACGTTAAAGTACATAACATATTGGACACTGCACGGTGAGCCGAGCTATGTTCGAGCTCGTGTGTCGAGTGTTGTTGCCGTTTGAAGATTAGTTCACCCTGGTGTATTGTTAGCAAAATTGTTAGACACACCTTTATTGTTCCACTGCAAGGGTTTTTTGGGGTACTACAGTTTGTTCTAATATTACGAGTTTAAAGAGGTAAAGTTTGCATATAGGAAGTTAATTATCTGCGAAACAAGTTTTTGGACTTAAAAAAATCTTGAAGAAAAAGACGATGAAAAGATGGAAAGTATCTTCTACCCGGATGAAGCCGCAAGCTGAAGCTAGTGGTAAATATATTATTGAAAATATAAAACGTTGAAATCAATTACGTTTATATCCTACTCTTATTTTAAATTCGTGAACTAGACAGCAGGGGTCCCCTACGTTGTTTCGAACGCCGCTGTTGCGACACACGCTGTTGCGAATTAATTTTCCACTGCCTCACAGGTTCGAAAGCTCATGGAGTCGAATGAAGTAGTCGCGAAAGACGCTGTTTCGAAAAACATTTTCACTGCCTCATGCGCTCGAATGCTTGTGATTTCGATTTATTTAGTCACTAGCTGACCCACGCAACTTCGTCTGCGTCACATAAATATAGCTTTAACCTTTCTCGATACATCGACTATCCGACATAAATTAAGCTAAATCGTAACAACAAAAAATCTTATCTTTCCTCTTTATTAAAATAGTTTAGATGGTTTAGATTAGCTTAGATTTTAGTATTAAAGTGTGAATTACTATAGATATATCTTACTGTTAAATATACTATAACACTCTGTACTTGTACACATTATGATGCAGTAAATATTTTGAATTTGAATTTCCCGGAGGCCAGCCAGAATCCCCCGTACCACAGATATTATAATACCCCGTACCTACAATGCGACGCGCGAATTATTTTGCCGCGCGGATATTTTTACATTGCGATATCTTCTAAGATATTTATTTAAACTGTATAGAGTAAAGGGTACAAATATTCAATATTAAATTTCCGTTCTGACAAACACATTTATTTAGATATAGATTAATACCGTATGGGTTAATAAGCTTCGCAAAAAATAATTATTTTTAACCTAAAAGTTTAACAGTAAAAAAAGGTTACAGTGAGTCAATCTTAAAAGATAGATATATGCTGTCGCGGACTTTTTTTTAGAACTTTTAAAGAGGAACAATTCTTTCATACATGATATTTGCGTAACTTAAACCGTTTTCGCAGCGCACGCAGCGGAAGCTCTCAAAAAGGAAATACCTTTTCCCGTTTATGTAACATTTTTCATTTATGCTCCGCTCCTATTAGCCGTAGCGTGATGTTATATAGCCTATAGCCTTCCTCGATAAATGGACTATCCAACAAAAAAAGAATTTTTCAATTCCAACCAGCAGTTCCAGAGTTTACCGCGTTCAAACAAACAAACAAACAAACAAACAAACAAACAAACAAACAAACAAACTCTTCAGCTTTATAATATTAGTATAGATAAAGTGTACAGAAAAATATTTAAGCAGTAATTAAATTAAATCAACAAATTCGGTGTCACGGTGATATTAGAAAGGGGTGAAAGGCATAGTATAGATTTGATTTAAAGATTCTAATACCTCCTGCCTATTACTTCTGTTCTCCTGGTAGTTTGTGGGACTTTACTAAATGAGCTACCTATTTAAAAAAAACATTCCAGTTTTCAATACCTCCTTCCTACTTCTGTTCTCCTGGTAGTTTGTGGGAATTTACTACCTATAACAATTTTTTATAAAGATCAGTGTTAGATTTTGTGTTAAGTACCTACTCATAGAAAAAAATGTACAGTTGAGGTACTAATATTTTTGATTGTTACTTTGTTAATAATAATATTAAATGATGATGTTGACACCAAATTTCTTGATTTAATTTAATTGCTGCTTAAATATTTTTCTGTACACTTTATGACTAAATAAATCGAAATCACAAGCATTCGAGCGTATGAGGCAGTGAAAATGTTTTTCGAAACAGCGTCTTTCGCGACTACTTCATTCGACTCCATGAGCTTTCGAACCTGTGAGGCAGTGGAAAATTAATTCGCAACAGCGTGTGTCGCAACAGCGGCGTTCGAAATAACGTAGGGGACCCAGACAGCAGCCTAGCTCATCTTCATTTCAAATTTATTATAAGTTATTATTCAATGCCCGGAGCTTTCCCATTTCCATCCATCAGAGTGCAATCTTTAATCTGCCGGGCACACTGTAGCCAACCGTTAATATATCATAAAACACCCACACGCCATGAAATATGAACGATATTTTTAATACGTAGCTTTAAAATGGATAAAATGTTCTGTAAAGTGCATTAATTTACGTATTACGCGGTTGCTGTTACAAGATTATTTTATTAATTTGGCCTCGCAATGTAGTTTGTTTTATATTTTTATTATAATCTGTAGATATTGTTATGGCCTCTTTGCACGGCATCGGCACCCACAATGACCCACATAGCTCTTCGCTCTATGATCTATGGCCGTACTAGTAATTTTATAGACGTCAAGATTTGGCATTCAACCGCAGAGTCGTTAGATGCAGCCTCCAAATAGGTTCACTTTACATGTATTTGTAGTTACTGAAAACTTTTATACTTAATTTACAGAAGCGTAGCTAAGTCAATTACCTCCAAACTACGAAAAGTGAAGTAAGAAAACGCAAAACGTTACTTCAATACAGTAGAAGAAAATTACATTTAAAAGTTTCTCCAGCATACCTACATATTATTTACCTCATGCTATTTAAAAAATCAAATACTTATTATGAAAGAACCTTTCCTTGAAGAAACCAATTTATTCAGTCGTCATCTATGTCAAAAATATACGTGGAGTATCCCGGAAAATGAATAAAATCAATCTGAAACGTAATTTTAATGGTCTTTCATTATTAATGAGATATCTCATCGTGATTAATTATTATTTCAGAAACAAAAACTAAAAATAAATCTACGCAGAGTGCCATCGACAAACTTCACTTTTTAATATCGCTCATGTATTTTTGTAGCGCCGAAAATATCTGGAGTGCGATAAAAATATTAAAATTTACGTTTATTATCATGTACGCGACAATCGTACAGAGTGTGATTTTATGAATCATCCACTTTACGTGTACCTAAGGGTTGCCATACTTCTAACTAAAATAAAATAAAAACAGTGACGAAGCAGAATTGATGTTATCGCAAGCAATTCCGTTTCGTCGACGATATTAATTTTTTTAAATCTTCGCTCTTCCTTTTCACTAACGACATTTCTCCGTAACTGGGAAAACGAGCAGTTTTCTTATAACAAAGCTGGCCCTCATTCACTCTGGTCTTAATAGTCCATGACATCTGGCAGTCCACCAACGCAATGGACCATTACGTTCTCTCAACGAGATTTCCACGCTACATTCATGCGGCCCGTACCTAAAAAATGTCAGGAGAGCGCGGCATTGCACCATTCATCCTAACCTAATTTCGTTTGCAACGGTCACTGGCCTGTTAGCGCTGTTTTTTATGTGTGCTAGATAATTTAGCGTGAAAATACTAGATGTGCTACGCTACATCCAATACAGAAATTTTCACAAGATGCAATAACTCGAAATGTCTATGCATACCTATTGGCCTAGGCAAAAGGAATTAATATATTTTCTGAAATATGTGACAATAATGAGCTTTTCACAACTTCCTCATGAACTATAGAATGGACAACAGGTTACCCCTGGAATTATCTGCTTGTAAGCTAAAACCTTGTAAACGATCATGATTTATGAACAGAAAGAAACCTCTTTGGTCTTAAAACTTTAAGCTTTACTGCTAAACTTGGCAGGTATTAATTAATTCCCATTGAAAGGCCCCAGCAGTAAATGGCAAAGTAGTAAGGTGCTAGACTAGACAACGACGTTTTTCAAATGAAACGCACGCGAGCTAATAGAAAACCCGTCTCGTCAAATAGAAAGACGCTAACCAACTAGAAAATATAATTTCTTGCAAAGTTGCAACATTGTATCCCTGAATAAAGTAATCTTTTGACAGAGATCACACTTCTTCAATCACGTGACCATAGACCACATAAAATACTTTTTCTCGTTTCGCGCCCTCGCGACCCAAGCGCCACTTAAAGATATGACAGCTCAAATTACGCGACGCGCATGCCCTCAACAATTAATGATGTCATTTCGCGCGCTTTTTATTTATCGTTCGGATATTAGTCTGCGCTTAAAGGAACCGGTGCAATAATTTGTATTTACATGCACGTTTGTCATTTTTATTTCGTATTGCTTTGCGTGTTTTTCTTAGAAAGTTTCACTTGGTGTGTGATTATTTAAGGGACGAGTGCAAAATGTATGATTTAGTTGCCAATAAGGCTTAATTAATATTCTGTGTTATTTGTTTCAGGTACTAAACTAAAGAAGGACAGGTTATCCAGACATCATAAGCTTCGGGAAGTAATGGAAAGTAGCCATATACTTACCCCGATAAACGTCGTCAACAATAGCGTTTTACTCGTACATGGAACGGATTTAAATTTTGAAAAAAATGTATTACATAGTTGACTCTTCGATCGGGCATGCGATACACGATTACTTACACTTCACTGCATCCAATTAAATCGCAAAGACATGTCCAAATTATGGCTAAATTATCGTTTTACTTGAGTTATATTAGGCTTTGAAAAATAAAACTCATATCATAATAAAGGTCGTAAAAAATGTGTATTATCTCGGGTCACATAATGTATAATTTCTTTATCATTTTTCTCCAAGAGCGAAAAAACAGTCAAAATTTAGGCATTATATCGCTCGCGCGGCTGGGCGGGGGGGGTGAGGTCGTGCGTACATAAAAACAAAGTAGTGCCACCTCGCCTTAATTACCTATTTATATTAATGACCCTTTGTCCGGCGCATCGTACTATCGTGACACTTATGACACCAAACGAGACATAGATTTTTTTAAAGTATGTTTCAGAATTAGAACACACTTTTGCAACATCAAAAATATTATCAGTTATAAACCCATTTAAATCTCCGTGCAATTTCCGCAAAGAAATTAAGTTACGTTTCGTTACATCTGCGATTCCCTCGGTTGCAAGTTTTAAGTGAATTAGAAATGAAACTTTGTTGGAAAGTCTCGTTTTACAAAAGTGAAGTTTGTGTGCGCGCGAACGAAGTGCGTGGCGAATCGGACCGAGACGGAACGAATAAAACAATGACCCGCCCGGCCTTGTGCACAGGGTTACCAGACCTAAAAAGAGGACCATTTTGTTTTGAGATTAACTAAAAATATGTTAGCAGCTGGTAGTTCGGAAATGGGGACCTTTAACTTGCAGAGTCTTGAAATTATTTTAATAAGTATGAAAATAGTTACTAGTCCGGACATTGGTTTTCTCAATATTATTCGCACCAGAGACATGGACTATTAGAGCAAAAGACCGGGGAAAAATTGACGCTTTTGAGATGTGGTGTTGAAGAAGAATGCTCCGCATACCATGGACCGCGAAAATAACAAATAAGTCTATACTCGCTCGGCTCCACATAAAAACTAGACTATCAACGATGTGCTTCCAGCGTATTCTTGGGTATTTTGGTCAGTTTACCCTTGTTCCGCCGAACAACTTTTGATATAATGTTACTTGTTCGAACAACGTTTAAGAAAATAATCATTTTGTATACCTAATATCGATTTACATAATTTTCATTTCATCGAATATTTATTTGCGATAACAACGTTTGCGCTATTGATCAAAATGTATAATGTTCATTTGGGTTCACCCTTGTTTCGCCGAACAACTTTTGATCTAATGTTACTTGTTTGCGATAACAACATTTGCGCTATAGATCAAAAGGTATAAGGATAGAATTGGTTTGGTTAGGTTAGGTTAGGTTCCCGCTAAGTTTTTTCTTCGTGTTCCTTTAATACGAGTATACGACCGTCTCGCGACAGTATCCTTTATGGGCGGCATGGGCATCGGGCCGTAGGCCGACGAAGGAGGCCGGCGGAGGCCCGGCACTTCGGGGACAGAAGATATTAGTGTTATTTAATATGCGAGCGCAGCGAGCGCGCGCCATGGAGTACATGCGTTGCATGTATGAGTGACGTCATTATTATTATTACTAAACATTGGGGTGATTCATCCACTTAGCGGACATGCAACGCATGTACTCCATGACGCGCGCTATTAAATAACACTAATATCTTCTGTCCCTGAAGTGCCGGGCATCCGCCGGCCTCCTTCGTCGGCCTACGGCCCGGTGCCCATGCCGCCCATAAGTGTGAAATTACAGTGGCAGCGGGCGGGGCGGATGAGCGGGTGACGCGTCGAGCGGAAAACGCTCATTTCAATAGATGAACACAGTAGCAACGGAGCGTTTGAGCGGTTTGGACGTTTCTCTTATGTGCAATTAATATTTGCTTAAATTAAAATGTCCGATTATTTGGAAGCTAGCGCCTATATAAAGTGGGACCTTTTTTTTTCTAAAAGCAATCGTCACGATATTAATAGTGATCGGTAGAGACATGGTGAATTTCATACTTTATACGAAAGGCTACGAAACCATGAAGATAAATTTTATGAATACACTCGAATGACAGTAACAACTTTTGACTACATATTAAATGCTGTGACAACGGCATGACGTCTGAACAAACCGAGCGGAAAACGCAAACTGACTTGCGTCCACCCGCCCCGCCCGCGACACACGCTTTCCCGCCGCGATACCCGCTCGCCCGCCCCGCCCGTACTTGGTGCACCTTGGTACACAAGTACAGTACGATCAAATTATCTTGGCAGCTCCGAACTTCGTGCGGGTCATTTTGTTACAACGAATGTATAAAAGTGTTATGATATTTATTTTATTTGTATTTCTCACTGTTTAAATTAGATATTTTCTGATCGTTTATGTATTGGTTTATCTGGCAATAACAGTTTTATTCACAAGTTTACATGCGTAAAATTTCGCAAAGCCTATGTTCAGACCTGCCAAGATAATTTGATCGCACTGTATGTGCTTGTCTTACACGCCAGCGGATTCCGCTACCCGCGCCGCTCCCACTGTAATTTCACACTAAAGGATACTGTCGCGAGACGACGGTCGTATTATAGGAACACGAAGAAAAAACTTAGCGGACGACTAGCAACAGCCATTCGAAGTGTCTAGTCGTCCGATTAACAGATGAATAAAATGGTTAGGTTAGGTTAGGTTAGGTAAAAGAAAACATTGTAAATATGTATTTGCATTTTTTTTATTTTGAAAAAGTAAGCACTTAGACTAATCTTAAATTAAATGCGATCGCTTTAAGTAAATTTAATTCTGTGTAAGTGTCATTTGAAAATTCGGTCAAATTATATTATTTCAAATAAAATTAGTGCATTTGAAAATTCGGTCAAATGATATTATTTCAAATAAATAAATAAAAATCGACCAATTAATTATTCGGTCAAATGAATAATTATACGAACTGACTTTATGGTAACTGAAATTAGTCGAAGTGATTTTCGACGAAACGCTGTAATACCAAACAAGGGTAAACCATTTTGGTCACATTGCCCGTCGTCAACCAGATGACCTAGACAAATTAATCGTAGTGGGCAAGATCGAAGGAAAGAGACCCCGCGGCCGATCACCTAACCGTTGCTGTGACCAAGTTACTGCACTCACTGGACTCTCTGTTACAACTGCTCTAAGGAAAGCCGAACATCGAGAGAAATGAAGACATATTGTACGAACTATGAAGGACTTTCATCAGGGACACGACCTTCAGTAATGAAGAACACGACTACAAAGAAAGAAGAAAATAGTTAATTTTGTTTTTGATCTGGCTTAAAAGGAAATAAGCTGCCCATTTTATTGGCTTCAATGGAATAAAACAATTCACAGTTCACATGAACATTCCACAACCCTGAACACATCAATAAATTCTAACTTTACAACTCGGCAAATGTATTTTCTAGATATTATTGCAAGAACAATAAAATAGGCTGAAAAATGTTATGACACTCTTTCACGTGGGAATAAAACCTTGTTTATGGCTTAAAAAGTGAAGCATCGTTTAGTTCGCGATAGTAAACGATCTTTTTTGTCGAACAACATGTTTTACAACTCTCTTACAAAGTGGAACATTAAACATACGTTTGAAGAATCACTAAACAAGTTTGACAGAGCTCTTTTACTTCAATAAATCGATAGAAGATGAAAACTAGCTATTGTACTTACGTGGAAACTGTTAGAAATGAAATAGACAACGTAAAGGTGCTGCAAATGTATTTTTTTTTAATTTGCTTCTACCTACCTAACCTTCTCTAAATCCAAATCAACATTAACTTTGTTTAGCATTCTAAATTAAACATAAGTAGAGATTTCATTATAAACATAGAAGGCAAAAGAAAACAACTTTAAGGATTTTGTACAGTTTAAAAAATATACAAATAAGTACATAACACATTCCTTTAAAGCAAAATAAATAAATTACGAAACTCGAGTAGGTTGGTACTTAACAAGACAAACGAACAGAATGTATAGTGCATTTTACCACCAAAATCGGACCAAGTCCAAGATGGCGTCGGTTTTGGCGGGAACTTACAACAGATCCTTATCGCCTCTCAAACGGCGAATGAAAGGCAAATGACAGCATTAAATGGAATTATTGCAGCATTATTTTGTAACGTTTTTCTTTGTGATTTAAGAAAAAATGCCGAAATTGAGAAATATCTTCGTGTCTTGCTAATATTTTTGAGGAAAGAATTTTAATTTGTCAAGTAAAGCAAGCTTCAATATTAACATTTCCCAAAATTAATTTTCACCTCAGCTTTCATTTATTACATAATACAGTTCAGAATATCTTTATTTATAAGGTTTTTTTATTAATATCCTCCAAAGTGATTTACTTCCATATTTGGTGATAGGGAAGTAGGTAAATAAAACACCCGAAATCACTTTAAATCAAAGAAATGCGATGACAAACAGAACAGACACACGCCCCTTGCGGTGTAGGTAAATAAACGGTAATGGCCCCCCTAGCCACCCCGAGATTTAAAATATTTTATCTTTAAAATAAAAAGCATGTCCCGCCCGAGGCCAGTCGCTGTATCTGCCAAAATCTGCCTTCATTTTACAATGGTACATACAAATATATCTACAACTCCTTTTATATAATACATTTTAGGCACGTTGAAATGCGTCTGGCTTCTGACATATTGTTTTGTTTCCCAGACGTTACAAATCATTCTTTTGTTTTGGTTAATTACCTCTGAAAGCAATGTAAATTGGAATTTAGAGCAAAAATAAGTAGTTATTAACATTTTCTAGATTCAGTTTATATTTCTTTGGTAGTTAGACGATGGTAAATTTTGATAAAAGCAATTCGTTTGTCGCTTCAAACAATAAAACAGAGAAATATTATATACAGAAACATAAATTAATAGAATAGATTCTAAACTAGAAATTACTTCAGTCCCGTAAATAATACCCAAAACAAAAACAGTAAATAGCTTTTCAGGAATAATAGTGAAAGTTTTATCGAATTTTAACTTTTTATAAACAAGAAGAAAAGTTTTACTTAACAAGACAAAAAGACATCTTTTGATCATAATAAATTCAATTGATCAACAAAAGGTTTGATATTATTAACTTCTGCCAAATGTAAAATTTGCTCCTCTAAATCACTCAAAAGAGAACTTGATAAAATACATCACTTTCTTAACATTTTATTGCTTCTTCCGCCAAGCTATCTATTGCCCAATGGGCGTGTAGTGGCTGGCATATCAGCCAACCCTTCGGGGATTAAACGAACGAGGTACCTACATTATGCACCCTCGGAATTTCTTGCTTGCTACCCTGGTAATGACAGTTTGTTATCAGTTGGAGATAAGCTGTTTTTAAAATGAGCAGTACAAAAACGCAGCTTTTCTTGTTTAAAGGTTCGGTTAAACTTGAACCGGTACGGCTTGCTCTGGCTGAAAACTCAAACTCTAAGCATTTATTTCAATTAGACCATTACAGGCACTTTTGAATGTCAGAAAAAGAAATAAAACGAAATTACAGCCACAGCCACAGTCACAAGGCATGATAACTTGTGAAAGTACTGTGATTGCCCATTCCACAGCGTAGATCTCTATGGAAAAGAATGAGCAAGGTGCCTATACTGGAGCCTCTGTTAGTGTGTAGTGTCCACAGCCGATCCATAATAAATCCGTATCACTTTGACTGCTCTGCCAAGCACTTTAGACATCAGGAAAAACTATGTATTTTCACATAGAAAAAATATGTTTGCTACTAATGATCGAACACATGTCTTTCGAAGAAACTGAAAATCGTAATATTCCGTGAATTCAGCGCTGCCATAAATCCGGTAATTTGTCAAGATTACTGTCCACAAGACAAATTATTGCTGATTTACTTTACGCGCTAATTTTGGAAAAAACAGCTGTTAGCTTTAACTGTTTTGTATGTGGAATCAAATTTAATGAAAAGTTAGGGGAACAAACAGGAGACCAACTCCAAGTAACATGGATCAAAGGCATGAAGATAATGAATGAGATGTGTTAAGAGAAAGACATGAGATAGTAAAACTGCAATTAGGAGAATACACAAGAGGCATTTTATTACTGACTGATCAACTGACTGCGAGGTCAATGGTAAAGGAAATATCATCTCCGGATAGTAACTGAACCACAAACGGACAGACACAGGATGGGCTGCACCATCCTGTTGTTTATACATCATTGTTTTATATGGATTCCAAAATGTGGAGGATCGGTCTCATAAAATATAGAATTTATGATACTTATTGAGAAATATGTTTCTCTTCGGACATTGAGGACACAATGTCAGTTGAAATGATTGCCTGGCTATTAAAACAGATGATTTAAATAAATATTTAGTACTCTGTGTTACGTGGTGCAATGAAGATTGGTAACTGGTACCGCAATATCGATATGTCGAGTGTCAAGCTTACCCTGATGACCAACTTATCTACAAAGGACTCGCACTTTATTCTGCAGCAGAGGAGTATTATTCCACAAGTCCGCGACGCGTCGCCCGCGCATTGAATCCGGCACTTTATCAAGATAACTGTCGTCGTGAGTAATTTTCACTGATACGCGGTCGACGTTGATCAATCGATTTTTGTACACGAATCGATACCGCCCGAGAATCGGATCGCATCGAATCGAACTTTGGCGTAACGTGTTGATTTATACGAGTGATCCGTGATGTTATGGCGCATTATGGCCCTGTTTAAAGGTCACAGCGTTTCCTTTTTCTTTATTTGTGCTTGATGTGGCTTATCTGACGACAAATGGGTAGGTTTCTGCGAAGTTGGACGTGTGTTGTTTTATCTTCAGCCGTGTCATCGTAATTCGTGGTTTTTAACGAGATCTTTCGACGATTTAAACCCTGAATTCACACACTTTTGTGCTGTGATTCATCACCAGTAAAACAAACATAATTTTCCATGAAGAGTGGACATACAGCGACCCATTTGGTCCCTACTCAATTCTCTCATCCCTCACCGTAGCAAGCAAACACATAAACAAAAACGCCCCTAATATGAAACACAAACACACAAACCCTATTATAATCCTTTACGCTCAGCAGACGTATAATTACTAATTAAATAATTAATTACAAACGGTATCCTGTCCGGGGTATAATTCGCAGGCGATTCGTGAATTGAACCCTTTCGCCCCCACTTGGGGTACGATCGGGGCATTTGATCCACTCCACTTGTTACAAAACAACTTTAGAACGAGATCATTGGGAAGCCTATTGTTTTCATAATTACTTTTGATTTTCATTATCATATTTCGTTTATTTAATTTTGTTCATTTGCTTTTGAGATTGGAAGTTTATCATTTATTTCTAGACTTAATTGTTTCTTGATCTTCTGTCTAAAATTAGAACTTTTATAAGGTTGATCTGTGTCCTATTGTAAACTGAGATTGGTACCCAATCCGTTTTAATAACAGTTACTTATACTGATTTAGACAGTAACACGGTCTATACACATAATTATATCCGGATCATTTCCAGTACCTACCTAGTTTACACAGGCACAACTTTGCGATTATGCACGAAATAACATCAACACAACACTAATTAGAATTTTGCCATTAGGCATAGTAATCTATGCATAAGTAATGGCTCATGCGCATTTCCACCAACACTAAGCGGCTACTAAATATTTATTATTGCACTGTTACAATATGAACACCAGCATCAGCCAAATAACTGTAATGTTATGTCCTACCCTTTCAATGCCTACCCGACAGTGTTACACCTCCCTAGACACAGCTTAACATATTTCTACAGCACTTTTATAGTCCGCTAGAAGCCAAATAAATTGGCACTTAGTTTAACCATAAACCTACCTAGTTGTAAGGGTGATATTTCGCTTAGTATTATGAGCCCTGTAATCGTTAGTAGGATCAGCAGAATATGTGTAACGAGCTAATTAGTCTAGGGCCTCCTGGTGTATTACTGAAGACCTAGATCGTAAATTATATAAATAACAGCTGGTTCGATGTCGTCCTGGATTCCAAAATAGTTGGTAGAAGGCTAGGCAGATGATGGTGACATTATCATAACTATTTTAACTATAAGGTCCCATTAAAATAGGTGGACAAAATTTCAGAAATCATTCAGACAACCAAAATAAGGACGATGGTAAAAAAAAAATAAGAAAAACGCATGGTAGGTACCTACTCATAAACGATGAGTTTGTTCTAGAGAGCCGGTAATTAAGCCGGTTGCCGGTTGTTAAGTAAAAAAAAAAAAAGGTAGCACTCCGGGAGTGCCGGCAGAAGTGAAAACTTCAATATTAACTTTCAAACTCGCGTCAGGGTCACGTGATGCTGATCGAAAAATCTTACGATTTTTCGATCAGCATCACGTGACCCTGACGCGAGTTTGAAAGTTTTTACCCATACAAAAAAAAGTGCTCAGCGCCGCTAAAGAAGTTTTCACTTCAAAAAACTTTATTTGATGTTTTTTTAGTTTAGATAAGTTTGGTTAGACATACTGAACGCTGTGTTAAAATTTGTCCACCTATTTTAATGGGACCTTATATAACCCCTGGTGTTATAATGATGACCGACTTTACCATGAAGGGGACAATGTTTTCCGTAGGGGCTGCGGGTTGTTCACAAGAGATACCGCGGCCTCGACATAAAGGGCTAAGAAGGAACATGGGTGGTTTTTAGTCGGTCGAAGTCTGACAGTCCCTTTCGCTCTGCCCAAGAGCGGGAGGGGTTATTTGATGATATTCCATAGGCCAAAAAAAATATATATTGGACAATGTTTGTTAAATAAATAAAGCTCGATGGGAAATGGTTACTGCTATGAGAGGAGGGTTACAACACCATTCGTTTGGCGATGCAGCCAAAACTAAATGTAATAAAACCAGCCTGAATGACGACTCTGAATCGTGGTTGTAATTTCACCAACAGCAAACAACATTTAACTCAAAACAAGACAATACTGTTAGCAGTAAAACATACAGCAGTACTATTCCCTTTTACGAGTTACCAAGAACCTCTACTACTACTACAGAAAATTACATCCCAAAATTAACCAGCACTATAACCCTCTCAAAGACACTACCTTACAACCCTTACATGTGAGAGCACATCCCTACAATCGAACTTAACTAATCACATCTTCGCATTAGCACAGACAGCCCTCAGACCGCAAGGGGGGGTGAGCGTCGAGGTGGGGGGTGGAATGGAGGGGGGGAGGCGTTCGCTTTGAGTTAACACCTCACTGCTCGATTATACGAATGCGAGTTATTCGACGGTAGTAAAGCAGACACGGTAATGACGGCTGGTAATGAGGTGGGATTCGTAATGATATTACTCGTGTTTTTTTGGGGCGTGAAAGTATGGATTTTTCTGGGGTTTACAGAGTAAGGAGACTTACCTAACAGTCTTACAAGGGATATCCTATTAAGTACGCAGTACTAAATTTACTGGGTTGTGGAGGTCAAAAAGGCAGTCGCCATGTAAAATATTGGCATTCAGCAGCATATGGTTAGACTATAACCCCAACATAGTTGAGAAAAGGACTAAGTATAGGCAGATGTTGAAGACAGAGTAAGAAGAAATGTTGGTTTGCTTTATCCATGTTCATATGCCTGTTGGAGAATTTCAGGCTACCTCAGACTACCTGTAACGATTAGAAGGGACCAACGGCATAACGTACTTTCCGAAGCACGAAGGAAACTCTCTATCGCCCAAATACTCATACGTCACTCAATTTTATGTAACCCTCAAAACTCCTGCTATCTCTGTCACTCTGCGTTTAAGTAACAAAAACAGCACGAGATTTAAGTGCAACTTAAAATTGAGGGACGTTTGAGTATTTGGGCGTTAGTCACTCATCCACGAACCAACTTACGTAAGGACAGCTTAACATTAAAACCTGTGAATCTTTACCCATATTAAAGCATAATTATTTAGCACTATAGAGTTGTAGAAAAAAAAAATCTTATGCCAATAATTTCTCCGTTTCTTCAATTAGAACCAGCCTATCTATAACTTCTAAACAAAGTCCATTCTCCATTGCACCACGCGCCACAGCACTCGGCCTCCTCAAAGTATATCGCTATCACAACGTTTGTTCATAACGGCGCGGCGCAAATGACATTTGTGCAAGCGTCCCTTTGCAGAGGGAGCGACGGTAATGAGCGCGATTGTAATGATATTATACGGGCTACGGCCGCAGTTTAATCGTATGACTTGTGTTATACGTTTCATGTTTTTTATTTATCATTTTATTCTAGGAGGCACATTTTTGAGACCTATTTTTCGTACCGACAAGTCAGTTGCATCCAACGAGATTTGAACATAACATAACATCACGCCTGTAATCACCGAAGGGTTAGGCAGACGTGCACCTAATAAATAGTTCACCCACATTAGACCAACGAGTTATAAAGATATGTAAACATAAATTGTTTGGATATGTTGCTTGTTAGTTGTTACATACTCCCTCCCCCCTCCCTATCGTATCTCGGAAACAAAGAGACTTTACTTGTTTTTTTTTAGGGATTCGTATAGAGGAGGCTCGGGGAAGTAAAAACCATTTTTCGAATTTGACCCCCTTGCCCCCCTTCACCCCCCCTTTAGGCGGATCTCGGAAATAAAGAGATTTTACGTGTTTTTTTTTAGGGATTCGTATAGAGGAGGCTCGGGGAAGTAAAAACCATTTTTCAATGTTGACCCCCTTGCCCCCCTTCACCCCCCCTTTAGGCGGATCTCGGAAGTAAAGAGACTTGGCACATTTTTTTTTAGATTTATTAAAAGGGGCAATGCGTGAGTCGAAATCGTTTTTCAAAGCTCCCCCCTCTCCCCCCTTCAACGCCCCCCCCCCTCTTCACCCCTTTTTTTACTACTGAAGTTTTTTTTATTCTTACCTAAAACTATTGAGGGGCGTTGAAATTTGTATACCCTCCCCTCCCCAACCTCCCCTAAAATTAAAAGGGCTGTAACTTCATAACGGTTAGAGATAGCCATTAGGTGTTTGAACAAATATTATAGTAGGCGTCGAAACCTGTCCAGTGGTGGTACAGCGGTAAAGCGAAGGGGGGAGCGGGCGAGCGAAGCGAGCCGGCGACCCCCGTAGCATAGGGATAATGTCACGATAGCTTTCCGGTGGTAGGTAGGTCCTGAGTGGAGCGAACCTGCGAGACCGAGTGTAGCGAAGGTTGAGTGGGTGAAGCGTCCCCCCAAAACGGTAGGTGTAGGTAGGTAGTAAATAGGTGTAAAAAAACCCAAGAATGTCCATCGGGAGCTGAACATTGCAAAACTAGTTCATTTAATGGCAGCCCCCGACGGACATTCTTGGGTTTTTTTAAGGCGGGTGTTTTATGTTATTTTATCGTTTTTTCAATTAATTTTTAACAGTCGTGGGTTTTTTCAAAAAAAAATATTTTGCTTTTTTTTGACGACTACCTTTGGCTGCCTCGTTGTTCGAGTGATCGCCAGCGTGTCTGATCTGAGCATGAGAGATCTTAGACGAAGAGACCTTGAAAAATCTATATTCTGCATCAACCTTTAATCTGCAAGAAACAACTGCTTAATTGATACTACTCGTATTACTTAGTCTCAATCAACACAGACTGGAGTCTCATCGTATTACTCTCCCTTCCACCTCAAAATTATTCATAGATAAACAAACTAAAATCCTCTGAAACACATCATTAAGTTGAGTAACAGCTGTCCTGTTTCCCAAGCGACATAGCACTCATAACGCGAGGGTTATCTAAGGCTTGCGCAAACGACCCACCGACTACTGCCACCGGTGGCTGTCGCACGCCACTTCCTTTGGTACGTTTGCATTGGTGCTAACGAAAGTGGTCAGTGGCCGCCACTAGAAGGTGAATACTGAGTCGAGAGTGGACCCCACTCGCTACACGTGTGCGGCGATTCTATCTAAGACGTTTTAAAAATCATGTGAACAGTTTGTCGCCAGCCACCGGTGGCTGTGCAAAGTGGCCCGTTTGCGCGAAGCCCAAGTCTTTTACGTTGCCGTAGTTCGCGAACTGTCGCAGTAGGGGTTGACAAATAACCTGATGACGTTTTCATGTAATATGATGGTATTGTAGACTGTAGTTATTAGAATTTATTGGTGGGGGATATGGGGTTGGTGTTAAGCCAGGTTTTAGAATTTATGGTGTTCATTTTGTTGTGTTAGTGATGTAAAGGGTTTTGCATGTTAGATTATAAGGGAGGCACGGTGGTGCGAAATTGATGAATGATTTGGACTTTAAAAGTCAAAAAATATTGCTTGTTTTATGAAATTTCAGTTACAGTGGCCCGTAAAGGCTGGGTTCCAGTTTTTAGAGATGTTTGGCTTCAAGATGGTAATAATAGGAAACGATTGAGCAGATACCGAATAAAAGATTTGTCTCCATGCAAGCTGTTTTTGTTATGTACTACTACTGTGTCAATCTCTCTTCTCTCCCTCCATGTAACCATGAGATCGTTGACAAAGTGAGATGTCACATCGTTTTTCTTCCTCTCAATTTTTATTCACGTAATAGATTACTAAACTACAGAAAACCAGCTTTATCAATCCCGTCAAAAGTCCCTGTAGAGTTAGTTGTGAGTGAGTGGACGGTGAAACTGAAATCAAGGATTGCTCGGCAACATTACTCGGCAACATACTTTGAGAAGTGATTGTTTAGGCATTTCCGAGTGACCATCAAATCTTATAGCATAGCTCTATCTCATCATCACCTGCCTAGCCTTTTCCCAGCCATGTTGGGGTCGGCTTCCAGCTTCCGGTTTGCAACTACAGAAAAGCTATATCAATCATATTAAGAGTCATTGTAAAATTTCGAAATGCTTTGAAAATGGTAGCTTCTCATCAGCCCTCTTATCTGCCATCACACGACCTGACCCTGCGGCAATCCAATCTATAATAAAGTCACATTAACCAAAGCCGCGGCCGCCCACTCCAGCCCGTTGACTGATCGCTTCCGACACACGCATGCGCCCGCGTCGCGTGTTGCTCTGTTGGCCAATCAATGGGAAATGTTGCCTTACCGCTGATAACGATAGATACTCCGACTCGTATCAGCCATTAGTTATGCGTAATTGGTAAGGTTCATTGAATTAAGATGTGCAGGTGTAGTTTCGTTTCGGGCTATTTGGATGTTTTGCCTATGAGCTGACAGGTTTTACAATCAATCATCATCATAATGATTTCAGCCCGGAATCACTCACTGCAGCATTCAGACATTCCCTGCTACCCGATTCCGTGCCTCCACCATACAAGTGTTTCGTGATTTGGAAAATATCGTCAAGTCAACGCACTTTTAGACTGCCATTCCGATACTATTCTGCAGAACTTCCTTTAAAGATTTTCTCTATCGGTCATCTCTGCGTCTAACCCTTTCCTGTTATCTGGAACAGGTTTCAAACAGTATGCTGAGCATGCAATCCTTGTTCGAATCCCGGGTCGGGTAAAGTGCTACCTAGTGGGTATATTTCCACCAGTATACCCAATAGGTAGCACTTTACCCGACCCGGGATATCTACATCTACACTTCTACATCTACACTAATATTATAAAGAGGAAAGATTTGTACCTATTTTTGTATGTTTGTATGTTTGTAATGAATAGGCTCAAAAAGTACTGGGCCGATTTCAAAAATTCTTTCACCCTTGGAAAGCTACATTCACCCTGAGTAACATAGGCTACTTTTTATCCCTGTATTCCCACGGGAACGGGATCTACGCGGGTGAAACCGCGGGACGTCCGCTAGTTAGGTATATAGCAATACCTAGGCTCGTCCCCGGTTACGTGAACTTAAAAACATAACTAGCTAAATGTGAATCCTGCAGGAACACGTCTACCTCACACTTCAAGGATTACGGAATACGGTTGTTGTAAGGTGTTGTGGTTTACAAAAATAAATCCAGGCAGCAAAACGGTAGCTGAAATGCCGGCTCAATAATTACCTGATTAGCATTTAAATATATCCACTCATAGTCGTTAGGTTTAATAATTAAGTAACAAAGTAATTAACACAAGATCGATGGCCGTATTACCCGCTATTATTGTAATAGAACTCGAACTCAATTGCTAGTCAATAGTTCAATACCCTATTACTTTGTCTTCATAATTTCGATAATGGCCACATCCCTGCCTACCCAACTTGTACCTCTGGGGTGTCAAGCTATTTTTTCGCAAAATGGCGTAATGTCACGGCTATCCGGAATGACGTCACGTGACAGTCGCTGTCAGTCACGTGACGTCACGCGGCGCGTGATTAAAACGCCGATAACTCTTGTTTTGTAAGAGAACTCTGTTAAAACTTATGTTTATTTACAAATCAATTAAAATAACAATACAAATCAATTAAAATAACACAGCTCTCCATTCATACTTGACATACTGCAAGCTAAACAAAAAAGGTCGGCTCAGGTAGCCGACACTTGAGTCGAAAAAAAAAAAAGGGTATGTTTACGCGTTCATTCTGAGAACTCCGTAAGCCAAGTGGCTCTTGAAAGTATCGTATTGCATAGTTTGGTACACAATGTTATCGCATACAAAGTTTCAGCTGTGCGAACGTTTTGTTCACGAAACATGAGTCATAATGTAAACACTCCAAAACGAGCGATAAGAAAGACGCCCGCGCGTTTGGTTTTGACCTTGACAGGGGAATATTACTATTAATACTGAGTAACCAATTTTCATCCTTGTCTCTTCCACTACACGTTGGGCAAGTGTGAGCTATATAGGCATAGTTTTCACACATTTTAACGGTTTTTAGAAAACGCGGGAACGAGCGCCCTTAATAAGAGCGCTTGACACACAGCGACTTTTTGACAGGGATCTTATTAAGATCTCTTGACATTGGAGTGGATAATAGGTGTGCGGTCCGGTATCGACTGTAAACAATTTATTTAATTTGAATAATAACAGCTGGGAACATAATCTAGCTAACTTGTAATTACTGGCTTAGGGCTGTCTCAGACTATCTGTGCGTTAAAAGATATCTTGAAATGTTTCTGTGACTGCAGTATACTTTGCCCGTTTCCACTAAAACTTACTGACATCTTAATAAAAACTCACTGTTGAATATTCAACGGTCGACACATTGCCGAGAGTTTAAATTTCAATACATTTAGGTTTCGCACGAGTGACAGTGAATAGGCCACCTTGTTGCTTGTCTAATCTAATAATATGTGGTGGTAACATGTAAAGATAATTTGCACAGAAATATCTAAGCTGAGACAGTGATTTCAGTGAATTTTAGGAGTGGTCATGTGACATTTACTAGACCATTTGCAAAACCTAATGGATCACTAATGCTTTGCCAAACTTGATAGATTTCCATTAACTCGATTTTATTTCGCAAGTCCTAATAAGCAACAGCGAACCAAAATCAAAAACGATGAAGGTAATCGTCAGAAAAGTACTATGCTCTATATAGGTACCTTATTTGGAAGACATGCGACCTCTACCAACCCGAACTGGCCCGCTTGATGAATTGGTCCACAAGTCACATAAGGCTTTGAAAAGTGGAGTCCTGGGTCTCAGCCGTGGAAACTTTATGCTTCTTAAGCCCAACTGAAACGATATTAAAAGCTAACTTGATCACTATTCAGTTTTCTTTAAAACACCTACAAAAAACGCCAATACCTTGATTACTCACGTCAATATCTTCAATAGTCCTCCGTCACATCACTGCCACCCCTAATTACGGCATCGATCGCGAACTTGATTACAGGTTAATTGGCTGCCCGTAAAGCCAGCCGCACACCGTCCGACTACGCGACTGCTAATGACGACTAATCGCAGCGACCGGACATGTGCGTCACGAGCGCCCCAGGCGTTGCGATTAATTGAAATCGTGTAATTTGAGCTGTGTATGAAGCGTAATGCCTTGTTTGTTTATTGGTTGCGGATGATATTAATCGCTGCGATTAATTTGTGGTGTATAGCCGTCTGGTAGAGGCTTTAGTGGTTTTGTTTGATGTGTTGTTTTTTGTCGCGTCGGTTGTGCGGTAGTCTTGATGTCTGGGTGGATTTCGGTCATTTTCATTACCTCGATTAAATAATTGAGGTACATGGATTGCCGTCTGAACATTAAACCACAGAAAGATTTTCTTACCAGTTTTTATAATGTAATTTAACGATGACTTCTAACATCATCTGTCTGTCTTTTTCCCAACTATGCTGGAGTCTGTATACCAGTATTTTACATGGATCGCCTGCTTATCGGAACACCCCAACCCAGATAATACTGGATAATACGATACCCCTTTGTAAGACTAGTTGTCAGACTTACGGTCCATTAACGACTGATGCTGACTTCTTAGATTCGAAGACATGAGCCTACGATGTAGATTATGATGATGGCCCGCTCTTTCTCACAGAGAGGAGGCTTGCGTCCTAGCCGTGGGAATGATAAAGGCTGTTTTATATAAGTAGCTGCTTTAAGTAAACCGGATAAATAAATGTAGTCAGATAATTAACTAACATGGACTAAATAAATACCTGTAATCGATAAATATTTACTGCATAAACCTCATGTATCAATACGTTAGTAATTAACCGGTACATTCGTTTAATTTGTTTAAGTAAATAAATAAACTGCCATAATTTATTTAATTTCTGTCAGTAATCACCGTTGCGAATGGACTGCGTCCGTAAAATAATTGCGTTCTAGGGTTGTTGCGATCATGAAACGTATTTTTATTATTAATAACTTTTATATCTTAATTTAAAACAACACCGAGTAAAGTAGAAGGAACGGGGAGGCCTTGGCCCAGGAGTGGCAAAGTTCCGGCTATCAAAAAAAATCAAAGGGCCAGGCTTTCTGTATAAATTGATTTCGGAATAATGCATCATGAGGAAAGAGGTAGATCCTAGACCCAAAAACCTGAACAAAATAATTAAAATACTAACCGCACTGGGCCCACGTGGACTGGGACTGGGATCTCCAAAAGAGAGCATTTAAGAGAATTTGTTGCTGATTTTGCAAGCTGTTGTGTGCTGAAATTGGTCTGCTCTTATGATTTAAACGTAAACTTAGTGATGTCTCTGAAAACTGTCTAGACAAAAATTTTAAGCTATTATAAATGCAGCTAAACAAAAAAAAAATTGAAATTTTCAAAATGGCATATATAGTTTTTCATTACTCATACTCTGAAAGTAGGTCATGACATGCCTGCGGAGCGGGTTGAAAGTACTACTTTTCAGCCCTAGGGAGAATCGCTTTCTACTGACAGCTGTCAAATTATTTGATGTAATTGGGAGCATGCCTATTGCCATCAACCAATGTAATTAGGAGCAAGCCTATTGCCACCAACTGATGTGATTAGGTGCAAGCCTATTGCCATCAATAAATATAATTAGGAGCAAGCTTATTGGCATCAACCAATCTAATTAGGAGCAAGCCTATTGCCATCCACCGATTTAGGTAATTAGGAGCAAGCCTATTGCCATCAACCAATATAATTAGGAGCAAGCCTATTGCCATCAATTGATGTAATTGGGGGCAAGCCTATTGCTCCCAACCGATGTAATTAGGAGCAAAACCATTGCCATCAACCAATCTAATTAAGAGCAATCCTATTGCCATCAACCGATGTAATTAGGAGCAAGCCTATTGCCATCCACCGATTAGATTTAACCGATTTTAAGTGTTTCTCATATGCTTACTTTTTATAATTTTTTGTCAATTGGTTTTTTCATTCTTCTTTCTTTCGATTTAGGTAATTGAGCGCAAGCCTATTCCCATCAACTTTCCTTGTATTCGTAATGAAAAGCACAGTGTTTACCTCGGGTTAAAGACTTATTTAGTCCCTCGAACTATTAGCGCCCTCGCTGCGCTCAGGCGCCAAACCCCGTCTCGGGGACTAAATAAGTTACTTTCACCCCTAAGGTAACAATGTACTATTATTTAGAGGTACCCCAACTACTGATAGAGTGCTAACGTCCATAGAATATCAACACGTCTACTTCAAATGACTTAACTTAAACACCATTCATGCTCACACTCGATTTAAAAACCCCTAAATTCATAATAGTCCGTAACGGCACGCAACAAGAGACAACCCATTCACTCCAAGCGAAATATTTCATTCAAAAGAGTTCCGTCTCATTAACAGTTCCACAATTTTTTCTCAAAACAAAAACATCCAAGTACAATGCCTGAAATATTACAAAATACGGAGAAAAGCCACAGAATGGCGGAGTTTTTACTGCGGACTCAATTAGGTGAGTTTACGACATTTTTCAGTTTATTTCAGTGAGACCACACGCGTTTACCGCTGTAAAGCTATTTACATGTTTTACTGGTTCGTTACTTCACGCCGGTTTTCAGGGAAGGGAGGGAAACTAGGTGGAGGCAATGCTGTAGTCTTCGTCTCTGTTCAAAGTGATATTAACAAACTTATGAGACTACCGATCTGCCCAAGCATTCGATTGATGGACTGTGTGAGGAATGATATGAAATAAAAAGGAGAAAATAAATAAATCAATTAAATAAATCAATTAAATAAATCAATTAAATAAATCAATTAAATAAATCAATTAAATAAATCAAGAAAGTAATAAACAAAGCACGAGCAAGAAGAAGATGATGATCTGGCCAGGCATAGTATACATTTCTACCATAACATAACATACCGCCTGTAATCCGCGAAAAATCGGGCAAAGGTTTCTCCAGTTAAGTTTAACTGCCATAGGGTGAGCCTATTGCCATTGACGGGGCACGAAGACTGTTACAGACAAAACTTATATAAAGAATAAATCGACGAATATTTTGGAAATTGTACCACTTGATTGACGATTCTTGCTCAGCAGTAGAGATTAACGATACTGAGGTGGACGACGTTCTACCATTGGTCAATTATAAAATAATTGTTTGTTCCCAAGAAAACTAAAATCAAGTAGATTACTTTACCAGAGAATATTGTAGCCAAGAGATTTTGTGTAAAATCAAACCTTCCCTAGCAGCAGTTTATAAGTACTTGAGACGCTGTTTATTCCAAGAAAGCCTTGGAAATATTCCGCGAAGAAGCTAACTTAGATGACTGAGTAAACAAGTAATCTTCTAAACTTAGTACTTGTTAGAATCTTAAGGTCTATTATAACTGATCCTCTTAACACAGAACTTTACAATTTTGATTGTTATTACTAAACGTTTTTGAGATATAAAATGGCGCTGCGGGTTGTTCGATAGAGGTACCGCGGCCTCGGCACAAGGGCTAAGAAGGAACATGGGTGGTTTTTAGTCAGTAGAAGTCTGACACTCCCTTCCGCTCTGCCCAGAGCGGGTAGGGTTATTTGATGATTTCCCACCCTCCAAAAAGAAAAAAAAAGGATAAAATGGCAAAGCGTGAATATTTGTAACAGTCTATAACATGAATATCAAACTGCCGGTTTTATCGACCTGTAACGTCACAGGATGAATTTTGTTAAAACTAGGGTTGTCAAATTGTGGTGAACTTATTTTTTAGTTGTTTTTGAGTTCGAACATTTAATATCATATAATAATATCATATTCATAATTATATGAATGGATTTGTTTGTCATGGACTGGTCTGTGGTCGAGTGAGATGGGATTACAATATCAATAATATGTTTGATGTGTAGGTTACTTACTAAGTTTCTTTGGGTACTTAATGTCTACGTCAACTAAAAAAGGAGGAAGTTCACGTGTACAATTGTTTTTGATTTTCCGAACATTTGGTATAACTTATTATGCGTCAATGTTGCAAAAAATTCTTAATATTTAAGATTCTTGCGCGATAACTCGACTCTTCATCTTAAAATCAACATGAAAAGTAAAACAATATTTCAAAAAGCATCCATAAGTCGCGTTAAAACTTTACCAAGATCTTCCCCCTTTCATCCCTTATTATCAAAATCCTCTACATCTTAGAAACCACAACACTTACCTACCAACAATAAACGTATCACCAAAGCGTTATCGCAAACGTTATAACATAACAGTTATAGCGTTATTCCCGCGATAACGTTATTCCTTTTGTTACATTTACGATACGAGAGGAATTAACTGTTCCCTGGGGTTGCGTACTTCGGTATAATATTATTGTATGTTATATTATCCTTATTGTGTACTTCTCAACGATATCGGAAAATTGGATATTCGAAGTTTGTGAATATCGTCGACCGTAGGTTCAATTGAGGTAAGGGACAAAATACGATTTTTCAGGAGAGGCCGACAAAGTTTTTTTTCGGACTATATCGCCTTTAACTTTTTTCATAACCTTTTTCGTGTCTGATTTCACACATAATCTTGTATTTTAGTGCTCTATCTACACGTGTAACATTTATTTAAATAAATTAGCTATTTAAGAAAATAGATGTCCCTTATTACAACAACGTTATATTTTGTTAGTAATGTCCCTTACTGACCAAGTATCTTGTAGTCTCGTCCCTTACATTAAATTGACCTCTGCGTTGGATTCAATTTATGGGTTAGTCCCGCTATGGTATGGTCCCGGTATGGCACCCTCTTAAAATACCTATCAAAAAGTCCCGCTATGGTACCCTTCAGTTTTTGGTACTGTTGTAAAGAAAAGTTATACAATGCGTTAAGAAAAAAATAGTATTAATAAAAAATATCTTTTCTTAACTATTATAGTTAAGCAAGATAATATTTATTAATACTATTTTTTAAACAAATCACAATGGTAATTCGTTGATTGGGAAGACCCTTACCTTATTTCAAGTGGATTGGCGGCAATAATTACATCATTTCAAGTTCCTATATTGCATAGTTTTTCAGATACATTGTTATAATGGGGCTGATTCGAAATTTATTTATTATAGATAGAGCGAAAAATTCTGAACAAAACTGTATACTTAACTCATTTTGGGTATTTTGTCCCTTACCTCAATTGAACCTACGGTCGACGATATGATTCGGTTTCATTTACTATTGTTTCTGTTATTGTCGAGGATTCGGAAAATAACTATTGGCAGTAGCTTGGGATTTCAATCTATGTTTTGTTCTGTACAAGAGGTTTACATAGTGAAAAAAGTTGAAGTTGCTAATTCAGTACTTACTTTGTTCTAATTTCAAAGAGCTTTTTGTAAAGAATCTTACTTTCTAAATTTTTCAGTAGATATTTATTTCTAACTTAGTTATGAAAGGATAGAAAAGTTATTAGAAAGTAGAATCTAGACTTTTATTCAAGTCTTATTACTAGATACTTTCTATTTTCCAAATCATTGCTCAAGTAGATACCTAATTTAAAATGTGTGTACATTTGAACGTGGCCTCAAGCAATGTACTAACATCAAACGCATAAAAAACAAAAAAGCATCAATGCCTCATTTCATTCAAGCATGATAATCACACCGATAATAAAATGCATAAAATCTTTACCATTCGACTTCTCTTTCTAACACCAACATTTACGAATATATCTGTCCCTTTCTCAAAAGTTGCAGCACAACTGGGAATTCCGACACTTTCACCATTGACCCCCGCGCTGTCGGTCATTTGTCAAAACGTCTAGATACTCATGTCTCCATTACGACGGCATTGTGGAGGATACCAGTTCTTATTGCGGGTAATCGCTTGTAATATAAACATTTAATGATATTAGTTACACCTCGTTAGCTTATTGATACACGGGATTTGAATACGAAATTAGTGAATTTGAAAGTTAGTTTTGAGTTTTTGGTGTTCCGTATAATGTTTTGGTCCAATAATAAAGCTTGCCTATAGTTAAATTAGCAGCAAGTAGTTGATTTCTATGTGTTTCAAACGACAATACACTTGCAACAATTTTACTGTTACTTTTGGCCTGTGCCAACTGCCATCCCACTGCTGGCCAAAGACCACCACTACCCATGATCTCCAAATCTTTCGGTCTTGGGCCAAGAACACTGGCTGTTGGTTCTGTTCTCTTCTTGTCCCGCCATCAGCGAAGTCTACCGCGTCAACTTCTGGCTGTGTCAGGGGTCCATAACGTGACCGGTTGTGGCCCATAGCTCGACACAACAAAGGAATTTTATAATAGATTTGGTATAGTAAAGTTAATGTTGTGAAACTTTTTTCATAATATTGTAAAATACTTATGTACTATTAAATTTTAATTCGTCGATTATTTTATGTTCCCTGCACTTGCGCCTTTTGGAAAAAAGGCACAAATGACTAGACGCCGTAACAAATATTAAAAGCTAATAAAAGAACCCAAATTTGAAATCACTGCCGCTGATTGCCAACTGATTACAACTTCCGCTAATAAATATAAAACGTTAATAAAATTGAACTGTAAATTATTTGATGTTTGTATTTGCGGTGAAAGTTACATCGACAACTTTTTACAGGTACTTACAGACTAGAATATAATTAGCGTCTATCAAAAGTTCAATCATGATTCCGACCCATTGATTTTGAAAAGGATTGGCATAGAAAGTTGCAGTATTGCTTAATGCAGCGATGTTTGTTCTGAAATAAGCATCTATTGGTATTTTTTAAAGGGTGGTGGACATCAGATACGCAGTTGGTACATTTAAAATGCTGGTAGGTATTCAGCAACATCCGGTTAGACTGGATGCCGACCTCAACAGAGTCGGGAAAAGGTTAGGCAAATGATAAGGAACACTTATGCATTTCGTGCTTCCTGGCCTTTCTAGTCCATTTTTGGCTAGTTTTGGTTGTGCATTGCCTGACAGTTAATGTTTTATATCCTTCAAATACTACCTTTTATTTAACACCTAACCTCTTTTTAAAACACGCGCCAGCCATAACGATCAGAAAGATCGATCGACCACGAAAAGCCGAATCAGCTCAGCGCAATCAATTGAAACAATTAAGCATTAAATGCGACAGCACGCCGATACGCTACGCCAGTACGCCGGTATCGGTACGCCGCGCGCCGCAACCGCTGTGATTGATAACAGTACGCCGCGCCGGCGAAATGGAATATCAATTGTATTCAAATCAATGTTTTGTTAGCATGAGACTATTCTCTAAGTTATCAGCATCCGTTAGCGAAATGCCGCTGTTAAAATATTATGTAACAGACGTCGTCGTCTCATAAACTAGTGTCGTCGTGGGCGTTCGTCTTTATCTCCATTTAGCCAACAATTTTCCCACGCCTGCTCAATTCATCTTCAGTTTGGATACGAAACAATAAAATTCTCAATCTTGCCCACTCCATAGTCAAGCTAGATAAATTGAAATCCTTTTACGGCGTCATGAACACGTTTACGATGTCCAGTTTCCGTTCCTAATCAAATCAAAAGCATTGCTTAATCTTGAACATCGACTCAGGCGCAATACTAGAATTTATTGGGTTCTTAAACAGAAGATGCAGGAAAGGTATTTTCTGATTTTCTTCAGTTTTAGTATTATGAAGCCATAACTTAATGATTTCCTTTGTGTAACTAATTTTATTGCTGCGGTGTCTTTAAAGGTAAAACGGTTATGTTCAGTACTGTTGGTTTTGAAGGCTGTTTAATGTTCGCGCCACTTGAAATAGATTAGTTTCTTTAGCAGTCAATAACACTAAACTTTGATTACTTGTGGAGTTAGGCGGTTAAACTGTCAGTCGGGGTTTGCATACTACTATACAACTGTTTTCTGAAAACATAATCAGTTTAGTTGAAGGGAGTTTAAGAGCATAATTCTGTAATGGCTGGAGTTTTAAAAGTTGGAACATAGGTGTTATTCTCTGTTCCTGATCCTTGTTGTGTGATATAATATGATCTTGGCGCTTGAAAGCAAGCACGGTTACATCTTTGCTGTCGCTGATCACCAAGGTGGCCTATTGTGATAAAATCCCACCCCTGTATGAAGAATGCACTATCTATGCACAAATCAAAGATATGGCTTTTAATCTGCAGTTTATTAATTGCTTGGAGTATATAATATATATAATAATGTTTATTTGGAACAACTTAAGTGTACAGGTTACATAATGAAAAACGAAGATAGCCACAAAAGTAGAATACTGTGGCGCAGCTATCAACGCCCAAATTCAAAAACAAAGTAATGAACAGACATTGTTCCAGATTAACTTAAAAGAAGTTAATATAAAAACTTGCAAAAACAAAGTGAATAATATAAAAAGAAGAACAATAAAAATTCTAATAATTTATACACTATGTGGTTATGTATTGTATAAATGTAGAGTGGAGGTGGGGATGGGGTGTGTTATGGTGTGTATGTGTGTGTCTACCGCGTTTACGATACCATAAGTTGCTCGGTCTCGTCATAGGACAGGCACATAAGCCAGTTGGTTACTTTTCTCTTCAGCACATTCCTGGTCATAGGGTATATATTAATTTTTTGATTTACGGTATTATAGATCTTGGAGCTGGTGTGTGTGAAGTGGCGACTGACCAACGCTAACCTACAGCGTTCAGTCTGACAGACTCTATCGGCACGACGACGGTTCTTTTTAAGGGATTCAGGGTTGTAAGGGAGAAGTAGGTGCTTCCTAAGCACTGTTTGTAACACGAACAACTGTCTCACCGACAGGACCTCACAAATTGAATAGAGCTCTGAAGTGGGAAATCTCATGGGTTTTTTAGCGAGTACTTTTAGAACTGCTCTCTGCGCCCTCTCAACCCGCAGCATGGTTGTCTTGTGCGTTCCCCCCCACGTGGTTATACAGTAACTGAGCACTGATTGAGCAAGGGCAAAGTAGACCATTCTAAGGCACTGGAAGTCAGCAGCCGCTCGAAGTTTTTTAAACAAATAGATCAATCTTCTGACTCGACTTACAACTGAGTTAATCTGGGTTTTCCAAGTCAAAAGATTGTCCAATATAACACCAAGGTACTTTATGCTGTCGGCCCGTTCAACTTGAGCACAGTCACAGGTGTTGGTCACTGGGTTAGCACACACATGGCTCCTGATAGCAAACGACGAAGGTGGTTGGCTAAGAACACTCGGGGTGAAGGGAATGAACTTACTCTTAGAGATGTTGAGCGTGAGCAAATTTGAGGTTAACCAGGTCATTACCATACTCAGTGCCAGTTCTGCCCTTTCACGCGTCTCAGACCAGTCCCTGCCATGGATTATGAGAGCTGTGTCATCCGCATATGTAATAATTTTTGTGTTCGGAAGAGGTAACTGACACAGCTCATTGACATATATGAGGAAAAGGGTTGGTCCTAGGACACTACCCTGAGGGACACCATAAAACAAGTTTTCTTCATCACTTACAAATGAACCAACCCTCACTACCTGTTTACGCCCCGTTAGGTAGCTACGGAAGATTGCGAGGGGAGTGCCACGTACGCCAATCTGTTCCAACTTATCAACAAATTTGGGGACAGAGACGGTGTCGAACGCCTTCGAAAGGTCTAGGAAGACCCCAAGTGACTTCTGTTTACTGTTGATATGTGCAACTATTGTACTTGTTAGCTCCAGGGTAGCGTCATCTGTCGATTTTCCCGCTCTGAACCCGTATTGATTTTCGGCCAGGATGTTGAATTTAGTTAGGAATTTCGTGAGCCTCACGTTGATGACTTTTTCGAAAATTTTAGAGATAGTTGAAAGGACGGATATAGGCCTGTAATTAGAAACAAGATCCTTGCCTCCTCTCTTGTATATAGGGTGGACTATGGCAGTTTTGAAGGCATCGGGAAAGATACCAGAGCACATGGAAAGATTAAAAATGTGAACTAGGAGAGGGACAATTGTATTTTTCGTGGCCTTGATAATTGTAGCTGGGATTCCATCATAACCAACAGCACATTCATCTTTGAGTGTTAAAATAATTCTATCAATTTCCTTGTCATCAACGTCGTACATGGCCATCGATTCCAACGGGGCTGATAAGGTAGAGCTAGCCACCTGGGGCGGAGCGTGAAAGTCTGAAAAGTTATTTTGCGATGAAGGATTCGGGAAATTGGATGCGAGGGTATTGGATGCGTGTGATACAAAACTTGAAAAATAAAAAAAGTTTTGGTTTCGACGGCATTTCCACCATTGTAGTCAAATTTGTGTCTAATATCATCGCAAAACCTTTGAGCCACATTATGAATGTGTGTATAAGCTCAGGTGAGTTCCCTGATAAATTAAAAACCGTGATCATAAAGCCATTACATAAAAAAAATGACAGGGAAGACATGTGTAACTATAGAAACAAACGAGTGTTTGGATACTATCCCTATATGTATCCTACTAAATTCCTTTTAGGATGTTTAAATTTTAATTCCCTTAAAGTTAGGCGGGCTGTTGACCAAATAACAACAGCGTATAAAATCATACATGGTCACACCGACGCCTCAGACTTACACGCGGAGCTGTGTCAATTATTTGTTCCAAATAATTATAATCGCTCTAGAAAGCACAAATTATTTAATGTCCCATTTTGTCGCACTGTAGCTCGGTCCACCTCCCCTATACCGCGTATGCTAACGATGCTCAACGCGCTCGTGGAGACCAACCCTGAATTGGATTTGTTTGCTGATGAATGGAAGACGATAATGTTAGAATGCTTGTGGTTTTGCGAGAAGACCGAATAAAAGGATTAGTTAATTTAGTATTAATGGCTTTTGCTGTACTAAATGTAATAAATAAATAAATAATAAATAAATAGACCAGTAGCTCTAATTTCAGTATTCTCTAAGATATTTGAAAAAATAATTTATGAATCCATTTACAATTTTTTAACTAAAAATGACATTTTATGCGAGGAACAAAAGAGCTTTCGTAAAAATAAAAATATCAATATGGCAATATTTGATCTCTTAAAAGTAACTATGAACAGCGTGGATAAGAGAAACCCTATTTGTGCAATATTTACAGACATGACAAAGGCATTCGACTATGTAAAACATGATACTCTCTTAAATAAACTTAGCGATTACGGCATAAGAGGAAACGTATTGAACCTAATTAAGTCATATCTCACAGATAGAAAACAATTCACAGAAATATCAAGGATCTGTTCTAAAACTAAGCGTGAATTGAAATATGTATCTAGTTGTAGAGTAACCAAATTCGGAGTTCCACAGGGCAGTGTACTCGGTCCATTACTGTTTCTACTCTACATTAATGACCTACCCCGCCAAATTAGTCAACCAATGACGTTATTTGCTGATGACAGTACTGCCATCGTCGAATGTATAAATGAGACGAAATATGAAGACGAAATAAACAGCACACTTAAATCAATCATAGATTGGCTCAATAAAAATAATCTAGTTATAAATTTACAAAAAACTAAAGTCATGCACTTTCACCAGAGGTTACAGCCAAAAAAAGTAATTACTGAATATAATGGACAAAACATAGACACAACTTCAGTGACAAAATTCCTGGGAGTACATATTGACAACAAATTAACATGGAAATCTCATGCTGAAAATGTGTGCCAAAAATTAAGCAAATCTGCATATGTTCTCTATAACCTGTCAAATAAGGTAAACATAGATGCGTTAGTGATGGCATATCATGGATTAGTGGCTTCAGTATTAAGATACGGACTAATTTTTTGGGGCAACTGCAGTGAGAGAGAGAGGTTATTTAAGGCCCAAAAACGATGTCTTAGATCAATGACAGGTCTTAAGTATACTGAAAGCTGTCAACCTGTATTTAAAGCCCTAAAAATTCTGACATTACCTAGTTTGTACATACTAGAAGTTGCCGTATTTGTAACATTAAACAAACACTTATTTACCTCAATGGCTGACAAAAGACAACGCACAGGACCAATGAGGTCCCAATATAAAAACCAATTGCACACAGGTGGTCATAAAACAGCCTTATTAAAAAATAACATACTTACCATGGGACCGCTTATATATAATAAAGTACCTGAGAATCTGAAAGATCTACCCATAGCAAAATTTAAAAAACAATTAACAGAACTGTTGCTTAACAAGTGTTACTACACAATTAAAGATTTTCTAAATGATAAAACTGTGCAGTAAAATGTTGATGTTTAATATAATGATGTCATTGCTATGCCTTTTTGTGAATTTTTATTATTGTGTTTTAGTAGATTAATTGGTCGACATTTTATATATAATTTGACATACTTATAAATGTGGACGTTACTTGCATATTATTATTATGACATTATTATTTATTGATTGATTTGGATTATTTTTGACATTGAACATTTTAACATTAAGCTTTTACAATACACATCATGACATTAATATTATTTGCTGAATGATACGCGAGACATTTATGATTCATTATTGTTTTTTTTTCATATTTTTGTGAGACTGATCTGTTTCTGCCAACTAAATTATGACCTGTGCTGTGGTAATGATTATAATATTGTGTGTTGTGTTGTGTGTAATTAAATTCAAATGTAATATTTTGCACGCCGGAAGGTAAAAATGTATCGGGACAATTCAAAAATATGCGATCTTATCATGTATACCTACATTTTAGCAAATAAATGATTTCTTTCTTTCTTTCTGCCCACATTCGCAAAGTACTGGTTTACCAGATTGACAGAGAGAAGAGGGTCGTCCGAACATTTCAGTAACTCTGAAGAAAAAGTTTTACCATTGTCCATATGGGATATGTCTTTTATTACCTTCCAGGTTGCCTTAGAGTTCCTTCCGGCCTTCTGAAACTCTAACCTTTCATACTCGCGTTTGAGCTTCTTCAGCAAATTATTACAGAAAGTTCGATAGCGGAGATAAACAGTTTTATGAGTGTCATTTTCTGGGTGCTTCTTGAAAGTTTTATTTAATTTATCTCTTTGTCTAATACATCTGAGGAGGCCAGGAGTAATCCAAGGCTTGATGATGCGCCTTCTGCTAGGAATTACTGAAGAACTTGTATGAAGATTTACTAAAGAGGATAGCAGAGATATCAAAGTTTCGGCAGCAAAATTTGGGTTATTTGAATTTAGAATTTCAGAAACGTCTGCTTTTTCGATGTCACATTTCACTTTTACAATATCTATCTTCTATGTAGTATGAACTGTCAAAAGCACAAAAGTTAGGATTCTTTGCTTTGACGGTTCTTTCATTCAATTTATTTAATTGACTATTCCAACGTTTGTATAAATTACTTTGCTTTCTTTGACGGATCTTACCTCGTTTAAATTCTATCCAATTGCATAATAAGGTTACAAAAGTATCCTATCTTCCCGCGGGGCTGCGGGAAAGAGATACTGCGGCCTCGATACAAAGGGCTAAGAAGGAACATGGGTGGTTTATAGTCAGTAGAAGTCTGGAACTCCCTACCGCTCTGCCTAGAGCAGGAGAAGTCATTTGATGATTTCCCAATACCAAAAAAAAAAAGTATCGAATCTTGAACCTCACTTTAGACATGGGTGTGTGTATAAGTTTCTTCGCCTACATACCCAAGACAATGTCCACGTATAAGATCCAGATGCATTTCCCTTGCATCGAACACAAGTAAGTCACCAGCGAGTACTAAATCTATTTAAAGCTTTCCCGCGCGCCTGTACTTTACGAGCTCGTAAAGTCGCGCGTTCACCTGCGCGCGCGCTGGCAGTCGCGCGCAGAGGTGTGTGGTGGGGGTTTGGTTTAGTGGGGATAAAGTTTTCATTCATTGAGATTTTGAAAATCGTTTTTTATTATAATTATTAGTGGCGATGTCTTTTAGGTACCTATTTAGTAGGTTTTGTAATTTATTTTTGGTTTTGTCTTGTCTAATCAATTTTGTAAATGAAAAACTTAGATTCTGCTTTTCAGCCTAGCTTAGTTCACTAAACTTTCCTTTTTATGTGTACTTACCAAAAATGAACATTAACACTGGAGTACCTATTTATAAAAATTACGATAAAAACAAACACCCCCAACCGGTCCTTTTCCAAGATAAATCATATTCGTTTCAACCTCTAAACCACGCTGGCTTCAAAAGCTCATATCTGCGATGTCTGCGATAGCATCAAACGTCGATTATCGCCGTAATCAGCGCGCGGTATAATGAAATTATCGCATTAACACTTGCGCGCGCGACTGTACGTTAGCACCTTGCCCACGCGCTGTGCCGACAAATAAACACTAGAGCAAGCTGGGGAGGTGGGGTCCGAGTGTGAGCGACTAGCGGGGGAGTTACACTCCTTTCACAGTTTTTTACTGTTTTACTGGTTTTCGGTTACTGCTGTCTTCTGACAGAAAAACTAGCCTTATTGTAACGAGAACAAAAATCAGTGTCATTTTGACTGTTACGCAAATTCAGAGGGAAAACAGTGTGAAATAAACGTGTATGTATTGTAAACACATTTTAATCTGGAGTATAATGGCTATTTTGGATAGGTGGATAACTTATCTTACGAATTGTTAATACCATGGAGTTTTTATATATTATTTATTTGTAATGTGTCACTGGCCGATTAATAATGATAATTTAATCAATATTGGATTCTCTTATCTTTTCCAAGAATTTTCCCTTCAGTTTGTCGGCCAGTTCCATTTAAGGCGACACCCAACCAGGATTTACCAAAAACGTACTGTCTTTGAACGTCAAGTGTGAACTATAGGTTTGAAGTACTGAGGTGGGAAAAATATCCTGTAAAGAGAAAGAACTAAACTTGCATTATACCGAATCAAATCTCCGAATAAAGTTACTAACTCTTTAAAAAAAAAATATACAATTACCTCATTTTTAGGGTTCCGTAGTCAACTAGGAACCCTTATAGTTTCGCCATGTCTGTCTGTCCGTCCGTCCGTCCTCGCTTAATCTCTGTGACCGTTAGCACTAGAAAGCTGAAATTTGGTACTAATATGTGTATCAATCACGCCGACAAAGTAGTAAAATAAAAATTGGAAAAAAATGTTTTATTAGGGTAGCCCCCCTATATGTAACGTGGGAAGTGATTTTTTTTTTAATTTCAACCCTAACGTGTGATATATTGTTGGAAAGGTATTTAAAAATAAATAGGGGTTTACTAAAATCATTTTTTGATAATGTCAATAGTTTCGGAAATAATCGCTCCAAAAGTAAAAAACAATGTGTCCCCCCCCCTCAAACTTTTGAACCATAAGTTTAGAAAATATGAAAAAAATCTGAAAAGTAGAACTTTATAAGGACTTTCTAGGAAAATCATTTTGAACTTGGATGGAAACAGTTTTTGTACAAAAAAGACAAAAAGTTGTACAAAATAATTTCTGGACTAAGTTTGTAGTATAATCGTATATGCAAACATTTTTTTAACTTCGTTTACATATTTTATTATCCTGAACGTATCTTTTTCAAACAAAAAAAGAATTATTACTACGGAACCCTACACTGAGCGTGGCCCGACACGCTTTTGGCCGGTTTTTTTAACTTTATCGTCGAAAATCTCCGTAATTTAAGCGATAACATAAGTATTTTTTTCTAGAAATAAATAAAGAATACAATTATTTAATTTAATACCGGTTATTTTTTCAAATTATGTTAAGTTATTTATCATAATTAAAGGAAAACCCTTGAATATCAATAAACCCAAGCGCCTAACAAAGACTAGCCAGCCTAACACTGTACGCCCAAAAAGCAACCTTATTGAATCCGACTAAGGTGGAGTGTAGCAAGCACTACGCCTATAGTATAGTCGAACGGGTATAGCCCAACGCTTTCCTTTAATTATGATAAATAACTTAACATAATTTGAAAAAATTACCGGTATTAAATTAAATAATTGTATTCTTTATTTATTTCTAGAAAAAAATACTTATGTTATCGCTTAAATTACAGAGATTTTCGACGATAAAGTTAAAAAAAAGAGGCAATTGTATTTTTTTTTTTATAGAGTTAGTAACTTTATTCGGAGATTTGATTCGGTATAACGCAAGTTTAGTTCTTTCTCTTTACAGAATATTTTTCCCACCTCGGTACTTCAAACCTATAGTTCACACTTGACGTTCAAAGACAGTACGTTTTTGGTAAATCCTGGTTGGGTCTCGCCTTAACAAAAAACATTTCGGTAAGGAAATTGAAGCGCGGGAAACGGTTGGATGAGGGACGCTCAGAACAGAGAAGAGTGTCTGAAGAAAGGGGAGGCCTATACCCAACAGTGGGTGCTTCTGGGCTGAAATGATGATGATGAATTACGTCCTCGCTATCACCGCCACCCCACACTGGCAGTACCACGCCGCCGGACACCCCGCTCCGAATGGTAACGGTGCACGGTGTCCGAACTACACGCTATACACGGCCCTATCGCGTTTCACCGACAACCGCCTACATCGGCTACATCACACCTCTACCCTGTATGTACCCTACGTGCGACCACGAGTGATACATCGACAACTCACGCGCAGCTTCCTCGAACAATAACTAATGCAGTTCACTGATCTACATGGTCATTGAGATAAAGGAAAGATGTGGATGGTGTTTTTGATTTAGTCAGTACGTCTTATTTCTTTGGCTCATGCATGGCTTTTGAGACAATAATGAAGTCAAATAGCCGTCATGGAAGCTGATTTATTTATAGAATTTTATTATTAAAACTATCAAATGATCATTGATTAGGTAGTTTAATAAATCGGAAACGGTGAAGAAAATCGGGGGAAATCGGCATGTCCTAGAGCCAAAAAATCGAAGACATGTATAACAATTAATTACCAACCCGCACTGGGCCTGCGTGGTGGATTATAGCCTATTCCCTCTTATAGAGAGGAGGCGTGTGTCCCAGCTGTGGTAATATTATAGCCTGATTATGCAGTCTAATAAATATATAGGTGCTGCCATCGCTTTCAAGTCCTGAATCATCGAATGGAATTATAGGGTCGTCTGACGCTTTATATATTTTTTTATTAATACAATTCTTTATTGCTGAGCAGTGCAGTATTATCTTCAAACATAAAGCATCATCACAAATTATCTCTATATACTCAAATTTCTTCGTACTTATAATATTATCTGTAATATTAACCGTTACCTTATAACTTAATAGTAATTAGTAATTACCTCTCGCCTCTCCTTGTTCTCTGAAATGGCTTATTATCGTAATAACCTACTATTACATAGATTGTGTTATGTGCGCCATAAGTCCATGATTACGGCTCGAACGAACAATCGACTTGAGTTCAAGTTGCTCGGCTTAATCGTGTACAGTTTGATTGAAACATTTATGTGCGCAGTTCACAGTTTCATTAAATGGGTGACAATTAAGAAATGGAGATTATGGGCGATTTTTAAGCACTGTATCTACTTCAAAAGTTTTTCGTTTTGTAGAGTTCATATTATCTGATATTTGTCTCAAAAAAGAAAATACAGAAGTTACATTTCTTTAGTAGGATGTACACACGGCTACACATCAAGCTATACATTTCCAGTTTACGCTGATCTCGCACTGTATCTTTTTTAGGCTACTACTTATAGAATGGCCTAAAAAGATTGACCAGCCCCAAATACACTTCCTAGCATTTTCCAAGTGAGTCAAATTGTTTCTCTGGAACTTCGTCGACCTTCACTGTATCACCACTGTTCTGGTGGATGCAACTGTACATTCTGGCTTTCAGGAGTTGTTGTGGTTTGGGAATAGTGCAGCGGGCTTGTCCCAAACAAAAACTACCACGCGAATATAATAGTCGCTATTATTGTCACTATCTTTTCATGTGCTCAATTAATGTGTCTGACTTTCAGTCACCAACCAAAATGTACAGTTTCTTCAATTGGTCCAACTGGTCTTAACTAACTTTTAAACCCTTATACTTTCTTTTTTTCAGTAACTAAAGTCAGAACTACTGCAGAAACATTCACCTTTTATATCAATTGAAATATTAATAAAGTGCACCCTTCCAATACTCAATCCCTCGGTGTAGACTTAACCCCGGAGCACACAGTAGTAAAACACACATAATTTACCTCTGTCTGTCTGTCTGTGTACACACGGCCTAACGAAGCCGTGACTCGATTTCCTAACAGTGAGCACCTTAATTCTGTTACCTTTTGATTTCCCAAAGAAAAGAGGATTTTTTTGAAGTTGTGATGTACTGTTGGAATGTAATGTAAATACGCGGGTATTTTTTAACGTTTTGTAGAAAAGGTTAGCCAGAGAACTGATAAAGAAACTGACTGACTAACTGGGACTGAAAGGCTGTGAAAGCTCTTTAAGCAATTCCTAATTTGATTAAGTCTCATACTGTTAAAATCAATTAGTGTAATGACTGATCAAGAAAATAATAATAAAGTCGTGGTTTAAACCGTAGTTTTATTTTTAGACTAGCTTTTGCCAGCGGCTACGCCCGCTTGAAAATGACGATTTTCCATACAAACTTTCATCCCCTATTTAAAACCCTTAGGGGTTGAATTTCGAAAAATCCTTCCTTATTCCTTGTCTACATTATAAAGGGAAACTCTGTGCAAAATTTCAGCTTTCTAGGTCCAAAGGCAAACCTTTGGACCTAGAAAGCTGAAATTTTGCACAGAGTTTTCTGTCAGTCAGTCAGGACTTCTCTTTTTATTTATATAGATTAACTCACACCTTTTCCGTAGGGCCGGGTAAAAACTACAGACTCACTACCTGTAACGATCCGTTAAATGTATTTTGTGAACAAATGAAATAATCTACGATATTACTTTAAATATGATGATAAAAAATACTTAGTAACCACTTGCTATTTAGCAAGTGGTTACTAAGTATTTTTTATCATCATATTTTCCCTGTAAGAAAATCTACTATTTAATCAGGCACAACACAATATCATTATTAAACACTCAATATTCGTTGACAAACGACATTTCTACAACAAATCTCATAAGTTATAACCGCAACAGTCCTTTCATTTTCATTTTACCTTTGTTTAACAACTCATTGAACGTTATCCTCATTTTCATAAGGTTCATGTCAAAGGCAAAATATCTGAGATCGGACTGTATTGAAACCACCATATTTGCCCCAGGGCCCCGACGACGGGTTTAATATCAGCGGGTCATAGTACTCATAGTGAGGGCATTTGAGGGTAGTTTTATAAAAATACGAAGGGAGCCTGAGGGCAGGTAGAGAGATCAGGGGATTATATCGCACCGGTAACTACTGGTGGACGGAAAACTGGATGATGCGTGACTAAGCACTCATAACATCGGGAAACGGACTGGATTTTTATGATTTTATTGACAGGTTTTTTGTCTTCCACTATTTTACTTTCAGAGGAAGTGGCATTATGCTATTTTAGTATCTTACTATAAAAATTTACTTCATTGTCTGAAATTCGGAGAAAAATACTAAGCTTTTTGTGAGCGATTTTTAATACGAGTAACCAAGAGCGTGTTGTTTCTAAATAGTAAACGAAATGTGAACTCTACACACTTACGCAAACATTAACAAACCTATTTAAGTTTAGATAATGTTTGTTTTTTCACTGTAATGTACCTTACAATTAAATGTAATTACATACAAATACACACCACAGGCGTAAACAGTAGCATATAATTACGATACTTTCAAAATAATCGTTTAAAACAGTGTTTATTTAACATCCGAGGCCATTAGAATTAAACCAAAACGTAACGGTCTGAAAACAAACTCAAAATCGTGGGTATGTATAAAAAAAATCGTTTTAACGTGATTCCAAGGAATCGGAAATGCGGATATGAATGTAATGATATTTGCTCTGTCTGTGTGTGTGGCGCAAGTTGCAAACTTACTGCAGTTGAGTGAAAAATTACTGTAAGTAGTTTCGCTTGTAGAGAGAGACACATTAGAGACACATTCATCACACGTCTAGATTACTAATATATTTTTACGAGTACATCACACAACTTTTCAGGCTTACTTAACTGTTACTTAGTCTAACGAAGCTTTCTGTGTGAGCACACTATCGGTGACCATTTCAGCAGGTGGTAAAACCTCGGTAGTTATAGTGTATCTTTTAAATCGAAATATCCAGAATTCCAGATACACTGTCAATTATCAACAATTATCTCATCTTTTTTAAAAAACACATTCACACCGTCTTCCTGTATCTGTCAATATCCTCTCAACACTTAAAGCCCATGACTCACACTTTCGCTCATCGCTCATCACTTAAGTACCATCCCGTAGTTAATTTCTGTTTGGGAGTCCCCCTTTGATGTGAGGAGGTTGCATATTAAATTCTCTTAGTCGACGGACCCCGATCAAAGGGCTTAATTATTTTAATGCGAATTGCACACGATTTCGACAGAATTCGTATATTTTCGACGCCATATTTTTATTAATATGACGAATTTAATGAGTTTGCTAAAATTTTGTGGAAATTGTGACGTTTGTCGGAGTAATTTAATAGTTTATTTGTGTGTTTTTCAATGAGCTGGCGATTGAAGAAAACGGTGAATCAGTATTTACGTCATTTCGGTGCCAGCTGTGTCAACTGAAAAGAATGACTGATAATATTGATGACAGCTTCATGTTTATTTATTGAAATTGCTCCATTACAAAGAATAGCTAAGGAGCAGTTATGGAGATCGGAATTTCAATGACTGCTTCAATAATTATCCTGTAACTGATATGTTAAATGGTTTCAATGAAATCAATATGACTCGAAGCGAAGATCCACTTTAAGTACTGAATTCGTAGAACGGATAGATACTTAACTAAGAGACAGTAAATAAGTAAGAGCAGTTAACATTTCTTTGAACAATTCAAACTAAACTACACACATCAAAAGTGTCTAGGGATCAAGCATTTTTATGCGGATTTCTTGAGATTGAGATGTGGCTTTGTAATAAATTTATGATTTTATAAATTTATATGGATTCTTTTTGGTGCATTTCATAATTTGAATCAGGAACTGTCAATCAAATTCGAGTAAAAGATGAAAATGAGCTGTCAATATTTTCCCTATAAAAACATACAACGCATTGAACACATTATTAGTGCTACTGTTTCCCTACTACTGATTAAAACCAACGTTATTATGGAGCGGCGACGTCATTTAAGCAGGGAAGAAATGCTCAGAGCCGTGGGAATGATAGAAGCTGGTTCCCGGCAACGTACTGTGGCTTTAGCTCTGAATACAAGTCAGAGTGTTATCAGTCGACTTTGGACACGTTACCGAAGCACTGGTACCGTGGCTGAGCGCCATGGAGGACGGTATCGCTGCACCACACGAAGACAAGACCGATACATTCAAATCTTAACTCGAAGAGCTCCAACAATAACCGCCATGATGTTAGCCGTGAGGCTTCATCACTCTTCAGGGAACTTAATTAGCGACCAAACAGTCAGAAACCGCTTGCATGAAGTGAATCTTCATTCCCGAAGACCGCTACGGGTACCACCTATAGCAATGCACAATCGTAGGATTCGATATCAATGGGCTCTTGAACACAGAAATTGGGCAGAAGAACAATGGCGTTTCGTGTGCTTTTCTGAGGAGTCTCGTTTTGGTATGAGACCGGATACAAGACGTATACGACACTGGAGAACCCCTGGACGCCAACAGCGATTAAAATCCTGCCAGGAAGTCCATCCTTATAGTGGTGGAACCATCATGGTATGGGCGGGTATTTGGATCGGCGGAAGAACTGAGTTGATTTGGATCAGAGGCAACCTCAACGCTCAAATTTATGCTGAGACGATTGTATCAGACGTCATCGTTCCTCTACAAGTGCAAATCGGTCCCTTATTTCAGTTAATGCATGATAATGCACGACCGCATACCGCAAGAGTTGTAAGACAGACTCTCGCCGCAGCTAACATCAATGTCCTGCCCTGGCCTGCTCAGTCGCCAGACTTGAACCCGATTGAGCATGCATGGGATATGCTACAGAGAAGAGCTCTGCCGAATATGGAGGGTATCCAGTCGCAAGAAGACCTTTTTTTGTTGTTGCAACGAACATGGGCGGCCATTCCACAGCGTGATTTGGATGAACTCATTTTGAGTATGCCAAACCGATGTTCTTGTGTTGTTAGTGTTCGCGGTAGAAACACGGATTATTAATTGTTTAAGTTACCCAATAAAATTTTAAAGAAAACTGTTATTTCAGTCTTTTTTTCGAACTTTAATGTTAGTGGTTCAAATGTCAAAAATCCCTTTATTAGGAAAATGGCAAATTTCTTTATTAATGCAAAAGGTGACTTGGTTTATCGTTACTGTGACAAACGAAAACACTTTATTTGATGAATCCTTAAAGAAAATTTTAATTAATATCAATCAGGAGAAAAGTTATTGCAAAAATATATGTTGATCCCTAGACACTTTTGATGTGTGTAATTACTTACAAAAAGGGTTCTACATTACATGTCTAGTCTTCTCCTCATCTAAGTAACAAGAATCGATTCACTCGAGCACCTTATCGAGTGGACAATTACCGATTCTCGATAAAGAGAACACCGATTATCCCGATATTTTAGTGTTTGTTTGTGGTATAAAAATGTGTAATATGCTTAACTGTTATTTTGAGTGGGCACGCTTGATTGTGATCATTATTTCTCACACTTTCACATATAATAAGGTGCCATTACGGATTCCGGTGGGAGCTATAGCCACAGTATAGAAAATAAAGTACAGAAGCACTTCTGTTAACTGTGTTAAAAAATGCTAGGAAATACACTGTAATGATCCGCGGTTCATATTATTTATTTTTTTCCGTCTGGGAATCATCGTTTGCTTTTTCAAATCAACTCATCTGTTTTTCCGGATAATCAGAAGTGTACCTATAATGATACGCTCACATGTCGTCAAGTTATAGATGGCGTCTCAAGTCTCAGTTTGCTTTACATTGCTGTGTGTGTGAACTATTTGATTCTTTTATGAAACAAGAAAACGCTTAGGTAGTAACTAAGTAAAACACTATTCTGTGGCAATACCTACGGTAATCGCGTAGTTTCTACAGTACACCCTTTTGGCAGGTGTTTCGATACAATGCAGTTACTAAACAGCTCTTTAATGTCACCTGACCTGTCGTATTGTTAGAAGTTGTCCCACGGTATGACACCGCACTGTGGCAGTACTCAGTAGGAAATAATCGGGTCTCGAACTTATCGAGCTGTTGATATTAAACTAAGTGTTATAGCGACTGGTCTTTGAGTACCCTCGCGTCGGCAACGAAAATTAAGTGAGTTTAACTGGTTTTGAATGCTATAACACTGATTTCGTGCCCTTAATTAAAGCGAAAACCAACTAAAGTCACTTATGGGCAAAGATGTGTTACAAATACCGTTAGAATCTCCTTTTCAAGATCTACATACTGGTGAAACCCGTTTTCCCATATGACCCTCCGTTCTGGATTTAGGTTTTAGTTAAAGTAACAATAGCAGATTTTTGAAATAACGAACAGACAAAACCCATTAAGTGTCAGTTAAAGCAATGTTTTTGCACTGTTAACAATGGTTTTCGCCAGGAAAAACATTTAATCTCCCTTTAAGGTTGATGTTCCAGGGTAGCCCGCGAAATTCAAATTTTCTTAAGTTTTTTGCAATTTGCAGGCAAGTGATAGGTTGTATGTTGATGAACATTTGATTCGCGGCTGTAAGACGTATGTAGTTACATAATTATAATCATCAAAATCATTAAATGACTTTTTACAAGGTCAAAGTCATTCCGGAACCTTGAAAAAGATAAGAAAACATTGCGGCTACAGGAAAAACCACTAATCTGCAGCACTTATCAAGCCAATCCTTAATTTTTCCTACTTGTTTTGAGAATTAAGTTCTTTTTTCTCTTCCACCCGAACAATGAATACAATAAGAAATCAAAAGTACACGTACTCTCTTCATTATCAAGTATTTTAATAGTAATTTTACGATTCGAACCTTGAAACACGATTTTCTCGAAACTACATTTTGTGCAGTTAGTTTGGTTTTGAAGTAAGGGCACGATTTATTAAAAGTGACTTTTAAATGCTGAATACTAAGGGAAGAAAATGATAACAGGCAAGGAGAATTAATACTCGTAGTGCTCTATCTAAAAATAATCTGTCATTTTTACCCGACTACGGCAAAGCCAAAGGAGGGTTATAATTTTTTTGACTGGCTATGTATGTATGCATGTATGTATGTTTGTATGTATGTATGTGAGTATCTTCATCTGTTTCCTCATAGCTTCTAATCCACTTATCGGAACTCGACAGAGGTATCGTTAGAACCGTCTTAATTTTGCGCTGAACATAGGCTACGTGACGTGTCACAAAAAGCGATTTGGCGCCCTCTAGCGGACAAAAGTAAGGCTTAAAAAATAAAAATGGAGATAAATACGCCGTGTTTGGTATCATTTGAAAGATCCTCACTTGTACATTTCCAAAATATTTAAAATCACGCCCTCTAGCGGACAAAGAGTCAAGAGTGAAAAAAAAATTAACACCAAAATTGTTTAAATAAAAAAAAGTAAAAAACTAAAACCCGACTACGAGAAAAGAAAAGCCGTAATCACACGGTAATAAAGTGTTTAGGTTGGTACCTATAACGTGTGACTACGGCTTTTCTTTTTGTTCTATCCTGAAAATCTTGTTTCATACTTTTTCAGCGTCGTTTTTTTTTGTCGTAGTCAGGTTTTAGTTTTTTACTTTTTTTTGTTTATTTTAAACGATACTCAGAGAGATTGATGGCAATATAGGCTGGCTCCCTATTACATGGGAATTAATGATAACTGTGAAATATTAGGTCACCTCTGGCTAACCCTTCGGGGATTGCAGGTGTGATGACATGTATGATGTTATGTATAAAACTTAGACTGGGTGACTGGGTGGACTTACGCCCAAATACTCAAACGTCACTCAATTATAAGTTGCACTTAAATCTCGTGCTGTCTTTGTTACTTTAACGCAGAGTGACAGAGATAGCATAGATAGCAGAGATAGCATAGATAGCAGAGATAGCATTTTTGTACTCTACCACAATATTTTTGTACTCTACCACAATGATGTCCTGTTTGACCCTAAGGTTGACTGGTAGAGAATGCCTTGTGGCATTAAGTCCGCCTATGTACCACGTTTGTGCACGAAGTTTAAATAAATAAATAGCAGGAGTTTTGAGAGTTACTTATAATTGAGTGACGTTTGAGTATTTGGGCGTATGTGTGAGTTTTCCTGCAACATCCTAATAATTCCCCTTTAAGCTCTATCTGGTCGGTAGCCTTCTTATTTTTCTGTTATAAATAGAAAATGCTGCTCGTATAACTGAAAAGGACAGAGTCGTCATTTAAAATACTTTCAGGTTATTTTTAATCCTGTTATACTAACTCGGCTTTGTTACCACGCAATCTGAAATAGAATATTTTTCCCGTGTTGATTTTTCGATACCGAGAGCCTTTTCTAAAAAAATAAATAAAAGCTTTTCCTAAAAAATATTCTGCCGATAGAACAGAACAAATAGAACACCCATGGGAAATCCCATGGGTGTTCTATTTGTAAAGTAAAACGTGAAAAGTTTTTTAACAGTTAAAATGAACAACTTTTATTGTTAGAAAAATAATCAACTTTTATCCTGGTCCCTGGTCCACCATTATTATAGGTAGGTACCATTCGAGTTATTAGAAGGATTCAAATTATTTTATATTTTAATTTTTGTTAATAATTGTAATTTATCTCAACCGAAAAAAAGTACGCAAAATTATCATGTTTTTATACATCGTAAATGCCTGTCATAGGAGAGTAAGAGGAAAAGGCATAAAATAAAAATTTACAACGTGTTATAAAAATAAAAAGTAATCACTACACCACGCGACTGTACATTGTGAATATCGTGATCATGAATTAACATTTTACGAGATAAACGCCTCATATACAGTTTAACATTTTGAAAATTAAACGCGGCTGTACCCTGTAGGTACCTACTTAATAATGATCTTTTTAACAAAAACGATCTTATCACAGTGCCACAAAGTATATTTTAACTATAGTTTTGCCTGAGTTTTATCTATTAAAATTCCGTCATCGAAAAATCAATTGAATTTCCATATGATAGAGTTGAAAATTGTCTGTTTTACGGTGTTATGAAATATTTAACCGGCAATGTAAAGTGCATATTGTGTTATTTGCATGATAATTGACTTAATATCGTCAGTGATTGGATTTTAATCCAGCTGCACTTCGAGACAATATTCACAGGCTGATAATGGAGGGAAAATATGGAGTAGGTTCCACGTTATTAAACTGTTGGCTGTGAAATTGAGATCAATCTGTTTTATTGGTTCTAGGGTTATGGAATTTTGGTCTATAAGCACCTTTGAGAATATCTATGATAGTTTAGTTGTCCTTAAATCATTAGCTAGTGTTACTTTAACTATTAACAAACGGTCAAAATCCCAACGTAAAATTTATACATATTTAAATAGATATTTATTTTAATATACAACTTAGAAACAAAGCAGTTTTTTTTTAAATGGATGACAAACTCTGACTATCTTTCTGGAAAAAACATTTAAATATAACCATTTTCAATGTATCCAAGAGCAACAACCAATCCACTTTTCAATGCACTTTTCAAGTGCAACGTTTAAAAACGCAAGTAGGTACAAAAATTACGCTAACGTTCAACCATGACAAATTCCTGTGTATGGAGGTCTGCAAGGGTACACATTGGTGCTCATACTGCTCATGTAATATTTATTTGTAAGATAATCAGTGAACTGCTGCAGAAATCAATGCATTCCTTACTCGGACGGCTTAACCGTTCATAAGAGGAGCGGGGAAGGTAGCGGGAGCGATTACGAACAATAAAAATAATACAATATAATAATATATTTTCTTCAATTATTTTTATTTAGAGTAGTATGTAGTAGCCAATCATTCTCGCTATGTCGAGTCCTATTTTGACTCACGATTTTTTATAGTTTTAATGTATTATAGGTACAGACAGTCACCAAACACACTTAATTTGAATATTATCTAGAATTCATGCTAGCCTAGTAATTTTGTTAGGGGTGTGCGTAAACAATGAATGCCAAGAGCAATACTTAGTTGTTTTCTATTTACGTTATGTTGAGATGTTGTTACAAAAATAAAGGAAATAAACTGGGACTACTTGTTAAGAATTGTGTCGGAAAAATAGTCGTCAACAATCGTTTTACAACTTGGCAAATGTATAAATCAGCACTGATTTATACATTTGCCAAGGGTGCACACTTTTATAACCCACAAATACTTGCAAAACTTTTACGTCCACAGCCCTCATTCTCGCTTCCTTGTCAACAAAACGTATATAGACGTCAAAACACGTAACATTTTACGACATGTGGTGACGTCACACACAATCGCAGCAATAACTTACAACACGTGGGAGAAAGTAATTACCAGCAAACATTGTTATAAGAAGAAACAATAACTTTGTGTTTACGAGTTTCCGTAAATTAAATGTAATTTTACATTTAATAACATGGTGTTGTGTGGAAATATCCTGAATGGCTTTCTGGAGGTAAAACCATTGTTTTACCTGTAAAGTTTATTGCGTAATATTAATAATATATGTGTGTATGTTTGAGAAAACAAACAATCACCTACTGGGAAAATTGGGTAAGGAAGCTTTCACGATGACGGATTTAAGTCGTATCTTTTGTTGACAATCAAAGCTAAGCGAGAAAAACATATCTGCAACATACACCGTTCATCACATAAGAAATAGCCAAAACTCTCCATCCCGCTTTTCCACCGTCACCCTGACCCCACCTTACCTCATGCGCCACAGTAGTAGTTCAATAGCGCCATGTATTATTCATCCCCGTCCAGAGGCGTCTATAGCTGGACCCCCAAAGATGGCGACGAGACAACAAGCGTGTTTAGCGACAACTCATACATTGTACAATGGCAGCACATTAACTGGACGCTCTGTTTTTGTCATAGTATGAGAGTGACCACACATATCGACGGGTAAATAAGCTTAAACTGATCACTAACCTACATATTTTTCACATTTAGTTCGGCGCGGTTTGAAGTCGCGTCTTCTGAATCGTAATAAGGCAGATGCCGTATTCCTTGCTTTAATTGCATAGACATGACTGACTCAAGCCAATATTACCTCAATAAATTTAGGTCACTCCCCATTTCTGATACATAATTATCCAAACTGCGTTAAAATATGTTCATTCTTTCAAAAAATATGTTAAATGATATGCATAGCATAATCAGCCAATGCCCACTGCTGGGACTCAGGCTTCCTCTCTATGAGAGGGAATAGGTTAAATCCACAAAGCGAACCCCGGACAGGTTGATACCCAAAACAAATATTCAAAATCTACAAACTACATCTTCCACTCTTTTTGCGTCGCAGCTGAAGTTATAAACGCAATAAAATGTTGTATTGACTCTTTTAATATAACACACGGGCAGAACTTCCCGACGACCGACTTTACATAAACTTATGAAGAACTAGTAACTTGATAATATTCTGAAAGTTTCAAGAAAGTTGTTTCAGTGGAGCAAATCTTAGAATTTGAATTTCGTGTAACTTTTAAGAGGTTATTCAAACTACTTACTCACTTTGTAGGTGGAGAATGTAGTTAGGTAACTGGAAATACCAACCAACTCTGGAAATATTATGATAAAATTTCATTACCGAAACTTGAAGATGTATTTCCTTGTCGATTAGTTTCGGTTAGAACATGGATACTTCAATCCTTACGCTTATACGATCCTTACATACTGTTACGTACGAGTATGTTTTAAAATGTCCGGGGCAAAATTCACGAACCAGAATTTGACTTTACTTTGTCAAGTAAAGTAGACGTTTCATAATAATATGTTCTTTCAAAGTTTTTTCGCACATACAGTTTTTTAAAGCTACTCACAGTCTGCGAATTTTGCTCATAATGGCTATTTTTTTTCAAGTATGGTCTTGTTTTTGTTTCATCTAAAACTACATCATGATCATTACAGCTTCCTTACTTGCTAACAATATATCCGTACACTCGGTCCCATTGCACAATGCGTCCGGTCCAAGTCGGCATTAGCAAGTTAAATACGAGCAAATAAAACCGTTCGCAGTATTTAGTACAAAGCTTGTTAAAACTACCGTTGTTCCTGTTCCTTTCAGCTGTTCGCATTGTTGTAGTGATGGATGTGGATGACCTAGGTTTAGTTTATGCAAACTTAGAAGAACGTGCGATGTCATAACATTTTAGGGTTGGATTTTACAGCTTAGAATAAAATATTATAATATTATATATTATTATTTAATAATATATTTTTAGCTTAGAAACTAAGTACCAACTTGAGAAGAAGTTATCCAAGGATAACTTACTGACATAAATTAAGAATTGGAAAATTGAAAAACTATCAGTGTAAAAATCCACAGCTGAATATTCGCAGCTCCCTCGAGAATCACCTAAATTATCGGTTAATTAAAGGAATCAAATTAATTGCCATATTAAACATAATAAACGTAGCCATTCACAGCGCAATGTAACATCTCAATTCAATTTAAATCACACATTCACAAAACAGAAAAGCAAAAGATGAAAGACGCACAATTACCTAAATATCAATAATCCAGTGAGGTATCAATAAATCTGGCTAATCCTAGCGGGTGACTAAACGCTAGGCTGGCCAACTGGGTGCCCCGGCGATTACCCACAGCCATACATCTTAGTTTGGAAGCCCGCCAGACTTAGCCTGATGCAGCATCGTTACATGCACTATTTGTGTAAATTAGTCCGTGATTTACAAGCCGCTGATTTTTCTTTGTTGTTCGGTGAGGATAGACTAAGTGTCTAGGTATTGTTGGGAAGTGAAATGGCGATGAGAAAGGATTTTAATTGAGTTTGTGTGTTCGTGTGGTGGTCTTGTTGGTTTTCCTGAAGTATCGGTTCGTAGAATTTCAGTTAGCTGTGTGTTTCCAGTGAAGAGACTGTTTTTTTTTAATTCACATTGGCATGCAGTGCTTCTATGATAATTTCTAATCAGATATCTGTAAAAGCACTGTCCATGAGTTTATCATGAGGACTCTCAAACGTCTGATGAATTATGTCATTTCCGTGTTTCAGGAGCTTTGTCCTTTTTAGTTCGTTGTGTAAAAAACTTCTTAAACAAGCGTGCAGAAAAAAATACCGTACTTACAAAAGATTTTCCTAGAGGTACCTTTTAAGTTAAGTTTTCTTAAAAAAGAAAAAGGCCTACCCAAAACACTTACCTACAATTTTTTTTTAATTTTTGAACCTTTGCAATTTATAATAATGGTTCAAAAGATACAATTATGATAAAACAAAACGGCAACTCGAATTTTCTAAAGGGCAGTTTCCTCAATCAAGTCTCGAGGAAGCAGCTCAGCTAAGTTTTGTACTTCCCATTTCATCCCCCATTACACTAAATAGGGATGAAGATAATTGAGACGAACAGCGTCTTGTCTTCATCCCGGGTGCGCCAAAGTTCACCTAAAATTTCAACTCCGATAATTGGAAATCCGAAAATGTTCTTCCTAACATTTTTCATCACAATCGCAATTCCTAACTTCTCTGTCTCTAATGTTTTAATTCCGAAGCATTCGACTTCATAATGTCTGTAGCAATAAACATCTATTACACTATTATTTGTTTTCCTATATTTTCTCAACATAACCATCTTTTACACTATTATTCAAAGTCATATCTTTTTTTTGTTTATATTAATTACTTTTTATTCATAATAATCAGTATTATAAAAGGTCCCATTAAAATAGGTGGACAAAATTTTAGAAATCATTCAGACCGCTAAAATAAGGACAATAGCAAAAAAAATATAAGAATAAGAAATAAAATACCTACTTTTATAGGATGAGTTTGTTCTAGAGTGCCGGCAATTTATTATTTTAAGTCAAAATAAAATCACTTTATATATAGTGTTTTTTTTTTGTTTAGATGTCTTTAGTTAGGCTTACTAAACGCTGTGTTAAAATTTGTCCACCTATTTTAATGGGACCTTATATACTTTGCAAAGATATCCATAGGTTAGGTTAGGTTAGAACTGTGACCAACTACGCGCGAGCCGAGCGAGCGAAGCGAGCGGTGCCGCGGCAGCGGCCGGCGAGCGCTACCTCGAAATTGGTCGCGAAATTTTTCTAAGTATTTTTTTCATAGTGCCCCCAAGACGACACTCTGACCTGAATTTCATTCATTTATTTTATTTCAAGACAAAAATCAGTGAAACGACCTATAATCATTCTAAGCAGTTGTATGAGTGAAAATATTATGGTAATTATGTTTAGGAATAAAAGCGTTAGGATAAAAAACAGTAGGAGTTTAAATATATTTACACTAATGATATTATGAATTCCAATTTTCGGAAACATGAGTGTTATGAACATCGTCGTTAGGACTACAAATAGTATGAATGAAAACTTTAGGATGAAAAATTTTAGGAAGAGTGATCATTCGGATTACAAATCGTTAGGAAGAACAATTTCGGATAAAGAACTTTAGGTGAGCCAATATGGACCCCTTCATCCCACCTTTCCCACATTATCTACCTAGCTATATGTATAACAAGTAGACACGACGTATTATGTGTGGAGGAGTGCATGCTTCTGACATGCCCTACAGGCTTACGTTGGAATGAGGGAGTATGCTAGGTACTAACTTATGTTGTTAATTTTAATTTTAAGTGTGAGTACATGCAGGATTTTCAAAGAAAAGAAAAGAAAAGATTATAACGGTCTCAGACAAATTACTGCCTTATTTGATGGCTTCTATTTTTTATCTTGCTCTTATCATGTTCTGTCTTTTATCACATTAAGATAACATATACATAATGTACTTATAACACTTACACGGGGCAAAACCAGTTCACAATTTCCTTCATTTATTTCAAAATGCATTTTCACATAAATGTATTTCACAGACTATAAGCACCACAATTTTCCCTTACCACAATTCCACCAAACAGATCTACGTTTAACAGCTGGATCCGATATTAATCACGGATCAGTGTAAACAGTGGCATCAAGGAGGCGGGATCCGCTGGTGTCAGGACCTCATTTGTCAATCAGTGTCCAAGTGAGTAATGCTCGCCAGAAATTCGACAGATTACTGGCCAAATCGATAGCCGTATATTTTTTTGAAGGGCTGGCTTGGATTTGTCATGTGTTCGCAAAAATACGGTACTTAAGTATGAACTGAAATGATATTGCAATTCTGCTTGGATTTCTAACATGCTAAAGTGACATTTCAGCATAGATTATGATGCCAAAAAAATCAATATATCTTGAATTCACATGCATATAACATTAAAAGTTGATTATGCAATTTTTTTATTTTACTACTGCTGGCTATGATACACCACGTGGTCGCATTGCGGGTTGGTAAATCATAATATCAAAAATGTCTTTGAATTTTTGGTTCTAGGACATGCCGGTTTCCTCACGATGTTTTTCTTCATTAACCACATAAATATACTACCGAAAGGCTCATGTCAATTCTGTTGAAAGTTTTCATATAAATACGAGACGATAATGTAAACGACTGTCTTTTAACTGCCTTTTTGATTCATAAAAGCAAATAAAACAGAATGCTGATCCATAGCTACAATCACAGGTAGAGGTTGGTTCAGCCAGACGTACGTAACGACATTAAAATCCTCCACATGGTACCTGCAGGTGGGTAGGTACTCGGCTCACAATAACGCAGTTATTAAATTAACATTGTCTACGTCACTGTCTGCTGACATTCAGAGGGATCGTTCCATACAATGCGTACGATATCATACTGATCCATACCTATAATAATATGATAACATACAATTACTACTTAAGCATACAGACAAGCAAAAACAATATCAATTCAACAGTGTTTGAAGTCACTCGGATATCTATAATATAGATTTTGGAGTCAAGAAAGATACAAGAGTGAACAGACATCTTCTGGGCACGTTCGTTCCATCAAACACCTCATTCACCGCTTTATATCAAGTGTGATCGAGGTCAAAGGTATTTTAGAGGCAGACAAATGGCTAATTACTAGTCTAAAGGGTTTCTACCAGAGCGGCATAAACTTACCGGTAGTTTATAACTGCACAACCATTTACCACGATATCGCTTGCTATCTGTCTGTCAATATTAAATAGTTTTCTCCTTAATATTTATTTTTTATTTTTTGTTCTCCACCACAGTGCTGTCTTATTTGACCCTAAGGTTGACTGGTAGAGAATGCCTTGTGGCATTAAGTCCGCCTATGTACCACTATTTAATTGTACATGAAGTTTAAATAAATAAATAAATATTCCATGTCATGTTATCCTTGTCTAATTCACACATCGAAAAACATTACGGAAGACTCATGATGTGAGTGTTTTATTTTGTCTGGTGTACTGACTTATATCGCAAACTTGTCATCACACGTTGAACGAATCAGTCCTTCTGAACAAACTTCCATTTATCAGGCCCCGGCACAACCTTCGTAAGTTATTAAGCCCATGTGTCTATGAGCCGGAATTAATCAAATTAATAAAGTCGTTATCTGGAGTGTGGCAATTTGCCACCCCTGCTCCCCTGTACGATAATACTGTTACTAAGTTCAGTTTGGAGACTTTTAGCGCTGAGGACGTATAAATTGTATTAATATGTGCTGAGCGTATTAGGCGCTTAAATTCAACGGTTATTGGGGCGTAAAGTTAGGTAAAATTGATCGTTATTGCGTATTAGATGTTGTTAATGGAGAATTTACGCGTTGGGTAAGTAGGATTAGCACGGCGTTGTTTTCTCTAATGACGAGTTAGTAAGAACAATTTGTTAAGGTAAGAAAATGGATAAGAAAAAGAAATGAACTTTAAGCATCTTCGTTCCATCTCTCGTCTTGATTTACCATACCTACTTTATGGTATGGTTTGGTAAACATACCTGCTTTATGAAGTTCTCAAACCCAATCAGACCGAGCATTAGGTACTGACCACCATCATCCTTGCTTGTGTTGCTGTGATGATGATCAGAGCATGTGACAAAAATCTTACAGATTAATCATATTAACCCAACAATTCAACATAGACAACTCGCATTAAAATCCTAACGACAAAACATTTCATAAAAGCACACAATTCATACAGAAGCCTGATGAAAGCCCAGTTTACCGTCCATTTACCGAGATCGTTAGCGGACGACAAAAGAAAGAGTGGTCGCGTGGAGCGGGCGGGCTGCGAGATTTATGTAGTGTGACTGTACCACGACGTACACGACGTTTGGTTAAATAGTGCGCACGTGACACGGGGGCTTAATGTCATGGAAAAAGGGTTCTTAGAGAATTAGGAAGATGATTGTTGCAGGCAAATGTTGATTTGTTTACTTGGCATGTTATTTTTCTTTTGTCATTTTCTGCTTCTCTGCTTCGTTATACAGTGGTGATAGTTGATGTAAGCTTTTAAAGCTAGTAAGTTATCAAGGCAATTTTTTTTAAATAATTGTGACATCAATAATAGTAGGTTACCTTATACTATAACTGTTATTTAGGCACTGTGTCGCCTAATGCAAGAAAAATTACCTTTAGTATTTTATGATCTACTTTTCTTTGCTGGTAAATCCTACTTGCATAGCAAGACTTTACTTTTCCTTTCAGTTGGTACCTACTAGCAGTTTCTAGTTAGGTATGAAGTAATACTTATTCAATACCAAATCAAAAGTTTCTCTGATAAATCAATTAAATTCTATCGTCCTATATCTTGTGATATACATTACAAAGGAACAAATTAGGGCAGCTCGCTCCTGACCAGGGGGCCTTACAATCTCAAGTAAAAGTGCTATAAATTATCGCAAGGAAATAGATTATTGTGGTGCGGACCTGCGTAGCGGTTGGGCAATTTATCACTGTTTTAACTAATAAATTATGTAAGTTAATTCAAGTAGTGGTCGGCTTGAACGCACCATTGCACTTCTATGTAGGTAGCAAATAGATTTGAGATTACTATCTCTCTTTTTCAGGGAATCAGAAGAAAATGTCTTAGAGAAAACTTGATCCCATGTGTCAATGATGGCGAAAATATAAAATTCACAAATACCAAGTTTGACACGTTCCGAGTATGACTGTGGATAGGTAACTGTAAGGAAAGACCAAAGTACCTATGTATGGACAGATGGTATGTGTAGAAAGGGACTCATTAGATGATGACAAATGGAAGTATGGAAGAAGAAGATAATGTTCCCAACTGATTCCAGGTGATTTAGGATAAAGGCAAGATAATGATGATAACTACACGTATTATACTTGTATCGACAGCAATCAGTTGGCTATCGCAGAGTCTTGTTCGAGTTGTTCCCTCTATTGTGATCATATTTAAATGTAGTTAGTAGGTAGATAAGAAATATACATCAAAGGGGCTTATATCTAGCATCTGTGTCTCGAAGGGAGAAAGTGTCGAACTCGTGATATCATTGCGGCAATCCTGACGATTTCTATCAATACAATGAAATAAAGATCGATTCAAAAGCTATAGGCAAGTCGTGACGGAAACCAGAGTTGGAGAATTGTCTTGATATTCTAAATAGACTGAGGTTTGAAACAATCATACTAGGGTACACTAAAACTTTTACTAGAACTTACTCTAACAAACAAATTACTACTTATTATTGACTACCTTACCATTCCATCAATCTGCCTAGTCTTTCTTCCATCTACGAGTATGAGTCGGTTGTAGTCATATCCGGATACTGCTGAATAAGACTCTTGCAAGGTGCTATTACCTATGTCGCTTTGATAACCCAGTTTCCCACCCATTATCATGATACCAGGAACTGGCATGGATATCCCCGTAAGTGAAGCCCGAAGCTTTGACCACCCGTTACGACTGTCAAAGATTTAGATACGAACGACCGCTTTCCGACGCACGATTATCTTCAACACCATCATACCATTTAAGGTACAAGTTGGTAGCCGACTGCACGCAGCAACAGCAGACGACATGTCGTCGCTTCATGTCGTCACGACACGTCGTTGCGTCATGTCGTTTTACTACGACATGTCATCTGCTGCAGTAGCAGCAGATGACATGTCGTAGCGACACAGCGACACTACTGGTTTCTACGTATTTCTATGAAATTCCCTCCGTAGTTGGCTACATGAAGCTAGCGACGCGTCGTCGAGCGGCAGACGGTAGTGTCGTCCGACCGCAGATCAGTAGTGCCCATAGATAACAGAAACAACAGGAGATAATTATGCCATTTAGTGAAACGACATGACGCAACGACGTGTCGTGACGACATGAAGCGACGACATGTCGTCTGCTGCGTGCAGTCGGCTACCAACTTGTACCTTTTTACACTTACAATTTCTGACTATCTCGGACGCTATGTTTAGACTGAAAACAGTAACAATGCTTAGCCTAAGAGGAACAACAAAACTCAGTTTAACAAACCAGCAACACGTCCCACTTACCAAATTAGAACCACTACCTGACTAAATTAAATTTTAACAAAATACCCACACGGTACAGTTACTTACAGTAACTCAAAAAAAACTCAAAACTCGATCAACATTTCTTTTTCATTTCACCTTTTATTCTCTGGCACGCGCGTCCGTATTGTCGCGAAAGTAGCGTCGGATGCGGCGGCTCACGTCCGTATCCGGTCACGTGCCGTGTCCGGTGTCCGGCCCGGACAGCCAATCAGTCGGCTCTCTAATTAATTTGCTTTGAACGCTTCTTATTGGCTGCTACGTGCTCCAATCAAGACGCGAGCACTTCATGATTAGTTTCCACCGGTCCCGGTTTTTCTGCTGACTTTAATTTCCGTTGATCGGAAAGTATTATGGGGTATTTTTTTTTTTATGGTGAAGTTGCACGATAATTGTGTTACATCTGCACTTTCTCGATGAAGTCTTCTTTACCCTAGACTCTAGAGGAAGGAATATTGAAACGGCAAGGAATCAATAATATTTTTTTCGGTCAAAAACGGAAACTGAAGATTGTTGGAATAAAGCTAGGCAGATTATAAACAATTCGTGATTACGTGAAAACTGCTTTAAATAACAACTTGAATTACAATATTCCAGATAATCTCATTCATCGTACTTCTTGTACCCCCTTAACTAACAAACAATCATAGGAATTCAACACAATATGTGGCAAAATCATGATCACTACAACAATCGCACCCTATTTCACAAGTTTCTTTTTAGTCCTTCGAGCCGGATACATCAAGGAAATTAGTTTGAGTAAACGATGATGGACACACCACTCGTTAACATTTGTGTGTTGACAATAACATGCCTGTCCAAGCAATACTGTGACTTGTGCGAAGTATGCTAATGCCTATAATCCATCGGATCGTTGTGGTGGATTCTTGGCACGCAACGAATTCAGGTCGCTCCGATAGTTTATACCCTAGACGCAGGTCTGTGACGATTATCACCGGCGCCTCTGAACAGGATCTATTGGGACCGTTCTTAGAATATTCGGTGCAGATGCCAGGATATTTATAAAAGGATTAAAAGATCTACAGACCAATTTCAAATTGGTACAGGAAATGCTTGTAAAGAAAGACTGTGTTTTAAATAAATCTCAGCCGTAACATAAAGTTTTGTCTAATAATATAGATGAAGGTCTGAATTTACAAAGGCAATCTGGATTTCCCTGTCTTCAGATACCTATCTAACCATTGTTTCAAAAAACCTGGCTCACACATAAAACTAAAAATATCAAAACATAACGCAAAAGACATTACTGCCATTACAAAAGTGATCGTAAGTCTGCGCATGCACCGCCCCCTCCACATAAACCTGTCAACGGTCGATCTGTGGTTCGCTATTACGTTTAACAGATGGCGCTGTTAGAAAAATAGCCAGCTTCCCTTTGTAGTAGGACAGGGACGATGATTTGTATGTCAACATATGACAAGACACTGACAGATATAAATCTTGGTTTTTTATTTGTTTGCTCGCTCTTTTGTTTGTGGTTTTATGTTGCCAGTATTAAAATGTCTCAGGTATTTAATGGTTTTGGCAACTACGGGTGATGTAAAACTGTTGGATTTGATCTACAAATCAATGATTGTAAGCGTCCCTATTAGTAGTTTAGAAAGACATTTTGATTTATTTAATCAAATCAGTTACTTCTTCAGTGTTGATTATAACACGACCAGGGCTATTAGCCAAAGAGGACACTAGTTCAGGAATGTGTCAATTCAAAGATTCATCAACAGGATTAATCCACAAACCTGCTATTATGTACTCGTAATTAGTACGACTGTTCCAATTCACTTGCTACCTGATCAAACTTATTTTGAATTTATTTATACCGAGTATAATTTTATACTTTGCCTCCATCTCTGATCTCGAAAACCAGTCGTTTACTATCCAAACAGAATAAATAATCCTAAGCTAGAATAAATGACTTTAGCTGATAATTAATTGCAATACATTTACCTCCTAGGATTCGCCGCGGTCGGTTAATGGCGCCATACGTCATAGGGCTAATGCCTGAGTGCAGACCCTTGGACCTGCGCCACCATATCTTAGAGCAGTATTACTTTAATGTGACCGCTTCATTGGTCTAGTGGTCGCGAGGGCAACTGCTGAGCATGAGGATTGGGGTTCAATTCCTAGGTTGGTCAAAGTGTTATTTGCAACAAGAATTTCTCAGGGGCAGCCATGGAGATCGGATTTATGCCCGATTGATGGCAATAGGCTAGCGACATGACATGGGTCTCAGACATAACTAAACGGAATATGGGGGTACCATTAGGTATCCCTCTGTCTACCCCTTTCGGAATTACAGGCGTGTTGTGATGTATAAAGGACATAGAGCTCCAATCCATTCCCGTTTTGAAGTAATACTGCTTTATGAGGTGACGGACAACCCCAACTAGCTAATAGACCGAGACACGGAGTACAAGTGTAGATGTTTCGAGGCACATTAGTTTACTACAGGTAATTCAGTAGCGAAGCCGACGTAGGTGTAGTAATGCAACGGTAGTAATAATCTGCTGAGAAACAAATTCATTTCAATTAATATAGTCCCTTTTAATAATTGAAATGCATTTAGGTATTTGCGGCCGGTTATATACATAGATTAACATTTTTAAAAGAATGTACCTAGTCGTGCGATTTGGGCTACTCAGATGAAACAAAAAGTGCTTTGCGAGCAACACGTTCACAAAAACGACGGTTTTTCGACGTTAACTAAACGGTTATTATGTTTGAACAAAACACATTAATGCCAGCCCAGAAACATTAAGCTTAATATGGTACTTAAGTCAGTGTAATACCCCTATGTCTCGGAAAGCGCATTAATCCCTTGGTCTTCCACCTGATCTCTCATCGCTTGTATCGGATGGCCGTTTCATCGGACCGTGACAGTAAAGGGAGAGAAAGATAACTTATTTTGAGCCTAGAATATTTTATGACTGCCTCGTTGGTATAATTCAAATTCAAATATTTTATTTCAGAATAAATTCCATATTTTGTTAGTAATTATAAAATAACTTAGCCTAATGTTAGTATTAAATTAAATACAATAATGAACAACACTGCATCACAAGTTTATTTGGATAAGTTTATCTGAACACTTATCCACTTACATAAAAGGGGTGAGTCCCATCGGTCTGAAAACACATTCAGGATGCCATTGGAGGAGGAGCGCAAGTGCGCCATCATGGAAGCGCATCGCTTGCGCATGATCGCTGCGAACCCGTCGACGCATGCATCCACGAACATCCCTGACGCGCTACATCGCCATGGCAGCCCCAAAAGCACCCTGAATGCGTTATTGTACTGTACGCGCAGGTCGCTGTATGCCCGCTGGGTATACTTAGTCCACAGGCAGCACGTGTAAAACGACTGGCAGAAGGCCTTAAAAAGCGTTATCTTGACGGAGTCCGTAAAACGTGCAAACCTGCGGGCCAGCATGTTGCAACGGACAGCCAGCGACCTGCGCTCCCTGTCTATGTCCAGATAGTCTATTGTGTTATAATGGTCGCAAGTGCAACAGTTGTGCACGAGGTCCTAGGTTCAATAATAATTGCCAGGACGCGCATATAGTGTTATTGGGTTTTCCATCAGGAATTTCTCGGGAGCAGCCACGGAGTATGGATTTGTGCCCGGTTGATAGCAATAGACTCGCCCCCTATCACATGGGACTTAAACTAAACATAACTGGCGAAATATGGATGTACTAACCTCTGCCTAACCCTTCCAGGAATACAGGCGTATTGTTGTACTGTTTATTTTATGTTATATCTTATGCATCGATGGCAGATAGTACCTACCCACTGTAACCAAAAATGGCCAGGACTATTTTAACTTCTTTAATGATGTGCATTGTGCATGCCAAACACAAGGCTTTTCAAAACACCCAAATCTAACCACACTCTCTTTCTCCCCCAGAATGTAACTGCAACGGGCACGCGCGCCGCTGCCGGTTCAACATGGAGCTGTACAAGCTGTCGGGACGGGCCTCCGGGGGGGTCTGCCTGAAGTGCCGCCACTACACCGCAGGCAGGCACTGCCACTACTGCCGCGAGGGATACTACAGGGACCCTACGAAACCTATCACGCATAAGAAGGCTTGTAAACGTAAGTAGCATATTATCAGCTTATTTAGTTTCTAATGCTGGGATACAGCACCATCTTCGTGAGGGGGGAGTATTTTTGTGTATCATTACAGACTGTTTCAAACGTCTTAAGTACATACTTCAGAATAAATATTCTTCCAGGGCACAAAATAGATACTTGAAACATCCAAAAGGATTTAAAAAAAAAATTATAAAGAGACCACCAACTCATACTTTGGTTTGTACCTTGAGAGTCAAAATCGTTTTAACAATCATGTTCAGCGAATTTTGTCATAATTTAAACTTTTGTTAATCGGTATTCTAATATGCGTGAGTAACGGATGTTTTAACGTTAAAACTTAATTTATACAAATCGTAGTCAATTAAATGCGCGTTTTATGGGTCCATTTTAAATTTTTTGTGTTCTTAAAAAACTTAGGTATTTGCAGTTTTTACTGGCATTTTAGATGACACCATATTAACCTTTCTCTCAGCCATAAAACTCTGCATAGAAACAAATTAATTAAATGCTATTAGTATGGATTTGCAGCTCTTTTATTAAATCGAATGATATATTTCGCAAACTAAGCATCTTGAAAAACCAACCAAAATCTTGTAACTGTGATTTTATGGTTCTTTCTCGACTTAATAAATAGTCAAATCAAGAGTGCTATAATTAGTCAACTACCCATGCTTTACACTGATGCCATCTTATGATGTGTACTAAGTATAGACCTACGGTAATATATTATCTAGCTACATGTGATGGTGGAACCCGCACCAAAATCCTTTATCGAGTTAAAAGGAATTAAGCAACGACACCATACACTAAAACGAAGAAAAAAACGAGTTGTGTCATCCCCAAGTAACAAGGGACAAGGGTAGGACGATGATGATGACCACGTACTAAAAGCGAATTCATTTTATGAAATGGACTAGATCGATAACATAGTAATTTATAAGTCTATAACCTTCAAAGCATTTAAATAAAACCACATAACACACACCATTACTTCTCAGAAAACCAAACCATTCTAAGCGCCAAAGATAAGTTTAAATTAAACCGACGATAACCATTTACACCTGTCCACGGTCAGACAAACAGACAGATATAATCTGAAACTATCTATGTTCAAATACACACGGTCGTTATACAAATACTCCAGGTTTAGTTAAACGGAGTTTAACGGTCGTATTTGGATAAAACGTTGCATCAATTTGGAGATTATGACCGCTTTTTGTATTTTTCTAGTGTTAACTTTTGGATTCAGTTTTATGTTATAGTTGGTATTATCGTTATTTGTTAAAGTAATAAGCAGGGTACTTAGTAATAAGTGAAGCTCTGTTAAAGTGATTACCAATGGTGATTACTTTATAAGTGCTTACACAAATTCGAGTTATACAGGTAAAGAGAATAATTGTGATTCTTTGGACCATTTTTGTGTTGCCTGAGTAATTTAGTACTTACTGCTCTGGTCGGAGCGGAAGGAAGTGTCAGACTTCTACTGTCTAAAAACCCACCCATGTTCCTTCTTAGCCTCTTGGGTTCTGGGGCCGCGGTATCTCTTTCAAACAGTCCCGCCGCCCCGGGTATAACTTACCCTTAGTCTCATTTGATCTTAGTTTTTGTCAGACAATTTATTTTATAGATGATATGAGCATGAGGTCGGTTCGATTCGCGGGTTGGGCAAATTAATATTGGTTTTTCCATCAGGAACTTCTCAACAGTCTCGATTTAACTCGATTAGTGTTCGGTTGATGGCAAAAGGCTCGTCTCGACTCTAACATGGGATTTAAACATAACTGGCTACATGTGGGTGTAATATTAATACTGTGGGGTACAGGGGCACATCTCTGCTTAACCCATCAGGAATAACAGCCTTGCCGTTATTAGTTTTTTTTTTATTATTTCTGAAAAAAGGCCGCCTCGACACTAACCACATTTCCTACATCTTCGAAACAATGTCCCCAACGGTATCTACTAACAACTCGGCAAACATTTAACCCTATCCAAACTTATCCCATTCTGGTCTCAAGAAATCGAAATTACAAAACAAAAAGGCGTGACATCGTAAAATCCAAAAGTAAACGGGTTCCGGTCACATCGTCCCCGCAGTGCTGGGCACAATAGTTTTCACATAAAATTGGCCGAAAATCGAGTTGGTCCTTCCTCTGGTCCTTCGAGCAGGATTGGTCCTTCGGGACGCTTGAGTTTTATTTGACGACCGCGGTGAGTTTTTCGCTGATTGAGTCAAGATTGGGGTATGGAAATGGGCACACTTATGTACTATTGTTACGTCAGCTCGTTGAGGTCGAGTTGTTAGGTTAGATGGCTGATAGGGACGAGAATTGAATTGGTAGCCATGAAACTTAGAGGAGAGCCATTTTGGAAGTGAAATAGTTAGATTTTGGTAGTTAGATTCGTTGTTGATAATATTGGTAATAATAAGAACATAACATAGCATCACGCACATAATTCACGAAGAGATAGTCAGAGGTGTACCTAATAGGACACCCACAAAAATATCTTGTTAAATTTTTTCTCTTATTGCTGGTTTTGGAGTTAAAAATTGATGATAGCAGAACAAAACTTCGGGAAAATATCTTCTCTATAGTATGTAGTGTAGTTCCCAATTCCAACATCAATTTATAGATTACTACTAACTTGGTATAGCTAAAGAAGCACATTTCCATATCCAATCTCAGAAAGCAAACCAAACAATTTTCACAAGATACTGATGCTCCCAAAACCTTTCTCAATTCTGAGAATTCGCAAACAGTCGGGCAGCACGCGTCTACGCAGTCCGCACGCCGATACAATTGCCAACATTATTTCCGATCGCAATTCCCTGTCATATACCCGGACCGCTATAAAACGCCGGGGTCAACGCACAACTCGACACATTTCCACAACCGGACCCATCCGGGTAATCGAGTCCCGAATCCTACGACACACGGGGGAGAATCCGATTATAGAATGAAATCAACTATATCGATAACAAATCATGACGACAATAAAACGAATTCTGTTTCGAATAGTTTCGATTATCGATAGTGATTTAAGGTTTGGCAATTTTTCGTGCAATTTCATCTTTTAGGATGCGGTAATGTTTACTCTGTATTTATTTTTATAAAATACACAAGAAACTGCCAAGTATTACCGGATCATAAAACACCTTGATTTTCGGATTAATGTGCGCATTGTATAATTATCTCTTGCTTCATTGAAGGAAAACACACGTGAGGGAAACCCCCCCCCCCCCCCGCTCTTGGGCAGAGCGAAGGGGAGTGTCGGACTTCTACTGACTAAAAACCAAACCCATGTTCCTTCTTCGCCCTTGTGTCGGAGCCGCGGTAACCTTTCGATATCCACAGCCCCGACGGGAACCATAGCATGCCTGAGGGATATTTCTCGATGGCATGTAAAGCCAAGCCCATGGGCTTCATAAACACTTCAGGCACCAGGTTAGGCACTAACAACATGATAAAGAAGATTTTTATCACAAGTAAAATTGCGTCACAATAAACTCATAAAAATATATAGCACATTAAGATTAAGTCTTACACCGCAGTTTTACAACTAATGTAGGTCTTATTAAGGCTTTTGCAACCTAGGAAATAGTGTTAGAATTACGTTGTTTACTGATTAACGCAACATTAAAATAAAAGAACCTCTCGTTATAGGGCAGTGCTATAAAGTTGTTGCCAGGCAAATAAAACAAGATTGTGGTATGCGTGAGCACTTGCTTTTATTTCTACTGTTCCTAGATTGCGATGTAAAGTGTGCACTGTGCACTAAATTCCATTTAGACTGTAAGTGGGATTTAATTCTCGAAAGGACCAATTACGTTGATAGTTTTCTGTCTTACTTATTGCCAGACTTTAAGTTGTGACTACATTGTAGGTTAAAACGTTTTCGCAAATGGTTTAGTGACTAATAAACCATTTGCGAAAACGTACGGACTAAACTTTAGTCCATTAGTTTTATTGAGTTCTTGAAGTTGTTTGCGGCGTGGCAACAAACAATACTTTGTGCCACAAAAATCTTGAGAATTACATGAAAGAACATAATATAACTCATACAAAATCAAAAGCTTTAAGCTAAGAAGATTAAGGTTTTTCGCCACTATATACCTCGTCTTGTTAGAGAGGCCATTGAAATCACCAAATACAAAAACTTTAACCGGGAGGACTGGTTTCAACTGTCGAGAGCCTGGAATCCAGTGGTTCAACTGTGTAAAAAACCGAAAAAGTGTCGAAAAAAGTTCGCGAGTGGACACAGTGAGTTTCGTGTGTCGGGAACAGAATCGTGTAGTGAGTGACAATGGTGGTGGTGCCGAACGCAAAAAACGAACTAGAAAGAGGGTAGACCGATTTGTCTGCTCATAAACATCCACCCGCAATGACTTCAGTTTATCCGTGATCATGGTGCTTGTAACGAGTGCGCCAAAGTTCACCTAAAATTTCAACTCCGATAATTGGAAATCCGAAAATGTTCTTCCTAACATTTTTCATCCTAACAATCGCAATTCCTAACTACTCTGTCTCTAATGTTTTAATTCCGAAGCATTCAACTTCATAATGTCAGTAGCAATAAACATCTATTACACTATTATTTGTTTTCCTATATTTTCTCAACATAACCATCTTTTACACTATTATTCAAAGTCATATCTTTTTTGTTTATATTACTTTTTATTCATAATAATCAGTATTATAAAAGGTCCCATTAAAATAGGTGGACAAAATTTTAGAAATCATTCAGACCGCTAAAACAAGGACAATAGTTAAAAAAAAAATATAAGAAAAAAAAAGTAGTTAAAAAACTAAAAAACCCGACTGAAAAACTGAAAAGCAAAAAAACAAGCACATTTTAAATTAAACAAAACTTGGAACCAGGCGGGGTTCTATTTTTTTCATTTCATAATTTAATATTCAAATGAACCCCGCCTGGTTCCAAGTTTTGTTTAATTTAAAATGTGCTTGTTTTTTTGCTTTTCAGTTTTTTCAGTCGGGTTTTTTAGTTTTTTGACTACTTTTTTTATTTCCGACTTTTTAGTTCTTTGTGTTTGTCCTTTCGTTGGTCGCGTAAAATTCTTCGTTTATAGGATTTGTCACTTTGAATTTCTTTTAAACATATAAATGTTATATATTTTTGTAATCTCCATTTAAAACCCTTTATTTTGATACCCTACTCGATGGTATTGGTAAAAAAAAATTTTATGAACTCCGCTATTTGGTCCCCAAAACCCGCATTTTTTCTTTGATTTTTAATTTTAATGTAGCCTATAACACTCGCGCCATCAAGACGAATCTAACGACGTATCATTCATTTAAATCCGTTTATCCGTTTAGGAGTTATGAGGGAACAAAGAAACGGACATACATACATACACGTCAAACACATAACCCTCCTTTTGGACTTCGCCGCAGTCGGGTAAAAAGACATTAAAATACCTACTTTTATAGGATGAGTTTGTTCTAGAGTGCCGGCAATTTATTATTTTAAGTCAAAATAAAATCACTTTATAAATAGTGTTCTTTTTTTGTTTAGATGTCTTTATTTAGGCTTACTAAACGCTGTGTTAAAATTTGTCCACCTATTTTAATGGGACCTTATATACTATGCAAAGATATCCATAGGTTAGGTTAGGTTAGAACTGTGACCAAGTACGCGCGAGCCGAGCGAGCGAAGCGAGCGGTGCCGCGGCAGCGGCCGGCGAGAGCTACCTCGAAATTGGTTGCGAAATTTCTCTGTTTTTTTTTTCATAGTGCCCCCAAAACGACACTCTGTGCCCCCAAAACGACACTCTGGGGGTCTAAAACGGCCACTTTGGCAGAATCGTCTAAGGAAAATATTAAGAATAATGTTCGAATTCGTAAAATGGTCACAATATGGCAATTCCTAATATTACTCGCTGAGGATTCAATTCACGCAATTCCTCTAACTGACAATTTTGTATGGAAATTCGTAAAATGGCCACATTTGATGAAAGGCGCCAATGCTGCGCTAATGTCAAATAGCAGATTCTTAATATGTTAATAAATACCAACATCTTTATAGATTTAGTGAATAAATAAATAAATTATGGCCGATTTAGCGCTTTAGACAATTTTTTTGGAGCACGCGCGTGTTTTGTATTCCATAATAACTCGCGGACGAAACAAAACTCTTCGGAATCTGAAAATACCGAAATGCTGGACAAGAGTTTGTTGGGTGTATAAAGATCAACTAAAAGTGTTGGTCGGGGTCTCATCCAGGAGCTGGAGCCGTACCTACTTAAGTGCCCGTCAGGATAACATAAATACTACCTCCAAGGCAAGTAAAAGGATTGTGATAATTAATAATTAAAGTTATGTATATTAATTAAGCAGATACACACTTTTATTTAGTACTAGAGACCCGCCCCGGCTTCGCACGGGTACAAAAAACCTTCCTCTTGAATCACTCTATCTATTAAAAAAACCCGCATCAAAATCCGTTGCGTAGTTTTAAAGATCAAAGCATACATAGGGACAGACAGCGGAAAGCGACTTTGTTTTATACTACCTACCAGTGACCCGCCCCGGCTTCGCACGGGTGGCACGCAAAAAAGGTATTAAAACCTTCCTCTTGAATCACTATCTATTAAAAAAACCGCATCAAAATCCGTTGCGTAGTTTTAAAGATTTAAGCATACAAAGGGACATAGGGACAAAGAAAGCGACTGTTTTATACTATGTAGTGATGATGATGATAGTGATTGTAGAGGTTTACCCGGTACCCCCTTCAATAAATATACCCACTGATATTGATATACTTATGTAATAAGTTAATAACTTACTACAATCTTCTATTTACATTTTAGGTGCTGATCACCCTCAGCTTTAATGCATCTGGGTCTTATTATAGGTTTATAGGAACTACACTATAAGATGCAGCAGGTTAGTGTATCTACCTGTGAGCTGTGACCCGTACTACTACTGGCAGATACTAAGAGCTAACCTCTGCTTTACCCTTCAGGATTAAAAAGGTAGAATGTTGTTATTTTTCTTTACTTTTCAACATAATCATCATCATCCACAGCCCGACTCCACCCACTGCTGGGCATAGGTCTCTTTGATTGTGCCAAGCTCAACTTTACTTTAACTTTATTAATCTTCTTCTTCTTATCGTGAAAAGAAGAAGAGACTTTATAAATACCTACTTTTTAGGTACTAAAATAAAACAATAGTGATAGATAACATATTTTTACCAAATTGTATATTTATTTACTCATCTTATATACTTAACATAACAAAAAATGTTGCAATAATCAGATAATGAAACTTACAGAAACATAATAAAATAATTAATCGTCTCATGATTCTCATCATGAATAACTTAGAAATCTTTCAATAATCAAACACGGTAACAGAAACATATAATAAATAGTTTTTTTTTTCTTTTCATTCAGGTTCATCATTCATCGACTGATTTGAATATAAAAAGTGTTGATGCTAGCCACAGAGGGGCAAACCATGACTTCTTCTTCATTATGGAAACACCATCCACTGAAGACTAGTTTGGATCAACTCCAGGCTGAACAAAAAATTGAAAATTTTAGGTAAGTAAAATCATCAGACAATAATTAACAAAATTTTTAAATAAAATTACATAATTGTTTAATCTATAACAATAAAAAATAATGTTTCAGGTGTCTCCGCTCGTTTGTCCCCGAATAGCAACACTTCTGACTCTAATAGTGGATACTTCGCAACAATATTATACAGAAAAACATTGTCTTGTACACAGCAACAGTATATTGGAACTGCGTCAAGAAGAGGTCACCTTGATGTGGATTTTGATCAGCGCAATCTTATTTAAAACACATTGATTTTGTTTTATGTTAGATTATAGTTCCCTTTGCTGTTATTTATAATTATATTACATGAATGTTGTTGATGATAAACTTGATAGTTTTATTGCTTAGACAAAAGATTCATAAGTACTTTACCTCTATGGGACACCAATATGGGATAAATATCTTTCAACAGTATCAGTAATCCTGCCCGGGTTCTGTGCTGTAAAGTTATTTGCTTGAGCATTAACCATCTCGACTGCAGCCTGTTGCATTTCCACCTGGGATAAAACTCTTCAGACTCATCTATGTGTGGGCCAAAGGGCGACCTAAAAACAATAATTATATATAGCTAAGTAATAGTTTTAAATAGTCATCATCGTGAGTCTGGGCTTAAGCTGGGACTGCAATCGACAGTAATTTCTACACGGCGCTCATCAATGACGAGGCTCGAGCGGGAGGGATTCTAATAAGGTAAAGAAGTTGTGATGAGAAAAATATTCATCATAGACCAATCTTTTGGCGTTTTAGTTTAGCCTTTTGTGACCACTGGCGAAAAGATTTGCTTGACCTCAGGCAGAATTATTAAAACACCGAGCTCTAGCGTAACTTCAACCTGGGTTTCGCTACAAGAAGTCTAGCAGAATCTCAAACTGTGTCTTACACACTCGAGCTGCAAGTCTTTCCATTCCTACAAAAAATCACACACTGTTTATGAATACTTTTACACAGCGATAGAATGTAATAATGATCCAAATAAACAAGTTTGCACTTACTTTGTATTGTAAATAATCCAACTCGCACAAAATAAAATTTTCCAACTATCGCATTTCGCGCCTGTCAGGTTGTCAAGTGTCAGTTCGTTGACATAACTTAACTAGTTCACAACTACATAGTTGCCAGCTTATGAGGATATTAATTATTATTTCTAATTACCCTTTTCAGGGTTTATTTATAGTCTTTTAGCAGTTATGAGTTTAATATAATGAAATAACGATTAAAATATAGAAGTATATAAATATAACACTAATTTCAATAATAAAATTTTGAAAGAAAAAATTACCGGGAACAATACGGTCTTTATTTTTTTCACGTGGCAACATTTCCAACAAACCGGATTCTGATAAGAATTGAATTGAATACGACTCACTTATTATGTGGTACCATTTTACGAAAATTAGCAACATCACCAAGGAAATGCTGGGAATGCGGAAATGGAATTGCGTTTGGTGATATTGCCTAAAGTGGCCGTTTTAGACCCCCTGACCTGAGTTTAATTCATTTAAGACAAAAATCAGTGAAACGACCTTTAATCATTCTAAACAGTTGTATGAGTAAAGATGTTTAGGAATAAAAGCGTTAGGATAAAAAACAGTAGGAGTTTAAATATATTTACAATAATGATATTATGAATTACAATTTTCGGAAACATGAGTGTTATGAACATCGTCGGTAGCACTACAAATAGTATGAATGAAAACTTTAGGATGATAAATTTTAGGAAGAGTGATCATTCGGATTACAAATCGTTAGGAAGAACAATTTCGGGTAAAGAACTTTAGGTGAGCCAATGGACCCGCTTGTAACAGCGCCGAAATATCGGGAACTCGAAACAATAATCAAACATGGTAAATATCCCGTTTATGATATTAATAGTAGTGTCAGTGACCATGTCAGTTTAAAAACTTATACAAGGTTTTTCATTTTATTCATTTTCTTAGCTTTAAAGATAACTCAAGATTTTATAAAAACGTTTTAAGCACAAAAATCAGAAATTCCACATATTTGTAGTACAAGGACTCACACGTTCCAGTCCGTTTTGATTATCCAGATTAAACTAGTTCCCATCACACTCAGATCCTCAGCAGAAGTACAAATAATTAGTTCAAAAAGTCCAACAAACTTCGAAGTCCCGAAGAGCTACGAAGTAATACGAACATCTCCGAAGTAAGAACAGCTAGCAAATACAGTGTTCAAGCTAATTTAGTTGCTAAGCAACGCAAACTGCCTGCCAAGCAAACTGTGTTAAGAACTTTAGACTTCGTTATTTCCCGGCAACAGACTTACTTTGAGAAAAAAATGTAATAATAAAGAAAGGAAGGAAGTTTTCTTTTCCTTCTTTGCGACGGCCACATCTAAGTTGGGACAGTGATGTTATCGCATTATGTTTTTTCTTGTTTGTTCGGAAACGGGACAAAACTAGCAGTTGGTTATGTAGCTTTGATTGAGGAAAATATCCAGTATTGTTGTGCAAGGGGACAGTAAAATGTAACTGTTTTTCACGTTCAACATTTACTGATATGATCTGAATTTCTGCAATCACCAGCATCATTCGGATTCTCTTTCATTCCTCATTTGTACTAGAAGTATATTTTTGCTGAATCAAAATTCGACGGCACGGTTGGCGCAGTGGCTAAGCGATTGGACTGCTGCGCTGCGTGTCGCGGGTTCGATCCCCGCACGGAACAAATATTTGTATGACCTGCAGATAGTTGTTTCGGGTCTGGGTATTTGTGTATGTGAGTTTATATGTTTGTGAACGCACCCACGAAACAGGAGAAATTCCTAGTGTGGGCAACGTTTTAAAAAATAAATAAATAAAAAACTGTATTTGTCTGTATCCATAGACAAAAAACGCCCTTAAACAGTGACATAAACCAAACGTAATTTCGTATAGAATTTTAGTTTTGTTTTGTAGGTACTTAGCATAATAGAACCTCCATAAAATGAAAACAGCCTTAAAAATAAGGCCACATTATGTTCAAAACAAGTATATTTTATAATCGTTTGATTTTGCATTATAAAGGCCCACGTACACATCTTTCTCTTTGCATAAAGGTATAAAATCAATAGATATATAGAAAAAACAGAAACTCGATACAAAATAATTCTCACATCAGTGCTGGAAAGTAGTTGGGTGTCAGTAGGACCACAGGTAGGACTCGTGATTCAATTATCCATGTCAGGTGACGACAGCCGCGCGGATCGAGTACGGTCGACAAAAAAACTTTTTTACAAAAAATAAAACCGACTTCGACAAAAAAATCACTCAAAAGTGAAAAATAAACTTGAGAAGAAAAATCAGTTTCTGAAGTCGGTGACTTTTGTTTCTTTGATTTCATTTTTTTGTCACCGACTTCAGAAACTGATTTTTCTTCTCAAGTTTATTTTTCACTTTTGAGTGTTTTTTTTGTCGAAGTCGGTTTTATTTTTTGTAAAAAAGTTTTTATTTTTCACTTTTTAGTGTTTCACATGTGCTTACCCCTTCACAACGTACCGGCGTGATGTTATGTTAGGACTGGTGTAAACAATAGACAGACAATATCAGATTTCAGCAATCCCAGTCCATTTGCTATCATTTATTGAGGAGTTCCGTTGAATATCTCCGAAGTTCTTCATCAGATTTTCACAAAATAGTTTTTATAACCTTTGTAGTGAGTACAGGCGTGATATTATATTGTTGTGTGATGGTGTAAACAATGCTTAGATATGCTATAGCAACAATCGCGGTTAATCTGCTGTTATTTATTGAAGAGTTCCCCCGATTTCTACAAGATCCCATCATCAGATATTGAAATGGTGACAATGGGACCACACGGGAAGCACCAGCTTTCAAATGAAAAAAGAATCATGAAAATCAGTTCACCCAGTCGCAAGTTATGAGCGAACAAACATAAAAAAAAAATAAAAAAAAAAATACAGTCGAATTGATAACCTCCTCCTTTTTTTGGAAGTCGGTTAAAAAATGAAATCGACACGAGCGACAGTATGCCACCCTGTCGAAACGCGGGGCAGTTATATGACGTGGGAAGAGAAAACTAATCTGGTTTATGGGTCTGTTATATATTCGAATTGTATTGTGTAGTCCATTTGGCTACAGAAAGTTGAAGTATTCTTCATTTATCATTATTTTCACCCTTTCATTTATCATGCCATTAATTATGCCAATAAATGAACGTTTTATATTTAAACTAGCTTTTGCCCACGGCTACGCCCGCGTATATAGATGTCGAAAAATATCCCAAAAAACTTGCATCCCCTATTTAACCCCCTAACCTTCCTCGAGAACCACTCTATCCATTAGTGAAAACAGCATGAAAATCGGTGCAGTAGTTTTTCAGTTTATCGTGAACAGACAGACAGATGCGGTGGACGACTTTGTTTTATAAAATTAATGTAGTAATAATTATGATAAATGATAGTCTGTCTTTTAGTAATATTGTTACAAGAAACACTATATTTCTTACTTATCTGTCTTGGAATTTTTATGCAGGTTTAGGCATTTTTCTACCAAAACGGCTGACTAAATACTGGTCAAAAACGAATGTTGACATTTTTATTATAATTTCCAGAACCCAATGGAGCTTCGTTCACAGCTTCTGTTATTTAGCTTTTTATAATTGTCTCTTTTTATGTCCACCAGCCTGCGACTGCCACCCCGTGGGAGCGAGCGGCAAGACCTGCAACCAGACGAGCGGGCAGTGCCCCTGCAAGGACGGGGTCACCGGCACCACCTGCAACCGCTGCGCCAAAGGCTACCAGCAGTCGCGCAGCCACATCGCACCTTGTATACGTAAGCTTATCCTCAAGTTTATGCTATCGGCAGTGTCCGACGCGCCATGTAAATTATGTTGTGTAGCTGTTACAAAAAAAAAAAAAACTAAAAATGACCTTAAACTGGAATATCATGTTACTGAACTTTCCAACAAAACTGAATGCGTTCGCTTTGGGTACTTTACAAGTGAACTCTGATAGCTCACGATCACAATTTATTTAACTTGAATCAACCTTTACTTTAATCATTACTAGTTAAAATGCATTCATTTTTACGCAACAGGCTTAAAACCTTTAAGAAAGCAAACGTTTTCTTTTTAGAAATCCTACCTTTAACAAAAATGACTTTTAGTCTTTGACTGGCTTTGACTGGTTTATAGATACAGGTGTAACACCCGTTAGGGTCCAGAAATCCAAGAATAATTTAAGGAATCTTGAAAATTACTTAAAAACCAATTATATATTTTGTGTTACGAAACTATTTGTAGACTACACGCCCAAACTAGATTATTCACTCCGGAAATCGATCTATTCTCACAATCCACGTCCTTGATAAGGTGTGAGCGACGCAACGTCCAAGAACTGCACCTGGCCACAATCCCACGCGTAAAAGTCACTTAAGGTGTGGTGTCGTGATTGCCAGCAGTAAAGCAACCATTACATGGCAACACTCGTAACTGCGCTGTAATGGAGGACGTGTGTGCTGACGTGTTACATCCTGTTGGATTGTCGCACCGTGTAGGGAAATGTGGAATTGAATATGTCCTTTTGTTGCGACTAGACCGAGACGACAAAAAGCATTTGATTCGTAGTTTGAAAATTGATGATTATCGTTGTAAACTCGATAATATTTAAAGAAATAATATAAGGAAAAGCATCTTAACTTATACTTTAAGTTCCTAATTCCTTTCCTTTCCTTTAATATCCTTATTGGTGAATAAGGATTTATAATACAATGGAGATTAGTGCGGATTTAGGGCCACGGCACACACGCTACTTTTAGCTTCGATGATCGGCGATTACCAGCTTTTTAGTAACTAAGACATCAATACAGTCGCAAAATCTCAGATCATGTGTACTGTGGCCGTTACACATCGAAACGCTGTTGAACTGAACGCAGAGGTCTCTGTATTAAGTCACTATTCCATTACAATAATGACACTGATATTTTCTAAACGCTGTTCAACAGGTGGACTATTTTATTATCTTTAACTTGTTCTGTGCAGGTATACCGCGAGTGGTGACGGCAGTGCAGGCCATGGAGGCGGTAGACGGCGACCCGGGCCGCGGTAAGTAGTAAGTGTACCTTCATGCACTCTCGCCTCACATACACTTGCATGGCCACAGATGCTCAATCACTAGACCTGTTATAATCCTGCTGCAATTATTGGAAGCAGTATTTTTTTCTTTTGTTTTTGGTCCTTCGAGCCGGATCGTGTTAAAGACAGTCAGGATCCGATACAAAGGACCATGAAATCAAGATCTAGTATTATTAGCTAGATAAGGATTATTATAAATTATTATTATTATTAAATCGAAGGATTAATTTGTTATCAATTTATTTAACTCTAGTTTTCATACAATACTATTTGATTGAGTTCCTGTGATAGGAGCTTACTGTACTTTATTAGATAATCAAAGAATAACTACAATAAAACATGTCTTCATTTTTTGTATAGGAAAAGACAAAAGGTGTTGAAATATTTTAACAAAGCAGTAAAATAACTTAAACATCTCAATCGCTGCATTCCAGCGTTAAACTCACGTTATGAGATGGTTAAGCACTTAAAATCACAATGTTGCAGGAGTGAGCGCTAGCACAAGCTCTAATCTAAACTGTATATTTTACTAATACACTCATCAATGAACTGTAACTTTTTACACAAACAAATCAAAGTTACTTGACTTTTTTAATAAGTTCGAAACAAATGGTTATTATTCTTTCAGACTTTCCAGATTTAAATACTTTCCAATTTTGTTAACTTAACCTCAAATACTTGGTCATAGAATCTGCCAGACATCGTTATTTTACTTTGAAAGGATCTATAGGTATTTTAAAATTCTATGATTTTCTGAATCAATAGTTACTCAAAAAGTACAGTAGCTCCGCCTTATTATTAATTTGCACTTTAATTTTATTTAAATTTTACTGCCTTTTGATATACCTACCTACTTTACTTTGTTGCCAAGGCGATGACTAACGCCATCTACACTTTTATTACTGAAAACATAAACACTTGGAGTGTTATGGAGTGTCATTTGATACCCGATCAATAAAATACATTGTACGCTAATTGAGTTCATTACTTAGCAACATTTTATGGTCAACTATAGCTTATCAAAGTGCAGTAAGTTAATGAAATCCATTCTCACACCACATGACTAATTTCATACCAAAATACCTATTAATGAAATCATTTTTTTATCACCATGAAAATATTACATAACAATTATTAAATAAACGTTAAAATTACAAAATATACATTTACAAATTCTATCTGACTTCCAACTACCAGTTTTACCAAAGGGTAAGGACCCAGTACCAACGGGTTGTGGAGGTCAGAGAGGCAATCGCTCTATGTAAAATTCTGGTATTCACTTCATCCAGTTAGACTGGAAGCCGATTCAAACATGCTTGGGGAAAAGTTTAGTAGATGATGAAACGAATGACCAAAGTTGTGTCTAATCTACTGCAAAAACCGTATGGCCTATTGTCATATTTTCATGGAGTTTTAACTTTACCGTAGTGTGGGAATGTTTCTATGTCGTATCGTTAATCGTATGATGTTCATTTAAAGCTTGTTCCGTGTCATCCACTATCAAACTCATAACTGTTTTTCTTTTATTTTATCAGTGCCGACTGAGAGGTAACCCTTCCATTAATAACTTTATTCCATTTTAATCTAGAGTCAGTTATTTGCCATTTATTTGTTTTTGAACTACATATTGTACAACTTAAATATCTTGACTTATTGAATATCCATTGAAATCAGTCTATTGTCATTTAAAACTGTGTTCAGAAGCAATGTAATGTTGATGCAATTAAAGTTAATTATAATACTCATGGTCATATTTTTTTTTTTTTTTTTTATAATATTCCACAACTATCACACAACGCCATCTAGTCCCAAGCTAAGCAGAGCTTGTGTTATGGGTACTAGACAACTGATAAACATACTTATATATTTCTAAATACATACATATTATAGATAAATTACACCCAGACACAGAACAAATGATCGTGCTCATCACACAAACATTTGTCCTGGGTGGGAATCGAACCCACGACCTCCGGCATAGCAGCTAGGGTCACTAACCACTAGACCAACAGGCCAGTCATATACTTTCATAGTTTTATGAAAGTGAAAGAAACAGTATCACATAAGCTTGTGCTGATTCTGATGTCTGTAAAAACCACAACGGAATATCAAATACCAAAAAAGATAAAGTTAATTATTTTAATGATAAACTTGACCATATCAATAAAAGTGTCAATTTATCACAAGTAAGTGCTGTACTGATGCTAGTAGCAGTATAGCAGAGACCAATAGAGATGAAGTAAATTTAAATAACGATAATAGGGAGCATACGTTTGACAGTGTTAGTATAACATAACCATGTGCTGATGATGATGTCTGTAACAACAGCAGCGGAGCAGTGCGGCCGATGTCGCGCCGCCGCTCGCACGCTAAATCTCAACAAGTTCTGCAGCCGAGACTACGGTAAGTACTGCTACTGATTCCTTCATTACTGATGATAACTGGTAAAGATAAATCAATACATTACACACAGCGGAAATAAGACAAATGAAGAGCCTATACCCAGCAGTGGCTGAAGTTGGTCTGCGAATGATGATGATAAAATACAGATAGACGTGAGCGGGCTGATACCGCATGATATAATAAACAACACCAATGTTATAGCAATAGACTTACCTTAAATCCATCATGTATTCGTAGTAACTTTTGAATCCTACTTTGGAACTAGATTACTAGACCAATTTTGAAAATTAATCACGTTGCAAGTAGATAATTTAATGGGAAAAGTAATTGCTTGTAGAAAATTATCAGAATCTGTGTAAATTATTCCTGTAAACGGTCAATACAATGTTGTAATTATCATCTTTTAGTTATGTAGTATCCATCTCAGCAAATTAATTAAACGCAAAGTTTGTAATACTAAAATTTTTGCCTGGTAGAATCTGTGTGTTTCGTCAATCATCAAGAAGGCTTGTGTGTGGATAAGTGTGTAGGTGTACACAGAAGATCTGATGGCGCTAGACTGTACTTCAAGTACGGACACTCAGTACTACATGGAAGACATTTTGCAATAACCTATTATTCCTGAACAGTATGATTACAATCAAATTCTGTGTGAAGAATGTTTCTCTATTTAGTTGGAAAATTACAAATAATAGCAACCTTGGCAAACGTTACAAGTTATTTGCAGCCGGTAGATGACTTATTGGTCATCTATAAAGGGAAAGTTTGTAAGTTTGAATGTGGGTTTAATCTCCGAAACTAATCATCCGATTTCAAAAATTCTTTCACTGATGGAGAGCTACACTATTATCGATAGCGTTCCGTAGTTAGTTTATTGTAAAACTTCGGTACTCATGAACGTATTCTTCCTCGCAGTCATAATGGCCAAGGTGGTGGGTCGCGAGGCGAGCGCGGCGGGCGACCAGTGGGTGCGTCTGGCGCTGAGCGTGCAGGCAGTGTACAAGCGCGCGCCGCGCAGTCGTCTGCGCCGCGGCGGCACCGCCCTGCACGTGCGCGCCGCGGACCTCGCCTGCAAGTGCCCTAAGATCAAGATTAACAAGTAAGTGAAGCATTTAAACCAACGAGTTAGGTGGGGATGTCACTTTTTCCCCCTGCCTTTATCCCAAACTATTCTGGCTTAGCTCTCTCTCTAACTTTCTTATCTGTCAAGCGAGACGTTGTCATGCCCTCACCTGCAAGTTCCCTAAGATCAAGATTAACAAGTAAGTGAAGCATAAGTGACCCAGATGATACCTGGAGACGTCACCTTTTCTTCCTACCCTTGCACTTGTCTCAAATCACTTGGGTCTTCGCTAACTTTCTTCTCTACCAAGCTTCACGTTATTATTCAAGTGGCTTAAGATCAAGATTAACAGCGAACTAAAATTTCAAGATTTAGGGAAGTTCTGGCATTGTCACTTCTTTATCCTATCCTACTGTATGTTACTCCTTTCCCTTTTGTCCAAGTGTCTAATTATCGTTATCACTGTTTTCATTAATATTTTACCATCCCGCGGTTCTCTTGTCTGTGGTTTTCTACCCTTTTAGCACGCACGCACTTTTAGTTGAGCACGATTCTTTTTGAACGACACTGATCTCCGCTACCTACATGGCGGTGTTAGAGATACAGGTGGCATTTGGTCTTGAGGGAGACAGAATCTATGTGGGTACGGGTTGTTGAAGTAAGTCTTCAGTACGTATTCCTTTACGGTACAACTAATCCCTTTTGACCTCCCGATACCAATTATATTACCCTCAACAAGAAAACCTTCTCTACCTGATAGCATTTTTAATGGCACAGAAAATAACGTAGAACGTTAATTAAGTTGTGCGGTTTTCTTTAGAATTCTGCCTCCGCAAGAATAAATACCTCTTGCAAACCATATAAAATTACAAGTTTGTAAATTGTTTCAAGATACCCTCGTCTAACAATGGATGCAAACCCATTATTTAAAGCATTAGGAGTCAACGAGGCATCACTAAGTTTATGTAGGTGTATTTGCAGCCAAATTACTGTATTGAATAAATCTTAACATTTTAATTTAGCCAGACATTGTTAGAGACGGAGATGAGTACTTAAGAGGAAGTCTGAAAGTGGCGCCGGTGACTGAAAAGTTGTGTAGAAATCGGTTATCGTGGTATGGGCATGTGAATGTGAATGAGGAGAATGTAGTGAGGAAGGTCTTGAATATGAATGTGGAGGGGTACAAGAGTAGAGGAAGACCAAAGAAACGATGGATGGACTGTTAAGAATGATATGGCAAGAAAGGAGGTGTCTCATGAGATGACGAGAAACAGAGAAGTATGGAAGAACAAGACATGCTGCGCCGACCCCAAATGAATTGGGATAAGGGCAAGAGAATGATGATGATGTTAGAGACGGAGAACCTCTTTCGTAATACAGAATAGGTGATATTTTGCATTTACAGTTTTAGGGCACATGCATAATAATAGGTCCCATGAAAAGAACTGAAAGTTGCATCCTCGAAGCTGACCCCAAAATACTTGAGAAAATGTTCTGGACAAAACCCGTTTTTTTAAACTTCTCTTTCTATCCCTCCCAGGTCATACCTAATCCTAGGAGTGGAAAAAGAGGGCGTGTCATCCGGTTTGCCGGGGCTGACAGTCGGCGAGAGAACACTACTGCTGGAGTGGCGCGACGACTGGCACCGACGCATCCGCCGGCTGCAACGGCGCGCGATCAACTGCCATTAGCAAGCCGCCATCTTGGAATAGTGGGGATAAAGCAACCAATGAGAGCGCTCCGTTCTCGTCGTAATCCGTCGTTGCAAACATACGTGAATTGATAAACGTAGTTGTTTTAACTGTTACTGCCATAAACGTGCTGTCTATATAAAATCATATTACAATAATTTGTCTCGGGAATTAATGTTGTAATATCGTAAGACTGATTGTAATCGCCCTGCAATACATCTTCGAGTTATACAAAGGTGTTTTAGGTACCGATTCTATGTCAATACCTCTGCTGTGCCGTCTCCCTTCGTATGCTATCCTAGTTGTTAGACAGAAGTATTATAAATCAAAATAAGAATAAATAATAATATTCAGATGTTGTAATAATGAATTACGTCATAGTATTAAGTCTACTTATTAATAATGTAAGATGAAGTTGTTATATATCTTTGACGCCACAAGCTATAAATTGTGAAGAAAGCATATCGAAAAACAAAACAAAGATCCTAAGTTTCAAAATAATTAGTTTCATGATCAGGCCTAAGTTTTAAAACACCGGTAATTTAATGTAGATTCTTGGAGAACAATATATGTACTTATATACTTGATAGACATCGTAGTTAACTTTTGGCACATCATATAGCCTATTTTCCGTAATATTAAATGTAAAGTTGTCCATTTCATCCAGCATTAATTCCTGAGGTACTCGAACGTTTACCTAGTCCGATTTAGGAATAACGTTAATGATAACTATAACTTACTGTAGTTTCACTGTTATAATTACGACAATTTTTTATGCTAAAAATTATTATTGACAAATTATTATTAATGACATTGATTGGGGCACGCAGAAAATGGACCTTTGGTCCAGGATCAAACTAGCAGATTACCTTAATTCTTATTTAATAACTCTTAAGAATTAATATTGCATGTAGGGCAAACAAAAGCACAGTTTGTCTTGAACCAAAGGCACCAAAAATCGCGTGTCAAAATCTTCACAAAAAAAAACTTCGAAATTTTCCCAATCCTAGGATTTCGTTGAAAAAGAATTGTACATTATTATTATTTATTTTGAATAATTTAATTTGATAAGGCAAACATAATTGTATCGTTCCATTTCTTGCATTTTTTGTATAATTGTTATTTTATATTGAAAATGCTAATGTTGATATTGTTTTTATGTGCTGTGGCTGCATGGACTCACGGGGTCTGTTGTACTATGAAAATCATAAATAATTAATTACAAAAATAATTACAATAAAAAGAAACGAAATTTCCAAAACTGTAAGAAGATAAAACATATCTGGCTATGAATATTAAGCAATAGAAATCATCACATCAAAATGTATAAAATTACTTGACATATTCCACATGTCATGTCACCTCAGTTTGACAGATGACGTGAGTTGTGTGCGCGATTGTACACGTTAGATGTAGGACACATTCGAAGATGAATCACCACATAGTCACAATGGTTTAACGTACCTCATTTATATTATAAATCTTATCACTAAGGTTAAGTGTTTAATTTATATCGTTAGCGCCTAGATTTTATACACTTTAAGCTAAAAATATCAATCTTTCTATGTGTTCGTATTTTCTCTTTTTTATTTTCTGTAAATTAAATGATTTAAATATTAGATCTTGCCAAAGTAACATTTTTTATTTTGTATAGAGTACTTAGTTTCCTCTGTGTAATGTCTTCGCCGTTGGGGGCATAACTTGAACAAATGCGTCGCCTAAGGTATGTACAGTATTACTAGCTTTACTAAGGAAAATAATAATAAGAAGCTTTTCGTTTTTGAAAAAGTACAATCGTGAACAAAAAGTATTCCAATAAAGCAGACCGGATTATGACTCAACTCTATAAGAAATGACATTAAAAGTCGTTTAAGCACCTATAGTTACAGAATTTCAATACAAAAACCACCTGAATCATAATTTTATGTCTTATTCCATTCACTCAAAAGCCATACAATAACAACAAAAGCAATAATTCATAACTCGGGAAAAAAACTGAACATCTCAATCGAGAATAAGTCAGAAAGTATGCGTAATCATTTACAATTGACCTGTCAGAAGTTATTTATGCTATCTCCGTGGCTCGGCTAAGTATACAATGGTATAAATCAACTTGAAGGCGGAACATTTTACAATAATCGATGTACCGGTTCAGACGTCCAGTTCAGGCTAAATTGGCTGAAAAGGCAGTTTTATAAAAGCAATACAAATTATTATAGCATTATTCTGTCTTGATTCCAAAGTTTTTACGAAAACTCATTACCCATTAAGTACAAAAGTTAGCGTGTGCATTTAACCAGCATTTAACAAAATGTGTACTTTTTCAAAAAATAAAAGAACGTAATCTATAGATAAAATAAATATTTAAAAAACGACTTAGGAGTTTCGCTTGAACGTACTACGGATTGTAAAAAGTGTATTTAGTGTTAGATCGAACTATTAACCTGTTTCTAGTTATGCATATCTTTAGATTTCATAATTTGCATATTTTAAATTATATTTTGGCTCAGTAGAATTTAATCTTTATACTTTAGTTGCAAATAAAAATAATAATAAACAAAATGTCAATTTAATAACGATGTTCTTTTTTCAAAGTTTACCTAAATAATTATTGCGCGCCAAAATATAATTTAAAAATGTTGAAAAATATAATAATTAATATCTGAACGTAATTGTACCTATAGCATAGTCAGTTTGTATTTTTACTGTAATAATATATGTGAATATTGTTTTATTTCCAATTTATTTATTCTGAATGCAGCAAAAACGTCCTTTTATAGCAATACAACTATGAAATAATCATACAATGAAAGAAAAATAAATTCCAAAATTAAGTTTTGACGTTCAGTAATTTCTTGGAACTGAATACAATAATATTGAACTATAAAGCTATCATAAAATTGTGAGCCATCATTCCTTCACTTATACTCAACTTGATTGAAGTAGGTACATACTATTTAACTGCAGTCCATTCTGTTTTTTGCACAGAACTTAATATGACTGACATAATATATCTTAATACTTAAACTTCTTTGTGTTATTTTTATTGCAAACTTTATTACATGTCTTAACGGTTACGTATATTGGTTAAAAATAAATGAATTATTATGTAATGCACAAATAAGGCCTATATGCTTACTGTCGTGAAATTAAAGTAAAAACTAAAACATCTATTTAGTTGGCGACAAGTACTGTTAATAAATAGTATAATATTCATTTAGTTATACTTATTTATATTTTAAGGGATGTCAATTGAATTTAAGGAAAGCGCGCGAACGCTTCAGCTCCGACCATAGATTTAAAATGGCCGACTTTCTGTCTATGGTCTGTGAAACGTTTGGCGCGCAATGAATTGTGTTTTCAAGATACCCTGCTCCTGTGATGTAATAAATGTTATTGGTTATATTTATTTAAAAATAAAAGTACATTAATATACGGACCTGTGGTTTTATTAACTCTCCTTTAGAAGCAACCCTTAGGCCTTTAGAGGATTAGATTATCGTTCCAAGACTTTTCTATACACATCCATCTACCTAATCATACCCACATTGGGCAGCAAGTTACCACGCTAGTTTGAATAACATTGTTCAATTTTATGATCAAGTAAGAATTAAATTAATTTATGAAACTCTAGTAAAACATCTCCAAACTTTAAATTGAGTCTGAATAAGAAATTTTGGGAATAACTAGTTAACCTATTTTTGGAAAATGGTGGCTTATCTAATACCTAGATAATAACTTCATTAATATCTAGCACAATACTCTACGGCCAGAATAAAATATTAATTTGATCATCGTTAGTTTTCTTTCAACAAACGTTCAACTAGGTACTTACTATAATTTGCCCATGTTGAAATATTTGTACCAACTTCAATAAATTAATTAAAAAAACAAATAGTTTCTCAAGTCATAGTTCAAGTTAATTACCAGTTCCAGCGATTATTGACCTCTAAAAGCATTTAATCTTTTTTTTTTTGTTTGTTTTATCGCCGGCGGAGTTTTGATGGCTATTTAACTTTGTATAAGAACCACAGAAATATTCAAAAAAAATACAGATACTCTTGGTTAGGGCAATTTACGGACGTTTCCTCAAAACAACTACTTAAACTACAACGGCCAATCCGTCAACATAAACAAGCCCTAAAGCTAACAGCTACACGTAACACCGCGAGCCATAAATCAGCTATAAAGGCAGCTCCACACAATATAGGGCTAAGGGCAGCTCAACACTCGCTTGATTTCCCCCGGGAACCCTCCGCGATGTTACTTTGATAGCTTGTCCTAAGATACGGGATTTTTTTCGATATTAACATCCATATTTAATGAGATTACCTTGATTTACAATATCAAGTATGAGGGCGATGAATTCTGATCGGTTCAGGATGATCGATTGTGATTGCTGTCTTTAGGAACGTGAGGCATGGGGCAGGTGATTGGTTTAGGCATTTTAATATTGGATGAGTTCAGGTTGGCGAGATGAATTTTTTGTTGATAGGCTTGATTCGTCGTTGATGTGGTAAAGATTTCCATGAATTTCGTTTTTGTAGAAAAAAATATCGACTTTTACTCAATCACAATCTTGATCTTGAGCTGCCTCGTTGGTCTGGTGGTCGCAATCGCAAGCCCGACTGCTAAGTATGAGGTCCCGGGTTCGATTCCTTCTATCCGACAAAGTGGTAATGGGGTTTTCAATAAGATTTATCAGTAACAGCCACGGAGTATGTATCTGCGGGGCTAACCTTTTTTTTTTTTGTTTTAAAAAACGTTGCCCCACACTAGGAATTTCTCCTGTATCATGGGTGCGTTCACAAATATTTCAACTCACATACAAAACTTAACACCCAGACCCGAAACAATTATCTGTAGATCATACAAATATTTGTTCCGTGCGGGGATCGAACCCGCGACACGCAGCGCAGCAGTCCAATCGCTCAGCCACTGCGCCAACCGTGCCGTCAAAAGTTATGTCTAGACAAAAGGTCATACAAAAGGTAAGGTAGGATATATGAGACTTAGGTACACATAATAGTTAATAGTTGACCTACATTGAGCCACTTCTGGCTAACCCTTCTGGGATTACAGGCGTGCTGTTATGTTATGTGAAAATTTCGAACCGAACCGGCTAGAAACATAGAACTTTGCAGAATAGTTTCATGCAACGAAAATGAGCTGTAAGGTAGTATTTTTTTTTAAATTAACCCCCTAAATGGAAATATAACTAGGGTTAAATAAGGAGGGATGCAGGAAAGTAGGTAAATCAGGTCATAATTTTTGCCGATAAAAAAGTCGGACACACGGCTCATTCATGAAACTTAATTTGAAACAAACTTAGCTAAGTATGAATTCGGATGTGTTCGATCTGTTGGTAGACCCACGGGAAAATGGACTGCCTACGTGCGTATGTTCAAATACGAAACGTGTACCAATACGAGTGCCGCAATAAAAACATTTTGTTTACAACTAGCCTCAAAGAATACAATATGTGGAACCCACACACATGGCGGATTTCCTACTTACTTACAATACAATAAATTGTAAATAATGTGTCTACAGATAACCGCAAGAACACTCTATGTTCCTTTTCTACTAAGAACTCTATACTGCTGAGGGTGTGGGGACTACGGTTTGATACCCGGGTCGGACAAAAAAGTGTTAAGTATTGGGTTTTTCCATTAGAAATTTAATAGCAGTCCGAAGTTTGAAAGTTGGCGGTATGATACCCGCGTGTGCCACCGTGCGCACGTTAAGTCGTAGGTCTTACACCTGATCTCATGATAGATCGGACTATGAGGTTGAGAAAAGAGAGACCTGGGCTGGCAGTCTCGACAGAATAACGACAAAATCGCTAACTTTCGATTGCTAATTACCAACGAATAAATTCGGTTGCAATAATGATGCTTGCGAGAAACGCATCTTGGATGTAGAGACTTGCTTTACTTGCAAGCATCATTATTGCAACCGAATTTATTCGTTAGTAATTAAGGATTGAAAGTTAGCGATTTCGTCGTTATCTCTGTCGAGACTGCCGGCCCTGTGGATGTGCACACACTTGTGCACTATAATATCTCCCGCGCCGATGGCTAAATCCCCGCTGAAATTGGCCGTCGTGTCGTTGACGGAAAAAGGCAATAAATGTTTTTAGATTTTTGACGGGTAGTAGTATTTCGAGAGTATCTTCAACTAGATTGTAAAGGTCAGACGGCAGCCACTCCACGTAATTTTAAAATATTGATATTCAGTTGCGTTCAGTTAGACTGAAAAAAGCTGGCCATTTGTAACCCCTACAAAAGTTATAAAAAAGTGTGAATGAAAGATTTTTAACAAGATTATCATACCTATGATAATCCAATAAACTCCTAAAAACCCTTAGAACCGTTATTACTCCCATTGTGCTACCGCAATTCAGATTCTAACTTACCATTCCAGCTTCCACATTCTCACAGTTTACCCAGGTATTCTATTCAGGCTGCCATACAAACTGTAGACTATAGCCAATAGCCGCCATAGCCTGCCACATTGTATGGCAACCAGGCAACCTGGCATTGTGGCCGCATCTCGATGCAACGCGAACATTTTCCTGAACTAATGCCCGATCACGATGCACAACTGCGCGATTGTGCACCGATTGGATTAGGCTGGTTGTACGCTGACGACTTTGCGAATGTAAGGAGTTTTGTTTAACTGAAAAAAAAAAACATTTAGGTGGCTATTCGATATGTTTGCATGGTTAAAATCTATGTAAAGTTAATTAACAAGAACACGTTTGAATGTCAAACTTTATTTTGCAAACTATATTTCCTAAGGAAAGGAATGATCAGCAAACTCCATAGTTCATCACGATAATCATCCACAGCGTGACTTCACCCACAGCTGGGTATAGTTTGGTCTATGTTTGTACCAAAGTCGACGTTCTACGTGCCTGCCTCATTCAGGATATTCCCGCAATGGCAAATAGTGACCAACTAAGTATTATATAGAGCTTCTTCCTATTTGCAAGCGATTACAGTCGTAAGGTACAGACTACAGGTTCAAGTAATAAGAAGAATAAGTTACCTATGTAGAAAGCATTGAATAATATTCATAACTTAATGTATAATGTTGACATAGATCATTTCATAAACTTCATGCTCAATCAAGATGCATAATTATGTGATTGTACGCCGATTGGCTAAGGCCCTCCACACGCTCGCGACTTCATCGCAGCGTCAATAGGGAACATTTCGCTGAGCTAATGCTGAATCAAGATACATAATTGCGTGAGGGCGCACCGGTTGAATAAGGCTTGACACACTGTGACGACTGTACCTGTGTCGTGTGACTACATAAATTATTTAAGAACTTTGAAAGTAACACAGGATAAACGACTGATGTGCAAGGAGCTTATATAGGGTTACTGAGAAGTCGTAAGGCATCACTGTAAAAATATGAAGTTTTTTCAACGTTTTATAATATAAATAATTATAATCCATTGTCGAATAATTTTCCTAATGCACGCCTCGTAAAGTTTCCTGATGGAAATACCCAATAACACTGAGCTCGCCGAAAACCCAAGAACCTTATTCTCGCAGAACAGTAAATTTTCACAAACAAAGATATTTTGAAAATCTTAACAAATAAAACTAACATTTCGTCAGTCGCAAGTCCGCAGCCAGCCTTACAAAAGCACGAACTCTTATCCAACAATAGTCGGTAATAACTTTCTTTGTGTTGAAATATAAACTGTGTACGCACATTTTAATCACGCATTGTTCAGGTGTTCCCGAGGTTAGAGCAAACATACAAACATACGGATAGATTCGGATGCCGTTAGGACGTAGGCGAAATTTTCCGGGTCCATTGTTCAATCGAGTCGAATGTCGAAAGAATCGTAAATCGTTCGAGAGCACTTTCGTTAATAAATCGTGTGTTGTTGGTTGAGTAAAGTATTATTTATATTTAACTGTTCGTTTAAGGTTGTTGCCCGCAATTTACGGGAAAAATACAATAATATTTCTACACGTACTTGACAGACGGTACCGACGTAGGTATATCATCAGAAATTTTATGGTTTGTACCTATTGGTTTAATGGTTTCTTATCATACCTATAGCTATTCCAAAAATCCTTTTTTACTTCTGTCTATCATAGAATACTTTTTTATAAATAGGTACATAACTACATACCCATGCTAAATAAGACACAAGCTAAGATTTTTTATACAGCCGTAATAATTCATCATTACCTGCTTAGATGCCCATTAGCCTTTTCCCAAATATATTATGTTGGAGCCGGCTTTCAATCCATTCGGAATATTCGGATGCAGCTGAATAACAGTATTTTACATGGAGCGACCGCCTATGTGAACTCCATAATCCAATAAGTCCTGGGGAATACAATATCTCTATAATTGATACAGCCGTAATAGACATTTCTTAATCTACTTTCAGAGATCGTCGATATTTAGGTACCTACACTTTGGACTTCAATTTGTTGGGACCACAGCAGTTGTTCAGTTCTTCTTAAACAACCCAATTAAATCCAACAAAGGGCACAAACTTCTCATAACAATCTAAGATTTATAAAACAGAGAAAACGAAGAAAGCTTTAGTCAAGAAACCAAGGCAAGTTGAACTTTCGTTTGACGATAAAACGACCAACACAATAAATAATAAGTCCTTTGAATATGAACATTGTTACATTAAAAGTCGAGTGAATAAACTTAGACTTTGCCTTGTCATCGCAAACAGATAAATCTAGTATTAGAAACGAAGATAAGGGTGACCATCATGTTGGTGACAACGAGGATTGAGTAGGCACCATTAATCATGAATGAAATACTATGCTAACAAAATAAATGGCTCGTAGAATATCAATACAGCACGAACTAAATTAGGTGATGACAAAAACATTTAAAACATCAAAAGTTGAAAATAGTGACGGAAATCTCAAGAAAAGCACGTAGTGTTTGAATGTAAAATAATGGTTTATTTATATCCAGTCTGTTCAATGTATCAGCGTCTCGTGAAGATTTTGTTAAGCGTATCTCATAAACCTGAATTTCAAATATGAAAAACTTCGAAATGACACACAACAGTCCCTTCACAGATGTGCTACCTCCAACGGTAACCTAATTATAATAAGAATACAATGAAACCACTATAATTTTAACAAACTTGTCAGTAGTAGCAACTCAACACCAATCTTCTTAGACCGAAAATTCTGTGATTTTCAAATCAGAAAACTGCGAAAAGATTACTTGCTCTAAAAGCGTTGCTTAGTAAGTTTACGCTACACTTACAAGCACAAAAAAACGTCAACTCACTACTTAATACACTTAACCCTATTTTTCCGCCGTCTCCGATGAAAACAAGCCAACCTTATAGGCGTACTTTACGATCAGCGAACGTGCCCAAACACGGTAGCTGGTGGCAAAGCAGCGTGACTGGGCAAACTAGCAGACCCGGCAACTTTGCCCGCCGCCTTTGTGGTCGCCCCAACGAACCGTGAGCCACAATATTTGTCCAACTGAGTGTACTAGGCACGTAGGTATAATATAAGTAAGTATAATCCTGTGGGAAACTGGTTTGCTTGTGAATGATACCACTGGAGCTGCTTAGAGAAATGAACTGGCTGATTTAATGGAGAAATTCTTTTTTTTTACTGTGGGCCCGAGAGTTGTTCCTTGCGGAACTACCTAATAGTTGGTTTATGAGTTGCTACATACAAGTGTGTATTGTTAATTGGGATTGACCTGTACGATGGACTACGGCTTACCTAACTTACTAAAACAGATGTTTATATAACGATCACCTTAAACCGTCATCAATCCAACCTTTTAAACTACGTTGGTGCTAGTTTTTCTTTGAAACTAAAGAAAACCATTAACAGTAGCGGCTGAATCCCTTAGAGATTTAACAATTAGATATATCTCGATACCCAATTAATAAAAGCTTTATTGCCCTCAGATACTAGTGCTGCACTCTAATCCAGAATTCCTCAACTATTTTTTTACCACTCCTTCAAAGAATTCCCACGGTCATTTCAATTTGCCTGCTCGGTGATACTAGGTTGAACTTTATTTTATAAGTATCTCATTACCTAGTCTTTATTGCCTCAAACTTGCCCAACGCTGTGAAAGGCCACACCGTTTATGCCTATTGCAGTCAGATGCCTATCAGATATCAATCAAAGTCGTAATCTATAGGTTACAGACGTGATCTAAGTTAATGAGAAGTTAATATAAAGTCTGGTAATAATAAAATTATAGTAGCTATCTATCTAGCTAGCAATAAGCTAGTAAATACTACTGATGTTGACCCTGTTGCGGTCTTACAGTATATTTTGGATGCCTTTGATTCCAAATAGTAACGACTTCTTCAATAGCACATGATTGCTGCTGCATGCTTTGGCATACCAACATAAGTGATTTCATAAAGTGTAATGTACCGAATATCGGGCAAAGGCCACTTCTCAGACAGAGGACAAAGTATAAGCTGGATCTCCACGCTTGCTGAATGTTGGTTGACGATTTCAGACTGAAGACCAGGGTTCACGGTGTTTCCCTTCACCGTTGTTAGTAAATGGTGTCTGAGTGTAGAAACTACTTACGACATTGAAAAAGTTCGTCCCTGTTTTAACTGGCAATATTTCTTTGTTAGGTACTATATATTATTTCTGGCGTTCTCGTTTTCTTCTGATATTTTAGCGGCATGCCTGAGGACACGTCAGTTCACATCAAATCATTGCTTCTTAGCGGCTGAAATAACTATAGCGTTAGTACTTTCCAAATGAGTCCATTTGCAATCTCAAAGAATATTGTTACAATCCCTTGCTTTGATTAATTCAATTATAGTATCATCATCTTTGTTTTCACCGCCCACAAGCTCGTCTATATCACACATCTCACTTACCTCAACGAGCTGTAATCCAGGAGGCTGCACAAACGCGACATTCCCGGCGGTACATTAAAATTAATTTACTGCCTCAATTTCGCAACTTCCCGCGCGATAAGCTCATTGTTAGCCCACCATTGTGTGCAATTGTTATGTGCAAATTATGAACAAGGAACACCTGTTCCCTTGTTTGTCATTCGTTATTAATAACATTAATTAGCGTTGTTGTGAAATTTTGAAGATTAGCTGTTTTGCGTTCAAGAGCTTTTAGTTTCAATATTTTGTAGTAAATGATAAGACAGTCTTACTATTTTAATTAGCATCACCTTCAGTTCATCATTTTCATCATCATTTCAGCCAAAAGACGTCCACTGCTGGACATAGGCCTTCAGCTTCAGTTCCGTTGATTAAATTCGCCTTTAGTATTCTCTTCGTATATCTTCATCTGCCTAGTTTTGACCAACTATGTAGGGGTCAGCCTCCAATTTAACCAGATGCAGCGGAATATCATTAATATTTATTCCACTACAACCACCTATCTGACCTCCACAATCCAGCTAGTACTGGGTAACACAATACCCCTTGGTAAGACTGGTTATGTGGTCACTTACAGCTAGCTAGTAGGAGTACTCTAACTGCCGTACTCAGAGATATTCAATGATTACCCAAGCCGTCACTTAGCAAAGATTTGACATACAAAACACAAAAGTGTCAAATATTTATTAAGTGATGGCTTTAGTAATCATTAAACAGTAAGTCTGCCAACCAGTCGTACAGTCGTTACAGGTTTAACAACTGTCAAATATGTATCTACAAAACAATTAAGTACCTATTGCTTTTGAAAACAAGTAATTTACTGTTTAAAAAACTATTAGTTGTCTAAGTAATCTCTGCTTTGGTACATACCTATTGTTACAGTTCATAGACAGCTAGAAGAAAGCTATTCCCTCACTGTTTAAGCTCTGTCTATTTACCATTTGCCCAGTTAATAAAAGGAATTTCTTCATTTGTTTCGACATTTACTTTAACAGGATATTATGCTCGCAAAAGGAATGTAGGTATCATGAAACTCAGATAAGCAGACAGGAAGACAGACAGTTAGCCCAAGCAGTATTCCTAAATTGAATTTAGCAGAATAGATCGTAAAGCCTTGGGTATGTAAGTAAGGTAATATAATAAGTAAACTGTAGAGAAATTCGTCAAACTCCCCTTCAGAGATAAACCTGTCGTATCTTATTATGTTTTACGATTGTCCTCACAAAAACATTACATGAAAAGGGTATTTTAGTCTCTTTACATAGAACGACACGACTGGCGAACGATTTAGTAAATTCTTGCAAATATTTATAGTCAAACTAAGCATCCATTAAACAAGAAGAAAATATGAGTTTTCAGAATTTAGTCATTGTTCTGTCTACCATCTTAGCCTTAATTTTTGTGTGTGCGGAAAATACTAGGTACTCACAGAAAAACAATTCACTAAAAATGCCGCTTAATTCTTTATGACAGACTGCTAGGTCAAGTTTTTCTAAAACATATTCATTCTACTACCATTCCTCTTCTATCGGTCTCCATACTACCCAAAACCGTACGATCCCTCCGTGACATCTAAAAGCCCCACAAAAGGGCAACTAACCCGTCTCCCTGAAGATTCAATTTGCAAGGGCGAGATTCGCGCAGAATAAAAAAATAAAATATTATCCCCACTTTATGGGTCAACCGAACTGAACGAGGAAAAGGAACATTTAGACGGATTTGAGGATTCTTTGATAAATGTACTGCTTGGGGAAAGTTGGGTTGCTCTCGTAAACGTCCGAATTATCCTCTTGTTTGAGGTAGGAAGATATGTATCATCATCTGCCCAGCCTTTTCCCAACTATATTGGGGTCGGCTTCCAGTCTAACCGGATGCAGCTGAATACCAGTATTTTACATGGAGCGACTGCCTATTTGACCTCCACAACCCAGTTGAAGATGTATACTACCTTGAGATTTACCAAGGATTTTTTTTTAAATAATAATAGTTAACTGCCAAAGAAATCTGATACTTTAGCTTTCTACTTAGTATAGTCATGTCATAACACGCCTGAAATATTCAAAAGGTTTACTTTCCCAATGATTCGGGGACTCGGACCGATTTGATTACGGTTGAACCCAAAGCTATTGAGGCCATTTATCAGACGTCAGATTTTTTTCAACAAATGTTCTAATTTCCTAAAGGCCTACCTATTTCTGGAACTGACCCTTGGTATAGATGTACTGTGTCATATTAAATATAGGAAATTACCTAAAGAATAGTGGCGAAATTATAGCAAATAATATAAGAAAAAAAAAACACAAAAAAACAAAAAAAAAAAACAAAACAAAAAGAAAAAAGAAACACACGCGTAAGCAGTTTTCTATTTGCGAGGTAGGTAAAAGAAGTCATTAATGGGTCCGCTCAGCTTGCGACCGACACCGAGCTTTAACATTCTGACAACGTCCGTAGTTTATTTTGTATTTCTATAGTTGTTTTTCGATTAGTCCATTGTTAATACAACATAACCTCTAAAACTTTAAACAGGAATATCTTTAAATCTGGCGTACCTATAAAAGTATAACTGAAGACAAAATTGTTCAGGAATTCAAACTCTATACAAATATATTTTTTTCCATAGGCTGACGCAAAAAAAAAATGTCAACAAAAATTTGTTCGAGCGTTTGCCACTATTCTTTAAAATTATGTGGCTGTTCCCCAGTGATCGAAAACCATATAAAAGGATGTGTCTGTGCCCACCACCTGGTGGACAGCAAGTATATTATGTTTAAACATTGTGCAACGCTGGTGGACAAGCTGGTGGAAGAAATCGGGAATCATCAAGACTATAGACCCACGACACATTAACCACTACGCTACCTCTGCTCTCTATTGATCACCAAAATATTATGTAATTATTTTCAGAAATAGAGAGAGACAAGTCTGTAATGGTAGGTGACCACTGCTTGTCTCTGCATCACCCAAAGCTTGATTGGTAGAAAATGCTGTACTTTGTGCTTGAAGTGTTAAATAAATAAATATGTATAAAATCATCTATGCATGACGACACGATTGGCACAGTGGCTCAAGCAATGGACTGCTGTGCTGCGTGTCGGGTTCGATCCCCGCACGGAACAAATATTTGTATGGCCTGCAATTAGTTATTCCGAGTCTGGGTATTTATTTATGTGAGTTTAAATGTTTGTAAACGCACTAACGATACAGGAGAAATTCCTAGTGTGAGGCAACGTTTTTAAAAAATAGAAATAGATAAAAAAAAAGAAAATAGATCTATTGATCTATTGTGATAAGTCCGTAAACTAAATAACACAATCTTCGAAATCCAACATAAATATATATACCTAAATAAATTCTCTCAAACAGCACTTAATTCCATTGAACCCAGCAACATATTGTAATAACCCTTGCGTTCACCCCTTGAGCCCCATCCACAGATCCACACTAACAATTACATGTCGTGTCAATTGTAATTCATCCCCTAAGGCGCGTTAATTAAGTAAATATGACGACACACGTGACGGGCTTGTCATCACGGAGTTACGAAACAAAAACTTGATAAGATTGTGAAAGTGGTAGGAATATTCCTTGAGATAGGTAAATACTTGGAAGCCACTTAAGACACGTGTATTAATACGTTTAGAGATAGTTTTTAGCAATTTAAACTATGCTCCACCCAGACCACCCACCACCCTATCCTTACCTTTTTTAGCCCAAAAACATGCAGCCAAAGTGACCTTTAATGACGCGGTGCAAGTGGCGTAATTCTGGGCTAGCAAAATATAAAATTGTCGTGCTAGCGAAACGAAGAAGAAGAAGACGCGAAAAAAACGCCATTTGCCCTCTCTAAGTCCCGAACTCCCGACGATGGGACTCATTCACTCGACACCTAGTTGGCCTATTCGCTTTCTGATCGGCTTTTAAGACAACCCCACATTGATAAGGTTGGTGACTGTCTTACATCAGAGCAAGTCTCAAATACTACACAAAACATGCTCCAAAACATGTTATTTTTCACCACAATCTATCAGTTTTCCCAACACTTAAATGGGGACGACAGGTGGTGTTAAGGAGAAAAGCACTCAACTGACATTTTTATTGGAATTGCGTTGGATAGGAAGATTGACACAATAACAATATGGCCATTTTGCCCATAATGAAGCTACAGCTCCTTACCACCTCTGCCCGGTTTCTCAGCTCCATGGTGATGATTGAATTAGTGAAAGCTGAGCAGTACGTGTGGCTGTGTACTCAGGATTACGCGTCAGGTATCAATTTCATTATGTTGCACCCCGGGTTAGAGGCCAACCCACGTAGCGTATGTTTGACGTTCACCTGTAGAATGTTTAATTTTTAACAACGGGTTGTTAGCCGAAACAACCCCCACATTTGAGATGTTATACCGTTTATTTATATTAAAAATTAGTTGATCAAGCTCCCCATTTAAAATCCTTTCGTTATATACAGCTATTTGTCCTACGTTTCGACCATCGACGATTTATACATACAGATATTGTTTTTTGTGCAATAATTCTGGCTGATTGATCTGCGAAATGACTATATTGCGGTTTGACAGCGCTTGTATAGGATATTTTTGTCCAAAAGTCACATTTGTTCTTTCGATAAAAGTTATCGACTATCAATAAATCTGTTCTTAGTCGATTAAATAGTAATTACGTGTAAGAGTGTGAAAAAAGGGACAAACACGCAACCGTAGCGGGTCCAGGGACGCGGGGTGCAGGGGTGCGGGGGTGCGGGGTGCGTCTTAATACGTCATTAGCGAACGATTGCTGAGTGTTTTTACACTGTTTGGATTCAGGGTTGGCGCTCGGCTCGAAGGACTATAAAGACTAGACGATTAACAGATTTTAAAGCATTTTTTTCTAAGTAGATAATGATGCTTCTACACGAGTGAAAGTCTCACTCGTATAAAAGCAAAATTATCTACTTACTACTTTCTTCGCCAGAGTTTTTTATAACTACTCAAACTTAAATTTTATTCCACGGAAACAATATTATTGACGTTGGAAAAGTAGGCTTTTGCCCCCATTTTCTTGATCTAATAAATGCAAAACAAATCAATTTTTGAGACGGTTCGAGCATTAGAAACAAGGCTTATTATAACTGAATCAATATTCAATACTGAACCATATGTTTTCCCCGTATTCCATCATAGTTAAATGTATTCCATAACAGCTTTTCCCACTTTTCGTCAGTTTTCCTCGTATGAAACTATTTGGTAATTTTACGCCAATATTTTCACAACATTCCCGAACTACAGAGGCATAATATTATCTAATTTTTTCATCCATTTTCCTCTTTGAAAGCTTCCGTGTTTCCTGTTTGGTCGTGACTCTACATATTCATAAAACATGCATGTTACTTTCCTATACATAACTATCCTACATCATTTTTCCCTGTCAACCATTAGCGCCGGTGGATAAAATCGAATTATAGGCACTTTTATTTGCCTTTATGCTTAAAGAGTTAGCTAATCTACAAAAGGTGATTGCCTAGAGTGCTCCGGAGTTCCGTCACTAAAGGTCGAAAGGTACTTCGCTTGGGGACAGTCTTTAGGTCTCGTGTCCATGGTTCAATTAGGTCCAGGACCAAGTAGGTATACCTACTTGGTTTTAGCAACCTGGTATATATACCAGTTTGCTAAAACCAAAGCAAGGAACCCACAGGATACACTGGTTATGGAAACGACAACCTACTAGTTTGAACTGCGAGATGCCATTAACAAAAAAAAACGTAGCCGAGCACACTTGGCAGGGCAAAGCAGAGCACAATTTTCCAGCTATTCTCTCGACCATGGTCTCAACCATCTCATCTCAGCAGGAGACCCAACAGTTAAATTCCCACTCCTAAACACAAAATAAACACTAGTAATAATAATTACATCTATAAACACTGGCGTCAACCCTACCAGCCGTGGGACGATATCGCTTCGCTAATTCTATCCGTGATTTATACGTTCGCGCGGGTGGGCAGCGGGTAGCGGATTACTCGCCCGGATTACGAGTTCGACGCCCGGGTAGATAATGGTAGATTTAGACCGCGTATCCCCGGAAAGAAATTGTAATGGATTGGACTGTGATTGCTTCTTTGTTAAATGTAAATATTGCTCTTTCTCTGCGATTTCGAGTGATTTGTTTGTTGAATTGTCTGGGTTTAAGTGATATACACTGAAAACTTTGTTTCTGTAGATAGAATAGCCATTGTTGTTTTAATCGTTTTGTAATCAGACATATCAATCCGTATTTATTGACCCGATACCTTCTCCAGAGTAAAGCTGTTGGAGAAATGCCACGGTAGCCCGATCGACCGCCAGATCAAGCATCGCAAGTGGACATTGATTGGCCACACGCTCCGAAAGGACCCTGAAGACAAACCCATACAAACTTTGGACTGGGATCCTCAAGAGAAAAAAAGCGCGGCTCTTGAACGCGATTTAAATGTGCTCATTACATTCAAAGAATAATAATAAATTAAAATAATAATTATTATTATTTAATTATAATAATTCATAATTAAATTCGCTCTAAGATATTTAGAAGAAATTTTGTCATTAGCAAACACAGAGCCTTAGTGACTATATTTGCTATACATTTTTTCCCATCGATTAGAAGAACAACGCTACCTATATATTGACATTTAAACCACTCTAATGATCCCGTGCATCACGCGCTGACGTCAGTGGCTAGGCAGTGATGTATGGCCGCAAACAAAGCGATTTGCATTAGTAGCCATTAAAGCAATGTTGAAAGAAACTATCGCATTTGTGGAGAATTGTAAATAAAGAGAAATGATACAGTGCACACTGTTTTATGACATGATTTGAATTTCTGTTTTATCGTAGATCAATCTTTCCTAAAAGCATTTCAAATTTCTATTCTACAGGCTAGGGTACCCTAGTAGGAAGAAGACGTCTCCCCTGTCAGACGTCATGGTATCATTTACTTACCTAACCTACTTTAAGTTAACACCTCATAAAATTATAATTCCTATTACGCGCTCAAAAATAACATAGTTTAGGTTACAATCACAAGTTTATAAAACTCACACCCAGCAAAAAAAAACATGTTTTTTTTTTTAATTTCATCTCGTTTTCAGGCAGCCAGATACCCAATCCCTCAGCCCAATCCATCACCATGCACGTTGATAGCACTACGCCATGAAGCGAGGCGCGTTATATTTATGGCTGCAACTGAGCTGACTACGCGCTTTTCAATAAAACCACAACATGATTGCTTGCAGTCCTGAAAACCGCATTCATGCTGGCTTTTTGTTGGATAGTGTTTTTGGTTGAACAATTTATTGTACGTGAGGATCAATCAATTCAGCGGTAGCCTATTCAGTCTACTCCTGAACTAAAATATCCCCCGTTAGTCCTGGGTGTTCCAGGTTTAGTCTATCCAAATATTCAAAATAGATAGTTCTATAACCAAATTCTACCCACTAATCTGGTAGTTACCAGTGGGTCTTCGAGAACTCATTTGCTCCAACGCCTTCTTTTTTGATAGACGGCTATTAATAAAAGCTGTCCGTTACAGCCCCCACTCTTATTTTTTGTTGGAATGACTGTCCAGAAGAGATGGAGCGACCTAAACCAAAAATTGCTACCGATAAAGTTTATCTCAATCCTAAAGGCGTTGTAAAAATTCAAACGCTTTGAAAGCAACTGCGACATGTCCAGGCCCGTCAACGTATCAATGTATCCTCACAATAACCTCCCAAAAGAGCCCTATTCCCTCCGTGATGTCTATAACTTGTAAACTTGACCCCGCAGGCGTCACCATTGAAGAGTAGGTCCAAAGCCTACATTTAATTGTATGATCACGTCCCAACTGTCGCATTAGCAGCGCGGCCGCTTTGTGCGCTTTCGGCATTGTATGTAATGTTGTAAGGATACTAAATTGAAGATCTAGAGATGGCGGAAGAGATAACGGCTTGCTGTCTATGAAGCTGAACATGAGTACATCATCATCATCAACGTGAGTACACGTGGTAATTTATTTGAATCCTCCATCCAACGCAGTCAGCTCCATGAACAAGTGAAAGAATTTAAGTTGCTAGGTACCAAAAATGAAAAAGGATAAGGTGAAGAAGAAGCCACCTAAGCCTTTTCCTTGACCTGTCAAGCTTACCCTTTGTAAATGTCAAAAAAGAGAAGCACAGAGGAAATTAGTTTTTAGACAAATTATGAAAAATAAATAAGCAAGCAAAACACGATAATAACTCGCCTTGCCTTCTTGACCTCGAGTGCTAAACGATGCTTTGCACTTAGTACTTCATACAAAACATAATAGACAACCTGCAGTGTCAACATTACCATATAAACACCCACAAGATTGGATTCTCCTGAGGTCACGGAACAGACCTCAGCCATAACATTTTAGTGCCTCTAACTGAAATGTAGGAGCTAACTGAATAGCTACCGGAGCAGGATTGACAATGTTTACGATGTTTAGCACATTTCATCGTGTTTTATAGACATGTACCAGACTGATACATCAGGAATCCAGTCGGTTTTGGTTCTGTTTTTCGGTTGACTGTACTTCACTTGTACTTGTGTCAAAAAGGGGACCAGAACGGAATGATAAATTACAGGGGATCAGAAAGTAATAAACAAAAGAAAAATATTGGCAGTGGATCGGTTTGGGGGATCAGACCGGAACAACTCGGTTAGACGAGTGTAATACCTGATGTACAGAAATATGAAACAAATGAACGGTGACTTTGAATATCTCTCCGAGTTATTCCGGTCTGATCCCCTAAAACTGATACCCTAGGGGATCCGTTTTATTATAAATTATTTTCTATTCCGGTCTGATCCCCCGTAAAAGAATCGGATACCCTGACACATTTTTAGGACAGTCAGCAACAAAATATTTGTACAGGTTCTATTAGATTAAAAAAAAAGAATAGGTAGTAAAGTCCCACAAACTACCAGGAGAACAGAAGTAGGAAGGAGGTATTGGAAATTGGAATCTTCAAATCAAATCTATATTATGCCTTTTTAGTAAAGTCCCACCTTCTCTGTTTGTTTGTTTGGGTGGTTTCTGTTTGCTCTTAAAAGACAAATCGTGTTTTGATTCGATGATGATGTGAAATAAATTAATGGATACGGTCATCTCCACATCTCGCTATTTCTTGACATAAACTTCCAACTCTACAAACTTCTTGATGTCATAAGCAGCAGCAGGTTTATCAACCTCACCGTCCTCTCTTTATTCTAATCTTTGTGTCTGTACAACAAATCTCTTTCTTCCACATATCTCTATTAGCTACCAGCCATCACTCCCTTTCTAATCATATCACCTCTCTCCTAATCTATCAATTATTTCTTCGATCTTCCCCTATCTCTTATTTATCCTATCCAAAGACGAAATCCCTAAGGAAGCCATTCCAGCACATATAAGTCTACAGGCCACAGAGCCGTCGTCGGTGCGCGCGCGCAGGCGTCGTAAATCTGCGCGTTCTATTGTGCATTGAACTCACGTTTATATCCCCGACATTGTGTTTGACGTCTAAGTTCTGATCCGGCAATATGCTTTTGAACTTGATTATTAATATTGAATTCCTGTACCATCCTAGTTATCTGTTAGGGTCTTGACTTTAGTTATGGTTTAAACTTCTTTTTATTTACGATACTTCTCCATCTTCGGTTGAAATAATTTGAAGGTGAGGTATATGAAGCTAGCAACGTTTTATAATATAGACAGCGTCATTGTCAGGAAATCCGGTCGACACCAGGTTGCAACCTGTGGACGGATAGGAACTCTTCCCATATCCACTGTTTCCCTCCTGTGGCCCTCTTGGATTGGAATACACCAACCTGTCTCCGAAAATAAGTAGTAACGGACATGCCTACCTCCTCTCTTGCCCGTCGTGCCCAACTAACTGCACGTTCAAAGACTTGAACGAAGCCAACGAAAGAGCTGTCCCAGGAACGTACTGGATGGACAAAATTTGAGTTGTCGACTCGAAAAGAAGAAGCAGAAATAGTAAAACCCAGCCCCGTAAACTGGTGTTACCTCGACGGATCAGTAGCGGGGCGTGAGTATAGATAGAGTTTTTACGTATACTTAAACTTTGTGCTACCTTCTATGTAGGTACCTCACATGCACTCTGACCCAAAACAAGCAATCAAAATTACCTGTGCAGTGTGCACTACAACTGATGAGGTGAAAGTTTAGAGTTTAGACCAACAAAGTTATAAGCACTGGCGTACCAGCGAGGAGAGAAAGAAGAGAATTGAAAACATGTTAGGGTCACAAAAAACAAACTTAAGTTATTTCTAAAACAACTCCATTACCAACACCATAATAACTTAACCACCACCTCAAACACCTACATTCTGTCTTTCACACGAGAACCTACCACGAAAGAATCCTGGCCACAGCTATTACGAATTATTATGTGCAATTATTGTTTATAATTATAATTTATGTCCGCCATTACCGCGGCGCGTACGCAGGCTCGGTGAATATAGTCATCTATCATGATAAGACAAATATTAGCCGAGAAGCCTGCAAGATTTAATGGCTGATATTTAGTTGGGGGCAGGAAAATTATAGTTTAAATGTCAAGTCTTTTCTTACAACATCAATGTTTGACCTGATGGGATTCCGGATATACAAGGGGTACGAACCCGTTAACCAAGCAAGTACATCAAATTAAGTAGCCCTACCCAAAATGATTGCTAAGAAAGTTTTGTTTTTATTTGGGACAAAAAATCAAGTTTTACTGGTAAACTCAATGCAACGCAATAAAAACAACACTAAACGTGTCATAAAGGTATCTGAAGTAAAGATATTATGAATCTGCGAACTTTGACGGGGAGGAAAAGTGCCTTTCGGTATTTGGGTCCGGGTACGGCGGGTCTAACACCCGGGTATGGGCGTTTATTTGTTTTGGTCTTTTTTAACATTCAAAAGGCATTTAGTTCATTGATAACTTCAGTGTCAAAAGTAGAGCTTTTTAACGAAGTTTTTAACAGATGCTTCAGGTGCATAAATGCATCTGTAGAAAAGCTTGCAAGCGCACCTTTTTGTTGTTATTCTCATGGACACGTCTCGTCATAATTGTTTTAGACAAAGAAATCATAAGTTCAATCTCAATATTTTTTAATTACATTATTACTTGCTTCAGTGAAGGAAATATCACGTAAATAATTTCATTTTTCTCTCACACTACTACGACGTCCAAATTCGATCAATTACTTTATCTGTTAGTATGTTTGTCGTACCCATTCATAACTCAAGTAGTCAAGTATATCCTCCAGAGGATTGAGGTACATGTACAAACAATTTTATTTAATTGAAACACTTAGTTCTGCCCGCGGCGTCGCCTGCATGTTTTTCTGTAAGGACGTGAGACGTGACGCGAGATGTTATTTCTATTTGCAGACATAGTTGAATAATTATATAATTCGTTTTTAAAATTGTCTTGAATTTGTTAGCACTGAGAAAATACGTCTATTACCTTCTTCGGTACACACGGCTACACATCAAGCTATACAAAACCAGTTAATCTTGGCCTCATTTTACTAGATCTTTTCGCACAATGAACGATCAGATTATACTGGTTTTGTATAGCTTGATGTATAGCCGTGTGTGACCTAGTTGTTAAATATATATAATCACTGTATAATGTTGTACCTACATTATACAACGTATTCTGTCTGTTCTATGTTTGACGTTCGACAACAAGCGGATTATGCAAGACACTTTACCGACAGCATTGCCTAGAACTTCGAATTGGGTCCTTCAATCTGAATATGAAGTTGTTGAACCTTGACTATCCAGAATGAAAACAGATGATAATAAAATTGTTCCAGAAATCAATTACAACAATAAAAAACCGCTTTCACAAGTTTTAAAAGTGAATTGGATGTATAACCTTTTACTAACCGTGATTGGTTTCCACGAATCCTGATTGTATCCACGGATGGTATCCGCGGATGGTATCCTGGAGTGCCTGAAAAAAAACAGCACCAGTTCTACGAGCCAAAACTTTTGTGCATTTCGCTTTCCCAGTCCCATTCAAATCCACCTCAAAACAAACGGACAGACAGCAAAACCTTTATTTCTCCGAATCGCCGTAACCGTATGTTTACGGACAAAAGGCACACAGGGGGTAAGCAAATACTGAGCCGAAAGTATTGACAATGTGCCCAATATCGTAAGGAGAGCGATCGCAATTTGTTGTCAGTCTGTTTGCGGCCGCCGCACAAACATGACGTGGGATTAGACGGCTTATTTTTGTTCAGTGGATACAGAGGAGCATTGACTTTTGTTTTCGTTTGTGCAGATGCTTTTTTTGACGTCAATGGGATGAATTTGACTGGGGTTATTATATGATGAAAAATATTTTGGATCTGGTCTACAAACTTAGCCAAAAAGAGTATTATAGCGGCTCTACAAAAATGCTACAGCAACTTATTAGGTCAAAAGACTTGAGATGGAGCTCAAGCCTTTCCATGACACAAGTGGAGAACTAACATCAAAATTATGATAACACTTGCATCAAGAGATGTTGTGCCTCAAAAGTTGTCCTTCCCAATGCCAGAACATTTCTACTGGGTTCAAAAAAAAGGGAACGAATATTCTTTCTTCATATTTACCAAGCCATACTATTATATCTAACCGCTTATGGCCACGCAAGACACTTAAAAAGAAAATTGAATTGTTGAGTTTAAAAAAAATTAAAGAAATTACTTAGATAGAGCTTCAGAGACTTGTGACACAATGGTACTCACGCGACCGAAACAAATAACGCAATCGCATACTGATTGACGTAATTCGCATCGCCTAGATTCTTAACGAGCCTGTAAATGTTAAACCCGTTTGAAAAAGCTATTCAAAATATTTATTTCGAATATAGCAAAACAAATGTAATAATTTAAAGCGATTTACATTTCCTGGCTCCTTCAAGACGATTTATATTTTCTTTTCCATTTCCGCATGAAAAAAAGTTATAATGTTCTACCCCAGTGGAAGGGTTGCAATCATTTGAGGAGGAGGGTCACTATTAACATAATGAGGAAGCCAGACAGCGGCAGACAGGGCTGTAACAAGCTGGAACATTTTTCATAATTCCCACCCTTTATCTCCAGGGCTTTGGCGGTGTGGAAACTTATGGGAGTGGAACAAGGACGGAGACGCGGCGGTTTGCGAGAGAAATGAAGATATAAAATGTGTTTTAACCGACTTCACAAGTAAGGTGGAGGTTCTTAATTCGACATAAGTTCTTGTTATAGTTTCATTGTTGATGCTAAACAACAATCAAACTATAAGCTATTAAAGAGATAAAAAAAGAACAGGATGGACACTTGCTCATTCTCCATTGAAAAGGAAGGATGCCTCCAACTTCTTTTTTTTGTCTGGTCAGCTATCTCCTTTGACTTTTTTTTATTTTGCGCATAAATTCCTACACATAAGTTCTCTGTCTGTTTACACGATGTAAGATTTGCGTGATATGTAGAGTAGATGATTTCGTAACAAGATTTTGGAAAGATTGGTAACAAGATTGACTTGCTGACTTCTCAGTTTTGCTCTATTAATGACTCTCCTAAGAAACATTTCTAAAGTCTTCATAGAACTTGTAATTACTAAGCACTTAATTAAACAAAACAGTTACCTGCAGGAAAATGTGTACATGTAGCATTCGGGCACTAAAATTGTTAGTTCCTGGGGCACAAACCGTTCTGTAGTAATTTCTAAATTAGGTGCGGTAGTAGACATCTACAAGACACTAACAAAGGCCATCGACTCCAAAATAATGCGGAATCGTGATTTCTATTTGACAACTTAGTAAGTATTTAGGTTTTGTTTTAATTACAAGTGTGTTTTCATTTCCTGGTGAGATTGCCTCAACAAACTGGTTAATCCTTTAACTTTAGTTCGAGAGTTTCTTCTGTAGATAGGCTTTTCAAAACTCTATCTAATTCAATAATAGATAATGTGTATTTCGTTACAACGCTGTTTCCCCAAAACCGAAGAATTCGCATGGAAAAATTTGGCTAGTTCCATATCAAACAGCAAGACAGGTTCGGGAACGCCCAAATCTGAATCCCGTATGTCACCACGGGGGCGGGTGCTGTAGCAAATATAATCGGTTTAGAGCAAGCGGGTCGCGGCGCGATTTTGATCAAATAACCGTTTGAATGGCGTCTCCTGATTCACAACACAGGATTACTCCACGACTCCACGTGCCACTCTGAAATATTTAATAACACATTTACTGCTAAGCTGTTTATTGAATTGCGAGGCGCTGAGTGCTATGTATTTTATATCTTACTCGGGTTTCCTGTGATATATTGTATGTTAGCATCATTTTATGAATGTTATAGTCATTCAATAGGCCTCAGCCATGGTGGTTATTTGTAGACATAGACATTGACCTCAGCCTTAAAAAAAACGAAGCAATTACAAAAGTAGTTACGTGTTATAATAGCTCTTTCTGAATAACAAAGACGAACTAAGTTAGCTAGTGAAACTCTACAGTCGGTATTGGTCCTTTATCATTATTTGTTGTAAATATGGTTATTCTTACATAACATTGAACCTGTGCAAAAAATCTATGATCCTTTTACCCATATATGTCTTTTATGTTGTGCATGTGCTGGGAAACATTACATACATCTCTTTGATTGACGAACTACATAATATTATGATATACCTATATAAACTAACGCCTTTTTCCGATGGGGTGACCTGGCCTGGCCTGGAAGGCAAGAGATACATATTCCTTTTGCTTCGTCCACGTTCATACATCCATTCATACAAGCACGCCTCCTAAAGATTGTTTGGTTCTAAAAAATAATACATCAAAACTACTTCCAGATAACATAGCACCTAATAAAATCAGGCCCAATTAGGGCTGCTCCTAATCCCGGCACTTAGGGCGCTTTGTTCGTATCGCTCAGTCGCACGCGGCACTTGATTGATCGCGCTAATGTGCTGCCAGCGCTGCAACGCTGCGCTGAAGCCGCTGGAGGTAGCTGGACCTAGGGTTGCCATTGCTAAAACATAACAAAACATCTTATTGGCGTAGGGTAGAGGTGTACCTACTTACAGTACAGTAGAGGGTGTATTGAGTGAGTAGTACGTTGACAAATAAAAAGCGTTTAGAAGATTAAATCCAGAAAACTTTTGAAAAGAATTATAATTTTGCACATTTTAAACTCTTGATCTCTTGACGCACGACAAGTTGTCTAATAATTTTAAATTAATTTACTTTAATAAATAAATATTAAATTCAGGAATGTAAGTCTGCAACTTCTCTTATTCTAAATTCAATCATATTCCCTTTTCCTGTTTTAGCATTTATTTTTTCTTTACAACGTGCCAGATTCGTGATAATTACTAAATGACTCATTGTGCTAGTTATGTTTGAGTCTTCAGCGAATTGGACACAAATCCGAACACCTCGCTGTGGCCAAAAATATCTTGATGGGACAATAAAGTTACACTTTGCCCGACCTGCAAATCGAACCCAGATATCATACTCAGCACCCAGCAATAGCCCTTTGCAAACACTAGACTAATGAGACAGTTGAAAAATCGCCGAAAAAACCTGACATTGACCAAAAATCTGGGCATTTAATCCTATAAGTTCTGTACTCTTTTCAACTTAAAAAAATCGTTAGTCAAAATACCCAGACAAATGTTGCGAGTGGACACGCCGGATATCTACGGACAAATCCGGATGGCTGGTAACCCTAGATATAGCGCAATTTGTCACTGCGCTGAGCTCGCGATTACAATAGTGGGTTAGTGTGGCGATGTTGTAGTTAGCTGAGGTCGACTGCTTAGTTGTCGTTGCTTTCCCTGCACGGAGGAGCCGAAACCACAGAATAGGTAATCAGAAACATCAATAGCTTATCGCAAATATTATGTAAGTTCTCTCTCATTTTATATTTTGAACCGATTGAAATTCTGGAATTTAAAAGTTGAAAATTCTACTGAAATAGTTTATCACTTTTCTGCAAGTTATCAGTATCAATAGTAGTAGTAATCTGTACCATAGCTTACGAGATATACAAAACGATGTTCACCAAAGAGGTAGCCGTGCATTCTCTATGGCGCATGCCGCTATTGTTTTCCCGCGTCTTTTGTCGTGCTCAACGACCAGCCATCTTGGATCCCTAGCTTTTAATTCTGTTTCCCTATTTTTTTCATATTCAGTCGGGTCCTCCAGCGCTCCACATTGACAAAGGTAACAAAGATTACAAATCTGTGGAAGCTTGTTATTAGCAATTTAGATATATATATGATTGTTATAATTATAGTTATTAGTCTGTAAGCTTTCCTAAAATAAATAAAAAAAAAAAAAAAAAAAAAAAAAGTAAGGTGCCCTTACCTTGATTACAGAAGATACTTAAAGAATTTCGTGTAATAAACATAACAATAATATCTTCTTCTTCTTAGCGTGTCGATGGCAATCTAAATTATGTCGGCCCAGAATTGGGCTACTAGTTTGGCGCTTTCGGTAGCGTCCATCAGTTCCTGTAGTAATATAGGTAGGTAACAATAATAGACACAGAGTAATTAACATTAGTGATAATTTTGACATTGCTTCTTGCTATCTAAACTTCATTTGGATCACAATTCCTTAGCTTTTTATTTATTCTGAATACGGCCATTCTTAGATAAGCACCAAAAGTGCATCCCATCACTTCGAGGAAACCTAAAATGAGCATAGTAACGCAGTTATACGACAAAACAACAAAAATACAAAATTCTAGTCCAACCACCACTCAAAAGGCGTAAAGCAAAACAGTTCAAACAAATATTATCGTGTTATATTTTGCAAATCATCTTTTCTGACAAGGCGCGCGCCGTGGGCCATGGCGGGCCACGCTAGGCTGGTGCACCATCGCCCACTCACCCCCACTCCATGTCAAGTGCGCCCAAGAGCACGTTTGTTAAAGATACACGCCCGCTCGAGATATTTCCGATAAATTCCTCCTTGTTACATTTTTATTAACGATAACATAGTTGGACGGACATAGCTTCGATGTCATTGTGAATTCTTAATAATATTTGAAAATGCGAAGTATTTGGCTGTTCAGAAAAAGCCAACTCCGCGTAGCCAAGAACGGGCCAAGTAATATTTGGCCCAAATAACTTTCGTTCAGGATCGTGGTGTTGTTACATGTACACATGTGGTGAGGAAAACTGAAACACTGTCAAAGTTTATTATAGATGGCGTGACCATTGCTTAGCTCCATCTAACCAATTATTTCAAGCTATTTTTAATAAATAGAAAATGAAAAAAAAAACAGTTTACTATTTTTATTATATAGAAATTTTCAAACCTTGATGATCCTTGAAGCTATGCTACCGTCATTAACGTGGAGTAAAAAAAAATGATTTAAGAGTACAAACTCTGCATAATACACAACACCTTCTCCAATATTAGCGACCTCCACATCTACGTGCCATCCTCTGAAACAATAGGCATACGACCTCAGATTCTGATTAACGTAACTAGGTGACACCTCCACATTACATCCCCATCCTTTGTTCGGCACAAGTGGGTCAGCACAGGCCCAGCCCAGGCTGCTATGAGCACACAATGTGCCACTAACAGCCTCAATTAGCGACATCTGTGTTTTTATTGCCCAGAGGTTACAAAGGAAATTGTTGTCCTCGGAATTGTGTGGTGGGAGGAAGTTTCAGACGATTGGAATTGAACGTGTGAATTGCGGTTGAATAAAATCAAAGCTCGAACGTGAGTTTACGCGATATCCCACTATCATTTACGATCATCATTACTCTCCTACTCATGCGGGTTATCTTTATAAAAGATCTCGTCATTGAAGCATCACCAGCCCCAGGTATGGTATGCGTAATAAAGTATGTTTGGAAACGTATCAGCCCATGCAGAAAAAAAAGGGCTTCAATCTGTTGCCTCTACCCATCACGGTGCACTATGATTCGTTTTCAACAACTACAACATGGTGGAGAATATGTTGGTCCCTGAAAAATAGTACGATACCACTGCTAAAAAGCGTCACAGCATTGTGAGAAGCGATGGTCGTTTTACCTTATGAGACACATGCTTTCTCCTTATTTATTATTTTTGCGTTTTTTTTTTCATGTAGGTGCTTTCCTTTCAGTATAAACGCGCGACAGAGCGAAACAGTCTGAACCTACCTTATCAGGTTGTGTGAACCCGGGATCGCTTGCTGGGATTTCGTGTTTTCCTTTATTGTTTAGTTATCAGTGTTATTAAGGCTCCCGCCTTTTGTTGCACGGCGGTATTGTGCTGTTACAAGAGGGTTTGTTACTGCTTATCTTTGAGTTCGTTTCTCTTATGTGTGGGGAACTTATGGTGCCTATCTGTACTTTGAATTTTATGGCAGTTGTCTGTGGTATACGTTTCTGGTTTCTTATATTTTGATACATGAGGTGCAGATCCTTCTTCACTGAGAACACATAACATAACACCACGGCTGTAATCCCCGAAGGGTTCGGCAGAGATGTGTCTAATAGTACACCCACATTTAGCTTGTTATGTTTAAGTTAATAAATAGGGGGTGACCCCTTTGCCATTAACCAAGCACAACTTCAGGTTCCGAATTCACCACCGGAATTTTCTTCCGGATTCATCATTTTATTTCACATAGGTCTTGGGCAAGGGCACTAAAACATCGACAAAAAGGTGCACGGTTCGGGTTGTTCGTTTCTTATGGAGAAGAACCGGCAACTCCATGGTTCTTCGATGAGAAGACCAATCCAATTCGGATGTCCTTACACTATAATTTTCAAATAACAGCAATCCGCAGTAAATCAAATTTCAAACAATAAGTATGTCAATCAGATTGTGGTCCCGTAACAACTGTAATTTCATCCACTCTCAACTGGCAATACAAATATAATCACTTTAGGTATCTATTTAGATAATGGCAGGCGAAGTTCTCGAAAATAAAAGAAATTATTGTTTAGTCTGTAATCAAATCGAAATGGCTATGTATATTGTAACAATGAGTATGTTCGCTGTGTAGAATTGTGGAGTAATGATAGTGTCAATGTCAATGGAGGAACACTTTCACGGTCAGACACGTGGATAGTTAACACGGTTGGGTGGCGTGAGGTATGGAACAGAAATTAGTATTTCTGTTCGAGGAGATCGAAGTTTTGGAGACCGATCGTAGAGAGTGATTAAATAAGCCCTACCTTCCTAAGTTCCCACCGACCTACTAGAATAAAAAGTTTACCTACTCTTAGAAAATTTTCCATTCCCTCCCATAGATAGAAAGCATGTGTCCCAGGTAGGGAACATTATAGGCTGATTATGCTTATAAAATGTTGATACACTTATTAGCCGATCACCGGTAACCGGTGCACAAAGTCAGAACTTCTTTAAGAACGTATGTATATATTATACATATGTAACTACGTTTATTCAAAAGAATTATCAGGGTACCGATATCACTAGGAATAACGTAAACAAACACTGCTTTACTTTAAACCCTACAGAACGTGCTCGATACAGCTTGCAAAACAGTACAAATTAACCATCAAGCAGATGCCAGGAGCCAACAAAACCTAAACGCTTCCATAGATACTACACACAAAAACCATATTTCAATATCCTACACAGGAGCACAGCATCATAAATCAGGTATCCAACTAAAACTTCTGTATCACTTACTCAGTAATTGCTCTGGCCATACCTACCTAATGGTGTTGTACTCAATGTACGCTCGAACAAGGTATTAAGTATACAGCCAGCTAACTTGCATTTACTTTTAAGATTACACAAATAGATTTTAGAGACTCATATTAAACGATGTAGCGTTTGAAATAAACGCATTAAAAAACAAAATTGCAATCAATATTGTCAGTGTACAAGAATTATAAAGACTAGCTTTTGCCCGCAGCTTCGCCCGCGTGAAAATTACGTTTTTCCATACAAACTTTCATCCCCTATTTAACTTCTTTAGGGGTTGAATATCGAAAAATTTAGTTTTTTTTTAATTCCTTGTCTACATTATAAAGGAAACCTCTGTGCAAAATTTCAGCTTTCTAGTCCTAGGGTTTGGACTGGGCGAGGATGAGTAAGTCAGGAGTTTTCTCTTTATATAAATAGATACAAGTAGAAGATAGATTTCTGCGTGTATACCAAATAGCTTGTTCGAGTTTACATGATGTTCTCCGAGTACCTTCTGGTAATCCGTGTACGTGCATATGTGTAGGGGAGAGCGGGGCTAAAAGTGCCGGGGGTAAATTGTGCCGACGCGAATATCTCGAAAACAAACAGAGGTAGTTATACGATCGTATTGTGTCGCGTAATGCCTAACAGTCGGGCACGCGCGGCTGCCATTTTAGTTGCGTCTGCGACGCGGACCGAGTGGCAGTGCATGTGAGGGTCGTCCAGCGCCACGTCAGTAAATATTTTCGTTTCGATACTTTTTGGTCGCAAGCTAGCTTTTTTCGTGCTTTTTAAATGAGAGTTTTAGTAAAATGTTTGTTATTTATCCTAGTTTGCTATGCAGTGTAATTTTAATGCTTTGAGCAGAGTGATTTTTATATGTGAGACAAAATTTCAAACTCTCGCTCACGGGGTAAAATGTGCCGTTCATGTGGGGCTGCTTGTGCCGCGGCACAACCAACCCCGACTTAGGGGTTGGTTGTGAAATCTGTATGATATTTTGTAATATAGTCCTTAGAGACTGATATTTTTAAAAAAATTATTGATCTCATTCGCATTTTTAATAATTGATCGCATTCGCATAAAAATAAGTACAAACTTTGATTTAAAATATGTTTTTAAGTTTGAAATAATTACAAAAGTAAGGGTAATTTGTTTTTTTAAATTATAATACTTAGAAACTGTTGATTTATAGTAAAAATTATAACAAATAAATATATTATTATAAAATTGATGTCTTTTAAATTCTAAATTAATTTTGATTTATGTAAAACACCTAGCATTATCAACGGCACAACCGACCCCAGCTACGGCACAACTTGCCCCAAAGTGGGGTTGGTAGTGCCTTGCCGCCGCTGTGTAAAAAAAACACTTCTTCTTAAAAACTATGAAAAATGTGCAAAATCTGTAGGTAAATTCGTATTATAGACTAAATTTGGCTTAGGATGAACCACTACTTTCAGACATAGTACTTGTTTTATCCGAATCATATAAGGATTTGTCAAAATTGGCACGTTCAGCCCCGCTCTCCCCTACCGTGACTCCGTGAGCCAGTAATTTGGCTCACGTATCGCCTACGTTGTGCTGCGAGAGACGAAGCTAACTCGTGGCTCCTACTATCATGAGGTGAAGTCGAATTTTGCAAGTAAAGTGCTGAACTTTCATTGTTTACTGTTCAGCTTCTAGAAAAGCTCTGCTAGAAAATGTCAAAATCTCTTGAAGGCTTTTCATACCATCAACAAGTTTCATCAAGACTTTCGGTAGTTTTCTGAGCCGTGTAAATTTTAATTCCTCTATTAATTTGATATAAACTTATATTCATTCTTATGAAACGTGATATAAGCAATTTCTTTAATAGATTTAAGTTCAAGGTTGATTGGAGAAATTTGACAGCTTCTAAAACCTAAAACTCGCAATAATTGTAAACGATCTTTATCGCTACCTTTTGGTACAAGTTCACATTCAAGTGTTTTGTCTAGTTAAAGCGACTTGACTATAGCTGCGAGGTTCCAATCCATTGAGTTTCATTCGCTAGAGGGTTTTTAAGCAATACCTACAACCTACGTTGTTTCTGTAAGTTTGATGTTGAAAGCACGTAGGTAACGTTGGCGTTGTGTATTCGATACACACACAATAATTTACCTTATGTTTTGCTACGTGCGATGAACTGAAGGTACTTGCGTAACCACTGAAACTCACTGGAGAAGACTGCAGTATTGGGCAGGTTTTTATGAGCTGGGATGCTGGAGTAATAAAACTGTAGTCTGTCAATGACTCAGCCTGTCGCAGTTCACTGCTAAAAACAGGCCTCTCTCAAACTGCACCCCAGTGCGCCCCTTTGACTTCCCCATCTTGTAATTCCTATAATAGCCACCTTTCAAAGTCGTTATTCAATCCTACTGAGGGTTTCCTGATACGAGCCTGCAGTTCAAGACCCGTTTACTGTCGCCAGACCACAGCCACTTCAGCTTACCTACTCACTCTGCAAGACCCTAGACCACATACTAAAAATATACCATGTGACGCACAAGATTATACCTACTGTAATTTTATTGGTTAAATTACCAGAGCTTTTTTCCTCAAAAACAAAATTTATTTTAACTACAGATTGGTAACAAATGGTAAGGGAAAATGATTAATTCTCTCATTGAGCCGAGTTCGCACCCTCGGCTGGTCTCGTTTGTCTACTTACAATGATTACATTTTATTGTTATAGTGAGGTGAAATAATTCGTGGAGAAGAAGAAGTCGGTGGCAAAAAAATGAAATCAAACAAACAAAAGTCACCGACTTCAGAAACTGATTTTTCTTCTAAAGTTTATTTTTCACTTTTTCGTGTTTTTTTTTTTGAAGTCGGTTTTATTTTTTGTTAAAAAGTTTTTATTAAATTACGTTACGTTACGATAGTCAATATTATAGAAAAAATCTAAGTTAAAGATACCTTCTTTAACTTAATTTTTTTTAAATATTGACTTGACCGAGGTATGTTTGTGGATGGGTGACCACCCGTTAATACCGACTTTCTTCTACGTTTTTGAAAGCACGTTAAGCCGTTGGTCTTGGCTATCATTAATTTGTAGATCAGTATTATATATATTTATTTATAATATTATATATGACGAAGGTAGCACAACTATTTCGGGTTCATCGTTGTCAGAGTCCAAGTTCGGCATGGCGGAGGTACGAAATAATAGTCTCAACACTGATTACAACCGCCTATTTATTCACTTCCGATAACAAATTAACAAAATCTCAAACGATCAAACCGATGGAAATGGATTAAAGTACGGAAACGCGGTCAGTTCGATACAGGCGGGCAGAACAACCGTTCGCGTTCGTGTCTCACCAAAAAGTCCCATCCCTCAAGTCCAATGCCTCTAATGTCAACGACCACCGACCACTGTCAACTGACAGCTGTCATATGTCAACCGAAAACTGTCAAACCAGACCTACCACGCACTGTATCGACCTCACCCAAGCTCACTGCTTAACGTTTCCGACAAACGATGATAGATGGCGTTATTCTAAATTGTCAACTCTAAATATTGTGCCTCGGTGTTGAATCTGCGACACGGCCATCTTGACATTTCACACGTCCTCGTGTGAGGTATCTGCAACAAGAAGTCACGGAAAGTAAATCGTCTCTTACTCGGCCTCCCTGACCAAGACGTCGGAGTATTAACACACACACACACACAATTCAAAACAAAATTTTGTTCTGATCCATATTCTCATCAAAACTCATAAAGAAAATCTCAACATTGAAATCAACATTCTTCAAGAATCATCAACTTTACTTTCGACCAAATCTAGTATCCGATCAAATCCAGTATGCAATGCTCTGCTCGGTACCCAGCTTCGTCACATACAACACACACAGCTTCCAACAGGCAACCATGGGACCTCCATTCGGTACCCAACCTCAACACATCTCATTGCCTCCATCTGGCAACCATGGGACCTCCATCCGGTACCCAACATCAACTCAACTCAACACATTGCCTGTATTTAGCACCTTTAGCTACATTGCCATGCTGGACGTTGGTCAGAGCCCTCAAGTAAACACTTACACGCGTGCAGCAACGAACAGCATTGCAATGTATGCAATCCGAGTCACTTGCATACTACATTTGCATCTTTTACCTCTCACTTAAGGTCTAACCCCTTCATCATCACCCGATCTCGTTTTGTTAGTGTCTATCGTGTCAAAGTCAAATTTACAGTCAGCAATGGCGTCACATGTCGCAATTGACCGTATTTTCTCAAATCGTATCTCATTTGATGACATTATGAACCAAAACTAATCGCAAATAATTGTAGGGTAAAACGTGAAATAGAATTTCTAAAACAATTCCATCGAACTAAAGTCAAAATTTGTACAGTCAACTTACAGAAGTCTGCCCAATACCAGTCGTTCGGCCATTCCTGGCCCAAGTGGGTAGGGAATAAAAGGTATTCTGGTCAAAATCATTACCGGTTCTAATGAAATCAAAACAAACTCTTTCTTCCAAAGCTGACATGTCGAACAACACCCATACTCATCCAATAATAAGAAACTCATTAAAATATTGCAGTGCTCATACTCTGACCCTCTATCCGGTCTTCATCATCACACTTATAACCTCCATCCGGCCATAAGCATCAAAACAATCGACCTCCATCCGGTCTTCATCATCACACTTATAACCTCCATCCGGTTATAAGCATCAAACCAATCGACCTCCATCCGGTCATCAACACGTAACCTCCATCCGGTTACATACACAACAGGCAACCTCTATCCGGTCACCTTCACATGTAACCTCCATCCGGTTACATACACAACAGGCAACCTCTATCCGGTCACCTCCACATGTAACCTCCATCCGGTTACATGCACAACACCATCAAGATAATCATTTCGAGCCTTTATCAAAACATTTTTTAAAGTAGGGTTGTTCAACATGTTACTTTATTTTTCCTATAACGTTACAGGTTATAAGAAAACTCATACTAAGCTAGGTACTTTAAATGTCAAGTTGACCACTTAGTATTTACGAACGAACGAACGAAATACTAACGAAACATCTTTAACAACTGTATTGAAATCAATTTGAAAATTAGAAGCGTATTTGAGCTTATTTGAAACATCACAACATAACCTAACGACCTTTTCAAGACACAAAGAACACTCGCACCTCATACTAACGTTAAATCCTTGTTGTAAAATCTCAAGGCCAATTAAAATATCATTTTTAAAACAACTATCTGGTACAACATAAAACAAAATTTTTAATCGTAAATCACGACCTCAGAAAATAATTGTAAGGTACAGACTATCATGACCTATCCCGGGTCAATTTACAATGTTGTTTACACGCTTACCACTGAACTGTGACGAAACATTATTTTTGATCAGAGAGCATTCGGCTCCAGAAACATAATAAAATGGGTACGACTCACCAAGATTCATCGGCACACTGCTAGGATTGCTCACATAGCAAACTTCAACACGTCGCTCGCTATATGCCACTGCTGCAGGCACTACCCCGCAGCTGCTTGCTAGCTGCTTGGCTTTGCTTACCTTCTTGATATTCTTCCTAGGGCAGTTGGATGCGTAACATTTGGGTCCAGTGTATGGCTCATTAAGGCGGTTCCTCTTCGCATCAGGGTCTTCACGATCGTCATCACCATACGGGGTGCTCCAGACTATAAACAGCTCCTTAAAATCGCTCCATTTCATCCCAGGACAAGATATGGACGACAGCCATGACGAAACTTGTCCCATGAGTCTCGTGGAATTCGCTGCGTCCTTTGTAGGCGCGCCACAGCGCCGGTTTCACGGCGCCGCTATCTTCACAGCACCCCGGCGGTCCATCCCCACCAGGTGAGACCAACGATTACCCGGAGGAGGCCCAGCGGAGGACGACCAGCGACGGAGGTGCCGACTTACGACGCACCTACAGTGAATGTGTGACTCCCGTCCGTCCCGTTTCTCCCATGAGTGCGTGGTTCAAAGCAATCATCAACGATGCACCTTGACTATTCAGATCGATAACACACATGTCGGCTGTTGCCAACCAAGCCCGCGGGACAATATTCCGTTTTTCAGGGTCAAAATGCGGTAGGCGAATATTCGTACCCGCAAAAGGTGATTTCATTGCTTGCACAATAGTCATAAAGTTTTTGTTTACCTGATCGAACAGAAAACACCACATTTCCGTTTCTATGTCACTTTCAGACGCACGCGCATTGTCTTTACACTTTTCCGGCCTAGCACTATCACTTACACTATGTAGGCGTTAGAGTTACATACCACTTCTGATGACGAAGGTAGCACAACTATTTCGGGTTCATCGTTGTCAGAGTCCAAGTTCGGCATGGCGGAGGTACGAAATAATAGTCTCAACACTGATTACAACCGCCTATTTATTCACTTCCGATAACAAATTAACAAAATCTCAAACGATCAAACCGATGGAAATGGATTAAAGTACGGAAACGCGGTCAGTTCGATACAGGCGGGCAGAACAACCGTTCGCGTTCGTGTCTCACCAAAAAGTCCCATCCCTCAAGTCCAATGCCTCTAATGTCAACGACCACCGACCACTGTCAACTGACAGCTGTCATATGTCAACCGAAAACTGTCAAACCAGACCTACCACGCACTGTATCGACCTCACCCAAGCTCACTGCTTAACGTTTCCGACAAACGATGATAGATGGCGTTATTCTAAATTGTCAACTCTAAATATTGTGCCTCGGTGTTGAATCTGCGACATATATTATATTATTATCCTTGAAAGTCGTTTCAGGTAATCTCAGAGGGCTCACGTTTTAAACATAACGCTCTACGTTCCTTGCTAACTCTAACTAACCTTACTAAGAGAAACCATCAGAATTTCCCTAGACTAGACTAAAACAAATAAGGTAGACCCAATGAATCTTTTGATAGAAAATAAGTCCTGAACTGAATCCATTGCAAAAGTTTTGTTACAAGGCTGGTACCGTCTTTGTTCCTTACTTCCCGTACCCATCCCTGCTAATAAAGGCGTAATGTTATTTTAATATAAACCATTATTTATTTCACAGATTTGTAAAACATAATATAATTAATTAACTCTGTATGTCTAATACTCCATGTTTGATATTCACGCACCCAGCTCGCCGCGGGCTACTGTCGGCCGCAGCTTACAACCGCATCTGATGCACCTTTGTGCCTCGTTCAGATATCATTGTAACGTTCATTTATTACTCTTTGTGTTATTATATTAACGTTTATAACCTTTGAAATTCATAGGTTAATTAATCTTAAATTTAATTTTGGGAAATTCTAATTAACGGTGAAATTCTACAGTGCATTTGATTTCAAAACCATTTTCTTCTTAAAGTGTGAGCTTTGCAAAATAATTCGCAGTATGAAAATGTATGTGTGTAATGTTTTGTGTATATTAATATTGTTTCGTATAGACTACTTTCGAGAGTTTTTCTTGTTGTATTCACGGGAGCAACGGTCTTAAATTAGTTTCAGCTTTCCATTTTCATGTAAATTGGCTGAAAAGTAACAATGTAACCTTTACTGAACTTATCTACTTGAAAGTCATAGGTATGAACATTGTAAAGAGCATTACCTATTATTTTGTATTCCCTAGGGAGAGTCGAACTACATATTATTCATAGAAAATGTCATACCTCAGCTATAACTTTATTCATGGCATCTTGAAAACAGGAAAACGAAATACACAATCATGCAAAAAATATTACCTACATAAATCTCATAAACGACATATAATTTAAACAAATACACATCTAGAATAGCATCAAGAAAACACATCGGCAGTCACGAGTCTTCCCGCCAAATCCGCCATACTGATCAATCGTTTCGTTCGGAAACGGCACCAAATCAACACCCGCGAGATTGGAACGCGTGCTTCGAATACGCACAGGTTCAATGCAACGCCTCTACTCGTTCCGAAACCGTTTTACATAAGAATTCGAATTCACGAGCCACTGACTCGGATAATAGTGAGTGCCGGAGTGAATTTTGGAGGATCACTTTTGGCTGTAAGTATAGCCGATATCATTGCTTTTTGGAACTTTAAAAAAGGTAACGACCGGAAAATCGCTCTATGGGAAGCTTATAACGTCGGAATGCAAATACGATATATATCAAAGAGTTACCCCATGAGCCATCATTTACGCGAATTTGGTTTTTGTAGGTTTTTTTACTGTTTCCTCGTGTTGGGGTTGAAGTCAGCGAAAAGTCGAGAGCCTATCAATTTTATGTGGCTACCAAAAGAAAATTACTTTGGAAACTTTAGTTAGGCCAAGTAAGATCTTTGTTGTTACTTCATGAATGTTAAATAAGTTTATATCAAATTATTTCTCTTGCCTACTAGCAGTGGTCCGATAACTTATCAAAAGTTTCATTTATAAATGCTTTTCCACAAGACTGCAAACTTCAAAACTGTTACTTTCCAAAAAATATTGGAAAACAGATTTAGTTCCGTCTGAAAACACATAAATCCGTTTAAGAGATTTGTTTAAAAAAGTAAAACAAACTTTTTAAAATCGCAAGCTCCTTATTTCCGCCCCGCGAAATAACCGTTTGGTACGTAGACGAATCAAAAGGATTCATTCCTTTCGATCGCAATGAATTTCCCGCGCTTGAGCGGGCCATGAGAAAAGCTGCTGAAGTGATTTCCATATGGCAAGATGATGATGGAAGACAGAAAAGCGATCAAAATTAAGGATAAGCTGATAATTGCGATCGAAAAGTTTAAATGACTTTAGAAATTAAATTCATTTAGCATTAGTATCTTTAAAAAACTTTTAAAATACTTTTTTTACCTAAACAATATTAATAGAAATTAGTTTATATGTGATGAGTTTGTAAAATGCAAGAAATTCAAATTCAAATTCATTTATTTCAATTCATTTTGGATCATAATATCATTTACACAGTCTTAAAATAAAAATTACAAATATAAAATTTCAATCAAACAAAAATATAAAATAAAAATTTAAATCACAACAAGACTAAATAATTTAAACTAAAACTCTAAAATTACAATGGCTATTATTAATACACCCGCCTCTGAGTCATTTGTTTGTTTGTCATTACATTAACCATATAACAATGGTTAATGTACCGACAATCAAACCTGTTCGCAAATACGCTCAGGATGGTGTTGGAGGTAGCCCGGAGCCTGCGCCCCAGAGATGTGCACCGCTTCCGCATCGTCGTGAAGAAACAGTCGACACGGGCGTCGGCGAACATCCCCGAGGCGCTGCAGTGCCGGGGCAGCCCAAACAGCACCCTGAACGCATTATTATACTGAACACGGAGAGCGTTGTACTGCTTCTGGGTATACGACACCCACAGGCTGGCAGTGTACAGAGACGTACAAAACGCTCTGAAAAGAGTTATTTTGACGGCCCCCGAGCAACGAACAAACCTGCGGGCGATCATATTGGCCCTCACAGACAACGCCCTCCGCTCCCTATCGATGTCTGCATCGTCCCTCAGGTCAGAGGTCACGATATGCCCCAGATATTTAAAATGTTGAACTCTGTTTAGCTTGACACCGTTCAATCTAATAGGTGGAACAGAATCCGGGCAGCTCCGACCCCTGGCCTGAAAAACCATGCATTCGCTTTTCTTTGCGTTATAGAGCAAACCGTGATCAAGCGCGTAACGCTCGCAGATGCCCAGCAACCTGGACAAACCACACACCGAGGCGCTCAGCAGCACCATGTCGTCCGCATAACTAATATTGTTGACACAAACACCGTCAATATGGCAGCCGACACGCGTACTGCTGAGCTCCTCTATCAGTGCGTTCATGTACAAGTTGAAGAGCTTTGGTGAGGTCAGTCCTCCCTGCCTCACCCCGCACTCCAACCTATACGGCTCCGACAGAGCATCTGACCATCGAACAACGTTGACCTGGTTAAGATACCAGTACTTGAAAATTTCTATCAGTTCGAGAGGCATTGAGATGTTACTTAATTTTTGCCATAAGATGTCATAACTAACCAGGTCGAACGCTTTCGAGAGGTCGAGAAAACAGGCATAAATAGGTGTGCTCCTATCGGTGTAGTACTTGACAGTTTGCTTCAAACACAAGATAGCTGACTCAGTAGACAGTCCCGGCTTAAAACCAAATTGGTTGTCATGCGTGTTTACATACCGATCAAGCTGTGTATTAAGCAAACTGTCAAGAACCTTCGCAAGCACTGTGGCTAGTGAGATTGGCCTATAGTTGCTCGTGTCACTTAGGTCACCGGTTTTACTCTTCACAATTGGTACCACCACGGTCTTCATCATCTCTGCTGGTAAGTACGCATGTCCTACACAAAATGTATATAACATGGCCAGAACTCTGGGCAGATGGACACCGGCATGCTTTAAATGCTCAATGCTCAGGCTGTCATGGCCAGGAGACTTACCACGTGACATTGACTTTATAACTCCCCGAATATCCTTAGCTGTAAATCTAGTGTTTATCTCCTGTTCATGTGACCCATCCACACTGAATGACCGTGATGGTCCCAATGGTGATTTCACCATAAAGTGATCCTTAAATACACTCGAGAGCAATGAATCCGGGTCACTTAAAGAATGTTAAAAATCTCGGGAACTAAAAATGATAGGTTAATGCAATAAATTGTATTTAATAGACAATGTAATACTCCTTAAATGAAAGTAAAAAAAATATGAGTCACCATACATTTTATTAACACAAAATTACATAAAGAAAAAAACTGCTGATCTCTCCTTAAAACAAAAATAGGAAACATGAAATTTTTGAACTTTATTACGATTTTCTTGAATTTTAATACTTCGTATTGCCTCCTCGTGCTTCCATTACTGCGTTTACGCGGTTTGGCATGCTGTACACCAAGTTCCTTATACGATTTTGGGGAATATTCTACCATTCCTCTGTGAGAGCAATTTTGAGCTCACGAAGCGTGATTGGGGGAGGGTTTAGTTGTTTTACGCATCTGCCTAGCTCGTCCCAAGCATGCTCGATCGGGTTGATATCCGGGCTGCGCGCTGGCCACTCCATACGAGTAATGTTCATCTCTTGAAGGTAGTCATTCACAATCCTACCTGTATGAGGTCGGGCATTGTCATGCATAAATATAGCATCCTCACCTAAATTGACCATAAATGGACCAACGTGATCATTGAGGATTTCTTCCACATATCTTTCGCTAGTTAAAGAGCCGTTTTCTATGATCACCAGCTCTGTGCGACTTTCAGAAGAAATTCCGGCCCACACAAGTACAGACCCACCACCGTAGGCTACTTTTTCTTCGATGCATGCTTGCTTGAATCTTTCCCCTGGTCTTCGATACACTCTGTGTCTTCCATCGTGCTTGTAGAGCATAAATTTTGATTCGTCGGAGAACATAACTTTTGACCAATCTTCAATACTCCAATTTACGTGGCTCTGGGCATATCTTAGTCTTGAAATACGATGCCCACGCTCCAGTTTAAGGTCGTTTGCAGGTCTAAGGGGTTTTAAGTTAGATTCAGCAAGCCGACGTCTTACTGTCCATGCACTTGGGTTACTTCCTCCGAGGCGTCGAAACTGATTTGTGAGTTCAGTTCCTGTGAGAAAGCGATTTCGAAGCATGGTGTTCACCAAGTATCGGTCTTCTCGTGCTGTGGTACACCTGGTTCTGCCCGTTCCTGGTCTGCGTAGGTTAGAACCAGTTTCTTCGTAACGTCGGAGAACTCTTTGTACTGTTGACAGCGACACACCGACAGTCCTGGCTGTATCGCGCTGACTCCGGCCGGTTTCCAGCATTGTAAGTATTCTGGTGCATTCTTCAGGCGTAAGCGACATAATTTCAGCTTGAATAATGAATATAGAGCACTATCAACATGGTTTATGTACCCTCATAAATGACATATTACAAACAAAAGCAAAACCAAATGCTGTAATTACGTAGTTCCATCTTCGAAAGTGGCCCTTTTTCAAATTTGATTTTTTTATGATATAACTTTACATTAACTAAGAAGTTTTAATACCTTCATTTAAGGAGTATTACATTGTCTATTAAATACAATTTATTGCATTAACCTATCATTTTTAGTTTCCGAGATTTTTAACATTCTTTAAGTGACCCGGATTCATGAGTGTATGTCCGCAATAGATTTCGGTTCACTCACACCGTCAACGCTCACAAGGAAATAAAAGGCTTTTTATTTTATTCTTCTTCTTCTTCTTCTTTATGGGGTTTCAGAATTCCGCACTTAGTCCTTAAAGTGGACCATTGTGCGTGAGCCGTGGCGGCCGATTATTCCAACCAGCCCACCTCCCTCCAGAAGCAGATCAGACTTCCCGGTCTCCTCAGGGCATCCGCAAGAGATCGTGGTGTTCCCAGGGTCTCCTCGCGGATCTTGGTAACGCCTGTGCATTCAAGGAGCACATGCGCCACAGTTTCCTCCGCCTCCATGCATGCCCTGCACAGGGGACTGTCAGTGATTCCTAGGGCGTTAAAATGTTTATTCAGTGAACAATGTCCGGTGATGGTCCCCGCCACCAGGCGCAGGCTATCTCTGTCCAGGCGCAGAAGGCGCCTGGTCAGTTTTATATCCAGGGATGGCATAGCCTCCTTGGATTGCCTACATCCTGGTGTCGAGCTCCACCATTTCTCTGCTTGTATTCGAGTATGGTCTTTTAGCCAGCTTCTTAGCTGCTTGAAAGGGATGGGCACAATGGGTTCGGGTCCATAAGGCTTTGTGCTGGATCCTCTTCTGGCAAGTTCGTCGGCCGCATCATTTCCAAGCGATCCGCTGTGACCTCTAATCCATTGCAGCGTTACCTTGTTGTGATTTATTACCGTTATTCGTTCTAGGGCTTTGTGGCATTCCAGTATCAGTCTCGACGTGATCTGATTACTCTTCAGGGATTGAAGGACTGAGGCACTGTCGGAGAGTATTCGAATATTGGTATCCGTAACCTCCCTGGCCTCTATAGCGTGTGCCGCTTGGATGATACCTACACACTCTGCTTGGTAAACAGAGTTAAGTTTTCCAAGTGGTTTGGATATCTTGATGTTTAAGTCGTCGGAGAACACCCCGACGCCTGACCCATAGTCAGTTTTTGATCCATCGGTGTAAATCCTTAGCTCATTTGTACCTGAGTAGTCACACCACTCCTCTATGAGCGCTATGTTGTAATGTTTTTGAAAGCAATGCGTCTTCAGGGTTCTGTCGATGGGTGATGTCATCATTGGCTGTTCTTTGATTGCATCTTCCCTGATGCGTGTGTGTTTGATTCTCGAGTCATTTCTTAGGATACCGGATACTTCGAGTCTGAAAGTCGCTAAGGCCGCCTCCTCTCTTATGACGAGGTGCAGGGGAGGTAGCCCCAGCATCACCTGTAAGGCAGCAGTGGGGGAAGTTCTCATGCTGCCGGTGATTGCTACGCAGGCCAGTCTTTGTAGTTTCTCGAGATCCTTTTGGGTTGTACTTAGGTTGGTCCTAGGCCACCAAACTAAAGAGCCGTATGTGATGATTGGTCGGATAACTGTGGTGTATAGCCAGTAGGTTATTTTGGGGCTTAAGCCCCAATTTCTTCCCAGGAGTCTCTTACATTGCCATAGAGCTATACTGGCTTTTGTGATGGTGTACTCAGTGTGTTTTGCCCAGTTCAGCTGTTTGTCCAAAAAGATGCCCAGGTATTTGGTTTCAGTCGATAGGCTTAGGGTTGTCCCAAAGAAGCTTGGCAATTGTAGCGTTGCCAACTTCCTTTTCTTTGTGAAGAGGACGAGTTCCGTTTTGGTAGGGTTCACTGCTAGTTTGTATTCCTTGCACCAGTCCTCAACTATTCTTAGTGCTTGGCGCATAAGGTTACATAGTGTGTTTTCGTGTGTGCCGTTTAATATTATGGTCAGATCGTCCGCATAACCCACCGTGTAGTAGCCCCCGTTATTTAGACGTTTAATGAGGCTGTCTACTACGAGGTTCCACAGTAGTGGCGAGAGGACACCACCTTGGGGGCATCCCTTGGCCACTATGGCTCTAGTAGTGTCGTTCACCGTAACTTGTACGGCTCTCAGTCTGAGCATGTTTGTGATCCATCCTCGCAGTGTCGAGTCCACACCGTGTTCTTCGAGGGCTGCGTTGATGCTATGGAAGATGGTTTTGTCAAAAGCGCCTTCTATGTCAATGAAGACAGCTAGTGACGAGCATTTGTGGTCCACTGCACATTCGATCTTGGAGATCACACTATGCAGCGCAGTTTCTGTTGATTTACCTGTGGAATACGCGTGTTGTTGTTTGTGAAGTGGTCGTTCCCGAAGAGGTCCGTCCCGAATGTGTCGATCGCAGAGTCTCTCGAGGGTTTTCAGTAAGAAAGATGTTAGGCTTATCGGTCTGTACGCCTTGGGTTGTGTGTAGTCTGGTTTTCCTGGTTTAGGGATGAAAATGACTTTCACCTCTCGCCATGCTAATGGTATATATTTCTGTGCTATGCAGGCTTGGTAGATGGCGGTCAGCCATGGCGTTAGAGCTTCTACTCCCCATTGCAGTAGGGCGGGGAAGATTGTGTCTAAGCCTGCGGACTTGTATGGTTTAAAGGTCTTTATCGCCCATTTTATTCTCTCTGCGGTTACTATGGTGCGGGCTCTGGTCCAGTCTTGGTCATTTGGGATGTGCGTTGGCTCACTTGCCCAGGTTCTGTCCTCGGATAGACTGCAGTCCGGGAAGTGGGTCTCCAAAAGAACTTTGCTTGTTTCGTGGTCCGACTTGGTGTATGTGTTGTCTGGGGTTTTCAGCGACCCGAGGGTGCGATCTTGATCGGTAGATAGGGTCTTTCTCACATGCGCGGCTTCGCTGTTCGATTCAATTTCTTCGCAGAATTTCCGCCAGGCCGCCCTGCTGGCATTCCTGACTTGTTTTTTGAAGGTGTATTGTGTTTCCTTAAATGTGTCCCAGTCTTCTGGTAGTCTGGAGTTTTTGGCTCTGTTAAATTGTTTACGCATAGATTGCCTGAGCTTACTAAGTTCCGCGTTCCACCAGGAGTTGCCCTTGCTCTTGGTACTTGGATCTCTTAGTTTGCAGCACGCGTGGTAAGCTTCAATTATAAATTCCGAGAGTTTTGTTACGGTTTCTTCAAGTTGTTTGGGGTCCATTAGAATTTGGGGCGTTTGGTGCTGTGTTAGTAGGGAGGCCAACAGCCGTTTGTAGCCAGGTACATTTGTACGGCGTGGGTTGCGTCTAGGTTCGGGTTTTTTTATGTTAGCTACTAGTGAGAAGCGAATCCTTCTATGATCAGAGCAGGAAGGCTCGTTTGATACGTGCCAGTCAGAGATAAGTTTTGCCGCGCCTTCCGAAACCAACGTTAGGTCGATAATCGTTTGCCCGCGCGATGTGACCCAAGTGGGTTCCGAGCCGCGGTTTGCGATGTTAAGGTTAGTTGAGAACAAATATGTGCATAGTACCTCACCTCTAGTGTTGGCTTTGTTGCAACCCCAAAGCGGGTGATGGGCGTTTGAGTCCGTGCAGATGACCAGGTCCAGGTTGGTGCCTTCACAGTACCTTATCAGGTCAGCCATCTCTTTCGGTGGTCTTCCTCCTCGCCAGGCATGTATACCGAGGCCAGGACGATGTCGGGTGCGTCACCGTCGGTTTTGAGCCTGACGGCTGTTAGATCTCTGGAACATAATTGCGTGAGTGTCGTGGTGGGTACATCTTTGGGTATGTAAGCACAGGTTCGTGGTTTATCTGTGCCTTGTGTGTCGAGGATCAGCTTACCTCCAATGTTACCTAGGCCGCATACTCTGTTGTTGCGGATCCACGGCTCTTGGATGAGTGCAATGGTTCGGGGTTCCATCTCCAGTGCTCTGCGCAGGCAGGCGGTAGCCGTCTGGCTATGCTGGAGGTTGGTCTGGATGATGTTTAGGGGACGGAATGGGGGCGGCAGTGGGGTGGAGTTAGGAGGAGGTCGATCCATTGGATGATTCGCCCCCCTCTTCCAGCCCATGCTGGTCTTCGTTCGGTGCCGGTGGCGGTGATAGGAGCATCTGCTCCGACCACCCTGGTGGTGAGGTTTGCCTTTCCACAGCGTCGGCATCAGCCATCGCCGCTCTGGCCATCTCCTCCTCCAGGTGCGTCATCGTCGGGTCACTGTCGGTCGGAGTCGGTTTCGTCCGTTCAGTGTCGTTGTCCGTGTCAGAGGGGGCGGTTTTGGAGAGGAAACGCACGTATATCGACCCAAGTAGGTACGATATCCGTCGCTCCCTCTCCAGAACCTTCTGGACTTCGTCCGGTGGGATAGCCAGGGTCATATAAGTCCCGTAGTTTTCGCCACCGACCGCTGTCGCCCTGAGCATCGTCCACCTACCGAAATTGTACCACGGGTTCTGGTTTTATTTTATTTTTATTTTATTATATCATTCTATAATAAGTCGGGGCCGCCATCCACTGGGCTACCGCTGCTCCCTAAATTCTGTTATCACATCTTAGAATAACCAAACCTTGAAAAGGAACAGCTTAAACATCTCATCGTCTTGCACAAAATTTAGGAACAGAAGGACCAAACAGAAAAATTTGAAACATGTCTGAATTCCTACCAAATTAATTTTAGCAGTCTCTTGTGGCTTACAAAAGTCGCGCATCTCGTGGCCACAGCATTACATCCGCTTCTCGCGTCTCGGATCGGATATTCGTCTGTCTGCAATCCTGCTGAAAACTAACACCTCTACCAAATGAAAACATTTGTCACCACAGTCACTGCAGCTAACAATATCAACAACCAGTATAGCAGCTTGAACTCGTTGACTCTTGGAGGAAATATAATCCTCCCAGTGTGAGGTTGCCATGAGGTAGTAGGTAACTTGCTGCTTGCTTTCTGTGATGTAGCTTTCTATATCGTTCAAAGGATCAAAATTCTCGGGGCTGCGGTTTGTTCCAAAAAGATACCGCAGCCTCGACATAAAGGGCTAAGCAGGAACATAGCTGGTTTTTATTCAGTAGAAGTCTGACACTCCCTACCGCTCTGCCCAGAGCGGGAGGAGCCATTTGATGATTTCCCAAACTACAAAAACTGTGCTGTAGCTTTCTAGAAAAATCGTTCATAGGATCAATATTCTACATAGAACTTTAACTACCTCGTTGGTTTCGTCGCAAATACGACTGCTGAGCTTGGGATTGAAAGATGTTTTATGAAATAATTTCGCTGAAGAGCTACAGACTCGCCCCTTATTACATGGAACTTAAACATATTAGGTACACCGCAGCCTAACACTTCTGGGATTTCAGGCGTGTGTTGTGTTACATGAACTTCAATTGTAAGTATTTATTACACTGGACAATTACTATTCTGAACCTTATGGCACTAAGCTGGGAGTAGCGCTGTTGTGTAATTCTGTGAAATTGTCTTAAAAACAATCAAAAAAAAAAAATTCTTTTTTTCTATCTCTGTTGGTGAATAACTTTTTTCCCCAATCATTCACATATTTAGTACCATCGGTGCCATACGATCAACTTATGTATTTTTTACGCTCTTTTATTTGATATACATATAATAGAAATGTGTAGAATTGGGCACTAGACTAGCACCATTACGACAATTTGGAAAAAACACATTATACTCAGAAACAAATCAAAACGTCCACCACGTATACACGTCATGGAAGACTACTCTAAAGACGTATTAGATGCGAGGAAGCAAACACAACTTGAGAAAGGATAGAAAAAAGGAAATAGAGCATTCCTATATAATAGGCGACAAGGTAGTAGTGAAAAAACCTACCGATAAAACCAGGGAAAAAGAAAGCACGAAAGCCCCGATTCACAAAAGAACTCTTCAAACACGTCAGCGCAAAAGAAAATCAACATAATTGATAATCCAAAACCTAAGACTGGAGCAAAAGAGATTTTATGACCAAAATACTCTTTACTCGCAATTCTGCAACCATTATGGAGAAGTCATCTAACATTAATACCCTTGAATGTGACTTTGCATTTAGATCCTCTATACTTTAAAAATGTTTACGATTTTGACATTCGTTAGTTTAGGCTGAATACTTACCTCATACTCAAAGATTATGTTTCGACATCCATATTAAAAGGAATGCAAATCGTTGTGAAATGCCATTTACTTGATAGTCAATCTCAAGGTGATCTTTATCTCGGGATGGTTCTGCTTTCTCCCGATCTGTGATATAAATTTTTAAACTGCCTTGGTCGTGGTCATAGTCAGATCTGTGATTTTGATTTATTTTCTTATGAATTAATAACTTAATAAACCTTTCCTTCAAGAAACGAACATTGGTTAAAACAATGACCATCTTACAATTCGGTCATTACAATTATGACTTTCCTTTATTTTCCCTGAATTATACAAAAGACACTTGCCAACTTAGCTGATTAACTATCCTACGTACGACATCTGCGTTCCTGATCAACTTACGTACCGTAATTGAAATCTTCACGAAATGTACAGTCGACAAAAGAGACAAGTACACAAGTATACGCAACACCACACTGCGCTCCAAAACACAAATCACTGACGTTGCTCAAATGCTCAAAAAGCCGCTAAGCTGAAGTGGGACTAGGCTGGCCATGTCTGCCGTATGCCCAACGAACTGTGGGGCAAAACAACCACGTTGTGGAACCCTGACACAGCCAGAAGGCGACGTGGTAGACCTCGTAGATGAAGCGGGACGAGCTGAACAGAACCAACGACCAGTGGTCCACCTCCACATTGGCCCTGGATCGCAAAATTTGAAAATCATGGGGGGAGGCCTTTGTCCAGCAGTGCGACGACACAGGCTAACCACAACAATAACTTATGCAACAAAACTGGCTACTTTTCATTTGTCAGTCTAGCCAATTAGACATTGATCTCTCCCAAATTGACTAGCAGTTCCACACCATTAACTCCAGAATGATGATCACCAGTATACACACAGTGACACAGTATGGGTTACAAGCTGACTCGTACTCAAAGACTCAAATATGGTATTACGACGATAATTTCTGGCCTGCGCACCGATCCCTTCTGCCGTGTGTACATTCTATTCCTGTACTCAACATTTCAGTTAGTCAAACAATGTGCCAGTTATAGGTAGCCTTACCCATTGACGTACTCGACACTTTGAACCACATTTGTCTTTAATGCCAATTTCTGCTGTAATCACGTTACTTGTGCTTCGTTAGAGGAGAATGAATGTTATAAGTAAATCGTAATGAGAAAATGTATCGCATTACTTTAATGTATGGCAATAAGAGGGTAGACTCGATTTTAGAATCCAGGACAAAATAATTATAGTGAACTCATCTAACTTCGTGATAAAGGCATTTGTGCACTCGTACAGCCCTATGATACCGCTCAAACCAAATATCACCGAATTAGACGAATCACAGAATTAGATGAGTTCACCCTAACAACAGATACTTAAATAAAATGTATGATTATTATTATCTCCAACTATTATTATTATTATTAACTAACTACTATCTGCTTAATTACCTCGTTGGTGTAGTGGTCGCAAGCGCGGCAGCTGAGCATGAGATCCTGGGATCGATTCCCGGGTCGGGCAAAGTGTTAGTCAGTAGTAGTCGCGGAGTCTGGAGATTTGTGCCCCGCTGAGGGCATAGGCTCGCTCCTATTATATCTCTGCCTAACCCTTCGGGATTACAGGCGTGTTGTTATATGTATAATTTCCATAGGTTATTATTATCTCATAAGACGTAGGTACCACGTCCTGTATTTCTTATAACGACTCCGGATCTTGAAAACCTCGAATATTTTATTCGTTATGTATCCACGACTAACACATATTCATTCTTTCTTTCTTTAATACTCCAAGTAAATAAATGAATTCGATCAGAGTGTGGTACAGCCGCTCCATGAAAGCGATTGAAGCTATAAAGTGAAATTAAATACGCTTCGTACCCGCATAGACGTGATGCTGATACAAACAGTTGGATATTACTGAGCTCGTGAACACCGCCGTGATGTACGCTTTGTTTGTGTGGGAAGGCTTTAATTTTACTTTGGTTTTTCATGGAGATGCCTTGTCGTAATGGTTATTTTTGTTCTTCTTTTTAGATTCTAGTTTTATGCTCACGATTTGTTTGTGCTCTGCTCTGGCGCATCACGACATCAGCAAACATTCCTGACGCACTGCAGAAAACTGGCAGCCCCAGCAACATCCTGAATGCATTATGAAAACAAATAATAATAGATGTAATTAATATTTAAAATGTAATCAAATCAAAAGCAACTCTATCGCTAATAACTCCACTGTGTAACTCTACTTTGATGCCACTCGGATATTGCAGCAAAACATTTCACATGAAACCAATTAACGAGTTCAGAATACAAACACTAATCAACGTTGAAACAAACAATATGCATTTCATTCATGAAACTATTTAGCTTTGATATGAAACTAATCATTTGCCTAATGTGCATACCTAAATTATTATAAAGACTTGAATTAATAAGTGCTGTGCTGTCTAGGACATAAACCATGACAATAATCTAATGACGCAATTTACGCTGCGCTGCAATTTACCCTAGTGAATAAAAATGTTCCACCGATTAAAACCGATGAAAAAAAGGGACTCGCATTTTTAAATATCACAGCTCTTTACTTAAAACCACATACTGAATTCAAAGTGACTATTTATTGAACAAAACATACGTAAACATAACATCACGCGAGTAATTCCCGAATGGTTTGGCAGAGGTATAACCATTAGGACACGCACTTATATATTCCGTTCTTGATGTTTAAGTCCCATTTAAAGGGAACGAGCAGTCGTTACAGATAGTCAGTGACCTGAAATTCTGACATCCAATCTTACCAAAGGGTATTGTATTACCTAGTATTAACTGGGTGGGGGTTGTGGAGGTCAGATAGGCAGTCGCTCCATGTAAAATACTAGTATTCAGCTGCATCCGGTTAGACTGGAAGCCGACCCCAATATACTTGGGAAAAGGCTAGGCAGATGATGATTATAGGAAACGAGCCAATTGCCATCAACCGGGCACGGTTCCAGAACTTCCAGACTCCGTGGCTACCTCTGAGAAATTCCTAATGGAAAAACCTGGAAATCAAATTCAAAACCCATGCACAGCAGCCGCGCTAGCGAGCACTCGACCAACGAGCCAGTCACTATTTATTGAATCCCCTAGGTATATCCACTAGGCTACTACACAAATAAGTTATTTAAATGCAAATGTAGTTTCTTTTAGTAATTTAAAGATCAGACGAAAAGAGAAACATAAATAAAACTATTTCATTGGAAAGTAAATGAAAATGTTCAGGTTTTCACGTCACGTCTGCCTCCCTCTCGTCCTTCGTCCTTCGTCGTCGGCCTCTCTTTACATGCCGAATGCTAATGTTACCGGGATGGCCATCGATAAACATTTTATTGATAAAGTAGGTGGTTCTACGATCTCGTTCGGTTCGAGCTCGTTCCATCGTCGACATCGTCTCTGCCCTTAGGGCAAGATTGAGGTCAAGAGCAAGCCCATTTATAATAAAAAAAAAAAAATTGTATCTAGATAGATGGTATAACTACTCAAACCTGTCAAAAAAAGATAAACACATGAATTATAGGAACAGGATTGAAAATCTGGATCGACTGACGTCCAAGGACTGGAAAGAGATAAGTGTTGGTCTTCCAATGGCAAGGTGGCAGACGAGTTTGTAGCCTTCGCGGGAATACCCTGAATATATGTAGTTAAAACAAGAACGTGAAACTTGGCTCAAGCAAAGAGACGTCTATATCCAGCTGTGGGTCAAGTCGGACTGTGAATGATGATGATAAACCGGGGTTTGATCTATATGCCAAGTCCATTACCACAAGACAACCAGGGGACTCGGTTTTCGTCATAAAGCATGTAGACTTATCCTTCCTTACATAGTATAAAACAAAGTCGCTATTTTTGTCTGTTTGATGCGGTTTTTTTTAATAGATAGAGTGATTCAAGAGGAAGGTTTTAGTATATAATTTGAACGACATCCACGCGGGTGAAGCCGCGGGCATCAGCTAGTATTTTATAATCCGAAGATTAGCGTGTACAAACAAACAGACAAACCGACACACAGACAAACAGAAAGACTTTTTTTTTTCGATTCGTGCTCTATTACTGTTTCTAAACACCCCTCAATTATTATTTTTTTAATATATTCAATGTACAGACACAGTTTTTTTACTGTTTAATTATATGTATAGATGAGAACGAAACTTTTCCTAAGCATATTATTATCCTATATGGTGCAACTTGCTTGCAAACTATAAACTAAAGGTCAAATAGAAATTGCAGCGTCTTTAGATAAAAGAAACTTGTATCGTAAATAAAACTTGCCGCAAGGGTGGAATATCACCTAAGTACCAGTTTGTCTTACCAAAGAATCTATAACGTCTTTATTACAGTTTTCATAAATATCCCTGTCATACAATATCATTGCCATCGTAATTACATTATCAAAACGTTTTAATAGTAGCGCGTATCGAAGGGTATCGAAATGAGCAATTTTATTAGATACAGATCGGCCATACGTCAGGATAATTCTGCAATTAGGCCCGGATGAGGCCGGATGAGACGGGTACTTATGTAGATTTACGTGCCCCGCTGAGATGGTGCCTCTCACAGTAATTACTGTAGCGTTATCACTTTAAAACTTCGTGATTTATGTTTTATATTGACGATAATATTCATTAATTTTGATTGAAAGTCACGCAGACTTAAGATTTTACGATCTCTCATAAATTATTCTGTATCAATCAGGACAAGAACTGCCTCCTGTGCTTTACACTCTTATCGAGCAACTCTTATCGAGTCTGGGTGTAGTTTATCTATAATATGTATGTATTTAGAAATATATAAGTACGTTTATCAGTTGTCTAGTACCCATAACACAAGCTCTGCTTAGCTTGGGACTAGATGGCGTTGTGTGATAGTTGTGGAATATTATATTATATTAACTGCATGTCTCCGTTAAATTAACATAAAATATGTGTTAATAATTAAGATGCACGGATAATAATAAAAGGATGATTGATGAGTGGTGGAATATGCTGTTTAGTCTGACCATATACATCTGCTGCATACAGTATTAAATAAATAATTATGTGAAATAAATACGATTTTATTTAGTCTGCTACGCAAACAGTACCGTAGCAAGAAGGGCCTACGCTGCGCTGCGCCGCTACGCCCGTAGCCTCATTGCATTCTTTTTTTCGTAGCCGATTCAATGTTTCATAATTTATCATAACACAACTGACAGTTTACGCAAAGTTATTGACGTTTATATTTCTCTTGAATTCCGATAATGCAGACATTTATAAAAAGTTATAAGTGCTAATTGCTACTCAAAAGTTTACAGATAAAATAAACTTAAATAACTCCATACATATTAAATCCCAAACTCCGGAAATAATCACAGCACAGCTACTTAGCACCTCTCTAATGAAAACAAACAACAACACTGTAATTCAGTACCAACTCAACTCACTTCGGCTCAACTCGGCTCACTTCGGCAGCTCTTTAACTAATTGTGCGATTCACTCGCACTAATTAAATTTACATTTACAATCATTTGCTGTCTCGCTCTGGCTTGAGGGTGTTTTGTTTTCACGGATCACTGTGATTTTAGAGAGATCTGTTTAAGAGATTTCGGTGATTAGGGAAGTTTTGGCAAGTCATGTTACTACGTGTAAATGAAGGAGCTGAGAACTGATTCTGACTGTTACTCCTGTGATTACTTCACAAAAGCATAAAGTAAATTGTTAAAATATTTATTTATTAGAGTTTCCAGTTAAGGCGTGTCCAGGGAGTGTCCCTGGACACGCCTTAACTGGAAACTGGATAATCCCTACACCTAGGTTAGCTACCTGGACCAGACCGCTAGGTTAGAGCTGGGTAAGGCTCTCCGGACTAACGTTGGCAGAAACAAGGAAAATCTACTTAGGTTCTTAGTTATTAAACATCTTGAAACTAAATTAACTTAAACATCTTGAAAATTCTGAATTCGAAAAAATAAAGAAAAATTCTGTGTCCCGAAAAACAAAAACCTCAACACAGTCGGCATTGATAGGTAGTCAGGTAAATACAGGAAGTCAAGCCGCCTCCGCCTCTCAGTTTCCACCGTGTGCCTACAATCACACTAAACGCAGATTGAAAGCGAATAAAAAGCTCTTCCAATATCCAATAAAGTTCGCTCCACGCAAAAAGTTTCAAGCAAATAGGTTTTATTTAACATTCTTGGTGCGTTCCGTTTTACTCAACCGACGCCGCCCAATCAGAGTTGTAAAAAGTAAAAACGGCGAATTGAAAACTCCCGTGTTACTAAATTACGACGGGAACACCGTGGGTTATGACTATGGAGGTTTTTTTTCATGGCTGAGTAGCTACACATCTACTCGGAGTTTTTTATGGCAACTTTTTTGGTACCTAGCCTTGGCATTTTCCTTGTCTTGTCAATACAAAGCAAGGAAGCGACGTATCGAGAAGCTCTAACCTGTCATCAATCAACATAGGTACCGTAATTAATATTGAATCAAACAACAAACAAATTCATCAAACTAGAATCGTATGGGGTATGGTCCATTATGTGGGTTGTGGACGTCAACGTCAGATTACAAGTAAATTTAGTTGTGTCTGATTGATTATTGTAGAAATGGATCCGCTTCTAGACCTTTGTGTACAAATTGATGTATCTAATTAATTATGTAAAGTCAATCAATCCACACGCACCATCAATTTGATACCAGCAACCTAACTCCCTATACATACACTACACTAGTTCGTTAGTAACACGATTCTCATCCACAGAAATACAGCTAAACTAATTGTGTTACACGTAGGTACACTAATTCCGACCTAGTCAACACACAATACAATACTAACCAACGGAACACAGGTATACTCGCACTTGCTAATGTTAGGGTGTGTTTACATTGGCTAAGTGAGACGTGATAACTATACTACTATATTATTTACTATATTTTTAGAGGGTTACTAGAACAAATGCTTATTCACTAACTCAAATTATTAAAAAAAACATAGGGATCACCGTCCTGGAAGTCTTCCAAATAATGTTTCAGGTAGGGTAGGGCCTTTTTGGGAAAAACGAACCAAGTCTGGAGGTCTGGTGTAGTAGTCAATCCAATGACTAAGAATCATCATCATTATCATCATTTCAGCCAAAAGACATCCACTGCTGGACATAGGCCTCCCCCAGGTGTCGCCACATTGACCGGTCCCGTGCGTCTCTCATCCAGCGGGTCCCCGCAATCATTACATAAAAATTGAACATACCTACTCTCTAGTAAATCGTAAAGATAGAAACGCGATTTAGAATGATCGACTCGATACTTTTTTTTATCAAACATGACTCTAAATCACAATTTCAAACGTGTACTGCTAAGACATTTCATCATGAATTTATATAAAAGTTATATCAATAGATAGAACTTTTTATTCTGAAGTAAATGTTGAAAACATATTATATAATTTCTATAAAGTTTTTCTCCAAGAAGCAAAAAACAGTCAAAATTTAGGCATTATATCGCTCGCGCGGCAGGGCCCCCGGGGTGAGGTCGTGCGTACCTACATAAAAACAAAGTACTGCAACCTCGCCTTAAGTCTGGCGATTCTATGACGACTAAGAATAAAATATTATTGTCATTGGTTTTTACCATCAGGAATTCCTCAGTACTAGCTACAAAGTCTGGATTTGGGCCCGGTTGATTTTAATAGACTCTATAACACGGGACTTCAACAGAACTGGGTAAAAGATAGCACATCATTTTTAGTAGCAACGTCTGTAGTGCGAATACTTGTACCGACATGTTATCTGCATCTCGTCTTGGAAGAGGACTTTTGACTTTTGACCGAAGGGGGTGGAGTCCGGTGGAGTTCTGTCGCTACCGCGGGCAAGTGCCACGTGATCGCACAGTGGCACAGTTTTAAGGTTCTATTTACTAAGACAAGGTGTATTATATCATAATTATGTATGTAAGATGTAGGGGCTGTGCGTTGTTCGAAAGAGATACCGCGGCCTCGACACAAAAGGCTAAGAAGGAACATGGGTGGCTTTTAGTCAGTAGAAGTCTGACACTTCCTTTCGCTCTGCCCAGAGCGGGAGATATTTGATAATTTTCAACCCCCCCCCCCAAAAAAAAAGGTGTAGTCTGTAAGGTATCTTTATGGACCAAAGTAGCCTGAAAATAAATATTATGTTATGTTATTTATCCTACTAATCCTACCTACCCAATACAAACACACCTTATCCTCATTCCAACTACTTCCAACTATAAAGTAAGTTATCCAAGACCTGGGCGAAGTTCCACAATGACTAGGAATCAGCCCGACATGTTTATGGCGCGAACTTGATGCTATGCCTGCGATCCATCCCCAAGTTTACTGCACCTGAATAGCGTACCCGCTGGAGTTCACACGAGTTAGTTAGGTTTGGGAGTTTGCTTTTAATCTTCGTGGAAAAGATTCGTAGGACAAGTTTAGACACTTAAATATAGTACTGTAGAAACCCTATAATAAGAGAAATTAGAAGAAGAAAGATTAGAACGCTGAGGCGTCCGTCAAAGTATATCTATGTAAACTTTACTTTCACTCGACGTTCGAAAAGTGCTGATTATCAGCCTAGTTTGAATAAATGACTTTTGATTTTGATTTTTAGATTTTTCTTCCCAATAATATCAGAATTCAACGCCTAAGCGCCCTTTTAGTTATTTATAAAATTATAACACTCAAGATACAAATCACTACATCACATAGCCGACCCTTATACTACTTAGATAATAATAATGGCATTCCGTATCAGCATCTTTTTATTTTAAAGGCATTTTGCTTATTAATTTAATAAAATCCCTGCTCTTGTTTGTGACTCAATTCAAAACAGTAAGAAGAGTTTTAAATCTTACATTAAAATTATTAAAAAAAACTCCTCGTCAAATTCATTCCGCTTGAAGTTTAAAAAAGTAACTTAAAACTCCGTCCCAAACCACGCAGACTGTTTGAAATTAAAAAAGAATTCAATTCAAATTTGGAATTCTTACAGGGGCTGGGGTTGCCATGCCACCTCGCCGAACTTTACCCATAACATGTAAATGGGGAAAGTTTTGGCTAATTGCTTGCAAGACTGTCGCCAGACTGCCTCAACTCACTTAATTAAACGTACAATCTTTACTATGAGATTGTTTACAATTATCTTAACTATTATAATGAGATTTCAAAAAAAAAATGCTATTAAGTTGATACAGATGATTGGAATATAATTACATTCCGTCGCAACCTGAATGAATAAATAATAAAGTAATACGGTACCTGAGATCAAACAGCTAACTAACACAATCGTGGATCGGACTAGATAATCAAGTATTAAATTAGCAGATTTAGACATTCGTTAGGAGAGCTGAAAGTTTATTTACAAAATGCGCTCCCTCTTCTCACAAAAGCAAATCTAATAAAATAATATTACGTCCAAGAAAATGCTTCCTAACAGATTTCCCCATCACACAGCCAATCAACAAAGTTTAATAACTTTTTAAAACAATAAAGTAACGTCGCCAAAAATCGATAACCAACAGTATGGGGCATAGACAAGCTTATTAAAAACTCTGCAATCGTTTTGCAACAGTCCGCGGGCAAATTGTTGTAAAACGACATTTTTTCGGCAATTACTCTTCAATTAGGGGAATTTTGGGAGATGGGGAAAACTGCGGGATTTACTTGTTTTATGTGGTGCGTCCGTATAATGGAACGAATCTGTGATGCAGATTTTGTTGAATAATTTTATTGTTTGTGAAAATGTGAACGAACAATTTGACGATGATCAACCATGCGTGGAGTCATCAAATGAAATGGTTTTATGATTAACTTTTTACTTCTTTTCTTTTACAGTAATCTATTTATTAGATTTTATGTTATTTAAAAAAAAAGCTGAGCAATGACGGCTGCCCACAAAAAGAAGCCTGAACAAGACCACTACAAAGTTACAGACTGCTGCTAGTCCTAATTAATCTCAAATTAAGCTCTAAAGCATAATAACGTGTAGGTAAGCACTCACTGCTTCTATTCAATATCATATCACCTTACTTTGACGCGATGATCTAGATTCGATCCGTTTCGGAGCTTTTAAGGATTTTTTTCAGCAAGGAGTTTCGTGGAAAGAATAGAATAGCTCGAGTGAACGCTCTAGGTTAACACCTAGAGCGTTTGTAGTGTGTGTGTGTGTATCTTAAGAATACTTACTAGCTACTAGTACCACTTACCTACCAAAAAATATTTCTACACATCAAAGTTTCAATTTCATATTATTAGAGAAGTCGGTAGCTAAATAAAAAACAAAGCTTGATCGATTGCGCACTTAAAAAAATATTAATTTACTAGCTTTTGCCCGCGACTTCGTTCGCGTGGAATAGTGACTTCCGGCAGATTTTTGGTTTGTCTCGCGAAAAAAAAAGAAAAAAAAACTATCCTATTTCCTTTCTCAAGTTCCAAACTATGTCTGTACCAAATTTCATCAAAATCCGTTCAGCCGTTTAGACGTGAAAGAGTAACAGACAGACAGAGTTGGATTGTAAAATCTTATTCACACAAAGGTAACAAAAATAAACTATTATTTTCCATGCATGATTCAGAAAACAATCCGAAGAATAGTTGCGCGCTACTCCATCAGAAAGGATTACCTCAAATCCGGGCCAAATTGAAGATTTTCCCGACGCCATGCTGCTTGCAATGGGGGGGAAATAAACTTGCCTTTGTTACATATGGGTACCACCAACTACACGTTCATGGTAATAATTTGATTCTTATTTCGTAATAAGGTACCGGCGGTAAATAAGAGCCGGCATAATTAAAACTTAAATATTGAAAAAAATATATAAATTTTAAATAAAAATCAGGAATATTATTGAACATTATTTATTTGAGATCTAAAAAAAATGCCTACATGGCTAGGTTTTAAACATTTTGTGAACCAAAATAAACTTTAAAAAATCCTTTACTAAGGACCTTAATAAACTCAGGTAGTCTATTAAGGTCCGAGGTAAAATTAAAAGAAACTAAGCTGATAAAACATAAAATAAATTGTTTTCCTCTATAACTCAACATAATTAATATTTTCAGACCAAATATTTAGCAGTTTACCATCAATCATCCAAGAAAAAACATAAATCGGTCCTTATAAAACTCAAGAAATAATATTTTTGTAACAAAAAGATGTTGTTTAAGTAAAATCAACAAATTTATACTATTTTTAAATAAAAACCTCTTAACTAAAACTGTAGGTTTAACAAAAATAAAAATAAAAAATGTTTTTTTTTTTTTTTTTACTCGGGGCTACTGACAAAATGGCGGCGCACTCGGCAATGCGCGCGCGTGAGATAGCAATACTATTGGTCCTATTTATGTATGCGAGAGATCCAACCTATAAAACTATTGAATGTGTGCTGTTTCTCTGATGGACCTTAATAGCCGCTGGCCCTTATTTACCGCAGGTACCTTAGTTAGGGCAGCTTTCGTGATTGATATCTTATTTCAGAAGTGTGGATGCCCCTCAAGTTAAAGGGGAAAATATACAAGTCCGTGATTATGCATGTCCTGTATGGATCGGAATGTTGGGCTGTGAAGAAGATGGATGAAAAAAGGTTGCATGTTGCGGAGATGAGAATGTTGAGGTGGATGTGTGGTGTGACCAGAATGGATAAAGTAAGGAACGAGTATATCAGAAGAAGTTTAAAAGTTGCGCCAATTACAGAAAAGTTAAAAGGGAATCGACTGTCGTGGTATGGGCATGTTATGAGGAGGGATGAATCGCATGTGACAAAAAAAAATTAAGTTCAAAAATCTAAAACCCGACTACTAACAAAATCGCGGTCTTAAAAGTAGAAAACAAGAAAATAATTCTTGTCTGCTATTCTTCGTAGTCGCATGCCACTGATACCTGATGCTTCTTCATGGCGTTCTCATTGATACAGAAGTCAGCTGCTAATTGCCATTAGCAAGGTGGCATGCGACTACGAAGAATTTCAGACAATAATTATTTTCTTGTTTTCTACTTTTAAGACCGCGATTTTGTTATTAGTCGGGTTTTAGATTTTTGAACTTAATTTTTTATTTGAATATTATTTTTGTGTGTAGGTAGTCACATGTAAACTATAATATAATACATATTTGTAATGTGTTCGCCAAGACCTTTCATTTGATACCAAACTTGCTATGATTATCTCAATTTAATATTGTTTGAGGTAAGTTTTTGACATTTAAATTCCGTCATAAAAAGAATTTATAAAATTTAAATAGCCTATGTCACCCGGGCTATTCTTACGAATCTATTAACACCTAATTTAATAAAATCCGTTCAGTAGTTTAGGCGCTACGGTGGAACATACATACATACATAGACTGCCAAAATCATTACCCTTCCTTTTGGCTTCGCCGTAGTCGGGTAAAAAGTTATGAATATAAATGTGGATGGATGGAGAGAGAGAGGAAGACCAAAGAAAAGATGGATGGAGTGTGTGAGGAGTGATATGAAGGAAAAAGGAATAAATGATAACGTGACGACTAACAGGGCAGAATGGAAGAAAAAAACGTGTTGCGCCGACCCCTAATGACATGGGATAAGGGCAGGAAGAAGAAGAGGTCAACTGAACCTTGTACAGATGACTGTTGTTAAATTACCTAAGTAGGTATGTTTATGGACAACCAGTGTCTTAAAGATATGTACCTACACTTATATAATTTGTAGGTATTATTTATTCACAAGAGACAACCTTACAGAGTAACTCAATAATTTTCTGTTTACTTTCTTGTTATTCAACCACAGAAATTGAGATAAACTTAATACAATACTAGGTTATTATTATGCGCCTTTCAAAACGTAAAAGCAATACTTCCGTAACTGTTGTTTTGATTTCAACAGGCGGGTTTTGGGTACCCATGGATCACACACAACTCATTTGAGTCATAAGTTCATTTGCCTGACCTAGGAATCAACCACAGACGCTAAACTCCTCCTGCATCATTCTCTTCGATCAATTAAAGAACAACGAGGAAGCCAAATATCTTGCTTTATCAGAAGCTCTTTAGTCCATTGAAATGTTACATTTAGCGTGCATTTCCTAAAGGACGCAATTTTTTTTTTAGATATCACAGCGGAGTTAGTTTAAAGTAAAATGCAAGTTTGTGGGGTTGCAACTATTTATCTATAACTTCATGGTTGCAACCCTTGTCCCACGGTCGCCATCTTGGAAAAAGGGGTGGTTCAAATGGTTTTTGTGATTTATCTGACGAACATTAGGTCTCACAACAAAAATGAGTTCCCGGTTTTTGTTGCAAATACAACTACAACTTTTGTTCAGTAACTTTTAATCGTAGAACCAAAAATAAAGAGAGTGGCTTAGACGACCAGAGCAAATTGTGGTGGCAAATGCTGGAGAATGTTCGCCTGAAAATAAGTAGGACCAAAACAGAATACCTACTTATTCTGTGATTTTGGCGGTCTTTCCAGTCTTGTACCTACCCATACGTCTGAACGGAGAACGCTCTTAACGATCTGTTCGGATTTCTGGTACCTTGGATCGCTTATTCATGGGGATGGCGAAGTACACCGGGACGTTATGCACCGGAACTCAGAATGGATAAAATGGTTACAGTAGGTCACTGGAACACCATAATTATCATGTGTGGTGTAACAAAAATGAATAGAGTAAGAAGTGAGCATATTAGAGGAAGTTTAAAATTCTAGCCAGTTACTTTATAAAAGAAAGGGAATCGACTGTTGGTATAGACTTGGTGATGAGGAAGAATGAATCGCATGTGTCTAAGTGCTGATGGATGGAGGAAGACCAAGAAAACGATGAATATAATGAGTGAGGAATGATTTGAAAGAAAAAGAAGTAGATAAATAGTAGCGCGTCGGTTGACAAAGGAGAATGGAAATAAAACCGTTTAAAAAAAACGTTACGCCGAGTAACAAGTAACATGGGACAAGGGCAGAAAGATTCTGCCCCGCTTGGGCGGAGCCTCGCCTTGTCCTCGTAGCGGCGATCGGCGGCGGCGACCTCTCGCGTCCGGCCCTGGTGCAAGCCATGGTCCGGAGCGAGGAGGAATGGGACGCCGTCGCCTCCTTCTGCGAAGCAGTGATGCTAGCGAAGGAGGTGGCGGAACGGGAACGTGAGAGGAAGAGAACCTCTCGTCCCGACGCTCCGGGCGTCGGGGGCCACGTAATGGTTTCCGGCCACCGTAGACGCGGGCCTGTGGACGGTGAGTGATGGGCTAGCTCGCCGTCCGTCCGTCTTTTCGACGACGACAGGCCGTGTCGACAACGCGTTAGTGTTCCACGCGTGCCTCAAAGAGATGTCAGCAACATGGGAGGGGCCCGCAAGGGCCGACGCCCGCCATAGCTGCGGGATGTCTACAGGATAGGTATCGCGGCCTCGACATATAGGGCTAATAAGGAACGCGGGTGGTTTTTGGTTTTTAGTCAGTAGAAGTCTGACACTCCCTTTCGCTCTGCCCAAGAGCGGGAGAGGTTTTTTGATGAATTCCCAGTATTTCCACCCAAAAAAAAAAGAGCAGAATGATGATAAATTGAATTTTAGAACAGTTGTTTTTTGGTAGATCTTTACCATAAACGTGGTCAGGTACATGTGGTGCGGTAATAAACTGTAGTTTAATTAGCAATTATCTAAGTACAGCAAGAAGGAACCAACCCAAATTATTTTCTGTTTACAATTGAGCTGGAGGGATAATTTAAGCGCTGTAACACTAACTACATTGTGTTTAAATTATAACATCTCTGGGAGCTTTTAAACACCAATTAACGAACCAACTGTTTATTGGCCTACAATTGTATACAGATAAACATAAATTCTATAGATTGAACTTGAGTTCTAGTTATAGACGTACGTGTAATGGAACGGTATTTTCGTTCAGAAACGAATAAAAGTTTGATGCCAGTAAAACGAAAAACCGAGACGTATTCAAGTAACACTGTAAAAACGACTTACTTTCTAATTAAGCTTCATATTAAGTTAAATTAAATAAAAATAAAAATTTTAAGTCTGACATTTTATTTTTATTGATTATAATTTTTTGACTAGACGATAAAAGACGCACCGAAGATGTGATGACGTAGTTTCTGAACGGACTAATGTCAATTTGTCTACTTGCGTGTGCATACAAGTCGTGAATTTTACCAAATTATCACAGTTTTCACAATAAAATTATCAGATCAAGCTACCCTGAGTGATGGCTGGGAAGCTGAATAAATTTGAAACGCCCAGCTCTGCCAGCTCCGATAGGTAAAGCGAGTGTGTTAACCTTCTGAAATGTTTATTTAAACAGCTGTCCCGTGTTATAGAAAAATGCGCTGTTGAAGAATCGTTTTTCAGTGTTGGCTTAGTCATCGTGCAGTCTACCAGGTGTTTTCGAGTGTCGTGTTTTTGTGCTAAACATAATCCATCACAAGTCGTGGAAGCAACGTTGCAATATAACCTCTGCACGCATTGTGATATTTTTAGAAAATCATTTAGTTCATTGGCAGCTCGCTTCTCGCTGAATAATCGTGTCGGGGAAACACGTGGTCGGCACTGAACGTGCCCAAACACGCAGTCTAGTGCGACGAGACTCGGCAATATCAAGATATGGAGACAGGTTCATTGATCTTCCCAAACCCGTAAGATATTCTGTCAATACGATGTTTTGTTAGGTCGTCTGTGTGACTAGCCGCCGGCTTCTGTGCAGTGAACACACGCATTTTATGTTATTTGTGCTTAGAACTGTATTATTATTATGTTGCTTTTGCACTGGAGTGCTAACAGTTCCATTCTGTGATCAACAGCTTATTTCGTAGTGTTAGTACATGCACACATTACTGGTGACATTCCGCGTATGTTTGTTGACTAATCTTGACTAAACAAAAAATATAAACACTGGCAATGACCTTCATAATATGATAATCAAGTGTGAATAAGTAAAACATCATTTTTACATTTATTTTATCAGTTTTAGGTTGATAAAACTAATCTGAATGATATTATTATCATTACAGAACAGTATTATTACTGTTCTGCCTTAATTTATATACATAATAGTAAAAAACATACACCATTTTGTTTTGCAAATTAATCTTAAACTTGAATTAAATCTGAATAACCTTCATCTAAAATTTATATTATCTGTGGTTTTATAGTTATTGTTATCTGCACAAGCTGTGTGACCTTTACTCAAATTATAAATTAAGTAGGTATCATGGATTCAATTAAGTGTGTTTAAAACATTTTCATGAATAAACATGACCTATAAATTATGTTAAACTAGCTGATGCCCGCGGCTTCGCCCAAGTAGAAGTCGGTTAAATTATATACTAAAAACCTTCCTCGAGAACTAATTTATCCATTGGTGAAAACAGCATGAAAATCGGTGAATTAGTTTTTGAGTTTTTGAAGCGTACACAAACCAACATAACATTTTTATATATATAGAAGATAGAAGATAATTAAACTGAGACTTTCAGAACACATAAAAATGTAGGAGGTTAATTTAACATCAACATGCCTTTTTATGCCAGTCTAGGCAGGTATCAAATAACATAAACACTAAATAAAACAAGATAGTGGAACAATAAATTAATACAATTTAACATCCTATGAAACAAAGGTAAGTAAATCAACTAAAATAACAATGTTAATAACACATTATTAATAACATTGATATTGATAAAGATGTAAATATCACAGTGCAGGGAGAAACAGAGAAGCAACTTTGCTAATTATTGTAGAATTTTCTATAAAATCCATACTCCATTCTAGAATATAATATATCTTTAGTTTCTAGTCTTTGCATTTCTACATAATAGAGGTCTGCAGTGGTAATAAAATCAGTATCAGATGACCTCTTATTCTATTAATATTCCATACTATTGTATACTTTGCACAAGGTTAAAGTGCTACTGCGGTACCACCAATATACTATTGTTGTAACAAGTTAGTCACAGGTTATTTCAGGTTAAATAATAGGTAGCTACCTTCTATCCAAATCATAATTATTTTGCTATTGTATGCTAAATTTAATCTTACCTAATTATCTTAAGTGACTGAAAAACTAACTGATAATATTTATGGTATGTAAATATTGATTATTTGCAAAGATTAAAACAATGATATTAGTTTCAATTGGATTAAATAATTATAATCAAACTGATTCATAACATGATAAAATATGATCTATTGTTAAATGTTTCTTTTATAAGAAGAAGTGTACTGGGTAAAGTTTAGTTCCCTTGGTATAATGCCTTAATTACTCAAACTTAACTATATTCAGTCTAAGTTGTGCCACTGTGCAGCAAAAATATTGTTTCATAATGGATTAATACCATCAAATTAGACACGACTGGTTACTTTCACTTTTATATTGATAGCTGATTGAAGAATGTCAGTCATTGTAACTAAAATTAGTTGCGAGTGATTTTCGACGAAACATTGTTATACCAAACAAGGGTAAACCGTAAACCCAATAAAATAGCTTCCATATTGAAACAGTTGTATGATTGTTTGCATTACTGTTTCTTCCTGTGCTGTGGTAAAATATTATTAAACCATTTATAAATATCGACAACAACATTGTTGGTGATAACTGTAATTGCATGGAACTTTATGTGAAATTGATACTTCATACCTATCCAATAACAAAGTATGTACTAAATAAGCAATTTTCCAAAAATTGTGGATGGTGGTTAATACAAAATCATTCTAATAACATGCATAAAGCATGATGATATTTATGTAAAACCATCACATAACACTCTTAACATCACCTGTAATCCCCGAAGGCTTAGGCAGAGGTGTAGCTAATAGTACATAAACCCAAATTATGCCAGTCTTGAAAACCTATATTATTAAAAAGCGACTCTAAAACAAATGCAATAAAGGTATTAAATATGGGACGCTTAGTTGCTGCAACCTGCATTAGTTTTGGTTGCATCTTTATGCCTTGTAACTATTTTTGTTCGAAAATAATACAGGCATATTTATCTCTCAATAAACCCTCTTTCGACCTTGTTGTAATGGGAAGAACGGGCCTTGATCTTATTTTGAATTTGTTATTGAACTAAATATTCCACAGATCTGGGAATAAATAAATAAAACAGTATTGTTTGGTGAATCTCACGGAGGCCATTCGTAAATTAGGGAACTTCTTCCTCTTCTTGCCCTTATCCCATTCTACTTGGGGTCGGTGAAACACATTTTCTTCTATGCTTCCCTGTTAGACGTCACGGTGGCATTTACTCCTTTCTCATTCATATAACATATATATATAATTTCTCACACAATCCATCCATAAATAAATTAGTGAACTAATGTTCCCAATATTCAATACAATCTATCAGAAGCCCTTATGCAGCATGAAAACTGGCACCAGGTTATTAAATAAGCACTCTTGATAAAAAAGAAAGAAGAACTATCCAATACAATAGATTTTCATTGTAAAACTTTTTCTAAGGCAGTCTGTCTTTTCATGAATGTAATATGCCATTATTGATTACTTGTTTGACCTACAAACGCACCTAGTATATTTTTAGGTGTTCGGAGAAAGTAGGTACCTATCTGATATGCTTTATCATTTCTGTGTATTTAAAGATAAGTCATTGTATGAAAACGAATAATTTTATGAATGGATTTCCGCGTAAATCAGGTGAATCGTATTGGCACTTCGCCATATGTTTAAGAGATTTTCAGTGTCTTTGTGTTTTCCTCATTGCGGGTAAAGTCTCTATGTACCGATAGTGATCATGATTTAAAACTTGGCTGTGTGTAGTTACTTTTAAGTTCCTGCATGTTAACAAGATTATTGAGATTCCCTGCATTATTCACATGCAAAGATGAGCATACACACACACATACATAGTGGCACTTTCTTCTTCAACTTGTTAAGAACTCTTCCAAATCTCTCCTCCCTCTCTTTTGGCTGTTTGGTGTTACTTTGTCGCTCGCTAAATAGCCTTAATTCTTTGTAAACAAGTACAACTCGAGATATACCGCTATACAGAAACACAAAACATTTTTGGCTGACTTCTAAATCCTTTTCGTAGCCACACGTGGCAAAAAATAAAAAGTGTGATTTTCACTTCGTCGATAAGTTTTTTTTTTTAATGTTTTTATCGTTTTTTTTTTAACATAAGTCCATTAAGCGATGTTGTATAAACAGACACACCTCTCGCTTATCAAATGTTATCGCACATAATTCCGGCAAAAGATAACACAGTTTATGTGGTCTTACCATCACTGATACGGCCTATCTGACTGATACTGATAAACATAAGTTTGCACTAGTGGGTAAATGTTTGTGTACCGTGCAATTCCGCGGTTTGATAAGAAAGTAAAGCGAAAGTTGTTAAGTCTACGTCAGTCACACTAATAAAGTTGACATAAAAATAATTTTAAAATGCCACTCGCGTGACCTTTTCATTTTTCAATCACCTACTGTTTAAGAATTGACACTCCGTTTTATAATTCCAAACTAGTTACCTACCTATAAATTAATTATAAAATCATCATGTATGTCTAAGACTCTTAAGTCTAATGCTCCAATTAAAAGCTCAAATTGAGTCAACACTCGAGAAATTACGTAGCATAGCTTAAACAGCTACTGAGTACTGTTCTCACTCCACACAGCCGGAGACAAGCCTCTTCTTATTGAGAGGAACTCAACCCCAGTGAGAAAACAAGAAGATACAATCATAAATTGCAGCCTTATCTATCCAAATGCAATACTAAATTTATCTCAAATATATTTTATCCTATATGTAATAGTAGATAAAGTGGGCCGATACAAGCTAATCTGCATATTATTAAACATACTATCTGAATGTCAGTGAACTTTTCAAAACATTCATTATTATCATTGCATGAATTGTTTTTAGAATATCGGAATGTGTGTCTCGTTAACTTGCAAGGAATGCCCGTTTCTATCGAACTTATCAACAGATAGACTAATGTCTAAATAAAGGGCGGAGAAGAAACGTACAAGAGATGGGAGACCGACGATGTCTATCTCAACATTTTCAACCAATGATTCCCGTAAGACTTCTCCGTTCTGCCTGTCACCACTTACACTTAAATGTTCGCGAACATCTCGGCACAATTTCGGTGCACATGCGCACATTTTGTTCATGTTCACTTGAGCAAATCCACCGAAAGAAACATTTGTGCCGCACACTGGTAGAATCGCACCATTAGAATTGTGGGTCACGCAATTACTCCACTGGCCTAAAGGCACTAACAAAAACAAATAATTTTACTGTTTTTATACGCTTACTGCAACTCCGGTTAAGATCTCTATAGCACGCGTAGCATGACCACCGTAGAAACAGATTTTGTCGACGGAAGAATAGACAAAACTACAGATTGTAGAAAGATTTGAGCTTTGTCTACTCTTAGTAGAATAGAGATAGAATCGCCATGCTACGCGTGCACTTAGTTAACACCAAGTTGTCCATCTAAAGTGCTGTCACATTTGCAGTGACACAGAACTCGCGCTGGAGCTGAGCGAGCAGGTATTCCTGGATGATGACGAGTACTCCACGAGGGCACCTGCGTCCCCAACCACCGTACCCAACGTGAGGCCTTATAGGCCACCTTCCACAGGTAACACTGTCCTTTTTATCTCAGTGACTTTAATAGCCTATCATGTCAACATCCAACTGTATCGTAGTTTATGAAAGATGGATAGGTAGCCCGGGACCTGGAGAAGGTCATGAGTTAAGAGTAGCATTGGTCCGCGGTTGGGGTCGAGGGTAACATAGACTACCTGTGGATGAGGGGAAGATGAGGTCTCATGGCGAGATTACTTCACGGATCCCTAAATATGTAAAATTTACTGCCTCTTGATGAGCACTTGAATGCATCCTCAATACAAAGCGAAAACGTGTAAATGTCGCCTCAAAACGATACACGGACAGAATGAAGAACTGAGTCTGGGATTATACTGGTATATTATATTCTGTGGTCTGGGTCAGCAGGTGTCAAATTGTTTTCGTACGTAATTCGAGACTAATGCATCGCTCGCCTGGCCTTGAGTGCAACTGGTCTATATTGCGTCATCGCTTAACTGCACCAACCTGAATTAAAAAGAAGACAATTGTCTTACGTGTAAATAATAAAATATGTATTGGCATTCCGATTACGTCAGTTATCTCAGATTGCGAAAGATCGTGCAAATAAATTCAATGAAACGACTCTAAGATGCCCTAGATTATGAAGGTGTTTTATGATTAGATATCGATAGTTCTTTATTGTTAATCCGTCTTCATCATCCGCCAAGTCTTTTCCAACGATGTAGGTATGTGTCGACTTTCAGTCTAATTGGATGCACTAATTTACATGGAATTATCCGAGTCCGACGTCCATTATCCAGTTACTGGGCCCTTCGAAAATGTCAGTCTGCACACATCTACGTAAGTCTGACGTACTTTCTGGCCCTTAAAACCCATTTGACCCTGTAGAAATAATATCTCAATCTAACATGGTGGGAGTGAATTGAAAGGAAAGAAAAATGGAGCCCCCGTTAGGAATGCAAGCAAAAACTATCTTGCCGACCCCAAGTAGCACAAGGGCAGAAAGATGATGATCGCGAACTTGCAAAACATTTTCGCCCAGCCCCCATATAAAATAGTAGAAATACTTATGAATCCATTCATCGTTTGACGTTTACAACTACACATGAGATGATGAACAACAGCTGATTCACGTCTCATCTATATTTAAAACGTTTTCTCTATGTCGTAGTGTAGAACGCGGCAATAACCTATGACGTACGAGGGTCAGTCGCCCGAGTACTTCGTAGAAAGGAGAATGCTGTAGAAAAATAGATTTTCTTTTGTTTGTTTCTGCAATGTGGTTCTAAAGTCATGACCTTAGGATTATAGGCACGGCTGAAAACTTTTCCTTTCAAATGATCGTGTTTGAATTTGGAGGCTTCTCATTCTCGAGTTATTTGGAATCTCTAAAAAGATGAGAACTGAGATCTGAAAAACTGGATAATGAAGAGATAAATATCTCTCTCTTCTTTAACATTTGACCAGGTAATGCTGAGTGTAGGTCTCTTCCAAATCTTGGAGAGATTTCTGGCGGTTTTGTGTCTTAGTCATCCAGTTTCTACCGGCCACACTGTAATGAGATCGTCTGTCCACCTAGTTGGTTGTCTTCCCACAAACTGAAAAACTTTTTTCTCATCCATCACACACCGTTTTTTTTTTATGAGATCTACAGTGGAACTGTGGGACCGCAGCGCAACTGCAACGAAGATTGAAATATGACTCGATATGGAGATCAGTATAACAGTAAGAATTCCCATGAAATACATGCAGCTATGCATGTAACAATACATCTGCTGTCCTTCCATCATGAACATTCTCACCTCGAATAAAACATAAAATCTAAAACAAAAAAGTTTATAAATATTATAGCGCTTGTATGCAATGACTTTAAAAAACAACTAAGGTGAAGCATTGTTACCACTTTCAAAGCAATATTTATTTCTAAATCCGTGGCATAAAGGTCAGTTTCGTTTGTAACTCAGCTTACTTACAGGAATAATATTTTCTAAAACCACTTAATAAAGTTCAGTTTTGTAAAACCACTCAACACCTACAACCACAATATTTAACTCTATGACTCCAAAGATAAAATTCAATTTCGTCAGTAACTCTAACAGACTGAACTTGATCCATAGGTTTGTCCGTAAGTCGAGTAGACGTGAACTTGGTGTTCGACCACACAGTGGCACACAGGTCTGACCTACTTGGGCTACTTGTGATAATACATGATCCTAGTGTTTACGTTGGTGGCATTGTGCAAATAATTAAAAGGAGACTAGTGGCTAGTGTTGCTACACACGTGTTCGGGTTGGCATCATCGGGTACATACATGGTGGTAGAAACCGACGCACAAACGGTTTCGACGAATTTTAAGTGTGGGGCGCCCACTTATAATAATTTCTTCGGTATTAACTTCTCGAAATGTTTTGACCGTGTTGGTAGGTATTGCACTTTGGTAGGAAACAGCATTTTAAAAAAAACCGAAGAAACATTTCTACATTTTCCACCCTGTATACGTGGAAATGCGTTCGGAAATAGCCGGTCGCTGTAAGTAGCTCGGATTGTTCCGAATACGATAAAATTCAGCGATGGTAAATGCTATAATATTATTATGTGCAGCATACATCAACATCATCAGCAATTGATGATGATGATGATGGTCGGTGACAAGTCGTCGTAAAAAAAAGTGCAGCCTGTATCACCATCTAACAACAAATAATACTTATGAAAATCTTTCAGTTCTTAGTTTTTAGTATTCGGATACAAAATATTTATTAGCATTACAATGTACTTATTTCATAATTCCTGTATAGATAAGAATATTTTTACTGAATTAAAAACGTTTGGTATGTTTAAGTTACCCAACCGCAAACAATACAAATATTATCTGATCCATTCATTATTTTATTCTTATCACTTCCAAAAATGTTCCTGAGGGAAAAATACATTCAGCCATGTTTCACAACATTTAGAATAGGGGATCGGACAAAAAAAAACTAATTAGTCCGTCAGGTAGATTTCCGAAAATTATTGGACACGTATTTTTTCTTTTTTCACGTAAACTTAAAATGAAGACGATACAGTGCTTCGAAAACTCGTGTGACGTCATATGATAGTACATTTTGACGACACAAGTGACGTTTCAAGCCCCACTCCAAGATCTTTGACGCGTTTTATCTTCGTCATTTTTTATTGATTTGATAAAATAAAAAACACGTATTCAATATTTTTCGATAATCTAACTTACGGACTAAACAGAATTATATTATTTTGACCCAGTCCGATCCCCTATTGTCAAGTATTAATATCTAAAGTAATGGCATTGAAGTCTCACTTATGTGTTATTGTGTTAAATACAACAATTAGCGAACGTTCTCTAAGTGACGTAAATCATGATAATAAACACTTATGAACGGGGATTTCCTAACTGCATTCGCATTAAAAAAAACTATTTATTACTGCTAAGAGAAAAGAGAAATAGTTTAACAAGTTTTCATGTGTATATGTTTCTACAATGCGTCCAGTTTGGGCGAAGTGAAACTGGGAGGCTAATGACTACTTCATGGCTGCTACTGATAAAGTCCTGATGGGAAAAACCCGAAAACACTTTGCCCGACCTGGAAATCGAATTTGCTACCACTTGACCAACGAGGAAGTCATTAGATATAGCTAATGTACTATGTGTCATAGTATCCGCCAGGTTGATGCACCTTATTTTACGCGGCCTCACACTAGGTGGACCGTGCACCTGGTGAAAATTGCGGGGACTCGCTGGATGCGAGACGCACGGGACCGGGAGATGTGGTGACACCTAGGGGAGGCCTATGTCCAGCAGTGGCCGTCTTTTGGCTGAAATGATGATGATGATTGGAAAGCTGTTGGTCCACGCTGACATTTGTAGATCATACATTACTATTACATTAACAGTCCCTAGTCTGTATACAAATCCTACTACAAAAGTATAGAACGACGAAGGAAGGTTTCCGATCGGCTGCACCTAATTAAGACATGACACTAATTGCCTCGGATCCCATTATGAGTATGACGTACTGTGAGTAGCGAGGCAACTTTATTAACCTTTTTTTTTTTTTGGTGGGTGGAAAATCATCAAATGACCCCCCCCGCTCTTGGGCAGAGCGAAGGGGAGTTTCAGACTTCTACTGACTAAAAACCGAACCCATGTTCCTTCTTTGCCCTTGCGCCGAGGCCACGTCATCTCATACTAAAATCCGCGGCCAACTTTATTAGCCTTTACTGCATATGGTGAATGAAAGACTGGGCCATGTGCAATACTTGTTTATTTGTACAGACACCATCACACTTATTTGTACAGCACATCAAGCTTACTACAAGCTGTCTTTATTTAATAGATTTTCAACTTAATCGCTCAAGCATTAGGTTGAGGTTTGATTGGGAAAATTTGACAGTTTCGGATAACTTGATGTGCTGGCGACTGTACATTCGTTTCAAATTTTGGCTATTTGTAAGCAGACTGGTATGCCATAGCGCACTCTTCATTATTTTTTACTAGCTTTTGGCCAAGTTTTTGAGCTTATCGCGAACAGACAGACAGACGCGGCCGAGGACTTAGTTTTATAATATGTAGTGATAGTGAAGAGCTTGGTAAACCTGTACCGATATAAAACAAATGAGAAAATGACGTATGACTTAAAACACTATTTAATATCGCTAGTTCCACAACGCGTATAATTCCGTACCATTATAAATCCGTTCCGCTAGCAAGTGGGCACCTGGGCCTGGGCCTGCAGTCTACACTAATAACAGCGCTACGAATGTCTCTACGTCGTATCGATGTCAAATTTCTTTAATAGATTTCCAACCTTATTTCAACAGCATAAGGTTGAAAATCTATTAAAGAAAGTTTACGATTTTACGACTTAGCGACATTCGTAGCGTCGTTATTAGTGTAGAGACTGCAGCCCCTGGCCCTGCATATTATTTAACGTTTCGGTAAACAATCGCCCGTGTGGAGAGTCCAATGGTTTTCATTCACGTTTTCTTGCACGAAGGTGGGTACACGTGACTCCTACGCCATCCTATATGCGCAGGTCACAATTATGTTTACAGAAAACTTGTGCTAACTTTGACGAAGTTTAGTCGTACATAAGCAAAGATTTATAGGGTTTCGGACAAATGACGGACCTATCTCCGCTCCGGAAACCGAACTCTGGCAGATAATTTGCTCACCAAAGTATATTCTGTAGCCCCGCCTGCTTACCTGTCTGTATCAGTATTATTTTTTGTATCTGTACCTACTATCGGTGAGCAGCGGTGGTCCATTGGTGGCGGCCCCGACTCACAAGCAGTAAGTTGTGGGTTCGAACCCAGGCAGGCGCATTACTTTGTGTAATTTATTCCATCACTACTGCTCTCAAAAGCGGTAAAGAAAAACATCGTGAGGAAATCGGCATGTCCTAGAACCAAAAATCCTAAGCCATGTGACAACTACCAACCCGCACTATGGGCTCTCGTGGTGGATTATAGCCCTTCCTCTCATAGAGAGGAGGCTTGTGTCCCAGCAGTGTGACCATTTTTAGGCTACTGAAGATGATCTGTCTGTAGTATCTGTGCCCGGTGTCTGTAGCTGCTCCCCAATCTGTTCAAACCGGTGTGACCGAACCCTTACCGTGTCAAAAGATGATATTGTTGCTATTTTGTTGACGATGATATTGACTTTGAATTGTCTCGCTCACTTTCAATACGCTGAAAATCATATCGATAGTTTCATGTGGGACTGTGTGTTCACAAAACTAGTCCTGTGAACACTTTCTGAGGGCACATCGTACGATTTAAATATTTGAGTAAAAGGACGTGTGTGGATGTAGGTGACGAGGAGTTCAGTTGTTGATCGCGTATAATATAAGGCCCAAGGTGATGTTCCCTACTTCTTCGTTCTACATCTAGGGATTGATGTTGATATTTGATCGCGTTCTAAATCGGGGATTTCGGTGCGGTTTCAGTGCATAATGTACAGGCGATACGCACATAGGCCTGTTTTACGTAAACAAACGGAATTAGTCGAAATGAATCATGCGTAGTTGTTGGTTTTAGTAAGTGTTTAAAATAGCTTACCGTGAATGGGTGAAGTGAAAATAATAATGAAAATCGGTGTTAATCTAGGTTATAATCCATGTGTGTGCGAAATTTTGTCTATTACGGTCAGTAGTTTTTGCATGAAAGGGGGATCCATCCATCCTCACAAACTTTCGCATACGAGTATACTCCGGTCTCTAATAAAGATTTTTCAATCAACTAGTCCTCCTAGTGACCTGGTGAAGGTTGCGGGGATCTGCTGGATGCGAGACGCACGGGACCGGTCAATGTGGCGACACTTAGGGGAGGCCTATGTCCAGCAGTGGACGTCTTTCGGCTGAAATGATGAATGATGAATCAACTAGTCTACAACTAAATGCTCCATCTACCGAAGATGTGTCATCCATTGTCTTATGTCCGGGTAGCGTACAATGATAACAATTTCTTATTAGGTATCTTAATCTATATCTATAAAAGCGAAAGGTCACTCACTGATTCATCACGAAATCTCGAAAACCGCTGGACGTACAATGATGATTTTTGGCAGGGAGGTAGTTTATGGTTAGTAGACGTCCGCTAAGAACGGATTTTGCGACAGGGCCGGATTAGGGTGGTCTAAGGGCCCTCGCAAGTTTGTATGAAACTCCTTCATTTTTTGTGCTACAATCTAGATTTTTGGCAGAGACGTAGTTTATAGTCAGTGGGCGTCTGCTATGAATTAATTTTGCGACAGGGCCGGATTAGGGTGGTCTAAGGGCCCTCACAAGTTTTTATGAAAGTCCTTAATTTTTCGTGCTATAATCTTGATTTTTAGCAGAGACGTAGTTTATAGTCAGTAAGCATGCGCTATAAATTAGTTTTGCGACAGGGCCGGATTAGGGTGGTCTAAGGGCCCTCGCAAGTTTGTATGAAAGTCCTTCATTTTTTGTGCCACAATCTTCATTTTTGGCAGGGACGTAGTTTAAAGTTAGTAGACGTCTGCTTAGAACCGATTTTGAGACAGGGCCGGATTAGGGAGGTCTAAGGGCTCTCGCCAGTTTGTATGAAAGTCCTTCATTTTTTGAGCTACAAAGTTGATTTTTGAGACGGACGTAGTTTATAGTTAGTAGACGTCTGGTAAGAACAGATTTTGTGACAGGGCCGGGTTAGGGAGGTCTAAGGGCTCTCGCCAGTTCGTATGAAAGTCTTTCATTTTTTGTGCCACAATCTTCATTTTTGGCAGGGACGTAGTTTAAAGTTAGTAGACGTCTGCTTAGAACCGATTTTGAGACAGGGCCGGATTAGGGAGGTCTAAGGGCTCTTGCCAGTTTGTATGAAAGTCCTTCATTTTTTGAGCTGCAAACTTGATTTTTGAGACGGACGTAGTTTATGAGTATTTCTCAAAATAAGTGTACATCTGTTGAAAAAAAAGTGTGCCTCGAAATAGTAACAAAGTTTCAATGTTTTTATTTAACCATACATACAAAAAATAACATATTTGTGAAGAAAAACTATTAAACTTTAAAGTTGTGAAGAATAAATGGTAAAACCATAGTATTCAATCAATTTTAGAAAGCTTTTTTAAAAAGATGTTTTTTGCGTTTCATACAAAAATCAAATTGCCACCCTACGACTTCATACATGTAACACTTCATAAAATTCGATATGTCGCGTTAATATTGTGCATTTTTTGTATTACAGACCTTGATTAAATGTAGTTTCTTTATTAAAGTGATTTTCTATGGGGTTTCATAGTAAAATATAAAAAAAATGCGAAAAACAAAATGAGTCGTGCCCATTTACTGTTTAGTAACTTACTCTTTAGTTACGTTTTATTTCTACTTCCACGTAATTTCTGAACGCATCCGTTACCTTTTAACACGGGCAACACTAGCATCATTCTGATTGGCTGTAGGTCTGACGTCTCCGCCATAACTTTTAATGTAAAAATCAGTTTTGAACGTGTTGTCCAAGGGAGATTACTTTTTCGTAATAAGAAATACTTTTTCACATTAAGATAAGTCTTGATTTATATATGTTATTGTAATACGTGTCGTACGAACATTTAAGCGTATTATATTATTTGCAGTTTCAGGTTTTATCGAACCATCGACTTATTATGATCTTAATTTGTACAATTTTCGTTGCTTTTTCAAAAGTACAGGTTTTGTGGCAGGGCCGGATTAGAGAGGTTTAAGGGCGCTCGCAAGTTTGTTTAAAAGTCCATCATTTTGTGTGCTACTAACTTGAATTTTGGCAGGGACGTAGTAGGTGAGTAGAAGTTTGCTAAGAACCGATTTTGCGACAGGGCCGGACTAGGGAGGTCTAAGGGCTCACGCGAGTTTGTATGACAGTCCTTCCTTTTTTTGTGCTACAATTTTGGCAGGAAGGTACTTTATAGTTAGTAGACGTTGACTAAGAACAGATTTAGCGAGTTTAGCAACATGGCCAGAATAAGGAGGTCTGAGGGCTTTCACATGTTTGTAAAAATGTACTGTTTTTTTTTTGTACTAACAACCTGAAATTTAACAAGTCTAGAGTTTAGGAGTAGGAGATCTAAGCTAAGAAATTTGTAAGGAAGACCTGGACTAAGGGCTCCCTCCCGTAAGTCCATATGAAATACTTGGCTTTTTGTACCTGAAAATTGGCAGAGAGATAGAATATAGTTAAGACATTTCAGGTAGGAATAGATTTTACGACAGGACTGGTTTAAGGGAATATAATCGCTTCGATTGGCATTTGCCACAGGCAGTCCAGACAAGAGAGTCAAAATTTCTACGCGAACGAAGTCGCGGGCAACTGCTAGTTGTTTTGATAAAACCATGTTTATTTGACGGTTGATTGTAATCGATACTGTGAATAAAACGACAAGTCATTATCATAATCATAATCATTTATTAGTTTGCAAACATGGGTAAAAATTGGTACATAGATGTTGTCTTACAAGTAAGCTCTCCATGTTCTGCCGTCGCATGGGCATGCAAAACATAATCAATTAAATATAATTATTTCAGAAAACAATCAAAATTATAGAATTCCATTTAAACAAATTACATGTCAAGACATTTAAAACACAATAAATAGAAAATAGTAAAGAAAAAAGTCGAAAAATATTACATCAAATGTCACTGGTTACAATATTATGGATGTCAATACAAGCATGTCAATTAAAATAAGAAAAATAACAAGTAAGAAAATAAATCCATTTGGTCAATCAAATTACCTTTTAAATTTTTTTATGTGCATGTCAGAAATAAATTAATTAATAACAAAAAAATAATACCAAAAAGTCTAACATAAAAGCGACGAAACATAGATATTAGATCCTACTTAGGTCCCACAGTTTTTTTTCCGATAGGAACTCTGAGATACTATAATATGCTTTGCAGATCAGAAACTTCTTTAGGTGGCTTTTAAACAAATTAACATTTAAGGTTTTTATTGACTCTGGTATGTGATCATATATAATTGGTGCCATGCAGTAAACACTTTTATGCATCAGAGCTGTCTTAGACTGTCTTGCACATAACATATTGGCGTGTCGTCTACTTCGGTTATTCAAGTCGGATAGTTTGGGAAATAAATGTGGGTTGGTTTTTACAAATACCGCGACCTCAAATATGTACAGAGAGGGCAGTGTCAATATTTTATACCGAATAAAAAATGGTTTACAAGTGTCTGTGCATTTCAAACCGAACATCGCCCTAACTCACTTTTTTTGACATTTAAATACTACTTCTTTATTTGTTGAGTTCCCCCAAAACATAACGCCATATCTTAATATTGACCCCACTATTCCATGGTATGCTGTCACAAGAGCATCCGTTCCTATGACTGGAGCGAGTTTATATAACGCATACGTCGATTTACTAAGTCGCTTTGCTAATTCTTCTGTGTGTGCTTTCCAGTCCAAACGTTGGTCTATTGTTAAGCCTAAGAACTTGGAAGTGCATACTTGATTTATTTTATTATTATCGTAGTCAATATTCATCGTCATATTTTTGCGTTGACTGAAAGCCATTATTTTTGTTTTGTCAATATTTATTTTGAGATTATTATTGTCAAGCCATTTTATTATAGAATTAATAGTATTAGTTGTCATTATTATAATTTTGTTTGTTTGTACAGTCAATGGTAATTGTACTGTCGTCAGCAAAAAGAGTCATGTGGTGTTTCGTCACTTTGGGCAAGTCATTTATATATAGTATAAAAAGAGGGGGGCCAAGCACGCTCCCCTGTGGTACACCATATAAGTTTGATCTGTCACGTGACCTATAGACCCTTTCGTATTTTGTTTTGTTTGATGTTATGTTATTGTTTCTTACTTTCTCTTTCTTTTTTATACGATAAAGTATGATTTCGTTTCGATTAAATTGCTGAAGATTTCATCATGGTGCACTTAAAATACACTAAAGCAGGAATCACTAAATACATTTCAAAGGAACATCATGCTATATAAAATTTGTGCCTGAAAGTCTAAAATATGCGCCTGAAAGTGCTAAGAGCGTTAAAAAAAAAAATAGAAAAATATACCCTATTATAAATCTCAAGAAGTAACTAAAATGCTAATATTAATTTAGTCAAACTATTGGTAATTTAGCTAAGCCTCCTAACATGTTGGTAGCACTGTACTTACTCGTATACAATCGTATCGTTTCCAGACACTGAATGAATCTACTCCTGTATAAGGAAAACGGTGTTACATACGAACAGTAAAGAATCGCGTTCACGGCGACTCGTACTTAATCACAATTATTTAAGGTACATAACGCACTGAGTGTAAAAATAGATTAGCTTATTTTATACAGTTGATAAAACCTTCAGTCACTTTACATAAAAAATTGATAAAATTTTAATTATAGAACTTGATATTATGTAGTTCCCACAGCAGTACAAAGTATGTATGTAAGTGAATAAAGTCACATATCGTCATACTTATCATCACGTAAGTATTTTTTTTGCGATTTTGTGGTGTAATGCCCTATGCTAAATAATCAGAAGACGCGGTTTTTTCTGCTAATCATAAACGAGTAACGTCTCTTTCTAATTTCAAGTACATAGGTAAGATAAGTTTAGTAGTTGTGTTTATGCAATTTTTTCACCCTCCAGAACTTTAGCAACGATTTGGTCAAAGACATTAAAAATACTACAGAGAGGCCACCTGAATATTTTTCCAAGAAAAAACAGACGGACAAGAGAGTGATCTTAGAAGGGTTCCTTTTTTTACCTTTTGAAGTACGGACCCCAAAAAACCTTTTTCTCAGTGACGCCTAAACAACATAATATAATTGGCTAGTTTGACACGTAACACTTAGCACTTACATACATTACATTACGACTTTGTTCTCTTTGTCCCGTCTATTGTGCTTATGCTTATATTTCTTTGCATTCGGCACAACCTTCACGCATAATTCAGTTGATGAAGCGACATTGACCGACCATAACAATAACCTCGGCAAGTGATTAAAGAATTAGTAGTTCTTTGACTGAAGACAGGAAGACACGGTGTAAGTGTTCTTGGCTGAATTTGGTGGAAAATGTGGTCTCTTGTGATATAAATTAGCTGGATTGTTGTGATTTGTGAAAAAGTATGTATATTTGAGTATGTGAAGTTTTATAACTTAATAGTTAGTAACATAACTAAAGACTGTATGTGTTTTGAACAATAAAAAATGCCGTTATAACTAACTATAACGGCTTTTTTTATTATTCAAAACACACTGTCACAATATAAGTTTTCCCTAAGGAAAACTTATGTTGTGGCAGTATTGTAACCACAGAACAGAAAAAACAGGTAGAAGTGCTAAGTGACGAAATCTGTATCGGAACCAGTGTCGCCAAACTAACACAATCAAACCATTAATCATACAGTGCACTACAACTACACAATTTGTTTGATTGGTCGTTTCAATTTCAATCACAACTAGCGTAACTCACAGATTCTACATTTTAAAAATATACCTTCGTGGTATTACGATAGGATTTATTTTGCTTCACTCAGAAATAAAATACGACGTTTTGTAATCAGCAATCATACTAGAAATTATTGCCTAGTAAATTCCGCTACTCGTCCATAGATGGCAGTATTTTCAATGGACGCAATAATACACTTAAAAACTGCAGTAATAAGGATTATATTCGCGTCACAGGTCTGTATTTTTTGCTACTCGGCCAAGGAAGAGACACATTAAGCTTTTATCTATATTATCGATATTGATAGATAATCAATTTATTTTGAAAAAAAGTTTGTAGTATTATAAACAAATAATTGTACCTGATAATAATTGTAAATAATAAAATAAAATACAATATTTTATTACTTGCATAAAACTATTTACAACAAACCCAAACAAATAAATACTAACAGAGTTTTCTACGAGAAAATTCTAAGGAGTTAACATAAAAGAGAAATTATATTGACTTTTTACCCGTCTGCGGATGCATGCGTCTTTGGGAAACCTAACACAAGATTAATGAATGATGATACTTTTTTTAAACTACTTCCAACTTAGAGCCAATTAGAATGTTGTAATTATTGCACTGCAGCATAATACTATTTACTAGTGAACATTTTGGATTTCATTTAAACAAATATTATAAATGAGAAAGTTTCTCGATGTCTGTCGCGCTTTCACGTCAAAACTACCGATTGAATGAAATTTGGTACACAGATAGTCTAGAGCCTGAAAAACGACATAGGCTACTTTTTAAGGTTGTGGAATCTTGTGGAACCAGTCAGGATTTAGAAAATACGGATGGTTCGGCGCGGATAGGTGCGTGATGCCATATACTATTTCATATAAAGATTTATAAAATGCGATGACTGCGGCGATTGCGGTGCGGTCAGGTGCGCGTTCATCTTTGGTGCGAAAAAAGGGTTGAAAGGAAGGGATGAAGACATTACTTTTGGTCGCGATAGCCGACATCGGTCGCGGTAACCGACATTCACGCGGACGAAGCCGCGGGCATCAGCTAGTATCTTTATAATAATAATCACTTTATTATTATGGTTTGGTGGTCTCTATGGTCCTTACATTCATACTTTATTTAAACAGGTATATTTCGGTGGTAAAGATGCCATCATACAAAAGAAAAACATAAATTGTCAATATTATTGTGTCAGTTTTTACGTAAAATGTCAATGCAATTCTCAATCATTATTAAAATTTGTAAAAGTTTGATTCTATATTAGCTACAAAACATGTAACTTTAATGTTGTACGGGTACACCTCTCAAAATGAATTTTATGTGATATTATAGGATCTTTGTATTGAAATGTTAAACAGTAAGTATAACATTGTTTTATTTTATCGATATCTATCGATCAAATCTGCAACCGATCTTAACCACATCACTAATTGAGTAGCATGGAACTTTCGAGAACAAAAAAGATCCTTGTTCAAAATATAACAATCGACATTCGATCTAAAATAAACTTTATTTCAATCGGAAAAGGTTGATTATAATTTTCTAATAATATGACAGATTGTCACATTTTTAGAAAATTTTAGAAAATTGATATTTACTACGATTTTATTAGAAAACAAATAAAATCGTATCTACCGATGATAGGATACACCTCCGTTTTCAAGATTTTTTTTTCTACAGTCATTTTTACGCTCCAAAATCGCACAATACGTGACAATACGGCATATTAATGCAAAAATTAAATAGGCGGGAGACTAGCGACTCGAAGCGATGTCAAAACACGGCTAAGTCAAAAATCTGAGAGTTTGCAGTACACTGCAAAGTTATGACAGCCGTGCTACGCCTACTTTGCATTTCCACTGTTCTTTCTGTTCCGTGATTGTAACTTACTGAAAAATTAAGAAAAACGCGTGGTTTGAACAATAGAAAGTGCCATTATAGTTTTCTGGAAAACTAAAGTTGTGACCTTGTTACAAGTAGGTGTGAATGTAATGTCTACCCAGATTATTAAAAAATCCTAGTAATTTTTTGCTTTTGCTAGAAGTACTGTAGACCACACGTGGCTGACGTGTGGCTAATGAAACTCTATACTACACATAGTAACCCCATACTTCCAATTCGACACGGTCAGAAAGATATGGTGTTATTAACTAAGTTAGGTGTAAGTGCACCTCGTTGCTGGACGATTATGTACCTTAAAGAGTCATTGGCTCATATTTCGATGTATGCAATCTGAATCTGATGTATGCTTTTGGTAGTGTGACGATCGTGTTAAAAATAATTGTGTTTCGTCAGTCTTACAGCGGCTCCAAGAAAGAACATTACATTTCTTTCTTGGTAACAATATTTTAATCGAAAGTTGTTTTCGATGCGTTTTTTAAAGTTATTCTTTCTGCATGAGGTTTTTGGTGATACGATAGTGTATTTTTTGTAGAATTTTGCCTAAGGTTGCGGTTTTCCTTGAGTAGACGTTGTAAAGTGTGAGTTCGGTTGTAATTTTTTAACACGGGACACCTAAATATAAGATTCAACCACGGTTTTATTTCGGTGTAGTCACACGGTAGTCTAGTATTACTGAAACCAGACATTTGTAGTCCCTACAAAGTTGTGCCTAGTTATATAAATATAGTTTTGTGATTTATTAGTAAAATACTAGCATGTGTGCAGCATTGGTTGTGGCGAGTTATATATATCTCTATAGTACAAATATGGATCATAAACATAATAATATTTATTTTGAGTGGCATTGAACACATTGGATGCAATTGAGCCACATCAACACCACTTCACTTGCTGTTATTACATGAGTCCCGTCAGAACATACCATTAAATTCTAACACTGTTGTGCTGACACTTAACGCTAAATAGCTTTGTCATGGCTAATTTATCTGTTTACTATTTTTTGCGATAACAATGATGGATGAACTAAAGATACGATAATTGTCTTTGTCATCATCATCTGCCTTTTTCCAACTATTTTGAAGCCGGCTTCTAGTCACATCGGATCGGATGCAGCTAAATATATTTTACACAACAATTCACCTTGTATGAAAGAAAATTGTACGACCTTTCCTTTTTGACGCTTCAGTGAATGTTATCCAGTCTGTGAAGCCATTCGTACAACTCAACACCTTGAGGTACTGATATAATGTATAATATCGGGTGTCAACAATACAATATTAGCTGAATGGCGTATTTTGATGGGTTCCCCAAGGGTCGACAATGTCGCCATACCTTCTCAGACCCACTTAAATAATCAACTTCAAACTAAACTAATTTTTCTTCTCCAGGTTCAAACATCCTAAAATCGCCGCGAGCGCGTCGCGTGCGCACCACATCGATGTCGCAGCCTAACAAACGCACCACAGCGGAGAGCATACTGCACGCCGACAGGAGAACTATATACACTGCCGGCAGACCTCCTTGGTACAACTGTACCGGGGGGCAGGAGGTCGAACCCTTCCTTATTGGTGAGTACAACAAACTAACAAACGCACCACAGCGGAGAGCATACTGCACGGCGACAGGAGAACCATATATACGGCTGGTAGACCTCCTTGGTACAACTGTAGCGGGGGGCAGGAGGTCGAGCCCTTTCTTATTGGTAAGTTCTACTACTCTACCGTCACTTAATCTGGTTCTGAATATATGTATTCAGTCAGACATGTCGCAGCCTAACAAATGCACCACAGCGGAGAGCATACTGCATGCTAACAGGAGAACTAAATACACGGCCGGTAGACCTCCTTGGTATAACTGTACCGGGGGGCAGGAGGTCGAGCCTTTCCTTATTGGTGGAGTACTACTACACTACCATCACTTGTCATTGACCGATTTTGAAATGTAATCCGTCAGACATTTATTTCAAATAGATTATTGAAAGGGAGTCTTGAACGGAAAATTAATTAATTCTAGTTATGGTTTTGGAAGCCTCATCAAGACGATCCGCTACTATGAGTCTTGCAAAAACAATTGTCGACTCCTCCCACTGTCTGAACGCTAAAACAATTGAACTATTCACATAATTTGATTGGCTGTTGTTTTTAGACAGTCAATCAACAGGTATGCGTTTAAACAGCATTTTCAGTGTTCAGAAGTACTTAGTAGTAAAAAATAGAAACAGGCTCGCGAAGAAGAACAACCATATACGGTAGAATATAAGGTCCCATTAAAATAGGTGGACAAATTTTAACACAGCGTTCAGTAGGTCTAACTAAAGATATCTAAACAAAAAAAACACATTAAATAAAGTGTTTTTATTTTTACCCGACTACGGCAAAGCCAAAGGAGGGTTATGATTTTGACTGGCTATGTATGTATGTATATATGTATGTATGTATGTGTGTATCTTCATCTGTTCCCTCATAGCTTCTAATCTACTTATCGGAACTCGACATATGAGGTATCGTTAGAACCGTCTTAATTTTCCGCTGAACATAGGCTACGTGACGTGTCACAAAAAGCGATTTGGCGCCCTCTAGCGGTCAAAAAGTAAGGCTTAAAAAATAAAAATGGAGATAAAAAGGTTCTTGTGCACTAAACTGTGACGGTCAAGTTCAACAACTCATTTCCTTGTGTTTACGACAGTACACAGTGATTATCTTCTATATATATATAATTCTACTGTACGTGTGTATGTCACTGAACTCCTCCTAAACAGCTGGACCGATTTGGATGAAACTTTCTGGGGATATTTCAATGGGTTGGATGGTTTGAAAACACAATTGGACCCGGTAGGTGGCGCTGCTGTCCGGGTAGGACGACGTCTGCCAGGTCCGCTAGTAACTGTATATTTTATTCCAAGGTATATGTGGCGCCAGCGCATCGGGCAAGACGACTGTGGCCGCCAAAATCATAGAATCTCTCAACATACCATGGGTCACCATTGTCAGTATGGACTCGTTCTACAAAGTGAGTTATTTGTTTATGTAGTAGTTGTTCTGTAGAAAAATCTAAAAAAAAAAGAAAAACCTATTTAATAGGGTGTTTTTTTGGCGGCTTTATCATTTCAGCCTGGAATCACCCACTGTTTGGTATAGGCCACTTCTCTGTTCTGTCAGCCCCCTTTCCGACTGAAAACCTGCGCTTGATGTTCAGCACCTATCAATTTAAAAACTGAATTGGTGACCCTTTTATTATGAGCATGTTTCTCCATACAATTTGACCTCACCATAATACCGTGCCATGTCTGTTTTCTTCTGGCAATTTTAAACGCAGTAAACGGTGAATTGGTTTAGAAATTAAACATATTGTTGAGAAAACTTTCACGTTTAACTTGATTATGAATGGTAGAAAAGCCGATAACAGCGTTCATAATAGTCTTAGTGTGAGGTTTATAATACAATACGATCATTTGCCACTGAATTTTTTTCTAATAATCACATTTTGATTCAGACACAATCTGTTATTGCAGTCCCGATTTAAAGTATTTATCAATTTGCGTTCTTATTTTTAGGCAAAGTCATCACCTACGCTGCAAGTTTATTAAAAGATCAATAAAACTAACCTTTTTTTAGTGAATCCTCCCGCTCTAGGCGGAGTTGTAGGGAGTGTCAGACTTCTACTGGCTAAAAACCACCCGTGTTCCTTCTTAGCCCTTTGTGTCCGAGGCCATGGTATCTCTTTCGAACAACCCGCAGCCTCGACAGGACCATAAAACTAATCTAACACCACACACAAACCCCAGGTATTAAACGAGAAGCAGCACCAAGCGGCGACGCGCAACGAATACAACTTCGATCACCCGGACGCGTTCGACATCGAACTGCTCATATCGGTGCTCCAGCGTCTACGCGAGGGCAAGAAGGTGGAGGTGCCTATATACAACTACGTGACGCACTCGCGGGAGAACAGGACTGTGAGTATGTGTGACTTGTAGAGTTGTAGCCTAGACATCGTCATCTGCCTAGCTTTTTTCTACTAGATGAACGGAATCGCTCAACGCTGAATCAAAAATCTAAGGCGTGCTTCACAGTGGCAAGGATAGACACAGATGGCGAATCATCGTCATGCAGAAGATTGCTTTATATCAGGGAAATCACAGCCCTCATGGGGAACACGACGCCAGGGGAGCCTTTCGCTAACTATGTTGCTTTTAAGCCTAGCCGTATGCAGCTCTATACCAGTATTTAGACGTCCACGAACCAGTTTCTGGGTAATATGAGACCCCCTTAGTGAGATTGCTTATATCAGAGTTTCTGACTAATCGAAGTAATTCAGAAATAATGAAGCTGATACTGACGGGCTAAAAAAACAAAAAAAAAGACTCGTACGTAAGTTTTAAAAAGTATTTAAGGCACTTTTTCTGTTTACCAAAAAGATTTTGCAATATTTCGGGGTTTATAAAACAATGAGAGTTGCGTATATGCCAAAACAAACATTTATGATATGATGACCAAAACACAGTTCAAGTTTCCACAAAAAGTTGACGCTAAGTTTATTTCCGCCTTGTCCGCAGAAAACGATGTACGGCGCAAACGTGATCATCTTCGAAGGTATCCTGGCGTTCTACAACGCGGAGGTCACCAAGATGCTGGACATGAAGGTGTTCGTGGACACTGACGCGGACATCAGACTCGCTAGGAGACTCAGGAGGTGATTTTGAATTGTTTATTGAGATACTTTATACTTACTAATAGTAGTATAGAATCGGTGTACATACTCGGGGATTTTAACTCACATCCGCATGAACGATTTTACGACGAGTTACAGAGTTTTTGTGTAGAATCACAGTGGTTTTGTGCGGACATCGAGCTACTAGGGTTGGATTCTGGAACTTGTACATTTATAAGCGAGGCAAACGGATCGAAGCGCTGGCTTGATCACTGTATAGTCACTACATCAGCTCGGGAGACTATTGTAAATGTACAAGTTAAAGAAAACGTCCTGTGGTCCGATCATTTTCCTCTCGAGATTGAAATTTTGTTAGATAGCATCAAACCTAAATTTCATAATAATTGTACGCAATATAACGATGTGCGCTGGGGTGACAGAAACTCTGAGCAATGTGACATGTATAGTAATTTATGTAATAATAATTTAAAATTAATTGACTTTCCCATTGAAATGACCGAATGTTGTGATTATGTATGTAATAATGTGGACCACAGACTTGTAATTGACAGCATGTACGATAAAATAATACAAATATTAAGCCAGGCAGCTCGCGATAGTTGTACATCAAGACGTGTTCCCAGACATAGGAAGCCGGTCCTCGGCTGGAACAGGCACGTAAGTGATGCTCACAGGGCGGCCAGGGAAAAGTTTGAGTTGTGGGTGTTGTATGGCAGGCCGGCGGAAGGTCGCGTGTGGAATGACATGCAGATGTCTCGTAAGATTTTTAAATCACGTTTACGCTGGTGTCAGAATCATACTGACCAAATAAAAATGGACATCCTTGCGTCGCATCATTCCGCGAGCGACTTCCGCAGTTTCTGGAAGTCTACAAACAAACTTAATAGTAAACCAGGTCTACCTGTGAGTGTCGAGGGTGCCTGTAACCCGTCGGGGATAGCAGACGTATTTAGGGACCATTTTACCGTTAAGTCACCTCTGGCGTCGTCACAGTTCACAAACGATGATGGTTGTAGTGGTCGGGAAGTCAGCGTCCGGTTTACGGCCAAAGAAGTACGGCAGGCCATTAGATCTATGTCACGGGGCAAGTCTCCGGGCCATGACGACTTGAGCATTGAACATCTTAGGTACGCGGGATATCATATGCCAAGAGTGCTGGCGTTGTTCTACTCCCTGTGTGTAGGACATTCATACTTACCTGCGCCGATGATGAGGACTGTGGTGGTGCCAATTGTCAAAAACAAAACCGGTGACATTGGTGACAAATGTAATTATCGACCGATTTCTTTGGCAACTATTGTTGCTAAGGTGCTTGACAGTTTGTTGAACACACAGCTTGATAAACATCTACAGATACACGACAACCAATTTGGTTTCAAGTCAGGTCTCTCAACTGAAACAGCTATACTGTGTCTGAAGCAAACTGTCAAGTACTACACGGATAAAAATACGCCCATTTTTGGATGTTTTCTTGATTTATCGAAAGCGTTTGATCTGGTTTCTTACGATATCCTATGGCAAAAGCTACAGCAAACAACAATGCCCAAGGAACTAATCCGCACTTTTAAATATTGGTATGGGAACCAGATCAACGTTGTTCGGTGGTCTGGGGCGTATTCGACACCATACAGGTTGGAGTGCGGCGTGAGGCAGGGGGGGCTGACATCGCCGAAACTTTTCAACCTGTATGTGAACGCGCTTGTAGAGGAGCTCAGCAGCACACATGTCGGCTGCCATATTGATGGAGTCTGCCTTAATAATATTAGTTACGCGGATGACATGGTGCTGCTGAGTGCTTCTGTAGGTGGACTGTCGCAGCTGCTTGGCATTTGCGAAAAATATGCTGGGCAACACGGGTTGATGTACAACATTGATAAAAGTGAGTGGATGGTCTTTCAGGCTCGGGGAAGGTCTCTAAGTCAAACACCTGAAGTTAGACTGAATGGCTACCCCCTTCGTAGGGTAGAAAAGTTTAAATACCTTGGGCACTGTCTAACCCCGGATCTGAAAGACGATAATGACATAGAAAGGGAGCGTAGAGCGCTGTCTGTTCGTGCGAATATGATAGCTCGCAGATTTGCTCGCTGTTCAAGAGACGTCAAGATCACCCTATTCAGGGCATTTTGTACGTCCTTCTACACGAGCGGTCTGTGGGTGGATTATACGCAAAAGCAGTACAGCGCTCTACGCGTCCAATATAATAATGCATTCAGGGTGCTGTTGGGGCTGCCTCGCTTCTGTAGCGCTTCGGGGATGTTCGCCGAAGCGCGCGTGGATTGTTTTTATACAACCATGCGCAAGCGGTGCACATCCCTGGTGCGCAGGGTGCGGGTCAGCCCGAACAGTATCCTGAGCACTTTCGCCCAGCGATTTGACTGCCAGTACATGTATCACTGTGACATGGTACATGTACGGGCTAATGTCGAAATATTGTTTTAATTGTATTTATTATTATTTTTATGTTTAATTGTATTGATTTTATTTAATGTTAATTTTATTGATTTTAATTGTATTTACTGGTTATTTTTGTATTGTATTTATTGTCTTTGTGTTATTTTATTTTATTTTGTAATGTGTGTTTTGGTCCTTGTTGGCCTTTTAATCAATAAATAATAATAATAATCTTATAAACGCAGATTTCTCTCTGATCTCTTTATAATCGGTTCACGGCTGAAAATAAATCAGAAAGTTTTGCACACACATGTTGGTAAAAGGGAACCATGACGAAGTAAATAATAGAATACTTTATTTCGGTTGTCTAGTTATAATTTCCAATCGAAACACGGGAAAAGGAACATTAAGAACTTAGTATTTTTAAAAACCTGTTGTTCTTATCAAATAACTTGTGTAGGTACTATATTAATTTAACAACACAGTACTGTATTTTGTGATTCAATCACTAGGAATACGGAAGAACATATCACACTAAACTCATATAATGTCCTATCCTAGATCCTAGTGTTTTATTGCAATTATAATTAATTACTGAGAAATTGGCAGTTTGCCAAGGTTAGTAAGCATTAACAGTATGCTTTATCGAGGTAGGTGTCACCAACTAATAATTTATTACACCAAAACTTTATTGAATTCATTTAAACTAGCTTGTAAACCCGATGGACCTATCATGTTACGATTAATTTAGGCCCGCTTGCACCACAAATCATTAACTAAATTAATTTAAAACAACATTTTGTTTCAATCGTTTAAGAACCAGCACGTTTTGAATACATTTGGGGCTACAAGCATTTGCCATTTAGTGACATTTGGTGCTTTAGAATCTGTAGTTCACCTTGAGCAAGTGTCTTGAAGCTGCTGTTTTCGACAATAGTTATATATATATATATATTATTATTATAATTTATTTTATTATTTCTACAATATAGGCAGTTATTATTTAAGTATTATATTTGGTTCTTTTAACCTAACTGATAGATGTGTTGCTGGGGAGTTTGTTCCGCCACTTCTTTTTCCAGCTAAAACACTAGGAAGTGTCGATCGGTGGGCGTTTTGGGGGACTGTCTCTTGTAAATAAGTAAAGTAAATTTTGAAGTTCGAAGAGTGCTGATAAACAGCCTAGTTTGAATAAATTACTTTTGATTTTGTATGTACCTTTCTCAATGACCTCACTTCTAAAACATTATAATAACATATTTTCTCACCTACAGAGACATAGTCCAACGCGGTCGCGAGTTAGAAGGCGTGCTGAAGCAGTACATGACGCACGTGAAGCCTGCCTACCAGAGTTATATAGCACCCTGCATGGCACACGCCGACATCATCGTACCGCGCGGGGGAGAGAACAAAGTGGCCATACACCTCATCGTGCAACACGTTCACAAACAACTGCAGCTGGTGAGTTACTGCAACAGTTACAGGTGTAACAACGTAACGAGAACAAAGTGGCCATACACCTCATCGTGCAACACGTTCACAAACAACTGCAGCTGGTGAGTTACTGCAACAGTTACAGGTGTAACAACGTAACGAGAACAAAGTGGCCATACACCTCATCGTGCAACACGTTCACAAACAACTGCAGCTGGTGAGTTACTGCAACAGTTACAGGTGTAACAACGTAACGAGAACAAAGTGGCCATACACCTCATCGTGCAACACGTTCACAAACAGCTGCAGCTGGTGAGTTACTGCAACAGTTACAGGTGTAACAACGTAACGAGAACAAAGTGGCCATACACCTCATCGTGCAACACGTTCACAAACAGCTGCAGCTGGTGAGTTACTGCAACAGTTACAGGTGTAACAACGTAACGAGAACAAAGTGGCCATACACCTCATTGTGCAACACGTTCACAAACAGCTGCAGCTGGTGAGTTACTGCAACAGTTACAGGTGTAACAACGTAACGAGAACAAAGTGGCCATACACCTCATCGTGCAACACGTTCACAAACAACTGCAGCTGGTGAGTTACTGCAACAGTTACAGGTGTAACAACGTAACGAGAACAAAGTGGCCATACACCTCATCGTGCAACACGTTCACAAACAACTGCAGCTGGTGAGTTACTGCAACAGTTACAGGTGTAACAACGTAACGAGAACAAAGTGGCCATACACCTCATCGTGCAACACGTTCACAAACAACTGCAGCTGGTGAGTTACTGCAACAGTTACAGGTGTAACAACGTAACGAGAACAAAGTGGCCATACACCTCATCGTGCAACACGTTCACAAACAACTGCAGCTGGTGAGTTACTGCAACAGTTACAGGTGTAACAACGTAACGAGAACAAAGTGGCCATACACCTCATCGTGCAACACGTTCACAAACAGCTGCAGCTGGTGAGTTACTGCAACAGTTACAGGTGTAACAACGTAACGAGAACAAAGTGGCCATACACCTCATCGTGCAACACGTTCACAAACAGCTGCAGCTGGTGAGTTACTGCAACAGTTACAGGTGTAACAACGTAACGAGAACAAAGTGGCCATACACCTCATTGTGCAACACGTTCACAAACAGCTGCAGCTGGTGAGTTACTGCAACAGTTACAGGTGTAACAACGTAACGAGAACAAAGTGGCCATACACCTCATCGTGCAACACGTTCACAAACAACTGCAGCTGGTGAGTTACTGCAACAGTTACAGGTGTAACAACGTAACGAGAACAAAGTGGCCATACACCTCATCGTGCAACACGTTCACAAACAGCTGCAGCTGGTGAGTTACTGCAACAGTTACAGGTGTAACAACGTAACGAGAACAAAGTGGCCATACACCTCATCGTGCAACACGTTCACAAACAACTGCAGCTGGTGAGTTACTGCAACAGTTACAGGTGTAACAACGTTACGAGAACAAAGTGGCCATACACCTCATTGTGCAACACGTTCACAAACAGCTGCAGCTGGTGAGTTACTGCAACAGTTACAGGTGTAACAACGTAACGAGAACAAAGTGGCCATACACCTCATCGTGCAACACGTTCACAAACAACTGCAGCTGGTGAGTTACTGCAACAGTTACAGGTGTAACAACGTAACGAGAACAAAGTGGCCATACACCTCATCGTGCAACACGTTCACAAACAGCTGCAGCTGGTGAGTTACTGCAACAGTTACAGGTGTAACAACGTAACGAGAACAAAGTGGCCATACACCTCATCGTGCAACACGTTCACAAACAACTGCAGCTGGTGAGTTACTGCAACAGTTACAGGTGTAACAACGTAACGAGAACAAAGTGGCCATACACCTCATCGTGCAACACGTTCACAAACAGCTGCAGCTGGTGAGTTACTGCAACAGTTACAGGTGTAACAACGTAACGAGAACAAAGTGGCCATACACCTCATCGTGCAACACGTTCACAAACAACTGCAGCTGGTGAGTTACTGCAACAGTTACAGGTGTAACAACGTAACGAGAACAAAGTGGCCATACACCTCATCGTGCAACACGTTCACAAACAACTGCAGCTGGTGAGTTACTGCAACAGTTACAGGTGTAACAACGTAACGAGAACAAATTTAACAATTTTTTTTGAGGGTGGGTAATCATCAAATGGCTCATCCAGCTCTGGGCAGAGCGGTAGGGAGTGTCAGACTTCTACTGACTAAAAACCACCCATGTTCCTTCTTAGCCCTTGTGCCGAGGCCGCGGTATCTGTTTCGAACAACCCACAGCCCTGACGGGATCTTACTGACACAACTCAATAATCAAATATGTTGTTCCAGCGCGGCTTCAAAGTGCGTGAAAAGCTAGCGATTGCGCACATCGGACAACCCGTGCCAGACTCACTCTTCGTACTCAAGGAAACTCCTCAGGTATGTCCAATGAAAGGATTGTATGACTTAATTTTTTTTAAACTAATCTTTACTTGATACAACAAGATAATTATACCATTGATAGATAATGTATAGAAAAAAAAAGTCAATAAACTATTTTTCTGAAATAAAGTTACGCGATAGTAATGACTACAACGATGCGGCGTCGTTTCACGATACGACGTCGCGTCGCATCGCGTCGATACAGAGGGGTGGTGTTTTAGTTCATTCCGAAAAATGAACCGTTCTAGACGCATTCTGAAAAGAATATTTGAATGTTTTTGAATTTAGAACCCAAATAAATGATAACTTTTTGACCGCCACGGTCAAGTAAGACGACAAGCCAAAAAGTACCTTTAGTCGTCAGACTTAAGACACTTTTTTGCTTGTTCGGCTTGTCGTCTATACGTGACTGGCACTCAAAAGGTTAATTTGTTCATTAAAGTAACAAGACAACTGCGCAACGTCACGACGTCGTATCGTGCATCGATTAGTTACGACGTCGTGTCGTAGATTTTCACGACGCGACGTCGTATCGTGAAACGACGCCGCATCGTTGTACGACGCGACGTCGTATCGTGTTTATGTGTGGGACCCCTAACTCACGCCCTTTTCCCACGGGGGTTACTTACTGCTTCTCTTACACACTCCTCCAATTGTTTTGCTCTTTTTTTCATCTTTATTAAAGAAAGTTAATGATACGAGTGCCAATTGTTTTGTCAACTGAAGACGTCCTCTACTACGTGTTGCGTATTGTGATCAATGATCACAAGTCGAGCAGATACTCGCGTGACCTGCAGCGGTCACCTGATCACATGTTTGTGTCTGCTTCGCAGTGAGTCCCTAACTGAGGAGCAGATACACTTGAGTTCAAAATCTTTTATAGCATATTCCATTGCCACTTGAATGACACATTTTTTTTTTGCGAAGAGCGAAGGGGAGTGTCAGACTTCTACTGACTAAAAACCAACCCATGTTCCTTCTTCGCCCTTGTGCCGAGGCCACGTCATCTCTTTCGATAATCCGCGGCCCCGACGGGCGTCGGCCCTTGCGGGCCCCTCCTTGCTGACATCTCTTTGAGGCGCGCGTGGAACACGAACGCGCCGCCGACACGGTCTGTTGCCGTCATGAGACGGCCGGACGGCGAGCTAGCCCAACACTCACCGTCCACAGGCCCGCGTAGTAGGTGGCCGGAAGCCATCACGTGGCCCCCGACACCCGGAGCGCCTTCCGCGGCACTTGAATTACACTTTACTTTAGCTGTGTATATTAATTTAATTGTGATAAGTGTAAACAGGTACACGAACACCCCATACAAATCATTATTCTGTCATACTCGTACCACCATTAAAAGAAATGTAACAGTCACCTAATATTCCAGGTGCAAGGTCTCCACACGTTCATCCGCAACAAGGACACTCCGCGCGACGAGTTCATCTTCTACTCCAAGCGACTCATGCGCCTCGTCATAGAGTTCGCGCTGTCTCTGCTGCCTTACTCTGACCATGTCGTGGATACGCCGCAGGGATTCTGTTATAAAGGTAAAGTACACTATCCTTCCCTCACCGTAAATAGATAAATTGTTAAACCATTTATTCGGTTTACACCAAAAGATATGTCTTTTGGTTTGCTACGGCACAACACACAGAAACACAATTAACTGATATCAATAACTCAACCATAACGCAAGAGATATTATCATAAGTTGCGAAAGTAAGTTTGTTACCTTTTTACGCCTAAACCACTGAACCGATCATCCTGAAATTTTACATAAATGTTGCCAGGTGTACAGAAACGGATAAAAGGTACTTTTCATCCCGAAAAACGGACTGTTCCTGAGGAAAACAACACGAAACGTTCTACGATTTATAGATGCGGCGCCACGTGTCTTTCGAATCATGATTGAATTCATCCCTATATATAGTACAGCAGGGCGAAACCGCGGGCATAAGCTAGTAGAGCATAAGTGAGTGCGCCAACTGAGACTCGACCGGTAAAGATTCAAGTGTGCATTTAGAGGCTGGATCATAAAATTCACTTGCTGCCTGTTTTATTTAGTTAGCAAAAATACTAGTTAATTTGAAGCTGAACTTTCCCTTGAGAGAAATACTTTAATTTACTTTCGAAAATAATATTTTATTTCTAATTGAAGGTCGTAAATGCGACGTGGAGAAGATCTGCGGCGTGTCTATATTGCGTGCGGGCGAGACCATGGAGCAAGCCGTGTGCGACATCTGCAAGGATATCCGCATCGGCAAGATACTCATACAGACCAACCAGCAGACTGACGAACCTGAGGTAACACTGCAATGTCTTCCTGTTTAGTTATACTATTTTTTTTAAATAGTTTTGCAATGAAATTGATATCGCAAAGTATTTTAAAATGTAAATACATACCTACTTGCAATTTTTGTCATTTTTTTTATGATGTGTATTGAAACAGCGTATCTAAGGAATGTGTGGTTAGGAGTAAGTTGAGTCGAGTAAATGTATAAGAGTTTTAAAAATATGTTGTAATATTCTAAACAGTGAGTGCTTGAAATATCTTTCCAGTGACTGCAATAATAATGCGCAAGTTTTATGTTGTCCTACAATTTCAAATGAAATAGGGCACGCCACGATAGTGGCGGTAAGTCCCTCTTTGAGGAGTGGCTGGAGAGGCGCCATGGCGCCCTCACCTTCCGTCTGGCGCAGGTCCTCACCGGACACGGATGTTTCGGGAGGTACCTGCACCTGCGGCAGCGGGAGGAGACGCCCGGATGCTTTCATTGCTCATATCGACTGGAGGACACGGTGCGTGAGGCGGCGGCTCGCTCTCGCGTCCGGCCCGCCCGCAAGCCTGCGTCCGGGGCGAGGAGGAATGAGATGCCGTCGCCTCCTTCTGCGAAGCAGTGATGCTAGCGAAGGAGGTGGCGGAACGAGAGAGGGAGAGAACCTCTCGTCGTCGCTCCGGGCGTCGGGGGTCACGTGATGGCTTCCGGCCACCTACTACGCGGGCCTGTGGACGGTGAGTGTTGGGCTAGCTCGCCGTCCGGCCGTCTCATGACGGCAACAGGCCGTGTCGACGGTGAGATGTCAGCGACATGGGAGAGCAAGGACAAGGGCAAACGCCCGTCGAGGCTGTGGGTGAGGGCTAAGAAGGAACATGGGTGGTTTAATATATGATTAATATCCACCCGCCCGAAAAAAAAATGGGGGTGATGTAAAGATTACTTTTGGTCGCAATAACCGACATCCACGCGGGCGGAACCGCGAGCATCAGCTAGTATTTTAATAAAACCAATGTTCTCCTTCCAGCTGTACTACCTCCGTCTCCCAAAAGACATAAAGGACTACCGCGTTATCCTAATGGACGCGACGGTAGCGACAGGCGCGGCCGCCATCATGGCCATACGGGTGTTACTGGACCACGACGTGCCGGAGGAGAATATCTCGCTCGTGTCGCTGTTGATGGCTGAGATCGGCGTGCATTCTATTGCCTATGCTTTCCCACAGGTAAGAATGTTAAAAAGTAAAAATAAGAGTGAGAACCTATTTATTGCAGGTTAACAAATACATAGGCAAGCCCCAAAAAGTTCAATTTTTACCCGACGTCGGCGAACTTCAAAGGCGGGTTATGATTTTGACTGGAATGTATACATGTTCATCTGTTCCGTCATAACTTCTGAACTACTCATCATTAGATTAGACACAAATAAACACTCGTCCCTCACTGTCCTAATCCGACACAACCCCAAGGGATCAAGCTACACAATAACGAGACATTCATAATATCTTTTTTCCACAGGTAAAAATAGTAACATCAGCGTTAGACCCAGAGATCAACGAGAAGTTCTACGTACTGCCCGGTATCGGGAACTTCGGGGATCGCTACTTCGGGACCGAACCCGCCGACGACGAGTGAGCTCGCGGGACTAGCTTGTATGTACACTACGCTGTGGCTTCGTAATGTGTGGGAGTCCGGCGTAGCTGCGTATACGGTGCGTAGATGCTGCGTGAACGTCACGTATATGCAGCGTAACGGTAAATGTAGGTATATACGTTGTTTGAATGTTATCTTACATACTTTGACGCAGCGTTGACGTCGCGTTTGTGGAGCGTGTACGCTGGATCAACGCCTTGCGAAGGCACCCTAAGAGTTAATCGTCTGCGCTGATGGTGGCAGGTATTGCAAAGTTTTTTTAACTGTGGAGTCTGCGGTGTCAAGTTATGTTTGGAGCTGTCGTGTAAAGAAAGCAAAATAAGTTATTTATTTTTAAATATTGACGAATATTTCTATGCCACTCTATTGTTTGTTTCGTAAGAGGTGCCGTATTCAGATTGCTGTAAAATTGTCTCCATTGATGCCACTAAAGACTCATATTTGCCCCACAAAGAAAATAATCGACTTGAGTAAAATTATATTTATGTAGAAATATTAAAGCCACGTTAAAGACGATTAACATCTCAGGTGTAAGGGGCTTCTTAATCTTGCGGATTTCGTGTAGAAAACACGTAATAATTTGTATAAAATTTGATAAAATTCGGCAAAAATAATACACGGAGTAGTAAACAAATGGACTCCTACGTATGGTAAGAAATGTGTTTCAATTAGGGAGTCATCGCATTCTTCGATGTGGAATTAACTCAAACTGAGCAAAAACAACTTATGACTATGTAGCGAAAATTCCGACGCGGCGTCGAGTCGCGTCTTACGAACCAAAGCAAGGCGAATGACGTCATTTTCATCTATTTTTTTTTTTCATGGAAAAAAAGTCCGGCTCGAGCCTATTCCACATCGGTAACTCCGTAGTCTGGTCACTCCCTTGACGAAACGCAGGACGACATGTTCTTCTGTAATTGAATGATAGCTAATATAACATCACACAGCGTTACTCTGATTGACGACACGGTTGGCGCAGTGGCTGAGCGATTGGACTGCTGCGCTACGTGTCGCGGGTTCGATCCCCGCACGGAACAAGTGTTTGTATGGCCTACAGATAGTTGTTTCGGGTCTGGGCGTGTTTGTGTATGTGAATTTCAATGTTTTTAAACGCACCCACGATACAGGAGAAATTCCTAGTATGGGGCAACGTTTTTTAAAAAAAAAAAAAAAAAAAGATTGGTCGCGGCAACCTATCACGTGTTTACGTATTTCTCCGTTTGCTAACCAATCCGTGTAACTAATTCTAGTGAATATTGTCGTGGACTGGCCCTGTGTATTTATTTAATAACTGTAATGTTTACACAATCGTATGTAAGTGCGGCATCTTGCTATGGAAGTAGCGACCAAGTTTTTAGTACCTCGAGTGTATTCCCGTCCAATAGGAGTATAGCGAACACTGCCATCTAATATTTTTGAATATTTTAATTCACTTAAATTAAAACACACGTGCTTACGTAAACGCACGGTCCTGTAAATACGCACACATACATCAACGCATCTTAAAACGTATCATATACTCCATTCACACGACGAAATAATATAGCAAACTCAAATATTACTTAAATAATTATATTACTGCTGAAATCTTTGGATATTACAACTTCAATAAATAAGCTTTGTATTATTCTTGAAATAACATTACTTATTTATTATTAAATAAATAAATTATACTTTTATTCAAAAAAACAAACGTAATTTCTCTCTTGTCAAAACAATATAAAGTTAGTTATTCCGCCATTGTAATCTTGAATGGAGTGTAGATACGACATAAATAACATTTATATTAGTAACTTAGTACCAGTAACATACACGGAGGAACTAAAGACGTAGTGTTAGCGGTTGTATCACTATCTAGTCCATACTAACGTATTTGTAGATCTCCAGCCTGTAGCAACACTAATAACGTAATCTAGTTAAAAGTATAACGTTTTGGACATGGGCTGCTTGCGCACATTAACATCATCATGTCATGTCATGTGTGTCATGTGCTGGAAATAGGGCTCGCCAAAGCCATTGTATTCGATTCTCGAGAACTCTCATCCAGGTGTTACCACTCACCCTTAGAAGGGTGTCGCTCCACCTTGCCCGAAAGCCTCACACCTAGCAACCTGCTATTCTTATTGAGACAGCGAATATAAAAAATGTTGTCTCTCACTAACTAATTTCTGGCTTCTGGGTATATAAAAAGGTATCGATTAAAGATCTATAATTATAAAAAACCAGACCATTAGAATTCAAAATATGCTGAATATACTTCCAGTAGTTTAGCGCTAGGTTTCAGTCTTAATCCGCTCAGTGAACACAACCCATGTCCAACATAATATATTTATATATATAATATAAAAATTTATAAATTTTATTATTTTATTTTAATATATTTATATATATATATATTTATATATATATATATTTATATATATATATATTTATATATATATATATTTATATATATATAAATATACTTATAATATAATATTTATTAAAGGCACGTGCACAAGCGCACTAAACAGTCACACTCACGGCTAAGCCTCGGCAAGCTAAAGTCACAAAATATCGCGTCGCCAAAGAATAGTTCCTAGAACGAACTAAAACGTAATGTAGGAAGCTATCAAAATTTTATACCTTTTTGGGGACATACGACTGACTCTAATGCTATCTCTTTCTGTTTCCATGATCTGTCTCTCTCGCCACGTGACAATACAGATCTAAAACGTAAATTTTCAATAGTTTCTAAAAATCAAAACGTAGGTATTTTTGAGAATACTATTTGCTTAATATAATTGAACAACAACAACACAACAAAAGAACAAAAAAACATCAAAAGAACATCAAATTAAAAGACTTTAAAGTTTTCACCGTGAAAATGGAAAATAAAAAACATCTTTATATCAGTCAGTCGCATGCACCTAAAAGGCGTATTATAATTTGTCTGAACTCATACTTCCATAGTAACTTGCCCTATCGGCTGATATCTAGACTGGTATACTAAATCGAATTATACTGAGGGACAGTGTTTATTGGAACTACACATACTGGTAGCAAGTGCGGTTAATGAGCTTGTGTATTCAAAAAGGTCGGTCGAACAGTTTTGGAAAAATTGTGAACGCGGCTTTGAAGATGGACACTTCTTCTTAGCGTGTAGATGGCAAATTTTCATTAAATTTTGGCCCAAAATTCAGTTATGTGAACTCCGCTCGCTGATGCAGTCACAAGATCAACAAGTGTGCAGGTGTTAGCATGCAGCGCAGATGAACAGATTGTCCTTGCTACGGATACTGACAGACTTTTTTATAAATATTTGTATAAAAGTGTTCAGAACCGCGTCCGCAATTTCTATGCACTGCTTTAACCGATACTTTTACAAGGAAATTAACCATAATTTGCGATTGTATGGTTCCATTTCTAATAAACACTGACACATTTTATGTAAAATCAAATTCTTACTTTTAATTTAAATTGTATGTAATTACTTATGTATCATTGTCATTATAATGAATTCATCGATGTAATTTATTGTTATTATTCGTATAAATATATACATTTACATAATCTGCTTTCTTCTATGAAATATTAAAATTTTTGCAGTATGAAACACAAATCGCCGCGCACATTTTCTATATTCTCAAATGATTTTTAGTTTATAAGTTTAATCAGTTTAGTAATCAATGTTATTGTATCATTTAGTCTTCATGCATTTTTACTTAGTCGTAGTCATCTTGTAGCATAATATGTTTTCTCGCAATATTAAAAAAAATATTGATTAGTAAATTGTTCACCATAATAAAAACGTATTTTTATCCAAACGTGAGGTTATTTTGGAACATTGTTTTTAAGGTAAATAAAAATGCGAAATATTTTAGTAGGTTTTTTGTAATAATCTCGCGCTAAAATACTGTATTTATACAATACGTAGATCCAAGAGACTTTTCGTCTAGATTGTTCAGACTAAGTTTCATTCCTAACTTTTATAGTTGTTTACTGCCATTTTCTTTCTTCAGTATTAGGATTTTTTTTGCGGTGTTTCTATGAAATATTTATAAAAAACTTTTTATTTGTATATATGAGGAATTGGCATTTTTTAGAAACCTCGCTACGTGAAATAAAAACAATCATGATATTATTTTAGCGTAATTGTAATATTTATTTTGACAGTATTCGTGTACTGTGCTTAGTTATAAGTTTTAGTTTGTAAGCTTGAAACTTAATGAATGTGCTTAATTTTTTTTTTGTCGTTGGCAACACCGTGTTTTTAGTCCTTATTAACGTAATGTAATGGTTGTTTTGCCTGTGAAAAGAATCGAGTATTATACTCGATAATTTTTTATTTATAATAAATTGTTATAAGAGCCAAGTAATTTACTTGGACAAAAAAATAGTCGATGTAGGCTTCTGTTCAAATAAATTAATATTCAACTCGAATTTAAACGCTTACAAGTGATAACTTGTCGTAACACAAAATATATGTAATTCCTATAGAAAAAAAGATGACATGCTTCCAAGCTTTGTGACTATTTGAACGACTAACAACTGTAAATGGACTTCCTACAAATATTCTGTGACATATTTTGTGATAAACCATTATAAAAAAAAAAACTTTCATTTATAATTGTTCACATTACTATGCATTTAAGAACCTTGTTAAGTTCTTACTTTTTTTGGAAAGTTGTGGTCGATCAAATAGTCACTGAAATACATCTCAAAAAACAAATATTTACAAAAATATACATAATTGCACAATCGTGTGTACAATATACATAGTTTGTATCGAGCTATTGTATAGATGTAAGTCGCTGTGAAAATTACGTGGAAAATACAAAAAAGAAATCTGAAAATATGATGCAAATAATGAAATAAAACAGATTGAAATAATGTATTCATTGTTTTATTATGATTTTCGTTGAGACTTTAACCTTTACGCAGACATAGCCATTGAACAAGTTTTATGATTTTAGTTGCAAGCGGTTATCGCTTGTCGCCAGCGATGGGGCAGGGGCCCTAAAACTAGAGAGCGGATATTACATATTATTATATTCACCTAAAGTTTGAGTGTCAATATGGTATAGTTAATGGTTTTTTTAAATAGCTATTTAAAAAAAATACCATTAAATTTTGTCCTATTCCTTATATCAGCAATTTGAATTAAATTAGTTGTGGTATTTTTCTACATTGAATAAGTTAAAAACCGAGAAGAATTACTAAATTCCGCTTTGAATACAAATGGCATTTAAAGAAGGCGCTTCCAAACCTTTGTAGTTTTTCCGGAAAAAACGTTGTTTGAGTAAAATATGCATCCGAATTTTCGATCCCTACTTATAACTTGTTGTAGGTACTAGGTAATCATCTATCAAATATGGTCGCAGGCGTCCAGATGTCTCTGAAACACGACATCCAAATGTTCGTGCTTCGATGACGAAACCTCACCGTGTGGTGGATTCTTCCTGGAAAATAAACAGTAAGTATACAATTATTAACTAATAATTCCCAATTTATGTGATTTTGGAAATGTAACTTTATTGCTAAATCATAATGTTTAGTTTACACTGCAGTTCGAATATGTGGGCTTTAAAATATACATGATTGTTTTAATTTATCAAAAGCCTACCAATGAGACAGAACTATCCTTTGCGTCACAGCCGGGAGTATTGTATCGTTCTGTGAATAAAAATAATGTTTTTTTAAAGAGTTCCCTTACTTAAAGTAATCTTCACATTCCTCCATCGAGACGTCGCTGCTGATGATCCGGGAACCGAACCCGTTGTAGTACGTTGCATAGCGTTGCTGCAAAACAGACGTTCACAAGTATTAGCTAAAGGGTCATCAACTATAAGGACCTGTACTCTTTATTGACTAGGAATTGACTTGAGCCGGTCAGAATGAACATTTTTTCCATTCAATAAAATCGAAAAAGAGTCATTCTCCTCGTTAAAAAAAGAAATTTGTTATTCCGCTTCGATAACTCTGTTCGACACTCACTTGTTCGTGGTATTAAAGTCGTTGCATTATCACCTGCCTCGCCTTTTCCCAACGTTGTTGGGATCGGCCTCCAGTTTGAGCGGATGCAGCTGAATATCTATCGACTATCCGACTTCTCCCTTGGTAAGACTGGGCAGCATTAAAGTCGTTTCCTCCTCAATGCTGAGGTTCATGGCCTCTTTGAATAACTTTCTCCCGGACTGACTTGCGCCTGCTCACTCTATCTTCGGCAGCGTGTATGGTATTTCAGAACAAGGTGTTTAGGTCAGAGCGGAACTGGTCTGACCGCATTGGGCTGCTGCCTCTGGGCCTTCTCCCGCCCACCTTGCCCAAGGTCGTTTATGAGAGTTTAAATTAATGTTGGCAATCCTTCCAAAAATCCTTATATTTATGGTTTTTGTCTCACCTGCAGATGTTTGGACAGAATCTGTTCAGCGATGACGTTGCAAGCCAGGCGCAGCGATTTAGCCACAGCGTCGATATACTTGACGTAGGTCGTGGTGAGCTCGCGCAGGTCGCTGTCCCGACGAGGAGTTAGCTTCAGATTTATACCGCCAGGTGGAGCTGAACCCTGAGGAGATAAGATTTTTTCATCATCATCATCATTTCAGCCGAAAGACGTCCACTGCCGGACAAAAGCCTCCACCAAGGACAGAACTTATCAGCTAGGTATGATTATGAATGTAATTTTTGTTGAGAGATTTAGTATTCTTGTTGTTGATAAGTGCCTCGTTGGGTCTAGTGGTCGCAATGGGTTGAGTTCGAAGTTCTGGGTTCGTTTCCTGGGTCGGGCAAATTGTTATTGTGTTATTTCATCAGGAATTTTTTAGTAGCAGCCATGGAGTCTGGAGCTGTGCCTGGTTGATGGCTATAGGTTCGATTGCTTCTGTTTGCAATTTTGCATAGTTATTCACAAACAATCGACTCGAAACCGAATCGAATTTATGTCGTATGTCTATCTCGCTCGCTCTTGTAATGCTAAAAGAAGATAGTTTATAAATAGCTATGCTGAAGGCCGGTTTACAACCAAGCATTGAGGAGAGATGATATGGCTCTTAGTAAAGAGAATATATATCGCAAACCAATCGTTTGCGAATAGGGGATCGGACATAAAAAAACTAATTAGTCCGTCAGATAGATTTCCAAAAATTATTGGACACGTATTTTTTCTTTTTTCACCTAAACAAAAAATGAAGACGATACAGTGCTTCGAAAACTCGTGTGACGTCATATGATAGTACATTTTGTACCTACAAGTGACGTTTCAAGCCCTACTCCATGATCTTTGACGCGTTTTATCTTCGTCATTTTTTATTGATTTGATAAAACAAAAAACACGTATGCAATATTTTTCGATAATCTAACTTACGGACTAAACATAATCATATTATTATGACCCAGTCCGATCCCCTATTGCGATATATATTCTCTTTTGTTGCATTTGTTCGAGGCGTGTGCTCCACCTTTTGGGGAAATCGATTTCTGCCTTATACCTGTCGCATTGTAAATAGTAGTAGTGTTGTAAATAGAACTTGTCAATACCTGATCCACGATGCATTTCATCATCAAGGTTAAAGTCCTGCTGTCGTAATGGTCCCAATCATTCGTCACTGTCACACCGCCCAGCATATTGTACCTGAAACTTACCAAATATAGCATGAGGGTACTTTTCCCCCCGTCAGGGCTGCGAGTTGTTCGAAAGGGATACCGCGGCCTCGGCACAAAGGGCTAAGAAGGAACATGGGTGGTTTTTAGTTAGTAGAAGTCTGACACTCCCTACCGCCCAGAGCGGGAGGAGTCATTTGATGATTACACAACCTCCAAAAAAAAAAAGGGTAGTTTTCTCTTTTTTTTTCGGTGGACTCCTAGGTTCGTTTAGAACGTCTAGCAGGGTGTCGAATGTAGGTCGCCTTGACAATTACCTAAAACAACTTACACGTAGTAAACAGGTCCAAGATATGCTGGCGTGGTAATTTAGACTAGTTCCTGACTGATAGGCCAGAGGACGCAAAACACCGGGAGAATTGGACAGGAATGGGGAAGGCCTTTGCCCAGCAGTGGGGACAGTACAGGCTAATTACATAAAGAACTTACACATTAGCCATATACATATGATGTCCAGGCTTCACAGACACCTTATAATATCGATCCAAGTTATAATTCTTTAACAAATACAAACAACTGGTAACATCCCACATATATGTGTGTACCAGATCATTTTCTCGCGAATGATGGTGTTGCCAACCTCCATAAAAGTTTCTATTGTGGTAGTAATTATTATAATATGGCATTATTAGTAGCTGACATCTATAATTCAGTCTGTCTTTGTATTCGGCTGTTAATTTAAGTAGTTTGGCAAATAGTTTTATTTCTCGTGCTACGTCGGTTTGGAAGGGAGTGTGGTAACCCTCTCGGTACGGCCATATTAGGAAGCATTCCGCGTTCAAACGTTGTGACACTTCTAGACATCGTTTTATTTGTGTTGCGGCTTGGGTGAATGTGTTTGCGTCGTTGCTTGTGAATGCGCCGGATACATATCTGCAACAAAAAGTCCTTGTAAAGCCTCTTGAAAAGGTTTGAAAGACTAGTTCCAGGTGCAATTGATTGAACTACTTCTGGAGCTTCTAATACTTTTTTTTCTGTGATTTATTTGATTTCGGAAAAGCAACCTTAATGTTCAGTTTCGCTTGCAGGCAATGGATGTATTAAACATAAAAATGTTGCAATTTTAATATTTTGCATTTAAATAGAACCATACTATACTCATTCTTAAATTAACTTAATTTATACTCTAAATTTTTGGAACCAGAACATTTTAACAGACTTACCTGGGATGTGAATGCAAATCAGGCGCAATCCACAGCAGCTTCAAATGGTACCTCTGCGTCAGCTCCTGTATATACTCCGTGACCTCATCCCAATGGGCCTTGTTCTCGTCCCAGCTGTCGGTATGCGGGACCAGGTCCGAGTCGAAGGCGGTCCAGTACTTGACTCCCAGCTTGGTGCAGAGGTCGAAGAGTGCCTTGATGTGGCGCTTGTGGTTGTCCAGAGAGTCGGTGTTGTCGTCCCAGGAACGGGAGTGGGTTGGGCGCCCGTGTGCGTCTGAACCTAAGGAAATGTTGGTACTGTTATAGGTCTAATGCATAAGCACTGCACTGCACGCGATCAACTTCGACAGCTTCTTATTAATTCGAGCAATTCCGGAATCTTTCTATGAAACTATTGGCAATTCGCAGGTCAATTTATGAGGCTGGCTTCCCATAGGCCACTCCTAAGTGTCGCCACATTGCCCGGTCCCGAGCGTCTCGCATCCAGCGGATCCCCGCAACCTTCACCAGATGCACGGTCCACCTAGTGGGAGGCCGCGGAACGCAACGTCTTCCGGTTCGCGGTCGCCACTCCAGAACTTTTCGGCCCCATCGGACACCAGATATATAGGATACCCGTTTGTTTGTATGCCTGTGTCCCAAACTTAATAGGTCACCTTCCTTTACGCCCATGAACTTATAAAATACTCTATACCCAGACCTACTTACCATTGCCCCTGTAGTCCAGTGCCACGCTATACTTGAGCCAGTCCTCCATAGACCGGGAGTGCACGCGCTCCGTGCTGTTATAGTAGCGGTAACTTGAGCTCTCTGACGGCGACGCCATGTTGTTGTACTCTATCTTGTCTATACCTACAATATACATCACTTTGTAATATCAACAATGTATGTACTATGTACCTATCAAGAATTTGAGTGAGGCAAGACTCATGGGTCGCAATTGGACAGTACTCGGAAAGTATATAGGTACGGTCAGCAACAGAAGTAGCTTGACATTTTGAAATTTTAATTATTTGATGTAAAGGACTCTAGCTATTATTTTTAATGTTTCAGAAGATTTTCCTTTAAAGTATTCCTTACTCTTCAATAACTTGTTAGTAACAAGTAATATCTAACATTTTTTATTAAAAAATCTGTTTGAAACATTGAGTAGTGTTAATCTACTTCTGATGCCGACTGTACCTATGTCGCATATTAAAACGTTACATAGATACTGTGCTTAGGCAAAATCAAATCCAAATTCATTCTATTCGTTCAGCCATAGAGTACTAGGTTTATGAGTGTAACTTTATAGCTTCATACAAACATTCATAAACTCACGTCCTTTTCCTATGGGGGTAGGTAGAAATCACAGAACGCCACCTCCTACGATCTTTACACACCTACCCTTTTTGCCTCGTCCACATTCATTATATCATCGGTTTCTTTATTAAATAGCTAGGTATATTATAAAAAGCAATTACCTTGAAAATAGTCAACATTATCGGCTCTAGGCTCTCGAACTTTCTGCCTCTTTGCGGTGGGCTGGTTGTAAGTCGCCATTTTTGGTTTCCCAGCGCGTTGCTTTCAATTCTTCTCAGCACAAAGATCTCCACTAAAATTAGCTTTTTTATTTCAGTACAGACTAGATTCATTATGTTTGATAAACATTAGAGCATTCCCATTATTGGCAAATAAAAATACAATTACAAACACTGCATTATAATACCCTTTGTTTTGCATTGTTATTTAATATTTCATGTGTAGGTATTTCTTTTGTTGGAATTTCTAAATAAATACTTAAAATCGCTAACCCACAAACGCTGAACTGCAATGATAGCGACACCACAAAGGAAACATTTCTCTCTCACAAATTCAGATTGTTTCCTAAAAGTTTAAGCAAATAAACTCTATCTATTCCAATAATTATGGTAACCTCTGCTGGTGGAAGAGGTCCGCGAAATTTCAAAGCATCAATTTGCAAGTCAGTTAATTGTCAGGTTGTAGGTACGTCGATTAAAATATTATTATGATTCGCAACCGTTATAAGTATGGCTCTTCAAAGCTATTATCACTTAAAATCAATACTATTCAATCTAAGCATTGAATAACTATTTCATAAAAAAGTCATTCAATGGGATTAATCAACCAACATACAATCTGATACTGACCTGCAAATCGCAAAAAACGTGAGACAAATTAAATTTCGCTGGCTGCCCTGTCACATCCCCCGTAAGTTACTTCAGTACCATTCTTACTTACCCAATTCCCAAATCGTCCAGTCCAGCACAGTTTACTGACAGCCGACCGCACGTCAGCGTCGCTTATATAACATAACGTGAATGGACTCAGCGGCGCGTGCGACGGCCCTTTGTGCCACAACTGGACGGTGCGGGTCGCTTTGTTTACTAGTACTTGCATGTAGTAATGTTTTAATTTTGTTACGAGGTTTTTCGTAATTTTATATGTTACTAGCTGATGCCCGCGGTTTCAACCGCGCGGATGTCGGTTATCGCTACCGATGCCGGTTATCGCGACCAAAAGTAATATTTTCGTACCCCCCTTTCAACCCCTTGAATAAAGTTTTTTTTATTATTATTATTAAAATGTAGCCTATGTCCTTTCTCGGGTATCAAAATATCTCCATACCAAATTTCATGCAAATTGGTTCAGTAGTTTAGGCGTGATTGAGTAACAGACAGACAGACAGAGTTAAGTAAGTAAGTAAGGTCAGTGTATAGTACAAAGGCTCAAATACATATCATCAGTGCACCTACATATATTATATTCGACCCATAACATAACAAAGCATCAAGCCTGTAATGCCAGAAGGATTCGACAGAGGTTTACTTAATTGTACCTACACGCTTTTTCGACACACTTAAGCCAGAAACCACAGAACGCCACCTGTTATGATCCTTACAAATCAGGACCGAAAATAACCAATTACACTACAACTTCCGAGAAACCTAAACACATTTACTATGCGACTAAGTATTTAGACAAACTTATATACTTAATATTTCAAATAGCTCACTAGTATAGTATACATCGGATGATTAGCACATCAAGCTAGTAAGTGTTTTGGCGATGAACTTATAAATCTTCTATATATATAAAAGGAGAACTGACTGACTGACATATCAACGTACAGCCGAAACTACTGGGGCTAGGAATGTGAAATTTTGCACACGGCTTCCTATTATAATGTAGGGGAGCACTAAGAAGGGGTTTTAAGGGAGTTAAATAGGGGATGAAAGTTTGTATGGAAAATCGACATTTTTGTTGTTAAACCGACATACACGCGAGCGAAGCCGTGGGCAAACGCTAGTCTATTATAAAAATGGACGATAGATTGTTGCAGTCTGTACCTAAGTTAAATAGAAAAAGTGATAAGTGGTTAGGCTTCATTAAAACGTGATAAAAACTTACGCGTTTATAATGCAACTGAGGACATATTTTAGTGTCAAGGGACAAGGCACTAATTGCTGAACAATGACAGAATTAAGTAATATTAGATGACGAGTATTAGAAGATGTATGGAACATGTTGCGCCGATCCCATATAAATTTGGGATAAGGGCATAAGTAGGTCATATGTATTAGTATGTACCATTTATGTAGGTATATTAATTTATGTTAACAAAATAGTATTCTCCTAATTGACGGCACGGTTAGCGCAGTGGCTCAAGCAATCGACTGCCGCGCTGCGTGTCGCGGGTTCGATCCCCGCACGGAACAAATATTTGTAAGACCTACAGATAGTTGTTCCGGGTCTGGGTATTTGTGTATGTGAGTTTAAATGTTTGTGAACGCACCCACGATACTGGAGAAATTCCTAGTGTGGGGTAACGTTTTTTCTAAAAAAAAAAAAAAAATATTTCTGTACTCTACCACAATGCTGTCCTATTTGACCCTAAGGTTGACTGGTAGAGAATGCCTTGTGGCATTAAGTCCGCCTATGTATCACGTTTGTGCATGAAGTTTAAATAAATAAATAAATAAGAATGATGATTATGATGACTGATTCAATTACTTACAGAAATAAAACCACATGAATTTCCTTAAACCTATATTTATCTAAACTAAACCATTATAAAAATATCCAGATCAATCTAAAGAAAACCGCTGCAAAAAGCACAATTATCGGTAAAGGCATTTTAGTACCATTTTTCACAATCTGAACTTCAGAAACACCGGAAACAACTCCTTTTTTCAATGGTGCAGTTAGACCGGCCATCTTTGGTTTGTCTATGGGTTCTCCGACCATAGAGAATTTAGTCGCACTAGTGATTTTGACAGTCAACATTTTTCCCATGTACCGTTCTTCTTTGGGTACTAATACTTGTTCATAGTACTCGTTGTGGGCCACGAAGTAATTCTTGTCGTGCGATATGTCTGTGACGAGGACCTCCTGAGTCTCGCCCACTTTGTGGCCGTACGGCTCGTATGAGCGGAATAGTTCGGACAGCTTTTTCGTTCGTTTTTTCACTTCTTGAGTTGGGACCTGTGGAGTTATGGAAGTTGGAATAAAATAATCTGCGGCGACTGGAAATAAATTGGGTTAAGGGTGGGAGAGCCAGGGGGATGTCTCACTCTTTCCCTAACATGGGAAACTTGCTCAAGTTATAATGTCCTACTTTTAGGATGACTTAAAACAAATGGTTGAACACAACTTATATTACCTACCTAGGCGGTGTATCGTTATTTGTTACTAAAGAAAAGAAGGGTGGAATGTTATTTGATTTTATTTCTTTGGGACAAGCCCGCCACACTATTCCCAAACCACTGTAACTCCTGTTAGCCAGAATTAACAGTGGCGACCACAAGAAAAGCGCCGAGACAATGAAGCTCGAGCAACGACATTAATCAAAAGAAAAGCGAAGGAGTAGGAAAAATATAATTTCCACTTCAATAGAAATAATACATTCATACAGTCACAAACATACATACACAACATTAAATTCAATTCAATAACATTTGCATTTAGGTACTTCATTTAAATCACTCACAATAAAAACACACAAAACAAAGTATAACCTCATTCCTCAATTTTTCTAAAATTGCCTAAGTCCATACTCTTTGTTGTTTTTGTAACAAAAGTTGGGTGCAGGGTACTTCGAAAACAAAAGTAGTAAACGTTCGATAGATCCTAGGAATACTCAATAGCAAATATCTTATCTACCCACATTGTTTACTGAGCACATAACTTATTTAATTATATTACTAACCAGCGGACGTCCCGCGGTTTCACCCGCGTAGATCCCGTTCCCGTGGGAATACAGGGATAAAAAGTAGCCTATGTTACTCAGGGTGAATGTAGCTTTCCAAGGGTGAAAGAATTTTTGAAATCGGCGCAGTAGTTTTTGAGCCTATTCATTACAAACATATAAAAATAGGTACAAATCTTTCCTCTTTATATTATTAGTGTAGATTTGCCCTGTAATGTTTAATCACACTATACTCATGATGATCTCTGATTATTAAACATTGGAAGCGACTAACGTCTAAGATACAGGCCCGGCCTAGTTTAGACGTTAGGGTTTATTTTGATTTGTTTTTTACTTATTGTACTTGTAACAATATTGTGATAAGTGTAATTATGTATTTCGTCTTTTTTCAAGTAAAACTTCCCTCCATATCAGCAGGAGAGAGAATAGAATAAATAGACACAGGGATACAACTTGGATAAGCCCAGTTGCCTAGCACCACAAACAAACAAGAATAGTATGGAAGAAGAAGACGCGTGTTGCGCCAACCCCAAATAAAATAGGATAGGTGCAGGAGAATGCTGACGGTGTATCGTTACGACAAAAAAAAAACTACTTTTTAACCGACTTCTAAAAAAAGAAGGAGGTTCTCAATTCGGATGTTTATATATTTTTTTTTATAATGTTTGTTCGGGCATAACTCCGTCACTTGCTAACCGATTTGAATTTTTTTTGTTGGAAAGGGTATACTTCCCAAATGGTCCCATAATTTTTTTATCGTAATCGGACAAACGGTTTTTGAAAAATCATCAAAACTCAAAAAAAAAATACATTAATTAATTACATTACATTACATTACATTATGACTCATGAACATGTGAACTTACGTGTGAACCACTAAAAAGTGAAAAATAAAAACTTTTTAACAAAAAATCAACTTTTTACCTTTTAACAAAAAGTCAGTTTTATTTTTTGTCAAAAAGTTTTTTAGATACATTCTTTCTGACCACTATTGTGCGCACTTTTGTACTGAACAGCTGATTATATTATAAATCCACGAAAAAATTGCAATCATCTACTGAATCCATGTCAAAACTTTGTATCACGAATAATCACGATATATCCGACCAAATACACATAAAACCATTCCTACCTTAGTCATCTTAGCGGCAGGAGTGCCAGGCCTAGCGAAGAACTGGTTGATGAAGAGCGAGGGGAACCGGTACTTGTCACACAGTCGCATTGTGTCCTCGAAGTCCTCCTCAGTCTCTCCGGGGAACCCGCAGATTATGTCTGTGGCTATCGTGATGCCGGGCACCCTGGGGAGTAGAGGAATTGTGTTGACACTTGGTAGCGGGCCTGAGGCGGGCCTTTAGTTCATAGAATATGGCGAGTCTCAAAAAAAAAAAATTTTTTTTTGTGTAAGTAAGGTTGGGTACATAATGTTGGTAAAACATACAGAATTGTTCTCTTATGCTGCCTTTAATTTCGACGTGCAAATATAAAATAAAGTTACACAATTAATTATTGTTTAGAATGATGCAGTCATTAAAAGTTCGTAAATGTAATGCAACACAAAAGATTCTGGGTTCGACTCAATATTGTTTTTTTCAGTGGCTGGATCTGTGCCTGGTTAATGACAACCGGTTAAGCTACTCGTATTATTAAATGAACGGTAACATAATTGAAATTTGGATGTAGTACAGGCCTCTGCCTAACCCTTTGGGTAAACAGCCATGATATTAACAATTTGAATTATACTTTAAGCCACAAAAGCTTGTCGGAGGTTATCTGTACATGCCCGTCGGGGCTGTGGATTGTCGAAAGGTTAACACGGCTCCGACACATGGGCGAAGAAGGAACATGGGTTTGGTTTTTAGTCAGTAGAAGTCTGACACTCCCTTTCGCTCTGCCCAAGAGCGGGGGGGGGGTTATTCGATGATTTTACAACCACCAAAAAAAAAAAAAAAGGTTATCTGTACATAGAGAAACAGACCAACAGTAATGTTAAGCTCACTCACTTTTCTCTGAGGAAGTCAACGACTCGCTCGAAGTCAGCTCTTGTGTACTCTCTCTTCATGTCCGACAGAACCTGGTCACTGCCTGACTGCACTGGCACATGGAGGAACCTAAACATATTTATTATGCATGGATAGAGACGGACAATTTGAAAACAAACGATCCATATTAGGTTCGTGACTATTTTCGAAAAATTTAAACATTCGTGTTTTTTTGGAAAACGCACAGTCCGCGTTTAACTCAAAATGCTCATGAAGTTGTCAAGAGAAAGTACTAAGTGCATACTAGTCAATCTGAAATCAACTAACATAAAGTTGATATTGAAATGCTCTAGAACCAAACATTCAATAACCTACCACGCGCGAGCCCAAATCGGGTTGGTTAGAGAAATTCACCTAACCAACACTGGGCACATGTGGTTGATTACGACCCACTCCCTCTCACAGAGCTGATATACTGCTTACTTGTAAACCCTGGGATGGTGCATGATCTTGGCAACTTCAGCCAAATGTTCCAGTATGTATGGCGGGTTGGTCATGCCCAGTCGCAGCCGGCAGCCTTCCGGGATCACCTCCACCAGCTCCCGCAGCAGCTCCGGGAGAGATGTGCCGATGTCACGCCCGTATGTACCTGGGGAATTTTATATTGTCATACAAATGCCAAGTTTTGGTCGATCTTATTGTTGAAACTGAAGATATTTGATGGCCTTTTCATTTGGGAACATCCAGAATGAGAATATAATACGGTCATAAGTAAGACTTTACAGTGCATTAAAAGTACACCAAACGCAACATATTTCATAATATTAAACCAGCCTGAGCATTTTAAAAGCACCTGGCTACTTTTTTTCACTACCAAAGCTATGGCATAATATCTTGTACAAACAAATTGAACCGATATTGCTACAATAAGACTAAAACAACTAAATAAACACTCAGCCATTCAAAATGTCGACAAACAAAATCGAATTCACTTTACACCAAAGTAAAAAGCAATGAAAAATAAAATTGCATTACTAACCTGTATCCTCACTAGTCAGCCAAATCTCGCAGACTCCCTCAGTGAAGGACTGTCGTGCCCGCTCCACGATCTCGTGCGGCGGGTAGCTGCCCAGCTCGCCGCGCGCGTGCTTGGTCTTGCAGTACGTGCACTGGTTGAGGCAGCCCGTGTTTATGGAGATTATCTCTATCAGCGGGTTCTTGCGCACCTTCGGCAGCAGTAGCGACGCTCCGCCAGCTTTGCGACCGTCGCTGGTCTTCTTCTGGCCGAAGAGGCGGACTGTGTGGCCTGCAAAGATTAAACAGATGGATGTCTATGAGACTGCAGCTCGCGCTGTTCGCCCCGCGAGATCTATTGACGTGGTGTGTGGCGTACTGGCGTCCAACATCGCCGTCTCCGAGATTTAAATTATTACCCTTTTTTCCTGCAAAATGGCTCTTAACCTTAATCACATTTGTTAAAAAGCGATGGATGAGGTCTATGATTGAACAAGAATAAAAATAGAATAAGAATCTTTTATTTGGAAACATAGGTATTAACACATTGTGCGAGATGTTACAATTAGATTCTTTATGTTTTGCCGTTAAGCGTACAAATGTGAACGAATAAATGAATGTTTACGGAGACGCGGGGCGTCGTGCGGCGCGTGCATTAGGCTCGTCTTAGGCTTTTTTATTAATTTACTAAGAGACGGGTTTACCGCAACAAACGCTGCATTTTATAGTAACGAGCGAAAAATCGCTTCTCGTAAAATCGACGTTTGAAATCGTTAACATTTTCATACATACGCGCCGCGCGACGCCCCGCCTGTACGTAAACATGCACTAAGTGTCTCCCTGCATTTATCAATATGGAATAATCTTTAGCTGGTCGGTTAAAATTTTGCAGTTGTTAGTTTAAATGACTTGTCAACTTTGCGTTGCGTAGTCTATCTCGAATCGAGATTCGAGACAAATGAATACATTCTTATGCCGAAAAAACAAAACAGTTTTACATAAAAACTAACGCCTTTTTAAGGGCAAAGTGTAGACTAAAATATAAACCATGGCCATTTCCTACTCCAATCCTATTGTATTGCTGGGCCTGGGCCTGCAGTCTCTACACTAAATATCGTTAAAAATCTATCGCAAAGCCGTATCGATGTCAAATTTCTTTAATAGATTTTCAACCTTATGCTGTTGAAATAAAGCTAAAAATCGATTAAAGAAAGTTTACGATTTTTCGACCTTACGACATTCGTAGCGTCGTTATTAGTGTAGAGACTGCAACCCCTGGAGAGTTGGTACAAACTTACGCGTACTTGTATAATAGTAGAAAGAAAGAAGTTATTTGCATACCCTTAAGCGTCTCCTCAACAATCTCCACAATCCTGTCGATCTGCTGCACGCCCACAACGCTGAGCCCCGTGAGGTAGTTAGCGCGAGGGGCTCCCTGCGGCACGCAGCCCGCTACCACCACGTGGATGCCGCGGTTTTGACCCAACTCGATCTCATTCCTGTGAACAAATGGAGTTGTAAGGTTGCGTATGCTGCAGGTTGCTCAAAAGAAATACCAGGGCCCCCGGCCAAAAAAAAAGGCTGTGTATGAGGTGCAGTGCAAGGCCAAATAATATAATACTGACGCACATGTTGGTGAGGAAGGGAGACAATGCCAAAACAGAGCAGAATCAGTGTACTCAGTAGTCCAGTGGTTTGGAGTTTCATTGGGCTGAGTTCTCTTGTCTTAGCACTGACTCACCACTGTACTTAGTGCAATCAACACATTATCTAATGGCCATGACAACTAACTGACAATTATTTTAGCCATAGTAGGTAAGATTTAGTTTTAATCACTTGTGCTTATTGAGAGAAGAAAAGGGGATACTACAGATTTATCCGGATTATACAGTGCAATCAAATTATCTTGGCAGCTCCGAACTTCGTGCAGGTCATTTTGTTACAACGAATGTTTAAAAGTGTTATGATATTTATTTTATTTGTATTTCTCACTGTTTAAATTAGATATTTTCTGATCGTTTAAGTATTGGTTTATCTGGCAATAACAGTTTTATTCCCAAGTTTACATGCGTAAAATTTCGCAAAGCCTATGTTCAGAGCTGCCAAGATAATTTGATCGCACTGTACACATTAGATATCAGCAATCTATTCAGACAATGGCCATGAAAAATGGTTCAGAATTTTGAAAAACTAACTTAAAATGGTCTTCAGAAGGACTCTTGACAGTGCAAGAGTTGAGCAGCCACAGCTGTGCGTCAAACTTGTCCTCTGTTAACTTGTAGCCGTTGGCCGCCAGCAGTCCAGCCATGTACTCTGAGTCCGAGTTGTTGTGTGCACAGCCCCATGTCTTCACATAGATTGTCTGGGTCCCTATTCAGTAACAAACACTAAGAGTTATAAGAAAATCAGCTGATAAACAGTACCTCTTAAAGAAATATTAAAATGGGTTTCTCGAAAAATATGCATTAATTATAAACGGAGAGTAAAGCCCTATCAGCTTTTTTTACCACCCAGCTTGTGCCAAATCGTACTAGATCCAACCCATTTTATGTTAGATTTTTGAGTGTTTCGAGCTCAAGTCACGTCACAACACTTGAAATAAAGTGACAAGTTTAAAGTTTATTAAACAAGTAATTAAGGACACTTCCTAACGTATTTCATTCGGTAAGACGTTCCGAAGTGTGCAACCCCTTCACACGCAACATTTATTATGTAATTTCACAGTGGTATGTTAATTAAAAGCAATAAACAATTTGAGGTTATACCTGGTACAACACTCTCCAAAATGACTTTTTCAGCAGGCTCAGAGTTACTCTTGTTGTCACGTTTTCTTGACCGGACATTCACGCTTTTTCTGCTAGAGTATCTTTCTTTCGGTGTTATGTCCTGAGAAGATATTAAATCTTCTATATCGTCTATAATTTCGTCACAAACACCTGGCATCTTAGTTTTGTTTTGACACTTGACAGTTGTTTGACATTGACATTTCATTCGTGTCATTTTGTACCACAGACATTTTATTTTTGCGTTCCGTTCAAAGTAAAATATGGTTATGAAAACGTAAAGGAGGAAAAGCAGAAACGTCGTTTTTAAACACTCTGTATAGAGATCAAAATTATCCGATATCATTTATAACGTTTGCTATTTTATTGTGGTGAACGTAGCAAAGATAAAGTTCAGTCAAAGCTTCACATCAAGTTATTACCACAATTTATAATGTTTTAGGTTCAAGTTCAAGGTAGATTGGGAAAGTTTGTCAGGCTCGGGTAGAATGAAGTGCTGGCGTCTGTACTTAAGCACCTAGTTTATTTAACTAACTAACTGTGCCTCACAACTTTTGTTAAAAAGTAAAAGTCCCGTCAAAATCGGTCTAGTCGTTTTTGTAAAAATAACGTTAAAACTGTGAATCTTTATGGTTGTTTTTCCGCGGCTGAACAACTTACTTTCATAGAGTAAAAGATAAAAAAATAAAGATGTTTTGTTTATAATTAAAAAAATATTGATCAACTCGAAAACGTGAGTATCAATAGTAACACTAAACGAAACTTGTAGGGTAGGTAGTACCCGAATCGCAGGTAAAAGTATGAAGGGTTTGAATAACTTGTTGGGTAAACCATATTAATGAAGAATAAGATACCAGCTGATTGAAAAGCATGCGGGTCAACTAACTAACACCCGACGGCCGACTTGCGCCGACCGCGACCGTAGGTCGGGAGGTCATACTATTGGTTTGTGGTCGCTTTCGAGTTCTCCTTTCCACAATCTACCATTTTTGGTAGGTAGCTAATATTTTATAATTTGTTTATAAAACGATTGTATTTATTACCAAGACAAAACTATTTCGCTGCGCGAAAACAAACATTAAAACTCGGTGTAAGTACCTTAAGTACCTAGGTATATACTTTCTCAAGCTTTTTATCTACATTCGGTAAAAAGCTGCGTTTTTGAAATTACAAACAGATACTTAATTCGGACTTCCTTAAAGTTTATTGTTATTAGAATCATCCCGATGATGCAAGATGAAAACTTCCTGCTTTAAAGGCGCTTTTATTCGCGTTTCATTCATATTGCCTGCTTCATCATCATCATCATTTCAGCCAAAAGACGTCCACTGCTGGACATAGGCCTCCCCCAGGCGTCGCCACATTGACCGGTCCCGTGCGTCTCTCATCCAGCGGGTTCCTGCAACCTTGACCAGGTCATCGGTCCACCTAGTGGGAGGCCTTCCAACGCAACGTCTTCCGGTTCGCGGTCGCCATTCCAGAACTTTTCGGCCCCATCGGCCATCCGTTCTGCGAGCAATGTGCCCTGCCCATTGCCACTTAAGTCTGGCGATTCTTCGGGCTACGTCGGTAACCTTGGTTCTCATGCGGATGTCCTCATTTCTGATTCGATCACGCAAGGAAACTCCGAGCATAGCCCTCTCCATTGCCCTTTGGGTGACTTTGAGCTTTCTGCTTTGATTGCCTGCTTATCTTGGTCAAATCACCTTAAAAAAACAATTGCTGTGGGTGTCGCCGTCATAACTGCAACTCGAAACTAGACAAAAAAAACAATGTTAAGCTTACGTCGTGTGTATAAAGCATTATCTAGTAACTTTATTACATCTTTATCATCAAATTAATTAACTTTGCCAAAAAGTTAACTGCAGTGTGAGAACACCAAAGTAATAAAGACGTGGTTTAAACAATAATAAGTCATTAATCATGGCATTTAATTGATGTTTAAATGTTATTAAACTTGAATAACTCACCAAAAATAGGTGTCGAGGTACTTATTGCGATCTTATAGAAATCTCATTTCAATGAAACCCCAATAAAAATCTACACTTCCGATTAATAATAGCACATTATTATGGCCATGTTAACATTATACGGTGTCGTTATTAGCGATAATAGTTGTTATTGCAATTGTGTACGGGTTATAATCTGTTGAAATAAATGCGAACGTAAGCATTACAATAGTGACAATGGGTCGTAGACGCAGCAGCTGTCGTCGTAATGGCGGTAAAGGTACCTGTGAGTTTTGGCGCCATTTGTCTGGCAGCTCATTTTATTCAAACCAAAGTTTACTACTTTGTTTTACTTTAGGGACCTTGTAGAAACTAGAACAAATTTCCGTGCGTTCAAGCATTTTTGTCATACCTATTATTGGAATCAAATATAACAGCTCACAACTTAGGACCCAGTAATATTAATGACAATAATATCCGTGGTGCTAGGCAACTGGGCTTATCCCAGTTGTATACATCCCTGTGTGCCTATTGGCCTTGTTCTGTTCTGTCTCCTGCTGATATGGAGGGAAGTGGAAATTATGTTTTTTTTTTCCTACTCCTCCGCTATTCTTTTCTGATTAATTTCGTTGCGGGATCCAAGACAGTTAAATCGCTTCTCTGGGACTTCGTCGAGCTTCATTGTCTCGGCGCTTTTCTTGTGGTCGCCACTGTTGATTCTGGCTAACAGGAGTTAAGTGGTTTGGGAATAGTGTGGCGGGCTTGTCCCAATTAAAAAAACCAAAGTTTACAAATCACTCTGATAGCTAATTATTAAAAGAAAATGTAGAAATACAGCAATAAAAGTTGTTTTTCACTACTTAATTTTTACTGCCTACTTTTACCTTCACCCTAATTACTTTTATAGACCAAGGGCAATTACCTAATTTCATCTTGCGAGATCATTTAAATTCAAATTGAAATCGTTTATTGCAATCCATAATGTACATTTTTACAGGTGATACCACCTGTAAAAATGTACATTTCAGACTCAAATATGGACCCTGTCGGGCACAGCAATTTAAATAAAAATAAAATAATAAAATTAGAGAGAGGAAGAGCGCTTTGCTTCTTTTATTATTAAGTTGGTATTATTTCTATACTTACCATCTATAAATATCTATATTTATTTACTTAATCTATTAATATTATAGCAGTCTATCTATTCTTTTAGTATTTATTTAGTTATAATTATTAAATTACTTATTTGTTTACCTACTTGGTTTCAAAAGTTTTGTTTTAATTTTATTAGTACTTACTTAAACGTTATAATTATGTATTATTATCGATTTATTTTTACATACATCTACATTGACCACTACATAAAGATAATCTCGTTAACTTTGCATTTTATCGCCGTTTTAATTCGCTGAATAGATCATAGTTACAGTGTATGAATAAACAAAAATCTTGAAACCGTTACTGGAGAGAATATTTGAATAGTTCAATCTCTGGTTAGCTTTAGAAATTAATTTGCATTTAATAAGACCCCTTTCGAAGTTTGGTGCAGCAGAGCGATGAAAAAGTTCACCTTTCTCCATTCGTGCAACGCGCGCGCGCCAGCCCGCGGCCGGCAGAAGCGTGCGCGCGTCGGTCGTGGCAAGTAGCTTGTGACAGCTGCTGTGCTTTGTGTGTTCGAATACAGAGTGAACTTTATCGTGTTTAGTTAGTGGACTTTTGTTGGACTTCCAAGTTTTTGAATATCGAATTGGTGAGTGTAAAAAATTGTTTTGTTTTGGATTTTGAGTGTCCTTATTTTAGCTGTAAAATAGCATGTTAGGTAAGTGATTTATGGGATTATGGATAATGTATTCATATTTATTATGCAGTCATGTCAAATATTCGTCAATTTAATATTTGAAGAGTCCGTTTAGTTAAGTGTGGTGTTAATATTTAAACAAGTGAATATTGCCTACCTCTCTAATAAATAGATAAGAAAAGGGAATAAAAGAAAAAAAACTACCGATTAGTTAAGATATACATTTAGGTTTGCCAAATGCTTACATAAATAAAATTGTATGTTTTGCAAATGTTACAATTTAGTTGTAGCTTAAAGGAGGATATTTTATGCAGGCAGACTAGCCCCCAAATCTCATGATCTAATATAAAAATCCTATTTCTAATGGATTTATGTTAACACAATGTAAACAAAAACACGACATTAATTATGACAAGTGCGGGTAGTTTAAAAATACCTTATTTGGAGCGCTTTACAAATTGCCAGTTAAAAATAATATTATTAAGTATTACCTTATTTTAGTGGTAACAGTTTACCTACTAGTGATGTACCATAATCTTGTTTTCTCATGCGATTACTACTGATGTTTTATGCTGACTTCCTTCCTAGGTTAGCTACTTAAACCTATCGCTAAAATAAAATGTACAATACTTAAATTGCAATCTGTATCATATTTCTCACGGTACTTACCCAGTAGAAATTAGAAATTAATGATCGAAAGAGATTATCCGAGAAAACTATGAGACACATACGAAAAGTACACACGTAGGTATTTATTTATGTAGATACATCTGTGTAATAAACAGAGTGTAATGCCCTTTAATGCGTAGTGCCACAGATTACCTAAAATTATCAAGTAGGCCAAAGAGGCGGTCGTAATTCGACAGACTTGTAGAGCCGTTTTCTTTTCTTTCGTAAACACATAAAAACTAATCAATTCTTAGAACACCTGCCGGAAGAAAATCGAAAGGCAATAAAACTGCAATAAATGACAATAGAAAATATCGTTGGAATTGATGAAGTTTTTTCGATAAACTTACTCAAACACACATAAGCACGTATAGGTAGGGCTACCACTCATTCCCATTTCTAAGTATATTCTTATTTGCTGTATTAATCATTGCATTGCACCACTTGAAGATTGTGTGAGTAACTTTATAGTGGGTTGGGATTTAAAGCATGTTATTGATAAGGCTTGGAAAAGCAGCGATGCAGTGATGTTAAAAGTTGTCAAACATTTACTAACATGTTTAAATACAAGTCAATCAAATCTTAGTAAATCTGGGCGAACCTAGCCGCTGCGCTGCGACCACAACATTTATTTTTATAAAAAACTATGTAACATGTTTTTTAAACAAATTATAGAGATTAGGCTCTGCATATAAATATTCGCCCAAGCAAACATGTTTATTAAAACAAGTTTTGATTTTTGGAACATCAGAAGGGGCAACTGTCACAATGGCTAACCCCTGCTTCCAAGATTCATCCAAAGAGTTCGGATATCGCTGCCGCGCTGCTTAAAACCGGCCTGACCGAACATTACACATGCCTAACAGCCACTCGGCTAAACAAACTATTTATTCTATTTCCAACTATGCGAGCTCCACTAAGTCTCGATCATCTAAATTAATGTTTTATTTACGTCTACATTTTTACTCCGAAAACTGTAAAGCTTTAAAGTTATAGTGTTGTTTGAAGGTCGTCACGGGATTGTGGGTTCGGTAAGGATGCGCGTGCGACCCTACTATGGTACGGGACAGTAGCGCGTGTCTTGCACGTGCCGTGTCCACCTGTCGCTTCGGTACTGGTCCAGCACTACGCTACGTAATAAAAAGTTTTCGGAGAAAATTAAAAAGAACAGAAATATTTTATCATAGCAATCGTTAGACCGTATGGTACGGTCGGCCTAAAAGTGGTATTCCTCTTGTGCCAATCTTTACTACCTGTAAATAATAACCTAGCTATAAAGAACGCATGATAATTAGCAAATAGGTTCTATGTAGATGTAGGTACCTACCTAGTTAGTTAGTTTATAACGTGCAAAGTTACAACGAATTTCGACCGTAGAGTAGCATACCACTTTTTACCCACTTGCGTCAGAAGATGAGCTAGTTGACTGCTGACTCCTCCATTGATGATCAAAAAACCAAACCCATGACGCTCTTTTCCCAATAGTAATGACGAACGTACTTCATGAGCCAAATAAATTAAAACCAGAAGGTTTTTACCACTTCACCTTCTATTTTATATTCCTCATCGATCTCAAGTACACACCTACCTAGTTACCTATTACATATTGACTAAACCAGGTAAATATTTAACCACAATAATTCAACAAAAAATCCCCTGACGAAATAAATTAAATCACTGTAAAATGCGTAACCTCCGTCATTTTTTAATACCTTCAATGATTTGTAAGTACCGACCTATTATGTGCATAAGTCCTACTTGATATAATTATGATATCTGAAATGTAAGTATTATTTGATAGATTAATGTTACCTCCAATAGCCTGAAACACAGGTTTACCTAGTTCGGGCAGCAATCATGGGTTATCTTGTCATAGATTTATGAATAATTAATTAATTAATTGACCTTAGATTTTTGAATACATTTTCATTATTTTTATTTATTTAATGCACCTCCTCTAAACAAAAACTCGTTGACCGTGCACGTCAATGAAATAAAATAGCATGATAATGCTTAAGTATTCTCTCCCTCGTAAAATATTTTCATAATTTTTGACGATCACGTAGTCAATAATTAAACCATTATCACACTGATACCTAATCTCTAGTGTGGAAAGTGAATGAAAATGTTGGTAGATAGGTATCAATTATTTTAATATCAAGCTCTGCAACACGCACGCACTGCCGTTAATCTGCATCCACAATAAACTCTACGTCAGAAAAACAAAGAGAATTATCTAGAAAGGAGAATGGGCTTATTGGTACACCCCTTCAATAGCAATGAGATATACGTCGTTGGATAGCTCCTTTTAACTGAAACAATATTTACTATTACAGTTTTGTTGAAATGTTTGTCCGTTTTGAGTTATAGCTCAAAAACAAAAGTAAAAATGGATACCTATTAACGTTATAATATCTTAGTGTGTAAGCTAAAATTACATCAATGTCGTTGTATATAACGTAATTCGTAATTATCATAACAAAACATAACATCACGCCTGTAATTCCCGAAGGGTTAGGCAGAGGTGTAGGTGCCTAATAGTAGGTACACCCACTTTTCGTCAGTTATGTTTAAGTCCCATGTAATAGAGGGCGAGCCTATTGCCATCAACCTGGCACAAATCCAGACACCATGGCTGCTACCAAGAAATTCTTGAGGGAAACTCCAATAACACTTTGTCCGACCAGGGAGAATGTATGGAAGCTGGTACACCCCTCCAATAGCAATGTCATATACGTCGTTGGATAGGTCTTTTTAAATGGAACAATATTTACTTTGACAGTTTTGTCGAAATGTTTGTCCATTCTGAGTTATAGGTTAAAAGCAAAAGTAAAAATTGATGATATTAATATTGTGATATCTTGGTGTAAAAAGGAAAATAACACGTCGTTGTATAATAATATATATTATTATAGTATAATAATGTAATTCGCAAATAACATAACATACCATCACGCCTGTAATGCCTAAAGGGTTAGACTGAGGTGTAACTTATAATAATACACCGATGTTTTCGGCAGTTATGTTTCCCATGTAATAGAGGGTGAACCTATTGCCATGAACTAGGCATAAATACAAATTCCTTGACTGATACTGACAAATTCTTGAGAGCAAATCCAATAGGTAACAATTTACCCGACCCGGGAATCGAACGTAGGGCCTCATGTTCAGCAGTCGCGCTTGCAACCACTAGATCAACGAGACATTCAAAAATTACCAATTAATAAAATGTACGTAAACAGATGAGTACTTTGTGTCGGAATACTAAAAACTTTTTTTAACTTTGGTTTTTGAGATATAACTCAGGATGGACAAACTATTTCGGCAAAGCTGTCATAGTAGATATTGTTCCGTTTAAAAAGACCTATCCAACGACGTATATGACATTGCTATTGGAGGGGTGTACCAGCGTCCATACATTCTCCCTGGTCGGACAAAGTGTTATTGGGTTTTCCCTTACGAATTTCTCAGTAGCAGCCACGAAGTCTCGATTTGTACATAGTTGATGACAATAGGCTTGCCACCTATTACTTGGATATTAAACATAACTTGGATATACTATCAGATACCCCTCTACCCAACCCTTCGGGGGCTACCGGCGTGATGATATGTTATGTTATTTGCGAATTACATTATATTATTATACAACGACGTTAGTGTTATTTTCCCTTACACACCAAGATAACACAATATTAATAATATGATTTTTTACTTTTGTTTAAGTATAACCTTTAACTCAGAATGGACAAACATTTCGACAAAACTGTCAAAGTAAATATTGTTCCATTTAAAAAGACCTATCCAACGACGTATATGACATTGCTATTGGAGGGGTGTACCAGCTTCCATACATTCTCCCTGGTCGGACAAAGTGTTATTGGAGTTTCCCTCAAGAATTTCTTGGTAGCAGCCATGGTGTCTGGATTTGTGCCAGGTTGATGGCAATAGGCTCGCCCCCTATTACATGGGACTTAAACATAACTGACGAAAAGTGGGTGTACCTACTATTAGGCACCTACACCTCTGCCTAACCCTTCGGGAATTACAGGCGTGATGTTATGTTTTGTTATGATAATTACGAATTACGTTATATACAACGACATTGATGTAATTTTAGCTTACACACTAAGATATTATAACGTTAATAGGTATCCATTTTTACTTTTGTTTTTGAGCTATAACTCAAAACGGACAAACATCTCAACAAAACTGTAATAGTAAATATTGTTTCAGTTAAAAAGAGCTATCCAACGACGTATATCTCATTGCTATTGGAGGGGTGTACCAGCTTTCATACATTTTCGCCCATTCTCTTTTGTTTGATTTTATAAAACATCTCTGCCAAAAATATCAAGGAAAATATGACTTTGACAGAGAAAGAATAATTTTACAGCGCCTGAACTACCCAATGTAGCTTGCGTACCGACACTTTTGACTGCCTAATTAGCTTTTCCTTGAAGCCTTAGAAGTAGAACCTTGCTTCCCAGACAAGGTGACTTCAAGTAAGCACTGCTGCCCTCAAGTTGTCTCGAAAGGGATACCCCTCCCTAAGTCCATCTCATTACACAATTTAGCTAAGAAAGAAAACGTCTCCTTTTCCTTAATCCTTACGCCATAGAACACACATATTTAGTAACAACACAGTGGGGCAAAGACAATCAATTTCTATTTATAGTAAACTGGAGTAGTGGTAGTTGACAGTAGTGAGTGTAGTGACGTCAGTACCACATTGATGTCACTTGTCACTTCTCACTCGTTATGCTAAGTTAAGTCATCGAGCACTGGGACACTTTTATCTGCAGATTTATGTGGAATAATTGAATGCTTATCAATTTTGTTATTGCCTTGCACAAATGCACGTAGGGTTACTATAACCGACTTGTTGGACCCTCTACCGGGCTTCAGCTATGCCATTTGTATTTTGGTAAAGGTCATCATCAATCTCTTGTCCTTATACCAATTCATTTAGGGTCGGCGCAGCATTGTCTTCCTCTTCCATACCTCTCTGTTTTTCATGATTTCATGAGACATCTCCTTTCTTACCAGATCCAACATTCTTAGCGTTAGCACAGTCCATTCATCGTTTCTTTGGTCTTCCTCTACTCTTATCCTTATCACTTGTCCTCACGACATTTTCCTCATTCATCCGCACCCGCATGGGCAATGGTAAATGGGCTTCTGAAATACAAAGATTAAAAATTAAAATATTCGATTTTTTTTAAATAGAAGGCAACCCTACTTGCACGCACAGGCCTTCGCCATTATCGGGTCACTAGACACTAGCCGCCGTCGTCGGTCTAGGAGCTTTAGTACTTAAGATAAGTTGTCAAGCGAACAAATAGTAGCAAGTTAGTTGATTGTGTTCAATAATAAAATTGTGTTAATTACATACGTTATGAGATTCCCGTTTCAAATTCTAGCATGCATAACATAGCCTACGCTCTACTTCCCCATAGAATGCATAAAAGCGGATTTCTCTTTCTAATTAACTCGTCTATGGTATGGTACTTACTTTTCACAGTACACTTACGTGCAGGCCATAATTTACATATTTATCATATGACCGTCTAAAGGCGGATCGGATATCCGAAGTCCGAACTCAGAAACACTCTCTACGAACGCGAAGCTCATTTGAATTTTCCAGATATTCGAAACATAACCGCGATTACCATACAATAAGCCACACAGATTACAATCTCCAACATGCTGTTATGAAATTTTATTTATTAATAGTCTGCCCACTGCTGGACTAAGTGACTTCCGTGTATTGATTCAGAATGTATTCAAACATGACGAAATTACATTCAGTCATGTCATGAATTATTAGTAGGATTAGTGGTACTGCACTGCATTTCTTAATCAGAAATGCCGTTCCTAGATGTAAAGTATGAATTTGTTGGACTTGTGGGTGACTTTGAGAACAGAAGCAAACGAAAGAGAGAAAGAAATTTTGTATCAAAGTGTGAAAGATAAACTAAGTAATCATTTAAGGAAAGAAGTGAACAGTGTGTACTTGTAATGACGGGTGATAGCTGAAAGAGATGCGTGGAAGAATCAGACATTTCTGCGTTGACTCTAAATAAAATAACAGGTAAGCGCAGATGAATCTAAAAACAGTGTCAAATTAACACAATCAATCAGTCACAGCAATAGACGTTTCTTCATACCATGACTGAATACGCAGTGAACCAATAAAGTTACCATTCATAATATAGCAATAAACAGAAAATCGTGCGTTTTTGCAAGAATTTCAAAATCTCCATGTTCGACAGAATCAGATGAAATGCAATTCTGATTTGAAAGACTATAGGACTGAGGAGAACAGGCTGTTTTGCATGTACGTGATAAATTAGCATGGGGCTATTCATAAGGTTACGTGTGGTCCTGCTAACAATAGCCCCCATTGGTTCTCCAAGGTGGTACAGAGCCTGTGTCATGTAGAATGTGATGGCTACATTCCTACATTCACTTGTGTATCACAAGCGATGAAGGTTCGTTTTTTGAGAAAGCCGAAGATTCAGAGGAGCAAAAGTGGTAAAATCACAGTTTTACTTTTAACTAAGAAAAGGAAAAAGAATACTTAATTCCATTCTCGTTTGTTCGTCCAAAACTGAAAAAAACATCAAAGATCCTAGAAATGTGCCTTCTGCCAAACTGAAGATGTTGAAGCCAATTTGATTCCAGATTAAGCCAAACTTTGAAGAAAAAAAGACACAATATCCTTTTACTAATTCCCCTGCCAAACAAACATTTATTGGGTGATTCATGTTCAGCAGGTAGCCACAAACTTGTTATGTAGAAGGCCAATAGATCAATTATTTCTTGATTAATAATTGGCTTTACATAAATGGTATCATTTGGCTGTGAGGTACAAAAACTAGAGCGACATAACCCAATCATCATAGACTCGTTGTTATTTCTGACACCTACAGTGGCTATAATACCTAGTGCTATTCCGACTAGTAAATTAAAAGGCACGCGATCATTTCCGTGTGGCCCGTACTTGCGATTGCGACCAAAATAAAAATAGAATTGACCTTTTCGCAAATTGTGGCGGTTTAGCTGTTAAACCAATATTTTCTTCTTCTATTTGAATCCATGATACTTATGATCTATTGTTTACCTAGTCGTAGTAAATATAGATCGCGTATCGAAGTCATCCTTTGAACGTACAAGAAATACATCAATTTGAAGAAGATTGGACAGCTATACTTTTCATTCCAGTACCAGATTTTGATGATAATGATATCATCAAAATCATCATTCCAACGACATTATCCGTTACCTGGTTTGTTTTGTTAATTTTCCGCGATAAGTATAGCGCGTCTTTTGTCCATTTTCTTCATGCGGATTTTACAACTTTCTGACGTCCCAGGTCTCATTGGCCTGATTAAATGCCACTACCATCTCAATCGCAGACACATTTCAAATATTTCCCTACAACTGATTAATTTGTTTGAACAAGGAGTGGGAACATACAAAATTATCAGTTTGCAATAGTTTAGAGGGTGCTATTTATTCTCAAACAAGTTTCTAAGAGGCAGGTCACCGACTTGACCGCTGATATGTTATTATTGATATAAATTAAACGATGCACCTAATATCGATAATATTTTGTTTCATATCACTAATAATTTAAATACAATGCGCTTCAATCAGAAGATCAATCATTTAACTTTGCATTTGATTTATTTAATCGTTGGTTCAAAACATATATAGGTACATGTAAGTTAAATAAATAAACACGAAGAGATTGATTGATGATGGTGATGTCTGAAAGGTGCAAACTGAAAACAAAATCCTGTGCGACAAACTTAAAGAATCGACCAAAGCAACATCGGAAACTAGAAAGATTTTTGGACATTGCATATTCATCCAATCCTAACACAGCCTCATTATCTAAAGTAGTAGTAACAGTAAGTAAAGCCAATGATGAGTCAAATCATTATACACTACCAAAATACTGACACCAGCAGCTTATCATAACCCCAAAGCAAATAGTAAAAGAGTAAATAGGTACCACTAAATATGTTACAGTATACTCACGACAGTACAAACAGTCATAATTAATTATGTTCACGATGATACATCACACGGGTACCGCATTTCGTGTGGAGCTAGACTTCTGTAAGGCACGGTGGGTATAGAGTCCATTGTGTCTTGTGTGCTAGATCTAGGCCACTTATCCGAACGTTATAATTAGTGCAGCTAGCGGCGTCTTCCTAACTGCCAGTTATGTAGCTACTGTCGGCAAAAGAATAAGGTGGAGAGATAAGAGTATGGATGAGGAATGTGGATATGCAAATTTTTTTCCAATCAATAAGCGAGAGACATTACAACTGTAACACACCTATATAAAGGGATTGTTTCTGTGAAAGAAGATGTGGTTAGGGAAGACGTGACCATGACGACGTACAAGGAAGATAACGATGACGACGTAGATGATGGTAAAAGATACCTCTACATTAAAACGGTCCCAAATAATTTGGCATAATTATAAGGCACTATATATAATGACGTGACGTCAAAAAGACTTGACTACTCAACACATGCACACCGTTGCAGACAGCAATAATTTGTCTTCACATGTCAACGGCATCGGCATCAGTTGCAAGTTAGCTGCCTGTTAACTTATCCCTTTTTTCGACAGTACCTGTAACTATTTAGCGATAAATAAATATGGTTACGTGACGCGATAATTATGACGCTTTGACAGCCAGCGGATGTGTGGCTATCTATTAGTGATGATTGGGATGCCTTGGTGTTAATAGAAGAAAATACACTCAGTTTTTAATGTGTTTGGGTTCCGAGATAATATCGGCTAGAAAGAATTTTGTAAAATATCGCTTTACCTTTAACTTTATCCCACCTTGAAAAGTCCAGAAAGTTGGTACCTAGATCTTCACTCTTATTAGTTAATTTCAATCTATCACCTTTTGCTGAATGATTTTGAAGTTACCTAAGTTCCTTGTGTTTGCGAACTTCACTCTTTGAAATATCATCGTTTCCAATGTCAGCTGTCGCTCTTTATCGTGCCGTTAGTACAGAACCTAGTGTCGAGAGTTTTTATGCAGCTAATGGGCCTCTGACTTGGCTTTACATGCCGTCGAAAAATATTTCTTAGGCATGATTGTTTCCTCACGCTGGTTTCCTTCACCGAAGCAACTTGTGAGTCTTGGGCTCGAACTCCAGCCAGCCATATGAAATATATACACAGATCTATTATCTAGCCATTCTCAATAGAGCCAATACCAGCGAACGTAGTTAGTACGCCCAGAAAGTAAAGTTATTACAATGGCAACTCATTTCGCTGAATCAACTTTCTCCAGTTATTGCATACGCTATGAGCTATTAACAGATCTACAAATAGGAGGCAGCCATGCAAAGTAAGGTTAGTTAAGCAGTTCTTGGTAAATGCCGACAATTCATTAGTGATCATGGTTTTAATTGAGCTTATTGAAGAATGTCTTATTCTGTTTCGAAGGCTTTAGTAGTGATCCTATGTTTGATTCTTCTTCTCATTTTACTAGTCCCTACTAGATTCCCTCTTCGATTTCTACAGTTTTTGGGCCTTTCCAAGGGACAAGGGTAGTACCTGAGTTGATCCGATCGGTAATCGCTGGAACCCGTAACCTACTTATTTGAGAAAAGGCGAGGCAAATTACAATGCGTTTGGAGAGCCAAAACTACCTTCAACACAAACCCTAGTGTAGTTAATAATGATTTCCTAATTCTGGAACACATTTCATGGTGTAGTACCTACCAGTAGATAAGGCACGAAATACTCCGGAACCAAAGAAGAATTCCCCATTTTCAAGATATAAAATGCTTGTTCAGTCCGGCGCACATCAGACGCCTCTTTATATCTGCAAACATAATTCTACGTAGGATCTAAATGTAGTTTATTTACTTTCGAATATTTCTTGCGTATTCGCTACAACTACCCACACCGATCTGATGTTCCACAACAAATTCTTAAGTCGTTTGTTGAAACTTCAATTGTTCTTTATTGTAACTTATGTTAGTTTTTCTTGGGACTCATACAAACAGTACATTTTGGTGTCGATTTATGACGATATCGCCGTATATCAGAACTTCATAAGCAATGGATAAAGTATATTTTCGAAATGTTTCATGCAATCGATTACGACTGGCTCCTCGTGGTACATTCATCATGGCTATAATTCCGAAAATAAACAAATTCTCTTTGAGCGGATTCGCGTCCATCATTTTGGATTACTTACTTTTGTTATCCTTGAGAATTGATGAATTTCTATAGTTCTAAGTTTGTTGCGTCACTAAACTTAGGTACTCGGAAACATTGTAGACTCATTTTTGTGAGTGTGTGATTGACACACATAGTTTTATAGGTCATTTGAGCCCCTAAACGGTAAACCCACCACTCAAATTCATCATAAAGGTAACGTGCAGATACCGTATTTGGACTCTCATTTTCATTCTATTCTAGGTAGGTACACACGGCTACACATCAAGCTATACAAAACCAGTATAATCTGATCGTTCATTGTGCGAAAAGATCTAGTAAAGTGAGTGAGTTAACTGGTTTTGTATAGCTTGATGTGTAGCCGTGTGTACGAGTAACTCAGAAAATAATGACATATCTATAGGTTTAATTAATATTGGCAGTGGCAGGCAGGTAAACAGGTATTCGTCAGGTAGGTGTACTTACAAATACAGAGCTAACACCTAACCAACCAAAGTTTATGTTAGAAAACCCTGGCCTATATTAGTTTTGCTGTATTGTTTTGGCCAAAGACTTAAAGGGTTCATTGCATTACCTGCTTGACCTACCTAACTTCAAGTTTTATCTTACCAAAAACTGTGGACCAGCCATAATCGAGACTTCTTCGTTACATTCTTCGTTAGTTGAAATCCCTACGGCCTACCTATTTAAGTATTAGGACATCCTCTTCTTATCTATCACATATTGTATGGTTACTGTAGTCTTGAATCATCTTTCATCTATTAGCAAAACTTTCTGTGTTATAGGTCTGCCGCACATTTCTTAATACTGATCTAATTCCGTCTTAATGTAACTGATCGAACACGTATGTAAGTACCGTGTATCGTAACCAATCGATGTTTGAACTGTTTGCAGCTCGAAATACCTTCCACTTGTTCACGGAACCACGGAGCGTCCAGCTGTCTACGTGTCTACGTCATACAATTTCACAACCACGCTGGAAATAATATTCACGGAACCCAAATGTGTATTGTTAGTGTATTAATATTAAATGTTTGCCACTCTTGCTTGTCCGCATCACCGTTGAATTTGTTTGTTTTGTAGATTCTTCAGAATCCTTTCTGTTTTCCTCCTTCTATATGAGATTTTCCAGAAATGTTATGTGAACCTTCCATCTAAATAAAAACGGGAGGAAAGCTCTAGTTGGTGTTTTTAGAATTTGTGAATGCTAACGTTAAGTGCTCACCAGTAATTGTGTTGGGTGCGATAAAGCTAAAGCTCTGTCAATAACATTGATGCTATCTACATTCGATAACAGCGTGTTTTATCATTGCAATGTTCAGCCTGGCTCATTATTGCATTGCAATTTTGTTCTTAGCGTGTCGATGGCAATCTAAATTATGTCGGTCCAGAATTGAGCTACCTACGATCAGTTTAGCTTCCGTCAGTTCCTATAAAGTATAGACAGCAGGAAATTAAAACAAGCATCCTAATGTTTGTGAAACAACACTAAATTATACAGACACACTCACTTTGATCTCTAATGACAGGATCGATATAAGATGCAGAACAACCAAAGAGACACACACTGCACACAGAAATGCAACACGATATGTAAATTCGGCTTCATTATTCGACAAGAATAAATTACTCTAACCCAAATCTCCCAAAAGTCTAGACTGCATTGACTCATTGTCAATTGTTTTCTCCGTTTTTGCAAAATCGCAGTTAAGATCCCAGCCTACCGTGATGAGTCAATTTAGTGTGTTGAGCATAAGAGTTGCACTGACATGATTCAGTCAGGAAGTGACTCAGTATAATATATGTTTCGATATGAAAGCCTACAGTTTCATTCACTGTAGAGAGTGTAGAGCCCTATGAGGGCCTCACGCAAATCCGGAATATGTTTGTTTCTTTTTTCAGCAAGACTTATTTGATTTTCGTTTATTTCCTTACAGTTTGCCTAACATAGTTCTACTAACCCCCTTGTTTTGTCAACAGCTATTGGTTAGCTTCAACAATTCCCCATTTGTGGCTTGACAACAATTATGCCATTAATGGCAAAGTTAGTTTTGACTTATTTTATTCCAAAGGCTTATTATTTCTATAACTTTAACTTTGTCCGAATTTCACACAGAGCTTTATCGAGCTGATATTGTGGCCAATTGTGACACCACTTCTTAGGGCCTTGCCAGAGTAACATTTTAGTAGTGACATACATGATAGAAAATTGAACAATGTGTTAGTTAGATTAAGTCACTGAATACCTTGTGTAGTCGTTGAAAGTCTGTGTGAAGGAAGATATAGGCTAGAAAAGAGGTGACTACTGAGATGACTAGTTATAAGAAGACATGCTGCGCCAAACCCCAAATAAATTGAGATAATGATGATGATGATGAATAGGTAAATAATAATAATAATGGTAATACTGCAACTGTTGAAAGTAGACAGATAGTAGAAATACGAAACGATTTCAAAGTGGTTATCATTTACCCTCTTGAGTCTTGATGGCTGTATAAGCTCGATGAAATGATCTCTTCAAAGCGAAGCACCTAATCTAGCCAAACTTCAATCGATCGCTCGCCTACTCTTACGCCCACTAAAAGTCAACATCCGGGAAAGAACTCATAACAATGAATGAAAATAATTCAGTCACTTCAGTTTTATCGATGAATAATGGTAAAGTATCGAGAACTTGTTATTTGTAACTTTGTAAGTTGATTCACCCCTCACCGGATAAGATTAGCGTATGACTAGATTTCAAAATATTATGTCATGGAAAATATTTCTTGTAAACTAACTGGGAGGATTTCTTGTCTAAATATAATTCGTCATCATCATTTTGTGGTACCTACTTAAACGTTTAATTATTTTATAGGCTACCCATGGTTATTTTCCCCACATACACAGATAAACCATTGATTTTGATCGTTGTGGTCACGGAACAGAAGTGGTTGTGGTTTAAACCAGGAAAGTGCGCAAAGGACAATGCGTTACGTTTATCCATTTTATAATGAAACCATTTTGAGGAAAACCACTTGTTATAATATATTGGTACTAATGATATTAATTTTTTCGTTAGTTATTCGCAAAGTCAGTCTATACTTAAAGGGTGTTAAAAAATCCCTTACGAAGCCTTTTTGTTTTGAACCTTCTAGTTATAGAGAAGTTGAAGGTCAAAGATCCAACATTTTCGCGCTAAAAACGCTTTTTAACCGACTCCTAAAAAAAGAAGGAGGTTCTCAATTCGTCGGATGTTTATATGTAGGTATATATATATATTATTTTTTTATGTTTGTTCGGGCATAACTCCGTGACTTGCTAACCGATTTGAAAAATTATTTGAAAAGGTCCCGAAATGGTCCCATAATTTTTTTATCGAAATCGGACAAGCGGTTTTTGAAAAATCGACAAAACTCAAAAAAAAAACTACATTGTCCACATTATGACCAATGAACATGTGAACCACTAAAAAGTGCAAAATAAAAACTTTTTAACAAAAAATAAAACCGACTTCAAAAAAAAGACACAAAAAAGTCAAAAATAAATCAGTCGATGTCGATGGCAAAAAATGAAATCAAACAAACAAAAGTCACCGACTTCAGACACTGATTTATTTTTGACTTTTTTGTCTTTTTTTGAAGTCGGTTTTATTTTTTTTGTTAAAAAGTTTTTACTGGCGACATTAAAATTTTAATTAAAAAAAATGGGTGCTATGTATTTTTCCGTTACTTTCAGCACCCTGTATTCCTCTAATACTATCCCGCGTAACTCCAGGCACAAAGAACAATTACTCAAATCACTTCCCGGAAAACTCCTTCCTGAAACTATGGTAAAATGTAGTATGATCTACTAATTACTATCATAAAATAATTCTCTTCCACTGGCCATCAGTTTGTCATAAACCCACTTTTGTAGAACTCAAAAAATCGAAGGCCTACTGCCCCCATATCTTCGTCAAACTCGATGGGCCTTCAGGCTATTAACAGCTGAACAAATAACCCAGAAGGACGGTCGTTTGTTCTGTAGATTTACAGTTTACCCACAAACCTGGGCGGACAAACTTCGGTACGGTACCTAATCATTTTGAAGAATTACTGGTTCTTCTACGGACATAATTCGGTCAGGTTTGTTGCTTCTAGTTTCGAGTAAGTGAGCATACGTCTATTAGAATTTTTCAAAACGGAAGCTTGAGCGTGGAGCGTGTCTTGCTTGAGCCTACGGATCGGACGTTCCGCTCGAGTAGTATTTGTTAATTTTTGAGGACTTCACTTTAATTTTTTATTCGTTTTGTGTTCAAAAGCTCCACTTTGCGTGATTTATGCGGATTGAAAGCTAATTTCGGATTACGTTTTTAACTGTTGTACATTTGTCACTTATTTCTCGAGTAAATAGCTCTGGCGAATTGAACGTCAGACTAAAGACTACAAGCTTCTACCTGATCCAGATTTTATATAAACTGCTACTTATGCAGAGGGACGCATTTGCGATAGCTTCGGTGGATCAACAACACAAGTGTCGCTGCTATGACGACATATTTTATGTTATATTACGGCTGTCTACCGAGCGGGTTTCCCCTAAAGCTCAGTAAGTGATACATCACAGGACTTTCCCAGTCCTTTTACACTGTCAATGACCAACTAAGTATGTAGGTACTTATCTACTGAAAATGACGGAACGATCAGTTTGTTATAGGTTCTTCTTCTTATCGTGTGGGCAGTAAGGTCTAACGACCCCACACACCCTAGTGTCAGAGTTTCTAAACCGCCGCAAGGGCCTCTGACATGGTTTGACGACCGCCATTTGGCGGCCGGGACCACCGGCTTATACGTGCCTTCCGAAGCACGGAACCATCTTTTTATCAGACAATCAGGTGATTCAAGCCTGCAATGTCCTAACCAAACTGGAAACAACTTCACAAAGTATGCTTCCCGTGGGAATCGAACCCAGGACCATCGGGTCACAAGGCAACGCCTAAACCACTCGACCACGGAGGCAGTTATCGGTTCATCCTACCGAATACTGACTGTTATTGGGATCTAGGATCGGCCGAGTTGGTACGGGACAAGCTGTCGAGATCGGACCCTGGCAAAGATCGAACGGTGTCGGCAATTTGAGTGCCTACCTTTATCGTTTTTAATTAAAGTAAAAGAGATTAGCCGATCTCGCTCTAACATTTACCTAATATCAGCTGGATCGTTTTAAAAGATCCGAACTACCCAATGGCAGCACTTGTAAACAGAATGATTGGTTTCGGATAGATGTAGGCTATCTATAGGAGCCGAGCATTAGTCGGTGGTCGACGCGAGGTCGTTGGCACATTTTTGCGGCATTCGTAGTTTTCCGTACATCAATCCGGTAAAGCCCTGTTTCTGCTTACTCATTAGTTGAAAAGAAACGAGTGGAACGTTGACAACTTGACACACGTGAACACGTCACAATCGTTATCAGGAATAAGGAAACTACAATAAAGTACAGGTGTTACGCATACCTACCTACTGTTTTATTAGATGAGAGTTTTGTTTAGGACTACTACGAAGTTGGTGTTGGCATGTGGGCAGCAGGATCATTTTCTACGTCCATTTTCGTCACTCTCTTGTCCTTTTCCTGACTTACTTGAGGACGGCTCTACATTTCTTGTTCTTTTAACTTAACTCTATTAATAGGCACCTCGGGTCACCCCCCTTTATGAGCAGTAATTTTTCACACTGTCCGTCCATCGTTTACTTGATCTTAATATTATGTATCCAAATTCAGTTAGCGTTTCAGACTGTTCCACAACAGTTTTCCCAGTTTCATCCGGTTTCCACAAACAATACTTATCTCTGAAAGTGCGTTTACTAGCGGAGGCCTGTTACGTTATCAGCGTAAGCCGAGAAGCGCCACTGGCAGGAAGATTAACTAATTAACTCGTCAAACAATCGACATTTTATCAAATTAGTGACGTCATCACCAGCCATTTTTGGCGCGCATTTACCGCGGCCAGTGACGCCCCCGTATCGATTGAAGCTCTTAGTAAATTAGTGATGTGTGCAAACATCGAGCACTCGATGAAATTGGATTGACATCTGTCATTAACCGTGTTATTTCCATTATTTGTTATTAGGATATGATGTGTTATCTTTTATTAAATTGACTACCTGGTTTTTAATCAGTAAACTGCTTAATTTTTTTCTATAAGGCCGCAAATTGGAGAGGCGATTCTTGCAGCGTGCAGCGGGGCGTTTAATGGAACTGCCCATGTAACGCGCCGCTGCAAGCTGCAAGAAACGCCTCTCACTGTTATGGTATCTTAGAAATCTTTTTTTCAATTAATGATGCATTTTACACCTCATCTGAAGAAAACTAGTGATTAAATTACATTAATTCAGCATTAGCGAGAACAATTGGCGCAATTTATTGATGATGATGATGAGCGAAACTGCCAACGTAATCGCATACCGACGCCATATATGTGCAACAAACTCATAGAACTGCTTTACGAGACGCACCCGCAACCATCAATAATTATCTAGTATTTAATAATAGCAACAAATGATACGGCAAATCATACTCTAATCGATTTAATTAATGCGTCGTTAAAATTTCAAAATGGCGTCAGAAGACGTTCAGATTTACGCGGCATTGTACAGATCATACGCATGTTGTACGTCAATAAACAACAGCTTCCCGGTATAATGAAGAATTGAAAATGAAAAAGCTTTATTTGCGTGGATTAGACGCGAGTTTCCGATTTTAAAATTAGGTTTTTCATTTCTCGTTAAAATGGAAGATGCCATTGATCTTGGAGATATATGACTGTGTAGATATTAATCGAATTTGTTGGGGCATTTAATGTCTTAAACGTAAGACAAATCACCAGAGAAGTTGCTAAATAGTTAACACTCAATAAATCTTACCCCATTACGCTTCACTTCAACGAGACGAAAATATAGCCGCAGAACTTTAATACGACATTTATGAACCACGGAAGACAATAACTATTCTGAAGAGCAGTAAAACTTTCAGCCGGCACCACGCTCAAAGTGAGATGCTCCACATAACGTGGAAATGGCCAGTAGGTACTACTTATAATATATCTTAGGATTTCATGGTGGCGCCACTTGCAACGCCAAATCTGTCAATTTCAGTGCATTAAAATCTAGTTCCTTGTCCCGCCGTCGTCCAAAATATGCTGGGTGTTCAGGATTAACTAGTGTTGTTATGAAATGTACATAGTTTCCCACACGATTGGTTAGACGGCGCCAGCGCCAGCCCCGCACGTAAATGGTTGCAAACGAAATTATGTCTGTACTGTGTAGTTACTAGCTGTGCTGCTGTAGACTAAAATAAGAATGTGAGCATTACCAGCCGGATCTGTTCTAGCCTCGCTTTCGGTTGTCTTTACCGATAGTCCAATGTTGTTTCAATAATTATGAATATTTCTCATTTTTCTACTGCTTCATGAAAGAGCTGCCAAACAAAAGATTATTTGAAATGATTCGATTAAAAATGTTGGCGCTTACGCAGGTTTTTAAGAAAATATTCGGCATGTCGAGCTGTTTAAATTTTAAACAAACTCGGGTTTCGATTTATTAGTTGCATAACTTCCATAGAGATAATATAGCTAGCACTAAATAGGTACAATAAAATCTAGGCCCCTAAAATTCACTTTTGTCACGTTCAGCTCTCTATAGTAATTATTATGCAGCATCGTAATTTCATTACTACCTATGCTATCAGCTTCTTAATAGAAAAAAAAAAACATTATTTTAATCTTCTATTTTTTCCAACGAAACGTTCAACTCGACGAGTTTTCAATCTTACAGCACTTGAAAGAATCTTTCATCACCAACTTTGAACGCTAGCTCCTCTTCCGAACTATTTTAAATGCCATATTTCAAAACACGTACCTACTAATGAGTTTAGATTAACCAAACCCCTATTATCGACTCTTTCTCAGAACATTTTCTTAATAAGGATGAGAAGTCATCAGCTCGCGACTGACCACTTAACAGGGCAGCGGTCATTACCGGCCATATTATTAGCTGTTTGTATTCACAGACGATAATGAGGAGGGACGATGGGTGACCATTGCACCGTAAACAAAAGAGTCCTTGGCATTACTGATGATTTCAATTGCGAAATTACATCATGTGTACTTATGTCATTTAGAAAAAAAAAACTAGCTGTCACATGTGACGGCAAAAGGGTTTGGGTAAAGTTGGCGTCGTTTTGAAGTTGCGCGGCCAGTAATGAAACTTGGATATTTTGAAAGAACAGAATAAAGCGATCAAAAAATTGTATGGATGGATTTCTCTAAATCTAATCGGGACGGAGATATTTGGTTTTGAATTGCTCATTAAAATCGAAGAAGTTATAATACTCTATTGCACTGTTTTTGTTACCTGCCGTATTTTTAGAGAATTCTAAATAAAATAATTCAAATATATTATAATGACGTAAACATGCATGGCTCGATGTCTGTCATCTATGAGCCGATGCATGCGACTTGGTTTTCCCTTGGACATCGTGATCGTGTGTGTTTTGTGACTGACCCAACGATACGATTTGCTTGTATACCTACCGCTATGGATATAATAAACAGTGCATTTTGCATCTGTTATGTTTATTTTTATTTTTTTTTCATTTTATTATGTCGTTTATTATTTTTTTTACACATTACATACATTTTCAAATAATTCTTAATTATAGATATAAATAAATATTTAAATAATAGTGGTCCACCGATATCAGGCTCGGGTCCGATACCGGGATCAGGGTCCAAGCTACCGGTGGTTATTGGTTTATGGTTATTTTATTTATTTATTAATAGAGTAGGTATAATAATGTGTTTTATTATTTCCCAAGACACAGAATACTAACATCACACTGCCAGATGGTCTAAGATTTCTTTGAGCAGGACAGTAATTGAAGTATTTTGACGACATTTTTAACAACTTAAAATGCAAATATCTCAGCTTTGAAATCACTTAGGACAAAAATAATTGAACATGAAAATTAAAAGTGGCCGCTGGAAAAAAAAACAACGCCACTAGCCCATACAAAGTTACCCAAACCCCTTTGGCGCCAAATGTGAAATTTTTTATTTCCTTTAATTATTATAAAATAATGGTTCTGAGTCCTGAGTTTGGCGAGAACAAGATGTTATCACCAAGAGTAGAAAATGTTTTTACTGATGTGCTATCACAATTCGAAATTACTAATTACTCGTAGACTCGCCGATCCTGCCAAAATTATTTTCGATTAAATGTGGCGTCGCCTTTTGAAGTTAGGTACGAAATGTCTGTTTTCAAACTACGTACCTGAAACTAAAACTTCTTTTTTTTGCATTTTTAACGGTATAAGAAAAATATGTGCCATTATAACGGAACTGCTTTCAAGTGATAATAATTAACCATAATCGTGTCAGTGGGTAGGTGTGCGTTAGTGTGGCGAGTTATGCTTTCCATACAGCCGTGCGATTCGTATCGTCATGTAAATCCATGCTAATGTCTTCACTGGGCCCCGCGTGACTTGCATCGCCTAGATTTTTTAGCAGGGAAAGAAAAATACGTGGAACTGTCGTGATTGTTGCATACTTTATTACTCTGTATAAACTGATAATTCAATTTGTAACGGTTCGTATTATTATACCTATCTCCGCAACCTCGCTAGTGCAGGGAGTATTGAATCGATACGTTCTATTGTCTATGTTTCTAAATCAGAGTTTATCTATTTGTTCGAATCTGATTGTCCATTCTAGAACTTGCCTTGAAGGTTCGGAAAGGAGTCGAAACTACGTATTGCTAAAACACATCGGTATTATAATGGAAGGCGCCTGAGTATGAAAAATCATTTCCCAGGTTCAAGAATACTTGTCAGTTTCTAATTTTATTGTGAGACGCGTTAGAACTCTGGCAAGCATGTGTATGTGTCTGTTAATAGTTAAGACCCCCTGAACTCTAATAATATATAAACCCTTTTATTTGCCAATCCATGTGTAATAAAGACTTGCCTGTTATTATTGTTAATAAAACAAACATTTGTTTACTTCACACACGAAAGGGCAATAAAAGTTTTTTTGCGAATGATTCAATCATTAAATATGGTATAACCCTAAATGTATAAATAACGGACCTCCCACAACGTATGATTGGCATAACAATATTTTATTATATTTACGATCACGTAATGAGGGCGAATAAAATCTGGGAGGGCATAGCAATGAAATGAGATCAACTTGTTTGGCTGAAAATACATCTACTTGCGAACCACCAGCCTTCCGTTAAATGTATTACGTATATTATTAACTGAACTAGTCTATTTATATTTATACAAAAATATAAAACTTCTCTAAGTATTCCGTTAGTGTAACATTTTCTTCGGTTTTCTGAACTCTGCTCTCAAATTGGGCGCATCAGTTTTTGCGGTCACTTTTTCTTAGTAGGTGCTCTTATTTCTTTTGTCAATATCTGAAGAAATATGTAGATTTGTAGAATATGTCAAATACATAATAAGCCTGACTATAACTACTTAGCCAGTCGAAATTCTTGCGAAATTGCCCAGTTATGAAGCCGAATAAGACGGCAAAAAGTACTAAATCAATTTACGTAGCCTAAATGCCACTGATCTCCTTGACATTTCCTTAAAAAGCTCTAAGTAGGTGTTCATAATGTTTGTATAAACTATGTATCAGTAATATGATATGATGTCTAACAAAACAACACGTGCTCAACTCATAAAAAACTGAGTAACACAATCCTTCTCTTTTGTTACAGATTGTATGGTGGTGTCTATACAGCTGCGCTATGGCCGTAAGGAACTTTTGACAAGACCATGTCAAAATTAAAAAGTATAAAATGTCAAAAAAGAATTCTAAATTAAAGTTTTAAATATTTTGAAGTGATTGTGTGATAGTGAAGTGCTTAACTATGGCCGATATCGATATGTCGTATGATATGTACGAGAACATTACAAATATGGAACAGAACATTACGCATTACCCGGCGGAGGCCACGATACTCGCTGCAGCGTGTGCCTGCATCTTTAGTGTCGTAGGAGTCGTCGGTAAGTTACCTTCCCTTCTTTGTTTACCATCTAATATCGTGTTTACAGGATCGATTTTATAGGCCGTTCTACTGACTGCATGTTGGATGCCCGATGCAAGTATTCGAGGAAAGCGTTGAAACACTGTTTGTTTACAGCGACGTGCCACTGTACAAACAATGTGTCATATCCTAATAAACTACATTTCAAAGTTCTGTCTCATTCATCATTGATATTTCATCAACTTGTTTTGAAAACACTTGAAGTATTGTTAGTGTTAAATGGATTTCCAGAGATACATAAAGAATAATGATGCGTATTCTGATTCTGATGACTAGATTGAAACAAAACTTTTAGTTTTGTTTGTTATTGCTAGTTCATAGATAGGTTATTGCATTATTTTAAAGTGACTTGCGCTGTAAAATCTCCAAAGAAGCTCATAAAAGGAATACCTACATAAAAGAAAGGTAAACAGTTTCTGTATTAGAAATTGAACCCTTTTAAGTTTAAACCGTAAATTAGAACATCAGAAGACGTTGTACAGATGGAATTTAAACTTTAACAAAAAAGGTTTAGGTTTAAATTCGGGTGTTGATTTATTTTATGCATTTGTTTGTTGCTGGATGTACTCGCTATCACTAGAAAGCGTCCAATAATCGGTCACTTAACACGAACGCAACATAAAACGCTAAGTGCCGGTCGTAATCGGACATCAAACGGTTTGTTACACGACTCGATACCTACCCGGGTACAACGCGCTCTCGGACGCACCAGCTGCGTAAACAAACATACGTTGCACATCACTAGCCAGTTGCGTTCGATGTTTGAATTATTATTTTTTTAAATATAGACGGCGATATGTTTTTACAATGTACAGCATCCGAATTGAAACTATTAATATTTTTTCGTATGATCGCAAAATAGCCAGTGCTACGTAATTTCAGTAATTTCGCAACAAGGAACTTTCACAGTTCTCGCTGAAAGCCGAGCAGCCAATGATAGAGCGTGTATTTAAAATTTTATTACAGTGTTATGACTACTTTAAAGAAGTAGCATTTATATTTTATTTTGCGGCTAAACACACAGCTGGCTTATGTTTTAGCTCTCTGCCAGTTTTGCCTGCGTTGTTTAATTTAAATTATTTTAAACGTAGACCAACCTCCTTTGTGCCGTAACTGAATGAACTTTGCCGTCTCATTTCTCATCTCATGACATAAAATGGTAATAAAACCTGCAGTGAGGGCTGTTGCCCCTCGAGAGTAAACGACAGAAAGAGTGAATGAATGGGTCTATTGACGGGACGTGACTAAGCCCTGAAACGCACCACTGAATGTTTAAAAGGAATTAATTAATACGTTTTATTATAAGTCGCAGTTTCAATGTATCGTTTGTCAAGTAAGTCGGATGCATCGGACCGGGGATGACTAATTTGAATTAGTTTATAATAGAAAGAAGAAGAGTCCTGAAAGGGTCTTATTCAAAAAGGTTGTTGATCCCGACATTGGATATTAAATTAGTCACTTAATAAAATATTATGGTTCTAGTGCAGCATGTTTGTCTCAGCGCTTGACATTGTCTGTAGAACCTTATTGTAGCAACGAGACAACGTTAGTTCCCACCTAAAGAAAACCTGACTATTTCATCAACTAAAGGGAAGTAAGAACCAATTAATTACGAACATCATAATATTCTCCGCTAACAAATAAACCAGCTAAGTAAACCTGTTGCAATTCCCTCGCCATTATTATCAAAGCAAACATTCGCTGGACAAGCGTCCCTCTAATGACTAATCTAACATTCACTATGGCAGCCATTTGTCACTAGTTTATTAATTTTATGGAAAAGTGCTGCATGGTTCTTTTGGCGCTTGAATGTAATTGACATGAGGTCGAAAAGGTTTCGAAGGGGAGGGGAAGGTCGAAGGAGGTTTTTGAAATAATCTGTGGTAACTGAAATAACAAGATAGCGGCGTTAGTTCCGACTATGGCCACGCGCCAAAACCATGCAACACTATATTACTATCATCAATTAAGGACTAATCAATTAAGAATATCCTTTTCAACAAACAATTTATCAGCAAAGTAAACCTGTTGCAATTCCCTCGCCATTATATCAAAGCAAACATTCGCGCGCCAGCAAACGTCTCTAACGATCACTGTGGCAGTATGGCCGCCATTTGTCACCGACTTTATTATCGAAACAATTAGCCTCGCCGAGGGACATCCGCACACAATAACACCCCCTATGTATCAGGCTATAAATAGAATGCAATAAATAACTAGCTTTTGTTATTGGTTGGATAAGCGACATGTTGTATGTAGGTGAGTGACACTTTAAGTAATTAGATCTGTGGAAAGATAGGAGTTCAATAAGCTACCCAAGAGAAAAAAATATATTTCGTGCAGCCTTTTGGCTGCAGAAGCGGCTTTTGGTCGAAACCAGGAAGAAAGTTTGATCACACGATAGGATAGACCACCAGAGGACCAGTGCAGCGCTCTTACTCTTGATTTTGACGTTTCGTACTCTTGAATTTTTTCAAGTATTTTTCAACATTGCGATTACATAATTAAGTACCTAAGACAAATCGTGGTTGAGGAACTAAGGGCTAGATATGCCTCAGACTTCCTCTTCCAACTTTCGTTACTATTGAACCAGAATTTCATATTATCGCAGCGATAGACGAAATACGTCCACCAAGTTACCAATAGGGGATCGGACAAAAAAAAACTAATTAGTCCGTCAGATAGATTTCCAAAAATTATTGAACACGTATTTTTTCTTTTTTCACGTTAACTTAAAATGAAGACGATACAGTGCTTCGAAAATTCGTGTGACGTCATATGATAGTACATTTTGACGACACAAGTGACGTTTCAAGCCCCACTCCAAGATCTTTGACGCGTTTTATCTTCGTCATTTTTTATTGATTTGATAAAACAAAAAACACGTATTCAATATTTTTCGATAATCTAACTTACGGACTAAACAGAATCATATTATTTTGACCCTGTCCGATCCCCTATTGATGTTTACTTGTTACTCGTGTCGCTGGCTACTCCGTTGATACACTAAACATCAACAGTTCCACAATGAGGTCATTTGACCAACCACCAACAAGATCATGACTGCTTGTTTTGGGTCACAAAGGGCAGGATAAGAAAGATGCTACTGACAGTACTGATGATGCCAAACTCAATTTACATTGCCAACGACACGCTAAGAAGAAGTGTTACCAGTGGCTGATTGGTCAATGTTAATATTGCTGGAGATCGTACTATTTCATAAAAACATGACCACAAGAATCGAGCCGCAAACCACAGAAGGATGAGCACATTCATTATATAGGCCACGGTGACGTTGTCAAGAACACTTAGAAGTTATTTTGAAATCAAATCAAATCAAAATCATTTATTTGCGTAAATAAGGTACAGAAGGTTGGTAAATATATATATAATTGCTCTCTTATTCTGCCTTTAATTTCGGCGTGCAAATATAAAAGTAACACATTATTAGTGTATTTAAAAAACAGTAGTATTTTAGAAACAGTTTGGAAAGAACAATCAGAAACTCCTAATGGGGTCGGTTCTCCACAAGCAATTAAATTAAAAACATACTTTAATAATAAGCAAAATTAAGAACTAATCAGTGAAATCACAGGGGAGTATGGAAGAACAGAACATGTTACGCCAACCCTAAGTAAAATAGGAGAAGGGCAAGAAGATGATGAACTCCTGAACCAATGTTAGTTTATAATAAAACTGTAATAACTTCATCAACACAAGAAGATTTTTAATTAATAAAAGATACACAAACGGATAGAGCCATGTGCAGCGCTAGATACACAACATATAACCAACAACATCGAACCGAGAAATGACCTGCACTTGTGCTAATCAGTAAACTTCCATTATCAATGTCGCCATTACAATTTTTTCTTGCCGCCGTTATCACTAACTGACAGACACTGCACATATAAATAAACAGCCACCCGTAAGCTGATTAATTACGAAGATTTACGCCGACAGCCTGCAGAGGGTAGGAAGATCAATCACTTGGTCTATCAGTGGACAGATGACCGACGACCTAGCCACATAAGGGACGAGGCGTTGGAAAATAAACATGTGTGGCTTGCCTTGCAGTCGTGTTTATTGATAAAATGGAATTGTATGTTCAATGAGATTGTATCGTGTGAGCATTATCTCTAATGAATTTAACGGGCTATTAGAGCTGGCACTGGCACAAGTGTTTTTAGACGCATTTGCTAGCTAGACAGGGATGTCCAAAGCGTAAATCCTTAGGCTACAATGGTTTATCTGACGAGTGTTCATTTGTTGTTCATCATCTTTCTGCCCTTGTGTTCATCAACTTTCTGCCCTTGTTTCATGTTACTTGGGTTCGGCGTAACACGTTTTTTGTTCCATTCTCTTCTCCCAGCCACGCTATCATTTACTCCTTTTTCTTTCATAATATCATTCCTCACACAACCGTCTATCGTTTCCTCGGTCTGCTTCTCTCTCTCCATTCATTTCTCTATATTCATTACTATTTCAGTCACATCATGCGATTCGTTCCTCCTCATCACATGTCCATACCAAGACAGTCGATTACCTCTCAAATTTTCTGTAACTGGCGCGGCTTTTAAACTTCCACTAACATACTGGTTTATTACCTTGTCCTTTCTTGTGACACCACATATCCACTTCAACCTTCTCATCACCGCTACATGGAATCTTTTTCATACATATTTTCTTCACAGCCTAGCATTAGTCCGTGATTAGACCTGTCGTACTGTATGGGTCGGCCATACAGTACGACAGGTTTAATTACGGACTTGTGAACACATTTTCCCCTTTAAGGCGGGGTTACCCCGATAAACGTCGTCAACAATAGCGTTTTACTCGTACATAGAACGGATTTAAATTTTGATAAAAATGTATTACATAGTTGACTCTTCGATCATGATATGTCGGGCATGCGATACACGATTACTTACACTTCACTGCATCCAATTAAATCGCAAAGACATGTCCAAATGATGGCTAAATAATCGTTTTACTTGAGTTATATTAGGCTTTGAAAAATAAAACTTATATCATAATAAAGGTCGTAAAAAATGTGTATTATCTCGGGTCACATAATGTATAATTTCTTCATCATTTTTCTCCAAGAGAGAAAAAACAGTCAAAATTTAGGCATTATATCGCTCGCGCGGCAGGGCGGGGGGTGAGGTCGTGCGTACATAAAAACAAAGTAGGGTAACCTCGGGGCTGTGGATTGTCGAAAGTTTAACGCGGCACAAGGGCGAAGAAGGAACACGGGTTTGGTTTTTAGTCAGTAGAAGTCTGACACTCTCCTTCGCTCTGCCCAAGAGCGGGTGATGATTTTCCACCCAAAAAAAAAAGGGGATCCGAGTGTTCATCGTGTCATCGGTCATCGAGTGTTCATTTGATGTTGTTGACAATAATTCCTAATCGATTTGAATCGCTATTGTAGACTTCTGAATAAGATCACAGAATTCATTCATCAGCCCGAATCTATAGATGACGCGACTCATTCAAGTATGAATACAAACGCCAGAATTCCAACAACAACCATCGCATTTGAGAATACAACAAACGTTGGCTTACGAATAACAAATCGTAAGTGGATGCGGAGCGGTACGTAGACAAACGTTCCGGTGCGCTGACGTGCAAGATTCGACCAATCGTAGGAGAGAATAGAATCGCGATGAGGATTTCAACCAATGTGGTTGAACGATTCCCATACATCTCCGCTCTTCAGCGTTAACATGGCTTATCGAACGGTAAGGGTAACCGTGCTGAGTGATCCTCTGTGATCTATGATTGTGTCTGTCTGTCTGTATGTCCGCACGCGATTTCATCATCCTATAGTGTTAATCATTTCTGTCCGTTAGCGGAGCTAGTTGTGATGCACTAGTTGGTTTGTGATTGGTCGACACAGATTTCATACTTGATAGACACGGATATGGGAACGTTACGGGATTTTAGAAATAATTAAACAACTGAAAATTAATCAAATTGGCTCTGGTTGTTAAATCTGACGAATCACAGCTTTCATAAAGGCACAGGTTTCACGGAGTTCTTTCCTCTGAAAATAATGACACTAAACGCAATCAGGGAGACGTTCCAGAGTGATAATAGTCCATAACATTTGACACCGACAGCTGTTAACGCGGTTAGTGTTGTAGTGATCGCGTTCAGTTTCAATGGTGAAATCTGCTCTTAGTTTACTGTTACTGTAAACATCAATAATATTATAATTGATATTATAATCATTGGTAAACATCGAAACGATCTATTGTTTGTTGAATAGCAATAATGGTCAATAGAATAGAACTAGGACCCCGTGCAGGGAAACACAACTAACTTACGATGCAGATATACAATGTGAATTGTCGAACGATTTCAAATCGCCAACAGCCATCTTTTCTTGGCATTGGGCACAGTGCGTATTCCGAGAGCCAGAGGAACAGTATACAAAACAAAGACAATAGATGCTTAGATTGTGTAGAAGATCACAAAGTGGCTGAGTAGAACCCCTTGAGATGACTGTTGATAGAGAATCAGAGAAAGTAGAATACATGCTTGATGTTTCGCCATGTTACTGACCTCCTTTAAATTCGGATAAGAGTATTGGCTAGGAGCATGAAAATACAAAAATTAACATACATACACATCATCATCATCATCATTTCAGCCAAAAGACGTCCACTGCTGGACAAAGGCTTCCCCCAGGTGTCGCCACATTGACCGGTCCCGTGCGTTTTGCATCTACCTGGTCCCCATTCATTCATCATCATCAGCCTATAATGTTCCCACTGCAGGGACTCAGGCCTCCTCTCTAGGAGAGGGGTGGGCTATAATCCACCACGCGGGCCCAGTGCGGGTTGGTAGATGTCACATGTCTTCGAATTTTTGGTTCTAAGACATGTCGGTTTCCTCACGATGTTTTCCTTCACCGTTTTGAGAGCAGTGATGGATCCCATTCATTTACCTAGCTTAATTTTAAATAAACGTGTTGATACAATATCAGCTGATACAATATCAGCTGATCCAACTGACAAGTACTCCTAGAGCTAGAGTGTACAATAAGTGGCCCATTGACCGATTGGTCGCATGCGTTTGACGGACTCGAGTTATCTGCACAAACACATTACTGCTACGTCAGCGGTAATCCTTTATATCGAGGATTTATAATTAACGCCTTTAAACGTCATGTTGGTTACTGTTCACTTTTTATGGTGCTAACTTGATGTATTTGCGTAAAGGTAGAGTGGTAGAGATGTATATCGGGGGCTCTAACCTAAGCAGGCACTTAGTTTTGTATTATTTCATTACCAGTGCTTTCAAAGTTGTGAAACATCGAATCGTGAGAAAGTCAGCATGTTCCAAATCCAGACATTTTGAGACACATGATATACCTAATCTACAAAATCGCACTGACTGTATACCCGTCACCGCGGGTACAGTGCGATTTCTTACAGGCTACCACGTTTCACCGAGAGATGATCAGCCCTGACCTAGCACAAAACAATGACAGGCTATTTGTGCTTTTAAACGAAATCTTGAAAGCTCTTAATTTTTTTTTAATATTCTTTCCTGGCGGAACAGGCTAAGGTCTGAGACCATGCTGCCTAGTGGTTAGTATAGTTAGTATTTTTCTTGAGTACAGTAGATCCAGTTCAATTCATCAGTATGAAAGCTGTTCACTTTTAAGGACGCTACCTATAATGATGCTGTGCTACATGAATGTTTTGACGCATGGATGACGTTGTGGAAGGAGCGCTACTAGTAAATGTTTGTGAGTTTGTATGTGGTAGGTACCTAATTACCTATTCCATGGTGATAAAAAATAAGATGGCACTGTTAGTTCCCATTATAGCCACGTCTTAGTAAAAGACATGCTGTGGGATATGAGAGATGTCTCATTTTTAACCGACTTCCCAAAAGGAAGAAGGTTCACAATTCGATTGGTATGTTTTTTTTTTTTTCTGACGTCGCGTCGCGACCATTGCGGTTTGATAATCTTATACGACGCGTCGTATGAGATTAACAAACCGCAATGGTTATGTCGATGTCGCCGTATGACGTACCTCCTATTGCAAACAGATTAGAACAAAATAATGATTATTAATTTAATTTAATAAAATAGGAAAGTATTTTTAGAAAATCGGGTTAATAATACCCAGTTAAATGAGGATAAAAAACATGTGCTTATAATAATAATATCAGACTTTGTTTTGATTAAATATTGTTTTGTGTGTAATATCAGTAAGTATTACGTATGGTGATCAAAATACATAATAATATGTAAATGTTATGTTTTGTGATTAAAATTAAAATAGCAATTACAATCCCTACCTCTGTTTTTATAATTATATCAGTTATTTATAAATAGGGTAATGGCTATATTCTAGGAAAGTACATTTAAGCGAACTCTATAATTAACCAAAAATATCATGTTTGTGTAATGGATTGTACCAATTTTTATGTATCCATACATATCTACTTTTTAATATTTTTTTATTATTATGAATGGGCTTGCTCTTGACCTCAATCTTGCCCTAAGGAAGAAGGGCAGAGATGAGGCCAACAATGGTGACTTTTGTTTGTTTGACTTCATGTTATTGCCACCGACTTCAGAAGCTGATTTTTCTTCTTAAGTTTATTTTTCTCTTTTTGGTGTTTTGAAGTCGGTTGTTTTTTTTTGCAAAAAAGTTTTTTTTTCTTTTGAGGTACGGAACCCTAAAAATAAGCGCTTTGCTAAGTCCTTTATTATGCGCACAGCCATGGTCAAGGAGTGGAACTCCCTGCCTGCGTCGGTTTTTCCGAGTTCATAAAGCCATAAGTCGCGAGTAAACAGGCTTCTTCTGGGTAAGCTCGTTCCATTGTTGGCCTCATCTCTGCCCTTCTTCCTTAGGGCAAGATTGAGGTCAAGAGCAAGCCCATTCATAATAATAAAAAAATATAAAAAGGTAGATATGTATGGATACATAAAAATTGGTACAATCCATTACACAAACATGATATTTTTGGTTAATTATAGAGTTCGCATAAATGTACTTTCCTAGAATATAGCACCATTACCCTATTTATATATAACTGATATATAAAAACAGAGGTAGGGATTGTAATTGCTATTTTAATCACAAAACATAACATTTTATTTATTTTTTCATTTTTAGTTGTAATAAGTACCTATATATATATCATATAATATACAAATATTTACTATGCATTTAACATTCAACCAAGAAACCTAACCCTTAACCTTCAAGATTCCCCTATTTTTGCTTTCAACTCTTAACCGTTGAGGAGTGGTACTACTCCTCAACGGTTAAGAGTTGAAAGCAAAAACCCATTATCAGCTCATCAACATGAAGACAAGTGATGACTGCTAGATGCGAATACTTGAATAGCGTCAGAAAAAGCACGAAACACGTAATACGTGTCTATGAAATTCATATTTATAACAACTAAAAAAATGTGTAAGTATTGTACACATCTGCATACCCCCTCAGAGCATACAGGCGAGATGTTACGTCATGATAATGTATATATATTCAATAAACATCCAAGCGATTCCAGCAATTACGACAGATTTGCCGTCTATTTTTGAAGAGTTCCATTGTATATCTCCGAAGATCAGCACCAGATCTTCACCAAATTAAAATGGAACCACCTCAGGAGTATACTCTTTCAAATAAAAAAAGAATTTTGAGAATCGGTCCACAAATGGGGGAGAAATCAGGTAACATACATAAAAAAAAATACATACACACGAACATATAACCTCCTCCTTTTTTAAGTCGGTTAAAAACGGAACCCATAAGATTAGGTACAGGAAAAACTATAAGAAGTCATGGTACGGAACCCTTGATGTGTTAGTCCGACTTGCACTTGGCCAGTTTTTTATGTACACGATATAAGTACTTTACTGCCTAAATCATATGACTTTATGACGAGTGTCTGTTTGTTCGGTCCGTATGATGACCTCACGATTATGGCTAAGTATTGTAGGTACCCATGTCATGAAATTGTATCACACAATGAGTAAGCTGAAGTGGCAATGGACCGGTTATATTGGATTAGCCCGTTTGCCGTAGAACCGATGGCCGTTGGGGTAGGCGTGTTCTTGAGTAGAGATCGCGAATCGGCAAGCGTATGGAAGGACGACCTCAGGCTCGGTGGACCGACAATCTTTGCAGAGTGGCTGATAGCAAGGATGAGAATTGCTGAGAGTTGAGTGGCGCGCGATTGAGAAAGCCTATGTCCAGCAGTGGACTCCTGTTGATGATGAATGGTGGCTGATGATGATGAAGCCACACTTTACGACAATAATTGATAAAATACACAATAATCCACATAACGTTACAAAGAAATTACTTATTTCTGTCTAAAGACTGCTTCTTCTTGTTCGTGTCGCCGGCACGATATTTTTTATATTTTGTTAACCCAGACCTTCGCCACTTCCACCGCATCATGATCGGTATCAGCGCAGAGTTCATTTCGGCCGTATATGTTTGGGCTAAGAAGGCTTGCACTACAAAGCGGTTGTTACGTCTTTCGCTGCGGCCGAATAGTGCGAAATTAGTGGTATTTTGCGATTTACAAAAAAAAAAAAACTTGATTGGACTAAAAAAGTAAAACACTATGATTTTAGTATGTTGCTTGTAAAACTATTTGGCAAAAAAACGATGACATGTATTTTAGTATGGTTTTTACTCGTTAGAAGAATTTTTAGAGGTACTTATCTTCGTGATTTTTTTCTATCAAGCAAAGTTAGTTGTATTATGTTTTCACAACACTAGGTCACTAGCATATATCCTGAAGAATATCATATATTTTTCTGATTTTGTTTACTGCAATGAATTTTTCTGCACTTTTTCGCATTATAAAACTTGCGTTTTACGTCTGTTAGCCGCTTAACGAGGATGGGGATGATCTTCTCACTTGAGTCCGAAGACGGTTCAAAGACTTCCAGCATGCTAATGTACCAACATAGTGGCAATTTAAAATCTCTATGTATAATTGTATACCTAAGTAAATAATTAAATTATGGAAATAATGGTATTTTCAAATTCAAGGGTAATAATTATAATAGCGCCCAGATATTAAATTGCCGAAACAACTTTCATAAATAAAAAAAAACATTTCTGCCCTAAAAATCCTAACATCCGTTTAATTTGTGAAAGTAACAAATAGGTACACAAACTGTATGTATGTAGATACCGTAACAACGTAACTAAGAAAAAGAAACTCGGAATTAACGACTTGTAAAAATTAACAACCAAAGAATTTGCATAAAATAATAGTTGTATGTAGTTCCGTTTGTATATTTTGTACCCAGTCATTGTTTGAGGGTTATTGAACTTTTTCAGTATTAAATTGTATTCACAAGGTGGAAGGGAACATCCTCGCACAAACGTCACAATATTATGTTTAATTTAAAAGTTTTAAAACCCACCCTGTATATCGCAATGCCTCTCTTTTTCTCTGTAATTATTCTGTAACTTTACTACATAATTTAGCTTTGTAAATTAATTACGAATTTTGAAATAACAAATTCTATGAACCAATCAATTAACGTTATTTATTGTAACGTTTGCTATATTGCCTAGCTCTTTTCTTAATATTTTTAATTGTTATCGCGCGCCTCATTAGGTGCGCCTCAAAACGATGACGCTTCGAGGAATACCTCCTCTTTTCGACACAAGCTGAGAAATAGCCCCCAGGATAGGATGAACTATTCCATAACCTAAGTACTTCTTAGTATGAGCGCTGCTATCGAGTCCAGGTTATTGAACTAGCAAATAAATCACTCATTGCGATAAAAAAAATGTTAATTATCAGTAAGAAAATATTAATTGTACTGTATTTAAAAGTATGGCGAAGTATGAAGTAAACGAAAGTTTGTTCATTAGTCGACCATCCGTGAACAAAGCGATTGATCACACTTTAATTAACTACCATGCAGTATGATTTACATAATCAACTAATCATGTAGGTAATCATGTTGCCACTTTTTGTATGTCTTTGATGAAATTTTGGTCTTAGGTGTATGAAATTTTGGACGACACGGTTGGCGCAGTGGCTAAGCGATTGGACTGCTGCGCTACGTGTCGCGGGTTCGATCCCCGCACGGAACAAGTATTTGTATGGCCTACAGATAGTTGTTTCGGGTCTGGGCGTGTTTGTGTATGTGAGTTTCAATGTTTGTAAACGCACCCACGATACAGGAGAAATTCCTAGTGTGGGGCAACGTTTTTAAAAAAAAAAAAAATTGTACTACAAATCAAGGTTTTCTTTCGTTATGGTCTACTAAAGCATCGACTGTTTAGGCTGGAAGCTGATTCCAATTTTTGTTGGGAAATGCTGGGCAGAGGATGATGATCGATTTATGAGCCAGTATTTTGTAACTGAAAACTAAAGGTTAGTTTCAACAATGAAATTGAACGCCATCAATTTTTTTTTTTTTTTTTTAAATCGTTGTCCCACAAGAATTTCTCCTGTATCGTGGGTGCGTTCACAAACATATAAGCTCACATACACAAATACCCAGACCCGAAACAACTATCTGCAGGACATACAAATATTTGTTCCGTGCGGGGATCGAACCCGCGACACGCAGCGCAGCAGTCCAATCGCTTAGCCACTGCGCCAACCGTGCCGTCGACACACAGATTGAAACTAAACCGCGTTCAAGAGCTGTCAATGTCAACAAAATTGATGACAATGACAGATATTGAACGCGGTTTAGATGTAGGTACTGAATACGATTTTTTGGGAACCAGCAATGCCCAACACAGGAATGCACGACACGAGAACGCGCGACATAGGAATGTAAGTGTTTTGAATTCCAATGTTGTACATTGTCATGTCGTGCATTCTCGGCCCGAACCTCGACTGTCCGGGCAAGAATGTACAGCACGAGAATTGGAATCAAAACAAACAGTGACGTCACATTAAAAAAGTAAAAAGCCATGTGACAATAGGGACGGGTGGTACAATAAAATACTGGAAAATTCCGTGGTTCCTTCTTTTTTTCTTCGTGTTCCTATTATATATTTTTACCGTCTCGCGACAGTATCCTTTATGGGCGGCATGGGCACCGGGCCGTAGGCCGACGAAGGAGGCCGGCGGAGGCCCGGCACTTCGGGGACAGAAGATATTAGTGTTATTAAATATGCGAGCGTAGCGAGCGCACGTCATGGAGTACAATTTAATTCGGCAGCACTACCTAGCTCAATTGCCTAGTATTCAAGTCCCAAAATTTCGAGTTGCCCAACTAGTCGGCCAACCAATCGCGCGATGTCGCCGATTACTGTGTCGTACACTCCTGTGTTGTACATTCCAGTGTCGTGCATTGCTGGTATGTGCATTACTGTGACGGGCATTATAGGGACTCGATTTTTTTCACTAGGAATTTCTCCTGGATCATAGGTGCGTTTACAAACATTTGAACTCACATACACAAACAGGTAGACCCGGAATAGCTAACTGTAGGTCATACAAACGTTTTTTTCACGACCTGCGGGAATCGAACCCGCGACACACAGCTCAGCACTGCGCCAACCATCCCGTTTACATATAGTTCTATTGCTAACGTAAACAAATTGAATATGATAAGTAGATAAGTTTCTATGAAATTCAGAACGTAGCTCGCGTAGTTTGGTTGGACAAAAAGAAGGTTTAACTTTTTGTATTGGTTTGTATTAGTTTATGGTCATGGTCGATAAAATGATGAGTAACGGTGATTCAATAATATTTGTTTAGCTAATCAATAATTTAATGACGTCATATCCGTCAAGTATAGGTACTCATTGCATTGATATCAACAGTTTATTTATAACTATACCTAGCCACTCCTATTTATGTAACCAATGTCATGGGTATTTATTATCTTATTCCTGGATCTTCTTTCCTTGCATTAATAAGTCAAATACAGAGTGATCCTTCAGATAAGGGAGGTATTTACCTTATTTGAAGGATTATACAAACATTAAGTCCCGACGTATTAATTATTACAGTTACATTCTATGGCTGTTCAAGATATCCAGAAGACAGACCATCCAATTCCAGATAGCTAGGTACCTATTTCCAGGTAGAGTGCTCTTGTATCGGCCATTGCGTGTAATTCTACTTCAAAATCATCATCATTATTTGGATCTGTATTTTCTGGTCCTGGATGGGACTGAGCTTTGCCAGGTTTTTTCCCGTTTTTCCCCCAATGGCAACCATTGTCGTCTGCTTAGGTATCCCGCCGCCGGACGACCCACATTTCTTTTGCCAGTTCTTCGGCAAAAGCTAAGGCTGCAAAAGAAATGTGATGACAGGTGGACTAAGGTCCACCTGTCATCACTGCGCCTTGCTAGGTGCCCTGCCCAACTCCATTCGAGTTCCGTAACGTGATATTCAAAATCGAAAACCTTTGGTACGTCTTTGGATTTCGACGTTAGGAACTTCGATCTTTAAGTTTTATGCCGAGCATGGAATGTTCCATGGCTCAAAATACTTTCAGAAAAATACGAAAAAAAAACTGAACAACATGCTTACACCGCAAAAAATAAGTTTCATTCCGCTAATAAATAGATTCGGCATTTATTTTAGTTCGCAAAGTAAATACGCGTGTGAGATCACAAATAGAGCGGCGCTAAAAAGGGTTACTGGTATGTTATGTCTCGACCAGCAGCTCGTTAAAGTGTAAACAGTCCCTTATAAACATCGAGTCTAAAATAATCGATTTAAATCGGATAAGTGGGGCCACTCGATCGGGCTGCGCTTAAGAGAAATGCCAATCAATCGCTTCGTGTTGTTTATGTTCGTAGTCTGTGTACATCTCTAGCTGATTCGTTAAGTACAAAAAATATCGGGAACATAAAATAACCTTATTTCAGTCGCTGAAAAAAATAATGACTTCTATATAATAAGTATCTCTAGAAGAAATGCCTTGCTCCAACCGCGCATGTCGTGAGACAAGTAAGATTTTAATTTCAACTTCTCACACACTTTAATTGAGAACTATATCGATGACTACTTTCTCGTTCGTCTGAAAGAATATATGTACCAAATGCTAAATTCTATGAACTGGTACTATGCAAAGCCGTCTTCAACGCTTCACAAAGCAAGCATTTCGATAACATTGCGTAAAACAAGCCTGGAAACCAGTCTAAAATTGATTTAGACATCCCATTTCCTTTTTTTTTTGTTTCGGAAATTCTGCGAAATTGCTAAGTTGGACTGAATTTGCAATTATTTGTTAATTCAATCAGCTGCAATCCGCAATTTGGGGTTGCCTACGTGACCGGGAGAGCCGCTCCACACAATTCTAGTCTATTTAGCTAAGAATCCAATTTATTTAGTGTTTGTAATACAACATGAAAATTCTATGTTTTTACAGTGCATTTTGTGTTCAATTGATGAGTACAGTGATTGATTTAACAATCAACAACGCAATGTAACCTGTAACGTAGTTTTTACACTTGAGTGCAAGAAAAGGAATGCAGATAGAAACATTTTTCTTTGTACATTTTTTATTTTGTTCGCTGGCATTTTATTTTGATCTAATGGCAGAATAAATCTAAATTTTTGAAATAAACTGTTTGAGTTTTTTTAAAGATTAAAGACGGAAAAAAACACCGAATCTTTTATTTGTAGACACGGGTTTTTCCAGGCATTTGATTTTATTTACTGTCCATTTTGAACTCCACATTTCTCCCCACATTTCTCACTACATTTACTCCTCTTCTCCACATTCCAGGTAACCTAGTAACGACGGTGGCGCTGCTGATGCACCCGAAGCTGCGAGGTCACGTCACTACCATGTTCGTCCTCTCCCTCTGCGTGTCTGACCTCCTCTTCTGCTCCATCAACCTGCCTCTCACGGCCAACCGGTACATCAAGCAGCACTGGGGCTTGGGTCCCAGCCTCTGTCAGATGTTCGCCTTCGTCTTCTACGGGAATGAAGCCGTCTCTCTACTCTCTATGGTCGCTATAACTATTAATAGGTGAGTTTTTCTGCACTTGTTTGTAAATTGAGTTGTTTTTGTTTACGTGTATGATTGTATGAACTTTTCAAGGAATACGTTCAAGGAGTTTCCTCAGTTTGTTTGTATGTTTCTTGGGGTTACCCCAGACGTTGTTTTTGAACTAACATTGTTTTTAATTACTACGTACAAAACGATGCTATGATTATTTTGTTATACTTAGGTAGATACTTTATACTTAGATACAAGGTGTTATAAAGACAGAAAATGGGAATTGAAAATTATGGTTATAGATAGATAGTTACCTACGCATCTGATACGCAAACAGGAACTAGAAGTTATCTACCTACCACTCCCACGTAATATCATCAAATATAATCTTTATTTTGTTCTATATATAAGTGGTCTACCACATCCAACGAATCTCCTAACGAAAGGCCTCCACTGAACCGTGGAAGTTTTACAACGTGCGAACAAACTCTACAGCCTGAACAAATGACTGTATGTATGTCTTCAGTGGAAAATAACAGCTACCATCTAACTTTTTATTGTTTCACTAGAATATGTACTTTAGTAGACGCCACTGATATTTCCCGAATAGAATTTCTACGTGGGCATCGTAAAAAATACATTTAGTGGTGGCGTGAAACAGATTATAAATGTCGACGGGTTATTTATCACGCTATCCCAGCACTCAGCCGTGTACAGTTGTAAAACAAACCTCTTTACTGACGCCACGAAAAAATACTCCTCATTCACCCAGCTATTTATAGAGGAGCCGGCAGAAACACAAGTGATAGCTCGCTCGATATTGACCTACTGAAAAATTCACGTGAACCAATAAAATTGTTCTCAAATTCTACTTTTATTTATTGTTTTACTATCCTAGACGAGATCTATGTAAAATACGAAAGTGGTTTTGAGTATTTTTTCTCACAATCCATCAATTTTATGTTTTTATATCTCAGCCTTTGCCAATTTGCAAACTACGCTAGCGAATGTTTAGAGAAGATGGATGACGTCGGTCCCGCATACAGATATAAACTTGGTAGGTACAGCCAATCAGCAGTGGACTCAAAACGTCACTTTCGTTTCGATAAACTTGTTGTTTATGCAATTACTTCCCAAGAAATTGAAACAATAAGACAATTTCACACAGCCTGGGCACATTGGGCATACAATATCCCATTGTAGTCATTTCGAAACCAATATATTCGGTTCGTCGACCCTCCCTCAGATTAAACCATTACCATAATACTGGTGCATTAATATTAATGCTTGGTAACCAATTTAAAGTGTCCTCATGTGTACGTGCGCGATGCAAGGCGCTGCGTTCACCTTCACTGCACACTGCACGGAACATTATTTTTATTAGTTTCTATGTTGTTATGTAAGCTTTGGTGAACAAGTTACTTAAAATAAATGTGTTCAAATTCTGTTCCTTTTATGTTTTTTCATTCAAGTCACGTGAAATTAGGGCGACTTTAAATATAGTAACTTTCTCATGGTTTTCTACGACAATGACTTGAAAGTAGGTGTGGTAACTCCATAAATGCGTAGCAAATCAAATTGATGGATCGTTAGCCAGAATTGGTACGATAAGTATTAATCCCTAATATCCTGAAACGTGATACATTTTGGGTTTTGGCGAAAAAGATAAGCACCAGTTTCCTTTCCTTATCAATGCAAATAAGTATGAAGCTCAGATTAAAATGTCTAAATGACTCGTTTTGACATCTATCTACTCGGTGCAAATAAACGTGTTATATTATATGAACGTCGGTTAAATATAAGATTATTTATGCAAATAAATTATCCAATATTTTCTTTTATCTAACGTACAGACAGCGCACGAGTAAGCTTTCTTTAATAAATCTACACAATAAGTAGGTCATTTTTCTGCAACGCATGTGTACGGTCCACATAGGTTGTCTCTTTGCAACATTTTATAACAAACGGTTTTTTTTAATAAAAACATGCTGTCAAACTTTTAGTCATAGACTTTTTAATGGGGACTTGGTCACCAGCTTTCGGCGTCAAAATAATAATTTTAAACCAAACAACCAACATAGAAAATCCCGGACTATTTAACAGTCAATTGCACCAACTAGTAATTCCCGCATTTAAGCATGGGTGTTAACAATTTAGTATAATATGGGGGACAACAATTTAAACACAGGGGTGTTAAATTGTTAATGTCAATAGAAACACCAATTACAATTTTTATTTTCATGGGGATTCCATTGTACCTAATCAATGTGTGCATGTCTGGGGATAATATTTAACGTAGTAATATTTTTGACGTCATAACTTACTTATTCACTTTTTCTGTAATTTGGGTATAGAATGCATCCACTTAGGGTCTTAGGGCCAGTTTCACCAATGCAGCAGAACTGCAGAACGGGATCAGCCCATCTAAACTGCGTTTAAGAGCGTGTCAGTTTCTGATCGTGTTATAATTTTAGTTTATTTGTCTTTGTGTAATTTTGGTATAGAAATTATGGAACGCACTTCTTAGTTTTTAATTTTAGATCGTAATTAATTATTACAAAATTCGTTTTAAAAATGGTATTTTTCAACAGTTTCTTGTACGATTATTTAACATTTCTTGCGACATAAAATTGACTGCGTCTTCTATCGGCACTTGAAGTGGGTTGATGATTACGGAGGCCATTCCTAAAAATATGTTTGATGTGCTTTCCTTGTAACTTGCCCTTGCATAGTAAATATCTTTATGATCCATAAAATTTATACGTATGATACCACAAAGGTACCTACTGAATGAATCAGCTGCATATACTTAAAAAAAAAATTAAGTTTTTTATTTGCTAAATAATAGTCATCGTTGGTAGATTTGTAGAATTGATGCGAAAAACCGAAACACTGGCATTTTGGATATAGCATTGTCCATTTTGGATATAGCATTGTCTATGTCTAGCTAGAATGACGACAACGTGGACGACAAGGACAAGTATGATATCGACCGTGACCGTACGCACTGTTGGTGAAAAAATGAAATTGTCTGTGGAAATTGTACTGAAAAACCAAGATGGCGACGTTATTTCCAATTAAGACCACAAATTGATCGAAGAAGACCACGCACAAATTAACCATACAGCGCCATACCTACCAAGCATCCCCTTTCATTCTTCTACAATGTTATTATCTGTAGCAAAAAATACCAAGTTACTTCTTAGAAAGAACAAAACAGATAAAAGAATCCATTAGCAATATCGGCTAGTATTGCTTCCGCATTTTTACGAGGACGGCTCGCAATAAACAGCTAATCAAATCTATTATTTATGTGCTTTTATAGATCTCCCACCGAGTAACGTCCAATTTTACTAACGGTCCGCTTCTTCTTTGCTTTTTGTGAGTGCCTCATCGACAACTTTAGAAACACGCACCACCACATAATATTCTTCTGAAATAGGTAGGTTTACTTCTGGTTTAATTAAATATACATAATTTTAATAGATACATTAGAAAAGACGTATTTCTGACCAACCAAACGCAGATACCTACTGCATTTTCCAATCGTCAGCAGGTTTTTTGCAACAGCTAAAATTATTACTAGTTGTAAAAGTATTACTAAATATTATTAGTTGTAGGTAGTGTTAAGTAATTTTTTTTTGACCCGTAAACTGGGCCCAGTAGTTTTGGAGATTAGCCCAAACGAACTGACGAACATTTAAAAAATGTTAATTCGTAAAAGCGGTAAATACACACAGACTTTTCCATTTTATTTGTTTGTATAGATGAAAAACCTTTCTTGGCTTCCACTCGATGCACTCTAATCTTGCACGATATTAAAAACTACTTCGCAATAACCCTGCGGAGTCTATTTGCACGTCGCGCGTCGTATATATGAGTCATCCGGCTGATTGCCACACTTGCCACCCTGCTACGATCGTTGCTCCTATATACGTGAGGAAGATTTATTATTATTTACCTAAGATTGCGCATTATACAGAAATCCATATCTTCTCATATGTCAACGCGTTAGCCTAGGTGGTCGTACGCGTGACTGCTGCGTATGAGGTCCAAATCCGGTTCGATTCCCGCCTCGAGCAAAGTGTTATTGGCTTTTCCATCAGTATTTTTTCAGTAAGAGCCACGGAGTCTGGCATATCTGGCGAAAATGAAGACGTACTATTACATACACCTCTGCCAAACCCTTGGCGGATTACAGCAGTGATGTTATTTGACTCTACCGGTCGGTCTACCGCCAGTCTGTTGATCAATCTGTCGGTTACCTTCTCACCTCTAAACGGATGAACAGGTTTGGATCATCATCATGAATTGCGTTAGACCATAGAGTTTCTATTCCTACCAGTGGTAACTACGTCCTCCTAGTATGATATCACAAAGCACAAAGCAAAATTTTCACCGATCACAGCTATAATGAACATAATAAGACATAGTGAAAATATTTAACCACAAGATTTCCAGCCATCGATGCGTTGAAATTAAAATAGTTGAAGAGGAATGTAATAGAAACTTTGAGATAACTTATAATTATGTTAGTCGTGCGTTCTAGTGGACATTTAGTAAAACTATGTGATTAGAACTATCTACTGATACATCATTCATAGGAATAGTATGTTGAGTTTTGAAATTAACGGACAGCACTACTTATCCAAATTGCTTTCATCATCAGCCTATAATGTTCCCACTGCAGGGACTCAGGCCTCCTCTTCAGGAGAGGGATGGGCTATAATCTACCACGCGGGCCCAGTGCGGATTGGTAGATGTCACATGTCTTCGAATTTTTTGGTTCTAAGACATGCCGGTTTCCTCACGATGTTTTCCTTCACCGTTTTGAGAGCAGTGGTGATGAAATAAATTACACAAAGTAATGCGCCTGACGGGGTTCGAACCCACGACTCACTGTTCGTAAGTCGGGGCCGCCACCACTGGGCCACCACTGCTCTCAAATTGCTTTGGTATAAACATATTATGGGGAGGGACGAATCTTTGTGACGAAAAGAGTCATCATCTTCCTGCCCTTATCCCATTCTATTTGGAGTCGGCATTACACGTTTTCTTTTCCTTTCTTCCCTGTTAGACGTCACGGTGGCATTTACTCCTTTCTCTTTCATAATAATATCATTCCTCACACACTCCATCCATCTTTTCTTTGGCCTTCCTCTCCCTCTCCACTCATCAACATTTATATCCATCACTTTTTTAGTCACATGAGTTTCATCCCTCCTCATTACATAACCATACCAAGGTAGACGACTTCCTTTAAATGTTTCTGTAACAGGTGCCACTTTCAAACTTCCTATAATATACTCATTCCTTACTTTATTTTTATTCTTGTCACTCCGCAAATCCATCTCAACATTCTCATCTCCGCTACATGCAATTGTCTTTTATCATGGGATAAGGGCATCTTCTAGGCGATGATGACTACTTATGAGGGCCAGTCCAGTCGAACGGTACATTAAACTGATTAATTGATTTCCAGTATTAGCCATTAACCCCAGGCTGCATACACAGCAGTTACTATCTTAAATTTGAATGACTATTCACTAGTTTCAAGTAGCGGTAGTGATTCTAGTTCTACCATCTCGCTTATGCAGATTTTAATTACTAGTTCCATTTAGGGCACACTGATTAATCACGATGACATTTACTGGTCAGTTTCTGGCCGCTTCTTAATGTTTTTAAAAACTTTTCAAGCACCCTTTAAAGGTTCGGGGACATAATAAACTGAAATGCATAATTATCGTAGGAGTCCGTTGTTGAACTGTGAGCGGTTTAAAGCATTTCATTGACAAAAGTAAGTACTACCCGTACCGCAGTACTGAGTACTTTGGTGGTCATAAATGTGCTAAAAACTACTTTATTAATCATCCTAAAACGTACTGCTGCTAGGTCATAGAACACCTTTCTGTAAAAGGAGACGCAATGTGGCAACAGCCCTCAATTGGTCACCAATTTCCAGCCAACCTTTCAGTTTCGGATATGATTTCAGACAAACTTCAAAATATTTAAGGAGAAGCTGCTTACGTACATACAAACGTAAATTATTAGTAAACGGGCCATAAACGAGCAAATATTTAATTTGTAATAACAAACAATCTTATTTATATGTTTCATTTAGCGAGGATTCTCTAAAATTAACATGTTGCCATATTTTTAGCACTCTTGAGTATTCAGATAAGCTGTTTGTTACCTGTTCAAATTTGAATTTTCTGGTTACTTTGTGATCACTGTTGGACAGAATATAGAAACAGCCAGGAGTTTGAAAGGATCATAGATTTTTTTTTTTAGATCATTTAGGATTTTAGGCTTTTAATCTTAGTGTCCGCGTCCTTTTCTGATGAAATTCGTTACGGGATTCGAACAATTCAACAGTTTTACTGTTGAATTGTTTCTCCTTAGTTCGACGAGTTTCACTGTTTTGGTGCTTTTGTGGTGTTTGCCACGCTGTCCATTGTGGTTTCCAAGAGTTGCTGAGGTTGGAAATAGACTGGTAATATACACCCCTGGATAGGTGCGTAGTACTCACAACACAACCGGCGGGCGTGTATGACCAGATGTTTTGAATATGGACGAGGCAAAATGAGTATGTAAGGATCGTACTGTGGTTTCTGCCCACCGCCCGCAATGGGAAAAGGGCGTGAGTTTATGCATGTATGTATGTAACACACCCACAGAACACACCCCTGTCGAAAACCTTTCAGAAATACGTTTATTATTTAATATTTCACAACTCCGCACCGATCCTCATGAACCCAATTTCATCTGCCAACATTTACAACCTAATGTGTTGTATTTCATGCAGTAATCGCTAGTTCTGGCACAAAATCGAGCTTATCTATTGCAATTTCCTGCACTCATGAAGAGAATAACATCATAACACATCGGTAGCCAATTCTGTGGTAAGCAGTGGACTAGTAAATCATTTACAATTGCTTTACCTGCTGTTAAACAACGGAGCTGAAGCTATTTATAAAGTCAAGTAAATAAATTTACGTTATTGTACGTGTTACAGTCATATCGGTGAAAACTAATTTAGACTGGTGTCAGTCAAAACTAACGCGTTTTCTCTATTAAAATATGAGGTTATCCAAAGGGTCACAAAAAAAAACTAATTTTAATAAGTTTGTTAATGACCTTCAAGTTTTTAATTTTTTCGATGTAATCACCACCTAACAAGGTTCTAAGTAAATGTTTAATAGTTTTGACCGGTCAAAAGTAGTTTTGACTGATGAACCAGTTTTGACTGTGACATAAATATCTCTACGTAGATACGGATTATTGGGGGTGTGGTCTTTCATTGATCAATTTGGCTATTTTATTGTATTCGTTACGTCAGAACTCAGAGACTGTCAGAAACTTCGTCGTTAATGTGAATTTCCAATGTTGGAAATTCGACTGAAGTGATAGGTCTGTTTTACCCACGGGTTTTACCCTTTTTTGTTTTTTGGGGGGGTGGTAAATCATCAAATGACTCTTCCCGCTCTGAGTAGAGCGAAAGGAAGGGTCAGACCTCTACTGACTAAAAACCACCCATGTTTCTTCTTAGCCCTTTGTGTCGAGGCTGCGGTATCTCTTTCGAACAACCCGCAGACCCGACGGGATGGGTTTACCCTTACAATCAAATGATGTCAGGTTAAATGAGCAATTAAATTCACCAAAACTTGTCAGTCACTACTTTGTAACAAATAAAGTCTTCAGACAAGATACCTTACTCATCACAGCTGTATGTAGGTACTTACCCCATATTCGGCAAGGTACCTACTACGTGGAAATACGTGCATGCATCAGCTGACCCACATTTTATTCGTAACACTTGTGCACACGGATTTTATCTTCCATTTATTATATGACCACATGTAAGAGTTCAAATAAAATCCCAAACCTTAGGCGGTTGTGCAAGTTATAAGCGGTAGCGGTTTTCACAGTTCAAATCAAAAATGCTTTCTTAGTCTTACGATGAAACTTCCGAGTCAAAATTTGAAAGAAGGCTCCAAAAAAGGCTATCATCAAATGGAAGAGGCTGGCCAAAATTGGAGACATTGCTCCGAATGACTGCTTGCAAGCAAGACATGATAAAACGTGCACCATTTGTCTTTATAGATGCAAGATGACACAAAACTTTTTAACGGGTTACTACTGACTACATCTAACACATTTCTTTAACAGAGATCATTAAATCTGTTTTTAATCCCATTAGCTGTCACCCAAACTCCCTGTCACCGTTCCTGTGACCCCTATTTATAACAATGTAAAGCCCAAACCATTAAACTTTCCTATCTAAACAAAACATCTAATATTTGCCAAACGTGACACGAATCACTTACATCTGGCATCACAGATTCAATCCATCGACTGTAGCTCTGTATTCCATCTGTACCTAAGCGCATCTGTCCCGCCCAGTGGGCAAAGACACTGTATAAACATAACCAGTAAACCAACTGCGACCAATTTGTAAATTCAATCGTTTTAGCGGAGTCAACTCATCGTACTTACACTTGTCTTGATGCCTCGATCATGGTCTTCTTGACTTGCTCTCGAATAAATTTGTTACCTGAAGCATGCTTAGGATTCGTTTAACCTTATCTTATGTGTGTGGGCCGATTCTGAGTTTCAGACCATTTGCATTTAGTTGAAGTACCGTCTGTCCATACATAAATGTATAATATGTACAGCGGCAAAGGGCCCGAGCCAAACAAAAATAAACCCATTGAGGATGGGTCAGTAGCCGGCACACAAAGGGCCCACTGTGTACTATGAGCGCTTGTGTCTGTGCTTCCACTTTTTGTTTTGTTTTGCTTCAGTTAAAGGCTTTGTAAACAGCCTATTGATGGGTGCACTCTAATTTGTTTAAGTAATTGTTGGGTCATGTGATATCTGTGCATTCTACCACTGAATAGCTTATACGAAAACAACCAAATAGTGGTAGTTTTCCCATGAAGTGCTCACTAATTTGCTTGGTATATGTAATTTGGCACAAAATTTGCTAGTTAGGTAATCTGGCAAATAATAAGCTAGGCAGGTAATTTGGCACAGAATATAAAGATATGTAATTTGGCGTAAAATTAGCTCTGAAGGTAATTTCCAATATACGTTAAAGTGCAGGTAAAGTGGTAAAAATGTGCTAGGAAAATCTGGTTGGCCCCCAGTCTGTGGTCGCGGTTGGCTGCATTATTGATGGCAATAAAACCTTTTGGAAAACCACTACAAATCCACAATGAGCGTTTTATTGTGAGGAACTAATCAACATTTATTTAAACGACCTTTGTTGTCACAAACTACAAAAGGATCACATAAAAGTAAAACTATACTCATGGCAATCTCGGATAAAATTAATGAGAGCAGGGAAGCAGGGTATTTTTTACATTTTATTTTCCCTTTAAATTCGCCACACTGATAAACATACAGACTTTTATTCTCGTAGTAAATAGAGGGTTACTGTTAGGTAAGTAGCTGGTAGCTAATTGTCAGAGGTAATCACTTTGAACGAACTGTAGATAGAGCACCACATACTTTTCAATAAGATCCAATTATCTGTCTATCCTTTTTCCAAATTCATTGGGGTCGGCTTCCGGTCCAATCGGATTCAGCGGAATACTGGGTAATACGATACCCTTGGTAAGACTGCTTGTCAGACTTTCGGACCACTGAATACCTGTAACGAATGTCAAATATCTACAAAATATGACGACCGGTTTAACGTGATGAAAAAACTCGTTATGTATTGGGTGGTCCCATCCGTTGACCAACCTAAGCAAACGCGGCTTAAACTTAACCATTTCAATACAACCCACTAACGCCATTAAAATCAAGTCACAGCTATCAAATAACTTCAAACGCGCCCGCCAGCTTCCGGATCGCTTTCCACCATGTTAAACTCTATCAATACACTATAATAACAAGTTAAGCCTCAAATTGTAATCTTATCAGCTGAGCTGGCAAACACGCTGCTTTCCCACGCCTGATAACCGGAGTGCTAGAGTGGTGATTACATTTTGAAAGCGAAAAGTAAATGTTATCAGCTTAAGTGGGGACACTTTGTTTGTTTCGTTCGGATCGTGGGTATGGAGATGAGAGATGGGTGAAATGAAACAGCTTGAAGAGCAATGTGTTTGGTTTTTAATTCAGTTATGAGTGGACAGAAAGACGGGCAATCTGCCTTTAGAACTGCTAAATTATCAACAATGTGCCTGCAATCTAGTAGAGAAATATCGAAGGGAAAGACACCTTGCAAGTAAATTGGGATGAGGGTCGGAAATCATGGTAGTGAGTTTGCTTGGTTTAGCAGTTGTTAGACCACGTTTAATTAGTTAGAGATTGAAGACGGCTAGATAAACTACATATATAATTTATTACTGCACTTAACAACTTACAACGACACTCGTGTGCATGTGGCATGACTGTGCTAAATAAGTAGGTTTTCTTTCTTTCTTTATCGTGAAAAAAAGTTTCCTATATTCTGGAGGACAAAAAATGCTGATCGTATTTTCATCTTCCCATTGTGTCCCACCGTTGCCACGATGTTCTCTATTTTTATCGAACTTCCGAAATCGACTAAAATTGGAACACTGAAACACTCCAAATATCTAAAGATCCGCGTGTAGAGGCTTTTTTCCTTCCTCTCGTAAATTGTTTACCTGTTTTAGTCTAAAAATAGTTGAACCGTGCACGTAAATATAACCTAGATTGGTGTAGGTACCGGAATACCTCGTGGTAAGGGGTAATTCACACACTTTCGGATCGGTATGATTCGGCACTGCTGGGCTGCCTAATCCAACATTATTATGTGGAAATGCGTATGAGGAAAAGCCGCTTTGTTTCGGCTCGAAATTGTGTCGAGCTAACTTGAACATGTTCAGCGAACGATGGAAGATACCGGTCGGCACCAAACCGATATTTGTAGAAATTGCTTCAACATCCTACCTATGAGGTGATCCGAACAAGCGTGTTGACTTGCACCTCCTACCTACTCCTATGTAGAAAGGTATAATGGTGTATTTTGGGTGTATTATAGTTCGTTTGATGCTGATCTCTTTGCGTTTTGTTTCAGATACACGCTGATCGCGTACTACGATATGTACTCGCAGATCTACACTAACACCAAGATCTGGGTGCAACTCATACTTATATGGCTGGTCTCATTTGGATTGATGGTGAGTTGATACATTGAATTACATACAATATTTTATACATCAATGCTAACTTTCCTTATCTATCAGTGGCTTTGGGCTTTGTTTTAAACTTTCTACTTAATCCTACTTATCTTTTACCTACTTTGCTATCTCACTAGATTATCTTTAGATATCTCTAACATGCGTGCAGTATAGCAGATGTGTTTAAATGTGGAAAATTATATACTTATTTAAAACTTGAAGAACATGATTGTTTTTCTAGATCAAGGTTTGTTAATGGCCTTTAACTCCCAAATTCCAAACAATCAATGCTTTTAATATCGAAATGATGCAATAGAAAACTCGAGCCCATCATCGATAAAAACAATCATTGCCATCCAGATAGGAATACCTATTACGCAATGCATTTCGATAAAAACATCCTTATTACATCGTTGAATGCATGTAATGAGGTCTTATCTTAAAATTACGTTTTTACTCTCATTACGCTCTCAAACGAAAAAATATACAAGAATATTGTAACAAATGGTTCCTATCAATCATTAGCGAGCGTTTCAACAGAATTTCTTGGTATTTTTACAACAAAAACAATTGCATCACATCGAAATCAAAACAGAAATCAGTCTATCAGTCAACGCGAGCTTTCATCAACTTTTCGGTCAAGATTTGTTAAATCGTATATTTTGTAAAAGATAACTTATCATTCTATTGGAGAAAATTGATGCCACTCGGATACTTGAGGAACCAACGTTAGCGAAATCACGCCTGGTTTTCGCGAGCTTTCGAAAGTACGAAACGATGTGTTCGCATTGAACGTGTTTTAGCGAGTCTATCGCAACCCACTGCTGGGCATAGCTCTAGATGTCTGCCCATTACACCCAGTCCTCCACCATCCGAATCAAACCCGGTGCGGCCACCTCCGTGCCGCCTATTTAAAAATTAACCACACTAACACAAAATAAAACCACGAGCCATCTGTAAAAAGTCAGTAATAAATTAAGAAGGGACCCGGAACAAAAACTACACACAATTTTATTACATAACAATAACAAAACGAAATTATTACCGGAATCTAAAAGATAATAATTTATCCGTTTCATGGAACACACACAACGCTACCATTGAGTTTCGTAGCAGCACCAATGTTCCACAGTGTTGCCAGCCAAATAAATAAACTTTTAGTAATGAAGGAAGTTAGAATTAGTTCGTTGCACTTCCACGCTGCTGATTGTCCTGAATTAACTAACATCCTCTGTTCTACGAACTACGTACGGTTAATTAATTTTATTGAGCCTGTGATGTAACTCATGTAACCAAAGGAATTTGTTAGAGGGAAATTAACTGAAATGGGCTACTTAATGTTTTGTTTGTAGTGATTTTGAATATTAGTCATGTCCATAAATAGATTTAAATAAGGTCAAAACAATATATGTACCTAATTAAATTGGTTAACCAACTATATAGCTAGTGACGTAAGCATAAGCAATTTACCACAACTTAAATTTAATGTCTTAGATCTAACACATTAAATTTAAGTTGTGGTAAATAATATGTTTAATAATATTTAGCCTATACCTACCTACTCGTATAACTCATAATTCAAACGACCAAAGCTAACTCGCTGGTATCTATAACTTGGACCACACAACTAAAATCCAACAAACCTATTTTCCTTTCATAATCCCTCTTCACAAATAGAGCTATCTCAATGATTACTACACAAGTCATGAAACAGCAATTCGGTTCAATCGTGAACTAAGCGTTGATGAGTCCAAATGTGTTGCATTTTAATACTACTTGACTTAACACCCTTCTGAATTATTCAATGGTATAATGAGAAGTTGAGAACCCGCATTCAATAAAATGTTAGTTGTTTATTATTTTGTTGGGGCTTTTTGTAGTGTGAAAGATTGTTTTGGTAAAGAGTCCCTTCATTTGGAGTTTCGGAATAGTCAACTTTGACTCAAGTCTTTCGTTTACTAAGTACCTCAGGTAACCAACTTAGGACCACCGTGTACGATTTTGAATTGTTTGAGGCCTTTATAGAAAAATCCTTGTACTTTTTTATGAGTTCCCGAATCCTGATAACGGACGAGTGACCAAAGTCAGTTAAAAAACTTCAAATGCATTATAGGTTTACTGTATTTCCCATGTTTAGTACTAACTCTTTATTATTACAGAAATAATCTTTTTGTTTTTTTTAAAACGTTGCCCCACACTAGGAATTTCTCCTGTATCGTGAGTGCGTTTACAAACATTGAAAATTTGAAACTCACATACACAAACACGCCCAGACCCGAAACAACTATCTGTAGGCCATACAAATACTTGTTCCGTGCGGGGATCGAACCCGCGACACGTAGCGCAGCAGTCCAATCGCTTAGCCACTGCGCCAACCGTGTCGTCAAATCGATCTCTAAGCCCAATAATTAATCTAACCTTTCTCCCATCCACAGGTTCCACCACTCCTCGGCGTCTGGGGTCAACTGGGTCTAGACCCCAGCACATTCTCGTGCACAATCCTCCCCAAAGACGGCAAGTCTCCCAAGAAGTACCTGTTCGTGTTCGGGTTCGCGCTGCCCTGCGTGGTCATCATCGTCTCCTACTCCTGCATCTACTGGCGAGTGAGGCAGAGTAAGAGGAAGCTGGAGGGCCGAAGGTGTGTATGTGGGTGAGGATCGTTACGTCACTAGCTGTGACTAACTGGTGGTGGGGTTAGATTTAAGTGGTGGTGAATGTGGTGGTCGAGTGTTTTGTTTGTCTATATAAATAAAAAAAATATACCAATCGAATTGAGAACCTCCTCCTTTTTGGGAAATCGGTTAAAAAGAGAAGTCCTGACTGACTGACTCATCAACGCCCAGCCCAAACCCTTGGACCTAGAAAGCTGAAATTTTGCACAGAGGTTCCCTTTATAATGTAGACAAGGAATAAGGAAGGATTTTACGAAATTCAACCCCTAAAGGAGTATGGAAAGTTTGTATGGAAAATCGTAATTTTCACGCGGTCGAAACCGCTGGCAAAAGCTAGTCTTATATAAGGTCCCATTAAAATAGGTGGACAAATTTTAACACAGCATTCAGTACGCCTAAACAAAGATATCTAAACAAAAAAAAAAACACTAAATAAAGTGATTTTATTTTGACTTAAAATAATAAATTGCCGGCACTCTAGAACAAACACGACCTTTATGAGTAGGTACTTTATATATATATATAGGCAGGTATGCGTTTTTCTTATTATTTTTTTTACCATTGTCCTTATTTTGGTAGTCTGAATGATGTCTCAAATTTTGTCCACCTATTTTAATGGGACCTTATATAATATCACGCTTTGTGATACCTGAAGCGTCAGGCAGAGTACTTAACAAGTACAACTACATTTCGCCAGATATTTTTAAGTCCCATGTAATTAAGCGACGAGCGTATTGCCATCATGCGGGCACAAATCCAGACACCGTGGGTGCTATGGAAAAATTCTTGATTCAAAAACCCAATAACACCTTGCTCGACCCGGGGATCTAACCCAAGACCGGTTCGGTAGTCGCGCTTGCAACCACTAGACCAACTATGCAGTCCATCAGAAGCAGTTTTTTTTTCTTCTTTGATGTAAAGATCGTAAAGTAGGTATACCCCTTATTAATAACTAGTGACCCGCCCCAGCTTCACACGGGTGGTAAAGTAATATTAAAACCTTCCTCTTGAATCACTCTATCTATTAAAAAAAGAAGTGATAGTAATAAGCACTTTAAAAACATTACACGATTTCAAGTGTAACAGTAAACAATGCCCCGTTGGTCTAGTGACCCAAGACTGCTGAGTGGGGTCCTAAGTTCGATCCTCAGCACAGTATTAAATAAAATACTATTGGCAGTGATTAATTCATGCTTCGAAATACTACCGAGATTATACATAATGAAAAAAATAAGAATTTCTTAGTAGCATTCGGCATGAAGTCTGGATTGAAGTACAGTCACGTGCAATAATATGTATACACTTGGAAAAATATTAGAAAAATAACAGAATGTATCATTAGTTACATAAATAACATGAATATCAATTAAGTAGACGACAATTGCTTCTAAACGTTGCTAAATGAATACATATTTTTACTGCTGACTAGGCTTTTTTATGCCCCATTTAATATAATATCTATCTGGGGTTGTTCTTCGGGGCATGGGTGTCACTTATACTATGTATGGTAAAACAATAATTCAAACCATTTTCTCTTCCCCCTCCACAGCAAACTCTCCGGCCAAACAGCAAAAGAGAAAGAAGAAGACTCTCGGCTCACGACCCTCATGCTGACCATCTTCCTCTGTTTCCTGGCCTGCTTCCTACCGCTCATGATCATGAACGTGGCGGACGACGGCATCACGTACCCTTGGCTGCACATCATCGCCTCCATACTCGCCTGGGCCTCAAGTGTCATCAACCCGCTGATCTACGCAGCAACCAACAGACAGTACCGAGCAGCATACGCCAACCTACTCAAGTTCTGCAAGAACAGCACTATTGGCAGAAGAACTACTTGGGGCAGCAGAACTATGGGACATTCTTCTAATTCTCCGCACTATGCGGACAAAAGAAATCATAATAAGGATAAACCCGCTAATTTATGAATTGGTTAGTGACATCTACCGGCGGGTAATGGGAACAGAACTGTGTTTGAACAGTTGATCGGTAAATTGTAGAATTCGTTGTGAGTGATCTTACGTCCAAAATATTTTGATTATTAGTAAAGTTTTATAATTCTTCGGAAGAATCAGCCTTGGGTTGTGGGATAGAAAATTAATAAATTACCTTGTTGTTTTTTTTCATTTGGTTGAAAACTGCCGAAAGATGGCGCTATGTCCTTGTCTGGTCGCCGATTTTGGTTCAAGATGGATTTGACAGACAAATGACAAAAACTCAACACTAATGCGCCTACCACATGCTCACACATCCCCACAGTCTTGCCTGCGCGATTACACGGTGCACACAGTACAGCTTGTCTATAAAGTCATGAAATTAATGTTTGAGGAACTAACATTATTCAAAAGTAAGGCAACACTAAATCATGGTACATCAAATGTCATCGGCTGTCATCAACTTGTTATTTATCTTGTTAACTTTTGCATTTTTTAATGTTTTTCAAATCTACGTCGACAAAACTTCGAAAAAACGTGTTAAATATGAGGAAAACAAATAGGAGTGGAGCTCGGGAAATTATTTCAAAGTATATCAGCGATGTTTGTTAGAACACCAAGCTGACCAAATTTTATCAAATTTGGATGATATTTATACTCGAACAGCAGCTATAACAGGTATGTAATCGTGTTATTGTTTGTTTTTTATCTACCAGAAGTCACAAATTTACTAAATATACGATTTTAAGACTAAAATAAGCATTGTTTACATTGCGCATTTATAGGTTAGATTGCAAATGTAATTAGCTCATATTGTAGTGCGACGTTAACTTTTGATACTTTTGGGTAATCAAATTTACCGGTGATTTTAAATATGAATAAGTTTTAACATGTTTGAAATAAAAACAGTGCTATGTATTTTCTGTTAGATATTACATCTTTTTTTAAATCTTTCTTTCAGGAAAATCTGAGAGTACAGTGAGGCGTATTAAAGATGAAGGCAAACACAGATCAGGCCGTCCTAAGAAAGAAATGGATGACTTCAACATAAAATTTCGCTAAAACAGATCTGGATTTTAAATGTAGCCTAGAAGTCCTGCGTAAAATTTTGAAATCGATTGGATTTTCTTACAAGAAGATCAAAATAACAGAAAGGCTCTAATCGAACAACATATTGCAGCAAAACGGGCAAGAGAAAATGGGCATACAGTGGTACAAATGTTAAAATATAACAATAATAAAAAATATGTACAAACATTTTTCTTTTATTTACTCATTTTTATTTCAATGAAGGTCGGAAGGAAAACATCGTGAGGAAATCTGGACTTATAATTATTATAAGTCTGAAATCGCCAACCCGTCTTGAGCATGCGTGGTGATCAGTGCTCGTGCCGTCTCTGTTGAGAAGAGGCCTTTACCCAGCAGTGGGACAGTAATAGGCTGGTATTATCATTTATAATGAAGGTCGCATCTTTGTTTAAGGTTTCTGTATTTTTTAAAAATAAGGTAACAGATTTTAATTAAAACCAGGATTGCTTCTAGTACAAAATAATGTGCTAGTATCAAAACCATTTTAGTCACACTATACAGGGTTGCTATGTGCACGAGTCTTGACGACCGCAGCGCCCTCATTTATTTTCATGACTTTATAGACAGGCTGTACATCGCGCGTGTGGTTTGTAATGGTAATACAGTTTTACCAACCATACGCGCGATGTACTGTGAAGTGTGAACGAAAAGTGAGGTGAAGCTCGAGCGTGTAGTAGGCCCTGTTCCCCGCGACTTTTCTGTTTTTGCATTGTCTGCTAGATAGACTAGTAGCGTTAACCCAATTCTGCATTTACATTTATGATTATGAATCTCATGAACAGTGTGCTGTCATAAAAAGTTGATTACATTTTTTGCACAAACTGTGTTCTAGAAACTGTGTGCTCACTACTTATAAATATAGAAATCTGTAATACTGACAGGTCAAACGACATACGACGATTTTTTAAATTTAATATTATGCCAGTGAGTGCATAGCTTGAAAAATGTAAAATCTTTATGTAAATATTAATTATACAACTGTATATAAAAATCAATGGCAACTACTTTATAATAGCTTATAATGATGCTTACCATTTAACTTAACCAAAGTAAAATATTACCTTTATTTTTAATATAAATAATCCATATACGATAAGGAAATAATTATAAATAATATTATTAAACGTAAGAATGCATTCCTTTAAATTTTAATTAGGATAAGTTTTGATACGGTCAGTTCTGTAAGTGTGGGTCCAGGCACTAAATGTAGGTATACCTATTGATTGTAATTTGGTTTGTCTGCGCCCGAGTCAACCTGACAATTACTTGATGAGATCAATTTTTAATTAAACAATCTGATTCAAATTAAGCAAAGCAGTGTTAAATAATAAATCCCGTAATGCTTTGAGGCTAGTAGCAAGCTAGCGTCAATCCCAGTCATATCGGTACGTAATTAAGTGCTGTTTTTTTATTTGTATGGTTTGTTGATTACGTTTTGATTAGGTACATTTTATTTGAACCATAAATAATAATCATTACGTTCTTTGAGAACGATCTCTTTTTACCCGACAGCGGCGAAGCCCAACAGTAGGGTTATTTAACTTGATTTGATTATTTTGTTGATTTCAGTAAATAATTGTCATGTTTCTGTAGTAGCAAAATAATATTATATTATAATAGTTCTTGTGAAGACTGATATGTAAAAGTCAATTAGGATAAATAGCCCCCTTCCCTCAATCATAGCTATTGTTGAATATACTTTTATGTTGACATTTTAATATTTAAATCAACAGTTTTGATTACTTATAGATATACTTAATCAGGATAGGTAACATCAATATATCAAAGAAGAAAATGATTTTTGCTTAAAATAATTTATTGTATTATGTAACTAAGTATAGTTTTGTTAAATAATAAGTGAACCAAAGGTAAAATAAATGTATTTATATAAATAATTGGTTTTGTTTACCCCACACACAACTCTTCCTGCTCCAAACCAAAAGGTACAATATTTCACACGGCATCAAGACGCTAAAGTTTATTCAAACAGAGTCTGTTGCTATTAAATTCTAGTAATTGCACACTCCTAGTTGTTACTTTGAAATGCCTATCAGAATTGCACTATCTAGTACGTAGATGTACGCTTGACTGTTCTTGGCACTACTACAACAGGTTTGCAAGAGAAATATACTGCAGCAACTTCTACTGAAACACTTTAAAATGAGTGATTTCATGCAGCATGAAAAAAAAATTTACTGAACCCACTGCACCTACAGCATGCACTTCACAAAGTTTAAAAGCTTAATTTTCGTGAAATAACAACTTTGAAATATGACCTACATTCTGGGTTTTTAAAAATATCATGTTGTTGTTACGTTGTTGTAACATGAAAAACAAATCAATTAATCAATACACAAGGCGAAAATTGCGTCTAAACTAAATAAACGTTGCTAAGAGCATACATATTGGTGCTGCTGTGCTGACTGTACCTTTGATTGCTGTCTGTTGTCTCTGAAATGTGACACTGAGCGCCATCTGTTGGTGTTTGAAAACCAGCTACGTTACGTAGCTCATTTTCTGTAATGGACCACCGACAGATGGCGCTTACAGAATTTTTGCATTACTAACTATGCTGCATGCAGACATTGAATTGATGAAAACAACCTAGAAAAAAGTTAAAAAAAAATGGCACAACCCTTCAGATCACCCACTGGTTTTTTTCTTAGCAAGTACAATGCGATCAAATCAAAATGTTTTATGTCATAGACAATCTAAATCCACTACACTGGGCAAAAAGTCGCCTACCCATACCCATGCATATAATGAAAAAGTCACGCTAAGATCCTCGCTCGTTCGTTGTCTGTGTTCGTTTGACCATTTTCCTGACAGCCCTGTAATTTTATAGAAATAAAAATCGCCGCAAAATGGCGAAAAGGATTGCACAGAGCTCCGTAAACTGGGCCGCTCTCGCCGAAAGGGTCCCGGCCGAGCAGAGGGTTCACCTTCAGGCTTTCAAAATAAAGTCCGACACCTACCTCCGAAGGTTAGTTTTGATCGATGGATTACATAATTTTCGCCAGACAATTTTTGGTTAATTAATTTGCTTGTTTTAGGGTTTTGGCTAACCCACCTGAACCGCCGAAGATCAACTGGTCTGTGTACAAGAACGCCGTGCCTGTGCCTGGTATGGTTGACACCTTCCAGAAGCAGTATGAGTCTTTGAAGGTGCCCTACCCCTCCGACACACAGTCCGCTCAGGTTGATGCTCAATGGGCTGAGGTCAAGAAAGCCATCGATGCCTTCGTCCAGTCATCTAATACCAACATTGCTGAGTAAGTTTAATTCATGTTCTTATCTGTTCTGAAAACCTTCATAATTTTCTGGCATGTATGTCTTGTCAGATCTTTCAGAAACCCCTTTTTGTAGTTGTTGTCCACTTACCAATAAGAAAGACAGTCTCATTGTCAAACTATAACAGAAACAATGCACCTTCATGTTATTTACATAATGTATTTTTACTCCAGTATTTCAAACATTTTAGATATAACCAAAGTAATTTAATGTAAGACTGCTCTGACCAACCATATTGTTTGATTAAATATCATTATTTGCTATCAAGGCAGACCAAATTTAAGGCACAAAAGATCTGTTATAACTGGGCTTATCTTTTCTAGATTTGTCTCCCAAATCTTTAGAAAACATTTCAATGATAGAATTCCCCAAAATTACAAATCAATTAAAACCAATCCTGTTGATTAATAATCCTCCAAAATGTCATTCCAGATACCAGAAACAGATTGCTGATATCAAGGCCCTCCTGCCATACGACCAGATGACCATGGAAGACTTCCGTGATGCCTACCCAGAGGAAGCCCTCGACCCCATCAACAAGCCTACCTTCTGGCCCCACACTCCTGATGAGCAGCTCGGCTACGTTGACCCTGACAAGCCAGCACATTCCGGTCACTAAGATAATGAAATGCCTTTACACAGCTTCAATTCAGGCAGTCTTCATATATCAGTTTAAAGTGATTGTTGAAAGTTTTGTGAAGTGTTGTCAAGGTTCTATAGGAAGTTGCAATCATCTTGTTTTATTTATGTAGGAATAAATGAAATCTTTACCAATTATAGTTGTTTTTCTTTTAATTTCTTGAACACTTAACAGTAGCTGTGAGGTGTTGCACCCTATCTCTTTTGCATGTGTATTGGTATTTTGTACCTTCTTGACTTCGCTTCTTGATGAAATAAGGTAGACATATGTACCCTGCATTTTGTAATAGATAATCTACTACAGATACGAGATTACTGGTAGCATACTGAATTAGTAGAATGTAATAAATTGATGCGGTGAACTGATGGGTTTTATTGGGCAACATCCTTTTTATCTGCAGTGAAACTTGGTAGAAGTTTATCACCGATGATGATATGACCTGGCGCTGCAAGTTTCCTATCCAAATCGTGGTTTCCAGCTACTGAGTCTAACTGTTCTCAAGTAATGCAATCATAACAAACGCAAGACCTCTCATGTGGGACACCACACGAGAGGTAAATTATAGACCTAGAGACGTCTATGTCTATTGTTTTTATTGAGCATTCTATAGCTTATAGCCACAATAAACTGTATTCAAAACGCAGCGTCGCAGCTGCTATAATTTCTACACTTTGTAGATGTGTTTACAGCTACTCCAGTGACGGCACGGTTTTGGCGCAGTGGCTCAATTGCGCGCACTACGTGTCGCGGCGGGTTCGATCCCCGCACGGAACACAAATAATGGTATGGCCTAGAGATAGTTGTTCCGGGTCTGGGTATTCGTGTATGTGAGTGGTTTGTGAACGCACCCACAATACAGGAGAAATTCCTAGTGTGGGGCAGGGTTTAAAAACTTTTTTACAAAAAATAAAACCGACTTCGACAAAAATAAAACACAAAAAAGTGAAAAATAAAAATCAGCTTCTGAAGTCGGTGACTTTTGTTTGTTTGATTTCATGTTTTTGCCACCGACTTCAGAAGCTGATTTTTATTTTTCACTTTTTTGTGTTTTATTTTTGTCGAAGTCGGTTTTATTTTTTGTAAAAAAGTTTTTATTTTTCACTTTTTAGTGGTTCACATGTGCTTACCCCTTCACAACGTACCGGCGTGATGTTATATTATGAACTGGTGTAAACAATAGACAGACATGAGATTTCAGCAATCCCAGTCCATTTGCTATCATTTATTGAGGAGTTCCGTTGTCTATCTCCGAAGTTCTTCATCAGATGTTCACCAAATAACCTTTGTAGTGAGTTCAGGCGTGATATTATGTTGTGTGATGGCGTAAACAATGTTTAGATATGCTAAAGCAACAATCGCGGTTAATCTGCTGTTATTTATTGAAGAGTTCCCCCGATTTCTACAAGATCCCATCATCAGATATTGAAATGGTGACAATGGGACCACACGGGAAGCACCAGCTTTCAAATGAAAAAAGAATCATGAAAATCAGTTCACCCAGTCGCAAGTTATGCGCGAACAAACATAAAAAAAAAAAAAAAAAAAAAAAAAAAAATTGATAACCTCCTCCTTTTTTTGAAGTCGGTTAAAAAAATAGTGTGGCAGAACAGTGTCTAGTTAGCCTTTGTTCTCATATTATTACATTCGCAAAATATTATATTCGCAAAATATTATATTCTCGAATTATTATATTCTCAAAATTACACAAAGAACAATCACATCGAAAAATGTTTTTAATTTAAGCGGAAACAATAATAAATATTTGACATCATCACATAGGTTTTTCATCACATATATTTGTCTCGGATGGGAATCAAACCTACAACCCCTTTTCTATGGTTTACCTTTTTTAAGGTTTTTGACGGCACGGTTGGCGCAGTGGCTGAGCGATTGGACTGCTGCGCTGCGTGGCGCGGGTTCGATCCCCGCACGGATCAAATATTTGTATGGTCTACAGATAGTTGTTTCGGGTCTGGGTATTTGTGTATGTGAGTTTAAATGTTTGTGAACGCACTCACGATACAGGAGAAATTCCTAGTGTGGGGCAACGTTTTAAAAAAAAAAAACCTACCTTCTGTAAAATAAATCTAACTAATAATTTAATTTAATTTACTTCTGGGTAAGCTCGTTCCATCGTCGACCTCATCTCTGCCCTTAGGGCAAGATTGAGGTCAAGAGTAAGCCCATATTAAATAAAAAAAAAAAAAAAAAAAAAAATTTTAATTTAATTTTGAATTATTGTGTGATACTGCAATTAATTTTTATTTTAATATTGGATTACGTTCGAAAGTGTTTCCATGATGGTATTCCTAGGTATTGGAATAAAGAGATTTTGATTTAAATAAATTCATTTTTATTTTTCACTGTGTTTGATTGTACTTCTAATATTTTGAGAATATAATAATTTGAGAATATAATATTTTGCGAATATAATATTTTGCGAATGTAATAATATGAGAACAAAGGCTAGTTAGGCTGTTCTTAGGGAACTTGACAATACAGGAATTAAACAAGTAATATAATTCGATTAAACTTTATTTTCCTTGAGTTGTACAATTCATACATCACAAGTATTGCTGTCCCAGAGTTACACGACATAGGAATGTTACTTATTTAGAAAAAAACAATCTAGTGCAGCTATGGTTCAAAGTGCAGTGGAAACCAATGGTTTTACTAAAATATTATGCTATAAGACACTTCATGATACACCAATTATAATTATGCAGTTCAAATGGAGAACAAACTAGTTCATTGGAAAAACTCTATACTGATTTTACACATGTATTAACACAGACTTACTTCAATAACAATGAAACACACGAAAGCAGGAATAAACTATTTTCTGAATTTAAAATGCTCTATTAAATTATACCCTAATTATTATTATTATAAATCTTCACATTTCAAAATTAAAATTAAAACACGTAAATACCGTTTTTTTCTGAACACTGAATGCATGGTTTCTGAGACTCTAAACGTATACAAATCTGTTGCTATATTCTATAATATACGATATGATCGAGTCTATAACCTTATAGGTCGGATTCCAAGCCATCACTTTCACAGAAACCTAGTACATAATAAAAATTAAATCTATTATCATTTACAACTAGACGCGAGTGAAACAATGCTAATCGTTTCTGATAAGTTACTCACAGGAGGGACCTTTTGGTGTTATCATTTCATAGCTAGCTACATTAAAGCTAAGGGCTAAATTCATTTTAGTGGTTTTAACAGTGTGAATGAAATACGAGGATAGGAAAGTATTTTTTTAAACTAGAAACCAATAGGTTTCAGTGACAACTTTTCGATGTAGCCTGCCACTCGGAAGTCATCAAAGTACGGAAGCAAGTTGACCCCAGAATAGTCAATGAACTGAGAAAATCACTAAAATTCGTAACATCCACTCTTAAATTCTATGTTCACATTAATTTCACATCACATCCAGTCGATCTTAATCTAAATAAAAGCTCTATTTAGCGGGGAACTTGGAGGCGGGCGGCGGTGGAGGCTGAGCATACATGTTGTAGTAACTGGTGGGCGGAGGGACATTGAAGGCCTGCGCCTGCGTGAAGGCGAAGGCCGGCGCTGCGGGCGGGAAGGCGGGCGCTTCGCTGGCGCCGCCGCGGCCGCGCCCTCGCCCGCGGAACCCGTTGTCTGGCCGGAAGTTGTCCCTGCTGCTGTCACGGTTGTAGCTCGAACGAGTATTGTATGGGCTTTGGTGGTTGTCGTAATCATTGTTAGACTCGTCCCATCTGGAACCTGGGAAAAGAGAAAACTGACATCAATTTCTGTCAGTTGGATATGGTTGCCGCTACTGAAGATTTTGTGTATGCTGCCTTGATTGTTCTCAATTTGTTTGTAGTTATTAGTACCTACACAGCAAAGTACTAAACTCCTTGTAAAAGCAAGTAGGGCGACCCTTCAGGTTTACAGTACTGCTGATGGTTAGACAAACATTTACAGCCTAGTCGTTTGTTAGTTTTAAAACTGGTGAGTCTTGAATTAACAACTTTTCTGCTCCTCTTAAAATTTTTTAGACAATTAGGTCGACGACCATTTGTAAGATAATTTCATAGTACTCATGTAATATTTACGACATCGTCACAGAACAGAGCTCGGCGAGGCGTCACGTGCAAGCAGACATACACAAGACGGTCGTAAGTACTACATAAACACACAATGAGTACTGACTCCTGTCGCCGCCGCCGAAGCGCCCGCGCGCCCCGCGGCCGCTGTCCCGAGGAGCGCCGCGGCCGCGTCCGCCGCCGAAGCGACCGCCCGAGCCCTCGTCGCGGTCGCGGTACCGGTTGCGTCCTGAAACAGAAAATACACTCATTAAGTTCACTATGTTCTTCTTAGCGTGTCGATTGCAAATCATTAAATTAATTTGACCCAAAAATTCAGCTACGCGACCTCCGCTGGCTGATGCAGTCATAAGATAGCGTCGTCAAGGTGTGAGGGCATGCAGCGCAAGATGGTGTGGTGGGCCATTGTCTGTGGAGATACGCCACATACACACTTGATCCGAGCCGTCCATAAAACCCCATATAAAGAGATTGTCTTTGCTACGGCAGATCTATATGACAGATATAAGTTAAGTTGTGTACTAACCGAATTTCCCCTTGAATCCCATTCCACACTGCGCCAGCTCCAGCAGCTTGGGGTTCACCACCTGGTTAGCCTCTTGTAGCACGTTCATCAGGTCCCTGGCCTGTCATACATAAGAACAGTTTTATTTTTGTTTGTTAGTTTTTTATTCATCAGTGGTGTACCTAATACTAATACTATACCCACATTTCGCCAGTTAACTTTTTAGTCCCATGTAATAGGGGGTAAGCCTGGCGCAAGTCCATGACTCCTACCGAAAAAATCGTGAAGGAAACTCAATAACACTGTGCTCGACCCGGGAATCGTACCCAGGACCTCAAGCTCAGCAGTCGCGCCTGTGACCAAAGAGGCAGTCGGTCGAGGCAATATTTTTTGTTATCTAGTTGTTTTCTTCTTAGAATTAATGGTCACTTATGTATGTAGTTATTTACCAACATGTAAATAAAAAATTGCATGAATAAAGCTTACCTTAGCCGAGTTATTAGGCGTAAAGAGCGTGTAAGCAGTCCCGGTGTTGCGCGAGCGTCCCGTGCGTCCGATACGATGCACATAGTCCTCCGAGTTGTTGGGATAGTCATAGTTTATCACAAACTTCACGTCTTCCACATCTGTGTCCAAGCGGCCATGTTAATACGGGGCAGTGTTGATGATTACACAGTAATTTAATGTATTGGACTATTGAAGTAACCGTGTTTGAGATGAGCGTTTTGTATGTACTAAAGTCAAATGATTTATAATTATAGCCACAAATCTAAAGACTACATAGAATGGATGGATAAAAATAATTTAGATAAAAAGAGTAGAGTTTGCCCAGCAATGGGACAATAAAGGCTAAGAAAACAAAAAAATAAAAATTAATATTGATCTAAATAAATCAGAGGTAATATTTATCTCACCTTTTCTAGTAAGTGTAGTGTCGAACGCTCATCTCAAACATTAAAGACACATAATATTTACCTTATCGTGTGTCGTTGGCACGTTCGTCACTGCTAAACTGGAAATAACTGTATTATGCCCGTCAGTCCGGAGTGTGCAGGCCAAGAGTCGGTGTGGTGGTGTGCTGACTTACGTTAGCGCCCTTTAACCGCGCGATTGTCAGTTGCGTAGGGCAGGCCAAAGGGCAACGATTAAATCTCTCATGACAAATAACCAAGCATGTATTGCTCTAATAATGGTCTTACTTCGTTTTACCTTTAATTTTGAAACCGATGGTGTGTTTCGACAGAGTAGAACTTGAGACGTATTTCCCCTTAATTTTGAATCAAAAACTCCTCAAGATAAGACCATGTTGATGTTAATGCTCAATTCCCACATAAATATTAGAGGCAGCATGCTCATATTGAAACAGTGTGCGCTGACAATGTACTGTCATATGAACGATATCGTTACAACACGTAACATGGTTTAGGTAAGGTCAGCAACACACCGATAGTTTAGCCGTTAACACTGCACGCATGCGCCTCTGAAATGAAAAACATTCGAGAATAATGCCAAGTCAGTCATGGAAATTTATTTTATTATTATCGGGCTAAGATGTTTGCCTCTGTGGTAGATTTTTACAATATCTATTTACACAAGGCAAAATAAACACCATGTCTGATAGAAAGTTTGTGAAGAATCAACATTTGAATATTTGTATTGTATAAATATCTACCACCAGAATCGAATAGTTATCGTGGCCCGAGAATATAGCAGTATCACCGTACCATTGCTGTGTTTAATAAGTATTTGAAGCCCATGTTCCAATATTCACTTTTAACCACCTCACATACGTTTTTCAAAGTGTAGTTATTAATTTAGATATTCTCAAAGATTTGTTGATTAAAATGTTAGTAAGTCACATTTATTTAAGGAACTGAAGTCTGGATGTGGATTTTCTTTTTTCTTCGTGTATTACTTGTGCAAAAAAACGTGAATTTTGGAACCCATTTCGACAGTTGTGTCACATAAGCGTTGAGGATTATCACTAAGCAATGGCATCAATATACCTCCGCTACGCCCCTGACATCTCTTAGACCATTACAACACCCCGGTGGTACAGTGCGAGACACCGCCATCCTTCATTTGAATCTCTTAGTACTCGCAACTGTGTCATTACATCTTGTGTTTGATGCCCTCATCATTCGGCGGGAATTATCACCACCATAGACATAAAAATAAACTTGATCGGTGGCACAAACATAAGATATTAACTTCTGGGCAACTTACAGTGACTATTTCGTTCGATACTGTTTTCGGAAAGCGAATAGTGCTAGTAATATACTGAACTGCAATCGTATGTTTTATTCAGACATTTAAAAGCCCTAGACTATTTCTCGTGTGTCTTAAGATACCCTACCATTGGCCAGTTCGCGGGTACTATGTAGTAGTGGTGGGTACTTACCGAGGCCTCTGGCGGCGACGTCGGTGGCGACGAGGATACCTCCGGTGGACATGCGGAACTGGTTGAGGACATAGTCTCTGTCCTGTTGGTTCTTGTCTCCGTGGATGGCGAGTGCGCGCCAGCCAGCGCGGTTGATCGTTTTTGTTATTTCATCAACCTTTATATAAATTTGTGTGAATTTGGAGAATACATTTAATTGGAGTGCATAATACTCTGACGGTAGAAGGCGAAACTAATTTAAATGCTAAAATATTGCAGACTTAGTGTGTTGACCAATCGTCTAAAACATTACCAACATTTGTATCTTCAAAACTCACCCGTCTTTTAGTCTCAGCAAATATGATGGTCTTGGTTTCCTCCTCAGAAGATATCTCAGTTAGCAGTGTGATGAGCTTATCATTCTTCTCCCATTCTTCACACACGTCCACAATCTGCAGAATGTTATGGTTAGCTGACAGGCTCAGGGAACCGATGTTGATCTGGATGTAGTCGTGAAGGAACTCTTCGGCAAGGTTCTTGACTTCCTTAGGCCAGGTAGCTGACCACATGAGGACCTGTAATTAACAGTATTACTTATTATTCTGTGCTGCATAGAAACCTAGGGGCCCTTGTTCAAGACCAGTTTCTACTCAGCACGACACCGGCCCAGTCGACAGTTAGGTATGGAACACCTTTGTTAACGACACCGGGACTAGCGCTCGTATATCTCTGCCCTGTGCCCGTATGGTCGTGGCTAGCCGTGGCTGGCATTCGGTCAAGTATGTTATCAAAACCGCACTTTTCGGGTAGTGTACAAACTTAACAAAAGTCATAGCGCAACTGTACATAAGTACTGTGGCGGACTGTTTACTTTTATTATATTTATATAAACAACCTTAATACAGAAGTTGCGTTTGGTATGTCACTTGTGTAAAAAGAAGAAATAAAATGGGTTGTCAATGTTTTGACGTCAGAAAACTCGTACGCTTTTGTTATATTTGCAAGTAAAATATATGATGAATATGCACACAAGAATAAATAGTAGGTCGTACTATCACCTATACAGTACTTATCAGTTAATCGATTTCTTCGTGATATGCTTACATTTATAGGTAGTGTCGTAACCTAAAATGTAATGGAAGAATCATGAAAAATAGAATCAAAATTCGCATATTTGTTACCAGAACCTTTCTTTAGTTGTTCGTGTTTGTGATAAAACTCCCAGTTATGCTAGGATCAACTTCCAGTCCAACCAGGTGCAGCCGAACTGCTTATCTGACCTCTACAATCCAATCCAATTACTTGGGTCACACAATATCCTCAGTAACCCTGATCAGCAGACCATTGTGACTTACTGTAAAGACTGTTAGTTACAAATTACAAATATGATATTAAAATGTTGTATATCACTCACCTGTCTGTCTGGCCTGATCTGCTCGATGATCTTACGAATCTGCGGCTCGAAACCCATGTCCAACATCCTGTCAGCTTCGTCCAGCACCAAGTATGTGCAACGGCGAAGGTTTGTAGTGTCTGTTGAGATATAAAAGAATTAAAGACTATATATATGAAGACTACCTTTTGCTGTTGGTTTAAACAGCGATCCTAATATAACATGGTTTGCAGGAATAAAATGGTGGTCGTCAAACCATGTCAGAGACCCTTGAGGCAGCTTAGAAACTCTGACACCAGGGTGTGTGGGGTCGTTAGACCTTACTGCCCACACGTTAAGAAGAAGGAATAAAATTAAAATATTCATTATTGTAAGTTGACAAATATGGCTATGGCTGCCCATGAAAGGCCCTGTTTAGCATACCAAGTAGGTATAAATAATGGCTATAAAAAACTCAGCATTTCTGTAACTTATATTTCCTCAAAACCTCACCTTTCTCCAAGAAATCAATCAGCCGTCCTGGTGTTGCGATGATAATCTCTACTCCTCGCTCCAGACACCTGCCCTGCGGTCCTTTGGGCGCCCCACCGAACACACAAGTGTTGCGCACTTGCACACTCTGACCAAAGTCATTGGCTACCTGCAATTAGGAAGAAATCTTTTAACTCCTGTATAAATGTCACTTCAGCTGTGTGGAAAAAGAACAAAATTTACAGAAACAAATAAAGGATGTATGTAAGAGCAGATTACTAGGCATATAATAACCTCCTTCTTTTTGAAGTCAGTTAAAAATAGAGAGATGATGATGATTACTATTTCCAGGCGTTCTTTAGTAACAAGATATAAATTTTGTTTGCAGTGGGCGGTGGACAAGTCCATAATGAGACTAGAACTAGCGTATTGTCTTCATTAAAACATAAACCGCCTTATTACAAAACGTAGTTAAACCTGGTTTAACTTAGACTTGGTTTATCTCGCATGACGTCTCACTTCGATAATATTCAAAAGAAAGTGACAGCATGAGAGATAAACCAGGTCTAAGTTAAACCAGGTTTAACTACCTTTTGTAATAAGGCGGAAAATGTAAAGCTATTTCGTATGTATGCAGATAAAAATTAAGTTATATCTTACTATCATACAATGTATTGAAGGTCAACATTGACAGAATAAACTGTGCTTGAGTAAGCAACCTTGAATGATGGATTATTATTACAATGTAACTGAAACTATTTAACCTGCCCCACCCTAATCTGCTCTTACACACTTAAAAGTAACAACGAAATAAAAGCATGACAATAGGGTAAACAAAGGATAAATTAATAAAAGAACATCAACAAAAATATGATACTACTGGACATATCTGTGTCAATCATAGTCAACTATAGTCAACTATAGTCAGGTTATATCATGAATTAATGAGCCCCATATTATTTGAAATTATAGCAGACCCAAAAGTGTATACCCCAGATAGTTAGCCCAACCACAAAAACTTGTTAAATGTCAGTGCATATGACCCACTATTCTAAAACAGGAAGGCCTCCAACAGAAAGCAGGCCTTCCTTGTAGACTTGTAGAGTATCCTGATTGGTTTTGTGATAAATTATTTATAATAATACATAATAATATTATCATGTCTTGTATAAATGGTGAGGTGATTCAGCAAACTGCCTTTTCAAAATAATATTGTAACTACAATAAAGAAAGCATTCCACAGGTAAGCTGCAAGGTTTAAGAGAAAAAACAAAAAAATACTTGTGCCCAAAACTAAAACAAAAAGAAATAAGGGTACGTTCAGAAACCTCACCTAGTAAGTAAAAGAGAAAATTTTGAATTTGGGGTAATAATAAAAAATTGCGAAAAATTATGTCAATGTTTCATCAGGTTTTCGAACATAGCCTGCCTGCAATAAGCTAGTTCTACTAATTAAAGGTAATTGGGTAAATTTACTATTTCCAGTTCGCTTGGATTGTCCGTCATCTCCGCAGCGATTCCATTCATTGAGATCAACGCCTGGAGTAGCACAATGGAAAACAAATACTCGTCTTATATTTTTGTTGTTAAAAGTATTTTTAGTAGAGACAATTTAATTCTAGTTTTGCTTCAGGGAGTGAACTACTGGCAACCTTGTGTCAGTCCGATTGCAGGCCTTGTTACTTTCAATGTAATTTAAGAGCAAAGATTAGTAATATAGTAAGAGGACTTACCTGTTGTATCTGTTGAGCAAGCTCCCTAGTTGGAGCCAAAACCAGAACAATAGGCCCCTCATTTCTCAAAAGGCGAGGCTGATTAATTATGTGCACTATAGCTGGCAATATGTATGCCAGTGTTTTCCCTGACCCAGTTTGAGCAATTCCCACTAAATCCCGACCAGATAACGCGATAGGCCAACCCTGGGCCTGAATAGGAGTTGGGTGCGGGAAACCTTGTTTCAGAATTTCCTTCATGGCATAATCAGGGAAGCCACCTTCTTCAAAGTACATGCTTGGGGCTGGAACATCGCGTCCTTTTACTGTGATCTGGTTTTGGCTGCGATAAGCTTCTATCTCGGCTTGACTGCGAGATGAGACACTTTGGTGCGGTACATAGAAGTTTTTCTGGAACGGAGTGAGAGTGATTGTGTCCCAGCGGATTTTCCGAAGGTTACCGCCCGGTTGGTCATTCTTGTTGAAACTCCCTCCTCGGAAGTCGTCCCTACCGCCGCCGCGGCCTCCGAAGCCCCGGCCGCTATCGCGTCCACCTCGTCCGCCGCTGTCTCGGCCTCCCCGGCTGCTCCCAAAGCGACTGCTTCCTCTCTCTTGGGAGCGGTCACTTGACCGTCCTCCTCGAGAACCACCTCTACTGCCACCACGGCTTCCTCCACGGCTCCCACCACGACTGCCACCGCGTCCTCCACGTCTATCGTCGTACCTAAAACATAAAACTTCAATAAACGAACCAAACGAAGCAAAATAAAATCTAACAAAATATGCCAACTTCCAACTTACATCTTTATTAATTTTTTTTACAACGATGGATCACCACAAACGATAATAAATTCTGAATTTCTGAGCAACTCAGGCTAATTGTTAAACACTAACTCCTTTTTATTAAGAATCGGTAGATTTTCTAATATATTTCTAGTGTAACAAACATTGGCCTAGCTTGACTTTTATTGCACAAATGCCACCAGTCGGCCATATTTGATTTATTCGTGTTACACTAGCCAACCAAATGGCGCTTCCGTTATCTTTTTCCACGTAGAGATTTTTTTAATTGTAGATCTTATGATTTATTCAACACTGTTAATGTTATTATTTATTTCGAATTAGTTAAAAATATACTAATATGAAAGGAAGAAACATATATATGTGCACAATTATTATTTTAATCATCTGAAATGTTTAAAATGTACCACTTCCGCTGTCAGTGATGGCACGAATTTCAAATGGTGTGGCCCACTGTGACCCAAGGAATCCTCTTGAATTGGAGTACCTGAAATGTTACATGCAATATAATTATAAAAATATGGTAATTCAGACGTTTCCTAATATCTCACATAATATTAAATATCTAAATTAGTAAGGTTCAATAGACTCTGTATCACTGTGGAAACCCACGTCTTATAATTTATTGATCAAACAATACGACATTTCCACATTCTGTTAGTAGTCCATTTTGGGTTCTAGGGTAGCTATTTTTTTTTTTGAGAAATGGACGCTTCCATACCAGTTTTTGAGAAGCCCCATCCCCGTTTAACTGTGTTAGACTGGACTAGGAATATTCAGAGGCTACAAAATGAGGCCAGAATCCGTCGTTTCGAGTCTTACGAATTGAGGCAAAGAGCGAATCAGCTGAGGAATGAAACGGCGGTCACCACAAGATGGGATAACTATGTTAACAACGAGCTGTTGAGGGATAGGTGAAGTCCCGCTATTTTAAAAAAAAATATCTAAATGCTTAAAATCAAATGTGTGAGTCTAATTAGGTAATATTGCTACATTTATGACTATCGATCCATCGCTGCTAATTCGCTATGCGAGTTGATAATTATAAACAGAAGTTTAATCTAAAAGTGCCATCTGAGAGTAAAATATCAAGGTTTATTTTCCAGAATATTTGAAGTCCAAGCATGGAGGGAGAAGCAAAGGTTCACGAGGGACTCTGTCAAAGATGAGATCAGAGCTTTGAAAGAAGAGAAGCATGCGACCGAACTGCACTTGGAATCCCTACAAATACCACTCATGGTGATTTCCCAGTGTCTCTCTAACAGAGACCAAAGAGTGCCTCCGGAATTGACCAGAGATCAACTTGGAGAAGAATTACATAAGGTATACCTATTACGTGATTACCCAATTAGACAACTCTGTCGTCCGACATTACAAGATCATCACTGCAATGCAGATGATTTCTGCGGATTGTCTAAACTTCAGATATTGTGGGCCCGATTTAGATAGGTCCAAGAAAGATGGTCGTCGTAGCTTACACTCATTTATTCCTCAATCCCGTGGCCCCTTTGATAGTTGTTATCTAATGGATGGCTTTACGATATCACTACATCACTATCACTACATATTAATATATTAGTTTATAACAAAGTCGCTTTCTCTGTCCCTATGTCCCTTTGTATGCTTACATCTTTAAAACTACGCAACGGATTTTGATGCGGTTTTTTTAATAGACAGAGTGATTCAAGAGGAAGGTTTCTAAGTACATATAATAGCATCCATTTGCACCCGTGCGAAGCCCGGGCGGGTCGCTAGTTAAGATATATTACACAACAGCTGTGCACAGTAGGACACGCCTTTTTGTATCACTCTCACATAGTAAATATTTGGTGTTATTTTAGGAACTGCACATTACGGAGAACAGTAAGCGAGTCCTGATGGACGTCTGCCACATGGGCTGGGAGAAGATAAAGGAGTTGACCAACGTGCTCTGTCGCCTAGAGCGCGAGATTAAGAACAAGGACGAGACCATCAACTTGGAGTACCACGTCAAAGACCTGACTAGGGACAGCACCGATATATGCTTCAAACTGGATCCTACCAGAGTTCCTACTGAGTAAGTTACTGTAAGCAAGGTTTTTTTTGCAAGGTTCGAGATATTAATGACTTTCTAACTACGGTGTAGATAAGGTCGACTTTATACTGTCGTAATTTTTACGAACCCCACGAGCCGAATGTGCGGGAGGACGACAGTCGGACGACTGCATAATAATATGATCGACTCCAAGCATAACTAAAAGATTATTCGTCAGTTGTCCTTGCTGCATTTTGAAGTTTAGTCCTGTCTTTTTGCAGTCTCTTTCATGCTTTCTTTTTATTCCATTCCTAGATCAATGACAGAAGAGAGTTACGTCAACTGCATAGAGAACACAATAAAGATAGCTGAACAACTGATGTCTGAATCTAAGACCCTTCGGGAGACGATGTTCAGGAGCCGCGAACAGGCCAGGAATCAGATGCATGCTCAGAGCCAGCATGTGGAACTGATCATGAGGAGGCGGGTTTATGATATTCAGAAAGCCAGGAATGAGATGGAGTGGCAGAAGTATAAGGTAAGTATGTACAAGTGTTTTAGAGGCAAAGGAATAATTCCACACTCGTGCTTTCCGACATTTTTTGGCGTAGGTAGATTAATAGTGCTATACAGCCAATCACAAGATATGAGATTTCCCATTTCAGCTGGAACAGAATCTTCAGAAGGTGGACAGGGAAATTGAGACACTGCGTGCAGCGGTTGCTGACAAAATAAACCCAACCAAGCTTGTGGAGACCAGATTGGAAACCCGGACCAGAAGACCAGTCCTTGAAAGAGTGCAGGACAAACCGATGCGAGGTCTGATAGAAGAGTTTGAGAGGGTCCACTTGAGTCATAATATGCTGGAGAAGAAATTGGAAGAAGCTCTGTAAGTATTTTTGCACCCTGCTTATATTAGGTCAGGTGGTCAGACTGTCTTCAACTGATGGTCACTGGGTCAAAGCCACTCCTGAACATGGAGATGTTTAGATACTAAAGCAATTCTAGGTGTGTTACTAACCCAGACGCTAAACTGTTTATCACAATGGGCGGTAATTACATCAGCACCCATACTTTCCTTTCTCACCGAAACAGAGTAACGCCGAGGATCGCCGATTCATCACATTTTATTATTATAGGTATATGCACACCGTCTGTAGAGTTTGATTCGAGTGTTGGCTTGATATTTACATAATGCTTTTTGTCTTAAAATCCTCAGGACCACATACCACGGCATGTACAACCACCATGAGCGCGTGACCAAGGACCTGCAGTACAAGAACCAAGCCTTGGAGACGGATCGCCGGCTTATAGAGATCCGGAAGCCAATCCACGGGCCGGATGAAACTGAGTTCAAGAGAAACGTTGGGTATTGCCATATGGGCGATGAACTGGTCGGGGATTGAGGGCAACACCTTTTAAAATTTTGAGTCTGGCTACACTAATGTTAGTGTTGCTCTTTTCTTTAAATAAGCGGTAAAAGCTTGTACAACTCGACCAAGCTATGTTTGCACCTCGCGTTGAACAAGAACAGTTCAATTTTTTTAAATTCAACGGATAGGGAGACGAAAACTCGTAAGACGCGTGTCGGCGATGAAAGATGTTAACCATACTGACGCGACAGGGCGATCGCGGGGAAGCGGGCGGGGCGCCGCATTCCAGCGAGGTGCACAAACTTAGTTTAGTCGAGTGTCCATAGCTAATTTCAATCTTACAAAAATAAATTATAGAGCTATTTTTAAACATAAACAAGATTAATGTTGGTATTGCCAGTTCTCAAATTACACAGTCATTGTCATCATCATTCTCCTGCCCTTATCCCAATTTATTTTGGGTCAGCGCAGTTATGTCTTCTTCTTCCTTACTTCACTATGGAAGAGGACAATCATGTCTGTCTTCTTCACTAAATCACACTTAAGTAGAGTAATTCGTATTTTTATTGGGTATAGCCCAATTTACGACGAACACAATACGCATGAGTATATGTGTAAGCACATTTATATTGCCATTATATATTAATTAGCTTTAGGCTTTAATTCCATTTGATTATATAAAATTAAGAAAAATCATGTATGTATAAGACTGTCACCATCAGCGGTCGTGTTCAAAGTAGCTAATTTAATGAATAAGAATAAAACAAAAACGATTTTAAAATACTCATATTTATTCATGTAATAACATAACAAGCACTGTGCATATTATAATATTAATATAAACATTAATTAATCAATCTTAATACACCTTGTTTAAAATAAAAGTACCATTTGATGTAAAAACACACATTTTTAAATAAAATAGACTATATTATTATCTATACTCGTAATATAATACTTGTAGTTCATTGGAATGTGTTCTTCACCGATATTTAATATTTTTACATCAAACGAGGTTCAAGGCACTATTTCGCAGTGTGTCAATTTCATGTATCTGATAGGAGAAATCGATTTATCTTAATACCACAGGACTTTTATGGGTATCCTTTAGCTGCTTCCTCACTGGGAGCATTCGGATGTTATGTAACAGTTCAGATTCGAGAATTACATCCATGAGTGAGGAGAACCGAGCAACCATCTCCAGAATGTACCGGTGAGGTAGCGTCTTGACAGTAGGGACAGAAAAAATGTTGACAGAAACACTGTGATACAAGAGGTATAATAATTGTGGAAAGACTTTACCTGTAACTGAAGTATTTTGTTCAGAATAGACAATTTAATCGTATCAATTACTATCATTGAAATAGTATATCAAAAAGGAAAATATAACCTTACTTACGGCTAAACAATAAGGATTAAAAGAAAAGCAGTTCTTATGCTGCGCTAAAACACAACCAAGCTAGGATGTCAAAGTAAATGCGTTTATTCTGTAGACGTAAATAATACTTTAACGTACATACATTTATTTATTTATTTAAGCAAAAACTCACGCCTTTATTCCATGGGGGGTAAGTAGAAACATTTAATAAATCATTATGATTGGTGGACGTCGCCGAATCACCAAGTATATGTAGATAGCTGACAGCAGTAAGATTAGTACTGTTACAATGATTATGAATAAATCAATGTTACTCATTTTTCTCGATTCATGATTAGATTCATTTACTTTGGTCAAAATAATATTTTCTTATGAGTCGTGTACATATTTATATAAGTACAGTTACAATTTTAAATATGAATAGTTTTTGGTTGACATGACGTCTCGTCTCACGAGCCATCGCGATTTGATTGTTTCGACATAAAAATCATGTTTTTATAAGTATTGAAGTAGTCCTGTTGATTCGGGCTGTCATTTGTAAATCTTTGTCATTCGTTACGGGTAGATCAAAGTACGAATGTCTGACAACCAGTCAGCAAGGGGTATTATAATACCCGTAACTGAGTGTTGTACGTCAGATAGGCAGTCATATCATGTAAACTACTGGTTTGTAGTTGCATGCGGTTATAATAGTCGACCTCAACATAATTGGAAAAGTGTGACAAGTTTGGGCAAGACTAGAAAGAGATTATTTCGACGATTCCTTTCAAATACACGAATTGACAACACACAAATATTATTGGTCTGTACATTATAATACTAATAATACATAAATAAATGTTACTTTAAGTAGTTAAATAATTAGTAAAGCAGTGTTTCCTTACTAAATGTACTTGCAGCCACTTATTGTAGCAAAATATATTAAAACTATGATGAAATATGAGGTTTTATTCGTATTTTCGTACCAAGTAATTTTATAGTATAGAAGATAATACTTAGTGCTCAAAAGCGAAAAAGACCATTGTGGTCCCCATAATTATTTTTCATCTATGTAATATTGTAAGACCAAATCATTTAAAATAGAAACCATGGAGTTCTTCCCGGTTCTTTTGGAAACGACTGGACGTTTTACAAGTCCCCTATGTGAAATTAAATATTTTGATTTGGCAACGACTTCAAGATTATTAAATCTAATAACAAGTAGCTAGGTAATATTTAAAACTTAAGTCACGATTAAGATCCATTTTAACAGTAACTTATTTTAAGCATTTCTTGTGCATTGTGACATAATATTTAACTTGTGTTTAGAAAAATCTCATTGCATGTACCATATTTTATAAAGTAAGGCTGCTTCCTAATTCCATGATTTAGATAACTAACAAATCTTATAATAATATTGTCTAAGCTTCACAAATAAGTAACCATTTCCTAATTAATATACTAGCGAGTGTAACATAAATAATATCGATTACTTGAAAATTGTATCTTCGCCAAAGATTTAGATCACTAAATGTGGCTTCACTTTGAGTACATACTTGAATTTTTAGCATGAATAACCACGTATTTCTTCGGCCTAAGGCAGTGCAAAAATATTACTCTGATATGTGTATCTCAGTGCAACTAAATACAAGAATAACCTAAACATTAAACAAAACAAAAAATATAATTTCCCTTACAACAAAAGTCAGAAAAAGACAACAAAAATTGTACTTCCCGCCAAAACCCATAGACAATACTTAAAAGTTTTTAAAGCAAATGTTATTGTCTAAACAGGTTGTAATTCAGGTTTCGGGCCTACTTTCTCGTAGGCCTCATCTAATAGCGAGCAAATTAAGCTGATAGTATCATCTGTGAACTTTCTGCTACTCGTTAAACGTATGGAAGGTTCTGGACAGTTGACCTCGACATCACGTAAATACGCGGCAACTGTCATGGCGACGCCTTTCTCCATGCAATAGTTGGTGATGTTCCGAAGGTAGGAGTGCTTCAGTCTGTCGGTCAAGTCGTCCTTTTTGAGGTAGATGTGCTTCACCGGTGAGATAGCGTCGCCTCGGAACGTGAAGTGCTTCAGTCTGGATAGGGCACTGAAAATAAAAAGATAAATTGTAATGTTTGTCTAGGTTGTTACTTAGTTGACCAGATTTATCAGGAAGTCATCATCATCATCTGACTAGCCTTAACAAAAATATGTTGGAGTCAGCTTCCAGTCTAACCGGATGCAGCTGAATACAAGAATTTCACATGGAGCGACTGCCTACCTGACCTCCACAACCCAGTTAATAGTCCTGATTTCAGATTTATCAGTAAGTATTGGGAGATTAAATGCGAGTGATCCTTGAGCAAGCGTGGCGACTATAATGCTGGGGCTTTCTTTGTTGAAGAAGAGGTTTTGCCCTGCAGTGGGACAGTTACAGACTGGTATTATCATTACGAATTTTCGTCAAAACTTGCTGGATAAAAGCCTCTAGTTCCTAGCCTTCTTAGTAGCGGCTGGCATAAATCTCTCTAAACACGCTCTCCCTTTATCAGAAAAGGAAATAAAAAATGGTCAAAAAATAACAGTATCTCGTCTTGTCAGTGACTGAACATAGTCTACCAACACTTTCACAACCGCCAAAAGCCCTAAAAGCATTATCTCAATCCACTAATCCTAAACGCAGTTCTTCAGTTTGTTTTGTTCTTATCAATGTTAATTTCCTCTTAGCTTATCTTGAATACCTACATATTTCAACTGTATTATGAAGGTACATATGGCAACATGATTGTTGAGTCACAGGTCACAGACTACTTACTACAGGCGTTCGGCTGCATATAACAACCGAAAATAGCCGCACTCACCATAGGTTTTATACAAATGGCGGTCGAGATTGCGTTTGCACTCGCTGTACTGTGTGCGTGCTCGTTGTATGTAGGGCTCCTAGATCCGTAAATATTTTTATCTACCCAAATATCATAAACCCTCTGACATTGCAAAGCTTTTTGCTTCTCATTTTTCTTCAATTTTTACCGACCCTAATGGCAATGTAACAACAGACATCAAAGAATCAGATGGAGTGTTTAGTAATATCAAATTGACACCAGAAGAAGTTCTAGAGAAAATTAAAAAATTAGATACCACCAAGGGTGCCGGCCCCGATTTAATTCCACCTGTTTTCGTAAAGTCGTGTGGTAAAGCTCTTGCAAAGCCACTGTGTCTGTTATTTAATCGATCTTTAGAGTCAGGAGTATTCCCTGATGAATGGAAAAAGGCCCGTATTGTGCCTGTGCTCAAAAAAGGTGACTCTAGCGACATCAAAAACTACAGGCCGATTTCCATACTTTCATGTTTCTCGAAGCTATTCGAAAGTCTCGTTTGTCCCATTCTTACAAATTACTTAGATGCCAAGCTTTCTGACAGTCAACACGGATTTCGAGTTGGGCGATCCACCGAGACTAATCTGGTCAGATATTTGTCAGATATTTCTGAAGCGCTTGATAACAGACACGAAGTCGATGCAATATACACGGATTTCAGCAGCGCGTTCGACAAGGTGAGCCATTCACTCATGGTAGCTAAACTCAAGCTCAGTGGTGTCCACGGATCGCTGTTGAGGTGGTTCGCATCATATCTCATAAATCGATCCCAGTTCGTTGCTATCAATGGCTATGTCTCTTACGAATTTCACACCCGATCCGGAGTCCCACAAGGCTCGCATCTTGGCCCAGTCTTGTTTTTATTATTTGTGGATGACATTACAAGTAAAATTAAACATTGTGAAGCTTTGCTGTTTGCCGATGACTTAAAAATTTATAGAAAGGTCACCGGACCGGCTGACAGTAGGCTTGTACAAATCGATTTGAAAAATATTGAAAATTGGTGCATAGCAAACGACATGGCTCTAAACACTCAAAAATGCTTCTTCATACGTTTTTCTAGAAAAAAAATATCTTTCCCCACCTCATACACACTGTGTAATTCTACATTGTCGAAGGTACGTCAAATACGTGATCTTGGTGTTCTAGTCGACGACGAATTGAGTTTTAAACCACACATCAACGATGTTGTCAAGAAGTCAGCACAGATGCTGGGATTCGTTAAACGCAATACCCGAGGCTTTCAACTTTCAAAGACCAGAATTGTTTTGTTCAATACTCTTGTGCGTAGTCGGTTAGAATATGCTAGCGTTGCATGGAATCCGTTCTACGCTATTCACTCGCAAAAACTTGAGAGAATTCAACGAGCCTTCACAAAACATCTTGCTTTTACATCCAGAAAAATTAGCCATCGCTGTCCATACGACCAACGCCTACAATTTTTCCACATAAAGACGCTGCGAGACCGTCGCCGTTCGCGCGATCTGATTTTTCTGTACAAAATCGTCAACGGAATCGCAAAATGCAGTGATCTAGTCGAGCGTATTCCGTGTTCAGTCCCTCCTAAACCCCCCAGATATCCCATCACCAGACTGTTTTACATTCCTTTCCGCAGATCAAACCTTGGTCTCAACGCTCCTCTGGTACGAATATGTAGAAGCTATAATAGATCTTGCACATCAGAAACCGAATTATTCGGTGTTTCTCTTAACAAGTTTAGGAGATCGGTCTCTGAGGTACGGGAGTGCACTAATTTACCTCCAAACAATTAAATTTTGTAAAATCAATCTTGTAAATTTGCTAGAAACATTAGTATGTAGTTACTAGTTAGTATATAAGTATCATCATTATTCATAATTATTATTTCATTTAGTTTTAAGTAAAATTCATAATTGTGTAATTTATTGTATTATTTTATTATTAAGATTTTTTTTTTTTTATATATTTTGTTAAGATTTTTTTTTTATATTTTGTTGTCATTATGGTGAATGCTGTGTATACCTATTATGGGCTTACATACCAGCACTTTTGTATTATAATATTTTATTTTTAACTTTTTAGTATGTATTGCTGTTGGTGTACCTAATAAATAAATAAATAAATAAATAACCCTCTCTAATGCGTTCAAAAACCATAGGCAATGACCAGCATTACCAACCAGCAGAAATAAACAGAACTGTAATGAGCTCATAACCTACTGAAAACAGTAGGGTAGGAGTTTAAATTTGGAACAGGTGTCAAATTCAAGTGAGTGTGCTATTCTAGTATCTACATTAAAACAGATACCTATCGATACGAAACCCCAATTCAGTATGATTTTAATTATAAATCGCACGACATTTTGATCTCGAGTGACACAAGAATAGTGACTTTGTTCGTTTGCTTAAGATTTTAAAAAATGACAGATATCCGAAACGCGGCCATCTCGAGCTGTCATTTGTTCGTTAGCTTTTTATTTCCAGTTACGAGTAGAAAAATTTTCTGATAAGTTCTTTATTTCTGTCGAAAATGAGTGATAGTGACTCAGAAATTGACATGAACACTCCGCCAGATATCGTAAATGCAGCGACGAATGCAACTAATAACCTGTTTATTTTTTATTGCATTACACTGGTAACAATGCTGGTCATTTCCATATGGTTCCTGAACCCATCATAGAGCCCTTATGATATTTGGGTAGATAAAGTAGTGTATGCAACTATACATAATTAGGCATTACAACACTCGTGTGATGCTATTAAGAAACTCGCCACTTGTGTTGTAATGCCCTTCATTATGCACAGTCGCATAAACTACTATTATTTCTGCAGTAAGTATAATTTTATGATGCATTTTTTACTCGACTCCAAGGAAAGGATTATGTTTCTGACAAAGTCATATAAAAAAAAACGGTTTGTTACAGAACACTGCGGTGTGCTTAACAAATCTTCTTTATGTAAATCAAATTATTAAAGACGTTGTTGGAATTCCCTATTTATTTTTTTGGGAATTCCCTATTTACTTAGTTTGGTAGCTTCGTTTTAAGATTTTGTGTTTATATCATTAATTCTATGGGTTATGTTGATTGGGAATTGCGAAATAATAACTTTTATGTGTGTTTTGTTATTTTGAAAAATTATTCTTCCAAATTTATGTTTACATAAAAGCGTTCGTGATAGGTTCTGTTTCGTTCCATATCTATTTAGTGGTTGAGTCATTTTCCCTTGAGATTATCACTAGTAATATACTCGTATACTGCGCATTCACACAACGCGGTCTCTTATCAAAGTGTAAGTTTGACTAATGTTATCAGAATGCCAATATAGTTGCAGTTGTAGCCTTGTAGGATAATCAACAATACTTGATGAATGGTTCTGTTATTGATTTGTATATGTATTTATGATTCATCATAATCTGCCTAGCCTTTTGCCTAGCCTTTAGAGAAGAATATTATAATCTAACTAAACAGTAAAGAGAAATTTAAAAATACATAATAATAATAAAACAAAAACAGAGTGATACTATAAAATGAAAGTTAAGATTAAAATTAAAATTAAGCTACTTATTTACTGTGATGAACTTTGGTGCACGTGCATGCGAGTACAAGTGAGTGTTTCTGTATGTGTGAGTGTATGTGTGAGTTTATGAGTGAGTGTTTGAGTGAGTGTATGTGTGAGTGTATGAGTGAGTGTTTGAGTGAGTGCCAGAATAACCTATGCCATGGAACAACTATTTAACCTCCACAATCCAATTAGTGTTGGGTAATATGATACCTAAGGTGGTAAGACTCCGCGGAAGGCGCTCCGGGCGTCGGGGGCCACGTGATGGCTTCCGGCCACCTACTACGCGGGCCTGTGGACGGTGAGTAATGGGCTAGCTCGCCGTCCGGCCGTCGTCATGACGGCAACAGACCGTGTCGACGGCGCAGGAGTGTTCCACGCGCGCCTCAAAGAGATGTCAGCAAGGAGGGGCCTGCAAGGGCCGACGCCCGTCGGGGCCGCGGATTTTCGAAAGAGATGACTTGGCCTCGGCACAAGGGCGAAGAAGGAACATGGGTTGGTTTTTAGTCAGTAGAAGTCTGACACTCCCCTTCGCTATGCCCAAGACCAGGGGGGGGGGGGTTATTTGATGATTTTCCACCCACCAAAAAAAAAAAGGTGGTAAGTCTGGTTGTCAGACATTCTGCCACTTTACGTATTATTATAAGTATTGAATTATGTTTGTATCTCGTGAATATGTGGTTAAAAGATCCCCTGCTTACACGGTTTAAGGCAGAAATCACAAGCTGTCGTATTTTCCCCAAGAAAGAGGAAATAATAATGATTGCAGTAGACTATCCTATGATGAATCACATCAAGAACTTCGTATGTTGAATCATCTTTATTTAACCATCAAAAGGGTTATCAATTTAAAGTGGTATGATAGCAATATATATTAATAGATAGTACAGTCAGCAGCACCAATATGTACAACAACCCTTACAAGTGATTTTCTCCTACTGTTTCTGATTGTTATTTTATGTCGTTACGGACATTGCTTTTTTAAACTTAGGTACTATTACGAAATAGGACTTATTTTAAAGTAGAAACTGTTGTTTTCCGAGAAAACAACAGTTTCGTGACTGTATCAGGATTGTATATACTCATACTTTCGTTTTTCATTAAAAAAAACTTGCCAAGACGCTATATTGAAAATTGTTTGTTTGCTTTAGTATTCTGGTAGTGAAGAGATTTGGAAGAGACCTACACTCAGCAGTAGGTGGTCAAAGGTTGAAGAAGAAGAAACAATTATATAACATAACACCCCTCTAACAAATCCCGTAAGGGTTAAGCAGAGGTGTACCTTGTGGGCGTACTGTTGTGCACCCACATTTTTCCAATAGGGATGTTTACTGACTTAAATATGATTCTAATTAGTCCGTCTGTTAGATTATCGAAAAATAAAGAATACGTATTTTCTGTTTTATCAAATCAATAAAAATTAACGAAGATAAAACGCGTCAAAGATTTGGGTGGGAGGTTGTGACGTCACTGCTCGCTAAGAAATGTCATAAGAATGTCTTAGAATATGACGTCACACGAGTTTTCAAAGCACTGTATCGTCTTCATTGTTTGTTTACGTGAAAAAAGAAAAAATGTGTCCAATATTTTTTGGAAATCTATCTGACGGACTAATTAGATTTTTTTTGTTAACATCCCTATTATATTTAAGTGCCATGAAATAAGGAGCGAGCCTATTGCCATCAACCTGGCACAAAACCAGACCCCGTGACTGCTACTGCTAAATTCCACTAGATGACTAGACGAACGACGTAGTCAAGGTAGGAAATAATTAAATGTGTCTATTACCTGTTTAGTTTCTTCGAGTTCTCGTTGAGTTCTTCCAGGATGACGGGCTTATCTTCAATGATGTCGAGCGCCGAGATGGCCGCTTGAGCCAACATCGGCGGTAACGACGCACTGAAGCAGTAACCTGTAACAGACATACAGATTTGTTAAATGATAGAACACAATCTCTTCTTTTTCTTAGCGTGTCGATGACAAATCTTCATTAAATAAATTTGGCCAAAACAATACAATATAACACCTATCAATGTGTTGGTTTAGTTGAAAGATTATCGTCGTGAGTCAAAATTGAGATTAAAATTCGGTTATATAACTTAAAGCACACTGGAATCACTGCAAGTTCCATATTCTATTCGGGAAGGAAAATGTATCAAGTTAACACGTCATATTTAACACTAGCGGACGTCCCGCGGTTTTACCCGCGTAGTTCCCGTTTCCGTGGGAATACAGGGATAAAAAGTAGCCTATGTTACTTGTGGATAATGTAGCTTTCGAATGGTGGAAGAATTTTTTAAAACGGTCCAGTAGTTTTTAAGCCTATTCATTACAACCAAACAAACAAAGTTTTCCTCTTTATAATATTAGTGTAGACAAAGCACTTCATTGATTTATTTATCAAGAGGCACTTATATTCTTAAATGGTGTACTTGAGTGGAGACCGTGAATCAGGCCATTAAATAAAGGACACCCTCAGGCTCGGTGGACGAACGATCTCCTCGAAATGCCTGATAAAATGTCAATCAAAGTGTTGATCACTTTGATACTTCATCGTTAAAGCATTACATTCAAGATTGATTGACAAAATTCGACATTTTCGGGTACCTTGATGTACTGGCATCCGAGTTAAATATAATAATTGTACACATACCGAGCCCCGACAGTCTCTGGTGCTCCACAATGAAGTGTGTGCCGGCACAGAAACCACCCACGGTCGCAAAGGAATGCTCTAGTGAGCCCACGATCAGGTCAATCTCATCGCGTGGCACGTTCAGCAGTTCTGTTAGACCACGTCCGTGCTTGCCTACTACCTGCGAATAAAGGAAATTAGTGTAAATTAAAGAAAGAATTTGAATAGGTTACGTCTCCTTTAGCGGAGGCAGACGATGGGTAACCGAGCCCTGGAATGGAGACAGCGTGTCGGACAGGACAGCGCCTTAAAAATAAGGAGTTTGGGAGATTCCTATATCCAGCAGCGGACAACGATAGGTTTAGTTGATGAAAAAAACTTCCGAGTTTCAAGCAGAGCAAGTGAACGGTTAGTTTAGTCGACGTTGTACGACACATTTTTTGCATTGCTCTTCCAAGTTAATTGCAAAAACACTTAAAACTCTGAATCGTTGATATTTCAACCTAGTACAAATGATTAAGAACCAGCTTTCAATTTACCTATTACTTATTTTACAAGTAAATAATTAGTATCTACTACGTACTTAAACATACTTTATAATCTTTCAGTGGACTATGACCATGGGATTTCAGACAGGTTCTTCTCCATACAAAACGAACAACCCGAACCGTCAACTTTATCTTGACGTTTTATAAGTGCCCATGGGCCTATGTAAAATAAAATAAAATACTTTGATTTTGAGTGTTTTTTAATAGTACCTACTTCTACTACATTAGTAACAAACACGGAATGCTTGATGCCCATCAATGAAACCCATGGCAATTGAATAAACATCACTTAATTTTCTTCCCGAACCACAGTATGGCCAGGACCAGCCGGCTACAGAAAGAGAGGCAGACCGCAAACACGATGGGCAGATGACGTCACACGCATAGCTGGTCGAGACTGGGTTTCAGTAGCAAGCAACAGGGACATTTGGCAATCTCTGGAGGAGGCCTTCACCTGAAAGGGGTTCTTGCTCACAATTATTTGATTTTGTATTGAATGTAATTAAAAAAAAATGATTTTATATGATTTAATTTAATTTGATCTATAATATTAATAATAAAATCTAATAATGTAATTTTTTTTAGTATAATTTAATTGATGTATTTAATTTTACTGGCAAGAAATAAAAGGCTTTTTTATTTTTATTTTTATTTATTTTATAATTTTCTTCCCGGTTTTTATTACAAGCACGATAAAAGCTGCCTATTTACAAGCGTACATTTCATAATCGAGTTCATAAAATGAGTCTCTAAGAACTATTGATACTTAGTAGGCCCCACACAGCAAAGCAAGTTGGTTTCTGAATGTATATTATGATACATTCAAAAAGCAAGTTGCTTTGCTAAGTACTACATGATATTGCAATTTTACTGTTGCACTTATAACTGCAATAACTTATGTGACGACAACAGTAAGGATGATAAGTGCATGATGTATGGCTACTAGGTATAAGATGTATACTATTTATTAACGGGAACTGTACTAGTTACACACCCACATGATATATGTTTCCGTACATCTGCACTTACAATGAACTAAGAATACAGACGCGGCTGTGATTAAAGCGGCCTACTGACCCAAATTATTATAAAAACCGATCAAGCGTGAGTCGAACCACGCATGGTGAAGGGTTCCATAGGCGGGATTCATATTATCTACTAGCTGTTCCCGGCATGCGTTGCAATGCTCTTTTTCCTACCCTACCTACCTACTACCCTACCTACCTACTACTCTACCTACCTACTACCCCACCTACCCACTACCCTACCTACCTACCCTACCTACCTACTACTCTACCTACCTACTACCCTACCTACCCACTACCCTACCTACCTACTACCCTACCTACCTACCCTACCTACTAACCTACCTACCTACTACCCTACCTACCTACTACCCTACCTACCTACTACCCTACCTACCTACCAATTTCTCACCGTTTAAACGTTCCCTGGGCTTCCACGAATATTTCAAGACTAAAATTAGCCAAATCGTTTCAGCCGTTCTCGAGTTTTAGCGAGACTAACGAACGGAAATTCATTTTTACCCAACTGCGGCAAAGCCAAAGGAGGGTTATGATTTTGACTGGCTATGTATGCATGTATGTGTGTATCTTCATCTGTTCCCTCATAGCTTCTAATCTACTTATCGGAACTCGACATATGAGGTATCGTTAGAACCGTCTTAATTTTCCGCTGAACATAGGCTACGTGACGTGTCACAAAAAGCGATTTGGCGCCCTCTAGCGGACAAAAAGTAAGGCTTAAATAATAAAAATGGAAATAACTTGTACATTTCCAAAATATTGCTCAAATTTAAAATCACGCCCTCTAGCGGACAAAAAGTCAAGAGTAAATAAAAATTAACACCAAAATTGTTTAAATAAAAAAAAGTAAAAACTAAAACCCGACTACGACAAAAGAAACGACGCTGAAAAAGTATGAAACAAGATTATCAGCATAGAACAAAAAGAAAAGCCGTAGTCACACGTTATAGGTACCACCCTAAACACTTTAATACCGTGTGACTACGGCTTTTATAATATATAGATTAACGCTAGCACAACACTAGTTTTATCGGTCGTAACTACTACTAGTAAGTTTGAATTCAGCTGTGAAAAATCCAGACAGGCGCGGATAGGCGGGGGGGGGGGGGGGGGGGGAGAACCCTATGATGTTATGTCGATACAATGTCATAACAACAATGTATAGGTAAGTTTCAATAGATAGAAGTACTTTACACAGTCACTAAGTTCGGTGTTTTCTACCAAAAGCACTTAAATGCATGTCTTCTGTGCCGTCATTTAAGTGGCCAGCAGATATACCTAATCCTCGACGCCCAATCGTCTGATTAGCCTTTTACCAACTTTGTTGGAATCGCCTTACAGTGTAACTGGATGCAGCACCAGTATTCTACATGAAGCGACTACCTATCTGCAGGGCTATTGCGTATCTTTTAATGACAGTGGATAACTTATAGTGTCTATCAAATAACTGTCAAATGGTGAGTTTTTAAGAAAAAAATGTACCAAACCATAACCAATTTACAGTTAATCTATGGGCACTTATGATAGCCACTGCCAGTAAAAAGATACGCAATACTGTATCTGACCTCCACAACCCTGATATAAGACTATAAGACTGGTTGTCAGACTTTTGGGCCTGTTACGATTGAGAGATCTACAAATGACGTGGCACGGAGTAAACTCGGTATGTAATGGGTGCTCAGGCACACCCATCCACATCACAACCTAGGCAAGCGCGGTTTAACCTGAAGCGGCTGTTATTATCTCGCCACAAGCTCCTTAACCCCCAATAATTATGTAAACATTCAGTAGGTAGGTACCTATACCATTTAGGGACTGCTATTGCCTTTGTTCAGTTAAATTGTATGCCATTGTTTTAAATCCTTTGCCACTTAGATCCTGATAGGTTACGACTGCAATGCACTGTCATATTAGGTATACCAGTGGCCATTCATTGAAACTGCACTGATGCAGTTGACCATCGCTAAATATACGATTAATGGTTGGTTGAGTTCACAAAAAACATTGTTTATGGGAATTTTAAATATGTATTATGTAAATTAGCAACAATGACGTCAAACTAAAATAACAATGTTTTTTTTTATTATTTTGAAGGTGATTATCAAAATAATTTAGCGTGTGTACCTGTCTACTTAATTATTTGCGCTTGTTTTTCTGTAAATACATACGACTACACACTTATGATCGTTACAGATAAAACCTAATAACCTTATTGACCTCCAGAAAGAAAATCACTTAATTATTTTGATCCATTTTCCGATATTTCAAGACGTTATCGCCTCTGAGGCGTTTCGCTAGCTAATTTAGTAAGAAGTTTAGTTGAGAATTCTTTTACACCATAGTCAAGTAAAAGTGCTCTCAAAACGGTGAAGGAAAACATCGTGAGGAAACCGGCATGTCCTAGAATCAAAAAAATTCGAAGACATGTGACATCTACCAACCCGCACTGGGCCCGCGTGGTGGATTATAGCCCATCCCTCTCCTAGAGAGGAGGCCTGAGTCCCTGCAGTAGGAACATTATAGGCTGATGATGATGATGATGATAGTCAAGTGAATTAAACTCACCCCAATAGTCAAGCTCTCGTCCAAAATGATCCTCAGTTTATACTTCCTCGCCAGTTGCACCAACCTCTTCAACGGGCACATCTCCCCCGTATTAAAATAAATAGCTTCAGCAACGAGGAAGGCTCTTCTCCTCGGGTTGAGCTCCTTTTTCTTCTGAGCCTCAGCCAGCAATTCCTCAAGGTGGTCCATGTTATTGTGCTTAAAGTAGCGGATGGTGCTGCGAGATGCATCTAAACCTTTTTGGATTGCGAACCAGACGCCTTCGTCACTGAAATGGTTGGGGGAATTAGTATGTATTTTATCAACAATTTTATTACACATTATATAATTACATATAACAAAAACAGTAGAAAATAAGGAAAATAAGCTGCTAGATTAGTTTTTCCCGAGCCTAGCTTGTCCCATGGGTGACGGGAGATTACCAAGATAATGAAAACGATCGTGTTCTAATCTAGCTCATGGTCTGAAATTGTTGTCGAATTAAATTAAAATTTTCGCAGTGAAGGCGAGAAAAGATGGCAAAAGGCGAGTTACTATCCCGTCGGGGCAGCGGGTTGTTCGAAAGAGATACCGCGGCCTCGATACAAAGGGCTAAGAAGGAACATGGGTGGTTTTTACTCAGTAGTCTAAGTCTGACACTCCCTACCGCTATGCCTAGAGCGGGAGGAGTCATTAAGATGACCCTCCAAAAAAAGGTGAGTTACTATTGAATTCATTATTCCTGTCTTTTCCACCAAATCATGGTTAAGAAAAGAGAAGAAAACTGTTTGTACCGTCGTAAATAGTAGGCGTCGTAATAACTATTAAATTGTACCCTAATACCCTCATTCTTCTTTCCAATACCTTCTTCTGATTTGTTTATTTTTTACTTGTTATGTTAAAACGAAGTATGTTAAATCGTAGTATTATTAAGTTAGTTGTAAGTTCCTCTGATCGTATGGCCTGCCCATTTCCACTTGAGCTTTTGATGGTTCTTGTGACGTCTTTTGTCCAGTGTGTTTTCTACGATACGATACGATCAGAGGAATAGACAAGTGGTCGAAATTAGTGATGTACTGGTACACAGGCAACAGAAAAAGAAAACAAGGCAGACCACTCAGGCGATGGGTGGACGAAATCAAGACAGTGGCGGGCGGCGCTTGGAAGTCGCTGGCCAAAGAGAGACAAATGGAGTCGGTTGGAGGAGGCCTTTTTTTTTTTTTTTTTTGGTGTTTGGAAAATCATCGAATAACCCCCCGCTATTGGGCCGAGCGAAGGGGAGTGTCAGACTTCTACTGACTAAAAACCAAACCCATGTTCCTTCTTCGCCCTTGTGTCGGAGCCGCGTTAACCTTTCGACAATCTACAGCCCCGACGGGCGTTGGAGGAGGCCTTTGCTATAAAGCACACAGATATAACTGACAACTAGAACTGAAGAACTCAACTGATTACGAGATATCTGCAAGAAGGCTTATAATAATAATAATAAATACTTAGTTGTAAGTTACATAATACACACATCAAAAGTGTCTAGGGATCAACATATATTTTTGCAATAACTTTTCTCCTGATTGATATTAATTAAAATTTTCTTTAAGGATTCATCAAATAAAGTGTTTTCGTTTGTCACAGTAACGATAAACCATTAAACACCTTTGCATTAATAAAGAAATTTGCCATTTTCCTAATACAGGGATTTTTGACATTTGAACCACTAACATTAAAGTTCGAAAAAAAGACTGAAATAACAGTTTTCTTTAAAATTTTATTGGGTAACTTAAACAATTAATAATCCGTGTTTCTACCGCGAACACTAACAACACAAGAACATCGGTTTGGCGAACTCAAAATGAGTTCATCCAAATCACGCTGTGGAATGGCCGCCCATGTTCGTTGCAACAACAAAAAAAGGTCTTCTTGCGACTGGATACCCTCCATATTCGGCAGAGCTCTTCTCTGTAGCATATCCCATGCATGCTCAATCGGGTTCAAGTCTGGCGACTGAGCAGGCCAGGGCAGGACATTGATGTTAGCTGCGGCGAGAGTCTGTCTTACAACTCTTGCGGTGTGCGGTCGTGCATTATCATGCATTAACTGAACTATGGGACCGATTTGCACTTGTAGAGGAACGATGACGTCTGATACAATCGTCTCAGCATAAATTTGAGCGTTGAGGTTGCCTCTGATCCAAATCAACTCAGTTCTTCCGCCGATCCAAATACCCGCCAAATACCATGATGGTTCTACCACTATAAGGATGGACTTCCTGGCAGGATTTTAATCGCTGTTGGCGTCCAGGGGTTCTCCAGTGTCGTATACGTCTTGTATCCGGTCTCATACCAAAACGAGACTCATCAGAAAAGCACACGAAACGCCATTGTTCTTCTGCCCAATTTCTGTGTTCAAGAGCCCATTGATATCGAATCCTACGATTGTGCATTGCTATAGGTGGTACCCGTAGCGGTCTTCGGGAATGAAGGTTCACTTCATGCAAGCGGTTTCTGACTGTTTGGTCGCTAATTAAGTTCCCTGAAGAGTGATGAAGCCTCACGGCTAACATCATGGCGGTTATTGTTGGAGCTCTTCGAGTTAAGATTTGAATGTATCGGTCTTGTCTCCGTGTGGTGCAGCGATACCGTCCTCCATGGCGCTCAGCCACGGTACCAGTGCTTCGGTAACGTGTCCAAAGTCGACTGATAACACTCTGACTTGTATTCAGAGCTAAAGCCACAGTACGGTGCCGGGAACCAGCTTCTATCATTCCTACGGCTCTGAGCATTTCTTCCCTGCTTAAATGACGTCGCCGCTCCATAATAACGTTGGTTTTAATCAGTAGTAGGGAAACAGTAGCACTAATAATGTCTTCAATGCGTTGTATGTTTTTATAGGGAAAATATTGACAGCTGATTTTCATCTTTTACTCGAATTTGATTCACAGTTCCTGATTCAAATTATGAAATGCACCAAAAAGGATCCATATAAATTCATAAAATCATAAATTTATTACAAAGCCACATCTCAATCTCAAGAAATCCGCATAAAAATGCTTGATCCCTAGACACTTTTGATGTGTGTATTTGTTTTTATCAATGCTTACTGGCAGGTAACATTGTTATTAAACCTGTTTTCCCTATGTAAACTTGTAATTCTTTTGAGAAACAAATATATTTGACCTTAAATAAGTTATTTATTGCTTTTGTACAGCATACACCAAAATAATGCTTTGGCTACAACGAACATAAATTACATACTATTTTGAGGTATAACCAGTTGTCACAAGTTGCACAACAATGGTTTCATAATATAGTCCCTAACTTATTGCCTCATTATTTAATTTATTCTCAAATAAGTATCTTCATTAAATCTTATGACAACTGTCCAACCATTTAGTGAAGTCCATTGACCAATGAGATCATCAATGCATGACAACCTTCAGTAGTATTTGTTGATTAAATCTAAATTCAAACGGCCCATAAGAATATTTTCAGATCCATTAGATGATTACAAATTAATAAGTATACAATTAACTTTAATTTAAAAATAATTATGCTTGAATAAAATAATGGCAAGAAAGATTTTAATTGAGTAGGCACAGCTACGTAGTAATCAATTAGTTGGTTTTTATGTCCAACCTTTTCCTAAATGTTTGATAGAAATGTAAAATTTTGATAAACATTCAAAATCACTAAATTGATTTTGTTCCACTTAGAATGCATGGAAAAATATTAACTAAATAAATTATACAGTAACATGGAAGGGCTGAGGGCAATACAAGACATACTTATAAATAAAACAGATATCTCATGGAGCAGAAACAATGTAAATAAATATGTGTAATGTCTCTGATTAAATGACCCAAACAGGAAAATCTACATAAAGCATTTTCCTTGGTGGTTTTTATTACAAATTTCCCTTGATTTGCATTATATAAATAAGAATAATTTGTAAAATAACTAGTAGGACTAATATTATATTCTGTTACCAACATGGGATTATTTGACCCACTGTGTGGTCAGTTTAGCTCATAGCTCCTATGGTAAACTACAGATGTGGCCAGTCCAGTCCAGACTCATTCAAGACTGTCAAAACTGTGAGACCAATCAACTCAAAACAAAATATTATTTGGTAAAGAAGATTTTAAATGAGCACAGCAGAGCCAAAAATATAATCAATAATATAGTATTTTTTTAAACAATGTTTTTCTAGATTGGATTTTGGTCTAAATATACTGTACAAGGAACAACCATCTTGAATTTTGTTTTGTTAAGGCATTAGGATAATAATTAGAACTGATGTTTCAATTTCTGCCAATTTACTAGCAAGCTTGACCATAATGGCCTGACATTGAAGTATTTGAGTCATGATTTACTTAGCTGCACTTGGCATTGATTACAGTCATAATTCAATACTTTAACAGAAGTTGTTATCAATTCAAGGTAAAAAATTAATAGTAACTCTTATTATTTGTTTGTTGTGAACTTGTGAATATAAAAAAGTTTCCTAGTGGATACCAATACGAATTTTCTCAAGTCTTATTAAACTTCTTAGGTAATAAAAACCACTATATAGAAGTACAGTTCAATACTCACACAAAAATAATATCCTTCCTCTTAGCATAGGAAGGTATAGCGCTGGCAATTGTTGAGAAGCCATAGGAGTACACACAAGTCTCTTCAACCTCCAGGAACTTAGCCAGACGTTCCTCCAGGTCCAAATGTACATCAATGGTACCATAGAACCCACGCGGGCCACAGGAGCCCACACCGTACTTTGCAAGCGATTTCAAGGCATTGTCCATGATATACTCCTCCTTGTCAAGGCATAGGAAACTTGAGGAGCCTACATTCAACACTTTTTCATCAATTTTACCCATCAGCGGAGGTTCCTCTACCGTAACATCGTGTTCCACGATAGGAACTGGCTTCCAATCTATTGCCTTCCCATTGCACAGAGGATCGTAAGTTTTAGACTTCTTTTTGGACCAGTAAAAGTAAGTAGAAATGACTACCACTTGTAAAGCGATAACCAAAGTCCACCAGCTCGCCTGAAATTTAAGAAGTAGTTAAAAAACCCCATTTTACAGGGAAGAGTAAGTACTTGGCTAAAATGATGGGAGTAAACTTACCATGTCGTAAATGTCCACTAATATCATTATGTACGGCTTTAAATACTTTGTTAATGAGTGATAAGCTTCAGTTATTAGGTACTAATTAAAGTAATATAAAAAAAAATTAAAAATGGTATGAACTATCTTGTCTAATCTTGTGTTCAACGCCGGTCACAGACTGAAAAAAAAAGTGAATTGTTGTGGTCTATGACAGTGTTGCCAGATGACCGTCTCGCGTTCCCCCCAAACTTTCTCCAAAATCCCCCCAAAATCCAGGTTTTTAAGAAAAAAACCCCCACAAATCGAAAAAAAATTTTTTATTAATCATTATAGATTTTTGAATAAAAAAAAGAAAAACAATTTTATGCTATTTCAGCAATGGCTTCCATGACAGTTAGTATCTTCACACGAGTCGTCTGCAGTCCCATACATTTTTTCAGAGTTAAATCTCTTTAACATATTTGCACTGGGTTTAAAATGAATACACCCTTCTACTAATGATTATCTTATTCTCAAGATGGATTCGGCAGTTTGAATGGCTAACCTGTTTCGTAGCTTGTCTTTTATAATCGCTACTTGCGAGAAGGCTCTTTTCACAACTGCGTTAGAAAAAGGCAACGACAAAATTCCAATTGCCAATTTGCTTTCGTGTGTGTCAATGAATATAGTAATATAATATAATTATGGTGTGTGCTTTCACTGATAAGTTAGTGGTTTGATCGCGATCAGGTATTATATTTTCTAATCAAACATTAATTAAATAAATTTTGTACTTAAAAATCCCCCAATTCCCTCCAAACCAGTTTTTTTTCCCTCCACGAATCCCCCCAAAAATACTGTCCCCCCAATTGTCCCCCCATACCTTAAAAAAACCCCCAGATTTGGGGGGATTCCCCCCAATCTGGCATCACTGGTCTATGATAAGTTCTCTGACAGTTGTAGAGGTGCACAAACGTACTAAATCATTGTAGTTTAGTCGATTTTCTGTATTTTAAGTACTATCCGAACGAATCTCATTACCAAACAAAAACAAAAATGACACTTTTCCAATATGATTGCGAGGCTGTGGGCTGTCAATGTCATGTTTTGAAAAGTGCCTGAAATTCTGTAGTGACTGGTGCCCACATCACATCAACTCAAAACAAAAATCTAAATATTATTAACTTTTGAGAAAATAAAGCATATCACAATGAATTTCGGTGGAACTTTAAGATTCAATAAATTTGCATGTTTCACTTTAGTTTTTATATTATTTTTAATAATTTACTGGCGAACTGGGAATGCTAGTTTTCCCATGGAGAAAAGTGATCTGATAAACTTGAAGAGTTTGTTAAAAGCGTCTATTCAAGCCGCTGAGCGGGGTGGGAAGAAGGTAATGGAAGGGAAGAATCACGAATTAAATATTAAGAGTAAAGGTAAAACGCTAGAAGGGGTAAATGACCCGGTTACAGATGCTGATTATGCTTCTCATTGCGCAATGTACTACGGGTTGAAAAACACGTTTGAGAAGCTGACTGTGGTGTCCGAAGAACATTCAAAGAATGACCCAAGTTGCGAGAAACAACCTGTGATAGATGTAGAGGAAGTTCTCCCGGAGAACAACATAGTGGAGTACATGAATGATGAACTGGTCTATGTGAAGGATGTGACTGTGTGGATCGACCCACTGGATGCAACTAAAGAATACACTGGTAAATAAATAACCAAACAATTATTGTACTTTCAAAAAAATTACTTAGTTTTCTAAGAATCAACACTAGAAACAGAAGGTAGGTAAGAGAATTCAGTGCCAAAATATAATAGACCCTTTCTATTAGATTTTTCTATAGGCTTATCTCAAGTTTGTGAAATGCGTAATATCACTAAAGTTTATAGTAACATGAATAAATGTTGTAAAAAATCTTGTTTTTTTATTAGCTATTAAAATCTGTTTTGTGTGTATGAAAATACAGTTAAGAACAATTAAAAGGGGTGAAAAAGGTTTATGTAACTGTGTTCTAACTGTATAATAGAAATTACATTAACTCAATGTGCACTGAACAAAACGGTAACTATCACAAGAATAAATAAAAGAAAATACTAAACGAAATACAAAAGTATCACAATATTGGACTGATGAAGAGTTTATTCATAGTTTCGTTCTGTTCCAAATGTTTAATTGTTAACTGCTAATCAGTGGCGGATTTGCCCTAAGACCCAGTAGGCCCGGGCCTAGGGCGGCCAGATACTAGGGGTGGCAAATCGTGAAAAAAAAAACACTCATAATAACAATAAATAACAATAAAAATTGGTGGCACATTTCAAGGGGTGGCAGAGACCGAAGCCTGGCAGTGTCAGGTCATGGTTATCAGATCTGATAATGACTATTGTCATCGTGACTATGTTGTAAAAGTAAGGACAACCAAGCAGTGCGTATTTTCCTTACTATAAGCCGCTGCCTTGGCGCGGCTTTTCGAACTAGATTTACGTATATTTCGGTCTGCCGCATGCCGCCCCGAAAATCTAGCCTGCCATAACCTTCTTCTAACCTGCCGTAAAATTTGTTTGGATCGCTTCGCGCGCTTATACTGCCGAGTCTTCTGAATTGTCCAATCTTTCAAATGCCTTCAATACGTTAGTAGTAAAAGTATATCAAACATATATTTTTTTAATGGTAACAAGAAAATCAGTTACCTTTCATAGATGAGGAGCTAAAATTTTCGAGCTCGCTTCGCTCGCTCTTGCATTTTGGTACCCTCTTGTTTGAAGCTTCATGCATACATCGTAAAAAAGACTTCTGTATCTCTATGAATTGTTGAAGCAAAATGTAATTTATCCAATGTGCAAAATGTAACATTTTCAAATAATTTAAAACTTGACTTTTTGCTAGCTTTCTTGACTAATCACTCAGCAAGTCAGTTTTTCCTTTTTAACTTGATTGATTGGTTGTATCCTCGCTCTCTCTTTCGGGACCCAAAATCAGACACCATCAAATTAACGCAGACGAAGTCGCGGGCTAAAGCTAGCAGTTAACTAATTTTTTGAATCGATTTCCATAAAAGTTATGAAAGGAGCGGGGCACATGGTCTATTTTTTTCTTTTTGTATGGTGGGAAATCATTAAATGACTTCAACTGACTACAAACAAAACCACCCATGTGCCTTCTTAGCCCTTTGTTCTGAGGCCGCGGTATCTCTTTCGAGCAACCCGCAGCCCCGACGCAGGGGGCGGCACATGGCCTGGGGCCTAGAGCGGCCAAGACTGTAAATCCGCCACTGCTGCTAATACAATTAACTCCAATCAATCAAATTATGTATTAATTAAAATTCTGTCTGCTACTTGTTCAATATATTCATGTACTTAATATGTACTCAAAATTGGTCATGATTTAAGCCAGCACCAATTAAAAAGGTTTGGATTTGCTTAAATATTAGGGTTTGTTTGTCTGCAAAACAGTAAATCCGTCACCAAAATGTAGTTGCCAATTATCTATATATATATATAAAAGAAAGTCGTGTTAGTTACTCCATTTATAACTCTGCTTCTGAAGTCGGTGACATTTGTTTGTTTGATTTGACTTTTTTTGCCACCGACTTCAGAAGCAGATTTTTCTTCAGAAGTTTGTTTTTCACTTTTTGGTGTTTTTGAAGTCGGTTGTTTTTTTTTGCAAAAAAGTTTTTTTATTTTTTCATTTTTAGTTGTTTATCCTATAGAAATATTTACTATGAAACCTATAGCGTCAGAAAAAACACGAAACACGGAATACATGCCTATGAAATTTGAGGGTTACCCTCGATTTCTCTGACATTCCATCACCAGGATCTGGTTTCCATATCATGGTACCACCCTTGAAATATCTCCGTTCCAATAAAAAAAGAATCATCAAAATTGGTTCATAAACGACGAAGTTATTCGCGAACACACATAAAAAACGAACGCTAAATGTTCATAAATTATAAAAAAAATGATCATAAAATGAAAAGTACTGGGCCAAACCATGCTATATTTTTATGGGACCAAATGGCAACTATTCCGCATCAAACTAAAAAAGAATCATGTAAATCGGATCATAAATCGCAGCGTAATCGGTGTACATACATTGAAAAAAAAAAAAATCGAATTGAGAACCTCCTCCTTTTTGGGAAGTCGGTTAAAGAAAGTCGTGTTAGTTACTCCATTTATAACTCGAGAACGGCTGGACGGATTTAGCTGAAAATTGGTAGGGAGGTAGCTAAGAACCAGGAGAAGGACATAGGACACTTTTTTTTTTTTTAAAGTCCCTACATTAAAAAAAAAAAATAGTAGGTAGGTAGGTAGGGTAGTAGGTAGGTAGGGTAGTAGGTAGGTAGGGTAGTAGGTAGGGTAGTGGGTAGGGTAGTAGGTAGGGTAGTAGGTAGGGTAGTAGATAGGTAGATAGGATAAAAAGCATTGCAACGCATGCGCGGGTTCAGCTAGTAATAATATAAAAACAATTCCACTATATATTACCTATATATTAGGTATTAACAAGTATCTTAATAAAAAGGTTTGTATTTATCTTTTTAGTTGTTTTAGCTTGGATGTACTTTTTGGTCATTACCACAATGTTTTGTGTGCATTACATTGAGTCTTACCGTAAACCATAATTTTTAGTATATAACTTAGTTTGAAGTATAGAATGCTTGATTGATGGCTTCATGAAGGGTACACCTTGAATGGGTTGTGAAGGTCAGGATAGGCATTCATTTTCAATTTGTTTTTCTGTTTTTCACCTACTGTGTATATTCTCTCTGCATAACTCTAAGGTAGACTGGTAGAAACTGCCCAAGGCATTTATTCCGCCTTTGTTAGTTTTTGATAGTTTTAACAAATAAATAAAAATGCTGGTATTCAACTGGGTCCTGTTTGACTGGAAGCTGGTCCCAACATAGTTGGAAAAAGGTAGGTAGCTGACAATATAAATACAGTAGCATTGATCACATTTTATTTCATTATGTTGCTCTTGATAAAATATTGAAAATGTATAATAAAATGCTGGTATTGTGTACATTCACTTGTGCATGTTAATTAATCTGATTGGATTTGCTTTACAAAGTTTGATAACATTCATTAGTAGGCCAGTCCAATCAATTTTTTACACAGATTTTTCTATAGGCTGTTTTTTTTAACTGCCCCACACTAGGAATGTCTCCTGTGTCATCATGGGTATGTTTACAAACATTTAAACTCACATACACATACACCCAGACCCGAAAAAACTATCTGTAGGCCATACAAATATTTGTTCTGTGCGGGGATCAAACCCGCGAGTCCCGTGACACGCAGCGCAGCAGGCGAAACGCTCCGCCACTGCGCCAACCGTGTCATCTAATTTTTGTTTTTGTATACAAGCCTAGTAAGGGGTTATAAACTTGCTCTAGACTGACAGCTGTTTTTATTTAATTTCCAGAGGCTCTCTACCAGTACGTGACGACCATGGTGTGTGTAGCCATCAAAGGTGTTCCCATCATAGGGGTCATTCACTACCCCTTCCCACCAAGAACATACTGGGGCTGGTACACCAAGAAGACTTCAAGGAATATGCCCACTGTGAGCCATGTAAGTTTGGAGAATTTTATGATAAGGTCCTTCTGTAAGGCATCAATAATTTTTAATATATTCAAAATCTGGGGTGTTACAGCTACCACACATTATCAGCTTGTGTTGATTGGCAAACTCCGTTCGGCATCTACCCTTGCTGAATCAGAATCGGCACTATTTGAGCCAAGCAAAATGGCTTTGCCTCACGCTACGTCTCTTTGCTTTGAAACCACATAAAATAAACCAAAAACTATGCCATACTTTTTTAGAGTCTACCTCTACTCTAATAGATTCATCACTCCCTCAATTAGAAATTTAACCATAGAACACTATGACAAGAATTATCACTCCATAAATTTCTTGCAGATAAAGGAGTACAAGGAGCACCCCAGAGTAGTAGTCTCCCGTTCTCATCCCGGCAAGGTGACAGAAATAGCAACCGCAGCGTTTGGTCCGAAGACCACCGTGTCCTCGGCAGCAGGTGCCGGCTTCAAGGTCATGGAGGTCGTGAACGGTACCTACGATGTGTACCTTCACGCAACCACCATCAAGAAGTGGGACCTTTGTGCAGGAGACGCGATCATAAAAACAGTTCAAGGTAAAATGACGACCATCAAAGGTGAATCCATTGACTATTCAGTGGATAGTGATGTGAAGGTCACTGGAGGCATCTTAGTGACCAGGTTTGACCATGAGTACTACCTGGACAAGTTACCCGCAGAGCTTGATGCAGTACATTAGTGAAGTGACGCGTTTGACTGACTTCATGTTGCATGGTTGTTCTGGCGCTTCAGACTTTCCAAAATGGCGTTTAGGTAAACATTTGAGGAATGTTATTGTAAAATGGTGTCGTTAGATCCGCTGCACCCCGCGCCAATGGGGCCATGCGGCACTACCTATACTAAAGTTGTTATGTATGCTAAGTCGGAAGTTGAATGATGTAAGAAATACAGTACCTGGTCGTCTATAAGGTATATCGAGTTATAGAAATAGAGTTTGAAGATTGTCGTCCCTGTCTCATCTGCGGAACAGACTTGCTAAAGCCAGATCTGTCATCATAGAATGTAGAGGGAACTTTGTTAATCACCTATGAGCTGCTGGTATTAGAGTAATTAATATAGTACTTATTTTGATTTAAGTATTATAGTTATATTTTAAATGTATCTAGTCTATAATGGCACACACTTTTCAAATATAAATTTTTCCTCATTCCCCACATATTTCTATATTATTAGAGTCAACACTGTTGAAAGTATTAAATGTTATGTTTTATCAAATTAAAAATGAGAGAGATGAATAATTAATAAATTAGCTGATAACGATTTTTTGGACATGTGTGGGCTTGGGCTGTGAAAATTAAAATAAGATTAATTAAAATGATGATAATGGTTGTAAAATGTCATACGAAAATTCATCAATTTGTTCCAAATATGGAATTATAAAAATCAATAATACACCTATAATAGATTTAGTTTTTATAAAATACATAAGGCGCCATGACCTAAACTATGTAGTGTCTAGTGTCATGCCTGTTTTTACTAAAACTACACAGTAGAACAAAAGCCTAATAATCAGTTGTATATACCACGACTACGACTAGATTCCCAACGCAAAATTAAATTAAGGCATTACAGTAGGTGTTGCGAAGTGCTATAAATAGTTTATCAATAATAAAATTTGATGACATTTATATATTTTTATGTAAAACCCGATTTGTACAAAATATAAATTGTTGTTATGTAATGAAATATGTAGGTACTGTACCTACTAATTATAGCGAAGTTTAAAATATTTATGTATTTACTTGTACAATAACTTGCGTACCTCGAATCATTACCTACAAGTCAAATTATTCCATGTAGGCGAGATAAGCAATTTCATGTTATTGTTACCCGACTGCGGCGAAGCCCAAAGGATGGTTATGAATGAATACGAGGTTTTTGTGTACAATATTCACATCTGCATGAATAATAGAGTAAGATCCCAGGGCCGCCAGACGTCACGTATTTTCTGACCAAGGAAATGTGGACGATTGGGTAGTGTTAGTATGTACTAAGATCGCACGACTACCAGCTAGCTTGCTTAGACGGCCAATTTTCAGGTATCAGGCTATCAAGGTACATAAAAACATTACTAACTTCACGTATTTTCTGAAAGCTGATTTTTACGTATATTGTAGGCAATATCCTTGAAAATAAGTCGCCAATACTCCCAGACACTTTCTAGCGGCCGTATTGCTTAACAGACGCTTTAAAGTTCCCAAAAAGTGGAGACTAAAACGTATTGTGGCTGTTTACCCGAGAACGCATGGCATCGCTCGTGTGGCTGAAATACAGACCTCCACTGGACTCATTCGGTGGGTATTCAACAGGATCTGCCAATTGCCTGTGTCTTCAGAATTTTGTTGAAAACGTTGCTTTCAACGCCCGGATGCATGTTGGAGCGCCTGCCCAATATAGCATGGCAATAACCCGATCAATTAGCTTTAAGTATTAAATCATAAAGGAGTTTCGTATTCTTTAAAACGTCTGTTAAGCATTACGGCCGATGGAAAGTGTCTGGATATTGCCTAAAATATACGTCAAAATCAGCTTGGAGAAAATACGTGAAGTAAGCTCAGACCAAGAAAAAAAGAAAGACGGCGCGCCGCGAACACCAACAGTGAAGTCACAAAACCACGCGCCTATAGCAAGTAAACATACAAGCTCACGCACACACCTACAGTAAAACCACACGCATTTCTCCTAGTACGTCACGACTTCACGAGACATTGTCTACACACATAGATAAAAAGTTGACTTCACTTTTGATGTTCGTGGCGCGCCGTCTTCCTTTTTTTGTTGGTCTGAGGAAGTAAGTAATTTTTTATGTACCTTGAGTACCTGATACCTGAAAATTGGCCTTCTTAGCACGCTAGTAGGTAGGCATGCGTTCTTAGTTCGTAGTAGTTTTACCCAATCGTCCACATTTCCTTCGTCAGAAAATACGTGACGTCTGGCGGCCCTGGGATCTTGGACTATAAGTAGCGTCTGCAACGCTGTGCTGCTTTAGTCTGCCTAGATGTAAATTACAGATAATAAAGAATTATTTATCTGTAGTGTAAGAGCAGCTACGGAAATAGGTACAGTTGCAATTGCGGTATAGTTGCAGTGACGAGGCGTGCCTAAAAGCACATTCCCACCACATTGTTATATTTGCTGATACTTTTACAACCCCTTTGTTGCCTAACCCCCACCGCTGAACAGACTAAATAAATTGTAACCGTATCCTTAGCTAGCTCACCTGCTGAAAGTCCATTGTTATTATGGCTCCAAAATTGCATCACTGCCTAAATTAAAGTAATCTTTATTTCTGTTACCATAAGGTTAATTTTGTAAAGGTAAAATAAATGTAAAAGGATTGTGTCCGTTACCCCAGCCAGATGTGGTCGAAAATGGTCATTTGAATCTTATAGATAATTAGTTTTGCGGCTTCTGTAATTGTTGCGCACATTTTTAAATTTGTTGCGCTTATAGTTTTTTAATTATTTCACAAAAACATTTCCTGCTGGGGTAACGTTACCCCAGCCAGACCTTTTTCTTTCTAATGGGAATATTTAAATAAATACTAGCTATAAAATTAGTTGTCTAGATGAAGTAAATGTTGTGCCTTATTTTGTATTTGTTCTTTCTTCGATTGCGAAGTTATTCGAGATTTTGCTGGGGTAACGTTTTTGGTTTTGCTAGATCTTTGAAACGGTTAAGCGGATTCTTATCATATTTTGTACAAGACTTCTTTGGAATTAGTTTAAATTTGTTCTGCAATAAAAATACCAAAATAATACATAGTTTAAAGGTTATTTCATTTAATAGAAAAACACTTCAATTGGTCCCAGCACTCTCAATAAGAGGTCTAAAGACTTACTTTAAACATTATTTTGAAGCTTGTAACTGCCTTCAAATGTATGTGAAGTTTCATTAGTATCCTGTAAGTATTTAACAAGTTATGATGATATTCAGTTCTTCACGAGCACGGTCATGATGCGCGCGGTGTTATTTGGCAACTGATAAGCCTGTATATGGATATATGAACTGAATGTTATGTCAATTATTAGTTGTGTAGTTCAGTTGTATATCAGTAAAATTTCAGCGTAGTACATTGGATAATTAATGAGATAATACGATTAAAGTCATTAGGAATTGAATGACCGTGGTAACCCGATCAAGTTTAGGTGGTTACGAAAAAGCGAAAACGTAGAACATTATGCTATCTTTTGAAATGTTTAGTATAATAAACCTTACAATTTCGGTACAGACGCGTACACTGTTAAATTCATAATAATATCTGTACTATGAAAACATTATTATTATCTTCCAGTTGCACATACTTATCAAAAATCACCGATAACACGTCGTTCGGCGGGACGCGGGAGGGGTGGGGTGAAGGGGTAATTCTTTGTTTGCATAACGCACTAAACTTGCTCCATAATTACATAATTCATCTTGTAGAGTGCGCGTGCGCTTCGGCAGTTCCGTTTCCTGTTTTTGAAAATATTTATCGAGTGCGTGAGAGCTATTATTATAATAATAAGTGTGGCAAATTACTGTTAATGTGGAGTGCTTCTATTGATGATCATAATTATGGTGCGTGCTGCTTGATGAATTCACGAACAAGGTAAGCTTGCATAATGTAACTACAGAAATGGTAGCAAAATTATTATTAGTTCATGAATCCCCGACCGGTCTCATTGGGCCGCGCTGTTATTGTTTTACTATTGTGTCTCGTTTCGCGGGTATTGATAGGTTAATATGTAGATACATGTTGTTAGATACTTATCTAAAACTGTATTTTTTAAGGCTTAATATTTGAATTTAGGAACTTACTTATAATTTCCTTTTTTGTCGTACTTACCTAGTTATTACCTGGACTGGAATTCTCGACAGTGATGACGACATATTTATCCTTCGATACATAGTACCTAGGTACCTATAAAACAAAGTCGCTTCCCGTTGTCTGTCCCTGTTTGCTTGGATCTTTAAAACTACGCAACGGAATCTGAAGCAGTTTTTTTAATAGATATACTGATTCAAGTGGAAGGTTTTTATGTATACTTAGGTACATTGTCGACATATTATGCGGGCGAAGTCATGGGCGGAAGCTAGTTTGTAATAGACTTGAAACTTGGTTAATGAAATTCATGACATTGGCGACCGATTTTTATCGTTATCAATGTCGGGAGTCGGGACTACCGCTACAATAACTAGGTATTTATTTCCACAAACTCCTTGGACATATAATATAGACTTTAAGAAATCCATAATTACCTTGTTGCGACACTCGCGTTGATATAAACTCGCAAATAGACGACGTTTCGAGTTTCAAATATGTAGCAAAACTACAATTGAAACCCCTTTAAGGATTTAGACAAAAAAATGTACTCTTTCTTTTTATTGTAGGCATAAACAGAATGGCAACATAGCAACAGCCACGGGCCGCGATGATGGACCCGGTGATGGCGACATAATACCTACCTGCGTATGGATGTAGTGGCGACTATGGCTGCGTGGTGAAGATGTAAAAAATATCGTTTGACGTTCTCTACGTCTGTAATTCTGAAACTCTCAATCTACGGTGAGTACGTACTTATATCTAGCTAGGATACCTACCTATACTATACTACTACGATTAAGGTAGGTTGACCTGCTGGGCACTGTACAATCTTTATTACCTGTCGCAATTACTATGGATCAGGACAATAGATTTTTCTACATTATAGTAAGTAGATTATTACAAATGCAAAAGTTGTTAGATGCGCAGAAGTCGTTTTTATTAGGTAGCGTAGCGCCGATCTGAGAGCGCGCGATTGGTTTGTCACTCGGACTTTTGCCCCCCGCACCCCGTATACGTCTCGGGCGTATACAAAATTGTACCTTTTGTTAATATGAGTTTTTGTTACGAGTTGTTATAATAGTGTTATTTACTTAAATATATTTTAGGTGAAATTTTTAATTTGATACCAGGAAAAGCAGTTTTGTTAGTTGATAGTGACGACGCCACCATATAATTTCAACCCCCGACGCAAAAAGAGGGGTGTTATTTCTTGATAATGTACTTATTCTTTTTGTCTTTTTGCCTTATGCGTTTATTATAATAAGGTATAACTCCTAATGAACTTCACGAAATCTCTACTTTCTTAACTTTCTCCTAGACAAACATGTTGAAACGACACCCGATAACGTCATCGGTTTGTCGGTGGGGAATTTAATAATATTTTTTTTTCGGTCATCATGAGATCGCATATTATGTATGTAATGCTTTGACGGCTAAACCGCTGAACCGATTTTGATAAAATTTGGCATGAAGATGTTTGAAACCCAGGAGAGAACATAGGATAGCTTTTATCCCGGAATCTTGAAGGGTTCCCTCGGGAGCGCGATATAACGAATTTAATGCATATTATTATCATACATAGTATTATAGAATCATGCATTTTATTATATACCCTATTTAGTAGTTAATAGGCTTTTATTGTGTACAATATGGTTTTGAATCTTTGATCTTTTTCCTCTATTTTCATATTACAATTCGAAAACCCTTTAGCTCTAAATAAAACTTTATGTTATATTTACAGTTATTTTTTTTGTTTTGTTATAGATGTTCTGATGACCAATGTACGATGGCATGGCAATCTGCTCATCGACCAATATTTGCGGACCTCAATTATTTAATTTCTTAGCCCATTATCCACAGTGATTACGCTCGTGCACTCAATCAACTATTAACAAAATGGCAGGTAGAAAAAGCGCTATACCATTGCAAGATCAAAAACGCATTATTTCTAAATATGCATATATATTTAATAAGTCGTGTCCTTCTATTACTCATGATGTATATGAACGTATACAGAATGAATTGCATGAAATATTTCAACATAAGATGTCTAAAATGGCCATACAAATGTCAGTGAGACGTAATAAATATTATTTTTTCCATGATAGTGTCACAGATGTACGGGTTGATGACGTAACAGACAATACGAACAAAAGAAACTACTTTGACAGTAACAGTGATTTTGAAAATATTGATGATAGTAACAGTAATTCTGATTTCAAAGTAAAGTTTCTAATGGATATTCACGAATTTAAACGTATTGCACCTAAAAACCACACGTTGTTACAGAATAGTTGGACTAATGAGCTGCAAGATCAAATATGGAAAAAGACAGATCTTAATTGTACGTTTGCTTTTAAAAATAATTACGTACCTACGAACTTTCTGTTTGACTCTATTAAATGCAATGGAAAATGTACTCAGTGTGGCGCAGTTATTATTGTTGACATATCTCCTAAAACTGAAAATTTTTTAGAGGTTATTTGTCAAATAAATAATTACAAGAAAGACCATGTCCACGATTTGAATGTTAAAAATAAACTTACATCGACACGAAAACAAAAAATTGCTGTACAATTAAAGTATGAAAAGGCGCTTAAAGTCAGAACTTTGCTGGCTGATGAACTCATGGAAATAGATAATCCAAAAGAACCTCCAACGCTACCTAAATTAGGTAATTTAAGGAAAATACGACATGATGTTAAAAGGGCCCTTCAATTTGATAAAAACACAATATTATCCATCTATGCAATGTCTCAAAGTTCCCCATTTGATACATTTATACGGAAATTTTCTCTTGTCCCTTTTTTTATTTACTTATGGACAAATGAACAAAGTAAATATTATGATGATGTTTTAAAAAATACACACACTGTTTTGTCCATCGACGCAACTGGTTCAATTTTTCAACCGATAGCGCCTCCAGGAGTAAGTCTTAAAGACGCTAAACATACTTTTCTATATGCTGTCATGGCATATACTACCAGTACTAGTATTCCTTTATGTTATATGGTATCACAGTCACACACAATTGAAGCTATAGCTACTTGGTTATGTACATGGGCAGTAAATCGATCTTTACCCAAAGAAATAGTATGTGACGATTCGTCTGCACTACTAGGAGCTATATGTCGTGCTTTTCTTCATACCGATACAAATGGTTATTTATCGCAGTGTTTTTCGCTTTTAGAAGGGCTAGATGTTTGTGTGCCGGTTTGTTACATTCGGTTAGACAAATCGCATTTTTTTAAAAAACTGCCTAAACAAAGTAGTTTTGACAAAGCATCAGAAAAATGCAAATATTTTTATATTAACTGTATAAAGAAAATTCATACACTACATTGCTATAAGGAAATAAAATCTGTTATCAATGATATAGTAACAGTATCATTACACAAATATGTTAGTCCTGGTTTAGATGGTCAGCTATGTGGTAAATATGAGCAAGCTCTACAGCGTTTGACTGATTATAAGGATCATACTAATGTGATTGGTGTCGATAACGATGATCAAACAGATAAACATTTTCTAGATGAAAATGACGAGGTAACTATGAATACTGGTACTGGTTGTCCTCTTATTAATTATTACAACAAAATAATGGAAACGGAAAAGTTATATTTGCTATTACTTGACCCAAAGCATGAACAAATAAATGAGTATTATTTGCCGTCTATAAACGATACTTTAAAAAGGCTGTTGCGAAAATTACCTATGTGGGGTAATGTTATGACCAAATATTTTGTCAATGCAAAAGAAGTAGCTAGTAGTTCAAATATCGAAAATCATTTTAAGGACCTAAAGACCATATATTATAATACCAAAGATGAGCGAATTCGACTTGATGAGTTCATAGTACAACACTATAGTTTTATAAATGGATCTGTCAAATTAAACATTTCTGAAAATTTAGTAAAAACAAAATTACAAAATGCGCCTATTCCGCAGACATCTACATATAACTTAGAAGATTCAAATGTTCAAAACTTACTAGTAAATAGAAATACAGCAGTTCATACACGAAACGTGAAGTACAATGAGGACTTTGAATTAGAGTCTATATTTCAGGACGAACCTGTTGAAGTAGAAAACTGGCGAGGTCTTGCTGTTTCTCGCAAAAAAACAAACGTTAGCATAAAACCTATATATATATTACAAAATGGCAACATAGCCATATCTAGAAATAAAAGTTTAATTCTCGCTAATACTTGTGCATTTGACGCAATCTCGCAAGCATTAGCCATAGCCTACAAAGAAAGAAATACATTCAGACAGGAGATCAACAACAGTAAAAGAATGCAAAATGACGCTTTTACGACGTTCATCGCAAATCTTGCTACGGCAAAGAACTTCAGCCAAAAACTGTACAACCAAAGAGATGTACTTTTAAGTAATATTTTTGTGCTAGTATTGAAACAAATAACAATAATACGTCCAATGTTGTAAATTGCGCATGTAATATTACAAAAATATTAGAAGAAATTTGTATTTCATACTTTTCGGCTACTAGAAAAAGAATTTGCTCAAACGCAAATTGCACTAGCCACAAAAACAAAGAGTCATTTGAATGCAAATACTTGCCATTGAATATAGATGTTTGATTGATTGGGTTGTTTTGTTGATTGGGTTCGAACCCCGTCAGGCGCATTACTTTGTGTAATTTATTTCATCACGACTGCTCTCAAAACGGTGAAGGAAAACATCGTGAGGAAACCGGCATGTCTTAGAACCAAAAAATTCGAAGACATGTGACATTTACCAATCCGCACTGGGCCCGCGTGGTATTTTATAGCCCATCCCTCTCCTAGAGAGGAGGCCTGAGTCCCTGCAGTGGGAACATTATAGGCTGATGATGATGAATATAGATGTCATTAAACAAAAAAGTATTACAAATTTACAAGAGTCTGTAGAAGCAGGAATGAAAAATGATTTCTCACCACTTTGTGTTTCTTGCAGAATGGGGACAGTTTCATTTGATTATCATTTAAGCCATTTAATAATATTTGAGCTTCATGATATTAATATAGAGCTAAATGATATCCCAATTAATATTGAAATTAATAATAAGTTATATGTGATCTTGGCAGTAATTGAATTTCATCCACCTCTCAGCTTTGAGGGAGTTGGCCACTACAAAGCTCATTGCTATCGAACACAAACTAGAACTTTTCAATGTTATGACGATATGTATAGCAAAATTCAGAAGAGTCAGATTAATTTAATGCCTCACGCGATTATTTATACATTACAATCTGATAATATCTAATTTATCTAAAATACAAAACTATTTCATAGATCTTGTATTGTCACTTGACATGTACCTATTTACTTTAAAATTGTGAATTTTAATGTCAGTCACATTTTTTTATAGATGTAAAAAAATCGTCTCCAATCTTATGCAGTTAGAAGCAATGTGTTTTTTTATTAAATTAAACATGGCGAACAAATATTTCACACTTTTTAGTATAGAACCTGAATCATTACCATTTGATCGACTGACGTAAGAATCAACAAAATCTGCTTACGCTTATGGTCTCTCTAAAGCGGCAACTAGATCTCTGTTTATGACAACTTTTGTGTCACAAAGTTAGTTACGTATTTGGATACTCATTTTACTTGATGATCTGTGATTTTTTATACAAAAACCAACAAACTTTTAGAATTTACCTTTACAAGTTGAATTTTTGAGATTGTAATTAGTTAAAAGTAATACTTACATAATTATTTGACTGCAGTTTAATATTACTTAATTTTATTATTTTTGGTCTGTGATTTTTAAATGTGTATAAACTAAGGGACAAAAATGTGATATTTGAAATGAGACAACAAAACAGTAGGACTAACTGTGAGCATTTTACTACATTGTGATGTTATTTAGTATTACCATTGATCTGTGATTTTAATTGATATAAGTGGGTATTAGTAGACATACGTAAGTTTAGTGTTAACTGAAAAAAAACCATTGTATAATTATTTATTGTCTATGATCATTACACATTCCAATATTGTGTATACCTATTTAAATAAAAGCTGTAACTGTGTAGGTACCTACTGTTTACAAAAATCTTTTAAATATAAAGTAATAGAAAATACAAAAAGCAAAATTACTACCTATCTGTAATTTTAATCTGTGATTGTTTTTAAGTATAAGTTTATTAATACTTTAAAAGGTCAATTGAAATAATTATTTTACCTGTTAATAAAAATTCGTTAATAAACATGTAGTTTTTTTAACACTTGTGTAAATGTCTGTACTAAATTTGTAACACTATCCTACATATTTTAGAAGGTAGCATAATGTTCTACGTTTTCGCTTTTTCGTAACCACCTAAACTTGATCGGGTTACCACGGTCATTCAATTTCTAATGACTTTAATCGTATTATCTCATTAATTATCCAATGTACTACGCTGAAATTTTACTGATATACAACTGAACTACACAACTAATAATTGACATAACATTCAGTTCATATATCCATATACAGGCTTATCAGTTGCCAAATAACACCGCGCGCATCATGACCGTGCTCGTGAAGAACTGAATATCATCATAACTTGTTAAATACTTACAGGATACTAATGAAACTTCACATACATTTGAAGGCAGTTACAAGCTTCAAAATAATGTTTAAAGTAAGTCTTTAGACCTCTTATTGAGAGTGCTGGGACCAATTGAAGTGTTTTTCTATTTAATGAAATAACCTTTAAACTATGTATTATTTTGGTATTTTTATTGCAGAACAAATTTAAACTAATTCCAAAGAAGTCTTGTACAAAATATGATAAGAATCCGCTTAACCGTTTCAAAGATCTAGCAAAACCAAAAACGTTACCCCAGCAAAATCTCGAATAACTTCGCAACCGAAGAAAGAACAAATACAAAATAAGGCACAACATTTACTTCATCTAGACAACTAATTTTATAGCTAGTATTTATTTAAATATTCCCATTAGAAAGAAAAAGGTCTGGCTGGGGTAACGTTACCCCAGCAGGAAATGTTTTTGTGAAATAATTAATAAACTAAATTTAAAAATGTGCGCAACAATTACAGAAGCCGCAAAACTAATTATCTATAAGATTCAAATGACCATTTTCGACCACATCTGGCTGGGGTAACGGACACAAAAGGATTACATATAACTTATTTGTGTAAAGACAGTGCCTTGCAGCTCCTTCACCGAATGAATATGTTCGTCTGGAAAAGATATGGAGTTCGAGCATTCGTTGTTGCGGTTTGCGTCGCTGCGTGCTTTCGTGCTTGCAGTGTTCGTTGTTGCGGGCATTCGGTGGCGTGTGGTTCGGCGTGGTGGCTTTCGGAATGACGTATTGCACTCGTAGTTTCGTTTTTTTTTTGTGAAATGTTCTTCTGACATTCAAAAGTGCCTGTATAATGGCTTAATTGAAATAAAGAATTTGAGTTTTTGAGTTTGAGTCTCTAATTGATAGCAGGATGTTTATTTTCTATTGCATCATTTGTAAGTATTTAAAAAGTTACCCCAATGGAATCTCCATTAAAGTCTAGATCTTAGTACTATTTGTTATTTGAAATAGTGTTACCCTTTAACAGATGTTCACAATTACCAAGATCCTATATAAGAATTATTGTTTTATTTAAGACAATTTAATATTGGTACATATGAAATTAAGATTACGCCCTTGCTATACAGTATTGCCTGTTTAAAATACACCTATATAATTGTTGTGCAGATAAATTAATATACGTGTATTATGTAGAAGGTAAGTGGAATAAAAGTATGGAAACATGTTTAACTATATTTTTATTTCAATAAATTAAGCAGGTTGTTTCAATAATACACAATTATAATGCATTTTCGTAAATCATAAAGGTACAATTTCACCCAGCAATTTTTCATCTAATAATACAGGAATGTGTTGCTAGCCTAATGTGAAAGTTACCATTCACAAAAATGAAAATAACTATCAAATATGAATTTGCGAGAATCTTAACATAGCACCGGTAAGTATTGCAAAACAAATGGGGGTATTTTATAAATTTTGAGACACAAGAGACCATTTGTTTGGGTAATTTATTAATTGGTAAATCCCTTGAAAATAAATACTCTGTAGTAGACTAGTATGCATAGCGAGAAGGTTCGTGAATATAATTATTGTAGCGGCAGTTCTGTCGAACATCAGTGTAAGGACAGATATTCGTAGCGAGTATAACTAGCTTGCATATATAATTATTTAGTCTATGATTCAACGAATCCCTTATTGACATACGTAAATAAAATTTCATACAAAATTACATTCATCATCCTCATCATGTAGAATATTTACCTACAGATATAAAAACAGAAATTATTGAAGTTTATTGCATTCCATTATGCTCACAAAATATCCTATGAAAATTGAAAATTAGACTGGCTAACGAACTAGTATATGAACAGACAAAGTGTTTTTGACTGAAATTCCCAAAGCGTTGTTGCAGAAATATAGCTTTACGAAGTGTTTTTTAATAAATTGATTTTAGTTTATTATTCAAATTAAATGCTTTTCAAGCCTCATTACAACTTGTTTTTGTAAATATTATATGAAGGAACACTTGAAGCCGAATAAACAGGCTCTTAGTGTAAATGATATAATCCAGTGCCACACTGACATAGCGTGATCGTAAATGACCTGCAAGCCGCTTGGTAAAATCACAATAAGAGTAAAAATTATATACAACTAAACAAAGGTTGACTGATGCGTGAACAAAGACTCCAATATGCGGTACATCATTTCATACCCTATTACTCTACTTACAGTATATCTTTAATTTAGCACTGACAAATCCTATCTGTTGGTATGAACGTTTTATAGCCGAGCTTCTAACACCGACTACCCTACAATTAATAAAACGTCGCACTCATTGACATAACCTTTTGAGCGCCACAGTCACTTACAGACGACAAGCCGAACAAGCAAAAAAGTGCCCTAAGTCTGTCGACTTAAGGTACTTTTTGGCTGGTCGTCTTACTTGACCGTGGCGGTCAATGGGTGCGTTCATGTAAACGGGAAGATATTGAGTGACCGGTTTGACGTGAAATCAGTTTGAGCTAATCATAAATGAGTATCTCACGTTTATTGCGCGGTGTCGAGTCGAGTCTTTCACTTATATTATTGTCTTGACTTGGCTCTGACCAGCTCAAATTAATTCCACGTCGAAAACTTGTCAATCTAGTCTAGAAATGATCTCAGAAAGCGCATTTTCATATTGTAGGGTAGTGCAGGCAGGTAGTCGCACGCCACATACTTTAGAACACAGCTGCATTATTGAACAATCTGGGTAAATTACTTATTGAATATTAGCTTTTATGTCCAAACCCGACAAATATTAGTTACGATGAGATAAACATTTCAGTCAGTTTGACACAAAATACAGGTTGTTCTCATTGTGGGAGAGATTTAACTAGGTACGGTATCCGGGAGTTCACATGACACCTCGAGAGGCTGTCAGACGTACAATACAAACGTTCGGGTCGGCCCAATTCGGCACAGTCGAGCGGCAAAATATACATACGATTTTGCCGCCCGGCTTGTATCGAATCTGGCAACTCTCACATTTCGCCTCAAGCGTTTCTTCGACTCGTCCTGCCATATGAACGGTCGCATATCGTATTTGAAGTGACACAAAACAAAGTGATATAACAGACAGTATCTTGTATCTTACACACAACACCAGTGAATATCCAGCTAGCTACTAACAGTTGAACAAATTGTACTATTTACCCAAATCTTCAATATGTCCCAGCTTCCCATACTCGTTAATTTACGTCGCCAAGTCCGCCGGGTACCCCGAGAGTGCGACCAGTGTCGCACCGTGTCGTACAGTGTCGCACTGTGTCTCGCCGTGTCGCACAATGTCGCAGTGTGTCGCACAGTGTCACAGTGTGTCGCGTCTGCTGCCGCGCGTCGCCTCGCGCATGCGCCTCGTATGTACATAACATTTTACAATAACATACCGTTTAGTTATAACACTTAACACATACTGAGATTTATCGTCCATGCTCGATATAGCGACGCGGTGTTTTGTTAGACGGAGTCATCTGGAATGGTAAAAAAATATGTGACTATAAGCATATACATAAGTGTCGAGTCATAAGGTGAAGTAAGCATGTTGGTTGGACCACGAAATAGAACAAAGACATATAAATATTGTCTCATCTAATCAAATGTCAAGCATTGGAGAATATGGTGAAGTGATTCGCGTGGAGGTCGGAAATTATCCCACCTCTGATGGCGACTTTTGGGAATAGACAGTATCAATGGGGACAACAGGATTCATTATTTTATTCAAGTCTCCAATAACCCAACAAAAGTGGGTAAGTTGGTTGGGTTATTATAACTCAGCATATGGTCGATCCAGGTGCTAAATAACATCCTAATCTGTTCATGCAAACGCCAATAGTCAGCTTTTTAGAAATAACTTGATCATAGCTTGTCCTCAACGTGTTTCGTACTTCAAATACATCCGAACATGGTTAATGTACGAACCGGTGCACTCAAATATTGATTTTGTTATCTAATCATTGACACAGTGATGTGTATTGAATACTAAGATTCCACTATCCCCCTGATACGCTATCTAGCTAGATAAGGTACACATAATGGGTGAATGTCATGACTGCGTCTGGTGAAATTGCCCGGTAATAAGTAGTAATTTCTTACTAGTATGTAATACTCGAAAGATTGGGTAGAAGTGTAGGTGTGAAGTGTGTGGGTGTGTGTGTGTAGCCCCTTCGTACACAAGGTTACTCAAATCTTAGACACTCAACGATTTTAGTCTTCAAGCGACTGCCGCCATACAAATCCACCGCCGACATTCGTCCCGGCGACGCGATTCGTGTACGAACTTCAATGGATTTGTATGGCGGCAGTCGCTTGAAGACTAAAATCGTTGAGTATCTAAGATTTGAGTAGCCTTGTGTACGAAGGGGCTTAAGTGCACCTACATTTCGGCAGTTTTGTTTTGTGCCATGTATACGGGGCAAGCTTATAATGTGGCTCTGGTTGGCTGGACAAAACTTCAAAACGGCTCGCATTTACAATAGGGCAATAGGGCACTTTATGTGACGGCTAAACACCCTTATTTCAGAATAGGTGACGCTACAGAATCTTAGATAATCGATCGAAAGCGTGTCCAGCCAGCTTGAAAAACCACTTTTCGCTGGTCTCTCAATCTCGGTAACGGAAGTGATTTTGACGAATTTTTGCATATCAACGGGCGTCACATAAATATGTGACAGGCATCAAGCTAAAAGTTTTGTGATACGTACAGTGGTTTAGTAGAAAAATGCAAAAACTGTGTCCAGCCATCTTGAATTTACGTAAAAAACTTTTGGCTGGCACTTCCGAATCCCACATAACGGGAGCGTTTTCGAATATGGTTCCTTTACTAATAATTGGTGACGCAATGTGTGACAGTAATAACGTTTGATTTATGGCGTCACATGTAAGGGTTTACGAGATATCAATGAAAACTTAATGTATGCTTGTGTCCAGCCATCTTGAACTCAGGCTGGCTGGACACGTGTATCTCCGCTGCCTGATGATCTACGACCTTCAAAATGTTATCAAAATGTTGTGACGGGGACGATAATGATAACCTGAATTAGTGACGGAGAAACTTTGGGTAGTTTCAAAGATATTGATCATTTAAATTTTCCCATACAAACATCCATTAATATTGTGAGGTGACCATATTTTTTACATAATTATAGGATTTCTTTTTAATCGACTAATCGGCCGGTAGCAGCCAAGCCACGCCAGCTTTGTATTTGATTTCTCCGTGGGAATAAAAGGTTTTCCTGCAGAAAAAGGGGAAGTATGTGTTTCTAAATAATAATTAAAAATACTAACAAAAAAAACAAAGTGCATTGCACTCAGTGATGCCAATTTAGCATAAGTAAGCTTTATTATTGTAATTTGTGTTTGTATTTGTTATTTTGTGTGTGCAATAAAGAATAAGAATAATAAGAATAGCATTTTTTCATGTTGTTTAGCAAACTTATTAGTTGTTTAGCATATAGCATATTTTTTAGCATATAAAATTATTTTAAAATAAAATACATTAATGCGTAAGCAATTATTTCCATTTAGAAAAAAAAATCCCTTTACTAAGTATATTGTTGGCGCTCCTGATGCTAATGCTGATGATAATGGAAAGAGTATTTGAGATCATAGTCGATTAAAACAGTATGTAAGTACATTTTGTTAAATAATAAAAAAAGTTAAAACTATTGTTACGTTGCATTTGACACTGAAAAATGTTAGCAGATTTTTTTAGCATTTCTATAAAGCAATTGGCATAATTTTAGCAGATTCTATATCGGTCTTGTTGGCAACACTGATGCACTGATACTGAGTTTGTTTTGTACACAGAGGCTGTGAGTGCTGTGACAGCGTAAACCGTTTTCGTTTAATCGTTTAGAGTAAAGTATACGTCATAATGGTATTTAGAGCCTTCCGTCGATTTGTAAGGAATACGTGCAATATTTGCTAAGTGCGTTTTCATTTAACGAGGTCCTTGGTAAGTAACGTGAATTACATTATTTTTTCATTTAAATACCTTAGAGCATTAGTCTGTTATCCTGACACAATATCTACATACGTACTTATCATAAAAAACACCAATACTTATCTAAAAAGAGTAGATAGGTATCTGCACGTAAATAATGAATAACATTAAACCCCCCCTCTACACTTTTGTCTTCTATTGATTTAAATATCTACAGTTGTTCGTATTAGTATCACCAATACGCGGATTTTCGTCCATTAAAGAAAACACCTTAAAATATACTTTGTCCTACATAAAACCTACAATATTGGTAACCCTACTACAGTGTTTGTATGGGAAAATTTAAATGATCAATATCTTTGAAACTACCCAAAATTTCTCCGTTCATTATCGTCCCCGTCACAACATTTTGATAACATTTTGAAGGTCGTAGATCATCAGGCAGCGGAGATACACGTGTCCAGCCAGCCTGAGTTCAAGATGGCTGGACACAAGTATACATTAAGTTTTCATTGATATCTCGTAAACCCTTACATGTGACGCCATAAATCAAACGTTATTACTGTCACACATTGCGTCACCAAGTATTAGTAAAGGAACCATATTCGAAAACGCTCCCGTTATGTGGGATTCGGAAGTGCCAACCAAAAGTTTTTTACGTAAATTCAAGATGGCTGGCCACAGTTTTTGCATTTTTCTACTAAACCACTGTACGTATCACAAAACTTTTAGCTTGATGCCTGTCACATATTTATGTGACGCCCGTTGATATGCAAAAATTCGTCAAAATCACTTCCGTTACCGAGATTGAGAGACCAGCGAAAAGTGGTTTTTCAAGCTGGCTGGACACGCTTTCGATCGATTATCTAAGATTCTGTAGCGTCACCTATTCTGAAATAAGGGTGTTTAGCCGTCACATAAAGTGCCCTATTGCCCTATTGTAAATGCGAGCAGTTTTGAAGTAATGTCCAGCCAACCAGAGCCACATAGCTTATAGCCTTCAATCGGACACACATTTAGTTTCGAAATTACGGATGTAAAACCCAATCACACTTCGCTCGACCTGGGAATCGATACCACCCTTTTATTGCATGTACTAATTAATCTACTGGGCTGTTAAGCTGTATATCGTAGAGCTTTGTTGTACTTTGATGTTTTAAGCTGAAAATAACGACGATGTGAACTACTTCACAGGCAAGGACGCTGGGTTATATCTGAATCAAATAAATAAATAATTGTACTCACCGTGGTACCACCATTTCGTTTTCTTAGGATTTTTGTTGCAGGTCTTAACGTAAAATGAGTTATCTGGTGGCCGTTTCTGAAATACAAAATAAGTAATGGTTATTTTCAGAATTCATAAACGGAAAACCTAACAATTGGATTTATTTTGCTGGGGGTATCATTATCTACATAGTCTTGTCACAACCATGCTGAGGTCGGCTCCCAGTATTACCTGCGTGCATCTGAATACCAGTATTTTACATGGAGCGATTGCCTATTAGTGCCTATCTAGCCTCCACAACCGATTGAGTACTTGGATATACGATACCCCATGGAGTTCCATGGAACTAATTGCTGGTGGAACTAATGAGAATGATCCATGGGAACTGGTTGTCAGACTTTCACTGACACCGTGTACGGTGGTCTAATGAACAGGTCAGAAATGTTACTCTGCTGAATCTGTTAATTTTGATTTATGTGGGGAAAATTTGTTATTGCATTTGAGGCGGAATTGTTAATCGAGTCACCACGCCGAGGTAGTTATATAGCCGAAAACTGCAGTCCGAAGAAATGAACTAATACAACGAAAATTATTGTTTAGCGTACCTTCTCCTTACAGCTACTGAGCATGGACACGATGGACAGACAGACAGACTGCACGGAGAGCGCCGGCGACCAGTCGTCTGTTAGTATGGACAGGCAGATGTGACCGTTGGAGTATACGTGCGGATGTATCGGGATGTTGTTGCCTATGAACGTTACCTGGAAACAAAAATATCAAACACATTAGGAATGCATGTTAGAATCGAGTTGTGTGACAGTAACGAGCGCCAAAAACAAGAAAGAGGGTAGACCGTATTTTCTGCTCATAAACATCAACCGGGAATAATAATTATCAGTTTATCCGTGATCATGGTGCTTGCAACAGTGCCGTAATATCGGAAACTCGTATTAAATAGTAAACATGGTAAATATCCCGTTGCTAATGTCAATAATAATATTAGGAATGTTCGGAAACAGATGGAAACTTTAGACTTCAACAACAAAACATCAACAAGTTGCTGTTATTGGTATACGATTAACTATTTGTTTCCCAGTTTTATTGTTGTTTTTGCATGTTCATGTTGTAGCTGGCAACAATTTCAAGTCAAAAAAAAAAATACATGCACACGAACATATAACATCCTCATTTTTCGAAGTCGGTTAAAAATCATTTATTCTGATTAGGCTGAGAATCTTTTTGAATCCCAGAATTACATATTGAGTGCCCTTTAACGAAGCAGAAAGACACTCATTCGACACGTTAATGCGGTTTTTACCAATCAGATAGCTAGTTTTTTTCAAGTTAAAAAGTAGCCATAGGTATTATTGGTTAGTTTCAAACACTTTCCCTCTCGTGTTACCTGACAACTAAGAATATTCTAAGTCTTCCAAGTCAAAAGGCAATGGTTTAACAAAGCCATTATCTAACATAATACCGTCTTACTACAGGCCCGAGAATCCGGGGCACAATTAATAAACGATTTAAACTCACTTAGAGCGAAGGATTAGCCGCCCACGCTCTAAAGATTCCGCCAGCCAGTTCATTTGGTCTGAGCCGGTGAACTATAGAACAATGACCCATTTGAACCGGTAATCACTGTTCGAGATGTCTTAGCTAGATATGAGATATAGGGCTTAGTGCCAAGACAGGTTTGTATTTTCTTTCTCATGTAGGTAACATGAAAGCCCTTTCTTGCAAGCTAATGTCACTCGTAAGAAGCGGTGCGAAATTATTTTGAGAGCAACGACACAATCTTGCAAAATAAAAACGGCGGAGGTCTTATGAATGAATATTTCTGTAATAAACTTTTTACTGATAGTTCCTTTTCAGCGAGTCATGGGCTCAAAAGCCCATCCTAGTGATAAGACTTAAATTCCAAGCTATTAAATTGACTCAGCTGTTGTTAGGATAAAATGATAAGCGTAGATAAGAGAACCACATAGCTATGGAAATTGCATTTACATACAAAGTAGCAATAAGCGCTGCTTTTGAAAAACTTTGTTAGTAACAACAACTTGTTTTGGTCTCGCCGGATAAGCGGTGGGTCTGTGGAGCCGTCATTACTATACCTACTCCATCTCTTTACAATGAATGAATTAACTTTGCAACTTCTTCTTAGCGTGTCGATGGTAATCTTAATTGTGTCGGTCCAGAACAAAGCTACACACACCCCCAGAACAGAGGGCTTTCGGTTGCGTCCATCAGTACCTGTAGTGAACAAACAACAGGACAATAATAAGTGCCCCATTGTATCTGGAACAGTACCACATTTACATTCCAGGTCAGATTTATGAATGAATTTCCACCTCAGCAGGTTTTCCTAGCGGCGACCAACCCAGGTCTGGAGTCTATTTAACGACTTTCAGGTCGGCCATGGCAATTCATGTCCAAATGGGAGATTTTCAGCAGGTGGAACGAATAGGCTAGGTAAGGATGCCTAACTTTGGAACTAATAAGTACGCATTGATTTGTAAAATCCTCTTTTATGTTACAAACATTTCATCGAGTTTTGCGTAATAGATGATTAACATAATATGATGAACGGCCGCCGACTATAATGTCGTCTTAAAATATACTGGTTCGACCGGTTCATAAATATGTAAATGAGTATCACGTTGTCAATAAGGACATTAGGTGCGTGTGTACTTCCTACATAGGACGGAGATGCTAATTTTACGGCATCGTGCTAAAGACTGGTGCCACGAGAGAAAGTATGGCGTAATCTTTATGTCACGTCAATTTGCTTACAGACAAAATTCTTGCATAACTTTAGAAGGCTTATATTTTATGGCGGCGTATTTCTGGTTTTGCTTAAGTTAACACGAAAAGCCGCATTTTCGTAAATTATTTTGTGTAGTAATCGGCTTAGGCTCAGAAACAGGTAGAAAGAAATGAACTTTATGTTTTTTTATTTTCAATTATTTTCATCGTAGAACTGAAATGGCCAAAATTCCAAGTGAAAATGCTTCGCATCGCATTTCTATTAGTAAACAAGTCTTGGCTCGTAAAACAGTCGACATAGCAAGAATGTACAACCTACATACAATACATAGAAAAGTCTGAAAATAGTTTATTGTTCCGACTCTCGGGAATAGCGCGGCGTCAAGTTAAACTATTCATAATTAATTGATTGAAGCGATGACGACATCGACAGTTCTTGAAACAATGCAGCTAATGAATGAATTGCTAAGGTAATATACGAAGTTCCTGTAAAACTTATCAGTCAAACAAAAAAGCTCGGTAAAACTTGCATCTGTTCAGGGGGTAGGCTTTCACAAAGTTTTCCTACTGAGCCGACATTTAAAGCAAGCAGTACGTACCTTATACATGACATGAATTTGAAGTGTAAAATAAATAACTTAACTATCAACGCGCCAATCAGTTTTCCTTAGGTAATAACTAAAATAACTAATAATACACAGCACAGATTATGTTAATCAGTTGTGATACTCAAACAATAGGCAAATTGGATTAGTTAAATATTTTCCTACGGGGATTAATTAATATAGGGTTTCGGAAAATACTAGAAACACAATGCGGTAAGAATATAAATGTGTAAAAAAGCAGTCAAAACTAGTTTAGCCTTTGATGGGTCTGGGCTGGCAAAAGAACGTGCAGGAGCTTGGCACAAGTAAAGAGAAGCCTTTTTTGGGTGCTGGGGAAGTCATCAAATGACTCCTCCCGCTCTTGGTAGAGCGGTAGGGAGTGTCAGACTTCTACTGACTAAAAACCACCCATGTTCCTTCTTAGCCCTTTGTGTCGAGGCGCGGTATCTCTTTCGAACAACCCGCAGCCAGAGAAGGCCTTAACCTAGTAGTGGGTGAAGTCGGATTGTGGATGATGAATCATCATCATTGATGATGATGAAGCAGGCTTGATCAAATTTTGTTTCGTAAAAACCAATGCGATCTTGAAACATGAGTTATTTTCAAAACTGTGCAGGATAATGACTGTTATTTAGTATTATCCGATGCTGACTCATACACAGGGATTGGCTTAATGCGGGAGAAAAAGCTTTACACATTTTGAGAACCAAAGCAGCCACCTAAACATTTTTCTATTGCAGTTAAGTATGGTGTCTAAAATTCTAGTCAAGTTGTCTGTGTATTTGAAATAGGTTTGTGTGTCATGATGTCATGGCACCCATGACAAGGATTGTTCCGTTGGAACGACAAAGTAATTATGAATAACGTTAACAGGTTAACTTACAAGCGGATTTAAATAATTAATTGTAGATTTGTTCGCAAAAAATATGCCTTCTTCTAAGGACCTTATCACACTAGCGGTTTGGAAGCGGATGCGGGGCGGAGCGGACGCACAGCGAATGCGTCGCGAACACGCCGCGGCTGCGCAACGGAGACGTCGCGGACGCATGGCAAATACGTTAAGTTTTCGTCGCGTGTTTGTAGCAAATTATCGCCGTACAATACACTTAGTAACAAAATGGATTCCGACGAGGAAACACTCCTGTAGGCTTTATTACTTCGATGACGCCGGAGACGAAAACGAAAGCATCGACGAATTTGGGAAGATCCATTATCCGTTTCGCGTCCGCAACGAATTCGCTGCGCAGCCGCGGCGTGTTCGTTGTGTGTCCCGCTCCGCTTTGAGAACGTTCGCAATCCGCTAGTATGTTATGGCCCTAAGAGTTATGGCTAATTGAGTAAATGAATAACTTTAAAAGCGTGATGTCACTAAATTACGAAGAATTAGCAATGATATTAGCAAGAATAGTTCAATTCTGTACCTATAATTAATTGCTACACCAAGGCTTTGATTCAAAACGATCTAAGTAAATTAAACGGTGTTTTACTAGAAGATGTTTTTGTGAAGAATTTTAATTTTAAAGAAATTAAATCTTAGTAAATTAATTATCCACGCCGACATTGAGATTAAAACGCGTTAAGCGTAACAGTTTCTTTTTTATTTCGAGTAAGACATGGTTGGGTGAAATTGCGAGTGGATATACGTCATTCATATGGTTCTGCTAAGATGCAGGCCTAAGACACTGGACGACTGACGAACGAGACCAATGAGGTCGGACCGCGGTGAAGGTGGCCTGACGATCTGATCATATTTGCGAGGTTAACTTGGCCCGAGATCGCACAGGATAGAGAGGTATGGCAGGTGAAAGGGGAGCCTTTGCCCAGGTATGGGACACTAACACCCGTATTTATGAGTAAATGTCATTGTTTAAGATACGATTTTTTCTCTGTAGTTTAGTAATTCCTTAATGTTAGAACTATCAAACGTTAGAATTCTTAGTTTTGCTTTCATTGACGGTTCTAACTTCGTTTAAATTCTTGCCCATTGCATACAAATATTTGCCTAAGTATTACTTAAGTCCAAGTAATTACTTTGACTTGACTATTAATACGGGGGTATGTAGACTAGTAAAATATGGTCCAGCTTATTTATGACGATATGACATCATCAGCATTCTACAGCTCGACAACTCTCATCTAGCTGCGACCAAGTTACCCTGCAAATACCTTCGCTCTAGTAAACCTGAAGGCGTCGTCATACGTTTGCCGATTCGAGATCTCCGAACTCGTCTACCCCCGTAACTGTCATTTTCTACGGCTAATATGACCGTCTTATAATTGCCATAAATACTTTGTACGTAACCAGTTAATTTCGAAACAGTTAACATAGCACTGTTAACTTTAGCATTCCTCTTTAGATAGGTAGGTATTACGACTATGTATGTAGTGTCGGTATGTAAATCTGTTCCGTCTATTTGCTCATCACTTAATTACACAATGAAGTCTTGAGAGGCAGGTTCTCATAAGGAAAACTAAATAGGTCTATTATAATTAATTTCAAGGAATGATGATATTATGATATTGTTGGCTCAAAGTCACGCCATCAGCCAGTAGCCGTCCGGTCAACGTACGGTCGTCGTGCGGCAACCGACAGAAGTTCATAAAACGAGGCGAGCGGCGTTGCAACGGTCACTTTTTGCTTGGACGGCGCTCGGAAAGGACTTGCTACCCGACTATTATCGTGTGCTTCGCTATTTTTGGTTTATGTTTTTGCTCGTGTACTGATTATTCCATTTTGCTAGTGCTATTTCTATTTGATTATTGTTTAAAATGTTTGTCGTGATATTTTTGTAAAAGTGTGATTTAAAAGATAATAAACATTGTTTATTTTGTTCACGTATTTCACTTCTGATTCCTAATATCAGAAGTGGGATAAATAATCTTTTCGCCCACAAGTTAAAAACTAGTTTTCAGGCTTTTAATTTTAGATAAAAGCGGGTAGTAGTTAGCAATGGATAGATCGAGTTGTTCGCGTTCAAAAACTAGTGCCTTGCGTTCTAAGCGATCTCGTAGCCACCGTAAGCGGAGTGGAAGGTCACGTACGTAGCAAGTTTCGGGATCCGATCGCCGTTCCAAGCGCGAACGAGATCGTCGTAGGAGCCGCGTGAGAGACCTCGCGGTTGAGATGACATCTCCGGACATGACTGTTGATTTACTTTCGTTCCTGATACAAGTAAGATCGAACCATTTTTATATTTCGTTGGTTTAGTAGTCGCAAGCGCGACTACTGCGCATAAGTGTTATTTTCTGGATTTGTGCCCTGTTGGTGACAATGGGCTCACCCCTATTACATGGTTAAGCTTATGTCTTAACATAACTGGCGAAATGTGGGTATACTGGGTACCTCTGCCTAACCCTTCGGGGATTACAGGCGTGATGTTATGTGTGTGTTTATAAGGTCACTGGGGTGATTGGCAATGCCTCGGATGCATTGGTGGTTATTTACATGGTTAAGCTTATGTCTTAACATAACTGGCGAAATGTGGGTATACTGGGTACCTCTGCCTAACCCTTCGGGATTACAGGCGTGATGTTATGTGTGCGTTTATAAGGTCACTGGGGTGATTGGCAATGCCTCGGACGCATTGGTAGTTATTTACATGGTGGTGCTAATACGTCGCTTAACGATTGGTTGACCAATAACAGCACGTGGACTCATTTTAAACACGAATTTCGGTCATTGTGTCCGCGTGAAGTCGATATGGTCACTGTGCTATAATGACGTTATGAGTACAAGTATCTGTATGACCTAGTTAGTTTTTTTTCAAAGTCGGGTACTTGTGTATGTGAGTTTAAAATATTTGTGAAGGTACCCACGATACAGGAGAAATTCCTGGTGTGGGGCAACGTTGTGATTTGTGGTATATCTGATGCTAAACAAAATATGTACAGTCAAAAGTCTTGTTTTCCGTATATTTGAAACCCAAAAGTGCAGTTGTTGGCAAATCAAACTTAAATAATCATGGTCTGCGTAAATGCAAACCCCTACGCAATATGATCAGTTGACTTGTTTTCGTGTGAAGACGTAGGCCGTATACAGGTGCACTGTAAAGTCTGATAAGTTTTGATTTATTAAAGTAAGTTGCCTAATACACATGATAGGCTAAGAAGGATGCCAATGAGTTACGTATCAGTTGATGCTTATAAGAATTTTGATGAAGTAAAGTTGTGGTTGCAAGCCAAGAGATTCTATCGGCTGTATTGTGTTAGAGTCGAGTACCAGTAATTATTGTGTAGTCGTAGTCCGATTAAAATTGAAGGTTTTTGAGGAAACTCGAGTAGACAGTGGGTGTGTTTGTTGTATTTTGTGCGTTTAGCTCTGGTTGAGGTCAGGGTCCGGAAAGACCGTAGTGTGAAGTCAAATGGTGATACACACGGGAGATCGACTTGTTTACTAGTCAGTTAGAGATCTGTAGTTTTACTCGATGATTTTTGTGAACCTGGCATTTTTTTGACGCAATAATGTTTTTAAGATTGATTTAAACGACAATGGTACATGACCCAGGGTGGTTGATTGTTGTATTTTCGATAATTTCCAGTTTAGCCACGTTTGATTTTATCAACGAGAGTGGGACCTAATTGATGTTTGGTCAGGAGTGACCGAGTGGAACAAAATTCTGTCGTAGATTTGTCTCTTTGCGGAGTAACCATTACATAAGAACGTGTGGTTTGGTCAAGCGCGTGGCCTCAGCTGCGTGTGTGAAAGTCTGTGTGATACGCTAACAATGTGTCTATGTCAACAGCCACTGAGGGGTATGCAAACTTGGAGCCTATGCCTACAGTGTGTGTGGAAGTCGACATCTGAGGGGTATGCAAACTTGGAGCCTATGCCTACAGTGTGTGTGGAAGTCGACATCTGAGGGGTATGCAAACTTGGAGCCTATGCCTACAGTGTGTGTGGAAGTCGACATCTGAGGGGTATGCAAACTTGGAGCCTATGCCTACAGTGTGTGTGGAAGTCGACATCTGAGGGGTATGCAAACTTGGAGCCTATGCCTACAGTGTTGTGGAAGAAGTCTGTGTGATATGCTAACAATGTGCTTATACATCCCTATGTGCCTATTGGTATTCTTGTCTGACAAGTTTTGTTTGGTGAATGTTTCTTTGAATTTTATTCTCGACTTGAATGTTCCTAATGAATGAGATTACTCTCTTGTTGTACTACTCGGTTAGAGAGCCTTGGTGTTAAAGGTTTTACTCGATGATTTCAGCAGTTTTTGTTGCAATAGAATTTTTAAGGTTGGTGTGAACGACTATGGTTTATGACTCAAGGTAGTTGAGTGTTGTATTTTCGATAATTTCCAGTACATTTGATTTAATTAATGAGAGTCGAATTTGGTGCCACCCAATGGAACTAAAGTTTGGTCAGGAGTGATCGAGCGGAACAAAATTCTGTTGTAATTGTAAATTTGTTTGTTTGCAGAGTACCTAACCATTACACAAGGATGTGTGGCGTGTGTTTGGACGCAACGCAACGCTGCTTGGCCTTAGCAGTGGTTACCAGGGCTTTGCCACAGTGATGCCATGAACGTGCACGGCGCTGCAAGGCGACTGCGCGCCCTACTGGCGTTGCTGAGCGCGTCGCTGCAGGCCGAGCGCCTCGCTGCAGGCCGAGCGCCTCGCTGCAGGCCGAGCGCCTCGCTGCAGGCCGAGCGCCTCGCTGCAGGCCAAGCGCCTCGCTGCTGCAGGCCGAGCGCCTCGCTGCAGGCCGAGCGCCTCGCTGCAGGCCGAGCGCCTCGCTGCAGGCCGAGCGCCTCGCTGCAGGCCGAGCGCCTCGCTGCTGCAGGCCGAGCGCCTCGCTGTAGGCCGAGCGCGTCGCTGCAGGCCGACTGTGCACGCTACTGGCGTGTACAGCGCGCCGCTCTGGGCTGCCAGCGCGCTACTGACGTGTTAAGCGCGTCGCTCCAGGCTGCCAGCGCGCCCAACAGGCGCAGTTGTGCGTGGCACTTCACGGTGCCAGCGCGCCCTACAGGCGCAGTTGTGTGCGGCACTCCACGGTGCCAGCGCGCCCTACAGGCGCAGTTGTGTGCGGCACTCCACGGTGCCAGCGCGCCCTACAGGCGCAGTTGTGTGCGGCACTCCACGGTGCCAGCGCGCCCTACAGGCGCAGTCGTGCGTGGCACTCCACGGTGCCAGCGCGCCCTGCAGGCGCAGTTGTGCGTGGCACTCCACGGTGCCAGCACGCCCCACTGGCGTTGTGAGACACGCAATCAAGGAGACAGCGAAGACTCAGCCGCCTTGTTGGAAGCTGACGAGGACGTCAGAGCGTCAGGAGAGGCCGTGTTGGCTCAAAGTCACGCCATCAGCCAGTAGCCGTCCGGTCAACGTACGGTCGTCGTGCGGCAACCGACAGAAGTTCATAAAACGAGGCGAGCGGCGTTGCAACGGTCACTTTTTGCTTGGACGGCGCTCGGAAAGGACTTGCTACCCGACTATTATCGTGTGCTTCGCTATTTTTGGTTTATGTTTTTGCTCGTGTACTGATTATTCCATTTTGCTAGTGCTATTTCTATTTGATTATTGTTTAAAATGTTTGTCGTGATATTTTTGTAAAAGTGTGATTTAAAAGATAATAAACATTGTTTATTTTGTTCACGTATTTCACTTCTGATTCCTAATAATATTATAACTTTCTGGGTGGGTGGGTTGTCTTGAACTAATCGACAAGATTTTTTGGACCATTTGGACTCGCGACCATTTAATAAACAGCTAATTGAGATAAATCTACGCTATAATATTTGAATGTCTTTGGTCTTTACAAAATTAATTCGTTCTGGAGCTACCAGAAAAGTACCACTTTAACATTCAGAAAAGTGTAAATTTTTCACAATTAGCAGGAGCAAAATTTTCAAAATACCTTAAAGACGCCATATTTTCTCAAACAACCCAGTTTGGACCCTTATTTATTTATCTTGTAATAATTGTTTAATAAAATTACATCTAGTATCACCATTTCAAGGAATATACCCAAATACCAATCAGCCTGTATAATTAAGTAGGTACTAATAAGGACTTGTTATTCTTGATGTACGATAACGTCATGGTTCTTTTTTACGCAGAAATGTAGGTACTCAATTAGCGATTCAAATACTTCTATCTTCTTCAGATACAACTACGACAAATAACTAACTTACTAACTTTAGGTTTATTTCTAAATCTGCCATTGTCCAGCAGTGCAATGGGAGAGAATAGGCCAATCGATAACATAAGAAGTTTTCTTTCGGTATAAAAGTGGGTGATGGGAGAATGCACAGAATAAGGAGTCATGGATAAGAAGGCTGGCACCATCATCGTCACTTGGGTCTGGTGCAACACGTTTTCTTTATTAACGCTATCATTTGCTAAAATTTTCTTACATATTTTTAAGCAATCCATCATTATAATCTGACGGCACGGTTGGCGCAGTGGCTCAAGCAATGGACTGCTGCGCTGCGTGTCGCGGGTTCGATCCCCGCACGGAACAAATATTTGTATGACCTACAGATAGTTGTTCCGGGTCTGGGTATTTGTGTATGTGAGTTTAAATGTTTGTGAACGCACCCACGACACAGGAGAAATTCCTAGTGTGGGGCAACGTTTTAAAAAAAAAAAAAATCTTACTGCCCTTATCCCATTCTATTTGGGGTCGGCGCAACACTTTCTCTTTTTCCCTTCTTCCCTGTTAGACGTCACAGTCTTCATTATTAAGCAATCCATGACGCAATAGGGGATCGGACAAAAAAAAAACTAATTAGTCCGTCAGATAGATTTCCAAAAAATATTCACCACTTATTTTTTCTTTTTTCACGTAAACAAAAAATGAAGACGATACAGTGCTTGGAAAACTCGTGTGTCGTCATATGATAGTACATTTTGTACCTTCAAGTGACGTTTCAAGCCCCACTCCATGATCTTTGACGCGCTATAGCTTCGTCAATTTTTATTGATTTGATAAAACAAAAAACACGTATCCAATATTTTTCGATAATCTAGATGACGGACTAAACAGAATCATATTTTTTTGAGTCAGTCCGATCTCTTATTATTAGGTAATCCCTGTTCTAGACACGTGCATTTATTTTCATGGATAAGATTTGCATGGATAATTATAGAATAATGCTTATTTAAGTAGTTATTATCCATTGATGAATAAATTGATAATTAAATAAAATACATGGGTACTCTACAAACTAGAACAAAGGATCGTTTGTAAAATTATTAAAACGGACATAACATTACATTGTAATGTTTATATATTTTTTAACACGTTTACATATTAATCGCAACACAATGTAACATTTAAAAACTGTAATTATATGTGTGATTAGAATAATAATTAATAAACTGAGCCGCCTGAGCGCTAAGCAGAGCGTCGAGAACTCAATTATATTATTTAGGTATCTCCTGTTCATGAAAACGAACATGGTAATGATAAGTATGTATCAGTAACCTAATTCAATTTTATAAGCTAATAATCGCAGTTATCTGTTGTTAAAATTAGTACAGAACCCGGTTTTTATTACGCAATCACGGATACAATTTATAATAACAAATGTCCATATTAAAAGTAGTTTGGAAAAGGAGAGCTAGGCTTTAGTATAGCAGTGCGATATTACTAGCAAAGAGATTATTTAATAGGCATCAAAATGTGAAGAGAATGATTGGAGATGACTGCTGAGATGACGAGAAATAGAGAAGAAGGTATGGAAGAAGAAGACATGCTGCGCCGACACCAAATGAATTGGGATAAGGGTAAAGAATGATGATGATCGAAAAGTTAAGAGATTCACAACAGAATCAAGGATTTGGCTCTTAAGGTTGAACAAGCCAGTCATTCTTCCATACAAACTTATGAAGGTGATTACTCCTCTGTTTGACGGTGTAGGTTCAAAATTAAAAATTGTATCTACTGGTCTTATCATTATCTAGGTCTGTATGGAAGCAGAATTGGAAAAAAAATATTGATTTGGAAGTTATGAACGTCAAAACTTTCATATTTTAGCACTGATTTTAACTCATCTTTGGGCGTAAATAAGTAACGTATATAGTATGAAAAAGAAAAAAGTGAAACCATACGGACATAGATTAGTTATTAAAAAATTTAAATAATTTGATTTTGAACAGATACATTCAATAGATTTTTCATGAAACCAAATATACCAAAGGTCTGCATAGAAAATTTCGCGCGCCCGTTTTAGTTGTGTCTCTTTCGCTCTATGCATTTCGCTCGTTATGTCGGATGAAATAGCACGCATTTTAGCCCCGCCCACCAACTAGTTCGTGCCGTTGGCTTGTTTACCCTTAAGGCGAGGTTGCACTACTTTGTTTTTATGTACGCACGACCTCACCCCCCGCCCTGCCGCGCGAGCGATATAATGCCTAAATTTTGACTGTTTTTTCTCTCTTGGAGAAAAATGATAAAGAAATTATACATTATGTGACCCGAGATAATACACATTTTTTACGACTTTTATTATGATATAAGCTTTATTTTTCAAAGCCTAATATAACTCAAGTAAAACGATTATTTATTATTTGGACATGTCTTTGTGATTTAATTGGATGCAGTGAAGTGTAAGTAATCGTGTATCGCATGCCCGACATATCATGATCGAAGAGTCAACTATGTAATACATTTTTTTCAAAATTTAAATCAGTTCCATGTACGAGTAAAACGCTATTGTTGACGACGTTTATCGGGGTAACCTCGCCTTAAAATAGCAAAAAAAACAAGTCGTAAACTGACCGTTTACGAAGTCGTCAATCAAGCATTCTGTTATGTATTTTATTTTATTTATACACTAGCGAACGTCACGCGGTTTCACCCGCGTAGTTCCCGTTCCCGTGGGAAAACAGGGATAAAAAGCCTATGTTACTCAGGGTGAATGTAGCTTTCTAATGGTGAAAGAATTTTTGAAATCGGCGCAGTAGTTTGTGAGTTTATTCATTACAAACATACAAACAAACATACAAATCTTTCCTCTTTATAATATTAGTTTAGAAGTGTAGATTAATGTACAAATTGTTTGCTGAGAAACGACATTTTTATGGCGTGAATAATGTTTTACGGCAAGATTCAAAGTGAAGCACTGCTGAATTGCTGATAGGTGCATGGATGTACCTATTTAAGCGGAGTAAAACAACAAGTTGAAACATTGACCTCCACTGTCTCCGTAACTAGAAGGTAGGTCCACATTCACAACAACAAAATTATCGCAGAACAAGTGCTTTTCGATTTTTAAGGGTCTTCTTTCACACATTGTGGATGAGGCCGATAGGATCTGGAGTGGCGACTACGTACCAGAAGGCGCAGCGCTGGAAGGACTTTTGGCGGAGACCTATGTTCAGCAGTAGCGACTTCCGGCTGATATGCAGATGATAGAAAGATTCGGCGTTTTGGGGGACTGCCATATGTAAATTCTGACGTTCAAAAAGTCCTGGGAGTCTAAAATGGCCACTTTTGCAGATCATAATGTGAATTGCGTTTAAAAGCGTAAAATGGACCTTTCATAATAAAAACTGCGTCTGTGACTATTTTACGAATGTTAACGCAATTCATATTATTTTCCTATATGATGTATTTTACTAAATTGTTACAGACGCAGTTTAGAATGAAAGGTCCATTTTAAGCTTTTTAACGCAATTCATATTATGATCTGCCAAAGTGGCCGTTTTAGACCCCCTAATCAGACAAATTTGAAGAAATGACATTTAATTGATTTCAGTGTAACCATTCCACTATTGTTATTGAACAACCAGTGGGCACTATGTTTGCATATTTAATTCTGTCAATGATCAAAGTACAGATGCGAATTATGTAGTACTAGCCAGTAGCCATCATGGTCAAACACGTTTTGTTCAATTCAAATTCAAAATTCAAATCATTTTCCTATTGGGAAAAAGACTGTTTTTTTCGTCATTACTTCCTATAATGTGTGTTTATGTCATTATTCCTACAATATCCTCACTGTTAGGACACAATCTTATTTCCAACAATATTGTGAATAAACTTGAGTAAAAAGTAGAAAGGAAAATAGTTACATTTATTTTTAGATTCATAATTTTATTTTCAATGATATAATTTTAACAGAAGTTTCAGTTACAGAACACACAAGCACTTAGTCTACAAATTCTATAGGGAACTAAATGAGTCAAATTAATTATGGGAGTAGGGAGTGCTGCCATTAGTTCTCTCCTCGCGTGACCATCATTATTGCGAGCTGTCGCATACCCTATTGTCACCCTATACATATACTACTGCTTAGTTATATTGTCCGGCTTTTACTAGATGTAACGCTATTTTGGGTTAAATAAAATTCGAATTTCGCGGGCTACCCTGAAAGTATCACCTTGAACTGACTTGACTGGCCTGTTGGTCTAGTGGTTAGTGACCCTAACTGCTATGCCGGAGGTCGTGGGTTCGATTCCCACCCAGGACAAATGTTTGTGTGATGAGCACGATCATTTGTTCTGTGTCTGGGTGTAATTTATCTATAATATGTATGTATTTAGAAATATATAAGTATGTTTATCAGTTGTCTAGTACCCATAACACAAGCTCTGCTTAGCTTGGGACTAGATGGCGTTGTGTGATAGTTGTGGAATATTATATTATATTATTATTATATTAACTACATGCTAGTATTTTACATGCATCTGCTGAATATCTAACCACCACAGACCACACAACCCTGACTGTTTAACATCACAGAGGTATACAGAAAGATGAGTTCGTCTGTTAGTATGTAATTCAGACTGAACCACTGAGACTGTGTCTGTGTGACTGTGACTTAAACTGAACTACTTTCTCAATGGGGCCAAACATAGGGACTAACCATCATAATTGCTAAAAGAATCCTTTCTGATACACATTGTAGATAAACCGATAGCCAAATACTTACGCACACCAAACGCAAAATACGCGCTTTGGATGTGGTGTTGCGGACACCAGCCTGTTATACCACTTATGCCAAGAAAATAAATACCAGGCAACATAGCAGGGCTGTCCACGTGCTCCTGCACTATCTGGGGGTTGCCCCGTACAGGGCCAAGTACTTCGGTGACCCAGGTACTCTTGGCGAGATTGCCAGTAACATCAAGGGGTTGTTGGCTTTTCTTGGGGAGCTAGGGTGGATCAAATAATATTCCCACCCATACGCAAAATACGCGCCTAAACTACACTACTGGCAGGGCTGTTCGTTCCAGAATCACTGGGCATTTTTAAGTATTTGCAAAGGCTATTCATAAGCAAAAAATAAAAAAAAGTTGTGCACTTACTTCAGGAGAGTCAAATGGGTACTTGTTTGTGAATTTAAACTGCAATACAAATTTTTCGCCTTCATATAGTGTGCCGGGAACGCCTTCCATGTGTACTGTCCACCTGGTAGGGAGAGAAAACAAATATTCTAATTAGATATAATAATATAACTAATAAAGATGCTTTTCATTTTAATGCCTGTTATTGTAGGGTAAAATGTTAGATTGATAATATGAAGGAATAATAATGGTCTTTGTTATGACTACCCCTTTTCAAGTTACTAAAGCTAGGTATAAGGTGAGTAATAAAAGTGATGGCTGCATAATATTATGTGTAGAAAGAATGTAAGTAACTGCTTCTATTTGTGTGACTTTTAGAACAGCTCTGGAAAGAGCGCAAAGAGCTGTTCTTTAGAACAGCTCTTTCACACACCCCCATAAATTGCTACAAGTATTATTAATGTTTAGTTTTTTTTAACCTATTTACGAGTATAAGCACCAAAATAATAATAATTGTTATGGAACTTCTATTGCCTTTCGTTCCAGGGGTGGGCGCTAATAAATGCGACACAGTTACTAAACTAACGCAGTATTAACATACACAAAAATTGTTATAATGTTTTTATTCCAATAAAATATTTGTATTGTATTTGTATTTAGTTGCAAATTCTGAATCTCTAAAAACAATACACACTCAGGGAATTTTCTACTCATCATCATCATCATTTCAGCCAAAAGACGTCCACTGCTGGACATAGGCCTCCCCCAGGCATTTTTGGGGGGGTTTGCCATAATCGCCACGCTTGGCAGGCGGGTTGGCGATCGCAGTATGGTTGTTACAAAGACACAGAGAACGCTGCTGCCCATTCTCTGGTAAGTCCCTTAGTCGCCTCTTACGACACCCACGGGAAGATATGGGATGGTGCTATTCTTTACGTCCGACACCACACGGAACAACAACGAACAATTTTCTACTACATGCATGAAATTGAAAACAGTTTAGCTGAAACATAGCTGTATAAATTCATAAGAAACAAAAAGAGTAAAAGCATAGCTGTAAATGTATCATTAAGTCAATCTATAGCTCTCCATTCTTCTCCTCAATTAAAATAATATAGGACTGTTTAAAAGATAACCTCCTAAATTCATTTATTTCTTTGCTAAAATGAACATTTTGTACCAATATAAGTACAAGATGTTTTGCTTTTTTGCATAAGAACTCTGTTAGTACTTGCAACTTGATGAGTGCTGACAAATTGATTTAATATGTTAAATTGTTTACAACACATGGCCAGTGACGCCACAGACATGGCACATGAATAAATAACAAGACAACATAAATATTGCAAAAGTGAATAACCAAGTTTTTGTATGAGTTGAATAACAATATAAAAATAAGTAGGTAACTAAAAATAAAAAGGTTTATTGCAGAAACTTGTACAACTTTATCTTACTTTGGGACCTCCTTTTAAGTAAAAGAATGCCTGTGCTAGGAGGTCCCGCTCTTCAACATCAAATAATAATAAAGTAACTAGTGCTTAAGTACAAATTCTCATTTACATAGTTTTCTCACAACAAAATTGTGATTGGTTTGTGGTCTAACTCCATGCAGCTGAATATTAGTATTTAAGGTGAATCCTCCAACCAGCCCGCGAAATTCAAATTTTCTTAAGGTTTTTGCAAAGTTTGAGCTCATAAAGGTTCCGGAATGACTTTGACCTTGTAAAAAGTCATTCCGGAACCTTTATGAGCTCGGAGGGTTGTATTAATGATTTTGATGATTATAATTCTGTAACTACATACGTCTTACAGCCGCGAATCAAATGTTCATCAACATACAACCTATCACTTGCCTGCAAATTGCAAAAAACTTAAGAAAATTTGAATTTCGCGGGCTACCCTGGAACATCAACCTTAAATGAAGTGATTCAAACTAGTAACTTACTGAGAAACACCCCTTGGTAAGTAAAGGTGTTAGCTACTTCTTTAAAATCTCATTGCTTATTAAGTACACCAACAGCAGTACATACTAAACAGTTAATGGAAAAGAATTAGAAAATTAATATTCTAATCTTCTTGTGGCCTAGGTATTCTATTTAAATATATTTTCTCAAACATGCTTGGAAATTTGAGCATTATTTTGACAACCTTCTTCGAGATAAATCGAAATTGCTGTACTGGCCAGATACATGCGACCAGCGGCCGGCAAAAGTTGTATGAAAATCCATATCTGTCGTGTTTAGCGGCCAAATAAATTACATACTAAACTCATATCTGTCGTGTTATTTAAAAATGGAACGATCTTTTACTCTGAACCATAGCAACCAAGGAGGTGACTTATTAAAGGTTTTATTTAAATTTCGAATTGGCTGAACTCTTCAACGCGTGAAAAGTTATTGTTGTATGTGATTTTGAAAAGTAAATTGTAGGTATTTAATTTCCTCGCAATATTTGAGAAAAGTACTATACAAGCCTTGGCCACAACTAGGCATTGATGGACTTACGTATGTGTGCCTCGGCTTCGCCTCGGCCCACATTTACACGTTCGTCCATCAATGCCTCTGTTGCTGGCCGCTGCAGTAATGTACTATTCTTATATACTTTTCTGTTGGTGTCAGTATATTAACAAGAAAGAAACAATGTTTCAGTCAGTAGGTTGTTTATGTTCCTGCTTACACACTTTGGTTTTTTTTTTAATTTATTCATAGAGATACACAATTTAGTATCTTACTAATGAATAAACATTGACTGAATATATAATTTATAAATTGTACTACCTATTTATATCAATGTTTACATCACTGCATAATATTGTTTTGGCATCAACATAGTTCTATCAGTAAAGACAAAGGATACTTCAAAGCACCTAAAGGTCATTGGGCGACAAAGTATGAAACCTATACCCAGGGCCTACAGAAAAAAAAATAGGTAGGATGTTTAGACAAACGTCTCTAGTTTTCGAATATATATGTCGCATTAACGCAGATACCGGGAAAAAACCATTAATCTAAAAAATAAAAAAACAGGGAATACGTTAATTATAACAAGACTTAGTACATTTTATTGTTTCTTGATAGTAAACATGATTTGAAAAAAAAAATACAAACAAGAAAACAAGTATAGAAAGAGTTTTTAAGTTTTTAACCGACTTCAAAAAAGGAGGAGGTTTTTTTTATGTATGTTACCTGATTTCTCCCCCATTTGTGAACCGATTCTCAAAATTCTTTTTTTATTTGAAAGAGTATACTCTTGAGGTGGTTCCATTTTAATTTGGTGAAGATCTGATGCAGATCTTCGGATATATACAATGGAACTCTTCAAAATTAGACGGCAAATCTGTCGTAATTGCTGGAATTGCTTGGATGTTTATTGAATATATGTACATTATCATGACGTAACATCAAGCCTGTATGCTCTGAGGGGGTATGCAGATATGTACCTACAACACGCATTTTTTTTTATGTATGTTCACCGATTTCTCCCCGATTTTTGGAAGAGTACTTTCTGAAAGTGGTTCCATTTCAATTTGGTGAATATCTGATGAAGATCTTCGGAGATAGGCAACGGAACTCCTCAATAAATGATAGCAAATGGACTGGGATTGCTGAAATCTCATGTCTGTCTATTGTTTACACCATCTCATAACATAACAGCACGCTGGTACGTTGTGAAGGGGTAAGCACAATGTGAACCATTAAAAAGTGAAAAATAAAAACTTTTTTTACAAAAAATAAAACACAAAAAAGTGAAAAATAAACTTAAGAAGATAAATCAGCTTCTGAAGTCGGTGGCAAAAACATGAAGTCAAATAAACAAAAGTCACCGACTTCAGAAGCTGATTTATCTTCTTAAGTTTATTTTTCACTTTTTGTGTTTTATTTTTTGTTGAAGTCGGTTTTATTTTTTGTAAAAAAGTTTTATTCGACATGATCAATGTCCACAGAAATAATTGTATCGTTTAAAAACGCCGCAGCCGTATCTATTTGATCTTGATGTCGGGCCCAAGACAAAAACCAGGGCCGGACGCGAGAGGTCGCCGCCACTGATCGCCGCTACGAGAACACGGCGGGGCTCTGCCCAAGCAGGGCACACCTCCACAGTGTGCTCCACCGTGTCCTCCGGTCGATCCTCGCAGTGGTAGTATCCGGGCGTTTCCCCCCCTCCTGATTCGGTGCAGGTACCTCCCAGAACATCCGTGTCCGGTGAGGACCTGCGTCAGACGGAAGGTGAGGGCGCCGTGGCGCCTCTCTAGCCACTCCTCAAAGAGGGGACTTACCGCCACTATCATGGCGTGCCCTGCACGGGGTTGCGACAGTCGCTGTCTCCATGCCGCCATGAGATCACACCGGAGGTCCGTCCGCAGAGCGGCAATTTGCCGCGGCAACGGAGTGACCCCCCGGTGTAGCGCCTCCGCTATCACCTCCAGATCCCATGGCAGCAATCCGGCAAGGAGGTTCGCCACCTCGCGGGAGATCGTGCGGTACCCACGGACTAGCCAAACGGCCAGCACCTTTTGGGGCGCGTTCAAGTAGTGGGCGGCCCGCTTCGACAAAGCACGCGCTCACACCGGGGCCCCGTAAAGGGCCATGGACCGCACGATCCCCGCGTACAGCCTCCTGCAGGAGGCGTTTGGCCCCCCCAAATTGGGTAAGAGCCACCTGAAGGCAGCCCCGGCCCGCTCCAGTCTGGGAGCCAAACGTCGGAAGTGCTACACGAAGTTCCACCGGCTGTCGAGGACGAGCCCTAGTACCTACTTCAAAGTACACTCGACGCCGATGGGAACCCTTCCCACCGTTAGCTGGGATCCCGACGGCAGCACTTACCCACGTCCATGGAAGCCCATGGCCTCTCCGACTTGTGAAGTGCCACCTCGAAACCCAGCTGCCGGATCCTCTCGACGACTATCGCAACCCCGCGCGTCATCGTTTCGGCCGCCGCCTCGTACGACCCCCCCTGTGCCAGCACCAGCGTATCGCCCGCGTAGCAGACGATGCTGACGCGAGCGCTTCTTTTGTTTATTTAACAGAATGCTTCACTGAAATTGATTTATCTATACATTTATTATCTATTTTTTATTCATCTTTAACATTTTATTCCCACGGTTTAAAAAAAAAAAAACATCTTAAATTAAGTGTAGGTTAATACTTAACAATATAAAACTAATTTGGTTTTTGTAGGAAGACTATCGTTAACTGGGTCAGATTCTGCCCCATGACCTTTACCATACTATAATTACAGGAACATTATTTACATTGCAACGTGAGGCAAATAAATCGATTAGTGTTTACATACCAATGATTTCACACATAGTAATGGTACTTCAGAAAAAAAAAAGATTTTATAATGATTGTAGGTAAAAATTATGTTTACTTACAGTGTGAGATTTTGGCTGGCCTGATCTCCGTCTACGGTGACTCCTGGTGGCGGTTCTTTCATCAGGGACATGAGTTCTTTCTGTAATCTCCGCTAAAACAGACACCGTAACATATTTACGCGACAAATCGATTTGTTAGTTGTTTTATGGACACAGCTTCTACTTTCGAGCGCCAAGAAAACTTATATACTTCCATATTAACGATAGAGCTTATTTTTCTTCAACAATAAAAATCGGACAAAAAATCTAATAGCAAAACTGTCACAATACGGTTCCCATTAGAATTATGACTTTAAAGCTGTTTAAGCAACTGTTTTGATTTTATTGTAGGAAAGACTTTCTGCTTATGAAACATTAACGTTAAATGTGTTTTGTAAAGCGTAATATTTTAATTATTTTTACTTACCTCAGACGGGGACATAGCCGCCATTGTAATCCAATTAGACGTTTGATGTTACTAGTGTCAAAATATTGTTCTACTGTTCAGTATCTAATTTCCCACAATTGCATGTAATCTTCGACTTTCCATTTTTCATCCTCTTGGACTGCGTTATCTTACGTAATTATCTACCGTACATTTCCTTTTTTTATTGGAAAGGAGATGTGGTAGATACTGTCATCTAGAACGAATTTCTAACTTTCTTTTTTATTGCAACACAAAGGAATAAATGTCACAACTTTTGTTCGGATACGCGTCAAAATAGTTAAACCTGTGGCAGAAAAATCGACTAAACAAAAATATCAAATAATTATGTAATCTCACCTCTAATTTGCTTTTTGGAAAGGCTCTTCAGGCTTTTTGACCTTTTTACCCGACTGCGGCGAAGCCCAAAAGGAGGGTTATGTGTTTGACGTGTATGTATGTCCGTTTCTTTGTTCCCTCATAACTCATAAACGGATGAACCGATTTGATTGAAATATACGTCGTTAGATTCGTCTTGGTGGCGCGAGTGTTATAGGCTACATTAAAATTAAAAAACAAAGAAAAATTGCGGATTTTGGGGGCCAAATCGCGGAGTTCAAAATTTTTTTTTTTTGCAATACCATCGAGTAGGGTATCAAAATAAAGGGTTTTAAAAGGAGATTACAAAAAATATATTACACTTATATGTTTAAAAGAAATTCAAAGGGAGAAATCCTATAAACAAGCACAAAAGTTAAATCATCTGCGAAGAATTTTACGCGACAAACGAAAGAACAAACACAAAGAACTAAAAAGTTGGAAATAAAAAAAGTAGTTAAAAAACAAAAAAACCCGACTGAAAAAACTGAAAAGCAAAAACCAAGCACATTTTAAATCAAACGAAACTTGGAAGCAGGCGGGGTTCATATGAATATTAAATTATGAAAAGAAAAAATTGAATGGACCCCGCCTGCTTCCAAGTTTTGTTTTTACCCGACTGCGGCGAAGCCCAAAAGGAGGGTTATGTGTTTGACGTGTATGTATTTGCTTTTCAGTTTTTTCAGTCGGGTTTTTAAAATAAAGTACTCTGTGCTCTTTGAGTTTGAGCTGCTTCCTAAATCTTACCGTGATCTTACCCATGAAGTTATAGATAAATATGGAGACCACACTTCGAATACCTACTTGAAGCAAAACTTATGCATCGCTATCTCGCTCTCTGTGGGCTGACCCTCTCTTTCTAAGTAGGGTAACCGTTATTTTATTTTACCTAGGACATTACATAGTTCCTTTTCATAACTTGTGTTTGATTAAATTAATATATCGACATCTCTGTTCACTTCTAGATTGATGAAAGATGCCAATGATAAATTACGAAAGAAGCTGTTTGCTTACAGTGTGAAAGTTCCTGATTTTTTTTGGCAGTTTGTCATTTTCAATCACGCAAAAAAGTCTTAGGTCGTATACGTACGTAATTTCGCACAGAAATAGAATATAGACCATGGCCAGTATAAAAGTTTAGTTCCTGTAGCAATACGAAATTAATGATCTTCTATCTATCTATATAAATAAAAAGAGAAGTCCTGACAGACTGACTCATCAACGCCCAGCCCAAACCCTTGGACCTAGGAAGCTGAAATTTTGCACAGAGGTTCCCTTTATAATCTAGACAGGAAGGATTTTTTGAAAGTCAACCCCTAAGGGAGTTAAATAGGGGATGAAAGTTTGTATGGAAAATCGCCATTTTCACGCGGGCGAAGCCGCTGGCAAAAGCTAGTAAATCATAATGACAGAAGAGGTGATGACACGACCACGGTGGTTGCCTACCGCAAGGGCTGGTGGGGTGGCTCAAGATAATGAATCTGGAAGTATTTGGGAGAGATTTTTGCCCAGTACAACTCTTACTATAAAATCATGAAATTGCAAAAAAGAAATTAGATGTTTCTTTTATTTTGTAGATTAATGAAAATGATACATAAGATGATTTTTTTTTTAAAGATTTCTGGGTAAGTCAGTGTTAAGGTTTTTTACCACTGTGGAATTTTTAATATTATGTATTTTCATCTAAATACGGGGCTATAATAGGAACGGTAATACATATGTATAAAACCTCAAAAAGAAACAAAAACACTTTCTAAATTAAAATCATTTTATTATAATATTTTCTATTGTATTACGAAGATATGTCCTGATTTTTTTAGTCTGTCGTAAAACTCTTTGCTTAAGAATCTTAGATTTCTTTCTTCTGCAGTATTTTTTCTTCAGTTGATTTTATTTACACCTGTACGGCCCTATCAATCTTCGTAGAGACCTAGGCTTCGCTGTTGACCTAAAACCAGAAGATTGTGAAATCAGAACATAATTTTATATTATTCATTACATTTACTGTATTATTTAAATAGTAATTGGCTATTTGACTACTGTTAAAATGTTATGTTATTTCAACGAACTAACAGAAATAACACGGTGTGTGAAAAATGTAATAAAGCGAGTATGGTAATGACTATAAAATTAATGAAGGTCCCACGGAAAGTCCCAGATATATCCCCAATATGGTCACACTACTTCAGTATGACTCCTTAAAAACAAAAACAAATAAAATTGCTGAAAGTCCATGAAATTCAATGTAAAACTGTTTGGTCTTTACATAGTTATCTAAGTTATCATTGACTAAATCATAGGTCAAGCTTTTATGAAGTAATTAATTGAAAATACAAAGAAATATGCAGAAATATGTTTACAATTATTCAGTGTCAAAAATCCCGATATAAACACTTACGCGTGAAATCTTATATCACCTCCTGGACACCACGTACTACCACAACCACGCACTACACAAGTTTGCACCATTTTCTCAATTATAACTTTGATTACAGGCAAATATCTCAAACGAAACTGTGAACCGCAAAGTAAACAACCGCCCAATTGGTACGATTTATGTTGACATGTGGGGCCAATGTTGCCACATTACCACATCCTTAGGAAATGGGAAAATAATTCACTGATTCGCCAACCTTGTCAAGCATTCGTGACATACTATTTTGGAATTTTAATTTCAGTAATCTTAGTTTAGCTTTTTATTTATTAGCACATTATTCGACAGTATTTAACTTCTGATTACATTTGTGTGGTGACTCTTTTTAAAAATGTATAAGGAGATTTTAATAACGAGATAGCAATACTATCGTCCACCTTAGAAAGAGAGGTCAGCCCACAGAGAGTGAGATAGAGAATCGTAGGTATTTGACTCAAACTTTTGTTCTAAGTGTGGCCTCCATATTTATCTATAACTTCATGATCTTACCACAAAGCCACAAACGTCAAATAATTTAGATTATCTGTACCAGTGTAAAATAGTTTGTTGTTTGCAAATTGCACCTGTGAAATGGAAATAAAAATTAAATTTTACAATAATTTCCTATCGCTTAGCAAAAACTGTTTCTATTTTTTTCGTTTGATAAATACATAAATTGCTACTCTTATAATTGCGAAATGTGATAGTGTTTATTTTAACATTGTTATTCAACTTTTTGCGAAATTTTCGTTGAATTTAAGCGATCGCTATGGTTTCTCACGGCAAAAAGTCTTCAGCCGAATGGATTATTGACCAGCTTAACGTGGAGAATGCAAAATTAGTGGCGTTTGTATTGGTCATAGGATTTATTGGCTACCACGGAGTCTTGCACCTCAGATATGGTAAATATTAACCTTAGATCAATTAATTTTTACGATATCCTTGCGTTTCTTGTTATTTTGTGCGTCTAGGCAGTCAATAAGACCCATTAAAAGTAATAGAATACACTAATTTCGGGTGTCAGAAAAGATACACACCAACAATATTTTTCTTTCACTGACCTGTTCAAGATCCAAATCATTGTGTATAAGGAAATTTAACTGTAGTATTCTATTTATTTATTACTTAAACATATATTTGGTCCTTGTCTCCCCAGGGTCAGACTCATGCACATGGCTCCTCACATCGGGCCGGTATAAGGGTGACCACGAGTGGCAACCATACGGGTGTATGTTACACAGATACTCAAAAACGTAAGTTATTTGCTTTATCATAAAAATATTTGAACCAAATGATTAAATAGAATAAAATAAAATTATAATAAAAATCTGTAAGTATAAAAAGACTGGCATTAAAAAGGTTTAGTAAAGATCTTATGTATTAGGGGAATATATCAATGGTAATAAAATAATGTGTCACTGATTGTTTTTCCAAATAAATAAAAAATAAAAAATTGACCATCATCATCCACAGCCTGATTTCACCCATGTGCTTCTCTATGTCAAATCAACTTTTACTTTATTCCTGAAAGTGGTCTAAATATTCTATTTTGGGGTCATTATTGCTCCAATTGCTCAGAACATATTTCTTCAGATTACAAAACAATATTACAAAAGATTACAGTACCCTCCGAATCATGTAAGGGTACTGCAATTATTTGCACTAATCCATGGGTCCTTATCATCTGCCTAGCCTTTTCTAACTATTTTGGGATCGGCTTTCAGCCTTCTAACCAGATGCAGCTGAACACCATTAAAATGTACTAGTGCTCCAATCCATGCCGATTTAGTATAGATGCAAAAGTAACTGTAACCACTCACAAGTTAACCAAAATGAGACTTTTATCCTAAGATATATGAATGAAAAATTATCAAATACAAAAAGACAATGTTGTGTGGCACAGTTAGTGTTAAAATAAATACATAATACTAATGTCAACTACATTAGTATTAGTTCCATGGTGGTGACATAATTTTCAAAAAAGGACAAATACAATTTATGTTGAGTAAACACACCATCAGATAAGAACTTATTGACATATTTGGGTATTGCCTTGATAACCAAATTTATGCTGCTTTAAGTGGGAAAAAAGCATGAATTTATGTATGTACACTTATGCCTTTTTCCCATGGTGGTAGACAAAAACGACAGAACACTACCTGCGACGATCCTTACAGGCTCCTTTTGCCTTGTCTACATTCTTTGTGGTCATACACACACACAGGTTGCGAGTACTACGCACCTATCTTTTCTGAAGAACATCATCAAAAAGATCAGTGTATGTATCAATGAATATATAATCAGGTGTCTGGTGAATCATTCTAGTATTTTAGTGAATCAATCCCTATCTTGAATTTTCCCTAAATCGATTTGACTTCTTATTAAATATTATATCTATAGATAAGAAACGACTTATCATACTCATCATTTAAATTAACAATATCATGGGTTATTACTATATACTCATAAAAAGATAATGTTATTTGGCCATAATTTTTAGGGTTCTGTAATAGAAAGCTAACCAATGGGACCATACTACTAAGCCGCCTTTATTTCTTTCTTATGATTCAAAACTGGCGAAATGTGGGTGTTAGACAGTAGTTCACAGTAGACACACCTCTGCCTAACGTTTTGGGGCCCGCATGCAGCGGCCCTGGATGTCATACTAGGAATGATACCGCTTAGTCTACAAGTAAAGAAAAGAGCCTTGGAGCAGTGGTTCAAACTGAAAAGCTTGAACCTCTGGAAAGGCAATTTTATGGACAAAGGTCACTCGGAGATAGCAAACCTGTACGAAGACAATCTATCAATGATTATGGCCAACAATGACTTAATCAAAAAAGAGAAGATCTTCGACAAAAAGTATAGAATACATATAGGCACAAGAGAAGAATGGACAATTGAGAGTGATCCCTCTATGGCGGTCTGCTATACAGACGGATCAAGGAAAGAGTCAACTAAGCTATCCGGCTCTGGGATACACATACCAAGACTGGAGATAAATAGATCATTCTCACTAGGAACAGGCGCTAGTGTGTTCCAGACAGAAATACATGCCATTATGGAATGTACCAGAATAATTGGAAACGCCCTTGCAGGTGATCTTTCCAAAATAGTTATATATAGTGATAGTCAAGCAGCACTCAAAGCACTGAACAAAGTGGAAGTCACATCTGCACTGGTTAAAGAGTGTAAGGAAGCACTCAACCAACTAGCGGAAAAAGCAGAAGTAACAGTCGCATGGGTCCCTGGTCATCAAGGACACGAAGGGAATGAGATAGCAGATGAATTAGCCAGAAAAGGAGCGGATGAAACCTTTGTGGGACCAGAGCCCAGGCTACCGATCCCACATAATATAACAAAAGGAATCATCCATAGAATAACCACAGGAGAGTCAAATAAAAGATGGAATGCTACAGAAGGTTGTCGACAATCGAAAATCTTCTTAAAGTCATATGATGAAAAGAAATCCCACAAGCTACTCAGAATGAGCAGGGGAAACATAAGACTAGTAGTAGGCATCGCAACAGGACACTGTGGACTCAATAGACACCTGACGATTATGAAAGTAAAGGAAGATCCCATATGCCCTGCATGTGGAGAAGCAGAAGAAACAAGTTTCCACCTTGTGGCGGAATGCACAATGTATGAGCCACTCAGATGGGAAATCCTAGGAACAGATGAGATTAATGAAGAGAAGCTCGCAGAAATCTCCACCGAACAACTGGTGAGCTTCTGCAAGGCAACAGGAAGATTCGCGATGCCGACCACCAGTAACCCATGAAGGGGATCCACCAAAATGGGGAACTGGGCGAAATAATCCACAACGAAAGGACTGATCGCCCGTCTGGTGTCTGCCGGCGTCCCCGAAGATAAATAGAAAAAATAGAATATAGAACGTTTTGGGGATTCCAGGTGTGATGTTATGTTATGTTAAGTGCAAAACTACGACATACATTTGTGTAGATCCATTGCTTCTGGTTCTAAAAGATTGTTGTCTAGGTAGGATTTAGATCAAAACTAACAAGCATACTGGTGGCAAAATGGATGCAGTAAACAAGTATGACAACTGTACTGGTCTTAATTCTTAACTACATTTAAGTAGTGACCTTAATTAGGGAGTCAATTAATTAAGATTGTTAGGAAGAAGTATTAGAATTAATTAGATAATTATTGTGTTGTCTGCTCATGGTAATAGGGTATTTCACCAAAAAATTCTAATTAGTCCGTCAGATAGATTTCCAAAAAATAATGGACACGTATTTTTTCTTTTTTCACGTAAACAAAAAATAAAGACGATACAGTGCTTCGAAAAGTCGTGTCAAGTCGTGTGACGTCACAAGGATAGTACTTTTTTACCCACAAAGTGACGTGAAAAACCCCCACTCATGATCTTTGACAGGTTTCATCTTCGTCAATTTTTATTAATTTGAGAAAACAAAAAACACGTATCCGATATTTTTCGATAATCTAACAGACGGACTAATTAGAATTTTTTGGTAAAATACCCTATTGTGAGTTTAATTTGTAACGGACACCTTACCTTTTATTTTCAAACCCATTTGGGCTCTGCATTGAAATGCAATTCACTGCGGCCCAATGCGGCTGTAATGCTGTTCAGGTTGGCAATATTATAGTGGAGCAGTCGAATTCAACAAGTAATCACTACATTTTATAAAGGAAAATCCTCCGCCGCGTCTGTCTGCCTGCCGGTTCCCGATAAACTCAAAAACTATTGCACCGATTTTCATGCCGATCACCAATGGATAGAGTGATTCTCGAGGAATTTAAGGTTTTAGTATATAATTTGACGCGGGTGAAACCGCGGGCATGAACTAGTATAAAATTAAATGTACATAATCGGAAAAATTTAAATGACTGCCTCGTTGGTTTAGTGGTGGCAAGCGCCACTACTGAACATCATTTCTTGGGTTTAATTCGGGCAAATTGATGTAGAGTTTTACCATCAAAACTCAGTAGCAGCCACAGAGTCTGGATTTGTGCCCGTTCTTGGCAGTAGGCTCGCCCCCTATTACATGGGACTTACATGGGAATGTTTTTTTTTTTATTTAGCTGTCCCACTGCAGGGCAAGGGCCTCCCCCAACTCCTTCCAAGAGCTCTTATCTTGTGCCGCTTCGAACCAGCCCTCATGGTACGCGTCTAAATCGTCACGCCACCTCTTTCTAGGCCGGCCTCGGCGGCCCCGTCCGTCTTCCGGCATCCATCGTGTTGAGGCCTTTGCCCAGCGGCCATCTTGCATGCGGCTGACGTGACCCGCCCAATCCCACTTTAACTTAGCAGCCTTCTTGCCCACGTCCACTATACCCGTTTTGGAGCGCAGCGTGGTGTTTCGTAATGTTTTATCTAAAAATATTTTCATCTTTCAGAGACGCGCGACGATGTCTTCGGTACCTTGCGTTCTGGGGAAAATACAACAGTTTCGCCTTCATAGGCGACTCCAGGCTCGAACAGTTGTATGAATACTTTATAGGTGAGTGAAAAATAAGTCTGTAATTGTCTTCTCCAGTCTCCTTCTCTTGTAAAACTCAAATTTAAATGGAACACACGAATTTAGCTCATACAATGAGAATGTCAGATTCTCAGAAGGTTGAAGCTCGGCATTGACTGCCGCTTTAATCAAAAGGGAAAAAAACCTTTACATGAGGCGATTTGCTGTTACTGAATACAACTTCAAATAAGGAATGTCCTTTTACCAATGGTCTAGCAGACTGCAGACGTACTGCGGCGTACCATCCACACTTGGTTGATGTCCGTCGAGTCGTAGGTACTCATCGCTTCTATTCCACGTTTATTATGCGTACAGCCAAAGTGTGGGACTCTGCGTGTGAGTGTGTCTGTGTTCCCCTTCAAAGAAACATGAGTAAGTAGTAGCTGTCGTAAACTGTCTTTATTAGTGTTATAGATAAGAGTTTTCCGAAAGATAGCGATTTATGTAAATGATTAAAACGATTAAAATACAGTGAATCCAGAAGTAACTAAGTGCACAAGAATTTGCTAGTACTATGAGCCATGCCAATTCATTCCGATTGTAATAAGTATAAGATTACTTGTCAGACTTTCAAGCTACTGGCTAGTACTGACTACTTACCGACTGTCAAATATCTACAACTGATAGCCGTAACCATCGGTTTAAAGTGCTTTCCAAGGCAAAGAGGAGGTGGTCACCCATCCAGGGACCAACCCAAGCAAACGTTGCTTAACCTGAATATTAATTAGCAACTTCCCCTCCTCCAAGTGAAGTATGGGGAGTACACAACAAAGTTCTACGACATAAAGGCGGGTGTGCCCCAAGGTTCGGTACTTGGCCCAGTCCTGTACACGATCAACACCTCCGACCTGCCAGTAACACCCAATGCAATAACTGCCACATTCGCTGACGACACAGCAATACTTGCAAGTAGTAGCGACTGTAATGAAGCTTCACAAAACCTTCAACGTGGACTGAACCAGATTGAGGAATGGTTAATTAAATGGCGAATTAAAGCTAATGCCTCCAAATCAACCCAGATCACATTTGTTCTCCGTCCTGGAGACTGTCCACCTGTACAACTAGGCGATACTACTCTTCCACACAATGAATCCGTAAAGTACCTTGGCATGCACCTGGACCGACGGCTTACCTGGGAAAAGCATCTACAAACAAAAAGAGATCAATTGAACCAGAGGCATAGAGGGTTGCAGTGGCTACTATAGAAAGAAACTCAGTGTTAAGCACAGACAACAAAGTGCTAATCTACAAGGTTGTCTTGAAACCTATCTGGATTTATGGAATCCAACTATGGGGATCGGCGTGCAATTCAAACATTGCTATGATTCAAAGAGCCCAAAATGTTATACTCAGAAATCTCTCTAATGCGCCGTGGTTTCTAAGAACGTGTGAACTCCATGACGAGCTAAGGCTTAAAACAGTTACCGAAGAGATAAAGCAATATTCTGCTAATTATAAAGAAAGATTAGCAAATCACCCGAATCCTCTAGCGACCGAATTGCTGACAATCAACCACCCAAAGAGGCTCAAACGTAATCACATAATCGAATTAGACTCTAAATAAAAGGGAAGAAAAGTCAATGGACGGCTCCTCCCCCAGGACCAGACACCAACACACCTGCTCATAGTTCAAGGACTGATCGCAGATTTGAAACTGGGAAAAAAAAAAAAACTTCCCTTCCTCGTCCTCTTTTCGTACGTCTACAAGTAACAATAATTATCTCCCCAGGCGTGGTCCGGACCCGGTTGGACATGGACACGTCCTACTCCACAGTGGACCACCACATGCCGAACTACACGTACATGGACAATAAACTGCGTCTGTCCGTCACGTTTATATACAGTGATGACGTGTCCAAGACTATGGTGGACCAGTTTAGGACGTGGTGAGTGAGATACTACTTAACAAGTGTTTATTTTTCTGGCAATTTAAACCTTTGGTAAGGGACATTTAATTTTCAAATTCACGACCCCTTCCAATTTTCAGCTCTATGGGAATTATTGTTATTTAACCATCTTTTATGCTTTACCCAAACAAAAAACGAAATTAAACCACATTATAACCTTTATCACCCGAAACTTAAGGTTATATTTTCAACAGGCAGCGATCAGACCAGCCTCCCTCAGTAATCGTAGCATCCACCGGCCTACAACTGCTCAAAGCTCGAAATACAACAGACTTAGTGCTCGAAGAATACAAAAGGAACCTTACGCTCTTGGTACAAGCTATAGATTCGCTTACCGCGAGGAACACTCAAGTTTTATGGAAACTTATCGAATCGGTTGATGCTACTAAGTTGAAGAATGAAAATAAAAGGATCTCTAATACTGATATTGATTCGTATAATAAAGCTGCTATAGAGGTAAGCATTTGAATTTTAAGCACATACGGTAAATTTTATTTTGTTAATAACAAAAGATTTTCAATAATTTGCCTGCAATTCTCGGGAATCAAACCTTCTAAAATCCGAAAAAATAACACTGTACTTTTATGACATCAATCGATCAAGAATAAACAACATATTTAACAAGATGAATACCTATTCCATCCCGAGTGTATCAAATCAAATCAAAATCAAAACTCATTTATTCAAACTAGGCTGGTAATCAGAACTTTTCGAAGGTCAAAATTTACTTTACTTTACTAAGTTATGGAATCAGGCGTTACTTTGCGGAAATCCATGACATTAACTACTCCTGTATTTTTTTTACTTTACTATTTACATTTTTATAAGACAGTCCCCCAAAACGCCCACCCATCGACACTTCCCAGTGTACTTTCATTTGGCATTTGTTCGTTCGTGATCCGACCGACCATAGTGACTTGTCTTTTATTAACCGATTTTAATTGCTGCTCTCATAATTATCATCTGCCTAGTCATTTCCCAACTATGTTGGAGTCCGCTTCCAATCTGACCGGATCCAACTGAATACCTATATTTTACATGGAGCGACTGCCTATCTGACCTCCACAACCCTGTTAGTACTGCGTAATATGATACCCCTTGTTATCATTATCATCGTTTAACTAAATTATTCATACTTTTCTTTACAATGTTCTTTCCAGATCCTAACTCACAGCGCAGCTAAGATCTGGAACTCAGCGCGCCTAGTATCCGAGGACGGCGACGTGTTGCTGTCACCAACAGCCCTGCGCCACGCCGCGCAACTGTTGCTGAACATGTTCTGCAACGACCACATGAACTTCAACGACGGCTCGTGTTGCGCGCAACCTGAGCCTTACACACAGCTGCAGATATTAACCTTCGCGCTGTTCCTGCTATGGTGAGACTTTACATACTTACATACATACGCGCAACTGTTGCGCAGACATGTTCTGCAACGACCACGCAACCACCAATAGTCTCCTATATGGGACTAGTACATATCTAGTACGTCACCTCACGCGAACCTTTCGAGGGCAACAGACGTGATCACTATCACTGTCACTACATAGTTTAAAACAAAATCGCTTCCCGCTGTCTGTCCCTATGTATGCTTAGATCTTTAAAACACGCAACGGATTTTGATGCGGGTTTTTTTATTAGAACTATTGATTCAAGAGGATGGTTTTATGCACCCGTGCGAAGCCGGGGCGGGTCACTAGTGTTAAATAAAATATAGTCAAGCTGTCACTATAAACCGTGTTGTATTCCATGTAGCGCAGTGGTGTGGGCGTGTCGCACGGTGTGGGCGGGGTGGGAGGGCGCGCGCGCACGCCTGCAGGGCTACGCCCCCGTGGCCGCAGCCCCGCGCTGCGCCCCCTCAGCGCTCGCAGCCCTGGCCAGGCTGGGCCTCATCATGGTGTACTTCTACCTGTGCGATAGAACTAACTTCTTTATGAAGGAGAACAAGTACTACTCGGAGTGGAGCTTCTGGCTGCCTGTTGGTTATGTGTTCGCGCTTGGATTGTTCTTTACGGATGAGTCCAGGTCTAATACGTAAGTGTTTTTTAGTAATAATTTGCAACTAGCTGGTTCAGAAAAAGTAATAAGTTTCATGCAAAAAAATAAAACACAAAAAAGTGAAAAATAAAAAATCAGCTTCTGAAGTCGGTGACTTTTGTTTGTTTGATTTCATGTTTTTGCCACCGACTTCTGAAGCTGATTTTTTATTTTTCACTATTTTGTGTTTTATTTTTATCGAAGTCGGTTTTATTTTTTGTAAAAAAGTTTTTATTTTTCACTTTTTAGTGGTTCACATGTGCTTACCCCTTCACAACGTACCGGCGTGATGTTATGTTATGAACTGGTGTAAACAATAGACAGTCATGAGATTTCAGCAATCATTTGCTATCATTAATTGAGGAGTTCCGTTGCCTATCTCCGAAGTTCTTCATCAGATCTTCACCAAATAGTTTTTATAACCTTTGTAGTGAGTACAGGCGTGATATTATGTTGTGTGATGGCGGGTGCGGGGCAGTGGTCCAACTGCTCTGTCCAACTAGTTGGACCATGGGTCTTTACTAGGGGCAGTTGTCCAACTTTAAAAATAGTTGGACCACAGCACCTTTTGAGAGTTCCGTGGTCCAATTCATTTAAAAATAACTTACCAACACTAAAAACCTCAACTGCATCTTGTGTGCAATATAATTATAGGAGTATTTTAGAAGTGAGGACTTTTAATTGGCTGTCAGTCTCACATACTATTTATTAATCTATTTGTCTTAGCTGTAAGTCTTCCATAGTAAATAAATAAATAAATATAGGAGTACCTCCTATATATTTCTGGGCTAAACCAGAACCATTATAGAACTTCACTGATATAGAAGTACGCATGACGAAAACTAATTAAAAAAAAAAGGAAAAAAAAAATTGTTAAATCAGGTTCTCTAATGGTTCTATTACCTCCTATATATTTTTGGACACCTGCTACTTTGTGGGACTTTACTGTCCTTGTTTCTCATCTCCAAAAAAAAAAAAAACTGCATGGTATTAGAAAGGCATAATATAGATTTGATTTTAAGATTCCAATTTCCAATACCTCCTAATGTTTCTGTTCTCCTGGTAGTTTGATCGATTGGGATTAAATTAATTAACTATCAAATTCAGTCCTTTTAGGGTAGCTAACTTATTTTTAAATGAATTGGACCACGGAACTCTCAAAAGGTGCTGTGGTCCAACTATTTTTAAAGTTGGACAACTGCCCCTAGTAAAGACCCATGGTCCAACTAATAGGACAGAGCAGTTGGACCACTGCCCCGCACCCGTGATGGCGTAAACAATGCTTACGCTATAGCAACAATCGCGGTTAATCTGCTGTTATTTATTGAAGAGTTCCCCCGATTTCTACAAGATCCCATCATCAGATATTGAAATGGTGACAATGGGACCACACGGGAAGCACCAGCTTTCAAATGAAAAAAGAATCATGAAAATCAGTTCACCCAGTGGCAAGTTATGAGCTAACAAACATAAAAAAAAAAAAAAAAAAATAGTCGAATTGATAACCTCCTCCTTTTTTTGAAGTCGGTTAAAAAACGAAACCTTTGAAATTGTTACCCAAATTAAATTCAAATAGTCTTTTTTATAACATTTTCACTCGGACAAAGGCGACCTTCGTTCGGCAACAGCTAGTCACTTAATACAGGCGTTGTAGATGCTTGTTAACTTTTTATCTTGTTTTACGTTTTGTGTAGTAAGCAACGACTTATTAGTCGGGCTTACGTCATCGCCCCATGCTTAAGTACTAATACTGTAACATTAAAAGAGTAACCATGAAAGGGGTTTGAACTTTTTTGTATGGGAGCTGGCATATCGACCCACCGCCATTTTGTTTTTTTTTCGAAATCGCGGCCCACTATGAAAGTGGTATGTATGGATAGAGGACATTTAGACTAACAAAAAATGTTAAGTAACACGGTACCCAAAGTGTCACGTTACCGAGATATTTGAAGGTAAAGATGGACAAATGAGTACAATGACCACATAAAAAATAGACCTTTTACGTGTTTAAAGGTGTTGATTATTATTATTACTGGTTATTGAAAAATAGTAGATGCATCACATACAGAGGAGCACGAGAAAACAATTTTTTGACATAACACAGCGTTTCATTGCGATGCGAAGCGATTTTCTCGTGCGTATAATAATAATCAATCTGAAAACTATTATTTGGATACAATTTAACGCATATACACGTAAAAAGGCTATTTAAAAAAATATTTAATGATTGTCGTTGTACTTATTTGTCGATCTTTAACTTCAAATATCCCGGTAACGTGACACTTTAGGTACCGTGTTACTTGACATTTTTTGTTCGTCTATTTGTCCTCTATCCATACATACCACTTTCATCGTGGGCCGCGATTTCGAAAAAAAAAACTAAATGGCGGACAGGTTGATATGCCACATCGGTTCTATCCCCTTTCTTGACGATTTTTGTCCATAGAAAAACGACCATCCCGAACTGTGCACATTTTCTCAACGTTTTATAAGTGCCACGTAGGCTTATATGAAATGGGTAGGCGGCGTGTTGTGTTCCACGCGCACCTCAATGAGTTGTCAGCAAATAGGCGGCCCCACTAGGGCCAGTGCCTGCCTGGGTTGCGAAATTTGTTCAAAAGAGTTATCTTGGCCCTGGAACGCAAGGGCATAAGAAAGAGACACGCACGAGTTTTAGTCAATAAGAGTCTTAACACTCCCTAGGGAGGAGTCATTTGATGATTTCCCAGCGTTAAAAAAGCCTCACACATTACATTCCCTTTCTTCTGGAGAGGTCGGGTAAAATACCTCCGTAAATTAACCCAACTATTTTCCACTTCCAGAGTTCTCCACCGCGAACAAACAGACGAATGGAAAGGCTGGATGCAGTTGGTCATCTTAGTCTACCAAGTCACCGGGGCCAGCAAGATCCTGCCCATCTACATGCTGGTGCGAGCCCTGGTCTCCGCATACCTGTTCCTGACAGGCTACGGCCACTTCTACTACACGTGGAAGACTGGAGACACCGGCCTGGTCAGATACTTTAGGGTGATATTCAGACTGAACTTTCTGACGGTTGTTCTGTGTCTGACTATGAATAGGCCGTATCAGTTCTATAGTTTTATACCGTTGGTCTCGTTTTGGTATACTTTGGTGAGTATTTTTAAAGTTTCCGTTTTCCTTTTTATAAGTTGAAATACAGGGTGTCTAAAATGGCTTGAAAAATAGATCATAATAGGAAAATTAAATGAATTGCGTCAAAATTCGTAAAACGGTCACATACGCATTTACTATTATGAAAGGTTCATTTTACGCTTTTTAACGCAATTCATATTCATCATCATCATCATTTCAGCCGGCAGACGTCCACTGCTGGACATAGGCCTCCCCCAGGCGTCGCCACATCTCTTGGTCCCGCGCGTCTCTCATCCAGCGGGTTCCTGCAACCTTCACCAGGTGCACGGTCCACCTAGTGGGAGGCCTTCCAACGCAACGTCTTCCGGTTCGCGGTCGCCATTCCAGAACTTTTCGGCCCCATCGGCCATCCGTTCTGCGAGCAATGTGCCCTGCCCATTGCCACTTAAGTCTGGCGATTCTTCGGGCTACGTCGGTAACCTTGGTTCTCATGCGGATGTCCTCATTTCTGATTCGATCGCGCAAGGAAACTCCGAGCATAGCCCTCTCCATTGCCCTTTGGGTGACTAAGCCTTCTGATGAGGCCCATTGTGAGCGACCACGTTTCGGTCAATTCATATTATGATCTGCTAAAGTACCTATTTTAGCCCTGGAGTAAATTGTTCATTCAAACTTGTTGCAATTTTTCAGGAATAATTATATGAAACTAGCTGCGATTTGTTTTAAGTATAACCTATCTGACTCGTGGATAATGTAGCATTCTGATTGTGCACAAAATTTTGACAAATCTTTCCTCTATATAAATATCGATGATAAATATCGTGTAGATAAATTATTACCTCACTGATTACATTATTATGGATAGGTATATACTCGTATTATACTCAACTGACACGACAAGAATGAACAATGAAACACAGTAGGCTTTCTTTCGATCTTTTATTTATAACATACATCATGTACTTGATTCCAGATGTTCGCAATCTTCGCTCTGCCGCCGCACATAGCGCCGTCCTCGAGCCACACCGTGGAGTCCAAGCCTTACCAGTATCTCTACATCGCTCTCAAGGTACGAGTGTGTAGCACTGGAGCAAGTCGGAAACTAATGGGGTGGCATAAATCGGAACTAACACCACTATAAAAATGTTTACCGAGGTCATGGTAATTCGAGAGCAACCAGGAAAATGCCAAAACGACAAAAACAAAATGCCCGATTTGCCAGTATGTGTAGTAGTTTTGCCAAGCTTTTTTTTTAAAAAGCTTAACTTTATTATAGTAACGAAAAACAACGTGCTAGCACTCGCGCTCTCTTTCTCGCTCTAGCGAATGTAGTGTATGAGATTTGGAAAAGGATAGGAGCATTGAAAAATGCGATAAGGTGCAACTTACCAACACTCTTGACGACCTGAACAGCGCCTCTGCCGCTGCAATAAACGTGACTACCTACTGGGCACTTTTCCTACTCCTCCGCTATTCTTTTCTGATTAATTTCGTTGCGGGATCCAAGACAGTTAAATCATTTCTCTGGGACTTCGTCGAGCTTCATTGTCTCGGCGCTTTTCTTGTGGTCGCCACTGTTGATTCTGGCTAACAGGAGTTACAGTGGTTTGGGAATAGTGTGGCGGGCTTGTCCCAAAAGAATAAAAAATACCTATTGGGCCCAAATTGTAGAACTGACACAGTCTTAAAGAATCTCTTTTACTCTTATCACTTTTAGTCTATAAACATTCTTCATTTCCAGGTGATCGGTCTACTAGTAATAGTGACAGTGCTGTACATGAGTGAGGTGTTCTTCCAAAAGATCTTCGTGACAAGACCGTGGAAGGCGTTATTTGTGAACTCCGATGATGATATTCACCAGTGGTGGCTGCAGTGGAAGCAGGATCGGTAAGTCATTTGAGCTGTCTTGACTATTTAAACATGGTCTGTTCAAGTACGTGGTCCCAATTGAAATTGGCTCGACTCACAACAAATATCAGACTAAAGTTGAATTCAGAATGGCTGATTGAAACTGTTATAAAAATATTGTACCTGTATTTCTACAATATTTTAGTAATTTGATACTACAAATGCAACCATGAAGTACATATCATGCCCATTCTTCGCCATACGACCTTTGCGAATGCAGTTAGATGCGATTTCCTTGTATAGTTTGACATTTATAAGTATTTTAATGGTGTAATTTGAATAAATTTTGACTTCAATTCAGTTTTAACTTCTTATTACGCTAATATTCCATTACTACTCATAGCAAAAATTTAAAAGCCTAAATTCACGATCGATATTTTATTCCCGCAGCTACTCAATGGCATACGGCATAATCTTCGCTTTAGCCTACCTGCTAGCACAACGCTACAACCTGCTAGACGACAACAACTACAGCAACCTGTTCACTCCGGGCATCTCGCTGAGCGCCACACTGCTCGCCTTCATCGGCCTCGGCAGCTACGTCACCTTCACTTTCTTCTGTACCAACACCTTTGACTGTAACGAGATACATTCGTACGTCGCGTTTTTACCTATAGTCAGCTATATTATACTCAGAAATGTGTCCGGGGCCTTGAGAATGCGACATAGTTCTATGTTCGCCTGGTTCGGAACGATTACCTTAGAGTTGTTTGCATCTCAGTCCCATATCTGGTTAGCCGCTGACACTCATGGTGTCCTAGTACTTATACCAAGTGCGCCTATATTGAATCTTATCCTGACTTCATATATCTTTGTATGTACGACCCATGAGATACATAAGTTAACGGGAATTATTCTCCCGTACGCGGTACCTGATGATTGGAAGTTGGTTCTCAGAAATTTCGGAGTGTTTCTAGCTATTTTGGTACCGATCGGTATACATGATGGGATGTTTTAGTGGTAGTTTTAGGACTTATTTTGGCTGTGTTTTTTTTAAAGTGATAAGTGTTTTTTTTTTGTTGTAAAAAGTGCTTTTAAAGTGAACTTCAGTGCTTTTAGACACGAGTGACTTTCTGCAAGATAAAATTGAAAATATTTTTTTTTGTATTTTATTAAACTAAGAGCGGATTTCACCAAATAAACAAAATTCGATCAGCACATTAAAACCGCTTTCAAATGCTGTCTGTGACATGAAAGTTATGGAACAATGAAACAGTCAGTTCTTGATCGAAGACGACGTTTATTGGTGAAATTCGACGTAAATTATTTAATTCCTCGCACTTGCACGTAATAATTATAATATAGGGAAATTATAAAATACGCCGAAACGCGGCGTATTCATGGAGAGTCTACAGAATTGATCCGTTTTTGTCCGTTGATGCGGGCAAACTGCAAAATGATCAAACAACAAAAATTGATCAAGTCTGTAAGCACCTTTAGAAAGATTTTGTACAATTTAAATGTAAGTTATAAATATTATGTATATATTAACTTTTATATACTGTATTAAACTCTAGTCTGTACACTTAATAAGATCATAATAAATGTAAAATCTCTTATTTCACACATGGCTAATATTGAAGAGACTGGCAAAATGATGGTTGCACTTTAAGCTGTAAATTCTCAAAGCCAGTAAGTTGGACAAAAGTAAGCAAGTAGCTTGCGACTTTGCCTTTGATGGATTCCAAGCTAGGTACTTGCATAGTTATGTGGAAGTGATAAACCTGAGTATTTGCGATTTAAAAGGCAAATACATTCATCAAAAATATTTGCACTGTCAGTTAATTTCCGTCTTCATCACCTGTGAAGCCTATGATGGATCTATTTTTAATAGTTCCAGAATTTTGAAAAAGATTGTTAAGTGTTTATAAACGGTGCAAAGCTTTTTGGTAAGTGTAAGAGTGGTAAATGTAATGTGTATAAATAGTAAATTAATTTAATGATGATGATTGGACAAAATAAATGATTGATTGATTGATTGGTAATTTATGTATGTCAGACTTGTTTGTTAATTTTTAAGGCAAAGATCGCAATTTTAAGCAGAAACGCATTGATATAATAAAACCCAAGATGCACAGTCTCGAACAAAACAAACAGTCGAAGCTGTCGCCAAACACTCACCAATACACGCACTACTACATGTAGTTATCGTCACTATAAACATATTTTTTTTGGCAAATTCAACCTTAAGCAGATTTCTTTTACAATGCAGTTATAAAAAGCAATATAAAAAGTATTTTGTACGACCGTGCAGAGACGCGGAGTGTGTATCTTGGGTTTTATTATATCAATGCAGAAACGGCGAAAAATTGCGATCCTGAAACAATGCAGCTTACGGGCCATATGCTAAGGTAGCCCCGTAATAAAATTGTTAGTTGTGTTCATCGACACACAACCTACTACCAACTTATCTGTGACCTTATTCTTCTTGGGCAACGTATGTGTCCACGTTCATTTCACTGCCATAACTAATAAAAGGCGGTGGGAGAGCTCATGGCTCAACAATAACATCCGTTTGGGTATCCGTATCTTCAGGTTAAGCCACGCTTGTCTAGCTTTTAATAATGATTAAAATCACCAATACAACCCTCTCAGTTCATATTAATTCGGTTTCGCATGCCGAAGTTTTGAGTGTGACACGTATAAAATGTACATTTTTCTGTATAGGTATATCTGTATGATAAATAAATTATTATGTATGATTGCTAATACCTGCTTTTATTTTTGGGAACCTACTATATCGATCTTGGCCTACACCTTCGTAATAAACCATTATTGAATGACCACACGCAGAATCGGTTAAATTGATCGGTTCGACATCAATTCACGTTGTCCGAATCAAAACGTGGCCAATGACGTCTTTTATGTATTCCATGTACAGAAAGCTCTTTTTGACTCCGCTTCTGACGATTTTATATCGATGTATGGCTCCTTTAGTTCTCTTGTCAGTTCAAAACATTTGATTCAGTTCTAAAAAAGGAAAAAAATAAAAATGCCAACATTTAACAAGCAAAATTTTATTTACCTTTATATTTTACATTGTGAATAAGACGTTAATATAATGAATATACACCTTAAATTATTATGCGTATGGTGTAAAACATATTTACATTAAGTACTCGCTTAGTGCTACACACCTCCAATCATAATAATATGAACGATATTAATTTAACGTGAAATAATTAATTTTATGAACAAGACACATCAAAACACTGGGTTTAGGTTATCCTAGCGGTTGTCGCCTTTTTTGAGAAATTAATAAGTAAAAATAAGTTTAGTAGGTGATTACTTTAAACAACACAAAAGTAATTAACACGTTATTTCGGAATATTAGATGTCTAAAGGTACGTACAGATCATATAACATCCCGTCGGGGCTACGGCTTGTTCGAAAGAGATACCGCGGCCTCGACACAAAGGGCTAAGAAGGAACATGGGTGGTCTAAAACACCTCTGCCCAGAGCGGGAGGAGTCATTTGATGATTTCCCGCCCTCCAAAAAAAAGATCATAATACCACCTTGAAAAGACCTAAAGATCACCTTGTTATAAAACGTTGTTATATATCATGTTTCAGTAATATGGAGCTTGAATGTAATGTTATAAATGTTATAATATAACTTGTTACAAAACGTAAGTTATACAACATATTACATAATCTGCACGCACCTTAACACATTACGAAGTATGTTGCGGTAAAGTTAGGAAAACTGACAGAATCGGTAATGTCTGGGATTATTGCAAATAATTTTTGCAACGATTAATTTTGAAATATGAAAATCCCGTGTGTACACTATGTACAAGTTAACTCCCAAACCCACCCAACCGATTTCATTGAAATTTTGTGAATGTGTATGATTGGTTTCAGCTTGAAAGATAGGATAGTTTTGGACCCGATAGATGGCGCTGGTGGATGGGTGGGACGCAAGTTGGAATGTGGTTTTTCCATATTTCTTTTTTTAACAACTTATGTTACAATTTCAATTATTATAAACATTTAAAACAAGTTTAAGACGACACTTAAACCGCACTTGAGCTTCACGCTTTCAATCACAGAATTTGTTTATTTTATCATACAATAATTTTATTCACTAATTTTATAATAACGTATTGCTTACAATAATTGGGTGCTCTCACGATGATACTAATTTTGACTTTTCTATTTTGATTAAATATTAATAAGATTCACTATTATGTAGCTCAAATAAACAACAGGCAAACAACCAATCTTCTCTAATATTAGGACAATTTATTTTAATATTTTATTAATTCAACGAAAAGCTTTTGCCTGTTGATAAGTTGTTGCGAAATACTTATTTTATGTCAAAGTAATAAAATTCTGTTAAAAATAATTAGAAAGAAAAATAAAAATATTGATATAAGACATTGAATTAAATATGCCAAATATTTTTTATGTTTGATTATTAGTCAAAATCACTATGACCGAGTGGTCGCAATGTTTTTTCTTAACAAATAGATGATCTGTGAATGTATTGACTAACAAGTACTAATTAACACGGCCAAATGTTCATATCTACATAATTTCCACAGACTCGAAGGCACGGAAACGTAGATCTCAGGATCTCAAGTAAACTATAGACAGAGTAAATAAAACACATCCACACATCGATCGAGCGAGAAACGAATAAGCGACATTTTAAGAGTTAAGTTTTAGAAAATCAGTCTCAATGAACAGGCCATTATTTTTCATAATTTTTAGTTATACTATTTTACATTACGCGTTCTAGGCATTGAATAGATATTAGTTAGACTTGGGCAGGAAAATGATCTAGTGTAATTTACCTAAACCTTTTGAACATGTCTAAGTTTTCATACCTACTGAGTTGTCAAGACCATTGTGGCATTGGTTGTAAAACAAACGACTCAAAGTCAAAATCAAGCCAATCTTTTCATATCTATTTAGTAGTGGCTTTTGTTCAAAAGGTTTATAATATTAGAAATGTTGTTCAAAGAAGGACGCATAAATGCTTTACTAGTTAACTATTCATCGAATGAAACTGTTCAAATTAGTTCCTATCCATGGCCACTTAATTTATGAAACTGATGTTGCAGTTAGTTATTTCAAATCAGACATTTTGACAAATGTCTCGTTTCCAGTTTTTCTTACGAAATAACATTCAAATTAAAATTATAAACATCGAACACATAGACAGTGACTTACTTAGGTATAAAAGATAACTGTATACATTAAATACGCGTTTATTACGATATACATTGAAACATAACACAGATGTCTAAGTTTTGTTAGTGCACAAACAATGTCAGTCTTTGTACAGTCGAATCACATAAACATTATTGCTGAAACTGTATGTATCTAGGCATCTAAAGTTTGTTTGTACTAATCTAGAGTTAAATTAAAAGGACACGTTAAATGTATCTAACGGTTAAGGTAGTGAGGACGAATACTTGGATTAATACTAGGAAAACAAAAACTAGAGATCTATCTTATATGGAACGTTTTTAAAGGTTTTTATATTATATTAGCCTAACTAAACTAGGTATCTATTGATTACAGGTAAATTCTATATTCTGGCTTTAAATAAATATGCATTAAGAAGTAACAACAGAATACGGAGCTATTCAATAGGATATCTATGAAGGGAGTCTCTACCGACCCGTATTAGTGTTGGTTTATTTAGACAACGATGCAGTGAACTATTCTATTGGTGCGTCAAGTACATACTTACTTCAGGATATCAATATATATCTTAACATATTATGAGTGCTTACATTCATATATATAGTTGTATATAAGTAGTAATTGTGCAATTGGTATACAGATTTTTTTGGGCCTTTCATTTTGTTTTATTCTTACAATCTAGAACATTTTACAAGTAGTTTTTTTTTGTCAAGAAAAATGAAAAGATTTCTCTCGAATCCGATATTTACAATAATAAATAAATAAGTTACATATTATATTTACAAAACAGCAAAAAGTGCGCAAAAAACGATTTCACAAAATATGCATTTGAGCAATACGTTTAATATATTTACAAAAAGCATTTTATACATAGTATATTTAACAAAAAACTACAAATAAAGCGAAATTAAGAATTTACGAATCGTACTAGATATTAAAAGAAAATCCTATTTAGTTTAAGGTAGTAAAAATGATAGCGATGACTTGCTGTGTCCTACTTTACAGTACATCACTACGATTACTTACAGTAAAATATTTCTTCCTACAAAATCTTCTACAAATAAGTTATTGCTATAGAAATTATTTACAACATGAAGCTAAGTTACGAGTAGTTTGAGACATCAAAAGTGAACAGAAGGAAATTAAAACATTCGATTCCTTAAACATTATACCTAATTCAAAATCAATAACATTCCTAGTATTCGTGTCGCTTAGTTTAATATATCACATTAGATTAGAATCTTGTATACTCATGTCGATTTCATAGTTGAACATGGAAATTATTTGTAAGGTCCAAAAGGGTTTCATACTCTTCAACTTTTCCTATTATATTTTACACAGCGACTTTCAGAAAAAATATTTTCGTATATTATTGCTTGTTAAATGGAATGCCACTTTACTTTTCTACACAAATGTTTTGATTTCAGTCAGAATTATCTTGTCCAGCGGCAGTGTTTAAAGTCCTTGTGTCTTCACTTATTAATGATCTATCATAACGTCTTTGTCTAGTGATTTTGGGCCTAACTGCACTAAGTAGAGGAGCTGATATCGCGTGACTGGGAAGTCGGCTTAGGTCCTTCCGTCCTTGGAGTAGAGGCGAAGTGACGCTCGAGGACTCGTCTCCTTCGTCGTCGGAAAGAGCTGGGTAGCTTTCTTTCATTTTCAAGCTGCGCTCTAGCCGTCGGAGAAATCTGGAATGACCTATTTGATTAACAAAAACAGAAATATATCTTATACTGGCATGATAGTACTCAGTGTACTTAAGATATTGGAAAGGATTGATATTGCAAATAAAATTGGCAATGGAGAAGAAGAAAATGCTTTCTCCGTTGACCAGCATTGATACATACCTTATTTGATTGCTTATTGTCCGCAACTTGTTCACTTTCGGCGGTTTTCTGGAGTCCTCTGTTAGATCCAAACTCGAGGATATTTTAGACGACGTGTCCTGTAAGTTTAAAATAATGTAAAAAAGATGCACATGCACTAAATGCACTACACTCGAAACTTGCTATTTATATTACCATGCCTCTATGTTTTTTGTAACAGTGAAGAGGTTGCATGAGTTTCTCTACACATTCTGAAACGATCGAACTAGTCTACTCGATACATTTGAAAAAAATACATTCAAAATAACAATAACTATCTTATTGAAGTCGATATTTGTACAGGATTACACTATGAACTTACAACCAAACGGATAATATAGTAAAAAAAACACACATAGAAAACTGACAAAAAACAAACGGCTCGAAGAAGGTCCGCAAGAAGTATGAATTCTTAAAAAGTAATGAAAATATATATATTTGGCGACTGCAGCCCTGTACTACAAAATGAACGAAGTAAGGTCATTGCTGCCATCATACAATCACCTCAGAACTACGGCACTTTTGTCTCCTGAGCGGTTTCCTCAAGCGCATCGGCTCACAAGGCTGAAAATAATCCAACACACAGCTACAACCTACCGTCAAATAATCATAAAAAGCTAAAATTATCAAAACATTGAGAAATTATATCTTGTTTAAAATAACAGCGTGATTGATATAAGTAAGTGTACAGTGGAGAGGACTTGTAAAAAATATGTTAAAAAATTAAGTTAGTTATTGGATTTAGTGCTTTATTTGGATTTTAGTGCGGTATTGAAGAAAAGAAGGAGATATATGCATAAATACGACATTGAGAAACATACATCTACAGATTATTTTTAGTTATGTACCGCTTTTGGTACGCCTTTTAAACTAAGTACAATTTTATTTTATTGTTTAGTTCAGCTACTAGCTGAATGAAAGTCAGTTTAGTTTGTGTATAAATGACACAATAGAAAAAAAACATAATAATAATAATTATTTACACATTAAAAAAATTATGACAACTAGACATTTCAATAATTCCTGATTTCGCAAAGTGACTGCGACATAACTTTTTAAACTCATATTATTTACAATACTTTAAGTAATAATTTAAACAAAGTAGATTTTATATACAGAAAAAACTACACTGGACATCCAAGCAAAACACTGGTTGACAATAAAAATGATGGGAAAATGGCAAAAAGTTTTTCATACCTGCATTTCTATATCTGGCAGTCTCAGTTCCCTGGCTGAGGCGACGGAAGCAACACTGGCGTTGGACACTGAGTCTTCTGATGACGATGATGACGCAGGGGCCGGCGCTTGAGATCGAGATCGTCGCCGACCGCCCTTACGAGCCCCGCGCGTCGCGCCGTCACCTCGACAGCCGGGAACCTGTAGGAAATCGAACTGCATATTTAATTTATCATTAGGTTCATCATCAGCTTCAATCAGCATACAGTAGTCCACTGCTGAATATAGGCTTTCCCTATCGCGGTCCATTCAACTCGGTCCTCGGCAACTGTCCAGCTGCTGCCACTGCTGCCAGCCACCCTAAATACATGTTTCTCTTGTTTTCGGTATCGTGAAGGTGTAAATAATATCGTGTATGTAAAATAGGCAAACTATTCGCCACACCAACACACTGACTAATTAGTAAGGTACAACAGTCTCACCTCCAACAAGTTGTGCATGGAATGCGGCATGTGCGGGAGCGTGGACTTGGTGGTGCCGGTGACCTCGTGCGAGCTGGTGCGCGTGTTCTTGCGGTCGCGCTTCCTGCCGCTCTTCTTCGCACAGTTACTGCCCAACTTGTTGTTCGCACCCTTCACGCATTCCGAACTCGGAAAGTCGTACAACCCGTCAGAATCTGTAAACGGCAGCTGTCTACCGTAAAACTGCGGCGAAAATCTCCCCAAACCAGTCTTGTCGCTTAACGGACTCTCGCTCCTCGAACTGACCGGGCTCAGAGGTCTACTACCTTCTGTTATCAAAGTGGGCGGCCTTAAACTAGCCTTCTCGTCTAGTCCTCTCTCGACACTAACACACTTAACTATAGAACACTTGGTCACTCCGCTAGGGGAGCACATCGCCACTTGCGGAACTTCTAAAGTCTCTTTCAACGCGACTAGCTCCATCTCTTTCGCGCTCGTGGGAACGTCATCTACTCTTTCGTCTGTCCCTATGCCTTCGTCGTTGGATTCTAACAGAGGGTCGTCGGAGAGCGTTTCGGAGTCGGATCGTCCTCGCCTACGTTCCTTACTGTCGTCGTTGGAGGCCGCCGGGCTGGAGTTGGTCTTCATGAGCGGCCGCCTCCGCGACTGAAAGCACGACGGTCCCCCGCCTGAGCCAGGATCTTCCATCTCCGAGGGGCACAGAGGATTGCTCGAACCGCAGCGCGAAGGTCCAGGACTCGCCATAGAGCTGTACCCTGACGAGGATAGGTTGGATTCTGAGGGCGCTCGCTCTCCCCGCGCAGACATCGAGAAGGGGCTGAGGTAGCACATGTTGCCGGAGGGCGGGGGCGGTCTAGGGGATATGGGTTCGTCGGACTCTTCGCTAGCGTTGTACGTGACGGTGATGAGGGGGGGTGGCTGGAACTCTAGGTGTGGCGGCGTGCGGCGCGGGGGGGGGGAGCCGGGGGACGCGCGCTGCAGCAGCAGGGCGGGGGGGGACGGCGGGGAGGGGGGCTGGCTGTGCGACAGGCTGGGGCTGGGGGACGAGGTTACGTTTGTCGACGCCGTCGGAGTCGTCGTCGCTGTGTCCGTGCTCAGCAGGGGCTGGCGCAGCTGGAAGTCAATAATATCAATATTTACAATATACTCAGATACAAATGAGTATCCCCAAAACTACCACATGATGGCGGTATGAATAAATCAAACGTACCTTCAACCGCAAACCAGAAGGTCTTTCCATCTTCGTTTCACACTTGATTTCATCAAGTTCATCTTCACTGGGTGACATGATGGTTGCCGTGGACTCTTTCTTAGCATCCATCTCCATACTAGCTCTCGGTAGCCTAGGGGACGGTAGTGGAGTGGGGAGGGGCGTTGGAAGGGGTGTAGGCAACGGGGTTGGAAGCTCTCGTATCGGGGATAAGCACTTGTTGATCCCGCTTGGAACTTCTAGAAGAATGGACGGTGGGTGGAGGAGGTTGCTACCTGATGATGAAGATTTGTGAGCGCTTAGAGGATCCAGGACCTGAAAATGCAAATAAGTGCATCATGCTCGGGATTTTTACACCTCACGTGGGTATTGATGCATTACATATAATGATCACTCGACAGACATTGATATCCCATTAGTATCGTATTTACCTGAATCTCAATAGTATTATGCGGTCTAGAAACTGGCGAGTCTGGTGCCAGCGAGGGTATGTGAGAGGAAGCAATGGATAAGTCATCAGCGTCCACTGTGTCGTCTTGTGGTGATGAAGCTGAAGGTGTACTGGAGATGGAGACTCCTCCCGATGATGCTCGGGATACTATCGCTGCTGATGATGATGAGAAGTTCCGAAACATCGCGAGAATTGAATCGGCACTTGATATTTTCGGTTGTCTGAACATAAAATATGGGTGAGTTAATATAAGTTATTATTTAAAAAATATCCCAGTTCTTAAATTGTTCCCCACCTGGAATATTTCTTCAACGCAGCATGTGTCAACGTCAAGTCGAGGCTCGACATTGAATCACTTCCTTGATTACTAGAGGTGCTATGAGGAGACCTCATTTCTACCCCCGGTGAGGGCGGGGTGCTCGACGCCTTTGCTCTCATCCCTCTATCTGCTATGACCGCCATCGGGATCGTTATAGTGTTCACCATGTCCACATCAGAACTCGAACTCATTTCAGCTGATACTTTGTTTAGTAGTCTCGCGAACGTTACTTTCTTTTCTAGTTTAGGGTCTGATATGTGCCGCATGGACGGTGATGTCGACGGCGTAGACGCTTCACTTGCAAATGAAGTCTCTTTATTCTCAATCCCATAGTCCATGAAGGCCGGTGCACTCTCTACCGTGCTCAACGTTCGCTTCTCAGACATCTGTATCAAGTCTCCCATTGTTATCTTTTTCGAATGATCGTTAGCTGTCGCAGGACTTATGAGTTGTTGCAAAATTTGCTTTTTCTCTGCAGCATTTTTCTTAGTCGGAGTGGAATTATTACGTTTTTTACGCGGTGATGGTGTTCCTGTATCAAAAGACTCACATGTACTAAATTATTGAGATCACAAGATTTCATGAAAAGCAACGACATCGAATGTTCATGACAAAAGCATCACAATATTTAGAAATTTAAAACAGGGGATTGAACAACAACAGTTATTGACTGAGAGATCACCTTCATGCCTTCAATCTCTGTGCACACTAAGGAAGCCAATTCTTTAGGGTAGGTGCCAATAATTAAAACAATTTAGGAAGTGCCAATTGTAGTTTTAACAGAAGTGTTTTGTGTTGTGTTCATGACATCAGAATAGGTAATGGAGATGTTGATCTGTCATATTGTATAGGTATTGAAACTGTTCAAGCGACATAGAAAGCCACGACAGAAATAGTAATACAACACTCATTTCAATAGCTATACAATACGACTGAGACAGTGTTTCGCTTTAAGATCGTCTATGATGTTATGTTACTTTATATTTGCAATCAACTGCACTATGTAAGAAAATCTTTACGATTTTAGTTCATTATTTGTTGCGAGTCAAAACAGTGTCCGAGGAAAATAGCATGCTAGCAACATTCACATACAGAAAGAGGCCTTTGAGTTGTCAATAATATTGATATTGTTTGTGTAGAAGAACAGGAAGATTTTAAATCAGAGAAGGAAATTATTAAAGGAATCGTTATCAATACTATTGACAAAACAGAGGCCGAGTTAGTTGGACGATCTAGAAAGGTGTCAACGAAGGAAGGAGCGGCTACATTAGAGATGCTGTGTTTGTGCTGTCAGGGGTGCACACATCGACATCGAAAGAAGTAAGAACGAGGATAGCGGGCCATGTTACATTGGTCTTTGCATTCCACATAGAAATTTCATTCACAGCAGGGATACATCCAGTGCTAACCGTACCGGCCGCCGCGCGCTCCGCCGAATGTTTGATAATGTTTGCGATTACACATGATTTGTAAATGATGCTCAAACAAAATGTGCCAATAAAGCCCTGTGTCTGATAACAAAGGAGCTGAACGGTATTCTTGTTGATTTTACAAATTGTGACTTTCAGTAAAGGCAGTGTGAAGTATGATCAAGCAAGTCGAAATGTCAGAGATTGAGACAAAAGGCTTTAAGCATCAACGTTTGATTCTTTGTGAAATTGTGATCCATCGATGTAGGAATACATACAATTTGAGTCGCTACTCTAGTATATAACAGCTAACAGACATTTTAGTTGGTTGCATTATATCCAGACAAAACATCTAGTTTTTATATCAGACGGAACAGGTTTAAGTACAAAAGAAAACCTCTAAGAAGTTCTCGACTAACATAAAGATGACAGATCGTTAAAATTTGAATGCAGTCGCAGTCTACATGATCTATGAGTAGAGTATGTATTCGCTCGGGTGCGGAGCGCGCGGGTCGCGGATCCTAGGAACACTTTGCTCCAGTCCTTACGTCCGGGCGGCGGCTTTAACAGATCGTCCAAGCTAAAGGTGCGCGCGGCTCGCGGGTGAGGCGCGAGCCCCGACACCGACGGCTTGCGGATACCCAGCCGCGTCAGCAGAGTGCGGTGCGGCGCCGGGTCCGGCAGCTCGCGCGCTGTGGACAAGCGACGCGTCAGCCCCGCCGTGACGTCACGCGGGCCGCGCGCGCCGTGACGTCACTGGGGCTCCTGCGTGGGCACGGCCGCGTAGCGCCGCCCCCGCCCGCCGCCCGCTAGCCCCACACACACAGGATTGCCAGATACGCACACGGATAAACATTCAATTTTGATGAGCGTGAAACTTCAAGTTCTAGTTGGTCCAGTCGGTCTAGTATGTTACAATTATTGATGGTCATTACAATCATTCACAATCACATTGTCTCGCTGGGATTTAAGTTTTTTTTATTTGGTGTTGTTAATGTTAAGCCAATTATTTCCGTACCTACTAATTATAATTTCTGGCAATCCTTTTTGACATAACTATTGGCACGATTATTTTAACTTTCCGATCCGAGATGTGGCTTTTCCAGGACAAATACACATAAAAAACTAAACAGACATAATATGCTACTTACTGTTTGCAGTGCGTGGATCAAGTTAAAAGAACCGTGAATCAACGGACTCCAGAAACCTGAGAAATGCATCTATGAATGGACAGTCATCTAGGTCAATACATGCATCAATGCAGCAATATGTACAAACTATATCACATTCAGTTTCTGGACCCGCAACAATAAAACATAGAAAAGAAGAAAGTCAAAGAAGAAAGAAAAGTAAAAATTACGCAAAACGTGTCCTTACCATCCCAGAGACAGTGCGTTTATTGAGAAAATACATGAGTATAGCGGAAACAATCTGACAAAATGTTGAAACAAAGCATTATTGTACTGTGAGTCACAAATATACCTCTCATTGGACGGTCAAACTAGGTTACCGTGTATTATTTAAAGTGAGAGTGGCAAGCCGAACTGAACGTATATTGAAAGTGTGCTTATGAGAGAAAAGTTCATTTGGGGGTTTTATTTTTGGGTCAAATATTGGGCCTAAAGATTTGTCCTCCATGATGATCGAGGCGGGTACTTACGTCTAGCGCATCTGTCGGCCTCCTCGGCGAGGAGTTTCTCGATCTTCTCGGGGAAGTGCCTCTTGGCGCACCAGATGAGGCCGATCATTCCGAGCACCACGAACACGGTGATGAGGCCGAGCCAGAACGGCTCCTGGAGCATGCGCTGACCTAAACTGATGATGTTGGGGGTCGGGTTTGGGGTTTCACATCTGCGAAATAACGAGTAATTTTTTTATCTTTGTCTTCCACACGTTATGGACTATCAGTGCATGCTTCTTCGGCATTAAGTGATGAACTTCGAAGTCTGATACCATACCGTTTCCCCTTCCACGAGGGGTTACACTGGCACAAAAAGCCTCCATCCCTCTCCGTGCAAGCTCCTCGGTTGTTGCACGGCTTAGAGACGCAGGGTCGCACGCGCTCGGCACATCGCCTCCCCTTCCACCCGCGTGCGCATGCGCATGTGAAGGCTTCCCCCGCTTCACTGGCACCGCCCACGACGAGGGAACAGTTCCCGTACATGCAGGGAGTCTTCTCGCATGCTGTCACTAGACAGAAGAGTCCTGGAAAGTGTTGGAAATATTACAGATGTTATGTCTAAAGGGTAAAGATAAAGATGCCTAGAACTTATCAGAACAAGGTTCTAACGGACTTAATCGTTTCCTTGGTCGCACGCGCTCCGGTGGTGTAGGTAATCTTTAAATCCAATAACCAGTTCCTTACCAGCGTAATATCCAGAGCATTGGCAGAAACTTCTGGAATCCTCTGTGGCACATCTTCCATCGTGTAGACAAGGGTTAGGGTAGCAGGCTTCTAAACTGGTCTCTTCAGATATTAGCAGTACCTTGCTGTGGTACTCCGGATCTTAAAGGGATAGAGATGAGGCAGTTTCATAACTAGTTTAGGTAGTTAAAGACATTTTTTTAAATTTGACACGACTGAATTTACCGTAGCCTCTACCATCTTCTTAGCAAAATCTTTGCTGATCAGAGACTTTATGAAGTCTAAAGAAATCAGAGAATTTGATCTTGCAAATCCGTTTACGGCAAGGAATCTAAACCTTTTTTTTTGGAAGGTGGGAAATCATCAAATGACTCCTAGGGAGTGTCAGACTCCTACTGACTAAAAACCAGCCATGGACCTTCTTAGTCCTTTATGCTGAGGCCGCGGTATCTCTTTTGAACAACCCGCAGCCCCGACTGCGACTGGAAAGAATCTAAACCTATTAAATAATGCCAATATCAATTTCTAGGGGCTGTTTCCTTTTGATCCTCTTGCCTCTCACCTTTGTTGACCATAAGCGAGACGTCCATGTTTACCCCCCTCTCCCCCGCATGCTGCGTCACACTCAGCGAGTGGAGGTACGAGTTGATGACCAGAGGAGCGCGCGGTTCTATCTTCCTCTTAATCCTGTCTACTTCGCAGAGAGTCCACTCGGTTCCGTTGTTGTCTGTGTAGCTGTCTTTCACCTGTGCGTTAAAAGAATGGAGTTTGCATTTTCTGGTTTTTGCAAATGAGACACATGTGGAATAAAAGCACTGCAAGAAGTTGATGCCTTCAAAATCATCTGTTTTGAGCTGTTCATTAAGCAATGAAGACTTGCTGGAAAAGAAAAAGGTTTGAACTACCTACTAAGGAATTTGAATCAATTATCAACTAACCCGCGTTGGGCTTAGATGGTAGATTTTGTCCCACATTTTGAGAGGGCTCAAAGAGAGAAAGCTACCAGCTTTCAGAGATCACAGCAGTGTCACAGCATATCACAGTAGTGGAAATATTATAGAATGATTACGGTTAGTACAGACCTGTATCCACCCACTGCCCACTCCACAAGGCCAGGGTTCATCTCCAGCCGCGACCAGCGTGGTGGCAGTGAAGGCCAGCGTCAGCGTGTGCTGGTGCGGAGCGACGAGACGCGTGCGCAGGGCGGCGCGCGCCGGCGCCAACTGCGGCCAGTTCGGGGCCGCGAGCCTACCTCCCACTCCTGATCCTACTTCCACCACGTGAGAAGCGTTCAGGTAGCTTACTGAAAATAGTATGAAAATTTAAAATACGGTCTTTCTGGATATCTTCTTTTCGAGTTGATGGATAAGTGCTCTAAAGAAAACAACAATGGAAGGAATGTAACAGCACTTCTCTAACGGTTATGATAAGCGGGATAGATGGATAGGTTGATTTTCTCCTGTAAAACTCCTCAAAAGAGAGCAAACACGTTGAAAAAAAGTGACGTTTTCTCATGTAAAAACCATCGCACAAAAAAAGGTCATCACTCACTAGTTTTATAATACGCCAGAAAGCCTTGTCCGGTAATATTCTCGCCAGTCTTGATTCTAAGCCGGAGTATTTCAGACTGTGACACGAAGAGTCCGTTGGTCAGTATGTTTGGGTTCAGGAACGGCCTGATGGGTGGGTTCTGCAGGTCTATCTGCACGTCAATGTAGGAGTCCTCAGGGATGGCGTCTGTTACGTTGATGGGGACGCCTTTGGCGAACACTCCATAACCGAAGTCGAAGTGGCTGATGTTTAGGAATACGCGTTTGCCTGGAATTCAAAGGTTGTTGTTAGGTGCATGAAGATGAATGACTTCACTGTACCTAGTAAGTTTGCCTTCGGATAATCATATTAAGTTGAAAGGTTAACTTTTATCATATTAAGTTGTAGGTAAGGTTAACTTTTTTTTCGTTGACCCAATAAGTGCTCTATATTGTCTAAATAAAAAAAAATCGATATATGGAACTCATGAGGCAGGCCCCCAAAAGCGATACACCGAATATTTAAGCTAGGAAGAAGTGGTGTAATACGTAACGTAAACTTACTAGATATTTCAGGAATCCTGCATTCGTTACATCGTATGTCGAATGTCATAAGTAGAAGCGAAAAATGTTTATTTCATTTCAGCTAGTTCGATTGCATACTAATAAATAAGTCGCTTAAAAAGAAACTATCTAATTGGCTCCAAACACTCAACTATAACAACACAGAGCTCTTATTGTCGACTTAAACAACTAGGTAAAATCTACGCAGCGCATTATCACACATAAACACAGGCAAACCCACACAAACACACTCACGCACACACACCCACTCACACACACACACACTTCCACTCACACACACACACTCACACACACACCCACTCACACACACCCCCACACTCCACATCTACCCTTTTTATCACTTTTTATTTTATCTTTGTTTTCTTGTTTTGCTAAATGATTTATTTGTTGTCCATCTACCTGCTGCAAAAATGAAATTATGTTCTCGTAAATTAGACAAACTCCCTGGTTGGGCCTAGCACCTTTAATACAAGTTGTCTTGTCAACTTAGCAAGGGTGCTAGAGTCTCCAAACATATAGTGTATAACGACTCCATCTGTTTGTTTATAACCTTATGTTGTTCAAATACGAGTACTTGAGTCAAACACCTAATTAATTTTAATTGCTGCATGAAACTTACCCGTGGGTGCCAGTATGTCGATGGTGCAATCCAAGTTCGGTAGCAGAAAGTGAGGGTAGTTTGGACTTCGTAAGACACCTTCCTTTGATGTGATCGTCTGTGATGGACAGCCAGTCAGCTCAACTGCTCTCCATTTTACTGAGAATCCTGAACCTTGGGTGCTGTGAAGCGTAAAAAAGGAATTCTTAATTTTATTTGTAGTAATCTTCTTTTGAAGTTAAAAGAATTTAAGGCAGATGTGGTTGTCTTAACAGAGAAAGATAGTTTTCAGTGACTTGTATTGTACATTGGCATTGTACATTTTGAAGTAGTACATATTTCTACGATACATGCAATCCCTCCAATGGGTCAAAGTCACAGTATCCTTTTATTTTAAATCACAATAACTCAGGCGGTTGATCTACTTGAGTTATTTGAGCAAGCAAATGCACAGGTGGACTTAACGCCAAACTCATTTTTTTATAGATAATCTTAGGTGTACGAGTATGAGCAGCTCTAAAGCGCATCTTTAAAGAACTTGTACCATGTCTGTATTAAAATGTAGGACTCACTTGTAGTCAGAGTGGAAGTACAGTATGGCCCTGTTAGTAGCGGCAACCCATCGCGCCTCTCCCACCGAGCCGCAGTATCTGGATGACTTCATACTCCAGGAGTCTCGAAGCTGAGAGATAGAACAGATTAACAGCACCTGATGTCGTGTGTCAATATGTGTACAGTCTGTGTCCAGCATTACTTGACCCCTCGTTTAAGGAAGAAGAAGTGAAGTATTGTAAGAAGAGGGGTCTGGTAATGCTGGATATCGCTGTCTATACATATTGGACAGATTGAGATTGTCAGCACTTGGCGATGGTTCCTGTGTCGTTATTGATCGAAGTCTCTAGTAGAAAAACATAATAGAACCAAAAACTAAGCGAAATTAAATGAGTTGTTTTCAGGTTATAGCGATGTGAAAGCACGAAAATTAATACGCGAAAATTAAGCCTTGTCTCGAAATTGCCTATTTATAGGTACTTTATAATCTTGAATTATAACTATAAATACAAACCCTGTTATTTCCCGAAAGGCTTCAATGCGAACAATCGGCCGGAATTAAAATTAATTTATAATTTGTGCGATGTTTCAGGAATTATTAATTCCCCCAAATGCTACAGCTTACGGCAAAAGACGAGGAATGGCAATTCCTAATGGAATTTTTATTGGATATTTTACCTTTATTCTGAATATTTAATTTACATAAAATATGTTACGACGTTCAAGAATGTTTCGGCAATTCGGTGATTTGAATACATAGGTATAATGCGTATTTCCACGGCGCGTATTGTAATTTAGTATTTCTATGCTGATGAAGGATCAATGGGTAATGAGTATTTCTAAGTTTAAGATAAAATTATAATAACAGTAAAAAAAATACGCTCACCTCAACAAAATCATAAAGGCAGTCTTTTTGGTATTCCAGATCCACATTTTGAAAAACAAAGACCAGTCGTGTGTCCGTAGGCCCCACCACGTGCACCCAGAAGTCCAAGTTGTTGTCATAGATGCCAGGGTGATTAGGACTTGTCAGTACTCCTGGAAAAGAAATCGAATGCATTTAACATTATCGTTCTACTTGACCCATGCTGGGTGCCATTTAGACAGAAATGGAGAGAGATTGGGAGACAGTCTGTATGAAACTGCTTTTTACCGTTGTTTTATTACCGTATTGAGTATTTTAGATAATAATGAAGTTTCAGAGCAACAAGCTCCATGTTCAAAACACAGTAGGTACCTACATTTCACAATTTTCAAAAACCACATCAAACATACTTTTTTGTACAAATTGTTACTCAAAATGCAACCTAAATAGAAAAAAATGCTTATTCATTAAATTACGTAAAACTGGGTTTTTAAGTTGAGTGTTTTTCTTGCCCCATGTTGGGCGCCACTTAAATTCCAATGGCGCCCAACTGGGACAAACAAATATATTCTTTTTTTGTTTTATTATAGACTTACCACAGTTACCACCACATATTTCTACATAAAACTACTCAGTTTAAATCATTGGTGTACTTTAATCAAGTGACTACAAAATATCAGAATTTGTAAATAGTTTCATGAGTACCTGAAATCCCTTCAACGGTCCGGTTCTTGACGATATGTTCTGGGTTTAGTCGTCGCTTGCACACGTACCCGCCCGTCATCCCACATTTGTGTAAGGTCCAGAACAATCCGCTCGGTAGTGATGGCACCGGTGACGATTTCCACTGGAAACACGCATGAAAGGTTTTTTGCAGTAGTATTGATATAGATAAATTGAAAGCGCTTTGTATGCTAGCCAACAAGGTAGTTTTACTAGTGTCAAGTATTAATGGTATTATTGGTTTGGAACTCATAGAACTGGTCCATAAGTTTTAAAACAAAAATATTTTTCAAGAATTTCATAAAATAAAGTAAATATCTTAAACAAAACGTCTGAACGGCCGCTGTAGAGCTCAAACTTTAGAACTCGCCATCTCTGTAAGTTGCAAAGTTTACGACAGTGGCAACTTACCTGAATACCTAAGCAGGCATCTTCGATTTCCTCAGTATCGTTATACGGTGGCCAGCCTTGGTACCCTACAGCGCTTCCATCGATCCAGCTCAAGCTGTCCCCATCTTCCCCTGCTTGACGGGCCCCGAGCCAGTAAATTGATCCAGCGCTGTAATCGCTGCTTTGCCGGATCCCTGACACAATGAAGCGCTCTTCGTCTGCTGAATGGACTGATGATAGATGCATGTTTAGGCCTTCGCATACCTGAGAAATAAAACAAAACATCACGCCTGTAACCCCCAAAGGGTTAGGCAGAGGTGTACCTAATAGACCACCACATTTTACCAATTACGTTTAAGTAACAAGTAAAAGGGGAGAGCCTATTGCCATCGACCGGGCACAAACCTAGACTACGTGGTTGCTACTAAGAAATTCCTGATGGAAACCCAATAACACGTTGCCCAACCCGGGGATCGAATGGGACCTCAAGCACAGCAGTCGCGCTTGGGACCACTCGACCAATGAGATAGTTAAACAAATAAAAATCCGCTTGAAGTGCCACTTTCATTGTCCACTGTGTTCTATAGGTTGCCCTAGAAGGATTGTCAAAAAGAAATTTCAACGAAAGTTAAATAACGCGACACAATCCGTCTCTTTACGTTGACCCAGAAAAAAGATGGCTGCCACGATGATAAATAAGGCGATCAGTAGGGACCTGTCGCTAAGCACAACAGACATAATGGCGAATAAAGCGTCGAGGTCGAAACGAATTCAACAAAAAGGATTACAGCTAAACCCTACCATTATCTATCTATATCTATAAAAGCGAAAGGTCACTCACTCACTCACTCACTGATTCATCACGAAATCTCGAAAACCGCTGGACGTACAAAGATGATTTTTGGCAGGGAGGTAGTTTATGGTTAGTAGACGTCCGCTAAGAACGGATTTTGCGACAGGGCCGGATTAGGGTGGTCTAAGGGCCCTCGCAAGTTTGTATGAAACTCCTTCATTTTTTGTGCTACAATATAGATTTTTGGCAGATACGTAGTTTATAGTCAGTGGGCGTCTGCTATGAATTAATTTTGCGACAGGGCCGGATTAGGGTGGTCTAAGGGCCCTCACAAGTTTGTATTAAAGTCCTTAATTTTTCGTGCTATAATCTTGATTTTTGGCAGAGACGTAGTTTATAGTCAGTAGGCATCCGCTATAAATTAGTTTTGCGACAGGGCCGGATTAGGGTGGTCTAAGGTCCCTCGCAAGTTTGTTTGAAAGTCCTTCATTTTTTGTGCTACAATCTTGATTTTTGGCAGAGACGTAGTTAATAGGCAGTAGACGTCTGCTTAGAACCGATTTTGTGACAGGGCCGGATTAGGGAGGTCTAAGGGCTCTCGCCAGTTTGTATGAAAGTCTTTCATTTTTTGTGCCACAATCTTCATTTTTGGCAGGGACGTAGTTTAAAGTTAGTAGACGTCTGCTTAGAACGGATTTTGAGACAGGGCCGGATTAGGGAGGTCTAAGGGCTCTCGCCAGTTTGTATGAAAGTCCTTCATTTTTTGAGCTACAAAGTTGATTTTTGAGACGGACGTAGTTTATAGTTAGTAGACGTCTGGTAAGAACAGATTTTGTGACAGGGCCGGATTAGGGAGGTCTAAGGGTTCTTGCAAGTTCGTAAGAAAATCCTTAATTTTTTGTGCTACAAACTTGATTTTTGGCAGGCACGTAGTTTATAGTTAGAAGAACTCTGCTAAGTACAGGTTTTGTGGCAGGGCCGGATTAGAGAGGTTTAAGGGCGCTCGCAAGTTTGTTTAAAAGTCCATCATTTTGTGTGCTACTAACTTGAACTTTGGCAGGGACGTAGTAGGTGAGTAGAAGTTTGCTAAGAACCGATTTTGCGACAGGGCCGGACTAGGGAGGTCTAAGGGCTCACGCGAGTTTGTATGACAGTCCTTCCTTTTTTGTGCTACAATTTTGGCAGGAAGGTACTTTATAGTTAGTAGACGTTGACTAAGAACGGATTTAGCGAGTTTAGCAACATGGCCAGAATAAGGAGGTCTGAGGGCTTTCACATGTTTGTAAAAATGTACTGTTTTTTTTTTGTACTAACAACCTGAAATTTAACAAGTCTAGAGTTTAGGAGTAGGAGATTTAAGCTAAGTTTGTAAGGAAGACCTGGACTAAGGGCTCCCGTAAGTCCATATGAAATCCTTGGCTTTTTGTACCTGAAAATTGGCAGAGAGATAGAATATAGTTAAGACATTTCAGGTAGGAATAGATTTTACGACAGGGGTGGTTTAAGGGAATATAATCGCTTCGATTGGCATTTGGCATTCGATTTGACATAGTACCATCCACAGGCAGTCCATCAGACAAGAGAGTCAAAATTTCTACGCGAACGAAGTCGCGGGCAACTGCTAGTTCCTTATAAAATTATAATTTAACAAGCAACGGAACTAAAACAAAAGTTCTATAAGTTTGTTGTTCTGATTACTTGTAAAGTGTAATCAATCTTTGTGAGACTAGTGAAGCGTCATGGAGTTTGCTGATGCTTACTGAGTTTAATTATTGTCAGTTTTAGACCCTTGGGAGAAAATTGTGGGGTGGGACGATGTTTTATCAGTGTCATCTAATTTATCTGGATAACATTTAAATCTGGCTTTATTATTTTTGGTGATTCAATTGTCTTCCATCTCAATAGTTTGTTTACTCATTTAGTTATTTTAGCATAACATAAGTTCCATGTAAAAGGGGACGAGCCTATCAATAGGGCACTAATCCAGACTCCGGGGCTAAAAATTTCGAATGAAAAAATCCAATACCGGCCGTCCCGGGAATCGAACCCAGGCTGTCGCGCTTGCGATCACTAGACCAACGATACCTTGTATCTAAAAGGTTATTATTTATGATACAAGGTATTTAAGGTTAAAGTCAATAGAACTTTAATAAGTCTAATTTCTAACATTGCTCTAATAAAAATATCGCTACAGACATAAGGTACTGCGATACCCTTTTATTTAACGCGGCAACATCGTCTGGAGGACAAAGGATTAGGCATATAAATCATTTAGGATTACTACTGAGGGTCCGGTTGGCTTTATCTTCAGTGCTATTTAGGTACTTACAATCTTGGAAATGCCTTTTGATACAAGAATACTTATGGAATATCATGACGATGTCAAAGTGCTGTTGCTACGTGATCGGAGGATTAATTTGTGGTGTTTTCTATTTTGTATAGTGTGCTCTAGTGCTTTTAGTAAACAAAGTAAGTTTACAAATTTAAATTTATAATTGCGTTACGGAACTCAAATGGAGTTGGGCAGGACACCTAGCAAGGTGCAGTGATGACAGGTGGACTAAGGCTGTCACCGAATGGCGTCCAAGAACTGGCAAAAGAAGTGTGGGTCGTCCGGCGGCGACATGGGCAGACGACATAGTTGCCATCGGGGGCAAAACTTGGATGAGGCTGGCATAGGACCGTAGAGAATGGCACAAGAAAAAAGAGGCCTATACCGAGATGAGGATGAATTCAGGCTGTGGATAATGATGATGATTTCTGATATTGAGTTAGACTGGACTTTGGGGTGCACGAGAGAATTTCAAGATACATCTGTGGGTGCAGCTTGAAATTCCTTGCTCATTTCTTGACCTAAGATATTATTTAAATTGATTTCCAGGTTTGGCTAGAAATCCCACAAATATTTTTCCCCTAAGAACTGACGTTGCGATGACTTCCAAGTGTCATTAACTTACCTGTTTGGAAGTAGCCCAGGATGCTTTCGGGTAACCAGAGAAAAGGTAGCAGTGGCCGTTGAATAACACTTGCTTCGTGTCCATACACGAATGAGCTGTGAACAAAAACAATTCACTCTATATTCATTCATTCATTTACCTTTTACAACAGGAGCATTCTCCATGTTAATTAGCAGAACAAGATGTTGCTTACTTGCGCGAGAAAGTTTCACTCGGAATTTAATAAATTCATTAAACTCTCGTGTATTTCCTTTTGTTTGTTCCCATTGTTCGTGCATTTATGAAATAAATAATTGATGTTGTATTCTCGTTGTTAAGGTTTACTATAGTTCATTTGATTGTAAAGAACGGTTGTGAATGAATGCATTAAATGGCAATGTCGCTAAATTTGGCAACATCAATGAGTTCCTAACTTGTTGCTCTATTTAACGTAGTTTCTCGTATGAGTAAACCTCTAATAATGCCATAAAACCTAAATGACACGAAGAATGCCGCCATCACTGGCATGTTTACGTGTCGAGCCGGTACCTGTACCAGTGGAGCATGAAATATTTATAAGTTCAGTGATCGGGGCTCACCGGCAGTTGGTGCGCAATGGACCGGGTAATCTTGTTGGCAGGTGTAATGTACCCAAATTTGGGGACATTTATTGCTGTAATGTGAGGGGAAAGAGTCCAATATCGTGTGGCAAAACGTCCGCTTCAGGCAGCAAAAATGAAGGGTATAAAGTAGTAGATTTCCCGTGTGTGCAACGGTTTCATTTTTTTCTCACAATACGTACACGTCACTGGCTCTCCGTAAAACCCAGCAAACCGACAAAATATACACACGTACTAGCAGCGGACGTGTCGAAGAAGTTGAGTAGTTCCATAAACAAGTTTGTTTAAAACTTCACAACAAAATGAAGAGCAAGTTTTTTAAAATTCCGCTCTCGAGAAAAGAAAATACGGTCTTATTAAGTACGTATTCTCCGGCGTTTAAAAAGCACTTACGCGAAACGATGGCATTCTATCTCATTATGAAAAAGAAGTAAGACCTAGTATAAACTGGCGGCACTTAATTAGTATTCTAAGAGAGCGTTAAAAAGTGTTTTAATTAAAACATGCGCGCGCAATAGTTCGTCACGTGGGGATAGCACTGTTCGGATATATTCATTAACTGAATGCCGAAGTGGTCACAAAAAGGCCGGAACAAAGGGTGCGACAACACGACACGTTACGTAACGCTGTATAAGGGTAAGCACAGTAGTCTAGCTCTGACTAACTTTCTGAATTGTCTGCCTCTACCGTTCGTTCAAATTTTACTTATAAAATTCAGTGGATTCAAGCAACTTTATAGGGTGTTCATTATAGTCGTTAGAGAAAGTGGAATTCTATCAACGAAAAAAGCTGCTAAGATTCACATTAGTGACGGGATTGTCATTAATGTCAATCCTGCTAGACATCGTGGTCTAATAACAAAATGCTTGTAACCAACGCAAGTGGAGATGAAATCAATAGGTATTTAAAATATCTGAAATAAACTATATTCCCAGCCTACCAGCGTCACGTAAGTGCCCAATTAATACTCGTTCCGTTGACTTTTATAACCGTATAAAATCATTATTAATGTGGATATTATTGGCGTTATATTTCGCCTGTTATCCGCAAACGGTTAGGTATTGAGTTTATTTATTTTCAAGATACCTATATGTAAAGCATACTTATCAAATACCTCAAAAATACGAGAGTGCTTTCGAAAATGTTCCCTTGAAATATTTATTTGAGCGATAACAGAAGTTGGAACAAACACAGTTGGTAAAGCATTGAGATGAAACAAGTAGCCTGCGATTAAGAACAGCTAAATAACTACATGAAATGGCGGGACGAGCTGGACAGAACCAATGAGCAGTGGTCCACATTGACCCTGTATCGAAAGATTAGGTCATGGGGGATGGCCTTTGGAATGGGACAGGGTAACAATAACAGTAAATAACACAGTTTAAACTTTGAATTCAGATAAACTGAACAAACGAATTGAACTACTGAATCCCCTTCACCACAAAACACAAACATAGACCAATCTTTGCGACTAGACTACTGATTACTCCGACTCTGTGCAGCTGTACCTATACATTTTTGAGTTTTAATTGGGACGGCCCCCTCTAAATATTTGATGGCCGGTAAAAAGGGAGGGGCGTCTAATCTCGGCCGGGCTTTATTATGTTTAATTTTCTGATGTTTGAATACTTAATTGCCAAGTCGTGGAAGGACAACGTTGATTCATTTTCGTTTCGCTATTATCTCCGACGTGTTGGTTCTAGGAATTATATTAGGAAAACTTTGATTTTGTTGACAATGGAGATTTGTTTACTCAAGGTATATCTATCTGGCCGCGGATTTTAGTACTAGATGACGTGGCCTCGGCACAAGGGCAAAGAAGAAACATGGGTTCGGTTTTTAGTCAGTAGAAGCCCAAGAGCGGGGGGGGTCATTTGATGATTTTCCACCCACCAAAAAAAAAAAAGGTATATCTATCTCGTATACGTTCAAGCTCAAGTTTTGCTTTCCAAGGTAGATTGGACGTCTATTATATACGACTAGCTTTTGCCAGCGGCTTCGCCCGCGTGAATATGACGATTTTCCATACAAACTTTCATCCCCTATTTAACTACCTTAGGGGTTGAATTTCGAAAAATCCTTCCTGATTCTGGGTCTACATTATAAAGGGAACCTCTGTGCAAAATTTCAGCTGTCTAGGTCCAAGGGTTTGAGCTGGGCGTTGATGAGTCAGTCAGTCAGTCAGGACTTCTCTTTTTAACCGACTTCGAAAAAGGAGGAGGTTATAAATGTTCGTGTGTATGTATTTTTTTTTTATGTATGTTTCCTGATTTCTCCCCCATTCGTGGACCGATTCTCAAAATTCTTTTTTTATTTGAAAGAGTATACTCCTGAGGTAGTCCCATTTTAATTTGGTGAAGATCTGGTGCTGATCTTCGGAGATATACAATGGAACTCTTCAAAAATAGACGGCAAATCTGTCGTAATTGCTGGAATCGCTTGGATGTTTATTGAATATACATTATCATGACGTAACATCACGCCTGTATGCTCTGAGGGGGTATGCAGATGTGTACAATACACATTTTTTTAGTTGTTATATATGAATTTCATAGACACGTATTACGTGTTTCGTGCTTTTTCTGACGCTATTCAAGTATTTGCATCTAGCAGTCATCACTTGTCTTCATGCTCTTAACCGTTGAGGAGTAGTACCACTCCTCAACGGTTAAGAGTTGAAAGCAAAAATAGTTGAATCTTGAAGGTTAACGGTTATGTTTCTTGGATGAATGTTAAATGCATAGTAAATATTTATATATAGGTACTTATTACAACTAAAAATGAAAAAATAAAAAAAACTTTTTTGCAAAAAAAACAACCGACTTCAAAAACACCAAAAAGAGAAAAATAAACTTAAGAAGAAAAATCAGCTTCTGAAGTCGGTGGCAAAAACATGAAGTCAAACAAACAAAAGTCACCGACTTCAGAAGCTGATTTTTCTTTTTAAGTTTATTTTTCTCTTTTTGGTGTTTTTGAAGTCGGTTGTTTTTTTTTTATTTATAGGTATAATAATAATAATAAAGATACCGAATCCCTCTGCGCTTTGGAAAGCACGTTAACCCGTAAGTCCCTGCTTTCATTTATTTTGTAGATCTTTGCCTGTGGTTGTGACTAGTTACTGCTCGAAAATCTGACATCTAGTTTTACAAAGGGCTACCGTATTATTCCTAGGTTGTGGAAATCAGTACAAAGGTAGTCGCTCTATGTAAAATTTTGGGTTTCTGCTGCATCCGGTTAAACTGGAAGCTGACCCTAACATGTTTTGAGAAAGGCTAGGCAAATGATGATTTCAATGTTTTGATCATTGTCCCCTTATTCCAGACAAAAAAAAACGAATTTTAGCTCATATTCTGACTTTGTCTAGATCGTACGTCTGGCAACCCTACTCAAAAATCTCACAAAGACAGTTTTAATGCAGCAAGCTCTAAAACACGTCACATGTACTTAAAACATGCTTTTACCAACCTGCAGTATCAAAGGTGCTCGTTAGATCAAATTATGTTCAACAGTTCAGCTCTCAGAAAAAAAAGTCGGCAAAAATGCGCTTCCTCGTTAACTACTTTCATTCATCCATTCACTCGTTCGTTCGCTAACGAAAGGAATGCCAGCATCGTTATTCAAATTTAAGTTCGGAAATGTTATGAATTTAGTTCCCTCAATAGAGAATGGGTTGCATGTCGGACTTTTGAATTTCGAGTGCTGCTTATTGATTTTGTTTTGTGCCAGTACTGAATAAAATGGGTTCTGAACGAAGACGCCTTAATGAACGGAGCGATAGCAGACCATGAGTAAAAAAACCTTTTCGCAAAAATTAAAACAGAATTTTAAATAACGGTAGCTTCAGAAGTCGGTGACTTTTGTTTGTTTGTTTCAGTTTTTATGCCACTGACTTTGTTTTTTTTTATATTGCACACTTGTTTTTCCAATTCACTGGACATTGCCAGAATAGTCGACATCGGCTTTAATTGCCATGAAACAAAAATAGAATAGAATAGACTTCTGAAGCTACAGTTATTTTTCACTTTTTGGTTTTTTACGCAGTTGTCCGAAAATCATTCCACACAGCATTTATCATACAAAGACGTTTTTATTAACCGTCGCAAGTATTTTGCCCTAGATTGTTCTACAAAAACATATTACCTACTTGCTTCAGAAGAAAGTACCAAAATGTACAGGAAACAATAACCTCTATTCGTCCAATTTTTCTGAATTACACACAGTACTATTCATAAAACGTACTTTTCAGCATCCCTAACTACCCTGTCCAATATTTGTGTGCTAAAAAGTATCACTTACTTACTCACCAACCTTTAATCATCGAAAGACATTCCATACCTCAAAAAAGAACTACTAGAATGGTCAAGAATGCACGCGGCACTAATCATAAAAGGATCCGATTCAACATCTCGTACTGCCCATTCTTACAGTTTGTCTGCTCCTGATTATTTAATTACTAGCGGACGTCCCGCGGTTTCACCCGCGTAGATCTCGTTCCCGTGGGAATACAGGGATAAAAAGCCTATGACACTCAGTAATAATGTGGCTTTCAATTGGTGAAAGAATTTTTAAAATCGGTTCAGTAGATCCCGAGATTACCCCTTACAATTTAACAAATATACAACAAACACACAAACTTTACTTCTTTTTAATATCTATTATTAAGTATAGATATTCCGTTTGAAAGCAATGTTATTACATAAAACATTCCCTACCACTAGGTATAGGTAATTTTTTTTGACTTCTGAGCATGAGACCCTGGTGCCCTGGGTGCAATTATCGCGTCGGGAAAATTGTTAATGAGTTTTTCAATCAGGAATTTCTCAGTAACAGCCACGGAGTTTACATTTGTGCCCGGTTGGTGGCAATAGGCTCACTCCCAATTACATAGGACTTAAAACAACACTGGCGAAATGAGGGTGTACCGCAAGGTACACCCATCTTAACTCTTCGATGATTACAGGAGTGCATGATGAGGGATGACATTCCCGAACATAAAAGAAAGTACCAGAAGGACCAAGAAATTCATCATAACATATTAATAATTAATTATGCTTATCTTCCTACCAACTGGCGGCAAGTCTTGCATCTGTGTCTGCAAGAAGAATGGGAAAATTGTTCTCTGCGAGTGCAACGGAGCCTGAACGTGTGGTAACTCAATCGTCTGTGTTTCTACCGAAGGTGGCAAATGTGTTTGTGTGTGCTGCTACGCAAAAGGCAACATAAAAGTCTGCAAAAACTGTACCTGTGATCCCAAAGAACAGGAAAATGCAAACTGCAATAAAGCTGGATGTGCTTGCTTCGTTGGACGGGAAATCTTGCATCACGTGTGTGCAAGAACAGTGAGGGGAACATCGTATGCTGCGATGACTGCAAATGTGATGAGTCTGGCAAATGTGATAAGCCAGACTGCACTTGCATCCCAACTGTTGGAGCTAAGTATGTTTGTGTATGCTGTGATGACAATGGCACTATCGAGACCAAGGAAACGGTAGCTCCTAAATGTAGCAAAGTTGAATATGTTTGCTACCTAGCTGAAGGGAAGACTTACATTTTTGTGTGTGCAAGAATAGCGAGGGAGAGATTGTTTGCCATGGCTGTAAGTGTGATGCTTCTGGCAAGTGTGACAAGCCTGAATGCACTTGTGTCCAAACCGATGGAATCAAATATGTTTGTGTCTGCTGCGACGAGAAAGACAACATCAAGGTATGCAAAGACTGTACTTATGAGACGAAGAATACTGTAGCTCCTAAATGAATGCGTTTGCATTCTAACTGAAGGGAAGACTTGCATCTGTGTGTGCAAGAATCGCGAGGGAAAGATTGTTCGCTGTGATGACTGCAAGTGTGATGCTTCCGGAAAATGTGAAAACCCAGAATGCACTTGCATCCCAACTGATGGCGCTTTAGTGTGTTTGTCTGCTGTGAAAACGGAAAAATTACCGTTTGCAACGATTGCTCTTGCTAACTAAACAAAAATATTGTGTTTTTGTTCGTAAAGATTAAGGGTACATCGTCGTGTGACGATTGTAATTTCTTCTAATCGGTATTTTAATTCATTGCTTCCTATCTATTTAATCATATTATTACGGATCAATTTTTTATCCAGGTAATCCATGATTGTAGTGTTTTGTTCCTATGTTATTTTTTTTGTGGCTTGAAATTGTACTCTTTATTTTTTCGTACTTGTTGTAAAAAGAAGTTACCTTGAAATATTTTAATCGTTTTTTTTTTGTTTTAATAAATACACTATTATTGAAATAACAATATCTGTTTATTTGATTTCCATAAAAAACATCATGTGAAACTCCGGTTTTTGTTTGATAAATAATTGATGCACAACTTAATTAAATCATGACGCTAACCTTCCCTTTTATCAGTCACCTATGCACACATTTAAAATACAGAAACAAAAAAAGAATAGAAATCCTTTGCTTTACAGTAGAAATAAACAGAGTTCTTCCTGGCAAAAAGTCAGGCCACCCTAATATTAAGTTAGCACTTAAATCCCAACCGACTTAGAACTATTACCAACAAGTTATATTTAGCTTCAGCCAGGTCCATTGACACCGATAAACTTGTCAGAAGCCTTGTCATCGAACAGGCTGTATTGCTAACGACACGTTTTGACTTGACGTCAATTTTGCCATTGTCAGCGGAAGCAATTTGTTCGCCGTGACATGCTGGGCTATGTTGTGATACTAAATCGAAGATGCTTTAGTTGATACAAGGCTGTATGGGGATAGAATTTCGGGAGAATTTTCGAAGGATTGTATCCTTTGGGACAACTCGGTAGGGTTTGCAGGTTCAAAGAAAAGAACAGTTCTGTAAATCTATTCAATTTATAACTAATTAATGTCTCGTGTAAGTGGCTGATCACATAAAGAGACGCACTGGTCAAAATATCTGCAATTAAAAGCTTGTAGTGATAATGTAATAATACTTGTATCGAGTGACGGAAAAGGGTATAACAACATTCACAGAGACATTCAGAAAAGATTTTCGCAGAAATAACGAAGCTCGCCTCAATGAGTGAATAAAAATGCTGTAATTGTATTTAAATCCTCATAAATATGTAACACTGCTTTTAACGGAATCTGTAGAAATAAACTTAATATTTGACTAAAATCACGGCCAACGTTAGCCTCTGGAGTCTGAAAGCCAGACAATAAGTTGTCATAAAATTCGGCGCCTATTAAATTTCCAATGTTACGCAGGCTTGCTCTGACGCCAGATATTATCTCTGTTCATATTATACGGCTTTGCCTGCAGCTAATATCATTATTGTAGAGGATTTTGGCTTCAAACCGAGCTTATTACGCTGTCTCGTTACCGCTACTGATTAAACCCACATAATTTGGCAACACAAAACGAGCGGTATACATTGCACAGTTAGTTCATTAAAATGATGTTTCCAGTTAGTTTGGAGAGGCAGTGGATCGTGTATTGTTTGTATTGTCGTTCACTGTTACGTTCGGTTTGGTTAACAATAAGGGGTATGATATTTTGCTTTGGATTATAAATTATGTACGTTGCGTATGAAATGGGTTTTCAGAATTAACCTCCGTCACGAAACGGTGTTCTTGGAAAATGTTAGAAAGAATAAAAGCTTTTAAAATACAACGAATTTATTACATTCTATACGGGAAATTAAGGGTCACGTCAGGTTTTCGCTGAATAAAGATAAAGTTTTACTTACAAAAAGATTGTATCAAATAAGATCGGGGGCAGACGTCAAGTCTAGAGATAATAATATAGGTATAGGTTGAAATTATTCTAGGATTGCTATCTTGTGTGTAGCTTGTCAAGTTTTCTGAGCTAGAAGGTAATATAGAAGTCAGATGAGATTTATGCGTCTCATGCAACGTCGAGAGCGCAACTACAAAGATAGAGATATCTCCACGAAATCCAATAGATGGTAGTGCTTGATATGTTTTGAGACGTATTCACGTTTCTATACAGGGCGCGCTTTCAAATAGATTATAATTGCGATTACTCACTCGGTGACTATGAGAGCTGGTTAGAATCTTTTGTTAAATTATGTCAATATTATACTAAACTAGTCAGATACCTCACCAAGTTTTATCAAACTTGTTTGTAAAACCGATTTACTGAATTAAACAAAATTTATTCAAAATTATACCGATGAATTATGTAGGAAACTTCCAGAAAAAGCCCAGCTATTTCATGAATTTAACAAAGATGGGATTGGCTGTGACTTGGCAAATCTCTGACATTTTAGATTCTCAGTTCGCGCCAGTGAGACAAGACCAAGTTCGCTGCAAGAGTGGCGTACGCGACTGCCTTGCAAGTCTTGCAACGTCGATCCGCAAGAAACTACCCTCGAAGTCGGAATAAAAAACGGCGGAACAGAAACGAACGCAGTCTTACATAGCCGTGGTTAATTAAAACTAGACTGCGCTTTATTCAACTTGCCTCATTCTACTTGCCAAACTTACACTACCATTCCTTCATTTAATAATGAACTCTATGCTCTCATTAAGAAGGTTACGTTAACTGCATAACCAACTTTGTTGCCATTGTTGTTCGTGTTAGAGGAATTTAAACTTTATGTTCAGGTGTTAAAGGAGGTAGGGGTGCACAATAGGTATAAGTTAGCAACTTTATTTGTCGTATAGACGGGGTTCCGCTGCCGTCCACACGGAACAGAGCGAAAAGTTGAGATTGAAAAAAATAAACACGTTGAGTTTTTTTCAGTGTAAAGTTGGACTTGTCAACGTATTCAATAAAGTTCTGATGAAATATTCTTCAAATCTTTTGTAGATATTCGTGGGTACCTGGTACCTAAGGAAGTAGTCCCTATTATCTGATTTAACAGGCAAAGTTTCAGATGGACTGCGTCTTGTCTATTCTAAAAGTATTTTGTTGCTGGATCTGAGTTTTAAAAGTTTATACCTTATCCCAAGTTTTGTATTATATTCTCGAAAGTCGGTACCTATTGCTCAAAATTGGACAGTGTCGGTGATCTCGTCTCGTTTTGGATTTAATTATTATGAAAAAGTAGAATCACGACGACTTTTAATTAGGAAAGAGTTTGTTGTATCCATTTACAGTATATAACTTAACAATTACAATGGACAAGCATGTGGAATCCATTGCTAAATATGCTCAAAAGCAACAGAAAGGACTTCATAAACTTAGTGATTTTGTGAGTGGGTTTTCCCGTGACTTTATATCGAGTTCCAGTAGTGCGCGTAGCAAAAGACCATGAAAGAGGGTAGACAGATCTGTGTGCACACAATAATGTTTATCGTCCACTCGTATTTTCCAGTCATCCCACGATCAAGCGCTCCTAAATATACAGACCAGCTTCCCTTAGTACTCCGTTAGTAATGTACTTACAGTCAGTAACAGTAACTTTCGCCCTGAACCCCGCGTAGTGCCGCGAGTGGTCTGCTCTGAACCGCAGCCGCAGCACATTGCCCCGCGACTGGTACCGCAACAGCTTCAGTTTCCCGCTCCAGTCGCCACAGAGTCGTCGAGCGCGCGTCGCGTGCGCATCCCTCATCCAACCCGCGCTGATGGCGTCTGATTCTGGGAGCTGGGTTTCTGTTTCTTCCCAAATCTGGCAAAAATAAATATGATAAAACAAGGTTGTATGTATTGTACTGTAATACTGGGTAGTGTTCGCAATACCACGCCTAAAGCACGTATTTTATGTACGGAAAAGGTTAAGGTGATTTTAAACCTAGACTAGTTGAAAGTCACCAATTGCTATGATACTTTATTAATACCAGTGTTGTTACATGAACAATGCCCACTGGCTTCCTCATACATGCACCCTTGACGACCTGAACAGCGCCTCTGCCGCTGCAATAAACGTGGCTACCTACTGGGCCCAAATCGCATAAGATGGAAGTAAAATCGATACAAGAAGAAGAAGCTGGCTTGAGAGGCATAACTGTTTGAGAAAATTTGTTCGATTTGTTTCTAATAAATATTTTAGACTTGCTACATAGCTCCCAATGTTGACTAAAATGATAAGTGGTTCAAACTCTGCCTACCTCTGTATCAGAGCTGAACGCCTCATGATGGTCATGCAACTGCCACTCCTGCGCACCGCTACTGTTGTCCACACCCACCTCCGTGATCTCCAGGTAGTCGTAGCTGCAACTGCAAACAAAACTAAACTTTAACGTCATGATCATTAAGTAAGCAACACGAAAACCTTATACCAAAGACCGCGTTCAAAATGTTTTTTTGTCTCCATCAAATTCAAACGATTTACAGAAACAAAAAGATGTTCTATAAACGCTTTGCGCTATAAATGTTGCACCTAAATAAATTTAGTGTTTTAGTTTAGTAAGTGCACAGGTAAGTGGTAGTGTCGACTTAGTTCACAAGTACTGTTACTTATTTTTACTCATTGAAAACTTAAGGTTATTTTGCAGGTCTCACACTACATAGAGGTACAGAGACCTCTCCCTTATTCGAGGTAAATAAAGTTTAGTTTGTGCTAAGAGTACAACAAACTATCACAGAAACCAAGACTTGAAGTTAAATGCCAATGAAATCTCATGATCTTTAAAAGCTTTTAAAGCAAACATTTTCAAAGACTGGACTTTCTATTTGCAGAACATTGCACTAAGTAAGTAATTATGTTAGCTTCATTCAATAAATTATACTTCTATGCTTGAAATGAGTACGAGATCTAATTAGAGATTCGAAATGGTTCTTTTAAGAATTTGGTAAAACATCGCTACTCTCACAAATTAAATATAAGTAGTAAGTAAATACATAGGTACGGTATATGTATACATACGTATGTAGCTAATAATGCATAAATATATTTAAGATCTAGGTACATAAAAATGTTGTTTTTTTAAATTTTAATGAGGTGTTCGAATAGGAGGAGGAGGAGGGAATAGGAAGTGTTTTCATTTTTTGTGGGTTCCAAACGTCTTTACTCTTCCCGTGACTGAAGAGCTAGTTTTTACCAGGAGGCTAAGCTTTGCTATACAACGTGGCAACATTACCCGTCTCTTGGGCGCATAACCAGCTGACAGCGTTTTTTTACCGTTTTTTTGTTATTTTAATTTACCTAATCGTTTGTAACTGTAATAATATATTAACTTAGAAGTTTTGTTCCTTATTAACAAAAAATTACAAACATGGCAGAGACGGTTACGACGGCACCTACGATACATGCATACAGTCAGCTTTAAGTCGGACATTATCAAGGAAGCGACTCTTTGTAAGAATCGTGTAACGGTGGTCCAACATAGCTAATGTCTTTCTACATCTAGCTTGTTCCTAACTTCAGTTATACTTGCTAAGTAAATAGAGTAGCTAGAAGTGTCAAGTAGTTTTTTTTTAATCAAACTTCATGATCGATAATAATTATTAAGTTAGTTTTCAGTTAAAATATGTATTTTTCTTTTCACAATTAGCTATAAGTTTTGGTTGTTGAAGTCAGTTGGGCAGTCGTTCCATGTAAAATACTGGTATTCAGCTACATCCGGAAGTTTATGTCATATTCCAGTATTGTGAAACAACTGTCACAATCACAAACCAAAAACAAGATGGCTCCGCTGTCAAAGACAAATGTCAGAACAAGAAGTTTCCTCTCAGAAAGCCATAAATGTAAAATTTAGCCCATAACTCTTGTATTATGGGAGCCTAATGGCGGCAGTTCAGTGGCGTGCGCCCTATATAGGCTCTTAGGCTTAGCCTACCTTACTAACTGAGCATTTCTTATAACTAATTAACCATGTAATCAAATAACACTATGTACAAAATAATAATTAAAAGTTCAAACTCCTGTTAAAATACTTAGAGCAATTTTTCGCGTACGAATCTTGTAGTTACAGGCTTGCTTAGGCTAGCATTCAAGTAGCCTAAAACCCATTCATAATTTTACGCACACAGCGTCACATCGGTGAATGATCGGTGCATATTTCCGTGTATATGAACCGCACACATGCATGCCAGCTCCTGCGAGTGGAGGTGGCCTGTGATTGGCTGCAACAACACAAGGCTACGATTGGATGCGTCATGCGTCACATGCGTGGCCATCTTTAGCCCGCGAACTCCGGCGCGAAGTTCAAATTTGTTTATTTTTTAACGTTTTTTGTAATTTGCAGGCCAGTGCTAGCTTGAATACTGACTACATACGTCTTACAGCCGCGAATCATATTTATTAATCAACATACAACCTAGCACAGGCCTGCAAATTGCAAAAATGTAAGGAAATTAAGAAATTTGAATTTCGCGCTTAGCAGTCTTCGCTCTTCCGTCCACAGATAGAGTGCAGCACTGACAACACATTTCATTGATTGATTTCGTATAATCCTGCAAAATTTTGTTGACCGCTTTTGTGAACAAACTCGATATGAAAATGATACAATTTTATTTGGTAGTATTTTTCTATCGGCAAATTAGAAATTATATTTTACGTCTATGGAAGCCATTATTATTGTTTCATATTGTTGTTTCAAGCAATTTATAGCGCGATTTGTTTTGAAACCGAAAACGTACAGATATTGTCAGATATTAGATAACATTATTAACAGTAGTGTAAATATTAGCTTTGTTGTGTATTATTTGTTTATTCCCCTAACAAATAATAACAATGGTATTTACTTGTGATGTTTGTGTTGTTAATGTGTGTTTGCTAGATGTTAAAGGTAATAAGTTTTCTCAATTATCGTATAATGTTAAGGTGCAAGTTGTATCTAAAGGTTTCGGATATTATCTTGCGTGTGACGTGTTTTGTACTTTTGTAACTATCACCCACTCACTTGGATGAGATATTTGAGGTGGCCGAATCTTTCTTCTGTTTGCATCGTTAGAAAATCATGAGTTGAACCTTGAATAATGTGGTGAGTTTTTGAATTGTATTTAGGTATAACTTTTACAGGCTTATTTTCAAATTTTATAAATGTGACAATATTTTTTTTTGATGTCAATATTTCGTGGCCTACCCACCGTGGGAGACCACTGCACGCCACTGCGGCAGTTACAGCCGGTAGACGATAATGGGCTCTTACGTTATTTTAGTTTCGTGAATGTTGTTCCCATGAAAATATCAATTAGCGAGCTTTTACGATGAATTAGAGGCGGACTATTGTGAGTAGTTACTTTAAGACATAACAGCGTAATGGTGGGTGGGTCTATGTAATGGTTTTGGCTATTGTTGTGGGAAAGTTAGGGCAAGCTAAGTGTTTGCAAATAGCTTTATCGATTTGTTCCCGACTCTTGTACCTAGAGAATTGCGGTATTCACTTACGCAAATGAAAGGTAGTTACTATAGAGACAGTTTTTAGCTGTGAATTAAATTAAGTAAGTTTATCTGCATACAATATAATATGCCAGTAACTTTATAAATGCTCGTGGAGTTTGCGTCTCTACAGTACCATTCAGTAACATGTTAAACTGTCGTATCGCCATTTTATAGAAATAATTTTTGACTTAATTGGGTCGAATTAATTTCAAAAACATTGTTCAAACTGATAATAAACGAACTGTGTAAATGTATCATGAAAATATTATTTAAGTTAGAAAATATATTAAAATTGGTAGTAATATCTGATTTGTGGTTCGCCACAAATAAGTATGAAACCTTAATCATGAACACGTAGTAACGCTACAATTAAACAAATCATGACCACAATAAATTAATTGAATATTAATTCTATCCAAAAAACAAAAACTAAACTGTCTGTTTGTGATATAAAAATAACAGCTTTTTACTGAATCCATTTGCTACTACTTATAAGAAAAGAAATATCTGCCTCACTGTCGGTCTATTTGTCTGTTTGTTCCGGCTAATCTCCGAAACGGCTGGACCAATTTTGACGGAAAATTTACTGGCGGGCAGCTAATAAATATAAGGAGTAAGTAACCTGTAACTAAGTTTGGCACTTTTATTTCAGTAAAAGGACTAGGGTTCTGCATGCGTAATAATTTAAATAGAAATTGTACACAAATAGGGAAATAATATTTTTATAACTTCACGCGTGCAAAGATCGCGGGACACAGCTAGTTCTAATTAAAAATAGTTGTCATAATTAACAAAATATTTCCATGTTTCGACGACAATACGATTGCGTGGTCACTTCAATTTAATGACCTTTGTCAAGACGAAGTTAAATTGACGGTATACAGTAAGGGTTAGGCATCGGTTTACCTGTGGTAAGTAACATTTCGCCAGTTGTGTTCAAGTCCCTTGAAATAGAGGGCGAGCCTATTGCCTTCAATCGAACACAAATCCCGACTCCGGGCCACGACTGAGAAATGAAATTCATGACAGAAAAACTCCATATCACTTTAGCAAAGTAACCATTTTTTTTTTTCCTTTCGCCCTACTCGGGCAGGCTAAAGTCTTGGACCATACCGCCTCGTCTTCAGTACTTATAACTTGCATGTTATAAGTAAGGCCAAAGCCTCGTCTTCAGTAGCATAAATCTTGTTTAGAATTTATTTTAGGCCTGAGCCACGTCTTCAGTTTTCAAGAATTTATTTTAGGCCTGAGCCACGTCTTCAGTTTTCATTAAAGCAAAGTAACCAGAGAAGTAACACTTGACAAATGAAGCAGGCAAAAATAAAACAGTCATAGAGAATGTTCACGAAGAAAATGTTCTATCAGCAGAAACTCCAACTTTACGATACTGACGAAAACCCAATTCTTCATTCAAAACCTTCGAAAATAAAAACAAAAGAAGGCCATACCCGAATGGTAATCCGTTTTCTATATCCACCATTCAAGGAACCCGATCGACGAATAAAGCCGACGACACCCGAAATGAGCCGAAGTCGACGTAAAATAAACAGTTTGGCTCATCCAGTACATCATGGCGTCCATTGGGAGGGAAGTGCTGACTCATCGACATATTGCGAGGTTGGTCGTAGCGAGTCTAATGCACTGGGCACGACTTCAGGCGAAGCTATTTGCGTCGCGACCAGCGGCAAACGACCGTCCGTCACTTTGCAAGCCGCTCATCGGTGAGTCATGGTATATTCTAAGTGACTTTTTTCATTTGTTTTTAGAATGAAGGAAAAATATAGCAAAAATATTAATCTGTCGTAGATACACGATGTGCATATGAAATGACAAATAACCCTCCTTTTGGGTTTTGTCGCGGGCTTCAGTCGAGTAAAAAAAGACAACGCATAACAAATATTTTTAGAGAAAATAATGAACAAAAAAAAATTACAGCTTCCACGTAGACAAGCAGGTTACCACTAAGCATGATGTTGTGTTATGGGGCCCTACCAGCACAGCTCTGGTTGTCAGTGGTCACCCGTGAGAAAAATTACAGAAGCCAAGATAGCATTTTGCCCCAGTCGTTGTCGCATGACGCGTGACGTCCGAGCGCGTAGTTCGTGGGCATGAGGTAAGTTCGGTGTCAGCAGAATAGGGTTGGAGAGTGGCGACATATGCGGTGTGCAACGTTGTGTGAATATAAATCTTTTATTTCTTCATTTGTCACTTTTTTGTCTTGCCTAGTATCGACTTGAACTTTAAGAATAACTCTAGTCATGGTTATGTCAGTTGGTAAGGTGGCAACTGGCAACAGGTATGGTTAAGTATGGTTAGGTATGGTTATTGAATTGCTTAAATTGCAATAAAGAATTTAATATTGAGTGTGCATATATTATTTGGGAATATTTGACAGTTTCGGGTGGCGAGTTGTTCCGGTCTGATCCCCAAACCGATCCACTGCCAATATTTTTCTTTTGTTTATTCCTTTCTGATCCCCTGTAATTTATCATTCCGTTCTGATCCCCTTTTTGACACAAGTACAAGTGAAGTACAGTCAACCGAAAAACAGTTGTTAATGAAAAAATAATCAGTTTTTATTTCTATAACTTACAATTGTACGATCATCCCACAAACTACCAGGAGAACAGAAGTAGGAAGGAGGTATTGGAATCTTTAAATCAAATCTATATTATTTCTTTCTAAAACCATGCACTTTTTTTTGTTGGAGATAGGAAACCAGGACAGTAAAGTCTTTATAGTAAAGTCCGTCTATCGGCTGAAATGATGATGATGATGATGATGCAATGGTGAGACTACTACTTCGCCATTCTGGCTTCCTAGTAGTTTGTTATATACTGGTTTCTCATCTCCAACAATGAAATGCATGGTATTAGAAAGGCTTATTATAAATTTGATTTGAAGATTCCAATTTCCAATACCTCCTTCCTACTTCTGTTCTCCTGGTAGTTTGTGGGACTTTACTTTAAAGGCATAATATAGATTTGATTTGAAGATTCCAATTTCCAATACCTCCTTCCTACTTCTGTTCTCCTGGTAGTTTGCGGGACTATACTATAAAGGCATACTATAGATTTGATTTGAAGATTCCAATTTCCAATAACTCCTTCCTACTTCTGTTCTCCAGGTAGTTTGTGGGACTTTACTACCTATTATTTTTTTTTAATTTAATAGAACCTGTACAAATATTTTGTTGCTGACTGTCCTAAAAATGTGTCAGGGTACCCGATTCTTTTACGGGGGATCAGACCGGAATAGAAAATAATTTATAATAAAACGGATCCCCTAGGGTATCAGTTTTAGGGGATCAGACCGGAATAACTCCGGGTGGCTTGAGTTGGCGTCTGCACCAAATTAAAAAAAGCCCATAGAAAAACTCCCTAACGGTTCGACTTGAAGCGATGCTGATCCCTTGGTCCCTTGCACTACTTATTACTGTGCTGACCTTTACATATAATTATGTTAGTACACAGTCTACCGACATAACATCATGCGAGATAATATTTAACAATCCTGCCAACATCACGGAACGTGTCGGTGCATGCATATGTTATGATAAAATGTAGACTACCCACAGTACCAACATCAAGAACGCATTTGCAAAGTGACATCTTGGCGAGATCCGACTTTATCACACGTGTGTGTAAAGGCCCTTCTACACATCGGCAGACGCATCGGCAGACGCCATCTGCTGATGCATTCGCCGATGTGTAGAGGGGGTGATTTGGTCGTCTGTGGTAGATATTGACCGTCGGCTGCGTCAGATGCGTCTGCCGCCAATCCGCCCGGCGTCTGTCCACACATCTGTGGTCGCATCTGTTGACGTCTGGCAGACGCATCTGCCGATGTGTAGAGGGACCATAAGAAGCTACTGGAAATTATACCTAGTTGAGAATTCCACTACAACGTCTTTAGGAGTAATTTTCACGGTAGGTACCTACTTGAGAAGCTTCGAAGTACTTCAAACATGCTCTTGCTTGTTATTCTGTTAGAGGGTATTTATGTAAAACTAGCTGATGCCCGCGGTTTCAACCGCGCGGATGTCGGTTATCGCTACCGATGCCGGTTATCGCGACCAAAAGTAATATTTTCGTACCCCCCTTTCAACCCCTTGAATAAAGTTTTTTTTTTAAATTAAAAAGTGGCCTATGTCCTTTCTCGGGTATCAAAATATCTCCATACCAAATTTCATGCAAATTGGTTCAGTAGTTTAGGCGTGATTGAGTAACAGACAGACAGACAGAGTTATTTTCGCATTTATAATATTACTAGCTGATGCCCGCGGCTTCACCCGCGTGGATGTCGTTCAAATTATATACTAAAACCTTCCTCTTGAATCACTCTATCTATTAAAAAAAACCGCATCAAAATCCGTTGCGTAGTTTTAAAGATTTAAGCATACAGACAAACAGACAAAAATAGCGACTTTGTTTTATACTATGTAAGGATAAGGATGTAAGGATAAGGATTATTAGTATAGTATGGAAGTATGGATTGAATTAAATACTGCCTCGTTGGTCTAGCGGTCGACAGCGCGACTGCTGTACATGAGGCCCTGGGATCCTGGGATCGATCCCACGATCGGGAAAAGTGTTATTGGGGTTCTATCATTAATTCCTCGGTAGCAGTTACGGAGTCTGGATTTGTGTCTGCTGGTTGATGGCAATAGGCGCGCCCCCTATTACATGGGACTTAAACATAACTGACGAAAGTGCATGTCCTGATGGGTAGGTTCACCTCCCTCTGCCTAACCGTTCGGGGATATAACCTCATACCTGTAGGTATGAGGTTATGAAAATGCCTTCAAAATCTTTTCAAAATTAGAAAAAGCATCCAAATAATATGTTTCGCTTATGTAATGCTTATTACCAAATACCAAGATTAAGATATTTCTTGCACGAAATTCTCGTGTACCTTCAGAATCGTCTTAGAATGCGGTACATTGAAGTAGGTATTTTATCTTGAAATGTTGAGTTGTGTTCGCGGAAATGCATTAGCTGTTACTAGTCCTCGACATTTCTGGAATTTTATAGTTATTATGCTATAAAATGCTTGTAAAATATTTATTACCCCTGCATTTTGTTGTGTATCTGTGTTTGCGTGTAAGTTTTGTAACATAATCTAAAGAAAACTTAATTGTTCAAATATTTAACTTTGGGGTCAGTGAAAATTAGTCCCTAACGGCAAAGGATTTATCAAAAAAATACAGTGTGTATGTGTACATTGAATATTTCAGTAAATAATATAAATAATTAATAATGAATGTAATAGTACATTGTTACATTAGGGGTGAAAGTAACTTATTTAGTCCCCGAGACGGGGTTTGGCGCCTGAGCGCAGCGAGGGCGCTAATAGTTCGAGGGACTAAATAAGTCTTTAACCCGAGGTAAACACTGTGCTTTTCATTACGAATACAAGGAAAGTTGATGGGAATAGGCTTGCGCCCAATTACCTAAATCGAAAGATAGAAGAAAGAAAAGTACCGTATTTATTGGTTTCACACAGGACAAAACAAATTGACAAAAAAATAAAAAAGTAAACATAAGAGAAACACTTAAAATCGATTAAATCTAATCGGTGGATGGCATTAGGCTTGCTCCTAATTACATAGGTTGATGGCAATAGGATTGCTCCTAATTAGATTGGTTGATGGCAATAGTCTTGCTCCTAACCTAATTACATCGGTTGGGGGCAATAGGCTTGTCCCCAATTACATCATCAGTTGATGGCAATAGGATTGCTCCTAATTAGATTGGTTGATGGCAATAGTCTTGCTCCTAATTACATCGGTTGGCGGCAATAGGCTTGTCCCCAATTACATCATCAGTTGATGGCAATAGGCTTGCTCCTAATTAGATTGGTTGATGGCAATAGGCTTGAACCTAATCACATCAGTTGGTGGCAATAGGCTTGCTCCTAATTACATCAGTTGATGTCGATGGGCTTGCTCCTAATTACATCAGTTGATGTCGATGGGCTTGCTCCTAATTACATGTGTTGATGGCAATAGGCTTGCACCTAATCACATCAGTTGGTGGCAATAGGCTTGCTCCCAATTACATCAAATAATTTGACAGCTGTCAGTAGAAAGCGATTCTCCCTAGGGCTGAAAAGTAGTACTTTCAACCCGCTCCGCAGGCATGTTATGACCTACTTTCAGAGTATGAGTAATGAAAAAAGCTTTTTTTGCAATATTCACGTACATTTCACCACTGAATTTGTAACATTTTTATTAAAGTAATTTGAACATCAGTAATTTCAACTGTGGAGGCTTGTAAATGGCTTGTCGTTGAACAACTCACTATTTACTTTTGTATTGTTAGCTGTAAGCCACCCAAATAAAATAAAATAAAACATGTGGTACATTCCGGCACGTAGTCCATTTAGTTGAAAAGAACGGTCTCAATTGAGCCGATTTTCGCTGAAATCAACCGAACATATCGGCTAACGGCTCAAAGTGGTCGGAATTTAAAGCCCAACGCAAACATAACGTAACATCATGCTTGTAATTCCCGAAGGCAGAGGTGTACCTAATAGTACATGTAATAGGGGGCGAACCTATTGCCATCAACTGGGTGCAAAACCGGGCCCAATGCAAAATATCAACTACGTTGTTATCTATCAATGTTTTAGCGCACTTGTGGGTCTAGAGGTCGTAAGCCGTACTGTTGAACAGGAGGTTCTCGGTTCGATTCTCTGATCAAGCAAAGTAATCTTCTGATCTCAAACTTCTTAGTAACAGCCTGGAGTCAAGATTTGTAACAGCCCAGAGTACGTTTTTGTGATCGGTTGATGGCAAAACACTTGCCCCCTAATATACGTGACTTAATACTAAAAATAATTCGTTAAATGTGGGAGTACTACATACCCATATCTGCCTACCTCTTTGTGAATTACAGCCGTGGTGATATATCAGCCTAGAAACACGCATTGTTGAGTAAAACCGCAATTTAATGAACAGTACAGAGTTGACAAGCTGACACCGCGCTTGACAGGTTAGTTCGTGGGGATCACAGTGCTTTGTTCATTTCTATTTGTGTGACACGACATTAAAACAACTCTGTATATAATTATATGCTTTTTACATAGAGTACCTAAAACAATTTAATAAACGTTTAATGGTGAAATGGTATTTGGCATTGAATGAGGTATTTATGTAAATAAAAGTTGTACAAGTTTCTGAAATAAACATTTACTTTTTATTGTTCTTGATAATATTACTAAATAGTTCTGGGAAAGAGTGAAGGCTTTAAATGAATCAAGATTACTATTTATAATAATGGGCATGGAAAACTGACATTATCATACATAACATCACACCTGTAATCCCCGAAGGGTTAGGTAGTGTTGCACCCACATTTCGCTATACTCCATTTACTATAAGATTAGAATTTTAAGTTAACCGTTTTTACAGTCCGTTCAACCGATTGTGAACTCTATTACGTTAACAGCAAGAAAAAATGCAGCTGCAATAAACAGTCGGTATTGTAACATTCTTTTTGCTTTTAATACCACCCTTATGCCTACGGTATAGAAGTCAAAATCGGTTGAACGGACTGTAAAAACGGTCAACTTAAAATTCTAGTTTATTTAGGCCTTTAGTATGGGACGCAACTTGCGTCGATACTCTTGCGCCATCGCATCTTCCAAGCTCTTCGTGTTGTGCTGGCGCTGCCGCTGCGGCTGCGGAGAACCTCAAGCGGCGTAAATACAAAGTAACCTTTGTGGAAACTATATTTTCGAGCCGTTTGGGGTTGAAACTTTAGGGCCGTGGGGTCCTAGTGCACACAGCCTTTTTAAGGAGATTTCAAAACGCCTTGTTGACGCTTCCTCCGACCCAAGGGCTGGCTTTTTCTTTGGCCAGAGGATAAGTGTTGCCATACAACGCGGCAACGCTGCCAGTCTCTTGGGTACTTTACCTGCTGACAGCGTTGAGGAGGAGTTTTTCGATGCCCTTTTATAGTTATGTAGTTTGTTTTTAGGTTAGTTTAGTTTATATATTTAGTATAGTCTTACATTTATAAATACATATGAAAAAAAAAAAAAGTTTATTAAATGGAGTATAGTTATGTTTAAGTCCTATGTTAAAGAGGGCGAGTCTATTGTCATCAACCGGGTACAAGTACAGACTCTCACACACTTTGACCGTCCCGGGAGTTAAAACTTAGCAGTCGCTATTGCCACCATTAGACCAACAAGGTAGTCTTGAATAATGTAAATATTACAATTTATGATAATGAACAGAAATTCATTATTTTATAAATTGTTATTAATTTAAAACTAACATAGTCTTATGTGCAAAACCCTTGAAAACCGATTAATAATATCCAAAACAACCCAAACTTAATTCACATGAAATTACCATTTAAATTATTCACAAAGATATCCTATAGCCACCCATTTTCACTAAAACAAAATATGTAGCAACTAGTTTTCATTTCGTACGTTTGTTCAACGAACTAAAATTTAATTACCAGAGGCTTATGTTAATCTATAGGCTAATCCAGCAACACCTCGTTAATATGTAAAACAAACTTTATGTTTATAACTTTATGTTGGTTATTGCGGACAAATTTGACTGTCCTATTCTGTGTCATCACATTGGGGTGTTGACTAAAACTAGAAATAAGTGACATAAAAATGATTTTAATAATTTAATTTTAATCATAATATTAGTATTGTAGAAGGATTTTTCAATTGTATCTTGCTCATCAAATTTATTACCACTAACATAGTCTGTAAGTGTATTGTTTACTAACCCATATGGACCTGGTTGTTCGAAATAAAAATTATATTATTATTATTATTTATTATATCCTTAAGTACTAATATAATAAATGTGAAACTTATTGTGTTTGCTTGTATGGCACTTTTTCATGACTTAACGACTGGCACACAGGATTGGGCCGTTTGGCGGATGGTCAGACCATGACTTGTGTTGGACATACGATTCTATTTATCCCAGCTTTTTGCAGCTCCCAGCAGATTAGGAGCTGGCAAAAGTCCGAATCAGATATGCGGAGCTGACTGCCAACCTTCACTAGTTGAAGAGGCACTTGTAGAGAGAGAGCATCACGGCAGTGCGTCGTGTTCTACCCGCGCAGGAAAAAGGACATCTATAGAAGATTATATTGAGAACAACAGGAGATAGAACATAAAACCGGTGCCGAACTTTAAGCCTGAAAAGTTGTGTGTAAATCGGTTGTCGTGGTATGAGCATGTGATGCGGAGGAATGAGGAAAATGTAGTGGAGGAAGGTCTTGAATATGAATGTGGAGGGGTATACGAGTAGAGGAAGACCAAAGAAACGATGGATGGACTGTTAAGAATGAGCACATTCATGAATGTGCTATGAATGATGAATGAGATGACGAAAAACAGAGAGGTATGGAAGAGGAAGACAATGCTGCGCCGACCCTAAATGAATTGGGATAAGGGCAAGAGAATGATAATAATGGGTAAGTACCTGTAAATTAACTTTCAACTATTATTCGGACGAAGTCACGGGAAAAGGCTCGTAATGTTAATTTAAAATATTCTCATTTATACTGTCTGTTAAATTAAATATTGTTTGCCGCCGATATTGAAAAGGCCAAACGGATTAGCAACACGTGCGTTTGTGATGGGTTATTTGATAATGGAATTAATTATTAAATAACAATATAGCTTAATTTTCAGGTAGAATTTCATAAGCTTTAGGTAGCTCTAGGATGGTATAATATTTATAAGTGTTATGAGGTGAGGATCTTAATCATATTGTGAGATCTCTTTCAATATCAGTTCTTTCTGGCCACCAAAGTAAAGCACCAAAACAAATATTCTGTTGTTTGAAGTAATTCTTTGGAGATCGTGAATTGAATAAATTAACTTTCAAAAATATAAAAAAAATTGAGCTAATATTTTTAAGATGGTCTTTTCATGAAATAAGCACACAGACCAATCCAGTCAGTGCAAGCATTTATCAGTTATCGTATAGCTCGCTCGCACAAGGAGCTCAACTTTCTCCTTCATACCGCTCATCCTCTATCAATTAAACCCCTATAAAATAAAAATAACATAGATATTTGATCTACCAATAACTTATTCTCCATTCAACATAAATCCCTATAAACCAGACCTCGTATCAGCCAACCTTCCGTTCGCTGGAGCATCCCCACAGAGGCTCGAGTTTGCTCGAATCGGCTCGACTTGGCTCGATAAACAGAGGGCGCTCGACACCGCACCTGTGTTTGGCGGCTCGATTTAGAATATTGACTCGGTTTCACTTTGCCGGGAATTGGGTACTACACTTTGTATTGGGTGCTGCGAGCACAAATGTTGATAATGTTGCAGGGCTACTTGAAACATTGACACATTATATTATTGTGAAAGTTCTAGGATTTTTCAATTCGGCTGCTTGTCAAATGCATTAACGGATTGATTGACCAACCAGGTTTAAGATATTATGAATTACAGTTCTTTCACGTTTAGTCTACGCCTTATTATTAAGTTGGCTAACCTGGTTCAGATGGAAATGAAACTGAGTTTTGTGTAAGAAGAGAAAATAATGTAGAACATAGAACATTTTTCTTTTCATCCACAAAACTCAGTTAAGCCAGCTTCATAGTTATTTGTAAAAGCGCTTTGGAATGTCAGTAACCGTAAAATTAACCACTCGGTTATCAAGTTACCAACCGTCTTCCGGGAGTTTTCATAGAAGAACGACTTTTCCAATTTTCCTGCGGCATACATAACTTTTGGGTTGTACAGACTTGATGAGTATTCTCATTGAGCTCCTGCCTCGAAATTAATTTAGTTGATAATGGAATAACTCGTATTTCCAGAATACGTCAAAAACATTCGCTTCTTCTAAATATTTGAGAACTGTCGTGGTAAGTTATTATTAATTTGGGAATCGGAAATAACTTGAGAAAAACCCAAATGGGTTGGGCAACTATGATTAAATTATGCTCGTATCTACTCCAAGTCAAAATAGGCATAACAATAGAACATTTTATGATTATTTTTACTGCAATCGAGGCGGAATATACACCCGAGCCGAAGGCGAGATTGACATGAATTTGAGAACTGCCAGTGACAAATGCCCACGTAACAGTAATAGTGTCAGAGCCAGTGTTTGGGGAAGAAAAGAATAAATAGCTATTTCCAATATAGAATTACGTTAATCCGGATGTCAAAACCCAAAAAATAGACCTGACAAAATATTTGCATTTCATTGCCTTATCCACGGACTACGACGATTTCATTAAAAAAGAAAACAACGCCGTTTTATCCCCGTGTCAGCTCCGAACTCCGCGGAGTCACCCCCACAAAGGGTTTAAAGCCCTGCCATCATAATTCAGCGCAATATTCATGACATGTACTTTATTTCGCGCCGTAAAATGGACATTTATTGCAAAATGTTTTTAGACGCGAAGCCTGCGTCAAAAATGACGCTTGATGCCTCGTTTACAACCTAACCCGACTTCAAGCGATTAGACTTGTGACGCGACTTGCGATAAATTAGCATTGGATAAGACACTATAAGTAGGTACAACTATAATCTGAAACTCCGCACAACTGCATTCTGAACCTAATAGTACTGCGGTAAGACTAGTGGCGATACTTTCCTACAAGCCCAAAACCTTGGCTTGCTCTTATAACCACTACTCTTCATGATGTTAATGAAGATTTATGAACAGTCTGCTTGCCTTATGGCTTGCCATATTGTTGGCCCCTAGACACACCTCTTTAGGAGGCAGTTTTCGGAGGTGTATTGAACATATTTCTTTATTTGTTTTCTTGGCAGGCCCTGTAGCAACATGCATATCACCTGAGCGTGTGTTTCGTGGCCGGGCAGTACATTTAAAAACGTTGACGTATACATTTGAGAACGTGATGCAAAAGTGTAATAAAGTTCTGCGTGAAATGATATGATAAATAAATATGGCGAATAAAGCTCTATTCGTTGAGGAGATTGAAACAAACGCTGGATATACATAAAATGTTTATATTTGCTCCAGCGATACCGTTATAAATTCATATTCAATTAATATGCTGGCTCTAACTGTGTAAACTGAGTTAGTACAATTCGAGTGAAATGAATGGGATTCGTTTGTATTGTTAAAGAATACAAGCCGATCCGATTCATTTAAACAGGATTATATTATAGGTATGACTTTATGAGCATAAATCACTACGAAAAAGAAAGATTTGATATTAGAAAGTCGTCTATTAATGACATTGCGAATTAAATATTTTGCAAATTCAACATTGTAGTCCAGAATTATTCTTCAACTCGCTCTTTTAAGGCATTTGCCCATTGGTGTTTAAACTGTTCAAGAACTGCCCTGTAGCTATAACAATGGATAACAGAAGGGGAGAAAGAAAATAGGGGATAGTTTCAGACGACAACACGAGCGAACCCGCGAGCAAAAACTACTCACTCATAAAATATCTACTCTATCCTATCATCGACTCATTGGGTAAAGTCACGAGTAATGAAATGTATACAATAATATACAGTCAAAATATGTATAAACTTAGCAAAATTTAAAAGTTAAGTTTTCTTGCGTACTATCAGTTTCTGATTTGAGATTAGACCTACTATTTAATAGTAACGGCCAAAATACTATATTCGTGAAACCGTAACCATCAACACAGGAGAAAATTACTTTTAAGAGTTGCTTTGTGTATACATAATTACATATTACTGCTCGTGATTGTACATAGTGTGATGGTTACAAGCAAGTAAAGTTCAATCAAGACTTACAAACTCATGATTACCTAGTTCTTTAGCTTTAGAATCCAATAAATAGACCCACCCTTTGACATACAAAGTTGTGGTACAACCAACAGCAACAGTTTAGTGGCAACGTGTGCGAACCCTTAACCGCGATGACGTCATCGTTTCAGGTCCTTTGCGACGTAACTGAGCGTAAGGTTAATACTTATGTGAGGTGATTTGCCGTGAACTTGACGGACGTATGAATTGAGAGACTGTTGCGTATTCATGTGAACCAATTAGATAATGGAGATTAGAGCATTTTAAACGTTTGAGCGAACCTTTTGATAGTTTTGGTTTATATGAAAAAAAAAAAACTTTTTTTTTTCAGATTCATTGAAAGGAGCAATGCGTTAGTCGAAATCATTTTCAAAGCTCCCCTCTCCCCCTCTTCCTCGTGTTCTGTTTTGTTTACGGATTCGTATAGAGGAGGCTCGGGAAAGTAAATTTTTCAAAATTGAATTAAAAGGTATTATTTCTTAAAATTAGGCTGATAATCAGCCCTTTTTTAACATCAAAGTTTACAAGAGACAGTCCTCCAAAACGCAAATTCCTAGTGTTTTAGCTTGGAAGAGGAAGTAGCGGAAGATACTCTTCAGCAACGGTATGTTAGGTAAGGAATATAAAGAGTTGCAAGTTAGTCCCTCAGGGATTCTACTTGGCATTCTAAACATTAGAAATCTCATGCCTGCCCCGCAATACAAATCTACTGCAATAAGCAACGTAGTGATTAATGCCTTTCATCTGACTAATACGGACCACAGGTCGTTGGTTTTGTCCAACTTGTCCCACCATCTTCTATTACTAGGTCTGCCATGGTCTGACCATGTCAGGGCTCCAAGAAGTGGCTATTTTGGTCCACAGCTCATTGCATGCCAACTTCAGCTTAGTTACTTTTTGAGCAACGTCAGTAATTTGTACCTTGGATCGCAGTGTGGTGTTGCGTACATGATCGGTTAGTTTGACCACAGTATAAAGACTGATAAATAATTAATTGAAATTAACAGAAATTAGTAGATAAAGCCCAACAAGATCATTCTTAAATCCACTCATTCATTTCTATTGGTTCAGCTAAATATAGCTGTCTCCATAAGAATGTTTTCCAAGTCAAGCGTTGGGCACACGAGGCGGGTCGAAGCGGCAAGGAATGCCATCGGATAGATTTATCAAGCGCTCGTTGATACGTCCACACGCTCCCAACTTGTTATCGAGGGATCGGAAGACGTATTCGGGTTAGTTCGTAAATCTTCGGGACTTGATTGTAAATGATTGGCTATTTTTGAATGATTATGGAATCCTTACTAATATTATAAATGTGAAAGTAACTCTGTCTATCTGTCGTGCTTTCACGCAAAAACTACTTAACCGATTTTAATGAAATTTGGTACACAAATAGTCTAGAGCCTGAGAAAGGACGTAGGCTTTTTTAATTCGAAAAAAGGGTTGTAAAGGGTTAAAAGAAAACGAAACGAATGAAACGATTACTTTTGGTCGCGATGACTGACATCCACGTGGGCGAAACCGCGGGCATCAGCTAGTAGGAACATAATTTGATTTGATTTATTTTATTTCATATGGGCTTACTCTTGACCTCAATCTTGCCCTAAGGGCAGAGATGAGGTCGACGATGGAACGAGCTTACCCAGCCAGCCATAACAGCCGTTTTTGCGTTAAACCGCACTTGCCTATGTAGGTCCGTGGATGGGTGACCATTCATTACATAGCTACTTTCCTCCGTGCCTCAGAAAGCACGTTAAGCCTTTGGTCCCGGACTCCCAGCTGTCATTTGAGATCTTTGAAATGTTTCGAAATTGAGTTGCTGTCAACCAGTCTTACCATCTTAATCACATTACTCAGTACTAACTGTGTTGTCGGGATCAGATAAAATATCGATCTATGTAAAATACTGGTATTCAGCTTCATCTGGTTAGACTGAAAGCCGACCCCAACATAGTTTTGAAGAGGCTTGGATGATGGTGGGATGATGTTGAATGTAAGAAAAAATGCGTTGCTTCAACCTCAATCAGCATGAAATAAGGGATAATTAATGGCCTACAAATTTCTAGTTTTTAAGTATAATGTTTGTATTAGCTGTAAGTTTCCCGAAGAGAATAAAATAAAATAAAATAATAATGATAAAGGGCTGCGGGTTGTTCGAAAGAGATACTGCAACTCCGGACACAAAGAGTTACGAAGGAACATGGATGGTTTTTAGTCAGTAGAAGTCTGATACTCCCTACGGCTGCGCCCAGAGCGGGAGGAGTCATTTGATGATTTCCCACCGTAAAAAAAGGCAGATGATAATGAATGGAAGAAAAAAAACCCTAATTAGCATGAAATATGAGATAATTAATGACAGACAGACAACAATGAACGCTCTGTTCTCCTATCATAACTTTTCGCGTCTCCGAACATCGGAACACAACTCTCGTACAAGTAATCGATTCTCCTTTATTACAAGACCAAAGAGCCTTTTCCGAATAATTGACAATCAGAATACGTACTCGCTAAGTCAATACGGTTCTAGAATACGGATATGAGGCGGTTCTGGTGTGATTTACGACTGTGCCGTATCTCGCACAAAGGTCGTTCGACATTTCCACACGAGATGTGAACCGGGTAACCGGGTAGGCTAAGGAGTTGTTAGTTGGAGAAATAGATTGCAGTTTCAAGATAATGGTTTGTTTTTCTTACAGTGTCTTTAGCACGCTTTAGTGTAGAGTAGGTCGTTTCCGTATCTTAGACTACCTCGTTGTTTTTTTTGTATTTTTCAGCACGAGGCAAAATTAACAGAGGTACCTGAGGAAGGAGTTTAGAAATTACAGTTATTCTTCTAATTTAAATTATATAGGGTGTATTACACTTACAGACTTGATGTTATAGTCTATTATTTTGTTAAGGATTTTTTTATTCGCGTCACTAATAAATATTAATGTGTGATTATTGTGATCACTTCAATACGTCTATTAGGGTCTGTTTCACCAATTAAAGTTCCAGTTTACTTACTTGACATAATTTCATACAAAATTTTGTTCCATTTTGAATTTATTTGGTTATAAGCACTGGCTATTCGAGCATCGTAAAAAAGTCCAGAACAAAAGAAAAATTGCACTTCATTAATATTAAAATTAAATCACCATAAAAAATCGATTCAGTTTCCTTCATATCGAATCAGCATAATCGATATCCGACGGCCCAATCACTATTCATAATCGAGTCGTATCCGAATAGGGATGCGCCCGGATGCGGTCCGGATGTGATTTATTATTCGCTCGTATCTCTGCCTCTGATATGTCCATGTCCACAGTACCTCTGCCTCTGTCTGTTTGACACGGAGATAAAGAATCGATGATAGGCTTTTATTTTTCTTTTGTTGCCGAACATTTGTCTATTTGTTTTGATATTCTTTATCTCGTGAGTGGGAGAGTTTTGTTTTGTGTATTTTGGTTGTGAACTACATAGGAATAAGTAGTAAAGAATACTATTAAGATTTTACAAATGTTATGAGCCTATATTAGTTTTGACGAAGGATGAGACCTGTATGTCCGGCAGTTGATAAGCTGATTTGTTTGTTTTATTTGGTTATTGATTTTACTTTTATAACTTTTTATCAAGTTTGAAATAACGAAAGGCATCTCTTAATATTCTAAATAAATATCGTTCAAACCTATTATTTTAGTTAGAACGATAAATTCTTTCTAAAACAAAACATTAATACTTGTAATAAAACAACTCGTTCCCAATAGGGTTGTATCATGTTCTTAATTACTTCGGTCGTATCTCCATCTAGATCGACTGTCGACTGTCGACAGTCGCCGTCTGCATGTTAAGTCACGAATAGATAGATTTATTGACACGGAGCTAGGTTTCGGTAGATCGTATCTCTTCTAGTGGGAGACAATAGTTGTTATTGTAACCCAATGGTAACTATAGATCTGCCAGGGTTGCTTAATTTGTTCATCATCAATGATAGAGTCATCGTGGCATCAGCAACAACATTACAAGGACACGGATTGGTTTAGTAAGTAAGAGTCTGACACCCTTTTCTGCTCCGCTCATAGCGGGAGGAGTCACTTGATGATTTCACTTCAACTACATAATATTTATTTTTCGAAAACGGTTGACCGTTTGTACTGCGAGACAATTTCATACCTATGTCACTAAAGTCCGCCTGTAAATGTTTGTGCACTTAAACAATTGAATACGACGACACGGTTGGCGCAGTGGCTGAGCGATTAGACTGCTGCGCTGCGTGTCGCGGGTTCGATCCCCGCACGGAACAAATATTTGTATGGCCTACAGATAGTTGTTCCGGGTCTGGGTATTTGTGTATGTGAGTTTAAATGTTTGTAAACGCACCCACGATACAGGAGAAATTCCTAGTGTGGGGCAACGTTAAAAAAAAAAATAAAAAAAAAAATTATCATATAAAAAGGCGGATTATGTTGACAGAATTTTCCAAAATGATCGAAGTGTGTGGATTAAAAATAAAAAATATCTTTTGACATTTACTAACGAAAATATAAAACTAAAGTCAATTATATCGTATTAGAACGGACTTCCGTTATTGTACTAGGGGCTGGACCGAAAAATTACACCAATAACCGACATCGTTTTGCAATGATTTTTGAGACAGTTACTTTTCCGATTACTTAGGAAACTAAAACTTTTTTCAATCGATTCAGGTTTTCGTCAATTTTCAGAATAATATGCAAAAAAGAAGAAAAGAGAAGATTTTATAGGTATGTATATATATATATACTATATGTATGTATTATACGTATATGATATTGTATGTATGTAGTTTAGTTTATAAGTCTATTTAATTTAAGTAACATAGTTTAATGTTAATGCACATAAGTACATTGTGTTCCTCCTCTTTTGCAAATCTCGCTAGCGAAATTAGGTTTGCTGTAAGGAAATCCAATTCTGGGTTAAGCTCGCCTTTGTACATAAGCTTTATAATTGTAATTTTTGTTTATATTTGTTATTTTATGTGTGCAATAAAGAATAAGAATAAGAATAAGAATAAGAATAAGAATAAGAATAAGAATAAGAATAAGAATAAGAATAAGAATAAGAATAAGAATAAGAATAAAAATATTTTATACTTTTAACGTTTAAATACCCTTATTTAAATAAATCTCTCTCTTCTCTGTGCTTTTTGTATCGACCGTACTGCGATCGCCAACCCGCCTGCCAAGCGTGGCGATTATGGCAAACCCCCCCTAAGCAAAAATGACACTTAGGGGAGGCCTATGTCCAGCAGTGGACGTCTTTCGGCTGAAATGATGATGATGATGAAATAAATAAATACTAATTTGTGCATGATAAATTGTGCGAGCAATAGAGTGCAGCTACGTTTCAACCAAGAGCTACGTCCATAAGAGATCTCTCTATATTTGTCCACCAATTATTCACCTCAATATCTTTCACAACGAATAATCGAATGCGGACATGATGTGATTAACTGGTTGCCGTACCTGATCGGACATGCGGATAAGCGGATACTCGACATCTGTGCCCCACCACTAGTTAGTGAACGTATAAAGCCTGATAGGATGATTTTTTTCTCTATGGCAAAATGGTCGGGCATTGTTTGTGACCTTTACTAATTCCTATTAACGAAAGGTAGTTTTGTTTTGATATACCTACGTCAGTTGCAGAATGGACGTTTCACGCTTTGAAATGAAGGATCAAAGGTAAAAAAAAATGTTGGTAGATATTCTTATCGATACGTACGATGTTTAATACGTATTTATTGATTACGTTTTACAGCAAATGTGTAGTGCATATGTATGTTAATCGTATTATCACTATTCTATGGTAAAACAAGTAGTCTTACCAAGGAGTATACCTCGCGCCACGTAAAAAGACCGCTGAGCGCAGTGGAGGGGATACTGTTGCGCACGTTATACAGTCGCGTTCTGAAGTACTAGGCTACTGTGTAATTGTAATATAGTTAGAATCCTAATTCAAATTTCACTAGCTCCTTAGTACTTTGGAATAAGCTGAAATTTGAAAAAAATAGTCATGTTTGACATAACTGTCAGCGTTCTTTTTACATGGCGCGAGGTATACCTTATTACTCAGTACAAATTGGGTTGTGGAGGTCAGACGACAGTGCTTCTAGTAAAATCTTGGTATTCAGCTGATGTCAGTTAGACTGGAAGCCAACCCGAGTTGGGAAAGGGCTAGGCATATGATGACTCAAAACATAACATCACGCCTATTATATAATCCCTGAAGGATTAGGCAGAGGTGCCCTATTAATAGTTACACCTACATTTCGCTAGTTATGTGTAAGTATCATGAAATAGGGTCGTCCCTATTTCATGTGTGTTATAGTGATTTGATTTTCGATGGCCTATTCGAAAATCAAATCACTTTAAAAATCAAACCCGATGTCTCAACCATGTCAAAAATAACTAACCACTTTGTTGCGTAAAATTATAAATGGCAATGCTGCTATTCATAAAAGTAAAATAAAATACACCAAGTACACCGCAGTTTCTCTCAGTTTGAAAACACACAAACACACATTCGCGTAGCATTATTTTAGTTAACCTAGATGTTGAACTGTAGGTTAATCATACAATGCGCAGGTTTACCTTCGAGCTCATTTGTAATACTTCTGGAACCGAACAAGAATTAATATACGAGTATGACATAAAATTATATAACGTATTTTCTAGGTCATTAAATCTACCACTAAATAGGTAAATGATGATGGTACTTTAGACAGGAATAACCTTTGTTTTTTCTCCTCCCTCTCTGGGCAGAGCGGTAGAAAGTGTCAGACTTCTACTGACTAAAAACCACCCATGTTACTCCATAGCCCTTTGTGTCGAGGCCGCGGTACCTATTTCTTTCGAACAACCCCCAGCCCCGACGGAGACAGGAATAACCTGAACAAAGCCTTGCTATCGATACGTAAGTGTAACATAATAGATGGATTACATAATTACGAAATTGCCGAAATGTAAGCAACGCGGGGGCTAACCTGGTGTATTATCAATGCTTTTCTGTCTAAGAAGACTGAAAGATGTTGTAATTAAGAGCATTATTAATGGTAAACTTTATATAATAGTCTTACATTCAGAATGATGTTTAACGTAGAACTTTAATTTGATGTTCTTAACAAACCATTCATACATACATACATAAGCTCACGCCCTTTTCCCATGATGGTAGATAAAAACCACAGAACGCCACCTGCTACGATACTTACATACCTACTCCTTTTACCTCGTCCACATTCATACATCTGGTCATACATACCCACACACAGGTTGTGAGTACTACGCACCTGTCCTTGCAGACCAAACCATTCATCCACGAATATTTATAAATATTATTTAACGTTTCACGTTACTGGAAAACATGACGAAAGTCCTGCGCTCCTAAAGTTTCTCTTAATGGAAAACCCTGAAATTATTTCGTTGAAAAATTAACGTGCAGTCAGATAGCATATCCGAATTCGCTTTTATTAATATTAAAACATTGAGAATTATCCGTTGTACAGAAATGTTTGCACAGCGGATTAAAAAACGTGAAACAAAAATATAGCATATAAAAATATGCTGTTGTTTTTAAATACGTTTTTACATCTCAGTTTGCTCACGTACCTTATTTCATTTTAATGTTTGTAAATTCTCAGAATATAATTTTGTATTTTTATTTCGTGTCCGTTTCTTTTTATTCATATTCATAGAGTACATGTTATTTAATTACGAGAAACATGTAATTATAACTGGAATAATAAGGATCAGTAGAATATTTTCGTTCTCATTCTGTTTGGTTTAATAAAACTCCCTACCTACTAGTAATCTAGTATTTCACCATCTACCTTGTTTTTCGAGATATCATCAAGCGATTGATCGACTGTTCACGGAACTAGAAGGTTGGCCTTTAGTTTTGGCTAAAGCTTTGCCATTAAAATAGCCAGTGGTAACCTTTTAGGCACTTTTATTTATTTTATTCATTATTTATTTATGTACAATCTCAGCCACTTTTACCTTCTGCTATTCAAGTCTATGCTATGTTGATCCCAGTAAGAGCATTGCCTTCTCCATCACAGCGACAAAGGAGTTCATTGACTCATTAAAGGCAGTATCATAACACTCACCTTTAAACCAATATCTCCCAATAGTTCACAAACATACAAACAATTCATTAAACAAAGTTCAGGTACAAGCCGTTGTATCGTTTCGATAAACCGAGTCAAACCGCAGGCCAACAGTTCAATGGGTCGACCGCTAGTTAAAACTTCAGTCATTGAGCTACGATTCACGTTGCAGCACTAATTTTGTCGAGACTCGATCCCTCTTGCCGATGTCACTTGATTAAGTACCTTGTTTGGCTTTTAGACGAACAATGTATAGTTGTATTGTTGTGGACATAACTACTTTAATTGGTTTAGTGATCTCGTATCAGCGCAGGTTCAAGTCTGTGCATACCTAAGGTTCGTAAAACTGCTACTGTTGTCAAATATTTGACTGTTATTAATTTTTAAAATAATGTGATGGGGTCTGATATTTTCAGTGGAACGCACTGGTGACTCTCCTAAAGTTTAATCTACCCTACCATTACATATTGAAAGAAAAGACAGCATCTGCCTACACTAATCGAAAACCAAAGCTCACCATTAAAATTGAATCATTAATTTAACAAAAAACAGTTTTGACGTGCAATGACGTCATTAATCGGTACAGTCAGGTGGCCAACTATACAAACAAATAAAATTGAAGTGTTTGTTTGTAATATCAAAAATAATAGCTTTTTACTGAATGATGTACACGGTATATGTTTTTTTTTTAATTTATTTATTTCAACAAAGTTACATGAGTGGATAAAATACAAATTTTCTGCCAAACTGCAGGACAGTTTGTCGGCAGTGTTCTCGTGAATACAGCTCTTAGTTAAATAAAAAAAAACTTTAAGTACTACATACTTACATCTTCTATACTTATAATAAATCTGTAGAGAGGTCAATTCTGTACATGATATATATTTTCAAAATAACTATCAGGGGGTAATTAGTGATCGATACTGATGCCAAAAATGCAATCAGTAAAATTTTTGTCTGTCTGTCTGTCTGTCTGTCCTCCTGTCTGTATGTTCCTTATAGAAACAAAAACTACTCAACGGATTTTAACGAAACTTGGAACAATTATTCTTCACACTCCTGGGGAGGTTATAGTATACTTTTCATCACGCTACAATCAATAGGAGCAGAGCAGTGAAGGGAAATGTTGGGAAAACGGGAGAAGTTGCTCCATTTTTTAAGCTTCCGTCGCGTGTGCAGCCTTAATGGTTAAAGCTACATAGAAATCATTTATGACGGAAATGTTCTACATAAAATTATCTAAAAAATATCCCACAACAGCATATGTCTATCTTTTATGGTTGACTCACAATAACACGTGTAACTCCCGATAGCTTAGCAGTTCGGAGCTTTCTGATTATACAGGGTGGAATTTTGTAATGCCACCTGGAGGGAAAGTACTCTTAATACTGCAGATAGAAAATTTTACTCAAAGGAAACATTCCTTTATTTTTGAATAGAAAGCAAACTGCATTCAAAGATTTTCGAAAATTCTCTTCTCCCACACCCGGGAATCGAACCGGCTAAAATCTGAAAAAATTATACCCTGTACTTTTATTGCATCGATCGTTAGGGTCAATTATAAGGATGAAATCTCTCTAACAAACATGATAAGTTAAATGAAAGGAAAACCTGCCTGCGACTGCGAGATCGCCAGATCTCACCCCATTAGATTTTTTTTTTGTAAGGATATGTAAAAAATCAAATTTACATGAAATCTTATGCGAATGACAACGAGTTGAGAGTTGAAGTTCAGAATACGATTTATAATATTCACCACAACACTTTATTAAAGGTTACTAGAAAAATTTGTGTATCCAAGAGAATGGAGCTCATTTCGAGCAACTAATTAGTTAGTTTACCATTTTTTGTAAATAATTAAATTAATTTAAGATTTCCTGGTTTTCTTTTCATCTAATTTATCATGTTTGTTAGAGAGATTTCATCCTTATAATTGACCCTAACGATCGATGCAATAAAAGTACAGGGTATATTTTTTCCAGATTTTAGCCGGTTCGATTCCCGGGTGTGGGAGAAGAGAATTTTCGAAAAATTTTGAATGCAGTTTGCTTTCTATTCAAAAAGAAAGGAATGTTTCCTTTGGGTAAAATTTACGTACTCAAGACGCTTTTTGTTACGTAACAAAATATGGCCGTCCCGACTTATTTATTACTGTAACTACCAAGCCCAAGTGGGATGAAATCACTCGGGAGCTTCTTGAGGGTCAAGCACCGCATGACCGCCATGATATTATCGCAAGAGTTTTTCATTTAAAATTAAAATCAATGATAGATCTACTTACCAAAGATAACATTTTTAGTATAACGCGGACGAAGTCGCGGGCAAAAGCTAGTACATCATAAAGTTAAGGGTAACACATAATTTTGCTATATAATGTAACGTATAATTTATTGGTACTTATAAAAAAACTTTGTCTGTCTGTTTGTTTAGGCTAATTATTATTAGAAACGACCTATTTTAACGAAACTTTTACTTGCAGATAGAGTGTTATAAAGAGTAACATAGGCTATTATTTTATTAAATTTTAATGGACTAGGGATCCTTGCTATAAATTAAAACCCTTGAAATGGGTAACAAAATTCGATTAAAATGGGTAGTAATATTTTTTTGTAATAATTTTACTTAGTGATTGTTTTGGATTGGCTTTGTTGGTCTACAAGCACTGCCGCATCGATTTTCCAACCTGAGATCTTAAAACGACTTTCAACACGAGTGACATAAGCTTTCCGTCTTTGCTTTGAGATATCATGTAATGTAAATGAAGTGGTGATTATATAAATTGGATAGAAATAGAATAAACAGCTTATGTCGAACTAATACTTTTTGTCCATTTCATCATCTTTGACGCTGATCGAATGTCACTTGGCCCTCTGAAGCAGACCTTAGCTTCAGCAAAACGGTGACGTCACACGCACTCGAAGACGTCTGGAATCTAGCACGCGTACGTGATCTTGCAAAACAAGCTCAATTCCCCCCTCCTTTAGGAATACATTCGTACTTGTGTTGTAATCGTTTAGTGTCATATATCACGGGTTATAGGCTGCTGCTGATGTAGGGTAAAAAATAAATAGTTCTGTGATATCGTTAGTAAAGCTTTTACCCTTTATTTTCTGACTAGCTACTGCCAGATATTTAGTCAGCAATTATCTCACGGAAAATTCTTCATACAAATGTATTCCTCTTTTTTCATACTGAATAATGACTCTAGAGCATTCATTTTCTTAAAATCAAAGCCTACTGTAGACACTTCTCTGTCATTTCCGTTTTATCAGCAAAAAATAAGAAAAGGAAATATGACCTACCAAAAATGCCAAAAAATGCTCCACTTTTACGTCCGTGATTAGAGGATTACCAGAAAAACCAGACTAATTCGATAAAATTTTAACATGAAATAAAAATAAGAAACCCAGACACAACTTACTACATTCTACATACCATGTAGATCTAGTTTGTAAAAAAATACATAAATTCGTTTACGCACTTCGTAAAATAAAAAAAATTACAAGTAAAGAAACAGCATTAATGGTATACCACAGTCATATATGTTCGGTACTGAGGTATGGTATAATTTTGTGGGGAAACTCTACAGACGCCCAGAGAGCTTTTATAGCCCAAAAAAAATGCTTAAGATCGATCTATGGTCTCAAGTGGACTGATTCGTGTCGACCGGTATTCTCCGAAAAACGTTTGCTAACACTTCCATCCCTATACATTTTTGAAATCAGTAAATTTGTTAGAAACAATCTATCACTCTTTGAGCAGGATGAGAAGGCCCAATTTAAGAGAAAAGTAGTCCAAAAACCTCTGATTATTCCTCGAAACAGATTGAGGCTATGTGACAGTAACTGCTACACAATGGCGGTAAAAATCTATAATAATCTACCAGTAAAAATAAGAAAAATGAATAATTTAGAATTTAACAGAACTTTAAACAATTGGCTTTGTGACAGATGTTTTTATTCAATAGACGACTATTTAAATTTTAAACAGACATGATGCATAACTTGATACATTTTTGACATGATAATATTTTGACATGATAATTTTTCACTAATTTACATATTGACATTAAGTATTTATAATCTAATCAACAAATTGATGAACTGTCTTGACTGTGAAATTCTATTAAACTAATCTAATGTATTTTATAATGTAATTTGCCGCCTTATTAATGTCAACGCAGCAAAACCATAAATTCTACTTAAATTTTATTTTATTATTACGATTATGATGTTTGTGACTAATGCAATTAATGTAATTATGTATTATTATTATGCATGTACCAGAAATATTTGCACGACTGATGAGTCGAATATAGTGAGACTAAAATTATTTTACCATCTAATTATGTATGTACCTATATTCTGGCAAATAAATAAATTTCATTTCATTTCATTTCATTTCATTACTACAATTTTCTCAAAATGTTAATGTCAAAAATAATTGAAATTACTATGTTTTCAAGGAGAAAAAGAAAACGAAGAATACGAAACATCGATCTCGTAAAAAAATGTGATATAATCTGTCTAATCGATCTAATCTTACATCGAAACAGCTGGAAATCATGGGGAGATGCATTTGCCCAGCAGTGGAATGATACAGTAGGCTAACAGTATCAGCAGTAATCTGTCTGAGCTACAGCTTTCCCTATAGCACTCTACGCAGGCAGGCTTGGCGCAGCGCGACGGATATAGTTTCTCCAAATACCTATGTTTTAAATTCCTCGGAGGCCCTGATCCTTGTCGGGGCTGCGGGCTATTCGAAAGAGATACCGCGGCCCTGGACGCAAAGGGGTAAGAAGGAACATGGGCGTGTTTGTAGTCAGTAGAAGTGATGTGTATGCGCGCACGCACACATAGTTATACGGTGTAAATGTGACAGTGTAACCCCTTCCCTAATCAGTAATAAACCAGCTATCAGGGACTACACTCGTTTCATTATCTCCGCGCTCCTACCTTCAACGTAAAAATATATCAAGAAGTCTGACACTCCATCCCGCAGCGCGCGCCCAGAGCTGGAGGAGTAATTTAATTATTGCTAACCCTCAAAAAAAAAGACCCTGTTCCTTCTTAAGTTCAGGGCCATGCTTGTATTCCTCGGAGGTTGCAGAGGTGGATCGGTGGTCTCACACAAATGGGAGCGAGCCTATTGCCATTAACGGAGCACAAATACGAACCCCGAGCTGCTTCTTAGTTATTTCTGAAGAAGAAATCTAATAAAACTTTGTCCAAGACCAACCCAAGACCTTAGTAGCGCTTAAGACCACTAGACCAACAAAGTACCGTAATAATATTAGTTTAGTAATAAAATTATATGTATTAGTTTAGTAATTTAGTAATAAAATTAGTTAAGGGAGCTACATCTGCCAACAAACTGTTTTACAGTTTGGCAGAAGTAATATGCTATATAACACGAATATGTAACCATGAATAAACGATTTTTCATTTAATTTTTTTTTAAATATTGACTCTGTTTTTCTTAAAGAGACTCGTTTTACACTCAGATAAGCAAATAGTGTAATAGCTTTGTATGGCAAAGCGAGTGTCTATGACAGTGCAATACTTGTTATTTTCCGACCCGAAGTATTTTACGTTTAGTAACCTACATCGGCGGCGTCTCTCGAGTATCGCTGAGCTGAATTAAGAATATTCCTAACTTAGTTACCGGTAAAATATGAGACTGAAAGAGCTGTGAAATTATTTAACTTGAACAATTTTAGCACGTTAGGAAATTTCAGTTAAATTTAATTTAGCTAGGAGTATATTCTTCATTCTTTTTAACTTTCGTATCGACATCACATCAGACATCGACAGAGGCTTCCGGTATTTTAAAAACATGTGAAAGCGTAAAATACGCGCGAAATAATGTATTGGTTAGTAGCAAGTCCAAAGCCAAGATCTCGAGAACTTTGTGTATTAGATTACTTTGAACAAAACATTCTAGCGAAGATAAATGACCAAATAAGATTAATGGAATCGTACGCAAAATAAACGCTTTGGACGTGGAGTTGCGGACACCAGCCAGTACAATACAAGATAAGATGAGCCCTGAAAGTCTTGAAACCCTATGTTAGTGCTAAAAGCCGCTGTGACAGTTTTGGGATCGTAAGCAGCTACACTTATACAGGGATATTCGTAATCTTCTTTACAAGCGTTGAGGTTATCGTCCTGTATCATCTCACCTAAATGCCTATGTTACCGACAAAACATATAATTCAAGCAATCAAAAGAATTACTATATAGTGTAGACTTATGTATGAATGTTAAATACATAAACAGCCTACGAAGTTCCCAGTGTTCCCACTGCTGGGACGCCAGGCTTCCTTTCTATGAGAGAGGATGGGCTTTATAATCTACCTCGCCAGCCTAGTGCGTGTCGGTAGATGTCACATTTCTTCGAATTTTTGGTTTTAGGACATATTGGTTTTCAGTTTTTCACACGATGTTTTCATTTACCGTTTTGAGAGCAATGGTGATGAAATAAATTACAAAAAGTAATGCGCCTGCCTGGGTTCGAACCCACGATTTCGGGCCGCTACTACTGGGCCAGAACTGAGTTCAGAATTTACACAAACAAACTGAAAGTTATTCGACAATAGTCGGTGAAAAACAGTTTGTGTTAATTTCCCTAGTGTACACGAAGGTAGTTCTTTTTCTATTGGCTCTATGTTGGTTGGTACTACGTTGGTACTACCCAAGGTTAGACTGTTAAACGACACAGTTGGCGCAGTGGCTGAGCGATTGGACTGCTGCGCTGCGTGTCACGGGTCCGATCCCCGCATGGAACAAATATTTGTGTTTGTGAGTTTATAATTATGTTTGTAAACGCACCCACGATACAGGAGAAATTCCTAGTGTAGGGCGACGTTTTTTTAAATAAAAAAATATAAATAAGACTGAGGACGACCGTACCGACACTATCTTTTGAGGAAAGTCAATCTAACATAGTATCTGGAATAATATAATTTGAAATCACAAAAAGTCTGAACATTCTTTCTACTAGCTGAGCGAAGAAACAAAGTTTCTTCAGCATTAGTAATAAATTCATCACTATCTGCTCTCGAGAGAGCGCGAACCGATGCGATGACGGACGGACAAACGAGTGCACCATCTTTTATGATGGAGTATAGAGATAGATTCGTTTTTAGTCTGTGAAATAAAAAAAAACAAATGATCTAGATTGTCTTTGGTAAGTAACCGAGATTCTGTTTTTTTTTTTGTAAGGTGGGAATCATCAAATGACTCCGGGCGCTCTGGGCAGAACGGTAGGGAGTGTCGTCTGCAAGTCCCTAGTAGAAATCTTTTTATTGAATAAAAAAACCACCCATGTTCCTTCTTAGCCCTTTGTGTCGATTCCGCGGTATCTCTTTCGAACAGCCCACAGTCACGACTGGGAAGTGACCGTTTCTTCAATCGACCTTTCAACCAATGTAAAATGGTGTTTTACTCGTATCAGAGTTATAATCAATAGTGTACATTTGTGTGTGTTTTTTTGTATAATAACCGTCTAAAATGTCTTTCCCTTTCTTAAATTGCCTTGCACTATAATGTCTTCTAACAAGATCGAATAATATTTCAGACTAGTGTAATTCTTCTTCTCCAATTCTTGTTTTTATGTGTTGTACAAAAAGTGAATTGATACTATGAATCCTTACTCAAATTACTGATTTGTATACTTACATATACAGTCAGTAATATCTTGTGGGAAACGTACAACGAACGAATTCTAACAGCTAATTAGTCCCCAGATACTTATTTAAACTTTATTTCAGTCGTCTATCAGTCAAACCGTCCGTGAAATATCTCAATTCCTCCCTATCGAGTTTTTAACAAGACTTGATAAAATCTTGTCTCCATCAACGTTGAAAGAAACTTGAACGTAATAAATCCATCACTTCGGTATCGGGTGTCCTATCGGGTCTCGAGACAGCGCGAGCCGCGGTGACGGACGGACAGATGAGACCTTTTTTATGTACATTTGTAAGGCTTTGTGTGGATGTGCGACAAATTTCTCGTAGGGTACGTGTACTTAGCTGGGTATAATAGTCTTAGGGCTAGTTATAATAATAATAATAATAATAGCCTTTTATTCAGATCAGTGAAACAATGAAAAGAAAAATACATGAAAAAAACTTAAATCTAAATCTTAATCTATTCTTTTATTTGAATTTTACTGATTCTCTGTAGATCTGTTTGCCAGTCGGCAAAGGCCTCCTCCAATCTTTTCCACTCATATCTCTCTTGAGCCACTCTGTTCCATGTAACGCCTGCCACTTGTCTTATGTCATCGTCCCATCTTTTCTCTGGTCTACCTCTTTTCCTTTTACCTTCTCTAGGATACCAACGTGTCACAATTTTGCTCCATTTGTCTTTTCCTCTTATCATGTGCCCTGCCCATCGCCATTTAAGCCTTCTAATTTTGCACGTAATGTCTGTAACCTTTGTTTTGCTTCTTATCACACGGTTTCTCAGACGGTCTGACTTCTTAACATTCATCATGCTTCTTTCCATTGCGTATTGGCAGGTTGCAAGTTTACAAGTCGTGTTTTGTGATAAGGTCCATGTTTGACTGCCGTACATGAGAACTGGTAGGATGCAGGTGTTAAATAGTTTGCTTTTTACATTCATATGAAGATTCTTATCTTTCATGATCTCTTTCAGACCCCAGAATCTCCTCCAGCCATTGGTTATTCTTCTTTCTACTTCTTTGCGCATCGGATTATCAGGTGTTATTAGCTGTCCCAGGTAGATATATTCATCTGTATAATCAATTTGGTCGTTTCCTAAATTTATAGTGGTTCTTTCTCCGTTTGTCATTATTCTTGTTTTTTCCGGGTTCAGTTTTAACCCTACCTTCTCACTACCGGCTAGTTATACGGGACTTGAATATAATAGAGCAAGATCCCAGAGCCGCCAGACTTTACTAACATAACATAACTGGTGAAATATTGGTGTACTGTAATAGTACCTCTACCTAAGCCTTCGGAGATTACAAGCGTTACATTATGTTAATAGTCTGGAGAAAAACCCCGGTATTATGACAATTTTTGCAATCTAATCTCAACGTTAATCTCTCAAAAATTATGTGCATTTTAATGTTTTCAGATTGTGACTAGCTTTTAAACGCTTTACGGGAATTGTCCGTCAATTTCGGTCATTTATGTATTTTTTTCGCGTTGATCCAGGTCTGGACTTCGTAAAAGAATCAAAGTGAAGACTATGCGCCGATCGACTGCTCAAAAGTACAGCTACTAAGAACCATTTGTTGCTCAAGCACCAATCGTATGAAGCGTCCATCACTCACTGAGATGACTCTTCATTAAAGTAGCTTGTTAGCCTTCTTTGATCGACATTATTAGAAGAATAAAAAGGCTTTCAAAAGCGAGGGGTCAATGTAGAGCACATTGACCCCTCGCTTTTTGAAAGCCTTTTTATTCTTCTAATAATTATTTAAGTGCTTATTTTGGTCTTACATTCATCAGGGTTGACAAACGATTTGATGGATTAGACTTTCAAAACATCTTTTGAATACAATATCATGCAAAAATAAAACCTTTCTTATCATGCGCTTAGTTCTTCATCATTCATTTTATGAATGTTTTAAAGGCTTTGTTACACCCATATTCCCCAAAATACGTTTACCAACTATTGAACTTTAGATAAAAACGTAAGTTTTTAGGTAACTTTTACATGACTGCCCAAAAAAAGAGTGTTATGTTTTACAAAATGGACCAATAAAGAAGTAAAAAGAATAAACATTACAGTTTAGCATTGTTTCGTCGATTTTCTTGTTATGTAAAGTGTGCATTCCCCATTTTAGTCTCCACAAGCCTAGGATTTAGACCAAGCAAGCGAATACACATTTTAAGTCCAATGTAGGCTTGAGCAAATGCAAATTTTATCCTAGACAAAAACAAATGAAGCATAAAATAGTCGAACGTTATACACGCCTAGGCACATCGGAACTACCCTAATGGTGTGAAGCGATTTGTCACAACCTACTTACTACATACCCACATAACTATAGTACTGAAACGTTTCACAGATAAAGTATAATGCGACGTCGCTTCGACGTGAACATCAAAAAGCGATTTACGACGATACCACGTGTATCTAGACTAGGCGATGTATAATTCAGCTGCTATAGTACTGAGGAGATGGGGTTCTAAATAATACTGTGTTTTGATGCTAGCTTGCTATTCACGTCTCAAGTTATTTTTCTGGTGTCTGCATTATAGGTAGTGCAAGATAAGGTAGGATGACGGTGAGTAGTGGGCTAGCTTACCGTCCGTCCGTCTTATGACGAGGACAGGCCGTGTCGTCGGCGCGTTTGTGTTCCACGCGCGCCTCAAAGAGATGACAGCAACATGGGAGAGGCCCGTTGTTCGAAAGAGATACCGCGGCCTCGACACAAAGGGCTCAGAAGGAATATGAGTGGATTTTAGTCAGAAGAAGTCTGACACTCCCTACCGCTCTGCCCAGAGCGGGAGGAGTCATTTGATGACTTCCACACTCCAAATAAAAAAAAATTAAGTTCAAAAATCTAAAACCCGACTACTAACAAAATCGCGGTCATAAAAGTAGAAAATAATAAAATAATTCTTGTCTGATATTCTTCGTAGTCGCATGCCACTGATACCTGATGCTCCTTCATGTAGTTCTCATTGATACATAAGTCAGCTGTTAATTGCCATTAGCGAGGTGGCATGCGACTACGAAGAATATCAGACAAGAATTATTTTCTTGTTTTCTACTTTTATGACCGCGATTTTGCTAGTAGTCGGGTTTTAGATTTTTGAACTTAATTTTTTTATTTGAATTTTATTTTGGTGTGTACTAAAACTATTGTAAGGAGAATGCTCGCGTTACGTCATACTCGCCTCGCTTATAAAAACAAGGCGCTGCGGGTAGAACGTCCCTTTTTGCTGCTCGACGCTTGGACTGGACGGACGTTAGATTCATAAGTCAATTGTAATGTTACGTAAGCCATTTTGAGTTTAGTTTGTCGTAAAAATCATAAAGTGAGTTTGTGTTTTGTTGTGTTAATTTTAAGACTTACTGGACTGTAAGTAAATTGTGCTGGTTGTAATTTGAGTCAATTATAAAGTAAAAATGGTTTTTTTGTTGTTAATTGTTTTTTTTAAATAAATTTCCACTTCTGAAACTTATATCAGAAGTGGGATAAAGGACTTTTTAGGCCCACTTAGACGAAGTCTCGTAGCTGAAAATTGTTTTGAACAGAAAAGCCGTTCTTTTACTTTTAAATTTTATTTTGCAACTACCCACTTTATTATTTTTCTTTTTATTCGATTGTCTGACCTGTTTTAGTTGTTTGTCTGATTTAATCCCGATTTTCTTGTGATAATGGGGCGTGAAAAGCCGCATACTCGCGACAAACGGTCACGTACTCGGGATTAAGTCACGGGTGCGCAAACGACGTCGATCCCGTGGGTCATTGATCGCAATAGTGGTAGATCGTACCGCGATTCGAGTAGTAGTCGTCGTACTCCATGAGATGGCTTGCGTAATCGAAATTGGCATGATTTTTATAGTCCCGAAAGGCACCAATCGTGTAGTAGGGATAGGCGCGATACGCGTAGGTCGTTCGCGTAGCGACATTGCAGCATTGGCAATAGAAAACGCACACGTACTCCTTCACCGCCGGTTCAAACGAGTTCTACCTAGAAGAATAGTGGGTTTACTTTCGTCCCTGATACAAGTAAGGTCGAACCATTGTTATAATTCGTTGGTCTTGTGGTCGCAAGCGCGACTGCTGAGCATGAAGGTTCTGGGTTCGATTCCCGGGTCGGGCAAAGTTTTATTGTCTGGATTTATGCTTTTGGTTGGTGGCAATAGGCTCGCCCCTATTACATAGGAGTTAACATAACTGGCGAAATGTGGGTATACTGGGTACCTCTGCCTTACCCTTTGGGGATTGCAGGCGTGATGTTATGTTGTGTGTGTGTGTGTGTTTATTAAGTCACTGGGGCAATTGGCAATGCCTCGGACGCATTGGTGGTTGTTTACATGGTGGTGCTAAGACGAGGCTTAAAGATTGAGTGACCAACAACAGTACGTGGACTAATTTTAAACCCGAATTTTGGTCAGTGTCTGCGTGAAGTTGATATGGCCACTGTGCTATATGACGTTATGAGTACGAATTCGAATAAATGTACCACACATGCAGGCTATGCCTGAAAGTCCTTGATGCGGTTGAATATCGTCAAGGGACTGTCGTTGGTTCGATTCCCGCACGGAACAACCTTTTGTATGGCGTACAGATAGTTTTTCCGGGTCTTGGTATTTGTGTATGTGAGTTTAAATATTTGTGAAAGTACCCACGACACAGGAGAAATTGCTAGTGTGGGGCAACGTTGTGATTTGTGGTATATCTGATGCTTAAATAAAAGCCGCAATTATGAACAAAACAAAATACAGTCAAGTCTTGTTTTCTGTATATTTGAAACCCAAAAGTGCAGTTGTTTGCACATCAAACTCAAATAATCATGATCTGCGTAAACTCAAACCCCTACGCAATATGATCAGTTGACTTGTTTTTCGTGTGAAGACGTAGGCCGTATACAGGTTCACTGTAGTCTTGCTTTATTAAAGAAGGTGCCTAAGACACATGATTGGCTAAGGAAGAAGCCAACGGGTCACGTACCAGTCGATGTTCATAAGGTTTTGATGAAGTTAAGTTGAGGTAGAAAGTCGAATAAGGGTTTCTATCGGCTGTACTGTGTTCGACCGTACCAGTAGTTATTGCGTAGTCGTGGCTCGGTTGAAATTGGAGTTTTTTTGAGGAAACTCAAGTCGACTGTGTGTGCGATGCGCGTTTAGCTCTGGTTGAGGTCAGGGTCTGGAAAGACCTTAGTGTGAAGTCAAATAGTGATAGACTTGTTTCATAGTCAGTTAGAGATCTGTGGTTTTACTCGAAGATTTTTGTGAACCTGGCATTTTTTTTTGACGCAATAGTGTTTAAGATTGATTTGAACGACTATGGTACATGACCCAGGGTGGTTGATTGTTGTATTTTCGATAATTTCCAGTTTGGCCACGTTTGATTTTATCAAAAAGAATGGGACCTAATGGATGTTTGGTCAGGAGTGACCGAGTGGAACAAAATTCTGTCGTAGATTTGTCTCTTTGCAGAGTAACCATTACATAAGAACGTGTGGCGTGTGATATGCAACGCAACGCTGCCTGGTCTCATAGCAGTGGTTGCCAGGGCTGCGCAACAGTGACGCCATGAACGTGCACGTGGCCGCAGGCCGCCGCCGCGCACCTGTGTGCCTTATTGACGTTGCCGAGCGTGTCAATGCAGGCTGACTGCGCGCCCTACTGGCGTTGCCGAGCGTGTCGCTGCACGCTGACTGCGCGCCCTACTGGCGTTGCCGAGCGTGTCGCTGCACGCTGACTGCGCGCCCTACTGGCGTTGCCGAGCGTGTCGCTGCACGCTGACTGCGCGCCCTACTGGCGTTGCCGAGCGTGTCGCTGCACGCTGACTGCGCGCCCTACTGGCGTTGCCGAGCGCGTCGCTGCACGCTGACTGCGCGCCCTACTGGCGATGCCGAGCGCGTCGCTGCACGCTGCCAGCGCGCCCTACTGGCGCAGTTGTGCGTGGCACACCACGGTGCCAGCGCCCTACAGGCGCAGTTGTGCGTGGCACACCACGGTGCCAGCGCGCCCTACTGGCGCAGTTGTGCGTGGCACACCACGGTGCCAGCGCGCCCTACTGGCGCAGTTGTGCGTGGCACACCACGGTGCCAGCGCGCCCTACTGGCGCAGTTGTGCGTGGCACACCACGGTGCCAGCGCGCCCTACAGGCGCAGTTGTGCGTGGCACACCACGGTGCCAGCGCGCCCTACAGGCGCAGTTGTGCGTGGCACACCACGGTGCCAGCGCGCCCTACTGGCGCAGTTGTGCGTGGCACACCACGGTGCCAGCGCGCCCTACTGGCGCAGTTGTGCGTGGCACACCACGGTGCCAGCGCGCCCTACTGGCGCAGTTGTGCGTGGCACACCACGGTGCTAGCGCGCCCTGCTGGCGCGGTTGAGCGCATGGCCCCGGCTATTGGCGCGGTTGAGCGCATGGCCCCGGCTACTGGCGCGGTTGAGCGCATGGCCCCGGCTACTGGCGCGGTTGAGCGCATGGCCCCGGCTACTGGCGCGACCTGGCTTGGTAGAGCGCGTCGCTGCAGGACTACTGCTACTTATTTGTCGTGAGCATGCAAACGTTTGGGCGTCTGCTCTGCTCTGCGGTCATAGTGGAGACATGTGGAAGTTTTGGGCTTCAGTCTCAATGACGCGGTGTGTCACAAAATCATTAGCGATGCATTGGGTTTGAAGCTGTTTCAATTTTAAAAATCACTATTGGTGGTCTTTGTTGCTGTCGCTTGAGTGCACGCTTGCGCCTGGAACACTGGTCAAATTTATGGACTCTAACTTATGAAATTACTTCGCTTTGAATAGGCTTCAAACCATAGTGGTCATGTTATTTATTTGCTCATGTGTTCACTTCCATGTGTTTGCAGATCTGGTTGTGAGAGATGGATCTGAGGACAGTGGTGCCCAGAAACGTGTGCCACGTTCTTTGAGCTTTGGCTGCTGTGCTGTACTGCGGTGCCGCTGGTAGCAGGCGCGTGTGTGTCGCCGGTTGTGATGGCACCTGTTGCTGAGTCACTGGTGGCCGCATAAATTTGGCCATGTGTGGTCAATTTGTGGTCTCACACGTATGAATACGGTCTGCGTGTTGAGAGAACTCGTGCGTATGAATACGGTCTGCGTATCGAGTGGGCTTGTACACATGATTGCGGTCAGTGTATGAGTCAGCTTACACGTATGAATACGGTCTGCGTGATAAGCGGCTTGCACGTATGAATACGGTCTGCGTGTCAAGCGGGTCTGCAGGTTGTCAGACCATGTTGCAGGTGGTGAGAGCTGAACGCTGGTCGTGGTCGCAGCTGCGGTCACCGTCAGCAAGACGGCAGCATAGAAACCGCCTCTTACCCGCTGGAATACGTACAGGACAATGCCTTGGCTTTATTTTTATAAATGTTTTGAGAAAGATGGATGTGTGTCTATTCAAACTTGAACTATTTGAGAGAACGATGAATGAATTAATTGGCTGAAAATGAATGGAACTTCGTGAGAGGTTGAACGCTTTCACACAAATTGCTTGGATAGCTTCTAACAAGATCTTGTTTTCAGATGAAGATACTGATGACGACTCTGAACAAACGGGGTCCTCTACTGCGGTCAACCCGTCGCTTCTGCCAGCGGGCGAAGTGGAGGTCGAAGTGCCGACCTCTCCCAGCGCGGGTCCTAAGCGGGGCCGCTCCAAGAGTTTGTGTCGAGGACGACACTTCGTCAGGAGAGGCCGTGTAAGGAGAATGCTCGCGTTACGTCATACTCGCCTCGCTTATAAAAACAAGGCGCTGCGGGTAGAACGTCCCTTTTTGCTGCTCGACGCTTGGACTGGACGGACGTTAGATTCATAAGTCAATTGTAATGTTACGTAAGCCATTTTGAGTTTAGTTTGTCGTAAAAATCATAAAGTGAGTTTGTGTTTTGTTGTGTTAATTTTAAGACTTACTGGACTGTAAGTAAATTGTGCTGGTTGTAATTTGAGTCAATTATAAAGTAAAAATGGTTTTTTTGTTGTTAATTGTTTTTTTTAAATAAATTTCCACTTCTGAAACTTATACTATAATATAACACATTTGTAATGTGCTTGTCAAGACCTATCATTTGATACCAAACATGTTATGATTATCTCAAATTAATTTTTTTCGATGTTATAATCTGACATTTAACTTCCGTCATAAAAATATTTGATAAAATTTATATAGCCTATGTCACCCGGGCTATTCTTACAAATCTATTGACACCTCATTTATTAAAATCCGTTTGGTAGTTTAGGCGCTACGGTGGAACATACATACATACATAGACTGCCAAAATCATTACCCTTCCTTTTGGCTTCGCCGTAGTCGGGTAAAAAAGGTAAGCTAGGATATCGTCAGACTAACTGAATGGACAATCTTCACAATGTGGCTGGTAGTTGGAGAAGATTTGCTGAGAATTGGGTTGAATGGCTGCCATCAGAGAGGCCTTTTTATTTCGGGGTGGAAAATCCTCATAGAAGTCCTCCGCCCTGGGTCGAGTGGAGGGTTCTGTCAGACTCTAACTGACATCACCCCGGTGTTCCCTTCCCACATTTGCACCGGAGATCATGATAACAAATGCGTAGATTTCGGTGGATGGCGATGAGGTCACTCCCTATAACCTTTAACCTTTTTGAAATTTTTATTTAAGTTGATATTGTTTTTTTGTACCCTACCACAATGTTGTCTTGTTTGACCCTAAGGTTGACTGGTAGAGAATGCCTTGTGGCATTAAGTCCGCCTATGTATCACTATTGTGCATAAAGTTTAAATAAATAAATAAATAATATAACATGGGACTTAAACTTACCAGGCATAATATGTTTTTACTAAAAATTAGTACAACTCTGCCTATAGTCCTCCGAGTATAACAGGCGTGAAATGACTGATGCTTTGAATGACAATCTACCCCACTTTGCTGCCTAACGTAAATAATACACCGGCACGAGCTAAAACAGACAAAAACGGCAAAAAGATACAAAAGTCAAACACGAGCGTTCTCCAAATACGCGTTTACAATTTGTTAAAATTATAAACGCACATTACGCCTAAATTCCTGTTAATTATTTACCTTCGCCACTTTAATTACAGCCTGTATATCAATTTATACATCCTACCCCCACCTACATGTTTAATTACAAACACCCATCCGCTAATCAATTATGTAAGCGCCTAATAACTCGAAACGTAATCAATATTAAGACCGCACGCAATTAAAACTCCACTCCATTTCCTTAGTAGCACTCTCGGGTACGCATTACAAGTTTAAGTTAAATAAGTTAATGTATGTTAGCATATTAGTCAAGTCCTTAAAGCCACGTTTACGACCTCGGGAGATGAGACTTGCGTGAAGAGACACAAGCGTGCTTCATGTAGGGCTGTATGGTGAAATTATAGAGTTACTTACTTTCATAAAAACTTGAATTTTTTGTTTCTAATTTAAATGAAATCTCTCTCTCTCTTCTACACTTTTGAGTCGCATCTTTGCATGCGTTCTCTTTTACTCAAAATTAATTTCACATACTTAGCATTAACAGTAGAATCGCGGCATTAGTGACATGACTCGTATCACAGTGATGGATACTTGAAGCATTTATTTTTAATAATAATAATAATAATAAATTCATTTATTCAGGTAATTTTACACCCGTTACCATGTCAATCACAATACAAACATGAATAAAATATTAAAATTTAGATAAAAATAAATGATAATAATAATGATAATGAATATTATTAAATTAAAAAAATATAATAATATATATAAAAACAATACACACAAACATACAATTAAAAGTCAAATTACTATTAAAAATTCAAATAAAATGAATACACACACAAACAATTAAAAAGTTATTCATTAATTAACATTATTATTCTACATAAAATAAATACAACAACTAAAATTCTTTGGACACTCTTTGCATACTACATTGTCCTTATTGTGTGTGAAAAACGAAGTTCCATGTGTAAATAATATTATCAATTTGATACAAATAATTCAGAATATAAATATTAAAGACAGATTTTAGGCTATCTTTAATATTGATGAGATAAGCCTTGCCTTATGGCATCATCATAATCATCATTTCAGCCAAAAGACGTCCATTGCTGGACATATGCCTCACTTGTGGCATGCTCTGAGGAATTTCATTTGTCACTGTCGCAACTCGCGTGTGTATAAACGTGTGGTTTGTGGCCGAGCCTTGACGTGTAATGTACATGATCGTTTGGCGGATGTGTGAAGTGGTGCAAAAGCGCTTTAACTTTAAAAGTAAGCGCAAAGTTGAGCCGCAATAATTACTGACGCGCTTTATCTGGTGGGCGTTTGATTTGTGTGAGTTAAAAGCTGAGGCGACGGCGGTGTACTCACTTCAAAGAATGCGCATGGAGTTGTTTTGTTCATTTTTCTTCAGATATCTTCGCTTTGGAATGGGCAACTTCAGTTTATTCATAAGACTTTGTGAGTTTAGCTTCGCTTTCTTTGTTTTTCAACATGTAAAAGTGGCTGTAATGGTGTATCTGAAAATGCTTTGAGTTGGGTTGACTATCTGCTTCATTAAGGTCTTAAACTCATTCGTTCAATGGCAGACAACGCATAGGTTGACCCAGTTATAGTGCTAGACTAGAAAAATTCTTCATTAATCAGCAAAGGAGACATCTTCCATTTCGTCATTTTTCCGATGGAAAAAAGACAAGTCTCTCTCTTTAACAAACTGTCTTAAAATACATGTAGTTAAATGAAAGAGTTGCTACGAAAACGTAGTGACAGCTCGGATCAGATAAGTTGCTACGACTTCGTAGCAGCAGCGCCTAATGAGTTGCTACGACTGTTTAGCAGTATCACCTACGAGTTGCTATAAAAGCGTAGCACCAGCGCGTATCTGACGAGTTGCTACGTAAGCGTAGTCGTGTTGTAGCCACAATAGTCTATCAATAAAGTTTAATTTGACTAACTTTCCGTTAACAATAACAATCTATAATCGCTTATTCCTAACAACTGACACCAAACCCCAAACCCTATGAATATGTATCACATATTGCATGAGTAACTTTGTTAATTCAACGGTTTAAGCGAAATAGGCCTTTATATCTATGTTGTTAAGGTTTACATCAACAGCCCCTGAGTCAGCGGCCTGATTCTTGGCTAATACACTAAATCCAGATTATATAAAGTTTGGCTAAATTCGTCGCTTCGTGTTCGGCTTGCTAATTCTGAAGCACCTTTGCCGTCTATTTCGGATTTATGTTCTCCGGGTGGAGCTATTGATTCGTCTTTTCATCTCGCTGTGAGAGAGAATATTTAATTGTTTGCATGGAAATGACTCGCTGGAGATTTATTCAGTATTTTTGCACTGTCACATTCTATTTTCTTCTGAAAAAAATACGCTAGTACTCTAGTGAGGTCTAGAAATGGGTATGAGAAGTTTTTTCCTTATTAAACCATAACACATAGTTTATTTATCTTCTAAATTCTGGCACAGGTAGAGAGAGGGAAACAACGGCCGCGATTCTCCAGAAAAATGTATTCCAGTTATACTATACGTTTCATTTTTGTGTTGATTAGTATTGCAAAAACCTAGTGTGGAAATCACATACAAGTCAAGCTGCAATATACTAGCTAGCTAGCTAAAATACTAGCTAGAATTGTCGTTTTCATGGAGCATGAAATCAACAATTCTAGGTATCAATCTTGCCTCTCGCAGATTAATTTCTGGTTTAAATTAATATTGTCTTCCTGAAATCAACACAAATCCATTCCCATTTAGAGCTATGTGTTAATTGCCTACTGTGAATTTAGTGGCATGTCGCTTAGATATTAGTATACACTCAAAGAAACTTATAAATAGCTACTCAATGAAATATCGAGTTACATATAGGTATTTTTTGACGGCACGGTTGGCGCAGTGGCTGAGCGATTGGACTGCTGCGCTGCGTGTCGCGGGTTCGATTCCCGCGCGGAACAAATATTTGTAAGGCCTGCAGATAGTTGTTTCGGGTCTGGGTATTTGTATATGTGAGTTTAAATGTTTGTAAACGCACCCACGATACAGGAGAAATTCCTAGTGTGGGGCAACGTTTTTTTAAAAAAAAAAAAAAAAAATATAACGTTTCGACTCTCCAAGTCATGTTCGTCTAATTGATTTTGTAATTTAAGTACCCAATAAAACGGATTTTGGGATAAACCCTTCATGCTAATTTGAACGACTGCACAAGCTTGATTATATACTGGTGCCTTCTAGAAAAAACCAGCAAAGGCATTGTTTTGCTATGGTTTTTCTGCTCCATAAATCCACGAGTAATATCTGATAATCTTAGAACTCACATAGCAAATTTAACCTGTTGCTCTCTCCTTAACCATTGTTAAAACATTGGTCAAACCAGTCTTATAATTGTCCATCATGGCACCTGTGCATATTACAACTTATCGCTTCATCACTCGCCGCGTTCCAGGTTCCTCCCTTCTGCTAACCGATTCTCACCGGTTCAACACTTCCATTGTCTGCGAGTAATGTCTTGAGAGGCTAAGTCTCAACACTTAGGGCTGCTAGGCTCCAAGGTCGAGATCTATAAAGGTTTCTTAGCACGTAGTTTGGCTAATCATTATGCCTGGCACTGTCACTCAACTGTCAAACTAAATGTGTGAGAGAGAGAAGCACGTCTAAGTTACAGCAAGTACTTCATTGAAAGTAATATTTATCGACATTGACTTGAGACTTGACTAACTTGTAGTTTGGGAATAGGGAGCTAGGTTAAAAAAGGGTTTCTGTTGCAGAGTCAAAGCTGTAGTGGACGGATTATCAAGACGATAAAAATAACGACGTCTATGACGCAAATGAAGAACTAATATCAAAATCCGGTTTGCGATATCAAAGTCACTAGACACAAATCCCGTCTGTTCGAAGGATTCTCTGTTCTCTACGAGATAAACCTTACACCCTGTTCTCCATTTTCCAAAAGAGCTACTGAGGTTCGATAAAACCTTAACCGTATGTGGTGACAGCAGTCGATGTGCAATCTATCTGTGACGATTTCACCGAACTTAAAAATAATATAATTTCTCTTTATATTTTGCACCCCAACAAACAGTTGATGATTTCGCACTTTTTTATCAAAACATTAAATGTAGAATTTTAATTTTATATAAAATATATTTCAAACACAAAGATACCCTATTAAATCTACTTACTAATTCAACCGGACAAAAGCTAAATTGTCCGCCAAACCTGCCAACCCTGGTAACAAGTCAAGCTAAATTTCACAAGCACAATACCCTGTCTTTGTTCAAAGTTATAATATTTACGTCGCTGGAACGTCGCGCCACAGATTAACATAATTTAATACAATATTCCGTGTCACAGCGGAATTTATTAGACTGTATAGAATCATTCTGTGGAAATGTGGACACGATCCTTTTGGTTCGTGGAAATTCAAATTTCTGGCAGGTTAATAGGTCGAAGGGTTCTGTATACGACAGTACATTAAAATTGTCAAGAATCGACAGTTGAAATTGCTTCAATGTATTAGAAATTAATCAAATCAAATCATTTATTTTTGCTGAATACACTGTTACAATGGTGTTATAAGAATTACATGTTTCAAGTGATTCTACCATAAGGCATGCAAAATTTATACAGTCATAGACAGATAGAGTCATTATACAGTCATTTATACAATCATCAATTAATAAAAATATACATTGAAATAAATAAAATTAGATGAATTAAGCACGATATAATTATAATAAGTTAAAGTCATAGAGGAGAATAAATTATTTATTAAATTATAAAAATATTTAGATTATTTCAATGTCATTCCTAGAATTATTAAAGTACATTAACGGATTAGTTAATATGAGATACATGCATAATTCATATAATAATCGATTTTACTTGATGTCACTGTGAGGTCTTTAGTTTGGCAAAATTATCATTGAGGAAGTCATTCAAGTTATAATAGCATTTAGTAACCAGCAATTTCTTTAAACTTTTCTTGAATAGGGCCGTATTCATTGCCCTTATTTCTTTAGGTAATTTATTGAAGATTAATAAAAGTAGAACTTGCTAGAAGAACCTACTTGTTCTTTTTATGTATTTATTTCATTCTGTAATCTTTCATCTGCTTTTTTCCAACGTTTTGAAGTCGGCTTAAAGTTTAACCGGATGCACCTTTAAGGCGACATTAACTGCCCGCGACCTTGAGCGCGCACCTTGATGCATGAAACGACTGCTTTTTTATTTTCGTCTGTAAATCTCTTCGGCAGAGGTTATGGTCAGTAAAAGTTTTATAGCTGTATTTATTTGACTTTATTCATTTTATAAAACTATTTTAAAGATAGTATAGACACATAGATAACAGAAACAACAGGAGATATGGCAAGGAGGCGTGGTTCATGCGAACTCTTGTGGCCGCCAAGCCGCCTGATGCCACTTTCAACAATGAGTCGAATGTCAACTTGCGACGTCTTCACTGTTCGTGATTTTTTACAAAATACCGCGTTGTTCAATGATTGTTTGTAAAAATAACAACTGTATTGTGAATTACATTAAAGATGGCATCTCATTTCACACGAAAGTATTAAAATATTAATGTTTTTCTTATTAAATTCATTAAAACATTACTTCGTGGTACTAGAAACACGATGAAAAACCAAATTAATTGTTTTCATTAGGTACAAAAACCATTGCTTGCTTAGTTCAAATTGACCAGTGAATCGGCTGATCTAATAGCGCAATGGATAAGTGTTTTACTGATGCTCTCACATAACTTCATGGCTCTCACTCACACAATATTTTCGTAAAGCGGCAGCTGTCAGTTTTTGTGAGCTAGAGATGTGATGTTTGTGGTTGTCGATATTTTATACGATGATCCTGCTTAGTACGACTATGCATGATACAATTAATTATTGTAGACACAATTTGTTACTACAGTGTAAGGAACTGGGTATTTTATGGCATTACTGAGAGTTGTCGTAAATGTAGATAAGAAAAACCAATATTCTTTACTACTACCTAAAATAATTATGTATTGACTAATCCTTACTATTATCCTTACTAATATTATATATTATGCGAAAGTAACTGTCTGTCTGTCGAGCTTTCACGCCAAAACTACTGAACCGATTTAAATGAAATTTGGTACACATATAATAATATATAGCCTGAGAAAGGATATAGCCTACTTATTAGTGAGAAAAAAGGGTTGTAAGGGGTTGAAAGAGATACCGCGGCTTCAACACAAAGGGCTAACAAGGAACATGGGTGGTTTTTAGTCAGTAGAAGTCTTACACTCCCTAGCGTTCTGCCCAGAGCGGGAGGAGTCATTTGATGATTTCCCATCCTCCAAAATAAAAAAGGGCTTGAAAGTGGGAGATTAATAGATACTTCTTAGTCGCGATAATCGACATCCACGCGGAAAAAACCGTGGGCATCAGCTAGTAAAATATAAATTTACAAACAACAAAAGTTAATATAGATACAAATAACAACCTCAACCTCATTATTGTAAACAATACTGAAAATAGAAAGTAGGTACTTTATACTGCTTACTATTGACTGAATAAATAGGTAATATTCAATGATTACTCGAGTTATCTTTTATTAAATCAGTAACTAATGGGAATATAGGTAACTAGGAACTTCAGCATTCGGGCATTAAATAACCGATAAAATGTAAAAAAGAATTGTATGAAAAATATAAGTGTATTTTATCGTTTTTATTTATTTTCAGTACCCCATAAAAGTTTTAGTAGAATAATAAATTGAAGAATCGATAACTTTTTGATTTAGTCAATCACTAGTGTCTAAGTAAAACAAAATGTACTATGTAAATTGTACGGTGCATGGTAAATACACGCTGTGTCTGAAGGGATATGGTTTATAATTGATTGTGTAGTACGTGATGTTTTAAGAAATGCGGGTGTGTGCGCTACAGCGTATATCTATTGTTTTTACTGCTCTGCGTGTGTGAACTGACGACATAGGTTCCTATACATTTTCGGCTAAAGGGCATATCTCCTTTTGTTTCTGTTATCTATGTATAGACATTAGACGCACATAACCTGTTTGGGACCGGTGATATTTGAAATGTTTCAAGTAGTGGAAAATTATTATCGGTCTTTACACAAAAAATATATTTAATCAAGTTTATCTGGGTTGTTCTGTTTGGCGTAAGACTGAATATAAGAAATTCGTTGACGGTTGAACAAGTGTCTATGTTTGTGTAAAGGTAAGACTAAGAGCCTGTTTGATTTATCTACAATTAAGTACCCCTTAATTTACTTACAAATAATTTGATACAAATTATGTTCCGTTTCTGAATTTATTCAGTGAGTAGTCGCTGTTTATGCAAAAAACAATCATTCAAACGTAGTAACAACTGTAAAAAAGGCAATAATTCTAATTTTTGATAGTTCTTTGAACTTTAAGCAAATACAGAATAAAAATCGTATCTTAAGTAATGACTTTAACTCAAGTGATCTTTAATTTGTTTTTATATACGGTTGTAAAATATTTCCACTGCGGAACCCAGAAAGCATCAAACATACATAAAATACGTGTCTGTGCCACTCAATATTTTAATGACCGTGTATTTTATTGCATCGGCGCACTACTCGAGTTTGTTTTGTGGTACCCGTGGAAATAAATATTTAACGTACGTTGTCGATATTGGATACAGAACTTGATACCTGTTCACGTGTAAACTGATCAAACGAATATTTTTAAAAGTGTTCAGTAAATTGTCGGTTTTGGGTCTACAGTATTTTATTAAATTGTCTGATCGTTTTGTATTTGCATATTGCAACTGTTAAATTCGATATTCTTGTGGCATAACGATAGTAATTTAGAGCAGAGGACTATACTAGGTATAATTTTTTTAAATAAACAGAATAAAAAATACGCTATGACCCCCCTGTACTCAATGCATCAATTAGTAATGTCTTGAGTGAGTTACAATGAGTACAACCTCAAAAAAGTCGCAGTGCTACTTAGCTTGAGGTACACAGTTCTTGGTTGATGGCTTCTCGAAGGGTACGTTTCCACCCTGTATTTGTAAGGGTGCTTCTATAGTATAACTTGTTAATTAAACATATTATATAACTCAAAACATCCCGAAATCAAATTAACAACAGTTTCACGAAACTTGGTACGAAATGTTGATGTAATATATTGTTGGCTCAAAGTCACGCCATCGGCCAGTAGCCGTCCGGTTAGCGTACGGTCGTCGTGTGGCAACCGACTGAAGTTCATAAAACGAGGCGAGCGGCGTTGCAACGGTCACTTTTTGCTTGGACGGCGCTCGGAAAGGACTTGCTACCCGACTATTATCGTGTGCTTCGCTATTTTTGGTTTATGTTTTTGCTCGTGTACTGATTATTCCATTTTGCTAGTGCTATTTCTATTTGATTATTGTTTAAAATGTTTGTCGTGATATTTTTGTAAAAGTGTAATCTAAACGATATTAAACATTGTTTATTTTGATCACGTATTTCACTTCTGATTCCTAACATCAGAAGTGGGATAAAGATCGTTTGCGCCCACAAGTTAAAAACTAGTTTTCAGGCTTTTAATTTTAGATAAAAGCCGGTAGTAGTTAGCAATGGATAGATCGAGTTGTTCGCGTTCAAAAACTATTGCCTCTCGTTCTAAGCGATCTTGTAGCCACCATAAGCGGAGTGGAAGGTCACGTACGTAGCAAGTTTCGGGATCCGATCGCCGTTCCAAGCGCGAACGAGATTGTCGTAGGAGCCGCGTGAGGACGCGAAGTCCTGTGTAACCGCTCTCGCGGTTGAGGCGACGCTCCGGACAGGATTGTTGGTTTACTTTCGTTCCTGATACAAGTAAGATCGAACCATTAAATTTTAATATTTCGTTGATTTATTAGTCGCAAGCGCGACTACTGAGCATGAAGGTTCTGGGTTCGATTCCCGGGTCGGGCAAAGTGTTATTTTCTGGATTTGTGCCCTGTTGGTGACAATGGGCTCACCCCTATTACATGGTTAAGCTTATGTCTTAACATAATTGGCGAAATGTGGGTATACTGGGTACCTGTGCCTAACCCTTCGGGGATTGCAGGCGTGATGTTATGTGTGTGTTTATAAGGTCACTGGGGTGATTGGCAATGCCTCGGACGCATTGGTGGTTATTTACATGGTTAAGCTTATGTCTTAACATAGCTGGCGAAATGTGGGTATACTGGGTACCTCTGCCTAACCCTTCGGGGATTGCAGGCGTGATGTTATGTGTGTGTTTATAAGGTCACTGGGGTGATTGGCAATGCCTCGGACGCATTGGTGGTTATTTACATGGTGGTGCTAATACGTCGCTTAACGATTGGTTGACCAATAACAGCACGTGGACTCATTTTAAACACGAATTTCGGTCATTGTGTCCGCGTGAAGTCGATATGGTCACTGTGCTATAATGACGTTATGAGTACAAGTATCTGTATGACCTAGTTAGTTTTTTTTCAAAGTCGGGTACTTGTGTAAGTGAGTTTAAAATATTTGTGAAGGTACCCACGATACAGGAGAAATTCCTGGTGTGGGGCAACGTTGTGATTTGTGGTATATCTGATGCTAAACAAAATACAGTCAAAAGTCTTGTTTTCCGTATATTTGAAACCCAAAAGTGCAGTTGTTGGCAAATCAAACTTAAATAATCATGGTCTGCGTAAATGCAAACCCCTACGCAATATGATCAGTTGACTTGTTTTCGTGTGAAGACGTAGGCCGTATACAGGTGCACTGTAAAGTCTGATAAGTTTTGCTTTATTAAAGAAGTAAGTTGCCTAATACACATGATAGGCTAAGAAGGATGCCAATGAGTTACGTATCAGTTGATGCTTATAAGAATTTTGATGAAGTAAAGTTGTGGTTGCAAGCCAAGAGATTCTATCGGCTGTATTGTGTTAGACAGTACCAGTAATTATTGTGTAGTCGTAGTCCGATTAAAATTGAAGGTTTTTGAGGAAACTCGAGTAGACAGTGGGTGTGTTTGTTGTATTTTGTGCGTTTAGCTCTGGTTGAGGTCAGGGTCCGGAAAGACCGTAGTGTGAAGTCAAATGGTGATACACACGGGAGATCGACTTGTTTACTAGTCAGATAAAGATCTGTAGTTTTACTCGATGATTTTTGTGAACCTGGCATTTTTTTGACGCAATAATGTTTTTAAGATTGATTTAAACGACAATGGTACATGACCCAGGGTGGTTGATTGTTGTATTTTCGATAGTTTCCAGTTTAGCCACGTTTGATTTTATCAACGATAGTGGGACCTAATGAATGTTTGGTCAGGAGTGACCGAGTGGAACAAAATTCTGTCGTAGATTTGTCTCTTTGCAGAGTAACCATAACATAAGAACGTGTGGTTTGGTGGCCTCAGCTGCGTGTGTGAAAGTCTGTGTGATACGCTAACAATGTGTCTATGTCAACAGCCACTGAGGGGTATGCAAACTTGGAGCCTATGCCTACAGTGTGTGTGGAAGTCGACATCTGAGGGGTATGCAAACTTGGAGCCTATGCCTACAGTGTGTGTGGAAGTCGACATCTGAGGGGTATGCAAACTTGGAGCCTATGCCTACAGTGTGTGTGGAAGTCGACATCTGAGGGGTATGCAAACTTGGAGCCTATGCCTACAGTGTGTGTGGAAGTCGACATCTGAGGGGTACGCAAACTTGGAGCCTATGCCTACAGTGTGTGTGGAAGTCGACATCTGAGGGGTACGCAAACTTGGAGCCTATGCCTACAGTGTGTGTGGAAGTCGACATCTGAGGGGTATGCAAACTTGGAGCCTATGCCTACAGTGTTTTGGAAGAAGTCTGTGTGATATGCTAACAATGTGCTTATACATCCCTATATGCCTATTGGTATTCTTGTGACAAGTTTTATTTGGTGAATGTTTCTTTGAATTTGATTCTCGACTTGAATGTTCCTTAATGAATGAGATTACTCTCTTGTTGTACTACTCGGTTAGAGAACCTTGGTGTTAAAGGTTTTACTCGATGATTTCAGCAGTTTTTGTTGCAATAGAATTTTTAAGGTTGGTGTGAACGACTATGGTATAATGATGACTCAAGGTAGTTGAGTGTTGTATTTTCGATAATTTCCAGTACATTTGATTTAATTAATGAGAGTCGAATTTGGTGCCACCCAATGGAACTAAAGTTTGGTCAGGAGTGATCGAGCGGAACAAAATTCTGTTGTAATTGTAAATTTGTTTGTTTGCAGAGTACCTAACCATTACACAAGGATGTGTGGCGTGTGTTTGGACGCAACGCAACGCTGCTTGGCCTTAGCAGTGGTTACCAGGGCTTTGCCACAGTGATGCCATGAACGTGCACGGCGCTGCAAGGCGACTGCGCGCCCTACTGGCGTTGCTGAGCGCGTCGCTGCAAGGCGACTGCGCGCCCTTCTGGCGTTGCTGAGCGCGTCGCACGCGCTGCAGGCCGACTGCGCGCCCTACTGGCGTTGCTGAGCGCGTCGCTGCAAGGCGACTGCGCGCCCTTCTGGCGTTGCTGAGCGCGTCGCTGCAAGGCGACTGCGCGCCCTTCTGGCGTTGCTGAGCGCGTCGCTGCAAGGCGACTGCGCGCCCTACTGGCGTTGCTGAGCGCGTCGCTGCAAGGCGACTGCGCGCCCTGCTGGCGTTGCTGAGCGCGTCGCTGTAGGCCGAGCGCCTCGCTGAAGCCCAGCGCCTCGCTGCAGGCCGAGCGCGTCGCTGCAGGCCGACTGCGCGCCCTACTGGCATGTACAGCGCGTCGCTCCAGGCTGCCAGCGCGCTACTGACGTGTTAAGCGCGTCGCTGCAGGCCGACTGCGCGCCCTACTGACGTGTTAAGCGCGTCGCTCCAGGCTGCAAGCGCGCTACTGACGTGTTAAGCGCGTCGCTCCAGGCTGCCAGCGCGCCCCACAGGCGCAGTTGTGTGCGGCACTCCACGGTGCCAGCGCGCCGTACTGGCGCAGTTGTGTGCGGCACTCCACGGTGCCAGCACGCCCCCCTGGCGTTGTGTGAGACACGCTATCAAGGAGACAGCGAAGACTCAGCCGCCTTGTTGGAAGCTGACGAGGACGTCAGAGCGTCAGGAGAGGCCGTGTTGGCTCAAAGTCACGCCATCGGCCAGTAGCCGTCCGGTTAGCGTACGGTCGTCGTGTGGCAACCGACTGAAGTTCATAAAACGAGGCGAGCGGCGTTGCAACGGTCACTTTTTGCTTGGACGGCGCTCGGAAAGGACTTGCTACCCGACTATTATCGTGTGCTTCGCTATTTTTGGTTTATGTTTTTGCTCGTGTACTGATTATTCCATTTTGCTAGTGCTATTTCTATTTGATTATTGTTTAAAATGTTTGTCGTGATATTTTTGTAAAAGTGTAATCTAAACGATATTAAACATTGTTTATTTTGATCACGTATTTCACTTCTGATTCCTAACAATATTATGTTAACTGCCAAAGCGACATTCAGCTAATTGGACATAAGTTAGTAAACAGACGGCAATATAAAGTAGTTACTGCGCGTCAACCAAGGAATAAAGGTCAACGCACAGCTATACAGACTGAATGAGACTATCATTTATTTATTTATGTACACACAAAAAAAAAAGATAAAACATAAAAAATAGAAGAGCACAAAAGTACTGCTTATTTCACAAGAAATTTCTTCCTGCAGACCTGCCTATCTTCTCAAACCAAGTCTTGAGGGTAATTCCAAGGAGGTACCAGCTCGCCGCACGTACTATTCCCAAACCACTCTAACTCCTGAAAAGCAGAATCAACAGTGGCAAACACCAGAAAAGCACCGCGACAATGAAGCTCGACAAGTCCCAGAAAAACAATTTAACTGTCTTGGACCCCGCAACAAGAAAAACATAATTTCCGTTTATATCAGCAGCGCGAGCGGTGAGACGCTTGGTTCGTGGTGTCTCACTTGTGTTCGACCGATCACCCGCTTACGGTGAGGCATCGCTTCACTTACGCAGGTCTGTGGCCACCTTCACCCAGCCGTATGAGGATGGTCTTTTCACCGTAAGAAGGGTGAAGACTCGTCACAACCGGAGCAATGCTGAATTGATCCGGTTATTTATTATTATGAGCCTGATGTGTCCCACTGCCAGGGTAAACGCTTTACTTCCCTCTTTCCATTTATCTCTGTCTTATGCTGTTTGGGCGGAGTCCTTGAAAAATATTCCAGCTTATTACGCCTTCTACTTCTAGGCCTAACGCGTTGTCTGATTCTGTTATTCATAACTCAATCTGAAGCCACTTTGGCCCAAGTTTTTTATGTGATATTTTTGCTTAAATTGTGTGGGCGCTAGTTGAAGTCGAGCCGATATGCTGAGGCAATAATGATCCTGTGCAGTGCTTTCAAGTGTGCGTTGACCACTATATCCCAGCGTTAGAATAATAACCACTAAGAGCTTTTATGTCGTTTTTTTATTTTAATTTTATCGCCTTCTGTTTTGCGATTAAAAAGATAAAAGTTTAATAACAATAATTAACGTTGGCTAGATTGCTTGAATGAAACTTTTACTGTTTGAGGTTTTTTAAAGGTCACTGGTCCATTTGTTATTGTTTTAATATTACTTAAGTGCTGATAAATCTTTAAGTTTATTTCAGTAAGCTCCCAGACTTATTAGATTAAGTTGATATTATAGAACTTTGCAGTTAAATATTGTAGATCTTCACAATAACACGGCTTTTAGATTACGCACTTCTTAGAAATAATATCATTGACAAAGTTACAAATGGAAAATGGCCATAGAAAGTGGCAGTACGTAAAGATAGTGTCGGGTTACTACGCAGTGTCTACGGCGTAGCAAACCGCTACGGTTGCTACGCAGCGTAGCGCTTGATCGATCGTCTACGGATGGTAAGTTTATTTGCTAATCTTATTGCGATTGTTAAATGTTTTTATTAATTAATTAATTTAAGATCTCCAACAAAGGGTGTATGCAGATTATGCGAAATAAATAATGGACGACAAAAGTATCACCTAAGTGTACTCCTTCATTATCTGACAAATTAAAATATCTAACAAAGTACTAATTAAAAAAATATTTACAAATATACATTTTTGGCTCGATTACCAACAACCTGACTCACGAATGGGACATCAGCAGGCACACTAACTTCTATAACTGCATCAACAATTTTCTAAAACGGTGAAGAAAAACATCGATCGTGAGGAAATCAGCATATCCTAGAACCAAACATTCGAAGACGTGTGACGTCCATCAAGCCGCCCACCATGTGATGGATTACGGTTCCCTTTCAAAGAAAGAAGATCTGTACCCCAGCAATGCCTTGATATGTTTCCACCAAAACACAGAATTATTCATGACGTATTTTATCTCTAGAAACGTAGATAAATGTGGGTAGTGTGACATGATAAACGTTCGAAATACATAAAAACAACAAATAATATAAAATTCAGCACTATTCGTTATCGCCGGCGTGACAGCGACCCAACTATCTATCATACCAACATTTACCTAAACTAATATTTTATTTCCTTTCAGGACTCACCCAATATCTTTTTGTACGTTTCTTTGAGAAATTTTATAAAAAATATGTCTCTTTATTCCTTATCTGTCATTTTATTTGAGAAAAATTGCTAAATTTTATGTTTAACCGAAATTAGATTAGAGAAAGTAGGCAGTGGAAGACGGTACCCCGGATGCCTATGCTAGCAGGATGCAACAGTATGCCAACACTGAACTGAGACACATTCTTTGCGCACGACCTTAATGTAAAGAACATAGTGGTTTATTTGAATGGTTCAGGATTAAAGGCTTATTGATTTTTAACTGAGATTTCAATACAATGGGTATTGAAATTTCAGTTTAAAACAGGGAACATTATAGGTTGTCTAAGTTACGATTCCATTTTCGAAGGTTTCCATAGATTGACAACCAAACTAATTGTGGTAGAGGTATTTCAAAAAGGGTATTTTTTGCTACAATCAAGTTATGAACTTGGTGACCCAAAGATAAGCTTTATTGATACAAAACTTTTCCAAAAGAAAATACTTAAAGTCTGACCAGAACCAGAAATTAATAACACAAATTCATCATACCGCTACCGATACCGCTGTTTTATTAGTAAGCCACGAACTCCCGATATTTATAACACAAATAAAATTATCACACGTAAATTCCCGAAAGAGATTGGCAGAGAAATATTATATAAACCACCCTGGTTTTACAAGTATGTTATAAATCCTCTGTTACAGATGTCTGCCAATGCTAGTTACCATTAACCAATCACAGCTCTCGTCTCAAGGGTAACATAGACCCCGTCAGAGCTGCGGGTTGTTCGAAAGAGTTACCGTGGCCTCAACACAAAGGGCTAAAAAGGACCATGGGTTGTTTTAGTCAGTAAAAGTCTGACACTCCCTACCGCTCTGCCCAGAGCGGGAGGAGTCAGTTGACGATTTCCCACACCCAAAAAAAAATATTATTTTCTATTTCTCGAGATTTATAACACAAATTATCACACATAATAATAACTATGATTACAAGAGCAGCAGCTCGACGTGCACGCCCACCATCCCCGGATTCGTCGCTCAGCTCCGCCTCGCTGCCGCCGGAACCCAGCCCCATCGTGAGTGCTGTGACACCGGCCGCGGCAGTTGCGTCGAGCTCGAGCGACGAGTATTTCTCGCTGTCCCCGACGCCACCACCTGCTCGGCGACGGAGAGGACGCCGGCCGCCGGGCGGCTTAGGACCTCGAGGCCCACCGGCTTCTGATAGGGTCCCAGCTTCCGGCGGAAGTGTGCAGCGCATGCGATGGACGCAATCCATCAACGAGAACGTCATGCGCTCATACTATGGGGCTACAGAGGGAGGAAACAACCTGACCGCATACCGTGTCCGGATGCTCTCTATGTTTCAGGTGCTTGAGCCAGCTGTCAACGTATCGGCACAACGACTGTCGGATCAGGTGCGAGTCATCCAGCGTAATCGTATGTTGGATGACACCGTACTTGATCGCTTGCGGACTGAAATGCAGAGTAACCGTGTCATTGCTACGCCGTCGCAGGTTGTGGTACCAACACAGTCTGCCACAACACTGATTCGTGAAAACGACGTGAGTAGTGACATGGTTACTGATGTAAGTACACAGTGCAGTGAGGAGATGAGGAGTACTTTGGAGGGTGCGATCCAAGAATATCGTTTCATGACACCCGATCTTAGGCCACGCTTACCTCGTTTGCCCATGCATAACAGAAATAGGGCGTTGATGGCAGTTCTGGATTCGCAGTTATCAAGCTATTTTGATAACTGCGAAAACCTCACTGATGCTCATTCGATCCTGTATTGCGCGGCTGTAACGGCATGTCGTGTAGCTCATGTCAAATTTCCGGATGACAGAGCTACACGACCAAAACCAGCCGTACCGGCTTGGCAGTGCAGGATTGAGCGACGCATTGCTGGGGCCAGAGCTTTCATCGGCAAACTAAGCTGCTTCCGGGAGGGCAACAATCGCCCTCGAGTGATGCGCTTTGTGAGACGGGCGTATGCGGGGACTGATATCAGTCCTCGAGACTACATGTCCCGTGTCGCAGAGCGCATCGACTTCTGGAAGCAGAAAGTGTATGCATGGGCAAACCGTATTCGTAGGTATAAGCGGCGGGTGGAACGGTACACACTGGGACGCACCTTCCAGAGGGACGAAAGGTGGGTTTACAGAGCTTGGGAGCGACCGGACCAAGGTGTGACTGACACGTGCCTACCGGATGATAACGCCATGTGTTCGTTCTGGCGCAACATCTGGTCGGTACCTGTCAGTCATACCGAGGGTGAATGCACTCGGGACGTCGAGCGAGCATGCGAACCAATAACAGAAATGGGGGCAATTACGATCAGCCCCCAAGATGTAGCTTGTGCAGTTCGTCCGTTGCCTAATTGGAAATCACCAGGGCCGGACGGACTGCACAACTTCTGGATAAAATGGTTTACAAGGTCGCATGCTTGCCTGGCAGCCCTATTCCAGTCAGCCTTAGAGTCAGGGTCGCTACCAGAGTTCCTGACAACTGGAATAACCCACCTGCTCCATAAATCGGGTAGTACTGCGGAACCCAAAAATTATAGACCGATTACGTGTCTTCCAACGGTCTATAAAGTTCTTACCTCCATTTTGAGAGCTAAAATTAATAAACATATTAACGAAAATTCTGTTATGTCTGCTTCTCAAAATGGATGTAGGAACGGGTCCCGTGGTACTAAGGAGCTACTCCTCATTGATATGGCCATTAGCCAACAGGTTCGCCGTTCCCGAAAGGATCTGTCGACATGTTGGATAGACTATAAGAAGGCCTATGACTCGGTGCCACATACATGGCTCATGAGGGTGCTAGAGTTGTATAAAATTGATGCAACTCTGCGCACCTTCCTGATGTCGTGTATGGGGCAATGGAGGACAGTCCTTCGCTATCCAGGATGTCGACAGATTCAGAGAAATAGCGAACCGATAAGGATAGAGCGGGGTATATTTCAGGGCGACAGTTTGAGTCCACTTTGGTTCTGCTTAGCCTTGAATCCTCTTAGCACGCTGCTGGAGGATTCAGGGCTGGGCTATCGGTTGAGGAGAGATGGTCAGATTATATCTCACCTCCTTTACATGGATGACCTAAAACTTTTCGCCACCAACGATTTGCACCTGATGGAGCTACTGAAGGTTACTGAAGTATTCAGCAGTGCCATCAGGATGGAATTTGGTGTAGATAAGTGTGCGGTCATGCATGTGAAGCGAGGGGGGATTGTGGAGTCTGTGGGAACCCAGCTCACTGATTCCATAAATCTTAGATCCCTCTCAGCAACCGAAACCTACAAGTATTTGGGTATGTCGGAAGCGCTGGGCATTAACGTTGCCGACATGAAGCAATCGTTGAGGGAGCGCTTCTTTGGCCGCCTGAGAAAAGTATGTAACAGTCTTTTATCAGGCGGAAATAAGGTGCGTGCCTTCAACGGTTGGGTCATGCCGGTTTTGATGTACTCTTTCGGCATACTCAAATGGACTGAAACAGAGCTAGACGCCCTGGATAGACGGGTCCGTACATTGTTGACGACATATCGAATGCATCACCCACGTTCTTCGGTTATGAGACTGTATATCCCACGGAAGTGTGGAGGTCGAGGCTTTTTAAATGCTAAGACTCTCCACAATCGTGAGATATGCAGTCTCAGGGAATATTTCCTGGAAGCCGACGTGGGGATGCATCGAGATGTTGTCGCGGTGGACAAAGGCCTCACCCCGCTCTCCTTGGCTAAAGAGAACTGGTGCAAACCTGTAGTGCTTGACACTAAAGACCGCATGGAGGTATGGCAGAGTAAGGAGCTTCACGGACGCTTTTTACGGGCCCTACACGGGCCCGATGTAGACTTGTTAGCGTCCGTAGCCTGGCTACGTTCCGGGGAACTCTTTGGAGAAACCGAAGGTTTTGTCTGTGCAATTATGGACGAAGTTATGATGACGAATAACTACCGGAGATTTATTGTGAAGGACGGTACGGTTGACATTTGTCGGGCATGCCACCGTCCGGGCGAATCAATTCGTCACATTATCTCCGGGTGTTCTCGTCTGGCTAACGGAGAATACTTGCATAGACACAACCTTGTAGCCAGGATTATCCATCAGCAACTTGCTCTGAAATACAACCTTGTGGAATCGGAAGTGCCGTACTACAGGTATGTGCCCGACCCAGTTCTCGATAATGGCAGTATCACACTGTACTGGGATCAATCCATCATCACTGACAGGACTATTATGGCTAATAAACCTGATATAGTGGTGGTGGATCGATCAGAGCGGCGCGCAATGATTGTTGACATAACCGTCCCGCATGACGGGAACCTCGTGAAAGCCGAGAAAGATAAACAAATCAAGTATCTTGACTTGGCTCGCGAGGTTGTCGACATGTGGGATGTGGACTCAGCGATCATTGTGCCGATAGTCGTTACAGCCAATGGCTTAATTGCCAAGAGCCTCGACCAACACCTGAGGAGGCTCTCGTTAGGCGGCTGGATCAAGGGCTTGATGCAGAAAGCGGTACTCCTGGACACGGCTCGCATTGTTAGGAGGTTCCTTTCTCTGGAGCCCTGACCGCCGGTAGCTTGGACCCTGTTCCCGATACCGGTGGGCTACAATTTTTTATATTTTTAAATGTTTTTTGTAAGAAATATTTAAAAATGTACTAAATTTGTGTAAAGATAAATAAAGGAAATAATAATAATATTCCACAACTATCACACAACGCCATCTAGTCCCAAGCTAAGCAGAGCTTGTGTTATGGGTACTAGACAACTGATAAACATACTTATATATTTCTAAATACATACATATTATAGATAAATTACACCCAGACACAGAACAAATGATCGTGCTCATCACACAAACATTTGTCCTGGGTGGGAATCGAACCCACGACCTCCGGCATAGCAGTTAGGGTCACTAACCACTAGACCAACAGGCCAGTCATATATTCCTCAAATAGGTTGGTAGAGAAATATGGACCACCCAGGTTTTACCAAGCATGTTATAAATTCCATGTTACCGAGGTCTGCCTGTGCATGTTACCGTTAACCAATCACAGCTCTCAATGGTAACATAGACCAAACTAAAATATCCCAAATATCTTTACTTACATTCTATTTGTCTAAAAGGTAGTAATGTAAGTCTTTCAGTAATAACAGTAAATAAAAGGAAAGGTTGATAATATGTGAGTGCAGTAGTTTGTGGAATGTATCCCACAAATATATATTGAATACTTGGACTGAAATATTTTTCTAGAAATGTGAAGGAACTGGCGTCTCATTTGATGAGTTGTCTGATATTTGTGTGGTATGTGATGGATATACTGGTGTTATTATGATGATATGAAAGCATTGGACGTGAGTACAAAACTCATTATTGTCTTCGGATCTACATCTCATCTTTTTCTTTTTTAGTTAAAAAACGTTGCCCCATACTAGGATTTTCTCCTGTATTGTGGGTGCGTTCAAAGACATTTAAATGTCTTTGAACGCCAACGCCAACTTAAATGTCTTTGTTTTGTCTTTGAATGTCTTTGTACTTCACAACAACAACTATCTGTAGGCCATACAAATGTTTGTTCCGTGCGGGGATCGGAGCCGCGACACGTAGCGCAACAATCAACTGCTTGAGCCACTGCGCCAACCGTGCCGTGCCGTGTGATAATCAACCTTTTATATTCCCACTACTGGAACACAGGCTTGCTCTCTAAGAGAGGAAATAGGGGCGCCACCACGCGGGACCAGTGCGGCTTGGTAGATGTCAATTATTCAAATTTTTTTATTGTTGGACATTATCTCATCGTTTTGAGAGCAGTTGTGATGAAATAAATTACATAAAGTAATGCCGCCAGTCTGGGTTTCAACCCACGACTTATTGCTCGTAAGTCCAGGCTCGCAACGCTGGACCACCGCTGCTCTAGAAAGTGTATACATGCTTTGATTCTACCTCAGTATGGCTCCACTTTTCAAAACTAAGATAAATAGTAAGTCTATGTGTTCATCTGGAACATAGTCCATCTACGCTGCAAATCCTGTAGGTCATTTTAATATGGACAACGAAAACAAAAACAAAGTCTAATACTTATTGTTGCCTTCCTTACAGGTGCCAGCTGCGAGCTCAAAGGACTTTCCACCTCGCTTGAGTATTACGTCAGTGTAGCACAGGCTTAATATCTAGACTAGGCGGTAGTTGGACACTAAGCTTTATAAATAGGTGATGTATTCTCTTTCGAGTAGCCGTGTAATGCATGTTTCCTTATGTTACTTTTGTGGTACTTCTTGGTATTCTTATAGAATTTTTTAAAATGATAATTATGCCGAAATATCGGGGGCTCGAAACAAAACGTTAACGTGAAATATCCCATTTTCAGTGTTTAAAAAAAAAAAAAAAAAAAAAAATGAGATGTTTTTATATGATAGTTTTTTGGTATTATTATGTTAAGAAATCATTTAGTATTCTGAACCTGATATTGGAGTCGGATTAAATATTTTGTTTTATTTCGTAAAATACCTAAAATTAGGTGATCATTGGTGTTCCGCAAAGACTATATAGCCTCTATGGTGTTCCGTTACTAATGTAGAAAAATAAACTTTTTGCGCAGTGCGTTTCCTTGGTCCGTCTAAGCGACGACGTCCTTCTTCAGACTTTACACGGTGTAAAGAATCAAGAGGAAAATAAACATCTGCTCGTAATCATTTGCCTGTAATGTTCCCACTGCAGGGACTCAGGCCTCCTCTTTAGGAGAGGGGTGGTAAATCAGCTCTAAGAATAGGTAATTAAAATCCACTAACTGAGGCTCATGTTCAGTGAGCAGTTCTTCAAAATGCAGCCGCAGTGTGTGCGCAGGCGGCGCTCGTATCTCGCTCACACACTCGACGTCGTCCGGATACGGCCGAGGGAAGCCGGGGCTCGACACGATGGCGTGCGGGTGCGAGTGGGACAGCACTATCGTCTCGTTGCACAGGATCTTTGAGGCTTCGTAAGGATCTGGAACAAGGTGGAAAAGTTTTAAATTAATCTGTGTCAGTTCAAAGACGGGTAAATCAATGTGGGTTTTTAGTTCGTATGTACTTTCTAAGTTTATGTTGGTCGTCACTAACATTGGTCAAGAAAAATCATGAAGAAAATAGACCTAAATTATTAAAAGTCAAAATGCGCCAATCATCCTTGCAAGAGTGTGGTGATCATAGAAATATAATTATATCTATGGTGGTGATCAATGCACATGCCAATGATACCTATATATTTGAGGAGAAGAAATTGGAATAAGTTATCGATTTCAGTTATTTTAACGTGCCCCGGGAAGCATGCAGCTTGAGGTCCCTACTGTCATTATAGATCTTTGCCAGGTGTTTCGGGTGCAGTCTCACAACAGACAGCCATTGACAGCCTCGGGTATTGTGCTAGTGACTGATGGATGAATTATGGAGGTCAAGTAAGAGAACAAATGGTTGGTAGTATGTTAGTTATTTGGTTACTTTATTCATTGTAACATAACACAACTAGTGAAGTGTGGGTGTACCTATCCATTCGGGGATTACAGGCGTGAAATTATTTTGTTTATTTTATTATTTTACGAAACATACAACACTTATGTTTTCTTACTCATCTAAACTATTCAAACTTGTAAAGTAAAGGTTTCCAGAATGCAAATAAAAAAGAACAACAGAATTCGATTCGAAGAACCAGATCAAATGGTTTCTACATTCCATCCGATATGAAAATATCTTTAAATAATTCCGAACAAAATGAAATATCTACGTACAGATTTGTACAAAGTATATATGTAAGTATACAGTGGTGCATATTGCAGAAAACTGTTGTGTACAGTGTACGCTCGTAGCGGTATCAAGTTGAGAACTTCGCTTTGTCTACACGAAGTTCTGAATACATGTTTTAAGATGTATGATTGTATTTGCTTGCGCGATGAGGTGGATTTCAAATGTTTGTTATTGTTTCTGTAAGTCAAGTCTCTTCGTAAGCATTTTAAGAGTAAATAAGAAGAGAGATTTGGTTTACAAATTTCTTTGTATGAAAAGGTAGATTAAATTACTAAATCCACTTTAGATGGGAATATTATTGGAATTGATACAATCAGGTACCAACTGTATACAGGTATGCTGCGTTCCATAAACATGAAAACTACGAAGAATATACATTTAAAATAATTCGTAAATGTAAAAAAAAGAATCGTGTACTTTACTAACAAAATACCGACTCCCAGGACTGTAGGTAATTCCCAAGAAATAAATAGAAGCAATTAAAACAAGGCTTTGACGAAGCTTAGTACGTTCTAAATTATAAGGTTCTTTGTACACACCACTGCCTACTTTAAATACTCGCAATGAGACATTGACAACATTTTCCCGATAATTGTGTTCTTAAGCCTACAAAGTAACACGTTAAGTAGCAGTAAGCAGGACTACAATAGACATTTAACATCGACGGAGCCGAAATAAATCAAACTGAACCGTTTACGAGCACCGCAGTAATTATTATCTTAAGTGCCTCTAACAGATGGTGATTTATAGCAATTTGCTCGAATGTTTATTATTATTTATTCGTAAACTTCTGATATAACAGTTTCTGTAGGTCACCTGACTGGGCCATCAAGACATAGGCTGTGTCTAGTTTGGGGCCCACGGTCACTTCTACTTTTATATTATTTTAACTTTGCATTTTGTTATTTCTTCGATCTATCTTGTGCGAAGCCTTACAGCACAGCGACTACAGGGTTAGATCACCGATAAGGCCGAAAGGTTCAAGAGCGGTGCTCCCTTTTGGCCTCATCATCAGCCATTCAGTCTGTAAGGTGCTCGGATATATTTTACATTGAACTGGCCGAGTAACTATGTTTAACAGTCTCTCAGGGACTAAAATATGCGTCGCTTATTACGTTCATTGTAGACACCCACTCAAATTACGAATATATGATTGCAAATCCAGTCCCAATTCGAAATGCTTTATAACGCCCAAATTAACCGGTTCACTTTTGCCTTTCATTTTGAATGAAGCAAGTAAATTGAATCGTGTTAACATAAAAGTGAAGCATTCAACGTAGGAGGGATCCATTTGTATGCCTTTCAATCAATTTCGTTGAACCTTGCATAATCAGCTTACAAATGTTCTCACTGTTAGCATAAAGGTTGCCTCTCTATGAGAGATAGTGGGCCGTAATCCACCACGTGGGAACAGTGCGGGTTGTTCGTTGTCACATCCATGACTCTGATTTATTCGTTCTAGCTAGGGTATGCTATTATTTCTTGAATAGTGCTCTCAAAATATTAAACGAAAACATTGCGACGAAACCGGCATGTACTTGAAGCAAAAAATCAAAGACATTTTGTGACATATCCCACCACGTACTGGGCCAGCGTGCTGAATTAGCCGATTCTTTCTCACTAAGAAAAGGCCTGTGTCCCAGCTATGGGCAAAGCTTATGTTTACGATCGTTTTTAACTTTGCAATATCGGTTACTTCCTCTTCAGAAAGGAGGATTTAATTCCAACATTAAAAGCTTTACCAGACAGGCGAGAAATTCTTAATTCAAATCCTTGTCTTGCCACAACTTTTTTTTTAAACCTGTACATCGCTGTCCCCGATAGCGCATTGTCGAACACAGCCATTGTTTCATACGTACGCTTCCCGCCGTTTGTCTCGACTGTACTCAAGAATGGCGGCCACTACAATGTACCTTGTGCTTTATCTGTCATTGTACAGTAAAATGTACAGCTGTGGTATTACTTTGATGTTTTTATTGTGCAATGTTTTAGATTTATAGCTGTGTTGTGGATGTTACTTTGTTTGTGCGCAAAATGTGGAGCCGTGGGTAATGTTATTTATACGTACACATAACATATATCTTTCTAATCCCGCCCGTTTTGTTTAAGTTAAAGTAAAAGGGGACGAGCCCATTGCCATCATCATCACTCTATAATGTTCCCACTGCAGGGACTCCTCCTTAAGAGAGGGATGTGCTATATTCCACCACGCGTGTACTGCGGGTTGGTAGATGTCAAAAAGTCTTCGAATTTTTTAGTTCTAAGAGATGCGAATTTCCTCACGATGTTTTCCTTCATCGTTTTGAGAGCAGCGGTGATGAAATAAATTACACAAAGTAATGCGCCTGCCTGGGTTTGAACCCACGACTTCGTAAGTTGGGGCGTTCGTAAGTTGGGGACTTCGTCAGACGGGTACAAATCCAGACCCCGTGTCTGCTATTGAAAATTCCTGATGGAAAAACTCAATAACGAACACTAGAAAACAAGGCAGACAATGTTATTAATATGTAGAATTAAGAACTTAACATCACGCCTGTTTATTCCAAAGAGTTAGGCAAAGGTGAACGATACCATACGAGTCCCATGCCATACGAGCTTATTGTTGTCAATACCCAGACTCCAGACTACCACTAAAATTCTAAGTGAAAAACTAATCCGGGAATTGAACCTGGAACCTTGCACCCACTAGATCACTTAGGCCGCGCTCACTTTGGACACGAATTCGTATTGTACGTTAACGTACGATATAAATTAGTCTAATAATATACGAGTCACATCCAGTATGAGCAATCCCTTAGTACTTGGAAGGTTAGGATCGTTCGTACGTGTACGCACGAGTAAAATTCGTAAGAAAACGCGTCCAAACTGAGCGCGGCCTTAGACTATTTCCTTTATTCTAGCAACAAAGAATCTTTTGATGCTAGACCCAAAACAAACGAACATCGAGTCATCGAATTCCTCATGTCATCAGCTGTATTACACGGATTCTAACTGCGAACTACTCCGAAGTCACTCGGCAAACTCCGCCACACGCACGTGCGTACACCACAAACAACCATAATTCCAATAAAACACCACTCTGCATATAAACCTTCACTTTCGAACCCACCCTAAACAATTAAATGTCAAATAAAATACATACGAATCCTTCCGTACTTCAGCTTGCAAGCATCCTTTACATAATTCCATCTCACTCACACTTTTGTAATAGAAAGAGATAGAAGATAAATATTGAATGGCCTGTTACAAGTCAATAGGGAGGAGGACGTCTTCAGAATACGTAATTGTGTGAAATGGGGGAGGCTGTGATCTTAATCCTGGAGATGAGGAGAATCGAAAGATCTGTGTTTACTTGTAAACGTGTAATCTGTACGTGTCCTGCGAAGACTTTTTTGGGAGTAAAGAAACTTGACTGTATCTCTGAAAACTTCCATCTTCCATCTTCTAATGGGTGTAAAAATACCCATAACACAATTGTTGTCCCAGTTAATGTGTTTTTTTTTTGGTTCTGGACCTGGGAACCTTTCAGTTACGGATATCATCATCATTATATCAAGATTATGTTTGTACCTTGAACATATTGTAAACCCAAACGATTTTAAAAGAGTGTCCATGAAGTTTCTTGCCATTCTTCTCATGAGACCAACGCTTTGGAATGGGCAACTACAGTACACTCACGAGTTATTATGCCTTGTGACTGGGACTGTAGCTTAGTTTATTTAGCTTCAGTAGTTCAGTAGTTTACTGCCGTACTCTGCAGCTTCAGTGGTTGCTTGGGCCGTCGCTTGGTAAGGGCTTTTGGCGGTTTTGTCATACAAAACTATGTCAGGCCTTTGCTGGGTGGCGGCTTGAGTAATCGTTGGATATCTCTGAGTGCCGCAGTTAGTTTAATTCGACTATTCAAAAGTGCCTGTTACTGGCCTACTTGAAATAAATATTTTTGACTTTTGACTTTGACTTTTGATTATTTGCTGAGCCTTTTCCCAACTATGTTGGGGTCGGCTTCCAGACTAAATGAATGCAGCTAAATACCAGTATTTTACATGGAGTGACTGCCTATCTGACCACTACAGCCCAGTTAATACTGGGTAACATGATACCCTCAGTAAGAAGTCATAGCCTCATTCTGCTAAAAATATTGTCACGATAAATTTTCTCTTTTACAATCTTTTTAGTACTTTAAATATAAACTTAACACAATTTAAAATATGCAAAAGAGAACTGCAGCTTTGCCAAGTCGCACATTCACAGTTATTTGCATCCGGAGCACCGAACTTTGATCTTTACAGCAATTTTACACAGCTATTAACGCCCCCCTCTCCCCCCCCCTCGGCCCGGCTGCGGCTGACGCTCCCGAAACCAAGATTTTGGTATCTAATAAGAATACTGGAAAAGTTTCACTAAGATAAGAAACCTAGTATGAAGTCTTCATCATCATCATTTCAGCCTAAAGATGTCCACTACTGGACATAGGCTTCCCATAAGTGTCGCCACATTGTAGGTCCCGTGCGTCTCGCATCCAGCGAATCCCCGCAATCTTCACCAGGTCTAAGAATTATGTGCCAGGCGAGAACGTAAAAAACGTGTTGCACCGACATGAGATAATTTCGAACCACATGGTGGGTCCAAGCTAAGACTCGGACTATGCAGAGTTTAAGACACTGGGGTAGATCATGGGGTACCCCATAAATGTGAGGAGTTTCTTAATAACTGCATTGCTGCACGAATAAATACACCTTTTTTTGGCGTGTGGGAAATCATCAAATTCTCTCCTCCCGCTCTGGGCAGAGTGGTAGGGATTGTCAGACTTCTACTGACTAAAAACCACTCATGTTCCTTCTTAGCACTTTGTGCCAAGGCCGCGGCATCTCTTTCAAACAACTCGCAGCCTCGACGGCACGAATAAACCCTCTGTCCGTACCTGTCTTTGTGATTATAAAAAGCAGTTTCACACCGGATTGGTTCTCTGCAAGGCTATTAAACTTTTTGATAGTTTAAAAAATACTGCATTTTTATTGGATCGTACGCTTTTATGTATCCTTCAGACTGGTAGGTTAAGTGTTAAATTCGTGTGTTTATGTCGTACCGAATGGCTGCTTCCTTCGTAAATTGAGATATAAACTTTATTTTATTATTCTTAACTAAAAGTATCACTGCATTTTCGGTGTTTTTTACTTGCACCATTGAGTTTTGTTTGTTAATGCTTTGCGATAGTATGAGTTGAGTTAACGAGTTCGATTCTCTTTGTAGGCTGTGATAAAAATATTGGTAAGTAAAATAAAGCGGTTACTAAACGTATTGAAAATTTCTGAGTCGACTTATTTGAGACTAGCTTTTGCCAGCGGCTTCGCCCGCGTGAAAATGACGATTTTCCATACAAACTTTCATCCCCTATTTAACTACCTTAGGGTTGAATTTCGAAAATCTTTTCTTATTCCTTGTCTAAATTATAAAGAGAACCTCTGTGCAAAATTTCAGCTTTCTAGGTCCAAGGGTTTGGGCTGGGTGTTGATGAGTCAGTCAGTCAGTCAGTCAGTCAGGACTTCTCTTTTTATTATTTATAATATAGATAACCATCAAAACGCTCAGAGGAAGACGTTTAGAATATTATTTTATTTGTTCATAGTATGTAATCTAAAAAATCCTGAAATAAAGAAAATATTACTAAACACTAACGACTTTTTAATCTTAATTTTCTACTTAACAAAACTCGCTACTTTATCATCTGCCTAGCTTTTTCCCAACTAAGTTGGGATCGGCTTCCAGTCTAATCGGATGCAGCTGATTTTCTGGCTACTGTTTACCTGTAACGTCTGCCAAAGATCAATATATGGCAGCCGGGACCAACAGCTTAACGTGCTTTCCTAGGCGAATGGGTGGTCATCAGGGCATCCATCTACGGACCAACCTTGACATGCACGGCTTAACCTAAAGATCGACCCCTACTTATACAGATGTAATTCAGCCTTATTAGAAATTTAATGCATACGGTAGACTCGCCGTAAAATATGGCATATAATTTAGAACCAAAACCTCCTTATCAAAAACTCTTTGCAAACTATTTCTCTGTCCATTCGGCCAGGATGGAACCACACTGAGGACATAATGAACCGCTTTGTGACCAAGTCAGGCAACATGACACAAAATAAAACGATCGCAGCAGACTGGCATGAAGGAAAGATTGTGTCAAATGGAATGAAACTGCTTTTCTTTGTAATCGTTGTGTTATTTCGAACGTTTTTCTGGTTTTATATTTTATTGGGTATGGCTGGATAAAGTATGGCTGAGGAATTTTATTGGAGTTTGATTACCCGTTTTAGTCCACACCATTGAGGTTTTATTTGCCCGTAATTTGAGGTTTTTTTTATAAGTTTTATCGTCGTAATTCGGCCTAGCCTTTTCTCAACTATGTTGGGGTAAAATAATAGTACATTACTGCAGAATCCAGTAAGTAAGCCTTCCTGGCCAAGTATGAGTTAACCGGACCGAACCGCAGGTGAGGTCTGGTTATATACGAGGCCAGGATGGCTTTCTTACTGGTTGAGGTTTGTATAATGCTTTTCTCAAAAATTAAAGAAAGTTTAACAACAAATTCGTTTAATTAATATTGAAGGTTACATTCATATGTGAAAAACGCAATAGCACTTTTTGGCCGACCCGGGAATCGAACCCAGGACCTCACGCTCTGCAGTCGAGCTTGCGACCACTAGACCAACGAGGCAGTTCAGGAAACAACTTTAGAAAAAACTTTTTAATAAACTGAAATTACTAAATACAATCATAAAATCCCACACCATACTTCTACAACATTACTAAGTACAAGACGCAACGTATAAAATGGCTGTTTAAGGTTCCAAAAATATATGTATCTCATAAAATGTCATACCAAAAAGAGAGATAGATATATATTTGGAACCTCCCTTCTATAACCATGTTATAATGGCTAAACTCTAATCTGTGTCTGGTACTATGTTTTTTTTTCTAAACAGATCTAAAGAGGATGACCTAGTGTCCAGTAAGTAAATTACATACTTACTTACTGGACAGTAGGAGATTCCAAGTTTAAAATCTCGCTTCTTACTGGACAGTTGTGAATAAGTCTCCGGTAAAGTTCACTTTCTGGATACTTTTTAGAGATGTTATGGCAACATTACATACGTATTTTACTGGAAGAGAGCTACTCGTAAGTCGTACAAATGACAAGCAACGCTTTAACGTGCTTAGAACTACAATTTATACCTAGAGTGGGGCACAGTTTAAAAAAACCCATCTGATTGCTTAGTTACCTAATAAAACACCCTGGTGAATAAATTAACATATAACTTAACATCCGCCAATCCGCCAATCCGCACTGGGCCTTCGTGGTGGATTATAGCCCATCCCTCTCCTTGAGAGGAGGCCTGAGTCCCTGCAGTGGGAACATTATAGGCTGATGATGATGATGATAACTTAACATAATTTTTATTTATCATCAGTCTAATTTGGCCGATACATAAATACGTCATCGTCGTTTTAAGACGATTGTTGAAAAAAACAATTACGACCATTAAACATTAGTAAACTCAGTAAAATGCAATTACAGTTCAAAGCCTTAAACTACAGTTATCTAACCAACAAATACTACAATTCCCGGTAACGATAACTGAAGTGCACTCAGCGGAATTGAGTTAAAACAGCTAATGTAACGAGCAACCCTTCTGCTGCAACAATGAGAAAATATCGCTAACTGCTGTCTTATTAATAACTTAGTAAGCTGCTTTAGAGTTTATTGGCCTGCGATGGTAGTGGTGGAAAGTTGGAGCGGTACTTTTTTTACCCACGACGGAACGGAGACGGTATAATTATGCGTTTGGGGTGAGAGGTTGTTTGTTTGTTTGTTTGTGTGTTTGTGCAAATATATGTTGCCATTTTTCTCCAAAACTACTAGTCCGATTTTGATGCAATTTTCAGTTATGGGTTCGGGTTTGATTTTTGTATGTTCTTAGATAGGTGTTACGGTGACAACTCACCAGGGGGCGCTGCAGCAAACATTTTTTGTGCAAATCAAAGTTGCCATTTTTCTCCAAAACCACAAGTCCGATTTTGATTCAGTTTTCAGTTATGGGTTTAGGTTTGATTGGTGCATGTTCTTAGATAAAAAAAAGTAAAAAGTTTAAAATAAAGAGCAAAATTAAAAATTTTGAAAAAACCCACAACTGTTAAAAATTAATTGAAAAAAGGATAAAATAACATAAAACACCCACCTTAATAAAACCCAAGAATGTCCGTCGGGAGCTGAACATTGCAAAACTAGTTCATTTAACGGCAGCCCCCGACGGACATTCTTGGGTTTTTTTAAGGTGGGTGTTTTATGTTATTTTATCCTTTTTTCAATTAATTTTTAACAGTCGTGGGTTTTTTCATGTATTTTATAGTGGTTCAAGGAGTGAAGTTTATTTTTAGTGGCAAGAAAGAAATAATGTTTCGTTAGTTCTGGTTTTAGGCATGCGTTAATGCCCGGGATACACGAGGTCAGTTTTTCAAGCCAGGACAGCAAGCTAGCGTCAGTAAACTAGTACTTCTGGCTTCGTGTACACAAAAATAGCAGCATTTCTTGACTGGCCTGTTGGTCTAGTGGTTAGTGATCCTAACTGCTATGCCGGAGGTCGTGGGTTCGATTCCCACCCAGGACAAATGTTTGTGTGATGAGCACGATCACTTGTTCTGTGTCTGGGTGTAATTTATCTATAATATGTATGTATTTAGAAATATATAAGTATGTTTATCAGTTGTCTAGTACCCATAACACAAGCTCTGCTTAGCTTGGGACTAGATGGCGTTGTGTGATAGTTGTGGAATATTATTATTATTATATTATTATTTCTAGCATGTTCCAAGCCAGAGACAGGACAGGGGCCCAATTCTGTAACTTAGAGATAAGCAACATGCCATTGACACTCTATCGACACACTACAGACATTATTATGCAATAGGGAAAAGAGGTGTCGTTGTTCGATGGCTTCACAATGGCAGTTCGATAGCCAAACACGATAGACACAACTGTCAGATTTCACTTGAAATATATTTACAGACTACCCTAAAGTCCTACTATGGCGTTTCAATGTCACTACAGTGGCAAGTCAATGACCATAAATATTTGTAGAATACCAAATGTCAATGAATAGTCTATTGAGACACAACCGACACACTATCGACACACTATTGATAAGTTAGCTATTTTACAGAATTGGGCCCCTGTTTTGTAGAGAACTAGCTTGCTGCTCTGACTTGAAAAACTGGCCTCTTGTATCCCGGGCATAAGAGATATGTGTGTATCTTTAGCTGTCTTTGCAGTGTTTTGCCAATTATGGTTGGTTTCGGATGTATTTTGAGTGTAGTTAGAGTTATATTAGCCACCGTAGGCGTGTAAATGATTTCAGGTAAAAGTAATTGGATCACAAGAAAAATCTTTCAGTTCATATTTTTTCTTCTTTTATTTTCAGTTCAGTTCAAGTTGTACGAGGCACGATCTCACAATCGGCACGAAGTGACGTCATAAACCTCTCGTGATCACGGCGCTGTAGCGTCGACAGGTAATTTGGCACAGCACTAGCAGTGTTGCCAGCGCTGTGGGATATAAGTACACTGTTTAAATGAAGCTTTATGTTTTACAAGTGAATAAAAATTGTTAAAGATACAGTCTTCCTCAAAAAATTTGAAAATCGTGTATCAAAGTCTGATGTGATAATAATAATTGATATTTATCTTGATGATTCTATTACAATAAAAAAAAAATAGTAACGATGTCACTTGAAGAATACCTATAGGTACTATTTGCCATTTACAATCTGACCATTATCAATTGAAATCTTGTTAATATCGAACTCTAGTATACACTCGAACCCATACACTCTTCGATTACCTTAATTTTAGTAGATTCTTTCAACAAAATTAAAGCTGTACTATTCTACAACATTCGTCTCCAACGTCACGTACCAACTCATAACCACCTCAAAATCCCTGTCATTTTTTTATTTTGAAAACCATGCCTTTTTATTCGAGTTATTCCGGTCTGATCCCCTAAAACTGATACCCTAGGGGATCCGTTTTATTATAAATTATTTTCTATTCCGGTCTGATCCCCCGTAAAAGAATCGGATACCCTGACACATTTTTAGGACAGTCAGCAACAAAATATTTGTACAGGTTCTATTAGATTAAAAAAAAAGAATAGGTAGTAAAGTCCCACAAACTACCAGGAGAACAGAAGTAGGAAGGAGGTATTGGAAATTGGAATAAGTCCAACAAACTACCAGGAGAACAGAAGTAGGAAGGAGGTATTGGAAATTGGAATCTTCAAATCAAATCTATATTATGCCTTTATAGTAAAGTCCCACAAACTACCAGGAGAACAGAAGAGACTTTACTGTCCTGCAGGGCTATTGCGTATCTTTTAATGACAGTGGCTAACCTAAAGTGTCCATAGATTAACTGTAAATTGGTTATGGTTTGGTACATTTTTTTCTTAAAAACTAACCATTTGACAGTTATTTGATAGACACTATATGTTATCCACTGTCATTAAAAGATACGCAATAGCCCTGCTGGTTTCCTATCTCCAACAAAAAAAAGTGCATGGTTTTAGAAAGAAATAACATAGATTTGATTTAAAGATTCCAAAACCTCCTTCCTACTTCTGTTCTCCTGGTAGTTTGTGGGATGATCGTACAATTGTAAGTTATAGAAAATAAATAAAAACTGATTATTTTTTCATTAGCAACTGTATTTTGGTTGACTGTACTTCACTTGTACTTGTGTCAAAAAGGGGATCAGAACGGAATGATAAATTACAGGGGATCAGAAAGGAATAAACAAAAGAAAAATATTCGCAGTGGATCGGTTTGGGGGATCAGACCGGAACAACTCTTTTATTCTGACCACGTAGACTTCCGCATCGCCTGACTTTAGGGGATTAACTGTCCCCGGAAAGTCAGGCGATGCGGAAGTCTGACAACCCAGTGGAAACGCGAGTGCACTGTTCGACCGTTATATAGGTCGGCGCGGGTCGCCTAACTAATTCCCCTGTTTTAAATTCAGAACGCGATTAGAACCCGTTTTGAAATTCACTTTTTTTTTCTTTTGCTTCTGTTTTGTTTTTATTCTTCTTCCTCATTTATAAATGAACATCCCGTATTTTATGTGCAGTAAACTAAAACTACGTTCAATCTTTCCAAGCATAGGTAAGTAAAAGCGTAATATAACTTTATGACATTCTTAAAATAATGCAATATCTCTCACCCGGCCACTTTAGTCGCCAATAAAACTCTTTGTCGTAGTTGAATACGCACCAAAGACAGAACTTTGACAATAAAATGGTGAATTAATTCAGTTATTAAACATTAAGGAGGGAACTTCTCAAGTTGTAATTATTTTTAATTATAGAAGCGCTGAAGAGGCTTAGCTTATCTGATTGATGACGTCATTCATAAAAATGGACGGATCACAAACTTATTTTACTCTTGACACTTTTAGTTATCTGTTCTTGTGAAGTGAAACTGAGGCTTACAACTTTTTCAAGAGGACTTTTTAATTTTGTTTGTACTAAGGGTCATTTTTTAAGGCTACAATTTAAATGCTCACCAAAAAAAAAAGATTTTTAGACCGTAGATTAAAGTACAGTAAAGTACTAAATAAAATATTTTAACTTCAAATAAAATAAACCCACTCTATACCGAGGTGCCTAAAGAACAACGTTTTAAGTTCCAAAATAATTAGACATTCATCAGAATAATTGTACGTGTTATATTTATATTCTTTTTGCCTACCAAAATGGATAAATGCTCACCAAATCAATTAACCAAAATTATAATACGATCGTCTCGCGACAGTATCCTTTATGGGCGGCATGGGCACCGGGCCGTAGGCCGACGAAGGAGGCCGGCGGAGGTCCGGCACTTCGGGGACAGAAGATATTAGTGTTATTTAATTTGCGAGCGAAGCGAGCGCGCGTCATGGAGATAAATAAAATTGAAAGTCGTGAAATACAATATTGGTGACATCTATTTAGTGATAATATAAAATATTTGGTCTGCAGTTAACTTTAAAGGCGTTTATAAATCTTTATGGTATAGAATAAAAAGGAAAATAGGTTCATTCCTACAATACTTTAGGAAACACAATTTGGTGAGCATTAATCCATTTCGAATTTTTTTGATAGTAAAATAGGTTCTTTTCTGGTAGGCGTTTAAACACAAGCCATTTTTTAATAAACCTGAACGCGATTACCGATTCTTAACCGAGTTCAAGGACTGTCAATGTTTATTAATACTCCATAAAAATTATGACACTGTTCATTATATCATTCTCTTGCACATATAGGCGCAGCATGTCGTCTTCTTCTATCATCATCATCATCTGATGATAGGGTAATGATGATTCATTACCCTTTAATTTTCTCACAGCAGGAACTCAGGCCTCTAGGCCTCAGGGCTCTACTCGTATACCTCTATATGTAACTCAAAACTTTCCTCACGACATTTTCCGAAAGAATATTCAAAAGAAACCCAACTCCAGTTATAGCCCGTAATGTTCGTTTTATTAGCCATCTAATCACAATATAGATACATTTCAAAGTTATCTAAGCACACTTTTTTATGTAAATTGCGCCAAATCACGATACAAGTTAACAATTGAGTTAGCTTTGCATATATTATAATTGGGTGTAATTTATCTATAATATGTATGTATTTAGAAATATATAAGTATGTTTATCAGTTGTCTAGTACCCATAACACAAGCTCTGCTTAGCTTGGGACTAGATGGCGTTGTGTGATAGTTGTGGAATATTATTATTATTATTATTATTATTATGCATAGCTTTGGCTTGTTACAAGGAAGGTAAGGAACAGAAGGACCAACGATTTCAGTATCATTTATGTAATATAAAACAAATTAGCTTCCCGCTGTCTGTCCCTATGTATGTTTAGATCTTTAAAACTACGCAACGGATTTTGATGCGGGTTTTTTTTATTAGATAGATTGATTCAAGACGAAGGTTCTTTTATGCACCTGTGTGAAGCCGGGGTGGGTCACTAGTACTTTATAAACACTTACATACAACTGCCTCATTGGTAATCGCGACTGCTGAACATGAGGTTGCGGGTTCGATTCCCGGTTCGGGGGAATTGTAATTGGGTTTCTCCATCAGGAATTTCTCATTAGCAACCGCGTCTATTACAGGAAACGTAAACATATATGGCAAAAACTGGGTGTACTTTAGGTATACCAATGCCTAACCCTTCGAGGATTCGAGGCGTGATGTTATGTTGTCATACTATGTCAGTGAAGACTTTTGTAAGTAAAAAAGATTTTTCTGGGTTCTCAGCTGTTAGAAATTTGGTAGAAAGCAGGACTGACCGACGGCCTAAATAATCACTGTTAGAACTAAACCTTCTAGTTTTACTGTTTATGCGTCAAAAAGCATTAGACATAACTGCTGAGCAGTATCGCGTTAAATCAACGCTGGCACGCAACAGAACGTCCTTGGAGCGACAGAATGTCGCGTGCGCAACAACTTTAAGGCTATTCCGGATAAAGATTTGTTCGTTTTACAAACTTGACTTGATTTAAAAACAAAATCATCATCAGAAAGATAAATACTGGAAAACATCAACTGTCTACTCTACTTCCCTTCTTTTGTTTTTTTTTGTTCTAATAGGTACCTAAACCTCTGCCTAACACACGTTTACAGGCGTCATGTTATCTGATTTATAAGGTTTCGACTGCTAGATAACGCAGGTCTTCTTTCAGTGAAGGGAACGATTAATTACCACAGGTCTAGTACGGCTGGTTAGAGGTTATCAAAAATGTAAATGCAATTTCTAAATTCCTCAAGATATTTTCCTTCAACGTTTTGAGAGCAGCGATGATAAAATCAATTAAGTGCCTGCTTGATTTGTAACGACCTACGACACATACGAGAAATAAACGCTAAATCGATTGCATAGACAACCCATGCTATGCTATGCAATACTTGCTTTTGACGTTACAATAAAAAACCGAATGTAAAAATAACGTTCCATTCAATCCGAACAAAGAATGAATGGGAGAACTATTTGATATATTCCAATCCATTCGTAACCATTCGTTCATAGTCGTGTATTCCCGAAGTTCTGTACAACAGTGAAATTCAAAAACCGAATAAAGCTACGTGCGGTCTGTGTACCGTTTAACAGCCAAACATGACACTATTCCAAATTCGAATTTCAAAAAATGGCCGCCCGTGACAAAGCTTTGCATCACCGTCATTTGGCTCACAATGACGTCACGTTAACGTCGGGTGAGTTTCGTTTTACCTTCAACTGGGTCATACCGTGTACCGAACGGACTTACAAGCCAGTTTTATTTGACCCACCCTGCCTCCCAGCTCTCAGTAAAAAGGCCGACGTGTAAAGAGTCTGCAATAGTCTGGTAGAGATCTGGGTCTATTGGTCGGTACGGATGTAGTTTAGAGGTTTGAATTTAGAATCGTGTTTCGATATTTGAGTACTGGCAGATTAGATTGTTTTAATTGTTTTACACCAACTTTCTAGCCATTTTATTTTTACATTTTCAAATAAATATTTTCATAAACAGAGGTAGAGATTTTGTAAGTCCTGACATGACTAAAATGAAAGGTTCAAGGTGGTAGGATACAGAACTTAATTTATAAATATACCATCGAAAATATGATACCACACAAAACTGGCTGTACAACAAAATAATATTTTTACAGGTAAATAAATTCTTAAAGGAAATGTTACAAAGGAATTGCAAATCCACGACTGCAAGTCTAATCTTTAAACAAGTTGTCAAAGCAAGAAAATACACAAGATATTGTTCAACAATTCGGAACAAAACCGTTTGACTCCTTTACCGTTTCATCGTAAACTTGCTAGTGCTTGACAAATAACAAAATGTACGTAAATACAAGTAAATACGGTCATATAGTGTATTTATGTAGAACAAACGGTCTTATACCATGCTTCAGTAAATTTATGGCAGATAAATAGTAAGTGCATTTGTGTGGGAACATATATAGCTATGTGGTGTGCTCATAAAAGGCGACGGATTGGAACGAACTTAAACAGGACATCATGGATGTACTCCTGGAAGCATGTAGGTAAGAGGTGGATAGCCACCTCTCAAGTGTGTCCTATAGAGTACACACTTCATATTTTACTTTTATTAGCTTTAGTTCATAAGTTAGTTATTAGCCATAAAACACTTTTATTGTTCTTATTTATTTTAAGTAACTAGGTATATCCTTTAAAAAATGTTTAAACTTTTATTAATTAATTACATTAATTAATTAATTAACATTAATGTGTAGACATTATTTGTATGCCTTTACTATATTATATTCTTTTGATAACACCTGATAACTCTTTTACCTATGTGTCACAAATAAAGATTTTTGAATTTGAATTTGAATTTGAATTCATCAGATAATTATATTGTAATTAGTCAGGTACAGGTCAAAAAACCAGACTGCTGTTGCTGTTGTGTTGATATTCCCGATAGAAAAACCCAGACCTGACCTGGGAAATGAACCTACAACATGAGGTTCTAGGTTCGTTTTGCAGGTACGAAGTTTTTTTTATGCTAGCCTATATTGTATCAGCAAAGGCCTCCCCTATCTCCTTCCATTCCTTTGTATCCTGTGCGATCTCTGGCAATGTTAGCCCCGCAAACACGATCAGATCGGTAGTAAGTAAATGTAAAAAAAAAACTAAATGTGCTTGCCAATTACATATCAATCAAATGAGAGAAAGTAACACGAAACACGGAATTATCAGCTAAAGTGGGCTATCATAAATATTAACTTACTATGATATATGTGAAAGTTTGTGAGTATGTCACAAACTCATAAACGACTTAACGGATTTGGATGTAATATAACACACAGATAGGATAACAGATGGGATAATAACTGGACTCTACGCCAAGCTGCAGCCATAAGCTAGTCCAAACATAATTATTTTCAATTTCAAATGGAAATTACGTTTTTCCTACTCCTCCACTATTCTTTTCTGATTAATATCGTTGCGGGATCCAAGACAGTTCAATTAATTCTCTGGAACTTCACCGAGCTTTATTGACTAGTCATTTTTCTGGTGGATGATTCTGGGTTTCAGGATTTCCAGTGGTTTGGGAATAGTGTGACGGGTTTATTTCAAATATAAATAGGTAATTTGTCGCGGCCTGTATAGAATCCTAGACACCTACGTAAAATAAATCGTAATACATCTCTAAATGTTACATAAGACCTTCTAAAAATGATACTCTTTCCTGTTTCACACACCACTGTTTCATCCAAGATAACTATAATAAATGTCTTACACTAAACTACTGTTTTTATCCCTTAGAAAAATTACCTCCACGGTTCATGTGTGCTTAAAATAAGAGGGTGATCTATTCATAGTCTCTATTCGCCTTATCTTTAGTAGTAGCTTTGGTTTTTTTCAACTTCCTCCAACTATAATTTCGTCTCCTTTAATCCTAGACGTTTTTGTACGCAAAAGATAGATTAATTTGATAGGTACACAGGTTTTTTTGAAGTTCCAAGGCAACCTCTTTCGGAATTTCTTTCAATACCTTTTTTATATTTTAATAGGCCGACTTACGTAATCGGATCTGAGTTCTGAAGGTCAAAATGGCGTTCTTATTCAAAACGTAGACCTTTGAAAATCTATTCGTTAAGTTTTGGGGTAATTCAAATTTATGACGGCATTAAATATCCTATCTATCTCAGCTTTGTGAATTACAAGCGATTTCGCGAATTGTCTAATGATTTTGTGAAATAACTGAGACGTAGATCAAAAACCAGTTAATACTTAAAAGTTTTTGTTGTTTGGTTCAAATAAGATGTAATTTAAGGCTTTATTAAGTATTAGGTAACATAACATAACATCACGCCTGTAAAACCCGAAGGGTTAGGCAGAGTTGTACCCCATATTTCAACAGTCAGGTTTAAATCAGATGTTATCGACAACGCGAGCCTTTTGCCATCAACCGAGCACAAATCTAGACTGTCACTGAGCAATTCTTGATCAAAAACCTAATAATACTTTGCCCGACCGGGGAATAGCACTCAGGACCTCATCCTAAGCAGTCGTACTTGTAAGTCTCGATGTAGGTATGTATATAATACCCCCTTTTTTTTTCGGGGTTGGAAATCATCAAATAACTGCTCCCGCTCTTGGGCAGAGCGGAAGGGAGTGTCAGACTTCTACTGACTAAAAACCAACCATGTTCCTTCTTCGCCCTTGTGCCGAGGCCGCGGTATCTCTTTCGACATCCCGCAGCCGTATATAATACCCCTAAAAGGCTAGGTAATATCTTCAGGCTCGATGTACCTATAAACATTAATATTCATTAACAGTTAACTAGGCACGTCATTGTATGAAGCGATGGTAATTATTAATATGTTGCTCGGGATACAGAATAAATATAGGTTTAGGTAAACGATACGATGACGGCACAGTTGGCGCAGTGGCTAAGCGATTGGATTGCTGCGCTGCGTGTCGCGGGTTCGATCCCCGCACGGAACAAATATTTGTATGGCCTACAAATAGTTGTTTCGGGTCTGGGTATTTGTGTATGTGAGTTTAAATGTTTGTGAACGCACCCACGATACAGGAGAAATTCCTAGTGTGGGGCAACGTTTTTAAAAAAAAAAAAAATATATATAAATAGCGGTATGTAAATATTTGTACACAGAACCGTTTTAAGAATTTCATTATACAATAACGATATCTCATAATATGTCGAGTTCCGATAAGTAGGTAGATTAGGAGCTATGAGGGAACAGATGAAGATACTCACATACATACATACATAACCAGTCAAAATCATAACCCTCCTTTGGCTTTGCCATAGTCGGGTAAAAATAAAAATAGAATAGTTTATTTATTTATTTAATATGGGCTTACTCTTGACCTCAATCTTGCCCTAAGGGCAGAGATGAGGTCGACGATGGAACGAGCTTACCCAGAAGAAGCCTATTTACTCGCGACTTAAATAGATTGGGGTTATATGAACTCGGGAAAACCGACGCAGGCAGGGTGTTCCACTCCTTGGCTGTACGAATAATGAAAGTCTTAGCAAAACGCTTCGTACGAATGTGTGGAACATCGACAAGGTATGGGTGATAACCTGCAGTACGCCTAGTCTCTCGATGGAAGAAGGGAGATGGTGGAATAAGCTCGTGGAGCTCTTGCGCACACTCTCCGAAGTACAGTCTGTAGAAGACCGACAGACATGCAACTTTGCGGCGGTGGGCCAGGCTATTTGACGGTCGTTACAGGTAAACAGATGGCTGAAACTCTGACAACCAACTCTTACAAAGGGGTATCATATTACAAAGTACTAACTGGGTTGTGGAAGATACATAGGCAGTCGTTCCATGTGAAATACTGATATTTTAATTATTATTCAACTTTTATCAGTTAGACGGGAATAGTTGGGAAAAGTCTTGCCTGATGATGATTAAATTTTCAATCAAAGCAATAGGGTTCCACAACATTATACCTTTATTTTTTAAGTTTCTTTATGTAGCCCCTTCATAAAAAGATACCAAAACATACAACACTATAGAGTTGTACCTCATCTAGCCACACGGCATCGCTCAACAAACAAGGGCCGACCATTAACCACAAGTAGTTAATCATCCCACTCGTCACATACTAACGCACGCTCGTAAACAGACTAACGAATCGCAGCGGGTAATATGTCGCGAATCGCAGCGGGTAATCTGTCGCAAATCGCAGTCGTTACTCAAAGTACCGCACATTCCACGAAATGATCAGTTGTTAGCAGTTCTACGAAAATTGTATTTGTGTTTCGGTCTGATTGATGTCTGTAAACTTGTGATAGGGTACCTATTGTAATATTCAGAATAGTGGTGTTTCATGTCATTGTGTCTGGTGTCGATTTCAAGGGAAAAACGTCTCAATTGACACTCTTTATAAATTCATCATTTCAGACGAAAGACGTCCGCTGCTGGTCATAAGCCTCCTTAAGTGTCGCCACATTGACCGACCCCGTGCGTCTCGCTTATCGCTTTAGAAACTAATTAAAGTTAAATTGCGATGGCCATTCCATTTTAAATGCCAAATGAACTGTTAGATAAACTGGAACAGTGGCAAGGAATCAATATTGTGATTGTAGAAAAGGCGCAATGACGAAATAAAATGATATCCTTAGAAAAAACTACAGTAGCCAAGTTTGGTTTGCAAAAGCATGCTTTTTAACTAATTACTGTAAAATGAGGAGGTTATATGTATATCCACCAGATTTATTTTTCATGTATTTTCCGGGATAACCGATTTCTCCGTGATTGGTGGTCCGGTTTTTAAGTTATTATTTTTCATTTGGTAGTGGAAGCTCGAGCGGTGGTCCCATATAAATTTCATTAACTTTGCGAAGATAACATAAAGTAACTTTGTGAGTTATCCTATATATTTATGCATTATTTTAGTTACAAAGTAAAATTGATACTTGACAAGGATTAGAGTAAGATAAAGAACTAAAAAGGATAAAATAAAAATCCTTTTTGCAAATAAAAAATACAGTCAGCCAAAGTCGTTTGCTTTCATTGATTTTTTGCCATCGACTTCCAAAACTAGAGTTATTTTCCATTTTTCACTGTTGTTTTTGGTAGTCGGTTATTTTTTGTTGCAAAAATATTTTCAGCTTCTATGAAAAAAGACCTTTGACAGCTACTAGTAAAAATATCACAGGCCAGTATGAAACACATTCGTGAACACAGTAAGTACGTGACTTTCCCACAACCATTACCGAGAAAGGCTCTACAATCGTTTACTGCTCACAATAAAAACGAAGTACGTGCAAATGCATTAGAGAATTGTCTATAGGTTGCAACGTTGTAACACGCGCCAGCAACAGTTACTACAGTGTCAAGTTCGCATCGTACGGAACGGTTATCGCACGATTCTCGATGCAATTACCGCGCTATTGTTGCAACGTGCTTAGAAAGTGTTAAATGTTATGTACCTTATGCGGGAAAGTACGGAGGTGTTGTTTTCGAAGGCTTCAGATAATTTTGAGATAATTTATTGGAACGGAGTTCCTTATCGCACGTTAACGTTCTGATTGTTTGGGGGGTTGAGAGGCTAGACCGAAAAATGTGTTAGAATGAAAAAAAACACGAGCACCGACCTTTTTGCAGTGATTTCGAGGCGAGAAGTGCCTCGATCGTCAATCATATATATTTTTCATCAATAGAAATAAAAAAATAAATTAGTTTTTTTACTCTAAACTTATTGCTCTAATCTACTCAGCCTACCTTACTAACTTTTACGAAACATAAATTCATCTTCCAATTTACCTGTTAGTGAATGTTTCAAGAAGCTTAATATAATTTAAAAATTCTTTGACATCACATATTATTATTATAAATCACAGCAGGTAGACATAAGCCTTAAACATCATACTCGTAAAGGAGAAGATTTAATAAAAATAAGAACAAATTACATATATTATTAAACTGTCAATAAAGAAATAGTAAACATGACGTAGGTGAACGAAATTGGTCTCAGCCAAGAGAAAAATTGCCTGTCAAACGTAGTAAGCGAAAAAAGAATTCAATTTTGAACTGTTCGAATAAAATGATACGCAATTTATTATTTTTGGTACATCTTTATCTACCACAGTAAAGAGCTAAAATATATTTTTATTGAATTAGTAATAAATCTTCAAAGAATAATTCACGCCAGGATTAAAGAATGGCCTATATTAGGTTTGGTTTCCAAGTCAGGCAACAAGTTTTAATCGAATCCATTAGAATTGGTGTCAGGATGACAGGATAGGCGCTTTAACATAATATGAATTTCAAAATATGGGAATTCTATTTATCAGTTACACCTTTGCCCAACTGTCCAGGGATAACAGGTTATAATGTAATGTTTAATATCTTCAACAGAATAAAATCTCAACGCTGAAACACATAAAGATGTAAGATTGCGGTACTTGTACTATTTAAACGAACATTAATAATTTCTAGTGTAGGAAATAGAAAAGCGACATAAGCATTCTAGTTATTCCGGAAAATTAATCCTGTACACATGGTTGAAGTACGGGCACAGCTGCAGCCAACACAACAAACACAGCGTCTTTAGACAAAGTCATATTCCGCTATTATTCACGCAAACAGTGGAGAATGTGAAGGAGGTGGTACGGACAATGAAATTACATCGCACATTGATAAAAGTAACTTTTATCAGTGTCTGTATTCCTTGCTCTTGCATAGGTAGATGTGTGCTTATTTTTCATAATCAAAAATATTTTTATTTCATGTGCTTTAGTTTTCATATCATTAATAAGCTATTTCGATATTACAAACAGACACTTCAATTTTCTTTATTTGCATAGTGTACCGGAGCCACGTGGGCATTTATAAAACGTCAAAAGATAAGGAACTCCATGAGTATCCATGAAATATCGTTTGTTGGTACACTAACACCCGATTTGGATCTTAATCGGCAACAACTATACCAAGACTTCGCAAAACAATTTAAAAATTAAAGTAAATAAAAAGACTCGACCAGAGCCGTCCAGAACATTCCAGAATCTCGTTCCACGTCCAGTCAACATTAGTGCGGCAATGATCATAACCGTGGAGCTGTAACTTATAATTGTTCCTCCTTACTTCGGACCAACTACGTACAGTCACGAGCATTAATATGTTACTAACGACACTGTGTACTAAGCTAAGCCACATTTAAAATTTACTGTATACGGTTGTACCGTTAAGAGTTTGAAGCAGAAGCGGAGGTCCAGTGTTAACGGCCTCAACTAACGAGCAGTAAAGTCGCGGACTCGAACCAAGGCAGTTTTATTTTATCACCACTGCTCTCAAAACGGTGATGGAAAACATCATCAGGATACCACACAACTGCGCCAGTACGGCGCGCTGGCGTTGTGAGACACGCTATCAAGGAGACAGCGAAGACTCAGCCGAGTTGTTCCGGTCTGATCCCCCAAACCGATCCACTGCCAATATTTTTCTTTTGTTTATTCCTTTCTGATCCCCTGTAATTTATCATTCCGTTCTGATCCCCTTTTTGACACAAGTACAAGTGAAGTACAGTCAACCGAAAAACAGTTGTTAATGAAAAAATAATCAGTTTTTATTTCTATAACTTACAATTGTACTATCATTCCACAAACTACCAGGAGAACAGAAGTAGGAAGAAGGTATTGGAATCTTTAAATCAAATCTATATTATTTCTTTCTAAAACCATGCACTTTTTTTTGTTGGAGATAGGAAACCAGGACAGTAAAGTCAAGTAAGTAAGTCTTTCGGCTTAAATGATGATGATGATGATGCAATGGTGAGACTACTACTTCACCATTCTGGCTTCCTAGTAGTTTGTAACACTATGCTATATACTGGTTTCTCATCTCCAACAATGAAATGCATGGTATTAGAAAGGCTTATTATAGATTTGATTTGAAGATTCCAAGTTCCAATACCTCCTTCCTACTTCTGTTCTCCTGGTAGTTTGTGGGACTTTACTATAAAGGCATAATATAGATTTGATTTGAAGATTCCAATTTCCAATACCTCCTTCCTACTTCTGTTCTCCTGGTAGTTTGTGGGACTTTACTATAAAGGCATAATATAGATTTGATTTGAAGATTCCAATTTCCAATACCTCCTTCCTACTTCTGTTCTCCTGGTAGTTTGTGGGACTTTACTATAAAGACATAATATAGATTTGATTTGAAGATTCCAATTTCCAATACCTCCTTCCTACTTCTGTTCTCCTGGTAGTTTGTGGGACTTTACTACCTATTCTTTTTTTTTATTAATTTAATAAAACCTGTACAAATATTTTGTTGCTGACTGTCCTAAAAATGTGTCAGGGTATCCGATTCTTTTACGGGGGATCAGACCGGAATAGAAAATAATTTATAATAAAACGGATCCCCTAGGGTATCAGTTTTAGGGGATCAGACCGGAATAACTCACTCAGCCGCCTTGTTGGAAGCTGACGAGGACGTCAGAGCGTCAGGAGAGGCCGTGTTGGCTCAAAGTCACGCCATCAGCCAGTAGCCGTCCGGCCAACGTACGGTCGTCGTGCGGCAACCGACAGAAGTTCATAAAACGAGGCGAGCGGCGTTGCAACGGTCACTTTTTGCTTGGACGGCGCTCGGAAAGGACTTGCTACCCGACCATTAGCGTGTGCTTCGCTATTTTTGGTTTATGTTTTTGCTCGTGTACTGATTATTCCATTTTGCTAGTGCTATTTCTATTTGATTATTGTTTAAAATGTTTGTCGTGATATTTTTGTAAAAGTGTAATCTAAACGATATTAAACATTGTTTATTTTGTTCACGTATTTCACTTCATGCCCTAGAACTAAAAACTGACCAAGTGTGTCGGACTTGCACAGTTGTATTATTTAGTTTAGTTAAAACGGCAACAGAAAAATAGTTTTTTTTTTAGATTTTTCACTCTCTTAGTTTATTAAAAAATCTAAAAACCCGACTGAAAAAACTGAAAAGCAAAAAACAAGCACATTTTAAATTAGACAAAACTTGGAAGCAGGCGGGGTCCATTCTATTTTCATTTTTTCTTTACATAATTTAATATTCAAATGAACCCCGACTGCTTGCAAGTTTTGTTTAATTTAAAATGTGCTTGTTTTTTGCTTTTCAGTTTTTTCAGTCGGGTTTTTTAGTTTTTTAACTACTTTTTTTATTTCCAACTTTTTAGTTCTTTTGTGTTTGTTCTTTCATTGGTCGCGTAAAATTCTTCGCAGATGATTTAACTTTTGTGCTTGTTTATAGGATTTCTCACTTTGAATTTCTTTTAAACATATAAGTGTTTTATATTTTTGTAATTTCCTTTTAAAACCCTTTATTTTGATACCCTACTAGTATTGGAAAAAAAAAAAATTAACTCCGCGATTTGGCCCCCAAAATCCACAATTTTTCTTTGTTTTTTAATAATCAAGACGAATCTTACGACGTATATTTAATTAAAATCGGTTCATCCGTTTATGAGTTATGAGGGAACAAAGAAACGGACATACATACATACATACGTACACGTTAAACACATAACCCTCCTTTTGGGCTTCGCCGCAGTCGGGTAAAAAGTTAGAGGGGACACACACTCATTTTACCACTTTGGAAGTGTCTATCTTTCAAACGATTGACTTTGAGAAAAATAAAGTGGCTGTGACATAGGGACGGACAGACAGACATGAGGAATCTATAAGGGTTCCGTTTTTTGCCATTCGGCTACGGAATCCTAAAAATCGAAGACATGTTACATCTACCAACCCGCACTGGCCCCCTAATTTCTATTAAAACAACTGATAATGAGGAGAGTAGGTACGTGTATTTTTGATTTCTTATTGTATTCATTATTCGGGTGAAATAAAAATAAGAACTTAATTCTCTTAAAAAATAGGAAAAAATAAGGATTGGCTTGATAAGTGCTGCAAATTAGTGGTTTTTCCTGTAGTGGCACTGTTTTCTTACCTTTTTAAGAAAAGAGTTTGGACAGCAGTTTTTTATTAATTTAATTAAACAAAATTTGTATGTTCACCTAATGGGTAATTGCTAAAACTAAGTAGAAATATTTAGTCTTTTTACTCAGTTAAATTGTTATTGTCAATTTAACTTGAATCATGCCAAAACCACCTAAACGGCGATAGAATGTTTTTCCTGGCGAGAAGCATTGCTTACAGTGCAAAAACATTGCTTTAACCGACACTTATTGGGTTTTGTCTGTTCTTTATTTAAAAAATCTCCTGATAAGTTACCTTAGCTAAAAGCTAAATCCAGAACGGAGCGTCATCTCGGAAAACGGGTTTAGCCGTATGTTGATCTTGAAAAGGAGATTCTAGCGGTATCTGTAACTCATTTTTGCCCATAAGTGATTTTAGTTGGTTTTCGCTTCTAAGAGCCAGAACCATTAGGAAAAAAATGAAATCGATGTTACCCAAGTATAGCCAGATATCACACAAGATAGAAATAAATGTTAGATCTCAAACTTGCAGTGGGACACTTGAAGGGCAAAGAAAAAAAAACTGGTCAAGTGCAAGTCGGACTTACACATGAAGGGTTCCGTACCATTGTAGTAGATATTGAGAGTTTTTCCATGTTTCTTTTGCACCATAGACTTCTCATAGGTTTTCCTGTAATCTGTATTAAACTAATTTCTGTATTTTTTCAACATTTTAGGCTCAGTAATTTTGGAGGAGGAATGGGCGGACAGACAGACAGACATTACGAGTGATCCTATAAGGGCTCCGTTTTTCCCGTAGCGCGTCGCGGCTGTGGTTTGTCGAAAGGTTAACGCGGCTCCGACACAAGGGCGAAGAAGGAACATGGGTTTGGTTTTTAGTCAGTAGAAGTCTGACACTCCCCTTCGCTCTGCCCAAGAGCGGGGGAGGGTTATTCGATGATTTTCCACTCACCAAAAAAATAAAAAAAGGGCTCCGTTTTTTCCTGATAAGGTACAGAACCCTAAAAATTACCATATTTGTGCATGTGACTGTACTTCTCTCCCACGATCGTTTGAAATAACTGGTTTTAGTTACAGGGTTGTTGCAGTTCCGTGTTGTTTTTAGAACGAAGTTATTGAGTAATGTTCGTAGTTTATCGTTATCGGTCTAGTTTGTGCATTAATGCGATTTATTTGTATATTTATTAAACTATACCGACTTGCAGTAACGTTGTACTAAGTGTGAGTAGGCTACAAAATTTTAAAGACTGTGATTTTATAACGAGTTAAACTATGTTGTTTTGAAGAGAATTCTTTAATCCACAACAGACTTAGATTCGTATACCTGCATGTTCAACATCAAATTAAAATAAGTTACCTTCTAAAGTCGTCAGTCTTATCATCACTTTTTATCAATCAAGATGGTGCATTAAAAGAAGATAATGAATCTTATTCCAGCTAAATCACTTACCTCTAAGTTAGAATGGTACCTATGTGTTCAAGGTTCACGTGAATGTTTCCTTTATATATATCTCTCTTTATTTCAAGTAACATTGACTCATTGTGTTAGTAACAATTTTCCTAATTCCTATGTTAGTAATCCTATTCTAATCACTTAACCTATAACCATGAATACATGTGAGTCACTGCCACACGCATATCACAGAAGTGGACAGCTTGCAGCAGCGACTCACATAGTTATAGACAATCGAGTCTGCTCGCCACACAGCGCAGGATGATATTGGGGCTGGCCCGCACGCGGCGCACCACGCTGTATACCACGGTATTTTGTAAATAATCATTTTCTTTCACCTACCTTCAACACTAGGTTTCTCACAGACGAAGTAGTTGTGTTCCCTGCAGCCTCTGTCATTCCACATGAAGGTAGTTACTCCTGGTGGTGGGCGTGGAGGGAACTCCCGTCGGGCCTCCACGCAGTCCTGTCCAGAGGTGCCGTCGTCGTTCGGCTGGCCACTGTGCTTGCGCCAACCGGGGAACCAGTCTGAGGACAACGAAGAACATGAAGAATCTAAAAAGTTATAGTGAATATTAAAATAAAAAAGTCATTTATTAAAAAAAGTCACATGTAAACGTCCGAAATTACATTCGAAAGTCCTCCAAGTCGCCTGCTCTTTGCCTGTTCCTAATGTTAAGATAGTGTGTTGAGTTGGCGATAAAAAAAAAAAAACTCGACAGCAAGAACTTCCACACGATGGTTGCCGAAAGACGGACGACGCCACCGAGGACGGCCCAGAAAGAGGAGGCATGATGTTCTGGACGCGTAACACGAGGGCCGGTTAGAGGCGGCACAGGAAAAGAGCTCTTGGAACGAATTCCGGGAGGCCTTTGCCCAGCAGTTGGACAGTGCAGGCGAACGAAAAACAAAAAAATAAGAAGTATTGTCAAACAACAATTACAACGGCTGAGCTACTTTGCTGATGATAATGACAAAATAATAATTACATAATAACAAAATTAAGATGTTTCGTTACCATCAGCCTAAAGCAACTCACTGCACTGTTAAGACCGTGCGCTGTTTTACTCGATCCTAGGCTATTCTGAACCAGCTGCTAAAAGCCACCCTGCGGGAATCGTCACTCCACCTTTTTTTTCTTTGTTCCGAGTTGGAAAATGACTGCGTATGTGGGACCCCTTAAGTCCGCGGAGAGAGAGATGTGTACCATCGCTCCACCTCACCTAAGGCCGTCCTACTCCACTTTTGTTATCTTTCACTTGCAAATAAACCAAGACAACAATAACGGTTGCACAGAAACTTCTAGAGAAGTTTTGACAACTCTGTAAACTGAAGTTCAACGTGTAGCTAGTTTAACAGGAGTGTATCAGCGCCACATTTTCCTGAACTTTGCTTGTTGCAGGTCACAGTATTGGATTGATTGGATTTAAAACTTTACGTTTTGCACTGTGTTGTATACCGAGCTAAAATTCGTAACTATTGAAGTTTAAAAAATGGCATTATAGCTGTTGAAATAAAGGTCGCTATTTATTTACACAGGATCCTATTTAAAAAAAATAGTATGTTAGCCTAGTTATTCCCTATAACATCGGCTATTTGCTATTAAAAGTCCCGTCAAAATAGGTCAAGCCTTTTTGTAGAGAAGGTGAAACAAACAGAAAAAAGACAGTCTGACAAACAAAATGGAAAAAGTTTGTTTTAATTATAGTACCGTATCTTTGGAGGAGCTCGTGGCTTAATAAGAACTGCCACTCGGGTCGATCTTTAGGTAAAGCTGTGCTTGCCTAGGTCGGTCTGTGGATGGGTGACCGCCCGACATACCGAGTTTCCTCCGTGCCTCGGAAAGCACGTTAAGCTGTTGGTCCCGGCTGCCTTAGATAGATCTTTGGCAGTCGTTACAGGTAGTCAGTGACCTGAAATTCTGACATCTAGTCTTACCAAAAGGGTATCGTATTACCTAGTACAAACTGGGTTGTGGAGGTCTGATAAGCAGTCGCTCCATGTAAAATACTGGTATTCAGCTACATCCGGTTAGACTGGAAGCGGACCCCAATATAGTTGGGAAAAGGCTAGGCAGATGTTGATGACCGTATCTTTAATATTTTCATAATTATGCATTCAGTAAAAAGCTGTTATTTTGATTACACAAACAGACACTTCAATTTTATTTATTTGTTGAAATACAACATTGTATCATTAAAACCTGACATTACCTACATACTATTAGGGCAGCATAGCTTATCATTGTTAACGATAATAGCAGCCACAAAGTACCCATTGTGCGATTACAATGTTGCCCCCGTCACTAGGTGTGCTATTACTAGTCATTACCCACACCTAGCTCTAATAGCGGGTACTACTCATTTCTAGGACCTTGTATAGGTATAAACCTGTGTATAATTCCCAGGTTGGGCAACGTGTAATTGAATTTTATATTAATAATCTTTCAATGTCTTTCAGCCACAGTCAGAGACCAGCGGTGGCCCAGTGGTGGCGGCCCAGACTTACGAACAGTAAGTCGTGGGTTCGAACCCAAGCAGGCACATTAGTTTGTGTAATTTATTTCATCACCGCTGCTCTCAAAACGGTGAAGAAAAACATCGTGAGGAAACCGTCAGATCTTAGAACCAAACATTCGACAACATGTCAACCCGCACCGGGCCCGCGTGGTGGTTTACAGCCCATCCCTGTCCTAGAGAGGAGATCCTGATGATGATGATGATGATGAATAAGAATATTTGATGTTTAATCGGTAATGTTTTATTTTATTCCAAACCAAGCTCATATTAATACTTTTGGCAATGAAACTAACAATGCAAACCGCGTTCATATAATTCCGCATTGAAACCACGAGTACAAACGTCCCTTTGTGCAATAATCAGTGAGTTGTGGTAAACACTAGTTTAATGAATCGTTCATTATTCATTTATTAATGAAAATTGTATGAAAACCTGTTCACAAATTAAAAAGGTTTACGAAGAATCGCGATCATTGTGAAATACATGCTGTGATGATCATTCATTTAATTATTATGGTAAATTATTAATTTTCCAGTTTCGATTGTACATTCCTTATAGATTAACTCGTTGTGACGCCATGTTTTAATGATAAAGATTTAGTCTAAAGGTAACTTTCACTGGGTGTTCGTGGCTAAATTTTATATTAGCGGCCTAGGTCTATCTTCAAGGTAAAGCAGTGCTTTCTAAGGTTGGCCCGTGGATGAGTGACCATTACACCTGCCTCGGTCCCGGCTGTAATTTGTAGATTTTAGACAGTCGTTAATGGTAGTCCTTTGTCCGAAAGTCTAGCAACCAGTCTTACCGGGTATTACTGGGTATTTTACCCAGTAATAATTGGCTTGTGGAGATCAGTTTCATGTAAAATACTGGTAGTCAGCTGCATCCTGTTAGACTGGAAGCAGACACCAAATTTAATTGGGAAAAGGTAAGCAAATGATGATGGTCATAGGCATAAATGAATAAAAAGGCAGAGCAGTCTTATGAAATAGGGGATCGGACAAAAAAAAATAAAAACTAAATGTGGCACTCGGAGACTGCCGCGGTAAAGCTATTGCATAGCATTTTTATCAACAGCAAATAATTAATTATTTAATTTGACAACCTCAGTTGACAACCTTGTTATTTTCCGTAACCATAGCAACCTGGTTGAATACTGAATCCTGAATATTTTCGTTAGGGAATCTGTGGATTCGCTCTCCACGCTCAAGGCCCGCGATAGAAGCTATGCAATAGCTTAAAACTAATTAGTCCGTCAGAAAGATTTCCAAAAAATATTGACCACATATTTTTTCTTTTTTCACGTAAACAAAAAATTAAGACGATACAGTGCTTCGAAAACTCGTGTGACGTCATATGATAGTACATTTTGTACCTTCAATTGACGTTTCAAGCCCCACTCTGTGATCTTTGACGTGCTTTATCTTCGTCAGTTTTTATTGATTTGATAAAACAAAAAACACGTATCCAATATTTTTTGATAATCTAACTGACGGCTAAACCGAATTCTATTATTTTGAGTCAGTCCGATCCCCTATTGGCGTATAATTTAATAAAATTAAGAACTAGTTTAGTCATCATCATCATCATCATTTCAGCCAAAAGACGTCCACTGCTGGACATAGGCCTCCCCCAGGCGTCGCCACATTGACCGGTCCCGTGCGTCTCTCATCCAGCGGGTTCCTGCAACCTTGACCAGGTCATCGGTCCACCTAGTGGGAGGCCTTCCAACGCAACGTCTTCCGGTTCGCGGTCGCCATTCCAGAACTTTTCGGCCCCATCGGCCATCCGTTCTGCGAGCAATGTGCCCTGCCCGCCTGTGCCTGTGCCTGTTGACTAGTTTAGTAATTCCAAAGTATTTCTTAACTGTGACATTCGGAGTAATCTTCAAGTAGATCTTTCAAATCCATAAAAAACTAAAATAAAAACATTGTCCAATAACTCTCGATGCAGCAGTACATAAACCAAGCTAACTTTGAGGCTCGTATTTTAGTGAAGCATTTAGTAACTGGAAGCCGGGTCAGAGCAATTTGGTGGAATAATTTAGTAAGTAATTGTGTTCCGCGAATCGGTTCGCTGTGTTTTGACGTGGGTAAACAGAAATCATCGTTTAACATGCGATGTTTTGATGTGGGGACACGAACGTTGGCAATAGTTGTTGGTAAAGTACAAATTATAGGTGATTTGTTATTGGTATGGCCACATTTGTATGACATATTATTTGTAGCTGGAAAAGTTACGTATACTTCTAACGAACTATTACTACTGCGTCTTACGAAACAGTTCATTTTGTGGATGTAGTATGATTATTCGTCGATATTTCAATTTACTGATATGGAAATTAATTAATAAAATTTTGTATATTTGTTTGACATTTTCTTTTATAAAAACTAGATTTTGCCTGCAGCTTCATGAAAGTCGAAAATACCAGTAAAAGCCGTAAATGGGTGAAAAGCTATAATTATATAGTATAGCATATAGTATAGATAGTCAGATGGGTTTAAATACTTTCGAATTTATAATATGGAAGTAAGATTACTTTCTGTTATTAAATAATTTTAGACGATATATTATTATGCTTTATATGAACACTGAACTTGAATATTTACATGAACAACATAAAATCATGCCAGTAATTCCCGAAGGGTTAGACAGAGCATATTTTGCCAGTTAAGTTTAAGTCCCATGTAAAAGGGAACGAGCCTATTGCCATCAACCGAGCACAAATCCAGACTCCATCCCTGCACTGACAAATTCCTCATGGAATCACAATACCTTTTGGGGGGGGGGGGTATGAGGAACAGGGTGTAAAGTTCCTCATCCCCCATTGAAAAGGGAGGATCCTCCGACCGGACGGGTGTTGTGTCCGGTGGGCTAACTGCCCGACAGTTGTAAGTCGGGAACTCCTATATAGGCTTATGTCGCGGAAAATGTTGATAGCGCGATGTAGGATTTTCTGTCGATCGTTGTTAGTAGGACGCAGGTGTTGCGATAGATTTCGCTAGTCGCCACAACCTCTTTGTCAGACCTGGGAATCGATCCTCATTACGAACTCATTATGACAAGTTGCGCTTGTGACCACTAGACCAAAGATACACTCAGTTGAATACTAACATTTCTCTTAACTACATCCAAATCTCCTTAGGTCCTACTCACGAGAAGATTGCTCGTATGCTCACTTGGCGCACTCCACGTCAAAGTGGAGTGGTGAGACGGACGGCATGTTAACTGGAGTTAGCAGTTCTCACCACCAATTAGTGCAAGTACCAAGTTTGACACGGTTACGAACGGTGCTAGCTGGATATATGGTGCTGGAGACTTGATTAGATTAAAGGTGGTAGGATTGAATGTTATGACAGTGCTGTTGATGAAGAATATGCCAAAATAAATTATAATATTAGGCAAAAAAACAATATTAACCATAAGAGAGTAACGAATAATTTAAAAAATAAATGGTTTTTACAATGGTACTCATTTCGTTGTAAAAAACAGACTACTTACACATATCACATTAAGCACCAAGGCTTCTTCCTCCTACTTGATCTATACTTTGCCCGACAGGGTCCATGATTGAGACAAATATAATTATTTCGGCATGAGTATTGATCACCGCGCTTGCTCAAGACTGGTTGATCCCAGGTCCAGGTTTCCTTACAATTTTTTTCATAATATCTTGCTGTATATAACAAACAAAGACAATCAACTGTAATTTATCTCGAAGTAATAATTGCAATCTCTTCTCTCTCTCCTCCATTTTTCCAATAGTTTGTATGATACGTGATTAAGATTTAATTAGTTTTCTACTGGCTTACCGCTCCGACAGTAGTAGATCTATAATAAAGACTCGTACTCACAGTGTTCAGTGTACCATACATTGCGATAGTATAAATGCGAAAGTAATTCTGACCGTCTGGCTGTTTTCTACGGATTTCGTTGAAAATTATGATAGGGGTATATTATATTATAGTATAAGGGTACGTTAATTAGAGGATATTCATGACTGTGCGATTTATACCTTTTAAAAAAAAAGATGAGATAAGAAGAATTCATGGGGTATGGCTCGTTTTCACATAATTATGTAGGAAGTATGCCATAGCTGATTTTGTGTTACGGCTGGATAGCTGGACTCTTGCAAAGAATACGAGGTTTTAGATTTAGACAGGATTTATTCCAATTTTGTAAAATAGTGGTACATTCATGAGAGCGTTTGAAGAGGTTATGTCAAATTATCGTAGCGTGGTTTTACGTTGACGTTGACAGGTGACAGGTGACAGTGACAGTTCGTGGTATTGGCACTGCGTTTCGTTGTCGTCGTAACAAAACTTAAAGCATTTATTTTAATTAGACCATTGCACTTTTGAATGTCTGAGAAACAAAGAAAGCGAAGCTGCAGTCACAATCATTAGGCATAATAACTTGTGAGAGTACTGTAGTTGCCCATTCCAAAACGAAGATCTCTAAAGAGAAGAATGGGCAAGAAACTATGTGGAAATTCTTTTAAATCCAAACATTGTAACAAAATCTTGGTTACATCATTCATGTTCAGATCATACATATAATAATATTATGTGAGAACGATGTAGAAATACGAGCAAGTTAAGAGCGTTCCGAATAAAATTATATAGTGAATAATTAAAAAATTAAATAAACTATGACCAAATTAGTTAAGAAATGACCAGTCCCTACAGACAGCGCCCGAACGGGCAATGGTTGGGCTGAATGGTGTTGATCCATGCGTCATGTTCGTGAACACGAACATGACGCATGGATCAACACCATTCAGCCCAACCATTGTAAAGGAAGCTATTTATTATGGGCAGTTAGAGTAGTATGGGTTCTTTCAAACAACTTTGATTTTTTTTCCAAAAAATATCCATCTTACACAATGATCTGAAATCAATCTGCACGCACCTTTATTTTAATTATAAGTCCACGATTAATAACAGGGGCTTGCGTCGAACTAAATCGCGGATGAATTCCCGCGCTTTTGTGGCCGCCATCTTATCAAGATGGCCGCCACTGATTTTTTACCGCCTATTGTCATGAGAGTGAGTTCTCAACTCGTGATTCATAATGAGAAAGCTAGATTTTTTTGCTGTATTTATATTCCAGGTGTATTTCATGTATTGTATAATAGTAATAAAATAATAATCCATTTACATACATTCATTTATTTTACTAGGAGTGTCCTATTGTTCTGTCAAAGACTGTATTGTGGTGTTATATTATATTGCCAATATATTCGTCAAATATCGCTCTATGGTGCAGATGATATTTGTTTCATTACAACCATAGAAACGAAAATGACGAATTCCTTACATTTCGACGAATATATTTGGGTTCTGTCAAATATTGTTTAGCAAGGTTTTATATTGTCTGGGTTACTTTAATTAATGCAAGTAACCACTAACTTTAAAATAAAGTATTTGAATATGGGTAGTTAAAGTCCCACCAAAAGTTTCTATAAACCTCTAATTGAAATAAACTTATAAAAAGTTCTAAAGATACGGGATGCTACGAGAGTGCTACGGTGCTACGCTTTCGCTACGAGTGCTACGACATTGCTACGGAGAATAAAGAAACGAAACGAATTTTAAAAACTTCGCTACGTATGAATTTATAACCGCGTAATAAATGAAGATTTCGTTTTTATTAATAAAATGTTATCCTAATTATAGGACAATATTTTCACGTAGATTTTATTTTACTTTGTGTTTTGAAACCGTGAGATAGGGCCGCGGCAGACCACGAGAACATGGCGAGACGACTGGGATGTTTTCCTTTAGAAGTGGCGCAACGACATACCAGGGCCAATGGAAGCATAAAGGAAGGCCTATGCCCAGCGGTGGGGCAGTTCAGTATACCAATTTTTTTTTTGGGTGTTGTGAAATCATCAAATGACTCCTCCCGCTGTGGGCAGAGCAGTAGGGAGTCTCAAACTTCTACTGACTAAAAACCATCCATGTTACTTCTTAGCCCTTTGTGTCGAGGCCGCGGTATCTCTTTCGAACAACCCGCAGCCCCGACGAGAGGCTACTTATATCAACAACAATCAAATTTATAAAACAAAAGTTAATAACGACGTAGAAAATTAACTCCATTTATTTTAAACGTCCATTCTTCACCTCAAACGAATTTATTCCCGTTCATTAAACCTTCAATATTGACCAACATCATAACTTCGTTAACGCAGGACTACCAACGTTACGAACATTTTGTGACGTCACATTCCGGACGGCTGGGGGGCGCGCGGGCTGTGCGGTTGCGGTACAGTTAGCATCTTAAGTAGATTAACAGTACTCAAAGTTACAAAGCAGGTTTTTTAATAAAAACTTTTTAGATATTAATCGTTACTAACAAGTTATTAAAAAATAAGGAATATTTTAAAGAATAATCTTCTGAAACATTTAAAATAATAGCTGGAGATCTGTACATCAAATAATTAAAATTCCGAAATGTGAAGCTACTTCTGTTGCTGACCGTACGCTGCGGACCGCTGCGGTTCTGAACTTGTTGAATGCAGACGTCGGCATTGTAAACAGGACGACCCTTTTGTTTGGTAGGGTTGTCTGAAAGACCCTTTGTTTTATATTTATTACATTTATGTTCAAAATTAGTGGTTAAGTTATTAATAAAATTAACTTTAATTGAATTTAAAATACTGATTTGTATTTGTAAACCTGGGGTCGACTTTCAGTCTATCCGGATGCCGCTGAATACCAGTATTTTGGAGTGACTGCTTAACTGACCTTCACAACCCAGCTCATCATCATCAGACTATAATGTTCCCACTGCAAGGACTCAGGCCTCCTCTCTAGGAGAAGGACGGATTATTTATTTATTTAAACTTCTCGCACACAAAAAAAAGGTACAAAGGCGGACTTAATGCCTTAGGCATTCTCTACCAGTCAACCAAGGGTGGTGTAGAGATTAGATGGCAGGTGATTATCCCAGTTAATACTAGGTAATGGTGGTATTCCCTAGTATTAACCCACTTTGGTAAGACTGGTTGTCAGACTTTCAGGCCACTCACCAGACCAATCTAGTCCTATCGAAAATAAGACAAATTAAAAACTTATTTTTCCCTAACCATCAATGATCTAAAACGATCAGTATCAACCCTAGCAACCCTAAACATAAACTTAAGTGGCCATAACACATTATTAACGCGTCCATACTCTACTATCCAATTACGATGAACTTAAAGATACAAGTTACCATGTAGTAGATTACATGATCTAATCAGACCCTACTGTAATTTTAGTAGACCGCGTGGCCCTAGTGCGAACGCGCGATGTAAGGCTGCGTTTCTCCCGTAACGAAATTCAAAAGAAAGAAGTCAAAAATAATTCGACTCCTACAAAACCTGTTTAACATTTATTGGCGTGCCCAACTATAGGCCATAAATAATAATAATGAAGAACATTAGGAAGAAATATGTCCAGTTCACACTTTAACATATTTTTGGAAACATGCGAAGCGGCAAGCGGTCTGGTAAGCTAAATATTTTTCTACATGAGCTACTTTCCCATTATAATTATGTGCGATTTTTTGCTGAATATTTCAGCCTAACCTAATCTATGGCGACATTAAACTTTGTGTACGAAATGAGTATTCTTAACTTGGTGGCACTCTGGCACTAAACAGTCGAAGTTCTGTTACGTATATTATATATTTCGTAGCGTTTGTACTAGGGCCACTATTTTCCTCCTTTCAAAAACGATGAACCTAAAGACACTTATCATGTAGTAGATTATACGATTCGGTCAGATTCAACCGTCATTTAGACCCGACCCTCATTCCGGTCGGTTGTTATTACAAGTAAATTCAATTCTATTCAGTACGGTCAGACTGACCTCTTGACGAGCTAATACGAGGGGAACTCGACTTTGTGATGGTAAACCTAATGTTACTGTTTATTGCTTACTTAGTTAATTTATTTTAGCTAGAGGTTCGGATGCAAAGAAAAAAAGATTGATTATTATTTGAAGTGAAGGTACAATATCTATCGATCCTAGGAGTCAATTCATGGTTTTTTTCTATTGCTAGTTATTAGAAACGAGATTGTTATAGTAATTGCTATTAAAATTATATGAATGCATGTTTCGATTAATAGAAAATTAGGTGCTATTCCGTAAAAACAAACAAAGATTTTTTTAAAGTTGAGATTAACCATCATCGGGTTTTACTATTATTACCATTTTGTATGGAAAGTAAACAGCGCACGTAACTTAACAACTGTCAAAAATCACGGTACGAGTCTATACAACTTTTGGTAAACTATTCAAAATGTATGAAGAAAGAGAATTTATCAAATATATATTTCAGTTAGTTTAAAACTTGATAGTGCCAGCAAACATTGTTTTCTGTACTGCACAAAGTTTTGTTAACATTATAACTCGAGTATCGTGAACGCATGCAATATGCATGTGTGTTTGTACTATGCTCTCCGTAACATATCATTCTTCCCACCCATTTAAACCAATTGAGAGAAAACAGAATCAATAGGGTAGTTGACCGACTAAAATAAATATGATTCTGTTTAGTCCGTCAGTTAGATTATCGAAAAATATTAGAAACGTGTTTTTTGTTTTATCAAATTAATAAAAATTGACGAAAATAAAGCTTGTCAAAGGCCATGGAGAGGGGGTTTTTGACGTCATAGTCTGGTAAAAATGGACCAACCTGTAACGTTTCACTACTTTTCGAAGCACTGTATCGTCTTCATTTTTTGTTTACGTGAAAAAAGAAAAATACGTGTTCAATATTTTTTGGAAATCTATCTGACGGACTATTTAGTTATTTTTTGTCAACTACCCTATTATAATTATCGTAATAAAATAATCATATTATGCCGTTATGTCTAATTAACCGACTTCCCAAAAAGGAGGAGGTTCTCAATTCGATCGGTATGTTTTTTTTTTTTTTTTTTTATGTATGTACACCGATTACGCTGCGATTTATGATCCGATTTACGTGATTCTTTTTTAGTTTGATGCGAAATAGTTGCCATTTGGTCTCATAAAAATTTTGCATGGTTTGGCCCAGTACTTTTCATTTTATGACCATTTTTAGGGTTCCGTACCTCAAAAGGAAAAAACGGAACCCTTTTAGGATCACTTTGTTGTCCGTCTGTCCGTCCGTCCGTCTGTCAAGACCCTTTTTCTCAGGAACGCGTGGAGGTATGAAGCTGAAATTTATATCAATTACTCAGGACTACTGTCCCTTGAAGCTGTGAAAAAATCAAACTTCTAAGCCAACGCAATCAAAAGATACAGCCGTTTATGCCGCAAATTTTCGACACTTGCAAGGGAATCAAAACCTACAGGGTGCTTCCCGTGAACTCAGAATCTTGAAATTTGGTACGAAGCAACGTCTTATAGCATAGATAAAGGAAAAATTACGAAAACCATAAATTTTTAGTTACATCACATAATATATTTTTTTTTAATAATTTTAAACTTACTACCCATTTCCTCATAAACGCGTAGAGGTATTAAATTGAAATTCATACCAAATACTCAGGTCTATAATACCTTTAAGCTGTAACAAAATCAAACTTCTATGTCAACGCAATTAAAAGAAACAGCAATTTAAGCTGCATATTTTGAAACTCGCAAGTACTCGCAAGGGAATCAAAACCTAAAGGGTACTTCCAGTCGACCTAGAATCTTGAAATTTGGCATGAAGCAACGTTTTATAGCACACATAAAGGAAAAATTCCGAAAACCTTAAATTTTTAGTTACATTACAAAATATATATTTTTTAATAAATACCATAGTTATGACTCGATTGTCGTAATGAACGAACTTTGTAAACCTTGCAGGTTTGTACGGAACCCTCGGTGCGCGAGTCCGACTCGCACTTGGCCGGTTTTTTTATAATTTATGAACATTTTTCGTTCGATTTTTTATGTGTGTTCGCGAATAACTTCATCGTTTAAGAACCAATTTTGATGATTCTTTTTTTATTGGAACGGAGATATTTCAAGAGTGGTACCATGATATGGAAACCAGATCCTGGTGATGGAATTCCAGAGAAATCGAGGGCAACCCTCAAACATAGGCACGTATTACGTGTTTCGTGCTTTTTCTGACGCTATACAAGCATAGGTTTCATAGTAAATATTTCTATAAGATACACAACTAAAAAAGAAAAAATTTAAAACTTTTTTGCAAAAAAAAAACAACCGACTTCAAAAACCAAAAAGTGAAAAATAAACTTCAAAAGAAAAATCAGCTTCTGAAGTCGGTGGCAAAAAAAGCCAAATCAAACAAACAAATGTCACCGACTTCAAAAGCTGATTTTTCTTTTGAAGTTTATTTTTCACTTTTTGGTTTTTGAAGTCCGTTGTTTTTTTTTGCAAAAAAGATTTTTTTATATACTATGTATAGGGTCTAAAAACATATTAAAGTAAGCCGAGACGCATTTTGTTTACCCGTCATTGCGTCATTGCATGGAGGTCAAACATCCAATATTTTCACAAGTTTAAAATGTACTATTTAATGCATCCATCAGCCCAATGTTCTGCTTGCGTTATTTGGACCGCTACAGAAAGCTGTGATATTTCTCAACAATACAAAAGTCTTTGCCCAAAAATGTTACGAACTAATCTAAATATAGTTTGATGTATAGAATGCTTGATTGACAGCTTCGTGAAGGGGTCACTTATCACTCTGTCCGTTATCAAATTCTATCTGACTAAAATTCATCAATAAAGGTCAAGCGATACGGACAGGATATCGAACAGGATGTCGCCGGGATTACAGAAAGAAAGAAAGAAAGAAAACATATTTATTTAGCACAATATGCCACAAGTGCACACAACAAACAATAAAAAATAAAATGAACAAACAAAAAAAAAAGAGTGTGCATCTCACGGCTGCGCCAAATAGGACCAGTTCAGCAAACTGCCGAGCAGCTAGTGCCCAACGCTGGTTTTCAACTGGCCCTGGGATGGTGATGTAACGAACGTAAAACAGTTTTAGTCCCTTGTTTATAAGTGTGTATGTGTCTGAGTAGATACTTACTTACACAGATGGTAGTCCGGGTGTGGGATGGTAGTACAGAGTCATGGTCGCACCTGTTTGACCGAATACCTTTACGAAAGTCACTCTGTGGTAATAATTTAGTGCTACGACGTAGCAAGCACTATGCTACGGTGTAGCTCACGCAGATTTCGCTGTAATAGCGTACCTAAAAAAGATCAGAAACCTAAAACCTACCGAGATCGAACCTCATTCCACTGCTACAATGATATTTCTCTTAAGAACTCGACTTTAATCTTTCTTCTTTCTTTCTTTCTCGATCATAATTAATCAAAACAAAAAAAAAAACGTCGTCAAAGGTTACCCAAAGCGATTCAAACGACCAATGAGTGATCAGTTCAGTAAAGCAGGCTTTCATTAGCGTCAGTGGCACGGAGCGAAGGCGATTGGATTCAAACGATTGTGGTCAAGTCAACCCGCTGTAAGCTCAAACGTATTTAGATTAGTTGCTGAGCTTAAAAGGAATTGTTTAACATTAATTTGTATTTATCAGCGTTAAAGTGCTAGTATTTATTTATTCATTTCAATATAGAAAGATTACTTGAAAATGCTGTCGTGATTTTTAGTTGATTCATATGTTATTCATGTCATAATCATCATTATTTCTCTTTTATTCGTCATTTCACCAAAAACCCCCGTTCTTGTCAAATCATGGTTTACACTGTTCATTCATCGTTTCTATGTTATGCATATGAATGATCATCATCTGCCTAGCCTTTGGGTCGGCTTCCAGTCTAACCGGATGCAGCTGAATACCAGTATTCTACATGGAGCGACTGCCTATCTGACCTCCACAACCCAGTTAATACTGGGTAATACGATACCCTTTGGTAAGACAAGTTGACAGACTTTCAGGTCACTGACTACCTGTAACGACTGCCAAAGATCTATACATCGCAGCCGGGACCAACAGCTTTACGTGCTTTCCGAAGCACGGAAAAAAACCGGTATGTCTTGGGTGGTCACCCATCCACAGACCGACCTAGGCAAGCGCGGCTTAACCTAAAGATCGACCCAAGTGGTAGTTATTATTAAGTCACGAGCTCCTCTCTCCATTTTTCTTTTACAATATTCCCGCAAAAAGTATAACTGAATTGTAACTTTAACGCCATGATATGGGCAACAGTATCCGTGGCCATTGGATGAAGTTTAAAATTCGATTTCTATGCAGATGCAGGCACAAAGGAAAAACAAAACGTACGCCTCGCTCACGTTACGTTTAATTGTAAAAGTGAAAGAGTATAGATGCATTTTCTGTTGTAAAAAAAGGTGTTCATATTGGCCGTTTGTAGCTTTTTTCGATGGGAAACTTCGATCAATAATGTACTAGATTCCCGATAAGCGCTTCAAAAACGGCCCGAAATATAAGACCACAAACGTATTTGTGGTCTTATTTCAAATTAGTATGGTCCAATCATAGCCAACAATAAGACGTCAAAATACCGCAGTATGCGTTCAAAAACTGCGTAAATAACCACTGTAACACCAAGGTTTTGGAAGGAATATCTTTTTTTCGGTAATTTAATATCATTATGTGCTTTTTCATAATATTTAAACATAATTAAACTGTAAATACAATTAAATCAGCGAATATTATAATTGTTTGGCCAATGTTTGCTACAACGCACCAACTATTGTATCATGTTCTTGAACAGGGAACGCTAGTTCCGCAATAGAATAAGCACGACATTGTACACAAAATGCTTTTAACCGTATTGCTTAAGAGTTTAAGTTTCATTTTAGAATGAATATTTTTGTACTGATGACTTTTTACTTTGGAGCGACATTTAAAATGTTTTGCTTCTAATCTTTCTCCGATGAAAGGGCTTAAATAAATATACTTTACAATGATAATTAAACGTTATGTTTAAGGTGTTAAGGTTTATAATCATCTGAAGTTGTTAATAATATTGAACATTTTTCTAAGATGTTATGTAGATGTTTACGTGTGTGCAAAAGTGGCCACTTGAGCGACTTAGTTTTGTTAGTGATGCTTAATCTAGTACTATTATTGATCGAAGATGGGAAATAAATGTTTATAAAGTCTGGATAACTTTTGCTGTATTCAATAGCTTTATATATATAGCAATAGCAATAGAACAAGTATCGTAACTTGGAATTCTGGGTTTATTTAAGACCATACTCTCAAAAATACTGAAAATTAAATAGAGGGGATGCAAAATAATTATGTATAACCTCGTCACATTTGCGTATGAAATATTGCATGAAGCACAAAGTTTAAAAAAAAAAAAGTTACATACAAGTAAAGAATATTATGAGTTTATCATCATTATAGCCTTTTCCCAACTATATTGGGGTCGGCTTCTAGTCTAACCGGAAACAGCTGAATACTAGTAGTTACATGGAGCGACTGCCTATCAGACCTCCACAACCCAGTTAATACTAGGTAATACAATACCCTTTGGTAAGACTGGATGTCAGAAATTAAAGAATATTAATATAATTAACTGTACCAAAAGTAATAACTGTGAAAAGGGACCCACAAAAAGCAATTAATATTTATTTCTCGTTTTAATTACGTCCAGATTTATAGAAATACAGCAACGGATTCCCCGAATGTTAATTTGAAAGTATATTATTTAAAATACATCACGTTGTGATAGCCCGCAGCTTTTTATTGCAATTTCCGCCTCGTTCATTTCGTTCAATCATTCATTCACCATTCGTTTTTGGAATAAATCATTCGGAACATGCACACATGAAGTATGTTTCAATTATTTGTTGATTATGTTTTTCATTTTAATTAGTATTTTGACATCGATACGCCATTAATTTCAAAGATTCGTATAACAATTTGTGGTATACAATAAGGGTTGCCTCGCCTTTTTGTCCATGTTATACATCTGACTGCGAATATGAACAATCTGCTTATTAAGGGAGTGTGGTCTTCAGTCAGAATAAACGCAATATTATGTTGCATACTGCACAGGTTACTTCCGGAGTTTTTTGCTATAAGGCCGCTTTTCTGGTGTTTACCACTATTTATTCACCCATTTACCCAGTTTTTAAACGAAAAAGTACAGTAGGTAGTAGTACCTACTGTACTTTTTACCTACATCTGTTGTGGTTTGTAGGAAGTTGTGGTCAGACAACCGGTTAACCAAATAAGCCCTCTTTAGTTACTTTTTAACCGACTTCGAAAAAGGAGGAGGTTATATGTTCGTGTGTATGTATTTTTTTTTTTTTTTATGTACCTATGTTACCTGATTTCTCCCCCATTTGTGGACCGATTCTCAAAATTCTTTTTTTTTTTGAAAGAGTATACTCCTGAGGTGGTTCCATTTTAATTTGGTGAAGATCTGGTGCTGATCTTCGGAGATATACAATGGAACTCTTCAAAAATAGACGGCAAATCTGTCGTAATTGCTGGAATCGCTTGGATGTTTATTGAATATACATTATCATGACGTAACATCACGCCTGTATGCTCTGAGGGGGTATGCAGATGTGTACAATACACATTTTTTTAGTTGTTATATATGAATTACATAGACACGTATGCGTGTTTCGTGCTTTTTCTGACGCTATTCAAGTATTCGCATCTAGCAGTTATCACTTGTCTTCATGCTCTTAACCGTTGAGGAGTAGTACCACTCCTCAACGGTTAAGAGTTGAAAGCAAAAATAGTAGAATCTTGAAGGTTAAGGGTTAGGTTTCTTGGTTGAATGTTAAATGCATAGTAAATATTTGTATAGGATATATATATATATATATATATAGGTACTTATTACAACTAAAAATGAAAAAATAAAAAAACTTTTTTGCAAAAAAAACAACCGACTTCAAAAACACCAAAAAGAGAAAAATAAACTTAAGAAGAAAAATCAGCTTCTGAAGTCGGTGGCAAAAACATGAAGTCAAACAAACTAAAGTCACCGACTTCAGAAGCTGATTTTTCGTCTTAAGTTTATTTTTCTCTTTTTGGTGTTTTTGAAGTCGGCTGTTTTTTTTGCAAAAAAGTTTTTTTCTAATACCTAATTAGTATGTGTTACATGTTCTAAAGTAATTTCCATGTCACAGCATCTGATTCACAAACTAGCTCACATGTCACTGTGTCCTTGCGTGAATAAGAAGGGGTGAATAAAGAGGGGTGAATAATTCAATGAGTGAACTGAATAAAGTCACAATAGCATGTTTATGGCGCCTCGACGTCTAGACTGAAGCCTTAGGGGTGCATACACTTCTTCGGATCACTAAACACTCTCGATTTGCGAGTACACTTTGAATAAAAAAAAACTGGCTAGAAGCAATTACTAAACATATTATTAGTAAAGTAAAGTAAAGATTTATTTGCATAATTTCAAGATTCCGTTTAGTCCGTCAGTTAAATTATCGAAAAATATTGGATACTTACGTGTTTTTTGTTTTATCAAATTAATAAAAATTTACGAAAATAAAGCTTGTCAAAGGTCATGGAGAGGGGGCTTTTGACGTCATAGTCTGGTAAAAATGGACCTACCTGTGACGTTGCACGGCTTTTCGAAGCACTGTATCGTTTTCATTTTTTGTTTACGTGAAAAAAGAAAAAATACATGTTCAATATTTTTTGAAAATCTATCTGACGGACTAATTAGTTTTTTTTTGTCAACTACCCTATTGTAGGTACATGAAATAAGCTGGAATATCAATATGGATGAGCCTTCTACAATTTACCTAATATTATTCGACTTTCATTCATCGTTGGGCTTACACCATCACTAAATCATTTCATATGACTACCGAGAGTATATCCCCAAAACTATTTCAACTAAACCTATTGGAGTCCACTGCTGGACTCTCCCAAGCTAAGCTATAACTATCTTATCTATATAGCTGTCTTGTTGGACTGCTGGTCCCAAGCGCGTCTGCTGTGTTTGAGGTCCTGAGTTCGATTCTTGGGTCTGGAAAAGTGTTATTGGGTTTTTCAATCATCAAGAATGTCTCGAAGTTTGATTTGTACCCAGTTGATGACCCTCTATTACATGGGACTTCACATAACCGGCAAAATGTGGGTGTACTATTAGGCACACCTCTGCCTATCCCTTCAAGGATCTATATAAATAAAAAGAGAAGTCCTGACTGACTGACTGACTGACTCATCAATGCCAAACCCTTGGACCTAGAAAGCTGAAATTTTGCACAGAGGTTTCTTTTATAACGTAGACAAGGAATAAGGAAGGATTTTTCGAAATTCAACCCCTAAGGGAGTTAAATAGGGGATGAAAGTTTGTATGGAAAATCGACACTTTCACGTGGGCGAAGCCGCTGGCAAAAGCTAGTTATATATTAAGCGTGATGTTATTATCATAATAAATTCGGTTTTCCCGCCTCTTTGTGCAGAATTATGCGTCACCCGAACAAATGTATCACATCCCTAACACACGACACTTCTTGGCAGCCATTGACGCTTTTAACCTATAAAGTGCACTGACTGCTTTTGTTTCTTTTTCTCTTTCCTTGAGAACCATTAAATTCAGCTTCGTGAAGCTATGTAACTTGCACTTTTAAGTGTTGTTTTCTTTAGAGATTTTTATTTTTATGACGAACGAATTGAAGACACTTTTATTATAGAGATATGAAACGAGATAATAATAATATTACTATTCAAAGGCGGACGTCATTAAAAACAAGTTAAGATTTTACTTTTCGCAAACTTTTTTGTTTCAGTTCTACTTTGTCAACATATAGTTATCTAAATGTGAACAGTGGAGATTCACAGATGATGACCATGAAATGAATTGTGGTGTTGCTCACAAACACTATGTGACACTTAATATCACACACACATCACAGAAGTTGATGGAGGCTACTGAAAACGCCAAACTAATCTCCAAATTATGAGTTGACTCAAATTTAAATGGTCAACGTCACGCTAAGAAGATGAACTATTAAAAGTAGTAGGTACCGAATAATTACTTAATTTTTTTGGAATAAGTTAGGGAATACTTTGTAGAAATTTTTGTGATTAGTGAACAAAGCTAGGATTATCCTAATCATATAAAACTACACACAATGATAATCCACGCCACATACACGCCACACACACGTACACCACTCGAGTCACGACAGCCCTCGTAACGAGAGCCCTCGCAGACTACCTAGCTACTCAATACTACCGAACTAACTCGCTGTTGACCACACTTTATGAGGGGTTAGTATTTTCATGTATGTGCAGTCAGTCTGGAGTAGATTAACACCACTCGAAAGTTTTTTTTAATAAATACGTGTAAGATATTACTAAGGAGTATTTTGAAAAATAATTTTCTGAAACATTACAAATAATTGCTGGAGTCCTGTACATAAAATCATCAATATTTCGAAATGTTAAACTTGAAGTTTAACACAAAGTATACTAGCAACAACTTTTAATAGTAAAAGACTATGCATACAATGTACTCACGTGCATAAGAGAAGGGCAGTCCATCCGACCATCGGAACTCGCCTTCATGGACGGCATCAGTCGCTCCAATCCAGTACACGTCATCCACACCAGAACCGGGACTGTCAACGAAAACACATCACCGTTGTAAAATAGAAATCACTTATTCAAATCAATCAAAATAAGGCTGGGGTTAGGGGGTGTAATAAAGGGTACGCCTCTGTCTAACACCCTTTGGGAATTACAAGTGTCAGGTTTTATAAAATTAGGATTTGAACGTCACAAAAACACGAACACTCGTCTCTCGTTTAGTTTTTAAGTACCAACATATAACACAGGCCTCTTTTGTAGTCTAATAAATAAATTATAATCTTATCTTTACTAGTTTTTATGGTGAGTGCACTCTAGCCAAGATATTCCGAAGCAGCCTCTGCAGGAGTGCACAGCTAAATGAGGAACATCAGGCCTAGACGATCCTATATACACTCTCACAGTGTCCATGAAGTTTCTTGCCATTCTTCTCATGAGACCAACTACAGTACACTCACGAGTTATTATGCCTTGTGGCTGGGACTGTAGCTTAGTTTATTTAGCTTCATTAGTTTAGTAGTTTACTGCCGCACTCGGAGAGCTTCAGTGGTTGCTTAGACCGTCGTTTGGTAAAGGTTTTTGGCAGTTTTGTCATACAAAAGTATGTCAGGCCTTTGCTGGGTGGCGGCTTGGGTAATCGTATATCTCTGAGTGCCGCAGTAAGTTTAATTCGACTATTCAAAAGACCCTGTAACTGGCCTACTTGAAATAAATGTTTTGATTTGAAACACTCTCCTGCCTCGAAGTGTCATGTCATGACAATAAAATGGAGAGAGTGACTGTCAAAATCCCGTACAGGGCACGCCACGGTAGTGGCGATAAGTCCTCTCTTTGAGAAGTAACCAAAATAGGCTGTAATCCCCGAAGGGTAAGGCAGAGGTGTCTCTAAAAGCACATCCACATTTCACGATCTATTGCCATTAACCGGGCACAAATCCAGTCTCCTTGGCTGCTTTTGGGAAATTCCTGATACAAAAACCCATTAACACTTTCTCGCCCGGGAATTGAACCCAAAGACCTCATACTCAGCAGCCGTGCTAGCGACCACTAGACCAACGAGACAGACATAGTATATTTGACATAATATTTGGAATAAAGAATAGTATATAATATTAGGAACGGATACTAAAGTAACATAGGTTACGTAAGAAGTTCGGCGCAGTAAATATGGATGCGTTTTAGGTCACAGTACGAAGTTTATGGCATCCATTGTGGTTGCGGGTAGTTTGAAAACTTATTTATATATACTGGGTAGTGTTTGTGTCAGCTACGAAATATTTTCAGCAGTTTTCTCTTATAAAAGTTATTTTGTTGAAAATTCAACAGTTTTTGTTAGCATAGCTATGATTCTTGGTTGAGGCTAGAAGGTTTCCCGTTGGGGCTGCGGGTTGTTCGCAAGAGATACCGCGGCCTCGACATAAAGGGCTAAGAAGGAACATGGGTGGTTTTTAGTCAGTAGAAGTCTGACACTCCCTTTCGCTCTGCCGAAGAGCTGGAGGGGTTATTTGATGATTTTCCACCCACACAAAAAAAAAAATGCTTTGGCATGAAAGCTTGATGACCGATTAAGTAGGATGTGACAATAGAATGCTTATACTGTTCTGAAAAGTTGTAAACTCGAGCTTTCCGTCAGGGGCCAAATTCGATTAACACACAGGGTTAATAACTCACAACGGATTGTTTAACAACGGAGTCCGTTTTTGTGATGGTTATAGATCAAATAAATATAATTATAATGCGTCGAATTTTAAACCTTTTTTCCTTTAAAAAAGGAATCATGTATGCTTAATGTTTTAAGGTATTGGTATTTTGAGGAAAGCAACATCCAGTTGGCGTCAGTTATCGTACAGCTCAACTAAAAACTTCGTATTCTATTCTTTTTCCTCCCCAGATTTTAATACATATTCCCTCGCAACAACTTTGAAATATGTGCTAGCCTACCTTCTATATTCTAAGCTTACCAAATTTCCCGAGATAAGTAGTACATTTGTCTTTATGAAAAAGAAATAACGATTCCCTGAATCACATTTGAATCCTCAACGGTAATGTTTTTCAAGTAAATATAAGTAGGAATACGTGTCGGGGCGGCTTTAATGTGCCGACAAATTGGAGTAGAAATACGCCATTAAACTCGCGTATGTCTAGATTCTGGAATATATTACCTTTACCTTCCTCTGTGACAGTATAGAAGGGAATACTACTCAGGGGACATTTTGATTCATTCATAATTTCTTATGAGTATTTCTGACAACACAATACACCTTATTCTTTACGGTTTAAAGAGTACGAGACAGGGCACTATGACAGCATCAAACTTTGAATTCTGTTGTGAGTTCCTAAAAAGACCGGCAAAATGAGAAATTGTAGGTAAATAGATACAACAAATGCCTATACTCACGCATGTATAAGTAGTTGGTCCATAATCTGCTGCTGCCTCTCATTCAGCACACTGGCGAGGTGTCCCCCCAGTCTCACGCACTCGGCCTCCGCCTGCCTCCATGCCTTCTTCGCCTCCCGCACCGCTGATATGCAAAAGTCCCCCGACAGCACCCACCCGTAGTCACAGTGCTCCACGATCTCATCCACTGCCTTGTCCATCCACCACACTTTCAACCACATAGCCGACGTATTCTTCTTTGCCGTGATACTAATATTCAGCCGGACAGAGTTCCTTTCCGAAACTATTTGAACACTTCTCAGGGGATCCCCTGGCTGAGAACAATGCCTCCACTTCGAGTCCCCATCTTCCAAACTTAACTCCATACCTCTACACAACGCTTGCACATCTTCGTGTATAATATTGGACACGTCATTTTCTTTCGCGTCCATTGGTCCGGTGCCCATTTGTAGCCGCAGGGCGACGCGGTTGCCGTACGGCAGGTGGATCTCATAGGAACATGAGAGCTTGACGGTCGGGCCAACTTCGAACGAGCCGTTCCTTCCCGTGAGCAGAACATCATGGCAATGGTCTACTACGCGGTATATCGCGGCGAACGTGGGTCGACCGTGGAGTTCTATGGCAGGGTTCTTGTATGATGCGGTATACAAGAACTTTCTGTTCGGGAGGGGTATTTGGTCCAATTTGCCACAGAGGGTGGGGGTGTTGGGGGCGAAGCGGATGAAGCCAGTGGAGCAGGGCACGTTGAGCTTGTGCAGCTCCACGAGCAGCGCGCGGCGCGGGGCGGGAGGCGGCACGAGAACGCGGCAACCGTGCGTGCGCGGCACGTGCCCGGAGTGCACGCGCCCCACGCGTAAACTTCTTAGGCGTATTGCACAATCTGAAACAAAGATAAAGACATATTATTACCGGGATAAGTATTAAAATTAAAAAGCTGCTGCTGAAAGCTCCTTTGTCCAACAGACGAGTATAAATGGTTGCGGATATTATTATTTTTGTGAAGTGCGATTGTTTCTTTGTCTAACAGACAATAGGATTTCAACCTTTGTTGCTAAGTTGATAAAATGTTCAAATATCTCAGTCGGACAGCGTCGAGAGAAGCAGCTGGGTTATAAATAAAATGTAAACGACAAAGTGACTTCTATTTAGGAAACGATCAATACTGTCCCTACTCTAGCTGGAAATAACGTGATCTACGTCGAGAATTATTCCGAGTGGAGATTTGAAGTCAAGAGATTTGGGACGATCTTGATATTGGATAATATTTACTTCAAGTTGATAAAATGAAAAATACATGTCTCTACCGTTTTGTGATGAAACGATTGCCTATGAGTGTTGCCCTCGACATCAGAATCATAAAACGAAAAAAGCCACTAATTTGAGGTTTTAAAATCATTATTACGCCTAAATGTAGACGTTTATTTTTGTAATAAGTTTGGCAATAAGTAAGTCAATGAACTGACTTGTATATTTACATTTTCAGTTAAGAGACATCGCAAATTGTCTCTTTGATCTAGAACCTTTTTTTCCGAAAAGTTTATGCAAAACATCCTTAATGAATATAACCTTTAAATAGAATAGAGGAAGGGGTGGGTCGCTATAGTATCGTATTATAGTTATGCGAGTGTCCTGTTACAAACTAGCGCCTTTGGCATAGTTTGTGTGAACAATGTCCATGCCCTTTACATGTCGCCGCATAGCAAAAAAATATCAGTCAAAGGTGCCTCGTGAGACACGTGTTGACCTTTGTTACTGGAACTGTTGCGGAAACGGTAACGTTTAGAGATTTACTGATCATTTTATTGTTTACTGATCAGATTAGGTTTATTTACCAACATTCATTTGATTGCGACTGCTAAGCATGATGCCCTGGGTTCCAATTTCCATTCCAGGGTCAAGCAAAGTGTCCCATACGCCGCGGGAGACGCTCCGGGCGTCGGGGGCCACGTGATGGCTTTCCGACCACCGTAGACGCGGGCCTGTGACGACGGCGCGTTCGTGTTCCACGCGCCCCTCAAAGAGATGTCAGTAACATGGGAGGGGGCCGCAAGTCCCGGGGCTGCGGGTTGGTCACAAAGATACCGCGGCCTCGACATAAAGGGCTAAGAAGGAACACAAGTCGTTTTTAATCAGTAGAAGTCTAACACTCCCTTTCGCAAGAGCGGGAGCGGTTATTTGATGATTTTCCACCAACAAAACAAAAAGGTTCAAGCAAATAGAATTGGGTTATTGCATCAGGAATTTCCCAGTAGCAGCCAGGAAGTGGCCAGTTGATTGCAAAAGGCTAGCCCCCAATTACATGGGTACGTGTACTAATGTTATGTGTACAGCTCTGCCTAACCCTTTGAGGATTACAGGCGTGATGTTATGTCATTAATTCGATTTTCTTAGACACGACTATGTGTGTTTAGGGTTCAATATCCCGTGTGATCATGAGTTGTTAAATGATCCGGCTTGAAAGAAACTTATCGCATTCGTTCAAATGAATGCGTTCAATTACTTTCAAGCGCTCTAAAAGATATGAATCTAAAAATGTTAGTGATATTTAAGACATTAGTACCCGAGCTGGTGATTTAAGACTTATATTAATCAACTAGCTGTTGTCCGCGACTGCCAGCGACGTCCAAGTGAAATGATGACTAAAATATAAAAACAATTTCAAGTATTGTATTTTTTTTGCATGAAAGCACTTTTCTAAAATAAAAGTAAATTACTCCTTATGACACCATCTATCTGCCAGAAAGCCCCATCACAATCTGTCCAGCCATTTAGGAGTTTAGACGGAACAAACAGTCAATAGAGAGGTAACAAAATATTTGGCAGTAGTTACATTGAAAACCGGCCTTAGAATAGTTGGGAATATGCTAGGGTAGTGTTTGAGCTTGTTCCTTAGCATAGTTGGGAAAAGGCCAGGTTTGATGTATTTGAGCTTAATTATACTGAAATACTATCCTTCTTCAAACAAACACGTGTCTATAGTTCACAATGCCTTCTGTATTCAAGTGTATGTTTCCGATTTAATTGGATTTGATAGGGTCAGGGCAGTGATGCGTGTAATTATAATGTTCATTGTACATCGGACGGCACAGGTCACAAGATTGAGGTATATGTCATGCATTAATTATCGGTTTCATGACTAATATTATCACTGATTATGCAATGCTAATTATGGATAATATGCAGTATTGTTCTATGCTGATTGTTAACAGTTGATATGCATAATCAAAAGTTCTACTCTATTTCTTTGTGTCAAAAAAAGTCATAGATAATTATTTATAATTAATGTTGATAGACGGAAAGGGAGCTCGTGGCTTAATTAGAACTGCCACTCGGGTCGATCTTTAGGTAAAGCTATGCTTGCCTAGGTCGGTCTAAGGATGGGTGACCGCCCGACATACCGAGTTTCCTCCGAGCCTCGGAAAGCACGTTAAGCTGTTGGTCCCGGCTGCCATATATATAGATCTTTGGCAGTCGTTACAGGTAGTCAGTGACCTGAAATTCTGACATCCAGTCTTACCAAAGGGTATCGTATTACCTAGTATTAACTGGGTTGTGGGGGATAGATATTCAGTCGCTCCATGTAAAGTACTGGTATTCATCTGCATCCGGTTAGACTGGAAGCCGACCCCAATGCCTATAGTTGGGAAAAGGCTACGCAGATGATGATGAGATGGAAAGGGAGAAGAAGGCCAAAGAAAATATAGATGGATTTTGTGAGGAATGATATGAAAGAGAAAGGAGTAAATGATCCCATGACGTCTGACAGGGGAGTCTGGAAGAAGAGAACGTGTTGCGTCGGAATAATTCCTCCTTGATATCTGACATCACACATTTTTCAAATAATATTATGTAATTGTTATAATTTATTTTCAAATTTTAATTATTTTCAAACAACCTTAAATGTAAATTCGTAATATTTGAGCTAGATGCACACCATAATTTGTACGCCTCCTGGCATAACATAGCGCTCTGTTCACCAAACTCAAGATCTGTATTTTTACTTGTGTTAACAAATAAAAGTGATTTGATTTTGATTTGACCCCAAGTAGAACGGGACAAAGGCAGGAAGGTGATGATGACGACATTGTCTTCAGTTGTTTAGTACAATATCATCATCAACAGCCTATTAATGTTCCCACTGCTGGGACACAGGCCTTCTCTCTTTTTTGAGAGGGAATGGGCTTTAATCTACCACGCGGGCCCAGTGCGGATTGGTAGATGTCACATGTCTTCGAATTTTTGGTTCTAAGACATGCCGGTTTCCTCAAGATGTTTTCCTTCACTGTTTTGAGAGCAGCGGTGATGAAATAAATTATACAAAGTAATGTGCCTGTATGGGTTTGAACCCACGACCTACTGTTTGTAAGTCGGGGCCGCTACTACTGTGCCACCGCTGCTTTTCGTACAATATCAGTCATCACAAATTCATTCAGTGTAATAATTTTCAAAGACCGTACGCTAAAAGCAATATAATGCAAATTCGAGCAATTACGAGCAATTCAGTTAAAATAGTAGATTGTTATCTTGGAGGGTAGTGGTAGTAAAGCCGACAATGTAGCGAATAGCTTGCAGCTTGCACGTGTACTGCCTCTAACAATGTTTGTTTATGTACGATTACCCTTAGGTAGGGGTCGTGGTGAAAGTAGGCGCGGGAAATGAGAAAAAAGACGCAGTATTTTAGAATAAAGGGGCGTTCTTGTTACCATTCTTTGTTTTTGAGTTTTGCTCACCACAACACTGTTTTTACAGCCGTAAACAGAGATAGAATAGAAATAAATGGGCTATAAAAATACTCAGAAGGATATGTTATTTTTATTGAAAAATCCCCGCCATATTATCCCCAAACTACTGCAACTCCTGAAAGCCAAACTCAATGTTTTAAATGTCTTGGGGGACAAGACAACCCAATGAAATTAATCAGAAAAGAATAGCGGAGGGAAGTGAACAGTCATAATATCAGCATGAGTCAGAACAAAACAACGACTGTATTTCGTTACTCCGAAGTTCGAAATACCGAAGTACGGTATACAGAAAGTTTGTGAGTCCGAATTACGTTGGTCAGAATGTACGCTATGACGAAGTACGGTATTCAGAATGTTCGTTACTCCGATGTACGTTACTCCGAAAGTTTGCTACTTCGAAGTACTGTACTCAGAATGTTCATCACTCCGATGTACGTTACTTCGAAAGTTTGCTACTACGAAGTACTGTATTCAGAATGTACACTATCGCGAAGTACGGAACTCCGAAAGTTTGCTATGACCAATTACTCAATAATAATTGAGAATTACTGACTTGTAAAACCTATTTGCACAATAATCATCATTTATACTTGACTAATTCGAAATACTCTCTAATGAGGAATATTCTCAATTATTATTGAGTAATTGGTCATAGCAAACTTTCGGAGTTCCGTACAAGCTTCGCGATAATGTACATTCTGCATACAGTACTTCGTAGTAGCAAACTTTCGAAGTAACGTACATCGGAGTGACGAACATTCTGAGTACAGTACTTCGAAGTAGCAAACTTTCGTAGTAACGTACATCGGAGTAACGAACATTCTGAATACCGTACTTCGTCATAGCGTACATTCTGACTAACGTAATTCGGACTCACGAACTTTCTGTATACCGTACTTCGGTATTTCGAACTTCGGAGTAACGAAATACAGTCCAAAACAACGCCAATAGGCCCAAAAGAACTTGTTTTCTACCACAAAATTCACTATGTGAATTTTAATTATTGTATTAAGTAAGTACGAAATAAGTAAGCTCAGTGTTTGACTGCGTAGATACACGTGACGTTGTAAGTGTTCAGATATTTTTGGTTAGTTGTGTGAACTTGTGTGAACTTGTGTGAATAGAAATTATTGACAAGCATCTGCTCAGATATTAATGAAGTAATGAATGTTCAGATATTAATGGTAACTTGTAGTGTATGGAACTTATTGACATTTTAAATTGTTCAGAAGTATTTGGTCACCTTGTCTACAACAATATATCTGACGGCGACTGTACCCAACTTTACAGAACACGATTTATTATCAAGTATTTCTATTTATAAATTATTTCCCGTCCAGCACCATATCCCCTACCTAACCTACTCGTATTGTGTTGATAGTCCGCCCCTCTCTTCAAAGCTAACCGGGGAGGCGAGAAAACCGCACACAACACCCGGGTTCCGTACACAATATTGTACCCGTTTCTACGTGTCACTCCACATTGATTGTATTGTACGAATTCGTGTTTCACACTGCAATTTCCGAGAAGCTTGTTTAATGTGATTATTCACGTTGATTGGAGCTAAAACTAGAATATAGGTTATGACAAGATTTTTACCCAAAAGGTGTTCGAATGGGAATACTTCTTGTATAACAACAATAAGAATAAACATGACTTCGTAGGTAGGAAGGTAGGCCCAGAAGGAGATGGTGTGACGAGCTGGACTCTCATCAAAGGATTGGGCCCAAACAGCCAAAGACAGGGATAAATGGAAAGAGGGGAGGGAGGCCTTTGCCCTGCAGTGGGACACATCAGGCTCATAAAAATAATGTACTTCGTTGTTCTTTCGGTGTTCAACAAAAATTAAAATAACATAACGATAGTAATCTCGTGAGGGTAAGGCAGAGGTGTACCTAACACTAACATTTTTTCAGTTATGTTTAAGCCCCATGTTATAGTCGCCCGTAATGGCCCAATGGCCTATTGCCATCAATTGGGCACAAATACGGACACCATGACTGCTACTAAGAAATCCCTAAAGGAAAAACTTAGTAACACATTCTCCGACCTCGAAATCGAACCCAGGATCTCCTATTCAGTAGAGACGCTTGCGACCACTTATAGATGACAGTACAACTCTGCCAACCTTACGAGGATTAAAGGCGTGATGTTATATTATAATACAAAAGTATCTATAATTAGAATCTTTAAAAACTAGTTTCAATCCTTCGTCCACGAAACTCTAAAAAAGCTCTCATACGAACACACCCGTAGTACCTAATGATCCACCTACCCACTAATTCATTAAACAACTACTCCCTGGGCATTATCTACTTAGTCTGGCAACACTGTTCTTAGTCTCGCGTGTAACATATGGGTGCCATGTTCCGAACAATGTACATTGTACAGGCACTTGTACGCATTCGGACGACGCTGAATTAGGGTGCTTTTTAACCGACTTCCAAAAAAAGGAGGAGGTTATCAATTCAACTGTATTTTTTTTTTTTTTTTTTTCTTTTTTTTTATGTTTGTTCGCACATAACTTGCGACTGGGTGAACTGATTTTCATGATTCTTTTTTCATTTGAAAGCTGGTGCTTCCCGTGTGGTCCCATTGTCACCATTTCAATATCTGATGATGGGATCTTGTAGAAATCGGGGGAACTCTTCAATAAATAACAGCAGATTAATCGCGATTGTGGCTATAGCATATCTAAGCATTGTTTACGCCATCACACAACATAATATCACGCCTGTACTCACTACAAAGGTTATAAAAACTATTTTGTGAAGATCTGATGAAGTACTTCGGAGATAGGCAACGGAACTCCTCAATAAATGATAGCAAATGGACTGGGATTGCTGAAGTCTCATATTGTCTGTCTATTGTTTACACCAGTTCCTAACATAACATCACGCCGGTACGTTGTGAAGGGGTAAGCACATGTGAAACACTAAAAAGTGAAAAATAAAAACTTTTTTACAAAAAATAAAACCGACTTCGACAAAAAAAACACTCAAAAGTGAAAAATAAACTTGAGAAGAAAAATCAGTTTCTGAAGTCGGTGACAAAAAAAATGAAATCAAAGAAACAAAGGTCACCGACTTCAGAAACTGATTTTTCTGCTCAAGTTTATTTTTCACTTTTGAGTGTTTTTTTTTTCGAAGTCGGTTTTATTTTTTGTAAAAAAGTTTTTCCACCAGAGATGTGCTATGCTACGTTGCTATGGATGCGTTTGTCATCCACCAATCATATTCATTGGTGCACATAGCTTAGCATTGGTCGAAACGGACTCAGCTAAGCTATGGTTTTTATATGGAAAGATGCGTGCTATGGATGCGTGCTATGTGTTGCTATGCTATAGGTATTTCCTACTATCGAAACATAGCGTAGCATCAGGAAACGGTCACATAGTTTCACAGCTTAGCTATTACATCTTCGCAGCATAGCTGCATAGCACATCTCTGGTGGAAAAGCATCCTAACGTAGAGCTTTGTACGAAGTTATGTTCCGTACCGCGCAACTTTGCTTTTAATTTTGTTTCCACTATATTTCTGTTACAGTGCGGAAATCTGGAATAATGTATGCGGTATTTTTTGGTTTTAAAATGTGCTGTTACTGTTTTGTACCCCGTTATTAAAGAGTATAAATAAAATTATATCTGTTGTTAAATGTGGGCATGGAGAAATAGATTATTCTTCTCGGTATTTTTCGTTATGCGGTGGGGTACACATGCCTTTTCCGATGGGAGTAACCAGAAACTACAGAACGCCACATGCTACGATTCCTACATAGTTCCATAGTCCATCTTTTTACATCACACCTAGAGTAAGAGTACATCTAACTAAATTCTTTGGATAAAAACAATATTTTAAAATTCAACCATTTTATTATAGTTAAATAAAACTTTTTTATATAACATTACGCTTGTAATCCCCAAAGCAATAGGCAGTTAATAGTACACACACACATTTATCTATTTTTCACTTCTGATAAATATTTCTAACATAACGTAATATTTCCAACTGAAAATTATCATCATCAGCCTAGCCTTTCCCCAACAATAGGTCGGTTTCCAGTCTATTGCAGTAACCAACAGACAATACAGTTAACATTAAATATATTGATGTAGTATCCCGTCATTACGTTTGTATGTCTATTATGCAGTGCGAGCTTCAATCACAGGATTTAATTACAGTCTAATTGTTCTAACACACTATTCAATAACCACGGTATAAACATATACACAGTAATACAGCTATAGTTGCTGCCCTTTCCCTAATATCTCTTCGTACGGACCAAAACTAATGAACCATGCATCGTTTTTCATTAGAAAAAAATTTGAAGATCACGTTATGTGACGATTCAAGACATGAACAGGCTTATTTTTGGTTTTCAAAGTAAGAACTTTAATAACATTTTTGTTTTTAAAGTGAGTTTAGTAAATTTTTCCTACTGTGAAATTACTAGTAGGACTGCGTTAATGATTTTAAGAAAAAAATTGCAGGCATTTTTTGCCAAATATTATTTTAATTACCAAGGTACTCTGCTTGGGTAATCCTATGTAATGGACGTGATTTTGGCTGGATATGATTATAAAATTGAAGTTTAAAATTACCTAGAATCAGTGACAAAAATGTGAAGTACGGATCGGTTGGCATGGCGAGTAAACATTTACAGCACCACACAATGGAATGAGAAAACATTTTGTTAAATATTATCATTAACACTGAAAACGGGATATTTACGGGATAGCATTGGTGGCCCAGTGGTGGCGGCTCCGCTTACTGATAGTGAAGCTGCCTGTCCACTGAAGCGGAGAGAGGCTGTGGAGCGGAGAAATGGAGAAATATTAACCAATAGGATTGCACACTGGAACAGAGAGCAGATTTTATGCAATACTATTGGTCAAAATTTCTCCGATTCAGTCGACAGGCAGCCTAAGTCGTGGTTCGAACCCAGGCAGGCGCAGTACTTTGAGTAGTTTATTTCATCACCACTGCTCTCAAAACGGCGAAGGAAAACATCGTGAAAAAACCGGCATGTCTTAGAACCAAAAAGATCGAAGACATGTGATATATATCAACCAGCACTGGGCCCGCGTGGTGGATTATAGCCCATCCCTCTCCTAGAGAGGAGGCCTGAGTCCCTGCAGTGGAAACATTATGAACATGATGAATGTTTACCTACTCGAATCGAGTTGTGAGTGACAGTGGTAGCGGTACCTAGGCTGTTGCTCTTTTACCAATTTGCTTGGGATTAGCGCGCATGGCTTCTTATTTTTTATTATCAGTTTATTAGGGTCAAACGCCACCAAAGCAGAGATGAACGAAACAAAGAGAAGTGCAGAAACCAACGAATCACATTAGTTGATATCTATATCGTGTCGCTTGTCTCTCCGATGATTGGTTTAAATCTTGCACATCGACATCGTCTCCGCTTTAAAAGAGTCATCTGCCTAGCCTTTTCCCAACTATATTGGAGTCGGCTTCCAGTCTAACCGGATGCAGCTGAATAATACCCCTTTGGTAAGACTGTATGTCAGAATTTCAGGTCACTGACTACCTGTAACGACTGCCAAAGATCTATATATATGGCAGCCGGGACCAACAGCTTAACGTGCTTTCCGAGGCACGGAGGAAACTCGGCATGTCGTGCGGTCACCCAACCACAGACCGACCTAGGCAAGCACAGCTTTACCTAAAGATCGACCTGAGTGGCAGTTCTTATTAAGCCACGAGCTCCACACTACTAAGCCACGAGCTCCACACTCCGCTTTGAAAGAGTCTGAGCTTTTTTTGGTTAGTAATGGGAAATCATCAAAATGACTCTTTCTGCACTGGTCGGAGCAGAAGCAGAACGGAATGTCAGAGGGAGTCTGAGCCTAAATAATTACGAAACAAAAATAAAAAGTCATGCTGCGCCAAACCAGAAATCGGAACTATCTCAAATTAATTAAACGCGTAAGTACCTTTCCAATCCACTTAAAACATTCAACATAATGAATTCAGCTCTATCTATGTAGTTGTGTGCTGTATATATTAATTCTATCATGATTATCATTTTCACCGCTGAAATAATTTTCCAGGAACTTCACTGTTAATTTCGGTAGCACCGTAAATCTGATTGTGGATAACTGACAAATTCGCTAATACGTTAACAATGTTTTTGATGTTTTATTTGTTTTGTTTTTGGGCCTTTTTGGCGCAGCCGTGAGGCACACAGTGGGACGATTTGTTTAGTTTTAAGTTCTTTTTACATTATTTTTGTTTTACATTGTGTGTATTTGTGGCCTGTGCCAAATAAATGCATTTTCTTTCTTTCTTTCTTTATTAGTAAATCATTTTCGTGGTATTAGATTTGAGGTATTCCTGTTAGTGTGAGTCTCAGATCACAGAAACAACAGGAGATATGCCCTTTAGCCGAAAATGTATGGGGACCTGTGTCGACAGTTCACACACGCAGAGCAGTAAAAACAATAGATATACGCATTCGCAAACACACCCGCATTTCTTAAAACATTACGTACTACACAATCAATTATAAACCTTATCCCTTCAGTCACAGCGTGTATTTACCATGCACCGAACAATTTACTTAATACATTTTGTTTTACTTCGACGCTAGTGATTGACTAAATCGAAAAGTTATCGATTCTTCTATTTATTATTATAATGTAATAAAGTTCTTTTGGGGTCCTGAAAATAATATATTATAAATAAAAAACAATATGTCCAGAAATCATTCTAAATAAAAAAAGTCATTTATTCAAAACAGGTTGATTTAAAAAAAAAAATATTGATTTGTGTCTGTAGTAAATCGTAATATTAACTTACACCACAGATGTGTTGCAACAGATTTTGACGTTCGAATTGACGACCATTCGAAGAGCCGACGAACTTTCTCTAATGGTTGAAAACACTTTGGCTCAAAGTGAGACGAGCATATTGTGTTATTTTTTGTTGGAAACCAGTTTGGAGCCTTGCCTGTCGCATTTATCCATTTTTCTTTTATTTTTGGATCCTTTGGATAGCTTAAAATTAATAATAAAAGCAAGATGCAATGAAAGAAGAATCATGCACGAGTACACACGGCTACACTTCAAGCTATGGGAACATTTTCAGTTTACAGTGACCACGCATTGTACGACGAAAATCCTATACAATGCGAGATCAGCATATACTAGAAATGTGTAGCTTGATGTGTAGCCGTGTGTGAGTCGCCAATAAAGAAAAACCAATGTCTTTAAGTATACGCTTAATTTTTTTTACACAATACTTTTTTTACATTTCATCGGCTATTTAATGCCCGAATTCTGAAGTTCCCAGTTACATGCATTCCCATTAGCTATTGATTTAATAAAAGACTAGCTTTTGCCCACGGCTTCGCCCGCGTGGATGTCGGTTTAACTACAAAAATGACGATTTTCCATACAAACTTTCATCCCCTATTTAACTCCCTTAGGGATTGAATTTCGAAAAATCCTTCCTTGTTCCTTGTCTACATTATAAAGGGAACCTCTGTGCAAAATTTCAGCTTTCTAGGTCCAAGGGTTTGGGCTGGGCGTTGATGAGTCAGTCAGTCAGTCAGAACTTCTCTTTTTATTTATATAGATAGATAGAAGATAGATAGATAACTCGAGCAACCAATGAATACCTACTATTTATTCAGTCAATATTAAGCAATAAAAAGCACTTTCTATTTTCAGTATTGCTTGCAAAAATAAGAAAGCGTGATAATATAAACGTTGTTATTATTACCTACCTATATTTATAACTAGCTTCTGCCCGCGACTTCGTACGCGGATATTGTTGCTTATGCCAGCAAAAAAAAAAATTAAAAAATTAAAAAAAAAAAATTATAATAATAAAAAAATATATTAATTTAAAATGCTCATCATGTGAAACAATTTTTGATATGGTACCATTTTGTATCTCTTATAGTTTAGCTGGTCTGTTGCGGTTTTGCATCAGGTGTTCAAGTTTCCAAGATAAATTATAGCCTATATGTTGCCCAGACTTAATACATAAACAACAAAAAAATAATCATTCAAATCCGTCAAGTAGTTCCGAAGATTAGCGTGTACAAACAAACAGACACACAGACAAACAGACATAATTTTTTTTTTGGATTTGTGCTCTATTACTGTTCCTAAACCCCCCTCAATTATTATTTTTTCAATATATTCAATGTACAGACACAGTTTTTTTACTGTTTTATTATATGTATATATATTATTATATGTATTTAAATACATGGTACAGAATATTGGTTTTTCTTATCTCCATTTACGGCAACGCTCAGTATCGCCATAAAATACGCTTTATACTGCAGTAACAATTATGTAGAATTAATTGTATAATGCATAATATGTATAATCATTCGTACGTATACGCAGAATCATCGTATAAAATATCGACAACTACAAACATCACAATTAGACATCTCTAGCTCACAAAGACTGACAGCAGCAGCTTTTCGAAAATATTGTGTGAGTGAGAGCATCAGTAAAACACCTATCCATTGCGCTATTAGATCAGCCGATTCACTGGTCGATTTGTACTAAACAAGCAATGGTTTTTGTTCCTAATGAAAACAATTGATTTGGTTTTTCATCATGTTTCTCGTACCATGAAGTAATGTTTTAATGAATTTAATACGAAAAACATTATTTTTATAGTACTTACGTGTGAAATGAGACACCATCTTTCGTGTAATTCACAATACAGCTATTATTTTTACAAACATTCACTGAACAACGCGGCATTTTGTAAAAAACCACGAGCAGTGAAGACGTCGCAAGTTGACATTCGACTCATTATTGAAAGTGGCATAAGGCCCCGTCGTGGCCACATGAGTTCGCATGTACCACGCCTCCTTGCCATATCTCCTGTTGTTTCTGTGATCTGAGGTGTGAGTCTACGTCAGATATTATATGTAGGTATTATAACGTAATATTTTGACATTATATACAGTTCTGCTCTCTGTATACAGCAGACGCTGGATGCGAGACTCACGGGTCCGGTTAATGTGGCGACATCTGGGGAAGGCCAATGTCCAGCAGTGGACGTCTTTTGGCTGGAATAATGATGATGATACAGCATATCGTAATCCACCAAGCGGTCCCAGTCTTTATCTTCATTTCCCAGCAGTGGTCTTCAAAGTTTGTTGTAAGACGCCGGATACGTACGAAATTTTATTTTACCTTAGTATGCGCTATACTAAGGTAAAATAAAAATTACTACCTTATAGGTTCCAATAAAGTACAACTCGTAACCGTTTCAACTGGGCCATGGAACTTAAAAAAATGTAATATCAATATCGCAAATACAGTCTTAAAGATATAAATGGCAACCATAATTTAAAACAAAGTTGACACCAATTCAAAATCTGAAGATCCACAGAAACTGTTATAAGCCTTCATAAATTTTAATGTTAAAAGACAAGAACATAAAATAAAACACATGCACATAGGCTTGAACATAATTTCCGAGTGTTACATAAAGCAATTTGGACGTGAAATAAGAAAACATTCATTGTGCACACAATGAATGTAATAAGCGTACGTTCCCGCGCTTTTAAGCCCGCCATCTTTGTTTCGTGACGTCACTTGATATAAATCACGGATAACGGTGTTTTTGGTTTTCTTTAGGGCTTTTATTGTGTGTTGTGGGTCGTGTGGGTATTGTTATTGTTTTTATAATTACTGCTTACGATTATGGGTCAGTAGGTCGTCTTATGATGATGATGATAAATCTAGTCAATATATTCGTGAGACTTTAAGGAGTTAGAAAGTTGACTTAATTTGACTAATTTAATCATTAATTAATCATTGGTAGGTTTTATCAACTTTATATCATTTTTATACAGCAATGTATGACCCTATACAAAAATTGAATATTCATCATACTAGGCATATTCAATAATGTATATCGATGAAATGCGTGTCTAAAATAAAATTACGAAGTCTAATTTTATAAAGGAGTTTGAACTTTCTATGAAAGCTGGTGTGGCTATTTGGAGCAAGATCTAAGAGAGTGATATGAGATATTTACATTTAAATCCCTCGAAAAAACGTTACTACCAAACCACCGGATCTATCTCTAGCTCGTCCTTTACTTATATATAATATTAGTATGCCAGTTCCATTGTGACAAACCTAAGTACCACTAACTGAGCGTAACTATTCCATGATAAATGCAGGGATACATCTGGTAGCCAGCCGCTGTTGCTACAACAGAACAGATTCACAGTCTGTGTGGTGCTGTGAATTATTCATACGAGAAATAAGAGGGCGCCAATCTGGTAATCAGTTGCATTGGCATGACTGGAATGTACTAAACATGTTCCAATCATGCTATAATATCCATCAAATGACTGACAACAAACATCCTCCCAGCTTGCTGTGTCTAAAAGTTCGAGTTTATCTATGTGTGCAACTGTGCATGTTTGAAATGGGCTGAAGATTTAGGCTGTTTCCTCATGGTCATACTATTTAGTCATACCTGTATGACCACGAGGACATATGTGGAATTGGTAAAATTTGGCCAGTTGATGAACAAGCCGTTTACTAATTACCAGGCACCCTATATATTTTCTTTTTCTACAGGAGGTGCAATAATGATAGTATGACCACGAGGAAACAGCCAAGATTTTCGTCATTTACCCATTTTCATCAAAAATTCCCACATCGCATTCAAAAACATCCTTCCACGTTCCCCTTAAATGGCTGTATAGTAACAACTGTCAGCCAGCCTACTTCTCTCCTACTTCGTTACAACGTCAGAACAGATCCACAGTCTGTGTCGGCTGCCATGTGAATTATTCATAGGACAGATATGAGGGCGCCAATCTGGGAATCAGTTGCAGCTTCAATAGGCAGACGGTGGCCTTGTATCGGAGTGTTACGTTCTTGTGTGATTCTTGGCTGGTTATCGTATTGTACTGATTTGATACACGAAGTTTTATTAATTTATCTTTCAATATCATATGAAGGGCTTACAATGGGATTTTCTATCGGTAAAATTGTTGACGTTCTACAAAATTTTCAATTAGGAGATGAAACTATTGACTACGGTCGATTTTTCGAAAAGTCATCCACAACGATATTAAAGAAACAGAAAATCCCATAGTAAGCCATAGTAAGCCATAGTAGTCAAGATCTGACTAGACTTTCATCAACTTTCTTGGGGTCAACTTCTAGTCTTACCGGATGCAGCTGAATACCAGTACTTTACATGGAACGACTGCATATCTGACCATCACAACTTAAACACTGTTTTAAGCTTTCACGGTTCATAACTATATTTAAAATGTGTGACGTGTGTGTGTGTGTGTGTGTGTGTATGTGTATGTGTGGCTGTGTGTTTATTTGTGTGTGTGTGTGTGTGTGTGGTGTTCTGTGATGTGTGTGTGAGTATTTGTGTGTGAGTGTGTGTGTGTAGGATCACGGAAGATATCCCGTAAGTGTCATCACAACTTAGCTAGTACTGTGTAATACGGTACTCCTTGATATTACTAAAATCTTCTTTAGTGCTTATGTTCATTTAAATATGTAGTATATTATAACACTTTCCTCAAACAACATTTTGATGTTGTTTGATGAAATTGTTTTCTTCAAAAATCTGTTGTCAATTCAACCTTTTATTTGTCTATTTCAGGACGTCCAAGTTTCTATTACTACCTAAAAATTCAGTCTGAGTTCTAAAGACTCAGCAAAATAACCACGTAAATATTGTCATCAGCAGCAGATCACTCTAATAATTCATACAAAGGTGTGTAGAGGTCAGCAGAACAGTGTGTATAGGTGCATAGCAACACACTCAGCAGTAATGTGGTTTGTATATTACTGTGATTTAGTGCGGATACGTCTGACTACGCCTTAATACCATTAGGTTCGGTTTACACTATGGGTGCTGAGTATACACTAATATCGTTTTCACTAACAGTGTTTAACCCACAAAATCACTCTATTTAGTTTTTGTATTGAAAGCTCATAATAAAATAATATTTACATCTAATAAATGCTTCATTAGGTGACACTTAATAATAGTGAAAATGGGCTTATGTAAACCTGTTGCTTATAAGGTGTAATCTTGTATTTTTGTACCATGGACAGTCGTATAAGCTAATAGGTAAGTATACAGGCCAAAATCTTTATAATTCTATTAGACTGAAAATATTGATTGCAATTTTGTTATATAGCGTTTCGCATTTAGCGACTGATGTCAAACTGAGGTCTGGTTCTCCTAACCTACAGACAGATGTGTTGCTGGGGAGTTTGTTTCGCCACTTCTTCTTCACAGCTAGCACTAGGAAGTGTCGAAGGGTGGGCGTTTCGGGGGACTGTCTCTTGTAAATAAATTTTAACGCTCGAAAAGTGCTGATTATCAGCCTATAGTTTGAATAAATGACTTCTGATTTTGAAAGGGCTGTTACGTTTGACACCAGTCTCTAAATGTATCTGTATAATCTTAAAAGTAAATGCAAGTTAGCTGGCAGTATACTTATTAGCTTGTTCGACTTAGAAGCACAATCAGAATGTAACCACCTTCTACCTAGCCTTTTCCGAAACATGTTGGGGTAGATTTCCAGTCTGACCGGATGCAGCTGACTACGTTCCTGGCTGGGTGGAAGAACTGCCTATCTGTCCTCCACGTTCCAGTTAGTACTAGCTAATACGACCCCTTTGTCAGACTTTCGGACCATTGACTATATTTTGTCCCATGTCAATTCAACTTTTTAACAAATTGCCCACTGAACTAAAAGACCTAAGATCAATCCTTTATTCCGAAAAAAATTATACGCCTGGTTAGTAAATAAATGTTTCTACACGACCCAGGCATACCTTGATTATAAGAATAGAAAATTAATGTAGCGCCTTACTATGTAATGTTCCTATCAGTGCAATATAACTAGTTTAAGTTAGTATGTAGTTCCAAATACCTATAATAAGTGTGTATGTAGGTGCCCAATTATTTTTTTTCATAAACTTTTATCTTAAGTTCTAAGTTTTTGCATACCAGGATTGGTTAATATGAGGATCGTTTTTTTTTGTATTGTGTAATGCAATGTACCATCTATTTACCCATATTATGCAAATAAATTATTTGATTTGATTTGAAAGATCTACAAATGACACCAAGATTTGGCTTAAAGTGCTTTCCGAGCTACGGAGGAAACTCGGTAAGGGTGGTTACTCATTAACGGACCAACCTGGCAAGCACATCACCATCATCATTTCAGCCGAAAGACGTCCACTGCTGGACACGGGCCTCCCCCAACTGTCGCCACCTTGACCGGTCCCATGCGTCTCGCATCCAGCGGATTCCCGCAACCTTCACCAGGTCATCGGTTCAGCTAGTGGGAGGCCTCCCAACGCAACGTCTTACAGAACTTTTCTGCACCATCGGCCATCCGATCTGCGAGCAATGTGCCCTGCCCATTGCCACCTAAGTGTGGCGATTCTTCGGGCTATGTCGGTAACCTTGGTTCTCATGCGGATTTGTTCATTTCTGATTCGATAGCCCTCTCCGTACGCAAGCACGTTTTAACCTAAAGATCGACCCCGAGCGACAGTTATTATTATTAAGCCACAAGCTACACACTCAACCAAAACTGTTTCAAGTAGGCGCAGGTATATTATTATAGGTTACACAAATATTTGATCAAGCAAGTCACATTCATATCTGATCGTCAGTGCTATAGTGGTGCTTTATTATGTAGGAGGTATATAAGTTATACAAATATTTGTGCACGATCGCAGCTTGTCGCGTATAATAGAAAGTCGTCAATAATATGAACCTGAATGCGACCGATATACTATGTCAATCTTTATACTTTATCCTAATATTTTTATACTAGGTGCTACGTCAACTTTCCGTCAAAAGTCTGAGTAAATCTAAAAGGTAAAAAAAGTCTGAAGGTAAAGTATACCAAGAGCTCAAGCGAATAGTGCTAATGTAATTGAGAACAACACTTTCACACTCCATATATTATATCAACCTCTTATCATAACTTAAAAAACAAAAGTAAAGCCATGTTCTTTTTGGTCGACTCGAGAACCAATCCCATAACTGAACACACAGAAGAATTCACAAAAAATAAAGCCACAATGCGTCATATTTTCAAGTCCCGACATTGTCAGTATTCTTTTGATCTAATGTCACGTTGAGCCATCAAAGGAAACATTGACACAACTATTCCCAAGTGCGAAGACTTGATGTAAATATTTGAGACACAATACGAGATTAAATTTTAATGTACATAAACGTAGCATATACGTGACATACCCATAATTCGGCCAAGTAGATAATGCTTGGGTAAATGTTTACACAATTTGCTAAATAAATAGGCAGGAATTACACACGGTAAATTGGTCTGTTTGTAAAAATGTAGCATTTGTTTCGGCGGATTAAGTATTTACTGGGCGTGTAAAATGTATTTATTTGTTCTAAAATGGTTCTACCTTTTCCTTAGCTTGGTTGGGGTATTCAACTACACCTAAGTGGTGATGAGTGGTGGTGAAGGTTGCGGGAACCCGCAACCTTCACCAGGACCATGACCATAATAAAAAACAGTAACAAATCTCATTCATGAATGGAAGGAAGCCTTTGCCCAAGAGTGGGACATACGAGCTAACAAAAAAATAAGTCATTAAGATTACATTAAAATTGACTTAAACTGCAGATTAATATACCATCATTTCAGCCAAAAGACGTCCACTGCTGGACATAGGCTGATAAATATACCATCATTACTTATTTCAACGAGAAATAGAGCCATTATTTATCCGTTCCCAACAATGTTTTTTCAGCAGAAAGTTTTCGTCATCAGTAAATACAATTTATTACTTTATGTAACGTGAAGTCGATAGTTATGAGATATGATAAATACTAGTTCTTGTATTTTGACATAGTATTTGTATATTTAAATATAGGTACTGTCTATTGCTTTCTATTACGCTTGTTGAGAGCTTCTCAATCTACTAGGTATATTGATTCGAAGATACATTAGAGTGATGCATCGAATACCCTGGCTTTGTTGGGAAAAGTCTAGGCAGATAACGAACAATAAAATAAATTATCCTACTATTATTATAAACGCGAAAGTTTTTATGCCGATTTTATCTTCCCGTGGGATAATTTTCGAGTTGTAGCGGGCGAAGCCGCGGGCATCAGATAGTTTGAAATATAGCAATAACAAGGTAAAACAGGCAGACACACCCCGTGGACACACCTATCAAAAGAACCAAGCAATTTTTTTATGAAAAGAAAACATTACTTTTCAGTGAACCAAAAGACTTTAATATTGTGACGTTGAAGCACAAGTTGAAGGACTGAATGAAAAAGGTTGAAAGTAAATACGTACCTGCTTGATGCCCAAATTGGAAAAAGTCTTTTTATGAAACTTAAATGACCTGTGAAAAACTCTGAATGATCTGAGACGTAAGAAGGTACGAGTTTTTGTGTTATAATAGGGTATTTCACCAAAAAAATCTAATTAGTCCGTCAGATGGATTTTCAAAAAATAAAGGACACGTATTTTTTCTTTTTTCACGTAAACAAAAGATGAAGACGATACAGTGCTTCGAAAAGTCGTGTCAAGTCGTGTGACGTCACAAGGTTAGTACTTTTTTACTCACAAAGTGATGTCAAAAGCCCCCACTCATGATCTTTGACACGTTTTATTTCCGTCAATTTTTATTTATTTTAAAAACCAAAAAACACGTATCTAATATTTTTCGATAATCTAACAGACGGACTAATTAGATTTTTTGGGTGAAATACCCTATTGAAGACATTCTTTTTAGAATGCTTTTCGTATTTTTAACCGACTTCGAAAAAGGAGGAGGTTATATGTTCTATGTGTATGTATTTTTTTTTTATGTACCTATGTTACCTGATTTCTCCCCCATTTGTGGACCGATTCTCAAAATTCTTTTTTTATTTGAAAGAGTATACTCCTGAGGTGGTCCCATTTTAATTTGGTGAAGATCTGGTGCTGATCTTCGGAGATATACAATGGAACTCTTCAAAAATAGACGGCAAATCTGTCGTAATTGCTGGAATCGCTTGGATGTTTATTGAATATACATTATCATGACGTAACATCACGCCTGTATGCTCTGAGGGAGTATGCAGATGTGTACAATACACATTTTTTTAGTTGTTATATATGAATTACATAGACACGTATGACGTGTTTCGTGCTTTTTCTGACGCTATTCAAGTATTCGCATCTAGCAGTCATCACTTGTCTTTATGCTCTTAACCGTTGAGGAGTAGTACCACTCCTCAACGGTTAAGAGTTGAAAGCAAAAATAGTTGAATCTTGAAGGTTAAGGGTTAGGTTTCTTGGTTGAATGTTAAATGCATAATAATTATTTGAATAGGATATATATAGGTACTTATTACAACTAAAAATGAAAAAATAAAAAAACTTTTTTGCAAAAAAAAACAACCGACTTCAAAAACACCAAAAAGAGAAAAATATACTTACTTAAGAAGAAAAATCAGCTTCTGAAGTCGGTGGCAAAAACATGAAGTCAAACAAACAAAAGTTACCGACTTCAGAAGCAGATTTTTCTTCTTAAGTAAGTTTATTTTTCTCTTTTTGGTGTTTTTGAAGTCGGTTGTTTTTTTTGCAAAAAAGTTTTTTATAGAAGGTGGTCCTAATTTTGTCTTTTGAAATATTTTTTAATAAAAATTTTCGTGAAAAGTCTACCTTTTTAATTAAGGCCGACCTATAGGTATACATACCACAAGTTTACAAAATAAATAAATGGAGAACATTTCTTCAAAGAAAATAAAGCTCTCCTCCGCAATGTGGTATCAATTTTAATATCTCATTTCCAGTATACAAAGTTTAGATAGATATCTAATTATTCAAAAAAATACCTGATAATAATTTGCTGATTATTTTATTAATTTGCTGATTCAAATTACTTAAATAAGTAAACGTTCAGTAATTGTAAAATAAGTAAACCTAAGACCTAGTCTACACGCTCAGCATTTCTTAAATATTTACTTTCTGAAGCGATCTAATTATACCTTTAAATTGTAACAAAATAATATTAGCTATGGCACGAAAGAAAGTCACGCAATCATTAAGAAACAAAGTTTTTTGAAAAGAGAATATTCCGAAATATTTAAATTAAAAAAAGAATAGGATGCCATGTTATTTGGTGTGCACGACTCGATTACTGCCAGTGTTAATATTTGAGAGCAGTCACGCTCTGGTTGTCAACATCCCGTGAAACCGGGACACGGGATGTGCCAATTTTTAGGCCTCTGCTAATAGTAACTCCGAAGTTTTAATATTTTGGAAGTTTTCAGTGTAGTCAACAGACATTGCTTGCATTTGGTTTTGTTTATGTGGAATTAGACAAGGAATATTAAATTTTTGTGATCCCGAGCAGAAGAATGCATTTGTATTCTGTTCTGTACTAGGATTTGAATAATTCTAAACGACTACTCAATTTATTAAAATGGCTCCAATTTCTCACATGGCTACCATTCTGCTCAATGCATACCAAACAACATATTTTTAACCGACTTCGAAAAAGGAGGAGGTTATTATGTTCGTGTGTATGTTTTTATTTTTTTTTATGTATGTTACCTGCTTTCTCCCCCATTTGTGGACCGATTCTCAAAATTCTTTTTTATTTGAAAGAGTATACTCCTGAGGTGGTCCCATTTTAATTTGGTGAAGATCTGGTGCTGATCTTCGGAGATATACAATGGAACTCTTCAAAAATAGACGGCAAATCTGTCGTAATTGCTGGAATCGCTTGGATGTTTATTGAATATACATTATCATGACGTAACATCACGCCTGTATGCTCTGAGGGGGTATGCAGATGTGTACAATACACATTTTTTTAGTTGTTATATCTGAATTACATAGACACGTATGACGTGTTTCGTGACGTTTTTCTGACGCTATTCAAGTATTCGCATCTAGCAGTCATCACTTGTCTTCATGCTCTTAACCGTTGAGGAGTAGTACCACTCCTCAACGGTTAAGAGTTGAAAGCAAAAAAGTTGAATCTTGAAGGTTAAGGGTTAGGTTTCTTGGTTGAATGTTAAATGCATAGTAAATATTTGCATAGGATATGTATATATATATATATATATAGGTACTTATTACAACTAAAAATTAAAAATTAAAAAAACTTTTTTGGAAAAAAACAACCGACTTCAAAAACACCAAAAAGAGAAAAATAAACTTAAGAAAAATCAGCTTCTGAAGTCGGTGGCAAAAACATGAAGTCAAACAAACAAAAGTCACCGACTTCAGAAGCAGAGTTTATTTTTCTCATTTTGGTGTTTTTTTGCAATCAAATCAACATGAAAGACGAATAAAGCGTTTTAAAATAAAACTGTCCCGAGCAAAAATTCATATCTCGCATTTCATCCCGACATATTGTCTTTGTCATTGGCAACACTAGTATGCAAAACACTTTGACATTTCGTTTTGTGCAACGACTTTGTTATTTATGGTTTGTTTGCTCTTTGGAATAGCTATTGTTTTGTTTTTATTGACTTTTGGGACTATAAATTAAATTATATTATTATAATAAATTATGAGTTTGTGGCTGAGTTGTGTTTTTGATAACTTTTTCGTGTTCCATTAGATTAACATTTTTTAGATTAAAATAAATTGGCATACTACGTTTACAAGTTTTAGTTAGTTTAGTCAACTTTTTTATGATTTAATGTTGAAATGTTGACCTATTATTTGTCCCTTTTTGGAATTTTTAGCTGCCTTTATTTATTACAAACAAAATAAACGAAAATAACACACTAAGGTAGTTACTTAAAAGAGGTTAAAGGACTGCCTCACAACAAACCTTTTTAGGCCAAAGTGATCGGAAAGAACTGTTGTCTGCACCATTTTAGGTCAAGTTGATGGATTGATCGAAAGTAACATTCTCGAACATCCTGAATTCAAGACGTCGGAAACCTTATTTCCATCGATATATCTTTCCTTCGCCCTTGTATCCGGCGTTCACTAAAGAAGAACACACGATACATAGTAAAGCTCCCCTAGGTATCAATTAAGCTGTATCCGGTGAAATGCGATAGGGTCTTAGGGCTTCTCTACTCAGATCAGATATCACGTACAGACAACAGGGAAGTTTCTTAAAGGCAACAAAATAATGTATCATGTGTACATTACGAAGACAATACCCGTCTTTATAAGTCATCCAACGGATTTTGGTACACTTTTTACCGTAATTTAGATAATTAATTTGTTTTTTAGGGTTTACGTAAAACGTTTACGTGAATGTGATGTTGAGCTCTTTGAGTTAAGTCGAGCTACATGATAACTGACAGATACTTGCACTGATGGGACAGGTCTACTCCAATTCCACCATCTCAGACACTAATCTGCATATTCCTCATGTGAGCATGACCAAGATTATGTCTGGACCCTTAACTTCAAGTCTCTAAACAACTCTAACTGACTACAAACTAAAACACAACCCACAAATTGGAAGCAAAACCTTCCACAAAAAAGTAAATTCATTCTTTCTTTTTTTAGAAACGTTACCCTACACTAGGAATTTCTTCTATATCGTGGGTGCGATAAGAGACTATGACCTCTGATTTTATTTCGGCTGTTTCTTTTCAGAGTTGTCAGGTACGAATCACCAGCCCTATCTAGTTTATTAAAAAGACGTACCGGTAGTATTAAAGTATGTAAAAACTCATTTGCAAAATAAACATTATTAATCTGTTAGCGCAACTCATGCACTGTTCTTTTTACTTAGAAAACCGTTTAAAAAAAGAATCAGCACGCATAAACAAAATGGTTAGCTGCCTGTGTGGGTTTTATAAACTGTACATAATTTAACAAATTGGGAATGTATAGCCCTTAACAGTAAGTTCTCGCGATAAACCAACTCTAACTTTATTAGTTTAGTCTATCGTCGGATTTGTGGCTTCGGCTAAACTTTCTGGTCATTTCCTCTTGTTCTGTGGGCCTTTCATTGAGTTCCTGAGTCACGCGTGAAGGATTCATGATAGAAAACTTACGACTTGTTTATGATAATCCTACCTTTGTGGTGCTACCATATTGTTCAGTATCTTATAGTTTTGTTATGAGCGTGTGTGGGCATTGTCATGACTTTTGGACTTAATACTTTTGTTAGATTTGTTAGAAATGTTTGTAAAAGACTTTTATAAGAACCAAGTTTGACTGCCTAGTCGATCTAGTGGTCGCAATCGCGTCTACTGTGTTTTGGGTTTTTGCAATCGGATCTTCTCAGTTGATGACAATATGGTCGCCCCTATTATAGTAATTTATATTATATGGGACTTAAGCATAACTGGCATAATGTAACTGCACCTACAAGTTAGGTTCACCTAATAATTCGGGGTTTACAGGCCTGATGTTGTGTTATGCTCTACAAATAGTAGAAAAACTCGAAATCTAAACTGCCATCTTATTTTTCAATAAAATCTCACAAATGTTAACACAACCTTCCTCTTCGAATTTCAAGGAAGACGAATATCTGAAGGTCCTCTTACTTTTTATATATCTTTTATTTAACCTTACCTCAGTGATAAAATGTTTTGTTCAAGTATTCTGTCGATTTACTGAAATTTTATTTTAGCTTTAATGGATGTTGTTTGTTTCAAGCAGGTTTGTAAAGTTTTTTTGTTTCGGTACTTGATTGCCAGCATTTTTTTGCTAATCATAATCTTGAAAAATATAAATCTCAAACAATAAAGTTGCACTTTTTTTTATTGATTTTGCAATCGGAATAAAAAATAACTAGTTCTCACAATCTGCATAGGATTTCACGCCTGTTATCTTTGAAGGGTTAGGCAGAAGTGTATTCATTACTACACCCACCATTCCATCAACCGGGCACAGAATCAGACTCGTGGCTGTGTCTGACAAATTACTGATAGAAAAACCCAAAAGTGAATCAGAAACAAGATTTTAACACTTAAGACCAAGAAAGGTCCGTCGGGGCTGCGGGAAAGATACCGCGGCCTCGACACAAAGGGCTAAGAGGGAACATGAGTGGATTTTAGTAAGTAGAAGTCTGACACTCCCTACCGCTCTGCCCAGAGCGGGAGGAGTCATTTGATGTTTTCCCACCCTCCAATGAAAAGACCAAGATAGGCCCAATCTATTATTGATTTAAATCGCTGCCTTTTGGTTATTTACCAACAAAACTTATAAGAGGGCCATAAGACCTTATAAAAAGTTTAAGTGGTAAGCAAAAATGGGGCAAGCGGTTCCAAGCGTTTGATATAAAACCGTCACAAATACAGATAGCGGTGATTCCGTCGGGAATTTATAAATGTTTATAGCCCTCGTAATGTGTGTTATTTCTGCCCTTAAGTAGGGGTTGCAGATGTGAGGGTTATTCAGGGACTTTTCTGTAGTTACGACGTTCTTACATCTGATTGGATGTATGAAGTGAGACCTTTTTATTAGACGGTGATTAAATCGGGTTAGATCTAAAAATCTGATGGTAGTGTCAAACTATAAATTAAAGCGGATCGAAGAATGTTGTCTTTTGGAATGAATGATGTAATTTTTAGCAAATTATCTTTAAAAAGGGGATGAATACCATTGTATTTACAGGAAAAGGAGGACTGGTGTGTTGTATGTCGGTCTCTTACACTATCGTAACTCCGTACTATGCTAGGCCAGCTCGGGTTCTAAATGGTACCACCGAGGTGCAGTCGTCTGCAGCTACTCTTTATAAGATATTCCTCGTACAAAATTGTACCGTACTGTTTTTGCTGTAATAAATTCTTAAGCAATTTCATCCCTTAAATCATAATTTCATCCATAAATCCCTAATACTATCTTAAAACATGGCTACCCTAGCAAAACGCAAAAACAGCTGAACTCTTCTCAGCTACTCAAAACAAAATGCATTTTATTGCTAGGTTTTAAGGTCTATTTTTCCTAGCTAGTTTGTTAGATTTAGGTGATAAATGGGCGAGTGTCAGAGCATAGATCCGTCAGTTTGTTGGGATATCAGCGATGTGTATGAGTTTATCTTTATGAGACATTTTGATCGCTCAGGATCTAGACATTGACCCGGTTACGAAAATGCAAAGGGATAAAAATAAAATGAAGTATTTGTTGGGAAAATATCATATTTTCGCGTTTCTCTTGGCGTTTTGGTGAAATTACTTTACTAAATTAGATTATTATTTATTACTGAGTATAAGCTCACTGAGGAACTGCGTTGCGGAGGTTATATAGGTAGTTGTGCCATGTAAAATACTGATATTCAGCTGCGTTCGGTAAGACTGGAAGCGGTCCCCTACATAGTTGGGAAAGGGCTAGGCAGATCATGACTGAGTATGGGGTATTCAATTTTCACGTTGAATAAATTGCCTAGTAACAGCCTAGAGTCTGAATTTGTGCCCAGTTAGTGTCATTGGCAAAACACTTGACCTCATACATGAAAAATAATTTGCAAAATGTAAGGGGGTGCATTATAAAATACACCTCTGCATAACCCTTCAAAAATAACAGACGCTATGTTATGTTATGCTGTGAGTACGTACCGACTTACCAAGATTTTCGAGGTCACCTTAAAAGTTTAAAACCGTTAAGTCGACAAGAAAAAACCTTGTAAACCCTTTTCTTTTAAAGAAAATACTTAAAGCAGTAAATTACTTCAGAGCTTTCAAGAAATTACTTTAGTATTTTCTCGGATTCCTTGTGAATGATTTAACTCATTTAACTAAACCCTTGTTTTGTCTTATCGCCTTTCTTTAGAAGGGTTGCTTTTGTTTTTAAATCCCGCAACAACTCGCCTTGGGGCTATTAGCGGATTTAAATAATTAGAGTTAAATCTTTAGATATATTTTTTTTTATTGAAAATGTTTTTAAATGCTCAACAAAGCATTTGGAAAATAGGGAATATAATTATATATATTTTTCCCTGCCAATAGTTTAGTAAAAGAGCGGGTAATTAAACTTAATATTTAACTTTTTTTGTTTCTCGATTGCATTTCATCATCATTATTAACCTATTGGTTGTTTAGATGAATGAAGTCTGAGAGTGACTCTAGTGACTGAAAAGCGGCGTGGTTGTCTTAGGATAGCAATTTCCTGCTAAGAAATCTGAAAAACGTCGTGAGGTTGGCTATAAGAGTAGCGAAAGACCAAAGAATCGTTAAATGTACTGAGTAACGAATGATATGACTGACAAGAAAGGAGGAGTCTGATGAGATGATGTGCCTATTCGTCCCCTTACTAACTGCACAAAATGTTGTTTCGAGAAAATCGTGTATAAAGGTTCGAATCGTGAAATTTTTATAAGAACATGATAATAAGGACAGTATGTGTATTTTTGACTACTGATTTTTTAATTATTCGGGTGGGAGGGTAAAATAACTTAATTCTCAAACTAAGTAGGAAAAATTAAGGATTGACTTGATAGGTGCTGCAGATTTGTGTTTTTTTCTGTAGCCGCAAATTTTTATTATCGTTTGACGTAAAAGGTGAAGACAGTAGTTTTTTGTTACTTTAGCTATAAAAGCTAAATCCAGAACGGAGTGTTATCTCGGGAAACAGGTATTTTTTAGTATGTAGATCTTGAAAAGGAGATTCTAACGTTATTTGGTTTTTACATTAAATTTAAGGACGCGATATAAATTAGGATAAGGGGAGGGGAATGATGGTGGTTGGTTAATTGTGTTTTGAAGGAAGGAAAAAGGTCATAACCAACCAATTGCCATCCTCCGATCGCGATGAAAGGTAAATTGAAACACAAATATACCGGAAACGAACAAATATATAATTATAGGTATTATAAAATAATATTGTACTCACCTAATCTTAAATTTTTAGTAAAGAACACTTGGTATATGGTGGCACTCGTCGTCTTCCTATAACGTAACCTGAAACAAAAGAAAAATACATTAATTATGGCGTGCGAGGCAGGTTAGTGACCTGTCAGGGTTGCGGGTTGTTTGAAAGAGATACCGCGGCCTCGGTTACAAAGGGCTAAGAAGGAGCATAGCTGGCTTTTAGTCAGTAGAAGTCTGACACTCCCTTCCGCTCCGCCTAGAGAGGGAAGAGTCATTAGATGACTTCCCACGCAATAAAAAACAATTTTATCACAAAAGTCTTGACGAGATCGATGCCTCGTATTCCGTTTTTTTTCCAAAACTTAGACGATTCAATTTGAAATTGAATCGTCTAAGTTTAACATTGAAATAAACATCGAAATTTTGAGGAAGCGTTCGTCTAGGGTCACATCAATTTATTTTTAGTTCAAAACTTTTCGAATAGCTGTCCTCTAATCACGACTGTAATAATATGTCACTTTTGTCAATTTTAGAGGCTCATAATTATTTTCCTTATATAATTGTAGAAAAATAGGAAAAGACATGGACATGTTTACAGCAGAGCTTTGGTTTTACGTAAAAATATGATTGCTCAAAAACTTTGCAGGAGGAAAAAAGAGATAAGCATTTATATGAGAAATCGCAGCCTGTGTAGGAAACACGGGCCTTATTTATAAACTTTCGAATGAATCCTAGCCACGATGTCATAAAATATGCCGAGACCAACTTGACTTTATCTGAAAGCACTGGCCCATAGCAAACTTAAATCATAAGACAAGAAAGAGCTATTACGTACACAGTATTTTAATAAGCCATGATGGTCAATAATTATTATCTATAAAAAACGTCCAACCCGAACCGTGGACCTTATCTGCATGTGTTATATTTAAGTACACATGTAACATGAAAATACCTTAATTTACCACCTTCCAGTGCAAATAAAAAAAAAAACTATAAAACAAATAGGAGAGATGGAAAATCACATTCGATTCACGTGCACTCCCGCCACCTATTTTTTCACAAAACGTCCACAGTTGAATGTGTACATCAAATACTCTATTTGCGAAACACATTCAACATTGGATGTTTTTTTGTTTCTAAATTCGGAATATTTTGCACTGTTTTGTTGGTCTCGTGGTTGCGTTACGTTGTCCAACACTAAGAATTTCTCGTGTAACGTGGGTGCATTAACACATAAACAAACACTCAGAGTTGGAAAAACCTGTACACCATACACATAATTATAAGGTCCCATTAAAATAGGTGGACAAATTTAAACACAGCGTTCAGTAGGTCTAACCAAAGATATCTAAACAAAAAAAAACATTAAATGAAGTGTTTTTTTTTATTTAAAATATTAAATTGCCGGCTCCCTAGAACAAACTCATCCTTGATGAGTAGGTACTTGAATGCGTTTTTCTTATTATTTTTTTTACTATCGTCCTTATTTTGGTGGTCTGAATGATTCCAGAAATTTTGTCCACCTATTTTAATGGAACCATAAATTAGTTCCATGCGAAAATCGTACCTGCGATACGCATCGCATTAGCCTATCACTCAAACATTGCGCCAACCAAGCAGTCAAATACCTTATTCTATGTATTCCCAGGTCGGGTAACATATAGTCGTTTTATGTCGGGTAACATATAGTGGGTGGCTATAACATAGTAAGAAAGAAAGAAAAGAAAGAAAAGAAAGAAAAGAAAGAAAAGAAAGAAAAGAAAGAAAAGAAAGAAAAGAAAGAAAAGAAAGAAAAGAAAGAAAAGAAAGAAAAGAAAGAAAAGAAAGAAAACAATATGTATTCGTCGCAGAAACGAGAACATACAAGGAGACACAATAAGAGAGAAGAGGAGGAGAGGAGGGGGAGGGGGGGGAGTAGTAGTTTTGTTCTCAGGAATTTATCAGTAGTAGCTCGATATCTGGATCTACCCTCGGTTAACAGACAATACAATCGTCCCCTATTACGTATGGCTTGAACATGACTCGAGAAACGTGGGTTTGTGAAATGTAAGATACTCCTCTGCCTTAACCTCATTGAGCCTGGATTACAAGCGTGATGTTACGATTATTATCCAAGTGTTCCATAATATGTGAATAGCAGAATGAGTACGCTAGGCGTAGTTGACAAAGCGATATCATAGGCCATCAAGAAACTTTTTACGACAGCCCCACAAGATAAGCCCGGATGTGTTCTTACACCTAAACATGGAGCCCACATTTTCGAGGTCACATTGTTGACATTGTCAGTTTTAATAAATAAACTAGATGCGTATTTGCAATTATTAGATCATGATTATATTTGATAGATTTTGAAGATAGCAGAAGGGTAAAAGTCGTTTTAAAAATTACTTTGCTGGCCATGTAGAGCGAATGCACCAGAGGTGGGCAAAGATTGTCACTCACTGGACGCCTGTCGGAGGAAATCGCTGTCGAGGTAAACCGCGGCGAAGTTGGTATGACGATCTGGCCTTGTTTCCGGGGTGAACATAGCCAGATATCACACAAGATAGAGTGGTTTGGAAGGAGAGGCCTTTACATAGCAGTGGGTTACATGAGATGCTAAGAAAAAAATGCTTTATGCGTTCACATATATCATACATTACAACTTTGTCATAAAATCTATTGATTAAGTTAGCAAATACTGAAAAATTATATTTACTTTTGAAGTAGGTGATTGCTGACTGACGACTGAGTGACTTTTACGTGTTACACACAGCACTTTAACAATCGAAGTACCTACACTTACAATTACCTAAAAAAACCACCCAGAGTTCTAGGTGTTTCATGAACTCTGTACCTATAGGTAGGCACAAAGAACAACGTCCTATAAACAACGTTGCCCTTTACGTCGTGACGTCACTGAAGGTCGCGGCCATCCATCAGCATCTACCTTGATTAGCTAGCCAGCCTGGCTCGCACCAGTACACGGATGATAGAGTAATACGCTAACTTTGTTACGTGAATTGGTGGATGTGTATGTTTGGTAAAACTAGCAGTCAATTTAAAATATGCTTTTTAAACAGATTTTTACAAAAACATTTACACAGCATTATTTTTAAAACTAGATGGAGCCGCTATTTCGTACCTGACTTATCTGAGAAGGTACAGCCGAAACAGCGCTCATGTGTCTTTTAAGGTCCAGATATTTTTGGTTAACATACGTGAGTACTATGCAGATTAGTGGCTGAAATGGTCTTTTGAAGAAAGAGCCACCCAGATTTGAGTGGACCTGTCGAGTCAGTGCAAGCATTTGTCAGTTATTGTGTATCTTGTCTTGTAGCTCAAGCAGTTCAACTACATTTGACATTGAAATGAACTATTGACATAGTAACTCTTCAGTTTCGACTCTTATTGTTAATAATAAAAAAACAACTGCGATTTACTTTTTTTGTGCACCTAAGTTTATAGTTATGCGGCGCAATATTCTTGCAGTAATCCGTCTTAAACCTGAAGTCTTTTGATTTCGTTTAAGTAACCATTAATGCAGTTCAAAACCAACTAATAATACCTACACTCTTATTTCTCTAAGCCAAAATAACTGAAAATAAATAAAAGGGAATACAAAGTCGATGTACAATAAAGTATAGTCTATTGAATACCTAAGTATAAGTACAATAAAGTATAGTCTATTGAATACCTAAGTATGTTTATAGACTGTCTGACAGTGCCTGAAAATTACGCACCGATACACAGCTAACCGCAGACCTTGACCATCGTGCTGCGTTTACAGCTACTTGCTTCACTTACTCTCCCTTTATATATTGTACAGTCGAACAAACTAATAAGTATACAGGTAGCGTTTTTTATAGTTCTTGTAAACTGAAAATATTGATTGCAATTTTGTTTTATAAAGCGTTTTGCATTAAGCGACTGAATTGAAACGCTGTATCGTTTGGCATCAGTCTCTAAATGTATCTGTTTAATCTTAAAAGTAAATGCAAGTTAGCTGGCTGTATACTTATTAGCTTGTTCGACTGTACCACTGGTTTTGAAAAGCACAGTGAGCTTTATTCCAGTTATAATAGAGCAGCTTTTAGATTGCTGCCTCTGACTAGATTGAAAAATAATAAAACTGAAACTTGCGTTGCCGCTGTCATAGGTAATTTACCTGTGGAAAGAATTTAGGAGTAGGTTTGGCTTGGTTCTGCTTTCTACTGAACAAAATTCTATTAAGTCTCCTTTCGTTGAGGCATTTATTTATTTATTTATTTATTTATTTATTTATTTATTTATTTATTTATTTATGTACACACAAAATACAAAAAAAGGATAAAAAACATAAAAAAATAGAAGAGCACAAAGGTACTGCTTATTTCATGTGAAATTTCTTCCAGCAGACCTGCGAGAGGAAAGTTGGATTAGACACGTAGACACAGTGTGTAGAAAAGACAAACAGGAACATTTTAATCAGAATTACAAACAAAGCATATAATAATAAACATACATACAAATATATACACAAATAAAAATAAACACTAATAATATAAATATGAATATATACCTACCTATACTATATAAACATACATATATACAGAATATCACGGTATAGAGGAGAGGTAATGCTCTTTGACTTGTTTTTTGAACATGTGTAAAGATTTAGAGTCAAGAATTTTAGGCGGAAGTGAGTTCCACAAACGTACTGCGTGAACAGAGAAGGAGTAAGAAAAGAATTCGGTTTTATGGGATGGGAAATTAAGATGATGCTTAAGGTGGGATCTACACAAAGTATCAGAGCATTATGATAAAATTGAATTTTGAAATTCCAAGATATATTGTAAATCCTATGGCGCTCAGACTTGGTCTTTGACCAAAGCTCAGAAGTCCAAACTCAACGTTTGCCAAAGAGCGATGGAACATAGCATTCTCAAGATTAGACTCTCCGATCGAATGCGAAACACCTTTATACGGTCTAAGACAGGCATCGCTGATGTTGGCCTTAATCCGCCATGTTAAAATGGGACTGGGCGGGTTACGTTTCAAGGATGAAGCCGGACAGATGGGCGAAGATAGCAACACAGTGGATGCCTGAAGACGGCCGAGATAAACGAGGCAGACCCAAAAAACGCTGGCGTGAGGATCTGGACTCATTCTCAACGGATTGGACGGAGAAGGCAAATTGTAAAAAAACTTGGAAAGCCATGGGGGAGGCTTTTGCCCAGAAGTTGGACAGTGCAGGCTAAGGAAACAAAAAATTGTAAATCCTTGAAAGGTAAATAGGTTTTCACAGGACAAATGAGTCGTCGATCTGCGCCTTATTGACATCAAAATTGTCTCTAACAAATTACTAAACGGAGAAGACATTAAGGGGACGGTGAACGAACATTTCTCCATACAAACGTAATACCAAAATCATTCGCGATACGAACATATTACCAACTTAAAATTATGTTATTCGGATACAGACGATATTTATCTAGGTTCCTATTAAACTTTTTTTTTAAAACATTTACTATTTACGAAATGCAAGCGAATTGAATTTCGTCAATAGTAAATAGCAATTCGCTTGCATTTCGTAAATAGTAAATGTTTAAAAAAAAAATTAAATAGGAACCTATAAGATAAATATCGTCTGTATCCGAATAACATAATTTTAAGTTGGTAATATGTTCGTATCGCGAATGATTTTGGTATTACGTTTGTATGGAGAATGTTCGTTCACCGTCCCCTTAAGTTATATTGTATTCTGCGAAATTCATAAAATGTATTTTTGGAGAAAAACCAAATTAGACAGCGAATGATAATAAAATTAAAACCATCTTGAATTTTCTTTTAACGTCTTTCCGAATGACAAAAAAATAACGTTATTCGCAATTTCCCCTCGCATCTCATACATTAAACGAAGACTTCGAATTTTATTAAAATCCTGCTTGATCTTAAACATCGTTGAACCCAAAAATAAATATTTAAATAAGCAAAGCAGGTTTTAAGTCTGATAAAAAAAGAAGAAATACATTTTCCTAATTCTTTGATCTCATGTCTCAGGTGCCAGTTGTTTATCATTTCCTTAAATTGTTTATACAAGAGATTTTCCTTGATGTTTTAGAGGAATATTTGTTGGCTTAATCATGTTTGAGTAGATCCGGGATTTGCTTGAAGATTTATTAAATTGTTAGGAATTTTGACATTCTGAGGAAAATAATTAGATATCACGCTGTTTTTTCTTGGAAAGTCGAACAGGACAGTAAAGTTATTATATTAAGTTTTCATAGAATTAAGACGGGAATTAAATTATATTGGTAATGCTGTTTATCGATTCAAAACAAACTCATATTCTGTACTGTTGATAAGAATTTGTAAAAGTTTAATGTAACTTTTTGTAAGACCTTTTTCTAAAAACCATTATCATCTGCCTAGCCTTTTAGGGTCGCTTTCAATCTAACCGCATGCGGCTGAATACCAGTATTTTACATGGAGCGACTGCCTATAATTATGATACCCCATGGTCGGACTGGTTGTAACTTTCGGGTCACTGACTAACAGTTCCTAAATACCATAAATCTAAAAAGTAATTGAGTAAATATAGCAACTCTACTTGCCTATTAAATGTCTTCGAGTTTAATTAAAGTTTCAAATTCAACAGTCTAGTAACTCGACTAACGTAAACGCGGCACAAATAGCCCGTAGCTGCCATTGCATATTGATTTCTGTGGTAAAGATTGCGTGGTCATCGCGACTCGTAACAGCACAAATAATACATTATTCATACGTTAAGTAAGTCGAAGGTTTTTTTCAAGAAAATCTGTTTGGCCACGAGTTACACGTGTCTTTCGACAGCGAGTGAAGAAAAAAATAATGAAGAAATTATTTAAAACATACCACGAGTCTTTAAATTATTCAGTTGTATTTCAGTTACTCGTATTATACTGAGACTACCATATTGGTCTAGTGGTAGCAAGTGCGACTGCTAAGCATGAGGTCTCGGTTCCGATACCCGGGTTGGGCAAAGTGTTATTAGGTTTTTCCAAAAGGAATTTCTCAATATCAGCCACGGAGTCTGGATTTGTGCCCGATTGATGGCAATAGGCTTGCCCCCTATTATATGGGACTTAAGCATAACTGAAGACATGTGTGTGACTTTCTTTCTCTTGTTCTACACCTCTGCCTAGCCCTTCGGGATCACAGACGTTATATTATTTTGAGTATACTTACTAACAAAATTATGGATTATTGTCTGAGTTTAAATAACTTATATTATACTAGCTTTTGCCAGCGGCTTCGCCCGCGTGAAAATGACGATTTTCCATACAAACTTTCATCCCCTATTTAACTCCCTTAGGGGTTGAATTTCAAAAAATCCTTCCTTATTCCTTGTCTACATTACATAGGAAACCTCTGTGCAAAATTTCAGCTTTCTAGGTCCAAGGGTTTGGGCTGGGCGTTGATGAGTCAGTCAGTCAGTCAGGACTTCTCTTTTTATTTATATAGATTATTATATGTATTACGTTATGAATCAATATTGATCAAGTCGCATTTCAAGTTTTATCATCTGAGGTCGGGGAATCCCTTAATAAAGGCATATATTTTCCCCTTTGTCATTGAAGGCAAGGTCAGTGGAGTATGTGGGTGGTTCTCTGCTTACAAAGCCATTGGCATTGGGTTCATGGTATAATTTGGAAACTTTTTCATTTCTAATGTGCCAGTATATTATCGTCATGAGTGTGGTTCTTATTCTATTATGCAGCCTTCAAAGTTTTCTATGTTCTTTTAATAATGGGGTTGCCTGTTAATCTGGGTAATCGACTAGAAGTTTGACCATGAAAGTTTAGTTTAGTAATGATGACTCTTTTATACTTCTAGTAAAACGTGAAAGTTAACAATATAAGCCTCTAATCATATGGGACATTTTTTTAACATGATCTTTTTATATCGGACCGTTTATATCAAAACAATCAATAACTAGTGTAGAAATTTTAATTAACTAGTTCTTTGATATTCAAGGTAATTTACAAGTACCTAACAAAATAATAGTCGTTCATTTTAAGCATCGAAACGCCACTTCAAGAACATTTTTTCAATTGAGAAAGAAAAAAATGATGATGAATGATGATGATGTTGATTGTTTTTTTCTGGATTGTGCAAGATTGAGGTCAAGAGTAAGCCCATTTCAAATTAAAAAAAAAACAATTTTCATTTCATAGAAAACCATTTACGTAATTATTAACACATTGAAATCGGGATATTTACCAGTTTACTATTGGATTGCAACCAACCCACAATCAATTACCACCATCATATCATGACAAACCTAATTTTATTGTGCCCGAGAGAAACACAAAATAGAAACATCAACAAGAAGTTTCCTTGTGACTTTGGGAGCTGACTGTACCGTACAAAAAACTTTCGTAACTATTTAATCTTCGTGATTAAAATAGCTATGAAAGTTTTTGCTTACGAGTATTTTGTCTTTTGTGTTGTTGGTGAATCGGGACAGCTATCAAACGGGATGTAGCCAAATTATTGCGGGTGGGTGTTAACGATAGTGTTATGTTACCATTATTAATTAAAATACTATTTTCCTGACTCAAAGCTGCAAGCATAAAAGACTTACAACCAGGTAAGTATGACAAACAGCTTCCAGACTTCACTTATCTCTTTGCTCTTTTAATTCTACAACTTAAGAAATTAACATTGTAAAAGAGAATGAACTTAATATTCTTTAATAAAGAGTTGAAACTCGTCGGGATGCGCCATTTCGCGGTTTATAATGGATATATTTTTATTACTGCTGTAAGCTTTCGCTGAAAAGGTGAGAGGTATGTAATAAAACAGGTTTTAAACTAAGGTGTTTTGCCTTTATATTTTATTTTTAAGAGTAATGTCAGAAGCGGGTTATGATGTTCTGAAATTAAATTTTTGCTCGACTTGTTTTGCTTTTGACATATTTAATTCTTTTATATTGCTAAGAGGTGGATGTTTAACGTTGTCTGATATTTGATTTTGGATATTATCTTGAGAAATATCTGCATATGAGCAACTTTTCTGAAATTATTCATGAAGCCAAAATGTATAAACGGGGATGCGTGTTATGACCAGATATTGTATGGACGAGGTAAAAGGAGTATGTAAGGATCGTAGCAAGTGGCGTTTTGTGGTTTCTGCCTACCCCTATGGGAAAAGGGCATGAGTTTATGTATGTTATGTGTGTTTAGACATGCTCCTTGCTTTGTCTTACACAGTTGTTTTGCAGTAATCGTGATGTGCAACGATGACAGAAGTAAGTAAGTATATAACGCTAAACTTAGCCTAGTTTATAGATAGATTTTTACTATCCATTGCTACTAGATTGCCATAAACAAAAATCTATTAACTTAACCAAAAATCTCTTGAAATTCAGTTGCGACATTTATTCTCTACTCAGTAATTATAAGTTTGTTTTTAAAGCATAACAAATAATATCTTTGACCTTAAACCTGATTTATATCTAATGACTATAATGGCAGTAGGCGGTAAATGGACACCTTGTACGAAACAATACAAAATCGATTCTCACATCAAAGACTAAATGTCTCATGTGTTTCAAATAATATGTCATTAAAGTAACCTTCTTGTTAGGGTTCGGTACCCGAGCTTTGAAATTGGATTGGGGATTTTGTTATGCCTATGCTTCGACGCTGTCTATCCGTGTACCTGTTGGTCACAGGGCTATGTCTTTAGAACTGTAAATGTCTAACAAGTTAATATTTTTATAGAATAGCGGAGGAGTAGGAAAAAACATAAAGGAAATTATGATTTTTCGTACTCCTTCGATATTCTTTTCTGATTAATTTCGTTGCCGCCACTGTTGATTCTGTTCCAGTAGTTTGGGAATGTAAAGTATGTTTTTATTTATTATATCAAAATATATTTAATGTATTGCTTTCAATAATAACGGTGTTTTATTTGAATTTTTTTTTTATTTTTTTTTTTTAAATACCTTGCCCCACACTAGGAATTTCTCCTGTATCGTGGGTGCGTTCACAAACATTTAAACTCACATACACAAATACCCATACCCGGAACAACTATCTGTAGGTCTTACAAATATTTGTTCCGTGCGGGGATCGAACCCGCGAACTATGTAGTCAAAATATTCCAAAATGCTCTAGCTATCAACATCATCTGCCTAGCCTTTTCCCAACTATGTTGGGGTCGGCTTTCGGTCAAATTGATGGAGCTTAATACCTGTATTTTCCTCAGCTACTGATTGCTCTAATTGTATGGATATCAAATGCAAAACGAGGTTGATATCAGATATCTATAATGTAGTAGTGAAATGTTGTCTCAATTTCATTCAATCAATTACCAGTAATTACTTATTTGATGTGTGGTGACCGGTGGTGGCAGCCCGGACTTACAAACAGTAAGTCGTGGGTTTGAGCCAAGGCAGGCGGATTGCTTTGTGTAATTTATTTCATCACCACTGCTCTCAAAACGGTGAAGGAAAACATCGTGAGGAAACCGGCATGTCTTAGAACCAAAAATATTGAACACATGTGACATCTACCAAGCACTGGGCTCGCGTGGTGGATTATTGCCTATCCCTCTCCTAGAGAGGAGGCCTGAGTCCCTGCAGTGGGAACATTATAGGCGATGATGATTCGATATCGTTTAAATATTGTATTCGTAACTGTAAATATATTCTACACAATTATAGCTACGTTCAGTTAAATCAAGCTATACATTTCCAGTATAGCATATTAAGGCTCGCTTTGAATATATCTCAAAATAACAAACGTAATATTATTATTATGTTTATAATGACTTTTGCTTCAACTTATTTTTGGTTCCACAATTTTCCGGAACATCGACCTACATACACCTACACACTTTATACCTTAAAGCCGCTGTAAGCATTCTTTCACACAGCATTATAATCATTACAATACTGGCAGTCTTTTGTCTTTGACACAAAGGGCTTCGTTTGCCGCTGAGAGCAGCGAGGTGGCGCTGCCATCGCAATTAGACAACGCTTGCCCAAAGAGGTGACGCCTCTTCTTTGACAAAAGCTGTAGAAGTACTCTTAAAGTACCTACATGGATACTGAATTACTGATGCTTTTTTGCGTTTTGCTTCAGTGTAGTTTAAATCGTGATGTGAAAATGTAGAGGGAGCTCAGTGTGGTAGTTAACTTAAATTCAAAGCATTTATTTTAATTAAACCATTTTACAGGAATTTTGAATGCATTATAATTTGTGAAAGTACTGTAGTTGCCCATTCCAAAACGTAGATGTCTATGGAGGAGTATGGGTAACAAACTACATGGACAGTTATTTTAGAGGACCTGCTGCAAATAGTTAAGTAGTTTTGTAGATGACAACGCCACTATTAAATGAACACTATAACTTACTACTATAATCTATAATTTTTTATTAAATGAAATCTTTACGTGTTAGATCGATAAACAGAATATTATTCTGTTTGTATCAATCTTATACGTGATTTATAATGAATCGGAAAGCTAGTGATCCTGTCTGTCTCTACCGTGAGATTCGAATGACTATTCATCAGTGCTCGAAATTTATTTTTTAACGAGGCAGGACGAGTCGGTCAAATACTAGGTACGTCTAAATCATTTTTATTTATCGATCTGAATAATTGTGTAGATCTTCTAATCATTGAGTACTTTTGATCATATCTGAACACTCTCCCTTCCTCAATAACAATAATTTCAAATATTGTAGAAAAATTGGAATCCATTTTCCCGTAGACACAACACCTTTAATGGGTAACCTTTTTAAACGGAGTCTCAGATCTGAATGCATTAAAAAATACCTCTTATATCGAGGAGAAATAACTTTGAATTTCCAATGACATAATTCGTTTGGGGCAGGTGGAGGAAAATACGTTTAGAAATTGGGACTTTTTAGGGGACACGGGGTTCGAGCATTAGAATTATTACGGGAAAGGTTCAATATAATGTAAATCAAAACATAATGTCTGTTCGTTACATTACTTTTCCATTTGTTCCGGTTTTCTATTGTGAAGATGTGTTACTGCTACGTTTTCAAGTGCATGTTTTTTGTGTTATTATTAAATTGTATCTAATGTTAAGCCTGCCTATCTGACCGCCACAGCCCAGTTACTTAGTGGGTAACAAGGACTACTTGTATGGCCGTAACAAAATCACAATATGTTTCACATAGGTCTACATCATCATCTGCCTAGCCTTTTCCCAATCTATGTGGAGTCGGCTTCTAGTCTATATAATATCAGTATTTTACATGGAGCGTCTGCCTATCTGACCTCCACAACTCAGTTAATACTGGGTAATATGATAGCCTTTGGTAAGACTGGTTGTCAAACTTTCAAGTCACTGACCACCTGTAACGACTGCCAAAGATCTAAATATGGCAGCCGGGACCAACAACCTAACGTGCTTTCCGGGGCACGGAGGAAACTCGGTATGTTTTCACATCTAGGTCTACATGGGCACTTACAAAACGTCAGGAAAAGGTGGTTTAGGTTGGTCATTTCCTATGCAAAAGAACCGGCATGAAACTCCATGTGTACTCTTTTAAAATTATTTGGTTTTACAATATTTTTATGTTAAAGTTTTGGTATACAATATTTTTATATTAACGACTGTGAACGATCACAAATGACAGGGACCAACAGTTTAACGTGCTTTCCGAACCACGTAGAGTTCTCGGTATATAATGGATAGATCACCCATCTGCGGACCTCGGTAAGTGTTGCTTAACTTAGAAGATTGACCCGTGGGGTTGTTATGATGTAGCCATGAGCCCCTGGACCGTACCTAATACTTTCATTAGAAATGCTACTATTGTTAGCAGTACAATAATGGATCATATTATACATTATCATCCCTTCATCCATCTTCCTTTCTTAACAAAGAAAAATACAGGCAAACTGACAAGAAGCCAATGTTAATTCACCCATGATATAATAAATCAGGAATCCCGGAATATTACCACAGAAGCCCAAGATATATTACTTACAATTTAATATATCCTAGTGAATGAAATGATCCATTTACCATTATATATTTTTGTAGGGTATCAAAGACTAAAGGTACAAGTTGGTAGCCGACTGCACGCAGCAGCAGCAGACGACTGGTTTCTACGTATTTCTATGAAATTCCCTCCGTAGTTAGCGACATGAAGCTAGCGACGCGTCGTCGAGCGGCAGACGCACGTGTCGTCCGACCGCAGATCAGTAGTGCCCATAGATAACAGAAACAACAGGAGATATGTCCTTTAGCCGAAAATGTATCGGAACCTGTGTCTTCAGTTTACACACGCAGAGCAGTAAAAACTATTGATATACGCAATCGAAACCAACTGGATGACATCTGCAGTTGTCGTCTGCAGTCGGGTTCGAAATCATGACTGCAGCGACATGACGCGACGACGTGTCGTGACGACATGAAGCGACGAAATGTCGTCTGCTGCTGCTGCGTGCAGTCGGCTACCAACTTGTACCTTTACATAATTATATTAATATTTTGTATTTGATAAAACGGGAAATGTAAGTAAGTAAAGATGTTAAATAAATTCTAAAGAAAATATTTTCTTGTGGGTTTACAATGGGTTTCCGGGAGGTCGCGAACATCTGTATTTCTTTTTCAAACTTATTCTTTTTACATCATTGTGGTTGAAATTGACTCCTATCTTTGTTGGTTGATAAGGTTAAATAAACGTTAAACACATTTCTTTAAAAACACAAATGATTATTTCTTAGAGAACTTTTTCATTTTAACGAGAAATAAATAATAAGAGACTGGACAATCCCCATTCCTATGGAAAGTCTTACTTTTTTTGCGTACCTATGTCAAACACTCGTAGAGTAAAAACTGTTCAGTGTCATCTGAGACACCACGCGAGAAGTTGTACGTTCATAACTAACACCTAGTATTTTTTTAAATTGATACAAGCCCGCCACACTATTCCCAAACCACTGTAACTCTTGTTAGCCAAAATAAACAGTACCGACCACAAGACAAGATTTTCAGGATAGAACTAAAAGAAAAGCCGTAGTCACACGGTATTAAAGTGTTTAGGTTGGTACCTATAACGTGTGACTACGGCTTTTCTTTTTGTTCTATCCTGAAAATCTTGTTTCATACTTTTTCAGCGTCGTTTTTTTTTGTCGTAGTCGGGTTTTAGTTTTTTATTTTTTTATTTAAACAATTTTGGTGTTAATTTTCTTTTTTACTCTTGACTTTTTGTCCGCTAGAGGGCATGATTTTAAATTTGAACAATATTTTGGAAACGTACAAGTGAGGCCCTTTCAAATGATACCAAACACGGCGTATTTATCTCCATTTTTATTTTTTAAGCCTTACTTTTTGTCCGCTAGAGGGCGCCAAATCGCTTTTTGTGACACGTCACGTAGCCTATGTTGAGCGGAAAACTAAGACGGTTCTAACGATACCTCATATTTCGAGTTCCGTTAAGTAGATTAGAAGCTATGAGGGAACAGATGAAGATACACACATACATACATACATAGCCAGTCAAAATCATAACCCTCCTTTGGCTTTGCCGTAGTCGGGTAAAAAGTGCCGAGACGCTGAAGCTCGACTGTCTTGGATCTTGGATCCCGCAACGAAAATAATCAGAAAAGAAAAGCGGAGGAGTAGGGAAAAACATACAGTATAAATATTAAAATATCGCTATAATTTTGCATAGGTACTCCAAACAGCAGTACCCATTCTAGTAGCACCCCAAAGACAAGAATTAAGGAACATAATCCAGGTAAAAACACCTAAATATTTCCCGTTGATTAAACCAAGAAATCCATAGCTAAATGAGAAGGGAGTAACGATAACACCCGGGGAATTAACCGAGTAATTAATCACTTCGATATGGCTTCGTCCATCGCTACCGCTTGGCCGCGGCGAGAGGGAGAAATGTCAAATGGTACCGATTCTGTTTGGAGGCGCAATTAGTGAGGAGGGCGAATGAGGACGGGAAATGTTACGAGTTATGTAAGTATGGTGTGTGACATTAGTATCATGAGTAGATGATTACTCATACAAGTCCCATACGGACACCATACTAACACCACCATACTTACAAGATGGGCGGGTGAGGATGTGACTTTCAGTAAAAAAATGCTTTGTCATTAAAAGCGTTTTTTGGTCAAATTAAAGTTTTGTAGTCTTTATTGTCAGCGTGGAGCCCTGTATCTCACTTCCTTATCCGCCCATCATGTAAGTATGGTGTAAACGAACCTTTCATTAAGCCGTCAACCAAGCATTCTGTGCATTAAACTAAGTAACTCTACGCTCAAATTATTGCAGTTGAGAATTACCTATTATTTTGATTCGATTTTTAAAAGAATCAGAAGGCGTCACGTGTGTATATTTGAAGTTTGAGCTAAAAGTTAAAGGTTTACCCTTGTTTGGTATAACAACGTTTCGTCGAAAATCACTTCGACTAATTTCAGTTAGCATAAAGTCAGTTCGCATAATTATTCAATTGACCGAATAATTAATTGGAAGATTTTTATTTAGCATATTTATTTATTTGATATAATATCATTTGACCGAATTTTCAAATGCACTAATTTTATTTAAACTAATGTTTCCCTAGACTAATAATGATTTAGTCCAAAGATCGTATCGAATATTCAGTTCATTAATCATTCGTTTCCTTTCATTCGTTTCCGGCAGCAGTTCGACGGAGCCCCGCTGCGCGGGGCTCCTACTTCTGTCTGCAGGGTTTAAAGGGACCTAACTAACCGAACCTCGTGGTGCCCCTGACGTCGACCGTCTAGGGTTAGGATTTCTGTCAGCATCTGTGTTTGTTTGGGGGAAAAATTTAATATTCGATAAAACACAAATATATAATACCACCTGAACATTACATAAAATGAACATTATATTATACCTTTTGATCAATAGCGCAAATGTTGTTATCGCAAATAAATATTCGATGAAATGAAAATTATGTTAACCGATATTATATAAAATGATTATTTTTTAAAGGTTGTTCGAACAAGTAAAATTATATCAAAAGTTGTTCGGCAAAACAAGGGTGAACCAAAGTTAAAACCCTAATGTGAATGTTTGTCATTAGCTCCAAACAGCATTACCCTGGAAGGCAGCCGGACCAGAGATTCAATTAGCTTAATTGAATGAAAACTGGAGTTTATTCACATTTTTAGCGTTGATTCCATAAATGTTTAACTCGCGGTCGTTTTCCGTCATTAGCATGATATTTCTGGTAGTCAAAAAGAGAGGACAGTTTTGCACTGGGCTTTAATTGCCTCAGCTGTTGCGAGCCAGAAGTTAAGTGAAGTTGAGGCACTCATGGCTAAATAACAGCAGCCAGTCAGATCAATCTTTAGGTTAAGCTGCACTGGCTGACCCCATTAAATAAGAGTTTCCTCCGTGCCTCATAAAGCACGAATCTTTGGTCGACCTTTGTCAGTCGTTACAGCTAGTCAGTGACCCGAATGTCTGACAACCAGTATTTCCAAGGGCTGTCGTACTCCCGTCGGGGTTTGGAAGAGATACCGTGGGCTAAGAAGGAAAATGTGTGGTTTTTAGTCAGTAGAAGTCAGTCACAGGAAGAAAAAAAAACAGGTGTGTCGTATTACTCCGTACTAACTGCGTTGTGGATGTCAAATAGGCAGTTGCTCTATGTAAAATACTAATAGAGTAAGATCCCAGGGCCGCCAGACGTCACGTATTTTCTGACGAAGGAAATGTGGACGATTGAGTAGTGTTAGTATGTACTAAGAACGCACGACTACCAGCTAGCTTGCTTAGACGGCCAATTTTCAGGTATCAGGCTATCAAGGTACATAAAAACATTACTAACTTCACGTATTTTCTGAAAGCTGATTTTTACGTATATTGTAGGCAATATCCTTAAAAATAAGTTGCCAATACTCCCAGACACTTTCTAGCGGCCGTATTGCTTAGCAGACGCTTTAAAGCTCCCAAAAAGTGGAGACTTAAACGCTACACAATCGTCCACATTTCCTTCGTCAGAAAATACGTGACGTCTGGCGGTCTTGGGATCTTGGACTATAAAGCCGCTTTATTGCTTGACTTGGCGGGGGCACTGCCGTGCCCCCAGATGTCCTGCTGCATCTGGTAATATTGTTCGGTCGATCGATTTAAAAAATGTTGAGTTTCGAAAACACAGGTATGTTTTTACGAAGGTCAGAGGCAGAGATTAGTCTTTTGTTCTTCGGGAACATAGAACTTATTATATTCCGAAACAAAACATGAATAGTAAGCATTTCGTCGTACTTGAACCAATATCGGTTCGACCTACTTTATGAAAACTTTTACAATATTAAAAGGAACTTAAAGACATACTTTTTAACTTTCCAATGGTACTCGATATTAGTTGCGAGTTTCTTGTAAACTTAGTGATTAATGTTGCGGCTATTGAGCCTCTTTTTTCTAGATTTAGTAGCCGTGAAAAAGGCGAGTAAGTGTGAGGTTCGATTATTTTGATGAGGAATAAGTTTTATTTTCGGTAAGAGTAGCTGGTTTTTTGGTAGGTAGCGTTTGCAGGGTCTATACCTCAGTAGGATAATAGTGACTCAGTTCTAATATTTTTTTACAATGTTCAGTCTAGCACTAACATGTTTACATGTACAAAAGTGGTTTTCTCGTATTAACTTGATTGTAATTTTATATAGTTACGAACATACTATTTTGGGGCCCATTAAAATATGAAATAGATCTTTTATATAAGTTGCAAAAGTTGTTCGTTGAGAAAATCACTGTCGAGTCTTCCTAAGTGTATATTAGTGCTTGTGTGTAGGTACATACCTACCACAATCATAACGACATACGAAAAAATGACTGTCTATGTATAATGTTTTTCACTGAAACAGAAACAGAGCGGGACTGCTAATAGAACGCGGTAGCATTGACTACGCCAACAGGCTTTGCTTTTCGCTCTAACAAATTACGGTTCTGAGTGACAGAAAAGGAAAGAGCATGGACAAATGTGATTTCGTGCTGATAGATGTGGTTCAACCCTAAGCATATAAAAGCACGGGTAATCGACCTCGTAAATGCTTTACTTCTTTTAACAACAATTCTCAGAAAATAGAAACTTCATAAGGGTTCTATTTAGTTAGTATTTATCTTGTTTTATATTCAGCTATGTAACTTAAACTACCCTTTTAGTTTTATGAAGTTGGTACCACAAAACCTTGGTGGTAAAGAAATTGCGAAGTCGACTGTACATAAATATGGCTAGGATACAGATTAAGACCTTGTTTAACAAACTGTCGAATATTCTTGAAAACTTGATGATTAATGTGCTTTAGTCCAAGTTATTGATGGCCACATCATAAACAGTTCGCTGTTATATGTTTTTGTTGCTCCGAATTGATGGTTCTTACGAATTGTTTCATACTTTATAATTTTGTTTCATATTTTGAAGTATAATAGGTCGTATAAAATTGGTTGTGATTCGTTTTCGTCTTTTTATAATGTTTTTGTGGTTCTGGGTTTGATTCCCTGGTAGGACAAAATGTTATTGGGTTTTTCCAACAGGAATTTCTCATTTGTAGGTAATAGGCTCGCCCCCTATTACATGGGATTTAAACTTAACTGGTGAAATCTGAGGGTACTTATTAGAGCACAAAAGGTACACCTCTGCTTATCCTAACCTCTGATTACAGTCGTGAATGTATGTAGGTATGTAATTTTGTGTTGTCATACCTAGCTCAACTTAGAAAACAAATCTACCAATCCACAGAAAAGTCGATACAAAAAGCAGAACCACATATAAACAAGTTGATTAAGCACAAAAAAAAAAACACTTGGCATCAGTTTATCATCATTATCCCATAAAATATAACTTTCCGAGTGAAAACATGCAAAAACAAAAGCGGAGAGAGCCCAAGTAAAAACCTATTACGTTATGGGATCATTAATCTCAGTTACTATTTCTTGACCGAATAAACTGTGTAGTTACCTACAGGATTATAGAATACGCATTTTTTTTTGGTGGGTGGAAAATCATCAAAAATGACCCCCCCCCCCGCTCTTGGGCAGAGCGAAGGGGAGTGTCAGACTTCTACTGACTAAAAACCGAACCCATGTTCCTTCTTTGCCCTTGTGCCGAGGCCACGTCATCTCATACTAAAATCCGCGGTCCCGACGGGTTATAGAATACGCCTGCTGTACAGGGTGGCTATTACGTTTAATTATTTTTTGCTGCAGGTGCTTGTAACACGAACAGGGAAATGCTGTAGTTATATAACTATTTTTAAAATGAAAAGAGATGAATAAAATGGTATTTTTTAATTTTTCATATAATGCTTAATATTGGCTATGCTTAAGGTCATAATGGTTTAGGCGCAAAATGCCTAATTCTCACAATGGCAACAGAGTCGCAAAAGGACTAGTTCTCAAATGGCCAATTCTCTGAAAGGCCAATTCTCAAAAAGTCTAGTTCTGCGAATTCCCAATTCTCTAAAATCGGAGCGAAGTGTTAGTGAATACGGCTCCATTTAATTGAATACCGGGTACCGCGGGCAACAAAAGATAATGTAAATAAAACGTAAAGTAAAAGTTACAAAAATATGTTAGTCCACAAAAAGTAATGTCAGTGTGGATGTACTTTATACAAACTGAAATAAATAACCGAATTGTATAAAGGTTTTTTTTTTGTAGGGTGTGATATCATCAAATGCCTCCTCCCACTTTGGGCCGAGAAGAAGGGATTGTCAGACTTCTACTGACTAAAAACCACCCATGTTCCTCCTTAGGCCTTTGTGTCCGGGGCTGCGGTATCTCTTTCGAACAACCCGCAGCCCCAACGGGACCCGCCGCCCCGACGGGATCCGCAGCCTCGACGAGACCTGACGGGAACCGAAGGAGATTAAAATATTCCTTGGAAATAATTTTACAAAACTTTTGCCCGAAAAGGGTGTGTTCCTCTTAACAGCGTTACGCAGCCAAATGTAACGATCATGTCGAACATGTAAATTCATGTTGTGATTTAACCTTTGACAGTACCTCATGCGTGAGATGGTGGTTTGTAAATATTTATGCCTGAATGCACCTGAAAGGAATACATATGAAATTATATACGTATTTTGTACATCGGTGCTGGAATTAAATACCAATAGGTAGACCTGCGAGCAACTTTGTTTTATATGTAAAGTTTAAATTGTACTTAAACAAAGTCTATGTAATAGGATAGATGACACAGATAAAAACTAATTAGTGTGAGATAGATTTCCAAAAATATTGGACACATATTTTTTCTTATTTCACGTAAAAAAAAAATGAAGACAATCAGAATCATTTCAGTACATTTTTACCCTCTACTCATGATCTTTGACGGGTTTTATCTTCGTCAGTTTTTATTAATTAACCGACTTCCAATTAGGAGGAAGTTCTCAACTCGATTGGTGTTTTGTTTTAATTTTGGTGTTTTTTTTACAACAAAGAATACGTATGAAATATTTTTCGATAATCTAACTAACTAGACAGATTTTGTTTTGTCAGGAACGAAGGAATGTGAAGTATGGTCCCGTGTATGTTATGCGTGAAGTGTAAACATAGAGTGTAAATAATTTTGTGGTTGTTTAAAGGTAGTGAAATTAGTGAAGGTAGGAAGTGAAGGCTTCTCTCTCATATCGAATCATAACGCGTGGGTTTGAGTGAGCGATCACCGATCCCCGGCGAGTAGGGATCTGTTCACAATTCAATATTGTTCGCTTGTGGTTGGTTCCCAGTCATTACGTCGGCATTAATCTATGGTGACGTGACACACTGCTGTGGCCTTCATACGAAGATTTTGATATTGTACCCAAAAAGGTGAAAACGGAGAAAGAAATCAAGAAGATGACTTAGAAAGAAATATTCGAAGACATATTGTGTGGATTAAGGAGCGCGAGGCTAAATATCCTGTACTGATTACAGACATTTTTTATGTCAGAAAAACAAAAAAGCGAAGCTACAGTTACACATAATAACGTGTGAAAGCACTGTAATTGCTCATTCAAAAGCATTCGCGAAAGCATTACGAATTTACAAGTTACGGAAGCTTAAAAACCGTGAGAAAATATGAATGAGCGGCTATCTAGTCAACTGATCCCACTCATTTGGGAAAGCACTAAGAATTGTTGTCAAAAGCCGTAAACGAGTAGGTACAGCATCACAATACAGAATACTTTATAGTAATACTCTATGTATCTTTCCCAATAAATCCATTTCCCTTTTACTTGCCCCAACCTCAAACGTTAGATAAGTGGATTTTTGTTGCAGATTTTTAGATAAAAGCGCTGTAGACTGTAGTACAGCCACAGCGAGCGATGTGGCGACGAAACTAAATCGGATTAGCGTAGAGAATCCTGTGAGCTCGAATAAAAATGTTATGTTAAAGAGTCCAGCGTAATCTCATTTGTTAGGTAGATTGTGCGAAAACGTTGTTTATAAAACTTAGCGTCAAGAAATTAATTAACGACACTTTTAGTTTTTTGTTAGGTATTTAACAGCTCAAATTCGTTGTTTTTCTGTCTACCGCTTTGGCCTAGAGCTCGCGCGCGCGACTGTTAAGTATGATGTCCTAGGTTCGGTTCCCGGGTTGGGCAAAGTTTTATCACACCCACGGAGTCTGGTATGATGCCCGGTTGAGGGCATTAGTCTAGCCCCTTATCTAGTGACATGTGGGTACACTATTATCAGGAATACCTCTGCCTAGCCTTTCGGAGATTGCAGGCGTGATGTTATATTAAAACAGATAAGATAAAAAAATAAAGATTTAAAGTAACCTGAACCTTCATCTCATCCAAATTAGGCAGACAATTGAACATCAGAACCACAAAAGACCTTAAAACCACTGTTGTCGTACCTTTCAACCTTTCTTAGAAAACACAATGTAGGCACCAGCATTGACCATTCAGCCAGCGATGACAAATAAACCTTCATTACCACACAGACTGTCGACCGCAGCGGTCGTGTGTCACGTTGGCTCCGGAAAAACGATAATTTATCTTCGTCAGCCCGTTTTAAACTATGTCTGGTGTACTTTGAATGGTAAGTGACGCATTGGGGCCTGTTATTGATGTACTGGTTACAGTCAGCTATTTTGTTTTGCTTGTTTTCATGCTGTTATTTTTTGTTGGAAATTTTTGCTCTGATTTGAATTATATTTGATCTGCTGGGGGTCTAAAATGGCTGCTTTATTAAAATCATACAAAATCCTCGTAACTAATATAGGTATCACACTTCACACTTAATATTATAAAGGCGAAAGTTTGTGAGTGTGTGACTGTGTGAGTGTCTATGTTTGTTACTTACTTCTTCACGCAAAAACTACTGAACGGATTTGGATAAAATTTGGTACACAGATAGTTTATAACCTGGATTAACACATAGGATAGTTTTATCCTGATTCCCGTGGGATATTTTTTTAATTGTAGCGGGTGAACGCTACGATTAAAAAAATATCCCTTAATAATTAATTAATTATTAACGCTGGCAACAGCTAGTTATACATAAATGCGAATGTTTTGTTTGTTTGTTACCTTTCACGCCTAAACCACGAAACCGAACATCCTGAAATTTTGCATTATAAAAGTTTCCAGATACAAAGAAACTATTAGTCGACAGAGACAAAGCCACATTCTTTCGAATCATGATTGAATTTATTATCATAGAAACTTTTGTAGTTAGTATTAGTTTTATAATCATTTGGACTGAATAATTTTGACTCAGCTAGTATGATAATATAATACCTAATCGGGTAAGTCAGGCACCCTGATCTCGTTACACATACAATACACTTTTAACCGACTTCAGAAAAAGGAAGACTTCATCCTTGTATCTCAAATAGAGCATTGACCCTCCCGCACAAGTTCCAAGAACCTACAACATGAACTGGGTTATTAGAGCGCCTGTAAATTCGGAATTTGTCATAAAATATGCACATTTGCGACCCCTAGCCTTACACGTGGCCCTAGTGACGTATATAAGGGACTAAGGGATTCTTAGGTAGGTTCCAGTGATTTGATTCCTGCTTATCTTGTTACAAGGAAAGTTCAAGGAATTTTGATTCGATGGCAGATGTTTTAACGAGTTGTCAAAGTGATTTCATTTTCGTTAGGTGTCTGTTTTCTTCTTGTTAAATTCGCAAGATGACATTTAAATGTAGGGCAGTACTAATTTTCGAATGAAAGAAAATTATAGAAAAGTAGCTGTTGCCAGCGGCTTCGACCGCTATAACTCGAAAATTAGCCCACAGAAAGATAAAATTGGGATAAAAACTATCCTATGTGTTAATCCAGGCTATAAACTATCTGTGTACCAAATTTTATCCAAATCCGTTCAGTAGAATTTGCGTGAAGAATTAACAAACAAACACACAAACTTTCGCCTTTATAATATTAGTGTGATCAAAGTGAAAAAAAAACGACGAGAAGAAAATCGTTGTAGTATACATAACATTACGCCAGTAATCCCTGAAGGGTTTGGCAGAGGTGTACCTAATAATAACCCACATTTCGCCAGTTACGTTTTAAGACGCATGTAGCGAGCGAGCTTATTGTAATAATCCGGGTACAAATCTAGACTCCGTTGCTACAGCTAGCCAACTACTAAAAAATTCTCGATGAAACAATCCAACAACACTTTGCACGACCCGCAAATGGAACCCAGGGCCTCATGTTCGGCAGTCACGTTTAGACCACTCGATGAACGAGGCAGTTCAAATCCGTTTTCATCCTTTAAAAACCAACTGGCTGCTTACAGCTTTAGTATAAAGTGTTAGTCTAGGTTAGGTTAGGCAATTAGTTACCTATGAGTAATGTTAATTACGTCGGAGGGGTGCTGACTTGCAGTGAATGTGGACGCACTTTTACGTCAATAAATTGGCTATGTCAGTCACCATAGGGCACACCAGCAATGCTCTTAATAGGCAGATCCAAGTCGCTGTGGCCTAAATCGGTCGGGATCATATATTTATGAGTAACTAGCTGAACCCGCGCATGCGTTGCAATGCGTTTTTCCTACCTACCTATCTACTACCCTACCTATTACCCTACCTACTACCCTACCTACTACCCTACCTACTACCCTACCTACTACCCTACCTACTACCCTACCTACTACCCTACCTACTACCCTACCTACTACCCTACCTACTACCCTACCTACTACCCTACCTACTACCCTACCTACTACCCTACCTACTACCCTACCTACTACCCTACCTACTACCCTACCTACTACCCTACCTACTACCCTACCTACTACCCTACCTACTACCCTACCTACTACCCTACCTACTACCCTACCTACTACCCTACCTACTACCCTACCTACTACCCTACCTACTACCCTACCTACTACCCTACCTACTACCCTACCTACTACCCTACCTACTACCCTACCTACTACCCTACCTACTACCCTACCTACTACCCTACCTACTACCCTACCTACTACCCTACCTACTACCCTACCTACTACCCTACCTACTACCCTACCTACTACCCTACCTACTACCCTACCTACTACCCTACCTACTACCCTACCTACTACCCTACCTACTACCCTACCTACTACCCTACCTACTACCCTACCTACTACCCTACCTACTACCCTACCTACTACCCTACCTACTACCCTACCTACTACCCTACCTACTACCCTACCTACTACCCTACCTACTACCCTACCTACTACCCTACCTACTACCCTACCTACTACCCTACCTACTACCCTACCTACTACCCTACCTACTACCCTACCTACTACCCTACCTACTACCCTACCTACTACCCTACCTACTACCCTACCTACTACCCTACCTACTACCCTACCTACTACCCTACCTACTACCCTACCTACTACCCTACCTACTACCCTACCTACTACCCTACCTACTACCCTACCTACTACCCTACCTACTACCCTACCTACTACCCTACCTACTACCCTACCTACTACCCTACCTACTACCCTACCTACTACCCTACCTACTACCCTACCTACTACCCTACCTACTACCCTACCTACTACCCTACCTACTACCCTACCTACTACCCTACCTACTACCCTACCTACTACCCTACCTACTACCCTACCTACTACCCTACCTACTACCCTACCTACTACCCTACCTACTACCCTACCTACTACCCTACCTACTACCCTACCTACTACCCTACCTACTACCCTACCTACTACCCTACCTACTACCCTACCTACTACCCTACCTACTACCCTACCTACTACCCTACCTACTACCCTACCTACTACCCTACCTACTACCCTACCTACTACCCTACCTACTACCCTACCTACTACCCTACCTACTACCCTACCTACTACCCTACCTACTACCCTACCTACTACCCTACCTACTACCCTACCTACTACCCTACCTACTACCCTACCTACTACCCTACCTACTACCCTACCTACTACCCTACCTACTACCCTACCTACTACCCTACCTACTACCCTACCTACTACCCTACCTACCTACTACCCTACCTACCTACTACCCTACCTACCTACTACCCTACCTACCTACTACCCTACCTACCTACTACCCTACCTACCTACTACCCTACCTACCTACTACCCTACCTACCTACTACCCTACCTACCTACTACCCTACCTACCTACTACCCTACCTACCTACTACCCTACCTACCTACTACCCTACCTACCTACTACCCTACCTACCTACTACCCTACCTACCTACTACCCTACCTACCTACTACCCTACCTACCTACTACCCTACCTACCTACTACCCTACCTACCTACTACCCTACCTACCTACTACCCTACCTACCTACTACCCTACCTACCTACTACCCTACCTACCTACTACCCTACCTACCTACTACCCTACCTACCTACTACCCTACCTACCTACTACCCTACCTACCTACTACCCTACCTACCTACTACCCTACCTACCTACTACCCTACCTACCTACTACCCTACCTACCTACCTACTACCCTACCTAAAAAAAAAATCCTATGTCCTTCTCCTGGTTCTTAGCTACCTCCCTACCAATTTTCAACTAAATCCGTCCAGCCGTTCTTGAGTTATAAATGGTGTAACTAACACGACTTTCTTTTATATTATAGACTAGCTGATGCCCGCGGCTTCCCCCGAGTGGATGTCGTTCAAATTATATACTAAAACCTTCCTCTTGAATCACTCTATCTATTAAAAAAAACCGCATCAAAATTCGTTGCTTAGTTTTAAAGATTTAAGCATACAAACAAACAAACAGACAAAAATAGCGACTTTGTTTTATACTATGTAAGGAAGATGTAATCTAAAATGTAGATTACATACGACCGTGTCATCATCACAATAATTATTATTGGTTTAGTAGTACTATTAGTACACATGTAGTTCATGAATAACTGTATCACATACGCTATTACAGAGCTAAAGTAAACGATAAAAACATAACATAACAACTCAATCAAAGGTAAAGAAACCACATAATAACACCAGGACATCATAAAACCTTCCAGGGTACCGCTCAACAGATTGCCCGGATATTTACGACTCCACTAGTGATTCTGACACGGTCATAAACATAGCGTCTGTTTGGAATACCATTCACTATTACATCTGTTATTCTTCGACGGTTTGGGTTAAGAGGACTGTCAAATGGGCTGTTTGTCTCGTCAGTAATAAGCATACTAATACACTAGATAGATTGCTTCGTTAGTCTTGTGGTCCTGGATTCGATTATCAGGTCGGGCACAGTGTAATTTGGTTTCTCCATTTGGAATTTCTCAATAGCAGCCATGGGGTACATTTGGGCCCGGTTGATGGCAATAGGGATTTCTCTTCTCTGATGATGTCGACACACTCTAGGCAGAGTGGTCGAGGTAGTCATGACAGGGGTGGTGGCAAGCTTCCCAATTCGTCGCCATTTTTCTCGTACTGTTGCTTGCCTCGTGCATTCATGGAGTGGACCATTTATTGCAGTTTTGATTTTCATAGGTCCAGCGCATTGGTAATCTACCGCGCGCCCTCGTGCCTTATTTTTGCCCTAAACTACGAGTCACTCCACGGACGTGTCCCCTTGACGTGTAATATGTCCAACGAAAGTGAGAATACGACCTTGAACGATGGAAAGACATTGCTCTGTATCCATTATAATAGGGATTACATGGTACTTAAATATAACTGGCGAAATGTGGGTAAACTATTACGGAACCTAACCTAACCTAACCGATATGGGTATTACAGGCTTGATGGTATTATTTTTTATTAGCATGTCATGTAGTGTCCCACAACTGGGCAAATGCCTTCCCCAATTCCTTGCTGTTATGTTAACTTTGACGGCACGGTTAGCGCAGTGGCTCAAGCAATGGACTGCCGCGCTGCGTGTCGCGGGTTCGATCCCCGCACGGAACAAATATTTGTAAGACCTACAGATAGTTGTTCCGGGTCTGGGTATTTGTGTATGTGAGTTTAAATGTTTCTGAACGCACCCACGATACAGGAGAAATTCCTAGTGTGGGGCAACGTTTTAAAAAAAAAAAAAACATTAGTTACAAATTGGTGAAAAAGATCAAACCCAAACATAACACAAAAAACTGAAAAGTAAAAAAACAAGCACATTTTAAATTAAACAAAACTTGGAAGCAGGCGGGGTTCATTCTATTTTCTTTCATTTCATAATTTAATATTCAAATGAACCCCGCCTGCTTCCAACTTTTGTTTAATTTAAAATGTGCTTGTTTTTTTACTTTTCAGTTTTTTCAGTCGGGTTTTTTAGTTTTTTAACTACTTTTTTTATTTCCAACTTTTTAGTTATTTTGTGTTTGTTCTTTCGTTGGTCGCGTAAAATTCTTCGCAGATGATTTAACTTTTATGTTTGTTTATAGGATTTTTCACTTGAATTTCTTTTAAACATATAAGTGTTTTATATTTTTGTAATCTCCTGTTGAAACCCTTTATTTTGACACCCTACTCGATGGTATTGGAAAAAAAAAATTTTTGATCTCCGCGATTTTGCCCCCAAAATCGCCAATTTTTTTTGTTTTTTAATTTTAATGTAGCCTATAACACTCGCGCCATCAAGACAAATCTAACGACGTATATTTCATTCAAATCCCTTCATCCGTTTTGGAGTTATGAGGGAACAAAGAAACGGACATACATACATACATACTTACATACATACACGTCAAACACATAACCCTCCTTTTGGGCTTCGCCGCAGTCGGGTAATGAAGTGTCTGCTAGGAATTTAATATGAAATGTACTAAACTAGGCGGGATTAGAAGCTCGTGGCTTAATGTGCTAGGTTAATAATGATGATGAACTAGGGAAATTTGTCCCAAAGTGCAGGGTGTTTTAATATTTACCTAGGATCGCAGCTGGTCTTAAAAAAAAACAAGAGTGGATGTGTGTACATGATAGAAAAACCAAGATCTAGTTCCATGATATGATTTTGTCAAAATGTTTTGATTTAAAACAGTGTCCAAGGAGTTTCTTGCCCATTTTTACCCGACTGCACGGAAAGGTTTATGTTTTTTTCTCCACAGAGATCTACGCTTTGAAATAAGAAACTACAGTACTTACACAAGTTATTATGTGAATGTACTAGGTACTGTAGACATACCTAGACCATATAACTGTAGCTTCGCTTTCTTTGTTTTTTCTGACATAATTATGAAAGTGTCTGAACATTGCTTCGAGTTTTTGACCACTGTCTGACATACTCCAAGACAGATTCACGATAAATATGTTTTACAATAAACATGATCTCAATATGAGTTTTTAAACTGAAATAGTCAGTAACACTATCAATAACACTGTAAACGGGATGTTTACCATATGTTTAGTTTTTGTTTCGAGCTTCCTATATTTTGGCGTTGTTTGTACCAAGCTCCACGATCACAGATAAACTGAAATTATTGTGAGTGGAGTTTATGATGATCATAATATCCCGTTTTCAGTGTTTATGATAGTGAAACATGTTCTCACTAAGATATTTTTAATAAACGTTGACACTGATAACTCTAGAAACACAACAAATTACAAGTGTAACAGCTGTTGAAACATGCAAAACTTGCAGATTATAATAGCAGCTATAACAGCATAGGACGAAGGTTTACGATCGTGTGACAGGACCATAAACTGTGTGTTTGTCTCTGGAGAAATAATACCTACCGCGAGGGCGTTATGGACGAAGATAATGCGCTGGAATAAGATGCGTTACACAAATGAAAACAATGTGACGTGGGGGCTGGGGACAAAAAACGTTTTTTTTTTTGTTTAGATTTCTTTAGATCTCATCATCAGCATTCTCCTGCCCTTATCCCCATATATTTGGGGTCAGTGCTTCTTATTGCATACTTCTCTATTATTAGTCATCTCAGCAGATACAGTTAAATAATGTTGAAGTATCTATTTGTAATTTTGAAGTAACAGGTTCTATATAAAACCGATTTCGACAGGAATTTTACTGGCAGGTAGGTAGCTGATGTCATAAGGAGCAACTTAAGTTTTTATTTTAGAAAAGGAATTAGGTTTCCATGCAAAAAATTAAAACCCTTTAAATTGTTCACAAAATCCGATTTTACTAAACATAAATTATTATTTAACGCCATCTGATACGATCCTTACGTGCACATTGCTTTTGCGTCCCCCACGTCCATTCATCTAATCATATACACGCCTGTTTTTACAGGACTTCCCCAAAAAAAAGTGTTATGTTTTTTGTCTGTATATTATTGCCATGAAAATGTAAGTCCTGATACTGGATTTAGACCCGGTTTATGGCTTTACACTTGCTCCTCACTCACTTGGAACATACCGAATATATTGGAATGTGGGAGACACAATATGCCTGTGATACCCAACACTTGAAGGAGTATAGGCACTATCTTTATCCTTACTTCTTTACCAATATTATAAATGCTAAAGTAAATCTGTCTGTCCGTCGAGTGCAATACGTCATTACGAAAGTTACCGTCGCGCTTTCACGTCAAAACTACTGAACCGATTTATATGAAATTTAGTAAACAGATGGTCTAGAGCCTAAAAAAGAACATAGGCTATTTTTAAATGCGAAAAATGGGTTGTAAGGGGTTGAAATTATTCCTTTTGGTCGCGATAACTGACATCCACGCGGACCAACCCGCGGGCATCAGCTAGTCTCAAAATATATGCACGTTTATGGCATTACACGAGGAAGTTAAATCGCCCATACAACATGAGCTTGTTACCTCAACAGAATCAAGCCAAATTGGTGTAACCAACACTACAATAGCAACTCGATCCGTCAGATCTGAAACTCCTGTTAGCCTCCACATAAAGACTGTGAGCTACCCTGTTCCAAGAGCTGTTAATTGACACTCGTATGTGAAGCAGAATGGGTCGATGGATGACTCTTGTAGTGGAGGAGTAACTGCCTTAATGATGAAGACGTGGTCTACTTGCGATGTTCGTAATGATCGATGTATGAGGAAGTCTGATGGGTTATAGTTGGTAGGGGCGGTTGAGAACTTTTATTTATTTATTTATTTACTATGGAAAACTTACAGCTAAGACAAATAGATTAATAAATAGTATGTGAGACTGACAGCCAATTAAAAGTCCTCACTTCTAAATAAAGACTATTAAGAAAGAGTAGAATGTTAGTAATAAATTAAACCTTTTTAGATTGATTTAATAAAATAATTTTCTTAATAAGGTGCAGGTATTGCAATTTTGTAAAAAACAGGTGTTTTTGTAATAACTGATGAAAAATTTATATGAGATGATGCTATGGGAGAATGATGCATGTACTGAATATTTGGTAACCGTTTTCGTGTCGGTGTCCCTTCCAAAGACCAAATTCCTTAGTACATAATAATTATTATCAGTCCAAAAAAAAGCATTAAATGTGATATTTAAATTAAAATAATAGAATAGCGTTAGTTGTTGATCCCGGCAAAGTCAAAGCTCGAAAGACAAACAAGGATTATTGTGTTAAAACACTGTTTAAAGAATTCACGGTTGAGGTTTCAATAACCCTCTTTTTGGGGTTCGACGCAGTCGGGTAAAAGATAAAGAAGGCTTTTAAAAGATTCAGGTTTTGTTTAAAAAGTGGCTATGTAAGAAACATTGTATTTTTGCTAATGGAAAAAGCCTATTAATTATTCTTTTCCACATTAATATCAAGAAGAAAAATGGAAGCGTAATTTAACGACGAAAATGTAGGTAACTGAATAGCAAACTTAATGTTTATTAATGATAGAATATTTTGTTCCTTGGTCATTTTAACGCGACGAAGTTATATTAAAAATGTTGTTGTTATCAAAATATTAAAAACATGTTTTTAGCTGAAATAAATTACTTTTAATAAAACTTTTTTTCGTCACTCACAACAATTAGGTACCAAACTAAAATTTAATTATTTCCACTTCACTTCTTTCACTTTATTATTTTTCGAATGATGTCATCAAATATGGCGGACGCTGAGCGGGAAAGTTTGTCGGCCATTATTTTTTAATTCGACATTGTAAACAGGCCAAGGAACAATGAATGTAATGCCACAAAGGGCTGAAACCGTTCTCAGCCACAATTCAAATAAAATGTTTTGAAACTCACATAATGTGCGGATGCAGCATTTAAAAAGTACTAATGCAATTTTGCTATACTAAAACAAATCTTAGCAGTTTGAAATAGAGTTTAGTTTTGAGTGTTTGTATATATTTTTATTTAGTTTGCTGATATTTTAAACGTTTTTATTCTAAAGTCGAGTCTGAGTTTGTTGGACTTGGCTGGGACAATTTGGATACCCATTTGCTACGATGCAAAATAAATAATAATTAACAAATAATAATTTTGCTTGTTTTTTATGTTGCACACATAAAAAACAAGCAAAATTATTATTTGTTAATTATAGATAAAGAATAAGAGAGAGAGAATATTTTGTAAAATGCTGTATCGTAATTGTTAGCGTGGATGGTAAAAATGATAACTATGAGATAGCCAATTGTTTTAAAGACCATTTTAAAGTGAGTTCATCTCTTAAGTCTGCGCCGAAGGTGCACGATGCTGAGTCATGTAGATCAGGATCACCTCTTCAGTTTTCATGTAAAGCACTAAAATCTGTGATTAAAGGCATGAAGAGGGGCAAATCACCTGGTCATGATGGGCTTAGCATCGAGCACCTTCAGAATGCTGGTAAACATCTGCCGAGAGTGTTGACTATGTTATTTAATTTGTGTGTGGGACATTCTTACTTACCTCAGGAGTTACTGGATACAATTGTTGTACCTATTGTGAAGAATCGGACAGGAGACATAGCAGACAAAGGTAACTACAGGCCTATTTCACTGGCAACTGTGATAGCCAAAGTATTTGACAGTGTGCTTGACTCGCACCTCGGTGGGTACACCCAGTTACACGACACTCAGTTTGGTTTTCGTGCAGGGTTATCTACTGAAAGTGCTATACTTGCGTTGAAGCACACTGTGAAATATTAAACTGACAGGAAAACACCTGTGTATGCTTGTTTCCTGGACCTTTCTAAGGCCTTTGACCTGGTTTCTTATAATGTCTTATGGGAGAAGCTTCTGGAGGCGGGCGTTCCTACTGCATTAGTATCTATATTATCTTTTTGGTATGACAAGCAGAGGAACTTCGTCAAATGGTCTAATGCATTGTCTGACCCGTATAAACTCGAGTGCGGCGTTAGGCAGGGCGGGCTAACCTCCCCAAGGCTTTTTTAATATTTATGTGAATAAACTGCTAGTTGAGCTCAGCAGCACTCATGTCGGATGCCATATAGATGGAGTATGTCTAAATAACTTAAGTTATGCAGACGACATGGTGCTGCTGAGCCCGACTATCAGTGGAATTAGAAAGTTGCTCTCAATTTGTGAACAATATGCCGAACAGCACGGGCTAAAATATAATCCTACAAAGAGTGAGCTGTTAGTGTTTCGGGGTAGGAATAAAAATCCAAGTTTTGTCCCTCCTGTAAAGCTAAATGGTTCGCATTTGCAGAGAGTTACCCACTTTAAATATTTAGGCCACATTGTGAACGAAGAATTGAAAGACGATTTGGATATGGAAAGGGAGCGCAGGGCACTGTCTGTGAGGGGAAATATGATATGCAGAAGGTTCCATGGTTGTTCAGTTCCTGTAAAAATAACTCTTTTTAGGGCCTTCTGCCAAACATTCTACACCAGCAGTCTTTGGGATAATCATACCCTAAAAGCTGATAATGCCCTGCGCATTCAATATAATAATGCCTTCAGGGCGCTGTTGCGGCTTCCACCTTACTGTAGTGCGTCAGGCATGTTCGCTGATGCGCACACTGACGATTACTTTGCCATAATGCGGAAGAAAGTTGCCTCAGTAATAGACCGAGTGAGGGGAAGCAGCAATAGCATTCTGAAGGTGTTTGCAGATAGGCTGGATGGGCCTACAATGGGCAGATTTATCAAGCTTCATGTTGGCAACAAAGCTTGTTAAACCTCCCTATTTGTTTTTAAATGTTCCTGCATGATAATAACATAGTTTTTAAGTAATAATGTAATACTAACACCCTAATATGGGCCTTGATGCCTGATAATAAAATATTTTTATTTTATTTATTATTACAATCCGTTTTGTTCTTTGTGGTATTTTGTAGAATGTTGTTTTGCGTGACTACTTGTGACACGTTAAGCCCAGAAAAGCGGGCAACTTTAACTGATTTAAAAAAAGTAGATGGTTATTGCATTGGTCGATTATAATTCTAGTGTTTTCCACCATCGATAATGCTGACAGAATGTCGCTTTTGTTTAGTTCCTCGGGCATGCTACATATAAACACAGATACAAAATAATAAAAACCACATTTTTAAGATGGAACCAGACAGTGGAACCTACCTAATAGTACACCCAAATTTCACCGGTTATGTTTTAGTCCCATGTAACAGGGAGCGAGTCTATTGCGATCAAGTGGGTTCAAATACCGTGGCTGCTACTTACTGAAAAAAATCTAATGGAAAATCCGAATAACAGTTACAGTACACACAGTGCGACACACACACAAATGTTACAAGTAGTGTAAAGCAGTGACGTCACGCTGCGGGTTGTTCGTAAGAGATACCGCGACATCGACATAAAGGACAAAGAAGGAAAGTGGGTGGTTTTTAGTCAGTACTGCATGGAGTACTGCTGTCACCTTTGGGATGGCTCAGCCAAATACCAACTTGCCACACTCGACTCAGTAGAACGCAGAGCCAGGAGGCTGATTGGTGACGCCAAGCTGGTTGCCAAGCTACATAGCCTGGCCCACCGCCGCAAAGTTGCATGTCTGTCGGTCTTCTACAGACTGTACTTCGGAGAGTGTGCGCAAGAGCTCCACGAGCTGATCCCACCATCTCCCTTCTTCCATCGGGAGACTAGACGAACTGCAGGGTATCACCGATACCTAGGCGACATTCCACACATTCGAACGAAGCGCTTTGCTGGGTCCTTTATTATGCGCACAGCCAAGGAGTGGAATTCCCTGCCTGCGTCGGTTTTTCCGAGTTCATATAACCCTAATCTGTTTAAGTCGCGAGTAAACAGGCTTCTACTGGGTAAGCTCGTTCCATCGTCGACATCATCTCTGCCCTTAGGGCAAGATTGAAGTCAGAACAAGCCCATTTATAATTAAAAAAAAAGAATAACAGTAACAGTACACACCAGTGCGACACACACACAAATGTTACAAGTAGTGTAAAGCAGTAACGTCACGCTGCGGGTTGTTCGTAAGAGATACCGCGACCTCGACATAATGGGCAAAGAAGGAACATGGGTGGTTTTTAGTCAGTAGAAGTCTGACACTCTTTCGCTCTGCCCAAGAGCGGGCATTATATAACCCCTTATTTAATAACTTCCCACCCAAAAAAAAGGCAGTAACGTCACCAAATAATATTATTGTCACCAACAAAAACCTAGCGACAAAAATGTTCATAGGATGAAGATTTGTAGAAATAAGGCTCAGCAGAGGGAGGGTCGTAAAGGGCGATGAATCCTTGTAAATTATGATGATATAGGGCTCCGGGGCTTCGGATTACGGCCCGATAGGGTGCGGTCAGTCTTATCACGCGTAAGGGTACAAAGTATTAAGAAAATTGGGTTAGTAAGAAAATGTGGCGTCTGCCCTGTGTACTCTTGGGATCACATTTGGGAGAAAATTGGAATAAAAGGATTTGAGAATTTATTTTCTCAAAGGCTTTGTAAAATGCGTTCTGTGTAACGGTGCTCTTTCACTGGCAGTATTCGCCGGTAATGGAACAATCTAACACCCATAATTATATAGACGACTTTGTTTTTGGGGTGGGTGGGAAATCATCAAATAACCCCTCCCGCTCTTGGGCAGAGCGAAAGGTGTCAGACTTCTACTGACTAAAAACCACCCATGTTCCTTCTTAGCCCTTTATGTCGATGCCGCGGTATACTTGTACCCGCAGCCCAATTATAGAGACGACTCAAGTCCATTTTTGAACTTGGATCGACTGTTGTTGTCATGACAACAGAGAGAGATCACCAACCAAATCAATCCTAGAATTGCTTGACTGCAATTGACGGCTTTTATATTAAGGTACTTCCTCAGTATAATGTACGTTGCCTCCTACACTAGCCATCCTTGTCAAACCCATAGTTGCATTCTGCTTTAATCAATGCTGAAGATGTAATATGTCTTTGTCATTCTGTATTAAAAAACTGGACGTTTGTGTCAAATTATATACAAGCTGTAGCTATCAATATATCTTATGGTGCGGAATGTAGGAGCGTCAAGTCGGACTCAAGTTCAGTCCACGACTAACGATACCTTTGTTAAGCTCTTCGCCACTAGCGACGCGTTCGCGGGTCGATGAGCGCGAGTAAGAGGAATAGTACACAAGCATAGACCTAAGGATGACTTCCAAATATTCGTCAGTGACAAAGTTCTGTTTACATCAGAATAACTGTTGTGGGTAACAGTTTCTACTACGGATTGCTCTGTAAACTTTGCTTAGTTTGTACAGTTTCCTGTCACTGTCACACATCTGTCAAACTATAAGTGCAAGACAGAGATAATAGTAGGTCCAAGTCTAAACACGTGACGTAATTTCCGTCCTAAGTGCGTGTGCTGTGACATGCGTGTCAAATGTCAAGCTTACACGGCTATCTGTGACGTCATCAAAACACATAACATGTGACAGTCGTCACTTCGAAGAAATGTTAATACTAGTCATCGTGTATGACATCATATTGACTGCAATTACTTAGTACATTGTGTTTACATGCAAATTAAGACTTTAATATCGATAGACGACATTTAAGAATAGGGAGTAATAAACAAATGGAACGCCAACACGCATTATTTACGCGGAATTGACATTATTAAACTTAGATTGCGCAAAATATTTGCTGTAGGTAGAGGATCAATTTTTAAGAAAAAGTTTATTATTTTTCTTAAAATTTGGTCATTGAATAATAATTTAAAACTAACATTTTTCAATAATTTAAAACTTGTACTCCTTTTCCTTACCATTTACTCACTACATAATCTAAAAACAAACAAAAAATGTCACTTACCTAAAAACAACACTAGTCCCCTCACTATCTAGATGCACGGCATCATTCAGCGACCACTGCAGCAGCACTGCCGTCCTCCCCCCCAGTGGTCCACTGACCACCCTGGCTGGCAGATACCTCCTCCTCATCCGCAAACTCTTCGCGATCCTCCTATACACCGACCGCTCGTCTCTAAAACTACGGTACTTTGGTCTGAAGTAGTACCCATCACTTAGACTATCTACACTTTTTAAACTATAGTCTTCAAATGTCCTGTAGGTATCACCGTATTTTTTTGTTTTTTTCATATGTTTTGAACGCTCGGAACGCATGTGTTTCGGGAGGAAATACGGGAGGGATTCGTCTCTGCAAGGCCTCTCGGTGAAGGAGGTCGGAGTGAAGTTCCCTCTGATGATGTTGTCTACGATGGAGTGGAGGACGTAGTCGCGGAGGGAGAGGTCTTCGAACTGAAGATGAACTGGAAAGAAAGAGAAATTGGTTAGTTTTGATGGTTTTAAATAAAAAGTAACGGTCTTGTGGTGGTTCGATATCAAGGAGTAAGTTATAAACCTTGTTATTATATGAGTAGATGATTTGTAATATCAAATTAAAAACCAGCAAAGTGCGAGTCGGACTCGCGCATCGGGGATTCCGTACAAAGTAGTAAGTCCATACCAGGTCCAGACCAGAGTGATAATCTGATTTCGAGTGGGTAAAACAATTTGCTTATTCATTTTGAACTCAGTATTTGCGTACCTGTTTCTCACTGCTATAAGTCTCGCTTTGTATGAGCTTTTTTTGGAGGATGGGAAATCATCAAATGACTCCTCCCGCTCTGGGCAGAGCGTTAGGGAGTGTCAGACTTCTACTGACTATAAACCACCCATGTTTCTTCTTAGCCTTTGCTTTGCTTGTATAAATCTCCACATTTCTGTGGCGGCCTCATCTAGGTTTTACTTGTGATGACATCAATATAATAAATAGTCTATCTAATACACACCCTAAATGTCATAATCCAGAAAGGAACCAATCTTTCAAATGACTCAGCGTAGCCAACCAATCAAAAAAAGTGTGTCACCTTTCGTCTAGCCCGGGACCGGCTCGTGACCATTCGGGGCCGTCCATTGACGCCGGAACGGGTCGGCCCCAAACCCGGCCAACGAAGGGCCCAATTTCCGGCCGACTGGGCGAGATGGATAGCCGACGTGTTATCTTTTAGAGATCCGTGGGAATTTGTTACTCGTCTGATATTTGTGAGGATAGCATTGTGACGGAAGGTCATATTTGTCTACGTTTCTTGTGGGTTCTCGATTTCGGTCGGGTGTTGTTCTGGAGATTTCACATTCTGCTTAAGTAGCATATAAGTGCGTATAGTATTTTAGTTCATGTCACCGTCGACCTCATCTCTGCCCCTAGGGCAAGATTGAGGTCAAGAGTACGCCCATTTCATGTAAAAAAAAGTGTGACACAATGTAATTTTTTTTTAAATGGTTTTTAAATTCATATGACGTTGATGAAACTTAAATCAAATACTTTTAAGAGAACGTCAGTACAGAGAAACAGAGAGGTTTACTTAATCACTAAATTACTATTTATTGTTTTCTACACCCAAAAGATGCTAGATAATTAAATACTAGCAAACAGTTATCGACATCCAGCTAGTCTGTTTACCATGGTTAAAGTAATATTTCGAATATTCTTGTATTGCTACTCTAGTGCCGAATTAATCAGTGAAGTGAAGAGACAAAGAAACCCACTTTTTCAATGTTCCTCCCCGCTCAATAAAACGCTCCCTCCTATACCTGAAACCACATCCTAACATTTCACTTGTGACCTTTCGCATTCACAAGATCTCGTCGTAATACAATTTTGATTTATGGTAACATTATTGGCGCCGGCGAAATATTTACATGTAGCAACACTGAGCAATATGTTACGTTTGTACTGTCGTTTAGATTAATTTTGTATGATGTTAGGCGTTTTAACAGTGGAAACGGAGTGGAAACAGTTATTGTGAGGAAGTTGCTTTTTATTCGTGCAATGAGGTACGAGGAAAAATAATTAGTGGGAGAGATTTATTTCCACTTGCGACCTAAGGACTTGAACAAAGGCGAAAATATACAAGTCCATGATTAGACCTGACGTACGGTATGAATCGGAACGATCATTCTCAGTAGATTCAATACCTACTATGATTACGTGGGACGAAAAACAATGCATGTAGCAGGATTGAGCGAGACTGAGAGCGAGAGGATTAGGAGATTACATGTATGGTGTTGTTTCTTTAAGACTACATAACAAAATTACAACAATACAAGATTATGTTTTGACGATTCAACCTTGTCACTCCTGTGTAAAATGTTATTTTCTTGAAAATAAAAATACATTCCAGTAGTTTAATAAACACATTCGATTATTGTAAAGTCGTGAACTCGACAAGTTATTGATATTTTTATCTAAAAACTTTTTCGTTCAATTTTGAATTTATAACTTTTGTTCTTATTCACAAACGTAATGAGATGCATTGTAATTCTGTTTGAAAGAATTTGTAGCATCTTATTTGCAGTAAAAAGTTTTTCTTAAATATATGCAAAGTTCATAAGTAGGTACCTACTGCAAAGTTTTAAATTGTTTTGCAGTTTCATAGGTATAACTGGATATTTTTGTTAAAGGAAGGGTGACACGTCTTATAGTTTAAAATTTAGTGCCGTTATGGGTTTTATTTGTTTAAGAAGCTCGTAACTAAATAATAATAGCCCCTCAGGTCGACCTTTAGGTTAAAGGTACAAGTTGGTAGCCGACTGCACGCAGCAGCAGCAGACGACGTGTCGCGGCGACACGACTGGTTTCTACGTATTTCTATGAAATTCCCTCAGTAGTTAGCGACATGAAGCTAGCGACGCGTCGTCGGGCGGCAGACGCACGTGTCGTCCGACCACAGATCAGTAGTGCCCATAGATAACAGAAACAACAGGAGATATGTCCTTTAGCCGAAAATGTATCGGAACCTGTGTCTTAAGTTTACACACGCAGAGCAGTAAAATCAATTGATATACGCACTCGGAACCAACTGGATGACATCTGCAGTTGTCGTCTGCAGTCGGGTTCGAAATCATGACTGCAGCGACATGACGCGACGACGTGTCGTGACGATATGAAACGACGACTTGTTGTCTACTGCTGCTGCGTGCAGTCGGCTACCAACTTGTACCTTAATTAAGCAGTGGTTGCGTAGGTTGGTCCGAGGATGCGCTACCATCCATTACATACTGAGATTCCACCGTACCTCGGAAAGCACGTTAAGCTGTTGGTCTCAGGTATCATTTGTAGATTTTTGACAGTCATTACAAGTAGTCACTGGCCCGAAAGTGTGACAACTAGTCATACCAAGGAGTATTGTATTGCTATATGGGTTGTGGAGATATAGATATATTACCCCAGCATAATTGGGGAAATGCTCGGCTGGTGATGTCGATGAGATAGTATTGTTTGCTTAAAATTTAGTCTCCAAATGACTAGAGAATGAGATAATATTGCTACGACAATTTAAAAGAATGACTAAGAAAACCTGAAACCTAAAAAATACGTCACGCAACACTCTACTTCAGCACAATTTATTTTTTGTTTCGAAACTGGACGCGTACAACCGGCGAAAAAGTTTTGTCGCCGTAACGTTCCACTTCACAACAAATTGTTTTGTGCGCTGCGTCGAAAGCTGTACGTACCCCTTTAATTTATTGCAACTCTTTATTAACGATCTCAAAAATTGTCTGTAATAAAAAATACTTTGAGATGGAATTCATCGGGGTTTATATAAAGTTTTTATTTCCAAGAAATTATGCAGGATTTTTCAGTAGCAGCTATGAAGTCTGAATTGTTCCTAGTTAATGGGTCGTCCTCTATTACATGGAACTTAAACTTAACTGGAGGAATGAGGCTGTACTATTAGGTACAACTCTGCCTAACCATTTGGGGATTACAGGTGTGATGTTACGTTATAGAATCTTCAGGTAATGATTCTCCGCCGCGAAGATTCGGTACTCTGTAGGTAAACATACCCATATCACGTTTTACCCCAATAATTTATAAAGTACACAAATTCCCTAATGAACTGCCCTCAGTTTATCCACAAAACGGAAAATCATTACCCCTTTCAAGGATAATGAAACTACGGCGTAATTGCTCAAAAGTACACAGAGGTTCTATATACAAAAACGCTACGTTATATTGAACTAATAAAGGGTCACTGCAGAGGCCTTAAATTAATTAATATCGGACCTTTTCTTATGGAAAGGAGATGGCTAAATTCAGTTAGGACGACTGAACCAAGCATGTATAAACATGGCACCTAGCAAAATGCAACGCTTAATAGCTGAATATTAGTATTTCATTTAAAAAACACTTTCGGAAGTTGATCGTAAGTTGAAAATCCTGAAAATAAAATCGTTTAGCTCCTACGTCAATACGTATAAAACTGCAAACAAATGTCATTGCTATGAACTTTTACTTAGGCATTTGGATGTATCTGCATTGAAATTGATATAATTGTATTATAGACTAAACGAGCCACCCCGATTTCGCATCGTGGTACTTTAGTAAATATACACAAAGGGGTAATTGCACCTAAAAATGTAATACAACGGCCTTTCTGCAATCCGCGCAAAAATTACTCCTACCCGCGTGTTTACTCTTGTAAATCCTAACGGACTCATCCAAATGAGTAAACTAAAGACGGTTTTCACAGACAATGTTCATAGGTGGTGTTCTGTCTGTGTCGAGTAGCGAGAGGTCCGTAAGTAGGCGAGCGAGGGTCATTGAAAATCCAAAATAAAAAATCCAAACGAACATGCAAACGGCAAAGCGTTCAAACGACATCTGACATTATGACGTTTGACGTTTGATTTTTATAGAGATGGGATTGAAATTCAAGTGTAACAGAATCGATAAAATAATAATCTAAAGTTTTTAACATAAAAAATATTGAAAATAAAACAGCAAAAATGTGAATGACATTATTCTTTTCTGTTATTCTTACCTAAAAATGAAGCCGGAGCGGATAACGTGTTCTGGTCTCTCGCCCATTCTAGATACCAGATCACTGTCATTACATGACAGCAACAGCCCAGAGTTCTGTTCCCCACATTACAGCTGCAGTAATATGACAGTATGATGTCATCCAGAGGATTATTTGTAGTTTGGCTTTTATATAAAATATACACGGAGTATATTTTTTGAATTAAAAGTTGAGGTCTTCATCCCCATAAATGGAAGTCACATTTGTTCGACGTTCGACGAGAGAGTAGCCACGGCGCCCCTTCCGTCTTACGCAGGTCCTCACCGTACACGAATGTTTCGCGAGGTACTTGTACCGAATCAGGTGGGAGGAACGCGCCCGGATGCTTCCACTGCGAGGATCGACCGGAGGAAACGGTGGAGCACACTGTGGAGGTGTGCCCTGCTTGGGCGGAGCCCCGCCGTGTTCTCGTAGTGGCAATCGGCGGCGGCGACCTCTCACGTCCGGTCCTGGTGCAAGCCATGGTCCGGGGCGAGAAGGAATGGGACGCCATCGCCTTCTTCTGCGAAGCAGTTATGCTAACGAAGGAGGTGGCGGAACGTGAGAGGGAGAGAACCTCTCGTCCCAGCCGCCGCGGGAGAAGCTCCGGGCGTCGTTGGCCACGTGATGGCTTCCGGCCACCGTAGACGCGGGCCTGTGGACGGTGAGTAATCGGCTAGCTCGCCGTCCGGCCGTCATATGACGGTAATAGACCGTGTCGACGGCGCAATCGTGTTCCACGCGCGCCTCAAAGAGATGTCAGCAAGGAGGGGCCCGCAAGGGCCGACGCCCGTCGGGGCTGCGGATTATCGAAAGAGATAACGCGGCCTCGGCACAAGGGCGAAGAAGGAACATGGGTGGTATTTAGTCAGTAGAAGTCTGACACTCGCTTCCGCTCTGCCCAAGAGCGGGAGGAGTTATTTGATGATTTCCCAGACGCAAAAAAAAAGGTGAGTCATCTACAGTTAGGATAGTAAGTAGAGCAGCAGGCAACGAAGTGATGATATGCCGCCGCAGTCTTTGCGTGGTTATACCTACCGCAGTACATGTATAGCATGATGAATATACTGCAAGTCAAGTCCGCGTTGAGAAGCAAAAGGGTCAAAGCGAGGGTGGAAATTCAAAATATAAAAGCACAACGAACAAATAAACGGCAAAGCGTTAAAACGACGTCTGACATATGACGTGTGCTTTTTTTAGAGATGAAATAAAATAATCGAAACGATTAAAAGAAAAAAATAGAACTACTTTTTAATAATCATCAGTTCATATTTTTCGCAAAATATGTAGCACGATTAAATGAAAAACCATAATTCGAAGCTATCCCTTGTTTTATTTGATTAGGATTTAATTAAGCTGAATTGGGTAGAATCGACAGTCACTTTCAAACAACCCCATTTTCAAAACACAAGGAACTAAACAAGACACTGAATTGCACGCCATAGATTCTTACCAAAAACTCTGATTACCACTTCTTAGTTTCAAGTAAATAAATCGTTTTGATAACTGTTATCAAGAATCGATATAAGTACTACTTCGATGGACCATCCTTAGCTTGCAGTTGCTATAGCAACTAGCAGCTGTATTACGAGTATTTCACCATTTTATGTCAATGAAAAGAGAGATTTAATTTTTGCTTTTTCTTTAGTTCATGCAACTTCTAGGAAATTATTAAACACGAAATAATTAATGTTTGATTGTTTAAATACTACGAGTCAGTGTGGGAATCCTATACTTGCTGGAGGCAGTCATTTAGCCATCTCCTTTACTCGATTATGTTGAATATGTTTGTACTAGTATGTTTGACTGGATGTGTTTGAAAAAAAAAACTCATAATTATCAGTCTATAATGTTCCCACTGCAGGGTCTCAGAATCCTCTCTAGGAAGGGCTATAAAATCCACTACGCGGGCCCAGTGCGGGTTGGTAGACGTCATATGTCTTTGAATTTCTTGGTTCTAAGACATGCCGGTTTCCTCAAAATGTTTTCCTTCACCGTTTTGAGAGCAGCCGTGATGAAATAAATTACACAAAGTAATATTCTTGCCTGGGTTCGAAACCACTCTCTCCTGGTCTCTCGCAAAAACATAACAACATGCGGAAAACTCCGAAGGGTAAGGTAGAGGTATACTCAATAGTAAACCTACAATATTCACCAGATATGTTTAATTCCTATGAAATAAGGGGCAGGCCCTGTGCGGGTCGTTTGATGACATGCCTTCGATTTTTTGGTTCAAGGACATGACGTTTACCTCACTATGTTTTCCATCACCGAGCGCCGTTAGAAAGCAGTATAAAATTTTAAAAGAAACGCTCTTTATACCCGACTGCGGCGAAGCCCAAAAGGAGGGTTACGCCTGCTTTCAAGTTTTTTTAAATTTAAAATGTGCTTGTTTTTTGCTTTTCAGTTTTTTCAGTCGGGTTTTAAGCTATTGCATAGCTTCTATCGCGGGCCTTGAGCGTGGAGAGCGAATCCAGAAATTCCGTAACGAAAATATTCATGATTCAGTATTCAACCAGGTTGCTATATGGTTACGGAAAATAACAAGGTTGTCAACTGAGGTTGTCAAATTAAATAATTTATATTTTATTAACCTCACGTGTAAAGTTTTTCTGTTTTGTCTCTCTGCTTTCTCCTTCTAAAATATTCTTACTCGTATAATTTGTGTACAAAGTGTTTTAAATATGAATAAACAAAGTGCTTTTAATAATGAAGAAAGTCACGAAAAAATAGTGATAATGAGTGAAAAGATAATGAGTGAGTACTCCTCGAGTACTCTATATACATTCATTTTATTATTATTACGCATCTATCATACGTTTTATTGGTTTTTGCATTACTATTTTGCGAATCGGTCTTAGAAAACGATTCGTTTTTAACCGACTTCTACAAAAAGAAGTAGGTTCTCAATTCGGATGTTTGTATTTTTTTTTTCTTATAAAATATCTAAAATAAAATAAATAATTTTCATATTTTTCAATGTTATGACACTTACGTCAGGCTGACAAGCTGTCAATACTTTTTCTTTTAAATTTTCTGTCATAGAGTTTCTTACTAGCTTAGTCTATGAAGGTTACTTTTGATTTACTTATATAATTTAAATTCTTTTTAAAAAATACTGCATATAAAATAAATAAATAATTATTTGCGTATGTTGATAAAAAATGCTATGCAATAGCTTTACCGCGGCAGTCTCCGAGTGCCACATCAACTTTTTTTTCTGTGTTTTTTTTTTGTTTACTCTATGTATAGGTTTGTCGAGACCTTCAACCAGAAAAAATTACATGGGACAAGGGCAAGGAGATGACGAAAGGTCGGGACCGCTAACCGACATCAGTGGGCGTTAAAGCTCGCCTGCTTTCACAATTTATAATCTCCGTTTTGTATTACGTATTTCAATAATTCAATATTTTTTAACAGAAAAGCTGTCAAAACGTAAACATTGTTTAAAAGTTATCAGATAAAGACGTCACATACTTTTAAACAAACAGTAAAAAACTGTTGAACTGATCGGCCACCGGGCCTTCTAATATACTTATCATCGGTCACTAAAGACGCTGGTTTAAAGTATTATCAACTTTAAATAAAATCAAATCGAAAATGTTTATTTGCAAGAATTTCATTCAAACTATTGAGCAGCGGTGGCCCAGTAGGAGGCCCCGACTTACGAGTAGTAAGTCGTGGGGTTCAACCTAGGCAGGTGCATTACTTTATGTAATTTATTTCATCACCACTGCTCTCAAAACGATGAAGTAAAACATCGTGAGGAAACGTTAGATCGTTAGAACGAATAAATTCGAAGACATGTGACATCTACCAATCCGCACTGGGACAGCGAGGCCCATCCATCTCCTAGAGAGGAGGCTAGAGTCCCTGTGATGGGAACATTATAGACTGATGATGATGACATTCAAATTACAATGTAAGACTATTTAATCTAAAAGTTATTGCATTCTGCCTACAAGGAAGCGTTCCGATTTGTAAATATTCCGATTTCAATGATAATGTAAGTGACCATGCTATACAACTTAATAACTAACCTACACACGACAAAAAAAAACTTCACAGTCACAACAGGCCCCTGAATGTCAAACAGCTGATCCAACCCTCATTAAGTACTTGCACCATCATAGTCCCCCGCCATAAATCAATGTTTTATGGCGGACAGTCTGTTAGTTCAGCTTCGACTGTTAGGTTTGTAGGTCAACTGATCGATGAGTACTTTTGTGCCAACTGGTAGACTTTTGTTTGGGTTGCTCGCTTGTAGCCAGCCTATGGAGATAAATGGGTGAGCCAAAACGTAGACGTATAGTAGTGAGTTGTTGGCAATGGAGGCGCATTTGTATTAGCAAATTATTTGCAAACTAGCTTTTGCCCGCGATATCATCCAAGTGGAATATAGCCTATAGCCTTCCTCGATAAATGGACTTTCCAACACAAAAATATTTTTTTAATTCTAACCGGAAGTTCTTGAGATTAGCGCGTTCAACCAAATAAACAAATACCAAACAAACTCTTCAGCATTCTGAAATAAAATATTTGAATTTGCATTATGATAAAACATATTATAGGCTTGTGCCTGTAATCCCTTAGGGTTAGGCACAGTTATATAGTGTACACCAATACACCAACATGTCGCCAGTTATGTTTAAGTCAAGTTGTCAGTTGTGTTAAGGCGCAGATAAACGACTTTTAATGATTTTATATTGAACATCACGTCTAAACTTCTAGTCTTATTTCTTTGAAAAAAATATATGTTATACTAGACAATTTTATTCATAATTTGATATGTGAAAATGTAAAATTATATTTTAATAACATAGTGTAATTAATTTGTGAAGTATTGTCTAACGTGGACAAAAAAACGATAATCACGCAAAAACTATGGGGCGTATTTACATGAAACTTTAATCATATGAAAGACAATTTAATGACCCATATTTTAGTATACGGCTTTTATTTTTATTGTGTTTGATAAATCAAGGTGGGTTGTTTTTTCGAATAATCTTGGTGCCCGTTGAAGCGGGGCTCTGGCGTGCGACGGGCGGCAGTGTATCGCTGACTACTGTCACGGTTAGACGCTAACACGGTTAAACTCCTCCCACTCGCTCAAGGGCGCGGGCAGTTAATGTCGCCTTAAGTGCTGAATTTCTATACCCGGTTGATGGCAATAGGCCCGCCCCATAGGAATGATTGTTATTCATGTCTTAAATTATTTTAAGACATGAATAACAATAAAAGAAGTTATCTTCTTTTTCTCATTAAACTCTTAAACTGAGTGCTAGCACAACCACTCGATAACAAACGGTTTTCCTACCAGCATTTAAAAAAAAAAATTGAACAAAAGCTGGCACAAAGGAAAATAATAGCTCCAACAAAAAAGAAGGTCACAGCTATGCAATCCATTTTCTTCCAGGATTACAAGCATCCATTTTTCACCAACACGAAGTCATCGCATGCAAAATGTAAGCAGCTTTTTACCCATTTATTTTTCTTTTGGTCTCAAAAAACGCTGAGAAAGGCACACCTGGCACTTTGTATGTTACCTTTACCTCTCATGAGCGCGCAAAATAAATGGGGTATCGTCATACATTAATGGGAACATAATTATTTGAAAGTAGAACGCAGAGTTATATGTGCCAGATATCGGAACTCGCGGGTAAAAAATGTGGATAAGTTGGCAACACTAACGAATTGATGGCAACCCAGAATGTTTGCGGAAGTGATTTATTGTAAAGAGGTTTTACCCAGAAGTTGGGGAGTTGTGATTTAGTTTAAATTAAATAGTTTTGTTGTTTTTTGTTGCTGTTTTTAGAAATAGTTTGAAAAACTTATAGGCGAAAGGCTGAACTCCATTTTGTCCTGGAATATTAGATGTTTAGTTCTTCTCGATAAGAAGAAGAAGATGTTTAGTAAATTAAAGTACCTAAGCTTATAATTTAACCTTAAAACAATGTTGCAAACATGTGTGTAACAAAGCACATAACATCACGCCTAGTAATCTCTAAAGGGATAGGCAGAGATGTACCTAACTCAAACTCAAATATTTTATTTCAATTAAGCCATTACAGGCACTTTTGAATGTCAGAAGGACGGAAGAAGAACGAAACTACGAGTGCAATACGTCATTCCGAAAGCCACCACGCCGAACCACACGCCACCGAATGCCCGCAACAACGAACACTGCGAGCACGAAAGCACGCAGCGACGCAAACCGCAACAACGAATGCTCGAGACCCCGAATCACGGAACAACGAATGCACGCCGCAACGTGAAACCGCCCCGCCTAACCAGTACATCCACATCTTTCCAATTAAGTTGTAGTCCTATGCAATACCTACTGGGCGAGCTTATTGCCTGTAACACAAATCAAGCCTCCGCAGCTGCTACTGCGAAATTCCTGATTGAAAAACCCAATAACACGTTTCCCAACCCGGAATTCAAACACCGATCCTCATGCTCATCCACCGCACTTCCAACCACTAGACCATGTCAGTGTGTGTTAATAATTTTAATATTTCCCGACACATACTCTTGGGACCGCCGAAAACATTTCACGAATGGAACGGTGCATCAACTCTGATGAAAATTCGGGCTTTTTACATTTTTGTGTTGGCAACATTTATTTTTCGACGTTGAATTTTTTTTTGTTTTGAATAGTGGTGTGTGCGGCTCTGATCGTAATATTTTAATACTTTCTGAGAATTTCATGTTAGCGAAAATAATCGCAAAAACTCTCTCGTATTTATTTGGGTTTTTCAGGTTAAACTTATAGGTAAATTGTAAAATTGTAGTTTGTAAGTTAATAAATACAAGACTTACATATTATAAAAGCCAAGCTAAATGTTTTTTTTTATAAAATTAAGAGCAGTTACTACTGCTTAACACAAAAGAAAGGAAATAGGTACTTTTTCTTTCTTTTCTCTGACGAATGAACGAAATGAGCTTTAGATACTAATTGTAGGTATGAAAACTACTTCAATTTGAACAAAATGCAATTATTTTGTTCATTCACAGTTTATATTGTGGTGACATAAACGCTAATAAAGAACCACGATAATAGTTGCGAAAATGTTCGAAAGAAATACCGCAGCCCTGAAACACAAAGGACTAAGAAGGAACAAGGTTTTAGTCAGTGCAAGTCTGACATTCCCTTCCGCTCCGCCCAGAGCGGGAGCCACCCCATCCGCAAAAATAAATATAAGAAACATTTTTTCAATACTTTAAAAGTAAATAATGTCATTGTTTATATAATTAAAATTATTGTCATTGTGTTTAATGTGTATTCATAAAATGATAAACTAAAAGTAAATATATATAGATAAATAAAGTAGGTTAAAATTCAATTAAAAAAAGCATAAAAGGTTTTCTAGCAAAGTTTGCATATTAATTGGATATAAGTGTTACAAAAACGTGTCAACTACGTGTAGAACTACAAATAAAAAAAAATCGGTTGTCTGTAAAGTCGGTTTACTGGCGATACTTGAACGTGACAACGTCATAAGAAAATACAGCACTTACATTGCTATAAACAAACAATTAACACGCCGTTGCTATGGAACGCCTCAGAGCGAGGTAACGCCTCAGAGCGAGGTAACGACTCATGACGTCATCTTTTTTCGTTCGTGCAGCCGGCCATCGAATTATAAGACGTTATCACGTCAAAAACTTTTTTGCAAAAAAAAACCACCGACTTCAAAAACACCAAAAAGTGAAAAATAAACTTCAGAAGAAAAATCAGCTTCTGAAGTCGGTGACATTTGTTTGTTTCATTTAGTTTTTTTGCCACCGACTTCAGAAGCTGATTTTTCTTCTGAAGTTTATTTTTCACTTTTTGGTGTTTTTGAAGTCGGTGGTTTTTTTTTGCAAAAAAGTTTTTTATTTTTTCATTTTTAGTTTTAATATCCTGTAGAAATATTTACTATATATTTAACATTCGACTAAGAAACCTAAAATTAGACAAAAAACACGAAACACGTAATACGTGCCTATGAAATTTGAGGGTTGCCTTCGAGTTCTCTGGGATTCCATCACCAGGTCCTGGTGTCCATATCATAGTACCACCCTTAAAATATCTCCTTCACAATAAAAAAAGAATCATCAAAATTGGTTCATAAACGACGAGTTATTCTCGAACACAGATAAACGAAAAATGATCATAAATTAAGAAAAATCTTCATAAAATGAAAAGTACTTGGCCAAACTATACTAAATTTTTATGTGACCAAATGGCAACTATTCCGCATCAAACTAAAATCAAGAATCACGTAAATCGGATCATAACTCGCAGCGTAATCGGTGTACATACATAGAAAAAAAAAAAAAAAAACATACCGGTCGAATTGAGAACCTCCTCCTTTTTGGGAAGTCGGTTAAAAACCTATAAAATTTTATTAACTACTTTACGGTAGATAAACACACAATTGTACTATAATTATTATGTGGGTAATTAACATAAACAACCCATTAAACCTAATTGAAATTCATTCTGCATGTAATAAGTGTACTGAAATCATTGTACCTAGCTGCAATCTTATTTCTCTAAATGAAAACGAAACGGAAGAAATATGTGTAAGGCGTTCGTATTATTGTTAATATTGAGTAAGTAACCTTTTGAACCCATATTATAACATAACATCATCACATATTTGAAGTGTTAGGCAGACGTGTAAATTGTTGATTCTGGCTTTCTGGACTGGTTTGGGAGTGTACATAAACAAAAACATCAACCCATTTTATTATTGTTTCTGATCGAAAAACATTAACATAGTTACCTCCTTGAATTTAACGAGGATGGAGACCAAAAGCCTGATATTGTTTGGTACTACGTATAAATACGTAACCCTGTGTGTGCGACTCCTACTCGCACTTGGCTGGTTTTTTTTTGCGATTGGTGTTTCTATATAAGATGTTGTTCAGAAGTATTCCCTGCACCTATGCATTAAGCACCAAAGTTATTCTTGAATGGATATGCCTTTGGTGCTCAATGTATAGGTGCCCAAAAAATTGGTGCTCGTTGCTCAGTTTGATGGTCTGTCATCCACATCGTATATCATGACCACTGTTCTCGATATACGCTATAAAGGTTTAAAAGAGCTTTCTACTAAATCACTTACATTTTACAGAGCTGTGTGCAAGTTCGTTCGTTAAAAAAAGTTTTGACGATCTCTTCAGTTTAGATCCCGACGAAGCCTTTGCTTCTGAAATGGGAGAAGATTTGTATAAAGCCCGACAAAGGTTACATAGCGCTATTATTGACCCGAAATATAACAATATAATGAATTTCGTACCATTTAACGAGACAAATACCACACATTTGCATTCAATTGCAATAAGAAAATCACCAAATATATCAACAACAGAAAGAATAAGTGTAGCGACAATACCACCAGAATTAGCAATAGAACAAATTGAGTTGACACAGAGACAGATTAAATGGAGACGAATGAACCGGCAACTTGATAGTGTGCTTAACTCCACCAGAACGGTAACTGATTACCTAACTGACTCAAATTTTGACACGTTGACTCAAAGATTTGATCAACTTGTTGCGGAAAGCGAAACTAAACGTCCTATGACTCGAAGAGAGGTATATGCAGACACAGACTCATTCGAATTCACGGCCAAAAGAAGAGAAACAAAGAAGCGTTTAAGAGATCTAATGACACACTTCGTTTACGTGACTCGTTACAAGCTCCCGTATGCACAATTATTAAGAAAAAAGTATTGGGATAGTCCTGTGTACAAACTGGGATACTTGTTTGCTTTGCTGAGGCATCTCAAAAATATGCAAAAATGGATATTATTTGCGTTTACTACGAATGGTTATCAGGGTGACAGGATTGTTGGAACACTGTATTACACCTTAAAACTTTTCGAAAAGATTCAAAGACTGGACGTTGATATAAAAGATGTGGTCCTATTGATAAAGAAGTGGGAGTATAAAGGAAACATGGAGTCCAATCCCAAGTATTATGACTATAGCTTGGAAAAACTTGACGAGCCATGAGGACGAGCAATTTTATTTCAGGAACGTTTTGTTTTCATCATCATCATCAGCCTCTAATGTTTTCACTGCAGTGACTCAGGCCTCCTCTCTAGGAGCCCAGTGCGGGCTTGGAAGATTTCACATGTCTTCGAATTTTTTGGTCCTAAAATAATTTAAACCTTACCTTTAAACCTGTGTTTCAGACTATATCATTAAACAAGTACATTTAAAAATAAAAAAAATTAGCCTTTATCTATCTATCTATATCTATTTTCTATATATTATTATCTATCTATATAAATAAAGACAGAAGTCCTGACTGACTGATTGACTGACTGACTCATCAACGCCCAGCCCAAACCCTTGGACCTAGAAAGCTGAAATTTTGCACAGAGATTCCCTTTATAATGTAGACAAGGAATAAGGAAGGATTTTTCGAAATTCAACCCGTAAGGGAGTTAAATAGGGGATGAAAGTTTGTATGGAAAATCGTCATTTTCACGCGGGCGAAGCCGCTGGCAAAAGCTAGTATTAAATAAGAATACTTATTTTTTTTTAAATACACTCAAACTAGCTAAAGTATATAATTATGTACAATTAGATACTCGAGGATAACATAAAAAAAATGCAAAACTTTTAGAAATTCTTGTAGAACTTATAATAGCTAGAAGTTATCATGTGCCTAGCCCTTTCCCAACTATATTGGGGTCAGCTTCCAGTCTGACCGGATGCAGCTGAATACCAGCAGGCACATTACACGGAGCGACTGCCTACCGGACACTTGGTAAGACTGGTTGGCACAATATTTGCTACTGACTACCTGTAACGACAGTTAAAGACGTACAAATGACTGCCCAGTAACTAAAGCTAAATAATCTTATGTAAAGAAACTACCTTTGTTACCTTTGTTAAACTATAAAAATTTTGTATCTTGACAACTTTTAAATATGTATGAAGTGCAGGTCCGTTCCTGTATGCAGTATTGCAGTCACTAATGGGATGGCTCAGCAAAATATAAGCTTACTGCACTGGACTTGGTTTTACATTGTTATATTATTTTTACTCTTACGTTTGCTGTTAAAAATATTTGTTCCTACATATTTGATTTACAAATTGAAGAAGACATTACAGTACCCGGCGATAAATATTGCACATCGACCTTTGGAAAAATCAATGCAGTTTATTCGTTATTTAAGTTCTTATTTTGTATTTAGCTTGCAGTGAAACATTTTCGAACCGACCTAATAACGACCTATCTTACGACGACGTTATTTTATAAAAGCACAGCGGAAAAGAGATGTCTCGAACAGTCATTTCATATATATAGTTTCTCCAAAGGTCGATGTGTAATATTAATCGCCGGGTACTGTACTACTTTTATTCAGTTGTTTTAAAAAATAAGAAACCACCTTCATGCAACCGGAAAAAACAAACCTGATAACGGCATAAGAGCAACAAAATATGTTTTTATTCGCGTTCATTTATTACAAGAGGTGGCTTGCCGTTGCTGGCAACACGCCAAACGGACTGGCAACACCAACACGTGTAATATTTAGAGTTTAAACTCGGCTATCTTTTATGAGAGCAGTGGTGGCTCAGTGGTGGCGGCCCCGACTTACGAACAGTGAGTCGTGGGTTCAAACCCCGTCAGGCACATTACTTTGTGTAATTTATTTCATCACCACTGTTCTCAAAACGGTGAAGGAAAACATTGTGAGGAAACCGGCATGTCTTAGAACCAAAAAATTCGAAGATATGTGACATCTACCAATCCGCACTGGTCCCGCGTGGTAGATTATAGCCCATCCCTCTCCTAGAGAGGAGGCCTGAGCATCTCATCCCATCACCACTCTCCAGGGGTAGTACTTGGCTTCGGCCCGTACTATTCCATAATTCCGGTAATAAAGCCGAGATACGTAAAAGTATAAAAACAAATAATAATAATAATATTCCACAACTATCACACAACGCCATCTAGTCCCAAGCTAAGCAGAGCTTGTGTTATGGGTACTAGACAACTGATAAACATACTTATATATTTCTAAATACATACATATTATAGATAAATTACACCCAGACACAGAACAAATGATCGTGCTCATCACACAAACATTTGTCCTGGGTGGGAATCGAACCCACGGCCTCCGGCATAGCAGTTAGGGTCACTAACCACTAGACCAACAGGCCAGTCGATTACTGTCTCATTTTCATTATGTAAAAATTTTCTCACAATCCTGCAGGTATTAAGGATTGCGGATTATAGATATGCGAAGAACCACGATAGTGCGAGCCGTGGTCAGTCCCACTACTTCGGTGGTTTTTTTAATTGGAACCAGCTCTTCCAACTATTCCCACACCACTGGAACTCCTGTAAGCCAGTATCAACTGTGGCAACCACCAGAAAAGCGCCGAGATAATGAAGCTCGACAAAGTCCCAGAGAAACACTTTAACTGTCTTGGGTCCCGCAACGAAATTAATCAGAAAAGAATAGCGGAGGAGTAGGAAATAATCTCTTCGGTGGTTTATAGTAGCTTCATAACAAAATCACAGGGCGCCACTTCATTTGCAGTACCATCAAGAACAATAGAAATCTAAAAATTGAACACATTCATAAGCTAAGTCGCAAATCCGTCTTTTTACCCGACTACGGCAAAGCCAAAGGAGGGTTATGATTTTGACTGGCTATGTATGTATGTATGTATGTATGTATGTATGTATGTGTGTATCTTCATCTGTTCCCTCATAGCTTCTAATCTACTTATCGGAACTCGACATATGAGGTATCGTTAGAACCGTCTTAATTTTCCGCTGAACATAGGCTACTTGACGTGTCACAAAAAGCGATTTGGCGCCCTCTAGCGGACAAAAAGTAAGGCTTAAAAAATAAAAATGGAGATAAATACGCCGTGTTTGGTATCATTTGAAAGGGCCTCACTTGTACATTTCCAAAATATTGCTCAAATTTAAAATCACGCCCTCTAGCGGACAAAAAGTCAAGAGTAAAAAAAAAAATTAACACCAAAATTGTTTAAATAAAAAAAAAGTAAAAAACTAAAACCCGACTACGACAAAAAAAAACGACGCTGAAAAAGTATGAAACAAGATTTTCAGGATAGAACAAAAATAAAAGCCGTAGTCACACGTTATAGGTATAGGTACCAACCTAAACACTTTAATACCGTGTGACTACGGCTTTTCTTTTTGTTCTATCCTGAAAATCTTGTTTCATACTTTTTCAGCGTCGTTTTTTTTTGTCGTAGTCGGGTTTTAGTTTTTGAAACGAATATCTAATTACGCTCAAATCACGCGATATTAGCCACTCAATCGAAAGTCCTGGCGATATTAGCCACTCAATCGAACGTCCTGGCGAAATCAGCCACTCAATTGATCGTCTTGGCAATATTACTACTACACACCACACCAATATTACTATTGCGGCCTTCTTATTACTTTTTCTGGCAATTTGCCCACTACCACAGTAGGCAAGCCTTCCGATATTTTATGTGGTAATGTTATTCTGTTCAATGCTTGTTATATATATTTCTTCCTTAAGTACCTTAGGGCTATCTTTCATGTTGATTTAGAGAAATAATGCAATGGGTTTTCTTTTGTCTAATAAGTATATAGATTGTGTTTATGTTTTGATGAAAGAATATTATGAAACGTGTATCTCACACGTTTCACAATATTCTTTTTACTAACTTTGCATGTCGATAGCAATAAAATTGTGCTTACCCTGAATTTAGCCACAGTTTTAGTGCATTCAGTAGCCTCTATTAGTTTCTATCTATCTTTCAACCGAGCTACAATAAACTTTTAAAAATATACATCCATCTCCATCCTTTAGAATACTGGTATACTTATTTATTAAAAAAAAAACTATTTAATTTTCTATTTTGCTTTGTATTGTTATAATGTTGGCTGGTTTTTCAAATCTTACGAATGAGTCCGTAAGTTCCGTTTATGTTAATTTACGTATTTTTTAAACTTGACGTTCACAGCTTGCAGCTACATAAATGTAAAATACTAGTATTCAGATCCTACTTTTTAGATTGAAAACCGATCTCAACAAAGAAGGTAATATTGGTCTAGTGGTTTAAAGCGCCACTGCTGTGCATGAGGTCCTGGGTTCGACTCCCAGGTTGGGCAAAGTGATATAGGGTTTTTCCAACACGGCACGGTTCACGGCACGGTTGGCGCAGTGGCTGAGCGATTGGACTGCTGCGCTGTGTGTCGCGGGTTCGATCCCTGCACGGAACAAATATTTGTAAGGCCTACAGATAGTTGTTTCGGGTCTGGGTGTGTTTGTTTATGTGAGTTTAAGTGTTTGTAAACGCACCCACGATACAGGAGTAATCCTAGTATTGGGGGGCAACGTTTTTTTTTTTAAAAAAAAAAACAGAAATTTCTCAGTAACAGCCTCTGGATTTATACCCAGTTGATATCTACAATCTCGCCGCTTTATACATGGGACTTAACCATGACATAACTGGGTACACCCCTGCCCTACCCCACGGAGATTACCGGTGTAGATAAATAAGTATGATAAAATAACATAAATCAAATCACGTGACTTTCAGCTTTCCTTTACACTCATTTTCATCAACTACAATATTGGAACAATTAGATTTAACAGTGATGGTATCGGGCTAAATATCGCGTGGTGAACCAAATACTACCAAACGAGAGTCTTGAAGCAATCGTGCCATAGCTAGGGCTGTCAAGAATTTACGTTGTTGTGCTCTTTAATATTTTCCTGCACGCATTTTAGAGTTGGTCCCGGGGAAAAATAGGGCACTGGCACAGGACTGTTGGTTTAAGTTAAAAGAAACGAGCAACCCAACTTCAAGTTGTGTGTTTTGTGTTGTGTCTTTAAGTTTTTGTGTTGTTGTGTGTCTTTAAGTTACAAGTTAGGTTATTTTAATCTTATTCTAGTGCCGGAAAGTGAGAGAGCTATACAGGGTTTCTTCAGGTTCATCAGGTGGCTCAAGCAGTTGACTGCTGCGCTGCGTGTCGCGCGCGGGTTCGATCCCCGAACGAAACAAATATTTGTATGGCCTACAGATAGTTGTTTCGGGTCTGGATATTTGTTTAAGTGAGTTTAAATGTTTGTGAACGCACCTACGAAACAGGAGAAATTCCTCGAGTGGGGAAACGTTTAAAAAAAAGGCGTGGCCAAAAGCTAGAAAAAATATATGAACTAAATGCTCAAAGCAGTCTCGCTTCAGTTTACATTAACTTAACGCTTCCTCTCATAACATAAGCTTCTTAAAAGCTAAGTATCAATAAAAAAACTATAATCGCATGATAAGTAACGCCATTATAAAGCGCCACTATCGTTTGACCCGGAAGTGGAGGTATTACGAATTTACGCTTTATTGTAAACTGTTTAGGTGTGGAATCGCGTGCAAGTGCAGTCGTTAGTTTTAATTCACTTTCATAATTTTGTTAATAGTTCAAATAATTCAGGTTATATTATAATTTGTATGTTATGTTTGTTTGTAATTAAATGTATATATAATGAATGTTACCTGTGCTCTAGTGAAAATACTTTTATTAGCCTATGTAACCTTTGAATAATGACCTATTTATAGAAGACAGTCAGACACGCTGACTGTGCCATAAAAATTACATAATTATATTACATAAATTGACAAAATTAAAGCAATAATAGGCAATAAACACCAACACGAGATGGTCCGATCAAGTAAAAGAAGCTATATCCTCAAGCTACTTTCAGCAGGTGGGGAATGACAACTTTGACCCGGAGTCGATGTTGGCAGATTGTTCGTTGAAAGTGATCCACTGACCACTATTGTACACGGCGATAATGTTGATTTTTGTTTGTATTGGACTCGTATTATAACTTCTTGTGGACGGTGTGACGATTTATTTCTCACTATTTTATTATTTAAAGTAATGTGGACTGTAAAGATATGCATAATAGGCACATAAGGATAGCTATGTGTAGGCTACTAACATCGTTCGCTGAATTGCGCTTGGGCAACTATCCTCACGAATTCATGTTATCCACTGAACTTGCATATTCAAATAAACTTTTTCCAAATAAACTATATTATCAGTGCAACTCACGTGGAGTTTTGAGCATACCCATGAGAGAAGTCAAACGACTGTCTATTCTACATGTCAAACGGCTTCGTTCTATCCAAATACAGAGACAAATATTTGCGAAAACTGAAGGCATTTGTTTTCCCATCGGTTTTGCTACGATTATGAGTATTTTCGAACAGAATTGTATGATAATATGTTTTTGAAGAATTTTGTGGCAATAAGACTAGCTTTGATATAGGTAAGTTTTCTGAAGTATTTATCGATTGCCTGATCTAGTATCACAGGCTGGTAAACGTCGTTACTGGTTTGTCGAGATTCTCATGTTTCTATGTGGAAACTATATTATTTTTGCGTGGGTTTATTCGGATTTTGAGTTTGGTTTGAACTGTCTAGATACTTATTTGGCGGACAAAATCGGATCCAAATGCCCCGTTTTACATCTTTACTACATTCCTTTCAAGTATCCGATTATTTGTATTATTTTTCTTCACGATTTCACCGAAACAAGAAATCCAAGCAGCAACACAAAAGGCTGCATCCAAGAGACATTCATTCTACTACTACACGCTTCAGCACAAGACGTCATACATGGATACAACCTCGGCAAACATCATCCCAACAATATCGGGAAACGGTTATACCCCCTACACCCAATATCACCAATATTGGTTTATATTACGACCATAACTAAATGGAACAACGAGCCTGTTCCCACTAAGACAAACATTGGGGCCAATAAGCCAATGTCGCTCAGTCTTTAACGGAAGCGTATTCCGCTTTATTGCAGACATGTTGGGACACGATTTATTCATGTTGGAACATGTCCAGATGTTTTTGGGACGTTTCGAGTCATGTTGAGCTAATTTTGGGGAGTGCCGGGGGAAATGTTGTTGTTTATCGCAAGTAAAGACTGATAACGTAGAAAAGCTGAGAGGTACTGACAAGCATCCGAGCAGTCGTAGTCTGCTTATGTGCATGGATACCGCCGGTAAATTTGGTTATCGCTGGACAGTAGACTCTACGATGCGTATCACAACATCAAGGATAGGCACAGGTGGCGAAGAGCCTTTAAGACAGTGGAATCACGACCCTCAGAATGCAGTATGGACAGAATAATAATAATTATGTATGAATAGGCAAGGATTGTTAAGAAAAATAAAACATTCTAGTAAGCAACTTCAACTAGGTGTTCAATATTAACCATAGTCACAGAATACATAATAGTACTACGTACAGAAGGGACACTCCCTTCCCCGCGCTCATATTAAATAGGTACCGCACCTCACCCCGCACTTCGAGGTATTCGTCGTCGACACTTGAGCAATGGCTCGCGCTCGTATTAGTCGTCGTTCGGTTTTCGCGACGCAGACCGTTGCACTTTCCGCGCCATTTTTTAGGCTACGATAACCCTACTAGAGTTTACGCACACATTTGCACGTGCACGTCGTGCACAAACGTTATTTGTTTATGTAGTAGTAATAGGTAATTATTTTGCGGGCGTTGTATGGAGTGTCCGAGGTGTGCCATAGTACAAGTGCATTAGCGTTTTTTCAGTAGCCTTGATAATACAAAAAAAAGCTTTAGAAAAAAAACAACAATACTAACAGATAGCTTTCAGCTGGAAAACACATTATATCATAACTATAATACACATCACCACACCTGTAGGGTTAGGCAGAGTTGTACCAATAGTACACCCACATTTTCTCCAGTTCCTTTTAATAAGGGGCGAGCTATTCCTCCAATAAAGCCGATTATTAAATTGAGCTGAGTGGCGTTAGATTAAAGAGGCCTCCAGGCCATGTCTGCAGAATGCATCAGGACCGATGGGCTAGGGTCGTCATGCAGTGGGTGCCAGAGGACGGGCGTCGTCGCCGAGGGAGGCCTAGAAAACGCTGGCGTGACGACTTAGAGGCTTTTGTACGAGATTGGCCGGAGAAAGCCGCACGGAAAGAAGAGTGGAAGACTATGGGGGAGGCCTTTGCCCAGCAGTGGGACAATATAGGCTAACAAAAAAAAAATATCCAGCAGTGGATTGCTAAGGGCTGATGATGATGAAGCTATTACCATCAACCAGAAATTATTAGAACACCCCAATAACACGAGCTAAATAAATACTAATTTTGCCTAATCCAGTTCAAAAATCAACCAAAAACTTTGCAGCACCTTTGCCAAGAAAAATCCATTATCATTTTCGTTATTACACAATTTTCTCAAAGAAAATCCGAGACCAAATATTGCAGAACTTTCTAAACGAAAACAAACAAACTTTAAAATAAGCAGCAGCACCTGTTTTGCATTTACCCATTTTTCTTTCACCCCACGCTTCTGAGACATGTTTAAGGAATATACCTGAAAGAGACCGTTGCCAATTTATGCAGTTGACTTTAAAAAGTTAGCGTATGCCGTCTGTAATATAAATTGTCATTCTTTTTTTAAACGTTTTATGTCGAGATTCTTGTGGCCCGAAGTTAAGACTTGGGTTGAATATAAATTATGTTGGCTATTAAATACATTTTTTTTTCTAATTTTTGAACGTTGAAGGTAAATTTTTTAATATTGTTTCGTTTAGAACTTTGATTTCCGTCGATTTCTTTTATCATGTTTATACATTTATACACAAACGTAACGCAATAAACTTGTAATCTATTAGTGACTTCTAAAACAGGAGTAGAGCGCTATGTATTTCACCAGTAGTTTTCATGCCTTGTATTACAGGATTTTAATCGGCCATTCGTAGGATGGACGCCTAATTGTACCTGACTGGTATATTAATTCATCATCATTATTTCAGTCAAGTACGAACAGATGTAAACAATGTTAGATTCCTTCTCTGTACAACAGGTCCTCTACAATAAAATAAAAATGACCACTGCTTTCAGTGTATAAATAATGTTTTTAATAAAAATAAACTGCTTTATTAACTCAAACAAAAAATGCAATATACACACATACCTCGGAAAAATAAAAATAGCCGTATCGCAAGCAGCGATAACCGCTGCATCGCTTTAAAATTGCAACACCAGTCATTACCAGCGATAAGTGTTCCAATATCCCCAGGTTTACTTGCAGAACCTCCCCTTTCAATTTAAAGGCTTAAAGGAAATTGAGTGGAGGAGGCAACGTCGATACACCGATACGGAACAACTTGAAAATGAAAACAATATTTATCGATAGGTAGAAGCGGATGTGAAAGGGAAGAAAATAAAGGGGTTGGGGAGGGGGGGAGGGGCGTTGAAAACTTTCACTCGTTTCTATGTTTTGGAGATAATATTGTTTTGTTGTGAGTAGAAAGATGGAATATCGTTTAAAAATACGTGCCTGTATTTTTTTGTGAGCCGACCTATGAAGGTTGTTGTGAAGTTATTTTTTCTTTTATGTGGGCTGTTTTCTTGTGTATCAACACTACATACGTCGAATTTATAGAACACAGCTACTATCTAAATTAGTTCTTGATTCGATTCGTCTAGAAGATGATGACCATCTTCTGCTGCCTTTTCCTAACTATGTATGTTTGGATCGACTTCCAGTCTTACTGAATACTAGTAAATTACATAGGTGGCAGGTTTTTAAAATTATGTAACGACTTGCTCACTTATCACATTCAGTAAATTATTATAAAGTTTGTAGATTATTAGAAAATTTGTAACTTACAAAAAAAAATACGTCTTTAAATGAATCTAATGCACTGCGCATTTCATTCATTTCAAGAAATAACGTTTTCTGCTTGATTATTATGCCGATGAAAATAGGCTAAGTTAATGTGATAATCCGTTTAAGTAAGTAAAGACCTTTTCTCATGAATTCAATTAAAAACGCCAACGACAGCGTCTTTGATTAATGATACGAAACTTTCTTAGAAAAGAAATTAATAAGTGTTCTCCGTGTAATTACTTAAGTTTTTTACTTAGTCGCGTTTGATTTTTGCTTAGATTTTACCTTTTAAATTCAACTAGCTGTTGCCACCGGTTTCACCTGCTACAACTCGAAAATTATCCCACAGGAAGATAAAATCGGAATACAAGCTATCCTATGTGTTAATCCAGGTTATAAATTACCTGTGTACCAAATTTCATCCAAATCCGTTCAGTAGTTTTTGCGTGAAGAAGTAACAAACATACACACTCACACAGTCACAAACTTTCGCCTTTATAATATAATATAGTATAACATAAATAAATAACTAATCTATCTATATAAATAAAGAGAGAAGTCCTGACTGACTGACTGACTGATTGACTGACTGACTCATCAACGCCCAGCCCAAACCCTTGGACCTAGGAAGCTGAAATTTTGCACAGAGGTTCCCTTTATAATGTAGACAAGGAATAAGGAAGGATTTTTCGAAATTCAACCCCTAAGGGAGTTAAATAGGTGATGAAAGTTTGTATGGAAAATCGTAATTTTCACGCGGGCGAAGCCGCTGGCAAAAGCTAGTAAATAATAAATTGAGACAACATCACATACATTGTCCTGGTCCCAAACTAAGGTATAACTATGGTAACCAGGAACAACGAAGGTACTACAAACACCCAGACCCAACACAAATATCTATTTCATCAACAAACATTTGTGTTGGTGCGGGAATCGAACCCGCTACCCTTGTGAATATTAGTGTGAAGTGTGATATTCCTTTTAAAATCCTTGATGTGAATGATTTAACAATAGCTTAACCAATCCGAAGTACATCTGCCAATCCGCACTGGGCCCGCGTGGTTGATTATAGCCCATTCCTCTCCTAGAGAGGAGGCCTGAGTCCCTGCAGTGGGAACATTATAGACTGATGATGATGATGATGATAACCAATCTGAGCATGAAATATTAGTTGGTTGGTGGATGTTTTAGATTTTTGTACATAACGTATTAACGTCTGCCTTAAACATACCTGATTGAAATTCAGATCACTATCAACGATTTAGACATACTAGTAATACGATAATAGCCTTTCTAGAAAAGAAAACTTCCACAGTAAAAAAAAAAAATTACAAAAAAATTACAGTAAAAATTACAAAGTAAAACAGCATCGTACGTACCAAACACTATGTCCGCACAGTTAAAAATACAAAACGTTAGAAAGAACTTAACTTGGTACAACGCGGTATAAAAGAAACGAAGAAACTGGGAAGTGGTCAGCGTGAAATAACAATTGAAGCGGTTCAATAAAGGACTCCACTCAAGCGGCCGACAGAGGAAGCTTTGAACATTTTTTTCTTTTTTTTTTAAGATAAGCTTAGCCTGTATAATTATGGTATTACGGTTGAGTTTTATTTACACCATTATAAAAGAGTTATACAGATAAAAATAAAATACTACGAACTCAATAATTTTGTCTAAAATTTATAAGAGTACCAAGGCCTACGCAGCATCTACGGCGTAGCCGACACTGCTACGGTTGCTACGCCGTAGCAATCGGTTATGAGGCGCTTCACGTTGATTTTTGTAGTAAATCAATAAATTTGTTAGACATAAATACGTAGAAATTTCTCACTGTTAAAGTAAATACGTAGCTAGTTAATAAGATTTTGGCACAATTTCACACACCGTATACAATCACTGTACTTAAATCTTTAAAGTACTAAAAAAATAATTTATCTAAGGTTGCTGCCCTTTGCCTAATATCTCTTCAAATGAACCATGTATCGGTTTTTTTTGGGCAGCAGCGTTCTCTGTGTCTTTGTAACAACCATACTGCGATCGCCAACCCGCCTGCCAAGCGTGGCGATTATGGCAAACCCCCCCAAAAATGCCTGGGGGAGGCCTATGTCCAGCAGTGGACGTCTTTTGGCTGAAATGATGATGATGATGATGATCGGTTTTCATTAGAAAAAATATTGAAGATGATGATAGATGACGAAAAACATGATCCGGTTTATTTTTGTATTTCATACCTACTTAAGAACTTTAATAAATGTAGGTCAATGACCGCTATTGACAACTTAACTGGCGGCTACTATATCCAAATCGACTATTTATTTATAACATTTGTCCAGGCTATTTAACCGAGACCAACAGTCCAGGCTATTTAATGGTAACTCCAGGCTATCTGACGGCAGGTCTGCACAATATCTCACCGGGAACGCAACGCGACGTGAAATCGAATCGTACAATACGTTACGTGTACGGGAACGGACAATACTGGAATAGAAATTGTGCTCCACTTCTGAGTATCCAGTGTTGTTATAGTCTTTGTAAAATATTGGCAATGTTTCGTGAAATAATAGTTACGATGCATCAAAATATTGAATGTGAAATGTCAAAATTCATTGGTTTTAAAATGAGTTTCTGCAAAACAAATCGTCGTGTCGTAAAATACGAGAGTACCATTATAATTTACTGCAAGATGTATAAATCTATAGTTTACATAGTAACTAGTCATTTCATCATCATCATCATCATCATTTCAGCCGAAAGACGTCCACTGCTGGACATAGGCCTCCCCTAAGTGTAATTTTTGCTTAGGGGGGGTTTGCCATAATCGCCACGCTTGGCAGGCGGGTTGGCGATCGCAGTACGGTCGATACAAAAAGCACAGAGAACGCTGCTGCCCATTCTCTGGTACATCCCTTAGTCGCCTCTTACGACACCCACGGGAAGACAGGGGATGGTGCTATTCTCTTTCGTCCGACACCATACGGAACTATCATTATAACTACTAACTAGTCATTTATATAACAAAAAATTGGGTTCATTACTATAAACTCTCTCTCTCTCTTTGTTGAATTGATAGTTTTACAAAAGTGTGAGTTTCTAAATGTAGATGAACGAATAAAGCTCACATGAGAGAAATAGGTTGATACAAAAATTTTCTACGGTATGTCGTTTCGACAAACAGTAAAAGCCACACTAAGGCTGAAATAAAAAAGCAAGCCTGATTTTAAAATTCCACCTTTTCGACCACCATCATCATCATCCACAGTTCGAACTCACCCACTGTTGGGTATAGTTCTCTCTTCTTGTGCCAATCTCCGCGGTCCTGTGCCAGCGTCATCCAGGTTTTGCCCCCGATGGCAACTATGTCGTCTTTCGACCATCAAATAAATATTAAAAAAAACATGTTGTTGTGTTTCTTAAACTACATTTGACAATGTATTACAGGAACAACTCTGTGTCCCCGAAGTATGACGTAGTGCATCAATTTAGATGACGATGTACCTCATCGAACGTGGAGACGTGAATGGAATTACTGTTCCTTATGTTACGTGCTTTCCAGAAGTGCACGGTATTGAACATGAAGTTGGAATAATAGAAAAGGCATATAATAGAAAAATCTTCGAACTTTATTTTAATATTTTAACTTTGGGACCATAAAAAAAAATCATTTTGTTGCTTCGTAAACATACATACATAACATACATCTTTTTGTAAAAAAATTAAAGCTCTGCACCACGAACCGCATCACTGGAACTAAAATGTTAGTCGCGTCAAAATTAAACACTAACATATTTTGCAATGTATTACAGGAATAACTCTGTACCCCCGATATATGATGTCATTGTAGTGCATTAATTTAGATGACGATGTACCTCATCGAAACGAGGCGACGTGAATGGAACTGTTCGATATGTTACGTGCCTTGCAGGAGTGCTCGGTATTGAACACGGAGTTTGTAATAATAGAGAAGGCATTGTGGAACTTTGAACTTAATTTTAGAAACAATGGCTTGTAATTTCATCATCGTCTGCCTAGTTTTTTATCAACCATCTTGGGGTTAACTGCCTGTCTAACCGTATGTCTCTGAATACTAGTATTGTACATGGAGCGAGAGCCTATCTAACCTCCACCACCCAGAATCAGATACCCCTTGTTAAGACTGGTTCCCAATTGGTGGTTTTGGGTCATTGACTATCTGTTACGACCTTCACAGAAGTGTAAATGATAGCCGAGATCAACGGCTTAACAAGCTTTCCGAGGTACGAAGGGAACTCAGTATGTAACGGGTGGTCTCCCATTCACGGATCAAATCAGGCAAGCACGCCGTAACCTAAACATCAAGCCGAAACAAATACCTACTTGTTTTTTAGGAACTAAATTTGAAAAAATAGAATAAAGAAAAAAGAAGGAGGAAGGTCCTATTTGGCGCAGCCGTGAGATGCACACTCTTTTTTTTTTTTGTTTATTCATTTTATTTTTTATTGTTTGTTGTGTGCACTTGTGGCATATTGTGCTAAATAAATATGTTCTCTTTCTTTCTTTTTCAAGGAAAATTTTCGTTCATGTTACTAAAATTTATATACATCTTTTTGAAAAAAAATAAAAGCTCTGCACCACCAACCGCATCATCATCATCATCATCATCATCATCATCAGCCTATTAATGTTCAACCAACCGCATCACTGGAACTAAAATGTTAGTCGCGTCAAAATTAAACACTATTCAAGTGCTGTCATTGGTTGAATAGGGTACCGTTGAATGAATTAACAACAGTCGATTAAATAGCCAATCGCATCACTTCACGAACGTTTAATTTTGACGCATTGATTACTTTGTTCTACATACCAGGCTTTGTTTTCGACAAATTATAGCCTGGTATATTGTAAAAATACACACTCACACACACACGCTACATATACTGATCTTATTGGTACCGTTCTTCAGAAAGGACAGGTGCGTAGTACTCGTAACCGGTGCGCGTGTCTGAACAGCCCCCGTAGCATGGCGATTCTATCTCTATTCTACCAAGAATAGACAAAGATTTTTCCATAAAATTTGACATGAAACCGTGCTGCAATCTGTCATTTTGTCGATTCTTCCGTCGACAAAACCCGTTTCTTCGGTGGTCATGCTAAGCCGGCAGATGTATGAATGTGGACGAGGCAAAAGGAGTATGTAAGGATCGTAGCAAGTGGCGTTCTGTGGTTTCTGTCTACCCCCATGGGAAAAGGGCGTGAGATTATGTATGTATATTGTAAAAATATCCTTAATGGAGCCGAAAGGAACTTGTTCTCTTTGATCTGAGAAAATGACGTTATGTATAAGGGTTCCATTTAACCCACTCAAAACATGGTGCTGATGGATACAGTAGATAATGTCTAATTTAGCTAATAGAACACAGGGCGTCTAAAATGACCACATTAGCAGATCATTATCATCATCATCATCAGCCTATAATGTTCCCACTGCAGGGACTCAGGCCTCCTGTCTAGGAGAGGGATGGGCTATAATCCACCACGCGGGCCCAGTGCGGGTTGGCAGATGTCACATGTCTTCGAATTTTTTGGTTCTAAGACATGCCGGTTTCCTCACGATGTTTTCCTTCACCGTTTTGAGAGCAGCGGTGATGAAATAAATTACACAAAGTAATGCGCCTGCCTGGGTTCGAACCCACGACCTACTATTCGTAAGTCGGGGCCGACACCACTGGGCCACCGCTGCTCGCTTTAGCAGATCATAATAGGAAAACTAATATGAATTGAGTTAAAAAGCGTAAAATGGTCACAGGCGCAGCTACTATTATGAAAGGTCCATTTTACGCTGATTACACAGAATTACAAGGTTACAAAAAAAATCGTTTTGAGAAAAAGTATGAACATCAAGAGCAAGTCTAATAATTTTTTTATTATTAAAATCTGATTTCTGCAATGATAATTAAAATGCACATTCTAGCTACGAGCCACTACTAGGCTACTTCTAGAACACTCTAGAATACCTGGCTTCCTCACATTCTCAAGTTTTAGTTCACGCCGATACGACCGAAGTTTTGCAATAAGCCCATACTGTGTCAGTATTCTCGTTAGGTCTAAAATACTAGATGGTTCTAATCCCGTACTATTCATATCCTCGTCAATACTTGCTGCACCTATTGTTGTTCAGAGTGGCTGGACGGTCGTTTGTTTTGATAGTTTAATTAACTCATTGTCACAATTCCGGTATTAAACTAGCCTACACTACTCGATATTTCATACAGCAGAAACAACACACACAGACACACACTCATACAACGTGTGCTAAGTACAAAGTTATAATGGGTGTAAAAATACCGCTAATGAAGCTGGAAGGCACTTGTACTCCTCGTTGCAGAGATTTTTTTCCGAAGTTCCTGAAGACCTAGTTACGGACATATTGGAGGTCAAAGTTCTAACTTTTTCCACAGTTTTTTTTAATAAAGTTTTCAATGTTACAATGCCGCCCAGTCTTTTTGGAACCTACCCGGATGACAGTGATACGGATGAGGACTTTGACGCCTAAGCATTTTATTGTTCTCGTTACAGGCGCTTATTTTTAGTCTTAATTAGTTATTATATTTTAATGTACGTAATAACCTTATTCGCATAGAAATTATAATGATTTCCCACATTTTCTCTAATTAAACTACCACCAAATATAGAAAACCCAAAAAACAAACAACCGCTTCTTAAATAAACCAACCTGCTAAATATTTTAAAAAATAATATTCCAAATACGTGGAATACCTACGCAATATAACTGTGCCTCCATTTTGCTGATGGCCTTTCCAAGCCCCGCATTGCCGCGGGCATACCGACTCAATGCCGACCGTTACAGATGTATAGTCATGTTGCTAGTTGCTACCGACGATGTCTGTTTATATACGAGGTATATTCGAAAAAGGCTATTTGGAAAGCACTAATGAACGACTTTTTGTTGAGGTTTAATAATATAATTAGTGGAAAAAAGCTGGTATTCTTTTAGACAATACTAGGGCTTTATTACAGTGCTCTCTCAATATGAGTATTCGCCTGTAAAGTAACAATGCCACAGGATCATTTGCCTCATCATCATTTGCCCAGCTTTTTCCCAACAATGTTGGTGTCGGCTTCCAGTCTAACTGGATGCAGCTGAATACCAGTATTTTACATGGAGAGACTGCCTATCTGACCACCACAACCCAATTAATACTAGTTAGCATTTGCCTTTAAAATAAAAATCCAAGATCCAATTTTGTACAGCAATAAGAGAATTTGAAAGACAGTTAATTTAAAGAACAACAATGATTTACTGTTACTTACACATCACAGGAGCTGATGGACGCTACTGGTAATGCCAAAATCGTCAGCAAATGGGCTGACTAAAGTTTGTTATCGATATAATACGCTAAGGATAGTAATGTTTTACATCATAGTCATTATAACTAATTGAAATTAGGTCATTGTAAGGTCCCGTCGGGGCTGCGGATTATCGAAAGAGATGACGTGGCCTCGGCACATGGGCGAAGAAGGAACATGGGTTGGTTTTTAGTCAGTAGAAGTCTGACACTCCCCTTCGCTCTGCCCAAGAGCGGGGAGGGTTATTTGATGATTTTCCACCCACCAAAAAAAAAAAGGTCTTTGTAAGGTCAATTAGGCATAATTACAATGATTAATATCATCGTCATTACAACTAATTGTCATAGGGATTCATAAAGCACTAATTAATATCTACCTTCTGTCTAAATTATTATAGCATATTGTACTATTATTGAGTTACTATAGCATTATTATCTTTTTTTTTTTTTTATTTAAGATGGGTCAGCTCTTGACCTCGAGGCTTGCCTGAGCAAGGATGAGGTCTACGATGGAGCGAGCCTTCCCAGTAGCACTGGCTCTCCACCTTGACTTTTCCTTTTGAAACCGTCTTCCTGACTAACTGGATGCAGCTGAATATTTGATACAGCTAATTGAACGAATGGTCACCCATCTACGGACCGATAAAGGCATAAGCGGCTTAACCTCGAAGTAAAAGCCACTATCGCACATAAAAATAAAACCCGGGTCGGAAAACTCTCAATGGAAATCCAATCTACGTTTTTGTGTTAACGTATCGCTTTTTAATTGTACACCGAAGGGTGGAAGCACCAGTTATCCGCCTCTCCACATACTGATTGCTATAATTGATTGCTATAATTATTTTGTACTTAGCGTTACGTCGATGTTTCTTCAGCCTTCGGTTCAAGGGCGGTGAATGAAAAATTGAATGTTTTGGTTATTATATTATCATTTTCTTGTAAATGTAAAGCAATTTGTCATAGCTATGTAGGTAGCTATGTCAAATTGCTGTACTTATAGACTCTTTTTGATTAAATATGGATATAAATATATATGTCAATAAATTATTTGAACGTAACATCACACCTGTAATCCCCGAAGGGTTAAGCAGAGGTGTACCTAATAGTACACCCACATTTTGTCAGTTAAGTTTAAGCCCCCATGTATTAGGGAGTGAGCCATATTGCCATCAACAGTGAACAAATCCAGCCTCCGTTACTGCTACTGACAAAACCAATAAACAGGGTGGTGCCGATGATACGACAATAAATGAAACCACTGGTAGTTTTTTTTTTTTAAATCATTGCCCCACACTAGGAATTTTTCCTGTATCGTGGGTGCGTTCACAAACATATAAACTCACATACACAAATACCCAGACCCGAAGCAACTATCTGCAGGCCATACAGATATTTGTTCCGTGCGGGGATCGAACCCGCGACACGTGGCGCAGTGTCCAATCGCTCAGCCACTGCGCCAACCGTGCCGACAAGTTCTAGTTCATAGGAACATTTTTAAACTATCAAATAAACATCGGCACCACCCTGTATACTACTGGAAACCATAATTATAATTCTAAAGAAAAAAGTCTGAGTAAGTTATCTTGAATATCCATATTAAATCACAAGTTTAAATATTGTTATCGTATTAATAACATATTATACGTGCAAATATTGGCATGTTCCATTACTTTTATTACCATGTTTTGATAATCTGCATGTAATCTGGCGAATTGGATACTGTATCAGCTTGAAACCGTGAAAACTGATAAGATAAGAAAGTAATACTAAACCAGCGCTAACTCTCTACTGCGTGCTTGTTTTACTAAGGATATTTGATACACTTTTCCAAAAGCCGTTTAAAGACTATCTACTGTTTGAGTCTTAACTAGAAAATAACTAACTTTTTCACTATGAACTCAACGATTTGTTAAAATCTAGCTTTTGCCCGCGGCTTCAGCTGCGTGTCAGTATGCCAATATAAAAAGTGTGTTAGGTGAGTGTCTTCAATGTGTCAATCAAGGTTATAAACTATCAATGTACTACGAACTCATCCGACGCGGACCCCTCAATGATTGTCCAGCAAACGTCACCCACCCTTCGAACCCTCTAATCTAAATCACAAGGAACCGTCTATTGACGAGTCGGACAACAAAAAACAAAGAGATGAAGGTAGTTGCCCATTCCAAAACATATGGAAAAGATCATGCAAGAAACTCCAATGACACTCACGTTATAATTTATACTCCTTTTTCCTCCAAACCATTCCTCACACAGTCCATCCAAAGACAATATTTAAATCAAAATATAGTTTCCAATAACAGTGCTCTCCACCCTCTAAAATGCTGAACAGAGTGCCACCACAGTCCACAGCCGCTCACCGAATTTATTTGGAAACGTTTCAATTGAACCCATTTCGCGGACACCTGTTCAAGTGCCTTTTAGTTTTATATGCAAGCACTCCATATTTTCATTTTCATATGTATTTTTAGTTTATTTGAGCGTACAACGTACCTATTTTTGCTCAACAGCCATCAGGAGAGTGGTTTTTGCCACAAACGTTCGTATGGTTGGTCCGCTTTTAATGTTAAATATCGGTATTCAGTTTTTTTTTTTTTAGTGTTCTTGGTGTTTCAACTGACTTGACTAATATCAGGGGGTTTGGCAGAGGTGTACCTTATAGTAAAGCTTATATTCTTATATTCTTCCCTATCAGAATACCAGCGCTGTGACATTTGTCATAAATGTTACAGCACCATGCTGAGATAGTGGCCCTTTGGCTTCGCACGGGATTAATTTAAATTGACTACAATTTAAATTTAATGAATGTATGTCCTTATTTTAAGTGTTACTTATAAGTTTACTTGGTTTACCTGTAATTTTTTGTCAATTTGTTTTTGTTCTGTGGGAAACCAATAAATATTTTTTCTTTCTTTCTTCTTTCTATATTGGCATCAACCGGGCACAAATCTGGACTCTGTTGTGTTGCCCGACTTGGCAATCGAACCCAACACCTCTCGACAAACAAAACATATTGAACTTTTTATTTAGTCTTTAATAATCTATAGCTTTAACCTGTAAACCCGCCAAGCGATTGTTTACAATCTATTCTTTCTCTCTCTCTTATACATAATTCCACTGCTTCAATGATTATATTTATTTTCCTTATCAACTGATTTCAACTAGCTGATCACTCAGCGCATAAACTAATTGAAATTAGTGTGCATAAGGAAAGTGTACCTACTTCCTCTATTTTATTTAAACTTCAAGTACAATAGTGTTACATAGGCAATTTTAAATAGGAATAAATTACATATGTCCTTTCTGAACATGACTGACTGATATGATTGTATTATATTAGGCAAAGAAATTATATGTATTTGACTTTCTTAAATCCTCAATACCCAAACCAACATCCTTTTTGACGTGACGACGTCTAATAAATCGATGAACGCCGACTGCATGCACGAAAACGGATGACTCAATGTCCCGTTACACTCATTGTCCCGTTACGCTCATTGTACACTTGCGCCGCAATGCATTAATTTCATCAATGTTTTGTTATGCCGTTGTCACGTTAAACTATCGTTCGTAAATCGACTTTACAGACAACCAATTTTTCACTCATTCAACACAACAATGCCCAGTCTCGTTCACACAAACCGTCACCCGAGCCACCTACAACAACAGAGCTACACAATAGGAGATCGGACTGGGTCAAAATATTATGATTTTGTTTAGTCCGTAAGTTAGATTATCGAAAAATATTGAATACGTGTTTTTTGTTTTATCAAATCAATAAAAAATGACGAAGATAAAACGCGTCAAACATCTTGGAGTGGGGCTTGAAACGTCACTTGTGTCGTCAAAATGTACTATCATATGACGTCACACGAGTTTTCGAAGCACTGTATCGTCTTCATTTTAAGTTTACGTGAAAAAAGAAAAAATACGTGTCCAATAATTTTTGGAAATCTATCTGACGGACTATTAAGTTTTTTTTTGTCCGATCCCCTATTCTAACAGTAAGTAACACCGCCCACGGTTCACCTTGGCACTATAATTATGTGTTACTAGCTGTTGCCAGCGCGGCAGCGGCTTCACCCGCTGCAACTTAAAAATTATCCCACGGGAATATAAAATCAGGATAAAAACTATCCTATGTGTAATCCAAGTGTAATTGTAATTCAACTATCTGTGTACCAAATTTTATCCAAATCCGTTCAGTAGTTTTTGCATGAAGAAGTAACAAACATACACACTCACACACTCACAAACTCACACACTCACAAACTTTCGCATTTATAATATTATATAGTAGGAAGTAGGATTCAAAGAAAACATTTGTATTTGTTGACTTCCTCAAAACCCAAACCAACTTCTTTTTTCTGTCATTCAACACAACCCTGCCTAGTCTCGTCCACACAAACCTACAACAACAGAGCTGCACAATTCCTACAGAGCGTAAGTAACACCGCCCACGGTTCACCTTGGCATTTCAGAGTTACGTGCCCTTTGCACGAGCGGCGCGTTTTAGGGGCCCGCTAAAAAGACGGTGTTTGTTGAGCTACGGTTTCTGTTAGCACAGTGGAAGGTTGAGTGTTGGTTTTTGGATAGTGATGTCGTGAAGGTCATATTTTTTGTGATTTTTTGTAAACAGTGTAATGTTGTAGTTTATTTCACTGATGTTTTGGTTTCATTTACTCATTGTAGTTACTTATAGTCTTACATACGAACTGTTAGGCAGAGGTGTATATAGCTTATCTACACACCCACATTTCACCAATTACGTTTAAGCCAGCTATTGACATCAATCCAGACTCCGTGACTGCTGATGACAAATTCTTGATAGAAAATCCCAATATCACTTTAAGTCAATAAATCGAACCCTGGACCTCATGGTCAGCAGTCGCACTTGCGACCACTAAGCCAACGAGGCAGTCTGTAGTTACTTAACGTCAGTCAAAATCATAGATAGATAGAAGATAGATAGAATACTCTTTATTATGTACACCAAATCATTCAATCATTCTCTCAATTTTATAATTATCCTTTTATAAACAACGCAACTCCTTATAATTTCTGATGTATCTCTTGTAGTTTACAGCCTACAGTAATTATGAAATACGCTTTAAAATTTAAGCCGAGCTGTATAATATACAACAGTATATTATGCCTTTATCCTCTTCGTACCTTTTCGGAAAATATCATCATATGGGTAGGCATCAAAAACCGAGTTCTAATTCACGACTTTTAGTACGCCAGTCTGCTTTAACTGACAGCCATGTTTTTATCTAGCGCTAATTAAAATAATTAGCGCTAGAAAAAAAAAGTTTTTACCTTGAAAACTAAATTAGCTAGTTACCAATTAAGGTGGGACCGTTCAGGGTGTGCCAAACGTTAATTAAAAGTATAGCCACACCTGGAACCTATTTTAATTGAGAAAGGTTTTTCGGATTATGTTTCCATGTTACCGGTAATGAAAAGAGGTGAGTCGTCCGGTCACGACAGTCTTAATATCTATCATCTGCCATGAGTGTTCTTTGTGTTAGTCACTGTTTTTCCTTGATGACCTTATACTTTTGTGCCCATTACACATAAATGTGTGTTTATATACATAAACACGCCCTTTTCCTTTAAACCGCGGAACGCCACCTGCTACGATCCTTAGGCCCGTAATCCACCAAAGCGGAGACGAGCAGAGCGGAGAGGAGATGTGCCAAATTCGACCAATCACAGGAAGGGCGAAAGACCAGATGTAAATTTTAACTAATGTGATTGGTCGATTTCCGCACATCTCCTCTCGTCTCCGGAGCCAAGCGGAGAGGAAATTGCCAAATTCGACCAATCACAGGAAGGGCAAAGGACCAGATGTAACTGTGATTGGTCGAATTTGGCATATCTCCTCTCCGCTTGGCACATCTCCGCTTTGGTGGATTACGGGTCTTAGGGCGGGACTCCACCAAAGCGGAGATGTGTGCTGTGTACTGTGCGAGAAGAGATGTTTTCCAGCTCGGGGGACTCCATCAAAGCGGAGATGTGTGCGGTGTGCTCACATCCCTCGTCTCCACTGCGCTCACATCTCCGCTTCCATCCATACAAATATTTCACATCTCCGCGCAACGATCTCCACTGAAGCTGAGCGGAGAGATGTGTCAATAACACAATTCTATTGGTTGTTTAAAAAACATCTCCTCTCCGCTTTGCACATCTCCGCTTTGGTGGAGCCCGCCCTTATAAACTTACTAGCTGACCCACGCAACTTCGTCTGCGTCACATAAATATAGCATAAAACCTTTCTCGATAAATCGACTATCCAACATAAATTAAGCTAAATCGTAACAAACAAAAAATCTTATCTTTCCTCTTTATAATATTAGTTTAGATGGTTTAGATTAGCTTAGATTATATTAAAGTGAGAATTACTATAGGTATCTCTTACTGTTAAATATACGATAACACCCTGTACTTGTAAACATTATGATGCAATAAATATTTTGAATTTGAATTTCCCGTAGGCCAGCCAGATACCCCGTACCTACATTGCGACGCGCGAATTATTTTGCCGCGCGGATATTTTTACATTGCGATATCTTCTAAGATATTTATTTAAACTGTATAAAGTAAAGGGCACAAATATTCTATATTAAATTTCCGTTCTAACAAACACATTTATTTAGATATAGATTAATACCATATGGGTTAAATAAGCTTCGCAAAAAGTAATTAATTTTAACCTAACATTTTAATGGTAAAAAAGGGCTACAGTGAGACAATCTTAAAAGATAGACATATGCTGTCGCGGACTTTTTTTTAGAACTTTTAAGGAGAAACAATTCCTTGATACATGATATTTACGTAACTTTAACTGTTTTCGCAGCGCACGCAGCGGAAGCTCTCAAAAAGGAAATACCTTTTCCCGTTCTTGTAATATTTTTCATGTATGCTCCGCTCCTATTATCCATAGCGTGATGTTATATAGCCTAAAGCCTTCCTCGATAAATGGACTATCTAACACAAAAATAATTTTTCAATTCCAACCAGCAGTTCCTGAGTTTACCGCGTTCAAACAAACAAACAAACAAACAAACAAATAAACAAACAAACAAACAAACTCTTCAGCTTTATAATATTAGTATAGATTATATTTTGCCTCGTCCACATTCATACATCTGGTCATACCTGGTCTACCTATTTATTTATTTTAACTACAATGTACAAGTACAATAGTGGTACATAGGCGGACTTAATGCCACAAGGCATTCTCTACCAGTCAATATTTTGGTTAAATCAGACAACTTTGTTATAGAGTACAAATTAAATATGATTTACAAAATGTAAATACTTATACTCGTATTGATACTTATAATACCTATTGTTAAAAATAAAACCGGATAGGTAAATGGTGATGTGATGAGGCTTTAATGAAAGCTAAACGTATTCGAATGTGTTGTGTATGCATGAAATCGATAACATCTCGTTTATTAGTAAAGCTTTCAAGCTAATTGTCAATTCAGATCACTGATAAAAATGTTTAGTTCAAACAATTGTTTTGTTATCATTTGTCTATTGGAGATATAAAAGTGTTTGACCTTTCGTATAACCTTTTCACTTTTCACTTCTAGGCAAAGGCCTCCTCATTTCTTTACAACTATCCCCGGTTTTTTGCCTTCTCTGGCCAATCAGTCAGGAACAAGTCCAATGTATCCTTACACCAACGTTTTTTTGATTAATAACATAAAAATATTAATTACTACGCATAAGAGGACATCGAATTAAAAAAAACTGGACAAGAGTGAGTCGGGTTTACTTAATTAAGGACCCGACTCCAACTACACTATTATAATTAACAGTTAGTAATACGGTAGCTCGTCTTTCGTGAATTCTGTGTTACATTGTATTTCACTGGCGATCATTGTGTACGTCAGTGAACCCCTAATATTACGTCAAATTGTTCTACGTCAAATATAATAGATCTCCAGAAAACCCTCTGTGACAGACGAACAAAAAAGTGAGATTATAAAGGTTCTTTGTCTGTTAGAGTCGAACGGTATAAGCGTGAAACGACCACAATCGGACAGCGGGTGAATTGTTCATTGTTATATAATGTTTATAAATAAAAGGAGGATAGGAAGATAACTTCCACAATGCCTGTATTAATGAGTGTGGGTCGGAGCCCCTTTTAATTCAATTTGTCCATTAGGGGGTGAATTATTTGGGTCTATTCCAGAGGGATCACTTGACGTGGCTCAACGTGTTTTCCATAATGTCACTGTGTGTTTGTGCCACAGTTTGGGTCTGTTTACAATTTGTCTACTTCAAGCATTTGAATATTATTTATTTTCACGGTGTGGAATAATAATGCCAGAATTTCAATGTAAACGAATGATATAAGCTGCTTCTGCCTCTTTCATCACACTTTCCGCTTACTGACGAGCACTTAAGTTTGTAGACCATCATCTTCCTATAAGAAGTCTATGGTGCTAAAATAACATGGAAAATCTCTAAGTATCTACAACAATGGTGGTCCGACTTGCACTTGGCCAGTTTTTCAGTACATCTATTCATAGAAATTTCGCAAAATTACAAATCAAAACTCCTAAAAACTCCCCAAATTGCAGAATAGTTTGTCGGCAGTATTCACGTGGACACACTTCTTTTCCAGAATAAACTTTAAACTTATTTAGTACATCGTATTTAATAACTAGTAGATATAAAAAATGTCGCTAACTAAACACTACAAAATTGCTTTCCCTAGCACTGCAAACCTACCAAATTGCCTTTTATAATAAACCACCTGTATCTTATCTATCTACCTCTATTATATACACGTGGTCTCCTTATTAGTAAACTCCGAATAAAGTTACGACAGGAAACGTCAGTTTAAACATACATTTTGTAATAAGCTTGTCATAACTTTTCATGAGTTTCGAGTTGGGCTCTGATGGGTATAACTTTTATTAAACCAAAACTGCTTCATCATAATATATTATACGGTTATAGCTAACCATGAAAAGGGGTATCGCGTTAGCCAGTAACTTACAGGGCCTCTAGACCAAATTATATAGTATCAACGATAATGTTAGGTAATGTTAGGGAACTGGCAACTACAGTACTTTCACAAGTTATTATGCCTTATGATTGTGACTGTAGCGTAGGAGTGCAATGCGTCGTTTCAGGAATTGCTGCGTCGGGCTGCGCGGCGCCGGATGTTACCGGCGGCGAGTGCTGTGGGTGCGGGGGAGTGCGGCGGCGCGTGCCGTGGCGGCTGGTGCGCGGGGCTCCGGGTCGCGGGGTGGCGTGCATTCGTTGTTCCGTGATTCGGGGTCTTGTGCATTCGTTGTTGCGGTGTGCGTCGCTGCGTGCTCGCAGTGTTTGTTGTTGCGGGTATTCGGTGGCGTGTGGTTCGGCGTGGTGTGGTGGCTTTCGAAATGACGTATTGCACTTGTAGTTTCGTTCTTCTTCCGTCCTTCTGACATTCAAAAGTGCATATAATGGCTTAATTGAAATAAACGGTTTGAGTTTGAATGATGATTTAAAGTCAGCAATAATTATCAGTTATCAGTCAATTATAGTCAGACTGATTCGTTGGTCTAGTGGTCGCGTCACGATTGCCTTGCATGAGGTCCTAGGTTCAGAAACTAACATTCTAAAATACCTTTTTTTGGGAGTGTGGGAAATCATCAAATGACTCCCGCTCTGGGCATAGTCGTAGGGAGTGTCAGACTTCTACTGACAAAAAATCACCCATGTTCCTTCTTAGCCCTTTGTGTCGAGGCCGCGGTATCTCTTTCGAATAACCTGCAGCCCCGACGGGATTCTAACATACCTCTTATCCATTCGTAGAAACATTTCAACATCAAAAAACACTTCACAATGATACTGAAAAACGAAGCTGTATTCTTACACTATTCCTCACTTAAACTTATTCAAGTTAACCTTTCAAGATATCATAAAAAAAAACAGAGTTATTCATTCAGAATCGGGAGCAGTTTATTTAGGACTAATCCGTTATTCGGCGCTATTATGAATATTTCATGTCCAAAAGAGAATATTCTCGAATGAATACACTTCTTATCTATTATCTTTTTCGAAACTTTAGCTTTAGGATGAGACTAGCTTTTGTCCGCGGCTTCGTGAGCTTGGAGTCGGAATTTATCTTTCGGGACCATAATCTATATATCTATATAATATATATAAAAATGTTATGTTGGTTTGTGTACGCTTCAAAAACTCAAAAAGTTCTGCACCGATCGAGCTGAAATTTTAGAATGATATATAATCCGCATCAAGGATTGTTTTTACAGTATCCACGAGGGCGAAGCCGCGGGCATCAGCTAGTACTAGAATAAAAGTAGATCTTGACTGCCTTGAAGATGTATTTGGTCGCAAACGTGCGATGAACAAGAGATTCTAAAATGTGGAATTTTTTTAAATAAGAACCTATAAATAGTAACAGGACAGTAGTCGTGGGTTCGATTCCCACGGGTAGCATACTTTGTAAAGTTGTTTCCAGTTTGGCTAGGACATTGAAGGCTTGTATCACCTGATTGTCTGATATAAAGATGATTTCGTGATTCGGAAGGCACGTATTATAAGCAGGTGGTCCCGGCCGCCAAATCGTGGTCGTCAAACCATGTCAGAGGCCCTTGAGGCGGTTTAGAAACTCTGACACTAGTGTGGTGGTGGGGAAGAAGTAGCCGTAACCTTTGGATGAATTCAAGGAAGGAAGAAAGACAATAGAAATAAATCTGTATCAATTGGAATAATCTATGTCCCTGGTTATTATAATTAATACTAGCTGATGCCCACGGCTTCACCCGCGTGGATGTCGTTCAAATTATATACTAAAACCTTCCTCTTGAATCACTCTATCTAATCCGTTGCGTAGTTTTAAAGATTTAAGCATACAGACAAACAGACAGACAAAAATAGCGACTTTGTTTTATACTATGTAAGGATGTGTGTTAACCTGTTAACTCGTGGAAAGTTTCAAGACAGACAGACCGAATTACTTCCACATATAACGTTAGTTTGGATATAGAAACTTCATCATTCTGACAAGATTATTTAAAAGATTGCAAAATCATTTTGGTTTTGAAACTTTGTTGGAAGAAGATAACAGCTAGTAGATAGCAGCTTTAATTAAGTAATTAATAAACTTTATTTTTATGTCCAATGCTGCATTAAATGATCAACTTTTAATTTAGTTCTTCATATCACTTTGAAACTTGAGCGATATCTAGTTGTTGACTCGATGAATCAATTTCAGAAATACCCTCCATCAGTCGGTTAAAAGAAGTATATGTTATGCAGGCAAGTTGAGCGTACCTATTGTAAAGGCAACAGCATAGAGAAGCCAAAGAAATTCTAAATAATTTTTAGCCGACTTTCAAAAGAGGGACGTTACCAATCACTCCGTTTTTTTTCTGACACTATCTGATCCAGGAATTTGTATTACCCAGTATTAACTGGGTTGTGGAAGTCAGGTAAGCAGTCGCTCCATGTAAAATACAAGTATTTAGCTACATCCAGTAAGACTGTAAACAGACTCCAATAAAGTTAACATATCCAGGAATTTCTCAATAGAGGAGCAGAGTAGGCCTTGTATATGGCAATATGTTTACCCTGTATTATATGATACTATGGGTACATCTCTGCCTTACCTTCGGGGAATACAGCCGAGAGGTTTTGTTAACAGATCATGGTGAGCTAATAAATAATGTTCCACTCCTAGTGGCCGACCATCGAACTTAGCTCCTTTGGGAGTAAACCCATGAATATGTTACAGCATGAAACATGGAAGATGTTGATACATAAATCTGTTGTTGGTCTATAATAATGTTCCTTTGTGTATTTTGGATTTCCATTGCTTGTACGTACATTATATGTCCCCATGTATCAAATAAATAGAGATTAGAATATTGTATCGAAGTTTGCAGTAAGATAACTCGATTCAGGATTGAGCTTGACGTTGTAATATATTAGCTTTATTATTGCAGATTTGTGTGTATCTTTTTAATTTAATATTATGCCCAATAAAAATAAGAATTGTTTGATTATTTTGTAACGATGTAGTTTCAGGAAAGAGAGGTGTACCTATGACTGAAAGTCAATCTACGTTTTCTAAATCAGACAAAATACTTCCACTGAAATATCCCTATAAGAAAAATGTTCATTTAAGTACATCGAAAAAAAAAATGGAGGTCCAAGACAGTTACATAAATTGACACAATTCCTAAGCCCATACTTCAAAACGACCACCAGAAACCGCAAAACACTAAAATCCAAAAAAAAAGAAAAACTAGCAAATGGCCCAAAAACGAAAAGGCACAAACCAACCACATCAATTACAAAGATAAAGGCTCAAAGCAAAACAACATCCCATAGCCATACGTATCGTCCCATTTGGCAACAGCCGCGAGTACGTCTGGCAGACTCCCAAATGCCTGGCGTAATGATGCCCCAGCTACGTCCCGCAGACGTTAAGTACGTTATCAGTCTCCTAGTTCCGGTAATTAGACCAACTGAACCACTTTTGATGATTTAATGGACCGTTTTATCGGTACTTAAAAAAGAGATGCAAAATTATGGGTGTCGTCAAGGGCTGAAAATAAATAATATTAGCCTGTAAATTACTTCACTGTAGAGAATGGCAGAAAGTCTATCCTTTGACCTAGGATTGATTCACTATGCTATTGACAGTTCTTCTACCGATAGTAAATGATGATTCAGTCGAACATAGTTCGCACTTGCCTTGAAATTACTACTAATTCGCGATGCTTAAAATACTTAAAATTACTCATTTCAGTCCAACGCTTTTGACCTTTTTGCAACCTTTAACCTAGCATTGGTCATCATTATTCTCCTACTCATCTATCTTCTATCTATATAAATAAAAAGAGAAGTCCTGACTGACTGACTGACTGATTGACTGACTGACTCATCAACGCCCAGCCCAAACCCTTGGACCTAGAAAGCTGAAATTTTGCACAGAGGTTCCCTTTATAATGTAGACAAGGAATAAGGAAGGATTTTTCGAAATTCAACCCCTAAGGGATTTAAATAGGGGATGAAAGTTTGTATGGAAAATCGTCATTTTCACGCGGGCGAAGCCGCTGGCAAAAGCTAGTGTTTCAATATATTGGTGCTGGCGCAACAGGATGATTATCTTCCATATAGGTACCTAATAATAGAAAATATTACCTACTCGTCACCTATTCATCGTTTCTTTGGGCATCACCTACACTTATAGCAAAATACTCTTAATCTTTCCTGACAACATTTTCCCCATTCCTCTCCATCACATGCCCATACCATATAAATTTTCAGGCACTGGCACCTCTCTCAAACTTCTCTTCGTCTTCCCTATCTCTCTCTTTGACGCTTTCGTGGCAGAAGCCAGAATGAAATACAGACACCAGCACATCAAACTACTACAATTGGACAAATTTCTTTAATAGATTTTCAACTTTATCACTACAGTATTACATTCAAGGTTTAAATGGAAAAAAATTGTCAGTTTTGAGTAGCTTAATGTCCTAGCGTCCGTACAAAAGCGATCTCCTATTATGTTCAAAAGAAGAATTTCGAAATGCGTTTTAGAGGAAAACACTAGTCATTTTAAAACTAAAACCGTGTGCCAAAAAGCTGGGTTAGACCTGCCAGACAAGCCAAATTGCATCGCAATAATCGAAATTCATTCGGGTCGCCTATTTCACTGGGACAGTATTTTATGAATGTAAAGTTATGTAAAACGATGATATTACTGGCACTTTGCCTTTGGTTTAAGAGGCTGTAACTATGGCTGTGAAATTGGGTTTGGAAAAACTCTTTTTGTGGTTGGAAGAAATTGGTCCTATAATATATGTTTTTATCTTCAAACTACATAGTAGCTCAGTTCTGGGCCGACACAATTTAGATTGCCATCAAGAAGAAGATCGTTTATTTTTTACATATCGGTTATATGTATAAGTACATGTAACCACTATTTTAGTTGTAGATATGAAAGAGATAATGGGTATAAATTTTTATGTACGTATTTAGCAAATCGCATGAAACATTCAACTCAGTTTATCGTAGATTTATGTCAAGGAGGTCAGACGTGTCTTCATGTCAGGTAAAAGTATCAAAATACAGTCATAATTATAGTCACATTATAATAATATGACTCTATAATCTTACTAAGGTCTTAAGCTAAGGTACAATTAATTTTGTTTTTATTTTATTTTTTTGGAAAGTATAAAATTAATGTGTTAATTAAAATTAATACTAAATCAATTAACAATTTTGTGTGTGTCAATGTCCTTATTATATCATCATCATCATCATCATAAGCCTATAATGTTCGCACTGCAGGGACTCAGGTCTCTTCTCTAGGAGAGGGATGGGCTATAATCCACCACGCGGACCCAGTGCGAGTTAGTAAATGTCACGTGTCTTCGAATTTTTTGGTTCAATCTTTTTGAAAACCTGGTATGTCTATTGCCAGTAAGACTATCGAATGTTCGAAATCCTTCAATAGTGAACTCTAGCTAGATAATAATACAGTCTTTTACCTAAGAATGATCCTAGCCGAAGTCTTTCTCAACTAGGATCCTTAAGACACTTAGAACTGTCGCAAGTTTAACCCGAGCCAGTTAGTTGCGGCCGCCATAAGCCCTGCGAAGAATTTCATAGAATAAACAGAAGTTCAACTTTACAAGGTGTAAGGAACATCGATGTGCAACATGTTACTATGAATCCTGCACATGATTCTTGACCCCAGAAAAGAAAAACAATTCAGTTACTACACTTAAGGGCCTATACTACCTCAAATGGCTTAGCATGATCCTCCGTTACGCCTAAAGTATTGCAGCATTAATTTTGAAATAAATATAATGGTAAAGTTGAGGATTAATGCTAAATCTTATGTATGACGAAAACACGATTCCATAAACTTTTCTTGATAGAAAAAAATTCCAACGTTACCTCCAAATCGAACAATAAACCGCTGGTATCCAAAAAGTACTTCAAATTAGATCATGAAACTTTGCATACTATCTGAACTAACTATAAAGCAGGTCTTATGCGTTTTATTTTTTTAGTCCAATCAATACGTTTTTTGTAAATCGCAAAAAAAAACACTCATTTCGCACTATTCGGCCACAGTGACTGACGTAACAACCTCTTTGTAATGCAAGCTGATTAGAACTTTATTCTAACAGTATTTCAAACGAAGTTTGAACCACCACAAATAGAGTTGCTAATTTGAGGTAGTATAGACCCTCAATTGAGGAGTACTTATTACTATACTGAGGAGTTAATAGCTAAATAATAACATGCACTTGGCGCGCTTGCCTAGGTTGGTACGTGAATGAGAGATCACACATTATACGCTTTTGACATTTGCAGTTTGATTTCACTCATTGTTTACAGCTTTTCTTCTGTACACTATCTAATCAGTGCCTCCGTACTTTGTTAATTAAATAACTAGGAGTCAGTTTGTACTGGAGTGAGATACGTTTCTTAATTTAATATGAATAGTAGATGTAGAAATTATTTCATATTTTATGCTAAGAATTTTAACCCAAGACTTTCTGTTAATTAATTTTGTTAGAAGAAGTGATGTATTGAAGGTCGTCATCATTTGTTTAACCCTTTCTCTTGAAGCTGGTATCGTATAATAAAATGGCGAAGATTTTTAACATAATATAATCTATCTATCTATCTTCTATCTATCTATCTATATAAAGAGAGAAGTCCTGACTGACTGACTGAGTGACTGACTGATTGACTGACTGACTCATCAACGCCCAGCCCAAACCCTTGGACCTAGATAGCTGAAATTTTGCACAGAGGTTCCCTTTATAATGTAGACGCGGCAATAAGGAAGGATTTTTCGAAATTCAACCCCTAAAGTAGTTAAATAGGGGATGAAAGTTTGTATGGAAAATCGTCATTTTCACGCGGGCGAAGCCGCTGGCAAAAGCTAGTATATAATATACTCACGCCTTTTTTCCATGGGAGTAGGTAGACACCACAGAACCCCACCTGCTACGATCCTTACAAAATACTCCTTTTGCCTCATCCACATTCATACATCTGGTCATGAAAGCTCGCCGGCTGCGAGTACTGCGTGCCTGCCTTTTTTTAAGAACCGCATCAATAAGGCCAGTGTTCCTTCTAGGCTCTTCCTTCTCGACGTTGCCATTTGCATATGCCTTGTAAATACATTTTATTAGTCGCCTTTCACTCCACGAAACCAAACATTCTAATTATACTCTTTTAAATTTTTGTCACTACGTCATCTTCTTTCAAGATGCTACCCAAGCACTTAAAATTCTTACAGAGTCTCGAGATGTAAAATTCCGGCCTAATAGGGTTTGTAAAAAAAAATGTGATAGTCAAACTGTTTTCAGTAAACTCCTTACAAAAATAAATATCATTCCAATTACCAGAGAAAAACTAGAAACGGATGTTCTAAATATAAATTATCGGAAACAGATAAAAAAAGGCTTAACATCATTTCCTGCAAAAGCGATTTCCTCTGTAAACTACCACTGCTACACTCATTTTCCTAACTAGCCTTTTCCTAACTATGTTGAGGTCGACTTTAGTCTAACTGGATGCAGTTGAATATCATTATTTTACTTAACACGAGTGCCAATCGGACCTCCGCAACCCTACTACTGGCTAATATGATAACGCTTTTGTAAGTCTAGTTGTCAGAATTTCGAGCACCTGTAACGACTGCCAAAGATCCACAATTGACAGCCGGTACCAAAGGCTTGGCGTGCTTTCCGGGGCACTCAGGAATCTCGGCATGGTCACCCATCGACAGACCAACCAAGAAGGTTGATGTGGGTGTTAATACGGTTCGTTGTCACTAGTACCATTGACAGTTCCATGATGGAACCACTGATTGTTTTTTTTTATCACTAGTTCCATTTAAAAAAAAACTGAAAATAGTGGAACTAATGTTGAATTTGTTATCATTAGTTCCATTATAAACGAATCTGAAAATAATGGAACTAATGTTGAATTTGTTATCATTAGTTCCATTTTAAAAGTATCTGAAAATAATGGAACTAGGTAATGTTTGATTTTATTATCAGTAGTTCCACATTATTATTTTAGGCACTTGTGAAAGGGGATAGAATAGAACCAATGTGGCATATCAACCTGGCCGCCATTTAAAAAAAAAAACCCACGAGCAACCACTGCTACACTAAACTTTTTAAACTTAATAATCGAAGTCATCAATGTAAAGGGGGGTGCCAATATCGCCAATCTCAACCAACGCAGAGTGTCATAGGGAAAGTTCGCCAACTCACCTCATCGGCACCTTATTAGCATATTCCAATAAGTTCAATGGTGAGCGCTTTGAAGTTCGCTAGTTTGCGCTATGAGTAGTTCTTGGCACATATTTGAACTAAGTTTTATTGACTGTAGTACCTAATGATTGGTGCAAGAGGTGCAGCTTGTGGCTAAATAATAGTCGATCTTTAGGTTAAGAGGCGTTTACCCAGGTTGCTTCATAGATGGGTGACCACTCATTACATACCGAGTTTCCCCTATACCTCGGAAAGCACGTGAAGTTTGGCCGCGGCTGTCATTTGCCGGCTGAGATAAGACTACCACTGAGAATTCCTTACGAAAAACCCTGATGATTCTTTGCTCGACCTGGAACTGACCCAGGACCTTAGGCTCAGCAGCAGTGCTAGCAACCACTAAACCAACGAAGCATTTGAAGATCCACAAATATCAATAACCATCCAAACATTCACGTTAGCTATAAACTTGTGTCTTAGAACCAAAAAATTCGAAGACATGTGCCATCTAATAACCCGCACTGGGCCCGCGTGGTGGATTATAGCCCATCCCTCTCCTAGAGCGGAGGCCTGACTCCCTGAACTGGGAACATTATAGACTGATGATGATGACGATATAATAGATGTTGTAGTATTTATTTCCTCGTTAATCTTGTGGTCACAGGCGCAACTACTGACCACTATAAGAGGTCCGGGGTTCGAAATTGGGGGCCGGGCGAAGTGTTATTAGGTTTTTCTATCAGGAATTTTTTGGCCACGGTGTCTGGATGTCCAATTTATGGCAATAGGCTCGCCCATGCATGCATGGAACTTAAATACTGTACTAATTGGTACACTTCTGCCTAATCCTTCGGGGATTACAGGCGTTATGTTATGTCCTTCATCTAAAGTCCATATAATTCTTTCAATATTTATCACATAACAAGTTAACAATACAAGCCATTTACTTCCCCACCGTCGAGTAGCAAAAGGATAAAAAAATTCACAATTTACGGCACTTTTACTTTTCTTTGAAAGTTGGGGTCCCCGAGGACTTGGGGCTGAAAGCTCTAATTCCCTAAACGCCCTCAATGGGATGGCTTGTGTCTTGTCATTATGATATTTAGGGTAGTATATAGGTAGTGTTAAAGGTAAAGTTGGCATAAGAGTAATTTCTGCTTGAAACGCTTTCGATGTAGTTACGCCAGTAGTATTAATTATCATTGTTAAGTTTGTCATATTTTGGACTTTTTGTTTTTGCAACAAATTATAAATGACACTTCACGAAACCGTCAACCAAATTATGTATATCAAATTAAGTTATAACCCTACGCAAAACATATTGCTTGGAAACAACTTTCGTTTTGAGAATGCGGGAGTCGCAGATTGCTCCCGTTACCTGCCGTACACTACGATCTATTTCGTCATCGCTTTACACAAAGTTGGACAGTTACGTACGACAGGTATAAAAACATGTTGGCTGCCCAACCGTTGTTTTTTAAATCGATCAAAGCGATTTTAATAGCTTTTTTCAAAGGCACAAACAGAGAAAAGTCTCAATCAATTTTCTCCAAACCATTAAATTGGAGTCTGCGTTGATTCTACTCATGCGGAATAATCGCTAGACTCAGGTATTAAGCAATTATTTTTCCATTAGAATGGCATTAATTCACTCAACGGACGGTTCTTCAGTTATTAAAATGCTTAACGTTTTCAGTTTTTCAGGATAATATTATTATCCTGAAAAACTGAAAACGTCCAAGGCGTGTAACAAAACTACTAAGGCGTGTACTACAACACGTTACAACACGGTGACGGTGTGTAAGGGTGACTACTAGCAACTACTAAATTAAATTAAATTGCCACTCTAATGCCCGTTATAACTTAAATGCTATCTGAATCGTATTTTTTTTTTGTGAATTGTGTGACATGGAATAATGCCCTATGTTAGCTAAAATACGACTCGCTTTCAACCAAAAAGGCAACCGAAAAATCACACATTTTGGACCTCATCCAAAACGGTACACCAGTGGAATCTAAATCAAACACACATTTACCGTATTTTTCACACTGGCAACTCAGCGTAAAATCTTTAAACCTTTATTTCACGTCACTGGCAAGGCAGCCGAATTACGTGCAGTGGTTCACTTGAGCAATGTTACCATAGAAAATAGAGCATAGAGCGGCTTCTGAAACCGCTGCTGGAAATGGCATTGTCTTCACTATTCGCACAAATCAAACTAACATACTAGTTCATGCCACCACACACAGAATTCTGTTAGTTTTTTTTGTTAGACTATTTTGGCTTTCCACTGCTGGGCAAAGACCTCCCCTTGCTTCTTCCAAACCTATCTATCCTCTGCAATATTCGACCAGTTTACCCGGCAACCTTGCCTGCGACTCAGGTGTGAATTTCGCCACAAATACAATAACAAAGTTTCCCAACTTAGGTTATCAAAAAGTTCTTTTTTTGTTCCTTTTTTGGCTACACAATGTCAGAATAAACTGGCGGCCTATGACAACCGTATTTTACTACTACTGCCGCGATCGACTCGCTACGGTTCAAAGCTCTGTGTGTATTCCAAATTGGCTCGAGTTAAACAAAACAAAGCCGGTGAGATACATTCCGATATTGGAATATGTCCAAAAGCCTCGTTTTGTTACTACTGTTTCGCTGGAGAATTGTGGTTGATGCTAGCATTCGATATGCTAGAGCTACAGTATTGTTTGGAGATTTAAGAGGCAATTACATAATAGGCTTCGGAGATATGTTATAAAGTGGGGAAGAAGTGGTGAGAGTAATATAATGAGGGCTATCTTTCGGCATTGTGGCAGCTATTTTGCCATCTCCAGAAATCTTTTTTCGATTAGTTTTGAACTTCTTTCTGATTTTCTATATGAAAGTGCCTATTAAAAAAAGATGTTTTGAGTTTGAGTTCGAAACTTACGCGTAGAAAAGCAATAATTAAAACAAGCTCAAAATTAACCACACAGGCCTATGTGGGCACTTATGAAACGTCGAGAAAAGGTGCACAGTTCGAGTTAGTCTTCTCATATGCAGAAGAACCGGCAGGAAACTCAATGGTTACTCTTTTATAAATTCATCAGCTCGCATAAAATGCGGAAGAGAATAAAATATTCCTTTTCATGAATTAACATTCATCAAATAAAACATTACACATTAGGTGACACAATGTACCACTTTAATGTACTGGTTATTTTGGCTGATAACAATCTTTGATCTGAGAGTGTAACAATAGGCGCTATATACGTATTAAGTGATCGAACAAACCACAACAATGACCAATCACGTACGTGACATTACCATATTCGACACAGTTCCAAACAATCACGATCGTTTGATGTGATGTTATGACCATTTCATTGGCCATGTTTATTATACGCTTGAAGCAGTTGAAGCGCACATGAAGTGTCTATTAGAGAAGTTGGAAGAAGAAGAAATGCTGCGCCGCCCGTCTCAAATGAATTGGGATAAGGGCAAGAGAATTAACTCTTCCGGAAAATAATTTGGTGGCAGTAAAATAACAACATGCATATAAAATCAAAACGTTCATACAAACTCATTTAACCAGTATGAAAATTAGTTGCAGAGTAATTACGGAACACACAATAAAAGCCCTGTATTTGGTCAAATATTGTCTTCTTATTTGCCAACAAGATGAAGTTTTCAATCGATTAGGAATTTTATGTTTTTTGTTTACTGATAAGAACTTAATGTACACAGTTACGCAATAAATATATCTTTATCTTTATACAGGTGCAGATAGTTCATAAATTTAATTCGGCAAATTAAATAGATTCTTTATTAGATTACACTTAATACATTATGTATAACCACTTATCATTGTCTTTTACTACAAAGGAATGCGTAAAATTTTCCCTTCTAAGTCTACAAGAGACAATTCCCTTCTACCTGCAGCCTTACCAAGAAGATCTTCATTCAATCGAGGGTGTATATCTTCACTTATAGGCACATACACATTGAACTGGGATAATATTCTCCTGGCTGTTATTGCTGGTGCAAGGTCCTTATTCTTCGATGAAAGTTCTTTATTATTTGTGATATAAACCAATTCTGAATCTTGTGATTTCACATTTTTGTTTTGCGAATTCACTCTTTTTGCTGAATTTTGATGTTGATTTTTGGTTTCTACATCTTTTGGTTTCGCTGCACGGGCGTCAGTTTTTGGTATTTCGATAACCATAGGACTATTAGTAGCAGCGTTTTTGTTAGATTTCGTTCTTTTAATTATAGTATTATTTTCTTTATCCTCTAAAATAAATACTTTAACCTTTCCAGGAGAAGTTTCACTGAAATTATAATTTCGTTGTGTCACACTAGGGGCGCTATTCACATTTAAATTCACGTCTTCCAATTTAATGACTGCCGTGTTACAGTTTTTGATTATGAGAGCAACAGTAATGACGTACAAACGGTACATTTTGTGGTGAGTACAAATTGTTGTTGAATGCGTGACGCTGTGGCAAATTGCATACTAAGATGGCTGTAATTTCACGCTGTTTCATATGCATTCGTTCCAATTTCAAAACAGAATCGGTTAAATTAAAGTCCAGTCAAGTGCAAGTCGGACTCGCGCTTGATGGATTCCGTACTATACTAGGAAACTTTGATTTCAAAGTACCTTTTTTTTCCAAACTATTATTTACGGTTTTTGAAAATGTTCTATTATCTCTAAAATTGCTGATTATATCTCGTTCAAACTACTTAATTTGCGTTAAAAAGGTTATTGCGATTTTAGTATATATTATTTTTAGATTTCTCCCTTTGTTAGACACCTCTACTTTTTACTACTTTGGAAGTGTCTATCTTTTCTTACGATCGACTTTGAGAAATCATGGTTTTTGAAACCTCAATGCCATTTTTAAAGACCTGTTAGCACCTGTATATAAACACCTTTTAATCTTTCTGTTCTTTTATTTTGTTTGTAATAAAACTCGTAAAGCTGTTTACAGATTACATCTACTTAATACGTTTCATTGTGTAATAGTTTCGGAATAAAGTGGCTGTGACATACGGACGGAGACACACACATGAAAAATTGATAAGGGTTCCGTATTTTGGCATTACGATAATTATGGAACCCTTAAAATGCTTGATTTGACATTGGCGTGATAACCAAAATACAATACATGTTTTTGATAATCGTTTAAACCGTGTGCCTCAATGGAATTTCTCAACGGCATGACCATGAATTGCCCTGGCTAGAAGCCTTATATTCAAGGCATAGGATAGTCCGGTTAAGCAGACGACAACCTCCAAGGTTGACTTGCGAGAGGCCATTCACAATAAAAAAAGGGCTCGCCGAGATAGTCCGAGCCAGGCGAGTGTGAAGTCTATACCCGGTGTTCTTTTTTTTTGTTCCGGTGTGGAAATTCCTTTTGAATATCCTCCGCACTGGGGCGAGCTGATTAGTCTGTCAGTCTCTGAATTGACTAGATCCCCGGCCGTGGTTCCTTGTCACACTTACACCGGGGATCTTGGAAACTAGTGTGCCTTCCACGATTTCCGGCTTAAGCTCGGAGTTCCGAGCTTTTCCATCTTTACATAAGATTTTTCATTTAGAAAGGAAAATACAATATTTCTCTTTCTCAGTTATTCATTTATTTCACTTAATTTTAAAGCAGATTGTTTCTCGTGAAGTTATGCAATGAGCTGGCGAGTAATTCCCAATTGAGATGACAGCTGTCTACTAAGAAAATGTTTTCTTGTATTTAATTGTTTTATTATTACAGGTTGTCGTTTCTGCAAAGTCTCTGGTTATTGTAATAGTAAATTGAGAAGTTGTTCGTTGTTTGCTGTGTTAAACTGCTGTTTAATTTCGCCTGGTTTAGAACATAAAGGAAAACCTGTCCTTTGTATTATTATGAAGCTAAAGTGCGTAGTACTCGCAACCGGCGTGCGTGAATGACCAAATGTCGAGAACGGTGCAAAAGGAGTATGCAAGGATCATCGCAGGTGGCGTTCTGTGGCTTCTGCCTACCCCTATCGGAAAAAGGGCGGGAGTTTATGTACGTATGTATAAACGGACAGGTGCGTAGAGTATTACGCTTATACTAGCATCGAACAAATTCGCATTCCAATAATTTTCCTTTATTCAAAACCCTCGAAACTCGTTGTGTTTACAAAAAAATATTAACATGTTCGGACGGACGGTGCTTCATAATAATTTATTATTATTTGGGTAAGCTTCTATTTATACCGTTGTAGCCATCCATCATGGCGTCCCTTCCTTCTCCAATCGTTCATCATCTCTGAAGCTTGGGATGACGGGTATGAATTATTAAGAGAATACTCTGAGTAAACAAACATTGCTACTTCTTGTTTGGTCGACAAATAACTTGGTCAAAAAATTACTGCAACTTATTACTGACAGATATAAGAAATATAATTGGCTATTATGCTGTGTATTACCATCTTGGATGCCAATACTTAAAGAGGTAAAGTTTGTGTGTTTGTATATTTGTTAAATTGTAAGGGGTAATCTCGGGATCTACTGAACCGATTTTAAAAATTCTTTCATCAATAGAAAGCCACATTATTGCTGAGTGTCATAGGCTAATTTTTATCCCTGTATTCCCACGGGAACGGGATCTACGCGGGTGAAACCGCGGGACGTCCGCTAGTACTGTATAATTCCCTGTCCATGATTGAGTTTAACTTTAATCTTTTGTACAGATGCTAGCATTACAAACTCTTACAATCTGTCAAATATCTTTAATAGATATTCAACGTTACCACTTAAGCATTAGGTTCAAGGTTGATTGGTTTCGTGTAACTTGATTCTGGTGTTTGTATTAAGGGATATCAAAAACCGCAGCAGTACCTACTTATCCGGTTTTGAACTTGGAACTTAGCCAGGTACTTAGAAACTGATCCTTATACTCATATTATCATGAAGCCTTAATTAACCTTTTCATTACTCATACTCTGAAAGTAGGTCATAACATGCCTGTGGAGCGGGTTGAAAGTACTACTTTTCAGCCCTAGGGAGAATCGCTTTCTACTGACAGCTGTCAAATTATTTGATGTAACTGGGAAGCCTATTGCCATCAACCAATGTAATTAGGAGCAAGCCTATTGCCACCAACTGATGTGATTAGGTGCAAGCCTATTGCCATCAACAAAATATGTAATTAGGAGCAAGCCTATTACCATCCACTGATGTGATTAGGTGCAAGCGTATTGCCTTCAACAAATGTAATTAGGAGCAAGCCTATTACCATCAACTGATGTAATTGGGGGCAAGCCTATTGCCATCAACCAATTTAATTAGGAGCAAGCCTATTTCCATCAACCAATCTAATTAGAAGCAAGCCTGTTGCCATCAACCGATGTAATTAGGAGCGCGCCTATTGCCATCAACCAATCTAATTAGGAGCAAGCCTATTGCCATCAACTGATGTAATTAGGAGCAAGCCTATTGCCATCCACCGATTAGATTTAACCGATTTTAAGTGTTTCTCTTATGTTTACTTTTTAATTATTTTGTCAATTTGTTTTGTCCTGTGCGAAACCAATAAATACTTTTTAATTCTTCTTTCATTTGATTTAGGTAATTGGGCGCAAGCCTATTCCCAGCAACTTTCCTTGTATTCGTAATGAAAAGCACAGTGTTTACCTCGGGTTAAAGACTTATTTAGTCCCTCGAACTATTAGCGCCCTCGCTGCGCTCAGGCGCCAAACCCCGTCTCGGGGACTAAATAAGTTACTTTCACCCCTAAGTTAACAATGTACTATTTCTAACGTAATGATCTTTAATTTTGGGAACATTAATTTGCGCATGTAACTTGATAACTGCTTAAAGATGTCGGGAGAGGTAATCAACTGCTATAATATTATTAAAAAAGGTTTTAATATCCGTGTTGTTCTTTGGATATTTTTTGACAAACGATCTTTAAAATTTTAATATTTACATAACATAAGCAAAGGTGTACCTTTGTTTTTTGCCCGCTCTTGGCAGAGTGGAATGGTGTGTCAGACGTGTACTGACTAAAAAAAAACACTCATGTTCCTTCTTAGCCCCTGGGCTGAGGCCGCGGTATCTCTTTCAAACAACCCGCAGCCCAAGGCAAAGGTGTACCTAATAGTACATCCACATTTCATCAATTATGTTTAAGTTCCATGTAATAGGGGGCGAGCCTATTGCCGTCAACCGGGCACAAATACAAATTCTGTGGCTGCTATGGAGATTTTTTTTTTTTTATAAACGTTGCCCCACACTAGGAATTTCTCCTGTATCGTGGATGCGTTTACAAACATAAACTCACATACACAAACACACCCAGACCCGAAACAACTATCTGTAGGCATACAAATATTTTTTCCGTGCGGGAATCGAACCCGCGACAAGCAGTGCAGCAGTCTAATCGCTCATCCACTGCGTCAACCGTGTCGTGCCGAAATGAATTAACCTTTCCTGATTTCGTAAATATCCATTATCAGAAGTATAATTATCAAGTTATACTGTTACCATCACACACGATGTATTCCTCAAAAAGGTAGGCACTAGGCAGATATTAGTGGTTGCCTTACATTTCATCCGTTATGTTATAATCCTGAACAGATTTTACGCCATTTCCACGAAACCGTGGAAATCCATGATACTGGAAAATTATTATATATTATTCCAGAAGGTAGATATTATATGTTATCGTATTAAACATCCTACTCATATTATACTATCCTACTGACCGGTTTTAGATGAAATTTTCAAAACAGATAGTTTATAACCTGGATTAACGCTTGGGATATCTCTTTTTATCTCAGTAGTACAATCCCGCGGGACAAAATTATCGAACTCCACGCGGCCGAAGCCGCAAGCATAACCTAGCAGGTATATGAAATCTAGATAGTTTGCCTACTCGAAACGACGCAGGGACGAGTGGCTAGTCTACAAACAAAAAAACACTCAAAAGTGAAAAATAAACTTGAGAAGAAAAATCAGTTTCTGAAGTCGGTGACTTTTGTTTCTTTGATTTCATTTTTTTGTCACCGACTTCAGAAACTGATTTTTCTTCTCAAGTTTATTTTTCACTTTTGAGTGTTTTTTTTGTCGAAGTCGGTTTTATTTTTTGTAAAAAAGTTTTTATTTTTCACTTTTTAGTGTTTCACATGTGCTTACCCCTTCACAACGTACCGGCGTGATGTTATGTTAGGACTGGTGTAAACAAAAGTCGGTTAATAGACAGACAATATGAGATTTCAGCAATCCCAGTCCATTTGCTATCATTTATTGAGGAGTTCCGTTGAATATCTCCGAAGTTCTTCATCAGATTTTCACAAAATAGTTTTTATAACCTTTGTAGTGAGTACAGGCGTGATATTATATTGTTGTGTGATGGCGTAAACAAACCTTAGATATGCTATAGCAACAATCGCGGTTAATCTGCTGTTATTTATTGAAGAGTTCCCCCGATTTCTACAAGATCCCATCATCAGATATTGAAATGGTGACAATGGGACCACACGGGAAGCACCAGCTTTCAAATGAAAAAAGAATCATGAAAATCAGTTCACCCAGTCGCAAGTTATGAGCGAACAAACATAAAAAAAAAAAAAAAAATAAAAAAAAAAAAAAAAAAAAATACAGTCGAATTGATAACCTCCTCCTTTTTTTGGAAGTCGGTTGAAAACAGACACTATCCGGAGTCATCTACAAACGAACAGGAAAGCTAAATCTAAAACTAACTCACAAGTCTTCCAGCTAACTGTACCACAGTACTGCCGAGGAAGACTTGATATAAACTTAGAGGCAGACTAATGAGTCTGCAGGAAACTAGTCAAAAGGTTTGCTGTGTGGTGATTAGTGCATATTTGTGAGACTTGTGTAAACGCCTTGTTTTATTTGGGTAACGTGTCTGATATTACTAATTTGTAATAGGTACCGATATCCCTCAAAGACGTGTAGCCAATTAATTTGGGTAAACATCGTGTGATTATTATAGTACTAGTGACCCGCCCGCCTCACACGGGTGGAAAAAAGATATTAAAACCTTCCTCTTGAATCACTCTATCTATTAAAAAAAACCGCATCAAAATCCGTTGCGTAGTTTTAAAGATTTAAGCATACAAAAGGACATAGGGACAGAGAAAGCGACTTTGTTTTATACTATGTAGTGATAGTAATAGTGATAAAGCCACTGTCTATCACTGATCTAGGTCTGATTGGGTTCGATTCTCAGGTCGTACAAGGTGTCATTGGGTTTTTCTTTCAAGAATTTCTCAGGAGCTGCTACAGAGTTTAGATTTGTGCCCGGTTGATAGCAATAGGCTCGCCCCCTATTACATGGGACTTAAACATATCTGGCGAAATGTGCCAATCTAACCCTTCGGGGATTATAGGCGTGATGTTATGTTTTAATATAAAGCGAAAGTATGGTCGACGTTTCTTACTGAAAACGTTGTTTTCTCCTGGCGGGGTTGCAGTACTGGGCCTGCAGTCTCTACACTAAATAACGATAAAAATCTGTCGCAAAGTCGTAAAATCGTAAACTTTCTTTAATAGATTTTGAACCTTATGCTGTTGAAATAAAGCTGAAAATCTATTACAGAAAGTTTACGATTTCTCGGCTTAACGACATTCGTAGCGTCGTTATTAGTGTAGAGACTGCAGGCCCTGTGTTTTTATGTACGCACGATCTCACCCCCCGCACTGCCCGGCGAGCGATATAATGCCTAAATTTTGACTGTTTTTTCTTCTTGCAGAAAAATGATAAAGAAATTATACAATATGTTTTCAACATTTACTTCAGACTAAAAAGTTCTATCTACTGATATAACTTTCATATAAATTCATGATGAAATGTCTTAGCAGTACACGTTTTAAATTGTGTTTTAGAGTCATGTTTGATAAAAAAAATGATCGAGCCGATCAGTCTAAATCGCGTTTCTATCTTTACGATTTACTTGAGAGTATGTTCAATTTTTATGTAATGATTTTTATTTTTTTTTAAACTCATATTTAGTTCGATTTTCAAGCGTTCATAAATCTTAAAAAGTACTGCAACCTCGCCTTAATACAGACATCAAAACATTATCTATCAGTAATGTCCTGAAAAGAAACAATTTTTTGATTTAGATAGAGTAGAAAGCACCTTTCAAGCAAATAAAAAGCCTGTATTTGGAGGCTCCAAATGTAAATGAAACCCGCCTTCTTGTATTTTCCGGACATAATTCTAAAATGTAAATTACATACATTCCTACTGTTACAAAGCCATAAGCCTCCCTGTATCAAAATACCTAAAACCACCCTCTACGCTGACGTCTGCTTCGCGTTGTAAAGGGAGCTAACTAATGAGTCCAACCCTGCTCGTTAAAGGATTTGCTCTAGCGCTGATTACCAAATATTCCCACGGAACTAATGCTAACTAGAACGGTTAGTTGATTGGTTCGTCATCAAACATGGTTCGGAAATGCTGGAGTCATTTCCAGTTATGTATTTGCCGTGTTCCAATTAGTGTTGTTTCACAGTTCACAGCTCGGTGAGTGGTTTTTTAGTTTTCGATTTTATTTTGGTCTTCGGTTTTTTTGGTTGAAGATAATTGATTAACAATTCTACCTATCTGTCATTGTGATATTAAGTGTGGTTAATTGATGCGATCCTGGTTTGGTAGTTTTTGAGTTTTTACTTTGGCCTTTTAAGCCTGGTAAGGCTTATGTACTGTTCAAACTTTCATCAAAATTATTGCCTTTTCAGTTTTTTTTCAGTAAAATTCCTAAAACAACCGAAATATACAACGGTGCAAAAGTTCATCAATATCGGTTCAGTACGCATAGTAGATATAGAAGTCTATAGGATTAGATGACAGAAACAAACAAGCAGACATTGAATTTTAAATAATTATTATTTAAAGCAAGGAACCTGCCTGGGTTCAAACCCACAACCCTGACTATATTCTCTCCGAAGCCGGGGTGGAACTAGTTTAAAATGTTTTTTTTTACGCTTTAAAAACAGTTCACTTACTTAACAAATGCAAAGAGGTCCAAGCCTGTATCAGCTTAGCATCAGCACTACTCTGTTTATATTTAATTAGCCGATGTTCACTTCCCACCCTGTTTGTGTTGAAAGTCTGTTTTCTGTTTCCATAATAAAAGATCGAGAGAGCATCGGTGGCCCAGTGGTGGCGGCCCCGACTTACGAACAGTAGGTCGTGGGTTCGAACCCAGGCAGGCACATTACTTTGTGTATTTTATTTCATCACCGCTGCTCTCAAAACGGTGAAGGAAAACATCGTGAGGAAACCTTAGAACCAAAAATTCGAAGACATGTGACATCTACCAATCCGCACTGGGCCCGCGTGGTAGATTATAGCCCATTCCCTCGAGAGGAGGCCTGTGTCCCAGCAGTGGGAACATTAATAGGCTTTGATGATGATGATGAATAAAAGATCACGCCTGTAATCCCCGCAGGGATAGGCAGAGGTGTACTTAATAGTACCCTCACATTTTACCAGTTATTGTTTGAGTCTCATGGTCTATGGGGCAACTAACCGCCTCGTTGGTCTAGTGGTCGCAAGCGCTACTGCTGTGCATGGGGTCCTGGGTTCGATTCCCGGGTCGGACAAAAAATGCTATTGGGTTTTTCATTAGAAATTTCCCAGTAGTAGCCCGGAGTTTGGAAGTTGGCAAGCACTTTAAGCCGTTGGTCCTGCGTCTGATCTCTCTCCGGTCGTGTCGGATTGCCGTCCCATCGGGCTATGAGAGAAAAGGAACAGAGAGTGCACCTGTGTCTGCGCAGACACTTGTGCACTATAATATCTCCCGCGCAGATGGCTAATCTCCGCTGAGATTGGCCGCCGTGACCGAAAAACGGTCAGGAGGACTATTATAAGGGGCAAGCCGTTTGCTATCAACTGGCACAAATCCAAACTCCATGGAAATCATCTACTGAGAAATTCTTGAAGGAAAAACCCAATCACACTTTGCCCGGCCTGGGAATCGAGCCCCAGACGTCCTAATGAGGGTGGAAACGGGGTGTGGCTACTTTAAATGGGGTGTGGCTACTTTAAACGGGGTGTGGCTACTTTAAACGGGGTGTGGCTACTTTAAACGGGGTGTGGCTACTTTAAACGGGGTGTGGCTACTTTAAACGGGTGTGGCTACTTTAAACGGCGTGTGGCTACTTTAAACGGCGTGTGGCTACTTTAAACGGGGTGTGGCTACTTTAAACGGCGTGTGGGTACTTTAAACGGGGTGTGGCTACTTTAAACGGGGTGTGGCTACTTTAAACGGCGTGTGGCTACTTTAAAATGTTTTTTTTTGTACACAGTCTGGATTTATGCCCAGTTGATGCTAATAGGCAGCCTTGAATTACCCACTGCTGGACCTCCCTGTAGTATCCTCTGGTGGTAGACCCAACAGGTTGCTATCACTGTCTACCACTATATCACAGGCTCACACAACACCACCAAGTCCCCGGTCCAGGCCGCTCCACCGTCATAACTTGGCGCGTGTATATAACTGACAGACGTCATTAGTGACAGCGTACCTAACCACTTGTGGCTGTGAGACAGTGTTAACATATCTATTAAATAGATATACACTACATCCCTTCCTTATTATATTTGTTTTAATCAAAATGCTTTACCCAAATACGCTCACAATTACATTCAGTAATCAAGCTAATTCAATAACTAAGGAATATAAAATGTTCAACTATACTAGCATGTTTTGGTTGTCAGATGTACTTTATCATCTTAGACTGACTGCCACTGGCCAATTATATACCAACCAATTCTAAATGCATGTACAATGTACCCTCTCAGGTTTTACCCAGTTACCCCATTTGCACATTACCTCCAGTAGCCTCCACTAAGTGTGGAGTAGGATTAAGGTTAATAGTTTATTAGACTATTTTCATGAACTCCATCGTCTATTCTAACCTCTGCGGGTCTGTATGATTTCGTCTTCCTATTTCCATATTCCTCTTCCTATTTCCATATTCGGGTCTGTATGATTTCGTCTTCCTATTTCCATATTCCTCTTCCTATTTCCATATTCCTTTCCTTTTCATTGTTTTTTTTTTTTTTTTTTTTTTTTTTTCTGTCATATTTTTTTTGTTTCAATGACATCTTCTAAAGAAAAGATCCAATGGTCCCTGCCCCGTAACCGATCATGGGGTTGAATTTAAATACATTAGATAAAGCGAACTTTCCAAAAACTTTGTGGTTTAATTGTTTTTTCTTTTTTCAGTTTAAATTATTGATGACCCAGAGAAGACCAAGACTTCTCTCTTTCTATACCTGGATATATCTTCGTACATTATCTGATGTAGAGAAAGATTTTTACATTTTATTTATTCATTAAAATTTTATCATATCGAATATCCTTTCTTCTTTTCTTTTCTTCTTGTTGTTGTAATTTTGAGTTCTATTCTAAATTGTAATACCTCTTTAGGGAAATCCTTTGTAACAACATTATGTTGACTCTTATTATCTGGTTGAGTTCCCACATCTCAAATTCTCGTATTCCACACTTTTTTCCATATCATTTAGGAATTTCACAACTAAATTCATGAGCTCAGTGTTATTTGTCTCTGTTTCTTTGACCCATGTAGCTGAATATTGTTTCTCCGCATTTCTTTTTCTAGGTTCTCAACTTTGTTTTCCATTGTCATCACCTCGTTGTTAAGTTTGGGATTTTCTTCAAGTAGTGGATTTAATTTCTCTTCTATTATGTTCACCATATTTCTCCAAGCCGGCTGGTCACCGTGAGGATTAATGACCGCTACCCTCCAGTGAACACGTCAAATTCTTCTTTCTTCTTTCTTTCATCCAATTTAATGGATTATCATGAGCCACCAAAATGGTTGCTCCATCCAATTTAATGGATTTCATGAGCCAACCTAATGGTTGCTCCATCCAATTTAATGGATTATCACGAGCCAACATAACAGTTGCTCCATCCAATTTAATGGATTATCATGAGCCAACCCAATGGTTGCTCCATCCAATTTAATGGATTTCATGAGCCAACCTAATGGTTGCTCCATCCAATTTAATGGATTATCACGAGCCAACGTAACAGTTGCTCCATCCAATTTAATGGATTATCATGAGCCAACCCAATGGTTGCTCCATCCAATTTAATGGATTTCATGAGCCAACCTAATGGTTGCTCCATCCAATTTAATGGATTATCACGAGCCAACGTAACAGTTGCTCCATCCAATTTAATGGATTATCATGAGCCAACCCAATGGTTGCTCCATCCAATTTAATGGATTTCATGAGCCAACCTAATGGTTGCTCCATCCAATTTAATTGCCTTTGTCCAGCCAATGTAATGGATTATTTTGAGCCAACTCAGCGGTTGCTCCATCCAATTTTATTGCTTGTTAAAAACAAATGTTATGGATATTCGCATCCCAATTTAATGGTTGCCTTAAATATCTTACCACGCGTAAACAGTGCGATGGTTAAATGTCACATGCCTTAGAAGTATTGGTTCTAGGACATGCCGGTCTTCCTCACAGTGTTTTCCTTCACCGTACTAAGAGCGTTCCCTGGTGATGAGTGAATGAACACAAAAAACCTGCCTGGTTTCGAACCCACGACCTAAGTCGAGCAAGGCCATCACCGCTCTTACAAAATTCAATATAATACATGAGATACTTATATGTGTTATTGCTGCATATCATCTTTTTTCTTTTTCTTTTTTTTTTTTTTTTTACGTTGCCCCATATTAGGAATTTCTCCCGTATCGCGGGTGCGTCCACAAACATCAAACTCACATGCACAAATACACCCAAAGCCATAACAACTATCTGTAGGCCATACACATATTTGTTCTGTGCGGGGATCGAACCCGCGACAAGCAGCGCAGCAGTCCAATCGCTCAGCCACTGCGCCAACCGTGCGTTTACTATTTAATATCTTTGATTTGTATGATAGTTATTACTAAAACACATTATACTATATCGGGAAGGGATAATTTTTTTGCACTAATCATTGGTTAGCTGTGGGCCCCGGTGGGTAGAGTTGGATGAAGAAAACAGTCTCGTACAACGATACACTCAAACAATAAGATGAATTAGAAACACAGTACATGGGTAGGCACGAATAACCCTGTAGGTACAATATTAATATAATACCGAATACTCGATGCCGACATTTATACATTAGCCTCATATTTCAGTTAAACCATTACACAGCCACCATTATTACGGTTCCCTACTCTGAACTAAGTGACCTGTGTAACTATATTTATTTATGAATTATTTCAAACTATAATTTTGTCAAACAGTATTTTAATTATTTAAACTTCATGCACAAGAGTGGTACAACAGTACTTATCATTATCTGCCTAACCTTTTCTTAGTCATGCCGCCCGGCCTCCCGTCCAACCAGATGCAGCCGAACACCATCACTCCACACGGAGCGACCGCCCATCCAACTCCCACAACTCAGTCAGTACCCGGTAGCACGACACCCCTTGGCAAAACCGGTTGTCAGATTTTCAGGACACTAACCACCTACACTGCCACGTCCTCCGAGGCATTGAGGAAAGTCGGCATGCAATGGGTGGACCTCGAACCAATCCAGGCAACACAGTTCAATCCAAAGATCGAATCGAGCACCAACTCTATCAAGCCACAAGCTAATCCTTTGTCAACCATGCTTAAGTATTTTTTTTTTCAAACACTTAATTTCTTCTTCTTTTCTGTACAAGAAGAGACTTGCCCCTCAGTCATAGGCTGCTATTATTTGAATGTTCACTTTAAATTGCACATATTATTATTCTATTATTAATATTCTTGCATATTTTTAACATAACCTTACATAATATCAAGCTTGCACTATGGGGCAATCTTATACCATCAATCATACAGTAATCCCGACCCATTGGCTTCTAGGAGTTAAACCCAACAAGCTCTCCTCAACCTGTGATCAAAACCTGGACCGCACAACAAGCTACCATGCCTGAAACCAATGAGTCATAGTGTCAACATTCTCCTGCCCCTACCCCAATTCATTCGGGATCGCCACAGCATGTCCTCCTTACATACTTCTCTTTACTTGCATTTCATTTGACACACCAGGTATCTACATAATAATAATAAACTTCGAAATTGTATTTTGACAGAGGTATCTTGACAGACTGAACAATCCATTTTCATAGGCCGGACATCACATTAATAAACAAAACAAACAAAACTGGATATCTCCTCGACATAGCTATACCAAATACACACAATTTGTTTTTTCTTTATTCTTATAATATCTCTCTCAGTTCCGCGTGCCTCTTGGCATTGACCTCTCCAGCTCTCTCCATTGAACTCGGTTATCTACAACTCTGGTCTAGTATGGCCCTAGGGTTAGACTGATATCGACGGTCCATCTTGTTTTCGGACACCCCTGTTTTCTAATGTCCGCTTCTGGATACTATAAGGTTATGAATAAACTCCAGAAACTCCTTTATTTATTTTGCAACATAGCACATGCATTGTCCGACTCCATTTTAGATGTTCTATTTGCTATTATATCCGTTACTTTTGTCTTCTTTCTTATTTCCAAATTTCAGATTCCATCACTAAGCCTGATGTTTCTTTCCATTGCTCTTTAGGTCTACATATCTACATACCTATATTTTTCTTAGTACATATTTAAATTGTAGGGCTTGAAGTTATACTCCATACAATGTTTATTTTGTCTAATAAAAACACATATCAATTACCTGGGTATATTTTTTAATTATAAGTATTAAGTTTGTACTCATATTGTTTAGGAGAAGGTATCAACAAAATCAGACTACTCAAAATCATCAAAATAACTTGATGCTTAGTCTTCAACAAATGTCAGTTCTCCCATAAAAGGACTGTTTGAGGTGACATGTCAAATAATGGACCTTTTCAAAATAATAAGTACCTAGGTTACTTACCTATACTTCATACAATCAAGGTTATTATTAGTCACTATAGGAAATGGTTTGTGATAAATCATCACTATAATACAAGGTCTTACTTACTAGGAAGTAAGTCAACATGTTCACAGCATAGGAATTTAACCTATTGTTAGCAGTCTGCTTATAACAGATAAGTGAAGTTTAAAACCAATGTGTTATGAATTAAATCATTTGTCATCAACTTGTATTTATTCTATTGATATCCTAGAATCCTAGTATCTAGTTTGACGTTCATTATGTACTAAATACTTTTTTTTTTCTTCTCCTTGTATGGCAACTGAGCCAGTTCCGACTTACTAAATACATAATTAAGTTCATTATAACTTACCAACAAGTTGAATATCTAGACGCCATGTATCACTTCACTTCACAGAATTCATTTATTACTGTGTGATCTATATCTCTTCAAAATAGTGTAAAACAGCCCATTGTGATAAAACAATAACAGAACTCTTCCCTTACCTTGAAATACTTAATGCCAGTACGTGTGGCATACAATAATCATTAATTAGTATTAATTACACTCAACTATCAACATAATATTTTTTTTTTTTTTTTCAACATTGTGGACAGTTTCTTGCAAACTTTTCCTAAGTATTAATATGTAAATTTATCCTCGTCGCCACTTGTAGTATCCTCTGGTGGTAGACCCAACAGGTTGCTATCACTGTCTACCACTATATCACAGGCTCACACAACACCACCAAGTCCCCGGTCCAGGCCGCTCCACCGTCATAACTTGGCGCGTGTATATAACTGACAGACGTCATTAGTGACAGCGTACCTAACCACTTGTGGCTGTGAGACAGTGTTAACATATCTATTAAATAGATATACACTACACTCCCCTTTTTTCCATTACACTTCCCGGTCCTGTGCGTTCTATATTCAGGTGTTCGACGCGACTTTGACGAAGGCTTATTACGTGGCACTTAAATATTATATAACTGGCGAAATGCACAGAGTGCACTAATCCTGTCGGGGGTACGGGTTGTTCGAAAAAGATACCGCGGCCTCAACATAAAGGGCTAAGAAGGAACATGGGTGATTTTTAGTCACTAGAAGTCTGACACTCCCTACCGCTCTGCCCAGACCAGGAGCAATCATATTACCAAATATAAAAAAAAAATGTTGTACTAATATGTCTACCTCTGCCTAACCCTTCGGGGATTAAAGGCGTGATTTTATGTTGTTTTTAGGGTTCCGTACCTCAAAAGGAAAAAACGAAACCCTTGACGGATCACTCGTGTGTCTGTCTGTCTGTCCGACCATTCCCCCCCGGGAATGGTCGGACAGAATTTTAGTCTCAGTAGTTTCTGAGATAAGGGGGGGGGGCCTTATCTCAGAAACTACTGAGACTAAAATTCTAAAAAAAATACAGAAATTAGTTCAACACGTATAGATTACTTACAGGGAAACCTATATGAAGTCATGGTACGGAAGTACGGAACCCTTCATGTGCAAGTCCGACTTGCACTTGGCCAGTTTTTTTTTTCTCAATAGATACAAGTATCCTTCTTAACAAATGCAAAGGTCCAAGTTAGCATCAGTTTAGCATTCGTTGTGCTCTGTTTACTTTTAATTAGCCGATGTTCAGTCCCCGCCCCGTTTGTGTTACCAGCCTGTTTTATGTTGCCGTGTTTAAGTATTACACTAAGTTTAAATAGGAAGGATGTTGGTTTAGTTTCTGATTGGCTAAGTTTCTCATGTTATATTTGAGGCAGTACTAGGACGCTACGGGTTGTTCGAAAGAGATACCGCGACCCCGGCGTTTTAGTCAGAAGAAGTCTGATACTCCCGCTCCGCCTGGAGCAGTAGGATTCATTTGATGATTACCCAACTAGGTACAAAAAAAAGGCCAGACTAGGATAGAAAAGAAATTTAAACTGGGACGCGGGACGACTCGAGCAGGTATAACAATATTTTGGTTTAAAGAGTGTACATGAAGTTTCTGGCCCATTCTTCTCTAGAGAGATTTACACTTTAGAAAGGGCAACTAAAATATTTGTACAATTTATTATGCATTGTGACTGTCTGCTACTTTGTTTGTTTACATAATAATATTATTATGTTAATATTATTATGTTATGTTGTGTGTTATATAGACGGCACGGTTGGCGCAGTGGCTCAAGCAATGGACTGCTGCGCTGCGTGTCGCGGGTTCGATCCCCGCACGGAACAAATATTTGTATGAACTACAGATAGTTGTTCCGGGTCTGGGTATTTGTGTATGTGAGCTTAAATGTTTGTGAACGATAGAGGAGAATTTCCTAGTGTGGGGCAACGTTTTTATAAAAAAAAAAAAAAAATATGGCTGCTGATTTTCTCATAAGACCAAAACATATTTTGAGATGATACAGGTTTTTGCCATATTTAATATGCAACAGAGATTAAGAGACATAAGTGTTTGTAAAATATAAAAGTTGTCCCTCAGACGTTTTAAACAGACAAATACCGCCACAAAATTGATTTCAATGAGCGAAAATAAAAATAATTATAAATTAAATCCAAGCGAATACCTTAATGGTTTTAACTATTGGGTATTTAAACAATTATAAAGAAGAGATTGGAATTTTATTAATTAAATTTATTATAAGCCTAAAATAAATCCTATTAAAGGCTTACGTACCTTTGGAAAATTTAAGTTAAACTGAAATTAATTTATATTTACGGACCTAAAAATATAATAAAATTAGTTTCCAATCAGTTTACAGACTGAAGATTTATTTGAATGTCAAGAATTTAAATAAACAGCTACTTCAGATGCATTTACATATTTTGTTTTAAATGTGATGTATGTGTGTTTGCAAATGTCTCTTTTTGAGTTTTTGTCGTCACAAACACTTTGCTCGCTGACGAATTAAGTATTAGAGTATTTGTTACAATAATAAAATATTTTATTTGAAGTAGAAGCAATCAAAATACTATGTTATTTATTTTATTTACTCTCATCATCAGCCTATAATGTTCCCACTGCAGGGACTCAGGCATCCTCTCTAGGAGAGGACACAGTTTCACCGTCTTAAGAGCCGCGATGATATAGATAGATATGAAATAAATCACACCAAGTAATACGCCTGCCCGGGTTCGAAACCAGGACTTACGGTTCCTAAGCCGGGGCCGCCACCACTAGGCCACCGCTGCTTTACGACACCACTGCACCCAAAATGGTTAAGGAAAACATTGCCAAGAAACCGGTATATCCTAAGACCGAAAATTCGAAATATATATATAATAATAATTATATAAGGTCCCATTAAAATAGGCGGACAAATTTTAACACAGCATTCAGTACGCCTAAACAAAGATATCTAAGCAAAAAAAAAACACTAAATAAAGTGATTTTATTTTGAATTAAAATAATAAATTGCCGGCACTCTAGAACAAACTCGACCTGTATGGGGTACGCACTTAAATGCGTTTTTCTTATTTATTTTTTTACCATTGTACTTATTTTGGTGGTCTGAATGATTTCTCAAAAATTTTCCACCTATTTTAATGGGACCTTATAATAATAATAATAATAATAATTTATTTTCTCTAAAAACTTAGTAATATTGTACAGAAAATATTTTGGCAGGAGTAATGTCTAATAAATGGATGTAGCCACTGTAACCGAACTAGGCAATGCCTGTATTTCGGTTTCCAGTGCCGTTACCCTCGATATTTAAAAAGTATGCCAACAAAACAAAAAATATGGTGAATGACTGACTTAAAACTAACTTAATAAACTAAATTAACTTATATATACATAATGAAAAAACTTCAAGTCTTCTCCATCAAAACACACCGTCCTTTAACAGTTCACAACACAGCCAGGCAATCTCGTTGTTTTATGAACACTATCAGGTCGGAATGACGTAGATATTTAATGAGGGGGAGCCGGCCAATTTGCATGCAAAATAAAAGCAATCTTGAGTTCGGTGGGTACACCTGTGGTAGTGACGTCATAGTCGGATTACGGCTGTGTACGGAGTTTTGGTACATGGGATTATACGATTCATTTGTTTAAGGAACCACTGAAGGTATGGTGAAGCTGGTTTGGACAGCCTGCGGACTGACACGAGAAGTTCATATATAAGGTCCCATTAAAATAGGTGGACAAAATTTCAGAAATCATTCAGACCACCAAAATAAGGACGATGGTAAAAAAAATAATAAGAAAAACGCATTTAAGTACCTACTCATCAAGGATGAGTTTGTTCTAGAGAGCCGGGAATATATTATTATTTTAAGTAAAAAAAATACAGTTTATTTAATGTTTTTTTTTATTTAGATATGTTTGGTTAGACCGTCCACCTATTTTAATGGGACCTTATATACTTCAGTAGGATTTAGGTGTGTCCTCTTCGGAGGAGTTCGTGGCTAAATAATGGCAGCCACTCGTGTCGATCTTTTAGTTAGGTTAAGCCGTGCTAACCTGGGTTGATCCGTGAATAGGTGACCATAACACACCGAGTTTCGTTCGTGCCTCGGAGAGCACGTTAAGCCGTTATTTATGGCTGTCATTTTTTAATCTTTGACAGTCGTTACGGATAGTCAGTGTCCCAAAAAGTCTGTCAAGCAGTATTGCCAAGGAGTTGACGTATCGCCAGATACCTCAACATAGTGGGAAAATTCTAAGCTGATGTGTGTCTTCGTCGAAGCCGAGACCGCAATTTATCTGTACTAGTTTCATTGATATAGCTGTAAACGAAGTAAATAGATTTACTTAAGGTAAATATAATCATTAAGGTGTGAATCTGTTTTATCTCGTTAGATGGTGACCCTCTGTCTAATCGCCGAAACAAATGAAATCAAAACACCACACAAACAACAAACACCTATCCGAATAAAAAACAAACGAATTTCAAACAATCACGTTCAAAAATATGATGAAAACAAAAACAATACATAGTACTGTATTGTATTCACAAAATTGGTTCGTATGGTCATACCACTCCAATAGTGCTAGCCAGTTTAATATTTAACGGGACCGGAATATAAAAATACGGGACTTGCATTTTTAAAGCGCTTTATCGATTCCGTACCGAACGCCGCTGAAAAGTTCGAGAGGATGGGCTTTAAATGTTAAAAAGAGAGCGGTTACACACACATGTTTGCTCTTCTTACATGGTTGAAATGTTAGGCACCTGCTCCATCGTTGACGGGTAGCGATAAGATGGTAATGGTGGTCATTGACCCACCTACATTTATTAAACTTCTTAACTAGAAATCCAAAAATAAGCCTGTTCAGTGTTCATGTATTGAATCGTCATCCATCGTGATCTTCAACATTTTTTCTAATGAAAAACGGTACATGGTTCATTTGTTTTGGTTCGTACGAAGAGATATTAGGGAAAGGGCAATGACCGCCATTGACATCATAACTGGCAGCAACATATTATAGTCGGTGGTGTGAATAGTCAGCAATTAACAACTCATTTAAGGGCCTGTTTCACCACCGATACTTTAAGTTCCCGTTGACTCACTTGACATTTCAAACATTTTCTGTATCATTTTTTAATTTTTTCGTTAAGTAGTGGCTATTTGGCCATCGAGAAATAGGCCCTAAGTTTTTGCTAGCTATCTTTTGTTTTGTGTCTTAAGCGAGAAAATAGTCGATAGGTACTCGCATCCTCGTCAACAGTGAGACAGATGCTTTACTCAGGTTCCTTGGAAGTGTAAGTATACACGTATGAAGTTGGGTGTAACAGTAATTCTCCAGATACCTTGGCTTATAGCCAGTATATCGTTATTTAAAGAGAGGTGCTAACTTTTTCAAGTAGCAACTAGATCCCTCGGCCGCAAAGTTTGGTTGCTACTTCGAGAGTCTTTTGAAACCTTATGTTTATAGAAATGACAAATGTAATTTGAATACACGGATTTACAAACCCTCAACCTTCTTCACTGCTCTTTTAGACTACTAAATAACGAAAAAGTTCAAACCCTTGCTTTACAATTTAATTCCCTGACTTACCTCTAATAGTAACCAACCCGTAAATTATTAAACCAAGATGATGATTGTCGACAGAGCTAACAACAACTTGCCGAACGTCACCAAAATAGCAAACGTCGAGGTCGTACAATCCTTCATTTACCTTGGGGCTCTCATCTCAAATCAAGGAGGCTGCATAAATGAAGTTAAGAGACGCATGGCTATGAGCCGAAGTGCAAATGGACAAGCTCAAGAAAATATGGAGGAGCAGAAACATAACGAAAGCCACAAAGGTTAGGCTCGTAAAATCGTTAGTGTTTCCCATATTCCTTTACGCCGCCGAAACATGGACCCTACGGCAAACCGAAACTCAGAATATAGACGCTCTGGAGATGTGGTGTTGGAGGAAGATGCTCGGGGTCTCTTGGACCGAGTTCCGAACAAACGCCTCCATCCTAGATGAGTTTAGCATAAAAGAGCGCCTATCCACTCAAGTGCGCAGTCGGATCCTGAAATTCTTTGGGCATGTTAGTCGGCGTGGAAACGACTCCATAGAACGTCTTGTCGTGCAGGGGAAAGTCGAAGGCACAAGACCAAGGGGAAGATCCCCGATGTGATGGACAGACCAGGTGAAGGCTGCGATGGGCGCTGCCGTGCACGAATGTGCCCGATTGACGGCCAGCAGGCAGGGGTGGCGGGACGTCGTGCGGCGGGTGCTGTCTGCTGCCCAAACTTCCAGAACATGATAACCACGACCGCTCTGGCAAGAGTGAATCGAATAAGAAGAAGAAGAAATTATTAAAATCACATTCGACATCCATGTTGCTTAGAATGTGGTAGCATAATAAATAATTATTGAGAATTCCCTCTTTGGGTTAAAAGTGTCAAAGCTCACCGGAAAATTCTAGAAAATCCCGCAAATTAAAAACAGCCCTATCTGGTTGGATGAAAATGGAACTCCGCATATTAAAACCAGCCCTACCCATTACTACCATATAACAGAAATATGCTAAAGCATCTATAGCTACTAATCACCAAAAGCATAATTTTATTAAAAACAAACAGCAAAACAATAAGAGTTTAACAGAATGCTTCTCTAAAGGTATTTGTAATTGTTCGCAATTCATTGAAAAGCTTCGGTGCACGAAGCGAATATATTGAACAATCGGAATATTTTCGTAGACATATTTTAATAGTGACCACGTTAACAGTTTTGAAACTATTTTTATACGATGTTTTTTTAGAAAAATTGTATTTGAAAAATGTGGACTAATTGGAACACATTGTGGTGGGTTTATTTAATATTTGTATTTTTTTGTAGAATGTCTAGGTTTTAAAGTTTATATTTGCCAACTTGATTTATGATTGTCTTGTGTGAACTGAGGATAGGTGAACACAATATTTATGGGACCTATTATCATCTCAGAATATAAAATCATAGCAGAAAAAAACATCACGAATAATGCACCAACTGAAATATTTTTGACGGTATGGTTAGCGCAGTGGCTGAGCGATTGGACTGCTCCGCTGCGTGTCACTGGTTCGATCCCCGCACGGAACAAATATTTGTATGGCCTTTATATAGTTGTTTCTGGTATGCGTATTTGTGTAGGTATATGAGTTTAAATATATGTGAAGGCACCCACGATACAGGAGTGTGAACAAAATTGACTTTGTCATGCTGCATCTTTTTGGAACGGCCCCACCGTTGCAAAAACATGCAGCATGACAAAGTCAATTTTGTGTCAAACTATAAAAATCTTGTTTTTCTCTTTTTATCTTGGTTTTATATACCACCAATATTATTCTTGACTTCCAAAAAATCCTTCACTATTTATCAGCCTATATTTCTGCCCGATTCGTTCGACTACGGATGCAGGTGTTGCTTTGCTAAAACACATATTTAACGCATGGGAGAAAGCGCAAAATGCAATCGGTGTTTTCTGCGATCTTTCTAAAGCTTTTGATTGCGTACATCACGACACGCTTTTACGGAAACTGCGTCATTACGGTGTTCAAAATGAGGCCCTTGATGTGATAGATTCGTATTTACAAAATAGATTCCAATGTGTAGACGTAAATGGCGCGAAATCTTCCGGGCTACCGGTTCGGCTAGGTGTACCTCAAGGTTCAATACTGGGTCCGTTTTTATTCTTGGTTTATATTAATGATCTGCCATATTATTTAAAGGGTTTTTGTGACGTTGTACTATTTGCAGATGATACCTCTCTTATCTTTAAAGTAGATAGGAATAGACACGATTTTGACGACGTAAACAGCGCGCTATCAATGGTCACGGATTGGTTCACAACAAACAACCTTGTTCTTAATGCCAAGAAAACTAAAATAATTAAGTTCGCTTTACCCAATGTTAGAAATCTAGGTCCCAATATTATCCTCGCCAATCAGGAGCTGGAAACTGCCGACTCTGCTGTATTTCTGGGCATAACAGTAGATTCAAAATTACAATGGGGTTTACACATATCAAGCCTAGCGGGAAGGCTAAGTTCAGCCGCATACGCCGTCAGAAAAGTAAGACAATTCACTGACGTTGATACAGCACGGTTAGTCTACTTTAGTTATTTTCACAGCGTTATGTCCTACGGTATTCTGCTGTGGGGCAAAGCTGCTGATATTCAAAATATATTTGTACTGCAGAAGCGAGCGGTTCGTGCAATTTATCAGCTGGGTGCCCGAGTTTCCCTTAGAGATTTTTTTAAGGAGATTGGTATTCTCACGGTTGCTTCTCAGTACATCTTTGCCAACATTTTATATATTAGACAAAATATCCACCTGTACACTAAAAACAGTGATATCCACAACTTTAACACTAGAAATAAGCATAAACTACGCGCTCCTTTTCACCGGCTTCACAAAGTTCACAATTCATTCGTTGGGCTCGGGATTACATTGTATAATAAACTGCCATCTTCTTTTCTAGACTTGCCATTTAATGAGTTTAAAGCCAAAGTTAAATCTAATCTTTGTTTAAAAGCTTACTATTCTATTAACGACTACTTAGATGATAAGAATAGTTGGTCGCTGAGTTGAATACAAGACAATGTTTGTTATTTGTGTTCTTTCTCCAAAATTAGTTTACTGTTATGTTATGTATTTATTATTTTATTTTTACAATGTTTATTGTTATATACTTTTGTTTATTACTGATTGTGTCTGTAGTAAATCTTAAATGTAACTGACACCTTGCTATTGTATCGAGTCTGGTTCTTCTAACCAACCTAACAGACAGATGTGTGCTGGGGAGTTTGTTCCGCCACTTCTTCTTTCCAGCTAAACACTAGGAAGTGTCGATGGGTGGGCGTTTTGGGGGACTGTCTTATAAAAATGTAAATACAGTGAAACCTGGTTAAATGTGTCTCAGATATTCAAATCTGTCTCATGGGACCCCAGTATGAGTTCCAGTTATAGAGGTTTCTCACTTATCCAAGTCCCAGTTAGCCAAGTTTCACTGTAGTAAAGTAGGTAAAGTAAATTTTGACCTTCGAAAAGTGCTGATTATCAGCCTAGTTTGAATAAATGAATTTTGATTTTGATTTTGATTTTGATTTTGATTACAGGAAAAGAATAACAGAAACTGACAAATAACACTAAAAGCCAATTACGAAAATCGATAAAACTGCCAACCAGGAAAATAAGACAAACAAAGGAAAGTTTTGACGCAGACATAACATGTCATCGGTGGTCCGCCTCGAGGGGAACCGGGGAGAACTGGAGTGTTGACAGTATACGTGGAAATGTACTGGGGATGTTATTTTTCTGTTTATAAGAAAGGCTGCAGTAAGGCAGAGGCTTTTTACATGTAGAACTCTGTAGAACCCTGATTAAAGGTAGATAAAACTTTATTTTAAAGGGATATAATTTATATTGTTCACGTGGCGTGAGCAGTGGTGGCCCAGTGGTGGCGGCCCCGACTTACGAACTGTGAGTCGTGGGTTCGAACCCCGTCAGGCGCATTACTTTGTGTAATTTATTTCATCACCACTGCTCCCAAAACGGTGAAGGAAAACATCGTGAGGAAACCGGCATGTCTTAGAACCAAAAATTCGAAGACATGTGACATCTACCACTCCGCCCTGGGCCCGCGTGGTAGTTATAGCCCATCCCTCTCCTAGAGAGGAGGCCTGAGTCCCTGCAGTGGGAACATTATAGGCTGTTGATGAACGTAGCGTGAAATACAGGCTATTAAACTGAGGTTTGTTCGTTATCTTTAACCTGTCAGGCTGTCATAAATATAAGGTTGAGGAGTCGAATTCCCAGATAATCTTCAAACTTCTGACAGTTTGTCTCGTTGGGTTGCTGAGCATGGGGTCCTGGGTTTGATTCCCGGGTCGTATGTGCAATGGCGAGCTTTTAACCCAGAATTAAACGACATAATGTGGAAAAAGTATAATTAAGTACGACGGGCTGGTGTCCGCAACTCCACATAATGTGGAACAGACATAATGGTTTATTCAGAACAAATTAAAAATTATCGCTCACAGGTGACCAGAATAACGTAAGTACAAATAAAAACAAATACACACTCGCAATTAATATATACGTTTATGTGTAACAACTTTTTGGAATACACGAGGATCGCCAGTTCGCCTCGGGCGGTGCGTCAAATAATCCCAACTTTTGGAACGAAACCTTTGGCAAAGGTAAATACAAATACGTATGAATCGTATGAATTTGTTACTAACTGGCTAGTACCTTTGTCTGCAAATAGATGGATGAAAGAATTGTGTGTCGTGAAGTGAGGCTTTTAAAGCAGCTTTTTTGCTTGAGAAGCAGTGGAGTTCCAGATGGATGAGAGGGCTAGGGCTCCCGTCGGGGCTGCGGGTTGTTCGAAAGAGATACCGCGGCCTCGACACAAAGGGCTAAGAAAGAACATGGGTGGTTTTTAGTTAGTAGAAGTCTGACACTCCCTTTCGCTGTGCCCAGAGCGGGAGGAGACATTTGAAGAATGCCCACCCCCATAAAAAAGGTAGTTCCGGATGGATAAGAGGGGCTGAGGTTGGACTGGGTGGCCAGTTCTGTTGAGAAGTTGTGTGACCAGCAGTGAAGTGATATTTGCTAATGATGAATATAATTAATTTAACAGAGTGATCCAATTTTAACAATTATTTTTTCATCATCTGTGTAGTCTTCTCCCAACTCTCATCTGAATACCACTACTTCACACGGAGTTATTGCATATCTGAAATCCACAACCCATTTAGTACTTACTAGTACTAAATAAGTTGTGATACATGCGGATGACAAGATGCGTTACCCCTGGATAAGACTGTTATTTTAAGTTCATTTTTTCGCTGGAGATATATTTATTTTTAAAATTTAGTCCGGTTGGCAGACCCAATAACTGGGTTGTAGTGATCTTTTTTTTTTTTTTTTTTTTTCCTTTATTGGCCAACCAACAATTGTTTACACTGATAATATTTAAACTATGTATAAAGTATGTAAGGTTAGTGTAACAATTTATTATAGGTTAGTACCGCATGCCCCATAAACATTTTAAGTGTGCCACAAGCACTGAACTATAATCTTATTATTTGAGTAACAACCATTAACAAGTTCAACAAAAAGTTCTTGATGGGATAGAAAACCATAATAAACAGTAAAACAACAGAGATACCTACACAAAAACAGTACAGTACAAAATTAAAATTAAAATCAGTATAAAAAAAAAATCAAAACATAATCAAAGCCAAAATCAAGATCAGAAATCAAATAGGTAGTCGCCCCATATAAAATACTGGTATTCACTTGCATCCTGCTGAACTGGAGGTCGAACCCGACATAGTTTGTGAAAAGGCTAGGCAGATTGATGACGTGAAGCATAGCCGGGTCGCAAATTAACACTTTAGGGGCTAGTCTAGTGTGTGTGAGATTGGATCTTAGAACCTAATATACACCGTGTGTTGACATTAGGCCTACTATATTAGGTCGAAGCCCTTGTACTCGTAAAACCGCAAATTGAATTGTTACACGCCTTTCAGCTAGATTGACTTATGTTATTAGGAAGGGAAATAGGTAAGACCTTAAAAAGTTGAATCGTAAAGTTTATCGTTCTTTTTCTTCAGCTAATACGAGTCGATGTTCAGGGTAAGCTGCGTGTGCCTAGGTTAGTACGTAGCAAGGTGACCGCCCATTTCATGTCTCGTTTCCTCTGTGCCTCGGGAAGCAAGTGAAAAACTTGGTTTTTAACTGACATTTGTAGATCTTAGATAGTTGCTTCATGTTCATAAATGATATAAAATTGCAAATTTTATGGAATAGAAATTTCTATTATGGCTTAAAGAATAATTTCTTTATAAATAATTTTGAAGATTAATAGTTTAATTTAACTTAAAACCTTAATAAAAAAAAAAAGTTCTAAAAATTATTCCCGTTAAAGAAATAAAAGAAAAAAAGTCCATATTACCCAGTATTAACTGGAAGTCGCTCCATATAAAATACTGAACCTGCGTCCAATTAGCCTGAAATCTGACCCCAAAAAACGGCTAAACGGATGCTGAAGCTTGTAAAGCCGTTAGAATTAATATGATTTGTGAAACAACTTCTTAATTTTTCTGTCACATTTAAAAAAAACACTTTAAATAGGTAAGTCTTAAAGTTGAAAACTTATTCTCTTCTGAATTGTAAACAAGGCATATACATTAAACATTTGAAAAGTTTGAAAACGGTTATGGTAATAACCTAATAACAAGTAAAGTACTTTTATCTTAATTCTAGTTTAGTGCTTAAATATTCATTTAAATTAATAATCAAAACGTGTGAACAATGAAAATAAAACTACCAATTGAAAACCTTTTAAAAATACCATTTTTAAGCAGCTTAAAGAGTAAAATGTTAAATACATCAGATTTTCGGTAAAAGCTTATGTTGAATATTACCACAATTATTAAAATTTCCGCAGAAACAGCACGATTCAAAGTGTAGCATTATAAATATGGGTATTATGAACTCATGCAATTATCAAGGGAGACATTTCTCTGAGTTTAAGAGGAATAAATGATTAATACTCAGTGGACACTGCAGCCGGACATATAGAGAAATTATGCACTAGGGAAAGTGATATATCTTGTGACAAATAAATTGAATTAACAATATTGAGTATTTTGTAAAAACGAGGGGTTTATACTTGAAGGGAGTACTCATAAATATGAACAACTTTCGCATTAGATTCTCCGAAATATAAAAAAAAACGGTTACCATAATACTTTCGACTTAGGCGACCATAAATGTATGAAGCATTTGATAGTTTTTATTGCAATTTCATGGTTGGTTCTATATTAAAAGTACTGCATGTACCCTTCGTTATACTAATCACTCATTATAACGACAGCATATTCGAAAGCCGAGAAAGGGACCTTGCGACATTAGAACGATGGTTGCTACGCCGTAGCTGGACACTGGCTACGACGCGCGACGTAGCGGGTTGGGTAGTGAATGGCTACGCTACTAAATACGTAGCTTTTGCTTTTCTTTTCAAAATTAATCTTATTTTTAATTGAATGAACTAATAAAAATTGACTTACAGTGCAATATTAAATAAGCGTAAATAAAATAAGCAGTACCTTTGTGTTCATTATTTTTGTGTGTACGTAAATAAAATAATTCTATCATTTTCATACTAAAGTGGAAAGACAAAACAAACAATACGCCATTTCGTCATTTATTTAATAAGAAACGCTTGAAAACAGACATTGAGCAGGCGACGACCTCGTCTCCTGAAACTTTGCAAAATGTCAAGATTTTAATTTAACGATAAAATAGAAAACTTCATGAAACGGACGACAACCTTATAGTACAGTTGAACAAGCTAATAAGTATACTGCCAGCTAACTTGCATTTACTTTTAAAATTATACAGATACATTTAGATACTAATATCAAACGATGCAGCGTTGGACATCAGTCGCTTAATGCAAAGCGCATTACAAAAGAAAATTGCAATCAACATTTTCAGTGCATTAGAATTATAAAGATTTCGGTCTGTATACTCAAAAGTCAAAGTCAAAGTCAAAAATATTTATTTCAAGTAGGCCAGCAACAGGCACTTTTGAATAGTCGAATTAAACTAACTGCAGCACTCAGAGATATCCAACGATTACTCAAGCCGCCACCCAGCAAAGGCCTGACATAGTTTTGTATGACAAAACCGCCAAAAGCCCTTACCAAGCGACGCACGGTGGGCTGAAAATCGGCTTTCATAGACTTAGGCATTTTATTTTGGAAGTGCCAGTTTTTATGCCGGATATCACTTCTATTAGTTATAACAATATACAAAAATGACACCAGAATTGATTCTGCACAAAAACGAAGGAATTATAATTTTTTAACGAAATTTTTGTATGGAGCTAGTATGAAAAATCAAAATATCTCTAAAACGGCAGGGATAACCGTAATATCCTTATAGGGGGTTATAGTACTAATTATTTATGATTTTTTGACATACGTTACATAATGTTTGAAGATGCCGTTTTTTGCCGACGGCCCAAGCAACCACTGAAGCTCTCCGAGTGCGGCAGTAAACTACTGAACTACTGAAGCTAAATAAACTAAGCTACAGTCCCAGTCACAAGGCATAATAACTCGTGAGTGTACTGTAGTTGCCAATTCCAAAGCGTTGGTCTCATGAGAAGAATGGCAAGAAACTTCATGGACACTCTTTTAAAATCGTTTGGGTTTACAATATGTTCAAGGTACAAACATAATCTTGGTATAATACACACATGAAGACTATGCAGATACTAATTAGCTTGTTCGACTGTACCTACCTACGTACAAATATATTATTTTCGGAGTATTTTTCTATCTAGATTTTATTATTCTTCTTATGTTTATCTGTGAAAGTTGTGAGATAAAAAGTTTGTGACTTTATTTTAAAACGATCCTTTAAAACTTTAGTTTAAGCCCCAAAATATGCAAAACTCAAGCTAAAAATCGGAATATGAAAATAACCTTTTTTTTTGGTGTGTGATAAATCATCAAATAACCCCTCCCGCTCTTGGGCAGAGCGAAAGGGAGTGTCAGACTTCTACTGACTAAAAACCACCCATGTTTCTTCTTAGTCCTTTATGTCGAGGCCGCGGTATCTTTGTGACCAACCCGCAGTTCCGTTGTGAAATAACCTGCAGTGATAGTGCTCTAAACAAACCCAGGTGAGCCCAGTGTCTTAATTAAAGTTCCTAAAACACTCGTTTGTGATATCTTTTCCATTTATTTCATTGTACTCTATAACAATAATGTCCTATTTAAGCCAAAGGTTGACTGGTAGAGAATGTCTTGTGGCATTAAGCCCGTCCGTGTATCACTATTGTACATGAAGTTTAAATAAATAAATACATTTGTTCAGAATACCGGAAAATGTCCTCTTACGAAGCGACGACTCACTTGGTTTTACGCTCACTCTGGTTTAGAAACCTCTTTAGCCACGATATGTAGAACTAGCGGACGTCATGCGGTTTCACCGCTTAGTTCCTGTTCCCATGGGAATACGGGGATAAAAAGTAGCCTATGTTACTCAAGGTGAATGTAGCTTTCTAATGGTGAAAGAATTTTTAAAATCGGCGCAGTAGTTTTTGAGTTTATTCATTACAAACATACACACAAACATACAAATCTTTCCTCTTTATAATAAAAAGAAGAAGAAGATAAAGTGTAGATGTAGATTAGTGTAGATAAGAGGTATTTGTAAGCCTCTCACTATAAATAGATTCTAAGAATAGATAAACAAAAAGCCATTGTAAAATTCTTTGCCAATTTTATCACACGGGATGCTTCAACCTAAAACTCCAATGTAAAACTAATCTTATGCGAAAGTGCAACACTCCCAAGGATTTGTACGTAAATGCAAAATATACAGGGAATATTTTGTAAGCTTCTTATCTCAGGAGCTATTAGATTCTAGGCAGGAAGCAGGGGAGATCAGCCAGTCTAAAACGGCCACTTTGGCAGATCATAATATGAATTGCGTTAAAAAGCGTAAAATGGACCTTTCATTATAATAACTGCGTCTGTAACAATTTAGTAAAATACATCTTAGTAGGAAAATAATATGAATTGCGTTAACATTCTTAAAATAGTCACAGACGCAGTTTTTATTATGAAAAGTCCATTTTACGCTTCTAAACGCAATTCACATTAAGATCTGCAAAAGTGGCCATTTTAGACCCCCTGTTCTCTCTAAAGAGATTCGTGTATGTGTATTTTAGTGAGTAGGTACACAAAATAAAGGTGGAATTTAAGTGAGACATTATGATGACTAATGGTTAATTTTCGTTGATGTGGCGTATATTTTATCACTTTTACAGCATCTTTGTTATTTTTTTTTTCTTTCATCTGAAGTAGACCTCTTTGTCTGTATTATTTTAATTTGCGACGGACATTTTGAAATTGAAATCCTTTTAATTATGACATTATACATAGATGCCATTATAGTGCCCATGATGCTACAATTTTAAATCATTGTCAGACTTAAGATCCAGCCTAGTGGTAGCCAAAGATCTCCCAAGGAGCAAAAGACACGACAAGTATGATTAGGGTTCTTATATTATTTGAAGATATTATTTAGTGTTTATGTGACCACCACTTGGCAGTGTTTGACAAAAGTCCTTTCCTGTAATAACCTAAAAGCCTTATAAACGCACTTACTCAACTTTTCTTAGGCTCCAGCACAACTGCAACCTACTTAAGCAACTACAAACAATTATTCACTCCCCTAAAAACAATAAAAACCGCTAGCTACCTGCATATCAACCCTGTAACGCCAGCGATCGCGTGAGACAGTTCGCGTTTACTGCATTTCCCGTGACCGGCCACCAGTGCGACGACCCCGATCGAAAATAGCCGCGGCCAGGTAATGGACGTCAATTTAACTGAACTGCTGGGTTATTTCTAATTTTAGCAGCGCAATGTAGATATTTGTATTTTTTTAGAATCGTTTTTTTTTTGCTTTTGGCGAATAAAGCGAAATACAGAGGACGGCAAGTCATTGAAAGAAGAAAGAAAGAAAAAATATTTATTTGTTGCAGAAATATGAGATACAATCAAAAACAGTAACCATTCAACTAATATTAAAAAATAGGTACAAAAAAGAAAAACAACAGTATAAGTTTACATAAAATATGGAACACAAAAAAAAATGTTTACAGATTACACGTCGTGACTGCGACAAAGAGGTTACCCACTCAGCATGGTGCTGTGCTATGGACCGTATGGAGACCCACAGCACAGCGCTGGTTTTCAGTGGTCACCCGTGGGAAAAAACGTGCGAAAGCCAAGACAGTTTTAATATTGGATAAAATTAGAAAATAAAATAAGCAGTGAAATATAAGTAAGACATTGGGGTATCCTACGCCTAGCACGTTGGATAATAATTATACAACATCGTCCGGTTAGTCTTTTCCCACCTAGGTTGGGGTCGGCTTCCAGTCTTACCGGATACAGCTGAATACCAATATTTTAGACTAGCTTTTGCCCACGGCTTCGCCCGCGTGGATGTCGGTTTAACTACAAAAATGACGATTTTTCATACAAACTTTCATCCCCTATTTAACTCCCTTAGGGACTGAATTTCGAAAAATCCTTTCTTATTCCTTGTCTACATTATAAAGGGACCCTCTGTGCAAAATTTCAGCTTACTAGGTCCAAGGGTTTGGGCTGGGCGTTGATGAGTCAGTCAGTCAGTCAGTCAGGACTTCTCTCTTTATTTATATAGATAGATAGATAGATATTTAGATGGAGCGACTGACGATCTGAACTTTACAACCCAGTTAGAGCTGGATAGCATGATACCTCTTGGTGAAACTGTCTGTCAGACGTTATAAGGCTGTTAAACAAAAGAAAAGTGATCGTAAGGTTTCAGTATCAGAATATCCTACCTATCAGGGTGTTACTTTGAACTCTAAACTTTGGTTTGGACGTATTTTTGAGTTACGAGTATTTTTGATAGTATTTTGGCCACAGGTTCGTATTGCTTTTAAATATCGGTCCTTCTTCCAACACTACCGAAACGAAATACAGTCCTATAGTTTAGAAATAAATTCTGGAAGGTAACTTGAAAAAAAAACATATTTCTTACGCTATAAAATTAAAACGTCTAATAAAGTAAGAATATTTGACTGAAACCACGGCGAGAAAAGGGTTAATAGACTGTTGGTGGCTGTGGTAAATACTTGACATTATACGTTTCAGATATTCGAAGATATGTCGTTCGGATTCAAGCCGACAGGTGGCGAATACTGGCGATATTCCCACGGTGATACCTAGCCAGACACATTTCAAACGTTTTGCCTGTGGTTTTGCTGTATGATATTGAAGTGTTATTCAGCTATGAATATATCCAAAATGTTGTTGAATATTGATATTTTGAGAGTTATGTCCAGCAGTGAACTGCAATAGGTTGTGTTGATGATTGATCAACATAGTACCTGCGAGTATATAAATTAGATGAGAAAGGAAAAAGAAGTCAAAAATTGTTAACAAATACTAAAATTGTTTCGGTCCCATTCTACTAAACAGTTCTACGGTAGAACTAATGGGAATGTATTTTCCCGCTAGTCCTAAGATTTTAGGTGATACAAAATCGTAACTTACTAGTGGGACCAGAAATTCTCATCAATTCTACTAACTATTTTCCTACTCCTCCGCTATTCTTTTCTGATTAATTTCGTTGCGGGATCCAAGACAGTTAAATCATTTATCTGGGACTTCGTCGGGCTTCATTGTCTCGGCGCTTTTCTTCTGGTCGCCACTGTTGAATCTGGCTAACAGGAGTTACAGTGGTTTGGGAATAGTGTGGCGGGCTTGTCCCATTTTTTGTAACTCTATTACACAATTTAACTTAATAAAAACTAATGGGTTTCACTACTTACCAGTACTACGTTTTAGCGTAGGTCATACATTCACACGTCACTTCGTCATTACGATTCGACGATTAACTCTTCCTATATTAAATTCACTTGCTTCAAACATTGCAAGAAGTTCGTGAAAGATTGAATACGAACATGAAGAATACTATTTATTTTATTTATTTAAGCCTCTTGAAATTAGTTATAAAGATTTTTTTTATATAACTTTACCTAAGGACCTCTCGATGAGTACAGGCCTCCTCCACCTCACTCCACCTTTTCCTATCTTGGGCTGTTATCATCCAGTCGTTGAAGAGAGCTATTACGTCACATTTTTCCGTCAACTTTGAAACTTATCCCGACGACTTAAAACACAACTAGCTTACCTACATACCTAGTCCTCAACGCAGCATAAAACAAGTCTTGTACTGCGACAGCTCCATTCACCTACTAACGCTAGTCAGGTCACTAACCCCGTATCGATGACCGCTCAGGCCGTTAACCTCACCTGTGACGTAGAACCTAGAAAAACAGGGGCTCTAAAATGGCCACTAGCAGATCATAATATGAATTGCGTTAAAAAGCGTAAAATAAACCTTTTATAATAGTAACTGCATCTGTAGCCATTTTTCGAATTTTAACGCAATTCATTTTATTTTCAATATGATATCTATATAAATAAAAAGAGAAGTCCTGACCACAATATAAATATGGACAGTACGGAAACTGCCTACAAACGCTCGAAACCGCACACTCACACAAACATGCGCATCGACAGGGCCAGCTAGCGATTGTGGCAGTGCTCTCAGTTGTGCGTGCCGCGCCGAGACGAGTGGTTAGTTTACGTAGTTTTTTGAAGTGAAAACTTCTTTAGCGGTTACGCTTTTTCGATCAGCATCACGTGACCCTGACGCGAGTTTGAAAGTTTTTACCCATACAAAAAAAAGTGCTCAGCGCCGCTAAAGAAGTTTTCACTTCAAAAATTGAAATTGAAATATCTCGAAAACGGAGCGTCCTAGACAAAAAAGGACCAAAATTTTAACCCCCCTCTGCCACCCCCGTGATATTTAAGTGAGTATCACATAACACCAAATTTTTTTTTTTTTTTACACTGGTCCAACTTTACTTAATAATAACATTAAATAACATTTTATTAGTCTAAAACTGTGTAAGGAAAGGTCATTGATAATAATAATTTAAAACAATATAATAATATATTCGTTCTTATCATTCTTTCTTTTCTTTTTTTAAAATATTAATAATATGTTAATTATTTATAGCAGAATTGCACATCACTAGTTGTAGTAAGCTAGTTATTTCAATTCGATTCATTGATCACAAGAGTATAAAAATATTTAAGAAAAAAAAACAATATCATCAACATTAAAAGGGACAACCCTATGGCTTCAATGGAGCGTAGGTAGTTATCGCATCAACTAGGCTTAGTTTCGGTACTGTCCATATTTATACTGTGTCCTGACTGACTGACTCATCAACGCTCAGCCCAAACCCTTGGACCTAGAAAGCTGAAATTTTGCACAGAGGTTCCCTTTATAATGTAGACAAGGAGTATGGAAGGATTTTTCGAAATTCAACCCCTAAGGGAGTTAAATAGGGGATGAAAGTTTGTATAGAAAATCGTCATTTTCACGCGGGCGAAGCCGCTGGCAAGAGCTAGTATTTAAATATAAAAAAGTAAATTTAGTATATAAAAAAGACTAAAACCATAGAGGGAATAGTGGAAGGCTATGGGGGAGGCTTTTGCCCAGCAGTGGGACAATATAGGCTAGGGAAAAAAAAAGATCTAATTTCCTAAATGGTCACAGACGCAGTTACTATTATGAAAGGTCCATTTTACGTTTTTTAACGCAATTCATATTATGATCTGCTAAAGTGGGCGGGCATTTTAGACGCCCAGAACTCTGTTCTTCCGCAAACTCTGTTTTCGACTAACTTTTTAGTATCCATTTAAGCAAAGTAGTTTGTCTGTGTTCGTCGAATAAAGTAGCAGATTTTTACTTCATTTTGATTTGCTCGAGAAAATTCTGTAATGGTGTGTTTTTTCCTGTTTTCTTTGTTTGTTATTGGTGGAAGTAAAAAAGTTGTCCGATGTGTAAGTATGGTGATTTTTTGGTTCGTAAATTCGGAATAGGGAAACGGAAATGCAATTGGAAGTGGGTCAATATCTTAGCTTCTCTGGGTAGAGAAAAACTGTTCTGATGGGTAACATCAAAAAAAATATTTTTTGTCAAAGTGGATAAGCAACAAGATTTCTATAATATATGAATTGAAGACAACCTAACATCACACAAGTAATTCTCGAAGGGTTAAGCAGAAGCGTACACATTCCGCTAGTTATTTTTAAGGTAGGTATACTCTATGGCGGTTTCCGAGAATTTTCCGAGAAATTATGAAATGAAATGAAATATGCACAGCAGTCGCGTTTGCAACTATTAGACATACGACGCAGTCAATTAAAGATAAGTAGGTATTTAAGGCGACATTACCTGCCCGCGACCTTGAGCGCGCGTTTAACTCATCGCCTTAACAAATAAGGTTGAAAATGGGGATGCGTTTGATTCTCGTGACTGCCAATATGAACGATAGTTCGCAGATTTAATTTATTAAAAAAAAAATACGCTGTAATGTTAAAATATTTTTACATGTCTTTAGTTGGTTAAATTTTCTTTCTGCTAGTAAATAAAAAAATAACAGTTATCGCTCAAAATATTGAGCATTTCGAGACGAAAAAGTTTTTTCTTGTGATTTTTTTGTGATTTTGTGATTTTTTTTTTTCGTGGTTCTTGATTAATTTTAGAAAATATTTTTGCATAAGTCTTTTACCTATACATTTGACTATACACTGTATTTTTTTTGGAATAGTAATAAGTAGCAATACGGCTAACTCTGCAACGAAAAACAGGTCGTTTTTACGGTGTCCCTCTTATCTGCGCCTTCATAGAAAAGTCAGTGAACTCGATCTAATGGAGACGTGAGGTGAAGACAGTCAAATAACCACACCTTTTTCATTTTTTGGTGGGTGGAAAATCATCAAATAACCCTTGGGTAGAGTGGAAGGGAGTGTCAGACTTCTACTGACTAAAAACCACCCCATGTTCCTTCTTCGCCCTTGTGCCGAGGCCGCGTTATGAAATAACCACACCTGAGATACGCCAAGAGGTTCACATTCAAACATTAACAATAGTATGTGAGCAACATTAATCTAATAACTTGAAACCCTAAACTAAATGACACGTTTAGGACCACAAGTGTCTTAAAACCAACTGACCCTTACTGCTCGGTCTTCCGTAAAATTGTGAGCGTGATGTGAGCCCCAACATGGTCAATTAGGTCACTGACTTGTTACCGGTCGTTCACCCCTATGGTGTAATTGTCTAGACTTGTATCGTTAGTAACAACCTCATTACTTTAACAGTGAATCCACCGCCGCGCCGTTCAAATATTCATGATAATTGAATAATGTCAGGGCTTTTCGTGACCGGTTGTTGTAGACTTATTGGAACAAAGACTTCTTAATGACGTAATTATGTACACTGTATTTCGTAAGGTTGACTCGTGGTTAAATAGTAACTGTCACTCTGGTTGATGGTGTTTTTTTTTTTTTGTGATGGGCTTACTCTTGACCTCAATCTTGCCCTAAGGGCAGAGATGGGGTCGACGATGAAACGAGCTTACCCAGAAGAAGCCTATTTACTCGCGACTTAAATAGATTGGGGTTATATGAACTCGGGAAAACCGACGGAGCCAGGGAGTTCCACTGTTTGGCTGTGCGCATTATAAAAGAATTGGCAAAGCGCTTCGTTCGAATGTGAGGAACATCGACAAGGTATGGGTGATAACCTGCAGTGCGTCTAGTCTCCCGATGGAAGAAGGGAGATGGTGGAATCAGCCCGTGGAGCTCCTGCGCACACTCTCCAAAGTACAGTGTCTAGATGATCTTTTGGTTACGCCGTGCTCGCCTAGGTTTGCCCATGGATGGGTGAGACACTCATTACATATACATTATACACCCATTACATAGGAAGCACAGTCGATTCCACTTTTTTTCGCACGGAGATCGGAAACAATCCTCCAAAGAACGTTCTACTGTGATAAAAAGTATCCAACCAAAGACGTATAATAGGTTATCTGTGTGTGATCTACGCTTTGGTATGGGCAACTACTGCACTTTCACAAGTTAGTATGACTTGTGACTTTCTCTTCTTTGTATTACTGACATTCAGAAGTGCCTCTACTGGAAAATAAATGGTTTGAGTATGTGCCTAAAATAGCATTAAGACATAGTAGCTTTCGAGATATAAGTATTCGTATGGATTGCCAGAAATTGTCAATGGCTTATCAGAATTAATTCTGCTCAGACTAAGGTGATGTTTTTCCGAACGGTCGAGTGTGAAGCACTCACAACCAGTGTGCCAGAAGGATCGTGGAAGAATTTCAATGATTCAAAACTGAATGAAAAATCGGGTTCTACAAACCCATCGAGTCCGCCCACAGACACGATGGTCTAAATAAAATGTTACATAAGATGGTATGTTATGTGAGCAATCAATAAAGTTTGGAAGTATGCCAGTATTGCCAGCGTAACAGACAAAGAGGGCAACACTGATTCTTAACAGTCATATCTTGTAGTGCTGCTTCTTAAGATTTTTATACTTGCTTTTAAGAAATGTTTTATGTCGTAGTGGTTTAAGTTTATTTTGGATATATCTGATAGACGTATGGAAGAAGAAGTGATGGTACGCCGACCCTAAACTAAATTGGGGAAAGGGCATGAAAATGACGATGATCTTTGACATCGGGTAGAAAACATATTGTGGTAACCTTGACTTTTAATTTAAACAGTTCTGAAATTACGAAGTAGGTTTTGTAGATAAATCTTGTGACCAAAATCAGCTAGTAAAATATTTAAATCGAGATTGTTGTAACGTGGTGATCAGCGGTGGATCGTGAAAGGCGCAGTAGTTCCTATGCTTACCGGTGAAGGTGTGGAAAGGGAAAACCGGGGTGGTCTTTAGTCAGTTAAAGTCTGACAGACCCTCCACTCGACCCTGGGCGGTGGGCATTCATTAGGATTTCCTACCACGGAACAAAAAAAAAGACGAACATAGAAGATATTATAAAAAGTTGCAATGGCTAGTACGTTAGAAATTACTGTTACGGTTTCGACCAAAGAACTATCTAATTCATTATGTTTAAAAATAGTCTAATGAAAATTTAATTCACGTAATCTAAAAAGTTTTCGTCCTATAAGTCTATACTCAAAACTTATTTGTATTTGAGTTGTAGCTTGTTATAAACAAAGATTTGACTAAAACTTAACGACGGAATAAAAACTAAAGACATCACCATTTGCCTAGCCTTTTCCTAACTAAGTTGGGGTCGATTTTCAGTCTAACAACATGCAGCTGATGAACAAAATATCATTAATCCCATCTGGAGCCACTGATTTCTTTTCTCAAAAGTAGTTTCAACAAAGACCACATCTGTCTATAGTAATGCCTACCTATCTCTCTTGTGAATAAAAGCATGAAATATAAAATGTCATTCGTCTGAATAAATCGTAAAGTGATTCCGCAGTCGCACTCGCTGAATACGGCCATACCCGGCTATACCTGACCACCCGGCTATCCGGGTCACGCATATCTGCATAGGGTAATCCGAGCGGCTCTAAAAGGCTTTCAACTCGAAAATGTTGCAAATCTAAAACATGTTACTACTATTTCTAGTAATGTGATGTCACTACTAGTGCCAGAGTTAAGCGGGGAATGTTAAATGTATGAGGATTTCGAAAAGTTAGATAATGGTGGTTCTTTTAACTTAATTTTAGTGGTACGTAAATCTAAGTAATAGTAATGTGAAAGTTTGTGTGGATGGTTGTTACTCTTTTACTCAAAATATACTGGAGGGATGTGGATGATTTTTGGTACGCAGATAGTTTATAATTGAAATTAACATAAAGGATACCTTTTATCCCATGGTACAACTACCGAACACTGAAACCGCGGGCATAAGCCAAAAATACATATAAAGGAAGTTTCTGTTTTGTTTCCCGGTTTTTTTTTACATTTACATGTACGTTGTGCCGAACGCACTTATTTAGGAACTGAACTATTGCTTGTGGTGCTCAGTTAAGTCTAACATTTTTGTGGTTCTAGGAATACAAACAGAAAAAATATGAATTAAGTGGTTAAAAAAAAAATAGTAAGTTAGATATTTAACTTCTTGTAATCACAAAAAAATGTACATGTCAGTCTCAGTCATACCATTGTTACTAACATGGACGTAGCCCGAAATAAAACCTGTATTAATAATAATCTAAATGGTCCGACTTTTGTGCGACTACCCACAGACACAAGATCTCGAACAAGAAAGATTTCTCGAACCATCTCCACATAATAATAGACCGGTCACACCCCGTCTGAGCAGTTCTCAGAACAACTGAAAGTTTCCTCGTTATTTCTCAGCTGAATTTTGGACAATTTATATTTAAAATCCAAAATCTACGTGATCGGGCTACGAACGTCCCACTTCGGAAGTGTTCGGCAATGAAACCCGAAGTCCCTGCCAAGAATTGTGAGAAAATATTTAAGTTCCAGGATAGTATATTTTAAAGTAAATTGACATTGTGTTTCAATGAGATATTTTATTAGGTTTTTGTTTGAGTAACGAGTGGTATTCGTAAGTTTTTGAAACGTTTTATTTATAATCTTCTAAATGAATTATGTTAACATAACATAAGTCCCATGTATAGGAGGTGAGCCTATTACCATCAACGGGGTACAAATCCAAATTCTGTGACTGCTTCTGAGAAATTCCTGATAGTAAAACTCAATAATACATTGCTCAACCCAGAAATAGAAACCAGGACTTCGTGCACAAAATGTAAAAAAAAACTGTACAAAGGCGGACTTAATACCGTGGGCATTATCTACTACCTTAGGGTGATCCAAAGACAAAACCTAGTTTGTGCAATAGGCAAAGGTGCTTTAAATATTTTATGAAAAAAAAATCTATATCACAACAATATGTAAAATATGTATTTAACTTCTATGTAACATTCTAGCTCAGAATGATATAGAATACGTGGTTACCGTCCCTTCCATCCTGTATAGTCCCGAACATTAGAAGGTCATTAAGGAATGATCGCCAAAAAATCTATATCACAATAATATGTAAAATATGTATTTAACTTCTAAGTATGTAACATTCTGGCTCAGAATGATATAGGATACGTGGTTACCGTCCCTTCCACACTGTATAGTCCCGAACATAAAAAGGTCATTATGGAATTATCGCCAAAATATCGACATTTACACAGCTACAGCTTATCTTATTTAAATCTGAATCATCTTACCTACATGTGTCAAGGTATTACATTAAACTTAGTTTAAACCTATTTCATTTTAATCACTTTTAAACTTTTGAACAAAGTTGATGAGATTGTGGTTTACAGATTGGGCTGAAGTTTTCATAATTACATTTTAACTTTTATCTCATGTAAAGACTTGTGGTTGGACAAATAAGTAAGTATAAGTAAGGCAGGCTAACTTAAATATTTCAAGCTAGTTTGGCCTTATTTATAGCGAATTACTTTGTGTAATTTCATCACCAATGCTCTCAAAACGGTGAAAGAAAACATCATGAGGAAACCGGCATGTCTTAGAACCAAAAAATTCGAAGACATATTATTGTGACATCTACCAATACGCACTGGGCACGCTTGGTGGATTAAGCCAGTCCCTCTGAGTAGGAGAAGAGGCCTGAGTCCCTGCAGTGGGAACATTATAGACTGATGATGATGATGATGATGATGACAGCGAATGTAACACTTGTGACCAAAGAAAACAGGCAGGGCCAGACAGGCTGAATTACTATAACATAACATAACATCACGCCTGTAATCCCTGAAGGGGTAGGCAGAGGTGTACACAATATGACATACCCAAACGCCAGTTATGTTTACGTCCCATTTAATAAGGGGCGAACCTATTGCCATCAACCAAGAACAAATCCAGGCTCTGTGGATGCTACTGAAAAAATCGTGATAGAAAAATACAAATACACTTAGCCCGACCGAGGAATCGAACCCTGGACCTCAGCTCAGCAGTCTCGCTTTTGACCACTAGACCAACGAGACAGTCTTTTTTTTTTTTAAAAAAACGTTTTCCACACTAGGAATTTCTCCTGTATCGTGGGTGCGTTCACAAACATATAAACTCACATACACAGATACCCAAACCCGAAACAACTATCTGCAGGCCATACAAATATTTGTTCCGTGCGGGATCGAACCCGCGACACGCAGCGCAGCAGTCCAATCGCTCAGCCGCTGCGCCAACCGTGCCGTCAAAAGTCTTGCTTACTATTCTCTCATAAAAAATAAAGCTAGTACCAAAAAGTACTTCAAAAACAACGCAAAACACTAATTCAATCCGTATAAACAAAATCTGTGAAACTTTTACTTACAACGACAAAAAAAATAACAAAAATAAATCTCAAACAAAAAACCCTAATCCCCCTGATTTATTCTTTCAAGAAATAAGTTATTTAGCTTTTTACGATCAAAGTTTTTTGCGCATCAACTACCTCAAGTACTTGTCTCAACCAATGGTTCATGAAATGGCCATCTCTTATTCATGAGGTGACTGAAGAATGGTCGTGCGTCTATCATTTGGGGCAGCCATGATGAATTCAAGTGGGTTTCTCTTGGTGTCAAATTCCTGGTTTGTTTGATCGATTTCTTCGAATTGTTAGTGGTGGTTGTTGATTGCTTTTTAGTAATTTATAAAGGTCGTTTTGGTTTGTTTGTTTGTGTGACTTTTTAAATCCAACTGCACTTTCTGGCAGAAAGTTTGAATTTTTGCCCGATTAATGGCAATACCTAGACTCGCCCCCTATTTCATGGGACTTGAGTATCACTGGCAACATGTGAGTACACTATTAGGTACCAGAGGTAGTCAAGTACTTGTCTCAACCAATGGTTCATGAAATGGCCATCTCTTATTCATGAGGTGACTGAAGAATGGTCGTGCGTCTATCATTTGGGGCAGCCATGATGAATTCAAGTGGTTTTCTCTTGATGTCGCGGTTAGTGGTTGTTGATTGCTTTTCAGTAATTTATAATGGTCGTTTTGGTTTGTTTCTTTGAGTGACTTATTAAATTCAACAGCACTTTCTGCCACGGACTCTGTATTTGTGCCTGATTGGTGGCAATAGGTGCGCCCCCTATTACATGGAACCTAAACATAGCTGGCGATACGTGGGTCTACTATTAGGTACAGCTCTGTCTAACCCTTCCGGATAACAGTTGCGTAATGTTATGTTTTGTTATGTTTTTTTCGGAATATTGCAGAGTAAACTTCTACTATACACATAATAAAAAAAGCCGGTTAAACAAAGGAAACGTAACGATATGTCTTCAAAAAATCAAAGCCAATCGAACTGATGTTTTTGTCCAAAACTATAATAAATAGGTACCAAAAGAAACCCTACCTACATAAAACATCACCTAGATCTAAATATAGACAAAGAAAACACCGCACTTTTCGCACAAAATTAAAAATGAAACGTAAAGCGAACCGCACAGGGTACAAACAAGACAGTGGAGTGCGGTTTACGGCCGCACCGCAATAAAAAGTGCGGCCAACTTTGGCGCGGCCTTTTATTGTGTAACGTATGTAAGATGAGGGGATGGGGGGTAGGTAAGTATGTTGAGGACTTTAGGAGTGTAACGCCTTGTTTTTGGAGGGTGGGAAATGATCAAATCTCTCTCATCAAGCTCTGGGCAGTGTCAGACTTCTACTGACTAAAAACCACACATATTCCTTCTTAGCCCTTTGTGTCGAGGCCGCTGTATCTCTTTCCAACAACCCCCAGCCCCGACGGGCGTCGGCCCTTGCCTTGCCTTCAATGTAACGCCTATCTGTGTGATGAACACTGCATCTACTTAAGCATTCAACTTGTTGGTATGAAAGTGTATTGGCGATTCTGAAGCAGTCAGCCGTACGCCGACTTTTGGCAGCAGAAACGACTTTTGGTCAATACCAGGAAGAATGTTAGGTTTGTCACCAAACTTCCGACCGGTAGTCTAACCAATTTTCAAATCAAGCGACCGATCATGCAACTAATTGTGGCCATGGTAGCGTACTGCTCGATATCTTTTAGACTCTTAATGATTAAGACATGGTGGCAAAGATTTTCTATGTCCGTTAATTTTATATGTTTTTAGTAAAGCCATATACACATACGACCCACCGTGATGAGAGAACCTGGACTGAGAGCAGTTGTTTTCTGTATTACTTCTGTATCATCATCATTTCAACCAAAAGACGTCCACTGCTGGACATAGGCCTCCCCCAGGTGTCGCCACATTGACCGGTCCCGTGCGTCTCGCATCCAGCGGGTCCCCGCAACCTTCACCAGGTCATCGGTCCACCTAGTGGGAGGCCGCATTTAACGCTACGTAATTTCTTCTGTTTGAGGTTATCTATTCCCATCACGACATGACTTCAAATACAGACTGTAAGCTAAAGTATATTACCGGAAACTTGGTTTCACCAGCAAGTCTTTATAAGCTGTTCTAGGCGTCTATAAACTTAGTGCTATCCAGACAAAGTTGCCGCTTAAGGAAATTAGTTTGAAACACGATTTAACAACAAATAGGCTTTGTTGAGTAAATGCGCACTGATAATGTTTGCAAGTAGTGAATTAGTGGCGAGAAGCAGTTTCTTGAAAAATTACAGATATCAACGGAAGTGTACCCACAGAATACGAGTATTGACAGCCTTAATGAAAAATGCTAATTTTTAATCTATATTTCTATTTTATTGTATTTTAATTTGAATTTTGTAATGTTTATTTTGTGATTACTGTGCATACCAACATAGTTTATAAGTTCCAATTGTTACTAACCACTATGGATCATTGTTATCTCTCAATAAATAAATAATTATTATTATTAATCATCATAAACTGCCTAGCCTTTACTCTACTATGTTGGCGTCAGCTTCAAGTCTAACCGGATGCAGCTAAATATCAATATATTACATGAAGCGACTGCCTATCTGACCTCCACAACCCAGTATGAACTGGGTAAAACGATACCCCTTAGTAAGACTGGTTTGTCAGACTTTCAAGCTTCTGACTACTTGTAACGACTGTCAAAGATCTAACAGTGAGAGCCCAGCCAGGATGCACGGAGTAAACTCGGTATGTAATGGGTGGTCTCCCATCAATGGACCAACTTAGGCAACGCGTGGCTCAAGAAGATGAACACGATTGGCTGTTGTCACTTACCCATGAGCTCCTCTCATCATCATCATCATCGTCAGCCTATAATGTTCCCACTGCAGGGACTCAGGCTTCCTCTCTAGGAGAGGGATGGGTTATAAACCACCACGCGCGGCTAGTGCAGGTTGGTAGATGACACATTTATCTTCGAATTTTTGGTTCTAAGACATTTCTGTTCCTCACGATGTTTTCCTTCACCGTTTTGCGAGCAGTGGTGATGAAATAAATTACATAAAGTAATGCGCCTGACTGCTGAACCCTCGACTAACTGTTCGTAAGGCGGGGCAGCCACCACTGCTAGTGAGCTCCTCTAAAACAGCAAAACATCATCATCATCATTCTCCTGCCCTTATCCCAATTTATTTGGGGTCGGCGCAACATGTCTTCTTCTTCCATACATCCCTATTTCTCGTCATCTCAGTAAAAAAAATAAAACAGCAAAACAATCACCGAAAAAAAAATCCTCCCCAAAAAAAAACTTAGAACATTCTCTCCGCTTCTCCGCACCCAAAGAGCCATACAGTTCATTAAACGTTTATGATCATTCAGTTAATTCAAGTATAATTATCTGGAGCTCTTACCGAGGGCCTTTACCAGGAGCTCTCAGGTTAATGACTCGTTAACTCAAGAACAGGTTGCACGTGATTTATGAAGAGCTCCTGCTGATTTGTGATCGGATTTTGAAGAGATTAGTGGTTACGCAATTACATCGATTTAGAAAATTGTGGACTTTGTAAACAGGCTTTGGCTTCTCGACTCGATTGTACGAGTATGTAGTATCTGTTTTGAGAATGGCGACATTACAGAACAGAAAAGCAGGGGTGACATTCATTTTGCGTTATCATCATCTGCCTAGCCTTTTTCTAACTATATTTGGGTCGGCTTCCAAACGGATGCAGCTGAATACCAGTATTTTACATGGAGCGATTATCTATCTGCCCTTCACGACCCAGTTAGTACGGGGTAAAACCACTTTACGTAACGTAACACTGGATTTCAAACTTTCGGGCCACTAACTACCTGAGTACCTGTAACGGCTTTACGTACTTTCCGAGGTACCAAAAAAACTCGGAGCGGTCACCTATCCACGGATTAACCTAGGCAAGCGTGGCATAAGCTGCAGATCGTTTTATTTCAGCTTTATTGTGCCAGTAGGTGCGGAGGGCAAAGTGTATTTTTTTTCTACCAGCGACAACGAAAAGATCGAAGCAACCAGAATAAAAAAATACACACACACAGGACAATTCATGTTTAGCTTTTAAACTAGAAAAATTAACCTTCAAATCTTACCAAACCTTATTAATTTTAACGTTTATAAACTATAGATAAAAGAACAAAAGATAATTCACTCCGCGAATTTGTAAGCGAACCTAAAAAATTATATATTTTTGGGTCGCCCTTTCTGTCAGTCACTCAGGACGAGATTTAACTTAATTCAGTTTTATTTTCTTAAGAAAAACGTCTGGCCCACATCTCTTAGCCTTCGGAGACTGATATTTTATGCTTTACTGCGTTAAAAGAGATTCGACTTTATTTTATTAGCATTGGTATATTTCATTTGTATTGTTTGTGACACACTTATACCTAAGTGATGTTGATATAAAAAAATAGGTATTAGAATAGTTTAGTTTATCAACCGACTTCCAAAAGGTTCTCAATTCGCCTGTGTGTTTGTTTTTTTTTTGTTTGTTTGTTATACAGCTTCTGAAGTCGGTGGCAAAAAAAAACAAAATAAAACAAACAAACGTCACCGACTTCAGAGGCTGTTTTTTCTTCTGTAGTTTATTTTTCACCTTTTTATTGTATTTTTTTTTAACATAGATAGCTATTGAATTAACAAATGAATAAATTGTATTTTTAGGATTCTGTCCCTAACGGGTAACCAACGGAACCCTGTTACAAACCGTCGCCTGTCCGTCTGTCAGTGGACTGTGTCTCATGATCCGTAATTAGTATATAGACAGCTGAAGTTGACGACTTGTCAAAGATCTCACTAATAAAATAGCTGAGAACAACGACGTATGTTTTTGATAATATTTTCCAAAGCATTTCATTTTAAGTAAAGTCTGTTACTCAACAATAAAAAAAAACATTTCCAAATAAAATAAAGCCGAAAACACACAACAAATGTTGTTTAACCCACATTTTATTACACGTCAATAACTTTTATCAGTGCGTTTAAATCTAAATGTAACTCTTACTTGTATTCACGACTACCCATTAAGCTATACATTTCCATTTTACGCTGATGTCGCACTGTATGGAAATCCTATACAATACGAGACCAGCTTATACTGGAAATGTATAGCTTGATGAGCAGCCGTGTGTACTCGCAAATCTGCTGAATTTATCGTGAACCATTTCATATTTACTCTTTATTATCTGTGATAGGTTTAAAACTGTTATCAAATGAAATGACATCAATTTTAAATCGTTTCTGATAGTGAGATAAGGTTTTCACAAAATGAGCAGAATTATTGGTTGAATTTTTTTTCATGCAAATTGTGGCTGAAATGGGCCTTTTTACCCGACTGCGGCGAAGCCCAAAAGGAGGGTTATGTGTTTGACGTGTATGTATGTAAGTATGTATGTATGTCCGTTTCTTTGTTCCCTCATAACTCATAAACGGGTGAACCGATTTAAATTAAATATACGTCGTTAGATTTGTCTTGATGGCGCGAGTGTTATAGGCTACATTAAAATTAAAAAACAAAGAAAAATTGCGGACTTTGGGGGCCAAACCGCGGAGTTCAAAAAAATTTTTTTTTCAATACCATCGAGTAGGGTATCAAAATAAAGGGTTTTAAAAGGAGATTACAAAAACATATAACACTTATATGTTTAAAAGAAATTAAAAGTGACAAATCCTATAAAACAAGCACAAAAGTTAAATCATCTGCGAAGAATTTTACGCGACCAACGAAAGAACAAACACAAAAGAACTAAAAAGTTGGAAATAAAAAAGTAGTTAAAAAACTAAAAAACCCGACTGAAAAAACTGAAAAGCAAAAAATAAGCACATTTTAAATTAAACAAAACTTGGAAGCAGGCGGGGTTCATTTGAATATTAAATTAAGAAAAGAAAAACTGAAAATAGAATGGACCCCGCCTTCTTCCAAGTTTTGTTTAATTTAAAATGTGCTTGTTTTTTGCTTTTCAGTTTTTTCAGTCGGGTTTTTTGGGAATATCTTTTATCTGTGACTCAATAAATGGTGCATATTTGGAAATTGTTGCTAGGGCTTTTGTTAAAACTTGTATTTTTTATACTAGATAGAAGGAACTGATGCACTCGAACTCTGAATTATTGATCCAAAACATCGTTATCCTGCCCCTATCCCATTTTGTTTGGGATCGGCCCACCATGTCTTGTTCTTTCATCACCAGCCACTCACTTTCAAAACATGTCATCTTTTACACAGTGGCACCATCGTTGCTTTCGTCTTCTGCAACTCTTATTCATGACCAAAACATTCATCTTTACGGTACTTTCCTCAAACATTTACGTGACATGCGCATTTTATGCAAAAAAATAAGTATAACCACTTTATGATCCAAGTACGTTTACTCTAATTCCAATAGTTTACGACCTTTAAATATTACAGAGTGCCAGAATCCCATTAGGTACTTAAAAGCTATCCACCAGCATTAAACCAAGACAAAAACCTAGCTCTTCCTCGGTCGCTAGGGAACGGTAATAAATACAGTAATTGAACGCAAAAAACGCAAAATCTAGAGAAACTAACCCGAGGGCCACGAAATGCGACACTCCAAGCGAATTAGCATTGTGCTGCAGGCGTCAGCGTCGAGCGTCAAAAATAAATGCGTATCGGCCACGAAAATAACGCTACGCTCGCGCTTGTGGCGTCAATCGGCTACAACTTGTGACCTTGTAGATCATAGACATACTTTTGTTTTTGACGCTCGACGCTCACGCTTGCAGCACAATGCTAATTCGCTTGGAGTGTCGCATTTCGTGGCCCTCGGGTTAGTTTCTCTAGATTTTGATCCAATTTGAAGCTGGTTCTTGATCTATCTATCTATCTATCTTCTATCTATATAAATAAAAAGAAAAGTCCTGACTGACTGACTGACTGACTCATCAACGCCCCGCCCAAACCCTTGAACCTAGAAAGCTGAAATTTTGCACAAAGGTTCCCTTTATAATGTAGACAAGGAATAAGGAAGGATTTTTCGAAATTCAACCCCTAAGGGAGTTAAATAGGGGATGAAAATTTGTATCGTCATTTTCACGCGGGCGAAGCCGCTGGCAAAAGCTAGTATTAAATATCCATTTAAACATATCCTTGGTCTAGTGTTCGTAAGTGCGACTGTCGTGCATTAGATACTGCGTTCGATTCCCAGGTCCGGCAGTGTTTTTTCAATGGTCAATTGGATTTTTCATCCCGATGTTCTCAGTAGCAGCTACGAAGTCAGAAGTTGTGCTCAGTTCATGGCAATAGGCTCGTTCTCGATTACATGGGTTTTATAGATGATTGGTGGTATTACTAAGTAACGATGGAACGAGCTTACCCAGAAGAAGCCTATTTACATGCGACTTAAATAGATTGGGGTTATATGAACTCGGGAAAACCGACGCAGGCAGGGTGTTCCGCTCCTTGGCTGTACGAATAATGAAAGATTTAGCAAAACGCTTCGTACGAATGTGTGGAACATCGACAAGGTATGGGTGATAACCTGCAGTACCTACGCCTAGTCTCTCGATGGAAGAATGGAGATGGTGGAATCAGCTCGTGGAGCTCTTGCGCACACTCTCCGGAGTACAGTCTGTAGAAGACCGACAGACATGCAACTTTTCTAATTATATTTACGAGAATACTACCAAAAGGTTTTTACTTGTGAATACATACGATACGGGACCTCTACTTTCATCAAACTTCTAACAAAATGTATTAAAGCTAGGACTACACTCAACAGTAAGTACACATTGGCACAATAACATACATATAAGAAAAAACTAAACCGCTTCCCAAGGGCCAACGATAAAAGCCCAATAAATTATAACTTTCACTACACACTTAAAAAAACTCTTTACAAGAAAAACAAGGGAATGTAAAAGGATCCATAAGTCAAGGAGTCTGATATAAAATAACTTTATCGTTACTATTGAGTTTGGTTTCAACTGACGCCGATGAGCTCTTAACTTAATTGCTTTCTGAGTTTTTAGTTTGGAGAAATAACTATATTATGAAAGTGGTCTGTTTTTGTCATAACTATCTGTATTTTTTTCCTGACAACTGTTCTGTTATTGAATATAATAGTTTATTTGCTTATTCTAGAAGTACCTCTGTCAAAGTTCCAGTTTCATTGGGATCTATAAATGAGCAAACCCCTAAGTAACAATTTTTTGACATGGTAATAGTACAAATTTTTAGTCGACTGTTCAGTAGAACTAGTGGGAATTAACCGAAATAAGGATCTGTTGGACAAAAATCTACAGAGGGTTTTTTGCATACAACGACATTGACTCGCTTGCGTTTGTTGGTCGGGCAAAGTGTTATTGAGTTTTTCCATCTAGAATTTTAATAGCTGCCATGACGTTTGAATTCATACCGGTTACATGGCTATTACGGTTACCGGTTAATAGGCTCTCCCTCTATTACATGGGACTTTAACACAACTGGCGTAAAGTGGGTGTACTATTAGTTACACCTCTCCCTCACCTCACCTCATCACCTCACCTCACCTCACCTCACCTCACCTCACCTCACCTCACCTCACCTCACCTCACCTCACCTCACCTCACCTCACCTCACCTCACCTCACCTCACCTCACCTCACCTCACCTCACCTCACCTCACCTCACCTCACCTCAACTCACCTCAACTCACCTCACGTCACCTCACCTCACCTCACCACCTCACCTCTCACCTCTCTCTATCAGGGATTAGTGGCGTGATGTTACATAATGTTAATCTCATTGTATGTGTGTATTAACAACTAAGAAAGTCTAAGAAATACTTAACAACAAATACCAAGTCTACCTACGAGCAGTCACTAATGTTGAAGTTAGCAGAGTCAAAGACATCAAAAAACAATCTAAAACAGTACAAATTCATTCAGCAATTAAGATCACTTCGCAATGATCGAGGATCGAGAACAAACAGTACTTTAAATTGCGTTGTAACTTGTTAGTTGGCTCCTAAATCAGATTGCCTCCGCCATCGATCTTCAAACTCCGCGAAACTTTCTCGAAGTTTTTTTGATAAGTAAATCTAATTATAACGATCTGTTTTCGCGAGACTTTGGTCTTGTTTCACGCCTTTTTGCTCCTTTGACGCCAATAAGACAACTTTTCGGAAGGATTTTCCGGACTTGGACACAATTTTTGTTTAGTGTTTTAAAAATGACGTAGAGGAAGTAGTAGGGTATAAGAAAGAAATAACAAATATTTATTATATTTAAAATGTCACTTACGGGATATCTTCCGTGATTATTATTTGTTTTTTATTTTTGTTAACCCGCGATCATGGCGCTTGCAACAGCGTCGAAATATCGGGAACTCAAAACAAATAATAATCACGGAAGATATCCCGTAAGTGACATTTTAAATATAGTTATGAACCGTGAAAGCTTAAAACAGTGTTTCAAATATTTATTGGCTTAAGTATATAACATCACCCTGTAATCTTCGAAGAGTAAGGCAGATGTGTACCTAATACCGATGACCTGGTCAAGGTTGCAGGAACCCGCTGGATGAGAGACGCACGGGACCGGTCAATGTGGCGACGCCTGGGGGAGGCCTATGTCCAGCAGTGGACGTCTTTTGGCTGAAATGATGATGATGATGATGATGATGTACCTAATAGTACACCCCACAATTCGTCAGTTATATTTAGGCCATAACCAAACACGAACCCAGACTCCGTGGCTTCTACTGAGAAATTCCTAATGGGAAAAAACCCAATAACAGTTTGTCCAACCCGGGAATCGAGCCCAGAACGTCAGCAGTCGCGCTTGCGACCGACATGAGGTTTACCCCTATTAAGTGTGTCTTTAGCATAACTGGCGAAATATAGGTGTATTATTAGGTACACCTCTGTCTATCTCTTCGGGGATTACAGGCGTGATTATGTTATGTTACGAACCAAACATCCATGTAAAATCACAAAAAGTTCTAGAATTCACAATCATTTTCAAAGTCATTCTAATCCCATCTTCACCTTGTTGCTTGTTTACAGCAAACATCATACGTCACAAGGTATCTCCACAACAAGAGAAAAGCTCCAAACATTCTGATACCAACATAATCTTGCCAAGACGCTTTAAGCCCGTACACCAACGACCAAATCATCAAGACCTCTGACATGTTACTTGTACTAACATATTAGAGGTCATGTTTACTGGTAGTTGCGTCGTACGAATTTTCTATTGTATACCTCTCATGTTTGAATAATAAGGGACTTGTAACCGCTGTAATTATACTTTGATAGCTTTGAGGATTGTCTATTTTCAATATGAAGGTAGAACACAAAGGTATTCGGGCTTTGATGCGAGAAATGTAAAGAAAATGTAACAGATTTTAGAAATACAAACTCAAAGTCTAAGCATTTATTTCAATTAGAACGTCAAAGCCACTTTTGAAAGTCAGAAAAACAAAGAAAGCAAATGTACAGTCACAGTCACAAGGCATAGGTACATTGATTTGATGATTTGTGAAAGTACTGTAAAGCGTAAATCTCTATGGAAAAGAATGGACAAAAAAATATTGTACATGAAGTTTAATTACAGAAATATACTGTTGTGTAAAGATAGTAACAATTAGCGTTCTGTGGTTTCTGCCCACCCCCATGGGAAATAAGCGCAAGTTAGTATTAAATATTAAGTTGCTACACACTACAACAATGGGAATTTGTCCTGTAACGTGGCGTGGGTGCGTGTACAAACATTTATGCCCTAGACCATACAAATATTTGTTCTGTGCGGAAATCGAAACTTCTACACACAGCGCAACAGCCCATGGCTGAGTCGCTGTGCCAACAGTGCTATCAAGTTATGCCGTGCCGTTTATAGTAACATAATAGTGCCTTCTTCGTCAGTAAGAAAATCGAAATAAATATTTTCTAATGAAAATTGACATGTAGTCCAACCACTACGAAGCATAAAGAACTAAAAGTAAACCAAGACAGGTACATGCTTAGGCAATCTTCGTGTCAACGAATTATCACGAACGACGCACCACAGAGTAGCCTTGCTTAAATTCAATCAAAGCTCCATTAAGTATGATTATATCTTACTTAACAATAAATCACAAAGTAAGAAAACAATCACCAAACACAGTGACTCATTGTTTTACGACCTTTCCAAATCATCAGTCCAAAGAAATCAAAACAAACTTTCCATAATAATAATTGTGAACTCATTTAAGTGATTACCGTCAACTTGGTGACATTGGAGCGAACATTTGTTATAAACCATGGCGTGCCAAAATCAAAGCCTTAAAACTGCCACACGGAAATGTACGAAGCATAAATTACAAGCAAAAGGTTAAGTCTACGTGGAGCGAATATTATTGTAGCAGCTCGGGGCCTGTAGTTGTGACCCCTTACTTATTATATTCGGGAAACTACGAGCTCGTGAGCTGATCTTCAAGGTTGAACCGAGCTTGCTAAAGTCGATCCGAAGGTACCCTGATCATCGATTCAAATTCAAACATTTTTTTTGATTAGTCTGCACTGTCCCACTGCTGGCCAATTCCTTCCAAGAGCTTTTTTCCTGTGCCGCCTAGAACCAGCCCTCGTGGTACTCGTAATGGAATGCAATTAATGGTATGAATAAACTTCCCGTACAATAGGTTTAACGAGAAATCCCTCAGGTTCGGTGGTGCGACGGACGATCTTCGCAGGATGGCTGGTAGCAAATGGATGAGATGAATGGATGGATGTCAGTTTATCCGTGATCATGGTGCTTGTAACAGCACCGAAATATCGGGAACTCGAAACAATAAGAAAACAGGGTAAATATCCCGTTTATAGTATTAATAGTAAATGGATGAGAGTTGCTGAGAATCGAGTTGGGTGGCGTGTGCTTGAAAAGGCCTATGTGTAGTAGTGGAATGCTGTAGGCTGATGATGATGACGTGAAATTTAAATAAAATCATGCATCTCTTTTGAGATTATACCTTCTGTCCGTCCATATCACGTAACAAATTACCTTCTCCCAACTTCTCAATAAACCTACCGACTAGCTCACACCGTCACGCGATGGGGACACGACATCAACCGATTCCAAAGTTATTTGCTACAAAACTTCTTCACGCGGAATGATTCCTCAAAATTGGACACCTCAAGGTCGTTTAAGTCGTGCCCGTGATTGGAAAGTTGTGACTATAAACCTTTTGATCTTCTTTCTCAATAGTCTGGTTAGTGCCTAACCTTTTTTTTTTTTTTTGGTGGGTGGAAAATCATCGAAACCCCCCCCCCCCCCCCGCTCTTGGGCAGAGCGAAGGGGAGTGTCAGACTTCTACTGACTAAAAACCAAACCCATGTTCCTTCTTCTTCGCCCTTGTGTCGGAGCCGCGGTAACCTTTCGATATCCACAGCCCCGACGGGTTTCGATATCCACAGCTTGTGTTAGAGTTTTACGATGTATTTTTTTAGGTACCTCTGACTTGGCTTTACATGCCGTTGAGAAGTATCTTTCAGACATGTTGGTTTCTTCACGATGTTTTCCTTCACTGAAGTAAGTGATAAATATACAATAGGCACATGAATCCGAAAAATCAAGGGTTAGAACTTAAGACCTTGACAGTCCGACGGTCTTACCGCTTGGGATTTTTTAGCCTAAAGGACCTCGCGCGCCAAACTAACACGACTACGAGTTTTGGCCACAGAAGTTTCGACCATGAGGAAAGTTTAGTCGTACGACGATCGACTATTCCGATATTTAAAAAAAATACTTAATAATATATGAAAAATTCGAAACTTGGACCTCCTATGTCTCCGAAACTAGGAAGCTCATAGGTATGGTCCAGTTCAGAACAAAAAAAAATGCAATGACGGGGAGGACAATTACCTTTTGGCTTCATTAGAGGTACTTTTACATCGTTTATTTATAGTGAAACTATAACAATGGCGGTCATGGTTTAATTGTTTCGAAACTCAACACGAACAGAAAGGTTCAGCTTTCAACAAATATTTAACCATTATTATATCTATGAAAATAACCCACCTCTACCGCCATGATTGTTAAACTAATGGATATGTTAACTATTATCGAGAAACTGTTGTTTCAAATTATTTCACGTTGAACGAGGGATGAATATTTGTGGTTGATGATTTGTAACGCTTAAATAAAGTGGATAAAATCACTCGCATATGAGGACACTGATGAGGCCCTTCTGCAGCATACTACATAACTCACTTATTCACGCGTACACTTACTCACATGTATGTACAACAGTATCATTTGTGGTCGGCGCAGCATATCTTCTTCTTCAATACTTCTCTGTTTCTCGTCATCTCATGAGACACCTCCTTTTTTACCATATCATTCGTAACACAGTATATTGATCGGTTTTTGGTCTTTCTCTACTCTTATCACATCACACCCTTATCACACCCTTACCCTTATACTCACATGTATGTACAACATGTGCAATTACACACCACACATACAAATGCATCCTACACACACATTTCATTTCAGCACAACTCACATATAACATACACATAATAAAATAAGCCTTTATTACTGTTTTACAATAATTACATTAACATTTATCACTGACGATCGGTTTTTAAACAACAGCTTGTCCTTCGACAAAGGCCTCCTCCAAAGACTTCCACCTATCTCTGTCTCAGCGACTCTTTTGAGATCATCTTCCCATACACATACACTCTGTTAAATAAGCTCATGTAAAATCAGTAATGCTGTCTTCTGTGTTTCTATGTAATTTTAATTTATTTTCCCCAAATAGCATATCATTCGCGAAGGGTTCCAATACCTCCTAGGAATTTCGCTAAAACTAAAATACTAATTAAAACCAAGATGTAGATTGTTAAATAGCTTCCACGAATCGAAGCATTCCACAAAACAGTTTAATTTAGAATTTCACAGAATACGTTTAATTGATTTGGCTTCGGTTTCGAATATTTGTTTTTTTTTTAATCTAGTAATTAAATACCTATTTTGCTTTTGATAATTAGAAATAACGAATCTGCAGCAAAATTTTACAATCACTTTCATTTTGTCATTCTAGCAAAACACATTTTTAATTTTTTTGTTTTTGTGCCACACTAGGAATTTCTCCTGTATCGTGGGTGTGTTCACAAACATTTAAACTCACAAGCACAAATACCCAGACCCGGAACAACTCTGTAGGCCATACAAATATTTTTCCGTGCGGGGATCGAACCCGCGACGGACCGCATCAGTTCAATCTCAGCCACTGCGCCAACCCTGGCGTCAAGTAGGTATATGGCAGTCGACTGCATCGTTTTTTTTCCAAATTAATAAGATTCTAAGAAACTCTTATCCCCATACGTGTGAGAGAAACCGTTTCCACGAAAAGACGCTTGCAGCGAAAGACCAAGATCCTACATAAGTTAGGTGCTAAACGATAAAGTTCAAAACTGAAGTTCAGCCAAGTTACTGTTTTCCAAGACAACAAGCAGTCGTGTTTAAAGTTTATATAAAGTGCAGTTAAACGCTTACTTGCGTGGCTTTCAGCAAACATCCTTCTATGCCGGTTAAACTCTTCGCAGAACGAAAGTGAAGTAGTTGCCATGTTTATTAAACCTTGCTCCCTACACTATGGCTTGATAGGATTTCCCATCGGTAGATAAAAAATAACATACTTCACAAACTTCCATACCTTATTAGGACCCCATTTGGATAGGTACCTACATCATAGACTATGCCTACATTCTAAAGAATTATTTACAAACTATGTACCTATAGCAGCTCATTTCTAGGCCGACACAATTTAAATTTCCATCGACACGCTAGAAGATTGTGTTTCGGTTAAAAAATCGACATACGTATTTACGTGATTGTTTACACCGCGTGCTCTTGCTAGAGCCTTAATATATTATATGCCGATACGATAACAAAGCTGTATTTTCCCAATCAACAAAAAACAAGTAACCTTAACCATTACTGAAATACAAACCGATTTTAGAAACTTTATATCAGACTAAAGTTTACCACAGACAACAGTATCCAATCTAAGTTTACGAAATCAACAGCAGTTGTTTAACTAATCCATGTGACTGTGTGAATGTAATATTATTTCTATTATGAGTCACTGATACTTGAATTAAATGATTTTATTTTTTATTATTTATTAGCTGTATTAAAATCAACAAGCCACAAGAGTATCAGTTTCTCTATGGAATATTCCAGAAGTTCGGCTTCATGCAACAAGCGGAAAAAGGTGGACACACACTTACAAACATTGACATCGTTAGTCATGGGCTTTATAATTGGTATAAACCCCCACCTTTCAATACAGAATGACATTACAACCATCTTTAATATTGATTACAGTGGCATATGATGTCTTTAGCATTGATTAAAGCAGAATGTAACTACATGTTTCACGAGTATGGCTGATGTAGGAGGCAACGTAAATATACGGAGTTATTTGAAGAAAGGTCAATTGTGGGCAAGAAATTCTATGATTAGTTTGGCTGGCATGTTAACGATAATCAATCCAAGTTAAAAAATGGACTTGAGTATGCACTATACAATATAGGTGTTTTTGTGCGGTAATGGTCTCAGGCGACAAAACTAGGACCTCTCATTTTCTGCAGTCCGCATTGTCGCAAGACGCTTGTAGCTTCGTGGCCATGGACATACATGCGTTCACATGGCATCATCATTTCAGCCAAAAGACGTCCACTGCTGGACATAGGCCTCCCCCAGGCATTTTTGGGGGGGTTTGCCATAATCGCCACGCTTGGCAGGCGGGTTGGCGATCGCAGTATGGTTGTTACAAAGGCACAGAGAACGCTGCTTCACATCGAGCTATATATTTCCAGTATAACATGACCTCACTTTTTCTTTCTTTTCTTTTTTTTATATAGCTTTTCGTACAATGAGAGATCCGCATAAACTGGATGTCCGTATGTACCTTCTGTGTTTATTTACTACTCCGTGTCGTCTTTCTAGCGTCCTCCAAACTTCTAGGTACCCTCAAATTATTTGTGACGTCACATGATTTATATGAGAGGTGATTCAGAGAGTAAATTAATATTCTGTTAGCAAAACAAAGCGGTTTTGTGAGTTGGTGAAGAGTATCTTTTAAAGTTCTGGTGTACTTAAGGAACTAGATAATTCTGAACTCTGGAAGATTCGAGTGCTTTTTGGTGTCGTCGTTTCTAATTTTTTTTTTGTCTAGCAACGATTGACATTATTAAAAAACTAAATTTTATAATTCGGTTGAAGTTTATCTTTATAACAGAGTCATAATTACAATAACTATCAGTTATTTATGTCATCATCATCTGCCTAGCCTTTTCTCAGCTATGTTAGGGTCTGCTTCCAGTCTAACTGGATGTAGCTGAATACCTATGAAGTGCCTGCCTATCTCTCCTTCACAACACAGTTAGTAGGTACTACAGTCAATGATTTGTGTACTCGTATTAAATACAAAACAATTGATAAGAAACAATATCCTAATATAAATATTAAAAAACACACCCAAAACACTAAAAAGTAACAATACAATGTGGCTGGAAATTTAGTTAGATAATTCAATTTTTTTTTTCAAATTGACTTCACTTCCAATGGAGAATTCCAGGTTATGGTCCAAATATGTTATGAGGGTTTTCCGTCAATTCATTTTTCAGTAGCAATTTTCAGTTATGATTACAAGCCTGAAGGTATATTAATATCATAATATATGATAGTGATTCCAATCACTATTACCAAATCGATATTCACAGCATTTACCTCCTTAGACACCCAATGAAAAAATGAAGCCAGCCCGTTCTTTGCAAAACAAACGCTAATAAGAAAGCTATACGTACTACATTTAATTCAAAAGTAACCTAAAGGTATTATTTTAATATTAATAGCAAGGGTTTTACCTTCCCTGGACCTTTCCTTAAAGATATTGAAATTAAACGAAAACAGTGTTTCAACGGTTACAACCCTCTAGTGTGTGTAGTAGGGATGTAAGTATAATTGGGGGAAATGGCTTGCTGGCTTTAAAGGGTAACTTGGGGCTATTTTACTTTCTCTGTTGTATTAAGACATGTTCATTATGTATGTAATTGGGATGGTAAGGTAAGGCCGAGAACTCATTCGGGGCTGCGGGCTGTTTGAAAGAGATGCCGCGGCCTCGACACGAAGGGCTAAGAAGGAACATGGGTGGTTTTTAGTCCGTAGAAGTCTGACACTCTCTTCCGCTCTGCCCAGAACGATAGGAGTCATTTGATGATTTCCCACCCACCAAAATAAAAAAATGGACGAGAACTCATTATAAATAGAACGCCTAAATTCTGCATTTCACTTTGTTCTAAACAGTGTCCATGGAATTTCTTGTCCATTCTTCTCCATAGCGATCTACGCTTTGGAATGGGTAATTACAGTACTTTCACAAGTTTATGCCTTGTGATTATGATTGTAGATTCGCTTTCTTTGTTTTTCTTAGTTCAAAAATGCCTGTAATGGTCTAAAAAATCAATCAATACCGATTGAGAAAACTTACAAATCTGCTCTGCCACTCTAATACTAGTACTGTGATAAGACGCCGGCTATCACAGAGACTGGCGGGGAGTAGGCAGGGGAGGATTGATAATGCTTTGAGAGTTTTACAGATTAATTATGCATGTGCTATTTTGCCAGACAGTCAAATAGTGCAGGCATGCATCGACGTGTGTAGGAGAAACCTGGCAGGTATCTTGGCCTGTAGGTACCTACATGCAACCTAGATAATTTAGACATGAGCATTTTTCCACTTCGTTATACCTGCAGGTTACGACTGTCTGTATTTGTGTTTATCCTTTACATAAAGCTATGGTTTATTTAGTTCACAAGTGATTAATGTCTACAGTATTACCGTCTGTCTACATGTGATAGAAATATTTTCATAACCACCCAAAAAGTGGATATATACTGATCACAGTATGTAACACCTCGAGAAATATTATTTTGTCATCTAGGTCGAAAATTGCAAAAACACTCCACAACAGAAATCCACCATATCCCAGAAATATTGCTATTTTGTTCAATTCAATTTCTTTGTTGTGATCGATCACTCTATAGTTCCTTCAATAGATCGCTTGTAGTGACACATCTGCTTTTCTTTGTATGTTTTCTCAATAAATTTACTGTCTGTGCCACAGAGCTAGGAGACGCCTGGGCGACATCTGCTAGAGGCGGCATTGTCTATATTTTCCATATGAATCAAGCGTGTTCATTAATGGGACTTAAATATAACTGGTGAAATATAGATACGTCTGCCATACTGATCATGTAAATACGAATGCGGTCTGTGACCGACCTTGTATACAACGCACTTTCTCAACACGAATTTTATTAAAAACTAGCTTTTGCCAGCGGCTTCGCCCGCGTGAATGTGACTATTTTCCATACAAACTTTCATCCCCTATTTAACTACCTTAGGGGTTGAATTTCGAAAAATCCTTCCTTATTTCTTGTCTACATTATAAAGGGAACCTCTGTGCAAAATTTCAGCTTTCTAGGTCCAAGGGTTTGGGCTGGGCGTTGATGAGTCAGTCAGTCAGTCAGTCAGGACTTCTCTTTTTATTTATATAGATAGATATAGATTGACTATGAGTAATTTTAGTAAACTACTACTATTTCTAGACACGTCAATTTCTATGGTCTATGGGCTGTGCGCAACGAGTCTAGGCGACGACAAAGTCCCCAAATATGTATTAAGTGGATCTGAAAACTAGGCAAATCTTTGCATTGACTGCCTTGAATTTGTAGTTTTGGAAATAAGCTTTTGTGATCTTGATATTGTAAGTTAGCTTGAGTTTTCCGTTTCTTTCAATTCATTGCTCGCTTTTGTATTAACTTTCTAAATGAAATTTTCATTGAAATTTTCTAAATAATTTTGCCCACAAATATGGTTTACCATACTTACATCTCATACAGTTAGGTGAGACTGGCTCAGTCTTACCAAGATGCATCATATGACCCAGTTCTAACTGAGTTGTGGAGGTCAGATATGCCGTCGCTCCTTGTAACATAGCTGGTATTCAGCTGCATCCGGTTGGACTGGAAGCCGACCCCAATACATATAGTTTTGGAAAAGGCTAAGCAGATGATGAGTATCGGCTGTAAACTTAATACAAAAACCTGACACTGTGGACCTTTACCAATACAACAACGATGGATATAAAGTGCTATTTAAAGAACAATAACGAGTTATTATGAGAATAATGTGAACTATTCTTGGAACTAGGTTAATAGGTCAGTTATTTCTGAACAATATAGACTTACAAGTAGTTAGCAAGGGAGCTACTGTATGTCTAACTTCTGCACTCAGAGACGTTTACCTAATGATTACTATAAAATCGCCACTTAGTAAAGGTTTTGTATGTCAAATCTTTACTAAGTGACGGTTTAAGTAATCTTTAAAATATATATATATATTTACTAGCTGTTCCCGGCGTTGCAATGCTCATTTTCCTACCTTACCTACCTGCTACCTTACCTACCTACTACCCTACCTACCTGCTACCCTACCTACCTACTACCCTACCTACCTACCTACTACCGTACCTACTTACTACCCTACCTACTACCCTACCTACTACCCTACCTACTACACTACCTACTACCCTACCTACTACCCTACCTACTACCCTACCTACTACCCTACCTACTACCCTACCTACTACCCTACCTACTACCCTACCTACTACCCTACCTACTACCCTACCTACTACCCTACCTACTACCCTACCTACTACCCTACCTACTACCCTACCTACTACCCTACCTACTACCCTACCTACTACCCTACCTACTACCCTACCTACTACCCTACCTACTACCCTACCTACTACCCTACCTACTACCCTACCTACTACCCTACCTACTACCCTACCTACTACCCTACCTACTACCCTACCTACTACCCTACCTACTACCCTACCTACTACCCTACCTACTACCCTACCTACTACCCTACCTACTACCCTACCTACTACCCTACCTACTACCCTACCTACTACCCTACCTACTACCCTACCTACTACCCTACCTACTACCCTACCTACTACCCTACCTACTACCCTACCTACTACCCTACCTACTACCCTACCTACTACCCTACCTACTACCCTACCTACTACCCTACCTACTACCCTACCTACTACCCTACCTACTACCCTACCTACTACCCTACCTACTACCCTACCTACTACCCTACCTACTACCCTACCTACTACCCTACCTACTACCCTACCTACAACACTACCTACTACCCTAACTACCTACTACCCTAACTACCTACTATCCTATCTACCTACTACCCTACCTACCTACTACCCTGCCTACCTACCTACCACTTTCTCACCGTTTAAACCTTCCCTGGACTTCCACGAATATTTCAAGACTAAAATTAGCCAAATCGGTTCAGCCGTTCTCGAGTTTTAGCGGATCTTTAAAAATAAATTCATTTTTATTTAAATAGATTCGGTCCTTAAAATAAATATATTCATTCGGTCCTTCAGTCAATAGACATATAAAATAACAAGAATTTACATGGAACAAGATTACAGCTCAGACAATGGGAAATAGTGGAACTTTCTGCCTGCGTCGGTTTTCCCGAGTTCATATAACCACAATCTATTTAAATTGCGAATAAATAGGTTTCTTCTGGGTTAGCTCATCCCATCGTCGACCTCATCTCTACACTTAGGAGGTTAAGAGTAGGCCAATCTCATATAAAAAAAAAAACAATTATTACCACCACAAACTATTTATTGACTGTGTTGCAGACAATGCTGATAAAAAGAACCGACTTTCAAAAAACAGAAAAAAAGTCTAAAATTAGTTTACTTTCGGAAATCGATGACTTTGTTTGTTTCATTGACTTTTTTGCCATCGACTTCCAAGGATAAGAAATAAAGAAATTTTCATATTAAATACGTGTTACATTCCAACCCACCCAGGACAAGTAAATACAGTTAGGTATAGATTATGTACATAACCGGGTATAGCGATAAAGAATTACCCGATTATCTCACTCGATGTTTTGTGCACTTGTCAGTGCTCTGTTTGAACTGAAAGATGATAGCCACTACTTGTAGACAAATAATGTTTGACGGCACGGTTAGCACGTGTCGCGGGTTCGATCCCCGCACGGAACAAATATTTGTAAGACTTACAGATAGTTGTTCCGGGTCTGGGTATTTGTGTATGTGAGTTTAAATATTTGTGAACGCACCCATGATACAGGAGATATTCCTAGTGTGGGGCAAGGTTTTTTAAAAAAAAAAACAAAAAAATATCGATTCAGATTAGTTTATAACACATAACATAACCCCTGTAATCCAAGAAAGGGTAAGGCTGGTGTACCTAATAGTACAACCACATTTGGCCGGTTTTGTTTCATGTCCCATGTAATAGGGAGTGAGTCTATTACCATTAAACGGCTGATTCTGAGAAATTCGTAATGGAAAAACCAAATCACACTGTGCCCGACCCGGGAATCAAACCCACCAGCTCATGCTGAGTAGTCGCGATTTCGACCACTAGACCTACAAGGCTGTATCTATGAGTCTGTCACACGGTCTGCACGATCCGCTACCTGTTTCTGCAGCGTCTGCAAATTCTGGGCGTGTAGATTTAGCTACCGTAGTTGCAGAGAAAACTGCTCCTTCCGAGAAGCTTGTGCCTGAAAAGGCACTGATCCAGGCTGACGATGTTTCGTGACGGTGTTGAGGAGGAAGCGCCATCAGCGAACCATCAAGAACTGCGTGCCGCAAAGCCGAACACTCCGGTGTACCTCTCCCGTCTACACTACACCACTACGCCGGAGGACACCGTGGAGTATGTGCGCCAGAAGACCAAGTACGTGGCGAGAGTGCAGCTGCTTGAGTCGCGCCGCAACGTCAACTTTAAGGCGTTTGTGGTGCGAGTACCGACATGCTATCTGCACCTCGTCTTGGAAAAGGTCTTTTGGCCGCCGGGGCGTGGTGTTTCGACGCTTCCGCGGGCAAGTGATGATGATCGCACAGTGACGTAGTGCACAAGTGTAGTATTATTAACATAGTTTAAAGGTTTTATTTACTAACACAAGCTGTATCATATTATATAGCCTGAAAATAAATAAATGTTATGTTTGTTTTGTTACAAGGCTTAGTCTGTCTACTCACTGTCTAATACAAACCCAACCATCTAAATCTGAAATGACAAAAGAAAAAGAAATCCTTCAGAAACCATTCTTTCTACACGAACTCCTAAAAAATTCAGACATTCTCGATGACAACAAAGACTGGAAACACGATTAATATTAAAAGAGTCTGAAATCGATTGGGACTAGCACAAAGGAATCAATTGACGCCATTGTCGTAACAACGCTCCCCTGGCGCCCCCTGGCGGATCATATTGTACACTACTTTATGATGAATCAGGCCTGATTGATAAGGGTAATGATTCGTATACCTGGGGTGTTTCAGAAAAAGGAAATTCCGGAGTTTTATTAATGTCAAGGTTAGGATATAACAAAAGATGGTTACTATATTCCCCCAAGGGTTAGACAGAGGTTTAAATAGAACAATTCGCCAGTAATGTTCTTCTTTTGCAGGTCTCATTAACTGCCTAGCCCAGCGTAGACGCAGCTCAACATGATTGGGAAAACCCAATCATGTTGAGCTGCGTCTACGCTGGGCGAGCCGAGCAGGAGCGTAGTCGTTCTCGGCTTCGTCGTTCGCGGCGTAGGTGGGAACGTACAACGATCACTGTCCTCGCACCTACATTCGAGGACAGTAATCGTTGTAATCCCTTTGTGTTCGCCAAAAAACCGACAATTGGCGGAGCACAGCCGAGTACGAACGAAATGCTCGCAGCGCGCTCGTTCGAGGCTTGTAAGTCGGTCCACACTAGACGAATTGTGTTTGGCTCGTGCTCAGCTCGTGCTCGGCTCGCCTAGCGTAGACGCAGCTCAAGGATCAGCTTCAAATCTAACCGGATGCAGCTGAATGTAAGTATTTTACATGGAGCGGCAACCTTCTGACCTCCACAATCCATTTACTACTGGGTCATACGACACCCCTTTTGTAAGACTGACTGACTGACTGGTTGTCAGGTTTCTGGGTCACTGGGTACCTGTAACGACTTTCAAAAATGTACAAATAACAGCTGGGGCTAAAGAGTTTTTTTTTCGTAGTTGGGAAATCATCAAATAACTCCTCCCGCTCTTGGGCAGAGCGGAAGGGAGTGTCAGACTTCACATGGCTTGAAATCCACATCTAAAAGAGTAACCCTCTGCTTTGTGAGGGTTAGGGTGATGTGTTCCGACTCAAAAATAAACAAAATTCTTGCAGTTAGTTAAAGATTTAATACACATGTACTGCTTACATGGGTGGTTTGTTGCTACTGACTTGACATTTCCCCGTTCCCACCTTTTATACTGTCGGCGGAAAATCTTAACAGCGCGATTCAGCAAAACCGTCGCCTTCGTCATCTATTCACATAAATGTATGAACTAATATAAAATTTTGACACATTTATGACAATTAAAATACATCTTTTTTGGTCTTATGCGGTTCAACACTTGAAACACCTAGCCATGTGATTGGTGAATCGCGACACAGCTCGTCTCCGATCTGCTCCGCTTCACCTCAGTGGAACCGCAGCCTTAACGTACTCATTTTTCATGATTTGCTTTAGATTTCACGCTCATTTAAAAAAAGACGTATATTTGGAAATGTCAATGTCAACATTACGTATCGCAAGTACGCATTAAGTTTAAAATCCTTTGTGAATACAGGAACGGTACAAAGGTACACAATGACCAACACATACAATATCTCTCTCTTGTAGGTCAAGTCGCAAACTAGCGCGCTAATTTGTTTAGGGCACACCCTTCCCATGGTCCGTATAATTTTAGATGTGTGAGCCCTTCGGAGCCTCCCCTAGCTACTAATACTTCATAAGTTTAGAATTACTTATATGTGTCATGATTGTGATACATTATTATACCAGGTTACTGTATCATTTGTGTTAAAATTATAGGTAGGTATCTAACAGATTACAGAAAGACATTTTTCTAAATTAGGGCTCTTTAGATAGGGCACGCCACGATAGTGGCGGTAAGTCCCCTCTTTGAGGAGTGGCTAGAGAGGAGCCACGGCGCCCTCACCTTCCGTCTGACGCAGCTCCTTACCGGACATGGATGTTTCGGGAGGTACCTGTACCGAATCAGGCGGCAGGAAACGCCCGGATGCTTCCACTACGAGGATCGACCGGAGGACACGGTGGAGCACACTGTGGAGGTGTGCTCTGCTTGGGCGGAGCCCCGCCGTGTTCTCGTAGCGGCAATCGGCGGCGGCGACCTCTCGCGTCCGGCCCTGGTGCAAGCCATGGTCCGGGGCGAGGAGGAATGGGACGCCGTCGCCTCCTTCTGCGAAGCAGTGATGCTAGCGAAGGAGGTGGCGGAACGAGAGAGGGAGAGATCCTCTCGTCCCAGCCGCCGCGGGAGGCGCTCCGGGCGTCGGGGGCCACGTGATGGCTTCCGGCCACCGTATACGCGGGCCTGTGGACAGTGAGTAATGGGCTAGCTCGCCGTCCGGCCGTCTTATGACGGCAACAGTCCGTGTCGACGGCGCGTTCGTGATCCACGCGCGCCTCAAAGAGATGTCAGCAAGGAGGTGCCCGCAAGGGCCGACGCCCGTCGGGGCTGCGGATTATCGAAAGAAATGACGTGGCCTCGGCACACGGGTGAAGAAGGAGCATGGGTTGGTTTTTAGTCAGTAGAAGTCTGACACTCCCTTCCGCTCTGCCCAAGAGCGGGGGGGGTTATTTGATGAATTTCCACCCAGCGAATCAAAAAGGAGTAAAATTTTCCCCGATATTACCAAACACCGTACTTGCAGTTAAAAAAAGACTATGAAGTCTTTTTTTTATTTATTGTTATTTTTACTAGAATTTTCTCATGTATCGTGGGTGCGTTTACAAACATTTAAATCTACAATGTTACAAACACTCAGATTAACTATTTTTACATGGCATTATTTTTTGTTAAACTGTGCCTTCGGAGGTCTGGAGAAAAAGCAACAGAAAAAATCGGGGACATACTGTTAGATGCATATAAACAAGTAGAATCGTCTCCACTGAGCCGATTCTAACGTCCAAGTCAAGACAACCAAATGATATATAGACCAATCATCTTTGATGGACCATCAGACCTTAAAATTAATCTCAGGGATATTTGGTCCTGTCAATACAATAGACAATTACTTTCATTGTGCTCACAATAGTTAAATTAGATCTCCAGCAAATGCCAATTCAGGAGAGATTTCAATTTGAGTTTGGCTTGAAATTGGTTTACGAAAGCTATTCAAATAATTGAACTCCACAATGTAATCTTACTGTTGAACGTAGTGGTAGTATTATTAAATTATCAATTGAAATCTATTGATATTAAACGGTTTGGCAATGTTTGAATTGAGTAGAGAATAACTACATATCGGTGGCTGTTATTAGGTATGTAGCCACGAGCTCCTCTCCATACCATGACTATATTATGCCAAACTTACGAGTATATCGTTAATCGAATCTTGATTTCTCATCTTCTTTCTCATCAGCCTAGGATTTATAATTATTTGGACAAGCAGTGATAGCCTAGCTAGTAGACGTGAGCGTTAGATGGTCAAGTTGTTTGTTTCGAGTTCTAACCCAAGACTAGCACCTTTTTTTTTTTTTTTATTATTAATGGGCTTGCTCTTGACTTCAATCTTGCCCTAAGGGCAGAGATGATGTCGACGATGGAACGAGCTTACCCAGTAGAAGCCTGTTTACTCGCGACTTAAACAGATTAGGGTTATATGAACTCGGAAAAACCGACGCAGGCAGGGAATTCCACTCTAATAAAGGACCCAGCAAAGCGCTTCGTTCGAATGTGTGGAATGTCGACTAGGTATCGGTGGTACCCTGCAGTACGTCTAGTCTAGTCTAGTCTGTCTAGTCTCCTCTGATTTTTCAGATTCATATGTGTATTGTATGCTTAATTATATTAACACTTGCATCGGGGTGAAGGATAACGTCGTGAAGAATGCTAGAGAGTTATTTCTTGACGGCATGTAAAGTCAAATCAGAGCCTATGGGCGGCATTAAAACTCTGTCACCAGGAATGGCACTTATTCATCATCATCATCATCATCATTTCAGCCCGTAATCACCCACTGTTGGGTAAAGGCCTCCCCTTTCTTCTGCCAGTCCTCTCTGTTTTGTGCGTCTCTCATCCATCCATTTCCCGAGCTCCTGACGATATCGTCCACCCGACGCGCTTTAGGGCGGCCCTGGTTTCACACGCCCAACCTTGGCCACCATTCGGTCAGAATTTTACTTATTACACGATATAAAATTAAAAAATATTTCGACGTATTTATGTACAAATACTTAAAATATGTATTAAACCATAATCTTCGATATACGAATGGGTCTACAGCTACAGGTTACCCATGAATACCGAGCTTTACAGGATCACTCAATCCTTCACCATGACACATAAAACAAAAAGTAGCAGGGATGACTTATCTATATAATGATAAATAAACATAACACGAAGCGTGTAATCCCCGAAAGGGCTAGTTCAAGGTGTTCTAATACTACACCCAAATTTCACCAGTTTTGTTTAAATTCCATGTAATAGGGGGCGAGCCTATTGCCATCAACTGAGCACAAATCCAGACTCTGTGGCTGTTAAGTACTGAGAAATTCTAGATGGGAAAAACCGGATACCAATTTGCCCGACCCACGAAACAAACTCAGGACATTATGCATTGCAGACTGCAGTCACAATTGCGAGCACAAGATCAACGAGTCAGTCCATGATATGAGTATGATAAATCATCATCATCAGTATATTATATTCCCACTGCAGGGACTCAGGCCTCCTCTCTAGGAGAGGGATGGGCTATAATCCACCACGCAGGCCCAGAGCGAGATGGTAGATGTCACAATGACATGTCTTCGTAATTTTTGGTTATAAGACATGCCGATTCCCTCACGATGTTTTCCTTCACCGTGTTGAGGGCAGCGATGGTGAAGTAAATTAGGTACACAAAGTAATGCACCTGCCTCTATTTTCTTGTAGAGAATGGCACAAGAAAAGAGAGACCTATTGTACCCAGCAGAGGGTGAGTTCGGGCTATGGATGATGATGATGAATACGCCTGCCCGAGTTCGAACCTACGACTTACTGGTCGTAAGTCGGGGCCGCCACCTTTGGGCCACCGCTGCTTGTATGATAAATAGCCCATGTTTATTCATAGAAACATGTCCTTTGATGGACAGGCATGTCGCGACATGTTAGACACGCTTGCAATGCTTTGTTGAACATGTTTGGAGTTGTTTGCGATTTGCGTTTCGTCGGTTGCAAGCCGGCGGGAAAATTTATGACATTTTGAGGGTGATACAACTTGTTAATGGTTTTGTACGATTATTTGAAAATGTAGTTATTTTAAATTTACTACTTAGTGTTTTGAGGTTCAAAGGGAACGATACAGATCGGAAACGGCACAGTTGGCGCAGTGGCTCAAGCAATGGACTGCTGCGCTGCGTGTCGCGGGTTCGATCCCCGCACGGAACAAATATTTTTATGACCTACAGATACTTGTTCCGGGTCTGGGTATTTGTGTATGTGAGTTTAAATGTTTGTGAACGTACCCACGATACAGGAGAAATTCCTATAGTGGGGCAACGTTTTTTAAAAAAAAAAAAAAGATACAGCCTCTTTTTTTAGGGTTCCGTAGTCAACTAGGAACCCTTATAGTTTCGCCATGTCTGTCTGTCCGTCCGTCCATCCTCGCTTAATCTCTGTGACCGTTAGCACTAGAAAGCTGAAATTTGGTACCAATATGTGTATCAATCACGTCGACAAAGTGGTAAAATAAAAATTGGAAAAAAATGTTTTATTAGGGTAGCCCCCTATATGTAAAGTGGGAAGTGATTTTTTTTTTAATTTCAACCCTAACGTGTGATATATTGTTGGAAAGGTATTTAAAAATGAATAGGGGTTTACTCAAATCATTTTTTGATAATGTCAATAATTTCGGAAATAATCGCTCCAAAAGTAAAAAACAATGTGTGTGTCCCCCTCTAACTTTTGAACCATAAGTTTAGAAAATATGAAAAAAATCTGAAAAGTAGAACTTTATAAGGACTTTCTAGAAAAATCATTTTGAAAGTGAAAAAAAAAATTAAAAATTTATAAAAAAAAAAACAAAATAACAAACAAAACCTTTAAACTCATAAGTGGGAACACTTATTGTGACGGACGGGAAACTACGTAACCCTACACTGAGCGTGGCCCGACACGCTCTTGGCTGGTTTTTTTTTTAGTGTGGGAAGTCATCGAATGACTCCCGCTTTGGGCAGAGCGGTAGGGAGTTTCAAACTTCTACTGACTAAAACCACCCATTTTTATACTTAGCCCGTTGTATCGAGGCCGCGGTATCTCTTTCGCACAAAACGAAGTCCCAACAGTTATTACCGTAAAGCGTTATTACCGAAAACTGTTTCATCCTTCTGATCATGTAGTCATTTGCAAGAATTTACTCTGACAGAGGTAACAATTAATTATTCAAGCTCTGATACACCCTATTACACCTTATGTGAATATTAATAACGCTCAATTCAGCTTGCTTTGTTTACAGTTTATATTTAATGCATGCTCGTTATAATTGTTGGTTCCTTTGAAATTGATGAAAATTTATAATGGATAATATTTAGAGGTACAGTTAGCACACAAACATTTATGATTCCTAAATTGGTAAAATAGCCAAACTCACTTTAAAAGGCAAATGATTAAACTATTGATAATAGGTATTCATCGCAGCATATCAACACGCCTATTACCGTCAAGGGATAGACAGAGGTGTACCTTACAGGACACCCGCATTTTGCCAGTCATATTTAAGTCCGGAACGTACCTAGCATTTTGGGTGTCAAAAGACAAGACACGATTCAAAAAACCATGCTGCGTTTCAAAACGGCCAAAGTGTTTATGTTTATTCAAAGAAGAAAAGAAAGTTAGACATAACTTACAAAATATTTAAACAGGCAGGTTGTACATAGTGTAAGTGGTGCAGTCATCTGTAGCCGAACTAGGCGGAGCCTGTATTTCGACTATCAGCGCCAAACCCCTCGAGCGTTAGACATTTCATATAAGTGCCAGTATCATTTCATAATTGTTAAACATAATTTTAAACATTTTTTATTTAATTTGATTAACTTATTAAAAGAAAAACAGTTTCTGTAGAATTTGCATGTGGGACCTCTTATTTGTGTGAGATGACAATGTACGTGACTGATGTGTAAGTGGACTTTAGCAAGGCTCTAGACTAAAATGGGATTGGGTATGTCACGTCAGCCGCATGCAAGAGGACCGTTGGGCAAGACTCCCACACGATGGTGGCTGGAAGACCGACGCCGCCGCCCGGAGGCCCACCCAGAAAGAGGTGGCGAGACGATATACGGACGCTTAAGTACTGCGAATGTTGAATCTAAGAGGCCAGGAAAAAAGCTCTTAGAAGGAATTGGGTAGGTATTTGAGCAGCACTGGGACAGTTCAGGCTAATGTATAAAAAGAAACGATATCAATAATAAACCATGTTCACCTTGTTGAAACTCCCAAAACTTTGATGAGTCATACTTTGAAAATTTAATCAAAAACCCGGTTGTCAAACAAGTCGGGACATGTCTGACGGATAATAACAGGCTTGGAGTCTAAATTAATGATTCACAGGCTAAAACCAACTTTGAACTGGGTCTTCAGTTACAAACAAGGGATCGGTTGTGACGGTTGTGTACCGGTGACCTTGGAAAGTGGGAAGTTCTCATTAATTTTGACAACATTTTGGGGTATTTATACTCGTAAAAAACATCATGCCTGCATACGCCAGGCGGGATAGGTGAAAATAATGACGTATTGCCACCAACCGGGCACCAATCTAGCCTCTAGGTCACTTCTTCCTCTTAATTCTTCTTTATCGTATGGTTAGTGCCTAACCGATCGTCATAGTTTTTATGCCACCCATGAGTCTCTAGGTGGATTAAGTGGACCGATGAACTGGTGAAGGTTGCAGGGATTCGTTGGATGCGAGACGCACGGGACCGGTCAATGTGGAGACACTTGGGGGGAGGCCTATGTCCAGCAGTGGACGTCTTTCAGCTGAAATGATGATGATGTGATGGGCCTCTAACTTGGCTTTACATGCTGAAGAAATATCTCTCAGTCATGTAGGCTCACGATGTTTTCCTTCACCGATTATAGTTTACCGTTTTTAGGCCTAAAGTACAAATAGAAATATTTGTACTTTAGGCCTAAAAACGTAAAACGAAACTTAAGTTCTTTAAAATGGCGACCATATTACCAAAATATACGAATTTCGTCCAAATATAATATTTAAATCGCGAGTTGGTATCGGTCCTTTACGTTAAAGACTTCAGGGACAGATAATTTTCTATCTACCGCACGAATTGTACAGAAAATATTTAAACTTTGCACTCAAAGGTTATCCAAATTTATGCCAAAGCCATCTAGGGCCATATAAAAGTATTTTATATTTTTTAAATTGTATGTAGTACTAGTACTTTAAACAGAATATTTCGTGTGAAAAGGTCTCGTGTGACCAGAATATTGGAAAACTACTTACGTACGTACTTTGGTAGCTTTTAAGTATGTTTTCAGACAGTTACTGTAAATAGCTTTCTAATATTTTTCAATAAAAATTTTAAACCCGTGGTGGAGTTTCCCAAAAAGTATTATGATAGGAAGTCGTAGTTATATATTATAAGAGATAGGTACTTGTTTTTTCTGAAGGTTTCATTTATGTATAACTTGAATGTGAGTAAGTTTTATAAAAAAAATAAACATAACATAACAACATGCCTGTAATCTCCGGAGGATTATGAAAGAAAGAAAGAAATCATTTATTTGCTAAAATGTAGGTATTGTATACATGATAAGATCGCATATTTTTGAATTGTCCCGATACATTTTTACCTTCCGGCGTGCAAAATATTACATTTGAATTTAATTACACACAACATTTATATTATAATCATTACCACAGCACAGGTCATAATTTAGTTGGCAGAAACAGATCAGTCTCACAAAAATATGAAAAAAACAATAATGAATCATAAATGTCTCGCGTATCATTCAGCAAATAATATTAATGTCATGATGTGTATTGTAAAAGCTTAATGTTAAAATGTTCAATGTCAAAAATAATCCAAATCAATCAATAATTAATAATGTCATGTATGCAGAGTTGTATTAGTACAACTACGACGTAGCCCGAAGAATCGCCAGACTTAAGTGGCAATGGGCAGCACATTGCCCGCAGAACGGATGGCCGATGGGGCCGAAAAGTTCTGGAATGGCGACCGCGAACCGGAAGACGTTGCGTTGGAAGGCCTCCCACTAGGTGGACCGATGACCTGGTCAAGGTTGCAGGAACCCGCTGGATGAGAGATGCACGGGACCGGTCAATGTGGCGACACCTGGGGGAGGCCTATGTCCAGCAGTGGACGTCTTTTGGCTGAAATGATGATGAAGATTAGTACAACCCCGCATTTCCCCAATTATCTTTAACTCCCATATAATTGTGAGTCTATGGCTATCGACCGAGCAGAATTCCAGACTCCTCGACTACTACTGAGAAATTCCTGATAGAAAAACCCAAACACACGTTGCCTGACCCTTAAATCGAGAACAGTACATATCCTGTTAGGTCCTAGGCTCATCAGTCACGGTTGCAATTACTGGGCCAATGAGGCAGTAATAAAAAAACACTATAAACGTCATGCTCTTGCTGAAACAGTTAGTACAAGATTCTGCCTAAAACAACAAACAATCGCTTAGCCACTGCGCCCACCGTGTCGTCGGAAATTAATATCGCATGTACAGACGGCTACATATCAAGCTATTTCCAGTTTACGCTGATCTCGCACTGAACGGAAATCCTATACAATGCGAGACCAGCTTACACTGGAAATGTATAGCTTGATGTGTAGCCGTGTGTACACAACATTGAAAGTACGCGTGTGGGTCCAAAATCAATCATGTACTTACTATATCCATGGGAGAACTTTGTATCACAATGTCTTACACTATCAAGGTGTAAACGAAGTCTTCACGAAGCCGTCAACCAAGCATTATGTACATCAAACTAAATACCCCCCTGCGTAAAATTGATTGCTGGGAAACAACTTTCTTTGGAATGTTAAATCACGTTTTACACTAAAACTCAATGTAGGAGGTACTTAATAAATTAAATGGAATGATATTAATTATAATAAAATAAATAAATAAGATTCACTATATAAATATAGTATTAAAAAAAAAAACAACATAATAATTATAAGTAGAAATGGAACTAATTGTGTATTATGGAATGTTGTATTGTGTTTATAAATTATTGCATGTTAATCAAATTATCTATTTATAATTATTATAATCGTAAAACTGAATGTTTTTATTAAGGAAATAAAAGGCTTTATTATTATTATTTAATAATCTGAAAAACTAGTATTAAAAGAACAGCTGTGATTTTTTTTACTTTGAGCCCCGCTATCTCCGTATACCTTACATCGGTATTTTGAACTTCGGAGTTACGTAATACAGTCGTTTTCGGTATGGTCTAGAACAAAAAAAATATCGCAGTGGCGGGGAAAACAAGACAAGTGTCTTTCGGTTTTTGTTAAGGGCACTTTTACATCCTATACAGGTTTAAGATACTAAAAGCACCCAATATCTCAGAGACACTGTCTTTCCGTCACTAACGGATGGCTTTCACAACCACAATATCTGACACAAGTGTTTGTTTTTGTCCACACCAGAAAGCAATCAGTTCCTCAAATATTTACTGTTCGGACACTCCTTAGACCGCTATTCTTGCCTTAACGCTGTTTTAGAACCTCTTAGATCAGACAAAATCATAAAAATTTAAGTATTATTTATTTATTTATTTAACACTTCAGATTTAATGCCGTTGGCTTTTTCTACCAGAAAACTGATTTTTGCTAGCATTGGTTGGATGTACCTACGGTCTGATATCACTACAAATAATAAAACAAATTCCTCCGCCGCGTCTGTGTTTGTGATAAACTCAAAAACTACTGCACCGAGTTTCATGCTGTTTTTACTAATGTATAGATTGGTTCTCGGAGGTTTTAGGATATAATTTGACCCACATCCACGCAAGCGCAGCCGTAACACATTATGATGGTCTCTTATCATAGAAATAACCCGTAAGATTGAACGTAAAACTTCTATGCATGTACTGAATACATAGAAATATAAATATCTATGACTGCATACATAATGGTTACCGTTTTAGCGCCATACCTCCTTTCAACCTGTATTACGACATATCAAAAAACATTTAACAAGAACAACAATAGGCACCCTGATTGCCCCTATTCACGACTTCTACAACCCTGAATAGTTGTTCCCCTTTCCATCACGTGGGAGGTACAAAAGTGAGCCTAATTCATTTATATCGCGTGGGTAGACGCTTCCATTTATTCTCTGATTATTTCATGCCGGCATCATTAGTCGTTATACCAGCGGTGGCCCAGTGGTGTCGGCCCCGGCTTACGAACAGTAGGTCGTGGGTTCGAACCCAGGCAGGCGCATTACTATGTGTAATTTATGTCATCACCGCTGCTCTCAAAACGGTGAAGGAAAACATCGTGAGGAAACGCCGGTTTCCTCACGAGGTTTTCCTTCACCGTCTTAGAACCAAAAAATTCGAAGACATGTGACATCTGCCAATCCGCACTGGGCTCGCGTGGTGGATTATACCTCCCCATCCCTCTCCCATCCCTCTCAAAGAGAGGAGGCCTGAGTCCCTGCAGTGGGAACATTATAATCTGATGATGATGTTGTGGACCCTCGTCATCTCCCTAGCTTGGTTTGTTCCCCACTATGTTGAGGTTGACTTCCAACCTAACCGGTTGCAGCTGAATTCCAATATTTTACATAAAACGACTGCCTATCTCACAACCCAGTTAGAACTGGGTAAAACTGGTAAGACGGGTTGTCAGATTTTCGGGTCACTGACTACCTGTAAAAACTCACAAAGATATACAAAACACAGTCGGGACCACCTGCTTAACGTGTTTTCCGAGTTTTTCTGGAGTATAAAATATGTGGTCTTCCCCCACAAACTATAGGGCACTTGATATCGTGTCACAGGAGCTGATGGAGGTTACTGAAAGTGCCAAACACTTCGCCAAATTTCGAGCCGAATCGATCTAAATTGTCATCGACACGCTAAGAAGAAGTGTGGTAACCTATCCACGGAACAACCTTAACCTGAAAATCTAACTGAGTGGCTGTTAATATTTTGCCACAAGCTAATCCTTAAAGCTCTTTACAATGAAAATCACAAAGCGAAAAATCAATCAATACCTCATTCCATCAAAAGCTCCGCTTTGTGAATATTAAATAACTTGTCTGAACGAACCCACTTACGTTTACAACGGATCATAAACATAATCCTACAGCATCTATAGATTATATACTTTACATAATCGTATTTCAGTAATTTCTACTTTACATAGCTTATTTTTATTATAACTTAGTACTTAGAAATGTCAATTTGTGTAGAAATATGTTATTGTAGTTGTAATTATTGTAATAATTATGATTCAGAAAATATAATTTAATCAATTATTTAATATTAAATGAAAGCATGAATTTAAAAATAATATCTAAATAATAATATAAAAAAGTATAAAATAATAAAAGTATTGTTTAACCAAAATATAAAATAATGTAAATGTGATATAAAAATGTATTAATTAATTGTCTTTAACTAAGTACGTATCTGTAAAATGTAATTATGATTTATTATGAATTGGTATTGTAATGTGCATGAAAAACGATATGGAATTATGTATATTGTTACTTTTTTTTTATATATAATAAATGGGCTTGCTCTTGACTTCAATCTTGCCCTAAGGGCAGAGATGATGGGAAATAAAGGCTTTATTAAAATTTGCCACGCCATTTGTCACGTAGTCCTCTCTAAATGTTGCCCTTGAGGGCCACGTGGCAAAGAAATAAATAAAACAAAATATCTCTTGTTATATGTGTAATAAAAACAAAGTTACACACAAGAAAATAACAACTTTATAAATACAAAAAAACTAACTCAGCGACAGGGGTCGCTTATAACAAAAATGGGTTACTTTGGGAAATAAAGGCTTTATTATTATTATTATTATAGCTTATTTACTATAGAATAAATGCCTCGTTGATCTAGTGGTCACAGGCGCTGAGCATGCGGTCTCACTCCTGAGTTGGATTCCCAGGTCAGTCAGAGCGTGATTCGGTATTTCCATCAGGAATTCATAGTCTGAGGTTGTGCCCGGTTATAGACTCGCCTTCTAATATGTGGGTCTTGAAACATTACTGGATAAATGTGGGTGTACTATTAGGTACATCTCTACCTAATCCTTCGCAGTTTACAGGGGGTCTAAGATGGCCACATTAGCAGATCATAATATGAATTGCGTTAAAATTCGTAAACCACCATTCATAATAGTAAATGCGCCTGTGCCCATTTTACGAATTTTATCGCAATTCATAATATTTTTCTTTTAAGATCTGCTGAAGCGGCCATTTTAGACTCGCAGGTATGATGTATGATTCACTTCTTCATTACATAGATTATGTATTCATTGTCTATCCGTCACGTCTACTCCGAGAGTCTTGGAATATATTCCCTTGATGGACAGAATATTGTTGAATTTAGAGATGGAAATTCTAAGACAGATCCAATGTTATGCATACGGGGAATTGAATAGCAATTCGATACGATGCAACAGGTTATTTCTATCGAATATTCGTATGTTTAGCTTGAAATCATCATCAAAGAGAAACAGATGGTCTATTCCAGCATGAAACGTACGTTAATTGTTAGACGGGAACAATCTTCCAAAACCCAGAATCTTCAGTAATATTCACAGCATCTATCCTAATAGGGGAAGAATGCATAGTTTTAAAGTACAATTTTATTGCACATGGATCTTTAAGAGCTTGGTCAAATCGGAAGCAACTTTGCCATCTGGTTTCATAGTGATTTCATGAAACTTTTTAACAACAATTTTTAACTAGTTGCGCCTCACGTCATGATGTCTGTCAAGTTAAAAAGACCCACGTAGTAATCTAGCTCAAAATATCTAGTCCACTTACCGTCATACACGACTCCTCGAACCAGCTCGTCAGCTTCAAAAACCGGATGGCTTAGCGTCAAGTTCACATCACTATCTTCGTCACTGAGCGTGACTATTGCGTCACTGTCACTCGGGATCCTCGCGAAGGCACAAGCATCACTGATATCCACCGTCGTTTCACTCACTACTTCACTCACAGTTGTCACCTCTACCACTTCCTCACTAGTCGTTGTCTCATCGTAAACCTCCGGGATTTCTAGAACTTTATCATCTGTTGACGCTTCTTTTTCATCAAGTTGAGGTGGCCCAGGTGATCTGCCCGGGGCAGGGTCACCGTTGGGCAGGCTCAATGATGAGCTATAAGGCAGCGAAGCTAAGATGACCATCGTCATTAGGAAATTTATTGAAATCCTGTTCATTTTGAATTTGGTCGGCTTTATCATGTTGCTCTTCACTGTCTGACATTGCATTGGTTTCCGGTATCTGGACATGAGAAGGTTTCTTGATGACATTTTTATGTGGAGTTGATTCTGTGCCTTGTTTTCTGTAGTTCTGGGGTTGGATCTGTCTCGATCATGATTTCTTTTGTGTTGATTACCTGCGAAAGAAATCATTTTTATTAGACGACTCAGAGCATTTTACGGGACCGTTTTGTTCTTATAAACGCCTGACAAACATAATCCCCTTATCTGTATTTTATACCAATACATTATAAAGACGTAAAGTGTGTAAGTTTGGATGTAGGGGATAATCTTCGGAACCATTGATCCGATTACAAAAAATCTTTCACAACTAAAGAAGCTACATTATCCTTGAGTGTCATTAAGAATATTTTTTGTGGTATAATTTCTAACCAGAAACGGAGTGAAGCCACGGGCAACACCTAGGTTTATTGTATAGGCACAAAATTCACATTTAAATGAAAAATAACTTTTGGCCGGCGCCAATCACATTTCATCGACAGGCAAATTGATTAAGTAAATAGGTACCCCTGATGACTTGCTCTGTTAGCAACAAAGTACTTATACTTCGATCTAACGGTATCCATTATTAATTCAACAGCTCAGCTTCTACTTTAATCTTCATATTTTCGAATAACAATACCCATAATCAATATTATTTCCACAAACATGTTTTTGAGGGTAGACTCCACGGGTAGACTCCGAAAAAATATTTTGCGAAAATAACTAATAGATTACTCTTGGCATGCTTTGTGCCAAGCCGGATTCGCCCTAGAAACCTATTTATCAGGTATTGTAAAGGCCACGGGACAATGAAAGCTATTGAGGGGATAATAGGGAAACATTTTTCGTTGACTTTGATTAGGGTATTATATTCCAATGTTACTCTTTGTATGGCTTGAAATATTGTTAAGGAGGTATTTTTTTATCACACGAACTGTTAGAATTAGCCTTTACTTTATCGTTTTATTTATTAATGAGCAGTGTAGGCGGCTCAAAGGCTTTGTTAAGTCGCAGTTCTGACCCTAACTAGACAATTATCACACTTACATTTGTGGTCAGTCTCTTATGACGTTCGACGAAAACATCGAGAGGAAACCGGCATATCCCAGAACCAATAGTTCGATGACTTGATAATGGATGACACACACCAACGTTTACGAGGTAGTACTCACCCTAAATTATGAGGACTCAGAAGAATTACTCAAACCATAACTCAAAAATTCAGGCATCCACTCACCCTTCATACCTACACTCACACTTGACACTCACACCCTGCATCTACAAAGATACTTTTCCCTTATTATTAATTAATTAAACTCCATTTCCTTTACGTTTAAATTGTTTTTTTTTCTCTTTATAAATTGTACTAGTCTAGTTTTATTTTTATGTGCACATTATTAATTTGAAAGCGACTTCATTTGTGATCCATAATGGACGGGATGACCCCTATAACACAGGTTTTACCTAGCATGGGGGTCATTGATCATTATTTTATTTGCTTTTATGTGAACACTGATTATGTATCTGCCATTTATGTGTACTTTTTTGTGTCAAATAAATTATTATTATTATTATTATAGCTAATGGCTCTCTAGCTGTCTCAACAGGGTTAAAGTATTAGGCTGAACATATTATGCTTATGTTACATTTAGGGTTCCCTCGCCTCGCCATAGTACAGGGGAATTAAATATAACTGGCGCTTTTAGGGTGTGCTATTAGGTTCATCTCTGAGTAACCCTTCGGGGATTAAAGGCGTGCTGTTATGGTATGTGTAGTACTTCTCCTCTGCCTTGCTACGTCTCAAGAGCCACTGACCCTTTTAGCTAAACAGACAGCAGACAGGACGTGACCACTAACATGCCACTCACCGCCTTCCCCAAGCATCCCAGGGGTCATCAAACTTAGAACTCGCACAACAGCGGCCTCTGGTCACCCTTACCAGAACTACGCAGCAATAAAACTAAGTGTAAAGTTGCACACTTAAGTAATTAGCTAGCGGCCTTGATGGACATAGGGAGCCTACCTAATGGATCCATTCGGCATTTATAGGTAGGTTTGTAATTCGCGTTAGTACGGACTAAGGGATCGTTGTGGTGAAGGTCATGTGAATACTTTAGGGAAAGCGACTAGGAATGATAAACTTAGAAGTGGAGAACTATAAGTACATGAAAAAATAATTAGGTATTTTATGGAAGCATTCTTTTTCATCACGGTTTCTCATCATCATCATTTCAGCCAAAAGACGTCAAATGCTGGACATAGGCCTCCCCCAGGTGTCGCCATTGACCGGACCCGTGCGTTTCGCATCCAGCGGGTCCCCGCAACCGCATTATAAGTTCCAGTTATTTAATTATTTCAGTATTTCCTACAAACTTTAGGGACAGATTAACTTAGAAAGTAACATAATTATTAATTTAGTTCTACATTAGTCTATTGTAGAATGTTCTATATTAGCTCTTTACCAAAACGTGATACTTTTTTGAAAAAAATAATCTAGAAACGTATTCCCAAATACTCATCAACTGAAAAGTTTCATGATGCTGATAATTTTATCATTTTTTGAGAGTTTTTAAACTGAAATGATCATTATTATTTCATTAACATTGAAAATGGGATATATAATAATCATGTTAACTGTTTATTTAGAATAGGGTAGTTGACAAAAAAAAACTAATTAGACCGTCAGATAGATTTCCAAAAAATATTGAACACGTATTTTTTTTTTTTCACGTAAACAAACAATGAAGACAATACAGTGCTTCGAAAATTCGTGAAACATCACAGGTTGGTCCATTTTTACCAGACTATGACGTCAAAAGCCCCCTCTCCATGGTCTTTGACAAGCTTTATTTTCGTCAATTTTTATTAATTTGATAAAACAAAAAAACATGTATCCAATATTTTTCGATAATCTAACTGACGGAATAAACAGAATCATATTTTTTTAGTCAGTCAACTACCCTATTTCCGTAGAATACAACACAATGATCCAGTTGTGATCACGTACTACGTAAGTGACTATCGTCACGTACTAACCGCATTGAATGGTCTAGAATTGGTTCATCCATAATCATGTATTGTCATTTGGCCAGGAGATTTGAATTGAAATGCTTTGAGTGCTTAAGTATCTCACTTCCTCGGTTAACTATAGACATTTCAATATTTGCTTTGTTCTGTACTACTTTTCTCTTTAGAAATCTATAGTGCAACTAACATGTTACATTAAGATCAATCGTAAAACGTGACATTTCACCCCAAAAAGTCATTCCCCAGCAATATTTTTAACGTAGACTCACTTATTCTGATGTACAGAATACTAATGTATGCTTGATTGAGGGTTTCGTTAATAGTCTGTTCACGCCTTCCATGTAATCATAATAAAAAAAAAACATGTAATCAGAATACATGTAACTGAACGCCATCAACAGTAATAGCCAAGAATGTCAGTACTTAGCAAAACACCTGCCTCCTCAGTACATTGTAGTTTTTACTGAACAATTACTGTCCCGGACAGACTTCAATGTTGAGTCTGACTGAAGATAACGAGGGATAATAATAGACTTGAGATAATTATAGGCACAGACGTAGTACTAGCTGCCTGTGGTCACGTAGTTCTTTGGTACTTAGATCTAGTTTTATCTATACTGCCTCTTTGCAGGATATACGTTTAAAAAAAACTTCTCAAGCACTATTGCTGTCCATGATGTCTAGGGTACGGTTCACAGGAATGAGGTCCCGGTTCGATTCTCGGGTCGGGCAAAGTCTGGGTTTTTCCATCAGGAATTTCTCGGTAGCAACAACGGAGTCTAGATTTGTGCCTGGTTGATGGCAATAGCCTTGAACTCATACATAGGACTGCATTGCAAAAAATACAAGTGAAAAGAGATATTATTTTTAAGTATCCGTAGTGCAAATATTAGCCTTTTTTGTAATTTTACCCACATAAAATTATACAACAAAAAAATAACTGACTTCAAAAACACCTAAAAGTGAAAAATAAACTTCAGAAGAAAAATCAGCTTCTGAAGTTTATTTTTCACTTTTAGGTGTTTTTGAAGTCGGTTATTTTTTTTTGCAAAAAAGTTTTTTTATTTTTAGTTGTATAGGTATCTTATAGAAATATTTACTATGAAACCTATACTTATATAGCGTCAGAAAAAGCACTAAACACGTAATGCGTGCCTATGAAATTTGAGGGTTGCCCTCGATTTCTCTGAGATTCCATCACCAGGATCTGGTTTCCATATCATGGTACCACCCTTGAAATATCTCCGTTCCAATAAAAAAAGAATCATCAAAATTGGTTCATAAACGACGAAGTTATTCGCGAACACACATAAAAAAACGAACGAAAAATGTTCATAAATTATAAAAAAAATATCATAAAATGAAAAGTACTCGGCCAAACCATGCCAAATTTTTATGGGACCAAATGGCAACTATTTCACATCAAACTAAAAAAGAATCACGTAAATCAGATTATAAATCGCAGCGTAATCGGTGAACATACATAGAAAAAATACATACCAATCGAATTGAGAACCTCCTCCTTTTTGGGAAGTCGGTTAAAAATAGTATCTTACAATATTATTTGTTATACAATTTATTTTGTTGTCGGTACTCTTAGCAGATTATTAAAACAACAGATCTTTGAGTGCACAATGCTCTCTATTTCTCCTACATACGATAAAAGCCCGCCGTATCAATACCACGTTCATTCAAACATCATACTTGAGAACAAACGCGCATGATGGAAGTCCAAACGGACTCTCGATTCGAAACTTTTAAGACAATCGTCGATAACAACTATTTAGAACTCCAGCAATGTGTAAAAGATATAATCAAGAAAGAAAGATATGTGTCTTATAATGTGAAGAAAAAAGTGTTCACTCCAGACGGTGGAAGCTTTCTTGGAATCCTATGCGAGGTTGACATCAAAGGGGAAACAGCTGAAGAAAGGAAAGAAACCAACATATTCATGAAGATCATCACTCCAGACGTACAAATGACTATAATATCTCTACCTGAAGCTTATAAGAATGAACTATTTGTTTATAAAGAACTGTCAGGAATATACACGGAACTACAAAATGACCTAAACATGCCAAAAGCAGAGACATACCAATTTGTCAAGAGCTACGATGAAAGCAATCCAAATGTGATTATTCTAGAAAATATGAGCAAAAAAGACTTCAAAACGAACTTTCGTATGGACTTAATCACATTACAATACGCCGAAATGGCTGTAGCAGAATTGGCAAAATTCCACGCGTTGTCCTTCGTACTGGAGTCAAAGAGTCCGGAGTATTATGAAAGGAAAATAAAAACGATCAAAGCTACATTTAGTTTCGACGACGACTGGGACGGTTTTGTACAAAATATGTGCCAAATTACATTAAATTATTTGGACAATGAGAGTCGGAGAAAGTTAGAAGATTTTATTCCTAGTTTTAATGAGAAATATCGCAAATACCTGGAAGGCAGGAATGTGAGACTTTGCTTGCGTCATGGCGATTACCGGCCGAACAATATTTTGGTGAAAGAAACTGTAAGTAATTTTAGTTTCGTAATATTTAATGCTTTATTACAATAGTTTTGACATTCCTAATCGTACTTTAATACATTGTTTAATGCTGGATTCCACAAATATTCATGAGTTTTTCTGTATAGAAATAAGAAGATTAATACTGTTTTAAGAAGATGTGTACCATAGGTAGGCCTGATCCTTAATCCTTATACAGGCCTTAGGGTATGTTAATAATTATTATTATGTTATGTGTGTTGACGCTTAATTTTTTTTCACATTACAAAATAATTTAGATTTACCAAAATAAACTTCATTGTTCTTGTCAATGCGCTATCTCCAATGGCCTTAGGTCAACTACTGTCGAAACATTATCTACTTGAAGGTCAATGTCAACTATAATGATAATTTTATTTATTTATCGTAAACCTATGATCTACTAATGTGATTTCGATTGGGTATATGTCTATAAGTTCTTTTGAAAATTAATGGAGCTTAAACAGGTTGCAAAACACCCTTTAACGTGTTAACACCCTTTAACTGTCGAATATCAAAAATATCAAATACAAATCACAGCAGGGGCAGAGCTTACTCAGTATATCATGAGTCACCCATCCATAGACCAACCAAGACAAGCGCGGCTTTACCTTAAGATCGGCACAAGCGGCTGATATTATTTACACACGACCTCCTCTTATTTATCCTTTTATCATTGCTATAATTCATCGTTTTCTTTCAGAACGGCCTCGTCTCCAAAATGATCCCGATTGACTACCAGCTCATCTGCTACGGATGTCCTATCCTAGACTTCATCTACTTCATCTTTTCATCAACAGACCAGAAATTCAGGCACTCCCATATTCAATACCTAAAGGATTTGTACTACGACAATCTTGGAAGATTCCTTAACAAATTTTCCCTGGAAGTCAGTAGTGTATACCCGAGGAATGACTTCGACAGGGATTATAAATCTATGCTGGATTATGGTCTGATGATTGCTCTTCTGTTGATCCCTCTTCTGATGACTTGTGATAGCAATGTTGACATAACTGGAGAGCCGTTGGCTGGGCTCAGTTTTGGTGTCGATGAGCAATGTAAAGATAGATTGGTAGGGATTGTGCAGGATTTCATTGAGTGGGGATATTTGTAAGGTAATTGTTAGTTTGGAAGTATACCTTTTTTAGAAAAAAAATATGATTTTTATTGAAAGATCAAGGGTTTTTTTATTGTTACACCAAGTACCTATTTTTGGTTTATAACCAACTAGACATAAGTACTTCTCAGACACATCTAAGCAAAAATAATTAAGGTAAATGAAGGAGATGAATAGTAATATTGTAATAAGAATTAAATAAATTATAATATCTGTAATATTAAGGTTTACATTATTTATGAACATGTAAATTAGGTATTAATTGTATTATTCATCTGAACACAGACCACTACCACGCAAATCCCTTTTCTAATTATGTATGTAAATACTTTAGTGAATATATGCATTAAGCGATTTCATGCATTTGCTAAAATTCAAATTATATTTCATTTACCTCGTAAAGACTACAATTTTAGTGGATTGTTTAAAATGGCATAACGTAAGCTTTTAATTTTTCTAAAATGTTTTAATTTATTTATGAAACAATTTAATTAAAATACTGATTTAATAATACCGTACCTGTTTTAAATTTTAATGTTATGAGTAGGTCAAAGACAAATTATTGGAGGAATGTTTTAGTGTAAATTAACGACACGATAAGCGCAGTGACTGATCGATTGGGTGTTGCGTAGTGTGTCGCGGGTTCGATCCTCGAACAGAACAAATATTTGTTAGGCATGCATATAGTTGTTCCGAGTCTGTTGTGTGAGTGAGTTTAAATGTTAGTCAAAGCACCCGCATGATTGGCCACGTTTTTTATTTAAAAAAAAGAGAGAGAATATTGTTATAAGTAAATAGATATATTTGTCATGTGGCTGATATTTTTATTACAACTTAATGACATAGGTACCCTTTCCCTTGTTTGCCAACAATCTTGATACTCTCTATCAATATCATTCAAATGTAAAATAATATCTGGAACTCTATGTCGAACATAGAGTTCCTTAATAAAGAATACAGTCTTTTTTTTTTGGCGGGTGGAAAATCATCAAATAACCCCTCCCACTCTTGGGCAGAGCAAAAGGGAGTATCAGACTTCTACTGACTAAAAACCACCCATATTCCTTCTTTGCCCTCTAAGTCGTAGCCGCGGTATCTCTTATGAACAACCCACAGCCCAGACGGGACCCGCAGCCTCAACGGGGAAATAAAACAGCCTCATAGAGCTGTGTCTCAGACACTCAAATCATCCTCTAAAACTCACTATAACCTGCCAAACTATTATACTAATCCAGTTTATAAAGATCTGTCATTTTGCGGAAAATCTATGTAAAGCGAGGCCATGTTATAATGGAAATGTATAGCTTGGTGCATCGTCAACTTACCATAATAACGCCTAGTCATTGTTTAATACAGATGTTCTTCTTGATGAATTCGATTGGTATTTTTTTTATTTACGTTCATCGATTACGCTGAGATTTATGATCCGATTTACGTGATTCTTTTTTAGTTTGATGCGGAATAGTTGCCATTTCAATCAGGAAAGTAATATCAACCAATTTTATAAAACGAATAGCAATCACAATGTTTGCAGATTTGCTCCCATTGCCTCGTAAGGGAAAACGAAGAACGAAGTCTTTGAACCCCCTTATACCCTGAGGGGATGAAACGTAATATAAAACATCCCAACGAACACAACTTCATTAAAATAATTCAATTAACATTATCCTATTGTCTACAAAATAACGTTTTTGTAAGAAAATCTGGTTAACGAGTCAAGGAAAATATCTTAACTTATTAAATAAAAAGATGACGAAGATATTATTTCTGAAAATCATTATAAACTCAAACTAAAAGAATTTATTTCAATTAGACAATAGGGGATCGGACTGGGTCAAAATAATATGATTCTGTTTAGTCCGTAAGTTAGATTATCGAAAAATATTGAATACGTGTTTTTTGTTTTATCAAATCAATAAAAAATGACGAAGATAAAACGCGTCAAAGATCTTGGAGTGGGGCTTGAAACGTCACTTGTGTCGTCAAAATGTACTATCATATGACGTCACACGAGTTTTCGAAGCACTGTATCGTCTTCATTTTAAGTTTACGTGAAAAAAGAAAAAATACTTGTCCAATAATTTTTGGAAATCTATCTGACGGACTAATTAGTTTTTTTTTGTCCGATACCCTATTACAGGCACTTTTGAATGTCAGAAAAACAAAGAAAGCGAAGCTACCGTCACAGTCACAACCCAAGGCATAATCACTTGTGAAAGTACTGTCGTTAATTTCAAAGCGTAGACCTACATGAAGAAGAATAGGCAAGTAACTCCATATACATTCTTGTAATATATCAAAATATTCTTATAACAGCAAGCATGTTTAGAAACGCCTATAGAAAGACGTGCAAGTTAAGAGCGTCCAGAATAAAACAATTCGGCAATTTAAAAATAAAATAATTCTTGGCATCTAAGAGATGACCAGATATGATTATGGATGCTCTGTACTTATTCTCAAAATAGACCGTCTGTTATCAATAAGACTCCTCTTAGTAGAGTGATAACGGTTGCCAATTTCAAGCTGAGTAGTGTGTATTAGGAAAGGCCTATGTCTAGGTAAAGGAAAGTGTAACTAACACATTATAAAACTCATTATGTTAGGACAGAATGAACAAAATTTATCGCACGCAACATGTTTATTTATCAAAAAGATAATCTATCCATCAAAGATAGCCCCACTGTACGAAATCGTCGACAATACCACGGAATCTATCTGTGAATCTCTTATCAACGTTGAAAGATAAAGTTGACAGCTCTTCAGTCGTGACATCAGGTGCATCATCTTCCGCGGCAAATAAAAAGGGAACATAGAAAACATTTATTCCCAAACCAAAGTCCAACTTCTCTTTATAAACCTTTTCAAATTCTTCTCGAGGAAAAATCTTCTCAATATCGATTCCAAAATGTTCCAAAAACGTTTCCATGGCTTCATAGTATATGTCTTTGAGGATCGACAAATGATTATTTCTAAATTCTTGATCAGTTCCGTTGAATATGAAATATAGGAAATCCAGAACTGGACACCCGTAGTGACTTATTTGGAAATCGATTGTTATTACTTCTGTTAATTCTCCGTCCTGCAAAAAAAATGTTACTGTCGTATTATTCGTAATTATTTCAGAATGTGTTTCAAATTGTTATTTGAAATCATTATGTAACAAATATCTTCGACTTTTTCTGAGTAATAAGAAATTACAAAATTGGATGTGTAATTGAGTAGGTGCCCAAAATAATAAAAAAACATATTATATCTTATTGTTAGTAAGATCGGGTTTATTTGTGAATCCACTTTGTGAGCTTGAATTGATGAGAAGAAATGAAACGTGTATGTATCTAAAAGACTAAAGAATATAAATGACATGCGATGGAACGAGAGAGGAAAGCCAATTTAAAGATGGATAATACGGAAGAATATAAAATATAGCGTGATGGTTAACAGGAGATAATGAAAGAAGAAAAAGTATTGAGTGAACTCCGTGTAACAAGGGAAAGAAAAAAGAATATTACTCCATTTTGAAGTCAACTCATTTCTAAATTTATATGAATGATGCAGTTTTACTTACAACTTCTTTAGCCATGACATTATTGACTTTGTAATCGCCATGACACAAAGTGCAGACACCTGATGTATCATTCATATACTTGGGATAATCATCTACTTTCTCCAAAATCTTCTGTCCTACTTTCTCTTTAACATCAGGTTCCAAACAATTGATGGAATAATCATACATGTTTTTCACAAATCCGTACCAGTCTTCTTCAAAGATAAAAGGTTGTTTCATCGTTGCAATTTTCTCTTTGAAAAATTCAGGTCTTTTCTCTTGTAAGACCATCGAAAGGGCATGAAACTTGCCCAGCTGTTGTACACACAGTTTGGTATAATCTAAAGTAACCGTCTCCATTCTATTATACACTTTAAAGCCTCTCTTCCCTAAGTGTTCAAGAATTATAGACTTTGAATTGCATTCTTCATAAGTCTTGACAATTTTAAATCTTTCATTTATTGGAATGTTAGCTTCATCTTGCAACTCTGCAAAGATTTTAAAAACTTCGGTGTAAATAAATGCTTCTCTTTCAAAAACGCCTGATACTGAGTAAATTTTCATCTGCTGGTTTTCGGGTATGTTCTTCACAAATATATTTATTTCTTTATCATCATCAGCATCAGTTTTTCCTTTAACATTTATTTCATATAGATTTCCCATAAAACCGCCACCAGACGGCGTCAGTCTTTTACTTACAATGTCGTAGGTAATAAATCCATCACTCTTTGCTATGCTTTCTACAGATTCTTTCAACTTTAGAGGTAAAATCTCTTCACTTTGATTTTCCGTTACCTCCATGTTGTTGGAAAAATAGAAAAACTATGGATCTAACGTTATTTACAATCTGTAGTATTTTTTATCAAATTTTTATCAGATAAACGCTCAAGATAAACTATTGATAAAATTCACTTGAAAAATACTCGTATCACAATATAATACATAACATCATTATGAAAACAGTTTTTAAGAGACAAAGATGACTGATACAACGTGACTCACTAAACAACGAAACCGGAATGAGCAAGATGGCCGCCGACAACGCGCGACGCAAGCATTGAATTTCGGAACCATTCGGCTATCTCCGACAACGCTCGGCTTCGGAAATAATCGTAACACCGTCTGTGACAGCATGGTGTAATTTATCAGCACCAAAGGTCAACGTATTCAGGTGTTGTTATGTTATTTCTAAATATTTATAAATCACTCAGGATACTCTCTAGGTTAAGCTCTTTTTTGTGCAAAATGTTGACCTTGTAATATTGTAAAAAAGAATTTGTGATTTATGTGTACTCTACACGTAAATTACAAACGTGCGTATGACGTACGTACGTTTTACGTGTTCATAGAATTAAGAGTTTTTAGATTGAAATTATTAAAAGAAATAAATAAAACAGAAAACACAATATTTATTTTTCACATACTAACCAATTAACAGTTCCAAAAACAAAACTTCATGAAAAATCATTTAAATAACACCCCAATCAATATAATCGTCGACAATCCCTTGGATTCTATCCTTATATTTGTCATCAACTTTAAAACTTAAATTGCTGATATTATTCTTCCATAAATCAGGAACATTGTCTTCCTCCACGAACATGAAAGAAAGAAATGCAAGGGAGTGAATCAGACCATAATCCATCTTATTCCTGTACTCCTTTTCAAACTGATTTCTAGGATAGAAGGAGTTCACATCAAGGTCGAAATTTTGCAAGAATTTCATCATCGTGCTGTAGTACATCTCTTTGAGATGCCTCAGATGCGCCCTTCGGAATTCTCGATCAGTAGAGGTGAAGATAAAGTGAAGGAAGTCTAGAGTCGGACACCCGTAGTATACCCGTTGATAGTCCACTGGTAATATTTCCGATACTTCTCCATCCTAAGGGAAACAAAGTCTCCATTAGTTTAATTTCTGGCAAGATTTTAGATAAATTGTTAACAATAAATCACCCCTCTCCTTTTACATGGGACTTAAACATAGCTGGCGAACAATTACTGCCGTGTCTGCGGGTTGTTCGAAAGAGATACCGCGGCCCCAAACCCAAAGGGCTAAGAAGGAACATGGGTGGTTTTTAGTCCCTTCCCCTCTTCCCAGAGCGGGAGCAGTCATTTGATGATTCCCAACCTCCAAAAAAATAAAAAGTGTGTACAATTACGTACACCTCTGCTTAAACTTTCAAGGATTACAGGTCTGATGTTATGTTATGTTAATGAATGAAACTAAAACTCGAAAACATGCGAGGTTCATCAATCCGCATTGGTCCCAAGTGGTTAATTTCGACCCATTCAATCTCACCAAGAGGGGACTTGCATCGCAGCTATGGCAACTGTATAGGCATATAATGAAAAATGTGAACACGTAAATAGTAAGAAAGCACTTACGACCGTCTTCATCAGTATATTGTTAGGCTTGTAATCACCATGCAACAAGCATCGCTTGGATGTCTCATCATCATCATGTTTCGCAAACCTTTCCGCAATACTTTCACAAAACTCTTCAACAATTTCTTTTACATCTTCATCAATATGATTTATCGCTATTTTTGTCAAGCTCTGAACCATTTCAAGCCATTGCTCACCAAAATTCATACCTTGTTTTTTTGTTTTAACATGTTTCTCAAAAAAATCAGGACGTTTCTCTTTCAACACAAACGTAAACGCATGGAATTTTCCAAGCTCTTGAATGGCCATTTCAGCAAATTTCAACGATACCACTTCCATTCTGTGACCAGCGGTGAACCCTTTTCTCGATACGTTTTCCATGATAATCACTTCTTCAACACTTTCCTCATAGCTTTTAACCATTTTGAATCTTTCATCGAGAGGTACTTTTGCTTCTTCCTGTAGTTCTTCAAATATCTTGAAAAGTTCTTTATAAGTGAATAGCTCAGTTATAAAAATGTCTTTTATGGATACCACTTGCAAATTGGTTTCACCTGGGATGACAGTTTTGACGAAAATGTTTAGTTCTTTATCACCTTCCTTTGTTGTCCCTTTAATGTCAATTTCGTATAATAATCCGGAATAGTTACTACCGTTTGTGTTTACTGGTTTAATTTCAACGCTGTATTTTATAAATCCAGTTTTCTCAATAATTTTATCGATAGACTGATCGAGTTTGTTCGATACTTCCTTTGGACAAATGTATTTATTTTCGAACTGATAATTTTCGGTACATTTTTCTGCTTGCATTTTGACTGGACACTATCTAATAGACACAAGTAATGTTATGTATCATGGTTCAGAAACAAAATCACTCATTTATACTACATGATAACCGATAAGGTATTTTTACATGGGTGTTAGATTTCTTGCTGTTGGTGAATTTTCAAAGAGTTTCAATGAATGTATTTTTTATTTAAGCTGTAGAGTATTTATTTAACACTTCAAGAACCAAGTTCAGAGATGGACTTAATGCCATAGGCATTTTCTTCTTGTCAAGCTTTGGGTGTTGTACTGACAAACAGTGGTAAATGTATACCTGAAATTATTTTTAAATACAAAGAATTAAAAAATATGAGGGTGCTCTATTGTGTTTAGTCCCATGGAAATGGGGGCGAGCCTTTTACCATCAACCGGACACAGATCCGTCTGCTACTGCCTTGTTGGTCTAGTTTACGTAAGTGCGACTGCTGAGTATGAGTTTTTTTCATCAGGTTTTTTGCTGTAGCAGCCACAGAGTCTGATTTAATCGAACCTTTGGTGTAAATTGCACCTTACGATGACTTTTAAAACCTTTTTCCAACAAGGAGTTAACGATTATGACCCAAAAACAAACGATGCACATAATCTATTTGAACGTGTCACCGTTCAAATAGATTATGTGCATCGTTTGTTTTCCTGCTGGATAAAGATAAAAATGGTAATAAAATGCAGGTCAATATTTAGCTAACACTAAGTGTTATTATCCGAAAATTTATATTGGCTTTTGATTACGGAGAATGAGGTTTATTTTTAACTAGCTGACCCACGCAACTTCGTCTGCGTCACATAAATATAGCTTATAACCTTTCTCGATATATCGACTATCCGACATAAATTAAGCTAAATCGTAACAAACAAAAAATCTTATCTTTCTTCTTTAATATAATAGTTTAGATGGTTTAGATTAGCTTAGATTATATTAAAGTGTGAATAACTATAGGTATCTCTTACTGTTAAATACATATACGATAACACTCTGTACTTGTAAACATTATGATGCAGTAAATATTTTGAATTTGGATTACCCGGAAAGAATCTCCCTACATTGCGACGCGCGGATATTTTTACATTGCGATATCTTCTTAGATATTTGTTTAAACTGTTTAGAGAAAAAGGCACAAATATTCTATATTAAATTTTCCTTCTAACAAACACATTTATTTAGATATAGATTAATATCATATGGGTTAAATAAGCTTCGCAAAAAATAATTATTTTGAACCTAACAGTTTAATAGTAAAAAAAGGTTACAGTACAATCTTAAAAGATAGATATATGCTGCGGCGGACTTTTTTTTAGAAATTTTAAAGAGGAACAATTCTTTCATACTTGATATTTGCGTAACTTAAACCGTTTTCGCAGCGCACGCAGCGGAAGCTCTCAAAAAGGAAATACCTTTTCCCGTTTTTGTAACATTTTTCATTTATGCTCCGCTCCTATTAGCCGTAGCGTGATGTTATATAGCCTATAGCCTTCCTCGATAAATGGACTATCCAACACAAAAAGAATTTTAAAATTTCAACCAGCAGTTCCTGAGTTTACCGCGTTCAAACAAACAAACAAACAAACAAACAAACAAACAAACTCTTCAGCTTTATAATATTAGTATAGATAGATTCTTCTTCTTTATCTGCAGTTCGAAATACCTACTATTTTGCAAAAATTGTTACATGGGTGACAATATATTACTATTGATGTCTTGTTAATATAATTTGACCTTATGTTTTACTTCACCTTTTTTTTGATGTTTCTGTTTTATATATAACCTTTTTCTTTTTTTTTTTTGGGGTATCATCAAATAACCCGCTCTAGGCAGGAGTGCCAGACTTCTACTGACTAAAAACCACGCATGTTTCTTTTTAGTCATTGTGCCGAGTCAGCGGTAACTCTTTAGAACAACCCGCAGCTGTATATATCCGTGGCTGGCGTGAATATGTTGATAAGTCTAAAACTGCAATTTGTCAGGACGGCCATTTAAAGGGTTTGACGTCTTCTGGTAAATCGGTAAATTAGTTTAACATAAATGTTGTAGTTGTTTTATAGGTTATTTTATGCCCTCTTTTCAATGATGACAGTAAATAATCGAAATTCCCCATAGATTGCATAATAATAGACTTGTCAATTCGTTCACCAACGACTTATCAACTTATGCACCGACTTATCCACTTATTCACAGCGTTATCAACGTATTCACCAACAGTTATCAACTTATTCACCTACTTAATTAGGGAGTATTAATAGGTAAACAATGTCATTTTAATGAAAAACCCATTGTCGGTTAAACTACAAAGATGACGATTTTCCATACAAACTTTCATCCCCTATTTTGACTAGGAATAAGCTTGAATTTCCAAATCTTTTCCTTATTCCTAGTCTACATTATAAATACAACCTCTGTGCCGAAAATCAGCATTCTAGGTCCAAGGGTTTGGGCTGAGTACTGATGAGTCAGTCAGTAAGCCAGGACTGTTCTTTTAATTTATATAGATAGATAGCAAACAGATAAAAAACAAAAAAAAAACTGGCCAAGTGCAAGTCAGACTTGCACATGAAGAAGTCCGGACCATCGCAGTAGGAAATCCCCCTTAAATTTGTATTATTTCTTATTTTAGCGGCGACAGAAATATTTATTTTGTGATAAGTTTGTTTTTCATATTGTTTGTATGAATGACAAAGTTATATTTGCGGTTTTTTAAATGTGCTATATATAAAAAACCACTTACTATATCTCGTTCAAACAAATTTTGGTTGAAAGTTATCATTGCGATCTATAGCATATATTTATTTTTTATTTTTCTCTTTCTTAGTTTAGAAGTTAGAGGGGGGGGGACACTCATTTTACCCCTTTAGAAGTGTTTATCTTTCAAACGATTAAATTTGAGAAAAAATGGTTTCAGAAACCTCAGTGTCATTTTTAAAGATCTATCTTTAGATACCCCACACGAATAGATTTGATGAAAAAAGTTTATTTTGTTTCAGTTCCATGTATGGAGAGCCCCCCTTAATCTTGTATTCTTTTTTAGTTTTGTATAATAATCCTATAGCGATTTAAAGACTACAGCTGCATACCAAGTTTCAACTGTGCAGTCATAATAGTTTCCGAATAAAGTAGCTGTGACATACGGACGGACAGACATGACGAATCTATAAGTGTTCCGTTTTTTGATATTTTACTACGGAACCCTAAAAATATTTGATTCGCTAAAATACCTACTACTTACTCAAATCAAGCATTGTTCTTCTACCTAAACAAATATTAAAATGAAGGACCACGAAACTATCAGTTTACCAGTGTTTTTACAATAAAAAACAATAATAATTTGTCCTCGTCCAAATCTGGATCAGTAAATGCAGAGACATCACCGACAGTTTTTATATTTCTATAAAACTCTTTAAAAGAATCGTCAATCAAGTCAATCTTGTCCATCAAATCTTTTTTTTCTTTGCGCTAATTGGCAATGCCTCCTTAGAGATTGGGCTCAACCTAAAGACATCTATTGTAGACTTTCCCCTTTTCCGAAAGTTTACTGAATTATACGGAGGTTCGCGTTCCAGGCTTTTCTTATATTTTATTTTGCATACGTTATTTTTGTTATAATTATTGCAGATACATCGCGCGCGTACCTAAATAATCGCCGCGTTATTTTTACGTCTATTAAAACCTTTATCAATACTTACTTAAAAGGTGGCAAAATGTTATTTGTGAGTATGAGATCTGTGTCTTACCATTTTCGTCCACTTTATTCTTTCACTGGCGAGATGAATTCAGCTTAAAGTCACGAAGTTCTGTTCTTCCGAACTCTGAATTAATTGACGTTTGCTTACCAACAGACGAGCGAGGGATGTGCACGGTGTGCACCGATATAAGTTGTTAACTAAACATATTCATTTAACTTTAACTTTTTTGTAACAGACATACATAGTGATAACTATATTTATTACATTTAGGGTTGAGAACTTCGTTGGTCGTAACTGGATATCTCAATATATCACAATTTAAACAGAAATACTTCGGTCGGCCATAACTTGATATGTCGATTTGTCAATTTAAAATTCGTGCCTATAGAAAACCCAAAAGTGTATAAGTTGAGATATCATATAATGAATATTCATTTGGGTACCGAGTATAGGTTGATATATCAACATATCAATGTTTGATCAAAAAAACATGAGAATGCATAATTGGACAAGTGGACTTGTAAATTTAGACACGTCAAAATGAGAGATGTCAAGTTACGACCAAGGTCGATTGCTCCAAAATTTATGGATATTTGGAGCTGTAAATTTTTTTCATATAAGATCCTTATGCCTAGGATGTAATAAGCCAATAAAAAAAAAACATGGAAGTCGACTTATCAATGTGTTCACGCCAGCCACGGATATAACCTTACATCGAAATCATGTTTCTTCGACGTTTGTTTGATTTTATGTGACAGAATCGGAGTTTGGAATTGTGTCTGATTAATGACAATAAGCTCGTCCCCTAGGGACTTCAACATAACTGGTGATACGTGGGTGTTTTATTAGGTAAAACTATGCGTAACCCTTCGGGGATTACAGGCGTGATGTCACGTTATGTCATTATCTCATATCAGGCACTCCTGCCTACTAGTGGATGTCCAGATAGTCGGCTTTCTTGTCTAGTTGCTACAACTGTTATGTTTAACCAAAACCACTGTTTAATAAATACTAATATACTAAGATATGTAACCTTTTTTTTTGGCTGTTGGTAAATCATTAAACTTCCCGCTCTTGGGTAGAGCGAAAGGGAGTGTCAGACTTGTACTGACTTAAAAACACACATGTTCCTTCTTAGCCCTACATCAGAAGTAATTCGTGGTGTGAATGTTAAATCTTTCTTGAGTTGATTTTTACTTAGTGATTTCACCTCATATCATCATCGCCTTTGCCATTTCCGAACTAAGTTGGGGTCGACTTCTTATTTCTTTTCTATTTTAATCGGATTTAGTTTACAATGTCAAGGAATAGTCTAAACTAAAGGATTTTATTTTTATTTACAAGGTTCTTCTCCCATGGGAAAAAGGCGTGATTACAGAACCACAGAACTCCATCTGCTACGATCCTTACATACTCCTTTTGGAAATGGATTATCATTTTATAAATGTAGCCTGAGTTACCCCTTAGCCTATATTGTCCCACTGCTGGGCAAAAGCCCATAAGAGAAATAAGATATTTGCCCGTTTAGTGTCAGTGCCAGTGTAGTGTATGCTAGTCTTGAATATACTAATAAAAGTCTCGGCAGATTATGATTTGGTATATAAATATTACAAATTAAATAAATCGGTAAAACAAAGAACTCATTTTTATTAAACCCACCTTAACCAATAAGTAATTTAACAAAGAAAACTGCAAACATTACATAACTCCCCACTCAATATAATCATCAACAATTCCTTGGATTCTATCCCTATATTTATCATCCACTTTAAAACTTAAGCTACTCATGTCATTCTTCGTCACATCGGGAACATCATCTTCCTGAGCGAACATGAAGCCGAGAAATATTAGTGAAAACATCAGACCATAATCCAACTTATTCTTGTACTCCTTTTCAAACTGATTTTTAGGATAGAAGGAATTTACGTCAATGTCAAAGTATTTCAAGAATTTTGTCATCGTCTCGTGGTACAAATCTTTCAGATGTTCTAGATGTGCCTTTCGGAATTTCTGATCGGTACAGCTGAAAATGAAATAAAGGAAGTCTAGGATTGGACATCCGTAATAGCATAGTTGATAGTCCACTGGTAATATTTCTGATACTTCTCCATCCTAAGGAACAATAAAAAAAATAATATTAGAATAAAAAAGTATCATTACTTTAAAAGTAAAAGTAAAGTGCTCTTAAAGTTCTTTTAAAAGTATCATTATTATTTAAACTAAGTCTTAAGCAAAGTAATGATCAATAATTATCTCCTGCACTTGTCCCATTCTACTTTGGGAAAACATTTTTTTCTTAAATTTTGCCATGTCAGACGTCACGGTATCGTTTACTCCTTTCTCTTTCCTATCATTCCTCACACAATTCATCCATCTTTTCTTTGGCCTTCCTCTCCCTCTCCATCCATTAACATTATACCAAGCTAGACAAATTCCTTTTTAAGTTTTCTGTATCACACTTCGTCTAACATAGGTAGGTACTATTCCTTACTTTATCCATTCTTGTCAATCCACACATCCATCTCAAAATTCTCATTTCCTCTTCATCGAAACATTATTCATCTATCTTTTTCACAGCCCAACACTCTGATGACAACAATATACTTATAAAGACTAGGACTACAAGAAAACTGTATTATTACGAAAATCATCATCTTCCTGCCCTTTGTCCAAGTTTGTAACAAAATAATTATAAGAAGTACTTACGAATGTCTTCATCAGTATATTGTTAGGCCTATAATCACCATGACACAAGCATCGCTTTGTTGTCTCATCATCATAATGTCTCCCATATCTGTCCGCAACGCCTTCCGAAAATTTCTCAACTTTTGCCTTGGTCCCTTCATCAATATTATCGATTGCTATTTTAGTAATGCTCTGAACAAATTCACGCCACTGTTTACCAATAATAAAAGGAGATTTTCTAGTTTTAACCTGCTTCTCAAAAAAAATAGGATGTTTCTCTTTTACCACGAACGCTAAAGCATGGAATTTAGCAAGCTGACGAATAGCTATTTCAGCAAACTTCAAAGACGGTACATCCGTTCTGTGGCCGGTGGTAAATCCTTTTTTTGTTACGTTTTCCATAATAATTACTTCTTCCAAACTTTCCTCATAACTTTTGACCGTTTTGAATCTTTCATCGATGGGTACTTTTGCTTCTTCCTGCAGTTCTTCGAATATCTTGGAGAGTTCTTTGTAAATAAACAGCTCGGTTTTGTAAATGTCATCAATGGATAGTATTTGCAAATTGCTCTCACCTGGGATGACACTTTTGACGAAAAGGTTTAGTTCCTCATCGCCTTTCTTTGTTGTCCCTCTGATGTCAATTTCGTACAATAAGCCAAGATAGTTACCACCGTTTGTGCAAACAGGTTTCTTTTCAACGTTGTATTTTATAAATCCATTTTTCTTAATAATCTTGTCAATAGACTGATCGAGTTTGTTTGATATTTCCTTTGGACAAATGTATTTCTTTTCGAATTCACAGTTTTCGGTACACATTTCCACTTGCATTTTTACTGGACACAACCGAATAGAAGCGAGTTAAGTAATATATTGTTTCAGTAACACAATGCCACATTTATAACAACATAACAAACATTAGGGTACTTTTACATTGGTGTTATGTTAATATAAAACATTTTTTTGGAAACCGAGTTGGAATATTAAAAGAGTTTCCATAATAAGGCTTTTAGGGTGCAAGCTATACGTTAAAACGTTGCTAGTATGATACTCTGATAGCATTATAAAATCACTCCATGTAAAATACTAGTATTCAACTGCCCCCGACATCGTAGGGAGAAAACGTTTCTTTCGTTTATATTAAGGTTGACTTGCAAGGTGAGCTAGTTCCTATCAAGGGGATCAACCTATTCATTCGGTAAGAACAAGTTGCTGATAAATGGCACTGCGAAACGCTTCAGTAAAGTACCTATGTGCGGTGTCCGGAAACTGGCCGAAGCTACCAGTTCGTGCGGGATCCAAGACAGTTTTGTTTCTCTGAGACTTCGTTGAGCATCACCACAGTTGATTCTAGCTTTCAGTGGTTTGGAAAGTGTGGTAGGCTTATCCCAAAAAAAGGTACCAGTTTGACGAAACCTTTAGTGCAAATTGCACATTAGGATGACTTTCAAAAAGTTCCCTAACAAAGAATTAACTATTATATCCCGAGTACAAACGATGATAACATAATCACTGGATGCATTGTGCGTCAATCAATAACGTTGTATTAACTAAATTATATAAATATTCTTCTATTTGAACGGAGGCATCCTGTTAAGATTAGATTAAAATGGTAAATAAATATATACCTTACGTCTACAGGTCAATATTTAAAAGGCAGTTTGACTGGCCTGTTGGTCTAGTAGTTAGTGACCCTAACTGCTATGCCGGAGGTCGTGGGTTCGATTCCCACCCAGGACAAATGTTTGTGTGATGAGCACGATCATTTGTTCTGTGTCTGGGTGTAATTTATCTATAATATGTATGTATTTAGAAATATATAAGTATGTTTATCAGTTGTCTAGTATCCATAACACAAGCTCTGCTTAGCTTGGGACTAGATGGCGTTGTGTGATAGTTGTGGAATATTATTATTATTATTATAGTTAGTGAATTTTATTTTAGTATAGGGTTTTGCCTTATGGAAAATCTAACAATGAGTCTTACCAAGGGGTATCGTATTACCCAGTTGGGTTGTGGAGGTCAGATAGGCAGTAGCTGCATTTAAAACACTAGTATTCTACTGTATCCGGTAAGCCGAGCCCAATACCTATGGTTGGAAAAAAGCTAGGTAGATGATGATTATGGAAAATCTGGAATTTTTAATTTCTTTTTTAATTGTATGTATGTATATTCGAATAGTTTCAACTTTTCCCCACACCTTTTTCCAATGGGGCTAGGTAGAATCCACAGAACGCGACCTGCTACAATCCTTACATAGTCCTTATGCCTCATCCACGGTCATACATGCACCGCCGGTAATTACTATTTACTTTATTGAAAAATTAAAAAATATTTTTAATTTCATCGGGAACCTTAAAAACTTGTCAACAGCTAAGACATTGAAATAACCTTAAAACTTAGATTATACGAGTAATAACAGAATACGCTATATTTTTCTATTGTCACAAAATAATACCTAGGTCTATTGTTGGGTAATACCAGTACATATCTAAGACCAACACGTTGTGTGTAATTATGAATATACGTACGAGAGTGACTCATCGGTTTTAGTTTATTTTAGACTTAGTAATTTGCAGGGGCAGGGAGTGGCAGGTGGGTGTGTAAAGTGGACCTATCAGTCATATTCTTTGTTATTATATTATACTTAGTTAGTCTTTATTGTAGGTTATGGTATTTACATAGAAGATGTGAATGACGACGCCGGGAGGGGACGCCTTATAAAGACATACTTATTGGTATGGTTCTTTAGAAAGGACAGGGGCGTAGTACTCGCAACCGGCGTGCGTCGATGATTGTGGATGAGGCAAAAGGTGTCTGTTAGGATCAAAGCAGGTGGCGTACTGTGATTTCTGCCTATAACGCCAATGAGAAAAAAAATTGAGTCTATAATAATAATAATAATAATATTCCACAACTATCACACAACGCCATCTAGTCCCAAGCTAAGCAGAGCTTGTGTTATGGGTACTAGACAACTGATAAACATACTTATATATTTCTAAATACATACATATTATAGATAAATTACACCCAGACACAGAACAAATGATCGTGCTCATCACACAAACATTTGTCCTGGGTGGGAATCGAACCCACGACCTCCGTCATAGCAGTTAGGGTCACTAACCACTAGACCAACAGGCCAGTCTATGTATGCATGTTATTAGTTTGGGCAACATTTTAACCGTGGAGGTTACCATGGCTTAGGTAAGGGAAACTACTTTAACTACCTATAACTTTTTGTGTTTCATATGAATTAATTTCATATTAACTTTAACTTCATATCGATAACCATTATTTCATACTAGGTACTCCGTCTGGGTAAGTTATGTAAAAAGGGGTAGGTTTTAGCATTTACGTAATAAAATATAGACATTCATAAAGTGTAAACGTTATGTGAAAGGCAGCACGTGGCTTTACCAGTATTAATTAATATTTCCAAGCATTATGGCAGCTGGAAATTCTCATTCATTGGTTTCAATCTATACTAATATTATAAAGCTGAAGAGTTTGTTTGTTTGAACGCGGTAAACTCAGGAACTACTGATTGGAATTGAAAAATTATTTTTGTGTTGGATAGTCCATTTATCGAGGAAGGCTATAAAAATGCACTACCAATATATTGTTACTGAGCCGCCAAGAGGTTAGGCTATATAACATCACGCTACGGCTAATAGGAGCGGAGCATAAATGAAAAATGTTACAAGAACGGGAAAAGGTTTTTCCTTTTTGAGAGCTTCCGATGCGTGCGCTGCGAAAACGGTTTAAGTTACGCAAATATCATGTATGAAAGAATTTTTTCTCTTTAAAAGTTCAAAAAAAAAGTCCGCGACAGCATTTATGTCTATCTTTTAAGATTGACTCACTGTAACCCTTTTTTACTATTAAAATGTTAGTTTAAAAAGAATTATTTTTTGCGAAGCTTATTTAACCCCTATGGTATTAATCTATATCTAAATAAATGTGTTTGTTAGAACGGACATTTAATATAGAATATTTATGCTCTTTACTCTATACAGTTTAAACAAATATCTTAGAAGATATCGCAATGTAAAAATATCCGCGCGGCAAAATAATTCGCGCGTCGCAATGTAGGTACGGGGGATTGTGGCTGGCCTCCGGGAAATTCAAAATCAAAATATTTACTGCATCATAATGTTTACAAGTAAAGGGTGTTATTGTATATTTAACAGTAAGAGATATATAGTAATTCTCACTTTAAGATAATCTAAGCTAATCTAAACCATCTAAACTAATATTATAAACTAATACTACTATTATACTAATATTATTATTACTATTATTATTTATTGTTATTATTATTATTGAATTAAGTGAATGAAATTGTTTGTGAATTGAATTTAATGTTATGTACCTATGTAATGTGACCATGTATGAACGTATTATTTCTATTATGAGTCTGTGATACTCGAATTAAATGATTTTATTTATTTATTTTTTTTATAAAGAGGAAAGATAAGATTTTTTGTTAGTTACGATTTAGCTTAATTTATGTTGGATAGTCGATTTATCGAGAAAGGTTATAAGCTATTTTTATTTGACGCAGACGAAGTTGCGTGGGTCAGCTAGTACCTAATAAATACGTTATTATTATTTTCAGTAAACATATTAAAAACCTTGAATTCATTATTTAGTTTACTGGGTCAGACTTTACGATACCGATGAAGAATTTGAACTTATTATTAAACGTACCTAACGTTAAATATTTATATTGCCCAATTGGACGGAGAAAACCGCACAGAGGGATGAGTGGAAGGCTATGGGGGAGGCTTTTGCCCAGCAGTGGGACAATAGAGGCTAAAAAAAAAAAAAAAAAAAAAACGTTAAATATAACATAATGAGAGCGAATTCTTAATTTTTTTCTATGAGGCTATTATAGCCTGCAACAATTGTGTGTATGTTTGAAACGAAAAAACCCAAAAATGACTAGACGAATTTCAATTTTTTTTTTACCATTATTATGCTACTTTAGTCCTGAGTATATATTTATTTTTTTTACTTTGAACACTATACGTTCACCCGTGCGAAGATGATACTGGCCAGTAGTCTATTATAATTACCTATGTATTTGATCAGTTCCGCTCTTCGTTATTTTAGAACAATGACATAATTTACGAATATAAAAGAGAATCTCTTCTCCAAAAACAAAAACAGCAAACAACATTAATTTCTAACGTTGCAAAAAGCATACCTACATTACAGGGATTGTAAACATTTTGTACATAGATATGTAGTGAGTTTGTAGGTGCGTCTCGATCGACCGCCGCTACAAGGTCACAGCACATGGCTCCACTCCTAAATTATGTCACTACTGGCTGAGGCAGGTGAAATATTAAAAGGGATGTCTTGGCAAGACCCAGGGGAGGGGTACAGCTGGTGTTTCTAACTCAAAAGCTGGGTTAAATTTTAAAAGAAGTGTGTGTGTTTGGTGAAAACTATTGTGCAGAAATAGAACTTTTTGAGTATAGTTTAAGAGTTAATTCGTTTTAGTTAATTTGAATAGGAAAATTCGGCAAATAATCAAAATTTGTCGTGTAAACCACAGCATTGAAGATATTATCGTATGTTTGGAGTTCGAAATACATTTATCCCCAAAATCACTTAATTTTTCTCATCAATGAGAATGACAACGGAGTAGTCAAAAAACCCGACTACGACAAAAAAACGACGCTAAAAAGTATGAAACAAGATTTTCAGGATAGAACAAAAAGAAAAGCCGTAGTCACACGGTATTAAAGTGTTTAGGTTGTTACCTATAACGTGTGACTACGGCTATTCTTTTTATTCTATCCTGAAAATCTTGTTTCATACTTTTTCAGCGTCGTTTTTTTTGTCGTAGTCGGGTTTTAGTTTTTTACTTTTTTTATTTAAATAATTTTGGTGTTAAATATTTTTTATTACTCTTGACTTTTTGTCCGCTAGAGTGCGTGATTTTAAATTTGAGCAATATTTTGGAAATGTACAAGTGAGGCCCTTTTAAATGATACCAAACACGGCGCATTTATCTCCATTTTTATTTTTTAAGCCTTACTTTTTGTCCGCTAGAGGGCGCCAAATCGCTTTTTGTGACACGTCACGTAGCCTATGTTCAGCGGAAAATTAAGACGGTTCTAACGATACCTCATATGTCGAGTTCCGATAAGTAGATTAGAAGCTATGAGGGAACAGATGAAGATACACACATACATACATACAAACATACATACATACATACTTACATAGCCAGTCAAAATCATAACCCTCCTTTGGCTTTGCCGTAGTCGGGTAAAAAAGAGTTATTATTTTGACTAGGCCATAAAACTTATTTCTGTTTTTTTAAAGCCATTGCAGAAAAATCTAATCTCATAGATTCATTTTCAATAGCCTAAGCCATCTAATACGCCTTGACATACTAGGTACATACAACATCACGCTAATAATCCTCGAAGAATCAGGCAGATTTGTACCCAATAATACACCCACATTTCGCCAGTTACATCTAAGTCCAACGTAAATACTACAACCACCAAACATTTCTTGACTTAGTAACCAACCAGACATAGCTCGTGCAAAAATCCACAAGCCCACACAAAGAGCCAACAGGTAGGTAGGTAGGTAGGTAAGTACTTGTGAAGTGTGTTGCGTGTCAGGTCGATTGTCCCAAGGCTAGCGATCGGTTCGTGTTAAAGGGATGGGCTCACGGACAGTTTAACACTTCGGGTTGTATATTTATATTATGTTTTTGGGCTGATTTTTTTGACGGTAAATGGAAAGCAGGAGATTAAGGAATTAAAGGGGATAGAACCGGTCTGGCATATCATTTTTTTTTTTCAAAATCAATGTGGTATGTATGGATAGAGGACATTTAGACGAACAAAAAAGGACCCTTCCCGAATCAAACACTTGTTATGTACATCAAACTAAGTAGCGTTGCGTAAAAAATATTCCTGGGAAACAATTGATTTTGGTGTAGAGCTCAATATATTATTATTACGCCATCAAAACAGTGTGCTGATATACTCATGAAATAGAACAGGATAGGTATGGATGTATTTAAAGTTAAGATATAAACGTAATATAAACACAAAGATTTAAAACTATAATTAAAAAAAAAACAAATCAATATATACCTAGAAGGTTTCCAGGTAAGGTCGAGAACAAAAAAGAAAGACAATATCGAGAAGAACAAGTTTTCACCTTTCGACTTCGTTAAGGATGTTCTTCCACCCTTTATAATATACATGGGCCTGTACAGTGGGATGTTTTACCATAGACCTCGTAGTGAATAATTTATACACCGGCCTTCTCGGAACTTTATCTAGTTGACATTTGAAAAGAACCTCCATTAGGTCAACATGTTAAGGATAGCGAAGGGAAAATTCGATTACCTATTTGCATCGGTACCTACCTATATAAAACTAGTTTAACTACCGATAGCCGGGTAAGGGAGACCTCGTTGGGGCTGCGGGTTGTTCGGAAGAGATACCGCGGCCTCGACACAGGATTAAGAAGGAATATGGGTGGTTGTTAGTCAGTAAAAGTCTGACACTCCTACTGCTCTGCCCAGGGAGGAGTCATTTGATGATTTCCCACCCTAATCCTAAAAAAAAAACTTTGGCCGTGAATTTGCTTTACATTATTCAAGAAATCTACACACGCCAGTGTAGATGATAAAAATAAATCAAAGGTACAACTTACCTATGTCTGCACGGATGGATATAAAAGCAGAGGACGACCAAACAAACGACGGATGGACTGTGTGAAGGATGAACATGGCTAGAAAGGAGGTGTCGAATAAGATGACGAGTTACAGAACATTTTTGCCATGGAAAACAATATAATTATGGAAAGTGGTCGATCGTCAAGGAATGCGGTAGTACTATTCTAACTACTATCGCAATCATTGACGAACGACCTCTGTCCCCTTATGCCTTGAATTATAAGGGTGAAAAGTGGTCGAACAACAGTGACTGGTGGTACGAAAATTCTATATTTCCGAAAAAAAACTGTAATTAAAAACTTTTTTACAAAAAATAAAACCGACTTCGACAAAAATAAAACACAAAAAAGTGAAAAATAAAAATCAGCTTCTGAAGTCGGTGACTTTTGTTTGTTTGATTTCATGTTTTTGCCACCGACTTCAGAAGCTGATTTTTATTTTTCACTTTTTTGTGTTTTATTTTTGTCGAAGTCGGTTTTATTTTTTGTAAAAAAGTTTTTATTTTTCACTTTTTAGTGGTTCACATGTGCTTACCCCTTCACAACGTACCGGCGTGATGTTATATTATGAAATGGTGTAAACAATAGACAGACATGAGATTTCAGCAATCCCAGTCCATTTGCTATCATTTATTGAGGAGTTCCGTTGTCTATCTCCGAAGTTCTTCATCAGATGTTCACCAAATAACCTTTGTAGTGAGTTCAGGCGTGATATTATGTTGTGTGATGGCGTAAACAATGTTTAGATATGCTATAGCAACAATCGCGGTTAATCTGCTGTTATTTATTGAAGAGTTCCCCCGATTTCTACAAGATCCCATCATCAGATATTGAAATGGTGACAATGGGACCACACGGGAAGCACCAGCTTTCAAATGAAAAAAGAATCATGAAAATCAGTTCACCCAGTCGCAAGTTATGCGCGAACAAAAATAAAAAAAAAAAAAAAAAAAAAAAAAAAAAATACAGTCAAATTGATAACCTCCTCCTTTTTTTGAAGTCGGTTAAAAATAGGTAGAAACCGCAAAAAACACCGTCGTTTTGCTCCAAATTAATAAAGGTAAAAATACATGCGCCGCCAAATATCCACAGGGAAAATATCAGTGAGCATGTTAAACGAAATTGTTTTAATTATCCACACACGTTTCTGTAAACTAGAGTTCCGAAGAGTTGGTCTCCTGAGAGTACCTTCGAACGAGGGCAAGGTTCCTAGAGGTCTACACACAGCGACGCAAGGTATATGATCAGGTATCCTGATCAAATATGTAATGATTTATTAGGTGGGTTTGCTGAGTTGCGTATTTATTTACAAAGGAGTAAATAAAATTGCAGGGGGTTGTGGGGTCCGTCAGAAACTAAGGACAACAAACTAAAATAATTATGCAATATACAATGTGTACAGTCATGGACAAGTGATATTTTTCGTACTTAGATAACGTCTATTTTAATACACCAAGCGTGTAGCTTGGGAAAAAATCCACTCCTCTGCTATTGGCAGCAATATTTTTATCCTTTAAATTACAACTAGACGGCACTCCCTAAAATTAAATAAAAGACCAGGAATTTCAATTGATTTTGCCTATTCACAAGTGCCCCTTTTATTTAGCGATTGGCCATTCCTTAAGCAAAAATATTAATAACAGGTACATAATACCACTGCAAATAAATAATACCTTTATCATAACCTCATCATAATCAAAAGACGAAATTATAAGAAACTTTCTTCAGCGGTTGTCCTGGGAGAGCTGTATATTTGCTTAAATTACATCCGCGAGGTGTCGAGGGAGCTAATTTGTGTCACCTTCGTTCCCCTGAATTATGTAAATTAATAAATTAAGCGAGGAACATGAACCTGTGAAGTCCTTGACACTGAGTTTTATATTTAACGTCTAAAAACTTTTAGATCTTCTAGTGATGATCGCTGAAAAGCTGAAGCTAAAGAAGAAAAGGTCATACTTAATGTAAACCAAACCACACAATAACAAGTAAAAAAAAACATCCCCTCTTTAATGTGTACTGGAGATAACCTAAAAACAATATTTTTCGAGATTATAATTCACCACTTTGTCGGCGTAGATCATCTGTATATTCATGCCAACTTACAGATTTCTAGTACTAAGAGTCTTTGAGCAATAGTGCGGACGGATGGACGGACAGACAGACAGACGGACATGGCGAAACCATAAGGATTCCTTGTTGACTACGGAACCCCAAAACTGTCTTAAAATGACTTTCATCAACAAAAATGCTAGTTAATTGACATGTTGTTCCATTTTACTTCGCTCAGTCATAAATATTACTTTTTCATTCACAAAAAAGACTCCTTTTAGTTCCTTTGAAATTTCAATAAAAAGTTCTTGGAACACCTTAACCTTTCTTCAAGGACGTCCGTCCACCAATCTGTCCCATTTAGGCGCGAATTTATAAGGGTACCCTATAGTTATGTCCGGAAGGTGACTAATTCAATAAATACTAGAATAAATCGAGCTTTAGAGGTTCTCTACCTTATTTACTTGACTATACTATTTTCATAAGGCGTTAAGTGAAACCTTTGTGTAAACTTTTTGGTATGGGTACCTATATAATTTTAGCCCGAAGACATTGCTAGAGAAAGAATGAATGTGATTTTAAGCGGTCATTATGGCTTATTTCAAACATTCTGTTTTTTTAGCCTGCTATGTCCCACTCCTGAGTAAAGGTCACTCTGGGCTGCCTTTGCATTGCAGGCTTGACTGTCTGGTAAATAGATGATTCCGTGCTTCAGTGAGTGCGTGACTGAGTGGGGAGTAATGGTCTTGCTCGCCGTCCGTCCTATGACGATGACAGGCCGTGTTGACGGCGTGTTCGTGTTAAGAAGGAACATGGGTGGTGTTTAATCAGTAGAAGTCTGACACTCCCTTCCGCTCCGCCCAGAGCGAAAGGAGTAATTGGATGATGTCCTACCCTCCAAAAAAGAAATAGGAACTCGAGAGTGGCAGTCACGACTCCTTCACGCAATCACGAAAACGCGATTTTCATTTGTGTGCCCAAAATGATTCAACGTCCTAGTTTTACGTTCCAAATCTTTCTTCTGTAACATAACCTAATATCACGCCTGTAATATCCTAAGGATTAGGCAGATGTGTACTTAAAAGTGTACCTACATTTCGCCGGTCCCATAAGACCGTGAGTACCGTAAGTGAGTAATAAAACAGTTAACATAAATAATACCTACCAAATACTGCACAGTAACATTCTTTGAGTCCCAAATCAAATAGCAAGCCTTTTGTTCCAAATAGTTCTGATAAAATTGCTGAACACACAGCGACCCCAAACAAAAACCAATTCGAAATTTAATTGGACCTGCCCCAAGCATAGGCTGGAAGAATTCCCCAACTTTTGTGGGATTAATATTCCAATCTTTTAAGACAATATGTATCTTTTGCGTAGGTGTACCCTTATTACTTAAGTTTGATGTAATAATTGAGATCTTTGAGTTTAAAAGTAAACTTTGAGTGATATTACTTAGTATGTTCTTTCTTGGTGAATGGAAAGTTTTCAATTGTTCAAATTCTTTAGACGATCATCGGCTTAGTCGTGTCTATGATTCCTATAGAATTTAATAAAGTTTGGACTAGAACTCTGACCACCTCTATAGCGTCAGCAGTGGCCTTAGACAGGTTCAAGCAAGTGAAAATTGTGGTTTTCCTATTCCTCCGCCATTAATTGCTGATTATTTTCGATGCGGGATCGAAGACAGTTTAATTGTTTCTCTGGGACTTCGTCGAGCTTCATGTCTCGGCGCTTTTCGGGTGGTCGCCACTGCTCATTCTGGTTTTCAGGTGTTTCAGTGGTTTGAAAATAGTTTAGCGGACTATCAGGTCCCTCAAGGTGCAGGTGGAGCAGCATTAATCACATTGTATTTCATTTGAGTACCCCATCCGAATTAGTTACACCTGTAGCGGCCCACCTGGCTTCATAGTCGCTTTCGAGATTTTCAGATGGGCCACAGTTGATTGCCGTCAGTGAATTATTCTGCAGAGTAAGCTAAACAATGTCACCTGAAAGAAGATTTTACTGAATCCACAGTTTTATTCACTTCACACTAGGGAAACAGTCATTTGGAGGGGATATATCCTTAGATTACATTGTAAAGTAGATGGCGATTTAGTTGATAATAATCGTTACTGTTCTTCTTAATTCTTCAAAATAATACCAATTTCTTATTGTATTTACTTCATAATTATATAAAGTGCTGTAACTGTATAATTGATATAGATGCTTTGAGCAACATTAAACCAAAACCATGATCAAATCCAAAGTAACAAAACATAATTACCATCATAAGGCGATAGTGGCAATACGCCGACGGTACCGTAACAGCAGCAATAAAAAGTACCGTTGGTACCAACCCGATCATTAATATAATTTACTGCTTGGCACGGAGCGACACCGGCTTTCTTTTGTTTATTTAATAATTAGCTGTAATAGATGATTGAAAAATAATCAACGTTATGGTATCCTATCTCGACAGTCAGCAACGCGGCAATAGCGAACCCAGCTCAAAATCAAACTGCTTTCAAATCAACAATTGTTTAAATCTAATAAATTCATATTATTAAAATTAAAATATGAACCTATATTTTAAACGAGTGCTTGGCCAATCCTCATTAACATCATAATAATGAATTACCGTACGCTAATATATCAACAGCTAATGTAACTCCCTCACATATCGTTACATCCTGGTCCTTCGAGCCGGATTACAGGACTCAGAAATTAAAGTTTCCTTTTCTATTCTCAGAAAAATACGGAGCCGTATTTCAGTTACATAGAGGAGCTCGTGGCTTAATAAGAACTGCCACTCAGGTCGATCTTTAGGTAAAGCTGTGCTTGCCTAGGTCGGTCTGTGGATGGGTGACCGCCCGACATACTGAGTTTACTCCGTGCCTCGGAAAGCACGTTAAGCAGTTGGTTCCGGCTGCCATATAGATCTTTGGCAGTCGTGACAGGTAGTCAGTGACCTGAAAGTCTGACATCCAGTCTTGCCAAAGGGTATTGTATTACCTAGTATTAACTGGGTTGTGGAGATCAGATAGGCAGTCGCTCCATGTAAAATACTGGTATTCAGCTGCATCCGGTTAGACTGGAAGCCGACCCCAATATAGTTGGGAAAAGGCTAGACAAATGAATGAAATGTCATGCACAACAGTATATTATTTCAAAACCTAGTACATTTTCAGTGGCATTTGATTGGAATCCAGCTTGTATATTCCACCAGATTATGATCTGCTAAGCAGTGAATCACCCATAACAATGGAAATTAAAACTAATTTTCAGTGCCTTAAAGTGCAAAACCCATGTAAACACGCTTGTGTATCTGTAAGCCACAAGGACTTATCATTTGCATGGATAAAAAATGAAGAAAACACTCCTACACGAATGTATCGAAAAGCGAAAGCATTGAACTCTTTTTATCGTCATTCCATAGATAAAAAAAAGCTTTTAAAAATAAATGTAAAACGAACAAGCCACAAAGCAGAACATTCCTTAACACGAACAACAAAAACATTAAGAAAAGTATTTTGACCCTTTTGCTCCGAATTCCAGAAAATTCTTTTTGAATATTTCTTTACAAGAGAGAAAAGTTGTAAAAAATTACGGACAAAAGCTTTTTTTACGATAACAAAACAGTCAAAAGGTTTTATTCCCACGAAGTTGCGATGTGAACGACAACGGACGGTGTTCACTAAAGAATGAATGAATGAATGAAAAAGAACAGAGAGTACACATCTTAAAGAGTCAACGATAGGTTCCGCGGCTCCTTCTTTGTTTTTTTGTGATTTTCTTTTAAGCTATTGCATAGCTTCTATCGCGGGCCTTGAGCGTGGAGAGCGAATCCAGAAATTTCCTAACGAAAATATTTAGTATTCAGGGTATTCAGTACCTAATCAACCAGGTTGCTATGGTTACGGAAAATAACAAGGTTGTCAACTGAGGTTGTCAAATTAAATAATTTATAACCTCACGTGTAAAGGCTCAGATCAAATAGCAGCTGTAAAGGTATAAAGTTTTTCTGTTTTGTCTCTCTGCTTTCTCCTTCTAAAATATTCTTACTCGTTTAATTTGTGTACAAAGTGTTATTTGTGTACAAAGTGTTTTAAATATGAATAAACAAAGTGCATTTATTAATGAAGAAAGTCACGAAAAAATAGTGAAAGAAAATGAGTGAGTACTCGAGGAGTACTCTTTAGCATTATCTCATTCATTTTATTATTAGTACGCATATCATAAGTTTTATTGGTTTTTGCATTACTATTCTGCGAATCGGTCTAAAACGATTCGTTTTCTTAGAAAATATCTAAAATAAAATAAATAATTTTCATATTTTTCAATGTTATGACACTTACGTCAGGCTGTCAATACTTTTTCTTTTAAATTTTCTGTCATAGAGTTTCTTACTAGCTTAGTCTATGAAGGTTAGTTTTGATTTATATAATGTACATCGCCCGAAATTCGAAGATCAAACTCTTAATATCGTCATTTTGTTAAAATTTTTTGATTGAATAATTATTTTGGTGTGTAATTGCACTATTAATATCTAATTATTTTTACCTATTATTTATACCTAGATATTTTCTTTTTATAGAGAAGAAAAGCATAAAGAGCTAAAAAAAGAGCAAAAAAAAAATAAAGGAAAAAAATACTGCATAAATAAAATAAATAAATAATTATAATTGCATAAGTTGATAAAAAATGCTATGCAATAGCTTTACCGCGGCAGTCTCCGAGTGCCACATCAACTTTTTTTTTAGATTGTAATATTAATATGGTATTCTAGGTGACGTCAAAGTATTTTATTTAATCGAGGTTTTATGTACTTTAAAATAACACTTTTTCAATACTTTGAACCATTAACACCATTCACGCTTAACACTATTATGAGACCAGACCAGTCTGACTGTCGCTTACTATTTAATGCGTTAACGTCTACATGGATTCACGTGAAATTTAGCACCCGTATAGACCAAGACCTTTTATTTATTGGAGGGTGGGAAATCATCAAATGACTCTTCCCGCTCTGGGCAGAGTGGTAGGGAGTGTCAGACTTCTTTTGACAAAAAAAAACCACCCAGGTTCCTTTTTTGCCCTTTGTGTCGAACCCGCGGTATCTCTTTCGAACAACCCGCAGACCTAGACCTGGATTGGGACTTTTCATCCCGGTAATGCGTGCCTGTGGTATAATTTTGAAAACCCACGAAACCCTGGGCAGATGCTACTAACATTGTAGAAACATCAAGAAAATATCAATCACTACTGAACCCTAAAAACCGATATTTCCCGAGCACCGTCCAAGATTGCATTTTCACGAGCGCATTGCATGACATCGTCTTTTGCATGCAAAACAGTGATTTGAAGTCTCAGACCAGTTTATAAAGATATGAACTATATTGCATCGATATTAAAAATTATATTGAAATTTTCCATCAGGAATTTCTCAGTAGCAGCTTCGGAGTCTGGATTTGTACCCGGTTGATGGCAATAGGGTCACCCCCTATAACATGGGACTTAAATGTTACTGGCGAAATGTGTACTATTTTTTTGTACACCCCTGCCTAACCTTTCGGGGACTTTTTATGGTCATGTAGTGCCTAACCCACTACTATGAACGCCGCGAGGCCGTGACCAAGGAGGCGACATGCGTATGTCACTGGCCGGTGATGCAGGGCGCTCTATTCTCTAAATAAAAAGAATGATGGTTTTCAGACACGGGCTGTCAAACATCTTTCATAGAATAATATATTTTATTTTTTATGATTTCGTGTGATAAAAATATTTTCTAACATCATTGTAAAGTTTGTAAATGCTGTTATTTGATCTGAGAAATTGTACATAAATTTTCATGTATATAGTTGTTAGCCACAGCTCAGAATTAAAGGATTTTGCAACAGAAAACCAAATCAGTATTTAAACTCAAACATATTTATTTCCTTTTCCACAATACTTAAAATACAACACAATACTTAAATAATGAATCCTTTACTTACTTGCTATTAGGTTTTAAATCTAAATTATACTGATGTAATACGATATTGCTTTTTAGAATGTTTTTTTATGCTCGGCGTCGGCGTTTCGAACCAGCCGCCCCAATCTGTTGGTCTATGCCAGCCGACCCGCTCGGATACCATAAACTATGCCTGTCATAGTGAACGAATACTCCTTTGAGTCAACTATGAGTAATAATCCAACAACTAGGGTTTCCAGGTGCAAGCTAACATAGTTTACACCTAACTCCGAATTTTATTCCTGCTCTCCAACTATCATCCCGGTTACTCAGCACCTTCCTTAAATTGAGAGGCCCGCCAAAACGGGCTCCTTCAGTCACGTAAGCTTGCTTGGTGGAAAATGTGTTTTTCTGCAAGTCTCGTATATTAATTGTTATGCTATAATTTACTTCTTTTTCCTTTGTATCTTTCTTGATACAAGCTATCCATGTTTCCCGTCAGGGCTGCGGGTTGTTCGAAAGAGATACCGCGGCCTCGGCACAAAGGACTAAAAAGGATCGTGGTGGTTTTTAGTCAGTAGAAGTCTGACACTCCCTACCGCTCTGCCATTTGCCACGATTTCCCTAGAACCAAAAAAAAAACTATCCATGTTTTATTCGTCTTTCCTCTCCCGCTCCATACAAGAACAATTGCAAATTACAAAAATGTTCTTAAAGATAAATTTTACCTAGAATAAAGTACACCTTTACGAACCACCTGAGAAAAAATCCTGATAGTAAAAAGGAAACAAAAGACAATCCTATTAAAAAATAATTAAATCGGCATTTACTTTGTAACCCGGCCTCGATTAACTTCGATTCTCGTAGCGGGTCTACGAACGGCTACGCGAGCGCTACGAGAGTGCTACGGAGCGTAGCCGGACATTTTAATATATAAGGCTTTACCTAGATTGGAAGTCTGTAATCTAGTTAATTGGACTTAGGAGGGTCAATAACGGTGTTTAGAGAAATTAAATGAAATTTACTATATTGATGGTCAGGTTTTGTAAAAGAAGCTCACACGATTCGCTAAAACTAGCATGCAAAATTAAATAATAGGTACATTAAAAGTGAATCTAATAATTGGTATGTTGTAAAATTAAGAATGTCAGTCAATAGTAATTATGTCAATAGTAAACAGTGCCGAAATATCGGGATCTATTTAATAAACAAAACGTAAACATGGTAAATATCCCGTTTTCAGTAATAATAATAGGTAGGTATTATCATTTATATCGATAGTATAATAACATATTTGTAGAGTGGTGAAATTTATTAAGGCTGCTTTCAGAATGTGAGTCTAATGGATACACCTCTCCCTAACCCTTCTTTCTTTCTTTTTTTATAAAAGTTGCCCCACACTAGGAATTTCTCCTGTATCGTGGGTGCGTTCACAAACATTTAAACTCACATACACAAATACCCAGACCCGGAACAAGTATCTGTAGGTCATACAAATATTTTGTTCCGTGCGGGGATCGAACCCGCGACACGCAGCGCAGCAGTCCATTGCTTGAGCCACTGCGCCAACCGTGCCGTCAGCACGCGCTTCGGCGGCTGCAGGCATGATATTTTCAAGTAGTTTCAAGTCGAAAACCGTGCAACTAAATACGTACCATATGTAAAATCGCCTCACTAAAATAATATAAATTCTATCGACACGTTAAACGCTCTAGTGAACAACCACTTTACTATAATGCCTATAATTGCATGAAATGACGGCGTCAATCCAATATTGTAATTAGTTGTAATGTTTCCACTAATAACGCGTAATGCGCACGCAATTATCGCATTTAATGATGCTATCACTATTATGGATTGTGGTTTGAATAATTTATGTTATACCTTTCAGCTTATAATTGTTTGAACAGAACAAAAGCTTAGTTCATTGACTTTTCCTAGTTCATTCCGCTTATTTGATAAAGCCGAAATAAAATTATACCAAGAGCCGCTAGCATAAGCTCGCGGTGTAAGCGTAAAGTAAATACGTCGATTTTTGAATCGAAAATACAACTATCCTAAAGAGTTGTTTATTATTTTCCCAGGATACTGGCATCATTGCCACGTTATATGGCAACGCTTAACTTCGAGTCAAGGGAAGCGTCAACGAAAAGTATTGAAATCTTTTATCGATAATACTTCTTAAAGTAAAATGTCGTTTCGGGGTCACTCACGACACTAACTCTAAAGAACCTACAGTCAACACAGTGGATAACGAAGTGGTTATGTTGTAACAAAAAATTTATACTAGTATCAAGCAACCCACTTATTTATCAACTCGTGGGTGCAATTACAAACATTGAAACTCACATACACAAACACCTAGACCCGCAAGAACTATCAGTAGGCTATATAAATATTTGTTCTGTGCGGGGATCGATCCCGCGAAACAGCGCAGCAGTCAATCGCTCAGCCACGACACCAAGCGTGCCATCAATTGCTAGTAATCTTTTAAAATACTGTAATAATTCGATCCTAATACCACTTTTCGATTTCCTACCACCACAAACCTTCCTCAGTCACAGGTATTAAACCATTTAAGCACAGACGTCAACTGGCGTATCCCGCTTACATTAAGCCCGGGATTCGATTTCCCGCACAACGGGATCACTGTCATCCTCTCCCGCAAACACCGGGATGTTTGTCTTCCATTATTTTTTGTACTTTCCGAATGAGGCCGACGGCAGTCGATGATATACGATCGTCAAATAGAAATAATATATTTTGGATTGGATTAGTAAATCAATTGGATTTTTTGTGTTGTTTATCAATTTTGTATTGTTTTGCGGATGGTTAATAGAAATGTTATCAGCATTGTTTTTATTGTTGTGTCTCGTTGACAAACGGAATTATTTGAATACTGTGGCTACAATATTGTTCAATGTTACTTTTACACTTTTTGTGGACATTGACACAGCACTCTTTGGCTGAAAATATTGTTTGGTTGCTTATTACACGCATAGGACACAGATGAATTTATACAACAGTGTGTATCAAGACAAGTATTATCTAACCGGTATAATACATAATATAAAACAAAGTCCCTGTCGCGTCCGTCTGTCTGTTCGCGATTAAATAAAAAACTACTGCACCGATTTTCTTGTTGTTTTCACCAATGAATAGAGTGGTCCTCGAGGAAGGTTTAACTTATCCGACATCCACGCGGGTGAAGCCACGGGCATCAGCTAGTTGTAAATAAATTAGATTTGAATATTCTTGTCCCATTACTCATCACCGTGACCAAGACGCTTTTAGTCATCTTTGATGAGTGTCGTGAGTGTAGGACTGGCAGTGAGTGTACCCTTCCCGCACCTGGATTCCAACCCATTATCCCTTCTACCTTTTTTTTCATGTGGAAAATCATCAAATGACCCGCTCTTGGGCAGAGCGGAAGGGAGTGTCACACTTCTACTGACTAAAAACCACCCATGTTCCTTCTCCACCTGTGTTCTCCACCCATGTTGCTACTGAATTTCAATCCAATTCTTACCGAACGATTGAGCTGAAAGGGGTTTTAATTGTAATGACAATCAATATAATAGAAAGAAAGCTTTAAATAGCTGAGTATATTCGCGTGAGTGGTAGTGACTCTATAACATATTTATACATCAATAGGCTAGCCCCTATTACAAAAGAAAACACGAACCGTAGAATGTTATGGGCTTAATTGGGCTCGTTAAGGCTGCGGATAGGCACGAAGTTTCTGAGGTACAAGCTTACAGCGAGTTGGACAACTTTACTTATAAGAAGTTGTATAGTTTGGGAAATCGTGAGCTCACCACTAGTTTTGTGAGGTTAGATAGTTAATTAAATACTTGTAGAACACAACATTTAACAATAGTAAGTATAGGAACATACTGTTACTGTTAGCCTGTGGTCATGCCTCTGCTGAGCAAAGGTATAGGAACACACGGAATTGGAAATTCTGATTTAAGCAAGGAGAAAGGTTTTGAGTATACTAAAGAAACGATGGATGGACTGTGTTAAGAATGATATGGCAAGAAAGCAGGTATCTTATGAGATAACGAGAAACAGAGAAGTATGGAAGAAACAGATATGCTGCGCCGACCCCAAATTAATTAGAATAAGGGCACCAGAATGATGATGGTATACGCAAGGAGAGGCCTATACCGAAATGATGTTGATGAGTCTAGTGTACCTAGATCAGGGATGGCGAACCTTTATGGATCAACGTGCCATTTTTTCTAAAGAATTTTTTATATATATATATATTTTTTTTACCTTACATGTGCCATCAAATAAGCTTAGTCTTTATTGGCAGATAATTAAACTAAATATTTTCAACTGAAAGCTCTTTCTTTGTTACCAAAAAGAAAAAACTTGATCTATGTCGTAATAAATGTTTCAATTCTACGTGTTATTCAAATTAAAGTAAGATTGCATCTTGGACTGGACTCCTCTACCAAACGGTTCCTAATCAAATCTTATGTTATACATCTCTGAAAATAATGACTCGTAGGCATAGTGGAAAATATGGTTAAAAATTCGGTGGCGTGCATAATATTCTGCAACGTACCATCAATGGCACGCGTGCCATTGGTTCGCCATCCCTGACCTAGATAGACTGTCCATCTAATATGCCGTCTTATTATAGCAGAAAGCGGTCCAATACAGATCTTTGGACAAATAAAGTAGGTTTCGGGCAGTAGCCCAAAATCTACCTTGTGGTACAATAGTAGAGTACCTCTTGAAATATACAAATAGATTTCACATTGCATTCATTTAAGTATTTAATTTTTTTTTATTAGTAAAATGAAAGCATCAGATCCTATTAGCATTAGTTTATGATTATTATTTTTTATCTGTTCTGTATGGTGTCGGACGCAAAGAATAGCACCATCCCATATCTTCCCGTGGGTGTCGTAAGAGGCGACTAAGGGATGTACCAGAGAATGGGCGGCAGCGTTCTCTGTGCTTTTTGTATCGACCGTACTGCGATCGCCAACCCGCCTGCCAAGCGTGGCGATTAGGGCAAACCCCCCCTAAGCAAAAATGACACGTAGGGGAGGCCTATGTCCAGCAGTGGACGTCTTTCGGCTGAAAGGAGGAGGATTTTTTATCATGAAATGCGAGTATTTTACATGTTGTTCAGTAATCGGTGGTAACATAATATAGACGGTTTTTTATACCTTACGCCACATTCAAGAACTCAATGATTGCTCCCAATAATAGCACATGAACAGAATTCTAAAGAGATCTAATGAAGGCCCACTCTGAGAGTATCCGAGTGCGCTCCTCCGACAGAAAACCAATTATCTAACTAATTAAACAAGAAAATAGAATTTAAATCGTTTTTTTATTTTGTTAAGAAACAGATGTATATTTCTATTTTTCTATTTTTTATTAGAACACCCCAAAGAAACAGATGTATATTTCTATTTTTCTATTTTTTTATTAGAACACCCCAAGAGTAAAAAAACCCCAAGAGTAGTAAGTAATAGGGACGGGCCTATTGCCATCAACCGGGCACAAATCCAGTCTCCATGGCTGGTACTGAGGAGTTTTTTTTTAAATTTTGGATGAGTAAAAATGTTTCCTTAATATGCTTTTTATCACACAATTGTAGTTTTCAGTTGATCGCACATCTGAAGAAATACTTTGAGCTCTTCTAGCAACGTAAAGAGATAGAATGCTCCTTTCACCAGCTGTTTCTTTGTTCATAATTAATAGTTACCTATATACGAAATACCTAGCCAGTTACCTTTTCATTTACATCAATTACTCACTCTCAAAACTCTGCCCACCGCACAACCCCACTTCATTAAACTCTCCTCTCGAAAACATTGAAATGCATTAAAAACGAATCATTAAAAATTAGGACGAAACCGTTTATCCGTCACGGGGCCGGCACGGGCGCGTCACGACAAGCATCCGGCACGATTACGGACCGGAGTGGAGTGCCACTCCACTGTTAAGGGTAATGGATTTCCGTGACTGTCTTTTCATTCCGTGCCCTTTGTTCGAGATGCTGTTAACCTGGATGTGGCTTGTGTCTATATGGTTTTGTTAGTTTTGTATTAAAGTTTTGGCATTTTATTATGCACCTAGCGTTTGAAGATTCATATGTTAACTAAATTAAGATCTAAGTGTTGTACACTACCCGGCGGGGCTGCGGGTTGTTCGAAAGAGATACCGCGGCCTCGACACAAAGGGCTAAGAAGGAACATGGGTGGTTTTTAGTCAGTAGAAGTCTAAAACAAGGGTTAATCAATTCAATAAATAATATTATATATTCCCTTCACTTTCAAGCAGCTGATTTATTTAACCTTCAAGATTCTTCACTTTTTTTTCAATTTTATTTTTCAATTTTGTCTTACTTTGGATTGCCCTCTACAGGAGCAGCCGAAACGTAGGTCCATGTTATCCTATTGTTAAACTTTTATTTGATGTAATTTTAACTTGGTAAAAAATGTCTTAATCAGATTAACGGTACCTCCCGTACTATTATAAGAAACAATTGACATTTGTCTACGACCTAAGGTTGGGACAAGCCCGCCACACTAATCTATTCCCAAACAAAAACCACAAGAAAAGCGCCGAGACAATGAAGTCCGAAGGTTCTTGTCACTTCCATTACTCGTATAGGTATGTACCAACGCAACGCATAGCATATTTTTCTCACGTATCAGTCAGTTGACCCTCTGCCCTCTCGTAATTTGTCTTCTGTCCTTCTTAAATATGTTAAAAGGTGCTTTAGGAAGTATCTAGCAAAACGGTTTGGGTGTTCTTAGGTATCCTAGAAGTAAAGTTCGCACGTTGCGCAGTGACTGAGAGATTGGCTGCTGCACTGCGTGTCGTGGGTTCGTTTCCCGCACGAAACAAATACTTACCAGGTCTACAGTTAGTTGTTTCGGGATTGTGTATGTGAGTACTTTTTGTTTTGGCGGGTGGTAAATCATCAAATGACTCCTCCCTACCGCTCTGCCTCTGGGTAGAGTGTCAGACTTCTACTGAATAAAAACCACCCATGTTCCTTCTTAGCCCTTTGTATCGAGGCCGCGGTATCTCTTTCGAACAACCCGCAGCCCTGACGGGATGTATGTGAGTACATGCGTTCTGTCATACTATTGTAACGTCATGCTCGTCGCAAGTTTATATATTTACTAGCTGATGACCGCGGCTTCGCCCGCGTGGATGTCGTTCAAATTATTTACTAAAACCTTCCTCGAGAACCACTATATCCATTGGTCAAAACAGCATGAAAATCTGTGCAGAAGTTTTTGAGTAGGTATATCGCGAACAGACAGACAAACAGACAGACGCGGTGGAGGACTTTGTTTTATAATAAACTAGCTGATGCCCGCGGCTTCACTCGCGTGGATGTCGTTCAAATTATATACTAAAACCTTCCTCTTGAATCACTCTATCTATTAAAAAAAAACCGCATCAAAATCCGTTGCGTAGTTTTAAAGATTTAAGCATACAGACAAACAAACAGACAAAAATAGCGACTTTGTTTTATACTATGTAAGGATGTAGTGATGATAGTAACTAGCTATATTGCTACTTCAGTGGTAACCTAAGATTTTAATATGGCCCCGTGCCGGAGTGCCTAACTTTAAGTAGGCCACAAGGGTTCAGCACGAGTATTTGCTGTCCTCTACGTGCCAATTTGAACCTTATTTTAAAGTGGACTAGAGTGTTCTCGTGACTTTGTTTACGTTGAAAGTTATTGTTACTTACTCGGATTAAAACTTAACTATGCATATTCTAGGTATTTATCTAGGAAAGTTTATGGAAATTGTAGGTACTCTCGCATTTATAATTTTGTATTATATAAATAAAGATGGTTTATATTCATAAGTAGTTCGTGGCTAGATAGTAACAGGCTAACAGCCGCTTGGATCAATGTTCAGGTAAAGCCACGCTTGCCTTTTTACCCGACTGCGACGAAACCCAAAAGGAGGGTTATGTGTTTGACGTGTATGTATGTATGTATGTCCGTTTCTTTGTTCCCTCATAACTCATAAACGGATGAACCGATTTGAATGAAATATACGTCGTTAGATTCGTCTTGATGGCGCGAGTGGTACAGGCTGGTATAGGCAAAATTGCGGATTTTGGGGGCCAAATCGCGGAGTTAAAAAAAAAAAATCCAATACCTTCGAATAGGGTATCAAAATAAAGGGTTTTAAAAGGAGATTATTTTAGTTTTTGGAGGGTGGAAAATCATCAAATGCGGCCGCTGCATCTCTTTCGAACAACCCGCAGCCGGAGCCCCGATGAGCTGTCGCGCCTGGGTTGGTGTTGAGGGTTTACAATATATCCTAACTCCTTTCTAGCCAAATAATCTTTCACATACTCCAGCCATCGTTTCTTTGGTCTTTCTCTACTCTAATAGCCAACTAAATTCATATTCTTCATTTTCATCACTACAGTTTTGGAACAAATACAGGACAAAACCCCGAAACCGATACACTAACATTAACCGCACATTCATCACTTAAAACTTGTCAGTGGCCACCAACATTGGCCCCGTATCACCAACACACACATCAGAATAATTACCCAATTTGACAGTTTGGTAGATGTTGGCCCATTTATCTGTAAATGGCCAGCAATCATTCTTGGCTTAGGTAGAGTGCACAAGTTGCTTTATCAAATAAACTGACTGAAATACCCCATACCCATATCCTAGGTAAAGCAATAGGATAACTAGCTGAGTTCATAGACGTTAACCTACCCCAATATTTTCTGGATATCGACTTGTACTAGGGAATAACTTCGATTTTAAAGCAGTGATAGCGTAGAGGTGACTTTGACTTGGCAGCTTAACGGTCACACCGTTAAGCTGCCAAGTCAAAGGTTCCGATTTTGAACCCACGACACGCACCTCTGATTTTTCGGAATCATGTGCTTGTTCGTATTATATAATTATCACAAACCCCCCCCCCCCCACTCTTGGGTAGAGCGGAAGGGAGTGTCAGACTTCTACTGACTAAAAACCACCCATGTTCCTTCTACGCCCTTGTGCCGAGGCCGCGGTATCTCTTTTGATAATTCGCAGCCCCGACGGGAAACCAGCATTCCTTAGACACATTTCTCAACGGCATGTGAAACCAAGTAAGAAGCCCATGGACGACATAAAACTTTGACACCAGGCTAGGCAATAACCACATGATAGAGAGAGAGACTGATAAGAACTACATTCATCATCATCATTTCAGCCAAAAGACGTCCACTGCTGGACATAGGCCTCCCCCAGGTGTCGCCACATTGACCGGTCCCTTGCGTCTCTCATCTAGCGGGAACAAGAACAAAAGAACTAATAGGTACCCCATGACTATATTTCTGACAGCCTCGTGTGTCGAGTGGTTACAAGCGCGACCGCTGAATATGAGATCCTGATTTCAATTCCCGGGTCAGGCAAAGTGTTATTCCCGTCGGGGCTATGGGTTGTTCGAAAGAGACACAGCGGCGTCGCCACAAAGGACTAAGAAGGAACATGGGTGGTTTTTAGTCAGTAGAAGTCTGACACTCCCTGATCTCTGCCCACAGCGGGTGGAGTCATTATTTTGATGATTTCCCTCCCACCAAAAAAAAAAGTACTCACATACACAATCCCGAAACAACTAGCTGTAGACCTGGTAAGTATTTGTTTCGTGCGGGAACCGAATCCACGACACGCAGTGCAGTAGCCAATCGCTGTCACTGTGCAACGTGCGAACTTTACACACCTTTTAACATACAGCCATACGTCCCATGCAGTCTGAATTTTAATCGCGGTTGATGGCCAAAGGCTCGCCCCTTATTACCTGGAACTTGTTATAATTATGTAATAATGTTATATATAATTAATTTTATTTTCTATATAATTTGAATATGACATTTCTCTTAATTTGTGCCCTTTTGGTTTTTTGTCTCTATTTTTATTTATTGAGGGAAAGTAATAATAATAAGAAATAATGTTAATTTAATTGAATAGCTAATTTACCTATATATGACATGTGATTATTGTATGCCCTACGGGCGGGACATAGCTGGGGGTCTAAAATGGCCACTTTTGCAGATCATAATGTGAATTGCGTTTAAAAGCGTAAAATGGACCTTTCATAATAAAAACTGCGTCTGTGACTATTTTAAGAATGTTAACGCAATTCATATTAATTTCCTTCTAAGATGTATTTTACTAAATTGTTACAGACGCAGTTATTAGAATGAAAGGTCCATTTTACGCTTTTTAACGCAATTCATATTATGATCTGCCAAAGTGGCCGTTTTCGACCCCCTGATCAAAATTTTCAACTACATATTTAAGAACTGTACCTGTACCTACCTATGATCCACAATAAAATATTTTGAATTTGAATTTAAACATAACTGGCAAAATATGGGTGTGCTACCTAATATGTAGTTACACCTCTTTGGAAATTACCGGTCTGCACTGTAGGCTAAAATACCGATTAAAAGGGAACCGATGTGGCATATCAAAATGTCCGCCAATTTGATTTTTTTTCGAAATCGCGGCCCACGATGAAAGTGGTATGTATGGATAGAGGACATATAGATAGACGAACAAAAAATGTCCAATAACACGGTACCCAAAGAGTCACGTTACCGAGATATTTGAAGGTAAAGATCGACAAATGAGTACAACGACAATCACTAAATATTTTTTTTAAATAGCCTCAAATGTGTATAGGCGTTAAATTGTATCCAAATAATATGTAGTTCCCAGACCGATTATTATTATACGCACGAGAAAATCGCTTCGCATCGCAATGAAACGCTATGTTATGTCAAAATATGTTTTCTCGTGTTCCTAGTAGTATGTAATGTACCTACTCTCTTTCAATAACCAGTAATAATAATAATCAACGCCTTTAGACACGTAAAAGGTCTATTTTTTGTGATCATTGTACTCATTTGTCGATCTTTACCTTCAAATATCTCGGTAACGTGACACTTTGGGGTACCATATTTCATGACATTTTTTGTTTGTCTATACGTCCTCTATCCATACATACCACTTTCATCGTGGGCCGCGATTTCGAAAAAAAAATCAAAATGGCGTTGGGTCGATATGCTAGCTCCCATACAAAAAAGTTCAAACCACTTTCTATGTTGATGAGTCCAAAATGAGATGTATTGAATACATGGAAATGGTTTGTGTATCGGTGGTACCTTCCACCCTGTATATAAACAGATCCTTTTCAGCGGATGCCAGTCAACCATTAGTAGGTATATTTTTAGGCTTTACTACCCATTCCTGATATTTTTATATGAAGGCTGATTTACATTTAGACCTGAAATCTAAGCAGACCCTAAGTTCTACACGAGTTCGGACGATCCGATATTAATAGACACTTGAAATGTCTAAGCGAAAGTGTACTGTAACTTGATTTGTGAACGATACGGTCAACGCCGGTACTTTTTCTCAGCAAACCAAATAATTTAATTTCATACAGGGCTGATGAAAAGCAGAAATAAACTTGAAATTGTCAGACAATGTTCCATTAAAACGTACATTCCTCAAATGACTCATCTGACACTTCCTCAACAACCTTGCTTACCTTTCAGGCCCATAATAAAACAAAAAAGAAGAAAAATAACAAAAGGGGAGACTCCCTTTTCCTTTCCCTTTTCCTTAATCCAAAATAAAAATATTTAGATCCAAAATATACTTAGCCATGGTGTTCCGGCTCTTAAAAATAAGTATTCAAAAAAGATTACCCATTATACAGGGTGGTGTTAACATTAATACTTATACGGGGGCCGGAAAACATTCGCCGGCATAATGGCCGCAAAAAGTTAATGGACGCTTTCACCACCCTGTATTTGAGTTCGGCGCAATTCGGCATGAATCGGCATATTTCGGCTGTTACGCTTGCGCATTTCCTTTTTAGGGTTCCGTGATAAAACCTAAGTATTCGTCTAAATTGATTTTTCTTGTTTGTTGAAAGGTTTTTACTTGGAAGTCTGACAGTCTGACTTCTTACTACTTTTCGTATTTTTGTAGAGGTGAGATGACAGTCGCTCCATGTAAATTGTCATCCCAACAAAAACATTCTGTAAAAAACTAGCCAAGTCTCGATGGAGCTGCTTGTTTATCTCTAAAAAGTAATGAAATCTAGACAAAGTCGTGCCAAGTCTAAGGTTCCTTATTGCGATTTCTTTATTATTATAGTTAATAAAATTAAAATTAAAATCTAACAAAATAAATCAATATAGACACACGTCTATATTGATTTATTTTGTTAGATTTTCTTATTGAAACAATTTTTTTTAAGTAGTTTTTTTAATTTTTTTTTTCGATTATCCTAGTCTTTATAGTTTTCCCTTGATGTGGCCATTAAACCCTAACTCTGTACCAAATTTCAGCTCTCTGAGTTCATGGGAAGTACTAGTTCTATTTTGATGATCATGAGTGAGTGAGTGAGTTTCATAAATGCGAAACTTTGCTTTCGCTTAACTTCGGAACTAAATGACCTACAGACTTGAAACTTTTTATTTTAAGTGTGATTGTATAGCTTACTGGATGACGAAAATTTCAGCGTTCTGGTCTTATACAGAGGTTCTCAAATAGAGGCCTGAAAATGCGGCGAAATGGTTCCAGTAAAGGATGGTACGGCAGTGTTTGCTTCGCGCTCGACTCGGCGGGGGCACTGCCATGCCCCCCGATTCTATTGCCAGAGTGTTTCTTGCCATTCTTCTCATGAGACCAACGCTTTGGAATGGGCAACTACAGTACACTCACGAGTTATTATGCCTTGTGACTGGGACTGTAGCTTAGTTTATTTAGCTTCATTAGCTTAGAAGTTTACTGCCGCACTCGGAGAGCTTCAGTGGTTGCTTGGGCCGTCGCTTGGTAAAAGTTTTTGGCAGTTTTGTCATACAAAAGTATGTCAGGCCTTTGCTGGGTGGCGGCTTGAGTAATCGTTGGATATCTCTGAGTGCCGCAGTTAGTTTAATTCGACTATACAAAAGTGCCTCTAACTGGCTTACTTGAAAAAAATGCTTTGATTTTGATTTTTGTTTTTAAAATACTGGTAAGTATTCAGTTACATTCAGTAAGACTGGAAGCCATGTTGGGATCCCAACATGGTTATTAATTTGCATCACAAACGATCATTTAATTTGATCGCGTTGACTTATAAGTTTTATTCTTCACTGCTCTAATGGGTAGCAGACTTGAGTATTTGTTGAAATTAATATCAAATAGCGCAAAATAGGGATCTTGAGAAGAAGAGTCTTGACAGACTGACAACAAAGTGATAAGGGTTTCCTTAACGCTGAGGTACAGAACCCTAACAATGGATAAGATTAAAAGAATTCTTCTACTGTCTTTTCATAATAAGTTGACTAATCAGCAGGTTTAGATCATTCCTCTGAAGATCACACATAGTTTTAGTTAATTCAATATGTAAATTCATTTCACGTTCCTAGAAAAAAGGTTCAATTGTTTTCTATCAGTATAAAATAGCAAAGTGTAGTTGGAGCGGCAGAGATAGGCGGCTAGAGGAATGTGCTGTCAGCGTTATTGAGATGCCTGTACCCGAGATCACGATTCACGTTAAAATTCTTAAAATTTAGGTACCTATGGCAGATGCAGCTAATAACATGAATGGTCTTTGTGACCGTTTTAGGAATTGTGACCCCGTTTTTATTTTATTTTTTGCGTCTCGAATCCAGCGGATCCCCGAAACCTTCGGTCACCAGTCCACCTAGTAGGAAACCAAAAAAGAACCTACACTATAATCGACTTCATAATTTACTGAGGAAGTAGAAAAGAGGTAGACCTCTTCTCTGGAGGAATCCCAAGCCTCCTTCATCGAATTGTCAATGAGCCGGGTGGTTGAGATATTGCCTACATCCCGCCCCCCTCCCCCCACCCCTAGAGCCCTGCAAAACTTAATCAACAGTTAGTAACTCGCGTAAATAAGTTAGCACATGATAGATGGCGCGAGAATGGTGCAGGGAAACTGGGAGCGGGTAAAATAAATATAGAAAAGGTCTACTGAAATGTGCCGTAGAGTATGATCTATCAAAATGACAACTCAGTGATGAAGTGGCGGAGAGTGGCGGCCATAGCTGCTGTGAAGAGGGATAGAATCATATAAACTAGCTAGCTACCTACTTACCCTACCTACGGTTGGAGTTAGGAGGATGAATAGTACTTAAGGGGACGGTGAACGAACATTCTCCATACAAACGTAATACCAAAATCATTCGCGATACGAACATATTACCAACTAAAAATTATGTTATTCGGATACAGACGATATTTATCTAGGTTCCTATTAAACTTTTTTTTTAAAACATTTACTATTTACGAAATGCAAGCGAATTGCATTTCGTCAATAGTAAATAGCAATTCGCTTGCATTTCGTAAATAGTAAATGTTTTAAAAAAAAAGTTTAATAGGAACCTAGATAAATATCGTCTGTATCCGAATAACATAATTTTAAGTTGGTAATATGTTCGTATCGCGAATGATTTTGATATTACATTTGTATGGAGAATGTTCGTTCACCGTCCTCTTAACGATCTACTCCCATACCTACCAAATATACACAATTTCATAAAAATCGGTCAAGCCTTTAAGAGGTGTTCGACAACAAACACTGTGACACGACATTTTTAACCGACTTCCCAAAAAGGCGGAGGTTCTCAATTCGATTGGATTGTTTTTTTCATTTTTTTTTTCTATGTATGTACACCGATTACGCTGCGATTTATGATCCGATTTACGTGATTCTTTTTTAGTTTGATGCGGAATAGTTGCCATTTGGTTCCATAAAAATTTAGCATGGTTTGGCCCAGTACTTTTTATTTTATGAACATTTTTTTAAATGTATGAACGTTTTTCGTTTATGTGTATCGCGAATAACTTCGTCGTTTATGAACCAATTTTGATGATTCTTTTTTTATTGTGAAGGACGATATATTATTATGTATGAAATATACATAGATTTCGCACTGGTATTCAGCTGCACCCGGGAAGACTGGATGTCGACCCCAACATAGTTGGGAAAAGGCTTGGCTAAGTAGATCTACTTAGCCTTTGTTGTATTCAACTGAAATAATAATAATAATAATAATAATATTCCACAACTATCACACAACGCCATCTAGTCCCAAGCTAAGCAGAGCTTGTGTTATGGGTACTAGACAACTGATAAACATACTTATATATTTCTAAATACATACATATTATAGATAAATTATATAAAAAAAAAATAAAAAAAAATATATATATTAATTCAGTCAGATTCAGGTACTCGTACGTTTTTGTTTTTTTTGCTTTAGGTATTTATGAAAGTTTTCCGTGAATCTCTAATAGGTACAAGTCAACGGTTGAATGACTTGGAATAATTATTGAATCTGGTTGTGGTAGCTTTTAATTTTTCTAGTTGTATAAATACAACCTAGGCTGGGAAAAAAAACTGGCCAAGTGCATGTCGGAGTTGCACATTAAGGGTTCCGTGCCATTGTAGTAGATATCGAGAGAACTTCCATGGTTTTCTGGCACCATAGACTTCTTATAGGTTTTCCTGTAATCTATAAGTGGTGAACTAATTTTTATATTTTTTTCAAAATTTTAGCCTCAGTAGTTTCGGAGAATAGTGGGGGGGGGGGGAATGGTTGGACAGACCGACAGACAGACACACGGGTGATTATTCATTTATTTGTACGGAATCTTAATTAAGTTAACTAATGACTAACGACTAATGTTCGTCAATCAAGATTGATGACTAATTGTAGTCATTATCAGTTCGTGTGACTTATGATTGATTAGTCACAGTGTTATTCAAATAATTATTATTTATTACTTATGACTGAATTTGTTTTAAATCATCATATACCAGCCCGGAATCACGCACTACTGAGTATAGGCCTCCCCTTTTGTCCGCCACATGCCCCGATCCTGTACGTCTCGCATTATATTCATCATCATCATCATCATCATCATCATCATCATCAGCCATAAGACGTCCACTGCTGGACAAAGGCCTCCCCCATAGAACGCCATAACGAACGGCAGCCTGCCGTTTGCATCCACCGGTTGCCCGCGACTCTCACGATGTCGTCAGTCCACCTGGTGGGAGGCCTACCAACGCTGCGTCTTCCGGTTCGTGGTCGCCACTCGAGAACCTTCCTACCCCATCGGTTGTCGGTTCTTCGAGCGATGTGGCCGGCCCATTGCCACTTCAACTTGCATATTCTGAGAGCTATGTCGGTGACCCTGGTCCTTCGGTGGATTTCCTCATTTCGGATCTTATCGCACCAGTCGTTGATACTCCTAAACCGCGTAACTAACACTGTTAAATACCGCGTATGTGCAATAAAATCAAAATTGAGATTTCGCAGCTGTAGGTAGCTGATTGTGATTGGCATCGAAGCGCATGACAAATTTTTGAATCGACCAATAGGAAGACGAGTAATTGAAAAGCAACGAAACCGCGAGTCTATCGTCGAACAAGTTTCAACCTGAATTCCGCGTATCTGCGCAGATTACTAATAGTGTGACAGGATTTGTGTGGCGCTCCGGCTGAAAATAGTTTTTTTAATAGATTTAGTGGATTATTGTTTTTGTAAGTACGATATACTTATTTTATATTACATAATAAATGGAATTGTGATGTTTTTTATTTTCAAATTGTAGAATTTCAAATCTAAAAGTTAAAATAATGTTTACGTTACCAATATTTGTTTATAAATTGTATTATATTTCGTTTACAGTTTTAAGCTATTTCGTTTTTAATTTTTTTTTTTTTTTATTATTTTGATGTTAGGATTTATTTGATAGTTTTAAAATGTTTCTATGAATTAGAACTACCAGTGGTTTCATTTATTGTCGTATTGTCGGCACCACCCTGTTTAGGACAGCCGAAACCAACAACTTAACGTACTTCTCGAGGCACGGAGGAAACTCGGTATGTCAGTGCCATGGTCACTCATTCACAGACCAACCTAGCCAAGCGCGGTTTAACCTAAAAAACGACCTGAGTAGCAGTTTTTATTAAGCCACGAGGGCGATTAAAGTAATAAGTTACCTATCTTAAAATATTTTAAAACAGTTACGAGTTAATGATTTACGAGGTTAAGTTCTAAATAAAATTCAGATTTACATAGCAAATGTAGTCTTCATTGTTTTTTTTTAGGTACGCTTGTATCGGCCTCAGCCATAGAAATATAAATAAAACAAGCATAAATCAACTGCCGACGCTTTTCCTACACGGGATGCCGTGTCTTGGGCATTTCATCAGAAGCTTAATCATCATGATTGATCACTTTAGTCTTGACTAACTTCTAAATCATAATTAAATTAGTCATGTCTAAATTAGTCACAATTGATCAAAAACATTTGATGATTTGTGCAACAATGACTAGGTACAATTACAGATTCATTAAATCGATGCCAGTTTTTGATTAGTTTCAACAATCTGTACGGGATTTGGACAGTGGACGTCGTTTGGATGAAATTATGATGATGACGATGATATTGAAATGCATAAAGAGAATAATAATATTGGTATATTACTGCAGTGGTAAGCTTCTTAGAGAAGGCTTGAGCATTGATTACCACACTTGCTCCACACGCGTTGGTGGTTTCAGACTTAAATTATTTACATATTGTTAGAAGTTATTTACGAAACTAATTTTTTGCAACTTTTTATTTTGCAATGATCAAAGTCATATACGTACATATTTTGTATAACGTGTAGGCATTGTTCTAACCGAGTAATATACAATAAATTTTATTAATAAAAAATAACCCACAGCAAAAAAACAGTTATATTGTTGTTTTCGTAAAACCCAACGAAATATCGACATTTGTGTTGAGATAGTTTATTAAATTATATTTCCTAAAGATATACAGAAAGTGCAATTTTTATGAAGTAGGTCCCCAACGAATTATATTCACACTTACTTATTTCACAGTGTTATATTTAAATTATAAATTCGTGTTACTAATTTTTGTCCCAGCGGTAAGGGAAATTAATCAGCGTTACAGTACAGGAGCGCAATACAGATAAAAAGCCAGTCTCACTTACCTGTAGATTATAACAGTTTCAAAGCCTTTCACAACTCACGCTGAGTAATTTTATACAATTAAACACAGAACACTACACGGCCACCAAAAAAAACTTTTACTAATGTTTGTCAGAATGAAAAAAAAAACAAAAAAACACTAAATTTCGTTTAAATCCGTTCGTCGCGTACGTGAGGCTCGTCACTTGATTTTGATAATTTAATATATTTCGTCTACATTTTTTTCGTGTTTATTTTTGTGGACGAAGCGACACGTTTCGTCATTCGATCGCGCCTTGTTACACTGGCTAGAGGGGTAGGAAACCCCTACGCTCCGATACTACGGGCCACAGATTATAAAACTTATTTAAACAGAAGGAGCATTTTCCTAAACTAAGACTTTTTTTGTATAAAAATTGTTTGTTCTCTTTAATATTTTTTCAGCCGGGGTTTTGCCGATCTATGACCTCCACAACCCAGAGTGTCTAAAATGGCCACGCAATCCGTATTATGATCTGTTAAAGTGGCCATTAGTACTGGTAATATCCTTTGATAAGACTGGTTTTCAGACTTTCAGGCATATAACGATAGCCAAACATCTATGTATGGCAACCGGGACCAACAGCTTAACATGCTCACCGAGGCACGCAAGAAACTCGGTATGACCCATCCATAGACCAACCTAGGTAAGAGCGGCAACGTAAAGGTCGATTTGAGGGGCATTTATTATTAAGCCACGAGTTCCTGTAGAGATGGATTAGTAGGGTTATTAGTATATTGACTATCACATTGCTGCGCCGCAAACTGTGCTGTCATAAAAAAATATAAAACACTTTGTGTTTTTAATTTGGCATTAATTTAGGTGTAAGTTAGTGTAAGTGATAACGGGCATGAATATGGACAATATCGTTTATCTAAGAGTTTTCCAGTTCGTCAGGTTTCCAATTCTCGAAGAACTCATATCTGTCGGATCCGGTCATTGGAACGGCCCCGCAAAGCTTACCTACTACGCTCGCTCTGCAACCTTATATTTTATCAATTGTTTAAGTAATTTTCTGTGGCAGTCGACAAAGATAATCACTAACATCATGCCAAGATAACGTATTCAAAGTGGACTGCATTTTTGCGTGCTTGATGTTTTCCTTCAATTGAGCTTTAAATTAATCCTCTCCCCGGAAATCCTTTTGGTATTCGCGATCGTGATGCATCATTGCAGAATTGCAAACCCCTGAATAAGTACCTTAGGCGGCGTCCTAATTGGCAACGACCGTACGATCGAACGATGCGTTTTCGTCGCACGACGAAATTAAACACACTAATTTCCCATCTAAAAAATCTATTTTCGCTTAAAAACGATAGTTTTTAAACATTTCACTGTTTTCGTGCGATTACTTGTAAGATCTATTATGACACACTAAAGAAATTGTGTGTTTAATCTCGTCGTGCGACGAGAACGCATCGTTCGATCGTTGCCAATTAGGACGCCGCCTTACAGTACCTACCTAACAGGCATTTTATTTAAAAAAAACATTTGTTACGTAGAAATTATAACTTAGTTTCTCAAAAGATGTTACCAATCGATTGATGCCCCTCTATCTACTTTTTAATTCAAGGTAAAACGCCTCCCAAACCAAATTCCTTGCTACGGCTCTCTCAATAGTTATACCCTATTTTGGAGCATTCGAGCGTAGCGTAGGCATAAAACGCGCCACCCTAAATAATCTATGACATTTTCCGGGCGTGCCAGACTGAGATGGCGCATAGTAAAAGCCTGTTGTTCTGAAAGAGACGGAGCATATCGACGGGCTTAGACCATGTTTGACCAAGTTTTCTTTCTATTCAAATAATTTATGTGGTTCCGCTTAGTGCGGACGCAGGGTATTTTAGAGCAATATAATTATTATTATTATAATAGTATCGATGCTTGTATTTATTACTAGCAGTCCGCGTCTATTATGAAAATGTAATTTGCCTTAATATGTTACTTGATAAAAATGTAGCTTTGTAATGGTGAAAGTCTTTTTTTATTCGGCCGAGAACTTTTTGACTTAAATCGTATCAAACAAACAAAAAAACTGGCCAAGTGCAAGTCGGACTTGCACATGAAGGGTTCCGTACTATTGTAGATATTGAGAGATTTTCTATGTTATTTTAGCACCATAGACTTCTTATAGGTTTTTCTGTAATCTATAAATGTTCAACTCACTTCTGTATTTGTTCAAAATTTTAGGCTCAGTAGTTTCGGAGATAAGGGGAAGGGGGCAATGGTCGGACAGACAGACACACGAATGATCCTATAAGGGTTCCGTTTTTTTCTTTTGAGGTACTGAACCCTAAAAACAAATACTTCCTCTTTGTAATAGTAGTTTAGATAAGCGGAACATAGCAAATGACTGAAACCTTAAAAACTATTATATAAATAGACCCTCAATATCTCCGAATCCACAAGGTTCCCAGATATGATCTAGAATAATAAAACAATCGCAATGAACGGTTGAACAAGTGCCAGGCCAAGGTCGTGTTCGATAAGGGTATATTTACACCCTTTATACATTGACTCTACCATGCTTGACGAACGGATGCCAGACGTGGAAAATCACCGAAAAACTAAAAAAAAACTACAACCTGTCAACGAGGACGGAGGAGAGCCCAGCATGCTTAAATTAAATAAAACGCCAAAATAAGGTAAATAACCAAAGCAACAAACACATTGATTTATGCAAAAAAACTCAAGTGGAAATGGGCAGATGTTGAGAGGCTTCAAGATCAGAGTTGAACCATAAAAGCGTCATTTTGGAAAGGTCCTCCAGGTAAAAGGACAAAAGGAAGACCGTTCGCACGTTGAGAAGATGAGATTGTTAGGACAGACGGAACAAACTGGAAACCAACCGCCCGCACAGGTCAGAGACAAATGGGCATCTTTGGAGGAGGACGAGGTTCCTGCAAATATTGCTATAATTTGATTTGACGACACGGTTAGCGCAGTGGCTGAGCGATTCCACTGCTGCGCTGCGTGTCGCGATCCCCGCACGATCAAATATTGGTATGGCCTACAGATAGTTGTTCCGGGTCTGGGTATTTGTGTATGTGAATTTAAGTGTTTGTAAACGCACCCACGATACAGGAGAAATTCCTAGTCGGGCAAGTTAAAAAAAAACATGTTATATTGTTATGTTAAATTAGTTAGAGTTAATAAGTAAAGCAGTAACGGAGACAAACTAGATAAACGTATGATAAATGAGTAAAAATTGAAATAATAAAAAAACTAGTTTTGACTTTGACTTAAATTAATCAAGTACCTAACTCAAAAAACAATGTACTCACAGTAAATAGTAGTTTTTTTTTTTTTTTTTGTTTATTTATACATTGACTAGGAGTGTGTAATTACGATAGATAAAATATTTTATACACAGCTCGTCATAAATTAAAGAATTGAAATAAATAATATCGTTTATCGGCGTTGCATAATTTTATGCTTTGCCGGTTGTTTTATGCCAAAAACTTTATTTTCTTATCGAATGTTTGCGGAATCTCATTGTTTTAAGTGCCTGTGATTAATTATTTGCACAACATAAAAACTGTTCGCAACGGCAATTGGGACTTAATTACCATGTTTAACTTTCTGTGTGATTATATATTTTCTTAAGTATTATAGGAATAAATATTTCAGTTAACGGTCATGTTTACTAAAATCGCGGGTAAGTAATCCATTTCCTTTACGGCGTAAGTCTGATAGACATTCTAGTATCGTGTTTCCCAGTAACTGGGTTGTGAAATTCAGACACGCTGATGTTAATGTAATTCCAGTTCTATGAGGTAAGACGGAAAGTTGACCTCACCAAAGTTGTGAAAGCCAAATAATGATAAACATTAGTGTGTGGTAAAACTAAATTTCTCAGTAGTTGCATTAATTATTTTATGTTTTCTTCTTTAATTCCCACGCTGGCATTTATTTCGAAAATGTTAATCGGTACGTACAAAAAGCAGCGGACACTGTCTTGTATGAACATAAATATTGAAACTCAATTCTTCCCTTTACAGGCCTCGTACTAGTTGTAACAATTTTGACTCACACACAAACAATCGAGAAGCCAAACCACAAAACTATACAAAATGCTGCTGACTTTAACAGTAACCCCGAGAAATCACAAGAAAGCAGCACCAACACTAAACACAAATGGAAGTTCGAAGAATATTTGAAAAAATACGAGCCCAGTGTTATTTGGGAACAAATTGACAAACAAAAAAAGTACAACGGCCTCATTTTATCTGCTGAGGAACAAACAGATATGATGGTCGAGGCTATGGATCCCACTGATGAACTCCTGGAACTTAAAATTGAGAACGGGGACCCTAAATTAGTATTCGATAAAGATGGTCGGAGAATGAGTAACCAAAGGTGGCGACCCTCTAAAACGAAAACAGGTTATCGAGTTGATAAGTTCGATCTTCGACGCCGGTTGCATGAACTTATGAAACAAGCAATTTACATGTCGCGAAACAAAATGGTTATCATGCAAATATATAGAGATAAATACAGAAACTTTTCTCTTTACAAAATGGGGTTCCTGTTTAATAAAGCAGACAATGCTGCCAAGACATTCGGCAAATACTCTTTGAGGGCATATAGAACCTGCTTACTGTCAAGAGAAAAAATCATATACAGAGTCACTATAGCCGATTTAATATCTGCAAATGAGAGGCAGTTGCATCTTTGGTTTAATGTGGAGATTATAGCGGATCTAATCCTTGACAACGACTTAATTGCAAGGGAAATTATCAAAAACACCACCGAAAATCGGTCGTTTATTTTCGATGAAAAGTTTATTGACTAAGAATATGATTTTCCATAGCGAAGTACCTGCCGAAAGTTTCTTAGTTAGTTAAAACATTATAAAAAACTCTTTATTAATATCATACCTGTTTTCTGACTTGCCCCTGACGATAAAACCCTAGGCGAATGCCTTCACTGAATGTAGCAATACGTAATAAATACACACACAGGATATGATTGAAACCAATTTTAATACTTCTAACGTCAAAAATTACGAAGTTTCATACAAACTTTTAGGGGATGAATTTTTAAAATTTTATCATATTTACGACGCAATATAATTAATATTTTGTATAATTTAATACTTCCAGATCTACTGATTTTATTGCCTCGAAATTTCCACAAAACGAATCCTTGGCCCTATTCCTATAAAAACATTAAAAACAGTAAATTATCTGACCGCCTTTATTTTGGATGGTCGGAAATCATCAAATGACTCCTCCCGCTATGGGCAGAGCAGTAAGGGAGAGTCAGACTTCTACTGACTAAAAACCACTCATGTTCCTTCTTCCCTTTGTGTCGAGGCCACGGTATCTCTTTCGAACAACCCGCAGCCCCCAGCATCCTACTAATATTATAAACGCGAAAGTTTATGTAGTATAAGTATGTATGTATGGATGGATGTTTGTTACTCTTTCACGCAAAAACTATTGAACGGATTTGGTACACAGATAGTTTATAACCTGGACACACATAGGATAGTTTTTATCTCGATTTTATCTTAATTCCCGTGCGATAATTTTCGAGTTGTAGCGGGTGAAGCCGCTGGCAACAGCTAGTATTCAATAAAAGAAATGAATAAAGAAGAAGATTGTTCAGCACTTGATGGTCATGTCTTTTTTTGTTTTTGGTGGGTTGAAAATCATCAAATGACACCCCCCCCCCCCTCCCCCGCTCTTGGGCAGAGCGAAGGGGAGTGTCAGACTTCTACTGACTAAAAACCGAACCCATGTTCCTTCTTTGCCCTTGTGCCGAGGCCACGTCATCTCGTTCTATAATCCGCGGCTTGATGGTCATGCCTTAGGAGATTACGGTTTACGCGCAGATACAAGCTGACCGAGAAACGAGTTTCGAACGCGCTTTCTATCCCGTTTTACGCGCGTTTGAATCTATAAAAACGCAGAATCTTTAGACAGAACCTTACCAGCACTTTTTATATAGGTTTGGTATATCATTTCAAAGCAAGGCAAGCATATTTAATTATTTATTTTATCACAAAGTTAAAGTACATTGCACTGTTTGCAGATTGAAATTTTTCATTCGATTGATAAGTACAATAAGTTCAACCTTCTCTCTTATTTAGCTATATATCTTAGTTAGCTAGTTTTTACTCATTGACTTTTTCTTTAGTTCAATTTTGTCGTAAGGCGCGTCAACGGCGTAGATGTTCTTGATGAGATTAGCGGTATCGCGACTATCCACGTCAAAGTGCACTACGCGTTCATACAGCCGTATAATCGAGTACATGTGCCGGTATTTGTTCCATATCTGGTCCCATCCCGCTCCCACCATCTTTAAAATTTCTGTTTTCAACCTCCGCAATCTATTAAACAAGTAACCTAACTTGTATCTCTTATCTTTCCTCACTAAGTCTCGTTGTAACAGAGCTTTCCCAACCTCGTAACGACAGTGCATTACAAATTGTACCATAACCATCATCAGTGAATTTCTCTTTAGATCCTCTACGTTCTCACCGAGCCAGTAATCATCGGGATCGTGACTGTAGACTTGAGAGAAGATTCTTCTTGTGCGGTTCGGCGAAATATTTCTTATGTTGTCCCTATATTCTTCCATAATGGTGGAATACTTTTCATTGATGACCAAGAAGTCCAGAACGTCGAAGGTGTGGTTCGATAAGTTTGCTCGGTTGAGTTTGAATGTATCGGGGAACTCCATGGGCAGACCATCGTCGTCATCCGGTTCCGGCGTGGTGCTGGGTGTTGAAGTCGGCGGCACCGGCTCGCCATACTCCGGTTCTTTAAGGAACAAGTCCTTCAAAGAACCTATGTTTCCGTATAGCGTATGATCCAACTGGTCTTCGTCCGTTTGATCCCCATTGCTAATCGAGAGACCTGGTAACAATAATTTCGTTGTTAGCCTTTTCGAATCGGTTCATTTAAGAGTTACTAGCTTTTGCCAGCGGCTTCGCCCGCGTGAAAATTACGATTTTCCATACAAACTTTCATCCCCAATTTAACTCCCTTAGGGGTTGAATTTTGAAAAATCCTTCCGTATTCCTTTTCTACATTATAAAGGGAACCTCTGTGCAAAATTTCAGCTTTCTAGGTCTAAGGGTTTGGACTGGGCGTTGATGAGTCAGTCAGTCAGGACTTCTCTTTTTATTTATATAGATATAGATGAGGTAACGTACATACAAAACAAAATACAGTCAAAATGAGAACCCCCAGAAAGGTGGTTAAAATATTAAACTACATTATAACATACTAGCTGACCCACGCAACTTCGTCTGCGTCACATAACATATAGCTTTTATACTTTCTCGATATATCGACTATCCGACATAAATTAATCTAAATCGTAACAAACAAAAAATCTTATCTTTCTTCTTTATTATAATAGTTTAGATGGTTTAGATTAGCTTAGATTATATTAAAGTGTGAATTACTATAGGTATCTCTTACTGTTAAATACATATACGATAACACTCTGTACTTGTAAACATTATGATGCAGTAAATATTTTGAATTTGAATTTCCCGGAAAGAATCTCCCTAAATTGCGACGCGCGAATTATTTTGCCGCGCGGATATTTTTACATTGCGATATCTTCTAAGATATTTGTTTAAACTGTTTAGAGTAAATGGCACAAATATTCTATATTAAATTTTCCTTCTAACAAACACATTTATTTAGATATAGATTAATACCATATGGGTAATAAGCTTCGCAAAAAATAATTATTTTTAACCTAACAGTTTAATAGTAAAAAAAAGGTTACATTGAGTCAATCTTAAAAGATAGATATATGCTGTCGCGGACAATTTTTTAGAAATTTTAAAGAGGAACAATTCCTTCATGATATTTGCGTAACTTAAACCGTTTTCGCAGCGCACGCAGCGGAAGCTCTCAAAAAGGAAATACCTTTTCCCGTTTTTGTAACATTTTTCATTTATGCTCCGCTCCTATTAGCCGTAGCGTGATGTTATATAGCCTATAGCCTTCCTCGATAAATGGACTATCAAACACAAGAAGAATTTTAAAATTCCAACCTGCAGTTCCTGAGTTTACCGCGTTCAAACAAACAAACTCTTCAGCTTTATAATATTAGTATAGATGACTGGTTGTGCCGTGCAATATTGTAATTTGTGTGTGTACTTATTTTTGTGTGAAATAAAGAATAACTGATATGTTGAAGAATCTTCGTATTGAATAAATATTTTATATTATACTTACAAAGCAGTGCACATAAAATTGAAAATACAATCATTTTCAACACACACAATCAGTGTTTTTTGTTTTAAGCAAAACCGACCGCTCATAAAATTAAAAATATTTGTATAACCTATTAAAATTAATTGGTATAATTTACGATGTGTCGGTATTGAAATACCTAAATGGATAAGTATATAGTTTCAACCCCAAATGGCTTGAAAACATAATCACTCACACAGATACACACACACGCACAAACACACTTACAACCACGCACACTCACTGACACGAAACATGAAACATACACACACGAAACACATAATTGCATACTATTTGTTTTAATTTTTTTCTTATAGGCATATTTCGGGTTCCGTAGTCATTCAAAGCAGCGTCATCTATATTATAGCGTCATATCTATACTAATATTATAAAGCTGAAGAGTTTGTTTGTTTGTTTGTTTGTTTGTTTGTTTGTTTGTTTGAACGCGGTAAACTCAGAAACTGCTGGTTGGAATTGAAAAATTCTTTTTGTGTTAGATAGTCCATTTATCGAGGAAGGCTATAGGCTATATAACATCACGCTACGGCTAATAGGAGCGGAGCATAAATGAAAAATGTTACAAAAACGGGAAAAGGTATTTCATTTTTGAGAGCTTCCGCTGCGTGCGCTGCGAAAACGGTTTAAGTTACGCTAATATCATGTATGAAGGAATTGTTCCTCTTTAAAAGTTCTAAAAAAAAGTCCGCGACAGCATATATCTATCTTTTAAGATTGACTCACTGTATCCTTTTTTTACAGTTAAACTGTTAGGTTAAATAGAATTATTTTTTGCGAAGCTTATTTAACCCATATGGTATTAATCTATATCTAAATAAATGTGTTTGTTAGAACGGAAATTTAATATAGAATATTTGTGCCCTTTACTCTATACAGTTTAAACAAATATCTTAGAAGATATCGCAATGTAAAAATATCCGCGCGGCAAAATATTTCGCGCGTCGCAATGTAGGTACGGGGCATTCTGGCTGGCCTCCGGGAAATTCAAATTCAAAATATTTACTGCATCATAATGTTTACAAGTATAGTGTTATAGTATATTTAACAGTAAGAGATACCTATAGTAATTCACACTTTAATATAATCTAAGCTAATCTAAACCACCTGAACTATTATAATGAAGAGGAAAGATAAGATTTTTTGTTTGTTACGATTTAGCTTAATTTATGTCGGATAGTCGATATCGAGAAAGGTTGTAAGCTATATTTATGTGACGCAGACGAAGTTGCGTGGGTCAGATAGTATATTATAAAGCTGAAGAGTTTGTTTGTTTGTTTGTTTGTTTGAACGCGGTAAACTCTGGAACTGCTGGTTGGAATTGAAAAATTCTTTTTGTGTTGGATAGTCCATTTATCGAGAAAGGCTATAGGCTATATAACATCACGCTACGGCTAATAGGAGCGGAGCATAAATGAAAAATGTTACAAAAACGGGAAAAGGTATTTCCTTTTTGAGAGCTTCCGCTGCGTGCGCTGCGAAAACGGTTTAAGTTACGCAAATATCATGTATGAAAGAATTGTTCCTCTTTAAAAGTTCTAAAACAAAGTCCGCGACAGCATATACCTATCTTTTAAGATTGACTCACTGTAACCTTTTTTTACTGTTAAACTTTTAGGTTAAAAATAATTATTTTTTGCGAAGCTTATTAACCCATACGGTATTAATCTATATCTAAATAAATGTGTTTGTCAGAACGGAAATTTAATATAGAATATTTGTGCCCTTAACTCTATACAGTTTAAATAAATATCTTAGAAGATATCGCAATGTAAAAATATCCGCGCGGCAAAATAATTCGCGCGTTGCATTGTAGGTACGGGGGATTCTGGCTGGCCTCCGGGAAATTCAAATTCAAAATATTTACTGCATCATAATGTTTACAAGTACAGAGTGTTATAGTATATTTAACAGTAAGAGATACCTATAGTAATTCACACTTTAATACCAAAATCTAAGCTAATCTAAACCATCTAAACTATTTTAATAAAGAGGAAAGATAAGATTTTTTGTTGTTACGATTTAGCTTAATTTATGTCGGATAGTCGATATATCGAGAAAGGTTATAGCTATATTTATGTGACGCAGACGAAGTTGCGTGGGTAAGCTAGTTAAGAATAATTAAGATTACCTTTTGCTATCATAACTTTTTTTAAATTTATCTTGTGAAAATGGTACTTATTAAACATTTTCGTTTATTAAATGTCGTTGCAAGGCTCTTTCTTAATAATGATGATAAGTTATTTGTGAAGAATATAAATTCATGTACCTTTTGATAGAGAGCACCGCTTACGATAAAACAAAAACTGAATAATACCTCAAGATACGCACAATTATTATATTATTATAAAAGTTATCCACATTGGTTTCGTAGATTTTACGTGTTGCGTGGTCATCGAAACAGACAAAAATTCCATAAATGCTGTAATTGAGTTCTTTTGGTTATTCTTTAATACCCTAGCAATTTTTTTTTAACCAACTTTTGCCAGCGGCTTCGCCTGCGTGAAAATGACGATTTTCCATAGAAATTTTCATCCCCTATTTAACTCCCTTAGGGGTTGAATTTCAAAAAATCCTTCCTTATTCCTTGTGTACATTATAAAGGGAACCTCTGTGCAAAATTTCAGCTTTCGAGGTCCAAGGGTTTGGGGCTGGGCGTTGATGAGTCAGTCAGTCAGTCAGTACTTCTCTTTTTATTTATATGTATAGATAGATAGATATTTCAATAGATTTCTCATAATTATGTACAGATAAATAATATAATCGATCAAGTGTCTTAATAATTTTAATCCATTTTATCTTTAAACTAATATTATAAAGCTGAAGAGTTTGTTTGTTTGTTTGTTTGTTTGAACGCGATAAACTCTGGAACTACTGGATGGAATTGACAAATTCTTTTTGTGTTGGATAGTCCATTTATCGAGGGAGGCTTATGCTATATAACATCACGCTACGACCAATAGGACCGGAGCATAAATGAAAAATGTTGCAAAAACGGGAAAAGATATTCCTTTTTGAGAGCTTCCGTTGCGTGCGCTGCGAAAATGGTTTAAGTTATGCAAATATCATGTATCAAATGATTGTTCCTCTTTAAAAGTTCTAAAAAAAAGTCCGCGACAGGGTATGTCTATCTTTTAAGATTAACTCACTGTAACCCTTTTTTATTACTAAAATGTTAGTTTAAATAGTTTTTTTTTTGCGGAGCTTATTTAACCTATATGGTATTAATCTATATCTAAATAAATGTGTTTTTTAGAACGGAAATTTAATATAGAATATTTGTGCCCATTACTCTATACAGTTTAAACAAATATCTTAGAAGATATCCCAATCCCAAGATATCCGCGCGGCGAAATAATTACACGCGTTGCGTCGCAATGTTACATACATTGCGGGGGATTCTGGCTGGCCTCCGGGAAATTCAAATTCAAAATATTTACTGCACCATAATGTTTACAAGTACAGGGTATAATCTTATATTTAACAGTAAGAGATAGATACTTAAATTCTCACTTTAATAATAATTTAAGCCAATTTAAAATAATATTATAAAGAGGAAAGATAAGATTTTTTATTTGTTACGACGATTTAAGTTAATTTATGTTGAATAGTCGATATATCGAGAAAGGTCATAAGGTATATTTATGTGATGCAGACGAAGTTGCGTGGGTCAGCTAGTTTGTTATATTTTTCATTTTCAATTATGTCGTTTTCCTTAACATCTATTCACCATAATATTCATTAAGAGCAGTAGTGGCCCAGTGGTGTCGGCCCCGACTTACGACCAGTAGGTCGTGGGTTCGAACCCAGGTAGGCGCATTACATTGTGTAATTTATTTCATCACCGCTGCTCTCAAAACGGTGAAGGAAAATATCGTCAAGAAACCGCCATGTCTTAGAACCAAAAAATTCGAAGACATGTGACATCTGCCAACCCGCACTGGGCCCGCGTGGTGGATTATAGCCCATACCTCTCCTAGAGAGGAGGCCTGAGTCCCTACAGTGGGAAAATTATAGGCTGATGATGATTAATATTCATTTGCTCTACTATCTAACCTAACCTAACCCAAATGATTCTCCAACAATAGAGAGGATTTGGCGTTGGGCAGCCGCTACCGCGGCACGCTCGCTGCGCTTGCTCGCATTGGCGTGTTAATGGTCACTGTTCTAGCCATATAAGGTTCCAACCTAACCTAAAATCTAATTAGCTTTCACTATTCTTACCTATATATTTATATAGAACTAGCAATACAAAAATAGAGATAAATGGAGAAAAATGGAGGAGGCCTTTACTCTGCAGAGAGGTCCTTAATAATAATGATTTGTTTTGCATATATTATAATAATTTTTTATTTTTATTAATTTTGATATTTATTTTAATTGTAAATTTTGATTTTAATTTGAACTTTGTTTTTTACTTTAATTTTGTTAACTGTGATTCTTATTTTAATTTTAATCTTAATTTTTAAGTTATTCAAATTTCGATTATAAATTTTGTTTTCGATTTTGATACTGATTTGATTTATATACCTATATTATGATTGTTTGTGATTTGAACTTTAATCTTAATCCTGATTTTGATTGTAATTTTAATTACGATTTAAATTTGAATTTTAATTGTGATAATTTTTGATTTTGATTTTATTTTAATTATGATTTAGATTATAATTTGCATTGTGATAATTATTGATTTTCGTTTATTTTAATTTTGAATTTTAATGTTGATTGTTATTTTGATTTCGATTTTAAATTTTAAATTCGCGTTGTTATGTTTTATTATTGAAACTCAAAGTTAATTTATTTTTAAAATATCGAAATGTGTTTAAATGTGAATTTGTGTTATTTTTTATTATGGAATAAACAAGGCTTTATTATTATTATATTATTATTCTTACCTAACCTAACATCTGACCGAAATGATTGATAATATTCTACTCTTTGCAATAAACCCTAATTACACGTATTCTCAGTCTCTGCCTGGAAACGAAACCAATTCCTTGGTTATTTTATTACCCACACCGACGTCGATAACGCATTAATTTGCAGTAAATATTAATGCTGATCAAATATAAAAATGATTGACCATCTCAAATCGTAACGTACTTACCAGTTTAAGCTTTTGCTTATGGTTCCTATAAACATAGGCACCACCTTATCTAATCAAAAATGCTATGTACACATTAGAAAGCAGTATTTTTTTCAATTTAATTAATGAAAGAGCAACAAACCATGAATAATATTATGAAACTTTTTGTGCTGCTTTGTAAGTTAAAGTAATTATTTAATAAACAATTTTAGTATAGGCAAAAGACCGGTCAATGTGAAGACACTTAGGGGAGGCCCTTTACCAGCAGTGGACGTCTTTCGGCTGAATTGATGACGATGATGATGAAAGGTAAAAGCCGTTGTAATCAGCAGTACGAAAGTGTCTACTAGTGTTACCAAGGGATATCGTGTATTTCCCAATACATAACTGGGTGGTCAGATAGACAGTCGCCTTATGTCAAATGATACTGGTATTCAGTATCATCCGGTTAGACTGGAAGCTGACCCCAACAAAGCTGGAAAAAGGCGAGGAAAGTCAGTAATAGACCGTTGAGCGACGTCGGCCACATAAACATTTTGCTACCAGTAGACATTTTGCGAAAGACATTTTGCGACTGAGCCATTTAAACGTGTTACTTGGTCACGTACGTACTAATATTTTAAATATTCCCTAATAGGTAGCCATCATAGGTAGTTAAACTCATAGGACATACGAATAATAAATATTGTGTGACATTAGTGGAAATGGGCATAATACAGTTTTATTAATAATAATATTTGTTTCAGTTTTTTTGCCTTTTGTTCAAAACCTAAACAAATCAATAAGAGCTCATAATAGTTCTTCTTTTTATTTTGAACCGATAGCCGGAATAGATTTTGCCATTGACGAATTCCCCAAGCTCAGTGATGTTTTACCGACACTTGTTCAAAAAACATCATTGAATTATGATAACATACCTGGTGCCATGATCACTAATATAACATCAGTTAACATAGAAAAACTGAACATAAACAAGCTAAAAAAGAAAATGGATGCAATCGTAGGCCTAATGGCAAAAGACGAACCAAACGTGAACGCGTCGAGAAGACAAGCTTATATCCCTTGGATTAAAAAATCGGAGTACTGGAAAGCGCTCGATCAAATGCTGAGGCGGAGAACTCTTGACCTCATGGTCCAGGTGTTATATATGGCAAGACACAAAATAAAGAAACTGCAAGCAGGTAAATACTACAGCACTACAGATAGTGGCTTCCGTATTGCATACTCGTTTCGAACGATAAACAGGCTCTTTAGAAAAATGATGCGATACTATTCTTACGCAATACGTATTGATGATCCCTCAAGACCATACAAACAACAAAACTATTTAGATCTTGTTCAAGTAAAAATTCACGGCAAGGTAACGAGACTTCACGTAGATTTCTGTTACATATGGTGGGTTCTGATAAAAGTGGATGGTGCACATAAAAAGGTAACAAATCAACGGACCCAGCAAAAGAGATTCAATGAAGTTATGAGACAACAATTAGAAAGGCGAAAAAAAGAAGAGAAAGACAAAATGGCGAATAAAGGGAAGGATGAACCGGCGACGACTGAAGAACCAACTGAGGGTAGGAGGGGGTGGAAACCCGCTAGCCGCCGGCAATTGTCGGGGCCCGCTGGCCAACAATTGCTGGGGCCTGCTGGCCGACAATGGCCGGGCCCCACCAGTCGACAATGGCCGGGGCCCGTCGGCCAACAATGGCTGGGGTCCGCCGGTCGACAATTGCCGGGGCCAGCCGGTCGACAATTGTCGGGGCCCGCCGATCGACAATTGCTGGGGCCCGCCGGTCGACAATTGCCGGGGCCCGCCGGTCGGCAATTGCCGGGGCCCATTGGCCAACAATGGCCGGGGCCCGCCGGCCAACAATGGCTGGGACCCGCTGGCCGACAATGGCCTGTGCTGCCGGCCGATAATGGCCAGAGCCGGCGCCTCCAGAGTTCTGATTCCGAGAGCCGGGGTCAACCCAGCCATGGTCACTAAGGGCGCCACTCAGACTCAAACTTATCTCTGAGTTATAAGCTAATATGTTATTGTTACTTACTTTTCGTTTTCCAACACGGAGTTTGACTCGTTTTTTAACCGACTTCGCAAAAAGGAGGAGGTTCTCAATTCGATTGGTATTTTTTTTAAGTAATTCAATGGAGCCTGCACATCAAACCGTTGACAAAAAACATTTATTCGCAGAGACATGTTATGAAATGTATTTATGAAAGAAGTTACGTGACGCTGACGCAGCATGCGTTTCACGTATTTTTAACCGACTTCTAAAAAAAGAAGGAGGTTCTCAATTGGGATGTTTTTTTTTATGTTTGTTTGGGCATAACTCCGTCACTTGCTAACCGATTTGAAAAATTCTGTTTTTGTTGGAAAGGTTATGGTTTTCCCAAATGGTCCCATAATTTTCGAAATCGGACAAGCGGTTTCTGAAAAATCAACAAAACTCAAAAAAAAAAACTACATTGTCCACATTATGACCCATGAACATGTGAACTTACATATGAATAACTACAAAGTGAAAAATAAATTAAAACTTAAAAAAAAAAAAAAAAAACTTTAGAAGAAAAATCAGTTTCTGAAGTCGGTGGCAAAAAATGAAATCAAACAAACAAAAGTCACCGACTTCAGAAACTGATTTTTCTTCTAAAGTTTATTTTTAAATTTTTTGTGTTTTCTTTTTTTGAAGTCGGTTTTATTTTTTGTTAAAAAGTTTTAATTTATCATTATTCTTCACGCAAAATGTAAGAATGCGATCTGGCACAACACATACAGGATATCGCTATATGCGCAACTTCCTCTATTAAATGAAAACGATTAAGTTTACCTTACATAAGCTGATAAGACAAGGATATATTTCTAGTAATTCGTACATCTGGCGTAGATTTTTTACACTGCATTTTTATGAAGTGATAGCAAAAATTACAAAAAACAACTTGTCTGCTCCTTTTTCCCAATCTTCCAATCTTTTTCATTTTTTTTGTCATTTTTAGAATTCCGTAGTCAACATGGAACCCTTATACTTTCGCCATGTCCGTCTGTCTGCCTGTCTGTCCGTCCGCACTATATCTCAAACACTCTTAGTAGGGGAAGGTACACCGGCTATTTAAGAAAAAGACACAATAAATAAATCACTATATAATTTATTGAAGTAATCAATGGCATAAATGTTTAAGTATGCCCTAAGTACCAATAACTTTGGCACAAAAATATTTGAGATCTATTCTAGTAACTATAAAATATATTATATAACTAGCTGATGCCCGCGACTTCGTTCACGTGGAAATATGTGGTGTGACTGTCTCGTTGATCGAGTGCAGTCCAAAGTGCAACTACTGAGGATGAGGTCTAGGGTTTGATTGCATAGTGTTTTTGCAGTAGAGGCCACAGAGCGTAGTTTTCGTGCCCGGTCGATGGCAATATTATAATAATATGATCTATAAACATCAAAGAAAAGAAAGAAAAAGTATTTATTGGTTTCACAACAGGACAAAACAAATTGACAAAAAATTAAATAAAATAAAAAATAAAAATACTTTATTTCAGACCTTGATCCATATGATGTTAGTAATACACACTACTTATAAACTATGTTAGTAACAATTGGGAATGGAATAACGGTACATAATTTAGTTCATATACCGGCCGCATTCACTTGACGCACTGGGTATATGTACATGGACACGTACCCAATGCGCCATAATGGTGCAGCACGGCTTATCACTAATGACCTTCAGGATGTCATTGCCGCTCCCACGCACTCTGCGCATCATGGAAGCAGTCTTTTTACGTATGATGGTACTGAAACCATCAGTACGTGCATCTGCAAACATTCCTGATGCGCTACAGTAACGTGGGAGCCCCAACAACATCCTGAAAGTGTTGTTATATTGAACCCTGAGGGCGTTGTATGCCCTCTGCGTATATCGAACCCACAGAGTGCACGTGTACATCGACTGACAGAAAGCCTTAAAAAGAGTTACTTTTACTTCCGGTGTACAACGTGCAAACCTGCGGGCCAACATATTGCATCGGACAGCCAACGCCCTCCGTTCTCTTTCCATATCGGCGTCATCCTTTAAGTCCTCGGTAACTATGTGCCCCAGGTACTTAAAATCTAGCACTCTTTCAAGGGCCACACCTTCCAACATAACCGGTGGCATATTATGTGCTGGTTTTTTATGCTTTGCCCTAAACACCAGCAATTTACTTTTCTGTACATTGTACACAAGTCCGTGCGCTTCTGCATAGGCCTCACAGACCGCCAACAACTTCCTGAGTGCGCTAATTGACGGACTCAGCAGCACCATGTCGTCCGCGTAACTAATACTATTGACACACAGACCGTCAATAGAACAGCCAACACGAGTGCTACTGAGCTCGACAATCAGTTGGTTAATGTACAGGTTGAAAAGCGCTGGCGAGGTCAATCCCCCCTGCCTCACCCCGCATTCCAACCTGTACTCCTCCGATAATTCGTCACCCCACCTAACTTGATTGGTTTGGTGGCCGTACCAATACTGAAACATATTTGTTATGGCGTCAGGCACTCCCGTTTCGCGCATCTTATACCACAGGACGTCATACCTTACCAGGTCAAATGCCCTGGAAAGGTCTAGAAATGCCGCATATATAGGCGTACTGACAGTATGCTTAAGGGACAAAATAGCACATTCAGTCGAAAACTGTGGCCTAAACCCGAACTGAGCATCGTGTATTTTAAGATGTTTACTAATCAGCCCCTCAAACACGCCATCAAGTACTTTAGCCGTAATAGTAGCTAATGAGATCGGTCTGTAGTTACCTTTGTCACTGGCGTCACCGGTTTTATTTTTCAATATTGGTACAACCACCGTTCTCATCAACGCAGCGGGTAGGTAGGATTGTCGGATACAGAACGTAAACAATAACGCCAGCAGTCGTGAGAGATGCGGTCCGGCATACTCAAAATGTTCTATGCTAAGGCTGTCGTGTCCCGGCGATTTGCCTCGCCTCATATTTTTAACTAGCTTTTGCCAGCGGCTTCGCCCGCGTGAAAATGACGATTTTTCATACAAACTTTCATCCCCTATTTAACTCCCTTAGGGGTTGAATTTCGAAAAATCCTTCCTTATTCCTTGTCTACATTATAAAAGGAACCTCTGTGCAAAATTTCAGCTTTCTAGGTCCAACGGTTTGGGCTGGGCGTTGATGAGTCAGTCAGTCAGTCAGTCAGTCAGTCAGTCAGGACTTCTCTTTTTATTTATATATTAGATATAGATATAGATAGATGATTGTTCTTATCTGCTTAGCCATAATGCAAGCAGGTACCTCAAACACAACAGCCTCAGCAACGACACTGTTCACATCACACTTCGAAGGTAGTATTGTAAAATGCTCCCTAAACCGGTTTGCTATCTTCCCGGGCGTACTTACACCGTCGACACACACCGGAATGCCAGGCTTGGGGTTTAATTTTTTGGTGTGTTTCCAAAACCCGCGAAAGTCTTTCTTGTTGTGTCTTGAAGCCAATATATCCATTTTAATTTGGTCCTGTTTATTTTGACAAAACTTAAGTTTTTGTTTGAAAATCTTTCGGGACTCGACCATATCTTTACAAATATATCCCGTGCTTGGTTTCCCATGCCAAACCCAATTTGTAAACATTTGCCTGGAGTTCCGGTGAGCGTCCCTAACATGCTTATTCCACCCCAAGATAGGTCGTCCCTTTAAAACCCCCCCTTTACAGTGACTGACATACGTGGCCTCAGCAGCCTCCCGTAACGATAAAACAATTTTATGATATAGGACAATTACTTCCCTAGCTCATTACACATATTATCACAACACTGACTTAGATCACTAGGAAAATCAATTTGCCTTAATTTAAAGTTACATTCTTTGGTATACAATCCAATCTGATCTATTACGTTCGCCCCACGTAACTTTATTTACTTGAAAATCATGTAATGGAGTCGATTTTGGCCTGACCATCGCCATATCACATTGCAGCTCTAACGGGAAGTGATCTGACCAGTAGCTATCATAATGTACCCTAACAGATGTTACAGACTTCAACGCCGCCTCGGTTACCAAACAATGGTCAAGCCACCGACGGCTACCATGCACATCACTTACAAAGGTATAAGAATCAACCCCCAGCTTAATTAAATCGGCACAAAACCAATTTTGTTCTGAACAAAAGTTTAACATTTCTTTTCCAAAGAGCTCCCCGGGATGTGCATTAAAATCCCCTAATATATAAACATTTTCAGTATCACTACTATCTATTATGGCCACTATCTCACTTAAACATTCCACAAACTCTAATAGATTATCGGGCGAATCAGTAGGCATATACACATTAAAAATCAAGCTAGATCGGTTCAACACACTAACTTTAATAGCAACAACGCGATTACTACTGCATGGAATAACAGTCACTGAGTCAAATAGGGTATTTCGCCATAACAGGGCTACGCCACCGAACGGACGACCTTGTAACATTATAACTGTGTCCATTGCAGACTTGCCAAAGAAACTAAAGTCCTTATTTACTTCCCCTAAGTACGGTATTTCACTAGGTTGTAACCAAGTCTCTTGAAGGTTAACAAAGTAAACATTCTTCAACTTTACTGGCGAAATGTGAGTGTACAATTAGGTACAGTGCGATCAAATTATCTTGGCAGCTCCGAACTTCGTGCAGGTCATTTTTGTTACAACGAATGTATAAAAGTGTTATGATATTTATTTTATTTGTATTTCTCACTGTTTAAATTAGATATTTTCTGATCGTTTAAGTATTGGTTTATCTGGCAATAACAGTTTTATTCCCAAGTTTACATGCGTAAAATTTCGCAAAGCCTATGTTCAGAGCTGCCAAGATAATTTGATCGCACTGTACACCACTGCCTAACCCTTCCGGGATTACAGGCGTGATGTTATTTTAAATGTGAAAACTGATGGCTTGCTCAAAATGTGATGATGATGTGACTACAAAAGGCGACCTTATGTGCGCTGTCATTCCGAGCGGCAGTGGCTTGAATATGTGCGCTGTCATTCCGAGCGGCAGTGGCTTGAATATGTGCGCTGTCATTCCGAGCGGCAGTGGCTTGAATCAAAATGAATTGTAGTTGAGACAACGATGGTCTAAAAACCGGAACATTATGGCGCTATACAGGGTGAAATTTTGTAATGCCACCTGGAGGGAAAGTACTCTTAATACTGCAGATAAAAAATTTTACTCAAAGGAAACATTCCTTTATTTTTGAATAGAAAGCAAACTGCATTCAAAGAGTTTCGAAAATTCTCTTCTCCCACACCCGGGAATCGAACCGGCTAAAATCTGAAAAAATTATACCCTTTTTTTTTTTTTTTTTGGTGGGTGGAAAATCATCGAATGACCCCCCCCGCTCTTGGGCAGAGCGAAGGGGAGTGTCAGACTTCTACTGACTAAAAATTATACCCTGCACTTTTATTTCATCGATCGTTAGGGTCAATAATTATAAGGATGAAATCTCTCTAACAAACATGATAAATTAAATGAAAGGAAAACCAGGAAATCTAAAGTTACAAATTCAATGAGTCAAGTTAAAACTGTATCACATCCATCTTCCATCTATCCATCAAAAGCGCGTATGAAGCGCGTTTGAAACTTGTTTGAAACGCGTACATAGAATCGCAAGTAGTTGGTAGTTGGTAGTTGCAAGCGCGTAGACGTGCGTTTCACGATCACTCCGTGTGCTTAGGTTAGAAGGTTGGGTTCAGATCTCGTTTGTAGCGCGTATACGCGCTTCATTTGCGCATCGTCTGTGCGTTTAAAATACGCCGTGTATCACACGGCCAAGGCCGCTAAGGCCCCTAAGGCCCCTATCAGGGGCCTTAGAATAAGAAACCTACTTCTTCCGTTTATGTACATTGCCGCCACAAAGATTGCCTCCTACATCATCCATCCTTGTCAAACACATAGTTTCTTTCTGCTATAAACAATGCTAAAGAAGTTAAATGTCACTGTAATCAATGTTAAAGATGTCCATATATGCATTAGAAACAAACTGTAGCTGTTAATATGTCTATCGCGTAATGTAGGCGTGTCAAGTCCGCCTCAAGTTCAATCCACGGCTTATCGATACCAGTGTTAGTGGTGGTGGTACGAGTGAGTCCTAGTCGTCGCGATAAAGGTAAAGATAAGAAATAATGTTTAAAACTCAATATTATTAACCACCCATTTACAACTGGTTATTACCGGTTATTAATAATTCAATTAACAATAGGTATACGGTAGGAACAAACATTAAATTAATATCACGTAGGTAACCACCTATAAAAAATATCGATACAAAAATATAAATAAAATTGAAGTTTTGTTGTAATTTCAAAATAACAGCTTTTTACTGAATTTAACTGAATGTGTATGAAGTATATTACAGTAGGTACCTACATAAAACAATAAAAATTGTTCCGGTAATCTCCGAAATGGCTGGACCGAATTTAATGCAACTATTACTGGCACATAACTGATGTTTTAAGGAGTAACTTAGATAAAATTAAAATTGTTGACAAAATCCGATACAAAAGGGGAAGCTATATTTTTATAATCATTTCACGCGAATTAAGTTCACGAGATAAACATAGTAATTAATCGGCTATAAAAGTACCAGAGAAGTTACACTCATATGCACGGCTGCACTAAGTACCCACTTTAGAAACACTTTATTTTATTTTCCGATGATATCTGACGATTAGAATGCTGCTTTTTGTTGTTATATATACAATAATACGTAAGTCTTTTCATTTATATTATTATGGGTTCCTGTTCTCCAAATAGTTCTTGAGGTAAATACAATTTTAAAGAAATAAAATTATAATAATACTGCTGCACTATGAAGGCGCCAGAACCACCAGAACTTTCACCTGTAATGTAAGAAATCCATTTATGGTTCAAGAAATTTATTAGCCTGGGTTCAAACCCACCTTTTACTTTAAAATTGTTGTTACGTGCTCTAGTGTAACAGTAATTAAATATACTTTAATTAGATACTTATACAAGGATCTCCTTGCTTGTAATGTGACCTCCCATGTTTTTCATGACTTTAAGGAATCGAAATTAAAATATAGGTTTAATATATTTTTCTCAAACATGCTTGGAAATTTGAGCATTATTTTGACAACCTTCTTCGAGATAAATCGAAATTCGGTATGTAAAGTAAAAATTAACCTACGCTGATTCCAAAACCATTTGGAGATTTTGAGGTCTTATGTCTTATTTTTCTACTTTTAGCTCTCTATATTACAAGATTGTGTTTATTTTCACAATAATACTTGTAACGATTTGACTTTCATTTGACCTCTAAATGACGTCATAAAGTATCCTGAATAGACTACTTCCTTCGTGCTTTTCAAGATAAATTTAAAAAAAACTGTTCTTGTCAGTCCGTCATTGTCAGTGTCAATACTAGATGCTAGCTAAGGACGGATCGCGCGCTACCTTAATTTCTCTTTCTCTACGTTTATTCTTTGTACACGACAGACCTTGCTTTCCCGTTGGACTTTGATACTTACTGCACCATTGATCGACCATTGCACGCTTTACGGAACTGCCTGCCTATTGTATGGATTAGTTAAATATGGATCAATTTGAACGCAGCGACTCCACTAACTTGCCCAAATTGGATAATGTTATGATCCTGGAGTTCATGAAAAATGATGATAAATATAACATCGCTGAAATCTGAGGAACTAAAGCTCTAATGTAAGTAACAATGTAACTACTGCTGTACCTACCTATATTTATAAATACCTTGCACCCATTTACATTAGTACTACTTAACTAATATATTTTTGGTAATCCAGGTTGTCTCACGCTTCCTATGTGGACTCTGCTGTTGGCTATGTTGAAGTCAAAAGAGACCAAGTCAAGTGCATAGGTAGGTATCGTACTTACTACAAGTATGTGCCCGACCCAGTTCTCTAAAAAGACCATGTAACGTTGTACTGGGATCAGTCTATCATCACTGACAGGACTATTCATGACAGAACGAGAACCTCGTGAAAGCTGAGAAAGAGAAGCAAATAAAATGTCTGGACTTAGCACACGAGGTTGTCGATATGTGGTATGTGAACTCTGCTAGCTTTGTGCCGATAGTCGTAACGGCCAATGAGAAAAGAAATGTTTAAAAATGTAATCTATTATGTAAGTGAAACAAATAAAGAGAATATATTATATGGTGTAAAATAAGGTATTGTAATTTGTACAGGTATATTAACTGCTCGTTTCTTGTAAATTCAACAGTATTTACTGTTTAGTGCTTAATACAAATAAAACGATAATGTTATTTAATCAGTCTTTATTATTTCACTTTGTAAATTTATTAAACCACATGCAATTAACACTACAGCATCTAGGTATCCAACATGTTTGTGGCTGACTACTGAATGAGTAGGTACAGGTCTTCCTTTCATTAATTTGTAATATTGGTAGTTTTCAAGATCTTCTTCCAACTGCAAAAAGATTGAATGTTAAACATGGCTTGAAGTAAATTGAAAGCTGAAATTGTTCTAATATAAAAGTAGTTCACGAGATTTAATTTTCATTTCGAGAGCCCTGACCACCCGACATGTTCTCTGAATTTTTTGTAGGATTCTATCTCAGGATTCTATTAGGTACCTACTTTTCGCCTTCGTTTTTACATAGGTACTTTTTTTGTAATACTTACGTTCAAATGATCTTCGCAACAAAAAAGACGACGCCCAGGCTTGTAATCCATATTTACCTCCTCGCACCACTTCTTTTTTAGCGTTTCTTTCACATTTACAAACAATTTGTGTCGGCTATTTGTTGTAGTGTTTCTACATGACGGTATGAAGCATTTAGCAGTAACTATCGATGACCGATTCATTGCACGGATACGCAGCACGGCTAATGGATGGAAATTAAAGCTAAAAATCGTAGGAAATCACAGCCACGATCACAGCATTAACATTTCACAACAAAATTAAAAATCAGTAAGGTATCTGAACTGTCAAGTGTTAACTGTTGGCAATGTCAAGTTTGAAGTTATATGTGTTTTTTATACGTACTGAAAACGTGGCAAAGACTTAGAGCTATTCAGGATACGAAATGACGTCATCACGAATATTACTTTAAAAAATAATAAAAAAATAACTGTTAATGGGAAAACAAAATGCTTCAAATTAGTGGCTTAAAATTAAATGTTTTACGAAATAAAAATAAAAAAAAAATACCTAAAAAATACTTTACATACCGAATTGCTGTACTGGCCAGAAACATGCGACCAGCGGCCGGCAAAAGTTGTATGAAAATCCATATCTGTCGTGTTTAGCGGCCAAATAAATTACATACTAAACTCATATCTGTCGTGTTATTTAAAAATGGAACGATCTTTTACTCTGAACCATAGCAACCAAGGAGGTGACTTATTAAAGGTTTTATTTAAATTTCGAATTGGCTGAACTCTTCAACGCGTGAAAAATTATTGTTGTATGTGATTTTGAAAAGTAAATTGTATTTAATTTCCTCGCAATATTTGAGAAAAGTACTATACAAGCCTTGGCCACAACTAGGCATTGATGGACTTACGTATGTGTGCCTCGGCTTCGCCTCGGCCCACATTTACACGTTCGCTGGCCGCTGCAGTAATGTACTATTGAGTTGGGTATTATATTTTTATTCTGTATCGCAAAATTGTAAGTATTGAGATTCACAAGAGTAATGGACCAAGTTGCACTGGTTTTGTTACGATATGACCACTGCTGGTAGCCAAAATTATGAACTAAATTATATTTCAGACATAAGAACATCACAATGTGTGAGGGCTACCCCCGGGCATCCAGTCCCACACGCCGATATTCTCGACGACCTGCTGACTAAGTTCCTCGGTGACAGCTACAGCAACAGTGCTCTCTTCGAGTTCATCCTGGGAGGACCCATCCCTAACAAAGACGTAATCTCTTCGGGAGATGACCTAGACATCAGCATACTTGACGTAGATAGCGTCAGGAGAATTATTAACTACGCCAAAAAGAAGCACGAGAATGTAATGGTTGACGCGCCCTTAAATGAAACTCGACGATGGAATAGACACCCACGAGATGAAACCTTTAAGTGGCATACGTACGTCTGCAACAAAACAATCGACTTAATGAAGCAAACAATGTACATGACACAGGAAAAGGTTAACTATACCAACCCATACAGGAAGAAATACAAAGATAACAGAGTTTACCAAGTAGCATTGTTGTACGGTGCGGCAGCAGCAATGCTAACTAAAATGGAAGGCCTTTTAGCTCAAATGAAACACTTCATACCTAAAACACATTTCATTTGGTTTCTTATAGTTTATGAGAAGGTATTGGTAGTCAATATTGATATTACCGATTCCATTGAAAAACTATTCATGATTGAGGAAGAGAATGACAAAGCAATGGGAGGAAAGAAGGAAATGAATTCGAGGCTAAATTTAACAGCAGCCCAACTTAAGGAATTATTAGAGGATCCTGTTGCCCTGGAGAAGTATAAGAAAGAACATGGTATAGACATCGGACGGAGTGGTAGACGACCACGCAGAAACTAATAATTAGTTTCTGGAAAAAATCGTCAGTTGGGAACAATGATCATTATTCCCATACAACTTGGTTATCACCCGCTATTTATGTATAAATGATCATCATTTCAGCCTGGACTCACCCATTGCTCATAGGCTTCCTTTTTCTTCTGGCATATCTCGGTTCTGCATACTGGTGTTTGCTGCATCGTGTGCCAAATTGAGATGGTCGACTGGAGGGGTCATCTGCTGTCCAGACTCCTATTTTTTTTTCAAACTAGATGGCTAACGTCACTAATTTTGAATTTAAAAGTACTCTTATACAATATACATCTAAATAAAACTAAAGTTCAGTGTTAAAGTATTATACAATAAAAAAAAAAATTGAATGTAATGTTTAGGTATTTTTTTAATAAAACATTATATAGTATTTGTTATTGATTGAGCTCTCGCTACGTAACTTAGTAAAAGTTCTTTGTTTACAAAAATTATAGCTTCTCGTGGGGTAGAGTAAAGTATATTATATTTATTAAATACCTATCAAGTTCCAGCTGCTAGGGCAAAGGCCTCCTCTGTAGGAAAGGAGTCTATCATAATCCACGATGCAAGCATAGTACAGGGGGTCTAAAATGACCACTTTAGATCATAATATGAATTGCGAAAAATTCGTAAAATGGATTATTTACCTGCGACTGAACTTTTTCGCAATTCATATTATGATTTGGTGAAGTGGCCATTTTAGACCCCCAAGTTGGTATATTAGTCGGGAACTTCTTGACCTTCAATTAATCAATAAAGGGAAATTGGAAATGGTAGAATAAAAACATATTCAATATTAAACTAACTTCGTTTTATTAACAAAAAAAAACTAGGACAAAAATCCTTGACTTCATAAGTAGCTAATAAAAACAATTCCTTTTATTCGCAATACACTACTAATACCTATTTTATATGGAATAATTAACTAATCTAAAGGAAGAACGATAAGGCCAGAAAAATTCAAATTGCACAAAGGATATTGGAAAATAATCTCAATTGTGTTAACAATAGCGTCGTTTAAGCTTTTACTAATATAACTATGCTCTTAAAATTATCACATATTACAAATGGCCTTAATTTTTAATTCATGTACCTAGAGGCTAATTCTGCCGCTGTAAGATAAAAGGCCGTTTGCGGAAAAACTGTAAAGAAAAATAAGCCTTACTTAATTAATTGATTCGAGCGTTACTATTCCGAAATCCACGAGCATTTTTTTATATTATTAAAGAAAATATTTAGTTTTAATTCCGCAAATATTAAATATTAAAAAATCAATTCAAGCAGAATCAGAGCATGGAAGCACATATTATATACTAGCTGATGCCCGCAACATCGCCCGCGTAGATGTTGGTCAAATTATATACTGAAACTTTCCTCGAGTAAGACTCTATTCATTGGTGAAAACAGCATGAAAATCGGTGCAGTAGTTTATGAGTTTAACGCGAACAGACAGACGCGGTGGAAGACTATTTTTTTATGTAGGTAGTGAAGGCTTATTTTTTCCCTACCCTTTCCTAGATACGCCCTTTTTACTTAAGGCGGGAGAACGAAAGGCTTAGTTATATTTGTGAGTAAAATAAGCACAGTATTCGTAGGTACTTCCTACCGTAACTTTAAGCGTACCTAGAATTACAATATTTTTTACACACGTTCACTGTATCAATATCAATCGTGATTGACATTACTACGAGGCTGTATTTTTAATATAAGGTCAAGTTAAATTAGCTAGCGATACAAACACTACCAGAGGCCATTGACCCCTTAATCTGTTTTGTCAATTAAAAAAAAAATCATTACCACATGTAATATTACTGCCGCAGACCACCTTTTTTATAACTGTGTTATAAATGCTTACGTTTTAAAAAGTATTCCCTTGTTCATGAACCTCTTTGAACTAAAATGATGCTCCATAGTAACTGCCTCTTAACACAGTACAACAGAAGACAGTGGTTTCACGAAACAGATCCAAGAGAAAGAACTGTCAGGGCCTTAATAGCTATGGAATATTGACACTGACAGTTCTTCAATTGTGGCCGGTTGTTGACAACAGGCTCGCCCCTTATTACTTGGGACTAAAGGTACAAGTTGGTAGCCGACTGCACGCAGCAGCTGCAGACGACGTGTCGCAGCGACACGACTGGTTTCTACGTATTTCTATGAAATTCCCTCCGCAGTTAGCGACATAAAGCTAGCGACGCGTCGTCGAGCGGCAGACGCACGTGTCGTCCGACCGCAGATCAGATCAGTATTGCCACTGATGCCGAAGCAACGACACGTCGAGCGTGTTTAGAGTTATTGACTAATAGTTATTTGCAGTCGGGTTCGAAATCATGACTGCAGGTAATGACGCGACGACGACGTGTCGTGACGACATGAAGCGACGATATGTCGTCTGCTGCTGCTGCGTGCAGTCGGCTACCAACTTGTACCTTTAAACATAAGTGGCGAAATATTGGTGTACTATTGGGTACACCTCTGCCAAACCCGTCGGGTATTACTGGCATGATGTTGTCAGCTGATTTGCGTTCAGTTACCTACATTGGTAAAATCCGCTCTAAGCTAAAAATTATTCTCTAAAATTAATACATGCCGCCAATAATTGACTTAATCATTATATAATAACTATGAAATAAGGCGTAAGACTAAAGCTATTCACAAATAAATTATATTATCACTAGGCTTTTGTTAAGGAGGAATAACTACACTTTAGATTGGAAGCATCAACACTACGCGTGTCTAAATACTTTTAAACATATTTAAATACATTTAAAATGCAGTGTTTTATTTTTAAGCATTAAAGTAGTTATTCGCCCCATACAAGTTATGCTTAATTTATTTCACAAGCCAGATATCTGCAGATTCGAGTCCCCGTTTCAATTTAATCGATTATTATCAATATTCTTGATAATTCCATTGGAATCGATGTTTTTTATATACATTTTAAGGCAAATTCATAAAAACAGCTACTCTACATGAAGTTGTGTCATGTAAATCGATATTGTGAGCAAACTTGCAAAAACATTAAAAAAAACTTAGGTACATACAACGGTAATAAACGACATGTCTGATTTAAACACAAGTCAAGTGATGTAATTGACTAAAATTATTTAACCAATCAGACTCTAATCTATTTATTTTGTTTTACGTAGTTAATTTTGGTGTCTTCCGTAACTGAATATTACACCTCCCCGGGTGTAGGTCCAGCTAAAAAAAAATACTAATCGAATTGAGAACCTCCTCCTTTTTGGAAGTCGGTTAAAAATGAGACAGCACAGCATACGAACATGGGTGTCCGTAATTCCCACTTTTTGCCCACTCAATACAATTCAACATGCTAAGAACAGCGTATCTCCAATATTCTACTAAATCGATTGTAGAAAAATCACTTATAGTCATTTCTCGATTTCTCTCCATCCTTTCGGTTCCTGTCACTAGGGCACTTGACTGCAGACTGTTGGGATGTGAACTGGTGACCCTCACTGAGTCTTCGGCTTGTGATGTGTGCCGTCGCACGCGAATACAAACGCGAACTCCGCCTTCTTCTGCGCGTATGATATGAATTCATCTGGAAAATATTGAGAATTTTGTCAGTCTTTAGTCGTTTCACGCCTTGATAATAAGGTATTGCTGTACAGCAACGAGTATACAGGAAGTTTAAAAGTTGCAACAGTATGGAAATATTTTAATAAGGAAAATATCGCGTGTGACTAAAAAAGTGACGGCGAAGGTGGAGCGTGACGATCTGATCATGTTTGCGGGGCTATCATGGCCAGAGATCGCACAGGATAGAAAGGTATGAAAGGAGACAGGAGAGGCCTTTGCTCAGCAGTGGGACACCATGTAGGATAGCAAAAGAAAAAAAAAACCTACGTAGGACAATGGCAAAAAAGAAACGTCTAATGAAGTGAGATCTAGAGGGCCACGGCACAATAACGTCACAAAATCGAATACTGCATACGTTCCCTCAATATGTCCAACGTTTAAACTAATAATTATACTGTATGAAAACATGTTCAGATGGATGGATGTTGGATAGATGACTCTGCCCTGGAGTGTAAATGTGGTCTTGCCCCACAGACTATGGGGCACTTGATATCGTGTCCAGCCTGTCCTGTTACTTGCACATCACAGGAACTGCTGGAGGCTACTGAAAGTGCCAAACTCGTCGCCAAATTTTGGGCCGACTCAATATTTTTTTTTTTAAACGTTGCCTCACACTAGGAATTTCTCCTGTATCGTGGGTGCATTTACAAACATTTAAACTGACATACACAAATACCCAGACCCGAAACAACTATCTGTAGGCCATACAAATATTTGTTCCGTGCGGGGATCGAACCCGCGACACGCAGCGCAGCAGTCCAATCGCTCAGCCACTGCGCCAAAAAATTGTCATCGACAGGCTAAGAAGAAGAATATACTGTATAGTTCCAGAACATTAGCTTACCGAAAGTCAAATAACCCTTCTCATCCAGATCGGCCTGTTGGAAGGTGTTGTGTGCATCCTCCTGGCACAGCCCCAGGCAGCGCGTCGCCACCTCCTCGAAGTTGGCCAGGCTCAGCCGTCCAGTGCGACTGCTGTCGTATAACTGCAAACGTTACATATACGAAACGAAATTAATTATAAAAATTATGTTCTAATTATCTCTATAGAAAATCATCAAATCCCGTCCTGGGCGGAGCGGAAGGAAGTGTCAGACTTCTACTGACTACATTCTATAGACAGATAGTATACCTTGAATGCGATGGACAGGAGTTGAGATAAGGGCTCGTGTTGGAGTGACAGGAACGCAGCATGAAGCAGGTAGTCAGGGAAGTACACCAGACCACTCGACGGCTGAAAATATAATTTTAATATCTTTATTAATAATAGCTATTTAATAGTATTGTAGAAGGATTTTTCAATTGTATCTTGCTCATCAAATTTATTACCACTAACATAGTCTGTAAGTGTATTGTTTGGACCATATGGACCTGGTTGTTTGAAATAAAAATTATATTATTATTACTATATTATTATAAAAACTCTCGATTCATACATAGCCGGTTGATTGACACCTTTATATGGTTTAAAGAGTTTAAACAAATGTGTAAAAGTTGAATATTTATAAGACACTGACTATGTAAAATCTACACCTGTGTTTCTTTGTAAATCTGAGATAAATGGAAAATGTTCTTAAGATGGAATTTGGCGTCACTTTAAGGCACAAAAATTACGGGGCCAATAGTTCTCAGGAGCAATTTAAAGCACAAAAATGACGGGACAAGTAGTTCCCAGGAGCACACAAGCGGCTAGAGGGCCTTGATAAGTGTATCTCGCCACCCCCCAGTGACGTCACAGCTAGGTACGAGAGCTACCAACCTGCATGAATATATCGACGAGTCTCTGCGTGCGCGGCTCCAGGGGCACGCCCAGGCGCCGCGCCAGCTCCTCGCCACCCCCCAGTGACGTCACAGCTAGGTACGAGAGCTACCAACCTGCATGAATATATCGACGAGTCTCTGCGTGCGCGGCTCCAGGGGCACGCCCAGGCGCCGCGCCAGCTCCTCGCCACCCCCCAGTGACGTCACAGCTAGGTACGAGAGCTACCAACCTGCATGAATATATCGACGAGTCTCTGCGTGCGCGGCTCCAGGGGCACGCCCAGGCGCCGCGCCAGCTCCTCGCCACCCCCCAGTGACGTCACAGCTAGGTACGAGAGCTACCAACCTGCATGAATATATCGACGAGTCTCTGCGTGCGCGGCTCCAGGGGCACGCCCAGGCGCCGCGCCAGCTCCTCGCCACCCCCCAGTGACGTCACAGCTAGGTACGAGAGCTACCAACCTGCATGAATATATCGACGAGTCTCTGCGTGCGCGGCTCCAGGGGCACGCCCAGGCGCCGCGCCAGCTCCTCGCCACCCCCCAGTGACGTCACAGCTAGGTACGAGAGCTACCAACCTGCATGAATATATCGACGAGTCTCTGCGTGCGCGGCTCCAGGGGCACGCCCAGGCGCCGCGCCAGCTCCTCGCCACCCCCCAGTGACGTCACAGCTAGGTACGAGAGCTACCAACCTGCATGAATATATCGACGAGTCTCTGCGTGCGCGGCTCCAGGGGCACGCCCAGGCGCCGCGCCAGCTCCTCGCCACCCCCCAGTGACGTCACAGCTAGGTACGAGAGCTACCAACCTGCATGAATATATCGACGAGTCTCTGCGTGCGCGGCTCCAGGGGCACGCCCAGGCGCCGCGCCAGCTCCTCGCCACCCCCCAGTGACGTCACAGCTAGGTACGAGAGCTACCAACCTGCATGAATATATCGACGAGTCTCTGCGTGCGCGGCTCCAGGGGCACGCCCAGGCGCCGCGCCAGCTCCTCGCCACCCCCCAGTGACGTCACAGCTAGGTACGAGAGCTACCAACCTGCATGAATATATCGACGAGTCTCTGCGTGCGCGGCTCCAGGGGCACGCCCAGGCGCCGCGCCAGCTCCTCGCCACCCCCCAGTGACGTCACAGCTAGGTACGAGAGCTACCAACCTGCATGAATATATCGACGAGTCTCTGCGTGCGCGGCTCCAGGGGCACGCCCAGGCGCCGCGCCAGCTCCTCGCCACCCCCCAGTGACGTCACAGCTAGGTACGAGAGCTACCAACCTGCATGAATATATCGACGAGTCTCTGCGTGCGCGGCTCCAGGGGCACGCCCAGGCGCCGCGCCAGCTCCTCGCCACCCCCCAGTGACGTCACAGCTAGGTACGAGAGCTACCAACCTGCATGAATATATCGACGAGTCTCTGCGTGCGCGGCTCCAGGGGCACGCCCAGGCGCCGCGCCAGCTCCTCGCCACCCCCCAGTGACGTCACAGCTAGGTACGAGAGCTACCAACCTGCATGAATATATCGACGAGTCTCTGCGTGCGCGGCTCCAGGGGCACGCCCAGGCGCCGCGCCAGCTCCTCGCCACCCCCCAGTGACGTCACAGCTAGGTACGAGAGCTACCAACCTGCATGAATATATCGACGAGTCTCTGCGTGCGCGGCTCCAGGGGCACGCCCAGGCGCCGCGCCAGCTCCTCGCCACCCCCCAGTGACGTCACAGCTAGGTACGAGAGCTACCAACCTGCATGAATATATCGACGAGTCTCTGCGTGCGCGGCTCCAGGGGCACGCCCAGGCGCCGCGCCAGCTCCTCGCCACCCCCCAGTGACGTCACAGCTAGGTACGAGAGCTACCAACCTGCATGAATATATCGACGAGTCTCTGCGTGCGCGGCTCCAGGGGCACGCCCAGGCGCCGCGCCAGCTCCTCGCCACCCCCCAGTGACGTCACAGCTAGGTACGAGAGCTACCAACCTGCATGAATATATCGACGAGTCTCTGCGTGCGCGGCTCCAGGGGCACGCCCAGGCGCCGCGCCAGCTCCTCGCCACCCCCCAGTGACGTCACAGCTAGGTACGAGAGCTACCAACCTGCATGAATATATCGACGAGTCTCTGCGTGCGCGGCTCCAGGGGCACGCCCAGGCGCCGCGCCAGCTCCTCGCCACCCCCCAGTGACGTCACAGCTAGGTACGAGAGCTACCAACCTGCATGAATATATCGACGAGTCTCTGCGTGCGCGGCTCCAGGGGCACGCCCAGGCGCCGCGCCAGCTCCTCGCCACCCCCCAGTGACGTCACAGCTAGGTACGAGAGCTACCAACCTGCATGAATATATCGACGAGTCTCTGCGTGCGCGGCTCCAGGGGCACGCCCAGGCGCCGCGCCAGCTCCTCGCCACCCCCCAGTGACGTCACAGCTAGGTACGAGAGCTACCAACCTGCATGAATATATCGACGAGTCTCTGCGTGCGCGGCTCCAGGGGCACGCCCAGGCGCCGCGCCAGCTCCTCGCCACCCCCCAGTGACGTCACAGCTAGGTACGAGAGCTACCAACCTGCATGAATATATCGACGAGTCTCTGCGTGCGCGGCTCCAGGGGCACGCCCAGGCGCCGCGCCAGCTCCTCGCCACCCCCCAGTGACGTCACAGCTAGGTACGAGAGCTACCAACCTGCATGAATATATCGACGAGTCTCTGCGTGCGCGGCTCCAGGGGCACGCCCAGGCGCCGCGCCAGCTCCTCGCCACCCCCCAGTGACGTCACAGCTAGGTACGAGAGCTACCAACCTGCATGAATATATCGACGAGTCTCTGCGTGCGCGGCTCCAGGGGCACGCCCAGGCGCCGCGCCAGCTCCTCGCCACCCAGCCAGCGCGAGCGCTCCTGCACACCTGCGGCTGCTAGGTGCAGTTCCAGCTGAGAACGCTCGAGGCTGTAGGGGGATAATGTGACATTGATGACATTCAGATTATTCATGATCATCATCAACAGCCTATTAATGTTCCCACTGCTGGGACACAGGCCTCCTTTCTTTGAGAGGGAATGGGCTATAATCTACCACGCGGGCCCAGTGCGGATTGGTAGATGTCACATGTCTTCGAATTTTTGGTTCTAAGACATGCCGGTTTCCTTACGATGTTTTCCTTCACCGTTTTGAGAGCAGCGGTGATGAAATAAATTACACAAAGTAATGTGCCTGCCTGGGTTCGAACCCACGACCTACTGTTCGTAAGTCGGGGCCGCCACCACTGATTACTCGCACACACTCTCAGATTATTCGCCTAACTGGATTAACCGATAAAGATAAATTAGACGTCCTTAGATTATGGTATTATAATACCCTATTACTTTTTACTAGTGGTCATCTTCGTGGATGACCTTCGACTTCATACTAACAAAGATAGTCGCCGTCGCCGAAAACCCAACCTCCTCCTTTTTGAAGTCGGTTAAACACCACCAGGTATTCTGGCAAAACTTACCCAAGCTGTGCTCGTATCTCGCTGACTTCCCTCGTGGAGGCTGCGCAAGGAATGCCCAGCTGTTTGGCGCGGGCGATCAACCGACAGTCGTCATAAGTGTAGTCCAGGACAGGAACGCCCAGAGCTCTGAAATTACACGAAGAATCAGTTATTTTTATTCATTATTACTCAACATCTGCCTAATCTTTTGCCAATAATGTTGGGGTCAGCTTCCAGTCTAACCGGATGCAGCTGAATACCAATATTTTACATGGAGCGACTACCTATCCGACCTCTACAACCAGGGGCGTAGCTACCGCCGTATCTGCCGTATCAATTATACGGGGCCCCTGAGGCACGGGGGCCCCCGACGTACGTAAGCAAAAATTAATAAAAAGTACCCAAATTTTTATTTCAGAAATGTTAAAAGTCAAAAAAAGCAATTTCGTTTTTCCCGCGTAAAGTGTGCGTTCTAAAGTCATCATCGGCTATAAATTATTTTTTAAATTAGTATGCCGGTAAAAAGGCAAGGAGGATATTTAATTTGAATTGATTATAAACATTTTAGAAAAAGTGACAGATAGATATTTTTGGTGAATAAATATTTATTTTAATTTTATGCAAACATTTTTTTGGCACCCTTATGAAGGGTAAAGATTTGTGAGAAATCTTTACTTTAAGCCCAACAAAATTTTATACGGGGCCCCCGCCAAGGCACGCTACGCCACTGTCTACAACCCAGTTAATACTGGGTAATGTGATACCTCTTGGTAAGACTGGTAGTCAGACTTTCGGGGCATTGTCTACCTGTGAAATGACAAATGACAGCAGTGACGAAATGGCTTCCGAGACACGGAGAAAACTCCGTATGTACTGGGTAGTCACCCATTCACAGGCCAACCTAGGCAAGCGCAGCTTAACCTGAACATTGATCTGAGTGACTGTTAGTATCTAGCCACGAGCTCCTCGATGAAATGATATGTATATCTGAAAATGATTATCTTCATAACTTACTTAGCCATGACATCGCGAACGTTCCTGGCGTAAAGCTTGGGGTCCCTCTTCTCCTCCTCGCTAGGGTAGTACACCGGCAAGAACTCGATCTCACACGAACTGTGTACCTGGGTCAGCGTCAGCCATAGCAGTTTCAGACTGAAATTGTTTGTAAGGAAATTGTATGTTTTGATACAATTGGGGAAAGTTTATTAGTACTTTCGAGGCAGAATTCACAACCGAGCCGCAGGCGAGGTTGTTATGGAGCCGAGAACCGCAGGTAAGAAATCCATTAGTTCAACCTAATCGTAGTGCGATAAGAGCCAGTAGATTGAAAATGACTTTGCATCATTTTCGTTAATTTTTTTAGGCTGAGTTAAAAAGCAGGCCTTCCTCTTAACCGCTTCGAATAAGGTAGGACAAGACTGCTTTCAAACTCTACGCCCGATGAAAAGTGATTGATGGATCAGATAGCGTGTCCAGAAAAGCGTTCTCTATCTTTGAAGGCCTTTTATCGAAGTCCTTAAACTGATGCTGATGATGGTGATAGAAAGGTCCGCTCAAAAAAGGAGGTATTTGCCCCCTAGAAAAGGGTACGTTTTAGGCTAATTATACTCTGTCTACAGGACTATTCGAAAGAGATAACGTGACCCTGCAGCACAAAGGGCTAAAAAGGAACATGGTTGAGATTAAGTAGAAGTCTGATACTCCCTTCCGCTTCGTCCAGAACCATGAAATAGGTCAAAGTCAAAGTTATACTGAAAACAAGTACTCACGCGCCAGGTCCCTCCCAGGTCCAAGTGACGGTATCCCTCGCGTTTGGGTACCGGATGGTGACAGGCTGCACCGGCACCCCAGGGTAGAACCCTCCTGGCTTGAACGTGATCAGGCACGAACGGTTCGTGCAAGTTCCTTCGGGAAATATCAGGACCTGGAATGTAGAAACGGTCAACGGTTAAAATATAGTCTGTACTTTTTAAGAGGCATTGGGCTCAATAGGTGGATTATGGCCCACTCTCTTTCAGAAAAAGGACCCATGTGATCCAACTATTAGAACGTAATAGACCTCATATTTTCGAATCAAGTGCCTACGCCTACGTCCTAGGGTCAAAAATTCTAAGACTTGTGACATCTAACAATCCGCAACTAGACCCGCATGGTAGATTATAGCTCATTCCCTCTCAAAGAGAGGAGGCCTGTGTCTCTGCAGTAGGAACATTTAAATAGGCTGATGATGATGAAATGGCGACCTGCTCTGTCAATGGCCTCACTCAATTCCTGGAGGGTCAATTAGTTTAGATAATGCACGACGGGCAGATGAAAAAGATCTAGACATATTGCAACTTGGAGGCTTGGATCTTCACTACATCACTACTTATGTAAAGTTTGACATTTGTTCTGAATTTCAAATACTGAATTCTAAATAAAACTACGTAATTTATTTGCCATACAAAACATGAAACAAACAGGCAATCGATATACCACTATTTAAACTGTTTGTAAGCTATGCGTGTATAAGAATAGCCCGGTGCAATTCTGGAAACATACGTGGCTTAACAAAGTACGCCGAGTAAATAACCGGTGCAATAACTACGTTTCGAATTATTTTCAAAGTTCCAGTAACATAAGTGTATTATCATTGATCTAGTGGTCGCATGCGCGATCATCTATTTTTCTAAGTAGCAGCCATAGACCCTGGATTCGTGCCGTGTTCGTGATGGCAACAAGCTCGCCCCCTATTACAGAACACGACTTAAAACATTCCTGGCGTTTGTGTGTCCTACTAGGTACCTCTCTGCCTAACCCATCAAGGATTACAAGCGTGATGTTATGTATGTAAGTCTGTATGACCCGTTCCAGAAATACTTGTTTATTATAAGCAAGCAAGCGACCGAGTGTGTCTATTTGGGGATATGACTAACGCGTACGAATCAATATTTCTGGATTATTCATACAAATTGTATCGATTGATAACATGGAAATGATATTCGTATCTTCGATCCTCTGGAGGAGAGAACTCATGACTTGTCGATTGGTTTCAGCAGATCATAATCAATCTGCGCCAGGTTCTTTATTCAGCAGTGGCCTGACATACAAAAATGCAGCAGTGGCTACAAAGGCATCGCTAAGGCCATAGCTATGTGAAGCTTGAACACGTGTGCTTAGCTTCGCTTTGTATCAGAATGTCGGCTTGGTTTTCCACTGCCACGGCCAAGCTACGTGCGAACGCGCGACTTGCGAACAAACAAATGAACTGTGTCGCTTACATTTGTTGCCTCTCCGTTCGCATCCTACTAAAGCCTCCTCTCTACACGTCAACAGACGCGTCTGTAGAGGAGGCATAATGCTGCGCGGTTCCATTTGTACGCATTGGATTTGCGATTCTTAACAAATGTAACTTTACAGACATAAAATGATTAAAATCACCCTCAAAAAAAAATAACCCTCTCAGTTCATATTACTTCCTTGAGTGACTATTTCATGAAAATGGCATTCCTATTTTATTTAACACTAGCGACCCAACCCGGCTGCGCACGGAAGCATTTATTCTACACATAAACCTTCCTCTTGAATCACTCTTATCTGTTAAAAAAACCCGCATCAAAATCCGTTACGTAGTTTGAGAGATCTAAGCATACATAGGGACAGACAGCGGGAAGCGACTTTGTTTTATACTATGTAGTGATGATACGACCTGACACTAACCGGCAAATTGCAAAAAACGTAAGAAAATTCGAATTCCGCGAGCTACCTGGTCGCATTCACCTTAATCAGAAATTCAGAACTAACGCAGTCATCTTATCTTCCCATACAATTTCCTGACAACGATTGCATGTAGCGGAGATGAGTATGTTGACATGGATGTGCGGAGGGACAAGAATGGAAAGAGTATGTTAGAGCAAGTTTGAAATTGGAGGCACCACTTTCAAACTTCATCAACATAAGTACTCTTTGTTACAGAAACAATTAAAGGAAGTCGTTTCGTCGTGTCGTTGTTTTGAAAGAGGAAGGAGTAACTAAAGCCGTGATGTCTGACAGGGGACAACGAAAGAAGAAAACGTATATAATAGGACAAGGGTAGGAAGGTGATAATATCATTCAAGGACAAAAACCCCTGCTAAACTAGCGCAGTGGACAATCGTCATAATACTTGGAGTAGTACTAACCTGAGGCCAGTCCTCTTTAGAAGTAGCCCTCTCAATGATCTCCTTGATGGTGTTCTGCCTGGAGTTAGGGTCATCCCGCCAGACGTAGACAGGTTGTGTGTAGTTTATTAGCTCTGGAAAATATTAAATACGGCTTTATTCTCGCAAGTATATGGTTTGATTGTTATGGGAATGTATATTTCAGAATTAAAGGTCCTGCCTGGAGAAATCAATAATATTTTGTTGTTGCAATCGGCACGATAAGGAAGTGAACAGGGAGCCAAATCGCTTTAACCGGGCAAAACAATCGAATGTGAATACTGAACATACAAGTCCTTTATTATGCGCATGTGATATAATATTTAGCGACATTTAGTGCATGTTTAGGTACAGGCGGGGCGTCGCGCGGTGCGTGCTGCGTTTTTAATTCAAACACATGGCGATGTATGAAAAAGTTAACGATTTCAAACGTCGATTTTACGAGAAGCGTTATTCGCTCGTTAGTTTAAAATGCAGCGTTTGTTGCGGTGGACCCGTCTCTCAGTAAATTAATAAAAAAACATGAGACGAGCCTTCTGCACGACGCTAACGAGTCCTTAGACGGGTAGCGAAACAAATAAGTACGTTAGTTTTTGGTACAAGTGTCGGACAATGCGTGTAGCATTTTTAAATTCCGGCAATGAGCCGATCGTCCAACAGAATGCCCAATTTCCCATCAAAGTTACTTCTCACTTTACTTGGAACCAAACTGTCACAAGACATTCACGTAAAGACATTATGATGTTCATAATACCCTGATTGTAATCTAAACACCATAGCAAAATCATATCTAACAGTATTACAACATACAAAATATAGCTAAAGCAGATTATGAAAACCACAGCTTTCTCAATACTTACTTAGTCCAATGAAGCATTTAAAATAGGTAGAAATTAGTTATGAGTACGGATAGGCTACTTGACAACAGTGCGGCAGGCAAGAACAAAAGCGACGTAAGAGAAAGTTCGGGAAAATTGCGTTCATTACCAACTAGATTCAATTAGTGGACACGGTGCCTAGGCTTAGCTCAGTTTACAGCTAGATAATAAATACATCTAGACATTGTTGCAGTCAAGAAATATTATACGGCTTTTGGCTTTAGTTTTTGAATTATGGATATGTACAGGCAAAAACAGCAATGGAGATGCACTTGTATATAAGTAACTTGCCTATGTATATGTCGAGCAGTCAGGATTTATTCCGTTGGGTTCTAGCATTATGTGGGCAGCAGATGGATTTTGTGCAATGAAAACACACTGGGTGTGATACACTGTTTTTATGAAACTAACAAATTACTTGAAATCACAATACCGCCGGGCACAATTAATCGAGTACCGTTCCGGAACGTCTCATCGCCCAACTCCGCTGTGATCAGACACTGAATGTCGTCCACGCTGATTGCTCAAATCATCACTACAGAAGAGGCAAGACTGGTAGTTAGACTTTTAAATCACTGACTACCTGTTACGACTGTCAAAGATCTTTAAATGGCAACTAGGACATAAGGCTTTTTTTAAAATGGAACAAGCCCGGCCGCCACACTATTCCCAATTCCCAAACCACTGTAACTCCTGAAAGCCAGAATCAACAGTGGCGACCACAAGAAAATCGCCGAGACAGTGAAGCTCGACGAAGTCCCAGAGAAACGATTTCACTGTATTGGATCCCGCAACGAAATTAATCAGAAATAACGAAGGAGTAGGAAAAGGGGGGTGTAAAGGCTTATCGTGCTTTTCGAGGTATGGAGGAAACTCAGTATGTAATGAGTGGTCATCCGTCTACTGGCCAACCCAGTAAAGACTCTGCTAAGACGGCTTTTTAAGGCCCCCTGATAATGACAGCCTTAAACTTAATTGAGACTCTATCTACGGTACTCAGAAATATTTATTTAATGATTACATTCACCGTCACTTATTAAAGATGTGACATAAAAACCTTCACTAAAGTGTCAAAGTCTTTACTAAGAGATGGCTTAAGTAATCATTAAACTTCTCTGAGTGCGGCATATTGCCGCTAACACGGTACTCTCTCAGGGGCCCCTACTCGCGCAACGCGCTTGTTGTAAAACTAAAGGTGGTAATGAAAGTTTTAAATTAGCACCATGCAGCATCAATGTCGGGAATTATATACTGACAGCTCTTGAATGCCGATGGGGCCGAAAAGTTCTGGAATGGCGACCGCGAACCGGAAGACGTTGCGTTGGAAGGCCTCCCACTAGGTGGACCGACGACCTGGTCAAGGTTGCAGGAACCCGCTGGATGAGAGACGCACGGGACCGGTCAATGTGGCGACACCTGGGGGAGGCCTATGTCCAGCAGTGGACGTCTTTTGGCTGAAATGATGATGATGATGATGATGATGATCTTGAATGCGTTTCGATTTGCTGATCACGTTCAGTTTATAGGGCTAACTAAACGTCTTGATTTAAGGATGCAAACATCAACTTGTCAATTTACCTACAGCATACAAATCAAGGCCAAGCCCTGCTCGAAGGTGACATCAAATGATCCATGACTTGACGCGTTTCCGGTTTATCGAGAAACTGTCATTTGACCTCCTTTACGAGTGTTTCTCGCAATTGTACAAATATTTTTGAAGCTGGTTTACTTACCACTGGGTCTGACATCCCAGTACTTGCCTACCTACCCAAATACTTTAGACATTGAAGGTGCGGTCAGATTGGTACGCACTATTTGTCGACCGGATTACACCAAATGTTAACAGTTTTCTCATTCGATTGAATTAAGATTTGAACTTAACCAGCATTTTTAAATCAACATTTTATGGTTTAAAATCATTTGGAGAAATTTGCCACCCATTTGCCACCTTGGCTTTTTTGCCACCAATGCGGCCATCGGTTTCTGGCCAGGCCATAGAGAAATATCTCTCAGGTATATAAAAAAAAATATGTGGTCAACTGACCCGCGGGTCCAGTAGCGAGTGGGTACATTCAAAGACTCTTACGATATTTTCCTGCATTGAATTGTGCAAAGCATTGTAGCTGCGAATGATTACGATAGTATCAACTGTGTGCATTTTAATTAAGTTTTTTTTTTTATTATTATAAATGGGCTTGCTCTTGACCTCAATCTTGCCCTAAGGGCAGAGATGATCCCGTCGGGGCTGTGGATTGTCGAAAGTTATTCGATGATTTTCCACACACCAAAAAAAAAAAAAAGGGCAGAGATGATATCGACGATGGAACGAGCTTACCCAGAAGGGATGGAAGAAGAATTTGTGTACTATACAGATTATTCCTAGTCTCGTGTACTTAGTAGTGAATACGTGTGATATGTGACATTGAGCGATAAGTGTTTTAATTACAGCATCAACGATACCTGGTTAATACTCAAGTTAATTCATAGGTGGATTGATGGCGTCATGGCTTTAGGTTGCACAAAACACTTTCACGTAGCCAATCTGATGTTCATTACCAGTAGCAAAATAATAAATTCTGTTCTCTTTTTGAACTGAAGAAGAAAGGAAAAATAAGAAAGGAATGAAAAGAAAGACAGAAAATTGTCCAAGTCCTCAAAATGAGTAAGCTTAGCCGCCATTATTGGAGCTAATTTTGTTACTGCAGGCAATCAAACAAAACTAATTTAAGCTTAACTCGTTTAAATTCAAAAGTAAAACCTAGTTTTACTTCCAGTTTTTCTGTTTGAGGCTACATTAAATTGCTAGTTCAGAACGAGTTTGAGTTTGAATCCGCGAGATCTTTGAACCCATCAGTTATCTCAAGACAATTTGAACTTCCATCCAAAATAGCAACACGTAGCATCACGCCTTTAATCCCCGAAGGGTTAGACAGAAGTGTACACCCAAATTTCGCCAGATACGTTTAAGTCCCAAGTAATAGGGGGCGAGTCTATTTTCATCAACCGAGCACAGATCCAGACTCCATGGCTGCCACCAGCCACAGAAAAATGCCTGATGCAAAAACCCAATAACAACTTGCCCAACCCGGGGGAGACCTCATGATCAGCAGCCGGTCTTGCCACCACTAGACCAACGTGTCAGAATACTTTACTACCAATAAATTTTTAATTATTAGTTTGGCTACACGCAACCATGCCTCATCATATTAAATTAGTATTTTTCACGAAAGTCTAGCATAGGCCATGAACCCCTATTTTCCTGAAAAAGTTCTAGATACAGACACGCGAAGTTCGTCGGGTTAATAACACTAAACGGTCTAAAAGTCACTCTATACCGCATTGACGAAGAACCTGGGACGTCGGACAATCGCTAATAAAGCATATCCTATTTTCAACAAGCACCATCTACATCATACTCTCTTCCGTCTTCTCATTTTATTTAGGGTTTGTGCAACACGTTAGTTCTTCTATTCTATGCATCGAGATATAAGTACTAACGTACTAGAGAAGCTACGTCAAATAACTGAATTGTCCCATTTCGTAATTTGAATCTTTAGTTCGCTGCAGCGCTAAAATAATAACAATTCGTCTAAACCGTAACTAATTTACCACAAGTTAAAGAAAAGTAGTAAATTAGTTCAGTTTCCGGTCTTAAGCGCCATGTAAATCACGGCACTTACGCGTTTTCTTCGGCGACGGTGCGGCGCGATCGCCGCAGTTGAACGGGACAAAGTAGGAATTTACGGTGTCTTCTCTAGTACGTTAGTACTTATATATCTCGATGATTCTATGTCAGACGTCACGACGTCCTTTACTCCTTTCCCTGCCATATCATTCCTCACACAATTCATCCATCTTTTCTTTGGCCTTCCTCTCCCTCTCCATTCTTCAACAACAGCACCATCTACATCAATAACAATATTTAACTAAGGTAGGTACATTCCACTTCGGGGCTGTGGGTTGTTCGAAAGAGATACTGCGGCCTCGGCACAAAAGGCTAAGAAGGAACATGGGTGGTTTTTAGTCAGTAGAAATCTGACAACCGCTCTGCTCAGCGGGAGGAATCATTTGATGATTTTCCACCCTCCAAAAAAAAGGTAGGTACATTTATCATCTGCCTAGCTTTACCTCAACGTTGTTAGGGTCAACTTCCAATCTAACCAGATGCAGCAGTAGTCTACATGGAGCGACTGCCTATCTGACGTACCTACACAACCCAATTAGTTGGGTAATATGATACCCCTCACTAGTTGTCAGTCTTTCGAGACGCTGACTAAAACTGTTAAAGATCTTCAAATCACAGCCGAGGCCCACGTCTTAATGTTTTTGAAAGTCACGAGGCATTCCAACGCAAGGAGGAAACTCGGTTTCAAATGTGTGGTCATCCATCCACTGACCAACCTAGGCAAGCGCGGATTAACCAGAAGATTGACCCCTAACGTCTGTTTTTAATTTAGCCACAAGCTCTTCGTATAAAGTCCTCGTATAACAACATCAATTTTTTATTAAAATATTTTTTCAGATTTAGAATATTGAACTTAATAGTAACTTGAATGCCAAGAACCTGTCTAGCAACAGATTTAAAACTAGTTTTAGTCTCAAAAACGACTACTTAAAATATTGGCCTTCAGACACAAAAGGTATTAAGAGCTAAGACAGTGCCGTGTCAAATCAACCTTGGGTTTTAGACTTAGGTAACACGTAAGCCTAGGAAAGGCGTCAGGAAGCCCTAGTACGACATGCATGGCTCACGTAATTTCTAAATATACAGTGTGTTAGGTTAAACGAGGGACATTTTGCAGGAGGGTATTCAGTATTCAATTCTCGTCCCAAATATGTAAAAAAACTGGCCAAGAGCGTGTCGGGCCACGCTCAGTGTAGGATTCCGTAGTGATAATTCTTTTTTTGTTTGAAAAAAAATACGTCAGGATAATAAAATATGTAAACGAAGTTGAAAAAAAACTTTTTTACAAAAAATAAAACCGACTTCGACAAAAAAAACACTCAAAAGTGAAAAATAAACTTGAGAAGAAAAATCAGTTTCTGAAGTCGGTGACTTTTGTTTCTTTGATTTCATTTTTTTGTCACCGACTTCAGAAACTGATTTTTCTTCTCAAGTTTATTTTTCACTTTTGAGTGTTTTTTTTGTCGAAGTCGGTTTTATTTTTTGTAAAAAAGTTTTTATTTTTCACTTTTTAGTGTTTCACATGTGCTTACCCCTTCACAACGTACCGGCGTGATGTTATGTTAGGAACTGGTGTAAACAATAGACAGACAATATGAGATTTCAGCAATCCCAGTCCATTTGCTATCATTTATTGAGGAGTTCCGTTGCCTATCTCCGAAGTTCTTCATCAGATCTTCACAAAATAGTTTTTATAACCTTTGTAGTGAGTACAGGCGTGATATTATGTTGTGTGATGGCGTAAACAATGCTTAGATATGCTATAGCAACAATCGCGGTTAATCTGCTGTTATTTATTGAAGAGTTCCCCCGATTTCTACAAGATCCCATCATCAGATATTGAAATGGTGACAATGGGACCACACGGGAAGCACCAGCTTTCAAATGAAAAAAGAATCATGAAAATCAGTTCACCCAGTCGCAAGTTATGAGCGAACAAACATAAAAAAAAAAAAAAAAAAAAAAAAAAAAAAAAAAAAAATACAGTCGAATTGATAACCTCCTCCTTTTTTTGGAAGTCGGTTAAAAATGCTTGCATTTACGATTATACTACAAACTTAGTCCAGAAATTATTTTGTACAACTTTTTGTCTTTTTTATACAAAAACTGTTTCCATCCAAGTTCAAAATGATTTTCCTAAAAGTTCTACTTTTCAGATTTTTTTCATAATTTTCTAAACTTATGGTTCAAAAGTAGGACACATTGTTTTTTACTTTTGGAGCGATTATTTCCGAAATTATTGACATTATCAAAAATTGATTTTAGTAAACCCTTATTCATTTTTAAATACATTTCCAAAAATATATCACACGTTAGGGTTGAAATTAAAAAAAAAACACTTCCCACTTTACATATAGGGGGCTACACTAATATTTTTTTTTTCCAATTTTTATTTTACCACTTTGTCGGCGTGATTGATACACATATTGGTACCTACCAAATTTCAGCTTTCTAGTGCTAACGGTCACAGAGATTAAGCGAGGACGGACAGACAGACATGGCGAAACTAAAAGGGTTCCTAGTTGACTACGGAACCCTAAAAAAACTAAATCCCTAATTTGTGACGTAGTTGTGCCATGGCCCTGCACTCTCGCACGCTCTCCAGATTTCACTTTATTAGACGTTTCTCCTTCGCCATTGTCCTACGCCAGTTTTAAAATATGAAGAAGTCATTGAGCCGCGCACATTTTCTGTGATAAACGCAAGGGTTGCGAGACTTTTCCGAAATATTTGATAATGTTCTGTCTGTTATTTATCAGTTTTTAGGGTTCCGTACCTCAGAAGGAAAAAAACGGAACCCTTATAGGATCACTCGTGTGTCTGTCTGTCTGTCCGGCCATTCCCACCCCCTTATCTCCGAAACTACTGGGCCTAAAATTCTGAAAAAAAATACAGAAATTAGTTCAACAAGTATAGATTACAGGAAAACCTATAAGAAGTCATGGTACGGAACCCTTGATGTGTAAGTCCGACTTGGACTTGGCCAGTTTTTTTTTGTTCATATTTTTATTATTATCATGTAAGCATGCCCTAATGCGGGTTTCAATATGTCCCTCGTTTAAACTAACAAAGGTACTGTATACCATATACTGATAGCGTTAAAACATAGTTTTATTTGACGTGAAGCCGTGTGTGAAAGCACCGTCAGTTACGTAACTTATTTTTACTTTCTTTTTAAAAACAGAGGTTTATTAACCTGTATTTTCCTCCGTAGGTACACGCAACGTTATGTAATGCGTAACTGCCTCATTAAGTGATGGTCGTAAACAACATTGTTTGGTTAGTATTCTATTCGCCACCCTGTCAGGGCTGTGGGTTGTTCGAAAGAGATACCGCGGCCTCGACACAAAGGGCTAAGAAGGAACATAGGTGGTTTTTAGTCAGTAGAAGTCTGACACTCTCTACCGCTCTGCCCAGAGCGGGAGGAGTCATTAATTTGATGATTTTCAAACCACTAAAAAAACAAGGCAAACTGCACCACGAAAATTAAAGGCGATCAGTAAACTACCTGGTCTGCGTTAGGGAGCTTTATTATTGTTATGGAATATTACCAATAACAGCTCTAGGAGACTGCCTCATAGTCTTGGATTGATGAACGCTACTGGAACGACCAGAAGAAGCCTACTCAACTCACTACTTAAAATATTAGGGTCATAATATTTATTTATTTATTTATTTATTTATTTATTTAAGCAAGTACTTGCTACACTTACAGTTTGCACCAACGCGTGCAGCAAGTCAACATCACACACTAACTTAAAAATCGCATGCAACTATTAAGCATAGCTTTATTGCTACTCATAAAAAGATCTAGATCCGGCTCCTGAGCAATCAGGGCGTTTAGCAGATTCATCGCCTGGGTTGTGGGCGCATATCGAGCAGTTTGGGTACGCACAATGGGAGCCGCGAACAAGCCTCTCGAGGCACAGGCCCGCGACCGTCGCAGACGGTCCGGAGCAAACAGTGAACAACGAGCTAAAGTAGTCCCGTCGTCAATTTTATTATTAAGTAGTAGATAGTAGTGCATCAACAGCGCACACTTACGTCTCAATTCTAACGTGTTGATGCCCACCATACCCGCGACGAATAGAGACGGATACAAATAGGGATAGTATCCATATATTTTTTTATAAAGATACCGAGCAAACTTTCGCTGGACCCGTTCTACCATAAGTTTATATTTTTGCTCATGCGGATCCCATACCAGTGCATTATATTCCAGTTTGCTACGTACAAAAGCATAATATAGTGTGACTATAGCATTTCTGTCTCTAAATTTATTTGCCTGCCTCATAACAAAGCCAAGCAATTGAAAAGCCTTAACACAAATATTAATGATGTGCTGATTGAATGTCATGCTCACATCTAAAGTCAGTCCAAGATCTTTTATTTCGTTTAATATGAACTCAGGAACACCGGAGCAGGCAAGGAATTCGATACTCCAATCTTTATGTCATGAATTCATGATTTCATGTTCATAATTATCTACCAAAACTCACGTAACGTTATATCTGACATTTACCGAAATGATTTCCGATGAAACGATGATTACATTTCTCAGACCCGCCATTAAACATTCAAAGTAACAATTCCACGGCATCTTCGTATTGCCAATTATAAGGAAACAACTACAATACAAAATGCATAACGTTCTTATGTTATCATGTTCTTACTTAGATCAAGATAATATTTAAGTACACCATTATAATTTAAATCACTTCTGTTTTTCTATATTTTGACCATAAAACAACAATAAAACTTTCCCGCTTTAAACTGGCGTCTATTTTGAATTTTTGACAGTTTGCATGCTTAAGGTGGAAGCCATAGTGCGCGTAAATAAATTATTTGTACGTTTTTTGCCATTTTCTGGTCATGCAAGTTGGGTTCTGTGAAAAAAAAAACCGTTAACAGAAGCCGATTTACATAGGAACGTGGTGTTTTTATAATACATTCAATGCAGACGAAGGTCGTGAGAAATATATCTAATCCAATTGTGTTATACCAAAAGTCGACTCTGCTTTGTAGCAGAGTAGCAGAGCAAGCATGACAGCCAAACAAGACAATTAAAAACAAATGACCCAGACATGTTATACACTAATATGTCAACCGACAAGTTATTAGAATAACTTTTTTCTTTCTTTAAAAGTGGACCTCAATCATCAGAGCTTGCAGACATGAGACTAATAAAAATCCATTTAACACAAAAAACAATAAAAAAGATGGATGAAAGTTAACCAGACATGTTGGAAACTAACTAACATCATAATAGTAACAGTTTAGAATGCATCTAACTGCAGTTATTTTAATCATAGAGTCTATTTTTCTATGCTTTCAAACTAGACTAACGAGTCAATTAATAAAGCAAATAAAAAAGATGGATGAAAGTGACCCAGACAAACTTAATACTAAAATAGACAACAACCAGGCCAGGCAACTAGTATTTATAATGCATCAGAAATTTAGACTGCATTTATTGTAATCATTGAGTTTCTTTTGTTTCGGACTGGACCACTAAAGACACACGAGACACTTAATTATAGAAAAAAAATAGCACTCCGGGAGTGCCGGCAGAAGTGAAAACTTCAATATTAACTTTTAAACTCGCGTCAGGGTCACGTGATGCTGACCCATTTTTTACCCATACAAAAAAAAGTGCTCAGCGCCGCTAAAGAAGTTTTCACTTCAAAAAATATAGGTATAATTTTATAAAGATGGTGATTGATTGATTGACCCAGACATGTTTAATACATACAAATAGCAACCATTATTATAATGCACCTGAATGTAAACTGGACCACTAGAGTCACACAAGACACTTAATAAAAGAAATCAAAGTATAAAGATGTATGAAAGTAACCCAGACATGTTTGATACTAACATACACATAGCAACTAGTATGGAATGCATCAGACTGCATTTATTATAATCATTGAGTCTATTTTTCTTTTCTTTCAAACTGAAATTGGGACTACTAGAGTCACACGAGACACTTAATAAAATAAATAAAAATATAAAGACGAATGAAAGTGACCCAGACATGTTTTAAATAGCAACCAGTATAGAATGCATCAGACTGCAGTTATTACATTTTTTTTCTTTTTTGATTAACTTTCAAACTGTTAGTGAAAGTTCGCAGTGGCTCACACTATTGCGTTTTAATATTGTAGGTAATCATCGCAAAGCAAAAACAGTGTCGTTATAAATTTATAAATATATCTAGCTTTTGCCCGCTAACTTCCTCCGCGTTTAATTACGAATAATACGGAAAAAAAACTTCCAAATTAAACAGGATTTTGTTTAAAATTTCAATGGTTTATTGCAAATATGATTGCTGGATAACGACTTTTTTTTTGTTAAAAAGTCATGTTTTATGGTACCTACTTAAAACTCGAGATGATAAGTTTACTTCAAATTTCGTCCTTGTGCCGAAAGATCCTTGATCAGAAGTCCAACATTCTCCTAATTTAACCTCCTTCCAAAAATAACAAGAATGGCTGCAGATATTTTTTATTTTGTCCTACATATTTTAAGCCAGACAAGGTGATTTCAGGTGAACGATCCTGAATCGAAGGGAATCTAGTGATTGTAAAATGGCCCTTAAGGTCGTATAGTGACCGGTGAGTAAGGTTTATACTACAATATTATAATGCAGTAACATGCAAGATCACTTAAGACATAATTTGAAAAAAAAAAAAATTTTTGATTAGTGATAGGATAAAGAAAACGTGAAATTAACAACAACATTTAACAACAACAACATTCTTTTTTGTTTTTAACAAGAACTCTTCGATCATAACCGAAGACATGTAACCTCTACCAATTTGCGTGGATCCCGCATTTTGTATTACGGTCAGAAAAACAGGCTCCCTCTTGTGTTTCAGTAATACTTACTAGACATAACATCACGCCAATAATCCCCGAAGGGTTAGGCCATTTCGCCTGTTAAGTTTAAGTCTCATGTAATAGCGTGTGTGTGTTTTGACGGCACGGTTGGCGCAGTGGCTGAGCAATTGGACTGCTGCGCTGCGTGTCGCGGGTTCGATCCCCGCACGGAACAAATATTTCTATGACCTACAGATAGTTGTTTCGGGTCTGGGTATTTGTGTATGTGAGTTTAAATGTTTGTAAACGCACCCACGATACAGGAGAAATTCCTAGTGTGGGGCAAAGTTTTTTCAACAAAAAAAAATATATATATATCCTTATTTGCTTATCTCACAACTGTCTTCACTATCACTACATGTATAAAAAAAACGCTTCCCGCTGTCTGTCTCTACTCCCTATGAATGCTTAGATCTTTAAAACTACGCAACGCGAATTTTGATGCGGGTTTTTTTAATAGATAGAGTGATTCAAGAGGAAGGTTTTAGTATCTTTTTTGCACCAGTGCGAAGCCGGGCGGGTCACTAGTCTCATCTAAGATACAAACAAGTTGTGTTAGCATTTACCACTATAATGCTATTGTACGAGTACCTAAGTAAACACATATTGTGAATGAGTATCTATAATTAGCATCGAGAAAGTTTTACCTTTCGCAAAGAAATCAATCATTGTTAAGGAAACTGCGTGCCCGTCAGCATCCATAACATCATCATCATCATCAGCCTATAATGTTCCCACTGCAGGGACTCAGGCCTCCTCTCTAGCAGAGGGATGGGCTATAATCTACCACGCGGGCCCAGTGCGGGTTGGTAGATGTCACATATCTTCGAATTTTTTGGTTCAAAGACATGCCGGTTTCCTCACGATGTTTTCCTTCACCGTTTTGAGAACAGTGGCGATGAAATAAATTACACAAAGTAATGTGCCTGACGGGGTTCGAACCCACGACTCACTACTGTTCGTAAGTCGGGGCCACCACCACTGGGCCACCACACATCCATAACATATCTGTAAACAAATATGTGATTTTTGAAAATTTACTTTAAATACCCATTTGCTTTTGCTCGCCACCGCGTGATAATAATGTCGATTTTCCAAACAAACTTTGCCCCCATTTTTCACCCTCCTGGGGGTTGTATTTTGAAAAATCCTTGCTACTAAATCTGTTAAGGGGTCCAACCCAAACAGGTTCTTGCTCGTAAGTAGGGGCCGCCACCGCTACTCTCTAATTCTATGGAAAAATATATTTATGTACTTATTATTATTTTGCCGAGAAAATTTTCTGCTATACTTGGTTGAATAACGTTTGTTTAGAATAATTCTCTAAGATAACGAATTGCCATCTCTGACATGCAATATTATCACTAGGTATTATCTTATCATTTAGAACAAATGTATTCAGATGGCAATGATAAAATCAATGATTAATAGTGTAGTAGTAGTTTGTAGTTTGAACTGTAATAAAATTTAAAATAGAATTACTTGCCGCGTTTGCAGCCCCAGAGTCTGGATTTATGACCACTGTGCTGCCCTGAACTGGACTACCTCGTTGGTTTGATCTATATAAAAGTTTTCTGGACAGGGTAACCAGATCTATAAAAAAGTTTTCTGGAGAAAATTCAGACTTTTTTTGTCTTTGAATTATGGATTTGATCATTCTAATAATTCTGCATAGGAAACAAGATTAATTTACGCAGATGTGTTACAATTCCAGTGAGAAAGGTTGGGATCAACGGCTTAACGTGCTTTCCATGGCACGGAGGAAACTCTTTATGTAATAAGTGATCACCAACCCACGGAACAACCTCGGTAAGCGTGGCTTAACCTAAAGTTCGAGCTAGCGGTTATTAATTTTGTTTCCCACAAGCTCCTCAGTATCATCATTATCAGCCTATCATGTTCCCACTGCAGGGACTCGGCCACCTCTCTAGGAGACGGAGGGCTATAATCCACCACGCGGGCCCAGTGCGGGTTGGACCATTTAGCACTTCACAATAATAAGGTCAAAAAGCCCAGCCAAGTATCATGAATTCCTGACCAATCTTTCTTTTGAAACAACCTCTTAAACGTCAATTTCGAATGTAAACGCACAAACATGCAGCATCATTCCAGATTGAAAGGGGTCAGCTCACACAAAGGTGTATACAGATGAATGGCAAAATAAAATCCATTCCATTCATTGTGGGTTCGGACGTGAGAGTACACAATGCTTTGAAGAAAATAAACAACCATGACAAACATACCTAGTTGTTTTGAATAGCTTGAAATATATGAAAGAAGAAGAAAATAAAGAAAACATTTTTAGTAAGCTGTTTGTTCGACTTTAGACATGGAAGGTAGTGAAGGCACTGCCAAAACTGTTATGTGCTTTTGTTACACTGCAAAGGTACCTAGGTTTGATATTGTGCTTTTGTTACACTGCAAAGGTAGGTTTGGCATTGTGTGTTTACACTAAATAGGTTTTGGAGAGTCTTTTTTATATGAGTTTGGCCTTCTCTTGACCTCAATCTTGTCCCGTCGGGGCTGACGATTATCGAACGAGATGACGTGGCCTCGGCACAAGGGCGAAGAAGGAACATGGGTTGGTTTTTAGTCAGTAGTAGTCTGACACTCCTTCGCTCTGCCCAAGAGCGGGGGGGGGGTTATTTGATGATTTTACACAAACCAAAAAAAAAAGGTCAGAGATGAGGACGAAGATGGAACCAGCTAACCCAGAAGAAGCATTTTAACTCGCGGCTTAAATAGATTGGAATCAGCAAAATGATATTCTTTTAAATACTATGTTTAAAAATATTGTGTGCGATGCCATCATACCACCACAACTAAAAAGGTCCACCCCTTCGACATGTTCCGTTGGGTTTGTCGTCTCCACTGAAGAAAACGGTCATCGGCTCTACGGCTAATTAATATGGCAGGCCCGTTGCCACTTCAGCTTACATAATATTCTGTGAGCTATTTCAACATCTCTGGTTCTCTGTTGGATTGGATTACTTCGTTTTACTACGGACGTGTTCCGTCAAATTTATTATTTTTTCTTGTCGTATCATCCTTGATTCATTGGTGTGGTCTAAACTCTAGAGTCTAGAGCTATACATAATTCGTGGCAAATGGGACATTATCACTCCAAAGATATTAAAGACGATGTTTAACCACTAACGAAAGCTATGACTACTTAAGTAGATAAATGCTGTAGCCTACTAAACTTACGTATTTATAATCTTAATAAAAAGGCATAAGACACCAAACTTGATTTTAGACCCTACCTCGACACTTAAAGATAACATGCACAAAAAGTTAAAAGAAAAATAACAGTTAAACCATGATTAAATAAGCCAGAGCTATGCCATCAGTAAGGCTTTGTTTCCTCAATCATTCAAACCCAAGAATTCAAGGTCTCAAAGGACCAGTGCTTTACAGGTATGGTATAGACCCAGCTTTATTCTTTATTCCAAAACCAAAAAACTAAATATTAAGACATAAAAACCTAAAAATACTAACTCTAAACACCAAAACAATACCACCACCATAGACCCATCACCAGACCCAATCCACCACCGGACATAATGAGCACCTACTTCCAACATAATTGTCCATGCTCTCCTTCCTGACGATCACCGAAGACATCTTGGTGGCATACACGATACAGCTGTCTAAAAATGATGAGTGGGGGGCGACCACTAGAATAGGCGCCTCCTTTCGGCTAGCCTGCCTCCCACGAATGGTGATCGCCATACCGCCAGCCAAGTACGACATTTTCCCGATGAAGCATATTAACGGCTTCAGGGCCCTATAAAAATAAAAGAGCAAGTCAAATGAGGTTCTACAAGTCTTGAGACAGCCATATTCCCTCGGGATTTACGATAGCCCCTGAACAAACGTTGCGTAACTTGTTCGCTATTCTTGGGATTCATTTTGTTTGGTCAACCTTGGGTAGGTACCAATTGACTGGAAGAGTTTTGAGAATATTCTTTACTTTCAACATTAATTATTATTTATAAATTCGTCTTCTTTATTTATCGTGTGGTTAGTGTCTAACCTGATGTCGGAGTTTTAATGCTGGCATTCAAAGTCAATTTAAAAATGAAAGCTACAATTAATTATTGTAATTACAAATTATAAATAATTTCAAAAGTGACACGCTACTCACGCAATAACACCGACTGTTTTATTTTTCTTTAAACAACAATAATTATGCTGTACCTTAATCAAATAGCAGAAGATAAAAAAGAGACAGATTAGAGGTAATAAGAGAAATAATAAACCTTCATAAGTTGCAACCAGACTTTTACAGACAGCAGCCATTGACAACAGACTTCTATAATCGTTTCTAACCTGCATAGGTATTTGCACATAGGAAGTAAGCCAAACGGTCAAACTAATGAAAATGTTTAGCATCAGTGTGCTGTACCGAATTCGTCTGGATATATCGACTTGTTGGTCCCCGTCACGACCTGGCACGACTCGGCATTGCCGAGTCTAGGTCTAGTATAGGCTGTTAAATTTAAAGATATTTCAATAAGAAAAATATATTTAGGAACTGAAAATATAATAACAAGCAAAATGTTTGGACTCTTCTTAAATTGTCTGGCTTTTTTCAGGACTTTCAAATGGCTTATATACAGGTACATTTCAAGTTCAAATAACAGAGGTTTTACCGCCTCTGTATGGAATGTTAAATACATAAACCTAATTAAGTACCACAACAGTTCTGTAATTCATATTACGAAACTCGTAGAACCAAGATACAGACTGTATTCCTTGGCATTGAACGCAGAAAACTGCATAAACTATGCATGGCAGCTACGAAATGGCCTGATTTCTGAGAATTAGAACATTGACCGACACAAGAGCTTTAACGATTTACACACAGGTTCAAGTCGGTCAGACTCAGCACCGGAAGAGCGGCATAAATTCAGAAAACCCTTTACTTATACCACGGTTTATTTATACAATCTACAATATGCCATCAGTATTGGAGGATGAATTAAATATTCACTATAGTATACCTATGTTACACGTGAATTATAATGAGAGGTATATTATGACATTTAAATAAACTAGTTTTATAAAATTCAAAATGAGGTTGTTGCTCTTGCCGTGTCAACGGCTCGTTCGTGTTCCACGCGCGCCTCTAAGAGATATCAGCCACATTGACGGGGCCCATTAGGAGATATCAGCAACATTCAAGCAAGTTACGACGCCTGCCGATGCTGCAGGTTGTTCAAAAGAGATACCACGGTCCCGAAATACAAAGGACTAAGAAGGAACATAAGTGGTTTTTAGTCAGTAGAAGTCTGACACTCCCTCCGGAGAAGTCATTTGATTTCCCACCCAACAGAAAGATAAAGATGGCAAAGATATGCCTTTTTAAGCTTAAGTCAAGTTTAAGCTTTTCAAAGCACGATTTCTTAGGTACATAAATATATTATTTTTTAATAAAAATCAAAACACTGTAATACCGTTGGATAATTTTCTTGCCAGTTATAAAAATAAATGGGTAGGTATTACGTAGTTTATTTGACGTATGTAAATGTAAAGGGTGTATTCTACAGGGCGACCTACCCTAAGCTCTAAATTATTCAGTTTATTGGTTCCAGCCATGTTCGAGCTTGCAAACTTAACGTTTAATACGCACGCAAGTACTGCATTGTTATTATAACAAGAAACGAGAATTGTTTAGAATGTTATATTTAACCGTTTTCTCATTCCCAGTGTATAGTAGTTGTATGTGCGCCGGTGATATTATTGCTACAAACGTGTTTTCTATGAACTGCTAAACAAAACGTCGTCTTACTGCGGTACTCAGAGATATTTAATGATTACTTAAGCCGTCACATAGTAAAGTTTTGACATTATTTTGTATGACAAAACTGTCAAAACCTTTACTAAGTAATTATTTATTATTATTTTTATTTACAGGCATTAAATCCCAATTTACATAATTTACATAAAAAATACAAAATTACATCAAATACAAATTACATTACAATAAATTCATTATTATATAATATCATAATTAAAAACAATCATTAAAATAAAATAAAATAAAAAATAAATATATCACAGTAGGTAACAAAATAAAAATCTCGTGTTAAATCTCGTGTTAAAAATAAAATCCTTACCTTCGGTTGACACTCCGGTAATGGCCTAAGCATTAAAGCTCTCTGAGTACGGCAGTTAGCGTGAAAACCTCGGGAATGCATTTTTGCTCTAATTTATTACGTTTCTAGGAAGAAAACTTTGCAACGCACATTCTGATCTGACGTATATGTTCATTTCATGTTCATATATAAAAATATATTCTATATTAATTAATAAAAAACATAACAAATCAAACATATACGCCGTACAACAATTTTACAGCACGCAGTTTTATCTTCCTCAAAGTTACTTCGAAAAGTGATTTGTCTCTCTACCTACTCCTGTAACCCTCATTGGGTTGGAAAATATAGTATTATGTATTTCTATTTATATAAAGTTCCCATTAAATCCCTTTTTTCCTTAAGTCGGTTATGGTTGATGAAATATTTGTTTTTGAAGCCGTAAAAATTAGGACTCCAACTAGTTAAAGTTCTGAAAAAACGTGAGTTTACCTAAACTCACGTTTTTGTTTGAATAATAATTGGAATATATTATTCACCGTTAAAAATACCGTTATTTAAATTAATATTGGTGCTAAGGAACCGTGTGCGAGTCCGACTCGCATTTGGCCGTCTGTATTTTAGACGTGCCTTTTTCAACACGATATTTCCCTTTACAGTTTTGAGAGCAGTGTAATACATAAATGTCAAAAAAATGCGCCTTTTCGGGGCTGAAACCATTAAGGTTGATGTTCCAGGGTAGCCCGCGAAATTCAAATTTTCTTACGTTTTTAGCGATTTGCAGGTCAGTGCTAGGTTGTATGTTAGTGAAAATATTATTTGCGGGTGTAAGACGTATGCAGTTACAGAATTATAATCATCAAAATCATCATTACAACCCTCCAAGTTCATGTAACTGTCAAGAATGAGTATTTCATCAAAAGGTCATTCTTGAGAGTTACATGAACTTGGGAGGGTTGTAATGATGATTTTGATAACAACAACAGAACGAACAGCAGATTTACATTACATTACACAAAAATATACTATTTCATTATAATAATGAGCAGTTTTCGAGCCTCGAAACTAATAGGGAGAAAAAGTACTCAACATCTGCTTAGCTTTTCCCCAACTATGTCGGGGTTGGCTTCCAGTCTAATCAGATGCAGCTTCATACCAGTATTTTACAAAAAGTGACTGCCTATTTGACCTTAATAATAAATGATACCCCTTGGTAAAACTGGCTGTCAGACTTTTGGGCCACTGAGGAGACAGCCGAGAATATTTTGTCTAATAAATTATTCATTGAAAAGCTATCAAAGATTACCCAATATACAACATGTTAGTAAACATGCACAAATCTCTATAAACAGTTACATACTTTGTTAGATTAATCTGTTAAAATTCACGTAAACGCTATGTCACAGTGTAAGCGAGTGGCGATAATAACTGAAGCGAATAAAAAGCTTTAAGGTATAATTAGGTACAATATTTGTGACGTGGAAATCTTTGGTACAGACAGTAGACACCAGTACATCAAGCTACTATAATCTGTCCAATTTCTTTATTATATCTTCAACTGCTTAAGCAAGCATTAGCATTAAGCTTAAGCATTAGGTTCAAGGTTGATTGGGGAAATTTCAGTTTTGGGTAACTTGATGTGCTTGCGACTGTACTTTACCATTAGGTATATTTAAAGATGCCTTTACAATTGCGAAATTGAGTAACGACACGTTTCATGGTTTTACACATAGGTATTTCATAGTTTTATGTTGCAAACATTTCGTCATCACCAGCCTATAATGTTCCCACTGCAGGGACTCTCAGGCCTCCTCTCTAGGAGAGAGATGGGCTATAATCCACCACGCGGGCCCGGTGCGGGTTGGTAGATGTCACATGTGACATGTCCTCGAATAGTTTGGTTCAAAGTCATGCCGCTTTCCTCACGATGTTTTCCTACACTGTTTTGAGAACAGTGGTGACGAAATAAATTACACAAAGTAATGCGCCTGCCTGGTTTCGAACCCACGAATCACTGTTCGTCAGTCGGGGCCACCACCACTGGGCCACCACTGCTCTTCAACATTTACACACTTTTAAATAATGATCATAGCTTATTTGACAATAATACACCCATTACGAGCAATGTTGGTCTAAGGAGGTCGTGTTTAAAAGCTCATTGTTCTTAAATCAATTTTCAATGATCTCTAAATGATGAATAATTTTCGACATTCTTTTACTGCCTGGCCATAAATTAAAGCAGGATTATAATAAATCAAAAATCACTAGCACCTAGTCATTACGGCCAATGGCCTAATAGCCAAGATGCTCGATCATTGCCTAGAGAAAGTAGTACTTATTTTTAGGTTTTCTTTCTAGAGACCCAGATTGCTGAGATCGCAAATTAAGATTTAATTTAAGCTTCAGAATATTCTACGGTACATAGATCGTAAATAATATGGTCACTGGGCAATAATAATATGTAACTTCCGACATTTTAAATTGTAGCCAGATAACCGTCCGGTATTTTGAAAATGACTGACTCGTAGGTCTTGTAGTCGATTACTAGGTCGAGCAAAATGTTATTGGTTAATGTTACCGAGTCTGGACTTGCGCCCGGTTTTTTTTTATTTATTATTTTTATTATAAATGGGCTTGCTCTTGACTTCAATCTTGCCCTAAGGGCAGAGATGATGTCGACGATGGAACGAGCTTACCCAGTAGAAGCCTGTTTACTCGCGACTTAAACAGATTAGGGTTATATGAACTCGGAAAAACCGACGCAGGCAGGGAATTCCACTCCTTGGCTGTGCGCATAATAAAGGACCCAGCAAAGCGCTTCGTTCGAATGTGTGGAATGTCGACTAGGTATCGGTGATACCCTGCAGTACGTCTAGTCTCCCGATGGAAGAAGGGAGATGGTGGGATCAGCTCGTGGAGCTCTTGCGCACACTCTCCGAAGTACAGTCTGTAGAAGACCGACAGACATGCGACTTTGCTGACAATAGGCTCGCTGCTTATTACATGGGACTTAAAACATAACTGGCAAACTCTGGCTGTATAATAATACACCTCTGCTTAACCCTGAAGATTACAGACATGATGCTATGTTATGTTTATTTTGAACATAGTATCATGACTTGCAATATTGTAATTCTCATCATCATTTCAGCCAAAAGACGTCCACTGCTGGACATAGGCTTCCCCCAGGCGTCGCCACATTGACCGGTCCCGTGCGTCTCTCATCCAGCGGGTTCCTGCAACCTTGACCAGGTCATCGGTCCACCTAGTGGGAGGCCTTCCAACGCAACGTCTTCCGGTTCGCGGTCGCCATTCCAGAACTTTTCGGCCCCATCGGCCATCCGTTCTGCGAGCAATGTGCCCTGCCCATTGCCACTTAAGTCTGGCGATTCTTCGGGCTACGTCGGTAACCTTGGTTCTCATGCGGATGTCCTCATTTCTGATTCGATCACGCAAGGAAACTCCGAGCATAGCCCTCTCCATTGCCCTTTGGGTGACTTTGAGCTTTCTGATGAGGCCCATTGTGAGCGACCACGTTTCGGTCCCGTATGTAATCACTGGCAACACACACTGGTCATAGACTTTCGTCTTGAGACACTGGGGTAAGTTGGACGAGAAGATACCGCGCAACTTCCCGAACGCTGCCCAGCCGAGTCGGATTCGACGATTGACCTCTTTCTCGAAGTTAGATCTACCCAACTGGACCGTTTGTCCCAGGTAGACATAATAGTCCACAACTTCGAGCGTAGAGTCTCCGATCTTGATAGGAGTGGGTGTTACATGAACATTCAACATAACCTTGGTTTTGTCCATGTTCATTTTAAGACCCACTCTTTCGGAAGCTCTACTGAGGTCATCGAGCATTGCACTGAGGTCTTTCATGGTCTCAGCCATGACCACTATATCGTCGGCAAACCGAAGGTGAGTGATGTACTCGCCGTTGACGTTGATGCCAAGTCCTCTCCAATCCAGAACCTTGAAGATATCCTCCAATGCAGCGGTAAACAGTTTCGGAGATATGACGTCTCCCTGTCTCACACCGCGCTGCAGAAGGATAGGTTCCGAGGTCTGGTCCTGAAGTCGGACTGACATGGTGGCGTTTTTGTACAAACACTTCAACACCTCGATGTACCGGTAGTCGATTTGGCACCGTTGGAGAGACTGCAGCACAGCCCAAGTCTCGATCGAATCGAAGGCTTTCTCGTAGTCCACAAACGCTAAACAGAGAGGCAGGTTATACTCTTCGGTCTTCTGTATAACCTGCCGCAGCGTATGTATGTGGTCTACGGTACTGAAGCCTTTTCGGAATCCGGCTTGTTCGGGAGGCTGGAAATCGTCAAACCTGCGTGCGAGACGATTCGTGATGACTCTTGAAAACAACTTGTAGACATGGCTTAGAAGTAAGATGGGCCTATAGTTCTTCAACCGGGCATTGTCACCCTTTTTGAAGAAGAGCACCACCACACCCCTGCACCAAGCCTGTGGCGCTGTTGTAATTCTCGGCATTCATAAATAAAACAATAAACATAATAGAATCTAATTAACATAAATAGGAAGCTATAAATCATATCTTTGCCTACTTTAATGGCTTTATGGCCGAATCTCCATTAATAACGGTAAGCGCAATTTTGTTCCGAGTTAACAAAAAACAGAAGATTTTTTTAAACAAAATTTCACTTGCTATAAGATATAACGAGCTTTTGACAAATGTAGCACAACTTGTGGGGACCGGTGTTAAACAAAATCAGGTTTAAATAGGCTTTTTATTCGGTTTAGTTGTTTCTAATTTCGATTACTTTTTTGTTTAATTTGAAACTGTAATTATCACGAAACATAATCACATTATAGAAAGAAAGAAAAAATATATATTTATTTGTCGCAGAAACAAGAACATACAAGGAGACACAAAGAGAAAACGCCCCGAACCCCGTGCTTCACCCATAGGTGGAGAACCTAGGGCCCTAGGTAATTCACGGGGTCTTAGAATCCCGTGCTCCAACTGATGTCATTATTGTACAGTAATGCAGAAAATTGTTTTCCCTGTATAATTCAAAAAATCTGTCTGTTTTCCTTCACAGGTTCGGTGAGGTACATGTGGTATTCACAGTCACATATCACGATTAAAACTTACGTTCAAGTCCGGTATAATATGGAGCTTGCCTATTGTAAACAACCGGACATAAATCCAGATTGATCTAGTCTCCTGGATGAGGCTGGCACAAGAACATGGAGTTTGGCACAAGCAAAGAGAGGCCTATACCCAGCAGTGGGTGAAGGCGTGCTGTGGATGATGATGATGATCTAATTAAATGGAATCATTATTTTTCGACAGTTGTTAAATGCAAGTTATTTGTTTCAAATAATTTTCCAAATGTCTGTCTGTCTCTGCTAACAAACGAAAGTAAAGAAAACCATTTTTATTGGAATCGTAACTACCACTCTCAAAATGGTGAAAGAAAATATCGTGAGGAAACCGGCTTGTCTTAGAACTAACAAATTCGAAGACATTATTTGTGATATCTACTAACCCCCACTGGGCCCGCGTGGTGGATTATAGCCCATCCATCTCCTAGAGAGGAGGCCTGAGCCTCTGTAGTGGGAACATTACAGGCTGATGATGATGAACTTCCACTTGATGATAATTTATTATGATCCGATTAAAAGTTCAAAAACCCAAATAAAGTTAAGTATGTCAGTGCCAGTAATATAATGTAACTGAACGAGGTCGGTTAAATACCTTTTGTGTCAATGACATTGAACTTTACCTTACTTGACCACAGTGACTCTACCTACACAATATAATCTATTAGGTAGTTCAGGCCATTTCTAATTACCCTGAACTACTAAATTTAAAATGTAAGTAGTTTTGGCTACCTTTTGTGCGAGTGTTAATCAAAAGCAATATTTTTAAATGCATTAATCAGAAAAGGTTATCAAAGTACAGTCAATGACAAAATAAATTACTGGAAACAAAAACATGGTTTCCGATGTTTGATATAATATTGACAGTAATAATTACATATCATAACATTCATTCATTTTCAGGCAACTTAAAGTACTACCAATTTATTCAATGCTAGCTGTATTAGATTCTAGTACACTTAGCTATTCTAAAACTTGCCAAGGTCGCAATAGCAAAAACTTCACTCTTGATGAATGCAAACCTCGTGAGTTACATCAAAAAACTGACCTATCTACGTCATCAGAGACAAAAAAATCGCACAAAAACATTTGGCACAGAGAAGTCGAGAAGCCAGTTGCTACGTCAAAGAATTTACTATGGCTTCTATCGACATGAAGTAACGGTGTCAAGATGTGTACGAGTAGAATAGACGTACGACATTAATGTACACACGGCTACACATCAAGCTACACATTTCCAGTTTACGCTGATCTCGCACTGTACGGAAATCCTTTAAAATGCGAGACCAGCTTATACTGGAAATGTATAGCTTGATGTGTAGCCGTGTGTACAGTCTTATATGTGTTATTGTTACTGTAAAAGGCGCATATTTGTAAACTTTAAGTTTTACCTTGATGAGTTGGTATCTAAACGTAAGGATTTTACAAAGAGACCATCGAAACTTGAGATATGGTTTTACCAATGACGGTTGGTATATATTGGGAATAAAACAATGCGTATTTCTTAAATATCTGGCAACTAATGATGACATTGACTGTAATAAATGTTTTAGCTGTAAGTTTCCTTAAAATAAATAAAATAAAATAAAAATAAAATCCTAAACTGAGTGGCCAGATACCTAAATTATGTTAGAGTTATGTGAGAGTCGAGATGGTCGCAGTAACTAAGCTATGACAACCGACCATACGGGTAAGGTAGCAGTACAATTTACAACTTAGTGTGACCTACACCTAAATTGGATGCGTATTTTCCGTCTAAACGCTTAGTAGTCGCTCACCTCCCAGTCATTCGCCCACAACCTTTTACCTTGTCTCTGGGGTAATACTCAAAATTTATTAAGTGTATGGTAAAAAATCGAACTGAGCGATGATCACAGAATAGTTCGGACTTTTACCGTTAAGGCCCCTAGCACACGGCGTATTTTGATTCAAACGCGCGTAAAACACGATACAAACGCGCGTGTGAAGCGCGTTCGAAACTCGTTTGAAACGTGTACAAAGGGTCGGAGATGCTATTTCTGCGCGTATACGCGCCGACTACCCGCGTTTCTCCATCGCCCCGTCTGCTTAGGTTACAAGGTTGCGTTCAAATCTCGTTCAAAGCGCGTATGTACGCGCGTCATCAGCGCGTCGTCTAAAATATGGTGTGTGCTAGGGGCCTAAGATTACGGTAGTTCAGGATTTTACAGTAACAAATACACTTACCTAAATTAAAAACCGTTTAATTCGTAAAAGCACGAATGGAACTATAGGATAAGATCTATTCCCAAAATTCTATGTTTGTAACATACATGAATCTGGGCGAAATAATCCACAACGAAAGGACTGATCGCCCGTCTGGTGTCTGCCGGCGTCCCCGAAGATAAATAAATAAAAACATACATGAAATTGCAGACAATACAATAGGAGAAACCATTTTGTCGGGCCTGCGGGTTGTTCGAAAGAGATACCGCGGCCTCGACACAAAGGGCTAAGAAGGAACATGGGTGGTTTTTAAAAAAAAAGGGGGTTTTGACTGAAACCAGTCAAAAGTAGTTTTGACTGTAACTTAAACACCATAATGGTGTTCGTAACTGTAGATAGAGCAGACGAACAAGGAGATTAATGTAGCGACTCGAACTATGAATAATAACGAACAAAACAGTAACGTTATTAATTACAAGTTAAATCGGTTATTTATGTGTGCTGCGTTTTTGGGACTACGGTTCTCGTGCGGAGGGCCTGTACGGTGATTAATGACATATTTTATAAATGAAAGCTTGTTTTCCGATGATTTTGATGTAGATGAGTGTGTTTGTCTTCGTGTGTTTATCTGTCAGAGGTTTAGTGTGCCAATCATCATCATCATCAGCCTATAATGTTCCCACTGCAGGGACTCAGGCCTCCTGTCTAACGGGCCTACTACACGCACGCACTTCCCCACAGTTTTCGTTCACACTTCACAGTACATCGCGCGTATGGTTGGTAAAACTGTATTATCATTACAAACCACACGCGCGATGTACTGTGTGCACCGTGTAATCCCGCAGGCAAAACTGTGGGGAAGTGCGTGCGTGTAGTAGGCCCATAAGAGAGGGATTGGCTATAATCCACCACGCGGGCCCAGTGCGGGTAGGAATCCAACTGGTTGGTTCGGCCAATAATCGAAATAAACTCTGTCGAGGCAACAGAGGGGGGAGGCAATGGGTGCAAAATTCCCCCTCGCCCTAAACGAAGTACCCGCGTCTGGATAAACTTCATTACTTCCATACTTCAATGCCATTAATTTATCAAAAAGACATTTTTAAAATTAATGATTGTACTCATATTACTATTAATACTGACGTGTGCAATTTCTAATTTTATTGACTATTTGACATGATGATCATTGATATAAATTTTGACTTTTGTTATTTAATTTTCTATACGTAATTATTTTCTATTTTAATTTCTATTGTGTGGTTTATAATTTTGTGAATGTTGTTTGTTTTTAATTGAATTTATTGTATTTTGTATGTGTGGGCGGGCTATTCTATTCTGTTTTGTAACTATTGATTTATGGATTGTATGATCTGAAATAAACTTTTATTATTATTATATTACACTACAACCAAATAATCTGTGCAGGCGGTAAAACACAGAACTAAAATAAATGCACCAAGTTTGACATATCGATGCTAATTTTCTTGACAAGCAACGCCTCTGCCAACTGCACAGATAAAGAGGTAATTCTATATGCTGATAACAAAACACATTTCGCCACATCCCGGTATTTTAGCTGGGAAGAGGAAGTGGTGCAATCAACTCGTTAGATTTAATTAATATTTTTATAGTTAGGTAAACTCTGAATGTTGTAAGAAAAAAGAGCAAAATTTCATCATGGTTAACTAAATTAAAATAAGTTTGCACGAAATATCATCATGATATCCACTTGCAATGCTTAAACGTCTATCTATACTATACATAAATTAAATGCACGTAAGCAATTCAATGTAGTATTGTCGACGATTGTACATCTAATGTCTACGTATTTAAGGCCAAGGGAGAGCATGATGAGAACTTAATGTTTTAAGAAATATTTTTATGCCATTGTAATGCGTACCACTAATGGGCCTACCACACGCTCAAGCCTCACCACACTCTTCGTTCACACTTCATAGTACATCGCGCGTATGGTTGGTACGTCTTACAGCATGTGGCTCTGGTCCGCTGGACAAAACTTCAAAACTGCTCGCATTTACAATAGGGCAATAGGGCACTTTATGTGACGGCTAAACACCCTTATTTCAGAATAGGTGACGCTACAGAATCATACATAGATAATCGATCGAAAGCGTGTCCAGCCAGCTTGAAAAACCACTTTTCACTGGTCTCTCAATCTCGGTAACGGAAGTGATTTTGACGACTTTTTGCATATCAACGGGCGTCACATAAATATGTGACAGGCATCAAGCTAAAAGTTTTGTGATACGTACAGTGGTTTAGTAGAAAAATGCAAAAAACTGTGTCCAGCCATCTTGAATTTACGTAAAAAACTTTTGGCTGGCACTTCCGAATCCCACATAACGGGAGCGTTTTCGATTATGGTTCCTTTACTAATACTTGGTGACGCAATGTGTGACATTAAGTTTTCATTGATATCTCGTAAACCCTTACATGTGACGCCATAAATCAAACGTTATTGATTTATGGCGTCACATGTAAGGGTTTACGAGATATCAATGAAAACTTAATGTATACTTGTGTCCAGCCATCTTGAACTCAGGCTGGCTGGACACGTGTATCTCCGCTGCCTGATGATCTACGACCTTCAAAATGTTATCAAAATGTTGTGACGGGGACGATAATGATAACCTGAATTAGTGACGGAGAAACTTTGGGTAGTTTCAAAGATATTGATCATTTAAATTTTCCCATACAAACATCCATTAATATTGTGAGGTGACCATATTTTTTACATAATTATAGGATTTCTTTTGAATCGACTAATCGGCCGGTAGCAGCCAAGCCACGCCAGCTTTGTATTTGATTTCTCCGTGGGAATAAATGGTTTTCCTGCAGAAAAAGGGGAAGTATGTGTTAATTCTAAATAATAATTAAAAACACTAACAAAAAAAAACAAAGTGCATTGCACTCAGTGATGCCAATTTAGCATAAACTTTATTATTGTAATTTGTGTTTATATTTGTTATTTTATGTGTGCATTAAAGAATAAGAATAATAAGAATAGCATTTTTTCATGTTGTTTAGCAAACTTATTAGTTGTTTAGCATATAGCATATTAAAACCCTTTACTAAGTATAATATTGTTGGCGCTCCTGATGCTAATGCTGATGATAATGGAAAGAGTATTTGAGAACTTAGTCGATTAAAACAGTATGTATATTTTGTTAAATAATAAAAAAAGTTAAAACTATGTTACGTTTCATTTGACACTGAAAAATGTTAGCAGATTTTTTAGCATTTCTATAAAGCAATTGGCATAATTTTAGCAGATTCTATATCGGTCTTGTTGGCAACACTGATGCACTGATACTGAGTTTGTTTTGTACACAGAGGCTGTGAGTGCTGTGACAGCGTAAACCGTTTTCGTTTAATCGTTTAGAGCAAAGTATACCTAATGGTATTTAGAGCCTTCCGTCGATTTGTAAGGAATACGTGCAATATTTGCTAAGCGCGTTGTCATTTAACGAGGTCCTTGGTAAGTAACGTGAATTACATTATTTTTTCATTTAAATACCTTAGAGCATTAGTCTGTTATCCTGGCACAATATCTACATACGTACTTATCATAAAAAACACCAATAATTATCTACTAAAAAGAGTAGATAGGTATCTGCACGTAAATAATCAATAACATTAAAGCCCCCCCCCCCCCCTTCTACACTTTTGTCTTCTATTGATTTAAATATCTACAGTTGTTCGTATTAGTATTTCATTAAAGAAAACACCTTAAAATATACTTTGTCCTACATAAAACCTACAATATTGGTAACCCTACTACAGTGTTTGTATGGGAAAATTTAAATGATCAATATCTTTGAAACTTCCCAAAGTTTCTCCGTCACAAATTCAGGTTATCATTATCGTCCCCGTCACAACATTTTGATAACATTTTGAAGGTCGTAGATCATCAGGCAGCGGAGATACATGTGTCCAGCCAGCCTGAGTTCAAGATGGCTGGACACAAGTATACATTAAGTTTTCATTGATATCTCGTAAACCCTTACATGTGACGCCATAAATCAAACGTTATTACTGTCACACATTGCGTCACCAAGTATTAGTAAAGGAACCATATTCGAAAACGCTCCCGTTATGTGGGATTCGGAAGTGCCAGCCAAAAGTTTTTTACGTAAATTCAAGATGGCTGGACACAGTTTTTTGCATTTTTCTACTAAACTACTGTACGTATCACAAAACTTTTAGCTTGATGCCTGTCACATATTTATGTGACGCCCGTTGATATGCAAAAAGTCGTCAAAATCACTTCCGTTACCGAGATTGAGAGACCAGCGAAAAGTGGTTTTTCAAGCTGGCTGGACACGCTTTCGATCGATTATCTAAGATTCTGTAGCGTCACCTATTCTGAAATAAGGGTGTTTAGCCGTCACATAAAGTGCCCTATTGCCCTATTGTAAATGCGAGCAGTTTTGAAGTTTTGTCCAGCGGACCAGAGCCACATCTTACAGCCGCGAATCATATTTTCACTAACATACAACCTAGCACTGGCCTGCAAATCGCTAAAAACGTAAGAAAATTTGAATTTCGCGCTCTGATTGGAACATTCACCTTAACATGTTCTCCGAGTCATGTTCGTGGCCACACACCACCAACTTCTAATAGTCTAAGATCCCACAGCAGAATTACTACGTTCATCGAGTAGATGAATGAAACCAATTTTTTAATTAAGCATATTTATGATTAGGAGAATATACATACACTAGGGTGCCTATCAAAATTTGGCCGCAAGTATTTTTAATTAAATAATTTGTAATTGATTTTTGGGAACATATTTCGTTCACTTGTTTTTTAAATTAAATCGGTCATTCTCCGATTTGGCGTCCTTACCTAATTACCGTAACCTTTTTTATTTTTCACTAATTTGACTTAAACACATTAAAATATGAAAGAATTATTTCAAATTTTAATGTCTCTAAGTGAAATTAGTGAAAATACATTAAAATATGAAATAATTATTTAAATATATGAAAATAAACAAGGTTACGGTAATTAGGCAATCGGAGAATGGCCGAAATGTCATCCACTGCACGGCAATATACATAAAGCAGGGTCGCAGGGATGCACAGACTTAGTGAGACCACGGGCCACTTGGGCAAATGATGAACTAATGGCGGGCCACCAGCACAATTAAAAACATAATTTGTGTTGGTGATCCCATTTTTTACGATTTATGCATGAAGCTTTAGACAAAAGGGCACTAAAATGCAAGAGCGAGCGAAGCGAGCTCGAAAATTTTTACCCTTATTTACCTCGGTAAGGTAATTTATAAAATTTCATCATCATCATCAACAGCCTATAAATGTTCCCACTGCTGGGACACAGGCCTCCTCTCTTTGAGAGGGAATAGGCTATAATCTACCACGCGGGCCCAATGCGGATTGGTAGATGTCACATGTCTTCGAATTTTTTGGTTCTAAGACATGCCGGTTTCCTCACGATGTATTTCTTCACGGTTTTGAGAGCAGCGGTGATGAAATAAATTACACAAAGTAATGTGCCTGCCTGGGTTCGAACCCACGACCTATAACTGTTCGTAAGTCGGGGCCGCCACCACTGGGCCACCGCTGCTCCCTTATAAAATTTGATTTCATTTTATTGTTAAAATTAACGTATTGAAGGATTGGACAATCCAGAAAACAGTGAGATCTCGTACTATAATCTCCGAGCTACTACGAGGAACGAAGGTATCAGCTATCGCGCTTGCGACCACAATACCAAACAGTTAATTTTGATTGTTATAAGGTGCCTATTGGGTTGCTAACAAATCTGGTAAAATAAGTGTTATTTTATTCTTCATAAAATATATGATTGCATTCAATATCTATTAATTAACGTATACATTTTTATCAGCACTTAGCAGTACCGTGTTGTCACTGAGATGTGTGAAAAGTACTGCGGAAATCACAATGCTACTTTAATTAGTAACCACGCTTACACAAGTACTTGGAGACCTAAAATGGCTGGATTTGCAGAACCATATTATTTATCTAGATAAATGTATTGTGGAAACTTTTAAGTCTCCATAATTATCAAGGTTTCGTTAAATGTTGCAATTTTGTCGGACTAAATTAACACCTTGTATTCTTTATAGATTTAGTTGTATATAGTGCTAATTAATTCTGTTAAAAACACCATAAACGTATACCATAAGAAATCTATAGATAGTGTTCCCACTACTTCTCTCTACTGAGACACCTGGGGCTTTTGATACTGGCCCTCAGGAATGGTAGTGGTTTGGGAAAAGTGTGGGGTTTCCTTCCTCTATGTGAGATTGAGTGTTACGTCTTCAGCGTTTTAGTTCTTGAAATTGTCGGGAGAAGGGCGAAGGCCACTTAAATAATGTCTAAGTCTAACGTTATAAAGTACTGAGAATTATGATTGAAGCTTTCCCCAACCAAAAGAAAATACTAGCAACAGTTATTACGTTCTTATAGCAGGTTTACTGCGGAACTATGAAGGCAGGGCACTTGCACAGCACACTGCAGTCGAAATTATTGAAATTTTCAAGTTTCATACCAGTTTGTACGTGACTGAACTATGCCAAGCCAGGGTCATTTTTGATCATATTACTGCCCACGGAACAGAAAATCTTTCGAGATTAACAATCTATCCAAAACAAAATTTATTTTAATGGGAAATGGTTGGCTTTAACTAGAAATTCTGTTATTTTTTTGTAAATTGATATTTATTAACTAAGTTTTTATTATAAAAGAAATTAAATCATAATTTCCGATGATAGAAAAAACCTCAACTTTTAAGATTTTTTCTCCTACTCTTATTTTTGCAGTTTAACATAACGGCATTTTTATGGAAAAATAAATAAAAATGTCGGGAGACTAGCCATTCGTAAACTACCAAGGAGCAAGTCCTACTTCTGCGCTTCCTCGGTTTTTTTCCCGTGTTACTGCTGACAGAATCACACATTATTTAAGCAGTAATCTAATTAAACCATGTTTCATTGAAATGGTATTTTGGACTAACCGTCGCTTAAACTTGTATTGGAGTTCCATGCTACCTGAACTTAGCGCCAAAAATGAATAAAGAGAACTTAGAGTCAAGCCACAAGTCTTTTTTACAGAGTATTTTTCTTAAATATATCCTTAAAAAGCGATTCGCTCCTTAGTATAAGTCGGTATAGAAGAGGCAATTCATAGAAATAATTATTTGTTTATAGTGTGGTCAGTACCTAACCTAGTAAAAGAGTTTTTCGTACGACTTGCTCAAAAACGTGACATTCTGTGCCACAAAAAGCGAACATAACAATAGTCATTTTTAATCTGTTAAAAACAAGGAAAGAAAATTGTACTGAATTTCATTCATCCTCTAGGGGGAGAATGTGATAATTTCTATCAATAATTGGACCAATGTTTCGAATGTTAACTTTTACTTTTATTTGTCATTATTTTTAATAAATGCTTATCTCATATTATTATTGTGTTAATTTTTTCGCAAAGTAGAGTATTTTCCTCGGTGATAAAGCTGTCTTAGTCTTGGGTGAACTTAAATCCCTCGCTACACTCGCGATTTAAATCGTCACCTGCGACAGAAGACACTGCTTTACCCCCTTGGTATTACAGTGGTTTGGGAATAGTGTGGCGGGCTTGTCCCATATTATCTTTACCCCCTTGGTTAATAAGCTACTAGGTATTATGCCATCCATGGCCTCTGACTTGGCTTCACATGCTGTCGAGAAATATCTCTAAAAAAAAAAAAAAAAGGCATGCTGGTTTCGTCTCGATGTTTTCTTCCACCGAAGCAAGTGACATTACCCAATATGCACATAAATCTAAAAAGTCAGAGATGTCTACCCAGGGCTCGAACTTGAGACCTATGACTTCGTAGTCCAACGGCCACACTATCACTGCTTGTTATAGTAATAGCTGCAATAAAGCATTTAGTTCCCTCACTATGGTACTCAGAGATATTTAAGGTTGATGTTCCAGGGTAGCCCGCGAAATTCAAATTTTCTTACGTTTTTAGCGATTTGCAGGTCAGTGCTAGGTTGTATTTTAGTAAAAAAGGGCTTATTTATATTGTCAATGATATAAATTATGTATTTTATCTACCGCAGCAACCGATGAGGAACCTTTTTGACAATTATTTAAGCTGATTTTAAAAGCATCATCTTGTACTTTTAATTTATCTCATTTCCAATAGCTTGCTGCGCACATATTGTACACTGAAGAAGACATAGTAGATATAGAAAAAGTTGATGTGGCACTCGGAGACTGCCGCGGTCAAGCTATTGCATAGCATTTTTTATCAACTTATGCAAATAATTATTTATTTATTTTATTTATGCAGTATTTTTTTAAAAGAATTTAAATTACCATTTAAGTAAATCAAAAGTAACCTTCATAGACTAAGCTAGTAAGAAACTCTATGACAGAAAATTTAAAAGAAAAAGTATTGACAGCTTGTCAGCCTGACGTAAGTGAACATTGAAAAATATGAAAATTATTTATTTTATTTTAGATATTTATAAGAAAACGAATCGTCTTCTAAGACCGATTCGCAGAATAGTAATGCAAAAACCAATAAAACGTATGATAGATGCGTAATAATAATAAAATGAATGTTTATAGAGTACTCGAGGAGTACTCACTCATTATCTTTCACTATTTTTTCGTGACTTTCTTCATTAATAAATGCACTTTGTTTATTCATATTTAAAACACTTTGTACACAAATTATACGAGTAAGAATATTTTAGAAGGAGAAAGCAGAGAGACAAAACAGAAAAACTTTACACCTTTACAACGTGAGGTTATAAATTATTTAATTTGACAACCTCAGTTGACAACCTTGTTATTTTCCGTAACCATAGCAACCTGGTTGAATACTGAATCTTGAATATTTTCGTTAGGGAATTTCTGGATTCGCTCTCCACGCTCAAGGCCCGCGATAGAAGCTATGCAATAGCTTAAAATATGATTTGCGGGTGTAAGACGTATGCAGTTCCAGAATTATAATCATCAAAATCATCATTACAACCCTCCAAGTTCATATAACTCTCAAGAATGACCTTTTGATGAAATACTCATTCTTAACAGTTACATGAACTTGCCTGTAAATCGCTAAAATCGTAAGAAAATTTGAATTTCGCGGGCTAGCGTGAACATCCACCTTAATGATATTTAAGCCGCCACTTAGTAAAGATTTTGACAGTTTTGTCATACAAAAGTATGTCAAATCTTTACTAAGTGACGGCTTAAGTAATCATTAAATATCTCTGAGTACCGCAGTCAGTCTCTCTTCATTAGGATTCAAACAGGCTCTCTAAATACTTGGTAAGGAAAAAATACAATGTACACTAATTTACTATGACCGTTGCTCAATAACACCGTGAAGGCTTTAATATGAGTCTGCATATTAATTCATGCTCTGAATATTTTCGACTGGTAACACTTGTGCTGAAGGAATGGTGCAAGTATGCCAAAGTATGGCAAGGTAAAATAACAATTTTCTAAAATACTTCTGAAATAAATCATATAGAAGTAAAAAAACATAAAACTTCCTCCTTTTGAAGTCAGATAAAAAGGGGCAAGGAAAGGAAACTAAAAACAAAAGCTAGCGGCAAGCATGCTACACACTGCAAGCCAAAAACAGCAATACAAAAAACCACCATGCGACTATAGACCTACGTCCTATGAACGGCAACCTCGCAGTGTCCGCTTTGGCAACCACGCTAGGTGCACCGAGGCAGACGATCGCAATGGCATCGAAGAAGGACGAATGTGGCGCAATAACCACCACTGGTGCATCCCGAGGGTTAGATGGCAGATGATGGCGCCCAAGCACCTTCACACGATGGAACCCAGCAGCAACCACCACCAACCGCATTAGTGACAAGATTGAGAAGCGAAGTTTGCTGTGGAATAAACCTTATTGTTATGAAGAGGGAAATATGGAATTGTTAGTAGTAAAGGATTAAAAATTACCCAAACGCCCCATTAAGCATGCAATTTTACATTGATTTAAAGTGAATAGACAGACAGAATAATTTCATTGAATGCTGTGCACCATAGTCAAGAGTATAGGAAATAAAAAAGCAGAAAAATATATGTTTCATTTTGTTTAAATATTTAAAGATGCGAACGAGGTGCTCACTGGGTAGTATTTATAAGATTTTATTTTTATAAATATCATTTATATCAACAGACAGTCAGAAACTTCGCCTTTCAGTCCACTGGTGGACATAGAACTCTCCAACGTTTCACCAGAACACTTGGCACAGCACAGGTTACGCTTGTCGATTCACCGTTTGCCGCATCGACCATTGGCCATCCGGCAGACATGGCCGGCCGACCCACTGCCACTTCAACTTACTCCGCAAGCTACTATTATTGATCGAAGGCAAGCTATGTTAACTTTAATTATTTGAATAAGTATATTAGAGGAAGTTTGAAAGTGGCACTTGTTACAGAAAATTTCAAAGGAAGTCGTCTATCTTGGTATAAACATGTTATGAGGAGGAATAAAACGCATGTGGCTAAAAAAGGTATGGATATTATTAATGTTGAACATGGAAAGCAAGAGGAAGGGCAAAGAAAAGATGAATGGATTGTGTGAGAAATGATATGAAAGAGAATGGAGTAAATGATGCCTTGGCATCATTATCAGACGTATAGACGTGTCGACGTCAAGACGTCTGAAAGGGGAGAACAGAAGAAAAAAACGTGTTGCGCCGACCCCAAATAACATGGGTCAAGGGCACTCAAGGGCATGATGAATCAGACAAATAAATCAGTAATCAAAACGTAATCCGTTTTATGATTAAAAATCGCAATAAAAACAAGAAAACAAAACAGGCTAACACAATCAGTTTGTATGAGAAAGTAACGATCTCACTTAGGTGAAGTAGAAAGTGTTGATTATTCATTTATCATCATTTGAAAACAGACGATGTCTGGACGTGGACGTGAACAATATTTTAATAAGACAAGCTTACCTACATTTAAAATTGAATTTATAAAATTGATATGCAATAAGAGAATAATGTTTGTAGTTAATTACAGAAGTTTTTCTTTGATTCTAAAATTTATAAAATAACGTGGAGTATAGTGCGATAAGAATCTGTGAGTGTCCCTAGGCAGAAGGCATTCATGAGGATTTCCTCAAGCACAAAGGAGACAATCAAAGATTCAACTTGACCCAAAATCATAACTTACAATTACTATTGAGTAGCGTTGTTTCACTTCTGCTTTACCACAAGATGTTTTCAGCCAAAAGGCTACATTTCATCTATTCATAATATGTGTAGAACATGACTTTGTTGTCCAATGTCAACAGTGACCTCAATAGGTTCCGTTTGATTAGGCCCTCTATCGTTAGTAAGTAATCGTGAACCTAGTTTAACAAATCAACCACCAGTAATTGTAAGTTTAGAAGACTAATATGAAGCTTCTGGGCTATTTAACTGAATTTTGATGAATAGTTTTTACCGCATAAGTAGATGAGCCTCTATAATGTTTGTACATTGCTCTTTACAAACAATCTGAATCTTTTGGACCGACAACTCGTAACTTTTATGACACCTACTAAAACTAAACTTGCCTCATTACTAATGCAAATAATTAAGTATGCTAAATTAACATTATATAACTCTGCATAAATTGACATTAACACTTAGAATTTTTGCAAAACGTTGATGATGTAAAGTCATAACTTTTGCTTTAGGTAATTGCCATTTATTTCTCTAAGCGTCTATGCTCGTGTTTTTCTGTTCGTTCACTTTACTTCCTATTGGACCGCAGTATACAAAAACTGCGCTCAGGCACGCAGCGTGTGTCTCGTGAACGGAATCCAAATAAAAACGAAAGTATTGTGGCAGAGACAATCATTGTCGCTTGACAAATCGACCATATTATCCGGCTCTACGACAATAGTGATTCCATTGAAAATCTGACGGTGTCCCATTGTACGGAATCTCTATTTAGAAAAAAAATCACTGACCTTTTGTTATTCTATGTATCTTTTTAAATAATGTTATTTTTGCGTGTTAAAATTTTGTCCGTTTCTAACGGTGTCTAGGCGGTGACGATACATGGCGTCATAACAAGCTATAGGTACAAACCCAATATAACTGGACCTCGCCTTGTACGATCAGCAACAGAAGTAACTTAACACTACTAAAACTTTACGGCAGGTTTTTTTAATAAATGCTTGTTAGATATTACTCGTTACTAACTTATTATGAGTAAGAAACATTTAAAAGAATAATCTTCTGAAACATTAAAAATAATAGCAGGACTCCTGTACATCAAACAATTAAAATACCGAAATGTTCAGCTTCTTCTGTTGCTGACCATACTTAGACTTTCAGCGTAATAAAAGCTTTTTTTTATTTTTTGGAGGGTGGGAAATCATCAAATGACTCCTCTCGCTCTGGGCAGTGAGTGGTAGGGAGTGTCAGACTTCTACTGACTAAAAACCACCCATGTTCCTTCTTAGCCCTTTGAGACGTGGCCGCGGTATCTCTTTCGAAAAACCCACAGCCCCGAAGGGGGCTTATAGCTTGATTGGTCGTTGTGTTTAACCTAGAGTTAAACTCTCGGTCACTTATTACCGGTAACCTAATTTACTCTTTCCTTACGATACGAGGTCAATGTGTACAGGAAATGTATGGCTTGATAACGTGTTTTTGTATGGATGAGTAAGTTCAACCTTAGACATTTATTTTTATTTAATCGGTCTGTGATTACTTATACTTGTATTACTTATGTACTTATATTGTGTAGATATGTTGCGATAAGTTTATCTCTATAACGACTCTTGTTATCTAAAGATGATATTTTTGTAATGATTCACGATTCCAAAAATGTAATAGTACCTAACGATGACAAATAGATAATTGCAAAAAAATACTTAATGTCTTGTAAATAAAAGAACCAATATTTTGTTCCAGACCCATAAAAAGGTTTCTTTTTTTGCTGCTACCTTTTGTTGAACCACTTTTTTTTGTTAGCCTGAACTGTCCTACTCCTGTGTAAAGGCCTCCCCCCATTCCTTCCACTTACTTACTCATTACTAAAAACCACCAAATCATTCATAACAGATGCGGAAATGCTAATTTATTACATAAGTCTGTTACATACATATAAAAAGTCAACAGTCAAAATTATTTTGGCAATGACTACTTCGCGCGACCTTATCGAAGGCTCTAAGGCCTTATATGTATCACAGATATAGACCGTCTTGCATTCTCGTCAAATTAAAAATTATATATGTAATGTCAAAGTCCCCACCAATCCCGTGTGTGCTAAAAAGGTTATTCAAGGGCCAGGGTCAAAAATATTCGTTTTTCGCACTTTTCTCGTAAACGGTGAGTGTTATTGCAAAAATAGCTCGGACTAAAATTGTAGATCATAAAATTGTCTACGAGAATGTTTTACCACTTTTTTTCTACGAGTCACCATTGCCATGGTATCGTTTCTGCTACAGTTGAACTTTTTGGAATATCTAGTAATTTTAATGATACCCATCACATCTTCTTAGTCGTTATCTTCATTGCTGAAGATCGTGTCTAGCTTGAAGTGTTAATCACCCGATGCACTATGCTTCTCCACGTATTCTTGTCCTCGGCAGTCTTTATAGTTAGCCTTGGTTATTGATAGGCCAGTGAGTGACTTTACTAGGTCTGACTAGCGGGTAGGTGAGCGACCGCGTGATCTTCTTCCGTCGACTTGGCCAATTACCATCACCTTCTCTAGGCTGTCAGGGTTCCAGCGAGCGATGTGTCCAAAATACTAGAGTATGTGCTGGTAACAGATACTGGACAACCTTCTGGTGATACCTAGTTCTTCAAGTATGGACACATTGGTCCGGCGTGCAGTCCATGGAATTCTTAACATCCGCCTCCAACACCACATCTCAAAAGCGTCGGTCCTTGCTCTTTCACTGTGTTATTGTCACATTGTAAAAAGAAAATCGAGAAGACCAACGTGCGCACCAGCCTCACTTTGGTTTTGCAGGATATATTGCGGTATTTCCATATCCTAGTGAGTTTAGTCATAGCTGCTTTGGACATTTGGATTCTTCTGGATATCTCTTTCTCACTGCCATCCACGTTGCTGAGTCCAGCTTTGTACAATATTTTGACAAATGCGCTATATTCTGTTCTATAAATTGTGTTGCAATGATTGATTTAAAACTATTCTGTATTCCTTTTATTGTGTTAGCGTAAAATTATAATTTTTGCATGCCTTTTGGTAAAATATGGCTGGACCTGCCTCCTATTTGTTTATAATATCACCATGTACTGTACCCATATTTGCAAAATAAAGACTCACTTACTCACTCACAAAATGGTCAACAAATTCCAGGTCTCGGAGTTCATTACAGCGAATTAGTGCACCAGGTCTGTCTACCACCAACACCTTGGTCTTCGCCTTATTTATTGTGAGGCCAACCAATTCACTCTTTTTTTCCACTTTAGAAATGAGTTCGGCCATTTCTTGCTCGGACGTTGCGAACAGTGTGGTGTCATCTGCATATCGTTGCTTGCTAATTTTTCTGCCACTAATGAATACTCCACCTTCCCAACCATACAAAGCTCGTCTCATAATATTCTCCATATATGTTGAAGAGGATTGGAGACATTATACATCCTTGTCTAACACCTTTCTGCGGCTTTAAGGGCCTTGACAAAACATTGTTCACCTTAACTATTGTGCTGCCATCCTCATACAGGTTTGCTATGCGGATGACGAGGTGCTTTGGTACTCCCATTTCTGTTAAAATGTTCCATAAACATTCCCATCTGACACAGTCAAACGCTTTTGAGTAGTCAACGAAACACATTAGCATCGGAATATTGAACTAACGGCATCCAATGTTGCCTCCATCCTTTAGGTAAGGTTAGTTATGAATGGCAACCACTGTTTCTTACGATCAACCTACTGGGAGTATTCACAAATCCTACTTCGATTCGGTAGTCGTATACGGTATAGTCTATCGTTTATTTTGACTTAACGAAATCGATCGATATAGACTTACGGTTTCCCGAATCGATGCGTACTGCACACGAAGGCTCATCGTATTATTATGGTAACTTCATTTCATTCAAGTTAAAATTGTAGGAGGCATATTTGATCTCTGGTTGGTAATTTTCATTGCAAGACTGTAGGTAGAGTAGGTACCACTAAATGACTTTTCGTAAGATATTATGTTCATTCCAACATTTCCAACCAATAATAAAAACTCCATATAAGTTAGCCAATAGTATTCTACATCTACAAAACCACATAAGTACTCCATAACGAAACACAAATAATGATTGCGTGCGACGCAATTTGAATTGTAAGTACAATTTCGTCTTATTAACTATTGCTATATTCTTAACAATGAAATTTTTGACGTTCACCTCAAATAATTGGCTGCCCGAACCAAGGTGAAAGATGATGAAAGATGTCTGCTTCGGTACCTACCTACTTAGATATATTAAGTACCTACTACCGAATTCATTGCAGGTCTGCCACTTTTCAGCCTTATGCCCTAAGAGATAAGGTTGAAAATTCCGTCAGTGAACTCGGTAGTACACACGGTTACACATCAAGCTATACATTTCCAGTGGGTAAAAACATGGTTCACTTTGAATAGATTTCCCGTACAATGCGAGATCCGTATAGGTACATACATAGGTATACACGAAAATAGCTTCGTAGTCGTCATGCGTACAGTCCTTTTACAATTATTATTTTATCATTAGATATTAATTACTCTGTATAAATAAATATTCAATTTCGTTAAATTATGACACTTTTTATTTTTTATTTTATTTTGACTGAACGCGTGTGACTAAAATATTGATCATAATGACAATTTGTTACGATTATTACTTAAGCAAAACTTGGGAAGCCTTGACAATCAAGAAATTAACATTATTTACCTAGCTATTGTTTTCTTTTACATTAGGTTAAATATTGAATAAATATTGTTCTGAGACGTTGACAAGAGTTTATACCTAGAGAAAAAAAGATTTTTGAAAAAAATTGGCAATGCTAGATAGTAGGTTTTTATCTACCCAAATATCATAAACCCTCTATATTGCGTTCAAAAACCATAGGCAATGACCAGCATTACCAACCAGCAGAAATAAACAGAACTGTAATGAAATCATCATAACCTACTGAAAACAGTAGGTTAAGAGTTTAAATTTGGAACAGGTGTCAAATTCAAGTGAGTGTGCTATTCTAGTATCTACATTAAAACAGATACCTATCGATACGAAACCCCAATTCAGTATGATTTTAATTATAAATCGCACGACATTTTGATCTCGAGTGACACAAGAATAGTGACTTTGTTCGTTTGCCTATGATTTAAAAAAAATGACAGATATCCGAAACGCCGCCATTTCGAGCTGTCATTTGTTCGGTATTTTTATTGCATTACACTGGTAACAATGCTGGTCATTTCCCTATGGTTCCTGAACCCATCATAGAACCCTTATGATATTTAGATAAAGTAGTGTATGCAACTATACATAATTAGGCATTACAACACTCGTGTGATGCTATTAAGAAACTCTCCTTCGGCTCGTTTCTTAAACCCACACTTGTGTTGTAATGCACTTCATTATGCACAGTCGCATAAACTACTATTATACCACGTATAACGCACAAAACTTTGCAAATGCAATGCGTAAATCGCCCTTATTGCCACAACTTAGAGGTGATGTCAAAGTGATATTATAATTGTTGCTCGTCTACTGACACAGTGCGTTCCACTGTAGGTAGGTAGGTACCTAGCATTTTTTGTAAAACCAGTTAATGAATTATCACAACCACTTAGCGTTAATTACTGTCAATAGAACCCAATATAAAATCAAACCCAAACTGCCTACAAAGGAGGTCAAGATTCAAGATGATTCTGCCTCAAGAATAACCTATAACCACTTTATCTACTTTCCCGCGCTTTCTAGCGAGCGGCCATGATCTAACGACAGGTACTTTGACACTTCATCGGTTCTTCAATAAACTTGTAGTGATACAAGGATATTTTGGCCATCGTATTTTGTGAACAGAGAGTCACTGTTGGTACCTACACAACCAGCAGATTATTATGCGAAGAGTAGGTATTCAAAAAGCAAGATGGCGGCGTTGGTTCCGATTTTGGCCACGCACCAAAAGATCCTTGTACGGTTACTTTACTTTGTATCTTATGTCCGATAATAAAAATCCTAGATAGTGCGGTTATCGTACTTCGAGTTATTACAACTCATGAAATATAAAGCAACGCAGGAAAGGTTTTGCCTTACCTACCTTATTTCGGTTCTAACCTTGAACTCAAAACATCGTCGAGGTTTTGCGGCCAGTAGCCAATTAAAGGCTAAAAATGCTAAAATAGACTAATGATTTATGTCATTAATTAGTAAAGATTTATAAATTAATTGACACTACATTATTTAGTTTATGTGTAAAATAAATATCTTTAGTGACAACTTTCGACCTACCTATGTTCCGAAAATTAACAAAAATAAAAGAAGGGTTCACACTAATACAAATAAAATATCAAGTAGAGATGTTTAACTGTGTGAACATAAAAAACCGGTTATACCTACCGAAATTACCGGTTTAGCGTTTGCTCATAACATCGACGTAAAAATGCATCCGCAACGTACGGGATGCTATTTATGTCTTTCACATATTTCTGATCAAGGTTTCACTTTGGTAGTGTCAATGTTATTTATTTTGAATAATTTTCTAATCTGTTTCAGCTCCACAAGCAGCTATAAGGCCGTGGAAGTGTTGAGAACATTAACGTCATCAAGGTCAGGAACGACTAGCAAAAACATGGTATAGCTATCATTTCACATTGACTGAGCACCGTATCTGGCATACATACCAAAGAAAGTAAAATACACAGATAAGTACATGTCCAGCGTCTTTTAATAACTCTTTTAGTGTGATATTGTCGTTTTAATAATAAAGCTTACCTAAATAAATGTATATCGGATTGACATTGACGATTGCCAAATAAAAGAAAGCCGTGAAAAATACACCGAGCAAAAAAATAAAAACTTTTTAACAAAAAATATAACCGACTTCAAAAAAAAACACAAAAGTGAAAAATAAACTTAAGGAGAAAAATCAGTTTCTTTTTTGTGTTTTTTTTTTAAGTCAGTTATATTTTTTGTTAAAAAGTTTTTATTTTTCACTTTTTAGTGGGTAACAACATGTAAGTTCACATGTTCATGGGTCATAAAGTGGACAATGTAGTTTTTTTTTTGAGTTTTGTTGATTTTTCAAAAACCGCTTGTCTGATTTCGATAAAAGTTATGGGACCATTTGGGAAGTATACCCTTTCCAACAAAAAAAGAATTTTTCAAATCGGTTAGCAAGTGACGGAGTTATGCCCGAACAAACATAAAAAAAAATATATATAAACATCCGAATTGAGAACCTCCTTCTTTTTTTAGAAGTCGGTTAAAAACGAATCCTCTGTTGGGTCGCCAACTATTGTTAAAAATTCACCTTGTAGGTACCATTTTGCATCCGTTTAACGCGATTCTGTGAGACAGAGTGTTCTAACATTCCCAAACACTTAGCTGACCTACATAAGGCACGCTCCGTTGAGCACCAGACAAGTAGTTAACGGTGGAATAAAAACTTGTAAATTAAACATTATAGCAGTGCAAAAAATGCAAATAATATTAAATACAAATTTGATTATGTTTTCCGCATCAATGGACTGTAGACATAACTATCCAAATCTATACTAATATTATAAAGCTGAAGAGTTTGTTTGTTTGTTTGAACGCGGTAAACTCAGAAACTGCTGGTTGGAATTGAAAAATTCTTTTTGTGTTGGATAGTCCATTTATCGAGGAAGGCTATAGGCTATATAACATCACGCTACGGCTATTAGGAGCGGAGCATAAATGGAAAATGTTACAAAAACGGGAAAAGGTATTTCCTTTTTGAGAGCTTCCGCTGCGTGCGCTGCGAAAACGGTTTAAGTTACGCTAATATCATGTATGAAGGAATTGTTCCTCTTTAAAAGTTCTAAAAAAAAGTCCGCGACAGCATATATCTATCTTTTAAGATTGACTCACTGTAACCTTTTTTTACAGTTAAACTGTTAGGTTAAAAATAATTACTTTTTGCGAAGCTTATTTAACCCATATGGTATTAATCTATATCTAAATAAATGTGTTTGTTAGAACGGAAATTTAATATAGAATATTTGTGCCCTTTACTCTATACAGTTTAAACAAATATCTTAGAAGATATCGCAATGTAAAAATATCCGCGCGGCAAAATATTTCGCGCGTCGCAATGTAGGTACGGGGGATTCTGGCTGGCCTCCGGGAAATTCAAATTCAAAATATTTACTGCATCATAATGTTTACATGTATAGAGTGTTATAGTATATTTAACAGTAAGAGATACCTATAGTAATTCACACTTTAATATAATCTAAGCTAATCTAAACCATCTGAACTATGTATTATAATAAAGAGGAAAGATAAGATTTTTTGTTTGTTACGATTTAGTTTAATTTATGTCGGATAGTCGATATCGAGAAAGGTTATAAGCTATATTTATGTGACGCAGACGAAGTTGCGTGGGTCAGCTAGTATATTAATAGAGAGGAAGAGGAAGTAGATAACGGACACTAACCTTTGACCAATTAGGTTATAATAATTAAGTAGGTACGCTGAGAAAAAAAGAGTTTTTGACTAGCAAAGACTTTCTAATTTAAAATACATACTTATAACCCCAAAACTGACTGAATATTTTGGTTATTTGACTAGGTAAAAGCTGAACCACTAGAATAATTGGCATTTCAAGACTTGGTAATTGACTTATTTTAGTCAGAAGGAGAGAAAATAATTTACCTTCTCCATCCTGTCATAGGCGCCCGCCTGAGATCTTCTTCACTGAGGCCATAGAGGCCAATACATGCTAGGAACCAAGCTGTCACGATTAGGTAACAGATGACGATGACGCGGAAAGGCAGTAATATCACAGTAAATATCGCCGTCTGCAACAAAAGATAATAAAATTGAGTTAGAGTTTGTGGCTGAATATCTTATAGCTACAGTTACAAACCAAATGGGTAATAAATTTTAAAACACAGAAATATTACATAGATTCTCAGGTATTTTTTTTGTTGGTCTGAGATAAGAATATAAATCTTTAATTATTGTAATTTTGGAATAATGAAATTAACTTTGTGGCAATTGAGGCTAAAGCGTAAATAATAGTCTGACAGGTAGTTTATTAACTATTTGACTTACATAGGTACTATTTTGACGATGTACAAAATATGTATACGTTGGAAAGTCGAATTTATTTGCTTTAATGAATTAATTGTTTGAATTTATTGTGCGGATAGGACTCACACAGTTAGGTTTCCTTTTCAAGACTCCTCCGTAACATAATGGGACTGTTGTATTATCGTTCTTGTATTTTAATTTTTATAGTAATAAAAGTACTTGCTTATGCCCACGTCTTCGCCCGCATGGTATTCGGTAATTGTCGCAAGGGATTGTACCATCAGGAGACAGATATCCTACGTGTTCATCCCAATCCGTTCAGTAGTTTTTACGTGACAGAGTAACCAACGACCACCCATTCTTACAAACTTTCGCTTTTATGAGTGTAGCAAGATTCATCTCGGAAACGCTTTTCTGATAATTGTGATTTTCCCAGAATCTTTCAAAACGTATGCGATATGGGATACCTACTTCACTGCGACAAACGTATCATCGAATATCGTTTCTTCGAAAACCTTTCATCGATATCACTATACTTCGACGGTTTGTCAAATCGACGCCTTGTTACTGCGGTGTTTCATTACATCGAAAAACTGTACTGCGAACGATTTTACTTCGTGAGTATCATACTGCGAAGCCTTGTTTAATCCAGGGGGTCTAAAATGGCCACTTTTGCAGATCATAATGTGAATTGCGTTTAAAAGCGTAAAATGGACCTTTCATAATAAAAACTGCGTCTGTGACTATTTTACGAATGTTAACGAAATTCATATTATTTTCCTATGATGTATTTTATTTTACTAAATTGTTACAGACGCAGTTATTATAATGAAAGGTCCATTTTACGCTTTTTAACGCAATTCATATTATGATCTGCCAAAGTGGCCGTTTTAGACCCCCAGGTCTTGTTACTGAAGTGTTCTGTTACCTAGGAAAACTTACATTGATTGATACAAGTAAATCGTTTTTTTTTTAAACAATTGCGAGTCTTTTTTTGCTATAACTGATATTATATCAGCCGTTTGAGGTAGCTGCGGGGAGTTCTATGTACACAAAAACAAAAACAATAAAACACACACATACATACATGTACATGTGCATGAACAAGACTCGCAATTGCAGACAAAATTTGTACAGGCGCTTTTAAAGAAATGTAAAAATGTAGGTATTGTTTAAAAAAAAAACATTTACTTGTATCAATCAATGTAAGTTTTCCTAGGTAACAGAACACTTCATTAACAAGACCTGGATTAAACAAGGCTTCGCAGTATGATACTCACGAAGTAAAATCGTTCGCAGTACAGTTTTTCGATGTAATGAAACACCGCAGTAACAAGGCGTCGATTTGACAAACCGTCGAAGTATAGTGATATCGATGAAAGGTTTTCGAAGAAACGATATTCGATGATACGTTTGTCGCAGTGAAGTAGGTATCCCATGCGATATTGCATCAATTGCCAAGTGTTTCCAATGCAGCCCCGATTTGAGATATTTAGCGGTAAAGTACGATAGAGTTGTCTATAGATCATGTTTACGAGCCATAAACCCTTTGTGCTATGAATATTTTTGTATGCAATGCGTATTAGAAGCATCAACAGGCGACGAAATTCAAACACGTGTGTGTTTGAATTTCGTCGCCTGTTGATGCCAATGCCAAATGAGTCTTTAGTACAGTGGTACAGGTTTGATAAATTCTTTATTTACTCTTACTCAAATGACTCAGCAGTTGAGCAGTTTTATTTTTCTCTGCTGGCTCACACGCAACCATCTAATCCAGGCTAACGAAATCATGATCTTGTCGGCCCTTCACCTGCAAAGTAATTGCTACTTGGAATCAGTTACTTTTTTTAAAAGGTAGGTATACTAAGTACTACTATCTCTTTGTATATTTTATGATACTAAATATTGCTTGCCACTGGACATGAATATGAAAATAACGAAGCAAGTAGATGCATACCAAGCTAAAGTTACACAACAACAATAATTATATCATCAAACTACTTTCTCTAAACGGTGCCACTTTATGATTACAAGTCATTGCTGGTACTCTTTCATTTTCATAACCGTTTGTTTATGTGTATTACGTAAGAAAGTTCAATGAGCGACGGAAATCAGAAGAAATTTGTGTCACATTCGTCGGCCTCTTGCGTGACCAGAGTTATACGATGCCTATCGGTCTATCTGCGCAAAACGGTACTACAGTGCGGTGTATCATGTAAAATTGTGACTTTCCCTCATATACATTTATGAGTAAAGGCTTTCTGCAACAGAACTCATGATAAAAATCTCTTGTTCTTCGCGGCCCAGTTACAAATTGCTACAATCTCAAAACATCTTACTGTTGTTCTTTAAATTGTAGATCATGTAGATCCATTTCAAGTTGAATATTATTAAATGGTGATGTTTTACGAAGATTCGAGTCCCGTAAAAATAATTCAGTAATAAGAAACAGCGTTGATGGTAAATGGACTTCATCGATTTCGCAACTAATGGAAGTTCTCAGTCAGTGCATGATTGCGTAATTAATTAGGTTAGTTATAAGATTATTTTTGCTAAAAATAAATAAAATTCACATGAATGTAAAAACTACTTCGATGAGATGAATGTATCCCTAATATCATTAAGGAAGTACCAGTAGTTCGCAGAGTGGTGGCGAGCTCTAGTGAAAAAGCCAAAATGGTCTCCGACGCTAAACACCCCCTACACAATAACATCATAGTACCGCAAAAGCCTGAAAAGCCGCAACAGCTTCATAAAGTGTGTACCGGCTCACTGGTGAACGCTCTAAGGAAAGACTTAAGTTGTGGCAAGATAGCGTTTACTTGCCCAACCCATTTGTGCCACTTGCCGAAAATCTTCCACCTGGACACGAGTTGCCATAGCTGACCCAGACTCCGGACACAGGTAGGCCGAAGCAAGGAAAACCTGTTCAGGTGGAGATTCATAGATGACTCTGCCCTGGAGTATAAATGTGGTCGTGCCCCACAAACTATGGGGCACTTGATATCGTGTCCAGCCTGTCCTGTTACTTGCACATCACAGGAACTGATGGAGGCTACTGAAAGTGCCGAACTCGTCGCCAAATTTTGGGCCGACTCAATTTGAATTGTCATCGACACGCTAAGAAGACTATGGAAGTGGAATTGTTATTTTATCCATCAAAATTATAATCGAAACACTTCACTGAAATTGTAATTCCCAAAAGTTTTGGTTCATGGAATTGAAATAATATTTTATTTTTTTTGATTACTTTCGACTGATAATAAAAGTTCCCCTACGCTAAAAGAAACCTGAGATCGGAAGCGAGGCCCATTTAGATATAGGCGCGAGGCGGTGCAAACATTTCTTTCCAACGTTTTTTGCTGCTATATCGGTACGAAACATTTAATAATAAAGGTATGTATATGTGCCTGTGTTTTGGTTGGATTTAGTAACATCAATTTAGTCCAATCTCAATACAACAGCTTTTCTTTAAAGTAGCTACAATACGCTAATTTATTAACAAATTGTATCAAAAAAACCACGTCAGGACGAAGGTCTCGATTTATTTGTATTCAATTCATTGTCAATAAAGCATGGCACAAGGCCCTGTAAACAAACGTTTTCAATACATATTTGGCAATCGTATCTAATTTAATTGTTCCTCATTCAATGTTAGAATATTTTTGAATAAATTAAAAATAATAAAGTCACACACAACGCATTGCGTGGATGTGTTATGTTATGAATGAGATATATGTAATGTAGCAATAATTATTTTTTGCAACAATTACGCATTGTTTTTGTTATTATATTTTTGCACCAAAACACCCTAAATCATATGTCATTATTGGATGTCGACATGCGCAGAATGTTACATTTCAGCTAGAATATTTATACATTACATCTTAATAAAATTATACTTTCACTTCATTGCGTTACGCAATATAAAACCTTCTTGCTTCGTCTTCGTACCTTTATTTTGTCATAGGTGTTATCTAGCTCCAATTTGTGAACGAAAGGGTTCAATATTTCGGCGCGCATGTCGTCAGATGAGAAAGCGCCGGTTTCACTATGCAGTTTGCCATTCATTTTCACGAAAGCAAAAACACAATATTCTTAAGATAGCTCAAATTAGCTCACACCTTTTACACTCATTTTACGGCACACTTCATTCGTTAAAATTAAGCAAGCACTTATTATTATAAAAGATCTCCGACGTGTTTTCATTTAATAAAACGCGGCGAGTTTAGACACGCGTTTCTCCTCGCATCAAAATCAAGACTGCTGTTTTCGAGGTCACATACGAAGGCTTGCTATTGGTGCTAAGTTTTGACAGGTGCAATCGACCACCCGTCGAATGAAACCGAACGCGACCAAATAGAAACAAAATTTATAGAGAAATCAAACAATAAAAAAACGTTCTTAGTAAATAATTAATAAACTGTTTAATTAAACTATCCCATCATGTGACATGCAATAACGGTTTTCCTAAATTTACGGTTCGTCTCAGTTGTCATCTAGTAGTAGTAGACTTTTAGAAAGATAGCTATAGTGTTTTTATTTTATCAAACGCATTAGCCAAGATTCAGAAGTATTGTAATAATAATACTACGAATTAACAGTAAAAAAACAGTACAGATAAATCATACTCTAAACACAAATACATTTCAAATCTCACTCTTCAACCGCAGATGCTTAATTTTACAAAGTATTAACTGCTTACCGCGTAAACGTATTTGTTTTCAAGTTGTCATTCCCGTCCCGTCTCCGTCTCATGATATTTTTTTACTGTAAACGGCAACTGTTTTGTGATTATTGTGGAAAATAAACTATTGATATGGATTTTCTCTCAAATAATGGAAGCGAAGGTTCAAAAACAAATAATTGACTACTTTTCTTATTTTGATGAATTTCACATCATAGTGAAAACAAGTTTGAATGATTGCCAAAAGTGCGCAGCGTCTATAAATACGCAGATAAAGCGTTGTAAGAGCATACAGGAGTGAGTGAAATTATAGAAATGTTTATTGTTTGTATTTTACGACTGTGTGTAATGGTTTTCGTCGTTGTAGGGCTGACGTGGCGGGCACACCGTTGGAGCAATTCGAAGGCTTACAAAACAAGTTGTGTGCTTCCATACATAACCTAATTTCGGAAGACGCACTAGAAATACGGAGTAAACTGTAAGTGCTATGTACTTGTCATTTATGTACGTTGTGTAAAATAGATAAGCCTTCAATATTCAGTTTGAAGGATTTAAATAGACTTGTTAGTTGTAGTATTGATTAAACAATGACATTGGCAATGGTGCTTACTTGTTGTTTACCTATAGATAAGGTGTGTAATTCAGACATTTTAATTTGGTTTGTAGTGCCAAACTCTTTCAGACATGCATTTTTATTACCTATTAATTAAGAATTAGTGGCAAACATGATAGCTATCAGTACCTAGTCAGTAATGATTGAATAATAAAATTTATACTTCATGTTCTTAATTTTTAAACCAAACAACACACAATTTAGACTAACAATAACCAATTTGTTAATTTCAGGTGCACTTTAGAGGAGTCATTTGAGAAGCTCTGCCACAAGAATAAAACACTAAGAGATACCTGTAGAGAAATTAACTTTGAAGATAACTCTGCACTTGTGAAAGGCACTCCACTTCAGCCATCACTCGACCAGCTGCTGGAGTTCGCAGATGATACAATAACATTTGGCAGCCAAGTCTGTGCCCAGATAGATACAGCACTTGACGTACTTTCTTTCAAAGAATTAAACACCGAGTCCTTAGGAGACAATTTTCGCTTCCCCAAAGAGTGGCAGCGCCGCATACCTGAAATACTTTCATACACTTCATTCTTGTCAGAAAACCAAATTTAAAGATGGACCTACTAGACTCAATCCTTAATTCCATGCAAAAGCCACCAACGGCTAGTGAGGCACAGAAAAATGCCATGCGGAAACAAAAAGAGGCTATAGAAAATAGACAGAAGGAGGAACGAAACATGATACACAGATTCAGAAAACGAGTAGAAGAGAAAATAAGTGACTTTATTAAAGACGGTACAAAACCACACATTCACTTTGAACCCATGGAACAAATGTACAGGTCGATTATCAGAGACGTATCTGAAATTGCTGGATTACAAGTATTTTCATTTGGACAAGAGGGTGTAGATCGATACTCCGTTGTATACCACAAAGACAATGGCCCTTCAGAAGATGAACTGACAGTACGTAGGGCAGGTGGAGTCTGGAACGAAGACAAAGCTGCTGAGATGGCCCTCGCACACTTCGAAAAGCGGAAACAAGCAGCTATAGATTTAGAAGACGAAAAGAATAGAAAACGTAAGCGTGGTCCAGAGGAATTAAGTGGCACTTTCTATAAGCAAAAGTATGCCCACCTAATTGGGCAGGAGGCTGCTATAGATGCTGCTCACAAGACAAACATGAACAAGAATTACGGAGAGGTTCCTAGTGAGAATAAAAAAGATCAGCGGTCTATTGAGCAGACTATGGCTGACATCAAAGCAAAGAAGTTGAAGAAAGCGGAGACTGAGAAACGGGATGCAGATAGTAGTGAGCAAATTTAATATTTGTTTAAATTGAAATACGTAGTTAGTCGGTTTTAGTCTGATTCTTAATGTTTGTTAACTGTGACCATTTAAAATAAGATTATAATTATTCACATTATAGTGCAAATAATTAATCATTGTGAGAGTTTAAAGTATTGGTTAAATCAAACTGGCACACGCAAATTGTAGATATAACAACACCAGAATCGGACAGATAATGTACACACGGCTACACATCAAGCTATACATTTCCAGTTTACGCTGATCTCGCACTGTACGGAAATCCTATACAATGCGAGACCAGCTTATACTGGAAGTGTATAGCTTGATGTGTAGCCGTGTGCACTGTACAGAAATCCTATACAATGCGAGACCAGCTTATACTGGAAGTGTATAGCTTGATGTGTAGCCGTGTGTACCTACTTCAGTATCTGTCAGTGTTTGGTTGTCTCACTGCTGTACTCAGAGAGCTTTAATAATTACTTAGGCCAACACTTAGTAAAGGTTTTGACAGTTTTGTCATACAAAATTATGTCAAATTTTACGAACTGACGGCTTAAGTAATCGTTAAATATCTCGGAGTACCGCAGTCAGTTTGTACCTTAACAGAATGATAAGCAATAGTACTATAAGGGACCCACATAATTCTTGGCCTGCCAGAATGATAAGCAATAGTACTATAAGGGACCCACATAATTCTTGGCCTGCTTGGACAAAGGCACTTTGTGACCATTTTTCTGTCAGGTTGTGATTGCATATTCTTGTGGCTATTGGCACAATGGTTAACAGAATAACATAACTTTGCCATTCTATTTGTGTGTGATAAACTGATAAATGCTTCCCACTTCCAAAATATTTACTGAATATTTTAGTAAATATTATGCAAAACATAATTATATTGGTAACAGAGTGAATACTTTTGGTTATTACACAAAACCTGAAATAATGGCTTTACAGTGCAAGAAGAAAAATCTACCCCACCTTAAATTATTGAAAGTTTCTTTAAGATAATGGCTGGTAAACCTGTTATCAGCATGATAGGTTTGTCACCTGCTCAAAATAAGTGACCAAGAGTTGTTAAAAATTATTTTCAGAGCAATAATGGTTTGTAAAGTAAATGGAAGACATTTATGGTACTTAACCGAGGTAGATATACTTTGACAATTTCGACAGTACAAATATCATCGAACGATGTGTAGTAAAATAAAGCTGTGTACCTACATGCAAATATTATGACGTACCTTACTACTCAAACGAGCCGAGATTGATAACTTTACTTTGTCTTAATTCCTACAAAATTTTGGCATACTTGCCCATATTTGGTCTTGTCTTGAATTTTACGATAAAACCAATTTCTTTCGCGGTTGATTGATTGATGTTGCGGTCCGAGTGATAAAACTATGATTAGCGCTGATAAGATTATTAATTAAATGCGAAATTAAAAAGATTCTTTTCAAATCGCCAAATAAAACATTAGAAATCAAATATTCGGTAATCAAAACTGCGATTTACCGAAAAACAAACAAAATCAATTAAAAGTCATTAGGCAGGCATTTATGACAGTAATTGATTTTCAAGAACGTGATTAAACATTTTCATTGCCTTTTTTACCGACTCCCTAAAAAGGAGAAGGTCATCCATTCTTACAACATTTTACACCTTAAATAAAAGAAAGTGTGACTGGTGTTGCGTTTCTCATAAACAGAAAAAAACACTTCCATGTTACCTATAGAGAGTGACCACACCGATACGCGAAATCGACTTCTGGGCCTGGGCCTGCAGTCTCTACACTAATAACAGCGCTACGAATGTCGCTGAGCCGTATCGATGTCAAATTTCGTTAATAGATTTTCGGCTTCAATTCAACGGCATAAGGTTGAAAATCTATTAAAGAAAGTTTACGATTTTTCGATTTTACGACATTCGTAGCGCTGTTATTAGTGTAGAGACTGCAGGCCCAGGGCCTGCAGTCTCTACACTAATAACAGCGCTACGAATGTCTCTACGTCGTATCGATGTCAAATTTCTTTAATAGATTTCCAACCTTATTTCAACAGCATAAGATTGAAAACCTATTAAAGAAATTTTACGATTTTACGACTTAGCGAGATTCGTAGAGTCGTTATTAGTGAAGAGACTGCAGGCCCAGGGCCTGCAGTCTCTACACTAATAACAGCGCTAGAAAATAGATTTTCAACCATAAGCTGTTGAAATAAAGCTGAAAATCTATTACAGAAAGTTTACGATTTCTCGACTTAACGACATTCGTAGCGTCGTTGTTAGTGTAGAGACTGCAGGGCCTGCTCTTTCTGACCGGTTCATCCCCATTCCGCGTCGTTAGGTCGGTTACTCACTTAGATAGGAGGGTAGTTCTTGGTTTACAATCAAGTAGCCTAACTACCTTAAAACTAATTATTACTTAACTCAATGTACACTTCTTCCGCTACTTATAGTATAAGCCAATACTGGCAATATCTTCTCATTGAAATGATTATCATCTAAATGTGTAGTTAAAAAATAATCCAAATATATTACCTCATAATATGTACCATAAGTATCCAAATTAGTATCAAGGAAAAATATTTTTTTACCCACAGTAAGAAACAAAAGACTGGGTTGATTTCGATTAGATAGCAATAAATAGTTGATAATGTTACTGAATAATATTAAATTGTATCTTTTGAAGTTGATATAAATGTATTCAGTGCATATTTGTGTATTTTTCTTTTGATCCCACCATTTACCCTTACCAAGGTCCTGGATCTCTGTAAGTCAAAATATGTTAGGGAACTGGCATGTCCTAGAATAGAAAATACAAAGACATGTGACACCTAACTAAGCTACAAGGTTCCATAAGGTCCATGTAGGCTGGTTGGGTGTCAGCGCACTCAGCTGTGAGTAGGTACCTACATTATAGACCGATTATGCTAACATCCATGGTCCTTCGAGCCGGATAGCAAGGATATTGTTCTAGTTATTTCAGGTAACTTGCAAGCAGGTAACCCCTAAAACACATTTTATTGTGGAACTAGTCTGGAAAATGGATGGAGCAGCCTGCAACAGCAGCAGACTACTGAGCCCGTAGCAAGATGTACGGGAGGAGTCAAGAGGAATAAAATTTGTACCCGTGAGTATCTACCTACTAAGGTACTTTTGAAATTAACTGCTAAGCAAAGTGATCCTTACTGTCCTTTTCTCACGTAATGTATTTATTTCATGACTTACATCTCTGTCAAAAATTAAGTGTTAAAGATAACTTGGGTCGAACCTCATCTATCCGTACGGAATTTGCTAGAGCGTGCTGCTGATTGCATCGCCGATTCCGCCCCATGCGATAGAAATCCTGGGGGTCTAAAATCATAATATGAATTGCGTTAAAAATTATCATCTGTATCTATTTTCCTAAATGGTCACAGACGCAGTTACTATTATGAAAGATACATTTTACGCTTTTTAACGCAATTCATATTATGATCTGCTAAAGTGGGCATTTTAGACCCCCTGCTCAGTTTCCCACTCTAGCAAATAACGAAATTTGGAACGACACAAAAAGAGAGGAGCAAGGGCAAATGTGTTTCCGTGCTGATAGATATGGTTCCAGCAAGTCTGCCGACATCACAATGGTCTTTCTTCTCGTATCGGGCATGTTTCCGCTTTGAGTTCTAAAATAACTATGAAAGGACTTCCCCTAACCATAGAGTCTTAAACGATCTATTAGAGTTTTTTAAGCTATTGCATAGCTTCTATCGCGGGCCTTGAGCGTGGAGAGCGAATCCAGAGATTCCCTAACAAAAATATTCAGGATTCAGTATTCAACCAGGTTGCTATGGTTACCTACGGAAAATAACAAGGTTGTCAACTGAGGTTGTCAAATTAAATAATTAATTATTTGCTGTTGATAAAAAATGCTATGCAATAGCTTTACCGCGGAAGTCTTCGAGTGCCACATTTAGTTTTTTTTTTATATTGACAACTAGAATGCAAATAGGGAATTCTGCAGTCTTTAAACTATTTTTAAAGTTGAAATGAAATAAAACAAACATATTTTTTAGAACGTTTATTTACCATCAACACGTTATTAGGCATATTTTTACTTACACAGAAACAACAATATTTGCGATAGGAATTTATATTCTCATCGCAAAGCTATGACTAACCGACCTATCCGATTCTCTAACAAAATTCGCACCGATCATACATTTTACTTATTGTCGTGCCAGTCCAAAATTAATGGAGATAAAAGTCAATTATTTTATTTATTAATTGAATGAATGTAAAACCTCCACCACCCAAAATGATGGCCAAATCCGAAACTATAGGAATAGCTAAAAATATGTAGGTACTCAAATTACCTACTTCCCAGGATTTGATCCTTATTTAAAGACATTATCGAACGGCGAATCATCATCGTGTTCCTGCTCTTGTTGACCCATTCTATTTGGAAAATGATCAACTGTTTCGATCTGGCAAAGAATATTGATTTTTCAAATCTAAGTACTTAGGTAGTAATCTAGTTTGAAATCGTGGATGAGACTCGTTTGACTATTTTTCGCTGTTTCATAATTTCGAATTTGGCGATCCATACTCTCCATACTCCATCACAGGTCGGTGCGATTCTTTCCTACTTTTTACCCGACTACGGCGAAGCCAAAAGGAAGGGTAATGATTTTGGCAGTCTATGTATGTATGTATGTATGTTCCACCGTAGCGCCTAAATTACTGAACGGATTTTAATAAATTAGGTGTCAATAGATTCGTAAGAATATCCCGGGTGACATAGGCTTTAAATTTTATAAATTCTTTGTATGACGGAATTTAAATGTCAAAAACTTACCTCAAAAAATATCAAATTGAGATAATCATAGCAAGTTTGGTATCAAATGAAAGGTCTTGGCGAGCACATTACAAATATGCATATCATATTATAGTTTTAGTCAATATACACGATTAGATTGCGGTCAAACAGTTCTCGCGGTCTAGTCTGTGTTATTTACTCGTATTATGTAAATAACAAACCAATGTTTTATTCGTAGTCGGGTTTTAGATTTTTAAACTTGTTCATAACATTGTTCTCTCTTTCTCATTTCTCACAAGTCACAAAATATGTATTAATTTAAAATATAGGTAGATACTATACAAAAGTACTATTATTGTCAAGCTAAACGGCTAGGTACAAGTGATAAGTCATTCATAAGATATGCTATACAAATTATTTAGATTTGTTTTTTTTTCATTATTTAAAACATATATATTTTTATATCAAATGAGGCTTAGTAAAAAAACACTCAAATGACTTAACTAAGTCTGTTTTCACAAACACTTGTATGTATTTAGGCATTCATTTAAATGTCGCCAATGTGAAAACGGAAATTCAATTCTTGCGTTAATAAGGCATCCCGAAATCTTTTTTTATTCTTATTTTTCATGAGATAACTTCAAAATAAAAGTACATAAAGACGTAAATAATTTCGTTGTGCGTTCCTAGTAAAATTAAATCACACTTCGATCAATATTATGACTATCCATTCTACGTTAGTGACCAGTCGTGGGCTTCGTACATAAACAATCAAAACAGAAATACTTTTGAATAGACACAACTAGGTACAGACGGCTACACATCAAGCTATACATTTCCAGTTTACGCTGATCTCGCACTGTACGGAAATCCTATACAATGCGAGACCAGCTTATACTGGAAATGTATAGCTTGATGTGTAGCCGTGTGTACTAGATACTATACAAATTAAAAAAAAAACTTTTTCATAGTTCTTAAGTTTACTTTTTTGGATTATTTGAATGTCGAGAGAATGTTTACATTGATTAATTGACTCTAATTAAATAGCTGCCTTCTTTTTAATCAATTTCACACAGTGCATTTCATTTTAAACATCTATCAGGTTAAATTTAAACCTTTAAAGTGACCGCTAGATTTCGTTTGTTTAAATTTTCACATTTTGGTGTGGTCAGTCACAAAAGTCGATTAATACTGTTACTTTTCCTATCATCTAAATAGTATTTCTACATTTCATGTTCCAGCTATCAGTTATTTTTACTGTATTTTTATACTGTCAAGGCAGATGATGCTGTTTTCGCGAAAACGATGTTGATTGCATGAAGAACGTTGTTGTTCAGTTTGAATCACACCCTTAAATAAAACCACGCCTTTCGCCCCACGCACGGCGACAATCAAGCTATATCTTCTTAGCGTGTCGATGACAATTTAAACTCGAGTCAGCCCAAAATTTAGTGACGTGATTGGCATTTTCTGTTCCAACCATCAGCTCCTGTGATGTGCAAGTAACGGGACAGGCAGAACACGATATCAAGTGGCAAGCTACATGAAACTAGTTTTATGCGGATTTCTCATTGTACTGGAAAGTACACAAAGCGAGGCCAAGTTATGTACCTATAAGTTATTGCTTGATGTGTCACCATGTGTACACGCTGTAGGTATTCCCTAAACAAAGTAGAGGTGCCATACACAATTCTTAAAACGCTTTCAGTTTCAAGACAATGAACATTCCATTAAAGTTTCATATTAAACTACGATTATACACATTAATAAATACTTAACTAATTATAGTTTCATACTTACAGCTATCCTTAGCTATATTTTAATGGCATAACAACATCAATTGGCGTTATTTATTTGTGCAATTTCAAGAAAATCCTAAGGTGTTTTATAATTTATTATTTACTTATAGCTAATTTCTAGATATGTACAATATACATTGCACGGTGTGATATTAACTGGTATTATGTACCTACCTAGTTTTCAACTTACACTAGGTTAACAGAATGCGCTATAATATAACTGAAACAACACAGGATGGGACAGCCCTCTGCAGACTGATGGGGTGAATTCAGTTTACTGATAATGTAAATTTAGTAACTAAAAAAAATTTGAGGAGGGCTGTCCCTTACACCCTGTATTTTCGGTACATTGGAGTAAATATGTGAAACTATTAATATTTAATTTAATAACAAACAACGTTCTACTCCATATCACTTTAATATTAGGATATTTTGTTACTTTCAAACGATATCCACCAGTGCCTAAGATGTCTGTGACATGCGCACCAATACACATTGTCAGCAACGTCTTAAGCACCCAGATGCAAGACCGGTGTCACATTTTATACGAAAATTTATAATTTCATCACGGATTATGTACCTAAAAGATGTCTTTGCACACTTGTGCAAAGACATCTTTTAGGTTTTTTACTTCTGCAAGTTTCTCTGCACTTGCAGAGAAACTTGCAGAAGTTTGCTACCAACATAAATTTTCACAAATTCATGCCGCAGAGATAAATCGTGTGAAGTTTAGCTGACAATATCGTTTTCTTTAAATACTTTTCGTAATCTTTACAAAAGTAAATGTCGCTGTCGTTTGATTTTTTTAAATTTATTTATTAATTCATTGAATCAGTTATTATATTAGTCAAATATCTAAATTTTATTTTTTTATTTTTCTTTAAATAATGTGACTAAACCAAACCAAATGACCACAACATTTTCAAAGTATTTACCATCATTATTATGTATATAGATAAACATTCTGTTGACAAACACAATATACAGTCTGTTCATTGTCTGGTCTCTTACCTAAATGTATACTTTTTTTTTTAAACACTAACAACAACAATAAGTTTTCTTAGACAGCGTAAATACATTATTTACATTTGGAAGCAGCTAAAACAATATTCTATATAATGTAGGACTTTTTATTATTGTCATAAAGTCATCTGTTTACTTTATTTTAAATAAATCGTTTTTTAATAGACACTTAGTCTTCTTCTAATCTTTAACAAGATTTAGCTTGAAGCATAACAAATGTAAAATCAATAAAAACTATAACATAGACACGATTGTCACATTTATAAGATTATTGTCGTTTCTCTTCTAAATATTTTCATTTTTAAAATAATAAAAGATATAAAAAATACAGTCTTCAACAATAAAATATAAGAGCAATAGCAACATTTTTTTAATAAAGATTACAAGTTTTTATTGTCAAGAATTATTTCTTATTATTGTCAATTACTTTCTAGAACTTATTTGGCCTTTACACACAGGCTGTTTTCGAAGACGAGTATATATTTTAATTTTCTAGGACTAAAATTCTACAATAAGTTAATATAAAAATTCAACAGTAGATAGATACAAACGGCAGGATATGATTATCTAGATATTGACTAGTTATATATTTGGATATGTTTCCAATTTCTTATGTATCGGATATGGTGAATTCTAGATCATTATTTTTTCCTGCTTCTTATTTAGGTAAATACCTACAATCTGTTTGGTCAGCAACTAAAGTCGAAAACTGCTCTCTCTGTCTATTTCTGTTTTTCTATATGCTACTGTTATTCTGTTGTGTAAGAGCTTTTAGGCTACATTAAAATCTACCTGCTCTTTTTTAAAATAATAATCTCTGTTTAAGTAAATAAGCAATAAAAAAACAAATGTTTATCTACTTTTGTTGCTGACTGTACAGATGAAATCCTTTTAGTGCCAATTTCATTATTTCTTTTATAAGCCACATGAAGCTTATTCATAGACACAGTGAAACTTGGAGGAAAACCCTTACAACTATAATAAATATTCATTTTCAGGGTTTTCATAACATTAACTACCATGAGTCCTCTTTAGGAAGAATATGTTCAGAGACATCTGGACTACCTTATTGACGGTGATTTATATTGTATTTCTATTTTCCAAGTCCTATAACTTAAATTATAATTATTTCGAGAGTTTCCGTTGCTGTTTCTATTTAAGGGTATAACTGCAGCATGTCATCCGATTACTAGTACCTACCTTCTTTGTTTTTTTACAATGTAACTACTCACAACTAGGCACACACGCTTAGTCTGTAGGTACTTATACCTTCATGCTATTAGTTTGGGAATCCTGCTTGGGATTTGCAAGTGGGTTACATTGTAAGAAGGGCACCAAAGTTCAACTAGCCTAACTCATTTAAGAGAGGGCCGAGCTACATTGCGACAATCTTTCTATCACGTTTTATTCCATCACTCGTTCACACACAACATGCAGGTCGCACTATGCGCCTACCTTTACAGTCCCTCACGCCCAATACAGCTGTAATATGTGCTTACCTTTACAGTCCCTCGATACCCATGCTGCAGTAACCCCTGACTATAACTCCAACCTTCGAACCCTCAATGATCCTCGAGACTACTCCTCATCGTCGGTTTCGCAGCATCCCGGCCAGCAGCAACCCTCAGTTCCATCAGACCTGGTGCAGAACAGCAGGGTTTCCATCGTGGAGACAGGTCTCGGCTCTATCCCGTGGAAGTCTCGCAACTCCTCAGCGGGGAACCAGGCGCGTTCCTCGTCATCTATGATGGGGATGCCGAAGTATCTGGAAGTTTTAGAAATGTTTTATTAGTCAGCATGAAGACCAAAGAAACGATGGATGGACTGTGTAAAAGTATGGCAATCGAGTAATAAAGAAAGTCGAGTAATAAAGAAGTAGGTATGGAAGAAGGACATGCTCCGACGACCCCAAATGAATTAGGATAAGGGCAATAGAATGATGATGATTCAATTAATTTTGAGAACAGTATAGCTGCGATTATGAACGAAATAACAAGGACCTGTTTTTCAAGAGCGAGGGAAGGACCTACATGGTACTATCTATATTTTCGTGAAAGCATTGAACAATTGAAATCTGTGGGAGCACAGAATAATGTGCTCTTGCGATTTCTGAGCTAACATGCCGAATATTTTGATATTTCTAAAAAGTAGGAGTATTAGGCCATTCAAAGTCAAAATAGATGACGAGTACGGATGAATCAGCACAAGAAGCACAATTTTCATTTTATCGAGTTCAAATATCAATAGTCATTGTGTTTTAGTTGGGATTTTTTTTTTTTTATTATAAATGGGCTTGCTCTTCACTTCAATCTTGCCCTAAGGGCAGAGATGATGTCGACGATGGAACGAGCTTACCCAGTAGAAGCCTGTTTACTCGCGACTTAAGGCGACGATAAGAGGGACACCGTAAAAACGACCTGTTTTTCGTTGCAGAGTTAGCCGTATTGCTACTTAGTACAATTCCAAAAAAAATACAGTGTATAGTCAAATGTATAGGTAAAAGACTTATGCAAAAATATTTTCTAAAATAATTAATCAAGAACCTCGAAAAAAAAATCACAATCAAGAAAGAACACGAAATAACTTTTTCGTCTCGAAATGCTCAATATTTTGAGCGATAACTGTTATTTTTTTTTACTATCAGAAAGGAAATTTAACCAACTAAAGACATATTATGTAATAATATTTTAATTTTTTTTATTTATTTTTTTTAATAAATTAAATCTGCGAAAAACCACTCATTTCGCACTATTCGGCCGCAGTGAGAGACGTAACAACCGCTTTGTAGTGCAAGCTGATTAGAACTTTATTCTGACATTATTTCAAACGAAGTTTGAACCACTACAAATAGAGTTGCTAATTTGAGGTCTAATAGGCCCTTAAACAGATTAGGGTTATATGAATTATGAACTCTGAAAAACCGACGCAGGCAGGGAATTCCACTCCTTGGCTGTGCGCATAATAAAGGACCCAGCAAAGCGCTTCGTTCGAATGTGTGGAATGTCGACTAGGTATCGGCTAGGATTGTTGGGAAGTAGGTGTTAAATTCTTCCATCACACATTTTACCGATTTCTAAAACTATCTACTAACCTGCAAATAGCCAGTAAAGGTATCCACAGCACAGAAGCAAAAATCAGCACAAGAACCAACAGAATAGCCCACACAGGCCAGGGTTTCCTCTCCGTGTCTCCGATGGACTTGATCCAGGCGTCGTACGCCGACCCTTCAGTGGCCAGCTCCCAGAACGAAGACACTAGGATCGCCAGCATGGCTAGCGGAGACAGATACTTCCAGCAGATCAGCCAGTAAATTCCTGGACGCTGCCCAGTCATCAGTTGGATGTCGTCTGCGAATCTGGAAAGGATGGGCGTTTTGGTTTAGATATGCAGACTTGAAAGGGAATCTCATGCAAACAAGCATATATGTAGGTACCGTACGGTACATCAGACCGAATTTGTATTACTAGAGCGGTCCGAAATGAGTAAACGTGAGGAAACGTCTTAGACCCAAAAATTCGAAGACATAATATTATGTCTTCGAATTTTTGGGTCTAAGAGATGCCGGTTTCGGTTGTCACATATTATGTGACATCTAATCCGCACTGGGCCTGTCCCTGCAGTGGGAACATTATAGACTTATGATGATGATGATGATGAACCCTCTTTCACATTTAAAAAAAAAATACTATACTTTTGTGTTTTCGGCGGTTCATAGCACTCTCCAAATGTCAACTGTGTGGTGAAAACAGTCTCGGAGTATTATGGCTGTGACAGACGGAAGGACAGAACGAATCTATAAGTGTACCTACTACCATTTTTTGCCATTTGGCTAAGGAACCCTAAAAATGGGGCACAGGAAACTTTAGCGATCGTTACGATGATATATACGGTGATAAATCTCTAAGTTATCAGATCACGTACCCAAAACTTCACAGTTTTGTCTGGCGTGGCAAAAACGTCGAATAAATTATTGAATGAGACTTTTATCCCTCAAGAAAGATTCAATCCGATCCTCAAAGTTACACATAATAAACATTTTAAGAAGCAGAAATTCTTGTGTTTAAGTTGATTTTGAAGGCTTTGTAATTTTATAACTTTGTTGTGTAAATTAATAGATTTACTATGTATAGATGCCCTTAATATATTTTTCTTGTATGGCATCACCGGATGTGTGAACCCCATATTGTCTCTGCCCCGTTTCTCTCTCGCTTGCTGACTACGAACACGATGTGTGTATCTGTTCTGATATGTGCTCGGATAAACTAAATAAATATGCTAGTGCGTTCTTTGTTACTGTCTATATTGTGACGATATTATGTGTGCATTTATTGTGATAATAAACTGCTACAGATAAATGAAGGTTGGACTGTTTTATATTCGCTATCCCACCGTCACGAACCACGTGCCTCATCCATCATCATATCAAAATAAATAAGTATAAATAAATGGAAAAACGAATTTCTCAGTAGCCGCCATGAAGCCTGGAATTATGACAGGTCGATCCCCTATTACAATAGGACGTTAGGTACACCTCTGCCTAACCCTTTGAGGACAACAGCCGAGATACTATGTTATAATGGAATTAGAAAACGTTACTACGCCGACCTAAATTACATGGGTATATAATATATTAATGACTGATAGAAGCTGACGAGTAAAGTAAAAGTGCACAGTAACACCCCCCTATGTATCCCCCTCTGCATATGTTAAGATACTAGAGAACTAATTATTCTCCAACGGGAAAGCTCCCACGTATACTACCTACATTCTTGTAGGTAAGCTCAGTAGGTAAGTATACCTATCTATACTTTAGAAACTTGTTAGCTCTGCAGCAATCTTGCTAAGTTTCAATCGATCGATTGAAAGTTGGCTAAAATTAACTTCCCTAAGCCGTTTTCTTGGATAGTATCCACCTACATAATACGACATGGTTTGTATGTCAGTTTGTAACCAATTTTACTGGGTAAAAACTTAGCCTATGCCAGAAAAAAAACACAGTAAACAAAAAAAGAAAACATGGTAAATATCCCGTTTTCAATATTAATAATAGTGTGTGACAATGTCAGTTTAAAAACTTATATGCCACAGAAGTTCACGGAACTAATTTCGGGATTATAATATTAAGTACTTAGTATTGATTCTGTCGTAACATTTAGGCATCAGAATATCGTGACTGAGTCGTACCAGATACTTAATATAAATGTTGGTTTAATTTATAAAACACTAGCACCACAGGCACTTCGCCCGCCCGTAACTTTATCCTTAAAAATTGTGATAGCTCGGCTCATATTATGCTTGATAAAATTTATAAATATAATTAATAGATTAAAGCACCCACGAAAAATGTAGGTACCTCTATCTTTCTATGATTGAAAATAGTTTGGGAATTTAATCGGATCATTAGTTCCGGAAATTATGCCCTACATACAAATTTACAAGCAAATACCACTTTATGAAATTAGTATAGATAGCGTTTTTAATTTCTATTCTGAGAAAAAGGCCTCTATATTATGTCCAAAATACTAGCCCAATCAATCACACATCAATAGTTTTTTTGGTATTCTTTAACCCCTTTTTTTCGGTTGATTGGAAAAACATCAAATGACCCCCCCCCCCCCTCCCCCCCCCCCGCTTGGGCAGAGCGAAAGAGAGGGTCAGACTTCTACTGACTAAAAACCACTCTTGTGCCCCTCGTCACAAGGGTGAAGAATACCAAAAAACTATTGATGTGTGATTGATTGGGCTAGTATTTTGGACTTAGAGAGAACATTTTCTCAGAATAGAAATTAAAAACGCAATCTATCTCTTTCGACAATCCGCAGCCCCGACGGGCATTCTTCTACCCCTTACTCTGATCTACATTCAAACCTATCACGATATATCTTGATATTATTCCTAAATAAATTCCCACTACAGACAACACACGCGCCCTCAAACCTCAGGCACAAAGTGGTCCCATTATGTAAACAATGGCCACCCATTGACTGATCCCCGGATTAACCTTATCTAGCGTAGCTTAACTCCAAGAATTAATCGACCAGCGCCATTGTTAATTACTTAATCAAGACTGAGAGTATCTGGGAAGACAAACAAGTTCATGAAATTATTACTTACATATACATTATACCTGCAGGGGTTACGTGACTGTTCGAAAGATATAGGTACCTATACCTACCGTGGTCCTGGAACACAAAGGCCTAAGAAGGGACATGTGGGTTTTAGTCAGTAGAAGTCTGACACTTCTTTCTTTCCGCCCAGAGCGGGAGAGGTCATTTGATGATTTACCAACAACCAAAAAAAGGTATACATTATATAGGGTTGCTGGTTATTATTGGACAAGTTCATCATCATCTGCCCAGCCTTTTCTAAAATGTTGGAGAGAGCTTCCAGTCTTATTGGATTCTGTTGAATACCAATATTTTACATGGAATGGATGCCTATCTGACCCCCACAGCCTTATAACAAAGAGACCAAGTGATATAGAAAAAAATACTCGCTCCCAAGGAGCCTGAGTAAACCACTATGTCAATGTTTTATTAGGAACCTGTTACGCTTTGAAATGGGCAACTAGCTAGCTTCGTCTTTTTAACCGACTTCGAAAAAGGAAGAGGTTATATGTTCGTGTGTATGTATTTTTATTTTTTATTTTTTTTTATGTATGTTACCTGATGTCTCCCCCATTTGTGGACCGATTCTCAAAATTCTTTTTTTATTTGAAAGAGTATCTCCTGAGGTGGTCCCATTTTAATTTGGTACAGATCTGCTGCTGATCTTCGGAGATATACAATGGAACTCTTCAAAAATAGACGGCAAATCTGTCGTAATTGCTGGAATCGCTTGAATGTTTATTGAATATACATTATCATGACGTAACATCACGCCTGTATGCTCTGAGGGGGTATGCAGATGTGTACAATAAACATTTTTTTAGTTGTTATATATCAATTACATAGACACGTATGACGTGTTTCGTGCTTTTTCTGACGCTATTCAAGTATTCGCATCTAGCAGTCATCACTTGTCTTCATGCTCTTAACCGTTGAGGAGTAGTACCACTCCTCAACGGTTAAGAGTTGAAAGCAACAAAAATAGTTAAATCTTGAAGGTTAAGGGTTAGGTTTCTTGGTTGAATGTTTAATGCATAGTAAATATTTGTATAGGATATATATATAGGTACTTATTACCTACAACTATAAATGAAAAAATAAGTCGGTGGCAAAAACATGAAGTCAAACAAACAAAAGTCACCGACTTCAGAAGCAGATTTTTCTTCTTAAGTTTATTTTTCTCTTTTTGGTGTTTTTGAAGTCGGTTGTTTTTTTTTATAAAAAGTTTTTTTTTGACACTGGCCAAGCCAACCTTACCTAATCTCTGTCATAGAGATAGGTAGGGTTGGCTTGGCCTAATATTTTTAGGGGAAAAGTTTGTAAGGTTTGTAGTTGTACATACAAACCTTACAAACTTTACTACCTCCTTGCCAAAAATCATATTTATACGTCCAGCGGTTTTCGAGATTTCGTGAGGAGTGAGTTACCTTTCGCTTTTATATAAAAAATAATGTGACTGTTAGAATCGCGATATCTCAGGAATGGTAACTCTTAGAAAATAATAGTGAAGAACATGTTTGTAGAGAATTTTATGATGATCTATAACTTTGGGTTGAGGTTTTTTTTGATAAAACTTACCGTTTTCGAGAAAAAATCTAAAATCCTCAAATTTTGAACTTTGACCTCGAATAACTTTTGAAGCACACATAGGATCGCTGGGGATTTTTACCCGACTGCGGCGAAGCCCAAAAGGAGGGTTATCTGTTTTACGTGTATGTATGTAAGTATGTATGTATGTCCGTTTCTTTGTTCCCTCCTAACTCATAAAGGGATGAACCGATTTGAATGAAATATACGTCGTTAGATTCGTCTTGATGGCGTGAGTGTTAAAATTAAAAAACAAAGAAAAATTGCGGATTTTGGGGGCCATATCGCGGAGTTCAAAAAAATAAAAAATTTCCATTACCATCGAGTAGGGTATCAAAATAAAGGGTTTTAAAAGGAGATTACAAAAATATATAACACTTATATGTTTAAAAGAAATTCAAAGTGAGAAATCTTATAAACAAACACAAAAGTTAAATCATCTGCGAAGAATAATTTTACGCGACCAACGAAAGAACAAACACAAAAGAACTAAAAAGTTGGAAATAAAAAAAGTAGTTAAAAAACTGAAAAACCCGACTGAAAAAACCGAAAAGCAAAAAACAAGCACATTTTAAATTAAACAAAACTTAGAAGCAGGCGCCGCCCTCATTTGAATATTAAATTATGAAAAGAAAAAATGAAAAATAGAATTCAGTCGGGTTTTTTAGTTTTTTAATTCTAATATATTATTTGAGGCTTTGTTTGTAATGGTATACCCTAGCTCTCCACCAATATTTGGCTCTGTGGGAATTATTGTTATTTCAAATGTCTATATTGACCGGACTAGAATAAACATCATTTAGTCGACTAGTCTGCGACAATTTAAAAGTAAACGGTTTTCGAAACGTTTCTCTGAATATCCAGAGCAAAAAACATGGCATTGAGATACCTAACTGGCAGTAAAAAGTATATTCTGAAAAGAATCTCTTCTCAATATAAATAAAACGAGAAAAGCGTAGGTAGAAAAAACCTAAGTGTTTGTATTAGGTACCTACGTTTATTTAACGTGAAAGGAACCCAGTGTTGGAAAGCTGTGACGTAAGAGCCGGGCTGGCCTCAAAGGAAAATATTACGTAAGGTACATGAAACAAGCCTCAAGCATGTATGCATGGATGTTATACATACAGCTTAGAATTAGAAGGGTGGAGCGTTATATCTGGGTCATTCAGAAAATGTTACGTTTTGGGATTAAACTGCTCTCTTTGTGGGAACATGGTTTTAGTGGTGTTTGTGAAAGATTGAAAATTATCATTGATATAACTACTTACATGTTCGTACTATTTCAGTTTTAAATGTAGGTAAAACAGTTACAGTCGTTACATGTCTAAAAGTGTGACAACCAGTCTTACGAAGGGGTATCGTATTACCCAATACCAACCGGGTTGTGGAGGTCAGGTGCCAGTCGCTCCATGTAAAGTGCTGGTATCCAGCTAGACTGGAAGCCGACCCCAACACGGTTGGGAAAAGGCTAGCCTTTAAACCTAGGTAAAGACGGTCATCATCTGCCCTACGTTTTTTTTTTAAATAACGCTCGCTTTTCAGTGACCACAAATTTTTAATTTAACCTTTATGTAAGTAAGCATTTTCTATTTTTAGCAAAGGCAACAGGTTTTAAGTAGGTACCCAGACATCTATAAAACCCTTTGGTCGGGTCTTTTTGGTTACGCAAGTTTCGTTTTACAGTGCCTGCCGACTTAGTCAAAATGGCGAACTTACTCGGTACATATCGAAGTACTTAGTTTGTACTTACACTGAAATAACTATTTTTAAGTATGTAAGCTCCGTAATTTGCTCTAACATCATGTCTGTTTACCAGTCTAGAGTAATATAGACATTTATTATAGTCTCCATTAGAATAAATTAAGTCACTACTCAAGGCAACACGAATTTATGATTACAAGTATCTTTACCATGGAGCAAAATAAATGATCTTTACCGAGGCGGACGTACTTATAAAGAGTCCCTTAAAATATTTTATCTAAATATTATAATAGGTAGGTACACATTTTTAGGGTCTAACCTCCGAATACCTACGCAAGGGACACTTAAATTGAAGACGTCCATAAAAATATAATACACCTTCACTTTACGTGATAGAGTCGGGAAAATTGCTTGTGAATATTTGCCTCTAAATTCCCCAAGGAAAAGATCGCCAAATAGAAATGATTTGATTTATTTAGTGTATCTTATGAAATGAAATGAAATGAAATGAAATGAACTTTATTCGCTAGAAATGTAGTACAGTCTTGATGGTCAGGTTTGTAAGAGTAGCTCACACAATTCGCTAAAACTAGCATGCAAAATTAAATACTTAATACATTAAAAGTGAATTTATTAATTGGTAATAATTGGTATGTTGTAAAATTAAGGATGTCAATAGTAAAATGTCAATAAGTTTGCATCAATTAGAATAGGAAAATGTCAATGTAAATCACACACAGACAGAATAAAATGTCTTATCGATAAGCCATCTGAATAATGCCGTTTTAAAGCGATTTGTTGGCAGTTCTCTATATGATTTTGGTAGTTTATTAAATAATCTTACAACCATTGGAAAGCAACTCCTGTGAAATAAGTGGCTCTTCATTGGAGGAATAATGAGTCTGTCAGGATATCTCGTTTTAAAAGTTACAGTATCCCCAAGACGCTGAAATAGTTCGGGGTGTGTTTTAACAAATTTACAACATTCAAAAATGTACATTCCAGGAACTGTTAATATATTTAGTTCTTTAAACAAAGGTTTACATGAAGTCAAAGGTGGCACATCACAAAGAGCACGGATGCATTGTTTTTGGGCTATAAATAATCTATTTATTTCTGTAGAATTCCCCCACAGTACAATGCCATATCTTATGTTAGAAGCCACGTAACCATGATAAGCTAAGAGGGCTGTTTTGAGGTTAGCTATCTTACAAAGTCTCCATAAAGCATAGGCGAATCGGTTAATTTTGTTTGTGACCTTTGCGCAGTGAGGTTTCCATGTGCAACCACTGTCCACTGTAATACCAAGAAACGTTACGTCGTTGGCTTCGTTAATTTTTTGATCGGAGTATGTAATCACAAGGTCAGATTTCGACTTTCTATTGTGAAATTGAACGAAGGATGTTTTATCTATGTTTACTTTTAAATTGTTGTTATTAAGCCATGTTATTATAGCATTAACCATCTCGTTAATCTCTATATTATAATTGAATACCTTGTTCTCCGTAATAACCACCGCAATATCATCCGCAAACAGCGAATAATAATGATTGGTAACATTTGGGAGGTCGTTGATATATAACAAGAAAAATAACGACCCTGTTACACTACCTTGCGGAACACCTGTCTTGTTGACTCTAACGTCAGACTTACATAATATTTCCTCATTTTTTGAATTTAATTTCGAAATCGCTGTATATTGAGTCCTATTTGAGAGATAACTTTGCAGCCATTTCAATGGTAGACCGCGAAAACCGTACATTTCACATTTATTGAGCAGGATCTTGTGGTCAACAAAATCGAAAGCCTTACTCATATCGAAGAACACAGTGCAGGTACGTGTATGTTTATCCACATTTGCAGTAATTTTTGGGTCATACGAGAATGCATTACCTTTTCAAATACCTTCGATAAAACTGGTATTAAGGCGATTGGTCTGTAATTATTAATATCCGTTTCGTCCCCTTTTTTAAATATAGGTTTAATTATTGATGTTTTTAATTTATCTACTGAAAAAACTTGAATGACTATAAAAATGATAATAAACTCCGAACCTTCTCAATAGTGGGATACAGGCCTCCTCTCCGTCCGTAAAAGAGAATGGGCTGTATTTTTTTTCCACTGTGCTTGCAATGTACGGAGTGATACTTTACTTACTGGTAATTAGGTTTGGAAAAATCTAATTCATCGTGATGTCTAACTATTTGATTGTCTTTTTCGTGTTGGTTTTGCGTAACCTGCACTGTCAGAGTTTGTATGCCACCTATGAGCCTAAGTCTTCGCTTTATACATTCTAAAAATATCTCACAGACCACAGTCATGCTAGTTTCCTCACGATGTTTACCATCACCGCAGTAAATGATATATATGATCCCGGCCGATTTCGGCCACAGCGACTTGGATCTGCCTATTAAGAGCATCGCTGGTGTGCTCTCTGGTGACTGACATAGCCAATTTTTGCCGTGAAAGTGCGCTCACATTCACTGCAAGTCAGCACCCCTCCGACGTACTTGTATTGGATGGCCACGGTTGGTCGGGCCTTAAGCTCGTCACGTTTAGCATCGAGCTCTTCTCTACGTCGCCTTTCAAACTCAAACACCTTAGTGCTCACGGTATGCCTCCACAGTGACCGGTCCGCTGCCATTGCCTCCCATTGTGACGTGTCTAGGTCACATCGTTTCATGTGGCGCTTAAGCACATCTTTGTACCGAAGGAGTTGACCGCCTTGTTTCCGCTTGCCATCCTGCAGTTCTGAGTAGAAGATTTGCTTCGCCACTCTATCGTCAGACATTCGGGAGACATGGCCAGCCCATCGCAACTGGCGCCGCATTATATAGGCCTCTATAAATTATGCAATACACACATTAATCCGAATAATCGAAAGGCCAATCGCAATCCGATGGTCACATACACCACTAGAATAGCAATGTTATCTATTACTCACAATAATAATGTTGTATTGGTATACCTACAATAACCCAAAGCAAAGGAATCTATTTACTACCAAAATGGCGTCGTAAGCCCTCCGTCTGTCTTCACGGTACGTTTAACTGATTGGAGACCCTTCACCCGACTGGCTGACCCCATCAGGCAATTCGGGCAAAGATTCCATCTTGTGCACTTGTGCGGTTGTGTCGTAATTCTACCAAAACGTATTGCTTTTGTCATTTAGGTTGAAGCAGAGAGCAGTTTTTATATTATATTTAGTAGTATGACTGCGAACTTCCTACGTGAGATTATTAGGAAAAAACCCGACTACGACAAAAAAAAACGACGCTGAAAAAGTATGAAACAAGATTTTCAGGATAGAACAAAAAGAAAAGCCGTAGTCACACGGTATTATAGTGTTTAGGTTGGTACCTATAACGTGTGACTAAGGCTTTTCTTTTTGTTCTATCCTGAAAATCTTGTTTCATACTTTTTCAGCGTCGTTTTTTTTGTCGTAGTCGGGTTTTAGTTTTTTACTTTTTTTTATTTAAACAATTTTGGTGTTAATTTTTTTTTTACTCTTTACTTTTTGTCCGCTAGAGGGCGTGATTTTAAATTTGAACAATATTTTGGAAATGTACAAGTGAGGCCCTTTCAAATGATACCAAACACGGCGTATTTATCTCCATTTTTATTTTTTAAGCCTTACTTTTTGTCCGCTAGAGGGCGCCAAATCGCTTGTTGTGACACGTCACGTAGTGTTAACTTCTCGTAGAGAGATTGTTCGTGGATGCAATCAAAGAATTGAAGAAGTTGTACACCAGATATATTAAAATAAATATCAAATAGAAAATACATGAGCGCAGCCGTCAGGCGATCACATTGGCGAATACAAAAGTCAATCTCAATTCAAATACCTACGACAGTAGCATAGAATAGAGAACTATGAATCAAACAGTGACTGCACAAAGAAGGTCAACATTCAACACTTCCCCTCAATCGCTGTTTGAACTCAGACATCACCGCTGGCTCAACTGGCCTAAAAACCTAAGCCCAAGTTCACAACACAGAACTTATGTTTAGGAGCACACAAAGACTTAGTTAATACATCAGCCACCATTTCCTGAGTAGACAAATAATTCAACTTAATCACATGATTATTCACAGCCTCCCTAACATAGTGGTACCTGATGTCTATGTGCTTCGTCCTCCTATGAAACACTGGATTGACACCAAGTTTCTGAGCAGACTGATTATCATTGAACATATCTATTATCAACCCAGAACTACCAGTCAATTCAGTCACCAAGTCCCTAAGACAACTTGCCTCCTTAGCAGCCTCGCTAAGAGCAATGTACTCAGCCTCAGTACTTGATAAACTAACACATGTTTGTTTTCTACATTCCCAGGAGATGGTGTTACCCCCATACTTGAAAACAAACCCCGAAAATGATTTTCGGTCACGTACGTCACCAGTCACCACCCCAGTCCGCGTCTACAAACCCCTCAACCTTAACATGACCCGACCTGCTAAACACAAGGCTAACGTTTTGAGTCCCCTTAAGATATCTCAATACACGTTTCGCAGCCCTCCAGTGTTCCATAGTATGACACGTATTAAACTGGCTTAAGTACGAAACTGCAAACGTAATGTCCGGCCGTGTAAATACACTCAGATACATAAGAGAACCTATCAATTCCCTATACAGAACAGTACCCTCGCCTAACACACTCGTATCAGTAAACTTAACATTTGGGTCCAAAGGAGTCTGGACTGGTTTGCATTCTGACATACCGAAACTGTCAAGCAAGCGCTCAACATACCGCGCCTGACAAAGCTTAAGAGTTTTGTTCATCCTGTCACGCACTACCGAGACCCCGAGAACATGCCGTACCGCACCCAAGTCTGTAATCTTGAACGGCTTACGTAAACTCTCTTTCAGCTCTTCAGCCATGCGTGCATCATTGTAACAGACAACGAAATCGTCCACATACAAAGCAATGTAAACAACCGACTTACCATTTCGTTTGTAGAAGATACATTGTTCAAGTTGGCATTGAACAAAACCTGTCGACAGAAGCACGTCCTTCACCCTCTGATACCAAGCTCGCGAAGCTTGTTTCAGTCCGTAGACTGCCTTCTTCAATCTGTAGACTTTATTTTCTCCACCAGGTGAAATGAACCCCTCCGGTTGAAACATAAATATCTCCTCATCTAAATTACCGTTGAGGAACGCTGTCTGTACGTCCAGATGGTCTATATCCAGATCCATCTCTACAGAAATCGCCAACAACAGTCGCATAGAACTGTACCGTACTACCGGTGAAAACGTTTCAAAATAATCTTCACCATACTTTTGGGTGAACCCCTTGGCTACTAACCTAGCTTTATACCGGGCTATCTTCCCCTCGGCGTCACACTTAATTTTGAAGATCCATTTATTCCGAACCACATTTTTGCCCATAGGCCGATCCACCAACTCCCAAGCTTCATGTTGATTGAACGAGTCAATCTCTTCCTGCATAGCTTGCCGCCACAAGTCGCTCTGCCCAGAACCCAGAGCTTCCTTAACAGTGTGCGGTTCAGCTGGGATCGTATCATGTACGTACAAACCCTTAGATTGTCTAGATCTAAAATTGTACCTCGGTTCCGGAGGTTCCACCACCTCCTCAACGCTATCTTCAAAAACCAAAGTGTTGTCGCCGCCATCATCACCGCTCGCTGACACAATCGGCTCAACATTCACCGTTACCGACTCTTCAGTGACAGGCTCCCGAGCTGCATCACCAGCCACCTCAGGCACGCTTGACTTCCCCTCTCCAGTGGAATCGTCAACTATTTCCCCTGAAAGAAAGATTTCTATAGTGGCTGATCCGTGTCCAGTTCCTAGCACTTTGGCTGGGAACACACTTTCATTAAATAATACATCACGGCTTCTCTATATAGCATGTGTCTCAGAGTCATACAACCTGTAAGATCTGCCATTGTCTTCATAACCGACAAAAATATACCTCTTACTCTTAGGTTGTAACTTATTCCGCTTAACGTCATCAATATGTACATGGGCCTCGCAACCGAAAACACGTAAGTGGTCATACTTTACCCTACTACCCGACCAAACCTCTTCGGGCGTCTTCCCGCCTAATCTACTAGACGGAGACCGATTAATAAGGTACCCCGCAGTGTTAGCCGCCTCAGCCCACAGCTTGTGATCCAAACCCGCATGATACAACATACAACGTACCCGTTCCAAAAGAGTTCTGTTCAACCTCTCCGCCGCACCATTCATTTGGGGCGAATACGGAACAGTAACCTGATGCACAATGCCCTTCTGTCTAAAGAATGCGCTCAGCTCTTTGTTTACGTATTCCGTACCGTTATCACTGCGTATAGCCTTTACCTTGGATTCACATTGATTTTCCACGAGCCTAATAAAGTCTTTGGTGACGCTAGCTACTTCGCTCTTATTCTTCAAGAAGTACAAGAATACTTTCCGCGAGTGATCGTCTAGAAATGTTAAAATGTACCGCTTACCTGAGTGGGACGCAACAGGAATCGAACACAAGTCCGTGTGCACCAGATCCAACCGCTTAGTCGCTACATCACGCCTAGATTTCTTGAACGGAAACCTTATTTGTTTTCCAAGAATGCAAACATCGCAATTATTTGCAATTTCTGTATTCTGAAAATCAATAACGTGTGACAGTGACTTCAAGCTGTCATAACTTAAATGACCCAATCTATGGTGCCAAGACTCCTTTGAAACCTCTTTTACACTACTTAAAGCTATCGCGTTAGTATGCAGTTTGTATACCCCGCCAACAGACCTAACACTAGCTATACAAGATTTATTTCTAAAAATCTTACAAGTAGACTGAATAAATTCCACTCTAAGCCCTTTAACCGCTAAACTATTTACAGAAAGTAAATTTACACTCAGTCCCGGAACGTACATCACTTCTTTAAGAGTCAAATCATAATCTCCGAGTTTTAAACACACATTACCGATACCGATGCATTTCAAAGTCTGTCCGCTCGCCACGTTTACCTCTACACTGCTTGTAGAAAAATCATGTATCCAGTCTCGCTGTCCCGTCATGTGACTCGACGCACCCGAGTCTACGTACCACGTGTCAGCCAAGAACCGAGTCGCGACCATTGCCGCCCCTTTCTGGATACACTCCTTCTTTACGTGACCAGACTTTCCACAGTTCCAACACCTCGACTTCTTGTCTTTGCGTCTCTTACCAGACTTATTCTCCGACTTATCAGCAATCAGGCAATCTCCACCTTTGCAATTGTCAGACCACTTCGTATCCTGAAGCAATTTAGCCTTCACGAAGTCACTGGTCAGGTCGGTCACACTACTCTCCAAGGCCATGATCATTGGATCAAACTTAGGAGGTAATCCCTGAAGAATAATCGCCGCCAAGAACTCATCGTCAATCGGTTTATTTACAGCCGCCAACTGTTGCGAAAGCGACAAACATTCGCCAACATATTTGTCCATATCGCCACCAAAGTCGTCCAACTTTACCGAGCACAGCATCCGCAACAGTTTTAATCTCCTGCCTATGCCCTTATCGTCGTACGCCTTCTCCAGGCTCAGCCAGGCATCCTTACTCGTCTTCGCAGTCATCACGTGAGACACGCACGAAGCGTCCAGTGACAGGCAGATCTTAGCCAACGCCTTTTCATCCTTACGCCGTTTCAGCTCTGGAGTCGACTTATCGTCCTCCGGATACCCGTCGATAGAACACCAAAGGTCGTCATGGATAAGTAGGTTTCTCACATTAAACTTCCAGAGGAGGTAATTCTCTCGCCCCCTCAAACGCTCAATAGAAAGCCCACTCACGCTTCCGCCTCCTGCAGACATGGTTGCCATCTCTCTTCCGCTCACTGTATCTCAGTACAATTTTTTTTTTCTTCTTTGCGCACTCTGGGCCCATAACCCTTGTTAACTTCTCGTAGAGAGATTGTTCGTGGATGCAATCAAAGAATTGAAGAAGTTGTACACCAGATATATTAAAATAAATATCAAATAGAAAATACATGAGCGCAGCCGTCAGGCGATCACATTGGCGAATACAAAAGTCAATCTCAATTCAAATACCTACGACAGTAGCATAGAATAGAGAACTATGAATCAAACAGTGACTGCACAAAGAAGGTCAACATTCAACACGTAGCCTATGTTCAGCGGAAAATTACGACGGTTTTAACGATACCTCATATGTCGAGTTCCGATGAGGGAACAGATGAAGATACACACATACATACATACATACAAACATACATACATACATACATACATACATACATAGCCAGTCAAAATCATAACCCTCCTTTGGGTTTGCCGTAGTCGGGTAAAAAACCATATCAATACTTCTCTTTTGTTACCAATTTCAAGGGTTTTAATTTCTTTGCACGGAACTCTAGTTTTTCTCAAATGGAAGAAGCTTTAGTTAGACTTTACCCGCCTTATTACAAAACGTAGTTAAACCTGGTTTAACTTAGACTTGGTTTATCTCGCATGACGTCTCACTTCAATAATATTCAAAAGAAAGTGACAGCATGCGAGATACGTTTTGTAATAAGGCGGTACGAGTATACCATCAGCTATCTGCCAGTCAAAGTTCAGTCAAATTGGTTCGGTAATTTTGGAGATTAGCCGAACCAAATATTATTATACAGACCGACAGACCAAAATGTGTCGTATTAATTTCATATTCATTTCTGCTGCTGCTACTGACACTAAAAATGTTCCTCACGATGTATCCGTCATTCTTTTTCATCACGAGATTCCTACCCTCAACTAACGTTTCTAACTATTTAATTACATTCTGGGCAATAATCAAAAATCTAAAGCTACATTGAAGCCAATCTCCACTGATTCCAACAGAGATTCTAAGTTATATTTACTTCTCAAGTTATATCTCAATCACAAAGTCTATCCAGTTTGCTAAGCTCATTATCTATGCAACACAGTCTCACCCTTACTCAAACTTAAGCTTAAATCTGTGGTCAAGTGTCAAGTCTTAATATAATTATTTTCACTTCAGTAGCTCAAACATGTAGGTTTTGCTGCCTGAAATCAGAGAGCAAAATGCGATTTTGCTCACTGAGTGAGACAATAGTAGATTGTACACCAAGTGCATAAAACGCTCCATTTTGCGCGAGACGTTTATCCATCCGATGCGAGCTAGCGAGCGAGGATGGATATAAAGTAGAGAGTAAAATGGGTTTTATGGACGAGTTTTACACTCTACTTTTCACTTCGATTGCGAGGAAATGAAACAGCAACTTGTAAATATTGTAATAATAATTATGTTTCCCTCCAATTAACTTTTTTTTTTATCAGTAGGAAACTTGACATAACACCTGACTTACTCATACTTACTGCTCAGTTATAAAAACATTTTGAGCAAGCCTAATGCCATCAACCAATGTAATTAGGAGCAAGCCTATTGCCATCAACCAATGTAATTAGGAGCAAGCCTATTGCCATCAACCAATGTAATTAGGAGCAAGCCTATTGCCATCAACTGATGTAATTGGGACCAAGCCTATTGCCATCAACCAATGTAATTAGGAGCAAGCCTATTGCCATCAAATGATGTAATTAGGGACAACCCTATTGCCATCAACCGATGTAATTAGGAAAAGCCTATTGCCATCAACCAATCTTATTAGGAGCAAGCCTATTACCATCAACCGATGTTATTAGGTGCAAGCCTATTGCCATCAATCAATCTAATTAAGAGCAAGCCTATTGCCATCAAGCGATTACGGTAATTGAGGGAAGCCTATTCCCATCAACTTTCCTTGTATACGTAATAAAAAGCAGTAATTCCTTGTTCTTAGAATACTAACAAAACGAATTAAATTAAAGAGGTTAAGTATTCTATGAAGTTGGAGTTGTTCGTGTGGCTGTTGGGCCGGTTACCAGTGCCGATTACCTTAGGCTTCGACGAAGATTTTACTTTATGCTCTAGAGCATAAAACGCGACTTTATGTCGCCTACGCACGACATAAAGACGCATTTTAGAGCGAGAGAAGTGAAAAGTAACTTTTTAATTTTTGTTTTCAGAAAGCCGCGAATATCTTATTCAGCCTTGGGTTAATCATGCAATTCGAAACATTCACACTCTATCTCTTTCCCGCCATTAGAAACAGAGAGAGACAAAGACCAGCCCTTTCGAAGTTCCGATTTTGAATTCGCCTTTTTTTTTGTATTTTAATGACCTGAATTCGACCTCAAAGACAAACACGTTCGGAATTACGTACTAACTAAAGTTTTGCAAAAAGATTATTATGTCTTTTAATGTAATTTATTGAATTTTTAACATAATTATTGTTGTATTTAAACGAAAATGTATTTACTGCAAATAAAACTGATATTACCTGTAAATATTTATTTCTAGTTTCGTTTTTTATGTTACGTATTATATTTTGAATAATAAAATATTATGGGTGCTATTTCCGAACACGCCTTAATTTAAATAAAAGAGCGGGAATAAAATTTCGTGGCTGGCGTAAAGAATTGAATAAGTAAAAAAATATTAAAATAATCGTAAAATATAAGTGAAACTAGCAATGAGAACAGTATTTTAACACCGGAAGAGTTAAAGCAACAAGTTATTAATGCAGAATTAAGTTTCCTACCTGAGAAATATCTGAAAGCATACCATGTCTTCAATGAATGGAGACTTTCAAAGGGCGCAAGCAGTTTTTCGGAGACGGTGTTGCTATCTTATTTTTTAGATTTATCACAGACGAGGCGATCATCTATAATGTGGAGTATTTACTCAATGTTGAAAGCTACTAACGTGCATATTGAAACATACGCAAAACTCGTATCTTTTCTAAAAAGAATGTCAGTTGGGCATAAGACTAAAAAGTCCCAAAATTTTCAGAAAAATTTCATAATGAAGCTCCGGACTGCAATTTTCTTGCCGCTAAAGTAAGTGGTACCTATGAATCTATGTTGTTAGTTATTAAAATTTGTGTGTAGACTGTTATGTATAAAGGTACTTAGGTACTGCTTACTACTAATTTTCCTGGAGGTCAATCCTAGTCTGGCTTAGCAATACTGTTGAAATATTTATTACGATATGTAAAAGATGCAAAGATGCGATATGTAAATGTTAATTTATGCATATTAATTATGTAATATTTTCATTACAGGTTGTACTGATCATAGGAATTAGTGGAGCATGTCGCAATAACGAGCTATTACAGCTAACAGTTAATAATATCGAAAAGCATTCAGATAAATTACTGTTAGTAAAATTGAATAATAAGTCTGTAGTCGACCTCGGATCCTTGGTCTCACCCACGCCCATCCACTTCCAACGACGCACAGTGTACCTACTTATACAGAAAGCCGGTCAGAGTCACCAACGTTCACCGTAGTTCCTTCTCAATCCGCCACCAAAACAGAAACCTTAACCCCAGATAATCAAACTCAACTCAATGCAACTATAACGTTGCCAAATAAATCTGTTACTTTTAATTTGCAGAATTGCAGTAATTTTACTTTTAACTTTTAAAATGTCCCATTTTATTGAATTGGTACTACCTACAATGTTAATTATTTTGATTCACATTATATAGTTATTTCAATCTATTCCTGTTCATTATTTTATCTCCTAAAGTGTTCTCGCTGCTGAAGTGAAAAGTTATGTGTGTTACACGAGAGCAAAATTTTTTGCATCTCGTGCCTTTGAATCCCTCGCCACACTCAGGATTCAAATTTAGAATCACTCGCTACGCTCGTGATTCAATCTTTGAATCCTTCGCTTGCTCAGGATTCAAAATCAGCACTCGCAGCAAAAACCGACTTTGCTCTCTTGTTGCACAAATAACTATTAAATAATTGCTTGATTTTAATTGTGGTCAACTAAATATAACAGTCAACATATTTTACGAGACAATACAAGACAGAGAGTCTGAAAGTCATTTGAAAAACCGTACATAACGCAATGAGAGAATAACACCTATAAATATAATAAACAAGGTAAAATCGTTACGAAATGAAATAAAAATTAAAGTGTCTGTTTGTTTTATCAAAATAACAGCTTTTTACTTAATTCATTGGAAAATACGTACGGTACTTCTATAAAAAGAAACATTTATTTTTAACGGAACTATTAACACGCTTTATACAAAAATCTTCCCTCCTTATCCTGTCATTTTCTGTACCAATTTGAGAGCAAACCTACTGAAATCTCCGCTTTATTTGCTCTATAGCATCGAATCAGTACCTGTCTACTAACCTGAACCAACAAAGTTGGACCACGATCTCTCTCAAGTTAGCCTTACTTGGCTTAGCAATCCCGTGCCCCTATAACTTCAACGTCGTTAAGTTAGAGTCAAGTAAGGCTTGCCGTTTATTGGTCAATGTTTGTATTTAATTTTCTTCGTTTACTTAGTATTAGCGGTAAAAGTTTTGTTTCATTCTTAGTATTAGTAGTAACGGTTTTATTTCATTCTTAGATGTGGAATTGTAATAAAAGTGTATTGCTTTGGTTTCATATGTATAGCTTAGATTGTGCTTGTGAAAAATATCTAAGTAATATATAGAAAAAATTATGGCTAAAATGTGTGGAATAAAACATTATATAATGTAAGCAATTGCCAAAGGTAAAAACATCAAGTTTTAATGAAGCACTCCCTTTCACGAAACCACCACTATTCGTCCGACTTTCTGTCAGCGGGATGTAATGGGTAATGGTTAATGAGATTAAATTTTCACATATAATAAACATTAAAAAGATAAATAAAGGAGGATTTTCTGCTACGATGGTACAGAACCTTTAATACGCGAGCCCAACTCGCACTTGGCCGGTTTGTTTTTACTTGATGCGTCCTAACGGCCAGATAGTATAAGTAATATGAACTCACCTTTTAACCCCATACACGTAGGCAATCCCAATGCACTCAAAGAATGCAATAATCAGCAACGGAAAGTTCCCACTGTACATATCAAACAGCAAGAAGATATAACTGCCGGATCCATGAGCGAAGCACATAGACAAGAGACAGCAAAGGAAGCACAACCCTCCAGTCAAATACTCCTTTCTCAAGTTAGGGAACAGCTTCATATCCACGATGGAGGTTACGACTCCTTCTAGGGTTCCGAATTGGGAGTCTATGCCTAGTGTGAACAGCATCAGGAAGAAGAGGACGGACCAGAACTGGGCGCCAGGGAACTGGTTGATGGCTTCTGTGAAGATTATGAACGCTAGGCCCGTGCCGGAGGCAGTCTGTGGAAGGAGAGATCAAAGTGTGAGGGTTTAGGAGGTCTTATGTATTGATTGAGGGGTGAAGTAGATGGAATTAAAAGGAAAACAGTAAGGCAAGGTTTCCACCATAGCGGGCACGAGGGGAGCAGAGCGAACGAGTGCAATTCGACCAATCACAGGAGAGACTAGAAGAGCGATGTGGATTTCAGATTTATTGGTTGACTCCCAAACTTTCTTCTCCGCTATGGTGGGCCTGACCGTGTTGTCACCACTTACATTGTCCAGCTCCTTTTGCAAGTCACACTCAGGAAGCTGTGGCATCACCAAAGACGTCAGACTCCCGTTACGGTCCACCGTCACCATCTGCCCAGCTTCAGGCAGCACCATAGGACTGAACACAGGTCCAAACAACTCCAGTAAAGTTTCGTTCCTCACGTCCAAACACTTCTCATACACCATGGTAGCCTTGAACCCAATTATAGAAAACACTACGATGCCAGCAAACATCGACGTTAAACAGTTGGTCATAGAGACCATTATTGCATCTCTGTAGCAGTTATTATCGACCGGGTTGTACGATGAAAATGCAATCAAGCCGCCAAAAGCCAGGCCGAGGGAAAAGAATATTTGTGTGCCTGCTTCTAGCCATACGACAGGGTCTAAAATCCTGTGCCACTTCGGCGAAAATAAATGAATCAGGCCGTCACCCATGCCTTTAAGTGTAATGCCTCTAAAGAAGAAAATGACGAGGACAATGTAAGGGAATGTGGCTGTTACGTAGACCACTTTCCCTGAAGAGGCAATGCCTTTGATCATGCACAAGTAGACTAGAATCCAGGCGATAACTAAGGCTAGAGCTATCTTGTAGTTGAAGGTCTCGGGATAGTTGATGTCTTCGGATATTTGTAGTGTCGTGCGGTACCAGAAGTATTGGGTCGGACTGCTCACCTGAAACAATACAAACATCTCATTAGTATTTTCCAAGTTTAATTAAATTTTTGCTTAGACATAATTATAACCAGCATGATGAGCTCTTCTCACCGTCGGCGTTTCAGTTGTTTTAGAACCCAATGGCTTACCACGCGACGATGGCAAAAGACCAGAGTACCAGACGGCATGTCTTTATTTCCATGGATCCAAGATAGATAGGCCTTTAGTGTGAGATGAAACATGTATTGATTGATACGCTTGCATGCCACTTGATGGCCATAGCAATACCATGGGACTTCTCTGTTTATCTATACCTTCGGGGATTGCAGGGGTGATATTACTCCAAGAAAAACATTTCGAACTCAAATTGAATAAGACACTTATTAAATAACTTCCCTTATCCAATATATTCCTCACAGAAGACATCGAGACGAATTCATTCGTCTTAATAATAGTAATAAGATAAAATGACAAAGAAAATCTGGCTCTTCAAGTAAAATCTTTTGACCCAAGTAATTGTGTGCACGAAAGATGTCGTTTGTTCTGCGATGACTATCGTAATTAGTTGGAGATTAAGGATAAAACCTTATTAATTCTAACATAATTTCTTTATTTAGTTTTCCCATGAAAGATTGTTGAGGAGCTCGTGGGTAAATAATACAGCTCGGGTTGACCTTCAGGTTAAGCCGCACTTGGCTAGGTTGGTCCATGGATGGGTGACCACGAAAAACATACTAGTTTCCTCCTTGCCTCGGAAAGTACGTTAAGCTGACGGTATTTGCTGTCATTTTAAGAGATCTTTGATAGTTGTTACTGTGGCCCGAAATTTTGACAACCAGTCGTATTATACAGCCCTTTTTCTGATGTTATTAAATTATTTACTAAAGAACAAACTTATCCAAATTTTTCTGGGGTATCATAATATTATTATTAACTAGTAGTAACTGGGTTGTGGAGGTCAGTTATTTCATGTATAATACTGATATTCAGCTGCATCCGGTTAGACTGGAAGCCGATTCACACATAGTTGGGAAAACGCTAGGCAGATGATGATTTTTTCCCATGAAACTATGTAGAAATGATGATTAAAGATTTATAATATACGGGGTGGAAATGGAATAAACCGACGCGAAAACAGTTCCCAGTAGGTACCTGTATTCTGTAGGTGCATTTTCTTGCATGAACACGTTGCAGTTTAAAAACAAAGTTCAAAACATGTTGAAAAAGGTGGCTTTTATTTCTCAACACGATGATGACGTGGCAGAAAAAACATTTACCTAACAAAACAAAACAACGAAGTAGGTTCGAAGTAAAGAATAACAGAAAAGCATTCGAATTTTAAAATAAAAGAGATTGCGAATGGAACAAGATTTTCTGATTAATGCCAGCCAGATGCGAATCTGAATGAAAAAAGTCTGTCATAAATTACTGAGCACTTTCATTAAGATTTTTGATAGATTGTCATTTTTTTTTTTGCACCACTGTTTTTTGTAGTGTTTATTCAATAATTTTTTTAGTATTCATTACTTTTCATTCGACCTTTGTGCCAAAGGTGAGCCATAGACATTTTAGGATGAATACGAATAGGTCCAGTTGAGACTTGAGACCAATGTTTGGTCGCCAGGTATCAGGCTTATTGCTGACTTGGATTTTGGTGCAGCCTTGATACATAAAAAGTTTTTGTAAAGTATGTAGCGTTTGTGTGGTTAAATAATAACTGCCGCACACTAGGTGATCCTCAGGTAAAGACGACACGGTTGGCGCAGTGGCTCAAGCTATGGACTGCTGCGCTGCGTGTCGCGGGTTCGATCCCCGCACGGAACAAATATTTGTATGATCTACAGATAGTTGTTTCGGGTCTGGGTATTTGTGTATATGAGTTTAAATGTTTGTGAACGCACCCACGATACAGGAGAAATTCCTAGTGTGGGGCAACGTTTTAAAAAAAAAAAGCCGCGTTTGTCCAGGTCAATCCATGGATGGGTAACCTATTCATTTACTCGTTTTTCTTTCTTATCATTCCTCACACAATCCATCCATCGTTTCCTTGATATTGGTCAAGCCTCGTATTAAACCAGGCCGTCGTCACCGAGGCAGGCCCAAGAAACGCTGTCGTGACGATTTGGACTCATTCCTTACTGATTGGCCAGAGAAGGCAAAACATCGGAAGAGACGGAAAGAATTGGGGGAGGCGTTTGCCCAACAGTGGGACAATTAAGATTAAAAAAACTAGCCTACTCTCCTCAATTTTATCCTGAAGACAGAGGAAATCTTAAATAGATTCCGGAATTCCACTACTTGACTGAGCGTTATAAAAGATGTAGCAAAGCGCTTCGTGCGAATGTCTGGAAAATCGATAAGGTATGGGTGAAAACTCGCAGTACGTTCCAGACGTACTGCGAGTTTTCTCGATGGCAGGGAGATGGTGGAATTTACTAATATTATGCATTATACAATTTACATAATTTCGAACCAGCATGGATATCGAATTAGCATTGGAGATATTTCTGAGAGTTATTTTCGTATTAACTTGATATTTAAAGAAGTAAAAAAAGTTAAAGATTTAATTTTGAATCGCAGAAAACTTTTATTTCGCCGGGCCGTCGCGCATCGTCGCCGCCATAGCTTGGATTCTGTAAATTTAAGATTTATTTCGACTTGTCAGCACTTCGATTGAAATCGGTTTCTTTTTACTGACTTCACATTTTTGCTCTTCACTCTAAAAGACAAATTGAAAACCTAAACTTGTCTGAGTAAATCTTCAGTTCACTCATTCATTGAAGGAAGAGCTGTCTAGGAGCTACAAATGGTTCACAAAAGTTTCTTATACATAGGTACCTACAACGAAAGTCGGTGCTTTGGCGATATTTTTGCACATTTACATTCTGTAAAGAATTGAAAGTTTGTATGAAAGCCCATTACATCTGAAGTACAAAACGTGGATGTTGGTACTTTAAATACGATTGTTAAATAAAAATAAGTTGTTAAGTAAAAGTAAGTTGTTAAGTAAAAGTAAATTCTATCATTGATTTTGGGAAGCTCGAGCCCTAAGTGGCTTGAGTGTGTTGATGCTAATTTTTTTTGGGCATATATACATATTATTTTTTCACAACTCCATCAATATGGGTATCAAATGAAAGGGCTTGATTGGGAGAATACTATACAGACACTATTACAAATTGCAAATCTAAGATGGCCGCCATCACAAAATGGCGGATTACATATTTTTTACAATTCCATCAATATGGGTATCAAATGAAAGGGCTTGATTAGTAGAATACACTATAATAAATTTCAAATCCAAGATGGCCGCCATCACAAAATGGCGTATTAGGTACATATTTTTTCACAACACATCAATATGGGTATCAAATGAAAGGGCTTGATTAGTAGAATACTATACACTAAAACAAATTTCAAATCCAAGATGGCCGCCATTACAAAATGACGAATTACGTTTGTTTTTACAACTCCCTCAATATGGGTAGCAAAAAAATGAAAGGGATTTATTTGTAGAATAATATATACTATATTGAAAGGGAATTAGGAATATAAACTAATGAAATTAAAACAAAAAAGCTTGAAAATAGTTTTTTGACTTTTACTCCCTTTAAACTTGGTCAAACTTTATTAATATTATATACTTATACTAGCGACCCGCCCCCCGCTTCGCACGGGTGAAATGTGCTACATATAAACCTTCCTCTTGAATCATTCTATCTAATAAAAGACCCGCATCAAAATCCTTTGCGTAGTTTTAAAGATCTAAGCATACATAGGGACAGACAGCGGGAAGCGACTTTATTTTATATTATGTAGTGACAGTTCAGTAGTGATAGTGATAGTGAAACACCACAGACTACTAAGTATTTTAAATAGAATCCCTATTACACCTTTTAGACATCCCTTAGGTGACAGAAAACAATTTAGAGTAAATAAACGGACGGATTAAGGGCAGACCCTTTTCCAAGTTTCATTTAAAATGGCGTAAATGTAGTACTACTTAAGTTATAGAACAAATAAGTTAATCCCTGTTTAGGACCTTTTCGAAATAATAACCTTTTTGTCCAGAATAATAAACTTGACATTGTAAATGCTTTCCTAAATAAATGATTCTGGTATTTTTCTCAATTCAGTAGCGAGAATGAAAACGCCAATTCAAGTTTTTTTTTTATACGAACCTAAGCAATGTAACTTACAAAGTTACAAATAAGGCAATTTAGATCCCGTCGGGGCTACGGGTTGTTCGAAAGAGATACCGCGACCACGACACAAGGGCTAAGAAGGAACATGGGTGGTTTTTAGTCAGTAGAAGCCTGACTCCCTACCGCTCTGCCCAAAGCGGGAGGAGTCATTTGATGATTTCCCACACCACAAAAAAAAAACAATTTAGAAGATTTTTGTTCAGTTGATTATCGATGGACACTTCGCGTATTACATGAGACTTAAAAATAACATCCCTGCCTAACCCTTTGAGGAGTACAGACATGATATTGATACAACATGCACAAAGTCAACGGTCAAAAATTTCCTACTTCTGGGTAGATATAAAAAAAAAGTGTAAGTCTACATATTACAAGGCCGTCAGTGGTGAAAACATTGCTGAACCACAGAAAGCGGCCCCTGCACCAATTAGACACAAAGCCACATGTTTCCGACCCCTGTCTGGGTCAGGGATGTCCCCCGTCCCTTTTGACAACAAACTGTCCAAGATTAAAATGTTATCCGTCCAGCAATCTAAATGTACGGTCACTATAAACGGACTGACTGCGGATATTTGTTATTCTTTATTGCACACACAAAAATACAGTATACATACAAATTGCAATAATATAGCTTACGTACAATGACGAGACCAGAACTCAGAATGATCCAGAATAGGGGATCGGACAGGGTCAAAATAATATGATTCTGTTTAGTCCGTAAGTTAGATTATCGAAAAACATTGAATACGTGTTTTTTGTTTTATCAAATCAATAAAAAATGACGAAGATAAAACGTGTCAAAGATCTTGGAGTGGGGCTTGAAACGTCACTTGTGTCGTCAAAATGTACTATCATATGACGTCACACGAGTTTTCGAAGCACTGTATCGTCTTCATTTTAAGTTTACGTGAAAAAAGAAAAAATACGTGTCCAATAATTTTTGGAAATCTATCTGACGGACTAATTAGTTTTTTTTTGTCCGATCCCCTATTGGGTTTTCTTACAGCAAATCTAATTTCAATTGTGTGATTGGTAAAAGAGGATAATGCCCATGCGCATTTAAAATACATTTTAATCTGCCTAGCCCTTTTCCCAAACTTTTTTGGGGTCGACTTCCAATCTAACCAGATGTTGCTGAGTACCAGTATTTAACATGAAGCGACTGCCCATCACCTTCATAAACCAGTAACTGAGTACGATACCCCTTGGTAAGACTGAATGTCACACCTTCGGCTTCTGACTACTAATAACGACTATCAAAGGTCCACAAATGACAGCTTCCCGTTTTCCAAGGCACGAAGGAAACTGTATGTAATAGGTGGCCCATGGTGGAATTATCCACCAACAAACTTAGGCAAAACACGGCTTAACTTAAAGATCAACCTTGTGGATGTGTGGATGATATTATTAAGACACAAGCTCCTCAATAAAATCAAAAGTGCCATTCATAAACTTTTTACTCGCAAACCAAACTTTTGGCAGTAGAAAAGACATTACGGAAGCCCTAAAATAACGAGTTGTCTTTGGCAGAGTGCAAGAGTGGCGAATGTGGGTCATCTTTGTGGCCTGTGACGTAACGCGGTCCCTTTCATCTCCGTGATAGGGTCTTATTACAGGAATGAGCATTACTGATTGTAAGTAGCGAGGGAGACAAAAGACAAATGAGTTCAATTTGGCCAAATGATTGCAGGGATCGGCAAATTATTGTTTATATTTTAACATTAATATTACAAACCATTGGATGTACTAGTACGTACACCTCTGCAACCCTTTTTTTTTTTGGTTGGTGGAAAATCATCGTATAACCCCCCCCCCCCCCCCCCGCTCTTGGGCAGAGCGAAGGGGAGTGTCAGACTTCTACTGACTAAAAACCAAACCCATCTTCGCCCTTGTGTCGGAGCCGCGGTAACCTTTCGATATCCACACCTCTGCAACCCTTCGGGGTTTACAGGATTGAAGTTATGTTATGTGTTTGAAATAAAATAACAGTACTTCTGAAATCATTAAGACTAAATATTTACAAATAAAAGTCTAATTTACATAAAAGAAACTCATCATCTGCCTAGCCTTTTCCCAAGTATGTTGGGGTCGGCTTCCAGTCTAATCGGAGTCTTTAACATGGAGTAAATGCATATCTGACCTCTATAGCCCAGTTAGTACGTACTGAGTAATACAATATCAATCGGTAAGACTGGTTGTCAGACTTTTGGGCCACTACCAGTAACGACTGTCAATACTTAAAAATGACAGCCGGGACCGCGGCTTAACGTTGTTGACTAGGCGCGGGGGATACTCGGTCGCTAAATTGTTGTTCAACCGTCCATCAAAAACCTCAAATTGACAAAACCAACAACCACAAAATGCTTTAAAAAATAGTCAACTAAATTGAGTTTGTCAGTAAACGTTTTTTTGTTTCTTTTCACCAGTTTTATAGTATTCTCAAATCAACTTTCGGTGTCATGTTCATAAGGTTGATATTCACATGTGGCTCTATTTTTAGTCCGGCTGTCTGCTCTCACAGTTAGTAAACAAGCGTGAACCGGATCAATTTGCAACCGTTTTGTAGCAGACATCCAGAATAACAACAATATAGATTGTTGTTCTATTTACGTTTTTCTTCCGTTTCCTAACATTATAAAAAATATTTCTTATATTATGTACAAAACATCACGCCTGTATTAGGTACCTAAAGGGTTACGCAGTATTATATCTAAAAGTACACTCACATTCCGCCGGTTATGTTTATGTAATAGGGGGCGAGCATATTACCATCAACCGGCACAAACAAAGACTCCATAGGCTGTTACTTAGAATTACATGTTTGAAAAACCCAATAGCACTTTGCCCGACCAGGGAATCGAACCCAGGACCTCATGCTCTGCAGTCGCGACCACTAGACCAATGAGAGTCTATAAAATGTGTAGAATATAAATAGTTTACCATTATAAAAAACCTCTGTTCTCTAAAAAAAAAAATTATAAACTAAAAATATCCAGTTCACTCTAAATACTTCCAGTAAATATTTCTTGTAAAATGTGTTTGAACTTTATCAGTTTAAAGTTCGCCAACGCAACGCCTACGCGCTGCGCCCACAAATTCAGTTTGTGCTACGGCGTAGGCGACTGTGGCTACGCCGTAGTCCCTGCTACGGCGTAGGCACCTACACCGCCTATAGCATGAGCTAAGTTTTATTGCAGTACTTTTATTTTACTCAAATGACAAAAAGATATTTACTTTTTAGTGAAACTGCAGCAGTTACTTGTTTTTTAGGGTTCCGTAGTCAACTAGGAACCCTTATAGTTTCGCCATGTCTGTCTGTCCGTCCGTCTGTCCGTCCTCGCTTAATCTCTGTGACCGTTAGCATTAGAAAGCTGAAATTTGGTACCAGTATGTGTATCAATCAGGCCGACAAAGTGGTAAAATAAAAATTGGAATAAAATGTTTTATTAGGGTAGCCCCCCTATATATAAAGTGGGAAGTGATTTTTTTTTTAATTTCAACCCTAACGTGTGATATATTGTTGAAAAGGTATTTAAAAATGAATAGGGGTTTACTAAAATTATTTTTTGATAATGTCAATAATTTCGGAAATAATCGCTCCAAAAGTAAAAAACAATGTCCCCCCCCCCCTCTAACTTAAGTTTAGAAAATATGAAAAAAATCTGAAAAGTAGAACTTTATAATGACTTTCTAGGAAAATCATTTTGAAAGTGAAAAAAAATAAATTAAAAATATAAAAAAAAACATAATGGATAAACTCATAAATGGGAACACTTATTGTGACGGACGGGCCCAATAAGCGTGGCCCGACACGCTCTTGGCCGGTTTTTTTTACATGCACCTCTGATTTTTCGGATTCAAATACGTATTGCTACCATTGGCGGTTATCGCTTGCTCGGAACAGACACACACGAAAACATCTGCTCGGAACAGACACACACGAAAACATCAGCTCGGAACAGACACACACGAAAACATCTGCTCGGAACAGACACACACGAAAACATCTGCTCGGAACAGACACACACGAAAACATCAGCTCGGAACAGACACACACGAAAACATCAGCTCGTAACACACACACACGAAAACATCTGCTCGGAACACACACACACGAAAACATCGTGACAAAACCAGCATGCCTGAAAGATATTTCTCGACAGCATATAAAGCCAAGTATCACGCCTGTAATCCCCGAAGGGTTAGGCAAAGGTGTACCAATTAGTAGGTACACCCACATTTCGCCAGTTAGGTATATTAATAGTAAATATAGAGCCTATTACAATCAACTAGGCCCAGACAAAATGAAAGCTCATTTATTTCCTTTCTTACTAAATGTCAAGCAAACTTGCCCAAACATTTTGGTGGATATTTTGTAAACTATTACAAACTGAGAATTATTAACATTGAATGATCGTTAACAAGTTTAAGCCTAATGACCCAACTTGTTAGAATTTTAAGAAGTTAGAGATTTTAGATTACTACATTTCGAGATGAGCCAGTTTTGTTTGTTAAATGGGTTATTTTGTTATTATTCAATGAGATTTAAGGTGGTATAGAGAGGAAGATATGTCATAGATTTTCTTTCAACAGAAAAGTCATAATTTTTTTCTCCTGTCTGATGAGATGATGAGTAATACAGAAGTATGGAAAAAGGCTTTTTTTCCGTTTTTTTTTCTGCATTTGTGGCATGAACCAAATAAATACCTGTTTTCTTTCTTTTTCGTTTTTTCTTGTTGTGTGCACAGAGTCCTGATGAATTGAAATGTTTGTGTCGTATTATATTATTCTTAAACCTAAGGTTTCGAAATACGAACGAACCCGACATCTAAACCAAGGTACAACGCATGTATTCGACATCTTGCGTCCATTCGTTTAGATTTTCATTAATACCTAAAACTTGTATGCTATCAAAAACATTCCAATATTTACGAACGCTTCGTGGGGCTGGACACAAAGAAATATAAGGTACAAAGGTGCAGCTGACATTTGTCATAAATGTTACAGCACCATGCTGAGATAGTGGCCCTTTGGCTTCGCACGGGGTTAATTTAAGTTGGCTACAATTTAAATTTAATGAATGTACCTAAGTCCTAATTTTAAGTGTTACTTATATGTTTACTTTGTTTACCTGTAGTTTTTTGTCAATTTGTTTTTGTCCTGTGGGAAACCAATAAATCATTTTTCTTTCTTTCTTTCAGCTTATTTCAAAAGAACTAAGCTTCTTCTTTACGTGTCGATGAGCTCAAATCGTATTAGACCAGTATGTAGCCCCCTGCATAGCTCTATCATTTGCTTCTAGTAAATCTTGATAGGTGCAAGTGGTTGTGCAGGATGGGCAGGATAGGAGGTGGCGCATATTATATCCTGCCGAGGGGTGCCACATAACTATCAATCAATCAATCAATCATATATTTTGTAAAACATAGGTAAGTATTACAGATAGTCTTTGTTAAAAATGAGCACTATGTTTTGCCAATATTATGGCGTACAAAATTTCATTAACATATTTATTAGGTATACATTTAAAGTGGCATGTCAACAGATCACAATAAAAATAATTCAAAATATGTCAAGTACAATAAGAAATAAAAGTAAAATAAAAAATATGTCAGTAAATAGGTCATCACAATTTGAAATAAATACAAAATTAACACAGTCGTTACTAAGTCAATAAAATCATTAATGTCTCAAAATCAATCCATACATTTCAACTAAGCTTTACAATGCATATATTTCAAAAGAAATAAGGTGTACCTTTGTGCTCTACGTATTGTTACGATGTTTCCCAATGATCTCTCTTTGTGTACATAAATCTATACTAATATTATATAGAAGTAAAGTTTGTGTGTTTGTATATTTGTTAAATTGTAAGGGGTAATCTCGGAATCTACTGAACCGATTTTAAAAATTTTTTCACCAATAGAAAGCCACATTATTGCTGGTTACATAAAAAACCGAAAAATAAAAAAGCTTTTACGTGGTAGACCGTTTTGCAAAGTGAATCGGAGAAAAAACGGTCGAATGAAAGCGTTTCTTACGAACGCTGCCTTAACTATGAAATATATATTTTTGAGTTCTAGAGAAAAGATGAGGAGCTTGAAAATGCCTACAATAAAGTCAACGACAGCATATGACTAACTTTTATATTTAAGTTACAAAAAGTATTTTTTTAAATATTAGAACATTATGCCCAACGAAGTGGGCACGGGTCATCTAGTGTTAAAATAAATAAATGAGCAAGACAAAAAAAATTGTTATAAATATTATTACTTGTAAGATGTCGGTCTGTCTAGTGTTGAAGATTTATGATTGGGTTCGGGTTACTTGTAATTACTTTATAATAAAACAACGGAGTGAAAAAATAGTTCAACTATATTACGTGGCAAAAGGCAGAGAGAAGTTTTCAATATGTCACTTTGACATTGACACAATATGACATAATTAATGTAGCTAATAAATACAAAGACAATGTTGCGTTCATTACTTAACACCCCCTTTAGAATGCAATCCCATTTCCTTTGTACAATAATAATGTTTATTAAAAGTAGTTCCCTTAGTCAATATGTCCGCCACCATATTACTACCTTTGCAATTTACAAAGTTTACATTTCCATTGTGATAATTATCTCTTAAAAAATGAAATCTAATATCTATATGCTTCGTTTTAGGTTTATAACAATCAGTGGAAGCTAAACGTATTGCACTCTGATTATCACAATATATGGGTAAGGGACCTTCTTCATGCAGACCAAGTTCCAGTTGCAGCTGACGGAGCCATAACGCTTCCTGTGTCGCAGACGCCATAGCCATATATTCTGCCTCGGCTGTAGACAGGGCAACTGTTGGTTGTTTGCAGGAGTTCCACGCTATACCACCATTCTGAAAAATAAAAATGTAACCTGTGCAGGACCTTCTGTCCTCTGGGCTGCTGGCCCAGTCTGCATCGCAGTAGCCTCTTATTCCATTCGACTCATCTTTACTGAAGCATAGCTTTATATCTTTTGTTCCTTGGAGATATCTCAGTATTCTTTTGACACCGAGCCAATGTTGATGTCCAGGATTGTTAACATATCTGCTGAGTTTATTTACTGCAAACCCAATATCTGGTCTAGTTGCCTGGGCTAGATACAATAAACATCCCACTGCCTGTCGATAAGGAATATTCTCATTACTTTCAGTATCAACTGTATCAAATTTAGCATTCACCTCTATAGGTGTTTTCACAGGTTTTGATTCTGACATTCCGAAACGCTCTAATGTTTCTGTAATGTAATTTTCTTGATCAAGCATGACAATTCTTTCCTTACGATTTCTAGTGATGTTCAATCCAATAAACTGTTTTGATTCTCCAAGATCTTTCATGTGAAATTCCCCTTTTAATTTTTCTTTAATTTCTGACTTTAAATTAATATCATTTGAAAATATAATGAGATCATCAACCCATACAGCAACAAAAATCATTGTTTGTTGTTTCACATAATAATAGATGCATGGATCTATTTTTGATCTAGAAAGACCAATTTTCTGTAGCACACTATCTAGTTTGACATTCCATTGCCGGCTGGCCTGCTTTAGACCGTAAATTGATTTCTGTAACAAGCATACTTTTGTTCCTTCTTCATACAACTCGGGTTGAATCATATAAATTTCATTTTCTATATCTCCTTGCAGAAATGCTGTTATGGCATCCATCTGGTCAATATCTAGGTCATATTTTGCAGCCAGTGCAATCAGGTATCTTACAGAAGTGTATCTTACAACCGGTGAGTATATTTCGTCATAATCAATGCCTCTTTTCTGTGCGTAGCCTTTAACTACAAGTCTAGCTTTATATCTGTTCACAGCCCCTGTTTCATCAGTTTTAGTCTTAAAAATCCATTTACAAGGAAGAGCTTTCTTTCCCGGAGGAAGGTCAGTAAGCGTCCAGGTCATGTTTCTTTTCAGAGATTGATATTCTTCATCCATGGCATTTCTCCATTTATCAGCATTTTCTGAGGATAAAGCTTCTTTTACAGTTTCCGGATCTCTTGGATATTTAATCGAACAATAATAACTAGGTTTTGAATTACTTTCAGATTCTTTAGGTATGTTTCTTGGGCGTAAGGTGACGTTACTGTCTGGTAAGTTCTTATAAATTCTATCTGATTTTCTACTGGGAACATAAACATCATCTTCGTCTGAAATTGTTCCATATTCATCGGAGCTTTCACTAACATATACATCTGAAGATTCTAATTCCAATTGTTGTTTTTCTGTTTCAGGTTCAGGTGCTGATGAAGCAGGTGATGACTGTACGACGGTAGAGCTGTCAACATCACAAGGTAAGTATACATTGTTGTATTTCATAACATTCTCCAAAAATTCAACATCTCTACTCTTGATAATTCTGTTTGTTTCAGGATCAGCGAGGCGGTATCCTTTTGTGTTATCACAATAGCCTATAAAAATCATTTTCCGTGACTTCGGGTCCCATTTCTTACGTTTCTCCTTGGGAACTTGTGTCATGACTTCAGAACCAAAGATACGCATGTTTGACAAATTAGGCACCTTACCATACCATAATTGATATGGGGTCTTTTTGTTTATAGCTGTAGTAGGCGAGCGGTTAATTACATATGCAGCAGTAGCTGTTGCCTCGGCCCAATAAGGTTTTGGTAAGTTAGCATCCAACAACATACACTTGGCCCTCTCTACAAGAGTGCGGTTCATTCGCTCTGCGAGACCATTTTGTTGCGGTGAATATGGTGTAGTGGTTTGATGCTGTATGCCATACTGACTCAAATAACTATCAAAATCTTTATTACAGTACTCTAAACCGTTATCAGTACGTATAACCTTAATTTTCTTATTACATTCATTTTCTACCTTCTTTTGGAAATCTTTGAATGCATTTAAAACACTGAGCTTGTCTTTGAGGAAGTATACATACACTAATCTTGAGAAGTCGTCTATGAAAGTTATAAAATATCTCATACCTCCCAGTGACGGAGTCTCCATTGGACCACATAAGTCAGAATGTATCACCTCTAGTTGTTCTGAAGCTCTGGAACCGACATGGTTGAAAGGTAGTCTCGACTGCTTTCCCTCTATACAAGTCGTGCAGGTCACAGGTAGCTTGACCTTTTCTGAAGACAGGCTCACTCCCTCAGTGCATTCTGGTAGTCTGTTTACATCTGGAAAGTTTAAATGTCCCATGCGTCGATGCCACAAGACAACATCATTTGAAATATCAGAAATACACAGATTGCTATTTATTTCTCTGATTACATTAAGTAAATATAAGTTGTTTTCTAATTTAGCTGAACAGATAAAATCTCCTTTACTGTTGAAAATTTCACAACTATTTCCATGAAAGTTGACTTTGCAACCATTCTTTACTATTGCACTGACAGACAATAAGTTTCCAGCTAGTTCAGGTATGTACAAAACATCTCTTACCTGTATTGTATTTTTATTTTTATCATGCAACACCAGATTAACTTTTCCTATTCCTTTCACAGGTAACGGAGTCTTGTTAGCGACTGTAATGGTAGAAATCGGGGGACATTTCATGTCATACATCCAATCACTGCGATTTGTCATATGCATTGACGCGCCTGAGTCCACATACCATTTATCATGCTCTGTTGTTACAGAAGAAGCTGTAAATGCTGCTACAAAACTTTTATCTTCACTTTTATTTGGTGTTTTCTTCTGTGCACGACAATGTTTACCCAAGTGACCATACTTATTGCAATTGAAACACCTTGGTCCTTTGTGTTTTCCATTATTCTGTTTTTCAGAAGTTTTCTTCTTAACTGAATAAAAAGCAGTAGTTTCTGAACTCTGAACTTCTTGTAAAAGTTTAGTTTTAATAATATCTGCACTGATTTTTACTCCTGAGCTCTCTATTGCCATAATCATGGGTTTGTATAAGTCCGGCAAACCCGCAAGCATTAATGTGCCAAGCCATTCGTCGTCGACGGAAAAACCTATGTTTCTCAGCTTGTGTGCAGACGTCATAATTTTATTTACATAATCTTCGACACTTTTTGAGGATTCCAATGTTGTTGTAATTAAATCCTTCAACAATGCTACTTTTCTTGTTAAACCGTTATCATCAAACGCTCGTTCTAAGTTCGACCAGACTTCCTTCGAAGTTTTCGCATCTTGAATGTGAACATAATTGATAGCATCCACTAATAATATCAGTTTTGATTTCGCTTTAATGTCTTTTGCGGAATCAACTTTGGCGGTATCTTCAGTTTTTATGCACTGCCAAAGATCTTCAAGTTCGAGATACGCCTTTACTGCGAACTTCCAATTGGCATAGTTATCACGGCCAACAAGTTTTTCAATATTAAATAATGAATTTGTAGACATTTCTTCCGATTATGTATTCCGACAAAATGTATGACGCCACGTCGGTGGTAATTTTTCGACGCCGGTTATTGCTCGGATTTTCACTATTATGCCGAGTAATCACTATCAGGTAACCAAACTAAACGAACCACGCTCTGCTACCATGAAGATTTATGATTGGGTTCGGGTTACTTGTAATTACTTTATAATAAAACAACGGAGTGAAAAAATAGTTCAACTATGGCCGCGTTCCGTATTACAAAATAATCGCTCACAGCGCTCACGTCTATAATTTGCGTTCCAAATTAGATATCACGATTAAGACAGCTAAGAGCTGTCATCAATTCGGAACGCTCGTAAACGCGTTTACAGTGCTCACTCGTCACGTGATAACAAAAACATAACCTGCATGAGTGAAATTCGTCGCCCGTTAGGCTCGTCTTGTATATTTACTTGAATACTCATGGTTAGGAGACTCCAAAGAGATTTCAAAGAACTAATGGAATGTATTTGTGCGACTCCAGCCAGTGACCCTCAGCTGTGAACACACACACACCCAGACACACATACACACGCATCAGACATCTGTCATTTTTTACTTTGATTTTGACAGCGCTCACGGTGATATTTATTTGGGGCATGGTCGGTGTAATCGCAAGATGGCGCATGTCATGACGTCATCTATGACGATTCAAGGGACATCGATATCGCGCTCACAGTAATTCGGTACGGGTTTATGGACGCTCAAATCGATTACAGCGTAATTCGGAACGCACCCTATATTACGTGGCAAAAGGCAGAGAGAAGTTTTCAATATGTCACTTTGACATTGACACAATATGACATAATTAATGTAGCTAATAAATACAAAGACAATGTTGCGTTCATTACTTAACAAGTGTCATACGCCCACCTGTCAGGTAGCATTTGTGTGTCAAAATCGTATCAAGATCAAAAAGGGTTTGGAAGCTATTTGTATGAGGCCTAGCCTGCTTGACTTCCGCCATTTTATTTTGTTTTAAAAAAAAACTTTTTTGCAAAAAAAAACAACCGACTTCAAAAGTCAGCTTCTGTAGTCGGTGACATTTATTTGTTTGATTTCATTTTTATTGCCACCGACTTCAGAAGCTGATTTTTTCACTTTTTTGTGTTTTTGAAATCGGTTGTTTTTTTTTGCAAAAGAGTTTTTTTATTTTTTCATTTTTAGTTGTAATGTCTTATGGAAATATTTACATTCAACCAAGAAACCTAAACCTTAACCTTCAAGATTCACTTATTTTTGCTTTCAACTCCTAACCGTTGAGGAGTAGTACCTTCCATTATCAGCTCATCAACATGAAGTGATGACTGCTAGATGATTAGTGAGAATACTTGAATAGTGTCAGAAAAACACGTAATACGTGCCTATGAAAAAAAGAACTGAGAATCGCTCTACAAATGGGGGAGAAATCGGTGAACATACATAAAAAAAAATGTGTATTGTACACATCTGCATACCCCCTCAGAGCATACAGGCGTGATGTTACGTCATGAAAATGTATATTCAATAAACATCCAAGCGATTCCAGCAATTACGACAGATTTGCCGTCTATTTTTGAAGAGTTCCGCCCCAGATCTTCACCAAATTAAAATGGGACCACTTCAGGAATACTCTTTCAAATAAAAAAAGAATTTTGAGAATCGGTCCACAAAATGGGAGAGAAATCAGGTAACATACAGTAGTAGTAGTGTAGTGTTAAATATGTATTAGTTTGTTATTTCTGTATTCTTATTGTATGTATTTTACTTATGGACCTCCGCCTTAGTTGCCTGAAATAAAATGATTATTATTATTATAAAAAAAAGTACATACACACGAACATAGAACCTCCTCCTTTTTTCAAAAAAGGAGGAGGTTCTATGTTCGTGTGTAAGTTTTTTTTTTTTAAGTCGGTTAAAAACTACTACTTTCGGAAGTCGGTGGCAAAAAAGTGAATGAAACTCATACAAAATTCCGACCGACTTCCGAAAGTTAAGCACAGTATTTGTTATAGTATGGGTCCATATTGGCTCACCTAAAGTTCTTTATCCGAAATTGTTCTTCCTAACGATTTGTAATCCGAATGATCACTCTTCCTAAAATTTTTCATCCTAAAGTTTTCATTCATACTATTTGTAGTCCTACCGACGATGTTCATAACACTCATGTTTCCGAAAATTGGAACTCCTACTGTTTTTTATCCTAACGCTTTTATTCCTAAACATAATTACCATAATATTTTCACTCATACAACTGTTTAGAATGATTAAAGGTCGTTTCACTGATTTTTGTCTTGAAATAAAATAAATGAATGAAATTCAGGTCAGAGTGTCGTCTTGGGGGCAATATGAAAAAAATACTTAGAAAAATTTCGCGACCAATTTCGAGGTAGCGCTCGCCGGCCGCTGCCGCGGCACCGCTCGCTTCGCTCGCTCGGCTCGCGCGTAGTTGGTCACAGTTCTAACCTAACCTAACCTATGGATATCTTTGCATAGTATATAAGGTCCCATTAAAATAGGTGGACAAATTTTAACACAGCGTTTATTAAACCTAACTAAAGACATCTAAACAAAAAAAAAAACACTATTTATAAAGTGATTTTATTTTGACTTAAAATAATAAATTGCCGGCACTCTAGAACAAAATCATCCTATAAAAGTAGGTATTTTATTTCTTATTCTTATATTTTTTTTTTCTAAAATTTTGTCCACCTATTTTAATGGGACCTTTTATAATACTGATTATTATGAATAAAAAGTAATATAAACAAAAAAAAAGATATGACTTTGAATAATAGTGTAAAAGATGGTTATGTTGAGAAAATATAGGAAAACAAATAATAGTGTAATAGATGTTTATTGCTACAGACATTATGAAGTCGAATGCTTCGGAATTAAAACATTAGAGACAGAGAAGTTAGGAATTGCGATTGTTAGGATGAAAAATGTTAGGAAGAACATTTTCGGATTTCCAATTATCGGAGTTGAAATTTTAGGTGAACTTTGGCGCACCCGTTATAGTATACCCACATTGTAAGTTGCATGTAACAGGGGGCGAGCCTATTGCCGTCAACCCCACGAACCCAGACTAGATGGCTGCTACTGAGAAATTCCCGAAGGAAAAACCCAATAACACTGCCCGACCCGGGAATTGAACTCAAGACCTAATGCACCACTAGACCAACGAGGCATCTGCCCTTCTCATTAATCCTTTCCTCGGAAACAATTCACAAGTAGTTAATCATTTCCTAGGAAAGAGTTAATTTGTGGATGGAAAAAAACTGGCCAAATGCGAGTCGGACTCGCACATGAAGGGTTCCGTAGTAGGGCCCGCTTTAATTTGTGTTATTTTTTGTTATAGAAGCAACAGAATGATAAAGTTAAAGCGGTTTTTAAAGGTGCTATATTTCAAACCTATTTTGTTTGACGACAAACGAACGGACAGATAGACAGATTTGACGAATCTAGGTATAAGGGTTCCGTTTTTTTGTGATACGTCTACGGAACCCTAAAAAGAGAAAGTATCGTTATTATGCGAGGGAGTATCGGTCTCATATATGTGCGCCACCAATACGTGCGGGTTATTGATTTTATACCATTTGTAAGCGAACTGGACGTCGAACAAAAGCGTTATATATTTGCACTAGTTGTCAGGACTAAAGCTAGTATACTATTCATATAAACTATACTAAAAGCTATACTGTGTTGTGTTTTAATTAAAATAATAGAGAGGACTTAGACCCACTACCAAGCCAATTCTATATACCGTGAAGGAACTCTGCGAAAGCTATCTGCAGACGTCTTATCGTCTAGTCGTCTTATCTTTGTATTTTATCATATTTAAGGTAAACGGCCCAATAACCGTGAAGTCTCGAACTTCACTGACTTTGCAGGTCTGCTGTGCTAAAACTAGTAGACTTACAAAAACAAATTTTATATGACTGGATAGATAATTTTATCTAGTTTTGGCGTAATATCCTCTTTTTAAACAAATATAAATGTGCATTAACTATATTACAAAAATAGTAATAAACGGCTATTTGTACCAGTTCCCGGTAGATTTGTACTAGTAAACGTTAAAGTGTCCCAAAATCCGGTAATTTTCAGCGCGAATTTGAGCTCTATTGCTATACGTTAAAGTTCACAGAAATACTACTTCTGAGTTTAAATAAATAAAAAAGGGCTTATCCAAAGAAAAGATGAAAAGAGTTATCAAATAAGTATAATGTATTTTATACTAAGGTTACATCAGTTATTTATTTATACAATCAAGTTTGTAAACCTAATATAATAAGTAATATCGTGTTAGTAAATCACTTTTTTAACAAAAGTATTATATCACCAGCACACATTTATCAGAAAACGCTAAAATCACATAAAATACCTACTAAATACTAAAACGTAACACAAATCTATTGTTTCACATACAAATTCTTTAAAAAAAAGGTGTCCGACGTAAAGAATAGCACCATCCCATATCTTCTCGTGGGTGTCGTAAGAGACGAATAAGGGACTTACCAGAGAATGGGCAGCAGCGTTCTCTGTGCTTTTGTAACAACCATACTGCGATCGCCCACCCGCTTGCCAAGCGTGGCGATTATGGCAAAACCCCCTAAAAAATGAGTGCAAAACAAAAATGGCCCTAGTACCCGGCAGCCCATCTACCCTCGACTACGGTAGCGGTCGAGGTGACGGCGTGGCAAGGGGTGCTAAGAATCTCCGGAAGAGATCCGGATACCCCAAAACATACCGACGACTTGACCTGGCAGCATACAACACACATACACTGACGGGCTGACGAGAAGATAACGGAACTCGAAGAGGAATAGAGCAGGTTGCGATGGAGTGTTGTAGGATTATCTGAAATCCGAAGGGGAGGACACGATAATTCTGAAATCCGGCAACCTGCTCTACTTCCGAGACTTACTGACCGACAGTCCCAAGGTGGTTTTGGGTTTATCGTCCGCAAGTCCCTCGTGAACCACATGGTGAAGATCGAGAGTGTGTCGAACAGGGTTGCGTACCTTATACTCAGAATATCTGCAAGATTTTCGCTGAAGGTCATACAGGACTACACCTCGACAATAAAGTAGAAACCATGAATGAGTATATTTCTAAAGCCATGCATGGTTTAAGAACATACTTCACCGTTGTCGTAACGTTGTAGAAGCTAGACAAACGAAGCGAGGATGATCTGCAAGTGGGGCAATTTGTGGTTGGACATCGGATCAACCACCGGGGTCACCAACTGGCTAGTATATGGAGAAGGAAGGCCTCTTTATGATGAACTCCTTCTTCAAAAAACGTGAGCACAGGAAGTGGACCTGGCAGAGCCCCGATGGTGCGACTAAAAATGAGATAGACTACATCATGTCTACCAACAAGCAATGCGTCATACTCAAGGGGCAAACGCCACAAGCATGGTGCAGGGGTGCTCTTCAAAAAGGGTGACAGTACCCGCCTGAAGAACTATAGGCCCATCTCACTTCTAAGCCATGTCTACAAGTTATTTTCAAGAGTCATCACGAATCGTCTCGCACGCAGATTTGACGATTTCCAGCCTCTCGAACCAGCCGGGTTCCGACAAGGCATATAACCTGCCTCTCTGTTTAGCGTTTGTGGTCTACGAGAAAGCCTTCAATTCGATCGAGACCTTGGCGGTACTACAGTCACTACAACGTTGCCAAATCGACTACTGGTACATCGAGGTGTTGAAGTGTTTGTACAAAAACACCACCATGTCAGTCAGACTTTAGGACTAGACCTCAAAACCTATCCTTCTGCAGCGCGGTGAGAGGGACACGTCAATTCTCTTCGAAACTGTTCACCGCTGCACTGGAGGATGCCTTAAAGGTTCTGGATTGGAGAGGAATGGGCATCAACATCAATGGCGAGTACATCACTCACCTTCGGTTTGCCAACGATATAGTGGTCATGGCTGAGACCATGGCGGATCTCAATGCTCGATGACCTCAGTGGAGCTCCCGAAAGAGTGAATCTAAAAATGAACATGGACAAAATCAAAGTTATGTTGAATGTTCATATAACACCCACTCCTAACAAGATCGGATACTCTACACTCGAAGTTCTGGACGATTATGTCAACTTGGGACAAACGGTTCAGTTGGGTAGGTCTCACTTCGAGAAAGAGGTCAATCGCCGAATCCGACTCGGCTGGGCAGCGTTCGGGAAGTGGCGCGGTATGTATCTTCTCGCCCAACTTACAACAGTGTTTCAGGACGAAAGTCTATGACCAGTTTGTGTTGCCAGAGATTACATACTGGACAGAAACGTGGTCGCTCACAATGGACCTCATCAGAAAGCTCAGTCACCCAAAGGGCAAAGGAGAGGGCTATGTTCGGAGTCTCCTTGCGGGATCGTATCCGAAATGAAGATATGCGCAAGAAAACCAAGGTTACCGCCATAGCCCAAAGGATTGCCAAACTTAAGTGGCAGTGGGCAGGGCACATTGCTTGCAGAATGGATGGCAGACGGGCTGAAAAACCCTGGAGTGGTGATCGCGAACCGGAAGACGTTGCGTTGGAAGGCCTCCCTCTAGGTGGACCGACGATCTGGTGAAGGTTGCGGCGACCCGCTGGATGCGAGACGCACGGGACCGGTCAATGTGGCGAAACCTGAGGGAGGCCTATGTCCAGCAGTGAACGTCTTTTGGCTGAAATGATGATGAATGATGACGGGTTTGCGTCAAATTTTGGGCCACTCGTTGAAACCATAAGCCAGTGACGACTTGGTCTGTCATTCTGGAATGGGGTATGTCGTTTAATGTTTTTACCAATAAACTCACGCTATCCAATAACTGCGCCTTTGTTACGGGCAACCCACTATGGCCACTATCTGCCATAAAAATAGTTCAGTTTCTTAAAATATATTCTTCTTCTTTCGTCAAAACTGTAGCCGATCGTCCGCCTTGGAGCATTCGACAGAGTAGCGGCCGCATATTTTATCATCCAACATCGACCGTGGGACACCGAACTTCCTGGCAGCAGCTGAAATTGTAGACTCTTTTTGGACTGCCTCCATGGCCTTTAATATGGCCTTCTGCCTATGTCATGACTAGCTGAAAAAAAACACAACATACAACACACAAAATAACGCGAAATGTGCAAAAATTGGGATATCATACAGAAAAACTAAAAAAAGGAATCAAAACCACGTGGTTACAACACAAACAAGGAACATGATACCAACATTCTACTAAGTCTAAAGAAAATAATACAGTTTAAAGGAAAATGAGCCTTATTTCAAGGCAATAACTATACAATAACGGGTATCGGTGCAACGTGTAATTGTGTACCAATATCCGGTAAAAAAAAGTAAGATTTTAACGGGTACTAGGTCAAGTAGGGGTTTGTGAGTACCAATAGATGTGATATGCAATAATATTTACTTTTCAATTAGATTCATCACAATTTATGGGTTTTATCGTTAAATAATACATTCTAATATTTTATAAAATTAACACTCTTACCTTAACGTTATCCGTTGCAGTGTGGCTAGCTGATCAAAGGGACGTGGTGGTTTGGTAGTTCACTGACAGAACTTCGAATTTTCCTAAAATTTTTATACAGCAAACTTTTCGACCGCATAAGTTTGACGCCATTAAACTTTTTGGCCAGTGCTGCCATTAAAATTGTGTCAAATATTACCAAGAATGTATTGCCATTCGCAAACTATAATTTATTATTGGTAGAAAAGTGCAATAACGCAATAACTGACTTTTTACCGGGAACTGGGACACTCACGGGAATAGGTGCTTCTACCTTACTATCTGATGCCCCCGACTTCGCCCGTGTGGATGTCGGAACATGACAAGTTATATAGGTACTAAAACCTTCCTCGAGAACCACTCTATCTATTGGTGAAAACAGCATGAAAATCGGTGCAGCACTTTTGGAGTTTTTCGCGAACAGACAGACACGGCGGAGGACTTTGTTTTAAAATATCATAATAAATAGTGATTTTAGTCAACAATATATGTAGTATACAATATATCTATGGGCCAAAGTTGCCTGAAAATAAATGACTATTGTTATTATCAGGAAAGCAAAAGACGGAGCGACTTAGAGGGTTGTATTGATGATCATAATGATTATAACTCAGTAAAACCATATTTCTTACGGTCGCGAATCTTATTTTGTTCAACTTACAGCCCGGAACTGACATACAAATTGCAAAAAAAAAAAAAAAAATATGATTTTCTCGGCATAATCTGACGCTTCTACTATAACATGTATATTTGTTCATTGCGCGCTAATTGCCAAAAGCGGTTTTTTTTATATCTTATATAAACGTTAAAATTTGAACAATATGTGTACTGGTATTTCCTACAAATCCGTTTAAAATAAAAGAGTTTGTAAAAAGACTCATCCCCTTACGTTCATCCGAATAGGTTTTACCTGCTGAACAACCGTCGAACCCTTTTATGACTTTCGTAAAAGGGTAACATTTACATACTTCTGAATACTGAATTACTGAGTATAAGACCTTCGGGTTCTATCGATGTTATACTAACATTATACATCAATTTGATTTGATTAACTGCCTCCATTCTTCCCACTTTTATTTAATGTTTTATTTTCAATAACAAACGTCGATTGTACAATGGGGGTAAAAGTATCCTTAACGAAGCCGGAAGGCCCTGAGCTGGTTCTTTCCGCCTTTGCGATCTTTTTTTGTTCGAGACCTTGCCGGGAACCTTCTAGTTACGAATATTTTGGGGGTCAAAGTTCCAACCCTTTCCAAATTAAGTTTCTAATGTTTTACTTGCTTGTTTTAATGCATCTATCAGCACTATGCTTTGAGTACGCCACATTGAGTCCTAACGTAAAACGTGACTTTACACCCCCACATTTTTTTAAATTAAATGTCGTTTTCTAGCAATATTTTTTACGTAGAGTTAGTTAGTAGTTTAACGGGGCTTTTATCCGCACTTAGCCTCTTGATTGGGCCATTGTGCGTGATGTTTTTAAAAATACCTACTCCAACCAACATAGGTCGTCCCAGAATTGGAGCAGCCTTCCCAGACTGCTGCAGGCTTCCGGGAGAGTTAATGGGGATCGTAGAGTTACTTTGTTCAATTTGCAGAACGGTCGAATGGCGGCAAAAATCATGCTCACATAACTTGGCAGCTATCCGGCACCTCTTTGTAGCCTGATACTTGCTGAAGTCAAAACGATTCAAAATAGCCAATATAGTTCTTACTAGGTACTATTAGGTAGTCATGTAATTCGGCAGAAAAACATTGGTTCGGGCACTGAGCAGACAAGACTAACTTAAAAGAGAAACAATAACAAGTTCATTCGTGTGTTCTTGATTTAAAAGCGGCTTGATTTAAAAGCGGCGCCAATACTGTATCCTCCATTGGTAACTACAGTTTTGAGCTGTTTGGGGTCGAAACGCTGGGGTCATGCATGGGGACCGAGTGCGCGTCTCCTATTTAAGGAAATCTCCCGCCGACTAGTCGACACTCCGCGTAACCAAAGGGCTGGCTACAGTGTCTCCAACAACGCCGTAATTACGGTAAACCTACCGTAATTTGAACATATTTACCACCTACCGTAGACATGTTCAATTCTACCGTAATTTCGTCTTACGTTATTTCGCTATGAGTGATGCCTTGCGAGCGCATTTTCAGCCATTTTTCAGCCACATTACTGACTTGAAAACGAAAAAAAGTAACCAATTGTCTACAAAATCTATTGCTGGGAATCTATTTACGCAGCAACTCAGAACAGAGAACAAGAAAAAACTGCGTAGATTTCCATCCTACTGTTGAAATGATTAAAAGTATTAATGTTTCAATGTACAAAAAGGCTGAAACGCCTGAAAATTAATGTTTGATTGTGAAATAAAGCTACCGTAAATTTACCGTATTTTTTATTTTTATTCTGCCGTAATTTTCCGCCAAATACCGTATTTTTAGACTCGCAACACCGTAATTTTGACAAATGGAGTTGGAGACACTGGCTGGCTATTTCTTTGGTCAAAGCCATTCAACGTGGCAATGCTGCCAGTCTTCTGGGCACGTTCCCGGTTGACAGCGATGCGGATGAAAAGCAATAATATACAACGACCAAGTACTCCTAGACGCCTCAGTGTCTTATTTGTTAGTTGTATATTATTGTTTTTTGTATATGACCCTATGTATCTACTTCAATGATTATAGTATTTATTCAAAACTAAATTCAACTAGGTATAACCGTTCACGAACGCAAGTTCGAAAGTTATGGTTCTTTGATACAAGATACAGTTTAGCATCGAGCATCCTTGTCAAACTTCAGGAGATTGCCATGAAAGACATAAAAATCAATTTAAATTACGGTAACTGGTCTATAATAATTAAAATAAGCTGTTTTTATTCCCCCGAGGGCAAGAATCGGACGGGCCACGTTTTAACACGGCTGGTTCCACTGTTACCGATTTCTGTTTATAAGAATTTATTTGTAATTCGGGTCGAGAATCATTAGTATAGTTACCTCCTTGAGTTTGACAAGGGTACAAAACGACAGCCTGTCGAATAGTCTAATCGAACATTCGAAGTCAAGTTAAAATTATTGATTGATCCCTCTCCTGAATGTTCGGTGAGATTCTAGAAAATGGTAAACATTAACATTACTCCACAAGGCTTCATTAACTTTCATCACAATTTCAAATTCGTGTAAAATTATTTCGCGCACTGTTTTATGCACCTATCCTAATTAATTTGATGTCGAACAAGTGGTTTAATTGACTTGTCATTTCGGTCAACCAAACATAATCCTCCTTTTGGGCTACCCCGCAGTCGGGTCAAAACAAACGCTTCAGTGTGATCAATACTTGTTTTTTAGGTTGGTGGTTTTTGATATCACTATCACTATACATAATATAAAACAAAGTTCTCCACCGCGTCTGTCTGTTTGTCTGTTCGCTATAAACTGAAAACTACTGCACCGATTTTCATGCTGTTTTCACCGGTGGATAGACTGGTTCTCGAGAAAGATTTTAGTATATCATTTTGACCGACATCCACGCGGGCGAAGCCGCGGGCATCAGCTTAATATCTAAATTAGACAACCAAATGGGCTTTTCGTAAAAATTACCACAATCATTACAAAGGTTTATCATAATCTTCCTACCCTTGTCCCATGATACTTGCTCCTTTATCATTTGTCACGTTATCATTTACTCTGTTTTAAAATTCTTTCATATAATATTTCCTCCATCCATCGTTTCCTTGGTCTTCTCCTACTCCGTCCATCAACATTTCTATTCAACACTCTGTTAGTCACAAAGAGTTAAGCAATAAGATATTGTTTTAAGCGAAATAGTACTTGTTTCCGTCCGGGAGGTTTCGTAAAGATTTATTTTCAACGTCAACAATTTCTCTAAGCCTATTTCTTAAAGAAAATGTACCTAAAGGTTCTTAGTGTCTCTTAAAAGAAATTTTCCACCCAGTTTACTAAAACGCTACGGACAGCGAAATGTCCATAAAATTGCGGTAAAAAGTGTTTTTTTTTATTTAATTCAAGTAATAAACTTCTCCTCGGAATTCTGTGAAAAGTGGAAAGTATTCCGAGATATGTAACAATGGGTTTGTCGTAAAAAAATGAAATGTAGCGACACTTGACGCTTTAAGAAGTGCTGTAAAATGAAATAAGTGGATTTCGTTAACGGTGTCATTTTTTTTAGGTGACCATCTTTACCTACATTTACTTGTGAACGTTTTTATTACAGTCTTTCAAAGTACCAGCATAGGATTCACCAACGGAGAGTACCTTATCCTCAAGTTGGGCATGGTTAAATTTCACTAACCTATAAACATTTGTTGGGTAAAAACATACCCTTTGGTTTACCAAAGGTTTTGTTTTTAGACTTGATATTACCGTGCTTTTGGGCTCTATATAACTACTTGCAGCCTCGTTTATTCCTGCTGCTTCTATGACTAAATATTTTTGTTATAAGTTCCCCATTAAAAAAGCTTAGGTTCGGGTAAAAAAAGATTAGGTTAGGGTAAATATTTAATTTCGTACATATACACATCAAACTATAAATATCCAGTATAATCTGACATCACTTTGTAGGAGCTTAAGAGATCAGCTTAATTTGATTTTGAACAGCTTGATTGGTCGACCTACTTACTAAAACTCTATTTTTGACAAATATTAAAATTTCTACACAGAATTTTAATAATAAAATTTAATAAGAAAACTTTTACGATTACTAAGCTTTGGAATAAGATATCAATATGAAAGTAATCTTCTTTCGCAAATAAAAATAAATTCTCAATAAATGTGGTTTCATTTCGTTTCGCTCCATACTTTCATTGTGAGTTTAAGTAAATTGCTTTTTTGGTTATTGATCGAGCTTTCAAAGTAGAGCGAGAAGATTAATTTTGAACGCATGACTGATTTATCTTAATCGTGGTTTACGGATTTAAGTGCTATTATCTAGAATTCTAGACTGCTTCGTGAGTCTAGTGGTTTCAAGCGCGACTGCAGAGCTTGAGGTCTTGGCTTCGATTCCCAGGTAAAGTGTTATTTATTAAAAGGAATACAAATTACATTAATAAAAAACTATAAAATAAACTAAACTAACAATAAACTATAAAAAGGCATCGAAATACTGCTCCTCAACGCTGTCAGCCGGTAATGTGCCCAAAAGACTGGCGGCATTGCCTCGTTGTATGGCAACACTTAGCCTCTGGCCAAGATAGAAGCCAGCCCTTGGGTCACGAGAAGCGTCAACTAAGCGTTTGGAAATTTCCTTAAACATGCAGGCTATGAGCACTCGGACCAAGTGTTATTGGGTTTTTGTATGAAGAATTTCTCAGTAGCAGCCACGGAGTCTGGATTTGTGCCCCGTTGATGGCAATACGATTGCCCCTTATTACATGGGACTTAAATAAAACTGGTGGAATGTGTGCCTAACCCTTCGGGGGTTGCAGGCGTGTTGTTCAGTCAGCGTCAGCAGTAATAATTTAACGCGATACATTTTGTCTATGTCTTGTACCTTCACCCATGTTCTGACCACCCTGATTGATTTGTAGATAATAATAATAATATCTACTATACAGGGTGGAAGGAACACCGACGGTAAAACGTTTCACGTTCATTAATCATTTATTCAGTACGTTATATTGACTTTGATTTCTTTTATTGAGAAAAAATTCTTGTGGAAAGGGCCCCCCCTTTCCACAAGAATTTATCTCCTCTCCCACATAGGAATTTTTCTTCGGTTATGTTGACCTAAATAACTCACATTAAAAACCATGTTCATATAATAAAGGGGTAGGCTAATAGGTCGTACTTTCGGCTTTGTCTCTGGGTAGGGTTTGCAACAGCTGTAATAACTCTGGTAAGGATTTCACACTAATATCGAGCGACTTTTCCCAAACGTAGTTCTAAATACTACGTTTCCTCCGTGCCTTGGTCCCGGCTGCTATATATCTTTAGCAGACATTACAGGTACTCAGTGATCTGAAAGTCTGCCGATTCTTTTACAGGGGATCAGACCGGAATAGAAAATAATTTATAATAAAACGGATCCCCTAGGGTATCAGTTTTAGGGGATCAGACCGGAATAACTCATCTTACCAAAGGGTAACGTATTACCCAGGACTACAGACTACAGTACATGTGGGGAACACGACGACGACTTTCAACATCGTTCTCACATATAATAATCAACATGATTGATTTAACCAATATCTTGTAAAAATATTTTGATTTTTAAGAGTATCCATAGAGTTTCTTGTCCATTGGTCTCAAAAGAGCAATTACAGTTACTGTTGTTTCACAAGTTGAATATAACGCCGTTTGACTGAGACTGTAGCTTCATCCTTTTGTTTTTGAAATTCAATATTGCCTGTATTGGTCTATCTGAAATATGTTTTGGGTTTGAGTAAATATTTATTGTTTCGAATTATATGTCAAACGAATTTTTAAATCCTCTAAATATATTATTCAATACCGACGCTAAATAATGAACTCAGAGATAGTTCATTAAAATAGGTAATAACTTACATTCTATTCTATTAATTTTCTATTCATGCCTTGTCTATAACGGACCACGGTCCGTTTATGCAATAACTATTATTCCAGCATCAATACGGACCGCCTGATATCGATTCGACACACAGGACCCGTTCAGAAAAAAAACGGGTTACTGCAAATTGGCTCGTATTGTAACCATCCTGTGTTATGAAACGACACGATATGGGATTACAGTTACGAGCTTCCTATTGTTCTTCGCTTGTAGTAAAATTAAATTGTTGTTTTTTTATCGTTATATTTTTTTAAAGAGCTTTAAACATCAAAACTTTGGGCAAGCAAAGCACTTTAGGTAACCATTGGACTTAGTTGGGTATAAGGTGGCTACACAAACACACAATGAAGATTTTTGGAAACATATTGGACACGAAATTATCGAGATAAACATTTAAACAAAAAATGACAAGCGAATCATGAGTTTCAGAAAATGATGACACAATTATAATAATAATCAACAACGAAACAATCAAGTCCGCTTATTAGACAATAAAACAAAATTATCACTTACTGCACACTCGGGTTCAGTGGTATACGATCCATTCGGGAAATACTTCTTCGGGCATTCAGCCCAAGGCAGCTCCGCCTGGAAGCTCTGCGCGAAGTAGAACAGGCACCACGCGATGATGGAGTTGTAGTACAGCGCCACATTAAACGACACCACCGCCGAACTGATCCCAATCCCCCCCAAGTAAGGAGACACCTGGTGCCAGACCCCTATAGCGCCCTTCCGCAGACGCTGCCCAATCGCCAGCTCCAAGTAAAATATAGGGATCCCCTCGATAGCTAACATCACGAAATACGGAATCAAGAACGCTCCTCCGCCGTTCTTTTGAGCTAGGTATGGGAATCTCCAAACGTTTCCTAAGCCGACGGCATAGCCTACTGTTGCTAGGAGGAAGGTTAGCTTGCTGTCCCAAGATTCTCTTTCGACTCCGCCACCCTCGGGCTTTGCTGCAGGTTCCACTGAGCTGGCTTTACTGGTTGGTGTCTCTGAGGAGCGTCTGTTGGGACTAGTGTCTTCGAAAGCCTCATTGGTGGCTCCATACATGACGTGTGAGCGACTGGATGGGTGCCCGTTTTCCATGGTCACCAGCCGACCTCGAAGCTCCTTCATCTCCATCCGATCTATAGAACGCTGTGCGTACAGATCCCGCGAGCTCTGTCGCCTCATCAAATGAGCTGTGTTCGCCATTTCTATTGTTTTATTTTATAACTTTTCTAATTAAATATTAATTTATTATTGTCGTCTTATTGTCATTATTAGCAAACTTTTAAAACGAATCGGATTCCTTGTCGTGACACATAATGAGGAACAATAAATTACACGTGATGCTTATGAGAGCTTTTATGTGTACATTCAATTGCATGGTTATTGATTTTAGAGCGAGCATTTTTTCATGAAAATCACAAATTAATTTATTGTTAAACACAGCACTGAACTTTAGATTGTTACACAACAATGTATGGTTAACGTTTTTGGTTTTATTATTTCTTTGTGATGTCGGCGCGGGGACGCGCGGCGCTGGCGGGAAACTCGCCTGAAATGCGGGGTGTGGGAGGGTCGTCAATCCTCATCCACACGCATGCGCACGAATACTGCCTCCCTTCATGCCTCTTACACCCAAATGGAGATTTTTCAATGAACGGCTTGGAATCTGAACGCCTACGTACAAATAGAGCCTATTGTCATGTAGACTACATTGATTTAGCCGTTTGACAAGAGATGAATGCGGTGTTCTTAAGACTTTCGTACATACAATAGCGTGCACGTTGTACCCTTTGGATAAACATTTTCCTTCCCCCGGTTTCCTTTTTACAAGTTTTGTCATTTGTAAAAAATAAGTTACGGTACTACCTAACGTTAGACATTGTTTAGAGAAAGGAAAGTGTGTTATTACCTATAACATTGTTGGCATACTATACATCTGTAAAGACAAAGGGTTGATTCTAAGGACGACTTATATCTGTAATATAGATATAAACTATTACTACTAAGGAACGAGAAAACAATGGCTTTTAATATAAAAGCTATTGTTTTCTTAGTAATCAACCATAGGTCCACTAGGACCAATCGGGCTAAGTTACTAATTGCAGTGTTTAATGATTGCTTTTCTCGGGACGTACAGGGCCTATATTATGTATTTGAGTCAGTTAGTTAGTTTAACAAGAATATTAGGTACTTACCATGATTTGAAACTATCGATAAAAAAATCAAAAGAAAATTGTTTTAAACCCTCTTCGGAGTATGAAACATGTTGAGAGAAGTTTGTATCGTTAATGGAAGAGGTGGTATAGTGGGCGGACGTGACACTGATTTATGATCCAACAACGCTTGATAAATAAAAGAAAATGCTACCCGCATGTTTGCCGCACCCCTCTTGGTATTGGGGAGACGAGCTTACGAACAATGGTGAGCTTCCCTGTCCACATCGGCTGCGAAATCGACTTCTTCTTTTCGTATCGCTGTTCTCTATTACTTCCATATTACACAGGTTAGGGCGACAGTTATCGCAGCGGCAAAGGTGCTGTTATGGTCGTCAAGAGTACAGCTTAACGCACACCTGTGACGCAAAATCGCTAAGGTCTCTCGGCACACTACTCCCAGTCACTGCAATTTCTGAAACCCCGAATCAAACTAGCCGGTCATCAGAAAACTATCAATAGAGCTCAACAGAATAATCAGCCTTAAATGTTCCCACTGCTGGGACACAGACCTCCTCTCTATGAGAAGAAATAGGCTACAGGTATATCCACGCGGGCCCAGTGCGGGCTGGTAGATGTCACATGCCTTTGAATCTTTGGTTCTAAGATTGGAAGCATTTGACAGCAGTTTTGGTAGCTTGATGTGCTGGTGTACTATTTGCTTACTGAAGGTTCCTTCGATCTTGAGGCGGTACATCTTTGGAAGGGGCCCGCAAGGGCCGACGCCCGTCGGGGCTGTGGATTATCGAAAGGATAACGCGGCTCCGACACAAGGGCGAAAAAGGAACATGGGTTTGGTTTTTAGTCAGTAGAAGTCTGACACTCCCCTTCGCTCTGCCCAAGAGCGGGGGGGTTATTCTATGATTTTCCACCCACCAAAAAAAAAAAAAAGGCGATACACCTTATGTTGATGTTGGTAGTACACACGGCTACACATCAAGCTATACATTTCCAGTTTACGCTGATCTCGCACTGTACGGAAATCCTATACAATGCGAGACCAGCTTATACTGGAAATGTATAGCTTGATGTGTAGCCGTGTGTACCTACAGGCCAATAATGAGTGGTAGACCACGGAACCTTAACTTTATCCGTGATAGTGCAACAAGTGGGGATCAAAATCACGACCTATCCCTTGCCAGTTCCTGCCCTAAACAAACCGACTACTTATAGGTGTCCTTGAGTACTTATAGGTTCCATAGTAGAAGTATTTGATTAGGTTTATCTTATAAGAATTTCTCAGTTGAAACCCCGAGCTTAGAAGGTGAAAGAAAAGAAAGAAAAAATCTTTATTTGTCGCAGAAACATGACGAGCAATACAAGAAGACACAAAAACAAAGTAATACATATACAAAGTATAACAAATATTAGGAATATACAACAAGCAGGGCAGGGGCACAGATATTATAATACTTCGTAGGGGTAATAAAAAGGAAGTTAACAGTTTGAACGTCGTGACTGCGACAAGCAGGTTACTCCACCGTGGTGATATGATAATCTTGCCTGAGATCTACGAAAACCAGTGACCCTGCGTCTGATACCTCCCCGGTAGCATCAGATTTCATTTAATTCCATTGTACTACATTATGCAGCTGCTGAGCATTACGCCCTGGGTTCGATTTGCAGGTCGGGCAGTGTTGTTGGGTTTCTCAGTCAAAGCCACGGAGTCTTGATTTGTGCCCAGTTGATCACAACACGTGTAACTGTTTGTGAGTCGATGCCTTTTGATCCCTAACATCCTGTAAAATAATTTTATTATGTCCTGCGTAGGTAGGTAGGTACTTGTTCTAGCTCAGTTGTATTTAACCATTGTGTCAGAAATCCATTCAGTACCTAGTAATTATCATTTGGAGGAACTCGTGCCTAAATAGTAACAGCCCGTCACTCTGTAGGTTAAGAGCGGTGCTTACCTAGGTTGGTCTGTGGATGAGTGGAGTGACCACCCGACTCCATTCACCACCACCAACTTGGCAACTGTAGTACACTCACGAGTTATTATGCCTTGGTGACTGGGACTGTAGCTGAGTTTATTTAGCTTCAGTAGTTTACTGCCGCACTCGGAGAGCTTCAGTGGTTGCTTGGGCCGTCGCTTGATACGGGTTTTTGGCAGTTTTGTAATACAAAACTATGTCAGACCTTTGCTGGAGTAATCGTCATTCAATAATACGTCAATTCGTCAAGCCGTTACCACTGCAAGCCACTGTCATTTGTAGACCTTTGACAGCTCCCTGTAAAATACTGGTATTCAGCTGCATCTGATTGGATCGACTGGTAGTCGACCCCAAAACAAAGTTGGTTAAAGGGTATAAATAATACTAGCTGATGCCCGCGGTTTCAACCGCGCGGATGTCGGTTATCGCTACCGATGCCGGTTATCGCGACCAAAAGTAATATTTTCGTACCCCCCTTTCAACCCCTTGAATAAAGTATGTCCTTTCTCGGGTATCAAAATATCTCCATACCAAATTTCATGCAAATTCGTTCAGTAGTTTAGGCGTGATTGAGTATCAGACAGACAGACAGAGTTAATTTCGCATTTATAATATTACTAGCTGATGCCCGCGGCTTCACCCGCGTGGATGTCGTTCAAATTATATACTAAAACCTTCCTCTTGAATCACTCTATCTATTAAAACCGCATCAAAATCCGTTGCGTAGTTTTAAAGATTTAAGCATACAGACAAACAGACAAAAAAAGCGACTTTGTTTTATACTATGTAAGGATAAGGATATTATATATATTATATATATTTATTAAGTATGGATATAGTATATATTATATAATATGGATTATACTGATACTGTTAGTCTACATCATCCCACTGCTAGGCAACGACCTCTCCTCATGATCAGTTGTAATTATGATGAGTAGGTAATTATTATTCTACACCTAGCCAAAAAATGAAAAATAAACTTCAGAAGAAAAGTCAGCTTCTGTAGTCCGTGACATTTGTTGGATCGTTTTTTTGCACCTGACTTCAGAAGCTGATTTTTACCATGATACCACCTCGGGAGTATAGGTTTGTAAAATTAGAAATTTGAAAATCGGTCTACATAAGGGCTCCCACACATATACAGCACAGGTAAAGGTAACATTGTTTAGAGCCTACTGCCAAAGCTTTTACACCAGCGCCCTATGGACCAACTACCTACACGCAACGGGCCTACAATGCTCTCAGAGTTCAATATAACAACGCCTTCAGGATTCTGGTGCGGCTACCTCGTTTTTGTAGTGCTTCGGGCATGTTTGCCGATGCGAGGGTGGATGACTTTTATGCCATAATGCGCAAAAAGTCAGCCTCACTAATTCGCAGAATGCGGGGTAGTGGCAACGGAATCCTGAGAATGATTGCTGATCGACCAGTATCGCCAGTTGTGGGAAGGTTCATTAGGCTGCACGTCTTTTCATGAATGTAATGGTTAATTCATTTATTAGTTATTCTGTTTGTTATTTTATTATCAATTTAAATTGACATGATTTCTCAATTCCATTCAATTTAATTATTTACATTAGTGAATCTTGCCTATTTCAATTTAATTTATTTTCAATCAATTTACCTATTTTTTATTCTAATTATTATGAATCTGGACCACCTACAGTACATACTATACATTGCTACTAACATAGTCCTAAGTTTAATTAATTTGTTACTAACAAAATTATGGACATTACCTAGTCTGAAATAAACACATTTTTTTTTTTATTATTATAAACACGATACGACGTCGCGTCGTACAACGATGCGGCGTCGTGCCACGTTGAACAACGTCGTCGTATTGACGGTAGCGCATTTGTAGAATTGCCACAGTTAATTTCGAGAAATTGACTACACTAGACGTGTTCTCCTCCTGCTGATATTAAGAAGACGGATAAAGAAGAAACAAATACAAAGAAAATACTGGATCCATCCATAATATCTTTCTTATCGTCACGACGACGCACGTGCCGAGCCGTGGCACGTTGCGACGTCGTATCGTGTTTATGTGTGGGAGCGGTGGGAGCCCTTCAACGACCATACAGCCACAGGCTGTATGGTCGTTGGAGCCCTTAGACCGAGATATCGGTGAACATACCTAAAAAAATACATACCTATTCAACGAATACAGAATTGTACCTCCTCCTTTTTGGAAGTCCGTCAAAAAAGGTCAATAACCTCTGCAACTTCGATAAATAATAGTACTAGATTAAGCATCAGGAACAAAACTAAGTCGCTCAAGTGGCCACGTTTGCACACACGTAAACATCTACATAACATCTTAGAAAAAAGTTCAATATTATTAACAACTTCAGATGATTATAAACCATAACACTTAAACATAAAGTTTAATTATCATTGTAAAGTATATTTATTTAAGCCCTTTCATCGGAGAAAGATTAGAAGCAAAACATTTTAAATGTCGCTCCAAAGTAAAAAGTCATCAGTACAAAAATATTCATTCTAAAATGAAACTTAAACTCTAAGCAATACGGTTAAAAGCATTTTGTGTACTATGTCGTGCTTGTTCTATTGCGGAACTAGCGTTCCCTGTTCAAGAACATGATACAATAGTTGGTGCGTTGTAACAAACATTGGCCAAACAATTATAATATTCGTTGATTTAATTATATTTACAGTTTAATTATGTTTAAATATTATGAAAAAGCACATAATGATATTAAATTACCGAAAAAAAGATAGTCCTTCCAAAACCTTGGTGTTACGGTGGTTATTTACGCAGTTTTTGTACGCATACTGCGGTATTTTGACGTCTTAATGTTGGCTATGATTGGACCATACTAATTTGAAATAAGACCACAAATACGTTTGTGGTCTTATATTTCGGGCCGTTTTTGAAGCGCTTATCGGGAATCTAGTACATTATTGATCGAAGCTCTGCAATAACAAAATACCTCATAATATTCTTTTCAACCCCTCTTTAACGATCGTGATATTCGTAATCAATCATGGCGGCCTGCCATTGTCCTTTACCGTAGGTACGTATACCTATGTAGGTAGCTTTTGATCAAACGATGCCTTAGTTCAGCCGAATATTAAATTTGTGCGAAAATACCTTCTATGACATGCGATCAAATACGTAGTACCTACTTATCTACGAAAGAATACATGTGTGAGGGATCAGCAGTGAACTTAATAGAATATCAGAAATGTCCTAAAATAAAACAGATTCTATGCTGGTGGAACTATGGGTGTTTTTGTGTATGTGAGTTTCAATGTTTGTAAACGCACCCACGATACAGGAGAAATTCCTAGTGTGGGGCAACGTTACTTTAAAAAAAAAACTCATAATATTCTGCTTTTTAGAAGCCGGTTAGAAAGAGAACAGTTGTAGTGCGAAGTATCATGGGATTCTATTCCCTCAAATTATTTCTTACCGCAACCTGTCTTCTTCTTCCATACTTCTGTAATTAATCTTCATCTCAGCAGTCATCTTCTGTCTAGCCATATCATCCTTCACACAGTTCATCCATCCATCTCATCTTTGCAGTGTCTGTCCCAACATCCACATTCTTAGTCAACCCAACGACCTTTTTCTCCAGTTAGTTCGAAGTTTCGAAGCAAAGATTTTAAAACAAGATTACTGGTTGATGCGACAAGGTAGCCCGCGAAAAACTAATTTCCTTACGTTTTTTGCATTTTGCCGCTCACTGTCAGGTTGTATGTTAAATAAAATAGGAGCCGCGGAGTAACAAATGTCTATTTACGGAGTAATAATGATTAAAATCACCAATACAACCCTCTCAGCTCATACAGGATCCTTGAGTGACTATTTCAACCTGAGATTTCAACTATTTGATGAAAAAAAAACATTCAAGGAACCTTTATGAACTGAGAGGGTTGTATTGGTAGGTAGTTTTGCAAAAAACAAAAAGTCGAATTTCGCGGACTACTTTGTCGCATTCACCTTGAATGTAAAGCTACAGAAACCCAGTGACCACCGGAATGGTAACTCAAGTGACTCGCAACCTCTAATCCAACATGCCAAGATAAGCACTCAGAAAAAAACAATGACTTTCCCAGATTTACTTGCCCCCAATTCTAAATACTCTCTCCTTCTTAATTCCGGGAGGGACACAAATGCCTGTTTCACGAAATTAATGAGTCGCTGCCTAACGTGCTAACGCCCCGTCTACATGGGTGTTTTGTATTCATGAACATATTAGCACGTGGCCAAAATTGGAACTAATGTAGATTTTTTTGTTTTATCAAATTAATATTTTTGTTTTATGAATCAACCTGTCCAGTTTGAATATTTTAAGTATTTATATTATTAGTCACAAATACAAACAAGCATGATATAATGAGCATGGACGCACCTAGATAAATCAAAACTTCACAACAGTTTTGTGTGGGACATAGGTTTTTAGTCTACAATTATTGTAACTTTTAATTAAAATATAGGTACAAAATACAAAATAATGTATTTTTTACCATTAAATGTATGTATATAAGCAATGTAATGTACGCCGAGTACGTGCAATTATTTTGAATTTTTGTTTTTAAATCTAATTCTTCTATGGCAATTTCGACATTGATAACTAGCTCTATCAATACAGCTATCTGTGGTTCAATGGGTTCAATCAGTGATCTTGGTGATCTGTCGCCTCAGTCTGTCGCCCAGCCTGCCTGCTGTCAAAAATTAAACGCAAATCAGAACTGCAGTATTTTGTTTCTACTCTGAAAATAATAATGAAGTTATCAATCGAATCATGTCGATTCCTACACAAATGTTAATCCACGTCAGTGCCACACAATTGTGATCCAGATTGCACTCGTACTCGGCGACATGTATTGTTTGCAATGGCTAATCCCCGTGCTACTCATACCGAAGCCCGTGAACCCGGCTTTAGTCAACACTCATGTGATGTTCATGGTGTTATATTTAATAGGATTCTTCCTCGAAAGGAAGCCATGCACCGTGTGCAGTGTCGTCTTCCTCGCAGCAGTGATATTAATATGTTATAGCGGTATTGGCAACTGTTTGTTCTGGGCCAGTCAGTGTGAAGCTGACAAGTATGATACCTAGATGCGCCAGCAGTTCTTCCAGAGTTACCTTCTAAAGTGCTCAAAATGCAGTGTTCTGGCCTGTTCCACGGAGGGCCAGGAAAATCGTGACAATGTGAGGCTGAATACCAACACCATTGCCTAGTGCATTGAAAATTATTTTTCTTTGTATATTTTTGTAAATAGAATGTTTTTTTATTTATTTACATCTCTCATAATAAATATGTACTGTTTTAATGTGCGATTATGAATAATTCCAATATAATGGAAGTAATGTGCCGATCTGTACTTAGTATCTGAATTGTTATGTTGATAAAATAAAAATTGACAATGTACATACAGTTGTTATAATAATAATAATATGATAATGTAATAACAATTTGGGGATACCTCATTGTTTTATTGGTCTATAACTTGCCTCATTTCTCATTTGAACAGGGTAGAAGGGACATTGCTGCACCAGAACTCACTATGAACCAGTTGTTTCAAAAAAATTGCAATACCTACATATTATTTGACTGGCCTGTTGGTCTAGTGGTTAGTGACCCTAACTGCTATGCCGGAGGTCGTGGGTTCGATTCCCACCCAGGACAAATGTTTGTGTGATGAGCACGATCATTTGTTCTGTGTCTGGGTGTAAATCCGCCGTTTTCTCGTGGTCCTACTATTTTGTCCTACTAGTAGGTCCACGAGGGAGACCAGTTTCTGTTCGTCCTACTATGACATATTGGAGTTGTAATCATTTATTTATACCACCTGTATATAATTAATACCTACCTTTGACACTCGTAATAAAAGGAAGAAAAAAAAACAATCATTTTGTAACAAACTAAAAATATGCTTCTATTATAAATATAATATGCTCCTAATATCTCATTTTCTCTAAGAAATGGCCTATTGGTATGTCACCGTGAATTAATTGTAGCTGGTTTGTCATTACAAAGTTATCCCGATCCAAGTCTTCTTTTCGTCTACGTGATACATCATCGCTCGTTGTCTTGCATTCCATTTCCATTAACACATTTATCAATCGCAGTATTGATACTGGTGTACATTTTTTCATATTTTTGTTTAATCGAGAGTGCCAACTCTCGACAACATTGTTGGTACGATGACGTTCACCATATATGCACCATGATGAGCGGTACTCTGTCAAAGGTAGGTATTAATTATATACAGGTGGTATAAATAAATGATTACAACTCCAATATGTCATAGTAGGACGAACAGAAACTGGTCTCCCTCGTGGACCTACTAGTAGGACAAAATAGTAGGACCACGAGAAAACGGCGAATTTATCTATAATATGTATGTATTTAGAAATATATAAGTATGTTTATCAGTTGTCTAGTACCCATAACACAAGCTCTGCTTAGCTTGGGACTAGATGGCGTTGTGTGATAGTTGTGGAATATTATTATTATTAGATAACATCGCACCTGTAATCCGCACCAGTTACACTTAAGTGTGTAATAGGTGAACCTATTGCCATCAACTTAGCACACATCAAGACTATGTGGCAGTCGCTGCTAATGAAAAATTACTGATGGAAAAACTCAGTAACACTGCTTGACATGGGAATCAAACCCAGGACATCATGGTCAGCAGTCACCCTTGCAGCTACTAAACCACAGGCAGTTGTGGTTGCATTGCAATACCTACATGGTCAAAATGTATGGAACTGTTAATTTTATTTTAAAGAATAGACCAATTATCTACATGGGATTGACTTACTCTATCATATTTTACATTCTATCAATTTTCATTCTGCTATATTTTGTGAAAATATCAGATTAATACTAAAGTTTAATTGGCGTCCAACGGCGGAAATTATCGTGCGATTTCTTATTTACACGGCTGATAATATTATCAGCCTCGCACACCTCGTAATAATAGTTTAGTAGACATCAATATCTTAAGACTTGTTGATGAAGATAAGTGTGATAACACACTGAAACTTATACTATGATAACATAGTAGATAGATAACTAGTATAGTTCACCTATGCTCCATTTACTATAAGAGTAGAATTTTAAGTTAACCGTTTTTACAGCCCGTTCAACCGATTTTGACTTCTATACCGTAGGTATAAAGATGGCATTAAAAGCAAAAAGATTGTTTCGTGACTGTTTACTGCAGCTGCACTTTGTATTGCTGTGAACGTAATAGAGTTCATAATCGGTTGAACGGACTGTAAAAACGGTGAACTTAAAATTCTAATCTTATAGTAAATGGAGTATAGCAGCTACAGTATGTACCTATATCGGTTTAAGGCTTATAAAAAACCAGTCATCATCAGCCTAGCGGCCAAACTATGTTGGGGTCAGCTTCAGTCTAACTAGATGTAGTTGAATACCTTTTTACAGGGAGTGACTGCCTATCTGATCTTTACAACCCAGTCAGTGCTGGTTACTGGTTGGTGGTGATGGGCTAGCTCACCATCCGTCCTTCTGAAAACGATAGGCCGTGTCGGCCTCACATTCCTGTTCGTAGAACATGAGTGGCTTTTAGTCAGTAGAAGTCTGACACTTCCTTCCGTTCGCCCAGAGCGGGAGGAGTTTGATGATTTCCCACCCAACAAAAAAAAACAAGGTATCCACAGTAATCCACCTCTTGTAACACTTCAGGTTTCTATCTGATACTTATTATGATATTGTGCATGTTTCATAATTATTTTAGTAAGCTAAATATATCGATAAAACCTAACATGACGCCTGTAATCTTCGAAGGGTTAGGCAGAGCTGTCCCCATTAGTACACACCCACATTTCGCCCGTTAAGTTTATGTCCCCCATGTAATAAGGGACCTATTGCCATCAACCGAGCACAATTCAAGACTCCGAGGCTGCTACTGAGATATTCCTGATGGAAAAGCCCCAACAACACCACTGCCCGAACTGGGAATCGAAACCAAGACCTTATGCTCAGACGTCATGGCCGCGCGGTCAAAACGCACACAGTCGCGCCTGCGATAACTAAACCAACTCCACATCTGGACGAAGAAGTAGGCAGTGCGGTATGTAGGTGTCACGGAGGTCATTTTAAGAGTGGAAGGCCGAAAGCAGAGATGTATGCGGAAGTGAAGACCTCTCTATATTTGAACGCGTCCGGCGTTTGAGAGGGTCATTGCCATCCGGATATCGTACGGTCTCTGACAAGGCGACGAGCCTCCTTGCCGGACTGACTGTCGCCATGGAATCTGGAGATGAGAGCTCTCGCGATACACGCGATTTGCGCGTGGAGTCGGTACGCGGGGGGATTCTATTCTATTCCTTCTCTGCCGCGGATAATCGCAGCACGGCGGGCGGACGGAGCTCCGTTAAGGGCCTACCACACGCACAGGCTTCACCAGCCTTGTCTGCGCCATGTGCCATCTTCCCCGTGTACGGTGAAGACGGTACATCGCGCTTGTGTTTGGTAAAACTGTATTATTACCAACCACGCGCGATGTACTGTGTGTACCGTGTAATCGCGCAGGCAAAAGTGTGGTGAAGCTTGAGCGTGTGGTAGGCCCATTAGGATCTCATGGCGGTATGGAGACAGTGACTGTCGCAACCCAGCGTTCGCCACAAGTCTCATCTTTGAGGCGAGGCTAGAGCGGTGCGACGGCGTACTCCCCTTCCGCTTGAAGCAGGAAAGTCCCATGTAGAGGGCTGACATATTGCCACCTACCAACCCACTTGACCAACGAGGAAGTCATCAAAATTACAGTAAACTTTTTAACAAAAAATAAAACGAGACTTAAAAAAGTAAAAAATAAACTTCAGAAGAAAAATCAGCTTCTGAAGTTGGTGACTTTTGTTTGTTTGATTTCGTTTTTTGCCACCGACTTGAGAAGCTGATTCTTCTTCTAAAGTTTATTTTTGTGTTTTTGAAGTCGGTTTTATTTAATACCAATCAAATTGAGAACCTCCTCCTTTTTGGAAGTTGGACCCAGAAAATGCAGGCTCTCTTAGAGCATCACTAAGATGCTAAGTTTTTCTCTGTCAGCTTGATCATGAAGCATTACGATTATGTGTACCAGACCAAGGAAAAAGAACAACAAAGTTTACACCAGAAAGTTGTTTATTATGTGTGAGTACAATGAGATAGTCATCTTTGACGGTTTCTTAAAGTTAACACAATATATTGGATAGATGGTACATAGCGAGCCTTAACCTAACGAACTGCTTCCATGACCTGGAACAAAAATACATTTATTTAGAGATGGTGTTTATATGAATAGAATAGAATGGTATAGGTTCTTCAGACAATAGAGGCCTCAGCTTAGTTTCGGCAACAGTCTGACTAATAAAATTCTATTCATTCTTTATTTATGGAAGAAAAATAAACAATTATTACTATTTGGAGGTGGCAATAGTAACTCACTTGGTTGATGGAGAATACATCAAAAAGGTACACTTTAGCGCTTTCACTTATCCAATCTCTGATTTTACATGCATTGCACTGATCTCTGGGTTGATTTTACTGACGAGTTGACCAAAATTACAGTGATTTATTCTTCTGACAGAATTGCTGTTAGAGATAAAATAACCGTGAAAGGATATATTCATATTCTATCAAATACAAGTGAGAAAAGAAAAAAAAACAAGTGAGAAAAGTATGGATTGTTTTAGAATTACTAAGATGGTGCTCAGACTATCAGTTGTTTCCATACTTCGTTAATTTCAGGTTATAGGGCAAAGATTTTGAGCCCCGTTATTTAGCAACATAACCTACAAAGCTGTTTTAAGTTCCCGGTACAAAAAAAACTCCCGCCACATGTATTTGATATAAATATTATATTTACCGCTTATCGCAGTCTTCTGGCTTCACGCTCAGACTCGAGGAGGGTCAGGATGTCACCATCACGCACGGGTCCCTTCACGTTCCTGATGATCTGACGGCTAGTCTCTCCAATGAACTCTACTTTGACCTGGGTACATTGTCCCTGGGAGCCGGTACGGCCCAAGACCTTGACGACGCGAGCGAGAACGTTTGGCTTATCCATTTTAGCTTAGATACCGAGCAATTCGTGATTATTACACGTGCACCAGGAATGGCGTGTGTGGAAAAGAGATTGACAGCTTGAGTGATGTTATTAGTTAGTTCTATGAGGCTCAGTTTACTTAGTCGATTATGGACAAAGCCGGTTGGCATTCTCGTCGCTGGTACATACTGACGAAACTTCATAATTAAATTACGGTTTTCAAAATAGAACCATGTTGATTGCTGAAGTAAAATTTGATGCCATTATTGAAATGATCGATTAATAATGATTTTTTTTCTTGTTGCAATTTTCTCAATTTTCATGAATATGTATATTTTTTATTAATTTATTGAAAGAAAGAAAGAATAAAAAAAGTAGTTAAAAAACTAAAAAACCCGACTGAAAAAACTGAAAAGCAAAAAACAAGCACATTTTAAATTAAACAAAACTTGGAACCAGGCGGGGTTCTATTCAGTTCTATGTTTTTCATTTCATAATTTAATAGGTATTCAAATGAACCCAGCCTGGTTCCAAGTTTTGTTTAATTTAAAATGTGCTTGTTTTTTGCTTTTCAGTTTTTTCAGTCGGGTTTTTTAGTTTTTTAACTACTTTTTTTTATTTCCAACTTTTTAGTTCTTTTGTGTTTGTTCTTTCGTTGGTCGCGTAAAATTCTTCGCAAATGATTTAACTTTTGTGCTTGTTTATAGGATTTGTCACTTTGGATTTCTTTTAACCCTTATTAAAATAAAGGTATAATGCTTACCACTTAGGTTTTTTGTTTAAAAAAGTATTTTTCTTGCACCGGCAACATTTGAATTTGTTAGTATGTAAAACGTTGCCTTTTTTTAAATTCAAATAGTGGGAACTTTTTATTTATAAACGTCACCCGTCCATATACGTCAATGTCAAAGTGAGCCAGTCGGCAGTTTGGTGAAAAAAATTTGAAATTGTTGTGACGTTTCTCAAAAATTTTTAGTTTTGTTCAACAAAAAATCCGGTAAGTGTTTTTTGCGTTCAGATTCATAAACTATGTTATATTCTTGTTGTTTTGCATCCATTAGGTTGAAAAATCCGGTAATATATGCATGTTATTTGATCGTGTGAAGTTATGGGTAATAGTGGTAAATTATATGCCATTGTGCAATCGTGCCTAACTGTAAATTGGATTTACTAATATATTTATGTGACTCTGTGTGCTAAGTCATGTTTCAGGGTTTTTCACACTGCGTAGGAAGCTCAAGGAGATTATATACATATTATTATCTACTTTTTATAATTAATAAAACTTTCTTTTTATTTTGAACACGAGTATTATTTTATTTACCTACTACAAATAGACATTACATTCATATCTACATTCGAAAAAATGTTATTAGGTACCAATATTTTTTTTGTATTGCTTAAATTACACAAGCAAATCCAGGGAAAACAACTAGTATAGAAATTCGTTCAAATCGTATTGGATAATGGTAACTATTTTACCACCATCGTAATATTTTACAAGTCGATAATGGATAATGGTAAGATATTTACCACCGAAAAAACCCCCCTTTCCCTCCCCTTTTAGTTTTTTTTTCATCAAAAATGAAATCAGCAGCCCCTAATTACCTAGAAACAAACCTCGTTTTCTCCTAAATATCCACCTCCTTTTAAAACCCTTTATCTTGGTACCCTACTCGATGGTATTGAAAAAAAAAATTTTTTTGAACTCCGCGATTAGGCCCCCAAAAACCGCATTTTATTTTTGTTTTTTATTTTTAATGTAGCCTATAACACTCGCGCCATCAAGACGAATCTAACGATGTATATTTCATTCAAATCCCTTTATCCGTTTAGGAGTTATGAGGGAACAAAGAAACGGACATACATACACGTCAAACACATAACCCTCCTTTTGGGCTTCGCCGCAGTCGGGTAAAAAAAACCCAACTGAAAAAACTATAAAACAAAAAACATTTTAAATTAAACTTTTTTTTTGAGCTCTTCTCTATGGCCCCCAAAATATGCAATTTTTCTTTGTTTTCTTTTTTTTTAATGCAGCCTATGACACTCGCGCCATCAAGATGAATCTAACGACGTATAATTTATTCAAATCCGTTTGTCCGTTTATGAGTTATGAGAGAACAAAGAGACAGACATACATACATATTATATACATCGATACACGTCAAACACATAACCCTCCTTTCGGGCTTCGCCGCAGTCGGGTAAAAATATTTATAATAGGAACTATGTATTGTATAATTTGTAGACACCAGTAAGTAAATCAAGCTACCTGAAACATAAAATTTCCCGATCAAGTATGAACCTAATGCTTTACGGCCCGTTCACGACCTTGCCGCTGTGAGCGGCAGCTAAGCGCGGGGCGGCGAGCGGTAACATCACATGTATGAAAATGTTTGAAGCACGCCACGAGACGCCGCCGCTCATAGCGTTTTAAATTTACACATTTTCATACATTTAATCTCTCGCCGCCCCGCGCATAGCTGCCGATCACAGCGGCATGGTCGTGAATGTGCCGTTAGTCATAAGCCGTGCGTGAGACACATTATCACCTTTTTTCTGTTTAGATGTTAGTTTTTTTTTGGTTGTGTGCACTTGTTGCCAGTGCCAAAAAAAAATCTTTTTATATTTTGTTGAATGAAAACATGTGGTTGCGTTTGGACTACAAAATAATCAGATAAATAAAATCTTCTTCTGAAATTATAATTAATTATTTGAATCATTCGTAAAATAATTTTTATCATAAGTTCGGTTTCTTCCGATGATCGGTTTTAAAATGGGCACATCACTAGTGACAGAAGATTCCACGTCAATCGAGTTGGAAAGAAAATTGGCATTTCGCCCCAAGTTTCTTGCTCCGTTGGACTGTTTGTTACAAAAGTGAATGGCCCACAATCTAGTTTGGTAGTCGCCACAGTTTATAACACATAAAAGTAATCAATTACATATTCAATCACAATGAAGCTAATATATTTGACGCTCCTGGTTCTCCCTGCGGCTCTCCTGTGTTTCCAAAGTGGTAAGTTTACTGAAAAACGTTGAAATCTATGTTATAAGCAGATATATATGTACGTGGCATCGTATATGTTACACTTTTTGAGAGAAACTCTTCATACAAACCCTTTAAATATAATTACAAACACTATATATTTATTTTGGTACATAACTAAAAAGGATATAAAACTTACTGTTAAATTATTGAAAGTATTACTGTGTAACCTCTCGTTTCAACAGATAAGCCATCCTAATGCAGATCCTCATTGTAAAACTAAAGAATTTAAACACAATTAAAGGGATAAAGACACTATTTCAGTATGTTTTATACAGGGCTGCTGAAGATTTAGAAAGTGGTCATGTAATATACATCTTTCATAACAATTTAGTAGCCTTCTAATAATGAATTGCAGGTCACTTAAACTTTCGTTGAAATCACTTTCTATAAGAAGTAAATTCATTTATCAACCACTTGGTCCTAGATTCTAACTTGACCTTATATTCTAAATACAAATTTGAGCCCATTTACTGAGAATAAGTACCATATGTTTGTGTATCATATAATCATTGTGTTACTAGGTACATAAATAACTTGTTAGTAATGTTCTACTTACTATCCAAAAAGTAATTATGTGCAAACCTAGAACATCCCTGAATATTGAGAAATCCACATCAGTGTTGTACATAGATATTATAAAACAATGCTTTAAATATATAACATCCTTATTTTCAGTATTTTTATAACAAAACACTATTATAGTGGCAAGGGTAAAATATTCTAAGGGTATTTAATTAAAACATTACTTTTTTTATACCATTGTACAGGCTATGTTCATACTAAGTTCCACCACAGTGTCAGTCATATTATTGTCAATGACTCACAGACCAACTGCGGTAAATAAAGAAATGCTGTAGACAACAACAAACTTATTTTTTAAAATTACCATGTTACAGGCAACACAATCCTTGCGAGAGCTGAGGAAGACGAGCTTGATGATGTAGTGGATATTGAAGGTGAAGATAACCAGGTTGTTGGAGACGACACGCTGGGTGAAGATGATGACTCCATTGTTAAGTCCTCGCAAGATGTTGATACCACTATCCTTTTCACGAAACCTATTACTAGCTTAGGAGATGCCGTGTTTGGTAAGGATCTGAATCAAACTTATAATTTTTCGAGTATGTTATTTATTATATTTTTCAGCATTGTAATATTGATCATGGAAATCTCTGCTAAGTTGAAGCTATGGGATGTCAGTTGAAATCAATAACTTTGTCGGAGCTTTAGAAATAGGTTGCTATAATTTATTTAGGAATAATATTTAACATATTGATACATATTATCCATCTATATTATAATTATATCAATCTATTTTAAAAAATCTGGTAATTGCCAGATAGTTAAATATCATTAAGTGATGGTTTTTGCATTACTAGTTACATAGTGTAACTAATGGATATCATTCATCATTCAAAAAAGCAAATCTATAAGTTATCTATTGTACTTTTACTTTCCAATAATTTTGAAATTATGATTTTTTTGTAAACTCCAATAACTAAGAAATCTAGCTAGTGTACAAGTTGACTTAAAAATGCTTAAAATCTATTACACAGCTTCTATTATAAGATCTGACCCTGGCAATAGTCCAAAAAAAATACTATAATAATAAGTGATTAAAGTATCACTATAGGCAGGGGCCATTTTCATGAAGCAAAATTTTTCGAAAGTCACCATGGCCCTGCAATGCAAAGGGCATTAGGAATAACACGTATGAGTTTCAGTCAATAAAAGTCTGACACTTCCTTCTGCTTCTGCAACCAACCAGAGCGGGAGGATTCATTTGATGAATAAGATATAATATAATAACTTAAAAAAAGAGATCATAGTTTTTATAATTTTTTTGCTCCTCACCCAATGTCCAAGATTCCCTTTACTTGCATTTGCAGTGGGGGATAAATAAGAAACCATTTATTTGTAAACCATTTAATTCCACTTTCCCTGGATTAAAAGTTATGTCGGAAAATGTAATAATAATAACTAATTCTCCCACCAGACATTCAAGCGGGCTACCCAGTGGAATTCCTGGTTGGATTCATCAACAAGGGTGCCGAGGACTATGTGGTGGATTCTATGGAAGCGTCCTTCAGATACCCCATGGACTACACTTACTACATCCAGAACTTCACGGCTCTGCCTTACAACAGAGAAGTTAAGCCCAAGCAAGAAGCCACCTTTGCGTACTCCTTCATTCCTAACGAAGCCTTCGCTGGCAGACCGTTCGGCTTGAACATCCAGCTCAACTACAGGGATGCCAGTGGGAATGCTTACCAGGTCAGTGAGGTGTCATAGAGCTTTAGTCAAGTGGCTGCTGAAATTAGAAGTCGTATCTTTTAGCCTTTTAATATAGGTGGAACTCCAAATCATACCATTACAAAAGACCATCCAAAAGACCATCTCTTCAAAAGACCATCTCAAACACTAATCTGCATAGTCTTCATGTGTGTATTATACCAAGATTATGTTTGTACCTTGAACATATTGTAAACCCAAACGATTTTAAAAGAGTGTCCATGAAGTTTCTTGCCATTCTTCTCATGAGACCAACGCTTTGGAATTGGCAACTACAGTACACTCACGAGTTATTATGCCTTGTGACTGGGACTGTAGCTTAGTTTATTTAGTTTCAGTAGTTTACTGCCGCACTCGGAGAGCTTCAGTGGTTGTTTGGGCCGTCGCTTGGTAAGGGTTTTTGGCAGTTTTGTCATACAAAACTAGGTCAGTCCTTCCTGTCAGGCCTTTGCTGGGTGGCGGCTTGAGTAATCGTTGGATATCTCTGAGTGCCGCAGTTAGTTTAATTCGACTATTTAAAAGTGCCTGTTACTGGCCTACTTGAAATAAAAATTTTTGACTTTTGACTTTTGACTTTGACTTTGACTACAGATAACTAAACCAATCACAGAAAAAAAAACAGTTACAGTTGTTGTGGTGTTGTGGATACCTTGTTTTTTCAGTAAAATTCAATTTCACAAATGTTTAACACCCTGCTGAGAATTTATATTTAAAAGGACTAGCCAGCCACTGCATGTTTTTTTTTGTCGATCATTTTAGAAGTTGTGCTAAAAATAATATGTCTCATCGAGTCATGTGAACAGTAATTCAGGAGCCTCCTACCTCGGAGACCTTTTTCTATTTAACATAGTACTTATATTGATCAGTGCAGTGATACTTAATGTCTTAATGTCAAGATCAATAAAGATTCATTTTTAGTAGTATTAGAATGTTATTTTGAAAATATGGGTAATAGAAAATAGTTGAATTATTGAACCATTAAAGCTCTGCCATATTTTACCACTAGACATGCAATTTTAAAGACTAGATCAATTTATAAACCATTACCATTACAATTATCATTTAATTGATGAATTAATAAATTGTGGCACGTTTGGCGCAGTGGCTGAAGTAATGGACTGCTGCGCTGCGTGTCGCGGGTTCGATCCCCGCACGGAACAAATATTTGTAAGACCTACAGATAGTTGTTCCGGGTCTGGGTATTTGTGTATGTGAGTTTAAATGTTTGTGAACGCACCCACGATACAGGAGAAATTCCTAGTGTGGGGCAACGTTTTTTATAAAAAATAAAAATTGTCTCTAACATTACTTTTATCAACCGACTTCAAAAAAGGAAGAGATTTCTCAATTCGACCTTATATTTATATATTTTTTTCCTTAAATTTCAAAACTTGCATCTATTGAAATATTTAAACTAATAATTAATTGTATGCTAACAGGAGGCCGTATACAACCAAACACTGAACATCGTGGAGGTGTCCGAAGGTCTGGACGGCGAGACGTTCTTCCTATACGTGTTCCTTGGCGCTGGTGTGGTGCTAGCGCTGGTGCTGGGCCAGCAGGCGCTCTCCCAGCTGGCCAGGCGTCGCTCGCCGCGTGCCGCACCCCGGCCTTTGGAGACAGGCACCGCCAATGATGTAGACTACGACTGGCTGCCTAAGGAAGTCGTCAATCAACTCAGTATGTACTTTTTTTATAAAGATTTTTTCAATTATATCATTTAAACATCTAAACATTAACTAAATATATAAACAGGCCTCAAAAACTCCTCAACGGGACGCAATAATGTATGCAAGAGACTGGCGGCGTTGCCCCGTTGTATAGCAATACTTAGCCTCTGGCGAAATATTATATGATTTACACGCACTTTTGAACTGTAAAAGTAGGTCCAGTAGTTTCAGACAGAACTTCCATACAAACTTTCATTCCAAATTCATTCAAATTAGCGTTATTATCCGAGTCGTGAGTCGCGTATTTTTTTTACTTCATTCAGTTTCATACAAAAGTGTGTCTAGTAGTGTCATAATACGATACAGGTGATGGTTTTTTTTTATTACTTGTGCAAACTTTCATGTTTCTCTAGACCCAGAGGTTTAGACTGTAGTAGATAAAATGTCACATGCTGAACCTCCCTGTTACCCTAATATTTTAGAGCATTCTGGACAAATTGGTCTAGTGGTCGCATGTGCGACTACTGAGCATGAGGTCCTCGGTTCTATTCCCGGGTCGGCCAAAATGCTAATGCAACAATGCTATTGGATTTTTCCGGCAGGAATTTCCAGTAACAGCCATGGAGTCTGCATTTGTGCCTGGTGGCTGGGAATAGCCTCGGCTTAAACATAACTGCCGAAATATGGGTGTACTATTAGGTATACCTCTGTCTAACCCTTCAGCGATTACAGGCGAAATGTTATGTCATTCTCGACGTAGGGACAGTAAACACAAATATTTTACCAAATATACTAATCAACTACATATGTGTTTTTTACAGAAAAATCTCCAAAGTCACCCAAACAGTCGCCACGCCTGAGGAAGGCAAAGAGATCAGCCGGAGACGATTAATTATTTTAGTGTCAACTAGTTCTTAGAGTACACCGAGTACAGCAAGAACTCGTGGAGTACTGAGAAAACGACCGCGGAGGCTAAACTAACAATAGACCTGGCGACCATAAACAAGGCACTACGAAATCATACCACTGCTTCATAAAAAAAAAACGCCACTTCTTTCTTTTCAATAGACAATTTAGTCAGCCAGGCCTATTATTATTTTAGTCGATTTTTATATACAGACTGTGTGGTTTATACATACTAAGTTCAGTGTGTTGTGAGAGTAAATTAAGGAACAAACAGTGTGGAAGCTTTTTAACAACGTGAGCGATTAATATTAATGTGAGAATATTATTTAATAAAAATGTTAAATTTGTATTTGCTTGTTTTTTTTTTATTTATGAACTAGCTGTTGCCCGCGGCCTTCTTTCGTGAAATTATTATAAAAATATATTTTCCCCATTGGAATTGGATTGTGTTACCAATTTCATCGTAATTCTTATTCTTAAGGTTGCACAAGCCAGTCATTCTTCCATACAAACGTAGTATGGTGATTACTCCTCTGGTTGACTGTGTAGGTTCAAAATTAAAGATGATATCAACTGGTCTTGTCATTATCTAGGCCTCTATGGAAGCAGAATTGGAAAAAAAAATTGGTTTGGAAGTTATGAGCGTCGAAACTTTCATATTTTAGCACTAATTTTAACCATCTTTGGGCGTAAATAAGTTACGTATATAGTACGAAAATTAAAAAAGTGAAACCATACAGACATAGATTAGTTATTAAAGAATTCAAATAATTTTATTTTGAACAGATACATTCAATGGATTTTTCATGGTATCCATACTACCAAAGGTCTGCATAGAAACAATCGCGCGCCCGTTTTAGTTGTGTCTCTTTCACTCTATGCATTTCACTCGTGATGTCGGATGAAATAGCATGCATTTTAACCCCGCCCACCAACTAGTTCGTGCCGTTGGCTTGTTTACCCTTAATGCCTTAGGCATTCTCTACCAGTCAACCAAGGGTGGTGTAGAGATTAGATGGCACCTGTGCTCTTTTTGAGAGGAACAATGATAAAAAAAAATAATATTCAACTACATACCTTTCTAACCGGTCAAGTGCATGTCGGACCACTCACAGTGTAGAGTTCCGGTTGCCCATCAACATATTATGTGAATTTACTAAACTGATTAACCACTCTGCCTACCTGCCTCCGAACGGTGATTTTTATTATAAAAATCAAACAAACTAACATTTGCAGTTTTAAGACCAGAGCTCTCATACATTATCTAAGGTATAGGAAAATATTTTATACAGGTACATTTTCTATGTCATCAAATGACTCCTCCCGCTCTGGGCAGAGCGGAAGGAAGTGTTAGGGCCGGTTTCACCGGTTACGGATAAAGTTTCAGATAGTTATCTGACAGTTAATGCTATCGACCAGATAAAGACTGCTGATAACTTTTTTATGTTTTCACGTTCACCATCAAACTCCCTGATAAATTATCTGCTATCAGCCACTTAATAATTAGCGGAACGGCAACGTCGCTTTTTTGCGTTTCGATACTACTACGTAAATTATCGTCATTTGAAAACAATTTTGAAAACTTGATTAGTAAAATACTTTAAGTTCAAAATAATCTAAGTCAACTTTTTTTACATTTTCTAGTATAATTTTATCATTAAAGAACGAAAAAAGTGGGATTCGAATTATTAGCAACGTATTTTGATTCCAACCAAATGTGTTTAGAAACGAAACGCAAGTGTCAATTGTTTTTGTTTTCGTTGCGATTTTGTGTTGGACGAATTAAAAAAGCTCCAAAAGTTTATTTTTGTATTCCTTTTTCATTTTCTACCTCTATTAAAATGGAAAAACAAAAGCGTGATAGAAGTGTCAATTTTACTCAAGAAGAGACAAACCTTCTGGTATCGTTAGCAGAGGCAAAAAAACATATCATAGAAAATAAAAAAAGTGACGCCACGACTTGGCAAGTGAAAGAAAAAGCCTGGAGGGATATCGAAAAGGCGTTCAATAGTGCGTCTGGTTCGGTATTTCGCGACCATAAACATCTTAAGATTAAGTATGAGGCGATAAAGAGAGATACTAGGAAGAAGAGTGCTATCCTTCGAGCTGAGCGCTACAAAACTGGTGGAGGTATAAGCACGGCGCCACCGCTTACGCCCGCAGAAGAAAAAGTAAAAAAAATGATTCTTCTTTCTGTTGAAGGAAACGAAAGTGAATATGATTCAGATTTGGTTTTGCCAAGTAAGTGTCACATATTATAACTGTTTATCTTGGAATATTATTATTTGAAGACAAACAACCAACTAATTTAATACAATAATTCAGGTACTTTAACATCAAGCTCCGTTATAGCCTGGGTGCCTGCTGAAGAACTCTGCGATCAAGCAGCTGCAGACCAAATTACTCTATCAGATGGTATGAGAAATTTGTAGTATACCACACTGTAAGTTATTTATGTTATTGTGAGATACTTATTTTGTTTTTCATTTTTAGACTCAAGTAAAAATATGGTTATTGAACTTCAAGAACAGGATAGCGAACCTCCCAATAAAAAAGGATGTGCAGAGACACAAAAGGAAACTCTACTTCAAAGTAAGTTATAAAACATTCTCAAATAAAATATGTGTCCAGTCAAGTCAAAGACAAGGAATAAGATCCAAGCCTTTAGACCATTCTTATTCCTTGTCTTTTTTGTAAGACTGCAAAATAGTGAACTGCAAAATAGTGAAATACAATTGTATTTGCACTTGAAAGGCCAACTTTTCAAAAAGTACTTTGAATATTTTGAAAACATTAGTTTTTCAAATAGTTTTCCGAAGAAACTAAAATTGGCAATCAAAAATAAATGTTTTGACTCATAAAATAATTTAAATTAATATTTCTACTTTTATTTTATGGAGAATCTGATAATGTAAGCCAGACAGAAAAACAAAGGAAGGAGTGGAATCCGACGGCCCTCAAAAGTAAAAAGCATCCAGTTTTATGAAGTATTAAAACAGCATTATAGTATTTTAGACTTATTTTTTTATTTATAATGATATTGCAAATGTGTAGCATTCTAAATTACAAAATCACAAAAATGCAGTCAATTACAGATTGTTTTATATTAAATAGACATATACTCCATTTACTATAAGATTAGAATTTTAAGTTAACCGTTTTTACAGTCCGTTCAACCGATTGTGAACTCTATTACGTTGACAGCAAGACAAAATGCAGCTGCAGTAAATAGTCGGTATTGTAACATTCTTTTTGCTTTTAATGCCATCCTTATGCCTACAGTATAGAAGTCAAAATCGTTTGAACGGACTGTAAAAACGGTCAACTTATAATTCTAATCTTATAGTAAATGGAGTATAGACATTTACAAGTTTAGCATTTACAACGCAGAGATTTTATAATATGATATTTTTATTTACTAAAAATAATATTTGTTGTGTTGTGTAGGTAAGCCAAAGGAAAAAAGGCCTTTTGTTAAGTTGACTGAAGAAAAACAGGAAATAGCCAAAATTCAAAGAAAAGTTTTAACCGAAGAGCTGGAACAGAAACTTATTCAAAGAAAAATTTTAGAAAAAGAGTTGGAGCACAAAGAGATAATACATGAATTAGAAAAACAACAACTTCTTCTAAAAATTCAATTATTAAAAAAACTGTTGGAGGAAAAATGAAGACATTGTTTATTTGTATTTAGTAATAGCTTATTTTCTAAATGGTATAGTGAATATGTTTTTTACAAAATAAAAAACGTGTAGGTACATGTATAATCTTATTTTTTATTTTAAATAACCTATGCTTATTGATTAAAATAGGTATCTATAGTCTATAAATATGTAACAGAAACGTAAAATACAAAAATATTATAACAGAGACGTAAAAAAACTTATTAAGTACAGAATTCCTTACAGTATTTTGACTACTATCTCTAACTAAACTACCACTAACTAAAGTTTCATCACTATCATCTGGATTGTCATAAGGAAAAATGCTCTAAAACTAAAACTATTTTCGTTCCCGCCATTTGAAACTTTATTTTATCTGTCAGATAACGTCTCTAGCGGCCACTTGATTCGGCTGATAACTTAACCAATACTAACTTTATCTGCTAGATATTTCTATCCGAGACCTGTGAAACCAAAAGTTGTAGTTTATCTGGCAGATAAGTTTCTAATAGGCTATCAGGGACCTTATCAGCAAGTGGTGAAACCGGCCCGAGTAATTTAAAAAATAATAATCCTCTTTTTGGGCTTCGCCGCAGTCGGGTAAAAATTAAGATCCTGTCCAATTTTATTAGCAACTTGTTGTACCGTATACGTTACTACATTATAATTATGTAGAACTAGCGGACGTCCCGCGGTTTCACCCGCGTAGATCCCGTTCCCGTGGGAATGCAGGGATAAAAAGTAGCCTATGACACTCAGCAATAATGTGGCTTTCTATTGGTGAAAGAATTTTTAAAATCGGTTCAGTAGATCCCGAGATTACCCCTTACAATTTAACAAATACACTTTACCTCTTTATAATACACTCGAGAGCAATGAATCCGGGTCACTTAAAGAATGTTAAAAATCTCGGAAACTAAAAATGATAGGTTAATGCAATAAATTGTATTTAATAGACAATGTAATACTCCTTAAATGAAAGTAAAAAAAATATGAGTCACCATACATTTTATTAACACAAAATTACATAAAGAAAAAAACTGCTGATCTCTCCTTAAAACAAAAATAGGAAACATGAAATTTTTGAACTTTATTACGATTTTCTTGAATTTTAATACTTCGTATTGCCTCCTCGTGCTTCCATTACTGCGTTTACGCGGTTTGGCATGCTGTACACCAAGTTCCTTATACGATTTTGGGGAATATTCTCCCATTCCTCTGTGAGAGCAATTTTGAGCTCACGAAGCGTGATTGGGGGAGGGTTTCGTTGTTTTACGCATCTGCCTAGCTCGTCCCAAGCATGCTCGATCGGGTTGATATCCGGGCTGCGCGCTGGCCACTCCATACGAGTAATGTTCATCTCTTGAAGGTAGTCATTCACAATCCTACCTGTATGAGGTCGGGCATTGTCATGCATAAATATAGCATCCTCACCTAAATTGACCATAAATGGACCAACGTGATCATTGAGGATTTCTTCCACATATCTTTCGCTAGTTAAAGAGCCGTTTTCTATGATCACCAGCTCTGTGCGACTTTCAGAAGAAATTCCGGCCCACACAAGTACAGACCCACCACCGTAGGCTACTTTTTCTTCGATGCATGCTTGCTTGAATCTTTCCCCTGGTCTTCGATACACTCTGTGTCTTCCATCGTGCTTGTAGAGCATAAATTTTGATTCGTCGGAGAACATAACTTTTGACCAATCTTCAATACTCCAATTTACGTGGCTCTGGGCATATCTTAGTCTTGAAATACGATGCCCACGCTCCAGTTTAGGGCCGTTTGCAGGTCTAAGGGGTTTTAAGTTAGATTCAGCAAGCCGACGTCTTACTGTCCATGCACTTGGGTTACTTCCTCCGAGGCGTCGAAACTGATTTGTGAGTTCAGTTCCTGTGAGAAAGCGATTTCGAAGCATGGTGTTCACCAAGTATCGGTCTTCTCGTGCTGTGGTACACCTGGTTCTGCCCGTTCCTGGTCTGCGTAGGTTAGAACCAGTTTCTTCGTAACGTCGGAGAACTCTTTGTACTGTTGACAGCGACACACCGACAGTCCTGGCTGTATCGCGCTGACTCCGGCCGGTTTCCAGCATTGTAAGTATTCTGGTGCATTCTTCAGGCGAAAGCGACATAATTTCAGCTTGAATAATGAATATAGAGCACTATCAACATGGTTTATGTACCCACATAAATGACAGATTACAAACAAAAGCAAAACCAAATGCTGTAATTACGTAGTTCCATCTTCGAAAGTGGCCCTTTTTCAAATTTGATTTTTTTATGATATAACTTTACAATAACTAAGAAGTTTTAATACCTTCATTTAAGGAGTATAACATTGTCTATTAAATACAATTTATTGCATTAACCTATCATTTTTAGTTTCCGAGATTTTTAACATTCTTTAAGTGACCCGGATTCATTGCTCTCGAGTGTATTATTACTAGCGGACGTCACGCACGCGGTTGACTGTTGACTGGTGACTTTTAAATAAATAAATAAACAAAAGAAAAACTAAAGAGATTATGTTTTCAAGCATGTTTTCAGTTGAATTTTGCTGATTGACCAGATAGAGAAGTATGGACACAGTATATGGAAGAAGAAGACATACTGCGCCGATCCCAAATAAATTTTAATAAGGGCGGGAGAATGATAGTAGGTAATTTAGGTGTCGTACTTAATCAGCAGCCTATACAAGTACCTAGACAATTAGAAATGCCTCCCCTCTGAGAGAGACACTGGTTCGTATTCCACCACGCGTGCTGTGAATGTGACGTGTGACTGTCAGTGAGTCTTGGTGGAAGCCATTTACTTCGGTCTGGTTTTGGTTCCAGGATATGCCAGATTTGCTTGATCGAAGCAGATTTGAGACCAGTGCCTACAGATTTGAGAGCAATGCGGTGACAAAATAGATCACACAGAGTAACGTACCTACCTACCCTCGTAAGTCGGGGCTAATATCATTAAGTGTCGCCACAATGACCGGTTCCGTGCGTTTCATATTCGGTGGATCCCCACAACCTTCACCAGGTCATTGATCTACCTAGCGGGAGCCCTTCCAACGCAACGTCTTCCTGTTCACTAAGTTAATCATAACAGATCAGATTCGTAATCTAAAAAAAAATGTTGTGATTTTAATCTGTAGGTAAACAGTCCGGCTAAGGGTACGGCAGACATGACCTAACCTACCCAGTCCCATTTATTCAAACATCGTGTTATTTCTTTGAAATGACATAACATTTTCGTAATTTTTTAACAGTAGTCAAGTAGCAAATTACAACAGACTGGAGTCTACTGGCACTTCGCCGGTTCTCATCATCATCCAGTAGGATTTTTAGTAAAGCGAAAACCAAATGTTTAGAATGTCGGTAATTCCCACACGCCATAAATAGAGCTAGTTATCATTTATCACAATCCAACTTAAATTAGTTACACTCAACGTTGACCTTGGTAGTATTATAATTTAGATAAAACATTATTATAATATTGTTCTGATATCGCTTACAAGGTAGTGTGTTCACACTGACTTACTAGTACTGACTTGGTGTCTTGGAGCCCTAGAGCTACAGAGGGTGTCTAACGCCATCTCTTTTCCACACTAGAATAAGGATAAAACAAAACTGCTTTCAGACTTCATGGTAGGGCACCTATGGGTTTACCATGACATCTTATATCAGTAAGCGACAGAGCTATACAGGGTGTCTAGCGCCATCTCTTTTTTACATTGGAATAGGAATAAAACCACAACCATCCTGATAGAAGATTAAGACGTCATGGTAACCCCATAGACTGAGGTCTTGGACTTGAGTTCCATCAAACGATAATGGGTTTTTCTGTGGACTATTACTCGTTATGTTCTTTAATGGTCGCCATCTTCCACAATTTTGGCTATGTTGACACATTTTAAACGTGGCCGTCCCATGCAGCTAGACTTACGGTTAGGACTATTTTATTAATTTACTATCAAATCAAACATTTAATACAGGAATATCGGATATGTTTTAATACATTCCTTGTATCATCTTCATATAGTTACTTTGTAACAAGTATTTAAGGCGAGGTTACCCTACTTTGTTTTTATGTACGCACGACCTCACCCCCCGCCCTGCCGCGCGAGCGATATAATGCCTAAATTTTGACTGTTTTTTCTCTCTTGGAGAAAAATGATAAAGAAATTATACATTATGTGACCCGAGATAATACACATTTTTTACGACCTTTATTATGATATAAGTTTTATTTTTCAAAGCCTAATATAACTCAAGTAAAACGATTATTTAGCCATCATTTGGACATGTCTTTGCGATTTAATTGGATGCAGTGAAGTGTAAGTAATCGTGTATCGCATGCCCGACATATCATGATCGAAGAGTCAACTATGGAATACATTTTTTTCAAAATTTAAATCCGTTCCATGTACGAGTAAAACGCTATTGTTGACGACGTTTATTGGGGTAATCCCGCCTTAAGACACAAACGTTCCGAGGCGTCTTCAAGTGGTTGTTTAAATGGATTGTCAAGGGCAATACACAAGTGTGATTGGCTGATGGCTGTGTCCACATGGGATTCATATTCACTAGGTACGTGATATTTTTTTACATTATGTGAGTATTTAATTATTTTACTTTACTTTCCCGTTCGTGAATTAAAAGAAAAAAAAAAACAAAAAAAAATATGAGTAACCCAAAAAAAATATGGCTAGATAATAACAGCCGCTTGGATGAATCTCCAGGTTAAGTCACACTTGCTTAGATTGGTCTGTGGATGAGTGACTTTACCTACTAGGTAGTAAATTCAACCATCCACCACCCCAACCTAAGTTAGGTACCTATACCTCAACCAACCCAGGTAGGTTGGTTGAGGTACCTATACTTATCTAGGTTGGGGAGGTCAAATACTTGATGTAAAATACTACATCATCATTCATTCATCATTTCAGCCAAAAGACGTCCACTGCTGGACATAGGCCTCCCCCAGGCGTCGCCACATTGACCGGTCCCGTGCGTCTCTCATCCAGCGGGTTCCTGCAACCTTGACCAGGTCATCGGTCCACCTAGTGGGAGGCCTTCCAACGCAACGTCTTCCGGTTCGCGGTCGCCATTCCAGAACTTTTCGGCCCCATCGGCCATCCGTTCTGCGAGCAATGTGCCCTGCCCATTGCCACTTAAGTCTGGCGATTCTTCGGGCTACGTCGGTAACCTTGGGTAAAATACTACAGCTGCATCCGATGAACATAGTTGGGAAAAGGCTGGGCACATGATGAAGAAGAATACCTAATAAAATATTTTCTTCGAATGTGCCTCTATGCGTCTATGTGAACTGCGCCTTACTTGAATTGTTGGTGCAGATTTATTCACCAGGGGGCAGCGGTCAACACAACGAAATCAGTAACACTTGGGCCGCCGTACCGCTCAAACGATGGCTGATAAAGGTACAATAATACTCATATAAAATTAGAATAATTTATCTAACGTCGCATTATCTATAAAATCTGTGTTTTGTGTTAAATATTCTGATTTCAGTTGTAAAACTTAGCTGCAATTCGGTAGTTAGGCGCTATGTAACTGCAGCAGCTACGGCGCCAGCTATTCCAAAATGTGATTTTACGCCGAAGCAGTATACGGTGAGTTACTTTTACTGTTTTTTTTTTTATTATTTATAAATTAAAGAACAAACAAAATATAACAGGAACATGTACATAACAAATACCTCAATACGTTTGTCCAGATGCTGAAACAATTTTAAGCTATCCTAAATTAGCTAGGAAATAATTATCATCAACTTCCAAGCCTTTTTCCTAACAATGTTGGGATCAGCTTCCAGTCTAACCGGATGCAGCTGAATACCAATATTTTACATGGAGCGACAGCCTGTCTGAAAGTCTCATGTAATAGGGGGTGAGCCTATTGCCATCAATCGGGCACAAATCCAGACTAAAAAAATCTTATAACACTTTGCCCGACCCGGAATCGAACCCAGGACCCCGTGCTCAGCTGTCGCGCTTACGACCACTAGACCGACGAGGCAGTCAACAATAGTACTTATACAAAGAGTGCTGAAACAGCTGTACCTACCATTAACTACGGCCAATGTTTCAGGGTCCATCGTACCAGAAGACGGAACAAGTGAAGAGCCAGCACATGCCTCCCGCGATATTCAACATCTACAAGAAACCACTGCTGCTGCATCAAGGTCGCATGCAATGGCTTTACGACCACGAAGGAAGCCGTTACCTGGATCTCTTCGGAGGCATTGTCACAGTGTCTGTTGGACATTGTCACCCGTAAGTATAGTTGAACATGGAATTTTTTGGGGTCTAGTGACCAATGTCACTGTTTTTTCAAAAAGAGGCGCAATAGATGACCTAATAGGTGATCATCGTGATCTCTCCTGCCCAGTCCTATGTTATTTGGGGCAACACTATACGTTTCTTTCTTCCAGTCTCCCCTGACAATCGTCTCCTCCTTCTTCCTTCTTAGGGCTCGTTTACGGAGACGCGGGGCATCGCGCGGCGCGTGCAGAAGGCTCGTCTCGTGATTTTTTATTAATTTAGTGAGAGACGGGTCCACCGCAACAAACGCTGCATTTTAAACTAACGAGCGAAACATCGCTTCTCGTAAAATCGACATTTGAAATCGATAACTTTTTCATACATCGCCATGTGTTTGAATTAAAAACGCAGCACGCGCCGCGCGACTCCCCGCCCGTACGTAAACATGCCCTTATCATTCCTCACAACACTCTATCCATCTTTTTTTTGGTCTCCCTCTCCATCCATCATTTATATTCATCAGTCACTGTATGTGATTCATTCCTCCCCATGTCCCAATAGATGGGTGGTATGATCTTAATTTCGAACAAAGAGTCTGACTTTGAGCACTAAAACAAATAATGCTTTGATTCTTCTTGGCAACTGGAATTACCTACCTACTATTATTTATTCCCCTTGACTTCAATCTTGCCCTAGGGGCAGAGATGATGTCGACGATGGAACGAGCTTACCCAGTGGAAGCCTGTTTACTCGCGACTTAAACAAAGGCTTGTGTTTAAACGCCTACCAGAAAAGAACCTATTTTACTACCAAAAAAAATCGAAATGCCGGCCAAAATGGATTAATGCTCACCAAATTGTGTTTCCTAAAGTATTGTAGGAATTAATCTATTTATCTTTTTATTCTATACCATAAAGATTTACAAAAGCCTTTAAAGTTAACTGCAGACCAAATATTTTATATTATCACTAAATAGATGTCACCAATATTGTATTTCACGACTTTCAATTTATCTCCATGACGCGCGCTCGCTTCGCTCGCATATTAAATAACACTAATATCTTCTGTCCCCGAAGTGCCGGGCCTCCGCCGGCCTCCTTCGTCGGCCTACGGCCCGGTGCCCATGCCGCCCATTAAGGATACTGTCGCGAGACGATCGTATTATAATTTTGGTTAATTGATTTGGTGAGCATTTATCCATTTTGGTAAGCAAAAAGAATATAAATACAACACGTACAATTATTCTGATGAGTGTCTAATTATTTTGGAACTTAAAACGTTGTTCTTTAGGCACCTCGGTATAGGGTGGGTTTATTTTATTTGAACTTAAAATATTTTTTTTGGTACTTTACTGTACTTTAGTCTAGGGTCTAAAAATCTTTTTTGGTGAGCATTTAAATTGTAGCCTTAAACAAATTAGGGTTATATGAACTCGGAAAAACCGACGCAGGCAGGGAATTCCACTCCTTGGCTGTGCGCATAATAAAGGACCCAGCAAAGCGCTTCGTTCGAATGTGTGGAATGTCGACTAGGTATCGGTGATACCCTGCAGTACGTCTAGTCTCCCGATGTGAGTTGCTTTGAATAAACATTAATACGCTTCACATAATTATACATTTAAGTTTAATCTAAAATTAAAATAACTTTGGACTGTCATTCATTTGAGGTGAATGGAAAGAATGAATTTTATATTAGGTATTTAAATATATTGTCGCATCGTCAGGAGTTCACTTGTACAATAATGGAATGGAAGGAACTTGAAGGCGCCTTTCACTTTTAATGGTAAAAGTTGATGGCACTTTAAGGACAGCTACTCAAGTCGTCGATTTCCGGTAAAATGACGGGCCAAACCGGTAGGTCTGACCCTGATTATTATTAGCTGTGCCACCTTTGGGTCTAGACTCTAGAACTCATGACTAGACAATGACAGCCGCTCGGATCAATCTTCTAGTAAAGCCGCGCTTGATGGCCAGGTTGGTCTGTCGATGGCTGAGCATCATTGCTGAGCACCCACTACTTAACACAAGTTTCCTCCGGTTTTCAGATCGCACGTTAAACCCAGTTAAACCGCTAACCGTTGTCCCAGCTGTCATTTACCTATATCTATGACAGACATGACAGTCGTAACAGGGGGCCCGAAAATATCGTACCCAGTACCAACTGGGTTTGTGAAGGTTAGATAGATAATTGAGCTACATTGAGGTTTGTTATAAACAGTTGAGAAAAATCTAGGACGATGATAATGATCATTGGGGTCTTCTTCTTCTTCTTATCGTGTGGGCAGTAAGGTCTAACGACCCTACACACCCTAGTGTCAGAGTTTCTAAACCGCCGCAAGGGCCTCTGACATGGTTTGACGACCGCCATTTTGGCGGCCGGGACCACCGGCTTATACGTGCCTTCCGAAGCACGGAACCATCTTTTTATCAGACAATCAGGTGATTCAAGTCTGCAATGTCCTAAACAAACTAGAAACCACTTTACAAAGTATGCTTCCCGTGGGAATCGAACCCACGACCACTGGGTCACAAGGCAAACGCCTAAACCACTCGACCACGGAGGCAGTCATTGGGGTTAGAAGTTAGAACGAACGCGCAGAGTGGGTACCTTAACTCAAATTCAATAAATTTTTAAACCCTTTTTTTTTTTTTTGGTGGGTGGAAAATCATCAAATAACCCCCCCCCGCTCTTGGGCAGAGTGAAAGGGAGTGTCAGACTTCTACTGACTAAGAACCAACCCATGTTCCTTCTTCGCCCTTGTGCCGAGGCCGCGTTATGCCTTTCGATAATCCGCAGCCTCGACGGGATGTTTAAACCCCTTAGAGCATGCGTGTTGCACCGACCCCTAATAGAATGGGACAAGGGCAGACAGATGATGATGATGATGAAGAGCATACAGGCGTGATGTTGTAATGTTATGGCACGATAGCTTTGCTGTCTATTGTTAAAGAGTTCCATTGACGGTTCAAAAAAAAATCGTTCAAGTACAATTTTTGAAGATTACGCTGAACAATAGGTACCTACAAAAAAGCAGACGAATTGATAACCTCTTCTTGACGTCAGTTAAAAATAGGAATTCGTTTTTTGCATAATATTTAATGTTTTTTCATATCTATTTGTGGTGTTATGACGTGTACCGTCGTAGGTATCAATTGGTCTATGTTAAACTTGACACCAGATTTGACCAGATATATCTGGCGCTATTATACCTATAAGACGTTTAGATTTTGCTATCCTATCAAAGCAAATTACTCCAAACAATAGCGTGGTTACTACGCGACCCTCCTATTTCTGTCTGCATGGCTTAGAGTTAACACGAGGGGATGGGGTCTTAGTTCGTTCACTCTCTACAACCCGACATCCCCTTCGAACCTAACCGAGTCGGGGTGCCCCAGTCCCGCGCTCGCTTCGCTCGCTCTTGCACTCTTATGTTCTACTTGCCTAATGTTGACGTGGTCATAACTAAAACTGCTAGAAGCATTGTAATTTTATACTTTCCCTTTTTATTAGGACCATGTTTCTTTTTTTGGTGTTTAATTTTTCTCTTTAGGGGAGGAGCTCGTGGCGTAATAATAACTGCCACTCGGGTCAATCTTTAGGTTAAGCGGCGCTTGCCTAGGTTGGTCTGTGGATGGGTGACCGCCCATTTCATACCGAGTTACCTCCGTGCCTCGGAAAGCACGTTAAGCTGTTGGTCCCGGCTGTCATATATAGATCTTTGGCAGTCGTTACAGGTAGTCAGTGACCTGGAAATCTGACAACCAGTCTTACCAAAGGGTATCGTATTACCCAGTATAAACTGGGTTGTGGAGGTCAGATAAGCAGTCGCTCCATGTAAAATACTGGTATTCAGCTGTATCCGGTTAGACTGGAAGCCGACCCCAACATAGTTGGGAAAAGGCTAGGCAGATGATGAGTTTTTCTCTTTAGGGTTAAAATTCTTTGGATCAAAGTAATTTTTGCTGGCCATTATTCTTATAATCTCATATTTTCAATTCCAACATTTTTCAAATAAAGTCCTCATGTACCTACTCTATATTGTCCGTTTCTTTACTTTATTTTATTTTCAGCAAGGTTGTTGGCGCTTTACAAGATCAAATAAACACTCTATGGCATTGTACGAATATTTACCGCCATCCGAAGATTTATGAGTATGTGGAGCAATTGGTGGCGAAGTTTCCTGGAGATCTCAAGGTACCTAATTAATATACTACTCAGTTTAAGTTAAAAGACAGTTAAACCGGCAGGGAAGAACGAATTGTAGACTGGAGTCTGGATACAACGGACTCGTGTACTAAATTTCTGCCAGAGTTAGTTTTTGCGTAGAGCAGTGGTGCCCTAGTGTCCGCCCGACGCGTTTAGCAACTTTTTATCCGGGCTTTAGTTATGATTCCTTCTCTGTATGGGAAGAGGTCTTTGTAGGACAGTAATAAGCATAAAGTAGGTATTATAATTATTTTATCTGTCGACATATCCCGACGGATCTTCATCCTGCAACAAACGCCACATGGCATATGCCACAACAAGGTTACACGACATTCGCGATAGTTATCATAATTATTATAATAATATTGACATTATTGTTTTACGTAGTAAAGGCCGTATCATGTGAAAAAGATAAGAATTTGTTCAAACATTGTTATTTTATGTAAATATACATAAAGTAGGTATTATCAAGATTGCACTTATTCAGTTATTTGAATAAAGATAGATAGCTACATTGGTTTTAAATATTATTATGATGAACGATGTTGCACTGCACCCCTTTGTCTGCGTGAAATTAATGCGTTGGCAATTCAAATTTCCCACTTATTTGGCTATATATTTTTAATGCTAGTCACATTGCGTGCCACGTAATTATGTTCCGTTTCCGTGGCGCGCAATGTGACTATAATTATGTGACTAGCATTTAGTTTGAATTGTACGTTCTTACCCCAGCGCCGATCTTACCCCAACGCACCTTATTTATAACAAAAACATTAAAATAATAATCCTAATCGATTTTTAATATTATAACATAACCCCGGTCATTTACCCCAAAACTAAATGTTACACCCTGTTGGATACGGGTACAAGTGAAACTACGGCTGCCTGAGAACGCACTGAGCTTTATTTCCAAACAACGCGGCTGGGCGCGGAGTGCGGGGCGCGGGGTGCGGGGCGATGCGCGCGCGTCGTCTGCGCAGGCAGTCCTTGGCGCCGCGCATCGCTACACAGTTACACACATTGCTTGTAGGTATACAAGTATACAACATCTCCCAACCCTATTTCGAAAGATACAATAGGTACAAGATACAATCAGATAAAAACAACACATAACCATACGAAATAATAAAACTAAAGTAGGTACATAAAGGTCCTTACAACTACTACTATTGTCACTTGCCTAACGCCAGGCTTCTATAGTCTACTTTTGGAAGCTGGCGCAACATCCTACCGGGATGGCCAGGCGCCACAGGTGCGGGAGGCGAGGTCGGCGTACTTGCACCCTGCCCCCCCTCCCCCGCGGCGTCAACTTGAGACGCGGGTTGGGGGCTCGGTGGTGCTGCTGATGATATGTCATCATCACCATCATCCTCTATTTCGCCAGCATCCCAACTTTGCTGTACATTGCTATTGCCTTTATATAACACAATCTGGTTTTTGTGTTTTTTTACTACACTCCCTGTTAAATTGTCTTTAACCAAATACACAATTTTACCACTTTTGCCTATTATTTTGCCTCTGCACCACGTGAACTTGTCTTTATTGTTAAATTTTTTGTATAAAACTTCGTGTCCGTTTTCAAAACTTTGTGTATTTTTGCCTCCGTAGAATTTACTCTGTAAACACTGTTTTGCTTTCACTGCGCTGTCCAGTGACGCGTGTGAGGGCGACGACAGCGGCGGTTCCGGCGACAATAGATCCAATCTTGATCTTAACTTATGGCCAAAAACTAATTGAGCCGGAGAGAACCCTGTTACTGAGTGTACCGAATTCCGATAGTCAAAAAGATATTTTAACAGTTTAACCTTGGTGTCTTTTTGGCTGCTACTGGATAAAATACAGGATTTTATACCCTTTTTTGCGATCTTTACGTAACTCTCGGCCTGGCCATTGCTCGCAGGATGATAGGGCGGTGATGTCACGTGCTCAATCCCGTTAATTGTACAAAATCGTTTAAAATCTTGTGACGTGAAAGCAGTGCCGTTATCACTTACAATTGTATTTGGTAACCCGAACCTTGAAACAAACTCGTATAGTTTTTCTACTGCCGCTGATGAGGTCGTTGAACCACACATATCGTAAACTTCCACCCATTTCGTATAAGCATCTACTACAATTAAATAATGTCTATTATCTAACGGACCCAAGAAATCTATGTGCAACCGGTAAAATGGTTGAGGTGGGTATTGCCAGGGCGCAAGCGGGGCGCGCGGGGGGGTAGGTCGTAAATGTATGCAAACATTACACGAGTTGATCATAGTTTCTATTTTTTTATCAATACCCGGAAACCAGAACCGCGAACGAGCTTCGGCCTTTGTTTTTACAATTCCCAGGTGGGAAGTATGAAGTTCGTTTAACATTTTCATTTTTAGGCTTTCTGGTAAAATCAATTTATGCCCTCTCATAACACAGCCGTCTTCATAAGATAATTGATTCCTGCATGCGTGGAACGGTTTTAAGTCGACATCCGACACGCTTCTAGGCCAACCCTTAAAAATAAAATCAATCACCTTCATTAAACTAGCATCTCGGCTAGTTTCCCTGCGTAATTCGTCCCGCGTAACTGGCATGTGTCCGTCTATTACAAAGTGGACATACGACGCGCGATCAATCGGGGCGGCCGCGGCGGCAGCGTGTTGAGCGCTGTCCTCGCGTTCGCTGTCCGCGGTCATTGACCGCGATTGCTTATCGTCGTCGGGAAGACTTGCGCGGGACAAATAATCCGCGCTGTTGTTTTCGCTGCGAACGTATTCTATCTTATAATTATATGCGCTGAGGAACAATGCGTATCTTTGTAATCGATTTGCCGAAACCTCCGGTATACCTTTATGCGGCCCAAAAATTGAAATTAAAGGTTTGTGATCAGTGCGAAGGATGAACGGGTCTGACTTACCGTACAAGTACTGATGGAATCTCCGAACTCCAAAGATAATAGCCGTTGCCTCTTTCTGAATTTGAGAATAACGTTTTTCAGCTGTGTTTAGAGTGCGTGATGCAAACGAAATGGGACGCTCGCATCCATCTATACCTGTTTGCGATAATATCGCACCTAACCCATTAGGTGAAGCGTCCACTGTGAGGATTAACTTTGCATTTGGGTCGAAATGCGCTAACACCTGATCCGACGTTAAATGTTTTTTTATTTTGACGAACGCTCTTTGATGCTCGTCGGCCCAGTGCCATTTAACACCCTTCCTTAAAAGATCGTATAGGGGACTTAAAATTTCGGACGCCTTAGGTACAAAATTACGGTAATAATTGACTAATCCTAAAAATGATTGAAGTTTGCCTACATCAGTGGGCACTGGAGATTTCTCAATTGCTGTTACTTTATCTGATGATTTTTTTAAACCATTTTTGTTAATTACATACCCTAAGTAATTGATTTCATTCTTAAAAAATTCACACTTTTCTTTTTGCAAGGTTAGTCCTGCATCTTGCAGCCTCTGTAACACTGCCGTTAACCGTTGTAAATGTAATCCCGGTCCCTCGGCTGTGATAAGGACATCATCTAAAAGACATAACACACCGTCCATACCAGATAATACGTTTTCCATTGCGCGTTGAAAGATAGACGGTGCGCTCGTTAAACCAAAAACCATACGTGTATACTGAAACAAACCGCGGTGAGTATTTATGCATGTAATCTTTTGCGAGTCTTCGTCTAAAACAAACTGATTATAGGCCATGGATAGGTCTAATTTTGAAAACTGTTGACCTCCATGCAATTTTGAAAACAGCTCGTGGATAGTAGGCAACGGGTATTGTTCTACAACTAATTGTTTATTTATGGTTACAGAATAGTCTGCACACAGCCGAACACTTCCATTACGCTTTAATACTGGCACTACGGGTGATGCATACTCCGAATGATCAACCTGTTTAAGTATCCCTAAGTTTACAAGGCGGACTATCTCTTTATCCACCTTGTCTCGCAATGCAAAAGCGATGGGACGCGCTTTGAAAAATATTGGCACTGCATCATCTTTTAAACGTAATTTAACCTTGAACTTATTGAATTTACCCAATTGATCTGAAAATACGTCTCTGAATCTATTAAGCAAGTCATCGATTGTTTTTGCTTCATTATTTATGAAATTACAGGGTGCTAGTTTTAACTTAAATAAGGATAAAAAATCTCTTCCGAGCAATGGCGGGCCTTCGCTGCGTACCACGTAAGCATCTAGTGTGCGTGTGCTCAGCCTATATGTAACCGGGAGGTGAATTATACCGAGACACACAATACTGCTGCCCGTGTAGGTAAATAGCCTTTTCTTAGGTGGTAACAAGGGTAACCTGCTAAAACATTTGTTGTATAGACTCTCGGAAATTACTGTTACTGCAGATCCACTATCAATCTCGAATTTGATTTGTGAGCCGTTTATGGACACGATTTCTGTCATGGGTTCTCCCCGCTCTGAAATGATGTTACAACATAAAACCTCACCATCGTCGTTCTCCTCACTCACGTCACCGGCCACCACACTTTTTACTTTGCACATTCTACGTAAGTGACCCTTTTTATTACACTTCCTACAAGAATAACTCGCGAATCGGCACTGAGACGATGCATGGTTTTTTCGACCGCACACGGAACACTTCTCCATTACCGGTTCCTTATCAGAACCCGCACTCTTGCCCTGCACCTTGAACACTGAATGTTCTTGCTGTGTGGTCGACGCCGTCGTGGAAACGCCGGCGGCGGCGCCTGCCCGCGCGCACCGGACGCTCTGCGCCAACTCCACCGCCTTTGCCAGGGTCAAGGTTTCTGTGTCCTTTGTGAACAGTTTGTCCCTCTCGGGACCCGCCAACATACCCATCACGAAACGGTCTCGCAATGCCTCTTCTACGTTGGCGAACTTGCAATGTTTCGTGAGGCCACGCAGTCTTGCCGCCCACTGCGCATGCGTCTCGCCCGTTTGCTGCGTTGCCGCGTAAAATGCGTACCGCTCTCCGAATCCACATTTTGTCGGGGAAAAGTGAGTGTCAAGGAGCACATAAATATCTTCTATTGGCACCTCCTCCAGCTGTTTTGGCAAAGCCAAGTCGGCTGCGAGCTGGTAGGTACCATCCGCGAGTGCGCTCAGTAGGATTGCTCGCCGTCTTGAACCCGTAGCGTCGTTTTTCTCCGAAATCTCGTTTGCCACGAACCATTGCCGCAGGCGACTTTTGTACGCCTGCCATTCGTGCACTGTGTGGTCGAAATTACTTAAAATACCGAAATTAAACTGAGCCATCTTGATAAAGCGTGGGTCGCTCTCGTCGCCACTGTTGGATACGGGTACAAGTGAAACTACGGCTGCCTGAGAACGCACTGAGCTTTATTTCCAAACAACGCGGCTGGGCGCGGAGTGCGGGGCGCGGGGTGCGGGGCGATGCGCGCGCGTCGTCTGCGCAGGCAGTCCTTGGCGCCGCGCATCGCTACACAGTTACACACATTGCTTGTAGGTATACAAGTATACAACACACCCAAAAAAAAAAGGCGCTTCCAAGCAATCATTTTTGCGTAGAGGAATTAAGTTAGACGTACGGACGCCACTTTGAGCCTAAATGCTTTAGTAATAAAATTGAAAATCTTATAAAGCAATTTGACAGATTGTAGTAGCTTATTTGCAGGTGTAAATGCTTGGATAGAATAGAATCGTATTAAATTGTTCTTATCATCTATACATTACATTCATCTATGCCAGGCCAGGCAAGTATGTAGGTAAGGAGCACACATTTCCACAGTTGTAGGTGGGTAGTACGTTTATATCAATTACATGTAGAAATAGGTAAATACGTATAGGTACCGCTACCTTGGTTAGAAGGAGAGCTAGATAAGATTCATAACAAATTGGTAATTTCAGGTACTTACCAATGTAGGTAAGTAATAACGATAATGTGGTTACCTACTTGTTTACGGTAAAAATATACAGCCCTGTGATCTGGGCAGACTGACAGACGGCGTAGGTTCAATATTAAAGAAATAGATGATCTATTCGACTTTGTCGTACCTACCATACATCTGTACGTATTACCTACGTAGTTGGTACTAAGTCCAAAGAGAACCCTACACCGCTACACGTAATAGATACATCAGAAAGGTGAATTTGTATGAATGACCTATAAAAATGGGTTCACACAATAGGGGATCGGACAGGGTCAAAATAATATGATTCTGTTTAGTCCGTAAGTTAGATTATCGAAAAATATTGAATACGTGTTTTTTGTTTTATCAAATCAATAAAAAATGACGAAGATAAAACGTGTCAAAGATCTTGGAGTGGGGCTTGAAACGTCACTTGTGTCGTCAAAATGTACTATCATATGACGTCACACGAGTTTTCGAAGCACTGTATCGTCTTCATTTTAAGTTTACGTGAAAAAAGAAAAAATACGTGTCCAATAATTTTTGGAAATCTATCTGACGGACTAATTAATTTTTTTTTGTCCGATTATACAGACCATCAAACAATTTTTTTTTGTATTTGACCAAGTAACTCTAAAAAAGTCTATATATCAGTAGGTATTATAGACTTTTTTAGAGTTATTTAGTACCTACTACGTGTGTAGTAGGTGCTAAGGAGCTTTTATTGATGGTCAGACATATCGAGCACCTTCCATCTTCAATACTTAGAAACTTTCCAGGTGGTGTACCTCGTGAACAGTGGCACCGAAGCGAATGACCTCGCCACCTTGCTGGCGAAGGCCTACACCGGCAACCTGGATGTTGTCTCCCTTCAGAGCAGCTACCATGGCTACTCCTCCGCCCTGATGGGACTCACCGCCACCCAATCTTACAGAATGAAGCTACCTGTACCCCCTGGATTTTATCACGTGAGTTTCAAATGTATCATCATTACACACACCTGAGATTTACGAAGGTGTGCTCAGGCATAATAATAATATAATAATAGGGTGACTGTGTGCGAGTTTTGCTTTCAACCAAGCATAAATTCAAGGCTGAAAATAGTGATTTTCAATGGTAGACCAAAGACTGGATTTGATTTTAGGATTACGGAAAACACCAATTACACATAAAATCACGCCTGTAATCCCCGAAGGGTTAGGCTTAGGCATAGGTGTACCTAATGGCACCTGCACCTACATTTCTATAGGCGAGTCTATTGCCATTAACTGGGTACAAATCCAGACTCCGTGACTGCTACTGAGGCATTACTGATAGGAAAACCCAATCGCTCTTTACACGACCGGGAAATCAAACCAAAGACTTTGCAGCTCAGCAGTGTCGCTTGCGAGCAGTAGACCACCGAGCCAGTCACCCCAACAAAACCCTAATACTTGATTGGATGGATCAAGGATTGGCTTTTAAACGACTGCCCCAAAAAAAAGAGTGTTATGTTTTTAGCGTTCATGTATGTATGTTTGTAAGTTTCTTTATTCCACCATAACTTCTAAACGCCTGAACCGATTTTGATCATGGTATCATTAGATTCTTTGCATTATCCCGGGTGACATAGGCTATAGGAAAATTCAAAAAACATATTATGGTGACCATGGTTTAGAAATAAAACGAACTTTTAATTGGTTTTTTTTCCACTTGTGTCATTTTTTCAAAGATATCATAGCTTTTAGAACTTGGTGAGCTTATCAGAAGTCGCTCAATTCTTTTCTTATCTTTGTTTTCAGACCATGTTACCGGACCCTTACCGCGGCATTTGGGGAGGATGTCGAGACTCGCATTCTCAGGTGCCCGGAGCTTGTAGCTGTCCCGGCGACTGCGTGACTTCGGACAAATATGTTCACCAACTTAACGAGGTAACTGTAGAAAGTGGGCACACATCTTATAGCTGACGTACAATCGAGAATAGCTACCAGCTACTGAGCTACCATTGGTGGTTTCCAAGCAAAATCACGGTATGCGGAAAACCGGTAGCGGGTTTTTTTAGGTCTATCAATGAGATAATGATTTTGTGAGGAGGCCTGTTTCGGCACAGTCTGCCGCCAAAATTATGCAATTTTAACGACTTTGTTTCCCGGCCTAACCCATCCCCAATTTTGAGACACTAATATGAATTCATCTATTTTGGTCTTATCAATATCGACTGGCGTGGATCGGTCGCCATTTTGGAAATTTACATTCTAAAGCTTTTTCTATTCTTTTTGACAGCTTCTAGAAAACTCGATACCCAAGGGACGTCTTGCAGCTTTATTCGCGGAGTCGATACAAGGAGTCAACGGCACCGTGCAGTTCCCCAAGGGATACCTGAAGAAAGCCCACCAGCTCGTCAAAAAATATGGCGGCTTATATGTGGCTGATGAAGTAAGTTATACGTTACTTTTCTTTTTGGCCAACGAGCTTCACCGTCAACGCGTCGTGATCGCGACTGCAGAGAATATGAAAGTGACCTTTTTTTTAACGATGGAAAATCATCAAATGACTCCCTCCCGCTCTGGGCTGAGCAAGAGGGAGAGTCAGACTCTTACTGACTAAAAGTCATTCGTGTTCCTTCTTATGCCGTTTGCGTTCCAGGGCCTGCAGTCTCTACACTAAATATCGTTAAAAATCTGTCGCAAAGTCGTATCGATGTCTTTCGTTAATAGATTTTCAGCTTTATTTCAACGGCATAAGGTTGAAAATCCATTAAAGAAAGTTTACGATTTTACGACTTAGCGACATTCGTAGCGTCGTTATTAGTGTAGAGACTGCAGCCCCAGGGCCGCGGTAACTCTTTCGAACAAATACCGCAATGCCACGAGTGTCTACTCACGTGAAGAGACACAAGTGAGGGAACCGGCATGTCCTGGAACCAGAAATTTAAAATCATGTGAGGTCAAATGACACGTACTGTGTGGTTTCTACTACAGAGAGGGAGCCTGATGAAGCCTGAGCCCCAATAGAGCCTGATGATTTTATACCTTTTCCTGACTTGCAGTATTGTAGTATTTATTTTTATTTTTTAAGGTTCAAACCGGTTTTGGACGCACAGGAGACAAATTCTGGGGTTTCGAAAACCACGAGGTGATCCCGGACATTGTGACAATGGCCAAAGGCATAGGCAATGGGTTCCCAATGGCTGCTGTTGTCACCACGAAGGAGATAGCCGCTGCTCATGCGGGATCGACGTATTTCAACACGTTTGGCGGCAATCCTATGGCTGGTGCAGTGGGTAAAGCTGTTTTGGACGTAAGTTTGCTATTCTATTTTAAATATGTCAACATATGAATGACATAATTATTATCTATATTTAAAATGTCACGGGATATCTTCCGTGATTAGTATTTGTTTTGAGTTCCCGATATTTCGACGCTGTTGCAAGCGCCATGATCGCGGGTTAACTGGAAGATGCGGGTGGATGGAAAAATTGTTAGGAGCAAAACAAATACTAATCACGGAAGATATCCCGTAAGTGACATTTTAAATATAGATAAGAACCGTGACAGCTTGAAACAGTGTTTATAATTATTATCATCACGCATTTTCACCGATATCTTTCGGAGGTGTTGAACATTGTAAAGTACAACTTTATTTCGCAAGTTAAAAAGATCCCAGGCTTATGGAGTCTGAATTAATAGTGAGCATGGGTAGTTGACATAGTTGCCATCGGAGGAAAGACCTGGATTAGGTAGGCACAGGACCGTCGAAAGAATGGTACAAGAGAATATTAGAGGCCTATACCCATAGTTTCCAAACTAGCTTGGCTGCACCAAAATAAGTCGTTATTTTTGCACAAATAACTCCATTCTGCGCAATAAAATAGATGAATCTGAGGAACCCGTTATCGTCTTTAATTGACATAACAACATGCAAAACGATTTGTAACGTTATCTCTAAGTACCCTCTGCAATAAAAGTGATAGGTAAGTAATAACACCACTTCGGTACCTACGAAAAGATAATAAATTAGGTAATACAGGTACCTATTATAAGCTATACATTACATAACAGCACGCCTGTTTCCCCGAAAGAATAGGCAGAGACTTACCATAGTTAAGAGCAAGCCTATATCCATCAACCGGGCACAAATTCAGCAATATTCACTCATCGGATCGGACCGAAAAATTCGCTTGTAACTTGTCAAGTAATTTATCAAACCAAGATTCAGTTTTGAGCAGAAACAATTGAATGTTACAAATTGTGGTCGCACACTGTTATGCTAGTTTGTCCTCACTCACTGATGTAGGTATTGCTCGAATCTGAACTGTTACATTAGGTAGGTAGGTAGGTAGTCCGTAGGTACAGACGATTGTCGCCGATGAGGAGGAAGCCCCGTAATTGATTACTTCTTTTTACGCTCCTAACGCAATTTCAGGTGATAGAAGAGGAAGAATTACAAAAGAATAGCAAAGAAACCGGCAAATACTTCATCGAACAACTGATGCAGCTGCAAAAGATACACCCAGTGATCGGTGACGTCCGCGGGAAGGGCCTGATGCTGGGCTTCGAGTACGTCGTACCGGGCACCAAGGAACCCTTGGACGTGGCTGATGTGAACGCCATTCATGAAGATATGAAGGACATGGGAGTACTTATAGGACGTGGGGGAAGATGGAGCAATGTAAGTCATGGCAATCGCTTCGTTAACTTAAGTTCTGCATAGTTCTTGTAGCTCAACATTTACACTTTTACAGGTAATGCGGATAAAACCACCGATGTGCATCAACAAAGAGGACGTCGATTTTGCTGTATCTGTTATAGATAAGGCAATCAAGAATTATACAAACAATAAGAAATAAATATCTATAAAATAAAAGGCGGTTTTATTTTTGAATTATCAACAATATTTTGGAAAGTACAGACCAAAGAGTAGAATACTGTATACCAAACTGCACAGACCTCCTATAAAAAAAAACAATAATGAATGCTACAGGCATTCATTTATTGTTTTTTTTTGTTGCTCTTGACTTGTTTGAGCATTTTGCGCTATTCCTCATCATAGTTCGAATTTGGCCATCCACATCCACTTGGAAAATGGAGTGTAGTGGTGGCCCCGACTTACGAACAGTTAGTCGTGGGTTCGAACCCAGGCAGGTGCATCACTTTGTGTAATTTATTTCATCACCGCTGCTCTCAAAACGGTGAAGGAATACATCGTGAGGAAACCGGCCGGCATGTTCTAGAACCATTTCGACCAATCTGCACTAGGCCCGCCCGCGTGGTGGATTATAGGCATAGCCCATCCCTCTCCTAGAGAGGAGGCCTGAGTCTCTGTAGTGGGAACATCATAGGCTGATGAACCACAGACAACCGTCAGTAGTAAAGTAGTTAATGCAGTTTAAATTGGTGCTGGCAGGTTTCAATCAGATAACGCGAAATAATTTTAATCCCAGGCTACATTTCTGAACTGACACCCTGTTGTCACAAATTTCAAGCAAATAAAGGGTGCGTTCCGAATTACGCTGTAATCGATTTGAGCGTCCATAAACCCGTACCGAATTACTGTGAGCGCGATATCGATGTCCCTTGAATCGTCATAGATGACGTCATGACATGCGCCATCTTGCGATTACACCGACCATGCCCCAAATAAATATCACCGTGAGCGCTGTCAAAATCAAAGTAAAAAATGACAGATGTCTGATGCGTGTGTGCGTGTGTCTGGGTGTGTGTGTGTGTTCACAGCTGAGGTTCACTGGCTGGAGTCGCACAAATACATTCAATTAGTTCTTTGAAATCTCTTTGGAGTCTCATAACCATGAGTATTCAAGTAAATATACAAGACGAGCCTAACGGGCGACGAATTTCTCTCATGCAGGTTATGTTTTTGTTATCACGTGACGAGTGAGCACTGTAAACGCGTTTACGAGCGTTCCGAATTGATGACAGCTCTTAGCTGTCATAATCGTGATATCTAATTCGGAACGCAAAATATAGACGTGAGCGCTGTGAGCGATTATTTTGTAATACGGAACGCGGCCAAAGACAGCTGTAACTTCACTTGGCTCAGGCTGTCAATGCTGTCATTGTCAATCAAATCAGCTGTGCCCGTGCCAGGCTCTCGGCTTTATTTTTCATTTGAAAACTAGCTAAAAATAGTAAAAAGTGTCATGCACCAATAATTATTATATTTCTAGACGTCAACTATACGAAATCTATACGTCTTACATAAATATATTTCGGCTTTTAATTAGAATATAACCTATAAAGCGGCGAACTAATTGCCAAACATTTCATCATAAATATAGTTTAAAGCAAGGAGTAACCATGGTGTTTAAGTGCCAGGAGGATAGCTTCTTAAAACAGGTACGTCAGGCTACCAGACTATTACAGTCAGACTATCCTATTTATTTATTTAATATTATTATGGAACTTCCTTAAATGTTAATTATAAATGCAAATTGGTGATATAAGATAACATGACCTATGTAATCCTTAAAATCCAAGCGTTCCTTGAGGCTAACTACATTTAAATTCTTACCATGAGGTTAGACTGTGGCTGAGAGTTTTTCAATGTCATTTTTATAAAATCAACTGTATTTTGCTAAGTTTTATTTTCATTTTTATTCGGATATGGGCCGGCTCTGACCTTCACCATGAATGATGAATGAGGTCTATGGGGGAATGGGCATTCTCAGAAGATGCCTGTTAGTTTTAATAACTAACTAATTGTTGTTAAAATCAATTGGAAATAGGTTGGAACATGATAGTTTAGTTTGCTCCTCAATTTGTTCTCAGTACTCCTCAACAGTTATAAAATGTGAACCAACAACTGAGCCAGTGGTTGAGTATGGAAAAACTTCCCCATTTGAAGGATACCAAGTCACTTTGGAAGATACAATCCTGTTTCCCGCTGGCGGTGGTCAAGTAAGTTATAAACTATTTTTTTTTTAATATTAAATGGGCTTTGCCATGTTCAATAGTTGTAAATTCAAGTTGCTTCCTTCAAATTAACTCGTCCTTTTATTGCTTGAGTAACCAACAATATTTAAGCCTGTATTAATGAACCTATTACAATTATACAGTTTATATTTTCTTAGCCCCATGACGTTGGCAAGTTGAACAGTACAGAAGTATTGCAAGTACTTCGCAAGGGTGATGAGGCACTGCATTTTACTAAAGAGCCCATTCCTGTGGGCACCGTTGTGGAGCAGGAGATCGACTGGGACAGACGATTTGATCACATGCAGCAACATTCAGGTAACTACAGAAGTACAGACTACTACATAGCTATTACATTTCTTTTTTGTAATACAGGTTTTTAGTGCTGGTTGCACTAAACGCCACATAGGATTTATGTATAGCGCTTGGTAATTCCCCTACTCTGTTCTTTCAATCACTGCTAAGCAAGATAGCACATCCATATTATTCGGGGAATCCCTGAAAATGCATTTCAATCACTATCACATAGGTAGGGCAGGTTATCAGCAGATAGCTGGTATTATCAGATGTAACTAAGGCTACTTTTATCTATACTCTATACTTAACAATATCAAGCAGAAGAGTTTGTTTCTTTGTTTGTTTGGTTGGTTGAACGCGCTATCTCAGGAAATACTGGTTGGAATCTTTTTAGGGTTCCGTAGTCAACTAGGAACCCTTATAGTTTCGCCATGTCTGTCTGTCTGTCCGCTTAATCTCTGTGACCGTTAGCACTAGAAAGCTGAAATTTGGTACCAATATGTGTATCGATCACGCGCCGACAAAGTGGTAAAATAAAAATTGGAAAAAAAAGTTTTATTAGGGTAGCCCCCGTAAAGTGGGAAGTGATTTTTTTTTTAATTTCAATCGTAACGTGTGATATATTGTTGGAACTACGGAACTCGACACTGAGCGTGGCCCGACACGCTCTTGGCCGGTTTTTCTTTTTGTGTTTATTATATTGAGGAAAATTTAGGCTACATAACATCACGCTACGACCAATAGAAGCAGAGCATAAATTTAAAATGCTTCTCAAAGTAACTATTCCACACGAAAGAAGTTGCAGGCAAAGCCTAGTTTTAAAATAAGAATTAGGGTGGAACTATCCAAAAAAAAGCAAAACCCTTGAAACATCTTGAAAAATTAGAAACAAAATCAACAGCAAGTATTAAATGAGAAAGTGGCACTACTATCTAAGACAAATGAACGCAAAATGTATTGAAAAAGCAAATCTATACTAATATTAAAGCTGAAGAGTTTGTTTGTTTGTTTGAACGCGGTAAACTCAGGAACTGCTGGTTGGAATTGAAAAATTATTTTTGTGTTGGATAGTCCATTTATCGAGGAAGGCTTTAGGCTATATAACATCACGCTACGGCTAATAGGAGCGGAGCATAAATGAAAAATGTTACAATAACGGGAAAAGGTATTTCCTTTATGAGAGCTTCCGCTGCGTGCGCTGCGAAAACAGTTCAAGTTACGCAAATATCATGTATGAAGGAATTGTTCCTCTGAAGTTCTAAAAAAAAGTCCGCGACAGCATATATAATTAAGTTGTTATAGTTTTCCTTGCCTTTCTTTCAAAAGTTTATATATTTTATGTATGTATATATGTATGTATTTATTCTTATAATTTAGGTATATATCTTTTCTTTTATGTTTTTTCTGTTTTGCACCTACTATGTATTGTCTCTGCATCACCCTAAGGTAGACTGGTAGAAAATGCCCAAGGCATTAAGTCCGCCTTTGTACGATTTTGTTGTTTTAATAAATTAATAAATATATCTATCTTTTAAGATTGACTCACTGTAACCTTTTTTTACTGTTAAACTGTTAGGTTAAAAATAATTATTTTTTGCGAAGCTTATTTAACCCATAAGGTATTAATCTATATCTAAATAAATGTGTTTGTTAGAACGGAAATTTAATATAGAATATTTGTGCCCTTTACTCTATACAGTTTAAACAAATATCTTAGAAGATATCGCAATCTAAAAATATCCGCGCGGCAAAATAATTCGCGCGTCGCAATGTAGGTACGGGGGATTCTGGCTGGCCTCCGGGAAATTCAAATTCAAAATATTTACTGCATCATAATGTTTACAAGTACAGAGTGATAGAGTATACCTATAAGGTCCCATTAAAATAGGTAGACAAAATTTCAGAAATCATTCAGACCACCAAAATAAGGACGATGGTAAAAAAAAAAATAAGAAAAACGCATTTAAGTACCTGCTCATAAAGGATGAGTTTGTTCTAGAGTGCCGGCAATTTATTACTTTGAGTAAAAAAAAATCACTTTATTTAATGTTTTTTTTTTTGTCTAAATATCTTTGGTTATACCTACTGAATGCTGTGTTAAAATTTGTCCACCTATTTTAATGGGTCCTTATATTTAACAGTAAGAGATACCTATAGTAATTCACACTTTAATATAATCCAAGCTAATCTAAACCATCTAAACTATTTTATTATAGAGGAAAGATAAGATTTTTTGTTTGTTACGATTTAGCTTAATTAATGTCGGATAGTCGATAGGTATATCGAGAAAGGTTATAGCTATATTTATGTGACGCAGACGAAGTTGCGTGGGTCAGCTAGTAAAATTATATATTTATTCATTTTTCATTGCAACTCTAACTTATCCCTTTAAAAGTACACCATCACTATCTGGCTAGCCTTGTCTCAACTACATATGTTGCAGTCTAACCAGATGCTGCTAAATACTAGTAGTATGTTTATATTTTAACATTACATCATCCTAAATTGGGACTGAATAGGGGATCGGACAAAAAAAAACTAATTAGTCCGTCAGATAGATTTCCAAAAATTATTGGACACGTATTTTTTCTTTTTTCACGTAAACTTAAAATGAAGACGATACAGTGCTTCGAAAACTCGTGTGACGTCATATGATAGTACATTTTGACGACACAAGTGACGTTTCAAGCCCCACTCCAAGATCTTTGACGCGTTTTATCTTCGTCATTTTTTATTGATTTGATAAAACAAAAAACACGTATTCAATATTTTTCGATAATCTAACTTACGGACTAAACAGAATCATATTATTTTGACCTAGTCCGATCCCCTATTGGTGTTATAATCAAAATAATTAAACAAATAAAGCTGCTGTTGTGGTCTTTAGCGCTATAACTTGGTCGAAAAATATTATTGGGGTAATGGTGATAGTGACCATGTCAGTTTAAATACTTATAATAATTATGTTTGTTACTCTAGAATATGTTACAAGCTTGCATAATTTTTCAGGCCAGCATTTACTGTCAGCAATATTAGAGAAAGAGCACAATCTGCCCACGACAAGTTGGTGGTTAGGTTCTGATGAGAGCTACGTAGAACTGGACTCGGTCAAAGTGAGCAGTGACGTCATAGCTGCCGCGGAGAACAGGTGCAATCAACTGATCCAAGAAGCGGTGCCAGTCAATGTGAAGATTTGTAAAATTAACGATCCTGAGTTGGATGAGGTGAAGAAGATTTTTTTAAAGTGAAAGATCTATATATGCGCCTAGGCCTTAAATTCGAATCGTATGCCGTGACGGAACTGACGGAAGATGATATGACGCTGTCATGGCATGATGTTTGCTTCGCGGGGGCTGCGGGTTGTTCGAAAGAGATACCGCGGCCCCGGACACAATTTAAGGCTAACAAGGAAAGTGGGTGATTTTTAGTCAGTAGAATTCTGACACTCCCTTCCGGCCCAAAATCAGCATAATGTCCCACAGCTGGGACACAGGCCACCTCTCTATAAGGTAATGGGTTATAATCCCACTACGCGGGCCCAGTGCGGGTTGGTAGATGTCACATGTATAGGAATACTTGGTTCTTGGACATGCCGGATATACCGAGATATATTTGTCTATAAAAGATTCTTAATTCATTTATTCGTAAATTCTTGTTTTTAGGCACACACAAGAGGGCTACCTAAAGACTGCATAGAAACGATCAGAATTATAGCTATCGGGACTATTGACGAAAATATGTGTTGCGGTACCCACGTCACCAATCTAAGGTAATAACTCCGTTTTCTAGTAGAGGGCTTTTTTCAATTAGTTATTATTAACTGGGTTGTGTAGGTCAGATAGGCAGTCGCTCCATGTAAAATACTGGTATTCAGTTGTTTCCATGTAAAATGCTGGTTAGACTTTAAGCCGACCCCAATATAGTTGGGAAAAGGCTAGGCAGATGATGATTGTGAACTGAAACCCCATAGGTGGGCCGTGGGTATCTAGCAGGAATATAAAACAAATACATATTGGGGAACAAAATTGAGAGCCCAGGGCCTCCAATTGGTCGCCGCGGATTTTAGTACTAGATGACGTAGCCTCGGCACAAGGGCAAAGAAGGAACATGGGTTCGGTTTTTACCCGACTGCGGCGAAGCCCAAAAGGAGGGTTATTAGTCAGTAGAAGTCTGACACTCCCCTTCGCTCTGCCCAAGAGCGGGGGGGGTCATTTGATGATTTTCCACCCACCAAAAAAAAAAGGGCCTCCAGGTCCCATCATCCCCTTTACCACCGGCAGCGCTGCTTCGGCGTTTGACGGGGATGATGACATTGTGTGGTGGTGTCTCATTTACCCTGATCTTTATATCTTTTGTAACAGATTAATTTGACTGCCTCATTGTCCTAGCGGTCGCAAGCGACTGCTGAGCATGAGGTCCTGGGTTCGATTCCCGGGTTGGGCAAAGTGTTATTGGGCTTTTCTTTCAGGAATCTATCAGTCACAGCCACGGAGTCTGTATTTGTGCCCTGTTGACGGCAATAGGCTCGCCCCCATTACATGGGACTTAAACATAACTGGAGAAATGTGGGTGTACTATTAGGCACACCTCTGCCTAACCCTTCGGGGATTACAGGCGTGATGTTATGTTATTAATTTGTCTCGGTATTAGAGGTGAGGTAATAGCTACTTGAAAATGTAGTGAATAAAGTGTTGAGTATGAATGTAAATGATTTTAAGAGCAGAGGAAGACCAAAGAAACGATGGATGGACTGTGTGAAGAATGATATAGCTTTAAAGGAGTTTTCTCAAACATGCTTGGAAATTTGAGCATTATTTTGACAACCTTCTTCGAGATAAATCGAAATTGCTGTACTGGCCAGATACATGCGACCAGCGGCCGGCAAAAGTTGTATGAAAATCCATATCTGTCGTGTTTAGCGGCCAAATAAATTACATACTAAACTCATATCTGTCGTGTTATTTAAAAATGGAACGATCTTTTACTCTGAACCATAGCAACCAAGGAGGTGACTTATTAAAGGTTTTATTTAAATTTCGAATTGGCTGAACTCTTCAACGCGTGAAAAATTATTGTTGTATGTGATTTTGAAAAGTAAATTGTATTTAATTTCCTCGCATTATTTGAGAAAAGTACTATACAAGCCTTGGCCACAACTAGGCATTGATGGACTTACGTATGTGTGCCTCGGCTTCCCCTCGGCCCACATTTACACGTTCGTCCATCAATGCCTCTGTTGCTGGCCGCTGCAGTAATGTACTATAGCTGCTGACATGAGGAGTAATAGTGAAGTATGGAAGCAGAATACATGCTGCGTCGACCGCACGGTTGGCGCAGTGGCTCAAGCAGTTGATTGCTGCGCTACGTGTAAAAACCGCGTGCGTACGGAATAAATATTTGTATGGCCTACAGATAGCTGTTTCGAGACTGGGTTGCACGACATTGGTCAAGTCTGATATTCGTCAAATCAGCAATTCGTCAAATTTGATATCGGTCAAAGCTGAACTACATCGTCGAATCGTCTGTTTGTCCAATTGGGCATGCTTAAAAAAAAAGTGTATTTTTTTTTTTTTTTTTCGTAAATTTAAACTATTTTAAGAAACTAATTTGGCTATTTTAATTTTTAGATCATTATTTATTTATTTATAATTTTTTGAAAATTAATCCCTGATGACGTCACATGTTCACAATTTTAGTTTCTAAACGAACTCAAAACATGCAGCTCACTGCAGCTGTCAGTGTCATGTCAGTTGCAGATAAGGTGCCTAATGTCATATTGTTGATATTTTTTCTAGTGCTTAATTAGTTAGCTCTGCCTTATTTAGAATACTCATTTAAATCAAAAATGAGCCGTAGGTTTCAATGTTTTATACCGAACTGTCGGAGCTCTATCTCAAAAACACCGGATAAATAAGGTGTTTGTTCACGTAAACAATAAATTAAAAAGACGGTGGTGCGAGCAAATGAATTCATCCAATAAATAGGCCAGGTCGTAGTAAAACTTAATATGAAACAATCCACAAAACAACAAACTTCCTCAGCGCTCAAGCAACGAAACGAACAAACCATTAACCAACCAAAGTCCAAACGTCAAACGGACCAGTCAGTATTGCTAGTTCTGATAGTCAAATTTGGACGGTTTTTAATCTAAAAGCAGTCGATTTTTAATATTGTTGTACATATATCTATTTACACATATTTAAAAAGCTATGTGATTATATTTTAATATAACCACATAGAAACAATAAACATTCGTAACGTAAAATGCGAATTTATCTAAATAATATTTAAAATAAACAGAATGTGTGTATTTCCTATTACGAAGTCTGGCAGCACTAAAAATCCTTCTAATATTTTTTTAGTCCACAGATAATGAAAGATGTGAACATGTGACGTCACGTCACGTGACATCAGGTCAAATGAAGGTCAATAGTTATTATTGCTGTTTATTTTGTAATCTTGTACTTTTATGAATCGAAATTAACAAAATAAAGCATCAAATTAAAAAATCTCTAAATGGTTTTTTCTTTAGCACGCCTTAAATAAAATTTGGCATGCCCAATTATGAAATTTGCCACATACGCTATTGATTGATTATCGTACAGTCGATGAAACCATGCGTTTGGAATTCACATAATTTACTTGTAGGAACTTACAAAAAGAAAAGCCGCCTGCTGTAGGTTCCCATTTACATAATTAAAATGTAGTAAATAGTAATTGAGTATTCTGAGGTTTAATTTGTTACGATTGTTACCTCCTTTGTATCTGTAAGAATAGGATGTAGGCGAAAAATGCTGGCTAAATAGAATAGCTTACTAGGCCGTCATTTGTTTTCCCGTCAATTATGTGACATTTCATTATTTGTAAATGACAACAATTACATTCTTTATTTTCGTGTCTCCGGTTTGGTGAAATATACCTCGTATATAATGGCTTCTACTAGTAAAGGCAGCCATTCTGTGTTTACATTTACAGACACTGAAAAAGGCAAAAAGAAACTATTACGTGCAGGATATCAATTCCATTCTAACTCGACAAACAAAAACGGTACTACAATCTGGCGTTGCGTAAATAGAAGCGAATGCAATGGATCCATAACTTTAAGCAGTGATTCTGGGTCAATTTTGAGGGAAAGCGGACATACCTGTAAGTAAAATTTTTGAAGAAACTGTGGGTGAGCTTGAGGAAGATGATTTTATAGACATACCAAGTTTGAAATCAAAACGTGATGGTCTGTACAAAATGCGAAAGAAAGCAATTGGCGTACAAACATGCCAGTTCCCAACGGTAGATACGGTCAAATTTCCAGACATACTTTCAAATGATTTTTTGGTTTATGAAAGTAAAGACGATCTACCGAAATTCTTCATCTTTGCTACAGCTGAGGGTATAGAAATATCATTAAATACGGATTTGATTTTTGTAGATGGCACTTTTAAAACCGTACCGCGACCCTTTTTTCAACTTTTATCAATACACGTAGACGTGGGCAGTACAAGAGCAAGCACCAATATTATTCCGATATTTTTTTGCCTCTTGCCTAATAAAACTCAGCAAACATATGAGAGAGTATTCTCGGTTTTGCGTTCTCAATTTAAGCTTGATATTCATTTTCTAAAATGTGATTACGAAATGGGAATAATTAACGCTGTTAAAAGCATTTTTCCTGATGTTTTAGTCAAAGGCTGCTTTTTCCACTTTAATCAAGCCATTTATAAAAAATCACAAGCACTTGGAATGATGACTGACGACAATTTGAAAAAAGTTGTTAGACTTACCACAAATCTAGCGTTACTGCCCTATCAGTATATTCCTGAAGGATGGTCAGCAATACTTAAGATGATGCCAGAAAATGATAGTAGGGCGGAAAATTTTCAAAAATATTTTACTGTGCAATGGCATAAAAGAATATCTCAGGATATGTGGTGTTGTGCAAATGAACGCCATCGTACCACCAACGCAGTCGAGGCTTGGCATCGGAGATTAGGTATTAAAGTACAAGAAAGACATAATATTTTCATGTACATTAGTATTTTAAAATAAGAAGCAAAATATTATTTAAATAAAGTTAGAAGAGAAGATGAGAAGCAGAGGAAAACATCCGACGTCATAAAAGATGCTAAAATAGAAAAAATAATAGAAAAATTATTGAGTGGAAAATTAGACGCGTTAAAGTGTCTAAAGCAGATATGTTGGTTGTGAATTCTTTGTACTTAAATAAAATATATGAATTGAATAAATGAGTTAGAAAAAAATATCTTGAGGTACTTTCATTTTTACAGTTGATTGTACTTATATTACTTGACCAATAGCGTATTTGGCAAATTTCATAATTGGACAAACAGACGATTCGACGAACTACAGCTTTGACCAATATCAAATTTGACGAATTGCCGATTTGGCGAATATCAGACTTGACCAATGTCGTGCAACATGTTTGTGAACGCACCCACGATACAGGAGAAATACTAATGTGGGGATACTAGGATTTTATTCAATAATAAAAAAATAAAAAAAAACTTAAAAGAATAAATTGGGACACGAGCAGGAGAATGGTGATGATCTACTTGAAAAGGAAATATCAAATCTATAAATTAAAGTTTTGAATGGAACTTTATTTTCTCCTTTATAAAAATAAATATTTTTCCATGTTTCAGTCAACTGCAAATAATAAAGCTGACAGGAGTAGAGCCTGGCAAGAAAGGCAAAACTATCCTCAAGTTTCTGGTCGGCAACAGAGTCACTAAAACCTTCCAACTAATGACTGACCGGGAGAGGGCGCTCACTGCGCTACTCAAGTAAGATACCTTTTTTTTTTTTTTTTTTGGTTGGTGGAAAATCATCGAATAACCCCCCCCCCCGGGCCGGAAGGGAAGTGTCAGACTTCTACTGACTAAAAACCAAACCCATGTTCCTTCTTCTTCGCCCTTGTGTCGGAGCCGCGGTAACCTTTCGATATCCACAGCCCCGACGGGAAGTAAGATACCTTGTATACTATTTTATGTCCTCGGCGATCTTCAGAGGACCTTGTGGCTAAATAATAACAGCCGATCTGGTCGATCTTCAGGTTAAGCCACACATGCCTAGGTTAGTCCGTGGATGGGTGACCACGCACCCATTAAATATTAAGTTTCCTCCATGTATCGTAATTCGTAAAGCATGTTAAAACCTTTGGTCCCGGCTGTCCTTTAAAAATCTTTGACAGTCGTTAGAGGCCTGAAAGTCTGACAACCAGCCTTACCAAGGGGTATAATATTACCCAATACTAATTGAGATGTAGAGGTCAAATTGGCAATAGCTCCATGTACAGTCACCTGCAAAATTGCATGGATACTTTTAGTCTTTATTATTTGTGAATAGAGTTCAGAACTGTCCATGCATTTTTGAAGGTACAATACAAAAAACAACAATACACAATACAATACAAACAACAATACAACAACAACATACAATATTAGAATTCAGCTGCATCCGGTTAGACTGGAATCCGATCCCAACATAGCATTGGGGAAAGGCTAGGCCGATGATGATACCCTTAGCGGTCTTCAAATCGTTCATTTTATCATCAACATTACTCGCGTAAATGAAATTCACAAGGTATAGGTTTTTACCCCTTCATAATCTCAATAAAAAAAATCTATTACAGAAATGAACCATCAAGACACGAAGAACTGATACAAAAACTGCAAAAGAACTTAAAAATAACGAACAAGAACCTTCAAAACGTTCTCCAAGAGCTAGCCCAGTATGAAGTAGCCAAAATAAAGAGTACATATCCGAAGCCTCCATATGTGATCATGTTTAAGAAGGAGGCTACTCCTGAATTTAACCGGGCAGTCCTCAAAGGTTTGGAGGGAGAAGGCTTGTTCATTTTCTTGGTTTCCGAAGAACCGGATAAGCCTAAAGAGGGACAGATTATTATACAGGGCCCTGAAGAGCACTGTAATGCTTTGGGCACTCAGTAAGTATCTTTTTCTAAGTATTGCAATAAATACTTTGAAAGTTGAACTTAAAGGAAAAAAAAAAAAAAAACGGTTGTCTGTAAAATCGGTTTACTGACGATAGTTGAACGTGACAACGTCATAAGAAAATAAAACAAAACAATTGACACGCCGTTGCTATGGAACGCCTCAGAGCGAGGTAACGACGCATGACGTCATCTTTTTTCGTGCGTGCAGCCGGCCATCGAATTATAAGACGTTATCACGTCAAAAAAGATGCATCTGAATAACTTGAATCGCTTGTTCATATTAACTTACACGAATTTGAACATTATCGGCATTAGAACACGCTTCATACTTGGTGAATCTGCCTTTATTCACTCACTTTTGTATCTTTACACTGATGATTTTTGAAGATACTTTGGATCCTCAAAATACTAGCTTTTTTATTTGCCAAATATGGTTGAGAATGCCTATTGTGTATTTTGCAATGAATTTGTTTATACATATTTATATAAACGTCGTGTACTTTTGCAGAATAACGGAACTACTAAAAGGCAAAGGTGCGTTCAAAAACGGAAAATTCCAAGGCAAAGCTGGCGATTTAAGCGGAATGGGTAAATGCAAGAAATTGATCGAAGAATACTTCGATGGGCTTTAAAAATAAATAAACACGAACTGGTCATAATAGTTGATATTTTATTGAAATAAATAAATATTTCCTACACAATCTTTTGTAATAACATAAAATGCTTTGACTTATCATAGACGCAGTTCGTACAGATGCCAGAGCGCATCAAACTACCAGAAACGATCAAATATTTCCAATCAACCTTGATCCTAATGCATCAGCGATAAAGTTGAAAATTGAAATTTGGCAGATTGTAGTAGATTAATGTGTTGGCGTCTGTACATACTCCAGACAATAAGGGAGTGTGTAGAACACAATATGCGTGCTTGCTATATAGTAACACAGCACGGCCGCGCCTTAACCAAAGCGATCGTCACATCCATTTATTCGGAAAACTGGAAGGCGCCCTCTGTCGACGCGACCACGCATTTTCACAATGATCATTCTGTTTAGGACGCGGGGTACGTCAAATGATAAAGTAAGCATAATAAAAATTCACTTAAACTAAGGAATGAATTTAAATAACTGAATAACAATAACACATCAAAGCTTTAAAGTTCAAACACACATCTCATTAGAGATGGGCGCCGCCCCCAAATATTGCGGCGGCGGCGTGCTGATGAATCTCGCTCGGCGGCGGCGTGGCTGATATTTGTGCAGTATGAAAATTTTGTGTAAAAATCTTTAAAAAAAGCAACAATGCAATGACTCACTTTATTTATCAAAAAATAAAAGAAAACTATTCAAGCTAGGCAACAAAATTATTTTTCTACATTATAATTTTTGCATTTACTATAGTTATCATGAATAACGCAATTGACGGTAGGTAACCAGGACTCCAAAGTGTTCGCAAAGAATGCATGCATTGGACAAAGCCAAATGACAAAACTGAAGATCGAGAACGGCAGTGTCATCTCATCGAAACCAGAGATCCTGAAAGAGCTAGAGAGGCTTTGTGGACAGTTGTACACCTCGACTCGACGACCCATTGTCAGTTCAGCCCAGGAGACCAGAGCGAAACTGACCCAACACTACACTGAGGATATCCCAGACATTAGCCTCAAAGCCTGTATGAGATTAGAATAGACCTCCAACAACTTAAGAACAACAAGACGCCGGGGGATGATGGAATCACAACATAAATTCTGCGAGCTGGTGGAAAAACAGTACTTTTAGTCCTCCAGAAGTTGAATTCCGTCATACTCGAAGGTACTACGCCAGAAGCATGGCACAGGAGTGCGGTGGTGCTCTTCAAAAAAGTTGACAACACCCAGATTGAAGAATTATAGACCCATCTCACTCCTGAGCCGTGTTTACAAGCTGTTCTCGAGGGTCATTACAAACAGTCTCGAACGCAGCGCAGGTTTGATGACTTCCAGCCTCCCGAATAAGCCGGTTTCCGAAAAGTCTTCAGCACATAGACCACATCCATACGCTCCGCTAGGTTATACAGAAGACTGAGGAGTATAATCGGCCACTATGTCTAGCGTTTGTGGACTATGAAAAAGCCTTCGATTCCATCGAAATCTGGGCGGTGTAAGTCTCTTCAGCGGTGCCGTATCGACTATAGATAGATCGAAGTGTATGTATAGAAACGCCACTATGTCGATTTGTGTTCTATCCGTACCGGTTATTGTTGGGAGCGATACTCCGAAGTTTTCGATAGTTATGTCTACCTTGGACAAACTGTTAAACTAGGTAGATCTAACTTCGACAAGAAGGTCGCCCGAAGAATCCAACTCGGATGGGCAGCGTTCGAGAAACTACGCGACATATTTTCGTCCAAAATTCCGCAGTGTCTTAAGACGAGGGTGTATAACCAGTGTGTGTTGCCAGTAATGACTTATGCTTCCTTAACTGCTGGCCTGGCCTCTTAGAGAAGCTGAGTCACGCAACGAGCCAAGGAGAGAGCTTTGCTCGGAGTTTCTACGTGCGACAAAATCCGAAATGATTAAATTCGCCAAAGAACCAAGGTCACCGACATAGCACTCAGAATATGCAAGTTGTAGTGGCAATTGGCAGGCCAAATCGCTCGAAGAACCAACAACCGATGGGAAAGAAAGGCTCTTTTTGTAAAAATAACAAAAAGAGTCGCCACTCGAGAACATAACAATATTTCCGAAGTACTTCCAAGGAATACTGCTACGAGTTTTATCACCATTAAGCACGGTTAAAGAGAGTTTATTTATACTAATATTTAATAAACTGGTAATTTTAAAATGAAACATAAAAAAAAAACCGAAACAAAATGGCACGTGCTAGCCTCGCTCACGCCGAGCAGCAAGTGGCGGCGGCGGCGGCGGCGTGCTATGGTTACGCGGCGGCGTGACGCCGGCGCTGCGCCCATATCTACATCTCATATCAGAAGCATAGTGTCGGGTGTAAAACTCTCTATATTTGTACATCGAAATGCACTGATATTATGAAGGAATAGTGTCAAGAATTGGAACAATAAATGCATGACTACAAATGTAAATGCATCCTCTAACAATCCATAACTTATGTTTAACATAAAATTCATATACCTACATATAATAATGATATTATATAATTGAAGTAACATAAATTTTTAATACATCAATGTAAATTACCTAATAAATTACTCTAACACCACAAGGTAAGCTAAAACATCACATACACTATCAAACTCCAAAACCAAAAGACCTCCACCGTATGGTATAAAGGCTGCAGACAGCGATGACGTCACAATCACAACGGTCACCTGTTATGGATTCTACGTCAGTATGGATTCTAGGAAGGATAACATCGTGAGGAAACCGGCATGTCTTAGAACCAAAAATTCGAAGACAAGTGACATCTACCAACCCGCACTGGGCCCGCGTTGTGGATAGGCCATTCCTTCTCATAGAGAGGTCTGAGTCTGCAGTGGGGACATTATAGGCTGCTTATGCTATGCTGTATTCTAGATTGCACTCTTACCACTTTAAGTTGTATGCTGTTAGGTATAGCTTACATTGTGTGTAAAACTCACAGATATAGATAGACCTAGATAACGCAAGAGCAACTACTTCGCGTGCCTCTTTTCAAGCCTAGCTTACGTACAAAAATCGTAAGTGGCCACTTTCGCGCTCAGTTTGCATCGGTGTATAGCGCTAGTCGGACATCGGCGCTGGTGCAAAAGGCAGGGGTTGGGGCGAAGGAGGCGCAGTACGCGGTCTTGGAATCGATTTTATTTTCCGATTTATAGTGCTGGTGACGTCATAATACTTAGTCAAAAAATGCCACGCTTGATTTTCATACAGATCGTGATACTTGCGTTATTTAGGTCTATCTATATCTGTGGTAATACTCCTTAAATAACCCCTTATAATTATCGGAAGAGTTTCTCGTCCTCCTTACAGTCGATTGAGTTCGAAGCGTTGATGCTAGCAATCAGCTTCTCAATGCCTAAGTTGGTCCAGTCTTGGGACAGGTCATCCAAGTAGTTGTCGAAGTCTACCAGATCTTTTTGAACGCCACGCTGCAGCAAGTGCGATGCGGTCTCCAAGACATACGGAGATTCTGTGAAAATAATACAAAATGTTAAGTAAAGGTGCTCAAGCCTCTACAAATCTTACAATGTTCACACATTTACAAATAAGGAAGATACAATATTAAAAACAAGACGGAAAATGAGAACCAATAAGATGTGCTGGAGAAATATTATACAATAATTATCCTTTCATTCACTGTTGGGACTCATAGTCCTCCCTTTACAGCAACATCTAATCTTTGTAGATTTTTAGTTCAAGGCATGGGGTCACAACTCGAACAAATTATAATTAATCTTGAAAAAAACACAATAGATGGCAGCATAGGTAGCAGTAATGAAATTAATAATCGCTTAATGCGTTATACGGTAGATTTCGGCCGAAATAAGATTTGCAAAAATCAAAAGTTCCATGTTTAACGCTTATTTATCTATTTACACTCATTTATCACCAACAAAAAAGGTTAAAGGAGGACTTTTACTTCAATTCGTAGGTACCCATAGATTGATAAAGTTGTCAAAAGTAAGCCATCTGTAAATCATTTTCTCTAGAGCTGTTTGCAATAGATGGCGTTTTACTCAATTTGCCACATACAATAATTGTAACTGTTGTATAATTTTAATTAAATTTAACCATTAAAAAGCATATGTATTACTGTTTATAGAAATATAACACATCTTTTAACATTTCTAAGCGAAATAATTACATATTTTTCTCATTTTACTGAACCCGAAAGTTCCGGAACTACATAACACGAAACGTGAACTCCTAGATGGCGTTGTAAAACTCCAGTCTGTGGCAATTAGTGCGACGCTGGTGCTGCCATCTGTTGAAATAATGGAGGAAAGAATATAAAACGAGCAATAAGATGACTAGGTGTCATTTCTTTGTATGGGATTGGGTATCTGTACGAAGTATTATAATATAAGTTTTTAAACTGACATGGTCACTGACACTACTATTAATATCATAAACGGGATATTAAATATCCCGTTTATGATATTAATAGTAAGTATTATAATATCTGTGGTTCAAGGATATCTTTACCCTAGTCACAGAATACATAATTGCCCTAGTGCTTTCACCTGAATTTGCTGTTCCACTGACATAACTTGTATCTGCCTCTTAAAATATAGGGTAGTTGATAAAAAAAAATTTTATTAGTCTGTCAGATATCTAAAAAATATTGGACACGTATTTTTTCTCTTAACGAAAACAAAAAATTAAGACGATATAGTGCTTCGAAAACTCGTGTAATGTCACAGCATGCTACATTTTTTACCAGAAAGTGATGTCACTTTAAATCAGGACACATCCCTATTCACCTCTAGAAACCAAACATGTAAAACATTCAAGGGAAAATGGTACTTACGGAACATAACTTTGTTGGCATCCATAGGCTTCCACTTTCCATCAGAGTGCTTGTGCAACTTGATGGCAGGTGTGTCCAGATGCTGCATCATCCGCTTATTGTCCACCTGCAGAGAGCAGGAAAGTCAAATGTCAGTTTTGTGGTTTCTAGGATGATACTTTTGGTAATAGTTTGACATTTACAGCAGGATCCTGAGAATTATGTGTTGAACAGTTGAAGCAGACATTCATATTTTTGTCTTTTTTGAGTTCACATCTACGTAGGTTGCCAATATTAAAAAACTGGCCAAGTGCAAGTCGAACTTGCACAGGAAAGGTTCCATACCATCGTAGTAGGGAAGCCCCCTTTAATTTGTACTATTTCTTGTTTTAGCGGCGACAGGACCGGTTATAAAATATTTATGCTACATTTTACCACTTTAGAAGTGTCTATCTTTCAAAAGATTGACTTTGAGAAAAAATGGTTTTAGGAACCTCAACGTCATTTGTTGGTTTTTTATTCTTGTTAGGTATGTTTCTTTTTTTGGATAGGTTTGAAGAAAACGGTTCACAGAATAGATCTACCAAGTTTGAACTGCGTAGTCTTTGGAATAAAGTGGCTGTGAATTATGAATGGACAGACAGACAGACATGGCAAATCTATAAGGGTACCGTTTCTAGGCATTCAGCTACAGAACCCTAAAAAGTGAAGTGTGAAACCAGGTGGCCAGAGAATAATCTTGACAAACATTGATGAAGTTTTATAACAGATCAGTATTTATATTTGACTAGCAGTTGCCCGCGACTTCGTTCGCGTAGAAATTTTGACTCTCTTGTTTGGACTGCCTGTGGATGGTACTATGTCAAATCGAATGCCAAATGCCAATCGAAGCGATTATATTCCCTTAGACCAGCCCTGTCGTAAAATCTATTCCTACCTGAAATGTCTTAACTATATTCTATCTCTCTGCCAATTTTCAGGTACAAAAAGCCAAGGATTTCATATGGACTTACGGGAGCCCTTAGCCCAGGTCTTCCTTACAAACTTAGCTTAGATCTCCTACTCCTAAACTCTAGACTTGTTAAATTTCAGGTTGTTAGTACAAAAAAAAAAACAGTACATTTTTACAAACATGTGAAAGCCCTCAGACCTCCTTATTCTGGCCATGTTGCTAAACTCGCTAAATCCGTTCTTAGTCAACGTCTACTAACTATAAAGTACCTTCCTGCCAAAATTGTAGCACAAAAAAGGAAGGACTGTCATACAAACTCGCGTGAGCCCTTAGACCTCCCTAGTCCGGCCCTGTCGCAAAATCGGTTCTTAGCAAACTTCTACTCACCTACTACGTCCCTGCCAAAATTCAAGTTAGTAGCACACAAAATGATGGACTTTTAAACAAACTTGCGAGCGCCCTTAAACCTCTCTAATCCGGCCCTGCCACAAAACCTGTACTTAGCAGAGTTCTTCTAACTATAAACTATGTGCCTGCCAAAAATCAAGTTTGTAGCACAAAAAATTAAGGATTTTCTTACGAACTTGCAAGAACCCTTAGACCTCCCTAATCCGGCCCTGTCACAAAATCTGTTCTTACCAGACGTCTACTAACTATAAACTACGTCCCTGCCAAAAATGAAGATTGTGGCACAAAAAATGAAAGACTTTCATACAAACTGGCGAGAGCCCTTAGACCTCCCTAATCCGGCCCTGTCACAAAATCGGTTCTAAGCAGACGTCTACTGCCTATTAACTACGTCTCTGCCAAAAATCAAAATTGTAGCACAAAAAATGAAGGACTTTCAAACAAACTTGCGAGGGCCCTTAGACCACCCTAATCCGGCCCTGTCGCAAAACTAATTTATAGCGGATGCCTACTGACGATAAACTACGTCTCTGCCAAAAATCAAGATTATAGCACGAAAAATTAAGGACTTTCATACAAACTTGTGAGGGCCCTTAGACCACCCTAATCCGGCCCTGTCGCAAAATTAATTCATAGCAGACGCCCACTGATTATAAACTACGTATCTGCCAAAAATCTAGATTGTAGCACAAAAAATGAAGGAGTTTCATACAAACTTGCGAGGGCCCTTAGACCACCCTAATCCGGCCCTGTCGCAAAATCCGTTCTTAGCGGACGTCTACTAACCATAAACTACCTTCCTGCCAAAAATCATCTTTGTACGTCCAGCGGTTTTCGAGATTTCGTGATGAATCAGTGAGTGACCTTTCGCTTTTATAGATACTAGCTGCTACCCGCGACTTCGTTCACGGGGAAATTTTGATGTGTGACTGTCTCGTTGATCGAGTGGTCCCAAGTGCAACTACTGAGGATGAGGTCCGTGGTTTGATTGCAAAGTTTTTTCGCAGTAGAGGCCAGGCCACGAAGCGTGGTTTTCGTGCCCGGTCGATGGCAATACTATATCTATACATCAAACGCCCCCTATTACATAGCGCTTGAACACTACTCCAAATTATGAAAACGTGCATTGTAAGTTCATCTTCTGTTGGCACTGGATGGGAAAACTCTTCGGAAAGTGGATTTTACGCATCTACATCTAATTCCACTCGACTCTCTCCCGTTTAAAGCAGCTTATTTGCAAAGACATCTGTTCCATGGCCAGTCGCAGATTTTTGGTGATGTTGCAAGTTGGGGTAAGATTCAGCGGCAATTTGTAAACGGAAAGAGCAATCTGGCCATTGTTAAGCAAAGTTGCAGCAATGACCGAGGAAGCCACAGCGATAAGACGGCACGGTTGACGCAGTGCCTCGGCGTTTGACTGTGACGCTGCATACTGTATTCGATCCCCGCACTGAACAAAAAAATTTATGTCGTGGGTCTTATCTAATTTTAATTACTTAGGGTTTTATTTTAAAGTTTTTACAGCTGTTTTTCTTACTTTGTACTTGTCAATTTGTATTTGTTGACTATTCACGACAAATATTAACACCGCAATTCATTAAATGGTGTCAAATGAACAATGCCATCTGTCGAAGACGAAGTTAAACTGCCAAAATTTAATGCATAGGAAGCAAACACACACTATAGGGCTTAGGCTATGTAGTTTCCTGCATGGATGGCGCGCGGAGGCACTACATGCCGCGGTAGCGGAGTTACCCACTCCGCTACCGCGGCATGTTGCCGCTTGGCGGACAGACCCCCCGTTGTGATTTCATGGCATTGTGTCGCATTGCTGTCGCAACCCCGTGCAGGGCACAGTCACAGTGGTGGTAAGTCTTTCACAGTGGTGGTAAGTCTTTGAGGTGTGGCTTGAGAGGCGCCACGGCGCCCTCACCTTCCGACTGGCGCAGGTCCTCACCGGACACGGTTGTTCCGGGAGGTACCTGCACCAAATCAGGCGGAAGGAAACATGATGGAGCACACCGTGGAGGTCTGCCCTGCGTTGAGCCCCGTCGTGTTCTCTTAGCGGTGATCGGCGGCGGCGACCCGTCTGGTCCTGGTTCAAGCCATGGTGCGGGGCGAGAGGGGAAGGTACGCCGTCGCCTCCTTTGGCGAAGCAGTGATGCTAGCAAAGGAGGTGGCGTAATGTGAGAGAGAGAGAACCTCTCGTCCCAGCCGCAACAGGAGACGCTCCGGGCGTCGGGGGCCCCGTGATGGCTTCCGGCCACCGTAGGCGCGGACCTGTGGACGGTAAGTAGTGGGCTAGCTCGCCGTCCGCCCGTCTTATGACGACGACAGGCCGTGTCGACGGCGCGTTCGTGTTCCACGTGCGCCTCAAAGAGATGTCAGCAATATGGAAGGGCCGCCGCTCGTCGGGGCTGCGGGTTGTTCGAAAGAGATATCGCGGCCCCAGCACAAAGGGCAAAGAAGGAACATGGGTGGTTTTTAGTCAGTAGAATTTTGGCATTCCCTACCACTCTGCCCAGAGCAGGAGGAGTCATTTGATGATTCCCATCCTCCAAAAAAAAACCCTATGTAGATTTTCAAAGCAGCGTTATTTAAACTAATCAAGAGTACCTTTTGCTATCGTAACTGTTTGAAAAAGACGATTTAAAAGTTATCTTGTGAACACATTTATTAATTAGTACCCTTTCGATGCAATAGATGTCGTTGCATGTATGTTTCTTATTGATGATAAGTTCTTCTCAAATACTTTAAATTCGTATATCTTTTGAGGGAGAGCACCAATTACAATAAAACAAAAACTAATCATATTAGTTTTTAAAATGTACACGTGATAATACTATAATAAACTAATACACCCAAGACACACAGACTACATACAAAAATTCTAAAAATGATTGTAACACAACAAAAGAAAACGTTATTTTTTCTAAATAATAAATGTTCAATTATACAGAAACTCTACGTCTACAGATTTATAATATTGTATTCACAATGAAAAGAAGATTTTATTAATTAATCTACTCTGAATTGATTTGAAAATCATATAGCATCAAAATAAAAACAAATACCTGGAACATACAAAAAGTGAAAACCGATTGGGGATCGAACTCGCAAACATGTTTAACATTTTTGAAAATAAAACATCACAAAAAGTGAGTTCTGACTGTGATTTGAACTTGCGTACCTTTGCTTACAGGTAAGTCTCTGTACCGTTAGGCTACGAACACCAGTGACAAACAGCTTGAAATAGACCTTCTATTTTAATATAAGTATGACAGTTGACAGTTCGATTGTGGTTCGATACCTGAAATTTGAAATGACCTAAGGGACTTCAGCTTTCTCTTAGATTTGCAACGCTCGCACCAGGCACCTAAAGTGAAAAATTGCACAGCACACTCGATGTCCCTTGCGATATTTCGTATTTTCAGTATCAAGCTGTAAAACAGTTGAGGGTTATGGATAATGCAATACTGCTCACCCCCTTAAGTTAATATGGGGATAATATATAGCCCATGTGTTATTCCAGACTATAATCTACCTCTGTGCCAAATTTCATTCAGATCCGATCAGCCGTTCTGGCGTGAAAGAGCAACAAACATCCATACATCCATCCATCCATCCATCCATCCATCCTCACAAACTTTCGCATTTATAATATTAGTAGGATAGATTTTAGAAATAGTTCTTACCACAACAAAGACAGCAGAAGGAAAGTTCTCTGCAACTTTCTCAGCAATCTTCAGGCCAGGGCACTTCTCAATGGTGTTATCTTTGAAGTTCTCGCAGGCTGCATAGTAGCCGGCTATCACACGGTTGGATGCCAGAGCCACGGTCTCGATCTTTGGAAACAATTCAATTTCAAGATTGAGGTCAAGATTAGAGTAAGCCCATTTCCATAAAAAAAAAAACATCGGCCTACATGGAAACTCACTAAAATGCCTGCATGTAGGTAGGGGTTTGGGGGGGGGCATAATAACCCCCCGAGGGGGGGGGGGGGAATTCGTCGGCGACTCAGTTTTTTTTTTTATGAATTTTTGAAAATCGTAATATTTATGATCAAAATTTCCATTTTTAACCGTCCATTTATGTGGCGGGGAAGGGTGGAGGAGAAGGGGGGTTAGGGTGCTACCCCCATGTATCATCCCCACCCCGCGGAACCCCAAGGTTAAGAAATGGTTATTTCTTTTTTTATATTCTAACCTAACCTATCCGAGTCAATATTGTATTTCACGACTTTCAATTTATCTCCATGACGCGCGCTCGCATATTAAATAACACTAATATCTTCTGTCCCCGAAGTGCCGGGCCTCCGCCGGCCTCCTTCGTCGGCCGACGGCCCGGTGCTCATGCCGCCCATAAAGTATACTATCGCGAGACGATCGTATTATAATTTTGGTTAATTGATTTGGTGAGCATTTATCCATTTTGGTAGGCAAAAAGAATATAAATACAACACGTACAATTATTCTGATGAGTGTCTAATTATTTTGAAACTTAAAACGTTGTTCTTTAGGCACCTCAGTACACAGAACACATATACTCTAGCCTCAGTATGGAGTGGGTTTATTTTATTTGAAGTTTTTTTTTTTTTTTTTTCCTGGTGAATCCGCAATCAGTCCTCAACTATAAGCGGATGTGATCTGTGAGGCTTGTTGTGTAGTATGCGTCTTCCAGTAAAGTTCGCTACCATTAAATGTTAATACTTAGAGCCGATCCTCTTGGATTTGAAGTTAAAATATTTTATTTAGTACTCTACTGTACTTTAATCTAGGGTCTAAAAATCTTTTTTGGTGAGCATTTAAATTGTAGCCGTCAAAAACTCACAAAATAGACTTTTTTTTTTTTTGGTTTTTTCACTGAACGTTTCACACATTTGTTATACTCTGTGGCAAAATAGTCTGTGGTTTGAACCAAAATAGTCTATGGTATGATGAAATGTCATAAAATGTCGTGTTTTCAATACAATTCCATCAATAGTTTGACAATCAATATCACCGAAACTATTCGTCCCCGATGGATGCAACTTTGCAAATCGTCTTCTTATATTAGTAGGAACCTACAATAAAAATTACAACATCCTAGGTCCATGCAGGCATTTTAGTGACTACCCTTATTTAATAATAAAAACCAACCTTTCTAATTGGTACATTCAGAAGCTAACTTCAGCAGTGTTATTTAAGAAATAATGGATTGCCATTAAACACAAGAAACCACACATTTCTTTATAGTCTAATGAAGTCTAATCACATCAGCCTTAGAATAAGAAGAAATATTAAAAAATTGATCTAAACATTTTTTTTTTTAACTCTTCTCAACAACAAAAAAAACATCTTAAAAGTTTAGAAACAAATTCTTTTAGGCAAGAGATACTGACATATTACATGTAAGATTTGTATGAGTAAGAATGATACAACAAGCGACTTGGTGATCTTGAGGACAGAACTCATCTTCTTAGCGTGTTGATGACAATTCACACGTTGACATTTAGCACTTTCAGTAGCCTCCATCAGGGCCCCGAGTCTGCTATTCAATAGTGTCAGAATGGTCAATCATTGATCTTTTAGTTGTTGATTTTGACAACACCAAACTTGTCAAAATCAACAATTATGAGATCAATGATTGACCATTCTGACACTATTGAATAGCAGACTCGGAGCCCTGTACAGAACCTAACACTGCACCGAAATCTAAATATCAATAAATATGTCATACAGAATCACAAATTAACGTGTACTACTTACAGTTTTCTAGTTTTGCTTGGTATAATTACCTGCGTAAGAGCTATTTCAGCCATTGGTGACAAGTAATGGCTGTGGTGGAACAGCGGAGCTGTGTCCACAATATCCAAATCCTGATTCTTAAGCCCATCTCGGAGTTTTGTGGCATCCGCTAGAAGAACGCCATTTACAGCACAGTGCGGGTATTTAGCAGCGTGTAAGATGATTTTAGCGTATGCCGAAGTTTCCAGCGACACTTCCGCCATTATTTTAATCAATGTTTATTCAAATAATTAAAGTAAAAACTGATTTAATTAAATAAGTAGCTCGCGGTACCTCGCAGCCAGCAGGAAAGGAAATTGTTAATTTTATAATGTCAAATACGATTGTCTGTGTCATTGCATTGTCATTTGTCAAAAATATTTTATGGTTTAGCTATTTGCATTTTGAGACACCGATGCATGCCAGAAGCAGAACCACTAAAACTGTTCAGCATCTTCATCTGCTTAATTTTACTCCATGTTAAAGTTGGCTTCAAGTCTAACCTGAATCCTGATAGATAAAACTAGCAATTATAGTTATTTCTTCGTCGTCCATGACAAAATTAGGAAGCTGGAATTGACTGCCAACGACCATTGGTTCGACTTTGGACGTACGTTTCCAGCAAGCGTGCGGAAGCATATTGAAGCATATATTCTACTCTTTGGTCATGGATAGAGGTACATAGGGTCTAGGCATCAGCTGATGGAACGAGAAAAGCTGTTCTTGAATTTGAAGGGATGAAGCGCAAGAGTGTCATACGTTCTGTGATGAAGCGTATGTTTTGGCGTATGTCAATGTCATTGTTTTGTCAGCTATTGTTGACACTTAAAAATTACAAAAGCTTACAAACATTTCATTATTTTCAATGTTTGTTATTATATATTTAACAGCAATCTCCTGATTATGGATAAATATGATACATCTCAAATTACAGAATTCCCTCGATACGAGGCAGAGTCCGCTCAGAGCGGTGTCTCGACGTTCTTTAATAAATTATGGAAGTTTCCAATATTTTCGCCAAGTGAAGGCGCAGACAGTTTGCAAAATAGTGCGATGAGCGACGGTAACGACGCCCCTCGTACTGACGATGAGAAGCAAGATTATGATGATGGGAAACCGGAGACTGCGTCCTATGCTATTGAGTTAGAGGGACGAAGTTTGCCTAACGTCCTTAGAAGAATAAGCAGTCTCATTGCTATGGGGTCAGGCGTAAGTAGACCTTAACTAGAACTTAGCCTAGTAATTCAGACTTTTGTATGTTACTTATTTGTTTTTTTTTTTATTCAGAATAAAAATAAAAACCAACCATATAACACTAAAAGAATCCAATAGATTATAATATGCTTAATATTTCGTATTTGGCTACCTATCTAATCTTATCTATGATGCGTTTAGCAAATTGACCTTGAATTGGGTAATTAATTGTATAAATATCTGCACTTTGTATAATTTCATATTTCAGTCAAGGACCACATTATTCAAGTTTTCAACAAAATTAGTTTACTATAAGTATTTATTCATATATATCTATTGTTTTAAAACTCACCATCAAGTGTACTTTTAAAACTCACCATCAAGTTACTAATCTTATTGTAGTTCTTAATCCTCTTGTGACTTAAACTGTCTGACCAGTGCAAAGCGACTCTAGACATATATTTTGTTGTTTGCCTCATATAAGTCTCACCACAATGACTGTTCAAAATGCTTAGATGAGCACTTGGATCTTTTGACACCCAGTATTTTATGAAATCAATGTACTAACGTGTTATTAATACAAGAGTATTTATGTAAATTATAGATTTTCTTCCAGGGCGGTACAAAGTACGCAGATACGGAGCTGGCCCGCTACTGGATGCCTGATGACATATCTCGCGAGTGCTATGAATGTGCCACAAGGTTCAGTACGCTGAGACGGAGACACCACTGCCGTGTGTGTGGGCAGATATTCTGTTCTAGATGCTGTAGCCAAAGAGTACCAGGTAAATAAAAAAAATTATACTACTTCTTTAAATGATAAAGATATATTTATTGCATAACTTTGTACATTAAGTTCTTACAAAAAGAGAAGAGAAGAGTTCTTTAGAGAAGAGTTATGTCATAAAGGTTTGGTCCAATAAGTAGCCACATAATTGCAGCCTCAGAGACATTGTTCAAATGTTCAGGTTGTCAAGGGTGCTGGTAAACAGACACCTAGGATATAGGTAACACCTGGGACTCTTCAGCAGGTGGAGCATCATCTAATGGCCTGAGACCCTGCATTAAAAGAATCAGAAGTCATGGAGAGAGGCCTTTCTCGGTAGTGGAATGAAGCAGGGTAACAACAAATAGAAACTAAGAGCCTGGTTCCTGAAACAATAATCAACATAATGCAAAATGACAATAGGCTGGTGTACTACTACTATTATGTAAACTTCTGCATTACAGGCATGATGTTACGTAATTTTATCTGTTGATTACATTCAAATCAACAGAGAAAATTTAACAGAAACCATCCATTAAATTAATGTTACATTATTGGCAATTTTTATGTCAGTTAGCCAACAAGAACAGCTAATGTATTAGCTGTCCACATTGGCCGTGTATTACATTAGTTTGTACACAGAGGAGAAGAATATTTCTTTTCTTTTATTCATCTATTAACTTATTTAAACTTGAGGCTTAGGATAATGCCTAAAGTAAATTATTCCTAACATATATTATTATCCCCTTATTAATATCCCTTTGATTATTTCCTTGCTTCAGGACACATATTCGGTTGCGCCGGCGGACTACGAGTATGCACTTATTGTTGCAATGTGGTACTGAGTTATCTAAAGGAGAATGATATGACAGGCGAGATTCCACCTGATCTGAGAACCTTACAGGAAAACTTACAGGTTTGTGTAACCCTTAATACCACCTTTTATGGGCTCTACCACACAGCTAGGGTAAAAGCTGTCTTTTAGAGCCCATTATGAAACATCAGCAAAAAGTTTGTATGGCCTACATAAATAGTTGTTCCGGGTCTAGGTGTTTGTGTAGTTTGTAAATGCACCCATGAGGCCATGATACAGGAGAATTTCCTAGTGTTACCTCTTTATTTATATTTCTTTGATTATCCTCCTTTGTTACCAGGTGAAGTTCCCTGAGAACAAGTCCTCTCAAGCGAGCAAGTTACGCGATAACTTCATGTTCGCGCGCGAACAGGAGGAGCGTTGTGAAACGCGCACGTCGCAGAAGGAGGTGCTTCACGACGTGTTCCGACAGCTGACCTTCACACTACCCACGCAGCAGCACAGGTAACATACACACACAACACAGGTATCGCGCGGTAACGCAGGTAACATGCGAACAGGAGGAGCGTTGTGAAACGCGCACGTCGCAGAAGGAGGTACTGCACGACGTGTTCCGACAGCTGACTTTCACGCTGCCCACACAGCAGCACAGGTAACATACACACACGACACAGGTATCACGCAGTAACGCAGGTAACATGTGAACAGGAAGAGCGTTGTGAAACGCGCACGTCGCAGAAAGAGGTGCTTCACGACGTGTTCCGACAGCTGACCTTCACGTTGCCCACGCAGCAGCACAGGTAACATACACTTTTTTTCCTACTCCTGCGTTATTCTTTTCTGATTAATTTCGTTGCGGGATCCAGACAGTTAAATTCTCTGGGACTTCGTCGAGGTTCGTTGTCTCGGCGGTCTAGTCCCAAAAAAAAAAAAAAAAATTTTATCGTTCAGCTAAATCGATATTAAACCTTGTAATAACTTATTATTATTTTCAGGTATCGTCTTGTCCGCTACAATGGCGTCTGGCGTGGCTGTGACATTCTGCAATGGGTTATCGATAACACGAACAATAAGACGAGGTGAATAAGCTTTACAAACATACAATATATTAAAAGATAAGCGAAACTTGGTATGTCACTAAACAATAACGAAAAATATACCTTCATCATCTGCCTCTTCCCAACTATGTTGAAGTTGGCTTCCAGTTTAAATTAAGGCAGCTGAATACCAGTATTTTACATGGAGCAACTGCCTATATGACGTCCACAACCCAGTTAATACTAGAGTTACATGATACCTGTTGGTAAGACTGGTAAACTGGTTGTTAGATTTTCAGGCCACTGACTACCTGTAACGACTGTCAAATATCTACAAATGACAGCCAGGGAACCAACCGCTTAACTTGCTTTCCGAGGCACGGAGGAAACTCGGTTTAGCAATTAGCGGTGCTGATCGCATTTCATATAATTGGTGTGTTAACGCACACGTTAACACCTCCGATACACACATGCATCATCAAGCAGAGGGGAGCGGGCGGCGTGGTAGCAGAGCGCTCGACGATGGCCCGCACGCCTGAGACACTCTTTTCAACAGCGCGACCACGATCGCATGATTTCTATTTATTTAAAACTAGCTTTTGCCCGCGACTTCGTCCGCGTAAATGTTATCTTTGGTGAGTAGATCTATCATTGATTTTAATTTTAAATGAAAAACTCTTGCGATAATATCATGGCGGTCATGCGGTGCTTGATCCTCAAGAAGCTCCCGAGTGATTTCATCCCACTTGGGCTTGGTAGAACAGTTACAGTAATAAATAAGTCGGGACGTCCATATTTTCTTACGTAACAAAAAGCGTCTTGAGTACGTAAATTTTACTCAAAGGAAACATTCCTTTATTTTTGAATAGAAAGCAAAAAGCATTCAAAAATTTTCGAAAATTCTCTTCTCCCACACCCGGGAATCGAACCGGCTAAAATCTGGAAAAAATATAGGTACCCTGCTGTACTTTTATTGCATCGATCGTTAGGGTCAATTATAAGGATAAAATCTCTCTAACAAACATGATAAATTAAATGAAAAAAAAACCAGGAAATCTTAAATTAATTTAATTATTTACAAAAAAATGGTAAACTAACTAATTAGTTGCTCGAAATGACCTCCATTCTCTTGGATACACAAATTTTTCTAGTAACCTTTAATAAAGTGTTGTGGTGAATATTATAAATCGTATTCTGAACTTCAACTCTCAACTCGTTGTCATTCGCATAAGATTTCATGTAAATTATCCCCACAAAAAAAAATCTAATGGGGTGATTGATATCTGGCGATCTCGCAGGCAGGTTTTCCTTTCATTTAATTTATCATGTTTGTTAGAGAGATTTCATCCTTATAATTGACCCTAACGATCGATGCAATAAAAGTAGAGGGTATAATTTTTTCAGATTTTAGCCGGTTCGATTCCCGGGTGTGGGAGAAGAGAATTTTCGAAAATCTTTGAATGCAGTTTGCTTTCTGTTCAAAAATAAAGGAATGTTTCCATTGAGTAAAATTTTCTATCAGCAGTATTAAGAGTACTTTCCCTCCAGGTGGCATTACAAAATTCCATCCTGTATAATCAGAAAGCTCCGAACTGCTAAGCTATCGGGAGTTACACGTGTTATTGTGAGTCAACCATAAAAGATAGACATATGCTGTTGTGGGATATTTTTTAGATAATTTTATGTAGAACATTTCCGCCATAAATGATTTCTATGTAACTTTAACCATTAAGGCTGCACACGCGACGGAAGCTTAAAAAATGGAGCAACTGCTCCCGTTTTCCCAACATTTCCCTTCACTGCTCTGCTCCTATTGATTGTAGCGTGATGAAAAGTATACTATAACCTCCCCAGGAGTATGAAGAATAATTGGACCAAGTTTCGTTAAAATCCGTTGAGTAGTTTTTGTTTCTATAAGGAACATACAGACAGGAGGACAGACAGACAGACAGACAGACAGACAGACAGACAGACAGACAGACAAAAATTTTACTGATTGCATTTTTGGCATCAGTATCGATTACTAATTACCCCCTGATAGTTATTTTGAAAATATATATCATGTACAGAATTGACCTCTCTACAGATTTATTATAAGTATAGATTGACCATTGTAGAAACGTAATTATATACCCTTGAAATACAGTCCACTTTTATTACCACCTGGGCCTATCTATGGTGAATGTAGCATTTAGAAGTAAGCTTGGTTTTCTTATTCCAGAGCTCAAGCTACGTTGGTATGCCAGAACCTGTTAAGCGCAGGCTATATGGACTGTATGACGGAGCTGCCTCAGTTCGCCGACTACGCGCTGTATAAGCCCATCGTGCTGCCGCCAAGGGCCACCGATGAGGTTGAACCACGTAAGTAGATACACTGAAGTATACAGGTAGATTGTCATCGAAAATGAACTTCAACTACGTACAAGAGGAAGTTCTTCTAATTCAGCTTGCAAGATTTGACTTATATAAACTAACAATCATTACACTTTTTTTTCGGCTTTTTATTAGCTTTTTTTTTGTATTTATAATTTATAATGAGTTTTGATTATTGCAATTTTAGATACATAATTTATAACTAAACTGATTTAAATAATAATAATCAATACAAGCATGTCATTTAAAATTCAATATTCTATAATTATTTTATAAATGCATGGAATAAAAGGCTTTTTATTTTATTTTATTTTTGTATTTCTACCCGACTGCCGCAAAGCCCAAAAAGAGGGTTATTGTATGTTTGTAACGAATAAACTTAAAAACACAAGACCGATTTTAATAAAAAATATTTCATCATTAGAATGCTACATTATCCCTGAGTAACATATGCTATATTTATTACAAGTTTAAAAAATAAACGTCCACCCGTGCAAAGCCGGAACGGGCCGCTAGTCATTTATAAAGTAAATAGCGTTAAAATGAAGATATTTTTCAGAAAGCCAAAGTCAAGTAAACTATCGTCAAAATGCACATTCGTCCACAGCAGAGGATTCAACGAGATTAGTTGAGAGCGTCTCATCTTACTGCCTCGATCTCAATCTTGGAGAGAATTCCGCGAGGCTGATCAGAACATCTAAAGCAGGTATTCATGAGATAATAAACCTTAACGCATATTAAATAAGAGCTAAATCAAGTTCAGAATTAATTTCATGAATTGTTTCAGAGAAGAAATCTTCGTCTAGTGAAGAAGAGGCGCCTGTTATAGAACAAAATGAAGGTGAATATTTATTTATTTATAAACAAACATTCGTTTTCATAATTTTATTCTATTTTATCGTTCTCTTCGATGGTTCAATCATTATCTTCCTGTCCTTATCCCATTCTATTTGGGGTCTTATTCCATTTTCCCCAGTCAGACGTCATGACATCATTTGCTCCTTTCTCATATCATTCCTCACACAATCCATCCATCTTTTCTTTAGCTTTCCTCTCCCTCTTCCGTCACCATTAATATCTATTACTTTTTTAATTGAGAAATAATCGTGGTTTGCTTAGTATCGACAGAAGCACGCAACATATGCAAGGCGATTGTCGTATCGGGCGAAGATCACCTGCGTCTACTGATGCGGCAGTGTCTCGCTCGACACGCCCTCCCGGCTGCCTGGCTGCACGTGCTCTATCCACTGTGTGTGCACGCTGCCGATACCATCGTGCTAGGTACGTACAATATCACCTGCGTCTACTGATGCGGCAGTGTCTCGCTCGACACGCCCTCCCGGCTGCCTGGCTGCACGTGCTCTATCCACTGTGTGTGCACGCTGCCGATACCATCGTGCTAGGTACGTACAATATCACCTGCGTCTACTGATGCGGCAGTGTCTCGCTCGACACGCCCTCCCGGCTGCCTGGCTGCACGTGCTCTATCCACTGTGTGTGCACGCTGCCGATACCATCGTGCTAGGTACGTACAATATCACCTGCGTCTACTGATGCGGCAGTGTCTCGCTCGACACGCCCTCCCGGCTGCCTGGCTGCACGTGCTCTATCCACTGTGTGTGCACGCTGCCGATACCATCGTGCTAGGTACGTACAATATCACCTGCGTCTACTGATGCGGCAGTGTCTCGCTCGACACGCCCTCCCGGCTGCCTGGCTGCACGTGCTCTATCCACTGTGTGTGCACGCTGCCGATACCATCGTGCTAGGTACGTACAATATCACCTGCGTCTACTGATGCGGCAGTGTCTCGCTCGACACGCCCTCCCGGCTGCCTGGCTGCACGTGCTCTATCCACTGTGTGTGCACGCTGCCGATACCATCGTGCTAGGTACGTACAATATCACCTGCGTCTACTGATGCGGCAGTGTCTCGCTCGACACGCCCTCCCGGCTGCCTGGCTGCACGTGCTCTATCCACTGTGTGTGCACGCTGCCGATACCATCGTGCTAGGTACGTACAATATCACCTGCGTCTACTGATGCGGCAGTGTCTCGCTCGACACGCCCTCCCGGCTGCCTGGCTGCACGTGCTCTATCCACTGTGTGTGCACGCTGCCGATACCATCGTGCTAGGTACGTACAAGATCACGGTAGGAGAATAAAACGTAGAGGAGGCAACCGCCTCGATGCTTAACACGCAGGTGGAACTTTGGGGTCACGGGCGTTCAGAGTAGGGACTCTGTGCGCTTACCGAGTGACCTCAGAAGTCTTCTCCATAAAGACCGGTCGCCTTTTGAAGGTTTCCCCCCGACAAAAAAAAATGGTATAGTCTGTACTCAGCTTTACCTTACCTCTCTTCTCATACCACTTGCCCTCTTCTTTATACGTGGGGTCAGGGAATGCTGGACACTGTCTGTACGTTAACTCTATCCACTGTAGACACTAATAGAGACATATTTCCGTACAGACGTGAACAGCAATGATATAGACATGCGGAACTACGTGCAAGTGAAGAAGGTGCCCGGTGGTACTATGCGAGACAGCTGCGTCGTGCAGGGAGTCGTGCTTACTAAGAACGTAGCTCACAGGTAAGATTAATGTTTTTAAACCGACTTCTAAAAAAAGAAGGAGGTTTTCAATTCGGATGTTTATACATATATATATATATATATATTTTGTTTGTTCGGGCATAACTCCGTCACTTGCTAACCGATTTGAAAAATATTTTTTTGTTAAATGGTCCCATAATTTTTTTATCGAAATCAGACAAGCGGTTTTTGAAAAATCAACATAACTCAAAATAATAACTACATTGTCCACATTATGACCCATGAACATGTGAACCACTAAAAAGTGAAAAATAAAAACATTTATCAAAAAATAAAACCGACTTCAAAAAAAAAGTCAAAAATAAATCAGTTTCTGAAGTTGGTGGCAAAAAAATGAGAGCAAACAAACAAAAGTCACCGACTTCAGAAACTGATTTATTTTTGATTGTTTTGTGATTTTTTTGAAGTCGGTTTTATTTTTTGATAAAAACTTGATCCCGTATATTTGTTTTATTGTAGAGGCATGCCGCAGCAGATATCGAACCCTACGATATTGCTTCTAGACTGTTCTATCGCGTACCAACGAGTTGAGGGGAAACTTACTTCGCTAGAACCAGTGTTGATGCAGGTCAGTTGAAAAACTTTATTTTCAGGGTTTGATTTTTATTATTTTTGTTTTTATTGTAAATCATAACATAACATGAATGTAATTGGAGGCGAGCCTGTTGTCATAATGGGTATAAATCCAGACTCCGTGGTTGATACTGAGCAAATACTGATAAAAAAACCCAATTACACTTTGCCCAACCCGTGAATCGAACCCAGAACCTCATGCTCAGCAGTCGCGCTTGCGTCCACTCGGAAGCAAAGAGGACATTTTGTCTTCTTATCCCAGACAACTGACAACAGGTTCTTCAGAAAGGACAGCAGCGTATCACTCGTAACCCGCGTGCGTGTATGACCAGCCGGCTTAGCATGACCACCGAAAAAACGAGTTTTGTCGACGGACGAATCGACAAAATGACAGATTGTAGCAAGGTTTCATGTCAAATTGTATTGAAAAATCTTTGTTTATTCTTGGTAGAATAGAGATAGAATCGCCATGCTGTGGGGGCAGATGTTTGAAAGTGGACGAGGTAAAAGGGGTATCTATGGATCGTAGCAGTTGGCGTTCTGTGGTTTCTACCTACCATCGTGGGAAAAGGGCATAAACTTATGTTTATCACTTAGATGTTGGTGAGCGGATGTCTAACAAGTAGTTCTAAACACAATGTCCAGGAGCGCGAGTACCTAGTACGTTGCGCCGCCCGCATCAGCGCGCTGTCGCCGCGCGTGGTGCTGGTGCGCGGCGCGGCGCGCGGCGTGCAGGACGCGCTGCTGCGCGGGGGCGTGGCGCTGGCCGCGCACGTGCCCGCGCGCGCGCTCGCTCGCGCCGCCAGGGCCACGCGTGCCACCGCGCTGGCCTCTATAGATGCGCGCGTCGGCATGCCGAGACTTGGGACCTGCGCTAACTTCTATGTTAAGAATTGTAAGTACTCTCTGTTAACCTACGTGAACACTATGAATCTCAAAAATCAAAATCAAAACTCATTTATTCAAACTAGGCTGATAATCAGCACTTTTCGAAGGTCAAAATTTACTTTACTTTACTATTTACATTTTTATAAGACAGTCCCCCAAAACGCCCACCCATCGACACTCGACATCGCTCAACCTCAAAGCATTTATTTCTGTTAAACCATTAAAGACACTTATGAATGTCAGAAAAAACAAAATAAGCGAACTAAGGTGTGGTTTTTAATTTGGGAGACTAAATTGACACTTGCAAATGTCACTTCCATAGAATTACAACAACATTCTATGGAAGTTTGACATTTCCAAGTGTCAATTTAGTCTCCCAAATTAAAAACCACACGATACAGTACTTTCACGTGGCATAAACTTTTGAGAAACTGTCAAAATTAAAGGCTTATTTAATTTTTGATTTTCAAAAAGTGCCTTTCTCACCCTAAGTTTTTATAAATGATTCTCGAGCTCTTTTTGTGATAGAATTTTAATTTACTGTACTTTGAGACAACTTGATAAGTAGACACACAGAGTGGCAGCAAATATGAAAAATTGTTAAATGACCTAATTGAAATAACAACGGTAACAAAAACTTACCCTTCCACAGATTCCAGCAAAACACTAATGGTCCTCGAAGGATGTGCGGAACCAAACCTAGCGTGCTGCATACTGCTACGTGGGGCATCCTTACAAGAACTAATCAAAGTGAAGAAAGTCGTCAAATTCATGTTGCTAGCCTGCTACAACTGGAAGCTAGAAAAGGCATTCCTAGGAGACATCGAAGCCATCCTACCCGAACCAGGAATGACATTTGACGATGATCTCAATGAAACTGACACAACAAAAGATGAAACTATCAAAAATGATATTACAAATAATGATACTCAAAGTAATGAATCTGAAAAAGAAGTTGTTATTCGTAAAGATTCTATAAACGAGGAATCTAGAAAGAGTAACGAAACGGATAGCAATGAATCTTCTAGATCTGATAATATATTTACGAATTCAAGTATTAAAGAGACTTTGAAAAGTGAGGATAAAACTAGTACTTCGAAAAATGCAAATGATGAAAGGAAAAATGATTTAAATCATAAGAAGGCGTTTGAAGAGGATCCTTTACAGAGTTCAAAGCAATTTATGCGTAAGACAGATAGTGATAAAACGCTTAGTTGTGGGGTTCCGATCAGGGACTTCAGTGATCCCTTGCGAGCCACCTTGTCTGTTGATGACGATGTTTTCTTACCGAAGGAGGAAGCTAAGCTGAAGGCAGATCCGCATACTGATCGGTAAGTTGGTTTTAGAAGAGGTTGGAAGATTTTTGTGTGAAGCTTGACTTGCTTATTTTCCGCCATTTTATTTTTTAACCAACTTCAAAAAAAGGAGGAGGTTATCAATTCGACTGTTTTTTTTTTATGTTTGTTAGCTCATAACTTGCGACTGGGTGAACTGATTTTGATGATTCTTTTTTCATTTGAAAGCTGGTGCTTCCCGTGTGGTCCCATTGTCACCATTTCAATATCTGATGATGGAATCTTGTAGAAATCGGGGGAACTCTTCAATAAATAACAGCAGATTAACCGCGATTGTTGCTATAGCATATCTAAGCATTGTTTACGCCATCACACAACATAATATCACGCCTGTACTCACTACAAAGGTTATAAAAACTATTTTGTGAAGACCTGATGAAGAACTTCGGAGATAGGCAACGGAACTCCTCAATAAATGATAGCAAATGGACTGGGATTGTTGAAATCTCATATCTGTCTATTGTTTACACCATTTCATAACATAACATCACGCCGGGCGTACGCTGTGAAGGGGTAAGCACATGTGAACCACTAAAAAGTGAAAAAAGAAAACTTTTTTCCCAAAAAAAAACCGACTTCAACAAAAAATCAAACACAAAAAAGTGAAAAATAAACTTAAGAAGAAAAATCAGCTTCGGAAGCCGGTGGCAAAATCATGAAATCAAACAAACAAAAGTCACCGACTTCCGAAATTAAACTTTTAACCTTTTTTTTTAAAACATTTACTATTTACGAAATGCAAGCGAATTGCTATTTACCATTGACGAAATGCTTGCGCTTGCATTTCGTAAATAGTAAATGTTTAAAAAAAAAAGTTTAATAGGAACCTAGATAAATATCGTCTGTTTCCGAATAACATAATTTTAAGTTGGTAATATGTTCGTATCGCGAATGATTTTGGTATTACGTTTGTATGGAGAATGTTCGTTCACCGTCCCCTTAACGCTAATTTTGTGCGGAGAGGCACAGATTTTTTTTTTTTACAATATTATTAACCAACATTTTCGAATAAAAAGAAGTAATTATTGAAGATGAAGGAGTAATAGTGTTAATTATTGGTTTCATTTGGTTTAGTTTCATTTGTCCTCATAAAGTACCGAAAAACTGTATATTTTCGTCAGATTTGTAAATACCTCCTTAAGATCCAAACATAATCTTGATATACACAGATGAAGACCATGCAGATTAGTATCTGAGATGGTCTTTTGGAGAAAGCACCACACAGATTTGAGTGGACCCGTCCAGTCAGTGCAAGCATTTGTCAGTTATCGTGGAGCTCAACTTAGAACTCAAGAAGCTCAACTGTATTGATTAACCCCCGACGCAAAAACGACGGGGTGTTATAAGTTTGACCTGTCTGTGTGAGTGTGTCTGTCTGTGGAATCGTAGCTCCCGACCGCATGAAGCAATTTTGATTTTATTTTTCGTTTGAAAGGAAAATTAATCAAGAGTGTTCTTAGCTATGTTTGATGAAAATCGGTCCAAGATGGCCGCCGCCACAAAAAGGCGGATAACATGTTTTTAATAAAGTTTGATCAATACAATCAGTTATAGTTTTGATGCGTAGTTCAAGTGTGGTCCTTAGGGATTCTTAAATGATAGTTATAAGCAGCAGTGATCATGTCGTTAGAGAGATCTATGAGATCAAACATCCAAACAGGATCGTTTTCGATCGATAGATAAGAGGACGATATAGAAGGAGGACGCGCGGGTGCACGAGAAGTGGAAAGAGTGGAGGGAGGCCTTTGCCCAGGAGTGGGACAGAGCAGGCTAGAAAAAAAAAGATGAGATTTGTGTTTGTTAAATTGACAAATATATTTTTGCTGATTCAGGTGATTGTTACAAAGTCCCATTAAATATCTGAAATGATAGATTCTAAGGTTATTTACAGTGTTTTCCTAGGGTCATTCAGAAAGCCTTCTCTGTATAAAGAGTGGGCTGTATGTAGCCCAACTGTGGGAACATTAGTGTCTGATTACTACTTTCCTTCTTAGCTGGTCAACGGACGACGTGGTGCTATCCATGTCCCCCAACATGATAATCCCAGCGCCGTACCTGGAGACAGAGGCGGGGCGGCGCTGTGCGCTGCGGGCACAGTTCCCCGCGCCGCTGCTCCACACGCCCCATGCCGCGCCGCACACACCGCGCGCACCCAGACACTCCACGCGTACTGCGCACACACAGCAACAACTCAAGGTACCCAACATGATAATCCCAGCGCCGTACCTGGAGACAGAGGCGGGGCGGCGCTGTGCGCTGCGGGCACAGTTCCCCGCGCCGCTGCTCCACACGCCCCATGCCGCGCCGCACACACCGCGCGCACCCAGACACTCCACGCGTACTGCGCACACACAGCAACAACTCAAGGTACCCAACATGATAATCCCAGCGCCGTACCTGGAGACAGAGGCGGGGCGGCGCTGTGCGCTGCGGGCACAGTTCCCCGCGCCGCTGCTCCACACGCCCCATGCCGCGCCGCACACACCGCGCGCACCCAGACACTCCACGCGTACTGCGCACACACAGCAACAACTCAAGGTACCCAACATGATAATCCCAGCGCCGTACCTGGAGACAGAGGCGGGGCGGCGCTGTGCGCTGCGGGCACAGTTCCCCGCGCCGCTGCTCCACACGCCCCATGCCGCGCCGCACACACCGCGCGCACCCAGACACTCCACGCGTACTGCGCACACACAGCAACAACTCAAGGTACCCAACATGATAATCCCAGCGCCGTACCTGGAGACAGAGGCGGGGCGGCGCTGTGCGCTGCGGGCACAGTTCCCCGCGCCGCTGCTCCACACGCCCCATGCCGCGCCGCACACACCGCGCGCACCCAGACACTCCACGCGTACTGCGCACACACAGCAACAACTCAAGGTACCCAACATGATAATCCCAGCGCCGTACCTGGAGACAGAGGCGGGGCGGCGCTGTGCGCTGCGGGCACAGTTCCCCGCGCCGCTGCTCCACACGCCCCATGCCGCGCCGCACACACCGCGCGCACCCAGACACTCCACGCGTACTGCGCACACACAGCAACAACTCAAGGTACCCAACATGATAATCCCAGCGCCGTACCTGGAGACAGAGGCGGGGCGGCGCTGTGCGCTGCGGGCACAGTTCCCCGCGCCGCTGCTCCACACGCCCCATGCCGCGCCGCACACACCGCGCGCACCCAGACACTCCACGCGTACTGCGCACACACAGCAACAACTCAAGGTACCCAACATGATAATCCCAGCGCCGTACCTGGAGACAGAGGCGGGGCGGCGCTGTGCGCTGCGGGCACAGTTCCCCGCGCCGCTGCTCCACACGCCCCATGCCGCGCCGCACACACCGCGCGCACCCAGACACTCCACGCGTACTGCGCACACACAGCAACAACTCAAGGTACGGTAACCCGATTGACCCACTGGAACGACATAGCAATAAAAAAACTTTTTAACAAAGAATAAAACCGACTTCAAAAACACAAATAAGTGAAAAATTAAGTTTTGAAGAAGAATCAGCTTCTGAAATAAGTGACTTTTGTTGACTAGACTTTTTTGCGCCCAAATTCTTAAACTGATTCTTCTTCTTCCAAGTCTAAAAGTTGACGTCAAATTTTACCTTTGTACTAATAGTTAATAAGGTAGTTGACTGACTAAAAAAATATGATTCTGTTGAGTGCGTCGGTTAGATTATCGAAAAATATTGGATACGTATTTTTTGTTTCATCAAATTAATCAAAATTGACGAAAATAAAACGTGTCAAAGATCATGGATGTTTCTGGTAAAAAACGTACCAAACCATGACGTCACACGACTTTTCAAAGCACTGTATCATCTTCATTTTTTTATGTGAAAAAAGAAAAAATATGTGTCCAATATTTTTTGGAAATCAATCTGACGGACTATTTAGATTTTTTTAGTCAACTATCCTATTGAGTACACCTCTCCTTAGAAATCCCTGAAGGGCCAACCCTTCAGGGATTACAGACGTGATGTTATGTTATGTCTCTTTATAAAAATATTTGAAACAAATACTTTTTCAAACTAAATACAAAGAAATAGATAACACATCATGCAAAACTGTCTGTTGTAGGAGCTCCACCCTTTCGCAACGATGGCTATATCAGCGCCGGCCGATGACCCAGCAGTGAAGGCGGCGCTCGCGCACTACAGGGCTACGGGTTGTCGGCTCGTCAATGATAAACATAAACGTGAGTTATTGTCTACTGTTACGGCTTGTTTTATTAAAGCAGCCTTTCGCGTGAGATGGTATGCTGCGGTCCCGGTGCGTACATTTTGGTCCTTCGAGCCGGATGAGGCGAAGTTCTCAGTAGAGCACATCATAGCGCTGACGGTGTGCTGGTGTTGGTGCCTGGTACGAGTATATGTCGCTCTTAACGCTAATTCTGGAATGCTGTGGTTGGTGCGTGTAACTACTGCCTGTTCACACATTCTTAACCCATTTACCGCCACAGCCAAGCAAAACGACAAGCCATAAAGTACCTTAAGTCGCCAGACTTAAGGCACTTCTTTGCTTGTTCGGCTTGTCGTCTATACGCGACTGTGGCGCACAAAAGGTTAAAGGAACTATCTCAAGGTATTCTAACTCAAAAAATCTCCAAATATGATAACACAAATATTATTTGTGTTATCATATTTTAGAATAATATCGATACTTACTCACTGTGTGATAAAACAAGTCTCCTATTCCAGCTCAATGTCCAATGTACAAGCCATCCGTGGTAAAGAAGCCGAAGGAGCCCGAACTGGACCCGAACGAGAAGCCGAACGACAACGAACCGCTCGACCCACTCGCGCCGGAGAACCATCAACAGCTCAGCCTGTTGCTGTACAGCTTTAGTAACAAGTCTGCTAATGTACCTGACTTCTGTGTTAACCCTTGGTGAGTACAATTAGCATATACTGTTCCTACTGTACCAGCCAGAATCTGCGACGCCTGACTAGCCTGGCGTGGTGAAAAAGCCGAAAGTACCCGAACTGAACCCGAATGACAACGAATCGCTCGACCCTCTCGCGCGTCACTGTCAAAATTGTCTTCTTAGTTATTTATAATATTCGCCAGACATTACTTTTTTTTAAAGAACAAAATGTGTGACGTTTTGTCCTTTAGTAAATAAGAATGTCTGGCGGCTCTGGGCTCTTGGAATATTATAATAATGATTTAAAATCGATTATCAGGGTGTAACTGAAAACCTGACTAGAAGGTTCCAAAAACTTACAACGTAACCAATAATAACGAACTGAAGCAACTATTAAATACAAACTTTGTGTACGCACATATTGACAAAATCAGTTTGCTTTTATATTTAAAACACAGACAAGAAGTAAAAATAGTAGATTATTAACCAAGGGGATAAAGCAGTGTCTTCTGTCGCGGGTGACGATTTAAATCGTAAGCGTAACGAAGGACTCGAGGTTTACTCCTGAGTGTAGCGAGGGATTTAAGACGAGTCCTGAGTGTAGCGAGGGATTTAAGACGAGTCCTGAGTGTAGCGAGGGATTTAAGAAGAGTCCTGAGTGTAGCGAGGGATTTAAGTTCACCCAAGACTAAGACAGCTTTATCACCGAGGAAAATACTCTACTTTTCGTACCATTTGCGAAAAAATTAACACAATAATAATATTTATGAGATAAGCATATATAAAAAATAATGGCAATTAAAAGTAAAAGTTAACATTCGAAACATTGGTCCAATTATTGATAGAAATCACATTCTCCCCCTAGAGGATGAATGAAATTCAGTACAATTTTCTTTCCCTGTTTTTAACAGATTAAAAATGACTATTGTTATGTTCGCTTTTTGTGGCATAGAATGTCACTTTTTTGAGCAAGTGGTACGAAAACATACTTTTTCCTTTGCTATTCAGGATAGTGACTATGGAAATGTATGGTCGCCACGACATATCTCTGGGCGCATTCCTTGAGAAGTATTGCTTCAACGGAGACTACAAGTGCACCTCGCCCAATTGTAATGTACCCATGAACCAGCATGTACGGAGGTACGTACTAAAACTAATTGACTAACTAAGATATTGCTCGAATAATTAACTTAAGAGGAAATGCGGGGTTTTCTCCATACAAACGTTCTCGCCTCTCGCCGCTGATTATGACTTAAAAGTAATCATTTCGTGTATCTTTGTTGCCATTTTATTTCCACTAACTGGCAATTGGTTAAATGTTAATGTAAATTAATTTCATTTTAAAATTACTTACCTATGAAAAACCAAACTGTTGAAACATCCCTATTGCTTTACTTCAATTTCTTAGTAAAAAATATTATATACGGACGTGTAAACCATTACAATGGCATGAAAAACGTAAAGTAATTAAATCAATTGTTGCATGACATACAAATTAAAATGTGTTTTAATAAATTAAAAACCAAAGAAAGATTGATACGATGAGGTGTCAAAATGATAGACTAAACTCATGGTAACATTTTGTTGACAATTAGGTTCGTACATGGGGACGTGTGTATCACTATAACGTGCAACACCATCGGACACAGCAACGTCGACAAAGTCAAGGAGGAACAGAGCCAACAGGTAAGCAACCAGTTTCGGTTTAACCGTAAAAATTTTTTTTTAGTCTTTACTGTGTCAGCTGACGGTCTTTCTACCGTGTCTGTGTCGTTTCTCGCAGCTGATTATTGTTTTCGTACATAGATCAATTAAATGAATCGCCTCTAGTCTTTTATCCGGTGTACTATATTTTATTATTATTATCAGCCATTTGTGTCCCACTGCAGGGCAAAGGCCTCCCTTCCCTCTTTCCACTTATCCCTATCCAGTGCTCCGGTTTTCCAATCTCTGCAAAAAGAATCCAGTTCGTCCCGCCATCGCCTTCTGGGCCTGCCGCGTTGTCGTTTGCTGCTGATTGGGACCCATTGCGTGGTTGTTTTGGCCCACAGCTCCTCCGGCATGCGGCAGATGTGGCCAGCCCAGTTCCATTTGAGCTTGGCAGCCGTATGACATACATCGGCAATTTGAGTTTTGGAACGCAGTATCGAGTTTCTTACGTGATCAGTGAGCTTAAGAGCGTTGTCACAAACTTTGGGCGATTTGCCGAAAATACGTACTTTTACAAGTCCTGGACACGTCTTATTTATAGATAAAGGCATAATATTTCAATGATAATTTATAAATCTGACTTTGTTTTATTCCTACAATTAATTTATTAATAGTGTCTTTAAAATATATACTAGAACAAAGAACCTAAAAATAAAAACCATAGTAACTAAAATATATTATTAAAAGGAGTCCCTTTAGGCAAGGTTCCGAAGATACTGGCAGCGTTCCCCCTTTGGATAGCTAGACTAATTCTTTGTCCGAGGTAGCTGCCAGCTCTTCGGTCTCCTGTGACGTCGACCAACCTTTTCGTAATGTCCTTAAAAAGCCTTATAGCGGTAGGACCCCACGGACCAAGTGTCTCGACACCGAAAGGGACAAAATCATATTCGGAGCCTAGACCCCTGTATTTTGATAATTTACCTTTTTCAGCCGCTTCACAAGCCGCACCAGCTCTGATGCTGGTTCCAAGTAGATGGGAAGGGGCCAGCGTGTCTGAACAGGTTGCATCCCATACCAGCACCCGGCCCATCTTCCATGGAATCAAACTCATACCATCCGGTCTCTTGCCATCGTCTCTTGCAATACCAGTCGGCTCAAGTAGACTTGGCACGTTGACGGTGGCAAGAGACCGGCGTATGATGTCGTTAAGTGCGGCATGTCTCGAGAAGCGGCCTGCACTTTTTTGGCATGACAGTCCGTGATGTCCTAGCCTGTCGACATCACTGCCACAGGGACATTTATGAGGAGCGCAGACCGGAACCCCAAGCCGTAGACAGGTTGCGATTCGGAGCGTGTCAGGCTCAAGAAATGTTCCAGTATTTAACGAAGGGTACGCGTGAAGCCAGTAGCCGGCCTCATGCGCACCCACGGCCAAAAGCCTAGCACGCGCAGAACCTGTACTACAGCTCAAAAGATTGTCGTGAGTCAATTTGCAGATTATGTCGTCCCAGCTCCTCTGTGAATTTGAAGAAACTGGAAAATTTTGACCTGGGCATGCAATTAAAAAAGCGTTTCTAGCTTCTTCCAAGCCAGCAATCTCAAAGTTTGAAGGGGATGCCCTTAAAATTTTACTTATGAGATTTGTTGAACTATGGACAGAAGATAGAAAGGCTGGTAAAGCGACACTGGAAATTTTGCGAATCCCTAAACCACCATAACGGATGGGTAGGGATGCTTGGGTCCAAGATTGCTCGTTCAGCTGCATATTAAGAATCGATTCTAAGCTAATTTTGATTAAGTCGTCTACCTGTGTCAAAAGATCTGGGTGATTCCAAAAGGAGCAGCAACGGAGCACATACGTAAATTTTGGGACGAAAAGACAGAATTTTAAAATGCAAAGTGCATAATGTGGACTAATTTCAAGGAGACGGTCAGCAGAATTTTGAAATTTAGTCATTGAATTATTAAAATATTCAGAAATAGATTCATCAAAAATTGGTGAACCTAAAAGGTAAAGGGAATTACTGTTAACTATTTTAATATTTGGAGCCAAAATATTAAATTTTTGTTTTACGTCATTTAAATTTAAGTTGCAGTTATTTATAAAAAGTTCGCATTTGCTAAAATTAAGCTCCAAACCAATGGCTTCAAATTTATTTTTGATTAAAAAAAGGTCCGAAAACACAGTATCCACATCACCTCCTAGGGTTCCGTCGTCCAAATACCAAACGTTGAATTTAGAATTTAAATTTTTGATTATCGGATTTATGGACAAACTAAAAATTGCAGGCCCAAGGGGATCACCTTGTTGACAACCTACTTCCGAGGAAAGTTCATTAGAACGATATAACAATTTTGTTGGGTCAGCGTAACTGAGAAGAAGATAATTGTATATTTCCGGTATATGTTGTTTTATTTCCGTCAGCAGGGTATCCCTATTTACCGAATTGAATGCATTTTTGACATCAATTTTGAGCAACACGTCAGGCTGTCCGTAAGTTAGGAAAGAGCGTAGGGCATGGACGGATGCCTCACACCCTCCTTTTACACCGAAGCCTAACTGTACGGGCTCAAATTCCGAATTTAATTTTGGTAAAATATGTCGAACAGCAATTTTGGAGGCCAGACGTCGTAGTGTTGATCCAACAGCAATTGGTCTCACCCCTCCGTCCTTTTTGGTGAGGGCAATGAGGTTCGCGCCGAAAAGAATGGGAACAATTTCTGGATTGACATTACCATTACATTACATTACTTTGTTTTAGGTCCTTATCTAATTAGAATCACGTTTTAAATGTTAATATTTCGAGAAATAGCAATTTCCCGACACCCAATTTCAAGCAAACGTAAAACATATGTTTTTTCCCTGCTACTGGTGACAAACTGGCAACACGGAAAAATCTGAAAAAAATGTCTATTTACTGGTAATATAGTCCTGAAGGTCCTTATCTAATTAGAATTGAGATAGAAATGGAATCGCAGCAAAAAAAAAATATATTCAAAAGCCATACTGAGCTAAAATGTATGCATTTTAAATATGGTTTAAACATAGGATAAAGACAAAATTAACAAAAAAAAATTAGACCTACTTATAGTACAACACTTTACCTTCCCTAATTATATTTTTTTGGAATTTTTCGCCGTCTCATTTTTTTATTACGATTTTCCAAAATAATGCCTTATTAGTTGATGTACGGCCGCCATACGCTCAGACACGCCAGAGGGCTCGTGGAGGACGGACCTATGTCGCTCGCGCTCCCGCGTGCCTTAGTGTGAGTTACGTATACGAATACAGGTAAACCAGAGGTTGTCCACAGTTTAAACGTAAGTATTCTTTGTAATTCATTATGATAAAATAAAATTATTGTAGTCAAGTTGTAGTTGTGTTCTATGTTGGAAAGGAACGTTTTGTGCAACCTTATAATAAAGTTTATTCGTAAATGATACGTCATATTAGTCGATAGAAAATCATAGGTACCTAACAATAAATTATGGGTAACAGAAATCTTATTTTAGAAATAATGGGGAATCTTTCGAATGTTGCATTGAAATATTCACATAAAAGAATCTTTCGGAAAAAAAAAATCCAAGATATCGGCTAGGAAAATTTTAGGATTTTCCATCATGGGTGTCGTTTTCATGGTTTTGGGGGTCGCTGATTACGAAAATGAGGTCAAAATGAAAATCCAAGATGGCGCCGACGAAAGTTTTTGGTTCTTCAGTCATGGGTGTCTTTTCATGGTTTTTGGGGTCGCTGATTACGAAAATGAGACCAAAATGAAAATCCAAGATGGCGCCGACGAAAATTTTTGGTTTTTCCGTCATGGGTGTCGTTTTCATGGTTTTGGGGGTCGCTGATTACGAAAATGAGGTCAAAATGAAAATCCAAGATGGCGCCGACGAAAATTTTTGGTTTTTCCGTCATGGGTGTCGTTTTCATGGTTTTTGGGGTCGCTGATTACGAAAATGAGGTCAAAATGAAAATCCAAGATGGCGCCGACAAAAATTTTTGGTATTTCAGTCATGGGTGTCGTTTTCATGGTTTATGGGGTCGCTAATTACGAAAATGAGGTCAAAATGAAAATCCAAGATGGCGCCGACAAAAGTTTTTGGTTTTTCAGTCATGGGTGTCGTTTTCATGGTTTATGGGGTCGCTAATTACGAAAATGAGGTCAAAATGAAAATCCAAGATGGCGCCGACAAAAGTTTTTGGTTTTTCAGTCATGGGTGTCGTTTTCATGGTTTATGGGGTCGCTAATTACGAAAATGAGGTCAAAATGAAAATCCAAGATGGCGCCGACAAAAGTTTTTGGTTTTTCAGTCATGGGTGTCGTTTTCATGGTTTATGGGGTCGCTAATTACGAAAATGAGGTCAAAATGAAAATCCAAGATGGCGGCTAGGAAAATTTTTAGTTTTTCAGTCATGGGTGTCGTTTTCATGGTTTTTGGGGTCGCTGATTACGAAAATGAGACCAAAATGAAAATCCAAGATGGCGCCGACGAAAATTTTTGGTTTTTCCGTCATGGGTATCGTTTTCATGGTTTTTGGGGTCGCTGATTACGAAAATGAGACCAAAATGAAAATCCAAAATGGCGCCGACAAAAATTTTTGGTTTTTCCGTCATGGGTGTCGTTTTCATGGTTTTGGGGGTCGCTGATTACGAAAATGAGGTTAAAATGAAAATCCAAGATGGCGCCGACAAAAATTTTTAGTTTTTCAGTCATGGGTGTCGTTTTCATGATTTTTGGGGTCGCTGATTACGAAAATGAGACCAAAATGAAAATCCAAGATGGCGCCGACGAAATTTTTTGGTTTTTCCGTCATGGGTGTCGTTTTCATGGTTTTTGGGGTCGCTGATTACGAAAATGAGAACAAAATGAAAATCCAAGATGGCGCCGACAAAAATTTTTGGTTTTTCCGTCATGGGTGTCGTTTTCATGGTTTTGGGGGTCGCTGATTACGAAAATGAGGTTAAAATGAAAATCCAAGATGGCGCCGACAAAAATTTTTAGTTTTTCAGTCATGGGTGTCGTTTTCATGGTTTTTGGGGTCGCTGATTACTAAAATGAGGTCAAAATGAAAATCCAAGATGGCGGCTAGGAAAATTTTTAGTTTTTCAGTCATGGGTGTCGTTTTCATGGTTTTTGGGGTCGCTGATTACGAAAATGAGACCAAAATGAAAATCCAAGATGGCGCCGACGAAAATTTTTGGTTTTTCCGTCATGGGTGTCGTTTTCATGGTTTTTGGGGTCGCTGATTACGAAAATGAGACCAAAATGAAAATCCAAGATGGCGCCGACGAAAATTTTTGGTTTTTCCGTCATGGGTGTCGTTTTCATGGTTTTTGGGGTCGCTGATTACGAAAATGAGACCAAAATGAAATTCCAAGATGGCGCCGACGAAAATTTTTGGTTTTTCCGTCATGGGTGTCGTTTTCATGGTTTTTGGGGTCGCTGATTACGAAAATGAGGTCAAAATGAAAATCCAAGATGGCGCCGACAAAAATTTTTGGTTTTTCAGTCATGGGTGTCGTTTTCATGGTTTATGGGGTCGCTAATTACGAAAATGAGGTCAAAATGAAAATCCAAGATGGCGCCGACAAAAGTTTTTGGTTTTTCAGTCATGGGTGTCGTTTTCATGGTTTATGGGGTCGCTAATTACGAAAATGAGGTCAAAATGAAAATCCAAGATGGCGCCGGGAAACATTTTTGGTTTTTCCATCATGGGTGTCGTTTTCATGGTTTTTGGGGTCGCTGATTACTAAAATGAGGTCAAAATGAAAATCCAAGATGGCGGCTAAGAAAATTTTTAGTTTTTCAGTCATGGGTGTCGTTTTCATGGTTTTTGGGGTCGCTGATTACGAAAATGAGACCAAAATGAAAATCCAAGATGGCGCCGACGAAAATTTTTGGTTTTTCCGTCATGGGTGTCGTTTTCATGGTTTTTGGGGTCGCTGATTACGAAAATGAGACCAAAATGAAAATCCAAGATGGCGCCGACGAAAATTTTTGGTTTTTCCGTCATGGGTGTGGTTTTCATGGTTTTGGGGGTCGCTGATTACGAAAATGAGGTCAAAATGAAAATCCAAGATGGCGCCGACAAAAATTTTTAGTTTTTCAGTCATGGGTGTCGTTTTCATGGTTTAAGGGGTCGCTAATTACGAAAATGAGGTCAAAATGAAAATCCAAGATGGCGCCGACGAAAATTTTTGGTTTTTCCGTCATGGGTGTCGTTTTCATGGTTTTTGGGGTCGCAGATTACGAAAATGAGGTCAAAATGAAAATCCAAGATGGCGCCGAGAAAAATTTTTGGTTTTTCTGTCATGGGTGTCGTTTTCATGGTTTTTGGGGTCGCTGATTACGAAAATGAGGTCAAAATGAAAATCCAATGAAAATGACACCCATGACTGAAAAACCAAAAATTTTCGTCGGCGCCATCTTGAATTTTCATTTTGACCTCATTTTCGTAATCAGCGACCCCTATAGCCATGAAACCGACACCCATGACGGAAAAACCAAAAATTTTCGTCGGCGCCTTCTTGATTTTAATTTTGACATCATTTTCGTAATCAGCGACCTCAAAAACCATGAAAACGACACCCATGACGGAAAAACCAAAAATTTTCATCGGCGCCACCTTGATTTTCATTTTGACCTCATTTTCGTAATTAGCGACCCCAAAAACCATGAAAATGACACCCATGACTGAAAAACCAAAAATTTTCGTCAGCGCCATCTTGGATTTTCATTTTGGTCTCCTTTTCGTAATCAGCGACCCCAAAAACCATGAAAACGACACCCATGACGGAAAAACCAAAAAGTTTCGTCGGCGCCATCTTGATTTTCATTTTTACCTCATTTTCGTAATCAGCGACCCCAAAAACCATGAAAACGACACCCATGACGGAAAAACCAAAAATTTTCGTCGGCGAGATCTTGTATTTTTATTTTGGTCTCATTTTCGTAATCAGCGACCCCAAAAACCATGAAAACGACGGCCATGACGGAAAAACCAAAAATTTTCGTCGGCGCCATCTTGATTTTAATTTTGACATCATTTTCGTAATCAGCGATCTCAAAAACCATGAAAACGACACCCATGACGGAAAAACCAAAAATTTTTGTCAGCGCCATCTTGGATTTTCATTTTGGTCTCATTTTCGTAATCAGCGACCCCAAAAACCATGAAAACGACGGCCATGACGGAAAAACCAAAAATTTTCGTCGGCGCCATCTTGATTTTAATTTTGACATCATTTTCGTAATCAGCGACCCCAAAAACCATGAAAACGACACCCATGACGGAAAAACCAAAAAAAATCCTGGATGCCATCTTGGATTTTCATTTCGACCTCATTTTCGTAATCAGCGACACCAAAAACCATGAAAACGACACCCATGACGGAAAAACCTAAAATTTTCCTAGCAGCCATCTTGAATTTTAATTTTGAGCTCATTTTCGTAATCAGCGACCCCAAAAACCATGAAAACCACACCCATGACGGAAAAACCAAAAATTTTTCTGGCCGCTATCTTGGATTTTCATTTTCAGCTCATTTTTGTAATCAGCGACCTCGAAAACCATAATAATATAAACGACACCCATGATGGAAAAACTAAAAATTTTCTAGTGACTTTCACTGTCATAAAATATTAAAATTTGTATTTCATTATCACAATAATAAAATAAAACATTCCTTAGCTTGTATTTTTTCCCAATTCAATTCTAAGTAAACCGCAGTGAAACGTGTTACGCACCTCTGCCGCTGCACGTGTGTATGAAGAAGCGTACATCACGCACACAGGCGCAACAACCGTCAGTCGCCGCTCGTTTCGAAGTTACTCGATTTTGTAACAACGCTCTTAACTCCAAGGATACTACGCTCCATTGCTCGCTGACAGACCCCGAGTGCGGACTTTTGATGCTTGGTTAGTGACCATGTCTGCGCTCCATAGGTGAGAGTTGGAAGAATGCACATGTCCATGAGTTTTCTCTTCAGGGAGAGAGGAAGAGGTCCCTTCATTATTTGTTTCATCGACCAATAGGTCTTCCAGGCGTTCTCGTACTATAACTGAATTTTTTTACATGTTCACTTGAGCAGCTGACGCTTAAGGGTACTCAGTTCTTACTATGACTTTCTTTTTACCACCGTAACCACCCACACCCATTGCTACTTGAGTAGCTAACGTTCGGTTTGTTTATTAGTCACTAGCGGACGTCACGCGGTTTCACCCGTGTATTTCCCGTTCCCGTGGGAATACAGAGATAAAAAGTCGTTAGCCTATGTTACTCAGGGTGAAAGTAGCTTTCTAATTGTGAAAGAATTTTTGAAATCGGCGCAGCAGTTTTTAAGTTTATTCATTACAAACATACACACAAACATACAAATCTTTCCTCTTTATAATATTAGTGTAGATATAAGATCAATGATCGATGTCAACATCAGACGGCTTATTACCCCGTCGCCGCGTCGGGGCCGCGGATTTTAGTATGAGATGACGTGGCCTCGGCACAAGGGCAAAGAAGGAACATGGGTTCGGTTTTTAGTCAGTAGAAGTCTGACACTCCCCTTCGCTCTGCCCAAGAGGGGGGGGGGGGGTCATTATGACGTCTTATTATGACTTTAGTATTTGCAACGCTACTACCCTGACTATAACGATGTTCTGCTTGACAGTCGTTGTTGGGTCGTTGTATTTAAATGATAATCCCGCAGATAACCCTTGCGCGATGTAGAATTCTAGTTAGTGTGTTACGTCTTAAGCCGTGTTTGCACGTACGAACAAATTTGTTGCGTTGCATGATACGCAGCAACTTGTATCGCACGTACGCACCGCTAACGAACATCGAACACTCTTTTTTTTTCTTTTTTCTTTTGTGTTCTGCTTTATCGAACACTCTGTTCGTCAAACATGTTTGCGGCAATCCTATTAATATGTTCTGTATGGACAGTGTTCGAAGAGCTTTAATGAATGTTGCGTCGACCACTTCACGTCTCGATACGAACTATGCTCGCGTTCGTGTTCGAATACGTACGCCCCAAATGTTTAAGTTAGATGATTGTGTTCGCTATGTTCGTGTTCGTAAAGCCTACACAGCTATTGGTGTCGCTACATGTTCGTCTCCCACATACAGGTGATGTTCTGGTCGCGCTGCGAGACGTGCGGCGCCAGCGGTGCAGCGCGGCGTGTGTCGCGTGCGGCACTCAGCATGTCGCTCGGTACCTACGTGCGTGCCCGCGCCGCCGCGCCGCGCTACGTGCGCACGTGTCCGCACGCGCTGCACGCGCACGCGCACGCCTTCGTGCACCACCTCACTACCGCCTGCTTCAGGTAACGAGCGAGCGAGCTAGAAAATTTGAGCATTCCAGATATTTCAGTCAATGTAGTGTCGCCAGAATCAAAGGTATAGCAACCTTTCAGCTCAATCGGATGAAGGGAACTGGTTTGAAGTTTTTTTTTTTAACCAAAACTTGACTTGCAAAAATTTGTTTCCTCCCAAAGATTAGTCACAAATGAAGTTATAATAAATCCACTCATAAGAGCCATAAATCCCACAGGTACAGCAAGATAACGCCGTACGAGATCCAGCTGCCTCCCGACATGATATCTATAAAGTACGACACCAAACAGATGCGGGACACCCTCATCTCACAACTCAACGAACTCGTACAGAAAGGTGCATATTTTTCCTCTAATAATTAATCAATTTTACCTGGTGAAGACCTGGTAGTGGATGCGAGACGCACGGAACTGGTCAATGTGGCGACACTTGTGAGAGGCATATGTCCAACAGTGGACATCTTTCGGCTGAAACGATGAATGGTGATGATGAACTAATCAATAGATTTAACGAACATCCAAATGGAGAGGGTTGTCAATTCGTCTGATTGTTTTATTGTGTGTATGTTCAGCGAAATCTTCGCCAGCTGTGAATCGATTTCGATGATTCTTTTTTCATTTGCAAGAATATCGATCATTATGATTAAGATTGAGGTCAAGAGCAAGCCCATTTACAATAATAAAATAATAATAAATGTGCTAGCCCCGTTAAAATGTGTTTCTGAAGAACCCCCTTTCTGAAGAACCTCACCAATAAAGTCAGCCTAATTATACTTAAATATTAATATATTTCTCAGGGCACGAGATATTCAGCGGTCTTTCGGACGGCGACGCTGAGAAGGACTACGCGGCGTTCAAACAGCACATGGAGCAGATACACCTCGCGCTCACATCGGCTAGTCTACACGAGAACAACACGACGGCTGGTGAGGGAATTTACACCTTATTGGTTTTTGGATAGAGTTCGGAGTTCCTTTTGAAGTATACTTAGCTCTCAACTTCATTCATTTCCACGGATACTTAGGGTTTAGAAAGTAAATAAATAAAATCCATTTATTTGAGGTTCCCTCAGATTAAAATTACACTTTACGAAACACGAGATAAACACAAATCCATTGAATAACCATTTAAAAATAAAAACAACAGTAAAAATAAAATGAATAATACAATTTCAATAAAATCAAATCTAATGTTTTGGGGGACTGTCTTATAAAAATGTAAATAGTAAAGTATAGTAAATTTTTGACGATCGAAAAGTGCTGATTATCAGCCTTGTTTGCCAGTTTGAATAAATGAGTTTTGATTTTGATTTTTAAGTCAATGTCACATAAATTCATTATCTTTATTCATTTCCGAATGTTAAATAAAAGTTACATTGGTTGTATAGAACAAGATTCAAATCAGAATTGATTGTACAGTCAGCATCAGAAGTATATTAACATAACTTAAAGTTTCGGAGCTGTTTTTTTAATAAAAACTTGTTAGATATTACTCGTTACTAAATGTTATTGGAGTATAAGGACTATTTTAACGAATAATCTTCTGAAACATTAAAAATAATAGCTAGAGTCCTGTACATAAAAGAATTAAAATTCCGAAATGTTCAGCTACTTCTGATGCTGACTGTACAATCTTTGCCCGCAGTGGTAACTCGACTCGAACTTCTGGAAGTTACATAGTAGTACATGACATATTAAACTACTACTAATATAAAAAATATCTTTTTAAACAGAAACATTAACACGACGCTCTTCAAAACGAAAAATTTATTAATATTCGATGTGCTACATTTACTAGCGTCTACTAAAACATGACGATGATTGTTACAGCCGTTGTGCGTAGTTTGTGGAGCGTGTCGGACCGCATCATCTCTGGTGAGAAGATGTTGCGAGACGCACAGGACAAGTGGTCCAGTCCCCCCGTTAAGAGCAAGTCACAACCTGATAATGCAGGTATGTTATGAGTTTTTTATTGTGTTACAAGCTCAATGTGGTACAGTCTACTAGAGTCTGTAGATATAATAATAATAATAATATAGCCTTTTATTCAGATTCAATTAATTCTATTACAATATTTTAGTATACATTAATACTTATTCTTAATTTTACAACTTATTCTAGTATTTGTTGCTTATTTATTTCCTGCAAATCTGTTTGCCAGTCGGCAAAGGCCTCCTCCAACCTTTTACTTTGTGGACGTGAGCCACTCTGTTCCACGTCACTCCTGCCACGTTTTATATGTAATTCTTCTCTATGATTCTTCTTTGATGTCATTCTTTGTCTAGCTTTTCTAGTTTGGATGATTCATTAGTCCCATTTCACTGTAGATTATTCCCATTTAATTTGTTTTAACGTATTTTTATAGTAGAGGAGATATCTTAATCAAAACCCATGAATTCAGTACACGTTTTATTCCCCACAACGTTGAAATACTTCGTTGGTTTAAACCAAAACAGCTTTCCATACAAAAGTATGAGTTACAAATGATTTTTCAACACGTAACTAGGCAATACTTATAAATTGTATCTTTTTTACAGTTGAAGAGAAATCAGATTTGGAAGATTCTTCTGGCGATGATGGCAGTAAAGAAAGCCCGGGTATGTTTTTAATTACGAACTTATAGTTTTTTTCTTAACCTGCAGCAAAATTAGGCCATTATTGGACCATACATGCCGTAGACTGGATGGAAGATGGGGGAAGTAAGTGCTAGAGCGGAATGTGGGAAGATAACCAACTATGACTATGACAGACGATCTCGGGAAAGTAGCCAGAAGTTGATAACCAAGATACAAAACCGCCAAATTGGAGAGTTTTGGAAGAGTGAGAATAAAACACCCACCATTGGGTGACCAAAGGTTGAAGAAGAGAACAGTGAGACAAAATATACATTCGATAAATTTAAATAAAAATTATTCACTTTTGCCACCTGGCCATAGGTCTCATCAGACCGACTTATACATTAACTTTTAATTTACGTTTCAGGTACAACTTACGTGTTCACCTCGGATAATAACAAGGATCCGGAGAAGGAACATACAGGTACTGAATAATTTACGTCGTAAAAATAAAAAATAAAAACAAACAGAAAAAAAAAATTGGCTCCTTTTTTTATTTTTACTCTAAATCTGCCCGAATATTCAAGATTCCGGCAGGTACAGCAAGTTTGGCAGTACACGTTAGCCAGTTATGTTTTAAGTTCCATGTAATACCTATGGGGCGAGCCTATTGCCATCAAACGGGCACAAATCCAGACTCCGTGACTGTTACTGAGAAATCCCTGATGGAAAAATCCAAAAACACTTTGTTCGACCTGGAAATAAACCCAGAACCTCAGGCATAGACGAATATGAGGCAGTCATCCATACTATAATATAATATTGTTAGGAATCAGAAGTGAAATACGTGAACAAAATAAACAATGTTTAATATCTTTTATTAAATTACACTTTTACAAAAATATCACGACGAACATTTTAAACAATAATCAAATAGAAATAGCACTAGCAAAATGGAATAATCAGTACACGAGCAAAAACATAAACCAAAAATAGCGAAGCACACGATAATAGTCGGGTAGCAAGTCCTTTCCGAGCGCCGTCCAAGCAAAAAGTGACCGTTGCAACGCCGCTCGCCTCGTTTTATGAACTTCTGTCGGTTGCCGCACGACGACCGTACGTTGACCGGACGGCTACTGACTGATGGCGTGACTTTGAGCCAACAATAAAATGCGAAAGTAACTCTGTCTGTCTGTCTGTTACTCAATCACGCCTAAACTACTGAACCAATTTGCATGAAATTTGGTATGGAGATATTTTGATACCCGAGAAAAGACATAGGCTACTTTTTAATAAAAAAAAATAAAAAAACTTTATTCAAGGGGTTGAAAGGGGGGTACGAAAATATTACTTTTGGTCGCGATAACCGGCATCGCACCGCGCGGTTGAAACCGCGGGCATCAGCTAGTTATCTATAAAATTTAATTTATTTATTAATCCTTTGGGGGCATGAGGAACAGGGTGGGTGTAAAGCTCCTCATCCCCCAATGAAAAGGGAGGATCCTCCGACCGGACGGGTGTTGTGTCCGGCGGGCTAACTGCCCGACAGTTGTAAGTCGGGAACTCCTATATAGGCTTATGTCGCGGATAATGTTCATAGCGCGATGTAGGAATTTCTGTTGATCGTTTGTTAGTACGCAGGTGTTGCGATAGATGTCACTAGTCGCCACAATCCAGACTACAAGTTTACGATGTACTCTTTCAATTCTCTAGGTACGGAAGAAGATGAAGAGAAAGGTGACAAGAAGACAGTTCGCCAGATATTATCGCAGCTGCTCTCGAACAACCAGCCAGCCAATCAGGTAATATACTACTTTTGACCTGTAAAATGAATGTATTATATTGTAGAACAAATAAATTTTAAAAAAGACAAGTGTTTATTAAATGAAAAGAAGAAAATTATTTTTATCTATCAACATTTAACGTTTCTACAAAGTTTCATGTCCGCGCTATTAACCGCTCGTTCGCTCGTGAGGAGACTATCCTGGCTGCAGGGTCAAGTAATGTCTGCCATAAAAATGTATTGTCACCAGATCCAAAAGTGTGTTTAATGACCGTGGGAATTTACCGTTTGGCTACGGAAGCCTAAAAACAAACTGAATGTCGTTTTTGAACGTGGATTAGGGTTGCTGACCAAGTTCAGTCCCTCTACATATATGCAGAAGTCGCCTTTATTCTAAGGGTACATATAGAACAGCAGATTTTTCATTTTTAATGTTGTGTCCAAGTAACATAACACAAGGACAAGGAAATCATGATATTTTTTTTATTTTTATTTTATATGGGCTTACTCTTGACCTCAATCTTGCCCTAAGGGCAGAGATGAGGTCGACGATGGAATATTGATAGAATGTTGCGTACGTTTACAGAGCGGCATCATCCTATGCGGGGGCGTGGTGCCGGTGGTGGTGCTGGCGGGCGAGCTCGGCTCCGTCATCGCCGCCACGCTCGCGTCCGTCACCTACCGACGTACGCGCACGCATATGCGACACAGGTCTGTATAGCATTATAGGCACTCGAGTCGTTTCAGTCTCCAGGCCCCTTATTCCCTTTTTTTTTTATTCAGAAAGTCGTATGTCGATCTCGCTCACTTTTAATGCCAAAAAGAGATAGACATGCGACTAGTCGAATCGAAGCTTTTGTGAATACGGGGACAGGATTTTTATTGGAACAAGCCCGCCACACTATTACCAAACCACTGTAACTCCTGTTAGCCAGAATCAACAGTGGCGACCACTAGCAAAGCGCCGAGACAATGTAGGTCGACGAAATCCCAGATATATAATTTAAATGTCTTGGATCCCACAACTAAAGTAGTCAGAAAAGAATAACAGAGGAGTAGAAAAAATGTAATTTCCACTTCTTTCCAGCAAGAGACAGAACGGTCACCAGGATACCTAAGGAAGCCTTTATTATAAATTTATAATACAGAGATTTTATGTGTAGTTATACCAGAAAAAGTATGCGCTTCGGCATTTTTCGTGTTCGAATTCCTTCGAGCCATAGAGTAACCTCTAACAAAGGCAAAGCTTTCAAGTTATTTTCTTCCCCGCTGTATATTTCATCTCATACGTATTTTTTGTTAATAAAGATTGTATTATCTTCTCTAGCACCCAGTCAGAGCAGGAAGAAAATGAGAACACAAGCTCAACGGGGAAGGATAAGCTGGATGGAGACAAGTCCAAGCTGGCTAAGTCTAATGACCACGTGGAAGTGCTGCTCAAGGTACGTTTATATCAGACGTATGTGGGAGAAATACAGTTAAACAGCTTAATTTGTTGTAATCAGTTGCTATTTGTCTAAAGAGAAAATAAATAACAATAATAGTGGTCTAATAGACCGAATTACGGTCATGGCGGAAAATTCCACAGACGAGATCCTGCGCAAATACAATTTCTACTTTATCACGAACTAGCACTTCGTTCGTAAAAATTGTGAATGCATGGTACAAATATAATTTTTAGCATCCACGAATAATGTATCTTTCTATCCATTTTTTTTTTTACAATTTCTTCATTGAGTCCGGAGATTACGTCCAACTTACATAGATTTTTTTAAATATTAGTATACATTAATAAATATCAATGTCATTTCCAATATATATGTGTGTGTGTGTAACATGTTACTATAAACATGTACCTCCCACCAGGACGGTCTAGTGTGCCGCGTGTACTACGCGTCGCAGTTCCAACGTCTGCGTCACTTGCTGCTGTCTCCGCTCAGCGCGCCCGACCAGTGTGGCTGCTACGACGAGAAGGACTGGACTGATGGTACGACAACTTTTATTTAACATAACATCACGCTTGTAATCCCTGTAGGGTTAGGTAGAGGTTTACCCACATTTCGCCAGTTATGCTTAAGTAGGGGGGTGCCTAATACCATCAACCGGGTAAAAATCCAGACTCCGAGGCTGCTTTTGAGAAATTCCTGATGGAAAATACCCAATAATACTGCCTGGTCCGGGAATCGAACCCAGGACCTCATGCTCAGAAGACCACTAGACCAACCATGCAGACCTTATTATTAGCCTATATTGTCCCACTGCAGGGCAACGGCTTCCCTTCTCTCTTTCCTTATTTTGCGATCTAATGCGATTGTAGGTCAATCCTTTGAGAAACATACACCTGTCATAATAGGTCCCATATGACAGGTGTATCTTTATTATATACAATAACACTTAACGCAGCCAAAACGTACATGTCTACACTTTTTTTTTTTTTTTTGGTATATCATCAAATGACTCCTCTCGCTCTGGGCACAGCGGTAGGGAGTGTCGGACTTCTACTGACTAAAAACCACCCATGTTCCTTCGTAGCCCTTTGTGTACGGGGCCGCGGTATCTCTTTCGAACAACCCGTAGCCCCGACATCCCCGTAGGGTTAGGCATCGGTTTACCGTAGTATATCCACATTTCGTCAGCAATGTTTTAGTCCCATGTAGTAGAAAATGAGCCTATTGCCATCAACCGGGCACAAATCTCTGATGGAAAAACCCAATAACATTGCCTGACCCGGGAATCGAACCCAGGACCTCATGCTCAGCAGTCACGCTTGCTACCACTAGACCAGCGAGGCAGAGCTTTCATATCATTAGTCTATATTGTCCCATTGCAGGGCAAAGGCTTCTCTCTTCCCGTATTTTGCGATCTAATACGATTGTAGGTCAATCCTTTGAGAAAGAGACACCTTTCATATAATGGGTTTAAAATTACTCTTATGGGAGCAGAAGAAACGCACTTGTTCTACCGGTCATTGCAATTTTTTTGTTTTCTGCCATACTTGAGACCCTACTAGTTTTTAGTTAGAAAAAAGTATTTTAAGAACCTCAATATTAAACATCCCACACAGTTACATCTATCTATGGAAGTACACCCCTATTTTGATATTTTTTCGTAATTTCTCGTTTATGTAAAATGGAACCCTTATAGATTCGTCCTGTTTGTCTGTCTGACTGCCCGTCCGTAAGGTTCCGTTTTTTTTCCATTCGGCAACGGCTCCATACGAAAAAATCTAGTACGATTGCAAAGAAATCTAGTTTTCTAGGTCTGTACACTGCATCATAGTCGGCCTAAATACAGGTTGTTTGTTCCAGCAGGTCTGTGTGAGATAGAAGAGGGTTTCATCCGCTCGCTGGCGCACTGTGTGCCGTGGGCGGCGCGCGGCGGGAAGTCGGGCTCCACCTTCTGCAAGACTAAAGGTACTTTATCTATTTGTTTTGCTTTCTTCTCTTCTTCAAATAATATAAAGTCAAGGTCAAAACGGTGTATTTAATATCTTAGTCCATAGCATCAAATCACAGTTCACGAACAAAAATAACTTCACAAACGGCTTTTTCCGAAGATTTTTCATTGACTAAGTTGAAAATGTTCAACTCTCGATATTAAAATTCTGACAGAACACCAGTGCACTGTTCGATTTTCGGCGCTATGCAGTACGTTGAAAATATCGTGCGTGATAAAAAAACGCCCGTGAACGAGAGCTGATTCAGTAATTTCATTAAATTAAATACCTCATTTGTAACCAGATGACAGATACGTGTTGAAAGAGATGACGAAGCCTGAGTGGCAGCAGTTTTTGGACTTCGCACCTCACTACTTCGGATACGTTACGAACTGCAGGCAGAGCAAACTACCCAGCTTGTTGGGTAAGTACTATACACAGCCTAGGGCCATCTAATCCACGGGGCACGTGGCCAGGGCCCCACGGTGTAAGGCCCAAGTTCCTGTAACTGTCAAAACTAGAGCTAGAAGCTGTTAAATAAACTTGAGTTATCCCAGGCAGGATACTAAAATTTTGGCTACTTTTTTGTATGAACTGACACAAGGAAACTTGACCTATCTGAGAAGAAGTGCAAATGAAATCAAGCTCGCTTCGCTCGCTCTTGCATCTTACGAGAACCCAATTATTCTCAACTCAAAAAAAAACTGCTGTCTTACAAAAATATTTGTAATGTATGTGTGTGTGTGTATTGCGCAGATATTTCCATATATACAGCGTGTAAAATACCAAGTCATTTACACCTTCTTAAAAGTCAACTTGGTAACTACTAACGTCCTCTAAATCGTCACACATGCGACTACTAGACCAACGAACATTATCATCATTAATCAATTTAAAAGAATGTCCCATGTATTCCCCAGCGCGTATCCTGGGCGTGTACAGCGTCGGCGGCGCAGGTAACGGCGTGCTCGTGATGGAGAACGTGTGGTACGAGTGTTCCTCGCGCGCCAAGCGGTTCGACCTCAAGGGCTCCTCGCGACATCGCCTCACGCCTGACACCACGCCGCTCGCTGTGCTCATGGATGAGAACCTGCTTAATTGTAAGTATTACGTTTGTTTGTATTTTATTTTCGATGTCGAGTTTCATTTGATATTTGAAAAATATTACTGTATATCGGTATAATTATTTTCATTTATTGTCTAATTTTACGCACCACCCTATAAAGAAAGAAATTCGATGTATTGGGACTCGAACAGTACAATAATTACGTGAAAATTTACACGTCAGAATACAAAAAAAAAGTCCTATTCTGTAAGACGAATAATGTTCTGATCTTGTTAAGAGTTTGAAAATCACCTAAATCAACGTTCGGCGATTGTACAAATTAATAGTCCTGTACAGGTCACCCAGAAAAAGTATGCGCTTCGGCAATCCGTCTATCTTTATAAATGCTAATACACGGTAACATAATCTATTACGTACTGTTCACGTGTGTGGAGCGCGACACTAACTTCCTCACGTCGCACACCTAGATGTAATGTTACATAGTAACACTCATGTAACACATTCCCCAGTGCGCTGGGAGAGCCCGCTGTACATACAGTCGCACACGGCCAGCGTGCTGTTCGCGTGTGTGGAGCGCGACACTAACTTCCTCACGTCGCACACCTAGATGTAATGTTACATAGTAACACTCATGTAACACATTCCCCAGTGCGCTGGGAGAGCCCGCTGTACATACAGTCGCACACGGCCAGCGTGCTGTTCGCGTGTGTGGAGCGCGACACTAACTTCCTCACGTCGCACACCTAGATGTAATGTTACATAGTAACACTCATGTAACACATTCCCCAGTGCGCTGGGAGAGCCCGCTGTACATACAGTCGCACACGGCCAGCGTGCTGTTCGCGTGTGTGGAGCGCGACACTAACTTCCTCACGTCGCACACCTAGATGTAATGTTACATAGTAACACTCATGTAACACATTCCCCAGTGCGCTGGGAGAGCCCGCTGTACATACAGTCGCACACGGCCAGCGTGCTGTTCGCGTGTGTGGAGCGCGACACTAACTTCCTCACGTCGCACACCTAGATGTAATGTTACATAGTAACACTCATGTAACACATTCCCCAGTGCGCTGGGAGAGCCCGCTGTACATACAGTCGCACACGGCCAGCGTGCTGTTCGCGTGTGTGGAGCGCGACACTAACTTCCTCACGTCGCACACCTAGATGTAATGTTACATAGTAACACTCATGTAACACATTCCCCAGTGCGCTGGGAGAGCCCGCTGTACATACAGTCGCACACGGCCAGCGTGCTGTTCGCGTGTGTGGAGCGCGACACTAACTTCCTCACGTCGCACACCTAGATGTAATGTTACATAGTAACACTCATGTAACACATTCCCCAGTGCGCTGGGAGAGCCCGCTGTACATACAGTCGCACACGGCCAGCGTGCTGTTCGCGTGTGTGGAGCGCGACACTAACTTCCTCACGTCGCACACCTAGATGTAATGTTACATAGTAACACTCATGTAACACATTCCCCAGTGCGCTGGGAGAGCCCGCTGTACATACAGTCGCACACGGCCAGCGTGCTGTTCGCGTGTGTGGAGCGCGACACTAACTTCCTCACGTCGCACACCTAGATGTAATGTTACATAGTAACACTCATGTAACACATTCCCCAGTGCGCTGGGAGAGCCCGCTGTACATACAGTCGCACACGGCCAGCGTGCTGTTCGCGTGTGTGGAGCGCGACACTAACTTCCTCACGTCGCACACCTAGATGTAATGTTACATAGTAACACTCATGTAACACATTCCCCAGTGCGCTGGGAGAGCCCGCTGTACATACAGTCGCACACGGCCAGCGTGCTGTTCGCGTGTGTGGAGCGCGACACTAACTTCCTCACGTCGCACACCTAGATGTAATGTTACATAGTAACACTCATGTAACACATTCCCCAGTGCGCTGGGAGAGCCCGCTGTACATACAGTCGCACACGGCCAGCGTGCTGTTCGCGTGTGTGGAGCGCGACACTAACTTCCTCACGTCGCACACCTAGATGTAATGTTACATAGTAACACTCATGTAACACATTCCCCAGTGCGCTGGGAGAGCCCGCTGTACATACAGTCGCACACGGCCAGCGTGCTGTTCGCGTGTGTGGAGCGCGACACTAACTTCCTCACGTCGCACACCTAGATGTAATGTTACATAGTAACACTCATGTAACACATTCCCCAGTGCGCTGGGAGAGCCCGCTGTACATACAGTCGCACACGGCCAGCGTGCTGTTCGCGTGTGTGGAGCGCGACACTAACTTCCTCACGTCGCACACCTAGATGTAATGTTACATAGTAACACTCATGTAACACATTCCCCAGTGCGCTGGGAGAGCCCGCTGTACATACAGTCGCACACGGCCAGCGTGCTGTTCGCGTGTGTGGAGCGCGACACTAACTTCCTCACGTCGCACACCTAGATGTAATGTTACATAGTAACACTCATGTAACACATTCCCCAGTGCGCTGGGAGAGCCCGCTGTACATACAGTCGCACACGGCCAGCGTGCTGTTCGCGTGTGTGGAGCGCGACACTAACTTCCTCACGTCGCACACCTAGATGTAATGTTACATAGTAACACTCATGTAACACATTCCCCAGTGCGCTGGGAGAGCCCGCTGTACATACAGTCGCACACGGCCAGCGTGCTGTTCGCGTGTGTGGAGCGCGACACTAACTTCCTCACGTCGCACACCTAGATGTAATGTTACATAGTAACACTCATGTAACACATTCCCCAGTGCGCTGGGAGAGCCCGCTGTACATACAGTCGCACACGGCCAGCGTGCTGTTCGCGTGTGTGGAGCGCGACACTAACTTCCTCACGTCGCACACCTAGATGTAATGTTACATAGTAACACTCATGTAACACATTCCCCAGTGCGCTGGGAGAGCCCGCTGTACATACAGTCGCACACGGCCAGCGTGCTGTTCGCGTGTGTGGAGCGCGACACTAACTTCCTCACGTCGCACACCTAGATGTAATGTTACATAGTAACACTCATGTAACACATTCCCCAGTGCGCTGGGAGAGCCCGCTGTACATACAGTCGCACACGGCCAGCGTGCTGTTCGCGTGTGTGGAGCGCGACACTAACTTCCTCACGTCGCACACCTAGATGTAATGTTACATAGTAACACTCATGTAACACATTCCCCAGTGCGCTGGGAGAGCCCGCTGTACATACAGTCGCACACGGCCAGCGTGCTGTTCGCGTGTGTGGAGCGCGACACTAACTTCCTCACGTCGCACACCTAGATGTAATGTTACATAGTAACACTCATGTAACACATTCCCCAGTGCGCTGGGAGAGCCCGCTGTACATACAGTCGCACACGGCCAGCGTGCTGTTCGCGTGTGTGGAGCGCGACACTAACTTCCTCACGTCGCACACCTAGATGTAATGTTACATAGTAACACTCATGTAACACATTCCCCAGTGCGCTGGGAGAGCCCGCTGTACATACAGTCGCACACGGCCAGCGTGCTGTTCGCGTGTGTGGAGCGCGACACTAACTTCCTCACGTCGCACACCGTGATGGACTACTCGCTGCTGCTCGGCGTAGAAGACAACACGCTTGTGCTCGGCATTATTGGTAAGAACAACATTTTACTTACTTTAATATTCACTGATATGCATCAAACTAACTAATCAATTTAAAAAATACGATATTTTTAAAGTTTCACACGCATCCTAGTTTTCTTTTTCTCTTTTTACCTCGCTATTGCCATAACTTCTTTTACATTTATTGAACCTTTGTGTGTGTCGATAGTCATATTGCCACTTAACATTATATCTATGGTCATGGTGTGACCATTTTATCGTGATAGGCCCTGACATCAGGCTATAGACAATAATAATATAATCAACCGACAAACATTCTTTTTTTATATTTCTTTCTTTGTTAGGCGTTTTAGATATTTAGGTATTTGTATGTTTTTTTCCTGTAAAATTATGCATTTTAATGAAAAATCCCAACTTTCCACAGATTACATCCGCACCTTCACTTGGGACAAAAAACTGGAACACCTCGTGAAGAAGAACCTCGGTTCAGGTCAGCCCACAGTGGTGTCTCCGGAACAGTACAAGTCTCGGTTCTGTAGCGCGACTAGAAAGTATTTCCTACAGTGTCCCGCACATTGGGACCATCTGTACAACACTATACATGGATAGCATCGCGCCAGTATTGTCCGAAGGGCTAGGCAGAGGTGACATACCGCCACATTTTGCTGAAAAAGCCATTTACTGGGCTAGGTATATTGACAAAGTAATTGCCCAATAACGCTGCCCCTTAGATCGGGCAGTGATTGAACTTTGGATCATTGCATCCGGCGTTACGTGGATAGTAATGTAAAGGTGGGTTTAGACCTCATCATCTGCCTAAGCTGTTCCCAAGTATATTGAGGTCGGCTTCCAGTCTAACCGGATGCAGCTGAATACCAGTATTTTACATGGAGCGACTGCTTATCTGACCTCCACAACCCAGTATGTATTGGGTAATTATTATTATTAGGTGGGTTCCCAAACGATCTAATGTAGGTACATACGTAAGTACGTCTATTTCCGCTCCACAATATTATTCTGCATATATTTAACAACAAAAAAAAACAGTGTACTGTCTCTGGTTCGATGTTCGCTTGGTCAAAACCTAACATTAAATTGTACCTACGTAAAACCTATTTAGCTGGACGTTTTTACTACATTAAAGCTTCGGGCGAAAGATAACGCCAGCTTCACTTCTATACGAAGTACAATTTATTGAAAAAAAACGAATTGTGAAAAAAAAAAAAAAAATGTGTTTATATTTAAATAGAAGCAGTTCGTTAGAAAAAAAGTGTTTGTCACTATTGAAGAGTTGTCCAAAACGTTGTTATGAAAATGTCACTGCCTTTTAATATAAGGTAATTTAGGAGCATTTCTAGATTCGGCGTTATATTTACAGCCACAAAAAGCAATAAAAATAAACTAAGCAAAATTCAAACTAATTTTCTCGTGAAATAATGTTTTCTATTTTGAGATAAGTTCTACACTTTAAGTATGGCTGCGAAAATGTTCGTGAAAAAAGTTTATGTATTGATTACCTAACGTAAGTAACGCCGTAGGAGAACATTACTTTTAAAAAGTTGGTACTTACATCCAAGTTATTCGTGATTGTACTCGATCAAATAGTTGCTCGTAGCAGAAGCAGGAGAGACATTTCATACACGCATACGACATATACCTACTAAAATACGCTTATGATCCGGTTGACATGCGATTAATACCTGTCTGGACAGATCCTGTAAATAGGCCCTTAGCGACGCGTATTTCCCTTTCTGAGTTCAATAGGACACTCAATTGAGTGACATCGTCACTCTTTTATATCACGCAAATCTTGGCGATTCTATATTTCATTATCTTGGTCGTCTAGTTTTCATATTTTTATGAGCCTAGTGTCTCACGGCAGTGCAAAAGGCCTCCTTTATCTCTCTTTGCCTGTTTGGAATCGTTTTGATTGAGACTCCATCGCACGACTAGTTTTAGATATTTGGGAAAAACTTTAAGGGAATTTCAAATTTGGTGTCCTAAATTGAATACAGAATACAAATAATACGCATTATAAATGTAATCACACTATTTATCTTCAGATATTATTCATTGTTACTTTCTTTTCTTGATCTGATTTACTTTAATTAATGTAAATGTGCAATCAAAGTGCAAACTCACAATCAAAGATATTATTTAGCTAAATTTTATTTTAGTTTAAGCCTGTGCTTATTATTATGTAGGAGTTTAATAATGTTATATTTATACACCCCACATTCCTGTTGAAGATTTATAATAAATTAGTTTTGATTAGACATTTTTTGTTTTATTGGATTCCTCCTGCGCACATTATTTAGAAGCCGAAACATCTCGGCTCAACCGTTTCCACTTGCAGCGGAGACGAGAAGTGTGCATAACAAAATTACCGTTGGCGGCTTGCAATCAGGGCTGGGCAAAATACATGCTTTGCTTTAATTGGCTGGCTTGTTGGTCTAGTGGTTAGTGACCCTAACTGCTATGCCGGAGGTCGTGGGTTCGATTCCCACCCAGGACAAATGTTTGTGTGATGAGCACGATCATTTGTTCTGTGTCTGGGTGTAATTTATCTATAATATGTATGTATTTAGAAATATATAAGTATGTTTATCAGTTGTCTAGTACCCATAACACAAGCTCTGCTTAGCTTGGGACTAGATGGCGTTGTGTGATAGTTGTGGAATATTATTATATATTATTATTATTAATTGAAATACAAATTACAAAATACAGTATCGCAAGTAATTAAAATACAAATTACATTTAAGTAAGGTATTTGAAATATAAAATACAAAATACAGTATTTTAGCAATTTTTAATTGAAATACAAAATACAAATTACATAATTACTTACAAAAACTTAAAAAAATAACCGCCTTCAAAAACCATCAGAAAAAAGTGTAAAGTAACTTTCTTTCGGAAGTCGGTGGCAAAAATGAATTAAAAACAAAATAACCAACTTAAAAGTTTTTATTTTAACCTTTTTTGTTCAAAAATTTAACCCAAACTCTTCTCAACAACCTAATTTTCTTACACGTGCAAAACTAAACCGTTATGACTTGCCATCTTAGCTTGACATTGACAATTCAACGTACATTTTTTTTGCATTTTGTTGGCCAATTTTGACTTACAGTCATAACGTTCATTATTATTTTATCAGGTGCAGTGTTGCTAGCTCTAATAGCTGCTTTACCATCATTACACTCTCGCCTCGCACTCACACTCACGATCGCTAAATGAAGGTATAAATGTATTTTTGTTAAAATGTATTTTGAAGCCTCAAGTATTTGAAATACTAATTACAAAATTCTTCGTCGTCAGGTATTTGAAATACGAATTACAAATTACATTTTAAGGAAGTAATTGAAAACAAATACAAAATACGTATTTGTATTTCAGTTACGTATTTTAATTACAAGTAATTCAAATACTGCCCAGCCCTGCTTGCAATACATCTAATCTCTTGTCTCATCTACGTTTCAATGGCGTCTGCTCCTGCCGTCGAAGAGAAAGCAACTAGCTACCGACAATCGCTCATTTTCGATTCACCGTTTTGTGAGCAGTATTGTGGGGTATACCAATGTCAAATAAAAAGGTAGGTTTCGTCAGAAAATGATATTAAAACAACATAATAAAATAATGAATCACAGTTTAATGTACAATAACATTTGTCGAACAAGCACAAATTAGTTTTTAATTATTTAGAGAGTATCGGACTTAACAAACACATACATCTACATGGTGGAAGGGCACTGGCGTACAAACGCTTACCGCATATTCAGACGCAGTTACTATTATAAAATGTCCATTTTACGCTTTTTAACTACATTAGATTTAGATTAGATTTAGACCCCCTGCACAATGGCCTTATCTTGACCTAATACTTTCAAGTTGATGTGTTCGCTTTATCCCTTTTTCTCGTCAGACATTTTGGTATTAATGTATTTAGTAGTACTATTAACACATAAGCAACGACTTCGTAGAAAATCCAAAGATTATCAAACGAAATACGCACAAGTGACAAATTCAGTCCGATGCTATAATGACTAGTAAATAAATAAATAAAAGATGAAAAAAAGTGGGGTGTTCAGAACGCGCGAACGATATCCTAAATAGATGGTAAATACAAGCGTTTTTACGTCAGTGTCCTTTCCACCCTGTATAATAAAGATATGAAGTCATTTGAAGATGGCAGGAAAAACATTCATACTGATATCAAGCAACATCTGTCCACTAAGTAAATGAATACAGCCTCAATGGCACACAAAAATATATGTATTTGTTCGTATTTACAATTTTAGCGAAGGTTCCGTACATACCTCTAATAATATTAATCAAGGGTTTGATTAAGGATACATTAACTTTTCATAGCAAAATAATGCGTTTGGGTATATTTTATACACATTTCTATTAAATCCAATATTGCAAGGTAATTTCCCAAAGTATAATATTGCCATACAGAAAAAGAAATGGTCTATGGTTGATTGGTGGTATGTTTTTTTCTGTACTTACTTAGGTATCGCTAATCTTGGAATAACAAGCATTCACTTACATTCATAAACAACAGAAGCTGTACAGGGATCTTTTGGCTCTTGGCCAAAATCGCGACTAACGCTGCCATTTGTTTTTCAATATTTTACTGCACAATTTCTCAAAATTCAAGGGTCAAAATATCCTTGTAGCACAGTTATGTCATCTTGAATGTCTAACGCCCGAATACTGGAACGCCACTCAAATCTCACAATCACCTAAAAGCTACTTAAATTTAAGCATCCCTCAAATTTAAATGGTATACACAAACGCCACTCAAGCAATTTGAAACCGTGATTAGCCAAGCAGTCCTCAAATGTTTACATCATGGCAACATCCTGCTAAAAAATTGATCTCAGCACGTTCTCAGTTACAAAATAATTTAGTTTACGTCTCGTATTCGTTTTACGCAGTCTTCATTGAACAATTATTTTCTATAATTATTTAATCAGTTGAAATAAAACAGGGTAATATACATTTGGTTTGAATTACGATTGAAATTATGTATTTATATACATAAAAAACGGATGGATATCGAAAGAAGACGTCATAAGAAAAGAAAATTTCTTGACATAATTGTCGAGATTGGAACGTCACACTTGACATTTTACGCGCGATTTTACGAAGTATAAGTAAAGTTATTACTTATTATTTGATTCACGATGGAGAAGATGAAGAAACGTGGATGCAATTATACACCTGCTGAGAAAGATATGCTCTTGGAACTAATAAAAAAGTAAGTACATAAATAAACAATGAAATACTGTACTTTACGTTACGTTACACTCGTTTAGCCGCAAGAGCCTGGTGCATGTAATATTTTGTTAGTATCCATGCCTCTAACATTCTCGTACATAGTCAGGAGCTGAGGGCAACTGTTGCCTGTATCTGTTGCAAGCACTTACTTATCCATTGAAACTTGTGACCACTTAGGTACCATCTGAAACACGTAGCTACGCCACAGTACAATTACTTTTAGATTCCTACAGGTATAAATACTGCCAGATAATGCACATGATGATGAATGTGTTACATTCATCATTTCACAGATCCTAAGTGTAATTTCTAACTGTTTCATATTGTAAATAATATGTTAAATATTTCAGATATCAAAAAATCATATAAGAAAATAAAGAGACAAACGGCAACATAATTTTGAAGAAGCGAGCTGCTTGGGATACAGTGTGCCAACAGTATAATGCTGTTGCTGTGAGCGGCATCAGGACATGGCAGCAACTCGGACACCTCTATGAAAACCTCAAACATAGGTCTAAAAAAAACATTGCCGAAGCAAATGTAGACTTGATTTTTCTTCTATTTTATCATAATATTTCTTTATTTACTTATTTAAATAAATAAATACAGAGTCCAAATATAAAACAGTTTCTTTCGAGATGTGGAACCGTGAAACAAACTCCCTCTCGTTGTACTTTTCAAAAGCGTTCAACATTTCTTCATTTCTGCGGCTCCCAGTTGGCCTTTCGTGATTCGAAAGTAAAGACAAGGACGATAAAGACATTTTTATCACTTTTTTATTTAGTTTTAATAGGTTTAAGTTGATTTGAGGGACCTCACGACCACTCTCAGATATAGGGGCTGCTCAAATCAGTTTGACAGTTGATTTGACAGATAAATAACGTTGAGTAGCGTTCCTGTATACGATTTTTAAACTGAGTGGTGTTTGAGCACCACTTAATTTAAGAAGCACTTATATTTAACAGATACTCAAAAAAGACGTTTGTGTATACGAAATTAAAGTTTAGGAGCTGCTCAAACGTTTAAGCAGCCCTTAAATATTTGAGTGCCGTTCCAGTATTCGGCCGTAATTCATACAGAAAATAAATACAGCTTGTTCATGGAATAGATTTACATTTTCTGTAACACTGTTTTTAGTAGATTTGCAAGAAAACATGAATTTAGTCTTATTTTTCAACCGATACATACGTGCACTCTGCAGCTCTGGGTAAACCGAGGCAAATCCCGCGCGGTATTTAGGACAAAATTCGCTCGATTATGTCAACTAACTTGTAGGTGGTACCTAAAACTTGCGGGAATAGTCGCGTGTCTTCTTAAACACTTAAGTCGGTCACATCCCTCGCGGGACTCGCCGCAGTGTAGCCATAACTTAAGGCCTAATAAAAACAACAATCTTAGAATACATCAGACCTCTTTTACCATAATTATAATATTTACGAACCCCCCAGTTACTAAAAACCTCACCAAATCCTGTAAAAGCTTAAGTTAGATTTTATAATTTACTAATACGAAAATCAACATGAGATTTGACCACATATTTAATAGAATAAGCTTTTGAAAATCGGCTCCTTATAGGCAACGATTTCAAAACAAACAGACCAATATAACAAGTACATACAACCAAAAAATGTAAAATCTAAATATTTGCATAGCTGAAAATAGTAATATCCATAATTATATGTATCTCAAGAACTTATGATAGCGACCTTGCAAATAAATGTATTATTCATTTAATATTTTTGAACTGGTTCACCTTTCGAACATTTCTCGACATCAGAAGCATAAGGTCGGATGTACAAATACAGAGAATTTTGTACATCCGACCTTATGCTTCTGCTGATGTCGAGAATTAATGAAAGAGAAAAGTTTCCCGTATTGAGGTAAGATGTGTTCTAAAATCCATGTGGACAAGTATTCAGTACGCTAATTCTTCGACAAACAGTTACAAAAAAATGCAAAATTTGAATGTAAAATAACTAACAGAAAAATGGAAGATGTTAAATACTATACACAGTTTTATTTCGATGATCAATTTATTTACTATTCGCTTTGTTTACATGTTATATTCCGACTGGACTTTTCAGGCTAGTTTTCATAATTAGTGGTTTACTTTGGTTTTATTTTATAATATTCTCTACTTTTCTCAAGTAATAAGACTGCCAATCAGCCAAACACAGCAATTATGTGTATGGCAGTCTCCTACTCAAATATTTGAATCGTTAGATTCGCCCTACCGTACCAAAAAATATCACGGCTCTGTATCGTTGACAATTACACTTTAATAGTGTTGTCTTGCTCACTAATATGGTTCGTATCGGAATGTGTGAGCTCAATCTTCTCATTCTAAACATTTGCGCGACTTAACTACTTTGAGGGGACATCGAAAGATTTAAACCCTCCTGCTACCTAAACATTTGTCATCAATGTCATCTGAAAATATAACTATTCTATATTGAAACGTTGCAAACATATAATATTACCCCACACTAACCATGTGCCTAGCCAAAAAGTAAGTAATCCTCATCCATAATCTAAATGAACAGCTATTCAGCTTCCAAGTATTGCAAATGAACCGGAAGCATTGCTTTCTAGTTTAGCGCAGGCCAAGAAAAAACAGGAAGCCCAATCTTACTTAAATAAATAATTCAAACAACCAAATCGATATTGCTTCATATTTCGTAGCTTAGATTTGAGTCCAATCGGAATATAAATGAACAATTTTATACACTTGGAGAAAACAAATGGATTACTGTTTTACTTAAATAAATTTCGTTCACGCAATTTATCAAACACTCATCTTGGTTCCACAGAATGTACAGCAATAACATGTACACACTTGGCAAAGTTAAGAGGTGAATTTCTTGTGAAATGTTCTTTTGGGTGAATAATCTTGTAGAGCTCAATTTAAAGCAAACAAGTTTTTTGCAAAATGTTTTTTATTTTTTACCCTTTTTAGTTGTAGTTCTGTCTTTGCAATCAAATAACTTTTCCACTACGGTAGCTGTCACCTTCCGAATTATACCTTTACGTTATGATCGGTTGTTATTTCCTCATAAGAATTACAAGCTTACATATCAATTTAGAAACGACTTACTGTGGCCTACTATGACGTCTTAAAGCAGGATTGTTTTTCTTATTCCAGTGAGCAAAAGCGATAGCGCTAGACATCCTGTATAGCTCTGTTGCTTTCCCACACTGGAATAAGATTAAAACTAACCCGCTTTACACGACATGCTAACCCCGGAACAGAGATTCGATTTGGCTTTCAGAAGCCTAAAGAAAATTTTGCATTTCTGAAATAGTTTTTACAGCAATCAATTTCTCCAGGCACGGGTTTCTATAAGATAATGAATCTTTCTCCATACTCCAATTGAAGCATAGTAATCCTACCTACTATACAGTATCTATACACATAAAATTATTAGCTACAGTATTCCATTTGTTTCCTACCGTGCCAGTCTGTGGCTCATCCAGGGGATAGTGCGGAGAGGAAGAGAGGGAGGGTTGGAGGCAGTTCACCATCATGTTGGGTCCAGGTTCGTGCTTAATGTCTTCAGCTGCTCCAGTCCTGACAGGAGTTCTCTGTAATCAGGAGACATTTCCGTTAAGAAAAACCTACAAAACTTGACCAAATGTAGAATATGACCAAGTTGATAATTTATTGCAACTAATATTTTTAGGTTGTTTTTCAATTGTCTTTCTTAAATAAACTGAAATCATCACGCTGAGTTCCATAAAAACAATTTTTGGTAGGTAGAAAGTAGGCAACTTGATCAGCCCTCGAATTATTGTTACCTGAGCGAGGTCTCAGCGACTACCGTAGCGCGGCGCAGTCCGGCCGCGGCGACTCCCTGCACTCCGCGCAGTGAACGCAGCTCGTCCTGTGACGCCGCCAGCTCCTCCTGCACACGTTACACTTTATATTAGACTAGCGGACGTCCCGCGGTTTCACCCGCGTAGATCCCGTTCCCGTGGGAATACAGGGATAAAAAGCCAGTAGCCTATGTTACTCAGGATGAATGTAGCTTTCCAAGGGTGAAAGAATTTTTGAAATCGGCCCAGTACTTTTTGAGCCTATTCATTACAAACATACAAAAATAGGTACAAATCTTTCCTCTTTATAATATTATAGTGTAGAAGTGTAGATTACACGCACTGATTGCAGTGGCAAGGGAATGCGCAGGCCTCGAGCGAATGGTCGGTAGGTAAACCCTATCGACCGATCGCTCAGCATTACAGGCTACGAACAGAGCATTGCCGTATCTGCTGCGTCGAGAAACGGCAGTATTGACCAGACCGAAAGCAGGAAAAGTGTGCTGTTTGAACCACAAAGCGCTTTCAAAGCTGTCATTTTCTATAGGTGACAATGCTACCCCTTTCGCAGCGGCCGCGAAGGCTTCTGCGAGCTTTGCGATGCTATTATATTCCTACGAATAATCGTATTCAGTAATTTGAGTTTTCGAAACGAAATAAGGTTTATTTTACAAAAATAAACTAATACTTAAAATAGTTTTTTAATTAAAAATCATGTGAAATCTGGAGTTAACTAACCTTTAATTTCTTAATTTGTATCTTCAATCTAGCTATCGTTGATTCAGCCTCCGCTGCCCGAGTCTGGAAATATTTATATTCTAATAAATAAAATATCTTTATTTTAGACCTATATACGTCCATACATTTTATTATTAGTAACAGACTGTGCTTAAATATTAGTAATACTTATTCAGCAACATAACAACAACGTCTACGACTTCCTTGACAAACAGTTTGGTAGACTATTAATATTTTATTGATTTATTTTACAGATTTTGAATAAATAAATAAATAAAAATAAAAAAAACTCTTTTAGCATAATCCACTCTCCCAACAATCATTTTCAGTATGCTGTTTGCAAACATTAATAATGTAATCTAAGCAGGGCTGGAAAAAAACGTTTTTTTTACATTTTATAAAACAAACAGTTAAAAATGTTTTAAACAGGTGTTTTTTATGTTTTTTTTCCTAAGTTAGTTACCATTTTTAATTGATTAAGCCTGATATAATTCACTTTTATACTATTTTAAAAACTGCTTAACAAAATATGATCTTAATTCAATACATCCTTTATGTTCCGACGTTCATTTTTAGTAGGGAAATCATCTAAATTTCTCTTAAAATAAGGGAAATACCCAAAACATAATTATTAAATAATCACGTTCACGAATTACGGAAGTTCCCCGAATTCCCCGGGTGACTTTTAGCTTCTTCTAGCTTCACACTGCAGTTACTTCAAGTGCCGGAATTGAAAGACTGTTTTCAACATTTGGATTTATTCATTCCGATGTACGAAACAAACTTGCTGTAAAACTTGTCACAGTTTTTAAATACCTAAATAAAAAATAATAAATTTCTAATCTGCTTATTAACGAACAAATGTGGTCGTTTTATAATAAAAATTGTTAACTATTGATTGATTAAGGATTTTAAATATTAAAAATTGTACATGTTTAAATGTCAAGTTAAAAAGCCATTTTAATTATTTTATAAAAATTGTTTAAAGTTGATCAAATAAAAGAAATAAGGAAAAAAATAACTAGTCTTCATTTATTTCGTTTATTGCCCGTGGTCCACCCGCCTAGTCCACCTGGGTGTACCACGGGCAATTATTTTTGCCCGTGGTCCACCTGGGTGTACCACGGGAAATTATTCTTGCCCGTGGTCCACCTGGGTGTACCACGGGAAATTATTTTTGCCCGTGGTTCACCTGGGTGATAATATGATAACCTTAATTAAAGAATGTGAAGGTACTTTAATCCTAGTATACACACACAAAAGTACTAGGCTAACATAAGCTCAAGGAGGTATTCAACCTCATTATTCTGGGTAACCCAGAATAATTTAAATATATATACCACCTTGAACCTATGCTTGCCTAGTACTTTTGCTGGGTTATATTCCCACAAGATAATTTCAGTTAGCTTGGAGCCCAAAATCCAGATCCGCCAGGAAACTCTTGGAACACCAAGAACCCTTGCGTATGCCCTGAGAAGACTGGGATGCTTGATCTGCTTCTGCAGGGAAGTGGGCTGGTTGGACGTACAATGGTCCACTTTAAGGTTTAAGTGCCGAATACAAATCTCTAGATATCTCCAAAGAACATAGAACTCCGCTAATATGGTACAACACATCCAAATTGAATTTAAATACATTCTGTTTATTGTGCCCATGTAATTAGTATTGTTAATTTTTTTTTACTTAATAGATTAGACAACAATTTATTATCCCTATTATTCTTACGATAAAAACATATGGACATTCAGGTGGACCACGGGCAAAAATAATTGCCCGTAGTACACCCAGGTGGACTAGGCGGGTGGACCACGGGCAATAAACGATTTATTTTTGCAAATAAACGATTTATTTTTGTAATTTTTTTTTTAAACCCTGTTTTTTATAACGTTGTAAACATTGTTTAAAACATGTTTCAAACAATGTTTTTAAACACCTAATAAAAAACGATGTTTTATTTTAAACTGAATAAAAAACGATGTTTTATTTTAAATTGTTTTAAACACTGTTTAATAAAACACATGTTTTAAACAACTTGTTTTAAACATGCCAACCCTGAATCTAAGTCTAAATTGTAGGACATAAAATAGTCAATTTTTTTAACAAAACTGGGAAAACCCAAGAGAAATGATGACATATAATGGCTATCACTGACCGCAGCATCACTGAGACTGTTCTCCGCCCTATCGGCAGCGACATCAAGTTGTCCCGCGAAGTCCCGCTCTGAGCGCCGCGCCTCACTGCGCCGCGCGCGCTGCTGCGCCTCCGCCGCGCGCGCCGCCGCCACCTCCGCGCGCAGTAACGCGTTGTTGGAGCGCGCTTGGGACAACTCCTCCTCCACGTGCGAGCGACGGGAGCGCTCCGCGAATAGCTCACATCTGTATAAAAAACAAATAATATGGAATTATAATAATAAAATAATAAAAATAGAATAATAATAAAATAATAAAAATAGAATAATAATAAATAAATAAAATATATAATAATATTTATATAATATATTATATAATTATAATATAATCATTAGGTATGATATAGGTATTTGAATATTTTTTTTTTATCATTGTTCCTCTCATAAAGAGCACCTGCCATCTAATCTCTACTCCACCCTTGGTTGACTGGTAGAGAATGCCTAAGGCATTAAGTCCGCCTTTGTATCTTTTTTTTGTGTGCGAGAAGTTTAAATAAATAAATAATATGGTTATTTTCTCCTCATAAATACAGTATTTATTTAATCTAAAACGGTAAGGGTAAACATTTGTACCGGCGGGGCTGCGGGTTGTTCGAAAGAAATACCGCGGCCCCGGACACAAACGGCTAAGAAGGAACGTGGGTGGTTTTTAGTCAGTAGAGGTCTGACACTCCCTACCGCTCTGCCCAATTTTCCACCCTCCAAAAAAAAAGGGGGTAAACATTTGTAAGAAACTGGTGCCCGAAATGGATATACATAATTATACAGATCACCAGCACATTTGAACATCATTTCTTAAGGCTGATGTTCCAGGGTAGCCCGCGAAATTCAAATTTTCTTACGTTTTTAGCGATTTGCAGGCCAGTGCTAGGTTGTATGTTAGTGAAAATATGATTCGCGGCTGTAAGACGTATGCAGTTACAGAATTATAATCATGAAAATTATCATTACAACCCTCCAAGTTCATGCAACTCTCAAGAATGACCTTTTGATGAAATAATCATTCTTGAGAGTTACATGAACTAGGAGGGTTGTAATGATGATTTTGATGATTATAATTCTGTAACTGCATACTTCTTACAGCCGCGAATCATATTTTCACTAACATACAACCTAGCACTGGCCTGCAAATCGCTAAAAACGTATGAAAATTTGAATTTCGCGGGCTACCGTGAACATCCACCTTAACGTGCTGATGGATATAGCCGCCCGCACTGGAGGGAACCAAGAGCTTCTACTATAATCTTACAAGTATTTATTTTTATTCAACGGAAAATTCCACTTTACCTACCACCTACCTTTTCTTTTCGTGAAAATGGGCCCAAGTTTTGGCCGAAGCAAAAGGTTTCCGGTAAGCGCCGAAATGGAACGAACCGTTACGAAAGCGAGAGTGCATGAGTGAGTGCTGCAGGGATCACACATTTCGAAGTGTTATTATTTTTTAACTAGTTGCAAGGTAATTTGAATAATCTCGTTGTCTCGTATGTATACATACAGTCAAGAATTCAAGATACTTTATTAACCTGAAAAGTCATTAAATTGGCAACCTTCCTGTGATAGTGCTCTTCTGCGTGTTACCGTAAAATGCTGCAACTTTGCCAAGTAAACCCAACTTTGCCTATTTTGTTTCGATTACGATATTTCACATTTGCTTAGTATTTTATTATTTTCTACCATTTGGTAGTAACTTTCCATTATTAGGGCAACATATTTTTATTTTTTTACAATAGTAACTCCATTGGTACGCTGTCAGTTGTGCGACAAACACCGGTGCGCGTGGGTGAAAGATTTTGGTGTCCTGTAACTTTTGCAGTTTCAAATAGAGAAAAGGTGTTTTCAAGCAGAGACGTTATTCCAAGGTAAGAAAATATTGTCTATTTTCCGTATTGTTTGATATTTCTATGAAAAGGACGCCATTTCATCAAAATAACTTAGTAGGCAATGTTGTGCACTGTTTTAGAAAGTTGAGTGACACAACTTTGCCTGGGTCTAGGGTTGTCTCTTGTCGAATTTTATTAATGATTGTTTTTTAGTATGATTTCTTGAATCTATATTTTTTTTACCGACAATTAAACAGAACACAAATCATTAACGATTGAATGGCATACAAAATGTCTGAAATTGTGCCCGGTATGTGACAATTAGACTTACAACCACGACCCCTTTTTTTTGGGGTTGGTGTGGGAAATCATCAGATAACCCCTCCCGCTCTGGGACTTAAAAACATAACTGACGGAATGTGTAATATCATACACAGAGATGGAGGCCTAACCATTCGAGAATACAGGCGTGATTTTGAATTGTGTTGTATTTTACGGGGTCTTTTTTTTGCAGTTATATGAAAAATGGGAAACAAGAAAAAACAAAGCCGGAGAAAACCAGGAGCTGGCAATTATAAACTTGGATTTTACTTTAAACTGACCTAGATATCTAAAAAAAAATTTCGTTCTCTAAGAAGTGCACGCTAAATGTAACATTTCAATGGACTAATAATTTTCTATTTTTGTTTGAGATTATTTTTAAGTGTTTTTTTTATATATACTTTATATTTTATACTCGTAAGTCTGTAAAATGTGTGAAAACAAGTAAATAAAAGTATTATTTAAAATAAAGTTTTTTTGTAGTTTGAGACAACCCTACAGTCAACGATATTTTCTATGGAAAGTTTGAGGTACCTGCTACAACTTTGCCTATTAGCTTTGAAAAAAAGAATAATGCCTTTAGGGCAATCATCTGACTGCCGGGACCAGCTCGGTGTCTTATGCACCCAGAAAAAAAAAACTGAAAATGATAACGCTTTTATTTATTGGGATATTCTTCTAGGCAAAGTTGCGTCTTTCACCTACAACTTTGCCTACGACTTTGAGTGCTTGTGATTCGGAAAAACAGCATGATTCAAACAGATGTGGGTTCTACTTGGCTAGATATAAGGTCTGTTTTCCGTCTTAAACTCATTAAAAGTCATAATAATAAAAAGGTTCAGACATACGAACAAAAAACTTCAAAATCCAGGCAAAGTTGCAGCATTTTACGGTACTAAAGTTTTAAAGTAAGACGTAATACTATGACGTAACACCCTGGGTCATGATACCAGACCATAAAATATTATTATTTATATTTTTTTGTTTCTGCTCAATGGAACTCTTTCCCACCTTTTAATTATTAAGAAAGCATTTAACATAAATTAACACGTACACGTGCCAATACGACAGACCGTCATTAGTAACCTTTGCACGAAACGTGTTGAATAGGAAATGGAGGCGTCATGTAACGAATAATATTGTGTATATGAGCAGAATAATATATTATTATACTAACTAAAGGAACATCCGGATCGAATGGTTAAAAGTCTAACTGACAACCTAACAGCAGCCTTAGTAGAACGGGAATAAGGATTATTATGATTTTGACACAGTTCAGGAGCTTGTGGTTTACTAATAGCAGCCTCTCGGGTCGATCATTAGGTTAAGTCTTGCTTACCGAGGTTGGTCCGTCGATGGGTGACCGCCCATGACATAGTTTCCTCCGTGTTTCGGACTGCACGTTAAGCCGTTCCCGTACCTGTCTTTTATATTTATATCTTTGACCGTCCTATGTCTAAATTATCGCGAAGGTTTTCCAAACAAAGGGCTTTTAATTTTGACGAATTACACGTGTACGTACTATCAATTGTTAATTTAAATATAGGTCAATTATAAGTTAAATATACTGTTACAACAAAATAAGAAACACGTAACTTATGTTCTCAGGGATTTTTTAAAAAAGGGACGAGCCACTATTCCCAAACCACTGTAACTCCTGTTAGCCAGAATCAACAGTGGCGACCACAAGAAAAGCGCCGAGACAATGAAGCTCGACGAAGTCCCAGAGAAACAATTTAACTGTCTTGGATCCCGCAACGAAATTAATCAGAAAAGAATAGCGGAGGAGTAGGAAAAAAAAGGAAGTGGCAATTATATTTTTCCTAGGGACTCAGGGATATTTAAATTCAAATATTTATTGCTCAACACAGTACATAATATTGCATTTATAGGTGTTAAGTGAATGCGCAGTTCACTGTGATTAGTGTTGGGCAATGATAATAATCCGGTTAATATCATGCCGGCTAATAATCGATTAATAGCAGTTAATAGCCATAAATAGCAATTATGGATGATAACCCTGCTGTTAATGTATTTTAGTAATTGAAAAGTTCCCTTCATGGTTTTCAGGCTTAGGACTGTCAGATTAGACTTCATTTTCATCATCTTTCTTTGTGGTAAATAAATGTACAATTTAAAACTAATCTAACCCATTTAAAAAATTACAATCAGCTATTGACATTGAAGTGTTCGTACAAAAACGCCACCATATCAGAACGACTTCAGGACCAGACCTCGGAACCTATCCTTCTGCAGCGCGGTGTGAGACAGGGAGACGTCATATCTCCGAAACTGTTCACCGCTGCATTGGAGGATGTTTTCAAGATTCTGGATTGGAGAGGACTTGGCATCAACGTCAACGGCGAGTACATCACTCACCTTCGGTTTGCCGACCATATAGTAGTCATGACTGAGAGTCTCAGCCATGACCACTATATGATATGATGTCTGAGATATGAGACCATGGAAGACCTCAGTACAATGCTCGACGACATCAGTAGAGCTTCCGAAAGAGTGGGTCTTAAAATGAACATGGACAAAACCAAGGTCATGTTAAATGTTCATGTAACACCCACTCCAATCAAGATCGGAGACTTTACACTCGAAGTTGTGAACGATTATGTCTACCTGGGACAAACAGTCCAGTTAGGTCAATCGTCGAATCCGACTCGGCTGGGCAGCGTTCGGGAAGTTGCGCGGTACCTTCTCGTCCAACTTACCACAGTGTCTCAAGTTGAGACACTGTGGTAAGTTGGACGAGCTCAAGACGAAAGTCTATGACCAGTGTGTGTTGCCAGTGATAACATACGGGTCCGAAACGTGGTCGCTCACAATGGGCCTCATCAGACAGCTCAAAGTCACCCAAAGGGCAATGGAGAGGGCGGGCTATGCTCGGAGTTTCCTTGCGTGATCGAATTTGAAATGAGGATATCCGCATGAGAACCAAGGTTACCGACGTAGCCCGAAGAATCGCCAGACTTAAGTGGCAATGGGCAGGGCACATTGCTCGCAGAACGGATGGCCGATGGGGCCGAAAAGTTCTGGAATGGCGACCGCGAACCGAAAGACGTTGCGTTGGAAGGCCTCCCACTAGGTGGACCGGGGACCCGCTGGACGCAAGACGCACGGGACCGGTCAATGTAGCGACACCTGGGGGAGGCCTATGTCCAACAGTGTACCTACGTCTTTTGGCTGAAATGATGATGATTTACATTGATTTTTGATAATTAGATTTTTTATGTAGGTACTTAGTTTTTTTTTAACTCTTAATCAGTCATTTATTTGGGATTTTTTTCTTTTTTATTTTCGTTTTTAGTTGTTTTTTTTTTGTTTGTTGCACTAAAATAATTATCAGCCTAAGTAGAAACACTGGATTCTTCAAAATCTCCTAAGTTTGGTAGGTCTAGGTACCTATATCGATTGGATCGGACGCTAATGGATCTATTTCTGGTGTATTAAGAAGTACAGGTTCATTACAGTCACAGAATATTTCATCGATTTCTGATGTTGGAGAGAAAGGTTCCGAATCCATGTGGAAATCACTTTCCGTATCGAAATTTCATTTTTGTGCATTTAATGCATCTCTTTCTGGCACGAATAAATATTAGCGCCAGAAAGAGATAGCACGAGAGGTGCGGGGGTGCGGGGATGCATGTTACCTACTAACCGCTCGAGTATTTTCCATTGTTTATAATTTACCTACGTCGTATTCACAGAAAAGAGCTACTAATGCCCGGTTTCTGAGGCACTTTTATCGGTGGTTTATATATTCATTTGCGTTATTGGTTCGATAACTTGTGAAAGTGCGTTTCTGAACACCGCGATGTAAGAGAATCTCCGTTTAAACTGAGATTGACTTAACTGACCAATTTTGGGCGTTTATCGGTTCCATAACTGTTAAGACACATCTGTTTGCAATGAACCCCGGTCACTATCACCTAAAGGAACCCGTAACAATGAGAAGTTTGAACAAAAACAGCAATAAATCAACCCTGGGTGTGGGTCGCCAGCCGAGACGAGAGAAAAAAACGTTTCGTTTAAAAAAAACGAAGATGACCACAGAGTCGAAGATGTCGTTCATACAGAATCATACAGGTGCCCATAAATAATGACATATTTTTTAATAAAACATTATTAAGCCACTAATTTATATTTAAAAAAATATATTTAATAAATAAAACCGGTAATAAAGACGAATTCAACTAATAAAATCAATTTTAGACGCGCTCTCGTAAACAGAGCCATCTATCGGCAACTAAGGAACTACTTATCGGTTAGCTAATTATTGAGTGCTGCGTTTCGTATTCAGAAACGCAGTGACAGTTGACCGACGTTTAACTTAAGCTTTACGTTATTGAACCAATAGTTAGTGGGAAGTTATCTGAGGACTTCAGCAACCGGGCATAAGTAACCTACATAATGTAGGTACCTTACATTTTTACGTATCGGTTAAAATTATTTGTAGGTATACACCTACTCACTTAGCTCGCTTTGTTATGTCAAGTAATTAATTATGTAGATGGTTAAATCACAAAGCGATGTGTCAATATTAATTATGGTTTTTATAGTATTGGATCTCTAAATTATTAACAGAACTGAATTTCCCGAAAAATGTGTATTTATTTTATTATAAACACTTTTTCACAAACAAAAAGTGTAAATAAATAAAAAGAATAACAATACGTTGAATAACACTGCGTACACGCACCCAATTTAAGTTCACACCCACAGATTATACAATAAAACATTTATTTTTTTAACAATACATTAATAGCAGGGTTATTAGCCATTGCAAGGCTATTAATGGCTACTTATGGATTATAATCGATAATAACTCAAAGCGTCCGGCTATTTACCCAACTCTAACTGTGATGTACCAAATTAGGCATGCAAGATTTATTGTTAAAAATTATACAAACATTCATTCAAAATAATATCAATTAATACCATAAACCGGGCAAAAATTAATTACACAATATCATAAAAACATACATTGTAATTGTCATAGATTCAAAATAATAAGTATTTAATGTCAAAAATTCAGATCAATAAGTATGTAATGTCAAATCATAATGATATAATGTCAGATAATTCATCGGATTATAACAATGTAAAGAGACGCTTTGACCATGAGTCCAGAAGTAGGTCTTCAAAGTAGCCGAGGCTGCGGGTTGTTCGAAATAGATATCGCGGCCCCGGACACAAAGGGCTAAGAAGGAACATGGGTGGTTTTTAGTCAGTAGAAGTCTGACACTCCCTTCCGCTCCGTCTAGAGCGGGAGGAGTCATTCGATGATTACACACCCTACGAAAAAAAAAAGTTCTAAAAAGTAAGACATGACGGCGACACGCACCTGGTCTGTTCCAGTTCAGCAATGATCTGGCGCATCTGCTCATCCTGGTGTTCCGGTTCCGGCGACGTCCGGCCAGGGTGCACCGGCAGGAAGTCCGGCAGACACATGGACTCCGCTCCTGAAATATATCACAACTCCATTCATCATCAGCCTATAATGTTCCCACTGCAGGGACTCAGGCCTCCTCTCTAGGAGAGGGATGGGCTGTAATCCACCTGCACGCGGTCCCAGTGCGGGTTTGTAGATGTCACATGTCTTCGAATATTTTGGTTCTAGGACATGGCGGTTTCCTCACGATGTTTTCCTTCACCGTTTTTAGAGCAGCGGTGATGAAATAAATTACACACAGTAATGTGCCTGCCTGGGTTCGAACCCACGACTTACTGTTCGTAAGTCGGGGCCGCCACCACTGGGCAACTCCATTACATCAAACTTATTGCCTTGTTGGTCTAGTCGACTGGTGAGCTTGAGGTCCTGGGTTCGATTCCTAGGTAGGGCAAAGTGGTCACGGAGTCTGGAATTGTGCCTGGTTGATGGCAATAGGCTCGACCCCTATAGCATGGGACTTAAAAACAAAACTTTGTGTAATGTAGCCGTGATATTATGGAAGTATTTCAGTTAATATAGATGTAGTGTTGCTACACCACCATGTGTATTCACTGAAAGGTTAAGCAGACAGTTATCAAATGATTATAGAAATACTTTGTTCTTTTAGGCCCCTACGAGGCCGGGAACAGAACCTAAAACCTCACGGTCACCTGTCGGACTTACGAACACTAAACACGTTTCCATTCTCTCCTGTCAAAGCTAGCATATATCCTTTTCCTTTCATATCATCAAAATGAAACAATGACTTTACATGTATTAATTACGATAAAAAAGATTTGAAGACAACTCTTCTCAAAATTTCAGGAAATGAGCTGTCAGCTGCGTGTTTGTTTCTATTTCAGAAATATCTGTGACACAACCAACAGCTGGTTTTAAAGCTGTGTTAGGGGGAGATAAAAGGGTTAATTTAAGTTTAATGGTCCGTCTATCCTGACGGGAAACGCGTCACTCAGTACTGCACCGTTGCAGGCAGTCCCCTAGTTGAGACCATCCTAATTATTGCATTCTGAACAATTTGATCGCGACCACATGTTTCACAATGACTCTTTTTGGTTTCAACTACATATATGGTTATGTAATTATCTGTGTACATCTTTCTTCAAAATACCATCTCTGAGACTAATCTGCATAGCCCTCATGTGGGATGACCAAGATTATTTCTGGACCTTAAAAGAGACTAACTTTTTTTTTTGGGGGGTGGGAAATCAACAAGTAACCCCTCCCGCTTTTGGGCAGAGCGAAAGGGAGTATTAGACTTCTACTGACTAAAAACCACCCATGTTCCTTCTTACCCCTTGTGCCGAAGCCGCGGTATCTCTGAGTATATTTCGGCAGTTTCTTCAGAATAGTCAGGTACGAAATACCGGACCCAATTTAGTTTAAATAAAATGTCACGTGTCTGTCAAGACCTATTTGCATTATCTATATATATAAAAGAAGAAAGTGACTGACTGACTGACTGACTCACTCACTGACCATCAACGCACAGCCCAAACCGCTGGGTCTACAGACTCCAAATTTGGCAAGTAGGTTCCTTATGAGGTCTATGGGTGCACTAAGAAAGGATTTTTCAAAATTCATCCCCTAAGGGGGTGAAACGGGGCTCCAAAGTTTGTATGGGGAAACAAGATTAGTTAGACTGTTTTATTCGAAACTTCACAGAAGTGTTCCTATTGATAAATGAGTAGAAACGGGTTTCAGGTTTTTTCAGAATTCAACCCCTCAGAAGGGGAAATGGGGTGATAAATTCAAAAAAATCAATGCACAGCCCAAACCGCTGAGTCTAGACATTCCAAATTTGGCACATAGGTTTAGGGGTGCACCAAGCAAGGATTTTTCAAAATTCACCCCCTTAGGGGTTGAAACGGGGGTCCAAAGTTTACATGGGGAAATAAGATTAGTTAGACTTTTTTATTTGAAACTTCACAGGAGTACTCCTATCGATAAATTAGTTAACATTTGTGTTTCAGGTTTTTTCAGAATTCAACCCCTAAAGCAAAAATAAAAAAAAAACCCCCCTAAATGCAGTGACAAAGTCTGAAAACCAACATGGTTATTGTTTGTATGGTGTATCGGGTGTATCACAAAAACAACGATTTCAAGATTTAATGTGGCGGACCTGAAATACCATCATCCCCTGTAAGTTGAGGTGCGATGGGGTTGAAATGTCTAAAAATCAATATGGGTGTCGATTCCGAGAATATCAGGAGTGCTGATTACGACTATGACATTTATTTTGAGATCCAGAAGACGGCGGATTCAACTTTATGTATTATCTATTCTATACAGGGTTATTGTTGATTTGTTGTGATAACAATGATGATGATTGTGATGATAATGATGATGATTGTGATTACGATGATAATGATTGTGTTTACGATGATGATAATTGTGATAATGAAGATGATGATTGTGATAGTGATTATGATGATGATGATTGTGATTACGATGATAATGGTTGTGATAACGATGATGGTGATTTTGATAGTGGTTGTGGTAGTGATAGTGATTGTGATTAAGATAGTGATAGTGATTGGTATAGGGATAGTGATTGTGATAGTGATAGTGATTGTTAGTTATAGTAATAGTGATTGTGATTGTGACAGTGATGGTTATTGTGATAGTGATAGTGATTGTTTTAGTGATTGTGATTGTGATAGTGATTGTGACAGTGATGGTGATTGTGATAATGATGTTGATTGTGATAATGATTGTGATTCTCTTTATCTTTCTTTTGCCTGGTGGAACAGGCAAGACTTTTCTATTAAATTTACTGTTGGCCAAAGTGAGAAGCAATCGTGCAATTCCGGAATTGCTGCCACGCTGCTGGAAGGAGGTAAAACTGCACACTTCACGTTTAAACTTCCTCTCAGTTTGATACAAACCGAAACCCCACTCTGCAATATACCCAAACAAAGTAATATGGCAGAAGTACTCCGCAAAACGAAATTAATTGTTTGGGATGAGAGTACTATGGCTCATAAAGGGGGTTTCGAAGCCCTGAATAGATCATTACAAGATATTAGGAATAATTATTGTCAAATGGGAGGAGTTACTGTATTGTTAGCAGGCGATTTCCGGCAGACTTTACCAGTAGTGCCCAGAGGAACGCGAGCGGACGAAGTTAAAGCGTGCGTGAAGCGGTCTCATTTGTGGCCTTTAGTGTCAAAACTGAGCCTTACCAAAAATATGAGAGTCCATCTGAGGGGAGATGTTACAGCCGGACAGTTCTCAGACCTGTTGCTTAAAATAGGAAATGGTGATTTCCCGGAACTGGATAATAATATAATTCTCCCTACAGAGTTAGGAACAATTGTTTCCACTGTAGAAGAGCTTATAACTAAAATTTACCCAAACATTAATAATATTCACGATAAACCTGCAGAATGGTTATGCGAGCGTGCCATCCTAGCACCAAAAAACGAACAAGACTCAGTCATAAATGAAATACTTTTGAGATCATTCGAAGGGGTCGAATATCAATATAAATCCGTCGACTCAGTGATAAACACTGATGATGCCATTCATTATCCGGTCGAGTTCCTGAATACACTGAAGCCTCCCGGTCTCCCAACTCACATATTAAAATTGAGAGTTGGCGCGCCAATTATGTTGCTGCGCAATATAAATCCACCAAAATTATGCAATGGCACCAGACTGCAAGTGAAAACATTGCATCGCAATGTAATCGAGGCAACTCTATTGACTGGTTGTTCTCGAGGAGAGTCAGTATTTATTCCTAGGATTCCCCTAACACCATCAAATTACCCCTTCGAATTAAAATATTGTTTACAAAGAAATACTGCGGTAGGTGTGTAGTATTTCGATTTCGAGCTGAGCTTCGTTTTCACAAAATATAACAAAATTTTATTTTATTTTCATGTTTTATTTAACCATTAATATAAGTAAAAATATAAGTATTCAAACATTTGAATACAATAATTTATATGTAATATATAATAATACCAGCCTATCACTGTCCCACTGCTGGGCAAAGGCCTCTTCTCATAATCTATAGGTTATAACAAAATTAATAACGTAAAAAAACAATTAAAAATCCTATTAGAACCATTTTCGACTTCTACGCGGACGAAGTCGCGGGCAAAAGCTAGTACAAAACATAATGTATCAAAATATTCGGGGCTGTAAGTTTTTTTAAAGACGTCTCTCTCGTGGGTGAAACTTCGTGAGGAAAGATGGAGTTTAATTTTAACGTCTGTAATCGTCAACAGTCCCTGAGCAAAAGAGACCTTTGTTCTGCAGTGGGTAAGTTTGGAGTACGACTCGATTTTTTTTTTTGTTTAATTACTAAACATAATAATATGACGCCTATATTCCCCGAAAGATAGAGGTGTACCTAAAAAGACACCCACATTTTTGGTTTGCTTCCTTTAAATCTTTGAACGTGCAATTAGTTGCAATTAGTTGGGCACGACGGGCAAGAGAGGAGAACAGAGGAGGTGTGGCATGTCTTGTGTTGAGGCTCAACAGTAACACTCTATCTGAGATGGGTCCATTATACCCCATCTAGCTAGATTGGGCCTTCAGCGACCAACTTGGGCACGCAGTCTGTTGAGAGATTTCCATATCGGCCACTGCAGTTAGTGACAGTCGCACTAAGAAACAATGTATAGAAAAAAAAATGACGGACTTTGAAGACATTGATAGTGCCTTCATTTGAAATCAGTATTAGTCGATATGTCATCATAATACGATTAAGTCATCAATTGAGGTCAGAGACCCAACGTTGTGCTGTTGTGCATCGTAGGTCTTCCTACAAATATATTAAACGAGACCAGCCTCCCGTCTGTGAAAGGGAGTTGACCGTAATCCACGACCCAGGGTCGCAGGGAGTGCAGGTAGATAGACGGATGCCACATTTTGATATCCTCTTGTTTTTTTCTTTTTTGGTGGGTGAAAAATCATCAAATGACTCCCGCTCTGGGCGGAGTGGTAGGGAGTGTCAGACTTCCAATGACGAAAAACCCATCCATGTTCCTTCTTAGCCCGTTATGTCCTAGGCCGCGGTATCTCTTTCGAACGACAATTGATAGCCTCCTTTGTTCGTGATGTTTTCCTTCACCGCTTTGAGAAAGTGGTCATGAAAAGTAAATCGAACCTACGGCCGCGAATCGTCAGTCAAAGCTGTTTCAACTGGGCCACCACTGCAGCAAAAAATACTGCTGATCTGCTAGAATATAGGACTACTTTTCATGTATGGAATAGGTACTTGCAAATTGTGTGTTCTTTACAATTGTCCCTTTCAGGGATTACAGTCATCCCGTTGAGGCTGCGGGTTGTTCACAAGATACCGCGGCCTCGACATAAAGGGCCAAGAAGTAACATGGGTGGTTTTTAGTCAATAGAAGTCTGACACTCTCTTCCGCTCTGCCCAAGAGGGGTTATTTGATAATTTTCTATATGCCAAAAAAAAAAGAAGGGATTAGTCATGATTTACGTGATCGTCTGCCTAGCCTTTTTCCAACTATATTGGGGTTGGCTTACAGTCTAATTGGATGCAGCTGAATATCAGTATTTTCAAACTCAAACTCAAACTCAAACTCAAATCGTTTATTTCAATTAAGCCATTACAGGCACTTTTGAACGTCAGAAGGACGGAAGAAGAACGAAACTACGAGTGCAATGCGCCATTCCGAAAGCCACCACGCCGAACCACACGCCACCGAATGCCCGCAACAACGAACACTGCGAGCACGAAAGCACCCAGCGACGCAAACCGCAACAACGAATGCTCGAGACTTTTATATGGACCAACGGCTTAGTGCTTTTCGAGGTACGGAGGTAACTCGGTCGATAGATGGTCGGTATGTAATGGGTGGTCAGCCAACCATGGACCCAACTAAGCAAGCATTGCGATGGACTCAAGCGGCAGTTTTTATTAAGCCACGTGCCCCTCTGATGAAGCCATGATTTACGTATGGAATGAAATAATCAGGCATGTTAATTTATTTGTCAGCATTGTCCGAATACCTGCTGAAGTTCAAGTGAAATGAACCACCGATTAATGAATATAATTACAAATACGTATTATGTGCTAATTGATCCATTACAATTTACAATAATGTTTGTCTCTTACTTAATGGCACAGTTGTACACATTAGGCTGAGAGACAAATGGAGACTAACCAGAATAAGAAAGGCCACCAGAGTGATTGATGTCTCTAGAAAAATTAAGAAATTAAAATGGCGCTGGACAGGACATACAATTAGATCCTCTAGGGACAAGTGGACTAAGGAAATGCTATTCTGGTACCCGAGAGATGGAAAAAGGAGAAGGGGAAGGCAACCTAAAAGGTGGGAGGATGACCTACCACAAGGATGGCGTAGATTAGCCAGGGATCGAACCCAATGGCGCCTTCTGGAGGAGGCCTATGTCCGAGGACAACCTGGTCACGATTCAGATGCTGACTGATGTTATTAATAAGTTAATTTTACGTAAATAATAGATTGTAAGCATTAGAATAAGATTTATACGTGTAGACCAGTGAATAAAGGCTAATTTAATTTAATTTTAATGGCACAGTTCGGTATGTTTGACCGAAATTTGGTCTAAAAACTAATAGGGTTTTTGAGTATTACACAATTTGTACCAATTAACTTATTTGTCCGAGACAATACAGTATTTGACTATTTTCTTAAACACCATTTTTGGTGGAAACATTTTAGACGACTGTTACGTGAGTGTAACAGGTGTCTAATGAATGAAAGTCAACTGGTTTTGCTATAAGTCATTACACTCATTACTTAAACTCAATTAATTACGGTATACACTTTATAAATCAGCTGCTTGTTGGGTGTATGTATGAGAAAATCAATACTTCCCATGGTCAAACTTGCTGAGAAAGCTTTAAACTAAACTAAAAAACCTCTAAACCTTTCTCTTATTACAACCATTTCTTATTCTATATGTTTTAATATACTTATATTTATTTTTATCACTATGTGAGGTGACTAAAAAGTCACCATATAATAGAACTAGAAGGCCGGTAGTTGCTCTGGGCAGTAGATTAGTTGATGTTTCCAATGGGAAGCCACTCCGCATGACAGCATCACAGAACAGATTTGCTCATAGTCTTAGGGCTGATTGCAAATACGAACAGAAGAAAAAATAATGATTTTAGGATAACCCAACAAAAATAGCATTAATTAATTAAAACATCACTGGCCCTAATCATGTGATGAACTAATAACACATGATCAATATGCAAGTAGATTGAATTGAGAGAAATCACATGCATAGCAGAATATTCCTAATTAATCGTGTAAATTTGGATTTCAATTGACCATTTGCCATTCTGTAGTTTCAACATGAGTTTATGTATGTACTTAACATGTAGTTTTTACCAGGTTGTAAGAAGTACTATACTTAGGAACAGGTTACAACTCTTGTTTAGTAAGCACCCTTCATTTAAATTAAACATCATAACTATAGAATACTAATACAGGTGTCACCGGACATTATTTGAAGGTACAGAGAATTCATTATCAATTCATAATGAGTAAACTGTAAGGAATAATTATTTATGTGACCTAAATACTGGTATTATATTGATATTGTCATTAAGATGCAAGTCTGTCTATGGCTGATACTGACGGAGGAAGAATATGTCATTGCATTTCACTTTATTATGAATGCATCAGATGGAGTCATAGACAAGATCATAGATGCATTGACGGATGCAATTATCATTGCCTTCAGATACGAGTTAAGCTATTCTAATTCAACATTGTGGATATAACTGAAAATGAATAAAATAAGTAAAGGTTTTCACTCACCAGCATTAGAAGGGAGATCCAAGGGGAATGTACTTCTTGGAGACACATTCCTCCTGTCTGCAGGGTTCACAGACTCTGTCAGATCCAGGCTCAAGTGTGGCGGCAGGTCCAAGGGCAGGGCGGGTCCTGCCGCCTCTGAGCCCGTCGGCAAGTCCAGTGGCATCCCACTGCCAGACTGGCCAGCATCAGAAGTTGACGCCGCTCCCATATACTCTTCATAATTATACCCCCTTCCACCATAATTACTGTTGTTCCTCCTACCCAAAGACGAAGAGGATCCCGCATTGAAACTAGTATTAAACGTAAAGTCTGGTAGGTTATCCAAATCAACAGATATTGGACCATTAAAGTTCAAATATGCCTGTTCCACTAATATGTGATCTTGCACAAAATCTGGCAACGAGGGCATCCCTAGAGGCTCCGAAGCCAAATTTGGTCTGTGATAAAAGGGCACGTCATTATTGTCCGTGTAAAAGTTATGCTTAGAATCAGAGTTATCCACTACACTAAAAGGTACTTCTACAGAACTAGTTGAGGATGTGTTGTCACTTATACGATGGCTGCAGCCGTCGCTAATCTTGTCTTTGGCTTGGGAGTCGGAGGAGCGGGGCTTGTCCCGTCTCGAGTCGGCGTGCACATCTATCTTGGTCGGCGAGTGCTGTACGGTGTTCGCGTACACTTTCGGACGAGCGCCTGTGTTTTCGTACGTCGAGTTACCCGGCAACGAAAGATCCCGCTTCAAAAAATGCCGAAACGAAAACGGGTTCTCATCTTTCCGCGTCGCCCCCGTAGACTCTGCAAGAAAAACGAACAGTCGACGAGGAATGCCTTTATATTTAGGACAAAAAACAACTTCGTAAACTCACTGGAAGAAGAACTTTTCGCCTCCGAAAGCGATGCATCACCATTTTCATTACTATTGTACTTTGCTTCTTCGATACCTAAGTCTGGTTTCGCTGCATTTTGTTCGTTTTCCTGCAAGGGTTCTCCGTTATTTGTATTTTGAGGCGAATTCTTATTCGAAACACCATCCTCGTCCTCCGCCATGATAATGAAAAATGACAGTTGGCGCGCACGATCAGAAACGATGGTATTATTCTAATTTTCCGTTCAGAAATCACTCCAATGATTTACTTGACGTCTGAGCCGCTGTCGACTCCTCTCACGTTGTTAAATGTGTAAATTGTTAGATTCATAAACATGAAACTTTTAAGTGTTGAGCCTTGAGAACTTTATTTACCAAGAATTCTAAGAAAGTAGCCAAAGGGCTCGTTTACGGAGACGCGGGGCGTCGCGCGGTGCGTGCAGATGGCTCGTCTCGTGCTTTTTTATTAATTTACTGTGGCACGAGTCCACCGCAACTAGGGTTACCATTTAGAAATCTGAAAAGTCCTGACAAAAAGCCTGACATTTCAAAAAAGTCCGGACATTTTAGTCAAAAAATGCAAATTTAGTTAAGTAGGTATCTGGGACTGAAAAATATAGGTACAAAATAATATCCCGAAAACTAGCGTTAAGTTTGATTATTTTACGCAAAACTATTTTTTTTTGAAGAAGATATTTTATGTTTGAACTACACACATCAAAAGTGTCTAGGGATCAACATATATTTTTGCAATAACTTTTCTCCTGATTGATATTAATTAAAATTTTCTTTATGGATTCATCAAATAAAGTGTTTTCGTTTGTCACAGTTACGATAAACCAAGTCACCTTTGCATTAATAAAGAAATTTGTCATTTTCCTAATAAAGGGATTTTTGACATTTGAACCACTAACATTAAAGTTCGAAAAAAAGACTGAAATAACACATTTTTCTGATTAAAACCAACGTTATTATGGAGCGGCGACGTCATTTAAGCAGGGAAGAAATGCTCAGAGCCGTGGGAATGATAGAAGCTGGTTCCCGGCAACGTACTGTGGCTTTAGCTCTGAATACAAGTCAGAGTGTTATCAGTCGACTTTGGACACGTTACCGAAGCACTGGTACCGTGGCTGAGCGCCATGGAGGACGGTATCGCTGCACCACACGGAGACAAGACCGATACATTCAAATCTTAACTCGAAGAGCTCCAACAATAACCGCCATGATGTTAGCCGTGAGGCTTCATCACTCTTCAGGGAACTTAATTAGCGACCAAACAGTCAGAAACCGCTTGCATGAAGTGAACCTTCATTCCCGAAGACCGCTACGGGTACCACCTATAGCAATGCACAATCGTAGGATTCGATATCAATGGGCTCTTGAACACAGAAATTGGGCAGAAGAACAATGGCGTTTCGTGTGCTTTTCTGATGAGTCTCGTTTTGGTATGAGACCGGATACAAGACGTATACGACACTGGAGAACCCCTGGACGCCAACAGCGATTAAAATCCTGCCAGGAAGTCCATCCTTATAGTGGTGGAACCATCATGGTATGGGCGGGTATTTGGATCGGCGGAAGAACTGAGTTGATTTGGATCAGAGGCAACCTCAACGCTCAAATTTATGCTGAGACGATTGTATCAGACGTCATCGTTCCTCTACAAGTGCAAATCGGTCCCTTATTTCAGTTAATGCACGACCGCACACGCGCAAGAGTTGTAAGACAGACTCTCGCCGCAGCTAACATCAATGTCCTGCCCTGGCCTGCTCAGTCGCCAGACTTGAACCCGATTGAGCATGCATGGGATATGCTACAGAGAAGAGCTCTGCCGAATATGGAGGGTATCCAGTCGCAAGAAGACCTTTTTTTGTTGTTGCAACGAACATGGGCGGCCATTCCACAGCGTGATTTGGATGAACTCATTTTGAGTATGCCAAACCGATGTTCTTGTGTTGTTAGTGTTTGCGGTAGAAACACGGATTATTAATTGTTTAAGTTACCCAATAAAATTTTAAAGAAAACTTTTATTTCAGTCTTTTTTTCGAACTTTAATGTTAGTGGTTCAAATGTCAAAAATCCCTTTATTAGGAAAATGGCAAATTTCTTTATTAATACAAAGGTGACTTGGTTTATCGTTACTGTGACAAACGAAAACACTTTATTTGATGAATCCTTAAAGAAAATTTTAATTAATATCAATCAGGAGAAAAGTTATTGCAAAAATATATGTTGATCCCTAGACACTTTTGATGTGTGTATGTAGTTGATTGTTTGCAATAGAAGATTTAATGTTTTATCTCGTTAAGTTGAATGTTAGAGAAGTTGTTTTTAGATGAATGAGAAGTTAATACGGATTAAAGACTTATTTGATATTCGTATATAAGTTTTATTATTCGTATTCCATGTAAGCCAAAAAATCCGGACAAATTAAAGAACCGGACAAAGGTCTGGAAGTCCGGACAAATCCGGACGGATGGTAACCCTAACCGCAACAGACGTGAACAGACGCTGCATTTTAAACTAACGTGCGAAAATAGCTTCTCGTAAAATCGACGATTGAAATCGTTAACTTTTTCATACATCGCCATGTGTTTGAATTAAAAACGCAGCACGCACCGCCTGTACGTAAATATGCACTTAGACATTAGTACCTATAACTGCCACGAAACAATTTTTTATTGTGACCTCTAGTTACAAAAACATAATTATGTATTTGTAGAAGTAATGTATTTGCATAGGTGCAAGATATATTTTAATTGTCTCCCTCGCTGTTTACTAAGGGCGTCGTTTATACCTCAGTTGCAATAGAATTCGTTGACCCGGCTGGCACGATCGCGCTGAGTATAATAATTATGTTTAAATAAGCTCTTGGCCAAATATAGGTCCCGTTCCGATTGAGCCCGTCCCTTGTCTTCAAGTTCTTCAACTCCTTACCTGGCGACGCGCTATGCTGAGGTTCGTACTCAACAGGCAACAGGTTGCTAGGGGTTGCTAGTGATGTGCCTGGTGGCAATATTGCCACTGCCTTTAAAAAATCAGAATTGCCAGCAGCATTGGCAATATTGCCAAAGCTGCAATGTAGTTAAGGGCCTATAAATGCTAATTATAAGTGTATTACATACTTTCCGTACTTAATTTGACTTTATAATTAAGAAATATTCCCGAATATTTCCATTCCCGACATGCCATCAAAATTCTCACTTCGGGCAATATTGCCGGCAAGGGCACATCTCTAGGGGTTGCCCTTAGCATGTAATCGATAATACCTATTTTTGACCGTGACTGGAGGCCTTTTACTTGAGGTATCCACAGGATAGAACTATAAATTTCAAGCTCGCTTCGCTCGTTCTTGCAGCCTACCTCATGAATCTTGACTTTGTCTGTCGACCAACTAACGCTTCTATAAGGGTTGAGATTCTCCCGTCAGGGCTGTGGGTTGGTCACAAAGATACCGCGGCCTCGACATAAAGGGCTAAGAAGGAACATGGGTGGTTTTTAGTCAGTCTCTAGGAGTCCTAGTTCTTTCAGAGTCGCTGCCTAGTAGAGTAGAGGGCCGACGGTCACTAAAATTCCCGGGCCGGTTTCGGGTCCCAGTCCGGTACTGGTACCCACTCGCCGTTGATGTTATCTTTCTCCATCACAATCTTTTCAGTTATTTTAAGGGAAATAAAAATCAATATGATTTTGACAGACTTCTGAACGTCTTCAATCCAACATCGACCTTAATGAAACCAGAATAGATATCACTTTGATCATCAATCAAATAAAACCACAGAATAAAGAGAATGTTTTATTACATCTATTATAAGGCTCCTTTTTAACCATTTCATATTGTACAATACCGAAATGATTCGCTACGTACTTTACAACAAGTATTATTAAAAATAATAACAGTGGGATTTATTAATAAAATAACACAAAATAAATTCGTTAATAATAAATGCATTACTTTTTAGACTACAATATAATAAGTATTAAGTTTTTTATTATAAAAATAGTGAAATAATTTCAAAGATTCTGAGCATAGGTATAGGTAGTTCTTGAAGCATCACACCTATATAAAGATTTAATAAAGTATAAATGTTTTGAAGAAGGTATTAGTTCAATATGGTTAGACCAAAATCGTTGTTGAGTAACTAGCTTTATATTACTAGCAAGATTCACAGAATATTGCCTTATTCTAAACCTTATTGGCACAGCCGTGAGGCACACAATGCATTTGTTTATTATAATAGTTTTCTTTTATTTTGCATGCACTTGTGGCATGCCAAATATATGTATTGAAAATAAGGTTTATGATCGTTTTGAAATGCTTGCTTACATTTGTTTATAATAATATGAATATTATTCTATAATAAATAATGTTCACATTCCTATGAAACATTAACTTGACTTTGCAAAGTCATGGCGCCATCTGTGAACCTTGCCTATGCCTGAGTAGGTAGTTAATAATAAAGGTGAATAAGTTAATTTAGATCCAACCAATTATTTAACATTATAATATGTAGGTATATTATAGGAAAATCTAATACTAATGGATAATGGAAATATAAACCGGCAAACAATGTTTCACATGTATTACATCCACTAATTATTTAATGGATCTGTTGAAATATTTTGGCTAAGACCCAAGTAACTACAATAAAAAGAAATTACCACAACAATATTAGCCAAAATAAAATTAAAAAATAATTTGGCACAGGTCAACAAACACTATTAAAACGGTAGCAATTAGCACAAAAAAAAATAATGCTAAAAGAGATAATTATGAATTGCCTTCTAAACTTTAAACTAAACTCCTCTTTAAGTGCAATGGGGAAGGTCGGTCAAAGCTCATTGTAGATGGCGTGACCATAGCTAAGTCCCAATCTGACCAATCAGGTCAAACTATTTTGACGTTTAAAATTACATTGACAGAATTTCAACCAATGGCGATGTTTGGAACTAGCTATGCTAGCGCCATTAGTTTTACAGTTTTGTACGGCGACCGATCAAGTTAAAAAAAACCAGTTTAAGCGAATCTCTCATTGTATTCAACATCTATACAAACCGAGGCCATATGATACTGGTAACGTATAGGTTGATGTGTCACCATGTTTACTACCCCATTGCGTTGAAATCTGTAAGAAGCTTTATAATCGTATTTAGCTTGTTTAAATGCGCAATTACATACACATGCACATAAGTTAAAGGGGCGTTAAACCGATTTTAATTGTTTTTCAAATAAATAGATGGCACTGTTCGTTGTTGGCAGAGTTAAAACAGACAATCAATTGAAAGTTAATAATAGTTACACAAGTTAACTGAATAAATAAATATATTACATCAATTTTGAACTGATATTTAGCAGGGTTACAAGAAAAATGTTTTTATTTTAACATTGATTGACATATTACATCAATATAATACAGATCTACTTATAATGGTATAAACAAATGACAATAATTACATCAAAAAATGAATACAATTATTATAAATAGTTTCGTTTAATGTTTTTTTTTATAATTTTATGTTTAACAGTAGAAATATGCCTTAATTTCTCAAATTTCAGGAACTAGAAAGAAAATTGAAACTATAATCAGTCTTTAGGTTATTTAGGAAGAATAATTTCATAATGGATTCTTTTCGTAAAAAATATTAATTTTAATATATTACTGGATTTTAATGTGGCTGGAAAAATAAAGTGATTACAATGCTACAAGATGAGAAGAAATGCTTCTTCCTTTTCTTGTACCCAATATTTTAAACGAACGATAAAACATTTATTTTGACTTGTTACAAAAAAGAGTGAACACAAAAAATATCACAAGATAAACAAAGTAGTTAATTAAAAAGAAGAAAAAAAAAAACAAACAAATAAGTTCTAAAACAACACTAAAATTTCGAGATCATAATCTCATTTGATTGCACGTAAAATTTCGATTCGTTTCTTAATTGATTATTTAATACAAGCAAACCCATAAATAAATCATAAGTATTATTCATCTATATTCCCAAAAGTTTTTCATACAAGAAGAAACTCCTTATGGAAAACAAAGCAAACGACGTGACCACACTTAAAGACGCAAACCTGGCTTGAGCAGTGACCATGACGTCTTAAAGCAGTATTATTTTATTGTCATTCCAGTGGGAAAGGGAAAGAGCTATACAGGGTGTCTAGTGCCATCTCTTTTTCACACTGGAGAAAGATTAAAACAGTTCTGCTTTAGGACTATATGATTCCACAGGTCATAAAAAGCTATAGGTACTAAATCAATAAGAGTGGTCACTTTATTCCGATTACAATATTAGTGGTGACTTTATTAGAAACATTGAAAAACAATAAAGGTAAAGTACCTATTTATAATATGAAATAGCCACGCTACCGATGATGTACCATGCATGTTCATAACATAATGTGCATTAATACTTTACATGCTCAACATCACTTTACACGACGTTACTTTAGTCTCATCATCATAAGAATAAAATGCCAAATACCTTTTTTCTTTTTGTAATACATTGCATTTGGCATCAAAAGAATGCGTACTGTCACAAGCAAACGAGTTCAGCGTTTTAATTTTGTTGATTAAACGGTTAATATAGTTATAAGCACAGTAAGGGACCAAGATCAGTGGGGTTACCATGACGTCTTAGAGCAGGATTATTTTAATTTTATTCCGGTGTGGGAAAGCGACAGGGCTATTCAGGGTGTCTAGCGCCATCTCTTTTTCACGCTGGAATAAGTTTAAAACAATATTGCCCTATGACATCATGGTAGGCCACCTGGTGCACACTCCTAAGCAAGTGTCGTTCAGTAAATCGGATACCAATCTGGTCCAGTGCTTAAGTGTATTATGACCTTTATCAGATAAAAAAAGAATTAGCTAAGTTAAAAAACAGAACTACACGTAACATCACGCCTGTAATTCCCGAAGGGTTAGGCAGAGTGAGAGAGAGACTGGCTAATAGTACACCCACATTTCGCCAGTTATGTTTAAGTCCCTAGGGGACTAGTCACGAGCCTATTGCCATCGACCGAGCTGCTACTGAGACATTCCTGATATAAAAACTAGTGTCCGACCGAAACAGGATTTTCAGCCGAAATCGAAACTTATTTGATTTTTGTATAGCATGTGAAATCTATTGTATTTTTACACATAAATAGACAGTTAACACATGTAAAAAAAATGCAACAATTTAATAGATATGCATGTAACATAAATAGCTCTTTATTTGTAAAATTAAAAAATTAGTTTCGGTTTCGGCTGAAAATCCTGTTTCGGTCGGACACTAATAAAAACCCAATAACACTTCACAAAAAACCACTACAAAATTTGCCTAAATGACTCCAGTCATATAATAAAAAAATAAATAGAAAGCAATTAATCGTATTCGTGAACACTTAAAAGGAATATTATGAAGTGAAATAATGCAAATTGTTATGTTGTTTAGAATAGTGGCTCGGGAGCACGCAGCTCGCAGGTCACGCTATTACTTTACTTTAGATCCACGAAATAGATCGGCTAACATAACACGTAGGTACCTACACTACCTACGCGTGTTAATAACGTATAATCACACCTTTTCCTTATGAGTTGGTAGAGCTGCTACGTCGCTTTTTTTGGGGATGGAAAATGATCAAATGGGGTCATTTCTCTGGTCAGACTTATACTGACTAAAATCCACCCATATTTGTGTTCCAGCGGAGCTCGTGGCGTAATAATAACTGCCACTCGGGTCAATCTTTAGGTTAAGCGGCGCTTGCCTAGGTTGGTCTGTGGATGGGTGACCGCCCATTTCATACCGAGTTACCTCCGTGCCTCGGAAAGCACGTTAAGCTGTTGGTCCCGGCTGCCATATATAGATCTTTGGCAGTCGTTACAGGTAGTCAGTGATCTGGAAATCTGACAACCAGTCTTACCAAAGGGTATCGTATTACCCAGTATAAACTGGGTTGTGGAGGTCAGATAGGCAGTCGCTCCATGTAAAATACTGGTATTCAGCTGCATCCGGTTAGACTGGAAGCCGACCCCAATATAGTTGGGAAAAGGCTAGGCAGATGATGATTTGTGTTCCAGCGGCTCCGACCTCCTGCGATTCTAACATACTCGTTTTTCCTTGTCCACGTTCTTACATGAAACTCATTTTCCCTTGTTACAAAATGTGTGAAAAATTGGATTAAATAGCCAAAAAATTATTTTATATTTACATGAAAGTTTTTTTTTACTTTAATTGTGAAATTAGCTGTGGCAGAAACAGAACAATCTATACAAATAAATGAAATTGAAGTGTGTGTTTATAATTTCAAAATAACTGCCTGTTTGTTCGGTTGGCAAGCTTCAGTTTACATGGGATTTTAACATAACTGTGGGTGTAAGTGTTGATAAGTACACCTCTGTCCTCCTTCGAGATAACAAGCCTGATGTTATGTTTGTGAATTTAATAGTACAAATTGCATAAAAGGGGGTAACATTTGAATGATTACATTCCTCAATTAACTGAATGTGGTCCGTTTCACAGAACTCAAATGTAATAAATTAATAATGCATGATTGCACTAACGACTCGGGAGAATTGCATTGCAAACGAAGTACTAACTTGTTCACTTTAGTACTTCAATTTACCACCTTTTTTTTAAAAAAAAGGGTGGGTAATCATCTAATGACTTCTCCCGCTCTGGGCAGAGCGGTAGAGAGTGCAGACTTCTACTGACTAAAAACCACCCATGTTCCTTCTTAACCCTTTGTGTCGAGGCCGAGGTATCTCTTTCGAACGGCCCGTAGCCCCGACGGGAATTAACCACACCAAATTAATAGCACACACCAACAAAAAAAAAACATTAATAGATAAGAACGAAGATAATTATAAAACTGGCTGAACTTGAATAATTAAGTAGGTTCTAATTCATTAACAAACAAAAAAAAGTTTTTACATAAAATGCTAAACTCGTTTGCCTGTGATAAAATTTGGCAACAACTTTAATTCTAAACACTAGGTACCGATATAAAATCCGAAAAGTATTTTATTTGCTGAAAAACCCGTCGTTGAAAAATAAATCGTCTGGTGTAATTACTGGAAAATCTACCGACTATGTACACTTTCATACATTATTTGGTTTTCCTTAAAATATTGTAGATTAGAGTAAGATGAATGGAGATATCATATTCCGATGACTATCATCTTAGATTTAGTGGTAGATACTACATAGTCCACTGATGTTCAGCCAATTTTCACCTTTATGCACTAAGTAATAAAGTGGTCGACCCTTGGTGAACTCGGTAGTACCTACCTAGTTTTGTGACTACGAGATGAAAAGATAGAATGATGATTTTCTATCCAAGGTGCAAGGCGTATGGTGACATACTTATTTTCTTTTACTTTTACACGATTGTAGACCTCCCAGCGTTGAAAATTTTTATTAGTAATAAATAAAAGGGCGGCTGTTTCATACATAAGTGCATTAATTTATGGTAGATTGTAGACACGTCATCTCATCACAGAGAAGAGGCCTGCAATAAGAACATTATAGGCTGATTACGACATGCAACATGCAACATCATCATCACACCGTGAATATTATGCGCTCGAGTTTGGATGTAGTAAACCATGATTTATTTTCTTATCAGTGCAGTGTTATTGTCATAATAATATCATATCGATATTATCCAAAACACGCCTGTCTATACATATAACATCCTACGGAATAAAATATCTCCATTTATCAGCTTAGCTAGCGTTTTACGTTAAAATGGACTCTAAATTGTCACAGTAGAGTACATAATTAAATGTGCAACTCACTTAAGCTATTTGGTTCCGTCGTAAACCGACCTTGTCCCGACCTTCACGCTTCTTATTAGAACAATTATCAATTGATAATGTTGGTACAAGTGTATCTGACATAACTAAATATTTTATATTCTTGTTCCTAAGGATACTGCAAATTCATTTGTAGTTTTCGGATTGAGTATTTTTTGAGTTTTTTTAATGAGAATTATCTTTAACATGTTTGGCGGCGATTGTACCTAGGGCCAGAAATGAGTGACTGCAGAGAATTGAGATTTTTATTCAACCAATTCTTTTGGTGAATGTCAAAATGGTAAGTATGCATGCAAGATACTTGCATACTTCCATGCAAGCTACTTGCATACTTCCATGCAAGTTTACTGGCATGTGGATTCCTGTATCAAGGACTAGTTAGTCTAACCAGTGCGGACAAATTACAGACTTCCTTGGGACATCAGATTCTGAGACATGCTTCTTTTATATCATATTTTTCTATAATGGTGTCCAAGTCCGGATCAGCGTCCGCAACTTGTCCGTACCAACTTCAACTCCTATTCCCCGACTGTTTAATCCTTCTTTCATGATATCATTTGTCCCAAATTAAAACACCTTTTCCACAATAAGTCGACATTATTGGAATCATTCCAAATGTTTTGTATCAGAAAAAAAAGAAGACAATTGTGTTTTCTTTTTATAAAGTGCATCACTAAGAGCTTGGATAAAATCATAATTTATTAAACTAGAAAGCTATTTCGGATTATTACACAATGTTTTGCATAGAAACAATTAATTCCCAGTACTACTCATTCTGCTAGAATACATTTTCATACATTCTCGATTTAATTTTGTCTGTTTATTCATAAACTGCCATTTTGCCAATAAGAAATTACCAAGACTTTTGCACCGGTTTTAAAATAAATTATATTATTTAAAGTTAAGAATTTTGCAAACTCCATGTTCCTATTCTTTATTGCACACAAAAAAGTATACCTACCACCTACATACAATAGCATAAGTGCTCCATTTTAGGATTACAGGAGTTTTTGTTATTATGCCGCCAAATCCAAAATTACTTTAAGTTTTTGCCAAAAAATTTTACATTTTATCATTAAGTAACGATAAAGCCGAGTTTGCCTTGCAACAACAATCGTAATACTCGTGTTTTATTTTGTTTCACACAGTCAAACAATTTCCGAAGCGACTCATATTCATAAGAAACGCGATACATCTCAATTCTTTGTTATTTGCCAACAATTTGAGATATGATTGACAGTAAACTGAACAAACAAAACATGATCTATTATTTTGGTCCACATGGCGACAGATCAAGTTATCCAGTCCAGTTTAGCATGGTTACAATTTGTATAGATTTCCCGTACTATGAGAGATCAGTATGAACTGGTTTTTATAGCTTGAGTGGTCGGTGTGAGCACTAAAATATGTGACTCTCTGAGTATGTCTTCCCGTGATTACTTTACCACTTTCAACAGCAATATATTCTTAGTAAATTGAACAACCACTAATGCTAGGCTAGGGCCACATTAGCGGGATTTAGTGAACCGTTTCTATGTACGAAAGGGGGGAAGCTAGACATTCTGTACACCTCCATCTCTTTTCCACACCAAAGTGACTGGCCCTAACATTAGGTTGAAACTATCTGTCACTAGACAAATCTAATATGCTGTTTTATGACGTGCAAACGACATTCAACCTGGTGATAAAGTAATTACGGGGACGAGTAGGTATACAGCCGTATAAACTTTATAGACGCACATTCCGCGTTAATACTGCTTTATTACAATTACACACGGATTATGCGACTCGTCTGAGAAAATATAACTTTGCATCGTTTCCAGCGAAGCGTTACTCTTCAAATAGACGTCACTTGACATTGACACTTGTGACAGGTCGTGTCAAACGTCAAAACGTTAGTATTCAACGCACACGTCATACGTTACTCACAGTCCTAATTGGGACTGTACCTCCACCTCACAAAACAGTATTACTTTATATTTTCTTCAGTGTGGGAAGGAGACGATGACATAGCCTCGTCTCTTTCCCATACCAACATTGAAATATTACTATGAGGTGTACTTAGGCCCTCTAAACGAGATTCGTCATCACCACTACCCACTTACACAAGGTAACCATTATAATACAAGGAAAATCTTATAAATATCAACATCTACAATCAGTGAAACAGTTTAAACTAATCCTCTTGGAGGTAACATGGCGATTAAATATAATATCACAGGGTCTTACTAACCCTTTTCATTTCATACTTGAGTTTCTTCGCGGGCTTCGGGAGACGAAGACGTCAGCCAAGCCCTAGCTGGAGGGTACTTCGGAGACGCTGTCCACGTCGATGGAAGCCCTGGCTGTGGGCTAGCTGATCGAGGAGCTGCTGGAGGTGGATATCGTCTCCCTGCCCAGTTCTGCGGCCATGATCGCTATCGTCAGCTCCTTTTTGGCTTTCTGCACCACCCACACCATTAGTGTGATTCCGATCAGGATCTGGAAATTTCGAATTATTTTTATTTAGTAAAATATAATTGACTATTATAATACTAATTTTGGTACACAAATAGACTATGGAATAAAACAAAATATTCTTATGGGATCAACATAATCAAATTCAAAGCGAGCAAAATGTATGGTACCGGGACTACGTCAGGGCTTTCAATTTATTGTTATTCTCGTCCACTGTAACACCTTTAAAAAAGCAGAAGAGCCAATAGCTGCAACCACCAGAAAAGAGTCGAAGCAATGAAGGTCGACTAGCCTGGAGACACGTTTCAACTGTCTCTGGGCTTGGAAGAAGTATTGGTGAACGAATTATGTAAGTCGCGAGTAAACAGGCTTCTTCTGGGTAAGCTCGTTCCATCGTCGACATCTTCTCTGCCCTTAGGGCAAGATTGAAGTCAAGAGCAAGCCCATTTATAATTAAAAAAAAAAAAAAAATCATAAAGGTAGGTACAATGACGACAGAGAAGTAAAGAATATTTTATGGAATAGTTGATTCGTAGGCGAATCGTGGATAAAACTAGTTTACATAAAACGTCCTCGTTTATCTTATAAATAATACATACAACCCTTCTGAAGGGGGTGCGGGTGACCTAATACATATTAAAATCAAGGTAAGCTAGCTCCAAGCGAAGGGCGACTTAAGTCAACTGACTGTAAAACATAATTATGTAAGAACTGCACGCAACCCCTTCAACCCCTGGGTTGGATTTCTGAATATTAATATAGGTAGAAACCTACTTGTAAGGCCTTCACACCTCGGAACTAATACTGGTATTCCCGTCAATTGCTAAGCTCAGTCAGACTCAGTTGTCATGACAACAGTCCAAAACGCTAATCAAATCGTATTCTTGAGCAATTGGAGAATCATCAAATTTGACAGATGATTTCTTACGAAATCTCTCCAATAGTAGGGCGTTGGACGTTTATAGTACGGTCATGGTATGGTACGACGTAGAAGGCAGAATCTTTTAGGGCTATCGTCCTGAAAAAACGACAGACTTCTGGAGTTCTGGACTAAGGAAATATGAAACCTTTCATCGCCGCGATTGAAGAATTACCAAAACCGACGCTTGGACGCGTTCCAATCCCGCCACAACGACCACTTCAGATCAACAAGGGCCCGCTTGGTCACTCAAAAGCCCTGCTGACAACGCATCTTTGTGAAACTCCGAAAGTTGACGCCGAATTTTACCTTCGTGGCAACACATACTTCGAATATTGCACGCTATCTAGATCTCTTCTTTAGCGTGTCTTGAGAATTTAAATTGAGTGGACCCAAAATTTGGCGACGAGTTTGGCACTTTCAGTAGCGTCCATCAGTAGCTCCTGTGATGTGCAAATAACAGGACAGGCAGGACATGATATCAAGTGTCCCATCGTTTACTTACTTCAAATATTTATTCGCAAGTTGGAGATGAAACGGTGTTGGAGTGGGTACGACTCGTTACAGGGTCTGTAGTCAAATTCTATGCCGATTAAGTCATCGGTCAGATCTTCATTTTGCAAAAGGCAACTAGCTTCAACTTTCAGAGTAACCGACTCCTTGACAATTCAGAGGCGACTGTAAATGATTTAATTGAAAAATACTTTGAATTTTTAGTCCATAAAAGTGTATTTGAAGGAAAACAGCGTGAGGAAACCGGCATGTCTTAGAACCAAAAAATTCGAAGACATGTGACATCTATCAAAGTACCAAACCCGCACTGGGCACGCGTGGTGGATTATAGCCCATCCCTCTCCTAAAATAGGAGGCCGGAGTCCCTGCAGTGGCAAAATTATAGGCTGATGATGTTAAAGTGCATAGTGCATACCACACTTATTAAAGTACCTACTATATTTAATTAATCATATGTGCTTGTCTGACCTTAAAAAAAACCCGTGACGTATGAGTCGCATAACAATATGAGGAGGAAAAAGACTATTTGGATCGGACTCGCAGTGATTTTCCTTCCTTTCTATGAAGGAAAATTGCACAACATACAAGTTTATAGGCCTCGTTAGGCACGCAGGCGTTAAGTCCTAACAGTTATTTAAGTGCCGGTATGAAATTCATCATTCTCTTATCCCAATTTAATTAAGTGGGGTGCTGCATGTCCTTCCATACTTTGATTTGCCATATCAGTATTTGCCCCCTATCTCGCCATATCGTCTTTGCACAGTGCAGTCATCGAATTATATTTTTCCTACTATTATTTTCTGATTAATTTCGTTGCGGGATCCAAGACAGTTACTTAAATGGTTTCTCTGGGACTTCGTCAAACTTCATTGTCTCGGCGCTTTTCTGGTGGTCGCCTTTGATTTTGGCTTTAAGGAATTGCAGTGGTTTCATTGTTTTTTTGGTCTTTCCCTACTTATAAAGCCATCCACATCCTCAAACCTTCCTCACGTCATTTTCCTCATTGCTCCGCACAACATCCATTCAGCCGATTTCCACACAACTATTGAAATAAGTAAGAAAGTAAAATAACTTATTAACGAAGCCACGTAATCCGTGACTATCGATTTTCTGAAAGGCTGCGACGTTTCCAGGCTGATAAAATCATAGTATACTTAAGGCGGTCTCTCGCACATAGATCTATAGAAGGTCGATGTAAGGCTTCTGAGTAGGCATGTTCAACGAGCCTTTATCATCAATTGTCTGAGACCAAGCTATTACTTTATTATGTACAACAGACTGACAATAATCATTTATTTGCTTAAAATGCTTGTTACCAGGTGGTTAGGCAGGCACAAACCATATTTTGCCATTGAGGTATAATGTACTACGTACGTACTTATATCTCGATGTATTTTGCCTTTTTACCAATAAAAATGTTCTAAAGTCAATTTAAAATTAATGGATTATAAAAATAATACCTACGTAGGTACCCTAAAATTTTATACAGCATAATTTGTTTTTAACCATTTCGGATCCAGAATCATGTGAGTATTTCTCAAAAAAAGTGTACGTAACGAAAAAGTTGTTACGAAATATTGTTATGAAATAGTTCTAGATGTTACTAAATAGTAAACATAAGGCTATAAATCAACCTATTAAATTAAGCATATGAGACTTTAAACTTCGTAAAGAACTATTTGCCAGTGAATGTTCACTAAGGTTTTACTATTGGTAAAGTTTTAAGAACTGATACACTCAGATTTACACTATACTTTTTCATAACGTAACGAAATTCATAAAAAACGTTACGAAAAAGCAACGAAAATTTTACAAATTAAGATCATATTAAGTCGATGGTTTGATAAAACCTGAAACTGCAAATAATATAATACGCTTAAATGTTCGTACGACACGTATTACAATAACATATATAAATCAAGACTTATCTTAATGTGAAAAAGTGAAAAAGTATTTCTTATTACGAAAAAGTAATCTCCCTTGGACAACACGTTCAAAACTGATTTTCACATTAAAAGTTATGGCGGAGACGTCAGACCTACAGCCAATCAGAATGATGCTAGTGTTGTCCGTGCTATAAGGTAACGGATGCGTTCAGATATTTCGTGGAAGTAGAAATAAAACGTAACTAAAGAGTAAGTTACTAAAAAGTAAATGGGCACGACTCATTTTGTTTTTCGCATTTTTTTTAATATTTTACTATGAAACCCCATAGAAAATCACTTTAATTAAGAAACTACATTTAATCAAGGTCTGTAATACAAAAAATGCACAATATTAACGCGACATATCGAATTTTATGAAGTGTTACATGTATGAAGTCGTAGGGTGGCAATTTGATTTTTGTATGAAACGCAAAAAACATCTTATTAAAAAAGCTTTCTAAAATTGATTGAATACTATGGTTTTACCATTTATTCTTCACAACTTTAAAGTTTAATAGTTTTTCTTCACAAATATGTTATTTTTTGTATGTATGGTTAAATAAAAACATTGAAACTTTGTTACTAAACTCTTTTGCAAAAAAAACGGGCACTTCATATTTTTTTCTCTACTTCAATGAAGAAGGACAAGTAAGAGGTTTTATTAATTTGACGATGTATTGGCATGTTATTTGAAGAATCCTGGCATGATTCTGTAGGGTGCGCCAAAGTTCACCTAAAATTTCAACTCCGATAATTGGAAATCCGAAAATGTTCTTCCTAACATTTTTCATCCTAACAATCGCAATTCCTAACTTCTCTGTCTCTAATGTTTTAATTCCGAAGCATTCAACTTCATAATGTCTGTAGCAATAAACATCTATTACACTATTATTTGTTTTCCTATATTTTCTCAACATAACCATCTTTTACACTATTATTCAAAGTCATATCTTTTTTTTTGTTTATATTACTTTTAATTCATAATAATCAGTATTATAAAAGGTCCCATTAAAATAGGTGGACAAAATTTTAGAAATCATTCAGACCGCTAAAATAAGGACAATAGCAAAAAAAATATAAGAATAAGAAATAAAATACCTACTTTTATAGGATGAGTTTGTTCTAGAGTGCCGGCAATTTATTATTTTAAGTCAAAATAAAATCACTTTATATATAGTGTTTTTTTTTTGTTTAGATGTCTTTAGTTAGGCTTACTAAACACTGTGTTAAAATTTGTCCACCTATTTTCATGGGACCTTATATACTATGCAAAGATATCCATAGGTTAGGTTAGGTTAGAACTGTGACCAACTACGCGCGAGCCGAGCGAGCGAAGCGAGCGGTGCCGCGGTAGCGGCCGGCGAGCGCTACCTCGAAATTGGTCGCGAAATTTTTCTAAGTATTTTTTTCATAATAATAGTCCCTCCTGACCGCTTTCGGTCACGGCGGCCAATCTTAGTGGAGATTAGCCCGATGCGCAGGAGATATTATAGTGCACAAGTGTGTGCGCAGGCACAGGTGCACTCTCTGTTCCTTTCCTCTCATAGTCCGATGGGACGGCAATCCGACACGACCGGAGAGAGATCAGGCGCAGGACCAACGGCTTAACGTGCTTTCCGAGGCACGGGGGTATTATACCGCCAACTTCCAAACTCCGGGCTACTACTAGAATATTTCTAATGAAAAACCTAATAGCACTTTTTGTCCGACCCGGGAATCGAACCCAGGACCTCATGCACAGCAGTCGCGCTTGCGACCACTAGACCAACGAGGCAGTTAAAAAAATTTTTTTTAAAAAATTTTTTTTCATAGTGCCCCCAAGACGACACTCTGACCTGAATTTCATTCATTTATTTTATTTCAAGACAAAAATCAGTGAAACGACCTTTAATCATTCTAAACAGTTGTATGAGTGAAAATATTATGGTAATTATGTTTAGGAATAAAAGCGTTAGGATAAAAAACAGTAGGAGTTTAAATATATTTACACTAATGATATTATGAATTCCAATTTTCGGAAACATGAGTGTTATGAACATCGTCGGTAGGACTACAAATAGTATGAATGAAAACTTTAGGATGAAAAATTTTAGGAAGAGTGATCATTCGGATTACAAATCGTTAGGAAGAACAATTTCGGATAAAGAACTTTAGGTGAGCCAATATGGACCCGATTCTGTACGTTCCAAATTTAATTTTTGAAATTAATAAAAGGAAAATAATGATTATTGTAGATTATTGTAAAATTGCTTTACTAATGGCGCGAATTGCTGAAACGATTTTATTACTGATTACTAAAATTTTAAAACTTTTTGTATATTTTCTGCAAATTAAACAATTTTATCTTTCTTTTTACATTAAATACCACTTTTTGACATGAGTGATAAAGCGATAAGGGCCGGTAAAATTATAGCCCTACTTGAAGAAGGTTGTTCGCAAACTTACGTTTCTCAGCGGCTAAATGTGAGTCGTTCAACTGTCCAGAGGACTTGGCAACGGTATCAAGAGACCGGTTCGGTCAAAAGAAGACCCGGTTCGGGAAGAAAACGACGCACAGAACCAAGAGATGACCGCTTTTTGGTGAGTCAGGCCTTGCGGAATCGTAAGGCGTCAAGTGTGGACCTGAAGAAGAGCCTTGAAGAAGTAAGAGGAGTAGAAGTTAGCTTGTGGACCGTCAGGAGGAGGCTTTTGGCTGCCAATATCAGGAGTTACCGCCCGGCTCGGGGACCTAAATTACTCCGTGAGCACCGTGTTGCTCGACTTCAGTTTGCTCGAAACTGTGCTTCATGGACTCTGGAGGACTGGAATAAAGTATTGTTTTCTGATGAAGCTAGAATCTCTTTGTGTGGAGAGGACCGACGCCGGCGAGTGCTACGAAGACCACGGGAACGCTATGCGGAAGTGTGTTTCGAAGAAATCACTCCTTATGGCGGAGGCTCCGTTATGTTTTGGGCAGCAATTAATTCGACGGGGCGTATGGAGTTAGTTCTCATAGAAAATGGAACATTAAATGCACACCGGTACATAATGGAAGTCCTAATTCCATATGCACAACCCGCATTGACTGCACTTGGGGAAGATTCCATTTTTATGGACGACAATGCTCACCCGCACCGTTCTGGCGACGTGGAAGCGTACATGCAAGAAGTTGGGATCCGTCGTTTAGATTGGCCAGCTCGAAGTCCTGTACTCAATCCAATTGAGCATGTCTGGGATGTTCTAAAGAGACGGGTAAGATCAGTGCAACATGCTCCACAAAACATCAGGGAGCTAAAAAGAGTCATTGCAGAAGAGTGGGAACGTATTCCTCAAAACGTCATTAAAAACATCGTGGAAAGCATGCCCAGAAGGATTCAAGCTGTGATTTTGGCAAGAGGAGGTCACACTCGTTATTAGGTTATTACATTTGTAACTTTATTTAATTAAACAAAGTAAAAAAATCTTCTTGTCTTTATTGCCGACCACTTCTTATTGTTTGGCCGTGTACATCGGTTTGAAAGAATTCATAGTTTTTTTTTTTTAATTGCCACAGTTCACTTCACGCGTATTAATTTACACGATTATAAGTATACAGACTACGTCAAACAATTAAATTTCATTGAATTAACTCAAATTGACCTTAGAACGTAAATTTCCTAAGGTGCCCGTTTTTTTTGCAAAGGAGTGTATTTCGAGGCACACTTTTTTTTCAACAGATGTACACTTATTTTGAGAAATACTCATGTACTGAATAGTACGTGGCGAGTGGCCACCGTTTGTGAGTCAGGTGTCCCTTCTACCCATTGCTTCTACCTCGTAGATTAAATTCGCATAGACCTTTAAATTGTTTTTTTTTTGTGTTGCATACATTTCTGTAAGCTGTGGAAACAATTTTCTGTTTATGCAGCTGATATTGATCAATTGCATCGATACAATGACTATGTCGACGCATTTTTGTAATAAATAAAACAACTATTTAACTATCAGGTGTGCTCTCCAGTTCTCCACACATACGATTCAGCTGTATAGGTATTATTTATTATGTTGTTTATTGTTTTACGTTGTTGTTCTTGTTGTAGACTGCTTCATTGGTCTATTATTCGCAAGGGCAACTAACTGCTGAGTACTTATGAGGTACTGGGTTCAATTCTTGAGTCGGGTAGTTTTATTGAGTTTTTCCATTAGGATTTTTTAAGTAGCACTCACAGAGTCTGGATTCGTGCCCGGTTGATGGCAATAGCACAGTATAAATATCGTAGCAATAGGCTCGCTCCTTAGTACATGAGAGTTGAGAGTTTAAGAGATTTAAAATACGTAGCTGACGAAAAGTGGGAGCACTATTAGGTATGTACCTACGCCTCTGCCTAATCTTTCACGAATTAGGTACAGGCGTAATGTTATAATATATGAAATTATATTGAACGACAAAGCTTATCTCATATTAGTACAAGTACATAATAAAATAACTTCGCGGGATACATGGCTGCATGTAGAAGGAAAATCGATACTGAAGCGATATTTAATAGATTTTATCATGGCGAGTGCGTACTGGTAGTTGGTACACAATACAGCAAATTAGCAATAAAAAGAAAATAAGCAATTGTTATAAACAGCTTCAATTTCTTAATGCGATTAACATGAGCTATTCCAGCTCCACGATAACTGACCAATGCTTGTACTGACCGGACAAGTCCACTCAAATCTGTGTGGTTCTTTCTTCAAAAGACCAACTCAGACACTAATTTGCATAGTCCTCATGTAAGTTAACCAAGATTTTGTCTGTGGAGTGTGGACCTTATAAGAGACTATGACCTCTGAGCTTGTTTCAATTTGGCTGTTTCTTCTCAGAGTAGTCAGGTACGAAACACCAGCCCGTTTAAAAATGTAAAAGTTCTTGTAAAAACCTAAGTATTTACAAAATAAACTTCATTTATCATTTACATAACATGTTGTTCACTATTATTTATAAGCATTGTGCAGTAACGTGACGCAATAACATGTGCAATATAACATCACGCATATAATCCGCAGTGGCTAGGCATTACATTACATTACAGGCATTACATTTCATCAGCTACATTTAATTCCTATGTAAAAAGACACGAGCCTATTGCGATTAACCGGGAAAAACCTCCTATGCTACTGAGATATTTCTGAAGGAATAACCCAATAACACTTTGCCCGACTTCGGAATGTAACCCAGGACCTCATGCTCAGGCAGTCACGCTATCGACCACTAGATCAACGTGGCAGTTGTTGTTGTAAAATTCAATTCAAATCCTTGTTTCCAATTGATGTTATCTCAACGAGCAACGAGTATCAACTTTACACTAGTGTAAATTAAATTGATTTTATAATGACATGCAAAATACTTGAAGCTTTACTTATTGCAAATTGAAGTTTAAATTGAAAGTTATAAGTTAAATAACTTAAATTATATTTGCGAGAATAGTTTTGGAAGTTAAATCGCGAACGCACAACTTAATATATTTTTTTGTGTGCCAGCCAATCGAAAAGATTTAGTTAGGAGAACATTTATATTTATCTCAGAACCTGAATAAGCACTCCAATAATTAAGTGTATATGCATGTTATAAGTACAGAAAGTTCCTTGACCGAGCCAGTATTAATCTCGGTAGTTATTTACCTAAGTAATTATCAACTGATAATTATGAAGTACTAGCTGATGCCCGCGGTTTCAACCGCGCGGATGTCGGTTATCGCTACCGATGCCGGTTATCGCGACCAAAAGTAATTGAATTGATGCCGACTCTTGACCAATAGATGGCGCTGTATGTCCGGAATAAATATTATTTTTTATTTTATTTTTTGTAATAAAAACTATCCTATGTCCTTTCTCAAGTTCCAAACTATGTCTGTACCAAATTTCACACAAATCGGTTCAGTAGTTTAGGCGTGAAGCAAAGACAGACAGAGTTACTTTCGCATTTATAATATTAGTTTGGATACCGCTTTCACTTTCGACTGAATAAATATAGTTATAATCGGCCGATTATGATCCCCATTGCTGGGGCACAGCCCACAGGCCATCTCTCTGTGACAGGTGTCCGCCCAGTGCGATCAAATTCAGGCTGTATTAAAATGGTACTGGAAATGATCACCAGTAAAGCCAAGACTTTCAAAAACAGGATATATGTTCCTAAAAAGATATGTTTTCTTCAGAGGAAGACATTTATAAAGCTTAGAAATATTGCAGGTATCGGCTAATAGATCAGTGCCTGGTACTGGTGCTGTACCAACAGGGCCATAAGACAAGCAGACAGTAGAATATCTTAACCTCATGAAGGGTAGGTTACGAGTATAAGGGCAAGCCAAGCTTCTAGGCTTGTAAGAAAAACCCACCATACGCTAAGTGGTAGCCCTAATTATACAGCCTACCATCTACATACTGTGTTTACTGTTCTACGATACATCATCCTAAATGGCTACCCTTGTACTCATGACGATAATTGACTACTTCTCATCGGTAACATGGCAGAAACGAGATGGAATGAGGAAGGATATGAATAGTTTCGTAATAGTACTAGCTCAGCCTTGTTTACCTTGCATTGTGAACGTAAATCGTCCTAGAAAGATCAACCACATGTAGAAAGGTTCTCTTAAGGTGGATGTTCACGTTGTCACAGAATGACCTTGAAATACTCATTCTTGACAGTTACATGAACTTGGAGGGTTGTAATGATGATTTTGATGATTATAATTCTGTAACTGCATACGTCTTACAGCCGCGAATCATATTTTCACTAACATACAACCTAGCACTGGCCTGCAAATCGCTAAAAACTTCAGAAAAATTGAATTTCGCGGGCTACCGTGAACATCCACCTTAAGCAGTTTACCAGGTCTTCAGTCTCATCATCATCTACCTAGCCCTAACCATATTGGGGTTGGTTTCAATTCTTACCGGATTCAGCTGAATACCAGCATTTAACATGGAGCGCCTGCCTATGCGACCTCCACAACCCAATTACTACTGGGTAATATGTTAGAGAGCAGCGGTGGCCCAGTGGTGGCGGCCCCGACTTACGAACAGTAGGTCGTGGGTTCGAACCCAGGCAGGCACATTACTTTGTGTAATTTATTTCATCACCGCTGCTCTCAAAACGGTGAAGCAAACCCGCATGAAGAAACCGGCATGTCTTAGAACCAAAAAATTCGAAGACATGTGACATCTACCAATCCGCACTGGGCCCGCGTGGTAGATTATAGCATAGCCCATTCCCTCTCACAAAGAGAGGAGGCCTGTGTCCCAGCAGTGGGAACATTAATAGACTGTTGATGGTGATGATGATGATGATGAATATGTTACCCCTTTGGTGAGACTATTTGTCATATTTTAGAGCCACTGACTATCTGTAACGACTGTCAAAGATGTACAAATGACAGCTGGGATCAACGGCTCAACGTGCTTTCCGAGGCACGGAGGAAACTCGCAAGTGCGTCTTACTGCCGCACTCAGAGAACTTGAATGATTACTTAGGCCATCACTAAGTAAAGGATTTGGCAGTTTTTGTATGGCAGTTAGAGAAGATCGACCCAAACGGCTGTTATTTAGCCAGGATTCCAGGAACTCCTCCAAGCTAAGTCAAAGACAAAGACCAAGTCTTCACTCTTCAGTCTATGCTCGTTTGAAACTCGACATCGTGTTACGACTATGTTAAAACTTCCCAAGCTTAACCCACACCAAACAGTCAAATATTTTCACTATCTTTTCCTGGTCCACATTATAACTACATTTGCAAGGTCCCTGCAAACAAATTTGGCGTATAGTTATCGTGAACGCGATAAGAGTCAAGTGCTTCTGTCGTTTCGCCAAAGTCATACACCGTTGATAAGGCCTACCGTTCATAATAGGGAAAATCTTGTGTTACTGTACCGTAAGTACCGTGACTTTGCCAAGTTTCTTGATATTATCTCATATCTTTAGCATGTTGGAACGAAAGCGAAAACGGAAACCAAATACCACGAATGGTGTGTGTCATATGAATGTCTAGTACTTGGGTTGGGCGATAACCGAAAGTGAGGTAAAACAATTTCTGCTTCTGTTTGCAAAAAAAATTGCAATGACAGGAGGTACAAGCACAGGTACAAGGGAGCTTTCGGCTTTGTGTTTTTTACACCCTATAAGTGTATCTCTGTTCCGTGAGTGTATCCCTTCATGATCGCTAGAAAAGGAAAATAGAAGAATTCAGGCGTCGGAAAGGCCGCATGAGAAGAACTATGGACCCGTATACCCATCACACGAGTATGAGTTGGAACTGGGCGACGCGACAGACGGACGGAAGGAAACGACGGATAAGTAAATATTTATCGTAATAAATACAAAATATTTATTTTTTGTACCATTCGTTATCCGTTTAACCTTTTCACAAGTCTAGGTCAGCTTCCAGTCTACCTAGAGCGAGAACTAACAACGATAAAAACTTATATTTGTTGGAACTCTCTGCTGTAGTAGATTATTAATTTATAAACTCTGTACAAAGAGGATTTTGCATTCTATTCTTCTGACTCAGATGCTTTTAAGATTTAAGCCGTTTCATACATCAACAACAGCGATAAGACGATAAAGGAAAAAGTACTAAGCAGAGCGGAGCGAGAAATCACGATTTATTTGATGACATTGACTGAAACTCAAGGCATGAGACCTAGCGATATAAATAGTACACGCATCTTCGTTACAAGTTCATCGAAAATGTTTATTGATATAATATTTTATGTTACTACCGACACACCTAATTTTAGGCTTGACTAGTTTGTTCAAGGCCTAGCTGATTTTTCCGGTTTATTGTTTCAGGATATATCCGAACCTCATAATCATCTCGGGAAGCTGACCACACGCTTGACACAATCAACTTCAGGTCGGCACAACACGTATAAAATTTGTCTTCCACTCTTCCACTCCATTGTTCTTTAGAACCTAACTTTAACAATGCAATTACACTACAACCAAAATGGATAATGTAGCGCTCAAAAGCCGCGACCCCAGCTTCGCTCGCTCGGCTCGCGCGTAGTTCTAACCTGAGCCTAACCCTTTTAGTGGGATGACTCTATGACCGTATTTGTGTGACGAGCTATAGTCTAGCTGTGGCCGAGGTGCTAGGCCAAAGTAAGATTTTCCTAGGCCCTGGGACAATTTAGTTGGAACGGTAAAAATACAGTTGACTTTATATAATTGTTTTGAACAACCATGTTTACCAAGTGAATCAGAAATGTGGCTAAATATATCATTGTCCTTTCACAAATAATGTGTTTTTTCCTTCCCAACATCAGCGTCATAGCATCAGTTTGATAATGGTGGGAATGTCCCACGCGAAAAAAACTATAATAATTATTTTATTTTATTTAAGAATATTGAGAAAAAATGTTTGAAAGCATTGTTTTGAGAATGAGCAAATTGTATTGGTATAACTTATTGAATAAATAGCTTAAGAATGGAAAATAAAATTGATGGTCGTCTACGCAGTGCTAGGGGTGAGATGAGTAGACAACTTTGCTGCTATCGCAAGTAGAACTTGAGTCTCGCACAATAGGGGATCGGACTGGGTCAAAATAATATGATTCTGTTTAGTCCGTAAGTTAGATTATCGAAAAATATTGAATGTGTTTTTTGTTTTATCGAATCAATAAAAAATGACGAAGATAAAACGCGTCAAAGATCATGGAGTGGGGCTTGAAACGTCAGTTGTAGGTACAAAATGTACTATCATATGACGTCACACGAGTTTTCGAAGCACTGTATCGTCTTCATTTTTTGTTTAGGTGAAAAAAGAAAAAATACGTGTCCAATATTTTTTGAAAATCTATCTGACGGACTAATTAGTTTTTTTTTGTCCGATCCCCTATTGCTTCGAGATTGGCACAGTCAAAGTAAGGCCTATACTCAGCAGTGGGTGAAGTCGGTCTGTGGCTGATGAGTGATGATGATAACTAATTTAATCTCTTTTTTTCGGTAGGAGTTATTGATTGCCTAAGCAGTTTACAGGAACTGGTTAACATGATCATCATGACATGCAGTTGTTGAACTTTACGCTAGACGTCAGCTGATAAATATTAAGCCGATTGGTTATTTAATGATAATACGATAACATGTCATGGTGACACTGCTAAAATCTAATGACCCAGAAGAAACAAAATTGCAAAGTGATTAGTTTTAGCGACAGCAACGATGAGAAAAGAGATCGTATAAGAACTTTTAACGAAACTCTGTCATAGTGGGAGTACGGACTAGATAACTAGAGATGAACCTAACAGTGATGAATATTAATGTTGATCGATGTAGAGGGAGAGGAAAATCAAACAGAAATGCTTAGAATTTATGAAGTTTTCGAAGATAAAGATAGCGAGAAGGTGGGGGACAATAATATGAGCAAAAAAAGTTGCTTAGACCACTTAGACCCAAAGTAAGAAGGGCAGGAAGAAGATAATGACTTAATGACACGTATTGGAAGAAGAACAAACAAAAATGACATCCACGAATGCATGTCTAGTACTAAATCAACCCTTCTGTGGAACTTGTAGACATCAAGCCAGTTATGGTCATAACTTATTCAGCGCTGTGACCTTTAAGGCTCACCTTTGGCCACATATAGCTCCCCTATTCCGATAAATACACCTATCACTTCTAAAAGTTGGGGCTATCTATTTATGTAGGGACTAGGTAATCGGTTTATGCATTTATAAGGTCAACGGTATTATGCGGTTACGGAAATAACCTGTCGCAAATAGCGGAACTATTTTCTGACTAGTGTATAGCGGAACTTTCTGGTGGATGTCATTTACCAGGAGTCAGTTTACCATCGAATGACATAAAACAAACTACCTTCTAATAAAACAGTAGAAGATAGATTCTGAAAGATTTATCATTGAAAGAGAAGAACTACGTATTGGTAACATGGGTTGTGGGTTGTTCGAAAGAGATACCGCGGCCTCGGACACAAAGGGCTAAGAAGGAACATGGGTGGTTTTAGTCAGTAGAAGTCTGTCACTCCCTACCGCTCTGTCCAGACCGGGAGAAGTCATTTAATGATTTCCCACCAAAAAAAAAAGTATTGATAACATAGCTAAAATCGACACAAAAACGCAGCTCCATTTCCAATTTTGGCATAGCTGCGAATGTTGGATTTGAAAGACCAAGGATCGCAGCAACACGGCAAAGAAGTGAGTGTAGCCCTGCTGAGGATGTTAAAGAAGACTCTAAATAAGTATATCCCGTCGGGGCTGTGGGTTGTCGAAAGGTTAACGCGGCTCTGACACAAGGGCGAAGAAGGAACATGGGTTTGGTTTTTAGTCAGTAGAAGTCTGACACTCCCCTTCGCTGCCCAAGAGCGGGGGGGGGGGGGGGGTTATTCGATGATTTTCCACCCACCAAAACAAAAACAAAAAACCAAACGTGGCCATTGACGCGAAAATCGCTTTGAAAATTCATTGCATCCGCCTTTGAAAAGCCGACATGACGACACCTCTCTTGGAAGGGGAGTGTTGTTTATTAGTTCCCAGTTCAAACGGCAGATAAGCGCAATAGATATACAGCGAGTGCTTATTATATGCTATAAAATAACGCTGATATAAATTTGTTACGCAATAATCCAGCGGACGTGGAGGGGCCTGTTTATATGCCCCCAGTCCCCTATTGCGATAGTACCTATTGCATTGTGGATTGTGACGTCAGAGCTTAGGTAAAGTACCCTGGCGGAAATGTGCATCGTGCTATAAAAATGTTAATGATGACTGCCTTGTTGGTTTCGCGGTTAAAAGCGTGACTGCTGATCAAGAGTTTGGTTCGATTCGGTCTAGTGTTTGGCCGTTCCAATAGGAGTCAATGATTGTGGATGTCAATCTCGTGTCCAGCCTGTCCTGTTACTTACACATCACAAGAACTGATGGAGGCTACTGAAAGTGCCGAACTCGTCGCCAAATTTTGGGCCGACTCAATTTGAATTGTCATCGACACACTAAGAAGATAGGAATTTCTCGATAATGGAGCTGTGTCTGGATTCGGAGTCCGTTTGATGGCAATAAGGTTGCCCTTTTTTAACCGAATTCTAAAAAAAGAAGGAGGTTCTCAATTCGGATGTTTATATTTTTTTTATGTTTGTTCGGGCATAACTCCGTCACTTGCTAACCGATTTGAAAAATTCTATTTTTGTTGGAAAGGGTATACTTCCCAAATGGTCCCATATTTTTTTTTTTTTTTATCGAAATCGGACAAGTGGTATTAAACTTAAAAAAAAACAACATTGTCCACATTATGACCCATGAACATGTGAACCACTAAAAATTTAAAAATAAAACTTTTTTACAAAAAATAAAACCGACTTCAAAAAAAAACAAAAATAAATCAGTTTCTGAAGTCGGTGGCAAAAAAATGAAATCAAACAAACAAAAGTCACTGACTTCAGAAACTGATTTATTTTTGACTTTTTTGTGTTTTTTTTTGTTAAAAAGTTTTTTATTTGGGATCTCAACACAACAAACGAAAAGTCAGTGTAATATTAGGTACCTACACCTCCGCCTTATCCTCCGACGAGGATCACAGTGTGGTGTGTGTGATGTTATTTATGTTACTCGTATGTTGGTAGGATTTAAGTTTTCTTTTAGCAGAGTTTCAATCCAACGTGTAGGGTGAGTGCAGGTTCTCGGGCCATTTTTAACTTTTGACATCGACGCGCTAAGAAATGGTGGATTGATGAATGCCACATTCATCATAATCATCATCCACAGCCCGACATCACCCAATGTTGGGTATAAGCCTCTATTTGCTTGTGCCAGCCTCATCCAGGATATTCCCAAGGTGGCAACAATGTCGTCTGCCCATTTCACCGCCCGACGACCAACTTCTCTTAATGTCTCATTATGTCTTCGACTTGTTGGCTTAGTAGGCGACTCGGCCGCTGATACTCGCCCGATCCGGCCGAAACAGGAATTTCATTATTATTAGAATTTTTATGTTTTTTATTTATCTACGACTAAATTCTCATCACCTTTATCTCTGGCCTTCACACGTGTCAGACTTGTTATGCAATGATTTAAAAAGATAGGCCCAAGTCAAGATATCTAACTCGCAGGAAATGAGATAAAATGTTTGAATTACAATATTTACGCTGACGCACTGGAGTCGGAAAATCTAAATTTTAAAACTGTTGGAACGTAGTCTGATCTAAAAATAGATTCGAGACAAAGTAGTTTTCTATACTGTGTAAAGGTCAACGCGCACTTATGAGGAGCACATTGAGCACGGTACGGAATAACTATGGCTCAACTCGAGCAGTTCGGCATCGCTTCGAAACGGGATCATTATCATCCCTCTGCTTTTGTCCCATGCTACTTGCAGTGGCGGAACACATTTTTTTTACATTTCACCTCTCTTTTGAGTACTGTAAATCATTGACTCCTTTTTCTTTCATATGTTTGCTCATACGTGATACGATATAACCATATTGTCTTCGGTCTTCGTCTTCAGTCATCAACATTCATATTCGCCTTTTTTAAGATTCTTGCGAAACGGAATCAACTAGTAAACAAAGTAGCAGACGCGTTGCTGATTTCATGCAGTGCTTTCAAGTGTGCGTTGGCCTCTATACCAAAATCGCGCTCATGGTCTACATTGTCAAAAAAGTCGAAACAACATGACATGCATACATGTTTCTTGTTGAAAGCTATTTCGAACAAGCATTGTGTTCGTTGGCTCGTTTGACACAATAAGTTACTCCTAGCCGTTTTAACCTAGACCTCGTTACAGAACGAACATGTAGAATAACAAGGTCTCGGTTATAGGTAGACTACCTGAGTACTTACTCATGACGCCTTGACAGTTGCCTGAACAGCCGTTTAAAATACATTTAGTTTAAGGACAAGTACTTGTACCATATGCAAGATTAGTCCGAAGAAGTTCAGACAGCCAGGAGGAAAACTCTGTATTTTTCTCTGTATTTTTTGGGTCTTCTTTACCCATCAATCTAGGTGGGTTAGGAGCTTTGGATGGAACCAAATGACGCTGTGTTCGCGTTTTTTGCAAGTCTTCGGAAAGACTCGGTCTTAGAAGAACACCGTCGGTTTCGGAGAGTCTTACTTTTCTCAAAATTGACTGTAAACAAGAAAATGAATTTTCTATATGTAAAGTGCGTTCAAACCAATACGCTTCTATGACCATAAAAAGATAAATCTTAAACAGCACAAAGACTCGAACATCATCGTCTGCCCAGCCTTTTCCAACGATGTTGCAGGACAGCTTTCCAGTCTAACAAGATATAGACTTGAATACCAGTATGTTACATGTAACGATTGCCGATCTACAACTAAGAGCTAGTTGTACACACGGCTACACATCAAGCTATACAAAACCAGTATAATCTGATCGTTCATGGTGCGAAAAGATCTAGTAAAGTGAGGCCAAGATTAACTGGTTTTGTATAGCTTGATGTGTAGCCGTGTGTACCATAGCGTTACTTAATAATCTCATTAGCATCTGTACGTCTGGGAAAAACCAAAGAGCAAAAACTACAGGAAGGATCATATAACCCTAATCTGTTTAAGTCGCGAGTAAACAGGCTTCTACTGGGTAAGCTCGTTCCATCGTCGACATCTTCTCTGCCCTTAGGGCAAGATTGAAGTCAAGAGCAAGCCCATTTATAATAAAAAAAAGAAGTATGTACAATAATATCATGCAAAGATCTTGATATGCTCTGGAACTTTCGATTTCTACCGGTATCGATGCGAAAGCTCTACTAACTCAGAATGAGCCGCAGAAGACGTCATACATGTCGCCGTTCTAGAACTTTACACCGAACACCATAAGGCCCGGTTTCCACCAAAGCGGAGAGGAGCGGAGACTAGAGGAGATGTGCGGAAATCGGCCAATCACATTAGTTAAAATTTACATCTGGTCTTTCGCCCTTCCTGTGATTGGTCGAATTTGGCACATCTCCTCTCCGCTCTGCCGTCTCCGCTTTGGTGGATCACGGGCCTAAGAATTGCATTACAGTTAGAGGTTACCATTTTTGTAAACCTTAACTAAAAGCTGGATATTTGGTCATTGGCATTCGCCTTTAATGCACGATCGAACGATTTATAGAGCATTAGGTACGTTACAAATAAACGCTCCTGCTGGTGAGGGAGCGTTGTACTGTAAACTGTAATGTAATTTTAATGCAATTTGTACAGAAACAGTGATAAAATTTGCAGCAATCACTGGATTGCTACAAATAGTATCACTCTCAAAAACGGTGAAGGAAAACATCGTGAGGAAACCGGCATGTCTTAGAACCAAAAAAATCGAAGATATTTGACATCTATCAACCCACTCTGTGCCCGCGTGGTGGATTATAGCTCATCCCTCTCATAGAGAGGAGGCCTAAGTCCCTGCAATGGGAACATTGTAAGCTGATGAATTATCACTCATGTACTGCTCGCACCTGAACAGTTTTTGACTTCATTGCAGGCGAATGCTCCCGGTGAGAGCCTTTAGCTTTTTTATTATCTAACGAACACCATTATTGAAGTTGAGAAGTTCGGACAAATGACAAACCCGTACAAATCCGGACGGATAGTAATCCTAATTGCAGCGGCAGTGTGTGCTACACGATATCCACGTAACAAGCACAGTATAAATATGGACAGTACCGAAACTAAGCCTAGTTGATGCGATAACTACCTACGCTCCATTGAAGCCATAGGGTTGTCCCTTTTATGTTGATGATATTGTTTCTTAAATATTTTTATTCTGTTGTGATCAATGAATCGAATTGAAATAACTAGCTTACTACAAACTAGTGATGTGCAATTCTGCTATAAATAATTAACATATTATTAATATTAAAAACGAATATATATATTGTTTTAAATTATTATTATCAATGAACTTTCCTACACAGTTTTAGACTAATAAAATGTTATTTAATTAAGTAAAGTTGGACCAGTGTAAAAAAAAAAATTTTTGGTGTTAGGTGATTCTCACTTAAATATCACGGGGGTGGCAGAGGGGGGTCAAAATTTTGGTCCTTTTTTGTCTAGGACGCTCCGTTTTCGAGATATTTCAATTTCAATTTTTTTCATACTGCACAGTTTTACATACTTGTTACCTAACTTGTTGAATAAACTCCCTAAGCAACTAAATAATAAATTAAAATCAAAGACATAAAATGTTATTTAATGTTATTATTAAGTAAAGTTGGACCAGTGTAAAAAAAAAAAATATTTGGTGTTATGTGATTCTCACCTAAATATCACGGGGGTGGCAGTGGGGGTTCAAAATTTTGGTCCTTTTTTGTCTAGGACGCTCCGTTTTCGAGATATTTCAAATTCAATTTTTTTTTACAGAAACTTTGAACGCGCATAATTCGATAACAAATATCATTCTTACCTTTCAAAATTAGTAGGGAGTTTAAAATACAATATCTCCGGTTTTGATGAAGCCGAGTTCAAACACCCGTATACGTTCCCGGCATTTTAAAAAAGATTGGAGGATATTAATATAAGGGTATTTTCCGATATTTCCGTGATTTGGAAGACACAGTCAATCAAACAGAATTGAGTTTCTCTGTAATAAAAGATTTATTGTGTTTATTTAACATCTGAATTATGATTCACATGGATTATGTGCTTAATATCAAAACATTACATACCTGTAATAAAAGAAACGACATTTAATGTTATCAATCCCAATGTCTGTTCCTAAATCACTATTCAGAATATTATCCTCCTTTGTACTTTAATAACAATGAAATTATAATAAGTTCTCTTACAATCATGAGACGCTTTGAGGTTATATCATAGACATGTCTATCAGTCTATCATAACTTGACCACAGATTTCAAAAATCAATTTGTCGCGCGATGACATTTATTGCGCGGGAAATTATAAACTAAAGGAAATTATAATTTTCTTTACATCTCCCCTCCCAGAGAAGATTTAAAACAATACATGTGCTCATGCATACTCTTCAAGCGCAGGCAGGAGCTGGTGTTAGCTTCGAGATGTGGAAAAACTTCGACTCTGATTTCTTGTGTCCACTATTTATTTTGTAAATTGTGTTTGATATTTTTTCAATTATTTTGTAGGGTCCGAGTCTCAATTCATCGAGCTTCTTCCTATTTAGCTTGTTTCCATTCTCTACAAAAACGGTATCACCAACTTTGAATTCTATATGTTTGCGATTTTTATCGTAAATTGTCTTATTGTAATTATGAGATCTGATTGTATTCTCCAGTGCTTTTTCCCTGGCCTGGATTAAATCATTCTCGGTTTTTTCCTGTTTCAGTTCTTTTGGCAAAATTGTTACATCTGTACCATAAAGTAGGTACTTTGGAGCATATCCAGTAACAGTGTGCTCCGTTTCATTGTATGTTTTTACACTGTTGTGCGCTATTGTTGTCCATGCTAATTTTGTGTCCTGTTCATTAATCTTGCATCTGATTTTATTGACTAATGTTTGGTTTAGTCTTTCGTTTAAACCATTTGAGAAGGGAGAGTTCACTGATGTGAAGATTATTGGAATATTCTTCTCATCTAAATATCTCTTGAATTCCTTTGAATTGATACCTGGGTATTGGTCCGTGAGTATCAAGTCAATGTCATCACTTTCTGCACAGTTTTTTATTAGTTTGATAAAATCATTTGCATTTTGAGTACTTGATGTCAAAATATATGCATACCTGGTGAAATGATCTGTTAGCAGGTGCAAGTATCTCTTCGTTGATCTGGAACCTCCGAAACCCCCAATGGTATCAATAGAGCATATCTGAAATGGTTTTGTGGCGGGACCCAAGTGGGACATTAACCCATATTTATTTTGTCCTCTTGATTTGTTCTTTACACATACTATACAGTTTTCACAAGTTCTTTTTATGTTTTTCGTCATGTTTTCCGCTGTATACACTGAGCTAATCATTCTTTGCATCTGTTTAATTCCTATGTGACCTAGTTCTGTATGTACTGTTTTCATGAAGTCTATGCTGAATTTCTCTGATATTATTATTTTTTCTTTTTTTTTCACTTTCTTGTAGTTAACTTTGTTTTTTGTCATTAACTTATCTTTTCTGCTCTGTATATATTCATTTTTAACTTGATCTTTTATGATATCTTCTAGTGTTATTGTGTTGACTACTGTTAACTGTTCCTCTTGGTTTTCATTTGGTTCCAGGACTGGGTTTCTACTTAAGCAATCAGCTTCAATGTTGTATCTTCCTGGAGAATATTTTATTTGTAAATCATATTGTGATAAGTAGTATGTTAGTTCACCTAATTCTTCATCTGTTCTAGATCTTATGTTTAGATTCTCCAATGGTTTGTGATCTGAAAAGACAGTGAATTTCCTACCTATTAACAGATGCTGCCAATACTTTACACATTCTTTTATTGCCAGGCATTCCAGATATATAGCTTTCTTCCTTTTTTGTACTTCATTTAATTTTCTTGAGAAGTAAGCTACTGGTTTTTCTTCTTTGTTTTCTTGTGGCTGTTTTAGGACTGCTCCTACTCCTAGTATACTGGCATCTGTGTATATGTGAATAGGTAGGTTTGGGTCAAAGATTGTCAATACTGGTTGTGAACATAATATTTCTTTCATTTCATCGAACGACTCTTGGCATGCTTTAGTCCAGTTAAAGGTTTGTCCTTTTCTCAAGAGGTTATGCAGTGGTTCCAATTTTATTGCTATATTTGGCACATACTTGTGATAAAAGTTTATTTTTCCCAAAAATTGTCTTACATTTTTTTGGTTCTTTGGAGTCGGGAATTTTTTTATTGAAATTAAGTTGTCTTTCAGCGGTCTGACTGAATTATTCTGTATTACATGGCCCAAGTATTTAACTGTGTCTGCAGCAAATGTGCATTTAGTGAATTTTAGTTTTAACCCTTCGTTTTTAATTGCTTGAAATAGTTGTTCCAGATGTCTGGCATGCTCCAAAAAGGATTTTGAGTATATTAAAATGTCATCAATGAAACATACTGTGAACTCTCCGAGCTTGTGCTTCCGTATTATATTACACATTATTCTCTGGAATATGGCTGGGGAGGTTTTTAAGCCAAAGGGTAAACAGGTCCATTGGTAATGGCCCTCTTGTGTCACAAATGCTGTTTTGGGTCTGTCTGTGACACGCAGAGGTATTGACCAAAATGCTGAATTTAGGTCCAGTGTTGTGAAAAACTTGCAATCTCTTGTTTTTACTATTAGGTCCTCAATAAGAGGGAATGGCTGTGATTGAGGTACAACTATTTTGTTTAAGTCGCGAAAATCGATGCACAATCTTGATCTTTTATTTTCATCTCTTTTATAAGCTAATGTGACTGGTGCTGCAAACGGGCTGTATGATTCTTCTATTATATTTTTTTCCAATAATTTTGCAATCTGGTTCTCTATCTCCTTCTTGTCTTCCATTGTGCAACGATATGGTCTTTTACTGCAATATTTTTCTATTAGTAGATCAATGTGTGCTTCATATTCCGTTACCTTTCCAATGTCGTACTTGTCCTTTGCAAATACTGATTTATTTTTCAATATTAATTTATCTATTACTGCCTGTTTTTGACAGTCTAGATGATTTATACAAATTTTGAAGTTTTCTTCATTGATGTCTTCATTGAAGTTTACTATATTTTCAGATTTTATTTCCTTAGAAATTATATCTGTTGTATTTGTTTCCTTAGAAACTACGTCACTTCTTTGTATAGGTATTTTCTGATTAATTTCTAAGTTTTCGTTTTGAACTAGGTAAAACTCTTTTATACAATCAAGTCCCACTAGGAAATCGTAATCGAAATTTTCCTTGTCTATTACAAAAACATTCATTTTTTTTTCCACATCAAAAATGGCTACATCTAGTGTAATTATGCCTTTTGCCTTTTTAACGCCATTAATCGTTTTTAAATTAGTGTTGTTTGAATGATTAGCTTCCTTATTATTTATCTTTAGCAACTTTGAGCTTATTAATGAGACATTAGACCCGGAGTCGTAGATCCCAAATACTTCAACATTCTTATTGAGTACTAATTTTACTTTGATCAATGGCGGCACTATTAGTTTTTTTGGTCTTCACATTGCAATTCACATTCCAATTCTGAATTGTTGATGAGCTTTATTTGCTTTTTATCCTTTTCTGAGTTTATTTTTGTTTTAAACCAACAGGAATCTTCTGAATGATAGCGCACACCTTTCTTTAATTTTTCACAAATACTACATTTTTCTTTAATCGGCTTTGTATCTTCTTTTTTCTTGATATATTTTTTTCTTGTTACCAAATGTTCTAATCTGCCTAGTTCATTAAATAAGTTCTTTGTGTGTTCTATTTCTTCTTTGTTTATTCTATCTGTTATAAAATCTGGTAAGCCAGCAGCAATTATATCGATTAGGGTGCCTTCGTCTATTGTTTTTCTTACTTCTAGTAAAAGTTTTTCTTTTTTTATCGCATATTCTAATAAAGATCCTGATTGATACTTAAAAGATAAAGCATACTTGCTAGTTGTCCAACCTTTATTGGCATAGGTTTGCAAAAAACTTGATTTCCATTCCATCCACTCGGAATGTAAACTGAGTTTGATCATCATGGACGAATACCAGTCAGTGCATGTTTTTTCTAGGAATAATCTGAAGATTTCAATTTTTTCTTCATCTTTTTCTATATCAAACCTCTCGCATTCTTTTTCAAACACTTCCATCCACTGATTTGCACTTGAACTTTTTCCATCAAATTTTTCAATCACAAACCTGTCTGCTAACTTTTTTATACTTTGTTTTTCTTTGTTTTGTTGACTTTCAACTAATTTTTCCAGTATTTTCACTATAGGATCTTCTGAACCCTTTTTGCTAGCTATATCCATTTGTTCTTGGGTCGTTTCCTCTAGAAGTTGGTCCCGGAAAATCATGTTTCCATCCTCATCAACATATGTTTGTATTATTTCCTCTGTCGTTTTTATCCAAACACTTCGCGTTTGATATCTTTTTTTCAATGAATTTTTCACAGTAACGAAGACTTTCGAGGTTTGTATATGTTTGTGCAGTGATACTGCTTGGTACTCTTCAGGAATAAGGAAAACTTTGTCATCTTGAGTGGCAATTGAGGTTAAGGCGATATAGTTTGATTTTCCGTCTATTGCTGGTTTTATTTGAAATGTAAACTTTAACTTTTCCATTTTTTGACAGTAAATGTCGTTTTATAAGGGTATTTTCCGATATTTCCGTGATTTGGAAGACACAGTCAATCAAACAGAATTGAGTTTCTCTGTAATAAAAGATTTATTGTGTTTATTTAACATCTGAATTATGATTCACATGGATTATGTGCTTAATATCAAAACATTACATACCTGTAATAAAAGAAACGACATTTAATGTTATCAATCCCAATGTCTGTTCCTAAATCACTATTCAGAATATTATCCTCCTTTGTACTTTAATAACAATGAAATTATAATAAGTTCTCTTACAATCATGAGACGCTTTGAGGTTATATCATAGACATGTCTATCAGTCTATCATAACTTGACCACAGATTTCAAAAATCAATTTGTCGCGCGATGACATTTATTGCGCGGGAAATTATAAACTAAAGGAAATTATAATTTTCTTTACATTAATTTAAAAAAAAAACTTTTACGTAAACTAACCACTCGTCTCGGCGCGGCACGCACAACTGAGAGCACTGCCACATTCGCTAGCTGGCCGTGGCCCCATGCTGGCCCTGTCGATGCGCATGTTTGTGTGAGTGTGCGGTTTCGAGCGTTTGTAGGCAGTTTCCGTACTGTCCATATTTATATTGTGTAACAAGGAAGCACAGACGTACTAACATTGATGTGCAAACACGGGCATGACAGACATGTAGGTACTTAATTCAATTAGTGTTCACGGACGATACGCTCGGGCAAACGAAGACACTGCATAACTTACAGATAATGTGTATTTATTGTGTTTTGGCACACCTATTTATATCTAAGTATCGTAAATTCAATAGACTTACGTCATTTGTCGGTCCTAAAAAGGACGAGGAACTTGACTTCATATTTGGCAAGTCAGTCGTCATTATCTAAAGAACTTCGGAGGGAGAGAATAGAATTCTTCAATGGAGAATAGATGTTTCTCTTCAGATCAATGATCTAAAGTTATAACCACTGGTATATGACCATCAAACCCAGCCGTTCTGAATTCTTTCTGCGAACCTCCATATTGTAACGCATAAACGCACCTATACGATACTAGATCACGGGCTCTAATCAGGACCAGCTGGTAATAATGATGTGGGGTGATGTCGACCCGGTGCAGTACTTAAAGTTTATGAACATCAGGCTCAAATAGTATAATTTATGTGCACTCTATTGGAGTTGTTCAACGGATGACAAACGATTTTAAAGTATTTGCTTCATAAGTAGACTTTAACCGCCTTATTAATAAAAATAGTTAAACCTGGTTTAACTTACGCTTGGTTTATCTCGCATGCCATCTCACTTCAAAAATATTCAAAAGAAAGTGACGGCATGTGAGATAAACCAAGCGTAAGTTAAACCAGGATTAACTTTTTTTTTTTATTAATAGGGCGGTAAGAGTAGAGGAACGGCAAAGAAATCATGGCTGGACTGTGTGAAGAATGATATAGCTGGAACAGAGGTTACTGCTGAGATGACTAGCAAAAGACAAGTATAGGGCTCGATGCCAGCTGCACCGACCCTAAATAAATTGCAATAAGTGCAAGAGAATACTAATGACTACGAAATTAGGCTTCAAATTACCTGACACACAAACACGATGTATCCAGTGACATGGGACTCGTGTAGTACGTCATGCATGGACCGCAGTGTAGAACCGAGGTACACGTTGATCAGCTGAGCTGGCAGTAGACCCAGCATCGTTGCTAAGTGGTAGCCGCAGCCACGGACGTCGCTTACCTGGAAAATGGAAATGAAACATTAGGGTGATATGGAGAAAACAGAAGAAGTTCTTCTGAGAGTGGAGGAAGATATTTATTGTTGTAAATTGAAAGAAAGAAAAAGAAAGAAAACATAATATATATTTGACACATACCACAAGTACACTCAACAAAACAACATAAAAATTAAAAACTAAACAGGGAACAAAAAGAGATAATATTGTGTGTCTCACGGCAGCGCCAAATTGGTTTTCAAAAGCACTTACTTATGCAAGTCAGTAAAAAAATCATATTTAAAAAACTAGAAGAAGTCGGTGTGTAGTATCTGACTGCAACACGAAAAACTCTAGAGTTAAAAACAAGTCGTGATCTAGTCATATAGTAAGCAACATAGAAACGTAGAAGAAAAAATACAATATCGAATGAAAATGTCATATGCGAAATTGCGAACCATTTCCAGACAGCAAAATTAGATTTGATTGTAACATCCTTCGAAGAAAATCAGATTTAACTCAGGTCGGAACAGAAATCCTACAACTGCTTTCAAAATGTAGGTTAAGTAAATGTTAAGGGCATTACTGTCTAAGGCCAAATATTAAATGCATTCCCAAATATTGGTCGTTCATAAATTACTGACTATCATTATGAAACCCCTTCCAGTTTCAGTAAAATTTGCGTGCAGTAAATACATTAAACTACGAAACAATGTACATTTGGAACACGTCAATCCAATTACCATTTGTCATCAAGATTATAAAGCTGAATGGTTTGCGGTTGAACGCAAATGTGTACAATTATTTTTAGTGGTTAAGCATTTGCTAAGCATTGAGTCACGAGAGCCAGGTAGATTGCTTTGAAAATTAACGCCATACCTTCGCTTCGGCGCCTAGTAAATTATACAACAATTTTCACGTACGCTTTCAGAAAAACCTTTAGTATACCATGCCAAGCACGCAAGTAACCTAATCTTGGAAATGTTTATGTACGCGACGCGCCATTCCGCGAAAAATCTAAGTTTTTTTCCTAAATGCTTTGAGTTCATTTGGCGAGGAATGCTTTCTGTCACAGTAAATACCAGTGAGACAGTCGTTAAAAAACAAGATGGATCGATTGTTTTTCTTAAGATAAACAAGTTGACCGATCTACGGCGGCCTTGAGTCTTGGCGACGCCGGACGCACTATGTGTCCAAGTAGGCCAATTACTGACCGTATGAAAGTCAGTGTAGTGGAAATATTTAGTGTAGGATATAGGAATACGTTTGACTTCTCCATCACCTGCAGTGGATGTGCCCTCACTGCACTAAGGTCGTGACATAAATTGTTTACACTGAGACTACTGAGATTAAGCTTGCATGTCCTGCATTGAACGAAACGATTCAGCATGACTTGACTGAGTAAGACAATAATCTTCAAAGGTCATCAACAGAACAGATTTTTTTCACATGAGTTTAACAATTTAAGCTTTCTTTGTTTTTTCGAATGAAACCCAATAATATATTTTCACTATCTTCCCAACAAGCTCCACAAAGAACGTGACGATATTCCCAACGTCCCCGAACGATCGCATTTCTGATATTCAAATGATATTTTTAGATTATTACTGTGCTGTTGTAATGAAATTGCTTACGGAATGAAAATACTCCCTGATGTAAAGTAAACGTTTTACGAGCTCTGAATCTACGGTGCCTGGTGCCTAGTATATTTGGATTGGCCGTCGAAATGTTTACAGAAATTCGCTATAACATTATGGATGCTGTTTTCGATGCAGCTAGAAACACAGCTATAAAACGTGCATAAATAAAATGACGGCGACATGATGCTGTGTCGTTCGCACACGTAGTTTTATCCTCAAGCAATTTATGGACAAATACGCAGCATTGTCTGAACAATTAATAAACTGAATCGAATGATACATTGAACAGGAATCTTGCACAACAATGATTGCCCTTTGGCGGAGATGACGCTAAACGCGCCAGATATTTAAACGACAGACTAAGACCACATAAAAGACTGCGCACATCTATATGTAGTTTTCAAATAATAAATGTAAATACGGTTGGCAAAGGACCAAGAAAGATGGCGACAAAAGTTTACTGCCCTGCACCAGATAAAAACAGGTCTCAGTTAAGATAGCAGCGGTTGATATTATCTCGAGTATTACACCACCTAACACCGTAGGAGTAGCCAGCCACAAATGCTACATGATAAGGAGATAAAGCCGTGGACTGACGTTTTAAATGAGACATGAAGATAGTCCCAATCTTAAGAGTAGACGTAAAAATACTAAAATTCTAGGTTTTTAATCTTATTTGCGTTTCAAAGTTATAACAATTCGCTGTGATAAGCGTATTGACTGTTGACCTTGGATTACCTACGACTTGTTATAAGTTATCATTAGTCCAATCAATGTGTGGCATATTGAGAACAAAATACGCCACCAAGGTTTTCAGCGATAATATTGTTTTTCTTTTCAGCTTTAAATCGTTGATTTACTCCAAGATGTTTGAAATCTTTATTGACTCAAGTAGAATGGAGTTTTAATGGGCAAGCCACGTGTCTGTCGTATGACCATCTTTATTGATAGCTGCCGTTTGTATATTGATGAGCCCAGACAATGACAATGCTGCGCTGTAATAAAAACCGATGACCGTTATAGAATCTCAACGCGTAGAGACTTCGAGACATTGTGCATTGGTCACAGGATACTTTTGTAATATTCCGAGTACTTTCCTCAAGAACGTTCATATGAATATCAAGTCGTATGTACTTATGGACTATTAACTAACACGTCCTTTGCTTGAAGTGCGATTATAATCCAGGGCTATAAGACAAGTCGCTAAGAGACATGTTCAAATGGAAAGTAACCACACCGGTGTTCCCTCGCATACTAGCATGAAAAGTAACCAAAGTCAACCACTTTCCATGATGAATTATAAGCCTAGAACTGAAGCAGCTAAACTGCTTGGTGAATCAAGCAATGAACCTTATTATGAATAACAATATAGATCTAGATAAAGAAGTTTGCGTTGGTCGGACCGGTTCCCCGAGTTTAGGTCTCAGACCAGTCTTCCAAGAACTGCGTCTAATTTTGGCTCGTGGACTACCTTGCGTGGGCGATTCACACAATAACAATCAATACAAACACCGTGGTAGAGAATTGTAACGCATACGTAATAGAAAATGTCGCCAGTCCGACACAGCGGCGCGCAGTGAAAGCGAAACGGGCCAAGTAGGTGGTTAAAACGCGATCGTTCCAGATACCACGCCAAGAACAATGGCTTAATGTTATCATACTAGGGGCATGAACGATAGTAGAGTAGTGTTCGCAATCTTGCCTACCGAGCAATTAACTCAAACTCTTAGGCAATGCACTTGTTGATTAAATGGTGTCAATATATTGTGTTATTTTTCACCGCAAGATCAGATTTTTATGGCTGTATGGTTTATGAGAAAAGGGAGCAGCCAGAAGTCCCCAAAACCTAAACCTACACCATAGCTGTAAGCTTTATCCGACCAAAAGAAACTCTGGCAATCAAAGATGGCGGAACACTAAGTCGGCAGCTAGAACAATGCTATTCAGTTTTAGGGCTATCAGTGACATACAGACCGCGACCAAAGTGTGAGTTAATGATAATGCTTTTGTAAAAGAGAACGGATATAGCTGTGAAATAGGCGGAGAACCGGTTGGAGCGTCGCGACCTATGAAATACTGGTGACCAACACTGCACTGCTCACTGCTGTACTGAATTGACAGACTTCAATAGCTGTGTTCGGAATTTCGGATAGAGAAGAGTTCCATCGAAGGTATTTCGAGATCTGCTTTACGACAACGGAAATGAAAAACTTTCGGCCATAAAATTAAACTAAGTACTTCAATGCCAACAATTTTAATGCTTTAACCTATTTACAGTGATAATATCATAGAATAGAGGTTGGTGTGATAATACGGTGATATAACACGGAAACCAATGCAAGTTATTGCACAAACATGTTTTTCACGTATAGGATGCAATATGGAACATTCTAATTTAGTACACAAAACTAGTTCACCACTGAATCTGTAAACATGCTATTTAAAAACTTTCGAGTGCGGGTAGATATTTTATCGCATGATAATATTGTAAAACAACTCTTTTCAAAACGCAAAATGAGTTATCTAGTTATATAATACTCTGAATTGTTATTAAAACAATACCTAATAATGTAAGTTTATTATACAAACAGGATGGAACGTGTGAAACTATGGTGGGAAAGGAGGTCACTACGAGATGAGCAATAGACAACAATGGAAAAAGAAGACATGCTCCAGCGACTCAAAATAAAACGGGATAAGAGAAGCAGAACGATTTCGTCAGTCACAAGAAACAGTCGAATGAGGGATACACAGTGCGGAGAACTATGGTAGAAGAAAGGGCAGACCTATACACAGCAGAAAGTGATTCCGGGCTGATATGATGATGAAGGATAATTGTGACAATTTAATATAATTGGTACTTTTAATGTCCATAACTGGTTGCTTTATTTTGGCGTAGTCGGACGACTACCTAACAAACAATAACCCTGAACCTTGGGAAGTGGCGTTAGTTACAGAGAAAATGTGATGAAGAGGGATGGAACACATGTTATTACACATAGCAATGAATATAAATATAGATGGATGGAGAGGGAGAGGAAGACCAAAGAAAGGATGAAGGAATTATATGAAAAAGTAGCTAGTAAATGATGCCGTAACGTATGACAGGAAAGAATGGGAAAATAAAACATGTTGCACCGACTTCTAATAGAATGGGACAAAAGCAGACACATGATGATCGTCCATGCAACAAAAATCAGATCAACCTTCAATCCTTTTAGTTGAATCACGCATGCTGGATCTTCTGTATCAAAGCTGTATTCCGACGGATTTCGAGTACACAGTCGCATGACTAATGAGGTTAATTGACTAGGACCATTTATCTCGTCATTCAATTATCCATTAAGTTTCGTGTCCATTGCCCATTTGGGGCACAAAAAAACGTTTTACTTTATGACATTATTACAGTAATCATTGATGTAGTTAGTTTTATTATGAAATAATTGTGACATTTAAATGCGTGTACTCATGTATGTGAAACTTATTTAACTCTGGATGTTTTTTTGTAAAAATAACAACATAACAGCTGAAGGAATTTTAAAGAAATTTAGCTCCCAGTTAGACTGTCCAGGATTAAAATGTAGGCTATTTTTTATCTGGGTACATGTTTAAGTTTCAATACCATCACACGTCCACTGCTCGACATAGGCCTCCCCCAAGTGTTGACATATTCACCGGTCCCGTTCGTCTAGCACCCAGCAGATCCCCCGCAAGGCCGCAACCTTCACCAGGACTTCGGTTGTGGAAGTTTACGGTGAGTAAATCCGTTAGTACTTTGTAGTAGCTAGTGTAAGTATCTTCGTAAACAAGTGGCAAGGTATTTGCGGATTAGTAAATATTAAGCGCGGTATTTGCATAAAAAAAATTGTTTGAAAATAGAACTGTTTGAGAACATAACCAACGAATGCATGAAATGGGTGGAACGTAAAAACAATGAGTTTTTGAGAGCGCGTGAGCATGAAACTAGATTCTTGTTAGTCGAGAAGATTCTTTAAATAATTCTTATTTCAAGTGTAGTGAAGAGACGTATTAAAGTTGAGATCATTTATAAAGCACTTTATTTAAATGTGCGAGATAAAAATATCTCAGGAGTGCTAAACACATGTTTGGAACATGGCATGTTTCGGCACAGGAGTAGTGACAAAATCTAGGTAGGTACATTAGATTTTATACCAAAGACCAAAATTTACTTTCAAAAATTATGTTACGAATTTTCTAGGCCCCATCAATACAGCCTTCTGACTATAAGAACTAAATGCGAAAAGAATCAGTCAGTCTTCTAAGCAAGATGATTAAGAAAATTCCTTGACCATTCCGCCACTTCTTCTTTCCAGCTAAACACTAGGAAGTGTCGATGGGTGGGCGTTTTGGGGGACTGTCTTATAAAAATGTAAATAGTAAAGTAAATTTTTGACGTTCGAAAAGTGCTGATTATCAGCCTAGTTTGAATAAATGACTTTTGATTTTGATTAATTGATCAGTCGCCTTGTGATCTTTTATTTGGGTTTTTGCCCATATTTGACAATCCTATTCGTCATTATTTTTTCTAATTTTTAGCATTCCTTCATTTGTGGGCTGGATGAAGCCTGAAGTAAATCAGTCATACTTCTATCAATAAATTATTATTTGATATAATCATCGCATAAGTGGCATGGCAACTCAAGGCACAGTCAAGGTGTCAAAAAAACCACATTAATCATAATTACTATCATTAAGAAGTCGAGTGAGACTAGTTAATTAGTATTTTGGACTTTAAATGACAAGATATTTTATTAACGTCCTCAGTTAGTATGAAAAATGCCTTTAAAGATAAATTTTATTTCAAAGGCAGATTATAAGCCTCGTTGAAAGTTCGTTCTTGCATGAAGAGTTTCAGCCGAAGCTTCCAAATCGCTGATCCGGAATCATAAAATTTGCGATCTGTAGCTCGCGATTCTGATCTCAGTTTACAGCTCCGAGTTTGGAAACGTGCCCAATAAATTCGGATCGGCGAATAACTGAGTGAGTTATAGTTCTCATTGGATTTACTCTACGAAGACTAGTTGTTTGTTGATTTTTGGACAGCCAATGTTGTGAAAGGGCACGTCGCGTTACTTATTTGAATGGGGATCGTAGAGTTTCTGACCATTCGTTCTGGGTTTGATCGTACTTATTGATCGATGTATTCTGTTTAAAGACTTAGCCCAAAGTCAACAGCAGCTACAGCAATATCTTAGAAGCAGTTTTAAGGAAGAACTCCTTTGCTTAGTTTTGGTAATTCTTCTTCAGACTGATGGTGAATAACTGGACAAATATTAGCAAAACTGAACAGGGGCATTTAGCAGTATTATTAGTAGTGGCATGTGTATTCTGTCCAAAATTAGTGGATAATAATAATTAGCAAGTTAGGAATAGATTTAACTGGAATCCATGACGTTTCCAACGCATGTAGTCAAGCATGGAATAACAAATGGTAACCTAAGGATATAAATAGCTGCATTTCCATGAAACGTATCGCGGCCAAATCGCAAACATGACGGCTAGATGATAGTGCTAACAAGGAAACAGCTTGATCGTACAACTCTAATGTAATCAGAACCAGTTTGTTTGCCGTTCGAGATAATAGACCAACGTCAGAAACCTGCCCCGATTGTGGCGGAGCTAAACCATTGGACTTCGTTCTTGAAATTCATGGGGACAATCATCATGCGGTTTCTATTTAAAGTCTTTTTTAGACTTTCGTATATTCCGTCAATTAATGTTGATGGATGGAGAGGGAGAAGAAGACCAAAGAAAAGATGGATGGAGAGTGTGAGGAATGATTTGAAGGAAAAAGGAGTAAATTGTAGCGTGACGCGCTGACCCCAAATGCACACATAACGTGGGAAAAGGGCGGGAGGTAATGAGGTGGGTGCAGAAAGTTTCCGTACGGAACATGCTACCACCATGCACCATTAGAATAATAGTCATAGAAAAACTTAAAGATATGATAAAGTAGTGCGGAAAAGTCGTGTAAATTGGAATAAAGGGGAATAATATGATGGCAATGTATGACATAATTATTAGCTCTTGCAAGATAACACCACGAAGGTTTGGTGATACCGTGATACCGACGATGTAATGTTATTTTTATAAGCAGATAGGAATACCTAATGCTAAATGTAATTAAAACAAGTTTGCTTACGATCGAGATAAAGATAATGGACAAACGTCAGAAACCTGCCCCGATTACAATCGAAGCTAAACGATTGGACTTCGTTTTCTTTTTATTAATTTTTTGTAATAGGATGCTGTCTTATTTGACCAAAACTCGACTGGTAGAGAATGCTTTATGGTATTAAGTCCGCCTATGTACCACTCTTGTCCACGAGCACGAAGTTTAAATAAATAAGACATTAATTACCTCGCGGTTTTTTTCGACAGTCTACACAACTAGTGGACAGTGGCCCTCATTACATACTCTGACAATTAATTAAATGCGGAATTATTACGGTTAAAGTTGATTAATGGAACATGGGGTCCGATGCCCGCTACAGGCGGCGCCACCACACCGTTAGAATAATCATTGACGGTAATAAGTTGTGTGACCGCAAATGACGGTCTGTGCTAGCAAGACGATGATGACGAATGATAAACTATTGCATCTTTCACCCTGGTAGATCCCACGATCCCACTAAGGTTGAATTATAGCAAAATTATGGTTTTAGCTGGAAAAAGTAATGCTATGTAATAATAATAAAGCTGATGCACATTTAACAGCATTCAATACTGCCGTTTAATATGCCATCAATGCCATTCAAATTCTGGTTTAAACGTGTTGATCACGATCAGTTTCTTTGGTTAAATTCAACCTTCATTGCCTTTATGGCTCTCTACTTTTCTTTACCGGCCTTCCCTACCCGGAAAACGGGCATAAACAACCATATAATTAACATTTACTTTTAGACCGCGAATTTATCGGATAGCGGTAACGGTGCGTAGGTATTTCGATTATGTGTAACTTACGTGCGTCGTCGTGTTAGCGTCAGAATGGCTGGTTGTCTATGGCAATCAGCTCTGAAAGTATATTCAAGAATTGCTACACAATTGCTTATATTTGCTATATGTGTTCGATAATTGCTACATATGATACATTCAGAGAAATACGAATATTTTTTTGACCAGCCGTTCTGACGTCAGGATGTATGGTCGCCTCCGTGATCAGCATGAAAAACGCAGAATTTCTAAAAGTATGTAGTATCAATAATTGCTTACTAATTGCTACTTTCACGAATTTAAGTTTGAGCTTCGTACATACATTAGGTAAAAAAATATAGCTTTTATTAAAATTTGTATGAAAGAGCGCCTAATAATTTGGAAAGGCAATGTTTTACTACAGCAGCGTCTTGTTCAAATCGTACAGGCGTTCACAATTATGGGTCACCTACCCCATCTGTTGACGCGGAATCGAATTAGTTAATTGAAATTATTAATGACAAACAAAAAGACAACATATTATGCGTGTAGCTGACAATGGTATGACCACCATCAGGGTTCATTGGTGGATAAGCCATTGTCAGCTACACAACTTATGCTTAATCAAGCAGTACATACCTACCTACAAAAGCATAAATATGAAACACGGGAAATGTATGAAAGAAAACAATCGTAATACTTCGTTAAATCTTTATATAATATTATTTCTACGTGTACACAAAATCAACAAATTACTATTTTTTAACATATAAAATACAATGAGGGATCATCTTCTTTGGACTTTTTGTTATCTTTGTAGATTGATCATCGTAACAATTCCACTGTAAATTTCGCCTGCAGTGAGCTTTATAGTGACCAATTTGTATTCCAGGTGACGGAGGAATAAATTCTATTATTGACAATAAACGAAATTCAGTGTTGTGCAATAACAGGTGGATCGGTGGATCATCTACTGAAATAAAATCATTTGAATTAAATTCAAATGCAATTAGGTCTCGTAAGGCTATAGTAAACGATTTAATACCATGACAGTTATGTCGACGGCATTGTGTAATTTCTTCACAATTAATAAGTGTATTTGCGGCTTCTTGTAACTCCTTAACAGTTTTATTAACGTCTATATGTAGAACAGGTATTTTCCGCTGAACATTATTGATCGGGCATTCTAATTCTGTGCAATGTTCTCTTTCGTCCGCACTATCCGACAAAAGTACAATAGATTTTAACTTTCTTTTTCTTTTTTTAACGTCTTTTCCTTTTCCTCTCCAGTTTTCAATAAAGGTCGGATTCTCAGCAAAAATCGAATCATCTGTAAACTCTTCGTTTGTTTGTAGCTTTTTTTTCTGAACCAAAGTTTTTGAGACCTTTTTCAGCGTGTTTTTTGAATTATTGACCTCGACCTTTCTTTGGTGAGCTAATTCTTGGCAAGGATCCCAATAATACACATAAAAAGGATAAACTGAAATATGCTTAATGGCTTCTTTATAAGGCGATATTAGTGTCATTAACCATAATGAAAGAATTTGATTTTTATCTAAATATGAACTCTTGTTTACTTCGTGTTTTATTTGACGTAGGCAACCAACTGTCGGCAGATGAGCAGGCTCAGGATCATCGGAATCCATAATTTTATTAGCCATTGTGTTACGGTATGTTATAGCAGCAACATGTTTGAGATCATCAGATATTTCTGTTCGCTTCGTAGGCGATAGTTTTGTTTTTCTAGCAAAAGTATGAACAAAATTTTCATCGTAATTTGCTATAATGCATTTGCATTGAGCAATTTTATTAGAAGGCCAGCTAATTATAACCTTCACTTTAGCCTCACATTGTTTACAAAATCCAACGCACGTTATGTTATTATTCTTATTATTCGTGTTTGTACATAATGATAACGTCTAATTTTTTTTTTGTCAATCTGTTTTGTCCTGTTGGGAAACCAATAAACACCTTTTCTTTCTTTCTTTCTTTCTATTAATAGAATACTGTTTAAATATCCAATTGTGTGCAATGGGATGAACCTCCCAAATTTTTTCACGCATTAGATGCGCCCACTGATGCTTAGGCAAAAGATTTTTCATTCTAAATACAGTTTCTGCACCCTTATTTAATTTAATGCGTTTACTTATTGGTTGCATTCGTTCCCATTGATACGTGTCAATCATAAAATCGTAACATACTGTTTTTTTACCTTTGTATTTTTTTTTAAATTCATCACTATTCGAAAGAATTTGTTTTGGTTCTTGGTTATCACAAACCTCAAGATCATCAGAGTCACCAAAGAAATAGTCAAAATTTTTCTTTACAGAAAGGAACAGTGCTTGCTTCGTAATTTTATTTGATAAAAAGGCACTTATTTCACTGAATAATGGATCGGTAGATGATGGTAAATGGGATTTATTGGAAAAATACTTTTTGTATTGCAGGAACGCATTTTTTTGATCATTTAGTGGCACAGTAAACTTTCTTCCTCTTTTCATTGTCACCAAACGTAAATCACAAAACACAGACGTAAGCACTAAGTTTCACTATTGTTACATTTTTCTTTTGATGTACTTATCAAAAAAGTCAGAACAGTTTCAACGTTTAACTGATACTAGTAAATATTATGTTATGGAGGGTAGGTACCTACGTTTAGGGTAGACCGGGGACAATTGAAACAGGTCATGATTGCAACAACTTCAATTTCTCGGAAACTATGATACCTACGCGTGTGATGCGGCGTTCGTTGCATCGTCGGCCATATTCGGTTTTGTGTTTAGCACGGCTCGAGCGAGCGAGCAATGTAGTCGCACACAGGACGCCTCGACGAATTTCACGCCAAAAAGTAAGTTCTCACCATTTTTATTTTTTTGGTTTTTACCTATTTTACTCTTGTAGTTTGTCAGTTTTTCTTATTTGAGAGTATTGTTTGTCTATTTAAGTTAGTTTTTATTACTGTTAATTATTATTTAAGTCAATATATTACAAAATATTGAGTGTTAAAGTAGAAGTTGTGACATGGGTACGTTTGAAACGACGTGGCTGTGGACGTTTGAAACGTTTCAAACGTCCCCGCATATTTCGCATTTTTATCCGACTGCACAGAAGAAGGTTGTGTTTTCTAAAATGAGTCTGCCGCAGGATTTGAAGCCGCTGTCCCATCTTCTCCTAAGTACTTAGGGACTCCACAGCCAAATTCCATGGTCATACATGTGTCGGAACAGTGACCTTACCAGCCCGATGACACTACAACCAGGGTTGGGCAGTATTTGAATTACTTACTTGTAATTAAAATACGTAAGTAATTGAAATACAAAAACGTATTTTGTATTTGTATTTCAATTACTTCCTGAAATTAGTTTTTCGTATTTCAAATACCCGACGACGAAGTATTTTGTAATTAGTATTTCAAATACTTGAGGCTTCAAAACACATTTTAACATTAAAATACATTTATCCCCTCGTCTGTCCACTTTTTTGTGGTGGTTTTTGAAGGCGATTATTTTTATTTTGAAAAAGTTTTTGTGATTATGTATTTTGTATTTCAATTAAAAATATCTAAAAAATACTGTATTTTGTATTTTATTCAAATACCTTACTTAAAGATTTAAATTACTTGCGATACTGTATGTATTTTGTAATTTGTATTTCAATTAAAGCAAAGCATGTATTTTGCCCAGCCCTGACTACAACACCCAACAGTCTACCGCAGGACTTGAAGCAGACCGTCAATAAACCATTGTTATGATTGAAACATTTTTATGATTGAAACATTGTTATGATTGAAACATTGTTACGATTGAAACAAGCTGTTTTGTATGAGACTGGATTATCTTTTTTTATACCCCATGTAAGTGCAATTACAGCAAAATAGGGTAACAAGTCTTTCAATCATGTGAAATAGTATTCATTAGCACAAATTAAAGCTCGAAAATGATTAAAATAAGAGATATTTTACGTTGTTTATATTAAAGATGTTTTTGCTTTTATAATTTTCAAAATATTAACTTTACGGTGACACACTTGTCACGATCTCAATAAATAATTTAGTAGTAAGTTATATTTTTAAGATTGAGTAAAAACCTTCAGTAGTTCCTGAAATATTTCAGTGTTTCAATTATCCCTACTTACCGTTTCAACCGTCCTTGGGGTGGGGTCAATAGAACCACTGTGCCCCGGTCTTCTTTAATGTGTGATTGTAGGTTATCTATTCAAAATAGAGATATAGATTATGTTTAATTTAGGAACTAGATAACGACCCTTTCAACTATATAAATTCGAGGGATGTAGGTACTATAGATACTTCACTGCACACGATTTAAGTCAAATTGTTTCAATTGTCCCCGGTCTCCCCTATTAAATACTCACCAAACGTCATTAAAGTCGAAGTGAACGCCTGCAAGATTTGAACAAGACACCTCTGGTAAAAAGAATTTGTTGCCTTTCTAAATTATTAGGCGCTTTTTCGTACAAATTTTAATACAAGCTATATTTTTTTACCTAATGTATGTACGAAGCTCAAACTTAAATTCGTGAAAGTAGCAATTAGTAAGCAATTATTGATACTACATACTTTTAGAAATTCTGCGTTTTTCATGCTGATCACGGAGGCGACCATCCATCCAGACGTCAGAACGGCTGGTCAAAAAATATTCGTATTTCTCTGAATGTATCTTATGTAGCAATTATCGAACACATATAGCAAATATAAGCAATTGTGTAGCAATTCTTGAATATACTTTCAGAGCTGATTGCCATAGACAACCAGCCATTCTGACGCTAACGTCGTCGTCGACTTGATACGGGTTTCGCACTGACGCATTACTCTCAATTTCACATATTTCTTACGTGATTGTTTTTTGCATTCTTATGAAAGTAAAAAGGCAATTGATAAAGGGCAATGTAGCGCAGATTTCTGGGTGTCAAAAGACAAGACAGGGTTCGAAAAATTACGCTACGTTTCAAAACGGGTATAGTGGACGTTGGCAAGAAGGCTGCTAGGCTAAAATGAGATTGAGAGGGTGACGGCAGCTGCAAACCCGATGACCGCTGGGTGAAATTACCCACAGGATGGGTGCCGGGAGATGGTCGGCACGGCTGAAGCCGACCCAAAAACAGATGGTGAGAGGAACTGGATACGTATTGTAAGGGCTGGTCTGAAGAGTTCTCGTAGGTATAGATTAACGTATTCCTTAATATTGCGGTTTCTATCAATAATTACTGTAGGTAATAAGATAATTACCTACATTCGTTTTGTACCTATTCATTGCGTAACCAGTTTACTTTAGACTACCTATGTATTCCATCCATCTTCTATGCAGAATGCATCCTCCTTTCTGAAGGCCTTTCTAAAGGTCATGTGCTCCTGCCTCTCTTTGTATGTTCTATCTTTAAATATTTAGGTTAGCCTGTCCAAGGCATAGTGCCTTGGGTAGTTTATGTTTCTTTTTATGGTCACCATAAAGTTGCCAGCCTTGAAAATAAGGCATAAAGGATTAACAATGCTGATATTTATGTGACCTTGGCCTCTACACCCCTAGGCAGGGGTGGGTGTTTGTGTGTGAGGTGTAAGAATATTTTATTACCTTACCTTGAACACAACAAGGAATTTATGCATAGTGCCTATAAAATCTAAAAATGTTTTAAAAGAGTTTGATTGATTGTTTTATATGTGTACTTATGTTAATGAGTTTAGGGATTCAGTTCATTGTTCACCATTACAATGAAGTAATAATTCTGAATTATATCCGTGGCTGGCGTGAATATGTTGATAAGTCTAAAACTGCAATTTGTCAGGACGGCCATTTAAAGGGTTTGACGTCTTCTGGTAAATCGGTAAATTAGTTTAACATAAATGTTGTAGTTGTTTTATAGGTTCTTTTATGCCCCCTTTTTAATGATGACAGTAAATAATCGAAATTCCCTATAGATTGCATAATAATAGACTTGTCAATTCGTTCACCAACGACTTATCAACTTATGCACCGACTTATCCACTTATTCACCGCGTTATCTACATATTCACCAACAGTTATCAACTTATTCACCTACTTAATAGGGAGTATTATTAAGTAAACAATGTTATTTTATTGAAAAACCCATTATTATTATTGGAATAGTTTTTGCCCGTGGCTTCGCCCGCGTGAATGTCGGTTAAACTACAAAGATGACGATTTTCCATACAAACTTTCATCCCCAATTTTGACTAGGAATAATGTTGAATTTCCAAAATTTTTCCTTATTCCTAGTCTATATTATAAAGGGAACCTCTGTGCTGAAAATCAGCATTCTAGGTCTAAGGGTTTGGGCTGGGCGTTGATGAGTCAGTCAGTAAGCCAGGACTGTTCCTTTAATTTATATAGATAGATAGCAAACAGTTAAAAAACAAAAAAAAACTGGCCAAGTGCAAGTCAGACTTGCACATGAAGAAGTCCGGACCATCGTAGTAGGGGAACCCCCTTAAATTTGTATTATTTCTTATTTTAGCGGCGACAGACATATTTATTTTGTGATAAGTTTGTTTTTCATATTGTTTGTATGAATGACAAAGTTATATTTGCGGTTTTTTAAATGAGCTATATATAAAAAACTACTTACTATATCTCGTTCAAAAAAAATTCGGTTGAAAGTTATCATTGCGATCTACAGCATATATTTTTTTTAGATTTTTCTCTTTCTTAGTTTAGAATTTAGAGGGGGGACGACACTCATTTTACCCCTTTAGAAGTGTTTATCTTTCAAACGATTGAATTTGAGAAAAAATGGTTTCAGAAACCTCAGTGTCATTTTTAAAGACCTATCTTTAGATACCCCACACGAATAGATTTGATGAAAAAAGTATTTTTTTGTTTCAGTTCCCTTAATCTTGTATTATTTTTTAGTTTTGTATAAAAATCCTATAGCGATTTAAAGACTTCATCTACATACCAAGTTTCAACTGTGTAGTCTTAATAGTTTCCGAATAAAGTGGCTGTGACATACGGACGGACAGACATGACGAATCTATAATGGTTCCGTTTTTTGCCATTTTACTACAGAACCCTAAAAATATTTGATTTGCTAAAATATCTACTACTTACTCAAATCAAGCATTGTTCTTCTACCTAAACAAATATTAAAATGAAGGACCACGAAACTATCAGTTTACCAGTGTTTTTACAATAAAAAACAATGATATAGAACATTATTTTAATGGACCACAAACATACAGACACAAGATACAAGATAAAATGTCATACAGATACACGTATGTGTACTACAAATTAAATTTCAAAAATTAAGCAATATAAAATTAATAATAAACACAATTAGATGTCTTGAGGTCAAGCCAAATCAGTGAAGAGAAAATAATAATAAAGAACATTGTTTTATTGGACCACAAATTAATATACAGACACAAGATTACATAAAGAATTAATAAAAATTTAGCAAAGTAAAATTAATTAGAACCAATCAGTGAACAGAAAAAAAAAGAATTTATTGGACCTCAAAGTCTTCTTCGTCTGGGTTGTCCTCGTCCATATCTGGATCAGTAGATGTTTGACATCACCGTCAGTTTTTATATTTCTATAAAACTCTTTAAAAGAGTCGTCAATCAAGTCAATCATGTCCATCAAATCTTTTTTTTTCTCAGCACTAATTGGCAATGCCTCCTTAGAAATTAGGCTAAAGACATCTATTGTAGACTTTCCCCTTTTCCGAAAGTTTACTGAATTAAAAGGAGGTTCGCGTTCCAGGCTTTTCTTATAGTTTATTTTGCATACGTTATTTTTGTTATATTGCAGATACACCGCGCGCGTACCTAAATAATCGCCGCGATATAATTTTAACGTCTATTAAAACCTTTATCAATACTTACTTAAAAGGTGGCAAAATGTTATTTATAATAATAATAATAATATTCCACAACTATCACACAACGCCATTTAGTCCCAAGCTAAGCAGAGCTTGTGTTATGGGTACTAGACAACTGATAAACATACTTATATATTTCTAAATACATACATATTATAGATAAATTACACCCAGACACAGAACAAATGATCGTGCTCATCACACAAACATTTGTCCTGGGTGGGAATCGAACCCACGACCTCCGGCATAGCAGTTAGGGTCACTAACCACTAGACCAACAGGCCAGTCGAATTTGTGAGTATGAGATCTGTGTCTTACCATTTTCGTCCACTTTATTTGGTGATAACTATATTTATTACATTTAGGGTTAAGAACTTCGTTGGTCGTAACTGGACATCTCAATATATCACAATTCAAACAGAAATACTTCGGTCGGCCATAACTTGATATGTCGATTTGTCAATTTAAAATTCGTGCCTATAGAAAACTCATAAGTGTTTAAGTTGAGATATCATATAACGAATATTCATTTGGGTACTGAGTATAGGTTGATATATCAACATATCAATGTTTGATCAAAAAAACATGAGAATGCATAATAGGACAAGTGGACTTGTAAATTTAGACACGTCAAAATGAGAGATGTCAACTTACGACCAAGGTCGATTGCTCCAAAATTTATGGATATTTGGAGCTGTCAATTTTTTTCATATAAGATCCCAATGCCTAGGATGTAATAAGCCAATAAAAAAAAAAACATGGAAGTCGACTTATCAATGTGTTCACGCCAGCCACGGATATATTCTTGCTAAGAACTTAAAAGAAAACCAATATAAAAACTTCATGAATGCATACAATACAATCATACAAAACATGACATTATTTCTCAAGGATCTAATAGCAGTTTAGGAAACTGCATTTTTGAACAATAGATATTTTAAAAGAAAATCATGAAATGACCCCCCCCCCCCCCCCCGCTCTTGGGCAGAGCGAAGGGGAGTGTCAGACTTCTACTGACTAAAAACCGAACCCATGTTCCTTTTTTGCCCTTGTGCCGAGGCCACGTCATCTCGTACTAAAATCCGCGGCGGTCAGTGGGTCGTCTTAGGGCTCCTCTCAAGACCCTTAGCCGGTATTAATTTTTTTATTTTTTTTTTAAATTTCAATGAACCTTGCTTCCAATTTTAAATAGGTGTCAAAGATAAGATTGGAATGTTTTTTTTTTAGTATGAGATAATAAACCAATCTACTTAGGCTATCTTTGACAGTCAACTGATAAAAGTTAATTTAATATTTTGCTGATATATTTATGATACATGAATGATGTAAAAATAAATGATGTGAATATTTTAGTTTCACTGCAATATTTAATATAATTTTTATGTGAAGTAAGTGGCATCTAAATATTTTTTTATCAACAAAGAAGTTTTAAAATAGCTATAGGACATAGAAATAAAATAGTTCGAAACAGATACCTAATAAAATTATTCTTGTCAGCTGTGTCCTTGCCTTGGCCTGAACTATGAGACATCTTATTTGTATTCAATGATATTTCTTAACAGGGATAATATTGGCAGGTTATTTATAATATTATTGTTTATAAATAGAAAATATAAATTGTTTTATGTGAAGAATGTTAACTAGATTCAATAAGACTTAATTTCTGAATTTTGAGGATTGCTTGGCTGAATATTATTTTTTTAAGTTATGTTAAATTAGAGGGAACAGTGGAAAGTTACGGAGAGACCTTTGGCCAGCAGTAGGGCACTACCTACATGTTGAATGAAAGAAAATTGAAAAGTATCAATATCTTATCTTATATTTAAATGAGACAAAAACTAAACATCAACTCACAGCAAATATTGTGTTCTGCAATCCAAAAGGTATTGGCGTCAGTCTCGCGAAAAATACAATTTTGAAGGCTTGCGGCCCCGAGATCACTTTCAGCAGAGCCCGCGCCGTCTCGTTCTTGAGCAACCGGTCCAGCGGCAAATAGCTCCGCAACGCTTTCAGCGTGAAGTGGGCAACCGCCACACCAAAGTTCGCACTCACCAACACAGTCAATATACCCCTAAAATTTCCGAATAAATATCCACTAGTTATTATTAACACCAAATAACCTATCGTCACTGGAAAACTCACGATCAAAAATAAACCCATAAACAACAAAAATATTATCCACGGATCCTGTGCGTCCACCCAGTATAAAATTGTCTTCAAATATTCTTTGAAAAAATAAAGCACCAGAACCAGACATGTGAGCAATAGTATTGATACTACAATGTTAAATAAATAACTGTACGTTGTCCTAGTGTTAATTTTAGCCCATAAACTTTTCTTTCTTGTGACCGCAGAGGGGTCAGGCTGGCATTCTTCAATGTCGACAATTTCCATGGTGACTTTCGTTGATGAAAATTAAACACAGTCTATTTATCTTTGCACTCTTTAATTTTCCACGGTATAGCGCTCGCCATGGCCTAATTTAAGCGAGTGTTTATTTCACGTTTACGCACGGCAGAGACCAAAAGTCAACGAACGTCGAACAATCAAATCAACCACTTTGATCGCTTTTCACAGACTCAAAATAAAAATTGTGAAAGAAAGAATTTCATCAAAATGTCAAACTAATATTTCAGTGTTGCATGTGTTCGTCATTTAATTACGGCAGTTCTGTCATAAAAACCGGGAGAACGTAGACTTAATCGAAAGCATTTCTGTGATTAACTTGATATTTAAATTTTCAAAGATTATGCTGATGGATTTCTGATAAAAACTAGTACATTTACGCACGAGAGTGCACAGGGTTTATGTTGCCAGTACAATTTTTGCCAGCTAATCTGTACACAACCTGTCAGAATCCAAGCGTTCCATAATGCAGTGTGCTGAACATTAACATTAGAAAAGGATAACGACACGAAGCCAGAACAAGGAAAAGCGAGAAAGAATAGCTGATGACAGAAGTGACCAATTCTAGAGCTGGAACGAAAATCTTCCACAAAATAAAATCACATCTTGGTGCACCGTGGAAGATATTTACTTTTTTTTTTAGAAAAACTCGTAAATTATCGACAAATACATTATATATGGTGTTAAGTCTTTAATAATAAATAGTTAAGAATAAGGGAAAGGATTTTTGGTTGTTGTTTATTCATTTGAAGTTTCGAGACACGACATAACCATGCCGCCGAAGAAAGCACCAGCCGCTGCTGGCGGTGGTGCTAGCAAAAAGACGGAGGCGAAGAAAAAGGACAAAGTCATTGAGGTAATTTCTCAAAACCATTTTTAAAATAATCGTGAAGTTTTCTTAACTCAAACTCTTGGCTCTGGTGATTCCATCACAGTAATGTAGGACAAAGTATATTCTGTAGTATTCTAGAAATCTACATAGCCTTTGAATAATATCATTAATGCTTTGCAAGCATTTCCGACACCAATAATGACATCAACTTCAAATGAGAGCAATAATTGTCCCACAAACTATTAAAATCACCACACATTTCAAAGTACGTACTTAGACAATACTAATCAATGATTCTCGCTCCAACAGGACAAGACCTTCGGCCTTAAAAATAAGAAGGGGGCCAAGCAGCAGAAGTTTATCCAGCAGGTAGAGAAGCAGGTAAAAAGTGGCGGCATTCATCCGGCAAAGCCTATGGAAGACAAGAAGAAAGAAAAGGAGCTCAAATTGAAGGAACAGAAGGAATTAGCAGCACTCTTCAAACCTGTGCAAACACAGAAGGTTGAGAAAGGTAGGTTGTAAACTGGTTTTTTTTTTTTAAAACATTGCCCCACACTAGGAATTCCTCCTGTATCGTAGGTGCGTTCACAAACATTTAAACTCACATACACAAATATCCAGACCCGAAACAACTATCCGTAGGCCGTACAAATATTTGTTCCGTGTGGGGATCGAACCCGCGACACGCAGCGCAGCAGTCCATTGCTTGAGCCACTGCACCAACCGTGCCGTTAAAATTTATCAACTTCTAGAATCTTTAACTTAGGGGACTGTAATCTAAAATCTTGACCTGACAACGGACTTTTAATTGGAGACTTGTTTAAAAAGAAATCTGCTGTTTGTTCTGATGATTTGACTGTCCATGTCCTTATATTACAGTTTTGTATGAAACAGTTGTTATTTGTTCATGTCCCTTGCTCTGCTATTCTTGGAGTAACTTGGAGTATTGTGTTTCAATTCCTGCATGGAATGTTATAGGCCTGCCTGTTTATGTATATGTGTTTATAAATGTTGATAAACACATGTACATAAACAGGAGCCCACAATACAGGAGACATTTCTGATATGGAGCAAAATTAAAAGAAGATATGGCAGGAAAGGAGGTGGAAATGACGAGTAATAGAGAAGTATGGAAAAGAATGTTAAACTGAGTGACAGGCGCTAGTGAAAATGGAGCTTCTTCGTAAGGATTCTTGAAAATAATTACACCATGATGTAGGCAGATAATTTCCACATATATTCTTCAAAATAAATAATCTATATTTCTACACTGATTAATTACAAAACTATTAGATACAATTCAGGATTGACCGAGGGAACGGCCATAGTCCGGGGAACAGATTTTTAAGCAAGTGACATTGACAGTTGAAAACGGTGTTGCTCGGTTACAACAATTTATAAAACATACACGTGAGACATTTAGTATTACCATATTTTCTAACAAAGAACACAAATGCTGCTCTTACGCTATAAAATTGGCATAAGGGTAGGAGAATTATGAGGATGATCAAAAAGCTTTGCTTAAGTACTTGAAATTATGATTTTATTTCACTGTTACAATAAAAGTTTGTTTTCTTTCTAGGTACTGATCCCAAATCGGTGGTATGCGCTTTCTTCAAACAAGGCCAGTGTACAAAGGGAGACAGGTGCAAGTTCTCCCATGACCTTACTCTAGAAAGAAAGGTATGTCGTTTATTGTTACTGTAAACATAAACCGCCTTATTACAAATGGTAGTTAAACCTGGTTTAACTTAGACTTGGTTTATCTCGCATGCTGTCACTTTCTTTTGAATATTATTGAAGTGAGACGTCATGCGAGAAGTTTTCTGGTTTTAGGTGTCTATGATAGAACCTTTAATTTTGACATCCGTTCCTCCTGGCTTTTCTACTGGCCACAAGTTTAAATCTTTCTTTTCTCACAGGCAAATAATTTTTTTAAGAAATATTTTATGATCTGGAGCGGAGATAAAGTTTTCGTTTTTCCCAAATCATAGTAATATCAGTATTACACTCCTCTCAAAGGAGTCACAAAGTTGTTATAATTCCTCCAGGACTGAACTTCAGTTTTGCATTTTGTTGGATACCAAAACGATTTGTAACCCACAAGTTATTTAAAAACTATTGCACCTGATTTATTTTAAAAGGTGTAGTGTAAAACACTTTTTAAAAAATGTATCTAAATTTTTTTTAACTTTTATTTCAGGCTGAGAAACGTTCCCTGTATGTTGACATGCGAGACGATGAGGACACTATGGACAATTGGGATGAAGATAAGCTGAAGGAAGTTGTGGAGAAGAAGCATGGAGAAGGTGATAAGGCGAGGCCCACTACCGATATTGTAAGTGCTCAATATTATAATCGATTGATCTCATAGAGATCTTAGAGGCTGAGTTGAGGAATGCAGTTGCACTTTGCATTATGGATTCAGTGCTTGCTGTGTTCAAAATATTTGCTTTTTCTTATAAATGCAACATAATTCTTTTTTTTTTAATTGAAATCTAATCTCCAATAATTATGTAACATACTTTAACTAATGATGACATAAACTGTCAAACATGTGGCTTATAGACATGCCTGTGTCTTCAAAAGGCAGCATGACAAAATTACCAAGTTCTAACTACCCTATTTTTCACAAATTACAGATCTGCAAACATTTCTTGGAAGCAGTAGAAAGATCGAAATATGGTTGGTTCTGGGAGTGTCCTTCTGGTGGCAAATGTATATACAGGCATGCGCTACCAGCAGGCTTCGTCCTCAAGAGAGATAAGAAGAAAATGGAGGAAAAGAAGAATGAGATCTCTTTGGTGGACCTAATTGAGAGAGAGAGGGCAGCACTTGGACCTAACCAGACTAAGATCACACTGGAAACCTTCCTCGCTTGGAAGAAAAAGAAGATTAAGGATAAGCAGGTTTGTGAATGTGGATTCAATTGGTACTTACAAGATATTATGACTGCCTCGTTAGTGACCGCAAGGGACTACTCTGCACGAGGTCCTGGGTTCGATTCCTTGGTCGGGCAAAGTGTTATCAAGTTTTCTATCAGAAATGTCTCAGTAGTAGCCACGGAGACTGGATTTGTGCCCGGTTGATAGCAATAGGCTCGCCCCTTAGTACATGGGACATCAGCATAACTTTTTGTTTTTTTTAATAAATTGGTCCATTTGCGATCGGTCGCCAGACGATAGGTGTTAGGTGTCGCAAGTTAGGTGCGACAGCGCATTGGTGGCCCAGTGGTAGAGCAGTGGTGGCCCAGTGGTGGTGGCCCCGACTTACGAACAGTGAGTCGTGGGTTCGAACCCCGTCAGGCACATTACTTTGTGTAATTTATTTCATCACCACTGTTCTCAAAACGGTGAAGGAAAACATCGTGAGGAAACCGGCATGTCTTTGAACCAAAAAGTTCGAAGACATGTGACATTACCAATCCGCACTGGGCCCGCGTGGTAGATCATAGCCCATCCCTCTCCTAGAGAGGAGGCCTGAGTCCCTGCAGTGGGAACATTATAGGCTGATGATGAGGTGCAACAGCAACTGTCATTCAACATAACTGGCGAAATGTATATATGACTTGAATGTTGTACTGGCAACAATTAATTTATGTAGTTAACTGTACTGTACTCTACCAAGACATCATCATTAACCTTAAACTAACCCTGAAAATTACTTGAAGATACATTTAACTAAAACAACCAATCCTTGCACACTTACAGGAAGCACTCACAAAGGCTGAAGACCAACGTCGCACCGACTTCAAGGCCGGTCGCGCGGTCGGTCTCTCCGGCCGAGAGATGTTCTCCTTCGACCCTGCCCTGGCGGCTGACGCTGATGATGATGATGACGAGGCCGTCGACCTCGCTACCTACACCTACGGTGATGATGAGGAACAAGACAATACCGAGTACAGGGAGGTGCAGTTCGACCTTATTGGCATGGAGGCTTCAGAGGTGAGATACTTTTTTTTACTATTATGCTTTGTAAAAGGAGTCTTTGTCTAGAAAAGAGGTGACTTCTGACTACTGATATGACGATTAGTATACAAATATGGAAGAAAAAAATCGTACAAATGAACACCCACGTGGGTTCTCGACATCTAGCTCTAAATAAAAATGCTCGCAATTTCAAACCACCGTATTCTATGTTGTTAAAATACACAGCTGTTTAAATGTTTACATTATTTGGTGCTGTATTCACTAAGAAAAACCTACATTATAAATGAGCCCCCCACGTGGGTTCCCGGCATCGCAAGTGCGACTTGAGTGAACCCACCCGGTGGGGTCTCGGCATTGAAGGTGCTAATGATTTCAATTTGTTAGAGCGTCTTTTACTCAAATGTATTATATTTATTAGCATATTAACACTCACTGACTGAAAGTAACACTAAAAAATGTTTGTTCCCAGGCGGATGACACGGGCACCAAAGCGCAGGATGACCGATTGCATCAACTCACCCAAGGTCTGGAGAACGGCAACGGCGACGGACCGGAAGGCCAGAGCTCCAGCGACGCCTCTCCCTCCGACGAAGCCTCCGCCGCTGTCCCTATCAATGAAAACCTTTTCCTTGATGAAGACTTAGATGAAGAACTTCAAAATCTCGATTTAGAAGACTAGGATTCAAATTTCGTTTTTTTTTCAAAGAGTTTCATGTAGTGCCAATGTGGTATCATGTAACAAGACAATACAGACATACTCAGTTTACTCTAAAATTTCTACGCAATATACATAGCGTCCCAGTATGGTTGTTGACCTCACAGGGTCGAATTTTTTTTAATATTATTATATAAAATACTGCTGACAGCAGTATTTTGTTGTTGTCCCCGTTTACACTGCTAGCTAATTTCACAAGATGTTGACCATTTATCAAGAAGAAAAGCTAACAAACGTATGACTAACTTATTTATGAAAAACTATCTTAGTATAATTACTGCATTTCACTAGCGCGCGTCAACCATTGCAATTTAGACCTTATTGTGATGAGATTAAATGTCATATGACGCGCGCTCATGATTTGCAGTTACATGTTTATGAAACGATCAACTATTCTATCTAATATTTGCTTTTGATAAGATAGTTTTGATAGTTGTCAGTTGAAGATGATGGCACAACTTGGAAAATATAAAACACATTCTACACATCGAAATATCCACATTATGATTGTATGCTCATAGAAAAATTATAAATATTTGTTCACATACGAAAGTAATGTATTTGTAAATAAAATAACGTATTTTTAATTGATGTTTGTTTTATTATATATAATCCTTATTCATTCATTCTTAATCTATACTTATAATAAATCTGTAGAGAGGTCAATTCTGTACATGATATATTTTTTCAAAATAACTATCAGGGGGTAATTAGTGATCGATACTGATGCCAAAAATGCAATCAGTAAAATTTTTGTCTGTCTGTCTTTCTGTCTGTCTGTCTTCCTGTCTGTATGTTCCTTATAGAAACAAAAACTACTCGACGGATTTTAACGAAACTTGGTACAATTATTCTTCATACTCCTGGGGAGGTTATAGTATACTTTTCATCACGCTACAATCAATAGGAGCAGAGCAGTGAAGGGAAATGTTGTGAAAACGGGAGAAGTTGCTCCATTTTTTAAGCTTCCGTCGCGTGTGCAGCCTTAATGGTTAAAGCTACATAAAAATCATTTATGACGGAAATGTTCTACATAAAATTATCTAAAAAATATCCCACAACAGTATATGTCTATCTTTTATGGTTGACTCACAATAACACGTGTAACTCCCGATAGCTTAGCAGTTCGGAGCTTTCTGATTATACAGGGTGGAATTTTGTAATGTCACCTGGAGGGAAAGTACTCTTAATACTGCAGATAGAAAATTTTACTCAAAGGAAACATTCCTTTATTTTTGAATAGAAAGCAAACTGCATTCAAAGATTTTCGAAAATTCTCTTCTCCCACACCCGGGAATCGAACCGGCTAAAATCTGAAAAAATTATACCCTGTACTTTTATTGCATCGATCGTTAGGGTCAATTATAAGGATGAAATCTCTCTAACAAACATGATAAATTAAATGAAAGGAAAACCTGCCTGCGAGATTTTTTTTGTGGGGATATGTAAAAAATCAAATTTACATGAAATCTTATGCGAATGACAACGAGTTGAGAGTTGAAGTTCAAATACGATTTATAAATTCACCACAACATTTTATTAAAGGTTACTAAAATGAATTCGTTAAAAGAATAAATTTGTGTATCCAAGAGAATGGAGCCCGTTTCGAGCAACTAATTAGTTAGTTTACCATTTTTTGTAAATAATTAAATTAATTTAAGATTTCCTGGTTTTCTTTTCATTTAATTTATCATGTTTGTTAGAGAGATTTCATACTTTTATTTGACCCTAACGATCGATGCAATAAAAGTACAGGGTATATTTTTTTCAGATTTTAGCCGGTTCGATTCCCGGGTGTGGGAGAAGAGAATTTTCGAAAAATTTTGTAATGCAGTTTGCTTTCTATTAAAAAATAAAGGAATGTTTCCTTACGTACTCAAGACGCTTTTTGTTACGTAAGAAAATATGGACGTCCCGACTTATTTATTACTGTAACTACCAAGCCCAAGTGGGATGAAATCACTCGGGAGCTTCTTGAGGGTCAAGCACCGCATGACCGCCATGATATTATCGCAAGAGTTTTTCATTTAAAATTAAAATCAATGATAGATCTACTTACCAAAGATAACATTTTTAGTATAACGCGGACGAAGTCGCGGGCAAAAGCTAGTAATACATATAAGTTTTTAAACTGACATGGTCACTGACACTACTATTAATATCATAAACGGGATATTTACCATGTTCTTAATACATGTTTAAAAAATATAAGAATTCTTTTAACAGTATACTTTATAGGTACACAATGTATCATAATAACTCTAAAATAACAATTTAATATTATAGTAACAAATTGGTATGCGTTTTCTCTAAAACTAGGCAACATTAAAGCGCTCTGTCGGATTTCAACTTTCGACTCAATACAGAATAATTTGGTCATCATCGACAAAACATTATAAAGACTTTTCAATCGCCAGCCATCGCGCCGGGTTCCCGATAGTAATATTGTCTATTTGTTGTGGAGTGAAACCTTTGGATCTCATCTTCGGGAGCACGTTGTTGATTATGTGTGCGTAGCCGTGGCCACCAAAACTGGTCTGAAAACAATAGAAAATAATCATTGATATAATAAAACCCTAGATGCACAGTCTCGAACAAAACAAACAGTCGAAGCTGTCGCCAAACACTCACCAATACACGCACTACTACATGTAGTTATCGTCACTATAAACATATTTTTTTTGGCAAATTCAACCTTACGCAGATTCCTTTTACAATGCAATTATAAAAAGCAATATTAAAAGTATTTTGTACGACCGTGCAGAGACGCGAGCGACGCGAGACTATTTGAAATGAGTTCATTGTGAACTCATTTTAAGCGGACGGTTTTGAGACGTGGAGTGTGTATCTTGGGTTTTATTATATCAATGAAAATAATGCTCATTCTCAACATTTAGTAGAAAAACGTCCTTCTAGAAGAGTTCAGTCGAACGGACAAAAGCTCATTTTGATTTCGTTTGCGCGGCTTGAAATCACGCCGCGGCCGAACTAAATCCAACATGATAGATTCATTCCGCGTCGACAAGTTTCACTCACACAACAAAGGTGCAACCACGGACTTATTAAGTGGGTTATCGCAGCCGTACAAGTCTCCTGCTACTACAATAGTAGTTAATGCGACTGTGCATAATGAAGGGCATTACAACACAAGTGTGGGTTTAAGAAACGAGCCGAAGGCGAGTTTCTTACAGCATCACACGAGTGTTGTAATGCCTAATTATGTATAGTTGCTTATATACTACTTTATCTACCCAAATATCAGAAGGGCTCTATGATGGGTTCAGGAACCATAGGGAAATGACCAGGGCCCCGAGTCTGCTATTCAATAGTGTCAGAATGGTCTATCATTGATCTCATAATAGGGGATCGGACTGGGTCAAAATAATATGATTCTGTTTAGTCCGTAAGTTAGACTATCGAAAAATATTGAATACGTGTTTTTTGTTTTATCAAATCAATAAAAAATGACGAAGATAAAACGCGTCAAAGATCTTGGAGTGGGGCTTGAAACGTCACTTGTGTCGTCAAAATGTACTATCATTATATGGCGTCACACGAGTTTTCGAAGCACTGTATCGTCTTCATTTTAAGTTGACGTGAAAAAAGAAAAAATACGTGTCCAATAATTTTTGGAAATCTATCTGACGGACTAATTAGTTTTTTTTTGTCCGATCCCCTATTGTTGATTTTGACAAGTAGACGACAAGCCAAAAAGTACTTTTTGGCTTGTCATCAATCAACAATTATGAGATCAATGATAGACCATTCTGACCTGACACTGTTGAATGTTGTCGAGACTTGTTGCCAGTGTAATGCAATAAAAAATGTAGATGTTCAGATGTCTTTTTGATGATCTTAATGTAGATACTAGAATAGCACACTCACTTGAATTTGACACCTGTTCCAAATTTAAACTCATAACCTACTGTTTTCAGTAGGATATGAGTTCATAACAGTTCCGTTTATTTCTGCTGGTTGGTAATGCTGGTCATTGCCTATGGTTTTTGAACGCATTAGAGAGGGTTTATGATATTTGGGTAGATAAAAGCTTTTTTATTTTTCTTTTACTTTTACTTCTTGACTAGGTACCTACTCCACATACGAGGCACACCTATAATAATTTTATAAAAAAACTTTTTTGCAAAAAAAACAACCGACTTCAAAAACACCAAAAAGAGAAAAATAAACTTAAGAAGAAAAATCAGCTTCTGAAGTCGGTGACTTTTGTTTGTTTGACTTCATGTTTTTGCCACCGACTTCAGAAGCTGATTTTTCTTCTTAAGTTTATTTTTCTCTTTTTGGTGTTTTTGAAGTCGGTTGTTTTTTTTGCAAAAAAGTTTTTTTATTTTTAGTTGTAATAAGTACCTATATATATAATATATCCTATACAAATATTTACTATGCATTTAACATTTTATTTTTGTTCCGTATGGTGTCGGACGCAAAGAATAGCACCATCCCATATCTTCCCGTGGGTGTCGTAAGAGGCGACTAAGGGATGTACCAGAGAATGGGCAGCAGCGTTCTTTGTGCTTTTTGTATCGACCGTACTGCGATCGCCAACCCGCCTGCCAAGCGTGGCGATTATGGCAAACCCCCCCTAAGCAAAAATTACACTTAGGGGAGGCCTATGTCCAGCAGTGGACGTCTTTCGGCTGAAATGATGATGATGATGATTTAACATTCAACCAAGAAACCTAACCCTTAACCTTCAAGATTCAACTATTTTTGCTGCATAAAGACAAGTGATGACTGCTAGATGCGAATACTTGAATAGCGTCAGAAAAAGCACGAAACACGTAATACGTGTCTATGAAATTCATAATAACAACTAAAAAAATGTGTATTGTACACATCTGCATACCCCCTCAGAGCATACAAGCGTGATGTTACGTCATGATAATGTATATTCAATAAACATCCAAGCGATTCCAGCAATTTCGACAGATTTGCCGTCTATTTTTGAAGAGTTCCATTGTATATATCCGAAGATCAGCACCAGATCTTCACCAAATTAAAATGGGACCACCTCAGGAGTATACTCTTTCAAATAAAAACAGAATTTTGAGAATCGGTCCACAAATGGGGGAGAAATCAGGTAACATACAAAAAAAAAAAAAATACATACACACGAACATATAACCTCCTCCTTTTTCGAAGTCGGTTAAAAATGAAAACTCACCAATCGATGTTTCGTATGAATATCATGCGACATGAGTATTCTATCCTCTCGACCCTCGTCTGCCAGTAAGGATATCTTCTGAATCCTCTGAGCATCACTGAGCATATCAGTAGTTACCTCCAGCTGATAATACGATACTTCTGTACCGAACAAGTCCAACTGGCAGTATGTGCCTAACTCGGCGAATTCTAATAGAATGTCATCTTCTACCAATGTGCCTGAAAATATTAGGTGTAGGTACTTATTATATTAACATTGCGCCGGTATTCTCCGGGGGGGAAACCTGAAGAGTATCATAGTAAATCAGGCTAAAGCAGGAACCGGATAAGGTTAGATATATAACCCATTATGTTTTATTAACCACTTAATTAGTTGGACAGATAATCTCAATAAAGTGGCTGAAAGAAACTGTATAGCCAAGACACTGAACCGCCAAAAGTGGAGAGATTTGGAAGAGACCTCTCAGCATTGGTTGGCCAAAGGTTGATGAAGAAGAACTATTTAAATATTGCTGATTAACCAGAATAAAACGGACAAAGCACCGAGCGCGGGGTAACTCCCTCATTTTGTATTTTTTGTATGTAGGTAGGTACAAAAATGTGCTATAAACCTGTAGAAACGCAAGTTTTTGGAATAATGGAACGTCCTAAAAACTGTCGGTTTAAAGTAAAACTTACGATCTAAATGCGACATGACGGCTTTGTCAGCGGAGCCCCCGGCCTCCAGGTAAAGGCGGATGATCTCGAAGGGAGCCTCCTTCGTTCTGTGTGGGTGGAAGCTCACCCCACAGCCGATTTGCGGCTGTAACTCCCCTGTAGCTTGAATGGCTTTACGCTCAAAATCTGTAAGAAGAGAATTTATTAACTGCATCATTAAGATCGAGGTAGCCGACCCCTATTTATTCAGTTGGGATTGGGATAGTATTTTAACTCACAAAAGAATCACAAAATTTCGCCATCACTTCTAACAAAATGTACTATTTTGATATAAGTGATGGCGAAATTTTGTGATTGCGTTCGAAGTGGAATTCGCAACCGAGCAGCAGGCAACGTGATTATAGAGCCGAGAACTGCAGTGACAAATGCTCACATGTATCTAAACTTGTGCGTATGCAAACTTTTGAGATAAGAAACACCCAAAATACAAGAATGCTAGGTCGACTCGTAACTTGACGAGTTCAATGCTCAACGTCTATTAGATAGATCAGACACATTCACTAGGTTCAATTACTGACCTCTTATCGGCCAAACACTGGCGATCTCTCCCATGAAACCGGCCTTAATCTCCAGATTATTAACGCAGCCCTTCGTCAGCTCTTCCAGCATATGATTGTACACATCTTCGGTAGACTGTCTCAGAGTGTCTCCGCTCTGCAAGTCTGCTATGTAATGACCTGTGCCGGCCACGATGTGGACGTTGCTTGCTTGAGACACGGTCTGGTAGAAGGATAGGTGACGGTTTATGCCTTCTGTTGTGTTTTCTACTATGGTACCTGGTGGATGAGAGATAAATCACTTCACTACATAGTATACTACAAAGTCGTTTCCCGCTGTCTGTCCCTATGTATGCTTAAATCTTTAAAACTACGCAACGGATTTTAATGCGGTTTTTTAACAGATAGAGTGATTCAAGAGGAAGGTTTATATGTAGCACATTCTACCCGTGCGAAACAGGGGCGGGTCGCTAGTTTTATATTAAGATAGGGGTTTTGAGTTTGTGTAGCGAGTGAATTGAATATCATGCCCTAGTGTTCTAATGGTACCTGCAGAAATGAAATTCGATTCCTAACTGGCTAGTTACAAGTAATTACAACCAATGATTGGATTAGAAGCCTTAGCAGTAGGTTTTAGGCAACTAATTTTGTCAAAAGGAGGGTGACGTTGATACGCTATGTATAACGTCTCCACTAAAGCATTTCGCTATGCGATGTGGGGACGGATACATTATTATCATCTTCGATATCTCGGAATTGTACCTATAAATAGATGTCCACTGACCGCGCGCGGGCAGTGAACTGCAGAAGAACATTTCGTTTGTCTAAGTTCCGTCGTTCCGAAAGCCTTGTAGCGGTGTCCCGTGGTAAGATTTGAAGTTTGAACAACGAGTTTCCACCTCAGGTGAAGACAGTTAAATCGTTTCTCGGGTACCTAGGTACTTCGTCGAGCTTCATTGGCTCGGCTTCTATTCTGGTAGTCACTCGTTGCGAATCAGTCCTCGCCCGTCCAGATTGTCTCGTTACCTCTTTCTGGGCCAGCTTCGGCCGCGCCGTCCGTTTTCCGGCAACCTGCATCATATGGTTTGCCCAGCGGTCATCGTACATGCGGCTGACATAACCCGTCCAATACTATTTTAATCTAGATAATTTGCTATTCAATAAAAAATGCTTACCTCCCGCAGCTTTTTTATACTCGGTGACATCGTAAATGACAGCTTGTTGCGCATGAAAGTCATCCAGCTTCAAGTTGTACCTTGAGCTGTAAGGGTACTGCCTCACGTAACCAATAGTTTGCAGTTCCAGCTCAGGTGTGAATTTATCAGCCAGTGCTGTCGGGGGCTGTCTGTAGAAGTGCTCAAAGTTCATCCCCAAGTGCTCATGGGTTAAAGTGCGGCCTAGCTCTGAAGGCTTGACGTCTCCAAGCACTGAAATGTAATTAGGTATTTTAATTAGTATTAATGTCCTGAATGGAAGGATTTTTAGAACAGAAACAGCGTGGTGCCGACTTGCCGAGTGCATCGTCGATTCTGCAGCGTTTTATCCCGCTCTTGTGAAATAAATGAACTACAGTACAGAACATTCCATCTACCCTCTGAACCTAAATAGCTCTACCTATTCCGATCACTGGTAATAACATAACATCACGCCTGTAATCCTTGAAGGATAAGTTAGTTAGAGGTGTAGGTAGGTACCTATATATACATAATAGTCCACCCACATTTCACCGCTATTTTTTAAATCTCATGTACCTAATAGGGGGCGAGCCTATTGCCATCCACAGTGCACAAATCAAGACTCGTTGGCTGCTACTGAGAAATTCCTCTTGGAATTCACCGATACACAATTTGCCCGACCTGGCAATCGAACCCAGCCCAGGACCTCATACTCAGCAGTCGCGATTGCAATCACTGGACCAACGAGCAGTTTACCTAAGTATATAATAAGTAATATCTTATCTTTATAATCTTGGAAAACAATCTCCACGATCGAAAATGAGTCGAATTCCCACAGTTAATTATTCAATACCGCACAGGATATTTAGAAACATTTACAATTCTAACACAGGAAGAAGGAAAATTGATTATTAAGTGTCCAAATATCTTGTGTGAGTCACCCACTAATTATATAAAAGAAGTTACTTACCGGTTTGCACTTTAGAAGTCATATTGAGGAGAAAACTGTCTGGTCTTGTGACTTGATACGAGTAGACGCTCGGTCGACAACTCGACACTGAATTAAATCTGCTAGCTATGTTGTTTACTTTACCAGTCACTTATCAATGTAGTCCCTACATGCAATTATTTATTTGATGATAATGTATAACAGCTTGTGTGTGTTTGATACAGCGCGTATTTGTACACTTTGATTTTGTTTGTTCAGTAAAATTGTGCAAAACATAATAAACAGGTTAGCTTCTTTTACCGTGCTTTTACTGAAATAATCGAGGTCATGTTTACGCGGAGGGAGAGCAAAATAAACATTAGAACTGCCACGTTAAAAAAAGGTGCGATTTGTTTCTAATTTTGCGTAGATCGGAACGAATTGAGCGCCAAATTCAACATTTTCTCCATTGCTATAGCGACAAGAGTTGTTATTGTGAAGCGCTCTGCATCAACGTTTTCCTTGTCTTTATTCTTAAAAAATGCCTATAATAGTAAAAGATTACACTTGGTCTCAATCCAGTAAGACTGTCCACATACGAGTACCTCTAAACCCCGTTAGCCATGAAAAAGTTGATATATTTCCTACCGACAAATATATCAAAGCGCATTTTAGTCCATTCTTGTTCGAAGTGTTTCTACTACATGACGTCGATATAAAGAAAAGCAAATGCTTAGTGAAAGACGATTTAATTATTTTAGATCTTATGAAGAATGGAGATATTACTTGGGAGTGTTTAGAAAAAGAGTTAACAAAAGAAGAGAAGATGAAGATAAGGCAGGAAGTCCTTGATAAATGCCTGGAAGAAGCGAAGCAGGAGTCGGAGGACAAAAGAATAAGAAAGAGTGAATTAGACAGGTATTCTGTCCAACAGGCGATGGAAATAGATAGTCAACAGCACAACCTGATGGACTCCCGACGGGACTCAGAAAGGAACAAGGCAATGGCCGAGTTAGAAGATTGGAGAGTCGGTAAGGTTGATGTTCAAGAAGAAAGACAAATACCAGCTATTAAAGATAAAGAGGAAAAATACACACCACCCCCACAACAAGAAAGAAGAGGCGTAGAAATAGTTGAACTACCTCCATCAGACGACGAAAAATGTGTTGAAGACGAAAAGAAACAAGAGAAAGCAAAACAAGAAGTAACTCAAGCAAAACCCGTAAAGCCAATGCAGAAGCCTCCAAGGAAACCAACCAAGACTCCGGTAAAGTCGGAATATGTGGAGAAGAAGAAAAAGGAGCAAGCCAAGAGGGTATTACCAAAGCTGAGAGAGACAATGAACTTGGAGATTACGCACACACCTCGGACGTTTCCCACGCCCAGTAGAGAGTCTTCTGCTGCTGAAGAACAGGCCTGGTTGAAGAATGTTACACAGGCACGACGGGCTACTGGTAAGGAAGTAGATAATCACAAGCATCCAACTTAGCAAACGCGATGTTCTCGTATGTAGGTCATCGGAAGACCAAGTCGCACTATAAGTATTTAGGTGGTCATGTATTTGTGGAAGCCACTTTCTAGCTTAATCAATTAAGAAGCCGGGGTAAGAAGCTCGCAATTGCAATTCGAGGCGAGCATAAAAATCGAACGATACATTGCTATCTTTATCTGACTTGTCGCGGCGCAGCGCGCAGCTGTGTGCGTGCGTGTAGTACCTATGTTTGTAGCGAATCATTCATAATGACTGATAACCATTTCATTGTACTAATTTTGTTCAATATTAGGTTTATTTTTGTTAACTAATTTGGGGAATCGTTAGTGAACGCACATACCCGCAATGCGTTTTTTGGAAATTACTCTACAATGGCTACATTAGAAGATTTTAGGACATTATCTAAAATCTAATAAAATAAAACGTCTATATTTAAATCTCTAGATTATAGAGATATTTTTTTTATATAGATATAAAAATAGACGTTTTATTACCACCACCGCAAAGCGAAACAACCTGAACCCTATTCCCAAAGACTCAGCGGCTTGTCAGTGTCGACTACGGTTTGTCTTTAGTAGATTTTCAACTTTACAAATAGGATAATGCAATGCAGCATAATGAGCTACCTTGGTCATTACTCTCGAGGGTAAAATACCTACAGTCCGAGCCTAAGCCGGAAGTGTAATGGATAGGAATGCGAATGCCTATCTTAGGCTAAGTTCACATGACCGCGCGGCATCGTGCGTCTCCGTGCTGTGGAAGCATTCACATGATAGCATTTATGTACGCGCGGCAGTCTAGCATCAAAATGGTCACGGTTTGACACCATACCTACCACACCAGATTGTCTCTCAACCGCATCAGTGATCGATGCTCAACCGTGATCATCTGAACGGGTCGATTTAAGTTTGTAAAACTTTTTTTTTTCTTTCTTTTTTAATAGACGGTAAACACTGATTATTTTGATTTTGTCCCCGAGCGGTCATCTGAACTTAGCCTTACACGCGCTTAGTGGGTATTATTTGTTACCAGTAGCTAAACGTGTCCGCTTGTCACTATGTACCTATTATGTATGTATGTAGTGTACAGACGCTAGCACATCAATCTAACCTAATTTATTTTCTTACTTTTGCATTATAGTCTAAATCCATTTTTGTAATGTGTACAGCACTGACTAAAGTCAACTAGATAAAAAGTAGATAGGTAAGTTGTAGATCAGATAGGTACTTACTGTGAGATACCTACTGTATCCCAACGTTCGTGGTCCATAACTAAAGTGACCATACGTCCCGTTTTGAACGGGACTGTCCCTTTTCTCGATCATCTGTCCCGTTGTCCCCAAACAAAGCTCTGGGACACAAACAGTCCCGTTTTCCAAAACTGCGTGAAATTTTTAAAACTATAAAACTCGTCTGACGCAACTGTGGTAGACGTGGTAGACCACGTCGCAAGGGCCGACGCCTGTCGGGACTGCGTGTTGTTCGAAAGAGATACCGCGGCCTCGCATACAAAGGGCTAGAGAACATTTGTGTGATTTTTTAGGGTTCCGTAGTCAACTAGGAAGTAGGAACCCTTATAGTTTCGCCATGTCTGTCTGTCCGTCCGTCCGTCCGTCTGTCCGTCCTCGCTTAATCTCTGTGACCGTTAGCAATCACGCCGACAAAGTGGTAAAATAAAATTTGAAAAAAAAGTTTTATTAGGATAGCCCCAATATAAATGTAAAGTGGGAAGTGATTTTTTTTAAAGGGGTTTGAACTTTTTTGTATGGGAGCTGGCATATCGACTCACCGCCATTTTGATTTTTTTTCGAAATCGCGGCCCACGATGAAAGTGGTATGTATGGATAGAGGAAGACGAACAAAAAATGTCAAGCAACACGGTACCCAAAGTGTCACGTTACCGAGATATTTGAAGGTAAAGATGGACAAATCAGTACAATGCAATGACCACATAAAAATTAGACCTTTTACGTGTCTATAGGAGACTATAGGCGTTGATTATTATTATTACTGGTTATTAAAAGAGAGTAGGTACATTACATACTACTAGGAGCACGAGAAAACTATTTTTTGATATTACATAGCGTTTCAATGAGATGCAAAGCGATTTCAATGTGCGTATAACAATAATCAACCTGGGAACTTTTATTTGGATATAATTTAACGCCCAAACACGTAAAAAGGCTATTTAAAAAAATATTTAATGAATGTCGTTGTACTCGTTTGTCGATCTTTAACTTCAAATATCTCGGTAACGTGACACTTTGAGTACCATGTTACTGGACATTTTTTGTTCGTCTTTATGTCCTCTATCCATACATACCACTTTCACCGTGGGCCGCGATTTCGAAAAAAAATCAAAATGGCGGACAGGTTGATATGCCACATTGGTTCTATCCTCTTTCAACCCTAACGTGTGATATATTGTTGGAAAGGTATTTAAAAATGAATAGGGGGGGTTTACTAAAATCATTTTTTGATAATTTCAATAATTTCGGAAATAATCGCTCCAAAAGTAAAAAACAAACCCCTCTAACTTTTTTATTTTGTTTATTTATATTTTTGAACCATAAGTTTAGAAAATATGAAAAAAATCTGAAAAGTAGAAATGTATAAGGACTTTCTAGGAAAATCATTTTGAACTTAGATGGAAACAACAGATGGAAAAAGCAGTTAACCAATATAATTTGGTCCCTGAATCGTATGAGCGCCTATACAATCCAGAGGTCAAGTTTCATTGGCCCGTTGAAGAAATTGTATAAATTACTAGCTGATGCCCGCGGCTTCGCCCGCGTGGATACTGTAAAAACAATCCTTGATGCGGATTATATATACATTTTTTTATTTGCCCCACACTAGGAATTTCTCCTGTATCGTGGGTGCGTTCACAAACATTTAAACTCACATACACAAATACCCAGACCCGGAACAACTATCTGTAGGTCTTACAAATATTTGTTCCGTGCGGGGATCGAACCCGCGACACGCAGCGCGGCATTCCATTGCTTGAGCCACTGCGCTAACCGTGCCGTCAAAGTAAATAATTATCATTCTAAAATTTCAGCTCGACCGGTGCAGAACTTTTTGAGTTTTTGAAGCGTACACAAACCAACATAAGATTTTTATATAAATAGATTAGCATACCGTTTTGGTACGGAACCCTTCATGTGCGAGTCCGACTTGCACTTGGCCAGTTTTTTTTCAGTAGAAGACTGACAGCGGGTGCCGATCCGCCTAGAGCGGGAGGAGTAATTTTATGATTTCTCAAATTCCAAAAAAAAACGACTACTAACTGGACCGTTTGTATAAGGTAAACATTTATCGTCTACAACTTCGAGTGTAGAGTCCCTGATCTTGAGAGAAGAGGGTGTTACATAGGCATTTAACGTGGCCTTGGTTTTTGCTAAAGTAACTGTCAATATAGGTGTATATATCCATGTCCCGTTCTGAGTTAAAAAAATAATGGTCAGTTTATCCATAACTTCACTCAAACCAAATCGTGAAAAAATCTAAGCCCGTAAACAAAGCAAAAGTCGTAATAATGTAGGTTCCACAGTACCAAGTCACAAGGCAAATCATTATCCAAGTCCGTAGCAGAGGTCAATAGTGTCAGAATAATTTATTACAAAACAATTTCGCAAACAATAACGCACGCGCAAGTCAAGTCAAGTAATTATGTAACACTGACAACCCCTACTACCCCGGAGCGGAGGCCAGCGCGCGGGCGCCGTGGTCATTCATAATACGAAAACGGTACGCTAGTGTGAGTTTCTGCGATCACGCAACCACGACCAGTGCGTACACGCACACAAACGCAGCCCATGCTTGATGCGACAGCGCTACTGCCGTTCCAGATTTGTGATAAATTTGATTGTGTTCCGTAATACCAAAAATTATGAATGAAAACTTGATATTTTTCCAATTTTTTTTTAATAATCTGCTACTAGACAATATAAGCTATGTTCCTATTACAATAACATTACGAATATTAATGTTTTTAATACAGAATAATTAAGTTGAAAACATGCTATTAGCGGTGTTAAAATGTACGAAATGCAATTCGCTTGCATTTCGAAAATAGTGAATTTTTTTTTTAAAAAGTTTAATAGGAACCTAGATAAATATCGTCTGTATCCGAATAACATAATTTTAAGTTGGTAATATGTTCGTATCGCGAATGATTTTGGTATTACGTTTGTATGGAGAAATGTCCGTTCACCGTCCCCTTAATGGTGCCATCCCTCCGTGGTACCTACACTGACAGAGATACTGCCTGTCTGCAGCTAAATGTGTCTGCGAAAGACGACCAAAGACCAATTCCGGACATCATCATTCATCAGCATAGCTAACTCTCACATATTCGAAAGCCCTTACATCTTCTAAATATTTTGTAGGTTTCATGCACGAGGATCTTCGGCCGGAGGAGCAGGATCCTCAGTGGTGCAAGGAGAAGGGTGACGAGTTCTTCAAAACCGGGAACTTCCTCGGAGCCATCAGTGCTTACACCCACGGCATCTCATTGACTGACAAACTGCCGAGCTTGTATGCGAACAGATCTGCTACGCATTTCGCACTTGGAAATTTTAATAAATGCGTAAGTATTGAGTTTATTGTGTGGTTTTGGGATATCTACGGTAAACTATCTTTCACAAATTACAACTGCGTGCTGCCCATCTCTTACTTGGGCTCGTCAAACGAGGGAAACATGACGCGACTGGTTGGTTATCAGTAATATTAGAGACCATACCTGCCATAGTTCCGAAAGATATGAAATCAACTCGATTTTTCTGGTCAAAAGGCCTATTACAGTTCTATGTTCTGGTGTTTCAGATGAACGACTGCTCCACCGCGCTGGACCTCATGAAGCCAGCATGTGAAAGCAATCGTCGCAGTCGTGCGAAGTGCATCGCCCGCCGCGCAGCCGCTCTCGCCCGCGTAGGGTACCTCAGCAAAGCTATCGACGAAATGAAAGCGGCCGGCAAACTTCTGCCGGATGACGAAACAATCAAGAAAGATATCTACGACATGGAAAAAGCCTGGGAACAAAATCCTGATTCTGACTAAGGAAATGTGATGTTAATGCTAAAAAATACAACATTTTACAACAGAAACATTATAATATTTAGGAATAAAATAATAATACACTGAATGCATATTTCTACTCTAACTCTAGAGTTGCTTTTTTGGGCAGACCAAGATTTTTAAGCAGCGCATGTGGTGAGGGATCTCTTCCCCTGAACCTCCTGAACACCTCACTGGGGTGGCAGCTGCCTCCCACCGCCAAGAATGTGTCTCTGTATCTCTTCCCTACTTCATGAATATCCTGGTCGTCAGCTTTCCTGGCTTCTTCAAATGCACTGTAGATATCAGCAGCTATCATTTTGGACCACAAACGACAATAGTATGCACTGCCCCATTCCTCAGAGAAAATCTTTGTAAATGAAAGGGGATGGGAATCGTACTTGTCAAAAGGTAATGCATGGTATTTCGGCCACAATTCTCTCACAATGTCTCTCCAGAAAGTTTTTTTGGTATGCATTTCCAGGTCAAGTTTGGATAGGTATAATTCGTTGCACAAGTTGTACCCTGACATGTGACCTCTAATGTTTTGGAGGTTCTTCACAATTTCTTCTGGTATAAGCTCACCTGTTTCACAATGGCCACTCACTGATCTGATGGTGTGTGGATCATACAGCCAGTGAGTCATCACTTGGCCACAAACCTCAGCAGCATCCCATTCTACATTAGAGAGTCCAGCTACCTCAGAGTAGTTAGCTTTGGTCAGTAAATGACGAAGTGAGTGACCAAATCTTTGGAACAGTATACTAACCTCATTGAAGGACAGTAACGATGGTTTCTCTTCAGTTGGAGCTTGGAAATTAAATATCAATGCAGACAATGGAGTGGTGGCAGTGGATAAGCATTTGTTTCTGATTGCGATATGCCATCCTGCATCATCATAAATGCGGATTTTCTGGTCCTGACGTGCATATGGGTCAAAGTAAAAGTTAGCAATAGGATCTCCACCAGATTCATCAAATACATCATAGAATTTAACATCCTTGTGCCAAGTGTGAGGACCTGTTCGCTCCACAATCTGTATTTTAAACAATTGGTTGCACAATTGGAACAGACTAGTAATAACTTTGGGTAGAGGGAAATATTCACGAATTTTTTCTTCATCAAAACCATACAGGGACCATTTTTGTTTTCTTTGCCAATAAGGTATGTCCCAGTGCTCTAACTTGACATCAAAGCCTCTCTCTGCTGCAAATCTTTGGAGCAACTCAATTTCTGCATCTTGCATTGATCTGGCACTTTCTAACAAGCTGTCTAGGACATTGTTTACATTTTCAACTGAGCCAGCCATTTTAGTTTCCATGCTCATATCTCCATAACTCTCATAGCCTAATATACCTGCTTGCTCTCTTCGTAAACTCCTAATATTCTCTAGATTTGAACCAGTTTCAAGTTCTTTATTGACATAGTTGGAACATCTCTGTACATGTGCCTGCCAGGTGTTCCAACGTTGCTCTCTGTCTGAACAATACTGCATGAAGGGTTCATAGATGTGCGGCTGCAAAGTTAGTTTCCAGGGCCCTTTAGTGGGGTCAGAACCCATTGACATAGAGTTTAGTAACCCTTCTGGGAATTCTCTCATAATACTGGGATCTTGTATGGTGCTTGAGAAAACTTTATTTGCTATGTTGACTTTGTCTCGGAACATCTGTCTTTCTTTCTGTAAACCTGACAGAATATTATTTAATCTTTCTCTTTTGATGCCCTTTACATCCAGACCATTTAGTTTACCTTCTAGAATGTACTTGTCAAGAAGTCTCTGTTCTTCGTCGGTTAGTTTCTTGAGGCGGTTCTTCTCTGTGACGGCTGCTTGGAAAATAGGTATGCTGTTGAATTTAGTGGACCGTGCTTTGTGTGCCCTCTCATGTATTTGGATGTATGACTTTGTGGGCATAAGTGAACTGTTTCCAAGGTACAGTGTCTTTGCCATACCCCATGTGAGTTCAAGCTGTGAGTCTAGCTTTTCTAAAGGCTTAAATACTTCAGTGAAAGCATTTTTACAGTCCTCTGAGGCAACTTCAACCTGTCTGACACCATTTTCGTACTCCAGACTTTGCTTGCTGATAGTTGCAATACATTTTTCGATAGAGATGTCATTGAACTCTGGTAGACCATTATCTGACAGTACAGTATTTTCTGCATCTTCTCCTATTTCTGGAATACTGAAAATAAAATGTACATTGTTTTATTGTTGTTCTATTAGGAATCACCTTACTCTGTTTTTCTGTATAGGTACACCTTTTTTTTTTTTGGTGGGTGGAAAATCATCAAAACCCCCCGCGCTCTTGGGCAGAGCGAAGGGGAGTGTCAGACTTCTACTGACTAAAAACCGAACCCATGTTCCTTCTTTGCCCTTGTGCCGAGGCCACGTCATCTCGTTCTTCCGCGGCCCCTACGGGTTCTGTATACACCTTACTATGACCTTCCTCAATGGATTAAAACTGCTGAGCAGGAGTTTTTGGTTACAATAATTTTAGACTAATGTATTTACTAATAATGTGGTGAAGTATGCTTATCTATCCATAATCTGATTTTAAATAATAATAATAATAATAATATTCCACAACTATCACACAACGCCATCGCCATCGCCATCGTAAATGTTACGTAAATAAAGGCTTTCAGTATTTTTTCGAGATGGAGAGGGGTCTAAGTGTGTGTTTTATAGTCAAGACTTCTTTTGATACATAGAAACGTATAAACATTCCCATACATAAGAAGAATGTGCAGATTCCATATTGTAAAACTTTTTAATTCAATAACCTCACGATAATTCTGTTCACAGCGATAATTTTGTGAAATTAAATCCAAGATACTTACAGAACAACGTATCCAGCGTTGCGTTTATTTTGATAAAGTTGACGCTTAACATTGCGCGCTATTACACTACTACGTAAAAACGATAAAGCCATAATTGTAAATTAATTTAATTATAGTTTATTTCATCAAATAATGTTTATTTCATAATCCAAAAGCCGCACATTGATCTAAGATTTCTGACATTTTATGACAGCTGACTAGGCATGGGTTCGATATATCAAAACGTAACTTATATCGGATATGTGTTTAGTATCGTATCATATCGATATCTAAATATACATAACCGTTTTCACAAAAACTTCATCGAGTTAAGGTTTATACAAAGCGCAACAACGAGAACGAACTACGAATAATATCGAATAAGTAATAACGAACAAAACGCAAACTTCACATCATGAGCGATATGACATCGACGGTTTTTATTCGCTTTGTCTCTGTCTTACCATTCAATGTTTTACTGGCGTAAAAGTGATGAAGCGAATATTACGTAACTTCGGCTAGTGATTGGTTATAATAGTGCGTGCGTAATATCGATATCCTAACGCGCTAGCAATAAGGTCTAATTTCTATTAATATTCAGTTACAACAAAGATTCCAATATCGGTAAAAGTGTGAGTTTGTGTGTGTCGTTAGTTTGCGTTTCGTTCGTTTCACAGTTACTTGTGCAAATCGTTCTACTGATATCGATATCTGAAAACGGTTTTCGATATCGATATGAAAACTGAATATCGGTTACGTAACCGTTACCAACTAAATACGAAAACGACCATGTCTACAGCTGACTTTATTCATTTTGTAAGAAAAGTAAATCGTTGAATGTCTATGGTTTTACGTTTGGATACATTTTATTGATTTTCCGAAAACTACACGGACATGGAAGTAATATGTATTAAAGCGACAAACCAACAGTGTTCGTTGGAGAGCTGCAGAGGCGTCTCTAGCCCATGTAATGCCCGTGTGCTCTAGGGTTATGTTTAAAACCCTAGAGCATAAATAATAATATTATGATCCATACCTATTATGTATGATCTATGTTATGATTTATATTATGGTTCATTTTGGGTCGGTGTTTCGGTGTGTTTTTACATACTTGGTAAAAACACACTGAAACACCGACCTCCTCCTTTTTAGAAGTTGGATTTTTCACATACCAGTATGTGGAACCAGGGACTCCATAGCGAGCGGCCCCCTAGGACCGCTGCGTGTGTGCGCGCACATACACCCTACATTAGAGGTAAAGACGCCTCTGGTTGGAGCAACATAAAACGGCCAAGTTGATAAGTTCTATCAGCATTAAACTCCTATACAAATGACCGTTGGGCGTTGAGGAGTTCTTTCGTGAGGAGATGATCTTGAAAAATTGTCTCAGCAGAACCATAAGTGTATGAGAGAGGAGAACTAGCGATCTAAAATTACCACTTTAGCAGATCATAATAGGATTCTACTATGAATTGCGTTATTACTTATTATGAATAGTCCAATTCACGAATTTTATCGCAATTCATATTATGAGCCTCTATTATAATCTGCAAAAGTGGCCATTTTAGACCACCTCTGCGGCCCTGGTTTAAAATTCAGTTGCAAGGTTTGACTAATATATACTAACAAAGTAAGTTGAATAAAAGCTGATAATGAATAAAGGTTTATAATCAGGTTGATAATTAGTCCTTTTTATTGTCAATATTCCCTTATTGTTGATGCTATAAGGCTGCGGTTCCACTGAGGCGGAGCGGAGCGGAGACGAGCTGTGCCGCGATTCACCAATCATCAAGGCTTTAAATACACATCAAGAATCCACAATCAAGATTTCAAGCCATGTCATTGGTGAACTGCGGCACAGCTCGTCTCCGCTCCGCTCCGCTCCGCCTCAGTGGAACCGCAACCTTATAGGGTACCTAGCTTCTAGCCTAAATAATTATTATAATAAGAAAAAGCCATAGTGAGTGCGATGTTATAACATTTTAATACAATAAAGTATTCACAATGTTATTGTTTAACAATAATAAAATCAACTTTTTCGCAGTCTTTTTCAATGACTGCAGCAATATTATCTGCCAGGGATACGCTAACCATTTGACAGGAACACAAAGTATTGCATGAGCTACAATTGTGCTGTTCCAAATGGATTTCCATGCTTTCCTTCTTTTTGACTTCTTTGACCGGTGGATTGCAACAGAAATCTGTATCAAGGCCCATTTTTTCACCATCTTCTAAGGTTTGAGGTAGATGTTGATTCAGGGTTTCCGGTAAAAGTAAGCTAGCTATACCTCCCGCAACTAGTAAGGCACCCATTATAATTAATGGAAGTACCATTATGTCAGAGCCCTGAAAATTTGAAAGTTTGTTAGTGAATGATGTTGGATGAAAAGAGAATTTAAAATTATGCTAAAGGAGGCACAGTACCCGAGCGTTGAACGACACATCGAGTTATTAAAAAATTGTTAGAAAGAGACTGCCACATAAGTTTATGTATGAGAGTACTTAACAGAGACACCACCATGGACAGCACTCTATAAAGCTGAATTTTTCCTACAACTCTATGTGCCATAATAACGACCGTGTACCGTAATTGACGAAGTAGGTACCTCATTATATTTTGTTTGATACATTACCAAATAATTGACGAGTGGTATAAATATTGGGCCCAACATGCCGAGTACGGAGCTGAGACTCATGCCCAGACCCCTGACCACCGTTGGATATAATTCCGAGGCCATAAGTGGCAGCACAACAAAAGAGGATGAAATGCCCATCTTGCCGACGCAATACAATGCTAGCGTTACGTAGGTTTCTGAAAAAGAAAAAAAAAAGAAATGTATTATTTGGAAATACGTAACTTTTTACGTTATTTATCTGGTAATGTACAAGAAGTCAACAGGTAGGTAGGTACTTAAAGTAATTGTTGCCTTTTAAGGACGCTAAAACATTTTTCTACAAATAACAGTGGTTTTCAGGTACCATTTTAACGTATACGCAATCACAAATGTGAAGATATCATGGTCTTAATTTAAAGATAATTGATTCGTCTCCAGATTGGCATCAGAAAAATTGTATGACGACATACAAAAAAATCGCACAAATACGTTTTTCCCATCACAATAATCGCAGAAAATGTAAAAAAGTAGGGTCCGAATAGGTACCATTATAGGTAAATTTACAGCTTAATATATCTCCAAAATTATTATAAATTGCGGTACATATAGTCCTTTAGATGTTGAGATATATTTTTTTTGTTTATATAAATTTTTTTATTCAATTATTAGCTATAATAAAAACATTTGCCAATTTCTTCATACATTTTTCGCTCCCGGCGGTTCATCATTCCGCGCTCAGCAGCGCTAGTGGAAGGACGGGTGTATCGCTCTCTCGCAAAAAATACGTACGATAAACGTGATAGAAAAAGATTTTAGTGTACGGTTACCACGGCAACCGACGACCGGAAGGAGTTGATACTTTTTAGGACTGAGATAAAAGTAAGTACGAGTTTCATACTTTTATTATTTAAATGTGATTTAGAAATTATGTTGGGTACGACCGGGATTTGGATGGGTGGGGTTAAGCAGTTTGTTGACAAGGTTCAGAAATGGATGGGTCAGGTCAAGCTGTCGACGGTGAGGTTTGGAAGTGGATGGGTAAGGTCAAGCTGTCGGGGGTGAGGTTTGGAAATGGATGGGTAAGGTCAAGCTGTCGGCGGTGAGGTTTGGAAATGGATGGGTCAGGTCAAGCTGTCGACGGTGAGGTTTGGAAGTGGATGGGAAAGGTCAAGCTGTCGACGGTGAGGTTTGGAAATGGATGGGTAAGGTCAAGCTGTCGGCGGTGAGGTTTGGAAATGGATGGGTCAGGTCAAGCTGTCGACGGTGAGGTTCGGAAGTGGATGGGAAAGGTCAAGCTGTCGGCGATGAGGTTTGGAAATGGATGGGTAAGGTCAAGCTGTCAGCGGTGAGGTTTGAAAATGGATGGGTCAGGTCAAGCTGTCGGCGGTGAGGTTTGGAAATGGATGGGTAAGGTCAAGCTGTCGGCGGTGAGGTTTGGAAATGGATGGGTCAGGTCAAGCTGTCGGCGGTGAGGTTTGGAAATGGATGGGTAAGGTCAAGCTGTCGGCGATGAGGTTTGGAAATGGATGGGTAAGGTCAAGCTGTCGGCGGTGAGGTTTGAAAATGGATGGGTCAGGTCAAGCTGTCGGCGGTGAGGTTTGGAAATGGATGGGTAAGGTCAAGCTGTCGGCGGTGAGGTTTGGAAATGGATGGGTCAGGTCAAGCTTTCGACGGAGAGGTTTGGAATTGAAATTCCTATTTCATTTTAAGTACCTACTTATTTCACATGGTTATTTCACGTAGGTAGCGTATTTTTCTTTTCGGAAGTCGCTGTCGGTACCGGTTGTTCTTTTTCATTAAGTTTGGTTGGTAGGTACCCCATATTGGGTGTACATCTGTTTGCCCCTTAAACCCGAACAAGCGTGATATTATATTATGAAATGGCGAAAACACTACATAAACATACGATCACAGCTATCGTGAGTCATTTGCTGTCTATATTATTGAAGAGTTCCATCTTCTACTTCGGAAGATCTCCAATCCTGGTGACCTGTAATACAGGTTTTTTTGAAACCTACTTCAGGCACCAGCTTTCACAATGTGAATATTATAGTGTTCAAAACGTGCTACAAAACCATTGTGAGAGAAATAAATAAACTTATTATTATTATTATATTATAATCATATTTTACAGTAAAACCTTCCTTAAAAACACAATATGCATTTATCAACGAAAATCCGATTGATATCGGATCAGTAGCTTTTGGGAAAATCGCGGATACATACAAATACAGCACCTTCTTTTTTTTCGACTCGGTTGAAAATACTAACCTACTTATCATGACGACGATACTAATAATTAACAATTACCAAATGCGTTTTCAAAGTTCCAAGTAATCTACCAAATTCTATTTCAATACAATTAAAAAATAATATCAAAGATCAAGATTATTTATAGGAGGTATAAAACCGAGCGCTATTGTGAGACCTTGCTTTGAGCGACTTTAGTTACCTAAACATGAGTTGATCGAAAATGTAACAGCGTCCTTAAATTTGTTAGCTTACAAGTGTGATGAAAGGTCCACTAATCATCTTTTTATAATTATATTTTGTAAGAGACGAAAAGACTGTGGTAAAAGAGGTCACTAACCGTGTTGCACCAAGAACGTGGTCAAACACGCAACACCTCCGACCACCATACTCATACACAAGGTCCACCTCCTGCCAAGCCTCTCCATAGACGGCCACAGAAACAAATATGTCGGCAGCTCAACAATTCCCGCCAAAAAGAAGTTCAGGAACTCGTCTCCACCCAATACAGGCGCGTAATAAGACAAACCAACATAAACACTAGTGTTTGTAAACCATATAAAAGTGATTATGATCGTTTTCTTCCTCAAGTTAGGTGTTCTGAACAAGTCCAAGATACCATATTTTCTCATTTTCGTCTTTTCGATGTCCTGCTTTTGTTTGTCCGTCTGGTATTTACGGTGGAGTTGCACCATGTAATTTGCTGGCAAGGATTTACCGTTTATCCTGAAAGTGAAAGTGTTTTTAGTAATTTTCTTTGGGATACTTGTGGAGAAGGAACCCGCTAGGCCACGAGCTACTCGCTCGCTCAAGCAACCCGCGAGTTGACTCATCAGAGGGAAACTAGGTGTCAATACGCTTTTGTGATACAGTCGAAACGTCCACACGGGGTGTGCCAAGCTGACGAAGAAAATAAACTTTGTTATGGGTACTTGGCTTTTGCAAAAAATGGTTTCCTAAATCTGTGATCCAAAATTTACCAAACTAGTCTTACCTTGCCATATTTTTCAAAATAACTTCAGCTTTCTCGAACTCTCCTCTGGCTAGAAGCCATCGAGGGCTTTCTGGCATTGGCCATAGATACAAAAAGAAGCAGACGAACGGCAGCGTAGTGGCTAACGCTAGGTGGCGCCAGTCTCTCACTAGGTAGACCACACCAGCCAGGAGGATCAGACCCGTGGAATATGCGATGTTGGATAGAATGGTGCAGAGTGTTCGACTTTTTGGCCCCACTAGTTCTATCGCTGGAATATGAATGTAATAAATTGTTTATTAAGTTTATTTATTTTTATTTATTACAAACAGGTACACCAACAGTACATGTATACATTTCACACTGAATAATAAAAATATACCGGTTAGGGTTCTGATGTAAGTACCAATTACAGGTATACACAACATTCTCATCTGGTTCATTTTCATCATCGTAAATTAAACAAATGAAATTTAAACATAAAATTATAGAAAACAAAACCTTTTTACTTAAACTAATGAGATCAAATAATTAATCAAAATTAAAATTAACTTACACTAATAACAATAACAGTATATATAGTACTAGCGGACGTCCCGCGGTTTCACCCGCGTAGATCCCGTTCCCGTGGGAATACAGGGATAAAAAGTAGCCTATGTTACTCAGGGTGAATGTAGCTTTCCAAGGGTGAAAGAATTTTTGAAATCGGCCCAGTACTTTTTGAGCCTATTCATTACAAACATACAAAAATAGGTACAAATCTTTCCTCTTTATAATATTAGTGTAGAAGTGTAGACTAGCTTTTGCCCGCGACTTCGTTCGCGTGGAATAGTGACTTCCGGCAGATTTTTGGTTTAACTCGCGAAAAAAAAAAAAAAAAAACTATCCTATGTCCTTTCTCAAGTTCCAAACTATGTCTGTACCAAATTTCACCAAAATCCGTTCAGCCGTTTAGGCGTGAAAGAGTAACAGACAGACAGACAGAGTTACTTTCGCATTTATAATATTAGTATGGAAGTATGGATGGATAGTATGGATAGTATAAAAGTAATATAACAGAATTAAATTTTTAAATGTCGGTTCAAGTGAGACCTCAACAGGCTTTTGAACTTCGGTAGGGAACCAAAGAACACATCCAAATCAGGTAATTTCGAGTTGAGTTCGTTGTATTGTATTCTAAGCACATTCTTGATATTGGTGAGTGTCTCCCAATGTTACTCCTATTGGCTGGCGGTTCAAACAATCTGGAAATAGGCTGTCTGGGACGATTGTATGGGACTGACAACATGACACGTTCTAGCAACTGTTCGCATTCAATTTGACCATTGACAGTCTTATAGAGAAAAACTAAGTCATGGACAGTGCGACGGTTTCGAAGGGACTCCATTTGAAAGAACGCCAAACGTTGTTCATATGGACATCTGTGGGATATTCCTGGAGACATGTATGCAATATGCCTTGTAAATGCTCGCTGGATGTTCTCGAGACGCTGCGAATGTACAGTATATATAGGATTCCATGCTATACTGGCATACTCTAACTGACAGCGTACCAGTGCCTTGAAAAGGATAATCTTAGTTTTTGCCCCAAATGATTTGGCATTTCTCTTGATAAAACCTAACATTTGTGCTGATTTATTTACAGTGTCAGAGATATGTGAGGTGAACTTTAGTTTTTGGTCCAGTGTTACTCCCAGGTCACGGATTTCCGAAACCTCTTGCAAGATGATGTTGTTTATTTTGTAAGGAGAAATTAATGGCTGTAATTTTCGACTGTAACGTATACAGAAACATTTATCTGCATTCAAGGACATCCCGTTAGATTTACACCAAAGGCTGATTTGATCAAGGTCGAGTTAGAGTAGGCTGGCATCTGCTGGTGACTCTACTTTTTTATAAATTTTTAGATCATCGGCATAAAATGAAAAGTCGCAGCTAATTTGAGAAGCAAGATCGTTGATAAAAATAATGAAAAGAAGAGGGCCCATGTGCGAACCCTGTGGTACTCCAGATTTGGCATAATACATACTAGACTCATGACCTCCTACTGAAACTACTTGTTTCCTTCCGCTTAAATATGATCTAAACCAGGCAAGAAGGGAACCATGTACCTATACCATGAGATTCGAGTTTCTGTAATAAAAGTTTATGGTTAACCTTTACCTTACCAAAGGCACTGGAAAAGTCTGTGTATATCGCATCAACTTGGTGTCCTCCATCAATGCTTTTTGTTAACCGTGTTAAGTTAACCGTGTAACACTCTATTTTTGTGGGGGTTTAATAGAAATCCTCCAGGCAATTTTTTGGGGTTGGGTATTAATATTATTGGTTTAAGACAGCGGCCATAGGACTCAAACATTCTCCATGAATATTTCCAATGACTCGCTGCACTGATCTTGTGACAAACAGAGAGACAGCGTGATGTCAGCACTGGGATGTGTCCTCCGGGTACTACACTCTAAAATTGCTGTGAGATAAAAAAGAGTAGTGAGTTACCTACCTAAAACATAAGGTGTGGTCATAATAGCAGGGACAGTGAAGCCCACACCGAATCTGTAGATGCACCAAATCACGTAGTTCTGAGAGAAGGCTGTAGCTACTCCAAAGATGCACTCAATTAGAAGGTAGATGAAGAAGGAGGGTTTCCTCCCGATAGTGTCCTGGAGGTAGCCGAAGATATAGTTGCCGATGATGCCTCCAACAGCCAGGAGGACTAAGCCAAGGGTCGGGTAGAAGTCGCCGTGGCAAACCAGGTCCCACTGTTAAACAAATTAAGTCTTAATGATGTTTTGTAGATAGGCGAGTAAAACATGATCTAGTATCCGATCAATTGTTTGACTTGACAGCAAAGGCAAATAAACAGACAATTCGTTATGCAGCAGCTATCATTGTGACTCATGAACTCGTCGGCCTAGTAGTAGCAAGACATGAGGTATCTCGGTATTGATCAATGTAGGGTTGTTGGTTTGATTCCCAGGTCATTATCGTCAGAACATCATCATGCCTCTAATTCCCGAAGGATTGGGCCACCTAACAGTGTTCCCACAGTTCGCCAGTTATGCTTAAGGCCCAGTACTTCTTGTTTTGTCTAACGGGCTGGTGTGCGCAACTCCACGTCCAAAGCGCGTACGGAAATGGAAGTCCAATGTGAAAGATTGTGAGCATATTGGCCAGGTCTTGTAAAACAATATTTTCATGTAACAGACCAGTTGATAATCGACAGTACAATAAATATTTGTCATGTGTAGGTGTAGGACCTACCTCTGTGACCACGGTGCTTATATAGACGCTCTTCTCATAATTCCAGCCGTTGGTGCAAGGTATCACTTCTGCTGAAGAGCCTTTCAGAGATTTCAGACCTCCCTCAATGCCCTGGTAGTTCTTCGCGATGTCGCTGTAGTTCAGTTTGTACATGGTGCACTCAGAATACTGTAGTTCACCATTCTTTAACTCCATCGGGATACTAGAAAATTTCGATGCACGAAAAATCAATAAATAAAAACTCATTCTCATAACAACTTTAGCACTAATTAGTACTGAACCATTAAAAACTTGGTCCAAATTTTACACAAAACTTCGTTCTGTAAGATAGATAAGGCAAGATCTTTTACCTACAATGCCTACTAGACTGGGAAGCGCACACTGCTAATTTAATAAATTAAGAAAAAACTGATAATTTAGAATGCAAAATTTTAGGACTTTTGTTTTTTGGACATTTTACTTCAAGCTTATTATTTTGTATATTTAATTTCAATTGTCAAGCAAGCGAAGCAGTTCTTACCTCAAATTCTTGGCAAGACTAACATCCGATATGATGTCTAATTCGGGCACCCGACACCAGTGCTCGACATGTGCAGCCATGAACAGCTGCGAGTATGCATGGAACCCGCAAGGAATCACCGCTGGCAGTAGGATCAGGTAGATCACCATCTTCTGGTACCTTCCGAACTGGCCCACGTCTTCCAGGATGGCGTCGAAATCCATGCTGGGAGTTTCTGTATGTAATTTGAATGAATCATTACACACATAATATCACGCCTGTAAACGGATATGCCACAGCTATTACCATGAATTTAGCAAGCCTCTGCCAGCAAACGGCTGGGCAGGTGATGAAGATTTAAGACCCACCGGAGTCGAAATATTTCATTAGTGAGATTAAGCATTCAACCTATTCGTAAATCGTGTTGTCTGTTTGAGATCGAATTATTGTTTCAGTAATGGTCTAATCGGTATCTTGACCCCGGATTTTGAAAGCCTGAGGAATATAGATATACTAGCTTACTTCGCTAGCTGTTGGCAAGATCGCGGTTCAGACTTGTTATTTTATTTTCTGCCACAGAATTATTTTATTTGAATTCGGGTGGTCAACTTCCACGACTTCTTCATTCGATCATCTTCCTGCTCTTGTCGCATTCTACTTGGGGTCAGCACAACACGTTTTAATCTGCCATTCTTCTGTCATCATTTACTCTTTCATACCATTTCTCACACAATCCACCCATTAACATATATCCATCACTCTTCTCTCGTCTAATTATTAAACAAATACCATCAGAAAATTCTTTGTCGGAGGTAATTAATGCTTCGTGATATTCAGGAGATTATTAATGGGTGTTGGTAACTTACCTTATTTCTATGCAATTGAACTCAGAACTGCACAATCTTCATAGTCCTCTCTTCGAAACGCAATTGTCGACTGCCAGATTGTGCAAACGTTGCTACATACCTACTTCTCATATTTAGAGACCCTAAACACTGCCGCCAATACAGGCTGATGCCAATGTAGTTTTTTTTGTCAGTTAAGCAATTTTTTTTCCTACAAGTTTCTAGGATTTGTCTTAAAAAACTCTTACTAGTGGTATTCAGCTGCAGCTATAAAATTTAGACTGAAAACCGACCCTACTAACATAGTTCAGGAAAAAGCTACGCAGATGATGATTTGGCTTACCATTTACAAGTACCATCTCTACCTTCCCTCACCGTGGGGCATTAAAGGCGTGGTATCATGTCTTGTTTAATTATTTGGCCAATGCAATGGGTTTATTAGACAAAAGGTAGGTCTGTATGGGTATGCAGGTGGCGTTCCATGTGTTCTTTTTGTACCCCTCGTGCGTGACAGATAATTCCCAGGGATTTATAGATATTGGACAGACTGGATGGTAAAAGTGAAGAACCGGGTGTCATGGCTTAGGTACTTTTAGTTGAAAGTAGCCAATCAACTGCTGTTGGGCTGTTCTAGAATACGTGTCCTAAGTTAATCTATGAGGCATTGGTGGATACTGCTTTTTTCCTTCACAGAAAATCAAACTACATGTAGATAAAATGGGATGCGCGTGGGCAATTATCCCATTCGTAGTCCAGTCAGTCAATTCGATTAACGGCATAATTGGAGCGGGTAAAGGACTGTTCCCTGAATGCCCACCCAAGGTCGGGAGCTTGTGGTACTACCGACTTGTGCGTTATCCATTGAAGACTTTGTTTGTAACGAGCCATCATTTGGAAGAAGGTAACCGTCAATGGATAACGAATGATAAATGGAGTCGGTAGGATATGGTACCCCAAGGTTTCGTCATGGTCTTTATTTTATTAAGTTCCTGGGCTATTTGTAGTTTCGCACGTTATTTATCTTTTAAGGGGCCCGGTCATAAAGGTTTTAATAGCATTTGATCAACTATAATGTTCCAATCCAACGCCTTGGAAAAGACTTACTTTGACAGAGTGGGCCACGTAGGGCGGGTTAGTAAATGTTATTTGGCTTGAATTTTTGGTCTCTGTGTCTTCTCAGCGTGTCGATGGTAAATCATCAAAAATATACTTGGCTCAAAATGTAGCTATGCGAACTCTGCTTGCTGATGCACTCATAAGATCGTCAAGTGCGTATGGTATACAGCGCAAGATGGAAGGTGGGCCATTGTCTGCGGAGACACGCCGCATTTACACGAGATCCTAAGATATTGTATTGGCTACGACCAAAGACTACTTATAATTATAGCCACTACTCTATGGCTACGACCCACTTTACCAGGGAGATTACCCTGGTCTTTAGATAAGTGGCACTGGCCTGTGGCACCAATGCAGAGTTACGTGGTACTAAAAGGTTATTTGGGATCAAAAATACTATTGGATAAGAAAACTTATTTTTATTTTAATTAATAAATAAGTACATCAATTCAGTCCTCATAAACTGCGTCTCCATAAACGACGAAGATAAATCGTAGAAAATATGAAAAGGTTTACATTTAGGTACCTATTAGTGGTTTCATTTATTTTGGTATTAAAATAAGTTTTTTTTTTTTAATTTTTTTTTGATCGTATATTTAATCATGTGGCAGAGTAAAGCTAAATTCACATTATTTTCATAATATTTTACATCTTAAAAAGTAGAGCAAAATCCTGTGACGCTATAGTTATGCGCGACAGAGCAAAACCGATTCTGTTCCTTAAATCTTATGGCACATCTTGCGGTACCACTCGGGGTCATTCTTGGCAACGGACTCTGGTCTTCCATCTTTATGTCTGTAGTGGAACTCGGACACTCCTCGCCCAGGCACGTTGTTCACGACGAACTTACAGAACCGCTCCACCATACGCGCGTCCCAATCGGACGATACGTAGTGGATTGACTCGTATTCGACTAGGACCTGTAATAAGTGGAAAAGATTGTATTAGTGTTGATCCTTGGACATTATGGACTTCATCATCATTACCAAGTTTCAGCTTATGGAGAGTTACCCTGTAGAATATACAGACGCCAGCTCATCAAGCTATATCCAAAGCATCAGGTTCAAGGGATTGGGGGAATTGGTCAGTTTCAGATAGCTTGATTTGCTAGCACATTTGTCTGCACGTAGGTTTTTCCAAGAGAGCACGTTATTTAAAGAAGACGTTACGTACGACGTTGACGTATTTAGAGTTAGGGTAATTTCAAGGGGGGGGGGGGTACATGATGATCTTGGGTATGAGACCCAGACATTTAAAAACGTGTACCTGAATAGTGTACTCCTCGTCTCCCGCCCCGATCGTGAACGCATAGTCTCTAGGAGCGATCCCATTTTCTCCATGTTGGTAGAGCTTCAGGTCAACCCATTTTACTGGCAGCACCTCGCCGTTTGGAAGCGAGATCACACCAAGTTCTAAACTGAAATCACAGTCAATAATATTAAAATATTTTATCACGAAAACTAAACGAAACGAAAACTAGACCAAAGAGTAAGACTAGTTCTATCCACTGAATATCACTCCAATGTTTGTGATTGAATAAAATATCAAATTGAATTTGTCAGTAATAACCACCGTGTCTGGCTGGATTTGTTCCCGGTTAATCGCACTAGGCTCGCCTCCTAATACATGAGATTAACTGGCGAAATCTGGATGTACCTTCTATTTACTACCTTTGCCTAACTCATCGATGATTACAGGCGTGATGATTGCTGAGAAGTAGGTACATACATGGAAGCAGTGGACGGCTGGCAGACCACTCCAACGCTGATGTTAGTCCCGTTCTCCAGGAAGATGTGGTGGAACGCGTACCGGTGCATCAGAGTCCAGTCGCGTTTCTGACCTACACCAATAAGGTTTTGTATTGATTGGCAAACAAACAGGAGACCTATGTATACGAAGTCTAGGAGAATAGACTTATTATATCTACGGCTGTAGCATATATATATAACTTTTGTTTCATGTTCCCATTGCTTGAGGCCAGGCCTCGGTTCTATGAGAGCGTATCGCGTTGTCACCCCGTTGGCTTCCCGCCCACGTCAGACTTTTTGTAGGACAAATAACCGGGCCGATTTAAAGTTCGTTATTTCTGACCAAAAAAAATCGGTCACCGATTATTGGACGAAATCGGACGAAAATCGTTCACCGATTATCGGATGTGAGCGGGCAGTCTTAGTTTGTACTATTGAATACGATGTGCAGGCCAGTGACAACCCAGACATTTGTGAATTTAAGTTTTTTTTTCTGCGAGTATTTGCAATCAGGTTAAGACTATGAGCAAATATCTGTTCTGTGATGCTGTCGATTTTAAGTTTTCTAAAGAGCTGCTTATTTCTGGGTCTTACCAAAACTATGATCCCTGAACGAAGGAAGTGTGTACTCAAAGGATTCGTTTTCAATCTTGAACTTGCATTTCAATGTACCGAACTGCTCGTAATGAGACTGGTGGGCCCTGCAACAGGAAATATATAATCAAATTAATTACGATATCCTCTTGTCCGAATAATAGTAACGGCTGCGACCAGTACGGAGACTGTGTTGGCGTATTATACCGGGAGTCCAGTTATTGATCATCATCATAATACAACAATTCAGCTGAAAGACGTCCACTGCTGGACATAGGCCTCCCCTAAGTGTTGCTACATTGACCGGTCCCGTGCGTCTCGCATCCAGCCTATACCCGCAACCTACACCAGGTCATCGGTCCACCTAATAGGAGACCTTCCAGCGTCTTCCGATTAGCGGTTGCCACTCCAGAACTTTTCGACGCCATCGGCCATCCGTTCTGTGAGCAACGTGCCCTGCCCTTGCCACTTAAGTTTGGCGATTCTTCGGGCTACGACAGTCAGTTTTTCAGTCAGTCTTCGTACAAATGTGTGCACAAACACAGATGCTGTCGATCTTCCCTCACTGTCTTATTGCGCTGGGAGAGTTGGGACGGCAATACGACAAGATTGGAGAGATCAGACGCTGAACCAGCCGCTTTTACCTACTCTCCAAGGCACGAGGAGTGGAGAGAGTGTCAGACTTGTATTGACTACAACCCACTCATATTCCTTCTTAGCCCTTTGTGTTCTAGGGCCGCGGTATCTCTTTTTGATGATTGGAAAAAAGTACTTAAAGTTTCTTGATGTGCTGGCTTCTGTTCATTACTGTCGCATTTATAAGTTTGGATTTCTTCACTCACGTTTTAAGATTTTCAAAGTATTCCCTGCTCCATTTCTCCAAAGCTATTGACTTGATGATGGCCGGGGGGTGCAGATCCGAGTCGTAATCGAAGTACTTGCTCGTGGCGTTCCATTCTCCGAAGAAGTCTACATCGACCATTTTGTCAGGCTCGTTTTGGAACCTGGTGAGAAATTCATACAAATTATTTCTTAACAGTCAAGCATATATCGTATGTCTACATGCCCTAATATTAAAGTCGATCTGAGAATCTATTTGAATCTAATTTATAAAAAAAGTTAGAATGTTACTTTTATAAGACTATATGAAATAAGAAAGATATAATATAAGGAAAATAATGTATAGGTAGAGTTTGAATTAACGTAACATTACGCTTCTTATAATCCATACGGTTACTTTACACTTTGGTCACCCCGGGAATCTAACCCAGGACCTCATGCTTAATAGTCGCGCTTCCGACAACTAAACTAACGAGTTAGTCAGAATTTGAATTGAATACGAAATAATCTTAAAATCCAAGTACGGTCGTCGGAAACATGGACAATATTTCCCCATTACGAACAAGGCTACCATATACCTAGCTTACCACATCTGTCCCTTGTAAGAGACGGTCCACTTCTTCATAGGCTCCACCGGAGTTATCTTAATACCCTCGGCTCCAAACTCTCCGATTTCTGACCCAAACAGTACTGTGTCGGGTATTTTCTTGCTGCACAACAAGCCCTTGCTCGGGAGCTGGTGAACAAATAAACATTGCCAAGGATACAATCGGGAAATTGGTCCTTATTAAAACTGGGGTAGACCCAGTTTTGGTAAACTGCGTGATCTCTACACCCGAACCTCATTTTCAACGGTCAACTAGGCCTATTATGAGTGTCCAATTCAACACCAGCCCAAGTCGCACTTCAGCTTAGCGGCTTTTTGAACAAAGTCAAGTAATTTGTGTTTTGGAGTGCAGTGTCGTGTTCAAGATAGTATTAAGTTAAACATAAAGTAGTTAGGTATGTACTTACGCCAATATAAAAGACACCGTTGCACATACCGAGAGGTCTGCGTTCACAACCAGCTATAACATAGACACCTTTGTTCTGTTCACTGTTCGCTGATATGAAGAACACTGCATCGAAAGCCTGGAAGTTACAAATATTGTTAATGAAACCAACTGTATAAGACTCCAAGTACCATCCTTATATCTTTTGTTCTCTGAATATTGTCCTTCTGTCAGTGAATAGGGAGAATGGAATGATAAGACTCATATCGAACCTCTACTGAAAATTATGGACTGGTAGAAAAGCTGTGACGGTAGAAGGTACCGCTCTTTTTGGGCCGTTGGGTATGCTCGTAATATGATTTTTTTTTATAAGAATTGGCCTACTCTTGACCTTAATCTTGTACCAAGGATAGAGATGAGGTCAGCTATGGGTCGATCTAACAGCCAAAAGAAGCTTATTAGCTCGCTACTTAAATATTCATTTATTCCTTTATAAGTTGGTAGCAGCAAGGAAAACCTGCTGAGGTGGAGGTTCATAAATAACTCTGCCCTGGAGTGTAAATGTGGTGCTGTTCCACAAACAATGGGGCACTCAATATGTCCTGCGTGTCCTGTTCTTTGTTCAATTCAGGAACCGATGGACGCTACCGAAAGCGCCGAACTATAGTAGGTAGCTAAGACACTAAGTAGAAGAAGATGGAAGTGCCGTAAATATTCACCAAATGATTAAACACCCACATCATCAGTGTAGAGATCCTTCCACCCTGCGCCCTTTAAACATAAGGACCAGTTTCCACCAAAGCGGAGAGGAGAGGAGACGAGAGGAGATGTGCAAAAATCGGCCAATCACATTAGTTTCTTATTCATTAGTTTTTTAGCCTAAGGCCCGTAATCCACCAAAGCGGAGAGGAGCGGAGACGAAAGGAAGATGTGCGGAAATCGGCCAATCACATTAGTTAAAATTTACATCTGGTCTTTCGCCCTTCCTGTGATTGGTCGAATTTGGCACATCTCCTCTCCGCTCTGCTCGTCTCCGCTTTGGTGGATTACGGGCCTAAATGAGGCAAACTAGGGGGTGGCAGTAAGAGTTCGGGAATGCATAAAGATTTGAAAAGATCAATGAATAAAAAGTTTACAACTGAAAGGTTACCTACCTGGGCATGATCGCTCAACACCTGCGCTCTGTCCATGAGGTTCGGGTTGGCTATAGCCTTCACCCCCTGCCCTGCCCGTCCCTCGGGGCCGGCAGCTGAGTGCTTGCTCGACAACTGGAAGATAATAGCGTTATCGGATGATGAATTTGGGTAAAGTACCTACGAGTGGTTACATAAAAGTAGCTACATCTGACAACAAACAGTTTGGCAGAAGTAAAATTTTTTTTTTTTCATTTAATTTTGTAAAGCACCTAATATTAAACTTTCCGTGGCTGTGGGAGAGTGGTCCTAATAAGATCAGGAGACGGAGACGTGCTGCACAATGTGCACATACAAAGTGTCAAAAGGACTCATACTCACTCAAAAGGGTCAGAGCCCATTCGTCCCCTAAAATTCGTCCCCCAGCATAAAAGTTGTAGATTCGGCCCCTATATAGGTGCCCATTGGTCTCCTGGTAGGGGACCAATTAATATTTTAATAAAAAATATTATTTTTAAGGTACCTATTCGTCCCCTCTAATATATATACAATATAAGTTAAAGATTCGGCACCTATTCAGGTGCCTATTGGTCCCCTGAGATAAAATTAGCTATATTTTACATAAGAAACGGTTAACATAGTACACTTGTGAACAGTTTACTAACGGAATTAATTTATTTAATCATAACAGATCATTGAAAAAAGAGCTATGATGAATGATAATAATATAACCTGTCGATAGGCTTACGATGTAAAATTGATGTGGCTCTGGTTGGCTGGACATTTCTTCAAAACTGCTCGCATTTAAGTAGGTCAATAGGGCACTTTATGTGACGGCTAAACACCCTTATTTCAGAATAGGTGACGCTACAGAATCTTAGATAATCGATCGAAAGCGTGTCCAGCCAGCTTGAAAAACCACTTTTCGCTGGTCTCTCAATCTCCGTAACGGAAGTGATTTTGACGACTTTTTGCATATCAACGGGCGTCACATAAATATGTGACAGGCATCAAGCTAAAAGTTTTGTGATACGTACAGTGGTTTAGTAGAAAAATGCAAAAAACTGTGTCCAGCCATCTTGAATTTACGTAGAAAACTTTTGGCTGGCACTTCCGAATCCCACATAACGGGAGCGTTTTCGAATATGGTTCCTTTACTAATACTTGGTGACGCAATGTGTGACAGTAATAACGTTTGATTTATGCCGTCACATGCAAGGGTTTACGAGATATCAATGAAAACTTAATGTATACTTGTGTCCAGCCATCTTGAACTCAGGCTGGCTGGACACCTGTATCTCCGCTGCCTGATGATCTACGACCTTCAAAATGGTATCAAAATGTTGTGACGGGGACGATAATGATAACCTGAATTTATGACGGAGAAACTTTGCGTAGTTTCAAAGATATTGATCATTTAAATTTTCCCATACAAACATCCATTAATATTGTGAGGTGACCATAATTTTTACATAAATAAAGGATTTCTTTTTAATCGACTAATCGGCCGGTAGCAGCCACGCCTGCTTTGTATTTGATTTCTCCGTGGGAATAAAAGGTTTTCCTGCAGTAAAAAGCGTAAGTATGTGTTAATTCAAAATAATAATTAAAAACACTAACAAAAAAGAACAAAGTGCATTGCACTCAGTGATGCCAATTTAGCATTTTTTCATGTTGTTTAGCAAACTTATTAGTTGTTTAGCATATTTTTAGCATATAAAATAATTATAAAATAAAATACATTAATGCGTACGCAATTATTTCCATTTAGAAAAAAAATCCCTTTACTATATTGTTGGCGCTTCTGGTGCCAACATAATGGAAAGAGTATTTGAGATCATAGTCGATTAAAACAGTATGTATATTTTGTTAAATAATAAAAAAGTTAAAACTATTTTACGTTTCATTTGACACTGAAAAATGTTAGCAGATTTTTTAGCATTTCTATAAAGCAATTGGCATAATTTTAACACCATTTTAGCAGATTCTATATCGGTCTTGTTGGTAGCGCTGATGCACTGACACTGAGATTGTACACAGGCTGTGAGTGTGACAGCGTAATAATGGTAGTACGTAATAAAACCAAATGAAAACTGATGCTGTGATTTATTTTGTGTAATAATTTTATTCTTTTCCATAAATAGGTATTAAAGAATATTTTAGTTTATTCAGCTATTTATATGATTAAAATGACGACCACCGGCTTCATTTGCGCTTCAAACACTTAGGGCGGCGGTAAAAACAACGCTTTGGTACAAGGCGGGGGTTATTGAAGTGCAAATGGAGTTGATCGTCGTCATTTTCGTCATTGAAACGCTCTAGCGCAAATAAATAAATGTGATTTTATTTACCTACATTATTTTTTCATTTAAATACCTTAGAGCATTAGTCTGTTATCCTGACACAATATCTACCTACAGCCTGTCTATAAAGTCATGAAAATAAATGAGGGCGCTGCGGTCGTGAAGACTCGTGCACATAGCAACCCTGTATAGTGTGACTAAAATGGTTTTGATACTAGCACATTATTTTGTACTAGAAGCAAACCTGGTTTTAATTAAAATCTGTTATCTTATTTAAAAAAAATACAGAAACCATAAACAAAGATGCGACCTTCATTATAAATGATAATACCAGCCTATTACTGTCCCACTGCTGGGCAAAGGCCTCTTCTCAACAGAGACGGCACGAGCACTGATCACCACGCATGCTCAAGACGGGTTGGCGATTTCAGACTTATAATAATTATAAGTCCAGATTTCCTCACGTTTTCCTTCCGACCTTCATTGAAATAAAAATGAGTAAATAAAAGAAAAATGTTCGTACATATTTTTTATTAATGTTATATTTTAACTTTTGTACCACTGTATGCCCATTTTCTCTTGCCCGTTTTGCTGCAATATGTTGTTCGATTAGAGCCTTTCTGTTATTTTGATCTTCTTGTAAGAAAATCCAATCGATTTCAAAATTTTACGCAGGACTTCTAGGCTACATTTAAAATCCAGATCTGTTTTAGCGAAATTTTATGTTGAAGTCATCCATTTCTTTCTTAGGACGGCCTGATCTGTGTTTGCCTTCATCTGCAATACGCCTCACTGTACTCTCAGATTTTCCTGAAAGAAAGATTTAAAAAAAGATGTAATATCTAACAGAAAATACATAGCACTGTTATTATTTCAAACATGTTAAAACTTATTCTTATTTAAAATCACAGGTTTTGATTAAGTACCCAAAAGTATCAAAAGTTAACGCCGCACTACATTATGAGCTACTTACATTTGCAATCTAACCTATAAATGCGCAATGTAAACAATGCTTATTTTCGTCTTAAAATCGTATAATTAGTAAATTTGTGACTTCTGGTCATTGATGTATTAAAACCCAAGATACACACTACGCGTCTCAAAACCGTCCGCTTAAAATGAGTGCAAAATTACAAATCGTGAACTCATTTCAAATAGTCTCGCGTCGTTCGCGTCTCTGCACGGTCGTACAAAATGCCGAAGTGTTCGCTGAGAATTTGCAAAAATACAGCGTCAAAGACATTAAAAAAGGATGGGATATTGTATTTTCGGTAAGTAAAAATGTTTATTGATTTATTTTTGTTGCGTTTATGGCATAATATAGAAAGCAATACGTGATTTTGATTTAATTTCTCTCAGAACTTTACTAAACGGTCCGAGTATAATACGGCATATTTCAATGGTCGCTTTGTTAGCGTAAGAACGATGTAATACAAGTCTTTTCTTTTAGTCGCATTATACAAATGACCCTGTTCGTATCGAATGGAGTCGATTTTTTTTTATTGTGTTTATTTGTGTTTTTTTAATCAATAAGTTTTTTGTTTTATGTTTTTAACAATTATGTATACGTTACATATTATATTAGTTTTTAATTGGATTTCAAAATGAGAAGAGGTCGTCAATTTGACTTCGTTTTTGACACCTTAAACTTAATAACTACTTAGTTTCGATAATAACCTGTAATAATGTTCTACTAATACCTTTAAACCAAAAATGTAAATAAATGATTCGAATGGATAATACTTGTTTCATTGATTATACACGACTACACGTACACTAACACAGTCAGATCCTAACTAAAAACATTTACCCTTAGATAAAAGTAAAATTATGTGTTTAAAACACAATTTAACTAACTGTTAAAATAAAAATTAAGTATTAAAAAAACATAAAAAGTACCTATTCGTCTCCACTCCATACCTTGTCCTACCGGCTTACTTCGGTCGTAAAATTATTATTGCTTTTTATAACTGCATTGTAAAAACAACTTTAAGGAATCTGCGTAAACTTGAATTTGCAAAAAAATATGTTTATAGTGTAACGATAACTACTTATGTAGTAGTGCGTGTATTGGTGAGTGTTTGGCGACAGCTTCGACTGTTTGTTTTGTTCGTGACTGTGCATCTAGGTTATAATATATCAATGCTTCTGGTAGATAAAAAACAAACAATAACACGATTACATACCTGTTATAGCTGCTGTTCGAGTATAAATATCATCCAAATTTGATAAAATTTGGTCAGCTTGGTGTTCTAACAAACATCGCTGATATACTTTGAAATAATTTCCCCAGCTCCACTCCTATTTGTTTTCCTCATATTTAACACGTTTTTTCGAAGTTTTGTCGACGTAGATTTGAAAAACATTAAAAAATGCAAAAGTTATCAAGATAAATAACAAGTTGATGACAGCCGATGACATTTGATGTACCATGATTTAGTGTTGCCTTACTTTTGAATAATGTTAGTTCCTCAAACATTAATTTCATGACTTTATAGACAAGCTGTACCCTAAAAACACCAATAATTATCTACTAAAAAGAGTAGATAGGTATCTGCACGTAAATAATCAATAACATTAAAAAAAATCTCCCCCCCCCCCCCCCTTCCTCACTTCTACACTTTTGTCTTCTATTGATTAGAATATCTACAGTTGTTCGTATTAGTATCACCAATACGCGAATTTTCGTCCATTAAAGAAAACACCTTAAATACTTAGTCCTACATAAAACCTACAATATTGGTAACCCTACTACAGTGTTTGTATGGGAAAATTTAATAGATCAATATCTTTGAAACTACGCAAAGTTTCTCCGTCACAAATTCAGGTTACCATTATCGTCCCCGTCACAACATTTTGATACCATTCTGAAGGTCGTAGATCATCAGGCAGCGGAGATACAGGTGTCCAGCCAGCCTGAGTTCAAGATGGCTGGACACAAGTATACATTAAGTTTTCATTGATATCTCGTAAACCTTTGCATGTGACGGCATAAATCAAACGTTATTACTGTCACACATTGCGTCACCAAGTATTAGTAAAGGAACCATATTCGAAAACGCTCCCGTTATGTGGGATTCGGAAGTGCCAGCCAAAAGTTTTCTACGTAAATTCAAGATGGCTGGACACAGTTTTTTGCATTTTTCTACTAAACCACTGTACGTATCACAAAACTTTTAGCTTGATGCCTGTCACATATTTATGTGACGCCCGTTGATATGCAAAAAGTCGTCAAAATCACTTCCGTTACGGAGATTGAGAGACAAGCGAAAAGTGGTTTTTCAAGCTGGCTGGACACGCTTTCGATCGATTATCTAAGATTCTGTAGCGTCACCTATTCTGAAATAAGGGTGTTTAGCCGTCACATAAAGTGCCCTATTGACCTACTTAAATGCGAGCAGTTTTGAAGAAATGTCCAGCCAACCAGAACCACATTAAAATTGTCTCACTAATAAATAAATACGGTAAATCACTAATAAGTAAATATACAAAAAATACGGTGATTTTAGCCAATTTTTATGTAGGTACTTCTAGTTACAATTTATTAGATTTAAGTTATTACGATTTTGCATGTAGTTGGTTAATATACAAAAAAAAAATATTACGTTGATTTATCTAGTCTTCAATAATTACTGTGATTTTAGTATTTTTTTTGTACTGTTATAATTTTTTAGATTTAAGTTATTATGATTTTGCATGTATGTAGTTGGAAAAAAAACAAAAAAATAAGAAGATATTTACTGTTGATATGTGTTCTATTTTATGCATATTTTATATTTAATGTTAATTTATATGATGGTCAATCAAGGCTGATTTTTGTAAAAGAGTTGTATTTTGTTAGTTTCTAGGACATAGTGATTTTGTAGTGTTAATCTTATTTGAAATAAACATGATAACTACCGAATTACTATATTTTTTATTTTAGCCTTTTCTGCGCGACTGTACCAGGACTACCAAGCTGCAGTATACACATATACATGTACTTATATTAGAAGAATAAATAAAAATAAATATTCATCAGGGGACGAATGGGCCCCTAAAAAGTTCCAGGGGACGAGTGGACACAGGGTGCGAATCTTAGGGGACGAATGGGCTCTGACCCACTCAAAACATTGTGCAACCAATGTCTAGCTACCTATATAACCAAAAAATATCGCAATTACGGTGAGAACAAGTACATGTTTACGTACAGGCGGGGCGTCGCGCGGCGCGTGCAGCGTTTTTATTTCAAACACATGGCAATGTATGAAAAAGTTAACGATTTCAAAACTTAATGTTACGAGAAGCGATTTTTCGCTCGTTTGTTTAAAATGCAGCGTTTGTTGCGGTGGACTCGTCTCTCAGTAAATTAATAAAAAAGCACGAAAAGAGCATCCTGCACGCGCCGCGCAACGCCCCGCGTCTCCGTAAACGAGCCCCAAGGTGGTGGTAATCAACCGGGTGGCATTTACATTCGGTTTTGCCATCCTGCCTGTGCTGAATCTGGTTGACCTGAACATGAGTAAGTAGTTGAGTAGGTACAGCCAAATATAGAACGAAGACTTTCTTTAGTCAAATTCATCAATCACCATTTTTTTTTTCGTTCTGAGCATCAGGTAGGTACGACTACGCGATATGCATACCTAAAATTTTGTGTGTCGTGACTTTAGTTTTAAATAGGTACCAAGGGGTATTATCTAAATTCTAAAGCAACTCTAGATAATTATGTCATTATTGCATACAAATATTGAAGCCGCCATTTATAGAAAGGACACATTTTTACCGTTCGTTGATAGCTCAGAGCCTACCGAAAAATATCAATGAATCATAAAATTTAATGTAGGTACTAATAACAGAGCCGCATGTACAACGCGTGATGTTCATTAACAATTGTTAATTAATATCAAATCAGTGGTTATCGTACACCTGCGTTGCTAGCTAGAGCTCTCACAGCGATAAAAACAGGAGCTGCTGATAGCAACCGCAAACCAAAGTACGTATCTATCTTAATCACTGCTGTGTCAGTGCAGCTGAGTATTTGCACGTAGTATGGTTGACATAATCCGCCTTATTACAAAACGTAGTTAAACCTGGTTTAACTTAGACTTGGTTTATCTCGCATGACGTCTCACTTCAATAATATTCAAAAGAAAGTGACAGCATGCGAGATAAACCAGGTCTAAGTTAAACCAGGTTTAACTACCTTTTGTAATAAGGCGGAATATGTTTAACAGAAAAGGTATATCCTCATCATCATTCTCTTCCCCTTCTCCAAATTTATTTGGAGTCGTCGCAGCATGTCTTCTTCTTCCAAACTACACTCCTCCACTGCACTGTACTCCTTAACACAGGTTATCTATTAACCTAGCTAGGAATACAGCACCTCACCCACCATTTTATTGTAGTTTTGTACACCATACATTATATATAAACGATTCTGTAAATTGTTGCCATGTACTACAATGTTTTTGATGAATAAATTATTATTATTCTCTTTATTTATTTTCCTTACATACTAATTATTATTATTATTCTCTTTATTTATTTTCCTTACATACTAATTTCCATTTTTAAATATTTGTTAAAAAAAGATATCAAAAAACATTTAAAAATATAAAAAAATAGTAGTCCACCGGTGTCGGGAGCAGGGTCCAAGCTACCGGTGGTTAGGGTTCCAGAGACAGGAACCTCCTCACAATACGGGCCGTATCGAGAAGTACTGCCTTCTGAATCAGGCCCTTGATCCAACCACCAAGCGAAAGTTTTGACAGGTGGTCGTCCATGCTTTTTGCTATCAGGCCATTGGCCGTGACGACTATCGGCACAATGATAGCCGAGCCCACATGCCACATATCGACAACCTCGTGAGCTAGGTCCAGATATTTTATTTGCTTCTCTTTCTCAGCCTAGCTTTCACGAGGTTCTCGTCATGTGGGATGGTAACATCGATTATCATTACGCGGCGCGCTGATCGGTCTATCACCACTATATCAGGTTTATTGGCAACAATAGTCCTGTCAGTGATGATAGACTGATCCCAGTACAACGTGACATGGTCTTTTTCGAGAACTGGGCCGACCCAGTTCTCGAAATGTGGTCGCAGTGGACAAGGGACTCACCCCGCTGTCCCGCGTGTCCTGTGTGCCCGAGCACATACCTGTAGTACGGTACCTCAGACTCCACAAGTTTATATTTCAAGGCAAGTTGCTGGTGAATAATCCTGGCCACTTGATTGTGCCTGTGCAAGTACTCGCCGTTAGCCAGACGAGAACAACCAGAAATAATATGTCTGATGGACTCACCCGGACGGTGGCATGCCCGACACACGTCAACCGTCCCTTCCTTCATAATATATTTCCGGTAGTTGTTCGTCAACATAACTTCGTCCATAATTGCACAGACAAAACCTTCAGTTTCCCCAAAGAGGTCGCTGAAACGTAGCCAGGACACGGACGCTAGAAAATCTACATCGGGTCCATGAAGAGCCCGGTAGAAGCGCCCGTGAAGCTCCTTGCTTTGCCATACTTCCTTGCGGTCATCAGCAGTAAGTACCACAGGTTTGCGCCAGTTCTCGTTAGCCATGGACAGCGGGGTGAGTCCCTTGTCCACTGCGACCACATCTCGGTGCATACCCACGTCGGCCTTTAAAAAATATTCTCTGAGACTGCACACCTCGCGGTTGTGGAGGGTCTTCGCGTTTAAAAAGCCTCTACCCCCGCATTTCCGAGGGATGTACAGTCTCATGACCGATGATCGTGGGTGATGATTATTATTATTATGTAAAACTTCTCTATTACTCGTCATCTTAGCAGACTTCTTGTAAAGCTTTATGAATACATTCCTGCTGACTGTTATCGGTCTCAGCGGCCAATCTTAGCGAAGATTAGCCATTGGTGCGGGAGATATTATAGTGCACAAGTGCGTCCGCAGCACTCCGCCACGTTTACTCTCATAGTCCGATGGAGCGGCTATCTGATCGAAACCAGATCAGGCTCAGGCGGACCACCGGAGTTCCGCGGGTATCATACCGCCAACTTCCAAACTGCGGGCTACCACTGAGAAATTGTCGATGGAAACATCCAACAGCAATTTTGGCCCGACCCAGGATTCGAACCCAAGACCCCGCCCTCAAAAGTCACGCTTGCGATCACAGGAACAACGGGACAGTCGTATGAATGCGTGTGCTGCAGGCTGCAGGCATCATAGTGAAAAAAAAACAACCATCTAAAATTATTAGAATTCCTATCCAAATATTTGCAGCAGCTGATAACTTTTTGGCGACTGTTGATTCCATGCAAAAAGTTGTTCATTCCAAGATAGTCTGTACTAGTGATGTGCCTGGTGGGAATATTAGGAATATTGGGAAAATACCAAAATTGCCAGCAGCATTGGAAATATTGCCAAAGTTGCCGGTCAATGTAGATTAGGGCCTAAATACTCTGCGAATATTCCCACTCCCGTCAATATTCCCGGGAATTTTGCCAATTTTGCCGGCAATTTTGCCAATTTTGCCGGCAACGGCACATCTCTAGTTTGTACAAGCTGGGAAAGGCCCTTAGTTAGTAGTACGCCCACATTTACCGGCTATCATTGTATTAGGACAGACATTCTATTGAAAACTTCCAACTGTGGGATACGTTGGCATTTGCAAGCCAACCACAAAATAATCGTCTCTCATATCGGCAGTATTGAAAGAACTGGGTGCTTACTCTGGAATATAATTCCGATAGATCGACATTGGTCAAACGTCAGTTGGTTGAGTTAAACGTCAGGGATTGGCTAGACTCAGTGAGTCCAGCCAATTGCTGACGTTTGACTGACAATTCCAATGTCGATCTATCGGAATTATATTCGAGAGTAAGCACACAGATCATGCTGTGGTAAAAATTTGCCAAGGAGTTAGCTGGAGTATAGCTAAACGCCCAAACTGCATCGAACCTACGACTCATTTCTATATTTTACCACCCACTATTTTAAGCTATGCCCGTAGATTCAGATAAGGAGATCGTAGGGATACTAATTTAAAGTCGCTTACACTTGATGAACCCACTAGGAGTCTGTTCAAGAGCTATACAAATATTACAACGATCAGCCTCGTAAAGAAAACAATTGAAAATAACTCTGATAAAAGCCGGTAAAGTAAGCACGATCTGTAAATACAAAATTAAAAATTAAACTCACCTTTCGATAATAATACAGGATAGCGAACACCACATATTTAACGTAATACCACTTTCCTGGGACCGCATATACGCCGAGAATAGGCTTTGGATTCTTCCTCACTTTACTATAAATATATAAAAAAATGATAGCGAAACCAATCAAACAAAGGTAGCACGACATTTTGTCGAAGCGACGCGTGACGGCTGAACACTAAATGTGGAAAACATTGATAAAACTGATACTCATTAAATTAATGATAAGAGCTCATACATTGTTGTTACTTAGGAATAACTCTAATTAAGTGCTTCTGCCTCGCAGTGCATTTACACTTTCTGTCTCTAATTTAATTTATTGTCGTAGGTTACTACCTAATATAAAAATCTTCGTATGTGTCTGTTATAAGGCTTCTCATCTTGTCTGTAGGTAAGCTAATTATGGATTTTGAGTACTTTCTACGACTTTGCAATTTCGTTTGCATGTTTCAATACGTGTGTGGTTTCCATGGTCCACCCGCCTAGTTCACCTAGGTAGACCATGGGAAATATTTTTTGCCCATAGTTTACGGGTCACAGGGTGTACCTACAGGTCTCCTCCTCTTGTCCTATGCTTCCCTGGTCTATGTGAGTCTTAGGAAACCTCGTGGACTACGCGGCAACGACCACGAATTTTGGTTGCAAAAACTTCGTCGACCAGGAAGATAATAGGGGATCGGACAAAAATAAACTAATTAGTCCGTCTGATAGATTTCCAAAAAATATTGAACACGTATTTTTTCTTTTTTCACGTAAACTTAAAATGAAGACGTTACAGTGCTTCGAAAACTCGTGTGACGTCATATGATAGTACATTTTGACGACACAAGTGACGTTTCAAGCCCCACTCCAAGATCTTTGACGCGTTTTATCTTCGTCATTTTTTATTGATTTGATAAAACAAAAAACACGTATTCAATATTTTTCGATTATCTAACTTACGGACTAAACAGAATCTTAATATTTTGACCCAGTCCGATCCCCTATTGTCACACAACCGGTCGACCAACCAATTTTGTTCAAGACAGCGGTCATACTCATACAATATTACCGTGCTCATACGGAGTCATAATACGACGTCGTGGTCGTCGCCTCGTAGTAAGTCAGGTCCTTAATTTCGTCTTTTGCACTTGAAGGTAATCCGCCGATGGTCAGCATCAGCAACACTCTTTCGGTGGATTCTTAGTAACCAGCGAGTTACCAAACGAATACCTACTCCTGGCGAATTTTGTCATCACATCCGTATTTCTGGTTGCCAGTGTAATCCTCGCTTCTATGGTATGGAGCCAGTTTGACCAGAAACGATAAATACCAAAGATAATAATGAGGTGGACAAGATTAACTATAGGCGATCAATAAATCCACATCATTGGCTGCGGTTCCACTGAGGCGGAGCGGAGACTATAGCTGTGCCAATCACGCCATGTGATTGGTGAATCGCGCTCCGCTCCGCCTCAGTGGAACCGCAGCCTTATACGTAGGTACAGTCACCTTCAAAAATGCATGGACAGTTCTGAACTCTATTCACAAGTAATAAAGACTAAAAGTATCCATGCAATTTTGCACGTTCGTGACTGTACGTTCTCATCATCATAACCTGTTTAAATCAATTATCTGCCTGTGCTTTCCCCAACTATTTTGGTGTCGTCTTCCAGTCTAACCGGTTGCAGCTGAATACCTACCACGATTGTACATGGAGCAACTGACTATCTGACCTTCCCAACTCATTTAGTACTGGATAATACTATACTTCGTGGTGGTAAGACTGGTTGTCAGACTTTCGGGCTACTGACTACCTGTTTTTTTTATTTTTTATTAGCCCATATTGTCCCACTGCTGGGCAAAGGCCTCCCCCATAGTCTTCCACTTTTCTCTCTGTGCGGTTTTCTCCGGCCAATCTCGCGCAAAAGCCTCTAAGTCGTCACGCCAGCGTTTTCTAGGCCTCCCTCGGCGACGACGCCTGTCTTCTGGCACCCACTGCGTGGCGACTTTAGCCCATCCTGGTGCATTCTGCAGACATGGCCCGCCCAATCCCACTTCAACCCAGCAGTTTTGTTGCCCACATCAGCGATTCCTGTTTTTGAGCGTATTGTGGTATTTCGAATTCTGTCGCTGAGCTTAATACCCAATATACTACGTTCCATCGCTCTTTGGCAAACCTTGAGTTTGGACTTTTGTGACTCGGTCAGGGACCAAGTTTGAGCAACGTAGGTCAGGATGGGCAGAATACACATGTCGATGAGTTTACGCTTCAGGGATAGAGGTAGGTCGACCTTCATTAGCGACTTCATGGACCAGTAGCTCTTCCAGGCGTTTTCGACTCGGCGGTCGATTTCTTTGTCTTGCCTGTTTTCGAAGGAAACTAGCTACCTGTTACGACAGTCAAAGATGTATTTATTTGATGTGTATACAAATTTCAGCCGGGACCAACGGCTTTAACGTGCTTTCCGAAGCAGAAACTCTGTATGTAATGTGTCACCCATCCCGGACTAACCTAGGAAAGCGCTGCTGAACCTAATGATTGATCCGAGTGACTGTACGTAACCAACCTATTGTTTCTGTCATCTGTGTAACCAACTATCTTATTTTATGTAAATCAACCACATAATTATTTACATGATGCTGAAATAGTACATTACTGCAGAATCCAGTAAGTAAGCCTTCCTGGCCAAGTATGAGTTAACCGGACCGAACCGCAGGTGAGGTCTGGTTATATACGAGGCCAGGATGGCTTTCTCACTGGTTGAGGTTTGTATAATGCTTTTCTCAAAAAAATTAAAGAAAGTTTAACAACAAATTCGTTTAATTAATATTGAAGGTTACATTCATATTAGGGCAATTACTGATAGATATTGTGATCGATTTACCGGGGGCATTTATATTTGTTTGTTGTACATCTTGATTAACGGACTCTTGGCTGGCAGTAAATGTCTGTGAAACATTAATTTGGTTGTTTGGGAAGGTGGATGGTTGCGATGATGTTACGGGCAGGGGAATAGTTTTCGGTTCTTGGCGAGAGGTAGATGGCTGCGGAGTCAGGCTTAGCTGCTGTTGACGCGATGTAGACGGCTGCGGGGAGGTGGAAGATGATGTGTTTTGGGTATTCAATTTTATTTTTTTATTTATATTGCTTGTAATTTCACTTTTATTTTCTAATGACTCTTCTATGTATCCTTCTGCAACTCGGTCCGATTTCCACCCCCCGTGTCGTTTTATTGTCGTGAGATTGGCTCCAGAGTCAGCAAGACGGGTAGCAGACGACCTCCGGAAACAATGGCCAGTATAGCTCTCTGGATTTGGTAAATTCAAATATTCTGCTATTTGTTTAGGTATTGCGGCAATCTTATGACGACCGATGTTTTGCCGCAAGCATGTCCCGTTTCTATAATTGATAAAAAAGGAGGATATCGATATATATATAATATCCTCCTCTTCTATCTAAAGAGGATGACCTAGTGTCCAGTAAGTAAATTACATACTTACTTACTGGACAGTAGGAGATTCCAAGTTTAAAATCTCGCTTCTTACTGGACAGTTGTGAATAAGTCTCCGGTAAAGTTCACTTTCTTTCTGGATACTTTTTAGAGATGTTATGGCAACATTACATACCATTTTTGAGAAAAAGAATAAACATCTTTTTCCTTACAAAACTAAATTTGGTTTGGTGGAAAATGTTGATACCTAATAGTGCTGAAAATAATTTGTAAATCACTGTTTATCAGTTACCTACGTAGGTGTTATGTTATACTTCCTAGTACCTTATAAGTAGTAACTATTGGTTTTAAAATATTATTCGGTGTGTGAGCATCGGTGGCTCAGTGGTGGCAGTCCCGATTTACGTAGGTACAATGAGTCGTGGGTTGAACCTTCGAACCCACGCAGGCACATTACTTGGTTTGATTTATATTTCATCACCACTGCTCTCCAAACGGGTGAGGATAACATCACGAGGAAACTGGCATGTCGTAGACAGGTTCACTCAAATCTGTGTTTGGTTCTTACTTCAAAATACCGAACCGATTTAGACGGAATTTTTACTTTTATTTTAGAAAAAGATTATTAGGGTTCTGAGTAGAAAAGGTGTGTTATATTGATATTACAAACATACACTTGAGGGTTATTATTTTATCTACTAACGGCCTACCTACATCTACGGCCAACGGTTGCGTATTAAGGTGAAGTTTCAATGGGCTGCGGATTGTTCCGAAGAGATACCACGGCCTCGGCACAAAGGGCTAAGAAGAAACATGGATGGTTTTTAGTCAGTAGAAGTCTGACACTCCCTACCGCTCTGCCCAGCGGCGGGAGCGAGCGGGAGGAGTCATTTGATCTCCCCCCCCTCTCAAAAGTTTCATGGGAATTGGAATTTCGGGTATTTGTTACCTATATTAAACACTAGCTAAGACATAGAATAAACATTTTATTTATAACTTTTCGTAAAAACAAACACATACAATAGGTTTTAATAACTAGATACTAAGAATTATTGTTACAGTTTTAATGGAGAAAAAATAATGTTGTAGCTATAGTGCCTACATAATATCGACCTCCTTTAGTTTTAGCATGTGTTCAGTGTTCAGAAATATACCTAATTACTTATGTAGTTTTAAGAAAAATATTATATAATAAATATACATTTTTCTAACCACGTTGCCCCCCCACGCTGGAACTATCTCCGGATTCGTGGGTACGATCACAAACATCCAGACCCGGCACAACTACTTATAGGCCATACAAATATTTGTTCCGTGTGGGAATCGAACCCGCGACAAGCAGCGCAGCAGCCAATCGATCAACCACTGCGCCTACCATGCCGTCCAACTCCTAAACTTCTATATTTTCGAAACTTCTCCTATATAACTTCTAATCTTTCCGAAGAGATAACATACATGGCATTTCGGTGCCTAAATATAATTAGCTTCTACTTATGCCATGATTTCAATACTGCGTGGTTTATTAGTATATTCATAACTATTCAGTCCGTAGTTATACAATATTATAATATGTTTTTAGTAAAATGAGAAGAAATTAGTAGTGTCAGGTGGAAATGGAACCCCCAATACCCCACTTGGGAAATAGTCGTGATGTAGTTTTGAGCAGGTGATTTCTCGTAGAACGTTTATATATTTCTATTGGTTTACCAAGGGCAGTACATAACATTACGCTTCATTCCACACAGGGTAGTGCTCAGGGGTGATTGATGAGTACAACGCAAACTACATTCCACTTCTTCTTATCGTGTGGGTAGTAAGGTCTAACGACCCCACACACCCTAGTGTCAGAGTTTCTAAACCGCCTCAAGGGCCTCAGACACGGTTTGACGCGGTCGTCAAACCGTGTCTGAGGCCCTTTCCCGGCCGCCAAAAGGCAGTCCATTTGGCTGCCGGGACCACCAGCTTTTACGTGCCTTCCGAAGCACTGAATCATCTTGTATGTTTTTGAGTGCGACACGAATATAAAAACTATTTGATTACAGTATTGTCAATTTTAGAGGGTGTAAAGCATTATAGTTATTATTTTACGCATTACATATTCAATTCATTCATTTATTGTTATATTATGTTTTAAACACATTACGTAACTATTACACATAAGTCTACGGATACATACATATTTTAAAATATTGTTTTTATCTAGAATTGGGGAAACTTTGTTATTGCAGTCGAGGCAGAATTCACAGCTGAGCCGCAGACGTTATGGAGCCGAGAACTACAATAACAATGCCCACATGTATCAAACGACGTTTTTAATACACTTTCGAAGAAATAAAATAATAAAACTATGATTGAAGGAAACTATGATATCATTTTAATTTTTTCAAAGCTTTGTTTTTGCAGCAATGGTTGAACCGATAAGCAGTTTAATATGAAAAATAAAAAAAAAACAATCTTGCGGTAGGTAGTGATACAAGCATTGACTTATATATTACTGCGTAAGGACTGGGCGGACCGCATGATAAAATGACGCCTCGAACATGGTCCCAAAAAGGTCTTGACTAAACCGAAGTGATTTAGTTCACGATCGGCTATCTTCGGGTGCGTCCGTAAATTTTGAAAGTGAAAATGCCAAGTTGTGTAGTGAAAGGTTACGTGAACTACGACGCAAAGCACAACAAAAAAATTTATTTATAACATTTCATACCACCGGTAAGTCAAAAATATGTCAGTAAATCAACATAAAACATTATTTAAAACAGTTTTCATCCCAACTTATTTGTCTTGACGTTTGGCAAAGACGACGCGAGGCCCCGCCCCCACGCGCCGTACGGCTGTACGACATAACTTTGCAGCGGCGTACGTTGTAGGCTTGTAGCCGATGAAATGAAAAGATTTAATTATATAATAGTTTTATTCGAAGGCCAATAAAAATGTTATTATTATTATTAATATGTATAAAAAAACTGCAATAAACATACTTTTTTTTTTAGTTGAAAGCTTTATTTAATTTCTTTATACCTCGATAATACCACGCCACGCCGCTCATACAAGGTTACGTTTACGAGCAGCCTGAGTAGTTCATAAAGATGGCGTCAGTGTTTCTCTCTACGGGGAACGCATCGAGCAAAATGTTCGGACGACCCTATCTTTAGTTTTATATCTATGGATACAAGTCAATCGTTCAACTAAGACGGCTGTGAGGTGCGGACAGAACTCTTGCGATACTTGTCCACGTCCCTTCGGTAGGGTCTAACGACCCCACACACCCTAGTGTCAGAGTTTCTAAACCGCCCCAAGGACCTCTGACATGGTTTGGCCGGGACCACTGGTTTATATGCCTTCCGAAGCACGGAATCATCTTTTTATCAGACAATCAGGTGATTCAAGCCTGCAATGTCCAAGCCATAAGGAAACAACATTTTCAAAGTATGCTTCCCGTGGGAATCGTTTAGACAGTGCGATCAAATTATCTTGGCAGCTCTGAACATAGGCTTTGCGAAATTTTACGCATGTAAACTTGGGAATAAAACTGTTATTGCCAGATAAACCAATACATATACGATCAGAAAATATCTAATTTAAACAGTGAAAAATACAAATAAAATAAATATCATAACACTTTTATACATTCGTTGTAACAAAATGACCTGCACGAAGTTCGGAGCTGCCAAGATAATTTGATCGCACTGTACTTACTATTAAAAAAAAAAAACTATGAATGAAGGTGAGGTAAAAAAAATAAAAGAAACAATGATCCCTATTAATATTTTACATTTAATTAATTAAGGAAAATAACAAAAACCTTATAACATAAACTCTAACTTTATCATAATTATAAATTAGTTCTTATGTAGGATAAATACGGTTGTGTTTTCAATATATTTAGTGAGTGACCATGAATTTTTTATTAGGTTTTTTAATTTACTAGCGTCATCTGGGCTTTAGTGATTCTATTATATAAGTAACAATGGTTTAGTTACATATTGTAATGTTTTTATATATTTAATTGTTTCTATAACATGCTTAAAATCCTAAATAATATTTTCCTTAGTTGTTGTTTCATTTTGGTTTTTAATATACCAAGCAGTAAAGTTGAAAGTTAAATTAAAAAGCCCAGATGACAGTAAAATTGACAAAAAAACTTAAATAATAATTTTGACATACATCAATGACTTGCAATATTATGATCAACCGTACTAAGCCTAAAATGATAGTGTATGTGTTAAATATAGAGTAGATATCACAATACTGATTATTTCCTATAACTGTAGCGTACAGGCAGAATTTTATACAGCAAATCTACGACTCTATGGTTCATGGTATAAGCCACCTTTGTGTGTAGATGTGATGAGTTGTTTTATATATTTAATTATACAGTAACAATATTATTTGAGAAATATCGCACATTATTGTTTCTTTCGCCTATTCAACATAGCAGAAAGGTTTAGCTTAAGAATATACAGACGCTAGCATATCAAGCTATTAAAACCTTTCTAATTTCCTTGAAACATTTTTAACTTTATTGCTAAGGGATTAGGTTCAAGTTTGATAGGGAAAATGTGGTAGCTTGTTGTGCTCGCGTCTGTACATGCCCATTTTCTCCAACAATAGGCTCTCGTAAATGTAATGCTTAAAATAAAAGCATACTGATTTATTGGATATACAAAAATATTTAGGTGTAAACGGGCATTAGGTGCGCAACTGTTGCTTAACTTTCCGTCACATTTTTGTTACAAACATCTTTTATGACAAAACGAAAGAAAAACACATATAACGTAAAATAACTGCCATAAAGAACTTATGACACAAAAAGCAAAAAAAAGGCATATTTTCACATATTTTTTATGATTACAACACTGAAAGTGTTGCCAAAGGTTGCGCAACAATCGTAAGCTGTCATTTACGTACGTTTTACATTATAATTATCTATTTTAATCCGTGATCTACACATGAACTCTTATACTACTGTTATAAGGTATAAATTCCAATGACAGACGCACGTTTCGAGAATGGTAACATTTATATAGTTTGCAGTGCAAAGGCGACCTAACCTATACATCACCTATTACTAGTGAGATATTATTTCAAGAAAATTTATTAAGTTTTCAAAGAGACATGACCCGTCTTTTCTCTGTTGTCGGTCAAAAATGGGACTTTTGCAAATGTTTTTAATGTTCATTAAAGAAAAGCATTTTTTAGGAGAGAGTGTTAAATTATGATGAAGCCTATTTCCAGGTTTGGACTGATTTTTAAATGGTGGCTTATTTATTTATAGTTATAATTGAAAAAGTAGCTATAATTTGAGTTATTTACTATTTCAACTCGCAAACAGTGTGTATACCAAGTATAAACGTGGGCGAGGCAAAAGGAGTATGTAAGTATCGTAGCAGGAGGCGTTCAGTAGTTAGATGGGGGGGTAGGAAAAAGGCGTGAGCTTATATGATTGAATTAAGCTGTAGAATCTGCATAAGCCCCTTCTAGACGGATCATGTCATATAACTGTCCTTTCAAAGAGCATCGGTCCATTCGTTAAATGCAAATCAATATAATCTTACTATCACAAAACTTTACTAACTTTACCGAATATTAAATAAAATAGAAAAAAAATGGACGAGAAAATTTTCGAATAAATTTTTTGGAATATTTATTAATGACAAGTTTTCGATAGTATTAAATTTAGGTATAGAGAAGTTATTTTAGTGCCTGTTGTGTTTTGGTGTTCGCATTATTTAACGGGTAGTCAAACTGGTATGATACCATACCATAGATTTTTGAAAGGTTTTGGGAAACAACAAAAAACGTCTTATTGAATAAATAAGCGGTAACACTGCAAAATTATGCATAAGCTGGTTCAACTTGTACTCTATCACAAATCAAGTTAAAGATGTTTTGATAAAAGGTGTTCTTCGAGACCAAAAAGCTTCTGGAGGTTTTTGGACTCCGGAAACGAGAGCTGTGTTATGGTACTTAGAACTTTGTCCAAGAGGCAGTCAGTGTAAAGAGATTTCATTAGAAATACTACAGTTTTTTCGTCCAGAAAATAATATTTGTAAAAAAAATGCAGTATCGATACATCCGAATGCGAACACCAAAACACATGTAACATCTACAAAATAATAAAAAACCAGCACACACCGCTTAACATCAAGCCGAACATAATACGAACGAACATATAAGGCCTAAAGGCCTTAAGCCGAGGCTCCTCTATCCCCCTAATCTCTAGCTGCTCCAATAATAGTAAGGATGTACAGGAAGATGTTGATAATATCGAGGTACAGGTTCAGGGCGGCGAAGATGTACTCCTCGGGCGAGATGCTGTACTTGTGCTTCCCGCCCATCATGAGCTGTGTGTCGTACACCAGGTACAGAGAGAAGATTAGGGCTCCGATGGACGCGTACACGAGGGTCACGATCTTGTTGCCAGGGATGAATATGCAGACTATACCTGTAATGCAGGAATTAATGGATTTAGCAATTATTAAGGTGAAGGTTGCTATGTCCAGCAGTGGACATCTTTTAGCTGAAATGATGATGATGATGTTTTGAAATTATTATTTTGTAATGGATCAATCTGATTTAATTTATTTTTACTTGATAGTGTGGCCGTAGAACAGCCAAGTCATAGGACCCGAGTTCGAACTCAACACGCCTCTGATTTTTAGAATACATGTGAGTATTTTATAATATCACTTGCTTCGGTTAGGGAAAATATTGAGAGGAAACCAGCTTGCCTGAAAATTACTTCCGAGGCATGCGGACTCGACGTTATGTCAAGCCAAGCCAGAGGTCCAAGGGTGCTAGGGGTAAATAGGTAAAGAGATTCTTCGGAAAGGACAGGTGCGTAGTACTTAACCGACGTGCGTGTAAGACCAGATGTATGAATGTGGACGAGGCAAAAGGAGTATGTAAGGATCGTAGCTGGTGGCGTTCTGTGGTTTTAGCCTGCCCCCATGGGAAAAGAGCCGTGAGTTTATGTAAGTATGTAAAGAGAGTAGACTCACCAAAGACGAGCAGTACGACAGTAGCACAGAGTAGGAAGCCGCCCATGACCGTGAAGTCCCACTTGGTTTGGAACGCAAACAACGTCAGCGCGAGACATACGGCCGCCGTTATACCAACAGCCATCATTACCTGGAAACATACATACAAGATGATTTTTTAGTCACCGTCCAAATTTTTTCTAGGTGTTAGCACGGAGAGAAGAGTGGAAGACTATGGGGGCGGCCTTTGCCCAGCAGTGGGAAAATATAGGCTAACAAAAAAAAAAAAAAAGTTACGTACCATCCACTAACACCATTTTTGAAAAAAAATCGATACGTAAAATTTTCATATTAAATCATTTTCTCGAAAGAATTGTCCGCTCTCCATGAAACGTTAAAACTTTGTGATGTGATATCTCAAAACTGTTGTATTGAGTGATACTAAAAGAAAAAACATGTATTCAATGATTTTCGCCAAAGATTAATATGACTGGCCTGTTGGTCTAGTGGTTAGTGACCCTAACTGCTATGCCGGAGGTCGTGGGTTCGATTCCCACCCAGGACAAATGTTTGTGTGATGAGCACGATCATTTGTTCTGTGTCTGGGTGTAATTTATCTATAATATGTATGTATTTAGAAATATATAAGTATGTTTATCAGTTGTCTAGTACCCATAACACAAGCTCTGCTTAGCTTGGGACTAGATGGCGTTGTGTGATAGTTGTGGAATATTATTATATATTATATATCAGAATTTGGACGGTGACTAAAAAATCATCTTGTATATTCATTAATATACTGGCTTAATAATAACTGCCACTAGGGTCGATATTTAGGATAAGTCACGCTTGCCTAGGCTGGTCTATGGATGCATGACCGCCCATTACATACCGAGTTACCTCCGTACCTCGGATAGCACGTTAAGCTGTTGGTCTCGGCTGCCATATATAGATCTTTGGCAGTCGTTACAGTTAATCAGTGACCTCAAAGTCTGACAACCAGTCTTACCAAAGGGTATAACCTCGTATTAACTGGATTGTAGAGGTCAGATAGGCAGTCGCTCCGTGTAAAATACTGGTATTCAGCTGTATCCGGTTTGACCGGAAGCCGACTTCAACTTAGTTGGGAAAAGGCTAGGCAGATGATGACTATGTAATAATCTTCTTTCTTTTCTTCTTCTTTTCTTTTTATAAAAACGTTACCCCACTAGGAATTTCTCCTGTATCGTGGGTGCGTTCACAAACATTTAAACTCACATACACAAATACCCAGACCCGGAACAACTATCTGTAGGTCTTACAAATATTTGTTCCGTGCGGGGATCGAACCCGCGACACGCAGCGCGGCAGTCCATTGTTTGAGCCACTGCGCCAACCGTGCCGTCGTCACGACAGTCATAATGACTCGTCGTCAAATTTTGGGCGGGGTCAATTTGCATAGTGTACTTCACAGGAGATAAAATCCGGAGGAATATCATGCAAAATAGGTAAATTCGCCTCATTCGGCTCGCCTTTGTACATAAGCTATGTAATTTATGTTTATATTTGTTATTTTATGTGTGCAATAAAGAATAAGAATAAGAATAAATTAAAGGTATTTTGCTGTACAAAATACAAGTCACATGTCAAGATACACTGCATAAACGCTTAAAAATAAACTCAATACTACTATACGATGTGAGAAGTAATATACAGTAAAATAATGTCCGGACAAAGGCTGTTTTATATCCATAGAAACACGTTCTTTGTATTTTTTTGAGCGTGATTTCCCATTATCAAATGACTCCGCCTTACATTTCTTACAGTAATGTACGAGGTGTATAGCGGGGTTTAGATAAAACTTCAGTCTCACCGAATCAACTGCATAAACACTAGACGCCACTCCGAGCAGGAAACTCTCAGCCAAAGTGAATATACCGACTGACTAAAAAAATTAAGTTCAAAAATCTAAAACCCGACTAATAACAAAATCGCGGTCTTAAAAGTAGAAAACAAGAAAATAATTCTTGTCTGATATTCTTCGTAGTCGCATGCCACTGATACCTGATGCTCCTTTATGGCGTTCTCATTGATACAGAAGTCAGCTGCTAATTATTGCCATTAGCAAGGAGGCATGCGACTACGAAGAATATCAGACAAGAATTATTTTCTTGTTTTCTACTTCTAAGACCGCGATTTTGTTATTAGTCGGGTTTTAGATTTTAGAACTTAATTTTTTTATTTGAATTTTATTTTTGTGTGTGCTTAAACTATAATACAATACATATTTGTAATGTGCTCGCCAAGACCTTTCATTTGATACCAAACTTGCTATGATTATCTCAATTTAATATTTTTTTAGGTAAGTTTTTGACATTTAAATTCCGTCATAAAAAGAATTTATAAAATTTATATAGCCTATGTCACCCGGGCTATTCTTACGAATCTATTGACACCTAATTTATTAAAATCCGTTCAGTAGTTTAGGCGCTACGGTGGAACATACATACATACATAGACTGCCAAAATCATTACCCTTCCTTTTGGCTTCGCCGTAGTCGGGTAAAAACCACCCATGTTCTATTTTCGCCCTTTGTGTCTGTTGGCGGCGGTAACAAACCGGAGCCCCGACAGGCGTCAGCTCTTGCGGGCCCCTACAATGGTTGCTGACATCTCTTTGAGGCGCGCGTGGCACACGAACGAGCCGTCGACACGGCCTGTCATCGTCATAGGACGGACGGACGGTGAGCTAGCCCATTACTCACCGTCTACAGGATATGAGGTGTATGGCAGGGTTTAGATAAAAGTTCAGTCTTACCGCATCAACGGCATAAACACTAGACGCCACTCCGAGCAGGAAACTCTCAGCCACAGTGAATATTCCGAGGAAGATGAAGTTCATTGGAGCCTGCCGCCGCACGTTGCCGCAACAAGACATCACGATCAGACACACGAACACCGTGGCGAACGCGACCCAGCTGTGGACAATGGGAACTTTAGTACATATACATTTATACTGCATAATATTGTATGGTATAGATAGGAGCTCGGCGCGGGGACCCGCTGGATGAGAGACGCACGGGACCGGTCAATGTGGCGACACCTGGGGGAGGTCTGTGTCCAGCAGTGGACGTCTTTTGGCTGAAATGATGATAGGAGCTCGTGGCTTAACTGTCACTCGGTGCAATCTTTAGGTTAAGCCGCGCTTGCCTGGGTTGGTATATGGATGGGTGACCACCCATTCATTACATACCGAGTTTCCTCCGTGCCTCGGAAAGCACGTAAGCGGTTGGTCACATAGGCAGTCGCTACATATAAAATACAGGTATTCAGCTGTATCCGGTTAGACTGGAAGCCGACCCTGACATAGTAGGGATTTGGGAAAAGGCAAAGTTTATTTATTTATTTAAACTTTTCGCACACAAAAAAAAGGTACAAAGGCGGACTTAATGCCTTAGGCATTCTCTACCAGTTAACCAAGGGTGATGTAGAGATTAGATGGCAGGTGCTCTTTTTGAGAGGAACAATGATAAAAAAAAAACAAATATATCATACCTAATGATTTATAAATATATTTACATAGTATAAAACAAAGTCGCTATTTTTGTCTGTTTGTTTGTCTGTATGCTTAAATCTTTAAAACTACGCAACGGATTTTGATGCGGTTTTTTTTAATAGATAGAGTGATTCAAGAGGAAGGTTTTAGTATATAATTTGAACGACATCCACGCGGGTGAAGCCGCGGGCATCAGCTAGTATAATATATAAATAGTTACATAAATAGATTATAAACATATAATTACCCATACATAAATATATACCTATCCTGTATATATATATATATATATGTATACAAAAACAAGATAGAGAGATGTTGAAATAACTCTACACTATTTATTTAGAAAATACCTCTGCAATTTCCGTTTAAATGCATACCGACGAAGGTTAACGTATGGAGCAGTGTGGCCATCTTTAAGGATTTGGCATGGACCATGAAACCAAAGAATTATCTTCGTAGTGCCAACATCGTTATACAAACAATGTATTCGACCCAAATGTATGACAGCAAATATAAGGTCCCATTAAAATAGGTGGACAAATTTTAACACAGCTTTCAGTAGGTCTAACCAAAGATATCTAAACAAAAAAAAACATTAAATAAAGTGATTTTTTTATTACTTAAAATAATAAATTGCCGGCACTCAAGAACAAACTCATCCTTTATGAGTAGGTACTTAAATGCGTTTTTCTTATTATTTCTTTTACTATCGTCCTTATTTTGGAGGTCTGAGTGATTTCTGAAATTTTGTCCACCTATTTTAATGGGACCTTATATAGTTTTAAAAAAAGTACCACAAGACCAAATAAGGCAGTATGTTGATAATGCCTTCATCTTCACATACGAACTAATTCTCAATCAAAATCAAAAGTCATTTTATTCAAACTAGGCTGATATCAGCACTTTTCGAACGTCAAATTATGGATGTTGTGGTTGTCTCTTCTGCCCATAAATACAATAGAATACTTACAAAAGCCAGGTGTTCCGATGGGCCCACTGTCTGGTGGGTGCGTGGAACAGGAACAGAGCGATGAACGACATCGTCACCAGCAGCTGACACATCAGGATGGAGTACACCTGCAATTTACAACAGAGCTAGTTAGTATTGAGTTGAAACTTGTGAGCATAACATTCGATAGACTCTTGTTTAGAGAAATTTAGCACTATATAACATCCTTAATATTATGTTTCTGCGGCCAGTGACGCGCTCGTGGCCCCATTCGTCACTGGCCGCAGAAACATAATATTAAGGATGTTATCCCCGAAGGATTAGGCTGAGGTGTACCTATTAGTTATGTTGCCAGTTATGTACGAGCATAATTTCCATGTAATAGGGAGCGAGTCTAACCCCCGTATTTATAGTCAAGTCAAAGTAATTACTTGGACTTAAGTAATTACTTATGCTAATATTTTTATGCAGTGGGCAAGAATTTAAACGAAGTTAGAACCGTCAATGAAAGCAAAACTGAGAATTCTAACGTTCGATAGTTCTAACATTAAGGAATTACTAAACTACAGAGAAAAAATCGAATCTTAAACAATGACATTTACTCAAGTAATAGTAATTACTTGTTTATAAATACGGGTCTAATTGTCATCATCCGGGCACAAGTTCAGACTTCGTGGCTGCTACTGAGGAATTCTTGATAGAAAAACCCAATAACACTTTGCCCGACTCGGGAATCGAACCCATGACTTCATGCTCTGCAGTCGCGCTTGCGACCATTAGACGAACGAAGCAGTCTAGAGACAGAGAAGCAGAGTTGACCGCAGAAACCAGGCTTAAATTATAGAAAACTAGCTTTTGCCAGCGGCTTCGGCCGCGTGGATGTCGGAAAATATCGAAAACAACGATGTTTCAAACAAACTTTCATCGACATTACTATGAATACTATAAACGGGATATTTAACATGGTAAATATCCCGTTTACAGTATTCATAGTAAGTTAAACTTTCATCCCCTATTTAACTCTCTTAGGGGTTGAATTTCGAAATTCCTTCCTTATTCCTTGTCTACATTATAAAGGGAACCTCTGTGCAAAATTAGGTCCAAGGGTTTGGGCTGGGCGTTGATGAGTCAGTCAGTCAGGACTTCTCTTTTTATTTATATAGATCAATGCAACAACAACCAATGAGTCACTATGAAAGTTCGCATCTTGGTCTTTGTAAGGATGCAACCTTGTGCTCACTCCAAAGGTTTTCTTCATGACATGCAAAGGTTTTTTTTTAATGTGCCTGAAGACCTGTCTCCCCAGAAAAGTTTTAATTAAGAGGCGGGTGTTTTGCCTAGGACTTAGTCCTGCGAATCAGTAGATAGCACCAGTGTGAAGCGGGATATCATTATATTATGAAGAAATGTGGGCACTATCTCTCTCCACTATCGCTGTCTCTCTCCGTCCCCCTGCCCTTAAACTCGTGCGATAAGGACAACTGCAGATCCGACTCAATAGTTTAAATAAAAAGTCATATTTCTAGGTTTGGCTCTCGCCTATTTCCTCGTCCAGTATTGTACCAATTTATAAGATATTTTAGACAATAAATAAGAAGGATGTATTCTGTGCCCCTATGTTTTTCTTTTTTCGTTAATAGTTGTCAAATTTGTACACTTTAGATCGCTGTCAACAGTGTCAACAGAGGCCTACTCTGTTGACAGCGATCTAAATAAGCAAGACTGGCCTGTTGGTCTAGTGGTTAGTGACCCTAACTGCTATGCCGGAGGTCGTGGGTTCGATTCCCACCCAGGACAAATGTTTGTGTGATGAGCACGATCATTTGTTCTGTGTCTGGGTGTAATTTATCTATAATATGTATGTATTTAGAAATATATAAGTATGTTTATCAGTTGTCTAGTACCCATAACACAAGCTCTGCTTAGCTTGGGACTAGATGGCGTTGTGTGATAGTTGTGGAATATTATTATTATTATTATATTATTATTAATTTTGAGCATTTTTTGAAGGTTCTAGTGCTTAGAAAAATAATGTATCATCAAAAAGAAAAACATAGGGGCGTACAAGTAGTTAATATTTATTATTCTGTAAAAAATCATAGCTGTATAGTCATTATGAAGGAAGAAAACAGGCGAGAGCGTTTCTGTGGAGAAAAGACCTCCCGCATAGGAAATGCGGGAGGTCTTTTCTTAAAATCTATAGGTTCCTATAATTATACTGGGGTCGACACCGGAATGTCATTTGTTTGCCTCGTGTATGTTAGAGTTTCTGTGAGGGAAAATAGCTTGGATTTTGTTGTTTCTTTCCTTCTTTATATTGTGTTTGCTCAAATAAATACCTTGCGGATAAAGCCCCTCCTGATGGAGGCCTCGTTGAAGTCGAACCCTTTGACCTCGCCATCCTCGCCGACGCTCGCACTTGGAGGCACGTACCCTTGCGGCTGGAACATGAGAAATAACACGTTTTTAATAGACGATAAATATGTAATAAAAATAAATGAAAACCTGACGTGTAGAACGACCCCCCATTTTACTCATGGTATGGAATCAAATATTCTCCACAAACACTCAATTTTTTTTTCATACATTTCTTTTTTTTGTTATTTTAAGTTTTAGAATAATTTGTAAGAACCTTATATTTTTATATTAATTGATAGTCACATTAACGTATTTGTTTAAGACCTGTAATGTTAGTTGTAAGTTGAAAAATAAATAAATTCTACGAAATCTGTGAAAAAAAACAATTGCTCCATATATAGACAGAACGTGATTCCTGCCCTTATCCCTATTTACTTGGGTAGGTGCAGTATATCTTCTTCTTCCATACGTCTCTGTTGGTCTTCATATCAGTAGTCACCCCTTTTGTAGCAATATCATCTTTCACACAGTCCATTCATCGTTTCTTTGGTATTTCTCTACTCTTATAGCCGATCAAAATTACTTTTTATATAAAACATGCTTGAATTCTTATTATATCGGTTATAGCCTATTCCCTCTCATATAGAGGAGGCCTGGAGTTCCAGCAGTGGGAACATTATAGGCCGATTATGCTATGCTATGATAATTATGGTTGCTAGGGAGTTTGTTTACTAATGGCACCGGCATGGTACTAGCACCATTAGTAAATATACACAGAAATCGATATTTTCCATCAAGAACTCTATTAGCAGAAAGGTTCAAGGTCATCCAAAGTAATTATCATTAATCCTATTTACTGTTTATTTTTGTTTGTAGTATGTGAGGCTCAGATGTTAGGTATACATACACACGGGTAGGGCTACTGTGTCTTCGCTCACTCATGTTAAAACTTGAGAGATATAACTAGCGAAACGTTGCAGAAGTGATGAAAACCAATGATTTTTATCAGGGGGAAGGACCACCGATGAAGGTACGACTTACTTGAAATACGAAATAAGAATGATACAAATGTAATTTATTTGAATATGAAGTTGAGCTTTTGAGTTAAACCTTTTTTTCCCATTTTGCTGTAAACGCCTATGTTTATTTTTGTATGTACTCTAGCCAATTTGGCTTTCGAAGTTACACGTCACGCTCTTTAGAATTTGGGCCAGCTACATATCGACGCTGGAAAGCGATTTTGTCGTATCTCGAAAAATGGCATTTTTTTTTTATAGCATCACTGAAATAAGAAAAAAATACGGATCATTCTCATTAGTTCCACCAGCAATTAGTTCCATGGAACTAGTGAGACTTTTTTTTCTCAGTAGTTCCATGCACTTTGATAATGGAACAAATGAAACAAAACTTAATCGAACTCGTCTCACTAGTTCCACCGTAGTTGTCCCATGGAACTAGTGAGAACTTTTTTTTCTCAGTGGTTCCATTGTTCTTCTTAGTGGAACAAGTGAAACTAAAGTTAATCAACATCATTCTCATTAGTTCCACTTTTTAGAAAAATATCATCTAATATTAATAAAGGAATAAAACGCAAAAAAATATAAAAAATTAAGTAATTTAATGTTGTGACCATTCATTTTATGTTAAAAGTAAAATAATATGATGAAAACGTTGAGAATAGGAAATTATGAAATTGGGAAATTAATACAATAAAATAATTTTGTGTAAACACAAATTGAAATAATTATTTCAGGTGCTATCAGCATTCCTCATTTTTTGGACAAATTACGATAACATACCTACGTCTGTATCGTAATTTGTTCAGAAAATGAGCCTGATTAAGTAATTACGTTCTTGAAATTACGTCGTTGGCCTGATTTGTTTGTAAAAATGATTAACATTAAATTACTGGTTTCTGATCTTTATTCTGTGAAAATAACTGAGCTAAGTTGTAACAAAATACAGAAATAGTAATTATAAATTAAAAGTTAGTACTTACATAATATATACAACGACCACTTAAGCGTCCCAGTACCCCTCCGCACCGCTGCCAACCGGGAACGTGCTCAGAAGACTGGCAGCATTGCCACGTTGAATGGCAATGCTAATCCTTTGACCAAAGAAAGAGCTAGCCCTCTGGTCACGCGAAGTGTCGACTAAACGACGAGAGATCTCCTTGAAAAGGAGACGCGCACTTGGACCCCATGGCCCGAGCGTTTCGACCCCAAACGGCTCAAAACTATAATTACCAATAAGGTTACCGTATTTGCGCCGCTTCAGGGTCTCAGCAGCTGCAGCAGCAGTGCCCGCACAGCCCGCCGTGCTTGCAACTTGAGATGGCGCAAGGGTGTCGACACAGGTTGCATCCCACACCAAAGGCCTACCCACCTTCCAAGGCACCAACGTCATGCCATCTGGTCTCTTACCATCGTCACGTACCAAGCCGTTAGGTTCTAAAACCGCTGGTACACCGGCGCTGGCAAGAGCACGACGAATAATTTCGTTAATGCTGGCGTGCCGTGCAAAGCGACCTGCGCTCCTGTAGCAGGACAGGCCATGGTGTCCGAGGCTGTCGACAGCTTCACCGCAGTGACAACGATGCGGAGCAACACAAGGTGAGCCCAAGCGTAAACTTGTAGCGACCCGGAATGATGAGTCATCCATCATAGTGCCAATGGTCGATGATGGGAGTGCCTGGAGCCACAAGCCCGACTCCCACTCCCCCACAGCTAGCAGACGAGCACGCTCCACAGTATTGATTGACGTAAAAATAAAAATTACTTAATTTTTATATTTTTTTTGTGTTTTATTCCTTTATTAATATTAGATGATATTTTTCTAAAAAGTGGAACTAATGAGAATGATGTTGATTAACTTTAGTTTCACTTGTTCCACTAAGAAGAACAATGGAATCACTGAGATAAAAAAAGTTCTCACTAGTTCCATGGGACAACTACGGTGGAACTAATGAGACGAGTTCGATTAAGTTTTGTTTCATTTGTTCCATTATCAAAGTGCATGGAACTACTGAGAAAAAAAAGTTCTCACTAGTTCCATGGGACAACTACGGTGGAACTAGTGAGACGAGTTCGATTAAGTTTTGTTTCATTTGTTCCATTATCAAAGTGCATGGAACTACTGAGAAAAAAAAGTTCTCACTAGTTCCATGGGACAACTACGGTGGAACTAGTGAGACGAGTTCGAATAAGTTTTGTTTCATTTGTTCCATTATCAAAGTGCATGGAACTACTGAGAAAAAAAAGTCTCACTAGTTCCATGGAACTAATTGTTGGTGGAACTAATGAGAATGATCCAAAAATACTGCGTCAGATGGTCTGATCAACGTTTTCCTACGATGTGTTTTTTTTGATACGTCGTTGACTTTTCTAAACTTTTTTAACAAAAGATACTTCAAAATGCTGTAAATACCATAAAATCAACTATTTTTAAGTTATACATAGATACATCAAAAACGCTACAAGTATTTTTAAACCTATTTCGCTTGCCTATTGCTGTATCTTGGTAGTTGTAACATAACATTGATACGGCTTGTGCCGTATGTTACAACTACCAAGATACAGCAAAATTGCTGCTTCAAATTGAAATACCAATTGCTGTAACTAGTATAAAACGCATGTTAGACTAACTTGAGAATGCGATCATTATTGCCATCTGATAAATTTCATTATAAGAAATAGAAATAAGTGTTCCAAAAATGACCACTCTGATTCAGCTAGTTTACGAGTTATGAATTTTTGAAATAGTTTTTTGGCTCTGGTGTAAAGTTCAACTTTTCGAGATACTACAAGATTGCTTTCTTGCGTCGATATGACGTCACCAAACTTGAAATATTAACATTCTTGTTTTAACACATTTTGTTGTTATGTAGCCTATTGCATGTCGGCCTATGTGAATTAGTAGAAGCACATGAAGCCTTACATATTACATTGGGGAGACCAAACTGTGAACAGGTAACTCAGTTTTATATTAAAACACTAGCTAATGCCGCTAGCTTCACCCGGGCGAATTCTAATTATGTAGGTACTGCACCAGGATAATATTAAAAAGTATCCTATGTGTCAATCATCTTCCTTCCCTATTTCCATTCTATTTTGGGGCGGCGCGGCGCAACACGTTTTCTCCTAATAATGTTATGTCATAAACTATTTGTGCGCCCGCATCCAAAATTGTTTGTGCATTACTGGCCATGACTGGCCTGTTGGTCTAGTGGTTAGTGACCCTAACTGCTATGCCGGAGGTCGTGGGTTCGATTCCCACCCAGGACAAATGTTTGTGTGATGAGCACGATCATTTGTTCTGTGTCTGGGTGTAATTTATCTATAATATGTATGTATTTAGAAATATATAAGTATGTTTATCAGTTGTCTAGTACCCATAACACAAGCTCTGCTTAGCTTGGGACTAGATGGCGTTGTGTGATAGTTGTGGAATATTATTAATATTATTATTAAAAAAACAAACAAGAAATTGTTTATCCCAACTATCCCAACCCACGCTACATTATTTTCCCTTTCAAAGTTTATAAATAACAGTTTTGTACTTATTGATAACCCAAGATACACCAATTACACCATGTGGTTCGCAGTGTCACGCTCTAACTATACAAGCTCTACACCTTAGACAAAATATGTGGCATGGCCATTTCGCTACATTCACATGGGTGTTAGATGAAAAATCAATTCACTGTTATTACTCCCTTATTCTAAAAATCTCTTTGTAAAAGATATAATATTTGGGGTAGGTTACACGACCGGAGATGAGGTTACAAAGGCGCCTGCAAGTCTGGAGCGTAAGATCGATTCCTTCACGCAACAGAGATCCAAGGTCATTTACTTATTTGAGGTTAAACCTATCTTTATTTAGATGTACCTAAGGTTCTTGTTTATATAAACAGGGTGAAAAGGACACTGATGCTGAAACGGTTATCAAGTATTCAGTACGTACTTCATTGTGAAACCTACATAGAAATTATTTATCGGTAGTTTAAAAAGAAACAGCTAGGTACATCATACAGATACTACAGCATACATTTTGACCGTGCTGCTGTGGGTGTTGTAGTTTTGAAGGAAACAGCTGGTTTTTATTTTAATAACCGACAAAATAAATCTATGTGGGAGGCTTCAGAAATCGAGTACTAAACACGTGGTAACCATATAGCGTCGGTGCCCCTTCCACCACAGTTAGGTATGGCGGATGCAGAATTTGGCGAGCCGCGCCACAGCTAAATGATCTTACATCATTTTCTAAACATTTCAAGTGTGGATCATCGTACAATACAGTACCTCTACCTACATTAGAAAATCAATTAGCAAGAGGCGTATAAAACTAATCACCCATAAGGTGATTAGTTAAAGCCTAGGTACTGCATTTGGTTTGTTTGGTGACTAAGTTCTTAAGGCACAGCATAATGACTCTGGTCCAAGGGACACAAGAGCAGAGGAGAGCTTCTTTGATAAAAAGTAGGGCCTCCTGATTAAGAGCCACACATTCACAATCAGCTTAGCATTCGATTGTATTCATTACATAACCTACATTAATTAGCTAAGGGCTCGTTTACGGAGACGGAGACGCGGGGCGTTGCGCGGCGCGTGCAGAATGCATTTTTCGTGCTTTTTTATTAATTTACTGAGAGACGAGTCCACAGCAAAAAACACTGCATTTTAATCAAACAAGCGAAAAATCGCTTCTCGTAAAATCAAGTTTTGAAATCGTTAACTTTTTCATACAGTGCCATGTGTTTGAAATAAAAACGCTGCACGCACCGCGCGACGCCCCGCCTTTACGTAAACATGCACTAAGCGTGTATACGTGTACCTATTTCAGTCATTGTTAGGTCAACAAGTTTGTAATTAAAGTTAATTTTATCCTTTTTAAACAAATTATATTATTTTTTCCTTTACTGTGTGGTTAGTGCCTAACCTGTTGTCAGTTTTTATGCCGCCCATGGCCCACTGACTAGGCTTTACATGCCGTCGATAAATTTCTCTTAAGCATGCTGGTTTCCTTAACTGAAACAAGTGATAAGAAACACAAACAAATATTAACAGTTCTTATAACAGTCGTTTTACCTGTTTGCAACATTTGTAACATTATATCAATTTACCTACATAACCTAACAACATTCAACGTTTAGCACACTCATAGCTCTTTAAACGCCTTTTTAGACCTACAGTAACACAAATTAAAAGCACAAAAAACACCAGAAACAAACACAACGATTGCAGAAATTCAAAAATTCAATTAAAACCACATATTAAGTGTTTCCCTAACTGAAACAAGTGATAAGAAACACAAACAAATATATTAACAGTTCTTATAACAGTCGTTTTACCTGTTTGCAACATTTGTAACATTATATCAATTTACCTACATAACCTAACAACATTCAACGTTTAGCACACTCATAGCTCTTTAAACGCCTTTTTAGACCTACAGTAACACAAATTAAAAGCACAAAAAACACCAGAAACAAACACAACGATTGCAGAAATTCAAAAATTCAATTAAAACCACATATTAAGTAAAAAATTACCGGAGCAGACATATTGGGAAGCGTGTCACGATTCCTTGTATACTAAGTTGTGTTTATCAAGCTACCTTATCAGTAAGGTGATAAGCTGCTATCGAGGTGCTAAGTATGGCAACTGTGGGAGGAGCCCCACAGCCCCACAGATAAAGATTTTGGTTTGTAAGTAATAGAAGGAACTGTTTTGTACGTAGAATACGTTGAAACGTGAAAATTAAAACCAATAAGTATTAATTGCACTCATTGCAATTATTAATTTACCTAATTTAAGAAAAATATTTACATTCACAAATATTTTACCTAATAATAATTTAGGTAGATGAATACTTACAATAATATTTCGTCATTCACTATGGTTTAGTCATATTTAGGTAACGATATTTTAATATGTTGCATTTTATATGTTTGGTAGAAAACCTATTTTATAACATTGTGTTCAATTGTATTATAAATGTTTTAGACGAAATATTAAGAGCAGGGCCCCGAGTCTGCTATTTAATAGTGTCAGAATGGTCAATCATTGATCTCATAATTGTTGATTTTGACAACACCAAACTTGTCAAAATCAAAAATTATGAGATCAATGATTGACCATTCTGACACTATTGAATAGCAGACTAGGGGCCCAGGTCGTTAGATGACCAAGTCATTATCAGGATTTAATTTTACGAGGTTTTTTTTATGGCACTTAACGTTGTTTGCTATGAAGACTGTCTAGCATATTTTAACATTATTTCAGATCAATCGGACAAAATAAGGAGTACCTACACAAGAGGAAGTCTGAAAATGGTGCCGGTGGCTAAAAAGTTGTGTGAATGAGGAAAATGTAATCAGGGAAATAAGAATATGAATGTGATATAAGAGAGAGAACATCAAAGAAAGGATGGATGGACTGTGTGAAGGATGATATGGCTAGGAAGGAGGTGACTGCTGAGTTAACGAGTAATAGAAGAAGACATGCTGCTCCAACCCAAAATAAATTATGATAAGAGCAGAGAAATCATTATGAGATTATGGTACGGCTTCTGATTCCGAATAGGTATCGTACGGCTTCTGATTCCGAATAGGTTCTACTACTATCTTGTTACTCATAGGTTGGCCTTTTTCAACCACTAAGTGACTTCCAGTCTAACCGGATGCAGCTGAAAATCAGTATTTATCTTCTAACATAATTTGTATCACAAAGTTCAGCCAGATAAGTTATCGGGAATGTATGAATCATGCCGTTTATTTCTATATACACCAGCCAAGGTGATATGAGTAAAGTATTTGAAGGGCAGTTTATATGTATTGCCATTAGTAATATACCTGTTATAACCACTGGCCCTTGTGTCAATTTAATCATTAAACTAATGATGATGACAGACAATGAAACAGTTTAAATGTGGGTGTAAAATAAGCAGTTCAACTAGATAATTATAATCGTCAGTATAACGACGTATTGTAGCAAAACTACCGCGGCATAAGGTCTATCATAAATGGAGAGGTCAATCTGCGTCAGATTGACCTGATCAATTCTGATATGCAGTAATGATTATATCTTTAATTTATTTAAAGATCGAAGATGGTCGACGGAGCAAGGCTTTGATTGAGTGGTGGCCAAGGTTAGGTCAAAGAAAGCCGTTCTAAAGCTCGTTAGGTCGACGATATCGTCAAAGTCGCGGGAACACCTGGATAAGTGACGCACAGAACCGGGAAGTGTGGCTGAACAAAGGGGAGGTATCCAGCAGTGGGTTATTCCGGGCTGATATCATTCCTCAGTGTTCCTCTGTAAACTTGTGGCATCTCGCAGGTCAACCTATGAGGCTTGCTTTTGCTTAACTGGACAATCCCGTGGATGCCGAATTTAAGGGTATTAAACTTATAGACTAAGCGACAGCTCGCTAAGGGCACCCCCTGTGGGGTACGGACCTCGACTTAGGGCGTCACTGGAGAGGGCAGCAAAGGGACAGGCTGAATTTGCGAGACTTGTAGGCTTCATTTGAAATTGCACGTATGCTTATATCTTTCTTTTATAATCGTTTGAAGTCTGTTTGACTGGAAAGATCTCGCAGAACATTCTTGCAAAAAGAATCACGAATCGGACAGAACAACAATATTAAAACAAACATGTTTGCTTATCAGTAGCATCATAATCATATGACGCTCTTTTAGTGTTTATGATATCTCGTATCTGTAGTCAAAGATCACTTTGTTGCTATTATTAGTACAAACCGGATTAGCGTTATGATAATATTTCATATTAAAGATTCTCAAGAAGTCGTCGGACTGATATTATAATTGACATTAGAGACCTAGTATAATATTTTAGAACTTTTATGGTAGTGATAGTGACACATCTATATCTATACTTATAATAAATCTGTAGAGAGGTCAATTCTGTACATGATATATATTTTCAAAATAACTATCAGGGGGTAATTAGTGATCGATACTGATGCCAAAAATGCAATCAGTAAAATTTTTGTCTGTCTGTCTGTCTGTCTGTCTGTCTGTCTGTATGTTCCTTATAGAAACAAAAACTACTCGACGGATTTTAACGAAACTTGGTACAATTATTCTTCATACTCCTGGGGAGGTTATAGTATACTTTTCATCACGCTACAATCAATAGGAGCAGAGCAGTGAAGGGAAATGTTTGGAAAACGGGAGAAGTTGCTCCATTTTTTAAGCTTCCGTCGCGTGTGTAGCCTTAATGGTTAAAGCTACATAGAAATCATTTATGACGGAAATGTTCTACATAAAATTATCTAAAGAATATCCCACAACAGCATATGTCTATCTTTTATGGTTGACTCACAATAACACGTGTAACTCCCAATCAGTGTCTCCATATGTAAATCGAGAGTTACCGTGTTGCTAGGGTAAAAATACGGTGTTTCTCGACCAATTACGGTGTATTTACTAAAAGAATACCGTGTAAATTACCGTGTAATTTTTCAAACGAAAATATAACAACATTATTATGAAATGGATCAAAACACTATATTTTGCTCTCTATATTATTAACAAAAAATAAATTACATGTGTAACATGCAAAATTCAACGTTAATAATAGATAGATAGATTAATTAAATAGATTGATTAATTATTATCAGACTCTCTCAGCACAACAGTATATTTTTCGTAAATGGATTTATTCATTATTGACAACATATCGTTAGTTGGCTTGAAATCAACACAGTTTTTCCCTTTTCTTTTAATAAACTGCTGGATGAAAATATTCCTTTTTATTGTTTTGGTTAGAAGATTGTTTCTTTCGACTCCCGGCAGTGTTACCTTTACAAAATATATTTCACTGACACTGAAATTCAGAAATTCGTTGTAGGACTTTTAAGCAGTACATGTAATAAACTAATTCATACTGGTAATACGGTGGTTTATGACACGGTAATACATTTTTACCTTGACGGTAGATTACAACTTGATTACCGTGCATCTACGGTAATTACCGTGTATATGGAGACACTGCTCCCAATAGCTTAGCAGTTCGGAGCTTTCTGATTAAAAAGGGTGGAATTTTGTAATGCCACCTGGAGGGAAAGTACTCTTAATACTGCAGATAGAAAATTTTACTCAAAGGAAACATTCCTTTATTTTTGAATAGAAAGCAAACTGCATTCAAAGATTTTCGAAAATTCTCTTCTCCCACACCCGGGAATCGAACCGGCTAAAATCTGAAAAAATTATACCCTGTACTTTTATTGCATCGATCGTTAGGGTCAATTATAAGGATGAAATCTCTCTAACAAACATGATAAATTAAATGAAAGGAAAACCTGCCTGCGAGATCGCCAGATCTCACCCCATTAGATTTCTTTTTGTAAAAAATCAAATTTACATAAAATCTTATGCGAATGACAACGAGTTGAGAGTTGAAGTTCAGAATACGATTTATAATATTCACCACAACACTTTATTAAAGGTTACTAGAAAAAATTGTGTATCCAAGAGAATGGAGCCCATTTCGAGCAACTAATTAGTTAGTTTACCATTTTTTGTAAATAATTAAATTAATTTAAGATTTCCTGGTTTTCTTTTCACTTAATTTATCATATTTGTTAGAGAGATTTCATCCTTATAATTGACCCTAACGATCGATGCAATAAAAGTACAGGGTATATTTTTTTCAGAATTTAGCCGGTTCGATTCCCGGGTGTGGGAGAAGAGAATTTTCGAAAATTTTTGAATGCAGTTTGTTTTCTATTCAAAAATAAAGGAATGTTTCCTTTGAGTAAAATTTACGTACTCAAGACGCTTTTTGTTACGTAAGAAAATATGGACGCCCCGACTTATTTATTACTGTAACTACCAAGCCCAAGTGGGATGAAATCACTCGGAAGCTTCTTGAGGGTCAAGTACCGCATGACCGCCATGATATTATCGCAAGAGTTTTTCATTTAAATTAAAATCAATGATAGATCTACTTACAAAAGATAACATTTTTAGTAGGTATAACGCGGACGAAGTCGCGGGCAAAAGCTAGTAATTAATAAAATGTTACAGGCTAGCTTAATTTTGTGGGTGTACTATTAGTTACACCTCTAACCCTTCGCGGATTACAGCCGATTATGAGGACATTTCGAGGATTATGAGTTAATTGAATTTTCAACGCCAAAATTGTAAGAATTTACGTAACATTTACACCGTGCGGTCGTACTAGGACCTCAGTAAGGCTGCAAAATCATATTCTTAGCCTGAAAGCCAACTTTGAACAAACGACATTCATCTAATTATACCTATCAATACTTTGCAAAAACAAACAAATCTATGTAAGTTCTACAAAACCAATACTAAAATACTCATGAAACTAATGTTATGAGAATACACCAGTGGGGCAGTCCCACCGCTGTCCCACCACCCTTCGTTTACAGGAAAAATCGATAAAAATGACTCACTAGTCTAAAACCTTGCATCCCTGCTTGCATTCAAAGAAACATTATTGCGTTACTTCGTAATGAATGAATTAACTTATATACATTTCTGTGTACAAGTCATGTTTTCTACTTGTATATTTACTTGTCAGGCTTGTCATGGCCTACCAGATAGAAAGAAAGAAAGAAAAAGAAGAAAGAGGGTTACGCCACGGTTTTCAGCACGGAATCCATAATCTTTCCATCCTTTTTTCGTCGCTAAGCACTTTTAATTGCTTTAATTTTTAATTGCTTAAATTTTTTAAATTGCTTTTTTGCTTTTAATTTTAGAGCGATATACCAGGGTGTCTAAAATGGCCGCTCTAGTAGACCGCTGACCGTTTGTTGGATCTCCAACAAAGGGTGTAAGTATCATGTCATGAGCAATAAATGATGGACGAAAAAGTATCACGTAGGCCAGGTGTATTTAATGCATAAAATATTAATCTAACTGCTCTTACTCTTTATTCAGGCATCGCTTATTAAAAAAAAAAAGAGCAATGCCTGAATACTGGTACAAGAATTTTGACTGCGTGACGTCATTTTATACATCCACCTGAACTAATACTACAAGTGTCAGCAATCAAATAATCATCAGGGGACCTAATAATAATAGGATAATTAATACTATGAATCATGTAACTATTCGTAATAATATGGTGACATTTCATAATGTTTACTTCATCCGAGACCATTTTAAGAACAACAGGTAGTTGTTTTATACTACGAGTCATTCTCATTAAAATTATCATAATTAACTATGATATTACAGTCTATATTTCTTGAGCAAATTGCCGTTTGGTTGTGCAGGACGTTCCACTGATAAGAACAGTCCTCACTGATATCGGTCAAGGAAAACATGGTGAGGAAACCCAGACTTTCAGTTTATAATCGAAAGTCGCCAATCCGCTTTGAGTAAGCGTGGTGAACTTTGCTTATGCCTTCTCTTTACGAGAAGAGGCCTTTGACCAACAGTGGGACAATATGTAGGCTGTAAAAACAATCTCTAATTTTGTAGCTTTTCTGTTTGCTTCATTAAAGAATTCTAGGTTACTCAGGCTAGAAATAGTGCTTCATACAAGCTATTTGTTTTTATAACCTTGAACTCACAATAATACATTTTGAGTGATTGCGTGTTTTGCGTAGCCGTCGAAAACAATGCCATGCTGTTAGTGTTACATAGGTACATTCATTCATATACATACACAAACTCACGTCTTTTTCCCATGGGGATAGGCAGAAACCACAGAAGGCCACCTGCTACGATCCTTAAATACTCCTATGGCCTCGTCCACGTTCATACATTAGGGCCCCGAGTCTGCTATTCTAAAGTATCCGAATGGTCAATCATTAGTTTCTCATAATTGTTGATTTTGACAAATTCGGTGTTGTCATAATCAACAATTATGAGGTCAATGATTGACCATTCTGACACTGGACATACACAGGTTGCGAGTACTACGAACCTGACCTTTCTAAAGAACCTCACTAATAAGGTCAGTGTATGTCCTTCTAGGGCGTCCCCTTCCGGCGATACCATTTAGTACGTTCATTCAATGATTTATAAATTCTCATGGCTTGATAAAAGTGGCTGATTACAAACACATGAAGTGAAGTTTTGGACACAATATACACTTATTCCATCACGCGTACAGGAAAATAATGGGACAAGTCGTAAGGTTTCCCAGTCCGCTATGGAATTAACATAAGCTGTTGTTGTTGTGTGGAATTACCTGTTTTAGGGGCATTTTGAATGATAAGTAGAGCTTATAACGACTACTTTATTTACAGCTAACTTTTCTAGAACACTTTGCTAAACATGGCAACATCTAATTTCCTCTATTCAAACTAGGCTGATAATTCTCATTTTTTGAACGTCAAAAATTTCAGAATAATGTTACCAAAACCACCTGCGGTTTACCGTTTTCTAGTGTTTCAGTTGTGTTATGTAATTGTGTTACAATTAATTCTGCTCAAGCGACCAATTTAGACCCCATTGCCATAATGATCACCAACCATAATTTGAATACATTCACTCAGCATCATTCTACTTATCCCAAATCATGTCTGCTTCTTCCATATTTCTCTATTAATCTTTTAATACATTTTGAAGGATAATAAAATAAATATTTAACCAGCTTACCTCGCCATATCCTACTCCCCCCGCCCCGTACGCTGGTGGCGTCGGGTATCCGCCCGGTGGCGGGTATCCTCCCGGTGGTGGGTAGCCTCCTTGAGGGTACCCTCCCGGAGGTGGGTACCCTCCTTGAGGATATCCTCCCTGTGGGGGCGGCGGGTATCCCCCGGGGGGAGGGTAACCGCCTTGCTGTGGATATCCGCCTTGATTTTGATCTGTGAATATTCAAAGTTTTAAATGAGTACCTTCATGGGTTTTAGGATTGGAAAGACACAGTCATGACCGCCATTTAAGTTTTACTTTTATGTTATACTTTACGAATTTTATAATCCGGAAAATTATTCATAGAATTTAATTGATTCGAATATTGTTTTGTATCTTGAATTTAGAGAATATTCAAGATCAATAGCAGTTTGACCTTAAAAAACAATAATATGACAACATCGTTTGAAGCATATTGTGTAATACTTAGTAATTTAATTAATTAAATTCAATGTTAAGGACACGTCAGACAGTCTGACAACTTAACAAGTTATGTGACTAAAACTAATTTTAAACAAAGATCTCAATTGAAATATCAATTTTGATGATATCAAACAAAACTCAGAGGTGAGCTGTGGTAGGCCGATCTATTAAGGTGTTAATTTCATCATGATGTCATGTCTGTCACTACATTATGTAACGAGATATTTTTGGCCAATTTTGTTGTTTTAAGATCAGGCCAAGAAACTATCAATCTGAAGTCATAGTAAAATCTGTACTTATAAAGAGTAAACATTATAGTTTTAGAAGTAAAATGTGAGCGTCCCATTGCAAATCAAAACAATTAAGTTAAATGGCAGTTAAGACTGCGTGTAAAATAACATTTCAGAAGCTTAGAAATTTCATAACATTTTATCAATTTCATAGTTTTCAAAGAGGCAGTGTTCGATGTCGACAGGAACTAATTACATTACCTAAATTAGTTATGAAAAGAAGTTAAGAATCAGTTTATTTGGTTAGTGGAGGATATTATGTCAACATTTAACAGAGACAAGTTAGTAAAATGTATGAAAACTTCGAAGCTCTTGAAATGTGAACAGTAAGCCAAGTCGCGTACCAGAGCATGTGCCAGCACATAAAGCTACTGCAATTTGTGTCAAATTTCTTTAATTGATTTTCAACTTAATAATTAAAGCATTAGGTAAAGTTGTTGAATGAAAAGAATTTACAGTTTCAGGCAGCTTCATGTGCTAGCGTCTGTACATTTTGACGAGCTGAATGATGAGAAGAACAGACCAGAAATCAGCTTCCATTTACTTAGAAATTCAAAATGAAAGCCAATATCTGAAGATTAACAAACATGCTCAAAAAACAACAGTTTTCCACGAGACAAGGCTTACAAACACAGAAATTACTCCGACATTTCACAGAATTAGCAATAACCAGACGAAGACAGTGTACATTGTGTGGACAAATAACTGATACAGACAAAAACACAATTCTGAGCACAGTTTTGAATTCACAAACACACCTTTGGATTCAGACATTGCACCCACAGACACTCGACAGTTATGAACTTATGAATGAATGAAATACAAAACACACTCGAGTGACTAAAGGTAGACAAATTATGACACCCAGTTTCTTAAATACAGTTAGAACATAGTTTCTTAAATGCCTCCCATTTCAGACTTTATCAGCACTGAAATAAGTATTAAATTAGAATAAGGTGACTCAAATAACATAACACTATATGGAGTGGCCGCATACTTCGAATGAGTAAAGTGTGTTGCTGAATACAATTTGCAGTATATTTTCATTGACATAAGGTGCAAAATTGCGTGGGTAGGTCGTGTTATAAATAGTGTGCGATAACAAACGATAATGGAATGTGTGAAGGTTGGCAAATGGTCCGACTTTACGAAAGGGGATTCCCCAAGTACAGTTTTGCCGAGCCTACTCGTTTTGTTCTGCACGATATTATTACTTACTCTCTACTGAGAAATGTTAAAATGGTGAGAGAGCACGTTTTGCTATAGGATACACATAGCAACTTACAGAAATCTCATTATCAATATACAGACTAACTACTACAACCTGTCATTTTTTTTAATAGGTTGTGAATTAATCGCCTAAGCATTAGATTAAAGGTTGATTGAAAAAAAAAATAGTTTCAGGTAGCTTGATGTGTTTGTCTACTGTAGACAGAATGTAATCCTTTTACATAACATTTAAATTGTACAATAAATAAATTGATTATAAATATTACTAAATAATCTTTCGATACTTTATCGATGACGACCGAAATGCCGTTAATTGGATAACACGAATGTTATAAAGATAAACCATACAAATGTATTTTTTTAACTGTATGAGTCATAATAACTATGTAAGTAAGTAAACACATAGCAGACATATTGGGCCGTGATGTATGTAAACAGGCGTTGGCCTTACTGTTTCAACTGGCGAAACGTTCGCTTAGAACATGTTGAAAAATTCTCTCTCTCTCTTCTCATCTAAAATTCCGGTAAAATTCGAGAAGACGAGACACAAAAACTAATTGAGATTTCAGGCAATTCACAGACTATGGAAGTGGCAATCTACGTCTGTTTTCACCAATATCTTGTTGAAACATTAGCGGTAGTGAAATCAAATTTAAAATTATTTTTTATCATAGAACTGTATTGAATTTTCTGCACCTCATAAAAAGTGTCGCGATATGTAATCGTCAGGAATATCGACTCAAATATAAATATTCATTAATAATCTCTCTTCAAAAAACATTATGAAAATCGGATGAAATACGCGAGGTCCTGTGAGGCTGTGACCTAACTCAATGTAGATCGCGACGTACCTTATTTGACAGTAGGTTCCTCAACTCAAACTCACCTCGATCGAGGAAACTGTTCGAGACGCGGAGTAAAATTGCAGATTTGCAGCTACGAATATGAAACCATCTGTGAGGTTGTCGAGTCGAGGAAATCATGAGGTTTTGAATTCAATTGCTTTGGGAAAGAATTAATTGTAGCCTCGCCTAGCTTTCTCGTTTATGTTTTTCTTTCTTTTGTATCTGAGGTTTAGGACTAGATGTTTGAGGAAGGGTTTCATTTATTTGTTTTGTCTGCCGAAAGATTTGCGTTTGGGTTTTAAAAAATGAGTCGTAATCCCGGGCTCGCGGAATCCCGAGCAGGGAAATCACTGTGTCTGTTCAGGTGAAATCAATTTATGACTCGGTGAACTTATGAAGTCATGACCCACTTCATGAGTCAAGACTCCTCATTTTACTGATCACAATTATTATTGTTTTAAGGTTGGCATAGACCATAGTGCCTAGGTACCTGTATTTTTTTCCATACATCTTATAATTCAAAATTTGCAGCATCCCTTCTTTCCAAATGACCTTGTTGCACTAAATTCTATACTTTATTTGTCTGCCCCTTTACCACCAAAACAGTTTTCCTGTTAAATACTCCTCATCACAGGGTGCGAAGGAGAATCGATATTTTTTTAAAGATTTCTGCTGATCAAAAAGATTTCGCATGCCTTTGATTTTCTCTTTGTTAAGCTCGGGTGTTAAACTTAGAGCATGACAAGCACTTTATGCTGTTTCTGTCAATTTATTATCTTCGCCCTAATAGCGTCTTGCATATCGATCGGTGTAATTGAGTCGGAGCCAAGACATTATGAAGAACGGCCAACTGTTTTATGACTGGCGTTAAAATTAAGACGTTATTAATATGCTTTTTGGCCAAGAGTGACTACTAAGTTTTCCTTTTGATTATAATTTCTTCTGACGTTGCTCAAAAATCGGTTAAGCTGAAGTGGGACTGGGCTGGCCATGACTGCCGTATACGCGACGAGGTGTGGGCTAAAATAACCTCGTTGTGGAGCCGTGACACAGCCAGAAGATGACGCGGTAGACCTCGCAAAAGTAGCGGGACGAGCTGGATAAAACGAACAATCAATGGTTCACATTGGCCTAGGATCGAAAGATTTGGAGGTCATGGCGGATCAGTGTCAATCTTTACATGTGTTGAATTATTTTCAGCTTTGGCTGAGCAATATTCTTTCAAGAATTAATAATTGGCTCAAGTCATTATGACTAACGATTGCCTAAAACAATTATTGCGTATTTGTAGATATTCATATCTATAGAAGAAAAAAAATATGATCAATTATTTGTGGAATTGTGAGTAAGCCTATCAAAGCGACACTATCGCCACGCTATCGCGTTTTCTGGTCCGCCCCAATATCAAAATACACTCGAGAGCAATGAATCCGGGTCACTTTAAGAATGTTAAAAATCTCGGAAACTAAAAGTGATAGGTTAATGCAATAAATTGTATTTAATAGACAATGTAATACTCCTTAAATGAAAGTAAAAAAAATATGAGTCACCATACATTTTATTAACACAAAATTACATAAAGAAAAAAACTGCTGATCTCTCCTTAAAACAAAAATAGGAAACATTAAATTTTTGAACTTTATTACGATTTTCTTGAATTTTAATACTTCGTATTGCCTCCTCGTGCTTCCATTACTGCGTTTACGCGGTTTGGCATGCTGTACACCAAGTTCCTTTTACGATTTTGGGGAATATTCTCCCATTTCTCTGTGAGAGCAATTTTGAGCTCACGAAGCGTGATTGGGGGAGGGTTTCGTTGTTTTACGCATCTGCCTAGCTCGTCCTAAGCATGCTCGATCGGGTTGATATCCGGGCTGCGCGCTGGCCACTCCATACGAGTAATGTTCATCTCTTGAAGGTAGTCATTCACAATCCTACCTGTATGAGGTCGGGCATTGTCATGCATAAATATAGCATCCTCACCTAAATTGACCATAAATGGACCAACGTGATCATTGAGGATTTCTTCCACATATCTTTCGCTAGTTAAAGAGCCGTTTTCTATGATCACCAGCTCTGTGCGACTTTCAGAAGAAATTCCGGCCCACACAAGTACAGACCCACCACCGTAGGCTACTTTTTCTTCGATGCATGCTTGCTTGAATCTTTCCCCTGGTCTTCTATACACTCTGTGTCTTCCATCGTGCTTGTAGAGCATACATTTTGATTCGTCGGAGAACATAACTTTTGACCAATCTTCAATACTCCAATTTACGTGGCTCTGGGCATATCTTAGTCTTGAAATACGATGCCCACGCTCCAGTTTAGGGCCGTTTGCAGGTCTAAGGGGTTTTAAGTTAGATTCAGCAAGCCGACGTCTTACTGTCCATGCACTTGGGTTACTTCCTCCGAGGCGTCGAAACTGATTTGTGAGTTCAGTTCCTGTGAGAAAGCGATTTCGAAGCATGGTGTTCACCAAGTATCGGTCTTCTCGTGCTGTGGTACACCTGGTTCTGCCCGTTCCTGGTCTGCGTAGGTTAGAACCAGTTTCTTCGTAACGTCGGAGAACTCTTTGTACTGTTGACAGCGACACACCGACAGTCCTGGCTGTATCGCGCTGACTCCGGCCGGTTTCCAGCATTGTAAGTATTCTGGTGCATTCTTCAGGCGTAAGCGACATAATTTCAGCTTGAATAATGAATATAGAGCACTATCAACATGGTTTATGTACCCACATAAATGACAGATTACAAACAAAAGCAAAACCAAATGCTGTAATTACGTAGTTCCATCTTCGAAAGTGGCCCTTTTTCAAATTTGATTTTTTTATGATATAACTTTACAATAACTAAGAAATTTTAATACCTTCATTTAAGGAGTATTACATTGTCTATTAAATACAATTAATTGCATTAACCTATCATTTTTAGTTTCCGAGATTTTTAATATTCTTTAAGTGACCCGGATTCATTGCTCTCGAGTGTAGATAAGCAATCATCCGGTGACTCAGATGCAAAGTTTTACGTCAAAAAGACGTCATACGGTATGATTGGTATGGACTTGGGTAGACTGCCGGTTTCACAACAGTGAAGACATTTACGTCACTAGTGTGTATTCTGCGAAGGGAAAGGCAGCTTTAGCGATGCGTACTTGTATTGAGTCAAACCAGACCTCTTCAAAACAATATTTATTCATTAGAGAATGACTGCGGAATAAATTCCAGCTTAAGATATTTCCCTTGACCCTATGAACAAAGGGCTCTTCCTCTTTCTACTTATTTAAAAATTTGCCGACCCGACCCACAGCTGTTTCTATATTTTTTTTATCTATCACCTGTAAGTGTACACACGGCTACACATCAAGCTATACAAAACCAGTATAATCTGATCGTTCATTGTGCGAAAAGAACTAGTAAAGTGAGGCCAAGATTAACTGGTTTTGTATAGCTTGATGTGTAGCCGTATGTACCTTGTGGATCAATAAACTATTTGAATTTAAAAATATAATAGGAACTAGTATTTGCGTGGCTGCGCGAGCTGCGCGCAGCTCGCGGGGCGTGAAGTGGGGGAGAGGGGGAGCTTTGAAAAATGATTTCGACTAACGCATTGCACCTTTCAATGAAACTGAAAAAAAAAATGTTCCAATGCAGCTCGCGGTACACCTACCTACTACCTACACCTACCTACTACCTACCTACCTACTACCTACCTACACCTACCTACACCTACCTACACCTACCTACTACCTACCTACACCTACCTACACCTACCTACCTACACCTACCTACTACCTACCTACTACCTACCTACACCTACCTACTACGGTACCACCTACCTACTACCTACCTACACCTACCTACTACCTACCTACTACCTACCACCTACCTACTACCTACCTACACCTACCTACACCTACTTACTACCTACCTACACCTACCTACACCTACCTACACCTACCTACACCTACCTACACCTACCTACACCTACCTACACCTACCTACACCTACCTACACCTACCTACACCTACCTACACCTACCTACACCTACCTACACCTACCTACACCTACCTACACCTACCTACACCTACCTACACCTACCTACACCTACCTACACCTACCTACACCTACCTACACCTACCTACACCTACCTACACCTACCTACACCTACCTACACCTACCTACACCTACCTACACCTACCTACACCTACCTACACCTACCTACACCTACCTACACCTACCTACACATACCTACTACCTACCTACTACTTCCTACTTCCACTAAAAAAACATTACCCTAAAGTTTGCTTGTCGTCGCCCCTGAGTTACGCTTCACCCACTCAACCTTCGTTACGCTTAGGAGGTCGCCGGCTCGCTTCGCTCGCCACCTCCCCCCTTCGCTCCACTCGGTCTCGCAGGTTCGCTCCACTCAGGACCTACCTGCCACCGGAAAGCTATCATGACATTATCCCTACGCTACGGGGGTCGCCGGCTCGCTTCGCTCGCCCGCTCCCCCCTTCGCTTTACCGCTGTACCACCACCGGACAGGTTTCGACGCCTACTATAATATTTGTTTAAACACCTAATGGCTATCTCTAACCGTTATGAAGTTACAGCCCTTTTAATTTTAGGGGAGGTTGGGGAGGGGAGAGTATACAAATTTCAACGCCCCTCAAATAGATTTAGGTAAGAATCAAAAAAATTTTCAGGAGTAAAAAAAGAGGGGAAGAGGGGGGGGGGTGAAGGGGGGGAGAGGGGGGAGTTTCTAAAAATGATTTCGACTAACGCAATGCCCCTCTATATGAATTTGAAAAAAAATTCGTTCCAAGTCTCTTAACTTCCGAGATCCGCCTAAAGGGGGGGTGAAGGGGGGCAAGGGGGTCAAATTTAAAAAATGGTTTTTACTTCCCCGAGCCTCCTCTAGACGAATCCCTAAAAAAACACACGTAATGTCTCTTTATTTCCGAGATCGGCCTAAAGGGGGGGTGAAGGGGGGCAAGGGGGTCAACATTGAAACATGGTTTTTACTTTTCCGAGCCTCTTCTATACGAATCACTAAAAAAAAACACGTAATGTCTCTTTATTTCCGAGATCCGCCTAAAGGGGGGGAGAAGGGGGAAAAGGGGGGCCACTTTGAAAAATGATTTTTATTTTACCGAGCCCCCTCTATACGAATCCCTAAAAAAAAACACTTAAAGTCTCTTTGTTTCCGAGATACGATAGAGAGGGGGGAGAAGGGGAGAAGGGGGGGGAAAAGGGGGGGGTTTGGGACTTTTCCCATACTCACAAGAGTTGCTTGTTTACGAATCTGTCAAAATATACCCACCTCCCCATCCACCATCTGGGAGAACAATTCTGTCAGTCAGTCAGTCAGTGAGTGGTAATTTAGCTTTATATAGTATAACTAGTATTTGCGTGGCTGCGCGAGCTGCGCGCAGCTCGCGGGGCGTGAAGGTGGGGAGAGGGGGAGGTTTGAAAAATGATTTCAACTAACGCATTGCACCTCTCAATGAATCTGAAAAAAAAAATGTTCCAATGCAGCTCGCGGTACTACCTACCTACACCTACCTACTACCTACCTACACCTACCTACTACCTACCTACACCTACCTACTACCTACCTACACCTACCTACTACCTACCTACTACCTACCTACCTACTACCTACCTATCACCTACCTACCACCTACCTACTACCTACACCTACCTACTACCTACCTACACCTGCCTACACCAACCTACTACCTACCTACCTACACCTACCTACTACCTACCTACACCTACCTGCTACCTACCTACCTACTACCTACCTACTACCTACCTACACATACCTACTACCTACCTACTACCTCCTACTACCACTAAAAAAACATTACTCTAAAGTTTGCTTGTGGTCGCCCCTGAGTTACGCTTCACCCACTCAACCTTCGTTACGCTAAGGAGGTCGCCGGCTCGCTTCGCTCGCCACCTCCCCCCTTCGCTCCACTCGGTCTCGCAGGTTCGCTCCACTCAGGACCTACCTACCACCGGAAAGCTATCATGACATTATCCCTACGCTACGGGGGTCGCCGGCTCGCTTCGCTCGCCCGCTCCCCCCTTCGCTTTACCGCTGTACCACCACCGGACAGGTTTCGACGCCTACTATAATATTTGTTCAAACACCTAATGGCTATCTCTAACCGTTATGAAGTTACAGCCCTTTTAATTTTAGGGGAGGTTGGGGAGGGGAGGGTATACAAATTTCAACGGCCCTCAAATAGATTTAGGTAAGAATCAAAAATTTTTTCAGGAGTAAAAAAAGAGGTGAAGAGGGGGGGGTGAAGGGGGGGAGAGGGTGGAGTTTGTAAAAATGATTTCGACTAACGCAATGCCCCTCTATATGAATCTGAAAAAAAATTCGTTCCAAGTCTCTTAACTTTCGAGATCCGCCTAAAAGGGGGGAGAAGGGGGGCAAGGGGTCAAATTTTAAAAATGGATTTTACTTCCCCGAGCCTCCTCTATACGAATCCGTAAACAAAACAGAACACAAGTTAAAAAAAAGGGGTGAAGAGGGGGGGGGGGGCGTTAAAGGGGGGAGAGGGGGGAACTTTGAAAAACGATTTCGACTCACGCATTGCCCCTTTTAATGAATCTGAAAAAAAAAATGTGCCAAGTCTCTTAACTTCCGAGATCCGCCTAAAGGGGGGGTGAAGGGGGGCAAGGGGGTCAATTTTGAAAAATGTTTTTTACTTCCCCGAGCCTTTTCTATACGAATCCCTAAAAAAAACACGTAAAATCTCTTTATTTCCGAGATCCGCCTAAAGGGGGGGTGAAGGGGGGCAAGGGGGTCAAATTTGAAAAAAGGTTTTTACTTCCCCGAGCATACTCTATACGAATCCCTAAAAAAAAACACGTAAAATCTCTTTATTTCCGAGATCCGCCTAAAGGGGGGGAGAAGGGGGAAAAGGGGGGCCACTTTGAAAAATGATTTTTACTTTACCGAGCCCCCTCTATACGAATCCCAAAAAAAAAACACGTAAAGTCTCTTTGTTTCCGAGATACGATAGGGAGGGCGGAGAAGGGGGGGGAAAAGGGGGGGTTTGGGACTTTTCCCATACTCACGAGAGTGACTTGTTTACGAATCTGTCAAAATATACCCACCTCCCCATCCACCATCTGGGAGAACAATTCTGTCAATAAGTCAGTGAGTCAGTGGTAATTTAGCTTTATATAGTATAACTAGTATTTGCGTGGCTGCGCGAGCTGCGCGCAGCTCGCGGGGCGTGAAGGTGGGGAGAGAGGGAGGTTTGAAAAATGATTTCAACTAACGCATTGCACCTCTCAATGAATCTGAAAAAAAAAATGTTCCAATGCAGCTCGCGTCGCGGTACTACCTACCTACACCTACCTACTACCTACCTACACCTACCTACTACCTACCTACACCTACCTACTACCTACCTACACCTACCTACTACCTACCTACTACCTACCTACTACCTACCTATCACCTACCTACCACCTACCTACTACCTACACCTACCTACACCTACCTACTACCTACCTACACCTTCCTACACCAACCTACTACCTACCTACCTACACCTACCTACTACCTACCTACACCTACCTGCTACCTACCTACACCTACCTACTACCTACCTACACATACCTACTACCTACCTACTACCTCCTACTACCACTAAAAAAACATTACTCTAAAGTTTGCTTGTCGTCGCCCCTGAGTTACGCTTCACCCACTCAACCTTCGTTACGCTAAGGAGGTCGCCGGCTCGCTTCGCTCGCCACCTCCCCCCTTCGCTCCACTCGGTCTCGCAGGTTCGCTCCACTCAGGACCTGCCTACCACCGGAAAGCTATCATGACATTATCCCTACGCTACGGGGGTCGCCGGCTCGCTTCGCTCGCCCGCTCCCCCCTTCGCTTTACCGCTGTACCACCACCGGACAGGTTTCGACGCCTACTATAATATTTGTTCAAACACCTACCGACTATCTCTAACCGTTATGAAGTTACAGCCCTTTTAATTTTAGGGGAGGTTGGGGAGGGGAGGGTATACAAATTTCAACGGCCCTCAAATAGATTTAGGTAAGAATCAAAAATTTTTTCAGGAGTAAAAAAAGAGGTGAAGAGGGTAGGGGGTGAAGGGGGGGAGAGGGTGGAGTTTGTAAAAATGATTTCGACTAACGCAATGCCCCTCTATATGAATCTGACAAAAAATTCGTTCCAAGTCTCTTAACTTTCGAGATCCGCCTAAAAGGGGGGAGAATGGGGGCAAGGGGGTCAAATTTTAAAAATGGATTTTACTTCCCCGAGCCTCCTCTATACGAATCCGTAAACAAAACAGAACACGAGTTAAAAAAAAGGGGTGAAGAGGGGGGGGGGCGTTGAAGGGGGGAGAGGGGGGAACTTTTATAAAACGATTTCGACTCACGCATTGCCCCTTTTAATGAATCTGAAAAAAAAAATGTGCCAAGTCTCTTAACTTCCGAGATCCGCCTTAAGGGGGGGTGAAGGGGGGCAAGGGGGTCAATTTTGAAAAATGTTTTTTACTTCCCGGAGCCTCTTCTATACGAATCCCTAAAAAAACACACGTAAAATCTTTTTATTTCCGAGATCCGCCTAAAGGGGGGGTGAAGGGGGGCAAGGGGGTCAAATTTGAAAAATGGTTTTTACTTCCCCAAGCCTCCTCTATACGAATCCCTAAAAAAAAACACGTAAATTCTCTATATTTCCGAGTTCCGCCTAAAGGGGGGGTGAAGGGGGGCAAGGGGGTCAAATTTAAAAAATGGTTTTTACTTCCCCGAGCCTCCTCTATACGAATCCCTAAAAAAACACACGTAATGTCTCTTTATTTCCGAGATCCGCCTAAAGGGGGGGTGAAGGGGGGCAAGGGAGTCAACATTGAAACATGGTTTTTACTTTTCCGAGCCTCCTCTATACGAAACACTAAAAAAAAACACGTAATGTCTCTTTATTTCCGAGATCCGCCTAAAGGGGGGGAGAAGGGGGAAAAGGGGGGCCACTTTGAAAAATGATTTTTACTTTACCGAGCCCCCTCTATACAAATCCCTAAAAAAAAACACGTAAAGTCTCTTTGTTTCCGAGATACGATAGGGAGGGGGGAGAAGGGGGGGGGAAAGGGGGGGTTTGGGACTTTTGCCATACTCACGAGAGTTGCTTGTTTACGAATCTGTCAAAATATACCCACCTCCCCATCCACCATCTGGGAGAACAATTCTGTCAGTGAGTCAGTGAGTGAGTGGTAATTTAGCTTTATATAGTATAACTAGTATTTGCGTGGCTGCGCGAGCTGCGCGCAGCTCGCGGGGCGTGAAGAGGGGGAGAGGGGGAGCTTTGAAAAATGATTTTGACTAACGCATAGCACCTCTCAATGAATCTGAAAAAAAAAAGTTCCAATGCAGCTCGCGGTACTACCTACCTACACCTACCTACACCTACCTACACCTACCTACACCTACCTACACCTACCTACACCTACCTACACCTACCTACACCTACCTACACCTACCTACACCTACCTACACCTACCTACACCTACCTACACCTACCTACACCTACCTACACCTACCTACACCTACCTACACCTACCTACACCTACCTACACCTACCTACACCTACCTACACCTACCTACACCTACCTACACCTACCTACTACCTACCTACACCTACCTACACCTACCTACACCTACCTACACCTACCTACACCTACCAACACCTACCTACACCTACCTACACCTACCTACCTACACCTACCTAATACCTACCTACACCTACCTACTACCTACCTACTACCTACCTACACCTACCTACTACCTACCTACGACATACCTACACCTACCTACTACCTACCTACACCTACACCTACCTACAACTACCTACACATACCTACTACCTACCACCTACCTACTACCTACCTACTACTACCACTAAAAAAACATTACCCTAAAGTTTGCTTGTCGTCGCCCCTGAGTTACGCTTCACCCACTCAACCTTCGTTACGATAAAGAGGTCGCCGGCTCGTTTCGCTCGCCACTTCCCCCCTTCGCTCCACTCGGTCTCGCAGGTTCGCTCCACTCAGGACCTACCTACCACCGGAAAGCTATGATGACATTATCCTTACGCTACGGGGGTCGCCGGCTCGCTTCGCTCGCCCGCTCCCCCCTTCGCTTTACCGCTGTACCACCACCGGACAGGTTTCGACGCCTACTATAATATTTGTTCAAACACCTAATGGCTATCTCTAACCGTTATGAAGTTACAGCCCTTTTAATTTTAGGGGAGGTTGGGGAGGGGACGGCAGGGTATACAAATTTCAACGTCCCTCAATAGTTTTAGGTTTTAGGTAAGAATCAAAAAATTTTTCAGTAGTAAAAACAGAGGTGAAGAGGGGGGGGGTGAAGGGGGGAAGAGGGGGGGAGTTTCGAAAAATGATTTCGACTAACGCAATGCCCCTCTATATGAATCTGAAAAAAAAAATCGTTCCAAGTCTCTTAACTTTCGAGATCCGCCTAAAAGGGGGGAGAAAGGGGGCAAAAGGGGCAACTTTAAAAAATTTAGGAGGGGAAAATGGGGCAAAAAGGGGAGGTTTTTCACTTTTTAGCTGCTCATGAGAGTTAATTATACCCTTGACCCACTCAACCTTCGTTACGCTACGGAGGTTCGCTCCACTCAAGACCTGCCTACCACCGAGGAAAAGCTAGCGTGACCTTATCCCTACGCTACGGTGGTCACCGGCTCGCTTCGCTCGCCACCTCCCTTATGTTGCCAGCTAATCAAAGTCTTCATTCTAAAAGTCGTTATTTCCACTATTCATGTTTTTGGGAAAAATCTGGGAAAATACCCTAAAAATGGGGAAAATTTTTGCGTAAAGTAACACTCCACAACAAAGTACGCAATCGCTTCATAGAACACAATCCGGTCAGAAGGTCCGGCTGTCCCATTTATAGTGACGAAAATTGGAATTTTTCATCATTTTTCCAAAATGGCCACCACACTGTCCGCCATCTTGTTTTTCTGAAAAGTCTTAATTTTTCTGAAATATTGAGGATACAAGCTACCGACTGGTGTACTTAATGTTGCCAAGTTTTAAGTTTGGTAGAACAAAAGAATTCGCCAAAGTCAGTTCTGATCCGAAAATTCAAGCCCCAATGACTCTCGGGGTTGCCAGCTGAAAAGAATGAAAATGGTCAAATGTCATTTGAGGCACCCCATTCTTAGTGTTCTTGTAAAAAAATTCCTTTCAAAATGTGGTTATTTCCACTATTCATGTTTTTGGGAAAAATCTGGGAAAATACCCTAAAAATGGGGAAATTTTTTGCGTAAAGTAACACTCTACAACAAAGTACACAATCGTTTCATACAACACAATCCGGTCGGGGGATGTCGGCTGTCCCATTAATCGTGTCGAAAATTTGGATTTTTCATCATTTTTACAAGATGGCCGCCACACTGTCCGCCATCTTTTTTTTCTGAAAAGTCATAATTTTCCTGAAATCTCAGGGATATAGACCACCAACTGGTGTACTTGGTGTTGCCAACTTTTGAGTTTAGTAGAACAAACTAATTCGCCAAAGTCGGGTCTGACCCAAGAATTCAAGCACCAATGGCTCTCGGGGTTGCCAGCTGAAAGTGATGAAAATGGTCAAATGTTATTTGGGGAACCCCATTCTTGGTGTTTATGTAAAATTTCCATTCAAAATGTCGTTATTTCTACTTTTCATGTTTTCGGGGAAAATCTGGGATTTTTTTTTAAAAATGGGGAAAAATTTTGCACCAGGCCACACTCCTTGACGAATTACTTAAACGGTCCATACAACACAATCCGGTCGGGGGATGCCAGCTGTCCCAATTATCGTGTCGAAAATTTGGATTTTTCGGCCTTTTTACAAGATGGCCGCCATGGAATCCGCCATCTTGTTTTTCTGAAAAGTCATAATTTTCCTGCAATGTCAAGAATATAGGCCACCAATTGGTGTACTTGGTGTTGCCAACTTTCGAGTTTGGTAGAACAAACTAATTCGCCAAAGTCAAAAAGTCCCAAAAATTAAAAAGTTCAATATTTTTTGGGGTTGCCAATCAAAACGAACCAAAATGGTCAAATGTCATTTGGGGGACCCCAATGTTGCCGGCTAGTCAAAGTCTCTATTTAAAATGTCATTATTTCTACTTTTCATGTTTTCGGGGAAAATCTGGCAAAATACCCTAAAAATGGGGAAATTTTTTGCACCAGGCAACACTCGTCAACAAAACACACAACCGTTCGGTACAACTCGAACCCGTCCGATGTTGCCAAGTACCCGAAAAATGGATTTGAAAAAAATCAAAAAATCCATTTTTTTACAAAATGGCCGCCGCAGCGTCCTCCATCTTGGATTTTCACAATGTCATAATTTTTCCTAGTTGCCATTGAAATTACCAACAAATTGGCATACTCTTTGTTGGCAATTCTAGAATTTGGTAAAAGAAAACAATTCGCCAAAGTCGAGTGAAAAAAGTCGACAATTTCAAAACGTCCTGGCGCGGCCGCCATCTTGTTTTTTTTTTTTTTTTTTCTTTTTTTTGAATGCTTTTAGATTTCGTATAGGACCTCTGAGTCGAAATTCATCCAAGTCTTTCCCCCACCGAAATCGGAAATGGACTCGCCCACCATCTTGGATTTGAACTTTCCCTATAATTTTCCTCTACTCGATTGGTCAGATAGCACATTTTTGCAAAACATACCCCTAACCCATCTCTCACCCATTCCGAGAAACGACATGTCAATGAGTGAGTGAGTGAGTGGCTTTGTAGTTTTATATAACTATAACTAGTATTTGCGTGGCTGCGCGAGCTGCGCGCAGCTCGCGGGTCGTGAATACGGAGTATTACGGAGAGAGGGGGAGCTTTAAAAACTGATTTCCACTAACGCATTGCCCCTTTCAATGAATCTGAAAAAAAAAATGTTCCAAGTCTCTTAACTTCCGAGTTCCGCCTAAAGGGGGGGAGAAGGGGGCAAATGGGGCAACTTTGAAAAAGGTAGGAAGGAAAAAAGAGGCAAAAAGGGTAGGTTTTGCACTTTTTAGCTACTCATGAGAGTTACTTATACGCTTCCCCACACAACCTTCGTTACGCTACGGAGGTCGCCGGCTCGCTTCGCTCGCCACCTCCCCTCTTCGCTCCACTCAAGACCTGCCTACCACCGAGGAAAAGCTATCGTGACCTTATCCCTACGCTACGGGTTACTTCGCTTTACCGGTACCACCACACGATAGATTTCGACGCCTACTATAACACGCTACGGAGGTCGCCGGCTCGCTTCGCTCGCCACCTCCCCTTTCGCTCCACTCAAGATCTGCCTCCCACCGAGGAAAAGCTATCGTGATGTCATTCAACGAACCCAAATGTTGCCAGCTAGTCAAAGTCTCCATTCTAAAAGTCTTTACTTCTACTTTCATGTTTTTGGCAAAATCTGGGAAAATACCCTAAAATTGGGATTTTTTTTTTGCACCAGGCAACATTACTTAACGAAATACACAACCGGGACAACACAATCCGGTCAGAAGGTGCGCCGGCTGTCCCATTTATCGTGTCGAAAATTGGGATTTTTCATCATTTTTCCAAGATGGCCACCACACTGTCCGCCATCTTGTTTTTCTGAAAAATCACAATTTTTCTGAAATATCGAGGATACAGGCTACCGATTGGTGTACTTAGTGTTGCCAAGTTTTAAATTTGGTAGAACAAAAGAATTCGCCAAAATCGGTTCTGATCCGAAAATTCAAGCCCCAATGACTCTCGGGGCTACCAGCTGAAAAGAATGAAAATGGTGAAATGTCATTTGAGGCACTCCATTTTTGGTGTTTATGTAAAATTTCCATTCAAAATGTCGTTATTTCCACTAATCATGTTTTTGGGGAAAAATCTGGGAAAATACCCTAAAAATGAAGAAAATTTTTGCATAAGGTAACACTCGACAACAAAGTTCACAAATCGCTTCTTACAACACAATCCGGTCGGGGCATGCCGGCTGTCCCATATATCGTGTCCAAAATTAGGATTTTTCATCATTTTTACAAGATGGCCGCCACACTGTCCGCCATCTTTTTTTTCTGAAAAGTCATAATTTTCCTGAAATCTCAGGGATATAGGCCACCAACTGGTGTACTTGGTGTTGCCAACTTTTGAGTTTAGTAGAACAAACTAATTCGCCAAAGTCGGGTCTCACTCAAAAATTCAAGCGCCAATGGCTCTTGGGGTTGCCAGTTGAAAGTGATGAAAATGGTCAAATGTCATTTGGGGGACCCCAATGTTGTCAGCTAGTCAAAGTTTTCTTTCGAATTGTTGTTATTTCTACTTTTCATGTTTTCGGGGAAAATCTGGGAAATTTCCCTAAAAATGGGGAAAATGTTTGAACCAGGCCACACTCCTTGACAAATTACATAACCGGTCCATACAACACAATCCGGTCGGGGGATGCCAGCTGTCCCAATTATCGTGTCGAAAATTGGGATTTTTCAGCCTTTTTACAAGATGGCCGCCATGGAATCCGCCATCTTGTTTTTCTGAAAAGTAATAATTTTCCTGAAATGTCAAGAATATAGGCCACCGATTGGTGTACTTGGTGTTGCCAACTTTCGAGTTTGGTAGAACAAACTAATTCGCCAAAGTCAAAAAGTCCCAAAAATTAAAAAGTTCAATATTTTTGGGGTTGCCAATTAAAACGAACCAAAATGGTCAAATGTCATTTGGGGGACCCCAATGTTGCCGGCTAGTCAAAGTCTCTATTTAAAATGTCATTATTTCTACTTTTCATGTTTTCGGAGAAAATCTGGGAAAATACCCTAAAAATGGGGAAAATTTTTGCACCAGGCAACACTCCTTAACAAAACACACGACCGCTCGGTACAACTTGAACCCGTCCGATGTTGCCAACTACCCGAAAAATGGATTTGAAAAAAATCGAAATATCCAACTTTTTACAAAATGGCCGCCGCAGCGTCCTCCATCTTGGATTTTCACAATGTCATAATTTTTCCCAATTGCCATTGAAATTACTAACAAATTGGCAGACTTTTCGTTGGCGGTTTTAGAATTTGGTAGAAGAAAACAATTTGTCAAAGTCGAGTGAAAAAAGTCGACAATTTCAAAACGTCATAGCGCGGCCGCCATCTTGTTTTTTTTTTTTTTTTCCTTTTTTTTTAAATGCTTTTAGATTTCGTATAGGACCTCTGAGTCGAAATCCATCCAAGTCTTTCCCCCACCGAAACCGGAAATGGACTCGCCCACCATCTTGGATTTGAACTTTCCCTATAATTTTCCTCTACTCGATTGGTCAGATAGCACATTTTTGCAAAACATACCCCTAACCCAACTCTCACCCATTCCGAGAAACGACATGTCAATGAGTGAGTGAGTCAGTCAGTCAGTGGTCTTGTAGTTTTATATAACTATAATTATGGAGGACCCAGAATACTAGTAGAGCGTAGACGCATATCATTATACCTATAAAACGTCATCTTATTAATTATAACGTTTGGTCGGCTCGGTCAGTGATCGATTGAAGGCCGGAAGACGTAATTGAAGTGGCAGTGAAAGTAAACCATATCTATGTATCGCTAAGAGAGTGTCATATTTAACTAACTTTAAGAAATGCTGTACTATAGCTAATACTTGGAAGTATAACAAACTTTGAGATTCCTCTAGGATGGAGGAGGATGGTGTTCCTTCTTAGGACCCAGTCCTTATATTTTGTTTCTTTGTAAGAGCATTAATTATGATGTGATCTGCTTATACTGATTTTGGTTATTGAACTAGGTGGTTTTTCTCTATTGTTCTTGACAAAATGATCGTATCACACCAGGAATCAGCATAAACAAAAAACCGTAAATAAATCCATTGTTTGTTATCAGTAGAAGGTACCTGTTGCAGTACCTATGAGGAAAACGACGCGAAAACAGTATGCGTCACACGAAGGGAAATACCGTATGGTAGGTTAGCTACATAATATAAATAACTATGTATGTAGTCTTCGATCAATAATAGTACTGTAGTACATAATTATGTGGATCGTCGGAAGTTGAGTTTTGAGGCCCTAGTCCATTGATCTATAAATATATCAATGCCCTAGCCAGAGAACACGCTGTGAAAATACTCGTTTCACACACAATCATCATCATCAATTTTATTCATCATCCTAGCCTTTTTCTCTATGTGGGGTCGGTTTCCAGACTAAGCGTATGCAGCTAAATAGTTATATGGAGCGACTGTCTATCTGACCTCCACAACCCCGCTAGTGCTGAATATCGCGATATATGATTTGGTAAGACTGGTTGTCAGAGTTTCAGGCCACTGACCACCTGTAACGACTGCCAAACATTTATAATGCTTTCCGAGGTACGGAGGAAACTCGGTATTATTATAAATAATATCATAATATAATAGCATAATCGTCTTATGATTCCATAACACAAGAGCGGCTTGGTATGTATGTAAATTAGTTTAAAAAATGTTATGTAAGAAAATTTTAACAAAATCGTGGCAACTACGATGCACGTTGGCCAGTATAAAACTGTTCTTGTGTGTGTGCGTGATCAATTTCATGTAAGCTTGTGTGTGTGTGTGTGTTTATTGACGACAAACACACACAATGCAGTTATTATGCGGACAAGTGACGTCAAAATTGTTCTTTTCACACACACGTACGTAGCGAGCGTCTATCATGAATTAATGATGTAAATTCATGCCACTCTGCACTGTTAATAAGATTATCTCATAAGTATGTAATGTACCTGCTTATTGAAACTACCGGTGGTTAATGAAGTTTATTTTCTGAAGTGAGAATACTTATTTGTGGTTCGTACTCGAACGAGGACGTCTGCTTCACTTCAGCTTGTAGAAAGTGAAATGACGCAATATTTTTTTTACGTGTGGACAGAAATGAATATTTAAACTGATAAATAAGATATGGACGAACAATATAATCTCAAATCTGATTACATAAGTGAATATTATACCTTATCTATCATAGATCAGTGCAAAGTCCATTTGAAGGGGGGGTTAATTGCGGGGCAATTGCAAGGTTCCGATTCAGAATGCTACGCTTGGCTGGGATATAGTAATTTTCAGGCCATCTTTTGGGTTTGAGTCATTGTGGTGAAAGGATTAGTCAGCTCGATCCATCTGTGTCTGAAATATTATATTTTCATTCCAATTCATGTCAAATAGTGGACTGTAAGGCCCACCGTAACCCTAAGCAGGGTTTTTTACTACAGCATCATGACCTTTCATAGTGCAGTTTTTCCCGGCACGATAAAAATGCCATGGGAATACCTATATAACCTATTTCCCCCAATCTTTTTATTGTAATGGGACCTTTTGTGACCTCGGCGTCGGTACGGTGCAAGCTTATCAGAACTATTAAACCGACATGCGATTGGACAGTGCAAAAACAGAAAACAAGAAAAACTCTTTAGAGATTTGAACTTTCTATGTAGAAAGTTACTTTCAAAAGTGTATAGTATTTAAATGACATACTCGTACATGGTTATGTAATACATTCATTTTCGCAGTGGTCATTTTTTAAAAGTGATTCTTCAGTTTTTTTTAATACTACACGGACCTACTCTTGACTTTAATCTTGACTTGAGCTGCCGAAGAAAGAAAAGTTGTACTGGAATAGAAGATGAGCGCCTACAGCAGACAAGACATACAGCTAAACAGACCATGCAGTAGTCACAGTAAATTAGCTATAGTGCGCGCGGAACTAGTTGGCCGCGCCTTAGGTGGCGAAAGGGGTGAGGGGGCGGGTTGCCTACAGCTCGCAATGCACAGGAGACTATAATTAGACAGTGATGACCAATCTCGAGATATCATGAACAATAACTGTTCAATTTATTGAAAAGAATACATAAATAAAAACAAAAACTTGCCTAAGGTGCGGCCAACAAGTTCCGCGCGCACTATAGTAGAACTTCACAGACTGGAAATGGATATCAATAAAATAAAATAAAAAATTTAATACTCCATTGCCATTAAAAGACAAACAATGGAGAACAGGGGAGAATTGATGAAGAAAACGTTTTACGTCGACCCCAAATTGAATGGGACCAGGGCAGGAAGATGATGGCTATAAGACTTCGATCAATAATGTTATTGATCGAAGCTATAAGATAAACAATATCTGCACTACGAATAGAGCATAGTATATGAATATCATAATAGTCCAGTCAATAGAGGGGTTGACCTCGGAAAATTGAGATACCCAGTATACTACGCCCTCTATCTCGAAAACAGTTCAAAGATATAAAAAAATGACGAATGGAAACGTTGTAGAGAATTTAATTCTCTACAAAATTGATCATACATATAAATAGCGAGAAACTCACAGAAAACGAGATATTTGCAAAAAATCGATTTTTGTGACCATAGATTTTTAATAGACGCGGTCACCCTATCATATGTGAATTTTGAGACAACTTTTAGGATGCCAAAATACAAGTTTTTATGTGGTAATATACTGGGTATCTCAATTTTCCGAGATTTGTACCTAATTTGGCATAAAATGACTGGACTTTAAAGACATATATAGCCATAAACATACATCACGAATAACAACAATAAAATGCAAGCAAGGAACAACATTGACATACATGGAAGCGAAACAATGATTTTGTTAATTGACAGTTCTATACAGTCGTGTGAAAAATACATTTGCAAAGGTTCAAGGATAAAATTCAAAGACACCATTGCTTAGTATGGCTGGCGTCTCATACGAATGTGAACTTCATTCTTAAAGCAGTAACGTTCACAGTTGTGTGAAACACAGCTTTACCGAGTAAAGTGGATTCTCTGTCTCTAGTGACTTCTGTCCTAAAATAACCAGGATTACAGGAGTTAGACAGACGTCATTTGAAGTGGTCAACTAGTCATGTGTAATGGCAGAGGGATTAATAATGACGTTAGAGGAGACACACTGAGTCAATGGTTTGGGACTGTAAATTGCTTGATTAAAAAGAGGAAGGGGGGACATTTGCCTAGTTCATTTAGGGTCAGTGCAAAACTCAAGTTTTGCATCTCTATCAACTGTCATTTCTCCTAGTCACATAATCATATTTTTTTCTCTCTGATCTGCCCTCTTTTTTTCAAGACTTCCATATTTAGCACTACTCTTCTCTATGCTCTCCTGATCTAATTGAAAGTCATTTGTAATAATGCACAATCTAAATTATATCTCTAAAGTTGCATCAACATCCTTATCATTTGGTCTGATTAATGTATACTTATACAGGGTGATTGGTTATTAGGCAGGTTCAAGAAGTATCTCTATCTAAAGAAACGACGCGTCGTTAAATGCGAACAATGATCATAGTAAAATGTTAAACAATATCTACAAACAAAAAATTACTGAAACTAAAGGAACTTCCGTATTCATAAATTATCAATTTCCTGTTATGTGGCATAAAAATACCTAGCTAATGTGCCGTTCTTAATTATTAAATTAATACAGAAATACAGCTTTGACTGTCTGATGGGATAGGTTAAAATACACCAGATATAGACAGATCTCATCTGATTTAGTCAACAGACAACAAGGAACGAATGTCATGTAGAAAGAACCTCCTCCTTCACATGCTTAAAGTGAGCATCATATTGAAAAGCTAATGAGAAAGTCTTTTCTGTAATTTGTATGACAAGTGTGATACATTTATTTGAAGAAACTGTCTTGAAAAATAGTTTTAAGAGAAATTAAGAACATGAAATTTACAGTGCTTAATTTCCAAAGGTTTGTTCATGAGCAATCAGAACTATATCAATTTAACATCATGAACGCCATTGATTGCTCACAATAAGCATTTAAAAAATAGTCATATTATACTCATAAGTTGTAAATTAGGTCTAGAGTCAATCACACTGTATATTAAAACATTGAACATGAACAATAGAAAGTAGATAACATTCTAGAAATTGTAACTGACACAGAGGTGCATGAGATCACACATCAATGTTATTATATTATACAGTCACAGGAGATAATGTCACCAACAGATAAATATGTATAATATGTGAGTACCTCTATATTTATGTCTGATAAGTACGACTATTGTCTTTGATTGAGGAAAACCAGAATATTTGTAAGTCTTTTTACTTGAAGAGTGCCTTGATCCAATTTGTGGGAAGAATGTGCATTAAATAGTTGTATACGCGTCAGGAAATTTTCACACTTATGTTTGGATTTAGAGGTCTTCCAGGATATGAGTCAAGGTTGAAATTCCCTTTTTGAGTATGGTTGTTTTGTTTTGAGTTAGTCTTACAGAAAGATTGTTTTACTTTTCAATTTCGAGTAAGTATTGGAGGCCTGTATTCAGCCAGTGATAGCTTACAGTAACCATACTGATATGGGTAAATGTATTGGATATAGAGCCATGTTACAGTTAGTGGTGTGCCTAGGGGCCAACAATACAAGAAGCCCATATGACAAGCAGACTGTTCAGAAACCCTGAAATCATGAAAGTCAAGCCAAGATTGCAGACTTGTATGAAAGAGCCCTGTACCTACAGGCCTTCACCTGAAGAGGGGTCCAGATGTCATGTATATCAGACTAACAATGTGTACGCAATACAAATTTGAATGTACATGTCAAATGGAATAATAAAGGCTTTTTTATTCATTTATTTATATGAAGGAGCCATCACTCATTAGTCAGTTATAATAATCTCAAAGGGCCTTAGGCCTAACAGGCCTAAATCCTTATAGTTGTTTATCAGTCTACCAGATTTCCTTATATCCATATTCTGAGTAACTTGATACCAATGATATGATATTTCAGATGGTTGGTATTTACAATAATGACAGATCCATGTAACTTGAGTAGTAGGGCATTATAAGTAGAGATAATGCTAGCAAGTGCCTGTGCTGGGTGCAATGCAACATATATTGTCAATTAAATGATAAAAGACCTAAGTATTTGTTCGACGTTATGACTATTTACAAGAAATAAGCATAATATACAGGCAAAGGAATGAAAAAATATTTTATCTGGTGTTAACAATAATAAATTAGGTGCTTTAAAATAGTGCTGTTTTTTTCACATAAATATTACTTTTAATCATTTAAACGCTTGGCCCATTGGCATTAGCATTTATTTCCACTCCCGATAAGAATTTTTCCTGCTCAATATCACTATTATAATTAGATCTTTTATCATGAAATTGATACAGTGATAAAATAATATTATTCATTGACCTCCAGGATAAACACCTTGGTTCTGCCACATTGTCCCAAGCTGCAGAGAAAAAGAAAAAATAATCTATGGTTAGTTTAAATAAAAAAAAGATACATACACATGGTGTTGTAATTGGGTTGGTCTTTCGAGTTTAGACTTTCGGTAGCCGTTTTGACAGCTTTCCGGAACTTACACACTGTTAGGCTGAAACAACGTAAATAAGCATTATGATTAATTTAAGTACTCTTTTTATGATTGATAAAAGTATTGTAGCAGATAGTAAATGATGATATCATAATAATTTCAGTATGAAAAGCCTAAGGTATTATAATTTCAAATAGAAACCAAGCAACATTAAATATATTACTCAATAATTATAATTATACCTTTTTCGTTTAATTTTATTTTTATATACCTACAATGAAAGTCTTGTAGAAGCTAGAAAAGACATACATCTACATTTAAATTATTACTCAATGTGTTTATCTTATCGGTGTTTATTTGATGTTTTAGAGAGTTAAAATCAATTTTAGAATCAAAACTTATTAGCAAAACAATGAATATGTTTACAATAAAATATTGGTAATAGCCAAAACTATGGTGGTGTTATTCTTATTTGAGACAATATTCAGTTACAAAAGTTATTACAATAAATTATAAATTTATTACTAATATTAAGGAGTTAAATAGTGATGCAACATTGTTTTGTTTCAATTTACATATCGCGTTTACCATAAATCGGATCAAAATACAGTGCTTACGTGATTTATTTAGATGAACAAACAGAAAGATCCAGTTTTTTAACGGAAAATGAAAACCACCCTGGAAAGTGCTAGACTTAATGTCGCAACAACCGATCGATCTGTTTTCATATTTTGTAAATATTATTACAAACATACCTGGTTTACGGATAAACCTGCTGCTTCTTATAATAACACTCACAAACACTTGCCGAAATAACACGTAAAACAGATGAATTTCAAGAGTTCACGTTTCAAGAGCACAAAATATGTCAGATTTCTCTCAGTATTTAATATCGACTGTTTTCATTTGCGCAATTCAAGGACAATAAAAATATCATGACTAATTTTCCAGATTCGCTATTGGTACAAAATTTAAGCATGATTTCTGATTGGTGGAAATAATATGGTCAGCCAATTACCTTCAAGTGTCATCGCAGGCGTCAGACGTATCAAAAGGAGATGTTTGATTTTGGGCCACCACTATGTACAATCCATATATAAATAGGAAAAAAATAGGGGAATTTCATAAAAATACTAACAAATTCATTTGAAGAACAAACAAGTAGTACGGGCTTTTTTAAAAAGCAAGTTTTTTAAAAGAAAACCCCGCCATGACAGTTGTGTTTGACATGACGTTTGACGACTTTGACAGTTTTTAAAGTACTTAAACTTAACGTCTTTGAGTCTGTCTTTACTTTGAGTTTGGATTGAATGTGTTTCGGAGTTTTAAGTGATTATTTTTGTTTTACGACCCAGTTTACTACTACGGACATTGATTGATTGCTTACCTGTTGACCGCGGCTTTGTTATATGGTTTCTGATTCGCCTGTGATTTGGATTTCGTCGTGTGTTATTTTACAATAACAAGTTCATTTTCAGGTATGTCCCGTGCATTTATTTAAGTATTTTATTGGTCTTAGACTATTTCTATGTAATGTTTTCTATTAATAACTGATTCTATTTCTAACTCATACTGATTCCAGTTTATTGACAATGGCGTGCATACGGTGCACCTCTGTCATAGATGAAAATGAACAGTACTATACTGCCGATGATATGGGTCCTGAAATAATTTCGGTCATCGAGCGGTATCTTGACCATCTGGTAAAAACATTTCATTTATCTATATAGGTACTGCAGCATAATAATATCTATAAACACTGTGTAACCTTTTTTGTTTTGTTTTAGGTTGTTGAAAATGGAGTAATGTGCTCACAATGCTTTCGCATCATAATGCGAGAAGTGTCAGGTGATAGTGCTCTAGCACATGAAGATCAAGAACTCCAGCATCACCATGATAGCAATGTATGTGTTAGGTGTAGGACATCATTGTTTACGAGGCGTACACACTCTATTACCGAGGGTGCCGTAAGGCAATATATTGCTGAAACAATTGCTCCAAGAGAGGTAAACGACTCTTTTGTTTTCTTTTGATTCATTGCAAGGCATGTTTCTTAATTACTCATGATCCAAGACATCGTTCCAGGAATGAAAGAACAGTCACAATTTCATTTTTGGCCTTGGATGAGTCAGTAGTATTATTTAAAATGTTGTGATTAATAAATAAACCATATTTTCTGTTTTAGATACCCGAGGGCGAGGGGGGCTTACTATGTTTTGCTTGTTGGATACATACTCGGCGTACAATACAACAACAAGGAATCATAGAAGCTCCTGCTGTTTATGTGAATACAAATGCATGTGTATGGTGCCAACGGTCTCTTGCCCAAACACGCAGACACTCCATACCTGAAGGACCTGAACGGACCTTAGTAGCACAAACTATATATCCAAGAGAGGTAACATCAACAACTTACTTTTATTACCTACTTTTAGAATAAAATAATAATGTGAAAATAGAGTATATTATATTGTTTTCTTTGTTTTACTCAGATTCCACCAGGAGGACTGGTTTGCTATGCTTGTTGGGTAGCAGCACGTAGACGTGTGGAGCGTGCCACAAGTAATGAGGATAACCAGCAAACTCCAGGCCCGTCTAACCTTCACCAAAACTCTTTGTGTGCATGGTGTAGAATATCACTACATCGAAGGTTAACACACGTGGCTAGTGGTCCTGTGAGAGATGTAGTTGCTGCAAGAATTCACCCCAATGAGGTAAAAAATTGTTTTAATTTACTAAACCACCATACCAAAGTGTGTAGTATATGTGTGTGTGTATGTGTGTTTGTAGTGGACGATACGGTTGGCGCAGTGGCTGAGCAATTAGACTGCTGCGCTGCGTGTTGCGGGTTCGATCCCCGCACGGGACAAGTATTTGTATGCCCTAAAGATAGTTGTTCCGGATCTGGGTGTTTGTGTATGTGAGTTTAATTAAATGTTTGTCAACGCACCCACGATGCAGGAGAAATTCCTAGTGTGGGGAAATGTTTTTTTTTTTAATGTAATGTCACTGTGCATATAACTAAAAGTAACCCTTTTTTGTTGCACCGGTAAGTAAATTGTTTCTTGTATTGTTTCAGTTACCAGAACATGCACTTCTTTGTTCCAACTGCTGGACACATGCACAGGAACATATTGGAATGGAGCAAGAAGTTGTGCCACAACTTGAGCTACAGCCACCAAGTCCATCACTAACACTTGATGATTTTACACACACAACACAGACCAGTACTCATTGTTTTGTGCCAGCTTGTAATGATGTAGAACGTAATAGAGTGCCAGACTACTTAAGAAAAATTATATTAAAATCACAAAAAATATTTGTGACAGAAAATGCAAGAGTATGTAATGAACATAAATCTTTATACAATTGGGAGTTTCTGGACCAGCATCAGTTCTCAAATACATTCACAAAAAATGAGATAGAGTCAATGTTGAGGCTGAGTGTCCAGGACGACGAAATAAATCAATTAGATTTTAATAATATGAATAATATTGATGAGGAACTTTTTAAGTTCTGGACTGGAGTAACAAAAGACAATTTTTTAAATATTTTAAATGTGATAAGCCCAGCATTGACTTGTAAATCCCCAAAAACTGCTTTGGGAATCTATTTGATGAAAGCTCGTACAGGGGACTCCCATTAAAGGATTGCCTCTCTGTTTCATCTTTCTAAGTCCTCTGTATCACGATTACTTCAAGTAGCTAGAGAGGCATTGCTTAGCTTGTTTGTGCCTCTCCACATGGGAATCAACCAAACAAGAAACAATTTAATCAATAGGAATTTATTAATACCCGAGGGCTTGTTTGGAAACAGAGAGGCAAGGGTACCAATAGTCATATGTGATGGTACCTATATTTACCTTCAAAAATCATCCAATTACATGTTCCAAAAGAAAACTTATAGCTTGCACAAATATAGAAACCTCGTAAAACCTTTCCTCATTGTTGGCACTGATGGCTACATTATTGATATTTTGGGGCCCTATCCAGCAACCACATCAGATTCGGACATCATGAAAGCTTTGTTCCAAAATGAAAACGAGGGCTTAAAGGCTTTTTTTCAGCCGAATGATGTTTTCATTTTGGATCGAGGCTTTCGTGATTCCATTGCGATGCTAGAGGGGTTGGGCTTCAAAATATATAAACCTGAGTCCTTAGAACAAGGAGAGACTCAACTATCAACCATCAGTGCAAATAAAACAAGGTGTGTGACACTATGCAGATGGGTGGTGGAAGTAGTCAATGGTCGATTAAAAAGAGACTTTAAACTATTGAGACAGGACTTTTTAATTTGGCTGCCACCCATTTGATGGACGATGTTCGTATTTGTGCAGCTATAATTAATGCATTCCATCCACTGATTGAAAATAGACCAGATGCTGATGCTATACTTTCTCGAGCAATAGAGAGAAAATATAATGTCCAACCGGTTAGCAGAACTTATTATTGCTAACCGGATCAACCGCTTTAGAGCCCAGTTCACAAGAATTGATGGTCAACTGCCAGAGTTGAGTATTTTCCCTGAAATGACCATGTCTGACTTGATTCTTTTTGCACTGGGGACCTATCAAATAAAACAGGCTAGAAGCTATTTCGGGGAACACATTAGGCAGCATGGATCATTTCAGGTAGCAGTATCTGACCAACTGGAAGTAGTAGCAGAAGCAACCCCGCCCCAACTTGATCCTCTTTTAATCAGAGGCCATATAAAATCGCGACATAGCTCAGGTCGAACATACTATACATAAATATTACTGGCAAGCGAAGGATCAAGTTGGGATGGAAAAATAATAAGCTATTATTGTAGCTGTATCTCCGGAAAACGGACAGTGGGTTGCTGTGCTCACATAATGACCATTGTGTGGTATTTGGGTTGGGCTCGGTACCAAGATAACATAGAAGCACCAGCATCATTCCTGGATGGAATATTTATAAGGGCTGATAATATAGAAGATGAATAAAATCATAAGTTCCAACAAGTTGTTTTATTTATATACTACCTCTCATGACTTATTTCTCAATAGGTACTCAATGTCTATCATCATCATCATCATCATTTCAGCCGAAAGACGTCCACTGCTGGACATAGGCCTATAATATAATAATCTCAATGTCTATAATACTAGAAAATAACATAAAACTTGTTTGAAAAATTATAAGTGCTTAGTTGGTCTTCCCGGTTAATAACTACTTTAACAATAACCTGCAGTTGTCAAGTACTGCACAGCTCACTCGATCCTATGAATTATTGAAGTCCAGAGTAGGTCAGTGGGTCATCTTAGGAACTATATTGATGAGACTTAATGAAGCATCAGGACAGTGTTGATAAAGAAAATAACGTTAGTCTTCGTTTCTTGCTCCTCTTGACACTGATTTATCCAATCTCTAACTGCTCGAATAGGTGATAGAAGATGCGCTGCCGCAGTCGGCCCCTAAGACGACCCACTGACCGAATATCCTGTAGTCTTATTTCATTGAAACCGAAGCCCAAGATTTTCGAAATTCTTATTGTTTTTTTTTTTATCGCAGATGATACACGATAATGAAATGTCATTGTCAAAATGACATCAGCATACTGCTGTTAAAGTCCGCCATGTTTGATTTTAGGTTGTGTTGCTTTCCTCAACCGAGATAATTTAAAATAACAAGACAATGAAGTGAAATTAAATGAAATTAATAATAAAAAACGATTACCGTATTTTATAGCGATATTCACATATAGTGTACATGGTGCTGGCCCAGGCTCCATACATTTCTGGAACATCTCCTTTGGTTATCTCATGACATAGACAATACTAGCCTTTTCGCTCTTTAAAAATCTGTATAATTTATGTATCATTTAATTAAATCTTTGTAGTAAATTATCTTTATTTTAAATTATTTTAAGCTAATTTAAATAGAAAAATCAGCTTCCGAAGTCGGTGACATTTGTTTGTTTGATTTCATTTTTTTGTCACCGACTTCAGAAGCTGATTTTTCTAGTAAAGTTTATTTTTCACTTTTTGGTGTTTTTGAAGTCGGTTTTTTTTTGCAAAAAAGTTTTTTATTTTTTCATTTTTAGTTTTAATATACTACCTATAGAAATATTTACTATACATTTAACATTCGACTAAGAAACCTAACATTCGAAAAAAAACATAACATCGAAACACGTAATACGTGCCTATGAAATTTGAGGGTTGCCCTCGAGTTCTCTGGGATTCCATCACCAGGTCCTGGTTTCCATATCATAGTACGACTCTTAAAATATCTCCTTCACATTAAAAGAAGAATCATCAAAATTGGTTCATAAACGACGAAGTTATTCGCGAACACACATTAACGAAAAATGTTCATAAATTAAGAAAAATCTTCATAAAATGAAAAGTACTGGGCCAAACTATCTAAAATTTTTATGGGACCAAATGGCAACTATTCTGCATCAAACAAAAAAAGAACCACGTAAATCGGATCATTAATCTCGGCGTAATCGGTGTACATACATAGAAAAAAAAAAACATACCAATCGAATTGAGAACCTCCTCCTTTTGGGAAGTAGGTTAAAAATTAGAAGCAAAAGAGAAGAATTGAATTGAATTTGTGATTATAATATGATCTGGCAACACTGCCTTTATGTCAGACCAATGACTAATAAAAAGTATGGACTGGAAATACCTACAGAAAAAAGGTGCATACCTACGGAGCATAAAATGGCTGCCAATGCTAGGGTTGTGGCAATCATGAAACATAGTACTACTGTAACGAGTATCGATACTAGTATTACGAGTATTATTAGATATCACGGTTGAATTAAAATGAACAGTCCGTTGTAAAGTTGTAACAGAAAAATATGAGTAAATTTACTTACCTACAACCACTTTGAATAAAATTTTTTCTCAGGTATCGGATACCTGAGAATAAAATTTATTCAAAGTGGTTTTTCTGAATACAATAAATAAAGAATACTTTTTACCCGACTACGGAAAAGCCAAAAGGAAGGGTAATATTATGTTTGTATGTTCCAGCATAGCGCCTAAACTACTGAACACTTGTTCTCCCCACCACTGCGATATTTTTTTTTGTTCTAGACCATACCTAGGAACCCCCTAGTTACGGAGATATTGGTCAAAGATCCAAATATTTCACAGTTGTTTTTGTAAATACTAGTTTTTCAGGTTATAACTTTACTTAAATTACCTCCATCACCCGTTTACTATTCATAGCATCCACTAGCCCAATGTGTTGCTACATTGAGTTTTACCGTAAAATATGATATTTGACCCCAATAAAAAATCGTTTCCCAGCAAAAAAATTGCGTAGGGGGGTACTTAGTTTGATGTTTCTGTACATCAAACTAAGTACCACCCTTGCTTGGTTGACGGCTGTGTTATGGGTTAATTTACACCCTGTATACGTTTAGATTGCGGTCAAACAGTTGTCGCGGTTAAGTCTTTGTTATTTAATCGTAATATATAACAAACCAACATTAAATTAGAATGTAACTAAAACTCAACTACGAATTAAATCGCAAACTAATAAGATCCTAGTGAAGAACAAATCTTCTAATTGTAAGAAGATTGTTTCTATTATGATTAACATACTGACTGGCGGAGTAAAATAAAAGGGGACTTTGTTTCTTGTCGCCAAAATTTGTATTCGTTACCAAGTTGTATCACATAGTAAATAGATCTATCGCCACGAAATATTTTCGTTCTCAGATAAACAAAAAGTGTTCAAAGATATGAATGATCAAATTAATGTTAATATAATAATGTGTAAAATAAGAGATAGATCACCAATAAAATTGTAGTGCAATAATAGGGTTTGTCAAACCCTATTATTCTACTGACTAAAAACCACCCATGTTCCTTCTTCGCTCTTGTGCCAAGGCCGCGTTATCTCTTTCGATAATCCTCAGGGCGGTCCCGCGCCCTGACCGGACCTGGCACGGTCACTCGAACAGATATCGTTTCAGCGCAGCGAAGGAACTAGTATCGGAAACTATTACGCAACGGTACAACACTATCCATGTTTGTAAACAAACGAATCAAATGATGAAATAACAAAAAGGTCTCTGGGACGGAAATAAACCCAATTATTAACACTTTAGCAATAAATTAATGATCACTTAGCATTTTTTCATCGAAAATGTATTACTCCTAGATACTATTGCATGAAAACGACTACTAACCTATGCAAAGTCAATTGAGGTTGATTTTCAGTCCTTCTTGCACCACACTTCACAATACAACACGCAGGCATATTGAATTGCTGTTTCCTAACATATACACGCAGTTTAAGAGATAATCTCGTCGTAATTTTCTCACAAATCGCAATTTAACAAAAAGTAAACAACTATTTGACAGCACAACTACCACGAAACTCGTCGCCATCTTGTATCACAATATGTCGAAAACGGCACCCTACCTACTATTCTGTGACTCGCATATCCAAATGTTGCCATTGTGAGAAACAACTGAAATATTGTTGTCTCTTTCATCAAATACGATTACTGCATTAGAAAGAACGAACCAAAACTATATTTTACATTCTGTCTCCTATTTCACTCATATTTGTATAAGCAAGTGTGTATATAGAACATCGCGGCGCCTCCATAGGATCCTATCTCAATGGTTTGGGGTTATTGCAATGACTAATAAAAAGTATGGACTTGAAATACCTACAGAAAAAAGGTGCATACCTACGGAGCATAAAATGGCTGCCAATGCTAGGGTTGTGGCAATCATGAAACATAGTACTACTGTAACGAGTATCGATACTAGTATTACGAGTATTATTAGATATCACGATTGAATTAAAATGAACAGTCCGTTGTAAAGTTGTAACAGAAAAATATGAGTAAATTTACTTACCTACAACCACTTTGAATAAAAAAAATTCTCAGGTATCGGATACCTGAGAATAAAATTTATTCAAAGTGGTTTTTCTGAATACAATAAATAAAGAATACTTTTTACCCGACTACGGAAAAGCCAAAAGGAAGGGTAATGATTTTGGCAGTGTATGTATTATGTTTGTATGTTCCAGCATAGCGCCTAAACTACTGAACACTTGTTCTCCCCACCACTGCGATATTTTTTTTGTTCTAGACCATACCTAGGAACCCCCTAGTTACGGAGATATTTGTCAAAGTTCCAAATATTTCACAGTTGTTTTTGTAAATACTAGTTTTTCAGGTTATAACTTTACTTAAATTACCTCCATCACCCGTTTACTATTCATAGCATCCACTAGCCCAATGTGTTGCTACATTGAGTTTTACCGTAAAATATGATATTTGACCCCAATAAAAAATCGTTTCCCAGCAAAAAAATTGCGTAGGGGGGTACTTAGTTTGATGTTTCTGTACATCAAACTAAGTACCACCCTTGCTTGGTTGACGGCTGTGTTATGGGTTAATTTACACCCTGTATACGTTTAGATTGCGGTCAAACAGTTGTCGCGGTTAAGTCTTTGTTATTTACTCGTATTATATAACAAACCAACATTAAATTAGAATGTAACTAAAACTCAACTACGAATTAAATCGCAAACTAATAAGATCCTAGTGAAGAACAAATCTTCTAATAGTAAGAAGATTGTTTCTATTATGATTGACTGACTGACAGGCGGAGTAAAATAAAAGGGGACTTTGTTTCTTGTCGCCAAAATTTGTATTCGTTACCAAGTTGTATCACATAGTAAATAGATCTATCGCCACGAAATATTTTCGTTCTCAGATAAACAAAAAGTGTTCAAAGATATGAATGATCAAATTAATGTTAATATAATAATGTGTAAAATAAGAGATGGATCACCAATAAAATTGTAGTGCAATAATAGGGTTTGTCAAACCCTATTATTCTACTGACTAAAAACCACCCATGTTCCTTCTTCGTTCTTGTGCCAAGGCCGCGTTATCTCTTTCGATAATCCTCAGGGCGGTCCCGCGCCCTGACCGGACCTGGCACGGTCACTCGAACAGATATCGTTTCAGCGCAGCGAAGGAACTAGTATCGGAAACTATTACGCAACGGTACAACACTATCCATGTTTGTAAACAAACGAATCAAATGATGAAATAACCAAAAGGTCTCTGGGACGGAAATAAACCCAATTATTAACACTTTAGCAATAAATTAATGATCACTTAGCATTTTTTCATCGAAAATGTATTACTCCTAGATACTATTGCATGAAAACGACTACTAACCTATGCAAAGTCAATTGAGGTTGATTTTCAGTCCTTCTTGCACCACACTTCACAATACAACACGCAGGCATATTGAATTGCTGTTTCCTAACATATACACGCAGTTTAAGAGATAATCTCGTCGTAATTTTCTCACAAATCGCAATTTAACAAAAAGTAAACAACTATTTGACAGCACAACTACCACGAAACTCATCGCCATCTTGTATCACAATATGTCGAAAACGGCACCCTACCTACTATTCTGTGACTCGCATATCCAAATGTTGCCATTGTGAGAAACAACTGAAATATTGTTGTCTCTTTCATCAAATACGATTACTGCATTAGAAAGGACGAACCAAAACTATATTTTACATTCTGTCTCCTATTTCACTCATATTTGTATAAGCAAGTGTGTATATAGAACATCGCGGCGCCTCCATAGGATCCTATCTCAATGTGTCAGACTCACTCAGCTGTCACAATACTGAGGTAACCTCAAAAGAGCATTTTGCACAAGTTTTAAAAATAAATAGAAGTAACCTGAATCTTACACCATGAGTATTGTAATGCAAAAAGTTGCAACTATATCGCAAACGCATTGTAAGTCATTTCCCTACAAGTTTTATGTGATAGAACACGTATCATATTGACTTTCCTTTTTTACCTTCTAAATATTTTGTTGTAGTGATTTACCGTGCCCTGAGCTGCACTCCTGCTGTGAGCAAGCACTGGCGAGAGGAAAAAGGTTTGCCTCTAAATCCTAACGCTGAAGGAATCCTTACTGACACTCCTGACTTTACGTATTTGGATGGACGACCAACTCCCTTACTGGTATACTTATTTCTAATGAATACAATGTACTTTTCGACTTCAACACCCCTATTATTTATTCACACATACATTCAAAGCCACTATACCTAGCTACTAGGCTTAGCCTTAGAAGGATAAGGTACTGAACTATACTGCCACTCTAAACACTTAATGTAGTATCTCAGGGAAAGGTAGTTTTGAGAAAACTGATGCCTTTGCCTTTTCTTTAAGCTTACCAATGTCATAAATATCAATGTGATACAATTTATTTTTGAGATTATTAGGTCAGTATAATATCTCTGAGTATTATCAGCTATTTAGCTATAGCTTTTATCATATAAACATAATCATTATTTTATATTTATTTTTCAGATAAACCAAAAGAGAAGGATTCTGCAGCAAAGAGAGATTGCTTCAAAAATTGTTGAACTATGTTCAGAATTGGACTTTGCTAAAGAGAGACACAACTTTATGGAGGCCGCCAAAGTGGATGAGAGAAAGAGTATCCTAGCTAATAGGCTGAAGCCTAAGGGAGCTGCTTTGAAACCTAAGAAGTAGATTATTTTAGTGTTAATGTATGTAGGCTAGCTGATAATGTAAATAAACTTGTTGATAGATTTTGTCATGGTTTACATTTCTAACTAGTTTCTGCCTGCGGTTTTGCCCTGGTGGAGACTGGAAATAATCCCTTAGAATCATTCTTGTAAACAGTATCCTATTTTTTATACCTTCTCTGATCCATACAGGATCTGAGTGTTGGGCCTGAATGAAAGGCATTTGCAGTGGCTGAGATGACAAGCAAAGGTTCCACCAAAAACTGAAAGAAAAGGAGGGATCCTTTTCTTCCAGTTTTTGGTGGAACCTGTCCTGCTCCTTTCAACTACGGTTAGTCCTGAGCTACATAAATATTATGTTAAACCTAATATCAGCAATTTTCTTGATGGGAATGGGCTCGCCACCTAATACATGGGACCTAAATAAAACTGGCCAAATGTGAGTGTACAATTAGGCACACCTCTATCTGCCTATCCCTCCGGGTATAACAGGCGTGAGGTTATGATGTTAATGTAATGTTATCAGCGATTTACAAAAAACAAGATCTAAGTACTGCCCTCTGTATACAGAATAATAGACATTTGCACGCGGCATGGTTTAGCAAAAATTATTTGAGACCACAATCATAGGTTTCTTGAGGCAGTAGTTAGTTCCAGCCTGTAACTATAGATGGCGTTGGCATGAAATTACAAAAGATATTGTTGGCTTGACACTGACAATAGATGGATGGCGTTGGTGCGACGCTATCCACAGATTGCGTTTGTATAACATTTCTTCATTCATTCGTATTTTTTTTTAAACGTTCCCTCATTCTAGGAATTTCTGCTGTGTCGTGGGTGCGTTTACAAACATTTTAACTCACATACACAAACAACCAGGTCGAAGAACTATCCGTAAGGTAAACAAATATTTGTTCCGTGCGAGGATCAAACCCGCTATCCGCTCAGCGCAGCAGTTAATCACTCAGCCACTGCAACAAGCCGCCAACCGTCCCATTAATAGCTAAATTGCAGCAGATTTATTAACATAATTGTATCTCAATTACAGTAAAACATGAGCATATTGCTTTTAAGTTAACACACTTTAGAGATAATACGAAGAAAAGTGCAAAATCTTTCCAAATCTGAACTGGAGGTCAAACATGTAGTGTTTGACGGCTTGACACGTAAACACATTGTATAGATAGACTTATGGGCCTACTACACGCACGCACTTCCCCACAGTTTTGCCTGCGGGATTACACGGTGCACACAGTACATCGCGCGTGTGGTTTGTAATGGTAATACAGTTTTACCAACCATACGCGCGATGTACTGTGAAGTGTGAACGAAAACTGTGGGGAAGTGCGTGCGTGTAGTAGGCCCATAACTCATAGAGATACTTACCTACATTATTTTGTAATCCCTTCCAACTTTTTTCATCCAACCGAAAGACGTCAACTGCTGGACATAGGCCTCACCTAAGTGTCGCCACATTGACCAGTCCCGTGCGTCTCGCATCCAGGGGGTCCCCGCAACCTTCACCACCACCTAGTGGGAGGCCTTCCAACGCAACGTATTCCGGTTGGCGGTCGCCACTCCAGAACTTTTCGGCCCTATCAAATCTGGGCCTACTCCACGCTCACACTTCACCACAGTCCCAGCCTGCGCGTGCTTGCCTCACGAAAAAACTGAACGCTCCCGGCTCTACCACACGCTCAGTGAACTACGCGCAGGTCTCATTTTTGTCAAAATCGTCGTGTACACAACGTTTCCCAGTGAAGAACTATTTCTTTAATCCTTCGATTTAATTTTCCAAATTGCAGGCAGGGATTATACACTTAAAAATTCAGTTAAAAAGTACGATCATACGTACGTAGTACCTAGGTCTGCCATTTTTTAAATTACATTTTTGATGTACGACAAAACGTACCTCATTGACCGACGACTAGCCTCGACTGCGGTGTGAGCACTGCATGCACGAACGCCCAACCACACGCACAGAAAAGTACGCGCAGGCCGGGCTCGAAGGTAAAATTTCTAGCAAGTCGAATATCGTTCAGGCCGCGCTCAAGCCGCGCCGTGGGGTTTGCGGGGGAAAACAACGCTTTGGTACAAGGCGGGGGTTATTGAAGTGCAAATGGAGTTGATCGTCGTCATTTTCGTCATTTGAAACGCTCTTTAAGCGCAAATAAATAAATGTGATTTTATTTACCTACATTATTTTTTCATTTAAATACCTTAGAGCATTAGTCTGTTATCCTGACACAATATCTACCTATGTACTTACCATAAAAACACCAATAATTATCTACTAAAAAGAGTAGATAGGTATCTGCACGTAAATAATCAATAACATTAAACACCCCCCCCCCCTTCCTCACTTCTACACTTTTGTCTTCTATTGATTAAAATATCTACAGTTGTTCGTATTAGTATCACCAATACGCGAATTTTCGTCCATTAAAGAAAACACCTTAAAATATACTTAGTCCTACATAAAACCTACAATATTGGTAACCCTACTACAGTGTTTGTATGGGAAAATTTAAATGATCAATATCTTTGAAACTACGCAAAGTTTCTCCGTCACAAATTCAGGTTATCATTATCGTCCCCGTCACAACATTTTGATACCATTTTGAAGGTCGTAGATCATCAGGCAGCGGAGATACACGTGTCCAGCCAGCCTGAGTTCAAGCTGGCTGGACACAAGTATACATTAAGTTTTCATTGATATCTCGTAAACCCTTGCATGTGAAGGCATAAATCAAACGTTATTACTGTCACACATTTCGTCACCAAGTGTCGTGACGATTGCCTTATCAGGCTCTAGAACCTCAGGTGCTGATACTTACACGACAAATTGACTCAGGGGGGTATATCGAGAAATTCATATTTTATCTTTATGATATGATTCTGGTGCCACTAACCTGCCCGAGAGCCACGTAAGTGGTATGTTCCTCTCACCGCGGACAGGCTAGTCACCATCATCGTTCATATACACACATTCAAGACTAAGGGTCCTTTAAGGGGGACCCCCACCCGGGGGCCCCACAGGCCTCCATACCTCCCCTCACAGCCTGCCTCTACCTCCGGCTACGTATCACTCTTACGTAATCTCTCGATATATAACCCTAGTTAACTCTTATAATCTTTGTGCAACTCACCAGAGGGCCAGCTTACTCTTTGGTTACCTCCTCCTGTAATTTTCTCCGCTCGCCCTTCGCGTGCCGTTCACTCACACACTCACTCTCGATTCTACCTATGTTCCACATAACCTCTCTCTTATTCTCTCTCTAAAAATCTACCCTACCCCTCAACTGTCATTCAAAAATAATATCCATCGACAAGCAGATGATACCAGCAATAATAATCATTCGATTCACTCACATTTCGTTCGGATAATCGCATCTTTCGCGACACTCCCTAGGAAGACGAAGATTGCTATAGCAAAGCGAAAAGCTGACGAGTCCACTCTGCAATCTTTTCTCTCGCTTTGACTGCAGCGACTCGCCTTACTTTGACTTCTTGTGTCTCGCTCAAATCACTCTCATTATGAATCTCCATCTCTTCACTGTCGTCTCTACTTTCTGAGCTTGGTAGAGTCAGTTGTTCTACCACCTCTGAGTCTTTATTATCTTTCTCGGGGTTACTGATCTCTCTCTCTCCTACCTCACTCTCCTGTATGACAACCTCCTTCTCGTTGGGTTTGTCAGAACTCCCTTTTATTAAGTCTAGATCCATTGGTTGTTCTTGGATCTTTCTCGGGCTCGAAACAACTGGTGTCGTTTCTTGTATCACAGGCTCTCTGCTATCATGAGTCTCGGTCAGAATTGGTTCTGAAGGTACATCTAACTCTGTGACATCATCCATGTCAGCTTCTAGTGGGTATAGGTGGCCAACCGATCTGGTGAACTCGGTATTTCCTACTCTAACTCGGGCCACTCTACACTCTCCATCTTCGCTCCTTACAAGCGATGTTATTTTGCCCACTTTCCAGTTCTGTCTGTTTTTTGCTTCACTCTTGATTTGGACTATATCCCCAACACGTGGTGTCTTGCCCGTTGTCACTCTTGGTTGTTTTACATTGTTTTTGTAACGTTCTCTTAAACTTGGTAAATATTGACCTATGAACATCTCCTTGAACTCGTCTATGATATTCTGACCTCGCTTCGATCCTTCTATAAGGTCTCGCTTAGTCAATGTGTCGGAGTTTATGGTAATATCCCTTGAAAAGTTCATGGTCAAGCATTTACCCAGTGATAGGAAGTCCGCTGGCTTCAGTACGTACTCTATGTCAGCGCCTACACATGTCAACGGTCTTGTATTGACTACCGCTTCTACTTCTTTTATTACTGTCTGCAGTCCGCTGTCACCCAGTAGATGTTTGCTCAGTGTTCGTTTCAGGCAATGTTTCACAACGCCAACTAGTCTTTCGTACACTCCGCCATGCCATGGCGCTAATTGCGGTATGAACCTCCACTTAATCTTTTTCTCTACGCAAAACGTACTGGTCAAAAGTTCAGATGTAAGTTTGAATTGCAGGGCGTTGTCAGAGAGGATTAGCGTTGGTACTCCTCTTGATGCCACAAATCTTCTAAGAGCAAGTAAGCATTCTTCGGCGGTCAAGTTCTTTACTACCTCGAGATGGACCGCTCGTACCACTAAGCATGTGAAAAGACAAATCCATCTCTTTTCATTTCCACTCTCGCATTTCACCATCATTGGGCCGAAATAATCCATTCCCAAGAATGCGTATGGTGCGCTGTACTTCACGCGTTCTGGCGGCAATGCTGGTGTCGTCGGTAGCTTGTAGGGACCACCTCCATGCTTGATGCACTCCGGGCATCGTCTTAAGACCTTTTGTACTTGTGCTCTACCCTTAGGGATCCAGTATTTTTGGCGTATTATACTCAATGTATGTGGGACTCCTACGTGGTAATTCTTTTCGTGGGTCTCTCTGATAACCTTCGTAGTATACTCGCATTCTCTTGGCAGCAGGATTGGATGTTTCGTGTCGTATGCCATATCAGCATGCATCATGCGACCTCCGCATCTCAAAAGACCGTCTACATCCATGAATAATCCTAGATTTCTTGTAAGATGAGAATCTTTTCCTTCGACTTCTTCTGGAAAATATCTAGATTGGATCTCCTTTATCTCTCGTACTTCAGAGTCCATATTATTAGTTTGCTCTGCCATAGTGTCAATCAATGGCATCTCTGGTCTGTTCATATTCAGGTTGTCTTCGACTGCTTCTGCCATGTCTCTCTCTTCTTCTTTGCGGTCGCTTTCTTCAGTAAAATCTGGAGGCTGTTCTTCCAGACCCTCCACAACAGCAGAGAGAGTCGACAGGTGATCTTCCAGGTGCCTATCATTAGGCCACATCTTCTTATTTGCCAGGAGAAAGTCAGGACCTTGCAACCATGTGTGTTTCTTCTGATGCCAAAGTTCAGGCCGGGTCGCAAGGTCAGCCGGGTTAAGTCTTGAGTTGATATAACAGTTTTCGACGTCCCCATTCTGTTTTATCTCGTCTACTCTGTTTGCGACGAAAGGAGGCAACAGTTTGTTCGATTTGACCCAACTGAGGACGACGAGACTATCTGTCCAGAGATACTGTTTAGAGATGTGTAATACCAGTGTCTTTTTTAAGTAGGCTATCAACCGGCTTCCTATAAGATAACCAAGCAGTTCCATTTGTGGTATTGTAAGTGGTTTCTTATTTTTCGGAGGACTGGTATGAGCCTTCGACGTTGATTCATTCTTGTCTCCTTTCTTTTTCTCTAGCGGAGCTATCCTGGTCTTGGACATAAGCAGTGTAGTTTTCACGTTGCGTCCATCGTCAGCACGCAGGTACGCCACTGTAGCATACCCGTGGTTGGAGGCGTCGGTGAAGCAATGTAACTCGTACTCAATGTTCCTTTCGTTCTCACAACTATGGAATCCTGTGTAGCGGGGAAGTGTACAATCCTTCACATCATACAATGTGGAAGAAATCTTTCCCCATTCCTCATGAAGCTCTGGAGACAGTGGTGCATCCCATTTGTAGCCTCTTCTCCATAGTTCTTGCAGAAAGAGTTTCACCGGTAACAAAAGGGGAGCCACAAATCCACATGGGTCGTAGATTGAGGCTAAGACTCTTAATACTTGCCTCTTGTTCATGACTTCACTCGGGTCAAGGATGTTATCTTTAAGATTTAGCCGCAGTGTGTCTTCTTCCTTGTTCCACACTAGGCCTAAAACCTTTGTTTTTTCTGTTTGTTTCGCTCTACTCTTCATCGGTATCTTCTCCATGAGCGTATAATTGTTTGACGTCCAATCTCTGATGTTCATGGATAGTTGTTGAAACAAATTTTTAGTTTCCTCAAAGAGTTTGACAGCATCTTCAGTGGTGTTGGCACCTGTCACTAGATTGTCTACATAGCATCTGTCAGCTATGCTCCCGAGAAGATCTGGATTTGTGGTTGAAATGTGGTAGCGTATTACTGCATTCAGTAGAAATGGGCTAGAGATTATGCCGAATGGCACCCGGCAGAACCTCAGGTGTAGAATATTGTCATAGGTCAAGGGTTCTTCAATATTCTTCACCCATAGAAATCTGGTCACATCTCTGTCTTCTGTCTGTAGGCCTACTTGCAGGAAGGCCTTCTCCACGTCTGCTAGAATTCCTATCTTATTAATTCTGAAGTTCACAAGTAAAGCTGTTAGATCTTGCAATAAGCAGGGTCCTCGATACAAACATTCATTTAAACTGAGATGATCTTTCGACTTTGCTGAAGCATCATACACAATACGTCCGCGTTTACCAGCTTGCTTGACTATGTGGTGTGGTAAATAATGTATCGTAGGAGTTGTTTGACAAGTCGTATCAGATTCAGGTTCTACAATTTCGATTATGTTTGCTTGGATCTGTTCTTGTAAGATGTTGTTATATTCATTCAATGTAGCCTTGTCTGCTCGCAATAGTAAACCCTTCAGTCTGCCATATGCAGGGCCATAGTTCGTAGGTAAGCTTGGGTGTGATTGCGTCCAAGGCCACTTCACATAATATCTGCCATTTTGATATTTAATGGTGTTATTGAAATGTTGAACAACTTCTTCTTCTCTGGTTGCCTTAACGGAGTCAGTTATGCCAATGTTTTCTAAGGTCCACAAGAATTTAATATCCAAGTTTCGTAAAGGCAGGTCTGGTTCAGAGTAGTGAGAAAACTCGCAACCACTCTGATGGTATGTTACTACGGAGAGGGTAACTTCCCTTCTTTCTTGTTGTTCCAGGCGGCCTGATACTATCCATCCGAAATCCGTGTTGACTAGGTGAAGATGGTCATCAATCATAATTTTTTCATTCCCAATAAATGAGAAGTAATAGTCGTTGCCAATGAGAATATCTACGCCTTGGCCACCTGATCCATCATCTGCCAATACATCTACCAGGTCCGAGTGGCTTACATTCGGTACTGCTATTCTATCAGTAATGTGAGGAACTATGTTAACTCGGATTAACTTCTGAACTCCTCTTTTTGTTTCAATGGTGATATTAGCAGATGGGCTCAGGGTCTCAGCTGGTTTCTCTGATCCGAAGGTAAATATCATCAGCAGATCTTCTTCGTCCGGGGTAAGGTTTAGATGTTTCGCTAAGCTTGTTGTGATGTAACTTCTCTGACTACCTGAATCAAGCAGTACTCTGCACAGCGGTAGCTTCTTTTCGCTCAAAACTCGTACTGTTGCCGTCTGTAAAAAGGATGTTGAGTTAAAGACATGCTTAGACATTGCAGTAGTTACTGGATCATTTGGTTTATCGTTACCCGCTCTGCTGTTCTTCGTTGGACACAAGGAGCGATTGTGAGGGCCTGCGCAATGATGGCAACGTATCAATCTCTTACATTCTCTTGCCTGATGGCCGTTTCCAAAGCAGTTAAAGCATCGTTCCTTTAGCTGTTTCCTTCTAGCTTGTATATCCTTGAATTTACCACACTCATCATTGTAGTGATCTTCATCACAGAATATACAAGCGCGTTTTATCAGTTTGTTCGGGACTTGAGTATCTCTGTCTAACTTTCGTTTCCTATCCCTCTTATTGAAGCTGGCTGCGTCAGAGCTAAGACTTCTTTGCTGACGTCTTTCATTAAATTTTTGTTTGGTTGGCTTGTCAGATGTCTTGACATACAAAGCTTCGGTTGATGTTGTGATAGGAGTGGATGGAGAGGTGGCGGCTGAAAACTTGCTCTGTGATGACTCCATCGCTGTCAGCACCGTTCTGAGAATGTCTCGGATGTCTGACACTGACTTCACTCCAGTTAACCTCACATTGACTTCATATAAAATTCTCTCCGGAAACTTCTCCATTATTATAGATCTCAGGTGGTTACTTTCTATGTTTTCGCCTAGGGATTGTAATACGCGCAAGTGCCTTTCAATGTTATCTAGGCTTCGAAGAGCCTCCTCTGCGTTGTCAGAGCACTTGAGCATATTAGTGATTTCCTTGTAGTGGGCATCAACCACCCTGTCTTTAGAACCGTACCTGGTCTTCAGAGTGTCTACAGCTATGAAGTAGTTCTCGTTAGTAACTGGAAGACCTTCTACTGTTTCACGAGCTCTGCCTTCCAAGGAACTTACTAGGTAGGCCATTTTATCTACGTTGCGGAGAGTTTTACTGCCTATATTAGATTCGAATTTGTCCCAAAACTCTGTGAAACGCAGTATGTCGCCGCTAAACTTCGTAGGTTCCAGCTTTGGTAATCTTGTTGTTGAACCAGGTGCTGGTATTTCTTGGTTTGGAGTCGCCTTTTCCTTTAGGCAACGTTCGTACGTTGTCATATTGGTAAGTGTGGCTTCAGCTTCCATCTGTACTTGGAAACCCTCACTTAGCAGGTTGACGGACGTTTCGCTCGTAGCCACAGGTGTCAGGCGGTTTGCTTCCTTATCATACAACTCAATGAGCTGCCTGAGGCGAAGCGTGGCCCCGATGAAATCCATTTCATACACTCCCTCTGTCACGTTCGAGATTTGGGCAAGCAGTTCGCGCGCTTCTATGTGGCCCTTTGACAAGGCGTCAAGGCGCTTCTGTACTTGTAGTAAAAGTATTGCTTCCATGGTGGCGCCGACTGCAAGTCAACATACGAAAAGATTATAACTAGGATGATCCTGGGTCAACAGTCAACATTTCCTTACTTAGTAACTTATTTCACATCACGTTGATATATTCAAGTTAGATTCGACTTGCGTCACACTTACTTTCAAGTTTTCGGCGGCCGGCTAGGAAACAACGAATTTCACGTACAAGCACCAATGAAACTTATAATAACTCACTGTTAGCGTAAATAAACTTAAGCAATACACTTTTCAATACTCATGCGATCTTTATCACTGTGTTTTTAGCTAATATTCAGAGAACTAAAATAACTATAAACAACCGGCATTTGATTTTACACAACAAACAAGTAGGTAGATGGAAACGAAAAATTTTAAAAAAGCTAGTTTCCTATGTCTGGGTCTGGTAAAGGTTCTTTCACCTCGGTTTCCTTTGAGCCAATCACGTACGAATACTTTTCTTGACACGGCAAGAAACGTCAAACATTAACCAATAGAAACGCTTTATTCACGCCTTGTTCTCATTTGAACGATAAACGTGAACGGAAAACAGTTTTTTTTTTTTTTTTCATGACCATGGATACAAGTCTTTCAGTCGATTAGATAGATCTATGTGTTCTAAGTTTTAACTTAGATATAGGTACAACACAGTGCAGTTTTAATTAAAGATACATAAGTTTAAAATAATGTACAATACTACAATTTGTTCTTTCATAATATCATAATATAGATGTCCGTGGAGATATTATAGTTTACTACTAAATAACTTACGTACTAATTTAAATTACAATTAATCGTACAATATTAGTGTTGCCACTAAAAACACGACATTGAATCGAGTCGATTATGGCGATCGATTAATATTTTAGGTTCCGATATAAGGATTCGATTTATTGTATCGAACTGTTCACACAATCATAGAAGCTCGTAAATTATCAAAGGAGAGAGAGAGAGAGACAGTAGGTGTAATGTATTTTTTTTGTACTGTAGGTAACATCTGCCGTTGTTCATTAAACAATAGTTTCATTCATTCATCACGTACATACAATAACAAATTTTATGTCGGTTCTATCTATCTACCTCAGCTTGATTGTGCTACACCTTAGCACAATAATTCAAACTTCCTTTTCAATACACTTCCTCGAAAACTGGCTCATACCGCACCACGACTATGTTCACAATGAATGAAAATTGCCACAGATAACCTATACCTATACTTAGTCCAAATTGGTTCAGTGCCTCTATTCACAACCAATTTGCGCCAGCTTCATTTTTGCTCTTGCCGGTGTCAAGGTGCCAAAATGAAACATGGTTTAATATTTCGTGAATATTTAAATAATGTTTTTATATAGAATATCCTCAAAAACCATGATTATTACAATAACAAAAAAGGTTATGAATAAATTAACATCTAGGTATTTGTGTTCCAAAATCAAAAATATTTGAATTTTAAATTCTTCATAATAGGCTGTTTAACGGCTTATACCTTTGCTTCTCCCTCAACCTGGCGAAAGCAAAGCGCAGAAAAAAAAAGAAATCCAAATCACAGTTTTCCAATAATTCATGACAAAAATATCCCTGGATACCCTACTTTATTTCCTCAAAAGTGCATTGAAAAACGTCGCTTGATACACGTGGACACCTGTCACTGCAGTTCTCGGCTCAAAAACAACCCTGCCTACGGCTCGGGTGTTCATCCCGCCTCGAATGCAAAAACAAACACTCCACTTGCATCAAAATGAACTATTTCTGTCTAGTACCTAGGTCATCGTTTTGTCACTATCAACCTAACTTATTTGTCTATCTACTTACACCATCATTTAGGCGACATCAAAGAGCAATCATGATAGCACGTCGTTTTCTTTCTAGTGCCTACCAATCTCTTTAGCTCTAGTGATGCCACGTCGTTCTGCGACATCAAAGAGCAATCATGATAGCACGTCGTTTTCTTTCTAGTGCCTACCAATCTCTTTAGCTCTAGTGATGCCACGTCGTTCTGCGACATCAAAGAGCAATCATGATAGCACGTCGTTTTCTTTCTAGTGCCTACCAATCTCTTTAGCTCTAGTGATGCCACGTCGTTCTGCGACATCAAAGAGCAATCATGATAGCACGTCGTTTTCTTTCTAGTGACTACCAATCTCTTTAGCTCTAGTGATGCCACGTCGTTCTCTTTCTAGTGACCATCGGCCCTCAATACCTACTCATGTGATGTCACGTCGTTTTCTTTCTAGTGACCACCACCCTCAATACCTAACTCATGTGATGTCACGTCGTTTTCTTTCTAGTGACCACCACCCTCAATACCTAACTCATGTGATGTCACGTCGTTTTCTTTCTAGTGACCACCACCCTCAATACCTAACTCATGTGATGTCACGTCGTTTTCTTTCTAGTGACCACCACCCTCAATACCTAACTCATGTGATGTCACGTCGTTTTCTTTCTAGTGACCATCACTCTCCTCGCCTTACCTCCGGTGAACTCACGTCGTTTTCTTTCTAGTGATCACCACCCTCTAGATGGAGATAAGGAGAGGGAACTCGTTCCTCAGTACTACATTCTCATAGTTGGGTTAGGTACCTACCTTATCTCACTGATTAGTAACTTAGCTCATGGGTTTCTAGTCACACTATGCTTCGCCTGTAGGGGTTCCTGGGTTCAGATCCCAGAAATCTCCACCATTTTGTCGTGACGATTGCCTTATCAGGCTCTAGAACCTCAGGTGCTGATACTTACACGACAAATTGACTCAGGGGGGTATATCGAGAAATTCATATTTTATCTTTATGATATGATTCTGGTGCCACTAACCTGCCCGAGAGCCACGTAAGTGGTATGTTCCTCTCACCGCGGACAGGCTAGTCACCATCATCGTTCATATACACACATTCAAGACTAAGGGTCCTTTAAGGGGGACCCCCACCCGGGGGCCCCACAGGCCTCCATACCTCCCCTCACAGCCTGCCTCTACCTCCGGCTACGTATCACTCTTACGTAATCTCTCGATATATAACCCTAGTTAACTCTTATAATCTTTGTGCAACTCACCAGAGGGCCAGCTTACTCTTTGGTTACCTCCTCCTGTAATTTTCTCCGCTCGCCCTTCGCGTGCCGTTCACTCACACACTCACTCTCGATTCTACCTATGTTCCACATAACCTCTCTCTTATTCTCTCTCTAAAAATCTACCCTACCCCTCAACTGTCATTCAAAAATAATATCCATCGACAAGCAGATGATACCAGCAATAATAATCATTCGATTCACTCACATTTCGTTCGGATAATCGCATCTTTCGCGACACCAAGTATTAGTAAAGGAACCATATTCGAAAACGCTCCCGTTAAGTGGGATTCGGAAGTGCCAGCCAAAAGTTTTCTACGTAAATTCAAGATGGCTGGACACAGTTTTTTGCATTTTTCTACTAAACCACTGTACGTATCACAAAACTTTTAGCTTTGATGCCTGTCACATATTTATGTGACGCCCGTTGATATGCAAAAAGTCGTCAAAATCACTTCCGTTACGGAGATTGAGAGACCAGCGAAAAGTGGTTTTTCAAGCTAGCTGGACACGCTTTCGATCGATTATCTAAGATTCTGTAGCGTCACCTATTCTGAAATAAGGGTGTTTAGCCGTCACATAAAGTGCCCTATTGACCTACTTAATGCGAGCAGTTTTGAAGTTTTGTCCAGCCAACCAGAGCCACATTATTTTTCACCCACTAAGAATTTCCCCATTAGAAGGATAATCCAGCTATAATAAGTTGTTTACGAGCCAAACCGCTGTTTTAACTTTATTATTATCTTCCAATGCGTTTCGATACAATTTTCTGATCCATAGGTAACTCGATTTACTGCTAAAATGAACGGTGTATTATCCAGCCTGTATTTAATCTCTTATTTGCTGGTGGTAAACAATGTGGTTTTGTACTATGTGTTTAGTAGGGTAAGTTCCTATTTACCTGGTTCCAAAAAGGCTAATCAATACCACCGTGTCAATACAATTAACTAACTACAAACTAGACATTGGCTGCCTGATAGATAATTTTTAGGTAAGCATCAAAATCATCTGCTCTGATGTATTAAAAAAGCCGATGAATCTGCGAAATGAGCTCACGTAGGTACATCATGATATCCCGGAAGATATCTTGTTCCTCATCTCAGGTTTGCCTAATCGTGACCATGTCACCCTCGCCCGCGGCCCGGGCTTAAATTCAGCCACGACTGCAAAAACAAAGTATCCCTATTTTTTATCAAAATGTATTTACCTACTTTTACCGACTATATTCAAGTCGACGTACCTTTTGGTACCGCAGGCCCAGGCGTGTTGCAAACACTACAACACCAGGGGGTCTAAAATCCCGTCGGGGCTGTGGTTTGTCGAAAGGTTAACGCGGCTCCGACACAAGGGCGAAGAAGGAACATGGGTTTGGTTTTTAGTCAGTAGAAGTCTGACACTCCCCTTCGCTCTGCCCAAGAGCGGGGGGGGGGGGGGGGGGGTTATTCGATGATTTTCCACCCACGTCTATAAAATGGACACTTTAGCGACCCGTAATATGAATTGCGTTAAAAAGCGTAAAATGGACCGGTGGATGGATGGATTATTTTCCTATTATGATCTATTTTCACACGATCTGCAAAAGTGCCCATTTTAGACTCCGTGTAGGCCAAAATACTTTCTTCATGATGATAATTTTCCAGAATTTCAGATAGATAGTCGGACAAAACATAGTACAACTTTCCCTAGCAACTTTATCAAGTGTCTCTTCTAAGAAAACTGGCTTCAATAGAAAACCCCGTTGTAAGACGACCGATGCCTTAACCTGAATAAATTCATTGTGATAGTGACACTGTCACCTTCGGCTTGACATGAATGGAGTCAGCTGGTGTGGCCTCGGGTTTATTTATTATAGGTACTAGTTGCCGGTGACTCATATTCAATGGGGTTTTTCTTTTGACATGTAAATCTACCGTCAGGGGGTTGTTTTAGGTGTAACGTGCAGTGTTATTATGACTCTACTTTCTAGTACTTATCTAACTAAAAATAAAAATTGAAAACACAAAAATACTTAGTTTACATTACTTATTAGCAAAACTCAGGTAGGGTAAACTCAAACTTACCTACCTATACATAACGTGAGCGTTTGATATACCAGTATGTTGGTAGGTAGGTAGTACCACAATATAAATATGGATATTTATCCATATTTATACTGTGGTACACTAAACCACACCTCGGACACTCCATACAACGCCCGCAAAATAATTACCTATTACTACTACATAAACAAATAACAAACACGTGCAAATGTGTGCGTAAACTCTAGTAGGGTTATGGTAGCCTAAAAAACTAAAACCCGACTACGACAAAAAAACGACGCTGAAAAAGTATGAAACAAGATTTTCAGGATAGAACAAAAAGAAAAGCCGTAGTCACACGTTATAGGTACCAACCTAAACACTTTAATACCGTGTGACTACGGCTTTTCTTTTTGTTCTATCCTGAAAATCTTGTTTCATACTTTTTCAGCGTCGTTTTTTTTGTCGTAGTCGGGTTTTAGTTTTTTACTTTTTTTTTATTTAAACAATTTTGGTGTTAATTTTTTTTTTTACTTTTGGCTTTTTGTCCGCTAGAGGGCGTGATTTAAAATTTGAACAATATTTTGGAAATGTACAAGTGAGGCCCTTTCAAATGATACCAAACACGGTGTATTTATCTTCATTTTTATTTTTTAAGCCTTACTTTTTGTCCGCTAGAGGGCGCCAAATCGCTTTTTGTGACACGTCACGTAGCCTATGTTCAGCGGAAAATTAAGACGGTTCCAACGATACCTCATATGTCGAGTTCCGTTAAGTAGATTAGAAGCTATGAGGGAACAGATGAAGATACACACATACATACATACATACATACAAACATACATACATACATACATACATAGCCAGTCAAAATCATAACCCTCCTTTGGCTTTGCCGTAGTCGGGTAAAAATGGCGCGGAAAGTGCAACGGTCTGCGTCGCGAAAGCCGAGCGGCGACTGATGCGAGCGCGAGCCATTGCTCAAGTGGCGACGACGTATACCTCGAAGTGCGGGGTGAGGTGCGGTATTTAATATGAGCGCGGGGAGGTGAGTGTCCCTTCTGTACGTAGTACTATTATGTATTCTGTGACTAAACCTTATCTATATTATGTGTCTGACGGTACTTTGACTCTAAAAAAGGATTCGTCCGAAACGCCACTCGAAAATATTAATAACAGTGAAATTCCTGTCTCGACCGGATCGGGCGAGTTACAGCGGCCGAGTCGCCTACTGAGCCGTACCAACCTACTGCTACTCATTTGGTAGGTACTGGAACTAGTTTTTCATAAAATTTCGTATCGACTCATTCCATGACTGACTTCGTATTGACTTTGACTTTGACTTTGACATAACTAGCCTAAATGAACACTGATTTTTATAGAGACCTAATAAGTTCATTATCAGAGTCAGATTATTTTGTTTAAATTGAATGTTATAACTTGTATCTGCTCTCTACATCTCATACAGTAATTTACGTTTAAGATAGTTTCATCAAACGAAGCGACGGCACGGTAATTAAAATCTCAGCTGGTTAAGTCAGGGGAGCCAGGGACGGACTCGATACTTCCGTAAACTTGCTTGGAGTAGTAACAGGGTATCGTGTTTTGTTTTGGATTAGGCGCTTCAAATATCGAATGAGTCCAAAAACGAGCGATACTTAATACTATTTTTTGTATTTGTAACTTTTATGTAAAGTTACTTCAATTACGAAGAAAATGTCACATCCAGGACAAATGGTAAACTGCTTGTACGATTACGATACGATTGTACAGACGACAGCAGGTCAAGCTACCCGAAACTGTAAAATTTTCCCAATGAACCTTGAACCTCAGCAATAAAGTCTAGCAATAAAGTCGAAAATCTATCAAAGAAATCTGACAGATTGTAGTAGCTTAATGTGCTGGCGTCTGTACCTACGTACGTCTTTAATCTATCTATCTATATCTTCTTCTTCTATATCTATCTATCTATCTTCTATATCTATACTTACTTATAATAAATCTGTAGAGAGGTCAATTCTGTACATGATATATATTTTCAAAATAACTATCAGGGGGTAATTAGTGATCGATACTGATGCCAAAAATGCAATCAGTAAAATTTTTGTCTGTCTGTCTGTCTGTCCTCCTGTCTGTATGTTCCTTATATTAAGGGAGGTTATAGTATACTTTTCATCACGCTACAATCAATAGGAGCAGAGCAGTGATGGGAAATGTTGGGAAAACGGGAGAAGTTGCTTCAATTTTTAAGCTTCCGTCGCGTGTGCAGCCTTATGGTTATAATGGTTAAAGCTACATAGAAATCATTTATGACGGAAATGTTCTACATAAAATTATCTAAAAAATATCCCACAACAGCATATATATGTCTATCTTTTATGGTTGACTCACAATAACACGTGTAACTCCCGATAGCTTAGCAGTTCGGAGATTACAGGGTGGAATTTTGTAATGCCACCTGGAGGGAAAGTACTCATAATACTGCAGATAGAAAATTTTACTCAAAGGAAACATTCCTTTATTTTTGAATAGAAAGCAAACTGCATTCAAAGATTGTTTGTGAATGCACCTTAAATTGTTTTATATAATCTGTGAGGCTATGGTATCTGCGATCGTAAAAGGATATGTCATATTGTCATGTTTTTGGAGTGAATTAAAGAGAGCTCAATTATGAAAATTAACTTTTATTTATCTAAATAACATGGTGTCTCGTGGGTAAAATGGCAGATAAAGATTACAAAGTGCTTCTGGAGCAGCAAACTAAGCTGTTAGCTGCCATGCAAACCCAAATGCAAGTCATGCAGCAGCAAATGAATAACATGATGGCGGGATCCACTATAGACGCTGTGAAAAGTCATGTCAGCGTCCCATGGCCCCAACCATTGGATGTAGAATCGGGAGACCTATTCGAAAATTTAGAATTCTTCCGCAACGGCTGGGAAAATTACTGCACGGCTACCGGAATGTCTAAATGGGGACCGGAGAAAAGTGAGGTTAAGGCCAGCATTCTTCTAAGTGCAGTGGGCTCTGCAGCATTGAAAAAATTCATGGAGTTCGGACTAACAGAGAAGGAAAAGAAATGTGAAAAAGAAATTTTGAGAAAATTGGAAGAAACTATCATAAAAAAAACAAATGTCATCTATTCCAGATATTTATTTAACTCCAGGAATCAGCTCAGCGAGGAAATTTTCGAAGACTATTTTCTTGCCCTTAAGAAGCTTGTAAGAACCTGTGGTTATGGTACAATGACAGACGAACTGATGAGAGATCGCCTAGTGGTTGGAATAAAGGATGGCGAGGTTATTAAAGAGTTATTGCGAAAAGAAGACTTAACCCTAGATTCTGCCCTCAATATATGCCGAGCAGCTGAGAGAGCTACAACCCAGTTGGCAGATCTGCAAAGAGAAAATGTGGTGAATAAGATAAATACATGTAATAAAAAGGATACATACAAGAAAAAGGATGAAAAGAAAATGTCAAGAAGATGCAAATTTTGTGGGGATAATCATGTTTTCGATAAAAATATGTGCCCTGCATTTGGTAAACGATGTGAAGAATGTGGTGGTCGCAATCATTTTCAGAGAGTATGTAAAAAGAAGAACTCAAGAATTAATGAGGTTAATGAGAATAGGAGTGACACTTCTAATGATAGCATTGTGATAGCTCAAGTTAGAACAAATAAGAGTTCTGGCCATATTGAAGCACCATTGATGTTTAATATCAAAGACAAATGGAACAAAATTTATTGCACATTGGATACAGGTGCGCAAGTATGTGTGATGGGTGCTGATTATTATAAAAAGATTACTGGGGATGAAGATTTCCGCAAGTTGACACCCTCATCAAAGAAACTCAAAAGTTTCAATGGTTCAGCTATTTCTCAATATGGCATGGTGATGTTTGAATGCATGAATAAAGATAAAAAATTTAAAATCAAATTTCACATAGTAGATGTCCAACATGAGCCACTACTTTCAGAAAAAGCATGTGTAGCTTTTGGATTTATAAAATATTGTGAGGTGGTGAAATCTGATAAGGGTAAAGAAGAATTGGACCGCACCAAAGCATTGGAAATTATTCAAAAATATGGTGAGGTGTTTAATGGTTATGGAGAGCTACCAGGAGAAGTTAATTTAGAGGTGGACACATCAGTTGTTCCTAAAATACAACCTGCCCGGCGTGTTCCTGTGTGCTTAAGGAGCAGATTGCAGAAAGAATTGGAACAGTTAGAAGAAGATGGCATTATTGTGAAAGAAACTCAACATACTGATTGGGTAAATAACATTTTAATAGTTAGTAAAGACTCAAAGTTCAGAATATGTTTAGATCCTATCCCATTAAATAAATCACTGAAAAGACCCAATTTTCAATTCACGACATTGGATGAAATGCTGCCTGAATTGAGCAAAGCTAAGGTGTTTAGTACACTTGATGCCAAGAAAGGATTCTGGCAATGTCGTTTAGCAGAAAGCAGTAGTAAATTAACTACATTTTGGACTCCTTTTGGACGTTACAGATGGCGGAGACTGCCCTTTGGCCTGTGCTCTTCGCCAGAAATATTCCAGCAGCAACTTACCAGTTTGTTGAAGGATCTTAAAGGTATAGAAATTATAGCTGATGATATACTTATTTATGGTGTGGGTGATACTATTGAAGAGGCAACCATTGAACATAACATAAATCTAGAAAATTTGTTGAAAAGATTACAGGAGATAAATTGTAAACTCAATAAAGAAAAAGTCAACTTGTTGCAAACCTCTGTGAAATTCTACGGCCACATCCTGTCAAAAGATGGTTTGAAAGTAGATGAGTCCAAAGTAGATGCTATTAAAAATATGCCTACACCTACTTCAAGTAAAGATGTGTTGCGTTTTTTGGGCATGGTTGGCTACCTCAGCAAATTTATAAATAACCTCAGTATGAAAGCAACTAATCTCAGAAAGCTTACCAGAAAAGATACAGAGTTTGTTTGGTCAGAAAAAGAAGAAACAGAATTCCAGAAGTTAAAAAATGTTATTAGTAACTTACCAGTCCTAAAATATTTTGACATTAACAAAGAAGTTGTTATTGAATGCGATGCCAGTGATTATGGTCTGGGTGCTGCTCTATACCAGAACAATCAGATTATATGTTTTGCATCTAGATGTCTAACTCCTACAGAAAAAAAATATGCACAGATAGAGAAGGAGATGTTGGCAGTGGTGTTTGCCTGTAAGAGATTTAACCAATATGTTGCAGGTAACAGCAAGACTATTATAAAAACTGACCATAGACCCCTGATTAACATTACCAATAAGCCATTGATTGAAGCCCCAAAGAGATTACAAATGATGTTACTGACTTTGCAAAAATATAATGTACAGCTTGAATTTATACAAGGTAAAGATAATTTACTTGCGGACACTCTATCTAGAGCACCTGTCAGTGATGATAAGGACACGTTTTTTAACCTAGAGGAAAAAATAAAAGAAAGAAAAGTCTACAAATTAATTAGCAAAGTATCAAGCATTAAATATCTAAAGGTGTCTGATAAACTTCTACGTAAGATCAGAAATTATACAGATAAAGACCAGAAACTGCAACGGTTAATAGACTACATACAGAAAGGATTTCCAAAATATATCTCTGGCTTGCCAATAACACTCAGTGTTTATTTCAGTTTTAAACATGAATTGTCAACATCAGATGGATTAATATTTAGAAACAATCAGGTGCTGATACCGGAGCTTCTAAGACAAGAAATGACTCAAAAAGTTCATGTAAGTCATAATGGTGTTGCTAGCACTCTCAGATTGGCAAGGGAAAATATATTCTGGCCTGGTATGTCAGAGGACATAAAACAATATATAGAAAAGTGCTCATTTTGTATTAAGCACTCTCCTTCACAACAGAATCAGCCCTTAATCTGCCATGATATTCCATTATATCCGTTTCAATACATATCTATGGATGTTTTCACTGTTAATGATGTAAAGTACCTGGCTACAGTGGATCACTATTCAGACTATTTTGAACTGGATAAACTTAACACACTTTCAGCAAATGAAATAGTTATGTTATGTAAGAGAAATTTTGCTCGACATGGTGTGCCACAGAAAGTTTGTACTGATAATGCCACTAATTTTGTAAATGAGATTTTCAAGAACTTCGCAGAGCAATGGAATTTCGAGCATGTCACTTCCTCACCCCATCATCCAGAATCTAATGGAAAAGCTGAATCAGCTGTAAAGATTGCCAAGAAATTAGTTGTTCAGAGTCAGGAATTAAAGCAAGACTTGTGGTACTGTCTGTTGCATCATCGTAATGTTCCTATTCAAATGGACAATACTAGCCCTGTACAAAAGTTGTTTTCTAGAAGAACGAGAACTGGACTACCTTGTTTATTGCATCATCTCAAACCTAGAGTGGTAACTGAAGTCCCTAAAAAGATAAAAGAAAAGAAGGAAAGGATAAAGGAAGGTTTTGATAAAAGAAGTAGAACTTTACCGGATTTGTTTATTGGACAAAAGGTGGTTACTCAGCTACATCCTGAAGTTAATAAGAAATGGAGTTTTGGCACTATTACTAAGAGACTAAATGAAAGATCCTACATTGTGGTAGTAGGTAATAAGGAATATAGAAGAAGCAGATGCCACATCAAGCCTTTCTCAGGAGAAGCTGGCTCTAAGTCAGTTGGCCGACCAACAGAGCACACCGCTGATTACAGGCCCCATAATAATAATGTAACTTTTTCAGGTGTTGATACGTTTTGTCATTGGCATCCAAATACAGAGTCTCATCTTCAAGATATAGCGTCTCCCGTACAGCCGTCTACTTCGGATACTACATTAGTTGAGCGTCCAGAAGAGTCCTCGAGGTTAGAAGTTCGACGTAGTCATCGGTCTAGAAACTTGCCTCGTCATCTTACAGACTACGAAGTTTATTTTATAAAGAAAAGGGGATGTTTGTGAATGCACCTTAAATTGTTTTATATAATCTGTGAGGCTATGGTATCTGCGATCGTAAAAGGATATGTCATATTGTCATGTTTTTGGAGTGAATTAAAGAGAGCTCAATTATGAAAATTAACTTTTATTTATCTAAATAACAAAGATTTTCGAAAATTCTCTTCTCCCACACCCGGGAATCGAACCGGCTAAAATCTGGAAAAAATATACCCTGTACTTTTATTGCATCGATCGTTAGGGTCAATTATAAGGATGAAATCTCTCTAACAAACATGATAAATTAAATGAAAAGAAAACCTGCCTGCGTGATCGCCAGATCTCACCCCATTAGATTTTTTTTGTGGGGATATGTAAAAAGTAGTAGTAGGATATGTATGGGTTCGATTCCCGGGTGTGGGAGAAGAGAATTTTCGAAAATTTTTGAATGCAGTTTGCTTTCTATTCAAAAATAAAGGAATGTTTCCTTTGTGTAAAACTTACGTACTCAAGACGCTTTTTGTTACTTACGTAAGAAAATATGGACGTCCCGACTTATTTATTACCAAGCCCAAGTGGGATGAAATCACTCGGGAGCTTCTTGAGGGTCAAGCACCGCATGACCGCCATGATATTATCGCAAGAGTTTTTCATTTAAAATTAAAATCAATGATAGATCTACTTACCAAAGATAACATTTTTAGTATAACGCGGACGAATAAATAAATCATTTATATTTAAAGAAGGTCGGCCAAATCGTACCTGACGATGAAACGATGGTGTCCCAATATGGCATATATATGAAAAATACCCTTATTTTTTAAGGTCTTAAAAAACGCAAGAAATAACTCTTTAGGTAGCCACAAAAAAAAGTTATCCATTTATTTGTATTCTTGTAACTGTTTCGAAATAATTAAAATAATAGTTTCAGAACGCACTGGAACGCACATTACGATTCATTTCGCGGATGAAAAGACTTGGTATTCAAAGACTAATTATTCACGTTTTTCTGAATAGTTGTTCATCCTAATTCAATTCAATTAGTACGCAGGCATCAATTTCAACTACTATGCTTATTTATTATGTACTGGATTCTTGTCATAAAAATAATTATGTAGGTTCATAGTAAGCCTAGCGACTCAAACGGCAACGTTTTTCACTTAGCGTTTTGTTCACGTACAACGGAACGTCATTTGTGATCGACAAGTTACATAATCTGTGGTCATCGATCCGCTTAGGCTTTTTTTGAAGTCGTTCATAAAAGACTTCACGTGTGATGATAATTATTATGCCATCCTTGTTTTTTCGCTATACGCTGTGAAAGTTAGAGCAATAGGTGTAGTTTTCATTGAATTGTCGGTCAAAATCTGCCGTCCAAGCAGACCAGACTCCACGAGACGGCTTGACAGTAGGCTCTTTTTGTGACATCGAACTCTAGGAGACTCATGGACAGACAAGAAGTGCGTTTTGAGATATGTCCCATTTTTTGGGTAATTATCTGAGAGAAATCGAAATAAATGGGAACGAGATCGCTAATAAGCCTCTTCGCTTATCGCTAACTACACTTTTAGGCTACTTCGCAGTCGGGTTAAAGGTAGTTGTTGATTCTAACCTCAAAAGTATTGTTGACGTTATTATAAAAAATCGTGGCTATTCAGATACGATTTTTCAACAGGATGGTGTTTATAACATAAAGACAAACCAATTAAACTATAGCTTGTTTTGGGACATGAAAAATAAAAGTCGGGTCCAGCTCCTATAGAAATTTGGCCATTGTTCTTTGCGCTAAAAATACGCTAATCTAAAACCGATTTATTCGCCTAAGTTTTCTGTGTGTTTACTGCAATATAATATAGAGACAAGGTGACAATTTCTATAGGTACCCGCGTTACACGTATCCTGGAACGTTTTCTGGTTATCTTTAAACTGTGTTTTACCAATTAAATAGGGTCGCTGCCGCGTGCCTTGTTTGGAAAACTTGAGAATAGTAAGATGGTTGAATCCTATTAACTTGACTTCCGTGTCGTGATATTTCATGCGGCATTATTTAAGATACAGTTTTAATGAATTTAGAAGCTGTTTTGTTGACATCATTCCTTTTAGTTCCGTGCATTTGGTGTCTTTACCTTCTGAAGGTATGGTCAAATTGCCGACGCCGACGTGGCTCCGGAAACCGAACTTAGATGAGTCATACCTACGGAAGTATCCTACCTATCGGAGTGCCCATCCAGTGTCCGCAGTCAGTCCAGAATCTGTTAACCTTTAAACATTTCGCAAGAATGTTCAGTTGGTGCAGTATTCGACTTGTATTTAATTAAGCAATGTCCCAAGTCCTACACTGGATCTCGTTGCAATCTTGGCAGACATAATTAAAAACTGTTGGTACCTAAAAGTGAAATACATTGTGAGCGGAACACTGCACTTGATCTTTATAACATAATATTTTCAATAGGTACACGCTACACGTCCTTTAAAATTTGCTCTTATTGCACTACAATTAGGTTGGTTCAGAAAGCAGTGTGTTTCATTTCATAGTTTGTGTCTTTAGGCGCGCAGATGACTATAAACTTAGTCTACCGTCCAATCTCTAATTCCTCGGAGGTAATTGTTTTTTTTTTTAGATTAATAATTCATTAAAATTAATTAAATGGATAATTTTACTATATTTTTTTTGTTTCTTTCGCAAGCGTGTAGAAAAAAAATTGTTTGATAGGTACACATTATGGGTAGCAGTTTACAGATTTCGGCTTCAAAAAGATCGATCTATCTGCTTAAAAAAAAACCATCCATTCATTCCATCAATTTTTTCAGCTCAGGTTTACAGCGTTGATTACGAAAATTTTGTTCACCGTAGGTAGTATACACCGTATTTATATATTCGAAAAAAAAAAAATAATGAATAAAGTATGAGAAAAGAAGAACATTAACTTACAATGAATTAAAAACGTTATCATTGCACTCCAATCACGGCCGCGGCCCAATCAAAGTCGGCATGATGCCAGCAATATTCATATTTTTAAATTTGAAATTCGAATGGAACGATGAATTAAAATTCATTGTTGCCATTCAAGATTGGTCGCTGAATGCTGAATTAATGAAAAAAAGAAATTCAGTTCGTATGGTTTTATTCTCTGCAATGAATAGATTTTTTTTGAGATTTCCAAAAACAACACAACAGACTAGTATATAATACAATTTACATTAAGGCGCGACTAAACGTGAAACTAGCGCCACCCACATATTATTTCTTCTAATCTAAAATCACATTAAATTTGAAAAATCCAAAACACTATGATGCTAGTACCTAAATAACCTGTAGTATTTTTAAAATCACTTTTCATGATTCTAGACTTGATAAATTAAGAGAATTACCGATTAAAGATAAAAGTGGCCACATTTGGCGGTAATCAGTAATTTACTAAACAGGTTATTTACTAGCATCATAGTGTTTTGGATTTTTAAAAATTTGATGTGATTTTAGAGTAAAAGAAATAAGATGTGGGTGGCGCTAGTTTCACAGCTGTTAGCGCCTTACAACATTAGGTTAACCAACATAATAGCTAGCCGTAAATAAACTGTAAAACGACAGTATGCCGTTTATGGAAGAACTGAATGGGTTAAGTCAAGGGAGCAAGAAAGTAGACGACAATTTTATTGACCGCGATTTGATACACGTGTGTTACGACCGCGTCTACAGAGAACAGACCAAAGAAGATGTTTGAATATATGTAGCCGAAGACATTAAAATATTACGAGTTATATAGCCACGCGATTTGCGGAGCAAACGCACTCTCACGAAGGGAATAAGAGACGAATGCGGGTGTCGCTTGACACTAGTCGATTAGCAAGTCGCCGTGAATGAGGCCTAATCAACATTTTTAGTGAACATGGGTGTGTACAGATAATAAATATAACATACCTAACATGTTATAAAACGTTGTTATATAACATGTTTCAGTAATGTGGAGCCTGAATGTCATGTTATAAATGTTATATAACTTGTTATAAAACACAAGTTATACAGCATGTAACATAATCTGTAAGCACCTTGAGGTACCTGGTACTCGATCTCACGATAGGTCCTACTCAAGTACTGTCAACTCATTTATTGGAATAGGGGATCGGACTGACTCAAAAAAATATGATTCTGTTTAGTCCGTCAGTTAGATTATCGAAAAATATTGGATACGTGTTTTTTGTTTTATCAAATCAATAAAAACTGACGAAGCTATAGCGCGTCAAAGATCATGGAGTGGGGCTTGAAACGTCACTTGAAGGTACAAAATGTACTATCATATGACGTCACACGAGTTTTCGAAGGACTGTATCGTCTTCATTTTTTGTTTACGTGAAAAAAGAAAAAATATGTGGTCAATATTTTTTGGAAATCTATCTGACGGACTAATTAGTTTTTTTTGTCCGATCCCCTATTTTAGGAACGAGAAAAAATGTATCCATTGAAGGCCATTCCACAAAGGCAACGATACGATTGAAGTCAAATCTTCTTTTTGCAGGAGCTTATCTTTCAAATGTCTTGGGAAATTATGGAACTTCCATAAAGCATGTGATTTTGTCAATCCCCAGGAGTTACCAGTCATATCAATATTGTGGGAAAATGCTTTGACAGTCGCAGGTAATCGTATTATTTTAGATCAAACGATTTCTATATAAAACTTTCTATTTATTCTATTATTAGGAATCAGAAGTGAAATACGTGAACAAAATAAACAAGGTTTAATATCTTTTAAATTACACTTTTACAAAAATATCACGACAAACATTTTAAACAATAATCAAATAGAAATAGCACTAGCAAAAGGGAATAATCAGTACACGAGCAAAAACATAAACCAAAAATAGCGAAGCACACGATAATAGTCGGGTAGCAAGTCCTTTCCGAGCGCCGTCCAAGCAAAAAGTGACCGTTGCAACGCCGCTCGCCTCGTTTTATGAACTTCTGTCGGTTGCCGCACGACGACCGTACGTTGGCCGCACGGCTACTGGCTGATGGCGTGACTTTGAGCCAACACGGCCTCTCCTGACGCTCTGACGTCCTCGTCAGCTTCCAACAAGGCGGCTGAGTCTTCGCTGTCTCCTTGATAGCGTGTCTCACAACGCCAGTGGGGCGTGCTGGCACCGTGGAGTACCACGCACAACTGCGCCTGTAGGGCGCGCTGGCACAGTGGAGTGCCACGCACAACTACGCCTGTAGGGCGCGCTGGCACAGTGGAGTGCCACGCACAACTGCGCCTGTAGGGCGCGCTGGCACAGTGGAGCGACACGCTTAACACGTCAGTAGCGCGCTGGCAGCCTGGAGCGACGCGCTTAACACGTCAGTAGCGCGCCGGCAGCCTGGAGCCACGCGCTTAACACGTCAGTAGCGCGCTGGCAGCCTGGAGCGACGCGCTTAACACGTCAGTAGTGCGTTGGCAGCCCGGAGCCACGCGCTGTACACGCCAGTAGGACGCGCAGTCGGCCTGCAGCGACGCGCTCGGCCTGCAGCGAGGCGCTGGGCTTCAGCGAGGCGCTCGGCCTGCAGTGACGCGCTCAGCAACGCCAGTAAGGCGCGCTCGGCAACGCCAGTAGGGCGCGCAGTCGCCTTGCAGCGACGTGCACGTTCACGGCGTCACTGTGGCAAAGCCCTGGTAACCACTGCTAAGACCAAGCAGCGTTGCGTTGCGTCCAAACACACGCCACACATCCTTGTGTAATGGTTAGGTACTCTGCAAACAAACAAATTTACAATTACAACAGAATTTTGTTCCGCTCGATCACTCCTGACCAAACTTTAGTTCCATTGGGTGGCACCAAATTCGACTCTCATTAATTAAATCAAATGTACTGGAAATTATCGAAAATACAACACTCAACTACCTTGAGTCATATACCATAGTCGTTCACACCAACCTTAAAAATTCTATTGCAACAAAAACTGCTGAAATCATCGAGTAAAACCTTTAACACCAAGGCTCTCTAACCGAGTAGTACACACGGCTACACATCAACCTAGACTGATTGGACTTTGGACTACTAGAAGTTGAACGCTGCGAATCGTGCGAGAGGGTGCGATATATTTTTGTAATTTCGTCTCACTTACGCAAGTCAGGAATGCGGGAGCGCGTGCCGCTCCATACTATACTATGCCTATAGATGCGTAACATGTATAAGTAAACGTTAAAAGTTATTTTGTTAACAAGTTGAGCTCGTATTATTGCGAGTTATTTTTTTCGATTTACGCTGCGCTTCTGTGTCCACTAATACATTCATTAGGCTCTTAATATTATCATTTTTATTTCGTGGTGATCTTCAAATAATTATTATTGACATAGGTAGTTAAGTCAGTGAGAGCAGTGGCTTAATAGTAACTGCTACTCGGATCAATCTTTAGGTTAAGCCGCGCTTGCCTAGGTTGGTCTGTGGATGGGTGACCGCCCATTTCATACCGAGTTTTCTCCGTGCCTCGGAAAGCACGTTAAGCTGTTGTTCCCGGCTGTCATATCTAGATCTTTGGCAGCCGTAACAGGTAGTCAGGGAACCGAAAATCTGACAACCAGTCTTACAAAAGGGTATAGTATTACCCCGTGCGAACTGGTAGGCAGTTGCTGCATGTAAAATACTAGTTTTCAGTCATCTGATCCATTTAGTCTGAAAGCCGACCCCATCGTGGTTGGGAAAAGGCTACGCAGATGATGATGAGTCAGTGGGAGCAGTGGTGGCCCAGCGGTAACGGCGGCCCCGACTAATGAGTTGTAGGACGTGGGATCGAATGAAAGCAGGCGCATTATTTTGTGTAAAAATAAAATCTGTCAACCCGCACTGGGCCAGCGATGGATTACAGCCCACTCCGTCTCACAGAGAAGAGGCCTGTATCCCAGCAGTGAGAACATTCAAGGCTGATTCTAAAATATAGGTATAATTATTATACCTACTTTGCGCTTGCGGTTCGCATGCGGATTGGTAGGCAATTCGGAAATCTACAGCATGTCGGGTCTTCATCAAATTTTTTACCAACACCACCATCCACCCATACCATTTCAATTAATTTGTTTAACAAAATGTTTCATAGATTTAACTTTAAAACGATGTATTTTTACCGCTACTACTGCACTGCTTTTATAAAATCAATGAAACATTAATTTCTTTATTTTTGAGGTGATTGCGTAGATTGAGACCCGCGTAATTCAAATTTTGATTAATTGGAATAGTTCTTACTTACCGAGGTGTATCAATGATATTATTCATGGCTATAACTATATTAATATATATTTTTTTAAAGTCGTGGATCATATTTTGTTCAATATACAACATAAACATGACCTGCAAATTGTAAAAAAACTTAAAAAGCGGGCACGAAAACTCCTATCATCACTATCACTACTCACTACATAGAATAAAACAAAATCGCTTCCCGCTGTCTATCCCTATCCCTGCTTTGATATTTTAAAACTACGCAAATGCGGGTTTTTTTATTTAATAGATAGAGTGATTCAATAAGGTTTTAATATATTGTTTCACTAGTAAAAATATAATCATTACATTTATCAACCTTTTGCTCTGTCAATAAGATATGTATAATAAAGCAATCAAAACATCAACGTGATTCTGCACAGAGGTCGGAAGCCTGGAAAATATTAAAATATGTATCTTTGCCTGTAAACCTATATTAGCACGGACGACCGTCAAAAACATACCGTTTAATTTTCGACTCTCGGAGCTAGGCAGAGCGTTGAAAATCCATTGCGCGAAAATCGTCCGTGCGAACGTGGGCTTAGTTTAGTGTATGATGCACTTTCACAGCAAAGCTATAGAATCGCTTAGCTTGAACCAACCGGATTTTTTTAAGTCATTAGAAAGTAAATCTGTGAGGTTATACTAAAACAACGTTATAAAAATCGAATCTTTATTTTAATAAAATCACAATAGTCCGGTCAAATTAGACCAAAAAATAGGAGTAAGGTTACATTAATTCCCACCCGGCTGAAAATTGGTAAGATTGTTCAAAACACCATTATAAATGAAATGTAAAAAGTCCCCATCGATCCGACACTTGGAAAAAAGTTATTCGAAGTCAAAAGTCACAAAATTTTTTGCAATTTTCAGCAAAACGGTAAGTTTTATCATAAAATTTGCAAAGACAAAATTATAGATCAGATAATAATCTATAAAAAATGTCTTTAATCCCTTTTATTTCTGAAAGCCACCGTTTTTGAGATATAACAATTCAAAAAGTTGAAAGAGTTGTAATCTAAGCACGTAGTTTATACACGTGGCGTAAATATAGGTATCTCGTTTTCATGCCAACAGCCTGCAATCTGCGTCGGATAGTTTGAGTTGATACCTGAAACAATAGTAAAAAGAAACATGGAAAACAATTTTTAAAACTATGATTTACGTAAATCTAAAAATAGCCTTTGTTTTTTTTTCAAACCATGCCCCACCCTAAGAATTTTTCCTGTGTCGTGAGTGCGTTTACAAACATTTAAACTCACATACACAAAAACCCAGACCCGGAACAGGCATACAAATATTTGTTCCGTTCGGGAATGGAACCCGCGACACACTGCGCAGCAGTGGATCACTCAGCCAATGCAAAAAAAAAACTATGAAAATGATAATAAAATTATCGGTCTAATTGGAGAGTCTGCTACACGATTGTTCGAATTGAATTGAATTTTAAAACAACCTTTTATCGCTAAACGGCAAATAAATACCCTATAATATATTCATTGTTGGAGTACTCTTTCGAATGAGTTTTAGTTATTTTTATCGCTAATCTGGATGCGCTAACATTGATTTGTTAGCAGTGTTAAATCATCATTATAATCATTTCACCCTAAGATCAGCCACTGTATAGGTAGTTGTTTAAATAAAAAAACCAACACTCCTGTATCGATGGTGCGTTTACATCAATTAAAACTCACATACCTACACAAACACCCAGACCCCGGAATAACTATTTTATTTTGTAGATCAAAACATTTGTTCCGTGCGTAACTCGAACCCCCAGCGCAGCGGCAGTCTATCAGTCACTGCGCCAACGCGTGTTGTCAAACGTTTCCCATTGGAGGACGTGTTCTTATTTTTCAGATCTTATTTAAACTAATATTATAAAGCTGAAGAGTTTGTTTGTTTGAACGCGCTAAACTCAGGAACAACAGCGGTTGGAATTGAAAAATTATTTTTGTAGTCTATGTATCGAGGAAGGCTATATAACATCACGCTACGACGAATAAGAGCGGAGCATAAATGAAAAATGTTGCAAAAACGGTAAAAGATATTCCTTTTTGAGAGCTTCCGTTGCGTGCGTTTACGAAAAATTACTGAACGGATTTCTATGAAATTTTGCACACCAATAGTTTATAACCTGGATTAACACATAGGTTACTTTTTATCCAGGGAATATCATACCGTAGGACCATTATCAAACACCACGGGGGCGAAGCCGCGGGCATAAGCTAGTATATTATATTTGTTTCAAAATAATTAACAAAAAAAAAAAACAATTAAGAAATTGAATGCTGAAGAGTTTGTTTGTTTGGTTGAACGCGCTAATCTCAGAAACTAGCTACTAGTTGGAATTAATAAAATATTTTTATGTTGGATAGTCGATTTATCGAGGAAGTTTATAGCTATTGTGACGCAGACGAAGTTGCGTGGGTCAGCTAGTATAATTATAAAAAAAATGTTTAACTTACGCTATATTCTGTAGCTGTGGTTTGCGTATTTAAAAACGGGTTGCTAGTATGCCCCGAAACAATGGCAGCATCTTGCTCAGCGGTGGTGGCACGCTGGTAGAGCTGCCGGTGGTGAGCCGATAGGTCACCCCCAGTCTGCTCATTTCGTCGCAGCCAAAAGTTGATTGTAATCCTCTAAAACAACGATGCTTAACTTAATTTACATCAATAGATACCTATATATTGTTACGACTAGCTGCTCGTCTAAATGGTGACACACAATTTTCTCTAAATCTATTTATATAAAGAGAGAAGTCCTGACTGACTGACTGACTGAGCTTTTGCCAGCGGCTTCGCCCCGTAAAAAAAAACAATTCTCCATACAAACTTTCATCCCCTATTTAACTCCCTTAGGGGTTGAATTTAAAAATCCTTCCTTATTCCTTGTCTACATTATAAAGGGAACCTCTGTGCAAAATTTCAGCTTTCTAGGTCCAAGGGTTTGGGCTGGGCGTTGATGAGTCAGTCAGGACTTCTCTTTTTATTTATATAGAAGATAGATATTCTTATAATTATAATTGTGTGAATACATACTTATTATTTTCGAGAATCTTATTTTGATAAAAAAAAATGCAAAAAAACGTAAATAAAAATTGAATTTCGCGAGCTACCCTTACGCTATCACCTTGTGTCTGACGTGTTGAACTGTTGACGTCATGACGGCCGGGACTGCAGTCTCTACACTATATAACGACGCTACGAATGTCGCTAAGTCGTAAAATCGTAAAATTTATTTAATAAATTTTCAGCTTTATGTCAACAGCATAAGGTTGAAAATCTATTAAAGAAAGTTTACGATTTTTCGACTTAACGACATTCGTAGCGTCGTTATTAGTGTAGAGACTGCCGGCTCAGACGTCTGAGCCGGCAGTCTCTACACTAACGGTAATATTATAATATTACACCTATGTAAATACTGTGGTGATAGTAATTAGTATTTGCATCTTTAAATCATGTTCTGATGATATTTTGAATCAGTAAAGTTATAGGTTGTCTGATACTTCCGCACCTCCACCGCTCTGAAGTGATCGACAACATATCGCAACTCACAAATAATTATTAATCTCACCATGCTAAGTGTATTCAGAGACCGATACCGTTCTGATCCGACACAACACAAGTCGTTTGACAAAATGTATTTATGGTTTTAAGGATATAATTGTTATTATTGGTAGCTTGCGCGGCCGCACGTTTTATATTGGCAGCACCTTTATGTCGTGGTAGTAAAGATCATTTTCATTTGTTGTTGGTCGAATTGCATCGCATCGCGTCATGAGCAAACCCGCTAAATGTAAATAAATACTTTTCAAGCGATAATTAGCTAATGAGAAACAATTAACTAATTACATATTTATCTATTGTTATACGCCAGTCGGCGCAGCCTTTTGAAATAATTATGTTGGAAATAGTATTACTTATTAGATACTTGGAAGTACTGAGTTTCTTGGGTTATTATGACTAAATAGGTATTATTAAAAATTCGTTGCAAATACATAATATAATAATATTAAAGCTTCACTTACCGTTATCCCCGTCCTCCTTTCTATTTCTTTAATGGTGTAACCACCATCTCGTAATACCACAATCAGCTGCCGCTGTTGTGGGGTTAATTGTGGCGCCATAATAAAAAAAACACAAATTCACTACAGTGTCGCACGAATCCCGAGCAATGTTATGGAACGGACTGGCGGTATAGAGAACATAGAATTCAATACGAGGGAAACTAGCGAATGTGTGTGCCAAAAAAGTGCATCTGTGTGCGTAGGCGGCGCAAAGGAGCAAATGCTATGATTGGCCGATGGCACAATGCGCAGTCCCTTTCCTACAATTCTCTGCATTGTTGGTAGCGTAGTTATGGGTATATAGGGTGTCTAACCTGATGTGTTGCAGACTGTACAACAAGAGAGTAATCTCATTCATTAGGAACATTCAAGTCGAGAATCAAATTCAAAGAAACATTCACCAAACAAAACTTGTCAGACAAGAATACCAATAGGCACATAGGGATGTATAAGCACATTGTTAGCATATCACACAGACTTCTTCCACAACACTGTAGGCATAGGCTCCAAGTTTGCATACCCCTCAGATGTCGACTTCCACACACACTGTAGGCATAGGCTCCAAGTTTGCATACCCCTCAGATGTCGACTTCCACACACACTGTAGGCATAGGCTCCAAGTTTGCATACCCCTCAGATGTCGACTTCCACACACACTGTAGGCATAGGCTCCAAGTTTGCATACCCCTCAGATGTCGACTTCAACACACACTGTAGGCATAGGCTCCAAGTTTGCATACCCCTCAGTGGCTGTTGACATAGACACATTGTTAGCGTATCACACAGACTTTCACACACGCAGCTGAGGCCACGCGCTTGACCAAACCACACGTTCTTATGTAATGGTTACTCTGCAAAGAGACAAATCTACGACAGAATTTTGTTCCACTCGGTCACTCCTGACCAAACATCAATTAGGTCCCACTCTCGTTGATAAAATCAAACGTGGCTAAACTGGAAATTATCGAAAATAAACAATCAACCACCCTGGGTCATGTACCATTGTCGTTTATATCAATCTTAAAAACATTATTGCGTCAAAAAAATGCCAGGTTCACAAAAATCATCGAGTAAAACCACAGATCTCTAACTAACTAGTAAACAAGTCGATCTCCCGTGTGTATCACTATTTGACTTACACTACGGTCTTTCCAGACCCTGACCTCAACCAGAGCTAAACGCACAACATACAACAAACACACCCACTGTCTACTCGAGTTTCCTCAAAAACCTTCAATTTTAATCGGACTACGACTACACAATACTGGTGCTGTCTAACACAATACAGCCAATAGAATCTCTTGGCTTGCAACCACAACTTTTACTTCATCAAAATCCTTATAAACATCAACTGACACGTAACTCATTGGCATCCTTCTTAGCCTATCATGTGTATTAGGCAACTTACTTCTTCAGACGCGTGACGCAGTACAGCGGATGAGCTTTCACAATAGGATAAGCTGTGCCTTTCCATGGCATTACTATAGAGTTTAAAAGTACACCCATTCACAATGTTTACCTAATCAGATTATTTAAACCAAAACTTATCAGACTTTACAGTGCACCTGTATACGGCCTACGTCTTCACACGAAAAAACAAGTCAACTGATCATACGGCGTAGGGGTTTGCGTTTACGCAGACCATGATTATTTGAGTTTGATGTGCCAACAACTGCACTTTTGGGTTTCAAATATACGGAAAACAAGACTTTTGACTGTAAGTATTTTGTTTTGTTCATAATAAATTGCGGTTTTTTTTTTTTTGAGCATCAGATATACCACAAATCACAACGTTGCCCCTCACCAGGAATTTCTCTTGTAACGTGGGTACCTTCACAAATATTTAAACTAACATACACAAGTACCCGACTTAAAAAAAAACTATCTGTAGGTCATACAGATACTTGTATTCATAACGTCATTATAGCACAGTGACCATAACGACTTCACGCGGACACAATGACCGAAATTCATGTTTAAAATGAGTCCACGTGCTGTTATTGGTCAACCAATCGTTAAGCGACGTATTAGCACCACCATGTAAATAACCACCAATGCGTCCGAGGCATTGCCAATCACCCCAGTGACCTTATAAACACACAACATAACATCACGCCTGTAATCCCCAAAGGGTTAGGCAGAGGTACCCAGCAGTATACACATTACGCCAGTTATGTTAAGACATAAGCTTAACCATGTAAATAACCACCAATGCATCTGAGGCACTGCCAATCACCCCAGTGACCTTATAAACACACACATAACATCACGCCTGTAATCCCGAAGGGTTAGGCAGAGGTACCCAGTATACCCACATTTCGCCAGTTATGTTAAGACATAAGCTTAACCATGTAATAGGGGTGAGCCCATTGACACCAACAGGGCACAAATCCAGAAAATAACACTTTGCCCGACCCGGGAATCGAACCCAGAACCTTCATGCTCAGTAGTCGCGCTTGCGACTACTAAACCAACGAAATATTAAAATGGTTCGATCTTACTTGTATCAGGAACGAAAGTAAACCAACAGTCATGTCCGGAGCGTCGCCTCAACCGCGAGAGCGGTTACACAGGACTTCGCGTCCTCACGCGGCTCCTACGACAATCTCGTTCGCGCTTGGAACGGCGATCGGATCCCGAAACTTGCTACGTACGTGACCTTCCACTCCGCTTATGGTGGCTACAAGATCGCTTAGAACGAGAGGCACTAGTTTTTGAACGCGAACAACTCGATACTCGATAATATATCCATTGCTAACTACTACCCGCTTTTATCTAAGATTAAAAGCCTGAAAACTAGTTTTTAACTTGTGGGCGAAAAAAATCTTTATCCCACTTCTGATATTAGGAATCAGAAGTGAAATACGTGAACAAAATAAACAATGTTTAATATCTTTTAAATTACACTTTTACAAAAATATCACGACAAACATTTTAAACAATAATCAAATAGAAATAGCACTAGCAAAATGGAATAATCAGTACACGAGCAAAAACATAAACCAAAAATAGCGAAGCACACGATAATAGTCGGGTAGCAAGTCCTTTCCGAGCGCCGTCCAAGCAAAAAGTGACCGTTGCAACGCCGCTCGCCTCGTTTTATGAACTTCTGTCGGTTGCCGCACGACGACCGTACGTTGGCCGCACGGCTACTGGCTGATGGCGTGACTTTGAGCCAACACTATTTATTCCAAACTAGGTGTTGCCAGCGGCTTCGCACGCTACAACTCGAAAATTATCCCACAGGAAGATAAAATCTATCCTATGTGGTGTTAATCCAGGTTATAAGCTATCTGTGTACTAAATTTTATCCAAATCCGTTCTGTAGTTTTGTTGTGAAAGAGTAATAAACATCCATCCATCCATCCATCCATCCATCCATACATACATACTTACAAACTTTCGCGTTTATAATATTAGTAGGATAGACTAGTGACAGGTACTTTTGCGTAGTCAAAAATAAGTAACCTACAGTCCAGCCACAGCCCACAGGTATCCTAACTGAATGTCCTGTAATTAACCATTCCAAAATCGTAGATCTCAAGGCGAAGAATGGGCAAGAAAGTCCATGGACATTATTTTTTAAATCAAGTTTACAAATATTATGGATCAAAATGTCTGAAATAAAAAGATTAATAAAAATAACCCTTTCCTTGCAGTCGGGTAAAAATACAAAGCATCCTTAAAACTGTATTCCGGATCTACCACGAATTGAACACGAACTCACCTTTCATTTTTAAGAATTCATAATAATAATGATTATGTTGTTAATTTTATGCGCATATTCGACTCGATATAATAATTGAGACTCAAAGGAAACATTTTGATTATTAAGTATATATGGCGTTTCTGAATAATATAGAAGGTAAAGTAATAATAATAATAATAATATTCCACAACTATCACACAACGCCATCTAGTCCCAAGCTAAGCAGAGCTTGTGTTATGGGTACTTGACAACTGATAAACATACTTATATATTTCTAAATACATACATATTATAGATAAATTACACCCAGACACAGAACAAATGATCGTGCTCATCACACAAACATTTGTCCTGGGTGGGAATCGAACCCACGACCTCCGGCATAGCAGTTAGGGTCACTAACCACTAGACCAACAGGCCAGTCGAAGTAGGTGAAGGTACCTATTATCAAACCTCTCAACGTCCCAGCCGCCGCGGAAAGCGCTCTGGTCGTCGGGGGTCACGCGATGACCTCCGGCCACCGTAGACGCGGGCCTGTGGACGGTGAGTAACGGGCTAGCTCGCCGTCCGGCCGTCGTCATGACGGCAATAGACCGTGTCGGCGGCGCGTACGTGTTCCACGCGCGCCTCAAAGTGATGTCAACAATATGGAAGGGGCCGCAAGGGCCGACGCCCGTCGTCGGGGCTGTGGATTGTCGAAGAAGGAACATGGGTTTTTTAGTCAGTAGAAGTCTAACACTCCCCTTCGCTCTGCCCAAGTGCGGGGGGGGGGGGGGGGGTTATTAGACGATTTTCCACCCACCAAAAAAAAAAAGGTACCTATTATCAGCTCTTGTTTCAGTCACCGTTATTTATATTATAATTATATTATTTTTTTCTGGTATACATTACATTTAAAAAAAAAATTAAGACAAAACCGTAAAATGTCAGTCAACGCGGCTTAAAGCTAGTCTTCAATACAAAACGGTTGGCATGGGGACAAATATTTGGTGTACAGTTAGTACAGGGCTGGCTATTTGTGTATGTATGTGTACCTATGTGATTTTAATTGATTGTAAACGTACCCACGATACAAGACACATTTCTAGTGTGTGGGGCTGCAGGTTGTTCGCAAGAGATACCGCGGCTTCGACATAAAGGGCTAAGAAGGAACATGGGTGGTTTTTAGTCAGTACAAGTCTGAGACTCCCTTTCGCTCTGCCCAAGAGCAACCCAGCAACCAACCCTATACCTCCAAAAAAATGGCTAAGTATTTTTAACAAACTGTATTCCTTGTATTCCTCCCGTACGTCATCATAAGCTAACATTTGATCTTGTAACTACTTCCTTTTCAATTTATAATGGTGCGTGACTTTTGATCGGGTGAGTGAATTATTTTGTAAGGTATAAAGATTACCAAGGCTTTGGTGAAAGATCACGCCTGTAATCCCCAATGGGAAAGGTAGAGATGTTCTTATACTAATCAAACATTCCGCTAGGTATGTTTCACGTCCCGCGAGTCAATTTTCATGAATTTCGGACTGCTATTGATAAACTCCGTGTAATGTTTGACGTTAAAAAGTGCCTCTTACTGGTTAATTGGAGTAAATTGTTTAACTTTAACGTGATGAAGATACCAACTTACCCAGTAACACTTTGCCTGACTTGAGAATAAAACCAGAACATTACTAATATGAGCGTTTATGACCACTAGACCAAAAAGACACTCAAACGGATAACATCAGTAATTTAAATGTTCAGTATGAAAACTGGTGCGTCTACCCTAATAGTTTGCAAAGCGTATGCTTGTAAGCCTATTATCTTACAGGGCTCTAATTAAAATAATAATGTTAACAAGCATTAAACTAAATTTTATGTAAAAGAGATTTGAGAAGGTAAAAGCCAAAATAGGTACAACATTAAAACCCTATTTTTATGGTATCATAGTACTCGTAGATCACTAGGTACCTACCTATAGCCGAAAGGCACTTTCACCCAGTCATATTTTTTTTGGCACCGACTTCCGAAAGTAAATTTATTTTAGACTTTTTTTTTGTTTTATTACTGACTGTTTTTTTTTGAAGTCGGTTGTTTTTACGCCTCCTGATCAGAAGGTCTAAGTAGCAAAATGTCCAATGAGCAGTAAGTCTACTTAGCAAAATGTCCATGTAGCAAAACGTCCAACTATCAGATGGTCTGTATAGCAGAATATCTATTTAGCAAAACGTCATTTTTAAATTGTGTACACTAATTCTTGTCATCATAAAGCAATTTTACGATTTAAAAAAAAAAACATCCCCATTTAATGTGTACTGGAGATACCCTAAAAAAACAATTTTCAAAATTTTATTTCCACTTTGTTGGCTTAACTAATTTGTATATTCATGCCAAATTACAGCTTTTTAGTACTAACAGTCTTTGAGATATCCGGACATAGCGAAATTATAAAGTTTCCATGTTGACTACGGAACACAAAAAAAAATCTGGGATAGTAAAGTTGCTACCATGAATATAAGTTAGTGTACTAGTTCAGGCTTTGAGTCTTTGACTGCTGTTACTACTTTACTTACGAAAGCTGTAGCATGCGAAGAAGCAAAGTTTCCACGGTATAATACAATCCGATGATCCGATGCAACGAAGAAAAGATAAGCTGCTTACAGTTTTATTATAACTTTTTTATGACATGCACACAAAGCAGATTTAAGCAAATAAAGTTTCATCCAAGTACGCCTTAATCCGAAAAATATAGAATAACCTCCTTTTGGGCTTCGCCGCAGTCGGGTAAAAAAACCGCTTTAACGCAGTCGCAACGAGTAAAATTGATGTTAGCATAACTTAAGAAAATGTACCTATGTAATGTAATACGTTTCTACTGGCAGTCGCACTCATCCCAGCTACGCAATTTGCAATCCAAGGGATTTTGAAGCAAGTTGCTTCATTACTTCATATTTTTCATTCAAAAAATCGCCGTATTTACGTTAAGTTTGCACCGCGCGCTCGTGCTAGGGGCCTCCAAAGTTTGCGATTTCAACGCGTTGCCCAGTGGCTTCAGACACTTTTATTTTTGAAGCGTGGGTCATCATCAAATGTCTCCTCCCGGTCTTGGCAGAGCGGTAGACTGACTCAAAACCACCCATGCTCCTTCTTAGCCCTTTGTGTCGAGGCCTCTGTATCTCTTTCGAGCAACCCGCAGCCCCGATGGGTCAGACAGACCCCTAAAAGTGCGTTACTAAATTATGCCAGGGGTTGTAACGGGTTAACAATATCTCCGTGTAAGGTTGCGTCTCGAATTTAAATCTATCGCGGTTCTTTTTCAGACCCATTTCGTTTGTCTTATTTTTTGTATTTTTTTTTCTTTTTTTGTATTTTGTTTCATTGTTAATTTAACCATGTTCTGTTTAAATGTCTTATGCGAGATATGAGCTCATACGCCATATTATAGACACAACTAGCTTTTACCCGCGACTTCGTTCACGTGGAATAGTGACTTCCGGCAGATTTTTCGTTTATCTCGCGAAAAAAAAAAAAAAAAAAACTATCCAATGTCCTTTCTCAAGTTCCAAACTATGTCTGTACCAAATTTCACACAAATCGGTTCAGTAGTTTAGGCGTGAAGCAAAGACAGACAGACAGAAAGACAGACAGAGTTACTTTCGCATTTATAATATTAATAATTTAATTAATATAGTTAGGAAGTTAGGATTAGGATATTAGTTAGGATTAAAAAGCCATTGTTATAAATCTCCTGGAGATTTATTAGCGGACAAGAGGTTAAAAAAAACAGTTCTTCTTTCTTTCTTTCCTTTTCTTTCGTGATAATATCGAATTTCACCTCTAACCTTAACAATAATCCATTGAAACAACACACCTCCTTAAAAATACCAAAAAGTTATTTCACTGTCAACCTCATCTTCCATGTTTCCATTAATTCCATTGTAATACAATATTTTTTCCGCATACCCGGTTATTGAATACCGGACAAAAGCGGATAACTCGGTGGGCTCAGTTTTAATATGTGTTTGAATGGTTGCCGTAATCGTGTCTGAATACTCTGAATGGACCGGACCCGGCGTGGGTGACTAAAGAGGATTAGGCACCTCACAAACGGGCCACTTCTAACAGCCATCGGTTGCTGATTTTGAAGAAGTGGAAATTATGTTTTTCCTACTCCTCCGCTATTCTTTTCTGATTAATTTCGTTGCGTGATCCAAGACAGTTAAATCGTTTCTCTGGGACTTCGTCGAGCTTTTTTGTATCGGCGCTTTTCTGGTAGTCGCCACTGTTGATTCTGGGTTTTAGGAGTTACAGTGGTTTGTGAATAGTGTGGCGAGCTTGTCTCAAAGCCACCAGTGGTTGACGACAAGCTATTTACATGGTTTTTAAAACGTTTTGTATGGAATCGCCGCACACGTGTAGTGACTGGCGTCTTCTAGCAACTCAGTGTCCCCTACACGCCATCGGTGGCAGCCATTCGCTTATACCCGCATCGTGGTCATCTACTACTAGTGGCGGTCACCAACCAACTCGTTTGCGCGGTACCAAAGGATGTGGCGCGCGGCATCCACCGGTGGCAGTGTTCGGTGGCCCGTTTGCACGGAGCCTTAGACCCTACATTAATTAAACTCAGGGTTGTAGACATGGGATATATTCTATTTTTGGTTAATGTGAAGCCTTGTGTGAAATTAGGATTTGTTAAGTAAGAGGTTTCTTCGAAGTTGGATTATGACATAATACCGGCGTGGCGTGTTGTATAATACAACACGCCTGTAATTCCCGAAGGTTTAGGCAAAGGTGTAGTTACATCCACATTTCGCCAGTTATGTATTATGTCATGTAATAGGGGTTAGTTTATTCCCATCAACCGGGCACAAATCCAGCCTACATGGTACTGAGAAACTTCTAGCCCAATAACACTACCCAACCCGAGAATCGAACGCAGGATCGACCTGATGCTCAGCAGTCACACTAGTGGCCATTCGCACGTAGAAATAACACGTTTTTATCAGCACCTGGAAATCTCATCGACCCTAGAAGAAACGAAGCAAGACCTAGAGACCTTAGTTAAAACTCTTTATTTGTTATAGTGAAATGCTAGTTTTGTTAAAAGTTTGCTACATAATGTAGAATCACAGAACGAGGAAAACTGTTCCACCGTAATACAGTCTATACTACACACATCAAAAGTGTCTAGGGATCAAGCATTTTTATGCGGATTTCTTGAGATTGAGATGTGGCTTTGTAATAAATTTATGATTTTATAAATTTAGATGGATCCTTTTTGGTGCATTTCATAATTTGAATCAGGAACTGTCAATCAAATTCGAGTAAAAGATGAAAATCAGCTGTCAATATTTTCCCTATAAAAACATACAACGCATTGAAGACATTATTAGTGCTACTGTTTCCCTACTACTGATTAAAACCAACGTTATTATGGAGCGGCGACGTCATTTAAGCAGGGAAGAAATGCTCAGAGCCGTGGGAATGATAGAAGCTGGTTCCCGGCAACGTACTGTGGCTTTAGCTCTGAATACAAGTCAGAGTGTTATCAGTCGACTTTGAACACGTTACCGAAGCACTGGCACCGTGGCTGAGCGCCATGGAGGACGGTATCGCTGCACCACACGGAGACAAGACCGATACATTCAAATCTTAACTCGAAGAGCTCCAACAATAACCGCCATGATGTTAGCCGTGAGGCTTCATCACTCTTCAGGGAACTTAATTAGCGACCAAACAGTCAGAAACCGCTTGCATGAAGTGAACCTTCATTCCCGAAGACCGCTACGGGTACCACCTATAGCAATGCACAATCGTAGGATTCGATATCAATGGGCTCTTGAACACAGAAATTGGGCAGAAGAACAATGGCGTTTCGTGTGCTTTTCTGATGAGTCTCGTTTTGGTATGAGACCGGATACAAGACGTATACGACACTGGAGAACCCCTGGACGCCAACAGCGATTAAAATCCTGCCAGGAAGTCCATCCTTATAGTGGTGGAACCATCATGGTATGGGCGGGTATTTGGATCGGCGGAAGAACTGAGTTGATTTGGATCAGAGGCAACCTCAACGCTCAAATTTATGCTGAGACGATTGTATCAGACGTCATCGTTCCTCTACAAGTGCAAATCGGTCCCTTATTTCAGTTAATGCATGATAATGCACGACCGCACACCGCAAGAGTTGTAAGACAGACTCTCGCCGCAGCTAACATCAATGTCCTGCGCTGGCCTGCTCAGTCGCCAGAATTGAACCCGATTGAGCATGCATGGGATATGCTACAGAGAAGAGCTCTGCCGAATATGGAGGGTATCCAGTCGCAAGAAGACCTTTTTTTGTTGTTGCAACGAACATGGGCGGCCATTCCACAGCGTGATTTGGATGAACTCATTTTGAGTATGCCAAACCGATGTTCTTGTGTTGTTAGTGTTCGCGGTAGAAACACGGATTATTAATTGTTTAAGTTACCCAATAAAATTTTAAAGAAAACTGTTATTTCAGTCTTTTTTTCGAACTTTAATGTTAGTGGTTCAAATGTCAAAAATCCCTTTACTTAATAGGAAAATGGCAAATTTCTTTATTAATGCAAAGGTGACTTGGTTTATCGTTACTGTGACAAACGAAAACACTTTATTTGATGAATCCTTAAAGAAAATTGTAATTAATATCAATCAGGAGAAAAGTTATTGCAAAAATATATGTTGATCCCTAGACACTTTTGATGTGTGTAGTTTGAAAGGCGACGTAGAGAAGAGCTCGATGCTAAACGTGACGAGCTTAAGGCCCGACCACCCGCGGCCATCCAATACAAGTACGTCGGAGGGGTGCTGACTTGCAGTGAATGTGAGCGCACTTTCACGGCAAAAATTGGCTATGTCAGTCACCAGAGAGCACACCAGCGATGCTCTTAATAGGCAGATCCAAGTCGCTGTGGCCGAAATCGGTCGGGATCATATATATATATATATATACTATAGTACGGGGAAGAGAGTGAATCGGTTTCTATGTTAACTACTAGATAACAACACATAAGTAATGAACAAAACTGTAACATCTAGTAGTGTACATCTTATTTGTAACTTACACCTCGAAAACTGCAATTATAGAGAAATAGAAAATTAGAAAATATCAAAGATGGGTTATTACTACCAACTATTACTTAACTGTAATAGAATTGGTAATATGTTTTACTTACTCCTCCACTATTATTTTCTGATTAATTTCGTTGCGGAATCCAAGTCAGGTAAATTGTTTCTGTGTCCTTGTCTAGTACTTTTCTGGTAGTCGCCACTGTTGATTCTGGCTTTCAGGTGTTGCAGTGGTTTGGGAGTTAGGAGTGACGTGGTGGGTTTGTCCCACAATTAACCATAAGGGCCCTCGCCCACGGCGACTTTTTGTAGCGATGCAGTCGCACGTTTACAAATCGCGCGACAGCATCGCTACAAGCGCGCGTTAGTTTTGTAGGGTAGGGTAAACAGCTAGCGACCGCATCGCGACTGTATCGACGACGTGAACGCGCGACAGCATCGCTACAAAAAGTCGCCTTGGGCGAGGGCCCTAATAGAACGTCTACACGGTACTCATATTTACGAAATAATGCGTCTAATTTATATTAAACGAACAAACTCCTTAATGATCTTCATAATTTAACCTAATTATCTTCATAATTTGTCCTTTCTATGCCAACATTTCCGCATTCCGATCTCATAATTATTTTCTTCTTCATTATCTCAAAGCGAGGAGATCACCAGCACAAAGCTACCCAAAACTGTCAAATTTTCCCAATCAACGTTGAATCTTATGTTATTGCGATAAAGTGGAAAATGTATCCTTACATAGTATAAAACAAAGTCGCTATTTTTGTCTGTTTGTTTGTCTGTATGCTTAAATCTTTAAAACTACGCAACGGATTTTGATGCGGTTTTTTTTAATAGATAGAGTGATTCAAGAGGAAGGTTTTAGTATATAATTTGAACGACATCCACGCGGGTGAAGCCGCGGGCATCAGCTAGTTAAAGATATTTGACAGATTTGTAGTAGCTTGATGTGTTGGAGCTTGTACACACGGCTACACATCAAGCTATACATTTCCAGTATAAGCTGGTCTAGCATTGTATAGGATTTCCGTACAGTGCGAGATCAGTGTAAACTGGAAATGTATAGCTTGATGTGTAGCCGTGTGTACATGCCTCAGTAACGAAGTCAACACGTTTATAACCCAAACTAGATCCGTTCAAGACGAAAAAACTGGCTAAGTGCAAGTTGGACTTGCACATGAAGGGTTCCGTACCATGACTTGTTATAGATTTTCCTGTAATTTATACGTGTTGAACTAATTTCTGTATTTTTTTCAGAATTATTGGCTCAGTAGTTTCGGAGATAAGGGGCGGGGGGAATGGTCGGACAGACAAACAGACAGACGGACACACGAGTGATCCTATAAGGGTTCTGTTTTTACCTTTTTAGGTACGGAACCCTAAAAGTAGACTTTAATAGTCTCTGTGAAAACAATGTGTTTTCTATTACATCCTATATTAATATTTTAGATGCGAAAGTTTGTAAGAATATGTGTATGGATGGATGGATGTATGTTTGTTACTCTTTCACGCAAAAACTACTGAACGGATGTGGATGAAATTTGGTACACAGATAGTTTATAACCTGGATTAACACATGGGATAGTTTTTATCCCGATTTTATCTTCCCGTGGGAAATTTTTTGAGTTGTAGCGGGCGAAGCCGCTGGCAACAGCTTAGTCTTTCATATGAATCGGCTTCAGCAAGTAAGGTTTTAAAGTTCTTGTGTGACTACGTTCCTCCAATGAGCTTGTTTGATGCATTCAATACCAGGAGTCCAGGAGTATCGAGACACCTCTAGAGGCAAAATAAAAGTTTTGCTTCTGTAAAAAACTCGGATCTTATCTAAAGTTACAAGAAACTTAACAAAAAATCGACGGGGAAGTGCTAACAACTCCTAACTTATCAAAAACCAAATTTTACAGGAGGCGAAAAAAACCGTTTTTAACCGACTTCGAGAAAGGAGGAGGTTATATGTTCGTGTATATGTATTTTTTTTTTATGTATGTTACCTGATTTCTCCCCCATTTGTGGACCGATTCTCAAAATTCTTTTTTTATTTAAAAGAGTATACCTACTCCTGAGGTGGTCCCATATACAATGGAACTCTTCAAAAATAGACAGCAAATCTGTCGTAATTGCTGGAATCGGTTGGATGTTTATTGAATATACATTATCATGATGTAACATCACGCCTGTATGCAGATGTGTACAATTCACATTTTTTAGTTGTTATATATGAATTTCATAGACACGTATTACGTGTTTCGTGCTTTTTCTGACGCTATTGAACCGTTAAAAATATTTGTATAGGATATATATATATATATATAGGTACTTATTACAACTAAAAATGAAAAAATAAAAAAACTTTTTTGCAAAAAAAAAACAACCGACTTCAAAAACACCAAAAAGAGAAAAATAAACTTAAGAAGAAAAATCTGCTTCTGATGTCGGTGGCAAAACCATGAAGTCAAACAAACAAAAGTCACCGACTTCAGAAGCAGATTTTTCTTCTTAAGTTTATTTTTCTCTTTTTGGTGTTTTTGAAGTCGGTTGTTTTTTTTTGCAAAAAAGTTTTTTTTATTAACTTTTAGACCTTAACATAGGAGATGTTTCTTCGGTGCCTAGCTACGTCAATTTTGCGAATTTCAACTTAATTCATATAACAGTGATGCGCAATTTTATTCTCTATCGAACTGCATTCATAAGTCGTTTTCGTAAAAAATGCAAGTTAGGAGTTGTTAGCACTTCCCCGTCGAAATGTACAACCAACGTTCATAATACATGACATGTTTCTAAAAAGTATTTTACATACAAGACTTGTAGTTCGCTGCGTGTAGCGGGTCCCTCCCACGGAAATGTAACCACTAACCACATATAAATCTAGTCTTAATTCAAGTTCATTTCTTGAAAACCACTCATTGCCAAAGATCTTTCGAACTCAAAAGTTTGACATAAATAATTAAAGTGGCAGCTTATAATCCGGCTCGAAGTCAAGCGCATTTAAACGGCACAGCAGATGAATAAAACCAGTTAAACGTGGGTTTACTTACGGATTTCCATGACGTTTGCTGCATAATTCCAGTTGACTACTAGAATGCGGGGTACATAGTGAGAATAAGCAGTAAGTCAACTTCGCAGGTCTTTACTACTAAAAAATATTCATTTTGCCCCAAATTGGCACTGGTTTCTTAATAATAACAGATGATCCCGTCGGTCTTCAGGTTACGCCATTCTGGGTTGGACCACATATTTCATACCGAGTCCTTGGTGCCTCGGATGCAGGATAAGCTATTGGTCCCAGCTGGCATTTGTGGATCTTTAATAGTCGTGACAGGTAGTTAGTGGTCCGAAAGTCTGATAGCCAGTCTTACCAAGGGTTATCGTATTACCCAGTTACTGGTTTGTGGAGGTCAGATAGGCAGTCGCTTCATGTAAAATACTGGTGCATCCGAAAAAAGTTCATGAGCGGTGAATTTCGTGTGTCGGGAACAATAGGGGATCGGACAAAAAAAAACTAAATATATAGCCCGTCAGATAGATTTCTAAAAATTATTGGACACGTATTTTTTCTTTTTTCACGTAAACTTAAAATGAAGACGATACAGTGCTTCGAAAACTCGTGTGACGTCATATGATAGTACATTTTGACGACACAAGTGACGTTTCTAGCCCCACTCCAAGATCTTTGACGCGTTTTATCTTCGTCATTTTTTATTGATTTGATAAAACAAAAAACACGTATTCAATATTTTTCGATAATCTAACTTACGGACTAAACAGAATCATATTATTTTGACCCAGTCCGATCCCCTATTGTGAGTGGCAGTGGAAGCGGTACCGAATTGCGAAATTTGTTGCTGCTGATTGATTTGTTCGAAAGAGTCACCGCAGCCCTGGAACGCAAAAGGCATTGGAATGAACACGAGTGGGTATAGAGCCTGAAAAGAGCACTCAATCGAGATCTGGTAAAAAAAGCTCTCGATTTTGATTCTCAGCAGTTAACTTTCTGTTTTATTTTGCACTACGTTAATCGTCGAAGTTTTAAAAGTTGGCGAGCGATGCAAAGTGGGGTATTCGCGCATGGCTGGCTTCTTGAAATGGCTCAACTTAATACCAACGCTAAGCACTACCTCTGAGTTACTTGAAAAATAAAGTAACTTATTTAATCTTTAAAGCGGAGTTTGAAGAAAAATTCTCAATGTAACATGGAAAATACTGCATTATGTAGATAATAAAAGTGTTAACTTTGGGTGGATTTGTTTAGACAGTATGGAAATGAATAGGAAAATAAGCTGAGGTACAAAATCTTTGCAAGAGTAACTTATAGCTTCCTTGTTACAGTGGTTAGTGTTTTGTTATTCATCTTAGGTACTCATTGATGTTGTCGATTTTGCATGTGGTTTTATAGTAGGTCTCAATGAGCAATGTTAGTTCAACACATTTTTTTACGTAACCCTTCATTAAAAGAAGGTTACATTCACGGAACTACCCAGAAAAACGCGGCTAAAGATCGAACTGGGCATCTGTTATTAATTATATATCTAGTCACGAACCGTAAAAGCAGTTATGCTAGTATAATTTTTAGGAGAGTTAATCAGAAGCCCTCATCTACCTCTATAACCATAATAATGCTGGGCTGAGACATCTTTGAACTCAATTCTCGACTACTTTCATTAAGCTTCTACCAGCCACCCTTCTAAAACTCAATTATTATCATTAATACATAATGTTAAGCACAATTATAATTGTTTTACAAAATACCCAGGGGATTGCCTGTTAAAAATAATGACCAATTATGATACAGAAAACGACCGTCAGTTCAGAATGTATTATGATTTTAGGTTTTGAAGTAATCTGATCTTATTAACCACATCCTTTTTTGTACTAATATGTATTATTTATGTGTAAGTCTGCATGTTAGAATAATGAACAAAATAACGTTATTAAAAATTTGAGAATAAAAGTGAATATAGTACATTATGGTATAAGTGTGTAATGTTGGTGATTACCGCCGAGGCGCCATTGAGACCCGAGCCGTCAGGTGAGGGTCTTAAGATAGCCGAGGACGGTAATCATCAATACACACGTGTATCATACGACGTTTTTCAACACACTTGTGAAGAAAATAATACTAAAAAGTCATCTTAAACAGTTAAAACGAGTTCTGATTTTTTTTTCACAATAGCGGGAAAAATTAATCGGTTTTCCTATGCGCGCGCATCTACAGTTCTACCAACTTATCTGTGCATGCGGGAAAACACGGAACTAAAATAAATGTACTAAGTTTGACGTAGCGATGCATTTTTCTTGACCAGTGGCGCCACCATGAAATTCAAACTTAAATTGTAACAATGGCGATCGACCATAGACAAAAGAATGAGGTTTATTTATTTAAAAAAAAGTTATATTTATAATATTACAAAAGTTATATTATTTGAGTTAAAGTTTCATTTATTAAAAACGTACAAGTTAAAGTTATCTATTTAAATTCAAAGTTGCATGAAATGAGCAAGCACTAGGTACATTAATTTATTTTTACTATTGAACACGATCTTTTTTGTATCGAAACTTTAAGAACATAGCAACTCAACCAATAAAATTAAAAAAAAAAACGGTACTACCCGGTTAAATTGAAAATGCTCTGTTTACTCGCATATAATTTGCAGTAAGGTACTAACTTAACTTTGTAGTGATATTTTTATTATGCACTAGTGTATAATATTATTATGCACGTGTGAGTTATAGTTCGGTTTATGGCCCTAAGAACGATGTAATAAGGCTCACTTTACGAGCAAGTGTGTTGAAAAATATATAGTGAGTAATAATATAAGAGTAAACAAAGACAAAAATTAAAAGATATTTGTTTAAATTAGTTTTAAGTGTCAGTCACAAATATAGGTAGTATAGAATAGAATAGAATAATTTATTTCAATCAACAAAAATCATTGTTAACATAAAAGAATACAACTTAAACGACAAAAAATACAACTTTACCTAATACTAAAATATTACGATTGCTCAGTAAATGAACCATACAGCAATGATTGAGATACTAGCAATCAGAACTTTTCGCGAATATGGAAAGGATGGCGTTGGAGCTAGCCCGAACCGTACCTGAGACCAAGGATGTGTACCATTGTCGCATGGTCGTGTAGAAATAGTCTCCTTGTGATTCGGCGAACATTCCAGAAGCGCTAGAGAATTGTGGCAGCATCATCCGCATCCTAAACGCATTATTGTATTACACAATATACATACACAAGGCATTGTATAGTTTACACAACCACTTTGAGCATTTCAAAATTAACTGAACCATGAACAATTTGAATGAACTCGAAATAGTTGTTCCTCAGATGTGAACATAATAGCAGTTTTGTCGATAACAGTCAATTGTTTGCGGTCGCTATTCAGTTTTGAGTGAGCTCAGTCAATAGCCATTGTTGTAGGCTTTGACAAAAACATTCACCCGTGAATAGGTAATGTGTTATCTTTGTTGAGCGCGTGGTCGATTAAAGCTAAATATTTTAGAGTTAAAAGAGCTTCAGGGTTTAATACACTTATTTTTATTTATTTATTTCGAAATCATGAACCATATTGGTTGTTAGTGATTCTTAAGAGTACGTTTAGTAACAGTTCATCATCTGCCTAACCTTTTCCCAACTATATTGGGGTCGGCTTCCAGTCTAACCGGATGCAGCTGAATACCAGTATGTTACATGGAGCGACTGCCTATCTGACCTCCACAACCCAGTTAATACTAGGTTTATACCCTTTGGTAAGACTGGTTGTCAGAATTTCAGGTCACTGACTACCTGTAATGACTGCCAAAGGTCTATATGTCAGCCGGGACCAACAGCTCTCAATCTATTCTCATTCTAAAAACCACTACTAACTTTGACACTGTGTACATACTTTAAATATAATAATAATAAATAATAATATTCCACAACTATCACACAACGCCATCTAGTCCCAAGCTAAGCAGAGCTTGTGTTATGGGTACTAGACAACTGATAAACATACTTATATATTTCTAAATACATACATATTATAGATAAATTACACCCAGACACAGAACAAATGATCGTGCTCATCACACAAACATTTGTCCTGGGTGGGAATCGAACCCACGACCTCCGGCATAGCAGTTAGGGTCACTAACCACTAGACCAACAGGCCAATACAATACAATATGATCAGTGTAAACAATAGGGTATTTCACCAAAAAAATCTAATTAGTCCGTCAGATAGATTTTCAATAAATAATGGACACGTATTTTTTCTTTTTTCACGTAAACAAAAGATGAAGACGATACAGTGCTTCGAAAAGTCGTGTCAAGTCGTGTGACGTCATAAGGATAGTACTTTTTTACCCAATATGTGACGCCAAAAACCCCCACTCTTGATCTTTGAATCATTTTATTTTCGTCAATTTTTATTATATTGATAAAACAAAAAACACGTATCCAATATTTTTTGATAATCTAACAGACGGACTAATTAGATTTTTTAGGTGAAATACCCTATTGTTGGTTGGCCATTAAAGGAAAAAAAAAAAAAAATCATATGCTTATAGATTAACGCGACCTACACGAGGAGCCATCAGACCATGCTGCACCAGTACAGAGATAGCTAACATATTTGTATACGTTAAATAAAACACCATGAAATTTTTCTAAAAATGTGGTTTCAACCATAAAGCGTAGTGAGTTGACCTACGCCGTAGCAAAGTGAGCTACACCCTACCATAGTGGGCTACGCCGTAGCAAATTATAAGCTACGCCGTAGCAGAAATAAAAAGCTTGAATCCCCGAGTTATACAAATATAAGTTTAAAGTGCCTCTCTTTATTAAAATTTAATTCATGATGAAGGCTGTTTACAAATGTTTAAAGACTAATATTTATTTAACAAACTGGAGGGTAGTATAAATTATTCACTTTCAGCCCCATGTATGCGAGTATTTACTTATTTATGATTGAAAATGAGCAAAAGCTTTGCAAGTAAGATGGCTGGGACTTTCCTAGTAGTTTCACAGAAAGATTTGAATTGGTTTTACAGCTCAATACAGAGCTTTGAAGATGAAGACACTTGACACAAATACGATGCATCTAAGATTCCCTGAACCGTCGCGTATGTTTTCTACAAAGAAAGAAAAAAACTAAGAAAAGCGAAGTGAAGCATACCTACATTTATAGGTTAAACAGTGTTACGATTGCACAAACATAAATCTATAGGTACAATTTAAGTGTCTGTTTGTAATTTCAAAATAACTAATAAAATAAAATTTTAAATAAGACATAAGTACATAAAAATAGTTTGAGTACAAAGCCAAAATTACCAAATCTCAGCATGGTGCTGTTACATTTAAAATATGTCACAGCTACAAATAATTCCAAAAGTATCTGCCTGTTCTTTGTTTGATTTTTTTTTTGTTTGTCGCCGGACTTTAAAAATTCTCCCACCATTAGGAAGCTACATCTTTACTAAGTAACATATTCTTTATTAGATTTTCAAAATACACGCGAACGAAGTCACAGGCAAAGTGCTAGTCCTCTAATATAAGATGATAAATCCGTAAAAGCGCTAGCACTATCGAGTACAAAAGTAATTTAGGAAGTTGCCGCACGTAATGGCGTCAGATTGACCTTATCACCAGGCGGAGTGTTCCAGATCTATTTATTAGATCGTTTCACTCTATTGAAACGAAACTGAGAGTATCAGAAGGTTGACTTCGGATAGAGCATTAGAGTAAAATAAAATAACATTTATTTATTTTCAGACTACTTTGGCCCATTTTGATAGACTAACATGTCGGCGCGAATAATACACACGCAGCACATCAACAACGCGCAGAGCGCACGTGCAACGGAACGTCACGAGCGAGTCGTGCGGCGCGCTCCACCAGTCGCAAAGTGCTTTTAAAGGCGTGCGCAGCGCAGGACGGCATTCGATCGTTGGCAGCCAAGCCAGTCGGACGTTTTAGGAGTGAATTATACAAATTTATCTTGAGTTGTTATTTAGAAAGTGATTACATGATTTCATTGTCAAAATGTTATAATTATTGAGTTCAATTGTATAAAACGGATTTGTAATATTCTGATTTAAAAGAGTGTCCATGGAGTTTCTTGCCCGTTCTTCTCCATAGGATCAACGCTAGGGAATGGGCAACTACGGTACTTTCACAAGTTATTATGCCTTGTAACTGTGGCTGTAGCTTTGTGCAAATAAATGCTTTCAGTTAGAGTTCAAGTTTGATGTGTTTTATTTGTGAGACACCTCTCCTCTTACAAACATACATAATATGAGATAATAGAGCCTGTGTTAGTAAATAAAACCTTATATTAGCATCACTACACTTACTTAGTAAACCCCATGACGATGTGCAAAGAAATGAAGAAGTCATGACCTGCTTAGTTTTTTCCCTATTATATATATCTCACACAATTTATTAGTCTATTATTTGACCTTTCTTGGATGTTTCGTGTGGAAGAGTCTTCTCCATCCATCAACTTTAATATCCATCACTTTTTTAGTCACATGCGTTTTTTTCCCCCCCTCCCCGGTATGAACATGACATACATATTTTTTTTTTAAACGTTGCCCCACACTAGGAATTTCTCCTGTATCGTGGGTGCGTTTACAAACATTGAAACTTACATACACAAACACGCCCAGACCCGAAACAACTATCTGTAGGCCATACAAATACTTGTTCCGTGCGGGGATCGAACCCGCGACTCGTAGCGCAGCAGTCCAATCGCTTAGCCACTGCGCCAACCATGTCGTCAATATTCATACCGAGATAGACGACTCCTTTAATTTTTTCTGTAAAAGGCGCCCCTTTCAAACTTCCTCTAATATACACATTCCTTTCTTTATCCATCCTTGTCACATCCTTGCAATCGTTTTTCATCATTCTTTTTCAGTCCGGTGGCATTCTGATCCATACAACAGGTCTAATCACGACTTGTATAATTCTCCTTTATCTTGAGGGGCATCCGTGGGTCACAAAGTATGCTTGATCTTAAGTGGACCCAGGTTGGTCGCAGCAAGGAAAACCTGCTGAGGTGGAGATACATACTGGAGTGTAAATGTGGTGCTGTTCCTTAAACCATGGGGCACTTAATATCGTGCCCTGCATGTCCTGTTGGCTGTTCACTACAGGAAATGGACGCTACCGGGACCGCCAAACTAGTAGCCCAATTCTGGGTAGATACTATTTAGATTGCCATCGACACTCTAAGAAGAAGTGGACCTTCTAAAATCTGTTTTACGTGACTTCGTTGTTAGAGTCCCTCAAGATCGTACGGGACAAGGCTAGGCGCGTATCGGTATTGAACTACGTAGTAACTACGGAACTTTCTTGAATGAACTCCTTTAGTAGTTCTAGTTTTATCCTTCAGGATCTTTAGTTATTTAGAATGTCTCAGAGGTGATAACTTTGATTTTATATGGACTAAAGAAATTATAGTTCTGTAATTGGTTATTGGTAAGATCAAAAAGAAAGAAAGGGCTGTACCCAAATTGTCAAGCAAAACACAAGACAAGCCCCTAAAAAGCAAGGATATAATTATTGTCACATCACATTATTCCAGATCCACTTTAACAAATGAAATAACGGTTTGAAAATCAAAGTAACACCAATAGGAGCCCTCTGGCGGCGCGCGGCGTCACAAAAGATCTTATTTTTCACAACAAAAGATAAAAATGTTGGGTAAACATTCGTAAAGTAATTTACATACAAAGTAAGGGCTTGGTAAATTACTGCGGCTTTACTTATTAGCTTTTTTACGTTTTGTATTTTCTCAAAGTTTTTTTTTGGAAAAGAATACGAATTACTGCTGTGTGTTTTAATTAATTTCTGTGGGCAGTGATTCGCAACACGCTAAACTGTTTCAAAAATGAGTCCTGTTTATTAATCGTTTAACATATTTTATTCAATAACACTGTATGCCTAGAAATGAGGTGACTGCTGAAATGATGACCAAAAGAGAAGTGTAGTAAGGAGAAGTCATGCTGCGCCGATCAAAATAAGTTTGAATAAGGCCAGGAAATTGATGATGAACGCTGTATTAAACAGAAACTGCAACAACTGAAGATAGTTTCGAAATATTTGAGATAATATCGAGGGTTTGAGAATAGGGGATCGGACTGGGTCAAAATAATATGATTCTGTTTAGTCCGTAAGTTAGATTATCGAAAAATATTGAATAAGTGTTTTTTGTTTTATCAAATCAATAAAAAATGACGAATATAAAACGCGTCAAAGATCTTGGAGTGGGGCTTGAAACGTCACTTGTGTCGTCAAAATGTACTATCATATGACGTCACACGAGTTTTCGAAGCACTGTATCGTCCTCATTTTAAGTTTACGTGAAAAAAGAAAAAATACGTGTCCAATAATTTTTGGAAATCTATCTGACGGACTAATTAGTTTTTTTTTGTCCGATCCCCTATTGGTAAGTTTGATAGATGACGACTGGTAGACCTGTGGAAGAAGAAGACGTCTAGATTGCGCCAAACCCAAAACAAATGGATTAAGGGCAACAGAATGATGATATTACAGCATGAGACTATTTTAATGTTGAAGAGCTCAAAATATTGGTTATTATTTCAAGGACAAAGGCTTCAGCACAAAGTAACCGATATTTTAGGTTTAGTAACAAAGACGGGTCAATTCGATATTTAACCCCTGTCCACAAATCTATAATCTTAGAAAGCATATTGTTTGTACAATGGAGAGGTCTGTTGTACAAACTAATGAGCTTTCGCAATTTATTTGATAAATCAGTGGTTTTATTTATTTTTGGATGCTTTATTTTAATCTAAACTTAACTGTTATCTGGGACATGTTCTATATTTAATTAAACAAAGAATATCCCGGGAAAATACAGGATTGGTTGATTGACAGCAACATAAAAAAGGAAAGCTTTGAATCCGTTTGACACAGGACAAGTTAGTCGTCTCAACTTTTTAAAATTGCATTTTGAATGTTTTTCATTTCAGTTTCTGAAGAGGCAAAGCTGAAATCTTACCCCAACATTGTCTAACAACTTTAACAATGATCTCAAAAACCTCTAAATCAAAATTGAAATGGCTAATCCAACGACAAAATAGCAAACAGAACAAGAATTTGGCACAAAAACTGCCATAACAGAGCAATGAGTCTCATTAAGTGTGCCCGTTGGCAACCCTATGCCGCCATGTTTGTGCCAAAGTCGTTTCCGTTTCCGTTCCAATTTTAAAAAGGTTCAGCATTTTTCCGAGTGTTTAAAATTGGATGGTATGAGTAACTGACTTATTGATAATGTGATGTCTTTTCTTGTTTTGTAAAAGGTCATTCTGGTTAGGACTAATTGTGGAAGTATAATATTTTGGACATTGAAACGTTCACAGAAATACTACTGGAGTATTAGTTAGTGTTCTATCTCCGTAGCTGGTCGTAGATGTGTCCGTACATGTCTGACTTAAATAAATTAGATGATAAAATACCTTTCACGAAGCTGGAATACGCTTGTTATACCTGTCATTGTGACTTTTTTTGTTGTTCTAGACCAGGGATGGCGAACCAATGGCACGCGTGCCATTGATGGCACGTTGCAGAATATTTTAAGCACGCCACCGAATTTTTAACCATATTTTCAACTATACCTACGAGTCATTATTTTCAGAGGTGTAACATATCATAACATTCGATTAGAAACCGTTTGGTAGCAAAGAAAGAGCTTTTAGTAGAAAATATTTAGTTAAATTATCTGCCAATAAAGACTCAGCAATATAATTTGACGGACGGCACGTGTAAGGTCTCAATAAACATTTCTTTAGAAAAAATGGCACGTCTGGTCTAGAACATGGATGGCGAACCTTCATGGATCACCATGAAGGTTCGCCATCCCTGTTCTAGACCATAATTATCTGGGAACCATACGGGGGACAAAGTTCCAACATTTTCACATTTTATTTAAATACAAGTTTTTAATTTTTCTATTTTATCTAAAATACCTGCACGACCCGGTACTATTCATCCACAAACACAATGCATTGAGTTTCACTTCAAAAATTACGAAGCTGGAAAATGAAAAATCTTTACCCTTCATTGGGGCCTCCCGACAAATTTTGAAACAGGGCCCGTCTAAGGTACGCTTCGCCACTGCTAATAACACAGGAAAGTAGGTGCAGATAACCTTAACCGTTTAAATATAAAAAAAAAACTGACCAAGTGCAAGTCGGACATGAAGGGTTCCGTACCATTGTAGTAGATATTGAGAGATTTTCCATGTCTTTTTAGCACCATAGACTTCTTAAAGTTTTCCTGTAATCTATAAATGTTGAATTAATTTCTGTATATTTTTCAGAATTTTAGGCTCAGAAGTTTCGGAGATAAGGGGGGGGGATGTTCGGACAGACAGACAGACACACGAGTGATCCTATAAGGGTTCCGTTTTTTAACCGACTTCCCAAAAGGAGGACGTTCTCAATTCGATTGGTATGTTTTTCTTTTTTTCTATGTATGTGCACCGATTACGCTGCGATTTATGATCCGCTTTACGTGATTCTCTTTTAGTTTGATGCGGAATAGTTGCCATTTGGTCCCATAAAAATTTAGTATAGTTTGGCCCAGTACTTTTCATTTTATGAAGATTTTTCTTAATTTATGAACATTTTTCGTTAATGTGTGTTCGCGAATAACTTCATCGTTCATGAACCAATTTTGATGATTCTTTTTTTATTGTGAAGGAGATATTTTAAGAGTGGTACTATGATATGGAAACCAGGACCTGGTGATGGAATCCCAGAGAACTCGAGGGCAACCCTCAAATTTCATAGGCACGTATTACGTGTTTCGTGTTTTTTTGTCGAATGTTAGGTTTCTTAGTCGAATGTTAAATGTATAGTAAATATTTCTATAGGATATTAAAACTAAAAATGAAAAAATAAAAAACTTTTTTGCAAAAAAAAACAACCGACTTCAAAAACACCAAAAAATGAAAAATAAACTCCAGAAGAAAAATCTGCTTCTGAAGTCGGTGGCAAAAAAACGAAATGTAATAAACAAATGTCACCGACTTCAGAAGCAGATTTTTCTTCTGAAGTTTATTTTTCACTTTTTGATGTTTTTGAAGTCGGTTGTTTTTTTTTGCAAAAAAGTTTTTCCTTTTGAGGTATGGAACCCTAAAAACGAACTTGGGAAACTGTCCTAACTTTTTGAGTAACTGCTAATCGTAACGTGGATAATAACTGTACGTTTTGCCGCCGAAAAGGCTTTCTTGCTACATTAAGTTTGGTTTTAACGGCTGTTCGCATCAGTGGTAGGGAAGTTCTAAAATGGTTTTCATTTTCAACGTTGTCATTCGTATTGTAAAAAAAACTCTTTATGGGGACGGTGAACGAACATTTCTCCATACAAACGTAATACCAAAATCATTCGCGCTACGAACATAATACCAACTTAAAATTATGTTATTCGGAAACAGACGATATTTATCTAGGTTCCTATTAAACTTTTTTTTTTAAACATTTACTATTTACGAAATGCAAGCGAATTGCTATTTACTATTGACGAAATGCAATTCGCTTGCATTTCGTAAATAGTAAATGTTTTAAAAAAAAAGTTCATTAGGAACCTAGATAAATATCGTCTGTATCCGAATAACATAATTTTAAGTTGGTAATATGTTCGTATCGCGAATGATTTTGGTATTACGTTTGTATGGAGAATGTTCGTTCACCGTCCCCTTAAGTGTACAGGACAGAAGGTGGAGCATACATGACATGGTAGAAGTGGCACACTTTCAGAGCTAACAAAATATATGTCGCATCATGGGTGGCCGAGATGCGAAACATCGGGTCTTCTTCTTGATCCGACATAGTTTTACTTAGATGTGGGCTCTGTTGTGGGTACTCGAGCGAAACAGAATTTAAATAAAAATAGCTTTATTTAAATAGGCAAACGATTTCACATTTTGCCTAGACTGTCGGAGTTCAAGTGAGTGAACACTCCGTCCTTTCGCCAGTCCTCGCTGCATCCCCTCTACCGACGATCGTGTCCAAGCGGTAGGGCGCGCTTGCGTTTCCGTTAAACATTTATTTAGTTCCAAATTGAATTATTAGATGGCGCTGTCGGTTGCAACATGGCGCCATCAATCCACGACATATAAATATTGTCGTGCCAGTGAAACAAAGACGAAGAATAAGACTGGGCTCCTTAGCTAAAACGTGTTAATGTAAGTAAGAATACAAAGAAACTTTGTTAGTAAATTCTTACAGCTATTAACAAAATAAAAGAAGGCTTAGAAACGGGACACTTTTCTTGAGTACAGGATTAAACAAATGCGACATAAAATACGGCAATCCCGTAAGTGCGAACGAGACAACATTAATTCTCCATTAGCCACAGTTCAGTTAAGGGTGTTGTACCATCAAACACCTACAGACCTTAACTGAAGCACTCTTCCGTATTAACTCCTACCATTCAATATACAACCTTAACTTCAGCACGCGACAATCTGAATTCCTTTAACAATTCATGGTCTGAATTTCACAGCCCTCTGCAGTTCCAAAGTAACATGAACCTGTAGAAGGTGGAAATAGAGTTTCTTTTTAAATGGTATGTGTTAGCTTGGACATTGTTTAATGAGGTGTGGAGAGCAAATCCTGCTGGCAAATGTGCCGATGAGTGGCCCAAGATATAGTGATTTGGAATAGATAAATATTTATACTGAATTTAGTTAGTAATAGTTTTTTGATAAATTGTTAGTAAAGTCGTTCAAGTAAAGATAAGAAATAGCAGATTACATTGGTCTCCATCTTCTGAAGAAAATTTAAAAACTTGATGTTAGGCTATGTCTATATTGCAGAAAGAATTATTATTGACAAAGATAATATTTAATGGTTCTTAAATATTTAACTAAATAGGTACCTATATCACTTGTACATTGTGTTAATTTAGTTTTAAGTTTGCGTGTTGAATGAAGTCAGCTAAATATATTATGAATGAAACCTTTTTTTTCATCATCATCATCTGCCCAGCTTTTTCTCAAGTATGTAAACAGCTTCCAGTCTTACCAGATGTAGCAGAATACCCATATTCTAGCATGGAGCACCTGCCAATTTGACTTCCACAACCCAGTTAGTACATATATAAGACTTTTGTAATTTTTTGTCTTTCATTCGGCATTTTAAACATGAACTGAAACGTCACTTACGTAATCAGCTTTACTTTATACAACCATAGAACCTAACTTACAACTGACTTGCCCCGGCAAAAGCGATCTTAAAAAGTCAAACACAAAGCGCTATATGCAAGTGACATAACAAAACGCAGGTGCTTTTTTAACTTAAAGTAACCAAGCAGCACAATTGCTACGTAGTTCAGTTGTCCTCAAACAAGTGCTAAAGTAAATGAATGTAGCACAGAAAGGATAGGGAAGTTCCATTTGTAACTGCCAACAAAGTAATCTTAGAAGTACATAGTAAAGCTCTTTGTCAAGGAATGTACGGAGAAGTACTATCTCGTTGGTCTAGTCTAGTGTGCTGTGTATGAGGTCCCGGGTTCGATTCAAAGGTCGGACAAAGTGTTACATATTAAGTTTCCCATCAGGAATTTCTACCACGGAGTCTGGATGTGTGTCCGGTTGATGGCAATAGGCTGGCCCCCTATGACATAGTACTTAAAAAAACATAACTGGCGAAATATGGCTGTACCAATGGGTACATCACTGCCTTATCCTTCGGGAATTACAGGCGTGATGTTATGTTATGTCTGAGTGAGTGAGGAGTATTCGAGGCTAGCTTAGTCAAGTTTTGTTGACACGGAAGTGCAGTGTCCTGTATCACTTCAATACTTACGTATTTTATCGCTAAGCGGCTTTACAGTGTTCAAAATGAAAGAGAATGAAATTACCATTCTGTTCCATGAGAACAATAATAAGGGCGGGACTTCACCAAAGCAGAGATGTGTGCGGTGTGCTGTGTGCTGTGCCAGAAGAGATGTTTTAAAGCTCGGACGACTCCACCAAAGCGGAGGTGTGTGCGGTGTGCTCACATCCCTCGTCTCCACTGCGCGTCGTCCACGCACAGCTCTCATCTCCGCTTCCATCGCGCCATACAAATATTATACATCTGCGCACAGCGATCTCCACTGAAGCTGAACGGAGAGGAGATGTGTCAATAAAACAATAGGGTAGTTGACAAAAAAAATCCAATTAGTCCGTCACTTAATTTACCAAAAAATATTGGACACGTATTTTTTCTTTTTGCACGTAAACCAAAAATGAAGATGATACAGTGCTTCGAAAACTTGTGTGACGTCATATCGCACTACATTTTTTACCACGTAGTGCCGTCAAAAGCCCCCACTCCTGATCTTTGACTCGTTTTATCTTCGTCAATTTTTATTAATTTGATAAAACAAAAAACACGTATCCAATATTTTTCGATAATCTAACTGACGGACTAAACGGAATCATATTTTTTTTACCCAGGACACATCCCTATTCTATTGGTTGCTTAAGAAACATCTCCTCTCCGCTTGGCACATCTCCGCTTTGGTGGAGTCCCGCCCTAAGAAGAAGAACCTGATATCTTTTAGCTCTGTTTTCGTGTTGAAACGGTTGCCCCCCCCGACGTCTTTTTCAACATCACCCCTCTTGTAATCATACTCGGTGGTTTCCCCTCTCTGGACAGCAGAATCATACATTTTTATTCAATCCCAACATCAGCCCTCATATGATCATACTCGGCGGTTTTCCCTCTCTGGACCAATACTTAAAGCATAATAAATCTTTCAATCTCACCGGCAACGCCGGAACTTCTGCTGACAGAGACATCTTCATCATCATTTCAATCTTACCGGCAACGCCGGAACCTGTGCTGACAGAGACATCTTCATCATCATTTCAATCTCACCGGCAATGCCAGAACTTCTGCTGACAGAGACATCTTCATCATCATTTCAATCTCACCGGCAACGCCGGAAATTCTGCTGATAGAGACATCTTCATCATCATTTCAATCTCACCGGCAATGCCAGAACTTCTGCTGACAGAGACATCTTCATCATCATTTCAATCTCACCGGCAACGCCGGAACTTCTGCTGACAGAGACATCTTCATCATCATTTCAATCTCACCGGCAACGACGGAACTTCTGCTGACAGAGACATCTTCATCATCATTTCAATCTCACCGGCAACGCCGGAACTTCTGCTGACAGAGACATCTTCATCATCATTTCAATCTTACCGGCAACGCTGGAACTTCTGCTGACAGTGACATCTTCAACATCATTTCAATCTCACCGGCAACGCTGGAACTTCTGCTGATAGTGATATCTTCATCATCATTTTAATCTCACCGGCAACGCCGGAACCTGCGCTGACAGAGACATCTTCATCATCATTTCAGGCGAAAGCTGCTGGACATATGCCACCACAGTAACCAGTCCCGTACGTCTCGCATCTAGCTGATCCTCGCAAGCTTCACCAGGTCATCGGCAGAGACAGGTTTTGCCTGATCCTGCCGACCAGAAACCACCGTTCAGAGACCCATGTTTGGCCGCTAGCTAATTTCACACATCATAATATAATCAAACGGCTGTAACCTATAATGACGAATAACCAATGAACACGATAATCTTATAATTATTTACACAAACATTTTAACTCTTTATAACGGTACAGATATAAAAGGGAGTGAAAGCGAATTACCAACCAAAATTGGTTAAGCCGATGTGATGGCCCAACTGGCGCAGACGTAGGTAAGTGGATTAAAAATATTATAGTAATTTTTATATACTAACTTTACACAGGAATAATCCAGGATTTACCAGGTTACCTAGGTTGGTAATGTATAATATTTTGATTGTATCTCAACAAGAATTTAGGTAGCAACAATGTTTTGGTCTGCATAAAACAACAGAACAGAGAGCTCGAAAATAAGCGCAGTCATTTGTTTCTTGGCTTATTACAGACCATAGACCACACAGCCGCTTTGCCGGCAACATAATATGAGACGGCAATGCTCATAAAATTCTTGGTCTTGGTGTTGAATGCCATAGACAGCCTTTGGTCGTAAGTACATCAGTAATTAAGAAAAACAGCACAAAAAATCATCTCTCTTTCATTCACTTAGTATTTGGGTACGTTGGTATCACTATTTCAAAACAGTGCTAATGTCCGAAACCATAAAAATCATTTACACATAATTTATTTAGTACGAATGGCAGCTGAATGAAGATTGTATTACGACAATGATTAATTATTTTTGGATTACGGTGACCATAGGTTTTGAAAATACTCAAATTGTTTCCCAACTATTACTATTCGCAAAATACATAGTTTCGATTACCAATATATTTTTTTTTTGTTTTCAGTAGCATGTACTGTCCCACTTCTCAGAAAAAGGCGCCCGTCAATTCCTTCCAAGGTCTCTTTTCCTGCACCTTCCCATACCAGACCTCACGGTACGTGTCCAAATCGTCTTGTCACCGGCCTCGGCGGCGTTGTCCATCTTCTGGCAACCATCGTGTCTTTTTGCCCAGCGACCATCGTGCATGCGACTGACGAGACCCGGCCAATCCCATTTCAGCCTAGCAGCCTTCTTGATAATAATAACTTAATTGCACGCTATCAAAAGCACGAACCTGAAGTATTTTTGTAGAAGATAAGTTGTAAAGAAGAAGCGTGGTTTCAGACGTTTAAGGGTGCTTCTGGTCGTCTCATACGGAGTAGCCATATGAGACTTCCAGAAGTATCCTTTCTCGCTCCGTACTGTGAAAATGACAACGATCATACTATAGGAAAGTCCCGCCGCAATACACAAAGTGTGGTTGTCTAAGCAAATCATGGGTGTACGGTATTCGGCAATCAATCTATGCCCTTAAGGGTTTCACAGGGGGTCACATTTGCACGCACTGAATTAATATCACTCTGCAATTTCCGCCGAGACCGTATTGACGTACGAATGAGACTCGCCCTTAATTAGTTCGGCTTCTATGGTTCTGTGCTATTGAGCGGGGTTTCATTGGTATTGTTGTTTTAAATCTTTTTCATTATGACTTATATAAGATCCCATTAAAATAGATGGACAAATTTTAACACAGCGTTCAGTAGGTCTAACCAAAGATATATAAACAACAAAAAAAAACATTAAATGAAGTGATTTTTTTTATTTAAAATAATAAATTGCCGACTCTCTAGAACAAACACATCCTTTATGAGTAGGTACTTAAATTCGTTTTTCTTATTATTATTTTTACCATTGTCCTTATTTTGGTGGTCTGAATGATTCCTGAAATTTTGACCACCTATTTTAATGGGACCTTATATATTTATGGGACTTCATAACTGACTGGCCTGTTGGTCTAGTGGTTAGTGACCCTAACTGCTATGCCGGAGGTCGTGGGTTCGATTCCCACCCAGGACAAATGTTTGTGTGATGAGCACGATCATTTGTTCTGTGTCTGGGTGTAATTTATCTATAATATGTATGTATTTAGAAATATATAAGTATGTTTATCAGTTGTAGTACCCATAACACAAGCTCTGCTTAGCTTGGGACTAGATGGCGTTGTGTGATAGTTGTGGAATATTATTATTATATTATTATTATTATTATTACATAAGCATAACAGCGAACTCGACTAGAGTAGCAGTAGCCCAGTGGTGGCAGTCTCGCCTGACGAACAATAAGTCGTGGGTTTGAATTCAAGCAGGCGCATTCATCATCATCTACATAGCCTTTTCCTAACTGAGTTGGGGTCGTCTTCCTGTCTAACCGGATGCAGCTGAATACCAGTATTTTACATGGAGCGACTGCCTATCTGACCTCCACAACCCAGTTAATACTAGGTAATACGATACCCTTTGTTAAGACTGGTTGTCAGACTGTCAGGGCCGGCGGCAGTCTCTACAGAGATAACGACAAAATCGCTAACTTTCGATTGCTAATTACCAACGAATAAATTCGGTTACAATAATGATGCTTGCGAGAAACGCATCTTGGATGTAGAGACTTGCTTTACTTGCAAGCATCATTATTGCAACCTAATTTTTTCGTTAGTAATTAAGGATCGAAAGTTAGCGATTTTGTCGTTATCTCTGTAGAGACTGCCGGCCTAATAATGCTTGCGAGAAACGCATCTTGGATGTAGATACTTGCTTTACTTGCAAGCATCATTATTGCAACCGAATTTATTCGTTAGTAATTAAGGATTGAAGGTTAGCGATTTTGTCGTTATCTCTGTCGAGACTGCCGGCCCTGGTCACTTAGTACCTTTAACGACTGCCAAAGATCTATATATGGCAGCCAGGACCAACAGATTAACGTGATTTCCGAGGCACGTTGCATAATATTGTTTTAGCAAGAACTGAATCATATACATATATAATGAGACTAAGCATGCTCCGGTTAGTTGGTCACAGTCGTTTCATGAAACTCGAACATTCAAGCTTGCATGAATATTTGGGGATTATGTAGGAGAACCGTGAATTTGTGGTTCTGCTTTGCTTTCTGTAATTTTGCGAACTAGACATGTTCTAGGATAGGATAGTGACCCACTCTCTAGTCTCTAGGTATATAGTTTAATGCCAAATTAAAACATAAAATGATGGTGGATTAAAACCGTATTCAAAATAACTGTGTTGTTAGCAAGAATTAAGAGCACACAGGCAGAGATGCAGCGAGTTTATTTTATTAAAATTACTTGCATCATCCTTATTATATTACATAGTATAAAACAAAGTCGCTATTTTTGTCTGTTTGTCTGTATGCTTAAATCTTTAAAACTACGCAACGGATTTTGATGCGGTTTTTTTTAATAGATAGAGTAATTCAAGAGGAAGGTTTTAGTATATAATTTGAACGACATCCACGCGGGTGAAGCCGCGGGCATCAGCTAGTCACTACATAATTTAAAACAAAGTCCTCCGCCGTGTCTGTTTGTCTGTTCGCGATAATCTCAAGAACCACTGCACCGATTTTCATGCTGTTTACACCAATAGATAGAGTGGTTCTCAAGGAAGGTTTTAATATATAATTTGACCGAAATTCACGCAGGCGAAGCTGCGGGCGCCAGCTAGTAAAATATAAATACATAGAAAATAGTGTGTGTGCGAGTGTGTATAGAAAGAAGAAATACAAACGCAGCCAGACACAAAACGCAGATTTGTTTTAATGTATCAAGTCGCACACAAAACCGGGACGCAACTGAAATTGCATAAAAAAATTAATAAGTATTAGGTACATAAGTCAAAAACATTTATTCATTCTAAAGAGAGAAAATTATTATACAAAATATTATTTTGATAAAACGTTTACATATTAAACAGAACTTAATCATAAAGATGTAAAGAATAATTTGTGTTTCAAAAGATGTAATTTAGTCGAAATAAATTAATATCAGGACCAGGGCCTTTACGAATTATTTAGTCAAGTAATTTTATTAAAATATTAGTAAAGCCAGCCGTACAAAAAATAGACCGTTCACTTGTACGAAATATAGGTACTAAACATAAGTTTTGACGCCCTGTAATTCTTTTTTCTTTTGATGTTTAAACATAATTGTTTAATCCTGTAAAGTCTGAAAGATATCACTTATTATGATACGACTCTTCTTTATATTCCTTTACTAGCTGATGCCCGCGGCTTCACCCGCGTGGATGTCGTTCAAATTATATACTAAAACCTTCCTCTTGAATCACTCTATCTATTAAAAAAAACCGCATCAAAATCCGTTGCGTAGTTTTAAAGATTTAAGCATACAGACAAACAAACAGACAAAAATAGCGACTTTGTTTTATACTATGTAAGGAAGGATTAACATATAAATTAAATATAGGTACAGTCGAACAAGCTAATAAGTATACAGGGTAGAGATCTATATAATTTTATGACACTGAAAATATTGATTGTAATTTTGTTTTATCAAGTGTTTCGCACTAAGCCACTGATGTCAAACGCTGTATCGTTTGACATCAGTCTCTAAATGTATCTATATAATCTTAAAAGTAAATACAATTTAGCTGGCTGTATACTTATTAGCTTGTTCGACTGTACATAAGAAAAGAAACATAAAACCAAAAAATGTGATCGCTGAATTCACACCCCACATGTCCACAACAAGATATTTGATTTGCTTATATCTTTCTCGTTTATACGACGAGCCATTATTGTCATTTTCAGTCTATGTTAGTTCTAATGAAAGATACCCTTTACTAATTAGCAAAATTCTCTAGATCTTGAGTTAATCTTTGACGAATTTTTACCCGACTGCGGTGAAACCCAAAATGAGGGTTATGTGTTTGCTGGGCGTTTTCCAGGACTCACGGTCATTGGTTCTATGGCTAATACGGCCAGCCCATTGCCTCCCTTGGTACTTGATTTTGGAACCTATAGAATTATTTGGAAGGTTCAATATAATAGTGTAAACAGCTCGGTTAGCCGAAATGCGGGCGCTAACCGCCTTTACCGAAGCGTAACCTCGCTTTGATCTGACCACATTGTAACAAGGTATATACCTAGGTTAGTAGGTTTGTATAGTTATGTATGTAGTGGTCAATTGTGTTATGTGAATAACCTCATTACAACAGCAGCGGGGTCTGGGGTGTATGAAGCTGCGACACAAACTATGCTTCGCCTTCTATCCTGCACTTTTAGCCCAAAAACATGCAGGACCTTTGTGCTGCGACTGAAAATAAAACTGAAAATCAAAGAACAAGTAATTTTAAATGAAATAAAAGTTTGAAAATTGGTTGGTTGGCAGCCAAGACCTACCAAAATATGAAATGAAAAACTTTTTTGCAAAAAAAAACAACCGACTTCAAAAACACCAAAAACAACATTTGTTTGTTTCATTTCGTTTTTTTGCCACCGACTTCAGAAGCAGATTTTTTCTGAAGTTTATTTTTCACGTTTTGGTGTTTTTTTTTTGCAAAAAAGTTTTTTATTTTTTCATTTTTAGTTATAATACCCTATAGAAATATTTACTATACATTTAACATTCGACTAAGAAACCAAAAAACACGTAATAAGTGCCTATGAAATTTGAGGGTTGCCATCGAGTTCTCTGGGATTCCATTACCAGGTTCCTGGTTTCCATATCATAGTACCACCCTTAAAATATCTCCTTCACAATAAAAAAAGAATCATCAATATTGGTTCATAAACGACGAAGTTATTCGCTAACACACAACGAAAAATGTTCATAAAAAAAACGAACGAAAAATGTTCATAAATTATAAAAAACTAGCTGATGCCCGCGGCTTCGTCCGCGTGAATGTCGGTTACCGCGACCGATGTCGGTTATCGCGACCAAAAGTAATCTCTTCATCCCTCCCTTTCAACCCTTTTTTCGCACCAAAGGTGAACGCGCACCCAATAGATGGCGCTGTATGTCCGGAATAAATTTTATTTTTTATTTTATTTTTTGTAATAAAAACTATCCTTTGTCCTTTTTCAAGTTCCAAACTATGTCTGTACCAAATTTCACACAAATCGGTTCAGTAGTTTAGGCGTGAAGCAAAGACAGACAGACAGACAGAAAGACAGACAGACAGACAGAGTAACTTTTGAATTTATAATTTTAGTTAGGAAGGATGGTCATAAAATGAAAAGTACTGGGCCAAACCATGCTAAATTTTTATGGGACCAAATGGCAACTATTCCGCATCAAACTAAAAAAGAATCACGTAAATCGGATCATAAATCGCAGCGTAATCGGTGTACATACATAGAAAAAAAAATGGAATATATACTCGTATTTAAAGATACTATTCGGTTAAGGAAAATATCATGAGAATAATAGCACTCTTGGTCTGAAAATTCATGTGTTAAAAGTATGTTATGTCATGCATTTACCTAATTTTTGTTATTTCCATTCCCCTTTTGACAAAATCATTAATTAAATGGAGTTTTAAATTAACTGAACTTATTTATTTTCCTCCTATTTTCTAAGTCTTTCAAGAAAATGTAAGCAAGCCTCCCAAAGTAAAGTTTAATTCTTAATCTCGGATTAGCAATTTCACGGAGCTTCTAATTATATTAATGTTTACATAAATGGCCGTATTTTCTAATTGTTTTGTGTTTTCATTGCTTATTTAAAATTGTTCGCTCGAAGAATTTACGAAATTTAATTTTGGGATCAGAATAGTACTTTTTACTTAAACTGATAATTTTACGTCCCTGTTAACCTACCTCCAAATTATGAACTCGGCCTCTGGTAGTATGTGCTCGATTGATGTCAATTAAATGTGTTTTTTTTTCGTTCGGTTAGACCCTGCATCCAGGCTAGTCGCCCATGGGCCCCTTTTTTTTTTTTTTTGGGGGGTGGAAAATCATCAAATGACCCCCCCGCTCTTGGGCAGAGCGAAGGGGAGTGTCAGACTTCTACTGACTAAAAACCAAACCCATGTTCCTTCTTTGCCCTTGTGCCGAGGCCACGTCATCTCTTTCGATAATCCGCAGCCCCGACGGGGCCCATGGGCCCCTGACTTGGGTTTACATGCCGTCGAGGAATACCTTTCAGGCATGCCAGTTTCCTGACGACGTTTAGCTTCACCGAACCAAGTAATAAAATAAAAAATAAAAAATCTTAATTTCAGACCTAAGCAGTCCATAAGTAGTTAGTGGTTAGTAACAAACTGTGCTTACATGCTATGCTAGTGTTGTTAGTACTTAATCCTATTTAACATAAAACTCAACCAACCTTAAACCGTAACCGTAACCTTAAACTAGGTTGCAGGAACCCGCTGGATGAGAGACGCACGGGACCGGTCAATGTGGCGACGCCTGGGGGAGGCCTATGTCCAGCAGTGGACGTCTTTTGGCTGAAATGATGATGATGATGATGATGAACATAAAACTATACCTAATTCTACCTAGTGCCTTTGGATGGGGCAGTCCACTCTGCTAACAATCATTTTCAGGATGCTGTTCTGAGTGCTACGCAAACGTTGCAGTAGGGAAGCCGCTTTCTTACGCATGATGGCGTGAAAGCCATGCGTACGTGCTTCAGCAAACATTCCCGACGCACTGCAACGTCGCGGCAACCGTAACAGCATCCTGAAGGCATTGTTGTAATAATTATACAATACACACTTATTATATTATTATAGCTAGCCTTTATTGTCCCACTGCTGAGCAAAGGCCTCCCTCTATTCCTTCCAACGGCCACGATTCTGTGCAACGACTCTCCAATTCTCAAGGAAGACTTCCAGTTTGTCCCGCCATCTCCTTGAAATCGAAAACTCTCAAATGTCTTGGGTTCAAACTCAAGAAGTCGAGACCTGTAACTTGGCCATCCAACGATCTGTCTAAACATATAATTCAATTGAATTCAAATAGCCTTCATTAACAAACTTTTACTTTACATTAAACATAAGGCTAATAAAGAGAGCACGTGTTGGTAATTACCCTTCATTATCCCCTAGGAATCGAACCCCAAACCACGTCAGCCTTTTGGGACCACTAGACCAACGAAGCAGTGTCCCCTATCTCAACTTTAAGTAGAAAACTATTTCATTAGAATCTGCTCCAAAAGCGTTTCCCAAAACCTAGTCATAACTCCTCTTAGCCTAAGCTAGTCAGACATTTAACCGACTACCACCAGGATTAGTTTCAAAACTAGTGCATCTATATTCCGTTTGTCTGGGTTCACCTAATCCTATGCAGTAGTTCTAAACCCTCGTTCTAAGCATTGTGCGGTCGACACCTGAGCTTTCAGTGGAGTCGGTATTCCAGTTGTGTTTGTTAGATTAGAACTAGAGGGGATGTTGTGAAATCCTTGCAAATTATGCATGAGGGTCGCTTTTCATGTTTGTCAGTGTGAATGTAACCGTATTTTACTCCTACTTCTAAACTTCGTAATCGATTTTGTCGTCGTTTTTCCATCACATAACATAACATCACGCCTGTAATCTCCCAGAGGGTTTGGCAGAGGGGTACCTAATAGTACACCCACATTTCGCCAGTATTGTATAAGTCCCATGTAACAGGAGTGAGCCTATTTTCACCAGCCGGGTACAAAAGGCTATGGCTGCTACTGAGAAATTCTACGCTAATATCAGAGCGTGAAATGACTTTTCCAGATCTTATCAGTCAAAAAGAACAAGGGATGCAAATGATACTATTTAGATTTTGAAAAGACACGAACAGCGGCCATTTTAGATCCCAAGTTGCCATTTTAGATCCCATATCAATGACAATAGTTTAAATCTTCTCTTATCATTATTCTATTGTATAGTTACTGTATCTTTAATCTTAAACATTCGCTTTATCCCTATTGTTTTAATCTACTTTTTCAGTATTTAACAGCCGTTTCTTTTAGGAGAATTTAAATTTGAATTTAAAGTTGAGAACTAGCCAATCTTTAATTAAGCAGTCATCATCATCATCCACTGCCTGAATTCACCTACTGCTGAGGCCTCTCTTTTATTGTGCCAGCCTCATCCAGATTTTTTCCTCTTTCTAAGTTTTGGTTTCCTTGTGAAATCGCAAAATATACGACATAAATGGTATCTTGTGATCGCATTGACTTACAGTATTAATTTTTCACTCCTTCAAGAGAACCGCTGAAATGCTTTCTAGGTCTACGTATTAATAATACATTTAAAAAAAGCAATAGCTTCAAAACGCACGACCTTAACGAGTATCCACTAAATGAAACAAGTTCGTTCTGTAGTTTGATAAAGATAAGCTGCTCGTAACAAGCTGCATCTACGTGCAGCTAATTACTTCAAGCTGTTCTTTTATACACGTCGTTTTGGGTGTTTTTTTTTGTAACCAAAATATGGTTCCATTGGTTATAAGAAACTGATTTAATAGCAGAACATAACATCATGCATAATCCCACAGGATTAGGCAGGTACTCATAAGAACCCTCACATTTCTCCAGTATGTTTAAGTCCTATGTTTATATGTTATGCGAGCCTGTTTCTGTCAACCGGGCACATCCAGAATCTGTCGCTTGTAATGAGAAATTCCTGATGAAAAAACCCAATAACACCAGGGAATCGAACTAAGGATCTCAAGCACAGCAGTAGCGCTTGCGACCACTATGTCAACGGGGCATTTCGATATGTACATACAAATACGTGCAGACGAATTTGCGGGTAAATCTCTAACTTTTTCGTATGTGGCATAGTATCCCTTTCAGTCAAGATTATAAAGATGTTTTATTATGTATACTTGAATTTGCTTAAAAAAGGGATTATTACTTAAGATTTTATGACGAGCGTGCCGATAAAAACGTAATATGAAAGAGCCCGTTAAATATTGTTGAAGTATTACTTTCCTTTACTTTTGCTTTTTTTGGGTTTAATAAAATGCGAAGAATTGGGAGAAACCCATGATTTTTATAGGTTAACATGCGGTGTTCGTTCATCTTATTTGTGAAGTTTGTATTTACGTTTTTCTTGTAAAAAATAAAAAAGAATTAGTTGATATGATGAAAGACAGTAATAATAATTAGTTTCGACATCATAAACATTGTAAATTATAGGCATTGCCAATAGCATTGCCATTGGCAATAGGCTCGCCCCCTATTACATGGGGCAAAAACATAACTGGGGAAATGTGGATGTACTAATGGGTGGGTGTACACCTCTACCCTAACCCTTCGGATTACAGGCGTGATGTTATGATGAAAGGTTGAAACATTGTATTTTTGGCTATGAATAAAAAATAAGTGTGTTTAAATAAATTGAAAACCGACAAGAGTTTTCATTTAACAAGCCGACGATTTCCCTCGCTTTGATGTGAAAATATCGTAAAAAAGTTGTTCCTATTTCATTTTTTTAATTAACGATTCATGTTTTACAATAAAAATTGTTTATGTTTTCTAATATTTTTTCAAGTTATGACGCAATCGAGATGTAGGAAGGATGATCAAAAGGCACTTAGGTACTTAGGTACCCAGCTGTTTACGCATATAGTCGACTGCTTTAGCACTTCACAAAAAAACAATTACTCTAGCTTAATTTCACAAGTGCTAGTCTAGTGGCGTGACAGTCCAACTGCCAAGTCATAGGTCTCGGGTTCGAACCTAAGACTCGCACCTCTGATTTATCGAGTTATTCCGTTCGGATCCCCAAAAACTGATACCCTAGGGCAGGGATGGCGAACCAATGGCACGCGTGCCATTGATGGCACGTTGAAGAATATTTTAGGCACGCCACCGTATTTTTAACCATATTTTCCACTATGCCTACGAGTCATTATTTTCAGAGATGTATAACATAAGATTCGATTAGAAACCGTTTGGTAGAAGAGTCCAGTTCAAGAAGCAATCTTACTTTAATTTGAACTACACGTAGAATTGAAACACTTAATACGACATTTGACGGCACGTGTAAGGTCTCAATAAACTTTTTTTTAGAAAAAATGGCACGTTGGTCCATAAGGTTCGCCATCCCTGCCCTAGGGGATCCGTTTTATTATAAATTATTTTCTATTCCGGTCTGATCACGTAAAAGATTATAATCTGAAAACATCATAAAAATCATAAACATCATCGTGGAAACATCATAACATGCCTGAGAGATATTTCCCGAAGACATGTAAAGTCAAAACAGAGGCCAATGGGTGGTATAAAAACTCTGACATCTGTTAAGGCAGCAACCATACTTGCTTTATACCGTCCGTCCGTCGTAGGACGATGACAGGCCGTGTCGACGGCCGTTTACTTTGTACCTTCAAAAGCCGCAGTCCCGACGCCTGTTTGGGTGCCTTCCGCTCCACCTAGAGCTGGGAGGAGTCATTTGGTGATTTGCCACCCTCCAAAAAAAAGGTCGTTTCTCCACAACCCAGTACAAAATACTAACGTCATGTCGTCGTCGGTACGCTTAAAATTATTTATCAAAAACTTTATTAACATAAAGTACACAGTACGTTTTTTTTATAAAATGATGAATATCTAAAAGGATTTTCCTGATGAGATTGGAAAGTTGATGAAGCGGCGTTTTTATAATTACCTACGCCATTGTGTTTTGTTGACAGCACAATTCTCCTAAAAACAATGGTTTTAATTGGTCATTATTTTTCACCGAAGCTCTTATTTTGCCTAAACTTTGATTTGAAAGAGGATCACTTCAAGAGTCTCAAGACAGAGAGTGCTTCAATTTGCTACTACTTAGCCTGTTATATTAGCTGCATGCACGATGACCGCTGAGCAAAAGTCACGATGGTTGTCGAAGGACGGATAGCCAGCGCCGCCCGTCGTACTGAGGCTGGCCCAGAAAGAGGTGGCGAGCTAGTATGACGAGACTCGAGAAAAGGGCTCATGGAAGGAATTGGAGGAGGCCCTTGCAAGGCCAGCAGGCCAGCAGTGGGACAGTACCTACAAGCTAATAAAGATGGCATATCACAGTTCAGTCACTGGTAGATTTCGGGTTCTTCCAAAGTATCTCATTGCCATCCTGCACTCCACCAACAGCCGGAACTTCGTTTTTTGCATACTCCAAGAGGCGACTTCCACCAGTGATTTTATAAAACATAGCTCATAAATGCATGAAAAATTCTCAAATCATTCTCTGTCAATTCCATTCATTGATGACATTTTCAGCAGAATTTTGATTAAACCACGTATTAAACTTGTATCAATCGATAACTGGCATTAATACAAATACTGAAGGTGCCATCAGTGAATGGAATTTAACTTTGAAATCTGGGAAATGTGACCATTTTAGAACACAAGAATATATTATACTATTTCTTCATCATTATTACATAGTATAAATTAAAGTCGCTCCCGCTGTTTGTTCCCTTTTTTAAACTACGCAATGGATTTTTCAGCAATGAGTGATTCGATAAGGTTTATAATAATTAATACATAATTATATACCTAGTACACTGCATCCGTGCGGAGCCGGGGCGGGTCGCTAGTTTTAAATAAAATTTGCTGAAGAAAAGCTAGGCTTCATACAACCCTTTTACCAATCGCTAACTATTCCAATTAACATTATTCTAAGTAACTGTTATAATAAAGTATTCGTACTAGACAATAACGTCCATGTTTCCTGTTGTCGCGGCGAGGTTTAGACATCTCATGTAGAAATTATGGAAATGGATGCAAATTGCTGATTACAAAGTCTGGGGTGCCGATTATGGTAAGGGAATTATCTTCCCGCTTCACAACTGAGGAATGGTACAACTTTGATTGTTAGATGTCTTTGTATCGACCTGCGCTCCAAAAACCGTTTAACCTATAACCTCATACAGTTTTACCAGCATTATTTTGATTTTTTTCATCGTTTCTCATAAACATTACTTGGTATTATCATCATCATCATTTCAGCCGAAAGATGAAAGGCCTTTGTACTGCTGGACAAAGGCCTCCCCTTAGTGTCGCTACATTGACCGGTCCCGTGCGTCTCGGATCCAGTGGGTCCCCACAACGTTCACCAGGTCATCGATCCGCGGGAGGCCTTAAAAAACAATGTCTTCCGGTTCGCGGTCACCAGAGCTTTTCTCGGCCATCCATTCTGCGAGCAATGTGCCCTGCCCATTGCCAATTAAGTCTAACTTGGTATACTTGGTAACAGTACTTAAATAGAGTGCTTTATCTTGCTGCATTTCTTCTGAAATTTTATAATATTATCAATAAGCAGCCACTGATAAAACTTAATGAAACGATTACAAAGGCTAGTTTAAAATATACTTACGTTTGCCAGGCTCATCGGAATCCGGATGCAGTCGTGAGTAAATATTTTATGTGAAAGCGATTGACTTCCGCTCCCAAATAAACCTACTAAAACGTTTCTTTTTCATTTGATTTTATTCATATCGTATAATATTATTTTCCCAACAAACCCAACCTTTTCTTTTTCCTCATTCTGTCGTAATATCAAAGTGAGTCGTGATGGCCCAGAGGTTTAGGTCTCGTCATGCACGAGGTTGTGGGTTGAAATCTCGGCTTTTCCTAGCGATCTACCGAAGCGATTAGTACTCGTATACAGGTTGATACGGTGTACACGGACTTTCAGAGAGCTTTCGACAAGGTGGATCATGATTTGCGGTTGAGCTGAATAACCTTCAATGGCGTTCGTGGTAACTTGTTGCGATGGTTCATTTCTAACCTCACTAATCGCTGCCAATGGGCTATAATCAACCCTTACCATTCTGATGTTATTCATGTTACCTCTGGTGTCCATCAAGGCTCTATTCTCGGTCCTTTTTTATTCATTATCTTTATAAATGATATTGGTAACTGCTTCCGCAACTCAAAATTTTGTTATACGCAGACGACCTTAAGTATATCTGAATACTTAGCGCGCGTTCTCCGTCCCCTATCTCGAAAACGAATCAACGTTTAAAAAATATTGAAACAAAAGGTTTTGAGGAATTCAATCCTGTGTGGAATGCAACTTGCGTCGACACCCTTGCGCCATCCCATCTTCCTACAGGTTAATCTTAAATGATGCTCTAAGCCCGCTCTCAATGTATAAAAGTTTTTTGAGACAAAAGTTGTAGTAAATTTAATCCTCTACAATATCGGTCATAAATACAAATAGCGATAAACCCATAGGAAAAGAGATATTTGCAAAAAAATTGAAGCGGACAACCCTAACTTAAGTAGGTTTTGAGACAACTTTTAGGATGTCAAAATACAAATTTACGCGAGTTTGTAGGGGATTGTCTCCACCGATCCCGGGATCCGATTTGATTTAACACGGATCCCGGCAAGTTGTCTCCATGTATCCAGATACAAAAAATAAAAAATATAAGCTGGGTATCTCAAATTCCGACATTCTTACCTAATTCTGACTAGACTTAATTTTAACGCATTTCGTCAGTTCGGAAATGAAGTTCTCATGAAATATCATTTTAATGATTTAAAATTTTCAATGTTCACATCGTACCTGAGGGCCGAATGAGGGTAACATCATTATTTATATTGATGAAATATCTGCAAGCTATATTTTAAATGAGTTTTGATATGACCCAATATTTTTAATCAGTGTAGGATGTGATACACACATAACAGGAATATTTTGTGTTGTATATTTAAGTCATGAGCCGAAAGACGTCCACTGCTGGACATAGGCCTCCCCCAAGTGTCGCCACATTGACCGCTCCCGTGCGTCTCGCATCCAACGGATCCCCGCAACCTTCACCAGGTCATCGGTCCACCTTGTGCTAATATAGTAGCAATATTTAAGTAGATGTTCAATGCTGCAGTACTTATGTTTTCTAATAAGTAGCAGCTATTCTGCTGAAGACGCCGTAAAAATAAATCTTCCACGACTAGTAAAATAGGCGTTTTCCTCATGAGTAAAAAAACACCAGTAAGTATTTACTATTGATATATATTAACATTGTTGTGTCTCCTAAACCAGTCTGGTATTGTTTTTGAGGTAACATCTTAGAAGGACATGCTTTGCCTTGGCCACAGCTTTAGCCTTTATGATACTGATGTTAGTGAAAAATAAAGGATATATGTTTGATACGGCAGTGATGTGCATAGGGGCTAATAAGACGACAAGCTCATAAGACAACAAGCAAACTGGTCAGAAACACTAACATCATGAAGAGTAGTAGGATACGGGTTAGCTAAGCTTTTCTGCTTGTATAAAAGTACCACTACTATTCCTAATAATAATATTATTTAATATAATATTATAATCTCATAATAATATATAATATAATATTATATCATAATATTATTATTTTTTTAAATATTTTTAAATGTTTTTTTATTGTTTATAGGAAATATTGAAAAATGTATGAAATTTGATAATAAATGAATAAAGGGAATAATATTATTATTAGGTACTCTCGGTAAAGCTCGAACAGTGAGTTGTAGCTTCGAACCCAGTCAAGCGCATTACTTTGTGTAATTTATTTCATCATCACTGCTCTCAAAACGGTGGAGGAAAACATCGTGAGGAAAACGGCATGTCTTAGAACCAAAAAATTCGAAGACATGTGACATCCACCAACCCGCACTGGGCCCGCGTGGTGGATTAAATAGCCCATCACTCTCGTAAAGACGAGTCCCTGCAGTGGGAACATTATAGGCTGATAATGATGACTCTCCAGGGTAGTTAATAGTCATTTCACAAATATCTAGATACCTTCTGCTTGCCTCTTTCTGTTATTCCTTCCTTTGTAATCATTCTGTTTTTTTTAAGTATTGTTTTTTTAGTAAAAGGAAATTATGTAATAACCACATAAAGTAATCAAATTTATTGTCAATCATTTTATTTACAATAAACATTAGCTACTGTATGTTACAATAATGATATAATATACTTAAAGGCCTATATATTGACGGGTTGAAATGGTACATTACCTACCCGGTCAATGTTTTAAGTGACAGTGTATTTTATATAATAACTAATTATATAATATAGTTTTCTGCAATAGGTATCTGTATTGTAGTAAACTTTTGGTGTAAAGACAGATTTAGGGACTGCCTACGGACATTGGACACTAAAGAGATACTACTCGAGTATACTATATAACCATCAATGTCCGGTGTCTGGACCTATATCCGCAATTTGCTAGTCCCCGGTTGACCTTTACAATTCATGTTGTCCCCAAACAACGAATTTATAATCACTGTGAAGAACATAATTGTGTTAAGTGTTTCCAAAATTATTTTTAATTACAAACTGAGTTAGTTTCTTTGTTATTCAAAGAAAGGTCAGATTATAGTCGCTTTTAATTTCCATTGTTCTTTTTATAGTTGGATAAACTTCTAAGGGCCGAATTTCTCTCTAATAAAACTTATTGGGGTCAGCACAAACAGCTCTCCGTGGTAAAGACGCTGATTAGATGAACTGATCGCGGTCAATCGGTAAATTCGAAAATCGTCACTCAATGCTTATGCATTAAAACTAAAGTCAAGGCAAGGAATTAAAACGTTAAAACGGGCCTGAGTGTGTGTCAGTTGGAAAATCCGAAATCTAAAATAATGTACCATTTCAACAGCGCCTGCCTAGGCCCACTAATACAAATCGAAAGCTCATACATTTTGCAAAATGCACATGATAATACCTTTATTTATTTACAAAATTAATACCATTATAATCTTAAATACTTTGAAATTTCCGCGTAACGGGCAATGTCACACGGGCATTATTGATAGTACTCGGAAAATAGGGTATTGACATTAACCGGGTAGTACCAACAATGTGCCGTCAGGAAAATTAATTGTCAAGAAATTTGACACTTCACGTCAATTTGACGTTTAGACCTGTCAGTCACCTGTCAAAGGATGACAGTTGAGTTTTGATTATATGGACTAGTTCAGTTGACTGTCAACTTTCTTGAAAATATTTCCCCTGACCTAAATTAAGCATCATTTTATACGAATCAGTATAATATATCAATACAACTACCAATATGAAAGTATAACAACTACTAGGGGTAGGTAATAAGTATATATTTTTTCACAAATTATCAGTAAAAATAGCACATAAGGTATTATAATACGTTTTTTTTTAATAATAAAAAGGCACTGTTTTGAATCGTAATTCAAAAGACGTAAGATATTAAATAGGAGTAATAAAATTGTTTTTGGTGTTCAGTCATGGTGTTTTGGGATTTTTACGATAAGTTTTTAATTTATATAAATGGGAGTTTTCAACTAGTATGGACAATATTGATAGTTTGAAAGAGGTGATTGTAAAATAACAAAAACTGTCGATATTTCGCTAGTTATGTTTTGGCTCCCATGTAATAGGAGCGAGCCTTTTGCCAACAACCTGAGAAATTCCTGATGGAAAAACCAAATAGCACTTTGCCCGATCTGGGAGTTGAACCCGGGACCACTAGACCAACGAGGCAGTTGGAGTCGGTTTTAAGATTGCAGGAGGATTTTCGAAAATACTTTTGTTCTTAACTAAATCGGTTAGTTTTTGTACTTTTTACAATGACATCATTCAAACCAGTAAAGATTACAAACAGTTAATATGAGTACAAGAATTATTATAGTATAATAGTACATGAACATGTAATAAACGTTTCGCTTACATACTTATTTATCATTATTAAATACAACATCAAATCCGTAAGTGCATTCGCATTGATTATATACATTTTATATGCTTAAAGTACATTATAGGGTATAAAGTTTGTGGAAGAAAAAATCTAAACAATTTACCTGCCTTTTTAATTTTCAATTATTTTTTTAATGAAATCACTTTATCCTAGAGACAAAGTTCCAAATGTCTAATGAAATTGACGGTGTGTGGGACATCGAGATTCGAACTATTTCCATAAATTCAATACAACCGATATCTCCTTCCTATTTCTGTTCTCCTGGTAGTTTTTCTTTACTTTTGACTTTACTATCGTTTTTTAACAATCAACTAAAAAATAACTGGGTCATATCACCCAGGTGAACACAGGACACTTAACCCCCAGTGCAGAAAATTATCGTCACAGTTATAGATCTAAATTCGTATATAAATTGAATTCATAGTAACAGATGTCGATATAATGTCTCATACATCTATGTTTTTTTCTGTTATTGGTAAATAAAAAAAATACTTTGACCAATTACGATGCATTTACAAAGTTTAGAGTTCCAATAGAATACCCCAATTCCGACACTTGTGGTACAATTATATCTTATAGTTAGTTTTAGATGCTATAAATAGTATTTTTAGGTTAAATGATTAGGTTTTGGCATGAATGGAAGGAATAATATGGACCCTGGATCAATTTGAACATAAAATTGTACGAATGTGTGGGGACAGCAAGTCTATATTACACTTCTGGGTTTGTTTAAATAATATACTGGATTTTTTATGTAAGTAAAATTTATTTTAATTTATGAGTCATTTAATAAGTTATTGGCATAATCAATAAGTATAAGTTTAGACTATTTCATGAAATAACCGACTTATTACTATTATTAAACAAGTGGCTTTATTTGTCAAGAAAAACGAAACTTGTTCGAAAACGATTTTACTTACATGAAAAATCCTAAAACATTGGGGTAGGTACAGACAAAATTATAAATATGCCATAATTATTTTAATAATACAGTAATATTTATAGATTAACTACACAAATAGGTATATTGGTGTATTTTAGGTACTATATTATATTCTATAAATTTACGACAAGTAACATTGTTATATGTAATTAAATAATTATGTACGTACGCATGGTCCAATAATATTAGCATATAATACACAATATATTTTTATCTACATGATAGAATATATCACTTATTAATTATATATTGCTGATACGTCATTTTACTGATATATTAAAAGTATTCGGGAAAATACTGTACGTCTCACTTATATGTGTACCTAACTTAAATATAAACTTACCTACATTTATTAAATTCTCTCAAAATTGGCACATAACGACTAGTGAATACCAATTTTATATTTGGCATTTTATTTTTTTGGTTGGTAACACAGCTTGTTATATGTCATCTGATGGATGTGTCAATAATGACAGCTACAGTGCTATCATAGTTATTTTATTTCTAAAACAAGTAACCCAATATGAACCTTACTGACAAGATTGTAAAGAATACTGATATTTTGACAGACTTCCAGCCGCTGCAACTATCGTGGTTGCTGGGTTGTTGTCGAATTGCTGACACTGGTAACTCTGATTATATGGTTATTATATCAAGTATAAACATCACTGAGATTGATCATCAGTGCTCAGTGCATATTGATGCAAAATCAAAGCCAAAAATAACTATAAAAGAACTGTAAAGAAATATCCTCAGACACAACACCCATCCACCATAACCAGCTGCATAATTTTAAACATTTAAGTACAAACAAACAAACACATCACCACACAGAACTGTCCTTCACCCACACAAAGTCCCAATGTCTTAAGACCACTTTAGACGAACACGGGTCCGTCATTTTCCACTCACAGGACGTGAAGATTCTCACAGTTCTTGAATTTTGAATCCTCTTTTCCAAAGATCCATGTGAACATTTGTCTGGCTTTCATGCTAGCTCTTACCACTCCTCGGGATTTGTACCAATGTGCTGGTGAAGATTCTCTGCCTCCTTCGGCCGTGTATTGCTGCCGTTTTAGTCTGATCTGGTTGAGGATGCCGACTAGGAGTTCGTCCACGTTGTGGTTGATGCCGACTGATACTTCCATGAATTTTGCTTTGTAGGTACATGCGAGGCACTTGCCGTCTGTTGGAGAGATAAGTAAATTAGTTTAATTATAAGTGCTATTTCTTTCACAGAGTAGAGGCCTTTGGCGTGGAGAGCTAATATTTTTTAATTTTTTTTTTATTACCAGTGTTGTTTTTTCTTTCTCATCTTATCACAGCACGATCTAAGAAATAATAAATAATGCTCTCTTAAAAATATAGGCTACAATTTAAATGCTCACCAAAAAAGATTTTTAGACCCTAGATTAAAGTACAGTAAAGTACTAAATAAAATATTTTAACTTCAAATAAAATAAACCCACTCTATACTGAGGTGCCTAAAGAACAACGTTTTAAGATTCAAAATAATTAGACACTCATCAGAATAATTGTACGTGTTGTATTTATATTCTTTTTGCCTACCAAAATGGATAAATGCTCACCAAATCAATTAACCAAAATTATAATACGATCGTCTCGCGACAGTATCCTTTATGGGCGGCATGGGCACCGGGCCGTAGGCCGGCGGCGGAGGCCCGGCACTTCGGGGACAGAAGATATTAGTGTTATTTAATATGCGAGCGAAGCGAGCGCGCGTCATGGAGATAAATTGAAAGTCGTGAAATACAATATTGGTGACATCTATTTAGTGATAATATAAAATATATGGTCTGCAGTTAACTTTAAAGGCGTTTATAAATCTTTATGGTATAGAATAAAAAGGAAAATAGGTTCATTCCTACAATACTTTAGGAAACACAATTTGGTGAGCATTAATCCATTTTGGCCGGCATTTCGAATTTTTTTGGTAGTAAAATAGGTTCTTTTCTGGTAGGCGTTTAAACACAAGCCAAAAATATATAGTTTTAATTTAGACTTTTTTTCTTCGTTTGACTACTTTTGGGCGACTGCCGCTGAAGCTCTTAAATCGCATAGATACTCCTAAATATTAATAGGAGTTATCATTAACGACGGGGTATTGTTTAAAAAAAAACAGTCGAAGGATCTATACGAGAGAGTTTGAGGATCGAATCGTAACCGTATATCAGTCAAAAAAGGGAATAGGCTTGTCCATACAAACTTATTGCAAAAATGAAATATAACTGAACAAAACGCTTTTTTGAGAGAATATATAATTACGAAAACCATACTCTCTATAAAACTGTAACATAAAATTAGGAAAACTAGATACCCCAATATATAGTTAACAAAATAATAAGAATAAAGACATCATCAGACGTCCGACCGTCTCTAGGGAAATCAGCTCTTTCCAACAAAAGATAATTATGTAGAAACCGTCGTGTAATAACAGAATATTGGATATGGAAACTTTGTATATTGACCAAGTTTGGTCATCTTTATATAATTAACGTCTTGTTCACAAAAATCGACTTCGACTGGCCTGTTGGTCTAGTGGTTAGTGACCCTAACTGCTATGCCGGAGGTCGTGGGTTCGATTCCCACCCAGGACAAATGTTTGTGTGATGAGCACGATCATTTGTTCTGTGTCTGGGTGTAATTTATCTATAATATGTATGTATTTAGAAATATATAAGTATGTTTATCAGTTGTCTAGTACCCATAACACAAGCTCTGCTTAGCTTGGGACTAGATGGCGTTGTGTGATAGTTGTGGAATATTATATTATTAAAAAAAAAAAAAAAAAAAAAAGATGAACTCGACGAGAGTTTATGTTTTTCCCATGGGAGTAGGCAGAAACTACAAAAGATCTCTTTCTACGATCTCTACATACTTCTTTCGCCATGACCACGTTCATGCATGTGATCATAAATACTTATATATAAGCCGTATTGTATTCTTAATTCGAGGCAGTGGTGGCCCAGTGGTGGGAGACAGTAGTGGCCCAGTGGTGGCGGTCCCGACTTACGAACAGTTGGTCGTGGGTTCGAACCCAGGCAGGCGCATTACTTTGTGTAATTTATTTCATCACCACTGCTCTCAAAACGGTGAAGGAAAACATCGTGAGGAAACCGGCATATTTTAGAACCAAAAATTCGAAGATATGCGACATCTACCAATCCGCACTGGGCCCGCGTGGTGGATTATAGCCCATCCCTCTCCTAGAGAGGAGGCCTGAGTCCCTGCAGTGGGAACACTATAGGCTGATGATGATTGTATTCTTAAAGCGGTATTGTTTTGAAGTCACTGTAGTGTGGGAAAGAGGTGGAGGTATAAAGGACGTCTAGCGCCATCTTTTTCCCACTCCGTAATAAGATTGAAACAATACTGCTTTAAGACGTCATGGTAAGCTACCTGACCTTTCTGATGTACCCGACCGGTCAGTGTAAGTCCTTCTAGACTCTCTCCGCTTAAGATTTTACATTGAGATATTTTTTTTTTTTAAACGTTGCCCCCACACTAGGAATTTCTCCTGTATCGTGGGTGCGTTTACAAAAATTTAAACTCACATACACAAATACCCAGACCCGTAACAACTATCTGTAGGTCATACAAATACTTGTTCCGTGGGGGGATCGAACCCGCGGCACGCGGCTCAGCAGTCCGATCGCTCAGCCACTGCGCCAACCGTGCAGTCATTTCTTGCGCATACCATAGATAGCTGCATAAATGCTAGTGAGCATTCCATCTAAGAATACGCGGTGTGGGATGACTGTACACACTGAAATTTCTGATGGAATAACCCGGTATCGATCCCAGGTCCTCATACATCCACTAGAAAAACAAAACAGTCGGTGGCATACATAGATTCTTCGTTCTCCCTATTATATCACTAACCATACCATTATTATTTGTCGTAATCTAGTAATCAGAAAGTAATTTGCGTGGACATGTAACCTTATTATCTTTTAGATTAAGTATGATAAATATCTCTTGCTACAAGGCCTGCAAAGAATAAGTAAATAAGATTCTGTTTTGTGACAATGGATGATCAGATAGCGGCGATATTAAACTCACAGCTGCGATATTTTACGATGGAAACAGCTTTATTGTGTTTAGCTGTAATTACTTTCCTTGTCTGTTTGCTTAGCAGGCTTTTGTTGAAATATACTGAGGACGAATTTCAGTCGATCGAGTTATAAAGGTCGTAGAGCTGGTCAGTGTCAATATACCGTATCAAATAATAACAAACATAACATTTATTTATTGCCAGGCAACTTTGGCCCTTAGATGCATACCAACTGGCAGCTTTTGAACGCCGTTTATGCGTCGGTATTGACTCGTGATCAGTTTCATAGGTAAAGTCTGATCTTAATCATTTGAGAGCTGTTTATATAAGGTCCCATTAAAATAGAAAGACAAAATTTTAGAAATCATTCAGACCACCAAAATAAGGACAATGGTAAAAAAATTATAAGAAAAACGCATTAAAGTACCTACGTATAAAGAATGTGTTTGTTCTAGAGTGGCCGGCAATTTATTACTTTAGGTCAAAATAAAATCGCTTTTTTTCAGTGTTTTTATATGTTCAGATATCTTTGTTTAGACGTTGTTAGAATTTGTTCACCTATTTTAATGGGACCTTATACACACACGTAAAGCCTTATTAACAATATAAAATTTTCTATCACTTCAACAAACACTTGCAATAGTTGCGCCATAAAAAGTAACTTAAGCGATGCATCTAAATTATCTAACGTAGGTAACTGAAAAGACTTCAACTCACCTTGTGTCGAAACAGCTCGACTCCTAGCCAGGTCTATCTTGTTCGCCACCAGGATAGCAGGTCTTGCCCGAAGCATGTCACTGTCTATTAGCCTGGCCAGTTCCTGTTCTGCCTTCTGGAAGGATGCCTTGTCCACCACTGAATATATCACCACGAATGCATCTGGTGGTTCTGCGCGTTCGATTTCTTCCTATATTGTAGAATTATTGGTTTTATTAGTTACTTGAAGTAGAAGAAGGATGTGAGAAGACATGATGAGCCGTCGCCAAATGAATTAGACCATGTTTGTTGGGTGATAAAAAATGTTTTAGATGCTGGTACTGAAGATAACACGATGAAAAATCATCATTGTTAAGTTTAAAGACAGTCCACTATTGAACATAGAATTCCCTCCCCAAGGAAGCACCAATGACAGCAGTAGATTTCCTTGATCTTCACTGTGTGTTGGTAAACTAGCTCATGTAGAATATTATATAATCTTTATTTTCTTTGAGTACTCATACATACAGAGTGAGGGACAGTCGTTCGTAAACAGAGAGTGCATTCAGTTCCTTATTTTGTCGGAAAACTTATCCTTTACACTTTTTATTTATATATTTTTTACCCTTAATGAAAGAGTTATAATAAAGCTGTATTAAGTTATTATAGACAAGTATACGGCAGCCTTATTGTAAATCAATATTGCAATAACTGTCTGTAGCTTTAATTGAAAATAACTTTAATTAACATTGTGCCAACTGTTGTTCTACTGTCAAGTTCATTCAAACAAATCATTTTCCAGTGAAGACTTCAGCTACAAACTTTGTATTCATTCGTTGAAGAGTTCATTAAAACTTCTTGATTATTATAAGTTAATTTCAAATGAAGGTTGGTTGAAGTGGGATTGGCGGGCCATGTCTGTAGAATGCATCAGGACCGATGGGCCAGAGTCGTCACAAAGTGGGTGTCAGAAGACGGGCATCGTAGCCGACGAAAGAATATAAAACCCTTTTTTTAAGGATGATTTCTATCATCAGATGACTCCTCCCGCTGTAAGTGAGGAACAGAGTGTCAGACTCTTACTTACTAAAATCCTTCCGTGTTCCTCCTTTGCGTTACAGGGCCGCGTTGGCTCTTTCGAAGAAATTTGTCAGATCCCTAAAAAACCTTGGCGTGACGCCTTAAAGGTTTAGAAATTGGCTGGAGAAAACCGCACGGAGACAAGAGTAGTAGTAAGACAATATAGGCTAGATAAAGAAAAACAATTATGCTTACCTTTGTCGTAGTACAGTTCACGAAGTATAGTTCTGATTCTTCACCGTTCAGCATTATTGAGACCTTCTGTTCTGATCCGTCCGCGTCTGGAAAGATAGTTATGTATTTAGTACGTTTATTTGAGATGGTTTTGAGGTGGCGACGGATCATGCAAATTGCAACTATTTTGTCTGATGTCATGGGATGATGTGATCATCATCAGCATTCATCATTTCAGCCAAAAGACGTCGGCTGGACATAAGCTTCCTTCAAGTGGCACCATATTGACCGGTCTCATGCGTCTGACTTTTGAAATCTATAATAAGTATACACGAAGCAAAGTTCTAACCCGTTTTTCTCGGAAACAACAGTTTCTACTTTAAGATAATTAAGACCTATTTCGTAGTTTGAATTCAATATAATAATAATAATAATAATAATAATAATAATATTCCACAACTATCACACAACGCCATCTAGTCCCAAGCTAAGCAGAGCTTGTGTTATGGGTACTAGACAACTGATAAACTATACTTATATATTTCTAAATACATACATATTATAGATAAATTACACCCAGACACAGAACAAATGATCGTGCTCATCACACAAACATTTGTCCTGGGTGGGAATCGAACCCACGACCTCCGGCATAGCAGTTAGGGTCACTAACCACTAGACCAACAGGCCATTCAATGCCAATGCTATGTCCGTAACGACATAAAATAATAATCAATACGGAAGGAATAAATCACATACATATTAGTCATGAATGTTAGTGTAGTCAAATTAGGCCATTTTTTAATAAAGATTGGATTAAATTCTCCGGAGAGGCAAAAACGTTTGTGATGGATTTGTATGAGTTAAAGATCGAGTATAAAAAACAAATTGCTTTTACCACCCCTACGGAAGGGGGTGAAAACTATTAATTAGTCATAACTAACCAGAGAACACAGATGTACTCAGCGTAATTTTTTATACGCTTTATTACACCTCAGTCTACATTATTACATTTTATTTATTTTAATCAGACCAACGCAGAGACAGAAAAAAAAAATAAAAGTGTTTTTTGGTCATTGCGGCTGTGGGGAAAATTGTGTAGTTTTGTAAACTGAGGAAACGGTTAGACATTTTGACCTAAATACATTATTGATTTTGCACCCTAGTGTGACATATGGAAATTAGTTTTTCACGCATGTCTGCCGCTGTACTTCGGGGGAAATTTTGATTGTTTTGAAAATCATCACAATCATATTAATTTGGTCTCCTTTAAATTTGCACCCTTTAAAAAATTGGCATTTTTGTATGGAACATACATTTTTTTAGTATTGTAGTAATTGCCACTGAATAAATACGCCATGGAAGTGACAAGCGCGCGACACGGAATAATAAACTAACAAGAATGGGCTGTTTCTTTGAAGTGATTTTTTCCTAGTTTAGCTCTTATTTATGAAGCTTTTTAAGCATACTTAATTTTTGCTCACGTGTTCCGAGTTGCTCGTAAAAGTTTGTAAAAGTTTTTGTATGCCATTCATCTCTACTTCGTGTAATCCTTACTAATATTATAAATGCGAAAGTAACTCTGTTTGTCTGTCGCGCTTTCACGCCAAAACTACTGAACCGATTTAAATGAAATTTGGAAATTTGGTTATGGGCATGCTCAGCGCAGTTGAGCTGTTTAATTAATTGTTAAGCTGTTTGTTGTTATTTGTTTATGTATATGCTGCTCTTTTGTGTTGCTGCTGTCCATTCACGAATAAATACCTATTCTATTCTACACGGATAGTCTAGATCTATAGCCTAAGAAAGGATATAGGCTACTTTTTCACGTAGACGAAGCCGCGGGCATCAGCTAGTTACATCAGCTAGCTACAAGGTTACAGTTATTACAGCGAAACTTGGTTAAGTGGGACCTGGATAAGTGAGAAACCTCCATAACTGGAACTCATACTGAGGTCACAACACTCAACATAACATATCTGATACACTGGGTAAGTGGAATACCTCTATTAGTGAGGCAAAATTGCAGGTCCCTTGAAGTCTCACTTAACCAGGTTTGACTATATTTTAATCTGTAAAAAATTCTTTTCCAACAACATGAGAACAGAATACGAACCTAGAACACAATAAATGACCTATCTTGAACAAATTTCTTTCAAGCAGAAGGATTTTCCATGAAAATCCTCAATTTATTTTAAAATTATTTTCCAATAGATCCAGTCAGGTTATATCCATGAAGAGAGATTCAAGTTATCTCTTATATTTATTTTTTAAACTGAAAGGAAATTGGATAGGAAACTAAGTATGCCGTCTAACATTCAATACCAGTGCATTTCTTTTTAATATTAGTTGGTAGGGATGGATGCTTTCAGTAGTATTAATTTCAATACTGGATCTAAGTTGGAGTGAACTTATTTGATACATTTTATGAAGTTTGAGTTCCGTGTGGTGTCGGACGCAAAGAATAGCACCATCCCATATCTTCCCGTGGGTGTCGTAAGAGGCGACTAAGGGATGTACCAGAGAATGGGCAGCAGCGTTCTCTGTGCTTTTTGTATCGACCGTACTGCGATCGCCAACCCGCCTGCCAAGCGTGGCGATTATGGCAAACCCGAAAAATTAAGCAAAAATTACACTTAGGGGAGGCCTATGTCCAGCAGTGGACGTCTTTCGGCTGAAATGATGATGATGATGAAGAAGTTTGAGATAGCAAAGAGGATGTATTACAATAAAAATCCAAATCATCATCTTCCTAGCCGTTTCCCTAACTATGTTGGGGTTGGCTTCCAAAGTAAAGGGTAATGTATTACAAAATTATTGGGTTGTGGAGGTCAGTTAGGCAGTCGCTCCAAGTAAAAAACGGCTAGACTTCACCCCAACATGGTTTGAGAAAAAGGCTAGGCTATGATGATGATGGCCCAGTAACTGGTTATGGAGGTCATCAGATAAATACAGTTCATCAATATGAAATATTGGAATGTGGGATACATTTCAATATTTTATACCGGCCTTTAAAATGTTAGGCAAATACCAGATGGATAGACTCTGAAATGCTCTAAAACTTTTCCTGTCATCACGAAAATAACTACACAAAAAATAGAATATTCCTTATTATAATATTTTGAATATCCACGGACTATTCCCACAAGGCTCAAACCACTTAAACTGCGTAAGAAAATCCCAGACCAAAGACACGACAGCGGAACTTAAGTCCGGGAACACCGTTATAAATATCCGAAACTTGGCAAAACTTCGTACCTAAATCTTGGATCAGGCTTATAAAAAACTTTAAGTATTCAAAAAGACGTAAAAAGAACTGTTGGCAGTCATTACACCCTTGAGAATGGAAGTATGTTTAGTGTCATCCTTGTCTTTTAGAATTGAAATACATTGCGGTTATTTTCTTTAGACTGGACTAAAGACCTAGTTTGTCTAGTGGACGCAAGCGCCACTGCTGTGAATGAGGTCATGGGTTCGATTCCCACGTCGTCAGGCTAAGCGTTATTGAATTTTTCGATCCAGGAACTTCTCAGTAACAGCCACGGAGACTGTGCTTTTGCCTGGTTGATGGCAATAGGCCCGCCCCTTATAACATGGGACTTAAACAACGTAACTGGCGAAACTGTACTGGTGGATACACACCTTTCGGGGATTACAAGCGTAATTTTATAATTTTCTTTACAATATCGCCAGTATTGCGTTAAAATTTTTGCTTTTCTCAACGATCTATCAGATCGAGCCGTTTTTAAGGAGTTTCCAAACTTCCAATAGGTTCAAACAGGCTTATTCCACAATCCCCCTTAAAATCCCCCCTACGGGGGATACGTTATCTCGCAATCATGTCACTTGCAACAGCGTCGAAATACCGAGAGCTCATTATAATAATGGACAATCACAGAAGATATCCTTTAAGTGACAGTATAAGTTCTGATGAGTTGCTAAATGAAGCCTATTAAGTAATCACGCTAATTGCATTATCAGCAGTCTGGTTGAAGTTTCTTGCGGTTTACTCGTGATTGACAACCATGAATAAGCGTTTCTTATAGGTACTCGTATCTTCAATTTCAGCAGAAAGGATTCATTTTATCGAATCTAAATCGGAATAGAAATGACAGAAATTATTTTTACAGAAGGGAGTTGTATAATTTTGACCTCGTTGATCTAAAGGTAGAAAGAGCGACTGCTGAGCATGTTTCGGGTTCGATTGAGGTGGTCTATCAGCCCGTCGGGGCTGCGGATTACCGAAAGGCATGACGCGGCCTCGGCACAAGGGCGAAGAAGGAACATGGGTTGGTTTTTAGTCAGTAGAAGTCTGACACTCCCTTCCACTCTGTCCAAAAGCGGGGGGGGGGGGGGGGGGTTATTTGATAATTTTCCACCCAACAAAAAAAAAGGTGGTCTATCAGGAATTTCTCTGTAGCAGCCACGGAGTCTAGATTTGTCCACGTTTGATGGTAATAGGCTCGCCCTGTTACATGGGACTTTAACATAACCGGCGAAATGTGAGTTTGTATTATGTACGCCTTTACCTAATCCTTTGATTTGGATAAAGATGGCCTTGTACAACCGAGTTACCTTAAAATCTAAATAGAACACCGACCCTAACCAGGTTAAATCAAAACTGACAAAACGCTTACTACCCACAAAAATACATCAATTTCCGTCCGTAACATGAACCAAATATAAAATAAATAGTCTATTTAGTCGACTCTGATTCTTAACGACCATTAGCCATCAATCATGGCTGTCGTGGTTTAATAAGGACACTGGTATACCCAGTGACGTCAGAACCTGATAGGGCTTAAGGCTAAATTAGAGGGGGTGAGTAAATAATCCTATGTGTAAGTGTTAAGGGGGTTTTGGAGGTATGGTGCTAGTGACGAAGCTTAAGTCCTTAAAGTTTTTGTTTCTTTATTTCGTGGTTAGTGGCTAATCTGGCGTCAGAGTTTTCATGACGCCCATTGGCCTCCGTCTTTGCATTACATGCCGTCGAAAATCATCTCTTACGCCCAAATACTCAAACGTCACTCAATTATAAGTAACCCTCAAAACTCCTGCTATCTCTGTCACTCTGCGTTAAAGTAACAAAGACAGCATGAGATTTAAGTGCAACTTAAAATTTAGTGACGTTTGAGTATTTGGGCGTTAGGCATTTTGGTTTCCTCGCAACGTTTTCCTTCACACGTTTGAACTCGAGACCTATGACTTGACAGTCCCACCATTCACACACACACATAATTGTTAAATTTTAACACAGTGATAGTCTAATGGTCACACCATTAGACTATCACTGTGTTAAAGATGGGTTTCATCTAAGTAGATGATAAATGATAAGCATTCGACAACTTAATGGTCCCTTAAACTAACTGGTACCAGCGAAGAGGGTTTTTCTAATAGGAAGGGCGTGATGAGAGATCGAAGAAACAATATTTGAAAAGTTTCATACATGTATAAAAACTTTGCGGGCTCATAACAACGGGCTCTTTAGTAATGTAGATTTCCATCTAAAATTGAAGATTTACAACTTTTTTTTAAAGATTAAATGGCGACGATAGTACGGAAAAATTAATGAGCGAGTCCGATTCGCACTTGGCCCCATTTTTACTATATTACTTTTTCTAGTGCTACTACAACTTTATTTCCATAACGGAATTCCCCGCTGATTCTGGAGCCCTAACATCACATGAATACTAGATAATTCGAGGGCTGGTGGTACTCGTAATTGGAGCCAGTTTGTGACGTCACTTCGTTTTCTCAGGAGACTGTTTGACAAAGCGACGCGCGACTGTGATTGAATTCTCTACGTTTAGAATATTTTGAAGTGGTTTTACGACGGAGTGGTTTAACGATGAAGTTGAATCTCACGGGTATATGTGTGTGTGTGTGTGTGTTTGGGTTGGTTATGTAGATTTCTACATAATGAGTGTTGATTATGTTAAAATAAATTGGTTTTCTGATGGGACAATATTACTGGCGAAATCACTTATTTGTTTGTGTACCGGGAGTATTCGTCATGATGAAGGGCGACTGAAAATCATTCTAATCTTGAAATTACTGTTTTTTGTCGTCAGTTCAGAAGTTAACATCAAAATAATATGACTTAAACCAAACAAATATATAAAATTGCATAAGATTGTGAAATTACAGTCGATTCAGTCAGAGCATACACAATGCCAATAACGTCAATAAATTCCTATGGCATAAGTAATTCTCATCTTAAATGACAAGATGTCGTCATTGAATGTGGGGTGACTAGTATAATAAAATAAATAAATAAAATAAATAAAATTAGCCTTTATTACTGTTTAAACTTACATATCATTGACTTCAATTAAGTAACTACCTTTTTCTTACTTTACTACAATTAACTTATATCGGCGTTCGGTAGAAAAACAGCTTGTCTTTTGACATAGGCCTCCTCCAAAGATTTCCATTTCTCCCTATCTTTTGCTATTCGGGTCCATTCTGGACCAACCACCTTTTTTATATCGTCCTCCCATCTTTTAGTTTTTCGCCCTTTGCTTCTATTACCATCCCTTGGGTACCACTCCGTTATAATTTTAGTCCATTTTTCTTGTTTATCCCTTAACATGTGTCCTGTCCATTGCCATTTCAGTGTTCGATATAGGGAGTTTGCCTGTTTGAATTTTGTTTTGTTTTTAATTTCTGTTAGTCTAACTTTATCTTTTCTCTTGACTCCAATAGCACTCCTCTCTATACTATTTTGGCAGACGTTTATTTTATTTGCTAAGATTTCTGTTAATGCCCAAGTTTGACAGCCATATGTTAAACATGGGAGAATGCACGTATTGTAGACTTTTCTTTTCGCTTTAATTGGCATGTCTCTATCCTTCATAACTTCACTTAATGACCAGTATCTTTTCCATGTATTGGCTATCCTCCTATCAACTTCCTTATGCATGGTTTTCGTAGGTGATATTAGCTGTCCTAAGTATATATACTCATCTACATATTCTATTTCCTGCATGTTTACTGTGATCTTTTGTGTCTTTGAGGAGTTAGTCATAATTTTTGTTTTCATGATGTTCATTGTTAGTCCTGCTACTGCACTCTGGTCTGATAGCTGTTGCAACATTTGTTGTAATGTTCTAGGACATTCAGAGAACAGTATTAGATCATCTGCAAAACGTAGATGACTTAGATTTTCGCCATTTATATTGAGCCCTTGATCTCTCCATTCTAGGTTCCTGATTATCCTCTCCAGTGCTGCCGAAAATAATTTAGGTGAGATAGTGTCGCCTTGACGAACGCCTCGCTCTATAGAGAATTCCTCGCCTGATTTTTCCAATCTTACTTGTGCTGTGCTTTTGGAGTATATGTTTTTTAAGATTTTTATATATCTGTCCTGTATATTTTGTTCTTGCAGAGCTTCCCAGATGTACCCGTGTTCCAGGGAGTCAAAAGCTTTATTATAGTCTACGAATCCTCTCTGCCTCTGCTTAGCTTGGGACTAGATGGCGTTGTGTGATAGTTGTGGAATAAAAAACAAAACAATCCTAAGAAGTAAAACTAGTATAAACAGTGACGGAAATCCAAAACATGTGACTGAGGAGCAGTCGCTCGGGTCGATCTTTAGGTTCAAGTGCTTTACCACCAGAGATGTGCTATGCTACGTTGCTATGGATGCGTTTGTTATCCACCAATCATATTCATTGGTGCACATAGCTTAGCACTGGTGGAAACGGACTCAGCTAAGCTATGGTTTTTATATGGAAAGATGCGTGCTATGTGTTGCTATGCTATCTTCTCTACTATCGAAACATAGCATAGCATTAGTGGAAACGGTCACATAGTTTCATAACTTAGCTATTACATCTTCGCAGCACAGCTGCATAGCACATCTCTGGTGGAAAAGCACCAGAAACCACGCTTGTCTAGGTTGGTCCCTGGTTTGGTGACCGTACATTACATACCGAGTTCCCTCCGTGTCTCGGAAAGCATGTTAATAAGCCGTTGTCTCGGAAGTCTTATTTAGCTCTTTGACAGTTGATACAAGTAGTTAGTGGCCTGAAAAGTCTGACAACAAGTCTTACCAAGGAGTTTCGTATTACCCGGTACCAACTGGGGAGTAGAGGTCAGAATGACAGTCGTGCCATGTAAAATACCGGTAGTCAGATGCATTCGGTTAGACTGGAACCCAATTCCAATTCTAACATAGTTGGGAAAAAGGCAGGCAGGTGATGATACCCCTAAGGCACACCTCGGACACTCCATACAACGCCCGCAAAATAATTACCTATTACTACTACATAAACAAATAACGTTTGTGCACGACGTGCACGTGCAAATGTGTGCGTAAACTCTAGTAGGGTTATCGTAGCCTAAAAAATGGCGCGGAAAGTGCAACGGTCTGCGTCGCGAAAGCCGAGCGGCGACTGATGCGAGCGCGAGCCATTGCTCAAGTGGCGACGACGTATACCTCGAAGTGCGGGGTGAGGTGCGGTATTTAATATGAGCGCGGGGAGGTGAGTGTCCCTTCTGTACGTAGTACTATTATGTATTCTGTGCCTAAGGCACGACCACTAGAGAACTTATGTAAATAAAAAAACATTTACATCCTACAACATATTTTCACTACAAAATTGAATTGGTTTCTTTTCCATCAGTCAGAAGCTAAAATAGGTTACCCGTTAACAAAGTTCGGTGTCATATCGAGTCATGTTGCAAATAGTTGGCATCAAACTTCTATTTTAATGAGTCTTCTCTTCAATGGAAATGCGCATTCCTTTGACAATGTGACAATATATTTTCTAGGAATATTTTGCTAACGAATGTATGTGTTGGCAAGAGAAAGGACATTGGGAACTTTACTATGGGAAAAATCCCCACGGCGGACAGAGATGAAACGGAATTTTTTTGAAAGTTTTAGACCTGTAGGTATGTTTACTTAAAGCGCTATGTTGTGAGATATGGGAATTCTGAGGTAGGATGAGTCTAAGTTGGAAATATTTTTGTCTTAAATATTTTTTTTTTTTACATTTTATGTTGTTTTGCATCGCAGAATAACTAGCTTGAGCAGCACTGTTCAGTAAACGTGTGATGTTCGTCGGCTGAATAGATTATCTGCCGCAGCGCGCATTATCATAGCTATTTTTTAGCTTTGGGCCCGCAAGGGCTGACACCCGCGCCCGTGTCGGGCTTGGCCTCGGCACAAGGGCTAAGAAAGAACATGGGTGGTTTTAAGTTAGTTGAAGTCTGACACTCCATACCGCCTGGCCAGAGCGGGAGAAGTCATTTGATGATTTCCCAGACCCAAAAAAAAAAAACTGTGTAGGTAATGTGAAGTGTACAAGTAAAAGTATCAAAGTGTTGAAACCTTATTTTCTGAATGTTCCCATAAGTAACAGAAAAATGAAATGCACAGCAATAAAGTGGATAACAGTATCTATCATCTGTAATAGGTTTTGTTTGTGTCCGCTACTTTTCGAAAAACGGGGCCGAAAGTTCCCAATGTCATTTGTATCAATCAAATAAGAATTTATTTTACTGCCAAGAAACAATAGTCACTTTGTAAATTTGGAGTGTTTATATTGTTTTTTAAGCAAATTTAAAATTGAACATACATTAATTAGTAAGATAATTATTATCATCTATAGTTCAGAAAAAAAACTACGAGCTTCTAAATGTAGAATGCTTCAACTTCAAAATAAAGAACGAAATATATTTAATTGCAAAAATAAAACTTTACTTTCGGTTCCGAAAGTAAAGTTAGTTTTCACCGTTTTAGTGTTATTTCTTTGACTTCCAGTATTTGCGCTGCATCGCGCTTGCAATATTTGATAAGATTACTTATGAAGCTGTTATGCAATTGGCACTAGTTTGACAAGAATGCTAAGGGCCATGTGTAGTGTAACGCGAATGGATATATATATACAGGATAGGTATATATTTATGTATGGGTATTATATGTTTATAATCTATTTATGTAACTATTTATATATTATATTTATAAATCATTAGGTATGATATATTTGTTTTTTTTTTAATCATTGTTCCTCTCAAAAAGAGCACCTGCCATCTAATCTCTACACCACCCTTGGTTAACTGGTAGAGAATGCCTTTTAGAAGGCATTAAGTTCGCCTTTGTACCTTTTTTTTGTATGCAAAAAGTTTAAATCAATAAATAAATAAATGGATAAAATAAGAAATGAGTACATAAGGGAAAGTCTGAAAGTGGCACCGGTGACTGAAAAGTTGTGTGTCGTGTATAACAGTGGAGTAAGACCAAAGAAACGATGTATGAACTGTGTAAAAGATGATACGGCAAGACAGGAGTGTTTGTTGAGATGACGAGTCATAGAGAAGTGTGGAAGAAGAAGACATGCTGCGCTGCAATTTAATTAGATTATGGGTATGATAATGATGATGATGAACATGGTAATGGCCCGAAAGTCTGATGTATCGTATAACCCATTTCGAGTGAAAAAAAATAAAAAATAAAAGAACTATTATTATATATATATTTTTTTTTCGAATATAGGTACAATATTTATATGTTTGATAATTGCATGTCAATCAATGTTGTTGTCATGATAATTGTATGTTTGATGATTGTTTGATAATGCCTCTCTGGCTAATCCCTAAACATCAACAATCAGTACAGATCCAATCGTTCCCAGTCGAGATTAATCCCCGATGTATCCAAATTAATTCTCTATTATTAACTGGCAAACATTGTTTCACTTGAAAGATGTTAGGGTGATTCTATTTGAGGTCTCTTGTAATGTTTCTTACATCAACATTGTTTGTAGTTTTGATTAAACATTAAAATATCGAAGTAATTTATTGCGTATAGGCCTTTTATAACACGGGCATTTAAAAAATGATGCACGGTTTGAGTACCTATACCTCCTCGTTGATAATGCCATAATGGTCGCAAGTGCAATTAAGCATGAGGTTCTGGGTTCGATTCCCAGGTTGGGCAGAGTCATTGGGTTTTTCTATCAGGAATTTCACACTAGGAGTCTGGACTTATTGCCCGGTAAATCGCAATAGGGTCGCTCTGTTACATGGGACTTAACCCGCGAGCACTCGCGCTATGAGCATTTCGCTCACAGTAAATTTAAAACACGCGCCATTTTGTCAAAATTATGCGTACGGACATTGTTCATTCAGTAGCTGAGTTTCGTTCCTTCCTCCACCCCTGGATACAGTTCACTTCTCGCCAGTGTGTACCAGTCGCTCGTACGAGGAGGTTTGTTGCGCCGTGTACCATAAAGCGGGGTTTTGCTCATCGCGCGGGTATCGACGTAAGTACTTTTTACCCGACTGCTGCGAAGCTTTTTCTAAAGGTTTTTTTTTTTCAATTTTATCAACAGATTGACTGCTACTTTTATATAATATTATTGCTTTTTACTGACATAGGAAACTATTATGTATTTCTATTATTATTATAATATATCATTATTTTCCTTTAGACTGCCTTAGAAGACTGGCAAGGTAGTGCCTATGATTGTTAATTAAAAATTAAAAAGATTTATGCTAGAAACTTTTTGAAAATATTTTTTCTAGAATAATTATAGTGTAATTTATTTAATAACATTTTATAATGATATATTTTTTTGTAAAACTTGCATTTAATGACATTCATAAACATGAGCGAAATGCTCTACACGCGAGTGACCGTATAATTTCTAGAAGCGCGGGTGCTGGCGGGTTAAACATAACTGGTGAAATGTGGGTGTTCTATTAGGTACACCTCTACCTAACCCTTTGGGAATTACAGGCGTGATGATATTATGTGGTTTGAGTTGATCATTAGTATTTACTCGGATTTGAACCCACAACCTCTTGCTTGAGAGGCAAGGCTATAACCTCTGGGCCATAACGGCGAATTAATATGGGTAGATGTAGAAGAAGCTTTTCGGTAGAAAAACATTACAGGTTGTTATTATACGAGTATCTACAATAAATTAAGTACCTACCATTTATTTTACCCAGTTACTTCTTTACAAACAATTCAGGGTATTATTTCAGTACATACGTTTCTTTTTCTAAAACAGTATTTATTCAAGTATATTATAACAATTTTCCTATAACAAACAGCAATATGCTGTACCGTAAATATAATATTGTGAAGGAATCTTACATCTTAAAAAAACATGTAATATGGTATCGTGAGAGAACACGGAACACATCCCCCTGTAGAATAATACAGGGATTTCGCTTATAGGTCCGTAATTGGTTTCTGCATACTATAATACGTATAGCATGTTTGTACATGACATTGTATTGTACGGCAGCTACCGTGCTAAATTAGTATATAATTATATATTATTAGTGTATTATTATTAATATTGCTTTGTACAGGGCATATTACCTGCCAGGCTTATTATTGTGTGCTCAATAATTGTTATAATATAATATGTGTGGTGTACTTTTCAGTTTCTGAAAAGAAATAATTAGGCTATTTAATTTAGAATTATAGCGACTATTTTGTAATTTAAACTTGTGATTTTGAATTATTGTAAACATTGTTGATTTTTTATAACGGTTTTTAATGGTTCTGTTCTTTCCGCTCGCTAATGCGTATGTTTGAAATTAGAAAATGAGAAGGATATTTCTCGTCAGCATATAAAATCAAGTCAGAGGCTCATGGGCGTCCTATAAACTCTGACGAAACGATCAAATTATGAAATTGCATTCCCCCAATATTCCAAGTAATAATTAACCTCTGTACTGTGCTTTTAATATTTTCATAATTAAACGGACAGCGAGCGCATCAAATATCCACGTCCACAAACATCCACACTGGTCTCGTAAACAAAACAGGGGTATCTAAAAAATCTAGTCAGTATTATGTTTTATTTCTTGCAGGTACTTGAAGGGAGCGGAGAATGCGTTCACAAACACAATTTTAAGTGATTTGTTAGTTGAATAAAAACAGTGTATCAACCCAGTATGAAAAGAAAAAAAAGAAAATGGGTTTCTGCAATAAAAACATCATCACCATTTTCTGCCCACATTAGGAACGACCCTAACGGTCTAAATCCTAAAAATATAAAAAAATAAAAGTACGAAAAGCGGACATTTATTGAGTTACCACTTTTTGTCATTCGGTGTCAGAACAACTGTGTTACGAATTCAAGCGAGCCCAATTTCAGCCGTACCCAATTTCCGGGTAGTTGCTGAACGACAAATGACATGAAAATTGATAGCTGTACCGATCCCCTGGGTCAAACAGAGCTGTTGAGTTATTGGAATGTTTCGAGGCTTTTTTTTGTCCAATTAAAATAACTTTTCTTGGTCCATTGATGGAATGCTGTTAATTAAATGTTTAGCCTAGTGGTTAGACTGCCAAATAATAAGTCTTGTTTTCGAACCCAACACACGTTCGACACGATTCATGAGTGTATTACTTCCTTCAGTGATGGAAAACACATAAAAACTCTGATACCAGGTTAGTCTAGTGACTAGAAGACCACACGAAAAAAAAAGTGACACATCAAAAAAAGTGACACATCAAAAAAAGTGACACATCAAAAAAAGTGACACATCAAAAAAAGTGACACATCAAAAAAAGTGACACATCAAAAAAAGTAACACATCAAAAAAAGTGACACATCACAAACATGCACGCACTTTGTTCGACGCATACCAATCCATCCATCTTTTGTGATAGCCATACACTATTCTTATTCTCGTCACATAACTAGTTACCAAAAAAAAAGTCTATTAGTCGTAAACATAAACTTCAGCTCCCGCTAGCTAGCTAAAATGCATGGTCTTGTGCAGCAATAGTTGCCATTCAGCTGTCAATCGGCTACAGCAGTCAACTGCGGGTGACGAGCAATACGCTATTATCGACCACGCTGCTGCCTCTGATTGGCCTATATTGTGGCGACTACTATTGGAAAGGAACTCGATAGACAATCAAACTTAATATCACGCCTGAAATCCCTGAAGAATTAGTCAGAGGTGTACTAATTAGAACACCTACATTTCGCCAGTTATGTGTTAAGTTCCATGTAATAGAGGGCGAGCCTATTGTCATCAATTGGGATAAATCCTACTCCGGGCGTGGCTGCTATTGAGAAATTCCTGAAGACAAGTAAACACAATAGCACTTTGCCCGACCCGGGAATCGGACCCAGGACCTCATGCTCAGCACTCACACTTGCGACCACTCGACCAACGAGGCAGTCAATAGACGAGACAGTTTTTTTTAATTTTTTTATTCCATCATGAAGAAATTGAAACCCTCTTCTTACTTACCCTTATAGCTTAGTAACACGATAACCCTTGATAAAACTGGTCGTCAGACTTTTGACTACCGAGAAAGATTTCTTTTAAGAGAGAGAATCGCGTTCGTAAGTTAATTAGTTAGTTTTCAATTCGTTAGTTATTAATTTTATTATTTTTATATTGTGAATGTGAGGACCATGTGGGTCTTTCTCTAATTTTAACTATTGTCTGACAGTTTGCGTACTATAAGCGACCCACCCAAATGTCCTTTCTTTGGTATTGTTCGTCGTGACGTTGAGCTCCTTGAGTTATAAGTCGAGCTCCACGATAATTGACAAAATAATGCTTGCACTGACTGGACGGGTCCACTCAAATCTGTGTGGTGCTTTATTCAAAAGACCATCTCAGACACTAATCTGCATGATCTTCATGTATTTTATTATTTTCATATTGTGAATGTGAGGACCGTGTGGGTTTTTATTTAATTTTAACGATTGTTTGGCAGTTTGAGTACTTTAAGCGACCCACCCAAATGTCCTTTCTTTGGTATTGATCGTCGTGACGTTGAGCTCCTTGAGTTATAAGTCGAGCTCCACGTTATCTGACAAATGCTTGCACTGACTGGACGGGTCCACTCAAATCTGTGTGGTGCTTTCTTCAAAAGACCATCTCAAACACTAATCTGCATAGTCTTCATGTGTGTATTATACCAAGATTATGTTTGTACCTTGAACATATTGTAAACCCAAACGATTTTAAAAGAGTGTCCATGAAGTTTCTTGCCATTCTTCTCATGAGACCAACGCTTTGGAATTGGCAACTACAGTACACTCACGAGTTATTATGCCTTGTGACTGGGACTGTAGCTTAGTTTATTTAGCTTCAGTAGTTCAGTAGTTTACTGCCGCACTCGGAGAGCTTCAGTGGTTGCTTGGGCCGTCGCTTGGTAGGGGCTTTTGGCGGTTTTGACATACAAAACTATGTCAGGCCTTTGCTGGGTGGCGGCTTGAGTAATCGTTGGATATCTCTGAGTGCCGCAGTTAGTTTAATTCGACTATTCAAAAGTGCCGTTACTGGCCTACTTGAAATAAATATTTTTGACTTTGACTTTGAATAGGAGCTAATTTTCTGTTGCTTCGTGAAAGTTTGGGAATTAGACTGACATACTCAGGGACAGAATGTAATTAACAATCTCTAGGGGCACCCCTTTTTCCGCCGTGAAAGTCCTTATATAGATACCCGCAGTACCCACGTCTAAGTCTGTAGAAATTAAAGGAGTTTTTCAGGTCGCTTGCTGACTAAAAGTGCTTTTGAGACTTCAGAGCTCTACTACTAAAATGTTTAAGTAATTAACTAAAACTACAAGGATAGATAAGTGGCCTTTTCAAAGCTATTCGTATTTCCACAGTGACTCGATCCTCGACAACTCTCATCCAATTGCTAGCAGCCACTCGGCGAAGATAGTCGCTCCTCCGAGTTTCAGGGTGTCCAACCTTACGGTCTCCACTCAAGAATACGTCTAACGAGGACGAGGTAAAAATAGCATGTAAGGATCGTAGCATGTGGCGGTTCTGTGGTTTCTGTCCCAAACTAAAAAAAAAAAAAAGAATAGCCGTGAGTTTATGTATGTATGTAAAATCGAGTGCAAAGTGACAAATCCTAGTTAACCCTCCCCATTTCGCATGATGTTCGATCATCGTCATCATACCACAATGACGTGATAAATCACAATGACGGCATTTTGATTTATCGCTCTCGGCTTTCGGCTTTCGGCGTGCGGGATTAAAGAACAATAGACTGTCGGTTATTTATCATGTGAGGGCAAGCGTGTATTGATTGTGTGGTTTAATTTAGTCATTTATATGCATTCGCATTATTCTGGATGTTTCCATTTTTGATAATATTGATTGTGGTCGTTGCGAGAACCATAAATAAGTAATATTTCAATAATGATAGGTTAATGTGGTATGGACTCCGGATCCGGAGGGATGAGGAAAATGTGTAGTATGACTCTAAATAGCTGTAAGAGTAGAGGTAAACCAAAAAAACACGATGGATGGACTGTGTGAAGGATGACACTAGGATGGCTAGAATGAGACTGCTGAAATGACTAGTGATAGAGAAGTATGGAAGAAAAAGACATGCTGTGCCGACCCCAAATAAATTAGGATATGGACAAGAGAATGATGATGGCAGTTGCAACAACCGGACTTCAACGTACAGTGCAATCAAATTATCTTGGCAGGTCCAAACTTCGTGCAGGTTATTTTGTTACAACTAATGTATAAAACACTGTTTTAAGCTTTCACGGTTCATAACTATATTTAAAATGTCACTTACGGGATATCTTCCGTGATTATTATTTGTTTTAACCCGTGATCATGGCGCTTGCAACAGCGTCGAAATATCGGGAACTCAAAACAAATAATAATCACGGAAGATATCCCGTAAGTGACATTTTAAATATAATGTATAAAAGTGTTATGATTTTATTTTATTTGTATTTCTCACTGTTTAAATTAGATATTTTCTGAACGTATAGGTAAGTATTGGTTTATCTGGCAATAACAGTTTTCTTCACAAGTTTACATGCGTAAAAGTTCGCAGAGCCTATATTCAGACCTGCCAAGATAATTTGATCGTACTGTACGTAACGGTATTCATTCTGATGTGGTGAATGTAGCCATAAATCTTTTTCTTTTTGGAGGTTCGTACATCATCAAATGACTCCTCCAGCTGTGGGCAGAGCGGTAGAGAGTGTAAGACTTCTACTGACTAAAAACCACCCATGTGTCTTCGTAGCCCTTTTGTGTCAAGGCCGCGGTATCTCTTGCGAACAAGCCCGACACCGACGGGATCTCAGCAGTCCTCAAGTTTCCTTAACACAGAAATTGCCTAACGGTTAATTGATAAAGTGATACGACAGATTCCACAAAATTATTCCTTCTAACATAGCATCACGTGTTTCTCTCCCAACAGGTTTTGGTATTACAGCCACGTTTCGACAGCTTTTAGAAGTTTTGGGGTCAGGTCTATTTACGCAGGTTCTATTTAATAGGGGACGAGTCCACAGTTATTTGCTGAATACGATTCCAAACACTGCTACTAAGAATTTCTTGACACGGAATATCCAGTAACGCTTTGGCGAGCCAAAATGAATAGTCAACACGAGAAAGTCACTTTCTTTTCTAAGAATCGATTGTCGAAGCGATTTCTTACGTTTCTTATTCCCTAAAGGCGCGAACTTTTAATGAAAGGGGTAAAATAAAAAGTTTCTTTGTTTTCTATCTACTAAGAAGTTGAAAGAACATTACAGATACTTAAGACTTTCTGTTCGACTAGTTAAGTAAGGCATTACTTTTTTCCGAGTTCGAAGAATTCATAAAATACGTTACGCACGTAATAGGAGTAGCTGTGTTTTTTTTTGTTTTGGTGAGACTGGGATAACCGATAGGATAACCCAACTTAAGATAAGTCGAAGGATTATAAAATAATATTCTTTTCTATCTTATTACAAAAATTACTGACGTTGCTCAAGCTTAGCGGAGCTAGCCTGTGATGTCTGCCGTAAGCTCGACATGGGGTCATGATGTCATGGGGAAAGCTTTTTACCAAGCCGTGGAATGGCATAAGCTAACAGTAACAGAATTCTACTTAGCTTTGTGCCTTTTTTCATCACCACCGCTTTCAAACTGGTAATGGTACACATCGAGAGAAAACGAAGCGTGAAATCTTCTAGATCCAAACAATTGAAGACATATTGTGGCATCAACCATCCCGCACTGAGCCCACTAGGAGGCTTCCCAGGAGTGGGAACAAAGTGGGAAACGTACAGACTGATTCTTCAATTTTATTTTTCATTAAACTTATATTATAGTCTTTACAGCCGCAGCCTGAGAAAATCCATTAAGTTTAATGGACCATTAAATTGTGGGCAGTATATCTTTGCAGATAAAATTACATTTCACTGGAAAATGTCAAAGGAATTTAGTTTAAAATGATGTCCTTGTCTAACTACGTTAAACTGAGGTAGTTTTTTATAAAAGTGCCTTTTCAGCATGTCAGATGTAAGGAATATCATGAAGCAAACTTCTACCATGGGTCCAGTACAAGAGTGGAAGCTTTCCTGATTAAAATACTACATCGGTTATTAGAAAATTTAAATAGAAAAGATACCAACAGTAACAACTCTATACACAAGATGGGTTGTGTGAGTCATGTACTGAATCCATGGTTTGTATCACTACGTCCTTTACATCGCGTTTTTAGGGTTCCTTACCTCAAAAGGAAAAACCGGAGGCCTTAAAGGATCACTCATGTGTCTGTCTGACCGACCATTCCCCCTCCCCTTAACTCCGAAACGACTGAGCCTTAAATTTGGGTAAAAATACAGAAATTAGTTCAGCACTTGATTCACGAAATTCTTCTATAAGAAGTCTATGGTGCTAGAATAACATGGAAAATCTCTCAATATCTACTACAATGGTACGGAACCCTTCATGTGCAAATCCGATGGCACTTGGCCAGTTTTTTAAATGAAATAATCTACAAGTATCAATGAAACCTACTTGAAAATAATGTGTAAAACATTAATTCATACAGGCTTATTGGCTTAATTATGATGTAAATAAATTCAGCAATTAATTCGGATGAGTAATAAATCTCCGTGGCTTGTCAATATGCTCGTGTCTGCTGGAGCTGATTGAATTTCTCACTGTCAACGACACGAGAATGCGATCAGTGGCCACGAAATGAGCGGGTCGCACTCAATGAGAAAAATTAATTCAACTTCGATTTTTTTAATTTTGCTTCAGTTATGTAGAACCTTTTATTAATTTAACTGAGTGATATAGTTTTGAAACCAAAGGAACGAGAACGTGAAATGATATTTGCATCTTGTTCAACATTTACACAATTTATCAGTGGACCCAGTGCTACAAACTGCGCTACGCGACTTGCTACGCCGTAGCGCGTGTGCTACGCTACGCGCAGCAGTATGTTTCTTCCGAACTTTGGATATTGTGTTTTTGATAAAATATTTTTGAAGCACTAATAACATAAATAGGGATTTTTTTGGCGGGTGGGAAATCATCCCGCCAAAAAAAATCCCCATTAATGACTCCTTCCGCTCTGGGCAGAGCGGTATTGTTAGACTTCTATTAACTAAAACTTTCTTTGCCCTTTGTGTCGAGGTCGCGGTATCTCTTTCGAACAACCCGCAGCCGGGGTTACAGACCTGCAGGGCTATTGCGTATCTTTTAATGTCAGTGGATAACATATAGTGTCTATCAAATAACTGTCAAATGGTGAGTTTTTAAGAAAAAACTGTACCAAACCATAACCAATTTACAGTGAATCTATGGAAACTTATGATAGCCATTGACATTAAAAAGATACGCAATAGCCCTACTGATCATATCAGGTTATTGTATGGCTATAATGTCCCACTGCAGGACAAAGACCTCCCTTCGCTCTTCTATGCAATTTGCGATCTAGTGCAAATAAGTTACAAAAGGACTTCAATCCTGAATAAATAAGTACAAGCCGACTCAAACCAAATAACCCTAATAAAAGTTCTCACTTAAAAGCATCATATCCTTTTTTATCAATTATCTACAAATCTGCACGCCCTCGCGTGTTTTATGACCACAATATCTGTGCCTTTCACTCTGGTTTTAGTCGTGATAGTCCATTTTTTCCTAGCAATGCAGTGAAGATTCTAGGATCCATTTCTAAAGTTTTTTTTGTAGCTTCGTCTATTTGGTTTCCAGCTTTTTTCATGTTAAGTGCAGATAGATTTTCAATGGCAAAGATATATTATAACTCTGATATTATAACTCTGATATTGTTAAGGCAAAAGACGTGAAAAAAACTGAAAAAAAGTAAACAGTCGGTTCATTTTCAAAATAAAAGCTCGTGAACACATTTACAAGAAGTTGGCAGATTCGTCTCAAAATTAAGTTGTTATAGTTTTCCTTGCTTATCTTTCAAAACTTTATATATTTTATGTATGTATTTATGTATGTATTTATTCTTATAATTTAGGTATATATCTTTTCTATTATGTTTTTTTTCTGTTTTGCACCTACTACGTATTGTCTCTGCATCACCCTAAGGTAGACTGGTAGAAAATGCCCAAGGCATTAAGTCCGCCTTTGTACAATTTTGTTGAACATAAAGTTTTAATAAATAAATAAAAAAAGCCTGTAGGTACTGGGTAATACAATACCCCTTGGCAATACTGGTTGTCAGACTACAGGCCACTGACTACCTGTAACGACTGACAAAGATCTATAAATGACAGCTGGCACCTATGGCTTAACGTGTTTTCTGAGGCACGGACGAAACTCATACGTAGTGGATGACCACCCAACCACAGACCAAACTAGACAAGCACTGCTTCAAGTAAAGATGGACATGGAGTTTCTTGCCCGTTCTTCTTCATGAGATCTACGTTAGGGAACTGGCAACTACAGTACTTTCACAAGTTATATTATGCCTTGTCATTGTGACTGTAGCGTAGGAGTGCAATGCGTCGTTTCGGGAGATGCTGCGTCGGGCTGCGCGGCGCCGGATGTTACCGGCGGCGAGTGCTGTGGGTGCGGGGGCGCGCGGCGGCGCGTGCCGTGGCGGCGGGTGCGCGGGTCTTCGGGTCGCGGGGCGGCGGTTGCACGTTGCGGCGTGCAATCGTTGTTCCGTGATTCGGGGTCTCGAGCTTTCGTTGTTGCGGTTTGCGTCGCTGCGTGCTTTCGTGCTCGCAGTGTTCGTTGTTGCGGGCATTCGGTGGCGTGTGGTTCGGCGTGGTGGCTTTCGGAATGACGTATAATATTGCACTCGTAGTTTCGTTTTTTTTTTGTGAAATGTTCTTCTGACATTCAAAAGTGCCTGTAATGGCTTATTTGAGTTTGAGATCGAGCCGAGCTGCTGTTATTATTAAGCCACAAGCTCATTTAAAATACTTAATTCTATTATATCATTTTGAACACTTATTATCCTATAACTACACAATATTAACATCCTTTACATTAAATTATCCACTATGACACAAGCAGACACGTAACGACTCTTTTTATGAATTTTAAAATAAAAGCAGACAACGTTTAGTTAGACACACTTCGCGATGAAAAGCTTTTAATATTAAAATTTAAATGGATACCTTAAAATTAATGCGAAACTGTAAAATGAATGTGGTTTCAGCTGTTCATTGCAGAGTATTAATATAATGCCTCCCTCATCAAAGGGTTGCGTGATATTTGTATGGCTTCACCTTGTGAACGGCCGTCAGTCGAGACTGGTCATCTCTTAGCTGCCATGGTTTATTTTATTTGAAATAGGAATGTTTCCTGACTATAATTCTGTTTAGTCCGTCTGTTAGATTATCCAAAAATATTGGATACGAGTTTTTTATTTTGTTTTATCAAATTAATAAAAAGCGAAAATAATACGTGTCAAAGATCATGAGTGGGGGCTTGTGACGTCACTTTATGGTACAAAATGTACCAAACTATGACGTCACGCGATTTATCGAAGCACTGTATCGTCTTTATTTTTTGTTTACGTGAAAAAAGACGGTCTTAACTTGCACGTCTTTTTACATCGTGCTCACATAATAGTATGTGTATAATCTCAACAGGAATGATGTAACCAAGATTATCGTAACAATATAATAATATTGATTTCAAACAGTAACTATTGTATTTTTTAAAATTCCATTAAGATCTACACCTTGGAATGGGTGACTAAAGTACTTTCACAAGTTATTATGCCGTTTTTTACCCGACTACGGCAAAGCCAAAGGAGGGTTATGATTTTGACTGGCTATGTATGTATGTATGTATGTATGTTTGTATGTATGTATGTATGTATGTATGTGTGTATCTTCATCTGTTCCCTCATAGCTTCTAATCTACTTAGCGGAACTCGACATATGAGGTATCGTTAGAACCGTCTTAATTTTCCGCTGAACATAGGCTACGTGACGTGTCACAAAAAGCGATTTGGCGCCCTCTAGCGGTCAAAAAGTAAGGCTTAAAAAATAAAAATGGAGATAAACACGCCGTGTTTGGTATCATTTAAAAGGGCCTCACTTGTACATTTCCAAAATATTGCTCAAATTTAAAATCACGCCCTCTAGCGGACAAAAAGTCAAGAGTAAAAAAAAATATTTAACACCAAAATTGTTTAAATAAAAAAAAGTAAAAAACTAAAACCCGACTACGACAAAAAAAACGACGCTGAAAAAGTATGAAACAAGATTTTCAGGATAGAACAAAAAGAAAAGCCGTAGTCACACGTTATAGGTACCAACCTAAACACTTTAATACCGTGTGACTACGGCTTTTCTTTTTGTTCTATCCTGAAAATCTTGTTTCATACTTTTTCAGCGTCGTTTTTTTTTGGAGGTTGGGAAATAATCAAATGACTCCTCATCAGACTTCTACTGACTAAAAACCACCCATGATCCTTCTTAGCCCTTTGTGTACGAGGCCGCGGTATCTCTATCGAACAACCCGCAGGTGTTGGCAATGCAACGCCCCTGCAATGTTGCTGACATCACTTTGAAGCGTGCGTGTAAAAATAAATATTGTAAACCCTGATTTTACAACTAACAGTTTTATTTTTAAATAGGAACGTTACTGTATTTTCATACAAAGAGAGAAAATGTCCCAAAAATTTCTAATAAAACACATTCTAAAAAAGAAAATCGAAAAGCGAAATAATTCAATAAACAAAATTGTTGACGCGAAAACGATTTTTCCTTCTATCGCTCCTTTTTTAATTAAAACGACAGAATTCTGATGAAAGTTATTACAGTTCACAGATTTTACTCTTTGTGAGTAATTAAAGGTTTCTCGAAGTTTCGTTCAGAAGCAAGATAGAACAAGTGTTACTTTGTTGGTGATTGTGTTTCTGTATTTATTGTTGGATTGTTAATTTATATTACTAGAGACTGCGAATAGTTAACTATATAATAAAACGCTCAGAAGACATCTTCTTCGTCGTAGCATCATCGATGTAGTGACAGAAATTGAGAAGAGTATGCTTAAATGGTTTGGTTATATGGAGAGGATGAGTGAAAGGCAACTGCACCCTCCAGGACTGGAATGAAGCAAACGACAGAGCTGTCCAGGTTGCTAGGTACTGGCTGGACCAAATCTAATACATCGGTTCGAGAAGATGAAGATATTCTACCTAATAAGGGTCGAGCCTATTGCCTTCAACTGGGGATAAACCCAGACTCCTGTACTTGAGAAATTATTGAAAACCCTAATAACTCTTTGTCTAACCTGGAAACCGAATCCAAGACTTCATGCTCAGCAATAGCGCTTGCAAAACACAATACACATCCAGTAATAATAGTAGTTAATCAAATTCTGACGGCTATGATAAAACCAGAACCATCCCTTTTAGTAAATAAACCAGCCCAATGTTTGTACTGAAAGGGGTAACACGCCAGATACGCAGTAATCAGATTATGCAAACATGGTTTTCTGTTTCATGGGTCCGTCCGTTGCGGGAAACCGGGGGCAATTGTCCGACTCATAATATAAACTAAAACGTTTCCGGAAAATAAAGCGTATTAGGTTTGGTATAGAAAATACACACGGTTCATTAAACCCTACATCGAAGTTTTAAACTGACATAATATGGTGGTATGAAATAAAGTCTGAAGCCAACGTCAAAGTGGACGGGGCGAATTTCTGCGACGTTCTGCTATTTCTACTTAACCAATGGGGAAAATTGTGAGTAGTGTGTGTATGTATGCATGAAATCGCCAACCCGCATTGAGCAAACAACTTTGATTAAAGATCTATGTCATCATTTTATGGGTTCCAAAATAGTATGTTCGTAATCACATAAAATTACAATCGAAAGATTGGGAGAACATCAATTTTAAGTCACTTCAGGTTAGTTCTCGTTTCCGAATCAAAAAAATTAAAAAAAAGTTAAAGCAAGGACAATGAACGGAGGTACAATAAATGGTAGCCCTCAAACGATCACGAAGTGGTAGCGGGCTCGATTCTACGAGTTCCTCATAATTTATGAGACCCTAGTACTCCCGGGGCTGTTATCGCGCATATTACCCCCAAAAGGGTTGTAATCAAAATAAAATGTTTTATTTTTCGTATTTATATGAAACGTTTTATAAAAAAAAATAGGTCTTCCCTTCACGATGAATCGTTTTTAAGAATGTACCTAAATGTTATTATTGATGTTATGGTTCTTCTTTTGGTTTCGGCAGTTTGGTACATATGCGATACTTTTTAGTGGTTCAGTGAAATAGCTACGGACACAGGGATTTGAAAATCAACATCAAAATAGGAAATAGTGAATTTATATTTCAGTATTCTGCTACTAGCGTTATGTTTACTGGTTTTAGGTAACATTTTAAGCTACTTATACCTCTACTACTACTACTTCTACCTTTGAAATAATTTATAATATTTACAAACAAAATTTTACAGAATAAAAATTACAATAAAATATATTATCATACAAGTATCAAAAAGGGAAGAATTACAGGGCGTCAAAAAATTTGTCTACACCGCTGTCAACAGGACAAATGCCCAGAAGGCTGGCAGCATTCCCACGTAGGATGGCAATGCTTATTCTTTGCCCGAGAATTAGGCCAGCGCAAACGCCGTCGTACGTAAACGTAGGCCGAAATGTCGGAAATCCAAGACAAACAGTAAATATGCTAAACATTCCGTTTTCAGTGTTAATGATAAACTTTTTCTATTTCAAACGGCTATCAGAACAAGATAATCCGACTGAAAAACTCCAGTAATGGCCAACAATGCAAGCAAACGAATACAAACGTAGCAATGTAATAACAGAATAGTTTCTGTAACGATTCAGTCGAGATAATTGCAAAGTTAAGTGAATTTCTGTCGACGTGCAATGCAAAGAACTGCCACCATGTAAGAGAAAAAAGTCCGAAATCCCACTTTACACGTGGCACGATAATTAATCACTGCAAGAACTGATGGACGCTAACAAAAGCGCCAAACTATTAAGTAGTTCTGGGCCGACACGAGGAAGATAACACACGATATGAGTTCATACATCACATCTGCTTAGCCTTTTTTCAATTGGTTTCTCGTTATGGAGCGACTGCCAATCTGCCGCCCACAACCCAGTTCATACTTGGTAATACGATACCGCTTGGTAGTCAGTTTTTTTTACTGCCTGTAACGACTGTCAAAGTCAAATGACAGCAGGTACCAATTCTATTCTATTTTTATTTAATGGCAATTAAAGCCGATGTCGACTATTCTGCCAATGTCCAGTGAGTTGGAAAAACAAGTGTGGAAAAATAAAAAATACGAGAATGTAATGTTAGTTAAACTACAACCAAGGTAGCAAATTACATTCTTTGACACCACGTGGAACTTGTCGGGTTAGTACGGGAAGCAGGTACCAATGTCCTAGCGTGCTTTCTAAGGTATAGAAGAAACTCGTTATGTCATGACTGGTCACCCACAGACCAACAAGAAAGCGTAGCTTAACCTTTGGTGACATTATTTAGCCAAGAGATTCTCACCATGATTGGACTTTGAATTATATTTGTAAAGGGTAAGCTGCACTACTGTCTCCAATTCTTTGTAGTACAAGTTTGTTCCATTAAAAAGAACAACAAAAACGAGGAGCTCTGCTGTCCTTTATTTCTTTATTTGGCGTGAACTTCACAGCATTGTCGTTTCATAAACGGTCCAGTGTTTTTAGATTGCTTTCTTGTAGTATTCATTCAGGTTTGTTATTAAATGAGAATTTTATCTGCAGCTTTTTGGTTCGTAAGAAATAAGAATGTGTGCACCCTGCGAAAGAACAATTACCGAAAATACAATTTTAAATAATAGAATTTTAGTTTAATTCTTTGTGACAAATACATTGGGTAGGAGAATGATGATATTTGCGACAAGCACACTCAGTTACATCTATCATCATCATCAGCCTATAATGTTCCCACTGCTGGGACTCAGGCCTCCTCTCTAGGAGAGGGATGGGCTATAATCCACCACGCGGGCCCAGTGCGGATTCGCAGATGTCACATGTCTTCGAATTTTTTTTGGTTCTAAGACATGCCGGTTTCCTCACGATGTTTTCCTTCACCGTTTTGAGAGCAGTGGTGATGAAATAAATTACACAAAGTAATGCGCCTGCCTGGGTTCGAACCCACGACCTACTGTTCGTAAGTCGGGGCCGACACCACTGGGCCACCGCTGTTACATACATACGTATGAATATATTCTTAAAATTATGAAAATATATTATTTACTTCAAAAACCGATGTATTTATGTTACGTTTACACCGGCCGCTACGCTCGTGCTAGGGCCTCTGATATTTTAGTCACCGTTAACAAAGAAAAGAGCGCTTTAAATTCTTGCACAAATCCTGTGTTTCTGAATGTGCAATCCAATAGACCTTCGAATGAATAAAACGCTGTTTTTGTATGCTTACAGCGTTTGAAAAATCTCGGGAAAAAACTCCAAATCGAAAAATGGAAAATAAATATTCTGAACTCGTAAAAAACCTAGCTTTTAAAACTGATAGAGCAGCTGTTGATTAGTCTAAAAGCTCGTTCAGTAACAAACTAATAGAACCACTTGCGCACTGGAATGTCATTGGTTAAAATCCGTTTGACGTCGACCAACGTCAATTTAACTTGCTCTGATTGCTCGAAACAACATTGCGCTATGCTCTACTATGGTTTCATTTCATTAAGAGTTTTGTCGCAGTAACTTTACACTACAGTCCTTTTACATCCGCATTTGCGTCACTGTTAAAATCACACCTTTATTCTGGGTACGGTAAGGTTGATTTTAGATTGCTATTACCTACTGTCAGATCTGTTAAATGACAGTGATCTTTATTTCCATTGAAATAAGGTAGCTATTGGACTACAGCTATCAGTGGTGCAGTGATTATGAAAGGTCCGTAGTAGGAACTTTACAGTTGGTACCAAGTTGGCACGATTGTGTAACTTTGTGGTACCTGAGTGTCAGTTGTTTTACAGAACTAGTGGGACAATAAGACAGTGACGTCATATTTTGTAAGGAAAGCGTAACTTTACTTTTGCTGAAAGATGAACTAGTGATAATTTCATTAGACTGGGACTTTTTCATTGTAAAGAAAAGGCTGTGAAAGCTTTCTTGGCAAATCAAATTTTTACCTATAGAGATCTACGCTTTGGAATGGACAATTTCATTACTTTCATAGTTTTTATGCCTTGTGACTGGGACTGTAACTATATTTCATTGTTCATCTTTCTACATTTCGGTTCCAGCTACAGGTTTTTGAATTGTCGAAGAAAAGACTGTTTTGATAATTCAAAAGTATGTCATCATCATAAAATGTTCGGGTTATTATGATAATGGGTCATTAAGGGACCCAGTCCCTGCAGTGACTTCTCTCTAAGAGAGGGATGGGCTGAAATCTACCACGCGGGCCCAGTGCGGGGTGGTAGATGCCACATGTCTTCGAATTTTTGGTTCTAAGACATATCCTCACTATGTTTTCCTTCATCGCTTTGAGAGCAGTGCTGATGAAATAAATTACACAAAGGCGCATTAGCGCCTGAATGGGTTCGAACCCACGACTCGCTGTTCGTAGTAGCTGTCTAAAGTCAGAAAATTAGTGGTGTGAAGTATGAAACCCCCCCCTGCTTAGCAGTCGTAAAGTCACTGATCCTGCGTCAGATTTCTTCCCGGTCGTGCCGGATTGCTGGTTGTTCGGATTATGTGAGTAAAGGAACAAAGAGCGCATCTGTGCACTGTGTCAGCCATACAGTTATGCACTGTATTACCTCCTGTATTATACATTACATTGCTAGTTATGCTGCTGCCAGGGCCAAAACTTGCATCCACAATAGGGAATATTCATGTTTTTCTTTTTTGTCTTAAATTAATAGTTTAGTATTTTATAACGTAGAAAAAAATATTAATGGGCTTCAAAATACTCCAGATATTTTTAAAAATGAAATTTAAAACTTTAAAAAAATTTAAGCAGTTCAAACGCCGCCATTTTGCGCGCGCTTTGCGTGACGTCACATGACACGTCCAGTGGGTGTTTCACAGAACATCTACTTATCCTAACGGGATACAATGTCGTGTCAGATGACGTCACATTTCGTTCGACCAATGGTGGCGCGTTTTGGAAGTTTGAATTTCGCTCCCTTATTTTGCACTTTTTGAATATTATTTTAGGGGTTTAAATAATCAGTAAAAAAAAAAATCCTTTTCATTATAATATTACGATAATAAGTATTCGAGAAAAAAATATTTTAGGCCCTTTCAAATTTTATGCATATTCCCTATTATATATACTTATATCCACAATTTTTAGTTTGCACATCTCAAAAGCTTGGTAGTGGTCGTAACCGTTACTGATGAGCCTAAGGTCTTGGGATTTTTTTTTAGTCTTGACCCCACAATAGGAATTTCTCCTGTATCGTGCGTGCTTTCACAAACATTTAAACTCACAATTCACATACACAAATACCCAGACCCGAAACAACTATCTGTAAGCCATACAAATATTTGTTCGGTGCGGGGATCGAACCCGCGCCGATTGACATTAAGTTTTTCCATCCAGAACTTCGCAGTAGCAACCAAGAACTTGTGCTTGTTTGGTGGCAATAGGCTCGCCTCTATTACATGAGACTTTAAACCTTAATGTCATAAAGTGGCTACAACTCTGTCTAAACCTTCAAGGAGTACAGGCGTGATGTCATGTTATAAACTATAGTCCATCGATCAGAAAAATTGATTTTATTCCGATCAGGCCACGTAATCTGACCACATCGTTCTATTTTAGAGAGCATTCATGTAAACAATACGATGAGACGATGATGGAATCTAATCATCCATATTTTCTAAGAAAAGTTTTGTTTAAAACATCTATTTTTATGTCTTACATAAGTTTGCGGTTGCTGGTTGAAGAGCAGTTTGTTTATTTTATAATGATTATCTTATAGTATGAGCTCGTTTGTGAAAGATTCTGATCATATCTCAAAGGTAGCAGGTGAGAATTTATTACTGATAATGAGGTTGGAGAATTAAAAAAAATATAATATTGACAAGCTTTATGGTAGCATTTCATTTATGTCATCATCATTCCCCAGATAAATTGGGATGATTATTATCCCAATTTATTTTGTGTCTGAGTTACATTGTCTTCTGATGTAATGAATACGTGGTAACATGTATTATTTAAAATGCCAAATTTCCTCTGAAACAATTAATTTAATTTCATAAAATGTAACCTCTTTCGCCCAAAACTTTATGCTTTTTCAATTCACACACACGACCGTTTCAAAAACATAAAATAATAAAGCAAGGTTTTCGAACCGTAAAGATGAATATTCAGCTAGCGACGACGAGTTCAGGGCACAACTAATTTAGAAGTTGAAATTAATTTATATTTGTTCATTAGGAAACTCAGTGTCGAGGCGTACCGGTTAATAAATTATATTGGGTAACTGCATCTGGAAGTTTCACTTGGGGACCCCGTGCCAATAGTTAATGTTTTTGCAATTGGTAAACGGTTTTCTCATATAGGTGGAATATTGCGGTACGTAATCATCGTGAGTGGTGCTTGCCTGAACTTAATACTTTCGTACTTCATAGAAGTTGTCAAATTTGCAAAAAGATTGTAATGAATTACTTATAAGTCATTACAATCTTGCGGGAATGGTAATAGTTTGCAATTTGATTATTCTACAAACTGTCATGTCTTGCAATTCAATGAGGGATAGTGTCTGACGCAATTGACATGCTGTTCTGTCGTGCTTCTGTCTCATAAGGTAAAGGTCTGCCCTATTATTAACACGCTATTATACTTTACCTGTAGTAACTTATACCTAGTTAGTTGCTATGTGAAATATCTTAGAATTTATATTACGGGTACCTACATCCAGGTTTTTGATTGAGCTGAAACTGTGCATACACGTTCAGTACACCACACAAACATACGACGCAAGCACGACACATATACACAACGCCAAACACAAACTTACACACAATACATACACACGACACTTACACACATCACGACACTTACACACATCACGACACTTACACACATCACATTCACAAGTCACATTCAATTACCAACTACAAACCAAAATACTACTGAGGGGCAATACTGTTTTGCTCTTATTTTTTATTAATCTATAAGTTTAAGTTTATTTTAACTGTTTTCTTTTTAACTTTGTTTTGTTTATGCTCAACGATGGATACTTTCAAAATGTAACTCCGTACTGGTTTGTGTAACTTGAAAAATAGAGCCCTGGTACCCATATCACAAGTTTAATCTTAGCTTGGGTGTCAGTGGTACAATCGGAGACTTATGCAATTTCAATAACTTAACTGTCATAATCTGATTTGTAATAACCTAAACGATTCTATGTAAATTGCAATTTTTGGAAAATAAAGTTATTTATTTATTATTTAGTTTGGACGAAAATGATGGTTAGGTAATGACGTCATTTTATGAGTATGAGATTATATTAATGAGAATACTAAAATAAAGACGAACCTATATTTAAATGATTGATTTTTTTCTACTGGTTTGCTTTAGTTTACTTTTATTACTTACACTCAGAACAGTTGAAATGGTAAATGTGTTTCTTATAATGCCTATTTCTAATCCAACAACCCGTGCCTGTCACTTTGACAGGTGATTCAATTAAGTTGACGTTAAGTAAATGAAACGTCATCGTGGCAGGTTTTATGATTACAGTAACCATTGGCAACCGTATACAAACAAATAACTAGCTAACTAGCAATAGGTAGCTCGCAAATTGGTAACGGAACTGAAATTATAGAGATTGCGATCCTTGTTCAATTATTTAATTAGTGAAAACCGGAGATCCGGAGCGAAAATAAAGCTATGATGAAAAAGATAAAATTTAAATGCGTAATTATAGCAATTCTGTAAAATTTTGTTTTACAAGGTCTAAATGAACCCTTCACGAAGCTGTCAATCAAGCATTCTGATTATGTATATATCAATACTAGCTGATGCCCGCGGTTTCAACCGCGCGGATGTCGGTTATCGCTACCGATGCCGGTTATCGCGACCAAAAGTAATATTTTCGTACCCCCCTTTCAACCCCTTGAATGAAGTTTTTTTTTAATTAAAACGTAGCCTATGTCCTTTCTCTGTTATCAAAATATCTCCATACCAAATTTCATGCAAATTGGTTCAGTAGTTTAGGCGTGATTGAGTAACAGACAGACAGACAGAGTTACTTTCGCATTTATAATATTATAAGTATATAAGTATTATAAGTGTGGATAAGTATCTGTACGCAAAAACATTACTGGGAAACGCTTTTATTTTGTGAAAAATCACGATATACGGTCGGCAACTCAGTGTAATGTACTCAAAATATTGTGATGATGCTGGTGCATTGAATAGTTTGGGGGTTGTAGAATTCGTAGAGGTAAGATAAGATAAGATAATTTATTTATTTGCGTAAAACATATGGTATACAAGATAAAGTTGTAATATTAAAAACTTGCGAGTATGGCTTGCTCCCTGTAGTAATTTTTAACGGTTTCTTTTTTACTGCAAGACATTTGTGTGAAATGAAGAAGACGGTGCTTCCCCTACGATGCGGTAGGTAGGTGGTAGGTTTAGGTTGGTTTAGCATAGTTCTTCCACGAACGGAGTCAGAATTTCAGTTTTACCGTCTCGTGATATTTAAAGCAGCTTCCCACATCGTTTCCAATTTCCTAGAACCTCCATAAGTCTACAACTCACCTCTCTGTCTATCATAAGCATTAATACACTCGCTGGTCTGGAACTGGCTGATGAGGGCCGTCTTGCCGACTCCTGGAGCGCCCACCATGGCCACGCGGTGGAGGGCGACCGGCTTCCGTTCCTGAGACTCGGGGGCTGACTGAGCTGGTGATGACGGGGCGAGGCTCCCGGAGCGCGATCTTCGGCGGCGGAACGAGTCTCCGCGGTTCACTATGCCTGGGAAGAAATTGGGATGGTTAGTATCTGGAAAAGCTGGAAGGTCTTGAATTGTTCTTGTCGGATTGGTCGGGAGAGGTGAAACCTAAAAATGAGTTGCGGAATATAACATAGCGTACAAAAATGCATACGATAAAATACAAATTAGGGGAGATATTTGTCCAGCTAAAAATCGGTTTAACAGTCTAACATGAGCCTATAGCCATACCTTCTATGGGTAACATAAATCATATTATTTACAACGCTGGTACACGACGACTGATCAAGCGTGTCTATAGATAGATCTTTATAAATGACATTGAGGTTCCTTCATTCATTTTTAGTCTAAGTCAATCCTTTGAACGGTAGACACTTTCAAGCTGCTAAAATGTGTCTACCCCTCGTCTAACTTATTATATAGAAATAGATAATAGATTGAAAAATGTGTCTATATTTTTAAGATCATCTTTTACAAAAATCACACACAGTAGGTACTTGGGTATATGTATTTAACGTTCAAGATAAAATCCCAGATACGAATCGTTTACTCAAACAATAACTGTAAATCACATACATTTTCGGAGTCTATATGTTTTTAAGGTGTACTAACATATAAAACCATCTGGAACTTCCAATAAATATATTCAATAAAATGGTTACCGTAATAGAAAATGTGGTTTTACCTGAAAATATTTTACGAACGAGTGTAAAAACAGTGTTGGCATATGTAATGAGCTCAAACTGTATACCTATATTACGTTATTTAAACTGTTGCGGTACTTCAACGAAGTTTTAGAGAAAAAATTTGGACGAGACGAGAAACTTTAGACTTTTTATGCTATGTTATGTTTTATGACGAACTCTAAATGTGTGAATGCACTTTCAGAGAAAAACAGAAGTAGGGACATAAAGTCAAGCGATTTCAAAGAATTATAACGAATTTTCCCATTTACCTTCTTCTTGTTTAGGACCTCAGGTGTATTCAAAACTCCGACCTCCTTGACGCTCATTGAACCCCTCAACTGACTACATTACACACGACAGCATGGAACGCGTCAAAAAACCCGTATTGTATTTTTGATGAACCGTTAAATCTTGCCTAAGGGCGCATATTAGGGGCGGAATAAACTCGAGTCCTTGGCAATTAAAAGTAATGTGCCGAAAGGGAACTTAGTGATGCGCGCAAAGGACCCTTTGGTGGAACCCTTTTGGTTTGTTTGGTAAAGTGACAGATTTTTCAATTAGAGAGTTTAAATGCGGCAATCTTTTTCCCAAATTTTATTTCTTTGAACAGAAAGTTACACACCGCTAGCATTTTCAGCCGACAATAACGTCGATAATTATCCCGCGGTACTATAGGACGGCTGCATTAAAAGTATCCATGCATAACATACCATCACGCTTGTAATTTTCAAAAGGTAGATTGGTCCCCAAAGACATTCATCGAAATTCATCTGTCTTCAATCGACGTCCATTTATCCATTCAAGCATGAAAAGGGAACACAAAGACAGGGTGCCTTTAACGTTTGTGTATAAAGTTTGCTAATCAACTCTAGGTAGTATCTGTAGTTGGTTATATAGAGCAAAAACCTATACCAAAATGTGAACAAAGAATTTTTATCACCAGCAATGAAACAGCTGTGTGCTGCGATTTCTGGCCGCGCAATTAATGCTCATTGAACAGTCCATTATAGGTTAGTAAACAGCTTTTAAATAACCGCAATGGAATCTGCCATACAATAAACTCTCTTAAGAACAAACATTTACCGTCTAAATTCCCGTAAGCCAAAACATAAACCGCCAGATTCTTTTCTCCCATTCGGTCCAGTACGGAAATACTCGTACAGTGCGTTTTGTTTTATAGGTACTCATGAGTATTTGGCGCTTGCAATACCCAAGTACTCGGTTTACGAGTATGACGTCAATGCGCGTTAGGTATGACCACAATAGACCTGACATCACGTGGTGTGCTATATTTGGGATTCGTGCACTCATTTCGACGTGAAGGGCCGTTTGCTATGCTCATTTGATTGTGGATTGCAGATTAGGAGGTTATTTTTGATGTGGTTTTGAAGCAAAATGTAAACTTTCATCATCATCATCATCAGCCTATAATGTTCCCACTGCAGGGACTTAGGCCTCCTCTCTAGGAGAGGGATGGGCTATGATCTACCACGCGGGCCCAGTGCGGATTGGTAGATGTCACATGTCTTCGATTTTTTTGTTCTGAGACATACCGGTTTCCTCACGATGTTTTCCTTCACCGCTTTGAGTAAACTTTACTAGAGATAAATACGCGACATGCAATGGGTTTCGTAGGGTTTGTATTTCTACGACGTTTTTTTTAACAGATTAAGGTTTTTCTCTAACTTGTGTCGATTTAACATATTTTTGGCTTTGCCTAAAGCCTATAAAGGTGTGTTTTTATATGCCAACTTATGGTGCCTTGGGCAAGCAGTCCAGCTTAGATATAGGTAAATGTTGAAGTGTTGAGTATAAATTGCTAAACAACAAGCTACGAGACGATAATAGCGTAAAAATGTGGTTTTCATTGGCGTCTATAATTGCCGCAGAAAATGGCAGAGATATGCCTGTAGTAAACACGCATTTCACCAATTACGTTCATGGAACAATCATCATATGGCCAACTATGTTGGGGTTTGCTTTTCCTAACTATATTGGGGTCGGCCGGCGGTATTTTACATTGAGCCTGCTGCCTTTCTGACCTCCACAGTCCACAAACCAAATATTACTGGGGACTAAGACACCAACTGGTAAGACTGGTCCTGTTTTAAGCTTTCACGGTTCATAACTATATTTAAAATGGCGCTTGCAACAGCGTCGAAATATCGGGAACTCAAAACAAATAACAATCACGGAAGATATCCCGTAAGTGACATTTTAAATGTGGTAAGACTGGTAGTTAGACTTTCACTGACTACCTAATATAACGATTGACAAAGATCTACAAATCTCAGTCGTTACCTATGGCCGCGATCAACGGGCTTTACGTGCTTTCGGAGGAAACTCGAATGATTGAACAACAAGGTACCTACGTCATTCAATAACAACAGGGCTATACTGTCTATTATAGTAATCACAGTCCTTCACCCAAAATAAACTAGTAGAAAAACAAAAAGGTAATTAACACATTACCCCTCTCCCGACTTTTACGATTTCTACGCGATGATACCCAGCTGATACGTTTTATTTCTGTTTTTCTTTCACAAATGAGATTTAGATCCATCAAGATTAATGGGAAACAATATAAATTTGTTTTATTTGTTAAACATATGTGGTAACGTGTTGTACCTGTTTTAATTGAGGTTATAAACCTAATTTATAGTGTGTGGTTGGTATGGGTAGGTATACAGAGAGCTTGGTTTTCTTGGTTCACTTTTTATCAGCATTATCAAACATTAAAGTAACCTTCACGACTGGCAAGTATTTCAACATAAAAATGGAGTTGATCAAGACAACGGCGACGTCGACTAGTGACTGGTTTCAACAGTGTGTTCAAGGCACATCGGCCAATAAGTTCCGTTATCTATCTGAATAGCTAATTATATTATTAGGAGCTAGTGTTGTAGAGCTGTCTAATTGGTCGTTTTACTGCGGCATTATAACATGGCTTCGATTTCCAGATAGGGCAAAAGGATAGTCAATTTCTTTATCAGAAATTTCTCAGGTAGCAGCCTGGAATTTGTTCCCGGTTTACGACAATAAGCTCGCCCCCTGGGACTTAAATAAATGGCGGTATGTAGATATGTACCAAGGGTACACACCTTCCCGTCGGGGCTGTGGATTATCGAAAGGATTATAACGCGGCTCCGACACAAGAGCGAAGAAGGAACATGGGTTTGGTTTTTAGTCAGTAGAAGTCTGACACTCCCCTTCGCTCTGCCCAAGAGCGGGGGCCGGGGTTATTCGATGATTTTACACCCACCAAAAAAAAAAAAGGGTACACACCTCTGCTAAACTTTCGAAATAGGCTGTTATGTATATTGTGTACTTGTCATCATCTCCTGTCCTTGTCCCATTCTATTTGGGGTCGGCGCAACACGTTCTCTTCTTCGATTCTTCTCTGTCAGTCGTCATGGGATCATTTACTCCTTATGCTTCATATCGTTCCTCATACAATCCGTCCATCTTTTCTTTGGCCTTCCTCGCCTTCTCCGTCCATCAACATTAAAATCCATCACTTTTTTAGTCACACATCCCTCCTCATCCCTCATGATATGTCCATACCAAGACAGACGACTTCCTTTTATAGTGTGTACTTGTAATTCGTGCCGAAACGAGAGGAGGTGAATAAATAATTATGTTCGTTACGTCTTTTCGTGTACTTAAAATGTAATTTTATTCAATGTAAGTCGCTCATCCTCGCGGGCAAGTCTGTAATGACGTCAATGGCTCGTGTTTACAAACTTTGCTGCTGAACCACATAATATACCACCTATATACCTGTGGGGTTAGGCAGAGGTGTACCTTCTTTATAGTGTGTTTAGGGCAAACTCAAACTCAAATATTTTATTTCAATTAAGCCATTACAGGCACTTTTGAATGTCAGAAGGACGGAAGAAGAACGAAACTACGAGTGCAATACGTCATTCCGAAAGTCACCACGCCGAACCACACGCCACCGAATGCCCGTAACAACGAACACTGTGAGCACGAAAGCACGCAGCGACGCAAACCGCAACAACGAATGCTCGAGACCCCGAATCACGGAACAACGAATGCACGCCGCAACGTGAAACCGCCGCCCCGCGACCCGGAGCCCTGCACACCCACCGCCACGGCACACGCCGCCGCGCGCCCCCGCACCCACAGCACTCGCCGCCGGTAACATCCACAACAGGCCTAACCTGGAGTCAGAGTTTTTATGCCGCCTTCTGGCCTTTGACTTAGCTTTACATGCAGTCGAGAAATATCGCTTAGGCACGCTGGTTTCCTCACAATGTTTTCCTTTACCGAAACAAGTGATAATCATACAATACGCACATGAATTCGCGAATAGGCTGATTCGGTCTTGGGTTCGAACTTGTTACTTGACTTGTCTGACCAAAAGACCACGAGGCTATCAATGCTTTTTAGGTGTACCTATACTGAAGACTGCCTTGCTGAACTTTGAAGTTGTTGCAACTAGTTACCGAAGAGTAATCGTAATCATCATTATGATCAGCCTATAATGTTCCCACTGCAGGGACTCAGGCCTCCTCTCTTGGAGAGGGTTGGGATATCCATCACGTGGGCCCAGCGCGGGTTGGCAGATGTCACATGTCTTTGAATTTTTAAGTCAGGGCCGCCAACACTGGACCGCCCCTGCTCAATCAATGCAGTAATCGAATACCAAGTAAATATGTTGTAGAGGCCACATGGCCAGGTTTTCCATGCTGGTCTTCAGCTGCCAGTAAGACAATAAGAAGACGACCCTAACATTGTTGAGAAAAGCAGATTGGAAGGTGTTTGCCAAGCAATTTTGAACCATGTGTAGTGTTACAAGTAAGCTTTGGATAGCAAGTCTGTAATGACGTCAATATATGCCGTGTTTACAAACTTTGATTCGTGCCCTTTCTTGTTTATACCGCTAAATCCGTCCAGTGCAAGTTTCTTCGTTTAATTTTAGACTTTGTTTCGCCAACTTGCTTTTCATAAGTTTGTCTACAGATTCGGTGAGTTTAGAAGTGGAATGAGGCAGCCTCGTAAGTTTATTTTGTTTTTAGATTGAAATATATTTAAGTATCATGTTGTTGTTCCGTATGGTGTCGGGTTCCGTATAGTGTCGGACTCAAAGAATAGCACCATCCCATATCTTCCCGTGGGTGTCGTAAGAGGCGACTAAGGGATGTACCAGAGAATGGGCAGCAGCGTTCTCTGTGCTTTTTGTATCGACCGTACTGCGATCGCCAACCCGCCTGCCAAGCGTGGCGATTATGGCAAACCCCCCTAAGCAAAAATTACACTTAGGGGAGGCCTATGTCCAGCAGTGGACGTCTTTCGGCTGAAATGATGATGATGATCATGTTGCCTTATTTTTTTTAATTTTGTAAGCTCCCGCTCTGGGCAGAGCTGTATGGAGTGTCAGACTTCTACTGACTAAATACCACCCATGTTCCTTCTTAGCTTCCTCTGGTTGGCTCTTTTGTGGTGGTTGATGCACTGTTATAAAAGCGAAAGTAAGTTTGTTTGTAACATTTTCACGCCAAAACCACATCATGAAATGCATATACCTAAGTTGTCAGGTGTACAGAACCAGGCATAGGATTTCCTTTCACCCCAAAATAAAATGCTGTTCCCGAGGAATACAACAATAACTTTCTAATGATAATAGATGGCTTATTATAAAACTTTTGACGGCACGGTTGGCGCAGTTGCTCAAGCAATGGACTGCTGCGCTGCGTGTCGCGGGTTCGATCCCCGCACGGAGCAAATATTTGTATGACCTACGGATAGTTGTTCCGGGTCTGGGTATTTGTGTATGTGAGTTTAAATGTTTGTGAACGCACCCACGACACAGGAGAAATTCCTAGTGTGGGGCAACGTTTTTAAAAAAAAAACTGGATTAAAAAAGAAGGATTATTATAAAACTTTTGTATTGTGGTATCTAACTGATATATTAAAAAGAAGTATTACAATCTGAATTGATAGACAAATTCAATTAAACGCGAGCGAAGCCACGCCGCCTAAACTAGTTATAACCATCATCTGCCTAGCCTTTTCCCAACTATATTATGGTCGGCTTCCAAGCTTATCTGATTCAGCTGAATACCAGTATTTAACATATAATAATAATAATAATATTCCACAACTATCACACAACGCCATCTAGTCCCAAGCTAAGCAGAGCTTGTGTTATGGGTACTAGACAACTGATAAACATACTTATATATTTCTAAATACATACATATTATAGATAAATTACACCCAGACACAGAACAAATGATCGTGCTCATCACACAAACATTTGTCCTGGGTGGGAATCGAACCCACGACCTCCGGCATAGCAGTTAGGGTCACTAACCACTAGACCAACAGGCCAGTCTACATGGAGCAGTAGCTCCATGTCAAATACTGGTATTCAGCTGTTGTCGAAGTCAGATAGGCTACTGCTTACCTAGTTACTGGCTAACCCAGTTAGTACTAAGTAATACGATATCCCTTGGTAAGATAAGTTGTCAGAGTTCTGGGCCACCTGACTACTTGTAAAGCTAGTTACAATATAATATCGAAATTTCCGAACAGAGCTGTTCCACACTATACACAATTTAAACTATGCTTAACACATACACGTGTAAGTAACTAAAGCAGGTTATTAGCAGTTTCATATAGTACACAGGTAAGCTCTTAATCAAACATGCGCTGTTCGTATAGTGAGCCACTTCCAAACATTTGCTGACTTTGCAAACAATTTACGGATTCTGACGCCAAGCTCATGCTGGTAAACAAGGTGCGAGATATACCTATGTAATGTACTTATGTAACATAATGTACTTAGGTATCGGATACCTAGATAGGTATCCATATAAACCTATCTTATGCTTTTTCCTACTCCTCCGCTATTCTTTTCTGGTTAATTTCGTTGCGGGATCCAAGACAGTTAAATCATTTCTCTGGGACTTCGTCGAGCTTTATTGTCTCGGCGCTTTTCTTGTGGTCGCCACTGTTGATTCTGGCTAACAGGAGTTACAGTGGTTTGGGAATAGTGTGGCGGGCTTGTCCCAATTAAAAAAAAAAACCTACCTAGATAGGTAGGTTTTTTTTCTTTATAGATATAAAGGGTGAAGAAAGATCCTTAAAGAAGCCGATCTTCTCGTCATTACGATTTTTGTGCTAGACTTTTGGACCAATGGCTACTTTTACGGAAAAAATCTACAAATGACTGCAAGGACCAACGGCTTACCGTGCATGCCGAGCGACGTAGGAAACTCGGTATGTGGTGGGTAGTCATGCACGGCCTAGGCTAGGCAAACCTGAAGATGAGCGAGATAGAAGAGACGCGAGCGGCGGTTTTTATTTACCATAACTATAAAACTATTATGGGGTTCCAATTGATATCAATGTTTGATAATGATGATAACCTTCCTTTTCGCACAGTCTTCTATTTTTTTTATTTTTTAAACATACCTTTGACTTTGAAATCAACCTACAAAGTAATCGAAAAAAAGAACAGCTTCTCCAAAATATTTCTGTTCTGATAACTCCAAAGACTCATAGTAGACCTCTGATATTTTCCGAATTTTCGGAGATAACCCAAACAGTTCCCAAGGCCTCTAATAGATCTCTATAAATCGCAGAAGATAGTACACAACCGATAACATAGGTATACTTCTAACTATCGGTTCACAGTTGTTTGGGAAACAATGTGACTGTTACAAGTAAATGCCTAACTCGCTAACTTGAGAAATGGAAGGACTTCGGAAACTTTAGTTCTTCGGCATGTTCGAAATAATTCGGACCATATGGCCCATTTGTGCTATCTGCGTTGTTACTCGTAGTTGGAGATTTATAGATAAATATATACATAACACCTGTGACACCGAAAGGGTTATATAATGGGACAAGCCCGCCACACTATTCCCAAACCACTGTAACTCCTGTTAGCCAGAATCAACAGTGGCGACCACAAGAAAAGCGCCGAGACAATGAAGCTCGACGAAGTCCCAGAGAAATGATCTAACTGTCTTGGATCCCGCAACGAAATTAATCAGAAAAGAATAGCGGAGGAGTAGGAAAAAACATAGTTTCCACTTCCCTCCATATCAGCAGGAGACAGAACAGAACAAGGCCAATAGGCACACAGGGACGTATACAACTGAGATAAGCCCAGTTGCCTAGCACCACGGATATTATTGTCATTAATATTACTGGGTCCTAAGTTGTGGGTTGTGTTGTGGGTAACCGAAAGGGTTAGGCAGAGGTGTAGGTACCAATTAGTATACTCACATTTCATCAGTTATGTGGTAAGTCCCATTTAATAGAGGGTGAGCCTATTGCCACCAATCGGGCACAAATCCAGACTCCGTAGCTCCTATTGAGAGATTCCTGATGGATAAACCCAATAACACTTTGCCCGACCCAGGAATAGAACCAACAATCGCGCCTCGTGCTCAGCAATAGCGCTTTCGACCACTGAACCAACAAGGCAGTATGTAAAGACGAATACACCCGTAAAGAATCTGGTGCTGTCCCACGAACAATGGAATGCCTGCACGTTACAAGAATTGATGGACATTGGTGATAGGTACCTTTAAGCAGAGTTCTAGGGGCCACGAAATTGTCATAGGTTACGATAGACCGGCTAAGAAAAGAGCTAGTTTTGGTTCCATTACGAATCGTCAAAAAACGGTAGTATTTCCAGTTTTGATTCCAAACGTTGAAAATGAACCTAAAGTTGCTTCATATTGATTCCTTTAAACCGTTCCTTCTTAGAAAACGCGCATTTTTATCGCACCGATTTCTGGTGGGTTTGGTGGTTTCAGGTGATTTTTGGTGGTTTTTTGGTGGTTGGTGGTTTTTTGCACTAAAAGCAATGGCTTTTAGTGCTACATTGAAAATGTCCAAAGTAGCAGCAAAAAATTCCGTGTATACATAGCGTGTGTTGATTTAAAAGTCTGATTAAATACGCCTTTGACCAGCACCAATGCTTTTGCCGGTCACTTTTTCCACCAGTAAGGAAAATAGAGCGAGTGGACAAAAAATTAACATTTGAATAGGATTAAGCCCCGCTTTCAAAATGCTGTAATTTATTCCTATGTCTAGAAGCATAAACGGCAAAAAAGGAGAAAACAGCTGTCCATTGCACGTGTTTTTTTTTACTTTTGTATGTCAGAATGTCTCGATTTATTCCGTTATTAAGCTCATACATGATGTGGCCAAAACATGGGTTTGTGAAATGAAACCATACACTGGGTGCGATATACTGTGCTAATGCCGTAAAAATGCCTTTCCAATTAGAATGTTCCTACTGCCGATACACAGGCCTTATACCACGTGGCTCTAGAATGGATTGGTAGAAAGCACAATCTATATAAATAAAAAGAGAAGTCCTGACTGACTGACTGACTGACTGACTGACTGACTCATCAACGCCCAGCCCAAACTCTTGGACCTAGAAAGCTGAAATTTTGCACAGAGGTTCCCTTTATAGTGTAGACAAGGAATAAGGAAGGATTTTTCGAAATTCAACCCCTAAGGGATTTAAATAGGGGATGAAAGTTTGTATGGAAAATCGTCATTTCACGCGGGCGAAGCCGCTGGCATAAGCTAGTCATACATATTTTCGATTTTTTAGTTCTAAGTCATGCGTGTTTCCTCATGAACGTCTATGCTAAGAAACTAGATAAATCTTCTTGATTTTGTTTGTATCTTCATCGGGCTGTGTGTTGTCTGTCAGTCAATTCATTTATCAGCGAACACGGATGTATTTCATAGATTAAATTATTATCTAACACTAATATGATATCAAACTGGTATACTTTAATAACAAGTCGGGATATTGTCGGTATCAGTCCACGTGACTGTCGTTCGTGCAGACTCTCGGATTGGTCAGAATTTATTATGAACGCGTTGCCTGCCCCACTACGTGCGCCCGTTACTGAAGCTGCTGTGAAGAAATTGAATTGTTTGTTTATTGAAAAAGTTTGTACGGTGAATATTGTGCGAATTATAAGGAAGACAGTATAGAACTTGGGACGTGATATAGGTTCTATAGTTAGATGAAATGAAATGTCCAATTCTATGTTGCACTATGAATTTAATAAAGTATTTGCTATAACTAGACACGGTACAATACTACAATAAATGATTGACGCGAGTAACGGGTAGTAACCGACTATATGTGTTGTCACGGGGACGCGTGGTTTCGAACTTAACTTGACGGTGCAACGTCATAGGCACTTATAAGCTCGCAAGTGGTGTGCATGTGTGGGTAAACATACCGCTACATGTCCTCCCCCCTTAGATGAAGACAATTTAATAAAAGGGTGAAAAAAAAATCATCAAAAGCAATGACCAAAGTATAAAAACATTGCAAATACCAAATAAAATGGTTTGGTTTAAAAGTGTATAACTATACATAACTCCTAAATTAATAAACAACAAGACTACGGTAACATGAGGTATTTTTATAATATAAAAACAACACTACACAAATGGATACTTACCTAAATTGAATACATTTTGTAAAAAAATATTAAAATACATTGGTCATAAATTTGGTAACAACTTGACACAAAAAGGTCTTATACAAAAAGGTTTTAAACTTAAGAGTTAACTAAGTGGTAACGATAACATATAAATAAATACGTTACAAGTTGACATAATTAGTGTGAAAACAAACAATTTTGTTGGTCTATTTAAAAACACAGAACACTTCACCGCACTTCAAATTTCACTTGATATTTTTATGACTTTGGGACTGGCGACAAAAAATGTTTTAAATGGCAAATCTCACGGTCTTTTTCACGACGCGACCCGATCTTGTAGTGACAGATGGCTCAGTTTTGTCAAGTGAGGTCGATTTGGTTGCAACCGGTGTTATCGCAGTTGTTTTGGGCGAAACAAAAACTTCATGTGGCGACTGAAGTGCAGGGCTATTAATTATAACGTAAGCAGGTTTGAGACGATCGAGAGAAATAGTGACTTCTCGAGAACCTACTTGAACGACGTAATGTTTATTGCTTCGTTTGAGTATTTTATAAGGACCTTCGTACGGCGGTGTTAACGAACGTTTAACTTCGTTTTTAATGAAAACGTAGTCCGATTTAGTCAAATCTTTGTGCACGAAAATGTTTCTGTTATCAGCTTGTTTTCTTGTGGTTGGTTGAAGGTTCGCTAATGTTTCCATGAGTTTGCAAGTGTAATCGGTGTTGTTAATGTCTGCTTCGGTGGGAACAAAAAAATCTCCCGGTAGACGCATAGATTTACCGTAGGTCATCTGAGCAGGGCTGTACCCTGAGTCTTCTTTTACTGTATTGCGCATTCCTAATAACACGATAGGTAATTGTTGTGACCATTGACTGCTACTATCGCAACGTGTCATGATGGAAGCTTTTAACGTTCGATGCATCCTTTCGACGTGTCCATTTGCCTTTGGGTTGTATGCTGTTGTTCTAATCTTTTCTATTCCAAGTAGTTTGGTCAGCTGTTTGAAAAGATTGGATTCGAATTGACGACCTTGATCCGAAGTTATTCTTGCAGGGCAACCAAAACGTGCTATCCAATGCTCGAGTAGAGCTTTCGCGACGGTTTCAGCGCTTATGTCTTTTACAGGAACAACTTCAGGCCATTTTGTATGACGATCAATCATTGTGACACAGTATGTGTATCCTTCGGAAGGTGGTAATGGTCCAATTATATCTATATGCACATGCTCGAAACGGTCTGACCTTTCGAACTCTCCTAGAGGTGTAATTGTATGCCTTTGTACTTTACATTTCTGGCATTTAATGCAGCTTCTTACAAAGTTTGCAACGTCAGTGTTCATGTTAGGCCAAAAATAGCGCTGCGCGATAAGGCGACGCGTAGCGGCTACCCCAGGGTGATTAAGTGCGTGGACACTTGAAATCGCTTTTTCTCGAAACTCCGACGGTAAATAAAGTCGCGCTGATGACGTTGATGTTTCGAACGTAAGCTCATGATTTGCATATGGCATGCGGAACAATTTAAATTCCAAGTTAGGTTTTTGTTTTAATAATGACAATTGCGTATCTTCGACTTGGCTTTTGTATAATTCTTCATAGTCGAAAATATCATGTAGAAAAATCTCTTCTATTCTCGAAAGAGCGTCGGCGGCGTTATTGAGCTCGCCCTTAACGTACTCAATTTTGTTGCAAAACTGAGAAATAAAATCTAATTGACGAAGACGTCTTGGTGGATCGGATTTCGATTCTTTCTTCGATAAAGCAAATATTAACGGCTTGTGATCGGTTAACACTGTGAGATCACGCCCTTCAATCATATACCGAAAGTGTTTTACTGCCATGTAAATAGCTAATAATTCCCTGTCGTAGGTACTGTATTTTGTCTGGGCGCTACTTAGTTTTTTCGAATAAAATCCTAGTGGCTCTAACCGTTTGTTGACTAGTTGATGAAGTGCTGCGCCAACGCAGGTATTCGCTGCGTCGGTCATTAAAATAAGTTTGGATGATGAGTCTGGATGCGTGAGAGTGACAGCTTCACTTATGTGATGTTTGCATTGATTAAATGCGTTGATTGCTTCTTCGGTCCAAGCGATTTTTGTTTTGTCTTTTTTCTTAGCATTGTGTAAGTATTTGTCTAAGATAGTTTGAGTGTCGGCGGCTTTAGGAATGCTCATTCGGTAAAAATTTATAAGACCGAGGAAACGCCTCAGTTCTTCGATGGTTTCGGGTTGTGGATAGTTATTGATGGCTTTGACCTTTTCTTCGTCCGGCCTTATGCCATCACAGCTAACGCGATAACCGAGAAATGTAATTTCGGATTTTCCAAATTCGCATTTAGACGTGTTGATTGTGACGCCATATTCACTAAGTCGCTTGAACACTTCTTTGAGATCATGAATGTGACATTCTTCTGATTCTGAAGCAATAAGTATATCATCCAGGTAACAAAACGTATTTTGAGTATTTTTCAAAACTTCATTGATAAATCTTTGAAACGTCTGTGCAGCGTTTCTCAGACCGAAGCTCATTTTTGTAAACTCAAACAGACCAAATGGAGTTATTATTGCGGTTTTCGGTATGTCCGCAGGTGCGACGCTTATGTTATGGTAAGCACGTCTAATATCAATTTTAGATAAAACTTTTTTATTTTTGAGGATGTATGTGAAATCCGTTAAACGAGGAATCGGGTAGCGGTCGGGCTCGGTGATAGCGTTTAAACGACGATAATCACCGCACGGGCGTAACTCATCGTTTTTCTTTTGAACAACGTGTAAAGCATTTGCCCATGGGCTGGATGACGGCCTGCATATTCCTAAATCTACCATTCGTTGGAATTCATCCTTTGCCGCTTTGTATTTTGCAGCGTTAAGTGGACGTGCTTTTTCATAAACAGGTGGGCCATGGGTACATATATGATGCGTTACATTGTGTTTGGGTGGGTCCTTGAAACATTCACTCTTAGTGATGTCTGGGAACTCTGTTAAAATACGATGATACTTATTATCCGAGTCGATGACTTTAATTGTAGGAATATTTGAGGCATCTTCTACGTTAGTGTACCTAGAGAGTAGTGTGACTTTGTCAATTAACTTTTTTGCGTGAAGATCAACAAGCAATTGATGTTTGGATAGGAAATCTGCCCCAATAATGCACCGCTGTACATCAGCCAGGACAAATTCCCAGGTAAAAGCTCGACGTAAGCCAAGGTCCAAAGTCATTTTCTGAGTCCCATATGTTTTGATTGTGGTCCCATTAGCAGCAAATAAAGTAAAATCAGCGGGTTGACGATTAACGTTTTTGTAGGCAATAACTGAAATATCAGCGCCGGTGTCAATAAGAAAATGCGTACCACTTTTCCAGTCGGTGACGCTCAAGCGGGATGTTCCTTCGACACCTACTCTCGCCAAGGTAGGTGTCGGGTTTAGTTTAACGCCTTTCTGATGCATTGCTCGTCGCCGCATTTCTTTGCGTTGTCTCCATAAATATAATGATAAAAGCACTTAAAATCTTTGTCTCCCGGTTGCGCTGTTTGACGCCTGTATCTGTCTTGATTGTCAAGATACCGAGAGCGTGATCGTGACCGTGATCGCGACTGATCATTGCCACGACTCCGACTTGTACTCTGACGCGTGTTTTGTAGATCACTAATTTTTGTGTTTAACGCGGCAATTTCTTTAATTAAATGATTAAATTGTTGATCCGTTGAATGACTAGGGATAGCGACCGGATTTAGCGAACAGACTTCAGATGACCGTGAAGTTTCCATTATCTTATCAGCAATTGCTGCGACGTTGTCCAACGTTACATCGCAGACAGTAACTACTGCACGGACTGTTTGAGGCAGGCGATCTAACCACAAAATTTTGATTGTATCCTCGGGAATTTTGTTACTTCCAAGCTCTCGCATTTTACGAAGAAGTTGAGTGGGTCGTTGATCCCCTAGCTCGACTTTCGTAAGCAACGTATGTAATTGCTTGGACTCGGACTCTTCATAGGACGAAATTAACCTGCTGTCCTTCAGTGCTATATATTTACCGTTCACGGGCGGGTTCTCAAGAATGTCACTAATTTGACCCAATTCATCTCGACCTAACTTAGCTATAACTAATTGATATTTATGCAAGTCACCTGCTTTTTGTGCACCGATTATGGCCTCAAACTGATGGAACCATAGTCGCGGACGCGCTGTCCAGAAGTCGGCGATGCGGGAGTTGATGGTGATCGTCCCCGTCTCTGGCTGCTGGTGCTGGTCTGTGGTGTAACACGGACCAGCTTGTTGAGGTGCGTTGACGCTATCAGGTGCGGCGGCAGCCGTGGTGGCTGTGTGCTCGGGATTTATGTTAACTTTATGTTCACTGGCAGCAACAGTGTTAGGGTTGATCATTTTGAAGGTTTGGTATAGTTCACAGTAACAACACTAAATAAAGTCTACGTCTGTATTGAACGTAATTGCACTCGCGGGTCAAAGTATGGAACCGTATTATTTTATTCACGTCGGGGTCACCAATATAGAACTTGGGACGTGATATAGGTTCTATAGTTAGATGAAATGAAATGTCCAATTCTATGTTGCACTATGAATTTAATAAAGTATTTGCTATAACTAAACACGGTACAATACTACAATAAATGATTGACGCGAGTAACGGGTAGTAACCGACTATATGTGTTGTCACGGGGACGCGTGGTTTCGAACTTAACTTGACGGTGCAACGTCATAGGCACTTATAAGCTCGCAAGTGGTGTGCATGTGTGGGTAAACATACCGCTACAACAGCAAAACAATGAACAATACATTGTTTTAATTGGTAAAAAAATATGTCAATTCAGGACAAATAAGTCTCGTTAAAGATACAGTTAAAAGAATTGCTACGTGCCTGCATTGCAAAATAAAGTTCTAAGAAGTAGACATATTTTACCGAAAGTTAGTAACCATGAGTATTTTAACAGATGTGGGATATGGGAGATATGTAATTATTGTCGTTACTTACAAGTTAAAATAACTGTACAAAGGCAGACATTAGCATTTTCTTGACCTAACATTAAATTTTGCCTTGGACATCAATTCTATCAATTTACCAACGCGATGCTACGTCAAGCGGCGAACATTCTTCATCATCAACAGCCTATTAATGTTCCCACTGCTGGGACACAGGCCTCCTCTCTCTTTGAGAGGGAATGGGCTATTTATCTACCACGCGGGCCCAGTGCAGATTGGTAGATGTCACATGTCTTCGAATTTTTTGGTTCTAAAACATGCCGGTTTCCTCACGATGTTTTCCTTCACCGTTTTGAGAGCAGCGGTGATGAAATAAATTACACAAAGTAATGTGCCTGCCTGGGTTCGAACCCACGACCTACTGTTCGTAAGTCGGGGCCGCCACCACTGGGCCACCGCTGCTCTAACAACTCTTGCTTTATTAAAACTTTCTTTCATAGTAGGTGCATTTCACCTTTATGTTTTGATAACTCTATTTGTATCACAAGGAAAAATAATAAAATGTGCAGTCAAAAGTAATATTAACAACATTTCGCGTTCCTTGAATGTACGCACCTACTCAATGAGCAATTTAATTTAATAGGATACTAACCAAGCAAAATGAATAATCGATAAGCTTTAAAAATACTTGATTACGTCAAAACGAGCTTATAGTGAACGTCTGGAGTTTGTCTGTCCGTCGATAAGTGGCCATTACAACCAGAACATCCATCACAGCGCACTTCATCCGTAGTGTTGCCATGTGCGAATTAAAACATAATGCATTTTAAACTTTATGAATTATTAAAACATAATATCTTGCGTAGGTTGGATCGACTTTGTAAAAATAATACGTGTATTTATAAATGTAAGACTATACTAAATATATAAACTAAACTAACCTAAAAACAAACTAACTATAAAAGGGCATCGGAAAACTCCTCCTCAACGCTGTCAGCAGGTAAAGTACCCAAGAGACTGGCAGCGTTGCCGCGTTGTATGGCAACACTTATCCTCTGGCCAAAGAAAAAGCCAGCCCTTGGGTCGGAGGAAGCGTCAACAAGGCGTTTTGAAATATCCTTAAATAGATAAGTAAGGTTACAGGAATTAATTTTTATCATCATTCTTTATGTCAGAAGATATCATAGATCTCAAATGAATTTGGATAGCCAAATTTATTTGAGATCTATGATATCTTCTTATTCTTCCATTCTTCTGTATTACTCATCATCTCATCACACATATCCTTTCTGGCCATCATCTTTTACACAGTCCATCCATCGTTTATTTGGTTGTCCTCTACCACATAATACATAATAGTACTACGTACAGAAGGGACACTCCCTTCCCCGCACTCATATTAAATACCGCACCTCACCCCGCACTTCGAGGTACTCGTCGCCGACTCTTGAGCAATGGCTCGCGCTCGTATTAGTCGTCGATCGGTTTTCGCGACGCAGACCGTTGCACTTTCCGCGCCATTTTTTAGGCTACGACAACCCTACTAGAGTTTACGCACACATTTGCACGTCGTGCACAAACGTTATTTATTTATGTAGTAGTAATAGGTAATTATTTTGCGGGCGTTGTATGGAGTGTCCGAGGTGTGCCTCTACTCTCATAGCCACATTAATATTCAAAACTATCATTAAGTTTTATAACGATAATTTTATGATGCAATTGCAAACTAGGAAATCTACAAGTTTTTCCACTCAGTAGTTGTCTGAAAGAATAAGCGGTCATTGTTGGAATAGCTGCTGAAACATTTTTTTGTAAAAAATGTTTTACCCTCGAGAAGTTTATCAGACCGGTTTACTGAGGTATATATGGCGGTCAGATAGGTAGTCTGTTGCGCACGGTGTGGTACGGACATAAAGTATTATAAAAGTACAATTATGTATGTATGCCATTCACCACAGTGACAACAAAAACTCTGACAGATATTTCTTGACGGCATCTAAAGTCAGATGCCCATTTGGCGGCATAAAAACTCTTCTTCTTCTTATCGTGTGGGCAGTAAGGTCTAACGACTCCACACACCCTAGTGTCAGAGTTTCTAAACCGCCTCAAGGGCTTCTGACGTGGTTTGACGACCGCCATTTGGCGGCCGGGACCACTGGCTTATACGTGCCTTTCGAAGCACGGAATCATCTTTTTATCCGACAATCAGTTGATTCAAGCCTGCAAAGTCGAAACTGGAAACAACTTTACAAAAACTCTGACACCACATTACGCACTAACAACACGATTTGTCGTACCGTGTTCGTGTTTGTGTATTGTGTGGTGCTGTTGTCTTTATCTGCTACTAGCTTTTGCCAGCGGCTTCGCCCGCGTGAAAAAAAACGACTTTCCATACAAACTTTCATCCCCTATTTAACTCCCTTAGGGGTTGAATTTCGAAAAATCCTTCCTTATTCCTTGTCTACATTATAAAGGGAACCTCTGTGCAAAATTTCAGCTTTCTAGGTCCAAGGGTTTGGGCTGGGCGTTGATGAGTCAGTCAGTCAGTCAGTCAGTCTGTCAGTCAGTCAGTCAGGACTTCTCTTTTTATTTATATATATATAGATAATAATAATAAATAATAGATATATCCAAGAAATCAAGTACCTACCTAGTTCTTATACCTTTCATTATACAAGCTTTCACCTTAAATGTAACTTTTACTAAAAGCTACAGACAATAAACTAGAATTTATGTTACAAGTTAAAACTACTCCTCTTAAAAGCTCTGAAAGAAATGAACCTTGAAATGTTACTCGGCCTTTCAATCTGGATTTCTTCTAGATGTCATTATTTTTTTACAATCTTACAGGCCCTTTTTTTATGGTGTGTTGGAAATCATCAAATGACTCCTCCCGCTCTGGGCTGAGCGGTAGAGAGTGTGAGACTTCTACTGACTAGAAATCACCCATGTTCCTTCTTAGCACTTCGTGTCGTGGCCGGTATCTCTTTCGAACAAGCCACAGCCTCAACGGGAGCCTACAGGCACCTTGAACCTAATGTTTTGGCGACAAAGCTGAAATCTGTTAAATAAATACCTGTATTCCGAGATTCTCTGCAGTTTAAAGAAAGAAAGGAATAAAATGCAATTTCTTTTCGTACGAGGTGGAAACTATTGAAGATATTTAAAAGCAATCTGCTGGATTCATAACCCTTTCGTTGCTTTACCGCAGCCTAAAATTCAAGTTTTCGATTTACGTTAGCGTGTTTTGAACGAATTTTCCTCAGAGCGAAATAACTACAGTTTAGATAGCGTGACACCACGCAACGTCTATTTTATAACCTAAAATTGACCTAAAAATGGCTATAAATTCTAGGCATGCAGATATGCTTCAAGGTTCTTTTGTCAAGAAAAATCTGAATTTTAGTTCACGAAGTATATTTCCACTTACTGTAAACATACTTTATCACGCGATAACATGACTTTAGGTTCAGGCACGAACTTCACTAAAGCGGAGACGAGCAGAGCTGAGAGGATATGTGCAGGATTCCACCAATCATAGGAAAATCGAGAGATGCGATGTTGACTGGCCTGTTGGTCTAGTGGTTAGTGACCCTAACTGCTATGCCGGAGGTCGTGGGTTCGATTCCCACCCAGGACAAATGTTTGTGTGATGAGCACGATCATTTGTTCTGTGTCTGGGTGTAATTTATCTATAATATGTATGTATTTAGAAATATATAAGTATGTTTATCAGTTGTCTAGTACCCATAACACAAGCTCTGCTTAGCTTGGGACTAGATGGCGTTGTGTGATAGTTGTGGAATATTTATTTATTTTATTTATTTATATTGCACACAGAACGGATGGCCGATGGGGCCGAAAAGTTCTGGAGTGGCGACCGCGAACCGGAAGACGTTGCGTTGGAACGCCTCCCACTAGGTGGACCGATGACCTGGTGAAGGTTGCGGTGATCCTCTGAATGGCGGTAATGTGGTGACACATGGGGGAGTCCTATATCCAGTAGTGGACGTCTTTTGGCTGAAATTTTGATGATTTTGGCTTTAACCAATGTGATTGGTGTTTTTCCACACGTCTGCTCTCCTCAGTAAAAGTGACCGAACATCGATCTTAGAAATGTACTTTAGTACGTTTTGCAACAATATCCAATTTAAAAAAATGTTCAAGGAGCTTTTTGTCTGTTCTTCTCCATAGAGATTTACACTTTGAACACTGCAGACAATTTTATTTGACACTTGATGAATTCATTGTGAGTTTAATGGAACAGAATAACGAAAATGTCATCCAAGTGCGAGTCGGACTTGCACACAAAGAGTTCAATAGCTTACTGTGGTTTTTAATTTGAGAGAGTAAATTGACACTTGGGAATGTCAAACTTCCATGCAATGTTGTTGTAAATTTAAGGAAGTTTGACATTTCCAAGTGTCAATTTACTCTCTCAAATTAAAAACCACAGTTTAGGTCAATTTACACTCAATAGTAAAACTTAATTTGTTTTTTTCATTCTGTTAATGAAAAGCAAAGGTACTTCTGAGGTTTTACGAAAAAATTCCAATGAGAAACATCAAATCTTATTTAAACCAATTTTCGATGAAACTTTTTTAACACAATTTTTTTACATCACAATTTACAATGTGTCATTATATTTATTTGTCCTGTCGGTTTGTCCATCCGTTTAAATGTCGTGATAAGTCGAATATATAAGGGTTCCGCTTTATACCATTTGGCAACGCAACCCTAAAAATGCTCCACATTTTCGAGTACCATACAATTTCGTCCTCGCCTAGGAACAAAAGAGTCACATTCGTCTGGCACTTTCTACGTAAACTCGATTATTTGTTATCTACTCCCTGTTTGAATGACGTCACAACAATAAACCTCCTTTGATGTTCGTAATACATTTATTTAACGTTACGTTACGTTTACGAGGGACAGCGAGTGACGAGTTGTTCATTGTTCTATCGACTCTGATGTGTCTTTGTCTTCGATTCGCATTCGATTCGCGAAATTGAAATCTGCGAAACTTTGCCTGTTCAATATTGAAATTTGTGCAACTTTGCTTGTTCGATTGGAAAATGTTTTCAGAAGTTTTGTTTAATTTGTACGTGGATTGATAGCTTCTGTAGTATTATTTTGATCAAAGTCGTCTCTTCTCCGTTTCAGCGGTCTTTTTTCTGCAGTAGAGCAATTTCCTGGTTATAAATAATAATTTATGAATATCTAATTTTGTTGGCCATCTAATTTAATTTGCATCGTTAACATAACATTACATCTGTAATCCCCGAATGGACGGCAGAGATGTACCTAATATTACACCCACATTTTGCCTTGCATTTTGCCGGTTCTTTTCATGACCCATGTAAAGGGGACGAGCCTATTGCCATCGACAGAGTATAAATTTAGACTCCGAATGGGTGTTATTAGTGGACGATGAGTTCCTCTGCCTTTTTTTTTTTTTGTTGGGTGGAAAATCATCGAATGACCCCCCCCCCGCTCTTGGGCAGAGCGAAGGGGAGTGTCAGACTTCTACTGACTAAAAACCGAACCCATGTAGTTACGTACAAGGACAAATCATTCCTTCATCGAAACCGGTTACGAAACTACGGTTTCGTAGACGGCCGAAGCCGTTCCTTCTTTGTCCTTGCGCCGAGGCCACGTAATCTAGTACAAAAATCCGCGGCCCCGACGGGGAGTTCCTCTGCCTCTGAGTAACTTTTGGTGGAAATCACACAGGATTCTTTACCCGACATTGGAATAGAACTCCATGCTAAGCAGGACTAACCTGACGGACGAGGCAGTCACTTCCACATAATAATTTAATTACAATGTTGATGAGACATCGGAACAAATCGTTGTTTACGGAAATGGCCGAAGTCCTTCAAACGTTTTGCATCTAAAATTAATAATGAATCGTCTTCTTGTCTCTAATACATACATAAAGCGAAGTATTATATAGTAGTAATAATAGGTGTATAATGATATGAGACGCCGTTTGAGTAAGACTGACGCAGGATGAGTCAATCTTAAGAGCTTTGGGTAACCTGCCAAATGTTTAATTGATTTAGCCGTATATTGTCGTACATGCAGTTACGAGTAATTCAGATTAAATCATCACAGGTGATTTAGTATTTGTACCAAATAGATGAAGTTCTGAAGAAAATACGTAAGGATTTCATTGGAACTTGTGAAGTTATGAACATATTTTCAGATTTAGATAACACTAGCGGACGTCCCGCGGTTTCACCCGCGTAGATCCCGTTCCCGTGGGAATACAGGGATAAAAAGTAGCCTATGTTACTCAGGGTGAATGTAGCTTTCCAAGGGTGAAAGAATTTTTGAAATCGGCCCAGTACTTTTTGAGCCTATTCATTACAAACATACAAAAATAGGTACAAATCTTTCCTCTTTATAATATTAGTGTAGATAGTGTAGATGTAGACAAACATACACACGAACATACAAATCTTTCCTCTTTATAATATTATTAGTGTAGATTAGTGTAGATAAACATGTTAAACGACTTCCTCGCCAATATGGTAGAATGTACAAGGATTCTTCGATAATATAAAACCTTATTGTAAATGCCATTTCACCCTTGGAAAGCTACATTCACCCTGAGTAACATAGGCTACTTTTTATCCCTGTATTCCTACGGGAACGGGATCTACGCGGGTGAAACCGCGGGACGTCCGCTAGTAATAAATAAACTCAAAAACTCCTGCGCCGATTTTAAAAATTCTTTCACCATTAGAAAGCTACATTCACCCTGAGTAACATAGGCTACTTTTTATCCCTGTATTTCAACAGGAACGTGAACTGCGCGGGTGAAACCGCGGGACTTCCGCTAGTATCCTAAGATCCCGTTCCGTTGATAAGTCTGGAGAAATGAAAATACTCGGCCAGACCCAGGACCATAAAGCCGGATTTGTCTGGACAATAAAATGTTACGAAAAATCATTTGGTTTTGATTCCGTTACGTTATAGATACAGGCTTGAATGCAAGATGCAGCGCTGCGCAGCTCCAAATTCAAATTCATTTATTTGTCCGAACATGGTACAATACATGGTCTTAAATTACATAAACGGTCTCATCACATTCTGCCAAGATTTGCACATACAGTTAGACCAAAATATGCACATGTAACTTGTGAAAACTGGCATGTAACTCTCGGCCCAACTTGTGGCTCTTTAGTCAACTGAAATGAGTGGGACCACCCATTCATTTGGGAGTATGCGATGAGTTTAGTAATTCACCATTTTTAGCTTTCCGTACCCAAAGGGTAATAACGGGACCCTATTACTAAGACTTCGCTGTCTGTCCGTCCGTCTGTCTGTCACCAGGCTGTTCTCGCACTTGGCCAGTTTTTTATTTTGTGGATTGGACCGGCTCAGGCCCATAGCAGGACGTTCGAAAACATCCAGGCAAATCCGGACGGCTGGTAGCCCTAGTCGCAAAGCAACTGCCACCTTTGATCCTCCCGCTGATAAGAGAACGCGACAGGTGTCCGCTCGGATGATAACGCTTCATTGCACACCGCTTGTTTCACTTTCATGGGTTTATGTTAATGATGCTGCTTTAGGACGATGAAACGTGTTGAAAGGAATATTTATGTTTTAAAAGTAAAATCGAACAATAAATAATACATCTACGAATAAATTAATTGGAAAAAAGTACTGGACATTTCTTCTGCATACCTAAATAATGAGTTACTTACGGTCATCGATGACCACGGTTAAGGTAGACGTGTTTTTGGAGGGGACCAAGAAAAGGGGGACTCAGAATACGAAGTGCTATGATCGTCGCAGGGTGGATAGCAACTGAATGAGAGTTGCTGTGAAACGAGATGAGTGACGTGCTATTGAGGGGATCTAGTACTGGACTGCTGTAGGCTGTTGATTTAATAGTCCGATCTTGAATTGAAAATCAAATAGTTTATTTATTGGCTAAGTAAACTCTACCATCGTGATGATTTGGAAACCATCTTCCGAAAAAAAAATGTTTGGTCATATTTGGATAACGATACTTATCACGCTCGTGAAGTTTCGCTTTCCAGTGTATTCGATCCTGTCCTATATGTTTATGAATGATGAAACTCATCAGAATTACAGTTTCGTGTTTCTTTCCCTAGTAACTTATTCACCTAAATCACAGACTACAACACCATTTTCCCCCGGCATATAGGAAATGAAAAACCATTTACAACACCGGTCAAACATCGGAATTCTCATTTTTTTCGTGCCCATAAAAAACCGTGATTGAAAAACGCTATATTGCGTTCTGACTAACTTTACTATCAGGTCGCGTGGATCGAGGATTGAATGACTTTTGAAAAATGTAAAATAGTCATTAAAGATGTTTTTAGTCACACCGCCTAAAGGAAAATTGGATATCGTGTTTGGGGATATATTAAAAGTAAATTAATGAGGTTATTGTAGTTACGTGGCTTTCGTGTTTTGGTTTAGGAGCCGTTAATGAGTGTATGATATCCTGACTTATATTGTAACCGTTTGTGCGTCGATCGTCTACCCAGTATAATTATGTTATGGTGTTTTATGACTGAGCAGCGGTGGCCCAGTGGTGGCGGCCCCGATTTACGAACAGTAGGTCGTAGGTTCGAACCCAGGTAGGCACATTACTTTGTGTAATTTATTTCATCACCGCTGCTCTCAAAACGGTGAAGGAAAATATCATGACGAAACGGGCATGTCTTAGAACCAAAACATTCGAAGACATGTGACATCTACCAATCCGCACTGGGCCCGCGTGGAAGATTATAGCCCATTCCCTCTCTTGGAGAGGAGGCCTGTGTCCCAGCAGTGGGAACATTAATAGGCTGTTGATGATGATGATAATGATGTTTTATGACTTATAAGCTCGTTTTCACTAACAAAAAAACTATTCGTATTTGGAACATTCTAAGTATGTTTCTATAATCTATATCCTTAAACATAAGTAGACAAAAGTTTTCTTGTTACAAAATTTTGTTGACTAGTGCAATTTTAAGTGTTTTTTTTAAATTTAATCTGCTTCTCGAATTTTCAATACACTTTATTCAAACCGGAATTCCTTCATACCTCTTTTCCCAAACCTTACCTGCCAATACAGAAAGCCACAGCCTACAAAATACAGCTCCAATAAATCCACCACAGATAGCCAGCGTCACCACAAATGAAAGATAAGAATGTTATAACGTATAACGGGTTCTTTCGGTAACTTTATGGGTGATTCGGGGGCGTAATGTATGGTGGCTAACAGCCTTAGATTAGGGGCGAAGGGTGATACACTGGGGTTGTTTATTTATCTTTGTACTCTGTGGTGTTGTTTCTATAAATATTCGACATTACGTGAACAGGAAATGAGGAGTGATTAGTTGATTACTTTCGTTTTAGTTAACGGGTTTTCTGATGACGAGTTTGTCCAAAAAGGTTAAAATTCTTTTTATTAATTTGTTCATTTGAAATGTGAAAGATTCCGAGAAGTTAGACGTTTCTAATCAAAGGGGTTTGAACTTTTTTGTACGGGAGCTGGCATATCGATCCACCGCCATTTTGATTTTTTTTCGAAATCGCGGCCCACGATGAAAGTGGTATGTATGGATAGAGGACATATAGACGAACAAAAAATGTCAAGCAACACGGTACCCAAAGTGTCACGTTACCGAGATATTTGAAGGTAAAGATGGACAAATCAGTACAATGACCACATAAAAATTAGACCTTTTACGTGTCTATAGGCGTTGATTATTATTATTACTGGTTATTGAAACAGAGTAGGTACATTACATACTACTAGGAGCACGAGAAAACTATTTTTTGACATTACATAGCGTTTCAATGAGATGCGAAGCGATTTCAATGTGCGTATAACAATAATCAACCTGGGAACTATTATTTGGATATAATTTAACGCCCAAACACGTAAAAAGGCTATTTAAAAAAATATTTCATGAATGTCGTTGTACTCGTTTGTTGATCTTTAACTTCAAATATCTCGGTAACGTGACACTTTGGGTACCATGTTACTGGACATTTTTTGTTCGTCTAAATGTCCTCTATCCATACATACCACTTTCACCGTGGGCCGCGATTTCGAAAAAAAAATCAAAATGGCGGACAGGTTGATATGCCACATTGGTTCTATCCCTTTTCGAAAGGAAAAGTCGACACTATCAAATAAAGAAGAAGAAAATAGTTTTAGATTTCAGGATTACGTGAAATCCTCAGTAGCAGAAATACAGGAATTTGTCAATAACAGTCACATAGTCTGAATTTCTGTCCGTTTGATGGCAATAGGCTCGCCTCTTGATAAATGAGACTAAAAAATAATTAGCTAATCCTTTGGGGATTACAGGCGTTATTTTATGTTAATACGAGTACATTTACCAAGGTCAAAACCTATAATTACAACTAGAACAGTTACTAAAACGTACCTATATTTAGGTTCGTGTTTAAATTTGTAAACACTTGCAATTTTGCGCAAAATTGTTACTTTTGGCTCTTTGCCAGGGCATAAAGTGCACGGTGTAACGGTAATATCAATAATATTGCTAATAAAATTGCGGCAATGGAAATAGATGCGGTTATATCGAGTCTCAAAACGGTGAAGGAAAACATCGTGAGGAAACCGGCATGTCTTAGAACAAAAAAATCGAAGATATTATGTGACATTTTAATTTTTGTTATATTCTCTACCTTTTCCATTGGGTTTCATCCTACTATAATTTTATGTTTTCAAAAATTAAATACCCTGGTCTACATGTGGAAGCGGCCCGCTTGAAGTTGTGGTTTTTATACGAGTAATGATGACTTGTTTCATTTCCAGTTTTACAGTTTAATTATGTAAAAGATTCCACAAAACGATTTATGTTCTCGGTTTTTTAATATTTTTATATGAATTTGTAATTTTGTATAAGTAACCAACTTTAAATTTTTATAAATTACTTGCGGTTTCACCCTCATAGTTCTTGTTCCCGTAAAAAGTAGCCTATGTGAAGATTTCTGTCGTCATTATTGACAACATCACAGTCACAAGATAAATAAATCGATGAACGTAAGAATCATCAAAGTCGGCCCACACGTTTGTGACGATTTAGAGACGAATCTCAAGAGCGCCACTAAGGATCGCCACAAACATCGTGAGGCTGATAAACACATTATCCTCCTCAATGGGGTATAAATATAAGCCATCGACATGAAAAGAAGAATTGCCCCGTCTGGAGGGCTTCAAGGGCCTTCCTTCTGGAATATTTCAAGGCATTCACAGGAAAGTCCGGTTAAGCAGTAGCTATCCTCTGTAGGATGAACTGCGAGATGATTCACGAAAAAGAAAATAATAATAAAAGAAGAAGAACACCATACACAAAAGTTCTTATGAGTTCAGTTTTTTGTCGTCAGTACCTAACTCGGTACTAAGCGTACCAAGGTTAAGTTGATAGACGATTCACGATAATGAATAAAATGTTAATATTTTCTTAGGCACTACAGCAAAACTCTAGTTAATTAACGTCAAAATCTTACGTTCCCATCAAATAACATTAGAAAATCAGTTAGCATCGAAACGAACCTCTTTTAACCGAGCAAAAGGCAACATAAGTACTCAATTTGATACTCAATAACTTCAATAAGTCACTTAGGTCCCCTTTTCCTCGACTCCAATGCTTTAACTGTTCGAGGAATTTAGTTTCCTTCGTGTGAATTTCCAGTGCGACCACTTGACGTCTAGACGTCGACGTCGACGTGGAGCGGCGTCGACGTGGTATGACGTCAGAGTAATACCACTAGTGTTAGTGACAGTTTGTAATGGCTATGTGCTCAGTGTGTAGGAGTTGGATGGCGTATGGTTGTGATACTGCACTTTGGTTTATTAAAGGGAATTGTAGAAGATTGAATAAGTTTCTTGTTGTAAGTAAGTAGGTGCAAAAAATATGACATCACTCTGTATGTCTATTTGATTACTCATATAATATAGACTCATATAATATAGATCATATAATATACACACATCAAAAGTGTCTAGGGATCAACATATATTTTTGCAATAACTTTTCTCCTGATTGATATTAATTAAAATTTTCTTTAAGGATTCATCAAATAAAGTGTTTTCGTTTGTCACAGTAACGATAAACCAAGTCACCTTTGCATTAATAAAGAAATTTACCATTTTCCTAATAAAGGGATTTTTGACATTTGAACCACTAACATTAAAGTTCGAAAAAAAGACTGAAATAAGAGTTTTCTTTAAAATTTTATTGGGTAACTTAAACAATTAATAATCCGTGTTTCTACCGCGAACACTAACAACACAAAAACATCGGTTTGGCATACTCAAAATGAGTTCATCCAAATCACGCTGTGGAATGGCCGCCCATGTTCGTTGCAACAACAAAAAAAGGTCTTCTTGCGACTGGATACCCTCCATATTCGGCAGAGCTCTTCTCTGTAGCATATCCCATGCATGCTCAATCGGGTTCAAGTCTGGCGACTGAGCAGGCCAGGGCAGGACATTGATGTTAGCTGCGGCGAGAGTCTGTCTTACAACTCTTGCGCGTGTGCGGTCGTGCATTATCATGCATTAACTGAAATAAGGGACCGATTTGCACTTGTAGAGGAACGATGACGTCTGATACAATAGTCTCAGCATAAATTTGAGCGTTGAGGTTGCCTCTGATCCAAATCAACTCAGTTCTTCCGCCGATCCAAATACCCGCCCATACCATGATGGTTCCACCACTATAAGGATGGACTTCCTGGCAGGATTTTAATCGCTGTTGGCGTCCAGGGGTTCTCCAGTGTCGTATACGTCTTGTATCCGGTCTCATACCAAAACGAGACTCATCAGAAAAGCACACGAAACGCCATTGTTCTTCTGCCCAATTTATGTGTTCAAGAGCCCATTGATATCGAATCCTACGATTGTGCATTGCTATAGGTGGTACCCGTAGCGGTCTTCAGGAATGAAGGTTCACTTCATGCAAGCGGTTTCTGACTGTTTGGTCGCTAATTAAGTTCCCTGAAGAGTGATGAAGCCTCACGGCTAACATCATGGCGGTTATTGTTGGAGCTCTTCGAGTTAAGATTTGAATGTACCGGTCTTGTCTCCGTGTGGTGCAGCGATACCGTCCTCCATGGCGCTCAGCCACGGTACCAGTGCTTCGGTAACGTGTCCAAAGTCGACTGATAACACTCTGACTTGTATTCAGAGCTAAAGCCACAGTACGTTGCCGGGAACCAGCTTCTATCATTCCCACGGCTCTGAGCATTTCTTCCCTGCTTAAATGACGTCGCCGCTCCTTAATAACGTTGGTTTTAATCAGAAAAATGTGTTATTTCAGTCTTTTTTTCGAACTTTAATGTTAGTGGTTCAAATGTCAAAAATCCCTTTATTAGGAAAATGGCAAATTTCTTTATTAATGCAAAGGTGACTTGGTTTATCGTTACTGTGACAAACGAAAACACTTTATTTGATGAATCCTTAAAGAAAATTTTAATTAATATCAATCAGGAGAAAAGTTATTGCAAAAATATATGTTGATCCCTAGACACTTTTGATGTGTGTAGTTCATAAACTTGTAAAACTATCTTGCTGTTACTAGTTTAAGTTCTTTTTCGCACCATCTGTACCTTCTTGATCAATAAACAATTATTATTATTATTATTTAGGGAAAACATGTTCTGTTTCATAGCTCGTTGGCTAGTTTAAGCTACGTTAACGGGCCTTAGCCAAAGTCAGCGTAGCGTGTGTGTGTGTGTGTTGTGAAATATTTCATTTTCGTCAATCTGCATGAACTTCTTCACTATTCTGCAGGTGTTCAAAATCGCGGCTTTTTGGAGTGTAATGTAAACTGAGTCTTTGAGGTCTATTAGTTTAAGGCTATGGTGGAGGTGGTTGGGTATAACACCCGTGGTGGAGACTACTATTGGTACCACGTACACTTTTTCTTGATTCCACATTCTAGTGACCTCTTCTTTCAAATCTGCATATTTACTAATTTTCTCACCTATTGTTTTTTGCAAGTTATGCGTGTTCGGGACTGCTATATCTATGAGGTATGTGATTTTATTTACTTTGTCTTGAAGGATTATGTCCGGTCTGTAATATTATTATTATTATTACTTACCAGTATTACTTCTACTATTTTTTTACTAAAACAGTAAAAAATTACGTAAGTATTTAATTATTTACGCATTTTAATGCAAGCTGCATTTTTTCTTTGTTCTAAATTAATCTTTTAAATTATTTAATTAAAAAGAATAACTTATTTAAAAAAGTATTATATATTCAGCGAAGCTTATATTTTAACAATTGCAAGTTATAAAGATGTTGATTTCGAATGTTTGGTAGCGACCTGCCCGATCTAGTTTTTTTAACCTGTGTTGTTTGAGATAGTTGGAGTATTATCATCATCATCAGCCATAAGACGTCCACTGCTGGACAAAGGCCTCCCCCATAGAACGCCATAAAGTATGGCAGCCTGCCGTTTGCGTCCTCCGGTCGCCCGCGACTCTCACGATGTCGTCGGTCCACCTGGTGGGAGGCCTACCAACGCTGCGTCTTCCGGTTCGTGGTCGCCAATCGAGTTCAGTTAGTAGTTTAACTATACAAAATTAGCACAATAAAATAAACCTCAACGCAACACAATGAGTCAACATTTAACGAGCCAATACATAGGTTCACACCTCACTAAATGTGGGTAATATCGCAAAGCGTCCCGGGTGGCCAATAAGTATAGCGTGCTACTTTGACGTCGAATAAAAATATATAAATAAAATGAGTGACGTCATTTTATTGCGGTTTTAAGGCGTAACGTAGTGTTGGGATAGAAGGATTTATTTGTTTGGGAGATTATGTGTTTTATGAGGTATGAGCTTCATTAATTTCTTTGTTAGATCACTTTCTAACTATGTTGGGGTCGGCTTCGTGCGGACTAATTGAATGCGGCTGAGTACTAGAATTTTGACGATATTTTCAGGAGCGCGGGAAGCGGATGGATGAGGGACGCACGGATCAGAAAGTATTGGCAGAAATAAGGGGAGGCCTATTTCCAACTGTGGGTGATTCCGGGCTGAAATGATGATGATGATGATGATGACTAGAATTTTACATGGAGCGACTGAACGATCAATGGGATGAATTGAGTATTAGCGTTCATTTCGTATCTGTTGCACTCATGTGACTTGACCAATGTCAGGACTTTAAAAGATACAGTGACCTCTGTGGAGGATGGAAACCTGATCCTAAATTACCAAAATAAAATAAGGACTCTTGTTATAATATGTGTTTTATCTTTTCTTTACATACGTTTGACAAGCATAAGAATAAAAAAGTAATTAAATAAAAAAAAAAATCTGCCAGCACCAAAACACTATAAAAAGGTTGGTCGGTCCGCAACAACCTCTATAAAAAAACCACCCATGTTCCTTCTTAGCCCTTTGTGCCGAGGCCGCGGTATCACTTTCGAACAACCCGCAGCTACAACTATAAGGTGGCTATTTCTTCTCAGAGTAGTGGTACGAAACACCGGTCTCATTTAGTTTTAAAACAACATAATGTGACAGCTTCCAGTCTAACCGGATGCAACTGACAAATAGTACTTTATATGGAGCGACTGCCTATCAGTCCGCCACAATCCAGTAAGTAAAGGGTGGTAAACCCTTTGGTAAGACTAGTTGTCAGACTTTCAGGCTACCAACTACCTGTAACGACTGCCAAAGATCTATGACTGAAGTAAGATCGACTGCCGGGACCAACGGCTTAACATGCTTTCCGAGGCATTGAGAGAACTCGGTATGTACTGGGTAATAAACTCATCCATGAACCAACCTAGGAAAGGTCAGGGTATGGTCAGGAAAACGCGCGCCTCAAAGCGGTGTCAGCAACATGGGAGGGCCGCAAGGGCCGATGCCCATAGGGGCTGCGGGTTGTTCACAGGATACCACGGCCTCGACATTAAAGGGCTAAGAAGGAACATGGGTGGTTTTTAGTCAGTAGAAGTCTGACACTCCCTTTTGCTCTGCCCAAGAGCGGGATTATTTGACGGGGTTATTTGACGATTTCCCAGCCCACCAAAAAAAAAAAAATGTGTATGATCAAAGGTCTTTGCCCTGCAGTGGGACAGTAGGTACAGGCTAATAATAATAATAATAATAATGATCAAAGGTGCCATAGATGCTTTCATAAATTAAGATAACATCATATCGTTATTTCGTATACGTTTCTTACAGTACAGAACTAGTAAATATACCCCCAATTATGAAGCACGATGCAGGAGGTTTCATATCTTGCCACTGTATGAGCGCAGATCCATTGCTGATATGGTATATTTGTTTAAGATCGCAAATGGTACTATAGACTGCCCTGAGATGTTAAGTAGCTTGGGACTGGTTACACACTGCAAAATGTTTAGGAAACCTAGTTTGCTGCATGTCCCTCACTCCAAGTCCGCGTACAGGCAGAATTCTTTTCTCATCCGTGCGAGCAGAGGCTTTAATAAACTAGCTGGAGATCATGATTTGGACATTTTTAACACCAGTGTCTCTAGGCTTAAGAATGGGTTAGTAAAGAGATTTTTTACGGATAAGTAGGTAGGTAGTTGTATCTGTGTTTTGTATCTGTATGGTTTGTACTTCTTTTTTGTTTTTTTTTGGTTTTATCAATCCTATTTCCTAATTTATAAAGCTAGCTAATTAAGCTAAGCTATTTAGTAATTACTTCCTTCTTTTTGTTGTCTTTTTTTTTCTTTTTTGTTCCATGTATTTATTTGTGGAAACTTGTAAATGGCCTTCGAATTCCTAGTTTTTAAGTATAATGTTTGTACTAGCTGTAAGTTTCCCGAAGAGAATAAAATAAAAATAAAATAAAATAAAATATTAAAAAGTCAAAGATCACGACAACTACGCACAATTCAATGGCTGGAGATACGATTCGATTGATAGACACGCAAATAGACAAACATTAGAATGATGATGTCTTGGCTCCGTTCCTGCTTGTTAGCCGAATTGAGATATTTTCGGGAGTCGCGGTATTATCGCAACTAGATCAATTTGTGTGATCACACGCGACGTTTCGCTTGATTTGGTTGCCAAATTGAGATATATTAAGGTAAAAGTGCCAGGGTAACAGGAAAAAATTCATATATGTGCAAAATATGTTTCATATATACCCACATCTTAAGTAAGATTTATTTGTAGTGATTAAGCAATGTTGTTTAAAGCGAAATGTATTATCATCTCTGAACTGTTAGCTACTGGACTAAATGTTACCTTATTTATGTATTTATTCGTTAAGTGAACAATGTATGTTCTTTTAGAATAAATAAAAAATCTTTAAACCCATATTCTAACGTTTTTTCATCATTCTCTTGCCTTTATCCCAATTCACTTGGTGTCGGCGCAGCATGTCTTCCTCTTCCATACTTCTGTTTCTCGTCATCTCATGAGACACCTCCTTTCCTACATCCACATTCATATTTAAAACCTTCCTCACGATATTTTCCTCATTCCTCCGCATCACATGCCATACCACGACAACCGATTTATACACATCTTTACAGTCACCGGCGCCATATTCAGACTTCCTCTTATGTACCCATTTCTTTTTTATCCATTCACGTAGCACCGCATAAATTCTAACGTTTTTAGTGAATCTTAAATGCTTTTGACATTTGTTGTTAAAGTCATACTTACGTTCAAGTTTCTGGAAGACGTTTCAAATTCCTCTAAATAGCTGATAAAACCGCATTAAGTGTACCTATGCCTAAACCTTTAAAATTGGATGAAAATTCAACTCTTAAACGCTAACAACGCCTAACAACATAGGTACATATTTCTTAGCAGACACAAAGCTTGTAAATCAATATCTACTCAAGCAAAAGACCACACACATTCAAACTTATAAATACTTTTAAATTAACAGTTTGAAAAAAACACTAAAGTAAATTAAAATAATCTCGCTATTTATCCATTACTCTCAGTATTAATGCTTCTTTCAATCAGCTGTTTGCGATCTGCGTAGGAGTCAATAACAGACGCAAAAAAACTATATAACTGTTATTCTTACGATTCTTCGAATTGGTACACATTACGAATTGGGTCACACCACACATCAGTCGTAATAAAACTAGTTTAACATGACCTCGACGCCCTGAGCGACTGCTGAGCATGAGGTTCCGGGTTCGATTCTCGGGTCGGGCACTGTGTTATTGGGTTTTTCCTTCAGAATTTTTCAGTAGCTGCCAGGGCGTCTGAATTTATGGCAATAGACTTGTCTCTTGTAACATGAGACTTAAACTTAACTGGCTAAATATGGATGTATTAAAGTAAGTACACCTCTCGCAGGGGAAACATAAGACTAGTAGTAGGGATCGCAACAGGACACTGTGGACTCAATAGACACCTGACGATTATGAAAGTAAAGGAAGATCCCATATGCCCAGCATGTGGAGAAGCAGAAGAAACAAGTTTCCACCTTGTGGCGGAATGCACAATGTATGAGCTACTCAGATGGGAAATCCTAGGAACAGATGAGACTAATGAAGAGAAGCTGGCAGAAATCTCTACCGAACAACTTCTGTAAGGCAACAGGAAGATTCGCGATGCCGACCACCAGTAACCCATGAAGGGGATCCACCAAAATGGGGAACTGGGCGAAATAATCCACAACGAAAGGACTGATCGCCCGTCTGGTGTCTGCCGGCGTCCCCGAAGATAAATAGAAGTACACCTCTGCCAAACCCTTAGGGAATTAGAAGCGTGATGTTATGTTGTGTTTCTAACACCCTTAATAAGTATGTACCTATAATATTAGACCGAGCTGGTTTAAACTCTAAGTATAACAGTTATACTTAGAGTTTACTATTAATACTGTTGAAATTAACTGTGTAGGTCTAAGCATTTTTATTTAACAGCATAAAAGTCCAATAGCAGTTTGCTTTTAAAGATTTGTGTGCTTGCAGTAAAAAGTAAAAAAAGATAAAGAGTAGATCGCGCGCGGGCGGTACCACTTTCATGTTGAAGAGATTGCATGTGCACTGAAGATTTCAGATTACGTGATTGCATGTCTGTAGATGTATAGGTTCTTATTTACTTATATTACAGAAATATAGCCTGTGCTGTTAGAACACAGTTCTAGCTTCAGTTTCTATACATCATCATCATCATCAGCCTATAATGTTCCCACTGCAGGAATTCAGACCTACTCTCTAGGAGAGGGATAGGCTATAATTCACCACGCGAGCCCAGCGCGGTTTGGTAGATGTCACATGTTTTGAATTTTTGGTTCTAAGACAAGCAGATATTTTCCTTCACTATATTGAGAGCAACGGTGATTAAATAAATTACACAAAGTAAGGCACCTGCCTGGGTTCGAACCCACGACTTACTGTTCGTAAGTCGGGGCCGCCACCACTGCTCTCCTCTGCTCAGTTTCTATACAGCAGAACATAAACTACTGACCCGCCCCTAATTCCTACATTAATTATTTGATTAAAAACGAAGTAACATAATTAAACATTTATGTGGTATAAAATAACACCACGCCTGCAAACCCTGAAGGGTTTGGCAGAGATTTTACGTCCCAGTACGATGACTACAGCCCAGTTAGGGCTGTAGTCATCAGATAGGTAGTCATCATCATCATCATCAGTCTATAATGTTCCCACTGCAGGGACTCAGGCCTCCTCTCTAGGAGAAGGATGAGCTATAATCTACCACGCGGGCCCAGTCCGGATTGGTATAGATGTCACATATCTTCGAATTTTTGGTTCTAAGACATGCCGGTTTCCTCAAGATGTTTTCCTTCGCCGTTTTGAGAGCAGTGGTGTTGAAATAAATTACACAAAGTAATGCGCCTGACGGGGTTCGAACCCACGACTCACTCTTCGTAAGTCGGGGCCGCCACCACTGGACCACCACTGCTCTTTACCTCATAGGAACCTCACAAAAATACCGCGTAGTTTGATAAGAAACACGTGGATAATATTAATACATTTTTGTTTTCGTGCTAACTATCTAAAGTATCGATCTCAATAACATCCGGAGTGCTCTTAGTAAACTGTACTACGCATTGAATGCGGCCTTGTAAAAATATTATATCTCTCGGCAAGACACGAGGATGATTTAGGTACCGAAAGATCTTAGGCAGAGGATAGACTGACCGTTAATACAGCTACGAAAACCACACACGTAGGTATACCTGATCTAGGGGATCGGACAAAAAAATCTAATTTATCTCTCAGATATACATATTTCCAAAAAATATTGAACACACATAATTATTTTTTTCTTTTTTCACGTAAACAAAAAATTAAGACGATACAGTGCTTTGAAAACTCGTGTGACGTCTTATGTCAGTACATTTTTTACCTAAAAGTGACGTTACAAGCCCCGCTTGACGCGTTTAATCTTCGTCAATTTTTATTATTTTGATAAAACAAAAAAAAAACGTATCAAATACTTATTTTTCGACAATCTAACTGACGGACTAAACAGAATCATATTTTTTTGAGTCAGTTCGATCTCCTATTTTGAATATAATTATAAGAAACAGGTTGCATGTACAGTTCTTCATCCCCCAAAGAAATGGGAATCCCCGAAGGGTTAGGTAGAGTTGTACCTAACATGTACACCCACATTTCACCAGTTATGTTTAAAGAAAGAAAAAAAGAAAGAAAAAATATTAATTTGTCGCCGAAATATGAGATACAATCAAAAGCAGTAAACATACAACTAATATTAAAAAATAGGTACAAAAAAGAAAAACAACAGTATAAGTTTAAGTACATAAAAATTGGAATTTAAGTCCCATGTTATAACGGGCGAACCTATTGCCATTAACCAGGTACAAATCCAGCCTTTGTGGCTGCTACCGAGAAACTCCTGATTGAAAAATCCAATAACACTGCCTGATTTGCCACTCACATCTGCCCTGTTTATACCATTTGGTAGTCCCCAATATCTTAACATGACCAAAGCATTTAACCACGTTGTACAACAATAACAAAACAGTCTCACTGTCTCATAGTTATAGATGTCATTTTCCAACAATATAAAGACACTTAATATAAAAAACTGTCATTGTCAAAGACAAAATTACTAAAAAGACATTGAAAAGATTGCAGCATTTCTAAGAACACTAAAAGATAAATAGAATTCCGTTAATGTTTTTGGAACGTATTGAGAATTATTCTCCATTTTCCATAATATAAAATAATAGTCTGGCTTTCCGCCAGATTTCACTTTTATTGAAGCGAAAAATACGTAGAATTTGCTATTTTGTTCGCCATTTTCGTTAACGTTATTCCTTCATAGATTTGATAGACAAATGTTTTGATTTCGGTTAAATGTCTCTGTAATTAACCGACTTCCAAAAAAGGAGGAGGTTATCAATTCGACTGTATTTTTTTTTTTTTTTTTTTTTTATGTTTGTTCGCTCATAACTTGCGACTGGGTGAATTGATTTTCATGATTCTTTTTTCATTTGAAAGCTGGTGCTTCCCGTGTGGTCCCATTGTCACCATTTCAATATCTGATGATGGGATCTTGTAGAAATCGGGGGAACTCTTCAATAAATAACAGCAGATTAACCGCGATTGTTGCTATAGCATATCTAAGCATTGTTTACGCCATCACACAACATAATATCACGCCTGTACTCACTACAAAGGTTATAAAAACTATTTTGTGAAGATCTGATGAAGAACTTCGGAGATAGGCAACGGAACTCCTCAATAAATGATAGCAAATGGACTGGGATTGCTGAAATCTCATATTGTCTGTCTATTGTTTACACCAGTTCCTAACATAACATCACGCCGGTACGTTGTGAAGGGGTAAGCACATGTGAAACACTAAAAAGTGAAAAATAAAAACTTTTTTACAAAAAATAAAACCGACTTCGACAAAAAAAACACTCAAAAGTGAAAAATAAACTTGAGAAGAAAAATCTGTTTCTGAAGTCGGTGACAAAAAAATGAAATCAAAGAAACAAAAGTCACCGACTTCAGAAACTGATTTTTCTTCTCAAGTTTATTTTTCACTTTTGAGTGTTTTTTTTGTCGAAGTCGGTTTTATTTTTTGTAAAAAAGTTTTTTTTATGTGTATAGTCAAGAATAAATAAGAATAAAATTGAATTTAGATAAAAGGAGTAAACACAACAGCCGCTTGGATCAATCTTCAGGTTAGGCCACGCTTGCCTAGGTTGGTCTGTGGATGGGAGACCACCCATTTCAGTTTCTCCGTATTACGCATTACTGCCTCGTTGGTCTAGTGGTCGCAAGGGCGACTGCTGTGCATGAGGTCCTGGGTTCGATTCCCGGATCGGACAAAAAGTGCTATTGGGTTTTTCATTAGAAATATTCCAGTAGTAGCCCGGAGTTTGGAAGTTGGCCCTCGTGCCTCGGTGCGCACGTTAAGCCGTTGGTCCTGCGCCTGATCTCTCTCCGGTCATGTCGGATTGCCGTCCCATCGGACTATGCCAAAAAAGGAACAGAGAGTGCACTTGTGCCTGCGCACACACTTGTGCACTATAATATCTCCTGCGCATCGGGCTAATCTCCACTAAGATTGGCCGCCGTGACCGAAAACGGTCAGGAGGGACTACTACTATTACGCATTAAGTGATATTTTACGTGTGAAACAAGATTACCGACGTAGGTGGGCAGAGCACGAGTCTTTGGTCAACTGGACCCAGAAGGTTAAAATGTGACTTGGTTGAAAGATCCCGCGGGTCTAGTTCGAGTGGGTCCAGTAGGTCAAAGACTCGCACATTGCTCGTAGAACGGATGGCCGATGGGGCCGAAAAGGTCGCGCGGGCGAAGCCGCGGGCATCAGCTAGTGTTCAATAAAATGTGCATCTATTGGGATCGATCGTAAAAATGTCGAAGGAAATGGCTTGTGTTCAAGACATGAATTCAAACGATTTCCAAGCGACCGATAATTCGAAAAATGATGGAGCGTTTTGTTCATAGAAATCTGTGTTTAAGTTTCAATATTTATATAGAAAGACATTGCAGATTGTGTTAGATTTTGCATAGAGATGTTATGTATTGTGTGGAATCAAATTATTCTCGGTTAAAAAACTTTTTGTTTTTTTTCTTGGAGGGTGGGAAATCATCAAATGACTCCTCCCCTCTGGGCGTAGCGGAAGGGAGTGTCAGACTTCTACGGACTAAAAACTATCCATGTTCCATTTTAGCCATGTGTGTCCGGAGCCACGATATCTCTTTCGAACAACCTGCAGCCACGCTCGATTAAAAGACTGCTGGATTGATGGAGAGTTTAGTACCTATCCATATGTTCTTTTACAGTTTAAATATTAAGAGGTTGTGAAAGGTGGATGTTAAAAAAGTGCTAATTCTCATCTTTATTTGATTATTTCATCTTCATTCTTTTGCCTTTATCTCTAACTAGCGGACGTCCCGCGGTTTCACCCGCGTAGATCTCGTTCCCGTGGGAATACAGGGATAAAAAGTAGCCTATGGCACTCAACAATAATGTGGCTTTCTATTGGTGAAAGAATTTTTCAAAATCGGTTCAGTAGATCCCGAGATTACCCCTTACAATTTAACAAATATACAAACACACAAACTATACTTCTTTATAATATTAGTATAGATCATTTTGGGGTTGGCGCAGCGTGTCTTCTTCATACCATTCTTCACAGAGTACATCCATCGTTTTTTTTGGTCTTTCTACATTCACACCCAAAACGTTACTCACGACATTTTCCTTATTTGATTTATTTATTTTGATTAAAACCAAATGTCTTTTCGTTGCCATCACATTGCTAAGTGAACAAATAACATGTCAAACATTATATTGACATTGAAGAAAAGGATATCATCAAATTAAATATAACATCGCGATCCGTTTAAAAACACGTATGCTCTGTATCTAACTTTTGTACCATCTTTTATACCATGTTTTTATGCAATTCAAATATATTCTATTCTAAAATAATGTCAAGCCAAACTTTTTACCGTCATCAAAAAATTAAGAAAAGAATCGCGGACAACCCTCAAACAGTACTAAAACAAAGTCTAAAACAGATTTATAAAACATTCAAAAGTTGCTAACACTTCAGGGATAGGCGTAAACATAAGTCGTAGTCATTCTTTTCAGTGCCCAAATATTATTCCCTTGAGAAAACTTCTGGAGAAACTTTTATGAACTTTTATACTACTTTTTCTGCAGATTTAAGGGGTGTATTACTCGTCAATAACAATCAGAATATTCCCTAAGGTTGTAACGAAGTGCTGGTCTGTTTATATTATAGTACTTTGTTTATATTGGACTTTGAAGCTTTTTGTGATAGTACTTATCAAGCAATGAAGGATTAATGTTTTTGTTAAAGTAGTATTCAATATATATTAGTAGTTAAAGTAGATCTAGTGGTCGCAATAATAGGGGATCGGACAAAAAAAAACCTAATTAGTCCGTCAAATAGATTTCCAAAAAATATCGACCACATATTTTTTCTTTTTTCACGTAAACAAAAAATGAAGACGTCATAATAATATGATAGTACATATAAATTGTACCTTCAAGTGACGTTTCAAGCCCCACTCTGTATCTTTGACGCGCTTTATCTTCGTCAATTTTTATTGATTTGATAAAACAAAAAACACGTATCCAATATTTTTCGATAATCTAACTGACGGACTAAACAGAATTCTATTTTTTTGAGTATGTCCGATCCCCTATTGCGAATGCGGTGCATGAGGTACTGTGGTTCGATTCGCAGGTCGGGAAAAATGTGAATGGGTTTTTCCATTAGGAATTTCTCAGTAGCAGCCACCACTTAGGTCTAGAATTGTGCCCGGTTAATGGCAATAGGCTCGCCTCCTATTAAATGGGACTTTAACATTACTGACCAAATGTGGAATGGTTACTTACACCTTTGCTTACCCCTTCGGGGATTACAGGCTTTATGAATATGTTTTTTTGTTGTTAAATACCAAGAGGCCTTTGCTTTCCCTTTCACCGTATAGTATACAGTTATATAAGATAAAGTTTTTTCAAAGTTAAATAGCCTATGAATGTATTAGAAGATCTTTTCAAATCGTAATAATTTTATTTTTAACGCTAAAGCAAGGTTAAATGTTTCAGTGTACGTGTTAGTAAAATATATGTATTGAAAGTTGAGCTTACGACTCTGTTAACATAGTTTTCAATTAAACTATTAAAATATTTATAAAAGCTTAGGAATGTAGCAAATACGGCGAGCAGATGGCAAAGATAAGATCACACACTTTAGAATTCGATTTAAATGGCTAACGCGCTACTGAAATTCTGCAAACGTTTTCCATAGCCGTTTTATTTATTCGACATATTTTATTGAAGTCCACCTGACTTTCGAATAGTGCATTTCAAGTCTCAGATAAAGTTGAAAGTTGATTTAAAGCTTCGTCCATAAAACTAGCACAGGCCTCCTCGATGTGAAAAAATCTTTTTATTTTTCACTTTTTAGTGGTTCACATGTTCATGGGTCATAATGTGGACAATGTAGTTTTATTTTTGAGTTTTGTTGATTTTTCAAAAACCGCTTTATCCGATTTCGATAAAAAAAATATGGGACCATTTGAAAGTATACCCTTTCCAACAAAAAAAAAAAATTCAAATCGGTTAGCAAGACGGAGTTATGCCCGAACAAACATAAAAAAAAAATATATTTAAACATCCGAATTGAGAACCTCCTTCTTTTTTTAGAAGTCGGTTAAAAAAACATTACATCACGCCTTTAATTCCCAAGGAGTTAGGCATAGGTGTAGGTAGGTGCCTAATAGTAAACCCATATTCTGCAAGTTATGTTTAAGTAAAAGGTAGCGAGCCTATTGCCATCAACCGGGCACAAATCCAGATTGAAATGGGTAAACATAAGATAAGATAAGATATTGGCCAACATCTTCCTGGCGCTTAGTGGCGATCAAATGTCTCACCCCCGTACCTATAGTATCAGCATGCAGAAACTTCGAAGACATGTGACATCTACCAACCCGCACTGGGCCCGCGTGGTGACTGCCATCCCTCTCCTTGAGAGAAGGCCTGAGTCCCTGCAATGGGAACATTATTGGTGGATGATGAAACAGACACTTTAATTTAATTTATTTGTAGCGACGTGTAGAATATAAATCTGGCTTAAGTTTGAACCTACAGAACATAAGCTCCTAATAAAAAAAACTTTTTTGCAAAAAAAACAACCGACTTCAAAAACACCAAAAAGAGAAAAATAAACTTAAGAAGAAAAATCAGCTTCTGAAGTCGGTGACTTTTGTTTGTTTGACTTCATGTTTTTGCCACCGACTTCAGAAGCTGATTTTTCTTCTTAAGTTTATTTTTCTCTTTTTGGTGTTTTTGAAGTCGGTTGTTTTTTTTGCAAAAAAGTTTTTTTATTTTTTCATTTTTAGTTGTAATAAGTACCTATATATATATTCCTATACAAATATTTACTATGCATTTAACATTCAACCAAGAAACCTAACCCTTACCTTCAAGATTCAACTATTTTTGCTTTCAACTCTTAACCGTTGAGGAGTGGTACTACTCCTCAACGGTTTAGAGCATGAAGACAAGTGATGACTGCTAGATGCGAATACTTGAATAGCGTCAGAAAAAGCACGAAACACGTAATACGTGTCTATGAAATTCATATATAACAACTAAAAAAATGTGTATTGTACACATCTGCATACCCCCTCAGAGCATACAGGCGTGATGTTACGTCATGATAATGTATATTCAATAAACATCCAAGCAATTCCAGCAATTACGACAGATCTGCCGTCTATTTTTGAAGAGTTCTATTGTATATCTCCGAAGATCAGCACTAGATCTTCACCAAAATGGGACCACCTCAGGAGTATACTCTTTCAAATAAAAAAAGAATTTTGAGAATCGTTCCACAAATGGGGGAGAAATCAGGTAACATACATTAAAAAAAAAAAATACATACACACGAACATATAACCTCCTCCTTTTTCGAAGTCGGTTAAAAATAACAATCCATGACTAACTTAAACCATCTAGTTATCGAGAGGTATTCAAATTAACAAGAGCAGGCGTGCAGTATACTGTACACCTATTGTTAGACGAATCTGTGAACTGCTATCGAGTCGTATTGCATTCTGCTCTGTAGCTCTACCATGAGTTGTCATCGAAAACTTAATCGCTAGCGTTGTACTCGCTAGCGTGCTAACGTGGATCAAATAGATTACGATTATGTTTGCACCATGAGATTTACGGAGTCTTACGCAGGCGCTAAGGTAAGCTCGATAGATTGTGTCGTCTAGCTAACTTCACTCTACTCATGTTTTGTTTCTTTCTTTCCCACTAATAAGAAGAGAGAACGGTATCTACACAAATAAATCGACGAAATTGAAAAGTTGACAGATAGTAGACTACACATAGTGTTAAGTGGTTTTTGAATTTTTATTCCTTATAATATGTCACTGTCGTGTATTCAATTTGTAATTTTGATAGTTGACCTTGAGTGACAGAGCTGCGTTGTGTAGTTTAAAAGTATACTATAGGTTCAAACAGATTATTTAATACAATGAGGACCAGTGTCACACAGTTCCAATTGTTGGTAGAGTTTATAGAAAGGTAAGTTTGAACTTTCCTCAAAATTATATTTTCCAATTGGTATCTAACATTTTGGCTTGAAATTCATGTTATTCATGTCGTTGGTCTTCAAATTTAGCGACCACTAACATATTCCATGCAAAATTACCACTTGCAGACATTATTTTGACTATATTATACTCAAAAACGTATATAATTTTGATGTAAACATATGTTTCACACGCTAAAATGCTAGTGAGCTACGTAACTACTAAAGTAAGCGTCTTACTCGATAGGTTTAGTGAAATTAGTGACTCATGGTACCGTTTTGTATGGTGACAGTTGAAGAACGTTAGTGCCTATCGAATAGATTACGCTAAGTGTTAAACCTTTCGTAATCTATAGCGCTCATGGTATGAATTTTAATTCTTTCTGTGAGCGCTAGGGGCGCTGTACAATATTTCATACAACTAATTTACGGAGAAGCTAGCGAGTTTTTGCTGTGTAAACTCATGGTAGAGCTACTGCCGGAGAGGTTAACGAGCACAATAATTGGCAAAGGCGGTATGAGGTGTAAAGGCAAGTGTAGAATATCAATGTTTGCTGGAATATGTACCCGTGGAATACTGCTCTCAATTGACAGAGTACGTACCTAAGAAACGACTCACGCCCTTTTCCCATAAGCTTTTGGCATTGCCATCCAACATAGTAATACTTCCAGCCTCCTGGATACCATTCCCGTTGACTTGATTTTTTGGCACCCTTTTATGCAATTATGCTTTTTGTAAATTTACATCAAGCTACCCGATACGATTTCAAATTTTCCCAATAAACCTAGAACTTAAATGCTTTAGCGTTAAAGTTGAAAATCTGATTTAAAAATTGACAGGTTGTAGTAGGTTAATGTGAAGGCGTCTGCACATATTTTTATTACTATTTTTAGTTTGTAAATAACACACACCTTCTCACTGATGTAACTGTGTGAGTGTATGTACTGTGTGTATATATTCATAAAAATAACCATGGCAAAGCACATTATACATTGTTTTTCTCTTTAATTTCTTTCAACGAATTTAAATAATAAAATCTATATATATACAAGAAAGTCGTGTTAGTTACTCCATTTATAACTCAAGAACGGCTGGACGGATTTAGCTGAAATTGGTAGGGAGGTAGCTAAGAACCAGGAGAAGGACATAGGATACTTTTGTTTTTTTTTTTTTTAGCTAGGGTAGTAGGTAGGGTAGTAGGTAGGGTAGTAGGTAGGGTAGTAGGTAGGGTAGTAGGTAGGGTAGTAGGTAGGGTAGTAGGTAGGGTAGTAGGTAGGGTAGTAGGTAGGGTAGTAGGTAGGGTAGTAGGTAGGGTAGTAGGTAGGGTAGTAGGTAGGGTAGTAGGTAGGGTAGTAGGTAGGGTAGTAGGTAGGGTAGTAGGTAGGGTAGTAGGTAGGGTAGTAGGTAGGGTAGTAGGTAGGGCAGTAGGTAGGGCAGTAGGTAGGGCAGTAGGTAGGGCAGTAGGTAGGGCAGTAGGTAGGGCAGTAGGTAGGGCAGTAGGTAGGGCAGTAGGTAGGGCAGTAGGTAGGGCAGTAGGTAGGGCAGTAGGTAGGGCAGTAGGTAGGGCAGTAGGTAGGGCAGTAGGTAGGGCAGTAGGTAGGGCAGTACGTAGGGCAGTACGTAGGGCAGTACGTAGGGCAGTACGTAGGGCAGTACGTAGGGCAGTACGTAGGGCAGTACGTAGGGCAGTACGTAGGGCAGAACGTAGGGCAGTACGTAGGGCATTACGTAGGGCAGTACGTAGGGCAGTACGTAGGGCAGTACGTAGGGCAGTACGTAGGGCAGTACGTAGGGCAGTACGTAGGGCAGTACGTAGGGCAGTACGTAGGGCAGTACGTAGGGCAGTACGTAGGGCAGTACGTAGGGCAGTACGTAGGGCAGTACGTAGGGCAGTACGTAGGGCAGTACGTAGGGCAGTACGTAGGGCAGTACGTAGGGTAGGAAAAAGAGCATTGCAACGCATGCCGGGAAAAGCTAGTTATTTATATTTTAAACATTGCTTGCACCGCGTGAAAGAAATATGGGTAGATTTTCACTCAACGTTGCAGAACTTCTCCCATTTTATTGCGAGCAACATTCATTAAATGCAATTAGTTTTAAACTTATTATACACAATGAAGCTTCAAAAATTACTGCTACGTATAAGCCGGTGGTCGAGATCGCCAAATGACGGTCGTCAGACCATGTCAGAGGCCCTTAAGCGGCGGTTTAGAAACTCTGACACTAGGGTGTGTGGGGTCGTTAGACCTTACTGCCCACACGATAAGAAGAAGAAGTACATAATGTTTTTAAGCAGGATTGTTTTAATCTAATCCAGCGTGGAAAAGTGGTGGCCCTGGCCCAAATACCCTGTATTGCTCTGTCGGTGACTCATACTGTAATATGATTAACACGATCCTGCTTTAAGACGCCATGGTAACACCACAGCAAAGACAACAGACAGAAAGTCTAATTGCCCAACAAAACTTGAAATCATCTATCTAAAACTTAGGACGCTTTCACTTTCAAACCGTAAATATTGCTTCAACGTCAACAGATATAATTTTTTCGCCAGGTTATGTCAAAAAGCTTATATTTCTTCGTTTTCGCTGATAGAATGAACGCTTTGTTACTTGCCTGGTTCTACATTTCAATAAGTATCACAATCACTCACGCAGACGTTCTAACATCTCGACAATTCCAGCCCAATTTCTTGCCTTTTCTGAAATAAATCTTGGCATTTTATTCAAGCAAATAGCTCTAACGAAACGCCTTTAATATTATTTCTCGGGAACGAGGCTTCATTCATTCTTGGATAGGAAAGATATTGAAATACTTCAACCATTGCAATAAAATTCTGCGATTGAAAATTTCAAGGATTGCGGAGGATATTTGCCGTTGAAGGACTCCCTGAAGAAACTTCTGACTCAGGGTTAGCTACTAAGAATTTAATAATGAAAAATTCCCACAGACACGAGGTTTTTCTTTTTGCACGGAACCCTGGTCGTTTATCTATATAAATAAACAGAGAAGTTCTGACTGACTGACTCATCAACGCCCAGCCCAAACCCTTAGACTTAGAAAGCTGAAATTTTGCACAGAGGTTCCCTTTATAATGTAGACAAGGAATAAGGAAGGATTTTTCGAAATTCCACCCCTAAGGCGAGTTAAATAGGGGATGAAAGTTTGTATGGAAAATCGTCATTTTCACGCGGGCGAAGTCGCCTGGCAAAAGCTAGTCTAAAATAAGGCTAAGCTAAGCTAGCCAGGCAAAGTTTTATTTATTCCTAATTGCATCAACTGTCTGTCAGTTTAAGTCCCATCAAAATCGGTCGAGTCGATTCAGAGAGCTACTAGGATTCTTCCATAATATTCTTCTCTATTTCTCGTCATCTCAGCAGTCACCTCCTTTCTAGTCATATCATCCATCACTCAATCCATCCATTGTTTCATTGGTCTTCTTACCCGACTACGGCGAAGCCAAAAAGAAGGGTAATGATTTTGGCAGTCTATGTAATATGTATGTATGTTCCACCGTAGCGCCTATAGACTACCAAACGGATTTTAATAAATGAAGTGTCAATAGATTTACAAGAATAGCCCGGGTAACAAAGGCTATATACATTTAATCAATTTTTGTTACGACAGAATTTAAATGTCAGATTCCAGCCTCGAAAAAAATTAAATTGAGATAATCATAACATCCCGTCGGGGCCGCGGATTTTAGTTCGAGATGACGTGGCCTCGGCACAAGGGCAAGGAAGGAACATGGGTTCGGTTTTTTACCCGACTGCGGCGAAGCCCAAAAGGAGGGTTATAGTCAGTAGAAGTCTGACACTCCCCTTCGCTCTGCCCAAGAGCGGGGGGGGGGGGGTGATTTTACACCTACCAAAAAAAAAAAAGATAATCATAACATGTTTGGTATCAAATGAAAGGTCTTGGCGTGGACATTACAAATATGTATACTATATTATAGTTTTAGTCAACATATACGTTTAGAATGCGGTAAGAAGAAGAATGCGGTTGAAATGTTTTCTACTTCTAAGACCGCGGTTTGTAGTCGGGTTTTAGTTTTTAGACTTGTTCTACTTCTTAAGGCTTTAAGAGTAGAAGACTTTTCCTGATTCTTCAGCATTACAATAATTATGTCCATACAACGATAACTGATTACCACAAAACTTTCTCCTTCACACAGTCCACCCATCGTTTCTTTGGTCTTGCTATACTCTTTAAAGCTATCCACATTTAAATGCACAAAAAATATGAATCGAGTGTTCTGCCAGCCAAGTAAAACTAACTTTCAGTGATGGCCGTTTCAGCTTTGCTAATTTTATCATCCTCACCACGGTCCAGTCAAACTAAACTTTAACTTAGTTTGAACTGTTTTGTTCACGTTCGCATTTGACTAATAGTGATTTAGTTTAGCCAACAATGTCTCGTTGGTCTAGTGGACGCAAATGCGACTGTTGAGCATGTACTCCCGGGTCGGGCAGTGTTGTTGGGTTTTTCCATCAGGAAATTCTCAGTAGCAGACAAGGAGTCTGGATTTGTGACTGTCGATGGCAATAAGCTTGCCCCGTATTACACGGGACTTAAAAATAACAGGCGGAATGTGGGTGTACCATTAGGTACACCTCTGCCTACCACTTCAGAGATAACTGGTGTGATGTTATGTTATGTTTAGTCAAGATAGAAACGTAATAGTTTTTATAATTTAATAACACAGAGTCTACACGCGCCTGTCTTAATTAGGAACAAGATGTTTTGTATTTCTAGTCGTGGTTGGGGTCGGGCAATGTATTTGTGAAGCTAAGACATGGTTTTCTCAAGTTTTCCTTCGCCGTTTTAAGAACAGTGGCGATGAAATAAATAACACAAAGTAATTCGCCTGCCTGGGTTCGAACCCATGACTTAGAGCTCGTTTACGGAGACGCGGGGCGTTGCGCGGCGCGTGCAGAATACTCTTTTCGTGTTTTTTTATTAATTTACTGAGAGACGAGTCCACCGCAACAAACGCTGCATTTTAAACAATTAACGAGCGAAAAATCGCTTCTCGTAAAATCAAGTTTTGAAATCGTTAACTTTTTCATACATTGCCATGCGTTTGAAATAAAAACGCTGCACGCGCCGCGCGACGCCCCGCCTGTACGTAAACATGCACTTACTGTTTGTAAGTCGGGGCCGCCACCTCTGGGCCACCGCTTGCAGTCCGGTAGCTGACATCAGCTAGATGGCATCATCATCATCATTCAAATGTCCTCATCATCAAAATCATCCCGATAAACATGAAATCCGGCAAAATACGTGCATTCTTTAGGCATACCTCTGCCTCTCCCATCAGAGACTACAAGCGTGACGACACCTCTGTCTACCCCATCGGAGAATACAAGAGTGATGCTTACACTAGTAAAATAGCATTTTTCCCACATCTTTTAACTCTTTAATATAATTGCCTAGACAGGACAGGCTTTGATTTTCAATGTTTGCATAGGACCGTTTTCATAGGATGGAATCAAGAAAATGCTCTCTGTGGAAAAATGGTCAGTTAATACAAGGGGCAGATATTCAGTGTGTCTTTGTGATTTGATATATTATTCAGAATTTGGACTGTATAAATACATCGTGTCAAATCTTTTGCTTCCACAATTTGGGGGTTGTTATCAAATACACACTTTAGTTTTATTTGAATTGTATATGCAAGATTTTATATAACTATAATAATATATTATTATGTGTCATGCTGCACCGACACAGAATGAATTGGTAAGGGCAAGCGAATGATTATGATGTAGAAGATCAAATAAGTATTTGTATTTTTTTAGCACATTCTTGTCACAGTGAAACGCTAGCTTATTAACATAAAGTTTGCACTATTTGTTTACACTAGTCAAACACAAACATTTTAAAACTTGTTCATATTTTTTAGTAATTAACTTGTGAGTTTCATTTTTAATTATTACATGAGATGAAAACAGTCCATTAACGTTTCAGCACACGTTTTTAGAAACGTTTTATATGCACCCTCACTAGTATTTTCATAAAATTCATCATAAACATACTTTTCCAGTACTCAGAATCGCACCACAAAAAAAATATACCCGTAAAACAAACTGTAATATAAAAAGTACGTTCTCATTTGAAATTCCCGACGAAAAAATAAAAACATTATGAAAACAGTTTCATATCCCACAAATTACGAGAAACTGCAACGATTTTACATTTTGCATAATAAACGGATGAGATGGTTTACGTGAATGCAGTTGTAAACGTTTGGCCACAAGTTACGCGTTCAAACGACACGCTAAACGCGTCCGTGACCACGGAGAATGCAAATGAAAGATATTTTAGGCCTTATTCAAAAAAAGTTAATTAATCTCTATCTCGAAATGACCAGAAAGGGCGACTTTTACTTACATTACTTTAACTGAGAACCTCTCGCGCGTAATACAATAATCGTGCGATGTTCGTGGCTGCAATGTTCTTGCTCCCATTACCTCGGTAACGCGCGTATTAGTTCGTACGAAACCATTTGAAATCGCCGCGTATTGCGAATAGTCAGACTTTTATTTTATTGGTGGGTGGGAAATCACCAAATGACTCCTACCGCTCTGGGCAGAGCGGTAGCGAGTGTCAGACTTCTACTGACTAAAACCACCCATGTTCCTTCTTAGCCCTTTGTGCCGAGGCCGCGGTATCTTTTTCCAACAACCCGCAGCCTTGACGGAACGAATAGTCAGACCTTGGGCTTAGAGCATGCTACTAGGTTCTGCAACGCGACAATCTTAGGTACTTAAGCGGAGAAATCAAGTATCTCGTCACGCGTTTTGCTAAACGCTAGTTACACCGTAACCTGAGGTTGTGAACAAGGCGTTCAACGAATGAGATGGCATTACTTTGAGAACATGCAGCTGCAATCGTGTGGAGCGTCCCAGGTGTAATGTTATCTTGATATATTATTCTACTTTTGTTCTGCAGTACCTACATCTGTTATTCCCTTTGTGTAGTTAATTGTTCGGACTGTATGTTGGGGTCACCTTCTAATTTGACCGAATGCCGATGCTACCCGAATTTATCCCGTGTGATGGATTATGGCTCACTCAGTTTGACGGAGAGAAGGCTTCAGTGCGAGAATAACTGACGTTGATATGTTACACCGGAATACGCTGATACATCATTATGAAATGCTTGTCCTGTTTGTATAGTGAAGAGGTAACAGAGAGGGATAGAGGTACTTTTTATTTTGCTGAACTGGTACTATTTGGCGCATCCGTGAGATTCACACGCTCTTTTTTTCTGTTATTTTTTTTAGTTTTTTTTTATTTCTTGTTGTTTGCGTGCACTCATAGCATATGCTAATGTGCTTTCTTTCTTACTTTCATTTCTTTTTCTAGCTTTTTCTTAACTTTGGAGCCTCTTTCCAGTCTAAGCCGATGCAGCTGTATGCCAGTTTTTTGCATGGAGCGACTGCCTATCTGGCTTCAGCGTACTCCTTTTGGTAAGACTGTTTATCAGGCTTTCAGGCCACTGACTACCTGTTACGACTGTAAAAGATTTACAAATTATAGCCGGATCCAATAGCTTAACTTAAAAGGCACAGAGGAAACTCGCTATATAATGGATGATGGTCACCTATCCATGCATGTTTTTTTTCAAACTGGCTAGGCATATTTTGGTAGCAACACGCCTAATTTCGTACCCTATAAGAAACTGATTCTCTCGAACATAAAATGAAAAATCTAAATTATAGTAACCGGGTAACAAAGAAGGCGGCAGTGAATGTCATAATATAATGGTGGTTCACACAATAAATGTAAATACATAGAGCCAATGCGCATTATGTAGCCATAAGTCCCTTTCGTAGTTTTACATTCATTTGAATAATTTAAATGTATGAGAGATGCGAACATACAGCTGTAATCGTGTGGAGCGTCCCAGGTGTAATGTTGTCTTGATATATTCGTGTTATTCTACTTTTGTAATGCTTCTCGTATTCTGTTTGTGTAGTTATTTTTTATAGCCAATATGTGGTAAAAGTTATTGTGGTCTGATCTAATTATGCTCAATAGGAATTAACTGACAGACTGAGAAGGTTTCAATTCAATGAGTAAATTAACCCATTGTATTGAAAATCAAAGTTTGTATGTAAACTTTTTTAATACACCACCCGCAACTTCGTTCTCGTGGAAACTCTTCTAATTTCTCTCTATTACTGCGGCGTGAATCGACAGACATTTGGGCGCGAAAATAAACACAAACCGACCGAAGCACTGGCGCGCGTGCAACTGAAGCGTTCCGACACACACGCTCATGCATACTTGCACAAACTAGTTTACGCAGGTATACAGATCGTAGTTTTGATCTGCCTACCAGACTTGTGCAAGTCAGGAAACTTGTGCAAGTTTTGTCACACACACGCTCCGGTATACTTGCACAAGCCCTCAGTTCCGGTTTACCGTTCAGGTATACCGCTATGTATGTGGCCGCCATAATACGTACGCCTCTGTTTAACCCTTCGGTGATTTTTACAGTCGTGATGCTGTTTTATGTGTAGTCAAGTTGCAAACCCGAGCAATTCGGGGTCAGGTAACTAGTTTTTACATAAAACATTATTATGACGAGTTTTCCAGAAAATGCGATACAGTTTACTATGATTTTTCATCTGAAAACACCACAAACAACACTTCATATATCACGCAATGTATTATTCTCTTTGTTTAAAGTTTACGGTCCTAGTTCAAACATTCATTCTTACTTTCATTAGGTAGGTATGGTGTTCATAGTTTCATACTTGTCAGAACTACCATAATTTATTTTGATGAAGATAATACTGACTGGTTGGAAAAATGAGTAATTTTGACATCGTGGCCTAAAAACAAAAGGCGATAAAATCAACAAAGGCTTGCCCTGATTCGAGGAAATTATATTTGAAACAATAAGACAGCTGTCAGTTTACCATCACGCCATGGTTGTTCGAAATCTATATCTTCTATCTATCTATCTTCTATACTTATAATAAATCTGTAGAGAGGTCAATTCTGTACATGATATATATTTTCAAAATAACTATCAGGGGGTAATTAGTGATCGATACTGATGCCAAAAATGCAATCAGTAAAATTTTTGTCTGTCTGTCTGTCTGTCTGTCTGTATGTTCCTTATAGAAACAAAAACTACTCGACGGATTTTAACGAAACTTGGTACAATGATTCTTCATACTCCTGGGGAGGTTATCGTATACTTTTCATCACGCTACAATCAATAGGAGCAGAGCAGTGAAGGGAAATGTTGGGAAAACGGGAGAAGTTGCTCCATTTTTTAAGCTTCCGTCGTGTGTGCAGCCTTAATGGTTAAAGCTACATAGAAATCATTTATGACGGAAATGTTCTACATAAAATTATCTAAAAAATATCCCACAACAGCATCTGTCTATCTTTTATGGTTGACTCACAATAACACGTGTAACTCCCGATAGCTTAGCAGTTCGGAGCTTTCTGATTATACAGGGTGGAATTTTGTAATGCCACCTGGAGGGAAAGTACTCTTAATACTGCAGATAGAAAATTTTACTCAAAGGAAACATTCCTTTATTTTTGAATAGAAAGCAAACTGCATTCAAAGATTTTCGAAAATTCTCTTCTCCCACACCCGGGAATCGAACCGCCTAAAATCTGAAAAAATTATACCCTGTACTTTTATTGCATCGATCGTTAGGGTCAATTATAAGGATGAAATCTCTCTAACAAACATGATAAATTAAATGAGAGGAAAACCTACCTGCGAGATCGCCAGATCTCACCCCATTAGATTTTTTTTGTGGGGATACTTATGTAAAAATCAAATTTACATGAAATCATAAGCGAATGACAACGAGTTGAGAGTTGAAGTTCAGAATACGATTTATAATATTCACCACAACACTTTATTAAAGGTTACTAGAAATGAATTCGTTAAAAGAATAAAAATTTGTGTATCCAAGAGAATGGAGCCCATTTCGAGCAACTAATTAGTTGGTTTACCATTTTTTGTAAATAATTAATTAATTTAAGATTTCCTGGTTTTCTTTTCATTTAATTTATCATGTTTGTTAGAGAAATTTCATTCTTATAATTGACCCTAACGATCGATGCAATAAAAGTACAGGGTATATTTTTTCCAGATTTTAGCAGGTTCGATTCCCGGATGTGGGAGAAGAGAATTTTCGAAATTTTTTGAATGCAGTTTGCTTTCTATTCAAAAATAAAGGAATGTTTCCTTTGAGTAAAATTTACGTACTCAAGACGCTTTATGTTACGTAAGAAAATATGGACGTCCCGACTTATTTATTTCTGTATCTACCAAGCCTAAGTGGGATGAAATCACTCGGGAGCTTCTTGAGGGTCAAGCACCGCATGACCGCCATGATATTATTGCAAGTTTTTCATTTAAAATTAAAATCAATGATAGATCTACTTACCAAAGATAACATTTTTAGTATAACGCGGACGAAGTCGCGGGCAAAAGCTAGTTTGAAATAAAACAAAACAAAATTATTTTCATCGATATTATAAGGCTAATATTTTGATTTGATTTGATAACATATATTCATTTTGAGTGAGGTTGTTGAAAGAAACTTTACTAAAATTATCACATCATCATCTGCTTAGCCTTTTCCCAACTATGTTGGGGTCGGCTTCCAGTCTAAGCGGATGCAGCTGAACACCAGTATTTTACATGGAGCGACTGCCTATCTGACCTCCACAACTAAGTTAGTATGTAATACGATATCCCTTGGTGACTTATTTTTTATATAAAAATCATAAAATTATGATTTCGGCAAGCTCTCATTGAGTTCAATGAATAGGAATACTCGGAACACGCATCTAAACCAAAAGTGTGTGCTTACGCAATTCAGTGATTCGCTTCCCACTTCGAGGTTTCACAATTATGTAGGTGCTCCATGCTTCAGAATTTTGCATCTTGATATATTCCTTCTTTGTCAGATGGCCTGTTATAAAAAAGTGGGAATTTATAATTTAGTTTTCTTGTTGTTGTTTCATTTTACCTATTAACTATTATTAAGCGGACTAGGTATCTAGTAAAAAATATTTTTGATGAAGGATTTCTGAGCAACTGTCGGTAGAATTTTGGAGTAGTAGTTGAAAGTGGGCTAATGAATGCAAATAACATGTTATTATTCTATTTACTTAGTAGAGAATGCGTTGTGGCATTAAAATAAATTCGCTTATGTACAATATGTTTGAAACCAATCCGAGGTTTTATTTTCCGAAACTCTACTTCATCATTATTTATTGTCTTAGTGGATATCTAAAGCATACTATAACCTATTTTCCATTAATATTACATTTCCCATTAATATTTGCGATATGATATTTTTTATTGCAATCATTTATTAAAAGCAGTATCACTTGGAATAGGTTCAAAACCACTCTATATTAGAACGTATGAAATACGGCTAATGTCACATTTTAATATATATGTTTATCAATTTATTAAATGCTCAAACTTTAGTGGCTCTTATACAAAGCAACAACGTTATAAATAATTAGTGCTAAGTTATGAAAAAAACATTATGTAAAAAAAGTAAAGCAGTCTTCAGAAGTTTAACCTATATTTTTAAAAGTTTTGTTAGATTTTACCAAAATAATAATTATGAAACGTTTCTAATCTTTTCAAAGTGAAATCTCGTGATTAAGTTAAAATGTTCACGCAATCTTTTTCCGAGAATAATAAATTAATTTTCGTCTTAAATTGTGTTCGTAGAAGAAAATTGCTTTTCCATCTAAAATAGAAACAAACAAATGATTAAATGAAAAATAATATTCTCGGAAATGTTAATAAAAAAACCCTTTTTACGAGTAACAGGATTGTCCGCTTTGACGTACTGCGTGGTCATATTAAAAATCTAAGTATAAAACTTAGACATTTCTGAAATAGGGTCAAGAATTACGTCGGCAGTGCGATGCTGTGCGTTCGGCTATTTTCGGCACGACTCGGGTGCGATCGGCTATTTTCGGAACGGACGGTTCTGTTCGGTTATTTTAAAATTGGAAATGCGTACTCTTTGATGTAAAACAAATGTTGTTTGCGTATGAAACGTATTCAAATGTTCAATTATATGTATAAAACATGAGTTGGTTATAAGTGCATTCAAATAAAAGGAAATTGTTCTTAATTTGGATGGCTTGGCTCTGTAGATGAATCGCGAGGAAACACTCGTAACTCCAAATCAGCGATTCGGTGACTAAAACTATCGCTTTGAAGTATCCGTTCCGTGTTACAAACAAAAAAATTATATCACTTTTATCTCCGCTCTCAGAGATGAACCCTAGCTTGATCACAAAGTACCACAGTCTACCTAAACTAACAAATTAGCATAACATCACGCTTTTATTCCCAGATCGGTTAGGCAATAAGGTGTACCTAATAGTACATCCATATTTCGTTAATAGTAGTTTATGCGACTGTGCATAATGAAGGGCATTACAACACAAGTGTGGGTTTAAGAAACGAGCCGAAGGCGAGTTTCTTAATAGCATCACACGAGTGTTGTAATGCCTAATTATGTATAGTTGCATACACTACTTTATCTACCCAAATATCATAAGGGCTCTATGATGGGTTCAGGAACCATAGGGAAATGACCAGCATTGTTACCAGTGTAATGCAATAAAAAATAAACAGGTTATTAGTTGCATACGTCGCTGCATTTACGATATCTGGCGGAGTGTTCATGTCAATTTCACTATCAAAGTCACTATCACTCATTTTCGACAGAAATAAAGAACTTATCAGAAAAATTTTCTACTCGTAACTGGAAATAAAAAGCTAACGAACAAATGACAGCTCGAGATGGCGGCGTTTCGGATATCTGTCATTTTTTTTAAATCCTATGCAAGCGAACAAAGTCACTATTCTTGTGTCACTCGAGATCAAAATGTCGTGCGATTTATAATTAAAATCATACTGAATTGGGGTTTCGTATCGATAGGTATCTGTTTTAATGTAGTTAGTAGAATAGCACACTCACTTGAATTTGGAACAGGTGTCGAATTCAAGTGAGTGTGCTATTCTAGTATTTACATTAAGACCATCAAAATACATCTGAACATCTAAATTTTTTATTGCATAACACTGGTAACAATGCTGGTAATTTCCCTATGGTTCCTGAACCCATCATAGAGCCCTTATGATATTTGGGTAGATAAATTAGTGTATGCAACTATACATAATTAGGCATTACCAACACTAGTGTGATGCTATTAACCCACACTTGTGTTGTAATGCCCTTCATTATGCACAGTCACATAAACTACTATAATGGGTAAGCCTACTGCAAACAACCAGTCACAAATCTCCTTTAGAAATCTTTAAAAATTGCATAGATAAATAATTAATTAAGAAATACTGAGACGTCACCACAATCCCTACAAATCCTAAGAGAAAGGAAATGAGAGTAGATAGCGGTAGTCTCATCTCATCTCAGCCGGGAACAATTCCTATTCTCTCGGGAAGAACTCACTACCGGTTGCGCTCCTGGCCACTTCTGAACTATATTGAGCAATTTATTGACTTGTTACCCGAGGGAGGATTGTTAAGGTACTATAAGAATGCCTGTCGGGGCTTCGGGTTGTTCGAAAGAGATACTACCTACTATGGCCACGAACACAGAGGGCTAAGAAGGAAAATGGGTGGTTTTTAATCAATAGAAGTCTGACATCCCCTACCGCTGCGCCCAAAGCGGGAGGAGTCATTTGATGATTTCACGAACTCCAAAAAAAAGGTAGGTACTATAAAAATGATCCAGCGAGGTTTTGTCTCAGGTTACAGAAACTTGTTACGGTTACAGGAGCTAACAGATAAGAGACAAAATTATTAAAGGGCTGTTTTTTCAAATCCATTTTGACCGGTTTCTTTTCCCTTTTTTTTAACAAAAATTGCTATATGTCAGCAAAGAACTAGATAAACAATTTCTTATCGATCCCATTGTTCTTTTCCATCACTTGTATGGAACAGCTGATTTTAATGCGCCGTAATGTTAACTTCAAGGCGTTCGTGGTGCGAGTACCGAATTGTTATCTGCCCCAGGTGATGAAGGAAGACTTTTGGCCTCAGGACGTGGTGTTCCGTCGCTTCCGCGGACAAATTCCACTGGACAGCCTGCACAAGTGATGTGGTTACAAGTGAAGTGCTACTAACATAGTCTTAAGTCTTATTTATTAACAAGAGTTTTGTATTTAATTTATATGTGTTAGTTTATAAGGTATATATTGGGCCATTGTAGCCTGCAATAAAATGATTATTATTATTATTATTAATTAAACTGATGAAAAACTTTAATGAAGGGGTAGGTATTTATAATGATGTGGTAACCTTTTTCGAGTCACTCTCCCTTCGACACTGTAAACCAGTGCAGTGCGACCAGATTGTAAACGATCCGTAACTATGAACAAACTTTTAAGCAAAAAAACAACCGACTTCAAAAACAACAAAAAATGAAAAATAAACTTCAGAAGAAAATTCAGTTTCTAAAGTCGGTGACATTTGTTTGTTTGATTTCGTTTTTTTGCCACTCAATACCAAGCAAATTGAGAACCTCCTCCTTTTTGGGAAGAAGGTTAAAAATAACATTAACTTGTGTACAATAATATCATTGTTAGACACACATGCGTGTTGCGTTGCTTTTGTTAGGGACCAAAAGCTACGAAACGCAACACGAATACCATCAAAATTAATTTTATGATGATTATTTCATTGGAAACGTTATTTATTTGCGTCCAAATGTATCTTCGTTCTACTGAGTATTTCTGAGCGAATGTTTAGTTCATATAACACATCGGAATGACACTAATCGTTGTTTAATACCTCCTTTTACCTTCAGGGAGGTGTACAGTCGGCGGCACCATTTGTAAACACTAACCAATATTTAGAAGCAATTTCCGCCTTCAATTTTATTTAATTTTCATGTTACTTAACAAAACTAATATTTTGGAACTCATATTATTATAAAATAGGTCATTTCTCAGAGTTACAATCATTATTTCCCGAGAAATTCGAGTTTGAAATATGCCATGTGTAGGTATACATATATTATTGCTCGTAACTGTACTAGTTCAATAATATGAAGCCATAAAGCTTCAGTGTAGGTGACTGCCAGAAATGTGTGTGGAGCTTGTCTACTGTCAGCTTGATGAGGTAATAAAGATTGTAATGTTTTCGAATCTTCAATGTGTGTAACATCACGCTTGTAATCCCAGAAAGCTAAGGCAGAGGTGAGTCCGTTAGTGCACACATATTTCACCAGTTATGTCAGTCCCTAATAGGCTCGCCCGAACCTATTGCCATCAAGCGGGCACAAGTCCAGACTACGTGGCCGCTACTTAGAAATTCCTGATGGACAAACCCAACAGCACAGTCTGACCCGGAAATCCAGCCCAGGACCTCAGTTCAGCAGTTTCACCACTAGACCAACGACACACGTAAAACAAATCACCCTAAAACACTTTTCTCTCTCATTTTATATCCTAGAATCGTCTTTAATAGTCGAGTTAAAAACTAACCCTACAAACCCGAAACCAAACTAACCTTCAAAAATATTCAGCAAATATCAAGCGTACACTAGGCTAACATAGTACACTGTAGTGCACTTTGAGCATGCCGCGTTCACTATCTGTCTCGCTGCCTACAAACTTCCATATTTCTAGTTCATTGGCCCGCAGTTTGTACACTGGCGAGCAAATGGAGTGTGAACATTTCCCACCCCTCTGTTAAGATGGAATTTGCGAATAATGTCATACATTTTTGGATTTTATTTTGTAGCTCGGATTTTTTGAGTTAAAGGTATTTTTAAGTGTGAAGGCTGTCCAAAAAAGGAGGGTTATGTAGGATGTATTTTTGTATGTTTCTGGAGCTCTGGAGCTATATAATGTCATTCTGATCTACAAAATATGATGTATACATCATCATCTGCCTAGCCTTTTCCCAACTATGTTGGGGTCGGCTTCCAGTCTAACCAGATGCAGCTGAATACCAGTATTTTACATGGAGCGACTGCCTATCTGACCTCCACAACCCAGTTTATACTGGGTAATACGATACCCTTTGGTAAGACTGGTTGTCAGATTTCCAGGTCACTGACTACCTGTAACGACTGCCAAAGATCTATATACGACAGCCGGGACCAACAGCTTAACGTGCTTTCCGAGGCACGGAGAAAACTCGGTATGAAATGGGCGGTCACCCATCCACAGACCAACCTAGGCAAGCGCCGCTTAACCTAAAGATTGACCCGAGTGGCAGTTATTATTACGCCACGAGCTCCTCTATGATGTATACATACATAATTATATAATTCAACTACATATTCTTAGTTATCATACTGCCGCACTCAGAGAGCTTTATTGATTACTGAGGCCATCACTTAGTAAAGGGTTTGACAGTTTTGTAAAATTTTGTTCCGGGTAAACCTAAAACAAGCGACTAAAGTTCAAAACCTAAATATCAGAAGAGATTTTGGCACCTTTTTTGCTCACACTTCACATACAAAAAAGTTAACGAAAACCTGAACGGTCCACGTAATAGAAAGCTAGGTGCGGGCGCAGATTGCTGCAACGTTGCCAACCTGAGGAAAATATTGAAAATATGCCTGTGCCTGGAATTTTACAGGCATCCGAAACTTTAACACCTCGGTGCTACTGAAAGGCATGTATGTCCGTTTATAGTATAGCTTACGTATAAAGGTTTGTTGAAACTGTTTCGGATAACTGCAGTCGGCTTGCATAGTAATTTCTAGGGCCTTTTTAGTGACATTTTGAAATGTAATCTCACTCTATTGTAGAAAGTTAAGATAGATCTATGTTTGTTTCTCAATCACGCCAGAACAGCTGAACGGATCTGAAACAAGGTTAGGGACTAAACACACGATAAGAAAAAAAGACAATATTGCCCAGTATTACTGGATTTGTTTTATATTAAAACAAGAAACTTCATGCTAGTGAAATTGCGGGCTTATCCCAGTTTATTTTATCATATTCTTTCTTACTACATGCGTAAGTTCTAGGTCTTTTACGCTAAAACTACTGCATGGATTTGTATGAAACTTGGCACACAGATAGTTTACAACCTGGATTAACACATAAAATATTTTTATCCCGGTTGCACGATCTTGTGTGACAACAATCATACCCCACGTGGCCCAAATAAATGAACCGACAAACCTGACAATGGTTTATTATAGCTTCCCTCTTATTTTCCCTCCATGGTGACAAGCTTACCTGTAACAAACAAAAGGGCTCATTAGTGACCTTATTACATCCAAAGATACCTTCTCTTCTTCTATAATAAGGTTGACATAATTAACATAACGTTACCATGGCAAAAGGCTGTATGTGGTTTCCATCGCTTCCATAATAATATTGGAGTACAGAATGTTCCATTTTGTAAATAAAAAATTGGCCAAGTGCAAGTTGGACTTGCACGTGTAGGGTTCCGTACCATTGTAGTAGATATTGAGAGATTTTCCATGTTATTTTAGCACCATAGACTTCTTATAGGTTTTCCTATAATCTATAAGTGTTGCACTAATATCTGTATTACTTTCAAAATTTTAGACTCATTAGTTTCGGAGATAAGGGGGGGAAGGTCGGACAGACAGACACACGAGTGATCCTATTTATATAAGGGTTCCGTTTTTTCCTTTGGAGGTACGCAACCCTAAAAAAATCCAGTGTAAAAAAAGTAGTTAAAAAACCAAAAAACCTGACTGAAAAAACTGAAATTAAAAAACAAGCACATTTTAAATTAACAAAACTTGGAAGCAGGCGGGGTTCTTTTTTTTGCATTTCAGTTTTTTCAGTCGGGTTCTTTAGTTTTATAACTACTTTTTTATTTCCAACTTTTTAGTTCTTCTGTGTTTGTTCTTTCGTTGGTCGCGTAAAATTCATCGCAGATGATTTAACTTTTGTGCTTGTTTATAGGATTTGACTCTTTGAATTTCTTTTAAACATATAAGTGTTTTATATTTTTGTAATCTCCTTTTAAAACCCTTTATTTTGATTCCCTACTCGATGGTATTGTAAACAATTTTTTTTTGAACTCCGCGATTTGGCCCCCAAAAACCCGCAATTTTTCTTTGTTTATTAATTTTAATGTTGTAATGAGTTATGAGGGAACAAAGAAACGTATATACACATATATAAACGTCAAACACATAACCCTCCTTTTGGGCTTCGCCGCTGTCGGGTAAAAAGCAAACGGACATTAACAATAAATGATGGTAAGTATGTTTCGTAACAATGTTCGACAGAACAAAAGCGCCTTCGTTTAATGAAATGGATATTTATTTTTTCAAAAATTATAACGAGTTGTAATGGAGAATCCCCTTGTAATCAAATACATCTCTTAGCATTTCAATTTATCTTTACCCGACTACGGTGAAGCAAAAAATCATTAGATATTTCGTTACACTTTCTCAGGAGGCTAGTCCCGAGGGATTGTCACTATGAGTGTTTTCATTTCTAATTGCTATATCAAAAAAAACGTTAGCCTTGTGTACGACGGATACTAATTATATTAATGCGAAAGTAACTCGGTTTGTTTGATCGAATCAAGCGTTTAGTCGTGAAAAGGCATTATAATTAGTCTAAACTAATATTGTGAAGAGGAAATATTCGATTTTATGCTTGTTACGTTTTAATTGCCATTAGTAAACTACATCTTTAACGAGTGATATAGCCTATTTTTTTTAAATACATCCGGACGTTGTCGTAGGCAAAAGCTAGTAATATAATAAAGTGAACGTAAAGACAAGACGAGAAAGATAGACGAACAAAGGGTCAGGGGTTAATAGCTTTGAACTTATCAAGGTATTCAGCTTAATACCTATATTTTACTGAACAAATTTTGCAGTAATTAAAGGGTAAGAGCTTATGACCATCAACCGAGCACAAATCGAGCGGGCGAGAGCAGATGGTGGCCCAGTGGTGGCGGCCCCGACTTACGAACAGTTGGTCGTGGGTTCGAACCCATGCAGGCGCATTACTTTGTGTAATTTATTTCATCACCACTGCTCTCAAAACGGTGAAGGAAAACATTGTGAGGAAACCGGCATGTCTCAGAACCAAAAATTCGAAGATATGCGACATCTACCAATCCGCACTGGGCCCGCGTGGTGGATTATAGCCCATCCCTCTCCTAGAGAGGAGGCCTGAGTCCCTGCAGTGGGAACAATATAGGCTGATGGATGATGAGCACAAATTAATCTGGAGTCCGTAGCAGCTACTAATTGCTGATGGAAAACCCAATAACGACCCTTAGTTGCCATATTTATGTGAGTTTAAAAATATCTTAATAGGAGTCGGGACTACAAAAGCTGTGTTCAAAGCCATATATAATTATATTTTCACTCCTATGAATTTCCACCCTCATCAATAATGTACCTACGTAAAATCATATTGTCTACCTATTGCTGACCCAAAATAACCTTTGTTTAAGTTAGTCAAGCAAATTATTTAATTAATTGAGTTATTCTCCAATTATCTCGCTTCGACGGTCAACGTTTGTGTTTTGGGCTCAAATATTTTGATCAAATTATTTGGATCCTTTTTAAGGCCAGTCAAATGAAAAACCTTTTGTTGATATATAAATGGATACATTGTAGCATTGAGTATATATTTTATGTTTGGCATTTGTGTTACAAATGGCTATATTTTAGTCAATAGGTAGATAGTTTAATTTTGACACCTCTGTTTAAATAGATGATTTAAAATGTCATACCATAACATCACGCCTGTAATCCCCGAAGGGTTAGACAGAGGCATACTTAATAGTACGTCCACATTTCCTTGATTTTCAGGATCCGAGGAAAGTGGATTTTTCGATCAGGAAATGTAACCACAAAGTTTGCCCAGTTGATGGCAATAGGCTTGCTCACATTGAAATATTAGATACCTACAGATTTTCAGTGTTTTGTACCTTGGCAATAATGTAGATCTTCAATATTTTCCATTTGTCACAATTTTGAGCTCATTATCACCTCGAGGTGATAGCTCAAAATTGTGAAACTAAAGGCTAGCTTTGAGTTCGAACTCAAAGCTAGCCTTTAGTTATCGTAGTTTTACTCATTTCTGCATTATTTATCTATATATATATCCATATTCACCCCTTTTCTTGTCTCGCTCGAGTACTCATGACCCAATTTGTCTCTATTTATTTGTATTTGTCCCTGTGAGTGCAGTAATTTGTATATTTTATCTAATTAATTCATCTTCTTCTTCTTAGCTTGTAGATGGCAATCTAAATTGTGACGGCCCAGAATTGGGCTACTAGTTTGGCGCTTTCGGTAGCGTCCATCAGTTCCTGTAGTATACAACCAACAGGACACGCAGAGCACGATATTAAGTGTCCCATTGTTTGAAGAACAGCACCACATTTTCTATTTCCAAATATCTAATGACCAATCACTGCTCAATATGCTAATAACTACTGATAAGTCGTTAGATATTTTGACTTGTTTTTGAAACACCCATGCGCATAATCTTCGGTAAGTCTCAGAGTGCTTGTAACAGTGCCGAAATATGGGAAACCCGAAACAAATAGTAAACATGGTAGATATAATCTCGTCTTCAGTGTTAATGATAATGTTTTTATCAAATTATCTGCAATTAATGTAACAAAAACAGGTTTTACTGTACTTGAAGCTTTTACCGAAATTCCCTTTGCCTCAGCTGTATAGAACAAGATCGTAATCAGCGTAAGAGCAATTTACCTGAATGTTTGGGGCTCAACCTCCCATCCTTGTTTAGACGGTGTTAGGGATGCTCCTGTTTGAACGCTGTTTGAACGCATTTAATTAATATTTATAGCTGACGTAATAAAGGTTGATTGATACTCAGACATTTGTGAGGTTTGGTGCGTTTACTAAAAGGAAGGAGATAAGTAATTTATTTATTTATTTATTTACTATGGAAGACTTACAGCTAAGACAAATAGATTAATAAATAGTATGTGAGACTGACAGCCAATTAAAAGTCTTCAGCCAATTAGAGTTCTAAATACAGACTATTAAGAAAGAGTGTGAACAACACAATACAGCCACAGAAAAAAATACAGAAAAACATTCAAGCTTAAACTAAATACACATTTTATAAGTCACATTCAGTACCTACAATAATAAAAACCTGAACAAACAAAATCTTAATTAAAAAAGCTACGGCTCATGCCCTTTCTGGCCGAGTAATGCTAAATAAGAACTCCACACGGGTCGTTTTTGTGGGAGATCATCGCGCTGAGTCTGTCCGAGAAATAGTATCACCCATAGTATAATATTCATTACATACGATATCGATCAATACATCTTTATCTCAAAAAGCATCGAAGGCACGAATATCCATTGGTCCAGCTGTCACTTTCACATTTTGACAGCCGTTTCGGGAAATCAGAAGTCCGAAAGTCTGACAATCAGTCTTAACAAGGAATGTTGTTTATTACAAAGAGCTCGTAATAACAGCCGCTCGGGTCAATCTTTAACATAAGCCGTGCTTGCCTAGGTTGCTCCGTGGTGCTTAAATAAGCAGATAATTTATCTCAATTATTTTTCCAGCTCTTGTATTATATACCTAGAAGCCAGCCCTATCAGCTTAACAACGAGTCTCGTACACAAGTCGGACAGGGCGGCTGTACGGTAGCCGGCAAAGCGGTGTTTGTTAAAGCGGTTTCGAGTGCAATGAGCGGGCTGATCAATAATTCTGTCTGCTTACACGTGACTTAAAGGCTGATTGTAGTGATCATACCTCTGTTTCGTGAACGGGCTAACATTATGTGTTGTGGACGCTGTTGGTTGATTTTATTTGATTTAAAGTCTGCAACCTTAATTCACTGAATTCGGGTGCGGGCTTTAAATCAAGTAAAATAAGAAAAATACATAATTTATCGGTATTGAGTTTTGAAGGCAATTGAGAGAGAATCATGAAAAAAATCCTAAAAATTTAACAAAGTATCGTGGCCGCACGCCACGAAACTTTGTTAAATTTTTAGGATTTTTTTCATGATTTTTTCCTGCAACCAGGAACGTCTCAAGAGGGAACTCTTTTCTCTTTTATTTCGACTCCGTTTCTGTCGCAGGTCTAATATATCTTCTTAAGAGCATATGCTACCTCAAATTAGCAAGAGTTGCTAATTTGTGGTGGTTCAAACTTCGTTTGAAATACTGTTAGAATAAAGTTCTAATCAGCTTGCACTACAAAGCGGTTGTTACGTCTTTCGCTGCGGCCGAATAATTTAGTGCGATATTAGTGGTATTTACCCGACTGCGGCGAAGCCCGAAAGGAGGGTTATGTGTTTGACGTGTATGTATGTATGTAAGTATGTATGTATGTATGTCTGTTTCTTTGATCCCTCATAACTCATAAACGGATGAACCGATTTGAATGAAATATACGTCATTAGATTCGTCTTGATGGCGCGAGTGTTATAGACTACATTAAAATTATAAAACAAAAAAAAATGCGGATTTTGGGGGCCAAATCGCGGAGTTCAAAAATTTTTTTTTTCCAATACCATCGAGTAGGGTATCAAAATAAAGGGTTTTAAAAGGAAATTACAAAAACATATAACACTTATATGTTTAAAAGAAATTCAAAGTGGAAAATCCTATAAACAAGCACAAAAGTTAAATCATCTGCGAAGAATTTTACGCGACCAACGAAAGAACAAACACAAAAGAACCAAAAAGCTGGAAATAAAAAAATAGTTAAAAAACTAAAAAAACCCGACTGAAAAAACTGAAAAGCAAAAAACAAGTACATTTTAAATTAAACAAAACTTGGAAGCAGGCGGGGTTCATTTGAATATTAAATTATGAAAAGAAAAAATGAAAATAGAATGGACCCCGCCTGCTTCCAAGTTTTGTTTGTTTAATTTAAAATGTACTTGTTTTTTGCTTTTCAGTTTTTTCAGTCGGGTTTTTTTTAGTTTTTTAACTACTTTTTTTTTGCGATTTACAAAAAAACTATTGATTGGACTAAAAAAGTAAAACACTATGATTTTAGTATGTTGCTTGTAGAATTATTTGGCAACAAAATCAGAACGATAACATGTATTTTAGTATGGTTTTTACTCGTTAAAAGAAATTTTTAGAGGTATCTTCGTGATTTTTTTCTATCAAGCAAAGTTAGTTATAATATGTTTTCACGACACTATGTCACTAGCATATATCCTGAAGAATATCATATATTTTTTTGATTTTGTTTACTGCAGTGAATCATATACTTTTACGTATTATAAAACTTGCGTTTTACGTCTGTTAGCCGCTTAACCATGATCCTAACCATCCCTCTCTGCTATCACCACACACAACTCTAACCCTGCGATCCATCAAACCAGATAACGACCAACTAATGATGTAATCTCAGATAACTACACTGACCACCCTTGACCACTAATTAACCTAATTACCGTCACTTTACAGTGCTAAGCACCCAACTTAACGTCTCAAGTTGCTAGCAATTAAGTTGACCACCTAGTTGGCGTTATCTACATCTACACTAATATTATAAAGAGGAAAGATTTGTACCTATTTTTGTATGTTTGTATGTTTGTAATGAATAGGCTCAAAAAGTACTGGGCCGATTTCAAAAATTCTTTCACCCTTGGAAAGCTACATTCACCCTGAGTAACATAGGCTACTTTTTATCCCTGTATTCCCACGGGAACGGGATATACGCGGGTGAAACCGCGGGACGTCCGCTAGTATCAAGTAATTTGGTTAAGTGGCGATTGACTTAATCTAACTACTCTTTGACACTTTACGTTTTAATGACTGAACTGATGGCAATGAAATTTAGCACCAAGTACACCTTCAAACGGAAAGAACTTTTCAATGTAAAGTAAAGTTCGTAAATCGTAACCACTATGTTTACGACTTACGAACTTGTCTTTGAAAAGTGAATTCTCTTTTAGCTTTTTGTTACATTTACACTGCCCCAAAGAGGCATAAAAAAGTCTGACACCTGGTTAGGCACTAGCTGTGGGTTTTTCTAAGAGATACTGCAGCGGCCTCGGACACAAAGGGCTGAGAAGAAATATGGGTGGTTTTTAGTCAGTAGAAGTTTGACACTTTCTACCGCTCAGCTCAGAGCGGGAGGAGTCATTTGATGATTTTTCACCCTACAAAAAAGGAGGGTAGGCACTATTAACCACACGATAAAGACGGAAGAAGGAGCTCAACAACTTTGAAGGGAACTAAATGATACGACACACGCTGTTAATCAAGTTAGCCACCTAGTTGTGACACCAAGCAATTTGATTAAGCGCCTCAAAGAGCACCGATTGACTTTGTAACGGACGAGGCGTGAACTTTGGTGAGTGTCTATAGATAGGGAAGTTTGTTAGGTAGTTTGAGAAAAGAGAGGGTGCTAGTTTTGTTTGTTGTATGTATGTTTTGTAACTTGATCACAAAACTCTATAAAAAGACAGTTTATCATAGGTGCTTCGTTGGTCTAATGGTCGCAAAGGCGACTAATGTACATGAGGCCCAAGACCTCATCCTATTTCCGAGGCGGGCAAAGTGTTATTAAGTGTTTCCATCAGGAATTTCTCAGTAGCAGCAATATCAAGAGCCTCGCCCCTTCTTACATGAGACTTAAACCCAACTGGCAAACTCCTCTAAACGAGCCCTTACTATTCCAAACATACAACGTACAACATAGTTGGGTCAGGACCAAATTTTTGACGTAATCGCACAACGGAAATCACAACGGAATGTGTCACACTGGAAAATAAATGTAGCACAATAGAATTATTAGGGTGTGTGTAAATAAGTCGTAAGATTTTTTATTTTCCAGTGTGACACATTCCGTTGTGATTTCCGTTGTGCGATTACGTCAAAAATTTGGTCCTGACCCAACTATAAAGACGTGTGTTTATATACCTAAGTTCAGAATTCTCTATTTGACTTTTAAATTGCGACAGACTTTGAAACCGGAAACCCCACCAAAAAACAGCCATCAAAAAATCTTTCAAAAAACGCAGTGTGAACTTTCCGCCTACCCGCAATACTTTCGTAGTTTTGGAAGCCCGGAGGCGAATGTTTCCGATGACGAGTAAAAACGACGGAAAAAACTTTCGCGCTCGAAATATCCGGACGAAATGGACCGGAAAGGCCCGAAACACAATTGAACCGAATCAAAGTCAATTGGAAATCGGAATAGTGGTAACACACGGAGGTATGGCGGATTCTAACTTTAAAGTACATAGTTGTATCGATCCTTTTCATGACTCTTAAATTCAATTTAACAAAAAATTGTTCAACTTATACTCTATCCATACTGAATATTAATGCGATGCCCGGTTTCTAAACGGCTGATCGGATCCTAATGAAAGGCAAGAATATAGATTATAATATCCTCGGGAAGGGCTATCTTTGTTTTTTTCTCACAAATACAGATCAAAATTTCCAGGCAAACAACGTCGCAGGCAACAGCCAGTAGTTATAATATATTATTATATATTCTCTAGGATGAAAGGTTTAAATGATCAGAGCGATGAGACTGCAAATGTAAAATTATAATGCACCGTCACGTTTTACGAGGTTCTCATATTAAAAGTGACATACCTACATAATGCGCCTTTTTTCAGTCGGGGAACTCATTTTGCTGACAACCCGCGTTTCAGGATTATGTAGGATTTTAATAAAAGGCTTTGTTGAGGTATCACAAAAGTCAAAAGTCCCGCTTTTGGCTATTAAACGGGCTCAACTTCTACAAAGTTCTACCAACATCCATATTACAGGTATTTTATTTTATTTTATTATGTAAATGATAATTTAATAACGACGATTATTTTGAAGATAGATTTGTACATGGTTTTTGAGAAACACTTTTAAGGTCCAGACATAACCTTGGTATACTCTCCTAAGTACTTACTTATGTGGCTTACAGTTAACAAACAATACCAACGCAATAGTGAGATAAGGCTACCACCCAGTAAACACAAAATTTTAAGCGCATGGCCTAAAGTAAGTTTTGTTCAAAAAACAAAGAAATTAATAACGACCAAAATCCGTATTTACCGTGCTAAAAATAATTTAAAGCCCAAGTGATAAATCGCAGCATATTTTAACAAATCACGGATATAACTAGGGACATTCCCCCGTCGCCCATAGCGACACCTGGCGTGTTCGCATCGCGATAACTAAAAGCTCAGCCGTGTGGGATAATCTGTGGCAAGTCTATGGGCCTATGGGCCTTCACACTGGATTATTGGATATATCCTATTTTGATGTAACTTTGCGAGGGAGTGATAGGGAAATTGGGACGATATTTTTGGTTAAATTTATGTCTACATGTATGTTATTTAGATATAACCATAACATCACGCCTGTAATCCCGGAAGAGTAAGGCAGAGGTGTGCCTCATAGTACATCCACATATTGCCAGTTTTTAAATCCCATGTAATAGGGGGTGAGCCTATTGCCATCAACTAGCTATAAATGAAACACTGTTATAAGCTTACACGATTTAAACTATACTTATACTGTCACTTAAGGGATATCTTCCGATATTGTTTAAAATTGTTAGTGGCTGCAAGCCAATGGTAACCTTATAAAGAAACAAAATAAAACACTTATTAAATGGACAGCTAAGCTTTAAATCAAACCAAAAAAAAAAAAAAGAAAGTTGCAGTAAACCAGTTATAAATCTCGTGAACTACTCCCATAAATAAAACATCGTACAACGAACTACAAATTGAAACAGTTACACTAAATAAAAAGGTTTTCTCTGATACTTCCCGACTCCTATTTCTCACAACCAAGGATATCCTATTCCAACGCATTCGAGTAAATTTCCATTTAAAACGACGCGATAAAAAATCGCTCACTTCTCACAGAGTAAAAAAGGCTACATAATCTACCCTATGCCTTGACATTTAAGCCTTTTTGTAACAATTCGACGTGGCTAAGCCGCACCTAATACTTCCAGCTTACTGAGCCGCATTGCCGTATAAAGTGCGGCCTCCTTACGTCGAATCTGGTATCGTGCTCGCTGAGAAAAGTGTCGTGTTTTCCATAAAGTAAAGTGACGGTCTTTAAAGTTAGTTTTAAAAACATCTTAGGATTTTGTTGGAAGAGAAATTGGAAAACTTATATTTAAACGGTTTATAGTTGAAATTCTTATGAGTTGTGGTTTTATCATAAAATGTAGTTTTACGCGTGTTTTTTACTTCAGGCTATGTCACTTGGTTTTGTTCTTTTGGTCATAAAAGCCGAAACAATTTACTCATGAAAAGCTGGGTCTAGATTTATTTAAAAGGTGAAGGTTTAGTCTGGTGGTTTTTAAAATATGCAGCTTTTTACGACCCGAGATTTTCGACTTTTTAGCTAAGAATTTTTATGCCTATTTTGTTTTCTGAGATATTCTTATCTCTCATAAAACAATAACAATATAGTTTTTAAGAAAACATCTACGTTTCTAAATAGATAAATATCTTAGTATAAGCGTCTACCCCAATCTGTATGCCAATATAATTTTATAGGAAATAAACCCAATAAACATTAGACCTTTTACTTTTAATCCATTATGTAAGTAAGTACATTTGTAGGAGTCTTCAAAACATTTCACCACACAAAAACACTCAGATTTCTTTCTTTTAATTCCGTAAAAGGTACAGAGAGGGTGAAAACATTGTTGGTACAGCGTATTTTTCCTTACAAGATTTTTTTGGTGAACAACTGTGGCGTACATACCTACTGACAGTAAACAGTTTGCACACTGCCATGTCAAACAGCTGTGACTTTGTATGGATATTTTGTTTCATTGGTTTATTCGAAGGTGTTTGTTTGGATATATGTATAAGGGCCGCTGAAAATAATAAGTAGGACCAACTGTTGACATGTAACTTTATGCCAAGCCGAGGCTCTTTTGGCATAAGTAAGCATATTCATTTTATTTCTTTACTTTTGAGGGGTTTGTGTTAATACAATAATATGTATTATTATAATCTATATAGAAGACATGTGTTATATACCAACCCGTACTGGGTCCACGTGGTGGATTTTAGCCCATTCCCTCTCATACAGAGGAGGCCTGTGTCCCAACACTGTGTACATTACTTATGCTATAAATGCTTTAACGAGGTAAATGGTACAGTATTTTTCTCTTCCAATGATCATTACCGCAGACTTCAGAGTATGAACCCTTACCTAGTGTCAATTAATCACAATATTTTTACCATGTTTGATTAAAGATGAAAAATAAAGAAAAACACACTTCTACATAGAAAGGGAACATATAATATCCCTTTACCTTCTTCCCTCCCCTATCACCTTCAATGGATGAGAATTTACCTTTTGGATATATTTGTTAAAGTGAGAACACTCACTCTAACAAATACTATGCGGCTTTTTTGTGAATGAACGTAATATTGTAAGAAAGTAGGAATTCTTTTGAGAGCCTATTATGAAAATGGCATGGAAAATCATTTTAGCAAATACAAATATTTTTGATTATCTACCATTAACTTTACTCATGAAAAACATCTTGTAACAGATTGTTGACTCTTTATTTTTGTAGAAATCAGTTCCGTAATCTTTATTTCTTTATAGTGTGGTTGCATATCTAGTGTCAGAGTTTTTGAGCCACTCATGGGCCTCTAACTTGGCTTTACATTTGAAATATCTCTCAGGCATGTTTGGTTTTTGTACTAGATGACGTGGCCTCGGCGCAAGGGCAAAGAAGGAACATGGGTTCGGTTTTTACTCAGTAGAAGTCTGACACTCCCCTTCGCTCTGCCCAAGAGCGGGGGGGGGGGTCATTTGATGATTTTTCACCCACCAAAAAAAAAAAAAATAAACATGCTGGTTTCCCCACGATGGAAGCAAGTGTATTATATATAAGGTCCCATTAAAATAGGTGGACAAAATTTCAGAAATCATTCAGACCACCAAAATAAGGACGATGGTAAAAAAAAAAATAAGAAAAACCCATTTAAGTACCTACTAATAAAGGATGAGTCTGTTCTAGAGTGCCGGCAATTTATTATTTAAAGTAAAATAAAAACAGTTTATTTAATGTTTTTTTTTTGTTTAGATATATTTGGTTAGACCTACTGAATGATGTGTTAAAATTTGTCCACCTATTTTAATGGGACCTTATATACAATACACACATTAATTCGATAAAACAGTGGTGCGTGTCTTGGGTTTGAGTTCAAGACCTATTTCTTGGTAGTCCGACGGTCACACAAGTAGACTATCACTGTTCAGTAATGTCAATCGATGACTGTTAATGTAGCTGAAAAGGCTGTAACATTATTCTGAGGGCAATTGGGTCCTTGTTGAGACCACTTAACGGCTTAAACTACAAACTTAGTTAAAGCAAAATAGCGAAACTTCCAAAGCCAGTGTAAACTTGAAACTTAACACAATTTACATAAACTAACACAATATAAACACATGAAATACACGAAGAAATAATATCATTCTAACATCCCCTATATATAGTGATCAGACGATAGCAATCGACTTTAGGTCTAAAAGGATGTGTTGACGGGCCGCCACCGGCCACATACGGAAATAGAACCGCCGTTTTGTGTTGTTTCTAGTTTTATAATAGTGAGAATATTTCTGAACATAAGTAATTCCACAAATTTTTTGTAACAGCGTCGTTTTGTCGAAGTTTTCTAAACGCCAAAACAAAGAATTACAAAAGTTTCTAGACCCATTTTTTTATTCTTCAAGAGCTGGTTCGAATAAGCACGGGAAAAGAGTAGGTACTTCTTTTTTTATTCTCCTTTTTTTTTGTGGATGCGCTTAAAAACATTTAAATTCCCATATACAAAAAGACAGACCGGGAAGAACTTCCTGTAGGTTTTACATAGTTGTTAATTCTAACACGCCGTGCCTTTGTTGTATGCATATAAAATCGATCTCTATCAGATGTTATCAAAGGACGAACATTCAATAAACGACCACGATTAAGAAAACAACTAAGAACCCCCATTTAAATGACACGAAGGGAAACCCCTAAAGTAGTTTACGTGACTTGTCGGTAAATGTGTGCACCCTATTTATAACCTTAATTGGAAAAAGTTAAGTTCGGCGTATTGATGCCGTACGCGACTTAATTAAGAAACTTGCAAACTGAGTTTGATTTTAACAAAAAAGGGTAAGTTTTGTAGTTAATTAGTTTCTCTGATTATTCAACTTCATGTTTTCCTGATTTCATTTGGTTGTTGGCTAAGGTAAATATTAGTAACAGCCTCGGTTAACGGGTTCTATGTGATGCCATCGCAACCTCACTGCTGTCAAGACGGTGAAGAAAACATCGAGAGAGTAAGATATAATATGACATTTACCATCTCTCACCAGTCCAGCAAAGAAGTTTGTGTTGATTCGTGTGCCAGCAGTGGGAACATTATTATTATGGTGATGATGCTACACCCCCACGCACACACAATAAATTTTAATGCCAATTAATTCAAGTCACTCTCGTCTAGTCTTAATTTTTAAATAAATGAAATATTTCATTTTACGTTTATGTACAGTCAGCTGAAAAGTTCAAACTAAATAAATCACCATTAAATATACAGTCTGTCACTAGACCACCTCAATTAAACAAGCCAAATGTTCCCAGAAGAACTACCCTTAATTTCGCCCCAATAGTAACAGTGTGAACACCCAATCCACTAGGGTATTGCGGGTATTGCCCTTCTTCATCTCATCCAGGATTACTAAACCGGATTTCCGGCATACGTGTCAGGGAATTGGACCGGTGGTCTTGAGGTGAACCGTATAAATGTCAATGACATCCTGGTTCAGAATCGGATAAGTAATTTAATGGAATTCGAGAAGATTCCTCTTAGGAACCGAGTCGTGGAGGGCTTTAGTAATATTGATTTGGTTAACGAGCGCCTTGGAATGGTTTGGTTATTGTACACTTAATGGCTTGGCCGCACGTTCGAGCGACGCGAAGTAAACAATTGATGAAAACTCGAGAAATAAGCAGAATCTTTGTACTTAAAAATTATTATATTTTTATCAATGTCGTTTAGGTACATTTAAACTAAGAATATAAAGTGGTCAAGTTTGTATGTGGAATGTAGGAAGCAGAAACTCACTATCTTCTGATCCTAATGAAAAAATCTTGGTTACATGACAATAGGTAAATGAAATCTATTTTATTGGGGTATTTTATAGCTATTCGAAGATATTGTTCAATTCATGGCCACGTGTACTCACTCGAACGATACTAGCGAAGCTTGACCGCTTGACGTAAGCGCAACGCCTGGGGTCGTGGTCAGGCGTTAACCAACCGAGTTAAGAGTAGGTGCTTTTGTAATATTGATTCGGTTTAACGAGCGCCCTCGACTGACTTGATTTTGTTTGTACGAAGAAAAATTGCTTTTTTCTTGAGTTTTAAAAATGTTCAGGCGATTATTAAATTCGATGAATATTTCATAGGAATAAATTATATTTTACTGTTTCCTTGCATTCGGTATTCAGTTTTCCTATGCTTAGGGATATTAGAAAAGAAAGAAAATTGTGTTTATTTGGCATTATTCACAAAAACACCTTACATTATCACAAACATTTTACAAAAGAAACAAACCATCCATATTGGCATCCAGGAATGAATTTATGCTCGGTTGATGGTCATAGGCTGTAATTAATCATGAGGAAAGTTTTGAGTGTATATATATATATAAATGTGGAGGGGTATAAGAGTAGAGGAAGACCAAAGAACGGAGGTGTCTGGTGAGATGACGAGTAATAGACAAGTATGGAAGAAGAAGACATGCCGCGGCGACCCCAAATTCTCTTTGTAGAGGGGATCCTATCACCATAATCATCATTCCATCTCCCTTATCCCAATTTATTTGGGGTCGCCGCGGCATGTCTTCTTCTTCCATACTTGTCTATTACTCGTCATCTCACCATCTTCTTTATGATGAAAGCCATATATGGCTTTCATCATAAAGAAGATGGTGAGATGACGAGTAATAGACAAGTATGGAAGAAGAAGACATTCAGACACAAGAAGACATCATTACACGAGAATTTTATATATTAGAAGAAGAAGATATATCTTCTTCTTCTAATATATAAAATTCTCGTGTCACAGTTTTCGTTGCCATACTCCTCCGAAACGGCTTGACCGATTTTGATGAATTTTTTTGTGCTTATCCGGTATCTATGAGAATCGGCCAACATCTATTTTGCATCCCCCTAAATGTTAGGGGTAGTCCACCCCTAAATTTTTTTTGTCTACACTAGAAATTACTAGGAAATTATTTATATGGCAAAACAACGTTTGCCGGGTCAGCTAGTAGTATATATGGCTTTCATCATGACTGAGAAAATGTCAGTGCACTGTAGGAAGTAGATATAAGTACCCATTTTCCTTTGTTTTCATTTTCGGGGGTGGAAAATCATCAAATAACTCCTCCCGCTCTTGGGCAGAGCGAAAGGGAGCCCTTTATGTCGAGGGCGCGGTATTCTGTGAACATCCCGCAACCCCGACGGGAATAGATATACCCCTGCCTTAGGCCCGGTTTCCTCCAAAGCGGAGAGGAGCGGAGACGAGAGGAGATGTGCGGAAATCGGCCAATCACATTAGTTAAAACTTACATCTGGTCTTGTGATTGGTCGAATTTGCAACATCTCCTCTCCGCTCTGCTCGTCTCCGCTTTGGTGGATAACGGGCCTTACCCTTCCAGAAAATATTGGCGTGATATTATGTAGTAACTAAACATTTAGGTAACCAAATTTTTCTTTTATGTGCTACAAAAAAATATACGCACAAGTTTTGGACTGAATGAATTATGAATGCAAACTTTTTAATTTATGTTTTTAAAACTTTGTAATCTTAGGCTTTCTTACTCAAAGTTTCAACTTTATATTTATAAGGTTAAAGTTAAAAATTATTTACAAAGACAACGTAAAATATGCTTGTCGTGGTTTTAAGACTAACTTAGCCTCATATTTTATAGATGGCAGGTACAGTTAACAACATAGTTTCTTTAAAAAACAATAAAGCTATTGAATTAACGTAACTATTGAAAGGTAAAGCTACTTCCTTCAACTTTGAAACTTGTTGTTTTTTTTTTTATTATTATATATGGGCTTGCTCTTGACCTCGATCTTGCCCTAAGGGCAGAGACGATGTCGACGATGGAACGAGCTTACCCAGAAGAAGCCTGTTTACTCGCGACTTAAATATAGATTAGGGTTATATGAACTCGGAAAAGCCGACGCAGGCAGGGAATTCCACTCCTTGGCTGTGCGCATAATAAAGGACTTGGCAAAGCGCTTCGTTCGAATGTGTGGAACATCGACTAGGTATCGGTGGTAACCTAATTTATTTAATTAAACTAACGGCATTGTTTAATAAATACAGTTTGTGTTTCCAAAACCATATAGATTTTTTTCTAAATTCTCTAACTCCCTAAGTCTTCTGCTACAGGTGTGATGGTATGGTGTAGTTTATAATATGGAAGATTAAACATAAATAATTATACGAAATTAAATTTATTTATTTGACAGAATATAGACAGTACATACATAAACTGAAACTTAACTTCAGCAAATGTTGCTATAAATGTATGATATTTGAAATTATTATTAGCTGTAAGCTTTCTTTAAAATTAAATAAATAAAAAGATGGTGAAATAAATTTAGTCTCACTATATTCGAATCATCAGTCGTGCAAATATGAATGGCATTAGTCACAAACATCATAATCGATACATTTATAGTCTAGCTGCGTTGATTAGGCAATTTCCTTACATAATAAAAAACAAAGTCGCTATTTTTGTCTGTTTGTTTGTCTGTATGCTTAAATCTTTAAAATTATTTGGATTTTGATGCGGTTTTTTAATAGATAAAGTGATTCAAGAGGAAGGTTTTAGTATATAATTTGAACGACATCCACGCGGGTGAAGCCGCGGGCATCAGCTAGTAAATTATAAAATATATTAGTTTTTTGTGGAGTCACGTTTAGTCAGGTTTTAAAACCTGTGAAAAGGAAAAGCCGGTCTCTGGTAAGAAATATTATAAGCAAGTTCTGCTACAAACCGCACATAGTTAAACTTTGTATATCGGTGCGCTTAGAGTCCGTCTTTATGCACAGGCACCTGCAAAATTGCATGGATACTTTAGTGTATATTTTAGTTTAACGTTTAAAGTCGATAACTAATTTACGTTAGGTGGCGTCATTTCTCGCATCACATGATTTTAGTTCTGAATTGTCCATGCATTTTTGCAGGTGACTAGTACACAAACCCTGTCACGCTAAGTTGCACTTGGTATATGACGTCATATGCCAGGTGCCAGCATACATGGCACGGTGGCATAACACGCGAAGAATTTAATATTAACCAGAAGTTTTGGACTTGGTCTTGCCAGTGACAATTTACATGTTTACCTTGATATTGAATTTCGGGGTGTGAAATACTCGTACACACGGCAATATTTCAAGCTACAACTCGGATTGAGTTTCAGCAGCTACATCTTCATTTCCAGTATAATATGGCCTTACTTTGTATAGAATTCCCGTATAATGAGAGACCCGCTAAAACAGGATTCAATGGTATGATTGATCTTCTGCCCTTGCTCTTTTAAACCTCATTATTTCTTATCCACTTTGGTTTCACAATTTATGTTTACTTAAATAACTTTTTGTATTATTAACTTTAATAAAAACGCGATATCCAAACTATATTTTACAAACATTTGATCAAATACTAGACTTGCAAGCAGCTTCGCTCGATTTCTTTTCGATTTTAGCTCAATCGGTTAAACGGTAAGGCATCGCATGCAATACGAACATACAAACATTAATTTTACATATTAGATGTTAAAATAATACTCATACAACAAAAATATTGTTCTACAATATCACAAAAAAACCTCTGTGATTAAAAATAAACCAGCAAATAAAAAGAAAACACAAAAACTAAAGTTCCAACGAATCCTTACAATTGACTATGAAAATAAATTTTCTATCGAGATTTGCCTTCTCATCTTCCAGCGCGAACCAGCGAATGAATTCAATTAACCAATGAAAAAGTGTTTCAATGATTCAATTAGCCAATGAAAAAGCGCTTCTGCTCTGTTAGCCAATGAGAAAGCGCAGCAAATTGTTCTCTTGAACCCGGAGAACTGTTTGCACTTTAAACTTCGAACGTTCTTTGGAAGGAATCAATATACCTTACATTATGAATGTGTACTGAACTACGAGAATTATGAACAAAGCTGAATATTTGCTTTTAGATTGTATAGCATAATTAGAGCCATAAGCAGTAATTATTATTGTTTTAATCAAGTGCAATTATGGCATCCGTCCGTAATTGTACCGAATATTTTGTAAAGAATAGGTTTTGGCGCAGCTAATTAAAAAACCAGTACTTTTCATGGAGCTATTGTTTATCTGATTTCTACAACCCAGTTAGAATTGGGTAATACGGTACCCCATACTAGGACTGGCCCTCAGCCTTGCGGGCCACTGATTATCTGTAACGGCTGCCCAAGATCTAGAAATATCTAGCAATTTTTTAAATTTTTTTTTTAAAACGTTTCCCCACACTAGGAGTTTCTCCTGTTTCGTGGGTGCGTTCACAAACATTTAAACTCACATACACAAACACACCCAGACCCAAAACACTATCTGTAGGTCATACAAATATTTGTTCCGTGCGGGGATCGAACCCGCGACACCCAGCTCAGCAGTCCAATCTCTCAGCCACTGCGCAGACCGTGCCGTCAAATATGTTTTTAACACATAAACGTAGAATAGTCTTAATCATGTATACCATAGAAGTAACATTCATAATGCATCATACAAGAAAACATTTTACATAGGGTAACGCAATTGGCGGTCTTATCGCTAAAAACCTTTATAGCAATCTAACGTTAACTAGGTAAAGCATAACAAATACAACATATCACGTAACGTGTGCATCGTATTACCTCGTATAAGATCGGGTGTCCTCGGGTAATGTCGTTAACGTGGACACGTGTGATTGGTTGTTCTCAGTGACACTTGAGATGTCGTTATTGTGAATGTGAGATGAAAGATGTGTGTGATGGCTTGTTTGCTTATAGTTTTAGGATTCTGTATCTTATGAAGAAAATGATTACATAACATAACATAAGGAATTGGGAGAGGCCTTTGCCCAACAGTGGGACAGTGCAGGCTAAATAAAAAAAAAACATAACATTACGCCTGTAATCCAGGAAGGCTTAGGCAGAGGTACACCTACATTTCGTCACTTATGTTTAAGTCCCATGTAATATTATGGGGCGAGCCTATTGCCATCAATCGGGCACAAATCCAGACTACGTGGCTGCTACCGAGAAATCCATGATGGAAAAACACAATAACACATTTCTCGACCCTGGAATAGAATCCAAGACCTCATATTATGCTCAACAGTCGCGGTTACCTGCCGTTAAAAAGAAAAGAAACTTATTATAACTCCTTAAACAGAGCTTTTTTTAACCGACTTCAAAAAGAAGGAGGTTCTTATCTCGTAAACTGATGATACTTTCTATGTTCTTCTAAGAAGGTTAAGAAATATAATTACAAAAAAGAACAATCTCAAAACATTAAAAAGTAAATAAGCCTGTGATTACTTCGTTAAATATACATTACTAGTACATACATTATAATAATATTAATAATAATAATATTCCACAACTATCACACAACGCCATCTAGTCCCAAGCTAAGCAGAGCTTGTGTTATGGGTACTAGACAACTGATAAACATACTTATATATTTCTAAATACATACATATTATAGATAAATTACACCCAGACACAGAACAAATGATCGTGCTCATCACACAAACATTTGTCCTGGGTGGGAATCGAACCCATTATCGAAGGTAATTAACAAAGGCTCGGTTAACTTCATTTTCACAGTAAATTATTACGAAAATGAAAATAACGTGCAGTTTAAAACTTCACGTATAAGCTACGCGCTGTCACCGATAACGGATCTCATTTGCATGTACTGTCAACAGCAAAAGTACTTGATTTTGCCATTGTTTGAAATAATTCTGAACCGTCTTCTTATATACCTATTTTAACTTTATTTTATTTATTTATTTGTTGTTGTCCTTTTACAGTTTAAAATATTCAGCCTTTTGGTGTCAGACAGCGCAGCCTTAGTAATAGGGCCCCGTTTCGGACTCCCAAACGGGGCCCTATTACTAAGGCTGCGCTGTCTAAGTTTCTAAGTCTCTGTTTAAGGGTCCCACATTGGGACCCTTTAAAACTTCAGTATTGTTTAAAGCTTTAGGAGAAAATTACCACCACAAAGAGTTTTAAAATTAGGATTAGATAGATAGTAACTATTTTGAACCGACTTCTATAAAAAGAAGGAGGTTCTCAATTCGGATGTTTATGTATATTTTTTTTTATGTTTGTTCGGGCATAACTCCGTCACTTGCTAACCGATTTGAAAAATTCTTTTTTTGTTGGAAAGGGTCGGGGGCTTCCCAAATGGTCCTATAATTTTTTATCGAAATCGGACAAGCGAATTTAGAAAAATCAACAAAACTCAATAAAAAAATTACATTGTCCACATAATGACTCATGAACAAGCGAACTATCGTGTGAACCACTAAAAATTGAAAAATAAAAACTTTTTAACAAAAAATAAAACCGACTTCTGATCAGTTTCTGAAGTCGGTTGCAAAAACATGAAATCAAACAAACAAAAGTCACCGACTTCAGAAACTGATTTTTCTTCTAAAGTTTATTTTTCACTTTTTTGTGTTTTTTTTTTAAGTCAGTTTTATTTTGTGTTAAAAAGTTATATATGGACTTTAGCTCTATTATATAGTCTACAAGATCTGCTCTAAGCGTCTAAGCTTCTTTTATCTAGATAAGTCAGCCCCGCTAAACAATCGCCTATTTCCTTGCAAACTTACCTTAGAAGTCGAGCGTGAGACTTTACAACACCTAGAAACCCGGGATGCACTTTCAACAATTTAAGTTCACAATTCCAAAATGTTGCACCACTTCCGTCGCCGACTGTACGCTTAATATATCGTTTACGTGCAAATTGTATGATTGGGACACTCTCAATGACACTCTCGATCAAATTAAAGCAAATATGAGAGGATACGTTGAAGTATAGCTACACTACTATTGCCTGCGGTTTCTGCCATCCTACTACGAAAGCTTGTAAGAGTGTATGGAGGTCTGGATGTATGGAGATGTGTTATTCTTTCACGCAAAACCTTCTGTCCGTATATGGATATTTGACCATTGCTAGTTTTTAACCTGGATTAACACATAGGATACTTTTTATTCCGGTCATACGACCCCGTGGGATAATTACCGAACTCTACGCTGGCATTAGTCGGGTAGGCGTTAATCCGCTTATCCTTACGCCGCGAGCTATAATCTCAATTGATACCTACGCATCTTGCGTTACCGACTTCTGCTAAAACATACATGTAGGTATTGCTTTTTTGTGGGAAATAGTAGATTGTTTTTTAATTTCCGATAAAAAATTAACAGGGTAAAAGACTAGAAAGGCCCAAGAGTGGGACACTTGACTGGCTAGAAAGAAACAGTATTGAATATTTAATAAGCAAACTTAATTAATTCGTTATTATATTTGCAGCATTGCTATACGCCTGTACCTATATTAAAACTAAAATGCATATTTTAACCGTCATAATTAAGTTCCTTAATTAATATCGCATATATCATTTAAAAATTACAATTTGCTATCATTGACATGACTTTTGTTTCCATTTTAATAATTGTGATAGCCGTAAATGAAACGGTTTTAATTAATTGAGTGGTATTTCAGGTTATTTCACTATTCATTTACCTTCGGTAAGTAATTTTATTTTATTGACATTCAAATAGATGAGAAGGAATTTAATTTTCGGATAAAAGTTAGTATCTTTTTAATGAGATTATCTTTACTACTAAATTAATAAAAGTATGTAAGTTTGGATGTAAAGATAATCTTTGAAACTACTGATCCGCTTCAGAAAATTCTTTCTCGTAATCGTGGGCTTAAGCTAGTTATTTTATAAATACTAAAGTAACATTATATATCTGTTACCTCTTCACTATAGAAACGAGGAAAAAATGCATTTTAAAATGGCGCAATCAACCTATTTCGCCGTGACATATCAATATGAGTGCTGCCATGCTGGGAAATAGGCCTTCTCTGTCAGAACGAGTGGGCCATAATCATGGCTCGGATATAATAACCTATTCTCATTGTTGGATGCTCATAATAACTATGTCGGTTTCCACACAACTTATTAATCACCATACCCTTTGGTGATTAAATTTTAATAAATAACACAAAATGTGAACATGTGGCGTAGCAAATAACTCGTAAGTTGGTCTATTTATTTGAACTTCAAGTATAGTAAAGCTAAAAATTCTCGAAAGAGTTTCACAACAATTTTCTTAGTGGATCGACTATCGATATAGATTGCGTCGGTCAGAAAGCTCTTACCTCTATATTGGCTTGTCCGCAGCTACCCTCACGTAAAGTGCAACTACCTGCACTTTCCGGTTCAATAACTTTGTAGTACACACGGCTACACATCAAGCTATACAAAACCAGTATAATCTGATCGTTCATTGTGCGAAAAGATCTAGTAACGTGAGGCCAAGATTAACTGGTTTTTTATAGCTTGATGTGTAGCCGTGTGTACATTCAGTAAATATTACAGTTATTTAAGCTAGATAAATACGATTGACTGTAAAGTTGTTTGGTAATCAGCTGGCTTGGTATGGGCATGTGATGCGGAGGACGGGCAAAATGTTATTATGTTTTTCATTAATTCCTTGGGAAGTATTCAGAAAGAGTCACGGATTTAGTGATGGCAATAAAAATACCTCTTATTTCATGTGACTTAAACTTAATTGGCAAGTATTCAGATAAAAAAAAAAGATTAAATTAATGAGGTGGCCACGAAAAGAGGAAAGAATTAAGAGACATATCAATACATTCAGGGAAGCAATTTTGTCACATTTCAATACAATCGATTTATATTCACCGAATAAAGTCTATCGATGGGCACGAGGCAAATGAAAGGCAAATAATAATTACTTCGGATTTGCTTTGTGTTCCACACAAAGCTTTGCTTTCTGTTTTGTGTAACACTACCGAATGGAATTCTGAGCCAAATGTGTGCGTAACATAATAATTATTTTTCTAGCCTTTTCCCGCCAATTTTTGGGTTGGCTACCGGTCAAACTGGATGCAGCTGACTACCAGTATTTTACATGAAGCGATGACCAGTACTAGTTAATATGACAACGAGTCTGACTACTAACTAGTCTTAACTCCTGGTAAGACAGCTTGTCAGAGTTTCGGGCCACTGACCCACCGTCGCAAAGTCGCATGTCTGTCGGTCTTCTACAGACTGTACTTCGGAGAGTGTGCGCAAGAGCTCCACGAGCTGATCCCACCATCTCCCTTCTTCCATCGGGAGACTAGACGTACTGCAGGGTATCACCGATACCTAGTCGACATTCCACACATTCGAACGAAGCGCTTTGCTGGGTCCTTTATTATGCGAACAGCCAAGGAGTGGAATTCCCTGCCTGCGTCGGTTTTTCCGAGTTCATATAACCCTAATCTGTTTAAGTCGCGAGTAAACAGGCTTCTACTGGGTAAGCTCGTTCCATCGTCGACATCATCTCTGCCCTTAGGGCAAGATTGAAGTCAAGAGCAAGCCCATTTATAATAAAAAAAAAAAAAACTGACTACCTATTGCAACTGTGCATGGAGCGCCTATCTATCTGACCTCCACAATCCAGTTACTACTCAGTAATACGATATTTTTGGTAAGACTAGTTGTCAGACTCAGGCCACTGGACTTTTCCTGTTCTGTGCAGAGTTGTAGGGAGTGTCAGACTTCTACTGACTAAAAACAACCCATGTTCCTTCTTAGCCCTTTATGTCGAGGCCGCGGTATCTTGTTAACAACCCGCAGCCTCGACGGAAACACAATATCCCTCTTGACAGCGAGAAAAAATGTTGTAAGTCCTCCTAAAAACCCTTGTATATAAATCGTTGGTCCTCCGTCACCTACAACATGTAACAAGTGTGTACGTTATCCCCCATTCCACCGGCCGCCATTTTTCACAACGTGATTGCGACACGTACTTACCTACTTATATATTGTCTTCATTCATCTCCAAGCGGTTAGGATAACAATGTCTGTGTTATTGGAATTTCTTTTCTTTGTACTGTTTATGAAAGATTTGTTTTCGGTAGGCTTTCGAATCAAAGCTCAAAGTCACCCAAAGGGCAATGGAAAGGGCTATGCTCGGAGTTTCCTTGCGTGATCGAATCAGAAATGAGGACATCCGCATGAGAACCAAGGTTACCGACGTAGCCCGAAGAATCGCCAGACTTAAGTGGCAATGGGCAGGGCACATTGCTCGCAGAACGGATGGCCGATGGGGCCGAAAAGTTCTGGAATGGCGACCGCGAACCGGAAGACGTTGCGTTGGAAGGCCTCCCACTAGGTGGACCGATGACCTGGTCAAGGTTGCAGGAACCCGCTGGATGAGAGACGCACGGGACTGGTCAATGTGGCGACGCCTGGGGGAGGCCTATGTCCAGCAGTGGACGTCTTTTGGCTGAAATGATGATGAATGATGAGGCTTTCGAATATTTTCTTAATCATTCACAAGGCTTCACAATTTTTGAAGAAATCGATTTTTAAAGTTTTTTTATACAAAGTCTCCTCTCACCTTAAACTTATGATTTGATAAATCTTCGCCATTCAGGATGTTAAACTGATACTTTTCTGATAGTTAATGAATGAATTAATCTTTCAATCTGCTTTCGGCAATCAGGCAACGCGACGTCTAGGTTGTGTTCAGAAAATTTCTTAAAATGGTTCTTCGAGGCAGTTTGTCTCAAAATAAATGTATAATTTTCTAATTTAACCTCTAAGTGATGTTAGCTGTCTGAATTAATGCGCAGAGTCCTGTCTCTATCTGGTGTATTTTAACCGAGTTATTCCGGTCTGATCCCCTAAAACTGATACCCTAGGGGATCCGTTTTCTATCCTGTCAGACCGTGTATCTAGCTGTGCTTTTTCATAAAAAAACACAGTCAACGTGCAGATTAGTTCTGTTTAAAAAAAATACTGCTTTGACTCACTTGCAGCTAACTTTAGAGCCGCTATAAAGTTTGAACCGAACTAGAAACTAGAACACGCGTGTCGCTTGAGCGTAATGCTCATGACCAAGCGACAACGCAGTACCGACAAAGTATTTACGGAACTCCTATAAATCCTGTTTTACACTAGTAAAGCTCCAAATGATACCTGCTACAGCGTTGAGGAGGAGTTTTTCGATGCCCTTTTATAGTTAGTTTGTTTTTAGGTTAGTTTAGTTTATTTATTTAGTATAGTCTTACATTTATAAATACATATGAAATAAATATACATATAAAAAGAAAAAAAGTGCTAGACTAATAAAAACTTTTTCTTTGTTTCTTTCAGCAAAGACTACTCGTAATAATTACATTTCCTTTATTTCTTTCAGCAGGGGAACTCTAAAAGACTGATTGTATGCTGTAATGGGATGAAAAAGGTCTCTCTGCTAGGTATTTCTTGCAACAATATAATGCAATGCTTCCATATAAGACAAGGATCGATCACCTAGCTAGGTGCACTAGTTCAGCATGATTGATGACTGTGGCTTCTAGACACACGTACAAAGACAATCGATCTATCTTTTGTAGTAGTTTCTAGTATATCCGTCTCAATTGTAGAAAGTACATAAATGTAGTTAAAAATATGAATGTAGTTCATATTTAACCAACTTCAAAAAGAAGGAGGTTCTCAATTCGTCAGAGGGATGTTTCCTGACTAAAAATAAAATGATTCTAATAAGTCCGTCTGTTAGATTATCGAAAAATATTGGATATATATTTTTTGTTTTATCAAATCAATAAAAAATTGACGAAGATAAAACGCGTCAAAAATCATGAGTGGGGGCTTGTGACGTCACTTTCTGGTACAAGTACCAAACTATGACGTCACACGAGTTTTCGAAGCAATGTATCGTCTTCATGTTTTGTTAACGTGAAAAATAAAAAAAATATGTGTCCAATATTTTTTGGAAATCTACCTGACGGACTAATTAGATTTTTTTAGTCAACTACCCTATTGTTGAAAGCACATAGTTATAAATATTAATGTAGTTCATTTTTAACCGACTTAAAAAAAATTGGAGCTTCTCAATTCATCGGAGATTATTTTTTTGATTATTTATCAATTGGCATTGATGTAATACGAAATACGTTGGATTGAAAAAGGAACTGATTGGAATCTTGGGTTTCAAAGTAAAATGAGACCCTTCCATGCCTCAGAAAGTATGTTAAATATTTGTTATATTTGTAACCTTTGTCAGTCGTAATGGGTATTCCAAAGTCCGGCAATATGTCAAACAGTCTTACAAGAGGGTACCGTGTTACCTAGAAATCCCATTGTAAAGGTAAAGGTCAGATAGACCGTACTTTATATAAAATACTGGTATTAAGCTGAAACATTCAGTTAGAAGTGAAGCCTTAACAAAATAAGCTAAAAGCTGGACAGCTCATCATCATCTTTCTACCCTTGTCCTATTCTATTTGGGGTCAGCGTAACAAGTTCTCTTCTATCAGAAGTAGAGCTCAGGTTTCTATTCCTTTCCTAACAAAAGAAAAAAACAATTTTTTGTTTATTTGTTTTATTGGTTTTGTTCTATTTGTTTGTTTTTTTTTCTGTTTGTTTTCCTGTTCAGGTTTTTCTTTCTGTTCCTTTCATCAGTCCCCCCTGTTGAAAGGCTAGATAAGTATCATAGTGAGATGCGGGTTGTTCGAAAGAGACAGGGACACAAAGGGCTAATAAAGAACATGGGTGGTTTTTAGTCAGTAGAAGTCTGACACTCCCTGTCATTTGTTAATTTCCCACCCTCCTAGCTAAATTAGCAAAAAGTGTTCCTGCTCTGTTCCCATTATATTCGGGGTTAGCGCAACAAGTTTTTATACACCATTCTCCCCTGTTGAAAGGCTAGACATCTATCACAGTGAAAATCATTGACCCGGTCAGCTAACCCAACCCGTCCTTTAAACATCAATCACTCTTAAAACTCCCCAATTTCCCTAAGTCCCTACTTACATAATTGAATATGTCAAACACTTTCAAACAGTAGTTGCTCAAGTTTCTAACACAACACGGTGTGACAAGTGGGTAGTAATCCCGTCAGGGCTGTGGATTATTCGCAAGAGATACCGCGACCTTGACATAAAGGGATTAATATAAGATTGGTGGTTTTTAGCATTTTGCTAATTTTGTTGGGGCTTACAGTCCTGAAAGTTGCAGCCGTTTTTTTTTTGAGTGTGGTAAATCATCAAATGACTCCTCCCACTCTGGGCAGAGCGGTAGGAAGTGTCAGACTTCTACTGACTGAAAACCACCCATGTTCCTTCTTAGCCCTTTATGTCGAGGCCGCGGTATCTCTTTCGAACAACCCGCAGCCCCGACGGGTTCCCAAAGTCCCTACATACATAATTGTATATGTCAAACACTTAAAATTATGGACCTACTGTACTCGTATTTAATAACACGTTTGTAAAGGGAAGGAACTGACCTTCATGATACAGTATTTTACTAGTTTGGAGGTCAGAGTCTCACCTCAAAGAAACCATGTAAGATGTTCATAATAAAGATTATTATTATTATTATTACTTTCAAACAGTAGTTGTACAAGTTTCTAACGCCACAACACGGTGCGACAAGTGGGTTGTAATCAAAATAAATGGCTCCACTGAGGCGTCGGTGTAAATTTGTGTCGCTTTTATTTGAACCCCACCACACCCTTTAACTTAAAGTGCCCAATGATAATGAAGATGGTATGTGGATTAGTTGGTTGTATTATTTGTGTTATGGGTGCCAAATTGCAAAGAAGGTTTAAAAAAATAAGTTTTGCCCGATAATCCATGTAAACTATGTATATTCTTATTCTAAGATCTTGTAAAACACATGTGATATGCAATAAATAATTCAATTCAATTGAATTGTGAGCAGCGGTGGCCCAGTGGTGTCGGCCCCGACTTACGAACAGTAGGTCGTGGGTTCGAACCCAGGCAGGCGCATTACTTTGTGTAATTTATTTCATCACCGCTGCTCTTAAAACGGTGAAGGAAAACATCGTGAGGAAACCGGCATGTCTTAGAACCAAAAATTCGAAGACATGTGACATCTGCCAATCCGCACTGGGCTCGCGTGGTGGATTATAGCCCATCCCTCTCCTAGAGAGGAGGCCCGAGTCCCTGCAGTGGGAACATTATAGGCTGATGATGAATTGAATTGGGACTACGTACACATAACATAACGATTACAATGTTCGGAGAGTTAAATAGAAGTGTACCAAATCTGTTGTAAATCGACATGTTTTGATTCCTCAAGCTAATTTTAAAGGTTTTAAATTTTACATCTATCTCCAAAATAGGTTTTAATTACTCATGCCTCAAACAAGCATTAAAATAGATATTAACAACCGAAACAAACTTCCTAAAATCAAAAAGCAAAGCTGATAAATAGATATCCCATATCTAAAACCCCTATAACTGCAAAAATAAACTCCAAAACCTAACCATTTACAAACCAAACACTCAACCATTGAACAACTCGACTCTCCAACAAAATAGAACAGCCTCGACATAAATATATCTAAAGTTACTGACATACAAACTGACATTATCAGATGAATGGAACTCTGACGTAGGCGGCGTAGCCTCGTAGCAAGGCCTACGACTCGTAGCGCTACGAGGTTCTACGAGGGTCTACGTAACCCGTAGCGCTACGAAGGTCTACGTCACTCGTAGACGGGTATTGTGTTGCGTCATACGTGACGTCACTGAGGTTTCATTTCTTTTTTATACGTTTTTTAAGGTGGCTGCACATGGTTGATTCGCTTTGAAGGGTTGACCTTTTTATAATGGCTTTTTTGTAGCTTACTTTAATGTCATGAACTTTGAAGTATTGGTTTTGACCTTCATTTTGACAGGCGATGATGTATCTAAATAGGTATTTACAGAAGGAAAAAAATAGATTTTCTAAATGCTAAATATCGACAAAATACAAGCTATGTTGAGACAAGTGGCATACTTTAAAAGCGTGTAGTACTTATGAAAATGACTTACCTTAACTTTAAGAGCCAATAAATCACGAAAAATAATTATCTAAAACATTTATGATCGCATTACTTTACAGAAAAAATACAGGCAAAAACAAATTTTCTTTCTCATACAATAAAAGTTCAAATTCAAACATATTTTTTTACTTAAACCTACTTGGGCACTCTATTATCCAGTACATTGTCTAAATTGTTCCAAAATGACTAACATTTGTTCCGAACTATTATCGTCTGGATATCTGCCCAAACTATTTCACAATATAATGTGACCTCTAAAAACTACTATAATTAAGTTAATAGTCCTTTGTTGGTTATTTAGTGTACTTAAGTCGTACTTACCGTCTTATGTTGGCAGTACACGTCACATAGTATGTACATCGACCAATCAAGCTATACAAAACCAGTATGTGGATCTCTTATTGTACGAAAAATCTATACAAAGCAAGACCATATTATACTGGGAATGAGGACGAGACATAAAACACGAGACACGAGATATAACCTAGAACCGTAAAGTGGTGTGTCTGATTTATAGAGAAAGCTTATCTATTTGGTTTAGTTTATTGGTATATTAAATTGAATTAGACCATGAAATAAAAGTTGCATTAAAATATTCCCCCTTGTCTTATCAATTTATTACCCAGAAAATGACTATAAAATGGTTTTTGTGGACACTGAAAGAATCGTTCCACTAAGAATTAAAAATGAATCATGAATAGGGGATCGGACTGACTCAAAAAAATATGATTCTGTTTAGTCCGTCAGTAAGATTATTGAAAAATATTGGATACGTGTTTTTTCTTTTGTCAAATCAATAAAAATTGACGAAGATAAAGCGCGTCAAAGATCATGGAGTGGGGCTAGAAACGTCACTTGAAGGTACAAAATCCGCGGATTTTAGTACTAGATGACGTGGCCTCGGCACAAGGGCAAAGAAGGAACATGGGTTCGGTTTTTAGTCAGTAGAAGTCTGACACTCCCCTTCGCTCTGCCCAAGAGCGGGGGGGGGTCATTTGATGATTTTCCACCCACCAAAAAAAAAAAAAAAGGTACAAAATGTACTATCATATGACGTCACACGAGTTTTCGAAGCACTGTATCGTCTTCATCTTTTGTTTACGTGAAAAAAGAAAAAATATGTGGTCAATATTTTTTGGAAATCTATTTGGCGGACTAATTATTTTGTTTTTGTCCGATCCCCTATTGTTCCCACCGAGTCACACCGTAGCATGTCACAGTGGGACTCGTTGGTCGTCCTTACTTCTCTTTTATTTATTACGACTTTCATACGCCCGCTTCCGGGTAGCATCCGTGTGTCAAAATCAAAAGTGTTGGAGATGAAAACATTTGAATGCAATTTTTTCTAATGTAGGCTCGTTGTGTCTTTTGTGTATCTTTGGGAAAAATATGCGTCCCATTCACGCAAGACAGCAATAGCTTGGTATAATGCTTTGAGACCATGTGACCCATCGGGGTTGCGGGTTTTTCACAAGAGGACCGCGGCCTCGACATTAAGGGCTAAGAACAAACACGGGTGGTTTTTAATCTGTAGAAACCAGACACTCTCTTTCGCTCTTGCCCAAGAGCGGGAGGGATTATTTGATGATTTTTCACCCACCAAAAAAAAAAGACCACGTGAGATAATGACACTAAACCTAGACTAGGTGTCTGACTAGCTATCTGTTAGAACTGTAAAAGATCATAAATTGACAGCCACAGCAGACTAAACTATATGTATGCAAAATTTTAATAATATCGAAATAAGCAAGTTCAGACTATTTAATTATTTACCAAAACATTTAAATAATTCATGACTGCCTGCAAATATATTAGGTAAATGTTGAAATAACAGTATAATAGTTAATGAACTAGGGTGATTAATGAACAATATCTGGGCTTAATTATCGGCCACTGAATATTATAATATTTACAGAATTCATTAATTACTGAACTAATTGGTATCATAACTACATTAATTCAGTAATTATGTTATTAATTTAAAATAACTGTAACGTAGCTCAATTTTAAATGGCATGTATTTAAACCGTTATCTGTATATTCCCTTTTTTCGAACAAAATATTTTAAAGTTACACCAAAAATACTGACTTGCACACAAATTATCTCAAATTATGCACACTAAAGAAATCAAATTTAGTATCCTTTTTAATGGCATTTGCAGAACTCTTTTACTGAACGAATAACTATTATCAAAATAGTATATCTAATAATTCTTTAGTCTAACAAACATTTTAAAACTTTTTTAAGGAAAACCTACACCTGATTTACTCCATGACGCGCGCTCGCTTCGCTCGCATATTAAATAACACTAATATCTTCTGTCCCCGAAGTGCCGGGCCTCCGCCGGCCTCCTTCGTCGGCCTACGGCCCGGTGCCCATGCCGCCCATAAAGGACACTGTCGCGAGACGGTCGTATTAGATATCAGTTTTAGAAATTCCGTAGTAAGATTGTACAATAAATTTAGAGTGCAAGTTAGTATTTTTGATAAGCAATTAGTATTTTTGTTTTACAAATCATATATCCGATGTACTAACTACATTTTTGGTGTGAATTCGATAAAAAAGGTCATCTCGTTTAGTGTGATTTTTTAGACTTTTTTTGTAGGAAATCAATTGGTTTTTTTGGTATGCATTCAGTTAATTAGTGGAGTTACCTAGTGTGCTGAAAAATTAAACAGATGTGCATTTAAATATAACCCATTTTAAATTCCTCTCAATATTATTGATTGTTATACGAGAACGTAAAAAAAACATCTACTAAAATGAACATGGACAAAACCAAGCTTATGTTGAATGTTCATGTAACACCCACTCCTATCAAGATCGGAGACTCTACGCTCGAAGTTGTGGACGATTATGTCTACCTGGGACAAACGGTCCAGTTGGGTAGATCTAACTTCGAGAAAGAGGTCAATCGTCGAATCCGACTCGGCTGGGCAGCGTTCGGGAAGTTGCGCGGTATCTTCTCGTCCAACTTACCCCAGTGTCTCAAGACGAAAGTCTATGACCAGTGTGTGTTGCCAGTGATTACATACGGGACCGAAACGTGGTCGCTCACAATGGGCCTCATCAGAAAGCTCAAAGTCACCCAAAGGGCAATGGAGAGGGCTATGCTCGGAGTTTCCTTGCGTGATCGAATCAGAAATGAGAACATCCGCATGAGAACCAAGGTTACCGACGTAGCCCGAAGAATCGCCAGACTTAAGTGGCAATGGGCAGGGCACATTGCTCGCAGAACGGATGGCCGATGGGGCCGAAAAGTTCTGGAATGGCGACCGCGAACCGGAAGACGTTGCGTTGGAAGGCCTCCCACTAGGTGGACCGATGACCTGGTCAAGGTTGCAGGAACCCGCTGGATGAGAGACGCACGGGACCGGTCAATGTGGCGACGCCTGGGGGAGGCCTATGTCCAGCAGTGGACGTCTTTTGGCTGAAATGATGATGATGATGATACGAGAACGTTGCAGTTTAAAAGAAGATGTACGGACAAACAAGGTGGTTCAGTCATGTGGAGAGGATGAGTGAAACTCGATTAACGAAAGGTACAAGACAGATGTGAGTGGCAACGCCGGGAAGGGACACCGTGGAAATACATACACTAATCTTATTGGTGACGTTCTTCAGAAAGGACATAGTACTCGTAACCGGCGTGCGTGTATGACCAGATGTATGAATGTGGACGAGGCAAAAGGAGTATGTTCTGTGGTTTCTGCCTACCCTCATGAGAAAAGGGCGTGTGTTTATGTATGTATGTGGTAGGTCAATTTTGTACATTTTACAGCAAAAAATAAAACCAATTGTTCAAAGAACAAACAGCATTTTTAATAGCCTGACTCAAAAACGCATCGCTCAAAAAAACCGCAAAAACAAAACCGACCAACAAAAAAAAAAACAAAATGGACGAACCATCCACCATTTAAAAAATACAATGTGACCGAAGTAGCCTTCAGAAAGCCTAGCTCAAAACTGCAAGCGTCAATGTAAAAATGTTTTCATCCATCGTCCATTCATTCTCATTGTCCAACAGTTGAACAATGAGCTAGTGAGCGAATGAGAGAATGAGTGAATGAGTGAACCATCCTAGTAATGGTCGCATAAAATTGTTCGTTCCAATCTTTGTTCAGGATTTTTTGTTGAAGGCTTTAAGTTAATGGTGTAACACCGTTTTTGAGGCTGAGTTTGTGTTGATTGTTGATCTGGTAGCGAGTGTTTTATTCAAGGACAACGGTGCGTCGCGACGCAGTAACACTTACCACATACTAAGCACTACTAGGCATTAAGTCCGCCTTTGTACCTTTTTTTTGTGTGCGAAAAGTTTAATTAAGTAAATAATAATAATAATATTCCACAACTATCACACAACGCCATCTAGTCCCAAGCTAAGCGGAGCTTGTGTTATGGGTACTAGACAACTGATAAACATACTTATATATTTCTAAATACATACATATTATAGATAAATTACACCCAGACACAGAACAAATGATCGTGCTCATCACACAAACATTTGTCCTGGGTGGGAATCGAACCCACGACCTCCGGCATAGCAGTTAGGGTCACTAACCACTAGACCAACAGGCCAGTCAAATAAATAAATACTCAGTGCATCATTGTAAACATTTAATATCACAAAAAAATATGCTACTTCTTACAAAAGTTCAATATCCATATTATAATTATATATTAATATTACATATATTACTAGGCACACAGTCAAAATATATGAAACACCTGTATTATATCCGCCTGCGATGAATCCCGAAAGGAGGGTTATTTTAAATTACCGATGAAAACATTGTTTGTCGGAAGTTTTACAATTTCGCGATTCTTCGTTAACCTAGTGATTATATTGATTGTCTACTAAATAAAGGTAGCAAATAAAACTGCTCTTCCTAGATTTAGCAAAGTGTTATGGTTATGGTTTCTCCATAAAGGGAGTTTTTATCTAACTGCACGGAGTCAGGATTTCTTATGACGGCAATAGACTCGCCCCCTATTACTTGGGTCTGAAACATAACTGGTGAAGTATGGATATAGCTTGGGTATATGAATATCTCTGCTGAATTGTATGAAGATAACAGGTATTACGTTATGTTATACTTTAGCTAAAAAGGGTAAAATAAATTTTTTTTTCAAAAACAACCGACTTCCAAGAAACTACTAAAAGTCTAAAATAGCATTACTTTCGGAGGTCGGTGAATTTTTTGACTTCGACTCCCGTCTCTTCAATCAATTTTACATTATAACTAGAAGTTATTAAACATTTAGAAAAACAACCAAATTGAGAACCTCCTCTTTTTTTAAAGTCGGCTAATAATAACATAATTTCATAAGATTAAAAACTGAAGAATTATCTTATTTCCATTAACAAAACCATGTTACTTTTCCTACCTTTTGTCACTACTTACAGATCTCCAGGTGCCTCGTAAACTGTAAGAAAGACTGCATTAGTGCACTTATTTTAAACACATGATACGTGCAGACGCCATTATCTTCAATCAACTTTTATTTTCAAGCAGTTGGGGGTCGTTAAAATGCGCGTGGGGCAGGGGGGAGGGAGGGGGGTATCGTGTTTGAATTGAACGTAATGTTATAAACGTGTGAGTTTGCATCTGTTTGGTTTGTTAAAGCTACATTATCATGTTTTTTGTGTGTGCTTAAAGCGGTAAAAAAATATATTGAAAACTAGCTTTTGCCCGCGGCTTCGCCTGCGTGGATCTCGAATAATATCCCAACAAACCACATCCCCTGTTTAACTCCCTTAGGGGTTAAATGTAGAAAAAAAAATTCTTAAACTTTCTTCGAGAACCACTCTATCCATTGGTGAAAACAGCATGAAATCGGTGCAGTAGTTTTTGAGTTTATCGCGAACAGAAAGACAGATAGGCGTAGGACTTTGTTTTATAATATGTAGTGATAGTGATAGTAATATTAAATTCATTATAATATGTGTCAGTAAACAGTCATTCTCCTGCCCTTAACTCAATTATTATTCATTTGGGTTCGGCGCAGCATGATTTTTTTCTTCCATATTTCTCCATTAATCGTCCTCTCATCAGACATCTCCTTTTTAGGGTTCCGTAGTCAACTAGGAACCCTTATAGTTTCGCCATGTCTGTCTGTCCATTCTCGCTTAATCTCTGTGGCCGTTAGCACTAGAAAGCTGAAATTTGGTACCAATATGTGTATCAATCACGCCGACAAAGTGGTAAAATAAAAATTGGAAAAAAAATGTGGGAAGTGATTTTTTTTTATTTCAACCCTAACGTGTGATATATTGTTGGAAAGGTATTTAAAAATGAATAGGGGTTTACTGAAACCATTTTTTGATAATGTCAATAATTTCGGAAATAATCGCTCCAAAAGTAAAAAACAATGTGTGTCTTACTTTTGAACCATAAGTTTAGAAAATATGAAAAGTAGAACTTTATAAGGACTTTCTAGGAAAATCATTTTGAACTTGGATGGAAACAACAAAACTACGGAACCCTACACTGAGCGTGGCCCGACACGCTCTTGGCCGGTTTTTGCCATAATATCATCTTACACACAATCCATACATCGCATCGTTTCTTTGGTCTTCCTCAAATCTTTAACTCATCCACATTGCTTCTCAAAACTTGCCGTTCAATATTTTCCTCATTTATTCATATCCGATTTAATATCTCCCCAGCATAACAATAGGTGATTACAGTTTGTTATTTTTTACCACATCAATGGTTGCAGCTAACAATGAAATTGTAATAAAAACAAGTGAATACCTACATGTTCTGCCAATACATCTGTTCCATACCGGAGGTCGAGAGGGTTTCCCGTATTTTTCTTAAATAAAAAAATCCCAGCATTTTTCATCGAACATGTTTCAATAAAATTTTCATTTCACCCCTGAAACTCTTTGTGTGATATTTTTTACAGTATTGTGTTTTCAATAAAAAGATTTTTGTTCGATTTTCTATTTTATTCTATATAAAAAAGTGACTTTTGGCTCTAAATTGGTTTTTGAGCCGTGGGTTACTGTTATTTATTTTCCTTTTGTGTCTATGTGAAGCAAAAACAGTTTTTATCAAAACGTGCTTAACTAACTGTTGAAAATGTTTGTATACTTTGAAACGAAACGCCTTTTGTGCTATTTTCCGCTGGTCTGTGTTCTCCTGAAAACGGTACAGCTTGTTACTGTAGTTTATTCTTGTTTGTACAATGCAATTAAGCTATACAAAACCAGTTAAGGGGACGGTGAACGAACATTTCTCCATACAAACGTAATACCAAAATCATTCGCGATACGAACATATTAGGGGAGAAGGAGGCAGCTTTGAACAGAGGCAGATTTGAACAAACAAGTTTACGCGGTTAGTTTCAAACGTATTTTAGTACCAGAGATGATTTTGGGGTGGCAGCACTGTTACCTACAACCATCGCGTAGTATCTGTGGCGTTTGACAGCTTGGAACTGAACTACCGGCCATGTTTGTTTTTGTCATTCATTTGAAAACTTTTTGGAAGATAGGTGTAAGCTTGTGAAGGATAAAGTTATTAATACTCGTAAGTGTTATCATACTAATATTATTCAGTAGTTACATAGGCATTTGTATAAGTGTTTATTTTTATTTATCTAATGCTTTTTTCGATTAAAATTTTTAAATTTATTTACTTAGAGGGTGTGGGGCAGGTTTGATTATATTGAACGGGGTAGTTTTGAACATGTTCAAACCTGCCCCCGTTAATTACGAGTAATCAAGTATCGGTCATTTAACTGCAAGTAACTTAAAATAAAGGCACTAAGCACATTATTTTATAGAATAAATCACTCAGTCATTTGTTTCAAGGTAAAATGGTGCGCAACTATAAAAAAAAACGGGATCAAGAAGTTAATGAGGAAGATGTAAATAATGCCATTTTGGCAGTAGTTGACGGAAATATGAAGCTAAGAAAGGCTGCTGCGGTTTTTAATATAAAACCAAACACTTTATTTTATAGAATAAAAAAATACAAAGAGAACAAACCTAATAATGACCAAATGTTTTCATCTAAGTATACTGTCGCACAAGTATTTACTAAGGAAGAGGAAAGAATGCTAAAAGAATATTTACTAAGAAGTTCTAAAATGAATTACGGGCTGACCTATAAACAGGCAAGGTTGTTAGCGTATGAATATGCGACGGCATTAAAAAAGTGTCCCATAAAATGGACCGAAAAACAGGAAGCAGGTATGGAATGGTTAAAAGGCTTTATGAAGCGTCATAAAGAGCTTTCTCTGAGAAAACCAGAAAATACTAGCCTTTCCAGATCTACTAGTTTCAACAAACATAATGTGACTCAGTTTTATGATAATTACGAGAAGGTGCTAAAAAGAACGAATTTTACTCCAGAACGCATTTATAACATAGACGAAACAAATATCATGACTGTCGTTCAGGCACCAAATGTTATAGCAAAAAAGGGGACAAAGCAGATTGGACAATGTGTTTCTGCTGAACGAGGCCAACTGATCACAATGTGTGCTATCGTAAATGCCATCGGAAATGCGCTGCCACCGGTTTTCATATTTCCTCGAGCGCGATTCCACGATAGTATGCTCTTTGGGGCACCTACCGGCAGCGTAGGTTATGCCAACAGCCCTACCAGTGGTTGGATGACTGGGCCTTTGTTTGTAAAAGTCCTCGAACACCTTAAACGGCTGACAAGATGCTCAAAAGACGATCCAATATTACTCCTAATGGACAACCATGAAAGCCACTGTACATTGGATGCTACGATCTATTGTCGAGAAAACGGAATAGTTGCACTTACCTTTCCTCCACACTGCACCCATCGTTTGCAACCACTGGATGTGTCAGTAAATGGCCCTTTCAAACAGAAATTGGCAGTTGCCCAAAATGATTGGCTACTGGCTCATCCTGGAAAAACAATAACCATTCATGATTTGGCGAGCATACTAACTCCCGCATATAATGCATCTCATACTGTCCGGAATATCATTGCAGGCTTTATGAAACCGGGAATATATCCATTTTCCAGAAATGCTTTTTGCGATGAAGACTTCGAATGTGCGGAGGTCACTAACCGTCCCATGCCAACGACCTCCAGTGGCGACACCTCCCACGTTCTTCACATTTCAGCTGCGGTAGATAATACTGAAAGCGAAAATGTCGAACAAGATATCATAACCTTTGAAGGCTCGCCTACTGCAAGTGCGCTGGATATCCCTGTAACATCCGGTACAGTTTCGCCATCGGTGCTAGACACTACAAGTGTGCTGCTAGAAGTCGCTTCGGATGTAGGGCCTTCAGTATCTGTACCAGAAACTTGGGCTGTACCTGCTGTTGCTGCATCTGCTGCGGTAACTCTTACACCTGAAGTCGTTAGACCCTTTCCAATAGCTCCACCTCGAAAAGCGTCACTCAAAGGAAGGAAAAAAGGAAAATCTCGAATTCTCACAGATACCCCGGAAAAAGATGAAATTCAGAAAGCATATCTTGAACGCCAAGCACGGTTAAAGAAGTCGCAAGAAAGAAAAGAAAAAGCTAAACCTAAATGCGTAAAACCGAAAGCATTGAAACGAAAATCAACAAAAGCTATTTTGAATTTCTCTTCGGATGAAACTGAAACTGATTCTGACATATGTCTAGAGTCAGAAGAAGAACCAATAAATAGCGAAGATGAATATAGCGATGATAATGAAGACTTTGACTTCCAACCGGATCTTAATTGCGATATAAACTGTGGAGATTTTGTACTAACTCAAATTACATCTGAAGGAAATAAAAGGTCATTGGCTTTCGTTGGAAAAGTTATTGCAAAGCAAGGTCATGCTTTTACTGTCAGTTTTCTTAAGAAGAAAGGAGCATCATATAAGTTTTTCTTTCCTGAAAAGAAAGACGAGTCTTACGTCAGCATGTCCGACATTTTAGTTAAACTGCCACCTCCAATTGAAGCCGCTGGTACATCACGTACTGCTGCCATGATAGCTTTCAAATTTAATTTCTCTAACTTTAGATTAGGTTAACTAGGTGTTTTGTTTGCATTGTCTCCCAAAATAACTCCCAAGTTATCACTATAAGGGTTAATTCATTTTATGACATAATTTTATTAGATATTAAGGTTAATTATCGAAGACTATATTTTTGTTATTTGAATTAATAATCTACTTGATTTACTTTTTTGTTTTTTCTTTTTGTGGTTCTTTGTATTTAGAAAAATATGTTATTTATAGTGATGTATAAGAGTAACCTCGACTTGCTAAAGAGTTCCTAATTGTGATAATCATAAAAGATTGGCCATACAAATAAATATAAACGTGATTTATAAGCATTTAAACCTTTTATTCAGAACTGCCCCAGGCATGTTCGAAGCTGCCCCTCATACGGGGTAGTTATGAACATTTCCTATTCAACACCAAAAATAGCATAATCGCCTAATATCAGGGTTATGGCTTCTGATAAAACGATTATGTAGGTTAATGATTAGGCTAACCATTCCAGGTAAGTTAAGAGGTTAAAAGAGTAAATATTTTGAGTCGTGACTTATTGTTTCAAAAATGTTCAAAACTGCCTCCTTCTCCCCTACTAACTTAAAATTATGTTATTCGGATACAGACGATATTTATCTAGGTTCCTATTAAACTTTTTTTTTAAAACATTTACTATTTACGAAATGCAAGCGAATTGCATTTCGTCAATAGTAAATAGCAATTCGCTTGCATTTCGTAAATAGTAAATGTTTAAAAAAAAAAGTTTAATAGGAACCTAGATAAATATCGTCTGTATCCGAATAACATAATTTTAAGTTGGTAATATGTTCGTATCGCGAATGATTTTGGTATTACGTTTGTATGGAGAATGTTCGTTCACCGTCCCCTTAAGGCGGATCTCTCATTGTACGACAAATATTTCCAAATCGAGGCCATGTTATACGACGATGTCATCATCATCATCATCAGCCTATAATGTTCCCACTGCAGGGACTCAGGCCTCCTCTCTAGGAGAGGGATGGGCTATAATCCATCACGCATGCCCAGTACGTGTTGGTAGATGTCACATGTCTGCGAACTTTTGGTTCTAAGACTTGCCGGTTTCCTCACGATGTTTTCCTTCACCGTTTTGGGAGCAGTTTCGCCTACATACTAGTTTTCTCCTGAAAACTGTGTAAACATAAAATCCAGATAATGCGAATCTCTCTTTGTACGGGAAATCTTTCCAAAGCAAGGTCATTTGATGATGGCATCATCATTAATTCATAATGTTAAACCACGATCAAAAATAACCATAATAAACGTAAAAAGCAAGAGTCTCGTTTATTATAATATTCCCTTGTAATTTTAAGCCTTTTATCACTAGCGAAGCCGCAAAACATCATATAAATTAACGTTACATGTTACCCTAGGGTTGTCACACAAAACATAAAATATTGGTCCATATCAACACGCAAAAAGCCTGCCCGGATAACGAGACTTTTGTTGGTCCGGGACAACTTAAGGATTTACTCTACAAGTTCCTCTTTTTTCTTTATTTTAACATTTCCTAATTTCTCTTGTGCTGTGGGTGCGTTTTCAAACATTTAATCTCACATACACAGACAGCAAGAGCCGGAAAAACTGTACAGAGGCCATTCAAATATTTGTTTCGTAAGGGAATCTAACCCACCACTTGCAGCGCAGTAGCCAATAGTATAGCTACTACACCAACCTTGCCGTTGAAACTAATTGACAACTGAAAATTGTATTTTCACAATTTAGCCTATGACTTTAATTACTAGTTTTTTTTTATTGGGATAAAGTTCTTTATTAATATTATATGACTATACTAAACATATCGACAACATATATAAATTAAAAACAAACTAACTATAAAAGGGCATCGAAAAACTCCTCCTCAACGCTGACAGCAGGTAAAGTGCCCAACAGACTGGCAGCGTTGAGGAGGAGTTTTTCGATGCCCTTTATTACGTTATATGGCAACTGTAACACTTGTCTTAACATTTACTAGTTAATTACAATTAGTTCCATTGAAACCGCGACGAAACGAGCTTGAGTCGTATCGAAGAAATTTTTCATCGGTTGATAAAAAACAGTCCTAAACCTGTGTAGGTTTAGGACTGTTTTTTATCAACCGATGAAGTAGCGGTTTTATACATTGACCGTGTGGTCAATGTATAAAACCGCTACTTTTTCGTTTTAATAACCAATTAAAAAGTTGAATGATGGGCTAAATACGTGATAATTGAATTTTCACGTTGGTGCCGCGGTGGTGTCCCTTTCACCCTTTATAAACCAAGTGTATTGCACACACTATCTTGTGAAATAATTTAACTAAAAGTACATACCTATTCCAACCAAACTTACACATACTTCACATGTTTGATAAACCAACCCTAGACGCTTGTAATATTCAAAATTCATTAGTAATTCAGTGAACCACAATATCATTACTCCGTCGAGTTGCTCAAGTTCTCAACACGGCTTAAGTAACTCGAGTGTAGGCTCATTACTCGGCTCGAGAGGAAATTATGAACAATTTGGGTACCTACCTACCCATGGGCGTAAAAGGTAAGTTTAGAATTTCCTGCTAATTTATGAAATGTATAAAATATCTAGTTTGAAGCAAGTTATCACCCTAGTCTTTCCTAACAATGTTGGGGTCATGGTCGTGCCGGATTCGGCTGAATAGTAGTACCTATTTTACATGGAACAACGCATTTTATCTCAACAACCCAGTTAGTACTAGGTGGTGTAGAAGATAAAAATTAAAGACTTACGAACAGTAGGTCGTGGGTTCGAACCCAGGTAGGCGCATTACTTTGTGTAATTTATTTCATCACCGCTGCTCTCAAAACGGTGAAGGAAAACATCGTGAGGAAATCGGCATGTCTTAGAACCAAAAAATTCGAAGACATGTGACATCTACAAATCCGCACTGGGCCCGCGTGGTAGATTATAGCCCATTCCCTCTCAAAAGACAGGAGGCCTGTGTCTCAGCAGTGGGAACATTAATAGGCTGTTGATGATGATGATGATGAATACGATGCCTCTGGGTAAGTTTTGGTTATCAGACTTTCGGGCCACTAATTACCTACAACGATTGTCAAAGATGTACAAGTTTTACCATGTTTTTACCATGTTTTCCGAGGCACAGAGAGAACTCGGCATGAACTCACCAACCTAGGCAAGCGCGGTTTCACCTGAAGACCAACCCGAGCCCGTCGGGGCTGCGGGATGCTTAAAGGATACCACGGCCTCGACATAAAGGGCTAAGAAGGAACATGGGTGGTTACTAGTCAGTAGAAGTCTGACACTCCCTTTCGCTCTGCCCAAGAGCATCATTCATCATCATTTCAGCCAAAAGACGTCCACTGCTGGACATAGGCCTCCCCCAGGCATTTTTAGGGGGGTTTGCCATAATCGCCACGCTTGGCAGGCGGGTTGGCGATCGCAGTATGGTTGTTACAAAGACACAGAGAACGCTGCTGCCCATTCTCTGGTAAGTCCCTTAGTCGCCTCTTACGACACCCACGGGAAGATATGGGATGGTGCTATTCTTTACGTCCGACACCACACGGAACCAAGAGCGGGAGGAGTTATTTGATGACTTCCCACCTCCGAAAAAAAAAAATTACCAACACGAGTAGCTGTTATTATTATTTTAGCCACGAGAGCTTTAAGCAAGCAAGATAAGTGCTATGAAATTAATTTTGTTCACGAAATGGTCCGGTCGTCAAATGCGGTTCTGAACGTAGAAACTATCATAATCTAACTTCCGTAACTATTTCTATTTAGGTGCAAAACTACCGAATCGTTTTGTCCGTAACGCACCGGACACCGGAATCTGATATTGTCCGCTTTATCTTCTATTAGAAAACAAAAGTTCTGTCGTTGTCAAGTAGACACAATTATTATTGTCGTGCGGTTGGGTTTATTATTACTTACCACGAATGATAAAAGTTTACAAAAGGGACTACCTACATTAATACGGTTAGCGTTATACATACTCGCAAGCCGGCTTTTGTGGTGAATTTACATACATAAGTGGACGAGGAATGTGTAGTTTACTAATAACAGCACGAAGGGTTGATCTTGAGGTGAGGATAAAATTAATCAGAAGCGCTTCCATATTAGTAAGTCAAATTCAGAATGTTGATCAAAATGTGGCCACAAAATGGAGAATGAAGTTTCATGTGTCTGAGATAAGAAATCTAAGGGTGATGTGTGGTGTTACGCGAATGGATAAAAAAAGAAATTAATACATAAGAGGAAGTCTAAAAATGACACCCTCCCGCTAGGGAGTGTCAGACATCTACTGACTAAAAACTACCCATATTCCTTCTTAACCCTTTGTGTCGAGGTCACGGTATCTCTTTCGAAAAACCCACAGCCCCGACGGGCGTTCAACGCGTCCAACCACACAGCGTCATATATCCGTATTTTATTAATTACTGTGTCGTTCAGTTTACTTTAACGCCATTAATTCTGCTTTAAGTGCGGTCAATGCATTAATTCATCAAAGGTGCGCCCCTATAGGGTAGGTACACGCTGTAATGGATATATGAATTAAACTAGCTTTTGCCCGCGACTTCGTTCGCGTGGAATAGTGACTTCCGGCAGATTTTTGGTTTATATCGTATCTAAACTATCCTATCCTAACTATCCTATGTCCTTTCTCAAGTTCCAAACTATGTCTGTACCTACCAAATTTCACACAAATCAGTTTAGTAGTTTAGGCAGACAGACAGACAGACAGAGTTACTTTCGCATTTACAATATTAGTTAGGACTTTCGTGTGCCGGAACGTAGATCCACGCGAGACACAATTGCTTTTTAATTGTTTCTATAAACTGACCACCTCATTGGTCGAGTGGTCGCAAGCGCGACTACTGAACAGGAGGTCCTTGGTTCGATTCCCGAGTCGGGCAAAGTGTTATTGGATTTTCTGTCTGGGATATCTCAATAGCAGCCACGGGGTCTGGATTCGTGCCCGGTTGATAGAAATAGACTCGCCATCTATTAAATGGGACTTAAACACAACGTGCGAAATGTGGGTGTACTCTTAGGTAGACCTTTACCTAATCCTACGTGGAGTATATGCGTGACGCAAGACAACCTTTAGATGGATTCAAGGGAGGTAGTGAGACAATATTGTAGGAAGCTATAATAATAATAATAATAATATAATATTATAATCTTTTTTATATTTTTAAATGTTTTTTGATATCTTTTTTAACAAATATTTAAAAATGTAAATTAGTATGTAAGAAAAATAAATAAAGAGAATAATAATAATAATAAAAATGTTTATTTTCTTCCACAAACACAACTTAAAACTAAAAACTTAGAAATGGAAAAAAAATAATAATAAGAGTTACAATGTGTATTTGTGGGAGACTGGTGCCTAAACTAAGCCTATGAGACGTACACGCTGTACGCTCGCCGCCCGAGGTATTAAACTGGATGTATTAAATTTTGTTCAGAAACTAAACAACTTTTTAATTGAAAAATTCACGTATAGCATTGACGTATACCTTTTTTTGGAGCTTTGGAGATCATCAAATGACTCCTCTCGCTCTCGGTGGTGTGTCAGTAGTAGTCTGACTAAAAACCACCCATGTGTCCACCCCTTACTCCTTTGTGTCCAGGCCGCGGTATCTCTTTCGAACAACCCGCAGCCCCGCCGGGATTATGCATTATATACCTTATGAGAAGTTTTTATAAGTTACCATAACCTAACTCTAAGAACTGCTGTCTATTAAAAATCACCCAAACAAATATATTGACTTTGAGCAATGAAAATTCCTTTATAGCCATTCACCGGGAAAAAAATCTTAGAAGTATTTTCACAGAAACCTTCAAGGAACTATTTCACTAACTGGAAATCAAACCCTGTATCAGCCATATCTGCCAATAAACCATCACTTTTTCTACCCCCGGAAATATCGAGATGAAAGGAAATATTCAGTCGGGTTCAGTGCTCGCGACGAATTGGGTCAGCGACCCCAACCCTTTGGTGCTACCATATAGTTTTATAGGGGTCGCATGTACTGTTGAACAAGCTAATGAGTATACAGGCAGAAATCTTTATAATTCTAGTATACTGAAAATATTGATTGCAATTTTGTTTTTTGTCAAACGCCTGTATCATTTGGCATCAGTGTCTAAATGTATCTGTATAATCTTAAAAGAAAATGCAAATTATATGACTGTACACTTATTAGATTGTTCGACTGTACAGTCAACAAAACAGATAAGTATCCAGGCACCTAACTTCCAATGACGTTTAAAGAATGTTATAAGTTTGCTGTGAACCGTGTATCTCATGTCAAAAGCAAAGCTTCACAGCACACTTATAACATTGTTTTAAAGAAATAAGAAGTTAGGTGCCTGTATACTTATCCATTTTGTTTACTGTACCTAACAAGGTTTTCTACGTTCCTTTGCTATATGAAACAGACGCATATTATTTTGTATCTACATAGATAACATAATTATATCCTTTGTATATAAATAAAATTATAGTTTCTGTTTGTACCATCATAACAGCAGCTTTTACTGAATGCTTATGAAAATTAACAACATTTTTTTTAGAACACAAATTTCGGGGTTTGCGCCTCCCCTTCTACCTACCCTATCATGTAATAAAGTATTATTTTTTTCTTAACTTATTACTCAATACCTATCTTACTTACCTTTTACTGCTTATTTATAAGAAGCATAATTATAACGTATTAGCGAATGTTATCCGCACTTAAACAAATAATTATCTCCTTTGTGCACACCGCACTGTTAATTATGTTCAACTTAACTTATTAGTTAACTTTGTTGAAGTTTGTTGGAATTGCACAGAGCAAACTGAATGTTATGTGTAAGTATTATATCTATTTTAGTTTTAGCTCATGGTCAGGAACCAAGTATTGCCATGCAACGTGGCAACGCTGCCAGTTTGATTACCAGCTGATAGCGTTGACGAAGTGATTTATGATACCCTTTTATAGTTACGACTGATGGGCAACAGCCCCAACTATTTTATTACATACCACCTTCGATCAATAATGTACTAGATTCCCGATAAGCGCTTCAAAAACGGCCCGAAATATAAGACCACAAACGTATTTGTGGTCTTATTTCAAATTAGTATGGTCCAATCATAGCCAACATTAAGACGTCAAAATACCGCAGTGTGCGTTCAAAAACTGCGTAAATAACCACCGTAACACCAAGGTTTTGGAAGGAATATCTATTTTTCGGTAATTTAATATCATTATGTGCTTTTTCATAATATTTAAACATAATTAAACTGTAAATATAATTAAATCAGCGAATATTATAATTGTTTGGCCAATGTTTGCTACAACGCACCAACTATTGTATCATGTTCTTGAACAGGGAACGCTAGTTCCGCAATAGAATAAGCACGACATTGTACACAAAATGCTTTTAACCGTATTGCTTAGAGTTTAAGTTTCATTTTAGAATTAATATTTTTGTACTGATGACTTTTTACTTTGGAGCGACATTTAAAATGTTTTGCTTCTAATCTTTCTCCGATGAAAGGGCTTAAATAAATATACTTTACAATGAAAATTAAACGTTATGTTTAAGTGTTAAGGTTTATAATCATCTGAAGTTGTAAATAATATTGAACTTTTTTCTAAGATGTTATGTAGATGTTTACTTGTGTGCAAACGTGGCCACTTGAGCGACTTAGTTTTGTTCCTGATGCTTAATCTAGTACTATTATTGATCGAAGCATACCACTAAATTCAACGCAATCTCTGGCCATGTTAGCCCCGCAAACATGATCAGATCGTCACGCCTTCTTACCGGCGCTATCATTCCTCAGGCGTCCAGTGTGTGACGCCCTTTGCTCATCTCTCCGGGTGCATCCGTGCCACGTGGCCTGCCCACTCCTACTTCATTTCCATAGTTTAAAATCGTCTTAAACAGACTTGTATACGTACAGCTAGATGTATTTGAAGGTTTTGTAATTCTAAGTATTAATCGTTATTAAATTGCTTATACAAAATTACGAATAGTAGTGTATTTCAAACTCAACCTATAAACAACACATAGCTCGTAAGTCCGTATTTCCTGTTTCCACAGATAATTTGATCGTGTAAAAGACTTTGGACGCGTGTTTTGTTCGCAAACACTTTGTAAACTACTGCTAACTATGTAGTTTTGTACGAAGTTTTGTGTTCCGTAGTTAATTTTAACGCCTTTGGAGTTACGTTACAAGAGGTACGTTTTTCGTTTTATTTGTGAAGTAAATGCTGGAATGTTGTTTCTGTGTTTCTCTGTAAAACTGTTTTCTTTATTATTCTATCATGTGTCCCATCGCTGGGAAAAAACCTCTCTTTTCTCTTTTCCAAACCTCTCTTTCTCGTACGATATCTAGCCGCAAACTAGATCAGATCGTCACTTCCACCGTGATCTACCTCGACGGAGCTTTTCACCAGAAGGCGTCTAGTGATGATCTTTACCCACCTCTCCGGGTGCATATGCGCTATGTAACCTAGCCCAAATGAATACTACCCCAAAGTTGTATTTTTTATTTTTATAGGGATTTAAATGAACCTATGTGAAGACGGCCGACGTAACCGAGGCAGGCCCAAAAAACGCTGGCGTGAGGATCTGGACTCGTTTGCAACGGATTGGATGGAGAAGGCAAATTGTAAAAAAACTTGGAAAGCCATGGGGGAGGCCTTTGCCCAGCAGTGGGACAGTGTAGGCTAAGGAAAAAAAAAAAAAAAAGTGAAATGACCGAGTTTCGCACGAACGTCTCGATACTTCAAGAACTCGGTATCAGGCAGCGTCTGTTTTCAACAGTACAATCTCGCATCCTGACATTCTTCGGACATATTTCCCGGCGTGACAATCAGTCCATAGAACGCCTTGTGGTCCAAGGGAAAGTAGAAGGCACTAGACCGCGCGGAAGGTCACCCACGCGTTGGACTGACCAGATCAAGTCTGCCATTGGAGGTTCAGTTAACGAATGCAGCAGGATGACCTCTAGCAGGCAGCGGTGGCGAAATGTCGTGAAGTGCATCATATCTGCCCCTTCCTTCCAATACTGCTACTCAACGATCACGACCGCTCTGTCAAGAGCGTACCGGATAAGAAGAAGAATGTGAAATGGTTTGTTTTATTTGTGCTAGATATAAGTTATTGCTGTAGATGGTTAGTTCAATAGTTTACCTTAAAATCTATTTGACTTATAAGCTTTTATGTCGTGTCAGCTACATACCTGAAACAAAAAAGATCGTAATTAACACTTTGGAACAACATCTCAGCAGTCACCTCCTTTCTAGCCATATTATCCTTCACACAGTCCATCCATCGTTTCTTTGGTCTTCAACACACTCAACATCCATTCATACTCAACATTTTCCTCACACTCTTTGTCAGGTTGTTCGGCATTAATTGGCACAGCCGGGCGGCATTTACAATGATCTATAAAGTTCATTTTTCCCCTTGGTGTACCTAAAACTGTACTGAGCCGACCCACTAACTTGAACGTAAAAATTTTCATCCCAATTCTAGTAAAAATACTTCAAAACAGTTATTAATACAAACTGTAGTTCAAATCACAATCTGCTACATTGTGAAAGTCCTCTTCAATATTTCACTGTACGCATTACAGTTGGACTCCTACCAAGAGTTGTCGTGTCAGATTATAATGACAGCGCCACATGCGTCACCACGCCTATACAATCGTGTTATAACGTTACTGCTTTTATTAACCTATGACGTATATTATAAGAGTGACGGGTTGGTCGTTCTGTGTGACTTTCTATCTGTAGCATATAATATACTAGCTAATGCCCGCGGCTTTCCCCGCGTGGTTGTCGTTTATCGCGACCAAAAGTATACTAACACGTTCCTTGAGAACCACTTTATCCATTGGGGAAAACAGCATAAAAATCGGAGCAGTAGTTTTTGAGTTTATCACGAACAAACAGACGCGACGAAGGTTTTTTTTTTGTAATATGTAGTGATATTTTCTATCGTTTGTTTTATTTATTAATAAAGAACTACAACTTATATAATACATAAGGTTCACAAAAGTTTTACTCACTGCACACTGTGCACTTTTTATAGAAGGCAGAAAATATTTTGAAGGCTGCTAGTCTATTCAGCAAACAGAAGTTGTTATAGCTTAATGGCATGCCTAAAACCAACCGTACCAAACTGCTGTGTCCTACAAATGTGCAATAGACCTACACAGTCAAAATATATGGAACAGCTGTTTTTTTGCTCAAAATCATGCGTCGCGTCGGTGTCCCTCCTACACTGTAAGTATATAAAATTCTGAGATTTTGTTGCTACTTCCCCTCCAAGCCAAGTCACTTTTACGACACCCACAGGTTGATGGTTATTCTATTTTTTTTGGCGAACACAACAATGGTCCCTTTTTCCCTACCAATAGGTATTATTTTCCAGTCCGTATTCCCTAAAGATTTCAGTGGCTGGTCCGAACACGCAGGTAATTTACTAACAGAGGGTTGTTTAAGTAGGTAGCATTAATTTATATTGTGTAAGATATTAATGGTTAGCTCTAAAGCCGATCAAAAGGTCAAAGTTCAGGGTCAAACCGCATGTCAATTACACAACAGATCAAAATGGAGCTTTTCTTATGTTTACTCATGTGTGTTTTATCGTGTGTTATTATAAAGCCCTATAATTGGATTGGGTGCCATTGGAGAGAACTCGACGTCGTGGTAGGCCCTAGGGAAAGTAACAAGAGGCATTTGTCTAGCAGGGGGACACATGCTGATATAATAAAAACACCAATTTTGAATCACCCGATAAATCGACTGAGGACGGTAGGTTATGTCACCCATCCATAGACCAAACTAGGCAAGCATTGCTTAAACCAAAGAGTGATTCAAGTGGCTATTATTATTTAGCCAAAAGCTTCTTTCAATCTTAAGGTATACTATTGGTCGAGTATAACATAGTAGGACCTAGCTAGGTCACTGTACCGGTTATTGTTAGACTAACAAGAAATATTCGTGTCTGTATCCTGTATCAATAGTACCAAGTCGTAAGGCACTCAGGTCTAATCCACAAAGGATTACTGTTCACAGAGCGAGCTCAAAGGGAACAGTTGATAGTAGTACAGTTGGACAAGGGAATTGGTGTGCACGTAACTAACTTTCAACTATACAGAGAATTAGAATGAATACCTACAATGTTCATTTTAATTTGTATGCTACAAAGTTCTTGAATTACTTTGTCAATAGGCGCTCTTCATCATCATCCTACAATCAGCTTGGTTCTCTGTAGTATCATCTCAATCTAGATACAATTCAGAAAAGACGCTATTATGCATTTGTGAAATGATGTGTACATTTTTTTGCAAAAAGAAAACAAGTTATAACGCAGATAAGATATATTGCCAGCTAGCTTAGTAGATTGAAGAATATTTCGACCTGTATACCAAACTCTTTGTTCGACTGTAGTAAGTAGGTACCTATTACCTATTAGCTCAACGTGAAAACTTAACTTACAACTTTAAATTCATTAATTTCAGTACCTACTAATGAACTTATTTCATTTGTATATAGAACTGTGGTTTTTTTAATACTCCAAAATGACTGTGTTGCCTTTTCTATTGACAATAATAATAAAAAACAATCAATCAATTAATAATAATAATAATTCATTTATTTCAATCACAAGTGATCATAATTAGCAATTAGGTACATTCAATAAAAATACTAGAAAAATAAAACAAAACACCTACAATCAAAATTTGTTTTAACTCAATACATAACTTCACTATCACTATCATCACTATCACTATCACTACATAGTATAAAATCTCTAAAACTACCCAACGGATTTCGATGCGGATTTTTAGTAGATAGAGTGATTCAAGAGGAAGGTTTTAATACCTTTTTTGCACCCGTGCAAAGCTGGGGCGGGTCACTAACTCACTAGTAATACATATTCCATAATTAACCTCAACACAATTACCAATAAATTCAAGTATGCTTGGAGTATAGTTTGTTTAGCACGCTAAGACTTTGATACCGGCTGTCATTTAGATCTTTGATAGTCGTCACAGTCAGTCAGAGGCGCAAAATGATGAGTAGTGGGGCATCTTTTTAAACTATCACCATCGATAGTTCACAGCACGTCATTTACTGAAAATTTTCCATTTCAATATCAAGTACCCTTAACGATCGGTTTTTCATCTACCTCTAACAGTGAGGCAGAGTAATAAAACCCCGTGGCTATCAAATGGTTTCATAAAATTAAACTCGGTCCACACGACTATTGAAGGCGTTCCAATCATTCTTATGGAGCCGTAGTGTTATAAGAATTAAATTGACTTTTGTATTGAAATTATACTTGCTATTGTGATGGTTGGTATTTTATTTATTGGAATATTATGGCGTGGCTATTGTTTATTAATTAAAGTTTATGTACAAATAAAAACTGTAAAAATGCAGACTTAATGTCAGAGTACCTTTTACCAGTCTATCTTGCAGAGACAATACACAGTAGGTGTAATAACAGAATTAATTACTAGAAAAAAAACTTAAAAAAAATGTTGTCTTTCTATCTGTCGCTAGGTTTTTTTGTGACTAATCTCCGAAACGACTGAGCCGATTTTGATGGAATTTTTACTGACACTGACATAGGTGACTATGATTTAAAAACCTGGAACCCGTTTAAAAAAATCCTTGAAATTGTTATGAAAATCTGATCCAAATGTTTTTTTTTGTAATAATAATTCCACAGCTAGTTTAACATAAAAGTATCACCACCCAGACACAACATAACCCGTAACACAAACACACCTGTCATGTTTCAACATGTCCTAGACGTCAAACATCGGTCAATACACGTTAACATGTTTCATGTCGACATGTCCTGTAGCGTTGAAAATTTCGAAAGTTTCAATTTGTTTTTTACCCGCTAAAATACAAATTCTCGTTTTTTTCCGTATTTTACGAAAGTTGCAGTGAAAAATTCACAGTACGAATCTTACGGAAAAATACGGGAATCTTTCGAATGTTGCATTGAAATTTTCACTTTTTTCGTATTTTACGAAAGTTGCAGTGAAAAATTCACAGTAAGTACGAATTGGACTACCAACATTTTTTAATATGTATTTTTAACCCTACTAACATAGTTTAAGTTCTTTGTTACTACCTACCTACCACCCACCCACCTACCTACCACCCACCCACCTACCTACCACCCACCCACCTACCTACCACCCACCCACCTACCTACCACCCACCTACCTACAATCCACCTACTTTCTCACCATTCTAATCTTCCCTGGACTGCCACTTATATTTTAAAACAAACATTACCCAAATCGGTCCAGCCGTTCTCGTGTTATAGCGAGATTGATTTAAAACATGAAAGATTCCTGTTTTTTTCGAATCTTTCCGTAATTTTCCGTTTTTTACCGTATTATTCGAAAAAAAACGTGAAATTTACACTGGCCAATGTTCTTGAAACTTACGAAACTTGCATTGAAAAATACAACGGCAATTGCAAGAAACGGGAATCTTTCATTGCAATTTTCAACGACTCCTGCAAGCAGGACTCCTGCTTGTACATACTTTGGGTACAAGGTGGATGGGCAGCGACGCTAAAACGGTTACCACGTATTAAATACATCATTCTGAACCCTTCGAGAGCAGCGGTGGCCCAGTGGTGGCGGCCCCGACTTACGAACAGTAAGTCGTGGGTTCGAACCCAGGCAGGCGCATTCATCATCATCATCAGCCTATTGCAATCCACTGCTGGATATAGGCCTCTATAAGCTTGCGCCACTCAACTCGATTTTCGGCAACTCTCATTCAGTTGTTACAAATGGCGAATATAAACATCGTGAGGAAACATGCATGTCTTAAAACCAAAAAAATCGAAGACATGTGACATCTACCAACCCGCACTGGGCCCGCGTGGTAGATCCCTCTCCTAGAGAGGAGGCCTGAGTCTCTGCAGTGAAAACATTATAGGCTGATGATGATAAAAACCCTTCCATCCTTTATTAGAAGTCAATAAAAAAAAAAGGAAACAAGCCTGTGTTAAAATTAAAAGAGGAAAATTAGGTTTATCTATCAACATTAATATCGAATGAGAATTTTCGTGTCTTTTCTTTTAACTGTTGAGGAGTCCTCTAATGAGGAGGCGATCGCCGCTGCAGGATCAATTCATATGATCTGTCAGAAAAAAGTATTGTCACCAGACGCAAAAGTGTAAGCAAAATAGCTCATTCGTTTGGCAGAAAACGGTTTGAAATTCAGTTACTACATTATTTTGGCTACCTACATACTAACGTCTCACTACCTCGTTGGTCTAGTGTTCGTAAGCGTGACTGCTCGGCATGAGGTCCTGGGCACGATTCCCGGGTCAGACAAAGTGTTATTAAGTTTTTCCATCAAGAAGTTGTCAGTAGCAGCGGAGTCTGGATATGTGCTCAGGAATGTTGATGGCAACAGCATGGGACTTCAACATAACTGGCGAACAAAACGTGGGTATACTAACAGGTACGCCCCTGCCTAACACTTCAGGGATTACAGGCGTGATGTTATTATCACATCACACTTATCCTTCATCATCTGCCTAGCCTTTTCCCAACTATATTGAGGTCGGCTTCCAGTCTAACCGGATGCAGCTGAATACCAGTATTTTACATGGAGCGACTGTCTATCCACAACCCAGTTAATACTGGGTAATACGATACCCTTTGGTAAGACTGGATGTCAGAATTTCAGATCACTGACTACCTGTAACGACTGCCAAAGATCTATATATATGGCAGCCGGGACCAACAGCTTAACGTGCTTTCCGAGGCACGGAGGAAACTCGGTATGTCGGGCGGTCACACATCCACAGACCGACCTAGGCAAGCACAGCTTTACCTGAAGATCGACCTGAGTGGCAGTTCTTATTAAGCCACGAGCTCCTCCACATAAAACTTATCCTTCCTACTCTACTATTATAAATGTGAAAGTTTGTGAGTGTGTGAGTATGTGACTGTGTGAGTGTGTATGTTTGTTACTTCTTCTCGCAAAAACTACTGAACGGATTTGGATAAAATTTGGTACACAGATAGTTTATAACCTGGATTAACACATAGGATAGTTTTTATCCCGATTTTAACTTCCTGTGGGATAATTTACGGGTTGTAGCGGGCGAAGCCGCTGGCAACAGCTAGTACTAACTAATTTCCATCCGGTGCGGTAATGCCTACCTATGTATTTAAGTTCTATACACTTGAATCACTACACTACACATACTCCGTCGAAGGTTCAAGGGTCACTTGTCTTCTCGTATCTCGAGGGTTGACCCCGAAGCCTGTCCGCTCTATTGAACACACTTGTCGTAAAAGGGTGAGCAGTGAGTATAGGACTAACCTATTACATTTCGATTACAGGTAAGTGTTTGGGTAACTTGTTGAAATGTCAACGATTTTGTTGGTAATTTGTTTCGAAAAGATTCCGGTTTTGTGAAAAAATCAGGGTATAAGTATTGCATAATATTATGGTGGACGGGCAGCCTAGCAAGCCTAGGCAGATGATGATACCCCCAGGGGCCCAGTTAAGACAGGTTGTCAGACTTTTGGGCCACAGATTGACCTGTAACCTTCTGTCAAAGGTCTTCAAAAATGTCTGTCGAGACCAACGGCTTATCATGATTTCCGAGGCACGGAGGAAACTCGGTATGTAATTGGAGGTCACTCATCCAAGGACGAACCTAGGCTAGCGCAGCTTAGCCTGAAGATTGACCCGAGCGGGTGTTATAAATAAGCCACGATCTCCTTTTTAACCGACTTCTAAAAAAAGAAGGAGGTTCTCAATTTGCATGTTTTTTTTTTTTTATGTTTGTTCGGGCATAACTCCGTCACTTGCTAACCGATTTGAAAAATTCTTTTTTTGTTGGAAAGAGTATACTTCCCAAATGGTCCCATATTTTTTTATCGAAATCGGACAAGTGGTTTTCGAAAAATCAACAAAACTCAAAAAAAAATACTACATTGTCCACATTATGACCCATGAACATGTGAACCACTAAAAAGTGAAAAATAAAAACTTTTTAAGAAAAAATAAAACCGACTTCAAAAAAAAAACACGAAAATGTCAAAAATAAATCAGTTTCTGAAGTCGGTGGCAAAAAAATGAATGAATGATGAATCAAACAAACAAAAGTCACCGACTTGATTACCAGACCAACTGATTTATTTTTGACTTTTTTGTGTTTTTTTTTGAAGCCGGTTTTATTTTTTGTTAAAAAGTTTCTTTGTTTGTATTGTCTTTTCTTTTCTTGTACAATTTACTAAGAAGGAGTCCCATCTTTAAAACTTCCTTTAATTCACTATATTGTCACCAATGTAACCCTTTCGGTGACGTAGGTAAATAAGCTGAGCTCATCTCATTATTCTCAATATAAGCTTGCCCACAGTTTCTATACGGAACCCAGGGGTTAAGCCAAAAAGGGTTCAGTGTACATCTTATATAATGTACGCTGTGTTTTAAATAATGTAAATGCAGAGACTATAGGGATCCTATAGTTCCTTATGACTGTGTGGTAAGGTTGTCTGCACACTGGGTGCAGACTAAGCTAACGGCAACATTGAAAGAAATATAGAAAAAAAAATATTTATGGCGGAAACATGACGTGCATACAAAATTACAATGTATCCATGAGAAAGGAGACGGAGAAGTGCTTTTAAAACGTCATAGTTACATAACTATTTACCTAGTCAGTAAAGTCGCAACCGCGACTGCAGAGCATGACTTCTTGGACTCCTGGGTACGATTCATATGTCGGGAAAATAATAATTGTTATTGGGTATTTTCATGGATTTGGGTCTGTCTCCACCGATCCCGGGATCCGATTTGATGTAACACGGATCCCGGCGATTTGTCTCCACGGATCCCGGGATCCGTTTCTACAAAAAAAAATATTAAATATTGTCTCCACGGATCCCGGGATCCGTGGAGACAATATTTAATTCTTCTTTTTTTTTATTCAAATCAAATTCGTTTAGGAGTTATGAGGGAACAAAGAAACGGACATACATACATACATACATACACGTCAAACACATAACCCTCCTTTTGGGCTTCGCCGCAGTCGGGTAACAAGTGGGTGGCCAGTATTAGTCGCCCCGTGTACACCCGGCCTAAGGCGTGTATTATTTAAAGAGGCCGACCTTTACACGCGGTTTATTTTTGTACAACAGCAGCATGCGAACTGATTTATACGAGTATGTGGTAGTTTGGGTGTGAGAGTAAGGTGCGGTCTGATGTTGGGTGGAGTACCTGCTCTGAAGGTTTTTATAATGGAAAAATTAAATAAGTGGCGGAATGGAAGTACTCGGTGTTTATACATACCGAATATTAAGCCTATTAAATCTCCAGACACGGCCATTAAGCCATCCAAAGTTAGCAGTAGCAATTATGCATTCGCAATGGTATCTCCGAAGCCACAGTGTTATCATGCCTAATGTTGCTTTCACGATATTTAAATACAGTGACTTCCTCTAGTGAATTTCCATATAGATTCAGAATGGCAATATCAGCCTCATAGTGGTTGTTTGAGGACTTGCGTCTTGGAAACCCTCATCATGTATGGATTACAGAGAGCGCCCGCAAATCTGACCTCCACAATCCAGCCATGGATTACACGAAATCATCAACATAGTTACTAAATAACCTCCAATTATAACATTCCCCAACTAAATACGTATACTTATAACGTAAACTGTTGTTAACGCCCAAATAATTTGAATTGTTTGATTCGGTCCGGTTACCCACTAATTGACGAAATAATTACTCTCAAAGGATTGTTTGTAGCTAACCACAGAAACAGTTAAACTATTAACGCATTGGTAATTGTTGTACAGGTTATAGCAATTAACTGACCCGCCTTTTTATAAATGGTTGAGACTTTTTATAATATAAATCAATACAATTTCATAATTCTTTTATATTTTTACTATTGATACTTTCTACTAAGTATCATCTTTTAACAAAATTTAATTGCATTAATTATAATGTCATTTTGTTTTAATATTTTTACGCCGTTGACAGCAAACTAAAGAGATCTTATAACTTTATATTTACTCCTTTTGTCTTAGAAACAAAAAAAAACGAATACATGTGACATCTACCAACCCGCACTGGGCCCGCGTGGTAGATTATAGCCCAACCCTCTCCTAGAGAGGAGGCCTGAGTCCCTGCAGTGGGAACATTATAGGCTGATGATGATAAAAAAAAAGTAAGTTTTCTTCTAGACAGGTACAATTTAAGCCTGTATTCGATGTTTATCAAAGTTACAAACTCCTCAGTAGCGATACAGAAGTTAGAACAACTTAATATAATAATATCAAAGAGAAAATACCTGTAACACAATACTTCAATAGAAAAATAATATTCAGTGTTCAGCACAAAGATATATTGAAACAATTGCTCTGAGAATTTCTTTTATGTTCGCGACTGATTGCCCTAAAGGCACCAACATAAAGTTTAATATTACTAATATCTTGTTCTTTTTATTATCTGTTAGGAAGGTTCCTTTTTTTGGCAAAAAACTTGTAAGTAGACTCAGATTTTCTCGTATATCCTCGATGCTCTTACTTACAAAGATATCCAATTTATTTCAATAGCCAAATTTCGTCCTTGTGTTTTGTTTTGTACCACGCCTGTGATGCCCAAAGGGTTAGGCAGAAGTGCCCTAATAGTATTCCTACATTCACCAGTTATGTTAAGTCCCTCCTCTCCCAAACTCTGTGCCTACTAAGAAATTCCTGGAGGAAATAGCACCTTGCCCGACCCGGGAAACCAAGATCTCGTACTCAGCAGTCGCGCTTGCTACCACTAGACCAACGGGGCAGTTATTGACGAGATGTTAACAAACTGTAGTTGTTGAGTAGGTACAACACCTCCACCTGTGTCTACCTCTTCATGGAATACATGCGTGACGGTATGTTAGATAAGCTACGACCCATATATAGACTTTGCTAGGCGCTAGTTAAGAAAGAGGGGACATCGATATCCCCTAAGTGTTTATATTACTTTGTCTACGGAGCCTCGGCAAATTGAATATCCCTAAAACTGAAAACGCCTTTAAAACGTGGATGGAAATTTCTGCTCCATCTAAAATCAACACTTAATCCGCCAAAACCGTATCATGTTCTACTAAAAAAGTACATTTTAATTGGAAGACAAACAGTGTGCTTGAATTCCACATCGGAATTACGAGCTACCATACATTTTGCCCCTTTAAATTTAAATGTTCTTAAGACTCTTTTAGTTCACTTTAGCTCGCGGTAACGCGAAGAACATATGCAAATAAATCAATCTTCTAGACCCTGTGGTTAAAAGAACCTTGGATACGACTCGGGTACGACGACGACTGTTGGCCGCTGCTTCGACTAGCAAGATAGTTTGGTCGTACAACCGGATTTCCGACCAATTTTGTTCAAGCGGCCACAACTGAATCATCATCATCTGCCTAGCCTTTTCCCAACTACCTATGTTGGGGTAGGCTTCCAGTCTAACCGTATGCAGCTGAGTACCAGTGCTTTACATGGAGCGACTGCCTATCTGACCTCCACAACCCAGTTAATACTGGGTAATACGATATCCTTTGGTAAGGCTGGTTGTTAGACTTTCAGATCACTGACTACCTGTAACGACTGCCAAAGATCTTTATATGACAGCCGGGACCAACAGCTTAACGTGCTTTCTGAGGCACGGAGGAAACTCGGTATGTAATGGGCTGCCACCCATCTACAGACCAACCAAAGCAAGCGCGGCTTAACCTAAAGAGCGACCCGAGTGGCAGTTATTATTAAACCACGAGCTCCTCCACAAATTAATATTTCAACTAAATATCTGTCATCGAATTGGAAAGATTACAGTAAGATTATATAAAGCAAGCTTATAACAATTGAATATCAAAGAAATCATATAACAATAGGTTTCAAGTACTGAATAAGGCGCGATCAATTCAATCAGTGAAGGGTTTCCCGTCTTTGAGCACGGAACTCCGTAGATTACGATACGCTGACACTTTTATTTTACAAAGGCTGTTCCAATTTTTATATATTTGTAGTAGAAAAATGAGTATTTGGATGGTAAGATCTTTTTTTTTGTGTATATGTTTTTAGTTAAATAAGAATATGAATATTTAAGTAGTACTACCCTCTTTATCTGATGTCATAGCTAATGAAATATAGAGTAAATTGTATATATATGAAGTGCTAAAAACATCGCTGTAAGCAATGTTCTGCAAGCAATTGCTTTTTAGGGTTCCGTAGTCAACTAGGAACCCTTATAGTTTCGCCATGTCTGTCTGTCCGTCCGTCCGTTTGTCCGTCCTCGCTTAATCTCTGTGACCGTTAGCACTAGAAAGCTGAAATTTGGTACCAATATGTGTATCAATCACGCCGACAAAGTAGTAAAATAAAAATTGGAAAAAAAAAATTATTAGGGTAGCCCTGTATGTAAAGTGGGAATAATTTTTTGATAATGTCAATAATTTCGGAAATAATCGCTCCAAAAGTAAAAAACAATGTGTGTGTCCCCCTCTAACTTTTGAACCATAAGTTTAGAAAATTTGAAAAAAATCTGAAAAGTAGAACTTTATAAGGACTTTCTAGGAAAATCATTTAGAAAGTGAAAAAAAAAATTTAAAAATATATATAAAAAAAATAAAAAAAACATAATGGATACCTTTACACTCATAAGTGGGAACACTTATTGTGACGGACGGGAAACTACGGAACCCTACACTGAGCGTGGCACGACACGCTCTTGGCCGGTTTTTTCGTTACGTTTTTACCACATGAGGTTTCTTACTTGCAAATTATTTTTTCGTATACCGACACGAAAACTAAAATTTGTGCCTAACCTGGTGTCAGAAATTTTATGCCACCCATGGACCTCTGACTAGGCTTTTTTTGGAGGATGGAAAATCATCAAATAATGAGATTTCCCAGAGTGGGAGGAGTCTCCCGCTCTGGGCGGAATGGTAGGTAGTGTCAGACTTCTACTGACTAAAAACCACCCATTTTCCTTCTTAGCCCTTTGTGTCCGAGGCCGCGGTATCTCTTTCAAACAATCCACAGCGACTCGGCTTAATGCGGCCGCCACACACTCGACGAGTGGCATGGGAAGTAGCGAGGAAAGGAGGCAGGGACATAGTGTGGCAACGTTACTCGTCATGCCGCACGTCATGCTCCTCGTCCTGCCCACCGCTCCGCGATGATCGCGCGATGAATACATGTGATCCACCATCTCCGTTGGCGAGGACGATGCCGACGATGTATATTTCTTTTTATGACATTGATATAATTAACTATACTAAAAATGCATAGCGCGCACGCTGCCACAGTTTCATCATCCACCAAAGGCAAATAACAAGTGAGGAGCGTCGCGAATAATTGCGCGAGTAGAGCAGTGTGGCCGGACCGAGCAACATCGCGGCAGCGCGAGTAGCAGCGCGAGGAGCAGCGCGAGGAGCATAGTGTGGCGGCCGCATAACATGCAGTCAAGAAATATCTCTCAGACATGCTGTTTATTTTCAGATAGTCATATTTTCCTACCTGAAAATGTCAAGTAAATAACTGGACCAACAATTCATTGTACTTACATTCAAAATCTATAGCCACAAATCCTGCTAACCCTTGTAACCTAAACAAGCGTTAGACAAACAGTTTCTCTTTGTCGGCAATCACCAAAGTTTGTTAAACTTAATTGTTTACTAACTTGTTCATAACTTAGTTAAGCATAACTTCTATATCGTACGCCAAAATTAGGTTTGGAGGTAGCATAATTTATTACGAGTAACTAGTGGGATAAAGACCATGAAGAAAGTCTTTAGCTAGTTTTCCGTCAACGTAACTAATATTTTACATCATGGATAAACAGCGTAGGAGTAGAAAAAACATATAATTTCTACTCCAAACATAATTTTCGCTATATAAGTTACTAGCTGATGCCCGCGGCTTCACCCGCGTGGATGTCGTTCAAATTATATACTAAAACCTTCCTCTTGAATCACTCTATCTATAAAAAAACCGCATCAAAATCCGTTGCGTAGTTTTAAAGATTTAAGCATACAGACAAACAGACAAAAATAGCGACTTTGTTTTATACTATGTAAGGATAAGGATTAAGTTAACATTGTCACTAACATAATATTAGCACTTGTACGAGTAACGGGATATTTACCATGTTTTCAATTTATTCTGAGTTTACGAAATTTGGGCGCTCACCATGATCACGGATAAACTGATATTATTGCAGGTGGATGTTTATGAGCAAACAAAACAGTCTACCCTGTTGTTATCATTTAGACACGCGCTCCTCATTGATCTTCTGATCTGACCTTTCTATCGTCAAGCATGACAATTGTAGTAGACCCCTAGTTCTTTTTAGAGTGTGGGATATCATTAAATGACTCCTCCCGCTCTGAAATACATTTTTTTCTTTCTTTCTTTCTTTCTCTGGGTGGAGCGGAAGGTAGTGTCAGACTTCTACTGTCTAAAAACCACCCATGTTCCTTCCTAGCTCTTTGTGTCCGGGGCCGCGGTATCTCTTTCGAACAACCCGCAGCCTCTACGGGATTTAAGCTGACCCTCAGACTATCAAAAAACAGGGTTCCAATGAACTCCTGCTCATACCTCAAACAAAACTTATACGCAGTTTCTGACAGCCACCAAAGTTTTGAAAACTTAATTTGTTTACTAACTTACTTCCTTAACTTCTTCAATTAGTTAAACCATTGATTTAGCACGTAAATTATGCTTTTACTCCTGGGTAGCAAACGCCGCGCGCCGTTTAAAAATTTTCACATTAATATGAATTGCATTTTGGGAATCCCTTACGGATAGAACTATCAATTTATTAATTTTATGGTTATGGAAAATGGTTGCTGGGAAAACCAGAACGAGACGGCCTAATGATCATCATTTCAGTCAAAAGACATAGGCCACTGGGACTGCTGGACATAGGCCTCCCACAAGTGTCGCCACATTGACCAGTCCTTTCTACCTAGAGGGAGGCCTTCCAACGCAACGTCTTCCGGTCGCCACTGCAGAACTTTACCCTATCGACCATTCGTACTGCGGAGTAATATGCCTGCCCACTGCCACTTAAGTTTGGCAATTCTTTGGGCTACGTCGGTAACTTTGATTCTCTTGATGATATCTTCATTTATGATTCGATCACGCAAGGAAACTCCGAACATAGCCCTCTCCATTGCTCATTGGGTGGCCTGATAATGGACTATTCAAAAGTTTACTGAGTTCCTGCTTCACAATCAGGGGGCAAGCTGTATACATTTTTTTGTAAAAAAAACTTTTTGTATTTGTATTTTTTGTATACATTCATCGACGATTGAGAACGTTCTCAAAACGATTTCTTTTCATGTTTTTACCCGACTGACCAACAGGACAATAATCAATTTGCTTAACAAAAGGGACCGTTTAAGCCAAGACCTAACTACAACCTATAACATCCCATTATTCAATATTAAACGAAAACATTCACCATGAAAATACATATCGATTTAGAAGCGTTCTCGCGCGCACACGCAACTCGTAGTCAAAGAAAACAAACTATTAATAACTTCGGCCATATTATTGTGAAACAATGCTGCTTCGGTAACCGGTACCGTTAACTGCTCCGTTGTAATTAATAGAGTTTAAGTTCGTGACGTTAACGATTACTGTAACGATCATTTAAGTTTCTGAATAACCCTCCTTTTCGGCTTCGTCGCAGTCGGTTAGGGTGCGCATTAGTTTTGGATCCAAAAGTTTATATTCATCATGCTTTTAATATTATAAATTACTAGCTGTTGCCCGAGACCTTCGTTCAAATGAAATTGTTATACTTAGAAAATGTTTTAAAATTTATTTATTCTTTCATTTGTCATTCAGCCTGGTCAATCTCCAGACTGCTATTTACTCCATGAATAATCTATATTATTGTTCAAGAGGTAATTTAATTGCATTTATCATACTTTGGTTTAATTTATTTATTTATGTACCTACACACAAAATAAAAAGGATAAAAACATAAAAAATAGAAGAGCACAAAGGTACTGCTTATTTCATGTGAAATTTCTTCCAGCAGACCTGAACATGAACCAGGTTCTTTCATTAACACATTGCAAAAACTTTTTTCCCTGCTGACTGTATCTCTACGTACCTTCTTATTTACAATGCCTGAAAGGCATAACTATGTATTTTCCTGTTATCTACTAAACAAGAACAGAAAAATAAAGAGTCAGGCAACAAAAGGCTTGTTACTTTACTTTTTATAAAAGGAACAAGTCAGGAAAGGCAGAGGAAAATTTCCTAGGTACAGTCTTGTCACTCATTATGTTTAAACATAATGAGTGGGAGTGCTTTGAAATAAAAAAAACATGACTTTATAATAATCAGATTTATAAGATACCTAGGTACTACTGATATACTTCGGTTTCTCTTGTTTTTTAAAGCCTTTAAGTACTCGTGCAAAGTTATTTCTTGTGAAAAATGAAAGTAGTGTGCTTCCGTTGTTGTGACGATAGTTTTGGAAGGCCTATATTCAGCATTGAAACATAATTTGTGTCTCTAGACTAAATTAGTCCGTCGTCAAAAACAAAAGGATAAAACTACAGTTCCAGTCACATGGGATAATAACTTAGGAAAGACTGTATTCCGAGGCGATTCCAATATCTGGCGAAAAAGTTAGGCGATTCCAATGATGTAAAACAAAAAATTAAATAACCTTAATAGCATATTTTCCCTGAAAAATGCCCAATAGATAAAACCTAAAGACATTTAAACTATAAAACGAATTCACAGTCTATTCTAGTCATTAATTTTACGCAATAAAAATATAATTTTACTGAGTTTTTTACTATGATAATTATTATGATTTATATTACTAGTGACACGTTTATACCAAAATTCTGGCAATCGATGGATATTTTACACGATATTTTCCGCGGAAATATGCAACTTAGTCGCGTGTTGATGTAAAGCCCCATTTACATGACAGTGACCTTGTGAATATTTTTGTCGTTCCAGTAATAGCATAAGTAAATTCAGTCTATAATCTACCTATTCCACCGCCACTGTTGTGTTAGGACACTGGAATTATTTGTGTGAAAGAGCAAGTGGGCTACAATCAACCATCCAGGTTCAGTGCAGGTTTATGGAAGTTGCATGTCTTCAAATTTTTGGTTCTATCAAACTCAAAGTATTTATTTCAATTAGACCACTACAGGCAGACACCTTTTTTTTTTTTGTTTTGGTGGGTGGAAAATCATCAAATGACCCCCCCCCCCCCCCACTCTTGGGCAGAGCGAAGGCAAGTGTCAGACTTCTACTGACTAAAAACCGAACCCATGTTCCGTCTTTGCCCTTATCGGCATAAGGGCAAAGACGGAACATGGGTTCGGCCACGTCATCTAGTACTAAAATCCGCGGCCCCGACGGGCGTCGGCCCTTGCGGGCCCCTCCTTGCTGACATCTCTTTGAGGCGCGCGTGGAACACGAACGCGCCGCCGACACGGTCTGTTGCCGTCATGACGACGGCCGGACGGCGAGCTAGCCCATTACTCACCGTCCACAGGCCCGCGGCTACGGTGGCCGGAAGCCAGACACCTTGAAACATAACGCATGGGAGAGGACGCCCAAGAAAACGATGGATGGAGTGCATGAGGATTGATATAGAACCAAAAGGACTAAAATGATAGCATGACGGTTGATAGAGTACAATTGAAAAAAAAATTGTAGTTGTGCCGACTACAAGTAACACGGGACCAAAGCAGGAAGATGATAATGATACCTTAACACATAAACACAAAAACAATCTTAATCTTCATGACATTAATGTACGTTTATGTTGTCGTCAGGTCAATGCGCCCCATTTCATCTGATTTCGTACAGACATTTGCATGCCCATCTAAATTTCATGGTTCCGACCTCATTCTGGAAGTCTACCTAATAATGTAGAACCCAAGACAGACTATTTAGTGGAAAAATACAGAGTAGGTAACCTATCTACTAATAATTTGGACAGTCAACATTTTGTAATAAAAATGATGACGTAAATTGTATGGGATGTGATAATTCTGTCGACAGGAACTTCTGACGCAGTTGCGATCACGTGGGGACATCTTCCTTACTAGCAGAAGTAATTGGTCAGTAAATTATATGACGAAAAAATTATGACACGTTGATCTCTGGATGTAAAATGTTTTCTTAATTTTTCTTTACGTAGCGTTTGAATTTTGGAGAAACTATTTATAGCTACTAACGTCATTGTTTTTTTATTAGTTAGTCATCTAAAAAACAACTCCAAAACGCTTTCCGTATGATTCGAAGAGTTAGAGCAGGCAAAAGAAGGGGGGAAAAACTATTATCCTTCTTCTTTATCGTGTGATTAGTGGCTAACGTGGTGACAGAGTTTCTTTTGTGTTTCCAAAAACTAATAATAAACAAACAATTGAAAGTCGTGTACAATTTCTGCCACCGATTCATCCATCAACAATAACAGTACTATACACTAAAATGGCACAAGCAAACACCCTGGAGAACGCCATAACAATACCTATATCTTCCATTCTATCCTCCTATATTCACTATCATCACTATCACTATCACTATCACTACATAGTATAAAACAAAGTCGCTTCCCGCTGTCTGTCCCTATGTATGCTTAGATCTTTAAAACTACGCAACCAATTTTGATGCGGGTTTTTTTAATAGATAAAGTGATTATAGAGGAAGGTTTAAGTATCTTTTTTGCACTCGTGCGAGGCCGGGGCGGGTGACTAGTCAGTCGTAGTTCTAACTTACATACATCCTACAAACATGCAACATCTCAATATCAACGCATCACTGGATTCTAGGCCCAGAATCCTCCCTTTGTACCAATCGGAGAGCAATTAAGTAGTCCACGTGGCCGGTTCTATCCTGAACATCGTACTAAAGCCGATATCAGACGTTTCGGAGCGTGTGTGAGCAGATGTATGAACGGGCCGTAGTTAAGAGTGTTTAATGGCGTAACACGTGGCGTGGTTGTGGAATTTCTGACTACCTCAGAGAAATAAGCGTATGTTTATGTTTTATATTTGTTTTTGTTTTTGGAGACTATTCATTTTTGTGTCATACTAATATGCACACGACAACGACATTCAAACAACATTTATGTACTCCTTTCGTTTCATTTTTCGATTATAATTATGTAGGTAAGTGAAAGATACTGACTACTGGAAACCATTATTGTGGAATCAGTTCAATAATGACTTTATATTTGGCATTCGATTCATTTTGTATTTCACTTCGAGCGAAAAAAGCTGAACTAAAGGCTAAAGTGAAGCGTCTGCTACTAGTTTAAGCTCGTAACAAACGAAATAGAGATTGATGCACGATCCAGTGAATATGTAACAGATTGGCCTGCACAGTTAAATGGAAACGATTTATTTATTACGTGTGTGGCAGCTTTAAACTCTAAACTGAACTACGGTACGTTTTGTTGATGAGCCGCCGATTTAGATATCGATTTAGATATAGAATCGAAACAACAATTTGAGAGATATTTATTTTAACGTTGAATTAAAATGGTATGTTGCCAAAAACGTATCTAAATAATAAAGTAAAATTATTCGTATAAAATAAAGTACTTGTTGGTAACCAATCAAATTAATTCAATTTTAAATTCGCTTTCAAACTGTTGTCTCTATTCACCTCGGCGGCGTTTCTATTTACTTGATTTCTTCTTTATTTATGTATGTGTATACTAAATAATTATCAGAGAAATAATTAACAGGGCATTACATTAAGATTAAAATATAGAAAAGATAGAAAAGCACAAAAGTACTGGTTATTTCATAAGAAATTTCTTTCAGCAGACCTGCGAGGGAAAAAGATAGACAAAGACAGTATGTAGAAAAGAAAAACAGGAAAATTTAAACTAGAACTTTTACGTAGAAAGACTACGTCTGAAACTTCTGAATTAACAAGCTCAATTTGGCTTTTGATGTTTATAATACTTACTAAACTCTTTTGCAAAAAAAACGGGCACTTCATATTTTTTTCTCTACTTCAATGAAGAAGGACAAGTAAGAGGTTTTATTAATTTGACGATGTATTGGTATGTTATTTGAAAAATCCTGGCATGATTCTGTACGTTCCAAATTTAAATTTTGAAATTAACAAAAGGAAAAAAATGATTATTGTAGATTATTGTAAAATTGCTTTACTAATGGCGCGAATTGCTGAAACGATTTTATTACTGATTACTAAAATTTTAAAACTTTTTGGATATTTTCTGCAAATTAAACAATTTTATCTTTCTTTTTACATTAAATACCACTTGACATGAGTGATAAAGCGATAAGGGCCGGTAAAATTATAGCCCTACTTGAAGAAGGTTGTTCGCAAACTTACGTGTCTCAGCGGCTAAATGTGAGTCGTTCAACTGTCCAGAGGACTTGGCAACGGTATCAAGAGACCGGTTCGGTCAAAAGAAGACCCGGTTCGGGAAGAAAACGACGCACAGAACCAAGAGATGACCGCTTTTTGGTGAGTCAGGCCTTGCGGAATCGTAAGGCGTCAAGTGTGGACCTGAAGAAGAGCTTTGAAGAAGTAAGAGGAGTAGAAGTTAGCTTGTGGACCGTCAGGAGGAGGCTTTTGGCTGCCAATCTCAGGAGTTACCGCCCGGCTCGGGGACCTAAATTACTCCGTGAGCACCGTGTTGCTCGACTTCAGTTTGCTCGAAACTGTGCTTCATGGACTCTGGAGGACTGGATTATAGTATTGTTTTCTGATGAAGCTAGAATCTCTTTGTGTGGAGAGGACCGACGCCGGCGAGTGCTACGAAGACCACGGGAACGCTATGCGGAAGTGTGTTTCGAAGAAATCACTCCTTATGGCGGAGGCTCCGTTATGTTTTGGGCAGCAATTAATTCGACGGGGCGTACGGAGTTAGTTCTCATAGAAAATGGAACATTAAATGCACACCAGTACATAATGGAAGTCCTAATTCCATATGCACAACCCGCATTGACTGCACTTGGGGAAGATTCCATTTTTATGGACGACAATGCTCGCCCGCACCGTTCTGGCGACGTGGAAGCGTGCATGCAAGAAGTTGGGATCCGTCGTCTATATTGGCCAGCTCGAAGTCCTGACCTCAATCCAATTGAGCATGTCTGGGATGTTCTAAAGAGACGGGTAAGATCAGTGCAACATGCTCCACAAAACATCAGGGAGCTAAAAAGAGTCATTGTAGAAGAGTGGGAACGTATTCCTCAAAACGTCATTAAAAACATCGTGGAAAGCATGCCCAGAAGGATTCAAGCTGTGATTTTGGCAAGAGGAGGTCACACTCGTTATTAGATTATTACATTTGTAACTTTATTTAATTAAACAAAGTAAAAAAATCTTCTTGTCTTTATTGCCGACCACTTCTTATTGTTTGGCCGTGTACATCGGTTTTAAAGAATTCATAGTTTTTTTTTTTTAAATTGCCACAGTTCACTTCACGCGTATTAATTTACACGATTATAAGTATACAGACTACGTCAAACAATTAAATTTCATTGAATTAACTCAAATCGACCTTAGAACGTAAATTTCCTAAGGTGCCCGTTTTTTTTGCAAAGGAGTGTAGTTACCCAAAATTTTTGTAGGAATAAATAGTTTTTTCCTAACCATATTTTTTGTTCATTAAAAAAATCTTAATGGGAACATTCGGTTTCGGTGCAACGTTTAAAAAAAAAAAAAATCGGTTCAGTGAGTCTTTTGACATTCTGTAATCTTCTTTCTTTATGTTGTGGTTATTACTTAACCTGGTGAAATAGTTTTAATGGGTCGGGCGGCTTTCGGGACCAAAGCCACCTGTATTATTTTAATTATTTTGGAGGGGTTCATCGGGACCACAAGAAAAATGAAGTTAAAGTACAGTTAGCAAAAAAGTGATATAATATTATGATCATCAATTACATGAATTTATTTATTAGTACGGGTACAAAATAAAGGGGTCTGGTTCATAATATCGTCGGTCACTACATCGATGGTTGCTGTATCGAAAACGTTCCATCGACGGGTTAATGCATCGACAGTACCCTAAATCGATGGTACGCTACATCGACAGTACACCAAATCGAGAGTACGCTATATCGACTGTACACTAAATCGACGGTACGCTACATCGACAGTACTACATTCATACTCAATATTTTTCTCACGATGTTTTCCTTCACAGAAGCAAGAGATAATTTTACAATACGCACAAGAATCCAAAAAAATCAGAGGTGCATGTCCAGTAATAAAACACCAGCTTTGTCGTTTTAGAATGTTAAAATTACCTGCCATAGTTTATCCATTTTACACTCCATACTTTGTTCAACTGAAACAATTGCCAGCTGTTAATAGCCACGTAAATGCCAGAGGAATATTAAGTGCCTATTATATGGCAACACAGGTCGTAAGGAGCTTTAAGTGCAGCAACACCGCCCATAATGCAGCTCCAACTATAAACAAAAAGCAATTAAAAAGGTAGCGGTATGGCAACATTATGCTTTGGTGTAATGGCTGCTTTAGCCAAGAACGTTTATAAACAGAAAGTTTTGAGAGATCAGCTTGCATTCTTATTAACTAGTAAACTGGTCTTGTAATATCGATACAAATATTATGTGTTATCAGTATCACTACACATTATACAACGAGGTCCTCCGCCGCGTCTGTCTGTTCTCGATAAACTCAAAAACGACTGCACCAATTTCATCAATTGATAAAGTGGTTCTCGAGGAAGGTTTTAGTATAATAATTTGACCGACATCCACGCGGGCGAATATTACATACAATCATAACATCACGCCTGTAATCTCTGAAGAGTTAGGCAGACAGAGGTGTGTGACCTAATAATATAATACATCAACATTTCGCCAGTTATTTATAAGTCTCATGTTGTAGAGGGGCGAGGCAACTGCCATAAACCGGGCACAAATACATACTTCGTAGATGATACTGGGAAATTCCTAATGGAAAAAACCCAATAACGATTTGCCCTACCTGAGAAACATATCAAGGGCCTCCTATTCTAAATTTTTCGGATTGATGTGCGTATTGTTTAATAATAATACGACCACGTCAGAGGCCCATCGGCGTCATAAAAACTCTGACACTAGGCTCGGTCATCACCATCATCATATCAGCCCGGAATCATCCACTGCTGAGTATAGGCCTCCCCTTTTTTCTGCCACACTTCCCGTTCTGTGCGTATCTTGTCCACGTGTTTCCGGCGACTTTGACCACATCGTCAACCCAACGGGCTTTAGGACGGCCCTGGTTTCTTTGGCCTAACCTTGGCCACCACTCGGTCAAAGCCTTGCTCCATCGGCCATCTCCACGTCTAGCCAGATGTCCTGCCCAGGTTAGGCTAGGCTCGGTACTAAGCAAAAAAATAATAACCCTTCCTTGGCCGTCAGGGTAAAAATAGCGCTGGTTCTCCGATAAATTATTTGATTATGGTTTCCGTTAGGCGAGTACAGTCACCAGCAAAATTACATGGACTTTAGTGGTTATTTTCTTGTGAACGTTTATAGTCGATCACTAGTTTAAGTTAGGTGGCGTCATTTCTCGCTTCACACGATTTATTTCTGAATTGACCATGCAATTTTGCAGGTGACTGTATATGATCGGCATCTGAATTCTATTCAAATAGCTTTGAGAAGGACAAAAATAAACACAAATCGAGTCACATTCAAAGTATTTCCGGATAAATAGCCACGCATGGTGTTGGCTGAATGTCGCAAAGTCACGCGAAGTCCACATGTGCGTCTAATGGCCGGTCGTTTTACATGTCAATAACCTTTTGAACTTTTCCCTTTGTGATATTATCATAGTAGCATGTTATAATATGTTTGTTACAAAGAATAATGTAATTTTGCTTAAGATAGAATAATGCGAACAAAATCATAATAACCCTGTAAAAAAAAATGTAGGTATACGTATCATAAGTTTTTAAACTGACATGGTCACTGACATTAAAAACGGGATATTTACAATGTTTGGTATTCTGAATTACGACAACTTGTCAGATCATAGTCTAACTGTTAGACCTTTTTGGTTTAAACTAAACAACTTTTACTAATGACTTCTGATGTTCGTCAGTATATTTTCATCAATTTTCATAAAATATTCCTAACCACGCAAAAGTTAGTGTAAACAAACCGCGTTATTGTGATGAATAGTCAACGAAATCCCGTTTTCACTAATCATTGAAGAACACCAATATAGGTGCTTAAATTTTATCATGCCATTGGAATTTCAACATTCAGTTAGGCGTTGGAAGGTGAAAATCAAACGTTGCTTTTCTTAGGTGAAGCTTAGAGTTAAATCTGTAAACTCTCACTCAACAGACTTTAATTATTAATTTTATTATGAAGTTTGACATTAAAATTAATGTAGAAGTATATCTGGAGTTGTATAACTCTTAAGATAAATTGTTATTTGCAAGAAGTAGGTAAGTATGTAAGTACTTCATTCGTTAGTTTAAGTAATTCAATTTACTTGTCAAAGGATTTGAGTAATGTTACGATATTGCATTGGATTCAATAATAACTTGAAAGACGGGGATTTAATTGGTTTTGATTGATTTGAGTAAATATACGAAATTAAGTAGCTTGTTTTATAGAATTTACTTCAAAGTCCTATTTAATCGACTTGATTTATTACAAGAATTTGTGTGGTATACTACAACTAAAAAGAGTAAAATAAAAAGCTTTTTGCAAAATATAAACGACTTCCAAAATACACTAAAAACATCAAAATTAGTCACCGAATTCCGAGAGTAAAGTAATTTTTGTTTTACTGTTTTTTTGTGTAGCGCAGATTCTTAGTTAAAATTATGAATTTATACTTACGCTTAAGGCGTGTTTTACCCATGTTAGGGTCTACCTGGTTCGATACGATACCGCATTGCGGGGCGGCAAGATAATCATTTTTGTGCCCGGTCTGTGCCGAATCAAGTTGACCGAACATGAGCCTAATTAATTCGAGGAAAAACATAGCACGCCACACATCACGCCTTGAATCCCCGAACGATTAGGCAGAGGTGTTCCTAATAGTACACCCACATTTCGCCAGATATGTTTAAGTCCCATGTAATAGGGGGCGAGCCTATTGCTATCAACCGGGCACACATCCAGTGTCCGTGGCTCCTGAGAAAAACCCAATAGCACTCCGAGACCCGGGAATTAAACTCAGGACCGGTTAGCAGTCGTGCTTTCGACCACTAAACCAACGAGGTACTCCGTTAGTTGGATCCAACAGTAACTATACACACTTACACAGGGACTTTAAAAAAAAACTATGTTAGACTTTTTATCACCCCTTTAATCTAATAAACAAAAAACCAGTTATAATGAAAAGCGACTCCACTCCACAATACGTCCGTACCTACTTACATTTAAAAGTTATTTCATCAAAAGTGAACGGTGATGAGCGAGCAAAACACCCAGTTTCATTACTCGCGAGTGTTTAGCTTTCATTTAAATTATACCAACGATTTAATTTCAAAGACTGAGCCATAGATTAAATAGATAGATAAGCCAAATCGTCGGAGTACGCGCGACGATCAAGCTGATCTCTTATTGTATGGGAAAGCTCATAAAAAGTGAGGTCAGGTTATACTGGATATGTATGGCTCGATATGTCGTCTTTGTAGCACTAGGTACTCTAATTACAACAATACTATTTAGTTTAATGTTTGTTTCATTACCATTTTTTTTACTTTTAGATTTTGTGTTATTGTTCTTTTAATCTGAACAGCTGACGGCACGGTTGGTGCAGTGGCTGAGCGATTGGACTGTTGCGCCGCGTGTCGCGGGTTCGATCCCCGCACGGAACAAATATTGTATGACCTACAGATAGTTGTTGTTTCGGGTCTGGTTGTTTGGTTTGTGCATGTGAATTTAAATGTTTGTAAACGCACCCACGATACAGGAGATATTCCTGGGGTGGGGCAACGTTTTATAAAAAAAAAAAGAAAAACTTGGAGTAAAAAAAAACTTTTCTTTCGGAATAATTTAACTGAAAAACTATAGAATAATTGTTTTTTCTATAATAAATCGACGTATTTACGTTACGTTTACACCGTGTGTGTGCTCGTGTCTCAAATTACTTCACAATGTTTTTTTTTTTTGTTTTCAGAGCTGTGGTGATTAACTGAATGGAAGGGCAAGCGGCTATTAAACTGTTAAAAAATCTATCAGGGGTTTACGCAAAGTTGGTACCTGCCTAGACTCGAACCTATATACAATCTTATATATCTATATAAATAAAGAGAGAAGTCCTGACTGACTGACTGACTGATTGACTGATTGACTGACTGACTCATCAACGCCCAGCCCAAACCCTTGGACCTAGAAAGCTGAAATTTTGCACAGAGGTTCCCTTTATAATGTAGACAAGGAATAAGGAAGGATTTTTCGAAATTCAACCTCTAAGGGAGTTAAATAGGGGATGAAAGTTTGTGTGGAAAATTGACATTGTCACGAGGGCGAAGCCGCTGGCAAAAGCTAGTAGTTTGATATAAGTCGTTACAGTGTTCTCCCTTCTATGTGAATTCCATAAGTTACAACATGTAGCTCTCTACAGGATTTTACTTTCTATCCGAACTCATTACATAATCTATGACCAAACGTTTTCCATTACTAATAGTCCACCCAATAAATCACCCATAAGGAGTTGTAGAGTGCGTGAGTTAGGCCCTAAGTGATTTCTTCAGAAAATTGTTCAGGGTGCTTACAGAGTTAACATACTAAAAGTCCTGACATCTAGGGGTTGAGGCGGAGTGGGGGGAGGGGGTTAAAGTTCCCATTTTTTAGTTTTTCGCTAATATCTTTTAAACTGTGCGTCATGGAGATAAGAAGTCTTCTACGCAATGAAAGCTTATAAAATTATGTACAACTTTTATCTTATACACTTTTTCACATTCTTATCTATTTTCGAACTGCACATTCCGGAAAAGTGAAAATTGAAAAAAAAAACTACTTGAATTGAACACTACCTTTTGTATGCTACTTCTTTCACGTTATTTGGGGATAAAAAGTATCTTATATCTTAAAAAATTATATAAAAAATAATATTCTGCGATCTTTTACAAGCCCACCTCCACGCACAGTGAGGTTTAAGAGGCTGGGAAGATGTGCTTCCTCAAATGGTATGGCGCACCAGCAAGACTGACCTCCCTCAATAAGTACCGATACCAGTGATTACCAGTACGCTGGTGAAAATTTGGAAAAAGTGTATAAGACAAGTATAGATAAAAGTTTTGATATCCTAACGGCTTTACAGATTTGGATAAAATTTAGTAAATTGATATAGTAGGAGTTGATTTAAGATATAAGATACTTTTTATCCCCAGATAACGTGAAGGAAGTAGTATACGAAAGGTAGTGTTCAATTCAAGCAGATTTTTTCAATTTTCACTTTTCCGGAATGTGTAGTTCGAAAATAGGTAGGAATGTGAAAAAGTGTACAAGATAAAAGTTGTACATAATTTTATAAGCTTTCATTGCGTAGAAGACTTCTTATCTCCATGACGCACCGTTTAAAAGATATTAGCGAAAAACTGAAAAATGGGAACTTTAACCCCCTCCCCCCACTCCGCCTCACCCCCTAGATGTCAGGACTTTTAGTATGTTAACTCTCTAAGCACCCTGAACAATTTTCTGAAGTAATTGCTAAGGGCCTTGCTCACGCACTCTACAATCTCTTTGTTGGATGCAAAGGAGCAATTTTAAACCGTAAACATAATATTAATTATCAGTGTTTAGATTTCATAATGACTAAGGATACGCCTACATTGATACCAACGCAAACATTTTGTATTTTTCCAACAAATGTTGGACGTGTGGGCAACTCATTAACTCAAGTGAAATTGGTTCCTTTTATTTATTAATTAGTTATGCCCGGAAATAAGTGGTGTAGATAGGTCTAGTGATGGGTAAGCTCGCCGTGGTGGGGTTTAATATATATAATTATGTCCTAATTTTAAGTGTTTCTCATGTTTCCATTGTCAACTTTTAATTTTATGACATTTTGTTTTGTCCTGTTTTCGAAACCAATAAATACTTTTTCTTTCTTTCTTTCTTTCAAAAGAACTATTCTTTTGCAGCAATGTTTTCTTTCAAATACCTATCTTGGCAAAGTGACACGTTAAGCCGTTGGTCCCGGCTGTCATTTAACAGTCGTAACTGATAGCCAGTGGTCCGAAAGACTGTCAACCAGTCTTAAGAAGAGTTATCGTATTCCCCAGAACTAACTGGGTTGTGGGGTCCAGACAGGCAGTCGCTCTATGTCAGGTACTGGTATTAAGCAACAACCGGTTAGACTGGAAACTGACATCATTCTCTTGCCCTTATCCCAGTCCATTTGGGGTCAGCGCAGCACATCTTCTTTCTCCATACTTCTCTGTTTCTCGTCATCTCATGAGACCCCTTTTATCTAGTCTTACCCATTGATATAAAAACTAAAGATACGGTCGTCCGAACATTTTGCTCGATGCGTGCCCCATACATTGAGGTTTAATGTACTAGGTAGCCCCATACAGAGAAACACTAACGTCATCTATAAGAACTAATCAGGCTGCTCGTAAACGTAACCTTGTATGAGCGGCGTGGCGTGGTATTATTATCAAGGCATAAAGAAACTAAATTAAGCTTTCATTAAAATGTTAATAAAAAAAAATGTTAAATTTTAATTTTTCATTTTCATTTAAACTTCGGTTTAGTCAAGACCTATTTGGGACCAAATTCGAGGCGTCATTTTATCATGCGGTCCGCCCAGTCCTTACGCAGTAATATATAAGTCAATGGTCTTACCATATAATTCTTAACACAGTTTCTTTGGTCTTCGTCTACTCTTATACCTATCCACATTCATACACAAAATCCACCCCAATATAGTTGTTAAAAGGCAAGGCAGATAATCCCTAGACATTTTTGCGCCTTCAAACGCTCACAAATTAAACTCCGAACACAAATCTAACCCAAAATAATGCAATACCACACACAATCACAAAATAAGTATCTGTATGAAGGTCTACAGACCATACAAATATTTGTTCAATACGGAGTCGACCTTTGATCCCATATCGAAGAGAAACCGCCGCCACTGAGCTAACACAGACGTCGCAATGTATCCTTTATCCTGTAACCCTGAGAGTAACCCGATTTTGTAACTGTAATTTGAATCGATGGATATATTTGGTCGGGAGTAGGAGGATCATAGCAGCTGGTGTGGTGTTATGTAGCTTAAACTTACCGTGCAGTGCGTGAAAGTTTGCTATGACGAATTACTCAATTGAAAATGAGCGCCGAAATATCGGGGACTCGCATCAGACATAACATAGTAAATATCCATCCCATTTTTGGTGTTTAATGATAGCAACGATGGCTGTTGGTGATAATTACAACTCTACCTAACATAAGCTGAAACTACTGTTCTGACATTCAAAAGTACCTGTAATGGATTAATTGAAATAAATGCTTTGAGTTTGAGTAGTTTGAGTAGACTCTTCGAATTAACTACATAATCTATTTTTCATCGTTCATAATTAAAAACGTGACATAAATTATTTCTTTCATATTCACATAGACTTAAAGTTCAGGTTTGCACATAAGTACGGTTAAACAGAAAATATCCAAACTCATTACCTTCTTTTTCCGTGAAATATTTACCTCCATAAGCGACCAAGACCTTAAAGACCAATAAACTGCAGACCCTGTAGAAACAGAGCAAAAACCAAAAAAAAAAATATGAAACAGAGGGTTGAAGGACCAAAAAATATCGCCCTAACTTTGTTTTCTGACCCGCCCACGATGTTTGTGACATTTTTATTTCGACAAAAAATAAACAACTTTAGACCTTAATTGTTTGATTACTGTTTGGATTTATAACCGTTTCTCCTGTGCCTCAGAAAGCCCGTTTAGTCGTTGTTTCCATCTGTCATTTGTAGATGTTTGACAGTCGTTACGGCTATGTAGCTTATCGGAGAGTCAGACAACGCTTCTTGCGAAGTATACATTGTGAAAATTATATTTTTCCTACTCCTCCGCGATGCCTTTCTGATTGATTTCGTTGCAGGACCAAGACCGTGGGGAGTCTTTGGGACTTTGTCGAGCTTTATTCTCGGCTCTTTTCTAGGGGTCGCCTTTGTTCTTTTTAACTTTCAGGGGTTGCAGTGGTTTGGGAATAGTGTGGCGGGTTTGTCCCATGCAAAAAAATACGTCTTGCCATGATGTGTATCGTCATGTGGAGGTTAACTATGAATACCGGTATTAAGCTTCAACTGGTTAGACTGGAAGCCTAGCCCCATCATTGGCTAGGTCTGATCAGTCATTTTATTTTTGTCAAATTATTTTAAGGTTTTAATTATTGCTGAGTAGATTGAGTACGAATATAATTATCTCATTTAAATATTATTAGTGAGTCGTATGCGACATAAAATTTTATATTTAGTTAAGTACCATTAAGAGCAATATTCTTTAAAGAATACACTTAAATTGCGTATATTTAAGTGCTTTCTTCAAAGAATATTGGTCTTTAAGGTAACTAAATAAGATCAACTTAATATTATGCTAATCCTTTTTTCTAAGACGGTGTTAGTGAAAGCTTGCAGGGTAAAACAAAAATCTATTTCAAGGCAGAAAAGGGCTTCCTATTTTAAACCCACAGAGCCCCATGTCAAAGAAATAATAAATAGAAAAGGGCAACAAATTAATGGGCTGTCTACTCGACTTGTTACCCTTAATTAACGTTAACAACTTGTGCTGAATACCTAATTAGCTAAGGCCATGGTTTTATTTAATTTTCTGGTGTTGGGCTAATGAATTTCTCGGTAGCAGACACGGAGTCACCAACCCGCACTGGGCCCGCGTGGTGGATTATAGCCCATCCCTCTCCTGGAGAGGAGGCCTGAGTTCCTGCAGTGTGAACATTATAGGCTGATGATGAAGACACGGAGACCAGATTAGTGGTCGGTTTCTGGCCCCTATTACATGGGACTTAAACATTACAGGTGAAATGTGTACATCTCTGTTTAACCTCTCGGTAAGTACAGGCGTGATGTTATGTTATGGCTCAACGTTTGTAAGAAAAGTTGAATAAGATTTGGGTTCACTTTATTTCTAGAACATACCTGGAAACCTCCTGATATCGGAGATATTGGAGGCCAAAGACGCCATTTTTTTTATAAGTTTGAAAAAAATAATTACAAGTTTGTGATGTTATAACTTCGCTTTAAAAACCTCCGTGACCCCTGTACTATTCAATGCATCCATCAGCACAAAGTTTTTATTACGTTACATTGACACCAACCGAAAAAAAAACATGTTTTATGCCAAAAAAAAAAACGTGTCCCAGCAATAATCTTTGCGAAGAGTTACTTAGTTTTGGTATGCAGAATGTGTGGTTGACGGCTTCATGAAAGGCCCTTTCACACCTTGTTTACGCTACCGTCATTCATTAGAACAAAACCTCAAATTAACATATCAAGGATTAAGTCAACCCCTACGTTACTTAAAACCCTACAGAAATAATTCAGTCATAAGTACGACGGTCTATTATAGGTATTATTATACTCGGCTTCATTTCATGCAGTATAAAATACTGGACCTAAGTCTGTGATAATCCTAGAATGTAAAAAGTAAAAACTAAAACCCGACTACGAACAAAAAGAAAAGCCGTAGTCACACGTTATAGGTACCAACCTAATGACTACGGCTTTTCTTTTTGTTATATCCTGAAAATCTTGTTTCATACTTTTTCAGCGTCGTTTTTTTTGTCGTAGTCGGGTTTTAGTTTTAACTTTTTTTTATTTAAACAATTTTGGTGTTAAATATTTTTTTTACTCTTGTCTTTTTGTCCGCTAGAGGAAATGATTTTAAATATGAGCAATATTTTGGAAATGTACAAGTGAGGCCCTTTCAAATGATACCAAACACGGCGTATTAATCTCCATTTTTACCCGACTACGGCAAAGCCAAAGGAGGGTTATGATTTTGACTGGCTATGTATGTATGTATGTTTGTATGTATGTATGTATGTGTGTATCTTCATCTGTTCCCTCATAGCTTCTAATCTACTTATCGGAACTCGACATAGGAGGTATCGTTAGAACCGTCTTAATTTTCCGCTGAGCATAGGCTACGTGACGTGTCACAAAAAGCGATTTGGCGCCCTCTAGCGGACAAAAAGTAAGGCTTAAAAAATAAAAATGGAGATAAATACGCCGTGTTTAGTATCATTTGAAAGGGCCTCACTTGTACATTTCCAAAATATTGCTCAAATTTAAAATCACGCCCTCTAGTGGACAAAGACACAGAAAAAGTCAAGAGTAAAAAAAAAATATTTAACACCAAAATTTATTAAATTGATAATATATTAAATAATATATATATATTTTTTTTTTTTTACTAGCCTATCTTGTCCCACTGCTGGGCAAAGGCCTCCCCCATTTCCTTCCATCTTTCCCGATGTTTTGCCTTCTCTGGCCAATCTGTAAGGAATGAGTCTAAATCGTCACGCCAGCGTTTCTTGGGCCTGCCTCGGCGACGACGAGCGTCCTATATATAATATATAATAATATATATATATATATTATATAATATATAATAATATAATATAATAATCTATATCTATACTCTATACTAATATATAAAGAGGTAAAGTTTGTGTGTTTGTATATTTGTTAAATTGTAAGGGGTAATCTCGGGATCTACTGAACCGATTTTAAAAATTCTTTCACCAATAGAAAGCCACATTATTGCTGAGTGTCATAGGTTACTTTTTATCCCTGTATTCCCACGGGAACGGGATCTACGCGGGTGAAACCGCGGGACGTCTGCTAGTTAATAATAAAAAGTAAAAAACTAAAACCCGACTACGACAAAAAAAAACGACGCTGAAAAAGTATGAAACAAGATTTTCAGGAAAGAACAAAAAGAAAATCCGTAGTCACACCACACCAAAGTTATACCAAGTAATACCGTGTGACTACGGCTTTTCTTTTTGTTCTATCCTGAAAATCTTGTTTCATACTTTTTCAGCGTCGTTTTTTTTTGTCGTAGTCGGGTTTTAGTTTATTTTATTTTTTAAGCCTTACTTTTTGTCCGCTAGAGGGCGCCAAATCGCTTTTTGTGACACGTCACGTAGTCAATGTTAAGCGGAAAATTAAGACGGTTCTAACGATACCTCATAATGTGTCCAGTTCCGATAAGTAGATTAGAAGCTATGAGGGAACAGATGAAGATACTCACATACATACATACATAGCCAGTCAAAATCATAACCCTCCTTTGGCTTTGCCGTAGTCGGGTAAAAATGGACGCTAGCTCTTTGAAGGAATTATGTTTTAGTTATTTAAGTAGTAATTAGGTATTTTAGGTTTTAAATGATTGTTATAATTAGTTTTTGATTAAAAAGTAACATCACGCCTGTAATCCCCGAAGGTTAAGGCAGAGGTGTATCCATTGATACACGCACGTTTAGCTTGAAGTTCAAGATAGTTAGATTTCAAATCAGTTTTTTGAACTGTTTTTTTTTTTTTAATTTACTTACCTTATGACTGTTTATTTTTATTCCATTATTATTTTTCTTTAAGTTAACTATGAATAAACAGACAGCAATACTTAACACAGTGCGGAACATCTAAGTCGGTACTAGGCAAAAATGGACTAAAGAAATGACTTGTTTTGTGTGTAGGTATTTTACTTTAAAACTATTACAGACGAAACAAAACCTAATTGTACTTCATCAAAATCGTTATTTTAGCTTATTATTCTTTTAAAATAATGTAACAGAGTAGGCTCTGTTACATTATTTTATTACCCGAGGGAAACGTAGTATACGTTTATACCAATCTATTTATAATGGCGGAACCACACTGCTAATTGGATAGCTCTCACAAAGCTTTTACGGAAATCTATTTTGAACATCAATAATTTTAGTCCTTCATAAAATGGACGCGCTTCTGATTTTCGACTCTCAGCTTTTACCTTATTAAATTGAATTTCGAATACAATAAATTCTATTCGAAATGGATATTTTGTATTGGTCCAGTATTACTGCATGGATAATTTCTTTTTCTAATTTCTGTGATTTCATGGCATGTTGCCAGCGGCTTCGCCCGCTCGAAAATTATCCCACGGGAAGATAAAATCGGGATAAAAACTATCCTATGTGTTAATCCAAGTTATAAACTATCTGTGTACCAAATTTTATCTACATCCATTCAGTAGCTTTTGCGTGAAAGGGTAACAAACATCCATCCATGCATACTTACAAACTTTCGCGTTTATAAAATTAGTAGGATAACGTTGTCTTTTCAATGGTCAATTCACACACTTTTGGCCTAAGTAAAGTTGATGTCCAATAAAAAATTACATACTTCTAAGTAATGGGGAGTACTTAACTTATTTAAGTATATTACTTTAGTATAATGGCGTCGTTGTCTTTACCAGTTCCATTTATACAAGACCCGGGCAATAACAAAAGATGCCTGAGAAAACTCGGCTGTGTAATTTCACCATCATTAATATTTTACTTTTATATTATATTAACGCCAATTTTGCAGGGAATTCTTAGCCTGATTAATATCAGGTTTTTATTATTCTTAAAACGATAGCCTAAAAACATAATTATATGGGAAAAGGCTAGGCAGATGCTAATGATGCTACTGTGATGTGCTGTACTGTGTTTAAGAAGGAACTTATTGCCAGTTATGTAAGGACACAGATTTGTTGCCAACAGTCCCGTTACCAAAAAATATCTTTCTTATTCATAAACTAGCAGAAGTACAACGGAAGTAATCTTTTCATCCCCCCTTTTCAACCCCTTACAACCCTTTTTTGCATTAAAAAGTAGCCTATGTGTATTTCCTTTCCTTTCTCAGCTCTAAACTATCTGTGTACCAAATTATATTCATATAAATCGGTTCAGTAGTTTTGGCGAACAAGCGCGACAGGCAGACAGAGACTTATTAGTAAGGAAGTAAGGATAGTTGCTCAATTTACATGTTTCTAGGTATTTATACTTTGTCTCACAACCAGGAGGCTATAAGACACAGTATAACCAAGATAAGGGTGTTAAATTTCGATGCTCGGGTCAGGGTGACGGCTGCCGCCTCGTCTTCCCGTTCGTGTTTGGAATGCAGGGGTTTTCTTCAATGAATGGATTTATTTCTTGTAGTTAGAAGTTTTAATGAGAATATTAATTCACTCGTTACAATGGTTTGTCGGAGGTTCGAGAGATATATAAAAAAAAATATAAAAGTAATGATGGCGTGTGCAGCGGTGTGCAAGAACGATCCGCATGAAGTTGGAGAGAGACGCTCCGCGATGATTGGCCGACACGCTCGACGCTGGTTGGCTGAAGTAGCTCGCAGATCTATACGACATCAGCGGCAACTTCAGGTCGCCATCCGACTCATCGTACCGACGATAGATGGTGCAGGCGGTAACATAGGCCCGGCCTTGGAAGCAGCAGGTTCCAACAGGATCAGCAGGACGGTACGTCAGATACTGACAGCGGCGCTGGCAGCGGGCAAATTTTCGAAAACGCTCTGCGAGTGACACCTGAAGCTGTGAGTAGGTCAGCCACCCTTGAGATTCCGTCAGCACCTGGATGAATTCGTATAATCCTTCCTAATTTCCATCCTAGTTCCGACACATATTCGGTGGCCCATCGCTTCCATTAACATTGGTCCTTCGAGCCGGATCTTCGCATCGCATCGAGGATCAGCAAGAAACGGTCAGGTCGGTAGTTCCTGTGCTTCCCATCCCATTCGGCAATTGTCTAATACAGTACTGTTATTGAAATTCCAGTTTACGTACATCGCGCCAAGTTCGCAACACGTGTCGCCCACCTCCACCTTGTTAGCAGTTGGTGTTTAACCGTGAGTAACCTTTGTCTTTCATAAGCCGCTAAGATGAGTGACGGCGAGTACAGTGAAGCTGATAATATTTCGAGTATAGGGGATCTTAAAAGGCAAAGGGGTACATTAAAAGGTCGACTAACTTTATTTGAAAAATATGTTGCTAAATTTGAAAACGTTAAGATGTCTGAACTACAGCAGGCAGAACTTCTTTTACGCATGGAGTCAGTCTCCAATGTGCTAATCGCATTCACCAAGATTCAAGACAAAATCGAACAAATCTTAGATGACAATGAATTAGATAAACAACTAGAATATAGGGCATCTTTTGAGGATCAATATTTTAGTATAATATCCGTCGCAAAATGCTTAACCGATGTTGTTAAAATAAGAGATACGAGTGATAGTGTTAAATGTTCAAGTGCACATTACAGTAATTTTAGCTCGATTAAATTACCGCAGATTACACTCCCCTCTTTCGACGGTTCCTATGATCACTGGCTCGAATATAAAAATACCTATTTAACTATGATTCATAAACGAAGTGATTTAGACGCAATTCAGAAGTTCCACTACTTGAAGTCGTCACTCAGTGGTTCAGCACTCCAGGTTATAAGTGCATTAGAGTTTACCGCCGCCAATTATACCCACGCATGGGAGTTGTTGGAGAATAGGTATCACAATAATCGTCTGTTAATCCGCAACCATGTGAAATCTTTGTTTGCTGCACAATCTATTAACAAAGAATCCCCTTCGTTAATCAGAGAATTAATCGATGTAGTGTTACGTAACCTACGAGCGCTGAAATCTCTGGACGAGCCCACCGACACGTGGGATACTTTAGTTATTCACATTATAGTATCGAAGCTAGATTCTTCTACAGAGCGTGAGTGGGAGAATTACTTAGGATCGATTTTTACTGGTATTCATAAAACCAAACCGAAATTAGATGATTTGTTATGTTTTTTACGTAATCGTGCCGATATGTTAGACATGCTGTCAAACCATACTCGAAGTACACAGGATAATAAAATTAACAATAAGTCTGATAATAAAAGGCACACAAGTGCTGCGGTACACCAATCACATAGCTATGTGTCGACGCGTAAAAATACTGACACATCTGAAACATCAAAACAGCCTTGTTTAATGTGCGGGCAAAATCATCCGTTATTTATTTGTTTTAAATTCCTAAACTTGGCGGTTTCGGAAAGAATTAAATTTATTGATACTGCCAATGACCTGTGTCGTAATTGTTTACGTACGGGTCACCAAATTACTGAATGCATATTCGGGTCGTGCAAGCAGTGCAACGAAAAACACAATACTTTACTACACAACGAAAATAACAATAATATGGCGACCATACCGGCATCGTCAGCTGCGAGTGCTGATAAGAAACCGGTCTCTGTCGTAACATGTGCGAATGATTTGTTAATCGATAATGCACCTTCCGTGTCGGTACCACACGTATTATTATCCACCGCACTAGTCGAAGTTATGGATCGTAATAGTAAATATCATACAGCTCGAGCGCTGATAGATAGTGGTAGCCAGAATTGCTTTATTTCAGAAAAGCTTTGTAAACGTTTAAACGTGTCTATAATACAGTCCACAATACAAATATCGGGCGTGGGACAGTCGGTCTCACAATCGACCAAATTATGCGATGTCAAAATGCAATCTAAAACAAGTAACTTTAATATTTCTCTTAGATGTTTTGTTTTGCCGTGCATTACGACGAGTTTGCCGGCAACTCATGTTGTCTATGACACAATCCACATCCCGGATAACGTATGTCTTGCGGACCCTACGTTCAACATACCGTCAGAGATCGATTTACTGATTGGTGCGGACGTATTTTGGGATCTATTAGATGCGGATCGAATTCGATTATCCAATGGTCCATACCTCCAGAATTCGAAAGTAGGGTGGTTAATTTCAGGACCCATTCATAATAAACCGAACGTTCATAATATTCAATGTAATTTTATACAGCAATCTAATATAGATACACAATTACGTAAGTTCTGGGAACTAGAAGAACTTGTCACTGCGGGTCCTATTCTTACCGAAGAAGATCGTAAGTGTGAAGAATCGTTCGTTAGCACTACTACACGAGATAGTAGTGGTAGGTTCTCTGTGAGAATTCCTTTGAAGGAATCAGCTGACGCGCTCGGTAATTCATATGAAAACGCAAAATCTCGTTTTTTATCATTAGAACGCAAGTTAGATCGGTCTCCTTCTTATAAAAGGTTGTACAGTGACTTTATCAGGAATATATAGAACTAGGACACATGTCTCGAATAAACGAATACACATGGCCACACTACTTTCTCCCGCATCACGGAGTATTCCGCGAACATAGCACGACAACAAAACTGCGTGTAGTATTTGATGCTAGTGCCACAACTACTTCAAATAAATCACTTAACGATATACAGATGATAGGACCTCCTCTTCAAAACGATATTCTTTCTATTCTACTTCGTTTTCGGCAATATAAGTATGTCGCCTGCGCTGACGTGGAGAAAATGTACCGGCAAGTACTGGTGCATCACGATCAGCGCAACCTTCAGTTAATATTATGGCGGGAAAATGCATCCGATGAATTAAGTATATACCGACTTAACACTGTTACATACGGAACCGCGTCGGCTCCATACCTAAGTATGCGTTGTTTACGCCAACTCGCACAGGAAACGGAAGACAAGGTCATTGCTAAGGTCATAAACGAAGATTTCTTTGTCGATGATTTAATTACTGGTGATAACGATCCCCAAGTTTTGTTGAAAACATGCGAAAAAACGTCAGAGATTCTAAAATCGGCCTGCTTTCCTTTGCGGAAGTGGACATTTAGTCATGACGTAAACACAAAAGCACTATCAAAAGAATTAGCTATCGGGGAACATTGCCAAAATAAAACTCTCGGCTTAGGTTGGCAAGTCAATAAAGATGAACTTTATTTCACCACCAATTTAGAAAATAAATCTAATAAAGTTACTAAACGAAGTATTATGTCGGTTATTTCACAAATCTATGACCCACTTGGTCTTTTATCGCCCACAGTCATTATAGCAAAAATATTGCTTCAAAAATTGTGGCTATGTAAAATCGATTGGGATGATTCGATTCCTCACGACATCGAATGCTTGTGGAATCGATTCCTTCAAGACTTATCCTCATTAGGCAATATTCGTGTCCCTCGTTGCGTCATGGGTGAATTCAGTGCACATAAAAGTTGTGAGTTACATATTTTTACTGACGCGTCACAAGACGCGTATGGTGCCTGCGCATACGTACGTACTTACACAGACGACTCATCTATAGTAACGAAGTTGTTATGTGCTAAGAGCAAGGTCGCGCCTGTCAAAACTGTATGCACCATTCCGCGACTTGAGTTATGTGGCGCTTTACTAGGTGCACGGTTATACAAAATAATTATAAGTTCATTAAGACTGACGTTCGCTAAGGTAGTTTTCTGGACAGATTCCACCATAGTCATGGGCTGGATCAGAATGTCACCTCACAGTTTAAAAACGTTTGTTCAGAATCGTGTGTCACAAATAAACGAGCTTACAGGTGATGCAATTTGGTTGCATGTTAACGGTAAAGATAACCCGGCTGACATTGTTTCGAGAGGTCTTCCTCTGAACGAGCTTCAACCCAATAATACGTGGTGGCACGGGCCAGCCTTTTTACGACAGCACAAACTCGATTATTCATGCAATATGTCTATAGATAATGATCAATTGCCCGAATTAAAGACGCAACATGTTAGTATGGTGTGTAGTAATTCAAATGAAAATGCTAGTCTAATAGATTTTAACAGATTCTCCTCATTTAATCGGTTACGGAGAGCGACAGCCTATGTACTACGTTTTATAGGTAACACGCGTGCGAGTAAAACCCATCGCAGAACCGGTTTGTTAGCTGTTCACGAGTTAGACGCCGCAGTAGTAATGCTTGCACGGCTCGCTCAAAGGCAATCATTCTACAACGAATATAATGATTTAACCAAGCGATCAGTGGTGAAATCTAAGAGAATACTGGGTTTGGATGTTTTTCTTGATGAATTTAAATTAATACGCGTTGGCGGAAGATTAAGTAACTCGTCCTATTTCGATAAAAATAAAAAACATCCAATCCTATTGTGTAGTAAGCATAGATTCACAGTGTTGTTGTTTTCACATGAACATAAACAATTGTTGCATGGTGGACCTCAGCTCCTGCTGGCTTGTGTGCGTGAGGCTTGGTGGCCGCTCGGAGGGCGTAACCTAGCAAGAAAAACGGTACACGACTGCGTCACGTGCACACGCATCAAAGGGAAGACCATACAGCCTCTCATGGGTAACTTGCCGGCTGCACGCCTGGAACCTGGCTTCCCTTTCATGCGCTGCGGTGTTGACTACGCGGGGCCAATGATGATTTTGAACCGTCGGGGCAGGGGAGCTAATCTCACTAAAGGTTATATATGTTTATTTATTTGTTTATGTACGCGTGCCGTTCATCTCGAGTTGGTAACAAGTCTTTCAACAAAGGATTACATACTCGCATTAAAACGTTTCATATCACGTAGGGGTAAACCAGCTGAGATAATGTCAGACAACGGTAAAAATTTCGTAGGGGCTGAAAAAGAATTTGTTTCTTTCATTGAAAATAATAGTAAAGATGTTAGCGATTTCGCCTCAAATAACAATATTAAATTCAGCTTCATTCCTCCTTATGCTCCTCATTTTGGCGGTTTGTTGGAAGCAGGGGTGAAATCGTGTAAGCACCACCTGCGACGAGTAGTGGGGGGCACAAATCTCACTTACGAGGAATTCAGTACGGTATTGGCACAAACTGAAGCCATTCTGAATTCCCGTCCCTTAACAGCTCTGTCCACAGATCCTAACGACCTACAACCCCTTACCCCTGCCCATTTCCTCATCGGCCGGCCACTGACCGCTCCAGCCTGCCAGGACTTGACTGCTACACCGACTCATCGCCTGCAGCGCTACGACGTGATCGAGCAGATGAGGCAAAGCTTCTGGAAGCGATGGGCCACCGAATATGTGTCGGAACTGCAGACGCGGACCAGATGGAAGACTAATCAAAATTCAATTACTCTAAATCAACTCGCTCTAATCAAAGACGATAACTTGCCTCCATTCAGATGGAAATTAGGAAGGATTATACGAATTCATCCAGGTGCTGACGGAATCTCAAGGGTGGCTGACCTACTCACAGCTTCAGGTGTCACTCGCAGAGCGTTTTCGAAAATTTGCCCGCTGCCAGCGCCGCTGTCAGTATCTGACGTACCGTCCTGCTGATCCTGTTGGAACCTGCTGCTTCCAAGGCCGGGCCTATGTTACCGCCTGCACCATCTATCGTCGGTACGATGAGTCGGATGGCGACCTGAAGTTGCCGCTGATGTCGTATAGATCTGCGAGCTACTTCAGCCAACCAGCGTCGAGCGTGTCGGCCAATCATCGCGGAGCGTCTCTCTCCAACTTCATGCGGATCGTTCTTGCACACCGCTGCACACGCCATCATTACTTTTATATTTTTTTTTATATATCTCTCGAACCTCCGACAAACCATTGTAACGAGTGAATTAATATTCTCATTAAAACTTCTAACTACAAGAAATAAATCCATTCATTGAAGAAAACCCCTGCATTCCAAACACGAACGGGAAGACGAGGCGGCAGCCGTCACCCTGACCCGAGCATCGAAATTTAACACCCTTATCTTGGTTATACTGTGTCTTATAGCCTCCTGGTTGTGAGACAAAGTATAAATACCTAGAAACATGTAAATTGAGCAACTATCCTTACTTCCTTACTAATAAGTCTCTGTCTGCCTGTCGCGCTTGTTCGCCAAAACTACTGAACCGATTTATATGAATATAATTTGGTACACAGATAGTTTAGAGCTGAGAAAGGAAAGGAAATACACATAGGCTACTTTTTAATGCAAAAAAGGGTTGTAAGGGGTTGAAAAGGGGGGATGAAAAGATTACTTCCGTTGTACTTCTGCTAGTTTATGAATAAGAAAGATATTTTTTGGTAACGGGACTGTTGGCAACAAATCTGTGTCCTTACATAACTGGCAATAAGTTCCTTCTTAAACACAGTACAGCACATCACAGTAGCATCATTAGCATCTGCCTAGCCTTTTCCCATATAATTATGTTTTTAGGCTATCGTTTTAAGAATAATAAAAACCTGATATTAATCAGGCTAAGAATTCCCTGCAAAATTGGCGTTAATATAATATAAAAGTAAAATATTAATGATGGTGAAATTACACAGCCGAGTTTTCTCAGGCATCTTTTGTTATTGCCCGGGTCTTGTATAAATGGAACTGGTAAAGACAACGACGCCATTATACTAAAGTAATATACTTAAATAAGTTAAGTACTCCCCATTACTTAGAAGTATGTAATTTTTTATTGGACATCAACTTTACTTAGGCCAAAAGTGTGTGAATTGACCATTGGATGTTTTTTATTTTTATCGAAATAGGACGAGTTACTTAATCTTCCGCCAACGCGTATTAATTTAAATTCATCAAGAAAAACATCCAAACCCAGTATTCTCTTAGATTTCACCACTGATCGCTTGGTTAAATCATTATATTCGTTGTAGAATGATTGCCTTTGAGCGAGCCGTGCAAGCATTACTATTGCGGCGTCTAACTCGTGAACAGCTAACAAACCGGTTCTGCGATGGGTTTTACTCGCACGCGTGTTACCTATAAAACGTAGTACATAGGCTGTCGCTCTCCGTAACCGATTAAATGAGGAGAATCTGTTAAAATCTATTAGACTAGCATTTTCATTTGAATTACTACACACCATACTAACATGTTGCGTCTTTAATTCGGGCAATTGATCATTATCTATAGACATATTGCATGAATAATCGAGTTTATGCTGTCGTAAAAAGGCTGGCCCGTGCCACCACGTATTATTGGGTTGAAGCTCGTTCAGAGGAAGACCTCTCGAAACAATGTCAGCCGGGTTATCTTTACCGTTAACATGCAACCAAATTGCATCACCTGTAAGCTCGTTTATTTGTGACACACGATTCTGAACAAACGTTTTTAAACTGTGAGGTGACATTCTGATCCAGCCCATGACTATGGTGGAATCTGTCCAGAAAACTACCTTAGCGAACGTCAGTCTTAATGAACTTATAATTATTTTGTATAACCGTGCACCTAGTAAAGCGCCACATAACTCAAGTCGCGGAATGGTGCATACAGTTTTGACAGGCGCGACCTTGCTCTTAGCACATAACAACTTCGTTACTATAGATGAGTCGTCTGTGTAAGTACGTACGTATGCGCAGGCACCATACGCGTCTTGTGACGCGTCAGTAAAAATATGTAACTCACAACTTTTATGTGCACTGAATTCACCCATGACGCAACGAGGGACACGAATATTGCCTAATGAGGATAAGTCTTGAAGGAATCGATTCCACAAGCATTCGATGTCGTGAGGAATCGAATCATCCCAATCGATTTTACATAGCCACAATTTTTGAAGCAATATTTTTGCTATAATGACTGTGGGCGATAAAAGACCAAGTGGGTCATAGATTTGTGAAATAACCGACATAATACTTCGTTTAGTAACTTTATTAGATTTATTTTCTAAATTGGTGGTGAAATAAAGTTCATCTTTATTGACTTGCCAACCTAAGCCGAGAGTTTTATTTTGGCAATGTTCCCCGATAGCTAATTCTTTTGATAGTGCTTTTGTGTTTACGTCATGACTAAATGTCCACTTCCGCAAAGGAAAGCAGGCCGATTTTAGAATCTCTGACGTTTTTTCGCATGTTTTCAACAAAACTTGGGGATCGTTATCACCAGTAATTAAATCATCGACAAAGAAATCTTCGTTTATGACCTTAGCAATGACCTTGTCTTCCGTTTCCTGTGCGAGTTGGCGTAAACAACGCATACTTAGGTATGGAGCCGACGCGGTTCCGTATGTAACAGTGTTAAGTCGGTATATACTTAATTCATCGGATGCATTTTCCCGCCATAATATTAACTGAAGGTTGCGCTGATCGTGATGCACCAGTACTTGCCGGTACATTTTCTCCACGTCAGCGCAGGCGACATACTTATATTGCCGAAAACGAAGTAGAATAGAAAGAATATCGTTTTGAAGAGGAGGTCCTATCATCTGTATATCGTTAAGTGATTTATTTGAAGTAGTTGTGGCACTAGCATCAAATACTACACGCAGTTTTGTTGTCGTGCTATGTTCGCGGAATACTCCGTGATGCGGGAGAAAGTAGTGTGGCCATGTGTATTCGTTTATTCGAGACATGTGTCCTAGTTCTATATATTCCTGATAAAGTCACTGTACAACCTTTTATAAGAAGGAGACCGATCTAACTTGCGTTCTAATGATAAAAAACGAGATTTTGCGTTTTCATATGAATTACCGAGCGCGTCAGCTGATTCCTTCAAAGGAATTCTCACAGAGAACCTACCACTACTATCTCGTGTAGTAGTGCTAACGAACGATTCTTCACACTTACGATCTTCTTCGGTAAGAATAGGACCCGCAGTGACAAGTTCTTCTAGTTCCCAGAACTTACGTAATTGTGTATCTATATTAGATTGCTGTATAAAATTACATTGAATATTATGAACGTTCGGTTTATTATGAATGGGTCCTGAAATTAACCACCCTACTTTCGAATTCTGGAGGTATGGACCATTGGATAATCGAATTCGATCCGCATCTAATAGATCCCAAAATACGTCCGCACCAATCAGTAAATCGATCTCTGACGGTATGTTGAACGTAGGGTCCGCAAGACATACGTTATCCGGGATGTGGATTGTGTCATAGACAACATGAGTTGCCGGCAAACTCGTCGTAATGCACGGCAAAACAAAACATCTAAGAGAAATATTAAAGTTACTTGTTTTAGATTGCATTTTGACATCGCATAATTTGGTCGATTGTGAGACCGACTGTCCCACGCCCGATATTTGTATTGTGGACTGTATTATAGACACGTTTAAACGTTTACAAAGCTTTTCTGAAATAAAGCAATTCTGGCTACCACTATCTATCAGCGCTCGAGCTGTATGATATTTACTATTACGATCCATAACTTCGACTAGTGCGGTGGATAATAATACGTGTGGTACCGACACGGAAGGTGCATTATCGATTAACAAATTATTCGCACATGTTACGACAGACACCGGTTTCTTATCAGCACTCGCAGCTGACGATGCCGGTATGGTCGCCATATTATTGTTATTTTCGTTGTGTAGTAAAGTATTGTGTTTTTCGTTGCACTGCTTGCACGACCCGAATATGCATTCAGTAATTTGGTGACCCGTACGTAAACAATTACGACACAGGTCATTGGCAGTATCAATAAATTTAATTCTTTCCGAAACCGCCAAGTTTAGGAATTTAAAACAAATAAATAACGGATGATTTTGCCCGCACATTAAACAAGGCTGTTTTGATGTTTCAGATGTGTCAGTATTTTTACGCGTCGACACATAGCTATGTGATTGGTGTACCGCAGCACTTGTGTGCCTTTTATTATCAGACTTATTGTTAATTTTATTATCCTGTGTACTTCGAGTATGGTTTGACAGCATGTCTAACATATCGGCACGATTACGTAAAAAACATAACAAATCATCTAATTTCGGTTTGGTTTTATGAATACCAGTAAAAATCGATCCTAAGTAATTCTCCCACTCACGCTCTGTAGAAGAATCTAGCTTCGATACTATAATGTGAATAACTAAAGTATCCCACGTGTCGGTGGGCTCGTCCAGAGATTTCAGCGCTCGTAGGTTACGTAACACTACATCGATTAATTCTCTGATTAACGAAGGGGATTCTTTGTTAATAGATTGTGCAGCAAACAAAGATTTCACATGGTTGCGGATTAACAGACGATTATTGTGATACCTATTCTCCAACAACTCCCATGCGTGGGTATAATTGGCGGCGGTAAACTCTAATGCACTTATAACCTGGAGTGCTGAACCACTGAGTGACGACTTCAAGTAGTGGAACTTCTGAATTGCGTCTAAATCACTTCGTTTATGAATCATAGTTAAATAGGTATTTTTATATTCGAGCCAGTGATCATAGGAACCGTCGAAAGAGGGGAGTGTAATCTGCGGTAATTTAATCGAGCTAAAATTACTGTAATGTGCACTTGAACATTTAACACTATCACTCGTATCTCTTATTTTAACAACATCGGTTAAGCATTTTGCGACGGATATTATACTAAAATATTGATCCTCAAAAGATGCCCTATATTCTAGTTGTTTATCTAATTCATTGTCATCTAAGATTTGTTCGATTTTGTCTTGAATCTTGGTGAATGCGATTAGCACATTGGAGACTGACTCCATGCGTAAAAGAAGTTCTGCCTGCTGTAGTTCAGACATCTTAACGTTTTCAAATTTAGCAACATATTTTTCAAATAAAGTTAGTCGACCTTTTAATGTACCCCTTTGCCTTTTAAGATCCCCTATACTCGAAATATTATCAGCTTCACTGTACTCGCCGTCACTCATCTTAGCGGCTTATGAAAGACAAAGGTTACTCACGGTTAAACACCAACTGCTAACAAGGTGGAGGTGGGCGACACGTGTTGCGAACTTGGCGCGATGTACGTAAACTGGAATTTCAATAACAGTACTGTATTAGACAATTGCCGAATGGGATGGGAAGCACAGGAACTACCGACCTGACCGTTTCTTGCTGATCCTCGATGCGATGCGAAGATCCAGCTCGTAAGGACCAATGTTAAATTTCGATGCTCGGGTCAGGGTGACGGCTGCCGCCTCGTCTTCCCGTTCGTGTTTGGAATGCAGGGGTTTTCTTCAATGAATGGATTTATTTCTTGTAGTTAGAAGTTTTAATGAGAATATTAATTCACTCGTTACAATGGTTTGTCGGAGGTTCGAGAGATATATAAAAAAAAATATAAAAGTAATGATGGCGTGTGCAGCGGTGTGCAAGAACGATCCGCATGAAGTTGGAGAGAGACGCTCCGCGATGATTGGCCGACACGCTCGACGCTGGTTGGCTGAAGTAGCTCGCAGATCTATACGACATCAGCGGCAACTTCAGGTCGCCATCCGACTCATCGTACCGACGATAGATGGTGCAGGCGGTAACAAAGGGCGAGCATGAGTTTGCCCTTATCTATATCGCTGTATAATCTGTATTGTCTTGCAAACCCTTCAAAGACTGCATACATACATGACGACATATACATAGGGTTGCCATCCGTCCGGGTTTCCCCGGATTTGTCCTAGTTTAAAAGGTATCCGGGGAGCGTCGGGGTGGGGCTTCATTTTGTAGTCCGGGCTTAAAAATTTAACAATTAAAAATTAAATAATTTGTAATAAAATCTAATAAGATTCTGTTTTGTTAGGTACATTTAAAATGATTATAAATAAAAGATGAATTAAGTTAATTTTATGGTTTAAGAATAAATAAAAAGGTGATTTATTACATTTTCAACTTGTTTTTTTTACTTTGATAATGATTTAAAAAATCTGTTGATATGTCCGGTTTAAAATCCGGGGTTTGGTCTTGTCCTGGTGGCCAAATTTTTGAGATGGCAACCCTACATATACATAGCACAAGCCCTTTAATCCATTGAGTAAAGGGTTCGGGTCACTGACCTAATTTGTTCCCCACACTGAACTTTTACTTTCATCTCAATATACTTTAATATATCCGGCACTTTAAGAAAAGTGGCGTAAAATCTTTTATCTACCCAAATATCATAAACCCTCTATAATGCGTTCAAAAACCATAGGCAATGACCAGCATTACCAACCAGCCGAAATAAACAGAACTGTAATGAACTCATAACCTACTGAAAACAGTAGGTTATGAGTTTAAATTTGGAACAGGTGTCAAATTCAAGTGAGTGTGCTATTCTAAAAACAGATACCTATCGATACGAAACCCCAATTCAGTATGATTTTAATTATAAATCGCACCACATTTTGATCTCGAGTGACACAAGAATAGTGACTTTGTTCGTTTGCCTATGATTTAAAAAAAAATACAGATATCCGAAACGCCGCCATTTCGAGCTGTCATTTGTTCGTTATTTTTTATTGCATTACACTGTTCTGTTATCAATGCTGGTCATTTCCCTATGGTTCCTGAACCCATCATAGAGCCCTTATGATATTTGGGTAGATAAAGTAGTGTATGCAACTTACATAATTAGGCATTACAACACTCGTGTGATGCTATTAAGAAACTCGCCTTCGGCTCGTTTCTTAAACCCACACTTGTGTTGTAATGCCCTTCATTATGCACAGTCGCATAAACTACTATTTCAGTAACGATTTTATTATGAGAAGGGATTTTTATTGATCACTTGAAAATGACAAAGGATGATTGATCATTTGAGTGAGGTTCTTTTGAAAGGATTGGTACGTGGTAACCGGCATGCGTGTACGACCAGATATATGAATGTGGACAAGGCAAAGGGGGTATGAGAGGTTGAAAGCAGATGGCGCTCTGTGGTTTCTGCCTACCCCCATGGGCAAAGGGCGTGAGTTTATGTATGTATGCGTTAAAAATGACATTCTGAAGTCTTACTTACAATGTCACTTACGGGATATCTTTCGTGATTATCCTTTATTATGAACCCCCCATATTTCGAGCGCCATGATTGCAAGATGATGGAGAATTCGGGTGGTCGGTAAATAAATTGTTAGGTGCAGAAAAATCTGTCCACCCTCTATTTTAGTTTTTTGCTACGCGCATTACTGGAACTCTATAAAAAGTCACGGCCAAGCACACTCACAATATCACTAGGTTCTGTCTATGCCACTAATGAAGAACCAACATAAAAATTCTAAATCGCGCAGTTAAAATTATCCGCGACTTTAGAATACCTATATAGATAAAATCGAGAACAACTGTTGGGCAGTAAGGCGCTTTGCACATGGAGCAACTAAGTTGAGGCAACTAGCAACTTTTTAAAAGTTTCCTGTAACTAGTTAATTCTTGCTATAACGTTAACGGTTGCCGCAATTTTATGGCAATTTGTTAGCCACTTTTTGTCGTGCACACGGAGGGTGTCAAATCACCCGACGCGTTGCGATTGACGGTTGAGGAAACCGGCAACTTTAAAAATCGGTATATATTTAACAGATGCTAGTTGCGGCAATTAAGAACTAACTTAGTCATAGATTGCAGCAACTGAAAACTGTTGACGATTGCCGGAACTCGAAACTCGAATTGCTATGTGAGCGCAGTCCAATTGAAATATATGTAAATAGCTAATGCCAGTTGCTGCAATAGTTGCTCCATGTGTAAAGCGCCTTACCCGCCAGACACAATACCCATATTTTCGGACAAATCTCCCTTTTCTATAGGGGATGACGAATTTAAGACCCTGTTCTGTATATACCCATAAACTTCTCCTGTTTCCAAATACACGTCACTACGACATTGTTATATCTACCTGTCTTCCACAAGCAATCTCATTGTACTGTATCTGACAGCGTCTTTATTCCCCAATCATCGCCCGATTTTCTTAGTACACACCACTACACATCAATCTTTGTATAAACTATAGCAGGATACTATCTATCTGCGGGTTGTTCGAAAGAGAAACCGAGACGTCGACACAAAGGGTTAAAAAGGAACATGGGTGGTTTTTAGTCTGACACTCCCTACCGCTCTGCCCAGAGCGGGATGAATCATTTGATGATATCCCACAATCCAAAAAAAAATAATTCTAGTTATTACGGACCTATCGCTGAAAAGATAGTCTAAACAATGCAAGGCCAGCTTATACTGGGAAACAAAAATCTGGTCAATGTCGTTACCTGTTGTGGTATATTGATTTCCTTGTGTATAAAGAATATAATAAAAGTGAATGGCTTGACTAATAAGTGACAAAACAAATGTTGTCTATACCGAGACGGTCGTAAACTGGGTTTACGAGTATCCCCTGAGGTCGGTGACCTCTTTGTAGTGACGGCTTATGTTGTAACATTTCAGCACACATTGTCTTTTAGTTTGGAAAATATTAGATGAAAATTTTGTCTAGTTAAAACATTTTTGTAGTACGACCTATTTATACATAACTCGCTGGTAAGATGTGGTACCTTCATGATCACTTTGCGACTAAACGCGTGATGTTCTCTTGTTTTAGATGTGATTGATACAAAAACCAAGAGTGAATATATATTGGGGTCGGCTTATAATCTATCTGGATGCAGCTGAATACCAGTACTTTATTTATATACTAGCTGATGTCCGCGGCTTCGCCCACGCCAAATTATACACTATAAAACCTTCCTCAAGAACCACTCTATCCATTGGTGAGAACAGCGTGAAAATTGGTGCAGTAATTCGCCACGGAGGACCTTGTTTTATAACATGTAGTGAAATTATCTAAGAAACGCCTAAACACATGAAACGGTAAAATCGGCCCTTTAGACGTTGCGTATAGGTACACAAAAACGGCGTGACGTAATGTATGTTTTTATACCTGAAAACAATATTGATAACACATCACTTAGTCTTAACGAATCAACATAAAGATACCTTGAATCTAAACGACGACACTTAATGAAGTACTTAACACGAGATTTCCATAATATCTAATCTGATTATGTATACCGATTATCTTTTATGTCTCCTTCAGGATAAATACAATAGGTATTCCTGAAGGTTATCTGAGCAGTAAAATATTAGAGCCCTATACATGAATGTATTGAAAAGAGAGTGTATTACATTGACTGTATGGAACTCACAATTATTTAGTAAATATTTCACTTATTTGATTAACGACAAGGACAAATATGGGTCGGTAGAAAATATAGTTTTAACATAAACACATAACATCACGCCGTTAATACTAAAGGCATAGGCAGATATGTAGGTACCTACTTAACAATACCACCATATTTCACCAGTTAATTAGGTTAACGGGAATCGAACCCAGGTCCTCATGCTCAGCAGTCGCGCTTGCGACCACTAGACCCTGCACGAAGCAGTTTATAGAGTTTTTATAGATATAATATACGTTTCCCCTCTCGAACCAAAATCACTCTGTTCATCAGAAAGTACGCTAAGCTGTTGGTCCTACACTCCTAGCGATTCATAGATTTTGGACAGTCATTTCGATTAGACTAGCTAAAAAGCTTCTGACGGGGACACTAGTCTTACCAAGGCGTCGTCGACTTTACCGTACCTAGTAATTGAAATCAAAATCAAAGCCATTCTTTCAAACTAGGCTAATAATCAGCACATTTCGAACGTCAAAATTTATTTACAAGAGACAGTCCCCTAAAACGTCCACCATTCAACACTTCCTAGTGTTTTTGCTGGGAAGAAGTGGCGGAACAAACTCCCCAGCAACACATCTGTCTGTTAGGTTAGAAGAACCAGACTGAATAGTGAGGTGTATTGGATCGTGGGGAAGATATTCAGTCACTTACAGCTGTCACACTCAGACCCACTGTATCCTGTTATGCGCCTACCACGCGCTCACACTTCCCCACAGTCTTGCCTGCGCGATTACACGGTGCACACAGTACATCGCGCGTGTGGTTTGTAATGGTAATACAGTTTTACCAACCATACGAGCGATGTACTGTGAAGTGTGAACGAAAAGTGTGGTGAAGCTTGAGCGTGTAGTAGGCCCATTAGACTAGAAGCCGACCTCAACATGGTAGGGAAAAGTTTTGGTCGATTATGTATATTCACTGGTATTAAAGACTCACTTTCCGTACATTAAACTTTGAAAGTTTTCAGACATACTTTCTAAAGGCACGTTTTATATTGTTTGGGAGTATTTGGGACTAAAAGACAAAAGTTTTGAAACTATTATAACTTTTCGGTTCAACACGACGTGGTTCTTTATCCGAAAATTACGAAAACCGCTTAAGAATTTGTGAATACTAACGAAAGTTTGTTTTAAAACTGAAGGTCAAATTAACCAATTTAGCCACTAAACAAACGGCCTAAATAGAAGCACTAAAACACGCAATCATTAACTCCGATGTTTTTGCACAGCACTATAATTATTACGTGATCACATGCGATCGACACATCACTTGCTGAAAATAACTGAAAAAGGCCCGTTTTTATTGCAAAACTAACTCGAACAGTAATTGATTAAAAATTGTTTTCCGCGACGTTTTATTAATGAAAACGTGTTTCCGGTGTCGGAAACATATATGTATCTATGTGTGTGGAGACCGTAAATCAAAAACGGAAGGAAGGTAGAACGACGACGATACGAGCCAATCTTTCATCCAACTGGTATTGACCGGTAACAGCTGATTTTGATTTGAATGTTTTTTTTTAATATTAAATGGCCTACTCCTGACCGCAATCTTGTCCTGAAGACAGACTTACAGGTCTGGTTCTGCATGGTATGGGACATAACATCACAGCAGTACCTACAATCGGATGCATATTTGTACGCATGGGTGGTCCACTGAACTGAGAGAAATGGCGTACGTTTAGAGAAGCATAAAGCAGCGCTGCTGAAAGCTAGTGATGATAATAATGAAAAATTTTGCTACCCGGAATAGTAAATATGGTCCCGCTACACAAACAAATGGCTAAAGCAATCTAGTGCAACATTGTTTCATAATGACCCGACGACGCTTGGCAGTCTTAACTCCGACACGTGGCCCCCTTGATAGTAAAACGTCATCTAAATTGTTGTTTATTTATACTTTTACTTTCAGCTTTCTATTTTTACTTATGTCTTGGACACGTGATGGTCGAAATTAGTTACCAGTTAATCGAATCTACAAAGTTTCAACTCACAAACAAGTGTTGAGTTATAAATCGTAAAACCTTAAAACAGTGTTATGTATGTAGTTTCAGTTCTTAATCACACTAATTTCTTAGAGAATGGGAGATGCAATGATGGTCAGGCATGGTATGGCATAGCATTGCTTATTTTTGGACATAAATGCATGCAGTAATCTTTAGCTTTATTAACGATTCTTATGACATATTTTTACTGAGTAGAAGATATAAAGACGTGAACGTTTCTAAACCTTGCGAAGTGACTTTATTAGATCTAGGCTATATTAGACAGCAAACATGACAAAATATGCTCGTTCCATTTCTATATGAGCAGAGAGAGGCCTTTACCCTGCCCTGAGGCAATTACACTACAGTATGACATGATGTATGCGCAAAAATGTGTTTGAGTCACGTGTAGAGATGTGCAGAGATGTGCCGTTGCCGGCAATATTGCCCGAAGTGGGAATTTTGGTGGCAAAGTTGCCGGCAATATTGCCGGGAGTGGAAATATTTGGGAATATTGCGTAATTATAAGTCAAATTAAGTACGGAAACTATATAATACACTTATAATTAGCATTTATAGGCCCTAATCTACATTGACCGGCAATATTGGCAATGCTGCTGGCAATTTTGGTATTTTACCGGCAGTGGCAATATTGCCACCAGGCACATCACTAGTCACGTGAACATGCAGAAAAAAGTCCGCAGCGAAAATAAATTCAGAGGAGCAATGACATCTACGCAATACACGCGTTTCGAACATACGTCGTATATGCTAATCGACTGTCAGTATGTAATGGGAATGTACGTATTTTGGAAGAAAAGTAGTTTTGTTCTGAAGGTAGGTGGATGATTTCTCTTTTCCTTTCGCGAGTCATGAATGTTTTTTATGTAATTACAATTGCGCTCAGTTTTGTACAGGTACTCCGAGTGGAATTTTAGACGAAAGATACCGTGAAAGTTTTACTGCTGTCCGGTTTTAGAGATGACAGGAACTATTACAACTACTAATATTCACAAATTTGTCTAATATTTTTTTTAAATAAACAGTGAAAAAGAAAAAACTAAATGTGGCACTCGGAGACTGTCGCGGTAAAGCTATTGCATAACATTTTTATCAACAGCAAATAATTAATTATTTAATTTGACAACCTCAGTTGACAACCTTGTTATTTTCCGTAACCATAGCAACCTGGTTGAATACTGAATCTTGAATATTTTCGTTAGGGAATCTCTGGATTCGCTCTCCACGATCAAGGCCCGCGATAGAAGCTATGCAATAGCTTAAAAAAGAAATACGTAAATCTGAAGTTTTTCTCGGATCGAGTTATTACGCAAACAGACAAATACATAATTATATACTTTACAATATTTTATTAGTCAGAAAAGATTTTATAATTAAGGGGAAATGTAAGAAAAACATCTATACATCCATCTCAGATTGTTAACCGACTTCCTTAAAGGAAGCGGTTTTCAATTTGATTTGCATTTTTATGACAACATGTTGTGGTTTTAGTATTCACACCAAAATATTGTCTAACAAACTTCAACCCGAAACGTATGGAAAAACACGCCACATTTAAACTTGGCAAGCCGTACTCGCATTGTTTACGTTATAACAATGTACCTGTGCCAATTAATAATAATACAAAATAGACTATTTGTAAACACTGCTTATTTTTTCGAGGTGATTTTAGAAACATGCCTAATAGTTTTTTTTTTTTTTAATTTATCATTTCACAATGAAACTACAGTTTCATTTTGAATCGCACTGAAAATTATGTGTGAAGGTTAAAACGCCCTCATATCAATCTTCTGTCTAGTACCCTATTCCTCCTCGTCGTCAATAAATCATTCACTCATTTTTCGTTACACAACTCATTCATCTTTTCTATGATCTTCTTCTCCAATAAAATTAACATTCATAAATGTCCTACGGGTTCGATTTCCCTAGATAAGTTAGTATAAGTTGATAATATAATCTGCAGAATAACTACATTACAAGTAGATTAAAGATAAAAACAATAAAGTAAAGAGAGCCTCGACGAACTTCTTTCGAAACTGCAGCAGTTCTCGATACGACCCGCATTGTGAGGAGGTTCATGTCTCTAAAATACTAACCACTGGTTGTTAGATCCTGCTTTTTGTCTATTTAATGAAATTTTAAAAATGCAAATGAACGTATAAAAATATTAAATAAAAGATAGCAATAATATTTTATTGCTTTCTTTTCCCTACATAAGTAATAATAAACCTTACAATCAAAAATATACAATCAAAAAACTCCTGAACGCCATCAATCGGTAATATGCCAACATTACCACGTTATATGGCAATGTCGCAGGCTTACCCTCTGGCAAGGTAAAGCTCTTGGGTCACGCTAACTTGTAGATGTCCTTCAAAAAGGTCAATCCCGCATTCGCGTAGTACTCGTAAAAGCACAGCGCATGCGTCAATTCGTAGAAAGATGCATGAATGTAAATAAAGAGAGGGAGTAAGATTCTCGTAACGCTTTAAAGTTTTATAGAACATAATCTTGTTTCTTAGACACATAAAATAGCGAATTTTTAGTATACGGTGTAGTGATAAATAGGTTTTTATTTTTCAACACGTTCCTGTCTGACTTTCTCACAATGTCACGCCTGAAATCCCCAACTGGTTAGGCAGATTTGTACCTAATAGACATCCACATTTCGCCAGTTATTTTGAAGTCCCATGTAATAGCGGCGAGCCATTTGCCATCAAACCAGGCACAAATCCAGACTCCTTGACTGCTACTGAATAATTCCTGATGGCAAAACTCAATAACACTACACCCGACCCGAGAATCGAACCTAGGAACTCACGCTCAGTAGTCGCGCTTGTGACCACTACATCAACGAGGCAGTCGATTGTTGATGATGGTTATCTACGGTCATAAACTCATAATAGAAAGAACGTTCGCTAAATACACAAATTCAGTGCAATATGTTGATTCGTACCAACAACTAATATAAACCGAGACGGTGAAATATTTCACTAACATATTGTTATTTTATTGCTTCAGCCATTTGGCACACGTTTGTGAATAAAAAAGTTTTGTTGCAAAACAAAGAAAATCAGCATCTAATTTTTTTGTTACATTATTTTACATTACGCGTCTGTTTATATCTACATTCATGATAATATTTGCTCATAATCTATTTATTTATTTATTTATTATTAGGTTTACCAACAGCTTCTGTGTACAACATATCTATATATTATTATTATATAGGTTTACAGTATTGGACTTACACAGTCGCCAATTACTGGTTAACCATCGTTGACAAAAGTAAGTGAAAGGTAACAAAAAAAAAACATAAAATTAAAAAGTGGCTCTAGAAAGTTAACTACAATAGTAACTTCTTACGTTTAAGAGTTTACAAGACATAACGTAAAAACGTAGAAAGAAAAGCGCTATATAATTACGAACTAATTATGACTAAATCACGAAAAAACAAAAACAAAATATAAAAAAAAAAAAATAATTAGGTAAGTATTACTGCTAAATCAATAAAAATCTATAAAAATGAGATCGAAACTGAGATCATACGAAGACAAACTATAACAAAATAAAGTTATAAAACTAAATCTAAAAGAATTATTCTTACTCTTACTAAACTAGTAAAATATTGTGTTGCAATTTTCGGGAATTTGGACTCCCAACTTATTCTCCAAAGCTACAGAAACGTTGTCAGTCTTATGTAGGTACCAGGGGTTCAGACTATTACAGACATTAACCGTGTCAGCCCTGCCTCGCCCTGGGGCTAGATTAGATACAGACCCCTTGTTAGATACTACAGAGTTTCTAATAAATCTCTAGCAACAGTTTGCCCGACCCAGTTTTCAAATCGAAGGTCAGCTAAAGAGTCTGTCTTTAATAAAACGCCAAAATCTAGAACTGTCATTTTTCTTCAGGACATCAACAAATAGCGTGTCAGTTGTCGCAAAAGAAATTCAACTAAAAATGTTTAGAAACAAATCGCTAGAAATAAGAATAAATCTAGTGAACTTTAGATTTTCAGACTCATTATCTGAATGTACTGTCATTGCTGTTAGTGACGCTAAAATCTGTTTAGCTCAAGCGCACTGACAAACCTTCGTCAGAAGTCTTTTTGATAAAATTATGCACAATTTTATGAGCAAGTTTTCTAAGGTAACTTCAGTCTGGCGTTTCTGAAATCGTATTTTTATTTAAAAATACCGTTGAGTAAACTCAATCACGGACTCTTCGACGTTAATTTTGTAAAATTATTCTATTCATCTTGCATTGAGCTCGTAAGTTAAGTTGATCTGTGAATGGGTGACTAGTTACGAGTTTCCTCCGTCCCTTGAAAAGTACGCTGTCATTTCTATTTCTTTGACAGTCGTAACAGGTAGTCAGTAGCCCGAATGTCTAACAAATATAGTTGGGAAAAGGTTAGGCAAACGTTGATTGATGCTAGTAACGATGTAGTAATTTTTTACTATTCACTTCTCTCTAGCCCTTCAATAAATACAAGTATGATATTTTGTTTGAACTAAGTATATCTTAGCCAGGCCATTATGTGGTCTGTGACGATACCTTTACGGTCTGTTAATCTCTGGCAATTTGGCGCAAGATTCAAGCCCAAATGATTAGAATTTGTGCCTAATTTGGGGCGCATTAATTGAACATCCTGTTAGGTTGTTTTGTGGACCTTAAACTTGTAAATTAGGTGATGGGCGGAGTCTGCTTCGAATCGTAAAGTTTGTTAATTATGGGAAAGGAAGGAAGCCATATTGGTTTTGTCGTATTAAAAAACTTCTCAGTTGGGTTGTAGGGTTACAACTATGGAAAGTTCAGTTTCTTTAAGTCTAGAATGTTTTTAAATTGCCTACATACTTTAGACTGAAAGACATTATACCGAAAATCCATTGCGGAATTTCAATAGACCACGTGGATTTTCAAAGGAGTTGTGTCGAATCTTGACATCAAACATAATTTCACCCTATCATACCCATAATGTATCGTTTGACAAAGTGTCTTTCAGCGCGGACGTTGATGGAAAGGCAAAAGTGTATTGGGTTGTCATAAGCTACCTCATAGCTACGGCAATATGCTTCAAAGTGACGGCACGGTTGGCGCAGTGGCTGAGACTGCTGCGCTGGGTGTCGCGGGTTCGATCCCCGCACGGAACAAATATTTGTATTACCTACAGATAGTTGTTTCGGGTCTGGGTGTGTTTGTGTATGTGAGTTTAAATGTTTGTGAACGCACCCACGATACAGGAGAAATTCCTAGTGTGGGGCAAAGTTAAAAAAAAAAAAAAAAGTTGGTGAAGATATGCGAACCTATTCCGACGCAAAAACGACGGGGTGTTTCGTTTGACGTGTCTGTCTGTGTGTGTGTGTGTCTGTGGGATCATAGCTCCCGAATGCATGAACCGACTTTGGTTTTGGTTTTTTTGTTTGAGAGGTGTATAATTAGTCGGGAGTGTTCTTAGCAATGTTTGCAGAAAATTGATAAAGCTGTTTAATAGTTTTAGAGTAGAGGGCGACTAAGGGGATGAATAATTTATAGTAAACGAATATATCCGAGTGGGGTACCCGTTATAAATACTCAATACGCAATTAAGTGTTGAGAATTGAGTAAATTCGAAGTCAGAAAGGATAGAAGAATAGAATAAGACTAGGTATGTAGTTTAAAAGTATATAATTAAATAGAAAAGATTCAAAAGCCCAAACCGTGGGAGACCTTTTCTTCTTTAAATACTGCATACCTTCGCAAAATGAACACAAACGATGATTTAAAGCGTTAACGAGAAAAGTATTAAAGCAACTTCTTCCCCGTATCACCCGAGAAACAATAGACGGTTATTAATTAGCATTTCTGCGGCGGAATCACTTTTACGGTCAGCAGAATTGTTTTCTGTACAAAGAATAGAAGTTTAAAGAGCTTTCTTGCAGATGTTTCTGTAAGTAGCATGTCTTTTTTAGTAATTACTTACATGCTAAGTCGTTGTAGATAGAATTTTGAACATACCTGTAACAATAAAAATACATTAGTTTAACCTAGGTATAATTACAGTAATTATGAAGAAAATGGTACAAACAAGTTTAAAAATCTAAAACCCGACTACGAATAAAATATTGGTTTGTTATTTACATAATACGAGTAAATAACACAGACTAGACCGCGAGAACTGTTTGACCGCAATCTAAACATTATAATATATTGACTAAAACTATAATACGATTTACATATTTGTAATGTGCTCGCCAAGACCTTTCATTTGATACCAAACACGTTATGATTATCTCAATTTAATATTTTTTGAGGTAAGTTTTTGACATTTTAATTCCGTTATAAAAAGAATTTATAAAATGTATATATATATAGCCTATGTTACCCGGGCTATTCTTACAAATCTATTGACACCTCATTTATTAAAATCCGTTCAGTAGTTTAAGCGCTACGGTGGAACATACATACATGCATACATAGACTGCCAAAATCATTACCCTTCCGTTTGGCTTCGCCGTAGTCGGGTAAAAAGTGGAAATGTCCCCAAAGAATTAGGCAGGGGTGTGCCGATTAGTAAACCCAAATTTCGCCATTTAAGTACCATGTAATAGAGACTATTGCCATCAACCGTGAACAAACCCAAACTCCGGAGCTGCTACTGTGAAATTCCTGATGGGAAAACCCAATAGCACTTTGCCTGTCCCGGAAAGCGAACCCAGGACCTCATACTAAACCATCGCGCTTGCGACTACTATAGTGCGCGCGGAACTAGTTGGCCGCGCCTTAGGTGGGACAGGGGTGAGGGGGCGGGTTGCCTACAGCTCGCAATGCACAGGGGACTATAATTAGACAGTGATGACCAATCTCGAGATATCGTGAACAATAATTGTTCAATTTATTGAAAAGAATCTATATCTATAAAAGCGAAAGGTCACTCACTGATTCATCACGAAATCTCGAAAACCGCTGGACGTACAAAGATGATTTTTGGCAGGGAGGTAGTTTATGGTTAGTAGACGTCCGCTAAGAACGGATTTTGCGAAAGGGCCGGATTAGGGTGGTCTAAGGGCCCTCGCAAGTTTGTATGAATCTCCTTCATTTTTTGTGCTACAATCTAGATTTTTGGCAGAGACGTAGTTTATAGTCAGTGGGCGTCTGCTATGAATTAATTTTGCGACAGGGCCGGATTAGGGTGGTCTAAGGGCCCTCACAAGTTTGTATGAAAGTCCTTAATTTTTCGTGCTACAATCTTGATTTTTGGCAGAGACGTAGTTTATAGTCAGTGGGCGTCTGCTATGAATTAATTTTGCGACAGGGCCGGATTAGGGTGGTCTAAGGGCCCTCACAAGTTTGTATGAAAGTCCTTCATTTTTTGTGCCACAATCTTCATTTTTGGCAGGGACGTAGTTTATAGTTAGTAGACGCCTGGTAAGAACAGATTTTGTGGCAGGGCCGGATTAGGGAGGTCTAAGGGCTCTCGCCAGTTTGTATGAAAGTTCTGATTTTTTTGTGCTGCAATCTAGATTTTTGGCAGAGACGTAGTTTATAGTCAGTAGACATCCGCTATAAATTAGTTTTGCGATAGGGCCGGATTAGGGTGGTCTATGAGCCCTCACAAGTTTGTATGACCGTCCTTCATTTTTTGGGCTACAAACTTGATTTTTGGCAGGGACGTAGTATGTAGTTAGTAGACGTCTGCTATGAACGGATTTTGCGACAGGGCCGGATTAGGGTGGTCTAAGGGCCCTCGCAAGTTTGTATGAAAGTCCTTCATTTTTCGTGCTACACTCTTGATTTTTGGCAGAGACGTAGTTTATAGGCAGTAGACGTCTGCTATGAAATAATTTTGTGACAGGGCCGGATTAGGGTGGTCTAAGGGCCCTCACAAGTTTGTATGAAAGTCCTTCATTTTTCGTGCTACAATCTTGATTTTTGGCAGAGACGTAGTTTATCGTCAGTAAGCATCTGTTATGAATTATTTTTGCGACAGGGCTGGATTGGGGTGGTTTATGAGCCCTCGCAAGTTTGTATGAAAGTCCTTCATTTTTCGTGCTACAATCTTGATTTTTGGCAGAGACGTAGTTTATTGTCAGTAAGCGTCTGTTATGAATTAATTTTGCGACAGGGTTGGATTGGGGTGGTTTATGAGCCCTCGCAAGTTTGTATGAAAGTCCTTCATTTTTCGTGCTACAATCTTGATTTTTGGCAGAGACGTAGTTTATAGTCAGTAGACATCTTTTATGAATTAGTTTTGCGACAGGGCCTGATTAGGGTGGTTTATGAGCCCTCGCAAGTTTGTATGAAAGTCCTTACTCTCCTGATTTTTTTCAGGGACGGAGTTCATGGCGAGTAGAGGTTTATAGTTATAGTTTGGGACAAACCCGCCACACTATTCCCAAACCACTGTAACAACAGAACAGAACACAGAACAACACACAAACAACTAAGAACAGATTTTGCATTAGGGTCGGATTAGGGAGCTCTAAAGGCTCTCGCGAGTTTGTATGTAAGTTTGATTTTTGTACTACCGGCCTGAAATTTAGCAAGTGTATTATCTAACAATTTTTTTTATGACGATCTGGACTAAGGGCTACCGCAAGTATATAAATGAAATCCTTGGCGTTTTGGAGCTGAAAATTGGTATAGAGATAGAATATAGATTAGACATATGTATTTGTATGTGTGGGAACAGATTTTATAACAGGGCCAGTTTAAGGGAATATAATCGCTTCGATTGGCATTAATTGTCATTCGCTTTGGCATAGTACATCCAGAGGCAGTCCCACACATACATACACGTCAAAATTTCCTCGCGAACGAAGTCGCGGGCAACTGCTAGTACTTATATAAAAAACAAAAACATGCCTAAGGCGCGGCCAACTAGTTCCGCGCGCAATATGTCACCAACGAGGGAGTCTTATAGAGAGGCGGTGGAGTAAAATTAAACATGGTGCAAACTATGTAATAAGTTTTGATATTGTTCAAATTCAAGTCCGAAAACTACAGTATTAACCCAATTTGTCATAAACCAAATTGATGGTTGTGTATAAATAAATGAGGTAGATTAATAACAGTTTTTAGTTTTGAGCAAATGGAATCGTTGGAAATCGAATCCTCATTCAGAAAAGAATTTATAAAAATATTTTTTGCGAACCACCACTGGAGTTTTCACGGAAAATAAATTTTATAAGCGAAACGGATTTTAATAACAATTTGTTGGACAAAAGGCTGTTTCTGACATCGCATAATAACTGCTTATCCCTCTTTTCAAAAGCAGCGCAATAAAAAATAGTTATTGCTTCTATTGTACGCAGTAAATTAAACTTTACGTGTAGATTTATTAAGATTTTTTTTACCAAAACATGTTAGTTTGATAGAACAATGCTATTTGACAGCTGGTAAGTACGAGGGTCTAATGCAGAAGGGAAGTGTCACACGTCAATCCAGACTAGACTAGTATGCTATTATTATTATTTAAAAAAAAAATACTGAATCAAAAAAAAACCGGCCAAGAGCGTGTCGGGCCACGCTCAGTGTCGGGTTCCGTAGTAATAATTCTATTTTTGTTTGAAAAAAGATACGTTCAGGATAACAAAATATGTAAACGAAGTTAAAAAAAATGATACGATTATACTACAAACTTAGTCCAGAAATTATTTTGTACAACTTTTTGTCTTTTTTGTACAAATGCAAAAACTGTTTCCAAATTAAAAAAAAATCTCTTCCCACTATACATATAGGGGGGCCACCCTAATAAAACATTTTTTTCCAATTTTTATTTTACCACTTTGTCGGCGTGATTGATACACATATTGGTACCAAATTTCAGCTTTCTAGTGCTAACGTTCACAGAGATTAAGCGAGGACGGACAGACGGACAGACAGACATGGCGAAACTATAAGGGTTCCTAGTTGACTACGGAACCCTAAAAATGGGATTTCGTTTTTTGCAAATATCTCTAAAACAGTTTGACATTTTTCAAATTTGAATTTCTCCATATATAATACTGCTATTCGGCTGCATCTGGTTTGACTGGAAACTGAGCCAATCAACATAGTTGGGCAAAGGCTGGGCAGATGATGTTGGATATGATACAAATATCCTACACTAAATAAAGAGCCTGCTTGTGTATTAGCCCTCGATAAGTCAGTCGCATCGTTACATAAGGACGTAGTAGTAGAAGTCGATTGATAGAGATCCACCTTTTTTTTTTTGGAGGGTGGAAAATCATCGAATGACCCCCCCCCCCCCGCTCTTGGGCAGAGCGAAGGGGAGTGTCAGACTTCTACTGACTAAAAACCGAACCCATGTTCCTTCTTTGCCCTTGCGCCGAGGCCACGTAATCTAGTATAAAATCCGCGGCCCCGAAGGGATAGAGATCCACCTTAGAGAATGGGAAAGTACAGTTCTTTCACAAGTTATTATAGCCTGTGACTGTGACTGTAGCTTCGTTTTATTTGTTTTTCTGACATTCACAAGTGCCTGTAATGGTCTAATTGAAATAAATGCCTTGAGTTTGAGTTTGATACAATTTCGAATCCAGTCATTTCTACCAAAATATTTCGTAAACTCTGTAACGAACACGAAACACAGCCAAACACTACTAATACAATTAAGAATCTAACATACACACGTCAAACTCATTACCCCCCTTTCAAGTAGTCTGTAATCGAGTAAGATTACCGACATGATCAAAGAGAAGTCAGGTGCGGCAGAGATACGAAACTTAATTAAGAAATTAATAGAAATCACGTTCTCAGTTTAATTTGTCGCAATCGCAGGAGCCATTTTGTAGCTTAGATTTTATTGCTCGTGAATTGAGTGAAGTGTAAATTGATTTCGTCTGACTTGAGTTAATAATAATGAGTAGCTCGTGGCTCAATAATAAATGCGGAATAGAGGGATCTTCAAAGTGTCTTTCTTATCGTGTGGGCAATAAGATCAAACGACCCCACCACAGATGACAGAAACAACAGGAGATATGGCAAGGAGGCGTGGTACATGCGAACTCATGTGGCCACGACGGGGCCTTATGCCACTTTCAATAATAAGTCGAATGTCAACTTGCGACGTCTTCACTGCTCGTGATTTTTTACAAAATGCCGCGTTGTTCAGTGAATGTTTGTAAAAATAATAGCTGTATTGTGAATTACACGAAAGATGGTATCTCATTTCACACGTAAGTACTACAAAAAGAATGTTTTTCATATTAAATTCATTAAAACATTACTTCGTGGTACGAGAAACATGATGAAAAACCAAATCAATTGTTTTCATTAGGAACAAAAACCATTGCTTGTTTAGTACAAATCGACCAGTGAATCGGCTGATCTAATAGCGCAATGGATAGGTGTTTTACTGATGCTCTCACTCACACAATATTTTCGAAAAGCTGCTGCTGTCAGTCTTTGTGAGCTAGAGATGTCTAATTGTGATGTTTGTAGTTGTCGATATTTTATACGATGATTCTGCGTATACGTACGAATGATTATACATATTATGCATTATACAATTAATTACTCTACACAATTGTTACTGCAGTATAAGGCGTATTTTATGGCGTTACTGAGCGTTGCCGTAAATGGAGATAAGAAAAACCAATATTCTGTACTATGTATTTACTAATAAAATATAAATTTATTTTTAGTTTAAACAACAAATTATAAATATAGGTAGGTACTAATAACAACGTTTATATTATCACGCTTTCTTATTTTTGCAAGCAATACTGAAAATAGAAAGTGCTTTTTATTGCTTAATATTGACTGTATAAATAGTATTCATTGGTTGCTCGAGTTATCTATCTATCTATCTATCATACTCATTGATGTATTATAACCCTAGATTCACAGTCACGAACAAAACAAACAGTCGAAGCTGTCGCCAAACACTCACCAATACACGCACTACTACATAAGTAGTTATCGTTACACTATAAACATATTTTTTTGCAAATTCAACCTTACGCAGATTCCTTAAAGTTGTTTTTACAATGCAGTTATAAAAAGCAATAATAATTTTACGACCGAAGTAAGCCGGTAGGACAAGGTATGGAGTGGAGACGAATAGGTACTTTTATGTTTTTTTAATAATTAATTATTATTTTAACAGTTAGTTAAATTGTGTTTTAAACACATAATTTTACTTTTATTTAAGGGTAAATGTTTTTAGTTAGGATCTGTCTGTGTTAGTGTACGTGTAGTCGTGTATAATCAATGAAACAAGTATTATCCATTCGAATCATTTAAAGGTAGGTATTTAATAATAATAATAATAATAATAATAATATTCCACAACTATCTACCACTATCTACCATCACTACCTATCCACCTACTATCATCCTACTATCTATCTACTATCTTTGGTTTAAAGGTATTAGTAGAACATTATTATCGAAACTAAGCAGTTATTAAGTTTAAGGTGTCAAAAACGAAGTCAAATTGACGACCTCTTCTCCTTTTGAAATCCAATTAAAAACTAATATAATATGTAACGTATACATAATTGTTAAAAACATAAAACAAAAAACTTATTGATTAAAAAAACACAAATAAACACAATAAAAAAAAATCAACTCCATTCGATACGAACAGGGTCATTTGTATAATGCGACTAAAAGAAAAGACTTGTAATACATCGTTCTTACGCTAACAAAGCGACCATTGAAATATGCCGTATTATACTCGGACCGTTTAGTAAAGTTCTGAGAGAAATTAAATCAAAAACACGTATTGCTTTCTATATTATGCCAAAAACGCAACAAAAATAAATCAATAAACATTTTTACTTACCGAAAATACGATATCCCATCCTTTTTTAATGTCTTTGACGCTGTATTTTTGCAAATTCTCGGCGAACACTTCGGCATTTTGTACGACCGTGCAGAGACGCGAGCGACGCGAGACTATTTGAAATGAGTTCACGATTTGTAATTTTGCACTCATTTTAAGCGGACGGTTTTGAGACGCGGAGTGTGTATCTTGGGTTATAATACATCAATGATCATACTTAAATAAAAAGAGAAGTCCTGACTGACAGACTGACTCATCAACGCCCAGCCCAAACCCTTGGACCTAGAAAGCTGAAATTTTGCACAGAGGTTCCCTTTATAATGTAGACAAGGAATAAAGAAGGATTTATTTTTTGTTATTGATTTGTGTCTGTAGTAAATCGTAATATTAACTTACTTATTGTATTGAGTCTGGTTCATCTAAACTAACAGACAGACAAAAGTGCTGCTTATAATCAGCACTTTTCGAACGTCAAAATCTGTTGCAACACATCTGTGGTGTAAGTTAATATTATTACGATTTACTACAGACACAAATCAATATATATTTTTTTTAATCAACCTGTTTTGAATAAATGACTTTTTTTTTATTTTGAATGATTTCTGGACATATTGTTTTTTATTTATAATATATTATTTTCAGGACCCCAAAAGAACTTTATTACAATATAATAATAAATAGAAGAATCGAAAACTTTTCGATTTAGTCAATCACTAGCGTCGAAGTAAAACAAAATGTATTAAGTAAATTGTGCGGTGCATGGTAAATACACGCTGTGACTGAAGGGATAAGGTTTATAATTGATTGTGTAGTACGTAATGTTTTAAGAAATGCGAATGTGTTTGCGAATGCGTATATCTATTGTTTTTACTGCTCTGCGTGGTGTGAACTGACGACACAGGTCCCCATACATTTTCGGCTAAAGGGCATATCTCCTGTTGTTTCTGTCATCTGTGGACCCCACACACCTTCAAAATTAAGCAGTGGTTGCGGAGGTTGGTCTGTGGATGGGTGACGACCATAACATTCCTCAGTACTTCGTTAAACACGTTAAGCCGTGGATACTGCCTGTAATTTATATATCTTTGACGGGTGCGCCAAAGTTCACCTAAAATTTCAACTCCGATAATTGGAAATCCGAAAATGTTCTTCCTAACATTTTTCATCCTAACAATCGCAATTCCTAACTTCTCTGTCTCTAATGTTTTAATTCCGAAGCATTCGACTTCATAATGTCTGTAGCAATAAACATCTATTACACTATTATTTGTTTTCCTATATTTTCTCAACAACCATCTTTTACACTATTATTCAGTCATATTTTTTTTTTGTTTATATTACTTTTTATTCATAATAATCAGTATTATAAAAGGTCCCATTAAAATAGGTGGACAAAATTTTAGAAATCATTCAGACCGCTAAAATAAGGACAATGGCAAAAAAAAATATAAGAATTAGGATGAGTTTGTTCTAGAGTGCCGGCAATTTATTATTTTAAGTCAAAATAAAATCACTTTATAAATAGTGTTTTTTTTATTGTTTAGATGTCTTTAGTTAGGCTTAATAAACGCTGTGTTAAAATTTGTCCACCTATTTTAATGGGACCTTATATACTATGCAAAGATATCCATAGGTTAGGTTAGGTTAGAACTGTGACCAACTACGCGCGAGCCGAGCGAGCGAAGCGAGCGGTGCCGCGGCAGCGGCCGGCGAGCGCTACCTCGAAATTGGTCGCGAAATTTTTCTAAGTATTTTTTTCATATTGCCCCCAAGACGACACTCTGACCTAAATTTCATTCATTTATTTTATTTCAAGACAAAAATCAGTGAAACGACCTATAATCATTCTAAACAGTTGTATGAGTGAAAATATTATGGTAATTATGTTTAGGAATAAAAAACAGTAGGAGTTCCAATTTTCGGAAACATGAGTGTTATGAACATCGTCGGTAGGACTACAAATAGTATGAATGAAAACTTTAGGATGAAAAATTTTAGGAAGAGTGATCATTCGGATTACAAATCGTTAGGAAGAACAATTTCGGATAAAGAACTTTAGGTGAGCCAATATGGACCCATCTTTGACAGTCGTTACGAGATAGTCAGAGACCCGAAAGTTCAACAATCTGTCTGGAATAATTTTTCTTTCTTTCTATTGGTGGAAACGCTGTATGAAATGTTGCAATTAGGATCTTGAAAACAAGGAGCCACCTATGCCCCTCAAAGTTTCAACGATGCAGTAATATTTAAAAAAATAATATGTTTTAAATCTAAGAATTTGTTATTTAAAACATGACTGTCGTCAAGTCATACTTTACTCTAAAACAACCATCTTAAAATGACAAAATGCACATCGACCAAAGTCAATCCTACACAAAGGTTACTCAACCAAGCTCAGGAACTCAGAGACTCACATCACGTACAACGCTCATTGGCTAGAACCTCTTATTTGACAGCTCCAATTTACTTCCAATGTTTGAACTTCGCTCTGACGAATATGTATGAAGTATTGTATGATAGATGATGTTTTTACCAGTCTGGAGATTGACCTGGTTGAATGTCTCAAGTGTATGTCCAAGGGCTGGAAGATGAGTAAAGAACCTACACAAATAAATAAAATTTAAGGCTGAACGCCCACGACAGACTTTTTGTGAGTGACCGATTTTTTGTTCGTAAAATGTCGATGACCGATTTTTTGTTCGTAAAATGTCGGTGACCGATTTTTTGTTCGTAAAATGTCGGTGTCCGATTTTTTTTACGAACAGATTTAAAAATCGGCCCGACAAAAAGTCTATCGCGCTTAGTGTCTGTTTGTATTTCAAAATAACATTTTTTTTTTTTTGTGAATGCATAATTATACCGTTCTTATAACAAAACTTTCCGTCTGTGTGTCTGTCCGTTTTTTCTGGCTGATCTTCGAGCTTCACTGGCTAGAATGTTTACTGGCAGATAGCTAATTTTATAAGAAGTAACTTAGCCTACTTTTTAGTAAAAAAAGGATTAGGGTTCTGTGCAAAAAATTAAAACCTCTGTCACGACGGGAGTCGCAGGAAATAGCTGGTTATTAACTCCCCTTCCAAACAGACTTCAAAATAAACATCACGCTTTTAAATTCCCAGTGACAGAGAATCAACTAATAAAATCAACAAGACCACTCCATTTCCCATTTAAAAACGACACTTCATAACTCCAACTCTCTTTCATTTAACTCTCGTAACACAAAACGGGCTTTTTAACTGAATCATGATATAATTTCAACGCAATCCGGGGCCAATCTAAAAGGGATCAGTTTAAGCCACGGTTGGGTTGGCCCGCGCTGATAGCTCAACGGAGGCCAACGTGGCCCTATCACTATAATGGAGCCTATTTTGCTTGCGGATTGAATTATAACTCTGTCAATTATTACTGATTGAAAATCGAGCGATTGGAATTCTTTTGCTAATGGTGGAGAAATTAGGGCTGGTCGTTTGAGAAATGGAGGTAAGAATTGGGAAGGTTTCTTCAATGTGGAAGTAGATTTGTAATGGTAGGTTTGGTGCTCTTGACATTCGATTCGGCAAGATTTATTCAGTTTCCGACGCGTGCCGATTAATTACGAATTAACTCGACGCATTTCGAACTAACGGCTTTTCATTTCATTCCCTAGAAAGTGGCCAAGCTCAAGGGGCCTAAAATGCCCGTTCTGGCAGTTTTATAATAAGACAATGATATGGATTAAGTTACAATTTAATGTTCACAAAATAACACTTTATGATTTATTAAGTGTAGTAGTGTATAATGTGACGAGAACCAGACAAGTATGGAAGAAGAAGACATGCTGCGACAACCTCAAATGAATTGGGATAAGGGCAAGAGAATCCCATCGGGGCTACGGGTTGTTCGAAAGAGATACCACGGCCTCGACACAAAGGTCTAAGAAGGAACATGGGTGGTTTTTAGTCAGTAAAAGTCTGACATTCCCTTATAAAAAAGGGCAAGAGAATGATGAAGTGTAGTATTGTACTTTTAACGTGATATCATACTGATATCCTGTTTAGTTGCTTTATTCAAAGTTTGCTAATTATAGACTCACTGAAGGTAAATATAGCAAACCATAGATCCAACTTAGCAAAGCAACCAAATCCATTTCAACAGAAGTCTCCAATAAATAGCTCCGAATAGTTTATTATTGCGTAGGGCTAAAAGGGCCGGCCTTGCCCTAAACACATTACAGAGTTGGGGCATGTCTGGAATACCCCAGACATTTTTATTGACCTTACCCAATACTACCCTAAATGTTACCCAATAGTATTAGCAACGTGGTTGAAAGGAATTCCCGGCTGAATGTGACGAACTTTACCAATAGGTAGGATTATTTCAGTGATAAAGAGGCTCCGGTTTTCACTTTTTATTAATGAAATTACCATCAAGAGCTCGCACGAGTAAACAAAAGTTGAGTTTTACTTACTTACTTTTCTTTGGAGGATACAACTAGGGTGGGCGGCGTTTGGGAAGCTCGAGCATATTCTCCGGTCTAAGAGGATACCCCAGTGCCTAAAAACCCGCCTTATCAACCAATGTGTCCTGCCAACGATGACCTACGGTGCCGAGACATGGACGCTCACTAAGGAGAATGTGCACCGAATACGAGTTGCACAAAGGGCCATGGAGCGAGCTATGCTCGGCATAACCCTACTCCGAGTGCGCAACACCGAGATCCGGAGTCGGACGAAAGTGTTCGACGTCGGGGACAGGGCGATACGCCTAAAGTGGAGTTGGGCAGGACATCTGGCTAGACGCGGAGATGGCCGATGGAGTAAAATTCTGACCGAATGGTGGCCAAGGTTGGGCGTGAGAAACCAGGGCCGCCCTAAAGCGCGTTGGGTGGACGATATCGTCGGGAGTTCGGGAAGTGGATGGATGAGAGACGCTCAAAACAGAGAAGACTGGCAGAAGAAAGGGGAGGCCTATGCCCAGCAGTGGGTGATTACGGGCTGAAATGATGATGATGATGACTTTTACTTTTTGTTATTTTTAATTCTAAATGACTATGACAATCAGTCTTACCAATGGTTTCGTATTACGCGGCACTAACTGGGTTGTGGAGAACAGATAGGCAGTCGCTCCAGTTAAAATACTGGTACCTATTCATTTGATTCCCAGATGATACGACATAACAGAATATCGGTAGTCACTGACAGGTTAGGCACATGTATCGTATTGTAGGCCGATATCTCGCTGTATTATGATTCTTACTGTGTGACGTTCCAGATATACCATCAATTTTCACGTTCACAATTATTATTGTCTACAATACTAATTAATCATGACGGCTCATTTGTGTGTAGAACTTATATTCAAATAGCTCATTGCATCATCATCCACAGCCCGAACTCATCCAATGCTGGGTAAAGGCCTATATTTTATTGTGCCAAAAGGGGATCGGACATAAAAAACTAATTAGTCCGTCAGATAGATTTCCAAAAATTATTGGACACGTATTTTTTCTTTTTTCACGTAAACAAAAAATGAAGACGATAAAGTGCTTCGAAAACTCATGTGACGTCATATATGATAGTACATTTTGTACCTACAAGTGACGTTTCAAGCCCCACTCCATGATCTTTGACGCGTTTTATCTTCGTAATTTTTTATTGATTTGATAAAACAAAAAACACGTATTCAATATTTTTCGATAGTCTAACTTACGGATTAAACAGAATCATATTATTTTGACCCAGTCCGATCCCCTATTATGTACAAGTATCCAAAAGGGAAAAAAATACAGAGTCTCAAAAAGAACTACGTTTTGTAAATGTTTGCGTGTTAAACTTGTATTTAGAGGATAGAATAAAAAACCGCAAACCGCACTGAAGCAAAAAACGTACATTCTCTAATATCCAATTAACCATTTTAACTTCTGGGTATAAATTAGGGGCGCGTGACACCCCCATTCACTTGAAGGGGAGCGCAAGGGATTTGAAGAAATATTGCCACAGTCATGCTTAATATAATGCGCTTTCGGATAAGAGGGGAAAAGAGAAAGCTAGATGGATCTGATAAGATAAGATATACTTATAGATAAGAAGGTTATTTTTTTTTAGAAGTATTTTTAGGGAATTCTCAGTAGCAGCCACGTATCTAGTATCGTGCCCGGTTGATGGCAATAGGCTCGAGCCCTATTAGTTCTGTTGGGTTGGGACTTAGACATATTTGGCATGTAGGAGTAATTATAGGTACACTTCTACCTAACCCTTCGGGAATTAGGTACGGGCATAGCGTTATATTTATGTATTTTTATGGTTTTTGTTATATTTATGTATTTGTATGGTTTTTTCAAAAGTACAAGTGCTTAAACGTTTATATTTAACATATTAAATGTTAAATATTAATTTATTTATTATTAAGTATTTAAATGTTATATATTTAATCTGGACGGACTAGTAACTGACCAGTCATTTACTGAAGTAGTTAAGCTGCCGGCCGCGGTGCAATGGCTAGCGACGATTGGATAGCTTCAGTCTTGCTGTGATTTTCCTAGCTTTTGTCAAATCGTATTAGGTATTATTTAGAGATATCTATGATGTTCCGATGCGGGTACAGGTTCTATTATATTCTATATTAAAAGTACTGCACGAGTAAGTTTTACTGAAGAAAGACAGATCGTACAAAACATACAAGAGGTACCTAAATGCATCCCGTCGGGGCCGCGGATTTTAGTACGAGATGACGTGGCCTCGGCACAAGGGCAAAGAAGGAACATGGGTTCGGTTTTTAGTCAGTAGAAGTGTGACACTCCCTACCGCTCTGCGCAGAGCGGGAGGAGTCATTTGATGATTACCCGCACTCCAAAAACAAAAAATATACCTAAATGTTTTGGAAATATTTTCTCGTCTTTGTAGTAGATAAATCTAACACTATAACAACGCATAACCATCCGATGTATCAGTTGCACTCAACCACCACAAAAGTAGGACTTCAGTTCATTTGAATTTGCCAAATTAAACAAATTCAAATGAACTGCATACCTAGTGCTTATCCATAATTGAATGCTCATAGGCGTGTAAATAAATACCATGAAACCAGGCACATTCGTGTTCAAATTGGTAAATACTACACAATTTGCTTTCATACTAATCACGTGAACTTTACACACAATTCCAGTTAGTATAAACTAGTCTATGATATTCGTAAAATTTAATAATACAGCATCGATAAATTACCTACTGATTTAAATATATTATATTCTGATAATTCTGACAAAAAATATATATTCTGAAAACAAAACATTTTAATATAATTCTGTTTTGAGTACCTATTAATTAATTGTTGGATGTTGAACACAGATATTTACACTATATTGTATTGTTGATCGCAATGAAACACTGGAAACAGGTAGTCAGTATTGGTACCAAAATCAGAAAACTTAATTATTTGATCCCGGTGGGAAATATCCCCCTGTCTTTTACAGAAAGGACACCGACGATGCCGTTTGTTTACCACAATTGGAGATTTTTAATCGGTATTTTTTATGATAAAATTAGCTGATGCCGCGTGATGTGAAAACCTTGACAAATTATAAACTAAAACATTCCTCGATAATCACACTATCCAGTGAATAAAACAGCATGAAAATTGGTTTTTGAGTTTATCGCGAAAAGACAGACAGACAGAGCGGCGGAGGACTTTGTTTTTTTTTATTATGTAGTGATAAGGTCCAATATATTTGGCTAAACGAAGCTAAATTTAGATAATATCCCCTCACTAATTATGGAAGTAAAATAGCAAGAAACCCTCCGCTCCGATCCGGCTATAAAAAATATACGAACAAAAAATACAAAAGTTCAAAAACTACGCAATCTTTTTCTCCAGCCCTCCTTTTATGATCACAATAACCATATGAAGGGACAGCCATGCAAGGAAAAAATAATCCAAAATGTTCGTATATTGTTCCCAGAGATTCTTTTCAGATTACCCTCTGAACGAAAAGAAGTTATAATGAGTTTCTTAGACTTACTGTTAAGCGATAGGAAAGTTTTATTGGACAAAAATGGCCGACTACTTTTGAAATGGAGTGTTGTCTGTCATAATAATAATATTGTCGCTAGCATTTTTTTGAGGAAATTAATGTTTGACATTCTTAAACAATGCGAATCGGCAAGCGTAAGGTGGGACGCCATCAGACTCGGTGGAGCGACGATCTTCACAGGGTGGCTGGTAACAACTGGATGAGAGTTGCCGAGAATCGAGCTGAGTGGCGTGCAATTGAAGAGTCCTATCCAGCAGTGGAAAAGACTTCTGTACCAAAAAAGAAACGGGATTCATTGCCCTCTTCAAAATTAAAATTATTTAACTGGTTCATTCGTTTTCTCCTGACGTTTGAAGGTCATTTTCTACGTCAGTATACTTCAGAACTGATTTGTATGAGTCAGAGCAAAACTGGATATTATTATAATTTGCAGTTTAGTATTTGGCAGTACGAAGCGCCACGTTAATTTATATTTTTGTTTTCAGTGGGTTCTCATATATGCTTCCACGTGTTGTAGCTGAGTTTTTTAAAGTTTAGTCATCCGAAGTGTATAAAAAGCAAAACAGTATAGAACAAAGAAGACCAAAGAAACGATGTATTGATTGTAAGATTGTGATATGAAAGAAAAAAGAGTAGGTAAATGATAGCTCGACGTAGACGAGAATAAAGTCACATGTCTTCGATTTTTTTGGTTCAAGTCATGCCACCCTCTCGTGTCCTCACGATGTTTTCCTTCACCGTTTTCAGAGCAGTGGTTATGATGTAAATTACACAAAGTAATGCGCCTAACTGGGTTCAAACAGACTTCCTGTTCGTAAGTCGGGGCCGCAACCACTGGTCCACCATTTCCTAACTACAATAAATAAACTTAACTTTGGTCATTCTGAGAATGAATTAGGCGCAATGGTAGAACATTCGAACATACATACATATGCTGCCAAAATCATTACCATTCCTTTTGGCTTCGCCGTAGTCGGGTAAAAAGAATACGCGAAACTCCGTGATATTAATACGCGTAACGAAATAAGCTTTCCGAACCGATCATTTAAAGTCAACGTGATCTGCAATATTGAAATTAATGAAGCTTGAACCGAGCAAAATATAATCTAATATTAAAGTAAAATGAAGTTCTAGCCCTGAATATTAAGTACCGATAAACTAAGTTAAGCACAGTCATGTTGAACAGTGAATATGCGAGTAACTTCGGGTTTGGGGTTGACATTTTGAACGACCCGTATGACATGGGTCGAGGGAAAGCAAAAAAAAACATTTGTACGTCTGCACGCGTCAGCTGTTTGCGTAATGTCAAAATATTTTTGTTGTTACAAAAAATAACTCTTTCCGAAAAGGTGGGCATGTAAATGTTAAAAGGTCTGAATAACAATATATTTTCATTAAAAAACAAACATTTGGACTACCTCGTTGGTTTAGTGGTGCTGACGACTGTTGAGCATGTCTTGGGTTCGATTCCCAGGTCGGGCAAAGTGCTATTGGGTTTTTTCATCATGGATTTACCTAGTTTTCCGGGAGTGGGAGGAAAATTGGTAGGTAATGGGTGTTCGCTGGTCACCCATCCTCAGACTAACCTAAGCAAGCATGGCTTAACAATGAAAATAGACCAGAGCAGCAGGTAGATAAATGAATAAATGTAAATAAGTCTCCGTTGATGGGTAGCTAGTTTAATTTTCTTCTGAAAATCAATCTTCTAGCCAGACGGTAGAGAGTTAGTTTTTTGCAGGTTAACTCTTCAGAACTTCGACAGTTTTTAAAACGATTTATCGTCAAAGGAACATCCTGCAGGTGACTTTAATCACTACATATAAAACGAAGTCCTCCGCCGCGTCTGTCTGTCCGCTCGCGATAAACTCAGAAACGACTGCACCAATTTACATGCTGGTTTCACTAATGGATAGAGTGGTTCTCAAGGAAAGCTTGCATGCGAATTATAGTAGATGAAAGCCGAATAATTCTGTATCTTCATTGCACCCGTGCGAAGGCGGGACGGGTCGCTGGTAAAATATAAAACGCCCTGTCTATTACTGAAAAATTGCATTAAATTTTGATCCCACCTACTCGTTACATGTTTTCTAAAAAAACCTATTTGTTTAGTCTAGTCGTTGATGTCTGTTTAATTAAAACTTGCTTACTAACAAACGTGTGTGGTATATGATAACTGAAGGACATGAGACAAAGGTTGTGGGTGTTTCAAAGGAAAGGCAAAAATAACTTGTTATAACAATACAGAAAATTGAAGATAGAATTACATACTCTTTGATTGAAGACAGAAAACGCAAAACCCGACGACTATTTTCTGCCGCTTGGATTAGAGCAAGCGACCACCAATGAAAGAAAATGGCTTAAACCACATCTTCTTCTTTATCGTGTGGTTAATACCTTAAGAGCGTATGCTACCTCAGATTAGCAACCCTATTTGTGGTGGTTCAAGCTTCGCTTGAAATACTGTAAGAATAAAGTTCTATTCAGCTTGCACTACAAAGCGGTTGTTACGTCTTTCGCTGCGGCCGAATAGTGCGAAATTAGTGGTATTTTGCGATTTACAAAAAAACTATTGATTTTACTAAAAAAGTAAAACACTATAACTTTAGTATGTTGCTTGTAGAATTATTTGGCAAAAAAATCAGAACGATGACATGTATTTTAGTATGATTTTTACTCGTTAAAAGAAATTTTTAGAGGTATCTTTGCGATTTTTTTCTATCGAGCAAAGTTAGTTGTATTATGTTTTCACAACACTATGGCACTAGCATAATTATATCCTGAAGAATATCATATATTTTTCTGATGTTGATTACAGTGCGATCAAATTCAATCAAACTTCGTGCAGGTCATTTTGTTACAACGAATGTATAAAAGTGTTATGATATTTATTTTTCACTCCTCTTGCTCAAAAAGAACGTCATAATAGCATACCAGAGCGGGCGTAAAATTGCATATATTGCCCTAGGGCTAAAAGTAAATTTCGTACGACAACTTGTTCAGCCAGCTGGTGCGTGATTTAGTTTCAAGTAAAAAAATGTTTTACTTTTAAAAATGGAACTAAACGCGCTGAATGCCGAACTCTTTGGTAGAAGGTGTGCGTTGCATTGCAGCTACAGAAGAAATAAAAAAAAGGCATTGGCGCGAAATTTTTGGAATTGTATTATTAAATTGAATTTAATTTTTAATAAAATAAACTCGTATTGAACATGGTTATTTTATTTTCTCGCAATCGTAGTGAAAAGTACAGTGTAACACACGGCGCTAAAATCCCATTATAACTCGGTTGCTATTTACTACCTCGCTAAAGCTCGGTAGTAAAACTACCTCGTATATAATGGGTCATTTTAGGCCCTTGTATTACAATGTACTATTATTTGTATTTCTCACTGTTTAAATTAGTTATTTTCTGATCGTTTAAGTATTGGTTTATCTGGCAATAACAGTTTTATTCCCAAGTTTACATGCGTAAAATTTCGCAAAGCCTATGTTCAAAGCTGCCAAGATAATTTGATCGCACTGTACTGCAGTGAATCATATACTTTTACGCATTAGAAAACTCGCGTTTGGGGTACCATAAGCTCTTAATCTGGTGTCATAGTTTTATACCACCCATGGACCTCTGACTTGGCTCTACATGCCGTCGTGAAATATCTCTTACACCGAAAAATCAGAGATGTTCTTTTTGGAGGGTGGGGAATCATCAAATGTCTCTCGCTCTGGGCAGAGCGGTAGGGAGTGTCAGACTTCTAATGACTCAAAACCACCCATGTTCCTTCTTAGCCCTTGTGCCGAGGCCGCGCTATCTCTTTCGAACAACGGCCGCACAGCGCCGATGGGATCTCTTTCGAGCCTTGGGTTCGGATTCGTGACCAATGATTTGGCAATCGCGCGGACGGTCACACCACTGCTTGTTATCACACTATGCTATGACTAACCGTGATGCGACAGTGCTTGTGAAGGTAACTATAGAAAAACGCTCATTACTTGTCGCTAGACGCGTCACAGATCGCACCGCCTATGTCTGTAGACGGGGCGTTAACGTCTACTAATAGCTCTTGAGCGTCGGACTGCTAATTACAAAGTATTGTGGAACTAATCTCTTCTGCTTAGCGTGGAGATTAAAAGACGATTGATGACCATTTTCGTTTTCGCTCATGAATCAATTTTTTCAGCTGATATTTTGACAATTCGGCTAACTTTTCTGGGTCCCCGTGGAGGCGGTCAAAAGAGAGGAGGCCATAGAACCAGCATTACTAATATTATATACTGACTATGCTAACTCATATTAATGATATACAGAGAGTATACGAATCTCCATACGAATACACAAACAAATACATATACCTAGGGAAACAAATAACATTTGGAGACAATAACGATGAAGAAGAGACAGAACGCAGAGTGAACATGAGTTGGAAAAAGTTTTGGTCCCTAAAAGAAATTCTAAAAGGCGCTTTTCCTCTTCACCTCAAAAAGACCGTAATGGACACCTGCATTTTACCGACGCTCACATACGGTTGTCAAACTTGGACATTTAACACCAAAATAAAAACTAAGCTCGTGACATGCCAGAGAGCGATGGAAAGAAGTCTATTAAAAATAAGGAGAATACAAAGAATTAGAAGCGAATACATAAGAAGTGAAACAAAGCTCATAGATGCTCTGCAATACGCTTTAACGCTAAAGTGGCGATGGGCAGGGCACCTAGCAAGATACAGAGACAAAAGATGGACATTAGAATCAACGGTATGGAAAGGACCAATTGGTAAAAGGAGCAGAGGACGTCCAAAGAACAGATGGATTAACGAAATAATCGCCACGGCAGGAAAAGAATGGCAAACAAAAGCAAGGGACAGAGATAAATGGAGTAAACTGGAGGAGGCCTATACCCAGTTTGGGGTTCCAACATCAAATAAGTAAAATAAATATTAAAAAAAAAATGCATAAAATTTATATAAAACACTATATTCTAAGTATAATTGTTATTTAAGGTTGTTGGAATTAAATGGGTTTATTATTATTATTATACGAATCTCACAGATTATGAACAAGACTACAAGTTAGTATCATATCGTTGTTAGCTCAGATGTAAATTCTATTACGCATTCTGTGGTCTCCTGACTTTTGTCGTTCATAATTTATTTCTCATGATCTGAATACCTGTACATCCTTCGTCGGAGATCTTAAATAAATGAATACAAAGTTCACCATAATTACTAGGATTTCACTTTGTTTGTATTTAATAGCAGTTTGAATTATGAATAGTCAATTTATAAATTAAGTTCGTATTATAATAAGACAATGTATTGTTTATCTCACAGGTTTATCTCCACTTTAACGTAGAAACGCACAAATTAATTCCAACACAACATCCCTACCACGATAATAACCTGAATTTCTTCACAAAGACAACAATTTTTTCACAGGTTTCTCATGTTTTTTTTTCAGACGTGTTCCTAAAAGTAAGCAAACAACCGCCTGAAGCTAACGATATGCGAAACAAGTTACAAAGGAAACTCTTTGTATGTCGAACAAGCGAATTCATTTATCTTAATCGTGGGCCTATCGATTTACCTTTCTATCGCCTAAGGCACAAGGTTCAGTTTAGTAATTACCAAATGGATTCGTCTTTAACAAAACATGATGACACGGTCTGCGTACTGAAAAGGCTTTTTTAATATTAATCTGTCGTTTTATTTCGTAGCGGGGAAAGATGAATCGGTGAAATTTTAATACAGGTATAAGGGATCTTTTACGATTAAATGGGATTTGGTTTACTTACTTAAATAAACTCGTTGCGGAGGACACCTGGATTTATTTCAAACGTCTGACAAACCAGGGTTTTGTAACAATATTTTGATTTAAAAGACTGTCCATAGGGTTTATTGCCCAATCTTCTTCATAGCTATGTAGGTACGCTTTGGAATGGGCAACTACTGTAGTTTCTCAATTTTTTATAAAAACTTTGTGACTGTGACAGTAGCTTCGTTTTCTTTGTTTTTCTGACGTTCAAAAGTGCCTGTAATGGTCTAGGTCTCATTGAAATAAATACTTTGAGTTTGCCTATCCTATTCCCAACTTTGTTGGATTGCTTCTAATCTATTAACAGCGATGAACAAGTATTTACTATACCTCATAGAAATTCTGATTGTTAGTCTTTCAGCACTTTCAGCACTTTCTACGAAAGACATGTTCAGGAGATGTCTTGAGCCTTATAGCGAGACCAAAATAGGATACAGTGTGTACCCACAGTAAATTATCTTGCCAACTTGATGTTAAATGCTTGCCGCAATTTTACTCAATGTGTGGACAGTTTGATGCGTGCCTTTGAGCCATGCTCTATTAATCTATCTGTGTACCAAACATCTAGATCGTCGTTCTCGTGTGTTTTACTTTTAAACATCCATCCATCCAAACTTTCGCAATTTTAATAGTGGTTAGATTGGTATATACCGCAAATACGCAAAATATCTTAACTATTACAGATTTGATACAACTTATTTCGGTAAACTTTTCTTACATAATATTAAATAAATCTCAATATAAATCAAGTCATAAAAACTGCAAAGCGGGTCGCTGGTATAAAAATAAAAAGCTTTGAAGTCCACACGATTCCCATTTCAAACGCAAAGAAATCGTTGAAGGTATGAATGGATCCTTAATTGGTTCTTCAAAAAGATGTGAGGGTTCTGTAGGAGAAAGGTTTACCGAGCTATGAAGGGAAACGCTGCAATATCGTAGAAAATAAAAACTTTCTGGCGCCAGAAATCATTGATAAATGAAAATATGGTGTTTATTTCGTAAACAGGTTTTCACAAATACTTTTACACGTAATATTTTATTTAATGACTGATTTCTTTAAAATAAACAGCTGAAACCAATTCAGAGGTCATTTAATACTGATACCAAGCATAGAACTGCCTCGTTGGTCTAGTGGTCGGAAATACGATTGTTGAGCATGAGGTCCTGGTTTCGATTTCCGGGTCGGGCAAATTGTAATTGAGCTTTTCCTTTATTCTCTTAGTAGCAGCCAGGGAGTCTGGAGTCGGGTCTGGTTGATGGCAATAGGCTCGCCCCCTATTGCATGGGACATAAAAATTACTGGCGAAATGGGTGTACTATTAGGTACACCCATATTATATTTCTATGGGTACACCACTGCTCTCTATCTATCTATAATATAAAAATGAATCGCAAAATGTGTTGGTAAGCGCATAACTCAACAACGCCTGGATCGATTTGGCTAACTTTGGTCTTAAATTATTTGTGGAAGTCCAGAGAAGGTTTATACGGTGAGAAAGTGGTTGATAGGTAGGCAGGGTAGTAGGTAGGTAGGGTAGTAAGTAGGTAGGGTAGTAAGTAGGATCGGATCTGGATGAAATTTGGCACAGAGGTAGATTATAGTCTGGAATAACACATGGGCTATAAATTATCCCCATAATAAATAAAGGGGGTGAGCAGTATTGCATTATCCATAATCCTCAACTGTTTTACAGCTTGATACTGGAAATACGAAATAACGCAAGGGACATCGAGCGTGCTGTGCAATTTTTCACTTTAAGCACCTGGTGCGAGCGTTGCAAATCCAAGAGAAAGCTGAAGTCCCTTACGTCATTTCAAATTTCCGGTATCGTACACAATCGAAATGTCAACTGTCATACTATATTAAAACCGAAGGTCTATTTCAAACAGTTTGTCACTGGTGTACGTAGCCTAACGGTACAGAGACTTACCTGTAAACAAAGGTACGCAAGTTCAAATCACAGTCAGTATTCACTTTTTGTGATTTTTTATAAGATTTCCAAAAATGTTGAAACGTGTTCGCGAGTTCGATCCCCAATCGGTTTTCACTTTTTGTAAGTTCCACGTATTTGTTTTCATTTCGATGCTATATGATTTTCAAATCAATTCAGAGTAAATTTATATAATCTACTTTTAATTGTAAATACAATATTATAAATCTGTAGACGTAGAGTTTCTGTATACTGAACATAATTATTTAGAAAAAATAATGTTTTCTTTTGTTGTGTCTGTGTGTCTTGGGTGTATAGTTTATTATAGTATTATCACGTGTACATTTTAAAACTAATAAGATTAGGGTTTTAGTTTTTGATTCATTGGAATTGGTGCTCTCTATCAAAAGATATACGAATTTAAGGTATTTAAGAAAACTTATCATCATTTAGAAACATACATGCAACGACATCTATTGCATTAAAACGGTACTAATTAATAAGTGTGTTCACAAGATAACTTTTAAATCGTATTTTTCAAACAGTTACGATAACAAACTGTACCCTTGATTAGTTTAAATGACGCTGCTTTGATGATATATACCATTTTTTTGTCCAGTCAAAGATGATATTGACGGCTGTTTGAACTTTTTTCACTGCTTCTTCTTGAGTGACGCCTGTGGCCATTATAGCTGTGTCGTCTGCAAATGTGGCAATGGTATTGTTCTCTAATTCAGGAATATCGCAAGTGTACAATAAGTACAAGACGGGACCTAGGACACTTCCTTGCGGTACTCCAGCTTTTATCGGTTTTAGTTCCGAATGTGCATCATCTTTGCTTTTTGATGCGAAAATTCCACTTTCCGAAGAGTTTTCCCATCCAGTGCCAACAGAAGATCCCGAAAGAGTTAGACAGTGGTTTAACTTATCGTAAACCCACATTTTGCCAGTAATGTTCAAGCGCCATGGAATAGGGGGCGTTTGATGTCTATAGATATAATATTGCCATCGACCTGGCACGAAAACCACGCTCCGTGGCCTCTACTGCGAAAACACTTTGCAATCAAACCTCGGACCTCATCCTCAGTAGTTGCACTTGAGACCACTCGATCAACGAGACAGTCACACATCAAAATTTACACGTGAACGAAGTCGCGGGTATCAGCTAGTGTATGTATATATGTATGTATTTATTCTTATAATTTAGGTATATATCTTTTCTATTATGATTTTTTTTCTGTTTTGCACCTACTATGTATTGTCTCTGCATCACCCTAAGGTAGACTGGTAGAAAATGCCCAAGGCATTAAGTCCGCCTTTGTACGATTTTGTTGTGCATAAAGTTTTAATTTTTTTTTTTTTTTTTTGTATAATGTGTCCTAATACGGTTACATCATTAAAAATACAATCTAGCTTAATACTAAAGCTAATGAGTAATTCTATTTTGACTTAATTTGCTAGGGAGACTATGACTAAGAATGTGTCCATTAACACTTTTCTTATTGTCTCTATTAAGGGGAAGACACTTTTTTCTTGTGTTCTTTATGGGTAGCACTCACTTCACTACATTAAACTAACACTTCACTAAATTAGCTCGAAAGGTTTTGTCCTTTTTAGCCTTCTCACTATGTCCGTGTTGTCGAGGAGCTGGATAGCCTCGATGTTCACATGATGGTGAAGCCTTCGTTCATGAGCTTCGGCGTTCTTTTTAATTATGTCTATGACGAGGTTTACTTTGAGGTCCCGATGAAGGTCGTCATTTCGAATGTACCAGGGCGCATTAACGATACCTCTGAGTACTTTGTTTTGAAAACGCTGCATAATTTTGATGTTACTTTGTTTGGTACAGCCCCAAAGCTGAATACCATAAGTCCATACAGGCATGAGGACTTGTTTGTACAACAGTACTTTGTTGTGTACTGACAGCGAAGAATGTTTTCCTATCAGCCAGGACATCGACTTGTAGCGAAGCTCTAGCTCGTCGCGTTTCTTTTTAACATGAGCTTTCCAGCGAAGCTTTGCGTCTAATGTCATGCCTAAGTATTTGGCTGTATTTTCGTATGGTATGACATGACCGTTTATGTTTATCGGATGATAATTTTGCATTTTGTTTGTGAAGTCTATGTGAACAGATTTTGTTTCATTAAGTTTCACACGCCATTTTTTTGTCCAGTCAAAGATGATATTGACGGCTGTTTGAACTTTTTTCACTGCTTCTTCTTGAGTGACGCCTGTGGCCATTATAGCTGTGTCGTCTGCAAATGTGGCAATGGTATTGTTCTCTAATTCAGGAATATCGCAAGTGTACAATAAGTACAAGACGGGACCTAGGACACTTCCTTGCGGTACTCCAGCTTTTATCGGTTTTAGTTCCGAATGTGCATCATCTTGTCTTACTCTAAACATACGCTGTGATAGGTAAGACTCTAAGATGTCAGCAAACTGTTTAGGGAGCATATTTCTTAGTTTGTTAATGAGGCCTTTGTGCCATACCTTATCAAATGCTTGCGCTACATCGAGGAAGACCGTTGAGCAAACTTTGTTTTCCTCTAAAGCCTTTTCTATAATGTTGGTAATCCTGTGTACTTGGTCTATTGTCGAATGTTTTTCCCTAAATCCAAATTGGTAGTCAGGGATCAAGTTTCTTTCTTCTATGATGGGTTTTAGCCGCTTCAAGAGAAGTTTTTCAAATAATTTTGACATGATCGGTAGCAGCGAAATCGGCCTATATGATGTCGTTTCGTGAGGTGGTTTACCAGGCTTTGGTATCATTATAACTTCGGCAACTTTCCACAGGTCAGGTACAGACTTAAGCCTGAACGTTGCATTGATAAGAGTCGTAAGTTTTACGATGGCTTTACGTGGGAGGTTCTTAAGAACTTCTCCGGTAATAAGATCGTAGCCAGGTGATTTCTTTAGTCCAAGACGCTTGATTTCGTTGTATACTTCTCTAGGTGTTACCAATTTTATTTCTTGCTCATCATTGTTTGATGTTTCATCTAACAAAGCGCTGTCTTGGTGTTCTTTATTTGGCGTAAAAATTAGTTCCAGATGTTGTGCAAACCTAATAGCTTTTTGTTCGTTGCTTATTGCCCACCGCCCGTTAGTATCCTTGATAGGGGGAATATGCATAATTGGCTTTTTTAATTTTTTTGTAGATTTCCACAGAGAGTAATCTGTCGTGCGAGAGCTAGATAATTGTTTTAGATAACTGCTCATTGATTCATTTTTGAATTTCTGAATTGCACTACTTAGCTGTTTTGTAAGGTTGTTCAGAATCCTTTTATCTTGTGGAAATCTTGTTTGTTGCTATATTCGTCTCTGTCGCCTCTTTTCATTTATGAGTTTTGTGATTTCTGCTGGATAGTATGTAAGTCTGTTTTTGATCTTAAATGTAGGCGTGTTTTTCCAGGCGCATTGTTGTATTTGTGTAATAAAATGACTGATATCCCGATCCAGATCTTCTGGTTTCTTTAGTGGAACTTTTAAATCTATTACAGAGTCCAAGTCTATTTTAAAGCTTGCCCAATCAGTGTACTTATTTACCAATGTCGGGTAGGTTTCTTTCAGCAAGAAAGTCTCACTTAGAGTAAGTAATAAAGGTGAGTGGTCTGAGCTCATATCATAACCTTCTTGAATGCGGAGAAGGTTAGGTGATACATTTTTATATATAAAAAAGTCTATGAGATCGGGAATCTTGTTTGTGTCAGTAGGCCAATAAGTGGGCTTACCTGTTGACAATGTTTTGCATTGTGTTTCTTCAATTGCGCACAGTAGCTCTCTTCCTTTGGTTGTTGTCAGTCTAGATCCCCAAAATGTATTTTTAGCATTAAAGTCGCCACCTAATATGAATCTGTTTCCAAGAAGGTTTAGAAAATTATTGTACTGATCTGCTTTTAGTGAATACCTAGGTGGACAGTATATGGCTGAAATAGTGACAAGACAGTATTTCGTTTTGACACAGACAGCCACTGCTTGTATTTCTTCTTTTTCATATTTGAGTTCTTCATAGTGAAAAATATTCTCTTTTATAATGACAGCACTACCACCTCTTGGTGTGTTATTGGGATGCAATGCATGGTATACGTTATATCCTTTGATTTGAATATGAGATTCCTTAGTGAAATGTGACTCTGATATAAGGCACACATCAATACTTTCCATATTTAGGACTGCCGTAAGTTCATTCTGATGTTTCAGCAGTCCATTCGCATTCCATGCCATAATTTTTAATAAATTAGCCATGGATATTGCTTTTTTGTTTGGTAGCTGCTTTAGTGCTACTTTCAAGTTTTTTCAGCCTTTCGTCGAACGCAGTTAAAAGATTTATGATTGTGTTAATCTTTTCATCCATGTTAGGGCTCATTGGTTTCATATGTGACTGTGGCAACGATTGGACTCCTTTTGTCATTTGTGCATACGAAACACTTTTAGTAGCAAGGTTGGTGACACTAGGTATTTTGTCTCTGTTTGTACTTGGACCTTGAGAGTTTGGTATCGGCACATTCTTTCTGGTATTTTTATCTTTAATATTTTGTAGCTCTTTAGCTACTATGCATCCCCTATAGTTAGCCGGGTGCGGCTCACCACAGTGAACACACTTTGGCTTTGCTTCTGCTGGTTTATTGCAGTCTCTGGTTAGGTGCTTGCCTGTACACTTCACACACCGGGGTTCTTTGGAACAGTATTTCTGAGTGTGGCCATATGCTTGACACCTTTTGCATTGTGGAATTAACTTCGATGTTTTTAACGGCTGTATATCCACTTTACAGCCCAGTATGGATTTGATTCCGTAGATTTTCTTAATGTCTTCATCTTTTTGGAATGAGAGCATAAACATACTGAGGGGCTCTTTGCTCTTCCAACTCAGTTTGTTGACCGCATCTTCTATTTTATATCCTTGAGTTGTCAGGTCTTCAACTATTCTATTTGGCAGGCAGGAAGAATGAAGGTTTTTTGCCATCACTCTAATCGGTCTGTCTTGTTTATTCTCATACGAGTACCACAAGCAGTTATTCTGTAACAATAACTTGGTGATGGATCTGTATGAGTCATCATTATGGGAGTTAATTTTAACTTTTTCTCCATTCATCATTTTTGTAATGAACGAGTCTTTCGTTAGATTAGCTGAAAGAAGATCATAGAACTCTTGGTAGTTTTTAACATTTTCCACAACTATCGGTGGTGGTGTGGGCTGTTTCTTTGTTTTAACATTTTCTTTAGGTTTTTGGCTGGAATCGGCTCCTTGTTGAGGTGGTGAGGACAGTGGTGATGAGTTCAATTTCCTTTTTTTTCTGCTCTTCTGTCGTACCCACTCTGTTTCCTTTGCTAGTTCCTCTTCGTCTGTCTCGTACTCGATTGGCATGGGCTTCTCGGTAGTGACATTTTCCTTGTCTAGGTCTGCAGTTTTTTGCTCTTGGATGTTTTTCAGCTGCTGCTGAAGTTGTTCTAATTGACTTTTGAGGTCATTTACCAAACATTGTAACTTTTGGCGTTCCAATTTTTCTTCGGTATAATGTTTATACAACAGTTGTTCCGTTTCAGTTTTAATTTTAATTGAGCATGACGAAGCCATGATTATTAGAATAATAACTTCACCTTAACACTTTGTTTAGACAAATAGTTGTGCAATAAATTCGGTAACTGGGTCATCGCGGCGACCGCGCACGGCTAGAGGTAACGAACGGTAGGCTGCTGCGTCAGCGCTATACCGACGCGACGCGACGCGACTGTTCTTATTGGAATTCGATATATCACTCTTTTAATAAATAAATAAATAATCATGATAGCTCCCAAAATCAACAAGAACAATCACAATTTATATAAATACAATAACGAAATAACAAAAGACTCCCCAATACCTGGTTCTTTGTCCCCCAAAGGATATTTCCCTCCGTTGAACACAAAAACATACCATATCTTTCGTAAAAGATAAAGCTTTGGTAACGTTCGTATTATTTTGAGGACGGTTGGAGTTATTGTCACAGCTGTTACGGTTGCGATGTGAGTAAAAGTTAAATGGTGACGATTATGGGGGTTTAACGGGTAAAAGATATGACATATGTAGGGTATTAACAACTTTATAATAGGTATAATTTGGGTCACAGTGGTGTTCGTTCATGTACTGGTGGGATAACGCATACCTTTCTACACGAACAAGTAAAGTAAATCAGATATAGAGTACATATGTGTATCCGAACCTTCTCCATGTATATCCCGCATATATAATTTTTGGACCCATACTAACAATAGATTAAGGGCGGATGATGACTAATAATATTTCACAAATGTTTGCTTGTCTTTTTATGTCGAAAATGTAAGAATTGGTACAAGCATTTTAAAACTATGTAGAAATGGATTGCTGGGGTCCAACGCACACTGGGCGGAGGCGCGGCGAAGATACTGAGAATAAATCTATTTAAAATAAACGCTCCCGCCCACGAGAGACTTTTTGTCGGGCCGATTTTTAAATTTGTTCGTAAAAAACATCGGTCACCGATTTTTTACGAACAAATTTAAATCGGTCACCTACAAAAAGTCTGTCGTGGGCGTTCAGCCTAAACCTTAACAGGCGCGGCGAAGCACGGTTCTTGTCTGCTCTCGTGGCAGCTTGACGGCTCACCGCACGCGTCTCGCTTTGCATACCGTTTTCAACCGCATGTCATAGGAGTTAAGGTTTATTTGAAATTGACTTATTCTCAGTATCTTCGCCGCGCCTCCGCCGGTGTGCGTTGGCCCTAGCTAGGACATCTATAGAGGATGATGTAAGTCATACAAAAGTCAACCAACATAAGAATACCCCAATCACCACCAAGACTTAGATAAAAGATACTGTTACGACACACAACTCATTTCGAGTCTGATAAGTTGCGATAATATTAAGGAAATGACCATGTTATCTTGTTAGTCCCGTAAAAGTAAGTAAGTGTCCACTAAACCATAGGACTCGTAAACGTGACGAACGATCGTGTGGATATTGGTGAAGTAATCACAACTCTTGAGAAAACACTATATAAGTAAAAGTACGTGTGCTTATTGATATGTTTATTTTTAAAACACTAAAGAGTAGTGGCCCAGTTGTGGCTGCCTCGAGTTACGAACAGTAAGTCGCGGGTTCGAACCTAGGAGGCGCATTACTTTGTGTAATTATTTCATCACCACTGCTCTCAAAACGGTGAAGAAAAATATCGTGACGAAACCAGCTTCTTAGAACCAAAAAAATCGAAAGCATGTGCCATCTACCAACTCGCACTGGGCTCGCTTGGTGGATTATAGCCCATCCCTCTCCTAAAGAGGCCTTTTTTTAGAGGGTGGTAAATCATCAAATGACTTTTCCCGCTCTGCCCAGAGCGGTAGGGATTGTCAGACTTCTACTGACTGAAAATCACCCATGTGTCTTTTGAGCCCTTTGTGTCGAGGCCGTGGTATCTCTTTCGAACAACCCGCAGCCCTGACGGGCATCGGCCCTTACGAGCCCCTTCCATGTTGCTGACATCTCTTTGAGGCACGCGTGGAACACGAACGCGCCGTTGACACGGCCTGTCGTCGTCGTCATAAGACGGACGGACGGCGAGCTAGCCTACCACTTACCGACCTCAGGCCCGCGCCTATTAATAATGATGATGATGATATACTAAACCTGTAGTCCTAAAATTAGTTTATTCAATAAAATGTGAATGAGTTGTCTCAAGCTCAATCTGCATCTGATTCATTAAACCTTAACAAAAGGGCAAGAAATTATGAAAATGACAGCCACCAAAACATTTCTTATTCAAAATGTTGGACCGCCGCTAATTCATGCCAACGCCATCAGGTGCTCATTTGATATTTCTTTGATCATTAGGTACGCTTTTGAGTTAATAAATAATTAAGTCATCTTTGAGGGAGTTGTCTTGTCTTTTACGATATTTATTATTAAGTTAACTCAAATTAAGTCACAGGTATGAGACTGGGAGGATTACTCCGGACAGATGAGCGAAGATATAGTGGGTGCTTGAAGACAAGAAGGCACAAAAAACGTGATATTCTGGAGTATTTCATAACGAATCGGGCAGAGAAAGGCAAATAATAAACAAACTTTGAAAGCTATGGGGGAACAAAAGCTTCCCCCATAGCTTTAGGCAGTAGGCCAGAGTAGGCTTAACAAAATAAAAATTTAAACAAGGGGCAATACGTCAATAACCGTGACCTAACCGACGAGGCAACCCAAACTAACCAAAGGGTTAATAGGGTTTTTCGATAAGGTTTTTCTCAGTAACAACTCAGAGTCTAGAGGAGCTCGTATCTAGTTTATAACAGCCAATCGGGTCGATCTTTAGGTTAAGCGGCGCGATTGCCTTTGTTGTTCCGTGGATGGGTGGATGCACCATCCCTTTCATACCGAGTTTCCTCAGTGCCTCGGAAAGCACGTTAAGCCGTTGGTTTGTTGACATTTGTAGAACTTTGAAAGTCGTTACGGGTAGTCAGTAGCATAAAAGTCTGACAATCAGTCTAAACAACGGGTATCGAATTATCCAGTACTAATAGTAGTAACCTAGTATTAACTGGGTTGTGGAGGTCAGATAGGCAGTCGCTCCATGTAACATACTGGTATTCAGCTGCATCCGGTTAGACTGGAAGCCGACCCCAATATAGTTGGGAAAAGGCTAGGCAGATGATGATGAATAGTAGTAACTTAGTAGTACTAGTATGACCAAAAAAGCAGTCGCTCTATGTTTTGATCCTTACATATCTTATAGTAACAAATGTAGGGGTTAAGAATTTATGACCGATTTATATTCCGTTGAAATGAATACAACCCCTGCGATCAATATCGTCATTCAGGATACAGTGAATTTCCGTATTTACGCCTTTACCCCGAAACTTTCTGACCTCTGTAACCTTTTAGGAATCCGCAATATGATGTTTAGGAGGACATGTTTATTCTCCGGTTATAACCTATCATGTCAAAACAATCTTTTTCTAGAAAACAAGTAATTAAATTAAAAATTTAAAAAACCCCCAACTCAATAAAGATAAAACATTGGTTCTCCACTTTTACTCCCTTTAAACCAAAGTTTGACCAAGTATAAAGGGAGTAAAAGTCAAAAAACAATTTTCAAGCTTTTTGTTTTAATTTCATTAGTTTATATTTCTCATTCCCTTTCAATATAGTGACCATTATTCTACAAATCAATCCCTTTAATTTTTTTGCTACCCATATTGAGGAAGTTGTAAAAACAAACGTAATTCGTAATTTTGTGATGGCGGCCATCTTGGATTTGAAATTTGTTTTAGTGTATTCTTCTACTAATCAAGCCCTTTCATTTGATACCCATATTGATGTGTTGTTAAAATTATGTACCTAATACGCCATTTTGTGATGGCGGCCATCTTGGATTTGAAACTTGTTATAGTGTATTCTACTAATCAAGCCCTTTCATTTCATACCCTTAATGACGGAATTGTAAAAAATAACTAATCCGCCATTTTGTGATGGCGGCCATCTTGGATTTGAATTTTGTTATAGTATCTGTATAGTATTCTCCCAATCAAGCCCTTTCATTTGATTGATACCCATATTGATGGAGTTGTGAAAAAATAATATGTAAATCGCCATTTTGTTGTGGCGGCCATCTTGGATTTGAAATTTGTTATATTGTATAGTATTCTACTAATCAAGCCCTTTCATTTGATACCCATATTGATAGGAGTTGTGAACAAATATGTACTCCGCCATTTTGTGGCGGCGGCCATCTTGGATCGATGTTTTTTAAACATAGCTAAGAACACTCTCAACTGATTCACCTTTCAAACAAAAAAAACTAAATCAAAATCAGAACATGCGTTCGGGAGCTACGATGCCACAGACAGATACACACACAGACACACAGATACACAGACACGTCAAACTTATAACACCCCGTCGTCTTTGCGTCGGGGGTTAAAAAAAACAAAAAATAAAGTAATAGTGTGTGTGCGTGTGTAGGTATGTAAACTTTGTGTTTCTTTGTCTTTCTTGGACAAACATATTTCTAAAAATCTACTTTTTTGAAAGGAAGGCTACAATTAATCGTTATATTTATTAAAAAACGCAGATCAAAGAGAAGAGAAATTAAGGCATTGAATCATTTATATATAGACGCTTATCTTTACTTAAATTTACACAGCGTTCATAAATAAACTCCTGAATGTAACCTAAACCTAACCTTTGTCAGATGTCTTAGAAAGGCCTTTGTCCAACAGTAAATAAAATGGCCCTCAGGGACTGATTCAGCATTACACATTACTATTCTATTGTCATTCCGTTCTAAAAACGAATTTTCAGTTGCTATCAAAGTCCAATAATGTTCATGTCATTCGACTTTCGAACCCAACACATTTGAATTTAAAATAAAAACTTTTTAACAAAAAATAAAACCGACTTCAAAAAAAAAACACAAAAAATCATAAATAAATCAGTTTCTGAAGTCAGTGGCAAAAAACTGAAATCAAACAAACAAAAGTCTGACGATGATGAAATGACCGACTTCAGAAACTGATTTATTTTTCACTTTTTAGTGGTTCCATGTTCATGGGTCATAATGTGGACAATGTAGTTTTTTTTTTAGTTTTGTTGATTTTTCAAAAACCGCTTTTCCGATTTCGATAAAAAAAACTATGGGACCATTTGGGAAGTATACCCTTTTCAACAAAAAAAGAATTTTTCAAATCGGTTAGCAAGTGACGGAGTTATGCCCCAACATGAAAGTAAGTAGGCTACTTTTCACACTGAATATTTACAAAATAAAATTGTGTACAAGTATAAAATACATAAAGAAAACACAAAATATCGATCACATTAGGAGTACCTAATGTGATGGATATTTTGTGTATTCAGGGCTCTAGAAATCAAATTGTTGACGAAACCTAATTTAATAAAGCCTAAAGATAGCTTTCTCGTCATTTGGCGAGAAGAAGTGCATCATCGAGAAAAGCGGAAGGAGTGGAGGGAAGTCTTTTTCCAGGAGTGGGAAAGTTGCGAGTAACAAAAAAAAATACACACAGATGGTTTCACGGACAACAACCACTCCTTTAAATATGTAACCAGTTTTGTTTTAATATTTTATGTAGTATCAATTCCCCAGTCCCATCTGGACGAAACACGAAATAGAATTCTGTAAGTCTCTTGATGAAAACATACGAAATATACCTAAATATCTACATTATTTATTTGGCTAGACTGTCGGTACCGAAAATAGCGGGTTTCGAGAAAGCCCCTATATTCGTATGCGTAACCACATTAGCCTTAGGGGTTGCTTGAGGAATAAGATAAAAATAACGTATTTTTGTGCGTAAAATCATACTGGTAAGACATTTCTGTTGGAGGAAGTTATCATAACCATGTTTGTCAAAGCTTACTTGAAGGTTGGGTATCAAGAGGAACTGGCATATAATACCTAGGTAGCATTATGGACATAATAGCATAGCTTGTGGATCAGAACTAAATTATATTTTATTCTTATTCTACATTTCATATTGTATGTTACATAATGTACATAAAAAACTGCATAAATGCTTGTACTTAAATTGTAGAAATTTCATAATAGGACATTCCAAAATACATAAATGGAGTTATGTTTTACTGCGCTAAAATGATACAGAAATTTCGCTGCTATATTAAATTCACAGTCACTCACACCTTCTATTCTAGGAAAGCTTTTATTTTATATGGAACTCAGAAATAGTGAGAAAAGCATCCAAATAGAATAGTTAAAATCCAGTCATTTAAAACGTCAAAGAACTTTCTTACTTCACAATAACTAAAACTTCCGTCTGGCGAAGTAATTTCATATATTTCTTTACTAATAATAAATAAAGTGCCCTCCAACTCCTAGCAAGTTCCTGCTAAATGAAACTAGTTGAAAGTTTTCAACAGTTAGAGTAAAAACTTGTACAGTGGTTGACAGTTTCTTTTGTTGTTAGTTTTCGGGGATAAGGTCTTGGCAAGTTATACAGGACTGGACTCCGAATCGCACCCTTCATAACTTTTTTTTTGTTGTTACTGTAGTTTTTATTTTTTGTAAATGTTATTGCATAAGGGACTACAATATCTCCTCCTGGGAAAAGGCACTAGCTCCTGTAACACAGGTCTATCACATAGCACAGGAGTCAGGGACTTTACACAATAAGGGATCGGACAGTCTCGAAAAAATATGATTCTGTTTAGTCCGTCAGTTAGATTATCGAAAAATATTGGATACGTGTTTTTTGTTTTATCAAATCAATAAAAATTGACGAAGCTATAGCGCGTCAAAGATCATGGAGTGGGGCTTGAAACGTCACTTGAAGGTACAAAATGTACTATCATATGACGTCACACGAGTTTTCAAAGCACTGTATCGTCTTCATTTTTTGTTTATGTGAAAAAAGAAAAAATATGAGATTAATATTTTTTGGAAATCTATCTGACGGATTAATTAGTTTTTTTTTGTCCGATCCCCTATTTTGTAACCACTTTCTTATGTCATCAATCCAATCATCATCATCATCATCCTGCCCTTATCTCAATTTATTTGGGGTCTTACTATTCTTCCACACTTCTCTATTACTCGTCATGTCAGCAGTCACCTCCTTTCGTGCCATATCATCTTTCACACAGTTCATCCATCGTTTCTTTGGTCAACCACTTTCTTGTGTCATAAAGATATTGATATTAATCCACTCTGAGTCCACTCGCATTGAAATATGTAAACTTGTTAAATCGTGTTCCTCACTGTAGAACTTTCAACATTATCTTCTTTCAAGTAAATGTAAAACTATAAAGGAACCAGTTTTTGGAACAGTCAGCATCAGAAGTAGCTGAACATTTCGAAATTTTAATTCTTTTATGTACAGGACTCTAGCTATTATTTTTAATGTTTCAGAAGATTATTCGTTAAAATAGTCCTTAGTGCTTATACTCCAATAACATTTAGTAACGAGTAGGTAATATCTAACAAGTTTTTATTAAAAAAACAGCTTCGAAACTTTGAGTAATGTTAATACACTGACTGTACAACTGTTGGACAGTGCATCGCAGGTGCTACTTGAACTCGAATCTTTTACTTTGGACAAAGAATTCGCATGATTTTTAACCGACTTCCAAAAAAAGGAGGAGGGTTTGTTCGCTCATAACTTGCGACTGGGTGAACTGATTTTCATGATTCTTTTTTCATTTGAAAGCTGGTGCTTCCCGTGTGTTCCCATTGTCACCATTTCAATATCTGATGATGGGATCTTGTAGAAATCGGGGGAACTCTTCAATAAATAACAGCAGATTAACCGCGATTGTTGCTATAGCATATCTAAGCATTGTTTACGCCATCACACAACATAATATCACGCCTGTACTCACTACAAAGGTTATAAAAACTATTTTGTGAAGATCTGATGAAGAACTTCGGAGATAGGCAACGGAACTCCTCAATAAATGATAGCAAATGGACTGGGATTGCTGAAATCTCATATTGTCTGTCTATTGTTTACACCAGTTCCTAACATAACATCACGCCGGTACGTTGTGAAGGGGTAAGCACATGTGAAACACTAAAAAGTGAAAAATAAAAACTTTTTTACAAAAAATAAAACCGACTTCGACAAAAAAAACACTCAAAAGTGAAAAATAAACTTGAGAAGAAAAATCAGTTTCTGAAGTCGGAGACAAAAAAATGAAATCAAAGAAAAAAAAGTCACCGACTTCAGAAACTGATTTTTCTTCTCAAGTTTATTTTCCACTTTTGAGTGTTTTTTTGTCGAAGTCGGTTTTATTTTTTTCTTTATTCAACGTTCTACCACTTGAACAAATTGTGCAGTCTTTATTTGGAATTTTTAATTGAGTGTAATCTCAGACACAAGGGAGCATTTTTTTTAACTGAAGGATAATGCAGAGGTGTATCAGTACACTCCCATTGCACCAGTTATGTTTTGTAAGCCTCACGTAATCGGTATCGAGCATATTGCCATCAACCGGCCACAAAGCCAGACTCCGTAAGATTCCTGATGGAACAACCTAATAAAACTTTGACCGACCCTGGAATAAAACTCCGGACCTCATGCTCAGCAGTTGCGCTTGCGACCACTCCAACAATAACGCAGTCAAATTCACTTCATACCTACCTATTTTTAACCACCTACTTATTTTTTAACAATCTATTTTTAAGATGGTCAGATTTTTTGGATAATTATGATTTGATGACAAATCGAACAAGCCCTATAAGACATTTTGCATTTATAAACCAGGATTCTAGTAGAAAAACAACAAAAACTCCCGTCTGAATAACAACATCACTTACCACTGAAACGCTAACCCCGTGGGGATTCCTATAAAGTTCCCGAGAAGCGAGAGTTAAGTCCAACCAGTCGTCACTTTAGATTCGATAAAACATTTTTGAGGTTAAGACGTCCTAACACTACTATAATAACTAAATAATTTGTTCTGTTCTGTGTGAAACCAATAAATACTTTTTCTTTCTTTCTTTCTTTAACTTTACTCGGCCTTTGTTTGAATGAAGATAACTATCCGAGGAGCAGATGGCCTGCCATCTGCTCTTCGGATAGTTCAATTAATGAAAAAACTGCAAGCCTTGGATGGTTTTCTCATTAATTAGCGAGAAGTGGCGGAATATCGAGAAATGTACAAGGTACGGGGTAATGTCTTTGCCCAACAGTTGGACAGTACAGGTTAACAAAAATAAATTGGTTGAGGTGCAATTGTTATTTTTTTCGAAGTGTTGATTGAACTCTACAATTAGTTAAACAAGTAATAAGTTTTTAAACTGACATAGCCACTAAAGTAAGACTATCATAAACACTGAGATATTTACCATGTTAACTTTTTGTTTCGAGCTCCCGATATTTCGGCGCTGTTACTAGCTCCATGATCACGGACGGTTTCCGTGTTATGATAGTCAAACATTATTTTCCATTTTCCGAGCGTAGTTACTATAATAAAGTGTTCCATTTATGACTTCATTTTAGATGCTAATAGAATATTAATGAAACAATAATAGACCCGTTAGATAATACGGCAAAATCAACATCCACGGGTATCCTTCGCGATTCAATTTTCAAAAGCTTGATTTTATCAAAACAAGTTTTAATTTTAAACTTTACACAGGATGAAATGACAACAATTATATAGCAGGCTTTTATGAAATATGTTACAGGAGATACGATATCTATAAATTGATAAACAAAACAGCTGCTTTTTAGTATGTTTCCAAATACAAAATGACTGCAGAAGGATGCATCCAGAGACGTTTCAATATTGTTGAATGGCACAAACTGCATGAAAAAGTCTCACGTTTTTTTTGCAAAATGAATCTCTCTTTATCTTGGTCACTCTAAACTTTAGAGTGATCAAGGTAAAGAAAATAATTGAAAACCCTTTAGAAGTTTAGAGTCTAAAGGGTTTTCAATTTACACCAAACAAACAAATAAAGAAGTAATTGATTAGTAGACTCTCAGCATGAGGTCCTGGGTCCGATTGCCGGGTCGGGCAAAGTGTTATTGGGTTTTCCAATTAAGAATTTCTCAGTGGCAGCCACGGAGTCTGGGTTTGTACCCGGTTAGGGGCAATAGGCTCACTCTCATGGGACAATGAACATGGGACTTCAACAAAACCGGCAAAATGTGGGTGCACTATTAAGTACAGCTCTGCCTAACTCTGCCTTACCCGCTCGAGAAAATTTTGTCCGTATTTTTAGTGTATGTTAGATGGGCATAATAATATGACTATCGAGCAATGGTTCGAATGTTTCATATCCTATACGTATTTTACAAAATCGGCTTTCAACAATTTCCGTAAATCCCGAAAATAAACAACAATTTTCTACACTAGCTAAACCATAGCTAAACCTACACAAGTTTAGTAATGATAGCCAACTCTCCAACTAGCATATCGTTTACGATACGGTATCCTTTAACTTTTACTAACAGTTCACCTCTAAAACCCTCACGCGGTGCTGTAAAGTCAATTACCTGACCCTCCGGTAAAATATTACCCTCATATGAGGGAGTTTTAGGTTGGAAACTGTGTTCTTTTTCATTTGCGTATTTTATTGATGTAGCTTCGAGTTTCCTTGTTTCATTTATTAAAATATCGTTCATTAAAATAGGACTATAGTGAGCACATATTGTAGAGTAGGAAGTTTCTTCCCGCGATTTTCAATACAGTTTTTTAATAATGTTCAGATCAGCTTCTGGTTTTCTGACTATCGGCTACGGTTAATATCACTTACGGAGGTAGGTAGATAAAAGTGTAATTTTAAATATTTGAGTGGAATATTACAGTTTCATAAAATGTAGCAACAAAACTGATGATTACTAGCTAGACTACTTAAATAATATCTTAAAGAACAATTTTGTCATTCTTAAGTAATACCCCTAAGGATAAAGTAAGGAATGAGCATAAAAATTAAAAAGGAAGTTACAAGTTACAGAAAAGTTGAAAGGCAATCGACTATCTTGGTATGGGCATGTGATGAGGAGGGACAAATAGCATAATTATGACTAAAAGAGTGATAAATATGTATAAAAGTTGATGGATGAATATCATAGGGAGGAGAAGAAGGAAACAATGGATGAATTGTGTGAAGAATGAAATACAAGAAAAAGGAGTAAATGATAGTGTAACGGTTGACAGAGGAAATGGAAGAAAAAACGTAACGTACACAAAGTAACATAGTAAAAATTATCAAAATGTTAGTAACCATATTTTAACGATTGTCTGGCAGTTTGAGTACTATAAGCGACCCACCCAAATGTCCTTTCTTTGGTATTGTTCGTCGTGACGTTGAGCTCCTTGAGTTATAAGTCGAGCTCCACGATAACTGACAAATGCTTGCACTGACTGGACGGGTCAACTCAAATCTGTGTGGTGCTTTCTTCAAAAGACCATCTCAGACACTAATTTGCATAATCTTCATGTGTGTATGTCTGTACCTTGAACATATTGTAAACCCAAACGATTTTAAAAGAGTGTCCGTGAAGTTTCTTGCCATTCTTCTCATGAGACCAACGCTTTGGAATGGGCAACTACAGTACAATCACGAGTTATTATGCCTTGTGACTGGGACTGTAGCTTAGTTTATTTAGCTTCAGTAGTTTACTGCCGCAATCGGAGAGCTTCAGTGGTTGCTTGAGACGTCGCTTGGTAAAGATTTTTGGCAGTTTTGTCATACAAAAGTATGTCAAGCCTTTGCTGGGTGGCGGCTTGAGTAATCGTTGGATATCTCTGAGTGCCGCAGTTAGTTTAATTCGACTATTCAAAAGTGCCTGTAACGTCCTACTTGAAATAAATGCTTTGATTTTGATTTTTTGATTTTGATGTCAGTTTAAAAACTTACACCGTTAAAATTATTCATCTAACTACCAAATCATTCATCCCTTACATGACTACGCTCTTGTTCAAAGTAACATCCGTATGATTTCTCCAACTAAAGTTTCATACATCCCTTCGGCATTCAGACATTCAATTACACCATCCAACAGGAGATTCTACCCCGACAATTTGTAATCATCAATAGTACTTGCTGAAACGCTTACGACCCTTTACATAACATAGTTCCTTCATCAATTTGATCCCATAATTTGCCCTTTATCCCCTAAAATTGGATCATGAACTTTACCAATTTCGGGCCATGGGGAATTAAATTAAAATATTCAGAAGAGTTTTTGAATTTGATTGAAAGTTATTTGTGAAGTAATTCGGTTTGACGAGCTCGCCATTTTGGTCAATTACAGGCTTTTAGGAAGTTTTGTTTATTTACAATTGGATTATGAACTTTATCTGGATTATCTTTGGGATCTTTTTTTTTTTGTTTTTAGCTGTAAAGTTTTGCTAGCCAAACTTTTCTTTCATTCTTTTTCGAAATTTGTATCATCAATTTTTTTCTGCATTTTTGCTTGACACGGATGTTAGTAAAGTTCGTATTGTTAAACTTTATCGTCAAAGAAAGTTATACGAGTATTCACCGTCTGTTTCTGTTCAGCATGATTGTGTTTTCTCTTCATGAATACTATCAAGTTTCTTATCTCACTCATCTTCTATGGTCTATCTTCAGACACAAATGTCAGTTCTTATACAATTATATATCATCAAAGAAAAACTAATCTTTGCAAAAACATCAAGTTCTTAGCCAGCTTTTGCCCCAATTTTCGCCCGCCATGAGATCAGAAGTGTCATGCTCCGCAGCAGAACCACTTTATTCAAGTTCATATTAGTAAATCACACCCGTGAAAACCCGGGGTGAGTCGCTAGTTAAATATTATTATTATGGATACTACGATTCCTTTCGCCTCACAAACTGAACCACGAATGTAGGTCGCAAATGTCCAATTAAGATGAAAGTAGGTACTTCTCTTTTACATTTTATAAAGCTTCTAAGAATTCGGCTTGAGAAATTTTTTAGCTCATTAATTTCTTTATTATAGAAATTAGGACGGCTGTAGGCTTTTGTTGGTTCTCTCGTGGGGTTAGCATAAAGCTTATTTTAATGATTTGTCATAATAACTGAAAATATGGAATAATATCTTAAGGTTTCATGTAAATTGGGATTCAAAGTTAAAGAATTAAACGTTTTTCTTGTAATTTCAGTAAGTGCTTGATTGTTGAGAAAATGTTAGATCTTATAGATTTAATTTATGTGTACTACATTTAAGGTATTGAAAGCCAATTAGAAATATAAAATGACGGTCCTATATCATTTACCTTCTTGCAGATACTAGCTGTAACGATATTTTACTAGTTACGTTAAAATACAGACTCGGCCGTTAATAAGAAATTATGGTTGGAAAACCATCTTGTTGATCTTGCGGTGGTGACCGCTACTGCTGCTGTCTTGTATTCGATTCCTAGATTAGGTACTTAAAGTATTGGGTTTTTCCATTTTATTTGAAGTTTGTCATGGTAGAACATAATACTTTTTAAGTACCAACACTTTTTTTGTAGTATATTCACCGCGCTTTGTTTTTATATATAGGTATTCATGTAATTTGTTGTCGTTTAATTGTGCTTCTAAGTGCTATGCTATATTTTTAGTGTGAACTTAATAAATGGTTTGTCTGTCTACCTATCCATCTTGAATTTCTTAAAACACAAGTCACCCATCCTCGGCAGTTCCACACTTAACTTAATATTTCCCCTGTCTTTATTGAAGCACTTAAAAAACTTCTCCTTAATAGCTAAAACCACAAAATGAAACTAAATTCACCACAAGTTTCCAACAAAAACTTTTGACAAACGACTTTCAAGAACGAAAATAGTTGTCTTTATATATTACCAACTTTCTTTGACTATTGCCTTTGAAATCCGTACCTACTGCATACAGGAAGAAGTTTCTAAATCAATTTGCTCGACGATATTCATAAGCTTTACCTTCGATTTAGGAGTTATGGCTATTGAAAAAACATCAATGAATTATTAATGAAAGCTTTCAACAAAGTTCTCGTTTGATCTGAACACAAGCGACGTAGGTACGTACGTCTGTCTGTCTAATACGTAATAATATCGGCCAACGTTGTGTTTATCTCGACCGACTCGCTGAACAGACATTGTCCCCCGACGGAGCCTATTCAATATGCATTATGCTAAACAGATGCGACGTTCCTTTGTTTACGGAAACGCGCCGTTTTGATAAATAAGCTCGTACTATTGGAAAACGGGGAACACTTCCAACCGATCTCACTGTGACGTGCACTGTCGCAAGCGCTTACTTCCCTCAAAGACTCGGCGGAAACTCTTTGTTGTCCCTCAAAGATTGCGAAGCCGCTCGTCGTGCACTGCTTTCAAAACTCTCAACGTCGATAAAGTGTACTTTCGTGTGTTCACTGCGTGCGTCCCGATTTATTTTTACCTCAAAAGTAAACTCAAACGTTCTTGTATCTTGATTTATAGTGGCCTCGTAAACGCTGCCCAACATGATTCACGATGACACAAAAATATTTTATTTTAACGATACGATGGCTTTTTTAACCCAGTTTTATTCCGAACACGGCGCTTCTCCGAGACTCCATGATCTTCCGCGTCGGTCTTACGCACAATTTTCTCCAACGCACTTAAAAGTCATCGCATCAGCCGAGCCGGCTGATTGCCAAGTTTTCCGTTTCGAAGTCGAATTAAAAAAAGACGTTACACTAACTTTCGCGCGTGTAAATATAGTTGAGGGTGAACGAACGTGTCGCTAGCACTGACCTCCTTTCTGCGTGATGTTGAACGTGCGGAGCCGGTACGAGTCCTCGTCAGGTTCCTCCTCGGGCTGGTGCTGTGGTGTGCGGGGAACGTCCAGGAACGCGTTGGAGCGCCGCGGCTGGTTGTGCTGGCCGGGAGGCGGCCGGCGCCGGGCGGAGGCCTGTCGCCGGACCTGTGGCGGGGTCTCCGCCTCGGCCAGGCGAGGCTCCGAACTGTACCGGGTCCTGGTCTCTCTATCCAGTTGCTGCTGCTGCTGCTGGCGCCGCTGGCGGACCGAGCGGCCGCCGGTGATGCGCGCGGACTGGGAGCGCGCAGCCGGCCTGCGGCGAGGTGCCGGCGTGGTCTCCATGGGAGCCGCGAGGGCCTCCATACTCGCGGAGGCGGGAGCGCATATCGACTGCGAGCGCTTCGTGCGTCCGTCCGTAGCCATGGTCGCGACGATACTGAAGCGTCGAGCGTCGTGAAGCAACGTCGCCCCCCCTCTCTCCTGAGCGTTGGGCGGGCGGGCGGACTTGTTGCATCGAGGATTATGAGATTAGTGTTCTTTTAAATGTCACTAATTGTGAGTTTTTCATGAATGGTTGCAGAAGTACTCTTTTATTCGAAATGTAAATAAAACTTGCGCGTATTGTTGGTGGTTTTACGCTAAATAAACTTACGTGTGTTTCCACCAAAGTTTATTCAGTGAATAGGCAACTTTCTGGATCATTGGGCTGCGCTCGTTAGCCCATTAGATACCTACGTTTATTGATTTACACCTTTGTTTAGTTGCGGTTTTCTTTCAAGTAGAAAGAAAATTCCGATCGGTTGTAAAAATTTTGTTTAAATTCGGGAGATTTAGAGCAAAAGTGATGTGAATTTGTTCAGAGTTTTCTGCTTCGTTTCAGTTCATACACCTGGCAGCTTGAAATTTATATTCGTAGGTATTGGAATGTAAAATTAATGGTGTTTACAACCTTGCTCTTATTTTACTTATTTCTGAAAAAGCAAACTGGTTACAAGGTCGATGGACTGAAAAATATAACTTTCTAAGAACATGTCAAAAGAAAAGTTTACAAATGGGAGTTTTATATTTCTGGACAGTAAATTTTAGATAAATATTTATATGTTGGTCATTACTTTAGTGGGACTGCTTTGCTATTTGAGTTGTCGCAAGCGGATCTGCTGAGCATGATTCTCGTTTCGACGAAATTGTTATTGGGTGTTTATAAAGGAATTTCTCGAGCCAGAAATTCTTTATTTATGTCCAATTGATGGCAATGGGCTCACCCCCTACTATATGAAACTTAAAACATAACTGGCAAAATGTGAATGTACTGTTCTGCCTAACCCTTCGGACATTAAAGGCGTGCTGCTATGTATTTTGGTTTGGTAAACCGTGGTAAGGTTTTATTGATCAACACCACACTTCAACCTAATGCACACGCATCAAAACATCACACCTGTAGTCTTCAAAGGATTATTGCAGAGGTGTTTTTACTAGTACCCTCGAGGAGGTCTTTAGAAAGCTTGCAGACGGATGGACAGCACAAGGTATTCCGATCGGGGATAAAATGTTATCGAACCTTCGCTTCGCAGACGACATTGTTCTTTTTGCTTCCGAAGCAAATCAACTAGAAAAAATGCTCCAAGACCTGAGCACTGCAAGCCTTGAGGTTGGACTGACGATGAATTGGTCGAAGACTAAAGTCATGAGCAATGCCGCTAAATATAGGGTCGAGGTTGATGGGCAGGAAATACACTATGTCGACGAATATATCTACCTGGGCCAGCTAGTTTCCTTCAATAACCGACAGGACAAAGAAATCGACCGTCGAGTTGAAAATGCCTGGAGGAGCTACTGGTCCATGAAGGCATTTATGAAGGGCGACCTTCCTATTTCACTGAAGCGCAAGCTGGTCGACATGTGTATCCTGCCTATCCTAACCTATGGCGCTCAGACTTGGTCTTTGACTAAGGCTCAGAAGTCCAAACTCAACGTTTGCCAAAGAGCGATGGAACGTAGCATTCTTAAGATTAGACTCTCCGATCGAATGCGCAACACCTTAATACGGTCTAAGACAGGCATCGCCGATGTTGGCCTTAAATCTGCCATGTTAAAATGGGACTGGGCGGGTCACGTTTCAAGGATGAAACCGGACAGATGGGCGAAGATAGTAACACAGTGGGTGCCTGAAGACGGCCGACGTAACCGAGGCAGGCCCAAAAAACGCTGGCGTGAGGATCTGGACTCATTTGCAACGGATTGGATGGAGAAGGAAAATTGTAAAAAAACTTGGAAAGCCATGGGGGAGGCCTTTGCCCAGCAGTGGGACAGTGTAGGCTAAGGAAAAAAAAAAAAAAAAAAAGTATCTTATAGGTACACCATGGTACACCTACATTTCGCCAGTTTTAATTAAGCCCCATTTAATAGGGTCACACCTATTAGTGTAATTTCAGAGTTTTAATAAGTAACCAAATCGTGTAACCAAAATAAAATCTAAAGTTTATGGTAATTCCTTACCCTTTCCTTGGTAATTCTAGGAGAGAGACAAGGATAGATTAAATCAAACATGTAGGTAAGGTAAATTCATAGCTGTCCCTGTAACGTCGACGTAATTGGGTAAGAACGATCGTATGTATTTCCCTCACGTACCCTGGACTAGCCGAGGACAGATCCAGGGTAAGGATGTTGGATGTGGGATGTGGAGCTCCGTAACCATAACCGAAACTATCGGATATCCGAAAAATAAATATTTCTAACCGAAACCGATTTAAAAGTTTAAAAGGCACAGGTTAAATTATTATTAATTATCTTTATAATAATAACTGGCCGATGGCCGAATTTTAGGGGTTTTTGATTTTAGTTTTATTGATTAATATTTTTAAGCATTGGTAACATTGTGTTTATTTCGCCCAGTCCAGCCGTCTTTTGTCATTATAATATCTATACTTAACCGAAATTATGCGAAACTAGTGGAAAATACGAAATAATTTCTTATCTGAATACGTAGGTATCCGAAACCGGTATAATATTACTCATATACCGGATATCCGTATCCGAATCCAAATCGGAAATTGCATATCCATATTATAACATCCCTGGTCCAGGGGACCGGCAGGGGACATTTTTGTTGCTGAGGTAGATAAATAGTGGGTTCATATATTTGGTAGAAAGGATTGCGTAGTAAATGCGAGGTTTGGTTACAATATTAGGTTTCGTGGTCGCTTGATGACTAGGTACTACGCAAGGAAGCCCAGACCTTCCTTGCATAGTCATCACTACATATACTGTGTGATATTTCTTGGTAAATCAGTCGATAGGAATATTCTTCTTCTTCTTTTTAAAAAACGTTGCCCCACACTAGGATTTTTTCTTTTATCGTGGGTGCGTTTAGAAACATTTAAACTCCAGATATATACCCAGACCCGAAACAACTATCGGTAGGCCATACAAATATCTGTTCGACCCCGCGGGCCGCGACACGCAGCGCAGCAGTTCAATCACTCAGCCACTTAATTATCGTTAGGAAAATAATATTGGAAGTTATCGGATTCACTGTAAAAAATTATGAAATTTTACATAAAAAAATGTAAAATTGACGAAAATTATGTAAAATTTCATATTTTCCCGTAAATTTCACAGATTTTTCGGAAATTTTACAGGATTATATAATTTTTTGCATGTAAAATTACATAATTTTTAACAGTGTTGTCGTATATTGTCAATGTCGCGCGAATCACCTGTACCTGTGCCCAGAGCGGGAGCAGTCGTTTGATGATTTCGCAACCTCCAAAAAAGACTACTTATAATTATGTTGTAAGTATCTAACCGCAATCAAGAATAGAAATCAATTCAGAAACGATTTTCTTGAACTCAATACCCAAACAAACCACAACAAGTAAAGAAAATAAGCTCAAAATAAAGAAAATATAAAACAATAAAGACAAAATAAACGAAAAGGACAAACACGTTTGTGTTTGTCCTTTTCGTTTACTAGACATGCTCAGAATTTGTTATTAAATGCTCTTTTCAGACGAAATTGAAACAGAAATAATATGTACACACGGCTACACATCAAGCTATACAAAACCAGTTAATCTTGGCCTCACTTTACTAGATCTTTTCGCACAATGAACGATCAGATTATACTGGTTTTGTATAGCTTGATGTGTAGCCGTGTGTACCATCACCTGCAATAATGCATGGGGAGTTTAGAAAAAATACCGTGTGAAGCAAGAAATGACGCCACCTGGCGTAAATAAGTACTCGATTAGCAACATTGATTATATTGTTGATGCTACACTAACTAGAGGGCACTCACGCTGTATAAAATGTTTATGTAGTATCTTTTTTCTGTTTAAACATTCAAATAATTTATAATGAATTATTTCTATTATATAAATTTATTCCTAACTACCTACTATGTTTGTTTAAATTGAATATTATTATCATTTTATAACAATCTGATTTTAATTATCTATGTTTTAGTTTTCAAACTTGAGGGTAGGTCGAATATGAATTCATAAATAAATTAGTAGGTAGTAGAAATAATTAGATTGAAGATTTATGAGTTGTGACTAAGCTCAATTGATTGTTCGCTAAGTTTGTTTCGATTATCTCATTCGAGTGTGTTTAGCTCAGTTTTATTTTAATTTAGGTGAATTAACTTATTGCATCAAAATGAGTACGCGTTGTAATATAGTTTTCGTTACAAGAGCTCAAATAACTGATTTGCAAAATCAAGGCAAAAACTTATCGACACTCGAAACTTGTCGACCTAACTTATTGTTAACGTAAGTAGTTTTGATATCAAATTTTTATAAGAAAAAAAAATGTTTTAGTAACGACTATACTTCTTAATAAATAATCATTATTGCGTATACTATATATTTCTGTTATATTGTTGCAGAGAAAAACAGTTGTTCTATTGGTACGACGATTTGAAAACGAGGGTTCTTTGCAACACCATCAAAGAACTAGTAGACCACGGCGCATAAACACATTACAGCGTCAAATCGTGTTATGAGAGTATGAAGAAAATGGATTCCTGCCGATGACAGACTATGCTGCTATAAATGACTCAAGTGTTGACAATGCCCGTCGTGCTCTTAAAAGTGAAGAGCTGCATTATAGGAGGCATGTTGTGAAACCCTGGCCCACAGAAAACCTTAAAAGGGCAAGATTACAGTTCGCTTTGGATCATGTTAACTTTGATTTGAGTAATGTTTTTTCATCTTTACAGATGAAAAAACTTTTAAGTCCAGTGAACACGGACGCTTATGTTTGTGGTGCCGAAATAATACGTGATAAACAAGTGGTTATGTAGTGTCCAATATGCTGGTCATATTACAGTGAACGTGTGGGGATAGATAAGTGTTGCCGATCCAGGATTTATATTTCATAATACTTAAAAATAATATTACTTAACTTTAGTACTTATTATTTATATTAACTGGAGACCGGGTTATTATAACCTATTACAAGACTTACGTATTTTTAATAACTAAAAAAAGTCAAACACAACATTTTTTTTTTACATTACGTAAGAACCGTTTCGTATGTTTTTGTGCAATTGTATACCTGTTATCCTACCTATTTAATTCATTTAACTTTTCACTTTTGTGATAAAATAATCCGGTCTCCTGTTTGTCTTTGTTGAGGTTACAAAAGCTTCAATCCTCTTTCCGATTTTGGAAACGAATACTTAAGCTATGGCCTCAATAAGAAGTTTTATATAATATAATAATGTTGAACGATAATAAATGTCTGTTTTTGAATAATAAACTGTAAGAAATAAACCTCTTAAATTTGTGTGATAGTGTCTTTTTGTTTGTCTCCGTTCATCCCTGTTGCTAACTGACTACTAACTCGAATATTATATTTTTGAATGCTATGCGCACTTATTAGCTTAATGAAAACATTCCTTATGGTTTCCTTTGTTTTTTTTATCATTTAACTTCTCACTTAATCCCACCTAATACGACGTGTTTCCTAACTTCTTACTTACCTAACCTATTCCCAAGTCAAAGTCCATTTTTTTCTATATCTCAGCAGAATATATTACATTTAGTTATGACTAAGTTATAAAAATCTACCTCCTTTTTATTTCACCTACAGGTGACACCGGGTAATCCGGATATTGTCATTGCGGAAAGTAAAAACTTTAAAGGTTTAATTTCTTATTATTATTTAAGTAGGAATTACAAATTAAATTGCTGTGAGGTAGAAACAGAAATAAAACTTATGCCACCTACAACTGACACTGGGGATTGAAGAGTTTAATATCACAGTTGTGCAGAAACCAAACGCCATCTATTAATTGTTTTCGAAAATTTGATTTCTACCTTCACAGAAAAATAGGCCTTAAGGTATCCATGCACTTATGTGGGCGACTGTACATACACGAAACGAGCGTTAGTCTCTTGTTTCGAAATAATATCTTTCTTCGTTTATCTTGTCTGGCGCACATACTTATATGACCTTCGTCACTTTTATATACCTACTACTCTGAAAGTCTGTAGTACGAATTACTTTTTGACGTAAGTCTCTGACAAGTATTTTCATAACATAACATAACGTCTGTAATCGCCGATGGGCTAGGCAGAGGTGTACTTAATAGTACACCGAGTTTTTTGCCGGTTAATTATACCAAAAGATCGCTAAATGTCCAGTATAATAATACTTTCAGGATGTTGTTGAGACTGCCACAATCCTGTAGTGCGACACAGATTTTTACCTAAGCTCGTACCGACGCGACGTGTTTCACGCGGTGGTCACAAGAAAACTGTTTCGTTACTTAGAGCAGAGAGCTTTAGCTCCCCTATTTAATCCATACTTCCATACTAATATTATAAAATAAAACTAATATTACAAATGCGAAAGTAACTCGGTCTGTCTGTCTGTTACTCAATCACGCCTAAACTATACTGAACCAATATGCATGAAATTTGATATGAAGATATTTTGATACCCGAGAAAGGACATAGGCTACATTTTAATAATAAAAAAAAAACTTTATTCAAGGGGTTGAAAGGGGGGTACGAAAATATTACTTTTGGTCGCGATAACCGGCATCGGTAGCGATAACCGACATCCGCGCGGTTGAAACCGCGGGCATCAGCTATAAGTCCATCCAAACTAATATTATAAATGCGAAAGTAACTCTGTCTGTCTGTCTGTCTGTTACTCTTTCACGCCTAAACGGCTGAACGGAGTTTGATGAAATTTGGTACAGACATAGTTTGGAACTTGAGAAAGGACATAGGATAGTTTTTTTTTTATTTCGCGAGATAAACCAAAAATCTGCCGGAAACCAAAAGTCGCGGGCAAAAGCTAGTCATTAATAAATTCCAAAATTCAAATCGAACACCAGTCTTAGTTAGTCTAGCTAATGGTTGCAAGCACGACTGTTTAGTTTGAAGTCTGGGTTTGACTCCGGATGGGTTATGGAACTTAAACAAAATCGTGAAACGTAGACGTATCATGTACATCTCTACCTAGCCCATGGGGCATTGCAGGCGTGATGCTATGTTATGAATTCACATACAGCATTCGCGTTCATTCAGCGTATAAACCCTCATCATTTGGTTGGAAATGATTGACAACTTCTTTAAGAAAACGACACAAATAAAATCATCTTAACAGAAAAGACTCCACATTTCGAACGCACATTTAAAAATGTTATTTACTTCGTTTCATATTTTCTTTAACAATTTCTCCATCACCGGGTATATATGAAGATGATTTGCCTATATATCAGAGGGGGGAATAATCTTACTTCCCTTATATCATGTGAATTAGATCACCAAAGCGACGAGAGACAGATTAATGACATTTACTTGGAGTATGTGTTCAGAGTTTTTGAGCATCATAAGCCTTGGAATATATTATATAAACAGGTTATAACATCGATTGATTTTGGAAGCGGGAATAATATCTTCAAGTATTTGCTATAAATAACCCGGTTACAATTAAAGCAGTAGAGTTCACCGGTAGACCTTACATGTGTAAGTGTAGGAAGGCCTAGGGCAATCTTTACGTATTTTGGGGTTTCTCTTAAACCAAATGCGGTCTGGTGGTTGTTTAAAGGCACACGCAAGTAAATCTACCTACCTATCACGCACCTACCTACCTACTAGTTACATATTTAACATCAGGTACTCAAAACAAATAAACACACATTAATTTGCGAACATGGTAAATATCCCGTTTCAGTGCCTCACATTTTTTTGCACTATGTAACAAAAAAAAACTCGAATTTATAACTGTTGGTTGTTAAAAGTTTACTCTCACTAACGATGGCTAGCAAATTCACAGGTTAGTTACAGTGAAAAACTGGCCAAGTGCGAGTCGGACTTGCACATGAAGAGTTCGGTACCAAAACGTTCGGTAATATAAAATCACGTTTGTTGATGGGACCACCCTGAAATATTTATTTTATTCTGTTTTAAGGCGCAGATACGAGGGACACCGTAAAAACGACCTGTTTTTCGTTGCTGAGTTAGCCGTATTGCTACTTATTACAATTCCAAAAAAATACAGTGTATAGTCAAATGTATAGGTAAAAGACTTATGCAAAACTATTTTCTAAAATTAATCAAGAACCTCGAAAAAAAAAACACAAAATCACAAAAAAATCACACGAAAAAACTTTTTCGTCTCGAAATGCTCAATATTTTGAGCGATAACTGTTTTTTTTTTTACTATCAGAAAGGAAATTTAACCAACTAAAGACATATGTAAAAATATTTTAACATTACAGCGTCTTTTTTTTTAAATAAATTAAATCTGCGAACTATCGTTCATATTGGCAGTCACGAGAATCAAACGCATCCCCATTTTCAACCTTATTTGCGCTCAAGGGCGCGGGCAGTTAATGTCGCCTTAAGAATTTGTTGTTATAGTGGCAACAGAAATACAGCATCTGTGAATATTCACATAAGAATTTCAACTGTCTAGCTATCACGGTTCATGAGATACAGTCTGGTGAGAGACAGAGTCTTAGTAATAGGGTACCGTTTTTACCCTTCGGGTACGAAACCCTAAAAATATGAATCTAGTTTCGACAGTGTTAGTCCGCTTCACCGAAACTTTTATTTGTACTATTTGGAATAGCATATTTGTGTCCAATCGGAAGGTGCAGTGGTGCACACCAGTATAGGTTCACGGATTCCTGTAGAACTGTGCTCGAATCAACACTTTGAAAAAAATGTATTCATCTTCCATGATTTTTTTTTAAAACCTTGCCACATTAGCTCCTGTATCGTGGTTGCGTTTACAAACATTTAAATGTTTAAACTCACATACACAAACACACCCAGACCCATAACATCTATCTACAGGTCATATAAATATTTGTTCCGTGCGGGGTTAAAACCCGCGACACGCAGCGCAGTAATCCAATCTCTTAGCCACTGCGCCAACCGTGCCGTCATGCAGATCGACTATGTAAAGGATGTTATGGCGAAAAAGGAGCTGTCAGGTGAGATGACGAGTAATGAAAGAAAGAAAGAAAGAAAAACTTTTTAACAAAAAATAAAACCGACTTAAAAAAAAAACACAAAAAAGTAAAAAATTTATCAGTTTCTGAAGTCGGTGACTTCTGTTTGTTTGATTTCATTTTTTTGCCACCGACTTCAGAAACTGATTTATTTTTGACTTTTTTGTGTTTTTTTTTGAAGTCGGTTTTATTTTTTGTTAAAACGTTTTTATTTTGCACTTTTTGTGGTACACATGTTCATGGGTCATAATGTGGACAATGTATTTTTTTTTCGAGTTTTCTCGATTTTTCAAAAACCGCTTGTCCGATTTCGATAAAAAAATTATGGGACCATTTGGAAAGTATACCCTTTCCAACAACAAAATAAATTTTCAAATCGGCTAGCAAGTGACGTTAGTGACGACGTCGTGAGTTATGCCCGAACAAACATAAAAAAAAAATATGAACATCCGAATTGAGAACCTCCTTCTTTTTTTAGAAGTCGGTTAAAAAGAGAAGAAATAAAGAAAAGAAGAATAGAGAAGTATGGAAGATGAAGACATGTGGCTAATTAAGATAGGGCAAGAGAATGATGTTGGTAGAGTATCCACAATAAATGTTTTAGGATTTTATTACCCTATCTCGACTTTTGTTTTCCTAAACAAGATAGTCGCATTCGTAATGGTGCAGTTACACTTGGTTGTTCGCCCAAATTCGATGGCATACGGAATTCGGAAAATCTACCAATTAGTGTAAATGAGACGATCAAATGTAAAAAAAAACAATAAATTATTAGAGGACTACCAGCCAAATTCAAAAAGTTTTGAACTCTAAAGAAATTGATAGGAAACTAGGCGTAAGTACTCTTTCTTTAATTTTTTATGTCATAATCTATGACGCAGTGTGACGACAACAGTTACTTCAAATACCTATCATTTGGCCCTGTTCTCTCTTAAAACAACGCAAGACGATAGATTATTATCTATGTATCGACTCTCAGTTCATTCTCTTGACCTAAATCCTTCCTATAATTTGCGACCACAGATTACAAGCACGTGGTCTATTAATTGCTGTCAAAAACATAATACGTACCCTGAAGGAAAACTGTTACATTATTTACTAGGTTTATTATACTTGTTTCAACGTGGGCTAAAACGTGGGTGTCGGATTAAAATTCTATGAAAACTCCTACCTACGTCAATTTGCAGGCCGAAAGATCTTGCTTTGAAATTTTGTGGTCTGTACCTCAAAATTTGTAAATAAAGAAACCTCCGGGGCTTAAAAGTAGGTACCTATTAATTATTTACTTGAAAAATGTAACTGCTAGTAAACTCTTAGTTTACCTATGTAGATTCCATAAAATATATAATAAAACGACTGGTCAATTTGCAATAATTTTGGTTTAATCCAAAATTAGATTTCTAAACTAGAAAGTTTGTTTGTTTGGTTAGTTGAACGAGCTTATCTCAGGAACTACTGGTAGGAATTAAAAAAAAATATGGGTTAGGAGGTTAATTTATCGAGGAAGGCTTAAAACTATATAACATCACGCTATGACTAATAGGATCAGAGCATGAAAGAAAAATGTTAGTGTTAATAAAACCCTATCATTCAATATTTACGCACAGATATAACCTCGAACCAATAATCACAAACGGCCCAATAATCCTGCTAATCCCAGCTTAGACATACAAACAATACGACCAACTTCAACCCCCCAATATTCCGGGGACCAGCAGCCTATTATCGGTTCTGTCCGGTATTAAGTACACATGACTGCACTTTCGAATCACGGCAGGCAACGGACACCCTCAAAGATAATTGAGCCTTTGTCCGGCGGAGACTGGCTCACAGCTGAACATGATACTGAGTTAGGGTGGACAGGTTTCTGATTTGTATTTTCAGGACAAATCAATTAGTTTCACTATTGATTTGATCATTTTTTTAAATCTTTGTTTAAAAATTAAACAATGCTTTTTAAGTTTGATTAAACTAAAAAAAAACACCGTTTTAAGCTTTTAAGGTTTTTATAAAAGACTTTTCCGCATTCTCTACTTGACAGAATCAAACTAAAACAAATTATCTACTTGGAAGAATATGCCAACCTCAACGCGGGGAAAGTCGCTAGCAAAACAAAAGCTAGTTCTCGATAATTACGCTAAAAAAATGAGTAGAAAATGTAAAAGCCTTGGAGATAAAGAAAGTAATCTTTATTTAATAAAGTAAGTACCCACTCAAGTATAAAGTTCTGATTGAAACGATAAGCTTTCTTAATGGAAGATCTGCTCGGTAAGTGTTTAAAAGTCGAAGTTTTCCTATTTTTTTATTGTTTGAAGCGTGGATACTTTATTTATCGTTCTACTTTTTTGTAGTTATAAAGGTAAAACATAGATGTAGGTACCATTGATATAATAAAACCCTAGATGCACAGTCTCGAACAAAACAAACAGTCGAAGCTGTCTCCAAACACTCACCAATACACGCACTACTACATATACATAGTTATCTTCACTATAAACATATTTTTTTTTGGCAAATTCAACCTTACGCAGATTCCTTTTACAATGCAGTTATAAAAAGCAATATAAAAAGTATTTTGTACGACCGTGCAGAGACGCGAGCGACGCGAGACTATTTGAAATGAGTTCATTGTGAACTCATTTTAAGCGGACGGCTTTGAGACGCGGAGTGTGTATCTTGGGTTTTATTATATCAATGGTAGGTACCTAATAGATCATAGTCATCCACCAGACAAACCACAAAACGCCACGTGCTATAATCCTTACATAATTATTCCTTTTGCATCTTTTGAGACTTGAATGTAATATTATTCACGTCAAAAACTAAAACCTCCCAACTTACATTAACAATGATTCTGTTCCAAATAAATAACACAAAGTCTCGATAATATCTCTACTAGAACTAAATCCATGGCTTCCTAACGAAGGTGTTTAGTACGTCCAACTTGACCTGTACCTAAGTCGGGGCAGGTGGAACAAGGCAGCTAGTTAACCAACCTGCAGGATAATTACTTAGCCCAGTGGTGTCGGCCCGACTTACAAACAGTAAGTCGTAGGTTCGAAGCTTCGAACCCAGACAGGTGCATTATTAAGTAATTCTTTAATTTCATCACCACTGCTCTCAAAACGGTGAAGAAAAACATCGTGAGGAAACCGGCATGTCTTATAACCCACACTGGGCCCACGTGGTAAATTGATAACCCATTTCACTCATCGAGAGGCCTGAGTGCCTGCAGAGTGGAAACATTATAGGCTGATGATGATGATAGAATATACCCAGTACACGAACATTTCGCCTGTAATGTTTAAGTCCCACATAACAGGGGGACCCAGGACCTAGGACCTGATGCTCAACAGTTACGCCTGCGACCATGCATTAGACCAATAATGCAGTCATGTTCTTAAGCTGAATCGCATCAGATTCCAAAACACCACCACGTTCGTTACATCACCATCTCAGGGCCAGTTGAAAACCAGCGTCGGGCACTAGCTGCTCGGCAGTTTGCTGAACTGGTCCTATTTGGCGCAGCCGTGAGATGCACACTCTTTTTTTTTTTTCTGTTTGTTCATTTTATTTTTTATTGTTTGTTGTGTGCACTTGTGGCATATTGTGCTAAATAAATATGTTTTCTTTCTTTCTTTTCCTTTTCAAAACAAACACATAACCAGCAAATATTTGGGTGATTGATTGACGGGTGATTTTAAGTCGAGCTGAGGGAGTCATTTGATGATTTTCCACCCTCCAAGAAAAATAAATATGGTAGACTACCCCACTATTTCGTAGTAAAATGTCAAGTATGTCATTTGTTTGTCATGGCGTGACTTACAGTCATTAGTTCCAACAGATTTGTAGCACGAATACCATGGTGTAAGCTTGGATTTTCCAAAAATGCTTGATAAGAGCTCAATTTACTGGCATTTTCAGGAAATATGTACGTAATGGACAAAATAGTAATGGGGTTTTCCGTTGTCAATAATGCAGAAATGACCAGCAAGTAATTAAAATAGCCGTTTTTATTATTTCACCGCCACACACCATACGTACAGTCAAACAAGCTAATAAGTATACATCCAGCTAACTTGTATTTACTTTTAGGATTATACTGATACATTTAGAGACTGATTTCAAACGAAAGAGCGTTTGACACTTATCGCTTAATGCGTAGCACTTGATAAAACAAAATTACAATCAATGTTTTCAGTGTTATAGAATTATAAAGATCTCTACCCTGTATACTTATTAGCTTGTTCGACTGTACATTATACGTCTACATCTTTCTTTTTCTTTTTCAGTTTGTAGGTCTGCTAAAAGGAACGTCTGAAAAATAAACAGTACTTCTATTGAAGTACTGTTTATTTAAGTCCCACATAACAGAGGGACCCAGGACCTTTACGTTTCTTTTAGACACAATAGTGTCTAAATCATCACTACATCACTACATAATAAAACAAAGTCGTCCGCCGCGTCTGTCTGTCTGTCTGTTCGCGATAACTCAAAAACTACTGCACCGATTTTCGAAGGTTTTAGCATATTGTTTAAACGGGGTCGAAGTCGCGGGCGAGGTGCGAAGTTTACCAAACAAATACTTTGACGACAAGCTTTTCTCCCACACACTACAAACCAAAACATAATAAGACAAAGTACTCAGACGAAAATAGAATAATAATATACACAATGAAATAAACAGACACATCAGACATTCAGGAGAAACCCTCATCATATATTGTTTGCGCAGGTTTTCATTACGAAGGGCGAACCGAATGTATCAAACAAAGCAAATACACAGGGCCGTGTGCTAATAAATATTTATGTAGATATTCATTTAATTAGCTGATAGGAATACGTGTGGTATCTACGTCTCAGTCTCGTTCATATTGCCATCATTTCAGCCTGAATTGCCCACAGTTGGGTACAAATCTCCCTTTTATTCTACCACTCTGATCTGTACGTGCGTCCCTCATCCATCTGTTTCTCGCGCTCCTGACGATATCGTCAACCTAACGGGGGTATTGACGGCCCTATACGGCTATAGTCGAACAACCAGTTTTACCACCAAGAATCCAAACAACAAACTTTTTTGGGAGGGTGGGAAATCATCTCCTCCCGCTCTGTGCAGAGCGGCAGGGAGTATCAGACTTCTACTGACTGGAAACCCCCCATGTTCCTTCTTAGCTCTTTGTGCCGAGGCCGCGGTATCTCTTTCGAACAACCTGCAGCCAATCCAAACAACACCCTTGGATTTGGACCCCTGTGTCACCTGTACACTTGACGATCTTATGACTGCATCAACAAGCGCAGTTCGCATAGCTCAATATTGGGCCAAATTACTTAGTTTAATTTATTTAGTGAAGATTTGCCATCGACACGCTAAGAACAAGAAGCATTTCACCTTATTGAACAAGTAAAGCACCATAACTTTACAGTCACTTATGTCCAGGTTATTGATATCGTTATTACCGAAACTATCTATTGGCGAATGTTATCACCCAGTAATCGGTCAACCGCTGAGATAATAACTCTTACCGATCAATATTGGCTCGTTAGTTAGCGATTAACCTTCACTTGTGTTTACTGATATCTATGCTTCTGGGTTTTCCAAGTTTATGTAGAGGTTATGTAGAAGTCATCGAGATATAAGTACTAACGTACTAGAGAAGACACCGTAAATTCCTACTTTGTCCCATTCAACTGCGGCGATCGCGCCGCACCGTCGCCGAAGAAAACGCGTACCTAAGTGCCGTGATTTACATGGCGCTTAAGACCGGAAACTGAACTAATTTACTACTTTTCTTTAACTTGTGGTAAATTAGTTACGGTTTAGACGAATTGTTATTAAAAATGTCACTTACGGGATATCTTCCGTGATTTTTAAATATAGTTATGAACCGTGAAAGCTTAAAACAGTGTTTGAATTGTTATTATTTTAGCGAAGATTAACTAACTAAAGATTCAAATTACGAAATAGGACAATTCAGTTTTTTGACGTAGCTTCTCTAGTACGTTAGTACTTATATCTCTATGGTAGAAGTACTTTTTTTTTTCGGGAGTGCGAAATCATCAAATAACTCCCGCTTTCAATTTGGGCAGAGCGGAAGGGAGTGTCAGACTTCTACTAACTAAAAACCACCCGTGTTCCTTCTTAGCGCTTTGTGTCGAGGCCGCGTTATCTCTTTGGAACAACCAGGTTAGTGACACTAACCTCTATTTAATGAGAGTTTTTAGTATGGGAATGATATGGATGACTGCCCGTTTAATCGAGTGGTTGCATGCGCGACTGCTGAGCATAAGGTCCGGGGTTCGATTCCCTTGTCGGGTGAAAGTGTTACTGGGTTTTTCCATCAGGAATCTCTCAGTAGCAGCCATGGTGTCTGGATTTGTGCCCGGTTGATGGCAATAGGCTCGCCCTCTGTTACATGGGACTTAAACACAGACATTTTATGGGAGTGTAGTCTTTGGCAGAATGAACGTGAAATTATGTTAAATAGTGTACAGGTTACATCCGGAGTTATTTACTATACGGACCTTGTAGAAACTAGAACAAATTTCCGTGCGTTCAAGCAATTTTGTCATACCTATTATTGGAATCAAATATCACAACTTAGGACCCAGTAATTGACAATAATATCCGTGGTGCTAGGCAACTGGGCTTATCCCAGTTGTATACGTCCCTGTGTGCCTATTGGCTTTGTTCTGTTCTGTCTCCTGCTGATATGGAGGGAAGTGGAAACTATGTTTTTCCTAATCCTCCGCTATTCTTTTCTGATTAATTTCGTTGCGGGATCCAAGACAGTTAAATCATTTCTCTGGGACTTCGTCGAGCTTCATTGTCTCGGCGCTTTTCTTGTGGTCGCCACTGTTGATTCTGGCTAACAGGAGTTACAGTGGTTTGGGAATAGTGTGGCAGGGCTTAAACATAACTGGAGAAATGTGGATGTACTAGACTAATAAGTACCACTTTTGCAATCCCCTTCGAGGATAACAGGCGTGACTGGTTATGTGTTTAAAGTATTAAATCAACTAAGAAATTAAATGAGTACAAATACTAACAGTAATTTACTAACTTCATCTAAAACTTTCTTCAAGTATGCTGTAACACAATACGTGTATCTACACAATACGTGGGTACGTAGGCTTGGTCATTGACACTAGCCAACTTGCAGACCAATCTAGAACTAAATTCATCTAGTGCTTGACTTTGCAGTCTAGACATTTACAAGCGTTCCCGTAGATTGCGTTTGCCTTTATTGAAGTTTTCAACAGTCTTTGAGGAAAAAAATTGCTTGATTGTCGAAAATTTTATTCATTTAAATTTGGTATCACTCTTTTCAATTTGATCTTTCTTTTAAAAGAGTATGCTTATATGGTTTGGTCACCTGAAGAGTATGAGAGTGAAAGGCGACTAACAAAAGGTATTTACAAGGCAGAAGTGAGTGGCAACGCCGGAAGGAGACGACCCTGGCAATTGTCTGAATGTGGACGAGGCTACGATCCTTACATACAAAATCAGTATGTAAGGATCATAGCAGATGGCGTTCTGCGGTTTCTGCCTATCCCCATGAAAAAAAACGGGCGTGAGTTTATATACGTTAGAGGAAATAATGCACGAGAGACATTTTTTTGAATGGCTATTTAATTTATTTAAATAGGAACTCCTTGCAAACATCATAGACGATTTCGGACTTGTGTCGCTGTCAGTGTCTGTTGTATCTGTCAGTAATGCGTTCGTTTTATTATTAGATCTTCTTGCTAAAGAGACAGCGCCTGTGCCGGTCGTGCGCATGATAAAATAATAACATGGCAGACACCAATATCGAGCACGCGGACGCTAATCCGATTGAATCTCCGACATATATTATGTAACATTTCGTAGTACTAGTTTAGGTAGCACGTTACCTTTAAGAGACTGTATTTTTTAAATAAAAATAAAATTGGGCTCATACAATTAAGCTTACAGGCTACTTTTAGTCATCCACTTAAAGCTTATGTCGGTATAGGTGCGCTAAGTACTGACGATAAATAAATTCAGGTTATCAACGATATAAAGATAAAATAATCAATATTAATACGAGCTCCTGCACTATATGTTACAAGTACCGCCGGTGTAGTCAATTACGATAAAGCTTTGGGCTTAGCGGCTAAGTGTAATGAACTAATGATTTTTGAATATAACAACACAAACACGTTAAAAATTCGAAACAGGTATTAAACAAAACCACAAAAATATCACGTCAAATCAAAAGAAATCACGTAAAATATAAAATAAATAACGTTAACATGAGCGTTAACACAGATAAATAAAAACTTCCCAGTATTCACCGAAGAGTTTTATTTTAAATACTATAACTGTCACAATTTACTGGCATAATATCCGAAAAAAATATGCTGAAGGCCATTATGAAAAAAAAATGGTTTGGATTTCTTTCTTTTTCAAACCGGCTACGACGATTTAACTTTTTGAGTCTTAGCGGCCAGCCCATTTTCGTTATTTTTCAACGAGTTTTAAATAATTTACCGTAATTAAGTTTTTAAATATAGTTTGAAGAGTTAATAATTCCATTAACCCATTACAGTTTATACTATATTTTTAACTTTTCCAAAGCAAAATAAGAAAATGTTTGATGCCTGAAAATAATTTTCATTTTCCTTCTACACAGACATTGAGGCTGTATGGTATGGTACTTTTGTCTGGCAACCGGAAAAAGAAAAAAAAAATAGTTCGATGGAGAATATTCAAACAAGCAAAGGCGGTTTACAAATTGAATTAAAGTCTTATTTTTTTAATCTTAATTAATATATTGGTGTAATATAAAATAATGTCCATCACGAGGTAAGTTTACTTTGAAATATCACTTTTCTTGATTTATTTGAATGGATCAATGTCGTCTAAAGTTTTTTACGACAGATTTTAAGTTTGATGTTTTTTTTACCTTCATATCTTTACGTCAAAATCTAAATTATCCATAGATCATTAATCAAATGGAAATAGAAAGAAACAGGAACGGATTTCCGCTTGTCAATGGCAGACTCTAAAGAGATGAGTAGTATGTATTAGTGAAAATATAATTTAATAGAAACATTAATATGACATGACGGCATCCTGTTGTAGAGGAAAATTAAGTTTTATTTGAGACATATTTTGAAGCTTTTTGAAGAGCTCGAGCAAGATAGTGGCAGCCGCTTGGATCAGTGTTAAGGTTAAGCTGGGATTGCCTAGGTTGTTCTTTGGATGGGTTATGGGTTTTTATGGCATACAGAGATTTCTCAGTGCCTCGGGTAGCACGCATCAAGGGTGTGATATTATTCCTAAATAATAACTTTTTTTTTTTAAACGTGTATCGTATCGTGGGTGCGTTCACAAACATTTAAACTGACATACACAAATACCCAGACCCGAAACAACTAACCGTAGGCCGTACAAATATTTGTTCCGTGCGGGGATCGAACCCGCGACACGCAGCGCAGCAGTCCATTGCTTGAGCCACTGCGCCAACCGTGCCGTCTGGGACTGGGAGTATAGTCCGGGCACCTGCAAATAACTGATCCACCGAACTGTCCCCCGACTGCAATATCAATCACGGAACTCATTCATCACTGAAATCCTGAAATCATTCGACTTGTTTGTTTTTACCCGACTACGGCAAAGCCAAAGGAGGGTTATGATTTTGACTGGCTATGTATGTATGTATGTATGTATGTATGTATGTATGTATGTTTGTATGTATGTATGTGTGTATCTTCATCTGTTCCCTCATAGCTTCTAATCTACTTAACGGAACTCGACATATGAGGTATCGTTAGAACCGTCTTAATTTTCCGCTGAACATAGGCTACGTGACGTGTCACAAAAAGCGATTTGGCGCCCTCTAGCGGACAAAAAGTAAGGCTTAAAAAATAAAAATGGAGATAAATTCGCCGTGTTTGGTATCATTTGAAAGGGCCTCACTTGTACATTTCCAAAATATTGTTCAAATTTAAAATCACGCCATCTAGCGGACAAAAAGTCAATAGTAAAAAAAAAATAACTAACACCAAAATTGTTTAAATAAAAAAAAGTAAAAAACTAAAACCCGACTACGACAAAAAAAACGACGCTGAAAAAGTATGAAACAAGATTTTCAGGATAGAACAAAAAGAAAAGCCGTAGTCACACGTTATAGGTACCTACCAACCTAAACACTTGAATACCGTGTGACTACGGCTTTTCTTTTTGTTCTATCCTGAAAATCTTGTTTCATACTTTTTCAGCGTCGTTTTTTTTGTCGTAGTCGGGTTTTAGTTTTTTACTTTTTTTTTTTTAGTTCACTTCCTGACATGGAAGGTGGGTATTTTTTTTTATAAAGTACCTATTTGTTTGCTTAATTGATTCAGGTCGAGAATCATTAGTATAGACCTTTTTACATTTGACGAGGATGCAAAACGACAGCACATAGTATTCTCATCTTAGAAGTAGATGTGTTTCCATTTGACTGATAATTGTGTTATTTTTATATGGTTTTTCTTTTTCTTTCTACCTTCTATTGCCATCAATAATATGGATGTTTCTTGATAAAAAAATTAAAAAAATTGTTTAGTCCGTTAGACTGTCGAAAAATATTGGACACATATTTTTTCTTTTCCACGTAAACCAAAAATGAAGACAACGAACAACAGTTCTTCGAAAACTCGTGTGATGTCACAGTTCAGTACATTTTTACCGGCGACTCATGATCTTTGACGCGTTTTATTTTCGTAATTTTTCATTAATTATATAAAACAAAAAACACGTATTTTTCGATAATCTAACTGACGGACTAAACAGTTTTTTTGTATGGAAACATCCCTATTAAATGATATAAAACTTAAGTATAATTTAAAAAAAGGCAAACCTACTTATAAAATGGCACAAACATCGCTCCTAAGTAATTGAAATGATTTTTTAAGAGCTGTCATTGTGATACCTTTTATTCAATTAATAATGGCTTTCTTGTTCATCTAACATTCAAATATTTCTTCTACTATAAATACCAATATTTTTTCAATGAAGGCGAAGAGACATGCAAAAAGTGTCAGTAATACTGAAACATGGCTAAAGTGCATAAGTTCGATTTTGGAGTCGAAAACTGCCTAGCGATAGTTAGATGTAAGTAGACCAGTACCTATATTTTCTTTCGTAAAAAAGGTGCCTTTCCATGATTTTTAACAATTATGTTACACCTACTTGAGACAAAGTTTTCATACTACATTCAATATTGTGTTTTATAACTACCGTATCCTGGTTATGTTTACGCCCCATTTAATGAGGAGCAGGGGTGTTTATTAATATTCTATACCTACTTTGTATGTACACAGGAATACCTCTCTACCGGCCATCTGCGTTTCCTCCTACATTAAGCCCTGCCTTCAAAGCGAGAGTAAGCAGGCATCTTCCGGGCACACCTTGACGTTCCATCACTAGACCTCATCCATCGCTTTCCATCAAGCGTGACGAGGTCAAGAGCAGGCCATTTAGTGATAAAAAAACAACATACGTACTTATAAAGGTATGTGTATTTGTTTATATACACAGGTAAGTATGTTTACGAACCAGCTAAGTGGAGACGCACCGGTTTAACCGGTAGTCATTACCGCACACTTATGTTCATAGACCTTGTGTTGCGTAGACTTGACACTTTTTAAATTATCATGTTTGTTTTTAAACAACAAAAACAGTTGTTATCTACATGATTAGCCTTTTTTGGGTTGCAGGAAATCATCAAATAACCCCTCCCGTTCTTGGGCAGAGCGAAAGGGAGTGTCAGACTTCTTCTGACTAAAAACCACCCATGTTCCTTCTTAGCCCTTGTGCCGAGGCCGCGGTATCTCTTTCTAACAACCCGCAGCCCCGACGGGGACATGATTAGCCTAAACTGCTTTTACACATTAGTTGATTCCATCATGGTAGATATCCAAAATTCTGAAAGAAAAATTATCAAAACAAAATAAAACGCCTGTTTGTAGCGGAGGTACGGAGGTATAGGTACTAATAATACTCACATTTTTCCAGATAAAGCACACACACAAGTCCCATATAAAAGATCGTGAGCCTATTACCATCAACGCGGCACAGCGGGGAATAACATTACCTTATCTCATACTGTAGTGCTTGGCTAGATCAAAGAAGCACAATACAAACAGCCAACTAAAATAAAACCACTTTTTTGTGTTCTACTCAAAAAAATTTTTGCTAGCCTACTGGTGTCCCACTTTTGAGCAATGGCCTCCTCCTTTCTCCTTCCATACCTTTCTATCATGTGTCTGTGATGTCTGGCCATGTTAACCCCGCAAACATGATCAGATCGTCACACCACCTTCGCATGGTCGACATGCGGCGCCGTCCTTCCTCAGGCGTCCAGTGTGTGACGATCTTTCTAAAAATTCTTTCAAAAATATATCTTTATAAAAAACACAGCTTTTCATAACCGTAGTAACCGTAAACCTCATTAAAATACTCGTTTAATATCAGAAACTTGAGCGGAATCTTGGAGATCCAAACTTTTCAATTAATTGAAAAGTGAAAGTAAATACTTCCTGAAACAAGGGTTGTCTACAAACTTGGAAAGTTGAGCTTGCTCCCGTGTCGATTCAAGAGCGTAGTCGACACGATTTGTTTATTGGAAATGGTACTTCACAGGTCAGCCTAGGAAGTTATTATCTGCCTAACCGGGTTATCCTAGGGGTGGATTGAGTAAGGCTGTCAGGAATAACTAAGGCAACCCACACGACGCACGAGCCTCGACTTACGGCGTCGCTGGCCCCGGAACACAAAGGACTACGAAAGAACATGGGTGGCTTTTAGTCTGTAGAAGCGCCGAGAGCGGAAGCGGGGGAGTCATTTGATGAAAGGTCAGCCTAGGTGGCTATTAGGAAGGGCCAAACTCAGATAAAACTCGCTTAGTTTTATCTATGCACTTAGGGCAACCCCTTGTACGAGCCTTGGCTTAGGGCGTCGCTGGGGATGACAGCAAGAGACCGTACCGTTATCGTGTGGCTAGTGCCTAACCTGGTGTCAGGGATTTTTATGCTGCACATGGGCTTCTGACTTGGCTTTACATGCCATCGGGAAATTACTCTCAGGGAGTGATAATTTAAATATGTACATGACTCGGAAAAATTAGAGGTGCATGTCTTTTGTTCGAACTTGAGACCTTTATTTGGCAGTCTGATGGTCGCATCAATAGACTATCACTGCAGCTCTCGGTTTCATTCAACCCAAAATTTTATAGTGAATACAGTTTCATGAAAGTAGGTATGAATGAATATGTATGAAGGTCCATAGAATGATTCGTATGATTTACAAGTAAATACGATGAACCGGTTGATGATTGACCAAGGATACGGTTATAAAGAACAGCGACATTACAGAGAACTCTAAATTAATGACGGCTGATAGCAGATGAACAACACCACAATTTTCAGTAATTCATCTCATTAATTTTATTGCAGTCCACTGCCGGATACCGCCCGTCGGCGACACTGCGTCGCAACACCTTGTCCTGGACGTCTAAAATGGCTACTTTAGCAGATCATAATATGAACTGCGTTCAAAAGCGTAACATGGTACTTTCATAATAGTAACTGCGTCTGTGACCACTTAGGAAAATAGATCATCATCATTTCAGCCGAAAGACGTCCACTGCAGGCTGGACATAGGCCTCCCCTAAGTGTCGCCACATTGACCGGTCCCGTGCGTCTCGCATCCAGTGGATCCCCGCAACCTTCACCAGGTCATCGGTCCACCTACTGGGAGGCCTAGATCATCCTCTTCTTACGCTGTCTCAACTATAAAGCTCTGGAACGCGCTAACGCTTGGGATTAAAAAGGCCGAAAACTGAAAACTGCTTTCAAAAGAGCAGTTCGGAAGTTCTTCTTCAAATCGGACTAAATTGCTAATAATCAAATCTCTTAGACTGTTTTGTATGTATTATAATATATTTTATTATATTCTATCTGTATCTATAATAATATGTATTAGTATGCACCTATTTATGTGTATCAATTTATATAACAAAATAGTTTTCTCCATATATTTTTTTTTTGTACTCTACCACAGTGCTGTCTTATTTGACCCTTGACTGGTAGAGAATGCCTTGTGACATTAAGTCCGCCTATGTACCACTATTGTACATGAAGTTTAAATAAATAAATAAATAATTAGAAAATAATATGAATTGCGTTAAAATTTGTAAAATGGTAACAGACGCAGTTGCTATTTTGAAATGTCCATTTTACTCTAAAGCAATTCATATTATGATGATCTGCTAAAGTGGGTATTTTAGACCACCTGAGTATTGCAACCAGTCTGTCCCACCCACGTTAGGTTGTCTCCATCTAGTGTTAGACAAAATCACTGGATTAGCAGTGAGTATTGGAATGGGCATTGTCCAAAAGATTTATCCTGTATGTTTTAATTTTGTTTGGTCTTGAGATAACGTCACTGAAGGTCAAATAAACGTGGGCTGCGACTTGTTCGAAAGACTTACCGCGGAATCAACACAAAGGGCTAAGAAGGAACATGGGTGGTTTTTAGTCAGTAGAAGTCTGACACTCCCTACCGCTGTGCCCAGAGCGGGAGAAGTCATTTGATGATTTCTCACATCCCAAAAAAAGGACAAATAAACGTTAAAATATAAATTTAATTTATGATTAATGATGTTAAGTATTTCTTAATTTTAACGAGAAATAAACAATTTGAGACCTTATTCTTCATAATGGTTTTGTAATTAGCACATTTTTTGAAAACTGAACAATACCCTATTATAGGGGGAATTGATTGACTATTCCTAGTCTACTGTTCCCCACTTGCGATGGACATCACACCTCGTATTTCACGTGATATTCTTCAAATGATCTATGATGAAGGCTTTAAAGAAGGCCGATAGGCACACAGAATTAGCATAGCAAAGTGACTTCCCCTTCTTCATTGTAAGATAAGAAGATAATTCTAGGTAGTGTAGGTACTGTCGAAAAGGGAATGTCCATAAAAGTTAAATGTAGATGACGTGACAATAGCTAAGTCAGAATTCGACCAATGAGGTCAAGTATTTTTTGACATTGACTAATTTTCAACCAATCACGGTACTTGGAGCTATTTATGCTAGCATCATTACTTAATTAGTTTCACAGGTATGATTCACATTGGTGAAAACAAATGATATAATGTAAGTAGGCACGAAATCAAACACACAGCGGGTCCAAACTGGAAACTGGATACAAATAGCGCAATCCAGAGAAAACTGGCTCAATTTGGAGGAGGCCTATACCTGCAGAGGGGTTCTTACAGAATAAATTTCGGAAACAGCAAATAATATTATATTTAAACTAACAAACCAAATCTTTTTTCTTTTAACACTAACAAACTTTGTAAATAGTATTTCTGTAAGAAATAAATGGCTTTTTTATTTTTATTTTTTATTTTTATTAAGTAGGCACCTGCCTATGTAACCTGCAATACGGGTTAGCTAAAATAAATGTGTTCAATTTGTTGGAATTAAATGGCTCTACTGCTATCTACCACCTGCGACCAGCCAAAACGGGCCAATTATTCATATTGGCTATGTTTTCGTAATCTTCGTAAATATGTATAGCTTGTATATATAAGTATTACTAGCTGTTGCCAGCGGCTTCGCCCGCTACAACTCGAAAATTATCCCACGGGAAGATAAAATCGGGATAAAAACTATTCTATGTGTTAATCCAGGTTATAAAATATTTGTGTCCCAAATTTTATCCAAATCCGTTCTGTAGTTTTTACGTGAAAGAGTAACAAACAAACATCCATCCATCCGTACATACTTACAAACTTTCGCGCTTATAATATTCAGGACTAGCTGAACCCGCGCATGCGTTGCAATGCTTTTTTTCCTACCTACCTACCTACTACCCTACCTACTACCCTACCTACTACCCTCCCTACTACCCTACCTTCTACCCTACCTACTACCCTACCAACTACTCTACCTACCTACTACCCTACCTACCTACTACCCTACCTACCTACCTACTACCCTACCTACCTACTACCCTACCTACCTACTACCCTACCTACCTACTACCCTATCTACCTACTTTCCTACTACCCTACCTACTACCCTACTTACTACCCTACCTACTTACTACCCTACCTACCTACTACTCTGCCTACCTACCAACCACTTTCTCGCCGTATAAACCTTCTCTGGACTTCCACAAATAATTCAAGACCAAAATTAGCCAAATCGATCCAGGCGTTGTTGAGTTATGCGCTTACCAACACATTTTGCGATTCATTTTTATATTATAGATTCATTTTTATATTATAGATAGGATAGGACAAGACAGGATAGCATTTTGAACCAAATACAAAAAACCAAATGAGTTATTATGTTCCTTGCTACAAACGTACACACAAAACGGAAAACGGAGTTTTTTGAAAACTATTCACTCACCTTTTGATAAATAAAACACAAATTATATAAAGCGAATAAGCCTTTTGTTTGTCACAGTACTGTCTCTGGAATAGGTACATAACTCTATAAAATTCATAAATTTTTTAATGTCCCTTTTTATAGTCACACTGTAGCTTAATTCGCCTCTCCTATATCTCGTAGGCTTACGATGCTCAACGTGCTCGCAGAGACGAACCCTGAATTTGAGTTGTTTGCTGATCAATGGAAGTCGATAATGTTAGAATTTTTGTGGTTCTTTGAGAAGACTTAATTTAGTAGTAATGACTTATTATTAAGCTGTAATTTTTTTTATTTTAAACCTGCGGCGAAGTATCGTACACAACTACACACATCAAAAGTGTCTAGGGATCAACATATATTTTTGCAATAACTTTTCTCCTGATTGATATTAATTAAAATTTTCTTTAAGGATTCATCAAATAAAGTGTTTTCGTTTGTCACAGTAACGATAAACCAAGTCACCTTTGCATTAATAAAGAAATTTGCCATTTTCCTAATAAAGGGATTTTTGACATTTGAACCACTAACATTAAAGTTCGAAAAAAAGACTGAAATAACAGTTTTCTTTAAAATTTTATTGGGTAACTTAAACAATTAATAATCCGTGTTTCTACCGCGAACACTAACAACACAAGAACATCGGTTTGGCATACTCAAAATGAGTTCATCCAAATCACGCTGTGGAATGGCCGCCCATGTTCGTTGCAACAACAAAAAAAGGTCTTCTTGCGACTGGATACCCTCCATATTCGGCAGAGCTCTTCTCTGTAGCATATCCCATGCATGCTCAATCGGGTTCAAGTCTGGCGACTGAGCAGGCCAGGGCAGGACATTGATGTTAGCTGCGGCGAGAGTCTGTCTTACAACTCTTGCGGTGTGCGGTCGTGCATTATCATGCATTAACTGAAATAAGGGACCGATTTGCACTTGTAGAGGAACGATGACGTCTGATACAATCGTCTCAGCATAAATTTGAGCGTTGAGGTTGCCTCTGATCCAAATCAACTCAGTTCTTCCGCCGATCCAAATACCCGCCCATACCATGATGGTTCCACCACTATAAGGATGGACTTCCTGGCAGGATTTTAATCACTGTTGGCGCCCAAGGGTTCTCCAGTGTCGTATACGTCTTGTATCCGGTCTCATACCAAAACGAGACTCATCAGAAAAGCACACGAAACGCCATTGTTCTTCTGCCCAATTTCTGTGTTCAAGAGCCCATTGATATCGAATCCTACGATTGTGCATTGCTATAGGTGGTACCCGTAGCGGTCTTCGGGAATGAAGGTTCACTTCATGCAAGCGGTTTCTGACTGTTTGGTCGCTAATTAAGTTCCCTGAAGAGTGATGAAGCCTCACAGCTAACATCATGGCGGTTATTGTTGGAGCTAACAAGCTAACATCAATGTCCTGCCCTGGCCTGCTCAGTCGCCAGACTTGAACCCGATTGAGCATGCATGGGATATGCTACAGAGAAGAGCTCTGCCGAATATGGAGGGTATCCAGTCGCAAGAAGACCTTTTTTTGTTGTTGCAACGAACATGGGCGGCCATTCCACAGCGTGATTTGGATGAACTCATTTTGAGTATGCCAAATCGATGTTCTTGTGTTGTTAGTGTTCGTGGTAGAAACACGGATTATTAATTGTTTAAGTTACCCAATAAAATTTTAAAGAAAACTGTTATTTCAGTCTTTTTTTCGAACTTTAATGTTAGTGGTTCAAATGTCAAAAATCCCTTTATTAGGAAAATGGCAAATTTCTTTATTAATGCAAAGGTGACTTGGTTTATCGTTACTGTGACAAACGAAAACACTTTATTTGATGAATCCTTAAAGAAAATTTTAATTAATATCAATCAGGAGAAAAGTTATTGCAAAAATATATGTTGATCCCTAGACACTTTTGATGTGTGTACACATGCAATACAAAATTCTTGTTATACAATCCAAGGGTACAGCTAGGAATAAATAGGGCAATGATATTCATTTAACGCACAAACCGGGTGCGTGTGGTTTAATTTTGTACAAGCATTACTCCGCGGTTGCGGCTGGCCTTATTGATGTTATTGCCGTATAGCCATGATGGCACAAGCCGCGCGGCTTTTAGAATATAAGTGCAGGCTTGTATTTAATATTATTTGGTAATATGATATTCAGCAGTATTTTTATGAGCATGACTGAACATTGTATAAAAAGATATGCGATAAGCCCTGATTTCTAGCGGAAAAGAAGCATAAAATTAACATTACTAAAAAAAACTTATTGACACACATCTGTAAATCAAAATTTTAAGTAGTTAAGTACTTTACGCATCCATTATCATTTTACAGTCACCAGCCTCCTCCCATAAAAATAACTAGGAAAATCGAGTGTACTAAGGGTAAACATAATATGATCAATTTTGTTTCGGGGGAAAACTAGCACGATATTATTCTGCTATAAATATCATTTTCCTGCTAAACTTAATTAGTAAAACAAATCTCCGTTAGACACTTGAACCAGCCACCTCTAATCATTTTCTTGTTCTGCGCAGATGCTCCCGCGCATACGCGCCGTGACAACAAGCCTCAGTTTGCTGCCATTCGTCGTCGAGTGCGGACGTCATGGCTTGGTCAACCGTTTGTTTATTTGCTATACTCGCGACTTGCGTCGTGAGTGCATATAAAGTTCCTGATGCGAAGCTGGAAGCCATCTGGCCTAGGGGTCTGAGGGTCACTGTACCAGGTATGTTTCATTGTGTTTTTTTGTATTATTTTTATTAGCCTTTTTCCTGTTCGAGTTTATTTTTTTGTTGTCGTAAGGTAGGCGTTTTATTATTTTTAGTTTGTCATTTAGACGCTCATTAGAATAGTTATCCTTAAAAAACGCATTAATTAACTCACCCTTTTATTTAATACTAGCTGAACCCGCGCATGCGTTGCAATGCTTTTTTTCCTACCTACCTACCTACCTACTACCCTACCTACTACCCTACCTACTACCCTACCTACTACTCTACCTACCTACCACCCTACCTACCTACCTACTACCCTACCTACCTACTACCCTACCTACCTACTTTCCTACTACCCTAGCGCTACCTACTACCCTACTTACTACCCTACCTACCTACTACCCTGCCTACCTACCAACCACTTTCCCACCGCTTAAACCTTCTCTGGACTTCCACAAATAATTCAAGACCAAAATTAGCCAAATCGATCCAGGCGTTGTTGAGTTATGCGCTTACTAACACATTTTGCGATTCATTAGGGTACCTTCAAATATTTGTTTTGTTAGTGTTTTCAAATTCTAAATGGCCTTATTGCTAAGTATAGCTTAGCAATAAGGCCATTTTGTGAAATTTCTAATACAAAAAACTGATCGTTAAATCGGTTTTAAAAACAGGATCTTGGTTAACAAAGTCAAAATAAATTTTGAAAAACAATTAGCGTAAACCTAAAAAATCTTTGTGCAATTGATAGAGAATGTCGATGTTGTTTACTGGTGTTAACTTAGTCTGGTTTTTTCAGTGATATACCTAAACCGCTTATACAAAGAAATGTTTATTATTCACACCAAACAATGATCGTAAGAGGAAAAGCCTAGACGGAAAATAGTCTCGTGAGGTTCTACTATAGGTCTCTTTGGAATGCCCATAAAATCTTTAGTCTATGTCCTGTCTACACAGTTAATTATTTTCCAATGGCTGGATAATTTAGAAGTATGGCCTAGTTAGAATTGTTATCAGGCAATGAGATTTTCTTTATATAAAGAAAACCTTATTGCACTTGCTGTAGACCGTACTTAAAATGATTAAAAAATATGATTTGGTTAGTAATTGGTTATTTAATTAGCAAAAATAGTGTCAAAGTACAAATATTTCTACTGGTAAGGGACCCATAACATAAATAAATAATTGAAGATGTAAGTGGTTAACATATAGTTACACCAATTAAAAAGAAATCACACGAATGCAACAAATTAACGACGTCTGACAAAACCTGTTGTCTTTGGTTTAAAACATATTTTTTTATGTGTTTGACTCATTCATTACCTAGTTTACCTACTGAGTCATTTTAAAGTTTATCTTGTCGGTATTTTTTTCTAGTTTTCCTCTTACTCATTATGTAAGTAAACAAAATTATTTGTTTAGTTAAAATCATCTTACTTCTTTCATCATAATTTATACAGTTTGATAATGACTAGGGCTCCCCGAAATTCAACAACATGGGGACAATAATAAAAAATTAGCATCTTTTGTCAAATTATTATAATAAGTAGTTTGAACTCGGTTTTGCTTTATCACCCAAAAACGTTTGATGCGAATTACATGATATGAGGAAAAGGTCGACCTCTCTTTGCTATTATAAAACAGTTTAAACCTTGATTTCGCGATTTGTGTGGCCACCTCATAATACATCAACTCACGCCTTTTTCCCATGGGGGTAGGCAGAAACCACAGGAAGACACCTGCTACGATCCTGATATACGCCTTTTGCCTCGTCCCCGTAATTCTCGCATGCTGGCTGCGAGTACCTTTATCATAGGTCAAGTTACATTAATAGGAAATCAATGCAAGATAAGTGTAAACTGCTAACATTATTGAATGTTATCGGAATGTTTATAAAACGAGTTAGTAAGTAAACAACGTAGGTCCAGTACCTACAGTACTTCCTTATAAAATTGTATATTTACGCCCGTCGGGGCCGCGGATTTTTGTACTAGATAACGTGGCCTCGGCGCAAGGGCAAAGAAAGAACATGGGTTCGGTTTTTAGTCAGTAGAAGTCTGACACTCCCCTTCGCTCTGCCCAAGAGCGAAGGGGGGGGTCATTTGATGATTTTCCACCAACCAAAAAAAAAAAGGGTATAAAGAAAGAACGAGGAGAAGAAGAAGAAGGAGGAGCTCGTGGCTTAATAAGAACTGCCACTCAGGTCGATCTTTAGGTAAAGCTGTGCTTGCCTAGGTCGGTCTGTGGATGGGTGACCGCCCGACATACCGAGTTTCCTCCGTGCCTCGGAAAGCACGTTAAACTGTTGGTCCCGGCTGCCATATATATAGATCTTTGGCAGTCGTTACAGGTAGTCAGTCACCTGAAATTCTGACATCCAGTCTTACCTTACTTAGTATTAACTGGGTTGTGGGGGTCAGATAGGCAGTCGCTCCATGTAAAATACTGGCTGCATCCGGTTAGACTGGAAGCCGACCCCAATATAGTTGGGAAAAGGCTAGACAGATGATGATGGGTATAAAGAAAGACCTTCAACGAATCCGAGAGGGACGTGTTTTTCCCGACATAATAATATTTATTTATTTTTGTTCTGGTCTATACTTTTTTTTTGTGGTATGGGAAATCATCAAATGACTCCTCCCCCTATGGGTTTTGGTCTATACCTTCCTTACCTGTGATTTATTGCAGGTCAAAGTTCCAAAATGCTACAACTTTACATTCATTACCTTTAATGATCCATGTACTATCCAATTCGTCCATTAACACAACTTTTTAAGTATCTTAGCACGGCAGTTAGAGTCACAAAAAACTATTAGGTACTTACTGTTATTACTTAAAAAAATGTGTAATGGATGGATTTGCAAATTACATTTTTTTTTTTAAAAAACGTTTCCCCACACTAGGAATTTCTCCTGTATCGTGGGTGCGTTTACAAACATTTTAACTCACATACACAAACACACCCAGACCCGAAACAACTATCTGCAGGCCTTACAAATATTTGTTCCGTGCGGGAATCGAACCCGCGACACGCAGCGCAGCAGTCCAATCGCTCAGCCACTGCGCCAACCGTGCCGTCAATTGAACCTCAACGAGATTTTTCACATCAAAAACAAAGTTATTTTTCAATCATTATTTGCAGTCTTACTTTTTTTGATGAACAGGTCTTCGTGAGGGTCCGTTTACCTCCTGTAGAAAAGAAAAGAAAAGTCGCCGACACGATCATAAAAAGTTTCGATTCAAAACAAAGCCAATCAAGCCAAACAAGACAACTATTGATAAACTTTTATCTCGTCATTAAATTAATACGTTAACTTCATAAAATAGATAATAAAGTGATTGTTGGAGAAACCTGTAATTAACAAACCAATAGATAACAGAACGAGTATCATGGTATCTAATATTAATAGACGAATAGCAGATGTCGTGATCTTCACGACCTTTGTTGATGTCTAAAAAAAATTAACATAGGGGTACCTGCAGGGCTATAGCGTATCTTTTAATGACAGTGGCTAAGCTAAAGTGTCCATAGATTAACTGTAAATTGGTTATGGTTTGGTACATTTTTTTCTTAAAAACTCACCATTTGACAGTTATTTGATAGACACTATATGTTATCCACTGTCATTAAGGCGGGGTTACCCCGATAAACGTCGTCAACAATAGCGTTTTACTCGTACATGGAACGGATGTAAATTTTGAAAAAAAATTATTACATAGTTGACTCTTCAATCATGATATGTCGGGCATGCGATACACGATTACTTACACTTCACTGCATCCAATTAAATCGCAAAGACATGTCCAAATGATGGCTAAATAATCGTTTTACTTGAGTTACAGTGCGATCAAATTATCTTGGCAGCTCTGAACATAGGCTTTGCGAAATTTTACGCATGTAAACTTGGGAATAAAACTGTTATTGCCAGATAAACCAATACTTAAACGATCAGAAAATATCTAATTTAAACAGTGAGAAATACAAATAAAATAAATATCATAACACTTCTATACATTCGTTGTAACAAAATGACCTGCACGAAGTTCGGAGCTGCCAAGATAATTTGATCGCACTGTATATTAGGCTTTGAAAAATAAAACTTATATCATAATAAATGTCGTAAAAAATGTGTATTATCTCGGGTCACATTATGTATAATTTCTTTATCATTTTTCTCCAAGAGAGAAAAAACAGTCAAAATTTAGGCATTATATCGCTCGCGCGGCAGGGCGGGGGGTGAGGTCGTGCGTACATAAAAACAAAGTAGGGTAACCTCGCCTTAAAAGATACGCAATAGCCCTGCTGAAAGGTATGGCTTATTCCATCGATCATCATTCTCCTGCCCTTATCCCAATTCATTTGGGAACGGCGCCAGCATGTCTTCTTCTTCCACACTTCTCTATCTCTCGTCATCTCATAAGACACCTCCTTTATTGCCATATTCTTAACACAGTCCATACATCGCTTCTTTGCAGGTCTTCGTCTACTTTTATATCCACATTCATACTCACGACATTTTCCTCATTCAGGGTGGGCCCATGTGTGCATGTGCATATGCATGACGGTGGGTTTTGTGTCCTGCTTTCAGACCTGGATATATGTCTCGCGGTATTAAAACTACATATAATTCATAGCATTTAAAATATACTGTGTCTATACTCGTAAAACGACAAGCCAAAAAGTACCTGAAGTCGACAGATTTAGGGCACTTTTTTGCTTGTTCGGCTTGTCGTCTATACGTGACCTGTATGATGAACTGTATGAACATAAAATAAAAAGGAGAAGTCAGCTAATAAAATCATTAAAACATTTCTTTCAATAACTTATTGATGCTATTTCCATGTAAACGAATATAGGTTTAACTTTAACGATAATTCGGTTTATTTTATAAAAATGAGGTCTTACGACGTAAAACAACTTACAAAGTAAAATTTAATTAACTTATCTTTAAACTTAAAAACAAGTTTAAAGTTGTGTTCCCAAAAGCACCTATTTGTTAACATGTTTGGTTATTAAATTGCAAACGCAGTAGGTATACTTAATTATTTTCCTTTTCAATAAGTTTCGTATTACTCCTTTATGTACCTACCTATTTATTAATTACATAAAATGATGCGTTGTCTTATATTAAGGTAAACCAATTATTTAATACAAAACCACAGGAAAAATTTCTTGTTATTGAAGACGTGTATTTTAGGTTTTAGGTCAATTAAACATTATTATGTACATACTTTACTAATTGTAAATTATAATTTGTTACGGGTTTACTAAATATCAAATTAATTTTAGGGATTTCCTTAAAATTGCATTAATTTTAACTAATTACTTGGACTAATTTAATTTTTAAGGAAATCTTAAGGGAAAACAAACGTTTTTCCTTTAGCATAACTCATACAAAGGCAGTAGTCATTTTATATTCATATTATTATAGTAATTTTTACCCCATGGGCTAGGAGGAAAATTATGACGGTGAATCCTTACATAGTATAAAACAAAGTCGCTATTTTTGTCTGTTTGTTTGTCTGTATGCTTAAATCTTTAAAACTACGCAATGGATTTTGATGCGGTTTTTTTTAACAGATAGAGTGATTCAAGAGGAAGGTTTTAGTATATAATTTGAACGACATCCACGCGGGTGAAGCCGCGGGCATCAGCTAGTAACTGTATAAGACTTTAAATTTTGGTAATAAAAACGTTATTAGAAATTGCATCAGTCTGTATTCCTCATTAATGCATGAATGCAAGTATGGTGTAACGTGAATATAGATAAAATAAGGAATGAAAGAAAAACTTGTGTGTTATTCGGTTGTCGTGGTATGACATGAATGAGGAAAATGTTGAGTATGAATGTAGGTGGCTATAAGATAAGAGGTAATAAAAAACTGGCCAAGTGCGAGTCGGACTCGCACATGAAGGGTTCCGTACCAAAACGGCTATAATTTATACAATTTCTTCTATGGCCAATGAAACTTGACCTCTGGATTGTATAGGCACTCATACGATTCAGGGATCAAAATATATTGGTTACTAACTTTTGCCAGCGGCTTCGCTAACTGTTGTTTCCATCCAAGTTCAAAATGATTTTCCTAGAAAGTCCTTATAAAGTTCTACTTTTCAGATTTTTTTCATATTATATTTTCTAAACTTATGGTTCAAAAGTTAGAGGGTAAAATATTGACATTATCAAAAAATGATAGTAGTAAACCCCTATTCATTCTTAAATACCTTTCCAACAATATATCGCACGTTAGGATTCAAAATTAAAAAAAAATCACTTCCTACTTTACATTTATGGGGGCTAACTTAATAAAACGTTTTTTTCCAATTTTTATTTTACCACTTTGCGTAATTGATACACATAATGGTACCAAAGGAGAATGCCAGCGGCACTATGGGTAAATGTACTCAATTCAACATTTTTGTGTCTTCATCAAATCATCTTTAAAATACTGGATGGCATGTCTAAATACTACCTCAGAAGATTGAACACAATAGACAATGGCATTTTCGAGATATTTACAAAAATGAAATGACTATTTTTAGGTTAAGCTCAACCAAAAATTAGTTGAAAAAACTATTTGAAAGGGTCTGAATGGGATTACGAGTGAGCTTTGTGTCTTTAAAGCATATTTTTGTAAAATCTGTTACGGTTTAGCTATTTCAGGTGGCCCGTGTCTGGTGACCACCAGTGACTAACTCACCAAGTCTAACTGATTTAGATTTTGAGCATTTCAAAATAATATTCTCGCGTTTCATGAAATTGCAAAGCATGGAAGAAATCATTACTAAGATAATCAATCGCTCAGTGTTATTTGTAGATACTATTCAAATCTTAAGGTAGTGGAAATCATGAAATTGTCTTTGTAAGTAGGGTGGAAAGGAAAAACACACAATACTAAATACAATAAATGAAAAAATGATTATTTCTGGACTTTATTTTATTCATCTAAAAATAGTGTATCCAAAAATGGAGCTGGAACACTAACATTGTTATAACGTCCCCAGCTTAAATAGGTACCATACTATGCACATTACATGCACACAGCAACCTTCAGTTCTTCTCCGTCCCAAAAGTTGTTATTCAAATGGATATTGCAGATCCGGGCACTCTAAGGAACATAATTATATTTTGTGGCGCCGCGCTGTATCAATAATCCTTTAACTATTGATGATACCAATAGACGCTCATTATTGTTGCGTTTGGTGTGGCAGCAACACGTTTATGTGTTCTTGAATTAACCTAATTAACATTATTATTATTATTATTATAATACTGGTCCACCAGGGTTTTGGCAGGATGGGAGGCATTGGAATATTAAAATCTTGTTCAATATGTGCCTGAAATCGGTTTTGGGTAGCAGAATCTTCCACTCAGTCAGCATCGTGAGTTTATCTGGTTGCAGTTATCCAGCATGTTCGGCAAACGCTTTCCAGACGTGACACCTGTAGATCAATACAATGACTTGTTTATAATTTGACCAGCCTATATATGTATAATCACTAGTAAGATAACAGTAAACAGTGTGGACTAGTGTAGTACGCAAGGGAATTCGTAGCTGATAGGCTTGAAAAACAAGCTAACGTCCTCAATCGTATGCGTATAAAAATATTATATATTACCTGATGAGATAGTACCCCTCGCAGTAATAATTAATTATTTGTGGGCAGTCTAATGGCACTCGGTGAGTTCTTGATCTCAGTACGGAAACCCCACAGCCGTAGCAGACGGCCGTTTGTCCTACTGCAGGTGTCAACTGTCCCTGGGATGTGAGTGTATTTTGCAACAGTGTAACACACTCCTGACACAATGTGCCTTCGGTTGACAGCTGAAAAAAAAACATATTTAAATAATTATATTTCTGTACAACTACCTAATCTTAAATGATAGGTACCTACTACATAAGTACACACAATTAATATCCACGAATACACACTGATTAAGATAAACCATCTTAGTTAATAAGTTGGTTACAACACATCGGTATGAGGTTCCTATATAAGTTATATTAAAATCCGGTAACTTAACTGGTGAGGTGAGAAACTAACACACACATGGATTTTACTTTTGCCCTCTAAGATTTGTTATTTGGTACATAAACATAAAAGTACAGTTCCTAAATAAAAAACACCATTCTACGTTAAAAGACAATGTTTACTCTTACCGGTGTTGGTGAGATCCAGACTCGTAAAATGTTCATGATGTTATTCGGGATCTCCGACAACATACGTCTGTGCATAAGTTGAGTTAATCTCAAAGAGCAGTTTAGACATCGCACCACAGTTGCACTCGCCATGATCACAACACAAAAAGTCCTGTATTTAGTTATAAACAACACACACGGTGTAGCGGCGTTAGAAGTATGTTTATTGTCAATGGGTTGGCAGCATTAACGGAGTAACTATCCATGGGAGTAACTAAAAGGTTCGACTCGAAGCACAATGTAACAAAACCAGCAAAAATAACATACCGTCATACTGTATTGTAAAAATATGACAAACGCACAATAAATGTTAATGTACCCGCACTACGAGTAACATAATCCCTAGTATTGTCAGGTGATAGTAAAAAATGGCGTACTATGACGTCGGAAATATAAAAGTACTCATTTATTGTTTGAAAAACTATCCCATTGTAAATAATCGTTAATACTTATTTAAAAAATGTATTTTTATTTTAGATATTTAATGCCGTTTTAGGTTTTGATACACAAGTCTTCTATCAAGAGTACTGTACGCGGGCATTCTCCTTTCAGCTTTCTAGTGCTAACGGTCACAGAGATTAAGCGAGGACGTACAGACGGACGGACGGACAGACATGGCGAAACTATAAGGGTTCTTAGTTGACTACGGAACCCTAAAATGGCTAGAAACGAGGTGTCTGATGAAATAATGAGTAATAGTAATAGTAATATTTGTATGGAAGAGGACATGCTGCGCCGACTCCAAATAAAGGAAAAGAGCAGGAGAATTCAAAGCCAATTTAATGTCAAAAGAACAGAATCCCTAAGCCTTAACATTCAGATCCAATAATCCATGTTGCTGACATCTCTTTGAGGCGCGCGTGGAACACGAACGCGCCGTCGACACGGTCTGTTGCCGTCATGAGACGGCCGGACAGCGAGCTAGCCCATTACTCACCGTCCACAGGCCCGCGAGCTTACAACTCTTCATGATGAAAGGGTTTCTCAATAATCTACTTGCCTTCTTAAAAAGGCTTGCCATTTATATATTTCCTGAGTACATGTTCTGTGTGACTCTGCTAGAGAATATTATGCCTCTGCAGCAGAGCCACAATCAATGTACATTAATTTATCATTACCTTATGCACGCACAGCGATAACGGTTTAAACGTACATTATGTACGTTAGACGTACATCATTTTAAAATGTGATTAATCATTTTCTAAAAGGAAGGCTCTGTTGCTGCATGACACGTATTATTGACACCTAGGTACGCCACTGACTTCTCTATTAGTGTATGTTTGTAAAAGGTACTAGATTACCGTGATCAATAACTGTCAATTAAAGTGACAGTTTTACAAAACCGTGTTCCGTTCATTCTGGACGCTGCATGTTGGGCACAGCATAAGTATTAGATCGTGAGTTCCTTCATTCCTTGGTAGAACATGAAAGAAACTTGCCATAATCTTGTTAACTGGCAATTAATGTGTATATCCTATCTGTAATACTCTTTCTTCTGTTGATCTTGTTCATCATTATTCTAATGTCCATCTATCATCATTACAATTATGCCAAGCCCTATCCCGACCATGTCGGTTTCAGACATGGTCGGGCCATGTCGGTTTCCAGATGCAACCGAATGCCAATAATTTACTTGGAGTGACTGCTAACCTATCTGACCTACACAGCCGTTGACTGGCTAGTAAGATACCCATAAATTAGTGATTTTACGATGCTCACAAACCATAATAATATCCAAATCTCCCAAACCGTAATAAATTGTCGCAACTTCTAAAAGAATAAATTTTAAATACTTAACATAAAATCCAAAAACATGTTTACCAAATAATATTTTAATTTTTAAATCTCAATAAATTTCTGGTCATTGACGCGAAGTTCTTAGAGGTCCATGACGCCAAAGGCAATGAACCAACTAATATACACGAACATTTATTATCACAACAGGTTTACATTGCCGACAAAAACTTGTTCAAATTCAATAGTATCAAAGTACCTGCAAACCTACTTACATGATATTAAGGAGATTATTTTTCTAAATGCTCAAGCCCCATGAGGAGTTCCTCATGAGGCTTGAGCATTTAGAAAAATAATAAGACAACTGTCTTGATCTATGATTTCATTCTGCGTAGATACAACCTATATCCTGAATGTACTGCGCTTGCTAGCCCTAAAATCTAGTTGGTTTGGTACTCGCAAGCGCAACTGCTGAACCAGAGGTCCTGCGTTTGAATCCCAGGTCGGGCAAAGCGTTATTGGGTATTTCCATCAGGAAGTTCTCAGTCGCAGCTACGTGTCTAGATTTGTGCCTAGTTGATAGCAATACGCACACGGTACTTAAACATAACTGTCGAAATGTTGATGTACTATTACACCTCTGCCTAGCTCTTCGGGAATGAAGGCATGATGCTTAAATTTTATCCAAATCTTTTCCAGACGATGGCTTCACACTCATGGCTTTCCACGGCAACCTTAATGTCGAGATGGAAGGTCTAGAAGCTGGTCAATGGGCTCGAGACATCACCAAAGCTAAAAATGGAGTGTGGACCTTCAGAGACAGGAATGCTGAGCTGAAAATCGGAGACAAGATCTACTTCTGGACTTACGTCATCAAAAATGGGTTGGGTTACAGACAGGATGATGGAGAATGGACTGTTACTGGTAAGAAAAAAAACATTCTAAAAATATTCGTTTCATGAAGCTGTGCTTATTATATTACAAGTAGTTCGGGGATTTACTCTTAATATGGTACCGAAAAGAGTTTTAAGGAACTTTCTGAAGTATATTCGACGTCAATCTAGCAGCCACGAAATCTTAGTAGCCACGAAATGTGAAGCTATAATTGTCGCGTTTTTTAAATAGTGATAGTTGTTACCCACGACCTTAGAATCGGATTTTGAAATCATTTAAACAGCTTTTTTGCATGTAACTTTAATCTTGTATCTGAAATAAAAGTTTAAGTTACTCGTTACAACATTAGCTATCTGTCAGAAAATTTCCGTCAAAATCAATTCAGCTGATAAGGAGATTAGCTGGAATAAACGGACAGACAGACAGGCAGACAAATATGTGTATTTGTTATAAATACCGTATATCCTTTTATGCATTCATTTAAAAATTACAAACAGATACTTCAGTTTGATTTATTTTTTAATATAGATAAAGTGGCTCATAATAAAGACAATGAAGGAATGTGTCCAAGTCAGTGCTCTGTAACCTTGCCCCCATTATCCCTTTTCTTCTTTATAAATAAGAGAGATCAAGAAACTTGTTTTATTGTATTGTTTGCGTATGTACCTAATTATTGGATTTCTCGACGAAAACCTCACCACACTCTTTCCAACTTCCAGAATACGTAAACGAAGACGGATCACCGGCAGACCCAAGTAAAATCCCACCACAACCCGCAGTCACACCTAGACCTCCCACTCCTGAGACTCCTAACCGCTTCCCTGCCACCCCGGCTCCCCCTATCCAATGCCAGACCTCACGCACTGTGGTCGCGGGACGTGGTCCCATCTGCAAGGGAGAACTGCTCCTCAACGAGGAATTCAACGGAGGAGGCCTTAAGGACTTGGCCAGTTGGTCTGCAGAAGTCAGATTCCCTGAAGAGCCGGTATGATAATAGTATAAGCAGTCTGTGACGTAACCAGCCCTGTCAGATGGCAGGGTAGGCTACATATTGTAGGGGCCCGCAAGGGCCGACACCCGTCGGGGCTGCTGGTTGCTCGAAAGAGATACCGTGGCCTCGGCACAAAGGGCTAAATAGGAACATGGGTGGTTTTTAGTCAGTAGAAGTCTGACACTTCCTACTGCTCTGCCCAGAGCGGGAGGAGTCATTTGATGATTTATCACTATCCAAAAAAACAGACGGTCTCTCCAACGTTTTTTTAGTCCTCTACTTTAGAGCAATCCACATTCATATACAGAAAAATGTTTCTGATGATATTTTCCTCATTCAAACATAAGTTTGTGTTTTTTTTTATTGAGAAATACAGTCACAAAAAGCAATTTTGAAAATGTATGCATTAATATTTAAAACCGGTTCTCATTCATATGTTTTGAATTATTATGTCTAGTTTTTCGAAAACGGACAAAAGCAAACGGGTTAACTTTATATATGTCGCAGGTTTTTCATAAAATTAGGTTTTTCATCAAAAACCTAGGTTTTTCATCAAAAACCGGAAGATGACACATTTTAAACTCAATTTCATCATAAACCTGTAACAATCCAGATTTTTGATCAAAAACCTGAACTAGTTTGGGTTTATGATCAATCTGATATGTCGCAGGTTTTTCATAAAATTAGGTTTTTCATCAAAAACCGGAAGATGACACCCCAGTATCCTACAAGGGCGGCATGGGCACCGGGCCGTAGGCCGACGAAGGAGGCCGGCGGAGGCCCGGCACTTTGAGGACAGAAGATATTAGTGTTATATAATATGCGACCGAAGCGAGCGCGCGTCACGGAGTACTACTGGGATTTGTTCAATTCACTAGATTTGTTTAGGGAAATGATAAAACCGTGTTGTTATTTTATCTTCCTCCGTGGTTTGATCAAATCCCTTAGGGAATTGACCAATTCCCTGTTTTCATCATATCACTGCGACATATAGACAGGTTTACCTTCTAGGGATATCGTAAACCCCAGGTATTTTTTATCATTATCAACTTACCCGAAGTCTTTTGAAATAAACATAGAAGAATATAATGAAATAGGATGACGATCGAACTTTGAAAAGGTGGCAGGACAGACCGGATTTGGAAATCATTCCCAGTAGTGGACAGCTATGGGCTGGTCGAACCTACACTAACTGAACTCTTTTGAATGCATCACACCCTAATTTTCACCTTTAACGATCAAATTGTAACTTCTTCGTCAAGCGATACTGCTGAGCGAGAGGAACGTTCCCACTGCAGGGACTCAGGGGATGGGCTATAAATCACCACGCGGGCCCAGTGCGGGTTGGTAGATGTCACATGTCTTCGATTTTTTGGTTCTAAGACATACCGGTTTCCTCACGATGTTTTCCTTCACCGTTTTAAGAGCAGTGATGAAGTAAGTAACACAAAGTAACGCGGCCTGCCTGCAATGGGTTCGATCTCACGACTTCCTGTTTGTAAGTCGGGGCCGCGGTCGGGTCCAGTTGTATTGTATTATAAATTAAGAAATTCTCGATATCAGCCCAGGGCCTTACTTTTCAGGGAAATACAAACTTGTTATGTCAACAAACTCCAATTGAATACGCCTTTCTTGGTGATATTCCTTTGCTAACCTCAACATCTTTTGACTGCAGGACTATCCCTTCAACGTGTACATTCCGGACAACACAATAACCTTTGAAGACGGCTCGCTGGTCATCAGTCCGGTGCTGACTGAGAAGCTACATCACGAAGGATTCCTCACTGAAGTACTGGATCTTACTAACAGGTACGTAAGTTGGAGCTGGTGTCACAGGGCCGCGAAATTATGTTTTTCTCAAACATGCTTGGAAATTTGAGCATTATTTTGACAACCTTCTTCGAGATAAATCGAAATTGCTGTACTGGCCAGATACATGCGACCAGCGGCCGGCAAAAGTTGTATGAAAATCCATATCTGTCGTGTTTAGCGGCCAAATAAATTACATACTAAACTCATATCTGTCGTGTTATTTAAAAATGGAACGATCTTTTACTCTGAACCATAGCAACCAAGGAGGTGACTTATTAAAGGTTTTATTTAAATTTCGAATTGGCTGAACTCTTCAACGCGTGAAAAATTATTGTTTTATGTGATTTTGAAAAGTAAATTGTATTTAATTTCCTCGCATTATTTGAGAAAAGTACTATACAAGCCTTGGCCACAACTAGGCATTGATGGACTTACGTATGTGTGCCTCGGCTTCGCCTCGGCCCACATTTACACGTTCGTCCATCAATGCCTCTGTTGCTGGCCGCTGCAGTAATGTACTATTCTTTCTTCAAATAGGGTAGTTGACTGACTAAAAGAAAACATGATTCTGTTTAGTCCGTCTGTTAGATTACCGAAAAATATTGGATACGTATTTTTTGTTTTATCAAATTAACAAATAATGACGAAAATAAAACGTGTCAAAGATCGTGAGTGGGGGCTTTTGACGTCACTTTCTGAAAAAAAAATGTACCAAACTATGACGTCGCGCGACTTTTCGAAGCACTATTGGTCTTCATTTTTTGTTCACGTGAAAAAAGAAAAAATACGTGTGTAATATTTTTTGGAAATCTATCTGACGTACTAATTATATATAAGAGGAGCTCGTGGCTTAATAAGAACTGCCACTCGGGTCGATCTTTAGGTAAAGCTGTGCTTGCCTAGGTCGGTCTGTGGATGGGTGACCGCCCGACATACCGAGTTTCCTCCGTGCCTCGGAAAGCACGTTAAGCTGTTGGTCCCGGCTGCCTTCGGTTGTGTTCGTTGTTGCGGGCATTCGGTGGCGTGTGGTTCGGCGTGGTGGCTTTCGGAATGACGTATTGCACTCGTAGTTTCGTTCTTCTTCCGCCCTTCTGACATTCAAAAGTGCCTGTAATGGCTTAATTGAAATAAAATATTTGAGTTTGAGTTTGCCATATTATATATAGATCTTTGGCAGTCGTTACAGGTAGTCATTGACCTGAAATTCTGACATCCAGTCTTACCAAAGAGTATCGTATTACCTAGTATTAACTGGGTTGTGGGGGTCAGATAGGCAGTCGCTCCATGTAAAATACTGGTATTCAGCTGCATCCGGTTAGACTGGAAGCCGACCCCAATATAGTTGGGAAAAGGCTAGGCAGATGATATCTGACGTACTAATTAGATTTTTTTGTCAACTACCCTATTACGTTGCGGGATCCATCATCATCGGCGAGGTTACCCCGATAAACGTCGTCAACAATAGCGTTTTACTCGTACAAGGAACGGATTAAAATTTTGAAAAAAATGTATTACATAGTTGACTCTTCGATCATGATATGTCGGGCATGCGATACACGATTACTTACACTTCACTGCATCCATTGCAATTAAATCGCAAAGACATGTCCAAATGATGGCTAAATAATCGTTTTACTTGAGTTATATTAGGCTTTGAAAAATAAAACTTACTTCATATTAAAGGTCGTAAAAAATTTGTATTATCTCGGGGTCACATAATGTATAATTTCTTCATCATTTTTCTCCAAAAGAGAAAAAACAGTCAAAATTTAAGCATTATATCGCTCGCGCGGCAGGGCGGGGTGAGGTCGTGCATACATAAAAACAAAGTAGTGCAACCTCGCCTTATCCCAATTTATTAGGAGTAGGTGCAGCATGTCTTCTTCTTCCAAACTTCTCGATTAGGTACTTGTCATCTCAGTAGGTGACTACTTTTCATGCCATATAATTTTTCGCACAGTCCATCCATCGACATCTACTCTTATACCAAGATCTAAGAGTGTTGAATTGTTTTGCCGTGATTTCGTCGAGCTTCAGTGTCTCAGCGCTTTTTTCTATCTTACCTAATATAAGGGTTGTTCGAAAGAGATACCGCGGCCTCGACACAAAGTTTTGAAAATAATTTAAGCGAGAGTTTACCATGCCATCTTCTTCTTTTTACCCGACTACGGCGAAGCCAAAAGGAAGGGTAATGATTTTGGCAGTCTATGTATGTATGTTCCACCGTAGCGCCTAAACTACTGAACGGATTTTAATAAATTAGGTGTCAATAGATTCGTAAGAAAAGCTTGGTATCAAATGAAAGGTCTTGGCCACCTCGCGTCAATGAAAGGTCTTGGTCGCATGCCACCTTGCTAATGGCAATTAGCAGCTGACTTCTGTATCAACGAGATAGCCATGAAGGAGCATCAGGTATCAGTGGCATGCGACTACGAAGAATATCAGACACGAATTATTTTCTTGTTTTCTACTTTTAAGACCGCGATTTTGTTAGCAAAAGTTTAAAAAAAATAAGTTCAAAAATCTAAAACCCGACTAGGTTTTAGATTTTTGAACTTATTTTTTTTTTATGGGGTGAGAAATCATCAAATGATCCCTCCCGCTCTGGGCAGAGCGGTAGCAAGTGTCAGACTTCTACTGACTAAGAACCACCCATGTTCCGAGGCAGCGTTATCTCTTTCAAACAACCCACAGCTTACCATATTTAATTGTCATTCCAGTGTGGGAAAGTGACAGAGCTTTAAAGGGTGTTTAGTGCCATTTCTTTTTCACACTGGAATGAGAATAAAACACACTGCTTTAAGATCATGGTAGGCCACCTAAAGTCGAAACAATCATGGCCAGTGCTTTCATTGTGTAACTGTTTCTCAATGGCATTCAGGATGTTGAGTTTGCCCCTTGTTGATTGCCTTAACGCCATCTCTATTGCACTAAACTTAGACGAGGACTAACAATTTTTTTTCTTCTATCTTTCTTTCTATATCGCGTGGTTGGCGTTGAGCCTAGTGTTGGAGTTTGTATGCCGCCGATGGGCCGCATTTTTTTTTTTTGGATCTTGGGAAATCATCAAATGACTCCTCCCGCTCTGGGCAGAGCGGTAGGGAGTGTCAGACTTCTACTGACTAATACTTAAACTACCCATGTTCCTTCTTAGCCCTTTGTGCCGAGGCCGCGGTATCTCTTTCGAACAAGCCTCTGACTTGGCTTTACTTAAAGTCGTGAAATTTCTCAAACGCATGCTCGTTTCCTTACAATATTTTCCTTCACTGAAGCAAGTCATATTTATACAAAGAGCACATGAAACCCAAAAATCAGAGGGACGTGTTTTGGGTTGGAATTGGAACTCGAGACCTATGTCTTAGCAGTCCGACAGTCACACCGCTATGAAAGTTATTATGATCACGTTACACTCTAAACAGCGGTGGCCCAGTGGTGGCGCCTCGACTTACGAACGTGGGTTCAAACCCAGGCAGGCACATTATTTTGTGTAATTTATTTCATCACCGCTGCTGTCAAAACGGTGAAGGAAAACATCGTAAAGAAACCGGCATGTCTTAGAACCAAAAAAATCGAAGACATGTGACATCTACTAATTCGCACTGGGCCCGCGTGGTAGATTATAGCCTATTCCCTCTCAAAGGAGGCTGTTGATGATGATGATGATGACACTCTAAACGGTCTCAATAAAGTCGCCGACAGACCAAACAGCCAATCTTAAATTAACTTCACCATTATTCTCAATTCACAGATGTACAGGTACACCAGGCACCATGGAATGCAGACGTGAGGCATCAGGAGCACAAATCTTACCCCCAGTCATAACTGGGAAGATTACAACCAGGCATAGGTTCGGCTTCAAGTTCGGCAGGATCGAAGTCAGGGCGAAGCTACCAGCGGGCAGCTGGCTTATACCTGGTAAGTGGAAGGTTCTAGAAGTTCTGAGAACGATAAACGTTACTGTGGATTAGCATTATCTCCGTCACCTAGTGGAGGGTCTGGGGATCTGCTGGATGCGGCCCACACGGGAACGGTCAATGTGGCGACACTTGGGGGAGGCCTATGTCCAGCAGTTTACGTCTTTCAGCTGAAATCATGATGATCTCTGTCACTGTCACACTTACTACTGTCATACAGCTGGACTAGTCGTTTGAGACTGAGAACGTGTCTATGACAGAGCATATATGCTGTTTGTCAGTATCGTCTTGACATCTTTTTCGGAAGATGATCGGTAAATTAAAAAAACTTAACTGCTTGAAACACAAAATGTAGTAATTTCAACTTGTAGCGGCCCTACAAAAAGTACCGTTGCCATCTATGACAAAAATGAAGAACTAACATCAAAATCTTGCGATCGGACAGGTAGAAGGACCCGACAACAGTTGTCAGTAGACATAACGAGTGTACGACTTTGCGCCGACGGACATTACGCCGACAGACTGAACGCCGACAAGACTTTACTTCGACGGGACTCTTCGCCGATAGGACACTTTGCCGACAGGACTCTTCGCCGACAGGGGTCATCACAGACGCTAATCTCCGATTATCTAATATTTACTTTGGAAATCGATTATCCTTTTCTCGTAATTATACAGTTCATAAAAAATAAAGATCTTGCATTGGTTATTAGTTTAATAACATTAATACCTCAAGTGTGTTAGAATTAGAATTATTGTGGGAGTGTTGTTATTAGAATGATTTGTTTTTTATTGTTACTAAGAGGTTTGTTTAAATAAATTATTTTTCCACTACTATTAATATCATAAACGGGATATTTACCATGTTTGATTTTTTTATCCGTGATCATGGTGCTTGTAACAGCGCCGAAATATCGGGAACTCGAAACAAAAATCAAACAATAAATTATTTTTCCACTACTATTAATATCATAAACGGGATATTTACCATGTTTGATTTTTTTATCCGTGATCATGGTGCTTGTAACAGCGCCGAAATATCGGGAACTCGAAACAAAAATCAAACATGGTAAATATCCCGTTTATGATATTATTAGTAGTGTCAGTGACCATGTCAGTTTAAAAACTTAAATTATTTTTGTTTATTCTTTTTCGATGTATTTTTATGGGTATCTTTACCTAATGATCAACATCTTCCTGCTCTTATCCCATTCTATTTGGGGTCAGCGCAACACGTTTTCTTTTTCCCTTCCTCCCTGTTAGAAGTCACAGTGGCATTTACTCGTTTCTCTTTTATATCATTCCTCACACAATCCATTCATCTTTTCTTTCGCCTTCTTCTCCCTCTCCTTCCATCAAAATTTATATCGATAACCTTTTTAGTCAAATGCGATTCGTTTCTCGTCATAACATGTCCATATCACGACATTCGATTCCCTTTCAACTTTTCTGTAACTGGCACACATTTTAAACTTCCCCTATTATACTTGTTCCTTACCTTATCCATTCTTGTCACACCACACATCTACCTCAACATTATCATCTCAGCTACATGAAATTATTTTTCATCCATCTTTTTCTCAGCCCATCGTTCCGATCCATACAGTACGACAGATCATGGACTTGTATATTTTCCCCTTTATCTTGAGGGGCTTTACATAATGATATTATACATAATATTATGCAATGTACCTATACTAATAACCAATGCAAGATCTTTATTTTTTATGAATTGTATAATTACGAGAAAAGGATAATCGATTTCCAAAGTAAATATTAGATAATCGGAGATTAGCGTCTGTGATGACCCCTGTCGGCGAAGAGTCCTGTCGGCAAAGTGTCCTATCGGCGAAGAGTCCCGTCGAAGTAAAGTCTTGTCGGCGTTCAGTCTGTCGGCGTAATGTCCGTCGGCGCAAAGTCGTACACTCAGACATAACACCCTTCTGTTTGGAGAATTCGCACTTTTCTAAGGGACATGAAAAACTTTACATCCACCACTTCATACCCCTAAGATTGAAAAAACTTCAGTTTTCATCGTAATATTCTTAGTTTCAACAAGCACACCCATTTACATCCAATTTTCCATTCCAGAAATCAACCTAGAACCTGTCGAAAATGTCTACGGCGCCCCTCGATATGTATCCGGTTTAATGCGCGTCGCTTTCGCTCGAGGGAACCCTAGTCACGCCAAGAAGTTGTATGGAGGCCCCGTTCTATATGACACTGAACCATTCAGGTCTACGCTGATGAAGGAAAAAATTGGAATCGAAAACTGGAACAAGGATTACCATAATTATACTATGATTTGGAAGCCTGGTGAGTTTTTTTAATAATTTGGTTTGATACTGGTTGAAAGTTATCATTTACAAAATGATAACTTTCAACCTGGATGTGGACCTGTTTTAGTATCTATCATTTTATTAGTAGCAGTGTTTCCTAAGACAAGCACCACTGATTTTTCGGATGTCATGTGTGTATTGTAAAATAATATTTTATTATAATTTAGTTGATTTGAATTAAAAAACAAAAATCAAAAACAATTTTTTTTTACTACAAAACAATTTACGTTAAATAATCCATATTATATTGAATCAATCATACGTGCAAAATTATACCTTTAATAGATTTAAATTAATAATAACAGTTCAAATAAAAATTAAAACAAAATAATTAATTTAATTATAAAATAATAATAAACATTTGAATCGATTTTACCATGCAATATTGTAACTTTAAATATAAATCATGAAATTATTAAATATGAAAACTATATGGTAACCATAAAATAAATAAATTATAATGATTAAGCTAATTGGACCCCTTTTCGGGTAAAGGCCTCCTCCAGAGAATTCCAATTGTCTCTGTCTTTGGCGACATCTGGCCATTTTTTTCCCGCGATTGCCTCTACTTCGTCTTTCCACCTCGCTGTCGGTCTTCCTCTACGTTTAAATCCGTGAGGGCCTCTCCATAGCGTCACGGTCTTTGTCCATCTGTCGTCGGTTTAACGGGCCACATATAGCTGGATAGGCATTGGCCATGTAAAATACTGATATACTGATGACTTAAATCACCTAGAAACTAACCAATTCACTTCTCTTCCAGACGGTCTGGAACTCTTCGTAGACGGTGAACAATACGGCAACATCAACCCTGGTGAAGGATTCTTCTCTCTTGCACAAGAACATGGTGTAAAAAACGTTGACATCTGGAACTCTGGAACTGTCATGGCGCCGCTTGATCGAACGGTAAGTTTTTCTCTAGTAAAGGCTTACTTATGAAGATGAGGGTGTGAAGTGGCCACGTGATGGCTTCCGGCCACCGTAGACGCGGGCCTGTGGACGGTGAGTAGTGGGCTAGCTCGCCGTCCGGCCGTCGTCATGACGGCAACAGACCGTGTCTTCGGCGCGTTCGTGTTCCACGCGCGCCTCAAAGAGATGTCAGCAAGTAGGGGCCCGCAAGGGCCGACGCCTGTCGTGGCTGCGGGATGTTCACAGGATACCGCGGCCTCGACATAAAGGACTAAGAAGGAACATGGGTGGTTTTTAGTCGGTAGAAGTCTGACACTCCCTTTCGCTCGGCCCAAAAGGGGTTTTGATGATTTTCCACCAACCCAAAAAAAAAGTAGGTCTCAGGCCTCACTCACTATAGCTGGTAGCTACTGGGTGTGAGTTACTGCGAATCGCGACTGCTAGTAGATCGTGAATGATATGATGAAATCAACCCTGGTGAGGGTGGTCTTCTCTCTAGCTCGTGAATACGCTGTACTGCACGCTAGCAACTGGCTCAGAAGTCCATTCATGATACTGCTTGATGAAAAAGTTACTTCTTCTCTAGAAACAAGGACTGAAGATATAAGAACTACTTTCATCGGCCCTTGTCTTATTTTCTTTCATACTTCTCTATGTCGTCGTTGCCATAGATTGTTAGACAATTTAAAGAAGCCACTAGAGGAGCTTATTATTATTTTAAGTTATCCTCTAGCAATAAACACAGACATACTTTATCCCTAAAATTATTTCATCATCATCAGTTCAGCCGAAAGACCACTGATGGACTTAAGTTTCCCCCAACCGTCGCGTCGCATAAAATTATTTGTTTTTAATTCACCTCATGTCTTCGATATACATGTAAGTGCGCGCAATCTGTAACCAAATATCATGATACTAACACTTTCATCCTCTCCACAGTTCTACCTCTCCCTGGGTCTCCGCGTGGGAGGTGTCAACGACTTCAGCGATGACCTTCCGGACAAACCCTGGAAGAACAGAGCCAGCAAGGCCATGCTCGACTTCTGGAAGCACAAGAACAACTGGTTCCCATCTTGGTACAATACCAATCTGAAAGTAGACTCCCTCAAAGTGTATGCCTTGTAGACTTACAAAGCGAACTGTGATGATTCTGAGATTTTAGTTTATAAGATTTATAATAAAAGTAAAATATTAAGTTTGTGTTTTTTGTTTTGTGTGTTGTTAATTTTCCTGTTTAGTTTAAGAGAATGGAAGCTGGTTTAACCAAATAACAATATTTTTCCTTGAATACAAAACATTTTTGACTCCAAACAAATTTCACACATGAAAAAAACATAACTTGGCTCACGAGGTTGTCGAAATGTGGGATGTGAACTCGGCGATCATTGTGCCGATAGTCGTTTCAGTCTGTTGCCAAAGGAGGGTTATGATTTTGACTGGCTATGTATGTATGTATGTATGTATGTGAGTATCTTCATCTGTTCCCTCATAGCTTCTAATTTACTTATCGGAACTCGACATATTATGAGGTATCGTTAGAACCGTCCTAATTTTCCGCTAAACATAGGCTACGCGACGTGTCACAAAAAGCGATTTGGCGCCCTCTAGCGGACAAAAAGTAAGGCTTAAAAAATAAAAATGGAGATAAATACGCCGTGTTTGATATCATTTCAAAAGGGCCTCACTTGTACATTTCCAAAATATTTCTCAAATTTAAAATCACGCCCTCTAGCGGACAAAAAGTCAAGAGTAAAAAAATATATTTAACACCAAAATTGTTTAAATAAAAAAAAGTAAAAAACTAAGACCCGACTACGACAAAAAAAACGACGCTGAAAAAGTATGAAACAAGATTTTCAGGATAGAATAAAAAGAAAAGCCGTAGTCACACGTTATAGGTACCAACCTAAACACTTAAATACCGTGTGACTAAGGCTTTCGGCTACGGAAAATCTTGTTTCATACTTTTTCAGCGTCGTTTTTTTTGTCGTAGTCTGGTTTTAGTTTTTTACTTTTTGTGTTCCGGGAACGCGGTATCTTTGAATTTGAATTTGTGGTGGCCGGAAAAAGTGAAACCGATCATGGAGATCGATCTGCCTCATTAGATAGTCTCAGGCGTTTCGTAGTGTATCGCTGAAAAACATTGCTATTTATAAAATTATTTGCTTTATTCACAAATAAATATTTGTTAGGGTTATAAATTAATTCTCTATTTTTAACATTAGGCTGTTTTGCGACTAGGCTACTCCTTAAACCTGGCGAAAGCAAATCGCGGAAAAAAAATATTAAATCATCCCTTTCTATTGAAATTAAAACTAAATACCAAAATAGTACATTTTGATATAAGTAGGAACGATGATCTGGTGAAGGTTGCGGCGACCCCCTGGATGCGGGACGCATGGGACCGGTCAATGTGTGTACCTGGGGGAGGCCCATATCCAGCAGTGGACGTCGTTAGGTTGAATTTTTTTTTCTTTTTGTCTCTCATAACACTGCGATCTGTCGCCACAGGGACATTTATCAGTGGGTTGGTTGGGTTTATTATTGGCATGCTCGGTATGCGACCTGTGTCGCATCCTACTTTACTTCACTGTTGCGATTTAAGTGTGTCTTGGGGCATCTTCCGTTTCAGTCTGCGGATTGTAGTGATATCTTCCATAAAGACATTGGCCAGGCTGTTTGGGTGGTCTATGGCTGAGATGATGATGATAATAACTATAATTCAACTACAAATAGGTTTAATTCCTATAGGAGGAGTCTTGGCAAGTAAGATATATACTGCCGGGACCAACCGATACATGTAAGTACTGCTTGACCTTGGAGATACACCCGTGCGGTTGTTATAATTTAGTCACGAACTACTCCGAATTGATAAATGGAGTATTTATCAGTACTCCATACTGATAAATACTTTATAGGTATGCATTATTACCAAAATACACACTAATATTAGACGTGTGTGTGTTATGTATGTTTGTGTTTTGTATGAGTGCATATGTATTGTGTATGTCGTATAGAAATTATCTACGTAAAATTTGACACACAGGCCAATCTAGGTCAGGATATTTATATTAATTTTACCCATGGAACAATATCCGACCTCCAAGTGAGTGTATATTATATGTGTGAGTATTATGTGTATTTTATGTGTGTGAGTGTGTATTATAGCCCATCCTTCTCCTAGAGAGGAGGCCTGAGTCCCTGCAGTGGGAACATTATAGGCTGATGATGATGATGAAGTGAGTGTATCCTTAGTCAGAAACTTAAAAATATAAAACCCCACAACTTTACGCCAAAAAATAAATTAAACCTTTACCAAGAATCTTGAATTTCGCTATCGACTTTTCCTGTTTTTATAAAAAAACGACCTTTAAAAACCGGCGAGTCGCATCTACACTTGCTTGTATCGATTCATTCGGTTCACTAAGTGGTCGAAACATGTCGTCTATATACAAGGCTGTAGTCCTGTATTTGTCTGTGGTTATTGCAATATGTGAAGCTCAAGAAAAAAAAGATTATGAAGTGCCTAATCCAACGGTGGAAGCTTTGTACCCAAGAGGCTTTAGGTTGACTTTGAAAGGTAAGACTGTTCATTGTGTAATAATTATATATTCACCCCTGTTAATCTATTAAGGGTTATACAGAGCAGTACACCTATACCTCGCCAGCTTGTAGAAGAACTATGTTGGGGTCGGCTTCCAGTCTAACTGGATATAGCTGAATACTAGCATTTTACATGGAGCGACTGCCTATCTGACCTCCACAACCCAGTTAATACTAGGAAACTTGGTATGCGATGGGCTGTCAGGGTCACCCATCCACAGACCAACCTCGACCTGAGTGGCAGATATTATTAAGCCACGGGCTCTTCAAGAGTATCTATCCTACCTACCAATCCGTATGTGTAAAAGGACTAAACCTTGTTGTCTTTGGTACCCTATGTCCGTTTCTGAACACCTGACAACGTATATGTTAAATTTCGGGGTGATCTATTCAGTGGTTTAGACGTAAAAGATGACAAACAATTCTAACATTCGCAATTATAAGATACAGTTTACATTTATATTTAAAAAAAATGTTCACCGAGTATCCTGACTTGACGCGGAGAATGTTATCATTGACATTTTATCATTGACTGCTTTGTTTACAAAATGATCTTTTTATTAATTATACGAAATCCTACTATCGCCATTTAAACTTTGACATTATAAAGTATCGCCAGCACGCAAGTCCACTTGTAAAACTAGGTAAAACAGAACTGATACGACGATATAATAATTTGTTGATTCGGTTATTATTAAAAGTTCGTCTAGTCACACCTTGTTCTGTGAATATAAAGAATCAAATCAGACAGCAAAACTGAGGTTTTATAAATTAAAACTACAGTAGGTACCTACTTCCACAAGAAGTTGGCGTTGTGACTGTGACTGTGGCTTTAGTTTCGCTTTTTTTGTTATTATGACATTAAAAAGTTCCTGTAATGGTCTAATTTCGTAATATCGAATTCTGTTACCTACAACCATATCAACCGGGTAGGTCGCAAGCACTACTTCGGAACATAGGGTCTTCTGTTCAATTACCAGGTCGGGTAGTGTTACTCGCCCGGAGTTTAAGGGCCTTATCATACTAGCGGTTTGGAAGCGGTTGCGGGGCGAAGCGGACGCGCAGCGAATACGTCGCGAACACGCCGCGGCTGCACAGCGAAGACGTCGCGGACGCATGGCGAATACGTTAGAGCGGGGGCACACGATGCGTTGCGGCGGCGGTGCGGCGCGATTTCGACCAATCGGCGGGCACACGACCAGTGAAATTGAAGGCCGATTCGTCGGAATCGCGCCGCACCGCCGCCGCAACGCATCGTGTGCCCGCGGCCTTAGGTACGTTTTCGTCGCGTGTTTGTAGCAAATTATCGCCTACAATACACTCAGTAACAAAATGGATTCCGACGAGGAAACACTCCTGTTGGTTTTATTACTTCGATGACGCCGGAGACAAAAACGAAAGCATCGACGAATTTGGGAAGATCCATTATCAGTTGCGCGTCCGCAACGAATTCGCTGCGCAAGCGCGGCGTGTTCTTTGTGTGGACGTTCGCAATCCGCTAGTTTGATAAGGCCGTAAATCCATGCCCAGTAATGGAAATAGGGTAGCTCAAATAACATTTATCTTTAACAAGCTGGGGAGATTTGGGCGCACAATAAGTACACCTCCAGCTTACCCTTTCAAGTTTACTTTGTTGATAATTTATCTTGAAACTTAGTTACGTTTTTGACTGCAAAAGCTAGACTAAATAATTCTTTGTTTTTAGATGATGGGTACACCTTACTTGGGTTCCGTGCAAATATCAACGAAGAACTCCCTGGACTTCAAGGAGGTAATATTCATGAAGATGTTACGAGACACAAAGGTAACAAGTGGGTTTATAAGGATCGGAATACCGTACTGAAAGTCGGAGACACCATATTTTACTGGATTATGGTTATCAAAAACGGTGAGGTATATTATAACACAGACCTGGAATACACAGTTTCTGGTAAGTTTTTGGAACATATTTTGGTAGAAAGCCTTTCTGGTGGCGTAATAGTCGTCTTCGGTCTCTTATGAGCACGAATTGCCAACAAAATAACAGCGACTTCGAGCTTAATCGGTGGTTCGAAACCACAACCATAAAACCCACATTCTAGACAAGCATTATCATTTCTGCAGTTTATGTCTTCACCACAGTTCTCAAAATGTTTAAGAAAAACATAGTTGAGAAATGCATATATTTGAACCAAAAATTTGAGGTTTTGTGATATTCACATACTTGCACTACACCGCATGGTGGATGGTCAGATCCTGAACACAAGTAGAGGAGGCAGTCGTATCATTGTATGATTATGCTATGTACAAGGGAAGTAAGCGGCTTGGCAAGTCTGCAACGGCTATTTAAATCCCGAACATTTTCCTGCCCATGATAAAAAAAAAAAAAAATAGCACTCCGGGAGTGCCGGCAGAAGTGAAAACTTCAATATTAACTTTCAAACTCGCGTCAGGGTCACGTGATGCTGATCGGAAAATCTTACGATTTTTCGATCAGCATCACGTGACCCTGACGCGAGTTTGAAAGTTTTTACCCATACAAAAAAGTGCTCAGCGCCGCTAAAGAAGTTTTCACTTCAAAATAAAATGTTTATTGCTTCATCTTAAATAACTTATGCTAGTTACAATTGGGAGAATAAAATAGCAATTTCTAAGCCAAGCTAACTATTACAATGGGCTTTTAAACTTTCCAGGATTCGTCAATGAAGATGGTACACCAGTCAGTGCCCAAGCCCAGATACCGCCCACTCAACCACCCACTCAACAACCTAGTCAACCCACTAATCAAGACACCTCTGTACATTTCCCTGGCGATGGCTTAATAGACGAAAGATATGATATAAACATGCCAGCAAACTGTGTAGATTCCAAGACCAAAGTTAAAGACAAATCGAAGACTTGCAAGGACGAGGTGGTATTCAGCGAAGAGTTCACGAAAACAAGTCTTAGGGCGTTGGATAAATGGGATGCACTTATCCAGTTTCCAGGAGAGCCGGTTTGTTCAGTGCACTATGTAATAGATAACTGTCGATACACAATGGCGGTTCAGTGAGCTTAGTGCGAGTTTCAATCAGTGACAGAAAGTACCTTTTTTTGGGTTGAGAAATCATCGCTCTGCCTATGAAACCTCTTGGTAGAGCGGTAGGGACTAGTAGGGAGTGTCAGATTTCTACTGACTAAAAACCACCCATGTTCCTTCTTAGCCCTTTCTGTCGAGGCCGCGGTATCTCTTTCGAACTACCCGCAGCCCCGACGAACCTCAATTACATTCTGTCAATGAAACTCGCGGTCTTCGGAACTTCTCAACAACTGACCCAATTCAGAAAATTCGATCACTAATGAGAAGCTACATTATCCCCACGCGTTACCTTCATTTTTTTTTAATTCAGGATAATCACTTCAACGTGTACAATCCGGACAAAACGGTGAGCTTCGAGGAAGGCTCTCTGGTCATCACTCCGGTGCTGACTGAATCTCAATATGGTGAGGGATTCGTTCACAAGTCCCTGGACCTGGAAAACAGGTACTTGAATACTTTTTATTATATTTCATCATTAAGTGCCATTTCCACTACTGGACATAGGCCTCACCCATAGGTTTGAGTCTCGCATCCAGTGGATCTCTGCAACTTTCACCAGGTCTTCGGTCAACCTAGTGTGAGGCCTTTATACTTTAAACTGTTCGTGGTCGCCACTCAAGAACTTTTCGGCCATATCGACCATCCGTTCTGCGAGCAATGTGTCTGACTGACACTTAAGATTGGCAATTCTTTGGGCTACGTCGGTAACCTTGGTTCTCATGCGTACCTATGTCTTTAATTCTGATTCGATCAAGCAACGAAACTTCGATCATAACCCTCTCTATTGATCTTTAAGGGTGACTTTGGGTTTTCTGATGAGGCCCATTGTTAAGGTAGGCGTGTACTTCTACTTAACCCACATAACACTCACATTTCACCGGTTATGTTCATACTTTAACATATCTAATACTCCATGTAATAGGACTCCATATTTACTATCGATAATTTTTAATGCTACTAATTATATATATATTGTAAAAAATTGTTGTGCCCGACCGAAGTGAACTATATTTTTAATATAAGATCTTGTAAAACACATGTGATTTGCAATAAATAATTAATTGAATTGGAGATGAACTTATTGCCATCAACCGGGCAAAAGACTCGGTGATTGCTTCTGAGAAATTCTGGATGGAAAAACCAATTACCACTTTGCCTGACCCGGGAATTGAAACCGTGACCTGACGTTCAGCAGTCGCGCTTACTACCACAAGACCAACGCAACGAGGTACTGGAAAGCACGCACCTTTACCTAATAATAATTCATGTAGTAACACAATGTGTTACAAATATCTTAGGTAATATAAGGTAGGTTGTTAATTGGTTTAGATTGTTAATTGTAGTCTCATTTTGAAAACTTTAACTATAACTACACAACTACACTGTTGTATTAGGTTAGCCTGTAATGATAGTGTGCTTGTGTGTGTGTTAAATAAATAAATCTTTTAATATTTTCAGATGCACAGGTCAGGCAGGCCCGCCAGAGTGTAGCCGAGTAGCTGTAGGGGCCCAGATAATACCACCTGTGATAACGGCTAAGATCACCACAAGACGCAGTTTTAACTTCAAGTTCGGGAGGGTAGAAGTGCGCGCGAAGTTACCCTCTGGAAGCTGGCTAATACCGGGTTCGTAAAATATATTTTTAAAGTGATTAAGCATCTTCCAAGGAGTAGAAACTTGCTAAAGGGCTTTTTTTTGGAGGGTGGGATATCAAAAATGACTCCTCCCGCTCTGGGTAGAGCGGTAGGGAGTGTCAGACTTCTACTGACTAAAATACCACCCATGTTCCTAAGCCCTTTGTTTCGAGGCCGTAGTATCTCTTTCAAACAACCAGCAGCCCCGACGGGACCCGCAACCCTGACGGGTAAGGGACCTTAGAGCAAGATATTTCCTTCATTAAAAAAAAAGCTCAAATAAACTTGTGAAATGGCCATATTTTTCAAACCATATTTTAAACTTATGTCGTGTAATACCTCTATTCAACACCTCACATTTGATTATAATTATTCCTATAGCTAATTCTTTAATACTTCATGAATCCTCTTTTCTCTAGAAATCAACTTGGAATCATCAGACAATTCATACGGTCCAAATAACTATGAGTCCGGTTTAATGCGAGTGGCCTTCGTCCGTGGAAACTCTGAACTTGCCAAGAAGCTCTACGGAGGACCCGTGCTCGCGGAGTCCGAACCCTTCAGGTCTGCCCTGCTGAAGGAGAAGATTGGCATCGACAACTGGCACAAAGACTTCCATAACTATACCATGATATGGAAACCAGGTAGGTTCAACACTGCTTGATTAGTGCACAAATTCGATTTGAACTCGAAAAGTCCTCCTGACCGTTTTTGGTCACAGCAGTCAATCTTAGCGGATCCATCGGTGCGGGAGATATTATAGTGCACAAGTGTGTACGCAGGCACATGAGCACTCTCTGTTATCTGCATTTCTCTCATAGTCCAATGGGACGGCAATTCGACACGACCGGAAGATCAGGCGCAGGACCAATGGCTTAACGCTCTAAACTCCGGGCTACTACTGAGAAATTTCTTATGAAATACCAAAGAACACTTTTTGGCCGACCCGAGAATCGAACTCAGATCCAACGGTCGCGCTTGTAACCACGAGACCAACCGCGGGGCAGTGACATAATAATACTCACATGCTCGACTCTAGATTCACATTGAAACGTATTTCTTCTTCTTCTTAGCGTGTCGATGGCAATCTAAATTGTGTCGGCCCAGAATTGGGCTACTAGTTTGGCGCTTTCGGTAGCGTCCATCAGTTCCTGTAGTGAACAGTCAGCAGGACACGCAGGGCACGATATTAAATGCCCCATTGTTTGAGGAACAGCACCACATTTACACTCCAGTGCAGAGTCATCTATGTACCTCCACCTCAGCAGGTTTTCTTTGCTGCGACCAACCTGGGTCCGGAGTCTGTTTAAAGACTTCCAGGTCAGCCACGGCAACTCTTGTCCAGGTGGGAGATGTTCAGCAGGTGGAACAAATGGGTAAGGTAAAGATGCACTACCTTGCCACAGCTTTAATCTTTCCGTAGACATCTCGCCAGTGAAACGTATTTATGAAGCTGACTTGCACTGATCGACTTCTTAAGCCAAAGCAGAATGCATCAATTGCTTACAACTATATTGAGAGTTAAGGCCACCAATCCTATTTGTGCACCACAATAAACAGGACTATATGAAAAGATCTTTACAAGTCCCGGAGAACAGCTAAACGGCTAAGGACTTTATCGGACACTTCTGTAAGAATGGGAAATGTCCGCATCCGGAGCAATTCGCAATAGCCCGTTCGTTCCGGTTCCTTCAATCAGAAAAGAAAGTACGAAATAAAATGGCTTAAATATTTCCTGATAAATAAACTTACCAACTTTATGTTGCAGATGGCATAGATTATCTTGTGGATGGTGTGCAGTACGGTACCGTGGACCCTAAAGAGGGTTTCTTTGAGGCCGCCAGGAAGAACAACGTGGCACACGCCTCGCGCTGGCAGAAGGGAACCATCATGGCACCGCTGGATGAGATGGTAAGAGAAGAAAAACTATAGTCTAAAGGGATATATATAATACTTCCCGTCGGGGTTGTTCTAAAGAGATACCGCGGCCTCGGCACAAGGGCTAAGAAGGAACATGGGTCGTTTTTAGTCAGTAGAAGTCCGACACTCCCTACCGCTGTGCCCAGAGCGGGAGAAGTCATTTTATGATTTCCCACCCTCTAAAAAAGAACGGATATATTACCTGTCTTGTAATAGCTGGAAGCATATTAATAAGTTCCAACTATGAGGGCAGATTACCTACTCATGCCTGAGAGGATAAATGCGATGCTTTGGGCATTTTTTTTCGATGTGTCAGGGCCATCAATTGCGTTCTTCATGAAATATTAATCAGGAATCTACAACACTATGGAACCCGGAACCCCTCTATGGATCTTATCGCTTCATGTTTAAGTGACAGGATTCAGAGAGTTTATGTTAACGGGAAAATATCTTCCAGATTCTAAGTAAGAATGGGGGTACCCCAGGGCAAAATCCTTAGCCCGTTTTTGTTTATGCAAGCAAAGACGCAGCATGCAAGCAAGCAGCATGCAATATCCGGCGCTGCGGGGCTCCAAATGCAATTTAAATTTCGGAGCATCAAGGTTCTGCCTGATAGCACCCACAATAAAACTTATGGCCTATACTTCACTAAACGTTATTTCTTTTCATCAGTTCCACGTAACCCTTGGTCTTCGCGTGGGTGGAGTGAACGACTTTTCCGATGACCTGGAAGGCAAACCCTGGAAGAACGCCGCCAGCAAGGCCATGCTGGACTTCTGGAGGAGCAAGGACTCCTGGCATCGCTCGTGGTATGAGGCCTCCTTGAGGGTCGCCTACGTCAGGGTTTACGGTCTTTAGATCTCTGTTTTTAACAACAATTAAAATTTTAAGAAAGCCGGTTTGTGTTTCATTTACTCGTCGAATTGATGGTATCTATAAAATCGCGGAAAACATCTGAATGAGAAGTACAAAGGCGGGATGTGTGGTAGAAGAACGAGGATCCAGAGGCGTCCCCTTCCTTCGGCACACATCTGGGTAAAGACCGAGTAGTGAGTGATTGCTGGCTTATATCTTGTTCTGTAGTTATTAAACGTTTACAAAAGTCTGATATTTAAGATACTGTCGCGCACGACGCGAATCGCCATAAAACAATTGGTATGTATCAACACGGCAATATTAAATTACATTTTGTAGTGTGGCAACACCACGCTTGGCTTTGGACTAATTTTGTTCATGTTGGTACTGGGGTAGAAAAAATGGCGGTAAAGATGATGGCTGCCGGACAGCCCGCACACAGGTTTGAAAAGGGTGAAATGGAGAGCAGTGGTGAGGAGACAAACTAGAAGCGACGAGCTTATAGGACTCCCATCTAAGGTACGGTAAGGTAAATAAGAGCCGGCATTATTAAAACTTAAATATTGAAAAAAAAATATAAATTTTAAATAAAAATCAGGAATATTATTGAACATTATTTATTTGAGATCTAAAAAAAATGCCTACATGGCTAGGTTTTAAACATTTAGTGAACAAAAATAAACTTTAAAAAATCCTTTACTAAGGACCTTAATAAACTCAGGTAGTCTATTAAGGTCCGAGGTAAAATTAAAAGAAACTAAGCTGATAAAACATAAAATAAATTGTTTTCCTCTATAACTCAACATAATTAATATTTTCAGACCAAATATTTAGCAGTTTACCATCAATCATCCAAGAAAAAACATAAATCGGTCCATATAAAACTCAAGAAATAATATTTTTGTAACAAAAAGATGTTGTTTAAGTAAAATCAACAAATTTATACTATTTTTAAATAAAAACCTCTTAACTAAAACTGTAGGTTTAACAAAAATAAAAAAAATAAATGTTTTTTTTTTTTTTTTTTACTCGGGGCTACTGACAAAATGGCGGCGCGCTCGGCAATGCTCGCGCGTGAGATAGCAATACTATTGGTCCTTTTTATGTATGCGAGAGATCCAACCTATAAAACTATTGAATGTGTGCTGTTTCTCTGATGGACCTTAATAGCCGCTGGCCCTTATTTACCGCAGGTACCTTAATAGATCCCGGTGAGTCTTTACTTTGTAATATCTTATGTCGAGATAAACATACATGATGAGTGGAGAGATGAGAGGACTCTTACAGTTATATATTCTTACTTCACTGGTAGTTCAATCTTGCAGTGCACAGCACACTTGGTAGTCAAGGACATTGAACAGGGAAGTCTGGAACTCCCATACATTGTAGTGTGGTCCGGAAACACACTGGCACGGTCAACTGAGCTGGAGCAACCGTGGCGAGGCTATGGGGATGGTGGAGGCCTCCGGGGGGCCATAGGCCCCCTGTCCGGCTAAGTGATTATGCAAACACGTTTAGAATCACCAGGGATACACCCTGTTTAGACCGGAGCAAGTTGACCGATGCCCAGCTAGGTAGTGGAGGTGCATAGCCATGTAAGGTACGATAATAAATAGACACCTGCATAACAAAGAGAATGGCAAAGCACTAGGTAAAACCAATAAAACATGCAAGTGGTATAGCCATATGAGGGAGACTGTCCGTCAACTTATAGATATACGCATTTAATTTATTTATTTATTTAAAAAAGATATATGAACATGATGAAACAGGTTAACTCATCCCCCTACCCTCATGACAAATGTGTATATTTCGTGTATCTATGTGGTCCTCACATGTGTGATGATGACATAAAGTGGTTGGCTTATCATAATGCATGTAGAAGGCACCACAGATACTTAAGTTACATAATCTGAGTTTATCAATGAAACCAGACCTTCTCCATCCACCCAATTCCAGACAAATCTATCTATAATCACTAAAGATGATTGATGGACTTTGCCAACATTCAGAATGCAGAGGTTAAAGACAGAACCCTGATTCCCTGATGAAAAAAAATATTTAAAATTCAATAAACCAACATTAAAATCATTTATTTACAATATTTACAAACAACCATTTACAGAACTAAAATTATAATAATATATACAAGTATCAAAAAGAGAAGAATTACGGGCAGGGCGTCAAAAAATTCGTCCACATTGTATAGGAAAAGTACCCAGAAGACTGACAGCATTCCCACGTTGGACGGCAAAATTAATAATAATAATAATATAATAATAATATTCCACAACTATCACACAACGCCATCTAGTCCCAAGCTAAGCAGAGCTTGTGTTATGGGTACTAGACAACTGATAAACATACTTATATATTTCTAAATACATACATATTATAGATAAATTACACCCAGACACAGAACAAATGATCGTGCTCATCACACAAACATTTGTCCTGGGTGGGAATCGAACCCACGACCTCCGGCATAGCAGTTAGGGTCACTAACCACTAGACCAACAGGCCAGTCGAATTGATTCAGATTTAGTAAGTATTAAAATACTGATGATAGCCACGTCACATCTTAAAAACCATATCTTCACAGGGCTGATATTGCTTTAATTCAAGGTCAACGACAAGTTTTTTGCTGCATCGACATTGAAATCACAATTGATCTCACCTTTGAGATCATCGATACGTAATAGCTTGTTTTTAATTGATCTGTTGGTTTTTAAGGTTCCGTACCTCGAAAGGAAAAAACAGAACTATTATAGGATCACTTTGTTATCCGTCTGCCCGTCTGTCTTTCTGTCCGGAACCCTTTTTCTCAGGAACGCGTGGAGGTATCAAGCTGAAACTCCGTAAATTTTCGACACTCGCAATAAAGGAATCAAAACCTACAGGGTACTTCCCGTGAACTCAGAATCTTGAAATTTAGTACGAAACAACTTGTTATAGCACAGATAAAGGAAAAAATAATTTTAATAATTTTAAACTTTATTTGAACGGAAACCTCGGTGCGCGAGTCCGACTCGCACATGGCCAGTTTTTTATACATGCAATAAGTGCATGTTTCGTATGCCTTTGAACTACGCCGAATAACCTTTTCTTTAATGAACTAAAATTATAATAAAATATATGTATCAAAAAGGGAAGAATTACAGGGCGTCAAAAAAATCGTTCACATAACTGTCAACAGGAAAAGTGCACAGAAGGCTGGCAGCATTCCCACTTTGGATGGCAATGCTGGACTCTCTGGTCACGTGAAGAGTCGCCCAACCACTTGGCAATTTCCTGAAATATTACGTGGGCTCTCGGACCCAATGACCCGAGTGTTTTCTTCAATACAATATGATCTCAGTTCAGTTCTTTCCCAAACCTAATGTGCATCCATCATCCACACTGTTCATACATCTTTACTTGTCAGTTCCTTTTTATAGCCACATTCATTCATTCATTTTACTGTCTCTAGCAGCTATGCACTTCTCCATACGGAAAGCGAGATTCCAAGAGCGGCGCTTTTGAAATTCTTCCCCTATAAGGAATCCGTGAATTGAATGAGTCATCTTATGACAAAGTATATTGTTTATTATTTGTTGGCCCATAACTTGGCCAACTCCACGGTATCGTTACTTAAAAGAATAAAAATCACTGTTTTTTTTCACAAACGAAAATAAACAATTGAATACTGAATTTTCCTCTTAGTATTTAGATAGACTCACCCAGTTGGGAACCTAGACCTATTTGGCGAATTGTGGATGTAGGTACTACTCGTATTAGGTCTACCTCTGCCTAATCCTCCGGGGATTACAGGCGTGATGTTAGTCATAGGTACTTTTCCATCAATAACAAGGAAACATATAACTAAACACAAATATTTTACAGTAGCACTAAGGCTGCTGACTACCTACGTATTTAGGTATTAGATAGTCTTGATGTTTTTCCCAAAGTGACCGAATATAACCGCAAAATATGGACATATCGTTATATTAGTTTATTTACTGAGATAAAGGTCATAGTATTTTAACAAATTATTATTGAATTACCTTGAAAGTCTTGAATATAAGCAAATATTATATACGTGTGATTGTTAGGGCTTGCCCACACTACGTATCTCTACTATTATAAAAAATGCAAATGTTTCTGAGATTGAGGATCACACTTATCACAGGATGTTTGTTACTCTTTCACGAAGAAACTACCTAACAGATTTGGATGAATTTAAAATAGCTTTAACAAAGGTTTCCACAGCACAGTGTAGATTCGCCAAACAGTCACAGAAAAAATATATTAGTCAGTTAATCAATCAAAAGCACTTATTTCAAGTATTTCAATTACAGGTACCTACTTTTAAGATGTCAAAATTAAACTTAGATGACAATATAATTAATATTAAACTACTGGCATAATAACTGTGAAAGTAGGTGCAGCCCATTCCAAAGCGTAGATCACTACGGAGGAAAACGGGCAAGAAACCTCATGGACATTCTTTTCGATCAGAATATTGTTACAAAACTTTTCTTCCAAAAATATTATGGATCGAGAACGATGTAGCAAATACTAGGACGTTATAAACACACCAAATGACCGTCAAGTGTGGTCGCTAGCTAACAAAAAACACACCCGACCATTATAATTACTAAGACCACAACGTCCACAGGCCACAGCCGGCAGCCCATACATTTCAGTCAGTACGATCCCACGAACCGACAAACACTGACACATCTAGTCAATAATATTTAATTTAAAGCCTGTTTTTATTAAATGAAGTCGTTTATTTATATACATTTTAATCTGTGTGTGATGAGTTTTTGAGTACAATGGCGAGTGTTTGTGCTTTGTTGTTGTTTTGTTTATTTAGTTTCAATTGTGTTTTGTGTTACGAAGTGCCAGAAGCGAGATTAGAAGCTATTTATCCTAAAGGATTGAGGGTTTCTATACCAGGTATGTTTAATACTTATCTTAGATAATATTCTATAGTACCTATCTACTGCTCCGTAAAGAAATTGCGAACGTACGACCGTAGCCAATTCGTAAACAGGATTCTATCAATTTGTTTTTTTTTGAGCAAATATTCGCGGATTCTCACCTTCTTATGACCATTATTACTAAAACGAACTCACTTGTATTTTTATGCGAATCTTTGTGGTTTCACACTTCGACACTGTTTGTAAGTTGAATTCATGTCTAGAGAATTAAACAAATAGGCTGATTAAAAAAATGTTTAGGTATTTATTAATAAGTAACTTTAAGGTTCTCCCTCTCTCCCTAAAGAGAAAACTCATGGACATGTGCATTCTTCCTACCCTCACCTATGGAGCGCAGACATGGTCATTAACCAAGCGTCAAAAGTCCGCACTCGGGGTCTGTCAGCGAGCAATGGAGCGTGGTATCCTTGGAGTCAAGCTTACTGACCAAATAAGAAATTCGATACTGCGTTCCAAAACTCGAATTGCCGACATAGGTCACACGGCTGCCAAGCTTAAATGGAACTGGGCTGGCCACATCTGCCGCATGCCGGAGGAGCTATGGGCTAAAATAACCACACAATGGGTCCCAAACAGCAGTAAACGGCAACGCGGCAGGCCCAGAATAAGATGGCGAGACGAACTCGACTCTTTTCGCAGGGATTGGCAATCAACAGCATTGGATAGGGATAAGTGGAAAGAGGGAAGGGAGGCCTTTGCCCTGCAGTGGGACACAAATGGCTAGTAATAATAATAACTTTAAGGTATGGATAAAAATAAATACGATCAATCTATTTGGCAAATTACGTGATTAAGATTTTTTTATTATGATTATCTTCTTACTGCCCTTGTGCCATTCTTCTTAGGGTCTGCGCACATCTTTTCTTCCTTGATTCTCCCCTGTCAGACGTCACGGCATCATTCACTCCTTTCTCTTTCATATCATTCCTAAAACAAGCTTATCCTCTATTCTTTAGAATTGCTCTCCATCCACAAACATTTATAATCATTCATCACTCTTTGAGTCACATGGGTTTCTTGGGGATTATGTTCATTTTGTTTCCTTTTATGAATGTCTTTGGAAATTCCATTTAACATATAAGAAGCATAATAGTACATTATGGTACAAGTGCGTAATGTTGGTGATTACCGCTGAGGCGCCATTGAGACCCGAGCCGTCAGGTGAGGGTCTTAAGAGAGCCGAGGACGATAATCATCAATACACACGTGTATCATACGACGTTTTTCAACACACTTGTGAAGAAAATAATACTAAAAAGTCATCTTCAACAGTTAAAATGAGTTCTGATTTTTTTTTCACAGCACGCAGTTTTCCTAAGCACGCGCATCTATAGTTCGACCAACTTATCTGTGCAGGCGGGAAAACACAGAACTAAAATAAATGTACTAAGTTTGACGTAGCGATGCATTTTTTCTTGGGTCCATATTGGCTCACCTAAAGTTCTTTACCCGAAATTGTTCTTCCTAACGATTTGTAATCCGAATGATCACTCTTCCTAAAATTTTTCATCCTAAAGTTTTCATTCATACTATTTGTAGTGCTACCGACGATGTTCATAACACTCATGTTTCCGAAAATTGTAATTCATAATATCATTAGTGTAAATATATTTAAACTCCTACTGTTTTTTATTCTAACGCTTTTATTCCTAAACATAATTACCATAATATTTTCACTCATACAACTGTTTAGAATGATTAAAGGTCGTTTCACTGTTTTTTGTCTTGAAATGAAATAAATGAATGAAATTCAGGTCAGAGTGTCGTCTTGGGGGCACTATGAAAAAAATACTTAGAAAAATTTCGCGACCAATTTCGAGGTAGTTGGTCACAGTTCTAACCTAACCTAACCTATGGATATCTTTGCATAGTATATATATAAGGTCCCATTAAAATAGGTGGACAAATTTTAACACAGCGTTTAGTAAGCCTAACTAAAGACATCTAAACAAAAACAAAACACTAAATAAAGTGATTTTATTTTGACTTAAAATAATAAATCCGGCACCCTAGAACAAACTCATCCTATAAAAGTAGGTATTTTAATGTCTTTTTCTTATATTTTTTTTACTATTGTCCTTATTTTAGCGGTCTGAATGATTTCTAAAATTTTGTCCACCTATTTTAATGGGACCTTTTATAATACTGATTATTATGAATAAAAAGTAATATAAACAAAAAAAATATGACTTTGAATAATAGTGTAAAAGATAGTTAAGTTGAGAAAATATAGGAAAACAAATAATAGTGTAATAGATGTTTATTGCTACTGACATTATGAAGTTGAATGCTTCGGAATTAAAACATTAGAGACAGAGTAGTTAGGAATTGCGATTGTTAGGATGAAAAATGTTAGGAGGAACATTTTCGGATTTCCAATTATCGGAGTTGAAATTTTAGGTGAACTTTGGCGCACCCTTTTTTCTTGACCAGTGGCGCCACCACTGTAACAATGGCGATCGGCCATAGACAATGAGGTTTCTATATTTTTGACTTTTCGGATAGATTTTTAGCCACGGACAAAATGGGGAATTCAAAGTTTTCTTTATTACAGAGAAAACAAAAGTTATATTATTTGAGTGAAAGATTCATAAACGTACAAGTTGAAAACATCTATTTAAATTCAAAGTTGCATGAAATGGGCAAGCACTAGGTACATTAATTTATTTTTACTATTGAATACGATCTTTTTTGTAGGTATCGAAACTTTTTTAAGAACATAGCAACTCAACCAATTAAATTTAAAAAAAAAACCCTATAACTCACTAGTGAATAATAGTGCCTAATGAAAAAGTCACAGTTTGATTATAGGTGTCATTACGTGCCTAATTGCGGTGAAATTATAGCCACTTTATGAGCAAGTGTGTTGAAAATAAATAAATCATATTCCGAGCGACATAATATCAATGATTAATATTCATAAGAAAACATCACGCTTGTAACCCCTAAAGGTTAAGCATAGGTGTACCTAATAGTACACCCACATTTCACCAGTTATATTTAAGTCCCATAATAAAAGTGGACCAGCCTATCCTATACCTGTCCGTGACTGCTAATATGAAATTCCTGATGAAAAAACTTATTAACACTTTGCCTGACCCGAGAATCCCCACACCAACGATGCATTCAAGAAATATTCTTGACTTTATTATAACAACATAAAAAATAAAACAACATAAATTATTAAATAAACATCAGCTTGTCTTTACTGTCAATTAAATCCACGATTAAAAGTGATGATGAGTTCCATTTACATTCTTTATATGAGGAAAATAATGCAAAGAACGAGCCGACATGATGCTGTAATCACGAAAAATGCACAGTGTGAACACCTGACAGGCATAAAGAATGCATTGATATGTGTGTTATCATGGATGTCCAGACAGACCATATTTTTGTTGGAACCATGATGATGCTATATCAAAAGTACGACTCCAGGTTTGGACCTACCAGATAATCTGGATTAAAAAAATACATTTCCAACTACATATTTCTATGTCGACTTACAATAGAATTGATATCACTTTATTTGAAAGTTTATAGAGCTTAAGTTTCACTCATAGAACGTCACTTATTTAGATCCTCAACATGAGATATTCGCCACGTTAGGTACTTCCCTACGTGGCGATTCGAGAATCAAACTGAACAACACCTAATACTTTGCTAAACCGGTTACTACTGTTCTACTACAGGGTAAAGACCTCTTGTACTAATAAAGAACGAATATAAATCAGCCATGGATCGCACGCACTAAGCAGTCTTATTATGCCTCCTCTACACGTCGACAGATGCGCCTGCAGATGTCATCTGCGGATGCATCCGCAGACACATGTAGACGGGGTTGATTGCTCGTCAGTGGTCGGTATTTATCCTTTTGAACGCCAGAGCGTTAGACGCATGGCGCACCTCCCACGCCAAGGCTCAAAAATCTACAAAATCATTACCTATTTATATTATTTGACACTCTTTTGAATTAAACAGCAGATAAAAGTTAAAAAAACGTAAAGGTTTTTGTCGTCTATAGACGTCGTCGGTGGCGTATTGGGCACATTTTCATTTGTCGTCTATACTTGACTGTGGCGGTCAAAAGGTTAGGTAGTCAAAAGGTTAATGTCGGCAGATGCGTCTGCCACCAATCCGTTCATTGTCGGTTCTTTGGCACACATCAAAGGGTTGCAGCACGAGCACCCCGGCGTTTGTCCACATCGTCTGCCCACATAGAGGGTATGGAATGAGAGGGCACGCGTGTTTCTTGCAGATTACTCGTACAGTAATTATTGTGGATGGATGAAACGAGATATGAAAGGTTAGAAGTAAAAAATAATCTTGGGTTTCCCAGCACGTGCTGTGTGCCTTGTATGTAAGCTACAAAATTAAATTATTACCTACATAACCATTTAATCTATTACATACAATTATATCACTGAAAAATGTTCAAGACTATCATAATTCCATTGTTGTCACATAACGAAGAAATCGATGATCGGTATAAAGGTTGTAAAAATACTCTTACATAACCCGAAAGACACTTCTCGATCTATGTCATTGCGATCTTTTTTTTTCTGGACCATACCACACAATCTTCTAGCAAAGTTCCAACTTGACAGCCGGAACCAACGGCTTAGCTTAATAACTCTTAAAAAATAAAATTTAATAATCGCAGATAATGAATGTCTATCAAAGATTAAATCTTCGCCTTTATCAAAGTTCATTATTCTAATACGTTCAATTAAAACATGCTATTAACTTCAGTTGATCTTTCACCGAACGTTAAGTACCAAGTAATTATTAAATTCTCCGAACATTTTCCCAATATCTAATAATAATATTTCGGCGAAGAGATTTTAATAAATATTGGATTAGAGTCAATTTTCATTATTAAGTGTAGCTCTTTTGTTTCTGAAAGGGAATTCTTTTTGTACCTATTAAGGTTAACATGCAGGAATAATTACATCAATAATTCCATACTTACCTTTAGCTTTGTTTAAAATAAGTTTTAAAAGTTTGTCCCATACGCTATCCGAATGAAATCTTTTGCAGCTTACGAAAAAATGTATAGTCTTACTCATTTACAGAGTTAGCTACAAGCTTCCCATTTGAAGATTTAAACAAAACTGGCCTACTGCGAGTCTGACTTGCACCTGAAGGGTTCCGTACCAAAACGGAAAATTACTTTTGTTTTATGGGAGCTTTTAAATATTTATTTTATTTCTAGTATTTGTTGTTATAGCGGCCACAGAAATACCTACATAATTTGTGAAAATTTCAACTGTCTAGCTATCGCGGTCCTTGAGATACAGCCTGGTGACAGACAGACGGACGGACAGAAAGCGAAGTCTTAATAATAGGGTCCTGTTGGATCCGAAACCCTAAAAAGAAAAAGAAAACATAGCTCGTGTTACAAATAAGCAGTGGATAATATTACAATTTTGTTTATTACACAGAACTGATTCACTCTGTTCCTCGTACTAATATAGACTGTATTACGGTGGAACAATTTTCCTCATTCTCTGTTATGATAATTATAATATAATTATCACAGCTAATATTATATAAATAAAACAGATAAATTCTTTATCTGCATAGTTGCTGAGAGCAAAATTACTGAAGTGTAAGAAGTAGATCTTAAACAAGTCTGGACATCAGTTTACATTCAGGAAAATAGTGTCAAATAACTTCTTCACCATACGCTTGGCTATCGTCTGTAGGTTTCCTCAAACCGCGTAAGTAAACAATTGTCTGAAAATAAATTGATGACCGCAAACTAAAGAGTAAACATGGTTGTTATTTACAAAGACCCAATCTACGACGAAGAAAAAACTAGAACAAAAAAAAAATCTTGCTAATTTATTATTATTCATGTGAAAACTAACCCTACTGTCTTAGACATTTGGAGAGTGGGCAAAATGAGTTTGTAATTACAAAACAATAAGTTTTACTGCATGCATAAATATAAAAGTATGCGGTAAGTACCAAAAACAAAATGTTATTTTCTGTGTCTGTTTGTTCCGGAAAATCTCCGAAACGACTTGACCGATTTTGACAAGACTTATACTGGCAGATATCTGATGTTACAACGAGTAACTAAATAAATAAAACCTATAAATATGTTACCAAAATCCGATTCAAATGGGGAAGTAACATTTCTAAAATAATTTCGACGAAGGCCAGGGCAACAGCTACGTTTAATATAATAAAATCAACTAAATATTATCAGCATTTAATAATTTCCTAGTCTATTCGATAATAACCGCAAATAATCACAAACATCGATTAAAACCACAACCGCTATATTATTTAATTGTTAAATAATTATGACGTCACTTCACACAACCTGTTCGAGGCTTTAAATCTGTGTAATGACCTTGTAGTCGGACGTTTTTTCGGTAAATAAAGAAATTAAACAATTAATACCTTATTCTTTCCTTAATGGTATTAGGTTAGCCAATCAGCAATCATATTTCCATAAACAGGCGAGTCTTAAAAATGTATTTTAAGGTTCCGTATCCCAACCAACGGGACCCTCTTACTAAGCCTCCATCTTCCCGTCCGTCTGTCTGTAAACGGGCTGTATCTCATGATCGGTAGACAGTTAAAATTTTCCGAGTATTTATGTGTATTTCTGTAACCCTACAACGATAATACGGAACCGTTCATGCGAGAGTCCAACCCACACTGGGCCGCGGTTTCTTGTTATTTTGTCAAGTATAACTAACAGGTAGTATCACCTCCTTGACAAATGCGTTGTCTTAACCGCAATTTATACGAAGACTAGTGATCCGACCCGGTATCGCACGGGTGCAAAAAACTATTTTAAAACCTTCCTCTTGAATCACTCTATCTATTAAAAAAATCCGCATCAAAATCCGTTACGTAGTTTTAAAGATCTAAGCAAACATAGGAACAGACAGCGGGAAGCGACTTTGTTTTATACTATGTAGTGATGATAGTTAGTTAGTAAGGCTGTCCACTATATGTTACCAGCACATACTAAAATATTTCGGACACATCGCCCGCAGGAACTCTGACAGCCTAGAGAAGCTGATGGTAGTAGGCCAGGTCGACGGAAGAAGATCACGCGGTCGCTCACCTACCCGCTGGTCAGACCTAGTAAAGTCGCTCACTGGTCTATCAATAACCAAGGCTATAAAGACTCGGGCTGTGGATATCGAAAGGTTACCGCGGCTCCGACACAAGGGCGAAGAAGAAGGAACATGGGTTTGGTTTTTAGTCAGTAGAAGTCTGACACTCCGCTTCGCTCTGCCCAAGAGCGGGGGGGGTTATTCGATGATTTTCCACCCACCAAAAAAAAAAAAAAAAAAGAAGGCTTTATAGACTGCCGAGGACAGAAATACGTGGAGAGGCATAATGCATCGGGTGATTAACACTTCAAGCTAGACACGACCTTCAGCAATGAAGATAACGACTAAGAAGAAGAAGAAGTGATGATAGTGATACTTATTACTATGTTTTGTTACCCGACCAAAATCATGCACCCAACCTACAATGAGACTCTTAATTAATCGTTATTTCTCTTTCAGACGATGGTTTCTCTCTCTTCGCCTTCCACGGCAACCTGAACCAGGAGATGGAAGGTCTAGAAGCTGGTCAATGGTCCAGAGACATCACCAAAGCCAAGGATGGAAGGTGGATCTTCAGAGACAGGAATGCTGAGCTGAAACTCGGAGACAAGATCTACTTCTGGACTTACGTCATCAGAAATGGGTTGGGTTACAGACAAGATAATGGAGAATGGACTGTTACTGGTAAGAATAAAAAATGTTTTAACCTATTTGCTTCCTGGGCATGGGCAACAAAACAAGCCCAAGCTCAAGATCGGAGACACCGTGTATTTCTGGACTTAGATTGTTCTAAGTCCAGTACGCCTGTGAGATATTTCTCGACGGCTTAAATAAAGCCAAGTCAGAGGTCAATGGGCGCCATAACCAAGCTAAGTAAATCTAAATATTTGTATGGCAGAAATGCCGAATGTAGTGAAACCCATATTTATATAATTATATCAAGAACTTGTAAAAAACCTATATTCTGCAAATAAATAATTCTTCCATAAAATAAATAATTCATTCATTCATAAAAACAGTGACACCAGGGCCCCGAGTCTGCTATTCAATAGTGTCACAATGGTCAATCATTGATCTCATAATTTTTGATTTTGACAAGTTTGGTGTTCTCAAAATCAACAATTATGAGATCAATGATTGACCATTCTGACACTATTGAATAGCAGACTCGGGGTCCAGGTTAGGCATAATATTGACAAACCACACGATAAAGAAGAATAGGTATATACAAAGGTCTTTGGAAACTTGATAGAAATCGCATTAGCACCGCCATTTTGTTTTTTATTTAATGGTTTTATTTAGCTCACCCCGTTTGTTTTATTCTTTCTTGGATCAAATTTAGTAATTCAAATTTCACCCTCTTCCTGTCAACCGATTAATCTGAAATTTTGTATACACTTTGGATTTTGGTGACAATACAATTATGTTTATTCATTATCATTATAAATTCAAGATGGCCGCCGCTACAAAATGGCGGATAATTTATGTTTTATTAATCCCATCAATATGGGTATCAAATGAAAGGGCTCAACAAGCAGAATACAATATACTATAAAAAATTGAAATCCAAGATGGCGGCCGCTACAAAATGGCGGATAACGTAGGTTTTATCAATCCCATCAATATGGGTATCAAATGAAAGGGCTCAACAAGCAGAATACAATATACTATAAAAAATTGAAATCCAAGATGGCGGCCGCTACAAAATGGCGGATAACGTTGGTTTTATCAATCCCATCAATATGGGTATCAAATGAAAGGGCTCAACAAGCAGAATACAATATACTATAAAAAATTGAAATACAAGATGGCGGCCGCTACAAAATGGCGGATAACTTAGGTTTTATCAATCCCATCAACATGGGTATCAAATGAAAGGTCTCAACAAGTAGAATACAATTTACTATGCAAAAATTAAACAGAATGCGAAATAAAAACTAAAAACTAGAAAATAAAAATAGGTAAAAAAAACTTTTTAAGTTAAACGGTTTTATGTTAAACATACATTGCAATGTTTAATATAAATGTACTAAAAACCAAAAAATAATAAAATAGATACAGTCGTGGGAATTATAAACATATGCATAGACTAGACTAAAATAAAACCGTGGGGCACGTCAAATGTTTGTTTTGTAACATTACAAAACAAACATTTTAATCAACGATTGTAGACAATTGACGTGCCCCACGGTTCTATTTTAGTCTAGTCTATGCATATGTTTATAATTCCCACGACTGTATCTATTTTATTAATTTTTGGTTTTTAGTACATTTATCTTAAACATTGCAATGTATGTTTAACATAAAACCGTTTAACTTAAAAAGTTTTTTTACCTATTTTTTTCACTTAAGGCGAGGTTGCAGTACTTTGTTTTTATGTACGCACGACCTCACCCCCCGCCCTGCCGCGCGAGCGATGTAATGCCTAAATTTTGACTGTTTTTTGCTTCATGGAGAAAAACTATAAAGAAATTATACAATATGTTTTCAACATTTACTTCAGAATAAAAAGTTCTGTCTATTGATATAACTTTTATGTAAATTCATGATGAAATGTCTTAGCAGTACACGTTTGAAATTGTGATTTAGAGTCATGTTTGATAATAAAAAGTTTCGAGTCGATCATTCTAAATCGCGTTTCTATCTATACGATTTACTAGAGAGTATGTTCAATTTTTATGTAATGATTTTTATTTATTAAAAAACTCGTATTTAGAAATCTTAAAAAGTACTGCAACCCCGCCTTAATTTCATTAATTCAAACGCCAAACCTTTTTGTTAGTTCTCTGAAAATCAACACAAACCATTGATACTAATAATTGCACTTAGTAAACAAACTTTTATTCACCTCTTGTCAGTCTTATCTACTTATCGAAAGGTCATGAACATGAGATAGTGCATTTAGTCATTTACACTGACTGCAATATATAAACAATATCTGCAGATTGTGATTAAAGCTCGTGGCCAAATAGAAACAGCCGCACGGGTCGACCTTCAAGGTTAAGCCGTACCTGCTGAGGTTGACCCGCGGATGGGTGAGGCAGTCGTTTGATTAAAGCTCGTGGCTAAATGATAACAGCCGCACGGGTTGATCTTCAAGGTTAAGCCGTGCCTGCTGAGGTTGACCCGTGGAAGGGTGAGGCAGTCGTTTGATTAAAGCTCGTGGCTAAATGATAACAGCCGCACGGGTCGACCTTCAAGGTTAAGCCGTGCCTGCTGAGGTTGACCCGTGGATGGGTGACCATCATTACATTCGGAGTTTCCTTTGCGCCTCGAAAATCAATTACTTAACTGTCATTTGTAGACCTTTGACAGTCGTTACAGGTAGTCAGAAGTAGAAAGTCTGACATCCAGTCTTACAAAGGGCGAGTATTACCCATTTACTGGATTGTGAGGGTCAGATTTTTTTTTTTTTTTTTTTTATTGTTTATTAATTAAAGATTAAAACAAAATTTAAACACAAAAACATCACAAAAACCTCAATAGGTTTGTCCGGATGTTGAAACACTTATGAACTATCTTAAAACTAACATAACAAATAAACTTAATTAATTTATGGTTCACACATAATTACAGACACATAGACAGTCGCTTCATGTAAAATACGCAGGTGCATCCGGTACTGAAGCTGAGCCCAACATAATTTGGGAAAAAGGCTAGGAAGTTTATTATGATTCGCAGATTTAATGATAAGAAATACAGTATATTTTGTTATTTCCGACTATCCTAATCAATTAAAACCAGGGATATTCCGGATAATCTAAAATCCGGATAAACGATTTCTAAGTACCTAAAATCAAACAATATTAATAACTTTTTATTGTAGATACTTAGTGTTTCACTTACGTCATTAAGACAATCTATCTATCTATCTTCTATCTTCTATCTTCTATCTTCTATCTTCTATATATATAAAAATGTTATGTTGGTTTGTGTACGCTTCAAAATCTCAAAAAGTTCTGCACCGATCGAGCTGAAATTTTAGAATGATATATAATCCGCATCAAGGATTGTTTTTACAGTATCCACGCGGGCGAAGCCGCGGGCATCAGCTAGTAGAATATAAAAATACTGAAATATACTGTACTTATAGCCGTGAACAAGAGTTTACAAGAGTCCGGATAATCGGATATTCGAGATTCGGAAAACCAGCAATTTTCTCAAATATTAAGATAAAGAGAGCAGCGGTGGCACAGTGGTGGCGGCCCCGACTTATGAACAACGTGGGTTCGAACCCAGGCAGGCACATTACTTTGTGTAATTTATTTCATCACCGCTGCTCTCAAAACAGTGAAGGAAAACATCGTGAGGAAACCGGCATGTCTTAGAACTAAAAAATTCGAAGACATGTGACATCTACCAATCCGCATTGGGCCCGCGTGGTAGATTATATTCCATTCCCTCTCCTAGAGAGGAGGCCTGTGTCCCAGCAGTGGGAACATGAATAGGCTGTTGATGATGATGATGATTAAGATAAAAACATATTCTCAAAAAAACAGCCACCTATTCCTGTATCCCCGATACTTATATCCCAGTTCCGAACACAATAGGTGTTTACTTCAAAGTAAAGGAGATACCTACTACAAACATGAGAGCCACTTCCAACATCTTAACACCTGCTAAAGTCGTTCCGCCATCTTTCTTTTGTGTATCGGGCTTTCTTTAGAGCATTTGCGTTTTTTGGGTTACGTACCTCGAAAGGAAAATTCCGTTTTTCCGATCACTTTGTTATCCATCTGTCCGTCTTTCTGTCTGTCAAGACCCTTTTTTTTAGGAACGCGTGTAGTTATCAAGCTGAAATTTTTAACAAATACTAAAGTCTACTGGAGCTTGAAGCTGTGAAACTTTTAAGCCAACGCAATCATATTATACAGCCGTTTATGCCGTAAATTTTCGACACTCGCAAGGAAATCGATCTTCCTGTGAACTCAAAATTTGAAATTTGGTTCGAAGCAACGTCTTATAGCACAGATAAAGGAAAAATTTCTGCTGTAAATTTTTAGTAACATCATATTTAATAATAGTATAATAAGCAACTAGTGAATAAAGGACGGATTTAAAGCGAGGGCCGTAGATGAGTCACGAGCAAGTGAAGGATTCTAATGAATCACTCGCTGGCTCGTGATTCAACTGTTAGAATCCTGAACGACGCGAGTGATTCATGGCCCTCGATATAAATTCGTACTTTATTCAGGAGTTGCATACTATACTTTATATCATGACTACGAGAAAAGACATAATTTAAGCGAAAATAGAAATTTAAATGGCGCCAATTCACTATTTTATTTTCTTTAAAGGCAGCAAAGAACACAAAACAGTTTTTAATCTAATGCCAAACTCCTTGTCGCAAATATCGACCAATCAAATCTCGAGAATTTATTTGCACCAAAGAGTTTTGAATTTCGAATCTTAGCGCAAAGAGTTTGTGTAAGCATTGAAATAGAGACCGGATATATTTTTGTGTTCCAAATTCAAACACCAAAATAGTGAATAAAAACAAAACAGTGAATAAAAGGCCTTTTAATTCACTGTTTTGCGTGAATAAAATAAGCTTTTTAGAGTAGGTATGGTATAATAGTACATTATGGTACAAGTGTGTAACGTTGGTGATTACCGCTGAGGCGCCATTGAGACCCAAGCCGTCAGGTAAGGGTTTTAAGAAAGCCGAGGACGGTAATCATCAATACACACGTGTATCATACGACGTTTTTCAACACACTTGTGAAGAAAATAATTCTAAAAAGTCATCTTCAACAGTTAAAACGAGTTCTGATTTTTTTTCACAATAGCGGGAAAGATTAATCGGTTTTCCTATGCGCGCGCATCTACAGTTCTACCAACTTATCTGTGCATGCGGGAAAACACGGAACTAATAAAATAAATGTACTAAGTTTGACGTAGAGATGCATTTTTTCTTGACCAGTGGCGCCACCATGAAATTCACGATCGACCATAGACTAAATGAATGAGCGCGAAAGAGTTTTATGCCCGTTTTCACCGACATCCCCTAAGTTTAGGGGATCCCCTAAGCATGGATAGGGGACCGTTAGGGGATGGTTTTTGTTTCACCAGCGGTTAGGGGTCAGTAAAACCTTAAAAGTTCCCCTAAATTTAGGTGGCCAAAATTTGGGCCCATAAACCGGCACATACGTAAGTGATCTCTCAAACAACGAAGATGGATTCGGTTTTAAATGAACTTTTTGAAAATTTTGAAACTGTTTCTACAATATTCAACGCTATAAACGTAAATAATAGCCGTAGACCAAAAATATATCGGAAACGACCAAATTACATCGATATTTTTGATGAAATTGACTTTTTTCGTAGATATAGGTTAAGTAAATCTTCCGTGTTGTGTTTGTTGGAAAAGATTAAACACTCCTTAGAATTCCTGTTTTTTTATTCAGAATAATATTTTTATAGGCGAACACTAATTTCACCAACTTGTCTTTCTCATCCATTGAGAAATTTTGGCTGCGCTTCCTTTTATCTGCCATTATTATTCACCGTAAACGACAGATTGTTTTCAAACTAAAATATTGATTAAGTATGGAAAGTAGGAAATAATATAGTCGGTGACTTTTATTTGTTTGATTTCATTTTTTTGCCACTGACTTCAGAAACGGATTTTTCTTCTAAAGTTTATTTTTCACTTTTTCGTGTTTTTTTTTTGAAGTCGGTTTTATTTTTTGTTAAAAAGTTTTTATTTTTCACTTTTTAGTGGTTCAAATGTTCATGGGTCAATGTGGACAATGTAGTTTTTTTTGAGTTTTGTTGATTTTTCAAAAACCGCTTGTCCGATTTCAATAAAAAAATTATGGGACCATTTCGGAAGTATATATACCCTTTCCAACAAAAAAAGAATTTTTCAAATCGGTTAGCAAGTGACGGAGTTATGCCCGAACAAACATAAAAAATTAAAAAAATACACACATCCGAATTGAGAACCTCCTTCTTTTTTTAGAAGTCGGTTAAAAAGATCACTAGAAAAACAACACGCGACACTGAACTCTCACAACAAATAATATCACGGAATACGAATGTCGACAACAAAAAAATAAAACCACAGAATACGCAATATTTCGTAATGTATGCAGAGTAAATTTGCAAGAAAATCTAAAATTAATTAAAAATGAGAATGAAATTTATTTGATATTGCTATTAAAACATGATGTATTAATAAATGTATTCATGTAATGTATATAATTAAGTGAAATGCTAAAAAACTGTCAATTTTCCAAATATCGATAAGTTCAAAAACGAATCAGTCACTATTATCGAAAACAAAACGTCACATAGCTATGTGTCCCCTAGCTAAGTGACAGAATTGATGGTGAAACGAAATTTTATTTAGGGGCTAGTTTAGGGGAGCTTTTAAGCTAAGAGTCCCATACGTGGGTGGTACTATAGGGGATGTCGGTGAAAACGGGCATTAGCCACGTATAAATTGAGGATAAAGTTTTCTTTATTACAGAAAAAATTTAAGTTATATTATTTGAGTGAAAGTTTCATTTAATAAAAACGTACAAGTTGAAATTATCTATCTAAATTCAAATTTGCATGAAATGAGCAAGCACTAAGTACATTATTTTTACTATTGAACACGATCTTTTTTGTATCGAAACTTTTTTATGAACGTAGCAACTCAACCAATAAAATTTAAAAAAAAAACCTTATAACTCACTAGTGAATAATAATAATGAAAAAGTCACAGTTTGATTATAGGTGTCATTATGAGCCTAATTGCGGTGAAATTATAGCCACTTTATGAGCAAGTGTGTTGAAAAAATAATTTTAAACTTTGTTTGTACGGAACCTTCGGTGCGCGAGTCCGACTCGCACTTGGCTGTTTTTTTTATATTCTTTGCAATGGCTTGTGTTTTAAAGTGTTTATGAACGTGATTAATTTAACTATTTCTTGTTGCTTTAATAAGAGGACTTGATGACGTAGCAATGCGCTACTATAATTACACAAGAATTCCAACAAGTACAAGGAAAAATACTACTGCAAAACAAAACTACTGTATAGTAGTACAATACTGTACAGTGTGTCTGTGTATTAATAGTACCTAATTGAAATTATAAAATTATAAATTTATTAAATTATACTTTATGGAAATAAGAAAAAAATAACGTTAAAAAACCGCTTTTAATTATTAAGTATATTAAATAGGTAGTTGTTATGGTATGGAAATAATTATTGTGGCTGTAGTTACTGCTAGTGAAAAATTTTCTTTTTTCTTTTCTATATTAACTAGAAACCGAAGAAAAGGTCTAATAATGCCAAAACTCATAGCCGAATTGGGGACCGAGTAAATTACGATTGACATTGACCCCCAAAGAAGGAGTTCTAAGACATAAAACCAAATCTAAAACAAACAAATTTTCCCTTTCCAGGATACGTCGACGAAGCAGGCAACCCCGTCAACCCAACAAACGGAGCCCCCATCGGAGGTGCACAACCCAGACCCACTCAATCACCGCAATCATCCCAAAACACGGGGTCAGCCCCATCTGGTCAATCACCAGCATTAAGTGCCTCCGGTCAGAATGTCCAGTACCCCTGTGAGATATCAGTGTCCAAGGTCAACGTGCCAGGGTTCGTCTGTAGGGGCCAGCTACTTTTCGAAGATAACTTCAACTCTGCAATAGAGAAGGGAAAGGTTTGGACTCCTGAGATCAAGTTTCCAGGTGAACCGGTGAGTGGGGGATATGTCGTTTAACTGTTTTAGGAAATTGCTAGCGGACATAAAGCGGTTTTACCCGCGTAGCTCCCGTAGGGATAAAAGTAGCTTATGCCACCCGGGGATAGTGTAGCTTCCGAACGGTGAAAGAATTTTTTAAATCGGCCCAGTAGTTTTTAAGTTAATTTGTTACATACAAAAGTACAAATCTCCAAGGCAGATCTAACATAATTGGGAAAAGGTTAGACAGATGAGTGTACGTAAAACTACGAGTAATTTGCTGCTATATACTACAGTCATCATCATCAACATCATCATTATCATCATCATCATCATTGTTGGATTGCGGGTTCTCCATTTTCCGTCACATCTACTATTTTACTCTGTCTGTAGCTCTTAGCAAGTTACTACTATATCTCCTTTTTATACTATGACTATATGACCAGTCAATATGTCGACACTTGGGGGAGGCACATGTCCTGCACTTGACATCTTTCAGCTGAAATGGTGATGATGATGATGATGACTTATTACTGCATCTGCTTTAATATTGCTATTCTGTCAAAATCAGTACTAAACCCAACTAAACCTCACTCAAGTGAGCACACTCATTTTGAAAATCACTTCGTTTGTTTAAAAGCCTCCAAATTCGAAGTGATAATGTTCCAGTTCAAAAAATATAGATTTTCTTTTGTTTTTGACCCAGGACTTCCCATTCAACGTGTACCTCAATGACCGTAACCTTCACGTCAGGGATGGACGCCTGTCCATCAAACCGATCACGCTGGAGTCCAAGTATGGAGACGACTTCGTGAGGCAGACGCTGGATCTCACAGCTAGGTAAGACCCAGTCATGTAATTTATCTTACCTAATAAAAAAGGGCCATATCAAAGAGCCTCGATCAACACCTAAGTTAGGAGGTCGTAACGACTTGACTGGGCTTAATTCAGTCTGCAGTACTCCTGGTCACGGCACACGTAGTGAGGAGGTTTCTCTCTCTGGGATCTTGACCTTAGGCAGCCTGGACCTTGTTCCTAATGCCGATGGGCCATCTATGTTTTGTAATTTTCAATGCTTTATATTTAGTTTTGTTTTTTTTTTAATAGGTATGTCCTTACGTCCTTACAGAGGATTATATTTATCTATTTTCATCGTAAACTTCCACATAAGCAAAGTCGCGGGTATAAGCTAGTTAAGAAAGAAACATAAAAAAATAAATCAGTATAACTTATTCCCAAAACGTTTCTATGTAAAATATTTTCTTTGGAAGCAAAAAATCCTTCAATATTTTATGATGCTTGTATGCGTATATGAATGTGCTATTTAGGTTTAAATTCCAATCACTTACAACACAATACGGGATAAAGCCTTATATGTTTTCCTGCCTTTTACAAAAATTGTTCCTGTATTTTTACTAACTAAATGACACGCACAGCGATCATTTTATTTCGTCTTTCTTTCTTTATTATTTCGAATTTTGCAAATACACGACACATGATGTAATCGTTTACCCTCAATAATATGAATAAAATTGCGGGTAACCGAGTTTCCTGTTCACATATTATGGCTATAAACAGGAGAAGATTTTTTCTCAATTTTCTTTTACGGGTGTGCCTGATCTTTGTTGAGATTATTTCCGCAAAGTACGATTTATTTAGTAGGTACGTTACTTTTAAAAGCCTTTTCTTCTGAAACTTTGAATTGATATATATAGGTATCTGGAAGAAGATTTAAAATAAATAAAAAAACACCCATATTGACTGGCAACGTTAAAAAGTGTGTAAAAATGTCCTTATCGAAGGCGAAACGCACTATGCAGGTATACTTTTTTGTTCTGGACACCAAAGCACACTCCAAACATTGTGCCGAAGAGTGCGTTAAAATAGTTAACGGGTCATCGAGTACCTTAATTTTTTTTTTCATTTGGTTCTTTGACCTCCAATATATCCGTAACTACGAAAGTTGCCTGGGTATAGTCCTAAACCAAACAATCATCACAATAATGGGGAAAACAAATGCATTTCGGTTTCGTTAGGGTTATTTTTACACCTTTTAAGAAAGAAGTAACACTCACTTTATTAAAACTGCCCACACTTCACGGTTTTCTCTTAAACACCCTACAACCTTATATTTCGTCATCCCCAGATGCACAGGCAACATTGGCACAATGGAGTGTTCCCAGGAGGCTTCCGGTCCTCAGATCCTGCCCCCCATCATAACCGCCAAGGTCTCCACCAAGAACAAGTTCTCCTTCAAGTACGGCAGGGTTGAGATCAGCGCTAAGATGCCTTCGGGAGACTGGATTTATCCAGGTAAACCACTTTTAATTGAGTGCCAGAAATCATCAAATGACTCCCCGCTGGGCAAAGCGGTAGGCAGTTTCAGACTTCTACTGACTAAAAACCACCCATGTTTGCCCTTTGTGTCGAGGCCGTGGTATCTCTTTCGAACAACCTGCAGCCTCGATCGGTTCCAGGTAAACCTTCAAGAAAAATCATTTAGAAGATTATTACGACAAAACGGGATATTTCAAAGTCAGCGTTTGGCTTTGATTACAGATGTATACTATTACGTCCCTTTGTGCCTATAATTGACTTTGTTCTATTCTGTGTCCTGCTGATATGGCGTGAAGTGATAATTATGTAAGTACTAGAATAGCGGGGGGCTATTCTTCTCTGATTAATTTCGTTGCGGGATCCAAGAAAGTTAAATTGTTTCTCTCGTAGTTCATCAAGCTTCATTGTATCGGCACTTTTCTATAGCTTTGGAATTGTGCTAAGTGTACTTATACATTTTGCTCGTGTCTCTATGCTAGGAATTTTCTTACAAACAAGTTGTTTTTTTTTTTTAATAACTTGGTGTTTTTATTCATCAGTGATCGCGCTGGAACCTCGTGACAACGTTTACGGTAATACCAAATACGCATCTGGAATCCTACGTATAGCCACCGCCAAGGGTAACGTGGCATTCGCCAAGAAGCTGTACGCGGGACCCATCATGTGCGACTCTGAACCTTATAGGTTGGTAGCTGTATATTATAATATTTTGGCAGTGAGGAAGAAGAAAGGAAATTTTGAGTATGAATGCCGAGGGGTCTAACAGGTAGAGGAAGACCAAAGAAATTAGTTTGACAAGTTTTATGTGGGCCGATCCCGGCGGCACTGCAATGCCGGGCCGACCCGCGACGGGAGTGGAGCGAGCCCCGAACATCCCGTCAGCTTACAAAAATCAGATTAATATACTGGTCCCTCAGTGAGGGAACTTTCAGATATTAAGCTGAAAAGAACAGATACTACACTTTGATCTTAGCCAAAAGGCCGAGAAGCGATAACGTGTTTAGAGTACCCGAGGGGTGTCATTGAACCACGGAGAATCTTAACACCGCGATTCAGAAACGTGACGTCATTGACATAGCGCCATCTATGAAAACATTTGTGGTACTACTATTGTCATACTTCCCCTCTGATACAAGTTCTTTGTTACCATTACGAGGGGTGACCGAAACCCATCAAAATAATACAATTGAATTGCTTACAAACGTGGTGTTCTAAATCGGTGGCGACTCAATACCTTTTTAATAAAAGTAAGTGCTTCAAATATTGATTGCCACTTCGTTCTGCTGAGCTTGTTGAAGCCCAAGATTTTTTCAACAAACAAAATTATTGAAAAACCAAATATCAATTGGTCCGACCTGAGAATCGAACACAGGACCTCATGCTCAGCAATCGCGATAACGACCACTAAACCAACGAAGCAGTCGATTGTATACATTTCAATAATATAGGTTACGTACACACATGTGTTTATAGAGAAATGGATGAACTGTGTGAAGGATGATTTGGCTAGAAAAGAGATGACTGCTGACATGACGAGAAACAGAGAAGTATGGAAGAAGAAGAGATGCTGCGCCGACCCCAAATGAATTGGGATAAGGGCAGGAGAATGACGATGATGTACAATTGATGATGTGCTTGAACTGAACTGGACCTATTTGGTACTGCACAATATTATCTCTTTTTAACCGACTTCTAAAAAAAGAAGGAGGTTCTCAATTCGAATGTTTGTTTTTTTTATGTTTGTTCGGGCATAACTCCGTCACTTGCCAACCGATTTGAAAAAATCTTTTTTTGTTGGAAAGGGTGTACTTCCCAAATGGTCCCATATTTTTTTTATCGAAATCGGACAAGCGGTTTTTGAAAAATCAACAAAACTCAAAAAAAAAACTACATTGTCCACATTATGACTCATGAACATGTGAACTTACATGTGAACCACTAAAAAGTGAAAAATAAAAACTTTTTAACAAAAAATACAACCGACTTCAAAAAAAACACGAAAAAGTGAAAAATAAACTTTAGAAGAAAAATCAGTTTCTGAAGTCGGTGGCAAAAAAATGAAATCAAACAAACAAAAGTCATCGACTTCAGAAACTGATTTTTCTTCTAAAGTTTATTTTTCATTTTTTCGTGTTTTTATTTTTCTTTCTTGTTTTTTAAAAGGTCCCATTAAAATAGGTGGACAAAATTTTAGAAATCATTCAGACCACCAAAATAAGGACAATGGTAAAAAAAGAAAATAAGAAAGACGCATTAGGTACTTACTTACAAAAAAATAAAACAGCTAGCGAAAATACACTAACAGTGTTAATTACCCAACATTTTTTGTCAAAAAAAAAACACTTTAATCTGTGTTTTTTTTTACTTGGATATCTTTGGTTAGACGTACTGAACACATATATTTTTTTTTCAAATTCTATTTATTGTTTGTCACAGGTGAAATATTAGGTCTTATGATTACAATATATTGGATAGCTGCAACATACCTATAAGGTGTACAATTTTTGAGGCTGGTTCCACATTTATAACATTCGCTACATTTTACTGAATTTCAAAACAATTATTCGCTCTAAGTCAGCGTCCATCATTCATCATGCATAATATAGTTACAAGTTCACGTAGTCAGTTAAACAAATTAAATTATCCAATTGATTTCATGATAATTACATGATACATTGATGTCATTAAAATTAAATTATTCGTTAATGTCATTCAAATTAAATTATTGATTGCTTTTTTGTGAGCACTTGCAGCATGTGGCAAATAAATAAGTTTTCTTTCTACTTACTTTCTTTCTTTGCTTATGTTTTGTGTGTGTGTTTTTACTTATAATGGACTCTTTATTTGTTCCAGGTCTACGTATTTGCTGGAGAAGGCTGGTTCCGATTTATGGAGTAAAGAATTCCACAACTATTCACTGGAATGGAGGCCAGGTAATACTTTTTTTACCCATTCCATATTATAAAGCTGTTGCAAGCGCTGTGAATAATTGGGATCTTGGCGCTTCTAACAGAGTGGAAGTCTGGGCAACTGATTTGTAACATCTTATTTTATTATCTATAGACTAAGAGTACCTGTGCCCCGCGACCTTCGCCGGCGTAATGTTATTAAAAAGAATACGTCTATTTAATTCAGATTTTAATAAAAGTATTAAGGGTTTTTTTTTTGACACGGAACTAATCTTTTATTAAAATAAATTAGTCCTAGTAACTCCTTATAACATCAGCTATCTGCCTGTAAAAGTCGCGTCAACATCGGTCAAGCCGTTTCGGAGATTAAACGGAACAAAGAGACATTGTTTTTTATGTGATTTTGTTACAAGTACCTATCTATCGTAGACTAGTCCGTACTTACTTTCGTATGCATTCAGTAAAAAATCCGTTATTTTGATATGACAAAACGGACACTTTAAATTTTATTTATTTGTATAGATGGTATCTCTCTATTCGTGGACGGTCAGCAGTACGGCGAGGTGACTCCTCCGCCGGAAGGGTTCTACACGACTGCCTCCCAGAACAACGTGGTGGCGGCTGCGCAGTGGCTCAAGGGATCTGTCATGGCGCCCTTCGATGAAATGGTCAGTAGATTTAGATGCCATCATGCTAGTTCGGTCTCACTCGGAATCTATACAATGCAAAGGTAAAAATATCTTTGCATTGTATAGATTCAATGTCTTAATATTGTATAATTGCATGGCACATGTGTGAGTACTATGTACTATAAAGCCCCTTTTTACATTTTTACATTTAGTTATATTTTAGTGACGTTGCCCTGGTGGCTGAGAGAATGTCATGCTCACACAAATGTCTCGCTGATGGTGGCGGGTGTGTCGGATCATTTAGTTCCCTTCAAAATGGTTGAGTTGAATGGTGCTGATCCATGCGTCATGTTCGTGAACGGGCGCTGTCAGTGGAGACTGGTCATTCCTTAGTTGCCATGGTGTAAATATATTTTTCTTTTTGATTTGTTTATTAAGTATATCTTTTTACTCTGGACGCTCTTAACTTGCACGTCTTGCTACATAGTTCTCACATAATATACCATCTCAACATGAATGATATAATGTACCAAGATTTTGTAACAAATTCTAATTTAAAAGAGTGTCCATGGAGTTTCTTGCCCGTTCTTCTTCATGAGATCTACGTTAGGGAACTGGCAACTGCAGTACTTTCACAAGTTATTATGCCTTGTGATTGTGACTGTAGCGTAGGAGTGCAATGCGTCGTTTCGGGAGTTGCTGCGTCGGGCTGCGCGGCGCCGGATGTTACCGGCGGCGAGTGGTGTGGGTGCGGGGGCGCGCGGCGGCGTGTGCCGTGGCGGTGGGTGTGCGGGGCTCCGGGTCGCGGGGCGGCGGTTGCACGTTGCGGCGTGCATTCGTTGTTCCGTGATTCGGGGTCTCGAGCATTCGTTGTTGCGGTTTGCGTCGCTGGGTGCTTTCGTGCTCGCAGTGTTCGTTGTTGCGGGCATTCGGTGGCGTGTGGTTCGGCGTGGTGGCTTTCGGAATGGCGCATTGCACTCGTAGTTTCGTTCTTCTTCCGTCCTTCTGACATTCAAAAGTGCCTGTAATGGCTTAATTGAAATAAACGATTTGAGTTTGAGTTTGAGTTCACTGGACTTGCACAAAATAAAACCCTTATATTTTTTGGTTTAGAGGACTCATGGTCCGCTTCCTTCGTCCTTCCTTGGAAAAGGTTGTCGGGACTTTTAGGGTGTTTAAGAGGACTTCTAGGGTGTTTAAGATCCGACATAAAATATGAAAAAGGGGAGGAAAATTTTGTGTGTAGGGTAGTGAGTGAAGTATTAGAAATATTGTAAGTTTTGTATAAACAACTACAGAATATTGTCCTAACATCTGCCTAGCCTTTTCCCAACTATGTTGGGATCAGCTTCCAGTTTAACCGGTTGTAGCTGAATACCAGTATTATACATGGAGTGACTGCCTGCCTATCTGACATCTACAACCCAGTTCAAGCCACATGAAGCTTCTACAAGCTGTCAAATTTGTTAAAGTTTTAGGTATAAGGTTGATTGAGAATAAAATACATTTTCGGTTAACTTGATGTGCTGGCGTCTGTATTAAAAACCTGTGTCTGTGTAAACTCAGTTTTTAAAAACAGACACTTCATTAAATAGCTACGTACAAATATCACCCACATTTCGCCAGTTATGTTAACGTCCCATGTAATAGGGGGTGAGCCCATTGCCATCAACCAGGCACAGATCCAGACTCGGTGGCCACTACTGAGAAATTCCTGATGGAAAAACTCAATAACACTTTGCGGAAACAGGGAATCTAACCCAAGACCTCATGATCAGCCGTCAGCACGAAATAACCACCTTTATCCTTGTATTCCCAGTTCTACATCTCCCTGGGCATGAACGTGGGTGGTATTCAAGAGTTCCCGGACGACCCCAGCAAGCCCTGGACCAACCGCGCCACCAAGGCCATGCTGAACTTCTGGAAAGCTCGCGACCAGTGGTACTCCACCTGGTATGATGATACCAGCGCGCTGGAGGTCGATTATGTCAGGGTTTATGCCCTGTAGGAGGTAAGCCAGACGTTTTTAACATAACATAACGCCTGTAATCCCTGAAGTGTTAGGCAGAGGCGTACCTAGTAGTACACCCACATTTTGCCAGTTATTTTTAAGTCCCATGTAATAAGAGGCAAGCCTATTGCCATCAACCGGCCACATTATATCCAGACTCCGTGGATGAAATCCTGACGGAAAAACCTACATTATTTTGGGTGCTTCTTTTATCAGTCGCAACTACAGTATTTGCACAGTTATTATGACTTGTGACTGGGACTGTGGCTTCATTTTATTGTTGTTTGCTTTATTTTGACTATTCAAAAGTGCCTGTAACTGGCTTATTAGTCATACATGCTTTAATTTTGATTTTGTGAAACTAAAATTTCGTAACCGTAAATGCATACCTACATAGAACACCGAAGAGTTATTGAAATTAGCCTAAAATCAAGACTTATCGAGCGTCAATAATAAAGTATTTCAGACCTTCGAAAACACCACTATTCACCACAAGTTGGTGTTTTTGCTAAGAAGAAGAAGCGGAGGAACAAACTGCCCGGAAAACGTTAATTGGGGAAATGCTATATCCAGCATAATAACGTAATCTATCTTCAGACTGATTTGATGATGTATTCATATTATGATAAAGTAAAGAAAAAACCTAATTTTAATCGTTTTTGTTTGTTTCAGATTTGAAATCTTCAGGACATCACCCAAATTTTAAGATAAAATAAACATTTTTTACTTTTGAATTGAGTGTTTTGACTGATTTTCCTACTCCTGCCATATAAAATGACGTTACAAAAACGCTCATCATCATTTTAAAGGTTGTCGTGGATTGTATTATTTATTTGATTACTGATAAAAACCTCTCTACATTTTCCTAATTCCTCCACATCACACATGTCCATATAATACCATGATAACCGATCATCACACTATCGATAATGAAAATGTAATGAGGAAAATGTTGGTATGATAAGTACAAGAATAAAAGAAGACCAAAGAAACGATGGATGGACTGTGTGACAGATGACATAGCTAGAAAAGAGTGCTGACATTACAAGCAATAGAGCAGCATGGGAGAAAAGGAAATGCTGGGCCAACCCCAAATAAATTAGAATAATGGCAGGAGAAAATGAAGCAATCATAAAAATAAATGTTTTTAGTAGGAATTTCCAACTCAATTTGTTCTGTTGTTTAGGTAAATCCCACATAAAGCTAATGAACTAATCGGTATTTGAATTATTTCCGCGAATGTAAAGTCATTCCAATTATAATTAATTAATTCATGCAGCTGATAAATACATCAAAATATCCATATTTATATAAACTGAGACTCAGACTTTACCTATCCGTATTCTTGGAATTAATTATCTTATTCATAATAAAGCGGTTATTCTCGTTAATTTATTCGTCTTATCTTGTTTCTTGTTTATGTCATAACGATAATAAACAATCATGATAGTAAAACTCGCAATGAATATAACAAAACTGGATTTACGTTTAGATAATTAAAGTATTCAACTTATTAATAGGTTATTTTTACACAAGAATGGAAACAAGACATTAAATGTTATGCAAAATCATCATCATCATCAGCCTACCGCAGACCACTGCTGGACATAAGGCCTCCTCAATCGCGCACCATTGCATCGACTCGATTCTCAGCAACTTTTATCCAGTTTCTACCCAGCCACCCTGCGAAGGAACCTGAGGGCGTCGGGAACCTTACGACACCTAACTTTCATCTTTAAACAAAAATAGTATTTAGAAAATTTTGTGTAAAAAGTTATTATTAAATCACGATCTGCACAATCTTCTTCTATATCTATACTTATAATAAATCTGTAGAGAGGTCAATTCTGTACATCTATATCTTCTATCTTCTATACTTATAATAAATCTGTAGAGAGGTCAATTCTGTACATGATATATATTTTCAAAATAACTATCAGGGGGTAATTAGTGATCGATACTGATGCCAAAAATGCAATCAGTAAAATTTTTGTCTGTCTGTCTGTCTGTCTGTATGTTCCTTATAGAAACAAAAACTACTCGACGGATTTTAACGAAACTTGGTACAATTATTCTTCATACTCCTGGGAAGGTTATAGTATTCTTTTCATCACGCTACAATCAATAGGAGCAGAGCAGTGAAGGGAAATGTTGGGAAAACGGGAGAAGTTGCTCCATTTTTTAAGCTTCCGTCGCGTGTGTAGCCTTAATGGTTAAAGCTACATAGAAATCATTTATGACGGAAATGTTCTACATAAAATTATCTAAAAAATATCCCACAACAGCATATGTCTATCTTTTATGGTTGACTCACAATATCACGTGTAACTCCCGATAGCTTAGCAGTTCGGAGCTTTCTGATTATATTTGTTTACTCTTACGTTTATAATACTCTCACTCATCCCTAATTATAAGAAGTTAATATTATTACCTATTCAATAAAAAAAGAATCATAGTAATCGGTACAGAAACATCAAACTGAACCAAATATGAAATACGCTAATAAGCTGCGCGTGAAATCTGAATCATGCCATAAGGATTATTTTTGTGTAACGGGAGCGAGCTTCATTCAATATTTGGCTGTTGATGCGTTCAGCGTTCGACCTTATTGACAGACAATGATTGATATTAACAAACCGTGCTTATCAGCGCGACTTTTAGTCTATAAATAGTTTATTTGAATTTCTTTTGTTGTTATTTTATAAAATAGGTATTAAGTAGTTACTTTGGTAGTGTTTAAATATTCGTTCAAATTACAAATTATTAATAGTTCGCATTTTATTTCTTTTTAGGGGAAGTAGTACGCATAAATTTTTAGATACCGATAGGTAAGTTTTGGCTAATTTATGATCAATTTTATTTTTGTATTATGTAGGTAAAAGCGTAGATACTTTTATTAATTATAGTAGTTATAGGTATTTATTTTAAGTGAAGTAGGTAAATTAATAGGGCTCAAGGGCAGAATTTTCGTGTTGCTGGAGTAGATCTCGGTGTCAGTTGTTTCTCGCATGGTCAGTTATATGTCGCTCTTTCCCGGGTTAGCAGTTCTAGAAATCTTTATGTTCACGTGCCGGATGGGTCAACTTTCAACATAGTTTACCCGGAAGCTTTGGGCTGAAGTTTTACCTATAGAACGCTATAGGTACCTACTTAAGCCTCATGTGAAAGTGATCTAAACAATATTACCAATACATTAACTTAATAACATACAAGGAGTTACACGCTGACGGAGTCGCGGGCACAGCTATTAATAATAATATTCTGCGGTTCCTTTTTGCGATATTTTTCAACAGTATTGTGGATTGACATAATATTGTATTTCCCTACTAAAATACGAAAGTTAATCTGTCTGTTACATCAAAACCACTGAACCGTGAGGAAGGACATAATGGTACTTTTTTACGAAAAACGACGGAAACGCGGACGAAGTCGCGGGCAAAAGCTAGTACGATCATAAAGTGTAGATAACAGGCTAGGAACAATTGATTGACATGTACCTATCCAAACCAGTCTTTATAGAAGAAATGCAGCTTCAGAAAACCAGGTTCAATAAACGCGAGCACACTGAGAGCAGATGGTAACTAAATTGCTAATCACCTTGTCAGACTAGTAATCAGATCAATTAAAAGTGACTAGTTGATAGAGCATAGACAGTGGTGTCTGTCAAACATCTAATAGGGTGGAAATGCAAATCAGCCACATTAATCATCTCAGTTCCGACGTTACCGTTACAGTAAGCCTGTGTTATCACTGCTGGGAAAGGGTCCCCGATGACTTCCAAATATTTCGATCTAGGGCTAATGAGAACTGGTCGTTGATTATGTACAGCTCGTCCCGCCTCCCTGCGAGGTCTGCCGTCGCGTCGCCTTACGATGAAAGAAAACTTAAATAAATAAAACTAATTATTTTTGACACAGCTTCCGACAGCAAGCAAAGTTATATACACGAGTAAATCCTCAGAAAAAACAACAATGAATTCTCAATAAAGGAAAACCAACGCTTAACAATATTATCTGAGTCACACAATACTAAAACATGCAGCAATGTATCGTAAAAAGTACCAATGAGCCAATTATATTCAGTAACAAAATGACTGCCCAAGGGAGCAGACGTGTCGCGTCGTTCTTAACTGTGTTTATTTTTATACAGACGATATGTGCTCAATATCAAATACCTGATGTGACAATATCTGCATTAAAACCTAGAGGATTTAAGGCATCTATACCAGGTATGTTCAACCTTGTCTTTTGGCTCTAAAAGTAAGTGTTTATCAGTGATGCTTTTGTTTAAAAGATGTGAGAAAGTGTTGTCAAACTTTTCGATTACCAAATTACAGTCAACACAACTTGGAGCTGTGGGATGAATTGAACTTGAAACTTGCTAAGGTTAATCACTGAAAAGTAACATACTACTGTTAAGTAAATAACTATCAAAAACTCGGTATGTTGTAAGCCTAGAAAAACGGGATATTCTCTAGCTCACTGAAACGGGAACTCATAACAAATAGTGAACATAGTAAATATCTCGTTTTCAGTATTAATTAAAGTACAAATATTATGTGGTTATACTACAATTATAGTGTGATTGTCATTTACTCCCACTTCTTTGACCTAAGGGATCACTGATACAACGTTAGCGTTTATCAACTTTCTTGATACTTCAACATACAATCGATTCTTGATTCCGATTTTAATTTATCAAAACCCTTATTTCAATTAAGTAAATGAAAGTGAAGCATTTATTTTAATAAGACCAACACAAGCACTATTATTTTAATTTCAAAGAAAAACAAAGAAATCGAAGTTACACTCACAGCCGCAAGGCGTAATTACCCATAGTTGCCCATTCCAAAGCATGGGCAAGAATGTCCAGGTAGCAATAGTAATAAAGTTTATTGACATAATACAACAGGGACACTCTTTTAATTTAAATAAGAATATTGTAAAATTATTTAGAATCGGCCGGCATAGCAAAGTCTGCAATAAACATTCAGATTTAAAATAAATCAAACAGTGATGTGCAGTCGTTTTATAAATCAATATTGTGTTAGAGTTCGTCACGATAGCCTAAAAACATTCGCATCACAAAAAAAGTGATTCCCCGCTGTTTATCATCTAAGTTTTTAAACATACATAAGGTCAATTACGCCAGCAATGCAATGCACGATACAATGTTTATACTTACGAAAAATATGATCTGTTATAAAAAAACTTAGTGATAAAATACAGATAATAATTATGCTGCTGGAGAGTTTGTTTCGCCACTTTTCCTCCCAATCTAAAACATTAGGACGTGGGCGAGCGTTTCTGAGTACTTTGTGTTATACTAGTGTTGCCCGCAACTTCGTTCACGTCAAAATTTTAACGATTATGTATAAGAAAAAAACCCATGTGCTATTCCAGACTCTGTAATCTATTTCTAAGATAAATTTCACCTATAGATTCGTTCAGCCATTCTGGAGTGATTGAGTAACAAACATCCATCCATTTAACCAAAATTCCGCTAAAATAATCGTATAGATTAACGTTCAAAAACTCACTTCAAGTTCAGAATGGAAGGCAGGGATTAATTCGGATTTTGAATAGTATGCACATGACTATTAATATCATAAACGGGATATTTACCATGTTTGATTGTTTGTTTTATTATTACTAGTATGCACATGTTTTCGCCGCGTCCCTGAGCTGCTTTTGAAAATTGACCCGAAACTATGAATTTCACAGTTTTATTTTTGAAACTAAGTAATATACTCCACAACACTTAGAAGCATTAGGTACATAAATTTCCTTCAAATTTTCGGTACCCAGATGCTCCAAAAGTCAGCCTCTTCGTGTTCCAAGGCAACGTGAACCGTCCAATAGGGAACAACGATGTTGGCACCATCTCTGGAGAAGTAGTCCAGGCGAAGAATGGAAGGTGGACGGTAGAGGATCCAAACCTGGAGCTGAAAGTTGGAGATGTTATCAACTACTATGTCGTTGTGTCGGCTGATAGAGCTGGCTATATCAAGGATAAGCTGAGCTATACTGTTACAGGTTGGTTTCACCATATTATTTTTATCATATCTAATGCTTTCATTCCTGAGAGATACATCTCCTTTTCCGTGAGAAGGAGTATACCGTTAGACACATCTCTCACATACACACATGTTTTCGAATTTATGGTTTTAGGACGATGATGATTTTCTTACGATGTTCTTCGCCATTTTTTAACCTACGACTTAGGGCTCATTCACATTGGGTCCGTCAACGACGATTCGTCAAAAAAGACGATACGTAATGACGGATGAACGTTCCATTGCATACGGAATCGAGTTTTTTCACGATTCATCAAAATACCCGAATAGATGTTCACACTGAATTCACTGGTCGTACTGTGTGGGTGCAGTGCAAGACATAGACGTCCCGACCGATCCGTCATAACGATTTGTGATTTAAGACTGAAAGATTTTGAAAAAAGACGAAACGTCATTTAAGACGTATCCGTCATTTTTCACGATTCCGTAATAGTGTGAACACGGGCAATTAAAATGTATAGCCGCCCATACAAATCAAAATAACGATTCGTGAAATAAGACGATTCGTCAAAAAACACGAATCGTTTTTGACGGATCAGTGTGAATGAGCTCCTAGAGGGCAGTTTTAATAATTAAGGACAAAACTAGTCCGATTATGCTCCAGTTTCGAATTACTGCACGAATATGTTAAACCGGTTCTGAGGAGGGTTAAGTCTTACATATACTATACCCATCCAACGGAGTAGTTTACCACTGAGAAAACTTTGTGATTGTACCTATATAAACATGGATGGCCAGTCACTGTAGAGCATACATTGAGTTTGATTGGTTAAAGGGGCAGTGGGATGGTCATATTAGCCGCAGAACCGATGATCGTTGGTGTGGACATGTTCTTGAGTGGAAACTCGCGGATTGGCAAACGTAAGGTGCGACAGACTCAGTAAGAGGACTATGTTCGCAGAGTAGCTGGTAGCAACTGGATGAGAGTTGCCGAGAATCGAGCTGAGTGGCGTGAGATTAAAGAGACATAAATCTAGCAGCGAATTGCTATAGGCTAATGATGATTATGAGCTAGTCTAATATTTACTAGTAACCTTTTCCTCATCTCCCTAATAACTGACGCATAAATAGGCTAAGCGGAAAATTACCATAATTGCAACGTTGGGCTAACAGATTATAAGTGACCGCAAGTTAGAAGCAAACAGGAAGATTCTACTGGTAATTAATCCTCTTGTCATTCATTAGTCAGTTTTTTGACTCTTGGATTCTCGAATAAGGAGAAATTCTATCTTAGTAGCCTACGTAAATACGAATACCATGTTTGAGCATCGTTTAGCCATCTATTTGGACTAATAGGGGATCGGACTGGGTCAAAATAATATGATTCTGTTTAGTCCGTAAGTTAGATTATCGAAAAATATTGAATACCTACGTGTTTTTTGTTTTATCAAATCAATAAAAAATGACGAAGATAAAACGCGCCAAAGATCTTGGAGTGGGGCTTGAAACGTCACTTGTGTCGTCAAAATGTACTATCATATGACGTCACACGAGTTTTCGAAGCACTGTATCGTCTTCATTTTAAGTTTACGTGAAAAAATAAAAAATACGTGTCCAATAATTTTTGGAAATCTATTTGACGGACTAATTAGTTTTTTTTTGTCCGATCCCCTATTACATGTTCAATAACTAACGATGTATATGTAATTAGTCCTCTTTCACACAGTCCATCCTATCGTTTCTTTAGTCTTCTAGCCATCTACATTCATACTCAACATTTTTCTCATTCCTCCGCATCACATTCATGTCAATATCACGATAACCGATGCCTTTTGGTAGAATGGGCCCTTTTTTCGGAGGGTGGAAAATCATCAAATGAGCGGGAGGACTCTGGGCAGACCGGTAGGGAGTGTAAGACTTCTACTGACAAAAAACTACCCATGTTCCTTCTTAGTCCTTTGTATCGAGGCCGTGGTATCTCTCTCGAACAACCCGCAGTCCAGACGGGAGGTAGAATGGGCCTCAATTATCACGATATCCAACAGTTCCTATTCAATTTCCAGCTCTTGATGACCGGTCAGGCACGGACACTCCTGTCACGCCAGAATGCAGGCCAACAGTGACGAAGGTGCGCGGTGGAAGCGCCTGCGCAGGGCAGACGATCTTCGAGGAGAACTTCGACAATTTGAGGGATAACGTGTGGCAGATAGAACAATATTTGCCTGTCAATATTCCGGTAAGTAACTGTGCTTCCTTTTGCCACAAAATTCATTAAAACTGAGACCAGTTTTTGGGCAAGTATAATGTCGAATTTGGAATTGGAACAGCAGAATTAGAATGTGCGATCTGTGATGTCCCATCCCCTAAAATGTAAGAGACGCATGTTCAAGAATCCTTCTAGCGATTACCATCGTTGTACCTTTAAGAAATCTTGAGCCAAGAGGCCTAACTCACTGAGCCCCGTGAGTTAGGCTTTCAATTTTAGATTTTGGCGTACCTAAGTGTAAAGAAGCCTGAATCAGCACAACAAGGCTGCCGATCGTTCATGGTGATGATAAATTATTTAAATATATTTCGTGTTACTAGCAGAATCTATCGGGTTGGTTTCTAACATCTGCCCAACACAGACGCTAAAAAACAGAGTTTCCTAATAAGGATCATACTCCTAACTGTTCATGACAACCTTACAATTAACTGACCTGCATAATGCAACTCTGAACTTGTCCCGCATTTGTGTGAGGTCACTGACCGCAAATACTACGTCACTCTCGCTTCTTGAAACCTGTTAATGACTATACTGAGGGACTTTTTATTTGCTGTCTCTTCTTGATATGCGGTATTAAGTAAAATACTTAAATTACCTACGGTATCATCAATTTTGCATGTAGATACCTAATTTGTTTCATAATTATTATGGTTGCTTGATGTATGTCATATTATAAGGAAGTTAGGTAGTTTTTGGATTTTCTTTTGGGACAAGGGGATTTACATGCACAAGTTTTAGTTCTGGAATTTAGGATGAAACTAAACCAAGAAACATATAAATGCAGTCGATTAACGCTAAGTACTTCGTGGGCGAGAAGCGCATAGCAACTTCTTAGTATTGTTATCTCACTTCTTAGTGTTGTATATTATGTCACAGCTACCTGATTGCCCCGTTGGTCGATTGGTCATTAGGTACTGGGTTTGATTCCCGGGAACCAAAAAATAAGTTAAAAAGTATTTATGGGTTTTTCCATCTGGAATTTCTCAGTAGCAGCCACAGATTCTGTATTTGTGCCTGGCTGATGGTAATAAGATCGCTCCAAGAATTTAAAGAATAATTAGCGTACTCTCAGGCACACCTCTACCTACCACTTTTTTTTTTTAGCCCTTTTTGTCAAGGCCGCGGTATCTTTGTAACCAACCCGCAGCCAAGACGGGCGACGGCCCTAGCGGGCCCCCCTCCCATGTTGCTGACATCTCTTTGACACAACACGAACACGCCGTCGACACGGCCTGTCGCCGTCATAAGACGGACGGACGGCGAGCTAGCCCAACACTCACCGTCCACGAAGGTGAGTGCGCCGTGGCGCCTCTCAAGCCACTCCTCAAAGAGGAGACTTACCGCCACTGTCTTAGCGTGCCCTACCTTCGATGATAATCGTATGAACTTATATAATTTTAACAAGCATCACTTTGTATTGTCCTCAGAACTTCCCATTCGTGTCATACCAGCGCTTAGCTTCTAACCCTACGGTGTCAGTGTCTGATGGTAAGCTGCGAATATCACCCAAGCTGCAGCAGAGGCAACCAGGTTTTACTGATGAATCCATCTATAGTGGCTCCATCAATCTGTTTAGTGGGTAAGTTGTATGGTTTATTATTTTGTTTCTGAACAGTTTGTTCATAATTTGACCAATTCTCATGAATTTGTTTATTAGAATCTTGAAGAATGAGAGAACTGGTAAAAATATCCTGTAGAAAGGTGAACTTCAAAGTCATCATCATCATCTTTCTGCCCTTGTACAGTCGAACAAGCTAATAAGTATACAGGGTAGAGTTCTTTTTAATTATAGAACACTGGAAATATTGATTGTAATTTTATTTTTTATAGTGTTTTGCGTTAAGCGACTGATGTCAAACAATGTATCGTTTGACATCAGTCTCTAAATTTATCTGTATAATCTTAAAAGTAAATACAATTTAGCTGCCTGTATACTTATTAGCTTGTTTGACTGTACCATGTTACTTGAAGTTGGCTTAACACGTTTCACACACTTTCCTTCCATTATATTCTGTCAACCGTCACATTATCATTTTCTCGTTTTCTTTCGCTTCTTTGGTCTTCCTCTCCATTTTCATTTAACAATATTTATATTCATCATTTATGAACCTCGAAGTATTAATAAACAATTAAGTATTTTCGCTTCCTAAGAACCCCATGTTGCTTTTCTAGTAGAATCCCAATTGGTCCACCCAACAACCTAAGTTCCTATGGATCTCAGAGAAAATTTATATAAATAAAAAGAGAAGTCCTGACTGATTGACTGACTCATCAACGCCCAGCCCAAACCCTTGGACCTAGAAAGCTGGCACAGAGGTTCCCTTTATAATGTAGACAAGGAATAAGGAAGGATTTTTCGAAATTCGACCCCTAAGGGAGTTAAAAAGGGGATGAAAGTTTGTCAGGAAAATCGTCATTTTCATGCGGGCGAAGCCGCTGGCAAAAGCTAGTAAAATATAAATGTCCAAGAATGTTCGGCAAAGTGCAACCTTTGCATACTATAAAAGTAACAACGAACTGACATCTTGACCTGAACACTCATAAATCTTGGTATTCCTCTCCCTTTCCATTCTTCAACATTTACTCTCATCACTCTGTTAAACAGATAACCACAACTTGCAACGATGACTGTAAATAATCATTTTCTATCCACCTTCTCCAGGTGCACATCTTCAGCTGAAGCCTGCATGAAGCAGGCGTGGGGCGCAGACATCCTGCCGCCTATCGTCAGCGGCAAGATAACTTCCAAAGGCTTCGCGTTCACATATGGAACTGTGACGGTCAGGGCCAAGCTGCCGCAAGGGGATTGGATATATCCGGGTCAGAATCTTTCCATAAAATCATGGTTGTTTATACTGAAACGTTTAGAATATTTTACCAATTATTATTCAAGACCGTTAGCGGTTTTTAGGGTATTTATTTATTTATTTAAAATAGGTACACCAACAGTACATACATCTTACAGTTTAAAAAATATATATATATAGGGTATGAAGAAAAGGGTGCAAAGTTCTTTAGCCACCATAGAAAAGGTAGGATCGCTTGTCTATGTGGTACTAATACGTACGAAGTTCGATCCCATGACTTACTGTTCGTAAGTCGGGGCCGCCACCACTGGACCACCGCTGGTCACCAGGTTGGTGCTGGTTGAAACTATGCTTTCAATGATTGCCAGTACGACCGACGCTACAACCGACAACCTAATAAATCCTGGACGCAATCGAGAGATTGAAGAATTTTACTGCTACTAGAATACCGTTCTTTAGTTTGATGATCCATTTTGGTTTATTTGCAGAAATTCTTCTGGAGCCATTCTTGCAGAAATATGGAAGTCTGCACTACAGTTCTGGAGTGCTCCAAATAGCATCAGCCCGTGGTAACAGGGTGCTCAGCAGTGGAACTACTGATTACTCGAATAAGGTACAGTTTTACCGACACCACGAAAGTCTGATATGAATAAACTATCGAAGACATGTAGCAAGCACAAATTTTAATACTTGTAAAGACTGTATAAACAGTGTTTACCACCATCCATTTCTACCACTAAACACCGTTGCTGTATCTCTTACTTCTAGAACGTAATTCTTGATATCATCGGTAAGGATTGCCGTATTTGTTTTTGGCACAGATGAGACATTGCAACTTCTCCTAAGTAGAAAAAAAACAATGACCACGCACCTGTGATGCTTTTGATACTATTACAGTATGATCACACATCACCCTCAACTCATCGTGCCATCTTGTTGGCCAATAATTACATAATAATATGAAACTTAAGAAAACCTTAAAATTCAAGCAGTCTCTGTTAAATAATTAATTGTTCGATTCCAGGTTCTTTTCGGTGGACCCATCATGGACTTCCAATGCCATGACACCTTGCTGAACAACAAAGTACTGAACAACGAGCTCTGGGGAGACGATTATCACGAGTATTCAGTTCGATGGGCACCAGGTATATTGATAAACTCGATTATTTTATTGCACCTTTGCAAGCTTAATCCACAAACTGACCATGGGCCTGCATTTTGGAGTACGACCCGCTCCCTCTCGCTGAGAGTAAGCCTGTCCTGGCTGCCATCATTTGTAGACCTTTGAAAGTCGTTACAGGTAGTCAGTGGCCTGAAATTCTGACAACCAGTCTTACCAAAGGGTATCGTGTTCCCCAGTAGGTACTAACTGGGTTGTGGAGGTAAGCTGGGCAGTCGCTCCATGTATAATAATTATATTCAGTCTGCTAAGACTGAAAGCCAATCTCAACGTAGATTGGAAAAGGCTAGGCTGATAATGATAAAGCATGCCACGATGCGTGTCTCTCTAGACACATCACCCGAAGGTCTTGAACGAGGTCTAAGGTCGTATACACGTCCCGTCGTCCCTGCGGATTATCAAAATGGCATAACGCGGCCTCGGCGCAAGGGCGAAGAAGGAACATGGGTTGGTTTTTAGTCAGTAGAAGTCTGACAGTCCCTTCCGCTTTGCCCAAGAGCGGGGGGAGTTATTTGATGATTTCATTTCATGATCAACCCACCAAAAAAAAAAAAGGTCGTATACACGTAGAACGCTGGCTACCGGCGCTGAATTGCCGGTTCTTACCGGAATCGACGTTATTTAAATGGCTAGTTTTTAATTCTTTTTAATTCGAGTTTCTAACCGTTATTTTTATTTCCCAAAGATCGCATAACGCTATCAGTAGACGGAGTGGAGTGGGCACGAGTGGAGCCCACGGCGAGTGGCCTGCGCGGGCGCTTCCCTGCAGCGTGCCCACAGCTGCCGCGCACCTTGCTGCAGATGGGAACCAACATGGCGCCGTTTGATGATCATGTATGTAGCATCACCGATTTTTTCATAATTAGTGGTAAATAAATAATTAAATCTTGGCTAAGAACTTACCGACCGAGCAATTACGAACGTGGCTCTTGAATCCGCACTCTGACAGGTTAAAAAATGTGTCTGCAGCCGCTTTCACCACAATTTAAAATAGCATTCCGAAAAAAAAAAACATTTTGAAGATGAGGGGTGTGACGCTTATACACCTTTATTTTTTAGAAAGTCTGTTATTCAGTCAGTGTACGAGTGTTACAGATTGAACTCGAATCAACCAGTCTTAGTTTTATCTATAAAGTATTGATTGTTTCCAAATGTTCCCAGTTCTACATAACCCTCGGAGTGGGAGCAGGCAGCATCACCCAGTTCCCAGACGGCGTGAAGACCGTGAACGACCGTCCCAAGCCCTGGAGCAATCCCAGCAGGAAGGCACTCCTCAACTTCTGGCAGGACATGACTGCCTGGCTGGACACCTGGAACGAGCCTCAAATGCTGGTGGATTATGTTAAAGTTGTTGCGCTGTGATAGTTATAAGATCGTTAAGATTGTTTTTTTAAGACTGTGACTGAACTGTGCTAACGGAGTCTTTGAAATTGATTACCAAAAAAATACTCAATGAAAACGATATTTCTGGTAAAGCCACTAAACACCTTGTTTTTTTTTTTCAATTTAACCAGACGTTAAATGTTCCCACAGCTGGGACCCAGTTAACCTTCCTGTAGGAATCCCAGCTGCTTCCCTAAGGACAATAAATTACTTATTGGCCAATTCAGCAATTCATTCATTCAGTCCACAGGAAATCCGCTGTAGTGAAGATTCACGAGCTGAGAAGGTGCTAATCTTGTCTATATTTATTTATTTATTTAAACTTCTCGCACACAAAAAAAGGCACAAAGGCGGACTTAATGCCTTAGGCATTCTCTACCAGTCAACCAAGGGTGGTGTAGAGATTAGATGGCAGGTGCTCTTTTTGGGAGGAACAGTGATAAAAAAAATATATTCAAATATATCACTAATGATTTATAAATATAATATACAAATAGTTACATAAATAGACTATCAACATATAATACACATACATAAATATATACCTATCATATATCTATACTAATATTATAAAGCTGAAGAGTTTGTTTGTTTGTTTGTTTGTTTGTTTGAACGATGTAAACTCAGGAACTGCTGGTTGGAATTGAAAAATTCTTTTTGTGTTGGATAGTCCATTTATCGAGGAAGGCTATAGGCTATATAACATCACGCTACGGCTAATAGGAGCGGAGCATACATGAAAAATGTTACAAAAACGGGAAAGGGTATTTTCTTTTTGAGAGCTCCCGCTGCGTGCGCTGCGAAAACGGTTCAAGTTACGCAAATATCATCTATGAAGGAATTGTTCCTCTTTAAAAGTTCTAAAAAAAAGTCCGCGACAGCATATTATCTATCTTTTAAGATTGACTCACTGTAACCTTTTTTTACTGTTAAACTGTTAGGTTAAAAAGAATTATTTTTTGCGAAGCTTATTTAACCCATATGGTATTAATCTATATCTAAATAAATGTGTTTGTTAGAACGGAAATTTAATATAGAATATTTGTGCCCTTTACTCTATACAGTTTAAACAAATATCTTAGAAGATATCGCAATGTAAAAACATCCGCGCGGCAAAATAATTCGCGCGTCGCAATGTAGGTACGGCCTACGGGGGATTCTGGCTGGCCTCCGGGAAATTCAAAGTCAAAATATTTACTGCATCATAATGTTTACAAGTACAGAGTGTTATAGTATATTAAACAGTAAAATATACCTATAGTAATTCACACTTTAATATAATCCAAGCTAATCTAAAATCTAAACCATCTAAACTATTTTAATAAAGATGAAAGATAAGATTTTTTGTTTGTTACGATTTAGCTTAATTAATGTCGGATAGTCGATAGGTATATCGAGAAAGGTTATAGCTATATTTATATGACGCAGACGAAGTTGCGTGGGTCAGCTAGTATATAAATATATATGACGAAGGTAGCTCAACTATTTCGGGTTTATCGTTGTCAGAGTTCAGGTTCGGCATGGCGGAGGTACGAAATAATAGTCTCAACACTGATTACAACCGCCTATTTATTTACTACCGATAACAAATTAACAAAATCTCAAACGATCACGCTGATGGAAATGGATTAAAGTACGGAAACGCGGTAAGTTCAATACAGGCGGGCAGCACAACCGTTCGCGCTCGTGTCCCACCAAAAAGTCCCGTCCCTCAAATCAAATGCGTCTAATGTCAACGTCAACCGACCACAGCTGACCACTGACGTCTGACATATCACAACTGACATTTGACATATGACAACTGACAGCTGTCAAACCAGACCTGCCACGCTCTTTAACGACCTCACCCAAGCTCACTGCTTGACGTTTCCGAGTTTTCCGACAAACGATGATAGATGGCGTTATTCTAAATTGTCAACTCTAAATATTGTGCCTCGGTGTTGAATCTGCGACACGGCCATCTTGACATTTCACACGTCCTCGTGTGAGGTATCTGCAACAAGAAGTCACGGAAAGTAAATCGTCCCTTACTCGGCCTCCCTGACCAAGACGTCGGAGTATTAACACACACACACAATTCAAAACAAAATTTTGTTCTGATCCATAATCTCATCAAATCTCATAAAGAAAATCTCAACATTGAAATCAACATTCTTCAAGAATCATCAACTTTCGACCAAATCTAGTATCTGATCAAATCCAGTATCCGATCAAATCCAGTATGCAACGCTCTGCTCGGTACAGACAGGCAACCATGGGACCTCCATTCGGTACCCAACCTCAACACATCTCATTGCCTCCATCCGGCAACCATGGGACCTCCATCCGGTACCCAACATCAACTCAACTCAACACATTGCCTTTATTTAGCACCTTTAGCTACATTGCCATGCTGGACGTTAGTCACAGCCCTCAAGTAAACACTTACACGCGTGCAGCAACGAACAGCATTGCAATGTATGCAATCTGAGTCACTTGCATACTACATTTGCATCTTTTACCTCTCACTTAAGGTCTAACCCCTTCATCATCACCCGATCTCGTTTTGTCAGTGTATATCGTGTCAAATAATAATAATAATAATAATATATTTATTTGCGTAAAACATGGTATAAAAAGATCTTACAGTAAAATGAATGGAACATACATGTTTTGCCTAGATTAAACACAGCATGCAAATATTTGTAATAACAATTTCCTTAACAAAATATTATTAGACTACAACAACGCTATTTTTGTTCTAGAAATTGTTTTATACTATAGAAGTTGTTGTTAGTTAACCATTTAAACAATTTATTCTTAAAAGTATATCTGGAGTTTAACATTTTCAGATCAATAGGTAATTTGTTATAAAGTCGTACACACATAGTCAAGCAGCTTTTATTGTACTTAGCAAGCCGGGGAGCACTGTTAAGTACGAGTCTGTAAGGATCTCGTCGGCTTCGAGGATTCCTATCGTTTGCTATTTTAAATAACTCCTTGTTTTTCCATACAAACATACATATTTCATTAATGTACAGACAAGGTAGCGGTAACAAGCCAAGTTTTTTAAATACAGGCTGACATGATTCCTCAGGATGAAGTCCGTATAGAGCCCTAATACACTTTTTTTGAGCAACAAATGTTCTATTTTTAACCGACTTCCAAAAAAAGGAGGAGGTTATCAATTCGATTGTATTTTTTTTTTTTTTTTTTTTTTTTTTATGTTTGTTCGCGCATAACTTGCGACTGGGTGAACTGATTTTCATGATTCTTTTTTCATTTGAAAGCTGGTGCTTCCCGTGTGGTCCCATTGTCACCATTTCAATATCTGATGATGGGATCTTGTAGAAATCGGGGGAACTCTTCAATAAATAACAGCAAATTAACCGCGATTGTTGCTATAGCATATCTAAGCATTGTTTACGCCATCACACAACAATATAATATCACGCCTGTACTCACTACAAAGGTTATAAAAACTATTTTGTGAAAATCTGATGAAGAACTTCGGAGATATTCAACGGAACTCCTCAATAAATGATAGCAAATGGACTGGGATTGCTGAAATCTCATATTGTCTGTCTATTAACCGACTTTTGTTTACACCAGTCCTAACATAACATCACGCCGGTACGTTGTGAAGGGGTAAGCACATGTGAAACACTAAAAAGTGAAAAATAAAAACTTTTTTACAAAAATAAAACCGACTTCGACAAAAAAAACACTCAAAAAGTGAAAAATAAACTTGAGAAGAAAAATCAGTTTCTGAAGTCGGTGACAAAAAAATGAAATCAAAGAAACAAAAGTCACCGACTTCAGAAACTGATTTTTCTTCTCAAGTTTATTTTTCACTTTTTGAGTGTTTTTTTTGTCGAAGTCGGTTTTATTTTTTGTAAAAAAGTTTTTTGGTCGGTACTGTTACTCCATATTATAAGTCCATAGCGTAATAAGGATTCCACATACGCATGGTAGGCTAATATAGCTGTTTTTAGATTAGTACTTTTTTTTAATTGTCTAAGAGCATACACAAATTTATTTATCTTGCTTGAAACATTGTCTACATGCAATTTCCAATGTAGATCTTCATCTATCGTAACTCCTAGGAATTTGGTGTGTGTGTTTAATTTTGGGTATATTTAATTTGAGGTCAAACTTATGATTATTTGATTTATTAAATTGTATATAAACGGATTTGTCAAGGTTTAATTTTAAGTTATGTACATAAAGCCAGTTAATTAAGATGTCAATTGTATTGTTAATGTCAGTTTCGTGGTCATAAATTGTATTATATTTTTTTATCAGATGTCACAATAATAGAGATGTCATCAGCAAACAATATGCACTTATGTTTAGTTATTTTAATGATGTCATTTATGTATATCAAGAATAAGATCGGCCCTAGTATGCTTCCCTGTGGGACACCAAACTTATTACATCTATATTTCGATGAGTGTAGCGTTACTTCTTTGTCTTCGTTAATTTTTGTTATGGTAACGCATTGTTGCCTATTGTCAAGGTATGATTTTATCCACTGTAAGGTTGGCCCTCTAATCCCGATTGCTTCCAACTTTTGCAGTAGCAAATCGTGTGAAACTAGGTCGAACGCTTTCGACAAGTCAAAGAATAGTCCTGTGGTTAAATTTTTGTCATTGATATTAGTTAATATAACATTCATGAGGTCGTATATTGCTAATGTTGTAGACTTCCCTTTTTGAAAACCATGCTGTTCTTTGTTTATAATATTAAACTTGGTACAGTAATTTTCAATTCTTTTGTACATGCATTTTTCATATATTTTAGATAGGATGGGTATTAGGGTGATAGGGCGGTAATTGTTCAGGTCAAGTCTATCTCCTTTTTTGTAAAGTGGTCTAACAACGGAGAGCTTTAAAGCTTCTGGAAAAATTCCCTCATAGAATGACAAATTGATCAATTGTGTTAGTACTTCAACAATCTCGTCGACACAATTTTTTATAATTTTTGTGGTAATTTCGTCGTACCCTTCCGAATTAGTGTTATTTAAAAGCAGTATTTCCTTCTTAACTTCAGTTATCGACATTGGTTTGAGGAACATTGAGCCAACAGTTACATTATTCAAAGAGTAAGCTGAGACGTTAGGGGGCATTGATCTGTTTGTTGAGTCGATGTAATGGTTATTGAAGGCAGACGGTATCTCCACTGGATTGGTAATAAGTGTGTTGTTATATTTGATACTGTCTATATTATGTCTGGAGTTAGAATTATTCAGCTCGTCTTTTATAACATTCCACGTGGCTTTGCATTTGTTGTCGTTTTTAGTTATGTATTTGATATTCGCGTTTTTCTTAGAATTAAAGATACATTTTTTAAGGAGAGTAGTATAGTTAAGGTATTCAGTCTTATTATTTGCAGTTTTGTTTTTATAAAATTGATGGCGCAGTAACCTTTTTGTTTTACAGCTTTTTTTCAAGCCCTTACTTATCCAACTTTGTTTCTTTTTGTTATTTAAATTTACTTTTACTTTTAATTTTGGGAAACAAAGATTGTACAGTAGGCAAAACGTTTCATGAAAATGACTGAATCCTGAGTTTGCGTTGTTAGCCGTGTGTATTTCAGACCAAGAAAGATTACCTAAGCATTCCTTGAACTTAAGGATATTATCTGAACTGTAGTCTCTTTTGTATGTGTAATATATTGCTTGATTGTGGATTTTATGTTTCAAAGGAATAGTTAACATTTGTGCGGTATCGTGGTCAGACAAGTGAAGTGGCAAAACTGCAGCAGTAGCGTCATGAATGTTACTCAAAATGTGATCTATGCATGATGACTTACGTGTTGGTACATCAATATGAAATTTCAGATTATAGTTATATGCTAGATCCTGCAATTGAGCAGTAATATAACCTTTTTTAAGGGTATTAATATTCAAAGCACCCGCTAAAACCACCTTAATTCCAGATTTATACTGTTGAAGTAAATTATGCATGAGACTATTTAATTTGATTAAGAATTGGTTCGGGTCTGATTGAGGTGTTCTGTATACACAAATTATTATTAATTTTTGATGTGTTAATTCAATTCCACAAACTTCAAAAGTGTTTTGTGTGGCGTAGTTTTTTATAAGTGGCAAGTCTTTAAATAACAGGTTTTTTTTGGCAAAAATACAGGTACCACCTCTTTGTTTTTCTCTGCAGTAATTCGAAGCCATCTCATAACCGTGGATTTTAATGTAGCTTTCGTAGTCTCTTTTGATAAAGGTTTCGGAGAGGCATATTATGTCTGGGTCGTTATGCTCTTCTTGTAGTTCTTGTAAGGTTAATTCTAGAATTTCTTTTTTTGAAACGATACTGGCAATATTTTGGTGGAGTATTTTAAGGCTTTGTGTTACTGGAGGTATTGTTTTGGGCAAGAAAAAACGTGCTATTCCGTTTTATCTTTGGAAAATAGTACGGAATAGTCCCTCTTTGAGTTTTTTCTACGGGATTTATTAAGTTAAGTGTTTGTGGTGCTGAACTCTTGCGTTGAAAATAGAACGGGATTGTTCCTTTCTTGGGTTCATATATATCAGCTTTTAATTTAAGGCTTAGCTTGTTACTCGCTATCTTCTTAATTAGTTCTCTTGGGTTCATATAGTTCTCGCTGTAGTCATTATAATCTATAAGGTAATTAACCTTGTTACATCATCATTGGCAGCTTTCAAGTTGAGTGATACGTTTTGCAAATGTAAATCGGTTTTTTTAATTTATTATTATAAATCGAGTGGTGCATGAGGCGGGGTTTTGTGTGCACATACATTTCACAAAACATCTATATTATTGTATTCATTTATCATATTCGGTGCGGGTAAACCCGCTAACGGTGAAAATGGAGGAAGTAGGGAGTTCACCGGAGGCTGCGTTGACCGATACTAGTGATTCAGAAATATTAAAGAATTGCGAGCGGGAGCTGATGATGATGAAGAGTACGATGGATTTTGAACAACAAATGAGTGCCAGATCAGAGAAAAGATCTAGGGAAAAGAGCGAAGATAGTAGTGATGAAAGTTTCTGTACAGTTGACAGGAGACGTCCAAAGAAACTCATTAGAAGCACTTCAAATGGAAATTTTAGCACAAGCAGGTTTGATTTAAATAAAAATAATTTTCAAAATTCTGAGGAGAAAACAGACACATTAACGTTTGAGATATGTTTGACTTCATTACAAGTCTTACCTAAGCAGATGGCCTTGGCCAAGTGGTTACGAAACGGGAATATTCAAAATATCACTAGAATCAAATATAAAAGCCCTTATAAAGTATTTGTACAGTTTGATGATAGAAAACAAGCCGAAAAACTACAAAATTTTCCTAAAAACAAGGAACTAGATATTCGAGCTCAATTTACCGATGAGGTTGACCTATCCTACGGAGTTATTAAAGGGGTTGACTTGGAAATGACTGATGAGGAAATGTTAGTCTCATTCAGTGGCGCATTTGAGGTGGTGTCTGTCAGAAGACTGAGACGTTTAAATGAGGACGGTAAATGGATCGACAGTGAGTCCGTTAGGATAGGTTTTAAAAGCCAGGTTGTGCCACAGTATGTGTATGCATATGGATGCCGATTCAGGGTTGAGAAATATGTTTTTCCCGTTACCCAGTGCTCTGGATGTTGGAAGTTTGGACATTCTAAAAAGTTTTGTCCGATCAAAAAAAACCTATGCCCAAAATGTGGAAAAGACCACATCAATTGTGAGACTCAAATTTTTAGATGTTTGAATTGCAATGGTCCTCACATGGCTATAAACAAAACATGCCCATTTTTTATTAAAGAGAAGAGGATTCGTGTTCTCATGAGTATGAAAAATATCACGTACAAAAACGCATTGGAACTGTATTATATTGAAAAAAAGGAATGTAACAAACAAGTTTCACCGGAACAAACGGAGATGAGTAGTCTTACATTTATTGACGTTAATGAAAAGCTGCCTGGTGAGCAGGTTTACCATAAAGAACAATTTACAGATGGAGAACCAGTTATTTTAGAAGATAGAAAAGTAGATTACGCGACTGTAGTAAGAAATAGAAGTGATAAAAATAGAAAAGAAGGATCAAATAAGCCTAAAAAGAAGTTTACCATAAATGTTCATGATAACATTAATAAATCCGTGCTTACAGAAAATTTAGAAAATATTCAAAATCACGAAGAAGAAAAGAGAGATACAAATGAGAGGAAATTTCAATGGAGGAAGATTTGGAGAAATATTATGGCAATTGTTTTCTCGACCGAGCAAAACCTAATGGACAAAATGAAGGCGGTGTTTAAAATTATATGTGAGGAAGTTAAATTATTGTTAATTAGTAGTTTTATGGATGGAGATATGCTAAACTTGTTTACATCTAAGAATAATGGATAGTTCAGCAAAGGAGATGTCGATTAAAATATGTCAGTGGAATGCACAAAGTCTAAGACCTAAAATAAGTAGTTTTGATGCATTTTTAAATCAGGAAAGTTTCACATAGCTATTTTGAGTGAAACATGGTTTGACTCAAGTTTCAACTTTAATTTAACTGGATACAATATATTTAGAAAGGATAGACCAGATTCTTATGGAGGAGTTGCTATAATAGTTCATAAATCATTACATACGCAAATAAGTCCTATTAATCTATCAAATCCTGGCATAGAAATAATTCACGTCAAAATTTTAAATTGTAAAAGTCTTAAAAATATAATATCAATTTACTGCCCATCTTCTGTAGTTACTCGTTCTGCTGATTGGGATAGACTATTTAATTTAGAACTCGAAAAGACTTTAATTGCAGGGGATTTTAATGGGCATCATACAAATTGGTCGTATAAAATAGATCAAAGAGGAACACAACTATTAGACTCTTCACTGGAAAATGGCTGGATTTCTTTAAATAATGGTGATTTTACTAGGGTCAAATTAGTAAATGGCATTGTGACGAGAACTTCACCTGATATTACGTTTGCATCGTCAGATATAGCAATAAATTGTGATTGGAAAGTATTCAATGAAAACTTGGGTAGTGATCACCTCATTATTAAAATAACTCTGAACTATTTCGAATCAAAAAATTATATTAAGAAACGTAATTATAAAAAAGCAGACTGGAAAGCGTTTAGCGAAAATCTTCTACAGCCATTTTGTGATTTTGATAACTTTGAAGACGTGCAAGTTCAATATGATTATTTTGAGGATCACATCAATCGTTCAGCCATTAAAAATATTCCTGAGACGAAAATTTGTACCAATCCGGCTGGTAATTTTAAACCTAAGGAATATTGGGATTCATCACTGTCCGGAGCAGTAGCTAAACGTAGATTAGCTTTGAGTATATTTAGACGTAACCCTACTCCTGTTAATCTTAAAACTCTAGAGGATAGAACTGAGGAAGCACACGCTTTGATAAGTAAAGCTAGATCAAATAATTGGAAATGTTTTTGCAGCAGTATAGATGAGACTACGTCTGTGTCTGTAATGTGGCAAAAAATGCGTTGGTTCAAAGGTTATAAACAGGTAAAATCTTATCCGTCTGAAACTAAGCAAAAGGAGTTGCTAAATGCTTTAGCTCCAGATACAGTAACAAACAAGCAACCTTCTTTCACATCTCATAATAGTTTATTAGAATCACCATTTAGTCTGCAAGAAATGAAACACTGTTTAAAAAAAAAGGATACTGCTCCGGGCAAGGATGGAATAACTTACTCCATGATTTTTAACTTACCTTCTGAGGGAAAATTATTTTTACTTAACTTATATAATAGGATTTTTTCATCTGGGCATATTCCACGCCAATGGCGGGAAATAACCGTTATTCCCATACCAAAGGCTGTTAGCGGCACTGACGTAGAACCAAAGCTTAGGCCTATATCTCTCATATCATGCATTTGTAAAATATTTCACTCCATGTTAGTAAAGAGGCTTGAGTGGTATACCGAAAAAAATAAGTTTTTATCTGCTGCTACGACTGGCTTTCGCAAAGGACAATCCTGCTTGGATAGTCTCGCGAGGCTTGTAACTGATATTCAAATAGGATTTTCGCACAATGTTCCTACTGTAGCTTGCTTCTTGGACATTGAGAATGCATACAACAACGTGTTAGTAGAGAGTGTCGTGACTACACTAAATAGATTACAGTTTGGTTCTAATATTTGTAAATATATTTGGGAGTTTTTAAATGCAAGATGTTTAATAATAAAAGTGTATCCTGGGGAGTCAACCATAAGTAGATGGACAAATAGGGGTTTAGCTCAGGGCGACCCACTTTCTCCTTTGCTGTTTAATTTAACTACGTACAAAATTTGTCGTGAGATTGAAGGCGTTTCTCTATTACAGTATGCCGACGATTTTGTATTTTATTTAAAGCACAGGGACTTACATTTTTGCGAAATTTCTTTACAATTAGCAGTTAATGATATGATAGCTAGGCTTGATGAAGTTGGTTTACAACTTTCCTCTAATAAATCTAAAATGTGTATTTTTTCTAGAGGTCGAAGAAGGAACAAAATAGAGCTTAAAGTCAATGAACATGTTATTAGTTCAGTTATAAGATAGTATTAAGTATTTAGGTATGTGGCTTGATCGATCCTTACGGTGGGGTAAACATGTTAATGAAGTAGCTGAGAAAGTCTTGAAATATTTAAAACTTTTCAAAGTTTTAGCGGGTTCCAAATGGGGAATGCATCCAAAGTATTTACGTACGTTATACATTTCGGTGATAAGAAGTAGATTGGATTATGGATGTTTTTTGTTCGGAAATTGTGCTAAAGTCCATTTGTATAAGTTAGACAAAATACAAAATCAGGCGGCCAGAATAATCGGAGGTTTCATTAAAAGCAGTCCTATTCATGTAATGGAGAGCGAACTGTGTTTACCTCCGTTGCATAATAGAAGACTATTTCTTTCATATAAGTACTGTATCAAAAGTATGTCCTGGTCAAACAGTATAATTATACGACTTATTGCAGAACTAAATGATCTCATGCAGATGAGATTTTGGCAAAACAAAAACAAACCCTTACTTGTTTCGGTACTAGATGAATGTGAATCTTTTCCTGTGCATTCCTCTGATTATTTAGAAATGTTTTCGTTAGAGGTTTGGGTGACCAGTATAACAATAGATGACTTAATTATATGTACTTTAGAGTGTGTAAAAGGTCCAAAAAAATCTTTAAATTTTTCTTCTCTAAAATATGAAATCTTAAAAGAAATTCACGATAAATACTGTCGGTTTAATAAATTTTTCACGGTTGGCTCCAAGTGTAAAGATGGTCTGGGAGCAGCGTTTTATGATGTCGATAGAAACAATTCCATTATGTACAAAGTAAATACTTTTTCTCAAAAATGGTATGTAATGTTGCCATAACATCTCTAAAAAGTATCCAGAAAGTGAACTTTACCGGAGACTTATTCACAACTGTCCAGTAAGAAGCGAGATTTTAAACTTGGAATCTCCTACTGTCCAGTAAGTAAGTATGTAATTTACTTACTGGACACTAGGTCATCCTCTTTAGATCTGCTTAGAAAAAAAAACATAGTACCAGACACAGATTAGAGTTTAGCCATTATAACATGGTTATAGAAGGGAGGTTCCAAATATATATCTATCTCTCTTTTTGGTATGACATTTTATGAGATACATATATTTTAGGAACCTTAAACAGCCATTTTATACGTTACGTTTTGTACTTAGTAATGTTGTAGAAATATAGTGTGGGATTTTATGATTGTATTTAGTAATTTCAGTTTATTAAAAAGTTTTTTCTAAAGTTGTTTCATAAACTGCCTCGTTGGTCTAGTGGTCGCAAGCTCGACTGCAGAGCGTGAGGTCCTGGGTTCGATTCCCGGGTCGGCCAAAAAGTGCTATTGTGTTTTTCACATTATGAATGAAACCTTTTTTTTTTTTTTTTTGGTGGGTGGAAAATCATCAAATGACCCCCCCCCCCCGCTCTTGGGCAGAGCGAAGGGGAGTGTCAGACTTCTACTGACTAAAAACCGAACCCATGTTCCTTCTTTGCCCTTGTGCCGAGGCCACGTCATCTAGTACTAAAATCCGCGGCCCCGACGGGATATGAATGTAACCTTTAATATTAATTAAACGAATTTGTTGTTAAACTTTCTTGAATTTTTGAGAAAAGCATTATACAAACCTCAACCAGTAAGAAAGCCATCCTGGCCTCGTATATAACCAGACCTCACCTGCGGTTCGGTCCGGTTAACTCATACTTGGCCAGGAAGGCTTACTTACTGGATTCTGCAGTAATGTACTATTGTGTCCATTATGACGATGGAGCTCATTGCAATCTATGAATCCATTAATTATGCTTATAACTTGGGTGATAGACATTTTGTGATTTTTACAGATAGTAAGAGTGGCTTGCAGCATTTAGCTCGCTGTGCCTCTGGTTTCAGAGGTATTTCGATAGCTTACTCAATTTTACGTAAGATAATAGATCTAACAAACAATGGCGTCGTTTTAAGATTGCAATGGGTTCCATCTCATGTAGGTTTGAGAGGCAATGAGGAGGCTGATAGATTAGCAAAGTTAGCGGTTACTCAGGGTCAAGAATATTATGTCGTACCTAATTATTTAGAACGAGTAACTTCTTGCAAAAAAATGTGTTATGATAGGTTTAAGGAATATTTTGACGAACGTAGCAGGGAAAAGGGCATTTGGTATAAAACCATTCAATATCAGCCTCTTCCAATACCGTGGTTTGCTATCATTGAAATGAGTAGATGCCATATTGTTCTCTATCATAGATTGCGCTCTGGTCATTACCCATCTCGGAAGCTTGGCTTTTTGATGAAAAAAGTGGATTCTCCCAACTGTGAAACATGTGGAACGGTTGAAGATGTTTACCATTTACTTGTCGAATGCAATAAGAATAAAAAGGAACGAGACACATTGATGTCTAAATTAAATTTAAATAAATTTGATACCGGTTCATATGTTCCAGTTTTAGCGCAGCCGTCTCCGGAGATAGCAATTCTCCTTGCTGATATGTTTTTTTAATTTTTATTATTTGTTTAGTTTTGATGTGTAATAGTACATTATGGTACAAGTGTGTAATGTTGGTGATTACCGCCGAGGCGCCATTGAGACCCGAGCCGTCAGGTGAGGGTCTTAAGATAGCCGAGGACGGTAATCATCAATACACACGTGTATCATACGACGTTTTTCAACACACTTGTGAAGAAAATAATACTAAAAAGTCATCTTCAACAGTTAAAGCGCGTTCTGAATTTTTTTTCACAATAGCGGGAAAAAATTATCGGTTTTCCTATGCGCGCGCATCTACAGTTCGACCAACTTATCTGTGCAGGCGGGAAAACACGGAACTAAAATAAATGTACTAAGTTTGACGTAGCGACGCATTTTTCTTGACCAGTGGCGCCACCATGAAATTCAAACTTTAAATGGTCAAACTGTAACAATGGCGATCGACCATAGACTAAAAGAATGAGGTTTATTTATTTAAAAAAAAAGTTATGTTTATAATATTACAAAAGTTATATTATTTGAGTGAAAGTTTCATTTAATAAAAACGTACAAGTTAAAGTTATCTATTTAAATTCAAAGTTTCATGAAATGAGCAAGCTACATTAGCTAGGTACATTAATTTATTTTTACTATTGAACACGATCTTTTTTGTATCGAAACTTTTTATGAACATAGCAACTCAACCAATAAAATTAAAAAAAAAACGGTATTACCCGGTTAAATTGAAAATGCTCTGTTTAATCGCATCTAATTTGCAGTAAGGTACTAACTTAACTTTGTAGTGATAATTCTATTATGCACTAGTGTATAATATTATTATGCACGTGTGAGTTATAGTTCGGTTTATGGCCCTAAGAACGGTGTAATAAGGCTCACTTTACGAGCAAGTGTGTTGAAAAATAGTTTATGTTATGATGAGGCTGACTTGCCTTTAAGGATAAAAGCCTTCTTTTAAATAAAGATATAAAAAAAAAAAAAACCTTGTTACATATGCCATATATGTTAGTGGTTTCACAATCTAAAAATTTACACTTTTTGTAGCTTTTACACAAGTTTTTGATGCGATAGTTAAGGTTATTAATATCTAAATTCTCATTTTCGAACACATTCAAGACAATAATCATGTTGTTATAAAATGTATCTAACACAATTCGTAGTTGCGACAAAATAAAATTTACATTATGATCGTTTTCTCCCACACAGATTACAAGTTTGTCATTAGGGTTTAACTTAGTGTGACGACAGTTCATAATTATTTGGTTACTCAAAGCATTAGGTTTTGTTTCAGAGACAATTTGATACCTTTCATACTGAGTATTTTTTCTCGACTGAATAATTGCTGCTGCTAGGCCGACACATTGTTGAGAGCCGAAGATAAGTATTCTACTTGGCAATTCACTTTGTTGTTCTCGAGTCCAAGCAGATATTTGTGGGCAGATTTTCGACACCCGGGGTTGTTGATGGTTGTTATTATTGTTATATTGCTTGAGGGCCTCTATTTGTTTCTTGAAATTTGCAAGCTGTTCTTGTGTGTTTTCCAATTCTTGGAGTAGGCCTGTGATTTTCTTTTGTAACAACGCAATTTTGATGCTTTTGTTATCACTTACATTAGTTTTGCTAGTAAGTGGAGTGGAAGGTGTAGAGAATGTCTGATGTGGTAGGGACTGTTTTCTTCCTCTAATGGTGACTGCGTTGTTTTCAATGGCGGGAGAATGGCAAAGTGTTTTTAACATTTTTATTTCCGTAGTTAGCTTATTTAATTGTTGACGAAGATTGTTATTTTCCAATATTGTATTTTCCAGCTCGTTTTCGGTGCTATCGAGCTTATTTGTAAGTTCATTTATGGTGTCTTTCATTTCTAAAATTGTTAAAGTTTCAGATATTGTCCCGTCTACGCTTTTGGACAGTTTATTAGGAGTGTCGTAGGATTCAGTCGATGTTTCATATTCGGACAGTATATGGGAGTCTAGTTCTTCGGATACATTGAGAGTTGTTGGTTGTACAGCTTCAGACTGTTGGTTTTTTTCAGCCGTTTTGCATACCATCTGTTCCGGGGATGAGCGGCTTGCTGGTAGCTTTTTCCTTGATGTGATGGTAGATACGTAGCTTGTATTAGAGACTTTTTTATTTTTAATGCATGTCGTGCACCTCCATTTTTTCCTAGACTCATGGTCCATAAGTCGGTAGGTTTGTTCCGGATATCCAATGCAATCTAATTCATAACGGTTGTTACATGTTGAACATAATGCTGTTTTTTTATATCAACAGATTTCTTGCATTTGAAGCAAGTCACTTTCTCTGGCATCTTGCGGTCATTTCTCGTACTATTTTTAGCTGACATTATAATTTTGTGCTTATTTTCCCAGATTTAGATTGTTTTTAGGGTTCCGTACCTCAAAAGGAAAAAACGGAACCCTTATAGGATCACTTTGTTGTCCGTCTGTCCGTCCGTCCGTCTGTCAAGACCCTTTTTCTCAGGAACGCGTGGAGGTATGAAGCTGAAATTTATATCAATTACTCAGGTCTACTGTCCCTTGAAGCTGTGAAAAAATCAAACTTTTAAGCCAACGCAATCAAAAGATACAGCCGTTTATGCCGCAAATTTTCGACACTTGCAAGGGAATCAAAACCTACAGGGTGCTTCCCGTGAACTCAGAATCTTGAAATTTGGTACGAAGCAACGTCTTATAGCATAGATAAAGGAAAAATTACGAAAACCATAAATTTTTAGTTACATCACATAATAAAAATATTCTAAGTGTAAGGAGAGTTTTCTCAGGGGTTGGAATATTTGGGCTATTTCAATGAGTCACTACGTTAAATGGTAAAAGTATATTGTAAAATGGTAAAAACACAGAACTATAGGTAAAACTAAACGAACAAACAGGAGTTAAACAGTAAACTTGGTAATATTAAAACGAGCGTTTCGCGGATCTGTTGAAAGCGCGCGCGAATCGAACTCCACTGTCTTTGGTTTCGCGCGTCGCGGGCTGGGTTGCCAGGAGCCGTGGACGGTGTTGCCAGCTCACAAAAATATTTAAAAGGTAGTGCTACATCCTCCCCCTCTGACCCAGACATTGCGCCCTCGCGTCTGAGTCAGTCAAGATAACACCTTGGTCTACCGCGCCTACGCTTTCCCTTGACCGGTACTGGCGCTACATTGCCTACGAATGGGGTCAACTGAGGTATGTGGTACCCTCCTAACGTTCCACCACTACTCACCCTTTCCATACAAGTGGTTGAGCTTAAGGGCTCCTTAGTACGGTATCGTCCATTTTTATAGACACGATCAGACCGTCTCCTCCCCCTACTCCCCCTAAACTGAACGTCGGTTGATTTGTGGTCTTTAGTTATGTTGCACACGTCAGGGTCCTGCAACTTCTGCACCCCTTGTTCCAACAGAGAGCTCTTACTAAGAGACATCCGATAAGTTGGTGAAGCGCTGGGTTCCTGACGTGGATCAATGTTCAACCGATGCCTGGCATATTCTGTTGGTGGTCCACCCCTCTCGAAGCGGTCGGACCTCTTCAACAGAAACGCATTTAGTTGAATCCTTTGAGCAGCTGTTGTCTTGGTGCCTTCATCATCCTTCAGCACAAGGTTCGAAGCTTCCACCTTCATCAGTTCCATTTGGCCGCCAATGGATAACTTAAAACTAGTGATGAAAGGATGCCAGCTTTCCGGTTCGTTGTTAAAACGCCAGCTGCTCTGCGGTAAATCTAACATAATCCCCGCTTTCATAATAAAGTCCCTACCTAATAATGTAAGGGTTTGCGCGCCTGGTAGCACTATAAACATAATAGGTATGACGCGTCCCCGTAATATTATGTCGGTGGTGCACTCGAGCACAGTACCCACTTGCTGTGATCCATCAGCAAGCCCTATGGTACGTGAATTTTCTTTAAAAACAACGCCGGCTTTCAAAAGTAAATTGTAAAGCATGGGGCTCGCTATAGAATGCGTAGCCCCCGTGTCCAAGATAGCAACCCCCTTGCGATTCACTACCTGGATTTCCACCAACGATTGTGGATCGTCACTATTTTCTACCTGAGCGCTACAGAAATCCGATTTTTCCGAGGTCGACGCATCTTTGCAGTTACTACATTTCGAACGTACCACACCCAGCTGACCACATCCGTAGCAACGCAACTCGGAACTTTTGTTCGGTTGGTCAGAAGGGTCAATGACCTTAGCTTCCTTCTCTTTATTGCGGCAATTTTCGACTGTGTGACCGAATGACCGGCAATAAGTGCATTTCGGTCTAACGCGCTTTTCCCCATCACTATTGCTATCTTTTAAAACGGACTCAGACTTAATGTTGTTTACATTGTTATCAGGGATAAGGATATGAGCACTTACCTCCGCCAACGACTCCTCGACAAACCTGGCCTTCGCTAACAGCTGATCCAGATCATCCACTTCGTCGCGAGACACTCGTTTCCTTATCCTACGGTGTAACAATCCGTAGACAATATCTAACAACATCACTTCCGGCACAACATATGGCAATTTGGAAACTAAAGCGCGCACTTTACATATGAATACGTCGGCCCGTTCACTGTCTTGTTCTGTACGGAAAATGTCACGAAATAGTTTATAACCCGGTCGCGGCACTCCGTACATCCCTCGTAGCCGTAACAGTGCGTCGGACCACGACCGCACTGACGCCTTCACACCTTGCCACCAGATGGCGGCCTCGCCGACCAGCAGCATAGGCAGCCCTCGCAGCGCGTGCTCGTCGCTGATGTTGGTGCAGTCGCGGTATATTTCAATAGCGTCAATGAACGCCTCGAGTTCCTCTGCATTCTTCGATACTCGATCGAATCGCGCCGTGCACTTGGCGAAATTACCCGATCGCCGCACGTTTTCCCGCGCGTCAGGAATTCGTGGTGATGATGTGCACGGGGCATCCTTATTCGCCAATATGCTCTCAATAAGAATGCGATTAGCTTCCGCCTGGTTTTTGGTAATGGTGCTAACCAAAGACTGAAGCATCTTCTCGGACATGGTGATGTTCTTCGATGATGATGACGTTGGCACCATCGTCCGGTTTTGTTCCGCGTCCGTGTCGGATTCCGATCCAGTATCTCTTCCGGTAGGTTTCTTCGGATATTTCGGCGGCATGTCGACAGGGTACTTGTTCTCCTGTGACTCGCTCGAACAACCGGATTACACGGGTGATGTTTATGGGCGGTACGAGTGTTACGAAACACCTATTCGTTAATATCTCGTTGCACAACACGAACTGAACGTTTTTATTATTCGCGCCAAAACACTATGCGCAATGGACTGTCACTGCTGCGCGTCGCGTCGCTTCGCTTGCACTTTTTTGGCGGCAAAAGTAGACTTGCCCGCCCACGCGTCGCGTCGGTTGTAATTTTGGCGGAAAGAGTGGATTCGTCCAATGTTTCACTGTTTGGTTTTGCACTGTTTGTTATTATTTGGCACTATCGGAATGAGTTAGCACGATAGGAAGTTGCACTAATATGTTTTTCCGGGTTTTTCACTTTAACGTAGCCCCACGTTGGGCGCCACTGTAAGGAGAGTTTTCTCAGGGGTTGGAATATTTGGGCTATTTCAATGAGTCACTACGTTAAATGGTAAAAGTATATTGTAAAATGGTAAAAACACAGAACTATAGGTAAAACTAAACGAACAAACAGGAGTTAAACAGTAAACTTGGTAATATTAAAACGAGCGTTTCGCGGATCTGTTGAAAGCGCGCGCGAATCGAACTCCACTGTCTTTGGTTTCGCGCGTCGCGGGCTGGGTTGCCAGGAGCCGTGGACGGTGTTGCCAGCTCACAAAAATATTTAAAAGGTAGTGCTACATAAGTAATTTTAAACTTTGTTTGTACGGAACCCTCGGTGCGCGAGTCCGACTCGCACTTGGCCGGTTTTTTTTTTAGTGGTAACAACTAATGACGGGGTAAATGCATTTTAATATTATGGCAACACATTTATAGATGAATTTCTTTCGATGTGCCAAAAAGCTATGTTCCAGGTCAGTTGATTGAATGAATGATGAACGTATTTTATGTGATATGTCAACAGTGTTCTGCTACTCGATAATAGATGTCGCTATTTTGATGTACTGCAATTATCGACTTGCTTGATTTTTAAATAAAACTAACGAACAGCTGTTGTGGGAAATGTAAATCACTTTTCCTAGACGTGTTTTATCACCACACTCCACAAATTGTACATAGTAATGATTGTTTTGCAGGATATTGTTTTGTTTAGCTGTTTAGACTGGTATAACTGAGTTTTTATTGTCAATGTTTACATATTATGAACTCACTGTTTATATGATAACCTCGTATTTTTAGAATATGACGACACTGGTCAAAGTCAAATTTACAGTCAGCAATTGCGTCACATGTCGCAATTGACCGTATTTTCTCAAATCGTATCTCATTTGATGACATTATGAACCAAAACTAATCGCAAATAATTGTCGGGTAAAACGTGAAATAGAATTTCTAAAACAATTCCATCGAACTAAAGTCAAAATTTGTACAGTTGACCTTACAGAAGTCTGTCTGTCTGTCATACCAGTCGTTCGGCCATTCCTGGCCCAAGTGGGTAGGGAATAAAAGGTATTCTGGTCAAAATCATTACCGGTTCTAATGAAATCAAAACAAACTCTTTCTCCCAAAGCTGACATGTCGAACAACACCCATACTCATTCAAATAATAAGAAACTCATTAAAATATTGCAGTGCTCATACTCTGACCTCTATCCGGTCTTCATCATCACACTTATAGCCTCCATCCGGCCATAAGCATCAAAACAATCGACCTCCATCCGGTCTTCATCATCACACTTATAACCTCCATCCGGTTATAAGCATCAAACCAATCGACCTCCATCCGGTCATCAACACGTAACCTCCATCCGGTTACATACACAACAGGCAACCTCTATCCGGTCACCTTCACATGTAACCTCCATCCGGTTACATACACAACAGGCAACCTCTATCCGGTCACCTTCACATGTAACCTCCATCCGGTTACATACACAACAGGCAACCTCTATCCGGTCACCTCCACATGTAACCTCCATCCGGTTACATACACAACAGGCAACCTCTATCCGGTCACCTCCACATGTAACCTCCATCCGGTTACATACACAACAGGCAACCTCTATCCGGTCACCTCCACATGTAACCTCCATTCGGTTACATGCACAACACCATCAAGATAATCATTTCGAGCCTTTATCAAAATAATTTTTAAAGTAGGGTTGTTCAATATGTTACTTTATTTTTCCTGTAACGTTACAGGTAATCTTACTATGCCAGGTACTTTAAATGTTAAGTTGACCACTTAGTATTCAACTAGTCTTGTTGTGATATGGGATCTAGAAATCACTAAAAAACAAAGATGAATTTGCTGTCAACAGATTAATTAATTGGGAACGAAATTCTAACGAAACATCTGTTTCAACTGTATTGAAATCAATTTGAAAATTCGAAGCATATTTGAGCTTATTTGAAACATCACATAACATAAATATCAACCTTTTCACGACACAAAAACAACACGATCACACGTCTAACTAACATTAAATCCTTGTTGTAAAATCTCAACGCCAATTAAAATATCTTTTTTTTTTTTTAAAACAACTATACGGTACAACATGAAATAAAATCTCTAATAGTAAATCGATAATCAGAACCTCAGTAAATAATTGTGAAGTACAAACTATCGTGACCTATCCCGGGTCAATTTACAATGTTATTTACACGCTTGCCACTGAACTGTAACGAAACATTTTTGATCAGAGAGCATTCGGCACCAGAATCATAGTAAAATGGATACGACTCACCAGATATTCATCAGCACACTGCTGGGATTGCTCACATAGCAAACTTCAACACGTCGCTCGCTATTTGCCTCTGCTGCAGGCTGCAGGCACTGCTTATTCAGCCTGCCGCGCCGCCGCGCTGCCAACCACACGCCGCCAAGCCGCGTCCCGCCGCCGCGCCGCCGGCGCCGCTGCCGAAGTAAATTCTCAGCGCACCGTGACGTCATCGCGCCATTCTTCGTATTTTCTTCAGCTCGAGTGAATCCCGGTTCTGATGTCGCATCAGGGTCTTCGCGATCGTCATCACCATACGGGGCACTCCAGACTATAAACAGCTCCTTAAAATCGCTCCATTTCATCCCAGGACAAGATATGGACGACCGCCATGACGAAACTTCTCCCATGAGTCTCGTGGAATTCGCTGCGTCCCCTGTAGGCACGCCACAGCGCCGGTTTCACGGCGCTGCTGTCTTCACAGCACCCCGGCGGTCCATCCCCACCAGGTGAGACCAACGGTTACCCGGAGGAGGCCCAGCGGAGGACGACCAGCGACGGAGGTGCCGACTTACGACGCACCTACAGTGGATGTGTGACTCCCGTCCGTCCCGTGTCTCCCACGAGTGCGCGGTTCAAAGCAATCATCAACGATGCACCTTGACTATTCAGATCGATAACACACATGTCGGCTGTTGCCAACCAAGCCCGCGGAACAATATTCCGTTTTTCAGGGTCAAAATGCGGTAGGCGAATATCCGTACCCGCAAAAGGTGATTTCATCGCTTGCACAATAGTCATAAAGTTTTTGTTCATTTGCTCGAACAGAAAACACCACATTTCCGTTTCTATGTCACTTTCAGACGCACGCGCATTGTCTTTACACTTTTCCGGCCTAGTACTGTCACATACACTATGTAGGCGTTAGAGTTACATACCACTTCTGATGACGAAGGTAGCTCAACTATTTCGGGTTCATCGTTGTCAGAGTCCAGGTTCGGCATGGCGGAGGTACGAAATAATAGTCTCAACACTGATTACAACCGCCTATTTCTGTACCTTTAGTGAAAAGTGATACAAGTCACAAATCCTCGTTTTGAGAAAAACAGAGATTAAGTATTGCATTTTTTAAACGGATACAACTTTTTTATTTCAGTATATTTTTTTGACGTATTGACTTTTATCAATTGGAAATTGTTTTTATTTTATCGTATATGTTTTGATTTTGTTAAAAAAATATTAGAATTTGAGATATTTAAAAAAAACTAGACTTATATCATTAGCCACATTTAAGTTCCTATGTGTATAATGATACAATTTCAATTATATCATTTTACATATTATAAAATGCACTTGTGTTCAATGTAACAAGTATTTTTGAAACATCTTTTTAACAGTAACAGAGTTATAAATAATAAAACACTGGAACTAATTTTGTTTCGAAAGCATCGAGCTTTCATGGGTACCGTGTCTTTTTAGTGTGCTATGACAAAATCTAACTTATATCAATTTACACACAATGAACACAATAGAAGATGCGGTGTATTTCGATTTATCTTTATTTATATCAAATGAGCTGAGGTGTAAAGTAATATAAGTTTAATTTAATTTCTATTGTGGGTTCACTAGGACCCACAATAGAAATTAAATTATTAGGGCAGTAGGTACTAACCTACTGCCCCCTTATCATCATCATTATCATCATTTCAGCCAAAAGACGTCCACTGCTGGACATAGGCCTACCCCAGGTGTCGCCATATTGACCGGTCCCGTGCGCTTCGTATCCAGCGGTGGCCACCTTCACTATATAGGTCATCGGTTCAACTAGATGGGAGGTCTTCCAACGCAACGACTTCCGGTTCGCGGTCGCCACTCTAGAATTTTTTAGCCCCATCGGCCACCCGTTATACAAATACTGTGCCCTGCCCACTGCCTTAAAAATTTTGACAATTCTTCGGGGTACGTCGGTAATCTTGGTTCGGATGGATGTCTTCAATTCTGATCCGATCCCGCAAGGAAATTCCGAGTGTAGCCCTCTCTATCGCCTTTTGGGTGACTTTGAGCTTTCTGATGAGGCCCATTGTGAGCGACCACGCTTCGGTTTAATGGAGCTTGTTTTATTTTCAGCAACCAAATACCTATCAAGATCTAATACTCTACACTCGAAGTTGTAGACGATTATGTCTACCTGGGACAAACTGTCCAGTTAGGTAGGTTTAACTTTAAGAAAGAGGTCAATCGTCGAATTCGACTCGGCTGGGCAGCTTTTGGGAAGCTGAGTAGTATCTTCTTGTCCGACTTACCGCAGTGTCTCAACCACCATGACCAGTGTGTGTTGCCAGTGATTACATATGGGACCGTAACGTGGTCACTCACGATCAGCCTTATCAGAAGGTATAAAGTCAAACAAAGGGCTATGGAGAGGGCTATGCTCGGAGTTTCCTTGTGTGATCGAATCGGAAAGGAAGACATCCGCATAAAACCAAGGTTACTGACGTAGCCCGAAGAATTGCCAGACTTAAGTGGCGACGGGCAGGGCACATTGCTCGCAGAACAGATGGCCGATGGGGCCGAAAAGTTTTGGAGTGGCGACCGCGAACCAGAAGACGTTGCATTGGAAGGCCTTCCACTAGGTGGACCGATGACCTGGTGAAGGTTTCGGGGATTCGCTGGATGCGAGACGCACGGGACCGGTCAATGTAGCGACACTTAGGGGATCGAGGCTTATGTCCAGTAGTGGACGTCTTTCGGCTGAAATGATGATGAACCAAATAAGGTCAACTTTTGTGATTGTAGACCCGATGAACCAGGTTTGTTTCTCAAATGTTTTTTTATTCGGCATGGAATTTGAGATTCGTGATTTCAGCAAGCAGGTTTGATGGACAATAAGTAGGTATGCACATATGCTTTTTTGGGATTTTTAAGATCTAGCAGCAGCTAGTCTCGGAATATAGAATGCCGCGAAAAGTGTACGAATAGTGTTACCGTTTTAGGGTTCCGTAGCCGCATGGCAAAAATACAGAACCTTTACAAATTCGTCATGTCTGTATGTCCATCCGTCAGTCCGTAATTCCGTCTGCTGTACTGCCACTTTATTCCGAAACTATTAAGACTACGTACTCAGTAGAAACTTCGTATAAGGTAGATGTATTCTGTGAACTGCTTTACGATTTTTATACAAAAATAAAAGATTAAGGGGGGCTCCCCATACAAGAAAATTTAACTATAAAAAACGTCAATCTTATAAGTATCTATATAGGTTTTTAAAAATGACATTAAGGTTCCTAAAAACATTATTTGTCAACGTCAATTTTTAAACGAAAGACACACACACAAAAGTTTCCCCCTCCAAATTTTTTAATAGAATTAAAAAAATACTGTTGTTTAATAGTTTGAACGAGATTAAAAAAACCGTAAATATAACTTTGTCATTCATACAAACACTATGAAAAACTAAATTAATCACAAAATGTGTATTTTTGTTGCCACTATAACAACAACAAATACAAATTAAAGGGTATGATACATACTACTATGATGGTACGGAACCGTACATGTGCGACTCGGACTCGCACTTGGTCAGTTTTTTGTTATTTTATGGTGGAGTGGATGAAGATTCACTGTCACTACTAAAATATATTGCTTTACTCACGTTTCAGTCAGTGCAAAAGAAATAAGAAAACAACATAACCATGAGTGCAATAAGGACAATAACAAAAAAATACACCCAGCGGACATTATCCGTCAACAACTAAAGATGCATTTTAGTGATAAACTAATGAATCTAGTGATTTGCTAAATTAACCGTTTGAGACTATTCTTTTCTTTAAATATTTTTGGTTTGTATTAGCAACATTGTTAAATTCTCGTAAAAGGGAGTAGGTACGAGTTTTTTTTCTCGCTTCTCGTACAGAGAGTGCTACATCTCGCAAATATACGAGATTTCTCGTACATCTGGCAACGCAGTTTGTGCGCGATTACATCCCCCGCCATCATGGCTGTTCTCGCTTGATACTAGATCACTGCATAGATCACTTTACACAATAATCACTATCGCTCGGATCCTAAAAATCCTATACTACAGCGATATAAATAAATTTATATTATTGAGAACTAAACGCGTTACTTAAAATATTTCACGTGTAGTTTGATACAGGTTTAGTTGTATCACTTGACACGTTGGTGATGATTAATGCTGCTTATACTTATGAGATACAATTTGAGTCATATCATCATTCACAATTGATAATTGTAGGGTTTTTTTGGTGTCACTTAATACAAATTGTATTGTATTAATACGCACAAAACTCGTGTCATTAATATTAAATGTGTCAAGTAATATAAATCGAGATAGCCTTATTTACACGTACTTGTTTAAATTTAAGCTTTAGTTCAATTTAATATAACTAAAGACATATCAATATACACAAAAAATATCATCAAAATCAACCAAGAATGCCACTTGTATCATTAAACACGAAACTTATTTCCCTTTCTATAAGAGATAGAGTTATACCGATTAGATAGAAAAATCACATAAAATTCAAGCTTCAAGATTGTACGCAGAACTCAAAACTGCTACAAGTCGAGTTATATCACTTTTCACTAAAGGTACAGATTTATTTACTACCGATAACAAATTAACAAAATCTCAAACGATCACGCTGATGGAAATGGATTAAAGTACGGAAACGCGGTAAGTTCGATACAGGCGGGCAGCACAACCGTTCGCGCTCGTGTCCCACCAAAAAGTCCCGTCCCTCAAATCAAATGCGTCTAATGTCAACGTCAACCGACCACTGACCACTGACGTCTGACATATCACAACTGACATTTGACATATGACAACTGACAGCTGTCAAACCAGACCTGCCACGCTCTTTAATGACCTCACCCAAGCTCACTGCTTGACGTTTCCGAGTTTTCCGACAAACGATGATAGATGGCGTTATTCTAAATTGTCAACTCTAAATATTGTGCCTCGGTGTTGAATCTGCGACATATATATGTCGCAGATTCAACACCGAGGTCTATCATCGTTTATTATTTCGTACATCCACCATGTCGGACTTGGACTCTGACAACGATGTACCCGAAATAGATGTGCTATCTTCGTCATCAGAAGTGGGATGTAACTCTAACGCCTACATAGTGTAAGTGACAATGCTAGGCCGGAAAAGTGTAAAGACAATGCGCGTGCGTCTGAAAGTGACAGAAACGGAAATGTGGTGTTTTCTGTTCGCGCAGCTAAACAAAAACTTTATGACTATTGTGCAAGCAATTAAAACACCTTTTGCGAGTACGGATATTCGCCTACCGCATTTTGACCCTGAAAAACGGAATATTGTCCCACGTGCTTGGTTGGCAACAGCCGACATGTGTGTTATCGATCCGAATAGTCAACGGGACGGACCGGAGCCACACATCCACTGTAGGTACGTCGTAAGTCGGCACCTCCGTCGCTGGTCGTCCTCCGCTGGGCCTCCTCCGGGTAACCGTTGGTCTCACCTGGTGGGGATGGACCGCCGGGGTGCTGTGAAGACAGCAGCGCCGTGAAACCGGCGCTGTGGCGTGCCTACAGGGGACGCAGCGAATTCCACGAGACTCATGGGAGAAGTTTCGTCATGTCGGTCGTCCATATCTTGTCCTGGGATGAAATGGAGCGATTTTAAGGAGCTGTTTATAGTCTGGAGTGCCCCGTATGGTGATGACGATCGCGAAGACCCTGATGCGACCTCAGAACCGGGATTCACTCGAGCTGAAGAAAATACGAAGAATGGCGCGATGACGTCACGGTGCGCTGAGAATTTACTTCGGCAGCGGCGCCGGCGACGCGGCGGCGGGACGCGGCTTGGCGGCGCGTGGTTGGCAGTGCGGCGGCGCGGCAGGCTGACCAAGCAGTGCCTGTAGCCTGCAGCAGAGGCAAATAGCGAGCGACGTGTTGAAGTTTGCTATGTGAGCAATCCCAGCAGTGTGCTGATGAATATCTGGTGAGTCGTATCCATTTTACTATGATTCTGGTGCCAAATGCTCTCTGATCAAAAATGTTTCGTTACAGTTCAGTGGCAAGCGTGTAAATAACATTGTAAATTGACCCGGGATAGGTCATGATAGTTTGTACTTCACAATTATTTACTGAGGTTATGATTATCGATTTACTATTAGAAATTTTATTTCATGTTGTACCGGATAGTTGTTTTAAAAAAAATGATATTTTAATTGGCGTTGAGATTTTACAACAAGGATTTAATGTTAGTTAGACGTGTGATAGTGTTGTTTTTGTGTCGTGAAAAGGTTGTTAGGTTATGTGATGTTTCAAATAAGCTCAAGAATGCTTCTAATATTCAAATTGATTTCAATACAGTTGATACAGATGTTCCGTTAGAATTTCGTTCCCAAATAATTAACCTATTGACAGCATATTCATCTTTGTTTAATAATGATTTCTAGATCCCATATTACAACAAGACTAGTTGAATACTAAGTGGTCAACTTAACATTTAAAGTACCTAGCATAGTAAGAGTTTTCTTATAACCTGTAACGTTACAGGAAAAATAAAGTAACATGTTGAACAACCCTACTTTACAAATTATTTTGATTAAGGCTCGAAATGATTATCTTGATGGTGTTGTGCATGTAACCGGATGGAGGTTACATGTGGAGGTGACCGGATAGAGGTTGCCTGTTGTGTATGTAACCGGATGGAGGTTACATGTGAAGGTGACCGGATAGAGGTTGCCTGTTGTGTATGTAACCGGATGGAGGTTACGTGTTGATGACCGGATGGAGGTCGATTGGTTTGATGCTTATAACCGGATGGAGGTTATAAGTGTGATGATGAAGACCGGATGGAGGTCGATTGTTTTGATGCTTATGGCCGGATGGAGGCTATAAGTGTGATGATGAAGACCGGATAGAGGTCAGAGTATGAGCACTGCAATATTTTAATGAGTTTCTTATTATTTGAATGAGTATGGGTGTTGTTCGACATGTCAGCTTTGGGAGAAAGAGTTTGTTTTGATTTCATTAGAACCGGTAATGATTTTGACCAGAATACCTTTTATTCCCTACCCACTTGGGCCAGGAATGGCCGAACGACTGGTATGACAGACAGACAGACTTCTGTAAGGTCAACTGTACAAATTTTGACTTTAGTTCGATGGAATTGTTTTAGAAATTCTATTTCACGTTTTACCCGACAATTATTTGCGATTAGTTTTGGTTCATAATGTCATCAAATGAGATACGATTTGAGAAAATACGGTCAATTGCGACATGTGACGCAATTGCTGACTGTAAATTTGACTTTGACACGATAGACACTGACAAAACGAGATCGGGTGATGATGAAGGGGTTAGACCTTAAGTGAAAGGTAAAAGATGCAAATGTAGTATGCAAGTGACTCAGATTGCATACATTGCAATGCTGTTCGTTGCTGCACGCGTGTAAGTGTTTACTTGAGGGCTGTGACCAACGTCCATCATGGCAATGTAGCTAAAGGTGCTAAATAAAGGCAATGTGTTGAGTTGATGTTGGGTACCGGATGGAGGTCCCATGGCTGCCGGATGGAGGCAATGAGATGTGTTGAGGTTGGGTACCGAATGGAGGTCCCATGGTTGCCTGTTGGAAGCTGTGTGTGTTGTATGGTACCGAGCAGAGCATTGCATACTGGATTTGATCGGATACTAGATTCGGTCGAAAGTTGATGATTTCTTTATGAATGTTGATTTCAATGTTGAGATTTTCTTTATGAGATTTGATGAGAATATGGATCAGAACAAAACTTTGTTTTGAATTGTGTGTGTGAGTGATAATACTCCGACGTCTTGGCCAGGGAGGCCGAGTAAGGGACGATTTACTTTCCGTGACTTCTTGTTGCAGATACCTCACACGAGGACGTGTGAAATGTCAAGATGGCCGTGTCGCAGATTCAACACCGAGGCACAATATTTAGAGTTGACAATTTAGAATAACGCCATCTATCATCGTTTGTCGGAAAACTCGGAAACGTCAAGCAGTGAGCTTGGGTGAGGTCGATACAGAGCGTGGCAGGTCTGGTTTGACAGCTGTCAGTTGTCATATGTCAAATGTCAGTTGTGATATGTCAGACGTCAGTGGTCAGTGGTCGGTTGACGTTGACATTAGACGCATTTGATTTGAGGGACGGGACTTTTTGGTGAGACACGAGCGCGAACGGTTGTGCTGCCCGCCTGTATCGAACTTACCGCGATTCCGTACTTTAATCCATTTCCATCGGCTTGATCTTTTGAGATTTTGTTAATTTGTTTTTGGAAGTAATTAAATAGGCGGTTGTCATCAGTGTTCAGACTATTATTTCGTACATCCACCATGTCGAACATGGACTCTGACAACGATGTACCCGAAATAGATGTGCTATCTTCGTCATATATGTATACAAAATCAAGATACAGAGATGTTGAAATAACTCTACACTATTTATTTAGAAAATAACTCTGCAATTTCCGCTTAAATGCATACCGACTTGTGGCCGTCCTGATATCAAGAGGAAGCGCATTCCAAAGAAGAATAGACTGAATATAAAAGGACGAATGAACAAAGTCAGAAGTATGAGAAGGACAGAGTAGGAGTAGATTGTTAGAAGAACGCAGATTCTTCGCGTGTGTAGAACATAGATATTGGAAGTGAGACTCAAGATAAGAAGGAGGATTGGGAGAGTTGAGAAGGGAGAAAAGCGTGGTCAAAGCGCGCAAACTTCTCCTTTGGCGAATGGACATCCATTTAAGCTCAGATCTATAGCTCGACACATGATCGTATTTCCTGAGGTTGAATATGAACCGGATACAATTGTTGAGCAGTCTGTCAAGCTTATCGAGCAAAACCGCATTCAAGTCAAAGTAGCACACGTCACCATAGTCGATTATAGGGAATATCAAAGTCTGCACAAGCATAGTTTTCGTCTTAGCAGGCCAAAAGTTTCTCAGACGGTACAGGGATCGCAGAGTACCGTTGACTCTTTGACTAACACTAGAGACCTGACGGTGCCAGCTAAGAGTCGAGTCAAGATGCAAACCGAGATCTTTCACAGTAGGGGTAATAGGTATGACGTCGAGGTACGACGCCTATACGTCCCGAAATTTGCCACTGCGCGAGGTAAGGTTAGTTCAGGTACCAGTACATGAAACTGCTACAATGTGTCTTTCTCTAGTAGACTTTCTGGATCATTCCCACTAGTTCTACTGCACAGTTCTACGATAGAACTAGTGGGAACTTTTTTTAAATATTTTTCCCACTAGTTCTACGATTCAAGGTGGTACGAAATCGTAGAACTAATGGGAACGAAAAGTCAATGAATTTTTTCGTTCCCACTAGTTCTACGCTATAAGAGTGTTACAAAATCGTAAAACCAGCGGAACTCAAGTTTCTCATTCGTTCTATCACACAGTTTAGGGTACAACTACGGTCCAAACTACCAGGAGTATAGAAGTAGGAAGGAGGTATTAGAATCTTTGAATCAAATCTAAATTATTTCTTTCTAATACCATGCACTTTTTTTTTGTTGGAGATAGTATACCAGGATAGGAAAGTCCGACAAAGTACCAGGAGAAAAGAAGTAGGCAGGAGGTATTTAAAACATATTTTTTGTAGATGAAACAAAACGGATAGGTAGTAAAGTCCCACAAACTACGGAGGACAGAAGTAGGAAGGAGGTATTGGAATCATTTAATCAAATCTAAATTATCCTTAATATAATATTATTTGCTTTAATAGTTTTTTTAAATAAAGAAAAAAAAAGAAGAAAAAAAGATTCAATACCTCCTTCCTACTTCTGTTCTCCTGGTAGTTTGTGGGACTTTACCACACTTTACTACCTCCATCTTTTTTTTGCATTTCCAAAAAAACATGTTTTCAAGACCTTTTGTATCCTAAACTGTGTGATAGAAGGAATGAGAAACTTGAGTCCCGCTGGTTTTACGATTTTGTAACACCCTTATAGCGTAGAACTAGTGGGAAAAATATTAAAAAAAAGTTCCCACTAGTTCTATCGTAGAACTGTGCAGTAGAACTAGTGGGAATGATCCGACTTTCTACTTTAACGATAAAACATTAGGTTCCAGGTAAATTTTATAGGTCCGAGTAGCTTGATGTGCTAGCGTCTGCACCTTGGTTTTCGGCGGATCGGATAAAATCAAAATCAAAGCATTTATTTCAAGTAGGCCAGTTACAGGCACTTTTGAATAGTCGAATTAAACTAACTGCGGCACTCAGAGATATCCAACGATTACTCAAGCCGCCACCCAGCAAAGGCCTGACATACTCTTGTATGACAAAACTGCCAAAAACCTTTACCAAGCGACGGCCCAAGCAACCACTGAAGCTCTCCGAGTGCGGCAGTAAACTACTAAACTAAGGAAGCTAAATAATAGGCTGTAAAGCAAGATGATGAGGAAGAATACTAGACTATCGAATACTCACTTCGAATTTTATTTCTCACTCGTACCATCATCATCTGCTTAGCCTTTTCCGAACTATTTTGGGGTTGGCTTCTAGTCTACCCGGAAGTAGCTGCAGAATACCTGTATTTTACATATTATGGAACCTGCATGGTAACTATTTGTGAGTCGGTGTCTCTTGCAACCTATAATGTATAGTACGGTTATTGAAAAGGTAAAAAAGGCAAATCTATTGTCATCAATCGACCACGGATCCCTACTCCGAACTGCTACTGAGAGAGTCATGATGGAAATGCTAACACTTTGCCTGACTTGGGAATTAAAACTTCTCAGCTCAGCTCAGTAGAAATGCTTTTTTTTATTGGGACAAGCACACCACACTATTCCCAAACCATTGTAACTCCTGTAAACCAGAATAAACAGTAGCGACCACCAGAAAAGCGCCGAGACAATGAAACTCGATGAAGTCCCAGAGAATCGATTGAAATGTCTTGGATCCCGAAACGAAATTAATCAGAAAAGAATAGCGGAGGAGTCATCATCAACCTGTAATGTTCCCACTGCAGGGACTCAGGCCTCCTCTCTAGGAGAGGGATGGGCTATAATCCACCACACGGGCCCAGTGTGGATTGGCAGATGTCACATGTCTTCGAATTTTTTGGTTCTAAGTCATGCCGGTTTCCTCACGATGTTTCATGTAGGATTTTCATGTAGGATTTTCATGTAGGATTTTCATGTAGGATTTTCATGTAGGATTTTCATGTAGGATTTTCATGTAGGATTTTCATGTAGGATTGGAAAATAATTTTTGTGTTGGATAGTCCATTTATCGAGGAAGGCTTAAGGCTATATTACACGCGGAAGAAGTCGCGGGGAAAGCCAGTAAATAAACACATACTTCCTGCTTATAGATGAGTCTTACCTACATACATATCTCCTGTACCTACCATTATAGGAGTAATTAATCCATCCATCTGTCATAAATAAATGCGGAGGAGTAGGAAAACATAATTTCCACTTCCCTCCATAACAAGTATGTCAAGCCTTTGCTGGGTGGCGGCTTGAGTAATCGTTGGATATCTCTGAGTGCCGCAGTTAGTTTAATTTCGACTATTCAAAAGTGCCTGTAACGGCCTACTTGAAATAAATGCTTTGATTTTGATTTTGATCAGCAGAAGACAGAACAAGGCCGATAGGCACACACGGACGTATGACAACTGGGATAAACCCAGTTGCCTAGCAATGTTCATGCGACAGCCATATTATACTGTTCTAGTAAAGGAGGTGGCGGAACATGAGCGGGAGAGAACCTCTCGTCGCCGCGGACGGTGAGTAATGGGCTAGCTCACCGTCCATCTGTCTATGACGACAGGCCGTATCGACGACGCTTCCGTGTTCCACGCGCGCCTCGAAGAGATGTCAGCAACATGGAAGGGGGACTCATTTTTACACAAGTTCTTACATTTTGCTTGACATCTTTGGACACACACCACACAACACCGCACCACCACACCACATCATAGCACGGCATAAGAAGGTATTCACGTTTTTATTCAATTAAACAGTTTTTATTCAAATGATATTTATTACCTACATTTCTACATGTTCACTTTCTACTCTGTTCTCTGTTGAATATAACAATCAGCCCTCTTCAGCCATTATTATTGCAGTTTATGAATTTATTTCTTAACAATAAACTAAGTTATTACACTAAACGTAACAAAACGCCATAAATAAATGACAAAAAAATTAACTATGGGTAAATTTCACAAATGACGTGTTCTAAAGCTGTCAGTGTTGTCAGTGTCATGGAGGCTGCTGCGCGCAGCGTGTCGCGGGTTCGATCCCCGCACGGAACAAATATTTGTATGGCCTACAGATAGTTAATGTTGCTAAGGGCTGGGTAGTTCGTAGAATGGAAGGAGTAAACCCAGCGATGACTACTAGGCTTGCCCAGGAATAATCCAAGTTGGGCAGGCGGTCATTTCGCACCTGGTCCCGAAGTATCCAGTGCTGCAGCTGAAATCAATAAAAATGTTGAATTGTAAACTCAATAAGATTTAAAAAAATATAGCCATACAAGAAGTAGTTGTAATGTTGTAGTAATGTGGATAGGTATAAGAGTAGGGGGAGCCCAAACAAACGATGGATGGACTGTATAAAGGATGATAATTATGGCAAGAAAGGAGGTGGCTAATGGGATGACGAATAAAAGAGAAACTGTATGGATGAAGAAGATATGCTGCGCCGACCCCAAATGAATTGGGATAAGGGCAAGAGTATGATGACAAGAATGAGAATAAGTTTTACCTGCACTCAGGAAATCCATTTTTATTAAAAGTACATTTGCCATGCAAACAGTGGTTTTTGCAAACAGACACATCACATCGCTCGCCGGTGTAGCCAGGTGTACATTGGCAACGAGACTGTCCGTTTTCTTTAACACCGTGAACACAATACGACCCTTCGTATTCTCTAGCAATCTTCACTGTATCATGTTGAACCAGCCTTGTCAGATATTGGCATTCTTGAATTCCCTGAACGCGATCAGCAATTTTGTAGATTGCTACTATACCGACTTCGCCTTCAGAATTAACTAAATTACTATACGTAGTTCTGCTTTTCGAATTTATTGAAGGCTTCCTGAATTTCCGAACGTATTTCGAACCACAATCTGAGCACCAATCAATCAGAATCAGGTTTTTATTTGAAACCGTCAATATATTTGGATGGGTTATTAATTTACTGCCCCTATAATTGCTGCCACGTACAAGTTTGTTATTTCCCTTCAAATCTGCACTATAAAGATAAACTACCAAGCTATTTTTTGGCATCATCCAGTATATTTTCTTGGTCTGTTGGTCTATAGCCAAGCTGTGTAAGTCCATATTGTATGTAGAATTAATAATAATTTCCCTATCGGAGCCATCTAATCGAGCTCTCTCTATTGTAGACTTCGAAATATTTGTGTTGATCCAGTAAATGTACCTGCAATTTGAAAACTATTATTGTTTATCATGAAATAGAATAGATTGTGTGAAAGATACATTCGGTAACATACCCTTTACAACTATCAACAGCAATGTCAGTAGGGATCCCCTTATCCATCTTAATCAACAATTTTCCTTTAGCATTGTTCTTAGATCCAGGTTGAAATGTTAACCAATTAATACTCTTTTCCTTAGTGTCTGTAAAAAATAGTTTTTGTGATATCGGGTCGTAGGCCAGACCTTGGATGTCTCTGCCGCTGCTCTTCATGTAGCATTTGTAATACATAAAAGATAAATAATAGCCACAGATGTCATCGTTGCCACTCTTTTTGTCGACGTAGAGCAACTTGTTGTAAACTTCGTCATAAGCTAACGCTGAGGGGTTTTGCGAAGGAAGACGCACGGTGTCCGTTTTGGTATCGTTAATGTAAAATTCTAGTCGATCTTCTGTACTTACGGCGAACTCTGAAGCAAAATAATCGAATTAAGCATTTCCAGTAAATAATCTTGGATTTGTAGTTTCTGCTAAAAATGACAAAACCTAGCAAGCACTGGGTATTTTTTTATAATCTTTTCAATATAAATGCCTTCCAGTACAAATGTTGATCGACTCCTAACAAATTCGTGTTTTTTACTTCTTCAATCACTGTCAAATATTCAATACGGGTACCATCTATCTGGCAGAAACTTGATGCTCCGAAATTTGTTTCGCTTATCACCCTTGGCTTGGCATATTCTTCTTTGAACGAATGTGTTTAAGGCAAAAAGTTATTAAATAGAATGATCGTTTCGCCGAATGTTTATATGTCCGAATTTACAATGGCATACTTTTAAGATGGCAGAATTTTATTTGGTAGAATTTCACATGGCATACTATGAAGATGGTTGGATTTCATTTGCAATAATTTTAAAAGTCATATTGCCAATTTAGTTACAATATTTTTGACCTAGACCTAAAAGTCAATACCTTGTGCTACAAAAGTTAGTGACAGAAACGAATCGCTGCAAAACCGACTCCACGTAGTCTCTTCTGCCCTACCCCGAGAGTGTAATCTAAGCTCGCGTAGGCGCGGAGGGGCGAGGCGGCCCGCAAGCTGAGGAGCAGGTGGTTAAACGCGCGCCACTATGGCTGAGGCTGGCCGGCCAAGCCGGCCAGCAAGCGGAAGCTGCGGTGGTGTGTGTTAAAACTTAAAACCATCTGCGACGATAAGCTTGCGTGGGACCGCCGGAGCACCGCAGCGCCGGAGCCGTGATAGAAACCATGCCTGCTGCTTGTTGCATGTATGTATGAAATTAAATGTATGGCAAAAGACAATTCTGATCTTTCGGCAATATGATGGTTCTACTTTTGAATGATTCTGGAAATGAAGTTTATGCTCAAAGACGATTCTGACTTACAAAATTATGCGTTATGAATTTATGGTAAATAAATGAGTGTACGCCAAACGATTTTCGGCGAAATGACGTTTCTGCCATCCACTACTATGCAAAAGAAAATTCGGACATAAAAAGTTCTACTAAAAAAGGTAGACCCATTCAATACACCTACTTTTATCGTTTCTAAATGGGATCATTTTTTTTTATATGGTTAATTATATTGAGCAGCTCGTTAATGTACAGTAAAAACAAGGAGAGTCCCAATATACTACCTACCTTGCGGTACGCTCATAACGCTCATTACGTCAATAACAGTGCCCTGCATTCTATTATTTAAATGAATCTACATAAATAAATTAGGGTGCTATAACTCTCATTCCTACACATTCTAATTTATCAAGCAAAATTACATACTTGACACAGTCAAATGCTTTTGACATATCAATGAAAAGAAAAAGAGCAGCGCATTGTATTTTGTACTTGATTTGATCTCATTAAGTACAAAATACAATGCTCTGCTCAATAGTATTGAATAATTAATATAGGTATGCTTTTGAAATCCATATTTAAAACATTATTTACATTTGAAACCTTTTCAAATATCTTCGAGAAACTAGACAACGGATTAAGGTCGTGCCCTGATGCTTTCCGAGGAGGGCAGTGAGGCTTTAAGGGCTCCCGTCGGGGCTGTGGATTGTTCGCAAGAGATACCGTGGTCTCGACATAAAGGGCCAAGAGAGAACATGGGTGGTTTTTAGTCAGTAGAAGTCTGACACTCCCTATCGCTCTGCCCTAAAGCGGTAGGGGTTATTTAATGATTTACCACCCACCAAAAAAAAACAACCTTTTTAACAATAGAAGCCTGTGGCGACTAGCGACATCTATCGCAACACGTGTGTACTAACAAACGATCGACAGAAGTTCCTACATCGCGCTATCAACATTATCCGCGACATAAGCCTATATAGGAGTTCCCGACTTACAACTGTCGGGCAGTTAGCCCGCCGGACACAACACCCGTCCGGTCGGAGGATCCTCCCTTTTCATTGGGGGATGAGGAGCTTTACACCCTGTTCCTCATACCCCCCCCCCCCCCCAAAACCCTATAACCAATAAAAAATACAGATTGTCGTAATACTCACCCCAGGAGTGCGCCAACACCATGTACAGCATTACGAACGCCAGCAAACACTGTGTTTTATACATTTTAAACTTCAGATACAAAGTTATTTTCAAAGAAGTAAGTAGTTGGTAAGACTGCCGCTAGCCAAAGCTCTTTATATACTGAAACAAACTCCAGTTTTGTTTCCATTATCATCATAATAATATCAGCCCGGAATTACCCACAGCTGGATATAGACGTAAGTAGGTATGCCATTTTTCCCCGTAGGTATATTAAGATTTGTAGGTATATAAGAAGACGTATCAATAGGTTATCAACACACAGACAACTTGACAACTTGACAACTTCGCATCTTCGGATTCCCCTTGCAGTAGGTATTTTTTTAAGATAAGTACCTACATCTTATTTACCGTATTGTAATTAAACAACACTTATTAATAACCGACTTAATTTATGTCGGTTATTATAGGGGAAGTACCTACGTACAAAATGACATACCTACACGGACAAAACGACACATCAGTCATTTTTCAAATTCTACCGGGTCTAGCCCGCCGTAGACAACTATATCACGTGACCCTACCGCCTATCGGCTCATACCAACCTGTCAAAACGTGAACTCACGGCAATCTTTCGTTCGGGTGCTACTATGGCCGAAGACGGAAGGAAGGGGAGTTTCTTGTTTTAATGTTAGATTTTTCAAAGTTTTACCTTTTTTTTTTTTGGTGAGTGGAAAATCATCGAATAACCCCCCCCCCCCCCGCTCCCGGGCAGAGCGAAGGGGAGTGTCAGACTTCTACTGACTAAAAACCAAACCCATGTTCCTTCTTCTTCGCCCTTGTGTCGGAGCCGCGGTAACCTTTCGATATCCACAGCCCTGACGGGCGTCGGCCCTTGCGGGCCCCTCCTTGCTGACATCTCTTTGAGGCGCGCGTGGAACACGTACGCGCCGCCGCGACACGGTCTGTTGCCGTCATGAAGACGGCCGGACGGCGAGCTAGCCCGTTACTCACCGTCCAGGCCCGCGTCTACGGTGGCCGGAGGTCATCGCGTGACCTCAAAGTTTTACCTTGAGTGTACATTTATTACACCCCATAACTACTTATTGTTGCATTTAAATAACTTTTACCTTAACCAATATTGATTTTACATATTTTATTGTTGATTCTTTTATTTTTTGACACGTAATGACGTAACGGAAAAAATGACATAGGTAGGTAGGTACAAAAGTGGTACAAAACGACAAACCGCTTTGATTTTGACTTCTACTTCAAACATGAACGAAATCAAGCCAATAATTAAGCTAAAGCTTCTCCAAAGAAGAACTTTTGTACCTACCTACCTATGTCATTTTGTCCGTTACGTCATGACGTGTCAAAAAATAAAAAAATCAACAATAAAATATGTAAAATCAATATTATTTAAGGTAAAAGTTTAAATATTATACCGATTTTTAAAGTTAACGTCGACTGCGACGACGTAATAAAATCAGAGCAATTGCTGCTTCTTTGATATTCATCGTCACACTGAACGCTGTTCGCTGCGTAGATTGAGCAACTCGGTTATGAAAGTTGCTTACAGATTGCCATAAAATTGCTGCAACCGTAAACGTTGTAGCAACTATCAACTAGTTACAGGAAACTTTTAAAGTTGCTTAAGTTGCCTCAACTTAAGTTGCTCCATGTGCAAAGCGCCTTAATTGATACGTCTATAAATTACGAAATCGACTGTGGCCGGTCTGCATCGCAACACACATTTTTTGACTTGATTTCGTTCATGTTTGGAGTAGAAGTCAAAATCAAAGCGGTTTGTCGTTGCGACATACCTAGTATCCATGTCATTTTGTCCATAAAGCGTTACAAAAAAATTAAAATTCAACAACAAATGTAAAATCAATATTATTTAAGGTAAACGTTATTTAAAAGTAAAAACATAAAAAATCTAACATCAAACAAGATTTTTTCTTATAGGAAGGAGTTCCTCTGAAAAAATCTCGAAAACCAGTATTTGTCTTCGGCCATAGCACCCGAACGAAAGATTGGCGCGAGTTCACGTTTTGACAGGTTGGTATGAGCCGATAGGCGGTAGGGTCACGTGATATAGTTGTCTACGGCAGGCTAGACCCGGTAGAATTTGAAAAATGACTGATGTGTCGTTTTATCCGTGTATGTCATTTTGTACGTAGGTACTTCCCCTATAAACATAAATCAGTGATAAATGCTGATAACAATTAAATAATTAATAAGTGTAGTTTAATTGCAATAAATAAAGATGTATCATACAAAATATTGCAGGGGCAAACCGAAGATACTACAGGGTCAGGGACAAGTTGTCTGTGTGATGATAACCTATTGATACGTCCAGAAGAATAATGGGATGATAATATCCCATTTAAATCTTAATATTCGGGGAATTACGGCATATCCAACTGTGGGTAATTCCGGGCTGATATTATTATGATTATAGTGGAAACAAAACTGGAGTTTGTTTCAGTATATAAAGAGCTTTGGCTAGCGGCAGTCTTACCAACTACTTACTTCTTTGAAAATAACTTTGTATCTGAAGTTTAAAATGTATAAAACACAGTGTCTGCTGGCGTTCGTAATGCTGTACATGGGGTTGGCGCACTCCTGGGGTGAGTGTTACGAGAATCTGTTTTTTGGTTAAGTATAGGCTTCTATTGTTAAAAGGTTGTATTTTTGGGTGGGAAATCGTCAAATAAGGGATAATAATAATTCCCTATCGCTTTAGGGCAAAGCGATAGGAAATGTCAGACTTCTACTGACTAAAAACCACCCATGTTCCCTCTTAGCCCTTTATGTCGAAACCGCGGTATCTCTTGCGAACAATCCGCAGCCCCGACGGGAGCCCTTATAGTTTCCCTAAGCCCGTCTCTTCGGAAAGCATCAGGGCACGACCTTAATCCGTTGTCTAGTTTCTCGAAGATATTTGAAAAGGTTTCAAATGTAAATAATGTTTTAAATATGGATTTCAAAAGCATAAAACTACATCGTTGGTATACCTACCTATATTAATTATTCAATACTATTGAGCAGAGCATTGTATTTTGTACAAGACTTGATGAGATCAAATCAAGTACAAAATACAATGCGCTGCTCTTTTTCTTTTCATTGATATGTCAAAAGCATTTGACTGTGTAATGTATGTAATTTTGCTTGATAAATTAGAATGTATAGGAATGAGAGTTATATCACCTTATTTTATTTCTGTAGATTCATTTAAATAATATAATGCAGGGCAGTGTTATTGACGTAATGAGCGTTATGAGCGTACCGTAAGGTAGTATATTGGGACAATATATTTAACCATATAATTAACATACACACAATATAATTAACCATATCAAAAAAAAAAAATGATCCCATTTAGAAATGATAAAAGTAGGTGTATTGAATGGGTCTACCTTTTTTAATAGAACTTTTTATGTCCAAATTTTCTTTTGCATAGTAGTGGATGGCAGAAACGTCATTTCGCCGAAAATCATTTGGCGTACACTCATTTATTTACCATAAATTCATAACGCATAATTTTGTAAGTCAGAATCGTCTTTGAGCATAAACTTCATTTCCAGAATCATTCAAAAGCAGAACCATCATAAATTGCCGAAAGATCAGAATTGTCTTTTGCCACACATTTAATTTCATACATACATGCAACAAGCAGCAGGCATGGTTTCTGTCACGGCTCCGGCGCGGCGGCGCTGCGGTGCTCCGGCGGTCCCACGCAAGCTTATCGTCGCAGATGGTTTTAACACACACCACCGCAGCTTCGGCTTGCTGGCCAGCCTCAGCCGCGGTGGCGCGCGTTTAAGCCACCTGCTCCTCAGCTTGCGGGCCGCCTCGCCCCTCCGCGCCTACGGTGTTAAAACTAAAGACTGTATTTATATAGTAAAGTATTTATTAATCATCTTAAACATTACTTAGATATAATCCTAAGTCTATTTTACCACCAATGATCTATGTATCTGACATTTGTTCCTCTGACACTTTATTGCGCGGGAACCACGTTCCGATACACATAACATACGGGAGCTTAGATTACACTCTCGGGGTAGGGCAGAAGAGACTACGTGGAGTCAGTTTTGCAGCGATTCGTTTCTGTCACTAACTTTTGTAGCACGAGGTATTGACTTTTAGGTCTAGGTCAGAAATATTGTAACAAAATTGGCAATATGACTTTTAAAATTATTGCAAATGAAATCCAACCATCTTCATAGTATGCCATGTGAAATTCTACCAAATAAAATTCTGCCATCTTAAAAGTATGTCATTGTAAATTCGGACATTTAAACATTCGGCGAAACGATAATTCTATTTAATAACTTTTTGCCTTAAACACATTCGTTCAAAGAAGAATATGCCAAGGGTGATAAGCGAAATAAATTTCGGAGCATCAAGTTTCTGCCAGATAGATACCCGTATTGAATATTGGACGCAGTGATTGAAGAAGTAAAAAACACGAATTTGTTAGGAGTCGATCAACATTTGTACTGGAAGGCATTTATATTGAAAAGATTATAAAAAAATACCCAGTGCTTGCTAAGTTTTGTCATTTTTAGCAGAAACTACAAATCCAAGATTATTTACTGGAAATGCTTAATTTGATTATTTTGCTTCAGAGTTCGCCGTAAGTACAGAAGATCGACTAGAATTTTACATTAACGATACCAAAACGGACACCGTGCGTCTTCCTTCGCAAAACCCCTCAGCGTTAGCTTATGACGAAGTTTACAACAAGTTGCTCTACGTCGACAAAAAGAGTGGCAACGATGACATCTGTGGCTATTATTTATCTTTTCTGTATTACAAATGCTACATGAAGAGCAGCGGCAGAGACATCCAAGGTCTGGCCTACGACCCGATATCACAAAAACTATTTTTTACAGACACTAAGGAAAAGAGTATTAATTGGTTAACATTTCAACCTGGATCTAAGAACAATGCTAAAGGAAAATTGTTGATTAAGATGGATAAGGGGATCCCTACTGACATTGCTGTTGATAGTTGTAAAGGGTATGTTACCGAATGTATCTTTCACACAATCTATTCTATTTCATGATAAACAATAATAGTTTTCAAATTGCAGGTATATTTACTGGATCAACACAAATATTTCGAAGTCTACAATAGAGAGAGCTCGATTAGATGGCTCCGATAGGGAAATTATTATTAATTCTACATACAATATGGACTTACACAGCTTGGCTATAGACCAACAGACTAAAAAAATATACTGGATGATGCCAAAGAATAGCTCGAAAGTTTATCTTTATAGTGCAGACTAGTATTTGCGTGGCTGCGCGAGCTGCGCGCAGCTCGCGGGTCGTGAAGAGGGGGAGAGGGGGAGCTTTGAAAAATGATTTCGACTAACGCATTGCCCCTTTCAATGAATCTGAAAAAAAAATGTTACAATTCTCTTAACTTTCGAGATCCGCCTAAAGGGGGGAGAAAGGGGGCAAATGGGGCAACTTTGAAACAGGTAGAAGGGGAAAATGGGGCAAAAAGGGGAGGTTTTGCACTTTTTAGCTACTCATGAGAGTTGCTCATACGCTTAACCCACTCAACCTCCGTTACGCTACGGAGGTCGCCGGCTCGCTTCGCTCGCCACCTCCACTCTTCGCTCCACTCAAGACCTGCCTACCACCGAAGAAAAGCTATCGTGACCTTATCCCTACGCTATGTTGCCAGCTAGTCAGTCTTCATTCTAAAAGTCTTTACTTCTACTTTCATATTTTTGGGCAAAATCTGGAAAAATACCCTTAAAATGGGGTTTTTTTTTGCAACAGGCAACATTACTTAACAAAGTACACAACCGGGACAACACAATCCGGTCAGAAGGTGCCGGCTGTCCCACTTATCGTGTCGAAAATTGGGATTTTTCATCATTTTTCCAAGATGGCCACCACACTGTCCGCCATCTTGTTTTTTTAAAAAGTCACAATTTTTCTGAAATATCGAGGATATAGGCTACCGACTGGTGTACTTGGTGTTGCCAAGTTTTAAGTTTGGTAGAACAAAAGAATTTGCCAAAGTTGGTTCTGATCCGAAAATTCAAGCCCAAATGACTCTCAGGGTTGCCAGCTGAAAAGAATGAAAATGGTCAAATGTCATTTGAGGCTCCCCATTCTTGGTGTTTATGTAAAAAAAATCCATTCAAAATGTCGTTATTTCCACTATTCATGTTTTTGGGAAAAATCTGGGAAAATACCCTAAAAATGGAGAAAATTTTTGCGTAAAGTAACACTCCACAACAAAGTACACAATCGTTTCATACAACACAATCCGGTCGGGGGATGCCGGCTGTCCCATTAATCGTGTCGAAAATTACGATTTTTCATCATTTTTACAAGATGGCCGCCACACTGTCCGCCATTTTTTTTTTCTAAAAAGTCATAATTTTTCTAAAATCTCAGGGATATAGGCCACCAACTGGTGTACTTGGTGTTGCCAACTTTTGAGTTTAGTAGAACAAACTAATTCGCCAAAGTCGGGTCTGACCCAATAATTCAAGCACCAATGGCTCTCGGGGTTGCCAGCTGAAAGTGATGAAAATGGTCAAATGTCATTTGGGGGACTCCATTCTTGGTGCTTATGTAAAATTTCTATTCAAAATGTCGTTATTTCTACTTTTCATGTTTTCGGGGAAAATCTGGGAAATTTCCTTAAAAATGGGGATTTTTTTTGAACCAGGCCACACTCATTGACGAATCACATAACCGGTCCATACAACACAATCCGGTCGGGGGATGCCAACTGCCCCAATTATCGTGTCGAAAATTGGTATTTTTCGGCCTTTTTACAAGATGGCCGCCATGGAATCCGCCATCTTGTTTTTCTGAAAAGTCATAATTTTCCTGAAATTTTAAGAATATAGGCCACCGATTGGTGTACTTGGTGTTGCCAACTGTCGAGTTTGGTAGAACAAACTAATTCACCAAAGTCAAAAAGTCCCAAAAATTAAAAAGTTCAATATTTTTTGGGGTTGCCAATTAAAACGAACCAAAATGGTCAAATGTCACTTGGGGGACCCCAATGTTGCCGGTTAGTCAAAGTCTCTATTTAAAATGTCATTATTTCTACTTTTCATGTTTTCGGGGAAAATCTGAAAAAATACCCTAAAAATGGGGAATTTTTTTGCACCAGGCAACACTCGTCAACAAAACACACAACCGCTCTGTACAACTCAAACCCGTCTGATGTTGCCAACTACCCGAAAAATGGATTTGAAAAAAATCGAAAAATCCAACTTTTTACAAAATGGCCGCCGCAGCGTCCTCCATCTTGGATTTTCACAATGTCATAATTTTTCCCAATTGCCATTACAATTACCAACAAATTGGCAAACTTTTTGTTGGCGGTTCTAGAATTTGGTAGAAGAAAACAATTCGTCAAAGTCGAGTGAAAAAAGTCGACAATTTCAGAACGTCCTGGCGCGGCCGCCATCTTGTTTTTTTTTTTTTTTTTACTTTTTTTTTAAATGCTTTTAGATTTCGTATAGGACCTCTGAGTCGAAATTCATCCAAGTCTTTCCCCCACCGAAATCGGAAATGGACTCGCCTACCATCTTGGATTTGAACTTTCCCTATAATTTTCCTCTACTCGATTGGTCAGATTACACATTTTTGCAAAACATACCCCTAACCCAACTCTCACCCATTCCGAGAAACGACATGTCAATGAGTGAGTGAGTCAGTCAGTGGTCTTGTAGTTTTATATAACTACTAGTATTTGCGTGGCTGCGCGAGCTGCGCGCAGCTCGCGGGTCGTGAAGAGGGGGAGAGGGGGAGCTTTGAAAAATACCTACACCTACTTACACCTTCCTACTACCTACCTACACCTACCTACTACCTACCTACACCTACTTACACCTTCCTACTACCTACCTACACCTACCTACTACCTACCTACACCTACCTACTACCTACCTACTACCTACCTACTACCTACCTACACCTACCTACTACCTACCTACACCTACCTACTACCTACCTACTACCTACCTACTACCTACCTACACCTACCTACTACCTACCTACACCTACCTACACTTACCTACACCTACCTACACCTACCTACTACCTACCTACACCTACCTACTACCTACCTACTACCTACCTACACCTACCTACACCTACCTACTACCTACCTACACCTACCTACCTACACCTACCTACCTACACCTACCTACCTACACCTACCTACTACCTACCTATCACCTACCTACCACCTACCTACTACCTCCTACTACCACTAAAATACATTACCCTAAAGTTTGCTTGTCGTCGCCCCTGAGTAACGCTTCACCCACTCAACCTTCGTTACGCTAAGGAGGTCGCCGGCTCGCTTCGCTCGCCACCTCCCCCCTTGGCTCCACTCGGTCTCGCAGGTTCGCTCCACTCAGGACCTACCTACCACCGGAAAGCTATCATGACATTATCCCTACGCTACGGGGGTCGCCGGCTCGCTTCGCTCGCCCGCTCCCCCCTTCGCTTTACCGGTACCACCACAGGATAGGGTCCTTTCAATTAATCTGAAAAAAAAAATGTTCCAAGTCTCTTAACTTCCGAGATCCGCTTAAAGGGGGGAGAAGAGTGGAAAAGGGGTCGATTTTGAAAAATGGTTTTTACTTCCCCGAGCCTCCTCTATACGAATCCCTAAAAAAAACGCGTAAAATCTCTTAATTTTTGTGATCCGCCTAAAGGGAAGGTGAAGGGGGGCAAGGGGGTCAAATTCAAAAAATGGTTTTTACTTTCCCGAGCCTCCTCTATACGAATCCCTAAAAAAAAACACGTAAAATCTCTTTATTTTCGAGATCCGCCTAAAGGGGGGGTGAAGGGGGGCAAGGGAGTCAAATTTGAATAATGGTTTTTACTTCCCCAAGCTTCCTCTATACGAATCCCTAAAAAAAACTCGTAAAATTTCTTTATTTTTGAGATCCGCCTAAAGGGGGGGTGAAGGGGGGCAAGGGGGTCAAATTCAAAAAATGGTTTTTACTTTCCCGAGCCTCCTCTATACGAATCTCTAAAAAAAAACACGTAAAATATCTTTATTTTCGAGATCCGCCCAAAGGGGGGGGTGAAGGGGGAAAAGGGGGGCCACTTTGAAAAATGATTTTTACTTTACCGAGCCCCCTCTATACGAATCTCTAAAAAAAAACACGTAAAGTCTCTTTGTTTCCGAGATACGATAGGGAGGGGTGAGAAGGGGGGGGAAAAGGGGGGGTTTGGGACTTTTCCCATACTCACGAGAGTTACTTGTTTACGAATCTGTCAAAATACACCCACCTCCCCATCCACCATCTGGGAGAACAATTATGTCAGTGAGTCAGTCAGTGAGTGGTAATTTAGCTTTATATAGTATAACTAGTATTTGCGTGGCTGCGCGAGCTGCGCGCAGCTCGCGGGGCGTGAAGAGGGGGAGAGAGGGAGTTTTAAAAAATGATTTCGACTAACGCATTGCCATTTCAATGAATCTGAAAAAAAAAATGTTCCAAGTCTCTTAACTTCCGAGATCCGCGTAAAGGGGGGGTGAAGGGAGGCAAGGGGTTCAAATTTGAAAAACGGATTTTACTTCCCCGAGCCTCTTCTATATGAATCTCACGTATGCCACCACCTACCTACACCTACCTGATATCTACCTACACCTACCTACACCTACCTACACCTACCTACACCTACCTACACCTACCTACACCTACCTACACCTACCTACACCTACCTACACCTACCTACACCTACCTACACCTACCTACTACCTACCTACACCTACCTACTACCTACCACCTACCTACTACCTACCTACTACCTCCTACTACCACTAAAAAAACATTACCCTAAAGTTTGCTTGTCGTCGCCCCTGATTTACGCTTCACCCACTCAACCTTAGTTACGCTAAGGAGGTCGCCGGCTCGCTTCGCTCGCCCGCTCCCCCCTTCGCTTTGCCGCTGTACCACTACCGGACAGGTTTCGACGCCTATTATAATATTTGTTCAAATACCTAATGGCTATCTCTAACCGTTATGAAGTTACAGCCCTTTTAATTTTAGGGGAGGTTGGGGAGGGGAGGGTATACAAATTTCAACGCCCCTCAAATAGATTTAGGTAAGAATCAAAAATTTTTTCAGGAGTAAAAAAGAGGTGAAGAGTGGGAGGGGTGAAGGGGGGGAGAGGGGGGAGTTTCTAAAAATGATTTCGACTAACGCAATACCCCTCTATATGAATCTGAAAAAAAATTCGTTCCAAGTCTCTTAACTTTCGAGATCCGCCTAAAAGGGGGAAGAAGGGGGGCAAGGGGGTCAAATTTGAAAAATGCTTTTTACTTCCCCGAGCCTCCTCTATACAAATCCCTAAAAAAAAACACGTAAAGTCTCTTTGTTTCCGAGATACGATAGGGAGGGGGGAGAAGGGGGGGGAAAAGGGGGGGTTTGGGACTTTTCCCATACTCACGAGAGTTTGTTGTTTACGAATCTGTCAAAATATACCCACCTCCCCATCCACCATCTGGGAGAACAATTCTGTCAGTGAGTGAGTCAGTGGTAATTTAGCTTTATATAATATAATAACTAGTATTTGCGTGGCTGCGCGAGCTGCGCGCAGCTCGCGGGGCGTGAAGAGGGGGAGAGGGGGAGCTTTGAAAAATGATTTCGACTAACGCATTGCACCTCTCAATGAATCTGAAAAAAAAAATGTTACTATGTGTATGTGTACTACCTACCTACACCTACCTACACCTACCTACACCTACCTACTACCTACCTACACCTACCTACACCTACTTACACCTACCTACTACCTACCTACACCTACCTACTACCTACCTACACCTACCTACTACCTACCTACACCTACCTACACCTACCTACTGCCTACCTACTACCTACCTACTACCTACCTACTACGTACCTACACCTACACCTACCTACACGACCTACCTACACCTACCTACCTACACCTACCTACACCTACCTACACATACCTACTACCTCCTACTACCACTAAAAAAACATTACCCTAAAGTTTGCTTGTCGTCGCCCCTGAGTAACGCTTCACCCACTCAACCTTCGTTACGCTAAGGAGGTCGCCGGCTCGCTTCGCTCGCCACCTCCCCCCTTCGCTCCACTCGGTCTCGCAGGTTCGCTCCACTCAGGACCTACCTACCACCGGAAAGCTATTATGACATTATCCATACGCTACGGGGGTCGCCGGCTCGCTTCGCTCGCCCGCTCCCCCCTTCGCTTTACCGCTGTACCACCACCGGACAGGTTTCGACGCCTACTATAATATTTGTTCAAACACCTAATGGCTATCTCTAACCTTTATGAAGTTACAGCCCTTTTAATTTTAGGGGAGGTTAGGGAGGGGAGGGTATACAAATTTCAACGCCCCTCAAATAGATTTAGGTAAGGATCATAAATTTTTTCAGGAGTAAAAAAAGAGGTGAAGAGGGGGGGGGGGGGGTGAAGGGGGGGTGGGTGAAGGGGGGGAGAGGGTGGAGTTTCTAAAAATGATTTCGACTAACGCAATGCCCCTCTGTACGAATCTGAAAAAAAATTCGTTCCAAGTCTCTTAACTTTCGAGATCCGCCTAAAAGGGGGGAGAAGGGGGGCAAGGGGGTCAAATTTGAAAAATGGTTTTTACTTCCCCGAGCCTCCTCTATACGAATCCCTAAAAAACACACGTAATGTCTCTTTATTTCCGAGATCCGCCTAAAGGGGGGGTGAAGGGGGGCAAGGGGGTCAAATTCGAAAAATGGTTTTTACTTCCCCGAGCCTCCTCTATACGAATCTCTAAAAAAAACAAGTAAAGTCTCTTTATTTCCGAGATACGATAGGGAGGGGGGGTGAAGGGGGGCAAGGGGGTCAAATTCGAAAAATGGTTTTTACTTCCCCGAGCCTCCTCTATACGAATCCCTAAAAAAAAACAAGTAAAGTCTCTTTATTTCCGAGATACGATAGGGAGGGGGGAGAAGGGGGGGGAAAAGGGGGGGTTTGGGACTTTTTCCATACTCACGAGAGTTACTTGTTTACGAATCTGTCAAAATATACCCACCTCCCCATCCACCATCTGGGAGAACAATTCTGTCAGTGAGTGAGTCAGTCAGTGAGTGGTAATCGAGCTTTATATAGTATAACTAGTATTTGCGTGGCTGCGCGAGCTGCGCGCAGCTCGCGGGGCGTGAAGAGGGGGAGCTTTGAAAAATGATTTCGACTAACGCATTGCACCATCAATGAATCTGAAAAAAAAATGTTCCAATGCAGCTCGCGGTACTACCTACCTACACCTACCTACTACCTACCTACACCTACCTACACCTACCTACACCTACCTACTACCTACCTACACCTACCTACTACCTACCTACACCTACCTACTACCTACCTACACCTACCTACACCTACCTACACCTACCTACACCTACCTACACCTACCTACACATACCTACTACCTACCTACACCTACCTACCTACACCTACCTACCTACACCTACCTACCTACACCTACCTACTACCTACCTACGCCTACCTACTACCTACCTACTACCTACCTACACCTACCTACTACCTACCTACACCTACCTACTACCTACCTACACCTACCTACACATACCTACTACCTACCACCTACCTAACTACTACCTCCTACTACCACTAAAAAAACATTACCCTAAAGTTTGCTTGTCGTCGCCCCTGAGTTACGCTTCACCCACTCAACCTTCGTTACGCTAAAGAGGTCGCCGGCTCGCTTCGCTCGCCACCTCCCCCCTTCGCTCCACTCGGTCTCGCAGGTTCGCTCCACTCAGGACCTACCTACCACCGGAAAGCTATCATGACTTCATCCCTACGCTACCGCTTCGCTTTACCGCTGTACCACCACCGGACAGGTTTCGACGCCTACTATAATATTTGTTCAAACACCTAATGGCTATCTCTAACCGTTATGAAGTTACAGTCCTTTTAATTTTAGGGGAGGTTGGGGAGGGGAGGGTATACAAATTTCAACGCCCCTCAAATAGATATACGTAAGAATCAAAAATTTTTTCAGGAGTAAAAAAAGAGATGAAGAGGGGGGGGGGCGAAGGGGGGGAGAGGGGGGAGTTTCTAAAAATGATTTCGACTAACGCAATGCCCCTCTATATGAATCTGAAAAAAAATTCGTTCCAAGTCTCTTAACTTCCGAGATCCGAAAGGGGGGGGTGAAGGGGGGCAAGGGGGTCAAATTTTAAAAATGGTTTTTACTTCCCCAAGCCTCCTCTATACGAATCCTTAAAAAAAATCACGTAAATTCTCTTTATTTCCGAGATCCGCCTAAAGGGGGGGAGAAGGGGGAAAAGGGGGGCCACTTTGAAAAATGATTTTTACTTTACCGAGCCCCCTCTACACGAATCGGTAAAAAAAAAAAAATACGTGTCTCTTAGTTTCCGAGATACGACAGGGAGGGGGAGGAGGGGGGGCAAAAAGGGGGGGTTTGGCACTTTTCCCATACTCACGAGAGTTAGTTGTTTACGAATCTGTCAAAATATACCCACCTCCCCATCCACCATCTGGGAGAACAATTCTGTCAGTGAGTGAGTCAGTGAGTCAGTGGTAATTAAGCTTTATATATTATAACTAGTATTTGCGTGGCTGCGCGAGCTGCGCGCAGCTCGCGGGGCGTGAAGGTGGGGAGAGGGGGAGGTTTGAAAAATTATTTCAACTAACGCATTGCACCTCTCAATGAATCTGAAAAAAAAAAATGTTCCAATGCAGCTCGCGGTACTACCTACGTACACCTACCTACTACCTACCTACACCTACCTACTACCTACCTACACCTACCTACACCTACCTACACCCCCCTTCGCTTTACCGCTGTACCACCACCGGACAGGTTTCGACGCCTACTATAATATTTGTTCAAACACCTAATGGCTATCTCTAACCGTTATGAAGTTACAGCCCTTTTAATTTTAGGGGAGGTTGGGGAGGGGAGGGGAGAGTATACAAATTTCAACGCCCCTCAATAGATTTCGACTAACGAAATGCCCCTAAATGAATCTGAAAAAAAAAATGTTCCAAGTCTCTTAACTTCCGAGATCCGAAAGGGGGGGGGGGTGAGGGGGGGCAAGGGGGTCAAATTTTAAAAATGGTTTTTACTTCCCCAAGCCTCCTCTAAACGAATTCCTAAAAATAAACATGTAAAATCTCTTTATTTCCGAGATCCACCTAAAGGGGGGGAGAAGGGGGGCAAGGGGGGCCACTTTGAAAAATAAATTTTACTTTACCAAGCCTCCTCTATACGAATCTGTAAAAAAAAAAAATACGGGTCTTTTAGTTTTCGAGATACGATAGGGAGGGGGAGGAGGGGGGGAAAAAAGAGGGGGTTTGGCACTTTTCCCATACTCACGAGAGTTACTTGTTTACGAATCTGTCAAAATATACCCACCTCCCCATCCACCATCTGGGAGAACAATTATGTCAATCAGTCAGTGAGTGAGTGGTAATTTAGCTTTATATAATATAACTAGTATTTGCGTGGCTGCGCGAGCTGCGCGCAGCTCGCGGGGCGTGAAGAGGGGGGCAGGGGGCGCTTTGAAAAATAATTTCGAATAACGCATTGCCCCTTTCAATGAATCTGATATACCTACCTATATACACCTACCACCTACCTACTACCAACCTACTACCTACCTACACCTACCTACTACCAACCACCTACCTACACCTACCTACTACCTACCTACACCTACCTGCACCTACCTACACCTACCTACTACCTACCTACACCTACCTACCACCTACCTACCACCTACCTACCACCTACCTACCACCTACCTACCACCTACCTACCACCTACCTACCACCTACCTACCACCTACCTACCACCTACCTACCACCTACCTACCACCTACCTACTACCCCTACACCTACCTACTACCTACCTATCACCTACCTACTACCTACCTACTACCTCCTACTACCACTAAAAAAACATTACCCTAAAGTTAGCTTGTCGTCGCCCCTGAGTAACGCTTCACCCACTCAACCTTCGTTACGCTAAGGAGGTCGCCGGCTCGCTTCGCTCGCCACCTCCCCCCTTCGCTCCACTCGGTCTCGCAGGTTCGCTCCACTCAGGACCTACCTACCACCGGAAAACTATCATGACATTATCCCTACGCTACGGGGGTCGCCGGCTCGCTTCGCTCGCCCGCTCCCCCCTTCGCTTTACCGCTGTACCAACACACCGGACAGGTTTCGACGCCTACTATAATATTTGTTCAAACACCTAATGGCTATCTCTAACCGTTATGCAGTTACAGCCCTTTTAATTTTAGGGGAGGTTGGGGGGGGGAGGGTATACAAATTTCAACGCCCCTCAAATACATTTAGGTAAGAATCAAAAATTTTTTCAGGAGTAAAAAAGAGGTGAAGAGGGGGGGAGGGGGTGAAGGGGGGGAGAGGGGGGAGTTTCTAAAAATGATTTCGACTAACGCAATGCCCCTCTATATGAATCTGAAAAAAAATTCGTTCCAAGTCTCTTAACTTCCGAGATCCGAAAGGGGGGGGTGAAGGGGGGCAAGATGGTCAAATTTTAAGAATGGTTTTTACTTCCCCAAGCCTCTTCTATACGAATCCCAAAAAAAAAACGCGTAAAATCTCTTTATTTTCGAAATCCGCCTAAAGGGGGGGTGAAGGGGGGCAAGGGGGTCAAATTAAAAAAATGGTTTTTACTTTCCTGAGCCTCCTCTATACGAATCTGTAAAAACAAAAAAATACGGGTCTCTTAGTTTCTGAGATACGATGGAGAGGGGGAAGAAGGGGGGGGGAAAGGGGGGGTTTGGCACTTTTCTCATACTCACAAGAGTTACTTGTTTGAGAATCTGTCAAAATATACCCACCTCCCCATCCACCATCTGGGAGAACAATTCTGTCAATAGATCAGTCAGTCAGTCAGTGGTAATTTAGCTTTATATAGTATAACTAGTATTTGCGTGGCTGCGCGAGCTGCGCGCAGCTCGCGGGGCGTGAAGAGGGGGAGAGGGGGGAGTTTCTAAAAATGATTTCGACTAACGCAATGCCCCTCTATATGAATCTGAAAAAAAATTCGTTCCAAGTCTCTTAACTATCGAGATCCGAAAGGGGGTGTAAAGAGGGGCAAGGAGGTCAAATTCAAAAAATGGTTTTTACTTTCCCGAGCCTCCTCTATACGAATCTCTAAAAAAAACACGTAAAATCTCTTTATTTTCGAGATCCGCCTAAAGAGGGGGGGGGGGGTGAAGGGAGGCAAGGGGTTCAAATTTGAAAAACGGATTTTACTTCCCCGAGCCTCCTCTATATGAATCTCACGTATGACACCACCTACCTACACCTACCTACCACCTACCTACCACTTACCTACTACCTACCTACTACCTACCTACTACCTACCTACTACCTACCTACTACCTACCTACTACCTACCTACTACCTACCTACTACCTCCTACTACCACTAAAAAAACATTACCCTAAAGTTTGCTTGGAGTTACGCTTCACCCACTCAACCTTCGTTACGCTAAGGAGGTCGCCGGCTCGCTTCGCTCGCCACCTCCCCCTTCGCTCCACTCGGTCTCGCAGGTTCGCTCCACTCAGGACCTACCTACCACCGCAAAGCTATCATGACATTATCCCTACGCTACGCGGGTCGCCGGCTCGCTTCGCTCGCCCGCTCCCCCCTTCGCTTTACCGCTGTACCACCACCGGACAGGTTTCGACGCCTACTATAATATTTGTTCAAACACCTAATGGCTATCTCTAACCGTAACGAAGTTACAGCCCTTTTAATTCTAGGGGAGGTTGGGGAGGGGAGGGGAGGGTATACAAATTTCAACGCCCCTCTTTAGTTTTAGGTAAGAATCAAAATTTTTTTCAGTAGTAAAAAAAGGGGTGAAGAGGGGGGGCGTTGAAGGGGGGAGAGGGGGGCGGGGGGTGAAGGGAGGGAGAGTGGGAAGCTTTGAAAAATGATTTCGACTAACGCATTGCCCCTTTTAATGAATCTGAAAAAAAAAATGTTCCAAGTCTCTTAACTTCCGAGATCCGAAAGGGGGGGGGGTGAAGGGGGGCAAGGGGGTCAAATTTGAAAAATTGTTTACACTTCCCCAAGCCTCCTCTATACGAATCCCTAAAAAAAAACACGTAAAATTTCTTTATTTCCGAGATCCGCCTAAAGGGGGGGAGAAGGGGGAAAAGGGGGGCCACTTTGAAAAATGATTTCTACTTTACCGAGCCCCCTCTATACGAATCCTAAAAAAAAAACACGTAAAGTCTCTTTGTTTCCGAGATACGATAGGGAGGGGGGAGAAGGGGGGGGAAAAGGGGGGGTTTGGGACTTTTCCCATACTCACGAGAGTTACTTGTTTACGAATCTGTCAAAATATACCCACCTCCCCATCCACCATCTGGGAGAACAATTCTGTCAGTGAGTGAGTCAGTCAGTGGTAATTAAGCTTTATATAGTATAACTAGTGTTTGCGTGGCTGCGCGAGCTGCGCGCAGCTCGCGGGTCGTGAAGTGGGGCAGAGGGGGAGCTTTGAAAAATACCTACACCTACCTACACCTACCTACACCTACCTACACCTACCTACACCTACCTACACCTACCTACACCTACCTACACCTACCTACACCTACCTACACCTACCTACACCTACCTACACCTACCTACACCTACCTACACCTACCTACACCTACCTACACCTACCTACACCTACCTACACCTACCTACACCTACCTACACCTACCTACACCTACCTACACCTGCCTACACCTGCCTACACCTACCTACACCTACCTACACCTACCTACACCTACCTACACCTACCTACACCTACCTACACCTACCTACACCTACCTACACCTACCTACACCTACCTACACCTACCTACACCTACCTACACCTACCTACACCTACCTACTACCTACCTACTACCTACCTACACCTACCTACTACCTACCACCTACCTACTACCTACCTACTACCTACCTACTACCTACCTACACCTACTACCTACCTACTACCTACCTACTACCTACCTACTACCTACCTACTACCTACCTACTACCTACCTACTACCTACCTACACCTACCTACACCTACCTACACCTACCTACACCTACCTACACATACCTACTACCTACCTACTACCTCCTACTACCACTAAAAAAACATTACCCTAAAGTTTGCTTGTCGTCGCCCCTGAGTTACGCTTCACCCACTCAACCTTCGTTACGCTAAGGAGGTCGCCGGCTCGCTTCGCTCGCCACCTCCCCCCTTCGCTCCACTCGGTCTCGCAGGTTCGCTCCACTCAGGACCTACCTACCACCGGAAAGCTATCATGACATTATCCCTACGCTACGGGGGTCGCCGGCTCGCTTCGCTCGCCCGCTCCCCCCTTCGCTTTACCGCTGTACCACCACCGGACAGGTTTCGACGCCTACTATAATATTTGTTCAAACACCTAATGGCTATCTGTAACCGTTATGAAGTTACAGCCCTTTTAATTTTAGGGGAGGTTGGGGAGGGGAGGGTATACAAATTTCAACGCCCCTCAAATAGATTTAGGTAAGAATCAAAAAATTTTTCAGGAGTAAAAAAAGAGGGGAAGAGGAGGGGGGGGTGAAGGGGGGGAGAGGGGGGAGTTTCTAAAAATGATTTCGACTAACGCAATGCCCCTCTATATGAATCTGAAAAAAAATTCGTGCCAAGTCTCTTAACTTTCGAGATCCGCCTAAGGGGAGAAGGGGGAAAAGGGGGTCAAATTTTAAAAATGGTTTTTACTTCCCCAAGCCTCCTCTATACGAATCCCTAAAAAAAATCACGTAAATTCTCTTTATTTCCGAGATCCGCCCAAAAGGGGGGAGAAGGGGGGCAAGGGGGGCCACTTTGAAAAATGATTTTTACTTAACCTTGCCCCCTCTATACGAATCCCTAAAAAAAAACAAGTAAAGTCTCTTTGTTTCCGAGATACGATAGGGAGGGGGGAGAAGGGGGGGGGAAAGGGGGGGTTTGGGACTTTTCCCATACTCACGAGAGTTGCTTGTTTACGAATCTGTCAAAATATACCCACCTCCCCATCCACCATCTGGGAGAACAATTCTGTCAATAAGTCAGTCAGTCAGTGGTAATTTAGCTTTATATAGTATAACTAGTATTTGCGTGGCTGCGCGAGCTGCGCGCAGCTCGCGGGGCGTGAAGTGGGGGAGAGGGGGAGCTTTGAAAAATGATTTCGACTAACGCATTGCACCTCTCAATGAATCGGAAAAAAAAAATGTTCCAATGCAGCTCGCGGTACTACCTACCTACACCTACCTACACCTACCTACACCTACCTACACCTACCTACTACCTACCTACACCTACCTACACCTACCTACACCTACCTACACCTACCTACACCTACCTACACCTACCTACCTACACCTACCTACTACCTACCTACACCTACCTACCTACACCTACCTACTACCTACCTACACCTACCTACTACCTACCTACACCTACACCTACCTACACCTACACCTACACCTACCTGCACCTACTACCTACACCTACCTACACATACCTACTACCTACTACCACTAAAAAAACATTACCCTAAAGTTTGCTTGTCGTCGCCCCTGAGTTACGCTTCACCCACTCAACCTTCGTTACGCTAAGGAGGTCGCCGGCTCGCTTAGCTCGCCACCTCCCCCCTTCGCTCCACTCGGTCTCGCAGGTTCGCTCCACTCAGGAACTACCTACCACCGGAGAGCTATCATGACATTATCCCTACGCTACGGGGGTCGCCGGCTCGCTTCGCTCGCCCGCTCCCCCCTTCGCTTTGCCGCTGTACCACCACCGGACAGGTTTCGACGCCTACTATAATATTTGTTCAAACACCTTATGGCTATCTCTAACCGTTATGAAGTTACGGCCCTTTTAATTTTAGGGGAGGTTGGGGAGGGGAGGATATACAAATTTCAACGCCCCTCAAATAGATTTAGGTAAGAATCAAAAATTTTTCAGGAGTAAAAAAAGAGGGGAAGAGGGGGGGGTGAAGGGGGGGGATAGGGGGGAGTTTCTAAAAATGATTTCGACTAACGCAATGCCCCTCTATATGAATCTGAAAAAAAATTCGTTCCAAGTCTCTTAACTTTCGAGATTCGCCTAAAGGGGGGGTGAAGGGGGGCAAGGGGGTCAAATTTTAAAAATGGTTTTTACTTCCCCAAGCCTCCTCTATACGAATCCCTAAAAAAAATCACGTAAATTCTCTTTATTTCCGAGATCCGCCTAAAGGGGGGGTGAAGGGGGGCAAGGGGGTCAAATTTGAAAAATGGTTTTTACTTCTCCAAGCCTCCTCTATACGAATCCCTAAAAGAAAACACGTAAATTCTCTTTATTTCCGAGATCCGCCTAAAGGGGGGGAGAAGGGGGAAAAGGGGGGCCACTTTGAAAAATGATTTTTACTTAACTGAGCCCCGTCTATACGAATCCCAAAAAAAACACGTAAAGTCTCTTTGTTTCCGAGATACGATAGGGAGGGGGAGAAGGGGGGGGGGAAAGGGGGGGTTTGGGACTTTTCCCATACTCACGAGAGTTAGTTGTTTACGAATCTGTCAAAATATACCCACCTCCCCATCCACCATCTGGGAGAACAATTCTGTCAATAAGTCAGTCAGTGGTAATTTAGCTTTATATAGTATAATTTGAAGGGAAAAAACAAAAAACTACGTCGGTCATATTCGGGCGGTAAATCAATAACCCATCCAAATGTATTGACTGTTTCAAATAATAACCTGTTTGTGATTAGCTGGTGCTCAGATTGTGCTTCGAAAAACGTTCGGAAATACAGGAAGCCTTCAATAACTTTGGAAAGCAGATCCAAATATAGACATTTAGTTAATTCTGAAGGTGAGGTCGGTATAGTAGCCAACTACAAAATTACTGATCGCGTTCAGGGAATTCAGGAATGCCAATATCTGACAAGGCTGGTTCAACATGATACAGTGAAGATTGCTGGAGAATACGAAGGGCCGTATTGTGTTCACGGTGTTAAAGAAAACGGACAGTCTCGTTGCCAATGTACACCTGGCTACACCGGCGAGCGATGTGATGTGTCTGTTTGCGAAAACTACTGTTTGCATGGCAAATGTACTTTTAATAAAAATGGATTTCCTGAGTGCAGGTAAAACTTATTCTCATTCTTGTCATCATACTGTTGCCCTTATCCCAATTCATTTGGGGTCGGCGCAGCATGTCTTCTTCATCCATACAGTTTCTCTTTTATTCGTCATCTCATTAGACACCTCCTTTCTTGCCATAATTATCATCTTTTATACAGTCCATCCATAGTTTGTTTGGGCTTCCCCTACTCTTATACCCATCCACATTCATATAGAACTAGCTGACCCGGCGAACTTTGTACCGCCTAACAGTCAATGAATGTAGTTTTACCTTTTAGCTGAGATTTTTTCTTTTTTTCTTTTCATTGTTTTTAAGATGTATTCTGCTATTCGGGGCGGAGACAAATCCAACGTATCAAAAACCATGAAAATTGGTCCAGCAGATTTCGAGTTATAAGTGTTGTAACAAACACGACTTTGTTTTATATATATATAAATACATAATATATAAATATATATATATAGGTATATATATATAGGTATATATATATAGATAGACTACTTCTTGTATGGCTATATTTTTTTAAATCTTATTGAGTTTACAGTTCAACTTTTTTATTGATTTCAGCTGCACCAGGTGCGAAATGACCGCCTGCCCAACTTGGATTATTCCTGGGCAAGGCTAGTATGTCATCACTGGGTTTACTCCTACCATTCTACGTTCTACCCAGCCCTTAGCAACATTAACTATCTGTAGACCATACAAATATTTGTTCCGTGCGGGGATCGAACCTGCAACACGCAGCGCGCAGCAGCCTCCATATGCATTAGCAATGACTCTGACAAAACTGACAGCTTCAAAACGCGTCATTTGTGAATTTTTCTGTCATTTATAGGTGTTTTGTTACGTTTAGTGTATATTTGTTTATTGTTAAGAAATATACCTATGTTATCCATAAACTGCAATAATAATGACTGAAGAGGGCTGATTGTTATATAGAACAGAGAGAAGGTGAACATGTAGAAATGTAATAAATATAATTTTAATATAAACTGTTTAATTTAATAATAACCCTCCTTTTGGGCTTCGCCGCAGTCGGGTAAAAACGTGAATACGTTCATAAGCCGTGCTATGATGTGGTGTGGTGTGTGTCCAAAGATGTCAAGCAAAATGTAAGAACTTGTGTAAAAATTAGTCCCCCTTCCATGTTGCTGACATCTCTTTGAGGCGCGCGTGGAACACGGAAGCGCCGTCGATACGGCCTGTCGTCATAGACAGATGGACGGTGAGCTAGCCCATTACTTACCGTCCGCGGCGACGAGAGGTTCTCTCCCGCTCATGTTCCGCCACCTCCTTTACTAGAACAGTATAATATGGCTGTCGCATGAATATCTGCTAGGCAACTGGGTAAATCCCAGTTGTATACGTCCGTGTGTGCCTATCGGCCTTGTTCTGTCTTCTGCTGATATGGAGGGAAGTGGAAATTATGTTTTCCTACTCCTCCGCTATTCTTTTCCGATTAATTTCGTTGCGGGATCCAAGACAGTTCAATCGATTCTCTGGGACTTCATCGAGTTTCATTGTCTCGGCGCTTTTCTGGTAATAGTCGCCACCGTTGATTCTGGTTTACATGAGTTACAATGGTTTGGGAATAGTGTGGTGTGCTTGTCCCAATAAAAAAAGCATTTCTACTGAGCTGAGTTGAGAGGTTTTGATTCCCAAGTCAGGCAAAGTGTTGGAATTTCCATCATGAATTTCTCAGTAGCAGTTCGGAGTAGGGATCCGTGGTCGATTGATGACAATAGATTTGCCTTTTTGACCTTTTCAATAACCGCACTATACACTTATAGGTTGCAAGAGACACCGACTCACAAATAGTTACCATGCAGGTTCCATAATATGTAAAATACAGGTATTCTGCAGCTACTTCGGGGTAGACTAGAAGCCGACCCCAAAATAGTTTGGAGAAGGCTAAGCAGATGATGATGGTACGAGTAACAAATAAAATTCGAAGTGAGAACTCGATGGTCTAGTATTCTTCCTCATCATCGTGCTTTACAGCCTATCTGATCCGCGGCAATTTACCAAGGTGCAGACGCTAGCACAAAGTTACTCGAACCTATTTTACCGTGAATCTAATGCTTTCGTGTAAAAGGTGAAAATCTACTAGAGTTTGGTACCAATATGTTTATCGAAAACAGTAAATATTTGGTAATTTTTTTTCTGTTAAAAAAACACCAATTAATTATGTAGGTATAACGGCCTCCAATACGAAAAAATTGTTTTTTTCATAATTTAAGACCTATAATAAGTTTTCAATGTTTCGATAAAAAGTTTTCTGTAAACAATTATTGGGTTTTTCCATCAGGAATTTCTAGTAGCAGCCACGGAGTCTGGATTTGTGCTTGATTGATGGCAATAGGGTCGCCCCCTATTATGTGGTACTTAAACATAATTGGCGAAATATGGGTGTACCTAGAGCAGCGGTGGCCCAGTGGTGTCGGCCCCGACTTACGAACAGTAGGTCGTGGGTTCGAACCCAGGCAGGCGCATTACTTTGTGTAATTTATTTCATCACCGCTACTCCCAAAACGATGAAGGAAAACATCGTGAGGAAACCGGCATGTCTTAGAACCAAAAAATTCGAAGACATGTGACATCTGCCAATCCGCACTGGGCCCGCGTGGTGGATTATAGCCCATCCCTCTCCTAGAGAGGAGGCCTGAGTCCCTGCAGTGGGAACATTATAGGCTGATGATGATGATGATGATGGGTGTACCTACTATTAGGTACACCTCTGCGCAACCCTTCGGGGATTACAGGCGTGATGTTATGTTATAATCAGTTAAATTAAATTATCTAGCGATACTCCACACATATGTGATGGGTGTCGATATCTGCCTATCTGACCTCCACAACCCCGTTAGTACTGGGTAATGCGATCACCTGTCAAGTCCTGACCACCAGTCTTACCAAAAGTAAGACTGTAACCTACTAGTTGCAGACCATAACCTACTAGTCTTACCTTTGATAAAACTGGTAGTAGAACAGTCTTACGTTTGGTAAGACTGGTTACGAAACGATTATAATATAATCGTTTCATGTTTTTTTTTTCAATAAAACCGAAAAAAAAAAACGGAAAAATTTTCATGTTTTAAATACATTCTTAGTCAATTTAACGTAGGATATTCTATGCTTTTACTCTTTCCATCATCATCCACCTAGCCTTTTGCAACTAGTCTTACCGAAGGTAAGACTAGTAAGACTAGACTGCTACCAGTTTTATCAAAGGTAAGACTAGTAAGACTGGTCTGCAAACAGTCATACGGTAAGACAAGGAAGACTGGTCTGCAATCAGTTTTACCGAAGGTAAGACTAGTAGTACTGGTCTGCTACCAGTTTTATTAAAGACAACACTACTAGGACTGGTCTGCAACCAGTCTTACCAAAGACAACACTACTAGGACTAGTCTGCAACCAGTCTTACCAAACGTAAGACTGTTCTACTACCAGTTTTATCAAAGGTAAGACTAGTAGGTTATGGTCTGCAACTAGTAGGTTACAGTCTTACTTTTGGTAAGACTGGTGGTCAGGACTTGACAGGTGATCGCATTACCCAGTACTAACGGGGTTGTGGAGGTCAGATAGGCAGATATCGACACCCATCACATATGTGTGGAGTATCGCTAGATAATTTAATTTAACTGATTATAACATAACATCACGCCTGTAATCCCCGAAGGGTTGCGCAGAGGTGTACCTAATAGTAGGTACACCCATCATCATCATCATCATCAGCCTATAATGTTCCCACTGCAGGGACTCAGGCCTCCTCTCTAGGAGAGGGATGGGCTATAATCCACCACGCGGGCCCAGTGCGGATTGGCAGATGTCACATGTCTTCGAATTTTTTGGTTCTAAGACATGCCGGTTTCCTCACGATGTTTTCCTTCACCGTTTTGGGAGTAGCGGTGATGAAATAAATTACACAAAGTAATGCGCCTGCCTGGGTTCGAACCCACGACCTACTGTTCGTAAGTCGGGGCCGACACCACTGGGCCACCGCTGCTCTAGGTACACCCACATTTCGCCAATTATGTTTAAGTACCACATAATAGGGGGCGACCCTATTGCCATCAATCAAGCACAAATCCAGACTCCGTGGCTGCTACTAGAAATTCCTGATGGAAAAACCCAATAACACTTTGCCCAACCCGGGAATCGAACCCACGATCTCATGATCACCAGTCGCGGTTGTGAACACTAGACCAACGAAAGATTCTACAAGATTAAAAAAAAACCACAAAAGGTTGAGCACCACTTATTTTTTTGGAGGGCTCACATTTTCCCAAACGTAATGCCAGTGACCCCCCTGGAGGGGCACTTGCAATATGTATGGCGGGATGGCACATGAGTTCTATGAAATGGGGGTGGAGTCGAATGTGTTAAGAGCGTCCAGAGTAAAAAGATTTTTCCCTCTGCGATGCTTTTTCAGCGAGATATCGGCGATAACGTGGTTTTTTACCGTTTCAATGGCGCGGCCATGGGGTTTTAGTCTTACAGCTCCTTAAATATAAAACTAGGTCCTTTTTGGGTATTTCCCAAAGTTTTGACATATTTAAATCTAGGTTTTACAAGAAACTTCAGACCTCTACGATGCTTTTTCAGCGAGATATCGGCGATAACGTGGTTTTCACCGTTTCAATGGCGCGGCCATGGGGTTTTAGTGTTACAGCTCCTAAAATATAAACCTAGGATTTTTTTCTATATTTTTACATTTTTTTTACATATTTAATCTGTTATTTACCTAAATTGCAGGTCTCTGAAACGCTTAGTTTTAAAGATCTCCGTGGCCGCGCGGTTCTCCGCGTTTCGATGGCGCGGCCACGTTCAAACCCTTATAACTTTGTAACCATATTTGACAAATTTATGGTTTTGGGGATCAACTTTTACATAAACTTGGCATAGTTTTTTATTTAAAAAAAAAAGCGTCGTGGCTGCGCGGTCGATACGCACACAACTTGTTTTGATTTCAAAACGAACTCCAAATTTCAGCTTTCTAGTGCTAACGGTCACAGAGATTAAGCGAGGATGGACAGACAGACATGGCGAAACTATAAGGGTTCCTAGTTGACTACGGAACCCTATAAAAAAGATGTCATTTTGTACGTGCTTCCCCTACTGGCAATTCTGGGTAGTTTGTCTATGGATTCTTAGCCATGTCCTTTGCCGCCCTAGGTTCCAGCGGTTTAGGCGCAGAATGTCAGAAACGCAAAATGCCAGATTAGCAAATCGTCAGGTGTGAGATTTTTTTCTCAAATGGTCAGAAACGCAAAATGACAGAAACGCAAAATGACAGGTTCGCGAAAAGACAGAAACGCAAAATGACAGATTCGCAAAAAGACAGATTCGCAAAATGTAAGGTTCGCAATATGACAGATATGAAAAACGTCAGAAAAGATTTTTTGTGGTGTAAGTGTAAACCTTTTTTTTTCCCAGTTGGTGAAAAATCATCAAATGACCCCCCCCCCCCCCGCTTTTGGGCAGAGCGAAAGGGAGTGTCAGACTTCTACTGACTAAAAACCGCCCATGTTCCTTCTTCGGATTTTTAGGAGTTGGGGTATACGCTTAGAGGCACTATGAGCAGCAAAGAAAATACAAAAACTGTTAAAAAAAGAAAATTATTCAACAGTCAATTTTCCTGTTTTTTTTTTTTTGGGAAATCTGATTTTTCTGTTGCAGTTTTGAGTTGACCTTGACCATAGAACTTATTTAGGTTCTGAGAACCATGGTCCTTCGACGCACCGTTTCCGAGTTATATGGTCCTACGAATTTTAGTTCGTTTTATCTAGAACACTCTTTATTTCCAAAACGGTGCGTCGTAGGACCATGTGTCTCAGAGCTTAAATTGTTTCTATGGACAAGGTTAATAAGATGCTGCAATAAAAATTGCTGAAATCTGAAAAAATAAAACCTGCGCCCTATACACAAGATCGACCGACAGATTTTTTTTTTCAATTTTTTTTTTCTCTCTCTTTTTTGCGGGTTTTTTTTCACCATCTCATAGTAGCGATGGGCGATTGTTACTAATTCCAACAATCGAATGGTTTGATACTACTAATATTAACAATCGAATACAAAAACAATCGATCGCTAGTTCTCAAAATCGAATAAAACCACTAGTTCATTCATTTGCTTTACCCGTGCTATACAAAATTGGGCTGTATATACATACAATAAAGTCTAATTTGAATTGATATTCGTAGTAACAAGTAACTGATTAACGAACCGCTAGTTCATTCATTCAGTTTGCCATACAAAATTGAGATTTCTCCCCTTATAATAAAGACTACTTACTTTTAGTTGTTATCAAATCTATGAATATTCGAATACAAACTAGTAATATTCATTCAATTCGATGGTATAATGTTTCAATTTGCCACACGAAATTGAGTATTATTCTCAGTACAAAGAGTTTACTTTTAAATAAAGTTACGAATATTCGAATATGAACTAGTAATAATGAAATTTGAATCGGAAGGAACGAGACAACGCAATACATTCTTAGTTACTTTTCATTCGTTTTCAAATTCGAATGAATGGTAAGGTTATTCGAATAGTTTGAATGACTTGAACAATCGAATTATTCGAATAATGTCATTCACAATCGCCCATCGCTATCTCATAGTGTTCGACTAGAACAAAATTTTTTTTCCATAAAAGATTTTCATCCGAGCTACAATTTTGGAAATATAGAGCGTTCTAGATAAAACGAAGTAAAATTCGTAGGACCATAACTCGGAAACGGTGCGTCGTAGGACCATGGTTCTCAGAACCCAAATAATTTATATGGTCAAGGTCAACCTGAAACTGAAAAAAAGAGAAATTTCCGAAAAAAAAAACTATTTTTCACGAAAATTTTCTAAGTCCTCGCGCCAAATCTGGATTCTGCGAATCTGGCATTCTGCGAATCTGTCATTCTGAGAATCTGGCATTCCGCGAATCTGTCATTCTGCGAATCTGACATTCTGCGAATCTATCATTATCAGATCTTGTCATTTTGCGACACCTGGCATTATGCGTTTCTGAAAATTTGCTAATCTGTCATTTTGCGTTTCTGACGTTCTGCGCCCAAACCGTTCCAGCCTATGCTCAGCCTGCTAGTAAATCAACCACTGATGGAGTGACTGCACTCCACAACCCAGAAGTTAGTACTAGGTAATATGATATCCCTGGGAAACTGGTTGTCGACTTGCATTTTTTTACTTGTCGAGTTCGTAAGCTTTAACTTTTAAATCTTTCTTTTTCGTTCTTAGTTATAATGCCACCCATAGGCCATGTCATGCCTCTGACTTGGCTTTACATGACGTTCAGAATCTCTCAGGCATGTAGGTTTAGAAATACCGCGGCCTCGACACAAAGGGCTAAGAAGGAACATCGGGTGGTTTTTAGTCAGTAGAAGTCTGTCCCTACCGCTCGGCCCAGAGCGGGACGAGTCATTTGGGGGTTGCCCAAGCTCGAAAAAAAAGCCCTATAGGTTTCCTCACGACGTTTTTGTTCAACGAAGCAAGTAATAATTACACAAAACGCACAAGAATTCAAATAATCTGAGGTATAGGTTCGAACTTGAGAACTATGACTTGGCACTCCTCCGAAAAGTAAAATATTTACATTTGGACATGAAGTAGATCATATAGGAGTAGGACACCGACAAGGATATTAAATAAAAAGACTAATTCACATTTGGGACTATTTTTATTTGCACGGTGTTACATGTCAGTTCGTATAGCTAAGACATTAGATTCCCTCGCTATACGAAGCTATCATTATTTGACCATCATTTGAAGGCTGATCACACTGTTTAAAGATACAAGCGAAGTGGAATCCTCTGCGGCTGGATTGTTTATTTTGAGCTGCAGATGGGTAAAATGGATAACACAGAAACTCCGTGATAACAGCACGTTTGTGATCCCCAAGGTCAGGCAGAGGTGTACACCCATATTTCGCGAGAAGTGTTTAAGTTCCATGGGGGCGAGACTATTGCCATAAACCGGGTACAGATCCAAACTCCGGGAATATTACTGAAAAATTCCCTTTAAACAGGTTTAAGATTAAACCAAAGCCTAATACGGCAATAGCTCGTTCGTAAATCGACGTTAAACAGTGTAACCGCCGCCAATTGAACTGTAAACTATACATTATTTTACTGGTTTATTCAACAATCTCACTATTTTACAAAGAGGTGAAAACAGTTTGAGAGATGTATTTAGAATACAAAATTATTGATTGGGACTGAAATAATTGTGATATTGTCTCTTTCGTATATTGGTGAAAGTGCCAACAGTCCAAACTACAAAATATCAAGCTTTATGTTTGTGTGTTTGTTTTTACAAATGTTATAGACCAATGAGGAAGGCCGGTTTAAGATTAGTGTAGGTAGACTACGACCTCGTGGAAATAAAATAAAAAATACTATATAGGTACACCGCAAAAGTATTCGCTCGTTAGCGTTGCTGTATAAAGCTGTTATTTTAAAAATTCAAACAATTAGTTCCACAATCACCTTCCTCATTGGACAAACGAATATGTTAATTCAAATATTTCTTAAGAAACAACTGATATTCGTGTCAATTGCAATTTCACTAGCGATTCCATAACTTTGTTGTGGAAACTACTAAATCACGCGACTACAGTTTTCGAATATCAGTCGTTTACTGAAATATTTTAAAAGCTTTCTCACACAAAAATAAAGCTTGGTTTTGTCAGGACTCGCGTTTAAGTTTCTCACTGGTATCACAAAAAAATTCAGCCCCACTCAACCTTATAAAAGACTACAAATACTTTGATCAATTAATTGATTTTACATATTATAATATTATAAGTTCAAATACATTAAAATTTGTAGTACTCATAGCCTCCTACGTCTCGTCGAAATGCCCTAAGTGCCTTAATACTACAGAGAGTCAATCCCTACATTATTTTTACTTGTAGGTAATTAAAAACATCGAATATCTTATGAATAGTGTGAGGATACATCTAGCGGCCATAATGATATTCTGGAATCAAAAATATTTGAAGGCTGTGAATATCAGCAAAAAAACAGCAACAAAAGTATACTTAAAGCGCTTTTTTAACGTTATTCACTAGATGCATCCCCGCTTTAGTAGTACAACAGCTAAGAGACAATTTAATTCGCAGAGACACAAACTTACAGATATGACTCAGGATCACATGGAAACATTACATTCTATCACTCCTAATTCATACAAATACACGACTTTTGAAATTCTCCGGTCGACAAAAATAAATGACAATTTAACGAAATTGTAACTCAATTCAATAAAACATAGCATCAATGAAAAAAATGAGAAAATAAAAAAAAATTGTGGAAAAATATTCAGTGTAAAAGTCTCGTTGAAGAATAAATACTTATTAGTAGGTTTTCATACGATTTCATAAATTAACTAAGAATTAAAAGGAAATATATTCACTAACAAATATTATGATATCATGTGACGTGACTACGTGAGACGCTAAAAGATATTAGGCTCACAAGAATTTCTTTACATAATTTGTAAATTAAGTTTAACTAGAAACGGACTAAGTACCTATAGAAGGTGCTGGCTAGGCTTATTGTGTATTTTTTTTTAATCACATCTTCGCAAACCTGGCCTATTTGATAACTGAGCTAGGCTATAACCATTAGGGCAAGTCACTTTGACACTACACATGGTACACTACCATGGTTCAAAAGTTTAAGACTTAGTTCGAAATATGCCCTTTTGATAGTGCCTGGAAACCATCATGAGTAAACCCGGGCCCGAACTATAAAGTGTTAAAGCCGGTAAATAGTGATGGCGGTATATAGAGTGCGTTTGCCCCATCCTCCCACTCTGCAATAAAAAAGGCTCTAACACTTAATAAATGGGGCCAGTTTAAGACACCATCAAAAGGTATAGGTACCTAGTTTACTCGATCATAAAGACCATTTTGCCTTGTCACTCGAATCTTTTTCTACCAGCCAAAATACGCCATAATTATATTAATTGGGATAAGAATAAAACAAATAATGTCTTATTACATACCGGCTATAGACGAGAATTAACTGAGATAATATACGATTTTAAAATAAGAATGATGTTATGTAGACATATTATAGCTATACGCCACTAAAATCGTTACAGACAACGCCTAGATTCGCGACAGTTGCGGTCATAAAACGTGTATGTACACCGAGGAATACTGCGTTTAAGATTTTTTCACTGAATCTCATGTCAATACAAACATGGTATCAATGTACATACCTAATTATATATCATTTTAAGAAAATAAAAACATTTGTAGATTTTTTTTTCAGTTCAAAAGTCGTGTTGAAGATCATAAATACTTATTGGCAGAAGGTTTTGATACGATTTCATAAATTAACTAAGAAAAGGGAATAACATTCACTAACAAATATTATGAAGTGACGTTTCTGTATTAGACACTCAAAGATAGTAGGCTCACAAGATTGTCTTTAAAAAAATTATAAATTATGTTTAACTAGAAACAGAGTAAGTGTATACGAGTATGGTGCTGGCTAGTCTTATTGTGTATTTTTTTCTTTACATCTTCGCAAACCTGGCCTATTTGATAACTGAGCTAGGCTATAACCATTAGGGCAAGTCACTTTGACACTACACATGGTACACTACCATGGTTCAAAAGCCTAAGACTCAGTTAGAAATATCTCATGATCGAACCATCATGAGTTAAACCCGGGCCCGAACTATATAGTGTTAAAGCCGTTAAATAGTGATGGCGGTATATAGAGTGCGTTTGCCCCATCCTCCCACTCTGCAATAAAAAAGGCTCTAACAGTTAATAAAAAAGGGCCCGTTTAAGACACCATCAAAAGGTATAGTTAACTCGATTATAAAGACCAATTTGCTTTGTCACGTGAATTTTTTCTACCAGCCAAAATAAATTAATTGGGATAAGAGTAAAACAAATAATGTGTTCTCACATTCAGACTATCAGGCACCATGATTAGACCAACATAAATTGAGATAATAATTACACGATTGTAATAAAACACAAATATAATGTCATTTTAAAATATAAAGGACGTTACATAGACGTGTTATAGATATTTTTCCAATAAAATCGTTATAGACAACACCAAGATTTTGTGACAGTTGCGATCATAAAACGTGTAAGGTGAACGCAGAATACTGCGTATAGGATTTCCTCACTAAACTTCATGTCATCTCGCTCCCTCATTTTGTGACCACAACTGCTACAAACGTCTAAATTGGGTTTAGTATACACGGAAGAACGGATATAAGTATAATAAAAACCTTGTGTTATCCTTCGGGGCCATATTATTGAATATCACAGCCAACACTCACTCCCAAAAGAAATTATATTAAGGGACTTATACTATCGTGGAATCGGAATCGTAAATATCTGACTTTCGAAGACAGTTTTAGGAAATATCTGTCTAAGTTCGACAGATTATGGTCAATTACTTGGTGTTACATAAATATATTGCCAATTCTTTAAATTAAACGTGAAAACATGGTCAATATCATCAAAAGTACTGCCTCCGTGTTCGAGTGGTTTAGCCGTTTGCCTTGTGACGTTGACTTTGGCCGTGGGCTTGATTCCCACGGGAAGCATACTTTGTTAAGTTGTTTCTAGTTTGGTTAGGACATTTGCAGGCTTGAATCACCTGATTGTCTGATTAAAAGATGATTGCGTGCTTCGGAAGGCACGTATAAGCCGGTGGTCCCGGCCGCCGAATGGCGGTCGTCAAACCATGTCAGAGGTCCTTGGGGCGGTTTAGAAACTCTGACACTAGGGTGTGTGGGGTCGTTTCACCTCATTGCCCACACGATAAGAAGAAGAATAGTCAATATTGGGTATGTTCAACAATATTGCTGAAGGTATATTAGGTTAAGTAAGGCAAGAGCATGGTAGCAAAAATCGAGTGTAGTTTTTGCCGCCTGGCTATGCCAAGTCAGGCCGAAGTTTTCGTACTCGTCTCATCATCATCATCATCAGCCTATAATGTTCCCACTGCTGGGACACAGGCCTCCTCTCTAGGAGAGGGATGGGCTATAATCTACCACGCGGGCCCAGTGCGGATTGGTAGATGTTACATATCTTCGAATTTTTTGGTTCTAAGATATGCCCGTTTCCTCACGATGTTTTCCTTCACCGTTTTGAGAACAGTGGTGATGAAATAAATTACACAAAGTAATATGCCTGACGGGGTTCGAACCCACGACTCACTGTTCGTAAGTCGGGGCCGCCACCACTGGGGTACCACTGCTCTCAACAGTACTCATCTCACATTTTATTAAATACTACCTTCAAATATGACCAATTGATAGTGCATGGACACCCTATTCACCAGTTAGACTGGGACCGAACTTTAGTGTTAAAGCCGTTAAATAGTGATGGCGGTATATAGAGTGCGTTTGCCCCATCCTCCCACTCTGCAATAAAAAAGGCTCTAACACTTAAAGGGCCGCCAAAGGCACACCACTATAGGTTTAGTTGGACTTGAAAACATGTTCACCACGTATATTCTGTTCAACTATTGCTAAAAGTAGTATTTAATAAAAATGTAAGGCGTGTACACGAATGCTATGAAACGATTTGGCATAGCTGGGTAGCAATATATGCACTAGATTTTTGCTGCCATGCCTGATGCCTATCACATTCCAGTTATTACTGAGTTGTGGGGGTCAGATAGGGGTGGATTACATAACCCTTTGGTAAGACTGGTTTTCAGACTCCCAGACCACTGTCACCTGTAACGAATGCCAAAGATCTATATATGGCAACCGGGACCAAATGCTTAACGGGGTTTCCGAGGCACGGAGTTAACTCGGTAAGTAAAGGGTGGTCATCCAACCACGTACCAACCTTGGCAATTAAACACAGTTTAACCTAAAGATTGACCCGAGCGGCAGTTATTATTAAGCCACGAGCTCTTCCGATACCTAACACAAACACACAATATTATGATTCCGATCCACGTAGTACAGCCAAAAGATTTTCACACTTGTAGATACCATAGATGGATAGTTTTTAAACATTTATATAAACGACATAAGGATATTATAAGAATACTCTCCATTTTAATTGGACAATATTAAGCTGCACCATAAGCAATATTACAGCGTACTGATTACTTAGACAAATCATGTTTATTCTTCGCTCTAAACACTAATTTACTTCCTTTTTCCAGGACTTTTGTCCATTTTAGACCGATTCTTATTCCCATCACAAACATCCGGTTTCTTTAATGCGAATCAATTCAACAATTAGCTGACAGACTGTAAAGCTCTGGTCAAACAAATGTGTATCCCACTCAAGACACGGGCCACGTATTATTTCCCGCGCGGGATTCGCTTAAGTATGACCACAGATTTAAACTCTTGTCAAGCATGATATGATTTCTACTTCAAATAATAAATAATGACCTATTGATAGTGCATGGAAACCCTCATGATCGAACCATCATGAGTTAAACCCGGGCCCGAACTATATAGTGTTAATGCCGTTAAATAGTGATGGCGGTATATAGAGTGCCTTTGCCCCATCCTCCCACTCTGCAATAAAAAAGGCTCTAACACTTAATACAACAGGCCCGTTTAAGACACCATCAAAAGGTATTTTTTACTAGATGATAAAGATGGCAAAATTTATTTTACCCGAGATTTTAACTCTTGTCTAGTGATCTGATTTTAGAAAGTAAATCACTACAGTTAACTTGAGTAGGACAGTCTGTCAGTTATCAGAAACCGGTTGTATCAAATCTTTACTTCAAATTCCTTCCCTTAGATAAATGAGAAACGATAATATACACTAGAAATATTTAATATCAATATTTTTTGCTACTCAAATGAAGATTACATTTTTATTAAGAACATTAAATTCCCCTTTGGGTAGTATGTAACACAGACTACTTAGATATTATTATATTTAAATTTCTTATGCGTCTAACGCATTGAAGATATCGTATGATGATATAAGTTGTATTATATTAATGATTTTCAAAGTCAGAAGAATATAATTATTAATTATCCAATATCTATGGTCCACTTAGTCCACTCTACGTTGTCTAATGCAAATTTTATTACAATTAATGAAAATACATAACTTTATCGAATATATTTACTTCGTCGAGATGAAAATTCATTACCTATTTTAAAAGTCTGGAATCTGCTATCAACTCGAATTTAGTAGCCTTCTTCACCTCAATTATTCCAATTTCACGTTGGTTGCCAGAAGACTATGATGTATTTAATGTCTATATTGTGCATGTTGGTCTAGTGGTTAGTGACCCTAACTGCTATGCCGGAGGTCGTGGGTTCGATTCCCACCCAGGACAAATGTTTGTGTGATGAGCACGATCATTTGTTCTGTGTCTGGGTGTAATTTATCTATAATATGTATGTATTTAGAAATATATAAGTCCACCAAGCGAAAGTTTTGACAGGTGGTCGTCCATGCTTTTTGCTATCAGGCCATTGGCCGTGACGACTATCAGCACAATGATAGCCGAGCTCACATGCCACATATCGACAACCTCGTGAGCTAGGTCCAGATATTTTATTTGCTTCTCTTTCTCAGCTTTCACGAGGTTCTCGTCATGTGGGATGGTAACATCGATTATCATTACGCGGCGCGCTGATCGGTCCATCACCACTATGTCAGGTTTATTGGCAACAATAGTCCTGTCAGTGATGATAGACTGATCCCAGTACAATTATAATATTATTACAATTATATTAATCCCAATATTATTATTATTATTAATTTACTATTTGACTACGGAAAAATCGGTTTCTTAGTTGTCTTTGGTCTTGGTAGACCATCATCATACCGGTAGATCATCATTGGTGTGATTGGATGATCAAATGGCAACAACCAAAGGTTGGTTAATAAATAAGGATAATCAGACGTCGCTTAGGTACAGTAGATAGACTGAGTTGAATCTTCAAAGATGTTTTATTACGTTTTTTAATTTAACCACAGATATAGACTTTCCTAAAAGATGGGAGTAGTGTCTGATGAAACATGACTAAAATCCGTTAATTTACCTCGCTAATCTAAATGATCTAAACGTTATACATCAATTTAAATATCAATAAATGTCGCAAAATCAAAAAAATATGAACGATATCCAGAGATATAAGCTTTAAAAGCTATATACATAGCAAGCGGCTAAACCTTTTTGGTTCTAAGAACGATAAAATACTACATTGTGTGAGTGAGAAGGAAAATACAAGTAGTATATCCCCATCTCTCTCTAACAACGGTAAACGACACGATACGAATATACCCGTTATTTTACATCTATGTAATGTTTTCTTAGTACTGTCGGTGAGCCGAGATCAGTGACCTTGTCATAAAATTGTTCCCACTGGTGGGATGCAGACCTAATTCTACCACACAATCCCATTGGTGGGTGTCACATCTTTGATTGTTTCTAGAACATTTATAGTTTCCATATTTTCCTTCACCGTTTTGAGAGCAGTGGTAGTAACGAAATAAATAAGTGCCCACAAGCCAAACTCACGACTAACTCTTTATTCTACGCCGATATTATTACCGGCACGGTTCTTGAGCGCTCGGCGGAAGAGTGGGGATCGCTGTGCGCATCGTACACTATATGACAAATAAAACGCACACCCGTTTATTATGTATTGGTCGTGAGGTAAGTGCAGCAGGAGTAAAGAACAAATCTCGAGTGACGGCTATGACGCGATGCGCTACGGGCCAATCACTGCACTTTCCCCGCCCCGCGTCTCACTTCATACCACCAAAGGGACCCAATAACTCACTTTTGCGTCAGCACTCAAGAATCGTGCCGATGATAATAACAATAGGCCAACACTGTTAATATCAGTGTCCACCTCATTTACCTTGCCTTTTAACAGCCTCCGTGGTCGAGTTGTTTAAGCGTTTGCCTTGTGACCCGGTGGTCGTGGTTTCAACACGGGAAGCATACTTTGTAAAATTGTTTCCAGTTTGGTTAGGACATTGCAGGCTTGAATCACCTGATTGTCTGATAAAAAGGTGACTCCGTGCTTCGGAAGGCACGTATAAGCCGGTGGTCCCAAATGGCGGTAGTCAAACCATGTCAGAGACCCTTTTTTTTTTTTTTTGGTGGGTGGAAAATCATCAAATGACCCCCCGCTCTTGGGCAGAGCGAAGGGGAGTGTCAGACTTCTACTGACTAAAAACCGAACCCATGTTCCTTCTTTGCCCTTGCGCCGAGGCCACGTTATCTAGTACAAAAATCCGCGGCCCCGACGGGCATATCAGAGACCCTTGCGGCGGTTTAAGAGCTCTGACACTAGAGTGTGTCGTCGTTAGACCTTACTGCCCACACGATAAGAAGACCCTGCCTGTCTTACCGCATGAATTTAAATAACAGTATTCTACATAGAGTGACCGTCTATCTAACCTCCATAACCAAGTTTGGACTGGGTTATTACCCAGTTGGTCGGCTGTCAGACTTTCTGGCAACTGACTACATGCAACGACTGTCAAATATCTACAAATAACAGCCGGGACTAACGGTTTAACGTGCTTTCCGAGGCACGAAGGAAGCTAGGTATACAATGGGTGGTCACCCATCCACGGGTCAACCTAGGCAAGCGCGGCTTAACCTGATGATCGACCCGATTGGAGTCTTATAGGGTTATCTCGGTTCATCGACAGTACAAAAGTACTTCTAATAGTCACTAAGTTAAATAGAAGCAAAAACATTGATTTAACAATCATTTTTAAAACGTTTACTATTCCTATCGAAGCTAATAAAACTTCTAAACAGAAATAATAAGTAAGCTTGTAATACCGATTGCCTAAACAAAAAATAAATAATGGATTTTTTTTATTTTAAACTGGTGCAAGTGCCTAGCTGTTCTATTTTAATAAATAGGTATTGATGTCCATTTTCACTAACACCAAGCGCTACTTAAATTCATTTCTAAATAATGCATGAAAGGTGTTAAAGCAAGTTGATTCTTAGGTTTCTATTTAGGCATTTGTTTAGGCACCTAGCTTTAGTGACAACGGACATAAATATTGAAGTTATAGGAATGATGTCGTTGACATAGACTAGTAGACTATAAATGGAGTCTCTTATAGACTTACACTGCCTAGATTTTTCGCAAAAACTATCAGTTCGACCGGATGCAGCTGAATCTCAGCATTTTCATCCATCCGGTTCCTCCATTTTCTTACTATTCTGTGTCTGTTGTTAAAAGAATTATCTATGTTTTTTTCTTAGGTATAGATTTTACGATATTCGTTAATATCATGATATAGTCACTGTCAAAGATTCACTAAATTCCTATTGTTCATTTTTGAATGGCGCAATAGTAACGAAAATGTCATAATATAAATGCAATGCTGGGAGAAAACATTTTCTTCTCCAAATGACTCTAAAATTGCAGAGTTTGTTGCACTATTTAAACGATCTAATGAGATTTGATAAAATATAATAACAACTTTCTATAAACATAAGTTAGTGGATATAAAACTCTGCAATGTTAGAGTATTTTCAACTGTCTAAATACAAGCTACTACACATCTTACAACATTATTCACATATAAGTAGCACTCCCATATACGACACACACATTTAATTTTAATAATAACTAAAAAAATATACGTCGCCTCGTCCTATACAAAAAAAAGTCGAAAATATAAAATTCACTAATTCCACTTAGGACTTACTTAACGCAAATAAGACAAAATAAAAACTTAAATTAGTGTGTCACACAAAAATACTGCGATAATTTCGGCCCTTAGCTAGAAATTCATAGGAATATTGATTTTGCCGTCGTATATGGCGAACGGGGCTTGCGAACACTCGCACGCGCCGCTTGTCGCGCACGAGTCAGCACGAGTCGCACCAGACTCACTCCCACTCGTGCGCGACTCGTGCCCACTCGTGCGCGACTCACTCTCACTCGACACACTCACACGTGCCTCACCTACGCGTGGGCTGTTTAAATTTTGAATGTCTAATAGTCCTAATGGTAACGACACGGTGTGTTCACTCGCTGACTGGCAGCGTGGGCCAGCGCGGGCCAGCGTGGGCCACTGTGGGCCACTTACTGCGCCTTGCCGTCGGGCTTGTGTCATACGAAGTCCATCGCGTCCCGGGACTTGCCGGAGAACTTGCCAGCGGAGCGCTTCTTGAGTGTTCGCTCGATCAGCTTCTTGGCTTCGCTTACTATGAATACGCTTGATGTCAGGCATACGAGGAATATTATGTCTGGAAATAATAAATGAATATTATGGTTTGTTTTGCATTAAAATACAATTATTAAGATGCCTTCCGATCATTTTAGATGAACGGTCGCGTGCACTTATTTGACTCGTGAATCAACAACATCCAGTCAAATTGAGCAAAGAGGAACGAAAACAAAACTTATTTTTAGTGTCAATCAAGCCCTTTACGGCAATCATACTCAACCCACAGCCCCGGTTGGTGTGATGACCTTGAGTTACAATTGACAGGAATCTCAATCATGATGGCAATGACCAATAACGAAAACTTACACTATCCACATAGTTGAGCTATCCCACGACAGATTAGTAACAAACTCGCTGCTAAACGAAATTGACAAACAGTAAGCGCCATTTATGTAAAAAAAATGTAATTTTCTTCCCCATTGACGTGGCGTAAATGCTTTATGATTTGCTAATGTTTGCTAGGATTACAAACGAGAGGCGTACAAAGAACGGAAAAACAAGTCGCCCGGCTGCAAAAACTGAGTAAAATCGGGCTGCAGATGATGTTGATACATACCATGTCCAGTCAACGCCTCAGTTTGAAACACCCTCTGCAGCGGCGGGAAGTATATCACGAGCGCCTGTCCCACCAGGCTCAGGGTGACAGCCACCAGGAACATCTTGTTGGAGAACAGTCCCACTTCGAACACAGACTTGGTCTGCGAGCGACACGACAGCGCGTTGAACATGTCGAACAGCACGAAGCAGGTGAATGTCATTGTTGTGTCGCGGGGAGTTATTTTGTTGTCTGACATCTGGAATTGAGGAAAAAAAGTTATTAGTGTTGGATTAAAATAGTGTTTTTTTATGTGCAATTGTTATTTGTTGAATTTTAGAGATACGCTTTTGTATTTATGGCGAACGTTGTAGCACTTTAGATGCATGCTGTTGTATTTTATTTAGATTGTATATGACATTTGTATCGATATGACGATGTTAATGATGGTGAAGGCTAAGAGGAAATACGAGTTGTCTTTTCTCCACTCAAACCGCTACTTTACTTTATGGTTTTTGATTTTAAAGCAATAATTTTTCGTTTTTGAAATCTTCACCCCAATATCGTTTTCAACCGAATTCCAAAAAGGAGGTTCTCAATTCGTTTGAATGTTTTTTTATAGACCCGAGTAATAGGGGGCTAGCCAATTGTCATCAACCGGGCACTAATCCACACTCCGTGGCTGCTCCTGAGAAATTCTTGATGATAAAACCCAATAACACTTTGCTTGACCTGGGAATCGAACCTAGGACCAGAGGACCCAGGATGCAGAGTAGATATCTTTTAAAGTGCCGCAAGCCGCGGGTTGATCTCGCTATTTCACGGACGCAGTCTGCCCCATCCATCCATCTTATTAATTCCTCACCTCTCTATTAAAGACCCAGAGCGTGCCAGCGATGATGATAGCAGCAGACAGCAGAACGTTAAGTAGTAACGCGCGGGATATGATACGTCGCGTTGTGTCGCGTGGTCGACGGCGGAGTACTGTGTGGTCTACTGGCTCCACGCCTAGGGACTGCGCTGGGGGACCTGGTGGAAAGAAAAATAAAGCTTTAATAATATTATAATTAATAATTATAATACATATTTTTCTAGTCGAATGAAGGAGAAGTTTACTTTTTTTTGGATTTTTGTATTTATTCATCATTTCGATTTTTCCTGTGTGATCAATATACTTTTTCTTTTATGAATTCTTTGACCCACCAATAGAACAATAGTGGCCGACAGTAATCAGTAATTAATTTATTTCATGTGTTCAAGTACAAATTCTCTTAAATAATCCTCAAAACACGTAACATCTCGGCAGTTTTACCCAAAAGAGTTATCAAAGAAGTGTGTCAATATAGTAGAAACATATCTCGTCAGATATATTTCAGTTCAGACTCAGCTGTTAGGCTGTTACAGAGGGAGGTACTTTGCCTGACTTGGGGCTCGACCCCACATCCCTCCACTGGACAGTCACGCCTACGATAAATGAAGCAATTTGATGTTTATATTTCTTTCTTAATAAAAAAATGTTTAGAACTAAACCAATTAGGTAATAATGACCGATACACTTTTGAATAGTTAATAAAAATTAGCTTAATATATTACCGTCCATAATAATATTAATCCAAAGTATCTGCATAGCGTTGAGCGGGTTGGGTATGCCCATGAGAGTAGCGAGCGCGATGAGCGATAACGCAGCGATAGACGTGGACAGCTGGAAGCGCACGAAGTTGCGAATGTTGTAGAATATGCACTTGCCCTCTTCTATGGCGGCGCTGTGGGAACGAAAAAAAACATAATAATAATAATAATTTTGTACACTTTTCTACACTTATCTCATTTATACATAGTGGGCTCGATTGCAGTACGTATCAGGGGCTGCAGTCTCTACACTAATAAAGACGCTACGAATGTCGCTAACCCGTAAAATTTCTGCTGTTGAAGTAAAGCTGAAAATCTATTAAAGAAAGTTTACGATTTTTCGACTTAGCGACATTCGTAGCGTCGTTATTAGTGTAGAGACTGCAGGGCCAGAATTTCTCGTACTTATGTAAGCGAAAAATACAGATGGAGCTTCAAAAATCGAAGCGTGTGAGTAGCTCAAGAAATACATAGCAAACTATTTACGGCATATATGTCGAGCTGTTTTAACTGCTTTGAGATATGAGGAACAAGATACCAATATTTTCATCCTCCTTTGAAACAGTACGATCCTTTGACCAGATGGATCTTGTCTTGTAAGTACGTTTTCGTAGTTCTTATGAAGTGTTGTAACTGCCACTACAAAACACCCTATTGATAAGATTTTTCCTCGAATTCTGCTTCGTTCGACGTCAGGAAAGCATAAGCATTTCTTTAACTAGTTAACGCCTTTTGACAAACATTCTTAGTAGTAATGTAAACTCACATAATAGTAGCGAAGTCATCATCAACAAGTATCATATCAGCGGCTTCCTTGCACACGTCGGTACCGTTACGTCCCATAGCGATACCGATGTCCGCGCGCTTCAGAGCCACACCGTCGTTTACGCCGTCACCTATAAAACACAACTAAATATTAGTTTCTGTTTGTATTTTCAATTATTAAGCTATTGCATAACTTCTATCGCGGGCCTTGAGCGTGGAGAGCGAATCCAGAAATTCCGTAACGAAAATTTTCAACCAGGTTGCTATGGTTACGGAAAATAACAAGGTTGTCAACTGAGGTTGTCAAATTAAATAATTGATAAAAAATGCTATGCAATAGCTTTACCGCGGCAGTCTCCGAGTGCCACATTCTCTTTTTTTTTTCAATTTGTAGTAATGGTTCCGATAAATCGCCAAAATTCCGATTAGGTACTGCATTTGCTGCTACTAGTGCAGAATAAAAAAATTGGTGCTATTTACCAAAATAAACTACTTAAACCATGTGATGAGTTTATGTCTAAGTAGTTCAAATTGGTTTGTTTTTGTTGTTGGAGACGGGTATAAAGCCATGACTTCGAACTGCTCACTGCGTGTTTACAAAGATATGAAGTCGTTAATTATTCCGTTTAGGATCATGGACACAGCTGGGACAAAAACAAACGACTTTTTAAATTTTCAACTGAAACCTTTCAAAATAAGGTTAACATTTTCTGTCACAACTTTTTCTTTCTTTTTTAATAAAGGCCTTTAAGTACAACTTACGCAAATCATCATCTGCCTAGCCTTTTCCCAACTATGTTGGGGTCGACTTCCAGTCTAACCGGATGCAGCTGAATACCAGTATTTTACATGGAGCGACTGCCTATAGGAACTCCACAACCCAATTAGTACTAGGTATTACAGTGCGATCAAATTATCTTGGCAGGTCCGAACATAGGCTCTGCGAACTTTTACGCATGTAAACTTGTGAAGAAAACTGTTATTGCCAGATAAACCAATACTTAAACGATCAGAAAATATCTAATTTATACAGTGAGAAATACAAATAAAATAAATATCGTAACACTTTAATACATTCGTTGTAACAAAATGACCTGCACGAAGTTCGGACCTGCCAAGATAATTTAACCGCACTGTACGATACCACTTGGTAAGACTTGTTATCAGACTTTCAGACCACTGACTACGTGGATCGACTAACAATTACGATTATTTTAAGATTTATAATAATTATACGCACCAGTCATGCCGACGATGTTGCCGACCCTTTGCAGTGACTTGACAATAGCCAACTTGTGTTTGGGAGTCACTCTGTAGAATACGCTCACCTGAGAACAACACGAACAATCTTTATATATTGGATCATATTTTAAATGAATAGAAAATGTAAATAAATGTATATAAGGAAGGAATCTTGAAGACATTCAAATTATGTTATCACTTTTAAAATGTTAGTATTGTTAAAATAAAGAAAAAGCTTACGGTGTCAATCATCCTGTCTAATTCTTCGTCGGTCATGGCGTCTAATTGGTCTCCGGCCAGAGATTGGGAGTGTAGCACATCCAGACCAACCATTTGAGCTGAAATATAAATGTTATTTGTTGTAGAAGCTGGGTCATTATTCCGTTTGTTTGCATAAATTGAACCTTAATGACTTGCTGAGAATATATTTACCTAGGGCAAACTCTGCAGTTTGGTGAAAACAACTTTGAAAGAGAGGCTAATAGAAGAATCCAGCTGGGCTGGGCAGCTTTTGGGAAGCTTCGTCGGGTCTTCTCGTCACGCATTCCACAGAGCCTAAAGACTAAGGTCTTCAACCAGTGCGTCCTGCCTGTTATGACATACGGAGCTGAAACGTGGACACTGACGATACGGTTGGTCCATAAATTTAAAGTCGCTCAGCGAGCTATGGAGCGAGCTATGCTAGGGGTCTCTCTCAGGGATCGCATCCGGAATGAGGTGATTCGACAGAAGACCAGAGTTGTCGACATAGCTCACAGAATAAGTAAGCTGAAGTGGCAGTGGGCCGGCCATATTAGTCGCAGAACCGATGACCGTTGGAGTAGACGTGTTCTTGAGTGGAGACCGCGAATCGGCAAGCGTAAGGTGGGACGCCCGCAGGCTCGGTGGAGCGATGATCTTCGCAGAGTGGCTGGTAACAACTGGATGAGAGTTGCCGAAAATCGAGTTGAGTGGCGTAAGATTAAAGAGGCAGGCCTATATCCAGCAGTGGATTGCAATAGGCTGATGATGACTTGCTGAATTCTTAAATTTTGTGTTTTTATCTTTGGCATTTTTGGAACAGTCGGGTATTAAGAATTGGCTGAAGAATAGAGACAATTGGTTTCGAAAAGGTTGTCATTATTTAGTCCGGAAGATCAGCATTATCATCTCAGTCGAAAGACGTCCATTGGTGAGGATAGACATCATCGAGCTCGCGGTCGTTTTGAAAGCGCACGCTGCCCTGCAGTGGGACAGACTAATTTTAGAGAATTCATCAGTCGGGCAGGGATATCTCATGTTCGTGGTGACGTAGCAAGTGGAGAGATACAGTATAAGGCGGCGCACGCTTTGAGCGCGGTCTCTTGTGCTTGGCGGAAGCTCGGATGCGATAGACGTATATCGGGACCTAGTTTTGGTTATTTTGATGTCTTTATGTTTTTATAATAGGGGATCGGACAAAAAAAAACTAATTAGTCCGTCAGATAGATTTCCAAAAATTATTGGACACGTATTTTTTCTTTTTTCACGTAAACTTAAAATGAAGCCGATACAGTGCTTCGAAAACTCGTGTGACGTCATAATATGATAGTACATTTTGACGACACAAGTGACGTTTCAAGCCCCACTCCAAGATCTTTGACGCGTTTTATCTTCGTCATTTTTTATTGATTTGATAAAATAAAAAACACGTATTCAATATTTTTTGATAATCTAACTTACGGACTAAACAGAATCATATTACTTTGACCCAGTCCGACCCCCTATTGTGGTGATATCGTAATTTGCTAATTAAAAATAAATAGGTAATTTGTCAATTCTTTTAAAAAAAATAAATGAAATTCTGATCCATAAGACAAGTTTAATTTGATAAGTTCAGCATATACATACCGACAGCTAGCGCAGTAGGCCTGGCGTCTCCCGTGACCATCTTGACATCAACCGAGGCCCGTGCGAGCGTGGCCACCGCGTCGCGCACTCCGTCCCGCGGCGGGTCGCACACGCCGCACACGCCGCAGTACGTCAGCGCCTCCAGCCGCGCGCCGCGACACAGGGCTATGATGCGGAGACCTGCGGAAATATATACGTGATGAAGAAACTTATAAGTAAAAGAAAAGTGACAGTAAAATGTAAGAACATAAGTATAAGAATCTTTTCAAAATTATCTTTACTTGTGTCAACAATAACCAGATTGTAACGAGGATCACTAACTACCGAACTCAGAGAGCTTAGATGATTAATTTAGGCCATCACTTAGGCCCGTCGGGGCTGTGGTTTGTCGAAAGGTTAACGCGGCTCCGACACATGGGCGAAGAAGGAACATATGAGTTTGTTTTTTAGTCAGTAGAAATCTGACACTCCCCTTCGCTCTGCCCAAGAGCGGGGGGGGTTACTTGATGATTTTCCACCCACCAAAAAAAAAAGGCCATCACTTAGTAAAGGTTCTGACAGTTTTGTCATACAAAAGTATATCAAATCTTTACTAAAACAGTGTCGGCTAAGTAATCATTAAATATCTTGAGTACCGCAGTATGAGTGACAGCGAACAAAATCTAACACAATATAATATCTGGGAAACGACAAAAATCGGAATATTCAATATCAAACTGGCAAATTGAATTTGCATTACTTATTTACCCACTGGCTGTGGCTGGTAACAACTGGATGAGAGTTGCCGAAAATCGAGTTGAGTGGCGCAAGCTTATAGAGGCCTATATCCAGCAGTGGATTGCAATAGGCTGATGATGATGATGATTTACCCACTAAGAAAGTATGCGCACCAAATAGTGTTATGTATAAAGGCAAAGATAAAGTAGCCTCAAAAGAATTTCAGAATAAAAGTAAACCTCAACTACTTTACTCGAAAACAACATCATCATCATCATCAGCCTATAATGTTCCCACTGCAGGGACTCAGGCCTCCTCTCTAGGAGAGGGATGGGCTATAATCTACCACGCGGGCCCAGTGCGGATTGGTAAATGTCACATGTCTTCGAATTTCTTGGTTCTAAGACATGCCGGTTTCCTCACGATGTTTTCCTTCACCGTTTTGAGAGCAGCGGTGATGAAATAAATTACACAAAGTAATGCGCCTGCCTGGGTTTGAGCCCACGACCTACTGTTCGTAAGTCGGGGCCGACACCACTGGGCCACCGCTGCTCCCGAAAACAACAACCCAAATATAAATACAACAATAGACACACCACCTTCTGTACAGTTTCGTTACTGCAAAGAGAGAAACAACTCTCAATATGGTTTAAATTACCTGTATATTTCACAAAAAATAAAGAACAAACAACAGAAATAAAAGTATGAAAATTCAACTCACCCATCCTAGCAATATTATAAGCTTCTCCGAGGAAGTCGTTCTGCTTCTCCTTGGTCATGGGCGCGTAGTTGCCGCTACTATCCACGTACTGCGTGCAGAGCGGCAACACCTTCTCTATGGCGCCTTTGACGAACACCTCCTCTTTGAGCTTCGCGTCGCTGAACTTTGGCGCGCATTTCACTACCATCATCTTTGTTTCCGAACTGTGACATAAAATTGTATACTTAGAAAAAATCTAGATTCCATAGACTCTAGAATAAGAGTGTACAATTTGTCATGAATTAAATTAAATAACAAGCTCAAAGTGTCAAGTAATCCAAACTTGGTGTAATATTAAAATATTTGGTGGTTGTTTAGGAAAGTATGCGTTACAGGTATTTTAATCTAAGTTCTTATATCAGCGCCCTTGTAGGGCGCTGATATCATTTAACTCAATTTTGAAAGCAGCTTAAAGAACCATTTATCTTTCAAACCCTTTTTATATCATGTACCCATTTTGTTCACCGCATTGGTATTGATTAGTAGGCCTAGAATAAGCGTCTCGATTCCTGATTTTGAACGCGTCTGCATATAAATAGTTGCGTTTCCGCAGAGACGTTTGAAATCCGACGTAAATTTTAATAAGGGGAGTTGTCGAGTTTTTACCCAGCAATGGACACCTTTCGACTGAATAGGTGATCGGACTGGGTCAAAATAATATGATTCTTTTTAGTCCGTAAGTAAGATTATCGAAAAATATTGAATACTTGTTTTTTGTTTTATCAAATCAATAAAAAATTACGAAGATAAAACGCCTCAAAGATCTTGGAGTGGGGCTTGAAACGTCACTTGTGTCGTCAAACATATGACGTCACACGAATTTTCGAAGCACTGTATCGTCTTCATTTTAAGTTTACGTGAAAAAAGAAAAAATACGTGTCCAATATTTTTTGGAAATCTATCTGACGGACTAATTAGTTTTTTTTTGTCCGATCCCCTATTATGATGCATAGCATACCTGAACGGTATCTCATGCACCCTGGTGTACTGTTCGCGCACTTCATGCATGCCGTGCTTGAGCGCCACCGCCAGCAGTGCGCCCTCCGTGGGCTGGCCGTACAGCGCCTCGTCGCGGATGGTCGCGTTGTTGCATAGGACTCCCACCTGTAGGGATAGTTTGTATGTAGTGATGAAGCGAAGATTGTAATGACATCATTGAGTCGTCGAAAATAACTAGGTCTTGAAAGGATAGGGTTCCGTTCACACCGACCGGCTCGGGGAAGAGGGCAGATTTTTTATCACGTTTAAAACAGAGTCTTGTTTTGAATCATTGTAATAAGATTTATTTTGGCTTGTCACTACGCTCTAGAACAAAAGAACAAATTGCTCTCAAGAACAAAAGAAGTGATATGTAAAAATAAATCGAAAAAAAATTGAATTTTATAATGATTCAAAACTCTGTTTTAAACATGATAAAAAATCTGCTCTCAATTCAGAGCCGGTCGGTGTAAACGGACCCTAAGTCGGTAAGATTCGTTGGTTTATGAGTTAAGCTAGATCTGGTAGTGATTTTACAACAATAACATACGAGATAAAATGCAGATAGAGATGTATCTTGGTCAACTTATGCATAAAAGCTAGAACATAAAAAGAATTTGGGCGAGCGCAGCAAGCTCGATAATTACACCATCCCGCTTCTATGTCTATTTTTCTATTTACCATTCACAGATTCACACGGATGGTATAATTACTTTGCCGACTTATACAAAAAGCTTTAGAAACAAGATAATATGGATGCAGCAGAGAGCGAAGCGAGCTCAAAATACGATATTAGTAGGTTAGATTTAAATTACCTCCAACATGGTATTGACAGCCATCCGAGCCACATCGAGATCGCGTCCCTTATACGCGCGCAGTTGTATGTCACCGCAAGCGTTATATCCGGTGCCCGTGACTTCGGCAATATGGCCGCCGGATGTCGATATTGTTGTCACTGTCATCTCGTTTTTGGTTAGTGTTCCTGTGTGTGAGAAACAGAAAAGATAAGATTTGAGTGAGGCTAATGCAGTTTTTGTGGTCCTTTGAGGAGCTTGTCCTAGGAAAGTACCTAATCCAAGATAATTTCTGCCGTCAAGCAGTTATTTTGTCCTTGCTTGAAGAGCATAGATACCAAATTGTAGATTTATAGATACTGATAATGTAGATTTCCATTAGCCGCCGGTAACAACCCCACCCAACAATCATTTTTTGCCCTTAGTCGGTTTCTTTGCCGGATTCCTAGCCATAATCTTTCGTTTCAAAACATAGCTGGCTAAATGTGATGCTCTCAAAATTTCCTGTAGCAGAAAACAGGTGTCATACTTGCTGGTCCTATTTGGCGCAGCTGTGAGATACACACTCATTTTCGTGTTTAGTTCTTAGTTTTTTTTTTATTATTTTTTACTTTGTTGTGTGCACTTGTGGCATGTGCCAAATAAATATGTTTTCTTTCTTCTTTCTTTCTTTCTTTAATATTAAGTTTAACTAAGGTACTAGCACGGGTTCGTTAAAACTAGAAAGAGTGGAGGGAGGCCTTTGTCCAGGAGTGGGACAAAGCAGGCTAGAAAAAAAAGCTACTAACCAGTCTTATCGCTGCAGATAACGTTGACGCAGCCCAGGGTCTCGACGGTAGGTAGTTTCTTGACGATAGCGTTCCTCTTAGCCATGCGCATCACTCCCAAAGCCAGGGTCACAGTTACCACGATTGGAAGACCTGGGAACAAATGCATGGGTTACTTCAGTTTTCTTATTCATACTTTCTTGAAAGAACAGGACTGCCATGAAGAAACCATGGTCCTAAGAATTCTAGGAGTTATATTTTTACTAGTCTGGATCTGGATATTCAGGCATTTAAAGTTTTGTACAACAAACTCAGGATGCAGCTTATATCGGTCCCACTGCTGGGAAACAAGTCTCCACTCGGTGAAGGAGTGTAAGCCGTAATCTACCACGAAGGCTCAGTAGTAGACGCGGGTTGGTAAGCTTCAGATTTTTTAATTCTTCTATTTCTGCACAGTGCAGAAACTTATAAATCTGATTTTCGGATACCACATATCGTCTACTTTTTTGTGTTCTAGACTTTTTCTTAACGATATTTTCTTCCAGTATAGTTTTGCTCTATTCGAAATGGTTGGAAAAGTTTAAACATACCCTCAGGAATAGCCGCAACAGCCAAACTGACGCTGATAGTAAACATATCCTGAAGAGCCTTTCCTTGCAGCCATCCAGTGACCATGATGAAACCAATGATGCAGAAGGAGTACAAGGACAGCTGTGCGCCCAGGGTATCCATGGACTTCTGCAGTGGGGTCTTGGGAGCTTCTTCGGCTTGCATCATGCGGAATATGTCGCCGAATTCTGAGCGTTCACCTGTGCTTACCACGATGCCCTGGAAAGGAGAAATGAGTATGAGAATCTTGACTTTATTTAACATAATATTTGTGTATAATTTCTCGTTCAAAAAGGTTGTACATTTTTTTAGAAAACAGGGGAATATAACTTTTGGGTTACTTACCTAAAAGTCATATTCATGAGGAGCTTTTTGGCAACGCAGGCAAGCTAATAGTTTCGTAGCCGAAGTATGTAAACAGATTTTTTTGAGAAGGAATATTATCATCCAGTACTTAAACTGAATATCAAAGTTCTAAAACAATTCGAGCAGAAGATTGGATAGATTATACTATGTAGAACTAATTTGGTTCCTGTCGATTGAGTAATGTAAACAGTGTGTTATTCTAGAACAACAAACTGTTTACAATACTGAATACAGGCTGTTGAAGCCTGCAGGCTGTTATTGTTCAAGTAGGTACTGTAAGATGTTTTGTCTGGATATCTAAACCAACTAATATTAAGATTTTAAGGTCGGCTGGCAACAAAGTAAATATCCAAGCCTCACCTTCGCATTAGCACACCTAACAAGCTCTGACACGTTGACACGTGTAACAAAGCTACCTTGTTCAGAAGCACTCTTTTGACAGCTGGTATCGTCTCTCCGCTGAAGGGGGAATCGTCAATAGCCAGATCTATGCAGTCTTAGAGTCAAAGGTCCACTGCATAATCAGCCTATAATGCTAATGAGAGAGAATGAAGTACAATCCACCACGTGGGCCCACATGTTTGATTCTAGGACGTGCCGGTTTTCTCGCGATGTTTTCCTTCATCGTTTTTGAGAGCATTGGTGATGAAATAGATTACACAAAGTAATGCGCCTGACTGTGTTCGTACACACGACTTATAACTCTCGTAAGTCTGGGTCACTGCTGCTCTACGGTCCGCTAGGAACAAAGTAATACTAGACCCTTACCTTCGCATTCCCACACCTCACAAGCGTCCCCATGAAGGCAATATTATCCTTATTGACCCGTCCCGCGGCTGCCTTGTTCGGTAGTACACTCTTGACAGCTGGTTCCGTCTCTCCGGTAAAGGAGGACTCGTCAATAGCCAGGTCTGTGGAGTCATAGAGTCGAAGGTCGGCTGGCACTCGATCGCCGACATTGAGGTGGACTATGTCGCCGGGTACTAAGTTGCGTGCTAGGAAGTGTTCGATACTGCCTTCGCGGAGACTGGATAGAAACAAAATAAATTTTCTTAATTTCTGAAAGATCAAGCAGGTAAAGTACTCGCATCCGGCATGCATATATTTCCAGATATATGAACACGGACCGGATGCAAATAGTATGTAAGGATCGTTGCCGGTGCATGTGTACGATAGTTTCCGTCGACCTCTATGCGAAAAGTTGTGAGTTTAATTTATTGTTCGTTTATTTTAATAGCACGCGATAACAATGGTAATTGGCTGTGTAGTGTTAAGATGAGCAACCTACAGTTTCTAAAACAAATCAAATTCAAAACAATTATTACAATCAGCTCATTCACAGGTACTTCTAAATTGTCGATGAGTCGGACAGTCAGTCAGTCATACGTTATTGACATCATAATACGGAGCGAAATAATAGCCAATTACTGTGCTCAATGGAATATTTCGTATCGGAGTAATTTTATTCAGCCATGTAGTCGAACCAATGAATTGTTCGTCAGTCGTATTTGCGACCAATCAGGTGATTAAATCGTACTTTAACTTATATGTAGGTTCTAAATTGATGCTTAACGAAGTAATCAATGTCTATAAAATTAACGATCGCAGCTTATCCGACAGAATAAAATGAAGGTTAAGCATAATCGGGGCTAAAATGTGGTCACTGCTGGAACACATAAGATGGAAAGGACTAAAGGAGTGGGCAGCATTAATCCTAGGGTACAGAGCAAGTTAGTTGGTAGATGGTACTAAAGAAATCATCTTCCTATCATGCTTCTGTTCAACATGTTTTTCTCTTCCGTTCTACCATCACTATCATTCAAACTCAAAGAAGGAGATTTGAAAGAAATATTTCAAATCTCCTTCGACCCGTGATAGGCACTTTTGCATGCTGTACAAGTGTACACGATGTTCATTATAGATACAGTCCAGCTTAATTACTGTGAATGGCTTGTAGTTGCCTATTCCAAAATCGTAGATCTCATGAAGAAGAATAAAAGAGATAATTCTAATCTTAAAGATAAAGCCCTGCTGCTACTAACGCAAATCATCTCTCTATAATACCACACTAATACCACCACAGAACCGTCAATAAAAGCTATAATAATACTAATTGAGCTTAATCAAAGGACTAGACGACCCTATCTCCATCCAATGTCAACGACAGTCATTAATTAAGCAGTAATCAACTCTATTGTCAATGCGACGACGGGATTAATAAAAATAAATTGTGTGCGTCATGCCTGAATCGATATTTTACCCTACTTACGTGGCCAAAGTTTATTTGATGGCAGGTGGAAATATACATGACTACATACATAAACAACTTAAATAGATTAAATATATTATATATAGACATGAAAAATATTCCATCGCATATAGAAGGCCTTTTTTAAGGACACAATAATAATGCTGATGAAAATTACATAATGAAAGGTATCTATTCATATACTTGTGAGCATTCTCCCTATAATTTGGAAAATGTTGCCTTTTCAGTGTAATAAAAGGGATGTTGTAACGTTAAAAGATTGTATCTTTTTACAACCGCCACGGAAAAACCTTTCTATTCGTCGCACAATTTAATCTAGAATCTTCCGTTGTGTAACACTGCAATGCAGGTTGTGCAATGTGCATAGTTGACAGTTGTTATTTTTTTTACTACCTAGGCTCATTTAATATAGTCACGCTATGTACTAAAATGAAAAAGAAAGAACCACATAGCTGGTTAGCAACCATTCAAAGGGAGTTTCATATTTGAAGGACAGATATTACTAATCAGTACAGTTAACAGCAGTTATCAGATGGATGAGAAAGTGGCTAAGAATCCAGCTATAGGACTTTCCTGTCAGGGCTGCGGGTCATTCGAAAGAGATACCGCGGCCTCGGACACAAAGGGCTAAGAAGAAACATGGTCGGTTTTTATAGTCAGTAGAAGTCTGACACTCCCTACCGCTCCACTCAGAGCGGGAAGATTTTCCACCCTCCAAAATAAAAAACTTTGGGACTTTGTCCAGCTGTGAACTGGTCAAGACCTCTACTGCTGATGATAACACTAATACCTAACTCGCAAATTATTAGTGATCTCGACTGAAGGTTTTCACGTGGATCTGACATACATAGAACATCATCACCGGCTACGATCTTTGTTAAGGATTTAGTTATAGTGGACCATTGTACGTGAGCCATGGTGGCCGTTACTCCAACCAGTGCACCTCCCTTCAGAAGGGTCGAAGGGATCTTGAGGTTCCAAGAGTTTCCTAGCGGATTTGGAGGACGTTGCTCTCGAGGTGTGCATGCGTTACCGTTTCCTCCGCCTCCTTGCACGCTCTGCATAGAGAACTGTCAGTGATAAGTACCTAGGGTGTGACCCCACATACTCCTTGTGTCTCGGCCACAAGCATTCATCTGTTTATACCCGACACGCCGGTTGCGAATAGTACGCGGTTCATTGTATTGTATAACTGGCTGGAGTCCGCAACTCTACGTCTGAAGCGCGTATTTTGCGTACTTCCCCGAGACAGGGCAGCAGCGGGGTTTTACGATTATCTGACTCATTGCCTATACAGCTTCTAAAGAAACTTACCAGTTACAAGACGGCGGCACAAGTTTGTTAAGTTCTTCCAGCGACTTCTCAGATCGATACTCCTGGACAAAGGCCACGGTGACGACGATCATGATGGCCACCGTGATCGATATGGCGTCGTCGAACTGCCGCATCACCACGCTCACCACTGCTGAGCCTGAGAACAAGAGAAATAAAACGTTAATATTGGTGTTGAAGGGTTTGGTGACATGGCATGCACCACTGAGGTGCACCGATACCGATGTAGTGGCGAAATTTTGGACAAACTTTTAAGATACTGTTGTTCCACCTACAGAAGATGGTTGGATTGGTTGTAAAGATGCATTATGGTGTGTAAATAAATAAATAGAAGCAGTGGAATAGTACCGTAGTAAATGCAATGAAATGAAATGAAATGCCGCAGTGGGGAATTTGCAATGTTATCTTTACTTTTGAGATCAGGTGTGTGAGATAGGGAGAAATGGAATCTGAACTTATTATCAGTGATTGAACTAACCTAGGCTAATATTGCATAAGGATGTTTCAGCAAATCCTAAGGGCGGGGCGTCGCGCGGCGCGTTTTGCGTTTTTTAATTCAAACACATGGCGATGTATGAAAACGTTAAAGATTTCAAATATCAATTTCACGAGAAGCGTTTATTCACTCGTTAGTTTAAAATGCAGTGTTCGTTGCGGTGGACCCGCCTCTCAGTAAATGATTAAAAAAGCACGCGACGAGCCTTTTGCACGCGCCGCGCAACGCCCCGCGTGTCCGTAAACGAGCCCTAATTAGTATAATAATTATAGTTATGTTAATTTTAACTAGGAAAATTCTCTTACACGCATTTTTTGCAATCAGATGATTTGGGAGATACTTATTGTAATAAAAAGCTTTTATTTACCGTTGGTCAAATTATGAGTAGGTACTCATAACACGAAAACAACGGTAAAAATAAATCAAACACTTTTTGCTGATTCACAACATTCTAATAAAAAAAAAGATATTTTCTGCAGACTTGTATGAATCATGAATGAACTAATAAAATCACAGACATGAAACAACACGAATAGAGTACATTCTGTTGATCGTATGTATGACTTATGTATGTGTTAATCTATTTTAAGAGGGCTATTTGTAAACAATGCGTCACAATGTCCTCACTCTATATTGCAAACAAATGGCATGAACGCATACTGTTTTTAATATACAATGCAAACTTTAAGCGGTACTAGGCAACAGGAGTGTTTCGTCACCGTGATGATGATAATATAATTACAGTCCACAATCAGCCACCTTGGCGATATTAATTGCCCTAGTTTCTTTAGCCAAAGCTTTGATCCATCAGCCATCTTCACTTAGCCAGATGTGTGTTTCTAAAATTATTAATTAGTCCAATAAGACACAACTTGTATTGGAAAAAAACTTGAACTAAAGATAAAAACCCACCTACTGGCTGGCTAAGCATTTGCACTATGATAGCAACTATTATAGGTTATATATGTTATGCCCAAGAAGAAGATCAATACACAGTTCCATTAAAAATATAATAAATTAATCCTCTGAACCAATTCTACTCTCGATTTATTAACAATGAAACCCTTGAAACGACCTCAGAAAGCCATGGTGAATGACAGCAGGTGCAACCATTTAAAGGTCGTTCAGCCATCAATATTTCATGGCAACCCAATCGATCTATCGACTAGAAACTCGTTAGTAATCCTATGCATAATTTAGTCATTCGACCTCCGTTCAAAGACAATGGTAAAGTTTAATGTGTTATTTAAGAACTCTTTTTACTTGAAGGCCTCTTTTAATAGTCATTGCTAGAAGGCAATGGCTGAAAATACGGGTGTAAGGGTACGTCAATTACGCCCGTCCGGGCTGCGGGTTGTTCGAAAGAGATACCGCGGCCTTGGCACAAAGAGCTAAGGAGGAACATGGGTGGTTTTTAGTCAGTAGAAGTCTGACACTCCCTACCGCTCAAACTTCCTACCGTCCAAAAAAAAAAATTTAATGTTACGCCAAACTACAGAGTGCAATGGTATCTCAAACTATGGTCCATCTCATATCCTGCCCTCTTAGTTCACAAACATGCAGCCCTAGTGACACTTGCGCTGCCGCCGATGACGCGGTGGTAGACGGCGACTCGAAGAAAAAGAAATTACTCCAGAAAATAAGCTAACATTTCCTTCAATTTAATCCTGAAACGAGCGACGAGTTGGCGGATGATGAGTTTTCAAGTAACACCATATATCACGATCTAGAATCATGTACAAAACAAATGCTGTCTCATGATCTACTCGTCTCCCGCAATCATATATCGAGTCGCAACTCATTTCACCTTCATGGTTGCAAAGCTATTATTACCCCAGCGGGTATTTACGTAGATGTCCACTGCTTCAATGACATGGCTTATTACACGATTTGATTGTAAACTCATAATTTTTTGAGCTCATTAATGGGGCCCGGTAACAACCAAACAACGCAACTCATCGTGGAAGTATAGAGTGTTCTGTCAGAGTTGTTTTCATCCTCATTTTTATTGTAGACTGTATCATGTTTTATTTGACTTGCAAGGCATTAGCCTTATTAGTTAGTTATTTTTACCCGACTACGGCAAAGCCAAAGGAGGGTTATGATTTTGACTGGCAATGTATGTATGTATGTATGTATGTGTATCTTCATCTGTTCCCTCATAGCTTCTAATCTACTTAACGGAACTCGACATAATGAGGTATCGTTAGAACCGTCTTAATTTTCCGCTGAACATAGGCTACGTGACGTGTCACAAAAACCGATTTGGCGCCCTCTAGCGGACAAAAAGTAAGGCTTAAAAAATCTAAATGGAGATAAATACGCCGTGTTTGGTATCATTTGAAAGGGCCTCACTTGTACATTTCCAAAATATTGTTCAAATTTAAAATCACGCCCTCTAGCGGACAAAAAGTCAATAGTAAAAAAAAAATTAACACCAAAATTGTTTAAATAAAAAAAAGTAAAAAACTAAAACCCGACTACGACAAAAAAACGACGCTGAAAAAGTATGAAACAAGATTTTCAGGATAGAACAAAAAGAAAAGCCGTAGTCACACGTCATAGGTACCAACCTAAACACTTTAATACCGTGTGACTTCGGCTTTTCTTTTTGTTCTATCCTGAAATAGTACATTACTGCAGAATCCAGTAAGTAAGCCTTCCTGGCCAAGTATGAGTTAACCGGACCGAACCGCAGGTGAGGTCTGGTTATATACGAGGCCAGGATGGCTTTCTTACTGGTTGAGGTTTGTATAATGCTTTTCTCAAAAATTAAAGAAAGTTTAACAACAAATTCGTTTAATTAATATTGAAGGTTACATTCATATGTGAAAAACACAATAGCACTTTTTGGCCGACCCGGGAATCGAACCCAGGACCTCACGCTCTGCAGTCGAGCTTGCGACCACTAGACCAACGAGGCAGTTTAGGAAACAACTTTAGAAAAAACTTTTTAATAAACTGAAATTACTAAATACAATCATAAAATCCCACACTATACTTCTACAACATTACTAAGTACAAAACGCAACGTATAAAATGGCTGTTTAAGGTTCCAAAAATATATGTATCTCATAAAATGTCATACCAAAAAGAGAGATAGATATATATTTGGAACCTCCCTTCTATAACCATGTTATAATGGCTAAACTCTAATCTGTGTCTGGTACTCTGGTACTATGTTTTTTTTTTCTAAACAGATCTAAAGAGGATGACCTAGTGTCCAGTAAGTAAATTACATACTTACTTACTGGACAGTAGGAGATTCCAAGTTTAAAATCTCGCTTCTTACTGGACAGTTGTGAATAAGTCTCCGGTAAAGTTCACTTTCTGGATACTTTTTAGAGATGTTATGGCAACATTACATACCATTTTTGAGAAAATCTTGTTTCATACTTTTTCAGCGTCGTTTTTTTGTCGTCGGTTTTAGTTTTTTACTTTTTTTTTAAATCAAGGATTAAACATTTTCCCGTCGGGGCTGTGGGTTGTTCTTCACAAGAGAAACCGCGGCCTCGACAAAAAGGGCTAAGAAGGAGCATGGGTGGTTTTTAGTCAGTAGAAGTCTAACACTCCCTTTCGCTCTTCCCAAGAGCGGAAGGGATTATTTGATGATTTACCTCACGCTCAATAAAAAATGAAGGATTTAACATTTTAAACTTAGATACACAATTTTATTTAAAAAAAATATTACTTCCATATTTGAATCTGACTTTGTTAACAATTTCATGGGTTTTCTTTCATTGCAATGGTAAATTTTCTCAGAAAATGCAAAATCAGCTGCCACGAAATAACAGGTAGTAAGGGCCAAACCCTCCTAGCCCCTTCCCCACTTCTCTGTGAAATACCTTTTGGTGGGCCAAAATTTTCCGTAGGTCTCCACGATATATAAATTATCTTAAAATAACAATAAATAGGCATAAAACAGCAATAAATACGCTTATAATTTCTTGTCTAGGCATTATTATTTGGTGTGGGTATTATTTCGCAGCAGCTGATTTTGCATTTTCTGAGAAAATTTACCATTGCAATGTATATTTTTTATACATCATCAGAAAGTAGAGATTATAAGGAACACAACGCCTACCGACTTTTAAAAAAAAGCTGATATTTTGACGGCAGAATTTTCGATTGAAAATTAGGGTGCTTTTTTGATATTAAGTTAAAATAAGCCGAAAAAATAAATATTTTAAATCAAATAAATTACAGTGTATTTGGGACATAATAAGGTAAGTCTTCACCAAATTTCGTAGAAAAAAATTTTTTTTTTGAAAAAGATATAAATAAAAAACCAAAAACTTGGTTTTTTGAATTTTTCACCTAAATTTTGAGGTTATGTGAAAAAAGTGTTAAAATCAAAGTTGTAGATCTTTTTATGCTCTACAACTTTGCCATTACATTTTTTTCCATAGGACTTGTAGTTTTGCCGGAAATCGAGATAAACCGCTTTCCCCCCTCAAAAACCCCCCCACCCCCACTTCCCGACCTCAGATCGACCGTAATTTATTTGTCCTTAAATTTTTGTTATATTCTCTACTTTTTCCATTGGGTTTCATCCTACTGTAATTTTTTTTAATTTTTTACCATTTTTGAAGGCTTCGGCACTGGTCTATGGTCCCTTATCATAATGATGAACACTGAAAACGGGATATTACAAACAGTGCACAGAGTTTTCAGTATTAATGATAATATTCTAGAGGACTCCAGAATGTTACATACGAGTACCTTATTGAATTAGGTTTCTTTTGTAACGCATTCGGCCATTTTTACCCGACTACGGCAAAGCCAAAGGAGGGTTATGATTTTGACTGGCTATGTATGTATATATGTATGTATGTATGTTTGTATGTATGTATGTGTGTATCTTCATCTGTTCCCTCATAGCTTCTAATCTACTTAACGGAACTCGACATATGATGTTTCGTTAGAACCGTCTTTATTTTCCGCTGAACATAGGCTACGTGACGTGTCACAAAAAGCGATTTGGCGCCCTCTAGCGGACAAAAAGTAAGGCTTAAAAAATAAAAATGGAGATAAATACGCCGTGTTTGGTATCATTTGAAAGGGCCTCACTTCTACATTTCCAAAATGTTGTTCAAATTTAAAATTACGCCCTCTAGCGGACAAAAAGTCAAAAGTAAAAAAAAAAAATTAACACCAAAATTGTTTAAATAAAAAAAGTAAAAAACTAAAACCCGACTACGCCAAAAAAACGACGCTGAAAAAGTATGAAACAAGATTTTCAGGATAGAACAAAAAGAAAAGCCGTAGTCACACGTTATAGGTACCAACCTAAACACTTTAATACCGTGTGACTACGGCTTTTCTTTTTGTTCTATCCTGAAAATCTTGTTTCATACTTTTTCAGCGTCGTTTTTTTGGCGTAGTCGGGTTTTAGTTTTTGTGGATGGGAAGTCATCATATGACCCCTCCCGCTCTGGGCAGAGTGGAAGGGAGTGACAGACTTCTACCAATCTGCCGGGGCTGCGAGTTGTTTAAAAGAGATACCGCGGCCCCGGACACAAACAAACGGGCTAAGAAGGGACATGGGTGGTTTTTATTCAGTAGAAGTTTGACACTCCCTTCCGCTCCGCCTAAAGCGGGAGGAGTTATTTGATGATCAACCACCAAAAAAAAACAACTAAGTACTACCAACTAAAATCCACCCATGTTCCTTCTTAGCTGTTTGTGTTTCGGGCCGCGGTTTCTTTCGACCAGTCCCGCAGCCCCGCGGAAATCTTTATCTCTTCACAGCCGTACCTACTCATTGGTATTTAACATACATAGGTATATTAACTAAATGTTCAGAATGTTTACTGCCGAGGCCTACTACAAATACAATTAAGTATAACATTAAAATGTATCGTGAATTCGTGACTTACCAATACAATTTAACATACAAGTATGTACTAACGTCGACACCTTGCTGATATACGTGACGCAATTAATTTATACATAGACTAGAAAATAGAGTAGGTACTCGTTTAGTTTTTTGCCTTATCTATTAAGGTAAAAGTTGTTGGAAGTGTTGGAACCTTACATAGTTTTCAATGTAATTAAGTCACCTTTAAGTTTTCGTTAGTCATAGGGCGCGAATTGGAATCTTCAAATAACTTTTATTTAATTAATATGGCGGGCGGTTTGACATCTATTAAACCGTAATTTTTGAGAGCCATTGTAAAATCAGTCACTTTGTGAAAAATTACGAAAATGTCATAAAATTATTGTGATGTCATGCCGATCTCATCATTTCAATGTTATGAGTTAGCTGGTTAAGCAGAATACACAACACAATAGGATCTAATCAACTACACAAAGGTCTATTAGTAAAGCCATAATATCCCCAGATAGTCTCATTACAACATTTCTTCTTACTTAGACCCAGGTTTTAACCATCGAGTAATTTTTTAATCTCAAACTTCATCAACATCATTATTTCAGCCGAATGGTGTCCCCTCCAGCAGCGGTGGCCCAGTGGTGTCGGCCCCGACTTACGAACAGTAGGTCGTGGGTTCGAACCCAGGCAGGCGCATTACTTTGTGTAATTTATTTCATCACCGCTGCTCTCAAAACGGTGAAGGAAAACATCGTGAGGAAACCGGCAGGTCTTAGAACCAAAAAAATCGAAGACCTGTGACATCTGCCAATCCGCACTGGGCCCGCGTGGTGGATTATAGCCCATCCCTCTCCTAGAGAGGAGGCCTGAGTCCCTGCAGTGGGAACATTATAGGCTGATGATGATGACGATGATGGTGTCCCCTCCTCAAGATAGGGCGATCTCAAAGATCGCCACAACAACCGGTCCTGTGGTGGTGCTCTTATCCAGCGGATTGCCACAACCGTCACCAAGTCGTCCATAAAACCTCATGATCTACCCATGCTGCGTCTTCCGGTACGCACCCACCACTCTAGAACTCTTCGTCCCCAACAGCTCATATTCTACGAGCTATGTGAAACTTGGTCTATTCCAATTATGGTGACACAGAATAATCATATACCTTCTCCAGTTTGCATCTTAGAATTTTTCATAATTAGGTATCGATAGGAAAACGAGATATCAGTGTGGTTGTACTGGATATAATCAGCAAAACAGGACTTGTAAAAAAGCCCGTTCGGCATGAAATTCACAAGTTAAGGTTCCAATAAAACTGAATGTATCCTGTAGTTAGGGCAGGGTGCGACGTTACTTTTAAGTGGCCCAGTTATAAATAACGGTTAAACGCTATGGTACTCAAGCATTACACGGTTTTTAATGCTTTTAAAAATACTTTTGTATTAGAAACAAAGTTTTTTTTTAATCACACGTTCGTGGACTGCATCAAGGAATGTATTGGCAAGAAAGGGAATGTATTGACGTGACGAGCGATAGAGAAGTAAGGAAGCAGAAGACCTGCTGCGCCGACCCCCAATAAATTGAGATAAGGGCAAGAGAGTCCCCGTCGGGGCTGTGGTTTGTCGAAAGGATAACGCGGCTCCGACACATGGGCGAAGAAGGAACATGGGTTTGGTTTTTAGTCAGTAGAAGTCTGACACTCCCCTTCGCTCTGCCCAAGAGCGGATTCGATGATTCGATGATTTTCCAACCACCAAAAAAAAAAAAAAAAAGGGCAAGAGAGTCATGGGTTGTCTGATGTAACTCACCCCCTGGGGGTCGAGTGTGAACTACGTTTAGGGAATAGACAAATCTTTTTTTAGGGGTCGAGGGGCCGAGAGTGGACTAAACGATTTAAGATAAGTTATGGAATCAGGCGTTACTTTGCGGAAATCCATGACATTAAATGCTATGAAATATAATTATGTAGTTTTAATACCGCGAGTTTTTGTCTCGCGGTATTAAAACTACATATATTTCATAGCATTTAAACGATTTAAGTCAAGACTATTCAAATAGTGACGAAAATTTAAAAACGACTGAAAGCTAGTTACTATACTATCATATGATATCATAACGAAACCGAGGTGACCAAACAAAAAACCGCAGCGGCAAATCAGTGATGGACGGCATGTTTATTTATGTTAAACATCTGATGTAAATGTCAGAGGTTTCAGTTTTATTAACGCAATTATTTATGATATTTCTGTTTCTAGCACAAGTCCTTCTTGGCTTACTTATATTCTAATATATTGGAAATTCTCTGATATTAGCAAACATAGAGCTGGAGCCTGTTATATTTTATTTATTTATTAGGCTTCTCAACAATGAGTACACTGTTACAATTATAATTTGCACATTCAAACTTAAGACTAAGCGCCTCATTACTTAATTACATTATCCACAAACTAAATCTTTCTTTACGGAGATTGCGAGAGGAACTCGACTGGACTATGAACTTTAGAAGAGCTTTCATCACGTTTGATGCGAAGAATGGTGAGGTGTCCAGTACTGATTGTAAAAATACCCTTTTCACTTCTCTCGCTCTAAAATTCGTCTTTAAGTCGTGCGTAGGCGACATAAAGTCGCGTTATATGCTCTAGAGCATAAAGTAAAATCTTCGTCGAAGACCAAGGTAATCGGCACAGGTAATCGGCCCAACAGCCACAGGAACAACTTCATAGAATAACCTCTTTAATTTAATTCGTTTCGCTAGTATTCTAAGAACAAGGGATTACTGCTTTTCATTACGAATACAAGGAAAGTTGATGGGAATAGGCTTCCCCCAATTACCTAAATCGCTAGATGGCAATAGGCTTGCTCTTAATTAGGATGGTTGATGGCAATAGGCTTGCTCCTAATTACATCATTTGTAGGAATAGGCTTACTCTTAATTACATTGATTGATGGCAATAGGCTTGCTCAAAATGTTTTTATAACTGAGCAGTATGAGTAACGACATAAGTCAGGTGTTATGTCAAGTTTCCTACTGAAAAAAAAAAAGTTAATTGGCGGGAACCATAATTATTTTTACAATATTTACAAGTTGCTGTTGCATTTCCTCGCAATCGAAGTGAAAAGTAGAGTGTAAAACTCGTCCATAAAACCCATTTTACTCTCTACTTTATATCCATCCTCGCTCGCAAGCTCGCATCGGATGGATAAACGTCTCGTGCAAAATGGTGCGTTTTATGCACTTGGTGTACAATCTACTATTCTTCTTCTGTTCCCTCCATCAGCTCCTGTAATGTGCAAGTAACGGGACAGGCAGAACACAATATCAAGTGTCCCATCGTTTGTAGGGAAAACCTGTTCAATTGGAGATTCATAGATATCTATTAATGAAACTGGAGGCGCCACGACCAACACTTCTCTTTCCAGATTGGTGCAGTAATATAAACAAAATGTACTAAGTTTACATTCCCACGAGTAGTGAAGTTATAAATTGAAAAACATTCTTTTGTTATCGAAAGTTATTGATTTGGCGTCATCGAGCAACTGATTAAATAATTAATTATTATGAGTATCGTGCTTTATTGTAAATGTAATGGTTTTATTGAATTAAACAATGATCTCGTGGTACATACAATTACACTCCTTTGCAAAAAAAACGGGCACCTTAGGAAATTTACGTTCTAAGGTCGATTTGAGTTAATTCAATGAAATTTAATTGTTTGACGTAGTCTGTATACTTATAATCGTGTAAATTAATACGCGTGAAGTGAACTGTGGCAATTAAAAAAAAAAAACTATGAATTCTTTAAAACCGATGTACACGGCCAAACAATAAGAAGTGGTCGGCAATAAAGACAAGAAGATTTTTTTACTTTGTTTAATTAAATAAAGTTACAAATGTAATAACCTAATAACGACTCGAGTGTGACCTCCTCTTGCCAAAATCACAGCTTGAATCCTTCTGGGCATGCTTTCCACGATGTTTTTAATGACGTTTTGAGGAATACGTTCCCACTGTTCTGCAATGACTCTTTTTAGCTCCCTGATGTTTTGTGGAGCATGTTGCACTGATCTTACCCGTCTCTTTAGAACATCCCAGACATGCTCAATTGGATTGAGGTCAGGACTTCGAGCTGGCCAATCTAAACGACGGATCCCAACTTCTTGCATGTACGCTTCCACGTCGCCAGAACGGTGCGGGCGAGCATTGTCGTCCATAAAAATGGAATCTTCCCCAAGTGCAGTCAATGCGGGTTGTGCATATGGACTTAGGACTGCCATTATGTACCAGTGTGCATTTAATGTTCCATTTTCTATGAGAACTAACTCCGTACGCCCCATCGAATTAATTGCTGCCCAAAACATAACGGAGCCTCCGCCATAAGGAGTGATTTCTTCGAAACACACTTCCGCATAGCGTTCCCGTGGTCTTCGTAGCACTCGCCGGCGTCGGTCCTCTCCACACAAAGAGATTCTAGCTTCATCAGAAAACAATACTTTATTCCAGTCCTCCAGAGTCCATGAAGCACAATTTCGAGCAAACTGAAGTCGAGCAACACGGTGCTCACGGAGTAATTTAGGTCCCCGAGCCGGGCGGTAACTCCTGATATTGGCAGCCAAAAGCCTCCTCCTGACGGTCCACAAGCTAACTTCTACTCCTCTTACTTCTTCAAGGCTCTTCTTCAGGTCCACACTTGACGCCTTACGATTCCGCAAGGCCTGACTCACCAAAAAGCGGTCATCTCTTGGTTCTGTGCGTCGTTTTCTTCCCGAACCGGGTCTTCTTTTGACCGAACCGGTCTCTTGATACCGTTGCCAAGTCCTCTGGACAGTTGAACGACTCACATTTAGCCGCTAAGACACGTAAGTTTGCGAACAACCTTCTTCAAGTAGGGCTATAATTTTACCGGCCCTTATCGCTTTATCACTCATGTCAAAAAGTGGTATTTAATGTAAAAAGAAAGATAAAATTGTTTAATTTGCAGAAAATATCCAAAAAGTTTTAAAATTTTAGTAATCAGTAATAAAATCGTTTCAGCAATTCGCGCCATTAGTAAAGCAATTTTACAATAATCTACAATAATCATTATTTTCCTTTTGTTAATTTCAAAATTTAAATTTGGAACGTACAGAATCATGCCAGGATTCTTCAAATAACATGCCAAATACATCGTCAAATTAATAAAACCTCTTACTTGTCCTTCTTCATTGAAGTAGAGAAAAAAATATGAAGTGCCCGTTTTTTTTGCAAAAGAGTTTAGTTACGAATTGAAAATTATCATCATCATCATCATTTCAGTCAATCAATAGACTGACGTCTGACCCCAATATACCTATTTGGAAAAAGGTTAGGCAGATAATGAATCAAAGAAGAAAAGCCGTCAGTATAGAATTGACTAGTGGGAATATTGTTTTACCATTATATAGCACAGAAGAAATATAATAACACAGAATGTAAAGGAACCCTTTACGAAGCCCTAAGTAGTAATAATAGTCCTCCGTTTTTTGCCAATCCCAGCGGAGATTAGCCATCTGCGCGTGAGATATTACAGTGCACAAGTGTGTGCGCAGGCACAAGTGCACTCTCTGTTCCGTTTTCTCTCATAGTCCTCAGGGACGGCAATCCGACACGACCGGAGAGAGATCAGGCGCAGGACCAACGGTTTAGCGTGCTTTCCGAGGCACGGGGGTATTATTATACCACCAACTTCCAAACTCCGGGCTACTACTGGGAAATTTCTAATGAAAAACCCAATAGCACTTTTTGGCCGACCTGGGAATCGAACCCAGGACCTCACGCTCTGCAGTCGCGCTTCCGACCACTAGACCAACGAGGCAGTTAAACAAGTATTACGTACCTACATCAAATTACGTAATCCTTCGCAAAACTTTTTCCTGGGAAATGACTACTTTTTTTTGGGGTGAAAAATCACGTGTTTCGGTAAAACTCAAACTCGACGTAACCCACTCAAAAGATTGTGCTGATGACTGCTTTGAAAATTCAACGAGTCATAAAGGTAATTAAAGTAAAGTAGCCCAAGCAGCAGGCAAGTACCTTTAGACCTAGTATTAAAGAAAAACTTGAGATTTTTTTGGGAAAATTAACTATGAACTCAATATCTCCGCAATTAGAACGTATGTATGGTCCAAACTAAAAGAGTTATCGCAATGACGTTTGTTGTCTCCGTCAATGTAAAAAGTGCTTTTCAGCTTTTATTTAAAAATAAATAAATTGTTAAGGGCATTTTAAGAAATTGCATTCAATATCTTTAAAACAGACAATCTATAAAATATCTGGAATACATTTCTGAGCTAGCTCCAGTTGATCAATTTAAAACCAAATAAACAAATCGCATTATTAATCATAAGTTTATGAAAGTTATACCTAGGGTTACCATCCGTCCGGATTTGTCCGGACATGTCCGGACTTCTAGACCTTTGTCCGGACTTTGTCCGGTTCTTTAATTTGTCCGGATTTTTTGAGAATATCAAATAAGTCTTCAATCTGTATTAACTTCTCATTCATCTAAAAACAAAATATAAATTTTCTATAACATTCGATTTAACGAGATCAAACATCAAATCTTCTATTGCAAACAATCAACTAGGTACTTCAAACATAAAATATCTTCTTCGAAACAAAAATAGTTTTACGTAAAATAATCAAACTTAACGATAGTTTTCGGGATATTGTTTTTTATATTTTTCAGTGCCTGATACTTGAAATTAAAAGCCTTTCATTAAAACTTTTCTTGTAGAATTTTCACAGCTCATATTTTTAAGGTTGTATCGAATCATCATCAATGATCTAACCGAGGGTACCTACAATCTCCTATAAACCTACAATCAAGCTCTTTTGTCCATTGTGCTCCCATTAGAGAAAACACTATTTCCACACTTGCGTTTTGAGCCTGGATTACAAAAATAATCTCGCAAATACTCAATAGAACAGGCAGTCTGACAATTGTATTTTTTTTTTAAATAGTTTTAAAATGCATGTTGTAGGGAGCATCTTTCTAAAAAAATACTAAAATGTCCGGACTTTTATTAAAATGTCAGGCTCTTTGTCAGGACTTTTTAAATTTCTAAATGGTAAGCCTATGTAAGTAGGTAATATAAGAAAACGTTTTCCTTTCTTTCCCAACGAGCGTGACAAACACGCAAGCTTATATACGTAACGTTATAATGTCACACATTTATTATGTACCTATATCCTTTTCTTTTCTTAGAAACTTTGATGAGGCGTATAATGAGTGTCTGATGTTACTTGAGACATTGAACCATAATTTCTTTGGATGGTTTTTAGAACTTCAGTGATCTAAAGGTAACTTGGTATCAAGGGATCGCCGGAAGGGACATGTATTCGAATTTTTTGGTTCTAAGACGTGCCGGTTTCCTCACGATGTTTTCCTTCACCGTTTGAGAGCAGCGGTGATGAAATAAATTACACAAAGTTGTGGCGATTAGCGACATCTATCGCAACACCTGCGTACTAACAACGATCGACAGAAAATCCTACATCGCGCTATGAACATTATCCGCGACATAAGCCTATAAAGGAGTTCCCGACTTACAACTGTCGGGCAGTTAGCCCACCGGACACAACACCCGTCCGGTCGGAGGATCCTCCCTTTTCAATGGAGGATGAGGAACTTTACACCCTGTTCCTCAAACCCCCAAAAAGTAATAAAAGATTCGAACCCACAACTTACTGTTCTTAGGTCGGTTAAACTCTCGCACGTTGCAAACATATTATTAAGGGTTTCATAAAAAAAAAGTAAGTGAAGAAAAGACACATGACATTGCTATGAAGGAACTGAAGGAAACATAAATGCTGAGACGACTGACAGAGATGGATGAAAAAAAAGAGCTACCACGGTATTAAGCCGCTCCTAAATAGGCAATTCCCTTCGTAGAAGTAATTCTGTGGGAAATACACCTTATGCCGACGACGAAACTTCGCAGATATACACCCTAGATACCCCTAGATGAGCTTGATATAACATCGGACTGAGAAATTTCTAGAATCGCGAGTAACACGATAAGAGTGGTAGAATTGGCAGGTACAGCTAATGAGACAATTAAAAAAGTAAAGTTCCATTGTTTGAAATGCATCTTAAAGACATAACTCATAGTCATAACACGTCTTTGTCGCTTAGGAGTAGGCAATATAGGACGTCCTCATATAGTTCATTTGGTACGTAAAAGTTCCTCTGGTCGTTCACGCTCACAGGTTGTGTGTATCACGCATCTGACCTTTCGAAAGAACATCACCAATAAGGTCAGGGTATGTCCTTTTAGTACGTCCCCACCTAGCATTTCCACTGGCATCTGCTTTGTCTTGTCACCACAAGTCATGCTAATCATAATTACACCGGTGGACAAAAAAATTCATCAGGCATCTATTAAATCGGCAGTCGTGAACTCTGCCATGTTAATACTTTCTGTGTTAATAATTGGCTTAACGTACCGTGGCTTAGTTGAGAACTTCGTTAGTATAATTAAAACGAGGAAAAAACGTAAAATAATAACCTAAGTATTTTTTGTCAGAAGAATTGAAACTAAACGATAATTAAATCCTAACACCCTTCATAGCAATAATGAGTTCCACATGAAATCGCTAAAACCCCAAAGCATGACTATTCGCATAAAAAAAACTGCGTCAGAACAGGTTTGGGTATCAAGTGCATGCTGGCCGTGACAATGACCTCGGGTACCGCAAAACAACACACAAGTACTCTCAACTACACCTCACTTGAGCTACGAGTACCGCACTTAATGATACCACATAGAGGTGAAGGTAATGGAACATTGATAACAGGGATGTGCAGTCGGTTGTACAAACTGACTGAAGTGTGCTCATGTCAGGTTGATGTGCAGTTAGTTGTACTGTATTTTCGTGTAGTTTTAAATATTTCGCGTGTGTAGACATAGTGGGTGGCTAAGTTAATGAATGATTCTAAGGAAGGTAATAAATCAGTCAATAAAGCTTAAAGCGAAAATCATTCATGATAATTATAGTGTTCAAAACCTAATCGATAAATATTAGCCGACTCCAACAGCGGCACTTGAAGAGGGACACACAGCCACGCCTCTAAACAACAGAGCGCAAATATAACACCTCTCAAATTTATAAACCGCTGACCAGGGCCCCGAGTCTGCTATTCAATAGTGTCAGAATGGTCGATCATTGATCTCATAATGGTTGATTTACGACAAGCCAAAAAGTACCTTAAGTCGACAAGCATAAGGTACTTTTTGGCTTGTCATCAATCAACCATTATGAGATCAATGATCGACCATTCTGACACTATTGAATAGCAGACTTGGGGCCCAGGGCAGCATAACACGTAATGGGCCTACTACACGCACGCACTTCCCCACAGTTTTGCCTGCGGGATTACACGGTGCACACAGTACATCGCGCGTGTGGTTTGTAATGGTAATACAGTTTTACCAACCATACGCGCGATGTACTGTGAAGTGTGAACGAAAACTGTGGGGAAGTGCGTGCGTGTAGTAGGCCCATAAGGGAGAAGGTAAAAAGAATAATGCTGCCAGCATTGATGATAATGATGATGATACTAGAGCGATAGGTAAGCGGAATAGAAGAAACAGAAACAATATCACAGTAAAGCAACAAAGAACGTGTGCTTCTCCTTACCTATTCAAACAATAATCTGGTAAATAGAAATGTGTTCTTGCACCTAGCCAATTGTTTATACTAACAGCCTTACAGTTATTTACGTATTTATCCACAAGTTGCTAGCGAGCAGAAACTTGTGGATGCTTTCATTCAAGATTCAGGTAGAGTTCTATGACAGGCGATACCTTGTTCCTCAAGCTTTGGGAAAATAAAGTTACAGGTAACCAATATTATATTCAATGACTTTTTTTAGATAGTTACATGCGTTTCAGCCCTCCTCATTACATATTCAAACCAAGATAAACCACTTCCTTTAAACTTATCTGTAACAGGCATCACTTTCAAACTTCCTCTAATAAACTCCTTTAATTTACCCATTCTTGTCACTCCGCACATCCATCTCAATATTCTTATGAGACGTCTATCACACATGAAAATCTAGATTTTACTCGAAACTTAAGCCAAATAGTCTCAGAGATGACACATTAAAATTGGAACAGCTGATAATAAAACTTGTCATCATTGCAAGAGACAAGATTTGCATATTCAAAAGGTCGAAACAGTCTATTTAAAAAGGAATAAAATCAAAAACTCGCTGAGATAAATCCCAAAAATAGTCGTTTCGGTCGTGGTTATAAATACTTGAGTGTTCGGTCGCGTTGGTGCATCCGCTGACGTAGGTACTAAACCAGCTTATTTTAATAATATCCCTTATTTTTGGAACAGGTACTTTGTAATGGTCTGCAGCTGGATGTTTTCTTATTCTAGTGTCATATTAATGTCACAAGCGCCTTGCAACTCGTCTCTCTATTCTTTTACTGTATTGATTGTTATTTTGTGTTGTCACAAACATACTATTTTTATTAAAAAGATATTACGATATAGATAAATCATAATTATCCCAAATTTTCGGTTCTAGATCCTGCCTGTGGTTTCCTGCATCGTTTTGAGAACAATGCATAATTCGACATCCACGTAAAAGCTTAAATTCATTCTCGTCTTTCCAAAATCAACATACATCAGCCTCAGTTTACCAAGCCAATCATGATTACGGACTAATATCCTGAAGCCCTTCAATGTCCAATCAAAATTCACTTAACCAACCAATACCTACACTGATAGAATAGAAATCTGTCAGAGTAGTGCCCCTCGACCTTTCCAATCTGGCTACCCTCATTACGACAGCCGGGATGTCATTAGTCTCATTAGGCCCCTTATCCCAGGCTGTCAGAGGAAGGACATTGGGTACCCATAGACTACGTGTTTATTAACATCAGGTTTAGATGCTGGCTCGCTAAAATTGATAGGGTTGGCGCTATTCAACTAATCTGTCAGAAGGGGTGTCGTATCTGCCACTTGTTTGATATAAGCGATATGAACATTGTTCCGTGACCCCTTTAAGTGGTGTTAATCACTTATGATGTTGAAGGCGCTTTAGTTAGGGTTGGTGCTTGTCTCAGTAGTCAATAGAGTACCAATCTTCGTTGCTTTGTCTCCAAAGATTGCAGCAGATCAGTCTTCAAATTCGTAATATTTATTTATTATTTATTTATTTATTTAATGTGAAAAACGTGTGTGTGTGTGTGTGTGTCGTGTGTGTGTTTGTTTGATGTGATGTGTGTTTTGTGTGTTTTTTGTGATGTGTGTGTGTGTGTGTGTGTGTGTGTGTGTGTGTGATGTGTGTATGTGTGATTTTGTGTGTGTGTGTGTTTGTTTGTGTGTGTTTGTTTGTGTGTGTGTGTGTGTGTGTGTGTGTTTGTTTTATGTAATGTGTGATGTTTTAAATTTTAATTCTAATTTGATCAAGATCCTTCAAAATAAGAAACAAACACTAACGCTCTTAAGTCTGGTGAGACAATGACGACAAATTAATTCCAGGGAAATGACTTAAATATTGTATATTTTCGGAGAACTTTAAAAGTCCAATTCCGAAGGCATTCAAAGGCAAGGATCAGAGCTGTTAACAGCAGTGCAACGAAAGAAACCTCAAAGACAGTAACGATATGAAAGTAACAAGTATACCACAAGGAGCACCTAAATACCATACCTTACACCTTTTTCCAACAAAACTTTCAAACTAAGTGATACCCCTACGACAGCAGCTGTACCCTGCAATTTCCAGGTAGGTACAATATTAAACTAAGTCAAGTCACAGGTGCTCTGAATAAATTTACGTCTAGCTAAAAGCCTGGCTAAATTGTGGCCTGAAGCTCGTAAATGTTTGAACGTCCTGATCGATACTGTAATATGTAGATGTTTGAGCTTTGTAGGATGAAACTCATCTAAATTAAAGCCTCTTTCGTGTTTGCTTTATGTGACCGCATTGTTGTTCAAAAAGGATTTTGTTGCGGTTTACAGCGTCATTCGGAGAACTTTGTTTGTTTGGGAGGTTTATGAGTACCTACCATTGACTTATATATTACTGCGTAAGGACTGGGCGGACCGCATGATAAAATGACGCCTCGAATTTGGTCCCAAATAGGTCTTGACTAAACCGAAGTTTAAAAGAAAATGAAAATGAAAAATGAAAATGTAACATTTTTTTTTATTAACATTTTAATGAAAGGTTTATTTAATTTCTTTAAACCTCGATAATACCACGCCACGCCGCTCATACAAGGTTACGTTTACGATCAGCCTGATTAGTTCATAAAGATGACGTTAGTGTTTCTCTATAAGGGGAACGCATCGAGCAAAATGTTCGGACGACCGTATCTTTAGTTTTTATATCAATGGTACCTACACAATACCTCACCTGTAATTCCCGGAGGGTAAGGCAGGTACCTAATAGTAGAACTTATTACATTTAAAGTAAGCTAATTTAGCTTAGGTACTCTATTTCTGTTTAATCTCGATGTGTTGTAAAGTCGTGAAAACCTTTTTTTTTTACTTTTTTTCCACACCTCTAGGAACTTAACAAAAAAAAGTCTAATGCAAATATGACTCCACTTCGTTCCGCCTGTTTGTCTAATTGGGCTTTAGAATTTTGATATTTGTAAGTCATGTTGTTTTTATTCCGAAAATTCTTGATGACCGATAGACAACATTTGCTATTAATACCTATACACGTCTCATTTATTTCAAATGCCCTTGAACACACGAGTTGATTGACACTTAACATTCAAAAAGGACAATAAACATTACGAATTTATTAGTTTTTATTATTTAGTGCTCTCAAGAATGATATAAATATTTTATTAGCGACTCGTGAGCAATAGTTTCACATTTACTCGGGCTTCCGATCTCTAGCGATCGCTTGCCTAGGATTCCAAATTCACATTTACTCACTGTAAAGTTTTAGATGGGGTACTGCCTGAACTACACACATTTTGTCATCATCATCTGCCTAGCCTTTTCCCAACTACACACATCAAAAGTGTCTAGGGATCAAGCATTTTTATGCGGATTTCTTGAGATTGAGATGTGGCTTTGTAATAAATTTATGATTTTATAAAGGCAAAAGGCAGAATTCGTACCACATACTTTTTTTGTTGTTTTGTGATAGAATTTGTACCACTTATTAAGTCAATTAAACCATTCATTTTCATGTAACATTAGTATTTTTAGAAGTCTGGATTCATTAATTATATCAATTAAAAGATTTAAGTAATTAAACGTAATATAATCTTAAACTAAACGTAGTTATGTTTTTAGAAGTTGCCATTTGTAAAATATCACGAGGTTCACAATGATAAATAATTATTTTAAATAGAAATAACAGTAAATATAATTAACCAATTACACATTATACCTTACAATTAATAATTATTGCATACAATCTTAATAATTAACTATTTAATGATAGGAATTATTTTCGACATCAATGTTTTTTTTGTATTGGCAATTATTTTATTGACAGTATTTGACAGATTAGGAAAATCACACAGATTATATGGGAAAATCTTTCCGAGTCTCTGTTCAGTTCTTTGCTGTTGTTTTGAATTCAAATTGTGGTTTGTAACTGCATCTGAGCAATTTAGCAAATTATCTGGCCATTTTTACGTTGAGTCCAGCTACTGCTCCTCCGTACTCTATCTAGTAATTTCGCGAAAGGACGCTTTATTAATTGTGCTGTGTGTGTACGTGCTTTTAATTAAAATGACGAGTTTGCAATGCATCAATTGCAACGTTCGCTTGTCCCGAATATGAAGGCACGCTTTATCGGATGAGAATGAAGATCTCGTCAATACTATTCGGCTGTGGACATATCCTAGAGATGTAAGTAGTTTCAAACATAACATTTTGCGTACGAGTGTGCCAGTTACGAAGTGATAACTTTTACGTGTTAAAAAGTAGTCCTTACCATTTAAACTACACGATATCATACTAAAATAATATGTGTGTACAAAAACTAAACTAAACATTATTTGAAAAATATAACAAACACTATTGTGGTTGTTTACATATTTACAATTTGTCCTATATAATGTACAAACACATAAGTGATCGTTTTGCATGTATTGTTTACTTGCCTAACACTTGGTTGCCTAACTTGGTTTGCCTAACACTGTTATAATAGTTATTACTCTGTTAGTATGACTGTTGAAGTGTCATAGTCATATAAAGCAATGTTGAGCCGTACACAAAATCACTTCTTTATTTCCAGATAACACCTGCTGACCATGTTTGCCATGCATGCTGGCAGCTAGCTAGTCATCCCCGTTTTCTGATAATATGCCGAGGAGACGCACAGGCCATCAAAGTGTTTGTGTTGTATGTGGACGATCCATACTACGAATCAGTCAACGCAGGATTTTGATTGAAGGTGCAAATGAAGACGAACAAAGAATGGCTAACACAGTTACTACTTGGATCCAAGCACGAGAGGTATAACAACACATACCTATTATAACTTTTATCGATTAGGTGTCTTGATTTGATGTGTGTTAAAACAATGTAAATTATTTCCCACTAATACCATGCATTTTTAAACGCAACTTTCTTTATTTATATTTTTTTTATTTTAGCTCGTTCTGAGGATGAAGCTTGTGTGCCGTGTTGGCTAAGAGCTAGAAGAACTAGGGTTGGTTCACCAAATGAAGATATTCAACCCATTGTACCTGATCATCTGGAGGGTGATCATTCTGATTTGATGTGTGCTGTATGTGGTCAGAGTCTATCCGACTCAACATCAGACCAAGAGTGGAATCCCGACAACACTGCTCGTTTGATGGAGCACCAGCAGGTATATGTATATGAAATATATTTATAGTAATTAGCTTATAATAATGTGTCATGCAAAGGGCAATTACTATTTTATGTTGCTAAATCTGGGACAATCATGATGGCTCTACTAACAACAAAAGGGTACTGGTTTTTCCATTGTCACATAGCCCTTCTCTCTATATTAACACAACATAGATATTTTTGGTAAAGATTTTCTGTAAGGTGAAAACCAAACATTTTATTTATTTATTTAAACTTCATGCACAAACGTGGTACATAGGCGGACTTAATGCAACAAGGCATGGGTTTGGGTTTTTATGTCAAGAACTATTCTGTAGCTTGGTCATGTTGGGCGCAATTTATGTCTGTCAGTGCTTAATTTGTGTTTCATCAATGTTATTTATTTACAGATGTCATCCATGCATGAAGTTTATGGAGTTTGCTGGGGCCAAGCTCGAGATTAATATTATTTATCCATGGAGGAATTAATATTATTTGCTTGTGGTATATAGGTACCAAATTCGCCAGGCTCGTTCATATGTGGGTGAGCATTTTCGGTTTCATGGAGTATGATCTATGTTAGAGATAACTCGAGAGAGAATACATGGCTTAGAGGGAATAAACCCAATGTTGCTTCGTGCTAAAATAAAGTCCCACCATTCTTCTGCTAGAACTTATTTCGTTTTCTTACAGAATCAAATATGAATGGTCGGGACGCAATCAAAAGTTATTGTTGTAATTGCATTGTAGGTTTAAGAAGTGGGATGCTGCTCACACGTTATGAGCATTATTTGGTACCTTAGTTACGCTCGCCATGAAGATATGACCCGACCTGCCCCTTGCTTAGATGAAGTAATATTAAGAAGTAATTAGGTAATATAAGAACAATAAAATAAATGTTAGATCCTACAAAAACAAAGTTGTTTTATTTAACCACACTCAAAACTCCATCAGCACTTCATCATTTATCATCATCATCATCAAACTATTGCAGACCGCTGCTGGACGCAGGTCTTTCCTAAAGCACCCTACTGAATTGGTACAATTCTAATGTCAATTTGCCAACTTAATGATAAGTAAAACACTACAAAGATAGCCAACTATCTAGAACATATTATTATCCCTTTTCACCAAAACAATGTTTATATGCCTACACGTAATACTTAATATTTATTGGGACATAACCTCAAAAATAAAACTGGTTATAACTTTTAGGTCCCAACTTCTAAAAATCTAAGAATTTTAAAAGGGCTTGCCTATTGTATTGACTACCAATTAAAACAAAAAATATCCCAAAACACGACATTTTATTAGGTGTACGAAACTCCCATACAACCCTGCCTTTCGCCTTTATATGGATCCTTTTTGGTGCATTTCATAATTTGAATCAGGAACTGTCAATCAAATTCGAGTAAAAGATGAAAATCAGCTGTCAATATTTTCGCTATAAAAACATACAACGCATTGAAGACATTATTAGTGCTACTAGCTGTTTCCCTACTACTGATTAAAACCAACGTTATTATGGAGCGGCGACGTCATTTAAGCAGGGAAGAAATGCTCAGAGCCGTGGGAATGATAGAAGCTGGTTCCCGGCAACGTACTGTGGCTTTAGCTCTGAATACAAGTCAGAGTGTTATCAGTCGACTTTGGACACGTTACCGAAGCACTGGTACCGTGACTGAGCGCCATGGAGGACGGTATCGCTGCACCACACGGAGACAAGACCGATACATTCAAATCTTAACTCGAAGAGCTCCAACAATAACCGCCATGATGTTAGCCGTGAGGCTTCATCACTCTTCAGGGAACTTAATTAGCGACCAAACAGTCAGAAACCGCTTGCATGAAGTGAACCTTCATTCCCGAAGACCGCTACGGGTACCACCTATAGCAATGCACAATCGTAGGATTCGATATCAATGGGCTCTTGAACACAGAAATTGGGCAGAAGAACAATGGCGTTTCGTGTGCTTTTCTGATGAGTCTCGTTTTGGTATGAGACCGGATACAAGACGTATACGACACTGGAGAACCCCTGGACGCCAACAGCGATTAAAATCCTGCCAGGAAGTCCATCCTTATAGTGTAGTGGTGGAACCATCATGGTATGGGCGGGTATTTGGATCGGCGGAAGAACTGAGTTGATTTGGATCAGAGGCAACCTCAACGCTCAAATTTATGCTGAGACGATTGTATCAGACGTCATCGTTCCTCTACAAGTGCAAATCGGTCCCTTATTTCAGTTAATGCATGATAATGCACGACCGCACACCGCAAGAGTTGTAAGACAGACTCTCGCCGCAGCTAACATCAATGTCCTGCCCTGGCCTGCTCAGTCGCCAGACTTGAACCCGATTGAGCATGCATGGGATATGCTACAGAGAAGAGCTCTGCCGAATATGGAGGGTATCCAGTTGCAAGAAGACCTTTTTTTGTTGTTGCAACGAACATGGGCGGCCATTCCGCAGCGTGATTTGGATGAACTCATTTTGAGTATGCCAAACCGATGTTCTTGTGTTGTTAGTGTTCGCGGTAGAAACACGGATTATTAATTGTTTAAGTTACCCAATAAAATTTTAAAGAAAACTGTTATTTCAGTCTTTTTTTCGAACTTTAATGTTAGTGGTTCAAATGTCAAAAATCCCTTTATTAGGAAAATGGCAAATTTCTTTATTAATGCAAAGGTGACTTGGTTTATCGTTACTGTGACAAACGAAAACACTTTATTTGATGAATCCTTAAAGAAAATTTTAATTAATATCAATCAGGAGAAAAGTTATTGCAAAAATATATGTTGATCCCATTGATGTATTATAACCCTAGATGCACAGTCACGAACAAAACAAACAGTCGAAGCTGTCGCCAAACACTCACCAATACACGCACTACTACATAAGTAGTTATCGTTACACTATAAACATATTTTTTTGCAAATTCAACCTTACGCAGATTCCTTAAAGTTATTTTTACAATGCAGTTATAAAAAGCAATAATAATTTTACGACCGAAGTAAGCCGGTAGGACAAGGTATGGAGTGGAGACGAATAGGTACTTTTTATGTTTTTTTAATACTTAATTATTATTTTAACAGTTAGTTAAATTGTGTTTTAAACACATAATTTTACTTTTATCTAAGGGTAAATGTTTTTAGTTAGGATCTGACTGTGTTAGTGTACGTGTAGTCGTGTATAATCAATGAAACAAGTATTATCCATTCGAATCATTTATTTACATTTTTGGTTTAAAGGTATTAGTAGAACATTATTATCGAAACTAAGTAGTTATTAAGTTTAAGGTGTCAAAAACGAAGTCAAATTGACGACCTCTTCTCCTTTTGAAATCCAATTAAAAACTAATATAATATGTAACGTATACATTATTGTTAAAAACATAAAACAAAAATCTTATTGATTAAAAAAACATAAATAAACACAATAAAAAAAAATCGACTCCATTCGATACGAACAGGGTCATTTGTATAATGCGACTAAAAGAAAACACTTGTAATACATCGTTCATACGCTAACAAAGCAACCATTGAAATATGCCGTATTATACTCGGACCGTTTAGTAAAGTTCTGAGAGAAATTAAATCAAAATCACGTATTGCTTTCTATATTATGCCAGAAACGCAACAAAAATAAATCAATAAACATTTTTACTTACCGAAAATACGATATCCCATCCTTTATTAATGTCTTTGACGCTGTATTTTTGCAAATTCTCAGCGAACACTTTGGCATTTTGTACGACCGTGCAGAGACGCGAGCGACGCGAGACTATTTGAAATGAGTTCACGATTTGTAATTTTGCACTCATTTTAAGCGGACGGTTTTGAAGTGTGTATCTTGGGTTTTACATCAATGGTTGATCCCTAGACACTTTTGATGTGTGTATGTCGGTGTCGGCTTCCAGTCAAACCGAATGCAGCTAAGTAAATACTGCAGCGTTTTACATGCAATGGAGCGACTGCCTATTCTGGTCAGAATAGGCAGTCGCTCCATGGGTCACTGGGTCGCTCACTGGGTTGTAGTTGTAGAGGTCTCCACAAAACCCAGTTAATACTGGGTAATACCATACCCTTTGGTAAGACTGACACTTTATCCTGATTTATATTATTTTCTTTTCCCTTGAGCGAAGCAAGAATACTGTTTCTGTTTCGTTCTGTTGTTTTGGGATTATTTTCCTAAGGGTTCATTAATATTCTGAACATGGACTTCAATATTAGGTACGTGATCGATTGTAATTTTAATACAATGTAGTATCTAGGCCACAAAACGGATGTTACAAGTTCAATACATTTAACTTGTCATTAAGTACCATTTTTGCGTGCTAAGAACCAGTCTAGATATCTACACATACACCTATAGAACATAAGTCATTGAACTCGAGATGGTGTGTGTTTGAAAGTATGACCGTCAAAATAAGAGTCTTCGAAAGAAGGTCTTAGAAAGTTTGGTGCAGCACGCGTAGGATTTTAATGATCCTTTGCTTGTGAAAGTGTGGACCTAGGCGTTTTTACCCCCAAAAAGGACTCCTGTCTATTCCCAGTGCGTCACCCTTTATTATTACCAAAATGTGAGGAGACCTCGAAAGAAAGTCTTAGAAAGTGTGGTGCAGGCTGCAGCATGCATTGGATTTATATCCTTTGCTTGTGCACCCGAATGGAGACTCCTGTCTATACCCCGCCCTTCACCTTTTATTATTACCAGACATTCCACTAAGTAGCATTAGTGAGATCAGCAACTTTCCCAACATTCATTTTTTTTTGTCTACCAAATAGGTAGTACTCAAATGTAACAACTTTTTTTTTCTAACTAATAAACAACGCGCACAATTTAGAACTGGTTGGTTCCTATAAACAAACGACTGGGGGTGAGTAGGTGTAAATAGGGGATGAAAGTTTGTACGGTTGTTGCCATGGTTGCATTTTTGCTGAGGGAATGGGGATTCCCAAAAATGCAGAAAGGGTAGGGTAGTTGACAAAAATAAACTAATTAGTCCGTCAGATAGATTTCCAAAAAATATTGTACACGTATTTTTTCTTTTTTCACGTAAACAAAAATTGAAGACGATACAGTTTTTTTTTTTTTTAAACGTTGCCCCACACTAGGAATTTCTCCTGTATCGTGGCCTCGTGGGTGCGTTCACAAACATTTAAACTCACATACACAAATACCCAGACCAGAAACAACTATTTGTAGGCCATACAAATATTTGTTCCGTGCGGGGATCGAACCCGCGACACGCAGCACAGCAGTCCAATCGCTTAGCCACTGCGCCAACCGTGCCGTCAAATTCAACGGCATTGAGTTCCCCTCACATTAAAACAAAAAAAATATCGATAAGTACATTTTAGTAATGGAAAAAGTAATACAAAACCGATAGTTTTACAATTCTCAGAACCACAGGGCAGGTTATTCCATGGGACCAGTGCAATACAGGAAATATCACAGTAAATGCATCCTTATTTAGCTTAGGAAACGAGCTTTTTGCGGACCTTAATTAAAAGCATTTCCTTTGCTCACAGTTTAATGAATAGGTATCGTTTATTTACATTAACAGGTTCGTGTCTATCTAAGTAGCAGGAAAATGTGTGAAGACTAAGTTAAGGGAGAACATAATATAGGTAACATCACACCCGTAATCTCCGAAAAGTTAGGCAGAGGTGTACCTAATAGTATAGCCACATTTCGCCCGTTGTTTCAGTTCCATGTAACCGGGCACAAGTTCAGACTCCGTGGCTGCTACAGAGAAATTCCTGATGGAAAAACTCAATAACACTTTGCCTGCCCTAGGAATCGATACCAGGACCTCATTCTCAGCAGTCGCGCTTGCCACAACTAGGTTAACGAGGCAGTCGAGAGTATTTAAGGTAAGAAATTCGTCGTAACTAATTAAATTATTTACTAATTAAACTTTTTACTATGCGATATACCTACCTACTTAGCCATTAAAAAGTATGTCTTGAAAATCGTGCTAAAAATTTTTGGTCATCTAAGAAATCCTATCCTATCCCAGAAACTTCAAGAGATAATCGGGCAGACCAGCGTTTTAAAAATAACTTCTTTATTTTACCAGTGGGTACCATAAAAATAAACTTGGTTCTTTACGAGTTCTACCGAACAGTTAATGGGAAACGAATATTTCGGTTGAAGACTAAATATCAAGAAGCTCATGTTTCAGTAAGGAAAACTATTTGTTTTATCGAAATGGACGATTTTGTGAAGAAAAGGTTTATTGCGAAATGTTCGTTAATACTTGGAGGAAGACTTTTGGCCGTAGACGACAAGTTCCACTGGTCATTCAGCACAAGTGAAGTAAGTTTTTACGTTAAATAATTATGTTACTATATTAGGTACCTACAAGCGACCCGCCCCGGCTTCGCATGGCTGCAATGTAGATATAAAGCCAGCTCTTGAATCACTCTATCTATTGCTGAAAACTGTATTAAAATCCGTTGCGAAATTTAAAAGATCTAAACGTACCTACAAACAGCGGGAGCAATTTTTTATCTACGGTACTCAAAATACACCTTTGGACGTGGAGTTGCAGACACCAGCCCGTTATAAAATACAAGGTATAAGCTATGAGCCATTATAACCTGAAATAAATGATGTTATATCTGTTATTAATTACTGTTCAGTAGAACAGTTACAGAATACTTCACAAATACATAACTCAGAATGACGATTAGAATTTATCGACCCTTCCAAAATGGCTGCTCTCCAACGGCACAAAATACTAACAATACGCGAGACGAGATGCATGAATACATCAAGTAGATACCTATAACACTATACCCGGGTGTTCGGGAGGTAGCCATAGGTACGGTCAGCAATCAGCATCAGAACTAGATTAACACTACCTAAAGTTGCAAAGGCTGGGCAGCGTTCGGGAAGCTGCGCGGTATCTTCTCGTCCAACTTACCCCAGTGTCTCAAGACGAAAGTCTATGACCAGTGTGTGTTGCCAGTGATTACATACGGGACCGAAACGTGGTCGCTCACAATGGGCCTTATCAGAAAGCTCAAAGTCACCCAAAGGGCAATGGAGAGGGCTATGCTCGGAGTTTCCTTGCGTGATCGAATCAGAAATGAGGACATCCGCATGAGAACCAAGGTTACCGACGTAGCCCGAAGAATCGCCAGACTTAAGTGGCAATAGGCAGGGCACATTGCTCGCAGAACGGATGGCCGATGGGGCCGAAAAGTTCTGGAATGGCGACTGCGAACCGGAAGACGTTGCGTTGGAAGGCCTCCCACTAGGTGGACCGATGACCTGGTCAAGGTTGCAGGAACCCGCTGGATGAGAGACGCACGGGACCGGTCAATGTGGCGACGCCTGGGGGAGGCCTATGTCCAGCAGTGGACGTCTTTTGGCTGAAATGAATGAATGATGATGAAAGTTGCAAAGCAGGGTTTTTATTAAAAACTTGTTAAGATATTACTCGTTACTAACAAGTTACTGAGGAGTAAGGAATATTTTAATAAAGAATAAACTTCAGAAACATTAAAAATAATAGCTGGAGTCTAGGTGTACTTCACAAATACATAAATTCAGAATGACGCGTAGAATTTATCGACCCTTCCAAAATGGCTGCTCTCCGACGGCATAAAATACTAACAATACGCGAGACGAAATACTCGAATACAACAAGTATTAAAATACCTATAACAACACTATACCCGGCTGTTCGGTAGCCATAGTACGGTCAGCATCAGAAGTGGATTAACACTACCCAAAGTTGCAATTCAGATGAGATTTTTAGGGTTCCGTACCTCAAAAGGAAAAAACAGAACCCATAAAGGATCACTCGCGTGTCTGAATTCCTTATCTCCGAAACCCACGGAGCCTACAATTTTGAAAAAAATACAGAAATTAATTCAACACTTATAGATTACATACAGGAAAACCAGAAGTACGGAACCCTTCATGTCCAAGTCCGACTTACACTTGGCCAGTTTAAAAAAAAAACTTGTTAAGATATTACTCGTTACTAACAAGTTACTGAGGAGTAAGGAATGTTTTAAAAAATAAGTACCTTCTGAAACATTAAAAATAAATAGCGATACATCAAATAATTAAAATTCTGAAATGTTAAGCTACTTCTGTTGCTGACCGTACTTAGGGGATGGGGATGGTTACCGCCCGATCGATCGCAGACGTCTGACATAGGTATTATGCGATATAAAATGTACGACGCGATGGCTATTGGGAGGCCAGCCCCTAACTAACCATAGCCGATTTTTTTCTATTAAGATCTGTTTTGAAAATTTTAAAATAAGTTTTTCTTCTTTTAGTATCACTCAGTACTTAAATATTGAGATATAGCATCACTAAGTGGCCATGTCACTATGCAAAATTGCAATTCCGAATATAGTGAAATCTAATTTTGAAAATTTTACATAGGTAGGTACTTACCGACTTTATTTCAAAAAATGGTGTCTTTGAAAGATACCTAGGATACTCCTAGAAAAAAATTGGAACGAAATGTATAAAAACCGAATAAATACACAAAAACGCATCCGACCGACATTAGAACGTGTCTTGCACCAGAGACCCAAGTACCCAACCACGAGCGCGCAGTGTAAACGTCAATGCGCCGATTTTAAAATTAAAAACCCTTTTTTTTTTTTTGGTGGGTGGAAAATCATCAAATGACCCCCCCCCCCCCCGCTCTTGGGCAGAGCGAAAAGTGTCAGACTTCTACTGACTAAAAACCGAATCCATGTTCCTTCTTTGCCTCTGTGCCGAGGCCACGTCATCTAGTACTAAAATCCGCAAAATTCAAAAAAAAAAAAAACCCTCATTTCACATTTAATTTTCATAATTTTAGAAATGCATTCAAGTTTTTAAACTGACATGATCAATAACATTATTATTAATAAAATAACTTGTAAAGGATTACTTACCATGTTTAGGTCCAATTTATTTTGAGTTACCGGATATATCGGCGCTGTTGCAAGCACCATGATCACGGATAAACTGATGGTATTGCAGGGGGATGTTTATAGGCAGACAAAACGGTCTACCCTGTCTTGTTCGTTTTGGCGCTCGGTACCATTGTCACTCACAATTCGATTCTGTTCCTGACACACGAAACTCGCTGTGTCCAGTCGCGAAAAGTGGCGAATAAAGTTTGCAACAGTGCCGTTATATCGGAAACTCTTAAGAAATAATAAACATAGCAAATATCCCGTTACAAGTGTTAATAAGAATGCATCTATGGATGATACTGATTGTGCTTGTTGCAAGCAATAGGGTAGTTGACTGATTAAAATTATGTTTAGTCCGTCTGTTAGCTTATGGAAAAATATTGGATACCGCACCCCCCAAAGAATAATATGGTATTAAGGCGACGATAGGACACCGTAAAAACGACCTGTTTTTCGTTGCAGAGTTAGCCGTATTGCTACTTATTACAATTCCAAAAAAAATACAGTGTATAGTCAAATGAATAGGTAAAAGACTTATGCAAAAATATTTTCTAAAATTAATCAAGAACCTCGAAAAAAACAAATCACAATCACAATCAAGAAAGAACACGAAAAAACTTTTTCGTCTCGAAATGCTCAATATTTTGAGCGATAACTGTTATTTTTTTTTTACTATCAGAAAGGAAATTTAACCAACTAAAGACATATGTAAAAATATTTTAACATTACAGCGTATTTTTTTTTTTTAATAAATTAAATCTGCGAAAAACCACTCGTTTCGCGCTAAGTATTCGGCCGCAGTGAGAGACGTAACAACCGCTTTGTAGTGCAAGCTGATTAGAACTTTATACTGACATTATTTCAAACGAAGTTTGAACCACTACAAATAGAGTTGCTAATTTGAGGTCTAATAGGCCCTTAAGCTATTACCATAGTTTTCGTTTTATTGCATAAGTATATTCGATGTTTAGAGCTCTAATTACATCTTGTAATTTTTTATTTTTATTTTTTATATGCATATTTACAAAAGTAAGATAATTACAATGGTATCATACTGAACAATATTATTCCATTAGTATACTGAATACGATATGGTTAAGTTTAAACGCGAATAATATCGTAATGGCATGTTCAATCTTTATTCTTGGCCTGGTTTTCATCAAAAACTTTATGTTATTAAACTATTAAAAGAAAAAATAAACTTCAGAAGAAAAATCAGCTTCTGAAGTCGGTGACATTTCTTTGTTTAATTTGGTATTTTTGCCACCGACTTCAGAAGCTAATTTTTCTTCTGAAGTTTATTTTTCAATTTTTGGTGTTTTTGAAGTCGGTTGTTTTTTTTGCAAAACAGTTTTTTTTTTTTAATTTTTAGTTGTAATATCTTATAGAAATACTTACTATGACACCTAACCCTTAACCTTCGAGATTCCCTGATTATTGCTTGCTTTCAACTCCTAACCATTGAGGAGTAGTACCTTCCATCCATTATAAGCTCATCAACATGAAGTGATGACTGCTAGATGCGAATACTTGCATAGCGTCAGAAAAAGCACGAAACACATAATACGTGCCTATGAAAATTTGAGGGTTGCCCTCGATTTCTCTGGGATTCCATCAGCAGGTCCTGGTTTCCATATCATGGTGGCCCTTGAAGTATCTCCGTCCCAATAAAAAAAGAATCCTCAAAATTGGTTCATAAACGACGAAGTTATTCGCGATACACATAAACGAAAAATGTTCATAAATGTTTAAAAAATGTTCATAAAATAAAAAAGTACTGGGCCAAAACAATGAAAAAATTTTATGGGAAGAAAAGGCAACTATTTCGCATCAAACTAAAAAAGAATCACGTACCTACATCGGATCATCAATCGCAGCGTAATCGGTGTACAATGTACATACACAGAAAAAAAAAACATACCAATCGAATTGAGAACCTCCTCCTTTATGGGAAGTCGGTTAAAAAAACATAAAATAAAACACACAGTAAAAAATTAGCTTTGTTTTGATGCACAAATGGCTACCATAGGATCCACCCATGCTGAGATATAAGCAAAAAAACAGTTTTCTCGAATACCATATTATTCGCTGGGGGGTACGATACGTATTTTTTGTTCTATCAAATTAATAAAAATTGACGAAAATAAAACGTGCCAAAGATCGTGAGTGGGACTGGGGGCTGGTGACGTCTCTTTCTGGTAAAAAATGTACCAAACTGTGACGTCGCGCGACTTTTTGAAGCATTGTATTGTCTTCATTTATTGTTTACGTAAAAAAAGAAAAAAATACATGTACAATATTTTTTGGTAATCAATCTGTCGGACTAATTAGATTTTTTTGTCTACTACCCTATACTATTCGATTTAAAAATCTAAGTATTTACGTTCCGTTTACACTGCGCACTCGTGGTAGAGCCTTCCCATCAGAATATCAGAGTGAGGGAAGAGACTACCTCCGAGTTTGCGCACACACTTGTGCACTAAGGACACATATATCAATTAAGTATTACTATACTGTAATATCGAAAAGTGGAAAGAGGGAAGGGAGGCCTTTGCCCTGCAGTGCGACAATGTAGGCTTATAATTGATAATAATAATATCGTCAAATTCGGTCTGGAAGACAAATTATTATTATGACTTGGCAAAACTGACTAGTAATTAAAACTTTTACTTTATGTACCCAAAAATGGCCGACAAAAGATCGACCATAATCCTACTATCCTACTAATATTATTACTGCCAAAATTACAGCACAGATAGTTTATAAGCTGGATTAACACATAGGATACTTTTTATCCCAGCAGTAAGACTACGCGGGCGAAGGTGAGGCGAAGATAAGGTAGTCACTTATAAAAAAAAAAGACTGACTCATCAACGACCAGCTCAAACATGGACCTAGAAAGCTGAAATTTTGCATAGAAGCTCCCTTTATAATGTAGACAAGGAATAAGGAAGTATTTTTCAATATTCAACCCCTAATGGAGTTAAATAGGGGCTGAAGTTGAAACATACACGCGGCCGAAGCCTCGGGCAAAAGCTAGTCATTTAAAAAGTCCACTTACCAAGCAGCAGCAGTATGAGCGGGTTCTGGAACTGCTCGATGTACTTCTTCCATAGCGGTTCCTGTTCCTTCACCGTGAACTCGTTGGCGCCCACGAAGTTCATCCGATCGTTGGCTTCCCGCCATGACAGGCCGCGGCGAACGTCCACGTTTAAACGTTCAGCCACCTGGGGGAGAGAGACAAAATGGGTTAATAAGGTAAAATGGCAGAATAATAATGATCGTGCAGTAACATTCGTTAAACATGTGATATGCACTGATCCGCCGTGGTAAATTACGGCTCAATCCATCCAATAGCGAGTAGGCCTGTATCCCAGAATTAATTAGTGGGAATGTTAGAGGCTATTTAAGCTTACGCTATGCTATAGACCTCGTTACTGCTAGCATGAGATCCTAAGTCTGATTCCCCAGGTCTAGCAAAATGCTTTTAGGTCTTTCCATCAGGAATTTCATAGTGGCAGCCACGGAGTCTGACCTTGTGTGCGCCCCCCATTACATGGAACTTGCTAGCGGTATGTGAGTGTGCTATTAGAAACACCTCTGCCTAACCCTTCAGGGTTTGTAGGAATGACATATTAACCGGATTAAATCGACTGCTAAAATAAAATCTAGGAAGCTAAGGCTAAAAGTCAAACAGTCTTCTAATTTCAGATTCTGATCCTTGAACTAATTTGAATAACCGAGTTTTCATTTCCAAGGCCTCTTTCCTCGAAATTACATGCTCCAGATTCCCTTTTATTAAATTATTCCACCAATAACAACAAAGTTTGAGACACCCGCGTCAGAGCCAATTAGCTTTAAGCCAATCACGTGTCCCGTTTCAAAGGACCAGAAATAACTGGCGCAGTAATCATTTTGTATCGTGGGTACCTACTAAATTCATAGAAATGTCAGTGGTTGAAACTTTGTAGGTAAAGTGGGTAAAATTAGTATTATTGTAAGTCCATCTATATATATAAAAATGTTATGTTGGTTTGTGTACGCTTCAAAAACTCTAAAAGTTCTGCACCGATCGAGCTGAAATTTTAGGATGGTATATAATCCGCATCAAGGATTGTTTTTACAGTATCCACGCGGGCGAAGCCGCGGGCATCAGCTAGTTAGTTATAAAACTTATAAATCTCATCCAATAGCAGTTATGAAAATCAGTTTGACTGGCCTGTTGGTCTAGTGGTTAGTGACCCTAACTGCTATGCCGGAGGTCGTGGGTTCGATTCCCACCCAGGACAAATGTTTGTGTGATGAGCACGATCATTTGTTCTGTGTCTGGGTGTAATTTATCTATAATATGTATGTATTTAGAAATATATAAGTATGTTTATCAGTTGTCTAGTACCCATAACACAAGCTCTGCTTAGCTTGGGACTAGATGGCGTTGTGTGATAGTTGTGGAATATTATTATATTATTGTGGAATATTATTATAAGTTTATATCAAGCTTTTATTATTCGAATTTAAACCCTAGCTGGACCGTTTTCAAAAGGATTGGGTCCAAACAGCCATAGACAGAGTTAACTGGAAAGAGGGAAGGGAGGCCTTTGCCCTGCAGTGGGACACATCAGGCTCATAATAATAAACCTTTAAATGTTATTTTAGAGTATTATTTTTTGCCAGAAATTACTTTTAAATTAGGTATCGTTAGCAAGTTAACGTTAGTGTTTTAGGTGCAAGCAGAAGGTCAGCGTCGCAATTTATCTCGGCGACAGTTAATGTCAAAAGTAATAAAATAAGGGAAACTAGAGGTATTCATCATTTCAGCCGAAAGACGTCCACTGCTGGACATAGGCCTCCCCTAAGTGTAATTTTTGCTTAGGGGGGGTTTGCCATAATCGCCACGCTTGGCAGGCGGGTTGGCGATCGCAGTACGGTCGATACAAAAAGCACAGAGAACGCTGCTGCCCATTCTCTGGTACATCCCTTAGTCGCCTCTTACGACACCCACGGGAAGATAGGGGATGGTGCTATTCTTTGCGTCCGACACCATACGGAACATTAACTTAACTAGAGGTATTATACAATATTATTATCAAAAAAAAACGAGACTGCCCCTAAGATCTTAGAAAAATTCACTCTTCGTATTTATACAGTCCTAATGCGACTATAAGACCCAATCTTTCAAAAGACTTATCCGCTATCGAATCATTTACTCAAATACTTTCTCATCAACCACGCTAAGAGGACCAGAAAAAAAACCGTACGAACAAATTGACCAATCCCAATGAGATGTCTGGGGACTGATTCAATCTTGACGACCCATTGAATCCAATCACAGCTGATTTAGCCTAGCTACGTGCGTGTTTAGACTGCAATTACCGTTGCTTAGATTGCTGTACAGATAGATCTTAACAATTGAGTAATTAAATGGTGGGTCTATTAATTAGTCGTTTCTTTAAATAGATGGAAGAGCGGTCTTGATAAATTTTATATAAGACTGAGGATAGCTTGGAGGCTAGGAGGCTTGATTTTCGCTTTTTTCGCTTTTTTTTTTAAGCTCTGCTTAGCTTGGGACTAGGTGACGTTGTGTGATAGTTGTGAAATATTATTATTATTATTTTTCCTTATACCATGTTATTTGGGGCCGGCGCGACCCGTTTTTTCTTATCTTTTCTTTGGTCTTCTTCTCCCTCTCCATCCATCTACATTTTTCTTAATAACCTAAAACCATCTTTTTCCAGCCCAGCATCTATCAGCTAGCAGGTGACTCCTCATCAGAAGCCGGTTCCTTGCCTAATGCCGCCCATGGGCCTCTGACTTAGTTACTTATGCCGTCAAGAAATATATCTCAGGATTCTCAGGCAAGCTGGTTTCCTCATTGTGTTTTCCTTTACTTCGGCAAGTGATAATTAAACAGGAAAGGTTTGATTGAAATAATACTTGAGAGAGGAGGAAATGTGGAATATTTATAAGGGACTAGCTGATGCCCGCGGTTTCAACCGCGCGGATGTCGGTTATCGCTACCGATGCCGGTTATCGCGACCAAAAGTAATATTTTCGTACCCCCCTTTCAACCCCTTGAACAAAGTTTTTTTTATTTTTTTTATTAAAAATATATATGTCCTTTCTCGGGTATCAAAATATCTCCATACCAAATTTCATGCAAATTGGTTCAGTAGGTAGTTTAGGCGTGATTGAGTAACAGACAGACAGAGTTACTTTCGCATTTATAATATTAGTATGGAAGTATGGATCTACTGACCTTGGTTTATTTATAGCCGTGAGTTGAAAATCAAAATCAATTCATTTATTTCAAGTAGGTACTTAGTGCAGTTACAGGCACTTTTAAAAATATCGAAACAAAGACAACGATACAACCAACGATCAAATATACGTAGCAAACTGATCTAAGAGTTAGTTTTATTGGGATTTCATAAAAAAACTCAATCAAATTACTTTCGAGAGCATTTTATCACCTATTAATAAAAATATTAATATAAAAATATATAAATATAATTTTAAAAGATTTACTAACTTTAATGTTACTTTGACAGTTTTGACACAATGAATTAGAACAAAGGAAGAATAAGAGAATATTAGGGGAATTACTTTTATAAGTGTCTGTAACTAGTCCTAACAAGAAACCCATTAATTTATAACTGATATAAGTGTATCTTTTAAAACGTAGTTAATTATACCTACCGTCGAAGGTACCTCTTGTTTATTTTTTGTAGGTGCAAAAAGTAAAAAAAAAACGAATTTTTATTACCTTATTTCACGTTACCTGGTTTTCCTTATTGACGTCAAAAGATATCATGCCGCATAGTGATAAACGACTACATTTAATTTTAATGAAGGAAAACAAGTCGTTCATTTTATATCGGCGTTGTTTTAAATACAGGTAACTCCCTAGTGTTTTTGAATAACTATCAACTAATTTAGACAAGACAAACTGAAAAACAACTAATTAAATAAGGACTAGTTTCGTTACCCATGATATGGTTGCGTCTAATATAAATGTATGAAGAGACGTTTTGCAATACACCGACACCAAAAAAAAAAGGTACTAGGACAGAAACGTGTTATAAGTAAAACATGTACGACGGAAGAACTAGTCAAGCCCAAAAACTGTAAACCATCATACTTTAAAGTTACTGCTATATTACACATGAGACTCCTAGTTACCTATATTGAAAAGTTTGAGGAAATCATCATAATCATCAATAGTTCACGGCTGAAACATAGAACCCCGCAATCGCACGCAACTCAACTCGATTCTGAGCAACCCTCATCAAGTTACTACGGCCGATCTCCATATCACTGCATAATAATTAATAACTATGTAGTAACCAGCTCTAGACATCACATATCGCCCTTTACCTAAGAAAACCCATCGCCGTTAACTACGTTTCCGTCTGAATAACTTTTTGAAACCCGCCTCCTTCCTCTTTGGTAGAATCCGGCTCGAAGGACCAAAATTTATCAGCAAATACCGAATTGTAATAAACACAATTAAAACAGCAATTAATTCAAGAAAACTATCAATACATTACAGACGCAATTGCCCTATTTCACAGTCGAGCGGTGCCAACTCACAACATCACACGATGCCTCGGTAAAAGCGAAAGCGCGAGTGTAATAATATATCTTCAGAGTCTTTGATGGTTTTCAAACAATCTTCACTTAATTAGACCTCAACGAGACTGAGAGGGTGTTATAATGTATTTACGTCTTGATTGTTAATCAAGCTAGAATTTCGCAAGTGCGCAGTATATTTTTCGAAATTCGACATCCATAGGTGAATAAAATCAAATCATTCATTTCTTTGCAAATTTGGGTAATAATAGGTACATAGATGTTCTTTTATAATGAAATTTCTTCGTATTTTACCGTCACATGGGAATGCAGGGATCTTACGGTTTTCCGCGGCTTCGCCCGTGAAACCAAGGTATCCCACGGAAAGGTTCTATCATTATGATTATCCTGTCCTGGCTCCAAATTACTTGGGTTAGGCGCAATATGCTTGCATACTTCTCTATTTCTCGTCATCTCTTCAGACATAATACCACGGGAAAGTACTTCTCGGATTAAACTTATCTCCTAACTCAGGTATACCAACTTATAAGGTGTGTACCTTTGATTGAATTTCGTTCATCCGTTAATGCGAGAAAAATGACAAGAGATAAACTTACGACTTTCGCATTTATAATATTACTGTGATTTATACGCGCCATAAAGAATAGAGAAGGTCCAGAGGTTTTTAGAGTTATGCTTATAATCCTACCTTTTATCTCAGTATGCGATAGTTGAGCTTTTTTTATAGAGCGTGCTCAATTGCGAAGCCGCTAGGCTTATGAAAAGCCGAAAAAAGCTTTGTGATTTTGCGCTGAGAACGCCTTTACAAATGCCTCTAGCGCTGAAAACGTGGATTTATGTGCATGTTTTTCATGAATATGGACCAATGACTTTTAGGAAAAGCTGTGAGACAAACGTTTGTATTAGGAAGAAAAATAGAAGGTACCTATACCTACTACTACCTACTGACCCGTAAAGAACCGCAGTCGAATATTTTTTTTGTTATCAGAAGCTGAAGAGTTTCTTAAACATCTCAGTTTACATTGGACTGTTATAAAAATATCATTGTCTTTACTCTCGTCATCTCGCGTTGTACACGATGCTGTAGCTACAAAAGCGATAAGTATGACTCCGGCATTTTAAAGTACATTTTCATTATTCTCCTGACTTTATTCCAATTTATTTTTTATTCTTTAATACTCGTCATCTCATCAGACACCACCTTTTTTGCGATGTCAACCTTTACACAGTCCATCCAACGTTTCTTTCTCTACTCCTAGGTATAGCCAATTATTAACATTTAAAATTATCCCGGAATGAAAATCATCATTGGTGTTTGTTCAGGTCCACAGGAATTTTTTTTTAAAAGAAAACTTGCAGCACACCCGCAGCCTCGACGGGGTCGGCTCAGAGCCTTGAGTTGAGATTACAAAAGTTAATTTTCCTATTATTGTGGTAGAAGCATGGTGTGATTTTACGTTACTAAACATATAGCATGATTACAAATAATGTTATTTACACAGGTGGTAGAGCAAAATAGAAGCCAGTATGTGATAAATATTTGTTTTGGTAAACAAACATGATCACACTCTTGGCCCATAGCGTGTCAAGAGTGTGATGACTTGCTAATAAGGGCTATTTTTTGCCTTTCCCTTAGTGTAATGGTTGCAAAAACACCCATTACATGTGTTGTTAAATGCGGTTTCTGTTTATTAAACTAAGTATGTCCAAAATATTTTTTTGCTGGAAAACGACATATAAGCAAATCTCTAAATAACGGTACAGGGATCGTAAAGTAACATTTAAAACTCGTATCCTTAAAAAAATAAAAACAATAGAAGATACTTCGAAATCTGACCTACTCGAGCGACATTTAAAGTTCTCAGGTCTGGTTCATAACTAAAATATAGAAAGAATTCATATAATGTAATTTTGGCTCCGACAACAACAGAAAAAACCCCGATTTAGAAAATACACAATTAAAATTGACACGTGCGTGCAAAAAAATATGTCAAAATAGATTCAACCGATTAACTCCATTAGTGACCGGTTCTATTAAAAAAGTGTGCGATTTCCGGAAATATACGAGTAATATGTAAATAACAAATACGCTTTACACGCAAATAGTTTTCCTTACTTATTTATAACATGTTTATTATGACAAACTTGATGAGGTTAGTTGGTTAGTTTTTGGAAGGTTGGATTGCTACTTCGTTGGTCTCATCATCATCATCATCATCCACAGAGCGAACTCACCCACTGTTGGGCATAGGCGGTCCTGTGCTAGCCTCATCCAGGTTTTGCCCCCGATGGCAATTATGTCGTCTGCCCTTCGTTGGTCTAGTGGTCGCACATTCTGGGATCGATTCCCAGGTCGGGTCAAGTGTTATTGGGTTTTTTCCATCAAGAATTTCTCAATAACAGCCCGGTTGATGGCAATAGGCTGGCCCCCTGTTACATGGAACTTGAAACATGACTGGTGAAATGTAGGCGTACCTGGGGTAGACCTCTGCCTAACCCTTCGGGGATTACAGGCGTGGTGTTGTGTTTGATGTTATGTTTATTTGCTAAAGCCTTTACTATTAATTTTATCACGGTCTTGGTTAAATAACCCTCCTTGTGGGCTTCGCCGCAGTCGGGTAAAAACCTTGGTGAATAGGCCGCAGTCACGAGTGCTGATGGGCTGTTCCACCTCACAAAGGACAAGGGGAAATGATTAGTCTTGATGGCCAACCTTTTTTTTTTTTTTTTGGTGGGTGGAAAATCATCGAATGACCCCCCCCGCTCTTGGGCAGAGCGAAGGGGAGTGTCAGACTTCTACTGACTAAAAACCGAACCCATGTTCCTTTGATGGCCAACCTTCATTGATCATAGAGGTCATCAAAAGCCGAAGAAAATGAAGTCAATGAATAAGTTTTTAATGTAAGTTCGATTAGGAAAAGCTATTTATTATTCCGATGTTTTTTATATTAAAAAGCTTTTCTATACTAGGATATCGATTTATTAATTCGTATAACTCAAGGTTACAGATAGTGAAGTAAGTATTACATGCCGTTTAATTTAAAGGTACAATTTTTACGTCAATTATTAAACATCTGTCCTTTCCTCAAAACCCAAAGGTTGTGTACAAGAGATCGCCTTGTGCGACTGCTTATGGTACAGACGGCTACATATAAGCTGTACATTTCCAGTATAAGCTGGTCTAGCCTTGTATAGGATTTCCGTACTAATGCGAGATCAGCGTAAACTGGAAATGTATAGCTTGATGTATAGCCGTCTGTACTTTGATAAGTTTATTTTATCTGCCTCGTTGGTCTAGTGGTCGCAAGCGCGACTGTTGAACATGAGGTCCTGGTTTCAATTCCCGGGTCAGGCTGTGCTATTGAGTTTTTCCATTAGGAATTTCTGAGTAGCAGCCACCGAGTCTGAAGGGTTGATGATGGCAATAGGCTTACCTCCTATTACATGTGACTCAAACATAACTGCCGAAATATTGATGTACCGTGTACTATTAGGCACACCTCAGATAAACCCGTCGGAAATTACAGGGGTTATGTAAAATTAAATAAATAAAATTATTTTCTAATTATTTTCTTGGCTTTTGCACGTTTTTTTCCCACGGGTGACCACTGAAAACCAGCGCTGTGCTGTGGGTCTACATACGGTCCATAGCACAGCACCATGCTGAGTGGGTAACCTCTTTGTCGCAGTCATGAACTCATGACGTGTAATCTGTAAACATTTTTTTTGTGTTCCATTTTTTATGTAAACTTATAGTTGTTTTTCTTTTTTGTACCTATTAGTTAATATTAGTTGTATGTTTACTGCTTTTGATTGTATCTCATATTTCTGCGACAAATAAATATTTTTTCTTTCTTTCTTTCTTTCTAAAACGGCCTCTCACAGAAGACTTAAAAATACAAAACAAATTAAGACAAAACCCTACTAACTACCAACGCCCTTGAAAGTCCAAGCATCATTAGTATCTACAACAAAAGACTATCGCATGAAAATTAATGACTGACTACCGACCGTCACAATTGAGATGCAAACAGCCCATTAGAAGTAGGATTTAATGGCAATGGCAACACTGACCCAACTCGGGTCATATAACCTAATTGATATGGAATGTGGGTCAGTATGCAAATAGGCTTTCAGAGAGCAAAAGCCTCATTGATGCTGATAGGATCTGTAACTATGATGTTGAGTAAATGGGGATTGATAGTGTATTGTTTTGTGAAAGGAAAGGACAGGAGACGGATGGGGTGGTGGGTGAAATTATTAAAGGGATTGGTAATAAAACTTGGCGATCAACAGAAAAGGGCCGAGGCAATAAAGCTCGACAAAGCCCCAGAGAAACAAGAACTGTCTTGGAGCAACGAAATTAATCAGCAACGAATATCAGTAATAGTAAAAACATAATAAATTATGTAGGTACTCAAAATTATTGTGTGTTAAGTTTATATTATCAATAGTTGAAACTATCTCTTGAAAGGGAAAAACAAAATCTCCCTCTTCGTCTTTCGTCTTGTGAAAGGTGAAATGCTAGCCTAATAAAGTGCCGTATAGTGTTTTAAAGTGTTTGTGCTTTATGTTTATTAATTTAGTAAGCTACGAATAAGTGCATTTTGTTGCATGTTTCTATAGAAAATAAATAAAGATATTTCAAAATGAAATGATGATATTTAAAAGACAAGCGCCTTAAAAAACAAGACCCATAAAGAAACTCCACAAAATCATTTAGCATCACATCGATCGATTTACTTCCACGCAATCTACCCCAAAATTCTTTTCTGTTAACCGTCAGAAATGTACCGCTTCCCGGCTTGATTGTGCTACGCAGTATCGTTATCAAGTCCCCCTCAATTCTTGTTAACGCCCGGAAAATATACATAGGTACGTATTTATACAGGATAGTATAGTTAAGATAAGTTCTTTGGTCTGTCAAAATGCTTAGTTCCCTTCATCTCTTTAAAATGAAAAAAGAGGAAAGTTTACCTATTGCCTGTTCATCATCAGCCTAGTCTTTTCGGTCGGTTCCCGAAAGCAGCTAAATACCAGTATTTTAGTATATTCAAGATCAGTTCTTTGTCTCTCAAAATTTTCAGATGCTGTCCGTTCTTCTCTTTAAGAGAAATGGAGTAGAGTCCCAAGTTATGCCCTGTCCATCATCAGCCTAGCCTTTTCGGTCGGCTTCCAGTCTAACCAGATTCAACTGAATACCAGTATTCTACAAGGAGCGACCGCCTATCTGTCCTCCAAAATCCAATTAGTACTTGGTACGATAGTAAGTTATGCCCCGTTATTTTTAATTAATGACTGTATTTGACAGTTAAATTTTCAAGTCTTTAGTAAAAGTCGCGTCTTTATAAATATATTTCCTTCACAGTCCTTGAACTTTCAAGGAAAATATGAAATTATATTAAGGAAACATTACAATTAAAATCAGTTTTTACCTTAAAAACAAAAAATAAGGACACGCCAAGTCGGTTAAAAACCAAGAATGTTTCTGAGCAATTGAGCATGAACTCGCATTCATAAGATGCTTGCATTCATACATATCTAACATTCTAAACCTAAGACAAAGATACTAGCTCAAAAATAAATAACACACATAACGTCACGCCTGCCAGAATGCAGAGGTATACCGCAAGTTTTAAGTCCCATGAAAGAGGGCGCGAGGATATCACCATGAACTAGACACATACAGATTCCTTGAAACTTCTGAAAATTTTCAGCTGAAAGACATCCTCTGCTGGTCATATGCAAAAGAAATTTCAGTAGGAAAATACTTTACCCAATCTGCGAATTGAACCCAGAACCTCATACAGACATACTCAGCAGTTGCCCTTATGACAACTAGGCCAACAAATAATAAAAACCAATATTTCAAAAACCGGCACGTCGCACTTCCTTTAAACAAATTGCTTTTCATACATCGCAGCTCGTCCAATCAATCAATCGTTAACAATCGAATTGGGACCGTAGTGTTGTGACAAAGTGATGTTTCATTTTATCGATCATCAGTATAGTGATGTGAATGTTATCGTTATGGGCGAAGACGCGTGTTATCTGTTTACGTGAACCTCGTTCCGTGTTTAGGGATATTGACGGATGTCGAACGATTATTGTGTTGTTTACTTTTAATTTAGTGAGTGGTGGAACTTTTTGATGTGGATTGATAATATTTCCAACCCGCACTGGGCCCGCGTGGTGGATTAAGTATAGCCCATCCCTCTCCTAGAGAGGCGGCCTGAGTCCCTGCAGTGGGAACATTATAGGCTGATGATGATGATGACAATATTACGATCATATTCCCAGAAGAGGAAGACAGACATATTTGCGAGATTCTGGCTTCCTTCTATCTGCAATCTAACCTGTATTCATACAATATGCAAATACGTGAGCAATGTTTTGAGGATTAATGTTAAACAAACGATGGACGGACTGTGCGAAGGATGATGATGACTAGAAAGGAAGCGACTGCTGAGATCACGAAGAAGTTTGGAAAAAATAGAGAAAGTGATGATAGAGTACACATGTTTAATGAAAAGGCAAAATGACACTTTGGCTAACCTAGTAAATTAACATTGCGTTACGACATAAAATATAATTATATAGTTCCTACTGCGGATACAGGCCTCTTTAGCACAAGAAGAAGACCATAATCCACCACGGTCTAGTGCCTGGTGGAAGATCACATAGCCTTTTTTTTTTTTTTTTTTTTTTTCATAATAATTAAGACAATTATGTTTTAATTATTTGTATTAATTAAAAGGAAAAAAAACGTGACAGCGTCAACAACGGAAAAAAAAATCCTGTCAATTTTCTACATAATTAATATTTATTATTGCCTTTATTTCTTGTTTTTCTGTATAATATCTAAATTAGCTGTGTAAATAAATAAAAATAATGAATAACCAAGACCAAAACTCGACAAGTCACAGCGAAACGTCATCAAATACCACACAGTGTCCTCATTGTCCTAGAACCTTCAAAGTAAATGGATTACAACGACATATTCGCGCCGCCCATATTGAGAATACACCTCCAGGATTTACCCAGACCATACCAACAACATTTCTAGAAGAAGCTTTTGGATCCCCATATTCTAATAGAATAGGTTCGAAAACAGACATATGGCAAAAACGTTGGGAAAAAGTGTGCACTCCTCATGGGAAACTCTATGACCTTCCCTCCAACACTGTAAGTAGAAAATTGATTCATAAATTAGCTGAAGAAATAGAACATCTTGTTAAATCGGACTATCCTTCTGAACGCACTTTGATTTACGTTGCTGTCATGTTACAAAGAGAAAAGAACGTTAAACAAGCCAAAGATATAACCAGATTACTCGACCGACGCCAAAATCTATGGGCTGAAGACAATTTTGATATACTAATAACTGAGGCTATGAAAGCAGACCACTCCCTCCATAACTCCTACAATAGAAAAAATTATAATGATAATAATGACTATGTCACAAAAAATTTCAAGCGTCTCATTACAGCGAGGAAAAACGCGCGAAGCCCTAAATTGGTTATTGACAAAAGATACAAGCAAAATCCTTAAACCTGAAGACGAAATTGACGCAACAGGAAAAACGGTCATGGATGTACTGCATGAAAAGCACCCCCTCGGATTCATTCCGGATTCAAGTCTATTTACTCTGCCTGACGGCCTCCCCGAATTGTCTCCATTACTAGAAGTAGACATAACTAGTGAACATGTGGAATCAGTTGCGAGAAAATTGCATGGAGGTGGAGGCCCAACAGGCACCACATCAGATAATTGGAAAGATTACTTGTTACGATTTGGAGAAGCAAGCCTGCATTTGAGAACTGCAGTAGCACAATTAACAATGCATTTAAAAAACAATTTTGTGCCATGGAATCAAATACAAGCTCTTATGTCAAGTCGACTCGTCGCCCTAGACAAATGCCCAGGTCACAGAATACATAATAGTACTACGTACAGAAGGGTCACTCCCTTCCCCGCGCTCATATTAAACACCGCACCTCACCCCGCACTTCGAGGTATTCGTCGTCGACACTTGAGCAATGGCTCGCGCTCGTATTAGTCGTCGTTCGGTTTTCGCGACGCAGACCGTTGCACTTTCCGCGCCATTTTTTAGGCTACGACAACCCTACTAGAGTTTACGCACACATTTGCACGTGCACGTCGTGCACAAACGTTATTTGTTTATGTAGTAGTAATAGGTAATTATTTTGCGGGCGTTGTATGGAGTGTCCGAGGTGTGCCCAGGTGTGAGACCAATTGGCATTGGCGAATGCCTACGCAGGATCCTATACAAATGCATGATTTTAGTCACCGGATCAGAGGTCACCGAAGCCTGTGCTCAATCCCAACTCTGCAGTGGACTGAGCAGCGGTATCGAAGGTGCTATACACGCAATGAATGATCTTTGGAAGCTGACTTATTCTCTCTACCCATCCACAAAGGTGGTCTAGCAATATCCGCTTTATCAAAAATGACAAATATAAATTATGTATGTTCAAAAAATGGTTGTGCAATCCTCTCAAACGCTTTGATTGAAAATACACATATGGACATCATACGGACCTCTCTCTACATCACAAATCCCTCATAGATGCACAAAAAGAAAGCCGCAAAGAGAAAGATTCTCTCAATGACGAACTCTTGGATTCCATCTTGGTCAAACTCTCTCCTATCAAGAGAAGAGCGATTGAACGTTCGATTTCGACAAAAATGAAAACTAAATCCTCCAACTGGTTATCTACCATACCGTCTAAGAAAGACCATTTCGATCTATCCCCATTAGAGTTTAGAGACGCACTTGCATTACGTTACCACAGATTACCAGTCTCTATGCCTAAATCTTGCGATGGCTGCGGCTGCGATGAATTCAATGTCGATCATGCTCTATGTTGTAAAAAGGGTGGTCTAATAACACGTCGTCATAATGAAATTAGAGATTTGTTCTGCGACTTATGTCAACATGCATGGGGTAACGTAGTCAAAGAACCCATCATCTCCGAAGGAGATTTTGGACTACGCGGAGACCTTTCTTGCCGTGGCGTTTGGGATGCTCAGAGGGAGGCGTTATTTGATATCCGTGTCGTAGACACTGACGCTCCTTCTTATATTTCACGTCCTGTCGCCTCTGTACTAAAATCCGCTGAAGACGAAAAAATAAGAAAATATTCAAATGATTGCGAATTGCGACATGCCACATTCACCCCTCTTGTTACATCCGTTGACGGAGTCTTCGCTCCACAAATGTCCACTTTCATAAAACATCTCGGCTCTGCAATCGCTGACCGTTGGAACAAGTCCTTCAGCGTAGTGATGGGTTGGTTAAGATCCAGAATCATCATCGCAATAATCCGTGCCACTAGCATGTGTATTCGCGGCACAAGACACAAATTCAAACCATTAGCCAAGCTATTTGGCTTCGGCGATGGATCAGCCTTACCCACACTCAACTAATGTGATGAAGACGTCGATTGTAATGTAATTCGATAAATTTAAATAGTTTTGTGATAAAATATTTTGTAAATATTATTTCAATTAATAAATTACAATATTGTTGTCTCTTGATACATATATAAAAAAAAAAGACAATTATGTTTAAAGAAAGAAAGAAAAATATTTATTTGGGACAAGCACAGAACTACAAAAAATAGTAATAACAAAAAAGAGTAAAAAGCTAAATAATAAAAGAGAAGTCCTGTGCGAGGCCAAAAAGGCTCCTAACTCAGCATGATGCTGCGATAAATGAAAACAAATACCGCAGCGCTGGTATTCTGATATATACTGTGATGCCCACTGTGATGTCACGGTCACACCTACGGACACAAAATACATTCACACACAAAAATAAAAAAATAGATAAATATAATACTCACAAATAAAATAAACACTAAAGTCTATAGTGAATAAAATATGTAAACAAAACTTATAATAATTATTAATAATCGGCTCGGCTGCACCGAGACGTTCCGACTTCGCTTGTCAATGCTACAGACTATTGTCCATGGTCCATGAGAAGCGAAGGGACGCGACGCGAGCGCAGACGACTGGATGTCAATAGTGTCAATGTCAAAGTGTTTTTAAGAAACAACATGAAAACAACAAGAAAAAACTTCCGAAACAATAAAGCACAACAACGGAATGATTATAATTATGCTACTACAGAGATGCGATTAAACTAAGTTAGGACAGAAAAGTTAGGTAATCAGTGGGTCGTCTTGGTGAAAATATAAATATTAAAATAATAAAGTGGTGTTGAACATGGTAGTGATCCAGGCAAGAACTCTGTTACGATACCAGTATTAGCTTCATGCAGTCTTAGGGTAAGTACAATTATTAGTGATTGGTTTCTTTTTGTAAATTTAGCAAGTATTGTTTATATTTATTTCTAAAAGTACCTACTGTTCTTAGAGCACGTAAAGGCGGTGGCAATACGTTCCAGCAGCGGGACGCAGCGAATTTAAAGCTTCCACGAAATGCTGCAGTTTTGTGGGATCCGGCCAACAAGAGGTATGATAAAGCCCTAGTTTTAATTCTACTAATATCGCGCGACCAAGTCAGTTTATTATATAAATAATCAGGTTCAGGTTTACAACACAGATAATAAAAGAGGAGCTCAAGTCTAGTCTGTGTGAAGATTGTAACAGTTATCTAAGCCCACTTGAGTATCTACTCGAGGCAAGATAAAGACATTTGAGTCATCGGATAGAGGAAATCATCATTATCTGTCCTTAGAAGTCGAGGAACGAGCTTTTTTTTTTTTTTTGTTGGGTGGAAATTCATCAAATGACCCCCCCCCCGCTCTTGGGCAGAGCGAAGGGGAGTGTCAGACTTCTACTGACTAAAAACCGAACCCATGTTCCTTCTTTGCCCTTGTGCCGAAGCCACGTCATCTAGACGTCATCTATCACGGGACTAAAATCCGCGGCCCCGACGGGGTCGAGGAACGAGCTTGGAACAGCTTGAGGAATTTATAATTGCCATTTAGTAGTAACACATTACGATACACAGAAACCATTCAGTTCGCTGCGGGTTGTCATAGCGATTGTGCGACTTAACCGTTGCGGTTTGCGGTTGAATATAGGACGCTGGTCTCAATGTTGAAAGTTTAACAGAATAATAAGTATTTAAGTATTGATTTAGGAGTCAATAACGAAAGAGAGATGTGGGAGACAACCAACAAGGTGGACCGACGATCTCATTAAAGTGGCCCGAAGAAACTGGATAGCCATGACAAAAGTGGAGAGACCCAAGTCTGAAATAGCTGCTTTATAAAAGAATCATAAAAGGTTAATAATATGAATTCAGTTACAATTTGTAAAACGGTCACAAATGACAGTTCATTAGATTCTTTGCGTCGCACCATTTTCACAATTTTAACGTGATTCATATTACGAACGAACCTATTCTACTTCTACTAAAGCAGCCCCACTTTTGGCCCCCAGTATTAGGTAACCAAAGGTTGAAGAAGAAATGACTTGATATTTATTTGTTTTTCCGTGCCACAGTAGTATAAATAGAAAAACAAGTTATTAACTAATACACGTAGCTTCCCATTCTATTACTGTGTTATGATTGGACTTTTCATTTACGTGAGTAAACAAGCTTTCAGCATGAACTGGCCAGAACGTCGGTGCTGACCTTTGAGGCTTTCAGTAAATAATTGAGTCAACTGCGTTCGTATTATTGCCGCAAGATTCTCAGTTTATTTGCACAGGAAATAGAGTCTGGGCTTGTGGTCGGGAATTGTCTGTGTTTATGTTGGTTATAAAATTCCATTAGTCGTATTGGTATAAGACTCAGGAGTGAAATATAGCAGACTTCTTCTGTATAAAGAAAAATCATTTAGAGAGAGAGTTTAGGCACTCTAGATCTAGACTACAAAACTGATATTAAATCGAATATGAATCAGAGAATCGAAAGGCGAAATTATTAGGAATTTACAGAAGTTGCGGTTTTCTGAAGGGAATCCCGTATTTTTATTTTAAGATATTTTTCTTGGTATTGTTATCCAAGTCGGTCAAAATATATTGAAGTAACTGTTGCTGAGTATTTTACGACCATCTACAGTGTGTGACATCTACCAGAATCACCTTTTTAATGGGCCTACTACACGCACGCACTTCCCCACAGTTTTCGTTCACACTTCACAGTACATCGCGCGTATGGTTGGTAAAACTGTATTACCATTACAAACCACACGTGCGATGTACTGTGTGCACCGTGTAATCCCGCAGGCAAAACTGTGGGGAAGTGCGTGCGTGTAGTAGGCCCATAAGGCGGGTCCTACCATAGTTGGGAAAACGCTAGGCAGATGACTTCTCTCCCGTCGGGGCTGCGGTTCCCTTCAGGACTGTGGGTTGTCCGAAAGAGATACCGCGGTCTCGACACAAAGGGCTAAGAAGGAACATGGGTGATTTTTTGCCAGTAGAAATCTGACAGTCCCTACCGCTCTGCCCAGAGCGAGAGGAGTCATATTTTGATGACTTCCCACGCTCAAAAAAAAATAAGGCAGATGACTACACTGTGATTACGATAAAAATGATCAAATCTACCGATAAGTCTTACCACATTTTTAACTGATTAGTTCCTGAATGAAAGTACCTAGGCTAAGGTAAGACAGTCTTACCTCCTCCCAGGCCAGTATGGAGCTCTCGACGGCGCTGATCCACATGTCTCCCGCGCCTGCAGTAACGTCCATCAACCCACGGCGCCCCCCGCCCCCCTGGTACCTAGGCTAAGGTAGTATAGTCTTACCTCCTCCCAGGCCAGTATGGAGCTCTCGACGGCGCTGATCCACATGTCTCCTGCGCCTGCCGTCACGTCCATCAACCCACGCCGCCCCCCGCCCCCCTCCTCCGTGGAATGCTGCAACAAAAACGGTTTATGTCACATACGGAGGTCCAGAGACAAGTAGAGTTACTATAGTATGTTTGTTTTTGGATTTCCTATTTGGTAAACATACATGTCAAATTATTGTCACTTATGGTATGGAGGTCCAAAGATAAGTATAGTTACTATTGTCCGTTTGTTTTTGGATTTCCTATTTTGGTAAAAGAACATGCGAAATACCAGGTACCTAAGAGTTCGATTACAGTGAAAATTAAAAAAATATTTTGGTTTACTAAATTACTTTAACAAGTAAATCTTAACTACCAGTGATTGGAGTCTCCTTTTAAGAAAATGAGCCTGTGAAGGAAGCTCTGCTTTTCTATAATTAAAGATGTATTACTTATTTGCTTAGTAATTTATAAACGTAGCTAATAACTTTAAGGAAAACATAATATGAAAAAGAAAAATAATAAAAGTTAAGAAGCACCGAATTTATCATTTTGGACAGTTGAGTTATTATTATTTAAATATTTTCGTAAGATGTCGAAAACGACAACGCAGAAAACTACACAATTGTCTGTAGCTACTGTAGGATTCCCCAGTGATGTATTTTTAGATTACACTGAGGTTTATCATAACGTGTAAGTAACTAGAACTTCGCACGCGACTTCGTCTGAAAAAATTGTGGTACTCGTAACTCGATTAAATAAAATATATATTTTTTAGCCTATAGCTTGAATGAAGCAAACGATAGAGCTGTCCAGATTGCCACGTTCTGGTAAGGCACAATCTGAGTCATCGATTCGAGGAGAAGTTTTTATAATTAGATCATTAGTTCTGACGTTTACCCCGACGTACAAAACTTACAAACACCTCCTCAGAAGAATAGATTATCGCACAGACAAATATTTCGACAAAAACAAATAAGCAGTAAGTGTATTTAAGTAATCTAAAGAACAGTCATTGCGTGACACATGTCATGCGACATGCGAGAAAAACATGACTGAAGCAAATACTGCCCCTCCGTCTGTCTTCAATCAAATTAACGAAGTTCATTTTAAAAGAGTATAATTATATAAAGTTAACCGATATAAACATTGATTAGGTTTTCGTCTATCAAACTCTATCTATGATTACTTTTATAATAAAGCTTTCTTAAGAAAGCTGAGAATTTTACAAAAACTCTGCTTTTTTACCCGACTACGGCAAAGCCAAAGGAGGGTTATGATTTTGACTGGCTATGTACCTATGTATGTATGTATGTGTGTATCTTTATCTGTTCCCTCATAGCTTCTAATCTACTTATCGGAACTCGACATATTATGAGGTATCGTTAGAACCGTCTTAATTTTCCGCTGAACATAGGCTACGTGACGTGCCACAAAAAGCGATTTGGCGCCCTCTAGCGGACAAAAAGTAAGGCTTATAAAATAAAAATTGAGATAAATACGCCATATTTGGTATCATTTGAAAGGGCCTCACTTGTACATTTCCAAAATATTGCTCAAATTTCAAATCACGCCCTCTAGCGGACAAAAAGTAAAGAGTAAAATAAAAAAAATTAACACCAAAATTAAATAAAAAAAGTAAAAATCTAAAACCCGACTACGACAAAAAAAACGACGCTGAAAAAGTATGAAACAAGATTTTCAGGATAGAACAAAAAGAAAAGCCGTAGTCACACGTTATAGGTACCAAACTAAACACTTTAATACCGGCTTTTCTTTCATCCTGAAAATCTTGTTTCATACTTTTTCAGCGTCGTTTTTTTTGTCGTAGTCGGGTTTTAGTTTTTTACAGATGTTATAATGGCTACTTTTTTTACACATGTAATTTGTATGGTTTATGGACTGTGTTAAGAATGATATGGTAAGAAAGGAGGTGTCTCATGAAATGACGAGAAACAGAGAAGTATGGAAGAAGAAGATATGCTGCGCCGACCCCAAATGAATTGTGATAAGGGCATGAGTGTTAATTTTAATTGTGATAATTTTTGATTTTGATTTATTTTGATTTTGAATTTTAATGTTGATTGTTATTTTGATTTAAGTTTTAAATTCGCGTTGTTATGTTTTATTATTGAAACTCAAAGTTAAATTATTTTTTAAAATATCGAAATGTATTTAATGTGAAATTGTGTTATTTTTATTATGGAATAAACAAGGCTTTGTTATTATTATTATTAAGGGCATGAGAATGATGATGAATGAAAGAGAGACCATGGGTAGACGACGACGACGTCGTCTACCCATGGTCTCTCTTTCATTCGTAACGATACCATCGCAGGAATATCCTGGATGCAGGATGACTGGCTGGAATGGCTGGAGAACGTGGAACTTGACACAAGCAAAGGGAAGTCTATACCCAACAGTGGGTGAACTCGGGCTGCAGATGATGATAATGACATCTATTTATGCAAATTAAACAAAGAATAGGACCGAGAGAGCCTTTTCCAAAAATTTAGATGTTTCAGTCAAACTGCAGCGTTGTATGAATAGTTTATTAGAATTTGGATTACATTGGCTTAGGACTGTTGGTAACCTGTCCGGGCTGCGAGTTGTTCGAAGGAGATATCGCGGCCCCGGACACAAAGGGCTAAGAAGGAACATGGGTGGTTTTTAGTCAGTATCCTTTCCGCTCCGCCCAGAGCGGGAAGCTTCTTTTGATGATTTTCCACCCTCCATAAAAAAAAGGTCTGTTGAAAAACATTTTGTGAAATTGTGTGTAGAGATTGTATTAAAAATAAGACAGCTATATTCGTTCCGATTACGGCACAGCGTCAAAGAAGATCTATGTCTATGTGCAACCATAACCACAGTTGTTGCTTTACAAGTTCACATACGGTGAGATTTGTTTACAACACACTGATTCATCTAGGTGAAGTTCGTACAAAATCAATCAAGGTCATCCTATTCCTGTTATTACAACAAGCCGTGTAGCGCAACGAGATTTGGAATCGGCGAACTTTCATTAACCCTATTTAACACATTTCAGGGATGATTTTCGAGTTATTCCGGTCTGATCCCCTAAAACTGATACCCTAGGGGATCCGTTTTATTATAAATTATTTTCTATTCCGGTCTGATCCCCCGTAAAAGAATCGGATACCCTGACACAATTTTAGGACAGTCAGCAACAAAATATTTGTACAGGTTCTATTAGATTAAAAAAAAAGAATAGGTAGTAAAGTCCCACAAACTGCCAGGAGAACAGAAATATGAAGGAGGTATTGGAAATTGGAATCTTCAAATCAAATCTATATTATGCCTTTATAGTAAAGTCCCACAAACTACCAGGAGAACAGAAGTAGGAAGGAGGTATTGGAAATTGGAATCATCAAATCTATATTATGCCTTTATAGTAAAGTCCCACAAACTACCAGGAGAACAGAAGTAGGAAGGAGGTTGGAAATTGGATTTTACTGTCCTGGTTTCCTATCTCCAACAAAAAAAGTGCATGGTAAAACCACATGCACTTTTTTTGTTGGAGATAGGAAAGAAATGGAAATTGGATTTTACTGTCCTGGTTTCCTATCTCCAACAAAAAAAGTGCATGGTAAAACCACATGCACTTTTTTTGTTGGAGATAAGGAAAGAAATAATATAGATTTGATTTAAAGCTTCCAATAGCTCTTTCCTACTTCTGTTCTCCTGGTAGTTTGTGGAATGATTGTACAATTGTAAGTTATATAAATAAAAACTGATTATTTTTTCATTAACAACTGTTTTTCGGTTGACTGTACTTCACTTGTACTTGTGTCAAAAAGGGGATCAGAACGTAATGATAAATTACAGGGGATTAGAAAGGAATAAACAAAAGAAAAATATTGGCAGTGGATCGGTTTGGGGGATCAGACCGGAACAACTCTGATTTTCCTACCTTAGTGATCGCTTTACAAAAATTCATGCTTTTAGATACAGTGGCTTGGGCAACACGTTATCATTTATTTGTCAGTAAATTAATGAATGAACTTGAGTTATTTTGTAAGCAGCATTGGTATTGGTAAGTCTGGTTGTCAGTCTTTGTTACGAATGTCAAGATCTACAAATGTACAAATGACAACCGGGACCAACGGGCTTAACGTGCTTTCCGAAGCACGGAAAATGCTCGGTATGTAAGTAATGGGTGTTCATCCATCACAGACCTACCTAGGCAAGCGCGTCTTAATCTAAAGAAACGAAACGGTACGATCCTCAAAACAATAGCAATTTATTTTTATTTCAAGACTACATAACATTATTGTATAAACTACAATAACTGATTACTAAATAAGTACAATCCTGAGAACATCTTTAGAAACATTGTTGACCGTGAGAACGTAGCGGAAACAAGTTGTAATTCATACCACTTATAAATTATTATCCGCAGATATTAAATAAATTATAAACACGATTGAACAGCTGCTTATCAACTGGTTTTATACAATCAATCAAATAAAGATGCGCACACAATTTACTCGCTCAATGAGCCGTCAATTAGATTTCGCACAGAACTTGTAGCATCTTGTGAACACATTAATAATATTGATTTATGATTTAACAGCACCGTTAACGAAATATCATGTACAGTGTACACGTTATGAACTCACCAATAGACTTCGTAAGAAAACACCGACTTTAAAAGAGAAACCTTTGAAACTCTCAAACAAAAAGCACGTAACTCGAAAACTTCGCGTATAGAACCAAAGAAAACTTAAAAATTACGCACAAGTTTCACAGAATTCACAGAAAAACCAACCTTCAGAGCAATACCTGTTGCTATCCCAAGTATGTGTACGCGAAAACACAACACGACACGACAATAACGTATGTTGGTATAAATGCTAAAAACACGTTTGCACGCACCGTGGTCCCGCGACAGACTGATCGTAAATAATTACTGGTAAATGAACGAAGGAGCCGCATAGTCATGTGTGAGGAAACGCGAAATAATCAAGTGCCTTGTAGTATTATTTGTAACGTTAATAAGTAGTTATTGTAGAAGGAAAAAAACTGAGTTTTTTCGTAGATAAAAGCAATGGACCTTTACTTATAAGTAAGTAAAGTCAACGGGAAATAGTTCTAGCTAAATTGTGTTGAGGTCTTATTGCGAGTTTTCTGAAGTACTTTTGACCCACATTCCTTTACATATGGAGTGTGGGTAATTTTTGTGGAGAGTCGTACTGTCTCTGGTCTCTGATATGATGTGATTTGAGAGAGAATACTGAGATGATGGCAGATTATGATTTATTGTAGAGGTTTTATTGTTAATGTAGAGGGATATACGTAAGAGTAGAGAAAGACCAAAGATACAATGGATGGACATAGTAAAGGATGATAACGATAAGCCAAGGAGGTTTCTGATGAGATGTCGAGTAATAGAGAATTATGCAAGAAGTAGACATGCTGAGCCGACCCCAGGTGAATTGTGATAAGAGCAAGAGAATGATGATGGAAGAAGACGAGCAGCATCGAACTGAAATTTGAAAGAAGGATAGTTTCCTGACCTAAATGGTATTATTTTACCAAAATAAAAAAACTTTTAGAAATAACCTCTTCGTGATTCACAGAAAGGAGCTATTCTTTGACAAGTTTAAAGTTTAAAACCGTGAAAGTAATGAGTAACCATTTCAGGCCACATGTAGAGGTCCCAAGAGCAAAATATTATCAGTGTAAATTCGCGTTTAGCCGACTGGTTCCAATATCAGTGCGATGGGTGTTCAACCATGCGAAAGCTCTCGATAGCTAGCAAAGCTCATTACCTGATACCTGTTTGGAACTCATCTTTCACAATAACACGCCCGTATTTCACGAAGGTAGTTGCAGGAAGGTAGACGTATAAGTAATTTGGGACTTGCATCGCATTTTCGAGAATCGATAACTGAAGATTTTTCTGCAATACGCTCAAAAACTGAAATCGCTGAAGTATAGGTCACATGACTGCTGGGTTGAAATGGGATTGGGCGGGCCATGTCTGTAAAATGCATCAGAACCTGTGTGTTAGAGTCCGTCACGCCAGGTGCCAGTCGACGGGTGTCGTCGCCCAGGGAGGCCTACAAAGCGCTGGCGTCTTTGATGCTTTTATGCAAGATTGGCCGGAGAAAACCACACGGAGAGAACAGTGGAAAGCTATGGCCTTCTGCTTTTGGTCAGCAGTGGGGCAATATAGGCAAAACAAATGAAGTTTTGTGCTGTACCTGACACATGATCAAACAAAAGGACTCTACGCTGAGCATTCACTCTTGCGATGACTAGACTAATGAGATAGTATTTCCTTTTTGGAAAACCAACGAATACGAGTAAATTCAATATTTCGTTATGCTGGAAAAACTAGTTAATGCCAGTGCCAGTATTCATGAAAAGATACTGAAAGTGACTAGTTTGAGATTCTATACTATTGGAGAAATGTTGAAAATATGGCTAGTTTCAGATCTTCAAGTTTTAAAAGAGTTGTAAGTATTCTTACAAATTAAAAACGAATTGGTGTTAATAAGTGTTAGTGTAATTATTAACACTGAAACAAGATTTAGCATAGTAATCGTAACTGTACTACACGGGCTTTCTCATTACGATAAACCACCACAGGATTTCACGCTATAAGTACGTGTAAAACATATCACAGCCACGTGCTTGGCAAAAACAAAATGGTGGCAGAAAAGGTAGGTTGTACTATCCCAGACAAATTCTTTCCTATTGCTCATAAATGTACTCTCCTTGCATTTTAGAAAAGGAAGACAAGCCACTCCAGAAGTCTCAAGGGCTTTGCACTTGCACCTTCGCAATTCAAGAAAAACACACCATTAACACGTTAGTATTAAGGTCTACAATCAGTAAGGTGCATCGTTCCAACTAATCAATAACTTTGTCCTAGTGGCCAACGAAGAGAAATAGGTCATTTCGAACAACATGTATCATTAAAAAGCTACTGCTGTTAGTAGAAATGTTAACAACTTTTTCCTTCTATTCGTTAGTGCAAAGTTAATGGGGCAGTTTCGTCCATGTAACATTTTAGGTACAACTCGCAAATATTCACAACATAACGTTATGTCTTTATTACCCGACAAAGCCAAAAGGAAGGGTTATGATTTTATGATAACGCAACGGATCAACTCAGGATGGATGAAATGGCGACAAGTCACTGGAATAACTTGTGACCCACAAGTTTAAGGGGAAAATATATAAGTCGGTTAGTCTGTACTGTATCGATCAGAATGCTGGGATTTGAAAAACATGGATGAAAAACGATTACATGTAGCGGAGATGAGCATGTTGAAATGGAAGTGAGTGACAAGAATGGATAAAGTAAGGAATGAATGAGTATATTAAATGCCTGATATAGAAACACTGAAAGGAAGTCGTCTATCTTGGTATGGTCATGTAATGAGGAGGAATGAAACGCATGTGAAAAAGTGATGGATACTAATTCGGATGGCGGGGAAAGAAAAGTTAGATGAATTGTGTGAGGAATGATATGAAAGAGAAAGGGCGTGTTGCGCCGAGCCCAAATAGAATAGGATAAGGGCAAGAAGATGATGTATGTGTGGTTAAAAAAAAATATGTTTTACACGATGGTTTGTGTGGTATGTTTATGGCTTTTAAAATAGCTGTAAAAGTGTGCTATTGAAAAATAAAAGTAAAAAAATAAATAAAAGAATACGTACGACCTCGGCTCCTAAACTAGTAACTGAGTCAATTTGGATGAATGAGATGTCAATCGATTCGTTATGTAGGTCTGGGTATCAAAATTAATATAGCGGACGCTACATTAAAAAAAAAACCGGCCAAGAGCGTGTCGGGCCACGCTCAGTGTAGGGTTCCGTAGTTTCCCGTCCGTCACAATAAGTGTTCCCACTTATGAGTTTAAAGGTCCATTATGTTTTTCTTATATATATTTTTAATTTATTATTTTTTCACTTTCAAAATGATTTTCCTAGAAAGTCCTTTTAAAGTTCTACTTTTCAGATTTTTTTCATATTTTCTAAACTGATGGTTCAAAAGTTAGAGGGGGGGACACATTGTTTTTTACTTTTGGAGCGATTATTTCCGAAATTATTGACATTAACAAAAAATTATTTCAGTAAACCCCTATTTATTTTTAATAGTTATTTATCCAACATGTGAGGAAAGTTCGTTTTTCCTATGAGTTTTGATTTTGAGTCTTGAGCGAACGAAGGATTGAAAAAAATAGAATCACGAGCGCAGCGAGTGATTATAAATTTCAATCCTGAGAAAGCGAAAGACTCAACAAAACAAATAGCAAATGAACTTGCTCACATGTTGCATACAAAACTTTTCACCACTCCCAGCAAGAAAGTATTCAGTCATCATAGGAAAATAAATTTGTAATAAGCATAGCAAAATAATTAAATCAGCGCCATCTGTGAAATTTTGCCAGAACTAGCAAGAGCCAAGCAAGTTATTTTAACCAGGGCGAGAAATTGTAGGAAATACAAAATATTAAACTTAAACTTACTTTTAATCCGAGAAAAGTATCATCTGGGGCATCGTTTAAAAATTTCTCAACTTGATTTGCCGTAAAAACTTTTGATTTCTTGCTTTTGAACCCAGAAGACTGTATTTTAAGAAATGAAATCAGCTTATGATATTCTTTTAAGCTATTGCATAGCTTCTATCGCGGGCCTTGAGCGTGGAGAGCGAATCCACAAATTCCCTAACGAAAATATTCAGGATTCAGTATTCAACCAGGTTGCTATGGTTACGGAAAATAACAAGGTTGTCAACTGAGGTTGTCAAATTAAATAATTAATTATTTGCTGTTGATAAAAATGCTATGCAATAGCTTTACCGCGGCAGTCTCCGAGTGCCACATTTTTATATTTATGTTATGTTTCGGTACCAATACTAATTTTATCATAGAATAAATAGGTAGACCGGGGACAATTGAAACAGGTCATGATTGCAACAACTTCAATTTCTCGGAAACCATGAAACCTACGCATGTGACGCGTCGTTCGTTACATCGTTGGCCATGTTCGGTATTGTGTTTCGCACGGCTCGAGCGAGCGAGCAATGTAGTCGCACACAGGACGCCTCGAAGAATTTCACGCCAAAAAGTAAGTTCTCACCATTTTTATTTTTTTTGTTTTTACCTATTTAAATCTTGTAGTTTGTCAGTTTTTCTTATTTTAGAGTATTGTTTGTCTATTTAAGTTAGTTTTTCTTACTGTTAATTATTATTTAAGTCAATATATTACAAAATATTGAGTGTTGAAGTAGAAGATGTGACATGGGTACGTTTGAAACGACGTGGCTGTGGACGTTTGAAACGTTTTAAACGTCCACGCATATTTCGCATTTTTATCCGACTGCACAGAAGAAGGTTGTGTTTTCTAAAATGAGTCTGCCGCAACTGCCTCCGTGGTCGAGTGGTTTAGGCGTTGCCTTGTGACCCGGTGGTCGTGGGTTCGATTCCCACGGGAAGCATACTTTGTGAAGTTGTTTCCAGTTTGGTTAGGACATTGCAGGCTTGAATCACCTGATTGTCTGATAAAAAGATGGTTCCGTGCTTCGGAAGGCACGTATAAGCCGGTGGTCCCGGCCGCCAAATGGCGGTCGTCAAACCATGTCAGAGGCCCTTGCGGCGGTTTAGAAACTCTGACACTAGGGTGTGTGGGGTCGTTGGACCTTGCTGCCCACACGATAAGAAGAAGAAGAAGTCTGCCGCAGGATTTGAAGCCGCTATCCCATCTTCTCCTAAGTACTTAGGGACTCAACAGCCAAATTCCATGGTCATACATGTGTTGGAAGTTCAGCATGACCTTACCAGCCCGATGACACTACAAGTTACAACACCCAACAGTCTACCGCAGGACTTGAAGCAGACCGTCAATAAACCATTGTTATGATTGAAACATTTTTATGATTGAAACATTGTTATGATTGAAACATTGTTACGATTGAAACAAGCTGTTTTGTATGAGACTGGATTATCTTTTTTTATCCCCCATGTAAGTGCAATTACAGCAAAATAGGGTAACAAGTCTTTCAATCATGTGAAATAGTATTCAATAACACAAATTAAAGCTCGAAAATGATTAAAATAAGAGATATTTTACGTTGTTTATATTAAAGATGTTTTTGCTTTTATAATTTTCAAAATATTAACCTTACGGTGACACACTTGTCACAATCTCAATAAATAATTTAGTAGTAAGTTAAATTTTTAAGTTTGAGTAAAAACCTTCAGTAGTTCCTGAAATATTTCAGTGTTTCAATTATCCCTACTTACTGTTTCAACCGTCCTTGGGGTGGGGTCAATAGAACCACTGTGCCCGGTCTTCTATAATGTGTGATTGTAGGTTAACTATTCAAAATAGAGATATAGATTATGTTTAATATAGGAACTAGATAACGACCCTTTCAACTATATAAATTCGAGGGATGTAGGTACTATAGATACTTCACTGCACACGATTTAAGTCAAATTGTTTCAATTGTCCCCGGTCTCCCCTACTCCAGAATGTAATGGGTTGCTTCGTGTTTGAAATTTCCTTGAAATAAGACAGCAAAACCGTTTCGGAGAAAGTTTTCGCATTTTTTGAAAGTCTCCATTGATTGAAGGTATCGAACGTTTTAAGATATATTTCCTTCGATTTTTTGGGCAAAAAACTTAGTTCGCCATTTGAAACAAGGTTTTTTAACTCTTTTGGAGTTAAACTTAAATCTTCCTCACTAGAATCACTCATTTTTTTTAGTAATCAAAATCGTAAACAAAACTTACAATTTTCGCGATAATTTGTTTTTTTTTTTTAATTTTTGCTTGAATGAATGAATGATTGAATGAATGTCCTTCTTTCACAGGCTTCTTTCTTTGAGTGCGTTCAAAAATTATAATCCTAAAGACGATGTAATTTTTTCAATATTTTATTAAACTTTTTTAATGTTTCACTTACTTACAATAATTTGATAAATTTTATAAAAAACTTAGTCTTCTAAATATTTCTATTCTAAGCATAATTTTTTTTTTTTTTTTTAAATATCTTTAAAACTTAACATAAAAAAATCAGGCAAGGTTAGGTTCTGAACGGGATCAGTACTTTCCTCACTGTTCAAACAGTGAGGAAAAACCAACTTTCCTCACTGTTTTCGTAGAGGAAAGACACTTCTTTCGTGCGGGAGTGGTGAAAATACCTTTTCATCCCTTCAATTCGAAAAGTGTCGTTTACAATAAAATATGAGGCGCCTTTTATTTTCTCATAGAGGGTGATGAAAAGTCGAGTGTATCACTCGGGTGCAAAATATATTTTGGGCTCGGGCGACGTACTTTGAATCCCTCGCTACGTTCAGGATTCTACTAAAGAATCCCTCACTACGTTCGGGATTCTACTCTAGAATCCCTCACTTCGCTCTGGATTCAAAAAAGCGCCCTCGCCGTAAAAATATTATTTTGCTCCCTTATGATACAATCTACTATTTGCTCCCTTATGATACAATCTACTATTCCAACAATATATTACACGTTAGAGTTGAAATTAAAAAAAAAATCACTTTCCACTTTACATACAGGGGGGGCTACCCTAATAAAACATTTTTTTTCCAATTTTTATTTTACCACTTTGTCGGCGTGATTGATACACATAGGTATTGGTACCAAATTTCAGCTTTCTAGTGCTAATGGTTACAGAGATAAAGCGAGGACGGACGGACGGACGGACGGACAGACAGACATGGCGAAACTATAAGGGTTCCTAGTTGACTACGGAACCCTAAAAAGGGGGTCTCCGGTTTTTTTTGTTTATCTTTTGACTGGGATGTTAATTTAGTAAAACATGAAAAAATATTCGAATTAAAAAAACTTAAATTTACACGTCATTACAACTATTAGTTAAAATCTGTAATATTTTGGGTTTTGGTTTCCAATTTTTTTTACCTAGTCGACATTGCCGCTGCGGTTTGCGGTTTCGACCTTGCGGAATTAATCACAATCGCTATATTTTTTTTTTCATTTTTTCCTGTACCAGCAAACGAGCCGGTAAATCCCGAACAAAACCGTTTTGTAGGTAAGTATGATATTTTCTGGAAAGTACCGCAGTTCTTGATTGCAATTAACAGTACCAACAGCTGATTAATTTAATCTGTCAATGCAGTACAACAATAGAGATCGCGTTACAAAATAATTATGTAAAATGATCTATTAGATATTGGACAGAAATTATGTCATTGTATGGAGTAAGGCAGTGGTCCGACAGCCGCGCGCCGCGCCGGCGAGAAAACGACTAACTATCGGCGATTTTCTCTCTCAAGAAAAGCACAATAAATGTACATTCCGTGTAAACGAAAGAGATGCATATAGTAAAAGTTGCTCTCTGACTGTTCACACTGCCGGTGACGACTCGCCTTACTCGTTTTGTCGCTAAGCGAAGAGCTTTCAAAAATAAATCGCTCAGCGATACTCGTTCAGCGATGCTTAAGTGTTTGTAAACACGTGTACCGCGCACACTCCTAAGGCCCGTAATCCACCAAATCGGAGACGAGCAGAGCGGAGAGGAGATGTGCCAAATTCGACCAATCACAGGAAGGGCGAAAGACCAGATGTAAATTTTAACTAATGTGATTGGCCGATTTCCGCACATCTCCTCTCGTCTCCGCTCCTCTCCGCTTTGGTGGAAACCGGGCCTAAGCGACGAGCTTTCAAAAATAAATCGCTCAGCGATACTCGTTCAGCGATGCTTAAGTGTTTGTAAACACGTGTACCGCGCACACTCCATATAGCCCGGCGACAAAACTATCGAAACTACACACTCGTTTCCCGCTGATCGCCAACTCGTTTAGAGTTTCTAGTTCTACTCGTTTCTCGTTCATCGTCGGCGGTCGGACGGACCACTGCCTAAATGAGTTCACTAACTACCAAAAAAAAAAAAAAAAATGTTTGTGAACGCACCCACGATACAGGAAATTCCTAGTGTGGGGCAACGTTTTTTAAAAAAAAAAAGAAAGAAAGAATATTATGATCAAAATTACGTCAAGTGCTCCAAATTCTGAAAGACTGATAATCTTCGAATTTCTGATCAAAATAATGACTGATTGATTGCTTATTGTTTCTTAAGTTGACAGGTTGACAACTTAAGAAACAATAAGCAGTTCAAGCAATAAGATAATAATAATAAGATAATGATTGTTGAAATAATGGTTCTGCATGACGAGAACCTTGTGAAAGCCGAGAAAGATATACATATAAGCAAATCAAGTATCTTGACTTGGCTCGCGAGGTTGTCGACATGTGGGGTGGTGACGTGGTGTTAAACTCAGCGACCATTGTGCCGATAGTCGTTTCCGCCAATGGTTTAATTGCCAAGAGCCTCGACCAACACTTGAGGAGGTTCTCGTTGGGCAGCTGGATCAAGGGTTTGATACAGAGAGCGGTACTCCTGGACACGGCTAATATTGTTAGGAGGTTCCTTTCTCTGGAGCCCTGACCGCCCCGCCGCCCGGTAGCTTGGACCCTGTTGCCGATACCGGTGGGTTACAATTTTTTAAAAATTTTAAAAGTATTTTTATTGTTTTTGTAACGAATATTTAAAAATGTACACAATTCGTTAAAAGGGAATAATACTAATAAGATAATATGTTCAAGTTTGACAAAATACTTAATAGATTACACACTGCCCGCGGCGTACTTGCAAATGTGTTCTAGGGGAGATATGATGTTGATGGTCCTCTTCTTCTTTGTAGCTAAAACACTAAGTAGAAAGTAGTGAAAGACAGGCGTTCTCAAGGACAGTGAAGTGTGTTACAGAAGTAATTCTCAGCCCAATTTATATAAGCTGATGCCCGCGGCTTCGCCCGCGTCAAATAATATACTAAAACTTCCTCGAGAACCACTCTATCTATTGATGAAAACAGCATGAAAATCGGTGCAGTAGTTTCTGAATTTATCGCGAACAGATAGACAGACAGATGCGGCGGAGGACTTTGTTTTATAATGCTTATAGTGTAGTGAGTAGTGATAAATGAATTTTCCTTTGCTCAATAAAATTTCCGAAAGCATCATAAAGGAACGGCCTATATAGAAGTGTTTAATGAGAAAACGGACAGGTGTATAAAAACTACGAACACTAAAATCACAGCGAAAATACACGGACAAACAGATAGTATGACAATACAGCTAATAGTTAATTTATTTTTATCTCCGATTACACCGTATTTGCCTATCTTTAAGATAGCAAAATTGTCAGTTTAATCGGTAACCAATCAGCGCGATTATTTTATAAAATTAAAAGGTTTTTTTAAAACAGTTATTTCATAACTTGAAGATTAGCCAACTATTTACGTACTTAAGCGTTTCTCATTTGTACTAGGAAATGCGTAACTATCAATTCGATGCGCACTATTGAAAGCTTACGCATTCTTAATTACTCAGTAACTTGTGTTACCTTCAACATAAATGTTACTTGAAAACAAGGAATTTGCGTAGTTGTTTATTTGTTGTGATAGCAGCAACAGAAATACATCAGCTGTGATGATTTCAACTGTCTAGCTATCGCGGTTCATGAGATACAGCCCGGTGACAGACAGACGGATGGATGGACGGACAGTGATGTCTTATAGTGTAGTCAAATTAGGCCATTTTTTAATAAAGATTGGATTAAATTCTCCGGAGAGGCAAAAACGTTTGTGATGGATTTGTATGAGTTAAAGATCGAGTATAAAAAACAAATTGCTTTTACCACCCCTACGGAAGGGGGTGAAAACTATTAATTAGTCATAACTAACCAGAGAACACAGATGTACTCAGCGTAATTTTTTATACGCTTTATTACACCTCAGTCTACATTATTACATTTTATTTATTTTAATCAGACCAACGCAGAGACAGAAAAAAAAAAAAAAAAAAATAAAGTGTTTTTTGGTCATTGCGGCTGTGGGGAAAATTGTGTAGTTTTGTAAACTGAGGAAACGGTTAGACATTTTGACCTAAATACATTATTGATTTTGCACCCTAGTGTGACATATGGAAATTAGTTTTTCACGCATGTCTGCCGCTGTACTTCGGGGGAAATTTTGATTGTTTTGAAAATCATCACAATCATATTAATTTGGTCTCCTTTAAATTTGCACCCTTTAAAAAATTGGCATTTTTGTATGGAACATACATTTTTTTAGTATTGTAGTAATTGCCACTGAATAAATACGCCATGGAAGTGACACGCACGCGACACGGAATAATAAACTAACAAGAAGAGATAAGTAAAGTAAGTAAAGTTTCATTTTCTCGAAAGTAACCTGCTGTGGGTTGGCCCACAGCAGGTTACTTTCGAGAAAATGAAACTTTTGTAAACAGAGTGTGCAAAATGCATACTTAGTATATTAATGAATGAATACTTGTTGAACTTATGTGGGATACTGTAGGCTATCTAGGAATATCAGATTTATACATTTTATGAAGTTATAGTATACAGTAAATCGTTAAAAACCCGGTTGGTTCTTTCTAGCAAAAACATATTTTGTTGCTTAGTTCCTTCTTGCAAAATGGACGTAAGATTTCATTGCTGTGATATTTCTAAAAATAAAAGTAATTCCTTATAAAATATACTTTTTAATGTCATTTATTAGTTACTAGCTGACCCACGCAACTTCGTCTGCGTCACATAAATATAGCTTAAATAACCTTTCTCGATATATCGACTATCCGACATAAATTAATCTAAATCGTAACAAACAAAAAATCTTATCTTTCTTCTTTATTATAATAGTTTAGATTAGCTTAAATTTAAAGTGTGAATTACTATAGGTATCTCTTACTGTTGAATACATATACGATAACACTCTGTACTTGTAAACAATAAGATGCAGTAAATATTTTGAATTTGAATTTCCCGGAAAGAATCTCCCTACATTGCGACGCGCGAATTATTTTGCCGCGCGGATATTTTTACATTGCGATATCTTCTAAGATATTTGTTTAAACTGTTTAGAGTAAAGGGCACAAATATTCTATATTAAATTTTCCTTCTAACAAACACAATTATTTAGATATAGATTAATACCATATCGGTTAAATAAGCTTCGCAAAAAATAATTATTTTTAACCTAACAGTTTAATAGTAAAAAAAGGTTACAGTGAGTCAATCTTAAAAGATAGATATATGCTGTCGCGGACTTTTTTTTTAGAACTTTTAAAGAGGAACAATTCCTTCATACATGATATTTGCGTAACTTAAACCGTTTTCGCAGCGCACGCAGCGGAAGCTCTCAAAAAGTAAATACCTTTTCCCGTTTTTGTAACATTTTTCATTTATGCTCAGCTCCTATTAGCCGTAGCGTGATGTTATATAGCCTATAGCCTTCCTCGATAAATGGACTATTCAACACAAAAAGAATTTTAAAATTCCAACCAGCAGTTCCTGAGTTTACCGCGTTCAAACAAACAAACAAGCAAACAAACAAACTCTTCAGCTTTATAATATTAGTATAAATTGAATAATTTTCAATACAAGTATTACAGAACAATGGAAGCAAGAACCCATCAGTATTATTTTCATCGCCTTCTACTGCACCAAGCCTGCGTTTTCCCCCCGAGTATGACGGAATTAAACAACTTCTGAAGGGCCTTATGGACCGGTTTGCCCCTTCAGAAGTTCGGCCGTAATTCCGTCACCACCCGGTGCCTTTTTGTTTTTAAGCTGTTTCAGAGCCGTAATCTAGTACAGGCTGACATCCGGGATGTCCTCGGTGTAGTGTCGGGTCAGTCTAGCTCTGGGGTCTTTCACTAGATTTTCAACGGGTTGACTAGTTGACGTTTACAGCTGCCCATAAAAAATCTCGATCACTCTCAGAATTTCCGGTTTAGCGGATACGATCCTGCCATCATCGGTCTTCAGTTTCGTGAGCTGGCTCTGCCCAATAGCTAGATCTCTTGCAAATACCTTGGAGCCTTTGTTCTGTTCAATTGCGTCTTTAATACGCTCTGTATTAAAGCGGCGGAGGTCGCTCTTCAAGGATTTGGAGATCTGTCTGATGAGCTGCCGGTATTTCCACGCCTCGTCTGGAGACTGCAGGATCATCTCTCGCCGCTCCTTCATGAGCTTGAGAGTGTGATCTAAGAGTCTTATTTGCACGACGTATCTTAAAGAATTTAGACCCAGTCATAATAATATGGACAGTTTCCACAAACCCGTCGTTGTAATCGTCCACTGAGCTTCCTAGGCATTCGAAGTGATTCTGGAGTTCAAGCTGAAAGCTCTCGGGGTTTATTTGGATCTGTACTGGACGGAGCGTTGACTTCATCATGTTGAACATTTGCTTGTTGGTAGACATGATGAAGTCAATCTCATTTTTAGTCGCACCATCGGACATCGGAGCTCTATGTATTGTAGACCTGTATGACCTTCAGTGAATATCTTGCAGATATTAGGTAGTAGTACAAGGTATTCCTGTCTCGACCGGACCGGGCGAGTTCCAGCGGTCGAGTCGCCTACTAAGCCACGCCATCCTGTTCGACACATTCTCGATCTCCACCACGTTATTCACAAGGGACTTGTGGACGATAAACCCAACACCACCCTGTGACCGCCCGGTCGTCCTTTCAGAAGTAGAGCAGGTCGTCAATCCGACCAGTGCCGATTTATTCAGAAATTTGACGACCACGCTTTAGATGTCGCGTTCGAAATCAACAAAATAATGCTGTTACCTTAATTGCTGTGGTAAACTGGTAATATTCGAATATTCGAATAGTTTATAATTCACTATTCGAATATGAATTTCAAATGTATATTCGAATAATTCGAATATTCGAATATTCGATTGCAATCCTACCTCAAAATCGATAGGCCCAGTAAAGCCATCGATATCGTCTTCTATGTTTGCACTTGTCAAGGTTTTGTAGAAATCTTTTGCGTCGTTTGGTATAAGATGTAGAATACTTTTTATATCTGACAGCTCATATGTTAGAGGAGTCTGATTGTGCGAAGAAATTAACAGAACGAGTGGTGGATAAAATGAGTGATATGAATGACCGAAGTGTAAATGGATGTTGGAATGAAATGGCTGGGTGTATTAGGAGTGCAGCAAAAGATATTTTGGAAGAGACAAAAGAAAGGGGCACGATAGACAGAGATACATGGTGGTGGTCGACAGAGATACAGAATGTGTTGAAGGAAAAAATAAGAAGTTCAAAGAATGGCAGAGTGTTGGAAATGAGAGTGCAAGTTTGAAGACTGAAAAGAAGAATGAGTATGATGCTCTCAAGAAAAAGGCTAAAAGAGCTGTGGCTATTAAGATGTTACAAAACTACTACTAAGAAATTACCCCTTGCCGCGCGCAGCGTCAATCGAAACGCACACACAGATGTTTTTTATAAAACATTTTGTTTGCAAAGTTCCATCTGTACTTTTTTATTTGACCTGAGGGTACTCATGTGACGTGACATCATAGGTACAATATAATATTCTAATACTGACTGACCCGAGCAAAGTCGTGAATCATAATAATCAGTGATCGGAATAGGCTGAATATATGTAGGAACAGAGTCAAAAAATTAGTGGAGACTCCTAACATTTTGTACGTGATATCACATACGTAGATACATTAAAAATGTTGGAACTACTGTAAATCTATCAGAAACGACTCAAAACACTTGAGATATTTCAGAAAAACAGCTTTTGATGAACAGCACATTTAATATTAAATAACCTAAATCGACTCAAGCAGACCGAGTAGTTTGTAAGGAATAGATGTAATGCTGATACAAATACTTTTAATTTAATTAAAACGACTTAAAACATTTGTGTGCATAGTATTAGTAATTATTAATATTATTCCCTTTATCTATTATTACACATATTTTGTACATTTTTAAATATTTCTAAAAAAGATTTAAAAATAAAAAAAATGTAGCCCACCGGTATCGGGAACAGGGTCCAAGCTACTGGCGGTCAGGCCTCCAGAGAGAGGAAATTCCTAACAAAACGAGCCGTGTCCAGGAGTACCGCTTTCTGTATCAAGCCCTTGATCCAGCCGTCTAACGAGAGCCTCCTCAGGTGTTGGTGGAGGCTCTTGGCAATTAAGCCATTGGCTGAAACAACATCGGCACAATGATTTCTGTGTTCACATCCCACATGTTGACAACTTCGCGAGCAAAGTCAAGATACTTGATTTGCTTATCTTTCTCGGCCTTTACGAGGTTCTCATCATGCGGGACCGTTATGTCAACAATCCACCACCAGATTTCAGGCTTATTAGCTACAATAGCCCCGTCAGTGATGATGGATTGATCCCAGTATAGTGTGATATTGCCATTTTCGAGAACTGGGTCGGGCACATACCTGTACGGCACTTCCGATTCCACAAGGTTGTCTTTCAGAGCAGTTTGCTGATGAATAATCCTGGCGACAAGGTTGTGTCTATGCAAGTACTTTCCGTTAGCCAGACGAGAACGAACACTCAGAGATAATGTAACGGATTAATTAGCCCGAACGGTAACATGTCTGACATATTATGTCAACCGTGCCGTCCTTCACAATAAATCTCCGGTAGTTATTCATCACCATAACTTCATCCATAATTGCACAGACAAAACCTTCGGTAGGTCCCCGGAACGTAGCCAGAAAGTCTACATCGGGCCCGTGCAGGGCTCGGAAGAAGCGTCCGTGAAGTTCCTTACTCTGCCATACCTCCATGCGGTCGTTAGTGTCAAGCACTACAGGGTTGCGCCAGTTCTCTTTACCCAAGGAGAACGTGGTAAGGCCCTTGTCCACCGCGACATACCCTCGATGCATCCCCACGTCGGTTTCCAGGAAACATTCCCTGAGACTGCATATATCTCACGATTGTGGAGAGTCTTAGCATATAGAAGCCTCGACCTCCACACTTCCGTGGGATTTACAGTCTCATAACCACAGAACGTGGGTGATGCATTCGATATGTCGTTAACAATGTACGAATCTGGCATGACCCATCGGTTGAAGGCACGCACCTTATTTCCGCCTGATAAAAGACTATTAGATACTTTTCTCAGGCGGCCAAAGAAACGCTCCTTTATAGTTTCATGTCATCAACATTGATACCCAGCGCTTCTTCTTTCGGTTTCTGAGAGGATTCTAAGATTTATGAAATCCGTAAACGTGGTTCCCACAGATTCCAGAATCTCCCCTCGTTTGACATGCATGACCGCACATTTGTCCACACCGAATTCTATCCTGCTGATGGCGCTACTAAAAATTTCAGTGACCCTCAGTAGCTGCAGTTGCAAATCGTTGGAGGCAATTTAAAGAGTTTCAAGTCATCAGCTATAACCCGACCACCTCTCTTCAACCGATAGCCGATACCTGACAGCCTCCTTCAGCAGCGTGCTAAGAGGATTCAAGACTAAGCAGAACCAAAGTAGACTGAAACTGTCGCCCTGAAATATACCTTGCTCTATCTTTATCGGCTCACTATTCCTCTGGATTTGCCGACATCCGATATGGTACGCGCTCAGGTTGTTTCCTCCCTTTTTAACCCCAAAATATGAGCGCATGACATTCTCGTTGATGGATTACGTCCATCGCATGCTCTGCACACTTCCGCCGGGAGCTAGGACCCTATCAGAAGCTGGTGGGCCTCGAGGTCCTAAGCCGTCCGGGCAGTCGGCGTCCTCTTCGTCGACAAACTGGTGATGGTGTCGGGGACGGAGAGAAATACTCGTCACTCAAGCTAGACGCGACTGCCGCGGCCGGTGTCACAGCACTCACGATAACGCTAATCTTGTCAACATAATAATACATACATCTTGTCAACATAATACATCATAATTCTTTCATCGGTCTTCAAATCATTTTTGGCCTTTTTAGAGGGATGACATATATGTCATTTAGTTTTTCTTTTCTGCGGTTTTCTTTTATTTGGTTTCATTTTCTTGATAATATTTTGTAGACTTGATTTTTTATAAAATCGGAGGAACAAAATTTAAAGACGTCTATTAACTTTAGTGTTGCCAGCTCATTATTATTAGTGTTTTGGCCCCAGGGAAAAGTCATTCCTCAAGCAAAGCTTGAAGATATCAGATCTATGTTTACTTTAATACCCGAAGACTTTGACGCATATAAAATAACTTTTGGGGAAATAGCTGTATCAACGAGGATGTTGATGGATACGGGCCAACTCTTGACTTGGACTTGGAGGATGGCGGAAATTGATATTAGCGCTGATTTTTGCGCCGTTTTTTCAATTTCTTCAATCTTAATGATGGTGTTTTTACGTGATTTTGCAAACATTATGATTAAGGTCAATAAATATATAATATAATAACTCTTTATTCTTGTAATTTTTTTTTAAATAATTTATTTTCTAGTCGATGGGTAGATTTAAGTCCATTCTGAGAAAGTAAAAAAAAATACCTGTCTTTACAAACTTAAGTTTAATTGTAAGGATTCAACCCACATTTCACTTAATATCTCGAAATCTATTGCAAAATATATCACTATTTTGATGGCCAAATAAAATATAAACTATCTTCTTATTGACAAGGAGCAAAAATTTTGAAAAATGTAACTTATTCTTAGAGCAATTAGAGCTGAAACTTCAAACGCCCACAACTCAAAAGTGACTTATTGTGGATTGAGTCCTTTCTACTTAACTACGTCCAAATGATCTTACCTTTCTCACGGACTTGGTCAACAGCATCATCTCCACTCAGTAAACTTTCACTACAAACAATGCCATACAGTTCATAATCCATTTTTCACATTTATTGAACAAACACAGTTAATAAAATAAGAGTAAATGATAATTATTTTGCGTAGCGCACGGATCGCTTTTTGCCACAACAATGATCTAAACGAAACGCGAACCCATAGCACTCCACGCACCACGCTTACTATACTCCCGCCGCCCGCCCGCGTCTGCTTCGACCGTAGGTATATTAAACATCGTACGCTAGCTCTGTATAAACTTCCGGCTATATATTTCTTATTTTTATGGGGTGCGAATGTAGTATACTTAGAATACATTACATATTAAAAAATCCATGACTACACTAATTTGCCCCGAAGTACAATTTACAAATATTGTAAAATCCTGGTTTTCAAGGGGTGCAAAAGGGTGCTAAAATAACTGGGTGTTCATGATGCTTTAAAAAGCATATTACGAGTTTGCACCAACAGGCTGAATTTTCCTTGAGCCGCAAATTAAAAATAATAATTAATTAGTTATTCATACACCTCACACTGTTTTGGTGAAAAGTAATTATACACCAAAGGGGTATCTACATATATCTAAACTTATAGACTACTGGCCCGTGTTGAAAAAATTATGGGTCATGTGAAACACCAGGTGACCTATCTAGAACGATATAGGAGCATAAAATAATAAGATTCAGCACTATGCCGTCACTTGTAAGCTGTCCAACCGAGTGCAGGTGAGAATTCAAAAGTACAGGTAGACTGGGTACATTTTGGTCATATATTTTTGTACGGCATTCTTACCATCGATAGATCCATGAAAAATAATAAGAAAACGCGTAGTGCCGTAAAAAAATGTTAGGCCACAAAGTCGGAATTTTCATTTTATTTTCCGACAATTTCCAGGGTAAATTTGGTCATTTGATTTTGTACGGCATCAGTTTCATACTATTTCAATACTGCTTCTAATCCATTAATCCGCAACGCCGTACAAAAATCACGCGACAAGGGGAAATAATCGAGGGTTGTAACCCCCTCTCTTTCCGCTGGTCCAGGGGGTGATTTGAAAAAGTACGGCTTCGGTTCCAAAACATTATCTAGTACTCAAAAGTACTATTAAAAATAATGCCGTCAAAAAATTATTGTTCATTTTAAATGTATATCAATAATTATCTTAATTTCATCGTATCCTTGATTTTTAAAGCTGTAAAGTCATTTGATCCTGTACGGGAACTTTTTTTTAACATGATATTGTAAAATACAATTGTTATATAGTATTGCCGTTCAAAAGAAACTGTTCAAAAAAAAGTTATAGAGAAATACAAAAACTGAAATTTTGCAAATTATTGCAAAAGTTAAAATATCATAGATTAATGAAATATAGCAGTTTTCTAAATTTTATCCCTTGTTTTAAATAGTATTAACATAAATAAATTAGGAAAAAATGATGCCGTACATTTTAATGCAGACCATTATCTTTTAGGCTGATGAAAATGACGCTACCATTTTAAGGTTGCACAAGCCAGTCATTCTTCCATACAAACGTAGTATGGTGATTACTCCTGTGTGCTTACTCTCGAATATAATTCCGATAGATCGACATTGGAATTGTCAGTCAAACGTCAGGCATTGGCTGGACTGACTGAGTCTAGCCAATCCCTGACGTTTAACTCAACCAACTGACGTTTGACCAATGTCGATCTATCGGAATTATATTCCAGAGTAAGCACCCAGATATTATCAATCTGATACAGTACGGCATTAACATACTTTTGAAGAGAACAATTGATAATATGATAAAAACACTATGACGTCTAACTGAACTGAAACGGTGTGTACCTATATTATATCCAAGAATTGAAACTGCCAATCCCAGTATCAACAGTTTTGTATACTTTTTGGTTTAATACATACTTCAAACATTATTGATACATATATATATATAATTGCTTTTTTTGTTTTTTTTTTGTATGATATTATTAGTCGGCAATACGTTAAGATAAAACGTACATTTTGTGATGACAGTGGATAACTTAAAGTGTCTATCAAATAACTGTCAAATGGTGAGTTTTTAAGAAAAGAATGTAATTTACAGTTAATCTATGGACATTTATGATAGCCACTGACATTAAAAAGATACGCAATAGCCCTACTGCACATACCTAGTTACTAACCGATGTAAATCAATAAGTTAAGTCAACGCTAAAATAAGATTTGTAAAAATATGTTTTGTTGCTTATAAAGAAAAAAAATGCTAATACCGGACTCCCAGGTGTCGCCACGATTGCACCTTTACTAGACGGTGCGCCGACTTGTAGGAAATTCAATTTTACAGCTCCCACATAAGATTTACTTTCAAAACAATTACTGATCTACCTAGGGATTGAAATGAGCTACACGACTAAGAGAAGTCTTAAAATAATTAACAAGGAACAGTTGACGTCAACTGTTCCTTGTTAATTATTTTAAGACTTACAGACTTATAGTTGCCTCAACCGAAAATGTGCGAGTACTTCTCAAAAATATGTTGTATTTTGGAATTATCAGTGACAACATGTCTATATTTTGGTATAAATCGATAGTATACAAACCCATATTTAACATAGTTTCTAACTAGGAACCTAGAATCACGAAAAGAGTATGAAAATTAGTACAAAAAAACTATATAAATGCCGTATAAAAAAATATCGAGATGAGTTTCACCTTTCGTTAAATGGATTTTTTCTTTTTAATTTTTTCATTTTCAGTTTTTGCCCCTTTGGACCAACGAAAATGTACGGCATATGAAAAAATATTATCTATGCATAAAATACTTTCAAAATAAATTAATTTTATGTTGTGTCAAATCACCCCCTGGACCAGCGGAAAGAGAGGGGGTTACAACCCTCGATTATTTCCAATTGTCGCATGATTTTTGTACGGCGTTGCGGAATAATGGATTAGAAGCAGTATTGAAATAGTATGAAACTGATGCCGTACAAAATCAAATGACCAAATTTACCCTGGAAATTGTCGGAAAATAAAATAAAAATTCCGACTTTGTGGCCCAACATTTTTTTACGGCACTACGCGTTTTCTTATTATTTTTCATGGATCTATCGATGGTAAGAATGCCGTACAAAAATATATGACCAAAATGTACCCAGTCTACCTGTACTTTTGAATTCTCACCTGCACTCGGTTGGACAGCTTACAAGTGACGGCATAGTGCTGAATCTTATTATTTTATGCTCCTATATCGTTCTAGATAGGTCACCTGGTGGTTCACATGACCCATCATTTTTTCAACACGGGCCAGTAGTCTATTACCACAATTAGTTATTAATAAAATTTCAAAATAATGGGACTTGTGTTTAACACCTAATATTAAACGATGTTCCGTACATAACAAGAATGGTGCAAACTTAGAGGAAACTTATATTCATGTCTTCTAATGATTCCACAAAAAACTACAACTACACGAATTCCGTCCAACCATTTTGCTAATTCGACTACACTATTAGTAATAGGGTCTCCCGTTTTTACACTTTGGGTACGAAACCCTAAAAATGGAAAGATTTATCCCCAGCAGTGGGCGAACCAGGCCCAAAATGATGAAGTCATTTCAGTCTACATAGGTATCATCCTATGTAGACCGAAATGATAGAATTTATTAAAAACGAAGAGATGATCAACTAACATATGGATTTATTTACTCTATAACTACAACGTGACTTCCCCAACCCTGATGTCTTTCGGTTACTAGACTCGTATATACGGAAGAAAACCGTATCCACCTGGTAGAAGAAAAGAACCGTGAAGACATACTTTTTTCGCCAATTTGCACTGACGATTTTTCAATTTTCAAGCTTAAAACATAATATTAAGTGTATAAAGTGGCAGACCGTCAGACTCGGTAAATACAGTAAAATAGTTATCTCTATCACTTACGAGACCCGTGTAAACCCAGTTACCCAGCTTAACTCTACCAAAACCGGGTAAACCCGCGTAAAAATGCTATTAAACGAGGTGCGAGCTACAATTCTCTTATAGTGACCCGACTTGGAACCCTGCCAAGACCCGTAATGATAAAAAACGGGTAGATAATGTAACATCAGCATATCATAGAAGTAGCAGCTGCGTTTCGCGCATGCGTACGAAGAATTTAATTTATTTCCTAAAGTTTGCGCTTAGAGAAACCTTCATGGCTTGTGGGTGTTGATTGATTAGTAATACAATTCTTTACAGTTGAAAAATTACATGTGTTGCATTCCTTAAAAGGAGTCCTTATCTTGTATTACTGGATATATCGTCAATGCTTGCGGAGTAGCAAAGCTCAAGCTTTTTTTATTGGGACAAGCTCACCACAGTATTCCCAAACCACTATAACTCCTAAAAGCCAGAATCTACAGTGGCGACCACCAGAAAAGCGCCGAGACAATGATTCTCGATGAAGTCCCAGAGAAACAAATTAACTGTCTTGGATCCCGCAACGAAATTAATCAGAAAAGAATAGCGGAGGAGTAGGAAAAATGGCTATGTTTATCAAAGGACCGATGGCAGATGGAAGAAACAAGTCTCGGAGTGTAGACCACGTATAACGTAGAGAGTAGAGTTGACCCCAACTTCTAAGTCTGTCTACGAAGATACGGGCCCGTTTGAAAGTAGCTTAAAACTTCGAAATGAACTACTTCTCATAATTTTTGAATTCATGAGTTTTGAAAGTACGGAGTTCGAATTAAACTAAAGTATGTCCGAAAATGATAAGGGGTGGGAAACCCCCGTAACTTCGACCGAAACTACAGGCTACTTGCTTAGATTAGAGAGTAAACGTTCAGGTATGAGTACACTTCAAAAGGTTGCTAGCTGGCTCACACTGGATGCGAAGGGTCAGGACAGGATGTTGTGACGCAGCTTGGGAGAGGCCTATGATCAGCTGTGGACTGTGATCAGCTGAGCTGATTGCACATAGACGATTATAAAGCATAACGAATCAATAGCATATCCAAGCGACGTAAATTTACTATCACACAAATAGCATATAGTTCACGTTCATAAAAGTGAGACGTTTGTTATATATAATATATATATATTACTGATCAAGGCGAAATTCGATAGCACTTTTCCAAAAAGGTATCGAGGTAGGTACGTATATCAAAAGAAGAGCTTTTATATGACCACCAAAAGTTTAGCCAACATGGCCGCAGCTAACTACAGCTATACTAAAAGATTATAATAAATGAATGGGATAACTATCCCTGTTGAACCCAAAAGGGATCTTCGATGACGTTTTAATCCAGGGACGCTTAAGCCATGCCATTCAAAATCTCCATATCCCTAAGGCCCTAAGCCATAATCTTACGATGGGTAAGTATACCTATTGTGGTATACGAGTACAGACCTACGTAGGGTTATACGCAGTCCAAGGTTTTTGACTTGAGAAGATTTTGCAAAAAATATAGAAAGTTTGATTGATATTGAAAACAGAACGGTTGAAAAGTAAAATACCAGGACTTTTCAGAAAAATATTAGGGGTTTTCATTTGGGAATGGAAACCCTAGTTATTCGATACTCAACAAAGAAATGTGTGCTGTGAAAACTAAAATTAGTTTTCATCAGAGAATTTTAAAGTAAAGCATTTCTGAAACTACATAGTTTGCGCCGTTATTCTGTGACCTATTTCAAGATGAAAAGCGCGTTATGAAAATTCGCCGCAAAAATTAATTACTTGCACAATATGAAGATAAGACAATGGCGAATAAACAAACAATTTCCTGATCAAACTCCGCAAGTAAAGCTCAGTTAAAATTTAACAATTAATGTTACAAGCTTTACTGAAAGGGTTACAAGCAATTAATGTAATTACAAAGTTTTTGACGCCAACGCGAACGAACCTTTTAATAATTAAAATTAAAGCTCGCGACGTTAACGGAATTAGTGGAAAAACTTGACAGACTGGAACGAGTGTTGCCAGGTTTTATTTTTACCCGACTGCGGTGCAGTCCTAAAGGAGAGTTATTATATACTTGGCCCACCTTCCATCTTGCGTCGAATGCTCTGACCGTGCATACTTGATGGTTTTATGCTTTTTTTTTTGGTGGGTGGGAAATCATCAAATAACCCCCCCCCCCCCCTCGCTCTTGGGCAGAGCGGAAGGGAGTGTCAGACTTGTACTGAATGGTTTTATGCCTAAATCCGTGAACGGACTTCTCGTACCTACATCGAATTTTGGTCTAAATATTTTTAACATTTGCCGTGGACTCGCTAAAAAGAAGATTATTACTTGGAAGTATTTCAATGAATAATACAATTTTAACGGCATAGTTAACGCGTTTAGTTCCAAGATTTAAACCGTACATTATCATGTGAAACTACTTTTTGAATACTTACAGATATTGTGCAAAATGCTAATGTATCACAAAAAAACACGGCAAGTTAACATAAACATCTCTTTTGTTTATTTTTTTACATATCTTTGTAAATTAACCTATCCTGTCCCACTGCCAGCAGTGGTTTCCCCCACAAACTTCCACTCTTCTCTCTGCGCTGATTTCGCCTGGAAATCTCCCACAAACGCCTCTCAAGTCGTCACATCAATTTGATAATGATTTAGCTAATTTAATTTCTTCGTTTATAAAAGCTTGCAGTAAAACTAGTTCTTTGAGTCATATTTTTCAGGATACCTAATTCATCTAGATTCTATTCAATGTCACTGCCGTGACCTTAAGGGGCCATCTCCACAAGCGAAAAAATCGCGGCGAGGCCGCAACAGAGACAGCCGTCCGCTTAGGTTGCTGGCAAAGCATTGGGTCAGTATATTTCAAGGCAGCTAGAGGGGGTCACAAGCTGACGAGAAGATAGGTTCGCGGGCCTGTGGACGGTGAGTAATGTGCTTGCTCACCGTCCGTCCGTACAATGACGATGACAGGCCGTGTCGACGGCGCGTTCGTGTTCCACACGCGCCTCAAAGAGATGCCAGCAACATTGCAGGGGCCCGCAAGGGCCGACGCCTGTCGGGGCTGCGGGCTTTTCCCAAAAATAGCTCAGAAGGTAATCAATTTGAATATAGGTAAGTACTACAGCAGATTAAAGTAGCTACCTGTACCTACATTTCTTATCAAATGAGTACTCGTCTACATAATACCTACCACCATCTTACAGATTTTATGTTTATAACTACTGTTTAATGTAGAACAAGCTTTATTTATTCAGTTGAAGATATTTATTTCATTATCTTAACATTTCTACGCATGAGTAAGCCACTAAACTTCATTGAAATAAATATGTTTTTAATTACATTATGTAGTGCAAGAAAAGAAATGTTCAGATGTATTGTTTTTGAAAAAAATATGTTTTGATATTTTGTTGTAACTTTGAATTAAATTAAAAAGGTTTTGCTTTTAATGAGTATGTTATCTTTCCAGTCATGGCCACTTAACTTTTCACCTTTTTATTAAATGCAGTTAACCTTTAACTTTCAAAGGTAAAGGCTTAAAATGGCATTAAATCCAGATTTATAAGTTCAAACAATATAAAACAAAAAAAACACAGAATTTATTGCCTGATAAACTTAGTAATAAACCACGAATTTTAACCTTATTATTGAAAGCATTTGAATGCTTTTAACTGTCAAAGTTTGGTTCAAAATGGCATTAAATCCAGATTTATAAGTTCAATCAATATTTTTATCAATGAAGAATAAAATCACAGAATGTATTGCCTGATAAAGTTAGTATTAAACCATGAATTTAGATCCATGTAATCTCTATGACAGATAAAATATTATGGTGATAAGAACAGTCTGTTCATTGACCTATTTCTTTATTTGACGAAAGCATAAGCAAAAAATTAAAAGGGAAAAATTAATTATATTGTTTGATTTTTTTATGGGGGCTGCTCTTAGGCATATATTCTTGTTGGTTTGAAAGCAAGCATACCAATTCAGAATGACTGAGTTATATAGTAAAAAAAATTGGTTGCCTGTAAAGTCGGTATACGGGCGAAAGTTTTACGTGACAACGACTTTGAGTGGTAAAATAATTTTAATGTGAATATTCATTCGTATAGTAGGAAGAAGGAGAAGGGACGCGTGCCTCTCACTCGCTCTCATTGTGAGCGCATAACGTGAGCGGAGCGTAACGCAGTTTCTTGAAGTGTCACCCGGCAAACCAATTTATAAGACGTTGTCACGTCAAATAAGCCATCTAATTTGGAAAGCTTCTGCCAAATATTTCCCTTAGCTAGAACACCAGAAAGTGGTGAAGGGTGGGTTTTGAGAGGGAGGGGAAGAGAAACTGTCATAGTAAAAGGTTTACTGACTTTTAGAAAAAGTTGATTGTGATGCATAAGTCAATATAGGTAGTATTTGCACAACAGGTGCACTGCATCACAATCAGGGTTGGGCAGTATTTGAATTACTTGTAATTAAAATACACATTCGTATTTTGTATTTGTATTTCAATTACTTCCCTAAAATGTAATTTGTAATTCGTATTTCAAATACCTGACGACGACGTAATTTGTAATTAGTATTTCAAATACTTGAGGCTTCAAAATACATTTTAACATTAAAATACATTTAACCTTCATTTAGCGATAGTGAGTGTGAGAGCGATTTTTTAAGTTGGTTATTTTGTTTTTAATTCATTTTTGCCACCGACTTCCGAAAGAAAGTTACTTAACACTTTTTTCTGGTAGTTTTTGAAGGCGATTATTTTTATTTTGAAAAGTGTTTGTAATTATGTAATTTGTATTTCAATTAAAAATAGCTAAAATACTGTATTTTGTATTTTATATTTCAAATACCTTACTTAAAGATATTTGGTATTTTGTATTTCAATTACTTGCGATACTGTATTTTGTAATTTGTATTTCAATTAAAGCAAAGCATGTATTTTGCCCAGCCCTGCACAGTCCCAACACAGGATATGGCACACCTCCTCTTTAGCCCAGTGTGCACAACTAACTGTGCCCTTCAGGACTTGAATGAAGGAAACAATAGGTCAGGTTGCTGTGTACTGGTTGGACACAATCTGAGTCATTGATTCGAGGAGAAGATTTTGTGGATAATTTAAACACAATCTACTTGAGATGTATCATCGAGGCGCTTCGCATAGTTGAACGTTGGTGTGCTGAGTTCGATCTCTCAGTGAACCCCACGAAAACTGAACTAGTCATGTTTACCCAAAAACGAACGCTAGGCCCTCATCGCCTACCTAAGCTATTCGATACAGAGCTCCAGGTAACCAACGAGGTCAAATACCTGGGAGTTATCCTGGACAGTAAGTTAAATTGGAGCAGTCATCTTGACAACAAGCTTAACAGGGCATCACCTTTTGGCAATGCAGGAGGATGATAGGTAAGAAGTGGGGCCTATCCCCCAAAATTATACTGTGGCTATACTGTGCGGTAATCCGACCCATGATCACCTACGGGGCAGTGGTCTGGTGGCCCCGCACCAAATTAATAACAGCCATAAACAAGCTGCAACGTATGCAAAGGCTCGCCTGCATGGCGATCACAGGCTGCATGAGGACAACTCCGACTGCAGCCCTCGAAGCCATACTGGGGCTTCCGCCGCTCCACCTGTTCATTCAGCAGGAAGCAACGATGACGGCGGTGCGCCTTAACACGCTACAACTCTGGGGTAAGAAGTACACGCAGCATACTGCGGCACTAGAGGGACTCCAAAGCGAATTTCCCCTGGTGAAAGCTGTTAATGATCGAGTATCCAAACAGTACGTATTTGACAAGAAGTACAAAATCCAACTCCATGAGGACCACCGCTGCGAGGGACTTAGCCCCGCAGAATTGCGGATCTTCACGGATGGATCCAAAACAGGTACTGGCACTGGAGCCGGAGTCTTCTCGGAGGATCTCAATATCCACATAGCCGTACCTTTGGGTGCCCACAACACTGTCTTTCAGGCAGAATGCATGGGCATCTCACTGGCGGCATCAGCCATCTTGGCTCGGGAGGTAAAGGATCAATCCATCCGTATACTCTCTGACAGCATGGCGGTGCTGCTGGCATTAAGGAGCCACACGGTCAATTCCGGGCTAATATACGAGTGCCACCAACGCCTGAACCGGGTAGGTAACCTCAACAATATAACCATTCAATGGATTAAAGGACATAGCGACTCCCGAGGCAACGATGCAGCGGACGAGCTCGCTCGAAGAGGCTCAAGCATGGCGGCGGTGGGACCAGAACCCATCGTGCCGCTCCCTTTCGGTTATCTTCGTACGCTGGTAAGGAAACGTACCAGAGAACTTCACGCCAAGCTATGGCTAGACCACGGCGAGTGCAGGCAGGCCAAGGAGGCGCTTCCCGCCATCGACGCCCGCCTCACCAAACAAGCGCTCCGGCTGACTAAGCTGCAGCTACGCACAGTGACGGCCGCCATCACTGGACACGGTACATTTAACAAGCACCTCTTTGTTATAGGTGTCACGGATAGTCCTCTGTGTCGAGCAGGGTTGGCATGTTTAAAACAAGTTGTTTAAAACACGAGTTTTAAACAGTGTTTAAAACAGTTTAAAATAAAACAACGTTTTTTATTAGGTGTAATTTTTTGTGGAAGTCGGTTGTATTTTTTGTTAAAAAGTTTTTATTTCGTACATCGGAATGAATAAATCCAAATGTTGAAAACAGTCTTTCAATTCCGGCACTTGAAGCAACTGCAGTGTGAAGCTGTGTCACTAAGTCTACAGTTTGGCCATTAATTTGGGTTTTAAATGACAACCACCATTCTAGAGGTCCAACGTGATTCACTACATAATTTTCAAACAGAGACTTAAGAAACGGATCCATCTTTGCCCTGTATTTTACAACAAGGGGCATCGCTTCTTTGTGATGATTATTTAATATAATTATATTTTGGGTATTCCCCTTATTTTATGAGAAGTTTAGGTGATTTCCCTACTAAAAATGAACGTCGGAACATACAGGATGTATTGAATTATGATCAATTTTCGTCATGCAGTTTTTAAAATAGTATAAAAGTGAATTATATCAGGCTTAATCACTTAGAAATGGATGATAACTAACTTACGGAAAAAAAACAAAAAAAACACCTGTTTAAAACATTTTAAACTGTTTGTTTTATAAAATGTAAAAAAAACTGTTTTTTTTCCAACCCTGGTGTCGAGCCTGCATGGAGGAAGAAGAAACAGCAGCCCACGTGCTCCTGCACTGTCCGGGGGTTGCCCCATACAGGGCCAAGTACTTCGGTAACCCAGGTACTCTCCGCGAGATTGCCGGTAACATCAAGGGGTTGCTGGCTTTTCTCGGGGAGCTTCGGTGGATCGAGTAAGATTCCCACCCGCACGCAAAACACACGCTCCGGGCGTGGAGTTGCGGACACTAGCCCGATGCATCTATCTATCTATCTTGAGATGTATCATCATCCTCTGCTAGCTTTTTTGGGGAAATCATTAAATGACTCCTCTTGGTAGGAAGTGTAGACTTCTACTGACAAATAACCACCCACATTCCTTCTTAGCCCTTTTGTCGAGATGGCAGCATCTCTTTCGAACAACCCGCAGCTCAACAGGATCCTCTGCGAGCCTTGTCCTTACATTGGGATCAGAATCCTATCTAGCCAAATGTAGCTGAATACCAGTATTTTATACATGGAGTGAATGCCTATCCGACTTCCACAATGCATTTAGTAACATCAGTTTTTATTTGTCCATTTGCAAACAGATGAATACGGAAGTTGAAAATGAATGCTAAGTTAAAATATTATTTTGATTAAATTTTAATTTAATAATAATATTTTATATAATAGTACCAACAAGTCTAATATTATTTTCAGACTGATAAAAAAAAATTCTTGTGATTATACTTTCAAAAAGGAAATCTATGTGAATCAAGAAACCCTAATGTGTTGTACACTACCACCTTTTATTATAATTAAAGTTCGTGTCCCATTGGATTTTCCCTTCTATACAACTAACTTAATTTTAGGATCTTTTTCTTCTAGATCCAGCTGTTTAAGGTGTGTATTGTCTAAAATTTAAATTATTTTTGATTTTGTAAATGAAAAGTATCTAATCATTCTGAATGCATGTGTATTCAAATTGAAAATTGAATCACACTAGAAATCAATTAAACTAAACCCTCTAAAACAATGCTGTTTGTTAATGAGTAATTTTTACTGTGTTCTATGATTTCCTTATTGTTGAGCATAATGAATGAGAGATTATCTAAATACCACACACATTAAAAAGTATTTGTAATTCAAAAAGAAAAGCAATGACGAGGTGAAAGTGAGAGTGCGAAATACGCATACGAAGCGGCGAAAAGATCGAGTTGGCAACGTTACAATTACCAAAAAATACGAGTCGCTGTCGTAAAAATACAAAACGCTTAAGTTATGAAAAGGTCGATCGAGGTATATCTAGAACTAGAACAATCTAGGTCGTATGTCGCGCATACGTAGGACAAAACAGCAGTCGGAAATTTTCACGCTGATTTACCGCAATTTTTACATCCCCGTGATGTCTCCAGTAGTTATCAAACTTGTTTACATATAAAACATACACTACGACTTATCTAAACATTAAAACGCGACAAATCAATAACATCTTATAAAGTGTATAAACAAAATCAATAATTTCAACAAGGGACTAACCACACTGGCGGTGTCTTGGCTGTCTAGAGAATACTTGTCCGTTTCCTTCCCTTGGTTGTCGTTGGTGAAATTTTCATATTTGCGCGTGGGGCTACTTTTCATCGTTCACAAAATGCCTTTTAGGCCCCGATCGACATTTTTCACACCCAAGAGGACAACACGAACAACCAACGAATGTAAAACTACTGAGTCTACTGACAGAAAGAAAGAAGCAAAAGCAAACAACTGACGTTTCTGAACCGACATGACAATAGCTTTTGACAGTAGAGGTGGAACACTAAACTAAAATGTTATTTTAGTAGATTTATATTTTAACGTGTTGCGCCGACCCCAAATGACATGGGATGGGCAGGAAGATGATGAGTAGGTTAATATTTTCTGTTTTATTTAACAACAATAATGTCGTTACAAAATAAAAACTATACCATTTAAATTAATCTTCACTTATCGAGTGTTTTTGTTGTTAAAATAAGCAATTCGCTGATAAATTATCAAATCGCTACCAAATTAGTCGATTACAAAAGCATCGGTAGCTCACCACTACGGCGCGTGACGTGATAGATGAATGAAAACAAGAAAACACAAATTGAATTTAAAACACTATTTCTAAACGAGTTATCAACACGCTTCTTGAGGTATAGGCAGTAATGAAATACATTGCAATAAATTCTGCTAAAATGTTCAATTGTAAACGTAGCTAAAAATATATGTAAATTATAACCTAACAACCAACACTTAAACAAACTAAACTAAGTATAAATAATATTCATAGCGTACTTACACTCGGTCGTTCCCAGGAATCATTAGGATCATTAGGGTCCCACAATTGTATTTTGGTATATTCTTTAGAAGTTTCATTTTTGTTATTTCTACGGAACATCTGTAAATTAACACCATTTTGACACTGCAATTTTGTTTTCATTTTACATGGTCAAAAAAGAGAACGTCTATCAATAATAAAAAAAGGAGGTTGGTTACACAAATCACAACACAGTATTCAATCAAAAATGACAACTTTGTACTTTTGACGAAGTTTTGCCTACTCACCTAAATTATTAAAACAAATAACTTTTATAACATAGTAACACACAGGACAATAACATAGCCACTACTGTACTGAGTAAATTTATTACAAGTACCTATCTTCCGTGATTCTTATCAGTGAGCGCACGTTTATATTCAATTTCGTAGGATATAATCGAGATAGCTCACATATTAATAGCTTATCGGAATTTCGTAAGGGTTTTCGAGTAATTTTGTTAAACAATCGATTTTTGTTGTTGTTTATGTCCAGTGACATGCGATTGTGTGTCGTTTTTGTGGTTGAGCGTAATCCGCTTAATTATTTCCTTCCTTCAGCTAAATGAATGAAATAACTGGTCATTGGATGTCAATCTAAAACCAACCTTATTTTAGGACCTTTTTTTTTTTTGGTGGGTGGAAAATCATCAAATGACCCCCCCCCCCCCCCCCGCTCTTGGGCAGAGCGCGAGTGTCAGACTTCTACTGACTAAAAACCGAACCCATGTTCCTTCTTTGCCCTTGTGCCGAGGCCACGTCATCTAGTACTAAAATCCGCGGCCCCGACCTTATTTTAGGACCTTATGGTAACATACCGTATGCTATAGAGCGTGAAAGAAGTAGGGTGTATTATAATAGATAGATGCCATTAGATTATAGTTTCTATTGCTTCCCTTGCGTCTTGAGAAATAGTAGATTATCACGATAGGTCCGGTACAGCTGTCTTCATGACTCACCCCCGGTTTCGGAAACAAAAATCAACGTCATTTCAAATCAAAATTCAACTCATTGGAAGGCAAGAGTGGTCGGATACGGGATAATCAGGTCACTTGCTTTATAGTAAACTAGCTGATGCCCGCGGTTTCAACCGCGCGGATGTCGGTTATTGCTACCGATGCCGGTTATCGCGACCAAAAGGTAATATTATTTTCGTGCCCCCCTTTCAACCCCTTGAATAAAGTTTTTTTTTTTATTAAGAAGTAGCCTATGTCCTTTCTCGGATATCAAAATATCTCCATACCAAATTTCATGCAAATTGGTTCAGTAGTTTCGGCGTGATTGAGTAACAGACAGACAGACAGAGTTACTTTCGCATTTATAATATTAGTAAGTATAAGTATAGTAAGTTAAGTAAGTATGGATGTAGTCAGATTCTAAACAGCTGTTAGAATTAGTGTCATTTGGAAGGTCCCTATTTTACGTAGGTACACACGGTTACACATCAAGCTATACAAAACCAGTTAATCTTGGCCTCACTTTACTAGATCTTTTCGCACAATGAACGATCAGATTATACTGGTTTTGTATAGCTTGATGTGTAGCCGCGTGTACGTTTTTGTATTTTGCATTTCCGATTAATTTAAAAATATCTACATACTTTTCAAGCTACAAATAAAATAATAATGAAAATTGTTCACTAAAGCAAAAACGAGTTAAAGTTCGTTGGCGTTGGCGCAGTGGCTGAGTGATTGATTGCTGCACTGCGTGTCGCGGGTTCGATCCCCGCACGGACAAACTATTTGTATGGCCTTTAGATAGTTGTTCCAGGTCTGGCTATTTGCGTAATTATGTGAGTTTAAATGTTTGTAATACGCACCCACGATACCAGAGAAATTCCTGGTGCTAAGCAAAATTTTAAAATGACCCTTATTTTGGGCTTCGCCGCAGTCGGGTAATCATCAACAGCCTATTAATGTTCCCACTGCTGGGACACAGGCCTCCTCTCTTAGAGAGGGAATGGGCTATAATCTACCACGCGGGCCCAGTGCGGATTGGTAGATGTCACATGTCTTCGAATGTTTTGGTTCTAAGACATGCCCGTTTCCTCACAATATTTTCCTTCACCGTTTTGAGAGCAGCGGTGATGAAATAAATTACACAAAGTAATGAGCCTGCCTGGGTTCGAACCCTCGTAAGTCGAGGCCGCCACCACTGGGCCACCGTTGCTCCAGTCGGTTAAAGAAAACGTTAAAATATCAACGGAATTTTGTTTTGATATTCATTTTAGAAACTATATAATATGTATCTTCTTTTTGTACAGGTCTGTTCGTCACATTGACTAAAATTAAACGTTAGAACCTCTTTCATTGGAGGAAGCCTAGGAATAGAACTAAAATTAAAATAAATTAACCAAAAAAAAAGCAACTGATCTAACAATGATTTATTTAAATATTGCCTATAAATAAGATTTACAAAACCGGAAAGCATTCGTTCTAGAGCTTTACTTCAGGCCGTCCTGTAGTCCGTAGCCAGGGCCGGTGGGCTCCTCAGTCAGTGAGGTCAGCCCTCCTAGGGGTTCGCAGGCGAATCTTCCATTCCTGAGAATAAACAAAAATAAAAAAATAAGTTTTGGGGGGTCTTAAGTGGCCATTTTAGCAGATAAGTAGCATAATAATATGCATAATATGAATTGACCATTCATAATAGTAACTACGTCTGTGACCATTTTACGAATTTTAACGCAATTCATTTTATTTTCCTATTATGATTTATTTTCCTAAATAGTCACGGACACAATTAGAGCAGAGATAAAGTTGTTTTATTGGTGATGTAAGGGTATCCAACTCAAGTGTTTGTGTTCGATAGTTGTAATACTAATAGCCATAGAAATAGATATATTATCCACTTTTATAATCTTCTGCCTTTATCGTGTGGTTACCATGGTGTTGGAGTTAATATGGTTCAATCGCATAAATTCTTCAATCATATGTCACGACTCACGCTTTCATTTGTGATCAATTTGGTTAGAACGCGACCTTACTCATCCCCACTTAGCGCTTGACGTACTTGATCAATGTCTCTACCTTTTAAGAATGTCTAAATGATTATAACTTGTATACTTTTACATAAATAAATACTAGTCTTCTCAGCATTTCGATAGCAATAAGTTCAGATTTATATCCGTCCATGAACTCTTATCTGCAGTGATTGCCTTTGTTCCGGCCGACTAGGTGTCGAAGTCTTTCCAAGTAGACCATGTCAACGTATGCCCAGGTGGAAGGTTTCTGTTGGATTGTTGATGCTGTCGGGCTGCGGCTACAGCATTCGTACTGAGGTTGGTTTAAGACAACCAGTAATGATTTGGCACGTCTAATGTAGAGCTGTATTCACTAGGTGTGCGTGCACAGAACTGTCCTACGACGGCAAATCCATAGAAATACTAGTTAGATAAATAAAATGATAGAAAGGGTAAATACCTAGGGCCAGCTTTTGGTTTCTCGTCTTTTTTCAGTTTCGCAATAATTTCTTTCGTGTCTTCTACAGTCAGGTCTTCCTGAAAATTAAGGTATAAATAACACATTTAATAATACACAAATAAATAGATGTAATGTATGTACTAATTCATATCTGAAACTGGAACAATAACTATTGCAATAATATTTACTGTAAAAAATCCAAATTTTGGGTTAATTAAGCCTCTTTACATGCGCTGTAATTGCATTAATTAATTAATATGATGACAATAAGCAGTAAAACATATTACAAATTAGTTACATGTGTATTTACAGAATTGAACAAGTTCACCTGTTCATTTCATCTCATTGAGTGAATTTTCGTGTTTTACGTTTTAGCAATTCGGAAAATATGACTTTTTGCAAAAAACCTAAGAAAATTAAAATTTTGTGGGCCTACCCAGGCGCTCCCTCCTACAAAACTGCCAATAAGGAGAATTTTGCAGAGACTTCAGCATTGGGTGTTCAAAGGTTAAAAAAGAAGTAATTCATTTATATAAAGCCTTTTCCAGATATAAGTACTTTCCAGATATAGGTACTTTTTTTTTCATGGGATTGTTTTTTTACTGTCTGCCCTTTGGCAAAGGCCTCCCTCAACAGTAAGAAGAAGTAATACTCACGTAGTAATCGTCGTTAACTTGAACCATGGGAGCATTGACGCAAGCACCGAGGCACTCAACCTGGAAAAATAAATGAAAAATCAAGATTTATTTCTATACAAGTCAATTTAATTTAAGTGTCTGTTTGTAATTTAAAATAACAGCTTTTTATTGAATGAAACTGTTAACCAATTTTTGTTGTTTGTATACCGGTTAATTTCCAAAACGACTGAACCGATTTTGACGGGTTTTTTTACTTATAGCTGATGTTATAAAGAGTCATTATTTAAACTTTTGCTTCGTGTAAAAATTATGCTACATTATTATATACTTTACGTTTATTCAAAAAGAATTAGATGATATTTACAAGCGTAATTTTGGTAGATGCTATCTTTTCTATGTTGACTATATTTCTAACAATACATACATACATGTTACTACAATTACACATGCGAAAGTTTGGATGCATGTATGTTTGTTAATCAATCACGCCAGATCCGTTCACGCGGAATAAATCTGGATGACAGGCACATGGGCCACATGGTCAGATTATTTTATAATCTGGAAAACCACATTTCATCACGCAAGTCACAAATACCGAAGCTAATAAAATTTATTTTTAATAGCTTCTGGCGCTGGGCAAAGACCTCTCCTAATTCCTTCCATGTGCTCTTTTCTCGTGTCGCCTCGAATCAGCCCCCGCAACCATTATGTGGAGACTGTCGCCCAGCGGTCATCGTGCATGCGGCTAACGTGACCACTCCAATCCCATTGTATCCTAGCCCATTCTTGCCCATTTTAGAAAGATGTTAATTAATTTAAATTAACCCACCTCAGAAATGGAGAATTTTCCACAGGGGCTGGTGCCACCAACTTTGCACTGGGTTTCGTCGACAATTGCCTTCAGGATGCCATCAGCTCCACGAAGAGCACAGGGAGTAGTGGTGCAGACTTGGAGGTGGTACTTGCCGATTGGTCGTCTGTAAGTTTTAAAGTAAGAGGTAAAGTACCAATCATAAAACACACTTTCGTTTACACTATCAAATTCATGCCTGTAAGACTATGAGAAAAATATTGTAAGGATTTGATAAAATTTTGTTGGTTTTGGAAGAATACACAACCAGCAGTAATGGTTTCTATGGTAGTATTAGTGCAACCGCAGTTACAAAGCCAGTAGTGAGCCGTGGTGGTAGCAGAGCAGTGGTGGCCCAGTGGTGGCGGCCCCGACTTACGAACAGTGAGTCGTGGGTTCGAACCCCGTCAGGCGCATTACTTTGTGTAATTTATTTCATCAACACTGCTCTCAAAACGGTGAAGGAAAACATCGTGAGGAAACAGGCATGTCTTAGAACCTAAAAATTCGAAGACATGTGACATCTACGAATCCGCACTGGGCCCGCAATCCGCACTGGGCCCGCGTGGTAGATTATAGCCCATCCCTCTCCTAAAAGAGGAGGCCTGAGTCCCTGCAGTGAGAACATTATAGGCTGATGATGATGATGATGAGTTACAAAGCCGATCGCATTATGACATAACTATTTTCAACATAAAGCTAATACTTAGGGTCCGTTCACACCAACCGGCACGAAGTGTAGAGCAGATATTTTTATCACATTTAAAACAGAGTTTTGAATCATTATTGTAACAAATATTATTACATCTCTTCTTTTGTTCTTGAGCGTCGTGAGATGTAAAAATAAATCCTATTACAATGATTCAAAATGCTGTTCTAAAGTGATAAAATTCTACTCTCCTCTTCGAGCCCGTCGGTGTAAACAGACTCTAATACGGAAAGTGGTGACCAGTTATTTTCAGTTGTTCTGTTAACATTCATGATAGCCAATAAAGCCGCTGAAAGTGTCGCCACACATACCAACAACCTGGTCACATCCAGCATGTGATTTTTTTCAGAGCCAGAAAAACTGTCTTTTATTGAAATGGATAGCTGCAAGAGAGCCGAGGATGCACAAGCCTGTTTCTGCAATATTTTGTTTTAGTAAACATAACGACACACACACCTGTAATCCGGGGAGTTCCAGAAAACACTCACCTAATAAACATAGTGTAGAAGGTAGCCACCTCATAAACCCTCATGCGTGGCAGTTTGAGCAGATCAGCTACATGGTGCATAGCGGAGATGGGCAGCCAGCCTCCATTCTGACGCTGGGCCAGGTCCAGAAGCGGGATCATCGCTCCACGCTTATGGCCCTCTGGGTAGATTGCCAATAAAGCCTCTACACGCTGAATATGATTTAAAAATGTTTATCTATAAGTGTATAATAGCTTATTATGTAGTCTGATTTTATATAAGGTTATTTATGTGGTTAATCTTAGTTTAAGAATAGAATTTAGCTTGTTCTGTTATGCTTATATCGTTAACGACTGACATGGACAAAATTTATCATAGGTATTCTTGAAAATAGGACTAATATAAGATGCAGAACTTCAATCTTTGTACTTAATACTTCAGTATTATTGTTTTGTACCAGAAACAGTCATGATAAATGGTTACACTATGTTCTATCTGTATTTTGTTTTGATTCTTCAATAGGTTAACCTAAAATTATATTCAACCATTACGTTCAGCTGTTTCTATCATTATTAATAATTACTACGCCTCGCATTTAACAATATTGATTCAAAATGACAGTCTTCTGTCACAATCAGTGCAAATTTGAAACGAACTACGACAAGACGAATGTTTAGTGAAAACAGATGACTGTCAGTGTCACCTTTTTGTTCTCTTCCGTAAAATCGAAGGGGATGTCAGGGTTGTCCTCGGGTGAATCACGGTGGACGAACAAGCTATCATGCTGCAGAGCTGCGCTGGTCTGAATATTCCTGGATACGGCACGCAGCTGAAAATACGATCACAAATCATCTTAGTAGAAACGTCAAAATGTTATTATATAATAGCATTGTTTACAGAAGCCTTAACACTGTTCCATGCTTAAAATTACATACCACGCCCTGTACTCCAGTCCTCAGGCTGGATAGCATGATTATTTTAACAATATTGTTAGAGGGTTTTAGGAAATAATATTGCGAAACACTGTTCGGTTCGCCAACACTTAGGTTCTGTGATTAACTTCAGCCCAGTGTTATCAGTTTGACAGGTACATTCCTAAATCGTATCAGAAGTTTCTCTCTTATCTCTCGTTTGTACTGTTTTACTTTCATGAGTTGTAAAACATAATTAATAACAGTTCAATGTTATAGTTTTGATAAAACCGTATAACTTTTGAGCTAATTTGTATATTTGGGTAGTATTGTTTAAAAATCATGCTATGCCAAGAGGGTGACAATATCGGTATTTTATTTTAAACTCGAGCACTTTGAACGCACGCCAATTTTAAAATGGGACTAACTTCATGTAAATCACAAGAATAACTTTGCTATCAATCAAAAATATACTTTAACGTTGTTAGATAAAGCTCAAATTGTATACGCACATGTAAGTCATTATCAGGATAAAAATTAAACATGATGTTTCATTGGCGAAAACGCAGTCGCAAACAATTGAAACAATATTAATTTTGAAGTTTGGAACTACCGTCGGGCTGTGGATGAAGATGATGCTGCTAAACAGGCACCAGTAGGTACTGGTGCAGTTTTTATTAGAGATGATATGGTGGGAAAACTGGGAAATCATCAAGTGACTCCTCCCACTCTGGGCAGAGCAGTTGGGAGTGTCAGACTTCTACTGACTAAAAACCACCCATGTTCCTTCTTAGCCCTTTGTGTCGAGGCCGCGGTATCTCTTTCGAACAACCCGCAGCCCCGAAGTGCGTTGGCCCTTGTCTCGTCAAGTTTGATATTGAAGAGGGCCCTTTTAATATGAAACTTGAACTTGGGGGAAATCTATTAGAAAAATTTGACAGAGTTTATTGTAGCGTGATGTACTGGCTGTTGTACGTATACCTGTAAGAAACGAAGAAACAGGCAGAGCTTTGGCTGTAAGTAAATAATAAACTCACATTGGCATTATAAAAAAACCAATTAGCTCAGCATATCACAGCCCAATGCTAGACTGTCCTTCTCTCTCTCTCTTTGCCCCAGAACATACTGTCCTTCAGCATTAAGTCTGACGGAAAAAACTGGCTGCTCGGTTATATTATGGTTGTGGAGATAAAACAATAACATCACGACTTTGGGGGGTATGAGGAACAGAGTGTAAAGCTCCTCATCCCCCATAGAAAAGGGAGGATCCTCCGACCGGACGGGTGTTGTGTCCGGTGGGCTAACTGCCCGACAGTTGTAAGTCGGGAACTCCTATATAGGCTTATGTCGCGGATAATGTTGATAGCGCGATGTAGGAATTCTCATTAGTACGCAGGTGTTGCGATAGATGTCGCTAGTCGCCACAACGCCTATTATCCCCGAAGGGTAAGGCAGAGCCCGTCGGGGCCGCGGATCCCGTCGGGGCCGCGGATTTTTGTACTAGATTACGTGGCCTCGGCGCAAGGGCAAAGAAGGAACATGGGTTCGGTTTTTAGTCAGTAGAAGTCTGACACTCCCCTTCGCTCTGCCCAAGAGCGGGGGGGGGTCATTCGATGATTTTCCACCCACCAAAAAAAAAAAAAAAAAAAGGGTAAGGCAGAGGTGTACTGTACATAATAAGACACTCACATTTCGCCAGTTATGTTTAAGTCTCATGTAATACCTAGGGGGCGAGCCTATTGCCATTAACCGGGCACAAATCTAGGCTACGCGGCTGCTACTCAGAAATTCCTAATAAAACCCTATAACATTTTGCCCTTCCCTGGAATCAAACCCGCTCGCGACCACTAGGCCGAAGAGCCAGTCGATTATAGAGATATTTAGAGATTTTCTAGCGAAATAACCAAATAACACGTTTGTCGACGGTGGTGACTTACCCAGTAATTGAACCCGATGCTTGGCATTCACCTGCGACCACTAGACCATCAATGAGGCAGCCAAAATAGAGACTTTTTGTGTAAGTAGTTATTTCTTCGCTCACTACATGAATACTTAACGCAGTTACTTACAAAAGTGTACCATGTGGGGCAATGAAAAGAGTCGACTCTACTTTATGCTCCAATAAAAAACGCCCATCAAACCTGTAGCTGGCTACAATTTAATTGTTATTCACGAAACACATACGAATATCTAACATACGACGGTACTACCCTCTAAAAGGCATTGTCTGCCTCCATGCCTGTGCCTATATTTCCGTACGAAAAAAGCCAAACAAGAAAAAAAAAGCATAGACAAAGCCCGATCGGCAAAACAACGACGTGGTTGCTATGGCAACTGCCGCACCGCCCGCCATGCACCAAAAAATTGTATCTACCTAACTATACTGTAAATATTTAAAAAACGGATTTTGCCATGCTGGGGGGAAATTGGGAGAATGAAGGTGTAACACAACCTGATTGGCAGGTTAAAAAGTTTCATTTTGGAGCCTGAAAAAACTTAGCGCTGCTGAATTTTGGTTATAAAAGCGTGATTTGGTTTAATTTGAACGCTTCTATGCATATTTTGAGGCTTTTGCTTTCTTTATTGGATGAAAGCTGGTTACGTTACGTGGTACACTTTTATGGTGACACAATAATGAACTTGAATTAGTAAGAAAATATTTACCCAGTTTAACAGCCACAATATTTGTTCTAGCTAGTGGTCACAAGCGCGACTGATAGTCATGATGAGGTCCTGGGTTCGATTCTCAGGTCGGACAAAGTGTTATTGGATTTTTCCATCAGGAATTTCTCAGTAGCAGCAACGGAGTCCGGAAATTGTGCCCGTTTGCCCCCCTATTACATGAGAATCAAACATAAAAAATGCTATGTTTGTAATTAGTTACAAAATTTAAATGAATTTAAACTACTATACTGTTTATAAAGATAGTCGTAATATGGAGAAAATAAATAAATAAATAACTGTCGATATGTGTATATCTCTTCGGGGATTACAGGCGTGATTTTACATTGCACATTTCAGTAAAATGGACAAACGTTTTGAAACTTGTCCAATAAGTTCTGTTGTTGATTTGTCTTCCAATAGAAAAGTTTTTTTACCGACTTCCCGTCCCTTGTCAAGACTTTCACCCTTTGCTACTGTATTGTTTTTTTCATCTGTTGACCTCGAGCTGCTTTCAAATAAGTAGCTTATTTGGGCTACACGATGGCTACACGTGAATGATGCCATTTCGTGACGTACCAATCATGTAATGGGCGCATTTTTTTCGTGCTGTATCTGCCTATAATATCTAAAAGGCTGTAAGTAGCTATACTTACACATGTTTTTAACTTACTTAGGTAGGTTATACTTATTACTTAAGTAAGTTAAAAACTTGTGTAAGTACCTACCCAGAAAAATTAAATCACTAAAAGGGTATTAAGTATGGTAATACTGGATACATAGACATTTCTAACTTTTCCGTATTAACGTTTTCATTGATTGCAGTTATCAAAATCAGCATGACATGTGACATCTACCAATCCGCACTGGGCCCGCGTGGTAGATTATAGCCCATCCCTCTCCTAGAGAGGAGGCCTGAGTCCCTGCAGTGGCTGCAGTGGGAACATTATAGGCTGTTGATGATCAAAATCAGCAGCTGTACCTATATCTCCAATTCTCCACTGCTGGTTCATACAGACTTCCTTGTAACAGGGAGTGAAATATTTCCCACGGCACGAAGTACCTATGGGCAGGTTGGAAAGGACTCCATGCCCTCGGATTTTGTGTATAGCATGCTGGTTTCTTCATGATATCCCTTCACGTTTTTGATAGTAGGTACCTATCATCTGGCTAGCCCTTGGCCACTATATTGAGTTCGCCTTCCAGTTTGACCGGAGGCAGTTGAATACCTACTAGTATTTAATATGGAGCGACTGATTGTACCGTGTTTGATAGTAGTGGTGTTGAAATAAATTCAAACTAATGCACCTGCCATTCTATGAATTCACGAGACAGTACGCCAAATTACGCTCTTTTTTTCGAGTTGAGCATTTTATTTATCCAATACAAGGAATTTTCAAAATCTTGAGCATTGAAAGGATAATGCAGGCAATTTCATCCTGCATATTACAAGGAAAAGCTCCGTTTTTTCAACCACATTTTTTGTAGAGCACTGTACTCTCAATATAAAAATGTCGGACACCAAAGTGTAGCATTGGTCACGGTTGGCGGCAATAGCCGTCTCCATTCGTTCAGAAATTAGATAACGGGACGACCGGTGGCACCATTGATAAGGAATTAAATACCGAACGAAGCCAGTTCACTTCTACCCGACAATGTAAAAGAAAATTGGAGTTTTAGAAAGCATATCGATGCGTGCGATAACGATTTGGAGATTGAACGATATGAAATTAGATGAGGCAGGCGCCTTCGCGCCAAAACTAACAAATGGGTAAATAATAACCTAGCCTCTTGGGTCGATCTTCAGGATATAAAGCCCTACTTACACTACTACTATAAACTGGAATTGTATACTTTGATAATTATGTCACCCTGGGCGTGTACCTATACTTACAGTGTAAACAAAAAAAGTCACCAAATGTCAAAAACGACTAGTTAAGTACTTGGCCCATACTTACTACTTAGTTATTAGTTATGTACATAGCTAATAACCAAACATTATTTTGCATTCAATAATCTCAAGATCAGCAAAACACAGGCATAAATAGCATAATTATTTTATTAAAGTAGTAGCAATTAAATCCCGTGGCATACACTCGCGGGGCGCACAAAACCAGCCCAACTAGTTCTTAGAACGTCTGTAGGACACAATCATGCTCAACATTATTTCTAGAATCCCATAAAAACTAGAGGTCACTATGACCCTTAAACCTAAACGTGCCGTCTGACAAAAGGTGATTAAGGATTGAAACTTAAAAGATTATGTTTCTGTTTAGAATTCTTAAATGAAAAGGTATTTTTGTAAAAAAAAAGTTAAAGATTCTTGTTTAGTACCTAAGGTCAAGAATCAGTCAAGACGTTTTTATTTTAAATTTTAAATACCTTTAGTCTGATCGTCTGAACCACAATATAAATATGGACAGTACGGAAACTGCCTACAAACGCTCGAAACCGAACACTCACACAAACATGCGCATCGACAGGGCCAGCTAGCGATTGTGGCAGTGCTCTCAGTTGTGCGTGCCGCGCCGAGACGAGTGGTTAGTTTACGTAAAAGTTTTTTTTAAATTAATATCCTCCAATCTTTTTTAAATGCCGGGAACGTATACGGGTGTTTGAACTCGGTTTCATCAAAACCGGAGATATTGTATTTTAAACTTCCTACTAATTTTTAAAGGTAAGAATGATTTTTGTTAACGAATTATGGGCGTTCAAAGTTTCTGTAAAAAAAAAATTGAAATATCTCGAAAACGGAGCGTCCTAGACAAAAAAGGACCAAAATTTTGACCCCCCTCTGACACCCCCGTGATATTTATTAAGTGAGAATCACATAACACCAAAAAAAAATCTGGTCCAACTTTACTCTTAATAATAACATCAAATAACATTTTATTAGTCTAAAACTGTGCAGTATGAAAAAAATTGAAATTGAAATATCTCGAAAACGGAGCGTCCTAGACAAAAAAAAGGACCAAAATTTTGACCCCCCTCTGCAACCCCCGTGATATTTAAGTGAGAATCACATAACACCAAAAACATATTTTATTTACACTGGTCCAATAATAACATTAAATAACATTTTTTTTAGTCTAAAAATGTATAGTATGATACGAAGAAAAGTTAATTGATAATAATAATTTAAAACAATATAATAATATAGTATCACCCAGGATTCACCAGTCACCACATATTGACATAGCACTGTATTTTGAGAGATAAGCATTTTTTTTTCGCAAGGCAGCTGCTGTACCCCAAAACTCCGCTTGTTGTATATTCGTTCTTAATATTAATAATATGTTAATTATTTATAGCAGAATTGCATATCACTAGTTGTAGTAAGCTAGTTATTTCAATTCGATTCATTGATCACAACAGAATAAAAATATTTAAGAAAAAAAAAACAATATCATCAACATTAAAAGGGACAACCCTATGGCTTCAATGGAGCGTAGGTAGTTATCGCATCAACTAGGCTTAGTTTCGGTACTGTCCATATTTATACTGTGTCTGAACATTGCAAAACTTGCGTCTAATGACCAAACATCGTATTTTAGAAATGAGATGCGATGCGCAAATTATTATCCATTTATTTTATTTTATTTGATTAGATTGCTCAATGCATTCACTTGTTTCAGTCTGCAAGAAAAGAAGCAAGTTAATCCATCGTACATTAACGTTGACTACAAATCCTTCCACATTTTCGATTCTTTTTTGTCTCAGTAACCGGTAGTAACCACCTCGGTGCATTTCTCGAATCTTTAAACAAGTTCACACGCGATAAACACATTAAGACAGATGGACGGACGTTCTGTAGCTGTAAGGAGGCCCAAATTATGGAGCACTCGCTTCTGTAATTGATTTTTTTCTTGCGTAAACAAAATGAGCTTGTTTGACTCAGGTCGCCTAAGTACTTTTGTCCGCCAGTGTTATTTAGTTCGGACTCCCTCGATAGATGGCGTTGTACATATCGACCCGTTTTCTGAATCGCGGTGTTAAGATTTGCCGCCGTCGATCGACTATCGCTCGGTTCTATAATTAATTATGACGAACCTGGCGTTGAGGAAATAATGATCAATTGAGCGAGGCGGCGGGGAAGGGAGCGGAGCGGTTCCTCCAGGGCAAAGCCTGTCCATTGCACTGCGGAAGTGCGGATAGGTAATCCCTTGCGGTTATCCCAAGGATAAAAATTTTTGGAAATGAGAGACTGCGTTTGCGTTCTCTCTCAGAAACTATACTGTTTACAATCAAACACACCTGAAGACGGCCTAAGTAGTCGAGGCCCAAGAAACGCTGGCGTGAAAATCTAGACACATTCAATAAATGGAATGCCAATGATCATTCAATGATGCCAATCTATTCTAATCCACTGCTGGGCCCTTTCGTCTGCACTTGAAATAAATATTTGACATAAAAAGAACACATAAATAGCAAAAACATAATCAATGTTCACATAAAAAGCAATAACACAGATAAAGAAGAGTAGTTACATGACTGTGACACTGATGTTGTTGTAATGCAGCTTAGATACTACCAAACCCGCAGTGGACGCCGAAAAGCTAACAAAACAAAAAAAAGCTTATGCTTAAAATTGTAGGTACCTATACCTTCAATCTTCAAGTAAGAAATATGGTTGAAAGTGCAAATAAACAATTTTTTTTTATCTATTTCACTATTATTATATCCTATAAGTAGTCATTTTAAGATATCAAACGTAATCAACGGAGTTGTTAGCTTTTTTGATGGTTTTCTGTAATTCAACGAAAACCAGCATTCTGCAAACGAATGTGTCCTGACTCCTGTCGTCAAATATGTGTGTATTCATAAAGGTACAGTTAAAAATAAAACCTTACTGCCGTACCTACTCAGAGAGCTTTAATGATTACTTTATACTTAGGCCATCACTAAGTAAAGGTTTTGTCAGTTTTCGTATGACAAAACTGTCAAAACCTTTAGCAAATTCATAAATTACTTTTTTCACACCAAGAATTATTCAGTCGATTAGTTTTGTTTTAACATACTAGATGGCGCTACTGTACCTACTCTTCAAAGGAAAATGCTTTGACTGAATTACTAAGTTCCTTGGTTAAACTAGTTGGGTTTTATAGTCGACTGAGGTCTACCTTAGGTATTTATTTATGAAACCTTTCGACATTATAATGCGACAATGAAATTAGTAATAAGTGGAATTTTCAGTTTTCCTAGATGAAGCTAAGAATTTTCCATAAAAAATTAAAAGTTACTGTTGAATAAGTGAGTGTCTGCGTGTTACACGTCGTCGAAGCTTCAACACCTTCTATCATAATATATATATATAATATTTTATAATGGACGATAAAACGTCATGAAGATTGGCAAAGTTGTCGATAGCGAACTTAGTGAGAAACTGAGGACCAACCGTTCAAGTCCAGTCAATGATACTTAAAATTGATTGGAGAGATAAATTGATTGTATAAGAACCTAAACCAAAGCAACACATAAATATAATAACAAACCAATTAGATTTTGGAGCACGTAACATCGGAACATTCGGAACAAATCAAGATTTCAGAGACTCTACCTACATCTTTTTAGAACGCTAGACTTTCTTTATTGCACGGCATTTAATACTAGCAAAAAAAAATCATCTAGCTTTAAAAATTTGCCCAAAACTACGTGCCCATACAAATCCGTCACGTTTTCTAACAGCTTAATAACAACCAATTACAAACACAAAAATCACGTTCGATCATTAACCTGAAATGACATTTTTCATCGAAAATCTGCGACATAACAGTATAGAATAACAGCTCACGTATTTATCGCGATCTTTTTACTCTGCCCGGGAGTCGAACGGACAATGGGTGGCGGGGCAGCGCCTGCGCAGAGCTAACGGTCGTCCACAAATCAGATCGGCATTACACGGGCGACTTTTTTACGGAACATTCTTGAACGCAAAAAGTTTTGATTTGACCGCACTGTAGTGGGGTTGGAGAGGATTGGCCGATTTTTTTCTAACCGCAATTATGAAGCAATGATTAGCAATAGCTTCTGTGTTAAACTGCAAATTATGTGGTTAGTGGGTGACTAGGCTCTTTTCTTATGTAAAATACTAAAATCAGTCAACGTTATCTGAGTTTTCCTTATAATAAGGAAGACATCAGCCTGTTGTAGTTACCTTGCTGTTCTTTGACATTACTCCAACGTGTTGCAATTTCTGGTAAGAATTCCAGTCAAGGCACACAATACTGCCAAGCCCAGTCTTCATTTAAAACTTATCAGTTGGCCTACCATGACATCTTAAAGCAGGATTTCTAGTGTGGATAAGAGATGGTGCTAAACATCCCGTATAGCCCTGTCGCTGGGGTAAGATTAAAACATGGTAAATTGGTAACCCTACAGTTTTGTTTGTCACATAAAGACTGGACTTTAAAAGTTAAAACTCATTTAAAGTTAAGTATAATTAAGTGCTAACTTTAAACCAACGGCCACTTCTAACCTACCCAACAATACGAAGGCGCCACGCCAACGACAAGTGTTAAATTGGAGCTTGAACGAAATAAAACAAAAAAGCAAGTATAGGCAACTGAAGGAAAGAAAAACAACGTTTTTGAACGTTGTTGCCTAGGCTCAGACACTTTCTAACGCGAAGACATGGACGGAGCAAGTAACATCTTTGACCGAGTACCTGGAAACTATCGGTGTCCTGACATCTGGAGCTGGTTCAAGGAATTGAGAAGGGAAGTTCTGTTCAATGTAGAAGGTGGAACAAGAGCGATGACAACTGCGTTTTACGAAGCCGTACTTTACATTTTGCTAATGCAGAGGAAATACAAAATTACATAATGAAAAAATCTGTAGTGAATGGAAATATTGGGAAAATAGCAAGACTTAGGTGTCGAAGGTTATGGTTCCAATACCAGGCAGACGCATACCCATGCACGATTGGCTTTTCTCCACCACGGCAAAGGCAAATATGGTGAACATAATAAAAAAAAACATGTGAGGTCCACCATCCTAGACTGGGAGAGCGTTGCGGACAAATATCAGATTCGTCCTCTGACTCACAGATAGTAATATAAATATGTAGAGAGCGACTGCTTCGATTCCCGGGCTAAGCAAATTGTTATTGGGTTTTTCAATCAGAAATGTCTCAGCAATGCAACATTCGCAGAGTCTGGACTTGTGCCCGGTTGATGGCAATAGGGTCGCCCCCATTACATGGACGTTAACATTTCTGACGAAATGGTTTGTGTACTATTAGATACACCTCTGCTCTGCCCTCTGGGATTACAGATGTGGTGTTATGTTAGTAGAGAGCCATCTTTCAGGGGTGACAGTTAAGGCCGGTTAGTTTCATGAAGAACTTTTGGAGAACTTTTCAAATATTAAGGTGATGTAAAGGACTGCAACAACTATCGAAAGCTCATGTCACATACATAGTATGTAAGTATGGAAGAAAGTGATAGAGAAAAGAATAAGAGCGGAGAGTGAGATCACCCAAAACCAGTTTATGCCAGGTCGAGGCCATGCTAGCCGAGCTTGCTTGGTTCGTGGAGTTTCTTTCGTGCATAACGAAAAGAAAACTGCCTCAGAAAGCATAACGTGCTTTCTGAGGCACGAAAGAAACTCCACGAACATAGATCATGCCCAGCAGTCGCTTTTTATATGGGACAAGCCCGCCACACTATTCCCAAACCACTGTAACTCCTGTAAGCCAGAGTCAACAGTGGCGACCACTAGAAAAGGTTCAACTGTCTTGGATCCCGCAACGAAATTAATCAGAAAAGAATAGCGGAGGAATAGGAAAAACATAATTTCCACTTCCCTCCATATCAGCAGGAAACAGAACAGAACAAGGCCAATACGACGACGATTGACGGCACGGTTAGCGCAGTGGCTCAAGCAATGGACTGCCGCGCTGCGTGTCGCGGGTTCGATCCCCGCACGGAACAAATATTTGTAAGACCTACAGATAGTTGTTCTGGGTCTGGGTATTTGTGTATGTGACTTTAAATGTTTGTAAACGCACCCACGATACAGGAGAAATTCCTAGTGTGGGGCAACGTTTTTTTTAACCGACTTCAAAAAAAGGAGGAGGTTATCAATTCGACTGTATTTTTTTTTTTTTTTTTATGTTTGTTCGCTCATAACTTGCGACTGGGTGAACTGATTTTCATGATTCTTTTTTCATTTGAAAGCTGGTGCTTCCCGTGTGGTCCCATTGTCACCGTTTCAATATCTGATGATGGGATCTTGTAGAAATCGGGGGAACTCTTCAATAAATAACAGCAGATTAACCGCGATTGTTGCTATAGCATATCTAAGCATTGTTTACGCCATCACACAACATAATATCACGCCTGTACTCACTACAAAGGTTGGTGAACATATTCTGATGAAGTACTTCGGAGATAGACAACGGAACTCCTCAATAAATGATAGCAAATGGACTGGGATTGCTGAAATCTCATGTCTGTCTATTGTTTACACCAGTTCATAACATAACATCACGCCGGTACGTTGTGAAGGGGTAAGCACATGTGAACCACTAAAAAGTGAAAAATAAAAACTTTTTTACAAAAAATAAAACCGACTTCGACAAAAATAAAACACAAAAAAGTGAAAAATAAAAATCAGCTTCAGAAGTCGGTGGCAAAAACATGAAATCAAACAAACAAAAGTCACCGACTTCAGAAGCTGATTTTTATTTTTCACTTTTTTGTGTTTTATTTTTGTCGAAGTCGGTTTTATTAAAAAAAAAAATAGGCACACAGGGTCGATACAACTGGGATAAGCCCAGTTGCCTAGCACTACGGATATTATTGTCATTAATATTACAGCAGTCCCTAGGCCAACCAGATAGTCCAAACTTGTAAAAAACGTGATCATTGCTCTTAAGATCAAAGTCTCTACTTGCTACCGAATGAACAATAACTAACATTAGTAGTTAATAAATGTACAGCTGGTACATATTTTTTGCTGTCATCTATTTTATTACTTTCTAAGCGTGACTCGTGTTTTGATACCTACTTAAATGTAACTTAATCAACTTGTCTTTGTAGTGTACATAATAGTAGATGTTGGATCGTCTCAAGTTATTATAAAAATAGGTTCTTCATCAAACTCATCATCATCATCTGCCTAGCCTTTTCTTCTATGTTGTGATCGTCTTTAAGTCTTATCGTATTCAGCTAAATACCTGCTGGCTTAGCATGACCACTGAAGAAACGGGTTTTTTCGACGGAAGAATCGACAAAATTATAGATTGTAGCAAGGTTTCATGTCAAATTGTATGGAAAAATCTTTGTCTATTCTTGGTAGAATATAAGAGATAGAATCACCATGCTACAGGGGCAGTATTATAGATTTAGCGACTGCCTATCTGACGTATTCCACAACCCAGTTAGTCCAGAGTAGCCCCTTAGTTAGACTGTTTGGCCATACTTCCTACAGTCATTGTGAGGAAACTAAGAAAATCATGTAACACTATTTCCACTGCTCTATCAAGCACCATGATTGCTTGACCGAGGAAACGCGTGCCGTCTTACAAACTAAAAAGTCTAGTTCTAGTGCATAAAGCCACTTAGCACTTGGTTACCAGACCTAGAGGTGATTGAACCTTTGTCATGTTGCTTTACTTTAGTCTTGTAACGTAAATCGCGTCAGATTCTTTGTTTCTTTATTAAGTTATTAAATAATAATGTAAGTGTGCATTGTTGGTTTGTTAAATAAAAGAGGAAGATTAAATTAGATTTGCTATCATCATCAAGATAGAAGTGTTAGACAGATAGACCTAACGGAGTCAACACAGTTTCGTCGAATGTCTAAAGAAAAGATTTGTTTTAACACAGATGTTTGGTAGATTTGTTTTCTGTGCGAATGTGGGTTATCATTAATCCAGGAGAACATGTTGCTCCTGGACAGGAACTGCATTGACCAATCTTTAAATCGCTTAACCGTTTGCGAGCCCAGGTTGGCCACTTGTCTGTTTTCATCCGTATATGGGGTGAGCACCCATCCGAGTTTTCTCCGTGCCTAGAAAAGCACGTCAAACCATTTGTCCCGATTGTCATATATAGCTCTTTGGCAGTCATTACAGGTAGTCAGTGACCCAGATCTCTGATAGCTAGTCTTACCAAGGGCGGTTGTATTGCTTCGTATTAACTGGTCTGTGGATGTCAGATAAGCAGCCGCTTCATTAAAGATACTGGTGTTTTCCTACGTCCGGTTAGAATGGAAGCCGGCACCAAAATGTTGGAAAAAGGCTAGGCAGATGATGATGACAATTTTTCTCCCTTGTGTCAGTGGTAGCAAGAACTCATAACTTTCTGTGATAGTAAGATAAGCTTATATTTGGGGTTGACTGCCCAAGTTGTGCTACTACATCCCGTCGGGGCTGCGAGTTGTTTGAAAGAGATACCGCGGCCTCAACACAAAGGGCTAAGAAGGAACATGGGTGTTTTTTAGTCAGTAGTAGTCTGACACTCCCTACCGCTCTGCCAGACGGTGTGACCAGAAGGTGTGCAACTACATTCTGCAGTTTTAATAGTTTATGATGAAATATTGATCTGTTAGTTCTTTGATTTTTATGACTTCTTTGTACTTACTATATTTTTGTTCATTGATCTTTCTTGTTGATTTTTTTTTCAGGATTGACTACTATCGTACGCCTGCGTCTACTACCCAAGTAGCTTTTTATATTATTATGGAGATTCATGTTATAGGTATGACTTATTAAGTTATGACAATAGCTTGCCCTGTTTTAAAGTCGGATCGTTAACAACACCTAGACATATACGAACTCAAATTTTGCTTGAGTTTATATAAAATTGGCTGTTATGGTTGGAAGCGAACGTCTGGAGATGGTTGACAACTACGTTTATCTTGGACATGTTCTATCTTTTGACTAGGAGCATTCAAGCAAAGAACTCTCCAGGAGGATACAACTGGGGTGGGCGGCGTTTGGGAAGCTCGAGCATGTTCTCCGGTCTAAGAGCATACCCCAGTGCTAAAAAACCCGCCTTTTCAACCAATGTGTCTTGCCAACGATGACCTACGGTGCCGAGACATGGACGCTCACTAAGGAGACTGTGCACCGAATACGAGTTGCACAAAGGGCCATGGAGCGAGCTACGCTCGGCATATCCCTACTAGACCGAGTGCGCAACACCGAGATCCGGAGTCGGACGAAAGTGTTCGAAGTCGGGGACAAGGCGATACGCCTAAAGTGGAGTTGGGCAGGACATCTGGCTAGACGCGGAGATGGCCGATGGAGTAAAATTCTGACCGAATGGTGGCCAAGGTTGGGCGTGAGAAACCAGGGCCGCCCTAAAGCGCGTTGGGTGGACGATATCGTCGGGAGTTCGGGAAGTGGATGGATGAGAGACGCACAAAGCAGGGAAGACTGGCAGAAGAAAGGGGAGGCCTATGCCCAGCAGTGGGTGATTACGGGCTGAAATGATGATGATATAAAATTTACATTAGAAACACCTGAAATAATACCTTTTACAATTACATAAGCTTGCATTTCCTTCCGCAACAATTCTAACACAAACTAAAACAAACAAACAAAGCATTTAATAAAGCAATCTCATCAGCATCATCGCACAACTTAGCTTCAATTACGTAACAACAAAAAACACAAACGGCATACCACGAGCCGACAAATCTTACGACCGGTTGTAGTCGTAATTGTTTCAAGCAACAAAAAGTCGGACATAAGGCAACCAGCCCGCCGCATGAATGGGAGGACCGTCCGCCCGGGGAAAATAAAAACGCTCCATATTCGTGAAATGATTAAAAAAGAAAGAAATCGGAAAATAAAAGAAAAGGCAAGTCCGCGGCACGTACCGTCGTCGTCCCCTTTTTAAAAAGAGAACTATTCCACCGGAGCGTGAATGAAAAACGCGCCCACTACGCGCCGCGTAACCGTAATCTTGTGATTATTATTTTTATTTTTGAGTCTCGCTTCCTTTTTTATTATTATTTAGTCTTATTATTATGTTATTTTATACGTTTTATCGCGTGTGGCGTCGTATGTAGGTCAGGACGGTGCGCGGGGGATTTTTTTTGGTTTTCCGCGCAAGGTCGATGTGTTTGCTTGTTTTGGTCGCGGCGCGGTAATTGCTGCAGTGCGTTGAACCAAGAGATGAACTTACGAATTTGTATGAGCCGACTCATTATCATTGAATTTATTTATTTATTTATTTATTAAAACTTTATGCACAACAAAATCGTACAAAGGCGGACTTAATGCCTTGGGCATTTTCTACCAGTCTACCTTAGGGTGATGCAGAGACAATACATAGTAGGTGCAAAACAGAAAAAAATATAATAGAAAAGATATATACCTAAATTATAAGAATAAATACATACATATATACATACATAAAATATATAAACTTTTGAAAGAAAGGCAAGGAAAACTATAACAACTTAATTTTGAGACGAATTTATCTTTACTTTCGTTTCATTCGGATTGTTTCTTTATACCGAGTTGCCTGCCTCGAGCAAGAATGAATGATGCACTAATCGCATATTATGCATTAAAAAATGTGCACAGAAAATAGTGTTATACTAGTATTTGTTTTTTAAATAAACCTTATGCCATTTTATTCCTGAAAAAAATCAAAATCTCCAAAGATTTATGTTAATTCGTTACACTCATGTCTCATACTATATCTATAGGTACACGTTGACTCCCCCAATGGCCTCATGGTTGCAAGCGCGACTGTTGGACGTGGCCCTGGGTTCGATTCCCGGGTCAGGGAAAAGATGTTAATGGGATTTTTCATTACAAATTCTCAGTAGCAGCCCGAAGTTTGATTCTCTCGTACCTCAGAAAGCACGTTAAGGTCTTGGTCCTGCGCCTGATTCGTCTCCGGTCGTGTCGGATTTCCGTCCCACCGGACTATGAGAGTAAGGGAACAAAGATTGCACCTGTGCCTGCGCACACATTTAGCATTATTTATTTCCCGCGCGCATGGCTAATCTTCGTTGAGATTGGCCGCCGCGCAAAAAATGGTCAGGAGGACTATATCTTTACACATAGGTAGGTATGTAATCAATATTCAATAACAATCTTTAATTACATGAAATTTTGTTCAATATGGTCAATATTTATCATAGTTTTATATCCCACGCTTTACTTCAAATTATAAGTAGAAGAATTTTGATCTCGTACCTGCAATTATCTTTTATTCTTGTTACGAGGAAAGAATAAAAGTAAAGTAAAAGTCATTGACAACTACCTACCTAGGCAGTAATCTTAAACATTCTTCCAGATGGAATAAACGTACCTGCAGAGAATAATTCTATCAAGATTTTTACAGTAGCAACCACTGAGTCTGTAATTGTGCCCGGTAGATGGCAATAGGCTCGCCCCCTATTACATGGGACTAAAACATAGAGCCTGGCGAATGTGGATGTACTAATGGGTACACCTCTGCCTAAACCTTCTTGGATTACTGGCAAGATATTATGTTATGTTAATCCTAACATGTGACATGCCACAGGTGCATGACATGTACAATTACATTACTTAAACAACGGAAACCACGACGCTAAGACAAGCATAATATGGTAATTTTTAGTCAATCAATCATACGAAAGTCAGAAAGCAAAATTAACATATCAATCATGTGTCTCAGGATTTGTCTAACGATTGTTCAGTACGTGTGCATTGGTTTTTTAGATACAAATATTTTGTTGTTTGGTGATGATATTTTTTTTAGTTTTGGGAATGAAAGATATTTCCTACCTAGCAAATTTTACAAAACTACGGCACGGTTTGCGCAGTGGCTCGAGCAATTGACTGCTGCACTGTGTCGCGGGTTCGATCACCGCACGGAACAAAATATATTTGTATGGCCTGAGATACTTGTTTCGGGTCAGGATATTTGCGTATGTATTATGTAAGATATGTTTGTGAACGCACCAGAAGAAATTCGTAGTGTGGGGGCAACGTTTTAAAAAAAATATATATTGTAGTTGAGACAAAATTCAGGAAAGCATGTTGTCAAAGATTTGATTACAATAGTTACCTATTGGTTTTTAAAGTAAATAGTGACGAAAAAGCTTAGCTCACATTAATTAATTTGAAAAAGGTGCGGTCCTCGAATCGACTTAGGACTGTAGAGGCTGTTTTATGGAACCTCTTGTTTAACTAGGTTAATTCGTAGTCTGAATAATAAAGCAAATCTTTGGCAAAAATTCAGGAAATACAAGACAAGCGTCTCTATTTCTGTTCTCCGACGACTTAGTAACTATTTACTTGTTGTTATAGAATTAATTGAATGAAAAGTCAAGAAAAATGCCCATGGTTCTTTTCTACCACCACTTTAAGGAATCAGCAGTGTGAGTGGAGTGTACTAGGAATTTCTGTATCTCAAGAGTCAGCTCTCTCAAAGTACTGGGAACATTATAATAAAAGTGATAGAAAATATTACTATTTCATAACATATCATCACGCCTGTAATCCCCTGAAGGGTTAGGCAGAGATGATACGTAATAGTAGAAGGTACACTCACATTTCGTTAGTTCTGTGCAAGCAACATGTAATAGGGGGCGAACTTATTGCCATCAACCGGGCAGAAATTCCGACTCCGTGGTTGCTACAGAGAAATTCCTGATGGAAAAACCGAATAACACTTAGCCCGGGAATCGAACTCAGGATCTTATGCTCAGCAGTCGCGCTTTCGACAAATAGACCAACGAGGCAGTCTTTTGCTTGTGTTACTTGCTATATCTCGGGTAAAACCAAAGGAAGATATGACGTCAAAGCCTTGAAAGCTTCCTGATTCATCCAACCTGTATTTACAATCTAGGGGTTCGTTGTGAACTCCATTTTTCTTTGTAGGAAGATATTTCGACGATAAATCGTAGCACACTCTAGTGTCAAAACTGTTTTGTCTGCCTACAGATGAATTATATCGTATTGTTAAGCATCCTAAATCAGCTTCCCCAAATGTCACCACCACGTCAGTCAGTATCCCAACCATTAGGCGACCATTAGCACCCATTTTCGTCGTAACAGTAAAGATATGTCCATTGTCCAGGTTAGGTACAGGATATCAGGAAAAGACCTTTTTTTGGGTGGGTTGGGAAATCATTAAATAACCCCGGGAGTGTCAGACTTCTACTGACTAAAAACCACCCATGTTCCTTCTTAGCCCTTGTGCCGAGGCCGTATGTTCGGTCCAGCTCACAGATACGATGATAATGATGAAGACTTATACGATAATATTGAATTATAAACTAGTGAAATGAGGTTATAGACCTCTCCTCATCAACCGAACCTCTGATTTTTTTGATGTTTCGGTGGAGAAAAACATCCGAAGTCACCAGCATGTCTGAAAGGTATTTCATAAAGCATGTAAAGCTAAGTCAGAGGCCCATGGGCGGCAAAAACACTAAGGTTACCGCACAAAGATAGAAGGGTAAGTGCATGTTTACGTACAGGCGGGGCGTCGCGCGGCGCGTGCTGCGTTTTTAATTCAAACACATGGCATATAAGAAAAATTGAAAACGTTAACGATTTCAATCGTTGATTTTACGAGAAGCTATTTTCGCACGTTAGTTTAAAATGCAGCGTTTGTTGCGGTGGACCCGTCTCTCAGTAAATTAATAAAAAAGCACGAAACGAGCCTTCTGCACGCGCCGCGCGACGCCCCGCGTCTCCGTAAACGAGCCCTAATATAGCCAAGATGGTATGTTGACAACAAAACTTCTTCGTTACATATATTTATTGAATATTGTTGTATTGATAGCTTATAGAGCAGCGGGGGCGCAGTGGTGGCGGCCCCGACTAACGAACAGTAAGTCGTATGCTCGAACCCAGGCAGACGCATTGCTTTGTGTAATTTATTTCATCACCACTGTTCTCAATATGGCTAGAAAGGAGGTGACTGCTGAGATGACGAGAAATAGGGAAGTATGGAAGAAGAAGAGATGCTGCCCCGACCCCAAATGAATTGGGATATGGGTAGGAAAATGATGATGACCCCTGTTCTCAAAACGGTGAAGGAAAACATGGTGAGGAAAGCGGCATGTCTTAGATCCAAAAAATTCGAAGACATGCGACATCTACAAACACGCAAACCCGCGTGTGGTGGATTATGCTGAGCTGAGGCAATTCTGGCATTATTAGTTTTAATAATTTTGGTAATTTTTGGGAGGGTATTTTTGCCAAATAGGTAAACACAATTTTCTTTCTTCCTCATCCCTCTATTAGAGAGGATGCCTGAGTACCTGCAGTGGGAACATTATAGGCTGATAATGATGATGATTGTAGCTTAAAGCTCTAGTCTGCCAAAGATAGTCCTGACTCAAGTCTACGCACAGCCTAACTTTTCGAATTGAACAGAAAACAGGTCTTACACTGCTTACGCACGGGGTTTTTCAAAACGAGTCTAGTCAAGTAGCCCTATTTATTCCATTCGTTCTAGAATTCCATTACATCAATGTCAAACTTTTCCTTATTCCACTGTACAGGGTAATTCAATCTGGTTTATCATTGGTAAAGAAAAGTTTCGATAACTTACTGATGTACAACGTTGGTAAGTCCTTGTAGACAAAGATTTAATGAACATAACATAACGCCTGTAATACCTGAAGGGTGAGGCACAGATGTATCTAATAGTAGACCAAATTTCGCCAGTTATGATAAAGTCCCGTGTAATAGGGGCCGAGCCTATTGCCATCAATCGGGCACAAATCCAGACTCCGTAGATAAATTCCTGACAGAAGCACTTTGACCGACCTGAGAATCGAACCCAGGACGTGACGCACAGCAGTCCAAAGTCCAAATTCCAAATATAAATTGTTTCTAATTTATATTTATTTCCAGACAATATAAGATTTGTGGAAAGTGTAAACAAACGAAGTCATCAAACTTGATTCCTTTCAAAAGTCGGTTAGTTTATTTTACATTTGTTCCTAAAATTGTTCCGTCAAGAAAAAAAAGGCAAGGATTGTTAGTATTAAAACAAATACATAGTAAAAGTATATTTTATTTTATATTTTATTGTGGTAAGCTTGTTTGTGATGATGTCTGTATACGTCTTTTAAATCAATATTATTACCAAACGTTTTCATTCTCAATAAAACTAGACCGATCTCCAATAAGATATATTGACACAAAAATCGAAAATGGCTACCAACGGTCAACAAAGCCACAGATAATAATATGCGTTCGGATACACACACCTACACAATACACATACCATAAAACAAGCGAAGGACTTGCCACTAGCTTCTTAACGCATTTAGTCATCGTTCCAAGTAAAAAGTAAAAATAACTTTGACCAGACTCTGCATCTTAGTCTCAAGGCCAAATCCTGACTCCAGTAGAAAGGGACGCACATATGAAATTGCGTACCAAAGACAAGGATGCTGAATATTGGTGTCTTCGTCCTTTGAAAAGGGAAAGTGGTACTTACAGCGGTGGTGAGAGTGAGATAAAAAAATGTCCGAAGGGCAAAACGAGTCAGTATACTTGTAACACTGGTGGTGGAAAAGGATGGCAGATGGGAACCGGTTAATTTTGAAGGGCCCGCGACCGTGGTCCACGGTGAAGCTGAGTTTAAGATATAGGTGCTTTTATTTATGGTTATATGTATTGATTTAAGTTTTTTATAGAGTAAAATGAATGTGGAGTGAACCATAGATTAGATAATAGCTGTAACAGATATTATATAGGGTAGTAGAAGTTGACTTCGAATGGGATGGCGGAAGAAATATTTCTGAAACGTTTTTTTTTTACTTTTGTATGCAAATACATTATGTTGTACCTTTGAGCGTATTTTAATTTTCATACTAAATTCCAAGTTTATACTTTGGTGGTCGTCAGCGCAGTAATAGTAGTGGTTGTACTGCAGTTACTCTTTGGTTCGATTCCCAGCTCAGAAAACCCAGAGCAACCCGATGATGTTTCCGTACCTACTGCTAAATGTGGGTTTAGTAAAGGAACACCTCTGATTAAACCCTTTGATGACTACAGGCGTGAAATTATTTATTTATTTTATTATTTTACACACAAGAGATAACTTAAGGAAACGTAAAAAAGTAGAGTGCAAAGGTGCAGCTTATTTCAAAAGAAATTTATGCCAGCAGGTCTGCGAAAGTAATCATTAAAAAAGAAATGTAGACAGATTCTGATGATGATGATATTATGTTATATAAGTATTCGACCAAAAATACTGTCAGTTTTCTTGTTTGTTCGGCTTCAACTTTTCCTTTCAGTTAACAGTGCGATGCTCGTCATCTTGTTTGCTATTGCACTTAGAAACTTAATGACACGTCTGAGTCTTTTAGGAATATAGGAACTAATTGTACTATAGTTTGTGTGTCTAAGCGGTTAGATTTGTGTCTGGATTAAAATTTGCTGATAACGATTGCCATGAGATGACGAGAAACAGAAAAGTATGGAAGAAGAAGAGAAGCTGCGCCGACCCCAAATGAATTGGGATAAGGGCAAGAGAATGATGATGATGATGATAACTATATTGTCATGTTTTAAAATAACAAACAAACACTTACATTTTATTTATTTGTATGGATTACTACTTCGATGGCATGGACATAGTGGTTATGAGTGCTCCTTTTGTTCGATCCTCGGGTCAGGCAAAATTCTTCTGATTGGTTATACCTTTGCGTTTCGCTTTGAATTTCTTAGTAACAGGACGTTTTCTGAATTTGCAGTCTATGGAAAAACGTAGATCTACTTCGCATTTCTTACTTTCTGTCAACATATGGATGAGTTCACGAACCTTTCCATATTCTCCGAAATTAAGAGAGATAACCTAAATTAACCAACCATTATTGATTTCTAAACCAAACCAAGTTCATAATAAAGTCGTCAAACACAAGTTCTTCCTTGCAAAGAGATATAGGCCACCCGTCTGCTCAATAGGTTCCATATATGGCACTGGACTACAGGATGCTGTGGTCCAGTCCTATAAAAACGACTATGCTGCTAACATCAATCAGCTTGTCAATTGATATTATGATAAATCTTTTAGATTTTTCGTGCAGGGCCATTGTGGACCCGTTGGACAGAAATAAAGTAAGACAAAATCCCGACTTCCCAAAAAAAACTTGAATTACTTTACTTTCGGAAGTAGGTGATTATTGTATGTTTCATTGACTTTTTTGCATCCGAAACTAAACGTAAGTGTTTCTAAGTCCTAAGTACCTAAAAGGAGTGAGCCTAATGCCGTCACCCTTACGACCACTAGGCTAACGAGGTAGTCAGGTAAGTATTGCTAGGTCATAAACTCAAAATAAAAAGGTTTCCAAGTTGTTGAACCTACAAAAGGTACTTAGATGTTTCATCAACTTACTATAAGCACAATAGTAGATTGTATCATAAGGGAGCAAAATAATATTTTTACGGCGAGGGCGCTTTTTTGAATCCAGAGCGAAGTGAGGGATTCTAGAGTAGAATCCCGAACGTAGTGAGGGATTCTTTAGTAGAATCCTGAACGTAGCGAGGGATTCAAAGTACGTCGCCCGAGCCCAAAATATATTTTGCACCCGAGTGATACACTCGACTTTTCATCACCCTCTATGAGAAAATAAAAGGCGCCTCATAATTTATTGTAATATTATTATTTAATAAAAATAGAGTGACGACACGTTTAAATCCATCAGACATATTAATTACGAATATGTGTCCAGTTTTACGTCCTTATTAAGACAACACGTTACTAAACAACCTTCTACTCCTTATTAAGAAATTGTCGTATGCCTTTAAATATTTCTCCCGGGATTAAGTTTTGTATGACGTTATTAGCTTCTATTTTTATTGTTTCAGGAGTTAATGCACTATCACTTTCAGAACTCGACGTAGAGCTCATTTTTTTTGCACAAAATACAATAAAGTCCGTACCGATTATAAGAACAGGGAAGTAAATCGCGCGCTTCTGTTTTTTTTTTAAATTTAGTTACCGCGTCTCCTCGCACCGTACAGCCAACACAATACAATTTGCGTTCGATTTCAATGAACGATTCATGTTCTAAATTCAAATCTCATTACTGCCCGCTAAAAAGTCTAATGGAGAAAAGAGCTACTTTGCTCGCACTTATAGAGGAACAAAACGACACTTTTCGAATTGAAGGGATGAAATAGTAGATTGTATCATAAGGGAGCAAAATAATATTTTTACGGCGAGGGCGCTTTTTTGAATCAAGAGCGAAGTGAGGGATTCTAGAGTAGAATCCCGAACGTAGTGAGGGATTCTTTAGTAGAATCCTGAACGTAGCGAGGGATTCAAAGTACGTCGCCCGAGCCCAAAATATATTTTGCACCCGAGTGATACACTCGACTTTTCATCACCCTCTATGAGAAAATAAAAGGCGCCTCATATTTTATTTATTGTAATATTATTATTTAATAAAAATAGAGTGACGACACGTTTCAAGCCATCAGACATATTAATTACGAATATGTGTCCAGTTTTACGTCCATAATAAGACAACACGTTACTAACCAACCTTCTACTCCATATTAAGACATTGTCGTATGCCTTTAAATATTTCTCCCGGGATTTCGTAGGGATTAAGTTTTGTATGACGTTATTAGCTTCTATTTTTATTGTTTCAGGAGTTAATGCACTATCACTTTCAGAACTCGACGTAGAGCTCATTTTTTTGCACAAAATACAAGTCCGTACCGATTATTAGAACAGGGAAGTAAATCGCGCGCTTTTGTTTTTTTTTTAATTAAAGTTACCGCGTCTCCTCGCACCGTACAGCCAACACAATACAATTTGCGTTCGATTTCAATGAACGATTCATGTTCTAAATTCAAATCTCATTACTGCCCGCTAAAAAGTCTAATGGAGAAAAGAGCTACTTTGCTCGCACTTAAAGAGGAACAAAACGACACTTTTCGAATTGAAGGGATGAAAAAGAACTTACTGCTATGCATAAACTTACGCTACGCAAGTTGTAGAGTTTCAAGAGTCAAGACAAGTGGGTTACTTCACTTTGCCAGTCGACATTTTTTAAATTATTATGCTTTAAGTTTTACTTTTCATAATCAGAATTTGACAAATAAAAAATTTGAAAAGATTCAGCTTAACAACTCAAATCATTCATTGACCAGTCATTGACCTTATTTATGATTTCCTTAAACATTTTTCTCCAAAGCTGTCATGCATGATGAAATGGGATGTATAACGTTTTCGTATTCTTTACATTCACAACACAACGGGAGATCATGGTCAAGGAAAGCTGGAGGTAGACAAATAGAAATATAGAATGGAAATAAGTTTGAATCTTTGTCAACAGACAAACAGATTTTGTTTGTCCACGTAATTTAAGACGTAAGTTACGCGGTTTAATGTTAATCTGAATGTTTTTTTATTTAAATTCGGACATGGCCTCCACACTATCCTCAAACTACTGCAACTCCTGAAAGCCAGAATCAATAGTGGCGACCACTAGAAAAGCCCCGAGACAATGAAGCTCGAAGTCTCAGAGAAATAATTTAACTGACTTGGATCTCGCAACGAAATTAATCGAAAATAATAGCAGAGGAGTAGAAAAACAAAATTTCCATATCAGCAGGAGTTAGAACAAAGGAATGCTTATTGAATGAAGTTCTTCTTCATCAAAACTGAAATCTGTCATTACCCTCAACTGTCAAAAGTTTATTGACCCATTACCTTTTCCTCCCAACCTGTCTTACCCTCGCTGCAATGCTCACACGCTGCAATGTTGCCAACTTGTAAACTAAAGTTAAGTTTACTCGGAATAAGTCCCCTCTCTTCACCTCGTTGCCTCAACCCCTCCGTGGCCGTGCAAGAGCACGAGGGCAACGCGGCTGATTCGCGGGAACGGGTCAACTCGACTCAAGGTCAGGGGGGATGGACAGAGAAACCGTGGAGAGGTTCGTGGTGGAAAAATTATGTTGGTCAGTAAGATTTTCGTAATGTTCTTCTTTTTTTCTGAAATATCATATGTAAGAGAAAATTGTTCTAGGGTCTTGAATCAAAAGCGCCAAATTATAAAAAAAAACCATCAAAAACAGAGTTTTACGTACACTGGATGGAACTGCGATGACTTTCAAACTACTGTAAAACCAACTTTATTTAACAAAATTTCGACTGTAAAATTATTAGGTCTCCAAAGTGGAATTTAAGGAAACGATTATCTTGATGCAATTGGAATTACAGTTTTACTAACATTACGCAAAAAAAAAAACAAAGAAATAATTATAATAAAAGTATCACAGTGCATCTGAATCTCTGTTCCCAAGTCAACATTTACCAATAAGTATTTGTGTACACACACACGCGGCGTCATCTCGCGACCCGTGCGTGTGTGTGTGTGTGTGTGTGTGTGTCGTACACACTGCACAAGAATGCAACGCGTTGTTGACACAGCCAACTTCGATATTCCTTTATTTATTGCTATAAAAACCCTTTCACTAACACTCATTGGAAATAAAACCTTATAAAGCGAACACCAGAATTGAAAACTGAATGTCGTCGCGAATCTTACGACGTTCATTTATTTTCGCAAATCTATCCTGAATTAGAGGATAGTGAATTATATTTGCAAGGGATTAAGATAGAATTTTCTTTGCGATTCCCTTGGTTAGTAGGATTATCCGTGTCTATGAAAGCCGTGAGGTATATTTAAATAAGGATTTATGCGTTACGTCTGGCGTTTTGGCGAGATCCGCGGATAAAGGAAGGTTTCGACTGAAAAAAGTCGAGATTTGGTCGCAGATTGTGGATTTTGGGAGCCACAATGGGTAACAGCAGACAGTCGGGTGAGGTATCACCTCTTAAAGTGTCTTGACAACTTTTTTGCTGAAAATGCGATCATTAACAGTTTTAAGAAAAATATTTTTGCAGATTTTTTATCGTTTTTTGTCTGGACATTGTCTGGTCTGAAAGGACATGAAAGGTTACCGTAAATGTAAACAAAGCAATTGTTGCTTAATTTGTCAATTTACACAACCAGTTCGCTATATTCTCAACTTTTAACCCGTAACTGCAAAGTTTTTTTTAAACTGCAAAAATAACGGATGTTTAAATGAAATCCCAAGAGATTCTTATCCTCAAGCGGCTCTATTTTGTACTATTTTAAAATTCCGTACAAGATCATAACAGTATAGGAGTACGGTTAAATACCGACGTTTTACGCAGTGAATGCATGCAAAACGTAAAAATAAGATGCTTGGAAACCCGCTCGTCTACATAACTTGAAACCTGTCTGTCCGTCCGTCCTACGTCCTGTTAATTAATGACAATCACTAGTGGACAGATGTTGAGTGCACAACAACGTTTTAAAAAGAAAAAAGACACTAAAACCCAGTAATAATTCAACTCGACTGCATTAAAGGCGCCTTCAATGTTTTATTTAAGACCCGTAATTAAAATCACTCGCAAAAAAAAAGGAAAAAGATATTATGTCGCAACACGCGAAAAAGGATTAGATTACCCACAACTTTCATGTTAACGACACGAGATACCATCAACACTTAAGGAAATATAAATCCTGATTCCTTAAACACAAACATGTAAAAAAAAGCTAAGTCCATTAAAACCCAGATTAACTTAAATGAAAACTACGAGATTCTACATCAACGCATCTATGGACAAGTTATGTAAATTCTAAATTCTACGTGCAACGAAAACGAGAGTATCTGAACTATCGTAAATCTAAAAAAAACACTTTCATTAAATCTTTCCCACCAGTTTTCGGCCACTAAACCAGTTCGATAGCATCGCACCCAAAAAAACATTATATTAATTTGGGGTCCCCACAAAAAACGAAGATACGAATAAAAAAAGCTAATGGCCAAAAAAAAGAAAAAAGGTTCGATCTTCTTTTTAAAAAAAGTAAAAGAATAAAAAAACCGACCGAAGAAAGGGTTAGTTTTGGTACAGGTTGATCCCATTGTTGATTGGTCAGTGCCTCTTGGGTATTTATGACATTCTTGATAATCTTAGTGACAGTAATTTGTAACTTGCTTTTAATAAATTGCAATGGATTGTGAGTTTATTGAAAAATATTAATAAACGAGTACAAATAAATAGCTTTTTGAAGCAAATTTTACTCAGAATGCACAAAATGTTTTTATCTGTCGGTCACATCGTAAGTCTGTGCCTGCCAGTTATATTTTTTTTATATATCTGTAAATTAAAAAACAATGCACTTACATAAATAGCATGCGTGTATGTTAATATGACTGACTGTAAATATGAGGTTTATTAATTAAGAAAAAAATAATTGTTTACTGTTATTTTTGAAGAGATCTTTATCGGCCGGAAAACACGGAGAGGAAACATGGTCCATAATTAACTGATCAAGAGATCAACCTTATTTCTCTTCAGCGAGAATTCTCATAGATTTGAGAAGATGCTGCGTATTCCATCCGTGTTTTGATTGGAGATATTTAACGTCTAGTATTTCATAGATGAATAGTAAAAATATACGTATGTTTTAATATATTTTATATTCATAACTGCCTCGTTGATCTAGTGCCGAGTCCTGTGCATGCAGTCCTGGTTTTGATTCCCGGGTCCGGGGTCGGGCAAAGTGTTATTAGGTTTTTCCATCAGGATTTTTTTAGTAGCAGCCTGAATTCGTGCCCGGTTGATGGCAATAGGCTCGCCCCCTATTACATGGGCCCTAAACATAACTAGTGAAATGTGGCTGTACTATTACGTACCTACACCCCTGCTTAATCCTTCGGGGATTACAGGTGTGATATTATATGTAAATAAATGATAATAATGTACCGTGGCATCTCCCAGCCATAATTACAGAATTAAATCACGCAGTTGATCGTGATCAGTTTTATTTTTATCTTGACAAGACTTGGAATGTGGTTCTTGAGATCGAAAGTTGCAACTTGCAAGACTATTAATAGGAAACAAGACTTAATACCGTTGGACAGTCAGCAAATAAACTGATATCCTACTACTACTTGTAGGGTTTTTTAACCGACTTCCAAAAAGGAGGAGGTTCTCTATTCGTGCGTATGTATTATTTTTATACAAAAAATTGATTAAGATATTATAATGACATGACGTGTAAATTCTTGATTTATGCTAAAATAGCCGAGTAAAACTACATTTGTTGCTTACTAATACTGCGACATCCCATGCTGGGCAAATGCCTTGTCTTCATGTCCTCCAGTTTTTTTTTAATCAATGGCTAATGTGGACCACTAGTCTTTGGATTTGACCATTTTGTTGCTAACTGTACCATTTTTTTTTCTTTTTATTGTAATAAAGGTATAAGTGCACGTTGTTATTAATTATTATTTCCTGATTATTTACAATTTTTTACAATAATAGGTCAGTGACATTAAAGCAAAGAGATTGTTAAACTTCAATTGCGTGGTAAAGAACAATAATAACTATGTGATTAATTAATGAAAAAACGTGATAATATTTAGGTATATATTTGACATGTATAAAGTTAATGTCAACTATCATAAATCATTTTGTGTTACCAATTTCGAGTCTGAATAAATCATTGTTTTTTTACCCGACTGCGGCGAAGCCCAAAAGGAGGGTTATGTGTTTGACGTGTATACTGTATGTATGTATGTAAGTATGTATGTATGTATGTAGGAAGGAAGTAGGCGGGGTTCATTTGAATATTAAATTATGAAAAGAAAAAATGATGAAAATAGAATGGACCTCGCCTGCTTCCAAGTTTTGTTTAATTTAAAATGTGCTTGTTTTTTTGCTTTTCAGTTTTTTCAGTCGGGTTTTTTAGTTTTTTAACTACTTTTTTTTCTCCGCCTTGTAATCCCTGAAGGGTTAAGCAGAGGTGTACCTAACAACCCACATTTTGCCAGTTATATTTAAGTCCTATGTAATGTATATGTTTAAGTGTGTGTATGTGTCTAAGTCCAATGCAAGAAGATTAATGTAGTGTAGTTACATAATAATATGTAATAGAAAACAGTAGGTACATTTCAATATTAATGGGGAATAATTAATCGAGCCACAGTTTTTTTAATTGGCCACAGGATCAAACTTCTAATTTTATAATTAAGCCACGGGAAAATTATATAGCCTCTAATATACTAATTCGTCTTTTTTACAACGCCCACTAAATATTCTATAGAAAGCGTCAAGTGAAGATCAATAATTATATTAACTTGTCCTTGTTATTTATACATAGGCACCTAATTTACTAACTCAGCCACGGAATTTATATCTCACCACCATTTTACATTTTACAGCTTCAACACAAGGCCCTCAAAAAAATATAATTAAAGCGACCATAGTCAACATCATTTATTATAACTTAGCATGTAAAATAATACATCACATTCTTATATCGTGAAAATAGCAACAGCAAGATTTGGCGCGAGCGCGCGATACGACAGTGACCGGCCATTTGCACCAATCAGAGAGCGCCATTCGATTTATGTACTGACGACATGTACTTATACACTTTACGATTATTACATTTACGTTAAAAAATACCTACTAGTAACAGAAATGTTTTTACCATTGTCTGATTGACTAGTCACAGTCAGATTGTATGACTCGTCATTCTAAACTGAGGAAAATAGGTTAGGTTAGGTTAAAACTGTGACCAAACGCGCGCGAGCCGAGCGAGCGAAGCGAGCGGTGCCGCGGCAGCGGCCGGCGAGCGCTACTTCCGAGTTGCTTGCAGAAATGTATTTACAATTTATTGTCTAGTTTTCCGATAAAAATGAAGTTCTGAAGCGATTCTGTCGATAACTTTTGTAGCACAACATGTAAATAAAATCGATCTTTAGGACATTCGATACTCTGAACTTCAATATTTAGGTCATTAAATACTCAGAACTTCTATATTTAAGCCTTTCGATGACACCACAGGAGCTTATACGTACTATTAGTGGCTATAATATAATATTTGATGACAATTTTAATTAAATTTTGATGCTCAGTTAATGTGGCATGAGTTATAATTTAAACGTACTGAGTTAATAAATTAGAAGCTAATAGAAGATTTTTTTGATGCCATATATTAATATTTTAGAAGTTTACTGTTTGAATTAATGTTATAAAGTTAGATGCTAAAAAATAATCACGATGCTGAGTTGTATTTAGAGTGGCTTTAAAAAAGATAACTTGTGGCTAAGATAGTATTATTTAGATGCTCTTTAATTGTGGCTGACTTAGTAATTTAGAAGGCAAGTTAGATTTTTAGATGCAAATAATGCTATTAAAAAGAAGCCGGTTTAATTAGCACCCAATATTAATTAACAGCTTTATAATTAGGCCATAATAGAACAGAATTTTTTACTTAATTGTTATTATTGAAGTTTTTCTAAGAAATTAGCGTAATATAATCATAATAATCACTATAATGTACCGTTCGCAAAACAGTGCCATTGACCTCGTGTTTCAAGGAAGGTAAAAACTGAATGATATCAATGTTACCGGTTATTTACCTTTTCTGATCATCATAAGTTCATGACAGGGCGCACAAACAGGAAAAAAAATATTTTGAATAGAGCGATTGATAAGTATACTTATTCTTGAAAACCGAAAAACTCAGGTCTCTTTAAAGTACCAAAAACTGAAAATCCTAAGTTTCAAGAAATCTCGCAGTGAGCTACTTCTAGCATAATTTGTTCCAATGTTCCCAGTGCTGGGACACAACCACGTGAGCCCAGTGTGGGTCTTACAAAACATTTTCCTCAACCGTTTTTATACATCTTCTTGTGATTTAATAAAAATAAAAAGAACCCAATTATTTTTTTAAATTGTTTTCAACGTTAATGCGGTCATTTTAACATTTAATAAGCGAAATAACGGAATTACTTATCATTATTTTATTTAATAAATCAAACATTTTTTTTTAATATCACACATGTAGGGTACACTGACAAAAACACAAAAAAAAAATGAGGTAAGATCCTTTTTAATTGATGTTTCTTTTCCTCTAATTTCTCTACATCCTGTATATCGTTGGTTGACATGTATACTGTAGTCAATGCTAAGGTCAGGAATTCCTCGCGTCCCTTTAACTGCGGTTTTTAATAAATCGACAGGACAATAGTCACCCCTATTATCTTGCGGAGATAGACAGAGGTGCATGGTAAATAATACGATGAAAATTATAGATCAAAGTTTGTATTTAGCAACCATAATTACGAGAAAAATTCCTAGTGTGCGGCAACGACTTTTTTTATAAAAAAAAAAATTGAAAAAAGGAACTGTTCATCATCATCAACAGCCCGACTTCATCCACTCCACTCTTGGCTTCCACACTCACCAGACTTTAATTAACCATGTTTCCAAAAACTGATTAGGAGACACCTAAGTGCCGAAATAGAGGTCCACTGTTGTAAATTGGTCGAGCTGTCACAACCGCGACTGCTGACTGATGTGGTCCGGGAATCGATTCCCGGGCTAGTTAAAATGTTTTTAGGTTTTTTCATTGGCAACCACGGAGTCTGGATTTGTGTCCGGTTGATGGCAATAGGCTTGCCCCGTATTACATTGGGCATTCAAACATAAGTGGCCAAAAGTGGGTATATTATTAGGTACACCTCTTCATAACCCTTCGCTGATTACAGGCGTGATGTTATTTTGTGTAGGCATTTATTTAGATCCTTAATTTGAGTGAGAACGAGCTTTAATCATGGCTTTGAAAGAACTATATTCTTTGTATAGTTAAATGTTTAAGTTTCACTAACAGTGTTTTTTCTTTCCTGTAAATACTACAAAACCTCTCCGAAACTTACAAATAAAATATCAACACCAAAATCTTCTTACAACACAAATAATAAATACAATTATTTCTACACAATTTTCCCACGTATCCACCCTTTGACGCCACAAAAACGATAAAGAATAATTATCTACGTTATATCATTGATGTTAAGGTTTATATTCAACTGAGAGTGTGTCGTAAGGGTTGAGCCGAAGTTGTCCGAAGATTTCCGAACGCCCGCAGCGAACAGGTGCTCTATCTTCTACATCTTGATGACCGGACGCAGGAGCGCGATGAGTCTTGATACTTTAGGATATATTTTTGATTTACAAAGTTTTATTGTATTTTTTTATATTGTATTGATGAGCTCGTGACTAGATAATAACAGCCGCTCGGATTAATAATCAGGTTAAGCCGCGCTTGGCTAGGCTGGTCTGTCCATGGGCGACGCATGGGTGTCCCTGCCTCGGAAAGCACAGTTGGTCCCGGCTGTCGATGTCTTTGTAGATCTTTGACAGCCGTAACAGTTAAGAGCCTCAAATTAGCAACTCAGTTTGTGGTGGTTCAAACTTCGTTTGAAATACTGATAGAATAAAGTTCTAATCAGCTTGCACTACAAAGCGGTTGTTACGTCTTTCGCTGCGGCCGAATAGTGCGAAATTAGTGGTATTTTGCGATTTACAAAAAAACTATTGATTGGACTAAAAAAGTAAAACACTATGATTTTAGTATGTCGCTTGTAGAATTATTTGGCAAAAAAATCAGAACGATGACATGTATTTTAGTATGGTTTTTACTCGTTAAAAGAAATTTTTAGAGGTATCTTCGTGATTTTTTTTCTATCGAGCAAAGAACTTAGTTGTATTATGTTTTCGCAACACTATGTAACTAGCATATATCCTGAAGAATATCACATATTTTTCAGATTTTGTTTACTGCTTTATATACTTTTACGAATTATAAAACTCGCGTTTTACTCCTGTTGGCCTCTTAATCAGTGACCCGAAAATCTGATAACCAGTTTTACCACTCGGTATAATATTTACCAGTACTAACTGGGATTTGGAGTTCAGATAAGCAGTCAAAATACTGGCTGAATCCGGTTGAACTGCAAGCCGATCCCAACATGGTTGAGAGAAGGCTAAAGTTAAAAAAAAAAAAAAAAAAAAAAAAAAAAAAATAAAGTAAAAAAGTAAAAAAAAGTAAAGTTGATAAAGTTGATAAAGTTTTATTGAAGGCGATCTTAGATTGTTTAGGTTTTAAATGTTATATGTTTTAATTAGGTCTGTACAAGCAAGTAACATGTTTTTAATTGAAATACTATACGAAAAATTAAAACAATATGCATATAGATTTTATTTGATCGTATGCATAAACAAAGCAGAATACAAGGCGTGCTTCCGGTGCACAGGTTTGACAAAATGCTAATGTATACCTAATTGAAAAAGATTTTTCGTGAAATCATTGATTGCGTCAATAACATTTTCGTAGAAATCTTTCGATGTCCTGACGTAATCACAGTTTAAAACGTATTTGGCGGAAAATAGGAAACATGAATGTAGCTCTCCTCTCAAGGTTATGATGGTACCTGGGTTCATCGATAAATCTGTCACTGCTCTTTTAATAAACTTAGGCAGAGGATCCATTCAAAATGCTACGCTTTATTCTATCAAAGCATTTTATATCTCTACTACTCCTTTTTGACCTTCAACAACTGTCAACAAGATCTTAACCTTCTAACGATATCGATGATCCCTTCTTCACTATTAGGTATTACATCTTCCAGGAGATCGAGAGGTCCCGTCTAGAATAGAATATTCATTATTATTTACACCATAAAAGTAACATTTATAAAAGAAAACATTTCACATCAGTTCGACATTAGGGCGATGTTGTCGCAAAAAGCAATTTTTCAAGACAACCTTTGAATGGATTACAGGAAGATACAGAGACATTAAAAGAAAATATAATAATAATAATCATGTTAAAAGAGCAGAGAACCAGGTGAATCTAGCTCCATCTCTTTCTGACACTGAAGTGACAGCTGTCCGTCAAGTATCAAAACATGTAGCGCGTCGTATACATCTCACGTGTACGAGAATGTAAGGGTTAATAAAGAATGTCGGCCGTTGTAGGAACCAAATATCGTACTGTACTAGTTTTATAAAGTGATGATATTCTTGGCCTCAGGTCATCCTAAGAGAAAAACCGGAAGTTTTTCATAAATAATTTGACTGTACTAATTGTATCCCTTTTTGATAATTTTGTCAAACCTCAGCTGTGATGAGGTTTGACTGACCTTAACATTCCAATTAATTTATTACTTGATATGCAGGGGGCATGAAAGAAGAAAACGCGTTGTGGTAACCCGGTAACCCCAAGTAGAATAGGACAATTAGGGCAGGAACATGATGATGGGTGTAATTGGTCAACCTCCCTGAAAATACTCTAAAAAACATTTATTTATTTATTTATTTACCACTCATTACAGCAACATTACAAATTACATCCATTGCGATGCTATAAGACATAAAAAAGGACAATATAAAAAAGTTATAAAATTAAAATAATCTATGGAAAATAATACAAAAACTTGAATTGGAGATAGTTGACTTTTTACTCGAAGGAAACATTCCTTTATTTACACAAAGAAACAAAAATCTGCATTCATGGATTATTCAAGAATACTCGAGGAACGTACCGACTAAAATCCGAAAAATTAACACCCTGTAATTTTATGGCATCAATCGATAGGTTCAATCATATGAATCAAATCTCTCTTACAAACATGATTTAAAATTTTAAATGAATACAAATCATTTATTTGCATAACACAGGATAAGAGGATGTTACAAAAGTTTGAAAGGAAAACTCTCCCTCTGTTACATGGGGCTTAAACATATCTGGCTAAATGTGAGTATACTATTTGGTAGACTTTTACCAAACCCTTCCGTGATTACGGACGTGATCATGTTGTGTTATGTTATAATTATATGCGTTACGTGATGACGAGAAACAGAGAAGTATGGAAGCAGAAATGCTGTGCCGAGCCCAAATGAACTAGGCAAGAGAATGGTCACGACATAAAATATCAAGTTAAATATCAAAATAAATTTCTATGACTGTGTTATTTTTCATTTATTAAAAAAAGAACCAGTTTATTAGCCATACAAAATGAATGCTCAACAAGTTACCTGAATGAACGCGTCAGATGCGCAGACGTAGACGCATTCACTGAATCGCGACGTCATGCTAATGTAGATCATTAGTGTCCTTTCATAAACCACAAGTCGACAACATTATTGTGCATCGATTAGCTATACATAAATTGGATATCAGTTGGGAATATTATATTACTTAAAGCTGGCATCCACCAGATGAGCTACATAAGTAAAATGTAACGACAGACAGGCAGCTTCAAAACCTCGTGGTTAATTAGTAACAGCCCCACAGGTCTGGTGGTTGGTCTTCCAACACTTCTTCTACGGTATCTCGTTACAATAATAGATTACATTATCAAAAAATAATGGATACACATATATAATTTTGTTTTATCAAATCAATAAAAATTTACGAAGATAAAACGCGTCAAAGATTTGAGTCAGCTTGTGACGTCACTCGCCGGTAAAAAATGTCACACTAATGTCTTACAATATGACGTCACACGAGTTTTCAAAGCACTGCATCGTCTTCAATATTTGTTTACGTGCAAAATGAAAAAAATATGTGTCTAATATTTTTTGGGAATCTATCTGACGTGGATTTAGCGACGGCTGTAGGTACTCCACAAACCATCACTTCGTCTAGTCAAGTGTCCTGCCCATCCGAGAGCTGCAACCCGCGATTCAACATCCTGAACTTTCAACTTTGTCTTACGTCACATTTCTAACTTTTCTGACAGCTCTCACATATTATCAAACATGGAACAACAGATTATTTTGATTTTTCGTCTCTTTTGTGACGTGTCTATCGATCATTTTAACGGCAGGCGCAGCTGAAAATTGAATTGCCTCTATCACGATGTCCGAATAGCCACTACTTACCGAATAAATTCAAAAATGGAAAAGGATTTGTTTGAAATTAGGGCTGTGGGACTGTTGGAAAGAGATACCGAGGCCCTGGAAAATAAAGGCAAAAAAAAAAAAAAAATAATAATAATAATTATAAAAAAATAAATAAAAAAATAATAATAAATAAGGAACATGGATGGGTTTTAGACAGCCAGAGCCTGACACTCCCTTCTCCACCCAGAGCGGAAGGACTCATTTGATAATCCATACTATCCATACTATAATCCTTCCTTATCCTTACATCCTTATACATAGTATAAAACAAAGTCGCTATTTTTGTCTGTTTGTTTGTCTGTATGCTTAAATCTTTAAAACTACGCAACGGACATTGATGCGGTTTTTAATAGATAGAGTGATTCAAGAGGAAGGTTTTAGTATATAATTTGAACGACATCCACGCGGGTGAAGCCGCGGGCATCAGCTAGTAATATTATAAATGCGAAAGTAACTCTGTCTGTCTGTTACTCAATCACGCCTAAACTACTGAACCAATTTGCATGAAATTTGGTATGGAGATATTTTGATACCCCAGAAAGGACATAGGCTACTTTTTAATAAAAAAAATTAACTTTATTCAAGGGGTTGAAAGGGAGGTACGAAAATATTACTTTTGGTTATCGCGTAACCGGCATCGGTAGCGATATCCGACATCCGCGCGGTTGAAACCGCGGGCATCAGCTAGTTTCCCATACGCTTAAAAACAGAGTGATGAAACAAGCCCTTAAACAAATAAGTACTTCCATACCAAAACAATGACGATAGGTAGCTAGTGTTATTGCCTAAACAATTACTAATTATAGAGGCACGTCTTCCCAAATTAGGGCAGTTTTAATTAGTCCCCAAATACTATTAGGTGCTTGTCGAATGCGCAGACGCAGGCAACCACGCGTGACGTCACGGCCGCCATTGTCTTCTCGATCAACTGAGTAACGGGCTGGTAATAGGCGGTCACCTTTAACTTCACGCTTGTTTCGGCTTTTAGGGTGAGCAGTGATTGGAGCCAAGTTCATCTTGTGGATGAAAGATTTTGGTGTCTTTCTTAAAGTACCTATTATAGCTAAGTAGAGAGTAAGAGATTATAGGGAGAAAAAGCTCTTTTAGGAAGTATGGACACGCTATGAGATGAGACGAGGGAGGAGCTCGTGGCTTAATAATAACTGCCACTCGGATCAATCTTTAGGTTAAGCTGCGCTTGCCTAGGTTGGTCTGTGGATGGGTGACCGCCCATTTCATACCGAGTTACCTCCGTGCCTCGGAAAGCACGTTAAGCTGTTGGTCCCGGCTGTCATATGTAGATCTTTGGCAGTCGTTACAGGTAGTCAGTGACCTGGAAATCTGACAACCAGTCTTACCAAAGGGTATCGTATTACCCAGTATGAACTGGGTTGTGGAGGTCGGATAGGCAATCGCTCCATGTAAAATACTGGTATTCAGCTGCATCCGGTTAGACTGGAAGCCGACCCCAACATAGTTGCGAAAAGGCTAGGCAGATGATGGACGAGCCAAGAGATATAGGATATCTAGGTTTCCTTCTGGTCTACTTCCTCACACAGAGGTACCTACCTGTTTTCCAGCAGTAGAAACAATATATCTAGTTCTACTACCTATCCCTGCCCTGCTCTGCTAGGTTAACCAAAATACTGCGACTAAACCTAGTGCAGGTTTGGGTGCTGTCGTATTGCAAAACTATTAGGCAAAAATATCGCCTTCTCTTACAAGGGAATTACAATACATAATGTCCAACTCTGTCTAACCCTAAGCGGTTGCAGGGATGATAGTATCATCATCATCATTTCAGCCGAAAGACGTCCACTGCTGGACATAGGCCTCCCCTAAGTGTCGCCACATTGACCGTTCCCATGCGTCTCGGACCCAGCGGATCCAAAAAACATTCACTAGGTCCGCAGGTCCAGGTCATGATGATAGAATATTATGTTTTAATAGAAACAACAATTTTTTCTCCAAAATTCATAATAGAGCTACAAAATATCGTTTAACAACCTAAAACCTAACACAATCTAGATAGAAAAAACACAATATTCCGTTAACATTAGATCCTAAAAAACACAGTAGGTAAGTATATAAAATATATATAACCTAAATTGAGAACAGGTTCCACGTGAAATTTAAAATATAAGTGGTAAGGTACAAGGGCGCAGGGCTGAAATGGTAAAAAATATACATTTGATGGAGTGTAGTTTATCTTACAACTGGGAAAACACGCTGAAAAAATATCGTGCGCCAAGGAAAATATTCGTAAATGAAAAAACAGCAGTCGCCGGCAAGTGGCGGGCAGGGTTGTCACAACGATGAACAGGAATATTATTTGAGACACTGTTTTATCATCCAATTTTTTTTGTGAAATATTAAGTAGCATCTTTTTTAAATTTATTTTGTAAGCATAAAGTAATCTGAAATAATCATAATTAGTCTATGACTGTTAAGGACTTTTTTATGAGATAGTAATTCAAACGGATTAAATAACCTTAGTAGATTATTGTATTTATGACTATAAATACGTGTTAAGACCGCAAATCATATTTTAATCAACATACAACCTGCCACTGATTGGCAAATTGAAGCGCTCTAGAGACCAAACGCGTGGGCCCGTCGATTTGTCTTTAATCTCGCAAGTGACACTAATGACATGACAGTAATCAAAAAAAGAGTACTTACGTGACAAGACACCATTTTATAGAAGACAAAAATTAAAGGCGCCGGACTACGTTATGCGAGGTATTATTGGATAAATTCGAAATGACAAAAAGTATAAAAATTAAAAAAAAAAAACGACTGTAAAACCTGAAGAGCTGGAAATAAAAAAAGAAATTATAAAAATTTAAAAACTCGACTGAAAAGCAAAAAACTAGTACTTACATTTAGAAGCAAGCCCATTTGAATATAAACAAAATCAAATTAATATAGAATGAATCCCCCACCTACTTACAAATGTCACATAATATTGTTATTTTTTTCTTCAAACGACCTTTTACAAAATATGGCGGCCAATCATTTCCCGGCACGCAGCAGCCCTAGAGATCACAAAGTACAGTCTCTATGTAAACGGTGCTCCACGTAGAGACGACCGCGACACCTGCCCGCTAAATGAGAGTTAACTGTGCGTCTCTCTCTTGTACAGATAGATATATAGATCATAGAAAGAGACAGTTTGGTGTAGTTGATCTTTAATTAGCTTTGATTGATAAAATTTAATCAGCTCATAAATAATCATCATGATGGAGAGCAGCGATGGCCCAGTGACCAACAGTAAGTCGTGGGTACGAACCCAGACAAGCGCATTACTTTGTGTAATTTATTTCATCACCGCTGCTCTCAAAACGGTGAAGAAACATCATGAGGAAACCCGCATGTCTTAGAACCAAAAAATTCGAAGACATGTCACATCTACCAACACGCACTGGGCCCGCGTGGTGGATTATAGCCCATCCCTCTCCTAGAGAAGAGGCCTGAGTCCGTGCAGTGGGAACATTATTAGCTGAGTCATCATCATTATTAATGGGGAATAACGTATACTGCTGGACATCCCTAAGTGTCACCGCTGACCCCTTGGAGAGGGGTATAGGTAACTGGGTTGTGTTGGTCACTAGGTACGTAGTAGGTACTGTGAAACAGCTACATCTGGCTAGACTGGAAGTCAGCCCCAATAGAGTGGGGACAAGACTCAGCAAGCCTAAGCATTCTTCAGTTCGAATCCACGGCGGTCATGCCCGATTCCACAACCTAGGCTACTATGGGGGCCTAAATTGGCTACTTTAGCCGTTCAATCATTATTTTTTTTAATCATGATAATAATAACGTTACCTTAGTATTCATATAATGGTGACCTAGTATTCATATAATGGTGACAAAGTGACAATTCATAATGTTAACTTAAAAGTCTTACAAGTGGTCAAGACACACTTGATGAATTTTAACGTGATTCATATTTTATACTATTAGGTATTTTTCTGATAAAGCAGCCATTTTAGACCCCCTGACCAGTGTTTCCATGTGATCTTGATGATACTTTCAATCAGAAAAGTAACTCATTACCAAACAAAACATAATCAAATTCCAACTTAACATCACAGTATACAACTTGAAACATTACACATGCTCGCAAAAAAAAATACAACACCGCAGACGAAAGCAAAATTACCCACCATTTAAAAACATTCGTAATAATAATAAAAACTAAGCCCAAAAAAATATCCTAGGCCTTCCACATAGGTACAAGATAACTTAGATAATAGCTACGCGAAATGAAGCGTTGCCGTCGCGATAAAAAAAACACTGGTTAAAATCTACCGCTACTCTGTGTTGTTTTAGGCCCTCGCAAAATATTGGGCTCGCTAAGCGAAGAATAACAATGGCGCCGGCGCACCCCCCCTTACCACCCCCTCCCCCCTCATGGGTGACGAACAGACGGTAATTATGTTTATTGATCTTTTTTTGTTCAATTGGTTTGCTTGTCGGGTTTCAAAGGGACTTGGTGGCTTAAAAAATGTCTACCTCTGCGGGCTTTCCTGGTCTGGATTAGTTCCTGACTGTGCTCCCAGTGGTGAATGGGCCATGTCCCTCATTTTGCCCCTGATGCAATCTTCTATCTATCTATATAAATAAAAAGAGAAGTCCTGACTGACTGATTGACTGACTGACTCATCAACGCCCAGCCCAAACCCTTGTCTATATAAATAAAAAGAGAAGTCCTGACTGACTGATTGACTGACTGACTCATCAACGCCCAGCCCAAACCCTTGGACCTAGAAAGCTGAAATTTTGCACAGAGGTTCCCTTCCGAATGTAGGTAAGGACTAAGGAAGGATTTTTCGAAATTCAACCCCTAAGGGATTTAAATAGGAGATGAAAGTTTGTATGGAAAATCGTCATTTTCACGCGAGCGAAGCCGCTGGCAAAAGCTAGTTGTCAATATAACCCAATAATAATATCTGTATCAGATATGGACAAGAATTACAATATTGTGATATCTAGTATCCTCTTCTATGGAAAACCTCCATGTGCAACTTTAACGGAATGGCTTATTTATCATTATTTTCAGCAACTTACTTCGTGTTATTTATTTCATTACCACTGTTCTCGAAACGGTTAAGGAAAACATCGCTGATATCCGGGGCACGTCTAAGAACTAAGAGGTGTGACTTCCACCACCGCGCATTGGGTCCACACATAGATTATATCTTACTTCCAATAAACAATAGGAAGTTTATAGGTTGATTACATTTTCATCATCATCATCAGCCTATAATGTTCCCACTGCAGGGACTCAGGCCTCCTTTCTAGGTGAGGGTATGTGCTATAATTTAATCCACCACGCGGGCCCAGTGCTGGTTTGTTGGATGTAACATGTCTTCGAATTTTTTTGGTTCTAAGACATGCCGGTTTCTTCACGATGTTTTTCTTCACCGTTTTGAGAGCAGTGGTGATGACATAATTTACACAAAGTAATGCGCCTGCCTGGGTTCGAACCCACGACTTATTGTTCGAAAGTCGGGGCCGCCACCACAGGGCCACCACTGTGATTACATTTTATCTCTTTAATATTATTAGAATAGCTCGTTAGCGAGAAAAAGCTATGGTAGGCTTAAATTACCTTCGAAGCTTCTCAGTATCTTGCATGAGTCATATAGTTCTGAAAAGCCTCCTACACGACTAAACCAGCATGTCCGATCTGTAAGAATTTCCGAACAGGAAATTGGGCCGGTTGCTTTTGTTCGACGACCATTGCTTCATTAATTTTTATGACTTTGATGAAAGCCGTTTGCTGCAACGCAATGTAGACGCATATCGAAAGATTCGAGAGATAATTATTTAAATTTTTGCACAGCCGCAAAAATAAACTGGAAAAGACACAGTCATTTCCAAGTATCATTTGAGTAGGTAGCTAATGAGCGATAAATCTAGACTTTCGAACCGGCCGAGTTCCAAAATCGATTTTTGCATAGACTCGGTAGCCACGCGCCTTTCGGATCGATTCTACGCGCGTGGTCGCCGTGGACAGTCACGCACGTTCCATCTGATCTCGATGCCCACTCGATTCGATATCGAATCACATTTTTTCTCATTGGCTTCGCCTTTTTTTCCAACCTTTTGTACAAGGCGCCCGTTTTTTGGCTCGCGACGCGCTTGTCTCCGACCAATCTCTTTGGTAATTTTCTTTTTTTTACTTACCTATTGTCGACGGGCCAGTGCAACTTGTTTTTGGATTTATATAGACCGTTGATTCTTAATGGTTGAATTAAATGGCCGCGGTGACCGTTACAAACGTTTTTTTGTACGAAAGTGAGGTGACTTTTTCTAAAACTTTGCGCCACGCAAATTATTGGGAGAAAATCTCGTGAACCTGTTATTAGTTGGTTTCTTAAACTTTATTGTACAGTTTTTTAAGATTTTCAAAAGATCTAATAAAGTCTAGATAGTTTTGGGGGTTTATTTTTTTCAGTAGGTGAACGGTATAGTCATTTACGGATGAAAGTACTAAAGAAATTCGATTTTACGTCTAAAATCGAATTTCTTTATTAAAATTAGTAACACTTTTCACAAATTTTAGATTGCTTCTGTAATAGACTATTTATAAATATTCTCAAAATTCTTTTCGTACAGTCGATAATTCTGATACTGTTAGCCTGCATCATCCTAAGGCTGGGTAAAGACCTCTTCCCATGACTTCGAGTTGTTTCGATTCAATGCCAATGTGAACCAATGGTCGCTAGACTTGATCAGATCGTCCCACAATCTTCTACGACGTCTGGCACGACTCCTTTGAGCTGAGTCGAGAATATGTGACCAAAAACAACTAGCAAAAAATATGTAGGTCTTTAGTTAAGGGTCAGTCGGAGGTCGAAAGTTCAACCAAAAATAACAAGCAACTGTTCAACCATTCACCTAAAACAGAAGCTGTGTAGTCTTGACCACCAAATATTAAGCTAACCGCGTCTGATAACCGCCTGGTTGCGTGCCGTTAACCATTGGTTGCCGATGTGGACAGGTGCAATGCCGCAGGCGATGAATCTCAGCCCCATGACGTAATGTCTACGTAACTGTGTGCTTTCATTGCCCAAATATTATATGAAAACATGTTGTCTAATGAGATATAAGATCTTAGCAAAGAGTAGAGGAAAAGAGAAAGAATTCAAAATGTTTTCTGTGAATTTATGAATGTTTCCAGAGTGGGAAATGCACAATAAATGAGTTTGTTTGTCGTTCAGAAATAGAGAAGTTTGGAAGAAGAAAACCTGTTGTGCCAACCCCAAATAAATTGGGATAAGGGCAGAAGAATGATGATGATTTAATGGAAAACATTGGGGAACTGTGGAGTTGAGCAGTGGTGACCCAGTGGTGGCGGCCCCGACTTACGAACAGTGACGACTTAGAATCAAAAATTCGAAGACATGTGACATCTACCAATCCGCACTGGGCCCGCGTGGTAGATTATAGCCCATCCCTCTCCTAGAGAGGAGGCCTGAGTCCCTGCAGTGGGAACATTATAGGCTGTTGATGATTGATGATTGGGGAACTTTGGATTGAAAGAGAGACAGCTAAAAGGTGCCAGCAATCGTGCATGGCTAAATCCCCATCCCTATCTAGTTTAAGAAAAAGTGACTTGTGAAAGTGTTTGACAAAACCTATTTGCAAATAAACATCATTTAAATAATAACAACCGCACAGGTTGATCTTCAATGTAAAGCCGTTTGTTTAGGTCTGGGGATTGGTGACCATCATAAAAAACCGGGTTTCCTCCATGCGAAAAGCACATTAAGCCGTTGGTCCAGGCTGTCATTGTAGATCTTGGTCGTAAAGGCTTTCGGGACCGGAACCGCAGTCCAGCACCAATAAACTCAAAGATAATTATTGTATTTGTAGGTGGAATCCCGCGGTCCCGGTCCCGTAAATGGGTCGTGGGGCTTGTAGATCTTAGACAACAGAAGAGTTTCATATAAATTATTATTAAATTATTAAGTATTCATTCGATTTTTATTTTCAACATGAGAGTTAGATTATTTCAAAATTAATTAAATCATAATATTTTTTTCAACACAGTTGCTCGTAAAGTGAGCCTTATTACATCGTTCTTAGGGCCATAAACTGAACTATAACTCACACGTGCATAATAATATTATACACTAGTGCATAATAGAATTATCACTACAAAGTTAAGTTAGTACCATAGTGCAAATTATATGCGAGTAAACAGAGCATTTTCAATTTAACCGGGTAATACCGTTTTTTTTTTGTAACAACAAAGAGGTTTTATGTCGCTGAAAATCCATTTACATTTTTGGAATAAATAAATGTGCCCATAGTTAAGAAAGACATTTATTATTATCAAATTATTTATTATAAATAATTAAATTATTTATTTCAATAATTCGTTATAAAATATTTGCATTTTGTCACCCTACTTAAATTTTGAAGTAGGCTGTATCGCTCTATGTAACCTTATATTTGGCGCGTGCAAAAAAAAAAAAAACTTGCGCGGCATTTCCCATAATTTTCAAATTTTGTTTGTATCGCATTTTTGCTGTGTGGTAAATAATTGTAGTAAAAATGTCAAGTATTAGTACAGAAGATGAACAATTGGTAGATTTAACCCCGCCAGAAATACTAAATGCAGCACAAAATGCAAACGAAAGCCTAATACCTGCAAAATCTAGAGAAAAGTACTTAGCTGCTTACGTTAGTTTCCTACATTGGAAGAACAACAAAAAAACCCAGTCATTTTCTGAAAATGTGTTTTTGGCGTATTTCGCTGAACTCGCCAATACTTACAAACCCAGCTCCCTGTGGTGCATCTATTCCATGCTAAGAAGCATGCTTAAGCTCAAACACGGTGTTGATATCAAAACGTACTGTAACCTGATGGCATTTTTGAAGAGACGCTCGGATGGATATACTGGTCGGAAATCTAAAGTATTGTCACCAGCTGACGTTGAAAAGTTTTTGAATGAGGCTCCGGATAGTCAGTATCTAGCAACAAAGGTACGTTTAATATTTTTAATCGTAACATTTATCTACAATATTTAAGTGCGTAACCCTAACATAACTTCTTAGAACTAATTAATTGATTTCTTTGCAGGTTGCCTTAATATTCGGTGTTACTGGTGCTTGTAGACGACAAGAGCTGTATAATATTACAACAAAAGATGTAGAAACCCACGGAGATATGCTTCTTGTCAAAATTACCCAGACTAAAACCAAGATTCCACGATCTTTTACAATTCAAGGAACGTTTCGTGAAATAGTGAAAAAATACCAAGATCTCCGTTCAACAAAAATAAAGAATGATCGCTTTTCCAAAATTTTCAGAAAGGAAAATGTACTGCACTGGACATAGTTTCAGGAGAACGTCGGCTACAATGTTGGCTGATTCGGGAGCTGATATACTAACTTTAAAGCGACATGGCGGATGGCGTTCTGACGCAGAAATAGAAAACTCGTACATAGAAAACTCAATACATAACAAAGCGAAAATTTGTGACAAAATAACGCAAGCCATTAATTTGGAACCAAGGGCAAAAAAGTTTTGCCCCGAACCACAACCATGTACATCTCGTAGCATGAGTTATTTGGTGCCTTCTCCTTCCAGTCATTTGTTTGAATTACCTTTGTCGCCGACATTTACACAAGAAGTAAATGAAAGTACTAAAGAAGTGGCAAGTACCAATGTAACACAAACTGTGAAATTGCCATCAAAAACAATCCAATATCATTTTGAAAATTGTACATTCACCAATTGTTTTAATAATTAAACGATTTATGCATTATGCTCGTATGTTTATTTTTCCTCGCAAGTGTGTTGAAAATGTCCGTATGAAACTCGTGAGCATCTTGCTCACTAGACACTCGGCTGATTTACGCCCTCGCCTGCGGCTCGGGCTGCAACCCACAGCCTCGTGTATAATGAGCAACTTAGCTCACTTGTATCATAATATACTATTATCCACGGATATAAGTTATGAGTAGGTATGTTGCAATTATTATCAATCTCACTAATAATTTGAAGTAAGATTAATAATAATGATTATAAATCTAATTTTAGAAACTAAACAGCATTCATCATAGAAATTAACTCTTACCGAAAAATCAGGTTGTTATAAATGGCCCAATCAGTCAGTCTGTAGTTTTGAACACGAGTGTACAGTCAACAGCTACAATATGTAAACAGTTAATAACGTTTAGAAGCAATTTCCGCCTACTGTATTGATTACATTTTTATGTTACGCAACGAAACTATTATTTTGGAACCCATCACTATCACTACATAATTATTATAAAATCAAGTTCTCCGTTGCGTCTGTCTGTCTGTCTGTTCACGATAAACTCAAAAACTAAGTACCGCACCGATTTTCATACTGTTTTCACCTATGGATAGTGTGGTTCTCGAGGAAGGTTTATATAATTTGACCGACATTCACGCGGGCAAAGCCGCGGGTATTAGCTAGTATTATCATAAAGTAGGTCTTATCTACGTGCGGTGCGGTGCGAGATGCACACACGCTTTAATTTTGTTTTGTTATTTTTTTTTTTTTTTCAATTTGTTTTTTATTTTTATTGTGTGCACTTGTGGCATGTACTAAATAAATATGTTTTCTTTCTTTTTCTTTCTTTCATAGTAGCATTTTGTTATTTCACGTGAAATTCACGTTCTTAAACTTTGCTACGTGTATACATATTTGTGCACGTGACTGTACTAGGCGTGCTAACTGTAATCGGTAATATTTCGCTAATGTCGTAATCACATGTCTTCGAGAAGTGTTCGTCTTTATTCCGAGTGATTCTCTCGCTTACTACGATGTCTGGGAGGCGGATTCTGGATGGTTACTAGAAATACCAGATTATTTTCATGTTGTGTTATCGAGTGGTTATAGATTCTAGGTTGAGTTAAAATATAAAAGCGTCACGATATAGGTAGAGGGTAAACATATATAATTAAGCTAATCGGGTTTAGCTCTTTTTACCCACGACGGAACGGAGACGGTATATGCGTTTGGGGTGAGAGGTTGTTTGTTTGTTTGTTTGTGCAAAAACTTGTTGCCATTTTTCTCTAAAACTACAAGTCCGATTTTGATGCAGTTTTCAGTTATGGGTTTTGGTAACAGATATTATTCATCATCTGATTAGCTTTCAGTGTCAGTCTAAAGATCTATCTACAAATGTCAGTCGGGACAGCGGCTAACATGCTTTCCGAGGGACGGAGGAAAATCGGTATGTAAAGGGTAGTAACCCATCTACGGAAAACCTGGCATGGCTTAACCTTTCGCTTGTGGCTTAATAATGCAGAGCATTATTTAGTATTATTTGCATTTGCAAGAAATTATTAATATCGTAGGCACCATTGGCCATTTATTTGTTAACGGAGTAAAACACTACCTATTTTCAGGAACTTAAATACTATATCCAAAATCTATTGGTTGTATAGTTACGTTTTCAATTCACAAAACAGAATACGTCTTCTAGTACACATATGAACAAATTGCGGCGAGTCGTTCGAAAGGCTGTCATTAATTCATTATTTCGGATTGATTGGGATGCTTTTAGTTATAATGTTGTGAATGGCTCGCCGGTAGCTTTGGTACTTCTGAGTTCGTGGTATGACAGTATGATAGTACAGTACAGTAGGCACATATCTAGAAGATGCAAACGGAGCCTGCACGAAGCCGCCAACCAAACATTCCCTGCATCAAACTTGGTGGTACCCCAACGAAAAAAATATTGCTGAAAAATTTAATTGAAAATCTTGGTCTCTGTATGGTTTACAATAGAGCAGCTGGGCTTAAATTGTTGCAAAAGTTAACTTTACATAACCACCGAGAATGTGTACAGTTTTTGAGTTTTAGGAAAAAACTAAAAAACGTCCCGAAATACCGCAGATAATCGCGTGGTGCGCAACGAGCATGTACAAATTTTCGGAGTCGAGTTCACACCACCCTAACTGATCTATATATTCGGTTCAGCATTTTCGATATTATGTTATGTATGTATTGACTACACAACATATCAAAAATTCAGAAATACATTATGCATTTTTGATATGTTGCCAATAAACAACTATCCATTTTATTCATTGAACTATACTTAGTTCAATGTACAAAATTTCATAGGCACGTATTACGTGTTTCGTGCTTTTTCTGACGCTATACAAGTATTCGCATCTAGCAGTCATCACTTCATGTTGATGAGCTTATTCATAAGCTAACTTATTCAACTCCTAACCATTGAGGAGTAATCATGATTACTCCTCAATGGTTAGGAGTTGAAAGCAATAATCAGGGAATCTTGAAGGTTAAGGGTTAGGTGTCATAGTAAGTATTTCTATAAGATAACTTACAATTAAAAATGAAAAAATAAAAAACTTTTTGCAAAAAAAAACAACCGAGTTTTTTTAGTGTGTAAATTAAGTAATAAAATAATTATAACAAACACTATCAACTTCATAAACGACCTCTCTGCTCTTCCACCTCCTTACGCTACACATAACTTGCCCTTTGGAAGCCACCGGCTCAGCATTACTGCGAGCCATCAGGCATCAGCGAATGATTGAAGGCACTTAACATTCGTGATATTTAGCGTCGATTTCTACTGGGCTAATTATTTTTGCATAGTGTCACTTAGTTTGATGTACAGAATGTGTGGTGGACGGCTTCATGAAGAGTCCCTTTACACCTTGTATCATCATCATTCTTCTGCCCTTAACCCAATTTATTTGGGGTCGGCGCCGCAAAAGTTCTTATTTATTTATTTATTTATTTATTTATGCACACACAAAATACAAAAAAGGATAAAAAACATAACAAATAGAAGAGCACAAAGTGCTGCTTATTTAAAATAAATACTGCTTATTTCAAAAGAATTTCTTCCAGCAGACCTGCGAGAGGAAAGTTTGATTAGAGATGTAGACACAGTGTGTAGACACGACTAACAATATTTAATACTAAGCATATCCATATAAAATAAACATACATACCTACTAATATATACACATAAAAATAAACACTAGTATCCGAATATTATCACTTTTAATCGTTTCCATGTCTTCATTAAACCAATTAGATTTCAAAACAAACAATTAAAATGATAATTAGTAATTATTATAAACTAGCTGTGCCCGCGACTTCGTTCGCGTGGTTGTCGAAAACTAAAATGTGTCCGCTTAGACAAAAGTACATTAAATCACTGCCCTGCTTTAACTTACCCTGTAGAAAATAAGAAGAGGGTAATGCAAAGCACTGACTATGTTTAAAACAAAAGTTAGATGGATGGATGTTTGTTAGTCAACCACGTCAGTACGGCCGAACGGATCTTGATTTTTGAAACAGATGTAGATTTTAGTCGACAGGCCCTGTCGTTGGCGTGTTCGTGTTCCACGCGTGCCTCAAAGAGATGTCGGCAACAATGAAGGGGCCTCAAAGGAACGACCTCTGCCGGGGCTGAGGGTTGTCCGCAAAAGATACAACGGACCCGAAACACAAAGGGCTGAGAAGGAACATGGGTGGTTTTTAGTCAGTAAATGTCTGACACTTCCTTCCGCTCCGCCCAGAGCGGGGGGAGTCATTCGATAATTTTCAACCCCCCAAGCCACCTCTAGTGCAGTAACTAACATCCATTCATCTAATACAAAGAGCTAACACCACACCACATATCTACTTTTCTAACCGGTCAAGTGCATGTCGGACCACGCACAGTGTAGGGTTCCGGTTGCCCATCAAAATATTATGTGAATTTACTAAACTGATTAACCACTCTGCCTACTTGCCTCCGAACGGTGATTTTTATTATAAAAATCAAACAAACTAACATTTGCAGTTTTAAGACCAGAGCTATCATACATTATGTAGGTATAGGAAAATATTTTATACAGGTACATTTTATAAGTCATCAAATGACTCCTCCCGCTCTGGGCAGAGCGGAAGGAAGTGTCAGACTTCTATATACAGACTAAAAACCACCCATGTTCCTTCTTAGCCCTTGTACCGAGCGAGGCGAGGCCGCAGTATCTCTTTCGAACAACCCGCAGCCCCGACGGGAGTACTAAGAGTCCTTGAGCAATGGTGCGGACGGACGGACAGACTGACTGTAATTGGTCAATTTTTATTTCATGACTATTCATGGAACATAATTTTAATTAACACCGCGGTCCAGAAAAGGCATCAAATGAACAACGCCATCTATCGAAGACGAAGATAAACTGCTAAAATTTAATGCATGAAAAGCGATTCATCATCATCATCATCATTTCAGCCAAAAGACGTCCACTGCTGGACATAGGCCTCCCCCAGGCGTCGCCACATTGACCGGCGGAAAAGCGATTAAACACACTATATAGGGTTTAGGCTATGTAGATTCTGAAAGCTAACTACAGAGCCGACTAATACCTACCTACAGAGTACCTTTTGCTATCTTAACTTTTTTAAAGTTATCTTGTGAAGGCAATTATAAATAAGTACCATATTCGTTTAATAGATGTCGTTACATGTCTCATTCTTGATCATAATGATAACGTTCTTCTTGAAAACTATAAATTCATATATCTTTTGATAGGGAGCACCGATTACGATGAAACAAAGACTAAGTAATACCCCAAGTTACACACAATATTTATGTATAAAAGTTACGTACATTAGTTCCGTAAATTTTACGTGATGCTTAGTCATCGAAACAGACAAACAGATAAACAGACAAACAGATAAACAGACAAACAGACAAACAGACAAAAATTCCAAAAATGCTGGAAATGAGTTCTGTTGGTTATACTTTAACACCCTGAAAATTCCTTTTTTAAATATATTCGATGTACAAAAATAATTTTTCTACAGATTTATTATATGTATAGATTTTACAAAATTTTACACTAAGCTCTATTTAGTGCTTCTGGATAAAAGTTATAATTATTATTAAATAAAGTATTAAAGCTAAAATTAATTTTAATTTAGTATGAAAGTAAACCATTAATTATTTTACTAATAATTATTATTACGAAGTAATGAACTAATAGTATTATCGCATACTATAGAATACTTCTAAAGCCAATACAATCATGCGAGCCAATAAGTAGGTATGGTTGTTCTAGAGTATCGCCTCTCGACTTTGTTAGTCTTAAATAAAATAATTATTACTATGCGGATGCATTATTTCTTTATGTATTTTTTTTTGTTAGCCTAATCTTTCCCACTCCTGAGCAAAGGCCTCCCCCCATTCCTTCCACTTTTCTCCTTGTTGCGCCTCGTCCCGCCAGCTATCAAGAAAGCCATCCAAGGCGTCCCGCCATCTCCTCCTCGGTCTGCCGCGCCGCCGTCTAGCTGTCTCCGGGCTTCAGTTCTGAGATATGCTGGCCCTCAGCTTTACCGGCAGACATGGCCTGCCCAGTGCCATTTTAGTTTGGCAGCTTTATGAGCTACGTCAGCAATTTGAGTTCTGGAGAGCAGTGTGGTATTCCTTATACGATCGGTACGTTTAACGTTGAGTATGCTGCGCTCCATTGCCCATTGGCAAACCTTGAGTTTGGACCTCTCGATGTTGGTCAAGGACCAAGTCTGTGCACTATATGTCAGTATGGGGAGAATACACATGTCCATTAGCTTACGTTTTAAGGGGATGGGTAGGTCGCCCTTAAATAGCTCTTTCATTGACCAATAGCTCTTCCAGGCGTTTTCCGTGCGTCTTGCAACTTCTTTGACTTGTCTCGCCTGGAATGAGACTATTTGGCCAAGGTAAATGTATTCTTGGACATAGTGTATTTTCTCCCCGTCTATGTGCACGTTGATCGGTGAGTTGTTGGTCATGAGCTTAGTCTTCGACATGTTCATCCTTAGTCAAACCTCAAGGCTTGCGTTGCTTGGCTCTTGTAGCATCTCTTCCAGTTCCGCAGCTGATGAGGAGAAGATGACAATATCATCAGCGAACCGCAGATTTGTTAACCTCGCCTCGCCGAGACAAATACCTTTCTCTTCCCATGCGGTCGCCAACTTTCTAAACACTTCTTCCAGGGTACTAGTAAATAACTTTGGAGATAGCGGGTCGCCCTGTTTGACTCCCTTTAGAATTTTAAATTTTGGACATATCCGTTCTAATTTTATTGCTGCTGTACTACTGGTATAAATATTCTGTAAAAGGTATATTTATCTTGATTCTACATTTTGTTTACTAGAGCATTAAAGATTGCAGAGTGTGTGATAGGTACTATCGAATGCTTTCGAGTATGAATTATAAAATTAAATTTTAAATTTAAAAAAATAAATATTAGAAATAACTAATTCCGTATACTTAAAAGAAAATTGGCTAGGTGTGTAAATTGATAATTTGCTTAACTTTAACTTTCACATGAGGTAGGTCCATACAAAATACCTACATACATACCATCTATGTACCGATGTGTAATAATAATATGATTTTTATTTTTAATAATGTTATTATTTTCTTTACAGTTCATATTGATTAAAATAATATAAAGATAGTATATTATGATACAAGTGAGCTAAGTTGCTCATTATACACGAGGCTGTGGGTTGCAGCCCGAGCCGCAGGCGAGGGCGTAAATCAGCCGAGTGTCTAGTGAGCAAGATGCTCACGAGTTTCATACGGACATTTTCAACACACTTGCGAGGAAAAATAAACATACGAGCATAATGCATAAATCGTTTAATTATTAAAACAATTGGTGAATGTACAATTTTCAAAATGATATTGGATTGTTTTTGATGGCAATTTCACAGTTTGTGTTACATTGGTACTTGCCACTTCTTTAGTACTTTCATTTACTTCTTGTGTAAATGTCGGCGACAAAGGTAATTCAAACAAATGACTGGAAGGAGAAGGCACCAAATAACTCATGCTACGAGATGTACATGGTTGTGGTTCGGGGCAAAACTTTTTTGCCCTTGGTTCCAAATTAATGGCTTGCGTTATTTTGTCACAAATTTTCGCTTTGTTATGTATTGAGTTTTCTATGTACGAGTTTTCTATTTCTGCGTCAGAACGCCATCCGCCATGTCGCTTTAAAGTTAGTATATCAGCTCCCGAATCAGCCAACATTGTAGCCGACGTTCTCCTGAAACTATGTCCAGTGCAGTACATTTTCCTTTCTGAAAATTTTGGAAAAGCGATCATTCTTTATTTTTGTTGAACGGAGATCTTGGTATTTTTTCACTATTTCACGAAACGTTCCTTGAATTGTAAAAGATCGTGGAATCTTGGTTTTAGTCTGGGTAATTTTGACAAGAAGCATATCTCCGTGGGTTTCTACATCTTTTGTTGTAATATTATACAGCTCTTGTCGTCTACAAGCACCAGTAACACCGAATATTAAGGCAACCTGCAAAGAAATCAATTAATTAGTTCTAAGAAGTTATGTTAGGGTTACGCACTTAAATATTGTAGATAAATGTTACGATTAAAAATATTAAACGTACCTTTGTTGCTAGATACTGACTATCCGGAGCCTCATTCAAAAACTTTTCAACGTCAGCTGGTGACAATACTTTAGATTTCCGACCAGTATATCCATCCGAGCGTCTCTTCAAAAATGCCATCAGGTTACAGTACGTTTTGATATCAACACCGTGTTTGAGCTTAAGCATGCTTCTTAGCATGGAATAGATGCACCACAGGGAGCTGGGTTTGTAAGTATTGGCGAGTTCAGCGAAATACGCCAAAAACACATTTTCAGAAAATGACTGGGTTTTTTTGTTGTTCTTCCAATGTAGGAAACTAACGTAAGCAGCTAAGTACTTTTCTCTAGATTTTGCAGGTATTAGGCTTTCGTTTGCATTTTGTGCTGCATTTAGTATTTCTGGCGGGGTTAAATCTACCAATTGTTCATCTTCTGTACTAATACTTGACATTTTTACTACAATTATTTACCACACAGCAAAAATGCGATACAAACAAAATTTGAAAATTATGGGAAATGCCGCGCAAGTTTTTTTTTTTTTTGCACGCGCCAAATATAAGGTTACATAGAGCGATACAGCCTACTTCAAAATTTAAGTAGGGTGACAAAATGCAAATATTTTATAACGAATTATTGAAATAAATAATTTAATTATTTATAATAAATAATTTGATAATAATAAATGTCTTTCTTAACTATGGGCACATTTATTTATTCCAAAAATGTAAATGGATTTTCAGCGACATAAAACCTCTTTGTTGTTACAAAAAAAAAACGGTATTACCCGGTTAAATTGAAAATGCTCTGTTTACTCGCATATAATTTGCACTATGGTACTAACTTAACTTTGTAGTGATAATTCTATTATGCACTAGTGTATAATATTATTATGCACGTGTGAGTTATAGTTCAGTTTATGGCCCTAAGAACGATGTAATAAGGCTCACTTTACGAGCAACTGTGTTGAAAAGGTATATTTCATTTGTTTTTACGTGTTTTACTCAAATACCTATAAGAATATCTAAATGATGATAAGGTCACAATCAATACATTTTTTAAATACTTAACTTAAATGACAGTCAACTTAATTTCACACAATCTATTTACATTAAAAGAAAAACATCGTTGGTTTTGCTTTTGACATTTACATTAAAATGTCTCAATAAAACTTAAACTATATCAGGGCCAATTTTAAGTAAGGGATCACTTGTCAAAATTACATTAAAGTAAGGGACAGCTATCTTTGAAAGTATCGTGTTTATGAAAATGGTCATCATCAATAACAATGAGCCGTCATAAACTAAATAATTCTGTGAAATTCAATCATAAATAGCCTTAGAAATAAAAAAGTTATGTTTAAATTACCCGGAAAAAAAATTTTGTCGGCTCCTACTGGAAAATTGCATTTTGTCCCTTACCTTAATTGATCTTTCGCCAGACGATATATACCTGTAATAAACATACATAGAATACTAGCTTTTGCCTGCGACTTCGTCCGCGTAGAAGTCGAAAATGGTTCTAATAGGATTTTTAATTGTTTTTTTACGTTATTAATTTTGATAAATTAATTTCCCATTGATGTTAACCAACTCTGCTCCCATTTTTAAAAATAGACAGACACTTCTAAGACAAACTAAAAGAAAACTATAGGCTCAACTATAGGTATTATATTAATATACACCTGTTCTTTCTGTTCCGTGAATATACACAACAAATCAAACACAGATAGTTTTACAATTAAAAGTTTTTAAGTGAGTTCAACCTTTTTTGAATAAATTCGAATTTGAGTTTTAGACATGTGTCAAAATAAAAAGAAGTAGGTAATTTAAATCAAAATCACTAAGGGCCGGTTTTTCAATCGCCAGTTAACTTTTATTTGACGAATAAGTTTGTCATTTTGACAGTTTTTGTATAGACAATCTGTCAAAACGTCACATTTATTCCTCAGGTAAAATTTAACTGGCGATTGAAAAACCGGCCCTAAGGAGTATTGATATCAACTTCGAAGCAAATCACCGCCAAAATAAGTTTCTACCCCTTTTTAACCCCGTTAGGGGATGAATTTCAATAAAATACGAAACACGTCTTCCATCAATTCTGTTAAAAAAGGTTTATGCAAAATTTGAAGTAGATTGGACCAAGGAATCACTTTGTCCCATACAAACTTTGCCCCCCGTTTTCACCCCCTTAGGGGTAGAATTTCGAAAAATCCTTTCTTATCGGATGCCTACGTCATACAAAGAACACACCCTCCAAGTTTCAGGTCTCTACGATCAGCGGTTTAGGCTGTGCGTTGATCCGTCAGTCATTCAGGACAAAGCCTTTTATATGTATAGATTACAGAATAGAGGAAAGGTAATGCTCTCTGACTTGTTTTTTGAAAGTTCTTCTTCCACACTTTGCTATTAGTCGTCATCTCAACAGTCACCTCCTTTCCTGCCATATCATCCTTCACCGTTGCTTTGGTAGTCCTCTACTCCCTATCTACCTACATTCATACTCAACATTCCTTTTACACCATGTTTAGTGTGAAAATTAAGTAATCAAACATAACGAACAGAATCAACTTCATAATTGACCTCTCCGCTATTCCACCTCTCCACTTCCACGTAACTTGCCCTTTGGAAGCCACCGGCTCAGCATCAGTGCAAGCCATCAGGCATCAGCGAATGATTGAAGGCACTTAACATTCGTGATCCGCTGACGTTTTGGTATGAGCTTCCGTCTGACGGAGCGTGACTGATGGTGGGACGGTGGGGTAGACCAAGCGAGGCTGTGGCGATGCTTTTTAATTTGGAGAAGAGTGTATGTGCGAAAAGGTCTTTGGAAAGTCATTATGTTTGGACATTGAGCTTTGAAAGTATACTGTGCTGAAAGTCGAGGAGCACAGTAGCAGTGGCTTCTAATTTCGATTTTGACACTACGCGACAAATCCTCAGTGGACAATGAACCCCAGCATGATTTATAGATCATTGATAGAGATCTACTTTAATTATGGGATATCCAGTTTTAGAAATTATATGCTGTCATAGAGGTTGACAGAGTTACAGCTCTATACAGAGTGGAAGGGACTCGGACCAAATTTTTTAACTGGTAATATTTTTTTTTATCAGCGGTTGCATGCATTTTGACTGTGTAGGTACTGCACTTTTGTAGGAAACAGCTGTTTGTATTTCTATGAGATACCTATGAAAAATGTATTTTAGAAATTCAATGGTGATGAATTTCGAAATGATGTATGAAATACGTGGTAACCGTTTGTGCGTTGGTTTTTCTTACACCCTATAACTGAACTATTTACAAAACTCGATGACTGCGCTAATATTGCAATGTTTCAAACAAATATTATCGCTTTAGCTACTATTTCACTGTACCCCAACCTAACCAAGCTACCGGTACATAATATCTAAGAGCATTTTATGTCTTCACTCGCTCGATAACCGCACTGCTATGTACCTACGCTTAACAGTCGGCATCTAATCTACTATATCTCGATAGCAGATCAGAGCGGACGTAAAAAATATAATGTAGGTACTTACTAATGGTAGCGTAATGATATGGGTTTCCCAGTATGTTTTGGTAATTTGGAGAGTACGAGGCGTATGAATTTTTGAAGCTGATCGATTTATTAAGATATCATCTACCTTGTTGGTCTAGTGATCTGCCGTGTATGAGGTCGTGGGTTCGATTCCCGGGTCGAGCAAAGTGTTATTGGATATTTCCATCAGGAACTTCTCTGTAGCTGCTCCGGAGTCTGGATTTATGTCCGTTTGATGGTAATAGGCTCGCCCCCTATCACATTGGATTTAAACATAACTTAATGTGAAATGTGGGTGTAGGTACACTTCTGCCTTACCCTTCGGGGATTACAGGCGTGATATTATGTTATCATCATCATTTTCAGCCTAAAGGAGTTCACTCCAGGACAAGGGCTCTTCAATCGCTTGCCGTTTACTTGATTCTCAGTTACTTACATCCAGCCACCCTGTGGAAGACGCTCCTTCTTTACGTTGGTCATTTTGTAGTTCCACTGCTAATTTGACTGACCCGTTACCCCTTTTTTTTAGAGGGTAGGGAAATTATCAAATGACTCCTCCCGCTCTGGGCAGAGTGGTAGGGAGTGTCAGACTTCTACCGACTAAAAACCACCCATGTTCCTTCTTAGCCCTTTGTGTCGTAGCCGCGGTATCAAAACCCGTTACTCCTTCAGCTTACTTATTCTGTGAGCTTGGTACTCTACTGGATCTCATAGTTGATTTAAAAAAGGAAAGACAAAAGATCAAATCAGGAGTTGGCTTCTTACTTGTTTTTCAAGAGTTCATTCATTGTTCATTTGAACTCTGATCTAACACTAAGCAAGTGTTTAGTTTGTAATCATTGATTATAAATTATTAACAGAATCACGAAATAACTTGGTGATCCTTATGTATTTTGACAATTGTTTATAAGTTCATACCTTCCTTTCTAAAAGTAAATTATAAAGTAAAGCCACTGTACCTAATTGACTACAAGTAGGTAACTATATAATAGTCATCAACTAATTGACGGCAATTTACTCACAGCTACCTGTCTACAGTCATACGTTGTTCGGAATTCCCATCGCTTTTTATCAATCAAAATCCAATAAAACTGTAAATAACAAGGGCTTCGAGATTCCCCAATCAATTTACCAAAAACTATTCGTCTAGCCATCACAAAATCAATGCAACGCCAGACTAATCCAAATCCCGCGAAATGAACTGTCAAATATTTTTTGCGCGCCAAATCCGCGCGTGTCTATTATAATCTGTGGTGGAATAATCGTCGCGCGTGCGAAAACGAACAGTTATACCATACCATAGAGAATGCAAGTGCAGAAGGCTTTGATGATAAGTGTCTAGAATTTCGGCAATAATTTTAACAGACAACAGTTTGGACGACTAGAATAGCAATGAAGTTAAGCCTATGGGTTCCATATTATCCGAAAATGGTTGAACAATCTCAATTTATTTTTATCCTGCTTCACAAAACTATACCTCACTAATAATTTACTAAATTTTACTACACTGCACCGGATTACCATGAAAAAGAGCCAGACGAAAATTCATAAGTGCTCGTATGTTTCTGTATCCAGTTGATTCTCTGCATCCATTTTTCTCATGGTCACATTCCACGAATTGCCACAGATACAAAATGCAGAGGTAATTAAGGCCAAGAGCTCACCTGTTCGGGGACCCAGGCTGAGACATCTAATTGTCTGTCAAACTGACAGATTAGGCTGAATACATTATTACTGGTGCTCCTCTTGTAAGCGCTGACAGATGAGTGTAAGAGTGGGTTTTTGCATTCTTTTTTTAAAGCTCTCTAGTAATCATGAGGTCTTTAACTTGAATGACTAATTACCGACTACCGGCTACAAATAAATACTGTTAGATATTTAAGAGAGCAGCGGTGGCCCAGTGGTGGCGGTCCCGACTTACGAACAGTAAGTCGTGGGTTCGAGTCCAAGCAGCAGGGGCATTACTTTGTGTAATTTATTTCATTACCACTGCTCTCAAGACGGTGAAGGAAAACATCGTGAGGAAACGAAAACATTCGAAGACATGTGACATCTACCATCCCGCACTGGGCCCTCGTGGTGGATTATAGCCCATCTCTCTCCTAGAGTCTGAGTCTCTGCAGTGGGAACATTATAGGCTGATGATGATGAGATATTTAAGAAAATAGTTTAAGATTTAATGTAAGTATTACTATTACTACTAGCTTACGTGATTCCACTGCTGGGCAAAGACCCCATGACGTCCAGTTCCCTAGATTCAGGGCCAATGTGGACCACAGGTCGTAAATTATTTTAACATGATCAGATTAATCTAAGTGCAGCCCATCTGTAAGAGTGAGTGGGCTGTAATGTCCTACACGTACACAATGCATATTGTTGGATGGCATATACAGGTTGGTAGCGACACCGATGCGAAAAGTCAGTTTTTAAATAATAAAAATAAGAACCTCTTTGCAAATCATAAGTTGATACCGAAAGTGCATCTATGACAAACCCAAGATTATTGCCTCCAACCACTGTATGAACTAGATACCTACATTAAATCACAAATATATATTAGAACTTCGAGAGTAAATTGCGATACACCGAAATCCCGACTGTTAGAAAGCTGAGGTAGACCACAAAAGAATGTGTGCTGCACTTTATTCGGGTCACTTTTGTTACTAAGTGCGATATTTAGTCTACTTCCAGATACATATGGAGCAGTGGTAATCTAATAGTAGTTTTAGTAGTTCTGGGTAACTTATGTCAATTCATAGCAGTGATAGCCAGGTGGTGTGACCGTCGGTCAGGGTCAGCCAAGGCATCATCCCGTCAGGGCTGCGGATTATCGAAAGAGATGACGTGGCCTCGGCACAAGGGCAAAGAAGGAACATGGGTTCGGTTTTTAGTCAGTAGAAGTCTGACACTCCCCTTCGCTCTGCCCAAGAGCGGGGTCATTTGATGATTTTCCACCCAACAAAAAAAAAAAGGCATCTTTGATATTTTGGAATCATATGCGTAGGTATTGTATTATACCTTCTTTACTTTGGTGAAGGAAAACATCGTGAGGAAACCAGCATACCAGACATATATATTTTTCAACGACTTGTAAAACCGAGGATGGCATGAATACTCTGGCACCAAGTGCCTAACTAACAACGATAAATAAGAAAGAAAGATGTCAATTCAAAAGCCATCATTACTGATAGAGTTCTGGAACTGGTGATTGAAGTCATTATTCCTCCAGGGCGAGAAAGGGATGATGTCTCCTCTTTTATTTAGAGCAGAAGCAGAACCAAGATGAGTTTAACACTTTTTCCTACAGCCTTTAGCACAGTTTTCACGCAAGCAAACCCGCGGGCACCAGCTACTCACGAAGCTGTTAAAGCCATTTGCTTTCGGGGATTGGTTGGCTATTATCGAGGCTTCCCCGTATCTCGATCTATAACTGTACCGCTGTAATTATTATCTTCACTCTGATGGAATAGATTCGGCAAATATAGATGCCCACTCACATTCTAGTAGGGATAGCAGATGAATGAGGAAAGTTTGTTTGGTTTTGTTTGGCAAAAACTAAAAAATATTAATTACTTGCAAAGCAAAGTTAGTCATTATCATCTAGCCTAGCTTTTTCCCAACTATGTTGTAATCAGCTTCCAGTCAAACCAAATGCAGCTAAACACCAGTATTTTACATGGGACGACGGCCTATCTGACCGCCACAACCCAGTTAATACTGGGTAATACGATACCCCTTGGTAAGACCCGTTGTCAGACTTTCAGGTTGCTGACTACCAGTAACGACTGTCAAAGATGTACAAATGACAGCTGGAACCAACGGCTTGGTGTAATGGGTGGTCACTTTTCTGCGGACTATAAAACAGAATGGTACAGTCAAAATAAAAAGGTTAAATTTTAATAATTGAATCTTTCAGAACTTTCAGTATATTTACCACAAGACTACTATCTTTAAAACACGATGATCGTCAAAGGTTTTTAAAAAAAACTACCGTGCTTGCTCCAGTTTCCTTGCTGTCGGTACCGACTGACCACTGAGCATGCGTCAGAACACGTAAGGAGATGGGCATGACATGCACAACCTCCGGCGCGCCACTGACATTACTTCATTAAAATCCTATTAACGGAAGCATTCTCCTAAAAAACCTAATCAAAAACAACCTAAGATTAATCTGCTTGCAACGCAAAAACAACTTAAAAACTTTGAAGCAAAGTTCAATTTTGCGTTTGCCTCTTTCTGCAGTTACGACGAAAAAGCATGTGAGAAAGTAATTGGAGAATTTTGGACTTTATTGATAGGAAAGGAAGGTGAGAATTCCAATGACCAAAGCAGTGGTCAATCATGAAAATCTTCGCGAGATGGACAGGTATTTTCCACGATCGCAAATCGAGGATCGGAAGTCAATTTGTTAAAAAAAAAAGTAAAAGTCTATGAGAGAAAAGTTTTGTTTATTTTGTCTCTGGTTTTAGAGATTGTTTATTGCGTTCTAAGTACAATGTTTTGTTACAAGTAAAAGCTTTTAGATGCAATTTAATGCAAAAAGGGAAAAACTTTTATAATATTGGCTAATGATCGATGTGATGACGAGATTCTCTCTTTCTGAATGGATTGAAAGCGAAAATAATTGTGTTTATCTTAAAATAACCACTTTGAGCCCTACATTTCCTTGCTCTACTAAAAAGTTTCTTTAGCAATCAATCATCTCAGACCTATAGAAGTATTTAGCTGTACATCACTGCAGGCCTAAGTAGGCTTACAATTATTTGATGCTAGTGCAAGACGCGAGTTACATGGAACTTAACATAACTGGGAAAATGAGAAGGTACTCTTTGAGAAGCAGAGAGAAATCAGGCGTAACATTAAAACTTCTTCTTCGCTTGTCAATCGCAATTTTTTACTAACTTCTTCACTTTCTGTGGAGATACTCGGAAAGTCTGAATTTACAAATAAATAAATATAAGATTAAAACTATGTGCGTACAACGAAAAGATTTTCTTCTAAATAAAAACTTCCCAGCGAAACGGAAGGGGGTTATTGAAGAAATCAGCATAAATCTCCTCGCCATGGCACGGGGGCATGCGTCTTGGCACGCTCGGGGGGCGCAGTGCCAACACCCCTTCCGCTGCCCGACAGACAACAGACCCCAACCAGAATATTTACACAACAAAAATCTTATTGTTGTTGATTTACTAGGATTTCAATGTGGATGAAATAATCGGTTCGGGGTTGTAAGCTGGTGCTAGCTATAATTGAGAGATTAGTATGTCTACTTCATCAAATCAACCCGTAATCACCTACTTGTATATTTATAGGCCTCCCCTTTTTCAGTCACATTTTTCGATCCTATGCGTCCCTTATCCAGGTGTTTTATGCAACTTTGACGACATCGTCAACCCAATGAGCTCTAGCTCTTTTAGCAACACTTTCCACTTTGTAAGTAGACCACTTACCAAATAATAACAATAACAGCCACACGGGGCGAACCTTCAATGTTAAGCCGTGCTTGCAGGGGTTGGTCAGTGGATAGGTGACCATCATTAGGTACCGAGTTTCCTTCGTGCCTCGGAAAGCAGGTAAAGCCGTTGGTCCCAGCTGTCATTTGTTAATCTTTGACGTACAGTAGTCAGAAGTCGAAAATCTGACATCCAGTTTTACCAAGGGGTACCGGATACCCAGTGCCTACTGTTCCTGGGTTGTTCTTGCAGAATTTTTGACTTCTAATAATATCGCCAATTGTTTTATTTTTATTGTTTTTAAGAATGTTTACAAAGCACACGTAATTTTAATAAGCATTAAACTTTTTTTCCTGGAAAGCAATATTCAGAGATCTTGGTGAAAATGTATTTATAAATGTGTCTAAAAGTTCAAAGAGCAAACAATCCATTAAAAAATAATTTTCTTAATTTAACTGTCTCATCAGCTAATAAGGCCCAAGACACACAGACTACACATGCAATTCGATACACATATTTCTCAAACAGCCTTGACAATCAAGGAGGCCAGTGTTACTGTCTTCTTTACTATATAAAGACTAAAAAAACTTAAAATAAAAAAGTAAGTAGTGTGTATGTGCTGTTAGCGCGACACAGTAGTGGGGGACCGGTCTATGTGAGATGAGCTCAGTTAATTATTGCTATTAAGTTTACTTATGAGAATGTTGAGGTAGAACTGTGGTGTGATAAGTAAGGAACGAGTATAGAAGAAGTTTAAAAGTTGCGTCAGTTACTGAAAAGTTAAAAGGGAATCGACTTTCTTGGAATGGGCACGTGATAAGGATCCGGGAGGAATGGAGAGGGATAGGAAAACCAAAGAAAAGATGGATTGTGTGAGGGATGATATAAAGGGAAAAGGAGTAGGACGTCTGACAGGGGAGATTGGAAGGGAAAAACGTGTTGCGCCGACCCCAAATAATTTGAGATGATGAGTTTCAAGCAAGTTAACATCAGCTGATAAATAATAATAATAAAAAAAAGAAAGAAAATTAGAGCTTGCACTAAAACATTCAAACATAGAAGCAAATCCTAATTGAAATGATTCATCTCCAAAAAAGTCATGACTCTATTTCGCGTAACACTTTGCTGCACGCGTCGGAATTCCCCGGTCATGTAACAATAACTCCCAAATTATAAATTCATACGTATTATGTTAAAATAGTCAGTAATGATACGTACAATCTACATACATGCACTCATCAAAAAATGTTTTGGAACGATGAGAAATTGGCTAGACTTATAAGTTGGGTTACTATTGCTGTCTACTGCGGGATACAACGTTTACAGGGATTACAGAGAGAGAGGGAAGTGGAAGTGGATCTTCATTTGTCCAGTGTGGATTTGTCCAGCTTGGTGAATAAATTGGAATAATTTGCTTGACACTTTTCATCATCCTACCCTTGTCTCATTCTACTTGGGGGCGGCGCAACATGTTTTTCATCATCCTACCCTTGTCTCATTCTACTTGGGGGCGGCGCAACATGTTTTTCATCATCCTACCCTTGTCTCATTCTACTTGGGGGCGGCGCAACATGTTTTTCATCATCCTACCCTTGTCTCATTCTACTTGGGGGCAGCGCGACATGTTTTTCATCATCCTACCCTTGTCTCATTCTACTTGGGGGCGGCGCAACATGTTTTTCATCATCCTACCCTTGTCTCATTCTACTTGGGGGCGGCGCAACATGTTTTTCATCATCCTACCCTTGTCTCATTCTACTTGGGGGCGGCGCAACATGTTTTTCAACATCCTACCCTTGTCTCATTCTACTTGGGGGCGGCGCAACATGTTTTTCATCATCCTACCCTTGTCTCATTCTACTTGGGGGCAGCGCAACATGTTTTTCATCATCCTACCCTTGTCTCATTCTACTTGGGGGCGGCGCAACATGTTTTTCATCATCCTACCCTTGTCTCATTCTACTTGGGGGCGGCGCAACATGTTTTTCATCATCCTACCCTTGTCTCATTCTACTTGGGGGCGGCGCAACATGTTTTTCATCATCCTACCCTTGTCTCATTCTACTTGGGGGCGGCGCAACAAGTTTTTCATCATCCTACCCTTGTCTCATTCTACTTGGGGGCGGCGCAACATGTTTTCTTCTTCCATCCTCCCCTGTCCCACGTCATGGTATCTTTTAGTCCTTTCTCTTTCATATCATTCCTCAAAGAATTCATACACCTTTTGTGATCTTGAAACTACACACATTAATTATAGCTTATTCAAGAACATAGAACCTATGGCTTTTTGAACCATAACTGGCAGACCCGATGTGATGGCCGTTTTAGGGTAGCCTTTTTATTGAGTGGAATCCGCGAATCGACAAGCGTGGGGTATAGGACGATTTCTGACAAGGTGGGGTGATGATTTGATGTAGCAAGCAGATGAGAGCAGTCGAGTGTTAAGTTAGTCCAGCAGGGGAATGCTGAGACATGATCATGATACTTAGAACCCCTCGTAGAGAATAGAGAACAATGGCAGAAAAAAGGGGACTGTTAGATATAGGCCATATCGACGGCGAAGTGCCAATAACTCCTAACGTACAAAAACCAAATTTTACAGGAGGCGAAAAAAAACGTTTTTCATTACCTTTTAGACCTTAACATAGGAGATGTTTCTTCGGTGCCTAGCTACGTTAATTTTGCGAATTTCAACTTAATTCTTATAAGAGTAGACGCGCAATTTCATTCTCTATCAAACTGCATTCTTAAGTCGTTTTCGTGAAAAATGTAAGTTAGGAGTTATTGGCACTTCGCCTTCGATATCTAATATTTCCTCACAATGTCTGCCTTTAGAGGGTTTCCTGAGCAGGGTTCAAGGACTAGAAAGAGTTACTATATCGATCTGGAAAGAGAAGTTTTTGTCATCCAACGGCGAGATGGGCAGACGATATTATTACCGTCGCAGAATAGCCTAGATGAGGCTGGCACAAGAACGTAGACCTTGGCACAAAGGAAGAGAGTGAAACCCAACAGTGGGTAAAGTGGATGATAATGATGGGTAGTGAAGCAACATACCATGTTGTTACCATGGTAATAAACTTTTTTTACCACTGTACTACTGTACTTAGATGAATCTCGTACCGATAGAGACATAAAATTAGCTTGCCAGTGCAATTAAAACCTTAACTACTGGTATTTACACGTACTTATGTGTTCTACGGAATTAATTAACGGTTCCGTATACATTAAGACGTATTTATAGGTTTAGTGCTTGAGAATTGAAATTTTATGAGAATTTGAGTTGCAAATGAATGGTGCAGAGAAATCTCTATTGCAGTATTGCTACTATTTTATTTGAATGACTCGTTGGTTTTTAACGCGACTGCTGGACATGAGGTTGTGGGTTCGATTCCCGGATCAAACAAAGTGTTATTGTGTTTTTCTATCAGAAATTTCTCAATACCAGTCTTGGAGTCTGGTTTCGTTTCCGGTTGATGGCAATAGGCGCGCACCATATGGTACGAGTACTTACCCTTTAAAAGCGCGTTGTGTGGACTTGTGGCATGTGCCAAATAAATATGTTTTCTTTCTTTCAAATCAAACCTATTGATGCAAAAGCTCGAACATGATCGCTTATTGCAAGTGTACCTAAGTACACACGGCTACACATCAAGCTATACATTTCCAGTTTACGATGATCTCGCACTGTACGGAAATCCTATACAATGCGAGACCAGCTTATACTGGAAGTGTATAGCTTGATGTGTAGCCGTGTGTACTAATTTAACATCACACATTCTCATTTCTATGCATAATTACTTCGTGCTATTTTAACGCTGATTACTTTTTGAAAGGCTATCTGGTCTGCACCCAGTAATTACATACAATGATAATATAAAAAGTATCGTATTGACTTCTGTCTATAGTCTGAACCTGGTTCTATTGCATTGTATTCATATCTTGTTGCTGGATTCGTAATAGACAGATAGACGGATACTTTTATGATCGTTTGCAGTGCTTAGATGATCTAGCAAAGACTCATGTGTGAATACTAAACGGGGTATCGTTTAGCTGGGCTTTAACATAACATATAACATAACAACACGTTTGTAATCTCCGAAGGGTTAGACAGAGGTGTACCCATAAGTATATTTCGCAACATTAAAATTTAACCTCAGAAGAATGAAGACAGTTTTTAAGCTGATTTTTCATTGTACGGGAAGCTCATACAAATTGTGGCCAGGTTATACCGATATGTTGTATGTGCAGATTAGGTCGAATGTAGTGCATACAGCAAATAAATTGGCTAGACGAAATTCTTGCGTATGCACCTTATCAGACCGTGTGGAAATATTGAAATTCAGTCTCAAAAGATTGAATACCGTACTGTTTTTATCTAAATTATTTTAGATGGATAGAGGGAACTAAACTTTAAAGAAACCAGCGGTTTGGCAAAATACTAGACAGATGATTATTGTGCGCAACGCACCTTTTTTATAGTTTTATACTTTTTGGTATTTTGTACAGTGTTTATTTATATTTCGAATGTGATTTTATTTTGATACTTTTATTGTTTCACGCATCGAATATATTTATGAAGTCTACTATCGTTCGTGGCGTTTTGCTTTGTACACACGGCTACACATCAAGCTATGCAAAACCAGTTAATCTTGGCCTCACTTTACTAGATCTTTTCGCACAATGAACGATCAGATTATACTGGATTTGTATAGCTTGATGTGTAGCCGTGTGTACCTAGAAAATTAGGAAAAGTCTAGCAAAGTCTTTAAATCCCAGCAGTGGTGATAAAGACCAGTCCGCTATAATTATAAGTATTCATTTGAATTTTAAATCGCTTGTGATGTTGTTATTTCTATTGCCGTGTTCTTGTCTACAACTGCAAGGAATTCATGGAAAAATAACTTTTATTAGAACATTGATAATTCAATAGTCTGGCTTGTTTATTTAGTGGTCGCAAGCGTGAATGCTGAGTGGAAAGTCCTGAGTTCGATTCTCGGGTCGGGCAAAATGTTACTGGGTTTTTCCATCAGGAGAAATTTCACAATAACAGCCACGAAGATTTGTGCCCTGTTAATGGCAATAGGCTCACCCCCTATTACATGGGATTTTAAAACTTTCTGGTGAAATGAGGGTGTACAGTTTACGCTGATCTCGCACTGTACGGAAATCCTACACAATGCGAGTCCAGCTTATACTGGAAATAAGCTGGATGTGTAGCCGTCTGTACTATTTGGTACACCTTTGCCGAACCCTTGATATGTGATGCCTTTAATGGTTTAATTGAAATAAATGCTTTGAGTTTGAGTTAGTTATGTTAAAAAAAGTCAAAACATCCAACTTTTATTACTTACACAAACCACTAAAATCTTCTAATAAATGAATTTCACGTTCGTTAACTCATACATACATTCATACAAAGCACAAAAATCTAACATTTCAGCCACAAATCATACACACTCGAGCTACATCCTAATCCTAATCCGTCTCCCATCTCTTTCTACCCCACAAACAAGAGCGAGATGGAGATATAAAGTTTATAAAACCGCTAAAACCAGGTAAGTGTGTAAGTGTTTTTATTATTTTTTTGCCCGTCTAGTGTTCAGTCATTAATTCACGATTATTCACGATTATGTCTGACGTCTGACGGCAGATGGTACAGTTATTCGGTTATATGTCACGTTTCATGGCTATGAGCATGCTGAAAGCATCAAACTATTCTTTTATACAAGGCTTTTTGTGAGGCTGTGTCGTAGAGCAGAAAGATGCAGTAGGATAACTTTGTGTGGTAGTAGCAGTTAAACTCCCTTTTTTTTTGGGGGTTGTGAAATCATCAAATAACCCCCGCTCTGGGCTGAGCGGTAGGGTGTCAGACTTTTACTGACTAAAAACTACCCATGTTCCTTCTTAGCTCTTGTTCCGAGGCCGCGGTATCTCTTTCGAACAACGCGCAACCCCGACGGGAGTTTAAACACCCTGACAATTTTGACGAGTTATCAGAAAATCTTCGACTTGCACACGTTGCCGAGGTCCGCTTGGAAATATCTCAACCGGCTTCGGACCCAAGTTGGCCGGAGTAAAGACAATCTTTTCAGAAGAGGGTCATGGACGGCTCAAATCTCTAGTGCGTTGCGGCGTCTCTCCTCAGATATTGGCCCACCTTCCATCTTTCACCGCATGCCATGCGCACTTGATGATCTATTTACAGCACCTGTGAGCGGAGTTCACGTAGCTGAGTTTTAGGCTATACCTTCACATCTCAACTTTTTGCCATCGATACGCTAAGAAGAACACATTTCCATAACCTGCGAATAGTTAGGCAGAGGGGAGCAATCGAATCAGAAATAAATAAAAATAAGTTCAAAAATCTAAAACCCGAAAAATATATACTAACAAAATATATATAAAAATATATATATATATACTATCTATACTAACAAAATCGCGGTCTTAAAAGTAGAAAACAAGAAAATAATTCTTGTCTGATATTCTTCGTAGTCGCATGCCACTGATACCTGATGCTCCTTCATGGCGTTCTCATTGATACAGAAGTCAGCTGCTAATTGTCATTAGCAAGGTGGCATGCGACTACGAAGAATATCAGACAATAATTATTTTCTTGTTTTCTACTTTTAAGACCGCGATTTTGTTAGTAGTCGGGTTTTAGATTTTTGAACTTAATTATTTATTTGAATTTTATTTTTGTGTGTTACTTATAGGTAATAAATACGTAATAATATATTACTCTCATAATGTACCTAATATTCTACTTGATGTTGGTTTGTTATTTACACAATACGAGTAAATGACACAGACTAGACCGCGAGAACGGTTTGACCGCATTCTATAGGTAGGTACGTATACGTTGACTAAAACTATATTCCAATATACATATTTGTAATGTACTCGTCAAGACCTTTCATTTGATACCAAACATGTTACTTATCATAATCTCAATTTTTTTTTTCGATGTTATAATTTAACATTTAACTTCCGTCATACAAATATTTAATAAAATTTATATAGCCTATGTCACCCGGGCTATTCTTACGAATCTATAGACACCTCATTTATTAAAATCCGTTCTGTAGTTTAGGCGCTACGGTGGAACATAGACTGCCAAAATCATTACCCTTCCTTTTGGATTCGCCGTAGTCGGGTAAAAACGGAAGGTAACCGACATATCCCGAGAATCCGTGTAGCCTCAAAAGTTATTGACTTACTGTGCGTTTACTCCAACACTACAACAAAACTCTGATGATCTACTTTAGTATTCCGTTAATATTCATAGTTCATTTCATACACGAGTTCATAAAGTACGCCACTATTACAATAAAAAATATCTGACTGTGTCGGATTCATTCGATTCAACACGTCATCATTAACGCCGGCTTCCAGGCTCCTCGGATTCAGCTCAACACCAGTATTTTACATGGACTGGTTGCCTATCTGACCTTCATAGCCCAGTTTACAGGTAATAATACGCTTCTGGTAGGACTGGTTGCTTGGTTCGGGCCACTGAGAGCCTGGAGCTACTGCTTGACGTATTTCTAAGGACGACTTTCTGTGATTTTAGAGCTAACAAGGAACATGGGTGGTGTTTAGTCAGTAGAAGTCTTACACTCCCTTCCGCTCTTCCCACACCCCAAAAAAAAAGTTATTCTCAAATGGGAAACCTTTGGTGATCAATGCATGGGTGCTCATAAAAATAGGTGTTTTAATACAAAATCAGCTAATTAGATTTCTAGTCATTATAAGTGCATTAACGGACATCCTCACGAACGGACTCAAAAGTTTTTGAAAAGCATTTTTATAAAATAAAAGGATTAAGTAAGTGAGATTTGATTACTTGCCAATTAGGACATAAGTAAATCCATGCTTTCGAAATATCCTTTTGAATTTCAAAACATTGAAATGAACAGCATAATATTTTTTATTTTATTAGACAATCAATTAATCACATACACGGATTCATGAGAGGAACAGATACAAAAGAAGAAAAGAATCACAATCTGTGTGGTCCTATTCATTTCAGTAGCTCTTAATTAGCAGTCTCTGCTCCTAACTGTTTTTTTTAATCTGAGTATGATAAACGACCATTGGTACATTATTTGGCTTGCTTTTGCAAAAATCAACTACATTTGCATTTTTCAGTATTAGCCTATCCCAACTTCGTTGAGGTCGGGTTTCAGTCAAATCGAATTCAGCTGAATACCTTTACTTGTCTACTGCATTTTTCAGTATCATATTACTATATAGTTGTGGTTTTCAAAAACACCCAGGTTCGACATATACCTACAGGCAAAAATAATTTCCCCACGGTACACCCAGATGGGCTGGTGGACGATGGGCAACACACGATAATAAGGACTTGAAGGCTGGTGCAAAAGGCTGCCCGAAATCCTGAATACAAGTAAAGTAACTTGAATTCAAAGCAAGCCTTTATATCCAAAAATAACAGGTGCTCCTACAAACAATACCAGAACGAAACGTGACCTAAATCCATAAAAACGCAACACACTGTAAGTACAGCGAGTTAATATTGTAACTAACATCTGCGTCCGCGCATTTAGATTTATCTCCATTTTCCGCTCGTGCGCCGATTGCCGATGAATCCCGATATCTCCAGAGCGCTCTCATTGGTCAATAAAGTTTGCGCTGGTCGTTGATTGGCTGAAATCCACCTTAGGCGTTCGATGTCGGATGCTTACTGAAATTAAATTCGTTATTATACACAGTTTGCTATTAATGCGTATTTATGATTGGCAATCAAATTATGGTGTTTTACTCGCTATGGTAAACATAGATGGGGTATTTATTAATCGTTTTGAAGCTCTGTTTATCCCTAAATGGAGCTTAAAATGCATACTTTTGCTTACAGTGTAGAATGGGTAATTAATGGGTTGGGCGTGAAGCAACTAAGTAGGAAAAGGTTGTTGCAAACTAATTTGAGTAGGTTGTTTAAACTTTATTACTTCGGGTTAATGTTATTTATGCAGATAATGAATCTTTGCTGTTTTGCCAGATCATAATATTGTGAGTAGCAGAAAAACCATGCAGATGTGTACAATGCGTTTCAGACAAGAATAGGACTTAGACTGCGCCATTTAGCGCATAACAGCTATCTAAGATATCTGTGAGAAGTCTTGTAAGGTCAGAAAAAAAAAGTATGTAATATATTGCAAAAACGGTTTAAATTGGCAATTTTTGTGGCATAAAAATAAAACAGTGCTTAGCTTATCATCTAATATGAAAGTATTGTTCTATTTGTGGACTGTTGTTTGAGAAATCGGGAGTCACTCCACCTTCAAATCATCAACGCCTAACTACCAAACTACTTAATAGTTTTAATCGACTTTTAGTCTAGCCATCGACAAAAGCCGTTATTTTGAATTGACTGTAACGTTTTTTTTATTTCAAATTAGTTCTGCTTCGAAATAATCACTAGCAAGAAGCACTTACTTTCTAACAAAAACTTTAAGTTAGTCGTTAACCAACAGGTACACTCATGGGCACTAATAACACAGCTTAGAGCAAAATTCAAACTGAGTTTTTCGTGAAATAACGTTTGCATAGAATAGTTTATAATGAGTTTCAAAACATTACTTTTAAAAAGCATTGCATGTAGGGTCAAGGGCAGGAAGATGACTTTGAAAAGTGGCTACGTGTATACATATCATCATAATCATCATTTCAGCCAAAAGACGTCCACTGCTAGACATAGGCGACCCCAGATGCCGGCCGCCACATTGACCGGTCCCGTGCGTCTCGCATCTAGCGGGTCCCCGCAATCTTCACCTGGTCATCGGTCCACCTATTGGGAGACCTTCCAACGCAACGTCTTCCGGGAGCATTTTAATTTGTTTGTCTCTTAACTGTACCTTTTCGTTGATAGTTATGTTCTTCACTGACCATGATAAGGTATTAAATAGGTGCCTTTCTATCTATTCATTTCTTTAGAGGACTAAATCGAAACGAACGCAGCGATCTTTATTTTTCAATTCATTGCACTAAGGTTACCATCTCCACGGGTGTCGTCGTCATTTGTTCTCGGTATAAATAGGTGGTCATCCATCCACAGCTCAACCTAAGCAAGCGCTGCTTAACCTGAAAGTTGAACCGAGCGGTTTTTATTATTTCATCAGGAGCCTTGTCTTTGATTGCTCTTCTGAACAACATATTAAACATTGTGGTCTGTAAAACACTCTTTTTTTTCTACAACTGTTAGGTATCTCCTATTCCAATTTAGATTCCAAAACAACTAGATAATTACACATCACAATGGTTTAAATGGATTCTGTAGTTGCTAAGCGCTGGACCACACAAGAATATTATTATCTTATTGCCAATCTAGTTGTTTTATTACTCTTAAGTAAGCCTAACTACATAAGAGCTACAACAACACAAAAAGTATCTTAAATAGGGTTGATGAGGATTCCTCATCCTCTTCCACATCCCCAAAATCAGGCATAAAATATTCCTCTTCCTCTTCCACATCCTCATTCATTAAGAGGAATTTATGAGGAAGTGTTGTTGACGTATTCAATGTAAATAAAAGTAATCTCCGTCTTGTGCTAGCTGCATTAGGTGCTTTCACGATCAGGCTAGAACGTGTTTAAACGTGTTTTAGAAATATAAGACAGCACACTATTGTGTGTGTGTGTAGTACTGTAGCCACTTAGCCCGGAAACAGCTTCAAAGTTAATTTTCATTAAATTCAGCCTCCCTATTGTGAATGTTGACTATTTAATTGTTAATTTTTCATTCTAAATATAAAGAGCCCATTCGCAATCTTTCTTTTATTTAAAATTTCAATTCCAAATCACAGGTTCTATATTCCTCTTCCGCATCCTCTTCCTCATCCTCATCTTCCTCCTTATATCCTCATCCTCTTCCTCATAACGTATTTCTAATAGTTCCTCATCCGCATTCTCTTCCTCATAACCACTTCCTCATCAACCCTAATCTTAAATTACACACATAGGTACTAAAAAACATGACATCACACCTGTAATCCAAGAAAGGTTAAGCAGTACCTAATGCCTCAAAGAGATGTCAACAACATTGCAGGGGCAAGGGCCGACGCCTGCTGGGGCTGTGGGTTGTTCGAAAGGGATACCGCGGCCTCGGACACAAAAGACTAAGAAGGAACATGGGTGGTTTTAGTCAGGAGAAGAGCGATACTCCCTCCACTCCGCCCAGAGCGGGAGGTGTCATTTGAGGATTTCCATCCCTCCAAAAAACAAAAAGGCAGTACCTAATAGTACAGCCACATTTCACCTGTTATATTTCATTCCAAAGAACTATGACGGGAGCCGATTCACAGTAATATCAAATCATCAAAAGATTTATAAATGACAACCAGGGCTAAAGTGTTTTCCGAGGCACGGAGGAAACTATCTATGAAGTTACGAACCCACCGAGGCAAGCACGGCTCGATCAATCCGAGCTGCTGTTATTATTTAGCCACGAGCTTCTCTTAGTAAACGGTCTATCAATCAGATTTAAAGAACTCACTGATGTTGATAGCTATTAGCTCGTCTAATGACCGCAAAAACAGTTGTATGATAGTGGCATTAGTCATTGAATATTAAAATGTATGCATCGAATGATGGATCATTATCATTTTATAAGAACCGCAACTGTGACTGTGCGTATAAGGAACATCACACCTATAATCCACGAAGCGTTAAGGCAGAGGTATACCTAATGGTACACCCACATTTCGCCAGTTCTGTTTATGTCCCATGTAATATGGGGCGAGCCTATTCCCATCAACCGGGTTCATATCCAGACTCCATGCTTCTGAGAAATTCTTCACGAAAAACCCAATAACACTTTGCCCGACCCGGGAATCGAACCCAGGACGTCATGCTCAGCAGTCGCACTTACGACCACCAGACCAACAAGCCAGTCGTATTTGGGTGAATTTCCCAAATGACTTATTTTTTTGTCTTCGGTGAAATTAGTATTTGAAAAAAGGAATATTGTTCTGAATTATTTTTTTTAGTATTCAATAGATAGTTATTGCGTTGTGGCAAAAATATAATTTACCTAGGACTATTACAAAGGTAGAAAATATATACATAAACCTCTACTTTTTTCAAATCGGTGCTGTCCCTCTACTTTTTTTACAAACAAAAAGCTTATATACACTAATAAAAATAAGTAAGTTAAGGATATAACTTATTCTATTTCATAGAATATTAGTTATATTATTAATATATAACATATTTTATTACATAATTAACGATTATTATTACTGAGAGGCACAAACGTACTTGTCCTGCGAAATGTTCTCATATCGCTGGACAAAAGTAATTTAAACCTAACTTTACATCGACGAGTCCGACAGCGTCCCCACCCCAATTTTATTTCTCTCGTTAGTGTGTGCTAGTGCGCAGTCAAGACGGACGTGTGTCAAATCGATGCATATTCCCGCCAATAACGTAAGTACGCCATTTCAGTTGCTCCCGGACAATTATTTTATATTATCGGTGGTTGCATTTTTCTAGTGTAATGAGTAGTTTCATTATTGTTGTTTGGTTCTAACAGAGGTAGTAAGTGAATTAGCTTCATTGACTGTTATTGAATTTATCCTAGATATTATGCATTTTTTCTAATTTTCTAAAAATTGTGTTATTTCTCACGTCGCTGTTCTCATATCGCTGTAATCGGTGGTCTTTATTACCACCGATGTGATAATTTACACCGAAATGATGAGAAAAAATCAATCGGTGTCTTATATCTAATATCGGTGTTTTGATTCATGATCAACGCACAGTTTTGTCACATCGGTGGATTGCTTTATCATATCGGTAGATATTTTATCATCTCGGTGAGTCGTTTTATCATATCGGTAGATCCCGTGTCATTTCGTTAAGTATGTAAGGTACCTACTTATTTCCTGTTTGATGTTCAAAGGTGGATAGATTATCATATCGCTGGATATGTACATCATTTCGGTGGATAAACTTATCATATCGGTGTACAGAAAAATAATCGGTGCCGGTTTATCATATCGGTGGAAACCAGAATTCAAACTGAATTTTCTCTTTAGCCTTAAATGTTACGTTGATGATATTAAATTTGGGGATATTTCATATCCTAAAGATTACATAAAACCTGAAAAATATAAAAAAATAACATAAATGAAAAAGTTCACCGATATGATAAAAAAAATGGCATTTGTTGAAATTCACCCATTTATTAGAAAGTAACAAAAATAGGGGTTGGTCTCATCGAGATTTATGTACTAACGTACTAGAGAAGCTACGTCAAATAACTGAATTGTCCGATTTCGTAATTTGAATCTTTAGTTCGCTGCAGCGCTAAAATAATAACAATTCGTCTAAACCGTAACTAATTTACCACAAGTAGAAAAGTAGTAAATTAGTTCAGTTTCCGGTCTTAAGCGCCATGTAAATCACGGCACTTACGCGTTTTCTTCGGCGACGATGCGGCGCGATCGCCGCAGTTGAACGGGACAAAGTAGGAATTTACGGTGTCTTCTCTAGTACGTTAGTACTTATATCTCGATGGTTGGTCTACAATTTTCTTAGAATTGAACAGTAATGCCGAATGACCGATGACCATAGCAAGAAAAACTTCAATTGTGTTCTGCCAATCTTCTCGGTAACTTCCCAAGACCAATGCATAGAAAACCTCATTCAATTTTATTCACAAAAGAACTGGATTCATGGAAGATTAAAAAGTTAACAACAATCAATGTTTTGCTGGTCCCAATAAGACGCTTTTTTAGGGATCCGCAGCCGAATGCCAAAAACGGAACCCTTATAGATTCGTCATTTTTTATCAAAGTCTATCGTTTCAAAGATACACACTTACAAAGTGGGAACTCTAACTTCTAAAATAAGAGTGTGAAAAATCAAATAAAAATATATGCTATAAATCTTAATGAACCCATTCAACCATATTGGTTTGTACACTTTGAACTACATAGAGTTAGCAGTTTTCGAGATATTAGCACATTTAAAAAAAACTGCAAATATTACCTTTTCAATCATACAAACACTATTTATTTATTTATTTAGTACTTGGAAGACTTACAGCTAATAAACACAAACAAAAAGAAGTAACCATAGTCACCAGAAAGCCAATTACAAGTCCTCACGTATAGACACATAATACAATGATTTATAATGTGAGCACATAACAAAAAAAAACGCCTTATGTAAAATAAATACAACATAAAAAAACTTAGTTCGCAAAAAATTACTACTATACTACTACCAATACTAATTACTACTATACTAATAGTACTATGAAAAACTAACTTATCACAAAACGTGTACAAATTTCTACGATGGTCGGAACCCTTTTTTCATGTTTAGTGGGAAATCATCAAATGTCCGGGAAGAGTCCCGGTCTGGGCGGAGTGGAAGGGAGTGTCATTATGTCATACTTCTACTGACTAAAAACCACCCATGTTCTTTCTTAGACCTTTGTGTTCCGGTGCCGCGGTATCTTTTTTACCCGACTGCGGCGAAGCCCAAAAGGAGGGTTATGTGTTTTTACCCGACTGCGGCGAAGCCCAAAAGGAGGGTTATGTGTTTTTACCCGACTGCGGCGAAGCCCAAAAGGAGGGTTATGTGTTTTTACCCGACTGCGGCGAAGCCCAAAAGGAGGGTTATGTGTTTGACGTGTATGTTTACCCGACTGCGGCGAAGCCCAAAAGGAGGGTTATGTGTTTGACGTGTATGTATGTATGTATGTATGGATGTCCGTTTCTTTGTTCCCTCATAACTCCTAAACGGATGAAGGGATTTGAATAAAATATACGTCGTTCGATTCGTCTTGATGGCGCGAGTGTTATAGGCTACATTAAAATTAAAAAACAACGAAAAATTGTGGATTTGGGGGCCAAACCGTGGAGGTCAAAAAAAAATTTTTTTCCAATACCATCGAGTATGGTATCAAAATAAAGGGTTTTAAAAGGAGATTACAAAAATTTATAACACTTATATGTTTAAAAAAAATTCAAAGTGACAAATCCTATAAACAAGCACAAAAGTTAAATCATCTGCGAAGAATTTTGCGCGACCAACGAAAGAACAAACAAAAGAACTAAAAAGTTGGAAATAAAAAAAGTAGTTAAAAAACCAAAAAACCCGACTGAAAAAAACAGAAAAGTGAAAAACAAGCACATTTTAAATTAAACAAAACTTGGAAGCAGGCGGGGTTCATTTGAATATTAAATTATGAAATGAATGAAAAAAAAATAGAACCCCGCACGCGAACCTTTGTTTTGTTTAATTTAAAATGTGCTTGTTTTTCACTTTTCAGTTTTTTTGAACAACCCGCAGCCCCGGTGGTACGGAACCCTTCATGCGCGAGTCCGACTCTCATTGACCGGCTTTTTCTTTAAACAGTTTTTGCCATAGTAACATCTATTTCACACATTAGAGTTTTTGCATGATTTTCGCCTGTTACTTTGTAAATCACTTGTTTGATTGACCTCAACCTCTTGATTGATTGTTCTGTTAAAGTACTTTTTGCTTTCACATTTATTTTATTATGGTTATTAGTAGACAAATGGATGTTGATTGTAGCTGGTTAACGTTTTTTTTTTGGGTGGTTTTTGTTGGCACGATTTGTGGTTGGGTCATCCTTTTTAGAAGAAATCAGAGTGCAGTATGTTTCTAACGTTTTAACTAAGTCAAATTTAGTATAATTATTCCTAACTATCTCGTTTGTTTACAGGTCACAAGCGCTAGTGCTGAGGCATGAGGTCGTAGGATTGAACTCTGGTTGGGCAAAGCGTTAAGAGTTTTCTAGCGGGAATGTATTAGCAGATTTCTGGATTGATTGATGACAAGAGGCACAGCCTATATCGGACATAAAAAAATAAAATTACTTATCAGAAAAAAAAAATAAGACATGAACTAGTAGGTACATTAAACTAAATTGATTCTGTACGAGACCAAAACAGCATGGTGCTGTAACATTTGACGGATGTATATTCTTTGAATTATTAAAAATAGGTACCCTTCACAGTGTTGAGAGTAGTGGTGATGAAATAATTGACACAAAGCAAAGTGTCCGTTTGGGTCCGAACCTATTACTTACAATACAGTCTGTGGGACCACCACAGCTCCCGGATACCCGAAGCATCGTCATTATTCTCCTGCCCTTAACCCCATTTATCGTCAGTGTAGCATGTCTTCTACCATACTTTCCCATTACTCATCTTTGAGCAGTCACCTCCTTTCCGCCGTGCGTTTAACCGTAAAAAATATAAAAAACGGGCCAAGTGCAAGTCGGACTTCCACATGAAGGGTTCCGTACCATGACTTCTTATAGGTTGTCCTGTAATCTAAACTCTAAACCCCTCCTGATCAGGTCTAAGTAGCAAAATGTCCAACAGCGCAAAATGTCTAATGAGCAGTAAGTCTACTTAGCAAAATGTCCATGTAGCAAAACGTCCAACTTATCAGATGGTCTGTATAGCAGAATATCTATTTAGCAAACGTCATTTTTAAAATGTGTAAAAATTAGTGTACACATTCATTCACTCATTCATTTCACATTCATTCATTCATTCATTGTTCATGTGTTGAACTAATTTCTGTATTTTTCAGAATTTTAGGTTTAGTAGTTTCGGAGATAAGGGGGGCGAATGGTCGGACAGACAGACAGACAGACACACGAGTGATCCTATACGGGTTCCGTATCTTCCTTTTGAGGTACGGAACCCTAAAAAGGACAAATGACAATGCAATGACTTCAGTTTATCCGTGATCATGGTGCTTGTAACAGCAGCGCCGAAATATTGGGAACTCAAAACAAAAAGTAAACATGGTAAATATCCCGTTTTTAGTATTAATTGCAAATGATATTTGTTTGCAGTTAATTATAAACGGCAAATAGATAAACAGGAATACATGATATTCCCATAGCTGCAGCTTAGGTCTTATTGGCAGTAGCTATTGGCTTGCCGCCAGGGTTTGCGTGACGAATTTATGTGCGTACGCTGTACAGAGCAGTGTGGCGGTGTGCTGTGTGATGTACATCGTTGTACTGTAGTGTAGTTTTGGTTAATAATTTGTATTCACAATATTTACAAACTACAATTTACAGAACTAAAATTATAGTTTTGGTTTATTGAGGAGTTAATGAGTTGTTTTCTTTTTAATTATATAAAATAGTAGTTTTTAATGCTACTGCAGAGTAAAATGTTCTCATACTCTACCCTACCAAACAACTTTTGGCTAAAAAAAAGCTTATGAAATAAACCTATGCAAAAACTTAAAAAAGGCGTTATAATAGGACATATTAAAGAGAACTTACAAGTAGAAGTAAGCTAGGTAACTTTTTTTGGCATTTTTTATACTCGTCATGTAGGTATCTGTGACAAATATAATATATATATATTTTCTATCCTTCTTTCCTAGTTCTATACATAAAGAAGGTAACTTTTTCTTTATATTAGTACAGTTGGATAAACATAGAAGTCTCGACTATTATAGGCTTTATTTCACCAGGATCTTTGTTAACTAGATAAATACTTTATTTAGATTTTTTGAAACACTTTTTTCTCTCTAAAATCCCCCCCCTCACACAATGACACGCACTTACAGTAATTTTTTTTTTCTTCTAAAATGACGCCAAACTACAAGCAAACCCGCGCACAAAGCTAATGCCAGCCGATAATAGCGGTGTATAAGTAACAGTGCACACTATAAATCCATCAGTTTAGTTGGCGAGCCGCCAGTGTGCGCCGCACTTAACGCCCCGACACTCCTCTATTTCGTTACTCATAGTCCTTTAAAAGGAGTCCTATTTATTCCAATGCTGATTTACGCACTGAAAAATTTTCCATTGTTCTTTGGAGCTAATTTTGAACGAGGGTGGGTGGGGTTTTCTTGTCGCTCATAGGTTACTTGTTCAACTTGAAGAAAACTCGTCTGTGTTCCCTCTGTGCCTCGGGCAGTACGCTAAGCCGTTGGTCCCGGCTGTCATTTAGAAAGAAAGAAAGAAAATTTGTATATCTTTGGTAGTCGTTACAGGTAGTCAGTGACCCGAAAGTTTGACAACCAATCTTACCAAGGAGTTAGTATCACCCAGTACGAACTGGGTTGTGGAGGTCAGATAGGCAGTCACTTCATGTAAAATATTGGTATTTAGCTTTGGTCATGTAACTTTCAAGAATGAGTATTTCATCAAAAAGTCATTCTTGAAAGTTACATGAACTTGGAGGGTTGTAATGATGATTTTGATGATTATAATTCTGTAACTGCATACGTCTTACAGCCGCGAATCATATTTTTACTAACATACAACCTTGCACTGGCCTGCAAATCGCTAAAAACGTAAGAAAATTTGAATTTCGCGGGCTATCCTGGAACATCAACCTTAAACTGGACCGGCACCAAAGTAGATGGACGGATTATCGAAAGAGATGACGTGGCCTCGGCACAAGGGCAAAGAAGGAACATGGGTTCGGTTTTTAGTCAGTAGAAATCTGACAATCCCCTTCGCTCTGCCCAAGAGCGGGGGGGACATTTGATGATTTTCCACCAACCAAAAAAGAAAAAAAAAAGGGCTAGGCAGATGATTATGAGTCCTTTAAAAGGACACCTATTTATTCTGTTATTGCTCTAAATCAATGCTCTAAATACTCTGCTAATTTTAAAAAAGCTCGAAATAGGACATGTCATGATTTGACTGGCTAGAAGAACAAACGCAACTATGATGAAAACGCTTCCATAGATTGCAATGATATAAAACCTCATTGATAGATTGCGATCTTACTCCCGGTTGCCGTTTAATCGAGTTCAATAGGAACCTTTCGTGTTTTTCCGGCCTGTTATTGCATTACGAGCGGCTTTGTTGCTGCAGGTTGCTGTTGCGATATTCTTCGCAAGAGCATCTAAATTGTCCTTCTCTCATATTGCACAAACTTGTTAAACCTAGGAAAGTTCATGCTGTAGTAAGAATTAACCAGGCATTAAGGTAACAGCTATAGGGTTCTCAGGGATAGGAAAAGCTGTCCTGGTGTTTATTTTAATGAACTCTACCACTTTAAGTAAGCCATTATACCTACTAATAAGAGATATCGGAACAGACATTTCCAGACATAGTCTCTCCCATAAGTCCAAGAAGCTACACATACGAACAAAATGTAGGTATAATAATACATCTTAATGTTGGAGTCCAGGCGCTAACGCGGAGCGGCTGGCTCCCTGCCAGTGACGAATTTATGGACAACTGTGGTCGCCATGGCTTCGGAGTTCGGCGGCCGTTTGTCATCACTGAACGCCTTTTACTTTCTTCGTAATCGGTTAGAAGAAGAGATTTGAAAGTTCTTTAGATTCTTTTGTTTTGTTATTATTATTTGTCCGGAATTAATACATGAAAACTAAAAACCGGAGGGTCAAAATCAAAATATTTTATTTCACATAGGCCTACATGGGCACTTGTAAAACGTCGACAAAAATGTGCACAGGTCTGAAGATCTTCCCGATTTCCACAGGTTACTTTTTAAGCAAAATTTACTTACGGTCCGTTAAATTTTTTATATTAATAATAATAATAAATAATAAGGCCAACATCTCTTGGGGTAAGTATTTTTTTTTCTTGGCCTATTTCCCACTGCTGGGCAAAAATCCCCCATAGCCTTCCCTCTGTGCGGTTTTCGCCTTGCAAATTGATCACAAACGCTTCTAGGTCGTCACGCCAGCGTTGTCTAGGCCTCTCTCAGCGACGACACCCGTCTTCTTGGGGTAGGTAATAAGCATATGTTATATTAAAGGTCAAAAGTGCACCGAAAGTTCCACTTTTCTATTCTCAAATTAGGTAAAACCATAGAACGCTAGTCAAACTTCAGTAGTATATTCAGTAGGAAAAATACTGATATTAAACCGCATTTGGTTAGACAGGAATCCGTCCAAACCATTGCGTTTAAAAATGGCTAGACAGATGACGTGATAGACTGACATAAATCCCATATTGCAGACATTCGTATTACAAACAAATAACTAGGTATAGGTAAAGTTTTTTTTAGAAATAAACAAACTTATGTACTTAGTTAAGCAACGTCTAATCAAATCCTAGGAAGAGATTTTCTACAAATTTTTAAAAGGTTTTAATAACTTATACAAAGGTTTTAATAACAAAACTCTTTAGTAACCTTTTATGTATATCCTTTACGTTTTACCGGCCTATAAAAACAACATAAAAAAAGAAAAAAAAAAATCTTATTAGAGACGAATTGTCTAACTCATTTTCCAATTTGGCGAAACAATCAATCCTTTTACGTCACGTCAATACTATTCCACAGATAATAAAAATATCTAGCTTTGAGGTAATCAGCCGTGACAGCCACATTGTCACCCTACTACGCATCTACAAATAGCAGGGATCGTGTACAAAATCATAGACTGATGGCCACCATACACGCGTGTAATGTCGTTTCGCGACGCCCTCCGCAATGAAATCGGTTGTAAACTATGTTTTACATAATTGGGAGACGGATGCCTGACTCTGCTATTGGATTAGCAGTTATTAATTACATTGAAAGACAATTAACTATTTATCTGTGTATGTTTTTTCCTACTCCTCCGCTATTCTTTTCTGATTAATTTCGTTGCGGGATCCAAGACAGTTAAATCGCTTCTCTGGGACTTCGTCGAGCTTCTTTGTCTCAGCGCTTTTCTTGTGGTCGCCACTGTTGATTCTGGCTAACAGGAGTTACAGTGGTTTGGGAATAGTGTGGCGGGCTTGCCCATATTAAAAAAAAAAAAAATTACTATTTATCTTTATGATTATTTTAAGAGCTCGTGGCTTAATAAAAACAGCCGCTTAGATTAGGTTAAGCGGCGCTTGCTTAGGTTGGTCCGTGGATGGGTGACCCATTTCATACCGGGTTTCATCCGAGCCTCGCAAAGAACGATAAGCCTTTGGTTCCAGCTGTCATTTGTAGATCTTTGGCAGTCGTTACAGGTAGTCAGTGGCCTGATAGTCTGACAACTAGTCTTACCAAGGGGTATCTTATTACCCCGTACTAACTGGGTTCTGGAGGTCAGATAGGCAGTTGCTCCGTGCAAAAATACTTAGGAAAAGGCTAGCAGATTAAATTATTAGATTTCATTGAACCGGATTCTGTCCGTCAGTCCGTCATTTGTAGGGTTTTTGCCTGATGTGGTTACTACACTACCATATAAGCAGATGACCGTTTTTCAGATAGAAACAGCGTGTGATTCAAAATTGAGATGTGTTTAGAACCGTCAAAGTCAACTTGCTGTTTGGGCGAAATTGTATTATACATTACAAATAATCTAGGTACTCCTACTCCAGATTGTTGTTAACTATTAAGGTATAGTGTACTACGGAAAAAACTAATTCCTACAAACCGCAGCATGTGTCTCTATAGTTTTTTTTCCTAAAAAAAAACTGCCGATCTATCAATCATTTCCACTAATGCAGCCTGAGAGTACCAATCAAGAATTTAAAGCATGTTTCAGTAAAAAAATACTTTACTTACGCCAGCAGTGCAAGTGCAACGAGAAGAAGTGCAGAAAATTCACCGAACTGCAATTATCCCAAAAATCCCTCATTAATTTCCGGCAAAACTCAACTACTGAAGCATCTGCTCCAATTACCACCAACAAGGTCTAATTAGTGCCTAATCCCAAAACCAACTAGGGATCGTCATAGTATCGCTTCACAGCATCAACAGCATCAATTAGAGAGGGGCGCGCATCAAAGTTGAGGCGATTCCCCCCCCCTGGCCCCCCTCTGGTGGGCCCCGGGAGCGGTGCAATTTTTTTAAGGGGCCACCCCAAGCCCCCAGACTGTTTGGTGACGGTTGCATCGGTGCGCTGCGGTTGAGGTGGAGTGGCCGTTGTTTAATAGTTGATACGGAAATTGTGAGTGGTCTTTTTGGGATGGTGAATATTTTTTTGTATGTTTGACGTTTTAGGTATTTTTAAATTCATGTCTTTTTCCATTATTTCAGTCATTAGGTAGACCTTTTGCTTAGTCCAAGTTCATATGAAAATTGTGGTATTTTGTAATCTACTTGGGATTTTCCCATCATGTTGAGGTCGGCGTCCAGTCCAACTGATGCAGTTTTTATTTCCATAGAATAACGCCCACAACACTGTAACCAATCCTGTAACTGGGTAATGTGATACCCGTTGGTTGTCGGACTTCTGACTACTCGTAACTACTGTCAAAGATCCGAAGAACTACAGCCGAGATTCACGCCTTGAAATGCAAGAAATTGTAGTCATTGTGGGTTGCAAAAGCAATTTTAGAATTTCGAAAATTGAAAGAGATTCTTATATGTTTTGAATATTAATACTATTGAAAATTGTAGGTTATGAGGAGTTCAGAAAGTCACCAGAAATGAGAAATCTAAAAAAAATATTAACCATTGCACAAAAGTTACTTGTGTAATTTCATGAGCCAAGTTTTATGTGTTTTAACATTAGGTATACAACACTCACACCTGTAATCCCCGAAGGTTTAGCTACAGGTGTACCTCATCCACAAAACACCAATTTTTACTAATTTTATACCCTTTAAACCGCTCCCATTCCCACAGTGGCCAACTCACAACACCCAAACAAACCTCGTGTCCATTTTGACGTGGCGATTTTTTCCGCCCACTGCGTGTTTTCGTTTATTTCGTTGCACACACGCGTCGATTGCGATCGATTCGTTCATGTCACTCACACTACGACACCAATGCTCTATTTTTTCATTTGCATGGGGATTATTAACGTGTACGGTGTTCCCACGAGTGGGAGCGAGAGAGAAAATATTGGGCATGTATAATTTTATTTATAGTATAAAAGCCAGGATGCTGATCGATGTGGTGGTCACTATGGATGTATGGATTCGGGATTGGCTGAAATGATGGCGTAATTGCATATATTGCCTTGTGGTTTTCAGCAAGCATATGCCGCAGCCTTTTTCATGTATTTATTTAAAGTAATTTAAACAGATGTTTGAACGTAGACGAGGCAAAAAGAATATTTAAATATTGTAGTAGGTGACATTCTGTGGTGTCTACCTACCCCCGTGGGAAAAAGGTGTGAGTTTATGTATATACATAGTATGATGTATGTAATTTAAACTAATACTGTCACTTACGGGATATTATTATCTTCGATGATTAAATTACATTTACAAGAGCTCCTGAAATGACCGTTATAAATAAACCGTGAAAGCTTAAAACAATATTATTTATCTGTTGTAAAGATTTTGTTATGAGGATCAGCAGTATCTCTTTAAGGTTCACAGAACCCAACTTAGTTCTCTATCCTTCGTCTTTCGTACCGATGATGGTACGTCTTGTCACTTGCCTTAGGCTCAGTTGATAATCGTCTCGACAAGTATTATAGGCGACAAGGCAGAAGATAGATGTAAGAAGTAAAGGTCACCAATGATCTTCCTCCACTGAAATGTACCCTGCACAAATACGTCTGCAGTATTTGTGCACAGATAAACTCATCTACAGTGTTTTTTTTTGTCTGTATTAAAATCTTGTCAATTATGTTAATCAATCCTAAATTAATAGATCTAAGAGCCTGCAAAATAGTATAATATATAAATATGGTAGGTATATTATTTTTTTGCCGATGGACACATAACTTGTACAATAATGGATAATATAAAAATGTTCTTCAATGTTTCACTTCAATTTATTGTGTGGTTATTGCCTAAGTAACTCTGGTGTCAGAGTTTTTTTACCGCCTATGCTCTATGGCCTTTGACTTGTCTTTACGTGCCGTCGAGAAATGTGGCTCAAGCATGGGTTAGTTGGTTGGTTGGTTGGTTGGTTTCCTCACGATGATGTTTACCTTCACCGAACTAAGCACATGCATCCAAAAAAATCAGAGGTCATGGGTTCCAACTTGAGACCTATGGCTTATCAGTCCCACCACTAAACTAGATTACAGCTACAACAAAATGGCACTAGAATTATTATGATCAGCCAAATGAGGTCAACTTCTGGATGTTCGAAAACCGTCACCATTATTAGTATACCTTCACCATCATATGAAATTATTATGTTCTTAAATAAAACAGATTCCATTTAATTACTCTATTTATACTCAACGCAGCAGGGATCAAAGAAAATAAAAATATCCATTTTACATCCCTCCTAACATATTGAAGGACGTCATTGATCAGTGCGCATATGTCCAAGTTATAATATACGTCACATGAGCTTGGTCTCTGTTGGTGACATGTGACGTGACGTGACGTCAGAGTACAGTACCGGTGACGCACTTTTTGTGTACCTATGTATAATGTTATTTTTGCAGTTCTCTGTTAGTTGCTTAGTTAGAAAAATGAATTATTTTTATGAACAAAAGAGGAAAAACGAGAAGAAGGATTTTAAAGGAACTTTTGACACTTTATTCAGAACAAGCGACCCGACCCGGCTTCGCCCGGAAGCATAATTCTACACAAAACCTTCCTCTTGAATCACTCTATCTTTTAAAAAAACCCGCATCAAAATCCGTTGCGTAGTTTTGAAGATACATAGGGACAGACAGCGGGAAGTGACTTTGTTTTTAAACTATGTAGTGATAGTGATGATAGTGATGATACATAATTCTAACTTTTAGGTCACGGCCACATATGATGCCAGTTTCGCAGATTCGTATAACATAATATACACCACATCTGAAATCCCCGAAGGGCTAGGCAGAGGTGTACCTAATAAGTACTTACAATCATATTTCATCAGTAATGTTTAAGTCCCATGTCTATTGTCACCAACTGGGCACAAGTTCGGACTCTGTGGCCGCTACTAAGAAATTACTGATGGAAAAACCCGAGTACAATTTTCCCAGGACCTCACATCAACAGCCTATTAATGTTCCCACTACTGGGACACAGGCATCCTCTCTTTGAGAGGGAATGAGCTATAATCTACCACGCGGGCCCAGTGCGGATTAGTAGATGTCACAAGTCTTCGAATTTTTTGGTTCTAAGACATGCCGGTTCCCTCACGATGTTTTCCTTCACCGTTATAAGAGCAGCGGTGATGAAATAAATTACACAAAGTAATGTGCCTGCCTGGGTTCGAACCCACGACCTACTTACTGTTCGTAAGTCGGGGCCGCCACCGCTGCTCTTCTTCTAATTCTTAGTTTAAATTACTACAAATACTGAATCTTACTTGCAAGTAAAAATATACGTCACATGCGCCTGTTGTCTGCTGATGACGTATGACGTGACGTCAGACTTAAGTATAAGCGTAAACTTGATTTAGAGTTGAGTCCGATAAAATTGTGCAAATCTATTACTAGTATTGGTGTTGAATATAAATGAGATGGTGTGGTTTTTCCGTGCTGTTATTAATTCTAAGTCAGAAAAAGCAAATGCTGTGTTATTAGCAGGGCTAAAAAAGAGAAGGTTAACTAATTAAGGCTGTCACACAAAGTTGATTAAAAAAGTGAAAGCTTCCATAGAGCTTTCGACACTTCAGAATTGTATAAGAAGTGCAGCGACTACCTCATCGTCGCGACGATTTATTGATTGCAATCGCGACAGCTGAGCTAGAGATTCAAGGTTCGATTCACAATTCGGGCAAAATGTCATTGGCTTTTACTATCAGGATTTTTAGTAGCAGGCACGGAGTCTGGCAAAATATGGGAGTACTATCAGGTACACCTCTGCGTAACCCTTCGAAAATTACAGGCTTAATGCTACGTTAAAAATATATTCCGGTTTGTAAGGCACCTCTCCTTACTTAAGATGCTCCGATATTCTAAATTATCAGCTAAAGATCACCACAGATACTAAGTTAAGTCTCCTGTAATAATACCCGTCACATGAGCTTGCTGTCTGCTGGTGACAAGTGACGTGACGTGACGTAGCACGGTAACCGGTGACGCACCACGTACTTAGTGTAAGCTTGATTTAGAGTTGCGTTTTATTAAATTGTGCGAAGCTATTAGCGGGTTTGGTGTAAAAATTGTACGATGGTGTTTATTTTTCTGCAGTTGACAACTTCTAATATTACTTGTAAAATGGGGAGGGATGATTCAAATGATTCTGATAGCTGTCTTTTTTAATATGTTGATCGAGAGCTTTATATTCTGATATGTAACTTTCTATGACAACATTACATAACACCACACTTGTAATTCCCGAAGCATTAGACAGATGTGTACCTAATACTTAGTACATCCCTATTTTACCAGTTATGATTAAGTCCCATGAAAAAGGGGGCGAGCCTATATGCCATCAACCGGGCATAAATACACACCGTGGCTACTGCTGTGAAATGGGATTTTTTTGTTCAAGATACCTACAGCCTCCAGCCAGCTTAGCATGACCACCGAAGAAACGGGTTTTGTCGACGGAAGAATCGACAAATTAGTGTCTTACTGGAAAACTGAAAAATTTGGATCTCGTGGGCTACCCTGGTGCTTCCATTTCGACATCATCGATATCGTTGTTAGAGGGTCACTGCCTAGGCTACCTATATCAATCGAACAGTCAAACGAGGTCTCTTTACACACCGCAACACAATGACGGACACTTAAATTATGTCACGTTTTATGTGAACGTGAAGGAGGTTAGCACTTAACATTTTCGATGCTGAAGCAGTCACTCAATTAAGAATCATAATTTTTATATCATGAGGATAAGTCATGCAGAAAACTGCGTTATATCAACGCATTTGAACCGACTTGACCTTTTTTATGGAGGGTGAGAAATCATCAAATGACTCCTCCCTCCCGCTCTGGGCAGAGCGGTAGGGAGTGTCAGACTTCTACTGACTAAAAACCACCCATGTTCCTTCTTACCCCTTTGTGTCAAACTCGAGGCAGCGGTATCTCTTTTGAACAACCCGCAGCACTTGACCTTGATAATCATAAAATTTTCATTAGGCATCTTCCTAAGGTCACGTTCACGGCATTGGGAGACTATGCGACTTTGGACACGACTGACGTCAAGGCACACGCGTGCGCGTATCTACCGTTTACAACTCGCGTCACTGAAACTCGAGGCTTTGCTCTTAAAATTCGTACCTACTTCCTCCTTTAAATATCTTTTCTGATTAATTTCGTTGCGCGTTCTAAGACAGATATATTGTTTCTCTAGGACTTCGCCGCGCTTTTCTGGTGTACGCCACTATTGATTCTGGATTTCAGGAGTTGCAGTAGTTTGAGAATAATGTGATGGACTTGGTCTATTATAACTTCTTTCCTTTGTTTTCTTTATAGTTAATGTCACAACACGTGCGCTGATAGGTCGTGTATCTCATGGTCAAATAGTACAATTTTTCTAGGGAAGGCTTCCAATTCCACAAGAGCATTTATAGGTACCATCGGCCCTCCGTAACCATCATTTTTGACCTAGCTTTTTACAACTATGTTGGGGTCGGCTTCCATTCTAACCGGAGGCAGCTGAATACCAGTGTTTTACAGGGAGCGACTGCCTATCTGACCTCTACAACTCGTTTAGTACTTAGTAGTACGTTACCCCTTAACTGGCTATCAGACTTGCGGGCCACTGTCTACCTGTCACGACTGCCAAAGATCTAGAAATGACAGCCGGGACCAACAGCTTAACGTGTTTTCCGAGAAAACTCTGTGTGTAATGGGTACTCGGCTTAACCTGTAGATGAACCGAGTAGCGTTATTATTTATCCACGAGTTTCTCCTCAGTAAACACATAACACAATACCAACAATTAACCCAAAAAGCATTGATAGTATTACATAAAATTATACAAACATTCGGCGGACATACATCGGGGCCGATCTGCAAATTAGCAATTAATGAATGCAGTAGGGCCCGTGCCTCCGCGGCCACCCTGGGCCGGGTGACGGACCCCCGCTTTTTTTGTGACTATATAGGTAGCCTGCGCTGGACTCGTGCGGTATACACGGGGTAAGATCTAGGGGTAAGTGTGAAGATTTTCGACTGTTTTATTCTTGTTTTTGCTTTTCCTTCCTTATTTTGCAAGTATATTTTTTTCTTCAGACTACCCTACCCAGTCTGAAGAATCAGAGTCCAGAATCTGTTATGCAGTAAATGCTTTTACTTATCATAGTACAGGTTCTTACTTTTTCAAACTAAGATAGCACGTTTTCCTCGTTTCACAATGGATAGCTGCAAGATATAATTTATTCAGGCTATCGCAAACACAAAAAAACGCAAACGTTTATTCAATATTTATTATATGTATAGATGTGACAAACAATGGGGAAAGAACCGACAACTGATGGGGTAGGAAGGTTCTCGAGTGGCGACCACGAACCGGAAGACGCAGCGTTGGTAGGCCTCCCACCAGGTGGACTGACGACATCGTGAGAGTCGCGGGCAACCGGCGGGGTATGCAAACGGCAGGCTGCCGTTCGTTACGGCTTTCTATGGGGGAGGCCTTTGTCCAGCAGTGGACGTCTTATGGCTGATGATGATGACAAACAATAAATGAATTTGAATTTGAATATGTTTTTATTCCCTAAACCACGAGTCGAGGATTTTTCTGAAATACTGTTTAATTTGACTAAAAAACAGCGTGTATATTCGTATATTTATCAGGTACCGTTATTTAATTTAAATTGATTATTTATGTATTTTATAACAATCTCGTGAATTTTGATGAGGATGCAAAACTGCACCTTCTATATTAAAATGATGCATAATATCATAAAGTATGAAAAAAATTATACAACCAAACTCACACGAATACCTCATTTCCTTTAAACGAAGCACAAAATCTAGGTCATCGAATAAAATAATTCACTTCCAACATGCGCGAGATATCGGCAGATCACTAGAGCTTGTGCACCCGTCATTTTCAGCGTTTTTTCGCAGAGAGCCCGCAGCATTCGTTTTTCCGTGCACCCCCTGGGGGGAGGGCCGACCCCCATGACCCCCCCCTCCCAATACCGCCGTGCACGGAATTTGATTAATGCAATGTTCGCGATAATTATTCCTGTTACTATTTTTTGACAGGATAAAGTTTTTTCGTTCGACGTGCATTGTTTTTTTACAGACACAGGCATCCTCTCTTTGAGAGGGAATGAGCTATAATCTACCACGCGGGCCCAGTGCGGATTAGTAGATGTCACAAGTCTTCGAATTTTTTGGTTCTAAGACATGCCGGTTCCCTCACGATGTTTTCCTTCACCGTTATAAGAGCAGCGGTGATGAAATAAATTACACAAAGTAATGTGCCTGCCTGGGTTCGAACCCACGACCTACTTACTGTTCGTAAGTCGGGGCCGCCACCGCTGCTCTTCTTCTAATTCTTAGTTTAAATTACTACAAATACTGAATCTTACTTGCAAGTAAAAATATACGTCACATGCGCCTGTTGTCTGCTGATGACGTATGACGTGACGTCAGACTTAAGTATAAGCGTAAACTTGATTTAGAGTTGAGTCCGATAAAATTGTGCAAATCTATTACTAGTATTGGTGTTGAATATAAATGAGATGGTGTGGTTTTTCCGTGCTGTTATTAATTCTAAGTCAGAAAAAGCAAATGCTGTGTTATTAGCAGGGCTAAAAAAGAGAAGGTTAACTAATTAAGGCTGTCACACAAAGTTGATTAAAAAAGTGAAAGCTTCCATAGAGCTTTCGACACTTCAGAATTGTATAAGAAGTGCAGCGACTACCTCATCGTCGCGACGATTTATTGATTGCAATCGCGACAGCTGAGCTAGAGATTCAAGGTTCGATTCACAATTCGGGCAAAATGTCATTGGCTTTTACTATCAGGATTTTTAGTAGCAGGCACGGAGTCTGGCAAAATATGGGAGTACTATCAGGTACACCTCTGCGTAACCCTTCGAAAATTACAGGCTTAATGCTACGTTAAAAATATATTCCGGTTTGTAAGGCACCTCTCCTTACTTAAGATGCTCCGATATTCTAAATTATCAGCTAAAGATCACCACAGATACTAAGTTAAGTCTCCTGTAATAATACCCGTCACATGAGCTTGCTGTCTGCTGGTGACAAGTGACGTGACGTGACGTAGCACGGTAACCGGTGACGCACCACGTACTTAGTGTAAGCTTGATTTAGAGTTGCGTTTTATTAAATTGTGCGAAGCTATTAGCGGGTTTGGTGTAAAAATTGTACGATGGTGTTTATTTTTCTGCAGTTGACAACTTCTAATATTACTTGTAAAATGGGGAGGGATGATTCAAATGATTCTGATAGCTGTCTTTTTTAATATGTTGATCGAGAGCTTTATATTCTGATATGTAACTTTCTATGACAACATTACATAACACCACACTTGTAATTCCCGAAGCATTAGACAGATGTGTACCTAATACTTAGTACATCCCTATTTTACCAGTTATGATTAAGTCCCATGAAAAAGGGGGCGAGCCTATATGCCATCAACCGGGCATAAATACACACCGTGGCTACTGCTGTGAAATGGGATTTTTTTGTTCAAGATACCTACAGCCTCCAGCCAGCTTAGCATGACCACCGAAGAAACGGGTTTTGTCGACGGAAGAATCGACAAATTAGTGTCTTACTGGAAAACTGAAAAATTTGGATCTCGTGGGCTACCCTGGTGCTTCCATTTCGACATCATCGATATCGTTGTTAGAGGGTCACTGCCTAGGCTACCTATATCAATCGAACAGTCAAACGAGGTCTCTTTACACACCGCAACACAATGACGGACACTTAAATTATGTCACGTTTTATGTGAACGTGAAGGAGGTTAGCACTTAACATTTTCGATGCTGAAGCAGTCACTCAATTAAGAATCATAATTTTTATATCATGAGGATAAGTCATGCAGAAAACTGCGTTATATCAACGCATTTGAACCGACTTGACCTTTTTTATGGAGGGTGAGAAATCATCAAATGACTCCTCCCTCCCGCTCTGGGCAGAGCGGTAGGGAGTGTCAGACTTCTACTGACTAAAAACCACCCATGTTCCTTCTTACCCCTTTGTGTCAAACTCGAGGCAGCGGTATCTCTTTTGAACAACCCGCAGCACTTGACCTTGATAATCATAAAATTTTCATTAGGCATCTTCCTAAGGTCACGTTCACGGCATTGGGAGACTATGCGACTTTGGACACGACTGACGTCAAGGCACACGCGTGCGCGTATCTACCGTTTACAACTCGCGTCACTGAAACTCGAGGCTTTGCTCTTAAAATTCGTACCTACTTCCTCCTTTAAATATCTTTTCTGATTAATTTCGTTGCGCGTTCTAAGACAGATATATTGTTTCTCTAGGACTTCGCCGCGCTTTTCTGGTGTACGCCACTATTGATTCTGGATTTCAGGAGTTGCAGTAGTTTGAGAATAATGTGATGGACTTGGTCTATTATAACTTCTTTCCTTTGTTTTCTTTATAGTTAATGTCACAACACGTGCGCTGATAGGTCGTGTATCTCATGGTCAAATAGTACAATTTTTCTAGGGAAGGCTTCCAATTCCACAAGAGCATTTATAGGTACCATCGGCCCTCCGTAACCATCATTTTTGACCTAGCTTTTTACAACTATGTTGGGGTCGGCTTCCATTCTAACCGGAGGCAGCTGAATACCAGTGTTTTACAGGGAGCGACTGCCTATCTGACCTCTACAACTCGTTTAGTACTTAGTAGTACGTTACCCCTTAACTGGCTATCAGACTTGCGGGCCACTGTCTACCTGTCACGACTGCCAAAGATCTAGAAATGACAGCCGGGACCAACAGCTTAACGTGTTTTCCGAGAAAACTCTGTGTGTAATGGGTACTCGGCTTAACCTGTAGATGAACCGAGTAGCGTTATTATTTATCCACGAGTTTCTCCTCAGTAAACACATAACACAATACCAACAATTAACCCAAAAAGCATTGATAGTATTACATAAAATTATACAAACATTCGGCGGACATACATCGGGGCCGATCTGCAAATTAGCAATTAATGAATGCAGTAGGGCCCGTGCCTCCGCGGCCACCCTGGGCCGGGTGACGGACCCCCGCTTTTTTTGTGACTATATAGGTAGCCTGCGCTGGACTCGTGCGGTATACACGGGGTAAGATCTAGGGGTAAGTGTGAAGATTTTCGACTGTTTTATTCTTGTTTTTGCTTTTCCTTCCTTATTTTGCAAGTATATTTTTTTCTTCAGACTACCCTACCCAGTCTGAAGAATCAGAGTCCAGAATCTGTTATGCAGTAAATGCTTTTACTTATCATAGTACAGGTTCTTACTTTTTCAAACTAAGATAGCACGTTTTCCTCGTTTCACAATGGATAGCTGCAAGATATAATTTATTCAGGCTATCGCAAACACAAAAAAACGCAAACGTTTATTCAATATTTATTATATGTATAGATGTGACAAACAATGGGGAAAGAACCGACAACTGATGGGGTAGGAAGGTTCTCGAGTGGCGACCACGAACCGGAAGACGCAGCGTTGGTAGGCCTCCCACCAGGTGGACTGACGACATCGTGAGAGTCGCGGGCAACCGGCGGGGTATGCAAACGGCAGGCTGCCGTTCGTTACGGCTTTCTATGGGGGAGGCCTTTGTCCAGCAGTGGACGTCTTATGGCTGATGATGATGACAAACAATAAATGAATTTGAATTTGAATATGTTTTTATTCCCTAAACCACGAGTCGAGGATTTTTCTGAAATACTGTTTAATTTGACTAAAAAACAGCGTGTATATTCGTATATTTATCAGGTACCGTTATTTAATTTAAATTGATTATTTATGTATTTTATAACAATCTCGTGAATTTTGATGAGGATGCAAAACTGCACCTTCTATATTAAAATGATGCATAATATCATAAAGTATGAAAAAAATTATACAACCAAACTCACACGAATACCTCATTTCCTTTAAACGAAGCACAAAATCTAGGTCATCGAATAAAATAATTCACTTCCAACATGCGCGAGATATCGGCAGATCACTAGAGCTTGTGCACCCGTCATTTTCAGCGTTTTTTCGCAGAGAGCCCGCAGCATTCGTTTTTCCGTGCACCCCCTGGGGGGAGGGCCGACCCCCATGACCCCCCCCTCCCAATACCGCCGTGCACGGAATTTGATTAATGCAATGTTCGCGATAATTATTCCTGTTACTATTTTTTGACAGGATAAAGTTTTTTCGTTCGACGTGCATTGTTTTTTTAACTCTTTTTTGTACCTTTTTTTGCGTTGAGCGCTGTTCCAAGCGTGATGCGAGATTGCGTTGTACGTGAAAGCCTGTTTTATACGAATTACTGAGTTTTTATCCATCCAAATGTTTTTGTGAATTTTAAATGCTGGATTTTGTGTTGAAGGATATAGATAGGAAAGCTTTTGATATTTGATAATATGCTGTTTCCCTGTGTGAATACTATTTGACTTTTGATAACTTTAATAAAAATATCACAACTATCAAGTCGGTTTGATCCGAGTATGAAATATGATTAAACCTTTGTGTTCGTACGATATGGAATATTAATTGCTGCGTTTCATTTACTATTTTTGCATATTTTATGTAATTTATTAAAGTAAATAAAATAGTTTCTGTTTACGGTTTTTCCGAAATAATATGCTTCCAATGAAATCTCTGGTTTTTTCATGGAATAGAGTTCATGCCTAATGAGAAATTGAGATGATACAACAACAGTTGACCTACCCGACCTGGATTTCTCAACCTGTGGCCCGAAAGCATTTTCCAAAACGTTCGTCAGGAAAGCAAAACTACTACCTACTAAACATAAACAAAAAGAATTGTTTTACAATCGTCTAACTAAAGAGCAGCGTTGCCCAGTGGTGGCGGACTCACTTACGAGCAGTAAGTCGTGGGTTCGAACCTAGGCAGGCGCATTACTTTGTGTAATTTATTTTATCACTATTATGGTGAAGAAAAACATCGTGAGTAAACGAAATTCGAATTCGATATTCCAAGAATTCGAAAAATCCTAAACTACCAACCTACAGTGGGCCTGCGTCGTGGTGTCCCAGCAATGAGAAAATGATACATGCCTTAATGATGAGTTCAAAAGATTCCTAACGAAAGAAGAAGATCGAAAATCTTTTGCATTCCCAATCTAGATTCTATGAAATTTTATTAGCCTCCACATACCTATCAAACAAAAAAGTACCTTAAAACAATAATAATCCTGAAAATACGTTAAAAATAACAACCGATTAACGTACCCTTCCGATCCAGCACCGGTACTATGCAAGCGGAAACCATGAAAAAAATTAACTCAAACGTTGAAATAAAACGAGTCCAGGTAAGAAGTACTAGGGGAGCAGCGAGTACAAGTGCTATCTTAAACAATCTCCGCAGACAATATCCGGGCTGCCTCACTCCCGCATACACCGACCAAACTTCACCTACCACTTTTAAAGGAATTAACTTAAAACCCTTACCAACGCAAACTCTACCTTTACAGACAAAAAATAGAGTGGAAAATTGAAGGAGTGTGTTTCAGGAAATAATAATGGTAGTTTTTTTTTTCAGTGTTTTTTGAAAATATTGAGAATTGAATACTGTTTGAGAGGGAATAGGAAAATATGAACCGTTGTTTTCGTAATTGTCTGTTCAACAAGTAAGAAAGTGTTCTCAAATGTTATGTGAGCTAAATACAGGGCAGGTTTTCTTTTGCAGGACTAAATCAAAAGTTATTTATTTTACCACTTAAAGGTCTTATCCTAATTCGTTAGAGTGGCGATCAATTAACATAAAAATACACGTTTCTTACAAATTAATCTACAAAAAAGCAATCTACAAATAAAGTTGTTAATCTATTGAAGAAACTTAACAGATTGTAGTTGTATGCTTGGTGTGCTGACGTCAGCTCTTTAAAAGCAGAACTCTTTAAAAAAAACAGCCTTTTTAGTATTAAACAGAATGCATAATACTGGGTACGTAATATAGGTATCGATTAGGGCATTGGCCCACATCGATAATGATGCTGATTAGAAACAAATCCTAAACGAATGTTAAGAAAATGGTGACCTAATTAAATTTTCAGTACCCATGTAGTAATTTTTTGCAACCAGTGTTTGAACCCACAACCAAATAATAATAATTTAATTTAATTTATTTATTCAAATTAGATAACAGTGATCCATATTTTTGTTAGTAGTTATACTTAGAGAATAGTGTTAGTAAAAATAATCGTAATAATTGGAGGCCAATACACAACACATACTAGGTACCAAAAATGAATAATCATAAAATAAATTATTCATATTAAACCAAAACCATCCTTATACAGTTCCTTAGCATTATCATCATCATTCTCTTGCCCTTATCCCAATTTCTTTGGGGTTGGCGCAGCATGTCATCTTCTTCCATAGTTCTTTATTCCCCCGTATTATCGCCACTCATTTTAATTAATATACCTAGCTTGCATCATCTCACAGCTGGGCGAAGACCTCTTCCCTATGACTTCCAGTTGTTTCGATCCAAACAACTGGAAGTCATGTGGACCTCTGATCGCTAGTCTTGTCCAAATCGTCCCGCCATCTTCTACCTCATTAAACATACGGCAGACATGGCCAGTCCAGTCCCATAAAAGTCATTATAAAATAGTCATTCAAAAAACTATTAATTACTACCGACTTCCACCAAAAAACCGACACAATGCAATCTCTCAAAATTTCGCCATCCAAGGAAAAAGAAACACTAAGTACTAGGGACACATAATTAACAGAAGACCAGTAATGAACAGCAGACAATGTGGTGCTGTCGCAAACAATACCAGGTGATATAACGAGATGACGTTTCTTTAACTCCAATTTTGGTGGATTGAAAGTGAGGAATACAGTTTTTTTAGTACAGTAAGTAATTATTTCGGAATTGCATTAAGTGAGGGACTGGTTACTCCAAAATGGGTGATTAAAATAGAATTTGTCTCAAAAATGGTATGTAATGTTGCCATAACATCTCTAAAAAGTATCCAGAAAGTGAACTTTACCGGAGACTTATTCACAACTGTCCAGGAAGAAGCGAGATTTTAAACTTGGAATCTCCTACTGTCCAGTAAGTAAGTATGTAATTTACTTACTGGACACTAGGTCATCCTCTTTAGATCTGTTTAGAAAAAAAAACATAGTACCAGACACAGATTAGAGTTTAGCCACTGTAACATGGCTAAAGAAGGGAGGTTCCAAATATATATCTATCTCTCTTTTTGGTATGACATTTTATGAGATACATATATTTTTGGAACCTTAAACAGCCATTTTATACGTTGCGTTTTGTACTTAGTAATGTTGTAGAAGTATAGTGTGGGATTTTATGATTGTATTTAGTAATTTCAGTTTATTAAAAAGTTTTTTCTAAAGTTGTTTCCTAAACTGCCTCGTTGGTCTAGTGGTCGCAAGCTCGACTGCAGAGCGTGAGGTCCTGGGTTCGATTCCCGGGTCGGCCAAAAAGTGCTATTGTGTTTTTCACATATGAATGTAACCTTCAATATTAATTAAACGAATTTGTTGTTAAACTTTCTTTAATTTTTAACCGACTTCCAAAAAAAGGAGGAGGTTATCAATTCGACTGTATTTTTTTTTTTTTTTTTTTTTTTTTAATGTTTGTTCACTCATAACTTGCGACTGGGTGAACTGATTTTCATGATTCTTTTTTCATTTGAAAGCTGGTGCTTCCCGTGTGGTCCCATTGTCACCATTTCAATATCTGATGATGGGATCTTGTAGAAATCGGGGAAACTCTTCAATAAATAACAGCAGATTAACCGCGATTGTTGCTATAGCATATCTAAGCATTGTTTACGCCATCACACAACATAATATTACGCCTGTACTCACTAGAAAGGTTATAAAAACTATTTTGTGAAGATCTGATGAAGAACTTCGGAGATAGGCAACGGAACTCCTCAATAAATGATAGCTAATGGACTGGGATTGCTGAAATCTCATATTGTCTGTCTATTGTTTACACCAGTTCCTAACATAACATCACGCCGGTGCGTTGTGAAGGGGTAAGCACATGTGAAACACTAAAAAGTGAAAAATAAAAACTTTTTTAAAAAAAATAAAACCGACTTCGACAAAAAAAACACTCAAAAGTGAAAAATAAACTTGAGAAGAAAAATCAGTTTCTGAAGTCGGTGACAAAAAAATGAAATCAAAGAAACAAAAGTCACCGACTTCAGTAACTGATTTTTCTTCTCAAGTTTATTTTTCACTTTTGAGTGTTTTTTTTGTCGAAGTCGGTTTTATTTTTTGTAAAAAAGTTTTTTTGAGAAAAGCATTATACAAACCTCAACCAGTAAGAAAGCCATCCTGGCCTCGTATATAACCAGACCTCACCTGCGGTTCGGTCCGGTTAACTCATACTTGGCCAGGAAGGCTTACTTACTGGATTCTGCAGTAATGTACTATTAATTGTCATGAGTGCTTGATTATGGGGTGGCGTCTTCCTGACTATGTACCTTATGTAGACCATTGATGTAGACAGAGGTATCCACAATACTGGTCTCCTCAAATAAGCGACAACGATAGGTCATCCTTTGGATACGAAATGCACAGGACTGATCGATGAAGTCCCGAGACGCTTTGGATAGACGGACGTTATTATCAGTAAAATACGTATTTTGGCTGATAAAATAATTATGGTGATGATGATAATTATGACCTGATTATGATAATGTCTGCTGTCGTATCTAGAGAACTCTATCACGTAATCAGACTACCTTTTAGGCGTAACCGCGTAACTCTCTCAAGAGTAGTCCACAAAATGTTAAGATGAGAATCTAAACAAAAATTTTCCTCCAATTTTGAAGATAAATATCTCCAAAAATTGCAGATATACCTATAAAACCATTTTTTTCCAATTTTATTACTATCCACTTAAATCCTGACAAAAGAATACCAACAAATTACTAAAGAGTAACTAGGATGGCATGAGCGTGCAGGCTGCGTTGCATAAGATTGATGCGCCGGGGTGCGGGGGGCACGGGGCGCGGGCGCGGGCCGGGGTGATGGATGACCAGCCTGCCATTAGTACTAGGAGACTATAGATGCATCGGGAGTAATGCGCTTATGTGCTTCTTTGAAATATTCCAACAATTAAGGGTAGTGGAATGTTTTGTTGAGGAGTTTCTGTTGAGTACTTATCTGTACGAAGGCTCCATATATTATGCAAGATTACATTTTCATTTTTGGAGCCACTTCCGAACGTTTAGACATAAGGAAAATATAAGTTTAAACGATTTCCCACAGTAGATTTCTGGACTTCTTAAATTATGTTTTATTTTGGTATTTGTGACACTGCCAACGACTATAAATTAATTGCCGTTGCAAATGACAGGAATGTTTTTACTGCAAATTAATTTGATAGAACTCTATCAACAAGTTTTTGCTACTAACATATTTCTTAAGTTTTCACTAACCCATTTAATAGTAATAAATCTCTGTTGGATCAAGGGCCTGATTCAGAAGGTAGTTTTCCTTGATACGGCTCGCATTGTAAGGAAGGCCCTGCTGCCTCTGGAGCCCTAACCATCTATCCAGTAGCTTTTGACCCGGCACCGGCGGCGGACCAAATTTTTTTAATTTTTTTTTGTGTAGGGTTTTTTTCTATGTAAATATTATAAGATGATTGAATGTCAAAGGACATAACAATATTGCTCCAGTTCATCACGATCCCATTCACTTTCGTACCAACACACGAAAAAGGGCTAAAATATCTACCGAAATATCCCACATTTAACCCAACTGTCAATATTCACACATGGCATCCCAGAAACCCATGATTATAACGAAATAACCCTACAAATAAATACCATAATGACATAACCCCTTAAATGATCCAAAAACCCAGTTCTGTCAACGGTATCACCTTTTTGTCTGCTGTCCACCATAAAAAGTACGTCGTTAACATACACGTCATATGGTGTGTTTTTTATGGCTATTATTTTTACATTAATCATGGGAAATTATATGGGTTTGTGATGGTGGTGTTACGACATTGTCTTGTCTCCGTTCGTTCCGATATTTTGGTTTAATTAGAAAGAAAAAAAACGTTTCTATTTGGCAGATACAGTGCAGGAAAAAAACTTATATCCGAACGGACAAGAAGAGATAATATTGTGTTTCACTCACGCCATATAGCCGTAGCAGTAGTTCTTTATTTCCTTTACAGCATGCGTTTCATCATCATCTGCCTCGCCTTTTTACCCGACTACGGCAAAGCCAAAGGAGGGTTATGATTTTGACTGGCTATGTATGTATGTATGTATGTATGTATGTTTGTATGTATGTTTGTATGTATGTATGTATGTATGTGTGTATCTTCATCTGTTCCCTCACAGCTTCTAATCTACTTATCGGAACGCGACCTACGAGGTATCGTTAGAACCGTCTCAATTTTCCGCTGAACATAGACGTGACGTGTCACAAAAAGCGATTTGGCGCCCTCTAGCGGACAAAAAGTAAGGCTTAAAAAATAAAAAATGAGATAAATACGCCGTGTTTGGTATCATTTGAAAGGGCCTCACTTGTACGTTTCGAAAATATTGCTCAAATTTAAAATCACGTCATCTAGCGGACAAAAAGTCAAAAGTAAAAAAAAAATATTTAACACCAAAAATGTTAAAATAAAAAAAAAACTAAAACCCGACTACGACAAAAAAACGACGCTGAAAAGGTATGAAACAAGATTTTCAGGATAGAACAAAAAGAAAAGCCGTAGTCACACGTTATAGTACCAACCTAAACACTATAATACCGTGTGACTACGGCTTTTCTTTTTGTTTTTTTTTTACATGTAGTGACTGCTCACACACAACTCAGTTAGTTGTCAGACTTTCGGGTGACTGACTAGGTACTTTTTTTTTTTTTTAAACGTGAATTTCTCCTGTATCGTGGGTGCGTTCACAAACATTTAAACTCACATACACAAATACCCAGACCCGGAACAACTATCTGTAGGTCATACAAATATTTGTTCCGTGCGGGGATCGAACCCGCGACACGCAGCGCAGCAGTCCATTGCTTGAGCCACTGCGCCAACCGCCTACTTGTAACGATAGGCCTTACAAATGACAGCCGGAACTTGGTCAACTTTATTCTATTCGCCGTCTAGTTGCCGATAGGAGTAACCGCCTCGTTGGTCTAGTAATCACAAGCGCGACTGCTAAGCATGTGATCGTGGGTTCGATTCTTGATTTTTAAAAAGTGTTTTTTTCTTTATCTTAATCATCTTTTAGTAACAGGCTGGAGCTTAGTTTTGTGCTAGATTGATAACACATTAGCGTATTACATTGTACATTAACATAATTGAAAAAGCCAAAGTAATGCAACTCTGCCTAGCTCTTCAGAAAACATGCGTAATGTTAAGAACATCACCTGGCGTCCTTATAATCGCAGCAAATAACTATTTAATCGTCTTCCGAACATTCCCAGGACATTCGACTTGATGGGTCAAATGTACGATAAAAATCAAAGGAGCTATTCATCACGACTTATCACTACAAAACAGCACTTTAAAATCTACTGCTTAAGATTTAAAATTGATTGGAGGCACACTCCATCCTTACATTTATCCTTGCTCTTAGGTCGTGACTGTCAAATGGGGATATGAGTACTCAATTTTCAACTTTTAAATTATAGTTCTTAAGGTTTGTATTCGAATGGTTGATGAAGGACCTCAAAAGGCAGTCAGGTCGTCGGATGAGGGTAGGATCCCACAAAAAGCTGTCGAACCGGTCCTGCCTCGATCCGAACTCATTCGGCTGCAAACGAATCAAATAGTCCAATAATGTGTTCATATTTTTTTACGATCGATTATGTGTTACTACGACTTGGAACAATTGACTTATAAGGTCATTTTGGTTCCCGTCGGGGCTGTGGATTATCGAAAGGTTAACACGGCTCCGACACAAGGGCGACGAAGGAACGTGGGTTTGGTTTTTAGTCAGTAGAAGTCTGACACTCCCCTTCGCTCTGCCCAAGAGCGGGGGGGGGGGGGGTAATTCGATGATTTTACACCCACCAAAAAACAAAAAAATGACATTTTGGTTTTAAAAGGAGTAATGGAAAATTTTATTTGTATTTACTTCATTTACACACTACAAAAATAATGTACAAGTATCAATAGGGGAAAGGAAATACAGGGTGTCAAAAAATTCGATTACACCACTACCAATAGGAAAAGTGCTCGGAAAGCTAAATATGGAAAATATAATCTAACTGGATGTGAATAGTTTACTTATGTAAGAATTCGATATTATATAAGGTCCCATTAAAATAGGTGGACCAAATTTCAGAAATCATTCAGACCACCAAAATAAGGACGATGGTAAAAAAAATAATAAGAAAATCGAATTTAAGTACCTACTCTTAAAGGATGAGTTTGTTCTAGAGTGCCGGCAATTTATTATTTTAAGTCAAAAAAAATCATTTTGTTTAATGTTTTTTTTTGTTCAGATATGTTTGGTTAGTCCTACTGAACGCTGTTTTAAAATTTGTCCACCTATTTTAATGGGACCATATAGAGGACGTGTAGCATTGTCATTGAAAAAAAGCCCAAAAATCTATACATACTTTCATTCTTCATTCGACAAAAAAACCTTATTTTTCACATTCGTTACATCGATACTAATTTTATAAAGTTTGTTATTTTATTGTTTGTTTGTTGTTTTGTTTCCAGGGTAATCTCCAGAACTAATAAACTAATTCTAAAAATTCTTTCACTGGCAGCAAGCTATATTATATTCGAGGATGCTATAAGGTATAACCGTATAAATCATATTTATATCATGCATAAACCGAGCTATCACCATTTTTACCCACGAAGTCGCGGACGAATGTAGTATAAAGGAGTCTGCCCACTTCACCGTACCATGACCGTGCTATGAACGTATTTGATTTTATGAAGCCAATGCATAATGAATTTAATAACATCGTAAATGGTCTAGTTTTGAAAAATTAAGATTTAACAATATGTAAAACAGTTGCCACATCACAAACACAAACACGTGAAAAATGCTAACATCACATGTCAAAAGAATACATAAAATGCTATATTTCCAATAATCTAACTGGTAAATCTAGTTTGTGGTAAAGAGCTAAGGTTAGAACTGCAATTAATAACAATGATAACAGAAACACGTTATTTGTGAAAAACCAGAGATTATATTAGAATTGGCTAGCAATACGTAAAGCATAAATATTGTGCTATGCTATGTGCTAGCTTAATAGGTTTCATTATCATTTTCCTGCTCTTATCCCATTCTACTTGGGGTCGGCTCAACCCGTTTTATTCTTCCTTTCTCCTCTGTCATCATCAACATCATCAACAGCCTATAATGTTCCCACTGCAGGGACACAGGCCTCCTCTCTAGGAGAGGGATGGGCTATAATCTACCACGCGGGCCCAGTGCGGATTGGTAGATGTCACATGTCTTTGAATTTTTGGTTCTAAGACATGCCGGTTTCCTCACGATGTTTTCCTTCACCGTTTTGGGAGCAGTGGTGATGAAATAAATTACACAAAGTAATGCGCCTGACGGGGTTCGAACCCACGACTCACAGTTCGTAAGTCGGGGCCGCCACCACTGGGCCACCACTGCTCCTCTGTCAACCTTCACGCTATAATTTACTCCTTTTCCTTCATATCATTCCTCATACAATTCATCCATCTTGTCTTTGGTCGTCCTCTCCATCTACATCCATCAAAATTTATATTCATCACTCACGTCCACCCTCAGCACGTGACCAATGTTTGTCATATCTGACGCAGGAGTCAGTACCCAGGGAATCCAATCCACCATACTGACTGACCACTACATCACGATATGGGCCACTCTTGTGAAGCTTTGTACTCGTTCTACCACGGAAAATTAAAAAACTACGACCACATCGATATCACGACTGTACTCCCCGAAAGATAAGCAGAGATGTATCAGGAGAAAATTGTGCTATACAATTTTGTAGTGTAAATTATTATATAACCAGCCCTGCGCATCACCTGAACTGCACATCCCCTGGAACGATCAAGGTACCTACCTATAGCCCAAATATTTTATTTTAATTTTTTTTTCTTTTTTATTAATTTTTTTTTTTATAAACATTGCCTTACACTAGGAATTTCTCCTGTATCGTGGGTGCGAACACAAACATTTAAACTCACACAAATACCCAGACCCGAAACAAGTATCTGTAGCTAGGCCATACAAATATTTGTTCCGTGCGGGGATCGAACCCGCGACCAATCGCTCAGCCACTGCGCCAACCGTGTCGTCAACAATGAATATTCCTTCAAATAACCTCTATTACAACTCACTCTTTAGCAACTTTACATAACTAAAGATAAAAACAAGCGTTCCTTGTCTGTTCATAAAAAATAGGCCATTTTTTCTGAAGCTGCCTAATGATGCGGAACTAATGAGCGATGCTCATTAAGCTATCCATACCGAGCTGATCTGATTAAAGCCTTTTTTTACAACGGTATATTACTTTCAGTTATGTTTGTCACTTATTTTTTTAGTCTTTTGTAAGGTGAGGTGACGAATCATCCGGCTATTTTTGATGGTGCTAAGTCAGTACAGGATATTACATGATATTACGGAGAGAGACAGCGCCCACATTTCCTCGACCCGGCTGTCATTTCATTGATTTAAAACCCAAGATACAAATGAGTTCACAATGAACTCATTTCAAATAGTCTCGCGTCGCTCGCGTCTCTGCACGGTCGTACAAAATACTTTTTATATTGCTTTTTATAACTGCATTGTAAAAGGAATCTGCGTAAGGTTAAATTTGCCAAAAAAAAAATGTTTGTAGTGACGATAACTACATGTAGTAGTGCGTGTATTGGTGAGTGTTTGGCGACAGCTTCGACTGTTTGTTTTGTTCGAGACTGTGCATCTAGGGTTTTATTATATCAATGTGTCATTTGTAGATATTTGACAGTCGTAACAGGGCAATCAGTGGTCCGAAAGTTTGGCAACTAACAAGTCTTACCAAGGAGTATCGTATCACCCAGTACTACCTGGGCTATGGAGGTCAGGTAGGTAGCTGCTAGTAATTAGCTGCATCCGGTTGGACTGCAAGCCGACCCCATCGTAGTTTGGAAAAAGCTAGATGATGAGGCTACTACAGGAAAGATGGACTATATGCAAGATGGCTATTGCTGGTGACTATGGCTGTGACTGGTCTGGTATTGCATTTTATAAAGAAAGCAGAATAGAAGAAGAAGACATGGTGTGGCGAGCATAAAAAAGTAAAGTGATGATGATTACGTTAGGTTAGTAAATAATTCCGATGTTATATAAGGGGCGAGTTGGCAACCGCGGCTTTTTAACCCACCTAAACATATGTCCCACCTCCCAGTTAGTTAGTTTCTGATTTCTGGAACGACTTCTTGCTATAGACACACTAAGAAAAAGAAATCCCCCTAAAATTATTTTACAGATATTCCAATACCGACCATTTAAGTAGACGCTATTTAAATCTGCTCGAAAAAGTCATACATACCAGTTTATAAAGATACATTAAAAATCAACTAGGGTCAAAGCAATCGACACAACAAAAGTCAAGCTTAGCAATAGAATCAATTAATCAATTACATGACGAACATACAACGAAAGAAACAGTATTACCACAGCATACAGTTGACCAGTATCTCAAGTGCGATTAGACAAACAAGTGGAATGGAGTTTATATATTGGGCGGATTTTCATGGGACTTTTTTTCAACCAGTTTTTTTTTTATGTCATTACGCCTTTTATCCCCGAAGGGTTTGGCAGAGGTGTATTCGCATTTCACCAGTAATCTTATTTAACTAGACATTTCTTCACGTTCGGGTTGAGTCGGATTGCTATCCCATTGGACTATTGAGAGGATGTGAAGAAAAACGGCACCTTGTGTTTGTGCATATTGCATAACATCACACCTGTAATACCCGAAGTGTAGGCAGAGGTATAAGAAAGAAAGAAAGAAAAATGATTTATTGGTTTCCCACAGGACAAAAACAGATTGACAAAAAATTACAGGTAAACAAAGTAAACATATACAGGTTAACACTTAAAATTAGGACATACATACTTAAATTTAAATTGTAGCCAATTTAAATTAATCCCGTGCGAAGCCAAAGGGCCACTATCTCAGCATGGTGCTGTAACATTTATGACAAATGTCACAGCGCTGGTATTCTGATAAAGGTGACGCCACGTTCACAGAAAAAAAACAAAAAGTGTACCTTACAGTATAGCCGGTAAAGCCATATTTGACCAGTTATGACCAGTCGTATCTAACAGGGGAAGAGCCTATTGCCATCAATCAGGAACAAATCCAGACTCCATGGTTGCTACTGAGAAAACCCTGATGGAAAAACCCAATAACACTTTGCCCGGCCAGGAAAATTGAACACAGGACGTCATGCTCAGCAGTCGCGCTTACGACTCTAGACCAAGGTAGTCTCAATAGTAGTTCCTAGTTGAAATTCTGTATTAACATTTCTACAGCATTGAATATGGCCCATTTTGATGAAATTTCTATGGGGGACCAATCGGAAAGTATATTATCCTTTCATATAAAAAACGATTTTTTCAAATCGGTTCATAAATGAGGGAGTGATACCATAACAGACATAAAAAAAAACCCGACTGAAAAAACTGAAAAGCAAAAAACAAGCTGATTTTAAATTAAACAAAACTTGGAAGCAGGCGGGGTTCTATTTTTTTCATTTCATAATTTAATATTCAAATGAACCCCGCCTGGTTCCAAGTTTTGTTTAATTTAAAATTAGCTTGTTTTTTGCTTTTCAGTTTTTTCAGTCGGGTTTTTTAGTTTTTTAACTACTTTTTTAATTTTCAACTTTTTAGTTCTTTTGTGTTATTTATTTTCTTTTAAGATACATATTAAATTAATTAAAAACTATAAAATAAACTAAACTAACAATAAACTATAAAAAGCTGTCAGCCGGTAATGTGCCCAAAAGACTGGCGGCATTGCCTCGTTGTATGGCAACACTTAGCCTCTGGCCAAGATAAAAGCCAGCCCTTGGGTCACGAGAAGCGTCAACTAAGCGTTTCGAGATTTCCTTAAACAGGCTATGAGCACTCGGACCCCACGGCCCCACAGTTTGTGTTTGTTCTTTCGTTGGTCGCGTAAAATTCTTCACAGATGTCGATTTAACTTTTGTGCTTGTTTATAGGATTTGTCACTTTAAATTTCTTTTAAACATATAAGTGTTTTATATTTTTGTAATCTCCTTTTAAAACCCTTTATTTTGATACCCTACTCGATGGGATTGGAATTTTTTTTTTTTTAACTCCAGGATTTGGCCCCCAAAATCCGCAATTTTTCTTTGTTTTTTAATTTAAGTGTAGCCTATAACACTCGCGCCATCAAGACGATACTACGTATATGTATATTTCATTCAAATCACTTCATCCGTTTAGGAGTTGTGAGGGAACAAAGAAACGGACATACATACATACATACACGTCAAACACATAACCCTCCTTTTGGGCTTCGCCGCAGTCGGGTAAAAAAAACATAAAGTCGAATTGAGAACCTCCTCTTTTTTTGAAGTCGGTTAAAAACCCAATAACACTTTGTCCGACCTGGGAGTCCTAGTAGTAATTTCTAGTTGAAATTCTGTTTTTAATAAGCAATGAATACTACACTCTCAATCGTTGAATGATTCACTGCGCGGGCGCAGATCACCGGTTCATTTGAAACAGTTTTTTGTTGTTGCGGTCAGATCACCTGATTGCTGATGGGTTTTTCTTTAATGGAACGATTTGTGGAATAACTGTTTGATTGATGATTCATCGTGGTTGTCTTCCAAGGTCGGCGCTGCAAATATTTGTTTATGAAACACTAGAAGGAGCTTTTTCTTTTGGAGATTGGGAAATCAACAAATGACTCCTCCCTAAAAACTACTTGTACTGTCTAAAAACCACCCATGTTCCTTCTTAGCCCTTTGTGTCGAGGCCGCGGTATCTCTTTCGTACAACCCGCAGAACCCACACTAGAACGAGATCGTGGTTTAATAATAACTGCCACTCGGGTCGATCTTTAGGTAAAGCAGTTCTTCGAAAAGCCCGTTAAGTCTTTGGTGGCTACCAGACTAACGGGAAGCAGTTGAATAGCAGTAATTTGCATGGAGTTTTTGAGCGGATATTTCATACAAATCGTATTATGATTCGTATTAAATCCATTGAAACCTATATTATTAAACAGACCGACAAACCCCAGATTAATAAACAACTTGTGTCTAGAGAATGTCCCTACGTCAGCGTGGGTTCACGTCCACGGCATCGACCTTCACGCCGTTCAATATCAAAGGACAGCAGTGACTGTAGTGGCAATAACCCGCAGTTTGACGTCACGCCCACAGGAAGCAAGTCTAGGGTTGGTGAAACTGAAAGGTGGTTATGGGACTGCTGTTGAGTTGCTCTTAGTTTCATCATCATCATCATCACCCACAGCCTGAATTCACCCACTGCTGGGTATAGGCCTCCCTTTTCTTGTGCCATTCTCCACGGTCCTGTGCCAGCCTCATCCAGGTTTTTCCCCCGATGGTAACTATGTCGTCTGCCCATCTTATTGCCGCCAGTTTCATCATAGTTACTGTCAATTACAAAATGCACCAAAATCTTCAGAATCCTTACATAAATAGTATCCTTATATTACATAGTATAAAACAAAGTCGCTATTTTTGTCTGTTTGTCTGTATGCTTAAATCTTTAAAACTACGCAACGGATTTTGATGCGGTTTTTTTTAATAGATAGAGTGATTCAAGAGGAAGGTTTTAGTATATAATTTGAACGACATCCACGCGGGTGAAGCCGCGGGCATCAGCTAGTAGAACATATAAAACAAAGGCCTTCACCGCGTCTGTCTGTCTGTTCGCGATAAACTCAAAAACTACTAATACACCGATTTTTATTCTGTTTTCACCAATTGATAGAGTTGTTCTCGAGGAAGGTTTTAGTATATGATTTCCACGCAGGCAAAGCCGCGGGTATCAGCTAGTAACATAATATACCTAAACAGATTCTAATACAAAATGTTCCCACAGCTTTGTCCCTCCAACGGGAGCGTTTCACCCTTTAGAGTAACTGTCATCTAGTTACTACCCTGCGTTCTTCCTCCTCTCTCCTACTTTTATCTGTGCTGTGCCCGACAGGGTCCATAATTGAGACTGATGTAACTGTTTTCCTAAAAACTGTATACATTATTAATTAATTATTAATATTAATTAATATTAATATACTTTTATTGTCAGACCAAGTTTGTCCATAAATAATTGAGAATTGAAGATCGTAGCTCACGATGTGGGCGTCCCACCTTTCGCTTTCCGGTTCGCGGTCTCCACTCAAGAACACGTTTGCCCAGCCGTCATCCGTTCTACCGGTAATATAGCTTGCTAATATGGCTGGTTCTCTGTCAGATCACCTCGTACCAGATGCGATCCTTCAGAGAGACTCCAAGCATAGCCCGCTCCATAGCTCGCTGAGTGACCTAGCATTTACGGACCAGCAGCACCGTCTCAGTTGCATCGTTTCGGCCATAAGTCATAACAGGCAGGACGCACTGGTTAAAGACCTTATAGTCTTTAGACTCTATGTAACACGCAATGAGAAGACCCGGCGAACTTTCCCAAATGCGGCCCAGACAGACCAGAATCTAAGACTTGCCCCAACAGTTTTCGGTTGTCAAAGTCGCCCAAACCGCAATGGGTTTACCCTGAAGGAAGGCTCTACGGCCGAGCACGTAGAGCAATTTCTATCACTTTTTTTATGTACAAATAAGAGTATATATATAATAAGAGTAGAAGAAGACCAAAGAATCGATGGATGGACTGTGTGAAGGATGATATGGCTAGAAAGGAGGTGACTGCTGACATGACGAGAAATAGAGAAGTATTGAAGAAGAAGACATGTTGTGCCGACCTCAAATAAATTGGGATAAGGGCAGGAGATCCTGATGATGATGTTTCCGTACTTCCTCATTTACAATCTCGTTGCATATTTCTAAGAATACACAAATTCCAAAATTACGTAGTGATCTTTAATTTTCCTGGTACCATCTTGCGGCTTGACTCGAAGATATTATTACCATTTCTTTATTATTATCATGTCATATTTATTCTCATACAATTTATAATGATAGGTAAGATTGAAAATCGTCACATATATTTCTTAGAATTTACTCAGAATTCCGATGATAGGAAGTAGCTGCGTACCTGTATAAAAAATCCCCGGTACCTAACAACTTGTAGATTGGCTAATATTATTACTCTTGATCTATTCTCGATATAAAGATCTAAAGATCGTGGCTAAATAATAAAACCCTCTTGGATCAATCTTCAGGTTAAGCCGCGCTTGCCTAGGTTAGTCTGTGGATGGGTGAACAGATGAACACTCATAACAAATCGAGTTTCCTCCGTGTCTCGGAAAACTTATTAAGCTGTTGGTCCTGGCTGTCATTTGTACACAGATCTCTGACAAATGTATTTAGTACCTATAGTCAGTAGCTCGAAAGTCTGGCAACTAGTCATCCCGAAGTGTGTCGTATAACCCAGTATTAACTGGGTTGTTGAGGTCAGATAGAGGCAGTCGCTCTATGTAAAATACTGATATTCAGATGCATACGGTTAGAATGGAAGCCGATCCTAAGATATACAGCCTTCATGGTGACTTCCAGCACTTAATAACCCAACTCCTGAACAGATAGAATTCTCACAAGACACCGCCTGTCCGCGCGGACGAGCGGCACTCACCGCTTCTCCGCGCGGACAAGCGGCGCTTTCAGCGCGTCAGACCACCAAAACATTTACTTCACCGTCTAGCCCGATTGGTGCGGTCTAGCGCTGCCGTGTGCGTATCGCCTAATAGCTTAACCAATACCAAAGTGACAGTATGAAGGACTGCACGGTCAAGTCCGCATGCGACGACCTTCGCTCCGTTCATTACCAAGGCAGACACTTATTAGACAGTTGGCGACACCGCTTCGAAACAGACCGGATTCAAACAAGACACCACCCGTCCGCGCGTATGAGCGGTTCTCACCGTTTTTCCACGTGGATGAGCGGCACTTTCCACCTATCAGCGCATCGGAACTCCAAAACATTTGCTTCGCCCTCTCGCCCGACTGGTATGGTCTAGCGCTATCGTGTTCAAATTGCCTTAGGCCCGGTTTCCACCAAAGCGGAGAGGAGCGGAGACGAGAGGAGATGTGCGGAAATTAGCCAATCACATTAGTTAAAATTTACATCTGGTCTTTCGCCTTTCCTGTGATTGGTCGAATTTGGCACATCTCCTCTCCGCTCTGCTCGTCTCCGCTTTGGTGGATACCGGGCCTTAAGGTTTAAACTATACCAAAGTGACAGTATTAATGCCTGCGCGGTCAAGTCCGCATGAGACGACCTTCGCTCCGTTCATTACCAAGGCAGACACTTATGAGACTGTCGGCGACAGCGAACTGCGATTGTATATAACCTTGTATTATTACGTATGTTTATAATTTTATATGTGTAACACTGTCTACGTGGTTGTTGGAAAGGTTAAAGTAGCAACCAGTCAAGTACCTAGTTGCAAATAGCAAGTTTTCTGATCGTATAAGTTTACTTTTTTAAGTCACTTGTAATAGGGGGCGAGTTTATTGCCATTAACCGGGCACAAATGCAGACTCTGTGGCTGCTAATGACAAATTCCTGAATGAATGATGAATTCCTGATGAAAATAACCAATAACACTTTGCCTGACCCGGGAATAGAACCCAGGATATCATGCACAGCCGTCGCACTTGCGATGACTAGACCAACGATGGAGCCTGGCAAAATGTGTGTGTACCTACTATTAGGTATACCTCTGCCTTATCCTTCGGGGATTGGTTGGCATGATGTGAGTCCTCCCCAAATAATTGCCACAACAACCGATCGTACGCTGTCCAAGTGTTCATTGTATCCAGACACAAGGTGATAGAAACCAAGCAATTCTCGAATCTAAAACTACACAAAACATACAATGTATGCAATTCTATTCAACTTAGCTATTATATATCTAGATATTCCAATTAAATCGCTAACGGACTTATAAAATACACTTGATTATTATAATGCGACCACATCTCGCTAGATGCTAGTCCAGTTTTAGTAAAATAAAACAAAAAGAAGACATATAAACACATAGTACAGTACCTACACAAAGTTGTGGTAGGTCGTGCAAGGTGACTGCTCGACACTTTGAAATTAGTCGCCACTTCCATGTAGGGGAGACTTTTATTTGTTTTAGGTGTGTGGCACTGGTTTGTTGCGCAAGATTTGGTTTTGGACGCATTTATTGTTATAGTTTTCGGAATATTTTCACAATTTCATCATGTTATGTATCTTACTGCCGTTCTCAGAGGTATCTGATGATTACTTAAGCCATCACTTAGTAAAGATTTTGACACTTTAATGATGGTTCTGTATGTCAAATCTTTACTAAGTGCGGCAGTTAGACGCTAGCACATCAAGCTGCTCCAATCAACCTTGAACTTAATTATTCAGCGACAAAGTAATAACTTTGACAGTTTGTAGCAGAAGACTACGCGATGTCTACGACTACGAGACTCCTACGCAACGTCTATGCACAGTTATCTCGATAAATATATTATACGTATGTGTCATAAACTCATAAATCTATATAATAATCTATATAAATAAAAAGAGAAGTCCTGACTGACTGACTCATCAACGCCCAGCCCAAACCCTTGGACCTAGAAAGCTGAAATTTCGCACAGAGGTTTCCTTTATAATGTAGACAAGGAATAAGGAAGGATTTTTCGAAATTCAACCCCTAAGGGAGTTAAATAGGGGATGAAAGTTTGTATGGAAAATCGTCATTTTCACGCGGGCGAAGCCGCTGGCAAAAGCTAGTGTGTCATAAACTCATAAGCTTAATTTGACCATTTATTTTCTATTAAGTCGTCTATAATTTTCCCCGACACTTATGTATTTCTTTTAATGTCAAACGTCGAGATAAATATATACAATATATAATAGAAACCGGTATAGAACTATTAAATTAATATGTCAGACATATTGGTATGCCATCCACTTTTAGTAGAAAAGTGCAACTAGGGAAGTAGGTACCTAATATGTATGCCACATTCTAGTTCAAAACCTGCGACTAGAAGTCATCATCTGCCTAGCCTTTTCCAAACTATGTTGAGGTGGATTCCAGTGTAATCGGGTGCAGCTGAATACCAGTATTTTACATGGAGCGACTGCCTATCTCTTCCATAACCCAGTAAGTAGGTAACTGAGTGATACGATACCCCTTCGAAAGACTGGCTGTTTAACTTTCAGGTCACTGACTAACTATAACGACTGCCAAAGATCTACAAATGATCAATGGCCTAAGTTGTCGTCCGAGGCACTGAGGAGTCTCGATATGTAATGAAGGGTCACCCATCCACAGGCCAACCACAGCAAGCGTGGCAAGCCACGAGACCCTTTGGCACAAGTGTTATTAGTAAAAACCCGACTACGACAAAAAAAAACGACGCTGAAAAAGAATGAAACAAAATTTTCAGGATAGAACAAAAAGGTCCGTAGTCACACGGTATTAAAGTGTTTAGGTTGGTACCTATAACATGTGACTACAGCTTTTCTTTTTGTTCTATCCTGAAAATTTTGTTTCATACTTTTTCAGCGTCGTTTTTTTTTTTGTCGTAGTCGGGTTTTAGTTTTTTACTTTTTTTATTTAAACAATTTTGGTGTTAAATATTTTTTTTTACTCTTGACTTTTTGTCCGCTAGAGGGCGTGATTTTAAATTTAAGCAATATTTTGGAAATGTACAAGTGAGGCCCTTTCAAATGATACCAAACACGGCGTATTTATCTCCATTTTTTTTCAGCGGAACATTAAGACGGTTCTAACGATACCTCATATGTCGAGTTCCGATAAGTAGATTAGAAACTATGAGGGAACAGATGAAGATACTCACATACATAGCCAGTCAAAATCATAACCCTCCTTTGGCTTTGCCGTAGTCGGGTAAAAATAGACACAATTTTCATGCACCTGAGGTCTATAACCAAATGCGCTATATTTTCGAACTGAATGCGAGTTTCTACATCGACCTTCGTAGGTCAAGGGGGTATTCACATGATTTCCTACCACAACACAACTATTGAATAAACGACTCTATTTACAGTAAGATAGAGCATGATTTTGTGACACATGTGATGAAACTTGCGATTGCTTGTAATCTTTATCTCGACACGTGTTTTAATTTTTAGCTGCATATTTCAGAAATAGTTGCAGGACTGGTGCACCCGATTAGTAAGCCTGCGACCTTGTTGGCCGTTGAATATTTTACTATCATAATCTTGGAAGATATGACAACAAAGGAGGGGTCTGATGAAGTGATGAATAACAGAGAAGTATGGAAAAAGTAGACATGCTCCGCCGACCCCAAAATGAACTGAGATAAGGGCCAGAGACTGATGACTCTTGGAAGATACAACCGTGGCGTCCGATCATGATCTGCTAGCCTTTTTCCAACTATATTGGGGTTGACTTCCACTTTAACTAGCTGCCATGTAAAATACTGGTGTCCAGTTGACACCAGTATTTTACATGGAGCGACTGCCTATCTGAAATCCATAATCCATTACGGTATCCCTTGGTAAAACTGGTTGTTCGACTTTCGGGCTACTGACTACCGGTATGCGTTCACCATTTTCCAACTATGTCTGCTTCCAGTCTAACCGGATGCATCGGCGCGACTCAAGCAGTTAACCTCCATGACCGGTGAAGACTGTCAAATATCTACAAATGACAGCCGCAGCCGCGACCAACCTTTTAATCTGCTTGCCTAAGAAAGCACTGCGAATGATGCAATGCAAGTACTACAGGTCGAACATAAAGCTCTCCAGTGTAAGCATTGACAGCGATGTAGGTGGTTACATTTGGGGCGCACAAAAGTACACACCGGTGAAGTTGGCCCGGCCACGCGACTTCAGAGGTTTTCCATAAATTAGCGGACGTCGTTGTCGTGACGTTGCACCCGGTGTACACTGGCGAGCGAAATTATTGCACGTTTTTACCCTTTGTCTGTTGTCGGTTTTTATGTTAAAAGTTGGTTTGTTTTATACGTTGTAAAAAAGTAAATGCTGTTGCAATACTGTGCTGAAAAATACTGAAACTCAAATTACCCCTGTTCTAACATTTTTCTATAATAAATCGCGACAACGTTATGTCAAAAAGCCAACTTTCCTAAGTGAAACACATATTTAATGTAAAGGGATAAATATTTAACGACCATAATATTACCATAAAGCAACTTGATTAATAATTTATTAATTTTACTTATGGAAGAAAATCTATTGCCCACCAGCTTTAAATTCAACCATCCATGAAGAAATCATCCACAAATCTTTCCAAAAATACTTGTCTCTCAATTTGCTCGCCAGTGTACCGATCTGTCAGTAACTTTTCCCATGCATCGCGAGAAGACGAATGGTCTAAGTTGTTGAACGCAAAAACTGCGCCCGCTTCAAACTCACTCCTGACACAAAAATTCTTACTTCTACATCACTTTAGTTTTCTTTCAGCAAGCCAAAGAGTTTCGCCACAATGAACTCTTGAACTTAATGAGTTACTGCAGCCATTTTAGGTTTTTTTTTTGTTTTCTCATGTAAAATGGCTTTTTGTGGTATCGTGATTTTTGAACCTAGTACTTTTGCTCGCAAGTGTAAGTAAATGAAATATTGATAAGAGTAGAAGAATTTGTTTGCTTGATTATTCGATAATGTTGCTTTGTTTGTACAAAGCAACATTATCGGCTATTATTTGGGTTGTCCCAAGGACATTGCTGAAAGTTCCTATGAAACGACAGATACAACCTGAAAAACAGGTACCAATTTTTTTGGATATTCAAGAAATAATGTAGTCATAATTTTGAAGACAGGCAGACTCCAAATTAATTGGGATAAGGGCAAGAGACTGACGATGTATGTGGGTGGCGGTAGCAGCTGCGTTCTCTCTGTTTTGTCTGATTTTGTAAAATGCCAGTCAATACTGATGCTCCAAAAAGCAAACAGAGATAAATTACAACGATTTTATAGCCAAAAGCATGTACTATGTTGTACATAATGTAGTAGTCCTCTTTCGTAGCAAATACGTGTGGGTGAGCAGAGCAAGCTACAAATTGGTGAAAGCTCATCACAAATTCAATCGGACTTCATTTGCTTTATTTGCTGAAGCCAATCAATTGCCGAAAAAAATTGTGAAGCGATGAATGTTGGTAATGCGAAAGGGTTCCGTCGGATTGAAGAGGAATGTTTTGACAGTTAATTTGCGCAAAATATGTAACGATATGCAGCTATGTTTTCAATTGTACTTGAACAATTTTTTTTTAATATATTTAAATTAATGCCTCGATGGTCGATTGGTCTTAAGCGCGCGCACTGAGTATGGGAGCCTTGGTTCGATTCCTGGGTCAGGAAAAGTCTTATTATACGGAAAAACTCAACGGTGTTTCCATCAATATTTTTTTTGTAACAGCCACGAAGTTCATTTGTAGCTGGTTGATACCAATAGACTCGCCCCCGACTATTACATGGGACTTTAAAATAACTAGCGAAATGTGGGTGTAATAATGACTTAAACTTTGCCTAACCTTTTGTGAATTACAGGTGTTATGATGTAATTAAATCTTCTGATATCCGGAAACTCGATTAACTTTTCTATACTCGACACGTGTTTCGTAGCTCCACGAGGCATCCTCAGGAGGTTTTGTTTATTGTTTGTTCCTGCATTTGCATATTTTTTTGCAGGTGGGAGGGATGGCGTTGCAGCATCCAGCATCAAAACATGGATCTTTTCGCGGAATTAACACAAGTTACTTTGCATAACATTGAATGCCATGCCATGTCGCAAAGTAACGCTTGATTCCATCAACTCGCGTTTCGCTTTGGAGCATGTGTGTTTATGTAATTTAAAGTTGAGTGAACGAAAACATCGCCATGGAACCGGAATGTCCTAGAACCACCTTCCTCTCCTGCCTGCATTCTTAGCCTACGCTAGTGTCCCAGCAATGAGAAGATTATACAGAGTGTAAGGAACACGAGTAACAAACGTGGTAACTGTTTGTGTACCTGAGTCCCTTCCAAAGGTCTTCTTCATCATGTGGTTAGTGCCTAACCTGGTTGCATTAGACTTTACGATGACGTCGAGAAATATCTGTCAGGCATTCTGGTATCCTTATAAACTGTATGCTGATAATTTATGAATACAGCCCATTTATAGGTATTTTTTAGGTATTCCCGGCATGCGTTGCAATGCTCTTTTTCCTACTCTACCTACCTACTACCCTACCTACCTACCTTCTACCCTACCTACCTACCTACTACCCTACCTACCTACCTACTACCCTACCTACCTACCTACTACCCTACCTACCTACCTACTACCCTCCTACCTACTACCCTACCTACCTACTACCCTACCTACCTACTACCCTACCTACCTACTACCCTACCTACCTACTACCCTACCTACCTACTACCCTACCTACTACCCTACCTACCTACTACTCTACCTACCTACTACCCTACCTACCTATTACCCTACCTACCTACTACCCTACCTACCTACTACCCTACCTACCTACTACCCTACCTACCTACTACCCTACCTACCTACTACCCTGCCTACCTACATACCACTTTCTCACCGTTTAAACCTTCCCTGGACTTCCACGAATATTTCAAGACTAAAATTAGCCAAATCGGTTCAGCCGTTCTCGAGTTTTAGCGAGACTAACGAACGGAAATTCATTTTTATTTATATAGATAGATAGATTATTAATTCATATAATATATATCTATATATATAATTATAAATATTTAATAATAATTATATATAATATTATTTATATATTTATTAATAATTATATATTATTACTAGCTGTTCCCGGCATGCGTTGCAATGCTCTTTTTCCTACCCTACCTACCGGCTACTCTACCTACCTACTACCCTACCTACTACCCTACCTACTACCCTACCTACTACCCTACCTACTACCCTACCTACTAATATTATAATTGTCGGTTTGGTAGATCATCGTCTCTCTTATTCAAGCAGACTGGTTAACCAGACTACCTAAACCTCAATGTCCTTTCTCACATCATCATTTTCCTGCCCTTATCCCATTTTATTTGGGGTCGGCGCAACACGTTTTCTTCTACCATTCTTCCCTGTTAGACGTCAAGGTGGCATTTACTCCTCAAACTCAAATATTTTTTTCTTTCTCATTCATATCATTCCTCACACATTCTCATCTCTCACCCTCATCCATTCTTTATCCTTTCCCACAAAAATTACAAACAGTGTCTCCTTAATTAGTACTAGTCAAGGTTCTTTAGCCCACGGAACCCTTCAGGACAAAATAGTCCCGATCCGCATTGCGCTTTAATCGGAAAAATCAACAGAGGCACTGCAAATGGGCTCGCGTGCATATAATAATATATGCCCAGTCCGGCTGTCTGTTTGAGCGAGTGTTTAAATGGAGGTACTCATAATTGCTCTATTGAACTGGAAATTGGAGGTAATTGAATTTCTTAATATTTTTTGATGAACTGGCTTGTTTTTTTTACATCATACTGGGTATCATTTCGGGGTGTAGGCAGAAAGGGCTATATTGCAGCAATTTATCTTCAGTTACGTTTAAGTAGTGTAACTTAACGGGCAAAAATCCAGACATTAATGTTATTTTATTATTATTATTTTGGAAGCTGCGCTATAGTTTATACTTTTGCAGCTTCCATCGTTTTATTTGTTTTATTATGTCGTGTTGTGTACTATTCCTAAATAAACTTTTTATTATTTTTTTTTTATCATTTTTTTGGGGAGGAGTCATGTCAGACTTCTACTGACTTATACCACCCATGTTCCTTCTTAGCCCTTTGTGTCGAGGTCACGGTATCCCTTCCGAACAATCTGCAGCCGCGATACACATTGCCTGATATTTAATTTGATTGTTGACTACTTTATCGTGTTCCAACAATGTAGTAATAAACAGACGAATCAACAGCACAACACTAGTTTAACGAAAACATAATAATGAATTCGTTCCCAATTTTCGAACGTAAATAAGTGTACTTATGAAATAATTGGATATTTTAATATATTCCCAATGCGATGGACAAATTATCATCGGACATGGAAAATACGATGAAATGACAATGGAAACCCGCCAATCAGTTTTAATTAGTAATTAAGTATTGCTAAAGGATACATTGTTTATTTAAATTAACGAGGGCTCCGAGGGGACAAAACTGAAAAATTGATGTATTGGAAAAACTTTAAACTGATTAATTATTTATTGTATTATAGTGAGTCTGAGTGAGTAGAATCTGGTTCTTCTAACCTAACAGATGTGTTGCTGGGGAGTTCGTTCCGTCACTTCTTCCCTTTCCCAGCTAAAACACTAGGAAAAATTCAAGTTACAGGTATTTCTCATTGAAAATACCTTTCCAGAGAAATTTTTTCTTACTTCATAAGTGTCGAAGGTAGGGGAAGGTTTTAGGGGACTATCTCTTGTAAATTTTGACGTGCCAAAAGGTCTGAATATCAGAATAATTTGAATAAATGATTTTTGATTTCGAACATAAGACTCCGCCTGCAAAAAGCAGAATTGATTGAAAAAGGGAGACCCTTTCCATTTTATTTTGTTCCAGATCATTGCCCAGCAGTGGGTAAATACAGGCTAGTTAGTTAATTATTAAGTCATGTCTTAATTGTTCTTCAAGACATCACATTGGTTGATGTTTGATATCACAATCTTTGAATAATAATAAATAACAACTTAGAAATATTTATTTTGACTACAAAAAACAGTGATTTTCCAACAGCATTTAGCTACCTATCTAGAACCGGATAAGTGCATAAACCTTTAAAATCCCAAAGGTTATAAAACATGATAATGTCAAACCATTTTAATAAATTATTTACTAGGCGTCTTCACATTTTAAACAACTTTCTTAGCGGTATTCATTGATTTATTGGTCTGAGAGGACCAAAAAGCCTGCAAACGTGGCAAGATTTCAAAGTTAGCACGGTTGGTGGAGTGGCTGAGCCATTGACTGCTGCGCTGTCTGTCGCGGTTACGATTCCCGCACGTAACTTCTGTATGGCCTACAGATAGTTGCTCAGGGTCTGGCGGTTTGTGTATGTGAGTTTAAATGTTTGCAAACGCACTCACTACAGGGAATCATCATTATCATTTCAGCCGGAAGAAGTCCACTGCTGCACATGTCACCCCATTGACCGGTCCCGAGCGTCTCGCATCTCGCGTCATCGGTCCACCTTGTGGGAGGCCTTCCAACGCAACGTCTGATTGAACTGCCGACTGCTGTCTGTGGGGTACATCTGCCTTACAAAATCTGATTACCAGACTATCAGGCTACAGATTACTCGTATTGGCTGTCAAAAGTCCGCTGCCGACATGCCGACACGTCTACTGCTACTGCACGGAAGGGTATTCGATTTGTAAAGTGAGATCACCTTGGTTAAGAAGAAGAAGAAGTGTGCCGGGATCCAAGCTGCCCAGAGAGGTTGTGGGCGTATGTCAGATGTCATCGAATTTTCGACTTCTCCACATTTAACAGCACCGACAGAAAACCTGCCTTCTGGTCACTAACTGCAGACCGACACAGACCGACCGACCGACCGACTGCAGTGGCCGATATCGAAATCTTTTAACAGATTGCGTGCTCAAGTTGTCCGCTACCTATCCAATTTAGCTAGATTGTGTATAATCGACCCATCTCGGGTACAATGCGAGTGTGGATCCCCAAACCAGGATATAACACATCTCTTCTCTTGCCCGTCGTGCACAACATGCTCCAGGACTTGAATGAAGCAAACAACAGAACTGTTCAGGTACTGGTTGGACAAAGTTTGAACTACACACATCAAAAGTGTCTAGGGATCAACATATATTTTTGCAATAACTTTTCTTCTGATTGATATTACTTAAAATTTTCTTTAAGGATTCATCAAATAAAGTGTTTTCGTTTGTCACAGTAACGATAAACCAAGTCACCTTTGCATTAATAAAGAAATTTGCCATTTTCCTAATAAAGGGATTTTTGACATTTGAACCACTAACATTAAAGTTCGAAAAAAAGACTGAAATAACAGTTTTCTTTAAAATTTTATTGGGTAACTTAAACAATTAATAATCCGTGTTTCTACCGCGAACACTAACAACACAAGAACATCGGTTTGGCATACTCAAAATGAGTTCATCCAAATCACGCTGTGGAATGGCCGCCCATGTTCGTTGCAACAACAAAAAAAGGTCTTCTTGCGACTGGATACCCTCCATATTCGGCAGAGCTCTTCTCTGTAGCATATCCCATGCATGCTCAATCGGGTTCAAGTCTGGCGACTGAGCAGGCCAGGGCAGGACATTGATGTTAGCTGCGGCGAGAGTCTGTCTTACAACTCTTGCGGTGTGCGGTCGTGCATTATCATGCATTAACTGAAATAAGGGACCAAACAGTCAGAAACCGCTTGCATGAAGTGAACCTTCATTCCCGAAGACCGCTACGGGTACCACCTGTAGCAATGCACAATCGTAGGATTCGATATCAATGGGCTCTTGAACACAGAAATTGGGCAGAAGAACAATGGCGTTTCGTGTCCTTTTCTGATGAGTCTCGTTTTGGTATGAGACCGGATACAAGACGTATACGACACTGGAGAACCCCTGGACGCCAACAGCGATTAAAATTCTGCCAGGAAGTCCATCCTTATAGTGGTGGAACCATCATGGTATGGGCGGGTATTTGGATCGGCGGAAGAACTGAGTTGATTTGGATCAGAGGCAACCTCAACGCTCAAATTTATGCTGAGACGATTGTATCAGACGTCATCGTTCCTCTACAAGTGCAAATCGGTCCCTTATTTCAGTTAATGCATGATAATGCACGACCGCACACCGCAAGAGTTGTAAGACAGACTCTCGCCGCAGCTAACATCAATGTCCTGCCCTGGCCTGCTCAGTCGCCAGACTTGAACCCGATTGAGCATGCATGGGATATGCTACAGAGAAGAGCTCTGCCGAATATGGAGGGTATCCAGTCGCAAGAAGACCTTTTTTTGTTGTTGCAACGAACATGGGCGGCCATTCCACAGCGTGATTTGGATGAACTCATTTTGAGTATGCCAAACCGATGTTCTTGTGTTGTTAGTGTTCGCGGTAGAAACACGGATTATTAGTTGTTTAAGTTACCCAATAAAATTTTAAAGAAAACTGTTATTTCAGTCTTTTTTTCGAACTTTAATGTTAGTGGTTCAAATGTCAAAAATCCCTTTATTAGGAAAATGGCAAATTTCTTTATTAATGCAAAGGTGACTTGGTTTATCGTTACTGTGACAAACGAAAACACTTTATTTGATGAATCCATAAAGAAAATTTTAATTAATATCAATCAGGAGAAAAGTTATTGCAAAAATATATGTTGATCCCTAGACACTTTTGATGTGTGTAGTCATCGATTCCAGAAGAAGAAGAACCTGCCACTTATCTCACGGTGTTATCCTTCACCATGGGCCCCAGTGGTGATAGCATTTTCCCCATGGTGCTGCGTATGGAAAGTAAAGTGCCTGCCCGAGTCTGAACCAACACCCTGTAATCCTTCGACCCACTGCGCTATTGCAACTTCAAACATACGGTATAATGCAACAGATTTAAGTACTCCACAGTAGACTAACTCCGGTTCATATATTCGTAAACAATATATTAATATATTCAAATGTAAAGATCAAAGTATCGTAGAAGGACACACCGAGGTCGGCGAGTGCATGGTCAAGTGCATCTGATGATCTGATAGATACAGAGCAACAACGAATAATGTTTTACAACTAGTTTGCGTTTTTAAATCAAAAGCATGAGACTAAAAAGGTGATGGACACAAATGTTAATGGATGGAGAGGGAGAAGAAGGCCAAAGAAAATATGGATGGATTGTGTGAGGAATGACATGAAAGAGAAAGGAGTAAATGCCACTGTGACGTCTAACAGGGAAGAATAGAAACGTGTTGCGCCGACTCCAAATAGAATGGGATAAGGGCAGGAAGACGATGAACTAGTTTGCGTTTTAAATATTTAGTGACGGATGCCATTTTTCAGTACTTTAGACGGCCTACCCAAATGTATTTTTTTGGTATTGTTCGTCGTGTCGTTGGGTTCCTTATGTGATGAGTCAGAGTCTGTAACGTATTACCAACAGTCGATTGGTCCATGAACCATTGTTCAACATTATCTTTAAACCATTAACTTTTGATCCAAAGAACTTTTCACCCACGAACGTTTCGCCAACAGAACCCTACGTCAGTGAATGCTTAACCAACAGAATGTTTTGACCAATAACTATTCACCCAAAGAACAATTAGGCTGCTGCTAGTCGTCCGCTAAGTCACGTTCGAACTGACAACACCGCGCGCCATTTTCTCGTTCTCTCTGTCACTCACTCGTACATGCAACGCATGTACTCCATGACGCGCGCTCGCTTCGCTCGCATATATATATAACACTAATATCTTCTGTCCCCGAAGTGCCGGGCCTCCGCCGGCCTCCTTCGTCGGCCCGTGCCCATGCCGCCCATAAAGTCATACTGCCGCGAGACGGTCGTATTATAATTTTGGCTGGACGACTAGACAAATTGTTCTTTGGGTGAATAGTTATTGGTCAAAACATTCTGTTGGTTAAGCATTCACTGACGTAGGGTTCTGTTGGCGAAACGTTCGTGGGTGAAAAGTTCTTTGGATCAAAAGTTAATGGTTTAAAGATAATGTTGACCAATGGTTCATGGAACAATCGACTGTTGGTAAAACGTTTCACGTCCGATGAGTCAAGCTACACGATCGTTAAGGAATGCTTACACTGACAGGACAGGTCAACTCAAATCTGTGAGGTTCTTTTTTCAAAAGACCATCTCAGAGATTAATTTGCCTAGTCCTCATTTGACGTGATTTAATTCTGGACTTTAGAAGAGGCTGTAACCTCAGAGTTTGTTTCTTCTCAGAGGAGTCAGTACGAAACTACAGCCCCATCTAATTTAAAGCATAACATGATGTGAAAGTGTTTTGTATAATTATAACTAATTTACAGAAATAATTATGATTTATGAAGTTTTGAGTATGAATGTGGATGGGTATAAGAGAAGAGGAAGACCAAAGAAATGATGGATGGACTGTGTAAGCGATGATATGGCTAGGAAGGTGTTTGATGAGATGTCGAGAAATATAGAAGTATGGGAGAAGAAGATTTGTGCCTAGTTCATCTGTATCAGTATCATCTGTTGGTACTACGGCAGAAATTGTTTCTTTGGTATGTTTCAACAAAGGTGAGTACACCAGCTTCTGTTTGTAGAATGTCTGTCTCTCTGTCTGATGAATGTTATTCAAGCGTGAAAATAAAGTCATAAATTCAAATCACATGTTAATGTAAAACATGTGAGAGGAATGTCACATCTGAATAATGTTTTCAGGGGCCCGTGAAAGCATTGCATACACTCTTTTCAATTCTTTCGGGCACAACATTTTGTAGAGTTATTACAACTTTTTTTCTTGTTATCGTATATCGCTAAGTGTGAGCCATCCGTGTTAAAAGCAGCCCGTCCAAAATTCTTGCCCTATACCACGCTTTCACACTCACACAAACAAACACGAACGTTTATCAATAACTTCTTAATCTATAAACCAGGGCGGTACAGGGTTATTCAGAAGATTTTTAACAACTGAAGAATAGCGGATATTGATTTTGGCCAGGTACCGTAATTGAAATTGATATATTTTAAGACGCAAAGCTGCACTTTGTATAAACAGCGAGGCCGATAACGGCTCACTCTCCTAGCACAGAGGGAGTATTAATATACTCCCTCTGTGCTAGGAGAGTGAGCCTACTACATATTTCTACTGCTAATGCAGTGGAAATATGTAGTAGGTATTGTAGGGGGCTTAGGCTATTTAACTTCTTTCTCTTAAGACATCATCACCATCTGCCTAGCCTTTTGCTAACTATATTGTAGTCGGTTTTCAGTCAAACCGGATGCAGAGAATATTAGTATTTGGTAAGTTTGGTTTTCAGACTTTTGGGTCACTCACTACATGCTACATCTGTCAAAGATATAAAAATGATAACCGGGACCATGACGATATTATTATGTGTAGGGGGTCCCATCCATGAACTAACCAACACAAGTGCGGCTGAACCTTAAGACAGTTATTATCTAGCCACGAGCTCCTCTTATTGTCCTTAGACATTATCATTATTAAAATTCTCCAATAAAACCAGTTCGTCCGTATTGACATTAATTATAACCTAGATCGAAATGTCTTTACCTTTTTTGACTAAATTAATGCGAAGGGCAAGGAGACATTGTGTTTTCTGAAAGAACATTATATTGAAATTAATTCAAATTAGTGCGTATGTGAATGTTCAAAGAAACGACAATTTTATTGGGAATCATGAATATTTCAGGGCTGGTACAGATGGGAAAAAAGGTGTGAGTGGCGTCTGAAAGAAATTATCATTTCTTTATTGCGTACCATAATGTCTACATAGTTGATAGAGAAATAATTATATTAGTCGTCACAATAGGGGATCGGACAAAAAAAAACTAATTAGTCCGTCAGATAGATTTCAGATAGATTTAGATTCGTCTCAAAATTAAGTTGTTTGTATGTATATATGTATGTATTTATTCTTATTTCATAAGTATATATTTTCTAACATGATTTTCTGTTTTGCACCTACTGTGTATTGTCTCTGCATCACCCTAAGGTAGACTGGTAGAAAATGCCCAAGGCATTAAGTCCGCCTTTGTACGTTTTGTTGTGCATAAAGTTTTAATAAATAAATAGATTTCCAAAAAATATTAACCACGTATTTTTTCTTTTTTCACGTAAACGAAAAATGAAGACGATACAGTGCTTCGAAAACGCGTGTGACGTCATATTATGATAATTACATTTTGTACCTTCAATTGACGTTTCAAGCCCCACTCCATGATCTTTGACGCGCTTTATCTTCGTCAATTTTTATTGATTTGATAAAACAAAAAACACGTATCCAATATTTTTCGATAATCTAACTGACGGACTAAACAGAATCATGTTTTTTTGAGTCAGTCCGATCCCCTATTATGGACCCTGTCGAGCTCAGAATGGATAAGTAGGGAAGTGAAGGAAGAACACTGGGTGTTTAATGTGGTAAATTCTCTTATTAAAAGTAGTTGGTAAGTTAGGCTATTAATAATTCTCTGAAATCTACGAAAACAAAAAGTGTCTCGACGCGAAAGCCACAAGTAATCACATCACATCTGGCAAGCTTTTTCCCGATTGATAAACTCTTTTTCCACTCTAACCGGATGCAAGACCAGTATTTTGCATCTGGACCTGGATAACCCAGTTGCTGTCTAAAACGATAGCTCTTTGTAAAAAGAAGTGGTTTTCAAACTTTCAACCAAACATCAAAGACCAGGGTAACAACAACTTTACCGACTGTAAGGGTATTTTTCAAAATACAGATGCCAGCACATCGAGGTTTCTAAAACTGTCGACTTTTCTCAATCATGCAACCTTGAGCTTTAGAGATGAAGTTGATGGATGTCCAAGTGTTATTACTGGCGTGGAGTTGTTTTAACATTTCTAAAGAAGCTTTACCTGTAATTAACTATAATGTAAAAAATGTTAGAAGTTAACTGTGACTCGCTTCTCGATTTCCGATACGGTCGAACAAGGTATTATGTATGCAGCCAGCTAACTTGCATTTACTTTTAAGATTACACAAATGCATTTAGAGACTGATGTCAAATGATATATTATACAGCGTTTGACATCAGTGACTTAATGCCAAACGTTATTTCAATCAATAATGTCAGTGATTAATTAGAAATAAAGAAGTAATTATAAAGCTTTCTGCGGGTATACCAAATAGCTTGTAAATTCACGCCATGCATTGAGGTAGTAGGCAGAAACAACACAACGCCACCTGCGACGATTCTTACATAGGTCCTCTACTCCTGGCGGCCCTTCCACGTTCAATACATGTCTGTGTTCGTTTATAATGTTTCTGATCCCTTGCTTTCCTCATAAAAACCAGCAATAATAATACTCATCGAGCGAAGATCATGTTTAAAGAGATCCGTGGCGTGACCGGCGCGAACCCGCGATCATATATTAAGGATCCGTCGTGGGGAGCAGGGATTAATGCATCATGCAGCTTGTGGTGTGGCCCAAGTAGGGAGAGACAGCGGGTGAACTACATTCCAGCTGAGGTTCAGATTGAAAATGGTTTCGTAATCTTTTTGTGAGTTGAACGGGATCACAGGTTCGAATTGAATTAAATTTGCTCCAAAAGATTTGAGCAATCTGGTTATTTATCTAGCTTGTTTATTTATCCCTTATAAATAAGTATGTGATTCCCTATTACATGGGATTTAAACAACTGGCCAAATGTGGGTGTAATATTAGGGACACCTCTGCCTTTGGGATTAAAGATTTCGTGATGTTATGTTTTATGTGTTTTAGGAACAAATTTTGGCTTGACCAATATAGTGTAAACGTCAGTCTTAAAAATATGATTGACCGCGATATATACACAGAGTTTTCATAATCAGCCTCATGAACTATTGACTGTACCTATGCAAATAGCTCTCCTGACCAAAAACCTGTGCTAGTACCCACATCAGCAAAGAAAAATGTTATTATTCGTATGAATAGTCTTATAATATTTTCTGAAGTTACTCAAAGTTTTTTTAAGACTAATATTCAGCAGATAAAGAAAAATATTTGTCGAATCAGTACCCTTGCCCGCTACCGCTCACACCTCGCTCCGCTCATCTCCCGCCCCGCACCGCTCAGCCATCGGTTCGTGAAGTAGATGGATTACAGTGCACAGCATTTGTTGTACCCTTTACTATAACTTACACAAGCCATCGCATCTTCTACTTAGTACTAATTGAAAAATAGCCCACTGATGAGCTAGGATAATGATGCAGTCAGTAGATGATGGTTGCTCTAGGAGGAATTTGCAAAAAAATTATTCGTAATAGGCTTTTTGGGTTACATCTTCTATCTATCTATATATCTATATAAATAAAAAGAGAAGTCCTGACTGACTGACTGACTGACAGACTCATCAACGCCCAGCCCAAACCCTTGGACCAAGAAAGCTGAAATTTTACACAGAGGTTCCCTTTATAATGTAGACAAGGAATAAGGAAGGATTTTTCGAAATTCAACCCTTAAAGTAGTTAAATAGGGGATGAAAGTTTGTATGCAAAATCGTCATATTCACGCTGGCAAAAGCTAGTATAACATAAACAACATTATGCCTGTAATCTCCGAAGGACTAGAAGCGTAGGTACCTAATAGTATACTCACATTACTCAATACTCACTCAATACTCAATACTTTATTGCTTTATTGCATTTTGCCAGTTGTGTTTATTTCCCATGTAATAGGGGGCGAGCCTGTTGCCAAACTCAGGACTTTATGCTGAGCAGCCTGCGAACTTGTCAAAATAAGCAAGTAGTCTTTCACGATTACCGTGTTGGTGACAAATAAAAATCAGTTGGTCTTCACATTTTGGCAGGTATTGCTCTTTTGTATAAAACAGCAGTTTTTTAAGGTTCCGTACCTCAAACGGAAAAAACGGAACCCTTATATGATCACTCGTGTGTTTGTCTGTCCGACCATTCCCCCCCCCCCTTATCTCCGAAACTACTGGGCCTAAAATTCTGAACAAATACAGAAATTAGTTCAAAACGTATAGATTACAGGAAAACCTATAAGAAGTCATGGTACGTAAAATGAATCACATTTTCATGCAAATTATTTATTGAATGACAGATAGTATAAGTCACATTTGACAATACGTCCATAGATATAACATTCCTCCCCATTTATGGTTGATTCAGATCTCCTCAATCAAACGCCGTGGAGGTCGCACCTCACGCTGGCTGCGCCGAAGAGGTGCTGCAACCGTTGCAGTCGGTGTTTCAAACGCTGGGGATGAGGATGATGATGTAGATGCAGAAGGTTCTGGTGTGGATGGAATGTGAGAGGACGGTGTAGATGGAGAAGGAATTGACATAGGTGGTGGTGCCAAGCATGTGGATGGTGAAGACGTAGAAGCTGTCGCAACACTTTCAGGTGACGCGGCTGCAGGAGCAAGTCGCGGCCTCATGTGATCTGCATGTTTCCTTTGCTCTACCCCATTAGATGTTGTGACCACGTAAGAGTATCGGTGTTTACGGGTCGCTACTGTAGCAGGTTGCCACTTTTTTTCCTGTTTAGTTTTTATGTACACGTTATCGCCTGTCTGGTATGTAGGAGTAGATGACACGATGTCCGCCTTCACATGTTGGTACTGCAAATTTCTTCTCTTATTCGGTCGGATATTTGATAGAACACAGTTCAACTGCCTGCCGAACATCATTTGTGCTGGTGATTTGCCGGTAGTGGTATGCGGAGTGTTCCGGTAAGTGAATAAAAACTCCAACAATCGACGCTTAAGTGGGCTTCCGTCACTGGAGGTCATTCTGTTCTTAAAAGTTCTCACAAACCGTTCAGCTAACCCATTTGTTCGGGGATGATACGGAGATGAGGTGACATGTAGAATGCCCTGATTTTTACAGTAGTCCTTGAATTCCTGTGATGTTAGTTGAGGGCCATTGTCAGATACAATCATTTGTGGGAGTCCAAAGGTGCTGAAAATCTCATCCAGAACAGTGCATAGACTTTTTGAAGTTATGTTTTTCATTGGTCTTAGTTCACACCATTTCGATAACGCATCACACAAAACGAGCCAGTAGCTGCCTTCGAATGGACCTGCAAAGTCTATGTGGACTCTTTCCCACACTTTCTCGGGAATAGACCAGGAGAATACCGGTAGTTCGGGATTAGACGGTCTGTTTTCTTGACACCTGGTGCATCTCTTGATAAAATTCTCGATGTCCTCGTCAAGTGATGGCCACCACACATAGAAACGTGAGAGTGCTTTCATGGCCGATATCCCTGGGTGCCCTCGGTGCAAATAGCCTAAGACTGTCTTTCTTAGAACCTCAGGTATGACCATCCTTCCTTGCCACAGTACAATTTTACCTTCTACAGACAGTTCGAAACGTTTCCGATAGTATTGTTTCATCTCTTGCCTGTAATCCAGGTCTCTCCACCCGGTCTTTAGGTACTGGCACACGAGTGACAAATTTGGGTCTCTATATGTTTCCAGACTCAATATTTTTTCTGTTAAATGTAGGTCAACAATTTTGTTTTCTTGGAGACGTGACACTACTCTATGTACAATGTTTTCCACGTGTGAGGGTTTTGTTTTGGAATTTGGTAATCTGGACAGGCAATCGGCCAGAATATTGTTTTCGCCCTTCTGGTAACAAATTTCATACTGGTAGCTAATAATAATAATAATAATAATAATATTCCATAACTATCACACAACGCCATCTAGTCCCAAGCTAAGCAGAGCTTGTGTTATGGGTACTAGACAACTGATAAACATACTTATATATTTCTAAATACATACATATTATAGATAAATTACACCCAGACACAGAACAAATGATCGTGCTCATCACACAAACATTTGTCCTGGGTGGGAATCGAACCCACGACCTCCGGCATAGCAGTTAGGGTCACTAACCACTAGACCAACAGGCCAGCTTCCAATCAAAAGAGCCCATCTCACAAGTCTATTATTTACAAGCTTCGGCAGGTTACGTTGAGGTCCCAGAATGTGCATCAGAGGCTTGTGGTCAGTTACCAAGGTAAATTTCGTTCCTCTTAGATATTGGTCAAATTTCTGTATTCCAAATAATATGGCTAGTGCTTCACGGTCAATAACAGAATATTTGCTCTCAGCTAGTCGAAGTTTTCTTGACGCAAATGCTATCGGTTGTTCGACATCTTTGTGTTTGTGGTATAGTACTGCCCCAACTCCTTTTTCTGACGCATCACACGCTAGGAAAAGGGGACGTCTTTCATCGAACGCTAGCAATGAATTTGAGTTAGCTATGTTACTTTTAGCATTCTCGAAAATTTGTTCTTCGTGTTCGGACCATCGCCATTTTTTTTTTCCGCTTGTTAGCTCGTACAGGTCTGCACATGATCCATGAAGATGTGGAATGAATCTTTCATAAAAATTTATAAGGCCCAGGAAAGAGCGTAATTCCTTTGCGTTTGTGGGTTGTGATGCGTTGGTTATAGCGCTAATCTTCGCTTTTGTTGGCCGTATTCCGTTTTGATCGATTATGTGACCCAGATACTCAATCTCTTTACTTAAGAAAGTACATTTTTTTAAATTAACTTTCAAACCAGCCTGTTTTAGCCGGCTTAATACTGTGCAAAGTGTTCGTAAGTGTCCATTCATGCTTTCTCCTGTCAATGCAATATCATCAAAATACACTGCTACATTTGGTATGTCTCCAAGTAGTTGATCGAGAAAATTTTGAAAAATTGATGGTGCTGTAGAAATACCGAAAGGCATCCTGTTGTACTGGTAGTATCCTCTGTGTGTGGATATTGTTAAATACTTTTTTGAGTCTGGAGCTATTTCAAATTGTAAATACGCGTCTTTGAGATCAATTTTGGAGTAGACTATGCCGTTTGCTAGTTTCTGTCGTAATTGATCAAACACAGGCACTGGATGTAAATGTTTTGTTAAAACAGGATTAAGTGTAGTGCTGTAGTCTCCGCAAATTCTGACGTCACCAGTTGGTTTCAAGACATTTACAGTAGGTGTGGCCCACTCCAAAGGAGTAAGATTTGGATCTATTTTGTTAATGATACCTGTATCGACAAGGCGATCCAACTCCCGTTCGACGTTTTTCTTCATGCTGAATTTGATTGGACGTGCAGGTAGGTGTACTGGTTCTGCGCCGGTTTTTACATGTATGTTAACTTGGTAGTTATTGACTTTACCTAGTTTGCCGTCAAAAAGTTCGTTGTATTGCTTGAGTATATGTTTTAATGTCGTTGGAGTAACAGGCTTCTCTTGGACTGAATAAACAGGTTTTGGAAATTCCATTCCAAACTTCTCGCTCCATCTCAATCCAAAAAGCAATGGGTTTGCGTTTTTCATTACTACGACAGGCAAGGTTTCGTATCGTCCGTTCACTTCTACATTTACGTTTGCGGTTCCTTTGGTTTTCAGCTTGGTATTTCCATATGCTTTTAGTTTGGGCCCCTTTGTTAACGTTGGTGATCCAACCTGTTTCCAAACTTCGGAACTAATGATAGAGTAGGTAGAGCCAGGGTCCCAATCCATTGTGCAGTGAACTCCATTTATGAGAATGTCGATTTGTTTGCAATCCTTAACTCGAGTGCTCGTGACGTTGTGGACAAACTCGTCGTCATCTTCACTATTTTCCGTCGAAACGTCTGTAGAGCTTGACGTGGGGGCTTGATTATCGCTTATCCGTTGTAGTCTACGTTTGGAAATGTTTTTTCCCTTGGCTGGCGATATGTAAGCACGACCAGTTTTGATGCAGCAGTTCTCAAAGTGCCCCTTAAAATTGCACTCGTCGCATGTGTGGTTTTTTGCTGCGCATTTTGAGAGGTCATGTTTCTCGAATTTCCCACATCTAAGGCATTGATCAGTAAAGTGCAACTTGCGTTGTCTATTGTAATGAGATTGCGGTGTTGTTGTTTTTTGAGTACGGTTCCTTTTGACTCTGTTTACACTTGTAGCTGTGCCTGATGGTGTGTCATGTTCTGCCTGTTCTCGTGATTGTGCAATTGAAAAAATTTCTCTAAAAGTAACCTCCCTTCCTGACTCCTGCAAATCAGGCCACTTTTGCTTGAGGTCTGTCTCTAAATCTGTATGATTCAAGCCTGTAGCAAAACGATCGCGTAGCTGTCGTTCCAACATCTCATCTTTGTAGCCGCAATCCCGGCTTAGACTTTTGAGTCTGTTAGCGTACTGTTCCATAGATTCTGAAGACTCTCTAGTGCAGTTCCAGAACTCTGTCAATGCGCGGTACCTGGTTTTCTTTACTCTAAACAAGTCAAGAAGTTTGAGGCAAATGTCGTCATAAGTACTCGAGTTAAAATTCGGTGTAAGCGCTATTTTTAACTCACGGAAAATCTCTGGTGTTAAAGTATTCAACAAGATGTCCTTTCGTAGGTCTGGCTCCGTAACGTTCATGATTTGACATTTGTTTGAAAAAAAATCTAAAAAATCTTCAATCCTGCAGCTGTCGGAGTTGTATTTGTCCATGTTAAAATTTTTAATCACCATCATCTTGTCAGACGATGTGGCCGACGATGATGAAACGCTCGTCGAGCTTTTTGTTTTTGTATCTTCTTTGTTGTTCATTGTCTGTACCAACAATGTAAGTATTTGTGTCACCTGTTCTTGCTGCGCCTGTTGAGCTCGCAAGAACAGCTCAAATTGTTCTTTGTCCATTGTTTAGTATTTTAAATCCTCGTCGCCAATAAAATGAATCACATTTTCATGCAAATTATTTATTGAATGACAGATAGTATAAGTCACATTTGACAATACGTCCATAGATATAACAGTACGGAACCCTTCATGTGCAAGTCCAACTTGCACTTGGCCAGTTTTATTTTTTATAGTGATCAACGAAATCTCAGCCTGCCCCCACCCATACATTTTGGTGGCACGGTTGGCGCAGTGGCTCAAGCAGTTGACTGCTGCGCTACGTGTCGCGGGTTCGATCCGGTATTTGTGTATGTGAGTTTAAATGTCTGTGAACGCACCCACGATACAAAAAAAAATACTATTGCTTTACTTATTAAATCTTTGTATTTGATATGTTTTCATAAAAGTTTTTTCAAGAACCATAAAATACAATGCCAGAAAAAGATAAAGATAGTAAATGCTAGTGAACTTCGAAACTAGTACAACAATGTCCCACTGAATCCGCAGACACAACCTGTTATCAATAAAAGCGAATACCCAACAAACGTACAGACACAAAAAATCAAATGTTAACTCAGTACTCATATAAAAAGGCAACGAAACAGCGTTAAACACGACGTAACCACTTAATAAGTCTATCGGAGCGCGTCGCCAAATGAATAACACCGTCCAATTTCAGGCATTGCAAGAAGCGCCCGAGAAAAAGATTGTTGCACTCAACATTAACACTTGCTTCAGAAATTTAATTCTACGACACCCTCTCACCACAAAACCAACCTTGATCCAACAAAAATAGAGTTTAAAACCACAACAGCAGCGCCAAAACATACATTCTTTCTGAACTTCAAAACTGCTGAATCACTCAGTCTATAGAAAAAGACAGGCACACACAAAAGCTTCGTTTGTTTTCTTCGTGAAAGAGCAGGATAGATATATTTTCGTGGTTTCGGCTGCAAATGTCTGGCTAATGCAGTGCGTCTGGGCTCTGACGAAGATGGATGACTCTTCTGGTTAGCAGTTGAATGAGTGCATGCCTTGGATAAAAAGAACAATTAAGCATGCTTGTATAATAACATCATGAGTATCAAAATGAAAGTAAATTGAGGAGTTTTTGGTTAATTTGAGTGAAGCCTTTTGAGACGGGAGATTTTTCTCTGAGTAGTAAGATCAGTTCATTTAGTTTGAAAGTTGTCGAAAGATTAGACACATGAGTGCCTGCATGCATGTTAGAAATACTGAAATGTTACTCCTAATGGCGTTTCGAAAATTTTTGTTGTAAGTATTTTAGTAACGCCATTCAATTATTTGGTCTAATTTTAGCCAACTATTTTAATTTACCGTTATAAAATCAATCAATATCAACGTTTACCAAGATGTAAACGAACCCTTTACGAAACCGCCAACCAAGCATTCTCAACATCAAACTAAGTTCCTCTACGCAAAATATGTTGCTAGGAAACAACTTGTTTTTTTTTCGGTCGAAAAATACCATTCACTCTATTCAGGACTCAATGTATGCATTCAAAACATTGTGCTGATGGTTGCATTGAATAGTACGAGAGGGTCAAGAAGGTAATAAAAGTATGACGGCGAGAACAAGTGCTGTTCGGTTTCGTAAGGGTATTTATACACCAATTATGATATATATTACAACCCACTGACCATAGTGAACAGAGTTGATTTAATACATTTTGTGAAAGAATCATAAAATAATAAAACTTGTTTACCACAGAAGGAACCAGTACTTCAATTACATATTTTTTTCAATAAACTATTGTTTTATTTCAATACAAAGGTTATTTACGATTTCGGATCACGTTTCCATGTATAATGAGGAACTATTTGAGATAACATAAAAACCTCCCCTACGCGGACCACAAATCTGAAAATAAAGGACACAAGTTAAGAGCAGGTAGCGGGTTGTAAAAATAGTAATTTTATTAATTTTGGTCTTAGATTATTCTTAAATTAAATACAAAAGTAGAGTTCTTCTTCTTAGCGTATGGTAAACATTTTAAATATCTTTAGCCCAAAATTCAGATACGCGAACTCCGTTTGCTGATTTATTCAAAAGGTTATCAACTGTCATGATTGACTTTAGGAAGAGACTACTTAAAAATAATATTTATAAAAAAATAACTGAAAAATACAATTAATTTAGTTGTGTTTAGGGCGTCGTATAACATTTACACGCAGCAAAGAATGATTTTGGTAAGATGTAAACTTTACTAAGCCAATTGCCATGAAATGGCAAAACAAACAATCTTTATGTTTATTATATGGTATTTAATATACTCTCTTTCTCTCTTGTCTTCCACTTTAAGTTATTCCGTGATAATCTACAAACACAGAGTATCAAAGTTACTTTAGCTGCACCATCTCTAATCATCAGTTATTACTTCTAAGTTTTTGTTTAGTCATCGAAAAAGTAATTAAAAAAACAATGTCTTCACAGCTGTTTTTTTATTACAAAATGTGCCTGCTCTGAACCTCGATCACACCTGATGGAAACCAATGTAGGAGGTCTATGATAAAACGAGCGTACCCAGAAGATGCCTATTCACTCTTGCTTTCATCTCCCGCTAACCGCTTACACCTGGACCGACCCCCAAAGTCCTATAGCAGTGAAGCACGCAGCGCGGACCGGGCGTCCTTGCGGCGTCCACTTTCCGTTTCTACAGCGCGCCTATCGGACACGTCCTCTGCCAATTTACGCTGGTTTTGTTTCATACTGTTTGTCTTTTCATACTAATGTTGGTGAGGAAGAAAGTTTGTTTGAGTACTGTGTTATTAGGTTGATCTTTGACGGTAGAAGGATTTTTAGGGTCTTCTTCATTACGTTCATTTTCTCTATAGCAGATGATGTCATCGTAAAAAGTTTGAACGTAACTGGGACCTTTTTTTTTGGTGGGTTTGATATCATCAAAACACCCTCCCGCTCTTGGGCAGAGCGAAAGGGATTGTCAGACTTCTACTGACTAAAAACCACCCATGTTTCTTCTTGACCCATAAGAACTTAACTGGGTCCTGGGTTTGATTCCTGTGATGGGCAAAGTGTCATTGGGTTTTCCATCAAGAATTTCTCAGTAGCAGTTGCGGAGACTGGATTTGTGGCCAGTTGATGACAATAGGCTCGCCCCCTAATAAATGGAACGTAAAAATAACTATCGAAATGTGGGTGAACTAATGGGTACACCTCTGCCTAACCCTTCGGAGATTACAGGCGTGATGTTATATTTTGTTGATGGTAAGAACCTAGTATTTAAGGGTCTTCTTCATCAGCTTAATTTCTCTCAAGTAGATGATCTAGAATAGTTTACTTTGGACTACAGTTAAGAGGCTTCGTCATGGAAATCTTAGGAACATGGGTGGTTTTTAGTCAGTAGAAGTCTGACACTCCCTACCGTTCTGCCCAGAGCGGGTGAAGTTATTTGATGATTTCCAAAAAAAAAGGAATAGTAATCTCACTGACCCAGTCATACCGTACCATACAAAGTGCAGGCACAGGACCAACGGAAATCAAGCTTTTTTAAAACACGGGGGTAAATCATACCGCTAACATCCAAACTTTTGACTGCACGGTTGGCGCAGTGGCTGAGCGATCGGACTGCTGCGCCGCGTGCCGCGGGTTCGATCCCCGCACGGAACAAGAATTTGTATGACCTACAGATAGTTGTTCCGGGTCTGGGTATTTGTGTATGTGAGTTTAAATGTTTGTAAACGCACCCACGATACAGGAGAAATTCCTAGTGTGGGGCAACGTTTAAAAAAAAAAAAAAGCTTCGAGAATTGTTTTATTAGTTAAACTAAACTAACAATTTGCCCGTGACCCAAAAATATCGCGACAAACTTCTGATCGTGGCTTTATTCCAGCTTATCGCCATACCGGTGCACATGGTGGACACCGGGAAACATCGCTTTATTCTTGTCGTTAAAGGCCGTCTCAAAAACGATGTAACTTTCCTAACGTAGACGTGAAAGGAAATAAATAGACAAACTTACTTTCACAACAATACATAATAAGTAACAATGAATAAAAGTCTCGAATAAAATAGACAGATGAACATTGAACACTGAAAACTTGATTAAACTTCAAAGCTGTCAAGTCGTATATGTTAGAAACTTCTGACTCAATTAGTTGACCATCATTTAATTAATTAAAACAGCCGCTCGTATTAATTGACACCAGATTTGATACATATTCATCTAACTTATTAGTATTATTATATAATCTGGCTCGCTAATCTAGTAATTGCAAGCGTGCCGGGCATGAGTACCGGGTAGGGCAAAGTGTTATTGGGTTTTTCCATGGAATTTCTCAGTGGCAGCCACGCAGTTTGGAATTGTGCCCGTTTTAACAGAATCATAATAATATAAATCACTTTATAATTCTTAAAATGATCACAGACACAGTTAATATTATATGAATTGTCTTTCTGACCATTTCGTATTATTATTATATTTTATTACATTGGTCAATGCGATGGCGAAGGCGATTAGCCATTATAATGGCCTGTTTAACATTGGCGAATGCGATGCGATGGCCAAGTCAATCTATTTATTTGACTGCATAATTAACTGACTTGGTATTACATGGATCTCACTACTTTTTACGGTAGAAGAACTGAGTTGCGCGGCTTGGCTTTTTTACAAGTTTTGTTTTTAGTGGGATTACTTTAACTGGATGTCTGTCTGTCTACTAAATGGATATCGAACGACTTAGATTTAGAGACAAAGGCTAACCTTTATCTCTGCCCAAGCAGAGGTGTAGGCTAATAGTACACCCACATTTCGCCAGTTAAGTTTAAGTCCCATGTAATAGGGGACGAGCACAAAGAAACGATGGATGGCGGGGTTGCAGTACTTTTTAAGATTTTTGAACCTATAAAAATCGAACTAAATACGAGTTTTTTAATAAATAAAAATCATTACATAAAAATTGAACATACTCTCTAGTAAATCGTAAAGATAGAAACGCGATTTAGAATGATCGGCTCGATACTTTTTTTATCAAACATGACTCTAAATCACAATATTTCAAACGTGTACTGCTAAGACATTTCATCATGAATTTATATAAAAGTTATATCAATAGATAGAACTTTTTATTCTGAAGTAAATGTTGAAAACATAATGTATAATTTATTTATAGTTTTTCTCCAAGAAGCAAAAAACAGTCAAAATTTAGGCATTATATCGCTCGCGCGGCAGGGCGGGGGGGCATTAGGTCGTGCGTACATAAAAACAAAGTACTGCAACCTCGCCTTAAGAATGATATGGTAAGAAAGGAGGTGTCTCATGAGATGACGATAAACAGAGGTATGAAAGAGGAATACATGCTGCGGCGACCCCAATTGCATTGGGATAAGGGCAAGAAAATGCTGATGTAATAGGGGGCGAGCCTATTGCCATCAACCGGGCACAAATCCAGGCTCCGTGCGGCTATTGTCTTACGCGGGATAATTTCCGACAGGAACGCGGGGAAATCCGCGGGTCACAACTAGTCTAGCATATCTAGAAACCAGGCGCGGATCCACCGTTGTGGGTACTATGGGCATGCCCACAACCCTAATAGACTTGTGACGTCACACTTTCACGGTCATGACCCCCCTAAGATCTTCAGAAAATAGTTATCTTTTGGAAATGTAATAAATTATTAACTTTCAGCACAACAGAAACTAACCATTCCAAGGCAGCAAACAAATATTGTAAATTCGCTTCGCTTGCTGTTCGCTATATTAAGGCCTTTATAAGTTGACGTTTACTTTTGGAGTCATCATAGTATGAATTAACAAAAAGAACCCAATATATGGGTTGGGATGCTTAAATTTTTAAGCTCCCTTCTCTCACTCCTGCATTCTTGTTATTATCAAGATCGGATTCAGGAGCTTCTGCCTTGGAACCTAATCCTTTCGGGGGCTGGCTTGCTCCTCGAGCTCTTGTGTTGTCTTCATTTTGACATATGAAATTCACACATCTCGGGGAACCTCCTCACCTTCCCACGAAATCGAAACAATCAACGTATCCGAGGCGGAATGCTAAAAAATTTCTCGCTCGCGAATACATCCTCTCGCGTTTCTACAAAAATAGCCAGAGTGCCTTCTATTCTCAATCTTGTATGAATTAAAAGAATCTAATTTGTCCGAAGACGTAAAAAAGTACTTACTAATAGTGGTTAACTCATCCCCTTCACCCCTTCTTACCAAATTCCTGGCTACGGCCCTATGTGACCCCCTCCAAAATCGTAGGCTAGAACCACCAACTCCCACTTGGCCAATTTTCGGGTGACTGTGCCCACAACCTTATTTGAGGGCTAGATCCGCGCCTGCTAGAAACAGGCTAGACAAATATCAACAGGTGATCAAATCTGCTAGTCTACTAGAGCTAATACACGTGGCTATATAATTGTGCTTTTTGGGAGCACCGACACTACGTAATTACGCTTCACTGTGCACTAGATTTGTGTGGATGCGACGGGCTAATAATAATTAGTAGCTTTGTTTGAAAACTTTTGTTTTGAAATTAGTTGATGCTTTTCTAAAAGTGTTTTTACTTATAAAAAATATTAATATTATTAACCGACTTCCCAAAAAGGAGAGGTGTCAATTCAATAGGTATTATTTATGTTTTTGGTTTGACGTTTTAGATAAACTTACAGTCAATAAAACTACACTGATCTAAATTTCACTTTGACTAGGCCTACAATGGTCTACGAGTTATCGTAGACCTTGCGTAGCGTTGTCTACGAATGAACGAAAATAGTAGTACCAGTGCAACTTATTACCAAAGTTATTTTAGTGGATGAAGATGTAGTCTCAATCTAAAATATAAACCAATTCAAAAATCGACTAAACACACATTATATAACTACAAGAAGAAAATCTAACGGAGTTCAGCAGGATACAGTCAGCTATCAGTTGTCTCAACTGCCTGCCGGATTATAAATTGTAAGTGTTCTTATACCTTTTACTGTCTACATGACACTCTTGCCATGCAAGAGCAGATTACCTAATATAGGCACTATTTGCCTAAAAGGACGATCCAATTAATAGTTTGATTATATCTTAACTTGTTTTAACAATAAATCATTTTATTAATATAATATTTATTTAATAGTAATCGAGGGAAGGTCCACTGTATGCTCGCTCAGGTGGTACGTCTGCGTCTTGATCGCGAACTGTTTACATATGTGGAGTACGAGATGACGTACACCTGCAGGCGAAACTGACCTTTTTAATGCGATTACTTGTATCTGTTGAGGTAGGCAGGGATTTTACCTTATCTTACCGTGCGTTCGGAGATTGCTGCTTAATAATAACTGCCACTCGGGTCGATCTTTAGGTTAAGCCGCGCTTGCCTAGGTTGGTCTGTGGATGGGTGACCGGCCTAATACCGAGTTTCCTCCGTGCCTCGGATAACACGTAAAGCTGTTGGTCCCGGCGGCCATAATTATAGATCTTTGGCAGTCGTTACAGTCTTACCAATGGATATCGTATTATCTAGTATTAACTGGGTTGTGGAGGTCAGATAGGCAGTCGCTTTATGTAAAATACTGATATCCAGCTGCATCCGGTTAGACTGGGAGCCGACGCCAATATACTTGGGAAAAGGCTAGGCAGATGATGACCGTGCGTACTTAATGTATTAAATACCCTAGGCCTAGTAGAAACAGTTACTTATATTTATTTTGGACACACAGTGGGGTAATCTGGATTATGATGATGATGACAGTATTATTATACCTGTTGTTTTTCCTGTGTACGATGATATTCAATAGTTAATAGTTTCCGAGTAAAGTGGCTGTGACATACGGACGCGGACGGACAGACAGACATGACGAGTCTATAAGGGTTCCGTTTACTGCTGTTGCGTTTATTGCTGTTCCAATAAGTAAGATTTTTGGTTGACAAGGCATTATTCATCTGAACTCAACATAAAAGCGACTCTAACCTACAGAACACTATTTATTTCAACTAAAGCGATCCACAATTGCCAGCACCTGTACACTGCTACCGTACACTCACCAGTTACTGACCTCTTTTTCACTCGTTTTTTTGTTTATATTGTTGTCTCTTTCACTCCTAATAGCTTGGCTTTCGGCAGATTAATACGCCGTCGACTAATGCATATCATTACTTTGAGTGGCTTTTCTTTACTGATGTACTCAGAATTATGAACGAATGTGTATCACGACTTTACTATTACTATTCGAACGTTTAGAAACTTAAATGGTTTATAGTTGCTTCATAAGGAAGGCTAAATATAGTTATCATCGTAATTTCTGCTGATAGGCATCCACTGCTGGACATAGACCTCCCCCAAGTGTAGCCACATTGACCTGTCGCGTTTGTCTCGCATCCAGCGAATCTCCGGAACCTTCACCAGGTCATTGGTCCACCTAGTGGGAGCCTATCCATGCTTCTAAATAACATCATGCCTGTAAACCCCAAAGGGTTAGGCAGATGTATACCTAATAGTACTACCACATTTAGCAAGTCATGTTTAAATGCCATGTAATAGGGGGCAAGCCTATTGCAATCAATCGAGCACAAATCTAGGCTCCGTGGCTGCTACTGGGAATTTCCTAATGGAAAACCCCAATAGTACTTTGCCATACCCTGGAATCGAGCCCAGTGCACTCTGATTAGTGGCAACATTGTCTAAGCTGTCATTCTCAATTAGTGTCACTGTCAGAACAGTCAACCAATAAAACTGTGCGCAAAAATATTTGGTTCGTTCCCGAGGTGATTGCTTCCAAAAAGGTTTATTTTAGTTTTGTTTTGATTAAACACAATCATATTTTACAGTTTTATTTACAATTTTGTAATGGCTTTAATATTCATATTATCTTAATTATATTTGTTTGCCAATTACCAGTTTGACAAAAGCAGGTGTGTTGTATCAATCAAAATAATGCTACACTCATAAAATCGTAAAGAAATATAACATTACGCTTGTACTTCTTTGAGTTAAGCAGAGCTACAGAGAGATACAGTAGGTACTCTCACATTTAGCCGGATAAGTTTAAGTCCCATGTATTAAGGGACGGTGTAATGGGGACGGAAGACAAAAAGTGCTGGTTCTCATCTGATTTCAATAAATACCGCTGTTAATAAAAACATACTTCACTGTTTTGCTCTGTAAGTATTCTTACTTTTTTATTTTTTTATTTGGGAAATCATCAAATAACCCCTCCAGAGTGTCAGACTTCTACTGACAAAAAACACTTTTGTACCTTCTTAGCCCTTTGTGTCGAGGCCGCGGTATCTCTTTCGAACAACCCGCAGCCCCGAGGGGCAGGTACTTTAACTTAACATTGCAACCATCAACGGAAGTGTGACCCTAGGTCTAGAAGCCATGAGCCATGAGCCACTCGCCCCTGACAACAGCGTCTGGCTTCGATCAATAATAGTACTAGATTAAGCATCAGGAACAAAACTAAGTCGCTCAAGTGGCCACGTTTGCACACACGTAAACATCTACATAACATCTTAGAAAAAAGTTCAATATTATTAACAACTTCTGATGATTTTAAACCTTAACACTTAAACATAACGTTTAATTATCATTGTAAAGTATATTTATTTAAGCCTTTTCATCGGAGAAAGATTAGAAGCAAAACATTTTAAATGTCGCTCCAAAGTAAAAAGTCATCAGTACAAAAATATTCATTCTAAAATGAAACTTAAATTCTAAGCAATACGGTTAAAAGCATTTTGTGTACAATGTCGTGCTTATTCTATTGCGTAACTAGCGTTCCCTGTTCAAGAACATGAGACAATAGTTGGTGCGTTGTAGCAAACATTGGCCAAACAATTATAATATTCGCCGATTTAATTATATTTACAGTTTATTTATGTTTAAATATTATGAAAAAGCACATAATGATATTAAATTACCGAAAAAAAGATATTCCTTTCAAAACCTTGGTGTTACGGTGGTTATTTACGCAGTTTTTGAACGCATACTGCGGCATTTTGACGTCTTAATGTTGGCTATGATTGGACCATACTAATTTGAAATAAGACCACAAATACGTTTGTGGTCTTATATTTCGGGCCGTTTTTGAAGCGCTTATCGGGAATCTAGTACATTATTGATCGAAGGCGTCTGGTCATAAAGTATGCAGGGGCTCATTAGCGTGACAGTTCGCGGCCCATCGGTACACGATATACAGGGTGCTACGAAATATACGTGATGTTCAAGAATAGTATTTGATATTAGTGTTTAGTCCGTCAGTTAGCTTATCGAATTATTTATACACATATCCAATATTTAATAAAATATTGTGTTTTTTTTTTGTTCTACCTACCAAATTAATAAAAATTTACGAAGTCGCGTCAAAGATGAGTCGTGTCGTGACGAGGCGTGTAACGTCACTTCCCGGTAAAAATGTACTGAAATGTGACGTCACACGAGTTTTCGAAGCACTGTATCGTCTTCATTTTTTTGTTTATGTGAAAAAAAATACAGTGTTCATTATTTTTTGTGAATCTATCTGACAGACGAATTAGATTATTTTTGTCAAATAGGTACCCTATTGGAATAAGTTTTGTTTTGTTTAAATGTCTCTAATCAATTTAAGTAGCCTGGAACAATGTTATCTTTTGTTAGTTTGGAACAATGTTATCACATCCTTATTGGCAAGAAATATGAAGAATCAAAATAGTTATCCCCATAAACATTTTTTATAGTAGATAGATTTGGGGTTGAACCCCAGCTTAAATAAACACCCTTTTGAACCGACTTTCAAAAGGAGGAGGTTATCGTCAGATTTTTTTGTGTCACCGACTTCTGGAGCTAAAGATACTTTTAATTTTTTAGTGTTTTTCGAAAACAGTTTACCCAGCAAAAAAGTTTTAGAATTTTCTGAGAGCACTTTGTAATTTTTTAAGGAATATTAACTTAGTGCAAAATTAGTTTACTACAAATGAAATAAAACTAGGCCACCTTTGCGTAATAAAAAAAATCTTAGAAAGGATACTAATTTTGCCCTCCACCATAATACAGGTTCTTTCGTATCACCCTGTACAATATGCTCTGTGACCCATTTTTCTCAACTGACTACGGTTAGCGAACAAGGATTATAATCTTAGTACATAAGCTTATGTACATCTTATGTACTAAGATTTAGTATTTATGTTATTAAAGACCTGTTCCTTCTTGGTCTGAATAGACCCTTCACCCCGCAAGCCGCCAAACAAGCATTATGTACATCACTATCACTATCGCTATCACTATCGCTATCACTATCGCTATCACTATCGCTATCACTATCGCTATCACTATCGCTATCACTATCGCTATCACTATCGCTATCACTATCGCTATCACTATCGCTATCACTATCGCTATCACTATCGCTATCACTATCGCTATCACTATCGCTATCACTATCACTATCACTATCGCTATCACTATCGCTATCACTATCGCTATCACTATCGCTATCACTATCGCTATCACTATCGCTATCACTATAGCTATCACTATCGCTATCACTATCGCTATCACTATCGCTATCACTATCGCTATCACTATCGCTATCACTATCGCTATCACTATCGCTATCACTATCGCTATCACTATCGCTATCACTATCGCTATCACTATCACTACATAGTATAAAACAAAGTCGCTTCCCACTCTCTGTCCCTATGTGTGCTTAGATCTTTAAAACTACACAACGTATTTTGATGCGTGTTTTTTTTTAATAGATAGAGTGATTCAAGAGGAAGGTTTATATGTAGCATATTCCACCCGTGCGAAGCGGGGGCGGGTCGCTAGTCAAACAATAAAAAAACTCTACGCAAAAAAAAACTGGTGTGTTTTTTTGGGTGAAATTATTTTTTTTTGGTAGGAGTTTTTTTTTTTGGAGGGTAGCAAATCATCAAATGACTCCTCCCGGTCTGGGTGGAGTAGAAGAGAGTGTCAGACTTCTACTGACCAAAAACCACTCGTGTTTCTTCTTCTTGGGGCTAAGAAGGAACATGGGTGTTTATTTAAGTTTCTGGGGCCGCGGTATCTCTTTTGAATAACTCGCAGGTAACATTATGTTAAGGGGTGTATTGAAGAGTACGGGGGTTGTGGAGGTCATCATCTGCCTAGCCGTTTCCCAACTATCGGGTCGGCTTCCAGTCTAACCGGATACTGCTGAATACCAGTATTTTACATGGAGTGACTGCCACGACCCAGTGGAGAAGCTAATTACTAATTTAAATCGTCATCTACACTCTAAGAAGAAGAGTCTTCCGATAATAGGGCAGGAGCCGATTTCCTGTATCTATCTTCTATATATGCCGGAGGTCGTGGGTTCGATTCCCACCCAGGACAAATGTTTGTGTGATGAGCACGATCATTTGTTCTGTGACTGGGTGTAATTTATCTATAATATGTATGTATTTAGAAATATATAAGTATGTTTATCAATTGTCTAGTACCCATAACACAAGCTCTGCTTAGCTTGGGACTAGATGGCGTTGTGTGATAGTTGTGGAATATTATTATTATTTCCTTTATTTAGCTTTACACAAACTTATTACATTTTTAAATATTTCTCATAAAAACAATAAAAAAAAAAACATTTAAAAATATAAAAAATTGTAGCCCACCGGTATCGGGAACAGGGTCCAAGCTACCGGCGGTCAGGGCTCCAGAGAAAGGAACCTCCTAACAATACGAGCCGTATCCAGGAGTACCGCTCTCTGTATCAAGCCCTTGATCCAGCTGCCTAACGAGAGCCTCCTTAGATGTTGTTCGAGGCTCTTGGCAATTAAGCCATTGGCTGTAACGACTATCGGCACAATGATTGCTGAGTTCACATCCCACATGTCGACAACCTCGCGAGCTAAGTCAAGATACTTGATTTGTTTATCTTTCTCAGCTTTCACGAGGTTCTCGTCATGCGGAACCGTTATGTCAACAATCATTGCGCGCCGCTCTGATCGATCCACCACCACTATATCAGGCTTATTGGCTACAATAGTCCTGTCAGTGATGATGGATTGATCCCAGTACAATGTGATACTGCCATTTTCGAGAACTGGGTCGGGCACATACCTGTAGTACGGCACCTCCGATTCCACAAGGTTGTATTTCAGAGCAAGTTGCTGATGGATAATCCTGGCTACAAGGTTGTGTCTATGCAAGTATTCTCCGTTAGCCAGACGAGAACACCCGGAGATAATGTGACGAATTGATTCGCCCGGACGGTGGCATGCCCGACAAATGTCAACCGTACCGTCCTTCACAATAAATCTCCGGTAGTTATTCGTCATCATAACTTCGTCCATAATTGCACAGACAAAACCTTCGGTTTCTCCGAAGAGTTCCCCGGAACGTAGCCAGGCTACGGACGCCAAGAAATCTACATCGGGCCCGTGCAGGGCCCGGAAAAAGCGTCCGTGGAGCTCCTTGCTCTGCCATACCTCTATGCGGTCGTTAGTGTCAAGCACTACAGGTTTGCGCCAGTTCTCTTTAGCCAAGGAGAGCGGGGTGAGGCCCGTGTCCACCGCGACAACATCTCGATGCATCCCCACGTCGGCTTCCAGGAAATATTCCCTGAGACTGCATATCTCACGATTGTGGAGAGTCTTAGCATTTAAAAAGCCTCGACCCCCACACTTCCGCGGGATATACAGCCTCATAACCGAAGAACGTGGGTGATGCATTCGATATGTCGTCAACAATGAACGAACCCGCCTATCCAGGGCGTCTAGCTCTGTTTGAGTCCATTTGAGTATGCCGAAAGAGTACATCAAAACCGGCATGACCCAACCGTTGAAGGCACGCACCTTATTTCCGCCTGATAAAAGACTATTAAATACCTTTCTCAGGCGGCCAAAGAAGCGCTCCCTCAACGATTGCTTCATGTCGGTAACGTTGATGCCCAGCGCTTCCGACATACCCAAATACTTATAGGTTTCGGTTGCTGAGAGGGATCTAAGATTTATGGAATCCGTAAGCTGGGTTCCCACGGATTCCACAATCCCCCCTCGTTTAACATGCATGACCGCACACTTCTCCACCCCGAATTCCATCCTGATGGCGCTACTGAAAGCTTCAGTAACCTTCAGTAGCTCCATCAGTTGCAAATCGTTGGGGGCAAAAAGTTTGAGGTCATCCATGTAAAGGAGGTGAGATATAACCTGACCATCTCTCTTCAACCGATAGCCTACACCTGAATCCTCCAGCAGCGTGCTAAGAGGATTCAAGGCTAAGCAGAACCAAAGAGGACTCAAACTGTCACCCTGAAATATACCTCGCTCTATCCTTATCGGCTCGCTATTCCTCTGGATTTGTCGACACCCTGGATAGCGAAGAACTGTCCTCCATTGCCCCATACACGACATCAGGAAGGTGCGCAGGGTTGTATCAATTTTATACAACTCTAGCACCCTCATGAGCCATGTATGTGGCACCGAGTCATAGGCCTTCTTATAGTCTATCCAGCATGTCGACAAATCCTTTCGGGAACGGCGAACCTGCTGGCTAATGGCCATATCAATAAGGAGTAGCTCTTTCGTACCACGGGACCCGTTCCTACATCCATTTTGAGAAGTAGACATGATAGAATTGTCATCAATGTGTTTGTTAATTTTGGTTCTCAAAATGGATGTAAGAACTTTATAGACTGTCGGAAGACAAGTAATCGGTCTATAATTTTTGGGTTCCGCGGTACTACCTGATTTATAGAGCAGGTGGGTTATACCTGTTGTCAGGAATTCGGGCAGCGACCCTGACTCTAGGGCTGACTGGAAAAGGGTCGCCAAGCGAGCGTGCGACCTTGTTATCCACTTGATCCAGAAATTGTGCAATCCGTCCGGCCCTGGAGATTTCCAGTTAGGCAACGGACGGACTGCACGAGTAACGTCTTGGGGGCTGATAGTGATTGCCCCCATTTCTGATACTGGATCGCACGCTCGCTCGACATCTCGAGTCCATTCACCCTCAGTATGGCTGACAGGCACCGACCAGATGCTGCGCCAGAACGAACACATGGCGTCATCATCCGGCAGGAGCGTGTCAGCCACACCTTGGTCCGGTCGCTCCCAAGCCCTATAAACCCACCTTTCATCCCTTTGGAATGTGCGATTCTGAGTGTATCGCTCCACCCTTCGCTTATACCTACGGATACGGCTTGCCCATGCATACACTTTCTGCTTCCAGAAGTCGATGCGTTCTGTGATACGGGACATGTAGTCTTGAGGACTGATATCAGTCCCCGCAAATGCCCGCCTCACAAAACGCATCACTCGAGGGCGACTGTTGCCCTCCTGGAAGCAGATGAGTTTGCCAATGAATGCTCTGGCCCCAGTAATGCGTCGTTCAATCCTGCACTGCCACGCTGGTACAGCTGCTTTCGGTCGTGTAGCTCTGTCATCTGGAAATTTGACATGAGCTACACGACATGCCGTTACAGCCGCGCAATACAGGATTGAATGAGCATCAGTAAGGTTTTCGCAATTGTCAAAATAGCTTGACAACTGCGAATCCAGAACAGCCACCAGCGCCCTATTTTTATTGTGCATGGGCAAACGAGGTAAACGCGGTCTAAGTTCGGGATTCATGAAGCGATATTCCCGAACCGCACCCTCCAAAGTACTCCTTATTTCCTCATTGCACCGGGTACTTACATCAGTAACCATGTCATTACTCACGTCGTTTTCGTGGTTAGATGTTGTTGTTGTTGTAGACTGTGGAGGTACCACAGCCTGCGACGGTGTAGCAATGACATGGCTACTCTGCATTTCAGTTCGCAGGCGACCAAGCACAGTGTCATCCAACATACGATTACGCTGGATGACCCGTACCTGATCCGACAATCGTTGCGCCGACACGTTGACAACTGGCTCAAGCACCTGAAACAGAGAGAGCATCCGAACACGGTACGCGGTCAGGTTGTTTCCTCCCTCTGTAGCCCCATAATATGCGCGCATGACGTTCTCATTTATGGACTGAGTCCATCTCATGCGCGACACATTTCCACCGGCAGCGAGGACCCTGTTCGGGGCCGGTTGGCCTCGAGGTCCCAGGCCCGCTGGTGGCCGTCCTCTTCCTCGTCGTCCGCGCCGCGGTGGTGATGGTGATGGCGGCGGTGATGGTATCGACGACGACGGGGAGAAAAACTCATCGCTCGAGCTGGACGCAACTGCAGCTACCGGTGACACGGCGCTCACGGATGTGGCGCGTCCCGGCGGCTGCGAGGCGGAGCTGAGCGACGAGCCCGGAGATGGTGGGTGTGCCTGCTGCAGTCTTGCTCGGCGTCTGGTCAGCATTGGTGACTTTATTTCGACATTATTTTCTGTTATGTGTCTGTTTCATTTTCGGTATATTTTCTATTATTATTATTATATATATAAATAAAAAGAGATGTCCTGACTGACTGACTGACTGACTCATCAACGCCCAGCCCAAACTCTTGGACCTAGAAAGCTGAAATTTTGCACAGAGGTTCCCTTTATGGTGTAGACAAGGAATAAAGGAAGGATTTTTCGAAATTCAACCCCTAAGGGATTTAAATAGGGGATGAAAGTTTGTATGGAAAATCGTCATTTTCACGCGGGCGAAGCCGCTGGCAAAAGCTAGTATTACTATAAATACTGTCTGGAATTAGAAGTCGACGAATTTTCATAGACGTTAAGCGTAGACTACTTAGTCGTTTTTGCTAGCTATTTATTGACAATCGAGACATTTAACATCACGCCTGCATTTCACGAGAGGCTAGTCAGAGGTATGGGCACCGATAGTATGCCCTTGTTTCTAAAACTATAGGTACTCATATCCTACTGAGAAGTAGAACATTTAAGATACGTAAGCCATATTTAAGTGGGTAACTACAGGAATCAAGAAAAAGTTAATTTCTTAGTACTTAGTTTATATTAATATTTAGTGACAAACGGAAAATTCTTAACCTTCTTCTACCTCAATTCTATATAGTTGTCCTAGTCCATTGCGAATCCAAAAAAGCGAAGATAAAGATGTAGAGCATGAAGAGGAAAATGCAGACCCTCATTAATGTCAGTGACGATGATGAGACATGTTGAATGTTGGAATTTGGCTCCAGGTGTAACAGTCCATAAAATCTTTACAAACTGACCACCTTTCCTTAATCCTTTATCTTACTGCCCTTGTCCCATTCTATTTGGGGTTGGCGCAACACGTTTTCTTCTTTCATTATCCTCTGTCAGACGTCACAGCATCATTTAAAGCTTGTATATCATTCCTCACACAATCCATCCATATTTCCATTGACCACCATACCATAACAAAGTGAGGAAATGCAGTTTTTACTAAATTCCAAACCAAAGAATAAACATATCCCTAGCTACAGTAATAGTCACGCGTTGAAGTCTTTTCAACAAAAACGAAAAAAGCTCTAAAACAAAATGAACTATTTGGACGAACCACTCCTCAGAATCTCATTACTGATCCTATATTCAAAGAGCAATGATGAAAAATGTCGGCTGGGAAAAAGGAAAAAAAAAGGATTACATTTGCAAATCCCACATCAGATTTTTAGATGCGAACGTGCAGTATGCAAGGGGAGAGTACATACTCGTATCTATCATTCATTAGCAGCACAGCTAGAATCCAATACGACATTTTTTACAATCCCCGGGCACAAAGAACGGGCGGCCACCCCCACACTAGCAAACAGCCCCATACAAACAAGGCGCCCGTGTATGAGTAATAAAAACTTGAAAAAAATCTCACTGACCCGCACACACGCAAGAGAACCGCGAAAAAAATCACCGACACAAAGAAAGTCCACCGAAAACTTGTATAGGAACTTTTGCTCGCACACAGCCGCGAGACGCGCACACAGACACGCGCACAAGGAAGTCGCGCGTGTGTGCGCGCTGCAGCCCGTGCGCACGAGGGCTAAACTTAGCTTAGTATGCGTGTAGTTGTGTCTCACAGTTGCAAGAGACCAAAACTTCCACTGTGTAGGAGTTCGCGGAAAATCCTTGATCTACAATTTTCTGAAATCGACTCTATTTGTCCCGAAAATTAAGTTAAGTTTCCAGTGCAGCTCGCTGGAGTTGCGACGTTTCTCTTCGGAGCAGGGGCTGCGCACCGCGGGTAGTTTTCGTATGAAACTTGGTGGCGCGAGATGCACCAACTGAGACAGAACACAGAGTCTATAGCCGTCCCTCTCGCACACCACCCGCCGCCCGGGGCGCAGGGGTGCGGGGGAAGGCGGGAGGGTGTCGTGTCGCGTTGATGAACATTTTTCTCATTTTTTTCTTTATTTTTACGCGAATCGTTTTTAAAAAGGGTTTCGTCATAATTGCGTCGCCGCTCCTGATTATGTTAGCGCGAACGATAAGCCGATCTGTTGGCGTGGCAACTAAACGTAGCTACTTTTACTAATGACAGCCCCCCAATCTTGAATCATCAACAAAAAGTCAAAAGTATCACCTTCGATTAATTTTGATAAATTGCACGTGATTATCATTTAATTTGCATAACTTGATTACACTGCAAAACTTTAAATGATAATCATGTAGGTAGCTAACCAAAGTTGAATAATAAATTCTCTAACAAAAAGAGCTATTAAATAAAACTGCAGGTATGTTTGACTAGACGAGTAAATAGACTTGGACATCTGTTTAGAAAAAGGAAAAACGGATGAATGGAACAAAAAAGCTGTAAAAAGCGTGTAAGATGTGTGGCTAGTAGTAAAAAAAGGCACACGTAAACATTGCGTTACGTACGCATGTCTCGAGTGGCTCGTCTTGGCGGGAAACTTATTTTCCCGCGTTTTCTCGCCCGCCGCCATATTTGTTTTTGTTATTGCTAATGTGAATCTAATTGGAATTTGCGAATTTTCTTTGCATTTTCCTTGAATTTTGACATCCATCCTTAGCATTTGATACATACTTTAAATAAACGAGCTTAATGAAATATTTTGCACTAGTCTCTTAGCCACAAAAAGGGAAATAGCATAGCCTACCAAAAAACAACCACTTCACAAAACACAAGCATCACTTACATTTCAGTGTAAACAGTATAATAGATAAACATAAACACAATCAAATAATCGGATAATCAGAACTTATTTCAGCCGCATCCTCCGCGCCGAAGGGAAACAAAAAAAGCGTGTTGCCGAGCTCAGTCTCGCAGCAACGGCGGCGCGGACCGGCCGCATCCAAAACGTTTATATTATTTTACCTTACGTGTTTCATTTCGCGTAGACTTTTGGACAGCGGAGTATGCAACGCGGTAGTGCAAACAAATTGTGACTTTGGACATTAATTCATACAAAAAAAAAAATGGAACACCGTGACTTTTTCGACAAAAACAAGAATCATTTTAACCGGCAAAAAATTTTTTCATAACCGCAACTTTACGCAGTTCAAACTAGATTTTTTTTCACTGGTTTTTTACAAGTTTTTCTTTCCGCACTTACAAACATACTGATGCAGTTCAATAAGTTTGAGTTTACGTACGTTTTGTTTTGTTTGAAACTTTAACAAGATAGGCAACAAACTGTATTAGCGACAGACGGAGGAGAAGAGAAGAGAAGATGGCGCTTGCATCTTCTGTCAGCCTGTATTACTCCATAGTGCAGCGAGCTGCTAGGCACTATCTAGAAGACTACTGTCACACAGGTAAGATTCAAATAAGATTCTTTTTCTTTTGCAGATTTTCAGTCCTGAAACTGTGTAAGGAAAAAGTTCAGGAAAGATTTATTTCTTCTGTAGTATTCAATTTTCCCGCTTTTCCTGAAAATTATTATCCTTATCAATATGGATATTAGTTCAATATAATGCAGGAAATAATTGCAAAATAATCAAACTTAACGACAAACCGGACCGACGGATAGGTTACCGGTTACCGGTTCCTCATAAGTTTTTTGTAGGTTTATTCTTTTTCTATTTTATTTATTAAATAACCTTTAGAATTTATTAAACCAATTCTGTCGCAATCAAATAATAATAAGCTATTAAATTCCGGTAGCAGATTTTTGTTTAATTTACTTATACGAAGCTTTAAGCTCATTGTGAAACCACAATATACAAACGGACAGAGATTACATTTGTTTTAAGTTTTTTGCATAGGCTACTTAGGTACTTTTCGTATTAATTAAAACAAGTAACAAAGATTATGTTAATCTCTACATAAATTCATTGACGGCACGGTTGGCGCAGTGGCTGAGCGATTGGACTGCTGCGCTGCGTGTCGCGGGTTCGATCCCCGCACGGAACAAATATTTGTATGGCCTACAGATAGTTGTTTCGGGTCTGGGTGTGTTTGTGCATGTGAGTTTAATGTTTGTGAACGCACCCACGATACAGGAGAAATTCCTAGTGTGGGGCAACGTTTTAAAAAAAAAAAAAAAAAAAAAAAAAAAAAAAAAAAAAAACATAAAAACATTTATTCAGATAATTTACATCCATTTTCATTGATCACAATATAAACACAAATAAAGCTTTAAAATCTACATATAATTATACCACGTTATTATTTTATTCTTAAAAAAAGCAGCATCTTACCCGTTGCTCGCGGAAAGTGAATGGATGCATTTTCTTCTTTCTCGGTTCGTCTGCAATCCTCACAGTTTTTTTTAATATTATATTGTATTGGTTTAAAATTATATTAGTATATTTACTCTATTTCCATTTTAATATAACAGTTAACAAAAATGGAATATTAATCACATATCTTTCAAAGGCTTCGGCCGTCTACGAAACCGGAGTTTCGTAACTGGTTTCGATGAAGGAATGATTTGTCCTTGTACGTAACTGGTTTCGATGGAGGACATATTTGTCTTTGTACGAAACCACGGTTACGTACAAGGAATTTTTGCAAAAATATGAAATTTTACTAGTTACGAACAAGGAATAATAATTCTTTTATCGAAACTATTGATTTATGTGATAATTGGTCCAGGATCTCATAGCCGCAAATATCAGGCTACTTGCAGTAGTCCGGTTGTTAGTCCGGTTGAATTATAACACCGAACTACTGACACTTTAGTGGCAACAGTTCGGTTTCTTTTTTTTTTTGTTTGAGAAAATAAGAATAGGTAGTAAAGTCCCAAAAACTACCAGGAGAACAGAAGTAGGAAGGAGGTTTTGTATTACAAAAAAAGATACCGCGGCCTCGACACAGGGCTAAGAAGGAACATGGGTGGCTTTTAGTCAGTAGAAGTCTGACACTTCCTACCGCTCTGCCCAGACTGGGAGGAGGCATTTGGTGATTTCCCCACTAATTTACCAGTCTGGTCTCCTAGTAGTTTGTGGGACTTTACTATCCTGGTTTCCTATCTCCAACAAAAAAAATGCATGGTATTAGAAAGGCATTGTATAGATTTGATTTAAAGATTTTAATACCTCCTGTCTACTTTTGTTCTCCTGGTAGTTTGTGGTACTTTACTATTACTATCCTTGTTTCTCATTTTCAACAAAAAAAAAACGGCCTGGTATTAGAAAAGCCTTAAAGATTTGAATTCAAGATTCCAATTTCCAATACCTCCTGTGTTCTCCTGGTAATTTGTGGGACTTTACTACCTATTCTTATTTTCTAAAACAAAAAAAAAAGAATCCGTACTGTTGCGACTAAAGAGTGTCAGTAGTTCGGTGCTATATTTCAACTTACCTTGTTTCAATAATAATTAAGATGAAGGTCAGTTCAGTAGACAGCAAACGCGTCTACTGAACTACTTCAATCACCAAAATAATACCTCAATCGAAACTAGTTACGTACAAGGACAAATCATTCCTTCATCGAAACCTTAACAGTAAATTCTTCGTACGTAACCATGATACATAACCGTGGTTTCGTACAAAGACAAATATGTCCTCCATCGAAACCAGTTACGTACAAGGACAAATCATTCCTTTATCGAAACCAGTTACGAAACTACGGTTTCGTAGACGGCCGAAGCCCTTTCAAACTATGTAATAATGTTATTAGTATAGATAATACTGTAATAATATTAGTGTAATATACTGCAGTTTATACATTTTGTTGTTATGTGTGGTATTTCATTTTGATTTATAAATGATAAAAATCATAATGATTAAACAAAGTTACTAACAAATATTTTAAACATAACTTTAATATTTGCAAAAGTTTATGAAGGATATGTCATATATGGCGTCCTAAATCGCCGCAAAGGTTCTGTGCACCGTAAAAAACAATTCTTAATAAATAAAGATTGGTTTTTCTCTAAGTCTCTTCTCGTTATTATTTGTTTGAAAAATTCCTTGGTAAGGCAACACTCTGACTAGGTTACAAGCTAGCCTATTTTCTTCTACCAAGGATTTTTTCTGGCTAGATTGGATGAGCAGTTACATTTATTCAAGCGCACACTATCCTCATCCATATCTATCTTAGTTCACATTAAGTGAGATACTGGTCAATGAATGAATGGTTATAGAAAAGCACACATTATAGTCTAGATGGGTCAGATCCCAAAGTTCAAGAAACTGTGTCAAGAATACGAATTAAGACAATAATGCATATAATTTTATTAACTGAAGTTTCATAGAGGTGAACAGCGGATAAAGATTTTATGTATTGCGGTAGGTTCATTCCAAAGTAAGACACAAAAAGAGATATCTAAGTATATTCTAACATTATAAAGCCCTATGTATAATTATATTATACATTTCTTAAGTATAAACGCAATTAAACAGATGAATTATTAATAATTTAAGTTGTTATTCGTCTATTTAATAATACCTAAAATAAGAAGGTGGAAATACCGAATATAATAAAATGTAGTTGCAAAAATAATAAATTGCATTTATCTGAATCATTATCTCTCTTATAATTTTAATTCAGTGTTTTTTATAATTAGATGCAATATAAAATAACACCTATTATTTAAATAAATTAATTATCATAATTGGTTGCTGATCTGTACGAGTAGCATTAATTAAAGTGAATTATAATTAGGTATTCAAAGATCAGTAAGAAACCGCAATCATAATCTGGTTCTTGCAACTGGATTACAATCTACAATAAATTGTTATATTGACTACTTTTGCAACATTTTAAACAACGCTCTTATCGAAACAATATTGAATAATTATAATCAAAATAATCTGCAAAGTATAATTAGAAGTACAATAATCTAATTTAAATGAAGAAAAAGAACCACCTCTGTCAAAATACCTTTAACCATCTCCATTTTTGACATAAAATGCCTCTAAAATAAAATAAAACAGTTTTATATATGGGTATTGGCCTTCTGAAATAAGTTTTAAATACTGAAAACACAGCCAAACGGTCAAAGCTAGAAAAGAATAACTCCTATTTTTACATTATTACGTCAAACAGCTTATCTACCTGCTAAGTGTAGCTCCGTTGAAATTGTTCACACAAGAATTAATGCAGTATGCGATCTTATCACTAGTCAAATAAAATTAAATACTAAAATACTAAATAACCTTTAAATTCGAAAGACATCCTTCAAAATCGCCTGGCAACTACTCGATAAGACCGGTTACACACTGCCCGCGCAGAAATGTTCAAATTGTTACATACTCCATTGTGCTACACTGCATTTTGTGACAGAATTTCTTTGAACTGAAAAGAAGCCTCAACCCTTTAGTTTTATTTCGCCATTTCTTCTTAGAGACAGTAAAATGGAAATGTCGACTCTATTAAGCTTAGTTCTAAACAAGATTTGTGAAAGATTTCAATAACCTTTTAACAGGATAAAACAATTCATTTTTAATACCCAAAGAGCTTTAACTACTCTTTGGGCATTAGAAATTAATTGTTTTAATAAAAGAGATTAAAAAAAACCCGCGGTTTTTAATCCGGTATCTAGTGACATTTATCACATCCTAATAAAACATACACGACTTTATTCAAGTTTTTGGATATTATGAAGAAGTAAAGCTTTTTCCCTCGGCTTGGCCTTCCTGGATGTGGTAACCACGGAAATTCTATACCGGGATAAATTATCTTTTACCCCAACTAAGATCATAGTCTAAATCCTCATAAATATATCTTCCTCTCATTGATTAATTAAATCCATTAACCGTTAGTGTGTCAGAGTTAGGATCATTAATTCACAGTCGATATAAGTTTAAATGTCCAACCCACACAAAAATGTAGTATTTCTAAACAAAAATACAAACAATAATTATTACAGAGAAAGTTTTGTTTTGTTCCTAATGATTATCCGAGCGTTTTCATAAGTTTTCTCAGTCGGTCAAACTTATCGAAAATTGTAATTTTCACGGTTTGTTAGTTAGTAAGTATGATTACTATAGAATTAACATCTTCTTCTAAATCCCTTCAACTGTAAAATACATGTATCATTTATAGATGAACTTACACAAACTTTTTTATTGACGTAAGTCAAATAAAATCAAAATCATTTATTTCATGCCAGTTACATGCGCACTTTTGAATTGTCGAAACAAAGAATAATAAAATAAAGGTACAGTCCCAGTCACAAACTGAAATAACATATTGTTACATCAACTTTTTTCCATTGACCCAAGGGCTGGCTTTTACCTTGGCCAGAAGCTAAGTGTTGCCATGCAAATGGCAATGCTGCCAGTCTTTTGGGTACCTACCTACATGACCAGATGACAGTGTTGAGGAAGAGTTTCCTGGTGCCCTTATACCTATGTCTTATGCATCAATAATGTAAATGGTTGGTTTACTTTACTTAATAAACAAAAACTTTGGTCATCATTCACGTAAGAGAAGGTTACACCGTAAATTGTGGACCGTAGACGTGGAAATCTCTATATAGACTCCGAACCCAGGTCAGCCGCAGCAAAGAAAATCTCTTCATATGGGGGTTCATTGACGGCTCAGACCTCAAGTGTGTATGCGGTGTTTCTCCACAGATAATGTCCCACCTTCCATCTTGCGCTGCATGCCCTGACACCTGTACACGACCATATGACTGCATCAGCGAGTGGAGTTCCCATAGCTGAATTTTGGCCCAAAACGATTTAACAGAAATTTGCCATCGACACGCTAAGAAGAAGACCGTAAATTCGCCTGGTAAAGAATAGGTGGTTATTTATTTTTAAAACAATAAAACGACCACTTATTCATACTTTACCTCCCTTTCCATTATATAGTCTAGATACAAAGTTCGTTAGTAAATCTTTCCCGACGGAAAAAGGAAGATCAAATAATTGGTTCAGTAAAACAAAAAATAATTCGTTTTGTAGTTTTCTCTTTTTTCAAAACTACAGGGTAGGTAGCCTGCGGCAGTATATTTCAAAGAAAATGTAACAGAGTCTGAATTCATGCCGGTTGATGGCAATACTGTCACTGGCGAAATGTGGGTACACCTCTGCCTATCCACACGGCTAATACAGGTGTGATGCAATGTTAGGAACACACGCAAACGCTGTTAGTTAAAAAAAGTAAAAAGTTTTTATTTGGAACAATTACAAAGTAAAGTTTATACACTTCACTTTGTTACCATTTTACGGATTATACCATAAATCATATTATGATTCGACCATTTTAGCCCCCCAGATAGATCGCCCGATCTAAAACAATGACTGAAAGCCGACCTCAACATAATTGGGAAAAAGCAAAGCACGATTTTGTGCCAATAAAGCAATGTAATTATACCCCACCTAAACCTTCGAAAGCACATTCTTTATAAAACAACACTTACTAATGTTTTCAGGATAGAAAATAGCCTAACATTTTGTTTTTGTGCGGTAGTAATCTTGATTTGCCTGAAGAAACGGCACGATTCTTCGTAATTTGTATGAGCATAATGTTTTCATAAGAACGTAGCTTCTAGACTAGTAGTTCGCTATCTTATAATAAGGACCGGACTCCTAAGTTTGAGTTCCGAATCGTGTTAGCAAATCGTTATATAATTAGTTGGTCCGGGCTGCCATATATAGATCTTTGGCAGTCGTTACAGGTAGTCAGTGACCTGAAAGTCTGAAAATCAGTCTTACCAAAGGGTATCGTATTACGGTTGTGGAGGTCAGATAGGCAGTCGCTCCATGTAAAATACTGGTATTCAGCTGCATCCGGTTAGACTGGAAGCCGGCCCCAACATAGTTGGGAAAAGGCTAGGCAGATGATGATGATCAAGTAGATATGTATGCACCTTCTAACTAACATGCCAAAAGTAATCTTAAATTTGAAATATTTAAGTAGGTATATTCAAAACGTAGACAAACTGAATCCACAAAAAAAATCAAGGATAATTTTGATGCACTTCCTACGCAGAGACAATTCATATATACCTAATTAAATATTTTCAGCAAAACTTGTTTAGCTATCTTAACTAAACAATCTAGCAAATCTAGACAGGTAGTTTATTTAATAATATTTTATATTCACGAGAAGTTACGGACAATAGAACATGTGAACTCGCAGACAGAAGTGGTTCGGTTATAAGTATAATTATTATGCTGCATATAAATATAATTTAAAAAAACAGAGGAGTTATATGATATCTGTGGTATAGGAGCAAATGCAATAAAAAATATGAACTTTTGCAGGTAAAGTCTCGTTACTATCATCAAATTAATTACGGGTTCGAATAAACTGAATTCAACTTGTCTTCAATGCAGAATTCCTATTATGGCTTTATAAAAAAACAAAAAAAAACTTCCTGATTACTTTCTAGCCATCTTCCTCGTTTCTTTTCTCCTTTCCGTGAGCACTTAATCACTTGTGTTCTGTCTTCAATAAATATAAATGATAATGCAAGTGTGAATATAAACCTTTAAATAATACTAAACCAGATAAATAATAATACACTCACGTCTGTGATTTGATTTGGTGCACGCTCTTTAGCAGTGAATATGTACAATCGCGCAGAAAAATTGTACTCGTTTATCATTAATAATGTACCTACTGGTTTACAAGGGCAGTTAGTATAAATATTAAAGCACAATAATAAACAAAGTAAACTGTAACGAAACTTGTAAAAAAACTCACCTAAACTGTGAACTATCTACACGATAAGTTTAGGGACAATTTAAGTTGCACTCTCTCCAAAAGGGTTTGGAGAGAGTGCATTGAATGCTCATTGGGTAATGAGCATTCAAAGTCAAAGTCAAAGTCAAAAATATTTATTTCAAGTAGGCCAGTAACAGGCACTTTTGAATAGTCGAATTAAACTAACTGCGGCACTCAGAGATATCCAACGATTGCTCAAGCCGCCACCCAGCAAAGGCCTGACATAGTTTTGTATGACAAAACTGCCAAAAACCCTTACCAAGCGACGGCCCAAGCAACCACTGAACCTCTCCGAGTGCGGCAGTAAACTACTTAACTACTGAAGCTAAATAAACTAAGCTACAGTCCCAGTCACAAGGCATAATAACTCGTGAGTATACTGTAGTTGCCAATTCCAAAGCGTTGGTCTCATGAGAAGAATGGCAAGAAACTTCATGGACACTCTTTTAAAATCGTTTGGGTTTACAATATGTTCAAGGTACAAACATAATCTTGGTATAATACACACATGAAGACTATGCAGATTAGTGTTTGAGATGGTCTTTTGAAGAAAGCACCACACAGATTTGAGTGGACCCGTCCAGTCAGTGCAAGCATTTGTCAGTTATCGTGGAGCTCGACTTATAACTCAAGGAGCTCAACGTCACGACGAACAATACCAAAGAAAGGACATTTGGGTGGGTCGCTTATAGTACTCAAACTGCCAGACAATAGTTAAAATTAGAGAAAGACCCACATGGTCCTCACATTCACAATATAAAAATAATAAAATATTTGTCATATTAAATAATCATGTCAAGTTAATAAATGTCAATAAACACAAAACTAAATGAACATTACAAAAAGACACATCTTCTGAAAATTCTAAAATTCAATGTAAAAACTCACCCATAGTCTACAAACCCACACATTTCCTCGGCAGAACAGGCAACAGCAAAAAACTAAAACTCCACAAACACTTAATCGCTAAACAGTACAAGAAAACCAGTTGCGTTCCGTCCCGCCGTACTTTTATATAACCAGTTCGTCGATAATCGCATCGGCTTGCGTTTATATGCAAATGCGTTGCATCTCGAGACGCAAAGTTCAAGGTCGGCGTGCGTCTAGCGCAGTTTGCTATAACACTTGTGTGCTACACTGTACCTAACCTACACTGCGCCTGTAACTCCTAAAGGTTGGGTAGAGGTGTAATGAAATACCTAATACTATATTTTATAGATTTAATTTTATTTATTTTGCTCAATTCATAAAAGATTTAAAGAATTGTATAGATTTGTGTCCTAAAATATCTCAACTATATGCAAAGGTAGGTCAGCTAAATGCTATAACCGACTGTACACCCAGACTAGTTAGCAAATGAGTTCCATTATGTAATAGAGGGAATCTACCGGACACAAATAAATACTCTGAGGCTGCAACTTAAAATCCTTGATGAGAAACCCAATCAAACGCCCGACCTGGAAATCGAACACCGGACCTCATGCTCAGCAGTCCACCAATGAGATATTCAACTAATAAATGCAAATACGTTGCACCTCGAGACGTTCAGTTCAAGGTCAACGTGCGTCTAGCGCTAACACTTGTGTGCTCAACTGTACTCAGTAGTATGCTAATACCCACTTAACATTATACATGAGGATCAGTTTAGTCTTTTATACGAAGATTGTAATTGGCTACCGTGTGCTGAGGTGATTTTGAATGGATTAAATTGAGGATTTTGTTGTAGTTAAGATTTTCTAACAAGTATGTTAGTAAGACAAAGTAATGATGCCATGACATCTGACAGGAGAGAATGGATGTAGACAACATGTGGCGCTACCCCAAGTAGAATGGGACTAGGGCAGGAAGACGATCATGAAAGTAAGACAAAAGGCGTCGTATTGTCCTTTTATTAATTTATTTGATTGTACTTGGCTAAATTGTTGTCGATGATAGTTTTAGCGATGATAGTTTTAGTTAATGTAACTTACCAACACTTTGTATTCCTTTCTAAGCCACGAATCACAATCATTTCAAATTGTAACATTTAGGCATGCGGCCATATTATTATTGTGTTTGCAAACTAACGCTAGTACCAGAATTTTTCCTTCCTTCGTCCCTTCCCTTCCCATTTATGAATCAACTTACCAACTTATCTCACCAAAATAGTAATACTGCAACCAAACTAGTAACCATTAGTGTATTTCACGTTATTTTATAATACCTACATAATATTATTATCCATTTACGCTTAGCACAAGTTCCGAGTCAAGAAAGTTGAGTCAATTTTCTTGAGTCTACTCAAACTTCGACAACACTTGTGTTCTTGAGTGTACTTGAGTTCATAATATGGTAAAAAGTAAGTACTAATTCAAGCGATCGATTTTACTGGACAAAAATGGCTTTTATTTGAATGCTTACTTAGTATAGTGTATTTTGCAAAAGTGCAAGTAGGTTGGGTGGTTTTAAGTGAGACACAGCAATGGAATTTTCGGTGTTATAGAATCATAGTTATCTACTATTACTTCATTAGTGACGAGACGCATAGGACCGGCCAATGTGGCGACATTTGAGGGAGTCCTATATCCAGCAGTGGACGTCTTTCGGCTAAAATGATGACTTGACACATTGACAAAAATTAAGACAGCTACATTAAATCATAAATAACATACCACATTAGTCAATGAACTCTCAAAAAAGCTAAATTTTTCGTTAGTCGGGTGGCAGCACCAGTAGTCGTCCGCGCACGCCCAATTACTTTTTAGGCAAAAAGCGTCAAGTCATCAGCGCGCACCGAATCACTGCCCGTGACGTCTGCCGCGTCTTGTTGCACTTAAATCGACTAATTTTATACTTTCTATGAATTTCGGTGGCTTCAAAGAGGTTAGGATCTTTATGCACTCGTGAATCATCTTTATGAGATTCACATCTTGCAATCTAACATTCTAAAATCGTTTCCGTAAGTGAAAGATCGGTAAATATTCAGATGTAGAATCTAGCATGAGAAAAAGACTGAACTACATTACAGTACAACGTTAGTCTCTCCCAAACAAGTAAAGTCACATTAATTTCCCATTACCTGATTTACCCCGCACTAAGTTTCAAACAATATACTGAAGGTGTACCACCATAAGCCCGACATACTATTACCAATCATTACAACTCTTCGAAGCAAGGATCAACAGTGTGAAATATCAGAACAGCGGCGAGGCATATAGGCTTGACTATTCCCATCCCAAAACGATGCAATTTTCTCGGATCCAGTAACGAAATGAATCAGATACTTAATAATAACAGAAGAAAAGAAAACACCACAAACAGTTACATTCCCACCTTCCTTATTCAAAGAGATTACAAGCAAATCGCAGAGCAACAATTTATAAAACAAACAGCAAACGCTAACAATCCCAATTTTCTTAAGTAATCACAGTTGAGGTAGAAAGGGCTGGCTTTTAGACCAATTGGCGAATGACCACAGCGGTCAGACCGATCAGGTTCGTTTCCGCTTCACGGTACGCCGATAATCAGGTGTTAATATTTTTACGGTAGCCCGGTGCCGATTATAGGTGCGGTTGCCCTAGTTCGAACTGATTACGCACCTTTTAGCTTGATAAATTGGCTTTTAGAAGTTTTTTTGTGACTGGGAAGGAAAGATCTTTCATTGTTGGCGATTTACTTCTTGTAAACTGTAAAGGCCCCGTTGCGGCTAAAGCAGGCAGGAGAGCAGAAAATGAGTAGTGACACAGACAATGTTTTAAAAATAAAATGCCCTTTGAAAATGCATTATATCCCATCGACTGTTTGCTCTATGTACAACTCCACCAGCCTCTTGAGGGATCTATATCTCTTGATGACTAATGCCACTGATTATTATCATTCTCTTGCCCTTATCCCAATTCATCTGGGGTCGGCGCAGCATGTCTTCTTCTTCCATACTTCTCGTATTTGCCATATCATCCTATAAACAGTCCATTCATAATTTCTTTAGTCTTCCTGTACTGTTAAACCCATCCACATTCATACTCAAAACTTTCTGACCAAAGCCACTTATAACTCCTTTAAAGTCGCAGAGTTCAACTAAAGTAATCTCCCACACGATGAAGAAGAACGATAACCGACAGTCAATCAATCCCAACCTAAGTACCATGCTTTATGTCGATCTATGAAGTTTTAAAACTACTATTACCGTTATTTCTTTCATTCATAAATTGTTTGTAAAACTCACTCGCCTACGATACGAGGCTCTTGATAAAAGTCACGTGTAGGTACCTAGTTTCCTGCTCGTTTGTTGATGATCATTCAAATTCAACAATTTCCAGTTATGTTTGAGTACCAACCAGGCAATAAGGTGGCGCACACATCCAGATAAACTTTTCTTTCTCTAATCATTTATGCAACCGAGAGATCTCAATTCCTGGACTTAGGTCCTTGCCCAGGTATCGCCACGACTTGCCTCATGATTCACGCTTCCAGCGAATTCTCGCAACCTTTACCAGGTCGTCAATCCATCTAATAGAGGTCTCCTTGGCAGAGCTTTTCTCCTCTACGCAGTCAACGGTCCAGAACTTTTACCCCCATTGCTCGTGCTTTTCGCTAGAAATATATCCCGTCCCTTATCTCTTAAGTTTGGCTATACTCTTCTGGCCATTTCTATTGTCAAAGATGTCTGCACTAACCTCATGTGTGATAATCAAATGTGACAATAATTGTTGGTCGTTATTGGCATTGTATTGTATCATCCGGCTGGTTTCCGCAACTCCACAACTAAAATTCAATCATATTGATTAACTCATCTACGTTTTTTTTTCTTCTTATCTATTTGTATCCCACTGCAGGGCAAAGGCCTTCTTTCCTTCTCTCTACTTAACCGGATAGGGTTAAGTAGAGAGAAGGAGTGCTATTGACCGCCAATCCCTGCGAAAAGAATCGAGTTCGTCCCGCCATCGCCATCTCCTTTTGGGCTTGCCGCGATTCTGTTTGCTGCTTTTAGGAACCCTTGTATGGCTTCTTCGACATGCGAACCTACGAATACTAATTCTTATAACAGCAGAATCCACAATAATAAAATACCGTACTACCGATCAAGAAGCCGTAGGTCTTGAATGATTGTCACACCAACCATAGTTTACAAACACTCTCCTCTGATTAAGGTACGTCCGGCTGCGATATGGTGCACGTGTAATACCTCCTCGATGGTTAATAGCGTGTTGACAATGCCGTTAATGTACTATTTGATAATTTAGGAAGTTGAGATTAGGGGGTTTCCGGTTTATATTCCGCTGAAAATCTATTGTAACTCAATGAGCAAAATTATACAAGTCTACGTAATTGGTTTCATTTCATGACAGTTGTTTTTTTAAACTGTACTTCTTTAAGATTACGACTGGTTCTTGGCAATAGGCTCGCGCTATAAGATGGGGCTTAAGCATAACATTATTTTTATTTGAATAAAAATAACATAACATAATGTACACCTCTGCCTAACCCTTTGTGGATCACAGTTATGTCTTCCTAAATTTAGTTTATTCAGTCACAAATATTTATAGATGGTCTACTGGTAACTTCCAACAAAACCTGGCAATTGCCGTCTACTTCCTCATTCGGGACCCGAGTTACATAGATAAAAGACTAATATACCCCAAAAATACGACTGATATTCATCATCTTCAGTAAAAAGAAACAGACGAAATATAGTCCTCAAAAAAACCGCCAAAATCACCACATATTTATTTAGTACAATTTTTATGAACATCACTATTTTGATACTAACAACTCAAAACATAAAGCTAAAAATAAAGAAAATCTATTGTAACTCAATGAGGAAAATTATACAAGTCTACGTAATTGGTTTCATTTCATGACAGTTGTTTTTTTAAACTGTACTTCTTTAAGATTACGACTGGTTCTTGGCAATAGGCTCGCGCTATAAGATGGGGCTTAAGCATAACATTATTTTTATTTGAATAAAAATAACATAACATAATGTACACCTCTGCCTAACCCTTTGTGGATCACAGTTATGTCTTCCTAAATTTAGTTTATTCAGTCACAAATATTTATAGATGGTCTACTGGTAACTTCCAACAAAACCTGGCAATTGCCGTCTACTTCCTCATTCGGGACCCGAGTTACATAGATAAAAGACTAATATACCCCAAAAATACGACTGATATTCATCATCTTCAGTAAAAAGAAACAGACGAAATATAGTCCTCAAAAAAACCGCCAAAATCACCACATATTTATTTAGTACAATTTTTATGAACATCACTATTTTGATACTAACAACTCAAAACATAAAGCTAGTACCACACTGGTAACAGGTCGCGCGAGCCATGTGAGTCGGGCCGCGCAGCCCGTGCCCAATTTAACGACTAATTGCGCTCTTATCGCGGTTAAACGCGCGTTATCACGAGCAGGCGGCTCTGTTTATAAACATGTGTAGGAATGGACCGTTACATTCACCTCGCATTTCATTTTTACTTGTCGTGTTGATATCAGGCACTTACTTAAGCTCTGAGTTGAGGTACACGATAGCGGACTAATGTTTGCGCTGACTGGACACTTGGACAGGGACACTTAAATCTGTATTGCTGTTTCCTCAAAAGATCTTCTCAGATGCTAGAATTAGGCCTTCTTTTTACTGTTACCAGAGTTTTATGAGGTTTTGCTTTTTTTGGTGTATAATAATCGGACTGTGCAATTATCTTATTTTTTTAATAAAAAATCATCTTCATTTTCGAAATTTCCTCTTTTTTTGCAATATTTAATTAAAAGTTTCAAATTGATCGTACCTGAACTTTATTTTAAATAGTTTTGATTACCTCTCATTTTATAAAGATATAGCAGTCCTAGTAAAACGAGTAATGGAAGTTTGTCTCATAAAGACTCCCAAACAATGTCTAAATAAAAGGTCCCCCGTGAAACAGAAATTTGTATATACGGCGACACACCAAGCAGATATTTCCAGTATAACATGGTTGCGCTTTGTATAGATTTCCCTACAAGGAGAGATCCGCACAAACTGGTTGTGTATAGATTGATTGGTTGGCATGCGTACTCCAGCTCAAGGCCACCAGTTAGATTTCGTATAGTGCAAAAAAAAAAAGTAAACTCTTAAAGCAGTTTTATTAACTCAGGAAATATTATATTACATAGGTAGGTAATAGAACTATTGAATGTGAAGCTGCTCTATAAGGATTTTAATGAATAAATGAATAAATAAATTATTGAATGAGGCAACGACTTAGGTATACATAACATGACATTATCGGTGCTGGACCTTATAGTACCTACAACAACGTTTTACCAGTTACGTTTAAGTCCCATGTAATAGGAGCCAGCCTATTGCCATCAATCGGGCACAAATCCAGATCAAACTATTTATACAATAATGTTTTATCACCAGACCTTATCTACTAAAACTTCTAAAATCTATAAAAATCCAGACATCATCTTTTTGAAATACAACAATCGTCACGTACGCGCGTACACATAAACAAGTACTCCCGAATTACCATAAACAAACCAGAACCTAACAAACATTTGCCAAAAAAAAAAGTTTTCCTAAAGTATCGTTAAAATTTCCTTAAGTTCCACCTGTAGGGCGCGTTGCGTAAGGGTCGCTCCCCTACCCTTGAACCGGTGACCTTGAGTGCCGGGTCACTACGCAACGATTTTATTGTTTAACGACACCAGTGTGTACCACCCTTTATTTGGGGAAGAGGGATCTTACTCTTGTTGTGTTAGTGGTGCTTTATTTTTGTTTTAAGTGTTTTTTTTTTTGGAGCAGATTTAATTATTGTGGGTTCGTATTTTTTTATTTTCTGAAATGAGTTTCTTGTACCGACCTACCGACTCTATCCCAAAATCCCAACAGCTTACTTACAGCACATAAATATATCTTCCGGATGATCCATTGTCGTACTTAATGAATACCTAGCTACTCACACAAGAATTAATGACACCCTTAAATTCAATATTACATCTTGTTTAGATGTGTGTTAAAAATAAGGGTGTCATGCCCCAATTAAATAGCAAAAAACTAAATGTGGCACTCGGAGACTGCCGCGGTAAAGCTATTGCATAGCATTTTTTATCAACTTATGCAAATAATTAATTATTTAATTTGACAACCTCAGTTGACAACCTTGTTATTTTCCGTAACCATAGCAACCTGGTTGAATATTTTCGTTACGGAATTTCTGGATTCGCTCTCCACGCTCAAGGCCCGCGATAGAAGCTATGCAATAGCTTAAAAAAGATGTCACAGCCTTCTTAATCCAGAATTTCACGGCAATTAAAGCGAATATGTCAGCAATCACATCAACATTTATGTTCAACACGCCGTGTAACGCAATCAGTCCAACATATGTTGAACATGAATAGACTCACCCTCATAGATAGCCCTCTATTTGTTAAACTTCCTCGTCTATTGGCGGAACGGATTCGTCTGCCCATTTTGGTTAGATGGACAAATTGAGAAGGAAAACAATACAAAAATAATCATGACCAAATCGTCTCAATCGGTCATGATTTTTTTTCATTTTTTTTACGTTTTGTTTCCCATTCTTAACGAATCCCTTCGTATTAAATTGACTTATGCTACCATATGCTACCAAAAACCTTAAATGGATCATGTTTGAACTTTTTGTTGTCAAAATAAGCAACGCTTTTCTTTTTCTTATAGTCCATATGCAAAGTTCCAACTTGATAGAATGGAAGGAAATTGTTCATTTTTTTTGTAAGAATTCGTCTTAACTTCCTGGGGACATTAAGATTTTTACGCACGTCTCTAAACACTCCATTTCAGCACATAGAATAAACGCTCTGACTCTTTTTATAGGCCAAAACAAGACAGTCTTTATTTAAACTTGAAAGCCGTCACTGCTTTGATAAACCGATAGTCTGTCTAAAGAAAATCTTGACCAAGATTTTATCTTAGAAGTCCTCAAAAAAAAAAATATCCGACGAATTGAGGACCTCCTCCTTTTTGAAGTCGGTTAAAAATTAAAACGAATGAATGAAAAGAACGAATGAAATGACCGTTAACCTCTTTGTCGAGAACGCCTCAACAAATAATGTTACAAGTACGAGTAGACTCATCCCCAAAACGCACCGAGGGTGAACCGATCTAGCCCTGTTCCCTAATGCTAGACACCCTTTGTTTGCCACCCTTTCCATGATACGGAGCACGCCCTAGTCGTAGTTAATTTAATGTAAACTTACATGCCGCAATTAATAGAAATACCTTTATAATATCTAGTTTTTGCTCTAACTTTTCGAGCTTTGAAAAATGACAGGAAAGAAAGTCGACCCAATATTGTTTTGCGCAATAGGGGATCGGACATAAAAAAACTAATTAGTCCGTCAGATAGATTTCCAAAAATTATTGGACACGTATTTTTTCTTTTTTCACGTAAACAAAAAATGAAGACGATACAGTGCTTCGAAAACTCGTGTGACGTCATATGATAGTACATTTTGTACCCACAAGTGACGTTTCAAGCCCCACTCCATGATCTTTGACGCGTTTTATCTTCGTAATTTTTTATTGATTTAATAAAACAAAAAATACGTATTCAATATTTTTCGATAATCTAACTTACGGACTAAACAGAATCATATTATTTTGACCCAGTCCGATCCCCTATTCTGAAGGTAAGGACCTTCTTCTTTTTCGATAACACCGTGGAATGTGCGAAGTTCAGGCCTAACAAAATATAAATACTGTCCTGCAAGCGACATGAAGAAATCAGGTAAACGGTGATATCAAAGAACTCACAACTTCAATCAAAATGAGTTTCAGTTTATTATTATAGAGAAGTTTGCTGAAACTAAATCAAAAGCACGATTAGTCAGTAAGCTGAACTCTTCATTCGACTTGCCGTGAGGTTGGCCCCTAGGCATGTCACTGATCCTACGATGAAAGTATCGATAAAGTATAGTATCAGTAAATATAATTAGTATGTACAAAACCCTTTTTCATTAAGTCGTATTCTAGAGACGAGAAATAGTTTACAATTTACTTTCACGGCAGAATGCAGCAAGAATAGCTCAACCGCTCGCTATACTTCAAATGTCAGTACTTCATAATTCCATAAGTTTCAAAGCCGTACCATAGATGAGTCAGGTGCCATAAACAAAAACTTAACACCATAAACACAGTTAGTGACGTGCCGTAAGAAATAAAGCAATAGTACATAAATAAGCAATAAATACAAAGGAGGCTCTAAGTTATTATTTATCTTGGAAGCGTCACGTGATGTCGCGTGGATGGCTTGACTTGGAGGTGTGGTGGCAGTGTTGGCTAAAAGAGGGTAAAACAAAGAGTTACCATTCTATGAATCATATCCCTCGTCTACCTTTGTTTTAGTGTAAACAGAGTTTAGAATTTTTTGTCGCTTCTTTTCTAGTTATTTATTCGTTTGGTTTAATCGCAGCGAGAAGCTTGAATTGGCCCAAAGAAAAAGTCAAACCAGTGTTTTGCAAATATTTAGGTTTAAGAATCATCATTCACCATCATTCTCTTACCCATAGACCATATTCATTTGGGGTCTACGCAGCATGTTTTCTTCTGGCTGATGTATTTTTTTTTATTTGTTGATAATTTTATCAAAGTGTAGGTATGTCAGTTTATCTAGTGGTAAGTGGCCATCCAGAAACAGTGAATCAGACCCTATTTTTTAAGGGTTGGAAATCATCAAATGACTCCTCCCGCCTGGGCGAAGCTGTAGCCTGACTTCTGGGAGTATCAGACTTCTGCCCGGCAGGGTGAATCAGACCCTAAGTTCTAAACTTTGTACTGTGTGAATATGTTAATCAAGGAATAAGTAGTTTTCTTTTCTTCAGCCCCGCTCCCCGCTATCACTAGCACCTCATCTATAAATTTTACAGCGCTAAAGTTGGCGGTAGCGCGGTCGCTGTTACACGATATGTATGATATGTGTCGAATTTTAACGTCACTTGTGTCTGGTGACACCTTAGGTCTTGTCATGTGGGGTGACAAAGGAGGGTCGTCAACCTGAGTACTGATTATATTTTTATGGTGGTAACACCAGGCAGGTTAAAAGTTGAGAAATCCATTGGTTGACGCAAAACCCTTTGTTTTCACATAAATATGCTAATTATAAATTGCGTTGAGTATGGAGAACTCCCAATACTACTGAATACTGCATCTGTTTATTATCTTCTATTAGATTTCATCTATCGTTCTCCTGGGTACGATTCCCGTGTCACGTGTTTTTCCATCAGGAATTTCTCAGTAGAGTCACGGAGTGTAGATTTGTGCCCGGTTGATATAAATAGGCTCGCCCTATTACACGATAACTGGTGTAATGTCGGTATATGTCCTCTGTCTAATCCTTCGGGGATTACTGGCGTGATGTTATGTTATAGATTTGCTTTATAGATTTTTGCGACATTTTCCAATACTTCCTCTTTAACATGTGATCTAAACATTACTATAACATAGCCCACCACCTACCACCTACACCACCACCGACATCTCTGCCTAATGGGCCTACTACACGCACGCACTTCCCCACAGTTTTGCCTGCGGGATTACACGGTGCACACAGTACATCGCGCGTGTGGTTTGTAATGGTAATACAGTTTTATCTACCCAAATATCATAAACCCTCTTTAATGCGTTCAAAAACCATAGGCAATGACCAGCATTACCAACCAACAGAAATAAACAGAACTGTAATGAGCTCATAACCTACTGAAAACAGTAGGTTATGAGTTTAAATTTGGAACAGGTGTCAAATTCAAGTGAGTGTGCTATTCTAATAGTATCTACATTAAAACAGATACCTATCGATACGAAACCCCAATTCAGTATGATTTTAATTATAAATCGCACGACATTTTGATCTCGAGTGACACAAGAATAGTGACTTTGTTCGTTTGCTTAAGATTAAAAAAAAATGACATATCCGAAACGCCGCCATCTCGAGCTGTCATTTGTTCGTTAGCTTTTTATTTCCAGTTACGAGTAGAAATTTTTTCTGATAAGTTCTTTATTTCTGTCTAAAATGAGTGATAGTGACTCAGAAATTGACATGAACACTCCGCCAGATATCGTAAATGCAGCGACGAATGCATCTAATAACCTGTTTATTTTTTATTGCATTACACTGGTAACAATGCTGGTCATTTCCCTATGGTTCCTGAACCCATCATAGAGCCCTTATGATATTTGGGTAGATAAAGTAGTGTATGCAACTATACATAATTAGGCATTACAACACTCGTGTGATGCTATTAAGAAACTCGCCTTCGGCTCGTTTCTTAAACCCACACTTGTGTTGTAATGCCCTTCATTATGCACAGTCGCATAAACTACTATTACCAACCATACGCGCGATGTACTGTGAAGTGTGAACGAAAACTGTGGGGAAGTGCGTGCGTGTAGTAGGCCCATAAGTGTCTAACCGTCAAAGACCAGCATAATACAAAGTTTCCTCTTAAACTAAACGCGTCCCCCTGCGTACATTACCGGTCGTTGCGCATAATTGGCTTACATTGAACTTGCGTCTGTCTGTCTGTCGCGAATTGATGTCAAGTGGCAATATTACGCAACCACGGTCACGGTCGATGCACCCGATGCACTCGGACAAAGGGTAAGCAGAGATATGATGTGTGAGATATGACACAGTTATTCTTGGATTTGAGAAGAGTGTCCATGGAGTTTCTTGCCCTTCTTCTCCTGAGATCAACGCTGTGGAATGGGCAACTACAGTACACTCACAGTTATTATGACTTGTGACTGTAGCTTAGTTTATTTAGTACTAGCTGATGCCCGCGGTTTCAACCGCGCGGATTACTATGTAAGGATTACTAGCTGATGCCCGCGGCTTCACCCGCGTGGATGTCGTTCAAATTATATACTAAAACCTTCCTCTTGAATCACTCTATCTATTATAAAAACCGCATCAAAATCCGTTGCGTAGTTTTAAAGATTTAAGCATACAGACAAACAAACAGACAAAAATAGCGACTTTGTTTTATACGTAAGGATAAGGAAGTATGGATTTGTTCGACTATTCAAAAGTGCCTGTAACTGGCCTACTTGAAATTTTTTTTTTTTTTTTTTGGGTTTTAGGACTTGTTACAGAGTCTAAGGGACATCGTTGCTAAATGCGTATACAACATTATAAGTGGAGGGTTCAGGATGATATACTGAAAACGTTTGTGCGTCGCTGTTTCTTCCAGTCTGTATAGTTCAAAGGGCCGTGAACTAAATCGTTTCCGTAGTTTTCCCGTCTCTACGATGATTCTGATTAAGAACGACTTGAAATCTAGATTTTCAAGACTTCCGAAGTGAGATTCCAAGAGCAGAAACTATGATGGAATTGTCACAAGGATGCTTCAGATGCTGGAAGATTGGACTGACATCATGGACTTTACCCAATAATTGCAACTGATGAAGCTACTGAAAATAATAGAAACTTTTAGTAGCGTCATCAGGATCTATAGAATTTCTACAGAAACCTACATTCTACAAGTTTTTGGGTTTGTCAATACTGCCGAGATGAAACAACCATTCCAGTAGGTACAATTTGTTCAATGTTTTTCATAACATCACACCTGTAATCCTCGAAGGGTTAGGCAGAGGTATACTCACATTTCGCGAATTATGTTTAAGTGTTTTTTATTTGCCATTTAATTTCTAAGTAATCTGTAACTGATGTGTAAAACCCACATGCCAAAGGCTATACGAATTAAAAATTAACATAATCAAAGTGCTTTGATATTCACCTTTGTACTTTAACTTCAAAAAGGTAAATTATATTATCTAATGGTGATATTTAAAATTCACAAAAAAATTAGTAAATGATTTTTACAGATTTCATTAGATATGAAAAATAATTAAAATAATGCTAGTTGAAATAAAAGGTCGTTTGCCGTGATTCTTACGCATGTGATTGCGTTTTCATGAACCGGTTTGGTATAGCATGAAAACTGTGCGTGAAAACTATTTTCTTGAGTCTTCTACACACGTTACGATAAATCGTTACTATTAGACGGTACAGTTCAAACTGCAACGATAAATCTACATGTGTGTATGAATAAAACTGTACAGTTTGTCTGATTGTAGCACTACGAAAACTGTGCAGTTTAAACTGTACCGTCCGATCGTTATGATTTATCGTAACGTGTATAGTAGGCATTACTCAGTTGAACCTAGTTTAAATGTAAATAAGTCATGATGTAAGTAAATCATGATTTCCTAGTATAATTAATACATGCTTCGTCGTCTACATCAAAATCGGAAGTAGGTACAATTAGGGGAATTAATTGACCCCTAGAGTCCTGGGTTCGATTCCCAGGTTGTGCAAAGTTATTGGGTTTTTCCATCAGGAATTTTTCAGTAGCAGCCACGAAGTCTTGATTTGTGTCTCGATTGATGGCGAAAAGCTCTCTCCCTATTACGTGGGACTTAAACATACTTAACTGTCGTAAATGGGTGCACTAACGGCTCCACTTCTGCCAACCATTCGGGAATTACAGCCGTGATGTTACGTATACCACAGTCACACTAACTCTGCAAAACCCTGACCTCCGTCGCACAAGTGGTTCAATTAGGCCGGACGTGACGTCAGCACGCACTTCCGGCCGCTAATTACGATCGTCTGCGTCCACGGGACATCCTGAAGGGTGCGTTATAACTGTATCAATTAGATTTTACACAAGACTTTATTGTTTTTACTCAGTTTGTTGGTAATAGGGATGTTTTATTAGGAGCTAGATAATAATAGCAAGATCAATCTTCAGGTTAAGCCGCGCTCGTCTAGGTTAGTCTCTCGATGGGTGACCACCGACTTTTCTCCGTGCCTCGGAAAGTACGTTATGCCGTTGGTCCCGACTGTCATTTGTAGATCTTTGACAGACACAACAGGTAGTCAGTAACCCGAAAGGCTGACACCCGTCTTAGCAAGCGGTATCGTATTACCCAGTAATAAATGGGTTGTCGAAGTCAGACAGGCGGTCGCTCCATGTAAAATGTTGATACTCAGGTGCATTCCATTGGACTGGAAGTCGACCCCAAACATATTTGAAACAAGACTAGGCTAGACAGATGATGATGTTGGTGATAAGGACGTTTTATATGAAAAAAATGGGTCTTAAGTGTTTTCAAAAACCATTTTAGATATTCTTTTATCTTTTACATGGACTCCTCTTTTAAACAATTGTTCCTATGAGTATTAAGGGTGTACTTCCTAAAACACGTTGAATAAATACCAATTATCCGTATAAAAACGCCGAATCGAAATCAGTCTTGTTTCTTCTTTGTTACTGTTGGGCGATATCAGATAACCTTTCTCTTTCTGTCTCTCTTGTTCAAAATTTGACCACCCAATGCTGGGAGCAAAAAGAAAAAAAATCTCTTTAAAATCCCTCCACTTTTGGCGGTTTTGTGTCTTGACTACCCAGTTTCTTAGGACCACTTTAATAAGATCGTCTGTCCACCTAGTTCGTTGTCTTCCCACATTTCACCTTCCCATCGACTCCGTCCGTTCAGATATTATTTAGAAGTAAATTCATAATCTTCCAGCCCTTGTCCCACTCTACTTGGGGTCGTTGCAACACGTTTTTTTATTCCATTCTCCCCTGTCAGGCGTCACGGCACGGTTTATTTAGAAGTAAGTAGATTATCAACTGCAAAATCTATCATCTCAAAAGTATTGATAACTGTTGTTTTTAATTTTTTTTTTTTGTTTATCCAAAAACGCTATAATTAAATTCGATTAACTAAATCTGGAAGCAGTTTCCATACTAGCTCATTGGCTTTGAAAACAAAATAAGTGTACCTTGTTTTATTTGCAAGCATGACTTAAGTATGAAAACGTCATATACTACGAGTCTGAAGATCCTTTTAGCCTTTGTATAAGAGTGTTAGTTTTGTCGGTAAGATATAAAACCCAGTCAGTATAGAGCGTTTGTTATTTTCTTTCAAAATAAAAATAAAACAAAAAGGGATAATATTCATTGAACCAGAATTGATAATGAATGTTACTGTTAGCCTGTGTCATCACACTGCACTGCAAAGGTCTCTCCCCAACACTTTTCGATTCAGCCCAAATTTTTCGATTCATGACCAATGTGGACTTACATTAATTACTCTTGTTGGTATCTAGTGCGCTGAATGGTTCAGTAAGGGAACACAAGTTTTATAAAGACATTTTAGCAGTTTGTGGTGAAATGGTGCCATGAATAACTTACTAAGACCATACATTTCGGTGCTTATCTTAGTTTTTCATGAAGTAGGAAGTGATCTAATTAGTTTTAGTTCGCAGGACAATATTGAGGAATCCCTTTTTACAACTTACTTGGATATTAGAAGGTTATATTGTCATTTCTTTTGCTTGAAATGTAGGTAAGTACGTTACGTGTTCTTTCTCAACAATGAAGTGGAAAAACTCGAAACAAAAATCAAGAATATGAAAAATTCATGTCGACTTATACAGCTGCCACAAAAATCTAAACTTGAGATCCCTCACAGTGCTCAAACCGTCGCATGGCAACACTGAAAAATGCATTCGCGAGACAAAAGCAGGCTATTACCGCCCCAGGATTAGCCCTATTGACACTACGTTACCAATTAAAAAGGGAGGGGTGCCTTTTCGTCTCGGTTTTTTTCAGCAGACGGTTTTTCAGGCCGCGGGCGTCCACCCCCACATTTCCCCCTAACCCCCTCGTGGCTGTACAGAAAAATCAATAACGCAGCACTTTTTTCCGCGCGTAAAGCATGCACCGACACGGCGCGCGCCTGTGTGTGTGTACCCCACGCACACACGCGCGCACCGCATTGGGTTGCCAGCATTTTTTCCATTCGCATTAAAATTTGCTCACAGCGACATTCTCGCTGGAGCCGACGTCCCTACCTTTGATTAGTCGGATGCACCTGGAGGGCTTACGCAATACTCCACGCTCCCTTTTAATGCAAATCCTATATAATACTACAAGCATCTTCAGATAAATAACGACAAATTACTTTCCCACTCTAAAACTACCTTCAGAATGAAAACAATTTATAAACGCTAGAAATAATATCAAAAATGCTCTCCAACATTTTCGAGACGTTAAAGCGTTAACGGAAAACAATTTTAAAACATTCTATCATCAGCCTTTTGTTCAAATTCTCTACAAGAAATCGCCATAACTTGTGCTCTTAAAAGGATTGCGGTAAAATGAGTAGAGGATTCAACAAGAAAACCAGTGCAGACGTCCTTATGTACCTATAGCTGGTACCGACTATTGTGGGCTCTGTTTTAATTCTATAAAGCCTCGGAACAGACGACCTTGTAGGTGGACTGAATGCCATCGCTTCCGTGATCTCTATTTGCGGCTCATCCGATAATGTCATTGAATGAGCCCTAAAAGCTTTTGCAAGCATCGTCGGGATTCGGAGCATATCATTTGCATAGATTCCTAACGCTCTGCGCGCGACAACCGCACAACACTAATTGCTAACGCAGACTAACGCAAAAAAAGCATCACATTTAAAAAAGGAACGCTTTGCACATTTTTATTTCGCGTTCGCAATGACAGAGGTGGGTCCGTCCCGCTCGCGCGCCATTGTTGCGCGGGGCTCGTCATCACTCCATCTTTGTCTGCCGCGCGCGTTTTTTTGAACGTGCAAAAATATAAAAACGCCGAATCGCGTCGGTGGTGGGGGCGCGTGTTGCCACTGCACTTGTGTGCGTCGCCGCGATAATGCTTGTTTTAGGGCTTTGCCCCGATCATAAGTCAATACATGCCCCAAGTTTGTAAGCGCACCAATAGTGAAGTGCTTAAAAGCTAACAACGTGAAAATTCTTAACGTAAACAACTAGAAATACTGAAATTCGCAAACATTCGAAAGTTGTGCTTACGTATGAGTTGTAGTGCCATTTTCTTACTGGCTAGTATTATACGGTAAAAGTTTAGGTGATAGATACTTATAATGTTTCAAGATGTTACACATACTAACATTACTAACGTATATCTACCTATCTAAGTATCTAGGAACAGTAAAACTTGGAGAATGTATCCTCATTGATTCAATACCTAATTACATCTCAACGCATTCAAGAGCTCTTGAGAGCCATCCAGCGTAACAAACAGATAATAATTAGCTGCGATTGTATCTCGTCTATTTTCCGTCGAACGAAAGTGTCTTGGACACTGTCTAAATCTATTTTCGTTAGGAGAATAAAAAACATTCGGTACACCTTTCTCTGCACCTTTCACTTACAATTAGCGCTCTGTTAATCATAAGATAACAAGTCCAGACTACTTTTTTCTTACGTGCCAAATTGGACTAAGTCGATCAATCGAATAGTAGACTGCAATTTCGTATGCAGGGCTGACTGACTGAGGAATTGCGAACAAAATCCTCGAAATTTATGATAGAAAAAAAGAAAGGGAAAAGGAAAGTCCCGATGTCTGAATCCATTTCTGTCATCAGAAGTGGGAAAAATTCCCTAATATTTTCGTTGTTTTGTTGAAAATCAGAGATTTTAAGAACACTTTCTCTTGCTTAGGTCTACTTAGCTCTAAAATATACTGTTTTCCTAATTTCAGTAGACAACCCTGCACAAAACAGCCTGGGGCCCGTTACCACGCGCGTAATAGTTGCAAATCCATTGATTATTTTGATGCATCTCGGTTACGGTCACAAACCGCAGACAACTGCGAACTGTTCTTTCTCTGAATAAAATAATTTGACCGTGAACACAACGGTTAGTGTCAGCGTTTGAACCACATGTTAATAGCGAGCATTAAAACAAAGACAATCATTGTGTGATTGTTATGTTTTAATGTCTGGTCTACCGCTTCTTTAAATAACGGTAGATACATTTTTTGTCAAGATTCTTGTGTATATTTATAAAGATGCACAGGAATCTTCCACTGCGTAAATTGTGTGTATCGGTCTGAGGTCTATCTTAAAAGACTGAAACCTCATAAAAAGGCTTCAAGATTGAACGGAAACAATTCAGTACAGATTAATCTATACTTATAATAAATCTGTAGAGAGGTCAATTCTGTACATGATATATATTTTCAAAATAACTATCAGGGGGTAATAAGTGATCGATACTGATGCCAAAAATGCAATCAGTAAAATTTTTGTCTGTCTGTCTGTCTGTCTGTATGTTCCTTATAGAAACAAAAACTACTCGACGGATTTTAACGAAACTTGGTACGATTATTCTTCATACTCCTGGGGAGGTTATCGTATACTTTTCATCACGCTACAATCAATAGGAGCAGAGCAGTGAAGGGAAATGTTGGGAAAACGGGAGAAGTTGCTCCATTTTTTAAGCTTCCGTCGCGTGTGCAGCCTTAATGGTTAAAGCTACATAGAAATCATTTATGACGGAAATGTTCTACATAAAATTATCTAAAAAATATCCCACAACAGCATATGTCTATCTTTTATGGTTGACTCACAATAACACGTGTAACTCCCGATAGCTTAGCAGTTCGGAGCTTTCTGATTATATTTGTTTACTCTTACGTTTATAATACTCTCACTCATCCCTAATTAAAAGTTAATATTATTACCTATTCAATAAAAAAATAATCATAGTAATCGGTATAGAAACAACAGACTTATACATGAAATACGCTAATAATAAGCCATCGCGCCGTCGCCGTCGCGCGTGAATACTGAATCATGCCATAAGGATTATTTTTGTGTAACGGTTGCCGCGCTCGACGCGGGTCGTGGCTGTTGATGCGTTCAGAGCGTTCGACCTTATTGACAGACAATAATTGATTTTAACAAACAATGCTTATCAGCGCGACTTTTAGTCTTTAAATAGTTTATTTGAATTTCTTTTGTTGATATTTTATAAAATAGGTATTAGTTGTTTTGGTAGTGTTTAAATATTCGTCCTTCAAATTACAAATTATTAATAGTTTTCATTTTATTTCCTTGGTGAAGTAGTAGTAGAAGTAGAAGTAGTACCTATGCATGGTTTTTTAGATACCGATAGGTAAGTTTTGGCTAATTTATGTTCAATTTTATTTTTGTATTATGTAGGTAAAAGCGTAGATACTTTTATTAATTATAGTAGTTATAGGTATTTATTTGTAAGTGAAGTAGGTATAGGTAGATGGTATTGCACAAGCGTTTCAGCTTTATTTTCATTTCTTTTTTTTGTTGTAAGTTGTACATATTTCTGGGTATAATTCTATTAGAATATTTTAGTTTAAATAGGCACTTAGATTTTAAGTGTAAGGTAGCTATAATTAGGACCTCTATCGTAGGTTATTTTGTTAGGTAACTGACAGCCTTTTCGTTACCGTCGATTAAAAATAAAATACACAATGCCACCTAAAAAACGCCACTGAACCGTGAGGAAGGACATATGGTAAGTACTTTTTTTCGAAAAACGACGGAAACGCGGACGAAGTCGCGGGCAAAAGCTAGTCTAATATAAATCTATACTTATAATAAATCTGTAGAGAGGTCAATTCTGTACATGATATATATTTTCAAAATAACTATCAGGGGGTAATTAGTGATCGATACTGATGCCAAAAATGCAATCAGTAAAATTTTTGTCTGTCTGTCTGTCTGTCTGTATGTTCCTTATAGAAACAAAAACTACTCGACGGATTTTAACGAAACTTGGTACAATGATTCTTCATACTCCTGGGGAGGTTATCGTATACTTTTCATCACGCTACAATCAATAGGAGCAGAGCAGTGAAGGGAAATGTTGGGAAAACGGGAGAAGTTGCTCCATTTTTTAAGCTTCCGTCGTGTGTGCAGCCTTAATGGTTAAAGCAACATAGAAATCATTTATTACGGAAATGTTCTACATAAAATTATCTAAAAAATATCTCACAACAGCATCTGTCTATCTTTTATGGTTGACTCACAATAACACGTGTAACTCCCGATAGCTTAGCAGTTCGGAGCTTTCTGATTATACAGGGTGGAATTTTGTAATGCCACCTGGAGGGAAAGTACTCTTAATACTGCAGATAGAAAATTTTACTCAAAGGAAACATTCCTTTATTTTTGAATAGAAAGCAAACTGCATTCAAAGATTTTCGAAAATTCTCTTCTCCCACACCCGGGAATCGAACCGCCTAAAATCTGAAAAAATTATACCCTGTACTTTTATTGCATCGATCGTTAGGGTCAATTATAAGGATGAAATCTCTCTAACAAACATGATAAATTAAATGAGAGGAAAACCTACCTGCGAGATCGCCAGATCTCACCCCATTAGATTTTTTTTGTGGGGATACTTATGTAAAAAATCAAATTTACATGAAATCATAAGCGAATGACAACGAGTTGAGAGTTGAAGTTCAGAATACGATTTATAATATTCACCACAACACTTTATTAAAGGTTACTAGAAATGAATTCGTTAAAAGAATAAAAATTTGTGTATCCAAGAGAATGGAGCCCATTTCGAGCAACTAATTAGTTGGTTTACCATTTTTTGTAAATAATTAATTAATTTAAGATTTCCTGGTTTTCTTTTCATTTAATTTATCATGTTTGTTAGAGAAATTTCATTCTTATAATTGACCCTAACGATCGATGCAATAAAAGTACAGGGTATATTTTTTCCAGATTTTAGCAGGTTCGATTCCCGGATGTGGGAGAAGAGAATTTTCGAAATTTTTTGAATGCAGTTTGCTTTCTATTCAAAAATAAAGGAATGTTTCCTTTGAGTAAAATTTACGTACTCAAGACGCTTTATGTTACGTAAGAAAATATGGACGTCCCGACTTATTTATTTCTGTAACTACCAAGCCTAAGTGGGATGAAATCACTCGGGAGCTTCTTGAGGGTCAAGCACCGCATGACCGCCATGATATTATTGCAAGTTTTTCATTTAAAATTAAAATCAATGATAGATCTACTTACCAAAGATAACATTTTTAGTATAACGCGGACGAAGTCGCGGGCAAAAGCTAGTATTTAATAAAACCCACGCCGGTTGCACATCGCGGAAAATTTCTTCTCTCTCTCTCGAAAAGCGACAAAAAAATCGCCGTCTCCGACGCCGACCTTACGCAGACATCTTTTTATTGCGAACGTGCCCCTGGCCTCACTCTTTCTTACCTCATAACACAGTTTCTCTTGGCTTTTTCCCGTTTTTTTACTCCATTCAACCCCCGTCGGTGTGTGTAGAAAAAACTTTGTGGCCTCGTAAAAGTCCACTTCTGTGCGAAAACTTGCGTTGTTTTGAATTTAGAACTTTTGTTTCGACGTCGTTGATTTTCTTTTTTTTTTCTTTTTTTTTTGTTGGTGACTTTGGAATTATTTAGATTACAGAGTTCGACGGTTGTCTTGGTGTGTTTGTGTTATTTGTCTTTTCCTTCAACGCCGTCATTCTGGTCAGTGGTGCTTTGAGGAAATTGGAAGTCTTAACTTTTCACATGATTTCCGCTTGTTTTCAAATTGTTTGCGTTGCGGGGAAGAAACACCATTACTTTTTTTCAAGATCGATTCCGTTTATTGTAAGTTGTACTACATAAGTACACTTTATTAATTAAAATATATCGTTGGCTAACGCCAACGATATATTTTAATTAATAAAGTGCATCATTGTGTTTCATTAATTTTGCTGCAGTAACCTGCAGCAAAATTAATGATATGCAACCTTACGGAACTTTTTAAACTCTTGCGTTCAGCATAATTGCTCGGTTTATTAAAAAATCGTATTTAAATACTAAGTCTTTCATCAAACTTTAATGAAAGGTATTTCATTAGTGAAAAAGAGGAATTCTTTTGAGAATTATAATTACGGCTTCGTTAAACTCTACGTTTCTGAGCATGAAGAAAAAAAGCTTTTAGCTTGCTATATTAAAAACTAAAAACGGATCTTTGGAAAGAATCTAGTCAAGTTTTGAACATCAAAATGCTTTTCATGGTTTAACTAACAAGCGCTACATTTTTATCCGTTTGATATAATGCGCATTGGCAACAAAACAATTTCGTTATTAGACGTTTTTTCGAAGCCTTGGACTGGAAATAATCCAGGGAATGTGTACAAGAACAAACGAATAATTTTTCAAGTAGGTTTCATTTTAATTAATCTCGTAGCTGGCAGGCGCGTGCCCGTTTCCTATTTCAAAACTAAACCCGAAACAATTGCGCATCGTTCGAATTTTAAAAACTGGATACGTGATACATGACATCGGAGGGGCCCGCATGCCGTTATCTAACTACCCCTAGCACATCGACCATTATAAAAAGAGCTATAGGACAGCGGTGAGTCCCCCCTCGCTCGCCTTATTTTGTTGGGTTTCGGGGCGGGGCGGGAGGTCGAGTGCTCCTGGTGTGTAATGCACATTTTTGCATGGAGCTCCGCGATCGGGCTGGGCTCAGCTCAGCCCTGCAAAGCACGCACACTACAGCACAACGGTGTCTATGTGTGTGTGGTGGCATATACACACATACATAGTGGATGGATTCTGTTTTGTAGGTTTTTTTAATGACCAAAATTTTGTAGATTCCCGATATTGTGCTTTCGAAACCTACCTATCTAAAGTAAACACATGTGAGGTTATTGGCTATCTGATAGGATATGGATTGGTTTATGAATACATATAGGTAAGTACCTACGCTGAACAAGCCAACTATTTTAAAAGAATCTTCCAGTTTCAGTAACCATAGGAATTGTACCTACTAAGGATATCATAATTATACATCTAACGTCATTACGAAACTTACAATGTATTTGAACCAGTCTTTGAACTATACTTTAATTACCGTGTTCTCAAAACACAAATCTCACCTAATTTGTAGGTAGCTTTTAAGCATTACCAAATACAGATAAGTACCTAGGTACGTATTCAAAACATACATCACTCCGAATAAAGAATAAAAGCCCCAACTACATACATAAATGCAATTGATTTCCCGAATACCTACATACATATAGGTAAACCGGAGTCATACTAATCGAGAGTGACGCTCGAAAAAATCACAACCCCTGGACGCAGACGAGAGGGGGGAACGGGGTGGCAAAGAGGGGGGTGCAGGTGGGGTTGCCAGTGTTTTTATTTTTCATGATTGGTGGATTGCAACGGGAGTAATGATCGATGGAATTAACGTGCGCCACTGGCCACCACGAGGGCTTCAGTTTTTAAAATTTCGAATGCTTCATGTTTTAAAAATGGAATTCCATTGGAACTGTTGGTTTTTTAAACGGTTTTGTGTTGTTGAATGAGCGGTAATTATAGTATTTATGTATTGTGTGTGGAAGGAAAAATATCAAGAAAGTCAATGAGTATAGTTCTCATTGACTTTCTTGATATTTTTCCTTGGATGGAATGGAAGACAAGGACGTTTTGGGCGGACCTAAGAATTATACAAGAGATGTTTAATAAGTACTATCACTAAGTACCCTTGCTTCTTTATCGTGTGGTTAGTGCCTACTGCCTAACCTGGTGTCAGTGTTTCTATGCCTGCCAAGCACTCACACACACTTGGCTTTGCATCATGCTGTCGAGAAATATCTCTCAGGCATGTTGGCTTCTTCAATCATCAAATGACTCCTCCCGCTCCCGTGTCAGACTTCTACTGACTAAAAACCACTCATGTTCCTTCTTAGCCCTTTGGGCCTTATCATACTAGCGGATTGCGAACGTCTTCAAACCCGGCGCGCAACGAATTCTTTACGGACACACAACGAACACACCGCGGATACGCAGCGAATTCGTTGCGGACGCGCAACAGGATCGCGGTTAGGATTGCGTTATTCTAAGGAACATAATTTCCTTCTAGTGCGCATGGTCAGAGCTCGAAGTACCAAGAACACCAAGAGGTGTTTGGTTTAACCCAACATACGACCTTCTAGATAACAAATTCTCGCTGAATTAAGAATTTACCTACCTACTTCTCTTTGATTCACACACAGTTATGCATGTAGGAACGGACTAGACCTAGCTTTGTACTTAGGTAACGTACGTGACCTGCTACCCGAAACTGTCAAATTTTCCTAATCAACCTTGACCAAATACTTATAGCGATAAATCTGCAAAGCTATAAAAGAAATTTGACAAATATGCTGACAGACAAATGTGCTGTCTGTACCTGCAAGAGTTATGAGTTTTCACAGTTTAAAACTATGCAAATTGCAAAATCATATTTAATGCATAAGTAGAGCTACAGAGAGAGCTATAAAAGCCACAAAATTCAATAGAATCCGTCCGATTACGTTTCAATCCATAAACCGAGCCGTCGCCACTCATAAAAATATCCGAACGCATAAAATTTTTCTACCGCACTGCATTTTTTTTTATTTCCCTGCAGCACAGACACAGGCACAGATATATGGATCCTATATTTCGATTCCGTTTACAAATTAAACAGACAGGATGTTTACATACCTCCCTATCACCCCTTCACCCCCTGTGTATGTGGCCATATAGCCATACATTAACATACATACAATGATTTATACTCCATACACATTTGGCATAATTGAAAAATGGCCGTCGTAATGGCGGACCACGGGACACTGCAAATAATAAGCTTTTAGGGTGACGTCACGGAATGTTTGGACTAATTAAGCGATTAATGCGAGGTGACATGTTCTGTTATGATTATAACTGAAAAAGCTTTGAAGTAACCGGTCAACGTGAACTTTAAGGGCGATAGAGCAAGTACCGTTGGCGAAAACGAAGTGTAATTCTTGAGATTCTAGGGAAAACTTTTTCTCTGAAATTATTGCCATTACAAAGGAATATCCTTTGTATATCATTAAAAAAAATGGTTTATGCTCAACTTTAATGACTGATATTTGGTCTAAAATAAGACTCGAAACCCTATTACCCCTATTTGGTCTTAGGGACACTTAAAAATCATCACTGTCACCTAATCATACTAATCTCTACTCAAATCTAATTCTAAACCTATATTCATTCGTGGACAGTCCTAATAATAGCAGCATTTAAGCAATAACCCAAGCCGAGGTCGGTCTGCGGATGGGTGCCCGTCCATAACATTCTAAGTTAACTCTGTGCCTAGAAAATCACTTTATGCCGTTGATAATCTGCCGAGCCGTTTCCCCAACAAAGTTTTTTAAAATTCGAAGCATCATCATCATTCTCCTAATATCCCAATTCATTTACGGTCTTTCTTCCATACCTACTTCTCTATCACTCCTCACTTCATCAGACACCTCTAATCTTTTCTTGCCACATCATCCTTTACACAGTTCTGGTCTCCTGGATGAACTAGTTAACCGCCGTCATTGACAAGACTAAAGCCGCATTCACAATTTTGTCTGACGTGTTGTGTCGTGATGCTCTCTGTCATGATGGCTACTGTTCACATCTATATGACGCGTTATGACGATTTTTGACGTGATAACGTCTTATAATTCGATGGCCGGCTGCACGAACGAAAAAAGATGACGTCATGAGTCGTTACCTCGCTATGAGGCGTTACCTCGCTCTGAGGCGTTAGCTCGCTCTGAGGCGTTACCTCGCTCTGAGGCGTTACCTCGCTCTGAGGCGTTACCTCGCTCTGAGGCGTTCCATAGCAACGGCGTGTTAATTGTTTGTTTATAGCAATGTAAGTGCTGTATTATCTTATGACGTTGTCACGTTCAAGTATCGCCAGTAAACCGACTTTACAGACAACCGTTTTTTTTATCAGTTCCGTCGTCGTTCTCATCGTTGCTGACGCGCATCTGACGCGTCACAAGTCACAACACAACACTGGCGCGTGCACACTAGTCCGACCCGTTGTGACGTGTCGCTGCACCGCCTCCCGCACCTCACCCATTCTGACGCAGACCGGGATCGCTTCTGATGCGACACAACACAAGCCATCATAACACACTGCGTCAGAAAAATGTGAACGCAACCATATTAATTGTATGAAACCGATACCTTTCTGATGCATCACAACACAACACGTCAGACAAATGTGAATGCGGAGAAAAGCATCTGATGATAAGTTCCAGTTTTCACACACATCATCGTTCGTTGTCGTCCTTGAAAACTGAAAACACGTAGGCCCAGTAAATAGTTAATGAACGACTGACATTGTAAAGTTGGGGTTCGCGTCCCGAAAGCGAAAGTTGCATACCGAGTACTTTATCTGTAGGGATGGCAATCTTGAGTATGAGGAGAATTAATACGGTTCACGAATTGGAGAATTTGTTTTAACAAGGTACTGCTATTTACGAGACTGGTGTTGAGATTATGAGGTGCAGGTTTCTTTAAACGGAGTTTGGTCCAGTTACAAACCCACTTTTTTAATTTGTAGGTAACAGCTTTGAAGTAGTATACACTTGTTTTTGCGGTGATTTTATATCTCAATCATCATCATCATCATATCAGCCGAAAGACGTCCACTGCTGGACATAGGCCTTTCCCAAGTGTCGCCACATTGACCGGTCCCGTGCACCTCGCTGATATCTACTACTCTATTTTAATAGTTACTAGATCTTAAATCTTAAATTCACTGACAGACGTACAGTCAATTGGTCTAGCTAGAAACTTAAAATTTTTCTTAAGCGAAGAAATGAAGGACAGTTCTCAAAGGGTTTTAAAATTAGACCCTTAAAGGGGTTAAAAGATGATAAAAGGTTTTAGTTCATAATAAAATTGGAATGATGGAATAGTTGGGTTTGTACTAGGTACATTTTTAAAGCGTTCGATTTCTAACGTTAAAAATTAAATTCAAATGCAAGCAACGCGCCACCCCTATGATAATGTGGTTAAAATACGATGCAAGTTGAGTTTGCTGCAACTGACAAATCACTTAGTGAATCTACTGAAAGTGAGTGTTACTAGATACAATATTTAATGTTTTGTCGATATATCTACTTAGCTATGGTTAACTTTTGGATACTAGAAGATTTAAGTTTTGAGATACTCATTGAAAAAATCTGGTGAGTTCAAATCTAAAGAAAAGAAAAAATATTTATTAAATTCAAACAAGACAAAACAAACAAAAAATGGATAAATTAACAACAATCTGCCCTCGTTACTAAAAACTAAATCATTGATGATCAACTAAGTTGCCACATTCAGTATTATTTGACAGTGACAGATAGATTTTAATAATGGCAACACAGGCCACTGTCAATTTTCTAAAACCAGCAACACTGCCTATGGAAGAAGAACACCTACCCACATAAGTAGTAGAAAAAAAAAATCAACGACAACAAAAAAATCTCGTCTGCCTGTCTGTAGCGACTGCTGAAAAAACTCATTAAGAAAAACAATGCATTTAAAAAAGTTGAACACAAAAATGCACGACATTCTAACACTCAGTGCTACAGGAAGCGATGCCGTGTCAAACTTCTGAAATGTTCAGCTTTCAGCGGCCGTTCACCCCAAGACGCCACCTTCCCACACCTGCAACACCCTTATTACACCCTAACATAAGACCCACTTTCCTTTAACATTCAACGAATGAGGTTCTTTTAATGACCGTCTTTATGCATTCGTGAAAACCCTTACGTCTTACCTCTTAAGGTTTATTTTGGCCAAGTCTAGCTGTATTTATATAGTCTCTTTGTATGCGGACGTTATAGAAAACGCTTAGTTTTCTTTTGACGGATTTCGCGTGAAAGAAATTCGGCTTTTAAGAAAGTTGCTGACATGTTTGTGTTTTTTCTGTTTTTCGAGTTGAGCTATGGCTTTAATTATTTTTGCAAGTGCTTTATGTACCTTTTGAATCCGAGCAATTAGTAAAATGTTTTATTCTTTAAAAACTATGACCTATTTTACTAAAACAGTCTTATTTTCTCGCCACCCTAAAAGCTGAGTCTGTGAAATATTTATGTTGGTGAAAGAGTCATTTGCTCAAATGGCTCTAATGACACCAACATAAATATCTACGATGATTGATGATTCATTGACTGATTGATTTTCTGCATTTCTGTAAGAAAAAGAAAGAAATTCTTATACTGTCCTGGAACACTATAATGCCCAGTTTGACTAGTTTCTGAGGACCTCAGGTCATTAACTCGCAATTGTTTTGATTTTAATTTCGGTCAACTAAAATTTGTAAAAACATCCCATAACTGAAGTTCAGGAACGCCTACACCAATCAGGTTGAACATACCAGTTTATGTGGATCTCTCATTGTACCAGAAATCTATACAAAGCAAGGCCATGATAAACTAGAACAGTATAACTTGATATTTCGCCGTGTTGTACCTAGGTACATACATACCTGAAACAAAATGCCCATGGTTTTGGCACCGAGTTTGCTAGACAAACGCAAACAAAAAAGTGATTTTACACTTCTTTTTGGCAGAAACAGTTATGAATTTCACCCGCAAGTTATTTCAGATAAAACTTTTCTGGCCCTTAATTACTTGAGAAAGAACAATAAAAAATCAATTTCTTAAGGGCAATGACGTGATTATGGCCACAAACACAATAAAGCATTCTGTAACCAGTTGCAGAATGCAAAACTGAACACAGAAGTTAGCGTGTAAAGTTACAAAAAAGGTTCAACGGCTCCCAAGTTTATTTATTGCTTTTACTTTTTAATTTAACGACGAGAACTTGGCACGCGAGCTTTGGTATTAGCCTTTAATGCCCCTACGTTTATTTTCGACGAATTAAAAGGTTTAAGAAAAAGGTAAGCGATATTTATCGTTAATTAATTTGATTTCGATCTGATGGAATTTTGGAGTTTTTTTTTCTTAAGATATGTTGACGTGTGAGTTTAAGTTTTTTTATGGCGTTATATTACACGCTCAGATTCTCACTACAAAAAAAGCTGTTGAATTACAAGAAAATTGCTTAAACTTAACATATCTTGACCGACCCCCTCTGACGCACAGGACGCCAGTTTCCCAACAGTGGACACGTTATAACTTTATAAGCTGATTATAATTATCATATAATTTTAAGTTCTTATCCAATAAATATCTCACGAAGAACCAAAGTAACCGCCTGTAGCCCGAAGAATTGCCAGACTGGACTGGCAGTGGGCACGGCACATTGCACGCAGAACGGATGGCCGATGGGTCCGAAAAGAACCGGAAGATGTTGCGGTGGCTTCCCTCGAGATAGACCGATGACCTGGAGAAGGTTGCGGAGATATGCTAGATGCGAGACGAACGGGAATGGTCAATGTGGCGACACTTGAGGGAGCCGTATCTCCAGCAGTGGACGTCTTTCAGCTGGAATGATGATGACGAGCAATATTCCCCATTACTCATTGTTCTTGACTTTTCACAAACGTCAGTGATGGGCGAATCACTGAGGGAGCATTCAATCTTAACTTCAATCCTCCCAAAAATAACTGCATTCTAAACTAACCCCTCTATTAAAAGCCACTCAACTTATAATACACCGTGATATAACAATCAAGAGTGCATCCAAGACCCCATTCTTCATCACGCCTCGTCTGAAACTTGCGGTGCATAATCTGGTAAAAATACACCCTTAGGCACTCAAGCGCCCTCTGGTTCGAGCTGGCGGCGTTTACGTCTCAATGGTGCCTTGTTTGAGAGAAGTTTTGTTGCGATATGGCTCATTAGACTAGTGGCGATGGAGCATAGAAGATTGAGAAAGAATAGGGAGTATGGGTTGTTTGTTTTTTTCATGAATGGCAGACTGACTGAGGATTAGTTGTGAATGTTATGGCTATTTGAAGGAGACCTTAGGCAATTTTTTACAAGTTTTGGCTAGAAAATATGACACGGGCCTCCAAACTTAATGCCTTTTACTTAAACGCCTTTATTTCGCTGTATCTACCACAATTTCTACCAAAGATGCAAATTGCTAACATTTTTGCACAAATCATCGTTTTATCATCGACCTCATCTTCAAGACAAGATTGAGGTCAAGAATAGGCCCAATTCATATTAAAAAATTTACTCCTCTTGAACACCAAGGACCTCGAATAACTACCACAACTAACACACATACTAGGTTCTGTATTACAGGCATAATTATGCCTGTAATATGTAACTAAAATTTTAGTTTACAGACGACACTTACCAAAAAAAAGTTACTTCAAAATTACCCACAAAAACCATGCTATCCTACCATTTCACCCATTACAACCTGATGGCACGACCACAACACTGGGGATCGTTTTAGTCCTTAATTAAGTCTAGCCACTTCAGGTAGGCTGAGTCTTCGGCACGTACGGCCAGGGGGCGCGCGCGTCGCATAATTTGATAGAAGGACTCTTCTTTATGACAGGGTGGACCGATCTTGATTTTTGTTTTTAGCTTTTTTGGAGGGCGTTGATGGTTGTGGCCTGTCGTGGTTGTGGCAGGGAATTGTATTTTGGAAAGACATGTTAAAAGAAAATGTGACAATGTAACATAGCTATGTAACAACGTGACGTATTAGTAGTTAATAGTGGCAACTTATCTAAACAATTCCATAGGTTGGTAAAATAGATTAAGAAAGTGAAACTTACGCTTCGATCTGCCAAAATCAGCAAATAAGAAAAACTGCGCAAGTTCTGAAATTTTTAAGGACTTCAGCACCTTCAGCTACCTGATCCTGAGGGATCTGTGCTGAGGGATGAGGCTGTGTGTGATGCTTTCGGTGGCTTATGTCATATGGTGTGTTATGGTGGCATTTGCCCAGTAGTGTAGCACACAAATAAATATATAAACAAAAAAAAAATGAAGATCCAGTACGTTTTTTATTTTAATTCTCGCTATCACTGATTTAATTTCACCTTGGCTTGCAGGTCAGTACATAGGCCCTAACCCACGTAAAAATAACCCCAGCCTTACCAACAAGGACATTCTGAGAAGTAAAAACTACTTACAAATAATTAAATGAGACATATAAATCGTATGAGGCGTAGGCAGGCGCGTCCGTCGGCCGATGATTATCTGGAAATAGACGCGTTTCGAACGCGGAGACCAGACTGGTGCCCCTCCCTAATTATTACCCAGCTTTGATATACGCCATGACAGTTGTCGATACATACTTGGAATTTAAATAAATTAAATTATTTGTCCTTTTTACTCAATACTCAATTCTTTATTGCATTCCACATGTAACTTTCTTCGGTTGGTGGGTGCCTTTTCTTCAAAATCAGGTTAGATGCCAATTTTTGGTCTAGATTTGAAATGTATGCTGTGTGTTTGTGCCCGATTGACGGAAATACGCTCGTCCCCTATTAGGTACCTACATAGGACATATAAATAACTGGCGAAAAATGGATGTGCTAATGGACACACCTCTGCATTACCTTTCGGGGATTACAGGCGTGATGTTATCAGGGAAATTCGTAATTTCGCAGTAAACTGCACAAGCTTAATTTTGATTTTTTTTTATTTAAACTGCACTTGTTTTCAGGTCATTATGAAGTTTGAACATTACAGAGTAAGAATACAATAATCCTGTAAGAAAGGAAATGCTCTACATTCCATCACAATGACACCGGAAACGCATAACATTCCAAGATACATTCAAATCCCAAATCCATTCTAAAAATAAGTCGACTAGTAACAAGTAACGGAATAAATAGTTAATTAAAGCAAGAGCATCATTATAATTAGTTTTAATATTGGACCAAATCTCTATAGATAAACTAGTGCACCCACACGTCTGGTCTGACTAACTTTCATTCTCATTGGAATATAATAAACCAGTAATGAGATGTCTGCTACAATAAATACGCAAACACATACATATACACACAAACATACTGTTTATATCTATAGTTCTGAATGAATTATATTGCTGTGGAAGATCGGAGTCTCCTAACACAGGCATTACTTGCTTAAAGGGGGCTCCAATCACCAACTAATGTAAAACGTTTTGTTTAAAAAATAAAGATTTTGTATTTGTATAAATAATAATCTTAATAATAACCGCATCTGCCTCGACTTGACTTCCTCGTTGGTCTAGTTGTCGCAAGCGCACCTACTGTGCATGAGGTCCTGATTTCGATTCCCAGCTCGGGCAGTGTTATTGGGTTTTTTCATCAGAAATTTCTCAGTAGCAGCCACGTAGGCTGAATTTGCCCCCGGTCGAAGGCAACACGGACTTAAATATTTATAACTGGCAAAACGTCAGTGTACTATAAGGTACACCTCTACGTAACCCTTAGAGTATTACAGGCGTGATGTTAATAAGTGTTATAATAAACGCATTCCGCTTCCTACCTCAATAACTAAATGCAAAATTAATGAACAAATTATCCTTCCACGAAGTGTAGTCATGACCTTAGGCGGCCATGAGTCATTATAAAACTAGTCAATCTAGTTTCCAGGTAACAACACGATTTAAAAAAACATGCAGTATTTATTTATGGCGATTTTCGCGGGACTTTTTTAGTCTGTTGCACAAAAAGTGCATAGATAATGGAAATGTATCTCGGCTTTTTTTTCTTTTTGACTGGAATTTGCATAGTTTGTTCTTAATTAATTTGACATTCTGTAACGTGGTTGGAAAATACTTTGAAGATGTAAGTTAAAGTAAAATTAATTCGCTGTTTTGGTATATTAATTGTTAATCCATTTTCATTACGGAAACCGTATCAGGTGCAAGAATTTTCACACATGGCAAAGGCCTAAATGAAGGCATTATGAGGTAACTTTTGAATACTTGCAATTTTTATTTGTCACAGGTTTCATAACTTTTGTATCTTTGTTAAAGTTTCACTTAAAAATATAAATGTTAGTCCAGTGATAATTGCTTACGATTTTAGGTAGGTAGGTGATATCACAAAGCAATGTCAAATCAAAGATTTTTAAATGTCAAACATTGATTCGTAATATAAAAAGACAGATGTTAGATAACTAATTGTTTTTATAAAGAATGTTAGGCATTGTTTACTATTATGTAATGCAGATCTATCAAAAATTTCTCCTAGATTAAAATAGGGATCTTCCTTCAGTGTGTTAAAGCTACGAAGTCACTACTTATGCACGATCGGAATTTATTTATTTATTTATTTATTTAGTTAGTTACAGTTCTTGTCAAAAACCAAGTTGTCCACATAAACTAAAAGATACTTAACCCTTAATTATGTGGAGTCATCATTCTCCTGCCCTTATCCCAGAGATAGAGTGTGGACTATTATACACATGTTCCTTAAAATAGCTAGAACAGTCATGTCCTAAGCCCGGTTGGGCACAAAAACGTCTACCCATATTGAGATCATAATGAATCATGTCGTTCAAGTTCATATTTACAGCTGTATGCACAATAACATGAGTTTAATGTTCACAAAATTGAAAAGCAAAGCCAATAAAATCATATTTTCCCAATCACTTTCAATAATATAAAAAGGCCTAACCTTTTTATATTATTGAAATTGAAAGTGATTAATAATAATACCTGTGTCATAAAATCGATTGGCGATTGTTTTTAACCCTGGCAGCCCGGCATTGAAGTAAACAAACAATGTAGGAAAGTGTAGGAATGAGAGTTGCGGTGGTCGAGTCTGTAGTCTGTGGTGAGTGGTGTCGGGAGCCCCGCTGTAGTGTCCTAGAGGCCGTTAGCATTTGTCGGGCGGCGTCGCGCACTGAAAATAGCGCGGGCGGCGCGTCATCAATGCGCTTCGTTTGCTTTATGGCCAGTTATTGCGCGCGTTTAATTACCACCGCACGCCATTTTGAAGATTTGTGAAACGTCACTTTTGGCGCGAAACGTGCACTTGACAAATTACCGTGCACAGTCGCGAACAGACTTTACACACACAGCTACACAATCATAGACTACTGAATTAATAGATTTTTTATTGCCACCCACTTGTTCACAAACAGGTTTCGCTAATAAAAATAAGTTTTGAATTAAAGTTGCTTTAATTGGAATACTTTGAATTGCACTTCCGTGCTGTGATCCTGCGATACGATTTGGGCGAGTAAAGTCCACTTATTTCTGGAATAACAAAGTGCGCCGTGTTACATCGGCTGTATTAAACTTTTATTGCCTTCAGTGCCATTCTTTAGTCGGTGCGAGTGTGCGAACATGCCATTAATTACAGCCGAAACCATTTAAAAGATTTATTATATTTATTCTGAAAATTTAAAAGAGCATAAAATTCTGCAATACTTTTAGGGACATGTCGAGTTATGGTGTAGCTATAAAATTGACAAACAAGTGATTTCAATCAAACTTGGCGTGTGCGAGCTCTCAATTTAATGTCCAAGATTAAAATTAACGTTTGACGGTTTCTCTATAGATAGATGGTGATCTATAACAGTCACAGGGAACGTGAACGATGTGAAAGGTCGCTTGACAGTCGTAGGCACCCTTGCACGTCCAGTAGTTTCCAATAAGTGGTCCTTCGAGTGGACCCGAGCCGTCAGCACGTCAACTAATTTGAACAGCCTTGATTTGTCGCCGGCTACGAAGTACGATGCATTTATTTTTTCCCTTTTTTTCCCTTCACGTTTCATGTTTACTCTCGTTTATTCGACGCGCAGATCTCAGGGCTGCGTGCGATAAGTGCATTGCCCCGAACCGAAATAAATTGTCGCGACGCGGCCGAGTGTCGCGTGGTGCGTACAACCGGTACCGATGTCATGTAGATGTTATAAAGAACCCAATGCCAGACATGGCGGGCGGCCGGTCTCCCGCCAAAACGACCTGTCACTTTCGCGTCGTTACGCACTCGGCTGCACTCGCATGCTGCACTTGCCTGAAGTAATGTATATTGAAGCGCTGATGTCGCAGCGATGAATGCTGCTCCACGTATAATGTCGCAGTGAAATTTGTGAATGTCCGACGACTTTTTATCCGTTCGCTGACACTTGCGCGGTTTTTTGTAACGTCTTCATTCACTTGTCTTTTCCGCGTTCGTCCTCATGCGTGGTATGATTCATAAGAAAGGAGTTTCTTGGTTTTTGTAAATAAATTATTAATGTGTCAATTTGGAAGGCGCCTTGAGTCGGGCAATGTCAATGTTTTTATCGTTGAACTCGGTTTGAACTTTTATTGCAGAAACTTTGCATTGGATTTCACAATAATCGATCTCGAAATCAAACAGCAACATTATTCATTTAAACTTCATGTTCAATAGTGGTACTTATGTGGATTAATGCCACAAAGCTCTATCAGTCAACCTTATGGGTTAATTATGACAAAATAATTGTGATACTCGTATCATCTTCCTGCCCTTGTCCCATTCTATTTGGGGTCAGCGCAACACGTTTTCTTCTTTTCTCCTTCATATCATTCCTCACACAATCTATCCATCTTTTCTCAAAATTGTGATAGGGTACAAAATAATCTAAAATTGTTCCCTTTCGTCACAAAAGTCGCAGCCCTCAACCCCAAACCACGTTTAAGCTGTGTAAAGCCTGTACAAAGAGCGCGCTCAGAATCTGCTAAAGGCATCTAAACAGTCACAAAGACTCATGACTAAGCGTCCAGCATCCTGTTTTCATTGTCGATACAACTCTGTAACTGGGTGATTCACTGACACTAAAATAACAGCGAAGTTAATACAAATTGTTGCAGTCAAAACAGTAGTTAGAGAAATGTTTTTTGTTTGAAAGTTTGCGGTTTCTTTATATTTAAAGTCACGGATGAGAGTTAGGGTTTTGGAAGCTTACGTACCTGAAGGTAAACTTAATTATTATTTTAAAATAAGTAACTTATAAAGCTGCGAGACTAAAATGGAACTGGGCAGAGCATGTCTGCCGGAAGCTGGTGCAGCTGTGGGTCCGAATATCAAAATACTGGCACAGCAAGACAGGATCGCGACAAACCAAGGACACGGCAGGACTTCTAGGATGGCTTCTTCGCCAATTGGCGTGAAGAAGCATATACCTTCGTGAGAAGTGAAAAGAAAGGGTCGAGGCTTTTGCCCAGAAACGAGACGATACGGGCTAACTTAAAAAATAATGTTTGATGTCAGTGCGAAGTGGACAGGCAAAATATTACGGAATGATCTTTTGTAACTTTAAAAAGCTTTCAGGAAGCTCATGATTTGAGGAAAAATCCGAGATTTATATCATTAATTAATACTTCAAATACAAACATTTATCATCATCATCAGAAAATTAATTTGGCATATCATATTTTAATTTAACTCTCAACCCTGCTGCTTCTGTCCATCCCCTATATTAGAAATGCGTCATGGTCACGGAATGGGTCGCATACCATCCACCATCTCGTCCGTAATATAAGGTGTAATCAAACATAATTGTCCGAAAACCTCCGTACGAAACCAACCACAAAAAATCATGTAGATTATATTTTATACGCGTTCGATTCTCAACCTCCTCCACAAAGTTAATTTTGCTAGTCAAAACTACATTGCCATGGGATTTTGAGCCCTCTGTGGTTAAGATTCGGGTGGTGTGGGCTGTTTTCGATGGTATTGAGGTGTTGGTAAGGGATTTAATCCGGTGGATCGCTGCTGCCAAGCGGGTGACGGCTCCGACCATCCGTGAACCCTGTACGGTGTGCAAGCGCAGTTATTGAGATATTTTATTGATATTAATTTTTTGTGATGAGTGATATGGGGTACCGCCGGGTACCTACCTTAATAATTGATTTAGGATTTTAATTGTTGATTTTAACACTCTTTTCTCTTGAATTGCTCATCACACCTAATAGGCATACTTTAATCATATTTTTGAGTTCTTGTAGTCTGGATTTGTGCCCGGTTAGTGGCAATAGGCTAGCCCCCTGATTATATGGGACTTAAACATAACTGTGTATGTATATAAGGTCTGCCTAACCCTTCGGGGATTACAGGTGTGATGTTATGTTATGTTGAGTTCTCAATGGCTAATCATTTTAGATGATACACCAAAGACGGCTCATGATTCGATACCAGTTTTAGTCACAGATTATATATTTTTTTTTTTTTTTAATTAGCCTATTCTGTCCCACTGCTGGGCAAAGGCCTCCCCCATTTCTTTCCAGCTCTCCCGGTGTTGTGCCTTCTCTGGCCAATCAGTCACGAACGAGTCCAGATCGTCACGCCAACGTTTCTTGGGTCTGCCTCGGTGACGACGACCGTCTTCAGGCACCCAGTGTGTGACGATTCTGGTCCATCTGTCCTGATCTCTCCTGGTAATGTGACCCGCCCAGTCCCACTTTAACCTCGCAGACTTATCGCCAGCATCGGCGATGCCTGTCTTGGAGCGTATTATGGTGTTACGAATTCGATCGGTGATTTTGATGTTTAGAATGCTACGTTCCATCGCTCTTTGGCAAACCTTGAGTTTGGACTTCTGAGCTTCCGTCAAAGACCAAGTCTGTGCGCCATAGGTTAGGATAGGCAGGATACACATGTCGACGAGCTTGCGTTTCAGTGAGATAGGAAGGTCACCCTTCATAAACGACTTCATGGACCAGTAGCTCCTCCAAGCATTTTCAACGCGACGGTCGATCTCTTTGTCTTGTCTGTTGCTGAAGGAAACTAACTGGCCCAGGTATATATATTTATATATGATCCAAAATTCCAAACTGCAGCAAACATTATTATCAATATCTGATCCAAAATTCCAAACTGCAGCAAACATTATTATCAATATCTATCACCAACTCATTAAAGATCAGCACATCATTACTTCTTCTATGCCTACCATCACCTCAGTATAGTTCCACGTCTCATCTAGCCTCGTCATAAGAGCAAACAAAAAAGTGAAATGAACTCCACAAATCATCTGTATCGTATTTGCCATCGGTACGTGCGTGTGCGCAGGAAAGGGGCGGTCTGGCCGAACCAGTTCGAGACGCGCGCGCACCGGCCAGCAACCGCGGTCCTGCAACCATTGCCTACTGCCTCATATTCAGAGCGACATTGTTTTACAACCTGCTTCTAGAATCTAGAGAAAAAATAAGGCGAGGCTTTGCAAAAATAATCGTTATATGGAGATAGAGCGGTTTTAAAAGGTTTAAAACCGCTCGTACTCGTATTTGAAAACACAATTTTACCCCGTAGGTAGTGGTTTTCCCTACACGGTGTGAGAGATGTCTACTGACCGTCCTACACAATCATCTTCATTATCGTAAACGAAACTAATATGTACTGTCAATTACAATAATGCACAACAATAACAAAAATAATCGAGCTCACATATCTCCCATTCAAAATCAAAGAAATCAAGTATTGGATGTGAATAAAGAAATATTTATTTCGGATCACATCACAAAATCCATAATATGTTGTAAATAAAAGTCTTAACCTAGTAGGTATTAGTAATAAACCACACTCTGTACACAAAATTGAATTGACTGACATCCACAATCAACAATCATAGGTGATATGATTGCAGGAGTCAAAAATAATACACAGCATATTGAGGACGATGACTTTCAGTACACCAAGAAACAGGATCTCACACCATACCCCTTCCTTCAAAAAGTAGCAACATCAATTAGACACGTTAATTACGACTGTCTCTATACCGTCCATACGCTCACACGCATTAAATCACAAGAATAATCTTACAGGATGTAAACCCCTTTCATTTGATTCCCATAGCCCATATGTCCTCGAAGAAAGAATCAACACGTGGTCAAAACCCTTGCGTTAAAGTTAACGTCACTAATAAAATTATATGAGAACGCATCGGAAACTGGTAACGTATGTTGGATTCGGTTATAGACTTAAGGAACCCTTTAATCTTAGCCCTTAGCTTTAACCCTTTGAACATTTCTAAATAAATGAATTTCTGGGGTGAGTTTCAAGACCACAACCAGCACAACAAAACCGCGTTTAAGAGCTGTCACTGTCAATATTGACACAGTTCGCGAACGCGGGTGGATATGTGCTGATCGCGTTCAGCACCGTTGTCAAAATTTGCTTTATGTAAGCCTCCCGCGAACCGTAAGACGATGCGTTGGAAGGCCTCTCACTAGGTGGATCGATGACCTGGTGAACGTTGCACGGGACCAGTCAATGCGAAACTTGGAAGAGGCCCATGTCCAGTAAGGGATTTCTTTCGGCTGAGATGATGATTATGATGATGATGATGATGATGAAGCCTCCCAATTACCAAAAGTTTTAATAAAAGCATTACTGAGTTTCAAACTTACTAGAGAAATACCACTTAATCAAAAACAAACAGCCCAAAATAAGATTTTTAAATCATACGCTGTTCACATTAAAAAGATTTCCGGTCAAATCAAATACCTTAAACCTTAATCACGCCTTGAGATATTCGAATCAACATCCAAACTATCCAACTTGACATTGAAAGGGTTAAGATTCCCATATGATACGAAAGACCGAACGTCCATACGTCATAACGCTATAATTTAAAAAAAGGGTTAAGAGAAAAAAGTTTTAATATAAAATGACACCCCACATGTGGAGGCATCCGGCCTGCCTACGCGTCATTAAAAACTTTGGCTGTCAAATGAAGAAATGGTATAGTTTCATTCGTTCATCCAGAATTATTTTATCTGTGGCTCGATTATAAACAGATGTTATTCGGCGATAAATCTTTGTCTTTGTGCTGCATGTAAAAGGCATCCTTGTCCAAGTAAATGCGTTATTATTATTTGCAAAACAAAGCGTTAAGTTTTGCGCTCTTGTCATTTATTTTTAGTGTCCATTTCAGTAACTCTGAAAAGTTGTCGTCATATCCATTGCAGACCATAGATTTCAAAACCATGCCACCATATTTTTGTACACCAAGTTTTTGAGTAGGTTAAGTCAACTTCTCCAGTAGTTATCGCAGATATAATGACACTATACCTAGGCCTCTTTGAAATAAAGAGTTTGCCTTTATAATCACATTCGTAGGCATAGGTAGTAGGTACCTAATCATCACCTAATTAGCCTCATTATGTGTACCAATAATCTATACTTCTAAATATGCAAAAGTTTGGATGGAGGTTAGTCACTCGATCACGCCGATTCACGCCAGAACACCTGAACGGATCTAGATGAAATTTGGCACAGAGATAGATTTGTCTGGAATAGCACATAAACTACTTTTTTTTTCTTACACATAGACATTCATTTCCACGCGAACGAACTAACAGCTAGTACGACTTATGTAGTTACTATTCCTTCAGTAAGTACAATTATAACTAACCAAAAAGCCGCGAAAACAACAATAATTGTTACAGAATTATTAAGACAAAGCTTCTCGCAACACGATCAAGTCATCACAGTTAGTAACATCGATTGTGGCATCGATAAGTCTATAAAGAAGCATGATTTTATCAACGGCTAGTCTATGGTCGTTATTAACGATGCGCGCTTAACCAAGATAGATGGTGCCCGATTTTTTATAAGGCTGTATGCGTCGTTCCAATGACGAATGACGTTGCTTCGGTAAAAACATTTTGTTTCACTTCTGCGATAATGAGGGTTAAGCGGCCATGATTGATTTTGGAGGGAAAATTTTAAAATATTTACGATGCCTAAAATGCAATAATGTATAACGTTAAATATAACATCACGCCTTGTAGTACCCGAGGGGTTAGGCAGAGGTGTAGGCTAATAGTACAACCACATTCCGCCAGTTATATTTAAGTCCCATGTAATGGGGCATGCCTTTTTCCTTCAACTGGGCACAAATCTAGAGTGCGTGGCTGCTACTGAGAATTTCCTGATGGAAACCAAATAACACTTTGCCCAAGCCGGGAATCGAACCCAGTACCTCATCCACAGCAGTAAAAATAAACGAACAAACGAGTCAGTCGAAAAAAAGAACAAAATATTGTTACGAGCTGGGTATGGGATAAATAAAAACACTACCAATTAAACACACGAATTAACTTTATTACTCGCAAAACACCTATTCACAATCGCAACACAGTACTGAACACTTTATCGTACTAGATTTCACTTCGATCCTTTCGTTGTATCGCTTAAAAGTAGACTGACCCACTTCGTCCTCAATCGGTCCTTTTATACCCAAGCAAACAAAAGACATTCGAGATAATTCTCTATTATTCAAGAAAGCATCCACAAAAAAATATTAACAAAAAATAAACTTAAAGATAAAAGAACCGACAAGGAAGAAGTTACTTAACGTCGTCGGCATACGGTCGAAATTACAATGACAACTGCCGGCGACTCCCGGCGCCTGACCTTGAATACAATGTAAGTTCTATACCTACTACGGAAATAGGTACCTAAAAGAATGAACTCGTATTTTCTAGGTACTACACAGTTATTAGCGCGGTTTCTCGAAGATTCTAGATGACCGTCGTAACACTGCCCCCTCCTTAGACATGCTCGTCCCGAGCATCATTAGTCCCGTAATATCGCGCCAGTCGGTCCACATGCACAACCTTAGGCGCACCTCGCGGACCCTTCTGTATTCGGTAGGTGACATCGTTGATCCTGGTCACAACTCTGTATGGTCCATCCCATTTTGCTTGCAATTTCGGAGACTTTCCCTTGCTCCGCACTGGGTTATGCAACCACACCAGCGAACTTTCGTCGAAACCACGACTGTTTGCCTTCCGGTCATAACGAGTCTTCATCTTCTCAGACATCTGTTGCCCGGATTGCCTGATATGCTCATACACATCATTTAACTTGTTACGCAGGTCATTCGCGTAATCCGTTACACTGCGTGGGACATCAGGGGGAGTTCCAGTGATTAAGTCTGCAGGCAACCGTAATTCTCTTCCAAAGTTCGCGAAAGCTGGAGTTACAGTCGTACTTTCGTGAACTGCACTCCGATAGGACAGAAGAAACGGCTGTATGTGCTTGTCCCAATCCCTTTGCCTGTTTTCCACAACTTTTGCCAGATATCTTTCCAACGTCTGGTTGAATCGTTCCACCATTCCATCAGATTGTGGGTGGTAAGAGGTGGTCCTGGTTTTGTGTGTACCCATCAATCGACAAGTCTCCTGAAAAACTTGCGATTCAAAATTCCTTCCTTGATCGCTGTGAATTTCTAAGGGTACTCCAAAACGACAGAAGACTTCCTGAACCAATTTATCCGCGACTGTTGTTGCTTCTTGGTTAGGAATGGCGAAGACTTCTGGCCACTTTGTGAAGTAGTCCATGACAACCATGAAGTACTTGTTTCCGCTATCACTTTCGGGAAATGGTCCCGCAACGTCCAGTGCTATCCGCTCCCAGGGGGCTCCCACGTTGTACACTTTTAATGCACCTCTGCTTCGTGTGTGAGGTCCTTTCACAGCCGCACAGCTGGTACATTTGCGACACCAGTCCTCCACATCATCTCGACAGTGGATCCAGTAAAAGCGCTCTCTGATCTTCAGTAGAGTCCTTTTCACCCCCATATGTCCTCCTGAGCATCCATCATGGTAGAGCCGTAAAACATCCGGTACCTTAGCTTTAGGAACAACCATTTGTAGATGACAGCTGTCCCCACGAGCGTTTTCCCATTTACGGCACAAGACTCCATCCTGGATCTCCAAACTGTTCCATTGTGCCCAATAACTCTTCGTGATGGAACTCATCGCAGCCACATCACTCCACTTTGGCTTCGGAGCACCAGCTTTCATCCAGTCGAAGATTGGCTTGATGTCCGAGTCATTTTGTTGAGCCTGTTGTAGAGTCTCCTTCCATTCATCGCTGAGATCCGTTCTAAGCATCCTCACGGGCACTACTTCCTTAGTCTCTTGCCTGGCACAGTGCTTGCAGTCTTCAGGACAAGGTCTTCTTGACAAGGCATCTGCGTTACCGTGAGTTTTCCCACTGCGATGTTCAGTTACGAAGTCAAACTCTTGCAGTAGTTCAATCCATCTCGCCACTTGTCCCTCTGGATTCTTGAACTGTAATAGCCACTTCAATGCAGCATGGTCAGTTCGTAGCTGGAATTTCCGTCCCAACAAATACTTACTGAAGTGCTGCAATGTCTTCACTACGGCGAGCAGCTCTCGTCTCGTTACGCAGTAATTCCTTTCCGGTTTAGATAAAGACTTGCTGAAGTAAGCTATAACAACCTCCTGATCTCCTTTCCGTTGAGATAACACGCCCCCAATCCCAGTATTACTTGCGTCTGTGTCGACTATAAAGTCATTTTCAGTGTCAGGATATCCCAAAATAGGAGTATTACACAGACGTCCCTTTAATTCTTGAAATGCGGCGTCGCAGTTCTCATCCCAACAGAATTGTCGCTTTTCCTCAGTGAGTCTGTGTAGAGGTTTCGCAATGTCGGCAAAATTCTTCACAAACCGGCGATAGTAGGAGCACAAACCCAAAAATGCTCTGACCTGTGTCTTGTCTTTCGGAACTGGCCAATCCTTGACGGCGACTACTTTCTCTGGGTCTGTTTGAACACCTTCCCCCGAAACTATGTGTCCTAAAAAGTTCACTTGTTTTCTGAAAAACGAGCACTTTTTCGGACTCAACTTCAGGTTTGCTGTTTGGATCTTCGACAGCACTCGGTTAAGGTTTCTAAGGTGATCTTCAAACGTACGGCCAACAATGATTATGTCGTCTAGGTAGACAAGACATGCGTCCCCAATCAACCCGGCAAGTACTTGCTCCATCAGCCTTTCAAATGTTGCAGGAGCATTGCACAATCCGAAGGGCATAACTTTAAACTGCCACAACCCTTTTCCTGTTGAGAATGCAGTCTTCTCCTTATCCTTGGGGTCTATTTCTACCTGCCAGTAACCACTTTTTAGGTCTAGTGTGGTAAACCACTTCATTCCCGTCAGCGTATCCAGTGTGTCATCGATCCTAGGCAGTGGATAGCTGTCCTTTTTCGTGACGTCGTTCAGTCGTCGATAGTCCACACAGAAGCGCATACTGCCGTCCTTTTTCTTTACCAGGACCACAGGAGAACACCATGGACTGGATGAAGGCTCTATAACCCCATCCTTCACCATACCCTCAATCATGGTTTCCACTTCTTTTTCCCGTGCAACTGGCAGTCTCCTTGGTCGCTGACGGATAGGTAACTCGTTGCCTGTATTAATTCTGTGCTGAACCAGTCCAGTTCTTCCTATGTCAGCATCACCCGTAGAGAAAATACCGGCGTACTGAAGTAACATCTTCTTAGCCTTGTTCATTTCTCCTTCACTTAAATGACAGTTTTCAAGAAGCGTTGACACGTCGAATTTGGCACTACTAATTTTGCTTCCGGTAGGTAGATCTTGCAATTGACGCATCCAAGCTACTTCCTCACAAGTGCCGATCAAGGTACCCTTCTTAATCACTTGCTCCTTGTCACTTGGATTCAGGATGCGTACAGCTGAGATGTTGTTGGCCTTTACCAGAGTTCGTGCCATCTTCCAGGAAAACTCATTGTTCACCCTTTCTATCAGAACACTTCGATCTTTGTGTCCAGAATTCGGTGGTAACTTGACTGGCACGATCGTTTCTGATCTGCGAGGAAGAACAATTTCCTTCAAACAGTACACTTTCCCTGATGGTGCACCTTCCATGAAAACTTCCTCGGAACCACATTTCAATACACCTTGGTCAATGTCGATCTCACAACGATATTTCCGCATGAAGTCCAAGCCCAAGATGCAATCGTCGACTATGTCGGCCACGATGACGTTGTGTCGGTAAATTCTATCACCCAATTTTAACTCCACCTCCTTCTTGCCTCGGACGGTTATGTACTGACCGGTAGCTGTTAATAATTGAAGACGGTCGCGGTTATTGAAGTAGCCCCCAAGAAACCTTTTCGCCAGGTGAGAATTGACGACCGTGTGAGAAGCTCCAGTATCCAACGTCAGTTTGCATGGAGTTCCGTTGACTTCGCCGTTGATGGTCAGGCTGTTCCCGTCATGTGCTTGTGAGATCGAGATCCTCGGGGCTCTTTCAAAACCAGCCAGCACCCGCCCCCCAGTCCTGGCATTTACTCGTTTCCCTGTTGTGGTTGGGCAGCCACTTCAGCCACCTTTCCCTGCTGAGGTTGGTCTTCTCTTGGTGAGCTGCGCTTAGGACAGCTTGATCGAAGATGACCCCTTTCTCCACAAGTGTAGCACCTAGGGCTGTATCCTTGCGGGCGGTCGCGTACAGGTGACGCTACAACCTCCCTGACCCGGTGCGTACGGTGGTCCTGCCTTACTGCCTCTACTTCTAAGGCATGGGCCAAGGCATCTTTCAGCGTCTCATGATGCCCAAGTCTCACAGCAGCTCTAACCTCCAAGTCGCGTATTCCATCGATGAACACCTGTACCAGATTGCCATCAATAAGTGCAGGGGCAGACTGGTAAGCTTTACGAACCAACTTTTCAACTTCCAGAGCCCACTGCTGTAAGTTCTCGGCACTTTGTTGAACGCGATCCCTTAACTTGGCACGAAAAACATGCTCCAGGTGCGCGTCGCCGTATCTGGACTCTAATGCCTCCAACAGCTGTTCGTAGGTCACATCCTTCCCGAGGGCCTCAAGAATGGTAAGAGCCTGGTCTCGGAGACCCAAAGTGAGCGCGGTCATGGCTTGCCCTTTGGTCCACCCATTCGCTTTCATAACGGCCTCGAATTGGATTTTATAGGCCGACCACGAAGATGTTCCGTCGAATGGAGGCACTTTAAACCCACGCACCGAAGGGGCAGCAACCACTGAAGTTACAGACCCGTCTCCAACCTTAATTTCACTTAAGGCCTTCTTCACATCGGCGATCTGAACTTCGGCCTTGGCGATACGGTTGTCGTGCTGCTGTACCTGCTCCTTCATCATGCTCAGCTCTTTTCCAACTGATGCGTGAAGATCCTTTATCAGGAGCATCTGTTCCTCTTGGCGCCGGGCCTGCTCCTCTTGACGGCGAGCCTGTTCCTCCTTGTCCCGTTGCAACTGCTCCTCCAACCGACGGGCCTGCTCTTCTTGACGGCGAGCCTGCTCTTCTTGACGGCGAGCTTGCTCCTCCTTATCTTGTTGCCGCTGCTCCTGCAACTGGCGAGCCTGCTCTTCTTGACGTCGAGCCTGCTCCTCCTGACGACGTGCCTGGTCTTGCAGCAGTGCCATTAAGGCAGACAAGTCAGGCGCCGCTGATGTAGTAGGCGCCGCTGGAGTAGCTCCAGATGGGCCAGCGACTGGCTCTGACGTAGGCTGGGCACCGCCCGGTGTCTGTGTCGGAGAGTCCCCAAATCGCCTTTGGTCCATACCTTGCTGCCGCTGACTCCTCGTACGGATACTATCCGTGTCGTCCTTCGGTAGAATCGGCATTATTTATCCCACTTCTGACACCAAATTGTTACGAGCTGGGTATGGGATAAATAAAAACACTACCAATTAAACACACGAATTAACTTTATTACTCGCAAAACACCTATTCACAATCGCAACACAGTACTGAACACTTTATCGTACTAGATTTCACTTCGATCCTTTCGTTGTATCGCTTAAAAGTAGACTGACCCACTTCGTCCTCAATCGGTCCTTTTATACCCAAGCAAACAAAAGACATTCGAGATAATTCTCTATTATTCAAGAAAGCATCCACAAAAAAATATTAACAAAAAATAAACTTAAAGATAAAAGAACCGACAAGGAAGAAGTTACTTAACGTCGTCGGCATACGGTCGAAATTACAATGACAACTGCCGGCGACTCCCGGCGCCTGACCTTGAATACAATGTAAGTTCTATACCTACTACGGAAATAGGTACCTAAAAGAATGAACTCGTATTTTCTAGGTACTACACAGTTATTAGCGCGGTTTCTCGAAGATTCTAGATGACCGTCGTAACAATATGTTAAAATGGAACATATTTTAAAGTTAAACGTCTCCTATAATTATGAAACTTTTATAAACAAAACCTTAGTAATTTATACCGACTCAGGAAGCTAACATCCTTACATAGTATAAAACAAAGTCGCTATTTTTGTCTGTTTGTTTGTCTGTATGCTTAAATCTTTAAAACTACGCAACGGATTTTGATGCGGTTTTTTTTAATAGATAGAGTGATTCAAGAGGAAGGTTTTAGTATATAATTTGAACGACATCCACGCGGGTGAAGCCGCGGGCATCAGCTAGTAATAACATATACTCCTCCATTAACTCTTAGCTTTTCAACTATAATAAAATTTAAAAAAACATGTTTACAACGCCACCGATTAGTTCAATTGAGTTGAGTTGCTACTGACTCAATACAACTTACTAATCATATGTCATAAACCGTTGGTTTGAGATAGGGAGAAACTCTAAACATGTACAGTCGAAAACAACAAGCTATTCGATTAATGAATTAAAATCGCTTTAATAATACTGAAAACTGTGATGATGATGATGATGTCAGCAGTTTAAAAACTTTTAAAATCGCTCTTTAGTTTGTGTTACCGCGTAGGCCGCGTAGTTCTTAGAAACAACGCAACGATTTTTGATGGGACCTTTACCAGGATAATTATAGAAAAATAATTCGGGAAGGTTTAAGTAAAAATAGTACTTAATTGCATTAGAATGTAACTAAATGACGTTTCCAGGTGTTATCGAGTCGCAATAACCCTTTGAAACAGGCGCGAGTCGCTTTCAATTTTTTTTTTACTCACGAACTTGACAATAAGACTAAAACAAAAATGATAACAAATTAAATTTTTAGTTCCGTGGTTTCAATATGAATAGTTTCGTAGATTCGTTCGTAGCAAATAGATACTATTGTGTCCGTAGGGCGTAGGCCGTAGGCCCTACGACCGGCCTACGGCGTAGACAAAGCTACGAAAGTTTTATTTGCGTCTGTATTATTTTTTCATTTCATTAGTACTAAAGGAGACTTCAACGATAATTTGTTTTTTTGTTTATTTATAATATCTTTATAAATAAAAACAGTTAACAGATTATACCATCAATCCAGACGGGGATCCAAAGGGATAGGCAGAGGTACAAACAAAAATAAGTTCCAATACATTTTTGGCCGCCACCACTGGGCCCAGTGGTGGCGGCCTCGACTTACGAACAGTAAGTCGTGGGTTCAAACCCAGGCAGGCGCATTACTTTGTGTAATTTATTTCATTACCACTGCTCTCAAAACGGTGAAGGAAAACATCGTGAGGAAACCGGCATGTCGTAGAACCATAAAATTCGAAAACACTGACATCTACCAATCCGCACAGGGCCCGCGTGGTAGATTATAGCCCATTCCTTCTAATAGAGAGGAGGCCTGTGTCCCAGCAGTGGGATCATTAATAGGCTGATGATGATACATGTTTATTCACAAAAAAAATGGTATTCCACTTTGGTATTCGACAGTACATAGCTATAGGTATAGCAGAAATATCAGAAACCTGATACAAGTTCGGTGGCTGTCAAAAACGTCAAGCGTGACCGCAGAAGTGAGTTCCCATTACTCTCCGACTACCATAGACACGTGTTTTGGTCATCTGTGACGGTGTTACAACTTGAAACGAAAGTTTATAACACTTCTGTACATTTTATCACGTTGTTTGCTCTTAATCCCTTGTTAGATGTATGGTAGAAGAATCATTCGGAAATAACCAAATCTAACACATTTGTTTAAAAGACTAACTGCGATACTCAGAGATATTTACCTAATGATTAGTTAAGGTGGATGTTCCAGGGTAGCCCGCGAAATTCAAATTTTCTTACGTTTTTAGCGATTTGCAGGCCAGTGCTAGGTTGTATGTTAGTGAAAATATGATTCGCGGGTGTAAGACGTATGCAGTTACAGAATTATAATCATCAAAATCATTATTACAACCCTCCAAGTTCATGTAACTTTCAAGAATGATTATTTCATCAAAAAGTCATTCTTAATGATTTTAGATCATCGGTTCACGTAGATACAGAATTCGAACAAGATAATCACTCAGACAACCACAATATACTTAAAACATCCATAACATACGCCTGTAATCCCCGATTTGTTTCTTTGATTGCCTAAACTAGGCAGAGGTTCACACACAGGTTATAGATAACTAGGTGTTGCCAGCGGCTTCACCCGCTACAACTCGAAAATTATCCCACGGGAAAAAACTATCCGTGTAACAAATTTTATCCAAATCCGTTCAGTAGTTTTTGCGTGAAGAAGTAACAAATATACACACTCACAAACTTTCACCTTTATAATATTAGTGTGAAGTGTGATACCACCCACATAGATAGCACCCCATTAAAGTAATATGAAGCAAACATATTGCCATAGACCGGATACAAATTGAGTACTTATTTCTGCAATTATCTCAACAAAAAAAACAATTTGATTGTCATAAATCTATTCAACTAAATCAATTTAATATTAACTGCTAGATAAAACTCTATTTGCCCGCCATTTGCATTTCCCTTTGAGCGGGAAAAGAAAATGGTCGCATTTTCCCGCGTTTTTTGTGACGCCACAGACTCAATACGTCGAGAAAGTGAATCATTAGAAACGTGCTCATTTTATAAGTTCCTTTTATTATCTTTGATGATTTCACTCAACTATTAAAGGCGTATTATAAAATAGACAGACATATTACGTAGTTAGTTCTTGGTATTTTATTTAGCAAAGTATTTGTGCAATTAGAAATGCACGGTTTATTCAACTGAAAATCAAAACGATGATAGAAACTCACTTGTTTATTATTTCTTAAAAAAAAAAAAAATTTAAACACTATCGTTTTTGTTTCTTAGCTGCAGTACATATTTATCAAATTAATAAAAGAGTCTTGCACCACACTGTGATCGAGTTTCAGTGACTTTCTCATTTCACGGGGTCCATCACATAACGTTCTCTATCTGAAACTACCGAAACGTCTCGCACACAATGTGACATTTTATTAAATTCTCATTCGTTTGGCGCAGCGAGTGTTATGAATCGCGCGCGACACGCGATGTCGCGAGTCTGCTGTGCACCACCCGGCCACCCGGCGCCCGCACTGCCACCGCCCTTTGTGGCGATATGCTCACCATTTATCACACGATACCAACGAGCCCCGTTATTCCTACGATTAGCCAAGAATTTCGGCACATTTGGTTACGAATTGACATGCTCAAATACTGTGAATCATTCCACCAGCAGTAGTAAAATTGATTTCGTTTGTTTTCAGACACGACAACACCGTACGTCCTCTACAAAGATGGCGTGGAGCGAGCCCCCCCTGGCACGCAGTGGGGCAGCGGAATGCTGGACGGTGGATACCAGCCCATGCAGCACCAGAGCCCCGGCGGGCCCTCACCACAACCCGAGCCGCAACTCGCGTCACCCGCGCCCTCGCCCTACCCTCCGCCACCACCCCCAGACCCCACCGGCGCCGCAGAGGACGCCGCCCAGCAACTCGCTCAACAACAGGCACAGCAGCAAGCGCAACAACAACAGCAACAGCAGCAGCAACAGCAACAAACTTCTCCTGACCATATGCAAGTGGAGCAACAGCTCCAGAGCCAAACCCAGCCACAGCCTCCCTCGCAGGATCACCTGGACCGTACGCCGTGCTTCGTCCCGCAGCCGGATCTGCAGCAGCAGTACACACCGTACTTCAAAGAGGCGCGACCAACGAGCCACATGCTCGGCACAGGCGGCTTCCCGTTACACTATCTGAAACAGAACGGTGGCGTGCTGTCCCTAGAAGGTCCTCTAGACCAGTACGCGGCGCCTGATCTCCGCCACCTGCCAGACATAGTGCAGCCTGAGCCGCCGAAGCCGCGGAAGCACAACCCGAACTCAGAGCTCCGCCTGTTCAAGTGCCTGACGTGCGGCAAAGACTTTAAGCAGAAGTCGACGCTGCTGCAGCATGAACGCATCCACACAGACTCGCGGCCGTACGGGTGTCCCGAGTGCGGCAAGCGGTTCCGGCAGCAGTCGCATCTCACGCAACACCTGCGCATCCACGCGAACGAGAAGCCGTACGCGTGCGTGTACTGCCCGCGCTCGTTCCGGCAGCGCGCCATCCTCAACCAGCACCTGCGCATCCATTCCGGTGAGAAGCCATATACGTGCGGCGAGTGCGGCAAACATTTCCGCCAGAAGGCCATCCTGAACCAGCACGTCCGCACACACCAAGGCGAGCGCTATTCACACATATATACCCCCCGCCTCGCGCGCGCCGCCCGCACTGACCCGCCGGTCACTGCCGCCGGCGCCCGCGCTCCCCGCCGCTCCCCGCACTGTCGATTCGGTCTCGCATCCATTGGCCTTCCTATCAAACAAATTTTCGGTTCCCTCGTCGCCCGTGTAACGCAGGGCGCCCGCGAGACGCGGAAACGACCGCTGGTCGCTCCCGTAACCGTTCCTAGTTTGATTAACCCACTCGTCGGTTTTACCCTTGCTTTTTGACTTGCACCACATGTGACTGACCATTCTGTTCGATTTTACAGACGTTTCGCCGCATCTCATCTTCAAGAATGGAACAACACCGACGCTGTGGCCCCAGGACGTGCCGTTCCCGGCCGATGAGAACAAAGAAGAGATCCAGTCGACGTTCGGCGATGCGGACGGACAAAACGGAGATCCGCGCGGCTCCTGCTTCTCACCAGGTGACACGGCGCAATACCCTGCTTACTTTAAAGATACGAAAGGTCTCAATCACTCAGTCTTCACCTCAGGGCTTTCGCTGCAATATTTGAAAGGTGGCAAGCTACCAGACGTACTCGGAGGGCGGGCGATGCCCCTGTACGTGCGCTGCCCGATTTGCCAAAAGGAGTTCAAACAGAAGTCAACGCTGCTACAGCACGGTTGCATTCACATAGAGTCACGTCCATACCCCTGTCCCGAGTGCGGCAAGCGTTTCCGACAGCAGTCGCACTTGACGCAGCACCTGCGCATTCACACCAATGAGAAGCCGTACGGCTGCGTGTATTGCCCGCGGTTCTTCCGCCAGCGGACCATCCTCAACCAGCACTTGCGCATCCACACCGGGGAGAAGCCGTACAAGTGCACCCAGTGCGGCAAGGACTTCCGACAGAAGGCGATCTTGGACCAGCACACGCGGACGCACCAGGGCGACCGGCCCTTCTGCTGCCCAATGCCTAACTGCCGGCGGCGCTTTGCCACGGAGCCGGAGGTGAAGAAGCACATCGATAACCACATGAACCCGCATGCGGCCAAGGCGCGGCGCGCCGACGCCAACAAGACGCCGCGCCCGCTGCCACCTGCCGCCGCCGTGGTGAAGCCGGAGCTGTACTTCCCGCAGTGCTACGCGCCGCCGTTCCAGCAGTTCGGCGGCGCCACCGAGTTCAAGCCCAACGTAGGTCCGGGCGCGCCCGTGGCCTGCCTGCCGGCGCAGTGACCCGCGCCGCCGCCGCGATGGCACGCGGCGCCCACTCACGCGCACGCGCACCACGACCTATACGCCGCCGAGCGCCTCTACAACTAGGCGCCGGCGACAAGTATACGATGCGCGACCTGCGGACCTGCCCCGTCAGCACAGTAGTCGATGTATGTTTACCGGATCGCTGTAAAACGAGCTTCGATCTGTCAATAGCGTCCTGTTTATACTCCATCGGGAGGTCAGTCGCGATGTACAATTTTCAAAGTTCATCACGTGTAGTGTTACCGTCAAGGAAGCGAGTACAGTTAGCGTTTTTGCCCCGTAATCGTTAAGTTACCACGTAAGAGTTAGTTTTCTCGGTGATTCTCGATTCTGCTGAAATTTTCGCAGACGCTCCGAGCAGTTCTAACCGGAGATTAGGATTTAAAACACTTCGTTGAAATCTAAAAATTAAGAATTGATCTTTTACCACATAACAATATTTCGCGATGAATGTTTCCGGCGCGACGATGTGCCTAATTGTAATAAAATATACATACATATTTTGTAGACGTATTAAGTTAATTTTATTTACGAGTATTAAGAGATAAAATCTGGCAAAAAATGGGGATTTATACGGGAATCCGTGATGCTCAAAATATGTTAAAAAGTAACGATAAAGAATGATAAGAATTTATGAGTTAGCTGTAAACAGAGTGGACGCAAGTTCTTGGAGTGTGATAGACGAACATCGTCGGAGAAAACACAATCATGAATGCAAACCAAAAACGTAGGTTACCTTTTGCCATCAACATTATACTTTGTTAGTGTGTACTTACACAAGGTTCAGTTACATTAATGAATGCATTTACTCTTCATTAACATGTGAGATTACTGAAATGTCTTCGTAACACTATAGGTGCCAAATAGTGTAGTGATTTTTAAATTTTTTCTACCAGCTTGTATTATAGTTGGCCTAGTTTAGGTTGTTACCAGTTTTTTCAACGATGTGACAAAATGAGATGCATTTAAGAGGAAAGGGTCAGACTGAGAGAGGACTGTGATAGCTAGGTAGGTTAGGTGTCTATTTCGCTCATTTTAGCGTGTAACTTCGTGTGTCGAGACTTGGCGAGCACCCGCGGGGGCTCGAGCGAATGGTTGGAACATTTCCTTTGCTTTGTACAGACATTTGATTTTTATGTGAGTCGAATTGATATCGAAATCATTTATGTTCCTAAATTTTAATTATCTAAAATGTTTGATTGTTTCGGTGGCCGGCTGTGGTGCCGGCCCCCTCGCCTTCTTTTGCTTGACTGATTTGATAACATTAACATTATTACGATGAGTGAGATTAGTAAAATTTACCAATTAGGTAACGAGTGTGATGACGCAAAGTGCTTTGTTGTAGTTTGATCCAAGGGAAGGAGGGTATGCCAGAGTAAATCTTATTTCTAATTTAGCTTAGACTATCGATTTTCGAATTACCAAGCAATTCGATCATTCATCGCGAAATAACTTAGAATTTAGGAAGAATAAAAATATTATATGAATTTGTGACATTGTTGGAGTATTCTGGCGATGTGTTGAGTCTTTAGCGTTACCGCGTCCACATTTTTGGGATTAGAAATTAATAGAAAAAAGCTCAAACTGTATACGTGGATTTATAAATTGATTCGTACAGTCTGAAGACTAGGATGAGACAGATATATTTAATATGTCTGCTGAATGAATGACATGAACAAACCGCCATGCGCCAGCAGCCGCGAGTCTCACAGACTATAAACTACGGAACATGCCAGGATAGTCCAGCAAACTTTTTAACATTTTAATATCTCTGTTTGTATGTATAGACAACTTATATAGCTTATTTTACTATATTATTGTGATGGTTTCGTTTTCCTACCGCATAATATGAACTGTTAATTAACTAATAGGTGTAATAGTAAGGTGGATTTATGGGAGTCACTTAAACCATTTTATGATTTGACACTACGAAGTGATCGATGCAATATTATTATTTAGTGGGTTTATTGTGTGTTGATTTTACGACGAATTTATCGCATTGGGCAATTATGAAAATTAATCGGTTTGCTAGTTGTGAACGTCGCAAGCGCATTCTGTCAATCAATCGACACGAGCGATTGTTGTGAAATTGTATTACCGAACCAAATAATGTTGTATACGAAACTTATCGATTCCAAATCGAGTAACACGCACATGGTAGCTTTAGATCGTAACCATAGATTAAACAAACAGCGCATAGACAATCGCGTGCGCTTCTAAAGCTGCGTTCACAACTGGCGCCACAACTAGAATTTTATTTTCCATTTTGATTTTCCTATCAAACTTTCGGAGGTTTACAATTGAAAAAAACATCGTTATCGAAGAAAATTAGAAACATTTATCTTCCGTGACTACAGTTTTCCACATTGTTCACACGTCATGTGATCCTCCTGTTGGGCAGCGCGCGCCGCCCCCTCCCCCCACACAGTACAATAGCCTAAGATTCAGTTCTATATAGTTTATAAACACAACACAAGCAGCCTTAAACAATAATAGTTGATAAGTATTTTTATACAATAAATAAATATTTCTTCCATATTGGGCGGGGGTGGCGCGACGCACCCTAGTACAAAGTTTGAATACAAACAGACAACACAGTGCCATAGCCGAGATATAACCTCAGATTTATACTTATTAGATTTTTATACCGATACAAATGGATTTAATTTTTAAATATAAAACAAGAAGTGATTAAGTATACAGAGATTACAGATGATATTTTATACATTTATTACATACAATATTATTAAAAAGGTAAATGTGAAATAGTCTTAACGTTAGTGTCGTATTTGCAACGTGCTAGGTACCTAAGTACAGATACTTGTAACGCGGGAGTTGTGAAAAATTGATTCGAATCAAACTGCTATCCATTTTGCACAACTTTGTATTGATCAGTCTTCAAATGCACGTTGATTTCTCAAGATTTCTTTGTCACTTACTACTTACATTCAGTGTGGTTATTGTAAATACATATCATTGGGAAATTGGGAATTTTTGGCAGTGTCGCAACAGAAACTTTTGCTTTGGTTTTTATTGAAACCGAAACGTTGCAGACAAAGTGTAAGCCAACAATGTACCATCGGTTTCAGTGGAGACACCTATGTAAGAGTTTAGTCAATGAACGCAGATTCCGTGAATGTAATCACGTCCCAGGCTGTTCTGTTTAAATTGCTCACTGTTTTGTTAAGTTTTGCTCAATTAAACGTGTATGTATACCTATAACGTTAATCTTATTAGTTTTTATTGTGTACGAAATGATTTTTGTAAATGATTTTTTTGAGAGCACGGTTTTGCTTTCTTATGAAACTATTTTTAAGTGCTGAAAAACTGCGATTGTCCTTAGACGATCCGGATCTTATATTTGAACATTTAAATTGGCAAATCTTGTAGTTTTCAATATTACATTCATAATAAACAGTATAATGCCGTATATAAACGAGCCGTCCAGTTCTGATCGGATATCCATACAGTATGTACGTACGTAATCCATGGATTATGTACCCGAGGATTCATTTTATAACATTAATTAGGTTTCAAGCATGTTCCTAACCTTTATTAATACGTAATGTTTATTTATAATTATCTACAATGACATTTCTTACCGACTACCCCTAGGATAGGAGATAGAATCTGTAATCATTTTGCCAATTCTTGTCTAACAAAAGTTTCCTTCATTGGAATTAAATTCCAGCACACGTTTATATCCACATAGCGTCTTGGAGTTTGGAATATAGATATAATAAACTTCGATAGCAAAGTAATGCAATTTTACCCATACCTAAGCAAGAAATTCTTCTTCGTATTTAACGCAATATCAATATCCCTACTTAATTTTGTATATTTTTAAGTTGTTAAAAATATTAAAAGGAGAGAATAAGATTGCATTGTAAAACTATACTTTGCATATTAACGTAATAATTATCAACATAACGTCAATTGTATTAAATACAATGTAAGTGCGATGTAAGTGAAACTGAAGCATTGCTGCACTTGTAACAGTTGTAACAATATGATTAGTTTAGTCTACTAGATCCGAAACTTGACAGTTTTCACTAATTCCTTCGTTTAATAATGCATTTAATTGTGATCTCATGGTGAAATTGTAATGTCTTATTGTCTACATATAGGATAAAAATTGGCGAATGTTTAAGTCGACCTACCACTTCAGTTTCTCGATTATTATCTAACAATTTTTACATATCCATATGCTTCGTAATTTTAAACTTGCATGAAGCAATATATTGTAAGTTATTGTGTACTCTACATTACCATTTACTTTATGTAAAACAAAGCCAAGTTCCCAAACATTTGGATAGTATATACATAGGATACTTTTCGGTTTGGTCGCAAATAAAAACAGTATAAACGGTACATAATTGGTACCGGGTGAGTGATTTTGTTAATGCATGTTATAATGAGCTTAGTGTAACAGATTTAGTTTCATAGACAAGTTGGCTACGAATTATTTCTACGTCTTCCATTTTCAACGTAGTATACTAATTAATACGGCGTTTGACATGTGTCACTTGTTTTTTTTTTTGTAAATTTGGCTTCACACATCGGGGGATACAACCACTCGAGAGCGGTTCATGAAATAGTTCTGGCTTCAATGTGTGAACCCGAGCTTAAGTGTTATTCGCATTAATTGTATAGTTTTAAACCTAAAAGCGTATACCTGCAGTTAGTGCAGCTCCAGTGCAATACACTTGATTTTTTGGCGATATTATTGTATAATTTATTTTATAAATGACTTATTTTAAAAATAGTTGTTAGGGTTAATAAAATAATTGGTAGCCAACATAAAAATGGCCTTTAATAATTTCATAAAGTTAGTGTATCGTATCATTGTACCCACTGCCACTCGCCAACCGCTGTCAGAAATAATAAGGATACAAAGTAATAATTTTTTATCACAATAGAGACTTGTTGAAACAGTTCCACAGTAAAATAAGTGTTGTTGAATTTTTTAATAAAATATGGACATATTTAGATTAATGATCTTGTAGTCTGGATTGAGTTTTTTACAGATTTTATTGAATGCAAAGTTTTCGTGTATGATAATGATGAAGTTACGTCGCCTATTCAGCTTATTTTTGCTACAATACTTATTTTAAGCCATACAATACAGTTTTAAATAATAGTACAATACATATACAGAATATACAATTATATACAATACAATAGACATATACAATAAAGCGGTGATATTATACATATTTGATTTAAGAAGCGTTGTAGGCGGCGTACCTTGAGGCATAACTTGGTTTCATTAATGGGTGCTGTTATATCATTAATTGTACATATTTATTGTAATATACAATAGACTGGTAATTTTACAATGTTGTTAGGTTTCTACAGAGTTATCACTTGAGGCTGTTCCATTACTGATTAACTAACTAATGTTGTTTCCGTGATTCAGACATATTATTTACGAGGATTACACACATTCATTAGCCATAGTTAGAAATGTATATTTTTATGTTGCCACAACTTTATAGCAATAGAACGGTGATTGTTTATACTGCAACAGTGACATAAATATAATGATATTCAATAAGATGGCCTAAGTGAATCAGTAAACAGCAGCCTCAGTCCATATGTTACAATAGAGTATATTTTCTTACATACCTACAGAGACCGGATAATAGAATATATGAAATTCATTTTAGACAATCCCAGAATACAAGATCTAACTTTTTACACACAACAGTTAACAACAGACTTCAGTTATTTTACATAGCATTATTATTATCAACATTTTTTTGTTCGGAAAAAACAGTTGGTTGCGAAATGGTCACAGATATCCAGGCGAAAAAATTGTAAACGTTGGCATTTGTCAAAAATTTAATATTATAAAAATTGTAAATATATTTTCTAGTTCTTCCAAAATGAATAATATCAGTATTAAATACAAAATTCGACTTTGGTTAGGTCAAAAGTGTAATTGTGTGATCTATAGAGAATTTTTGCATTAGAATTTTTCTTGATATTTAACTTTAAAGATATTTTAATTATTTTTAGTTAAGTACATTATTTTCTTTTTTAGATTGTATTTTACTTGAATTGTAATGATCTTGCCTAGAATTGCATTTATGTTAGTTTATGATACGTTTGAAGTTGATACCATCGTATTTATGTATATTATTATTGTATTAAGGGTTTTGTTTGTTTTTTTTTTTGTCATTAATAGAAGTAAAATGTTGTAAAAAGTAAGCTCGTTGTATTTTATCAAATAAACACTTTTTAGTCCAACTGAAGCAATACGTTGCAGTTTTATTTATTTCTTAATATTATTTATATACCTGTCACTTTAGCGAGGGTCCTAAAGGATAGCAACAGAGTAGGTACAGTGCGATCAAATTATCTTGGCAGCTCTGAACATAGGCTTTGCGAAATTTTACGCATGTAAACTTGGGAATAAAACTGTTATTGCCAGATAAACCAATACTTAAACGATCAGAAAATATCTAATTTAAACAGTGAGAAATACAAATAAAATAAATATCATAACACTTTTATACATTCGTTGTAACAAAATGACCTGCACGAAGTTCGGAGCTGCCAAGATAATTTGATCGCACTGTAAAACTCTGTCATGCACTGGTGAGCCTTGAGCCTAGCGGTCACCAATACGACAAGCCCAGACTGTTGAGAATCTCTAGCATCATGAAGAGTAGTAGGTTATAAGGGTCACCCAAGCATGTAAGGCTTGTGGCTAAAGTACCCCCACTACTACCGTGCATAGAGTTCCGGGTTCGAACCTGGGCCATGCCAATTTAATTGGCGATTTCCATGATCTCTGAACGATTTCCACGATTTCCATGATGTTCTCAGTAGTTAAAATTATAAGTGGGAGCAGAGTGGCGGAGCAGAAGTGTGCTAGGTTCAAATCCTAATGCAACGCACGATGTAATGTAAAACACAGACTAAAAATGCTATTTTAAATACGAATAGTGAAAATAATTAATTTCACATTTCAATAACTTGATGTCACTAGTATGCACAAATTAGAATAATTAAGAGTTATTTCGATTCATTTAAATACTATAAACACAGTAGCACCGAATCTGATAAATTTGAACGACAAAAATCAACCTGTACAGGGCCCACATGGCTAGTCTTTTTACAGAGGCCCAGCAGTGGGACAATTATAGGCCGATTAATTGATTATACAGTAGCGGCACTACAAAGAGTATACCATAAATGATAGTAAAACAGTACAAACATACTACAGCGCCATCTATGACATAATTGAAGAACTACCATTAAAAATGAATTGGATCGCGTGCATACGGTTCTGAGTTTGAACCTGGGCCGAGCAATGTTATTGGCATTTTCTATGAGAGTTCTCAGTAGTAAAATCACATGGAAAAGCAGGATGGCGTAGCGAAACCGGAAGTGTGCCGCACCCGTAACCTAATAAAACGCTCGGATGTAAACCACAGACTAAAAATGCTATTTCAAATAAGAACAGTGGAAACAATAGTTTGACATTTCGATAAGTAGATGTCACTAGTATGCACAAATACGAATAATGAAAAAAAAAAGAGTTATTTCGATAAGTATCAACACAAAAGCAGCACAGAATCTGATTATTGATTAAAGAAACAACCAACCTGTACAAGGTCCACATAGCCAGCCCTTTTTACATAGAGGCCCAGCAGTGGGAAATTGATAGGCTGATAGATCGATTATACTGCAACGGCACTACAAAAAATATACTGCAGCAACATAGTACAAAAGTACTACAGCGCCATCTACGATATAGCATAGTGACATCTATGCCACAATTGAAGAACTAACATCAAAACTCTGATTTTGCACCTACTGTGTATTGTCTCTGCATCACACTAAGGTAGACTGGTAGAAAATGCCCAAGGCATTAGGTCCACCTTTATACGACTTTTGTGCATAAAGTTTTAATAAATACATCGTTGTACCCCCCCCCCCCTCACTTTTCACCACACATTTTTTTTATCGGTAACTAATTAAAAATAAATCTGGTGTCCCCTACATTTTGACTGTGTAGGAATTGTCGGTTTCCGAAAAGGCTTCAGCACCATGGACCACATGAGTTCACATGACCACATCCATACACTCCGTCAGATTATACAGAAGACTGAGGAGTACCTATCATCGGCCATTATGTCTAGCGTTTGTGGACTATGAAAAAGCCTTCGATTCGATCGAAACCTGGGCGGTGTTACAGTCTCTTCAACGGTGCCGTATCGACTATAGGTATATATCGGAGTGCTGAAGTGTATTTGTAGAAACGCCACTATGTCGATCCTATTACAGGACGACAGCACGAAACCAATCCAATTGCAAAGAGGTGTGAGACAGGGAGACGTTATTTCTCCGAAACTGTTCACGAACGCATTGGAGGATGTTTTCAAACTCTTGGACTGGGACGGATTCGGCATCAACATCAACGGCGAATATATCACTCACCTTCGTTTTGCCGATGATAAAGTCATCATGGCTGAATCGCTGGAAGATATGAACACAATGCTCAGAGACCTCAGTAACGTTTCTCAACAGGTGGGTCTTAAAATGAACATGGACAAGACGAAAGTTATGTCGAATGTCCGTGTTCCACCCGTACCGGTAATTGTTGGGAGCGATACTCTTGAAGTTGTCGATAGTTATGTTTACCTGGGACAAACTGTTAAACTGGATAGATCGAACTTCGACAAAGAGGTCGCCCGAAGAATCCAACTCGGATGGTCAGCGTTCGGGAAACTACGCAACATCTTTTTGTCCAAAATACCGCAGTGTCTTAAGACGAGGGTGTATAACCAGTGTGTATTGCCAGTAATGACTTATGGCACAGAGACATGGTCCTTAGAGAAGCTCAGAATCACGCAACGAGCCATGGAGAGAGCTATGATCGGAGTTTTTTTTGTGCGACAAAATCCGGAATGAGGAAATCCGCCGAAGAACCAGGGTCACCGACATAGCTCGCAGAATATGCAAGTTGAAGTGGCAATGGGCAGGCCACATCGCTCGAAGAACAGACAACCGATGGGGAAGAAAGGCTCTCGAGTGGCGACCACGAACCGGAAGACGCAGCGTTGGTAGGCCTCCCACCAGGAGGACCGACGACATCGTGAGATTCGCGGGCAACCGGTGGATGCAGTCGGCAGGTTGCCGTTCGTTATGGCGTTCTATGGGGGAGGCCTTTGTCCAGCAGTGGACGTCTTATGCCTGATGATGATGATGAGGAATTGTTTTTGTAGAGAACAAAATTTTTTTTTAATTCGGTGCGTCGGAGTCCCCCCTTTCACCTTGCATAGAAAAACCCAACAACAACTATTGAGCAAGTAGCCCACCAAGTCGGAGTATCCTCCCTGTTCTGAAACTTGGAATTCCTCGTTCGTCTAGTGGTCGTAAGCGCGACTGTTGAGCGCAAAGGCCCTGAGTTCGATTCGGGGGTCGAGCAAAGTTTAATTAGGTTTTTTCATCAGGGATTTCTTAGAAGCAGCCACGGAGCCTGGGTTTGTGCCCGATTTATGGCGCTAGGCGCGCCCCCTATTACATGGGACTTAAACGACTGGTGAAATATGGGTGTATTATGAGGTGCACCTCTGCCTAAACTTCGGGTATTACAGGCGTGATCTTCTTCTTATCGTGTGGGCAGTAAGGTCTAACGACCCCACACACCCTAGTGTCAGAGTTTCTAAACCGCCGCAAGGGCCTCTGACATGGTTTGCCGACCGCCATTTGGCGGCCGGGACCACCGGCTTATACGTGCCTTCCGAAGCACGGAACCATCATTTTATCAGACATTCAGGTGATTCAAGCCTGCAATGGCCTAACCAAACTGGAAACAACTTCACAAAGTATGCTTCCCGTGGGAATCGACAATCGAACCCACGACCACCGGGTTACAAGGCAACCGCCTAAACCACTCGACCACGGAGGCAGTCCGGCGTGATGTTATGTCATGTATTGAAAAACTTCACACCGTGACTCTCATACCCCTTTCTTTTTTTTTTGGTGGGTGGAAAATCATCGAATACCCCCCCCCCGCTCTTGGGCAGAGCGAAGGGGAGTGTCAGACTTCTACTGACTAAAAACTAAAAACCAAACCCATGTTCCATCTTCGTCCTTGTGTCGGAGCCGCGTTATCCTTTCGATAATCCACAGCCCCGACGGGACTCTCATACCCCTAAAACACTAATCCCAATAGGCTCGACCTCTATGTGATAGAACTTTAGACCAGTCAGTTGTAAATAAAAATACCCTTTAACTATATCCAACAATATTATATTACAAAAAATCCCAAAAGTATTACTCACCACGTTTACTCAACTTCGCAATACGCTCTTGATTCTTATAAATACACAAATCCATGAAAGTCAGACTTAGTAACAGACAGTGACCTAGCATGTCCTTTTGAAGTTCCTTCATTGACCTGAACATGTTCTGCAATGGTTCAGGAATGTAGGCGTGGGCGTTGGTTGCAGATCTGCCGTTCAGGTCCCGGAGTAGCATTTCTACTGTTTGGTCGGTTGATACTCTTTCGTTGCCGACTAGGGTGCCGTATAACCTGGAAAATGTTTTAAATTAAAGAAAGAAAGAAGCAGAGAAAATTTTGTTTATTTGGCGTTATCAATAAAAACACCTTAAAAATTATACAAAATAAAGTAACTGATAATACCAAAAAGGCCTCAGCTCAGCATAATGCCAGATGGCAACATAGTGTTATAGTTTAATATCTAAGGACTCGACTGCCTTGTTGGTCCAGTGGTCAAAAACGCGACTGTTGTGCATGAAGTCCTGGGTTCGATTCCCGGGTCAGGCAAAGTGTTATTGGGTTTTCCATCACGAATTTCTCAGTAACAGCCTTGGAGTCTGGATTTGTGCCCGGTTGGTGTCAATAGGCTCGCCCGCTACTACATGGGACTTAAACATAACTGGCGAAATGTGGGTGTACTATTAGTAGGTACACCTCTGCCCAACCCTTCGGGGACTACAGGCGTGATGTTATATAGCTAAGGACACCCTAAGATCCAGCGAGCAGTTGGATATACTTATGGAAAGGTCTACATTTATGTATACAATCGCATACATGTACAAACAGCAGACAACTTTTTCACAAAAAAAAACTAGTGGCCCGACAAAATAGTTAAAATAACAGCAAACAGTAAAAAAAACAATATTCAGGTACCTACTTATAGAGTGAAAAGAACGATTCCATAAAATAGTGCCGTAAAAGATTCATTTAACAAGACCAGTAGCGCCATCTATGTATAGTAACTAGTAACTATAATGACTGGTAGCGACATCTACCTTTGCTACGAATATTACTTTGTACTTTTGTTTATGGTTTTACATCTAGTTTTGCCTTTCTCTTTGCTTACCCTATCTATCCGGAAAGACAGCGTGACAATCAAATGACTCCTCCCGCGCTGGGCAGAGCGGTAGGGAGTGTCAGACTTCTACTGACTAAAAATTACCCATGTTCCTTCTTAGCGCTTTGTGCCGAGCCCGCGGTATCCCCTTCGGACAACTCGCAGCCCCGACGGGTGTGACGGAAGACTGTCTTTACGTTGTAATTTTAAAAGTATGAAAAATATTTTTGTCTTAATACCTGTATGGAAGTGTTGGCCTCAGAAAATATACTTTTTGTTTTAATGCATCTTGTCGTTCGTCATCCTTGTCGTCTTCATTAGACCTGAAAAAAGAGAGACACTCAGCAACATCTATCTATTCTCACAATATAAAACAATCACACTCCAAAAATGCCAAGTGGGCAGAGCAAAGACAACTACCATGTCTATAGAAGAAGCAAGTTGTCAATGACAGTGCATTTTTTCAAATAATTCCTAATACCACTAATGCTCACTTCTGTGATTCTGTCCAGTTTAATGAGCTTGAGGGGTAATGGAATTCTATTTATTTTGAAAGTTTTATTTTTATTAAATCAAAACCGATATTTGTTTGCCGTTGAAGGCCACCCAAACGTCTTCCAGTAGAGTGGAACCCGCGTATGCGAAAACGAATACAAAGGAAAATAAATAAAATGGTGGCTCGGAGCAACTGGATGCGGAAGTTGCAGGTCAGGATGCTGTGGCGAAACTTGAGAGAATAGTGTGTCCAGCGGTAGGCTGCGATAGGCTGAAATGGTTTGATTAAACCGCGCTAAACTGAACCTCGCCAAATGGTCATCATCATCATCTGGACTTAGACCTCCATCAGCCAGGGATTGATGGATCCCTCGCATCCAGCGGATCCCCGCAACCTTCACCAGGTCACCGGTTCACCTAGCGAGAGGTCTTCCAACGCAACTTCGTCTTGGTATTTCGATTTTGCTCGTCCCTAAACGATTATTCAAAACTTACTGCTCTTCCCCATGACTCCTCGCATTAATCAGGGCGACGATCATAGCAACCATCTGTGCCTTCTGCAGGTTGACAGCCAAGACTTTCGGGTTGTTAGGATCACTGCCAGCTGCCCGAAGAGTTGTGGCTTCCGCTTTCATTACGTATATGTCTGCTAGTGGCATTTGCTGGGTTACGCGCCAGGCCTGAAATGAAATAAATTACTTTTTGAAAGGATGAATAGGGTAGTTGACAAAAAAACTAATTAGTCTGTCAGATAGATTTCTAAAAAATATTGGACACAGATTTTCTACTAGGTGTTGCCAGCGGCTTCGCCCGCTACAACTCGGAAATTATCCCACGGGAAGATAAAATCGAGATAAAAAGCTATCCTATGTGTTAATCCAGGTTATAAACCATCTGTGTATCAAATTTTATCCAAATCCGTTCGGTAGTTTTTGCGTGAATGAGTAACGAACATCCATACATACATTCATACAAACTTTCACGTTTATAATATTAGTAGGATTTTCACATAAACAAAACATAAAGCATACAGTGCTTGGAAAACTGGTGTGACGTCACATTGCAGTACATTTCTACTGGAAAGTGACGTCACAAGACCGCATTTGACGCGTTTTCTTTATATCTTTTGTCAATTTTGATTACTTCATTTGATAAAACAGAACACACGAGTACGTATACAATATTTTTCGATAATCTAACTGACGGACTAAACAGAATCACATTTTTTTGAGTCAAGACACATCCCTATTATTCGTTGATGAAAAAAATAAGCATTTAACCGAAGAGCTCCTGTCCAAAATCTAATCTGTCTTTCTTCATGGGGTAGAGAACATCGTTTAGTTGTAATTACATTAATCAGTATGGTTGACCAGGTTGGTGAGGTTTATGGGAAAGCATCTCACCAGGGGTCAACCAGTAGCATTATGTAAAAAAATATTTCAGGATTTCACAAAAAGTCTTTTGTTTGACCAAAATTGGCACTAACTCCCACCACCCACAGAATTGATAAATGAAAACAAAGTTGTTATTTATAATGTTCATAAGAAGAGAGTAACATGTTTATACAGCACTGTGATACAGCACAATCAAAATTTTATTTTTTAATTTAAAAATTACAGATGCAATAAGATAAATAACCACTTACAATGTCCAATATATCAGTGATCTGGAATCTCTTGCCATCCGGATAGTCAATGCCGTAGTACTTCCAGTCTTGTACCTCATAGTTACTCTTGTCTATCAACGTCCAGCTCACCGAGTTGACCGTTATGTACACTGATAACACCGACTTAAGATCCTGTAAAAAGAACTTTCATTTACATAAACCTTTCTTCATAATCCACTGGTTTTTTCTTTTTTTTTTTGATGGATGGGAAATCATCAAATAACCCCACTTGCGAACAACCCGCAGCCCCAACGGGACTGGTTTTTGCCTGCAGTTCTACCCAAGAATTTGGTTGAAAACATCCCACAGGAACATACTAATAACACTATACTAATACTTAATAACTAACGGGATAAATAGTATTCTTTATTCTTGGTCCATCGGTACGGTACCTTATTTTATAAAAGAGATAGAATCTGTACATATCTGTCGTTCTACCACTATCTGTCTCTCCATAATGGCTGAACATATTGACATACAGATAGCCCCATAACTTTATTTTGAAAGTACGCTCCCATCTGATAATTTCCAACTACCTTGCAGACAACGCCGCAGGAAAAGCTAATAGTAACCAAGTAATTTAAAAAATTTGAAGAAGTTCTAACTAAAAACAGCATTGGATTTCCATGTAGTGACATAGTATAAAACAAAGCCGCTTTACGCTGTCTGTCCCTATGTATGCTTAGATCTTTAAAACTATGCAATGGATTTTGATGCGGGTTTTTTTAATAGATAGAGTGATTCAAGAGGAAGGTTTTAGTATCTTTTTTGCATCCATGTGAAGCCGGGGCGGGTCACTAGTTAATTATAAAACATAGTATTATTAAACATAGTATTTAATTTAAACATAGTATATCTAAATAGATATAGATACTATGTTTTAAATTAACTCATCATCTGTCTAGTCTTTTTCCAATTATGTTGGGGTCGGCTTCCAGTCTAACGGGATGCAGCTGAATACTAGGGTGACCTCACCGTAATGCTGCTAAAGTGTTAATAATGCAACCGGTAATTGAGAAATGAGTATAGAACAAGTTTAGCAAAGGTATGGATAAGAGTAAAAAGAGTTTTTTTTGTTATTGCTAAACTGGCTTGTCCGTGATCTTGATCACAGCTCAAAGAAAGTGATGGATGAGGTATATGAATACTGACAGAAACAAATCAATGTTACCTTTATGACACTTTCACTTAAATGTGGGTGTAATATCTGCCCTTTTATTTTACTATTTACTTTCTTTTCCGTATTAGGTCCACTTAATATACTGTTGAAAAGTTTCTTGGCTGCTCGTTCAGAAAATCCCTCAACGTATTCTATGTCAGAAAGTGTTTTTATTTGTCCATTACTACTCTTCCACTGAGAAAACTTCTTGATATTTGTTTTACTTACTTCGTAACTGAAAGAATTTTAAAATTTAGGTATGATGAAAACATGAATGATATTTGAAAGTTGGATGTCAATGCTGTAAAATACTCTATTTATTTATTAATATAGGTTCACCAACACAATAGTCGATTGTATTTCAGTAGTAACACCGAAAACAACCTTTGCTGAATGAAATTAAATCTTACCTAGAAAGAGTATTACTGTCGGCGTTGTTGATAACCTGTAATATTTTCTCCCTCTCTGTGTCATTGTATTTACTATCTAAACCTTCACTGAAGTAACATTTTGCAATGATGGACCCTCGACAGCTCAGGCATAACGTACTCTGAAATAATCATAAACTTAGAATCTCGCAGCAATTTTAAATTTTAGTTACATTTAAGTAATGCAAATAATTAGTACCCTTGAGGATGAATTTCTAAGGTTATGGATCATTTTAAACAAAACCAAGTTAAACAGACTATTGTACACTATAAGTTTATTTGTTGAGTGACAAGCGGAATTTTGGGACACAGCTGCCTTGCGAAAAAAAATGCTTATCTCTCAAAATACAGTGCTAACTGCTATGTGGTGAATCCTGGGTGATACTAATTACTATTATTTGAATATTTTATCACAAAATTCGATTTGTTTACAATTTGCCCTACAGACAGAAATGTCAAGTCAGTCAGACTGTCAGAGTCACCGTGACATTGACAGTCAACTGACAGAAGTCAAGAGCAAGAATTTGATTATCATTGGCACTGAATCACTGAATTCATTCATTGGGATTATTATTTTATTTTCTGCAAATTATTATAATATATTAGCTTTGCCATTATTATCTTTCAATTAATACTGTCTATTTGAACTATAAAGTTCAGTTTTTATAGATATTTTAAAATAAGATAGCTAGAAACAAGCTGATGCAGCTTGCGGCAATATTGCAACAACTAGTGAGATGAACTGCGTATCACACTCTCAAAGGTATGTTGTTTTGTTGTTCTAGGGGTCCAAGAAACTTCTTAGAAACTTTATTCTCATCGTATTGATCAGTGTTCATATTTAAATTATTAAACAAAAACGGTTGTACAAATTGAATAGCGCCATCTGTTACTTTTATTGTAAACCATGCAAACTCATGTAAAATGAGAGGCAATCCTCTGTCATTGCGTTTGCGACTAACTTCCTAAAAATATACCATAGATGTCCCTAGTAGAGATCTGAAATTAAAAATAAACGTAGAGTCAACGAATAACGAAACATGAATGATGATTGCGTAGACCGTAATGCGTAGTGCAGTTATCGATAGTAATGTAAACGATGATTTTTATTTTATTATTAGTTACACAATTACTACTGATTCAATAGAATGGATTAGTTTAACTGGCACAGCTACGTCAATCAAGCAAGTTGAGAGTTCTAGTCTAACTTCTTGATTAAATGCTGCTACGTAAACATTGTTCGCGGACGAACAGCAGTCTGCTGCAGTAGCATTTTAGTTAGCAGTATTTATTTTATATTTTTCTATAGCTCAACATGAGCTCAACCCGCTTTTGCCATCTTTAGTTGAACTTGATTACACTATGAAAAAAATACTTATAATTGACAGGAGATTCGAAAATGGAAAATAAGTAAACAAAACATAATCAAAATTTTGAAAATAAAACAAAATTGGTACAATACCCACCTATCTGACAATGTCAACACGGCTTTGAATTTTGAGAGCAAACGATTAGTACCTACCTATTAACTTGACTGTGAAGAAGTAAGGACAGGGAAGAAGTAAAACATTTTAGAGAATAGAAGGCAGAAGTAAGCCTAGTCCTTTAATGAATGAATTCTAATATAATTCATACTATAACTTTGTTGCACGGGTTAGAGCAAGACAGAAGTAGGGTGACTAGGCCGGTTCACGACCACTTAGTAGACTTGTTAACTTTGAAGTGACATTGTTATTCTAATAAGTCATAATATTTTAATGATGGATTTTTATGTGAAAGAAAAATGTTTAAAATACACGTTCTGATGTATTTTTTTGTATTTTATTAGGGTATTATTTTATAATTTAAAGATTTATCGAAAAGTGCGATATTGTCAGTTCTCGGACACCTACAGTCAGTTTACGCCCGCTTTTTTCGTTAGTTCTCGACCGATAAAAAGCCACCGTAAAAACAACTCAAGCATAATCAAATTAAGGTCAAAAATCAATAAATGTTTTGAATAATCACGTATATTTATTAGAGAGTACAAAACTGGCAGGTATAATCAATTTGTGCTGCTTCTGAATACGACATATTTTTTAAAATAGTACATCTTAGATGAAACCAGCGAACACATTCATCGCAACCAATGTTCTTTTCTGATTCATCTTCGACATCGCTGATCAAATCGTTGGAACATTGGCTGCATTTTAAAACATTTTTTTTTGTGGTTTTCCGTAGTGTCTTCTTTGTTTTTGACTTCTTATTATCTCGCTCTTTGGCTTTTCTTTCTGCCTCTGCTTACCTCTGCTTTTAATTCTTGTTTGAGCCTCTTTTCTTTAATTTTATTTTCTTTATCTTCATCTTTTTTATTATAAAATTCTCTCCATGCACTTGTAGATATTGCACTTGGCAATTTAGGACCATTTCTTATTTTATCTTTTGGCGCTGGTGGCTCAGGAAATTTTAGGTGCTTTTGGAATGCGTCGTCAAAGGAAAAAGTTTGATTAATTGGTGTTTGTTTAATAGTTTGATTAATGGTTTGTGATGCCGTTGGTACATCAAAGACAGACACCTCAAGATCTTCATATTCTATGATTTCATCCATTACAATATGGTTTTCTTGGAACTGGTTAGCTTTTGGAGATTTATGTTTGCCTGTTAATACATTGATAGTTGATGCCTGAATGTCTTTAAGTGGTAAAATGTCCACTGTCTTTTCTTTCTCAGCATTATGGATATCAGCTGATACCGTAATAGGAAAACATTGGTTTTCTGACACAGAGTGGTCACTTAGTGAGCTATTTTGATCCTGAGATATCTCAAACTCATTAAACGGCATAAGCGATATATTGTTCAGCGAAATATACGATCCAGTCTGAGGAAAACTTATATTTTCAATATTGCTGTCAGTGGTATATATATTTGCATCGGTTCTTACCTCAGCGGTTAATAAGTTTAATTGTTGGCTAAGAGATGCAGGGGTTTGTGGCATGGCGAATTCAGGCTCAATGAAACTTAAATTGTCTGGAGTAATTGCAGTGTTAGCTTCAGCTAGAATTTCATCAGCAAGAATACTAATGCTTTGGTTGGAAGCTGCAGAAGTTCTTGGTGTCTTGGATTTAGAACGGCGATTTGCAAGGAACTTTGTTTTAGCTTTAGCTATTTCCGCCAAAATTACCTTGGTGTCAATGTTGTGCTTACGAATGTCGTCCTGAATTAACGAAATAATGTTTGAGGCTGCGTCATAATCTTTGGCAGATACTGACTTTTTACTATTGGAGTTCGAAGTTCTTACCTTGCGTTGTGTATCTTTTACACATTTTGTGTAGTCCACAGCATCTTCATTTAATGGATACAATCCACATTTTCGGAAACCATTTTTTATAGCTTCTTCCAAGTTGATAGTTGATAAAGTCTCATGTAGAATTTTGCAGAAGTTAATTTTTGTGACGGTTTGGTTAACATTTTCTTCACGCGCTTGCCAGATCCGAATTGTGTTTTTCCACTTTTGTTTAAGCGGCTTAAAGACGCTCACGTCAGCCGGCTGAAGCATGTGAGTTGTATTGGCTGGTTAAACCATAGTCGTACTCGGGTCTCGGTTACTGCTGCCCTTGCATTATTGATTCCCTCTGCCTCCCTTACACTTATCTCAGGGTGACGTCTTAAAAATGACTGGTACCATGTGTCCCCTGGTATTCCATCCTTAAATGGGTTTTTTATGCCAGTATCACGAATAATTTTCGACACGCTTTCAAAAAGTTCTTTTTTATTTATAGGAAACCCACATTTTGCCATTTGTAATACCCATTTTTTTAACTTTTCTTCACCCTCGCGTCCTAAAACAGGGTCAGGACCTACTTTAGGCATCTTGTTTACAGCAACTTTACCCGAAAGGCGATCATGCACAGTTGTTTTAGGTACGCCATAAATCCGACATGCTTCCCTTATACCCATTGTTTTGTTTTTTATTTCTTCTAGGGCTTTAATTATGTTATCTTCCTTATAGTCAAATAGACGCCTGCTAGTCTTCTTTTTTGATGTCCCAACCTGCAATAATTAATTCTAATAAACGAAATATAAAAGATCCAATAACTCGTCAAGCGTTTGTTGCTTAAAAAAAAAAGATTAAATTTTTAAAGCAAGAAACACTCATAAACTAATTATAACATTTAATTAGACACATACCAATTTATCTTTGTCTCCTCCTTTTTTTTGCACAGCTTTACATTGTGGAGCCATCTGTAATAAAAAAAAAAATGATGCTGCACCAAGCCACCAATCACCACAACCTTGCCACCAAATATAACAGATAGAAGCATTCGTTTTAAATAACCAGGCAAATTCAGTGGACGACAAACACGCAATTGCCGACCACCAAAATAAAAACATTGTCATGATAACACTGCATGATCGTAAACTAGCCACTTTACGACCGGCAAAAACGGATAGATTTTGTTCAGAGTAAAATCAATGGTCGGCAACGGATCAGTTGTCGACCATCATGTTTGGATAATTTTTAAGTGCTTAAAATTTCGATTTTTAGATACAATTAGCCGGTCGCAATCTGACGAGCAAAATAGCCGTGTCGTTATGAATAAAAAAAATCGAAGTATTTTACGTCATATCACGCAGTAAGTGCACAATTTTAGAAAAAAGACTAAACTAATACAGCTAGTTCCCGACCAGGTGGTCGTAAGCTAAGGGAAGCGATATTTTAGTCAGTTAGTTAGCCGACCACCCATTATTATAATGAAACACTTGTAATTTCCAATCGATTATTAGTTTAGAAGTAAATACAAACATATTTTGACACACAAAGCATAATATCTATGTTCAAAACTGAATAATAATATGTTTTACTCACGTTTGAAAATGTTCCCGTTCACAAATTTTCGTTATAATTTGGTGACACGTGTACAGCAGCCAAAGTATAGCACCTCACTGAGCGGCATCAAACTATCTTAGGTCGACAAACGATGACGCGGAAGAAAGAGACAGAATGAGCTTGCGTTTCCAAACGTTAAGAACGTTTGCGGCGCTTTGGTTTGACTATTTTTAAGTGATTTACGCTAGGTGGTCGAGAGCCAGCGGTGGTCGGCGAACTGGCGTAATCACCCTACATTGTGATCTCGCTTTAATTCACGAAGCAATGGATAACAAAATGGCGGCGGCCCGTCGCAGTTCGCCTGCGCGGCCAACTACACACGCACAAAAATAAAGTCCATTTGAATATCTTCTTTCCTTCGAGAGAGTTCGTTGACGGTTGGCGCTCTTATCCTGTTTTACCGCATTACTGCAGTTTCTGAAGAAGACTGGTAAGTTTACTTGCCTATCTTATTTAGTAAATTAGGTATTATTATAGCTACCCCATATTTTCCCACTGCTGGACATCAGTAAAATGTAGGTAATAATAATAATGTAATAAAAAAGAACATAAGTACTTACATCATATGTACAATGTTTTTACGCGACTACGGCGAAGCCTAAAAGTACAATAAAATTGGCCCAAGAAATAATCGGACAACTTCAAAGAAGCCTACCTTCCAAACAAATCTTCTGTCAGATATTCAAGACCAACGGGAGACAGCAGCTCATTCTTCAGAGATTTAGGTAGGTAGGCGGGCAGACCTATCTAATAATAATTATTACAGCATCATGCAGCAATGTTGGTCCGCAAGGGTGCCTAAATGCAGCAATATCGGTCCACAAATCGCAGTGTAGGTGGCTTTGATACTCCTAACTCCTACTGCACCTTACAAGCATAATCTAGTAGCTGTAGGTACATTCATATCAGCAGCTATTGAAAGCGTGGCAAACTGGCAACGTCGCAATTGTTCGACCGACCAGCCATAGTTGATATTTGGTACGCGGTTTGCCACGAAATGGACGCTTCGCTACATCTGATAATTTCATAGATTCCAATGTTTATGAATTTCATTGTTGCCAAGCTGAAGCGTCAATTAACCATTTTTTCTTCAATCAGTTCCTGGTCCTACTAGCTACTCCAGGCATACATGACATTGAGTCTACAAAATTGATATGCTGGGTGTCTGGCAGGCTGGCAATTTCGACGCCGATGCCGTCACGAACTTGTTTGCGCAGCGTTGCCAAACCGCTGCCGCTGCCATTCGCTAACGTAACCTACCTAACTAGGTACTTATAATACTATTGTTTCTGCCAGTTGTGATAGGAGGTTATGATATGCAGCTCGTCCGTGCTGTTCTATTGATTGATAGATCTCTTGACTATTCTTTGTAGTAAAAAAAAACAGACTCAGGTTTTTTTATTGTACTTACAATCATGCTCTGAAACTTCTGCTTTATAATTATAATGGCGCATTAAGATATGTGTTCGTTTTCTTCTGAGCATCACATAGATTGGAATAGTCGGAAGCCCATGAACATTCTTCAAAAATTTGGAAATGTCAGATTATTATTACAATATGTTTATGTTCAGCCATCTTGTCTGCTGTCAAACAAACATTGTATTGTGACTGACGGAACTCCTCTTATCTCGCTTCTTCCTACGCATTCGCGTATGTTTAGCCTCGCTCTATCTTTGTATGCGCAATTTTTGTTAATTTCTAGTTTACTGGTATGGACTGCTTGTTTTACTTACTTTCATGCTGTAGTTATCTGATTAGGTTAGGTATTCATTAAATTTGTAAAAACCGTTCTTAACCCTTTTTAGTCAATTAAGACTGAAAAAGTTGATACCTACTTATGGCAAATTTTTAAATACTTACTTAAATCAAATAATATTAATTATTTTTAAAATTCTAGCATTAATAGAGTAAATTCATTTCTATATCGTCAATAACTTTTGTTGTTTCTCGTCCATTGCCAAGTCCATGTAAACGATTGCGGCGCGCACCTCAACATAAAATACAATGTATGCCGCGTTCATAGTTTCGTACTGTTATGATGATGGTGTTAACGGGGTTCAATGTGTTCGCAAGCTAGGAGATAGGTCAGAATAATTTACTATCGATCAAAATTATATAAATTGACTTTTAGTAAGTTAATCTATCTTCATGGTACTTACTATTTGGGTCGATAAATTATTAGTAAAAAGTATTAGTAAGTATGAAAAGGAAGCCGAAAATATCAGCTTGAACCTTATCCAGGAGTATGACAAAAGGGGCACCTGGCAGGCAGGTGACAACAGTTTTAACATGAGTTGGAGTAAAATGGATCTAGGTAGGTACCTACTTAGTCAAAATAAAATTCTTCCGAATGTCGCTGGATTAATACCTATTGGTCAAGTTAGTAGGTATTTCATCCTTTAATATCATCGATTGTTTGGCATAGCATCTCCTCTATTTTTTGCCCCAGAGCATATAGACTCCTTTCAACTCCCTTGGCCTTATTCCGGACATTCTGTAACTGCCTATTAAAAAATCAGAAACTGGCCGATTTCATGGTTATTAAATAAAGCTTTTTCTGACTTCCGAATTATAAAATGCATATTTGGATGACCGACCTGCTGATGGGGACAATAATTTAGGTTTTTAAAACACTTACAAAGCATTGCAAACATTCTATTTTATAAAATGACGTATAAAACTGACGTATAGCGCTGTTCGGGTATGCTCGGCTTCGATCGGGTGATCTCGGCAACGAGTCAAACGACCCACTCGACTTGGACCGAGTCGTAAGAACGGCAACGTGTCGCCATTCTTGTACAGTTCATGATATTAGAGAACTATTTTTGTTGAATTTTCTTCGATTTTGCTTGTTATTTTGTAATAGAAATGTGTGCTAAAACTAAATAGTCTTGAGTGGCCTAGTATTATCTTGGTTTTTCGAATCTAGGCCAATAACAATCAAAGGATTATAGATCGTTTTAGGCAGAACCCAAACGCCACGACAGCGCACGGTGTCTCATTGACATTGGCTCTTAATTTAGGCTCGGATACTGCAAATCAAACTGCAACAAGTCAATGCTAAGCAAAATATTGACTGATACCTACTCTTTTCCGTAATGCTCATTCGTTTAGAGAACGTTTCGAAGATTAAGTTTAATATTTTCGATTAAAATGGAACTTGTAAATAATAGTCTCAATTATTTGCTTGTCGTGTGATCTCTAACATCACCCTTTATCAAAATGGAAACAGAAGTAGAACGCAAGAGAACGAGAGACCGATAGCGCGTAACGTGACCTCGCTGTTATTGTACAGAGTAATGAACAAACCAAGGGGCAACACTCGCGACTTATCGGCTAGCAGCTTGCTTTTCCTTTCTCTCTTAAGTAACGGTAATATTGCTATCTCACTCCCGCGCCTCCATCCGTAATTCATCGGAACAAAACTCAATTCTCTACGGAGTCACTACTCTGTGCATTTAGTTCGTGTTTCGTCTGACGCTCTCTGTCGGCCACGCTCGCCACAATGCGGCCGCCATTTTCTTCTTTCTCTATCTGCTGTCAGTGTCGCTTCGGACGCGGAACCGGACACCCGTATAATTTCGTATTTTGTATTCTTCTCGTATATTCTTCTACTTCTGTTATCTCTTGCGCAGTCATTTAGGTGAGTGATTGTAAACATTAGTCATGTTATTATTATTATTTCTGATTATTCGAATTGTTCAATTGCCTTATTAATTTAAGTTTGTAGGTATGTAGCGCTATTTGTTTTGTTTGTTTTTTTTTAGTTTTATTATTTTTATAAATCAGTGATTGTTGTTTTAATACTGATTCATTATTACTTCTTTTTTGTTTATTTTGTTATTATTTACTACATATTTTTCAATCCTTTATAATTTAGTTTATATCATTTTCATTATTGTTTATTTTTGGTCTCGTAAACGTTTCTGCTCGTTTTACCTGTCAAACGTAGCCAAGCAATTATAGCAGTTATGTCGAAGGAGTAACAGTCATAATTGTATGTACTAATACAATTTTATCGCGTTCTTTATCACATTGTTATTTCTTCAAATTTTTTCATTTGTCTGATTGAGAAATAGATTGTTAGCGTATTAATTATTGTGTATTTAATGCAATGGTTCTGAATCAGATTTACCTAGTATTAGTATTTGAAGCGGTTTTTTTTCTACTTTTTTTTGACATTGACCGGTCACAAAATTCTGTCAATTTTTTTTGTCTTTTTGTTATTTTTTCCAGCAGTAAAGAATTGTGAAAAAAAAAACAAATAAGTTTTTTCTCGATAGGTAGTCAGCGAACTATCATTACGGATAACTATCCAATTCTTCTTTTTTAATTATGTAACAGTATTTTGAGGGTTACAAAACTTACTACTTTTCTTCATATTTTTGCTGACACTGACACCCGTTCAATAGACTGCTCACTGCTTTCCACGTTCACCTCGTTCCGTTTATTTTCGTCCGTCCTCGAGGAACATATCTCTATCTCTGTCTTGCTCGCGTTGCACGCGCTAATGGCGAATGCAACAACAGTCAGTCATGTGTTTAGTCTTTGAAGCGCTGGTGCAGCACACCACCAAGCGGGGAATTTATTCCGGTATTTCGCACGACAGAACGGATAGCCGCCATCTTGTAATGATGATCGAAAACATTGAATAGTGTTTTTAGCTTTTCTACGTTGAATGGAGCCCTTTCTGGATTTTTAACTGGATCAAAATTGCTTGTGATTTTGCTACAGTTGACCTGATAACTCTGCCATTTTTTTTCTGTATAGAGTGATACTTTTTGGTAGAAAAACCAACTTTTGTCCTCAAGGACGTTACCATAAAGATCTCGTTAGTTCCTTATAAAGCCACCGGATCAGTAAAAAAAATGGCACTAAATATAATTTTACCTAGATGCTAATAATGCTATTATTAGAATGAAAAGTGGTTATGACAAGCGAACTAGATCGATAAAAAAGAACTAGGGTTAATGACATGAGTAGGTATCAGAAATCACCATATCACTTAACCTCAAAAATATTATTTTTGTTGACCAAAATATTCCCACAAAATGTAGGGGTTAGGTGTTGTTATTTTACTTTTAACCGAATTTGGATCCACTCCGTAATTCCGTATTAGGTAGGAGTTTTTTTTTAATAATTATCGATAGAATAAAAATGGATCGTCAACATTTTTTGCCTAAAAAAATTCGTTAATCACGAATTTTGCATTCTTTCAAGAAGTGGTCCTCAACATTTTGATTGCTCTTATTCTGCTCGTGGATATTTTTTGTGTTTTTGTGCAGGGGAGGGGGAGTTCAAAAAAAAGAAACGAACTGTGTGAGGGATGATAGGCTGACAGGAGGGAATGGAAAGGAAAAACATCTTGCGCACAAGTAAAACGAGGGCGGGGCCAGGGACTATTACGATATTTTTGAAGTAGGATTTAATACTAGAATAATCATTTTACTCCAGTTTTCTTGTTTATGTTGCATTATAAATTATAATTGTTGACACACGGTTAAAATTAATTAGTCAGCGCGGTTTGACACTGTATTAGAAATTTTTATTTTTATTTAATCACGGGAAAAAAAATAGGCCAATGACCGCTAGTAGTATTGCTTTTCAGTACTTATGTGAGTAAAAATAGGTAAGTACATAAGTACTTACTTACTTTTTTTGTCTTGTCTGTTTTTCTTTTTTAATACACAAAACAAAACGAGTGTTTTTAATTTGCGTTGATATTCATTTAAGTTAATCTGCAGTCATTGACCTCCAAAATTTGACCTATCAAGTCTCTCGAGCTTCTCTAGTTTCTTAAAGGCCCTGTTTTTGAGTTTTATTTAGCATCTCGCAGGTCCACCTATGAGGTTGGCTTCTGTTTAACCGGACCATCATGTGTATGCCTTGATTGTAAAGCCTCCAGCTAGGGCGTAGAACTTATAGACTAAGTGACAGCAAGCAGGGTTCCGTCCCCCTGCCGGATACGAGCCTCGGATTACGGCGTCACCGGGGAAGACAGCAAAGGGACAGGCTGGATCTAAGTGAGATCATTATTTAGGGGCTGGTTTAGAATTAATGGCTCAGTGTCGCGGACTGAGCAAAGGTTTGGAGGGGGGGGGGGGGGGAGGAAAAAATCAAGTCATTTATTCAAAGTAGGCCAATAATCGGCACTTTTTGAATGTCAAAGTTTATATGAGTTAGTTCCCCAAAACGCGCATTTTGCTAAATCTTAGTATTTTAAATGGGACGAATTGGTGGAACAAACTCCCGAGTGTGCTCCACAAGCGAAGGGGCAACCTTTTAGCCTATGTTATTGGAAAAATACCTATACAGAGTGTAAACGGACCAATCACAAGCCACCAAATTCTGTTCATTCTAGACAGATCAAGCTACTCATAGCTGTCCAATTTTCCCAATCAACCTCAAACCTAATGCTATAACGGGTAAAGTTGAAAATCATCATCTTCCTGACCTTGTCCCATGTTACTTGGGGTTGGCGCGTTTATTTTTCTTCCATCCTCCTCTATCAACCGTCACGCTCTCATTTACATCGAATTGAATAATACTACGTAAAAATTATTGCTGGGAAACGACTTTATTTGTGTGTGAAAAATTACGGTTAACAGTAGTAGCGGTCAATGTGTACCTCAAAGTGCAAAAATGTTGGAACTTTGATCTAGAATATGTCCGTAACTTGTGCCCAGGGATGTTTTAGTCCCATCGCTCGGGGCTGCGGGTTGTTCGAAAGAGATATCGCGGCCTCGGTACAAAGGGCTAAGAAGAAACATGTGTGTTTTAGTCGGTAGAAGTCTGACACTCCCTACCGCTCTGCCCAGGGCGTCAGAGCGGGAGGAGTCATTTGCCGATTTCCGACCCCAAAAAAAAAAAAAAATGTTTTAGTACAAAAAATGTAATCGTAATGATGGTTAAGTGCCTATGGGCTTCGTTAGGGGTGTTTTTACACCCGTTATAGGTATGATAATATAGAGACTGACTTACTAAGGAAATCTTAGAGGTTAGAGAAGGGATAGATCCTTCTATAAGATTTCTTCTATCACACATGTGACAGTAAATGTCCGGTCTCGTTATACAGAGTTATTCAAAAAAATATTCACAAACTCTTACATTTTTTACATCACATTTAATAACTTTTGGAAATTTTAAACAAACAAGACACTGATTGCGTCAATTGTACGGGAACTGCGAATTAATTTTTTTTTTTTGCGAAAAAAAGTTGTGGAACAAAAGTTATTAAATGTGATGTAAAGAAGCACGTGTAACAAGTTGTTAGTGATTTTTCAATAACCCTGTATATTCACGTTTTAGATATTTTCAACCTTGAGATACTTACGAGTAAGCTACCGAAGGTCGGAGGAAAGGAGGTGAAGCTTTTCCGTAAGCTGCTAATGTAGGTCCCATAGGTTGTAACCTAGTTTTAATTTTATTGTGTTTCTTGATGCTGAATCCAGAGATGCTCTGAGATTTGCCCTCAGCATCTCTCCAAAGTTAGTAAACCCTGGATTATAAATTGAGTATCCTATAACATGGGGCTTTAAATAACCGGTGAAATGGGGGTGTAGTTAAAGGAATCGTCGGCCGAAACTGTAATTTTTTTTCAATCAACATTGGACCTATTGCTTTAGCGATAAAGTTGATAAGTCTATTAAATAAGTTTGACAGATTGTAGTAGCTTCATGTGCTGGCGTGCGTGCTAAATGGAGTTTTTAAAACCATGTCTGAGTGAAACTGATGAAGTGATGGCGTTTTCTCCCGTTCAGAACTTAAGTATTCATCTTCCTCCCCTTGTCCCATTCCATTTGGGGTCGGCGCAACATGCTTTCTTCTTCCATTCTCGTCGTCCCGTCTCGTCGACGTTTTGCCTTGCCTTGCCATTTACATAACAGAGAGATGGACTTGTTTTGGTTTTGTTAGAAATAGAATTGGTGGTTTCTTTTTTTTAGCATGACGCATTATTTTCTTTGCAACAATTGTTTCTACTTAAAGTGATATCATGAAACCGTAGTTTTTGTTCCGTTTCACGCTAAACACATACATCCGAAAGTAATTATGTTTACCTTACTACTTTTTACGTATAAGATAGATAGATGTGGCTAAAGGATCTGATCCCAGTGGTAGTTCCCGTGGGATGATTTCGGATCTCCACGTGAACGTAATCCAGTGGGTTGAGTTTGATATTTAGCTTTATTCTAATGAAATGGTAATAGTAATAAATAAGAATTTCAACTACATTCTATTACAAATTCTTATCCATTTTTCGTAACCGGAAGGCTCAAATACTCATTTTCGACAAGTCAATCTTTCTCCGTCTCATAGAACGAATCGTCATGGAATCTGGTTTGCCGACCATTTTTACTGTGTCTCCAGAATTAACGGTGTCCTAGTCATTTGTGTTCCTCCAAACTTTTTGTGATGGATAAGGAAATGGGGTCTCCCTGGATTTTCATTTTTGGGAGGTTACTGATCGCGCAACTCTTTGTAGGCCGTAGTTTGTTTTGCGCACTGCGTGGTTTGAATGAAACCTGTACAGCTGCTGTACTAGTACTTTTTCCTGATCCATCTATAACACATTTATTAAATTCTTAATGTCATAAAAGGAACAAAAGTTTCTCCTTTCAATTATCCAGGTTGGATTGATTTTTTGTTTAATAGAAGCCATTGATCACGAGGTCGCGTTCCGCGCATGCGGTGTCGTGGAGTGCAGAACCAATGAACAGAACTGTCCGCTGGTTGAGTGTGACACGGAAAGAAGGGTTTCGCTTGAAATGCTCGTGATTCGGACTTCTTCTCATAGATGGCACTAACCACAATTATCGTAAATGATAACAGGATATTGAAACATGATATGATTCGAGTTGGCTTACCATATTTCGTTTGATAGGTAACATTGAAAGATTTACATTTTATGATGTCATCAGTAATGAAAATAAATTACTTACTTCTTTTTTATTTCTGTTTCAGGTGTGGGTTGGCGTCTTCTTCTTTGAAGATAAGGAAATGTTAAACAATGCAATTAATTCTCAATTCTGAGCCTGCTTTAGATATACAAAGAGACATGTCCGCGATCGAAGATAGTCATACTGAAAAAGTTTGTAATGGTGATATTGAAAAACTAATTGAGAAAAATTGCAACGGGAACAAAGAAAACATCGGAGAGGCCAACGTTATTAGTAGTGATGAAAAAAATAAACATGTTATAAATGCAGAAATTGAAGACTTACCCAACTCGCGGATTGATATTTTATCGGAAAATACTGAAGACGAGTCGAGTATTTCAATTACAGAAGAAACTTGTAAAAATAACATTCCGGACACAAATGGTACCCAAAACGAAGAATCTCAGAAAAATGCAACTGATGAAGAAATTCAGTGCACAAGCCCAAGCATTGAAAAGGAATCGGAAGAGAAATCTGTAGATATAGTTCAAGAAGCTATTGTGGAGGATAAAGAAGACACAATTACTATTAATCAGGAGAATCTAGATCAAATTCCAGATATCACAGAAAATAAATCTGAAAATACTAAACCTGAAAATAATGAAACAACAATTAAAGAAAAGTTACCAGGTACCGAAGATGATATGGAGGTTATAGAAGAACATACTGAAATCCAAACTATATGCGAGACTACACCTGTTGTAAAAATAAAAGAACCGGTGTCCGAAGTACAATTAGAAGAACCAGCAAGTACTCCTGAAAATGAAGACAAACCTTCAGAAGCTTCTGAAAATAAAGACAAACCAGAATCTTCTGAAAATAAAGACAAACCAGAATCTTCTGAAAATGGAGACAAACCAGAATCTTTTGAAGATAAACCGGAATCTTCTGAAAATAAAGTCAAACCAGATTCTTCTGAAAATAAAGACAAACCAGAATCTTTTGAAAATAAAGATAAACCGGAATCTTCTGAAAATAAAGTAAAACCGGAATCTTCTGAAAATAAAGATAAACCGGAATGTTTGGAAAATAAAGATAAACCGGAATGTTTGGAAAATAAAGATAAACAGGAATCTTCTGAAAATAAAGACAAACCAGTATCTTTTGAAAATAAAGATAAACCGGAATCTTCTGAAAATAAGGACAAACCAGAATCTTCTGAAAATAAAGATAAACCGGAATCTTCTGAAAATAAGGACAAACCAGAATCTTCTGAAAATAAAGAAAAACAATTACATGAAAGCAAGAAAGAGATAAAAGAACCAGCCAGTGATTCTACAGACGTAATATCAAGCAACGGTGCCCGTGATCCATCACCCATCGAGTTGCAAGATGACATGGACGTGGAAGAAATTGTGGATACAACCAACAGGAAAGAAAAAGATATCAGTTCACAAACAATAGAAAAGACGCCTGCTCCTGTTAGTTTTAAAGATAAACCTATTATATGTAAGCTGTCTAATACACTAGACATATTGTCTGATGATGAAGATATGGATGAGCCTCCAAAAGAGGAACCCCCTAAGCCAAAAGATTTAAATGAAAAGCAATGCATTAATATAGAAGATGATGATGATATCATGCTCATTGATGAGGACACGAGTAAGACTGAACCCCAACCTGTAAATATTAGTAGTAAAGAAGATACTCCAATCACCACAACAGACAAAACTAATTCAGAAAACGTAGAAACCCGCGAAGAAAAGACCGACGTTTTTTGCAAGCCTGCTGAGAAAGGTTAGTAAAACTTATTTTATAAAATTCCAACTCATTTTATTGATATGAATATTTTGTTTTATAACTGATTACTATTTGGATAACTTTTTAATAATCAGTCAAAAGCAGAAATCAATCTACTTCTCCTGGAACTCGCTGATTTCATGTTATATTGAGACCTTTGTTAGCCTGGCAGTGCCCGAAACAATAATAAATTAAAAATTTCTCATGTTTCTTTTTCCAGATTCGACGCATCCAGAAAAAGTGAAGGATTCTAATTCGCAAATCGATATAAAGGACAAAGAAGACAATGCGTTTGAACCAGTCACATCTGAGTTGCCACTACTTCCAGACAATTTCCTAAAATCTGCTAAGAAGAATATATCTGATATGACGCGGGAAGATTTGGAGGAATTCTGCATACTCAAAATAGTTGAGAGTATCGTTGACAGAAGCAATTTAAGTGAAATAAAAAACAAACTTAAAGCAGTGGCTGAGAGTATTGATGACTACAGGAAAAAAACTGTATTGCTAACGAAACAGAATCGAGATCTACAAGTCGTTTTGAAGTCCGTACAGGAGGAACAAAAAAAGAATTTACAAGGCGTGCCTATAACACCCCTAAAGATAACCCGGTCTGTGGGCATGCAAGTTTTTATGGAAAAGCCAGGGCCAGCCCAGAGAAGAAAAAACCTTGCGCAGCTACAAAACTCCAACAACATCAGACCAAATCCCAAATTCCCAAATCCAAACCCTCGGCCGAGAGCACCTACTCCCAACACCCAGATCATACCGGTACCTAGGCTTGTACCTGCCAGCCCCTACATGAAATCTCCAAATGCTATACCAATGGTGAATCAAATAGTACCTGCCAAGGTTGCCCCTCCCATGCCGAATGGAGTTAAAATTCCATCACCTGCCCAGAAAGTGGCCGAAAAAAGGGGCCGGAATCGAAATTTGTCTGTGACAGTAGATCTGACGGAAGATGAACCACCAACTAAAGTTAATAACAATAGGACATCACCAGCACCTCCAGTTCGATTAGTTCCTTCTCAAAATCTGATGGCAAACCCAAGACAGGCGTTCCCAGCAGCTGTTAGCAGTCCACGAAAAGTTTACATTCCTATAAGTGGACCACAGAATCAAAATATAAGACCTGGGCAGACTATCATGTTAAAGACTGTTCCTACACCAGGTAAGTCATCTCTACTCTATACTATGGTACTTATAAACCAAAAAACTATTTAAAAAATAATTATTTGTCTGTCTATTTGTTCTGGCTAATCTCATAAATAGCTTGACCGATTTTGGATTGGACTTGGTTAAGGAGTAACTGAGGCTAGAGAGTTAGAAATAGGGACACATGCAAAAAATTAAATTCAAGAAGTAATATTTCCATAATCCTCTCCCCGGAGGAAGGTTGTGGACAATAGCTCGTCTAAGAGATAAGATGTAACAGAGACACTCAATTTAGTTAGCAATTTCTTGTTTTGCAGAACTAAATCATATTTAACATGTATGTTTGTGTTCCAGCTTTAAGACCAAGGATGCCTAATACTCAAGTAGGAAGACCTGGTACGGTAGTAAAACCAAGTAAACCTACTTCTGTACCACATCCAGCTCCTTTGCCCGAAGGCTTGAAGCAGTACCAGCCACCAAACTGGAAAGCGTTACCACCAGCACCGGAGCTCAAACTATCAAAAGTAGAAAACGGAATAGTCATTTCATGGAAAATAGAAGGTTATCAAGAGGACAGTTACGAAGAAATAGCAAGTTATCAGTTATATGCGTATCAAGAAACGTCTGCTCCTCCCAACACATCGTTATGGAAGAAGATTGGTGATGTAAAAGCACTGCCTTTACCCATGGCATGCACCTTGACACAATTCATGGCTGGCTTCAAGTACTTCTTTGCTGTTCGAGCAGTAGATATCAGATCTCGACTTGGACCGTTCAGTAAACCCAACAACATACTTTTACTGAACAAATTGTAAGACTGATTAAGTGAATGGATCTTCATGGTCTGCTAGTTATTTATTTATTCCTTTAAATGTTTCAGTCATTGATTTAAACAATTTTACGTGATTTTCTTTTTATCAAAAGTGACACTGTAACCATCTTCTAAATGTGACACTAATTGATAAAAATATTTTACTTTTAATTTAATTACGTCGACAAACTAAGTTCCAATGGTTTCTTTTAGTTTATTAATAAATATCTCTGTTAAATTTTATGTTTTATTGTACCTACTGTTTTCTGACGAAAAGTCTCACTGAATTAAAATAGTAGTGCAATGTAGTTAATAATATTATACAGTTAGATTTAGTACTGTCGATAGGTAATAATTTAATGATAATTGTAAAGTTGTAATTTACACAATAGATTAAGCATGTTTAGTCGAAATATTGAATTGTAAAATTTTTGTCTTACATAATTTTGTCTGCTAGTGGTCCTCGGGAGGACACTCCGGAATATCTTACTAATGATTACAGATTTAAAATCTAGTTGTTTTTTTATTTTTACTTTTTGGAAGTTATATTCGGTTCCATTCCAAAAACTGAAGTAGGTATTGTGTTTCGTATTCGCATAAAAATGATAAAAAATGTACTTAAATAGGTACAGTACAGACAGACATCGGAAAAGGTCTAGTAATATTTGAATGTTTTTGGAAAAGGTGAAGAAAAAATGGTTTCAGAAAACTCGGATGTCATTTTTAAAACCCCACCCCCCACACGAAAAGGTTTGATGAAAAAAAATATTAGAGTCTGTTCCATGTACCCAAAAAAAAAGGGGGCTCCCCTTTTTTCTGGGAGGGTGGAAATTCATCAAATAACCCCTCCCGCTGCAGAGCGAAAGGGAGTGTCAGACTTCTACTAACTAAAAACCATCCATGTTCCTTCTGAGCCCTTTATGTCGAGGCCGCGGTATCTTTGTGACCAATTCGCAGCCCCCTCCGACGGGACGGGATAAGGAGCCCCCTTTTAATCTCTATTTTTTTTTTTTGTATAAAAATCTGGCGACCCTAAAAGGCTTCTAGAGACCATACCGTGATAACAAAAACACGGAAAACAAAAAAGGAAACGATCTATCAAACAATTCCCCAGGATCCAATAAAATCGATGATCATCAAAAAAAAACTATTCTGGATAGTGTTGTTGACAAATAAAACGAGCCAACATCATGGTCGTAGCATAAATTTATTATCTGTGAACCTTTGTTTTCGAGTGACTTCCATGTGACGTTTAACAGGGTGGACTTGAAATAAATATTATACCAATTTAGTAGAAATGGAAAATATTTTTGATGATATCAATTAGAAGTTAGAAAAAATATGCACACTTAAAAACAACAGTAATTATCATTGGACCCTCTTCCTGTCCTTGTCCCACAATAACTTGGGGTTTGTGCAATTTGTTTTTCTTACATTCTCCAAAGTCAGCTGGCACGCTTTCATTTCCTGCTTTTCTTTTTATATCATTCCCTTCACGAACCTTCCATTCAATAAGACACTTTAAAACCGCCATATTAATAAAAATTGTTAAACCTGGTTTAACTTACGCTTGGTTTATCTCGCATGCCGTCACTTTCTTTTGAATATGTTTGAAGTGAGACGGCATGCGAGATAAACCAAGCGTAAGTTAAACCAGGTTTAACTATTTTTATTAATAAGGCGGTTAGGCGTCAAATTACACCACCACATCGCTGCCATCCGGGAACGTGCCCAGAAGACTGGCAGCATTACCTACTACTTTGAATGTTGAATGGCGACGCTGCGAAGCCACGAAGTGTCGACCAGTCGGTGAGAGATTTTCTTACGTTTTGAGCGCTACGGTCGGATATAGCCGACAGACGAAATCGTGCCCATTGCCCAACACGCCACCGTCAGCGAGAAACTGTAATTTTTTTTACTATGGTGCATTGAGTATTATGGTCCATAAGATGTTGTAATATTTGTTGGCGTGGGAAGGGGGTATATATTACGTTCTAGCGTTCAAATGGTTTTTTTTTTTTTAATTTGATTGTGTAAGTACCTGTGAGAGAGAACGTTCCGTTGAGGAGTCTGATAATGTCATATGTCTAGCTACTGTGAATTGTGTACCTGTAAGGCTATAACTAATTACCAGCAACCTGTGTGCCTGTGAATAATAAATTGTGCAGTATTTCAACGGAGTGTTTACTACATGGGGACTGATCTGCATCCTTCCCATATACCGAGTACGTGAACATAAATACGTAAATAGTTTTTTTTTAATAACATTGCCCCACACTAGGAATTTCTCCTGTATTGTGGGTGCGTTCACAAACATTTAAACTCACATTCACAAATACCCAGACCCGAAACAACTATCTGTAGGCCATACAAATATTTGATCCGCGCGGGGATCGAACCCGCAACACGCAGCGCAGCAGTCCAATCGCTCAGCCACTGCCTGCCTGCAGTTAGTATTTTGATGTAGTCTTTAACTGAATAAAAGTTTAAGAACCAGATCCCAACATTGTTTTGGTTCTGTATTGGTATTATTTATTTTTCGTTTATCCACTTTTTTACTTAGACTTAAATATTCTCAGATAAAAACAATATTAAAATAGTTATCCATCCACCGGTATTAGGAACAGGGCTCAAGGTTCTGGTGGTCATGGCTCCAAAGAAAGGAAGCTTTTAAAATATCAGTCGTGTCCAGGAGTATCGATTTCTGAATCAAGCCCTTGATCCAGCTACCTAACGAGAGCCTCCTCAGCTATTTGTCGAAGCTCTTGGCATTAAAAACATTGGCTGAAAAAAAAAAAGATTAAATAATGTACTAAAAGATTTTAAACTGACATGGTCACTAACACATAAAATGTATATTTTGGTTATCGTTAGAATAGTAGAATTTTTACTACATGAATGTTATCCCCACAGCCGAGCCGTCACTTGTCAATAGTTGTCAAGGCACTGTCAGCTGAAAGATTTTTCGTTTTGTTTGGTTGGCAATAATATTGTTCCAGTTTGGCAGTTTTCGATAGGGTCGTGTAGCGGTGGTTCGCTTGTTTGCGTTTAGCGCAACAATATACGGTATTCCAAACGAAAAAAAGACGCAAAACATTCTAGATCATACGTATTTTAGTAGTGAATCAAAGTAGTTTAATGTGAATACATAGAATGTTAAGTAAAACTAGTAATCTGGTATACTTGAGATTGTTTGACGTAGATAGTTGACATATCGTTTCGCAAGTAGTCTCACGGCTCACGGAGGTGGTTTATTTGTGTACAATCTGTTTCTGTGGAAGATATCCGCGCAGATTTTAGTGATTTGTGAAAAGTGTGTTTTGTGTTATGGTCAAAGTATCGAAGATTCCTTAATGCGGTCGATAAATAGTGCGTGATGTGAAGGCAGTGGTTGAAGTTAATCAAGTTAATGTGTCCTTGTTGAGTGAGGTATTGGTGTTTGTTTGCGTCCTTGTGCCGTGAGAGCCATGCTGGCTCGTTTGTGCCGCTGCGACGTTGATGCACGACCGGTACGTATACTAGTTTTTTGTTGTTTTTCAAGTAATCTTGCTTACTCTTAGCATTAGAGCTGGTATTATGGATGCTTTCCATACCTCTATGTGCTGGGAATTCAAAAAAGAAGTACACTTTATCGTACATCAACATTTTTAAAGAGCTCTTTAACAATATTCTAGCATTTTTATCCCTCTACAAACAAGCAATTTACCATTTCTATTCCATGAATAGTTAATCAAAAACATTATAATCATGCAGTTGTAATTCGTAACAAGACAATTTGGTCTTCTTTGTATTTCATCATTATGGGTGTTTATTTCAATCAAATACTATGCTGTCATATCTGTACCTAGATTAGATTATAAAGTAAAGATGTTATTATGTTTATTGTCTTCTGGTACACACGGCTACACATCAAGCTATACAAAACCAGTTAATCTTGGCCTCACTTTACTAGATCTTTTCGCACAATGAACGATCAGATTATACTGGTTTTGTATAGCTTGATGTGTAGCCGTGTGTACAAGCTCACTGTTATAAGTTTATTAGAAAGTTTTCGTAAGTGTGTTGTTAATCACTTGTTAATATTGTAGTAGATACATGCGTACTTTGTCTTATCTCAACAGTTATTGTATTATTCGGTCAATATTGTAAGGGCTGCATTGCTAAGGTTTTCAACTTTTTCTTTTGATGTACAATCAAAAGTTGGCTAACCCTAGCCGCAGTGAGTTCTACAAGTACAATTCCTAGGTTGCTTGCCCTCTGTTTTGTGGGGTTTAAATGAAACTGGCTAAATATATGTGTACTATAGGTAAACCCTTTGGGGATAAAAGAAGTGATATGATTAGTTGAATTGTATAATGGGCTGGTGTCCGCAACTACCTATCGGAATTATTTGTTCTTTTTAAACATCTTTACAATAAATAGCTGTTTTCTTAAGTTAGTTTAACAGTGGTCTAATGTACTTAAATATAAAAAAGCATCCCAAGAAAGTAATTAATGAGGCAACAATGTTTTTTTAATCAAACACATATGTTGATAATAAATTTTTATCATATTCTGAATATAATGGTAATTACTACTCAGGATAAACTTGATAAAATTCTTGTTGTTTTTGATGAGTGTGCACTTTTATATATATAATTATATAGTCCTCCTTACCGATTTCGGTAACGGCGACCCTTACAAGCTATTTCCTAGCGTGTGCCCTATGTGGCTGGCCAGACCGAATTTGGTTTTAAACACCCGGTCACTTCGCACTTTTATATTTGATGCTTGAATGGCAAAAATGACCAAACAAAGTGTAATCTTACCTAAAACATGTATTTATTTACTAATTAGCGAATGACCATAAATCTGATCTTTAAAAACATTTATCTTCAGTACTCATTATAAAAATAACAATTTAGTTGCAAAAAACATTTAGTTCTAGTCATCAGTTTCAGAGGAAAATAACACCGATGGTTTATGAGATCCAATGCTAAGGCAAAACTAAATGACTTTGGATGAAGTTGAATGGACTGCACAACATATTATTTTCAAATTGGTACATCAGATTGACAGAATGGATGTGTATTATGATTTGTTACGCTAATTGCAATGATATGGTATTTTTGTATTGATAATACATCAAAACACCTGTCAGCTAGCTATTGCTGAAAGAAATCTGGTTGACGTTAATACAGTATCTAATTAGATATGGTAGATTAAATCTACCATATCTAAGATCTTCAAACAATTTTCAAAAGATGCTGTATTGCATTCACCCAAATATTTACTATAATCTTGTGGCCTGCCGGTATTGTACTTAATGTTTTTAAACTGAACGCTATTGTCTCAGGAAAATGTTGAATGAATAAGATTCAGTTATTATCATTTAATTTAGAGTTACCATACTACTGTTGAGTGTTCATTGTGTGTGCTGTTTTGTAAAGTAGTATCATCAGGTCATAACATTCTCATTGCAGGGCAGTGCAGGGTTTCAGGCCTTCTCTCTCAGAGAAAGTTGGGCTATATTCACCATGCAGGCCCAGTGCGCAATGGTAGATGTCATTATGTCTTCGAATTTTTTGGTTTCCTCTCGATGTTTTGCTTTACCGTTTTAAGAGCAGTAGTGATGAAATAAATTACACAAAGTAATGCTTCAATATTTTATGCTGAGGAGTCTGGACTTGTGCTAGTCATCCACGGCCTGAATTCATCCACTACTGGACATGCGCCTCTCTTTCTTTGTGTCAATGCCCACGTTTCTGTGCCAACCTTGATTCATGCCCAATTGATAGCATTGGCTCGCCCCTCTATCATAGGACACTACACATTATATGCCTTACCCCTCCCTTTTATTAAAAACATTGTTGTGATATTGACATCCGTAGTAATAGGTAAACTGTAATTTCAGTGATTTTTTATTTTATTTAATATGGGCTTACTCTCTTCCTCAATCTTGCCCTAGGCGCAGAGATGAGGTCACCGATGAAACTAGCTATAATTACGATAATATCATTAATTTTAATTACCATTTCTGACTAATTTGGCTACCTGAGAATATAGTTGTTGCTAAGAAAAGATTGATTATGTGTTACTGTTAGCCTGTGTCATCCCACTGCTGGGCAAAGGCCTCCCCCATGACTTCCAAATTTTGGGATCCAGGGCCGATGTGAACCACTGGTTGTTGGTTCTGTCCAGCTTGTCCAGCCATCTCCTTCGCGACGCCAAAGCGTCGCCTTCTGGCTGTGTATTGGCTCCATAATGTGGTGATTGAAATTAAGGCTGTGGTGAGGTAGTGCATCCTTACCTTACCCATTTGTTCCACTTGCTGAACATCTCCCACCTGGACAAGAGTTGCCGTGGCTGACCTGAAAGTTACTCCTGAGACTCCGGACCCAGGTTGTTTGCAGCAAAGAAAACCTGCTGAGTTGGAGATACATAAATGACTCTGCACTGGAGTGTAAATGTGGTGCTGTTCCTCAAACAATGGCGCACGTAATATCGTACCCTGCGTGTCATGCTGGTTGTTCACTAGGAACTGATAGACGCTACCGAAAGCACCAAACTAGTAGCCCAATTCTGGGCATCCCTCGCCCTATCTGGGGTGATTTTGACCTATAGCTCGTTGGGTATACGGCAGACATGGCCAGCCCAGTCCCAGTTCAGCTTAGCGACGTCAGAGATTTGTGTATACGGTCGATTAGTTTAACGCCTATGATACTACGATAGCCAACGTGATTATGTTTGGAGAAAGAAAATATGAAAGAAAAAGGATTAGGTACATCGTACATTGCGGAGTTGGTAGAAAAAAAATGCGCCGACCAGAAGTAACATGGGAGAAAGACAGGAGAATGATGAACCAAATTAAAACTATCATTATTCATTTTATTGATGGTTGTATATAATGGCTTTAACGCTACAAATTCATGTTTGTAAAAATGAATAACACAACAATAATACTAGCCCAGCCAGTTTACTGAGTCAGTTATTTTGGAAACAAACAAAATGTTGTGAACAAATTGCACTGAAAATTTTTCTTAATTAATAGTAATTCTAGTAACTAATTAAATACTAGCTGTGCCCAATGTTGATAAGGTTAACTGAATATATACAATTTAGAGTACATTGGCTTACAAATATTTAAGTTAAAGAATTTTACATACTGAAAAAAAACACGTTCCAGTAGCAGAAAACTAATTCTTTAAAATTCCAGCTGCCATAATAGATCTTTGGCAGTTGTTACAGGTAGTCAGTGACCTGAAATTCTGACATCCAGTCTTACCAAAGAGTATCGTATTACCTAGTATTCACTGGGTTGTGGAGGTCAGATAGGCAGTCGCTCCATGTAAAATACTGGTATTCTGCTGCATCTGGTTAGACTGGAAGCCGGCCCCAACATAGTTGTGAAAAGGCTAGGCAGATGATTCAAACTAGAAACAAGTTGGAATGAATTCCATATGCATATATATAATATATCATTTTGCAATGTTTCCGTTCTTCTCTATCATGTTTTTTGTTGTTCTAAAACTTTAAAAACATCTCATATCGTCGGTCTAATTTATCAGAATTAGTAAGTCCATTTGACCAAATTTTACAGGTGCAACAAAAAACTGATTTTCTAACAAGTTTCGAGAGATTTTTAAAAAGTTTAGAAATTAGAATGGATGTAGATTGATATTTTACTAGTATTTTTAGGGTTCCGTACCTCAAAAGGAAAAAACGGAACCCTTATAGGATCACTTTGTTGTCCGTCTGTCCGTCCGTCCGTCTGTCAAGACCCTTTTTCTCAGGAACGCGTGGAGGTATGAAGCTGAAATTTATATCAATTACTCAGGTCTACTGTCCCTTGAAGCTGTGAAAAAATCAAACTTCTAAGCCAACGCAATCAAAAGATACAGCCGTTTATGCCGCAAATTTTCGACACTTGCAAGGGAATCAAAACCTACAGGGTGCTTCCCGTGAACTCAGAATCTTGAAATTTGGTACGAAGCAACGTCTTATAGCATAGATAAAGGAAAAATTACGAAAACCATAAATTTTTAGTTACATCACATAATATATTTTTTTTTAATAATTTTAAACTTACTACCCATTTCCTCATAAACGCGTAGAGGTATTAAATTGAAATTCATACCAAATACTCAGGTCTATAATACCTTTGTACGGAACCCTCGGTGCGCGAGTCCGACTCGCACTTGGCCGGTTTTTTTTTTAATTTTATGGCTAGGTAATTTAAAAATGGCGATAAAACAGATGGCGCATAAAAATAGCGTTTTTGGAGGTACTAATTCTGATCCGACTACCTATATACTCGTAGAATCTGAGTCCGACGCTATAGAACTTGTCAGGCACAACGACGTTTTTCTCTCTTCACAAAGCTGACTTAAATTTAAAGCAGAGCTGAGTTCGCTGAGTTAAAGTTAGTTATACGGACAAAGTATAGTATAACCAGCCAGGCAAGTAAGTACCTCTTAAAACAGGATATCGACTGGTACGGGGGGTAACGCAAGAAAGCAGCTCTTCCGTACTCTGCTTTCGTTGCCACTTTCACTTGTATCGGTCCGGCGCAGGCGCCGCCCCTGGCTACTTTCGCCGACACCCGAGCGAATGGTTTGAACTCTGATACCTTGCTAATTATTTTTTGGTGAGACGATTTATCGATTCAATTTATTATTCATGGGAGAGGAACCGGTTTTTCTGATTTTTGTACGGAAAATGAATTTTGAAACATAATTCAGTCTGTAATAGTCTGTTGATCCCAATACTGGGATCGTACGGGCCTCATGTTTATTAGAGGCCGTGCTTGAATCACACTGGCTACTGCCAGCATACACATTTGGCTATGTGTATGTTTTGTTCCACAGTTTATTTATACCAGACAAGCTCTAGACGTGAAGACTTGTAATTGGCTGTCTGATTATCGTACTGTTATTTATCACCATTGTATCTAGCTGTAAGTCTTCCAAAGTATATAAATAAATAAATACAAGCCCTCAGTGCGGTTTAATGACTGTATTTCGTTACTCCGAAGTTCGAAATACCGAAGTACGGTATACAGAAAGTTCGTGAGTCCGAATTACGTTAGTCAGAATGTACGCTATGACGAAGTACGGTATTCAGAATGTTCGTTACTCCGATGTACGTTACTCCGAAAGTTTGCTACTTCGAAGTACTGTACTCAGAATGTTCGTCACTCCGATGTACGTTACTTCGAAAGTTTGCTACTACGAAGTACTGTATGCAGAATGTACACTATCGCGAAGTACGGAACTCCGAAAGTTTGCTATGCCAATTACTCAATAATAATTGAGAATTACTGACTTGTAAAACCTATTTGCACAATAATCATCATTTATACTTGACTAATTCGAAATACTCTCTAATGAGGAATATTCTCAATTATTATTGAGTAATTGGTCATAGCAAACTTTCGGAGTTCCATACTTCGCGATAATGTACATTCTGCATACAGTACTTCGTAGTAGCAAACTTTCGAAGTAACGTACATCGGAGTGACGAACATTCTGAGTACAGTACTTCGTAGTAGCAAACTTTCGGAGTAACGTACATCGGAGTAACGAACATTCTGAATACCGTACTTCGTCATAGCGTACATTCTGACTAACGTAATTCGGACTCACGAACTTTCTGTATACCGTACTTCGGTATTTCGAACTTCGGAGTAACGAAATACAGTCCGGTTTAATGAATCAGGAAGTCAAGTCTTCGAATTGTCGTGTGGTTCTAGGACATGCTGGTTTCTTCAGAATGTTTTTCTTCAGCGTTTTGAGATCAAGGATGAAAACGAAAGTACCTGGTTGGACACAAACCTACGATTTACAACTAGTAAGTCGTGGCCGTTTCTACTGGACCACAATTACTGGAAAAACAATGAAGATAGTCCTCCAAATAATTGATTTCGACCAATCTTTAGTTAACGTATGTTGTGTTTGTAGTTTTGTACAGTGTAGACACAAACAGAATCAGAATATGCAACAGATGATGTCATGTATTTTAGAAAACTTAGTAAACAAAGGCTACTTACTTAACATAATATCACGCCTGTAATCCCAGAGGTGTACCCATTAGTACATCCACATTTCGCCAATTATGTTTTAGTCCTTCAAAGAAGGCTAGGCCGAAGAGGGACCAGCCCTCATCGGCCTAGCCTTTTCTCTACACTATGTTGGAATCACCATCCAATTCAGCAAATAGAGGTAAATCAGGTAAATGCCAGTATTTTAAGTAGAGCGACTATAACCCAGTTATTATCATCGGCACGATTCTTGAGCGCTGACGCAAAAGTGAGTTATTGGGTCCCTTTGGTGGTATGAAGTGAGACGCGGGGCGGGGAAAGGGGTGCGCCAAAGTTCACCTAAAATTTCAACTCCGATAATTGGAAATCCGAAAATGTTCTTCCTAACATTTTTCATCCTAACAATCGCAATTCCTAATTTCTCTGTCTCTAATGTTTTAATTCCGAAGCATTCGACTTCATAATGTCTGTAGCAATAAACATCTATTACACTATTATTTGTTTTCCTATATTTTCTCAACATAACCATCTTTTACACTATTATTCAAAGTCATATCTTTTTTTTTGTTTATATTACTTTTTATTCATAATAATCAGTATTATAAAAGGTCCCATTAAAATAGGTGGACAAAATTTTAGAAATCATTCAGACCGCTAAAATAAGGACAATAGCAAAAAAAAATATAAGAATAAGAAATAAAATACCTACTTTTATAGGATGACTTTGTTCTAGAGTACCGGCAATTTATTATTTTAAGTTAAAATAAAATCACTTTATATATAGTGTTTTTTTTTTTGTTTAGATGTCTTAATTAGGCTTACTAAACGCTGTGTTAAAATTTGTCCACCTATTTTAATGGGACCTTATATACTATGCAAAGATATCCATAGGTTAGGTTAGGTTAGAACTGTGACCAACTACGCGTGAGCCGAGCGAGCGAAGCGAGCGGTGCCGTGGCAGCGGCCAGCGAGCGCTACCTCGAAATTGGTCGCGAAATTTTTCTAAGTATTTTTTTCATAGTGCCCCCAAGACGACACTCTGACCTGAATTTCATTCATTTATTTTATTTCAAGACAAAAATCAGTGAAACGACCTTTAATCATTCTAAACAGTTGTATGAGTGAAAATATTATGGTAATTATGTTTAGGAATAAAAGCGTTAGGATAAAAAACAGTAGGAGTTTAAATATATTTACACTAATGATATTATGAATTCCAATTTTCGGAAACATGAGTGTTATGAACATCGTCGGTAGGACTACAAATAGTATGAATGAAAACTTTAGGATGAAAAATTTTAGGAAGAGTGATCATTCGGATTACAAATCGTTAGGAAGAACAATTTCGGATAAAGAACTTTAGGTGAGCCAATATGGACCCCGGGGAAAGTGCAGTGATTGGCCCGTAGCGCATCGCGTCATAGCCGTCACTCGAGATTTGTTCTTTATTCCTGCTGCACTTACCTCACGACCAATAAATAATAAACGGGTGTGTGTTTTATTAGTCTTATAGTGTACGATGCGATCATCCCCACTCTTCCGCCGAGCGCTCAAGAACCGTGCCGGTATTCATACTGGGTAACATGTTAATACCACTTGTTTACAGCTTTTCGAGCTTCTGACTCCTGTCAAACGTAACGTCTATCAAAGATCTTTAAATTTTAATGAGATCGTTGATAGCCGTACCGAGGACAACAGCTTATCATAATCATTCATGATGAATAAGACAATATCAAAGAATCAGCTGGCACATGAATTATCTTTCAATTATCATAATTTTTTTGTTTTCATTTTTCATACAAAATAATTCGACAAGGTCACGATAATTAATGTTAAACACCCTACGTGAAATATGACAACGTCGCATTTTCTAGCTTTAAATAATATAAATGATAGGTTTAAATAAAAATGAATTACTCGTATTTACTCAATGAAACTTAGATACTTACCTTTTTGAACCACATATTCTAGAACCTTTTGTGTTATTTTTTAATATCTAGAATTCTATATCAATAGAATATAACCCTAAGAGATAGGGGATAAAAAAAACACGTTGTGGTATCATATCCTGTCAGGGCTGCAGTCTCGATATTAGATAACGATAAAAATCGGTCGCTAAGTCGTATCGATGTCAAATTTCTTTAATAGATTTTCAGCTTTATTTCAAAAGCATTAGATTGAAATTCTGTAGTACAGACTGCAGGCCCAGGATTGGCCTGGATTGGTAAGGTTGACTGATTCTCAGGCTTCTAGCCTGCCCATGACGACTGTCTTAGACCTAGACAAAGGCAGCCAGGACCAACTGACTGACAGGCAACTGGCAGCTTATCGTTAAACAATTTTGTCAGGATGAGACGACAAATTGTTTACGAAACAAAACCGCGGTCGCATGCCGCGTTAATAACATCGAATTATTTTGCGAATGCCAACACGACTTTGATTTCAATTAGGTACATTTTCTACCGACTTTTACCTGCAACTTTATCTGCCTGCTTATGATACAATTATTTTGATTTTATAAAGGATGTCTTTCTCTAGGTTCCTTACCATCTAATGTACCTACAACTTTAGTTTATGGAAATGTAACAGACAGACACTTCCCATTAAATTGATATGAGCTCATACGCCTTATTATAGACACAATTAAAAAGCCATTGTTCTCCTGGAGATTTATTAGCGGACGGGAGGTTATGAATAATTACTTGGTAATATTCTTTCTCCCCAACAAATAGAAGAATTAGCGAGGAAATGTTAACTTTTCGTAAAGGTTGATAAACTACAAAAGTTTGTTCACAAACTGATGATAATTTGCTTTGTTGTTTTGAGGAAAAAAATAATCTTTACAGTTGCCAAGACCTTCAGAGCAAACAATCGGCTTAAAACCAAAAAAACTTAATTGTCACTTGTATGATGACATCACGTCATTCATTGTGCGTACTTGCTAACTACGAAATCCCTTCCTAGTAGCATAGCTAGTAGTGTCAAATAGATGGAAAATTATTTAATTAACAAGTATCTATAAAATACACGTGTATCGACAGACAAAGGCGTCTGTCGTCTTCGAAAGTATTTGATGTCGAACAAAAATTCTGTGAAATATATGATTAGATCATCCTTTTTTTTTAAATTAATTTCAATCGCGGAATGAAAACCTTCGCCAACCCAAAAACACTTTTGCCACAAAAATAAATTAAGCGTGAACAACGTAATCTTCAAGTGCTAATGACAATATTGACAATAACTTAATGTGACAAAGTCCAAAAGCGATCAACGTTGTCGTAAGATCAATCAACTAGCCTACCACAGTACAATCCACTGCGGGACAAGGCCTCTCCTAAACTGCACCCAGACCAACATCGTTCTCCTACCCTTATCCCAATTAGTTTGGGGTCGGCGCAGCATGTCTTATTCTTCCATACTTCTCGATTACTCGTCTTCTCATCAGATACCTCTTTTCATCCTTTACACAGTCCCTACATCGTTCCTTTGGTCTTCCTCTACTCTTATACGCCCTTTTTTTTTGGCTTGTGTTTAAACGCCTACCAAAAAAGAACCTATTTTACTACCAAAAAAATTCGAAATGCCGGCCAAAATGGATTAATGCTCACCAAATTGTGTTTCCTTAAGTATTGTAGGAATGAACCTATTTTCCTTTTTATTCTATACCATAAAGATTTATAAACGCCTTTAAAGTTAACTGCAGACCAAATATTTTATATTATCACTAAATAGATGTCACCAATATTGTATTTTCACGACTTTCAATTTATCTCCATGACGCGCGCTCGCTTCGCTCGCATATTAAATAACACTAATATCTTCTGTCCCCGAAGAGCCGGGCCTCCGCCGGCCTCCTTCGTCGGCCTACGGCCCGGTGCCCATGCCGCCCATAAAGGATACTGTCGCGAGACGATCGTATTATAATTTTGGTTAATTTTGGTGAGCATTAATCCATTTTGGTAGGCAAAAAGAATATAATACAACACGTACAATTATTCTGACGAGTGTCTAATTATTTTGGAACATATAACGTTATTCTTTAGGCACCTCGGTATAGGGTGGGTTTATTTTATTTGAAGTTAAAATATTTTATTTAGTACTTTACTGTGGGTCCATATTGGCTCACCTAAAGTTCTTTATCCGAAATTGTTCTTCCTAACGATTTGTAATCCGAATGATCACTCTTCCTAAAATTTTTCATCCTAAAGTTTTCATTCATACTATTTGTATTCCTACCGACGATGTTCATAACACTCATGTTTCCGAAAATTGGAATTCATAATATCATTAGTGTAAATATATTTAAACTCCTACTGTTTTTTATCCTAACGCTTTTATTCCTAAACATAATTACCATAATATTTTCACTCATACAACTGTTTAGAATGATTAAAGGTCGTTTCACTGATTTTTGTCTTGAAATAAAATAAATGAATGAAATTCAGGTCAGAGTGTCGTCTTGGGGGCACTATGAAAAAAATACTTAGAAAAATTTCACGACCAATTTCGAGGTAGCGCTCGCTGGCCGCTGCCACGGCACCGCTCGCTTCGCTCGCTCGGCTCACGCGTAGTTGGTCACAGTTCTAACCTAACCTAACCTATGGATATCTTTGCATAGTAGGTATATAAGGTCCCATTAAAATAGGTGGACAAATTTTAACACAGCGTTTGGTAAGCCTAACTAAAGACATCTAAACAAAAAAAAAAACACTATATATAAAGTGATTTTATTTTGACTTAAAATAATAAATTGCCGGCACTCTAGAACAAAGTCATCCTATAAAAGTAGGTATTTTATTTCTTATTCTTATATTTTTTTTTGCTATTGTCCTTATTTTAGCGGTCTGAATGATTTCTAAAATTTTGTCCACCTATTTTAATGGGACCTTTTATAATACTGATTATTATGAATAAAAAGTAATATAAACAAAAAAAAAGATATGACTTTGAATAATAGTGTAAAAGATGGTTATGTTGAGAAAATATAGGAAAACAAATAATAGTGTAATAGATGTTTATTGCTACAGACATTATGAAGTCGAATGCTTCGGAATTAAAACATTAGAGACAGAGAAGTTAGGAATTGCGATTGTTAGGATGAAAAATGTTAGGAAGAACATTTTCGGATTTCCAATTATCGGAGTTGAAATTTTAGGTGAACTTTGGCGCACCCCTTTACTGTACTTTAATCTAGGGTCTAAAAATCTTTTTTGGTGAGCATTTAAATTGTAGCCTTTGACTCCTCCCGCTCTGGGCGGAGTCGAGCGGTAGGGAGTGTCAGACTTCTACTGACTAAAAACCACCCATGTTCCTTCTTTGCCCTTTGTGTCGCGGCCGCGGTATCTCTTTCGAACAACCCGCAGGCCCGCCGACGGGGCTCTTATACCTACCCCTTAAACTGCGCCACACCGGAATACAAAAATGTATTTTAAAACAAGGTTTTACAGCTGGGTCATGCTACGAAATGAAATTGGGTCATTTTCATGTTAAATTGGAACGAACGGCAAACAAGTTATTACAAAGTCTGCATGCATGAAACTTTCTGACGTGTATCATAAAACTTAACGGTTGTCGACGGGCCTAGGCAAAACTTTCAAGGCTGGTTCCGTTCCACGTTAAACTGCATGCCAGCAGATATGTATTAGAGACCCAGATTTTTCCAGTTAGGTCATGTTCAAAGTATCTAGGGGGCGAGCTTGTTGCGAAGTACAAATCCAGGGTTCAAAGTTTCAGGTTGCTACTGAAAGTTGTTGATTTCGGGAGGATACCACAAACGGGAACGGCGATTGCTGCTCAATAGTCGCGAACTCGAATAGAACGCGAATTGTTTCTAAAAAATATCTACGAAGCGCTTCTGCAGTAAGCAACATTGCTGAATGCCGCTGCGGTCTGTCGTTACCTTAGACAATGTTCAGACACCAGCACATCAAGCTTTCCGAAACTGCCAATTGTTTCTATCAGCCAGGAAGTTGAATTGGAGTAGCTTGATTGATTGTTGGAGCTTGCGTCTGTACTTTTATTTTAATCTTACCCACAGAGCCAATACAACCATTACAATCTAAAGTAATACTCTTAGTGATGAAGCCTTTAGCCAGTTTCTTTTCTGCACAGCAAAACGAGCAGCTGTTCGATATCGTGTGCCAATTACGGAGTGACACATCCCCTCATTAGATGTTTAAAGCGTTGTTGCAAGCGTGGGATGCCTAGCACCTGGTGCATTATAAACGGAACTTTTAGTGTTGTGCAAAACTTTGCTTTAATCAACTCTGCCTATCGCAGTGCTGTGATAGACTACGTCTATCGGCTCTCCTTAGTTGTACCACAAAACCTGGTCCTCAGCCTTCTGCGTCCAGTCCGTCCCAACCAGCTTCTTAAGGTGGCTGTGATGTCCCACATAACACGCTTTCCTATACGCATCTCCACTCCAAAACTCTTTTGCTCTATCGGCTATCAGTCCATGCACAAACGGACATGTTTGTCTACTGACACTTCAGCTTTCTTATATTGCAAGCTATCTCGGTAACACCAATGCTCTCCAGATTCTCCGGTTCTTGTCCTACATAGAGCTTGAATCAACTGTCGTATAACATTGGATGCCTAGGGTAAGTATACCGTATCGACTAGCCTTGTCGACCAACGACCTCGTAAAATCGAATCGTAAAGCCCCGCAAGAAACAGATCGCTAAAGAAAGATGTACAAAGAAGCCGACGAGTGCTACTAAATTTAACTTTTAACCCACATACAGAACGGTTCAATGACTTGCTTTTAAACCCAACCATGTGTTTATAGTTAGTACTGGCCCGTTTTTTTGTAATTGCACAAAACATAGCTGTAGGTCTCGCAATAAAATGGTACCGATAAGAATCTAAATATAATGGTCGGAGCGGAGTAAAGTGAAAACACATAACATACGTTGTGTTGTTAATATTATAACTAGAGTTAATTGTTACCAATGATTTTGGCCAAATGCTTTTTAGACCCTTATTAAATTGCCAAGGGGTTCCAATAGTAATGTTTTTTGGCTAGGGATAAATAAATCTGGGCGATACAAGCATTAGGGTGCTTTTTATTGTTTTTCTAATTATATAATAAATAAAATAAAAAAAGCCTTTTATTCCATGCATTTACAAAATAATTATACAATATTGAATTTTAAATCATACGCTTGTATTATTTAAATCAATTCAGTTATAAATTAAGTAAAAATTGCAATAATCAAAATTCATTATAAATTATAAATTCATTATATAGGTAAATTATTATTATTTATAAGATTAATTAATTCTTATTATTATTCAAGTTATTATTTTAATTTTTACATGCATGGACCCCTCTCAGGTGAAGGCCTCCTCCAAAGATTTCCAATTGTCTCTGTCTCTGGCGACATAAATCCAGTCCGGTCCAGCGACTTTACTAATTAACTGCTGCTAATTAATATCACTATTGTTTAACTGATTAATTTTGTATTAGATATTTTATACACGTAGTGCAACTGGGCCTTAACAGTTCTTATAGTTGAGATCGGAATTCGGACGGAAGTAAAACTATCACTTACGTTTCTACAAGTTATTTAACTGCGAGTCTCATCTGCCTAGCCTTTTTCGAACTATATTATAACCGGGTACAGCTAAATACATTAAAGGCATCATTCTTCTGCCCTTATCCCAATTTGTTTTTGTTCTGCGCAGCATGTCTTGTTCTTCCATATACTCTCTATTATTCGTCATCTCAGAGAAGAAGACTTCCCTGATTCTTTAACATCACATGTCACGATTACTGATAACCAGTTACGACAAAACTTTTGAGTCACCGGCGCCATTTGCAGACTTTCTTCTTCACACAGTGACAGTCCATCCATTTCTTTGGTCTTCCTCTACTCTTATAGCCATCTACATTCATCCTCCCGAAAGGCATTGAATAAAGATGAATAATTGTAATTGTTGCAGGGGGCGGACCGGGCAACGCCACACAGTAGTTTTACTTCATAATGGTGAGCTATTGTAGAAACAAAACATATAACGATATTTTTTAACAAAACCCTCTCAAAACTATTCGTATTTAAACACATTAGAAGCGTCATCACAACATTACAAGATGTTATAATAGCCCGATTTCAATAACACGAACACTGTTGAATTTTACACCCTCGCCACTGAACTAAACATTGGAAATCCAACGGAACACGTTATTACAACATTACGCCTGTGATCCCCGAAGGGTTAGGCAGAAATGTACCTAATAGTACACACACATTTTGCCAGTAATTTCTCATGTAATAAGGGACGAGCCTATTGCCATCAAACGGGGACACACCAGACTTCGTGGTTACTACTGAGAAATTCCTGATGGAAAATCCCAATTAGACTACCCGATCCGGGAATTGAACCCAGGTCCTCATGCTGAGCAGTCGCGCTTACGACCACTAGACTAACCCATATTCAGGCATGGCCTAGCGTTGCTTCAAACGGACATTATCCCTCTGTTATTAAACACTGCTGTCGCAATATTAGTACTAGCTGTTATTTAGAGGTATTCCCATCTTTTTTTTTTGTGGTGGGTGGAAAGTCATCGAATCCCCCGCTCTTGGGCAGAGCGAAGGGGAGTGTCAGACTTCTACTGACTAAAAACCAAACCCATGTTCCTTCTTCGCCCTTGTGTCGGAGCCGCGTTATCCTTTCGATAATCCACAGCCCCGACGGGGAGGTATTCCCATCTGAGCACCGATTTTTTAGAGCACCTACGCTTAAAGCACCAAAGCTATTCCCGTCTGGGGCCCTACTATGACGTCTTAAAACAGTCCTAACTTATTCCTAATCCAGTGTGGAAAAGAGATGGCGCTAGACACCCTATATAGTTCTGTCACGTTTCCACAATGGAATAAGATTAAGTTAGGACTGTTTTAAGACGTCATAGTAGGGCACCTGAGCACTAATCAATATTTTGGACTGTATTTCGTTACTCCGAAGTTCGAAATACCGAAGTACGGTATACAGAAAGTTCGTGAGTCCGAATTACGTTAGTCAGAATGTACGCTATGACGAAGTACGGTATTCAGAATGTTCGTTACTCCGATGTACGTTACTCCGAAAGTTTGCTACTACGAAGTACTGTACTCAGAATGTTCGTCACTCCGATGTACGTTACTTCGAAAGTTTGCTACTACGAAGTACTGTATGCAGAATGTACATTATGGCGAAGTACGGAACTCCGAAAGTTTGCTATGACCAATTACTCAATAATAATTGAGAATATTCCTCATTAGAGAGTATTTCGAATTAGTCAAGTATTATAAATGATGATTATTGTGCAAATAGGTTTTACAAGTCAGTAATTCTCAATACCAAGACAGTTAAATCGCTTCTCTGGGACTTCGTCGAGCTTCATTGTCTCGGCGCTTTTCTTGTGGTCGCCACTGTTGATTCTGGCTAACAGGAGTTACAGTGGTTTGGGAATAGTGTGGCGGGCTTGTCCCATTAAAAGTCTATCCATCGGTTCTCTAGTCTTCATCTACACTTACGTTACCCATCTTAAAAGAAACCTCAGCAAAAAAACAAAACAGCTGATCCAAAACGTAACTGCTCAAGTACCATAACAAACTAGCTACACGGCACCGCAGTGAAAGTCCCCGCTGATGACACTTTCCATCTACGCCATGACGTAACGTAGCGTGAAGATAAAACGTCATTAACGACGTTGCGTAACCTATGTATATAAAGTTTCGGTCGAACCGGTCCGGACACGACCGGACACTGGCAGATACTTCCGTCAGTGTCCGGAGGTTAGATCGCAATTTTTCCGCTCCGGTTTGCTTTTGACTGAACTTGTTTAAGAGGGAACAGGGCAGCAAAATAGACCGTATTTGAAGAAAGTATTGCCGTCAATCTGCGACAAGCCTTTTTTTTTTTGGATGGTGAGAAATCATCAAATGACTCCTCCCGCTCTGGGCGGAGCGCTAGGGAGTGTCAGACTTCTACTGACTAAAAACGACTCATGTTCCTTCTTAGCTCATTGTGTCTGGGACCGCGGTATCTCTTTCGAACAACCCGCAGCCCCGACAGATCAAGACAACCCTGATTCGATTATTTTTGACATTATAATTTTGAGGGTGATTCTATCAAAATATATTATGTAAAAAAAATAAAACGATCTCTGGTAGTCGATGTCTGGTAGTACTGTAATCACGGCCGTAAAAATGAGGAATTTTTCAACTTTTGGAGAGTCATATTTTCTTAACTTTTTTTATTAATCGACAGGGACGTTTTACAGTAGGTCAGACATTGTTTTATGAAAAAAAAAATGCTCTAGTCTAGCTTGAGGCATTATTCGCAGTCCATGTTTCCTCTTAAGGTTCGCCTGACGACGAAGGCCAAGGAAATTGATTTTATCGTTCAAAGGAAATCACGGAAAATTGTTGTTACATCCTGTCGAACTAACAAGCAGTTCAGCAATTCTACCCTTAGGAAGCCAACTTATTATATAAAACACTAGCTTTTGCCCGCGGCCTTCGTTCGTTTGTTATTCGAATTTAGTTACCTATTGCAAAAGTTTTAATGTTTCGCACGGAATCCTCAATCTTATTCTGAAAATAAAAGTAGCCTTAGTTGTCATCTGAGGCTACTTTTACTCCCGTCGCGCGTCGGGTCTGCGCCTCTGCGGGTTGTTCAAAAGAGATACCGCGGCCACGACAAAAAGGGCTAAGAAGAAACATGGGTGTTTTTAGTCAGTAGAAATCTGACACTCCCTTTCGCTCTGCCCATGAGCGGGCATGATCTTCCATCCACCAATAAAAAAAAGGCTACTTTTACTGTCAGTAAAAGTTCCATCAAAATCGTTCCAGCTGTTTCGAAGATTCAAAAACGTTCAACAATATACAGCCAGAGACGTAATGTTAGTCGGACTAACGCATTAATTAAAATCTTAAATTCACTGACAGACTTCTCGAGCATACAGTTTTGAACTAAGTTCCATAAATGAAGTTGCACTTTCATCGATCTATATAATACAGAATCACTAATTCATGTATCTATTCGGTATCTCGAACTATCGACAAAGCAGTGTAAAGTCCAAAACAAAAAAATATATTCACCGACTTGAGAACCTACTTGACTTCAAAATAGCGAGTTACTCACGAGTCACGACTGTTCAAACTTGAATCGCTAGAATGATCGGGAAAGTCGTTCAATTGAGGAACTGGTTTGATATCCTCTTAATTTTTTTTTGTCCATTTTTTTACATTTAGTACAGCTTTAGCTTTTTATAAATACTAAATGTAATATATATTTTTACTGTATCTCCTCACAGAATCATAAACATTCTATCATTATCATCTCAAGTCCAACCCGCGGGATTGGTCTCTACGAACGCGTTATATATTTGGGAAGTTGGATCGAGCGACAGTGGACAGTGCGGCCAAATGGGAACATTTAACAATTTACAACAACAACAGCTTACTAGAGCAATTATAATCATTTGGAACAAATTATTAACCCAGCTCCAGAAACAGATAGATTTGCTAAATGTTAACCAATTAATTTTTTGACGGTTATTGCTTTTTTATTATTATCTTCAACTGACCTTTAGTACTTATTCTTTTTAGACTAAACTTAAGCAAGTTTATAGATATCTGTAAATTGATGTTTTGATATTAGCCGACGATCAGATGATGAGAAATATCCATCCCTGCTTCCAGTGTCCAATGCTGCAAGATGACCGTACAGTAATATTTCTGAGGACCTTAAAGGATGCCACTGATGCTAATGGCAATTGTGACTTACATGGGTACTACTCAACTTATTTAACACACAGTAATACATAGTCTAATTAACCTACAGCCTTCCCATTACTGTATAGAACCTCTGTGAGAGAGAGGTATCTATCACGAGAGCTCAATACAGGTAGATAGTTATCACATAATATCTTCGTACGTTTGGTTTCAGGACATGATAATGTTCTCCTTGACCGTATTTTAGAGAGCAGGCGAAAACATAGAATTTTGAAACGCTCGTATTGTGTAGTTTATTTACCAGAGCTGCAAGTGAAGGTATCTGTAAAAACCAACTTATGCAGTTAAAAACAAACAAAACAGCAGTAAAACAACATAGTTGTAATTAAACCTGTTTTCCTGCAATGATAAGAAGTATACCAGCATTGGTATTCTAACAGCACGGCAGCGTCGCCGTTCTGCTAAAGCGAACAAGACGCCCCAAGGTCAAATAAAACCAACTGGTTTTAGAGTCATCCTCAGTCTTGAATTATTTACATTATAATGTTGGAGTCGACATCTCATGTGATATGAAAATCTGCATCTTAGGAGGGAAAATTTCGAGAAGATAATTATAATCTGTTATGTAAAGGTATCATAATAATTATGCTTCGCCCACGCTCAAATATCTGCCAGAGGTACAAAAGACTATACATTGTTATGGAACTCAAATGAGTCAGGACACCTAGCAAAGCACGATGATGGCAAGTAGGGTAAAGCTGTGACCCAGTAGCATCGCAGGAATGAAAAGAGAAATGGTGGTTGTCTGGCGGCAAGATGGGTAGACAATGTAGACATTGTTGCCATTGCGGGAATATCCTCGATGAAGCTGGCACAAGCAAAGAGAGGAACCCAACAGTGGGTGAAGTCGGGTGTGGGTGATGATGATGACAGGCTATTCAAGTCCGAATAAATACGGATACTCCGACCAATTCTTTTAAATAGCAACAAAATCAAAAGAGAGAAGCGCAGAAATAGATCATGTCAAAGACGATTTTCAAACAAATCGATCAATATAATCAACCTTACTTCAATCAATTTGTTTCCTTCTTCAACTACGAAAGTGATAAATGAAGTTAATTAAATCAAGAAAACAAGACATTACAACAATGCTGAGGTGTTTGTAATGTAATTGCAATCCATTTAATTTCTTCACACCTCTGTAGACATTCCTTTTTGTCATCACACTTAATATCTGCAAAAAGTATCAAGTTTTCTAAAAGCCACTATTATGAACTTTCAAAGAAAATAATCAAGTCTTGTCCAAGTATAGTCTCAAAAAATTGAAAGGGTATCGACGGTCTTGGTATGGAAATGTTATGATGAGCGAATGTTATGACGAATCGCATGTGACTAAAAGAGTGATGAATGAACCTGTAACGACTGTCAAAGATCTACAAATGAGAAGAGAAAAGCAGGTAAAACCGGGCTTAACGTGCTTCACGAGGCACCAGTGTTGGGCAAAATTTAGTTGATTGATGATTCAAAAAAACTAAAACCTGACTATGAAAGCAATAATTAAGTTAGTCCTGACAAATTTAGTCTAGACTAATGACTAATGATTGAAACTAAATCAATCATCAATCATGACTAATGATTGATTTATTTAGTTAGGATTACGATTGAATTTTTAGTCATGATTAAATCAATCAGGACTAAATCAATCATGATTAAACTAGTCTACCCTAATCAATTGATTGACACATTTAGTCGATTGACCCAACACTGCGAGGCACGGATGAAACTCGATACGTAATGGGTGGACTCATCCACGCACCAACCTAGGCTAACGCGGCTTAACCTGAAGATCGACCCCAAGTGTCTTTTTATTTAAATGGTACAAGCCCGCCACACTATTCCCAAACCACTGTAACTCCTGCAAGCCAGAATCTACAGTGGCGAACACAAGAAATGCGCCTAGACAATGAAGCTCAACGACCCAGAGAAAAGATCCCAAGTGGCTGTTGTGGTAAGCCAAATAGCCAAGAGTTCTTCAGACAAATCCCGACTGGGTCAAACACCAACACCAGTCAAACTTGTAAGAAAACCTGACAACTAAACCCAACCGTCATAAAACTCATAATAATAAAAAACTTGTTTGACGATAACCTCATGTTTTGGGTTTAAATTAAAGACTTCACATTGACCTTTTGATGACATCACAGAACGTCGGCCTTCGTGGACCTGGGTTAGAAAGTCTAATCATGTCTCGGGTTTAAAGGTTTTATGTGGACACTAACAAAACTTACATAATTTTTAAGGTTCTGTACTTCAAAAGTAAATCTTATAGGATCATTTTGTTGTCCGCCTGTCTGTGAAAACCCTTTTTATTCTCAGAACGCGTAGTGGTCAAGTCGAAAATCTTCTTCCAATCAGGCGGATTTTGCTAGTTTAGCTTAAGGCCCATTTAGAAGTGACCGTTTAAATTATGCTTATAATTTAGTGTATAGTTACGAGCAGAAGTATGTAGCTGTTCTTTCCAGCCTTCTGATGATCTGACATAGTGGACATCATTTGTGTCAACTCTTTCATACGAAAACGTTAATCAACACAGTTGGTGAAAATCACTCTTAAAAGTTGCTTCCTGGTTGTTATGCTACCTTGTTTGTAAATTGCAAATGTTAATTCACAAACTATTTCTAGAAATTCAACCAGAAACATCGCCATGCAAAACTCATTAACGCCCACATCGAATATAACTTGTAGTACCTACAAATCATGCATTACGATGGCTTCGCGTTAGTTCCGCAAAACAGGTCCAATTAACTACTATTATTAGTTTCAAAACTTTACGGTTTCGCGCCACATATGAAGCGTTCAAATAACAAGGAAAATGGCGAATTAAATTATCTTTATAGCCACATATTCATAGGATCCTATCCTACCATATATTACTTCGATATAGGTCCTAAATTAAAAACGTTATAAAAAATATGGCTTGATTAAATCAATTAGCGATGAACATACAGACTATGGAGACGCTTCGGTGGTAAGTCTACTGGAGGCAGTGGAGGTATTGCCAACAGTTCCATACGAACCAAGCATCTCACCATTTTGTCGCACTACTAAACTAAACTTAACGATGGAATGAAACTCTAAGCTTTGAATGGAGATCGTACCACCAATTTAAATCGTGAGGAAACCAGCTTCCCTGAGAGGTATTTCGACGCCATGTAAAGCCAAGTTAAAGGCCCAAGTACGGCATAAAAACTCTGATACCAGGATACGTACTAATCGCACGATAAAGAGGAAGACCACCTTTTTCCACTTAATCGGAGACGAGCGGAGGGTAGAGGAGACGTGCAAGACAAGAGAGACGAGGAAGGCGATATGGATTTCAACCAATGTGACTGATCAATTCCCGCACGTTCTCCCTTCCGCTCCGCTCGTCTCCGCTTTGGTAGACACCGTACCTGACAGAAATTGTGCTCTCAATGCAATTTTGAGGCTGACTATAAGAGTAAAGGAAGACCAAAGAAACGATGTATGAACTGTGTAAAGGATGATACGGCAAGACAGGAGTGTTTGTTGAGATGACGAGCGATAAAGAAGTGTGGAAGAAGAGGATCATGCTGCGCCGACGCCAAATAATTGAGATAAGGGCAGGAGCATGATGAATGCAGTTTGGGAGTTATAAATTTCTTGTTCTGTTTGTACTGCAGATACTACAGGTGCGACCATTCTATCATCATCATCATCATCAGCCTATATTGTTCCCACTGCAGGGACTCAGGCCTCCTCTCTAGGAGAGGGATGGGCTATAATCCACCACGCGGGCCCAGTGCGGATTGGTAGATGTCGCATAATCTTCGAATTTTTGGTTCTAAGATATGCCGGTTTCCTCACGATGTTTTCCTTCACCGTTTTGAGAGCAGTGGTGATGAAATAAATTACACAAAGTAATGCGCCTGTCTGGGTTCGAACCCACGACCAACTGTTCGTCAGTCGGGGCCGCCACTACTGGGCCACCACTGCTCTCAATTCCCATTCTATACTCTGTAGTATCCACCAATAAATAAGTCAAGACTTTTTGCTGTTATAAAATCAACTAATGATTAATCATGGCCAATCTGTTCCTGCTCACTGTAAAAAGGCCAAAAAAATTGATCAAAGGTTACACATTGCATTGGCATATGAAAACGTGGGTGAATTTCCAGGGAAACTTTATTAACGTGGGCTGATTCCCCGGGAGTTTTATTTCTGGTAAAACTTCGTTTAAAAATAACTCTTACTGCAATCGATACACGTGCCATTATCTGATAGCAGTTATCTGCAATGCGATTGCAAATTATATATTGGGAGTTGTGATAATATGATAATTTTTGCGATATTTTAGTTATCCGACGCCAGATTATGTAAATGTCGAAAGTTAGATTGAAAATATTATGTTCGAGTTTATTTTTGTGCTACCGGTCTTTGCCATCTGTGTTTCACTCAAAAGAGTTCCTTGTAGACTTTCCTATCAATTCAATTATTTTCAATATTTTTGCTTGGATACTTGTTTTAGTTTGGTAGTCAAAGCTACAGGATGGTGGCTATATGTATAGAGTGTCACTTTTACTGATACCTGAGGATCTAGAAAAACAATGACATTCCATCAGCGATACTGATGATTTCCTTGTTGAACTGAACACATCTGCCGCATATTGGAGGAGCAATGGCCAAAAATTACCACTCAGTAAATTCTAATGATGAAACAGTAAAAAAAAAATGGATTGACATCATCAATTTCCTATGCCTATTATTTGGGTTTTCCCTGTCATTGGATTAATAAAGCTACAAGAAAAAGCTTATTTGCATTCTATTGAATGTTACTGGCTCAACCATTACTTTCTAACAAAATGTATGTCTCTTAAGAATCGCTGGCCTTCATTAGTTGCACATTTATATTCCACATGGGAAATAAAGTTCTGAATACATATTATATGTAACTAGCTCATTACTATGTACACGTGTTATCACATAGACTAGGCACGTCTATGTGATGATGCAAGTCTTGCAACACTGTCCTAGCTCCACGTGGGTAGTTCATAGCCAAAACGTCACCGCGCAGTTATAAACACTGCATGAAATCAGAATCGCTTGTGCTGTTCGAGATTATTTTTATTATGAAATGAGTTTGTTATTAGCACTTTGTGTGGTCGATTCAGATCCTAAGATCAATTTAGGGAGGTTTTCTGATTAGCAGCCCCGTAGTCTGGATTTGTGCCGGCTTAATAGCTGGTAGGCTCGTCCCTGTTAGATTAGAATAGACTAAAAAGAAAGGAAGGGACTGAAACATTACTGATGAAAAGTTTATGTAGGTACTAAAGGTACTTCTCTGAGGAATCCCTACTGGTGTGATGTTATGCTAGTAGTTCCGTAACTGTAGGTATCCCTTCGGATCGGGATCAGCTAGTAAGATGGGGTAGTGCCGATCCGTTAAGGGTTGACCAGAGCGTACCTACTGCCGCGTGCTATGAGCACTCCCATTGTTTCTCACTCCAGCAAATGACAGTTCTGAGCGACAGAAAAAGAAAGGAGTAACAACAAATGCGTTTTCGTGCTGATATTTCGTTCAGTCCAAGTGTGCTACTAGCCTTTGTATGGCTAGGTGTGTGTGCAATACAACGTGAACATTGGATAAGCGTGACGCCCGAATTAGATTTAGTCTATTTTGGTACATGACTGCAAAGTTGAATGTGCAAATATTGTCAATTTAAGTGTGGGCGTATGATTTGATCTTGTCTGATAAACAGAATTTGTGTTGCTGTGTACGTACAATAACACCGAAAAAAGAATCTGCTCATTTTTTAAACAAATTCCCGTGCATACAATTACCACAACTCTTTACCTCGCGGACCAATAGCACGGTAATATTATCAATATGATATTTATACTGTGCCAATAGTGCCTTTAAAAAGCATACAAGAATAGTCCTTAATGGGCCTACTACACGCTCAAGCTTCACCACACTTTTCGTTCACACTTCACAGTACATTGCGCGTATGGTTGATAAAACTGTATTACCATTACAAATTACAAACCACACGCGCGATGTACTGTGTGCACCGTGTAATCGCGCAGGCAAGATTTTTTTTGTTCGTATTTTTGTCCCCATGAACTGATTGGAAAATGTTCTATAAGAGCGGGGTAACATAACTGAGCTGAGCATGAGGTTCGGTTCCCGGGACGGCCGAATTGTTATTAGGTTTCTCCGTTGAGAATTTCTGAGTCGCATCCAGAGTTTGAATTTGTGCCCGATTGATGGCAATAGACTCGCCCCCTTTTATATGAGACTTGAAAATTACTGGCGAAATGTTTGTGTATTAGGAACACCTCTGCCAGGGGTGATATTACGTCCGCACGTTCTTGTACTAAATCCGATACACGAGCTGAAACCCTTCGGAACGGTGCTAAATCACAGCTCTAGTTATAGATGCTATAAACAGTGTGTCGTGTGGGCGGCCCGCCAGTAAACAAACATGCTTCGTCGCCAACGTGGTGATATTTGACAAACGAACTGTGATAAAACAACAACAAAATTGTAATATCTAGTGACTCTTAGTTTTTTATAAAAATAGTTCATAACCCTGTGTTTTCACTGCACGAAACAAATACAGCAGCAAGCTGCAGTGGATCAAGCAATGGACTGCTGCGCTGCGTGTCGCGGGTTCGATCCCCGCACGGAACAAATATTTGCAAGACCTACAGATAGTTGTTCCGGGTCTGGGTATTTGTGTATGTGAGTTTAAATGTTTGTGAACGCACCCACGATACAGGAGAAATTCCTAGTGTGGGGCAACGTTTTTAAAAAAAAAAGAAAGAAAGAAGAAAGATAATGCTCGAGTCTAAACTGAATGAATCCTGACAATCCGACATAAATATTTCCCGAACAACGAGAAATCGAGAGAGAAGATAGGCTGGTTGTCAAGCTACATAGCCTGGCCCACCGTCGCAAAGTCGCATGTCTGTCGGTCTTCTACAGACTGTACTTCGGAGAGTGTGCTCAGGAGTTCCACGAGCTGATTCCACCATCTCCCTTCTTCCATCGGGAGACTAGACGTACTGCAGGTTATCACCGATACCTAGTCGACGTTCCACACATTCGAACGAAGCGCTTTGCCAAGTCCTTTTTTATGCGCACAGCCAAGGACTGGAATTCCCTGCCTGCGTCGGATTTTCCGAGTTCATAACCCTAATCTATTTAAGTCGCGAGTAAACAGGCTTCTTCTGGGTAAGCTCGTTCCATCGTCGACATCATCTCTGCCCTTAGGGCAAGATTGAGGTCAAGAGCAAGCCCATTTATAATAAAAAAATTAAAAAAATAAAAACCATTGGTCATCGTGCGTACGTTGTATGGTGGTAGCAATTGACCTTGAAAGAGTTTTTATTTCGTAACCAGTAAAGGTGATTTTCGTAAATCAAGTGTCACTGGGGGGGACGCTTAGTTTTCGCAATAAACCCTTCGGAATGGTGCTAAATCACAACTCTAGTTATAGACGTCGTGACGCTATAAATAGCGTGGGCGGTTCGCCCGTAAACAAATATACTTCGTCGCCTGCGTGGCGATATTTGACAAACAGATTACCTACGCTACGCTATAACTTGCCCCACCTTTTCATTACCCTACTGTATGTTCTAGAACGAAAACGAATGTACAGTTGAGGAGTTTTCTGAGTTTGGACTCCTTGTTAGTTAGTCGGCTGTTTGCAAAAGCATGAGGTCCTTTGCTCGATCCCCAGGTCGGGCAGTGTTGTGATTTCCATCAGGAATTTCTCAGTAGCAGAAACGGAGTGTGGATCCGTGCCCGGTTGATGGCAATACCCCACTCCCTATTACATGGGACTTAAACATAACTGCCGAAATGTGGGTGTACCAACGCGTTCACCTCTGCCTAAACCTTCGGGGTGTACTGGCGTGATGTTATGTTTATGGCTTTTCCGATGAAGTTATAGCAACAGTGAATGAAAATAACATTTCCAAAGGGTGGTAAATCACAAGTCTAGTCAGAGACGCTATAAACACCGTGTGGGCGGTTCGCCAGTAAACAAACAAGTTTCGTCGCCAAACGTGACGGTGACAATATTTGACAAACAGATTTTGCTCGACTGTTGGGGAACAAAGAGGTTAGCTGAAGCATTTATTTTTAGCTACACCATGCTTGAGATTAACTGCTGTTGGCCCCACAAATCACAAAGCAGAGCAAGGCAGAGCTAGAGCAGTAAGTCTGTTTGTGTTCTACTGCCATATTCAAATGGAAGTCAGACACAGAACGTTGTTTTAAATTACGTTTAGCAATCGAAAGTTCTTATCTTGTGATTCCTGGTAATTGTGGCGCAAGCGGTCTTAAGGGATTTTCCAATGACGTAATTTGGAATGAAAATTACTTTCTGAAAGGGTGGCTTGGTGCGGTATGCGCTATGTAGAAAAGAAATGTATTTTAAATTTACTTCCTAACCATTGCTGGTAAGTTGAGCAAAACTGCTGCTGAGTTTCTATTATTTTTATTATAAGACTGATGTGTCCCACTGCAGGACAAAAGCCTTCTTTCCCTCTTTCCATTCATCTCTGTCTATGGCTGTTTGGGCCCAATCCTTTTGGTAAGAGTCCAGCTCGACACGCCATCTCCTTCTGGGCCTAGCGCGTCGCCTGGTTCTTTTGTTCGGAACCCAATCTGGAGCCACTTTGGTCCAATTTTGATGCGACATGCGGTAGATGTGGCCTGCCCAGTTACATTTTCATTTAGCGCAATCTAAGTAAACTGTTTCTTATACCGTCAGACATTATAAGACTTCTTTACAGTCAAGAAATTTTTTATCCACATTGCACGTGTCTTTACACAAGTATTTTTAGCCCGTGTTGTGCGAGTTCTGGGTAATCAAATATTTAAATAGCTCGTTTTAGCGTGTCTGATCTTTAAAAAGCTATGAATTAGTTTTCGTAGTGCAAAGTTGTTTATTTATTGTCTGCATACCAAACTGAGTATTTCGAGCACTCGCAAAATAAGATTGTTTCATTGATACGGACATTAATCCTTATCAAGTGTTTCATCTAGCCCTTACTTACCTGATGCTGAAACCCAGTCTAACCGGATGCAGCAGTAGCCAGTATTTTACATGGAGCGTCTGCCTATCTGATCTACACAATCTTACAGTTTCTATGTTAACTGATTGTTAGACTTACCGTAACTCCTGTCAAAGATGTACAAATAACAACTTGAAGTTGTTTCCTGAGGCACGCAGATCATGTAATGGATGTTCACCTATTCATGGGCCGACCTCGTCGAAAATTGCTTTACCTGGGAAATTAACCGGTGCGGCTATTGTTACTAAGAAACCCTCGAGCTATGCACTAGTATAATTTAATATTAATTCACCGTGTAAAGCTGGTGCGGTTGAAGTCAATGACGTCACTAACTCACTACGTACCTACTTATGTATGCTGGTATTTACAGCACACAAATATTATGTCAATCGTAAGTATTCGTGTGCGTGACGAGTATTTACACTGTTACACACCATGGCATAATCAACCTATAAGGCTGGCTTCACAGCTATCCGGGAGACCCGTACGGGCTGTCCGTTGCACGAAAGAGCCGTACGGGTCACGCCCGTAGTGCTCTGAAACGTGAGTGAAACGATGTTCTAGCTCCTAACATGTGCCTCCGGGCGCCCGTACTGACAGCCCGTACTGGTCTCCCGGATAGCTGTGAAGCCAGCCTAATGGTCCCATTACTGGGATACGACTGCGTCGTTGGTCTATCGGTCCCAAGCGCGACTCGGGAGCATGAGGTCCTGGGTCCGAAACCCGGGTCGGGCAAAGTGTTATTGGGTTTTTTAATTAGGAATTTGACAGTAGCTGCCGCAGGGTCTGGATTTTTTCCCAGTTGATGGCAATAGAGAGGCTAGTTCATGGGACTTAAACAAAACAGGCGAAATGTGTTTGTACTCTTATGCGCCTACCACGACTGTATTTCGTTACTCCGAAGTTCGAAATACCGAAGTACGGTATACAGAAAGTTCGTGAGTCCGAATTACGTTAGTCAGAATGTATGCTATGACGAAGTACGGTATTCAGAATGTTCGTTACTCCGATGTACGTTACTACGAAAGTTTGCTACTTCGAAGTACTGTACTCAGAATGTTCGTCACTCCGATGTACGTTACTTCGAAAGTTTGCTACTACGAAGTACTGTATGCAGAATGTACATTATCGCGAAGTACGGAACTCCGAAAGTTTGCTATGACCAATTACTCAATAATAATTGAGAATATTCCTCATTAGAGAGTATTTCGAATTAGTCAAGTATAAATGATGATTATTGTGCAAATAGGTTTTACAAGTCAGTAATTCTCAATTATTATTGAGTAATTGGTCATAGCAAACTTTCGGAGTTCCGTACTTCGCGATAGTGTACATTCTGAATACAGTACTTCGTAGTAGCAAACTTTCGAAGTAACGTACATCGGAGTGATGAACATTCTGAGTACAGTACTTCGAAGTAGCAAACTTTCGGAGTAACGTACATCGGAGTAACGAACATTCTGAATACCGTACTTCGTCATAGCGTACATTCTGACTAACGTAATTCGGACTCACAAACTTTCTGTATACCGTACTTCGGTATTTCGAACTTCGGAGTAACGAAATACAGTCGCCTACCACACGCTCACACTTCCCCACAGTCTTGCCTGCGCGATTACACGGTGCACACAGTACATCGCGCGTGTGGTTTGTAATGGTAATACAGTTTTACCAACCATACGCGCGATGTACTGTGAAGTGTGAACGAAAAGTGTGGTGAAGCTTGAGCGTGTAGTAGGCCCATTAGTTACACCTCTGCCTAGTCTTTTGGGGACTACAGGCGTGATGTTATATTTACTGAGACACAGGCCACCAATCTGCAGGAGGCAGTTCACTGTTCATCCACCACACGAACACCCCTGTGCGAGTTGGTAGATGTCTTCGAATTTTTAGTGCTAGGTTCCTCAAAATTAACCTTCACCATTTTGAGACATACTTTACATACAACTTACATCACATTAGTAGCAACAAGAACTTAATTTACCTAATCAATCAACTTGAGAAGGTGTTAAAAACATCAAATGGCTATCTAAAGCCAATGTCAAACATTGGGGCCATGAAATCCAATACCAACCTCAAATATGATACGTGGGCAGTAGTCAGTACTGACGGCAAAACAAACAGACATGACGGTTTACGTGCAAATATTTGGTACTCACTGGCAACGAAAATAACAGAAGTTTCAGTTAGATAAATTAAGGAATGTATCTGCGGGAAAGTTGCGGTTTAAAGAAGATCATTATCATTCTCTTGGCCTCATCACAATTAATGGTGCAGCATGTCTTCTTTTCCCATACTTTTGCCCGTAGTTTCATCAGAGAGGTCGTTTAGTGCGTATCATCCTTCACACAGTCCATCCATCGTTTCTTTGGTCTTCCTCAACTCTTATAAACCACATTCATACTCAGAATTATCTTGATTCCTCCGCATCTCCGCATGCCCATACAACGACAACCGACTACTACACGACTTTTCAGTAACTGGCGCCACTTTCAGACTTCTTCAATGGTATAAAGAAGATGTATTGAAATACATTGAAAAGAGTTCGCTGACATGGTTTGGTAAAGTTCAGAGGATACGTGAAAGGCAACTGCGTGGCAAGGCCGGACGCCCTAGAAGGGCATACACTGACCTTTTTGGTGAAGTTCTTCAGAAAGGTCAGGTGCGTAGTACTTTGAACCGGTGTGCGTTTTATAACCAGATGTAAAAAAACCTCGCCCATTCTTTTCCATCTCTCCTGGTTTTTACCCTTCTCTAGTCAATTAGTCAAGAACCAAATCGAGACAAAGAGTCCTAACCCTTTTTTTTTTTGGGAGGTGGGAAATCATCCAATGACTCCTCCCGCTCTGGGCAGAGCAGAAGGGAGTGTCAGACTTCTACTGACTAAAAACCACCCATGTTCCTTCTTAGCCCTTTGTGTCGAGGCCGCGGTATCTCTTTCGAACATCCCTCAGCCCCGACGGGAAGAGTCCTAATTCGCACGGCAGCAATTTTTGGGCCTGCTCCGTTGACAACGACTGGCTTCAGGCACCCAATGTGTAACGAACTAACGATTCTGGCCCATCTGTCCTGTTGGCAGTTTGTGGTCCAAAAACTTATAAATGTCATGCACCTTATAAAGGAGTAATCTGCGTAAATGTGCTAACCTTTAAATTTTCCACGCAAGTACATGAAAAATATCCCCTTCAAGTTTTCACAGTATTATACTGTGAAAACTTGAAAAACAGGTAGTTCTTGGAATCTTATTCATCTTCCGTTGAAAAATGCTTGTTCTATGAAAAATATTTTTTTTTCGAAGAAATCCTTTGAAACTTTATATGCTTAGGTACGTTTTTCTCCCACGGTTGTACAGGAATTGGGTCGCTCTCTTCTGCAAATGAAATCGTGGAAAGGAGGTAGTTCTAGGAATATTAATCTAGCTTGGAAAAAAAAACATCTAAAAGTAAAAAATCTCCCTTGAATGCCTCGTTGGTATAGTGGTCGCAAGCGTCACTGCTGAGCATGAGGCCCTGAGTTCGATTCCCGGGTTGGGCAAAGTGTTATTGGGTTTTTCCATCAGGATTTTCTCAGTAGCAGCCACGAAGTCTGGATTTGTGCCTGGGTTATGGTAATGGGGTCACCTCCTATTACATGGGAATTAAAAAATGTTACGAAGTAAAAAATCAAGCTGAAAATTTAATTTATAATTTCTGGTTTTGACGAAAATCTTAGCTAAAACAATTTTATTTTTCATTCGTGTGAAAATCATACCTTTTGAATACACTGTAAACAGTCTAATATTATTCTCTTGTTTGCAATAATACCAGCATTATAAACTTTGAAATATAGCTACATATTAATCATATCTCATTGTCTTAACCTTGTTTGTTTGGTCAGCGATTGTTTTTGTGTACACTGTGACTGTCTTATTTGTGATTGGTTTTGTTTGTGGCAAACAAGGGATAATGTTTTGTGAACGTCATCTTAATATAACGGGTGTAAGTCAACAACTCGACGACTCGACGTCTAGATTTGTTGCGGATAGAAAATATAGAATAGGAAATTGATTATAATCCAAGGGTGTGCGCTTGGCCGCGGATTATAGAACGAGATGACGTGGCCTCGGCTCGGCACAAGGGCAAAGAAGGAATATGGGTTCGGTTTTTAGTCAGTAGAAGTCTGACGATGGGTGCTGTAGATGGGTGACCACTCATTAACAGAGTTTTCTCCATGCCTCGGAAAGGACGTTAAGCAGTTGTTCCCGACTGTCAATATTTTGTAGATCTTTGACAGTCGTTACAGGTAATCAGTGGCCTTAAAGTCTGACAACCAGTCTTACCAAGTCAAATCTGCGAAATCTAATATCTGGTGGTCTGTCTGGTAGAGAATGCCTTGTGGCATTAAGTCCGCCTATGTACCAACCACTCTTGTGCATGAAGTTTAAATAAATATAGCGTCGTTTTTCGAGTCGATCTGTGTGACCGCTGTGTTCGAAACTAGTCGTCGGTTTTTGATGCAGACTTCATCATCATTAAGGACCGACCGAAGGTTCGGTTTCGGTTTCGGTTTCGGCTAGTTTCGGCCAAAAAATCTAGTTTCGGCCACAGTTTCGGTTTCGGCCAATAATTGGCCGAACCTTTCGGCCCCGCCGAAACAAGATATAGGTACGTGAATTGTCGTGCATCATTCAGCTAACTTCCGAGTCAGTTAAGTTCGCTAGCCGGCGCGATCGTGTTGATTTCAGGTTATGTGATTTTTCTCGCGCAAAAATTAGGTAAATTTTTATTAATGATGATGTATTTTTATGGCATTCATTAGGGTGTTCTGTTGAGTTATTCCCTAGAACTTAAGCGGCTAACAGACGTAAAACGCAAGTTTTATAATGCGTAAAAGATATGATTCACTGCAGTAAACAAAATCAGAAAAAAATATGATATTCTTCAGGATATATGCTAGTGACATAGTGTTGTGAAAACATAATACAACTAACTTTGATCGATAGAAAAAAGACACGAATATACCTCTAAAAATTTCTTTTAACGAGTAAAAACCATACTAAAATACATGTCATCGTTCTGATTTTTTTGCCAAATATTTCTACAAGCAACATACTAAATTCATAGTGTTTTACTTTTTTAGTCCAATCAATAGTTTTTTTGTAAATCGCAAAATACCACTAATTTCGCACTATTCGGCCGCAGCGAAAGACGTAACAACCGCTTTGTAGTGCAAGCTGATTAGAACTTTATTCTAACAGTATTTCAAACGAAGTTTGAACCACCACAAATAGAGTTACTTTGCTAATTTGAGGTAGCATAGGCTCTAAACACTAAAAAAATGTATGAAGATACCTGTGATGTTTGATTCAAACATTTGTTTGTAATTTTTGATGGATTCAATTTTGTAGCTACCCGTATTCGAACCGCCCCGTAGTTCCGATACACAACTACCTCCTTAACTATTACCGAGAATGACCTTCAGTACTATTAGTTGTCGCATTTTTTCTCTTTAGTACACGAGGTGCTTAGTTTAGTTTTTTTTTTAATTAAAAAAAAACGCTGCTAATGTTAAAAATTAAGAGCTTATTTTTTTTTTAATTTACAAATATGTTGATTTTTTTTAAATTTACATTATTAATTTTACAAATAGAGAGCTATTTTTGTTACATTCATACCTACTTTAATTGTAGCATTTTTTTACACGTGTTAACTGTCTATAAATGCGTAAAAATACAATTGATTTATCACGCTATAAAAAATCAAAAGTTTCGGTTTCGGTTTCGGCCGAAACTGGGACCAAGGCCGAAGGTTCGGTTACGGTTTCGGCTGAAAATCTTGTTTCGGTCGGACACTAATCATCATTCAATCAACTTATGTTGAAGATTTTATAATAAAAACTTATATTGAATAATTATGCATATTATTTAGTAATGAAATTTTTATGTTCTGTGTAGTCGTAAAAACGATGAGAAACCGGTGGGGCAGTCGTTTTTGTTGCGTTCTCCATTACGTACGTGGTCCCTTTTTTTTTTTTTTTTTTTTTTTTTTTTTTTTTGGTGGGTGGAAAATCATCGAATGACCCCCCCCGCTCTTGGGCAGAGCGAAGGGGAGTGTCAGACTTCTACTGACTAAAAACCGAACCCATGTTCCTTCTTTGCCCTTGTGCCGAGGCCACGTCATCTAGTACTAAAATCCGCGGCCCCGACGGGCGTACGTGGTCCCTCAAATAAACATTTTCCATATTGATTGGAAATCAAAAGAACCTTAAACGCTGTAAATTCAACATAATAACGTTTTATATGGTAAAGCGCTTTTTCCCTACGCAATAAATTTCTTAAATCGGCTAAAAATAACAAAAACAACTTCAAATTCTACGACGAAAAAAAAACAACTAATTAAGGCGGGATTACCCCGATAAACGTCGTCAATAATAGCGTTTTACTCGTACATGGAACGGATTTAAATTTTGAAAAAAATGTATTATATAGTTGACTCTTCGATCATGATATGCTGCATCCAATTAAATCGCAAATACATGTCCAAATGATGGCTACATAATCGTTTTACTTGAGTTACATTAGGCTTTGAAAAATAAAACTTATATCATAATAAAGGTCGTATAAAATGTGTATTATCTCGGGTCACATAATGTATAATTTCTTTATCATTTTTCTCCAAGAGAGAAAAAAACAGTCAAAATTTAGGCAGTATATCGCTCGCGCGGCAGGGCGGGGGGTGAGGTCGTGCGTACATAAAAACAAAGTAGGGTAACCTCGCCTTAAATCATTTACCGCTTCATTGAAATATGAGCTAAAAATATATCTCAGTGACTCATTAGAGAGCTAAAACCAGATCTGTGGTCTCTATGGCGCGAAGTCTCGTCTCTCTCTCTCTCTCGCATGACGATATGGCGGCAAATGACGTCATCGCTCGCCTGAGGGAATGTGTGCATTATTGATTAGCGGGTGTCGACGGTGTGCATTTTACGATATTGTTTTAGTTTGTGACACGAGCTCGTTATGACTCTGGCCCTTGGGAATTTGATGAAGGTTGTGTAAATAATGAAGAATATGTTACCACTGATTAGATCTAGGATCTTTGGGTAAGAGAATGGGCTGAATGTAATACAGTACGCAGATGCATGTTGATGACAATTCAATTGAGTGAGCCTATTTGGCGACGAATTTGGCGCTTTCAGTATCCTCCATCAGCTCCTGTGATGAGTAAATAACAGGACAGGCTGGACACGATATCAAATGCCGCATCGTTTGTGGGGGTGAACACCACATTAACACTCCAGGGCAGAGCCATCTATGATCCCCACTTGAACAGGTTTTGTTGTTCTTGAGGTTGATTCTTGGGGTCAAATTCACTTGCATGAGTCTTTCAAAATAATTAGAATTAAGCCCGGAACGAATGTTGATTATAATGTAATGTTCCAATTTTGCACGCTCCTTAGAGTAGGAAATGGTCTAAAGCTCTTTTATTTGTATTTTTTCATCCTTATGTGTACCCATATTTCAAGCAAATACTCGTAAATGATTTGAATTTGAACCTTTAATAGAATTATAGCAATATATATTACACAGAACTATCATTCAATTCACCAGCTGTGTACATTTTGAGCGTTTTTTCCCATATAAAGTAAAAGTAATACAATCTACACTAGACCACACTTTCTCATTTTATTTGCCTTTGTTACTAATTTGACTATTCGTATTCGCCAACGCCGTACCTAACCTGGTTTCCGCGCAATTCTTCAAGATAACACCGCATTATTAGCCAAGTACCGGTAATGCCTAATTGGTAGACAATTACCTGTGCTGTTGGAAACATGCCAAACAATAGATATATTCATTATACAAATGAGGACACTTTCTAACGGATAGAAATGTCGTCATGATTTCTTTCGCGGATATAAACAGCTTAGTTGTACTAAAGTTGATCCGACATGGCTACGGTCGTTTGATTTTGGCTATTAAAAAAAAAAAAAATATTTGCATTTGTCAGTAAAATTTAGTGGTATGTGCAAAATAATCAAAATAAAAAAAAAGTATTGTGTTTGTGCGAAATGGAGAAACAGTGACGTGGTGTGGGCCCCTTCAAGTTCATGTGCCGCAGACATTTCTCGAGGTTGTCAAATTGCCTAGTATTAGTGCAATCGATTGTCATGGTATCGGCAAGTGAAAGAAAGAAAGAAAATTGAGTTTATTTTGCGTTAAAAAAATAATTCTTAAAAAGTATACAAAATAAATGGACAAACAAAACTAATAATGCTAAAAGTGCCACAAGTCAGGATAATCCCAGATGGCAATACATGGTGCACTTGACGCTGAAGTGTTGCGCAGGAATGTGGACTAGGTCGTGAGGAAAGTATTGAGTATTAATGTGGATGGCTTTAAAAGAACGGAAAGACCAAAAACACGATAGATGGACTGTGTGAAGACTGTAAGGATGGCATGGCTTGAAAGGAGGAGACAATAGAGAAGTCTGGTTGAAAGAGACATGTTGCATGCACCCCAAATTGGAGGACAATGATAATATTATCATAATCATTTTATTATTCGTGATCGTGCTGATCTAAAACCGTTAATTGAACTGCTTCCCAGACAGGAATAAAAACTAGTACAAAACACATTAAAGTTCTAATTAATGGTGAAATTCAAACCAAGTTTACTTCTCAGGACATTTCAGTTATTAATTGTTGTAGTCACAGTTTCTGCGCTCTTGTAATAGTCTATTGTTTTAATGTTTACGAAAGTGTACTGTGAAGCATAATAAAGTAAATGAGATATTATAGTATTTTTGCTAGTTGAATCTGGTATTTTATAGTGATACAGGGGAGAAGGGAAATTGAAGAGGTTTGAGCGAATGTGGCGAAGGATGAAGGATTGGAGTCGTACACGGGTTTTCTCCTCCGAGTTTATTATCCGCATTGCCAAAGTGTGGAACTCTCTGCGTTCCCTCTCATTTTTAACCCGTCTGCTTTTAAAGCAGAAGTGAACAGGTATCTTCTGAGCACATTCGGTCTATGATAGACCTTATCCATCGCTGTCCATCAGTCATGATCGAGGTTAAGATTAGGCAAAAAAAAAATATTGAAAAAAAAATAGATATTGGCAACAAAATTTGAATGAAAATTATCTGTAGTACTGATAATTTTCTTGATACACTTGAGATTTAAGGAATGGGGTCAGTTCAAGTACTTTTTATAAGGTGTTACCTGGGCCAGGAGATAGAGAGAAAAGTGCCAGCACTTATCTTCTCGACGATCTTTCTGTTCCACGCGTTCTGTGCTAATTCCTGCATTCTCCACCCAGTGGATATCTTCTCCTATCATATTTGAATGTTCTCAAGTTCGTTTATATTATGTCACCATGGATACCAGTTCTGTTTAAAAATCATGCACTATCGTTAATGACTGTCGTACATGGCATATGACACGTCTTCTGAATGCTTATCATTTGTAAATGACTACTTACTACATAGATAAAGCTTATTTTGTATCTCAATGTAAGTATTGTAAAGGAACCTTATCTAATGGAGACGTAGACACAGACTGTGCTACCAACAGCAGAATATCAAGCCATCACCGCTTTTTGATTCTGCAGTCGCAAGCGATACTGTGGCACATTTAGCCCTGGGTTTGATTTCCGGAACGGACAGTGTTATTGGGATTTTTGATCTGGAATATCTCATTGACAGCCAATGAGTTCGGATTTATGCTCGTTTGATGGCAAAAGGCTAGCCTCCAGTGTAACGGGACTTAAACAAAAGCAATGAAATGTGGGTGTACTGCTAGGTACAGTTATGGGTACACTTCTGTCACTACGAGGATTACAAAGCGTAGGTTTTGTTAGTAATGCCATCATTTTTTCGGCGCGAGAACGAGATATGACCCGATAGTAGCTTTCGGTTACTTCCTATTTCTTCTGTTGCAACCTTGCAACGGCATACTATTGACATTCTTTTTAAAACCTGCCCAGCTGATCTCTTATCATTCTTGCCTGCTGATAATTTACGTAGTTAACTGTCAAATTACCGGTCTTCATACTTTTGTGTAATATTATATACCTGACAAAGGACTATAGCATTAGTACACTATCATCTGGACCTATTGTATTACTCGTTGCTCTGTGGTTACTCCTCCATTAGTTATATGTCATCCATGTATCATATTGTTATGTTTTGTAGGTACATAGTTATTACTGACCACTATAACTTGTTAGTTCTTTGTATGCGTAAATAACCCTTAGTTATTGTCAGGTTTCATTGTATTGTGTGTATTGTCTCAGTATTTAAGGCGGAAGCGCAAGTGTAGCCCGCGAAATAAATTCATTCTTACGTTTTTTGCAATTTGCAGGTCAGTGTCGAGTTGATTAAAATATGATTCGTGCCCGTAACAAATATGGGTTTACAGAATTATAATCATTAAAATCATCAATAAAAGTTCATTTAATCCGTTTAAATGTCGTTTTACCCGACTACGGCGAAGCCAAAAGGAAGGGTAATGATTTTGGCAGTATAAGTATGTATGTATGTTCCACCGTAGCGCCTAAACCACTGCACGGATGCTATATAAATTTTATAAATTCTTTTTATGACGGAATTTAAATGTCAAAAACTTACCTTAAAAAATATTAAATTGAGATAATCATAGCAAGTTTGGTATCAAATGAAAGGTCTTGGCGAGCACATTACAAATATTATTAAATTATAGTTTAAGTACACACAAAAATAAAATTCAAATAAAAAATTACACATTGCTAATGGCAATTAGCAGCTGACTTCTGTATCAATGAGAACGCCATGAAGGAGCATCAGGTATCAGTGGCATGCGACTACGAAGAATATCAGACAAGAATTATTTTCTTGTTTTCTACTTTTAAGACCGCGATTTTGTTAGTAGTCGGGTTTTAGATTTTTGAACTTAATTTTTTATTCATGAAACAGTCATTAAAATATTTCGACTAAATGAACTGAAAGGGGTAGATAGAAAAATTGATGATTTTATGATTTACGTAAAACGTATTACGGTCGCAAGTCATGTTATGATTAACGCTTTACTTTAACTTTAAAACTTGACACTGGCCTGCTAATTGCAATAAAGCTTAAGAAAAACTAATTTCACGGGCTACCCTGGCACTTTCCTAATTTGATTATCATCTTCAGAGGTCAGGAAGCATATAAGAAAAAACTTTAGTGGCAATTTGATTAAAAAAAACGTTTACGGAGCTTTATTTGACGGGAAAGCGTTTAAGAAATGGTAAAATAAGTTTGATTATATTTTTAATCCTTCTATGTAAACTTATTTGAAATCATAAACATCTTAGTTAGAAACTACAATGAAAGTGTTTATGAAAACCTGGTACTTAATACCCACAAATGTGATCCATGTCAAATAAAAAAACATTGGAAAATAGCGCCACATAACATTTTAGCGTTAACTGCTACGAATTATGATTTCGTTCGAACAGTTCCATAAAGTAAAGAAAATTCCTTTAAATCTTTATAATATTTTTTTCTATTACTAATTTGGGCTTGCTCTTGACCTCGATCATGCCTGATGGGAAGTGATGGATGAGGTATATGAAGCGTCCCCAGAAGATGCCTGTTCACTCTTGCTTGGAAGGCAATATCTGTGCAAAGGACTTTCCCAGAAGAAGGCTAGATTTCTCATTAGATGTTGAGTACTTACATATATTTAACCATCTGACTTTCTGCGAAAGGTTTTCATAATAAACGTAAGCAGACATATTAGTCCTACTATACATATTATTGTTTATATTCAACCGTGCTGTAAACTTCAAACATGGTGATAACCCAGACCTTTGAGATATAAATTATTCTGTGACGTTTCGTGTATACGATTTTGTAGATACCCGGAGTTATCTGGTGTTTACACATTTCACACTCGTATAAAGCATGATATGAGAATTCACATGTACAACAGTGACTATACTGGAATGTTTTATGTGAACAGCGACATTGAATTAATTATATTGACACGGTAATGTCTCCGTACCGGCTTAACGAGATTACATTGTAGACATAATTAATTCTCTAATGACCTGCACACTGCGGAAGGCTGTTTCATTGGTTACGTAATGGTACACCTATCGATGTTTACCACTCGTTATTTTAATTTGGTATAGAACAGGAAATTAAACTTGTTTTGTTGTTGTTGCAGGCGAGTGCAGTCACGCGGCAGTTCAGTATCGCCGCTCAAGATGTTGCGACCGGAGTCTCCCCTCGCTGATCATCGCAGCCTCCTCCCGCGTCGCCTGCTGCCCGCCAAGGCACAGATCGCGCCCGCAGACAAACGAAAAAATCGAAGATCTCTCGAACTTAACCCACCCTCAAACGACCATGGTCCTTACGACTACTCTAAACTGCTCATATCGAAAACGACTGACTCCTTGAACACAGAATGTCCGCGTAAACTGATAAGCAAACAAGATTCGACTGATAGCTTAAAACGTGCACTGCTATCAAAAGACGATAAGAAATCTGCTTGCAAGGAGTCGGATAAGAAAGGTCAGATCTCAAAACAAGATTCTAGTGAAAGTTTGAAAAAGGCTTTGCTTTGTCGTCAGGACTCAAATGAGAGTGTTAAGCGGAAAGATGCTGAGGCAAAGAAGAAAGATGAAGCGAAAAGGATTAATGAGATTAAAAGAGGGAGTGATAAGAAAGGGTTGCTGGAGACGGATATAGATGAGCCGTTGAAGAGGATTTACGAGAGGCGAACGGGTTGCGCTCGTCCGACGTTGCCGCCGGTTGCTGAGAAGTCAGCGCCGTCTCCGACCTCCCCGAATGGCAGCCCGAGCACGCCGAGTGTGGCGGCAGTGGCCGAGGGGCTCGCCAGGTGGGGCAGCGGCCTGCTGTCCCCCAGGGACGAGCCCCGGCTAAAGGCCGCCAGGAGCTGGTACGGATATGGGACCCTTCCAACAGACAGCGAAAAGGTAAGAATCCCTTTTACAATTTAAGCAGTACTTCGCGTATATCTATGACATTATACAAAATATGCCATTACAATGTGATTTTGCCGGAATGAACCCTCAATACTGTAACTGCATATTTCTTTGGTTAGGTATAATTTAATGCCACATCTACATCTACACTTCTACACTAATATTATAAAGAGGAAAGATTTGTACCTATTTTTGTATGTTTGTAATGAATAGGCTCAAAAAGTACTGGGCCGATTTCAAAAATGCTTTCACCCTTGGAAAGCTACATTCACCCTGAGTAACATAGGCTACTTTTTATCCCTGTAATCCCACGGGAACGGGATCTACGCGGGTGAAACCGCGGGACGTCCGCTAGTTAAGTTATATTGTTGTAGTGACCTACGACAACTCGTTGTGGAATGCAGTCCAGAAACGCTAACTAAATGTAATTAGATCTTGTTAAGTGTCATTTTCCTTAACATTTGTGCATACCTAGCATATTTCAACCGGACGTATTATTCTGTAGAAGACATTAATTTATTTCGAGTCGCGACCACATACCTAAATGGATTTTTCCTTGCAGTTAGGTATTCCATGTGTCCAATTCAAGATAAAATCTTTTTGGGTATTCCAAATGTGACGCTTGAGTCTGCGTTATTTTTAAGATTTGTGGTTTCTTCCTTATTATAGTGATCATAATGAGTCCCGTTTTCCTCTTTCTGGGGTTTTCCCACAATCACTGTTAATAAATTTAGTATTAATTTTTCCTATATTATTTGTTATCATGATTATAGTAACTTGGATTTAATGATAATATTAACTCTTCAAGATTATGAGAATACGAGTAGACCGTGTGATTGGTTTCCATTTTGTCTGATTATGTTGTTGATTGTGTTGTTAGAAAATAATTTCCAGCTTAAGTTAATTGCAGGTTTTATTGTATCTTAAATTGTACGGGTATACAATTACCTACCTACTGCTTGATTGGCATCATTGCATTTCTTCGAATTCAGATTACGTTTCTTTCTAAAATAGAACCACTGTATTAGCTAGGAAATTTCTCAATTTGTTTGAAAACCAACTGGAAAACCGAAACCGAAAACCAACTTTCGGAATTGAATGTCACATTTTCGCGGATCAAATTTTGTTCTAATACAGCCTGACACTAACTTGCCGCGCTTGCCTAGGTTGGTCTGTGGATGGGTAACCATACATACCAACATACCAAGTTCCCTCCTGTAGATCATTGACAGTCTTAACAGGTAGCCAGTGGCCCGAAAGTCTGACAACCAGTCTTACCAATCTGTATCGTATCATCCAGTACTAACTGGGTTCTGGAGGTCAGATAGGCAGGCGCTCCATGTATAATACGTTACATCCGGTTTGACTGGAAGCCGATCTCAATATAGTTGGGAAAAGGCTAGGCAGATGATGATGGCAGCCTGACACTGACCTTCAAATGGCAAAAACGTATGAAGTTGTATTTCGCGGTCTACCCTGGATATTCCACCTTAAGTAGTTGGCTATTCGAATACTCAAGAACTGGGTAGGTAACTAGGTACTAAGACAAGACAGAATACATCATTTACAAGTTACGGTTGTTGGTTGTTATCGGTATGTGCTCCAAATTCACGGCATCTGCGCAAACAATGACTAACGGAGTATTTTTGAAACAACATAGTTCAACCTGTGAATTGCAAATACGCTGTTTTCAAATTCGCATAATTCCTTTGAAAACGTTACTTTTCACAGTTTCTTTTAATTATCAGGGTATCGAGATGAACCGCTTGATCTACATTCAGTGGAAGTTTGACTAACTTAGTGATATTAAAATTAGAGATAAGTATGAGTGTTCGAAGTAGATCAAAAACAAATTAAATATTCAGGGTTAATGGCCACTAAATATCTGATTTAAATGTTGCAAAATATCTCCGACCAAGGAACATTCTTGATCATAACTATTAATATCATAAACGGGATATTTACCATGTTTGATTTTTGTTTCGAGTTCCCAATATTTCGGCGCTGTTACAAGCACCATGATCACGGATAAACTGAAGTCATTGCGGGTGGATGTTTATGAGCAGACAAAACGGTCTACCCTCTTTCTTGTTGAAAGAGGGTAGACACCCAGAGGGAGGGAGGAAGAAAGTGTCACCCAGAGGGAGGACACTTTCTTTTTTAAGTGCCGAAAAAAGTTCGCGAGTGGACACAGTGAGTTTTGTGTGTCGGGAACAGAATCGTGTAGTGAGTGACAATGGTAGTGGTTCCGAACGCAAAAAACGAACAAGAAAGAGGGTAGACCGTTTTGTCTGCTCATAAACATCCACCCGCAATGACTTCAGTTTATCCGTGATCATGGTGCTTGTAACAGCGCCGAAATATCGGGAACTCGAAACAAAAATCAAACATGGTAAATATCCCGTTTAATGATATTAATAGTAGTGTCAGTGACCATGTCAGTTTAAAAACTTATATTCTTGATCATGTATTTTGGTCTGTATAGCAATTATGGTGAGATAACGAATATAGAATTTATTCGATATTTCGAGAGCCATTTTTGGTATCAACAAATCCAAAAACTACTCAAACTGGATAAAAAAACAAACGCTCAAAGCGATTATTTGGTGTAAATATACATAATGTACACATGTGTGCGAAAATATTCGTGTATACTATTACGTTACACATACCACGCGAATCGATGGCATTACAAAGTCGTTCTTCAACTTTCTAGTCGTGGCAAAAAGTCGCCGGTGAGGCGCCACGGTCGATCGGGCGCACTCATTCATCACATCTCCGCGGAATCAGGAAACCAAATACGGATACGGAACGTTCCGTTTTTCAAGAGCTACCATTCATTCCCTGTTTTTAGTAAGGAAGCTAGAGGATGCGCGTGCGCCGCCTATGGCGCGTCGACGACACTTGCCACCGGGTTGTTGACGCGTACAGTCGTCTCGAACACTTTCTTGTCGCGTCTTTCTTGCGAGTTGCACGCCAATAGTATCGACTGTTTTATCAGTGAAGTGAAAATGACGTAACCATCGATGGTGTTTGTGCTAAGTGATAGTAGTGAGTGATAACCTGATAACACGTGACCCCCGGATTATTATGTTCTCAATCTGACATTTTGACATTTGGACCTAAAGCAGTTATCGGCAATGCCGAATGAGGTATGTCGTGTCGTAAGGTTATTAAGCGTATTACGGTTGTATGTCCGGTCAGGCCGGTGCGGACAAAATGCGGACGCTTCGTAGACCAGATCCGGACAGATAATTTTGTTACGTGTATCTGTGATTGTCCGGTTTTAGAATAAAAGAAACAGGCTCACAACTATTTAGATACATCTGGTTACTTTGTGAATTAATAATTATTATAATGTGTTTTTTCTCTGCGTTCTGAGAACGCGTGATAAACGACATTAAATAAATTGTAAGGTTATCTTGCTACCTCGTAAAAACTGATTAGGGGAAATTGTTATTCACAAAAAACACCCTGACATCATTTCGTGGAAGAAATATTATTAAAAAGTTATACGTAATAAAAAACGTCAAATGGTGTAGATTTCAATAATTCCAATAATTTGTAAGAAAAACTTAAAGTGTTCTATAGATTGTGTTGATGGCTTAAACTGTTTGTAAACAACAACATCCGGGTTTTCTCACAATATCCGGGCTAGAGATAAATGGTAGCATTCGTGATTTTAGAAGTTTTGAAATAAACCAAGCAGTGGTTTATCAAAATGATGTCATATGTGACTGAATTTGATGAATTTCTTTGTCGGAAGAAGTATCTTTTTCTAATAAACACACGAGGAAATCGTGGCTAAATAATTACCTTATTTGACCTGGATGGGTGACCAGTGACCACCCATTACATAGAGATAAGCCATCGCGTTGGTGGCTGTCATTTGTACATCTTTCACAGTTGTTAGAAGTGTCATCATTACAGTACGATATCTTGGCAGGTCTGAACATAGGCTCTGCACGCATGTAAACTTGTGAAGAAAACTGTTATTACCAGATAAACCAATACCTATACGATCAGAAAATATCTAATTTAAACAGTGAGAAATACAAATAAAATAAATATCATAACACTTATACACATTAGTTGTAACAAAATAACCTGCACGAAGTTCGGACCTGCCAAGATAATTTGATTGCACTGTACCCAGTACTAGCTGGAGCTGGTTGTGGAGATCAGAGCAGTCACTTCATGTAAAATACTAGTATTCTGCTGTATCCAGTAAAACTGGAAGCCGATCCCAACATAGCTGGGAAAGGCTAGGCAGATGATGTCACAACGAAATTATGTTGTTTTATTATGCTGGTCATTTAGTACAGATCTATGGCAATAGACTGTCAAAGAGACACATTTGTAGTTTTTGGTTTGTTAAGATTTAAACTGGTTATCTATTTATAATTAACTAGCTTTTGCCAGCGGCTTCGCCCGCGTGAATAAAAACGACTTTCCATACAATCTTTCATCCCCTATTTAACTCCCTTAGCGGTGGAATTTCGAAAAATCCTTCCTTATTCCTTGTCTCTAGGTCCAAGGGTTCGGACTGGCCGTTGATGAGTCAGTTAGTCAGGACCTCTCTTTTTATTATTTAAGTATATAGATTTGTTTAGTAGTAATTGTCCTCGAATACACCTACCTACGTGGCTACGTATAATTTAATAAGGCTGTAATAATAAATTTCATTTGTTTAGCAATCAATGTCCTTGATTTCACCTACCTATTATTAAATTAGGCTATAATAAACTAATAATAAATCAATTATTATATTTTGTGACATACTTCTTCTTAGCGTGTCGATGGCTTTCTGTTACTTAAATCGTGTTGTCCCAAAATTCAGCTATGCGAACTCCACTCGCTGATGCTTCAATATTTTTATCAAACATGTGCATTATTAAAAGCTGATTTACCATAATTTCTAAATGGGTTAATGACTGTGACAGATTACAAATGACATACCTCATTGAGAGACCTACATGTTATTTATTTATTTACTAATAATGGAAAACCCTAAACATTACGAATCTGTGAATTATTTGGCAAACCGAACCAGGGACTTGTTGCTTTATTGGTCGCAACTGGCACTGATGAGGTCCTGGGTTCCGTTCAAAGTGATGTCGGGTTTGGCCATCGGGAATTTCTAGCAGCCACGGAGTCTAGATTTGTGCTCAGTTGATGATCTGGCTTTGTGCCCCCTGTTACATGTGATATAAATATAACTGGCAAAATGTGAGTGTACTGATAGGTACAGCTTTGCCAAACCCTTCGCGGATAACAGGCGTGATGCTATGTTATGCAGTGGTAAAACCGAAACATTAAGAATCTGTTATTTATTTGACCAAACTTTCAGGAAAACTAATAAAAATACGCTATCAAGATTTTGAAAAACAATCATTTACGCAATGATACAAGAATCAAGATGCGTCATCGCTTTTACAGTTATATTATTAGACATGTTGTCCACGACCTTCATTCGTTTGAAATTATTTAAAAAAAATATGGCTTCCCGGTTTAAATCGGATTTTGTTACCAATTTCAAGGTTTTTTAATTTTGCACGGAACCCTAATTCTTTTAAATCGGACTAGCCGTTTCGGAGAATAGCTGGAACAAACGAACAGACAGACAAAGTACATCCCTGAAAACCAGAACCAACAGTGGCGAATTGGCGACCACCAGAAAGCAACGAAGGTCAACGAAGTCCCAGAGAAAAAAATAACTCTCGATCCCACAACTAAATTTATCAGAAAAGAATAGCAGATGAGTAGGAACATGACTGTATTTCGTTACTCCGAAGTTTGAAATACCGAAGTACGGTATACAGAAAGTTTGTGAGTCCGAATTAGGTTAGTCAGAATGTACGCTATGACGAAGTACGGTATTCAGAATGTTCGTTACTCCGATGTACGTTACTCCGAAAGTTTGCTACTTCGAAGTACGGTACTCAGAATGTTCGTCACTCCGATGTACGTTACTTCGAAAGTTTGCTACTACGAAGTACTGTATTCAGAATGTACACTTTCGCGAAGTACGGAACTCCGAAAGTTTGCTATGACCAATTACTCAATAATAATTGAGAATTACTGACTTGTAAAACCTATTTGCACAATAATCATCATTTATACTTGACTAATTCGAAATACTCTCTAATGAGGAATATTCTCAATTATTATTGAGTAATTGGTCATAGCAAACTTTCGGAGTTCCGTACTTCGCGATAATGTACATTCTGCATACAGTACTTCGTAGTAGCAAACTTTCGAAGTAACGTACATCGGAGTGACGAACATTCTGAGTACAGTACTTCGAAGTAGCAAACTTTCGGAGTAACGTACATCGGAGTAACGAACATTCTGAATACCGTACTTCGTCATAGCGTACATTCTGACTAACGTAATTCGGACTCACGAACTTTCTGTATACCGTACTTCGGTATTTCGAACTTCGGAGTAACGAAATACAGTCGTAGGAACATATCTAAAGACTGAAGATCTAAATGTCCTATCAATTCATTCGTGCCAACGAAACTTCAAATGTTCTAATAATAATCGTGACAGTGAAAGCGATAAGTTTGTACGACACGAAACGAATAAATTAATACCAGTCTATTATGGATGTTTCGTCGTTTCGCACCACGAGTGGTTCGGACCGCGGTGTGAAACGCCGAAGAGCTCCTAAGAATAGGCTGTTTCGCACCGAGGCGATATCATATACTTTAATGATTCGCTTCACTCACGAATCGAATTTTGTCCAGATTCTGAAGGTAGACCTAACCATATTTGGCTATAATCACGACTCAGCAGGGCATCGAACCGAAACTAGCGCTATCTATAGAGCCTTAGGCCAGAGTTACATAAACGACGATTAGACTGAATTCCGTACAATTCCGAGGAAGAATCGTGACCGATTTGAAAAGACCTTCGTTCCTTATAGACTGTTGCAAATGACATCTTCGATACAAGCTATTATCATCATCAATTCTGCCAAAAGACGTCCAGATTTGCTGCAACAAACAAACAACAAAGACCTCCCCTAACTGTCGCCCTCCCCTAACTGTCGCCCTCGCCACATTGGCCGGTCCCGTGCGCCTCGCATCCAATGGATCCCCGCAACCTTGACCAGGTCATCGGTTCACCTAGTCGCTATAAATATTTATTATTCTGTTACCCTTATCCCAATTCATTTGGGGATCGTACCTAAATCATGTCTACTTCCATACCTCCTTCCATAGTTATCTCAGTAGCTCTTAACTTTCTGGTTATGTCATCTTTCACATAGTCCATCCATCGTTTCATTGGTCTTCCTCTTCTCGTTGCCTGAGTAGACGAAATTGACCCCTGAAATGAATCCTGTCCGTTGGTTACTGCGTTGATTCGATCCATTGACTGTTGTGAAGCTCGTTAGGTCGACGATATCGTCAGTCTCGGGACACACCTGGATGGAGGGACGCACAGAACCGAGAACTGTGACAGAGAAAAGGGGATCTTTACCCAGCAGTGGGTGATATGATGATGATTGCAAATTGTACGCGGAGAAATTCTCTATCATCTGCTCAGCGCTTTTGACCACCAACTATTATACGCACAACTGTCCTCACGATCTTTTCCATAAATAACTGTCCCGTTGATACAGGTTATTCTAATAAAGAGCTTTGATAGAAAAGCTTGTATTCAAATGACCATTTATTAAGTTAAACATCAAGTTTATCGCACTCTGTTTATAATTATCAGCTGGTTACAAGAGGTTAAGATAACCGGGTCGTTGGTGAGTCAGGCGCCCTTGAGACGCTACGGTCTATTTCTATGTGATTTGTTCCTATAAAGCTGATTATCATGCTGTGAATGACGATTTTTTAATTATAACTGCGTTTCTATGGCTTCTTCATTACGGTTCGAATGCAGTAGTGATTGACAGATTCAAAGAACGTAAAATATATGTTCTTTGAATCTGAAGACTTTTGCTTTTGCCATGTTTATTGGTACTTCGGCGTCAGTCACGTCTAGATTGGGTCTTTCGAATATCTAATCATTTTCTTCCTAGGTTCCAAATTTATTTACTGGCGCCTTGATATTTCTATGTTTTTGGGACGGGCAGTTCTTGCTCCAATAGAACTTTCGTCATTATTCCTCGTGTCTTCGAATCATGTTCATCATTTGTAACGGTTGTCGGTTTGTTTATCTGGTATTGGGACAAGTTTAGAATTACTTATATCAAATCATATTAATAAGATAAATCTAATATTACAAATGAGAAAGTAACTCCGGTTGTCTTGTTACATTTTCACACTTCAATGACTGAACGGACTACGACGAAATTGAACACTTAGGTAGACCAAGGCTTTGGACATGGTACACTTTTTATTCCGGTAATACATTCTCGTAGAATACCGACATACACGCGAGTAATGCCGCGGGCAATAGCTAGGAGTAAATGGCAACAATTTATTCCACGTAATATAAAAATGGCAGTAAAGTCAGTGGCTTTAGCGTGACGCACGTGAATAAGTAAATTACAAAACAACCCAACTATTATCGTAGATTACATTACAAAGCAAATATTTTAAACGTGAAACATTCATTATTAGTGTTTTGTGTCTCGATTGTTCTAGCTGACATGGAGACAGGCTCTTAGCTGACTAAAAAAATAGATACCACAATCTTTCTTTATTGTGTGGTTATTACCTAACCTGTCTTACCAAGGGGTATCGTATTACCCAGTACTAACAGGGTTGTGGAGGTCAGATAGGCAGTTGCTTCATGTAAAATACTGGTATTCAGCTGCTGCCGGTTAGACTTGAAGCCGACCCCAACATAGCTGGGAAAAGGCTAGGCAGATGATGATGATGAGTGGCTAACTTAGTGTCAGAGTTTTTATGCCTACCTTAGACTTTGCTTTACATGCCGTCGAGGAGTATCTCAGGCAAGCTGGTTTCCCGTCGGGGCCGCGGATTTTAGTACTAGATGACGTGGCCTCGGCACAAAGGCAAAGAAGGAACATTTTTTAGTCAGTAGAAGTCTGACACTCCCCTTCGCTCTGCCCAAGAGCGGGGGGGGTCATTTGATGATTTTCCACCCACCAAAAAAAAAAGACAAGCTGGTTTGATTTCTTTGCGATACCACAATAACTTAACTTGAACACTTTCGGACCTCCTTCCCTGGTCACTTTCTTTCAACATGGCAACAGTACAAATTGTCTTTTTTTTTTGTTGTGTTGGTAAATCATCAGTGTCAGACTTGACTTTGACTTGACTTGACTTGACTTTGACTGGCCTGTTGGTCTAGTGGTTAGTGACCCTAACTGCTATGCCGGAGGTCGTGGGTTCGATTCCCACCCAGGACAAATGTTTGTGTGATGAGCACGATCATTTGTTCTGTGTCTGGGTGTAATTTATCTATAATATGTATGTATTTAGAAATATATAAGTATGTTTATCAGTTGTCTAGTACCCATAACACAAGCTCTGCTTAGCTTGGGACTAGATGGCGTTGTGTGATAGTTGTGGAATATTATTAATATTATTATTATTATTAAGACTTATACGAGCTAAAATCTATCTTCTTCGAACAGCCCGCAGCCCCGACGGAAGTTTGTACGAACTGCCTCAAATACAACGTTAGAGTGATCTAATCTCTACATGAAAATCTAATAGAAGCCACGTCATTTCGTATTATATCGTTAACGGTAACAATATATTGGCGAAGCCCCATATGGTCACAATCTAATAAACGTTGCCAGCTAAAAATAAACTTGATAAAAAACGGTCTAGATTAGCCTAGTTCGATTCTATCAATAGATTTGTGGATTGATTTTTTAGCTGCGTGCTGTTTGATCATAAAGTGCTTTTACATTCATTTACGTACTGGTATTTATAAAGATGGATACTTGGAATAACTAAGTCTTATTAAAGTTCGGAATTTGTGACTTAATAAATGGCCACACGAGTCGATCATAGGTCTAATTTAAGGCGCAGATAAGAGGGACACCGTAAAAACGACCTGTTTTTCGTTGCAGAGTTAGCCGTATTGCTACTTATTACAATTCCAAAAAAAATACAGTGTATAGTCAAATGTATAGGTAAAAGACTTATGCAAAAATATTTTCTAAAATTAATCAAGAACCTCGAAAAAAAAAAATCACACGAAAAAACTTTTTCGTCTCGAAATGCTCAATATTTTGAGCGATAACTGTTATTTTTTTTTTACTATCAGAAAGGAAATTTAACCAACTAAAGACATATGTAAAAATATTTTAACATTACAGCGTATTTTATTTTTAATAAATTAAATCTGCGAACTATCGTTCATATTGGCAGTCACGAGAATCAAACGCATCCCCATTTTCAACCTTATTTGTTTAGGCGATGAGTTAAACGCGCGCTCAAGGTCGCGGGCAGGTAATGTCGCCTTAAAGCTTAGCTTTCCGAGGTCGGTGTGTGGGTGTGTGACCATCCATTACGTAGCGAGACCTCTTTGCCTCGTCTGACTCTTGTAGCCAGTCTTACCAATGGGTATCGTGTTACCCAGAAATTAGTTCTGGTGGACCGACGGGTCCACACCCGGGGACCCATCGGTCAGGCTAACAGTATCAGTAACTACTGATACTATTAGCCTGCGTCATCCGACTACTGGGCAAAGGCCTCTAAGGCCCCATGACTTCCAGTTGTTTCGAGGTCCGTCGCCACGCCTTCTGGCTATGTCAGGGCTCCAGAAAGTACCTATTTTGGCACTGCTAATAGACATGCGGCAGACGTGATCTGTTCAGTCCACTGGATGGAAATTTGCTTCATATAAATTACCAGTATTCAGCTGCATCTATAGTGACACTGGACCTCAAAGCAGCTCGGAAAAGCCAGAGCAGATTTATAGCAGAATCGATTAGTCTATATTTAACCGTCCGTCTGTCGGTCTATTATACTAAAAATGTTTATAAAATGGTTCCTATCTTTCCACTGTCCTTGAACAAATGGAGATGTTTTCGCACAGCGTTTGTTTGCGAAAACTAGGCTAGGCGATCAATTTAAATGAGCCTACTTGACATGTCTAAGATTTTTGCATTATCTTAATAACACCTGTATTGTAATCCTGAAGTATAAAACAAGTGTCGGAAGTGAGGTTTGGGTAGCCCCAGCTAGCTGGCCACTGTTCAGTCCATATAGATAGATGGACTCGACGACATAAACAACAGTGGCTGGGGCAAACAAAGTGTGGAAGACAGAAGACTAACAGACTATTGCTTACTTAGGTCATCACTTAGTAAAGCTTTTGACAGTTTCGTCTTACAAAAGTATGTCAAATCTTTACTAAGTGATGGTCTAAGTAATCATTAAAGCTATCTGAGAGCGGCAGTGAGTGTTCTTTCTTGGGAGAGTTCTATGTGATAATAGGCTGCGTTGATTAATTAATTAATAACAATAATAACACCGCTGTTTCCTTATAAACGCCTGACAGCAACACCGGTTCGCTGACATAACGAGACCATAAATTGTTAGGCCTCCGAATACAAAGAACTGGATGTGTATTGATATAAGAGCGGTTGGCTTACAGACACCTATTAGCATTGTATTGAGAATACGTATAGGTAGGTCGAATAAGGAAAAGTTAATATAGACGCTTGGTAGAGGTCAATCGGAATAATGTAATTTGTTTACAATTTAAAATTATGTTTATACCGTTTGTTTTGTGATGAATGGAAGAAAAAAAAACCGTGTTGCGCCGACCCCAAACAACATGGGACAAGGGCAAGAAGAAGATGATACCGTTGATTGTACCGCAAATCTATCTATCTATATAAATAAAAAGAGAAGTCCTGACTGACTGACTCATCAACGCCCAGCCCAAACCCTTGGCCCTAGAAAGCTGAAATTTAGCACAGAGGTTCCCTTTATAATTTAGACAAGGAATAAGGAAGGATTTTTTGAAATCTATTTAAATAAAAAGAGAAGTCCTGACTGACTGACTGACTGACTGACTCATCAACGCCCAGCCCAAACCCTTGGACCTAGAAAGCTGAAATTTTGCACAGAGGTTCCCTTTATAATTTAGACAAGGAATAATGAAGGATTTTTTGAAATTCAACCCCTATAAGGGATTTAAATAGGGGATGAAAGTTTGTATGGAAAATCGTCATTTTAACGCGGGCGAAGCCGCTGGCAAAAGCTAGTAAATAATAACTTGTCGGGGATCCTATTTATTTACTTTAATTGGTCCGTTAGACAAACGGATTATTTACTTTAATCGTCTTTGAGTTTAAACTATAAGTGATATTAATTATATTATTATACTGTTTTTTAGCCTATAACATCCCACACTGCTGCCATGCTGGGCAAAGGGCACTTTCCATGACTTCCAGTTGTTGCGATACAATACCAATGTGGCCCCCACTGGTCGCTAGTCTTGTCCAAACTAAAACTTTATTAATTTGGCTGTAACACTGCAAATTGACGCAGTAAGTCATCTACTCAACAATACTATTCCCTGTCCAATCTTTGATCTGTAAGCAAACAATCAGCCCAAAATCTTCAGATAGTTCAAAGATTTGAACACAAATCGTTTTAAAATGATAATAATATGAGTCATTCTATCAATATTCTTTATACATGATAACAAATCCCGATTCTCACGGCCTTAGTCGACTGTCTAACTATAATGTCAGCTAAACAAGTTGTTTGTTGTGTTGAACGTAGCTGTCAATAATTTGTAAGATAGACCATTGTCTATGTATTGTGCTGGTTGTCTATGTACTCGGATTCCTTTTCTGTATCGGTTGAGACAAAATTGCTGTTTTGCTTAGGAATACATAGGATTGCCGTACGTCCGAATTTTTCCAAAAGAAGATGTAGTGACAAAAAATGCGTAGTACTCGCAACCAGCGTGCGTGCACGATATGTATGATCATGCATCAGGGCCCCCGAGTCTGCTATTCAATAGTGTCAGAATGGTCAATCATTGGTCTCATAATTGTTGATTTTGACAAGTTTGGTGTTTTGACACCAATTTTGAGATCAATGATTGACCATTCTGACACTATTGAATAGCAGACTCGGGCCCCAGATGTATGATCGTGAATGAAGCAAAAGGAGTATTGTAGTTTTGACGGCACGGTTGGCGCAGTGGCTCAAGCTATGGCTCAAGCAATGGATTGCCGCGCTGCGTGTCGCGGGTTCGGTTGCCCGCACGGAACAAATATTTGTAAGACCTACAGATAGTTGTTCCGGGTCTGGGTATTTGTTTACAGCTTGTCTATAAAGTCATGAAATTAATGTTTGAGGAACTAACATTATTCAAAAGTAAGGCAACACTAAATCATGGTACATCAAATGTCATCGGCTGTCATCAACTTGTTATTTATCTTGATATCTTTTGCATTTTTTAATGTTTTTCAAATCTATGTCGACAAAACTTCGAAAAAACGTGTTAAATATGAGGAAAACAAATAGGAGTGGAGCTCGGGAAATTATTTCAAAGTATATCAGCGATGTTTGTTAGAACACCAAGCTGACCAAATTTTATCAAATTTGGATGATATTTATACTCGAACAGCAGCTATAACAGGTATGTAATCGTGTTATTGTTTGTTTTTTATCTACCAGACGTCACAAATTTACTAAATATACGATTTTAGGACTAAAATAAGCATTGTTTACATTGCGCATTTATAGGTTAGATTGCAAATGTAAGTAGCTCATATTGTAGTGCGACGTTAACTTTTGATACTTTTGGGTAATCAAATTTACCGGTGATTTTAAATATGAATAAGTTTTAACATGTTTGAAATAAAAACAGTGCTATGTATTTTCTGTTAGATATTACATCTTTTTTTAAATCTTTCTTTCAGGAAAATCTGAGAGTACAGTGAGGCGTATTGCAGATGAAGGCAAACACAGATCAGGCCGTCCTAAGAAAGAAGTGGATGACTTCAACATAAAATTTCGCTAAAACAGATCTGAATTTAAATGTAGCCTAGAAGTCCTGCGTAAAATTTTGAAATCGATTGGATTTTCTTACAAGAATATCAAAATAACAGAAAGGCTCTAATCGAACAACATATTGCAGCAAAACGGGCAAGAGAAAATGGGCATACAGTGGTACAAAAGTTAAAATATAACATTAATAAAAAATATGTACGAACATTTTTCTTTTATTTACTCATTTTTATTTCAATGAAGGTCGGAAGGAAAACATCGTGAGGAAATCTGGACTTATAATTATTATAAGTCTGAAATCGCCAACCCGTCTTGAGCATGCGTGGTGATCAGTGCTCGTGCCGTCTCTGTTGAGAAGAGGCCTTTGCCCAGCAGTGGGACACTAATAGGCTGGTATTATCATTTATAATGAAGGTCGCATCTTTGTTTATGGTTTCTGTATTTTTTTTTAATAAGATAACAGATTTTAATTAAAACCAGGTTTGCTTCTAGTACAAAATAATGTGCTAGTATCAAAACCATTTTAGTCACACTATACAGGGTTGCTATGTGCACGAGTCTTCACGACCGCAGCGCCCTCATTTATTTTCATGACTTTATAGACAGGCTGTAAGTGAGTTTAAATGTTTGTGAACGCACCCACGATACAGGAGAAATTCCTAGTGTGGAGCAACGTTTTTAAAAAAGAAAAGAAAGTATGTAAGGATCGTAGCAGCTCACGTCCTGTAGTTTCTGCCTATGTGTGTCCGGCATTAAGAATGTAAAATTGAGTGTTGGTAAATACTGGGACTGGCTTCCGGACCGGGTGGGTGCGTTTGCATCACAAATCACTGAACCCGGTTCGCATAAAACCTCGTTCTGTTAATATTGTCGTAGCTCAGAGATAGGACTGCAGAATCATGTTTTGAATATTTTGAGCGGCGCATTTACCTATTTTGTGTCACTGGTTTTTTTTTGTTGTTTGTTCCCAAATATCTAACCTTGAGCATCCTAATTTATATGATACCATGATGGCCGTATTGTTGTCGTATTCCTAATGCGTTTTTTATTTATTTATTTAAACTTCATGTAGGTACTTATGTACAATTGTACAGTAGTGGTACAGTCACGACCAAAAATATGTACACATTTGGCATAGAACGCGAATCTCTTGTGGAATAACAATTGCAACTTTGAGATATGACCTACTCGTACTTAATGATAATATGAGTTCCAAAATATTAATTTCGTTTGTTACTTGAAAATGAAATCAATACAATAGGTAGTAGAAAAGGGCTAATAAACGTTGCAAAGTCAAAATATTGTTGATATTAACTGTACATAGGCGTACTCAACCTTTTTTCTGCCATCGACTTATTTTATTTTACCATACGTCATTAGCAGAAATATCGCATGTCAACTTAGGACTTAATTATAATAAAGTATTTCCAATAAAACTTGCACATTTAGCTTGTTTACGTCAAAGGTGCACGCTGACGTCACGATACAGAAACCTTTGTTATCAATAACGGGTTTTGGGTGCCTAATGAATGATGACGTCGACTGTAAACGCATAATCGTATATCATCATTCATCATCATCATTTCAGCCATAAGACGTCCACTGCTGGACATAGGCCTCCCCCAGGCATTTTTGGGGGGGTTTGCCATAATCGCCACGCTTGGCAGGCGGGTTGGCGATCGCAGTATGGTTGTTACAAAGACACAGAGAACGCTGCTGCCCATTCTCTGGTACATCCCTTAGTCGCCTCTTACGACACCCACGGGAAGATATGGGATGGTGCTATTCTTTACGTCCGACACCACACGGAACAAAATCGTATATCTTTCATTGTAATGGTGTCCTAATGTAGTGACAGCCGTGACGTTGTTTAAATGCAAAAATAAATTCAAGCTCGAACATTTGGTGAACTCAACTCGCATTCTGAAACCCAATGCAAACTGCGCAACTGCCAATCTGACCTCCAGAACCCAGTTAGTGGTGGATAATACGATGGTAAGACTGGTTGTCAGACTTGCGGGCTATACTGACTACCTGTTACGACAGTCAAAGGTACACATATAACAGCTGGGACCAACGGGTTGTTTTCCGAGGCACGCACGGAGGAAACTCAGACCTCTTTTTTTTCGGTCATCCATGTTTTCACACATAGTTATTTATAAGTAAAAAAAAATATTGCCACATATATACTGCTCATTCTTCCGCATCACATAATTATTATATTATCGATCGTTTCAAAAAACATTTCAAAACATTGTTCAATTTAAAAAAATCTGTTATTTTCTTTCTTTATTTATTCTCACCGTGTTTTAATAATGATTTCAAAGTCCAGCCTGTTTTCCTCATAAGATTGATTGATCGTCTTTATTGTTAGTGTAAAGACTACTATTTTATTTAACATCTCTACAAAATCATACCTAGAAAATAGAAATAATTGCAATTAGATAGATTCAGTTGATTTGTTACACAGCTCTTTTATACTATTGTTGGGTCTATGATGGGTACAATAGCGGTATTATCGCGCAATATTGATGACTAGCTTTTGCCAGCGGCTTCGCCCGCGTGAAAATGTCGATTTTCCATACAAACTTTCATCCCCTATTTAAGTTCCTTAGGGGTTGAATTTCGAAAAATCCTTCCTTACTCCTTGTCTACATTATAAAGGGAACCTCTATGCAAAATTTCAGCTTTCTAGGTTCAAGGGTTTGGGCTGGGCGTTGATGAGTCAGTCAGGACTTCTCTTTTTTTTTAATTTTTTTTTTAAACATTTCAAAACATTGTTAAATTTAAAAAAATCTGTTATTTTCTTTCTTTATTTATTCTCACCGTGTTTTATTAATGATTTCATTGTCCAGCCGGTTTTCCTCATATGATTGATTGATCGTCTTTATTGTTAGTGTAAAGACTACTATTTTATTTAACATCTCTACAAAATCATACCTAGATAATAGGTTCGAATAATTGCAATTAGATAGATTCAGTTGATTTATTACACAGCTCTTTTATACTATTGTTGGGTCTATGGGTACAATAGCGGTATTATCGCGCAATATTGGTGATGATGAACTCTTCGTCTGCTTCTTTCTTTATCATGTACTAGCTGACCCGTGCCCACTTCGTTGGGCATAATGTTAATAATCCTTTTTTAGTACAGAGTGTTATGTTTTAATTTCTAACTGCCAAAAGGAGGGTTAATACAAAATTCGAAAGTTTTCTGATGACATCGGCGGCGCGTGTTCCTTTTGTTACTACAGGCAGTGTTTGCCGAAAATCGCCCGCGAAAACAAAAGTAACGCCACCCATTACAGCATCAGTCTCAGGTCTTAAGAGCGATCGGTTTATTGCTTCAACATGAGCTCTATGACTCATGGTACATTCGTCCCATATAATTAAAGATGTTTCTTGTAAAAGTTTCCCGAGTGGCCCATTTTTACGTATGGAACAAACTGACTGTTGCTCTAGTGAGACTGTCAGAGGTAGCTTAAAGGTGGAGTGTGCTGTTTTCCCATCATTTAACAGAGTAGCGGCAATCCCCGAAGAGACAACGGCTAGTCCATTTCTCCTGGATTGTCTTACTTTTGCCAATACCAGCAAGAAACGTTTTGCCAGTGCCAAGAAAGAAAATTAAAGCAAATGAAGCAAACTAAATAGCTAGGTATAACTTATATAAATATCTACATGAAACAAACTAAATCCCTATAACCTAAATTAAATGAAAACTATAAACAGAAAACAGTTCTGAAAAGAAATTATTTTTTAAAAATGTACAGAAAATAAAGACTTTTAATTTTTTATGAAAGAATAAGATAGATATAGTTCTGATAAGAACTTTTTATTTAAACAATGTCGAAAGTGTGCTAATTACGTTTCGAAAAATCCAATTTCGGGGACGTCCGCTGCGTAAGGAGCCGTCCACTCCACGCGACTGAGCCGTGCGGGTACCTACCTCTCAGATGTAAAAGGCCACGCCCCCTTCTCCCGAAGCGAGCACGAACGCGAACCGAATTAAACCCGAAGGCTCCCGAAGCCATCGTGTGCCGTCCGCTGACGCTTTCATTCGACCGTTTTTTCTCCGATTTACTTTGCAAAACGGACTACCACGTAAAAGCCGTTTTATTTTTCGGTTTTTTATATAACCTCTGACACTCGGCAATAATGTGGCTTCCTATTGGTGAAAGAATTTTTAAAATCGGTTCAGTAGATCCCGACCTTACCCCTTACAATTTAACAAATATACAAACACACAAACTTTACCTTTTTATAATATTAGTATAGAAGTATAGACTAGCGGACGTCCCACGGTTTCACCCGCGTAGATCCCGTCCCTGTGGGAATACACGGATAAAAAGTAGCCTATGTTACTCGTGGATAATGTAGCTTTCTAATGGTAAATGAATTTTTAAAATCGGTTCAGTAGATCCCGAGATTACCCCTTACAATTTAACAAATATTACTTCTTTATAATATTAGTATAGAAGTATAGATTAAACGCTTAACCTGGTGTCAGACTTATGCCGCCCATGGACCTCTGACTTGGCTTTACTTTCCGTCGAGAAATAACTCTCAGACGTATGCTGGTTTCCTCAAGATGTTTTGTTTCACCGAAGCAAGTGATTACAATACGCACAATCGCACATGCGTGTATTGTGTTCCAACTTGAGACTTAGACTTGATAGCCCTAGCCTAGGTCACTCCACTAGGCCATCACTGCTTTTATGGATGATGAGCTGATTTTAGTGTTGATGAGTTTTCCCGAAGAATTCCTGGTTAGTTCTTCTTTCTGGTTTACATTGATTAATGTCCAAGGTCTTTGCCATAGATACAAAAACTGCGTCATCCAAGGATCTAGTAAAGCCTTTACTCTTTTATTATAAATCTTGTATCGTTACGGTTCCCGGCACTCTGCCAACTTGCCCAAGGCCGCGTCAAGACTCAAGGCTTCAAATATTTGCTGCTAGGACTATTACTGCCGTTGTGGGGTAATGGTAATCTCGGTCTGTTCCGTTACTGAGCAATCGTAATGCTTGCGTGAATCACTGGCTTGTTTTTCGTAGATTTGATTGTTATCTTTATAGTTTTGTGTTGTTTTTCTTTAGAAAATAAAAGGAGATATGTGCAAATTGATATTGGAAAGTTGTTTAGAAGGAACGCTTCTGCCTGTCCTTTTAACGACAATAAAACAACTGCTGTGCCATCAATTTTGAGCGTGTAGGTCTTCTTTTGTTTTTTTTTATTAACTACCTAACATCATCAGCCACTATAATCGCCTGAAACACGGGATCACCAGTTCAAGAAACAAATTATGGGTGAACTTGATATGGATTTAAGAATACTTAACTGTATTTAACGTTATAGTTATGAATTTTATCAAAATCATTATCATTCACCCTGGCCTTATCCATTTTTTTTTGTGCTGTTTTTTTAATAACCCAAGTATTATTTTTGTGTTTCTCAAGATATGTTGATGAAGTAATAGAAAGTATCACTTGATCAACACTATACAACTATCACCTATATCGACCTACAGGTCAATATTAATTGCCAATAGTACAAGGTGCAGAACTGTTTACTTACTTGATTGATAAACCCATTTAACTTCGATCGACGCCTTCAATATATTAATCACTAGCTGATGCCCGCAGCTTCGCCCGCTTGGATGTCAATCATATTATGTAATAAAACCTTCCTCGACAACCACTCTATCCATTGGGGAAAACAGCATGAAAATCGGTGCAGTAGTTTTTGAGTTTATCGCGATTTCGCGAACAGACAGACAGACAGACGCGGCAGAAGACTTTGTTTTATAATATTTAGTTATGTAGTTATGAATTGATGATTGTGTGTAACCATAGCTTGGAATTCTACCCATATTGTTTGAAGACCGGGGCGTGATGATGATGATACATAGATTTTCAAAATGAAATCATAATAATCAGATGACCTAGTTATAAACAGTCAGGGAAAATGAATACAGGCAAATTGGCGACTAATGTAAATATAAATGACAGTCGTATGAAATTACTTTAATTCGGCAAATTGATGAAGCTAATCTGTTTATCAATTTAGTTCGGTGATAGACCAATCTACCACAATACTACGCCGTGGTCACGAATAACATTTCAATTTCACGGGCTACCCTGGCGGTTTTTATCTAAAAACGGTAGTGTTCGCAACCGATTTGAGTGTATGAACGTGCACCAGGCAAAAGGAATGTGCAAGGATTATAGAGGATGGCTTTCTGTAGTTTTGGTCTAAGAGCCGGTGAAGATCGACCTTCACCGATCTGATAACCAGATGAGACGTATTTTTTATCAAATATAATTTTTACACAACACAAATATGCCTAAGATAACTTGCCTAATATCAAAAAGTGCTCATAGCTATTTTAAATTTCGGTTTTCAGATCGGTGAAGGTCGATCTTCATCGTCTCCTATACTATTTCGGTCTACCTCCATGGGAAAGAGGTCTGAGTTTGTGTATGTAATATGTATGTTCTTTCATTACACACCAGGTCACGTGTGTAATCCACCAATTGTCCCTACTTATCAATTCGACATAAGCGGATTAACTCCGCTCATGCACGCTTCAATTAAAAACTGTAATACTATATCAGCCAATCCGGCTTTCTGTAATCTCGGCTTAATAAAATCCGCCCTACCAACACTACGCCGACACATTTCCGCCCGCCCAATGAAGCCATACAATTAACGTCAATAGGTATTCATGACACGCACATTAAAACGTCATTGGCTCTGATAGATTAATGGATATGGAAGCAAACCCAGGGGTTCCATAAACCCGTCGGGGCTGTGGATTGTCGAAAGGTTAACGCGGCTCCGACACAAGGGCGAAGAAGGAACATGGGTTTGGTTTTTAGTCAGTAGAAGTCTGACACTCCCCTTTGCTCTGCCCAAGAGCGGGGGGGGGGGGGTTATTCGATGATTTTCCACCCACCAAAAAAAAGGGGTTCCATAAAAGTTAGATTCGTACTAAAATCTTAAAACTGTAATTATGGTTTCGTTTTAATTCTTTCGACGGGGCGTTCTGAAAAGTTTCAGGTCTTAGGTTATACTAGGTGTAAACGAACCTTTCACGAAGCCGTCAACCAAGGATTCTGTAGGTACATGAAACTAAGTATCTCTAAGCAAAAAATATCGCTGAGAAACGACTTTACTTTTGGGGCGAAAATTCTCCTTTTACGGTATGAAATGACTGGATCGTAATGCACTTCAAACATTGTGCTAGTGGGTGCATTTAATATTATGGGCGTTTTAGAGGCAGCCACACCATGTACAATACTAATATTCAGCTACGTCAGGTTAGACTGGAAGCTAATTCTAACATAGTTGGAAAATATCTAGGCAGATGATGAGTAGCTGGGGCTGCAGGTTGTTCGAAAGAGATACCGCGGCCTCGGACACAAAGGGCTCAGAAGGAGCATGGGTGGTTTTAGTCAGTAGAAGTCTGACACTCCCTACCGCTCCGCCCAGAGCGGGAGGAGTCATTTGAAGAGGGCCAACTTACCAAAAAAAAAAAAAGATGATGAGTAGCTTTGTGTCAATCTGAAACGCTGTTGACTTTTCCATAATCATGGTTGCCGATAGAATGTCACTTTATCTAAATTCTAGACCTTTCCCGCCTTATTACAAAACGTAGTTAAACCTGGTTTAACTTAGACTTGGTTTATCTCGCATGACGTCTCACTTCAATAATATTCAAAAGAAAGTGACAGCATGCGAGATAAACCAGGTCTAAGTTAAACCAGGTGTAACTACCTATGTAATAAGGCGGTTCAGGTTTTTCTCAAGTCTTTTTCTTGAATCTTCAAGGACCAAAATTCTGCTAAAAAAACCACTCACAGTACCACAGCACCCTAACCAATAAAACCCGATTCTATTTACTTTCTACTTCAACCAAAGCAAAAATATCTCGCACCAATCCTTTTTTTAACCCGACCTTGCCCTTTAGCCGCCATATTCGTGACCAGAGGGGTTATTGCGAAAATATTTGGGAGCTCAGTGAAAAATTATCAGCCATGTGTGTTATGGCATGTTAGGGGATGCGCGGGGTGAAATATGGGTTGTTTATCATCGTGTGTCTGACGTATGAGGACGAATTTGGCCAGAATTTGTTGTAGGTATGAACGGTTTTTTTGGAAGATTTATAGTTGAAAATTGTTTGAGGATGATTGATTAAATGGGGTACTGAAACTTTGATTGACTTATTTGTGGACTGTTTTCGTGAATGCTTCTTGTATGACGATGCACATTAAGGCTTAGAATCTACACTTGTTAAACTACTAATACGTAAGATAGTTCCTAGAATCTCCGCTCAAATCACTTTCGTAGTTTTTTAGGCAGGAAAGAAAGTGGTACAGGGCGGTGCCACAGAATTCAAAGTACCTAACATCTTTTAACATCTTTTTAGAAGTAAAATACAATACTAGGTCAAAAAGTCAATGTAGGTACTACACTCAGGGAAATATGGTGTTAAGCAAATAACTATAATATACACTTTAGTTAACTCGGCGTGTGATAACCATTTCATACGAAACGATAAAGGATGACAGTTGTAATAAAAACAATGCGCCAACTAATCAATAAATGACAGTTGGAATTTTAAAATGCAGAATAATTTAATACGGCAATGAAATTTCCGAGCACCTAACACGAGGATGCTCTTTTATGGCAATCGTAAACCAAGTTAAGAATATATTATGTTGATCTTCGCAATCCTTATCTTTCATGAGTTCATGACGATTATGTGCTTTCTTTGATTATGTCATTGTTTTAACACTGTAAAAGATAAACTTTGCTGGTATGATAAGGCGTGTACACAATAATATTAAATACTGTTGTTCTTTTATTTTAAACTAGCTGATGCCCGCGGCTTCACTCGCGTGGATTTTGGTCAAATTATAATACTAAAACCGGTGTAGTATTTTTTGAGTTTTTCACGAACAGACAGACAGACTTTGTTTTAAAATATGTAGTGTTAAGTAGTGATAGTTTTAATGGAGGGATTAGTCGTGTCTGCGTTGTCACTGCTTCGTTGATTTAGTCCCAAATAAAGCGTTATTGCTGAACATGTAGTCTTGGACTCGGTTACCAGGTTGGCCAAAGGTGGATTTTCCATCACTACCAGTCGCGGATATGTGCATGTACAAACGCCACTACACCAAGTTACCAGAAAATGTCAAAATTTGCAAATTACTCTTGAACCTAATGCTCTACGAATAAAGTTGAAAAGCTTATAAAGAAGTTTAACAAACTGTAATTCGCGTCTATACATAGTTTTATTATTTTCCACGGTTTCTGTTAATTTTCCCTTACCATTTACATTGTACCAACACGATAATGTCATGTTAGGTGTCAATTAAGTGCATTTGATTTCGATCGATATTCATTTTCCGACGGAAACTAGGTGACGGTCGATCAACCACAAACAAACCATGGCTTATAATAAACGTACTTTGAAAATGTTGCATATTGATCAAATATAATACATAGTTACTATGTAACTTGGATTTAGACTGGGTGGGTCTGTTGAGACTGAGAGGCAGTCGCTCCATGTAAAATACTGGTATACAGGTCACTCGTGGCCTAATAATAACTGTTCTGCCACTCAGGTCGATTTTAGGTTAAGCCGCGCTTGCCTAAGTTGGTTTGTAGATGCTAGATGGGTGACCTGACCTCCCATTATACCGAGTTTCCTCCGTGCCTCGCAAAGTCGTTAAGCTGGTCCCGGCTGCCGGCTACCGATAAATCGATGTAGCCAGGATTAATTTCAGAAAAACACGATTTACCAAATAAAGCTACGAGCTAAGCTCGGTCACCCAGTACTTAAGCTCGGTCATCCAGGTACTTATGCTTAAAATTAAAAATAGCTCTTTCCATCATTTTCGATTGATAAAGCGAGAGAAACTGCTGGCATGAACATGGAAATTACTCTTTTTTGGTTGAGGATAAAAATATAAAACGACATCAACAAAAATACAATCTACCATTGAGAAATGAAAATTTAATAGCCGTACAAATAGACAGAATTACGTTTGAGCTTATATTATCAGAATACACAACATTTCTGAAATAGCGCGAGATTTAGGATGATAAACATCTGTTCTCAGTGCATATCACAAATAAGTGGTTTTCATTAGTTGGACACATGCCAGACGGAAGCCATCAGCTGTGAATTAAAAATAATCCGTTTCTAAATCCTTGGCATTTAATCAGGAAGTGTTATTTTTGTTTGGGACCTACCAAGCGCCGTCTAGATTAAAAATAAACCAAGTCCTGAGCAAGAAATCAAGTTTTCAAAGAATAATATCGTAAATTTTAAAGGATTTGGTCTTTTTTTGCATAATTTGTTTGTCATAGAGTTATTAATTAGGATGACATATTAAAATTGAAACCAGCTTGTAGAATGCACCTAAAATACTTATTAATTTCAAGGTCACATTGTCATTATATTGCAAAATTTTCAAATCTGCAGCTGTTCTGCTTATCTCGCTCGTCATCATAACGGATTAAATCAATATCTAAGTAATAATGACTGCTATCATCTCAATCATGTTTGAATCATAAACTCTCTTTCCCTTCGTCTTCAGTATCCCACCCATTTTATTTGGGGTGAGGTATTTTTACTTTTCTATGTTAGAGGAAGCTTTGGACTTTGGATTGGACCAGCTTGAGGTCGACTTTCCATATTGGACCAACATGTCAACGGCGATTGGGCTCTACCTATCTCTCTTTCGGCTTAGTTTAAAAAAAACAAGAAACTATATATAACATCACTTAAAAGTCGTCCTTTGCAGAAATCTGTCAACTTAACAAAAAAAAATACTTACGTAAGAACCAAAAACAAAAAGACGAAAAATTTTTTTTTATGAATTTGCTGAGAAACTGTTACATCACTAGTTTTTGACCAAAAAATTTATCATTTCATACATCAATGATGATGATAATGATTACATAACCTGCTATCCCCGCTGATTTCATGGCCAAATTATCTGCGAAAACAATAATAAACGTCTTAGAATATCTCGTAAAAATATTCTCTTTGACATACGGAAAGATAAGAAAGAAATAAAGAAAGATAGTGCGTATTAGTTTCTCCCACACAAGAAGGAAGCAGTGTTTTGAGGAAATATAAAAAAAGTATGACGTCAATTGAACTATCCGTGGGTAGATAGATAATGATAACACATGATATGTTTGTAATAGACTGTCCTTGGTTTCTTTTGACCCTCATAAAGTGCTGATTAATTGTGTAGGAGTAGGTACCTTACTACGTTTCGCCTAATGGCGGTAGGTACTTTCCTACAAGCCTACAAGCTTGTCTTAGGCCCGGTTTCTACCAAAGCGGAGACGAGCAGAGCGGAGAAGTTAAAATTTACATCTGGTCTTTCGCCCTTCCCGTGATTGGTCGAATTTGGCACATCTCCTCTCGCTTTGGTGGAAACCGGGCGTTTACCCTTATAACCTGCTACTTACTCTTCATGATGCTAGGCTTTCTGAACAGTCTGCTTACCTTATCGGCTTGCCGTGTGTGTACTGTGTTGTTGAGTTATTCCGGTCTGATCCCCCAACCAAACCGATCCACTACCAATTTAGGCATCCGCACTGTTTTGTTAGTTATGTTGTGTGAGTACTTGAAAGTACTACCCACTAAAAACAAAACTTGTAAAAAAAAGCCAAGTCGCACAACTCAGTTCTTCTACCGTAAAAAGTAGTGAGATTCATTCAAACTCAAACTGAAATATTTTATTTCAATTAAGCCATTACAGGCACTTTTGAATGTCAGAAGGACGGAAGAAGAACGAAACTACGAGTGCAATACGTCATTCCGAAAGTCACCACGCCGAACCACACGCCACCGAATGCCGGCAACAACGAACACTGCGAGCACGAAAGCACGCAGCAACGCAAACCGCAACAACGAATGCTCGAGACCCCGAATCACGGAACAACGAATGCACGCCGCAACGTGAAACCGCCGCCCCGCGACCCGGAGCCCCGCACACCCGCCGCCACGGCACACGCCGCCGCGCGCCCCCGCACCCACAGCACTCGCCGCCGGTAACATCCGGCGCCGCGCAGCCCGACGCAGCAACTCCCGAAACGACGCATTGCACTCCTACGCTACAGTCACAATCACAAGGCATAATAACTTGTGAAAGTACTGTAGTTGCCAGTTCCCTAACGTAGATCTCATGATGAAGAAGAACGGGCAAGAAACTCCATGGACACTCTTTTAAATCAGAATTTGTTACAAAATCTTGCTACATTATATCATTCATCAATTTCAAGATTCAAGTCAGTTAATTTATTCAGTCCCTACTTAAGGTACCTTCTATCTTAAGTTATTAGGTACGTAATAAGCTAACCTACAAAATAAATAGATTGACTTTGCCATCGCATCGCATTTGCCAATGTTAAACAGCCCGTTCTAATGGCTAATCGCCATCGCATTGGCTCATGTGATGCGGTGGCCAAGTCAATCTATTTATTTTGTAGGTTTAGTTTTTCCTTGATTCATACATTAAATACTAATTGTATTCTGAATTTGAAGCTTCTATATCGGCTAGAAGTGCCTTAGACTTTTGATGATCGGTCAGTCAGTCAGTCAGTGAGTGACAAAACTAAGGAATTTTGATTAGTTATAATTCTTAAACTACTAGTTCAAATTGAATGAATTTTGAAATATACCGTGTTTATACAATGACTACCTAATTGATTACTAAAAATTCAGGCTTCTACTTTTATCCACAACGACGTTATTTTTTTTATTTTTTTTCTTAGCCTTCATTGTCCCCCTGCTGGGCAAAGGCCTCCCCCATGGCTTTCCAAGTTTTCTTACAATTTGCCTTCTCCGTCCAATCTGTTGAGAATGAGTCCAGATCCTCACGCCAGCGTTTTTTGGGCCTGCCTCGGTTACGTCGGCCGTCTTCAGGTACCCACTGGGTTACTATCTTCGCCCATCTGTCCGGCTTCATCCTTGAAACGTGACCCGCCCAGTCCCATTAACATGGAAGATTTAAGGCCAACATCGGCTTCGGCGATGCCTGTCTTAGACCGTATTAAGGTGTTGCGCATTCGATCGGAGAGTCTTATCTTGAGAATGTTACGTTCCATCGCTCTTTGGCAAACGTTAAGTTTGGACTTGAGGTCGAAAATGGCCTGAACTGTTTTGAGAAAAGGATGCCGCTTTATTGCTCGACTTGGCGGGGGCACTGCCTTGCCCCCAGATTAACAGGGGAAAATCCTAGTACTGCTACTGCTACTCATTCTACTTGGATTTTACGAATGGAAACTCCCAATTAAATAATATCCGACTAAGGCAACTACCCAGGATTCCATGTCCAGCAGTCTCGCTTGCTATAGCTTTCTGCGAACCAGATGGTCTCGTAATAGGACAGGACAGTTGAAAGGACTCGTCGACTGCTCAGCATCAGGTCCTGTCCTGGGTTCGATTCCTAGGTCGGGCAAGGTTAATTCCATTAGGAATTTCCCCATTTATTTCTTACTACCCAAAAATGGACCAGATACTCGGAATTAGAGGCCCCAATTAACTTAAGTCAGGCAATTGCAAATTAAATGTAAATATTGACCGTTCGCTTGTGTACATGGGACGTTTACCTAATGGGCGTGGCTCGGAGGAAGCTATTGTAACGCGTAGTAGCTCTGTCGGTTGACCACAATTCACCCTTATCCCTTAGTGATAAGGTTGAAAATTGCTTGACCGTCAGTGAGTATGGTAGTACTTCAGGGACCGAAGTCGTCATCATCATCTGGTTAGCTTTCTCCCAGAAGCGAGGTAGGGCTTTTCAGGGCCCGAAGTACTACGCAGTGTGAAGACGCAATACGTACCTATGTACTGTTAGTAGTATAGTCAAAATAGAGAATTGAAATAAGTCAGAAAGAGAGAGTTGGTATTTGCAAAAATGGTTAAATTTTAAATACAATATTTTCTCTGTTCCTCAAATCAGTTTTACACTAGTACAACGGGCCATGTGGGAATATATATTACGTAACACGATCCCTACATTTATATTACGGTACCAACAGTCAGTGTGCTAGACTAACAAATACATATAACATTACGCAACGACGAGCTCTGTTGTGTTATTGAATTACGTTTTTTTACTGTACCGTGTACTTACATAATTATAAATCTATTTTTGAACACAATAAACCTTTTACAGTACCCGAATCATGCGCCTACCACACGCTCACACTTCCCCACAGTCTTGCCTGCGCGATTACACGGTGCACACAGTACATCGCGCGTGTGGTTTGTAATGGTAATACAGTTTTACCAACCATACGCGCGATGTACTGTGAAGTGTGAACGAAAAGTGTGGTGAAGCTTGAGCGTGTAGTAGGCCCATTAGAGCTCGTCACTAAATATTAAAAGCCGGTCGGTCGATCTTTAGGTTTTGCCTGAATGCGAAGCACGATAAGCCATCGTCCCGGATGTCATTTATAGATCTTTGGCAGTCGTTACAGGTAGTCAGTGGCCCGAAAGTCTGAAAAGAAGGGGTAGCGATTACCCAGTACTAACTTCTTTGTAGAGGTCAGATAGGCAGCCGCTCCATGTAAAATACTGGTATTCAGACTGAAAACCGACCTCAACAGAAGGCATATGACGAAGATATTCTTTACAGCTCAAATTAAGTACTACACTTGACTAAAAGGACAAAGGATCCCTACATTTATATTACGGACAGTCAAACTCAACAAATATAACATTACGCAACGTCCGAGCACTTTTGTGTTATTGAATTACGTTTTTTACTGTACCGTGTACTGACAAAACTATTTTTGGACACAATAAACCTTTTACAGTTACCGACTGTCAATATGGCTCTGTTGTCACTTCCATTTGAGAGTAAGGCTTGATTTTCTACGCGGCCTCGGCACAAGGGCGAAGAAGGAACATGGGTTGGTTTTTAGTCGGTAGAAGTCTGACACTCCCCTTCGCGTTCGATGATTTTCCACCCACCAAAAAAAAAAAAGCTTGATTTTCTAGAACTCGTAACTGGCTCGTTGGTATAGTGGTTGCAAGTGCGACTGCTGAGCATGAGGTGTTCGATTCTCGTGTCGGGTAAAGTGTTATTGGTTCATCAGAAATATCTCAGTGGCAGCCAAGGAGTCTGGAATAGGGGATCGGACTGACTCAAAAAAATATGATTCTGTATAGTCCGTCAGTTAGATTATCGAAAAATATTAGATGCGTGTTTTTTGTTTCATCAAATCAATAAAAATTGACGAAGCCTTAGCGCGTCAAAGATCATGGAGTGGGGCTTGAAACGTCACTTGAAGGTACAAAATGTACTATAATAATTATGACGTCACGCGAGTTTTCGAAGCACTGTATCGTCTTAATTTTTTGTTTACGTAAAAAAAGAAAAAATATGTAGTCAATATTTTTTGGAAATCTTTTTGACGGACTAATACTTGAATATCATTGGACTAATTAGTTTTTTTTTTGTCCGATCCCCTATTGTGGCCGGTTAGTGGCTATAGGCTCGCCCCCTATTACATGGGAGTTAGACATAACTGGCGTACTGTGGGTGTACCAATGGGTACTCCTCTGTGCCAATGGGTACTCCTCTGTGTTACCCTTCGGAAATTACACGCGTGATGTTATGTTATGTTAAAAGCTAAAACAACGTTATTTGTCTCATTTCGATTCGACAAATGATATGTGAATGGTTCAAGCCCATCCGCGTCGTTGAGTGTAGTCTTTGTAGGTAGTCACTTCCTATTCTGTAAGTTTCGAAAAAATATAAAACTCGAGTTCAGAACGATAATTAAATATGAATTACCTTAAAACACGACACAATAGGGATCGTATCTGACTGATGAATAATGTATTCCGATATATTCATTAGCAGTGTTACACGGTTTTGCGTCAACACCCCATTGAGATTCAGTAGCTATCGTGTTGTGTCCCATATAAAATGTTGCAAACCAATGTTGGGCGTTGGGGGGAATCTTAATGAGTTTGGCGTGTACCTATTACTATGTATTGATTATTTTGGGAGAATCCCGTATCGACTCTTCATTTTCTTAGCCTTTTCCCGACTCTCTTCTTGTTGAGGTGGCCTCCACTCAATACTTTTTTTGCATTCCACATGTAGACCTTGTTAAACATAACATAACATCATGCCTGTAATCCTCGAAGGGTTAGACAGAGGTGTAAGCATTAGTACACCCACATTTCGCCAGTTATGTTTACCGACCCTATTGCCATCAACCGGGCAAAACTGTATGTTCCGTAGATACTATTGAGAAATTCCTGACGGACAAACCAAATAACACTTTCTTCGACCTGGGAATCGGACCCAGGACTTCTTGCACAGCAGTCGCGCTTACGACTATTGAGATAGTTGCAAACTGGCAATCAACTTAACGGTTACCATATCATAACATTACGACTTGTTCAGGAGCAGCGGTGGCCCAGTGGTGTCGGCCCCGACTTACGAACAGTAGGTCGTGGGTTCGAACCCAGGCAAGCGCATTACTTTGTGTAATTTATTTCATCACCGCTGCTCTCAAAACGGTGAAGGAAAACATCGTGAGGAAACCGGCATGTCTTAGAACCAAAAAATTCGAAGACATGTGACATCTGCCAATCCGCACTGGGCCCGCGTGGTGGATTATAGCCCATCCCTCTCCTAGAGAGGAGGCCTGAGTCCCTGCAGTGGGAACTTATAGGCTGATGATGACGACTTGTTCTCCCCTAAAGGTTAGGTAGAGGTGTAGTGTAACTAAGTGCTCATTCACACTAATCCGTCAAAGACGATTTGTGTTTTTTGACGATTCGTCTTTTTTCACGAATCGTTATTTTGATTTGTATGGGCGGCTATACATTTTAATTGCCCGTGTTCACACTATTACGGAATCGTGAAAAATGACGGATACGTCTTAAATGACGTTTCGTCTTTTTTCAAAAACCTTCAGTTTTAAATCACGAATCGTTATGACGTTTCGGTCGGGACGACTATGCCTTGCACTGCAGCCACACACTACGACCGTTCGTTGAATCACAAATTCAGTGTGAACATCTATTCGGATATTTTGATGAATCGTGAAAAACGCAATGTGAACGTTCATCTGTCATTACATATCGTCTTTTTTGACGAATCGTCGTTGACGGACCCAGTGTGAATGAGCCCTTAGTGCTAATACACCCCATTCTCTGTTACTCTTTTAAAAAAGTGCTAATACACCCCATTCTCTGTTACTCTTTTAAAAATATAGCAGTTTTACTCAAAAAAATTATAAATACTATTAACCACACCAGTTCTACCACACAGTTCGTCGAACGCACACCCACGCTAGCCCAAAGAATGGCCGTGCCAAAGCCAGATGCGAATGCACCCTCAACAAAAGGCTGCATGTATAACTTATCAGTGTACAATACTCGCTATTTACTATGATACTCCATGCGGACGGGCAGCGTGGCCGCAAAACAAATGAATACACAATGAGATGCATGGACCACCTGTAAGGCTGGGCACAGACTGTGGACAGTCGAAACTTATGTTTTGGTTAATCAAGTACAGACTTCGGACACCAGGCAGTATAGTAGGATAGTCTCCAGTATCTTGTGATGTGTCTGCAATTTCTCCGTACTTCATCTACTTCTTAGATTACTTCTTAGTATCGATGGCATAAAGTATTAATACGTTTGGCCCCAAAACTCAGCAATTTAATTTCTGTATTGCTCCGAGATGGGCAAACGATATTGTTGAAATTGCGGGAATATCCTGGATGAGGCACAAGAGCGTTGAACTTGATATGAGCAAAGAGAGATCCATACCCAGCAGTGGGTGAAGTCGGGCTGTGGATGATAATAATTAATTCGACTGACACTTTACAGTTAGTTCTGACTTGTCAGGTACTACATAATTATATGTACCTGATTTTGACAAGAACTAGCGTCTGACCTCTTGACCATGAGCTTCACGCTCTGCGCCACTTTTGAGAGTGTCCATGGAGTTCCTTGTCCATTCTTCTCCATAGAGATCTACGCTCTGAACTAGACAACTACAGTACTTTCACAAGTTATTATGGCTTGTGACTGTGGTTTCGCTTTGTTTGTTTTTCTGACATTCAAAAATGGTTGTAATGGTCTAACTGAAATAAATGCATTTGAGTTTGCTTGACGCAAGTTGCCTAACAAGTAGCATCACACGAGGTTGTGAACGGCGCGGCGCCTATAGTCTCTTCCGTGGCATATGAGTGATGTTTACACGTGTAGGTGTCAAGTGACTGACCAGCAGGGCTATTGTGTATCTTTTAATGACAGTGGATAACTTATAATGTATATCAAATAACTGTCAAATGGTGAGTTTTTAAGAAAAAAATGTACCAAACCATAACCAAAGATACAGATTCAGTAACTTCAATGTTTTGATAGTTTGTTTCAAGTGGGGGAGTAGAGTTCGTGGCTTAGTAATAACAGCTGGGGTGGAGCTTTAGGTTAAGCCGTGCTTGCCTAGATTGGTCCGGGGATGGGTGGCTGCTCATTACATATCAAGTTTCCTCCGTGCCTCGGAAAGCACGTCAACCCGTTATGGTCCCGACTGTCATCATGTACATCTTTGCTAGTCGTTACAGGGGGAGGGGTGGAGGTCAGATGGGCAGTCACTCCATGAAAAATGCTAGCACGACCCCCGATCCCATCCTTTAGAAAAAGGCTAGGCAGATGATAATGATAGTTTGTGTGAAGCCTTACATTGCATAGTCATGCTGATGAACTAAGCTTTGATCTAGTTACTGTAACCAACGTGCCATACATAATGATACATACATATTTAATGCACAAGTTCTTTGTTATATTCATGGAGCAACAAACTATAGTCCTCAGTTAAGCGGTTTTTCTTTCCAGGAGTTAAGTATTTGGCGAATATTAGACATGATTAAGTTATAGTATAAAATACTGTTTATCATTCATTTAGACTGTTACTGTTGTATGCACTCAAAACTTGGAAACTACTGATTTTCGATTTTAATTAATTTACCATTTTATTGATTACCCATCGCTTTTGCGGAGTTTTGCTAGCTAGATTAATTTAACCACAAATTACTATGTATTCTGTGCCTATAATACAATTCCCTAAAAATATCGGAATTAGAATCGTTAGAGGCAATACAGCTTGACGAAGTTGACGCCTCTATACAGAAATGGTCCACATGAACTCAAGATAGAAAGAAAAAGAAACGCCTTTGCTTAGCAGTGGGAATGTGGGAAGACACAAGCTAAAAATAAATAAAAGAAGAACACGAGGATGCTTTGAATCCTTTTATTTTCAACGCCTCCGTGCTGGCATAATTCCTTCTGGTACACCCACAAGAAATTCCTCTCCCATTCTTCAGCATGACAACGAATGATTAATCCGGAAAATGCTAAGCTTTGATCCACAAGGAGCAAGGCTCCGAGATACAAAAACCGCATGGCATTGTTTGCCAAGCTGTGGTCGTAAGTAAGTACCATTCATCTGACCCGGTAGAGCTTGTTGCTGTACTGTTATAATAGGAGCGTCCATTTAGCAAAAAAGAAGAACATAAAAAGGGCATACCCAAGACCCATCAGTGGGAAGACACAGGTTAAAAATAAATAAAAGGAGAAAACGGCGGTAACACGCAGGAATGCTTAACAACCTTTTATTTTCAATGTCTCCTTGTTAGTATACCTCCATCTGGTACATCATCATCCACAGTCTGAATTCACCCATTGCTGGGTATAGGTCTCTCTGTTCTGGTGCCAATCTGCACGATCCTGCTCTAGCCATCCAGGTTTTTCCCCAAACCTTTGTCATACATCCACCTTCTAGTCCCAGAAGAATTCCACCCCTAAAAGAATTCCTCTCCCATTCTTCAGCATGACAACGAATACGTAATCCGGAAAATGTTACTCTTAAGCTTTGATCCACAAGGCGCAAGGCTCCGAGATACAAAAACCGCATGGCATTGTTTGCCGAGCTGTGGTCGTAAGTAAGTACCATTCATCTGACCCGGTAGAGCTTGTTGCTGTACCGTTATGATAGGCAGGGCTGCCACAAGCAGATTTTATTTTGATTTTTTTATTTTGCTGTTGTTAAAAGTTTAAGTCGAGTCAGTCTGAGTCGTGTCAGTGACCTTAAAGTCTGACAACCAGTCTGACCCAGTACTAACTGAGTTGTACAATACTACTAATATGTAAAATACTGGTATTCAACTGCAGCCGGTTTAACTGGAAGTCGACTTTTCGTCGACGAGTTTGAACAGTTGTTTAAAAAAAAAAACTGATTTTTCTAAGTGGTTCATAGTTTCATACTGCTGTACTGATATCGTTTTCCTTACTGTCAATCGTTTTTGATTTGACAGCTGTAGCGTAAAACACTAGTAATAAGTGGTGCTAGCCTGATTAAGTAGTGGAATAGTATGCGTAATAAAATATTTATAATTTTATACGTAGTTTCGTTAAACAAACACTTGAAACTATGTTTTTCCTGGAAGTGCCTTGTACACTTGTGAAGTATTAATTACTTCACAAGTGTACCGGATAATAGAGAATGCATCATTTTCCTTCACCGCATTTTAAATAAATATGATGTTATCATTATCACAAAAGAACTAGGGCTGCTTTATCTTGAAAATCACAAACAATTTTAAAGTTTTATTCTTCGATAACGATAAGAGTATGGATGGTCCAAAGTTCCAAACTATGCAAAAGCTTACAAAAACATTTGCCCTGACATTATAATAACGATTTTCGTCCCTGCTGAAAGCCTATGAGCCAGCGTTTTGTATAAATTCAAACCTCATGGTAATGTGATAAAGTTTTTAACACAAAATTTTACCAATTGGACTTGAGTTCAAACTAAGAAAGAAGTTCTGAATATATTTCAGAACTTACTTTACAAGAACAAAGTTTTGCGAAAGAAATGTAAGAAGTGCATATATAAATATAACATCAAGCCTGTAATCTCGAAGGATCAGACAGAGGTGTACTCATTAACACCCACATTTCGCCAGTTATGTTTAATTTATTTTATTTAATAAAAATACAATAAATAAAAAAAAAAATTTAATCACAAAAACACTTTACCCGACCCGGAAACGAACTCTGGATCTCATGTTCAGCAGTGGCGCTTGCGACCCCTAAACCAACGAGGCAATTAAATGTAAACTTGTAATTTCAAAAACCTTTTGTATAATGCTTAAAAAAACTGGCAACCCTACCAGCGGCCTTCAAACAAACAAAGGCAAAAACATGATTACTACGCCTTGGCATATGGAATTACTCTTTTTTAACGTGTAACGGAACAGGAACTGACATGCTAACCCTAAAACGAGAGCCATGAATCCTCAGCTAATTAGCTTTGTGCATTAGCAGAGTTGTAAGATGTGACGACACTTAGTACACTTTGAGTTTGTTTGCGCTTATGTGTTTAGTGTGATGAATATGTCACGCCCATGTTAGGTCTACTGCGATATATTTTGATGTTTACATTTTTGTTTTTTTTAGTTCCGAAACAACATGAAATAACATAACATCAAAAAGAAAGAAAACATGTTTATTTAGAACATGCCACAAGTGCACCCAACAAACAATAAAAAATTATAAAAGAAACTAAAAAACTAAACTGAAAAAAAGAGTCTCCGAATTGTTACGCTGATGTGTATCCAACCCCCGTCGGGGCTGTGGTTTGTCGAAAGGTTAACGCGGCTCCGACGACACATGGGCGAAGAAGGAACATGGGTTTGGTTTTTAGTCAGTAGAAGTCTGACACTCCCCTTCGCTCTGCCCAAGAGCGGGGGGGTTATTCGATGATTTTCCACGCACCAAAAAAAAAAAAAAAGGTGTATCCAACCAACCTAACAACTGTTGCTATCAACCGGCCATAAATCCAAAGTAATCAGAGGTTTTTTTTATATTTAAATAACAAAAAATAATTACAGTAATTAAAGAAATCATTTTAAATCACCAATGAAGGGATTCATAAAGCATTTTGTATTTTTCGAGTTCCTTAGCCTTATAGCGAAATCCCTCCCTCAACGAATCAGGGAACCTTAGTGTGGCGACCAGACTTATTTTTGATATAATAAAGTTATTTGTCCGTCTGTCTGTCTGTCCTGATGCACACATCAATGTTTTTCAGACACTATATTGCCACTATTTCAATAATAAAAGAGAGAAGGTGTACGGAATACCGAACCCTTCACTGTGCGTGGTCCGACTCACACTTGACCGACTCCTTTTATACTCCGATACATAATGAAAGTATGCTTAATTTCCGTATTGTCAGGAAAATTAAAACAGGCTTCATTTATTAAGGTTGCCAAGGTCGAATGAAATTAAAAGCGTCAACAGTTGTTCGTTTGCCCTTCGCTACAATTCGGTGTTGTTAACCTTTTGGTTATTTTTTGCCTTTATCCGCATCAAAAAATAACTAGGTATAAAAATAATTGGGAAAAACAATGTTATTGACATCTGTAGAGTAAAAACGCCAGTTTACATATCCACAATCTTATAGATGAGCTGATATACATTCCCAAAGTTCACATTACGATCTCGTGGAGAAAACCTCGTTCCAGTTCGAAATTAATCGGGTAATTCTTATCTTGGTGGAAGGCACATCAACACAAACGGTTAACACTTGTTCAGTAACCCGCCTCCCCGCATATATTTTTCTTTTGTCCTTAAGTAATATAAAGAAAGAACAGCTGTTTTTAGGGTTCCGTACCCAAAGGGTCTGTCTGTCTGTCGTTCTGTCACCAGGCAACAACAAATAATACAAATTAAAGGAGCTCCCTAGTCCCTCCCTACTACGATGGTACGGAACCATGCATTTGCGAGTCCGACTCGCACTTGGCTGGTTTTTTTTTAATTACCTAGAATAGAATCCAGAATGAAAAAAAAACCCGATTTAGAGTTTCAAATAAATTTTACTGAATACCGTTTATATAATAATGGTTACCGTTTTAACGAGAAAGTTTTTGAGGACGAATGGATGGACATTTTGTTTGGTATACAATTCCTCACAGACCACGTCGCGGGTTGAAGCTACTCCGTTCATAATATCGACTGAAGATGAAGACTGAAAATTGTTATATTTTAATTTTGCCTAGAATAAAGACCCAGGCTTGGTTCACTGCCCACCCCTTCCAAAACCACGTGCAGTTGGCTTGGCAATTAATATGCGACGCGCAACCCTTACTTAGTTCGTGTTGTTTGAAACGTGGAGGGTTGAAACACGTGTCGAGTCAATAACAACTTTTCACGTGTTTCACACCAAATTGAATTTTAATATTATGTAACTGCCTTTAATCTTTAGTGGCTGCAAGAGCGACTTGACGTCCCAGGTTCGAATCGGTCGGGCAAAGTGTTTTTGGGTTTTTCCATTAGGAATTTCTAGTAGCATCCACGGATCTGTGCCCGGTTGATGGCAATAGGCTGGCCCCCTATTACATGGGACTTAAACATAACTGGCGAAGTGTGGGTGTACTATTAGGTACCCCTCTACCTTACCATTAGGGGATTTATCATTTCAGCGGAAAGACGTCCACTGCTGAACATAGATCTTTAGGGGCTTTTATGGACACCGATTACTCCGTGATAACTGGGCCAATTTACGAGATTCATGAAGAATTTCTCAGTAGAAGCCGCGCCCAGTTGATGTCTATAGGGTCGCCCCTATTCAATGCGACTTAAACATAACCTGCGAAATGTGGGTCTACAGGGTCTACACCTCTCTGCCTCACCCGCCGGGGATTACAGGGCGTGATGTTATGTGTGTGTAATGTAACGTAGTATGATTGTTTTAGCAAAAACCGAGTGATAACTAAACCTATGTTTCTTTCACCAGGTGGGAGCAGGCGCGACCGGGCCGGGTGGACGTCGAGCTCTGGAACTGATACTGAGTGGGGGGCTCAAGTCCTTGGCACGGCCAGCCAAGCCAGTCCGCAGGGCAGCTTCCAGGGATTCCGTGCTGTCGCAACCCCAGCCCTTGTTAGAAGGTACGATTAGCATAGTCATCATCATTATTCTCCTACCCTTATACCAATTTATTTGGGGTCGGGTCCTCTTCTTTCATACCGACTTCTCTATTTCTCGTCATCTCAGCAGTTTCCTTCACAAACACCATACATACATAAATAAATTAACGTCTATTTCCTATAGTGACAGAACCTGACTAGAAACCTTCCCTTCTTCTTCCCTCCATATCCGACCTACCTGTCCTGTTACTAGTTCATTACAGGAGGAGAAGGACGCTACAGAAAATTTTCAGCTGAAACAATTTTTGATTGCCATCGACACGCTGAAAAGATTTTTATGTCCATCTTTTGCACTAACCAGTTCAAGTCCTTTAGGAAAACGAACAGCTTCAAATAAAATATTTATAAAACCCTAAACAAAATGTCTAATTTGAGTAATCCCCAGATAACAAATAATCTGAATTAACAACGGTTTCCACACCAGTTGTTTTCACCCTAGGGAAATACCGTGAATTGCTATAAATATCTAACCGCATCAGAATTAGGTACCTTCGCACGGCTTTGTTTCAAAGGTCTGTGTTATTAAGCAATTAGTTACTGTATACACGTGCCGACATATTGTTTTCGTTTTCATAAAAAAAAAATCATTACTTACATTGTTAGTATTGTGTTACAAATCACTACTTAATATAAAACAAAGTCGCTTTCTCTGTCCCTATGTCCCTTTGTATGCTTAAATCTTTATAACTACGCAACGGATTTTGAAGTGGTTTTTTTTAATAGATAGAATGATTCAAGAGGAAGGTTTTAGTATATAATTTGATGCGGGCGTAGCCGCGGGCATCAGCAAGTAATATTATAAACGCGAAAGTTTTTAAGTATGGATGGATGGATGTTGCTCTTTCACGCAAAAAATACTGAACGGATTTGGATAAAATTTAGTACACAGATAGTTTATAACTTGGATTAACACATAGATTACTTTTCATCCCGATTTTATCTTCCCGTTGGATAATTTTCGAGTTGTAGCGGGCGAAGCCGCTGGCAACAGCTAGTTAATATCCATATATTTGCGAATTAATGTGTGTTCCGTTGTTAAAAGAATGACTGTTTATAATCAGATTTGATTAACATATCATAACATTACACCTGTAATCCCCGCAGGGTGAGGCAGAGAGGTGTACAGCTGTTGTACACCCACATTTCGCAGGTTATGTTTAAGTCCTATGGGCTATGGAATAGGAGCCGACCCTATTGACATCAACCGGGCGCGACTGCTACTGAGAAATTCATCATGAATCTCGTAAATCGGGGCAGTTATCAGTTATCAGTCACGGAGTAAGTAATCCGTGTCCATATACAAAAAAATATGGCGGTGGAATGGAATACATGAACTCCTTTTTAGAAGTTTTTGTGAACCACAATATTTTTACTCAGAACTTTATTTATTTTATTTTAACACGAACATCTCGAATTCTCGACATGTTGTGTAATTGCAAAACATGGCCCCTCGTCAATATTTGTGCTTGTTTGAACAAGTGTCGTATGAAAGTCATAGAGTTTTATATTTCTCATATATTGCCTCTTGGTATATTTGGATATGAATGAAATTACTTTTTACAAGAATTCCTGCTTTCTTTAGACGAGTGTTTACCTTCATATTGTAGAACATTATGGAAAAAAAGCTTCTGTTTTAGGCTTTTAGAACAACGCTGTGCTAATATTATAATTTTTACGCATATTGTGATTGGCATTTACAGGATATTTTTGGATGATCTTTAATTAACTTTAAAGTTATATTTTTATACTTGGTCCTTCATATCTCCTTATTAATCAAGGATTCTCCAGGCGCGTCTTTTTTTTCATCATGTTCATCATACACAGCCCGACTTCACCCACTGATGCGTATATAACACAGAACAGATTTATCTGTTCTGTGGTATATAAGACCTCTCTTTTTGTGCGAAGCTCCACGCTTTTTCCTCTGCCTTTCTGCATTTCATCGACTTTTTACAGTATACAACATTTTTAACGGCGAATTTATTTACTGTCAAAAGCTTTTGCGTCATTCAGTGATAATATTTTTCGTCTTGTATCTGCTAAATATTTATCTCTTGCTTGATTAGATCTAAATAAAACATTACATATAAAATTCAAGGCCCAAATAAAAATTACTTTCATCTTTTTTTTCTCCTGAATACATCACCTTAATTTGCCCCTCAAAAGCTCACCTTTCACAAATTGGAAAGTCAAGTTCGAAAGCGTTAATGATCCTTGAATGTATATAATTCAGGTACTCACATCCTCATACCAGTCTTGAATCAACTGGTTTGGAATCTTGCATTTATTTTATTTCGCGCAAGATATGTTTGACTTATTATTATTATCTTATTATTATTATTACTTATTATCCTTCGAACGGAATTGTTCACGTAGATAAACAATATCCGCCTTATTACAAAACGTAGTTAAACCTGGTTTAACTTAGACTTGGTTTATCTCGCATGACGTCTCACTTCAATAATATTCAAAAGAAAGTGACAGCATCCTTTCCTTTCCTTTCCTTTTCCTTTCCTTACATAGTATAAAACAAAGTCGCTATTTTTGTCTGTTTGTCTGTATGCTTAAATCTTTAAAACTACGCAACGGATTTTGATGCGGTTTTTTTTTAATAGATAGAGTGATTCAAGAGGAAGGTTTTAGTATATAATTTGAACGACATCCACGCGGGTGAAGCCGCGGGCATCAGCTAGTGCGAGATAAACCAGGTCTAAGTTAAACCAGGTTTAACTACGTTTTGTAATAAGGCGGTATGAATCTCAACTATCAGTGTCCATCAGCCAGTCTTACCAGGGCGTTTATCAGTAGGTACTAATTGGGTTGTGGAGGTCCAGATAGGCAGTCGCTTCATGTAAAATACTCAGCTAGGTATTCAGCTGGATTCGGTTTGACTGCAAGCCGACCTCAACATAGTTTGGAAAAAGCTAGGGCCTAGTATAAGGGTTGTAATAGATTACTTTTAGTAGATTGCATGTTGAACTGAACTCCTCTATCAAACTGTTTCTAATCTAATCTTATGTTAATTGTCTTTGAAAATAATAACACATAAAGAAAAAGTAGTTAAAAAACCAAAAAACCCGACTGAAAAAACTGAAAAACGAAAAACAAGCATATTTTAAATTAAACAAAACTTGGAAGCGGGCGGGGTTCTATTTTAGTTCTATTTTTTTCATTTAATAATTTAATATTCAAATGAACCCCGCCCACTTCCAAGTTTTGTTTAATTTAAAATGTCCTTGTTTTTTTGTTTTTCAATTTTTTCAGTCGGGTTTTTTGGTTTTTTAACTACTTTTTTTATTTCCAACTTTTTAGTTCTTTTGCTTTATTTTGATACCCTACTCGATGGTATTGTGCAACGTGCCATCGATGGCACGCGTGCCATTGGTTCGCCATCCCTGGGCTAGGCAGATGATGATGATCAGGGTTTTTATCAAACTAGAAGTGATTGGAATGGCATCAACTCGCCTTTGAAATAGTGCTTCTTGATCCGAGTTGATGCCAAAATCAAAAGACATTTATTCAAATTAGGCTGGAGAAACAGCACTTTTTGAACGGCAAAGTTTACAAGAGACAGTCCTCCAAAACGCCCACTCTTCGTCATTTAGTGTTTTGGCTGGGAAGAAGAAGTGGCGGAACAGTCTCAACCAGCAACACATCTGTCTGTTAAGTTCGTTATTTTATCATAGAAAGAATGTTAATTTAGCAACTTCAGTGGAGACGATGCTCATTCGCTGCCATTTTACGCTTGAAAACTTGGAAAACTTAATCGATTCTAAATCGACGTCATCCGAGATATTAGTTTTCAACAAAAGCCGTGCCAAGTTCATATCTGAATAGATTTATTCTTCAATAAGTTTCAATTGAAGCAGTCTTAGTAAAGTTATTGAAGCTGAAAGCAAATTGCTCTGCTGGAATAACTCTGCAGGTATTGGGAATTTAATATTGCAGAGACGGTGGTACTCCAGTGGTTTAGTATAATAAGATCTGCAACAGTATTGCTACCTCAAAAGGAACATAATTTTGAATAATCTCAAATGTTTTGTAAAATACGTTATTGTTTTAAAAACTTTCAGATTTCATAATGAATTCGAGGAATGCAAATTGAATGTGGAATGCAGTGCAATCTTGCCTTGCCATTCTTGCAATGAGAGAGACCTTGGTTTATTAACTCGTATTGGCAAACAATTAGTACGTAAACCATAATAAAATTAATCACTCGATAATATTCCCGCTGTTGGGACATTGCCTGTCTCTCTGTGAGAGAGAGTGGGCCGTAAACTACCACGCAGGCCCAGTTATAGTCCTTTTCCTGCCCTTATCCCAATTCATTTGGTGTCGGCCCAACATGTCTTCTTCTTCCGTACTTCTCTGTTACTCGTCATTTCATGAGACACCTCCTTTGTTGCCATGTCATCCTTTGTACTGTCCATTCATCGTTTCTCCGGTCTACTACTCATATATGTACATCAAAACTCAAAACTTTCCCCACGATATTTTCCTCATTCCTCCGCATCACATGCCCATACCATACCACAACAACCGAATACCACATAACTTTCCAGTCACGCACCGGTACCACTTTCAGACTACTATGTATACCATATGGGCCCCGTGCGGGTTCTAAAATAATCTGTAATATAAGCTAATTAGTTTCCTCTCATCCACCAGGTCTTCGGAAATGCTCAACCGTACTCGCGCTGACAGACCGCGAGAAGTCTTCCGAGCCGATCAGGGCTCACAACCGACTGCGCGCGCCCTCCGTCTGCTCTCGTTGTTCTTCGCTACTTTCCCTTGCCGGCGCTAGTGGCTCCAGGTATGTTACTAGGACCTGGTCCTCATTAGTATACCTGCCAGTCCTCATAGATCAGGGCTCACAACCGACTGCGCGCGACCTCCGTCTGGCGCTAGTGGCTCCAGGTACGTTACCAGGACCTGCTCCTTAGAACAACTGCCAGTCCTCATAGGTCAGGGCTCACAACCGACTGCGAGCGCCCTCCGTCTGTTCCCGTTGTTCTTCGCTGCTGTCTCTTGCTGGCGCGAGTGGCTCCAGGTACGTGAACAGAACTTGCTTGTCCTTTGTACAACTGAGTGATTTTCATTTATTTCGTAGGGACCTAAGACTAAGTTCATGTATTGGTAACGTCATGAGAGTAGCCGTAAAACGAAATGAATAAAAACACTACTGTAAACTGCTAATATTGACCAGTCCAGTCATTTGAAAAAGTAGTATTAGCATTCCTTGTTGTTTTGTTCTGAATAATAATTTCAGCAAGGGCATGATGGCCTAGTAGCATACATACCAACATATAATCTGCTTACCATATTTCCCGTTTTGGGAGTCTCTTTCTCTCTCTCTCTCTCACTCTGTAAAATAAAGTGTGCCGTAATCAATTGCGTTGACAAATTGATGGTCTGTGAATGTCTTGGAAGTTTTGATCCTAGGACATGGCCAGTTACACCATAATGGTTTCCTTGAACATTAACTTCAGTCAATTAATATCTACTTCTCTTCATCAGGTACTCCCTGGACGGCGCCGGTGGCGGGTTTGTGCCGGCTGCTCCTATCAACTGCAAGCTCTGCTTAGAAGACGCCACGGCTGATAAGGTCACCCTCATCTCCGGCTGCGGATGCACCTTCTGTACCAAGGTCAGTTTTATTAACTTGTAGATTGAATGGTTTTGTAACTACGTCAAGTATTTGCGTAAAACTCCTAAAAACAATATTGTAATGTACTATTACGTAGTAAGACTGGAGTTTTTTTCCGGCTATTTAAACTAAGATATTATTAAGTTTTTAAACTGACATGGTCACTAACATTATTATTGATATTGAAAACGGGATATTGGCGAGTGACAATGGTAGTGGTGCCGAGCGCAAAAAACGAACGAGAAAGAGGGTAGACCGTTTTGTCTGCTCATAAACATCCACCCGCAATGACTTCAGTTTATCCGTGATCATGGTGCTTGTAACAGTTGGATACTTGGATGCATTGAGGTAGTAAGGGGGTCGTGGATATATTTAAAGTAATATATAATTAATAAGTGTTATAACTTAAAATATAAAAAAAACTTGTTTAAAAAAAACACAAATTTAAAAAAAAACATTGGTGAAAAAGTTTGAACTTAGACTCCTTAGATATTTCCAAGGTATCGTCTAGAACCAAAACAATATCGCAATGACGCGTGACGGGGAGGAGCTTTTTCGCACAATCGATTTATCTTTGTAAAACCGTACGTTACTGTTACTGTTAGCCCGTGTCAGGCCACTGCTGGGCAAAGGCGGAGGCCTTTAGGCGGGCTATAGTCTATATCTTTGGCTCTGGATGGAATTGGAAGTCATGGGGGGAGCCGCTCCCCCCATGACTTCCAATTCCATCCAGAGCCAAAGAGGGCCACTGGTCGTTGGTTCTGTCTAGCTCGTCGCGCCATCTCCTTCGCGGTCCACGTAAATTGTATGATTCTTACCAAATAAAATGTAAACTCCACATTTTAACCAACCACGGTGCATGACCCTATGTTATTTTAAAACAATGGGCATTACCTTGAGAAGTGATGTAAAAAGGAAATATTATTGTAATTAATTAAAACAGAATTATTCATGCTACTGAGAATAATGAGCCACACTTGTTTTTAACATAAAAATATTTAAATGTGTGCATTACTTGGAAAAACCGGCCAAGTGCGAGTCGGACTCGCGCACCGAGGGTTCCGTACAAACCTGCAAGGTTTACAAAGTTCGAAAGTAATAAGTTTATATTTATTAAAAAATATATATTTTGTAATGTAACTAAAAATTTAAGGTTTTCGGAATTTTTCCTTTATGTGTGCTATAAAACGTTGCTTCATGCCAAATTTCAAGATTCTAGGTCGACTGGAAGTACCCTTTAGGTTTTGATTCCCTTGCGAGTACTTGCGAGTTTCAAAATATGCAGCTTAAATTGCTGTTTCTTTTAATTGCGTTGACATAGAAGTTTGATTTTGTTACAGCTTAAAGGTATTATAGACCTGAGTATTTGGTATGAATTTCAATTTAATACCTCTACGCGTTTATGAGGAAATGGGTAGTAAGTTTAAAATTATTAAAAAAATATATATTATGTGATGTAACTAAAAATTTATGGTTTTCGTAATTTTTCCTTTATCTATGCTATAAGACGTTGCTTCGTACCAAATTTCAAGATTCTGAGTTCACGGGAAGCACCCTGTAGGTTTTGATTCCCTTGCAAGTGTCGAAAATTTGCGGCATAAACGGCTGTATCTTTTGATTGCGTTGGCTTAGAAGTTTGATTTTTTCACAGCTTCAAGGGACAGTAGACCTGAGTAATTGATATAAATTTCAGCTTCATACCTCCACGCGTTCCTGAGAAAAAGGGTCTTGACAGACGGACGGACGGACAGACGGACAACAAAGTGATCCTATAAGGGTTCCGTTTTTTCCTTTTGAGGTACGGAACCCTAAAAATTGCTTTGTTTAAAACAGTAAGGTTTAATTTATTGGGAACTATAGAGTGGAACACATTATCGCATTATTTTCCGGTAATAAGTTGGCAGGTAACAAGGTTTATATTTAAAGTATAACCAAATAAGAAGTCATTTATTCAAATTAGGCCGAAAATCATAAATTTTTGGTAGTAAAATTGACATAAGAGAATCCCCCAAAACGACCGCCCTCCATCACTTCCCAGTATTTTTAACAAACATACAAGCTGAAAAATACATAACCCTTCTCAATCGGGAAAAGGGAAACTATTTTCGTTTCATTAACCGGACACAATCCAGACTCCTTCAACAGAGAAAGCAATAGACTCAAGCCGTCTACACATAAACCCAATGTACGGGATTTTAGTAGGCTGTTTATGTAAAACTTTGTATTGGATAATAAAAAAAAAAAAAAAAAAAAAATAGAAAAACCACGTAACACGTGAAAGGTATAAATATGTTTACGACTGCTGTGGTTCGTACGTGGGTCGAGGGGTTCGATTCCCCGGTCGAGTAAATTGTTATTGGGTTTTTCCTTCAGGTATTTTACAGTAGCAGCCACGGAGCCTGGATCTGCCTGGTTGATGGCAATAGGATCGCCCCCTATTACATGGGACTTAAAATATAACTAGCGAAATGTGGGTGTACTAATTTGTACTAATAGGTACGCTGCCTGACCCTTCGGGGATTACAGGCGTGATGTTATGTTATTTTCATTCCACTATCCATAATTCTTTTACAGAGAAATTCGCAATGGAAAAACCCCGTACCACATGAAAAGGCATATGTTTACGAATGGAGTTATCATGCACATTGCTCCATCTGTCGAGTTTCTAGCGAGGTCAATAACCCGGCTGGCTATAGACAAGACAGGTTAACCTAGAACTTGATAACGTCAGACTCAGACTAGTTTAGCTGTCTGCCATGTCAGTTGTTTGTTTGACACCGTTACTATTCTGTTGAATACTTTTTACCCGACTACGGCGAAGCCAAAAGGAAGGGTAATGATTTTGGCAGTCTATGTATGTATGTATGTATGTATGTTCCACCGTAGCGCCTAAACTACCGAACGGATTTTAATAAATGAGATGTCAATAGATTCGTGAGAATAGTGCGGGTAACATAGGCTATATAAATTTTATCAATTTTTGTTATGACGGAATTTAAATTTCAGATTCTAGCCTCATAAAAATTAAATTTAGATAATCATAACATGTTTGATATCTAATGAAAGGTCTTGGCGAGCACATTACAAATATGTATATTATATCATAATTTTAGTCCTCCGTTTGTAGTCGGGTTTTAGTTTTTAGACTTGTTAAGGAATAAGTCGTTGGTCTAGTGGTCGATGAGTTCCCATTTCCCAGGTCGGGCAGTGTTAATGGGTTTCTACGTCAGTAATTTCTAAATAGCAGTAGATTGGTATCCAGTTGTTGACAAAAGGCTAGCCCCTTTTACATGGGACTTTTTTTTTGCGTATGAGAAATCGTCAAATGACGGTCTCTCGCTCTGGGTGAAGCGGAAGGGAGTGTCAAACTTGTACTGACTAAAACCTACCTATGTTCCTTCTTAACCCTTTGTTTTGCGGGGCCGCGGTATCTCTTGCGAACAGTTCCACTGCCCCGGATGATTATATGGGGCCTAATGGGCCTACTACACGCTCAAGCTTCACCACACTTTTCGTTCACACTTCACAGTACATCGCGCGTATGGTTGGTAAAACTGTATTACCATTACAAACCACACGCGCGATGTACTGTGTCAACTGTGTGCACCGTGTAATCGCGCAGGCAAGACTGTGGGGAAGTGTGAGCGTGTGGTAAGCGCATTAAACATAAGAGTCGAAATGTGGTTTGACTAGTAAGTAAATACATCTCTTTCTACACCTTAAGTGATTATTACAGGCGTGAAGGTGTAAGCACAATACAGCCTAACAGTAACCGCACATTACCGTTCTCGCAGTTAGTAAATAAATAGACACAGTACAAAAGTGAACTAATATCGTTTACCAGGTCATCCTAAAACCGTTCTGTCAATAATAACCAATAAAAAGTTTACACTTCACTCGATCTTTCACAAATCTACGAGTAAAGTCACCCAGTACTCGCCGTTATAAGTTTAAGTTTGTGGGTCGAGAAAAAGGTAAACAAGAATGATTAGAAGAATTTGAACTACTTAGATAGATCTGTTATTTACCTTTCAATCTGTCGTCAAAGTTTACTTTCCGAATGAGAAAAGTCGCATCACCAAAATTGAAGATGTGCAACATTAATTTGCTGATGGAGTGTGTAACGAGCAAGAATCAAAGGGAATCGTTATTCTCTAAATTAAAATTAAACATTCTGGACGTTGGGCTGATCCAAAACATTCTAGCAAACCCTATAGCAACAATTGTAAAGAGGTTGTGGCTTGGCGAAGATGTCTAATCAAAGAGTCCTAATACATAGTGACTAAATATTTCAGATATTTTAATTAATTAAGTTTACGAAAAATCTGAAGACCTAATAAGCCTTTATTCATTCTGTGTAAGAAACACTTCAAGATAGTCAATTATCTTAATTTTCCTCACTGCTTCTTCTGATAGTTCTGAAGTGCAAGCATACGACCACAGCTACCGACTTCTGTTCTTCTTTGTAAGAAAGAAGGGATAGGTATAATGACTAATGACTGTGCATTGAGCGGGTTTGGTCGTAATGTTTAGTATTGGACCCTGGATTTGTGCCCGGTTGATAGCAAAAGAAGGTTTTCCTTCAAGAATTGTTAATCGTCAAGAATATGTCATTAAACGCAAAAGGTATGTTCATTAAATTAGGATCGTAAAGCCTGACATTTTTAATGTTTCTTTATCAGTAATCGTATCTTGTCAAAGGGTTTACTCCTTTTTAAGAAATATTATCAAAACAGAAAATTAAGGAAACTCAGAGACACCGACTGTAATTACTATAAATAAATGTTAATTAAGAACCCTAAGTAATAAACGAATGTTACAATCAAGTTGAAGTTTTACCATGTCTGGCAGTTATGTTCGTTTATTTGAAGGTTTTGGAAACTTTTAAGGTGATTTAATTACATTATGTTGATAGAGATGACGGGCACAAACAAAAGACAGAATTGTGAAAAGACATTGGAGCTCCGGCTTTTGCCAATAAAGTTATTCACAAAACAACATACCGCCTATATCTCAGAGGTTGGCACAGGGAGGTGTACCTAATAGCCGGGGGCGAATCCAGTCTCCGGGGCTGTTATTAAGAAATTCCTGATGGAAAAACCCAATAACACTGCCCGATCCGGGAATCTGACCCAGAACCTGATGCTCATACAGTCGCGCTTGCGACTACTGAATAAGATGTAGGTAATTTATATCGATTCAGACAGATTCATTATTCTGATTAGTCTATCCGTAAGTCTAAGTCCTTAGTCTTTTTTTTGTGTGTTTGTTACTCTTTCACGCAAAAACTACTGAACGGATTTAAATACAATTTGTTACACAGATAGTTTATAACCTGGATTAACACATAGGATAGTTTTTATCCCGATTTTATCTTCCCGTGGGATAATTTTCGTGTTCTAGCGGGCGAAGCCGCTGGCAACAGCTAGTTCTTTATACAGAGGTTTTTACCCTTCAGAGGGGACACTAACCACAAATCACTATAGGGGTTCCTATCTATTCTTAACGGAGGACCATTCAGGTAGCCTTATCAAAGAAACTAATCACATTTGGACGCCCGGTTCGCTTCTTATCTGCGTCTGTTTTGACTCCACCTGCGGCCAGTGACCCCAGGGGCCATACCTCCTAATTATGTGGCTATTTATATTTATAAGCCAGTCATCTCATAACTGGATTTGGTTTGGTATTTTAGTTGGAAAGTAAAGGTAAACAACCGATAAAGGTGTGACACGTTTGTACTGCTCGAAGGGGTTTGGTAGAACTGTAGAAGCTGGTTACTTCTAACCGGGGATGCAAACTTAACGCCATAAATCTATGTATAGATGTAAAACCAATGTTAAGGGCAATTCTAAATAATTGTGGATTCAATATTTAATTAAATACAAACAAATACCCATTAAAAACTATTTATTTATTTAACACTAATTATAGCATCATTACAGAATATTCCAATTCGATGCTATAAAACACAAAAAAATACAGCTATGTTTACAGGAACAAAAATACCAAATAATACCCGTGCATCATCAATTAAAACAAGTTCAAGAAAAAATCATCTTTCGTTCATCCTCTCACAGAAACTCAAACATACACGACATACATCAACCCACTTAGATGCAAACAAATCACATTCAGGTGTCGATGCCAGTAAAGAATTCAGCATGGCAAGGGCACGAACTAAAGGAGAATTAGAGTCGGATACAGTGCGTGCAGACGGAACATCTAATAAATTGTGTCGACGTGGTCTCAGTTGGTACTTGGGCACGGAATGAATAATAAAATACATTAACAAGGAACTCTGAAAGCATAGGTAACTTTCCTACATTTTCAGACTCTTGAAGACTATTGAAATTGAGTAAACTGGACCAAAACTAACCGTAAACGGTAAATAAACAACAAATATTTGTCTCACTCATAGCCAGACGCAAATAAATAGGTGCATTCGTCATCTTCTCACCGTTTGATCCGTTGAACCACAGTATAAATATGGATGAACCCAGAACCATACATATATATACTGTGGTTGAACCGTTTAGTTTCCAGAATAGGTATTAAACTTATGTGTCACTTTTATTTCTAATTTAACCTCAACATAACTGAACCATTCATGTTGCGTTTTGCGAACTTATGTTTTCGCAGTTGTTTAAAACAATACCCTTTGTAAATATACAGATGGTTGACACTTCACAAGGATACTTAGACAATGATATGACTTCCTGCACTTTATTGTGACTAATTCTGTTACTTCGGACAGCAACATTAGGCTGAAAATCAGCACTTTTCGAACGTCAAATTCTACAAGAGACAGTCCCCCAAAACGCCCACCCTTCGACACTTCTTAGTGTTTTAGCTGGGAAGAAGTGGCTGAACAAACTTGGATAGTTTGTTCCGACACTCCTCTATCTGTTAGGTTAGAAGAACTCAATTCTATACAATGATCTATACATGTGATTTACTACAGAGACAAATCAATAAAAAAAACAGCTGAAATTTTGAACTGATCTGTCAGTGTCACTAACAAATCATCGAATCGATCGGCTGGTAGAAAAAGTAATTTTATCGTAGTTCGTACAGTCAGAGGAAATAATTCTTATGCAGTGTTTTTTGTTTTAAATGCATAATAAACAAAATTTTCTTTCTCGATATCTTTCGTTATTTATTTTCTTTCTTTTCTTTTCTTCTTTTTTTACCTGACTGCGGCGAAGCCCAAAAGGAGGGTTATGTGTTTGACGTGTATGTATGTATGTATGTAAGTATGTATGTATGTCCGTTTCTTTGTTCCCTCATAACTCATAAACGGATGAACCGATTTGAATGAAATATACGTCGTTAGATTCGCCTTGATGGCGCGAGTGTTATAGGCTACATTAAAATTAAGAAACAAAGAAAAATTGCGGATTTTGGGGGCCAAATCGCGAAATTAAAAAAAAAAAAAACCAGTACCTTCGAGTAGGGTATCAAAATGAAGGGTTTTAAAGGGAGATTTATGTTTAAAAGAAATTCAAAGTGAGATATCCTATAAACAAGCACAAATGTTAAATCATCTGCGAAGAATTTTATGCGACCAACGAAAGAACAAACACAAAAGAACTAAAAAGTTGGAAATAAAAAAAGTAGTTAAAAAACTAAAAAACCCGACTGAAAAAACTGAAAAGCAAAAAACAAGCACATTTTAAATTAAACAAAACTTGGAAGCAGGCGGGGTTCATTTGAATATTAAATTATGAAACGAAAAAATGAAAATAGAATGGACCCCGCCTGCTTCCAAGTTTTGTTTAATTTAAAATGTGCTTGTTTTTTGCTTTTCAGTTTTTTCAGTCGGGTTTTTTAGTTTTTAACTACTTTTTTTACTGTTATTTACAGATTTGCCATCTGAAATTGCGATCACTTTGAAATAAAATTACAGCAACAATTTGTTTAAAAAAATATTGTTACGCCGAAAGGGCCTCGACTTACCATGATAGTCGTCATGGTGTAAAGCATCACCTTGAAATGATTAGATGCTCTATGTGGTGTTTTAACATTAATTATGGTGTTAATTCGCTACCTCTGCTAATATGTTTTTGTGGTTAATTAGCAAAGAGCCGTAGAGGTTGAATACTAAGTTATTTCTTAATTACACAACTATTTATTGCAATAAAAATATTTATTAAAATTCCACCCTATTATATCTATAAAAACTGCTACAAAAAATAACCAGTCATAATAGCTAAAAATAAAATAATTATGTCAGTAAGTTTGTTATTACTTACACGAACGTTTCTTTAAATAAACATATTGACATAATTGACCTTAATAGAACATAGCAATTAATATGTAATGAGAATAACATAAGTTGATCAGTAACATTCCGGCAAGACGTCTTCGTAAAGGATCGTGCACTGACTACGTAAAAAAAATATATAAAAGATTTATCAGAGTAAACAAAACTACAAAAACAAACTAGAATCAGACAGGATAATATTTAAAACAAAACAGGACAAGTTACAAACGATATTTGAACTCAATTAAACTCCAGGATTTAAATATCTAGATGTGCCCGTTGACCATAGAAAAGATGGATGGATTGTGTTAGGAATGATAATTTAATTAATACATATATTAAAAGAGAAAGGGATGCCGTGACTGACAAGAGAGAGTGGAAGAAGAAAACGTGGGACTTCAAGTAGAATGGAACAAAATGAAGATGATGATTATGCCCTTTGGCCGTACCGAAAGAGAAAATTCACAAATAATCCATTTTTGACGCAGCAGGACACATCTTTGGTTACATTGTGCTAGCATGGCGTAGGCTCGCGTGGTGTCAATATCGCACACGCCATCTAAAAGTATTTGTACGCTAGTTGACTATGTAGAACTTCGTGACATAGATGTCGCAATTTTACGGCAACTTATCATATTATTAAAACCATCGGACTGGTAGAGATTTTTTCAATGGGACAAGCTCACCACTCTATTCCCAAACTACTGCAACTCCTGAAAGCCAAAATCAACGGTGGCGACCACCAGAGAATAATAGTAGAGGAGCATGAAAAGAGGCCTTTCAGAGGGCCAGGCTAAGAAAATCAATTAGATAACAATTGAATTGACAGTGACAGTTCAAATGGAGGACCTGCTGCCGGCATCTGTATGCAAAGAAAATGTGTTTGAGGAAAGTTTAACATGGTTGTAAAAAATAATTATAAAGTATAATATAAGCTCTTGCTAGCCATTCCTCAACTTCCTTATTCTTCAACAAAAACAGTAAATGTAATCCACTCAGCAACAACCGTGAATAATTGAAGGTCGCTCCACGGCTGAATATTGTATAATCTAGACGAGGAGGTACGGTCTTCGAACACGATGGCTTTACGAATGCTGTTTCCTTGTAAAACGAGAACCAACATGGTATTAACTTGATGTTTCCCCAATTGTTTCTATTGCTGTCTGGTATTTTTTTTATATCAACCCATGTTATCCCATTGCTGGGCTCTGCTCCTCCCACTTCTGCTGAGGGGTGTATACTCACTAATATGGTTTAAAATTGATGTTCCCCAAACTGTTTGTATTGTAATTGTTTCCTGTTTTTTTTTATATCGTTCCATGTTCTCCCATTGCTGATCTCCATTTCTCCGACTTCAGGCGGTTCCGAGTCGTGGCTCAGTCTTGGTCTAACACTGCTGTTACGAATAAAATATTTCAGTACATAAACTATTGTCAAATTGGTCTTATCTCGCTCTTCCTTTCTTCAACCTTTGGCCATCCAATGCTGAGTGTCTGTTGTGAGTGGTCTCTTCCAAATCTCTCCACTTTTGGCGGGTATTGATATTTTTATAAAGCAAAGTAAAAAGCGGCATTTTACGAGAAAATCGCTTTTGGAGGTGTTTTAGAGCCCGTCACTACCGGTTTCTTGTTTACTTCATTCGGCAGTTTTTTGTAAATATTTTGCTGCACCGGTCTGTGGCGTTTTATGGTAATCTGATGGAGATTTATTTTTAAAACAAGAACTTTAAGTAACCCCAAAAAGGCAAATCTCATAATTCGTATTTAATAATGCTATTTTGTAGTTGACTTTACTGCATTCTCTGAAAACGGCAAGGACATATTGTGAAACATTTGTGTACACTTGTACAGGGTAGAAGGGACATCGAAATACTAACGATTTGTACATTCTGAACGGGACACATATAATTTTAAAAAAAACCAGCTGTTTCTTACAAAAGTGCTATTCAATGCAATCATAATCTATGGAACAGCATGCTGATTTAGTTTTAAATTGCCTGAGCTATTGATTCTGTTCGTAATAATGAAGTTAAAAATATTGTGCATTTAATTATGTCCTTCCTACCCGTATGGTAAATTTTGCACAGTTTTAGTTTACCATGAATGGCTCAACAAACCTCAGAGACATGTTCCTACAAAGGCCTACACACCTGTTTACCCTGTAACCTGAGGTACAGCGCACAGATACAGGTCAGATGTATCTACTGCATCTTTTATCCTCAGAACTAGGTCAGGCCAACCAGGGCCGTGTTCCTGATATGTGCCCCACATTGCTCTAGCTAGCTTCTGTTGTACATTTTTACCCGACTGCTCGGCACTAAGGAGGGTTTTGTGTTTCTGAACATATGTATTTGTATGTTTGTTTCTTTGTGGTGCTACAGATACCATGCTGGTTTCCTCAGTGCCCCACATTGCTCTAGCTAGCTTCTGTTGTACATTTTTACCCGCCTGCTCGGCTCTAAGGAGGGTTCTGTGTTTCTGAGCCTATGTATTGTATGTTTGTTTCTTTAGTGCTACAGATACCATGCTGGTTTCCTCAGTGCTCCACATTGCTCTAGCTAGCTTCTGTTGTACATTTTTACCCGACTGCTCGGCACTAAGGAGGGTTTTGTGTTTCTGAACATATGTATTTAATTTGTATGTTTGTTTCTTTGTGGTGCTACAGATACCAGCCTGCTTTCCTCACGATATTTTCCTTTACTAAAGCAAGTGATAATTATACAATACGCACGCACATGAGTCCGAAAAATCAGAGGTGCGTGTCTTGAGTCCGAACTCGAGACCTATGACTTGGCGGCGGGTCACACGCACACCATTTGGTTAATTCATTAATTTTTTCAATTATTGTATTAGTACGATTAGTACCTACTAATCAATGATATTTTAAAGAAAGATACGCCATGTTCTTACCGAATGGCGTATAGATATCGTTGCGTTCTACGACAGAGATAGATAATACGGAACATATAAGATAGAAAGATAGCTAGTTGCTAAACTGCAACAATTGTCGTAGTTTTTCCTCAACAATTTGTGCGTGCTAATGCGATATCTACCTCTTTTTATTTATAATATCATTGCTACTAAGATACAATTTAGGTTAATCATTTTACCCGTTTGGTCGTAGGGGATGCGAAGTTAAGATATAATGTGCATAAATATTATATTACAGGCGTCTTCAGTTAAACTTAAAGCCAACTTCCAAGTAGCCACTTGAGAGAAGACATGCAAAGCAATGAGTTTTTGAAAACAATACAACTAGTGGACTTCTTTTACAATTTATTTCTAAAACACAGAATGAAAGAAAAAAATACCAGTAAAGTCTTTTTCTTTTATCGTGTTGCTGGTGCCTAACCTGGTGACGAGAGTTTTTCTACCGCCCATGGGCCTCTGACTTGACTTTACATGTCGTCGATAAGTGGAAATTATGTTTTTTTCTACTCTATCCCTATTCTTTTCTGATTCATTTCGTTGCGAAATCCAAGACAGTTAAATCGTTTCTCTGGAACCACGTCGAACTTTATTATCTCGGCGCTTTTCTGGTGGTTGCCACTGTTGATTTTGGCTTTCAGGAATTGCAGTGGTTTGGGAATAGTGTAACGGGTTTGTCCCATAAAAAAATTCTGTGGAGAAATACCTCTTTCCCTCGCTTCCTCGCGATGTTTTCCTCCGTTTCAGTCGGTAAAGTAACAAAAACGGATACGTAAACTTTTACAATTTGCATTACTTATGGCTCGGTATTCTTGCCACACCTGTGCAATGTCTGAAATTCTGAATATCAGATGTGAGCTTGTAACCTTGACTACGATTCCGCTTGGCTAGCAACCAGCCTAGCAGTGGTGCCAAATTACCTAGATTTGTTTCCACTTACAGTGCGATTAAATTATCTTGGCAGGTCCGAACATAGGCTCTGCGAACTTTTACGCATGTAAACTTGTGAAGAAAACTGTTATTGCCAGATAAACCAATACTTAAACGATCAGAAAATATCTAATTTAAACAGTGAGAAATACAAATAAAATAAATATCATAACACTTTTATACATTTAGTTGTAACAAAATGACCTGCACGAAGTTCGGACCTGCCAAGATAATTTGACCGCACTGTACTTCGGAAGGGATAATGTTTTATTGAACTTGGGGGATGACTTTTATAAGTAACTAGCTGATGCCCGCGGCTTCGCCCACGTAGATAGGTATCGGTTATCGCCACAAATTATATACTAAATCTTTCCTCTAGAACCAGTCTATCCATTGGTGAAAACTGCATGAAAATCAGTTTAGTAGTTTTGGGTTTATCACGAACAGACAGACAGACGCGGCGGAGGACGTTTATAATATGAGTCTCTGCCCAAAATTTTTGTACTTGTCTTTTTGTACTGCCAACTCATATAGCTGACGTCGTCATAGGTTACCCAGATTGGACTATTTTCAAAAGTCAATAGAAATAAAATTATTATTTAAATATAGACCAGAACATATATTTGTTTATTGTTAATTTTATAAATTTGTACGCCTTACGGGTGAAACATGTACGTACGAAATATAATTTTTAATGTTACATCCTGCATGCATAACTTGCATGTATACACATGTTTGGACAAATAAAATGATCTTTATCTTTAACATAGTAAACATCCCAAGGAGGAACCTCTGTATGTTATGGGTGGTGGCGCCTCTACGTACCAACTTAGGAAAACACGGCTTAACCTGAAGACCTGAAGGGCTGTTAATCTGTTATTATTAAGCCATGACTTCCTGTTCCAATTAGTCGAACACGGCAATTAAATCAAGATCGCAGTAATTAGGCAACAATGTTGTATTTCGGCCTTACAGAGCCGAAACCCACTAATTAAAAATTTAAAAGGGTTAAGGTAAAGGAAACGATATTAATCTGATATTACAATAATAGAACATAATCATAATTCATTACGATTATGTATGACTTAAATAGGTATGATTTGGTACTACCATACTTATAAAACAACATTCATAATTATCCAATGAGTGACCGTCGATTTTTTCAAGGTGCATCAACAATCACTTTGAACATCAAATAAAGTTACGAAAATAAAGAAAAAAGTAGTTTTAACTTAAGTAAACGTAGCTTTAGTTTATAATATGAGAGAACAATCAAAAATTAAAGTGTCCGTTTGTAATTACAAAACAAAAGCATTTTTTTTGTTGTGTTCCTGTGTGTTGTTCTGGCTAATCTCTGAAACCTCTGGACTAATGTTGACAGACAGGACTCAACTGGCAGATAGCTAATGTTATACGGAATAACTTAGGCTGGAGGACTTTAATTGAAGTGTGAGCGAAACCACGTGCAGAAGTTAGATTTAATTATTTATTATAGAATATTTGTGCCCTTTACTCTAAACAGTTTAAACAAATATCTTAGAAGATATCGCAATGTAAAAATATCCGCGCGGCAAAATAATTCGCGCGTCGCAATGTAGGGAGATTCTTTCCGGGAAATTCAAATTCAAAATATTTACTGCATCATAATGTTTACAAGTACAGAGTGTTATCGTATATGTATTTAACAGTAAGAGATACCTATAGTAATTCACACTTAAATATAATCTAAGCTAATCTAAACCATCTAAACTATTATAATAAAGAAGAAAGATAAGATTTTTTGTTTGTTACGATTTAGCTTAATTTTTGTCGGATAGTCGATATATCGAGAAAGGTTATAAGATACATTTATGTGACGCAGACGAAGTTGCGTGGGTCAGCTAGTTATAAATAAAATTATTCAAATAACATCGCTGCGCTGTGATTAGACGCATTAGAATAATTTGCCGTTTACAAGTAAAAATATTTACCACTTAATAATAAATACCAATAGGACATAAATCATCGTAGCATGTAACGAACGATTAATTAGCTAATATCACGCGATGATCGAGACGAGCGAATTATCACTAGAATGCTAATCTGAGCAAAAAGATTTATATAATTATTTATTCATCTCGTTTAGCGTACCTTAACTCTGAGAAAATGGTCGCTTAGCAACATCTTAGCAAGTTAAATATTTCCAACTTTTTTTGAAAACTCCGCTCATATAATCTCTCTCTTGTGTAATTTTTTGACAGTTTACAATCTGCAAATTTCTGTCTGTACATAACCGGGGGACGTTATGTAAACATTCAAAAAATGACAACGGATATGAGAGGAGTTTTCAAAAATGGATAAAATAAGAAATGAGTACATAAGAGGAAGTCTGAAAGTGGCACCGGTTACTGAAAAGTTTTGTGGAAATCGGTTGTCGTGGTATGGGGTTCTGAATATGAATGAGGATGGGTACAGTGCGATCAAATTATCTTGGCAGGTCCGAACATAGGCTCTGCGAACTTTTACGCATGTAAACTTGTGAAGAAAACTGTTATTGCCAGATAAACCAATACTTAAACGATCAGAAAATATCTAATTTAAACAGTGAGAAATACAAATAAAATAAATATCATAACACTTTTACACATTAGTTAAATGACCTGCACGAAGTTCGGACCTGCCAAGATAATTTGATCGCACTGTATAAGAGTTGAGGAAGGCCAAAGAAACGATGGATGGACTGTGTTAAGAATGATATGGTAAGAAAGGAGGTGTCTCATGCTGCCGTCGAAATCCAAATCTATTGGATTATGGTTTAAGACATTTATTTCTCAAAAACAGAATACAATAATTCACTTGGATGAGAAACACTGGTTACATAATTATACGTTCATTGGAACGAGTAGGTATCGGAACGGTATTACAATATTGTTAATCATTATCCTATCACTGTGTTAATAAAATAAAGTAAAATTAACTATGCTAAAAAAGAATGAGATTTGAAGGTAAGTTTTTTTAATATTTTTTTCTTGATCTAGGGTAATCTGCAAAAATGTTGGATTAGAGGCAAGTGAATGATGATGATGATGACTTTTCAATAAAACTAGCGTTTCCCTCCCTCTCCCCTCCTCTTCGCCTTCTTTGTTCAACCCTTCGGGGATTACAGGCTTACATTGCCTAGCTGTCACTTATTTTTTGTACGTCATTCCTATGGATTCCGGATAAATATTTTAGAAATATAGATTAGACTAAGTGCTCGTTTACGGAGGCGCGGGGCGTCGCGCGGCGCGTGCAGTAGGCTCGTCTCGTGCTTTTTTATTAATTTACTGAGAGACGGGTCCACCGCAACAAACGCTGCATTTTAAACTAACGAGCGAAAATAGCTTCTCGTAAAATGGACGATTGAAATCGTTAACTTTTTCATACATTGCCATGTGTTTGAATTAAAAACGCAGCACGTGCCGCGCGACTCCCCGCCTGTACGTAAACACTAAACATGCACTTAGAACTCGCTAGCATAGACCATTATTTACATTCTATGAACTTAGTTTTCTTTTTAATACTACAAGGTTTTTTTTTCACTTTTCATCCTTAATGTTTAAAACCTTTAAAGACCACAGACATTTTAAAAGAAAATTCTTCAGTTGGTAAGAGCCTTGGTTTATCTCGCATGCCGTCTCAAAAATATTCAAAAGAAAGTGACGGCATGCGAGATAAACCAAGCGTAAGTTAAACCAGGTTTAACTATTTTTATTAATAAGGTGGATTTAGTTTACAACCAAGTGCAGTAAACGAGAATAACAAGATGAACTGGTCATGTCTTTGAGACCGTGAAGGACTTTTCTGACGTACACAAAACTATATTACCAGACGTGCCTAACGCGACAACTGGTTTTAGTACTATTTTTAGATTTTAATCATTTATTTTTAATCGATTTAACAGATAAAATTATCCGTAAAAGTGGATCTTAAAAACGAAATCTGTGATTAAATTATTTATCGGCCAGCCAATTAAAATTATTTGATTACCACTGGTCTTAGAACGGTGAAGGATTTTGGGGCCGTGTGATGGAATACGGCCAGCTTACTTTCACAGTGATAAAGATGTGGTCCCAATTACAGGTAGACAAAGGCCACTGGAACTACAGGGACTAGTGCTAGAGCCTGGGCTGCAATTTACATATCATCAGATTTCGCACTCTGGAGGTACATTGGTAATCTGTCGAACAATTTTACCTAGAGCTACCGTATTGCAGGATGTCAGATAGGCTGTCACTCCAGTCTCCATGTAAAAATACTGGTACAACCACGCAGGTACAACCAACTGCATCCGCTTGGATTGGAAGCCGACCCTAAGGCCTCTGCCCCGAATTTTGCGGGCAGCGGGGCGGCGTCGGCGGCGGCGGCGCGGGAGCGGCAGGATCTTATGCGTACAATCAAATGGACAGGTTCTCGAAAACAGCGGCGCGGGGGCGGTCAACGAGCGGTGCACTCCATACAAGCCGCGCCGCCGCCGCCGCCTGCCGCCCCGCTGCCCGCAAAATTGGAGGCCGAGGCCTAACATAGTTATGAAAGGCTAGGCAGATGATGATGGTACACTGGTACTGGTATACCCGAGTTTCGCTGCAATTATATTAAAATTTAAATAAAATAGTTACGCTGCTACCCAAGGTTTTTTTGTGTAGTCTTCTAAAATATGTTTTAAAAGTACATGAAAACGAAACTTTGTAATGCAGATGCAGATTTCATGAGACAAATTACACAACTAGCTCCGGCTGTGTGAATTGCAAATGAACATATTTCACCGGATGTGTGTTGTTTCAAAGCAATTTTAATAATTTACGAGTATTGTATTCATTTAAAAATGGTTTTACTTAGAAATCTTATGTAAATACTGGTGTGATCGTATTGTAAAGCCAGTATGCAGCTGAAAATCAGTATTTACGAGCGACTGCCTATTTGACCTCTACAACCCAGTTAGTACTACGCTACCTTTCGCTAAGACTGGTTGTCAAACTTTCGGGCAACTGACTACCTGTCACCACCAAAGATCTACAAATGACAACCGGGCTAAAAAATCAAGTTACTAACTAAAATCCGAATTCCATGCCTCAACGGCAATTGCTTTCTCTAGCACCAAGTAAATGAATGCCTATAAAGCTAAAGGCATTAGATTCAGGGTCACATCACCATTCGTGCATAACCTTGAACAACGTATTGTATTGTGAATTGTTAGAATTTTGCAATAACTTGCCGTTTTGTAGCAGTAACGATGCTAATTTTGAGCTTAATGTACTCGACGATCGATATGTACGGAGGCTTGGAAATGGAAGAATAGATCGACTACAGACTGCCTCAGAAAAAGGCAGATTGTTTTTGGTTGACTGGTCATAGAGTTCCGACTCGCACTTGGCCGGTTTTTGCCGTAGATGTCAATGTAGTACTTTGTAGTGTCTTTATAATCGGAAATTCGGAACCATTGAATAGCGAATTTCCTTAAAAATCCTTCGAATTGTGGTAGAGAACTTCTTTCTCAGTCTTTCGCTATTGGGATGATAGATGACCGTTGCCTCCGCAGTGCCTGGACAACAGAGGTTAGCCAGATAAGTAACGAGGCATAAAACAGTGTCCCTAGAACAGCTGTCGTTGTCAAGCCAGGTACAAAATCTAAAAATAACAACACTTATCTTAACTTATATCTTATTTCTATTGTAGAAACACTTACTTATAACTTAATCGAATACAATCATCCTATTACGATTGACATGCAATTGACGTCAACAGTAAACTGCACTTAGGTAGGATACTTACCTGTAATCTTGTTTTCATAACAGCACTTAGTTAATTGATCGTTATCATTACTTGAAGATAGGGTTAAAGGAGAATGAAAGGCATGGTGGCTACTATTTGGGCCGTGAGACGCAAAAAGGGAGAAACGAATTGTCTGATTTGATCATCGTCAGCCTATAATGTTCCCACTGCAGGGACTCTGGCCTCCTCTCTAGGAGAGGGATATGGGCTAAAACCCACCACGCGGGCCCAGTGCGGCCTGGTAGATGTCACGTCATGTCTTCGATTTTTTTTGGTCTAAGACATCAGCGTCTCCTTACGGTGTTTTCCTTCACTATTTTGAGCAGTGGTGAAGAAATATATTACACAAAGTAATGTGGCTGACTGTGTTCGGACCTACGATTCACTGTTGGTAAGACTGATTTGATATCCCTGTGTAAATAAGTTCCCGTACGCCAATTACGCGCTTTGGGCGTGGAGTTGCGGACACCAGTCCGTTATTCTATACTAAATATAAAACTACGTTCCTAGTAATTTTATATGCCCGTAACTCTCTATAGAAAGTTACAGCCTCAATGTCTGGTTTCATCCCTATCAATCTGCTGGTTCCGTTTGATTTGTTCCACTAGTTGGTCTGCTTAATATGAGAGTTCATCATCATCATGTCAGCCTTGAAACACTCACTGTTAAGTATAGGCCTCCCAGTTTTTTCTGCCACTCTTCTCTGGTCTTTGGATCTCTCATCCATCATCATCATCCGCTGACTGATGATATCGTAAACCCGACGCGCTTTTGGACGGCAGTGAAAGTTTAAAGTGATTTCCTCTACCTTATCAATAGCAGGGTGACTCACTATACTAATAGTTTTGATAGATCTCCATTAAATCTAATACAGTCTTCTATTTACCTTCCCAAAATCAGGTCTATCTTGTACATCAACATATTTTTTTCTTTCTGGCAATCTGCTGATGGCACAATGGAAATTTCCTTCACCTTGATTTGGCTATTATTCTTTCAAGTGGTATCATAAAAAAGAAAAGATCTAACATCACATAAATCAAAAATATAATTTGATACTAAATCATAATACAAATTATTGTGATAAAGTTGTTTTGACATCGATACCAAGTTATATATTAATTTAAAATGCACCTCTGACTTTGATAAATTGACAAAAATTTAATAGAATACTTAGTATTATTATTATGTATGAATTTGTTATGCAATTTTTGAAGTCCGCCTGTGTGGTCAGTCGATTCAAGAATGGACACCTTCAATTAAATTCTAGTTGTATGAAAAAAACATGATGACAAATCCGCCAAGCGTGTTAATTTTTAAAATAATTGGCACTTATCGAAGAATGTAGTTAAGAACGTAGATTACACTGCAACACTTCACACTTACATTATTATCTTATAAACACATTGACATAGCACTTATCCTATGACTAACGCTGCTAAAACGAAGTATGAAATCACCCTTCATTTCTGCTAGCCATCGCCCCTACTGTACGCATTCGACGGTACCAGGAGCTCACGAATTCGCAAGAGGTTTCTGCAGCCGCTATCGAGTCGCTGCACACTTGCACAACCGGTCCGCGTGCCGCACACAGCATTGAAAATTACGTCATGTATTTTATTTAGCCTTATGTAGAGCTTGGTATACCTATCTATATGCACGACCGGCAAGTAAGTCACGACGCACCTCCTACGCGTAGCTAACAGCCTGGTACTTCAGAAGCCAGAAAGGATTCAAAAGGTCCTTTATTGTGAGCCTTTTTGCGTTTCCAAGGCGATTTTAATAAAGGAGGAAATGGGTTTAAAGGATACTTGCGTTTGTTGAACTTGTTTTTTTTTTGTATAGCTCCTTTGTGACGTAGGCAGGTACTTCACGTTTCCTGTAAGTAGGACTAAGTACTCCTTTACATGATTATCAAGTGTATGTATCATAGTGTCTATATTTACTTACATAGGTATGTTTTCGTTTGTGGCAAAGGCTTGCTTGTGTGTTGTGTAAGATTGATTCAATAATAGCATTGGTTTTGATTTGTTTATTCTCTGTCTCTCCAACTTTCAAGGTCTCGATTCGACGCGTCTGCTCTTTTTATATTTTTGACAACGTGTAACGTGTTTGATGGTATCTAAGTTCAAATGGTGGTGGAAAATTTCTTAATTGCCTACTTCAGGGGTTTTTGTTAAGCTCTTTTTTGAGAGCTAAACGATTGGTTTAAAAACGTCATGAGATTTTGTCTATTTCTGTAAATTGCTCATGTTTTGGTCATGTCTTCAGTTATCAACTTATCATGTTGCAATGACTTCAGAACTGTAAGCTGGCTACAGTGTCCACCGAATATAAAATGTTAATTGTATTGTATCATAACATGATTCACCAGAAGAATCGTGTTCACCTTTTAGATTTATTAACAACCTAGGTTCTAATTAATCTAAAAGGTGAACATCACATCTTATTAGTTTTACAATTTACTAAAACCAAAAAAAAACATTTCCTAAAGCAAAGTTAACTTCTGCATAATGCAACAAAATAACTAAAACTTCTAGATGGTACAAAAAAACGATGGTTTATGTTAAACTTAGTTATATCGGAGAAAAACCTTGACACTTAGCCGTTAGCTGCATAATAACGATGAATCTAATCAAATAAATTATCACTAGAACCCTGACATCAAATTAAACAAAAATACTGGTAGGTAAATCAAGCTTAATAAGATTATCGATTATATATTGATTAGTTTAAAGTCGATTTTTCACTGTCATCTTATGATTAAGTTATCTTCATTCTTGCAAATGCTAAAGTGGAAGTCCAGAAGCCTTTTTATGTGGTAATGATAAATGGTGTTTATATTGTCAACTAGCTTTTGATCGCGGGTTCACTAATTTACTTCCCACGCAATTAACCCACTAACGTTTTAAATGTAACCATGTAATTTTCCATCGTCGACATCATCTCTGCCCTTAGGGCAAGATTGAAGTCAAGAGCAAGCCCATTTATAATAAAAAAATAAAATAAATGTAGCTTATAAGATTCGGGGAAAATGTAGCTTCCCGTTAGTGAAAGAATTTTCGGAATCGGATCAGTAGTTTTGAAGATAGCCCCCCTACATACAAAAACCAAATTAACCTCTTTGTAATGTTAAAGTATAGATTGTTTTTTTTACTTTAGTATTTTTTAGGGTTCCGTACCTCAAAAGGAAAAAACGGAACCCTTATAGGATCACTTTGTTGTCCGTCTGTCCGTCCGTCCGTCTGTCAAGACCCTTTTTCTCAGGAACGCGTGGAGGTATGAAGCTGAAATTTATATCAATTACTCAGGTCTACTGTCCCTTGAAGCTGTGAAAAAATCAAACTTCTAAGCCAACGCAATCAAAAGATACAGCCGTTTATGCCGCAAATTTTCGACACTTGCAAGGGAATCAAAACCTACTGGGTGCTTCCCGTGAACTCAGAATCTTGAAATTTGGTACGAAGCAACGTCTTATAGCATAGATAAAGGAAAAATTACGAAAACCATAAATTTTTAGTTACATCACATAATATATTTTTTTTTAATAATTTTAAACTTACTACCCATTTCCTCATAAACGCGTAGAGGTATTAAATTGAAATTCATACCAAATACTCAGGTCTATAATACCTTTAAGTTGTAACAAAATCAAACTTCTATGTCAACGCAATTAAAAGAAACAGCAATTTAAGCTGCATATTTTGAAACTCGCAAGTACTCGCAAGGGAATCAAAACCTAAAGGGTACTTCCAGTCGACCTAGAATCTTGAAATTTGGCATGAAGCAACGTTTTATAGCACACATAAAGGAAAAATTCCGAAAACCTTAAATTTTTAGTTACATTACAAAATATATATTTTTTAATAAATATAAACTTATTACTTTTTTCCTCATAGTTATGACTCGATTGTCGTAATGAACGAACTTTGTAAACCTTGCAGGTTTGTACGGAACCCTCGGTGCGCGAGTCCGACTCGCACTTGGCCGGTTTTTTTAAGAACTATATGACGCCGGTGCACACAGTGGTCCCGGTTCCTAAGAAAGGCGGTCATAGGGGTTGCTGGTCGGATTAAAATTGAAAGAATAACTTTTTTACCCAAGAAATGATTGGTTTATTTTTATTTTATTAATTTTTTCGTTTTTGGTTTTGTTTTTTTGTTTATTTTTTTACTTAATTTATTTTTTATTGGGTTTTCTTATGTTTTTTTATTGTTTACTGATATTATAAACTAAATCTCTCAAGTATAATCGGTCTGGATATTATCAGTGTCCGGTAAAGAGTCTGCTAGCATTCCAAACACTTTACTAAATCTATCTGCCTCATTTTCATTACTCGTCGCAAATAACCAGGTATTTAGAACAACCATTCGAGGAAAGGAACACTTGTAGGTGGTCCCTGCAGAATAAAAGAAAAACAAAAATACCTAAGTTACCTGCATAATAACTAAATTTACCTGCATACGACTTATGGGCCTACTACACGCACGCACTTCCCCACAGTTTTCGTTCACACTTCACAGTACATCACGCGTATGGTTGGTAAAACTGTATTACCATTACAAACCACACGCGCGATGTAATGTGTGCACCGTGTAATCCCGCAGGCAAAACTGTGGGGAAGTGCGTGCGTGTAGTAGGCCCATTAGTCCTTTCAATTACCTATAGCAATCCTCGGCGCACTTTGGCGCACCTCGACGTTACAGTTTTTGAAACTAGACAAACAAGAGATTTATACTAGCTGATGCCCGCGGCTTCACCCGCGTGGATGTCGTTCAAATTATATACTAAAACCTTCCTCTTGAATCACTCTATCTATTAAAAAAAACCGCATCAAAATCCGTTGCGTTGTTTTAAAGATTTAAGCATACAAACAAACAAACAGACAAAAATAGCGACTTTGTTTTATACTATGTAAGGATGTTTGTTATGTTTCATTTTTGTCAATTCGTTCCTTCCTAAGTAAAAGTCTAATTGAATATGGGAAAGCGACAAAAAACAAAGAAAATGGAAGTGTCTCTTTGATGGTGCTGGTTACCGAAACTGACAGAGTTAAAGTAAACACAATATGATTAAAAATCTCGTACATACCTTCATTTTGAATATTCATGTCACAACAATATTATAAACAATCAATTTCCACGAAAAACAACACCTTGAAAAAAATAGAAATTTCGGCGAAAATATAACGAGCACTTATGATTATGTTACCACTTCGGGTGCACAAAATTAAATGTTCGATGTATGTTATTGCAATTTCTTTTATACCTGGGGTAGAAGGGTTATTTGTCTATCCTGTAACGATAAATGACATCATAATTTGAACATCGACATTCCAGCCCTATGACCTATGGGCGGGGCCACTATGCGGTGTTTCGTACCTGAATACTCTGAGAAGAAACAGCCGAAACAAACTCCTACTTAGTCTGTTATTAAGTTCATAGTAATATATGAATGTCCATTCAACTACCAGACCAAAAATAATTTAATACAAATTATATCTTATGTATGAACCCGGCATAACAATTACTTTCCCTGACTGTACATGGCCTCATAAGTTTGTCTAAAATAAGGCCCGGGTACACGCGACAGCAATCGATCGATCGCATCAAATTGCGAATGTAATACAAACATTTTTATTGAAATTCTTTGCCAAACAATAGCGTGCCGGATCCGATTATAATAAATGAGATTTGTCTATTTATAAAAAGACGATGATACCGTAGGTATTATTACGGTATGTATTAGAAAATATATAGTACTGCTTAGTTGGTCTCTAAATAAGTGGAGTAGCGACAAGCACTGTGTTCGATTGGGAATTGATCGGGCAAATCGTTATTGGGTTTTTTCATCAGGAATTTCTAAGTAGCAGCCTGAGAGTCTCGATTTGTAACATAAATACGTCGATTTTAAACATAAAATTCAACCAAAGTGTTATAGGATACAATTATCCCATAGTACAGTACGATCAAATTATCTTGGCAGGTCTGAACATAGGCTCTGCGAACTTTTCCGCATGTAAACTTATGAAGAAAACTGTTATTGCCAGATAAACCAATACCTATACGATCAGAAAATATCTAATTTAAACAGTGAGAAATACGAATAAAATAAATATCATAACACTTTTATAGTACATTAGTTGTAACAAAATAACCTGCACGAAGTTCGGACCTGCCAAGATAATTTGATTGCACTGTATTTTAGTTAGAAGTACCTACCTGATTTCGAAAATACAATAATTTTCGATACAAACAACAATCAACAGGCTCTGTACATTTAATCAAATCATAACTCAACATCAGCACTAAGGCCCAAAACCACTTTTCCAAACATTCCCAAGCCCAAGAAATAATTTATTACCCTGCAGCCCTGTACCTTATTCATAGTTGCAACCTTTCAAGACTTCCAACATAGATTAGTTCCACATAGAATTACTATATCTAGATAAGCTGTCAGCTTTCCCCTTTCTAAAGTTCACCCACAACCGTGACAGCCGTTTATAAGTTAACAAAGGACGGTTTTCTATAAAACGATTGTGCGGAGTTTCTCTTCATATTGTGTTGGAGCTAGCCGCGTACTTTAGATAAGTATCTTTCCACGGTGTTCTGGGAGTCAGAACACAAAGTATTACTTGAAACTATTTGTCTAAATCTGGCCGTATTGAAATGAAGTACTATTCCCATTATGCACCTATTTTTGGAGCACCTATGCTTTGAGCATCAAAGGTATTCTCATTAGACCACCAATTAATAATTTGTGAACACTCTGTTGGCACATATTATCACAATTACACAGAACAAAAAATAACTAATAAACTTAAATGTCAAAAGCAAAAAAAAGAGATTATTGTGTTCCTGGCTGCGCCAAATAAGCTCAGTTCAGCAGTGTCCGACGTTGGTTTTCAACTGGACCTGAGATGTCTTGAGAAATCTTGGATAAACATTTGGCTAAGTTACCTTTGAAGACTAAATCTATTTTAAGAATACCAAAAATTCCTTGCCCTTTAAAGTGGTTTAATGTTTAAGCAGTCGAGCAATTTATAGGGCTTATCGAATTTAATTTTAGTTTGGCCTCTCGGCCAGTGAACTGTCGCAGGGAGCAAGGTCGTCCCGATATGCTAGAATCGATCTTTCACTTAAGAAACTTCAAGGTAAAGCAAGGTCATAAAGACCGAAAGAAGTCAATTAAGGCAGGAATTCAGAAAGGAAATCGAAGGATCTTTATAAAACTTTAGACTAATAATCTCGGATAAGTCTTTTAATTTTGTGTACCTAACTGTAGATTTCGTAGAACTGGACTGCCTTATCGCTAAAAGAGATCTTTCTAATTTGATTTTCAATGGCGAGGAATTTTATCTTGTTCTTATTTGATATTGTGCGATAATTTCCCAGGCGCTTAATGGGATCCTTACTACTTTAAAGATCACAACAATAAATTGGGAAACGTAATTTCAATCACAATCCGAATTTGGAGGGAAATTACTTATCCATTGCTTTGTGGGTTTGAAAAACGCAACAACGTAAATAACTTATTCAATATTGTTGAATTTCCAATATTATAAACTAGCGACCTGCTCTTCGGGTGCAATGTAGATCTATCTGATCTATAAACCTTCCTCTTGAATCACTCTTATCTTTTGCGGAAAACTGCATTGAAAACCTAAGCCTACTTTAAAAGATCTGAGCGTACAAACAGCGGGAGCGACTATGTGAATGTGAAGATAAAAAAGATGTGTTACGCAATTACCCTGCAGGATGTTTCTGCAGTTTCTTCCTTATGTCTCATCTTCAGCATGACCTAATTGTTTCATTTTCAATTGTTACAGTGTATGAAAGCATACGTGGAGTTCGAAGTCTGCAATGGTGCGTACGAGGTGTCGTGTCCAGACGCAAGATGCAGGGTGGGGGCAGCGCTCAATCTGGACGAGATATCCGAACTGGTGGAGCCTGGTGTCATGGAGAAACATCTCAAGTTTCGGCTTAATCATGGTTAGTATGATAACAACCTAACTAAAGGTATAATAATACTATGTCAACACACACATACATCGTCCTGAGAAAATCTTATTGAAATGAAACACATGCTCAAAAGAGTGATGTATAAATACTGATGGATGGAGAGGGAGAGAGATGAAACTCAAAGAATAGAGTAGTGTGAGGTATTATATAAAAAAAAGGCATCATTTTGAAGAAAAGAGGATGGAAGAAAATATGCTAAACACGCGTAAAATAGGACAAGGACAGGAAGCTGGTGATGATTCTAAGCAAATTCTAATCGATTCAGAGTCGATGCCGATTTCTGATTCTTCTTTCATACATCTCTATTTGATAAACCGTCATCTCTGTATGTATTTACTATCTTTCTAGCAATTATCATCTATCAGTCAATCCAGCCATTACTTCGGCCATCCATATTCATATTCGAAACCTTACCGACAATTTTAAAATTGTTATTGGCATTAATTAATTTATCAATGAGCTAGGTTCCCCGATCCCATCATGCTCTGATTGTGACTTCACCGTGCACGGCTCGATCACCGCTGATGCGTGTGCGCTCGTCTGCCGCTGACGTTCAGCCGCTCAGCTCGCTCCGCTCTGTTTCACAGCGATTACTCGCTCCGTAGCTGCACATTATTGAACCATTTGCTCTACTACGGTTGTGGTGTTTTAAGTTGTTTTGTTTAATGCTCCGGTTGGTAACTGTGGGAGGATGACACTTTTAGGCAAATGTTCGTGAAATAGGTAAATATCAATGAGAAACATCTGCCGGTGATTTCGTCCGAGAGAAACAAACATTAGCCTATGACTAAACTTATACTGTCTTCTTCTTAGCGTGTTGATGGCAAATTTCAGTTAAATCGTTTTGGCCCAATATTCAGCTATGTGAACTCCACACGCTGATGCAGTCATAAGGTCGTCAAGTGTACAGGTGTCAGGACATGCAGCGCAAGATGGAAGGTGGGACATTATCTGCGGAGATACGCCGCATACACACTTGAGGTCTGAGCCGTCAATGAACCCCCATCTGAAGAGATTGTCTTTGCAACGGCCAACCTGGGTTCGGAGATATTTAGGGATAAGTCACTTACGGGATATTTTATGTGATTATCCATTATTTCGGATTCCCGATATTTTGAAGCTATTGCAACGCCATACCGCCATCGCAATATCGCGGGATGATGCGTACAAAAATTATTAATCGGCCATTTTTTTGGAGCCATATTGACATCCAAACTAAACATGCATGCAAAATATCAGCTCAATCTGAATCCGGGAAGTGGGTCAAATTTACCATCCAAGATTTGTTCACATAGTAACAGGTGAAGCTATTAAAATCGTGTTAAAATAACAGGACGTATACTAACATAAGGAAGCGGACCAGTGTGGAAAGTAAAGGACATTGTGACCTCTCCACAGTTCCGGTTTCTGACTAAGTGTTGTCATTAATTCTTTATGTCCTGATCACTGTATCGGATAAGTGACAACAACTTAAAATGGAGACGCTTTAAATTTTGCATGTCCTGCTTGGACAAGCGATAAAAAGGCTTCAGGGTTTCGGAGAAGGACGTTGCCTTTATGGCTTCCTACATATTTGATACCGTGACAATATGGCGTATAGTTTCAGAACAATTTCGGGTTGGGTATACGTGATAAACACTCACAATTATGACTGTACTCTGTATTTGTGCTAGTCTATTGCTTTAATTCGATGTATAACTGTGGATGAGGCAAATGAAGTATGTCTAAGGAACGTAGCAGATGGTGTTCTGGGTTTCTAACCTACCCGCATGAGAAAATGGTGTATGTTTTGATGTGTCATAAAAATGTATATAAACACCCGGGTACTGATGGTCAAAGAGCGAAAGTTAAATTAACTAAGCCACTTTCAAATACATTTTTCCACATATCTGGCGATTACATTGTATTACAATTCGAGAAGGTAGGTACCTCTTTCCATTCAAACGTAAGTTAACCTTGAGAGCAGCTGTGGCCCAGTAGAGCAGCGGTGGCCCCAATTTACGAATAAGTCGTGGGTTAGAAGTTTAGAACCCAGGCACTTTGTGTTATATATTTCATCACCATTGCTTCCAAAACGGTGAAGATCGTGAGGAAACCGTCGTCATGTCTTGGAACCAAAAAATCGAAGTGACATCTACCCACTCGCATAGTGGCCCGCGTGGTGGGTTAGAGGCTTAGAGCATAGTTAATTCTTTCTCATAGATTGGAGGCCTGTGTCCAAGCAGCGGGAGTATAGGCTGTTATGTTGTAAGTTTGTAACCCTAAGGTGGTTAAAAATTAATCTTAGGTGTACAATATTTAATCTTTTATTTTTCTTGCAGAGGTGGCGATGGACTCTGGGCGAGCGTTCTGCCCACGCGTGGGCTGCGATACGGTGGTGCAAGTCCGCGCCGCCAGCCCAGCGCACTGCCCTACCTGCCGGCACGACTTCTGTTCGCAGTGCAACCAGGAGGTGAGATATCATATCTTCTATAAATTATAAGTTGATCAAATCAACTGATCCAAGACTGTAAAATTGTTTCTCTGGGACTTTCTCGAGCTTCATTGTCTCGCCGCTTTGCTGGTAGTCGCCACTCAAATTAAAGTGATTCTTTTTTTATCACTTGTTTTTTTTTGTTTTATTGACTGTTTTGCCACCGATTTCCGAAAGTAAAGTTAATTTCGACGTTTTAGTGTTTTTTTTTTAATCGGTTATTTTTTTCGATAAAACGTTTTTCCTCAGCTGTTTTTGAATTTTAAATCAATCCTATCCTCGTGCACTATTTCACAACTCCGACATCAGCATGAAACTCGCATTAGTCGCACCACCCACCAGTAGCGTGGCGGAACGTGTCTTTAGAACGCGCGGCCATTGTCAAAACAAAAAGGTCCCCGTCTCGCTTTCCCTACTAACCTTTGTTCATTTTACGCTGCATGCTGCCGGGAAGTCGTAGACCGAAGGTAATGGAGACCAGAGAATGTTCTGGTGACATTGGAAAGTAAACCTTGTTTTCAGTGATAACATCACTCCTATAATCTCCGAAGTCTTAGGCGGAAGCGTACCTAATAGTACACCCACATTTCGCCAAATCCCAAGTGATAGGGGGCGGCCTATTGCCCATTAAGGCATCAATTTTTCAAAAATTCTTGATGCAAAAACCCAATAACACTTAACCCAACCGAGGAATCGAACCATGCTATGCAGTCGCGCTTGACGTGGTGAATTTTGGAAACCAATTTTAACTTAGGAAATTTTTCGAAAAATAAAAGGAATCTACACAAAAGCACGATCGTTTTAAATGTAGCTTTTCTCGATTTTTTATCGAAACTCTCGTGAAAAATGTTGCAGTTTATTCTACGTGCTCTATTCCCCGACTTTTGAAGCACCTCTCACCGCGGCATGAGAGGCACACTTCTAAATCACATAGGTATACATGAAGGTTGTGTGGTCTATATCCTATACACTTTATGTAAGAAAAAACATTTTTGGATTAATTTAAAATAGCCATGACGACGATCATGCTAATCTATAAAGAAACCTGCTTGTCTCTGCGTTAGGAACCTCAACTACCATACCATATTCGGGCTCTCAGTACTGCCAAAAGTTACAGACGTCAGAAACATAGTAATTAAGAACTAAAACCAGTATTAATGAACTAATCCTAATTCTTCTTCTTAGTCGATACACTCTTGTCAGAGTGGTCGTGGTTGCGCAGACGAGGTACACGGCGAGATGTTTGTTGGGTCGTTGACTTCCCCGAGGACTGCTCTTTCAGCGATGTGCTTCCATTTCTGCCGGTTGGAGACGTTGCGAGTACACTGGACCATGGTAGACTTAGTAGCCTTTTTGATCAAGTCTGTCCAGCGAGTCGGTGATCGGCCGCGAGATCTTTTGCCCTCCACTTGGCCCTGAACTACCAGTCTCTCCATCGAGTCTTCATTACGAGTAATGTGACCGAAAAACTTTAAAATTCGTAGCTGCACAGTAGACGAAAGCCGGTCCTTAATATGAAGCTCTTTGAGGATAGAAACATTGGTGCGAAACGCAGTCCACGGGATCTTTAGGAGGCGTCTCCAGCACCACATCTCCAAAGCGTCGACTTTACGGCGATCCTGCACTCTCAGAGACCAAGTTTCAGCACCATAGAGAAAGATATCCTAATTATGATGGTGCTATAAAGAAGGATCATTAACGTAAACAGTGTCACTGCGCCTCTTGACTGATGTTTTTCATCACACGACGTCAACCGGTTGCTTTCTTTTACATAAAGGCACTGTCCTGCATTTCCAGTGCGCCCTTTTTAACGGTGTCTCTTAGGAAGTAGGTCGAGTAGACACGGACAAAGCCCCTTGTGCCTGTGAGGTCAGCTGACTGACTGCTGTTCCATGCCGCAGTAAGATTCTTCAATGGAGAATCATTTGGGAGTTTGGGACATCGGCATCGCTTTAAAAAATATATCCTTTGCGTAATGGCAGACGTTTCAAACTTTAAAAATGTCCTATCCAATGTCCTATCAAAGTGCGCCTTTTTAAGGATATTCATATAACTTTAATAAATAAATGATTAGTTAATTCATAGCATTTTAGTTGGTATGTTTGGTTTGTCGAAATGCTAGGGTAAGTATTGCAATAATTTCATGGTACTTTGGTGCACTAAAATAGTCTCCTCTTCCATGAAAATGTGATCGAAGACCTCGATGAGTTTAGTACGTTTTAGGTAATTATTATAATAGTATTGTGCGTGCCTATTGGCGCCCAACTGGACTCCGAAAATGTAATCGCAAGAGCAACCAAGTCTAATAACCTATTCGTAATAATAAAGTTAACTATCGTCTTAAGCACTATGTAAATATAATACAGCTTGCAACTAACATACGTTCCCCAGCTTTCATTAAAATGCTATTTACCATAAAGAATCAGCCTTTTTCCACGAAGAGTAATTTTGTATTCAAAGTGTGGCGTTTCATGCTTTCATTTGAGCGTGGCCCGGTTATCCCCCCTTTGATGTAGGGATTTGTCGTCTGAACCAAGATTTGCCCTTTAAAAGGCTTACGAGAAAATATTTATATTTACTAATACTATTTTTAGGTGTTTTTGTTGATCTAATATCACTAAAGTGTATAGTCACGTTTCGTATATAATATTCAAATAAGGGCTTTTCTATCAATTGTAAAGAGAGATATTTCTATTGATTTTGTTGAGTTGACGTGAAAAGTTTAGGGAAACTTGTACTGTTACTTACGGGATATCTTCCGTGAATATCTATTATTATGAATTTATGAGCTCTCGAATACTCTAAATATTTCAACGCTGCTGTGTCAAGTGTCATGATCGCGGCATGAATGGTTTGGTAAAGTTCTGCTAAGCTTTTGCTCAACTGAGCGGGAGTCGAAATTTAGTCTAAACGGATGCAGTTGAACACGTAGGTAATGGATAAAAGCCCGCGTAGCATGGCGATTCTATCTCTATTCCACCAAAAATAGCCAAAGCTCTTTAATTTCTTTAAATACAATTCGACATGAAATCTTTCTACAATCTGTCATTTTCGCGATTCTTTCGTCGACGAAACCCGTTTCTACGGTGGTTATGCTAGGCGTGCAGGAAATCCTTTATAAGACTGGTTGTTAGATAGACTTTTGGGGTTTTTATACGACTGTTCAACAACTGTCAAAAATCTACAAATGACAGGCGGATCCAACGGCTTAACGTACCCTCCGAAGTGTACTAAACCAGCACCTTTTCTTCATTTCCAGTGGCACGGCAACCTCTCCTGCGAAGCCGCAGCCGCGTCATCATCCATGGGAGGAGCAGGGGCGCCGCTGTTGCCAGATTCTGAGCTGATCAAACTCTGCCCCATGTGCCGCGTGCCAATAGAGAAGGACGAGGGCTGCGCGCAGATGATGTGCAAACGGTGCAAGCATGTCTTCTGCTGGTATTGCTTAGCTTCCCTCGATGTAAGTATCATTACGTATCATTATTTATATATAATATGGATTGTTTTATTTTTTGGTCTGTGAATGAATGGGCGGAAAGAAGAAAGGAAGATGGATGAATTGTGTTTACTGTAGTATTTCTATATCATATAAAACAGGATGAATGATAGTGTGACGGCTGGCAGGCGAGAATGGGTGAAGAAAGCGTGTTGATTTGACCCCAAACAAAATAGTACAGACGCCAGCACATCAAACTACCCGAAACTGTCAAATTTTACCAATTAACTTTGAACATCCTTCCTTACATAGTATAAAACAAAGTCGCTTTTTTTGTCTGTATGCTTAAATCTTTAAAACTACGCAACGGATTTTGATGCGGTTTTTTTTAATAGATAGAGTGATTCAAGAGGAAGGTTTTAGTATATAATTTGAACGACATCCACGCGGGTGAAGCCGCGGGCATCAGCTAGTTATGCCATAAAGTTGAAAATTATCTTGATGGCCACATCAAGATGATTTTTAGTGCCAGAGACCAGGCTCTGACACTCCAAATCTTCGAAAAACTTAATTTCCGATTTAGTCATTTCATTTCCTTTCGTGCTTTTTCTGTTCGACACCAAACAACGTCTAAAACACTTTTATATCATTAGTGTCTATGTACAGTCTGAGAAATTAAATGATTAGCACATTGACACGTTAATTTGCGTTAAGTGTTCGTCGGCCGGGGACGGGTCGCGTTTAGTTTTCTAATTAGTCTTAGAAAAAACAGTATTTCCCTTGACACCCATTGTTCGCATGCTAAACGTGATTTACGACTGTTTAAACGCACATAAGACATTGAAGTTTAAAAGCAATAATATGTCTTGGGAATTTTCCCTGATTGTTTAATTTTAGTCACAACAAAACAATGCTATTCACAAAAACACAGTAGGTACTAAAGTCAAATTTAGACTTTTCGATAGTAGCGATCAACTCAAATTCAAAGCTTTGATTGCAATTAGACTATTCCAGAAACTTTGGAATGTCAGAGAAACAAAGAAAGCATAGCTACAGTCACAAGGGAAAATAACTTGAAAGCACTGTAGTAGTTACCATATTCCAAAGTATATTAGCTCTCTATGGAAAGGAGTTGGAAATGGAGTTTTGGCCGCCAAATCATAGAGAAATAATTTAGGAAGAAATAGGACAGCATCCCATGGGATGATCACTAAAAACTAAAACCCGACTACGACAAAAAAATGACGCTGAAAAAGTATGAAACAAGATTTTCAGGATAGAACAAAAAGAAAAGCCGTAGTCACACGGTATTAAAGTGTTTAGGTTTGTAGGTACCTATAACGTGTGACTACGGCTTTTCTTTTTGTTCTATCCTGAAAATCTTGTTTCATACTTTTTCAGCGTCATTTTTTTGTCGTAGTCGGGTTTTAGTTTTTTTGGAAATGTACAAGTCAGGCCCTTTCAAATGATACCAAACACGGCGTATTTATCTCCATTTTTATTTTTTAAGCCTTACTTTTTGTCCGCTAGAGGGCGCCAAATCGCTTTTTGTGACACGTCACCTAGCCTATGTTCAGCGGAAAATTAAGACGGTTCTAACGATACCTCATATGTCGAGTTCCGATAAGTAGATTAGAAGCTATGAGGGAACAGATGAAGATACACACATACATACATACAAACATACATACATACATACATAGCCAGTCAAAATCATAACCCTCCTTTGGCTTTGCCGTAGTCGGGTAAAAATAAATACATTTGAGCAACGGTACTCTCCTATAGGCGGCTCTATGGACGAGCCACTTACTCTTGTAAAGAATCTCACTATAATATGTATGTGTAATGTTTTGTCGCAGGACGATTTTCTGTTGCGCCACTACGACAAAGGACCGTGCAAGAACAAACTGGGACACTCACGCGCATCCGTTCTATGGCATCGTGCACAGGTAAGACTAATGTCAATACAAATCAAAATTTTGTGATAATTGTACTACACATTGAAAGTCAAACAAACATCTGTTTGTTTGACTTTTTTGTCTGGGAGTTTGGAAAAGCTAAGAAGTGACCTTCTGATGTAAAAGTATAAACTACAGATCACACGCCAACTAGCAAAGTAGTCCTATAAAGAAAGATTATAAGTCGGTCACTACTAATAACGTTCTTACAAAAAAATTGCGGTAGACTATTTAACTTATAATAGCATTTGCCAAGCCTTACCATATTTAAGTGCATTCGTTTTTATATCTCGGTCTTATAGTTCGCTACAAGACTGACCCATAAAACATCTATAGGACACTTTTACTAGTAATAGCATTTAACAAAGGCAGATATTCTCAAGAGCATTTGCTTTTATGACTCAGTCTTATAGTTAGCTACAAGATTTTCTTTTAGGACACTTAGAAATAAACTTGTAAAAATTAAAGTAGTCTTGAGATCGTTATAAGTACTGATTTTGCTAGTTGTACGTATGTGGTATCAACTCTTAGCTCTTCTTTTCGTTTGATATTTACGAAACGCTTGATTGTGGAAACAAAAGGAAGTCTTCCTTATCACGTGGTTAGCCACGCGATAAGGAAGAGTTCCTTTTGTGCCAAGTTAGGCACAAATGCCTAACTTGGTGTCAGAGTTTATACGCCGCTCAGTCAGAGTCAGAGGTCCATCTCTGACTTAGCATTATATACCGTCGAGAAATATCTCTCACGCCTGCCGGTTTCCTCACGATGTTTACCTCCACCGAAGCAAGTGATAATAGGGGATCGGACAAACGACGGGGTTCTTTTTTCACGAAAACAAAAAATGAAGACGATACAGTGCTTCGAAAACTCGTGTGACGTCATATGATAGTACAATTTGTACATTCAAGTGACGTTTCACAAGCCCCACTCCATGATCTTTGACGTGCTATAGCTTCGTCAATTTTTATTGATTTGATAAAACAAAAAACACGTATCCAATATTTTTCGATAATCTAACTTACGGACTAAACAGAATCATATTTTTTTGAGTCAGTCCTATCCCCTATTATACAATACGCACATGTATTCGAAAAATCAGAGGTCTTGGGTTATAATATAACTCAAAATTTATAATTTGGCAGTCTGACTGACGGTCTCACACTCTCATTGCTAAACTATTATAATTATCACTGGTGTGGGGCTACCTCATAGTTACATCATTAAGTTTTTTAAAGCCATTTTCGAATTTACCAGCAACTTCTTGCAAGTACCCTCAGAAATGACGTATTCTCTTTTATTGTTTCCAGGTGGTTGGCATATTTGCAGGCTTCGGACTATTATTGCTAGTCGCCAGCCCGCTACTGTTGTTAGCCGCGCCCTGCATCGTCTGTTGCAAGTGCAGGTATGTTCAGTTTTACTTTTATGTTTTTGTAGGGCAAGAGAGAGAACGTATGACCCTAAGTGAAAATAATATGGGTCAAAGGCAGGATGATATTAATGATGAACTGGAAACAAGGTGATGGTCCACCAGACTTTAAGTGATTGCACATATACTGGGCCACAGGCTTCTTTCCCGGGGGAGGGTTTTGCCGCCATCCACCAAGCAGGCCGCAGGTTTTGAATCTGGTGGTTTCTTTACCATGTTGCTTCAGCATTTGAAACAACGAGGCCAAAATGTCTGACACCTTGTGAGATAACATCTAATTATTGTTTTCCCTCTTTCCAGACTATGCAACCCAAGCACGAAGAATCTCGAGGAGGTGGACGAGATCGACAGCATCAGCCCGACTCGAGACGACTCCGACGAGGCGCCTCGCGAGCGCTACCTCTCCGACTGACGCGCTGCCGGCGCCGCGCCCGCCACCGGCGGCAGACGTGGCACTAGCGCCACTAGGGGCAAACGTGCCACTAGCGCCACTGGGGGCAAACGTGCCACTAGCGCCACTAGAGGCAAACGTGCCACTAGCAACACTAAGGGCAAAAGTGGCACTGGCAAGACTAAGGGCAAACGTGGCACAAAGGGCAAAAGCACCACTAAAGACAAAAGTACCAAGGGTAAAAGTGGCTCTTGGGGCTTTTGGGGCACTAAGAAAACTGCCACAGGTGGCACTATAGGAAAAAGTGCCCTTGAAGCTCCAGTGACACTAGATACTACGGAACCCAATGGTGCTTGGGGTACTAGCGATCCTGGTAGCAGTAGCAGCATCAGTGACGCTAGGTATTAGAGACACTAGTGGTACTTGGGGTCACTGCGAGCATTAGTGGTACTAGAGCTACTAGGTACTTTACACATCACGCTAAACTAGCTACAATAAGTCCCAAAATGAACCGAACACTTTCATATTATGGACGGCAGTATAACCAAAATTGTGGTTTTTAATTATTGATGACTAATGAAATGCCGTAACAGAAAAGATCACGCTGTTGGATATGTGCAACGTTCGGCTTCAAGTGCTACCTTGCAGGAGCACTAATGTTACAATCCAAGATTCAATTTTGTACAAAAAACAATTAAATCTGTACTGTAATGTTGTTGTAGAAAGCATCACTGGCCCAGTGGTGGCGGCCCAGACTTACGAGCAGTAAGTCGTGGGTCGAACCCAGGCAGCCGCATTAATTTGTGTAATTTATTTCATCATCGCTGCTCTCAAAACGGTGAAGAAAAACATAATGAGGAAACCGGCATGTCTTAGAACCAAAATTCAAAGAAATGTGACATGATCTACCAACCCGCACTGGACCCGCGTGGCCCATTCCCTCTCATAGAGAGGAGGGTTTTGTCCCAGCAGTGGGAACATTATGCTGTACTGTCAGATAACAGGCGATTTTCCCGGTAAGGGGGCACCGTTAGCGCTGAAATTTGAATATTCAACAGCAGGATCAATCTTCCGACATTTTTTACCCTTAAATGTTCTGAAGTCTACTTCCAAAACAACATACATATCCTTCCATATTACTGAAGTATGATAAACACCCATAGGGCAGTTCGTAGTTGGTCCATTTCGTGTTTCACAGAGCAACTATTATATTCATAAGTTTCTTGTCCCATTTGACGTTGTTTCTTCCATGTTTTGTACCACTTGACAATGATGCCGTGGCAATCGACGAAGATTGAAAGGAAGTTGAAGACTTCTTTTAATATTTTATGCTGGCAACTTGGTGTATTTGACTAAATTTTCGCAAAATACAAAAAAACATCTTAGGTTTATTGACATAAAGTTCATTGTACTATGCGAATATATAGTGTCAGCATTATATTGACTTCAAACTTTACCTATGTGATGTTCATATTCAAAGTTCAGTGATTGTGATTTAGAAAATGGTGATAAACAGTGAATATCTGCTAGAAAAACTTTATTAGAACATAAATCTAAAATTGAATCATTATAAGCCTCATATACAGTTATTATAAAATAATAAATTATTGTCTGTAATTCTTAGAGATTCGTGTAATTGACACAATACATAATTATGTCGGATTTCACTAATAAACTGAACGCGATCAGCATGTGTAAACCGCGTTCAAGAGCTGGTTTTGTCAATATTAAATAACAAAGATGACACTGACAGCTCGTGAGCTCCGTTTAGATGTGTTGATTGCGTTCTTAGAGTTTTAGAAAATAAATCCTTACATGTTGTAAAAAAACGTATCTCTGTATATCTGTCTGTAATATTTATATATACATTTATGAAGAACTAATTATCTAATTCCAGAGGGTATAGTTCAGTTCAAACTTTATGGTAGCTCTGAAGATAGCTGCGAATGGCCGTCTCTCGCAGCCAACTTCAGAGTCGTCATTGAATTTGACCGTTTTATTAAACGTTCTTGTTCATATCTATGAAAGGAGTTGCTTTTTAATTGTTATATTTAACAATTTTGTTTAATTATTTACAAGCAGAAGATAGTTGCGAGCCGTTAAATTGACCAGAATCTAAAAATATAAGCATAATAAGCAACTTTTTTAATGGACAAAAGGCGAGTAAAAACGGTGAATTTTCAAAATAAAAATGGGCCGATGGATGTCCCAAACAAGACATGGTTTTGTATCGAAGGATGATAATATACAAATTGTATGAGGCGTGACTATGTACGTCTATATTGACACACAGTTGCAAGCTAGAATAGGGGATCGGACTGACTCAAAAAAATATGATTCTGGTTAGTCCGTCAGTTAGATTATCGAAAAATATGGGATACGTGTTTTTTTGTTTTATCAAATCAATAAAAATTTACGAAGATAAAACGCGTCAAAGATTTGGGTGGGAGGTTGTGACGTCACTACTCGCTAAGAAATATGACGTCACACGAGTTTTCAAAGCACTATCGTCTTCATTGTTTGTATACGTGAAAAAAGAAAAAATATGTGTCCAATATTTTTTGGAAATCTATCTGACGGACTAATTAGATTTTTTTTGTTAACATCCCTATTCTAGGCAATGTTTATTAAACGAAACAGTCGTAAACAAAACGACAGCTGAGTGTCAAATGTAATGAATACTGACAAATATGCAAGGTGAAATTAAATTAACTAGCGAAACTCCAGAAACGTGATAGAGTACACCTCAACATCATTCAGACCTGTTAGACTGAAAGCCCTACCCCAACGTAGTTAGATGTAAAATATCAGTCATGTCTCAAAAGTTTTAATAGTTAATATAATTTGATCTTGTAGAATATTAATTGATTTATCATGTACACTCACAGACGTTCGACCCGTTTTCAATCTTATACCTTGGGACTCAAAGGTGAAAACTGGTCGACCCTCAGTAATTTCCGATAATACAAAAAAAAAAGATTTATAATCGCGTCCTTTTTTGTTGTCAACTGAGACTTAATAAGTAAGCGATAGACTGATGATGAATGATCATAAATTTGAAAAAAAATGATATTTATTTCAATTTGAAAAGCTAGGACATAAAAGACAGTCATTCAGAATATTGTTCGTGGATACAAGGAAGAGGGCAGGCATTGTTTTTTTTATTGGTAGAATGCTGGCACATTTTCACAGATTTTTGTGGGTGATGAATGCAGGATGTAAAGGTTACGGAGAAATTGCGGAATGTAAATTTCCAAAGCTATTTTGTTATGAAATAACGGTTTTGTACTTGGAGATAAGACCTTTTTCGTAAAACTGTGACTTCCAAAATGCTATGTTCGTAAACGTAAAACTTTAATCAACATAGTATCAGATATCAGAATTATAATAAGTTTTTAAACTGACATGGTCATTGACACTACTATTAATATTATGAACGGGATATTTACCATGTTTTCTTATTGTTTTGAGTTCCCGATATTTCGGCGCTGTTAAGCACCATGATCACGGATAAACTGAAGTCATTGCGGGTGGATGTTCATGAGCAGACAAAACGGTCTACCCTCTTTCTTGTTCGTTTTTTGCGTTCGGAACCACTACCATTGTCACTCACTACACGTTACAATAAGAAACAATAAGAAAACATGGTAAATATCCCGTTCATAGTATTAATAATAGTATCAGATAATAACCTTTAAAAGTTACTTTGTGACTGTTATACTTACTAGAAAGAAAGAAGGAAAGAAATGAAATGTTCTTCATGTCCGGTGTCGGCAGTGTCCGCAATTTATCCGTAACAGTTTTATTGATCCGTTTTCGCGGTTGACAAGTTTCCCGTAAATTAAAAAACCGGTTCCCTTTTTAAACTAAGCGTATTTGAAACAAGGGTAAACAGTACTTACTTCAAGTTACTTTAATGAGTACGTAGATATTTTGATCATAAGACTAAATAGTACCTAAAACTGCATAATTCGAAACTTTTAACCGACTTCCGTAAAAGAAAGATGTATGCAGTATTTTGTAGTTACAAACTTACTATGTACAGATTTTACGTAGATACTTAACGTCTAGTGAATTTCAAGTTCTCGTACAAATCATCTCTCAGTAAATTCGATTTAAAATATGCAACAGGGTGAGTTTTTGTTTGTTAATATTTTTTTTAATATATTTAACTCGTAAAAATAGATTTCCGAACATAACATCTTCATATCTGACAATTGGCATAATTATCTGCCATAGTGAACGTTACTTAAAAACTCACCCTGTATACTTTTAAATTTACATATTTATTTAGCTAAATAAAAATATTATGTGATTATAAATACAATACTGTTAGCTTAGGTTAATCATTACAAATCTAAATCAATGAAAATTGAGGAAATGTTGAAAGTAAGTGTAACTGCAATGCAGTGTGACAATGCATGAAAAACCTGAAATGTTATTTCGTTATCACCTGTGATAACCGATAACAAACAGCTCTTGCATACAGTGGCCTATGCTTGCACATCTTAAAGCGAATCACACCAAGAAGAGGAGCTTTCAAAGTCAATAATGTGCTGATTGCCTTCAGTTTTAAGGTTTTCAAAATTCACTCTTATGCCTCTATTTCATGAAAACATGACCAGCAATTGTCACAGAAATATGATGGTATTTTCTTGACCAGAAGTTGCGCACCCAAGCCATTGTCTACTAGAGCCTCAAAAATATGCACACTGCTTCCCGTGTCTAGAACATGGAGTCTTAACATTAACTTATTATAGTACATTAAATATTTATGACTTTTATTGTAAATAAGAAATAATATTGTACTTAATTTTATAGTTCAAGGATCGATGAAGTCGTTTCTTCCATCTGAATATTGTATTTAAATATTGTAATATAAAAACATTGATGACTCTTCTCTAACGGTATGTAGTTTTAGAGTGAACACACTTATCGACGCGGAATGGGCTTGAGCCGTTTAGATAAAGCTGTACATCGATGCAATGGCGAAAAAGTCGTCATTTCGTTTTGGATGCGACTAGATACCATGTCAGAGTATTCAGTTTCAATGCATCGACATAGACCTCTTTCATCGGTTGAAGCCGATTTCGTGTCAATAAGTGTGGTCACACTGGTCACTCTATACAAAGGTGGTAGAACACACCTTGTCTTTGGTATAGATAAAAAAAAAACTCCATAGGGAAGTAATATTTTTACCTTGGCTAGATGTATGTATTTTTTTAAACTGATATTAAGACTCCATCGGTCCTTCGTAGCTTGTTGTTGCAAGCTAGTAAAAGCATTTGTAGAATTAATCAAAAATTGTCAAGTAGGATGAATAGATGTGATAAGCGCCCAGGCTGTTTGGCACTTGCAATATGATTATTTATGGAGATGATTGTTTGTTTTTAAAAATAAACTATTTACTTCCTGTGTTGATGAGAGTGTAATTAGATGGAAAATGGGTCAGATATTATATGGAAAAGCCATGCATTTGTCAATGCTAGCTTCAAACCAGAAGTAGCGGGATTAGCATTGTCGGCTTATCATTTGTATTTACGCCTTGAAATGATATACTTAATGTTTAATTATGTTGCAAGTGTACACACACCTTTGTATCTCAATAAGTTGATTGTTAAATGACTTGTCTATAATAATAATAATATAATATAATATTCCACAACTATCACACAACGCCATCTAGTCCCAAGCTAAGCAGAGCTTGTGTTATGGGTACTAGACAACTGATAAACATACTTATATATTTCTAAATACATACATATTATAGATAAATTACACCCAGACACAGAACAAATGATCGTGCTCATCACACAAACATTTGTCCTGGGTGGGAATCGAACCCACGACCTCCGGCATAGCAGTTAGGGTCACTAACCACTAGACCAACAGGCCAGTCAGTCGGTCAGTCGGTCAGTCGGTCAGTCTATGGTAATGAAAGACTTTCATTTTTAATGAATTATAATCATTACTATTTTATTGTTTATGGTAGGTGCAAATATAGGTTTAGGATTTTGGTAGTGATATTGGCTGGTCAAAAGATTGAATACACAAATACAGTATACAATATTTGCATTTACCATTAAAAGATAAAATCGGCATATTGTAAATAATAAGTAAAAAAAAGAATTTTATTTTTTGTTATTGATTGTACTTCTTTATTTTTGTGTTGAGATGAGACAACGTATTTCCGTTACTGTAATTATAAACAAATAATAAAGATTTTTCTGATAAATCTGAATATGGAGTTTTATTTTATTGCATTACATGTTTATATTATATGGGTCTTTGTTGAACATGTTTTGTGCTATCATGGAGCAAAATAACCATCCTAATAATGAAAGTAGTTAGAAATTCCTATGGTAATCTCAATAAACGTGGAATTCGAACCCAACACCCCACACTTTATAGACACCATTCCAACTCCACTTTCATTCATGCAATGGCTGCAAATAGTCAGGAGTATTTACGATAAATTCTGAGGCCAATAGCTTCACCAGCCAAAGTCCCACATAGAGCAATGACATAGTGAAGCCAGCATAGTAAAACTACACTCGTCTTAATGTTAACCTGAACGCACTGCAGCATACAAGTTTTGAGGTCAAGGAATCCGTGGTAAGCACAGTTTTGACGAGAATTTTAAATTGCCAGTGCATGTAGGTATGACACAGAATGGCCATAAAAATCTCACTCGAATTATTATCTCAGTGGTTATTGTTGTGAGATGGGTAATGATAACGTAACTCTAATATACCTAGAACTGTTATTTCTAAAACAACTTTGATAGAGGAGACTATGATTAGCATTTCATTGAGGATAGAAAAAGAAAGAGCCAGAGAGAGATTACTAAAACTATGTATTTACAATAAATAAAAGCATTTACATACAACAAATAATATCATCACCACTTCCTCATCAACCCAGCTGTACAATCAAACAACAAGGGGTTTTTGAACTCTCCCCTCATATCTAACATATAGTGCATCCATCTGTTTTTAATCTTCAAAGGCAACTGCACTCTGGCAATATTCCTTGCTTCTCTACAACAGACAGACTCCATGGGGACTGTCATCATGCGGTTTTTACCAAAAGGGGTGTAGGTCACAAGTGTTAGTTTTTTGCCACCCTTATTGAGTATCAGGTAACGGACTGAGCGGAGAGTGTACATCCAGATTACAGCTAGGGAACCACCACCTGTAATAAAAGCGATAATTGACTCAAATATCTAACTTTTATCAAGTCAGACTAGAAAAGTAGGGCACTTTGACAAAGATTGGTCCCAAATAGCTCTGTATAATGGGTGGAATGAGGGTATGTTATGGTTTAATAAAATATTTGGATCTACAATCAAAACTACTGTAAAAACCGGTTACACTCACCTATTACTACAGAGACAATTCCTAGCGTATTCCTGTATTTATTTTCTCCGAGGTTGACCTTTCTGAACCAGGGTGTATCATCGGTTACAGTCGATTTGTCGACCGGCGCATCCCTTAACGTAGAAAACGCAAATGTACCCAGATACGTCCAGAACATATACTGCACTATAGCAAATATATTCATGTACATAAAAAACTTCGGGTTCTCGTATTTAAACAGAATAACATCTTTAATTACGTTCGTATTCACGTCATGAATTGTTTTGGTCGTTACAGAGCTAAAAGATTTTGTTTTAATGTCATTAACACAGGTTTTATATTGAGCACTGAATCTTGATGCAGCTACTCGCCTAAGTACCGTTGAAGCGTACGATAAAAAAGACATATTTCGTACTTAGTTCAATAGCTAGAATTATTTTTAAATAAAAATATAACCCTACATCGGATCATGGAGTGTAATGTCAAATTTGACATTGACTTAAGACTTTGACATTCGTTTGACACTGTCCAAAGACTAGAGTTTATGGTAAAGAGCATGAAGATAAAGATACAATAAGTAAGGAGGCCACACTTAGAACAAAAGTTTGAGTCAAACTGTCAAATATACCTACGTTTCTCTATCTCACTCTCTGTGGTCTGACCTCTCTTTTAATGTCATTAAGGTGAATCCTTCAACCAGCCCGCGAAATTCAAATTTTCTTAAGTTTTTTGCAATTTGCAGGCAAGTGATAGGTTGTATGTTGATGAACATTTGATTCGCGGCTGTAAGACGTATGTAGTTACAGAATTATAATCATCAAAATCATTAATACAACCCTCCGAGCTCGTTGTCGTAGTCGGGTTTTAGTTTTTTACTTTTTTTTATTTAAACAATTTTGGTGTTAATTTTTTTTTTACTATTGACTTTTTGTTCGCTAGAGGGTGTTTTTTTTAAATTTGAGCAATATTTTGGAAATGTACAAGTGAGGACCTTTCAAATGATACCAAACACGGCGTATTTATCTCCATTTTTATTTTTCAAGCTTTACTTTTTGTCCGCTAGAGGGCGCCAAATCGCTTTTTGTGACACGTCACGTAGCCTATGTTCAGCGGAAAATTGAGACGGTTCTAACGATACCTCATATGTCGAGTTCCGTTATGTAGATTAGAAGCTATGAGGGAACAGATGAAGATACACACATACATACATACATAGCCAGTCAAAATCATAACCCTCCTTTGGCTTTGCCGTAGTCGGGTAAAAATAGTATGTCATGTCATGTCATTTCCTAAGGATTTCGTAATGTGGCAACATTGCAAATACCACAACTATGTTTGGTTCAGAAACCAAGTCTTGTAAGCCACAATAATGTAGGTTTATTCGGAAGAACCTTTCAGTTCTCAAGATATTTATTTACGATGATTATTAATTTGATGCTAAATCTCTATCAAGCGCAAACTGAAATCGAGGCGCGTAGGCATAGCTCGCGCTTCGTCCGTTTGTTTGTATGAAGTCGGAATACTGTATGATAATATTCCGTGTATCTACCTACATGCTGGCTACGGTCCGTTGGTCCTATAGATTTATGCTGCGTACACACCGAGCCAACGAAGGATATTCAGAGTAACCGTGCACACAGGATCACCAACGAATCCCGTTCGTTGGTGTTCGTAAGAGTACATACGATACACAAAGATTAGAAGAATAAGCATTTTTTGAAGTGAAAACTTCTTTAGCGGCGCTGAGCACTTTTTTTTGTATGGGTAAAAACTTTGAAAGTTAATATTGAAGTTTTCACTTTTGCCGCACTCCCGGAGTGCTATTTTTATACAGCTTGGACAAAGTAGTTCTAGTTACTAGTTTCTAAATAAATTTCCTACTGCAATGAGGTTATGCGATTGTGCAGTTTTTTTAATAAATATCTTAATATTCCCGACGAAGAGAGCGTTTCATTTCCTATGGGGCCCATAAGATTAAGCTATCATTGTAGGATAAATCGGCGCACACAATTTCCTCTATGGCGACTATGGTTCCTAATGATATTTCAGTTAAAGTAGCCTAAGATAAACCTCGGCTTAACAGCTCTATTTTCTGGCGTCCTATCAGGTAGATAGTGACCTGAAAGTTTGACAACCAGTCTTACCAAAAGGGTATCATTTGGTAAGATAGGCAGCTACTTCATGTAATACACTGGTATTCAGCTGTATTCGGTTAGACTGGAAGCCAACCCCAACATAGTTACGACAAGGCAAATGTTGATGATTTTTACATAAGGCAACAAAAGCTTGCAATAGACAAAATTTCAAATTTTCAACCATTTAAAAATAAAACAGATTGTTTATTGGCAAACTTGGCGTCTCCCTCCGTTGTTTCATTTGTTTCATTGCAGCAGAGTAAAACTGGAGACAAAAATGTTATTTTTTAACGCGGAACGTAATTAACGTGCATTTTATTCTGGTTGCCAGACAATCACTATTTTGCGTAGATCGCACGCGTTTTAATAGCACCTGTAACAAGATGGCTGATATAAAGGTAAGCGAAGCACTAATTTGGCGGCATTTTGATCGCCAACGGCCAAAATGTTATCACGATTTGAGACTGTTGGGGTTTCTGAGGTTCAGCTCTTGTAGTTACATGAAAAAGTTCTAACGACAAACACTACAAATTACTACATTTTTGTCTCACATTAATCCTTTGGGTACTTACGAAAAATACATACTTGCAGTTGTACAAATTCAACATGTTTGAGGTCATTGGTACTGCTGCAATTCCTTGCGTTTCTTAATTAGTCATTTTATATGGTTCTACATCAACAGGCACATTAGAATTAGCAGATTTAATCATAAATTATTTAAATGCACATTTTTTACTACCCTCAATAATTAATTTGTGTGGAGCCAGCAATGTCTCCAATCCTCTAATAAAATAATGTGAATTACAAACTACCACTGAGTTTTCAATCATATAAGTAAATTGTAAATAAAGCTCTAAAGTCCTACGTCCTGACATTCTCATTCCGGTGTGTTAGAAACACAACATTCTTCTAAATTAATAAGTGTCCCGGTGCTTCCCTACAATTTTAGGTAAAAACTCATATTCTACTTTTATTCATACCTTGAAGTGTGAAAACAACAAATTACCATCTTGGTCATCATGAGTGACTTTTCATAACGTGATGAAATTTCATAAATTGTATAGATCAGTATTAATTTTGCTGAATTAATATTTGTTATTGAATAAAAACTGCCTCTGTGGTCGAGTGGTTTCGGCGTTTGCCTTGTGACCCGGTGGTCGTGGGTTCGATTCCCATGGGAAACATACTTTGTAAAGTTGTTTCCAGTTTGGTTAGGACATTGCAGGCTTGAATCATCTGATTGTCTGATAAAAAGATGGTTCCGTGCTTCGGAAGGCACGTATAAGCCGGTGGTCCCGGCCGCCAAATGGCGATCGTCAAACCATGTCAGAGGCCCTTACGGCGGTTTAGAAACTCTGACACTAGGGTGTGTAGGGTTGTAAGACCTTGCTGCCCTCACGATAAGAAGAAGAATGAATAACAAATTTTGGGTCAGTGGGTCGTCTTATTGGTTGTTCCTGTGAATATAAAAAAAAGACTTGATAGTACCAATTTAAATTTAGTTTGGGTTAGGGGCTCCATAACGAGAAACTTCTCTCTGTACCATAATAAATTCAATTTTCTAAAATTGTTCTCAAAATAAGACTAGCCGTTCAGAATACAGCCCAATGCCATGGTTCTTTTTTCTTTTGAAAATTGATCTTCTTATTTTGTTTTTACATTACAATAAAATTTCAGTAGAAAAAAAAGGATTCTTTTTCACTTAAGTTTTCATTATCATTGTTGCCTGAAGACAATAATTCAAATGTCTGTCACACAGATAATTTGTCAGTGACATTGTTGATTTTAAAGTAGTGACTCATTCTGTCTTGGTTCCAATGTTGAAACATTGGAAATTAATGACAATTAGAATTTTTATATGTAGAATCAATGTTTTTTTTTTGTTGTTATTTTTACGTGTCTACAAAATAAATGTTGAATCACAACAATATTGTTTATAGCATCTCTATTTAGAAAAAAAAAAGATTTATTATTCATATAATTTTTTTCAGGCTATGTTTAATAAAATGAATTCTGCTGGTTCGGCGGAGGCGGCGCCTCCCGCCAAAGGATCTAAAGGCACTATAGAGAAAATTTATCAGAAGAAAACACAGTTGGAACATATCCTACTACGTCCTGACACGTATATCGGGTCCGTTGAGCGGGCTACCGAGTTGATGTGGGTCTTTGACAAGGAAAAGGAGTGCATGGTCCAAAAAGAATTAAACTTTGTACCAGGTATGTACTTACTGCCTTTTAATAAAATGTAGCCTTATAGTTTTCACCAATACTAAAACCTTACCTGAACCGTTTGTTATTTCACAGGTTTATACAAAATATATGACGAAATTTTGGTTAATGCAGCTGACAACAAACAGAGAGATCCTAAAATGGATGTAATGAAAATTGACATAAATCAAGAAACCAACACAATATCTGTGTACAATAATGGCTGCGGTATTCCCGTGGTCATGCATAAAGATGAGAAGATGTATGTTCCAACTATGATCTTTGGACATCTACTGACATCATCAAACTATAATGATGAAGAAGAAAAAGTGACAGGAGGTAGAAATGGTTACGGTGCCAAACTTTGTAACATATTCTCCACAAAATTCACAGTAGAAACTGCATCAAAACAATACAAGAAACATTTCAAACAGACATGGGGCTCCAACATGACAAAAGCTTCAGAACCTAAGGTCAAGGAATCTGGTAAAGATGACGATTTTACAAAAGTAATATTCAGCCCTGATTTATCTAAGTTTAAAATGGAGAAGTTAGAAGATGATATTGTTGCCTTGATGTCCCGCCGAGCTTACGACATCGCCATGACCACACAAGGCGTCAAGGTGTACCTAAATGGAGAAAGACTCAAAATAAATAAGTTTAAAGACTATGTAGATTTATACATAAAAGGTAAAGAAGATGAGAATGGGCAACCATTGAAAGTAGTTTATGAGAAAGTGAATGATCGCTGGGAGATTGCACTCACTCTCTCAGACAGAGGATTTCAACAGGTGTCTTTTGTGAACTCAATTGCTACCACAAAAGGTGGAAAACACGTTGATACAGTGTCTGACAGCATAGTTAAGAATGTTCTAGAAATAATTAAGAAGAAAAACAAGGGCGGCGTAAATATAAAACCTGTGCAGGTTAAGAACCACATGTGGGTGTTCATTAACTGTCTGATTGTAAACCCAACCTTTGATTCACAAACAAAAGAAAACATGACTCTCCAAGCCAAGAGCTTCGGTTCGAAGTGTAATTATTCCGAGAAGTTTATAGCAGCGGTGTCAAAATCTGGTCTAGTGGAGTCTGTGTTGACATGGGCCAAGTTCAAGGCTCAGACAGAACTGGTGAAGGCATCCGGAAAGAAACAAAGTAAATTGAAAGGCATACCAAAACTAGAGGACGCCAACGACGCCGGCACAAAAAACTCTCATTTGTGTACGCTCATCCTTACTGAGGGAGACTCAGCTAAGTCATTGGCTGTGTCAGGACTTGGTGTGGTGGGTCGAGATCATTACGGCGTGTTTCCACTAAAGGGTAAACCACTCAACGTCAGGGATGCCTCTCACAAACAGGTCTTAGAAAACGTAGAAATCAACAACATGATCAAAATTGTTGGACTCCAGTATAAAAAGAAATACAATACTGTTGATGATCTAAAATCGTTGAGATACGGTAAAGTGATGATCATGGCTGATCAGGATCAAGACGGGTCTCACATAAAAGGTTTGATTATCAATTTCATACATCACAATTGGCCAGAATTATTAAAACTACCGTTTTTAGAGGAGTTTATTACTCCTATTGTGAAGGCTTCGAAAAAAGATAAAGAGCTCTCATTTTACTCATTGCCTGAGTTTGAAGAATGGAAGAACAATACGGAAAACCATCACACGTTTAACATCAAATACTACAAAGGTTTGGGTACCTCCACATCTAAGGAGGCCAAAGAATACTTCCAGAATATGGAGAGGCACAGGATAAAGTTCAAGTATGCAGGTCCCACTGACGATCATCACATTGAACTGGCATTTTCGAAGAAGGGTGCTGACCAACGTAAGGAGTGGCTGACAAGTCACATGGACGAAGTGAAACGGCGGAAGGAAATTGGCCTTCCGGAGAGATATTTATACACTAAAGATACTAAAGCTGTTACGTATTCGGATTTCGTGAATTTGGAGCTGGTTCTCTTCTCAAATGGTGATAACGTGAGGTAAGAATCTAGTAATCTATTTTGGGCAGGAGAGTCAATGGAACTCCATAGTCATGCAAAATATTAATGACATGCCTAGAGATTAACATTTTGGCAAGCTAAGTGAAGCAGATGTTTCAATAAAGACTAAATAGTAGCTTAAACACCATTTCTTTTTCCAGATCAATACCTTCCATGGTTGATGGGTTGAAACCCGGCCAACGTAAAGTGATCTTCACATGCATAAAACGTAACGATAAACGAGAGGTCAAAGTGGCACAGCTGGCTGGTTCAGTTGCGGAACATTCGGCGTACCATCACGGTTAGTATTTAAATAGTTACTAACTACAGACGAATATTCTAGGAAAAGTATGAGTTGGAGTGTATATAACGGGGCACAGGTAAAAGGATTTTTGTTGCCACAAAATTGTTATTTTCGCAAATCGTTTATTCAACTTTCCGTGTTAGACTAAAAGCGTCTTGGTGTTTATTGTCTCCGACCAACCGTTTCTCGTAAAAATCATCGAAGGAATCGGTACAAAATGCGATATTACTTTACTAGGAGAATTTAGGATGCAAGAGCGAGCGAAGCAAGCTTGGGTCATGGGCTACGTCGACTATGATGATATTTTTCTTAGTGTCCCGTTTTGTATCCACTGACCAAAGTATGTGCTGTCATACTTTTGCCGTTTTATCCTCAGTTATGGGTGTCAGCCTAATTTAAATAACCAATTTTTCATTTCATTACAACAGGTGAACAGTCCCTGGCGATGACGATCGTGAACCTCGCCCAGAATTATGTGGGCTCAAACAATATCAACCTACTGGAGCCGCGCGGTCAGTTCGGAACGCGGCTCTGCGGTGGCAAGGACTCTGCCAGTCCCCGTTATATCTTCACGCTCATGTCGCCGCTGACTAGGCTGGTGTTCCATCCACACGATGATCCCTTACTTGTTGTAAGTTATTTTAATTTTATAATCAAAGAAACGATGGATTTACTGTGTGAAGGATGATATGGCTAGAAAGGACGTGACTGCTGAGTGGCGAGAAATAGAGAAGTATAGAAGAAGAAGACACGTTGCGCCGACCCCAAATAAATCGGGATAAGGGCACTACTGTGAGGCCCGTAATCCACCAAAGCGGAGATGTGCCAAGCAGAGAGGAGATGTGCCAAATTCGACCAATCACAGTTACATCTGGTCTTTTGCCCTTCCTGTGATTGGTCGAATTTGGCAATCTCCTCTCCGCTTGGCACATCTCCGCTTTGGTGGATTACGGGCCTTAGGCTGTCTATAATTGCTTTGGTTATGGGGCAAACATGTTAAAAACAATCTGTTGAAGTTCACTCATCAATGGAGATTTGAATGATTTGTTGAAAATAGCGTAAAATTGAAAAAAACCTTGTTTCAGTTACATTGTTCAATACCAACCAATTTAGCTGCCTAAAATACATTGACGATTCTTACATAAGTTTTTACGTATTAATTATTTAACTCGTGTCATTTTTCTAGCACGACTTCGAAGACAATCAGAAAATTGAACCGATACAATACATTCCAATTATTCCTATGGTCCTGGTGAATGGCGCCGAAGGTATTGGCACTGGCTGGTCCACTAAGATACCCAATTACAACCCCAGGGATATTGCTGAGAATATTCGGTAAGAGACTATTCACTTACATTTTCCGTTATTTCAAACAACAATATTCATTCTTTGGCAGTCTAAGTCTAGACTGTCTGTCTATTGATATACATAGCAGAAAAAATGAAAACTATACATTAACATTACACATTATTCAGCAGTTTTTACATACTCAATTGTATATTACATTCTAGACGCATGTTAGACGATGAAGAACCGAAACCTATGCACCCATGGTACAAAAACTTCCGAGGCACAATTGAGGGCTTCGGCGACAAATACGTCATATCTGGTGAGGCGGCTATATTGCCTGGCGAGAAGATCGAGATCACGGAACTTCCGGTTGGGATGTGGACTCAGAATTACAAGGAGAATGTACTGGAACCTATGTTAGGAACGGATAAAGTGAAGCCACTTATATCTGAATATAGGGTAAGTAGCTGTTTGCTTCCATCATCATGTTTACAGTCGAAAGAAGTCCACAAACATAGGTCTCCCTCAAAAGATGGAAGTGGGGGTCTAAAACGGCCACTAGTTACTGCATCACAATCATCAAATGACTCCGAACGGGAGCTCTGGGCGCGGAAGCGGAGGGGAGTGTCGGACTTCTACTGACTAATAACCACCCATGTTCTGTCTTTGTCCTTGTGTCCACGCTGTAGTATCTCTTTCGAACAACCCGCAGCCCCGGGGGCGTCCTACTCCCAAAGGCACGTCGAATAGTCATCCGTTCATCAGGCGTGGTCGAGGTCAAGATGTATATTTATAATGATGTTAATTTCGTTGCAGGAATACAACACAGACACAACAGTGCGGTTCGTGGTGAGTCTCCTGCCGGGCAAGTTGGCTGAGGTGGAGGTGGAAGGTGTACATAAGGTGTTCAAGCTGCAGACTACCATATCTCTCACTTGTATGAACGCCTTTGACCATAACTGCTGTCTCAAAAAGTGAGTAAACATAACACTGATGAGAAAATAAGTGAAACTTCCATAATCAACACGTAAGTAGTGTAGTACTGCCAAATCGAATCTGACAACTTGAACATGCATGCAGTTGGCATATTCTACTTGGTAGCATTTTTATTACTCTTTCAGGGGGTACTAAAAATAAAACAAACATGTAAATTACAAAACTTTCAAGCCAAAAATACACCATAATAACACTTGCCAGGAACTTGCACAAAAACCAGAAGTTTGCATGCCATTTTGTCATAATAACCTCTGATTGGTACGGGCAAGTTACTTGTATAGTTTTGTGCAAGTAAAAGGCATTATATTACGTATTTTAGTACCAATATCTAATAAAAACTGTCATCATCATCTGCCTAGCCTTTTCCCAACTATGTTGGGGCCGACTTCCAGTCTAACCGGATGCAGCTGAATACCAGTATTTTACATAGAGTGACTGCCTATCTGACCTTCACAACCCAGTTAATACGGGGTAATACTGGTTGTCAGATTTTCAGGTTCCTGACTATCTGTAACGACTGCCAAAGATCTATATATTCTTTGACTGGCCTGTTGGTCTAGTGGTTAGTGACCCTAACTGCTATGCCGGAGGTCGTGGGTTCGATTCCCACCCAGGACAAATGTTTGTGTGATGAGCACGATCATTTGTTCTGTGTCTGGGTGTAATTTATCTATAATATGTATGTATTTAGAAATATATAAGTATGTTTATCAGTTGTCTAGTACCCATAACACAAGCTCTGCTTAGCTTGGGACTAGATGGCGTTGTGTGATAGTTGTGGAATACTCACGGAGGAAACTAAAAAAGATCGACTCGAGTGGCAGTTATTATTAAGCCACAAGCTCCTCTAATAGTTTAATAGAAACTGTCTGACTTAAAAATCATCTTCAACAGATACGACAAAGTAGAAGAAGTCTTACGTGACTTCTACGAACTAAGGTTGAAGTACTACGCGCGTCGCAAGGAGTACAGGGAGGGACAGTTACAAGCTGAGGCTGATAAACTGTCCAATCAGGCCAGGTTCATTCTTGAGAAGTGCGACAAGGGACTGGTGGTAGAAAACAAGAAGCGTAAAGTCATGGTGGAAGAACTTATCAAAAGAGGTAAGTTTTGTTGATGATAACGTATTTTTGATAGGTGGTGTAAAAATTTCGTAATTCGTTGGACAATGTGTTTTTTTTTTCATGTCAAACCTAGAAAATGTTTTAAACTATATAGAAATTCGTTTTTAAAAGTTACAATCCTCCTTTATTTCGTGCTATAGACACGTAGGCGTGGTCTGATGCGCACGTTACATTGCGCGCTACAACATACCAAAAATTAAAGGCATTCCTTTGAAATATTTTACACAATCTTTGTGTATATGACAAACAGTATATATGTAGTGTATATTTTGGTTTGTTAATGATCTTTGCAACTTTTATTCATTAGAACATCGGTTCTCAAATATGAGTTTTCTCTCTAATGTACAGGTTACGCTCCCGACCCGATTTCTGAGTGGAAGAAGCGCGCCAGCAAGATGCAGGGACTGACAGCAGTCGAAGATGACCCACAAGAGTCGGAAGAAGAACCCGAGCCTGAGGCTGAGAAGGGAAAACCCGTTGATCCAGGTGAGTTCTATATAAATTATATAAATACTTTTAAATCTTTATTTCTGTAGTGAAATATTAAGATGTTTTATATACTAATGTAGTATATTTTGATGTCTTGTCTTGTGGTAACATCAGAGCATCATGCTTGTAGTCTTCAAAGAAGTAGGCAGGGGGAGGAGCCCTTTTTATTCCGAGGCCGCAGTATCTCATTCGAACAGTCGTACACACAGGGCTAAAAAGGAGCATGGTTGAGTTTTAGTCAGTACAATTCTGACACTACCTTCCGCTCCGCCCAGGGCGCGAGAGATCATCATTTGATGATTTTCAATAAGGATGAGAGCTACACACGTGTCGCCTCTTATAATAGTGGTGGAGTTAGTGTATGAAGATTATTTTTGAAAATTCTTAAAAATAAGCTAGATTTTTTTCATAAAAACAATCATTTCGCTAACTGTGCATGTATATTACAGAAAAAGCATTCCAAAACTTGAAAGAAGTAAAGAAGTTCAACTACCTGCTGGGCATGTCCATGTGGATGCTGACCAAGGAAAAGAAAGATGAACTGCTGAAGCAGCGCGACCAGAAACTGTCCGAACTTAACGCGCTCAAGTATGTTGTTTTTCCTACTGCTCCAATATTCTTTTCTGATTAATTTCGTTGCGGGATCAAAGACAGTGGTATCGCCTACTTGCGCACGGTTTTACGAAGCGCAAAATTTGGTGCGCGTGTAAACCCGTTAGCCGAAACGAGTTTATACGCTAGCTCTAAACTTAAAGCAATACATAGCACAAAGCACCTAGTAAAACCCCAGAAAATTCTTGATCCATGATAAAATATTCAAACTTTTAACATAAGACAAGTTGTAACATAATTTTATTGTGTGCAGAGCAAAGACAGCGGCGATGTTATGGCGTGAAGATTTAGACGAATTCTTAGTGAAATTGGAGGACATCGAAGATAAGGAGAGACAAGAAGAAGTATCTGTTAATAAGAAGACCACCAAGGCCGCCGTGAGTACCTTTCACATTACAATTTTAAAGCAGGTCTGAAATAATTTTCGATGAAAATACAAGAGCTAAAATTTTTATTCTGTTTATGCTTACCAGATGGATAGAATAAAGGTAATTATTGTTTTTTCGTCTTTGGCGGCCACTGTTAAGCTTTGAATGTGTTCCTATAGCGATGAAGGAGCAGGAAAGTTCAGGGTCACCAGTAAGTATGAAGAACAGGTGGAATAGTTCCTTATTCTCAATAGAAACAGGAGGATTCCATTGCCAGACCTCTCATTACCAAAGAGGTCTTTCGTTTGGTCTGCTTCTGCCCCACTGTGGGCACGCTGATAATTATATCCTATTCTACCAGATATGTCTGTATGCACTATAGATGATTTTGCGTGACTTCAGGTATGAAACGGAGTTCTTATGTAGCGCTGTAGTTGCCACCACAAATGTATAAATGGAACAATACTTAAACATTTCTCATCTATCAATTGACAGAATGCAAACAAGAAGAACCGTAAGTCTCTAATGGACATCTTACCTTCGGACAACGGCAGACGTGTGGAGCCCAAGATCTCCGACGATCTGATCAAGAGGATCCAGGCTGCCGAGAAGGCGAAAACTAGGAAAGAAATCAAGAAGGAATATGATCCGGTAAGTTGGAAGTTTAACTACGAAAACTGACCTTACTTGCTAAGTAATATAGACACTATTAAGTTGATGTAACAGACTTGCGATGTTCTTTTTTGGGTCAAATAGTTACTGTGCGGTGCGTTATAAATATTATTATGAGAGTAAAAAAATTGTATGGTTCTTTTTAACCCCCTCAACGGATTCGTTGGGACATTTCCTGTGGCCCGTCGTACGTAGGACCTTAAGGAAACGTGTCATTGCTGTTATGTTTTCTTTTACCATTATTTATTGAGAGAAGAGTGGTAGACAATGGGGGAGGCTTTTGGCCAGCGGTGGGACCAAAAACGCTAATAAAAAAATAAAACAATATAAAAGCAAACTACCAAGAAGTTCACTAATGCAATTTTTAAATATAATTTGTTTCTCGTTGGAAACTAGTAGTAAGTATTTTTTCTTTTCATAGGATGACCCAACTGGCATCAGCCCGATAAGTGCGGAAAAGAAACCTAAGGGTCGCGTCAAGAAGGAAAAGGCTGAGAAACCTGAGAAGGCGGAGAAACCGGCCGGTGACGGGTTGAAACAAACTAAGATTGCCTTCAAAAAGGAACCTAAGAAGGTAAACTAGTTAGCTTCTACTCTACACTACTCTTTGCCCCTTTTTGGTGTTGTATTGTAGAACCAGTCACTCACACAAATCGCTCCCGTGCCTTCCTGTGTCGCTCTGTGTTGTCCGACTGCTGCCGTCACCATGCATACTGTAACCCGCACAATCCCATTCCTTCACTTTTCTTCTCGATGAGGCACTGGTTTATTAATGCTATTATGTATGAAAGGGCTTATAATAGATGTATTTGTGTGTTACAGAAGCGCATGACGTTCAGCGGCAGCAGCTCTGAGGGTTCGGGCTCCGACAGTGAGATGCCCGCACCCGCCGCGCCACGGGAACGAGCTATTGCTCGCCGCGCTGCTACTAAGGTTTGTTGAGCGATTTAGCGTTGTCAGGCACGTCTCAATGGAGATTAACCTACTTTATTTCTTTAGAAGTCATTATTTCAAATCCGATAATGTTTTTTTTTTTTTTTAATCATCATCATCACCACCATTTCTGCCCGGAATCACCCACTGTTAGGTATAGACCTCCTCTTTTTTCTGCCACTCCTTTCTGATCTGTGTCCCTCATCCATCAGTTTCCCACACTCCTGACAATATCGTCGACCCAACGCGCTTTAGGACGGCCCTAGTTTCCCTGGCCCAACCTTGGCCACCATTCGGTCAGAACCTTATTCCATCGGTCATCTCCGCGTCTAGCCAGATGTCCTGCCCAACTCCACTTTAGGTGAGGGGTACTACTATAACATAAAAACACGCTTGTTATCTAAAGCGTAGGCAGAGGTCACGTCCATAAATACCATTACACAAGATCCAAATATTTTTCTCCTTATGGTTGATGTTCCAGGGTAGCCCGCGAAATTCAAATTTTCTTTAGTTTTTTGCAATTTGTAGGCCAGTGATAGGTTGTATGTTGATGAACATTTGATTCGCGGCTGTAAGACGTATGTAGTTACAGAATTATAATCACCAAAATCATTATTACAACCCTCCGAGCTCATAAAGGTTCCAAGTCATTTTTACACCTTTATGAGCTCGGAGGGTTGTATTAATGATTTTGGTGATTATAATTCTTGTAAAGTTCAAAAGAAAACTGCTTTTGAGGTTTGACGGTACCACAACCAACAACATATTAAAAAATACATACATATTAAATGAGCACATTTAGAAAACAAAAATCCGTACACACGATAACTACACCTGTCTGTTGCCTTGCGGGCCAATAGTGCCTGGCGCTGCAAACATAAATACTACTTAGTGGTTAGAATCATTTTTTGACTAATGTGCTAACAAGATTTTTATTCCATGAAGGTCCAAAAATACAAAGACGGCGAGGAGTCGTCCGAGTCAGGCTCCGACGTGGAGCTGTTGGACAACAAGCTGGAGGGGCCGCGGGACGAGCTGCGGGCGCTGTCTGCTAGTGATGACGAGGGAGACTTCAACGTCAAGAAGAACGTCGGCAAGAAACCCGCTGAGATGGATTCAGGTCAGTAATTACTTTTTATCTGCAGCGTTGTCGCGCCTTCTGAAATGCGAGGGCGTGGGTTTGTGCATTTTGTGTTTCTGCTAGCTGCTATAGTAGCTGATTGAAAGTCATAAGTGTAGAAATTAAGTCGGTAGCATTGCGCCCCGCCCGTTGTCCATAAGAAAGGGTGCAACATTTTTGTTTTACCGCGCACTGGAGTTTCAACTCTTTGTTTTTGAGCCGAGCGTTCATAATTTAGAGTCTTACTTCGCGACGAAGAAGAAGGTCAAACTTACCATAGCGGCGGCGGTGCTTTCACAAGCCTAAACACTTGGCCTTTTATAACCTACTACTCTTCACACTTCTAGGGTTTCTGAGCAGTCTGCTTGGCGTATTATTGAACCCTAGGCACGCCATTGTTTACACATTGCGTGTTATAAAGCCGACGATTTTAAACTATATTAGAACCATAATGTGTCATTGACCGAAACTGTTTATCGTGTCAATAGTAATAGCTTACAATACACTCAAATTACTATCGAACATTCCAGACTGCCTATTCGACTCCCTAATCGAGGACACAAAGAAAGAAGAAGAGGAAAGGGATATAACAAAAAAGAAGAATGGCGCAGCGCATCCCACACACACAACAGTGTCACTCTCTAGTGATGATGAAGTGGTACCCGAATCACCGCCTAAGAAGAAACCGGGGCCCAAGCGGAAGCTACTCAACGATGACAAGAAACCTAAGAAGAGGCCAGCCAAGGATATGCTCAGTGACGATGATGATGACAGCATATTTGACAGCAAAAAGGTATGTTATTGACTACTTATACTGTTAGCCTGTATCATCCCATTGCTGGGTTCTTCTTATGACTTCCAGTCGTTTCGAACCAAAGCCGATGTGCTCGCTAGTCTTGTCTAGATCGTCCTGCTATCTTTTACGCGGTCTGCCGCGACGCCTTCTGGCTATGCTTTGCTGGATTGGCGATGAACATGTCGAAGACTAAACTTATGTCATACACTACTAAGCATAGGATAAGAGTGAAGAATTGCAATGGATTAACAACGTTTTTTTAATGGTGTGTCTTGTCTTCCAAACTTAGGACCAAAAAAAGAAAGCAGCGCCCAAAAAGAAGCAGAAAAAGAAGTTATCAAGTGATTCCGAGTCAGACGCGGACGGAGAGACACTCGCAGCTGTGAAGAGCTCTCGTGCGCGCGCCGCTCAGAAGTACACATTCAGCGAGTCGGACTCCGACTAGCCGTGAGTTGTTTTTTGTAGCTTATTTCGTCTTTCTTTTTAGGAGCTTTTGTGGCTAAATCATCATCATCAACAGCCTATTAATGTTCCCACTGCTGGGACACAGGCCTCCTCTCTAGGAGAGGGATGGGCTATAATCTACCACGCGGGCCCAGTGCGGATTGGTAAATGTCACATGTCTTCGAATTTTTTGGTTCTAAGACATGCCGGTTTCCTCACGATGTTTTCCTTCACCGTTTTGGGAGCAGTGGTGATGAAATAAATTACACAAAGTAATGCGCCTGACGGGGTTTGAACCCACGACTCACAGTTCGTAAGTCGGGGCCGCCACCACTGGGCCACCACTGCTCTACTGGGCCACCACTGTTCTTCTCCGGTCAGTAGTTGATGCGTAAAAGAGTAAAAAAACATGCATTCATCCACCCAAACATTCGCATTTAGAAAATTATATATAGTAAGAAGAAGGATTGTCAGGATTGCAGTGGGAACATTATAGGCTGATGATGATGATGAGTATAATCCCTTGGGAAAATTATCGAGCACAACGCGGGCGAAGCCACGGGCATGAGCTATTCCAATATATAGAAGTATTGTTTTGTTTCAGATTCAGTATTGAAACAACGTGATTTGAGGCTTTACGATGTAAAGTGAGAGTTGCTGGAACGACGCAACGCGCATATTTTGTTATCATTTGTATTGACCACGTGTAAACGTTATTTTTATATCACCCGGCCTACATACAATCCGTGACTGATCTAATAAAAACACATGTTTGTGACCTACACCTTAGTTGCGTAACACATCCGTAAAAACTATAGATTTTTGACATTTTGACGATACACGAAAACCCAGTGTTTTGCCAGTTTGAAAAAATCGTTTGATCGAAATGAAAACTTTGACTTTTGAGTGTGCTATGCAACTAGGCTGTGTTCCCCTTTTTTATAAAATAAATACATTTATTTATAATTTAGATCTAATTAGTTCGTAATTAGGTAAAAATCGTCTGGCACACCCTTGCTCAAAGACACATTAGTTGGATTTAAAAAAAAGTAAGTGTGAGCAATTTCTGATAATTATAGGTTTTTTATGGCAATTTGTAAATAGTTGTAATGTAACAAGAACATTTCAGTTTCTTATTATATTTTCCAGTTTTTTCTTTGTTTGTCTTTTTTGTTTGTTGTCTAACGTTTTTTGCTAGTTCTTTCTGAGTGTAGTAGAATTACATTATCCGTTTGTAAATGTTCTGTACTTCTAATTTTTTTTTTTTTGTCATTCTGAATAATTCGTAATGTGAATGTTTTTTTCCCACATAATATTTTAATAATATTATGAACAAACACTATGAAATTTAATTATATTGTTACTTGATATCTTTATGTTACAAATGTAATTTTTCAATATTAATTTGTTAATTTTAACAATGTAAATAAATGAACAATTTTACCGTATTTTTTGTATTTTATTTATGGTTCTCGTCATTCTTTTTGAATTATTCGCAAATATCCCAAACTCTCTTCATCATTCATCATGTCAGCCAAAAGACGTCCACGGCTGGACATAGGCCTCCCCCAGGTGCGTCTCTCATCCAGCGGGTTCCTGCAACCTTGACCAGGTCATCGGTCCACCTAGTGGGAGGTCTTCCAACGCAACGTCTTCCGGTTCGCGGTCGCCATTCCAGAACTTTTCGGCCCCATCGGCCATCCGTTCTGCGAGCAATGTGCCCTGCCCATTGCCACTTAAGTCTGGCGATTCTTCGGGCTACGTTGGTAACCTTGGTTCTCATGCGGATGTCCTCATTTCTGATTCGATCACGCAAGGAAACTCCGAGCATAGCCCTCTCCATTGCCCTTTGGGTGACTTTGAGCTTTCTGATGAGGCCCATTGTGAGCGACCACGTTTCGGTCCCGTATGTAATCACTGGCAACACGCACTGGTCATTTTACTTGAGGACTTTCGTCTTGAGACACTGCGGTAAGTTGGACGCGAAGATACCGCGCAGCTTCCCGAACGCTGCCCAGCCGAGTCGGATTCGACGATTGACCTCTTTCTCGAAGTTAGACCTACCCAATTGGACCGTTTGTCCCAGGTAGACATAATCGTCCACAACTTCGAGCGTAGTCTCCGATCTTGATAGGAGTGGGTGTTACATGAACATTCAACATAACCTTGGTTTTGTCCATGTTCATATTTTAAGACCCACTCTTTCGGAAGCTCTACTGAGGTCATCGAGCATTGTACTGAGGTCTTCCATGGTCTCAGCCATGACCACTATATCGTCGGCAAACCGAAGGTAAGTGATGTACTCGCTGTTGACGTTGATGCTGTGGCGACTAGCGACATCTATCGCAACACCTGCGTACTAACAAACGATCGACAGAAGTTCCTACATCGCGCTATCAACATTATCCGCGACATAAGCCTATATAGGAGTTCCCGACTTACAACTGTCGGGCAGTTAGCCCGCCGGACACAACACCCGTCCGGTCGGAGGATCCTCCCTTTTCAATGGGGGATGAGGAGCTTCTCACCCTGTTCCTCATACCCCAAACTGGTGACCCCGAGCATGAACGTCAGCGCAGCCTTCGTGCAAGCACTTCATACGTCGTCATCACTTCCCCTTCGCCTTCGAGCAGCGAATCATACCGTCAGCCAGCAGCCACGGCTTCATGGGGTATCCTGACCACCAGCATGCAGCGGAAGCGCATTCCTGGTCATCACCCCCAGCCTCATCAGCGAACTTGGCACAGCACACTGCACTTCGGCCGGTCAGCAAGCAGAGACGTCCTTCTCTCCTGGTCGACGCAGCAGCCAGCCACTACGCAGCACTGCACACTCCGACTCACTGGAGCTAATATGCAGCATCACCCCGACTCACTGGGGCATCACCGCAGACAGTTCCGACTCACCGTGAACTATGCGGCATCCGGTTCCGACTCACTGGAACCTTCCACTGGCTGACAAGCGCCAAGACTTAACCTGCTTCTGCGTACTAACAAACGATCGACAGAAGTTCCTACATCGCGCTATCAACATTATCCGCGACATAAGCCTATATAGGAGTTCCCGACTTACAACTGTCGGGCAGTTAGCCCGCCGGACACAACACCCGTCCGGTCGGAGGATCCTCCCTTTTCAATGGGGGATGAGGAGCTTCACACCCTGTTCCTCATACCCCAAAATGCCAATTCCTCTCCAATCCAGAACCTTGAAGACATCCTCCAATGCAGCGGTGAACAGTTTCGGAGATATGACGTCTCCCTGTCTCATACCGCGTTGCAGAAGGATAGGTTCCGAGGTGTGGGCCTGAAGTCGGACTGACATGGTGGCGTTTTTGTACAAACACTCGATGTACCGGTAGTCGATTTGGCACCGTTGGAGAGACTGCAGTACAGCCCAAGTCTCGATCGAATCGAAGGCTTTCTCGTAGTCCACAAACGCTAAACAGAGAGGCAGGTTATACTCTTCGGTCTTCTGTATAACCCACAGGTATAACCTGCCGCAGCTTATGTATGTGGTCTTATGTATGTGGTCTACGGTACTAAAGCCTTTTCGGAATCCGGCTTGTTCTCGGCTGGAAATTGTCAAACCTGCGTGCGTGCGAGACGATTCGTGTTGACTCTTGAAAACAACATGTAGACATGGCTTAGAAGTGAGATGGGATCATAGTTCTTCAACCGGGCATTGTCACCCTTTTTGAAGAAGAGCACCACCATACCCCTGCACCAAGCCTGTGGCGTTTTCCCCTCGAGTATGACGGAATTAAACAACTTCTGTAGGTCCTTAAGGACCGGTTTGCCACCCGTCTTCAGAAGTTTGGCCGTAATTCCGTCATCACCCGGCGCCTTGTTGTTTTTAAGCTGTTTCAGAGCTATCCTAATCTCGTACAGGCTGACATCCGGGATGTCTTCGGTATAGTGACGGGTCAATCTAGCTCTGGGGTCTTTCGCTAGATTTCCAACGGGTTGACTAGTTGACGTGTACAACTTCCCATAAAAACTCTCGATCTCTCTCAGAAGCTCCGGTTTGGCGGATACGATCCTGCCATCGTCGGTCTTCAGTTTCGTGAGCTGGCTCTGTCCAATAGCCAGTAGATCTCTTGCAAATACCTTGGAGCCTTTGTTCCGTTCAATGGCGTCTTTAATACGCTCGGTATTAAAGCGGCGGAGGTCGCTCTTCAAGTATTTGGAGATCTGTCTATTGAGCTGCCGGTATTGCCGAGCTTCGTCTGAAGAGTGCAGGATCATCTCTTCGCCGCTCCTTCCTGAGCTTGATAGTGTGATCTGAAAGTTTCTTGATCTTGTTTGCACGAAGTATCTTAAAAAAAAAATTAGACCCAGTCGTATGGACAGTTTCCACGAACCCGTCGTTGTAATCGGCCACTGAGCTGCCTAGGCATTCGAAGCGATTCCGGAGTTCAAGCTGAAAGCTCTCGGGGTTTTGGATTTGAATTTGTGCTGGACGGAGCGTAGACTTCACCAGTCGTGACCTTTCAAACTTTATATTGATGTTCAATGTGCCTCTTACCATGCGGAGATCGCTTCCGGTTTTCACCGAATTGATCACGGAGACATCATTGAACATTTGCCTGTTGGTAGACATGATGAAGTCAATCTCATTTTTAGTGCACCATCCCTCAGACAGGTCCACTTCCTGTGCTCACGTTTTTTGAAGAAGAAGTTCATCATAAAGAGGCGCTCCTTCTCCATAAAACTAGCCAGTTGGTGACCCCGGTGGTTCCGATGTCCAATCCCAAATTGCCCCACTTGCAGCTCATCCTCGCTTCGTTTGCCCAGTTTCGCGTTGAAGTCCCCCATGACAACGGTGAAGTAAGTTCTGAAACTATGCATGGCTTAAGAATTAATATCCTCATACATACATTTCTACTTCATCGTCGGGGTATGTATGTACGTCGCAAACTCTCTTACGATAATTTAATTCACAACACTCCTTGGGGATGTCCGTTACTAATCGATGCTCAGAGCCCTTTTTCTAATTCTTCACTGGTTAAGGTGTAAAGGTAATAAAACAACCATTTTGTTACAATTTATACAATATTATTTATTGAAAAAATATTTTAATTTCGTCTCGAATCGAATCACGTAAGTGTCCACTATTCTAAATTATGTCTGTACACTGCTGAAAAAAATATTACGAGTAAATTGCTGTGCTTCCACCACGAGATTTTTTCGGGTGCATTAGTTGGCAAACCTTCACATTGATACTACACACTTTCATTGGTAACAACAACTGCGAGTTGTTCGTCAGAAATACCGCAGCCTCAACATAAAGGGCTAAGAAGGAACATGGGTGGTTTTTAGTCAGCACACCTCCTGCGACAAGCGTTTCGCGGCAGAGACTGAAAAACCAGAAAGTCGCAACCTCGCGATGCATGACTTGTAGATGCAGTAGATGCGGTATTCACACAAAGAAACAAATGGTTGGAGCGCTTGTCGCTTGCGCCTGACGCAAGTCGTAAAAGGACTCAAATAAATTCTCGCATATAAATACCTGCAGTAGAGAAGCACCTTTAGATTACTAGTTATTAGATTATAGTTTCAATCAGTAGATTCATGGAAGAATTTTAATTTAGAAACCTTATAAAACGGTAAATAATGTACCTACATAGATACATTTAAAATAAGTTTTTTTTTACAAAACAAAATAGTGCAACACATTTAAACTTTTTTTTTTTAAATCAGTATGTAGATACATTGTTGATTATATATATTAATTTACATAGACGGTGTTATTCACATATATTTATATTTTTCATTTCTGTGTTCCCTGACCTAACTTAATTACTAAACACTCTAAATAACGGGTAAATTAATATGGCATTTAATTCTGAGTGTATGCTTAATAAGATTATTTACATTAAATTAAATCTTTTATAAAATAATATGTATTTAGAGTACAAATTGTTACTAAAAATTAACTAAGTATGGATACAATAAAGTATTAAAGAATTAATATAACCTAGATTTAATTTCTTTATTAGTTTGATGACAAATATTGTATTATTTATTTTTTTATAACAGATAATCACGTAAAGATATAAATCTTACGAAATGCCCTTAATTAACCGTGACTTAACCACAGTTAGGAAGGGCGAAAGTGCCCATACTCGGTCGGGTAGACGCACAATTTATTCTTCACTGGCAAACAAATTGCCAATACAATGGAAAACTTGACAAAATAGAGTGACCAGTGTTTTCGGGCGAAATGGGATACCAGTGCACGCTAATAGATGTCTAAACAATAAAAAGGTAAAGGTGGTGTCTATGCCTGTTTGACATTTCTGGTGACATTAATTCTATAGCGCTGTTTACACTATGACAAATGACGAAAGTGCTATCTAGTGTCTTGGGGAAATCTACCTGAAGTAGAATACACAGACGGAATGAAGTTTTATTGTCCAAGAGCACGGGGCTGAGAAATATCTGATTTTGATCAGATAGAAAAAGAATCTCCGTTTTCTCAGCCTATAGCCTAAAATACCATAGTGTAAACAACGCAAAAGATCGAACGTTGCGTTCAAAAACCATGAATTTTTACCATAACAATTTTCAATACCTACTAAGTTTGCTTTCTCTATCCGAATAACCTTTTGCGCTTTCCCTATCTGAATATTTTCCATTATACTTATTATTGTATCTGTTTTCACTGTGGCCATTTTTCGCGTATTGTTTTTCACTGGCGCTGTAATGGATCTCTGAAGGTCCGATGGTCTTAGACCAGTGGTGGGTCCAGTAGAAGTCATCAGGGTAACGAGGATATGGGTTCTCCCGGCATAGTACGACGCAATATATCAGGCTGCCGAGTAACGTGAGGAAGCCGAAGATTAGGAAGACTATGCCCAGGATCCTGGAATGGAAAAGTGGAGATAAATTAATCAAAATACTGCTTCGTTAGTCTAGTATTCGAAACCACTTCTTCTGATGATGAGAGCCTGGGTTCGAATCCCAGGTCGAGCAAAGTCAAGCTCGGAGTTCGTATCTGTGCCAATTGGTGGCAATAGGCTCTCCTATTATATTATGCTTTAGCATCGTCATACCTAAACCTTTGGGAAGATATCATGTTCATCTTCTTGCCTGTTTCCCATTCTTTGGGGTCGCAACACGTCTTCTTCTAATCTTTCTTCGGGAAGATAAATATTGATGATAGATGAAACTTACCATACAAATAGTGGTTCAAAGAACTGCAGGACAATGACGAATCCCAAGGTGACCAGGATAAGCCCGAGGTTCAACAGCAGCATCAGGCAGCACATGCCTTTCACGTTCGGGCAGAAGGGGTTGGGGGCCGCCATCGCATCTACCTTCACTCCTGCCTGAAATTTCAGAAAGTTTAACTTTAGCAAAGTGAACACTGCCTCGCTGGTCTAGTGGCCGGAAGTCCTACTGGTGTGCATGGAATCCTGGGTTCAATTCGCAGGATGGGAAAAGTGTAATCATTTTTTTTATTTTCTAAAACGTTGCCCCACACTAGGACTTTCTCCTGTATCGTGGGTGCGTTCACAAACATTTAAACTCACATACACAAATACCCAGACCCAAAACAACTATCTGTAGGCCATACAAATATTTGTTCCGTGCGGGGATCGAACCCGCGACACGCAGCGCAGCAGTCCAATCGTTCAGCCACTGCGCCAACCGTGCCGTCAATTTATTTTTCCATCAGGAATTTCTCAGTAGAAGCTATGGACTCTGATATTGTGCGCAGTTGATGGCAATTGGTTTGCCCCCCTATTACGTGGGACTTAAACAATACTGGTGAAATAGGTGTACTAATGGGTACTTTTCTACCTAACCCTTCGGGGATAGGTGGGTGGGATGTTATGTTAAGTGATCACCTAATAATTTTTGCACATCATCATCATCATCATCCACAACTCCACTTCACCCACTGTTGAGTATAGGCCTCTCTTTGCTTGTGTCGAGGTCTACGTTCATGTACCAGACTTTTTTTTTTTGGTGGGTGGAAAATCATCAAATAAGGGTGAGGGTGTAAGCTCTTGGGCAGAGCGGAAGGGAGTGTCAGACTTCTACTGACTAAAAACCACCCATGTTCCTTCTTCGCCCTTATGCCGAGGCCACGTTATCTCTTTCGATAATCCGCAGCCCCCACGGGGAAGCAGCCCCGCCAGCCTCATTCAGGATATTCCCGCGATGGCAACAACGTCGTCTGTTGATTTTCATGAAATTTTACTTTCAGAGGAACTGTCGAGCATGCTATTTTAGAGAAGGTTGTTGAAAAGCTATCATTTCAATCTTACCTTTCTGGAGACTTTAGATCTGTGTGTAGATGCGACAGAGGGCGCCACTGCACTTCTGTACGAGTACACACTGCGAGGTGCTCGAGACTGCCGGCTGTAACAGACAAACAATATTTATTGCTTTGACTTTATGGTCTATATGTTCCTACTGGGACACAGGTCACACAGGATTCCTCCCTGTGAGAGCACGCCATACTTCACCATGCGGTCCCAGTGCAAGTTGGCAGATATCACTAACTGAGGTGACTACCGTGGTGGTGGTCAGATAGGCAGTAACCCGACTAAAATACTGGTATTCAGATGTACCTATTCGTTTAGACTGGAAGCCTGTATCATAGTTTGGAAAAGGCTCGGCAGATGATGAGATACTTCGCCGTTTTTAATAGGCTTCGTTACCCCTAAACCATCACTCACACAGCAGGTCAATATTGAACAAAACAAACATTATGAAATATCAAGCGATATTAAACCATCTACGGTGCAATAAAATTCTAACCTACTCTTCCCGTAACCCTTGTCGTTATGGACTTATGGTTGGTAACAACCTACTCTTCCCGTAACCCTTGTCGTTATGGTTGGTATCTACGGCGACCCCATATCAAAATCATCTGCTCAGTTAAAATAATCTCTCCGTAACCTTACTATTCTAGTCTAGTGTCATCAAAGTAAGGAATATAGCTCACTCCGTGACAGCGGCATTCGTTCCAGCGCGCTGTGTGTAACCGGTGTTCACGCGCATCTTCGCGCTCTTAATCTGTAGCGCACGTATGTCACGAGCATGACACTTGTCGACAAGACACGCTGTGCTTTATTTAGTTACTAGCTGATACCCGCGACTTCGTTCACGTGGAAATTTTGATGTGTGACTGTCTCGTTGATCGAGTGGTCTCAAGTGCAACTACTGAGGATGAGGTCCGAGGTTTGATTGCAAAGTGTTTTCGCAGTAGAGGCCACGGAGCGTGGTTTTCGTGCCAGGTCGATGGCAATGTTATATCTATAGACATCAAACGCCCCCTATTCCATGGCGCTTGAACATTACTGGCAAAATGTGGGTTTACGATTAGGTACACCACTGCCTAACTCTTTCGGGATCTTCTGTTGGCACTGGATGGGAAAACTCTTCGGAAAGTGGAATTTTCGCATCTACATCTAATTCCAGGCGACTCTCTCCTGTTTAAAGCAGCTTATTTGCAAAGACATCTGTTCCATGGCCAATCGCAGATTTTTGGTGATGTTGCAAGTAGGGGTAAGATTCAACGGCAATTTGTAAATGGAAAGTGCAATCTGGCCATTGTTAAGCAAAGTTGCGGCAATGCCCGAGGCAGCCACAGCCGATAAGACGGCACGGTTGGCGCAGTGCCTCGGCGTTTGACTGTGGCGCTGCATGTCCTGTATTCGATTTCCACACTGAACAAATAGATTTACGTCGCGGGTCTTATCTAATTTTAATTAGGTTTTTATTTTAAAGTTTTACAGCTGTTTTTCTTACTGTGTACCTGTCAATTTGTATTTGTTGACTATTCACGACAAATATTAACACCGCAATTCTGAAAATGGTGTCAAATGAACAATGCCATCTGTCGAAGACGAAGTTAAACTGCCAAAATTGAATGCATGGGAAGCAAACATACACTATAGGGTTTAGGCTATGTAGTCTCCTGCATGAATGGCACGCGGAGGTACTACACTGGGGGATAACTCCGCTGCCGCGGTATATTGCCGCATGGCGGACAGACCCCTGGTGTGATTTCATGACGACATGGAGAGAGCGACTGTCGCAACCCCGTGCAGGGCACAGTGGTGGTAAGTCTCCGCTTTGAGGAGTGGCTTGAGAGGCGCCACGGCGCCCTCACCTTCCGTCTGGCGCAGGTCCTCACCGGACACGGCTGTTTCGGGATTCGGGAGGCACCTGCACCGAATCAGGCGGAAGGAAACGCCCAAATGCTACTATTGCAAGGATCAGCCGGAGGACACGGTGGAGCACACCGTGGAGCCCCGCTTGGGTTGAGCCCCGTCGTGTTCTCTTAGCGACGATCGGCGGCGGCGACCTCTCGCGTCCGGCCCTGGTTCAAGCCATGTTGCGGGGCGAGAGGGAATGGGCGCTGTCGCCTCCTTCGGCGAAGCAGTGATGCTAGCGAAGGAGGTGGCGTGGTGAGAGAGAGAACCTCTCGTCCCAGCCGCAATAGGAGACGCTCTTGGCGTCGGGGGTCACGTGATGGCTTCCGGCCACCGTACGCGCGGGCCTGTGGGCGGTAAGTAGTGTCGTAAGACGACGACAGGCAGTGTCGATGGCGCGTTCGGTCCACGCGCGCCTCAAAGAGATGTCAGCAATATGGTTGAGGCCTGCAAGGGCCGCCGCTTGTCGGGGCTACGGGTTGTTCGAAAGAAATATCGCGGCCACAGCACAAAAGGCAAAAACGGAACATGGGTGGTTTTTAGTCAGTAGAAGTCTAACATTCCCTACCACTCTGCCCAGAGCCGGAGGAGTCAAATGATGATTTCCCACCCTTCAAAAAAAAAACCCTATATAGATTTTCAAAGCAGCGTCATTTAAACTAATCAAGGGTACATTTTGTTATCGTAACTGTTTGAAAAATACGATTTAAAAGTTATCTTGTGAACACATTTATTAATTAGTACCGTTTTGATGCAATAGATGTCGTTGCATGTATGTTTCTAAATGATGATAAGTTCTTCTTAAATACTTTAAATTCGTATATCTTTTGATAGAGAGCACCAATTACAATGAAACAAAAACTAAAACCCTAATCTTATTAGTTTTAAAATGTACACGTGAAAATACTATAATAAACTAATACACCCAAGACACACAGACACAACAAAAGAAAACATTATTTTTTCTAAATAATTATGTTCAATATACAGAAACTCTACGTCAACAGATTTATAATATTGTATTTACAATTAAAAGTAGATTATATTAATTTAATCTGAATTGATTTGAAAATCATATAGCATCGAAATGAAAACAAATACCTGGAACTTACAAAAAGTGAAATCCGATTGGGGATCGAACTCGCGAACACGTTTCAACATTTTTGGAAATCTTTCAACATTATAAAAAATCACAAAAAGTGGATACTGACTGTGATTTGAACTTGCGTACCTTTGTTTACAGGTAAGTCGCTGTACCGTTAGGCTACGTACACCAGTGACAAATAGCTTGAAATAGACCTTCTGTTTTAATATAGTATGACAGTTGACAGTTCGATTGTGATTCGACTTTGATTCGATACCGGAAATTTGAAATGACGTAAGGGACTTCAGCTTTCTCTTGGATTTGCAACGCTCGCACCAGGTGCTTATAGTGAAAAATTGCACAGCACGCTCGATGTCCCTTGCGTTATTTCGTATTTCCATTAGCAAGCTGTAAAACAGTTGAGGATTATGGATAATGCAATACTGCTCACCCCCTTAAGTTATTATGGGGATAATATATAGCCCATGTGTTATTCCAGACTATAATCTACCTCTGTGCCAAATTTCATCCAGATCCGATCAGCCGTTCTCGCGTGAAAGAGCAACAAACATCCATCCATCCATCCATCCTCACAAACTTTCGCATTTATAATATTAGTAGGATGTTTTCATTATCAAAGATAGACTTGGCTTGGGTATTGTTGGTTTAATAGGTTTAAGATTATGAGTAAAGTGGAGAAAAGAGTGATTTGGGTGTCCGGTGGTGTGACTGTTATCTAATAGGAGACACATTTTTGGTTAGATTTGATTTGAGGTGTAAAAGTTGTAAATAAATAACTCCAGGATCTAATAGGCCCCTGGAGTTATTTATTTACAACTTTTACACCTATGTTTAGCAAATAAAAAACTTTGATTTTGACTTTGAAAACTGCCAACTTGCGGAAAATAGTGATCTTCAATTATTATCATCCGCTTTTTCTAGTAAAGGGCATGTGGCACAGAAATGTTTAATTGTAGCTACATAAAATTATAACTTAATACCCGAGGATCGGTACGATAATACCTACAGACAATTCCCCTGTAATCAGTCACACAGTTCATTTACAGCGGGTTAACATTTTGTATCGGTCGTCAGTTTAAAGATGAAAAGGGTTACTACTTTTATTTTGACACAAACAACGATTAATTTGTTTTCTTATTTCATCTCAACAACAAAAAACTATCTAACGTCTATTAAGTTAAAAGTTCAACAAAAAATAATTGGATGGACATTCCTATTTAGTTTTTTGTTAATTCATTGACAGTTTAGAAAGTTTGAACAAAATGGTCTAAAAAACGGACAAAGGGAGAAACCCTTAGTCACTGTGAGATGCTCAAATATTTACTTACAAATAAGATGTCAAATACTATAAAAAGTTTAAGTACTTTTTGCTTTAAGGGTTAAAAAAAAGCTCTTGAAAAAGATGGTTACGAGTCCGTATAGTGTTTATTATAAGCTTTATTTAACTTGCCTTGTTAGTTCGTTAGTTATTTAGTATGTATTGGTCAAATATTGCAGCAGATTTGCAACCAGTTCCCCCCAACCGATTGTGCTAAAATATTGCATATACCTTTGGTTCTGGTGACAATTCATTTTTATGACAGGCATGACCTTCATCATGACGATCCTGCCGCCCGGATCGCCTGGGGCTGCAGTCTCTACACTAATAATGACGCTACGAATGTCGCTAAGTCGTAAAATCGTAAACTTTCTTTAATAGATTTTCAACCTTATGCCGTTGAAATAAAGCTGAAAATCTATTACAGAAAGTTTACGATTTCTCGACTTAACGACATTCGTAGCGTCGTTATTAGTGTAGAGACTGCAGGCCCTGGATCGCCTCTTTAGATTCCAGATAACGATCCCCTAACAGTTATTAGCACATTACCGAAACTGTATACGCGTTCAATGTTGATAGATAAACCTTATTTCCTTCTTTTCATTTTAATAAAAAGCTTGTTTTTTATTATTTCCTACGTGCTTTTTGAAATTGGTGACGGTTCGGATAGCCACCATGCGACTCATAAATTAGCAGTTGTATTTGCAACGCGTTGTTGATAATACCACCGCTAGTTCTGCTGGATTTTCAACTCTTATTTCATGAGCAGGCAATAATGTATTAGAAATTTAATCGAAAATTTATAATCTGATTTATTGGTAATGCTGCTTTTATTCATTTGCTTAAGATTATTAATATTGTCATTAGGTAATTCTAACAAGCATCCCGTACGTCTGTATTAGGGGCAGGCAATTTAACACGAGAACGAGGTTAGGTGAGGTCTAAATATTGTTGAACCTATGGGAATCAAAATTGAGTCTTGTCGGCGAAAGTCAAAGGATTGTGATGTCATGCAATTGAATTACCAAAAAAGGGCAGTAGGTAGCTTCTATTGCCCTACAAAAGAATAGGGCTGTCAACATCACAATGGGTAGTTTTCTTTTATGTTACTGAATGATTACCTTATGGACCACTTGATGATTGGTTAGAAGCATCGCTATAGAACCTTTGCGCTCCTTAAAATGCTTCTTGGATCACATCACATGCCCTTCACACCAAAACTCAGTTACGCTTTTTAGCGGTGAATTCATCAGCTTTACTATTTCCTCCTCAGGTTCGCCCTTGGCCTAACACAATAGAAAGAAAGACCCAAGACCCATAGAGTGGACATTGGGAAATTACTCATATAAAAATTTTTGATCCCGAACATTTTTGATTTTGAAATGGGAAAACTACGACACTCGACCCCGACACTCCCTACCGCTCTGCCCAGAGCGGGAGGAGTTATTTGACGATTCCCCCCTCCCCCCAAAAGGGGGCGCTTTTAGCGCGGTTTCACTTAGTCTAATTTTTACGCCCTTGCTGAAGGCATTCACAGGATAGTCCGGTTAAGCAGAAGTCATAGGTTGACCTGCGGGATGCCATTAACAAAAAAATTCTAATGTAGATTGATGGACAGCCCTGAACTATTCCTGTATCGTCACACCATCCAAGGGAACAGCAGAGAAAGTAAAATAAATTCGTCTCGCCCTAACTCCGTCGTTACGGCACTCCATCGAGCTTTTTATATCTGATGGCCTTTTTTCGTGCACTGTACCGAATTAAGCATTTTTTTCTTCTGACGCTACTGTTGATTTAAATGTTAAAATGAACGAATTCTGGAATGTTTCACACGGTGCCTTTGACTTTCTTCGATAAGAAAAAATATACGCGTCGCCTTGGGAATCTCGTCACTTTTTTCGTCGTTCAAAAAGACTGATCTAACGTCATCATCATCAGCCTATTAATGTGAAGTTGACTTTATGTCGTGATTTCGAAAATATCCAACAAAATTAGGATGTTAGGCACAGATTGGTTACGGTTATAAGTGTAGAGAAGTACCAAATAGAGATAGAGTTTCTGAGAATCTGTGTGTGTTTAGAGAAATAGTAAAGTATGGAAGTAGAAGACACGTTGCGCCAACCACAAATTAATTAGTTAAGTTAGTTATTAGCCATAAAACACTTTTATTGTTCTTATTTATTTTAAGTAACTATACCACTACTACTACTACTACTGTGTTTATCCTTTAAAAAATGAACTACCTACATTAATGTGTAGACATTATTTGTATGCCTTGCAAGGCAGCACATAGTGATACTATATATTCTTTTGATAACACCTGATAACTCTTTTACCTATGTGTCACAAATAAAGATTTTTGAATTTGAATTGAATTAAGGTCTGGTATCACAGGAGTCAGAGACAGCCCACTATGCTAAGCCTGCATGGAGTAAGATGCGGCATAGAATCTGCAAACTGTCTAGTAGAGTACTTAATTTCGGTAACCCAGGTACTCACAGATCGTCAGTAATACCTAGGTCCTAGGTGTTGCCTTTTTCGGGGCTCTGGGGTGGATCGAATAATTTTCCCATCAGAAGTAGTAGTAAGACAATAATGAAGTCCCTGATGGAACACGGCCACACAATAGGCTCGCCCCCAATTCCACATGACTAAAACATAACTGGCGAAATGTAGGTATACTATACCTACGCATCTGCTCAACACTTCACGGTAATACAAGCTTGATGTTAAGCCCAGCCACCAACATGTGCAGCTAGACCTTAAACGTTCGATTTAACTCCGTGGTACATACATAGGGGCCAATAAATCGTGCCCCAGATGCCTGGGTTCGATTCCCGTGTCGCGTCATCATTGCGCTGTCGGCGGAGAATTATACGAGCAATGATTTACAACGTAACTGTATATTTGTTTGGTTTAAGCGAGCATTTTGTATTGATATAGCTTCTTGTGCTGTTGCTTGTATGTAAGCATTCGCACAGATAGACTAGCTTATCCCGCGGCTTTGCCCGCGTGGAGTTTGATAGTTGTCCCACTCAATTGTGCTGAAGGAATAAGAATAAAAGTGATGTGAAAATCCTATTTAAATCCAGATTATAACTATTCGTGTGCCAAACCTCCAAATACGTTTCGCTGTTATTACGTAAAAGAGTCATCATCCCATCCATCCATCCTCACAAACATTCGTATTTAGAATAGTAGTAAAATTCTTATTTTTGATTTTTCTAAAGAAAATTGGCATAAAACATTTACCTACCGGAACTATTGTATTGTATCCCTAATCCTTTTTTCTTAAAAAAAAAGTACTCTATAGTCTCAGTTTAATCGGACCAGACGCTTCAGAGTGAGACAGATAGTTTTTTTTTATGAACCGTAAATATGAATTCGGTAAAAAGCTGTTATCTTGACTTTACAAACAGACACTTCAATTTTATTTATCTGTATAGATATTGTTTTGATTCAAAAGGCAAATAAATTCTGATCATAAAATTGTCCGTTGACCCGGTCACATAGAAACTCTAAGTTTCGCATAAACGCACACTTTGTTGCAAATTTTCCTTTTGAAATCTAGGCAATGTTTCTAGTACAGAATATCTACGTCTCTATGATTCATACATGATACATGCGCCGTAAAATTGCCTTTTGAACAGTTTCCCATCAATCCACGCGTTTAATGCAAAATGTTTTGTTCGGTTAGAGGGCTAAACAAACGGGCGGTTGGAACGCAGCGGTTTTTTCAACGAAATGAGTAATTTTTTTCACGTTTTTCTTTGTATAGTTTGCACTAATATAGCTTTCTTTATGCTGTTTCTTACCTATTTTATTTATTCTAATTTATGGTAAGTAGCCAATAAAAAATAATAATAGTTAACTACATAAAAGAGGGGGCTACTGAGATGACGAGTATGGTATGGAAGAAGAACAAATACTACGCCGCCGTCCCCAAAAGAAGTAGGGTAAGGGGAATGATCACTATTTCCGTTCAGAAAATTGCCAAAAATGATAACAAAAAAAAGCGAATACAGCTTTACAAAACTGTCGAAAAAGCAACGCCTTTATTAAATTATGTAGATAAGCCTAGCTTTCAAAGAGACAATGCTGATATTAGTAATATACCCTACCATAGACTACCACACAAAGTTTTGAATATTATAATCTCTACTTTATGCGACGCAAGTAGGTACCTTAACTGTCACCTAGACTGGTTGCAAATGACTAAGGTACGGCCCTAGAGCGGCCCAACCGCTCACCTGTCCCAATTCGGGGACGCTCGGCGCCTGCGCACGTATATCGAGGCCCGTTGGACTAAATTAGTGGGATTTAAGGACTTAGCGGGACCAATACTGAGTAACGGTGCATTTACATGATTCGAGTCAGTGAACTGTGCTAGTGTGCGGTCATACCATGACTTTCAATTACCACCATGAAACTGTTTTAGATGGCACTTTTATGGGAAGTTGTCATGCGAAATTTGGAAGGTGTGCGATAATGTTTTTATTATTTTCATGAAAAATCATTTTAATGGTTTTCATGGTGGTGGTAAACATGGGTTTAATAGTAAAATATCTGCCGTAAAAGAGCTGTCAACCAAACATTCTCTACATCAAACTTTAGTGACCCATACGCTAAAATGTTTGCTGGGAAATGACTTTTTTAAGGTTTTACCGTAAACGGCTCATGGGAAAAGTTAAAATTACAGAAAAACTAGTATAACAAAAAAATTTGAAACAGTGGGAACTTCGACCTCCTTTATTACCTTAACAGAAAGGTTATTTTATTAAAAAATATTTTGTTCCTTTAGACTTCGTTAAGGGTCATCTTACACCCATTATGTATGAGAAACATTATGTAATGTCGGTAGATTTAACTAGGAGGCACCCATCAGTGCCTCCCAGTTAAATCTACCGACAGAACCTTAGGTCGCTGGCTCAAACTAGATACGAAGACTACGCATGGGTGTTTGGGTGCAGCTCGGGAGAGGTCTATGTCCAAGTGCGGTATTTATTTAAATTGAACCCTTTACCTATCTGGTCTATCAGCACACTATCAGTCAGCATGTCAAGGCTCATAACCCGGTCCAAAATGTAGATGTCTAAGGAGAAGGACGGACAAGAGACAAGCAGAGCTCGCTTTGAATAGATGTCCCGTATAATAAGAGATCCACATAAAATGGTGTTCTAAAACTTGATTAGTTGTCGTGCGCGAACCTGTGCCCGGGTACGTCCTTAAACTGCGACCAGCCATCGAGGGACGGGCAGCAGCGTCCTTTAAACTTTCGGTGACCTCACTGCGATCCCTAAGCCGCCTGCCCAGCGCAGCGTAGGGATTATGGCAGCCTTTGTTCAGCAGTGGACGTGTTCCGGCTGATGATTGTATGTACCTGTATACCCTAATAGTTGACCTGTGTAATAGTTTTCGTTCCCTTACCTTATTTCTGAAGGCGGTCTGTAAGCGGCGCTGGTAACATACACGTCGGAGTCAGCTCTCGGGGAGCCGTTGGTGTGTGGTGGCCGTCTTCCATTCCTGTGCTCGCCTGATGGGGACCTCGTCCTCTCGTCCATTGTCTGGAAAATACAGGAAATATCGGTTCAAATTATCTGAAGTTTAGGTTTACATTGCTATACTCGTAATATAAGTGGAAAAGTTGGTCTTTCGGGGCTGCTGCGCGTTGTTCGACTAACGGTTGCTTGCTAACATTACAATTCAGATATTCGTAATGGATTGATCAGGGGGTCTAAAATGGCCACGTTAGCAGATCATAAAATGAATTGCGTGAAAATTCGTAAAATGGTCACAGACGCAATTCATATTATGATCTGCTAAAGTGACCATTTTAGACGCCCTGCCCTTTGCAACTCCTCTGTTCTGTGTATAAGTAAAACTAAACAGGTCATAATATATACAAATGTCGATAATCATACCCCTACCGTGTACTCCGACAAGGTCCTCTCAGACGGTGCCCTGTGACTGTCATTCTCATCTCTGCTGGATGCTCTATGATGGTAACCAGACGACGGGGAGTCCACTCCAGACCGGTGCGTCGCTACGTAGTGATTGTTCTTGACTTTATGCGCCATTTTGGATTCTCAGGATCATCAGCACTCACACATACTGGGGTTACAGTCACGCATAGTCCGATGGGAGACGGGAGCGCATTTTTGCCGTGTTAGAGCGTTTGCGACTTTTTTGTGTCGTTATTGTTTTAGTTCATCGTTCGTTGTTGTTTTTTTAACCCTGTGCAACAAAGAAAAGATATGGTTATTATGGTTTTTAACATATGTACGTACGTAGTTTAGTTGTAGCTTTCTGGGTGTTTGGTCTGGGGATTGAACTCGTCGTAAATCAAGTACCTATATTGGAACAAGTTTGAAAGTGGCGCTTGTTACAAAAGTCGTCTATCTATCTTGGTTAGGAAGTGGAAATTATGTTTTTCCTACTCCTCCGCTATTCTTTTCTGATTAATTTCGTTGCGGGATCCAAGACAGTTAAATCATTTCTCTGGGACTTCGTCGAGCTTCATTGTCTCGGCGCTTTTCTTGTGGTCGCCACTGTTGATTCTGGTTAACAGGAGTTACAGTGGTTTGGGAATAGTGTGGCGGGCTTGTCCCAAATAAAAAAAAATCTATCTTGGTATTGTCATGTAATGAGCAGGGATAAAAAAGTCATGAATATAAACGTTGATGGGTGGAAAGGGAGAGGAAGGCCAAAGTAAAGATGAATGGATTACGTGAGGAATGATATGAAAAAGAAAAGAATAAATGGCACCGTAACGTCTAACAAGGTTGAGCTCCACGATAACTGACAAATGCTTGCACTGACTGGACGGGTCCACTCAAATCTGTGTGGTGCTTTCTTCAAAAGACCATCTCAGACACTAATCTGCATAGTCTTCGTGTATTTTATTATTTTTATATTGTGAATGTGAGGACCGTGTGGGTTTTTATGTAATTTTAACGATTGTCTTTGGTATTGTTCGTCGTGACGTTGAGCTCCTTGAGTTATAAGTCGAGCTCCACGATAACTGACAAATGCTTGCACTGACTGGACGGGTCCACTCATATCTGTGTGGTGCTTTCTTCAAAAGACCATCTCAGACACTAATTTGCATAGTCTTCATGTGTGTATTATACCAAGATTATGTCTGTACCTTGAACATATTATAAACCCAAACGATTTAAGAGTGTTCATGAAGTTTCTTGCCATTCTTCTCATGAGACCAACGCTTTATTGGAATGGGCAACTACAGTACAATCACGAGTTATTATGCCTTGTGACTGGGACTGTAGCTTAGTTTATTTAGCTTCAGTAGTTTACTGCCGCACTCGGAGAGCTTCAGTGGTTGCTTGGGACGTCGCTTGGTAAAGGTTTTTGGTAGTTTTGTTATACAAAAGTATGTCAAGCCTTTGCTGGGTGGCGGCTTGAGTAATCGTTGGATATCTCTGAGTGCCGCAGTTAGTTTAATTTCGACTATTCAAAAGTGCCTGTAACGGCCTACTTGAAATAAATGCTTTGATTTTGATTTTGAAGGTAGAATGGAAGAAGCAAATGTGTTGCGTCGACCCCAAATAGAATGGGATAAGGACAGGAAGATGACGATGATGACTTCGTAAATAATATAAGAATTAATATAAAAAAATAAAAAAACAATTCCAAAGTTTTAAGAGTTCTAGACTAACGTGGCTTACGGTCGTGGGTTGGAACCAGGTAGAAACTTAACTTTGTGTAATTTATTTTCAATCGTGACCCAGTGAAACGGTGGGAGAAACGGGCTTACCTTACAAACGACTAATTTATAAAAATTAATAATAATAATCTACCAACCCACACTGGGCCCGCGGGCCCACTCTCACAGAAGTTCCTGAGTCCCAGAAGGAAACATTACAAACTGATGGAGTAACGTCTATTTGACTGTTTCATTATTTTGTGTACCTACTTATTGGCCTAGCAGTGGTGGCCCAGTGGTTGCGGCCCGACTTACGAACAGTAAGTCGTGGGTTCGAACCCAGGCAGACGCATTACTTTTGTGTAATTTATTTCATCACCACTGCTCTCAAAACGGTAAAGGAAAATGTCGTGAGGAAACCGGCATGTCATATAACCAAAAAAATTCGAAGACATGTGACATCTACCAACCCGCACTGGGCCCGCTTGGTGGATTATAGCCCATCCCTCTCCTAGAGAGGAGGCCTGAGTCCCTGAAGTGGGAACATTATATTAGCTGATGATGATGATTGGCCTATTAGTAACCCAGAGTTAAGTTAATTCTGCTGCATTCTCTTACATGTTGAATTACGACGACATAAAAGAACCACAGACAACATCTGGAAATTCTAAACTATGTTCTGTCCAGCAGAATGTAAACGAAACCGAATTGTTTGGGCGACCTTGGACGACTTATGTGACCACAATCATTTTTGGGTCATAAGCTTACAGAAATAGAGTTTATAATCCAATAAAATGTAAGCAAGTCAGAATTATTGCACGAAACAATGGTACATTCCGATCTTAGTCGATTAGTGACGCAACGATTGCAGGTATCGAGTCATATCGATATTATTTACCTGTTCAATTGCGCGGAGTACGTTTTTTTGTAGTTTTTATCGATTACTACGATCTATTGAACGCGGTTTTGAAATTAAAGACAAAAAAACTTTGTTTTGCGCTGGTTAAACAATGACACATACAGTCTGCACATTTTTTTGGTTTTGTTTTGCTTTTATTAGAATGTAAGTTTCGTTAGAGTATAATGTGTAATTTAGTGTTAGGTATAAGTGTGTGTGTGTATAAAAAATAACTTAAACTATGATACTAAATATTAATTTTAGTATCAATTATTATTACTTACTGTAAATATTCGTATGCCGCGTCTAGCGGTGGATATGTCGAGAACTATACCATTTATGTAACAACTTTGTAAGTACCGTATCCTACGAATGTAAGTTTCGTTAGAGTATAATGTCATAATGTATAATGTATAATTTTGTCTTTGACAAAAAACATAATCCGTGACATAAAAGGGTTAGAATCTACAACTGGTTAGTAATTAATGGAAGGCAAAGATACAATACAATTAACCAACATGATGGTAAGTGGTCACAACCACCTTAAAACAACAGCTGTCATAATTTTAACCTAGCTTCCAGTCTAACCGGTAGTCAGAACCAGGTCAGGCACTTACTACACGAAAAAGAAGAAGACCGGATTATATTAGATACCAGTATACATAGAGTGACTGCCTATCTGACGTGGGAATCCAATAACAGTGCCCGACTTGAAAATCGAACCAAGGACCTCGTGTTCAGCAGTCGTGCTAGCGACCACCAGACCAACGTGGCAGTCCTTTACACTCCTTACCCAGTCACACTCCATTTTCACTTACGGTAGTAGAGAGCTATATTTACATAACAGAACATCACGCCTGAAATCCCCGAAGGGTTAAACAGAGGTGTACCTGAGACATAGTACACCCACATTTTGCCAGTTATGTTTAGGTCCCATATTTAGGGCGATCCTATTGCCATCAACCGGCACAAATTCAGAGCTCTTTTACCTCCTAAGTCTAAATGTACAGTCTACCAATTAATTAGCTAATTAATACAAGTATTATAACGATGTAGGTAGTATAAACACGGAGTCTAGGGTGTGCGTGAGGAAGTAGCTCACAACGGTGCATTGCTCACATTTCGCGAATTCCTCCCGAGATGAATGAAGCGGCCCAAGTAAGAAGATATAAGTGATTGCTATTAATTTGTAATAAGGTAGGTAATACAGCGATTCCATGTGAATGGATTCAGAGTCACGACTACACCATTCATCAATGCAAGGTCAGCTTATAATTGAGGAGTATAGCTTTATATGTCTTCGAATCCTACTAATATTATAAATGGGAAAGTTTGTGAGAATGGATGGATGTTTGTTCGCAAAAACTCTGAACGGATTTGGATTTGGAGGATGAAATTTTGCACACCGATAGTTTATAACCTGGATTAACACATAGGCTACTTTTTATCCCGGTAATATGATCCCGTAGGACCATTATCAACACCACGGGGGCGAAGCCGCGGGTATAAGCTAGTGTACTAATATAATCACAGGTATGGTCTAACTGTAAGCCTATCCGTCACCCTACGTACTACCAAGTTCACTGACGATCGACAACGTTTTAACCTTATTACCTTAGGGCATAAGGGTAAAATCGCACCCCGTCAGTCTTCTTTATCGTGTGGTTAGTGCCTAACCTGGTGACAGAGTCTCTGACTTTGCATACATGCCGTCGCGAAATATCTCTTAGGCATGCTGGTTTCCGTCGGGGCTGTGGGTTGTGCGGACACTCCCTTTCGCTCTGCCCAAGAGCGGGAGGGATTATTTGATGATTTAAAATGCAATGCAAATTTCTCACGATATTTTTCTTTACCGAAGCAAGTGATCATCATTTCAGCCAAAAGACGTCCACTGCTGGACATAGGCCTCCCCCAGGCGTCGCCACATTGACCGGTCCCGTGCGTCTCTCATCCAGCGGGTTCCTGCAACCTTGACCAGGTCATCGGTCCACCTAGTGGGAGGCCTTCCAACGCAACGTCTTCCGGTTAGCAAGTGATACTCGTACCTTAATGCAATACGCACATGATTCCGGAAAATCAGAGCAGCACCTCTGATTTTCCAGAATCATCAATCTTGGGTTCAAACTTAAAAGAGAAAACCATCACTGAACTCGTTAGTAAGTACCTATAACCTGCCTTTGAGATTGATAATAGGGTCTAGTCCACCCCGTCGGCGCTGCGGGTTGTTCGAAAGAGATACCACGTCCTCGGCACAAAGGGCTAAGAAGGAACATGGGTTCTTAGTCAGTAGAAGTCTCCCTACCGCTCGGTCCAGAGAGGGAGGAGTCATGTGATGATTTCCCACCCCAAAAAAAGGGTCTAGTCCATTTCAGAGGTGTATCAATGTCCCTGGGTCATCTACAGTGGTCTATAATTTATATGTGTTAATTTCTGGTCATGAATTTACGTATGTGTATTTCATGAACATCTTACAAATTAGTTAGACCGTATCATTCCACTTGCACCAGCACTGCTAGTATATGAGCCTGCATGCATACTTTGCATGGGCCATTGTTTTTGTCTCGCAGGTACAGTAACGGTCAGAAAAGGTAGACGTTATTTCGCAAGTGCCTGTAGTATGCAGGCTTAAGTAGTGGCAAGTACACCTAAACCTGTAAACTAAAATAGATCAGGCCTGTAGAAAATAATCTACATCATCATTCTCATCAGTATGTCGCCCTTATTCCAGTTCATTTGGGGTCGGCGCAGCATGTATGTTTCTACCACATTTCTCTATTATACGTTATCTTACCAGGAACCTCCTTTCTTATATTCGGTCCTCTGGACTTCCTCTCTCTTATACCCGATCCACATTCATACTCTTAGAAAATAATATACATCAGGGGTTTACCAGTGGTAAGGACATCAAATCCACTTTTTGGGAATTAATGAGGGGGACGAATACTAAAATTATAAATGCCCATCTGTCAGTTACCTTAGCAGAACGAATTCGCTCAGATGCTCAGACATAGCGTTAACGTACCTTAGGACTTAAATTATATTCTTATTCCGTTCCCATAGGAACAGTCGCGAAGCCGTGGTCATACGTAGGTAAGTATTCCACAAAAAGATAAAAACCCAGTAACACCTCGAACCTAGGACTGCTTGCTCAGAAGTCGCGCTTCCAACCACTAGGCTAACATCACCAGCAAAATACTTGCAAAGCTCGTAATTTACCAACACTGGTAGGCATTTGAAGCCAAGAACTTAACGCAGTCACGACACGAAATAACACAAACACCTAATACGGCTGAATCTATTTGAATACAGTAGAAATTACCTTCCACGAGAATATTTTGCCAGAAATGGGAGAAAGGCAATTAATTCAATCGGGTTTACCGTTTGTTTTGGTACTTTAGCTCGGTTTTAGAAAGATGTTCTAAATTACGACGCAGTAGACTGAAACTCAAGGGCTGTGGGAGTCAGTTACATGGTATAAAACAAAAGTCGCTATTTTTGTCTGTTTGTTTGTCTGTATACTTAAATCTTTAAAACTACGCAACGGATTTTGATGCGGTTTTTTTTAATAGATAGAGTGATTCAAGAGGAAGGTTTTAGTTTATAATTTGAACGACATCCACGCGGGTGAAGCCGCGGGCATCAGCTAGTCTACATATATAAAAGGAGAACTGACTGACTGACATATCAACGTACAGCCGAAACTACTGGGGCTAGGAATGTGAAATTTTGCACACGGCTTCCTATTATAATGTAGGGGAGCACTAAGAAGGGGTTTTTGGAAATTCAACCCCTAAGGGAGTTAAATAGGGGATGAAAGTTTGTATGGAAAATCGTCATTTTTGTAGTTAAACCGACATCCACGCGGGTGAAGCCGTGGGCAAAAGCTAGTTCAATTATATTCAGGTAGACAGGATGCAGACCTCACCTCATAGTTGGGTACAGCCTAGGCAGATGATGTTGGGAAAGTGTTATTGAGTTTATTCTTCAGGATTTTTTCAAGAGCAGCTGCGGAGTCTCTTTTTGTGCCCGGTTGGTGGCAATATAATGCTCTTGCTCGCCCCCTTTTACAATAAACGGCGAAAATGGTGGGTAGGTACCTATTAGCACTATTACCTATTTACTACTCTGCCTTACCCTCTCGCGCGTGATGTTATGTTATGTGTTCTTGCTGATATACTGTTAATTTGTCTAGGCCTTCTGAGCGAAAAATTGCTTTTGATTTAAGCTGATAATAAGTATTTGAATGGTCGGAGAGACATGCTCTTACCACCCTATGTATGTATGTGATTTAGAAGCCTTTAAACATGTTGCTTACGTTAAATGACGTTCAAACCTATTCCAAGCTACTCGACCAAGTGCAAACTAGCCCTTCGAGCATAAACTAAGGGACATTCTAATATCTTCGAGTCCGAATTAACTGGCTTGTTTGGCCCCACCCTTATTGTACCGCTGTAAGGTTACTATTACGAAAGCTATGCAGGTAAATTGATGTATTGTTTATAATGTAGATAACCGTAATCCGATTGTTGACAGCCTTGTTAACGTATGATTAAACCTGTACGGACAAATTGTTGTCTGGTAGTCGTAAGCGTAACATGGGGTTTTTATTATAATCTTTTGGGAATGCTGCGTCTTATCTTGTCTTGTCTTTACTGTTTGAATTTTTTTATTTAGCGGTTTGATCAATAGCAATGAGTTCGATATCTCTATTACGTGGAATTAAAATCATCATTTATTTATTTATTTATTTTACAATTTATGTACACACAGTAGACGGCACAGGAAATTAACATTAACATAATACTTGAGTACAAAGGTACTGCTTATTTCTTAAGAAATTTCTGCCAGCAGACCTGCTAAAGGAGAAATGAAGAAGAAATGTAGACAATAGTGTATGAGAATGAGAAAAGGAAAAGAATAATGCTTAAATGAGCCTTAACTAACTTAACCTAAAATAATAAAATACACATATGAATAAAATATATATATATACTTAAATAAATACATAATGCTAAGATACATAAACAAATAAAATACATATGTATATAATGAATCATACTGGAGAGGACAGGTAGTGTTCTTTGACTCTTGTTTCAAATAAAGATATTGTCTTTAAGTCTCGGATACTAGGCGGAAGTGAGTTCCACAACCTTACAGCATGGACAGAGAAGGAATAAGAGTAATAGCTGGATTTATGAGGATGGGATTTAAGTAAGGTTCGAAGGTGCGATCTACATGGTGCGTCAGCAGGACGGGCATAAGAGAAACGCTCACGCAGATAAGAAGGATAGGACGGGTTGTGTAGAATCTTGAAGAGAAGACATAGGATCCTAGTGTTCCTGCGAAGGCGGATTGGGAGCCACTTGAGTTCTTTGCGAAGGTGAGATACGTGGTCATATTTACGCAGACCAAAAATAAAACGAATACTTAAATTTTGCAAGCGCTCAAGCTTATTTAATAGCTCCTCAGTAGCATCCAGGTAGCAGGCGTCGGCATAATCTATAATCGGCTGAATAAGTGTCTGAGTTAAGGCAATTTTAGTTTTCAACGGCAGCAGACTCTGAAGGCATTTCAGCGAATGAAGTGAAAAATGTACTTTACGACTGACCTCGTCATCTACCTAGCCCTTTCCCAACAACGTTGGGCTTGGCTTCCAGCCTAACCGACTGAGCTCAATATCACCCAGTTGACTTCGGTGACTAGGCGTACCAGGTAGGTTGGGAGAGCGCCCATGAATGGTGTGTAACATTATCAAAAGTTGACCGCTACTGATCCAATTTGTCTTTGATGATTGTTTTATTTTTTATCAACCCATCTCGGATTTGATCTGAGAATATCAGTATACGTTAGCTGAATATAGCACATAGAGCGACTTATACCCTTTGGTAGGTAGGCTGTTATGCTTTCGGGTTACCGACTACCAGTAAAGATTGTCAAAGATTTGACAAATGACAGCCAGGAGCAGCGGCTTAAGGTGATTTTCGAGGCACGGAAGAATAAGAAGTTTTGGGTGGTTCATGGACTCACTACTGTTGTTAGTATTTAGCAACAAGCTTCTCACATATGGTACTTAAATACCTGGGGACATCCAACAAAAAAATGCATGGTATTAGAAAAAAATCATTTAGATTTGACTAACAGATTTCAATACCTCCTTCCTACTTCTGTTCTCCTGGTAGTTTGTAGGACTTTACACCTGTCCTTTTTTTTCAACTCCAAAAAATGTTTTCAATAATATCGTAGAACTTATATCGCTGTTTTATTTTGTGCCTGGCTGTACTTTACGCATTAAAACTGAGAAAACTTTTTGTTTCATTCGCGGTTCGAATAAACCCATTCAAATTCTTCTATGGTCGATTCACACCGTGGTCCGAAACAGCCCATCCTTAAGAGCTCTTTTGCGTTTCACACCGCGGTCCGAACCGCTCGTGGTGCGAAACGACGAAAGACCCATGTGAAGGTAGGCTAGGCTCTTAGGCGGTTGCACACCGTCGAAATAAGTTATAAGCACATGTGTGTCCCACTCTAAGGTTTAATTGGAAACCACGTAGCTCGGTATCACGGTTGTATCGACAATCAACCACTTGAGTGTTTCCCAATGGTTCTATTTAAAATTAAACGGGAGAATTTAGTGATAAAGTTGTTTCAATAACTATAGTTATCCCAGGAGAACTTTTTGATGTCTTTGGACATTAATAGCATTTCCGGGCTATGAAATTGGTGTCATTTAATCGTGTTTTAGAAGGGTGGTCGAAGCATGAATTTTTAGATAAGATCTGAAGGTTAGCACTTGAGACGGTTTTAAAATATTCATTCTCTAATAGGGATGCAAGACTAGACGGAAGTAAATTTTTCTTGGCGATGAGTAATCCCGGAGACGGCTTGTCATCACGCTGCAATCTCCGAAGGGTTAGGCAGAGGTGTAGCCATGTGCTCCTCGAGTGCACAGGCGTTACCAAGATTCGTGAGGAGACCCTGGGAACACCACGATCTCTTGCGGATACCCTGAGGAGACCGGGAAGTCTGATCTGCTTCTGGAGGGAGGTGGGCTGGTTGGAATAATCGGCCGCCACGGCTCACGCACAATGGTCCACTTTAAGGACTAAGTGCGGAAACCTAAAACCCATAAAGAAGAAGAAGAAGTTCTAATTGCTATCAACCGGGCACAAATCTAAAATCCTAGGCTGCCACTGAAAAATTCCTGAAGGAAAAACCCAATAATACTTTGTCCGACCCGATAATCGAACCCAGAACCTCATGCACAGGAGTCGCGCTTCCGACGACTAGACCAACGAAGCAGTTATCATTATCACACATTAAAGACCCAATTCATACTGACTTTTGATTTAGATCTACATATTTCTCCTTATGTTTTAGTTCAATTGTACAACTGACATTTGCCGGAATGTACTTACAGTAAACAAGGTGTGGCCTGTTCAATAATAAGCCTAGAATGTGGCCTGATATCTAGTGGGTCTAGGCAGCTATTACTTACAGTTCTGTGTAGTTTTTTTTTTCTTTTATATATGGGGAATGTTATTTAAGGTAGCGGGGTTGGGCATGGGTCCCCTTGATCTCTGAATGCCTGGTACTCTAGGACAATCTGACCTAAAAGATAAGACTTTCAAAGAATTGACAGCCAAAGTAATTTCAGGCAAAACTTGTAATACCAATACCACATCATCATCATTCCGAAAGACGTCCACCGCTGGACATAGGTCCAAAGTGGATTACAGGCGTCAAGTTATGGTATGTTGAGAAGTCAATTTCATCTGCAATGTTTTCAGTCCCGGTTCCAGTTTGGGCTGGATCTTTCTTTACCCGGTTTATGGCAATGGGCTCTATTACATGGGACTAAAACATAAAAATCTACGTCCCCGTAAGTATATGAATACTAAACACTTAACAACGAATGCAAGTTACCTCGAAAAACTGAACAACGAATGCACGCTACATGTCTTGTTTTTCGAAACACTACTTTAAAGCTTTGAAAATACGATGAATTCTGCATCGATTAGTAATATTTTAAGACACTCAAGTAAAGGCTTACCGAAGTATTCTCTTACTTTAAAACAAAAGACGATCACACATTTAGTATCTGATTACTCGGATACAGATCTTAAGTAGCGGCTGGTCATTGACCCTGGCGTAAAACCGAAGGGCCTGACCACCTGCGAATCTTAGACAAGTGAAGCGGCCAAGTGGATTGCAGTTACTAAGATAACGGGCCGAAATGATAAACTGCCCCGCGGCTGCGGACTTTCTAGGGTTGTCTATTTATTAGAAGTTGAAGGTACCGTTTTTTTGTCGTGTGTCAATTTTTATGGATGGCCTCTGTCGAACTCAGCCTGTTTTGCTAAATTTGTGTTTATGCACTCTAAGATGGGGAAAAACCTGGATGAGGCTGGCACGGGACCGTTGAGAATGGCACAAGAAAAGAGAGGCTTAAACATACCCAGCAGTGGGTGAATTCAGTCTGTGAATCATGATGACTTCATAGACTAGCTGTGTTTGATATCCAGAGGTGTTTTTATTATGTACCTTTCTTCCTATTTTTATTTTCCCCAGTTCTGTTTAAGTTCCATTTACAGACAATGACAGCAGTTTAATTTTGATGCGGTATATTAGGACTTCTAAAAGCTCCCAGCAGGTCAACTGCATGGCCCACCTGAAAGACACTAAACTGACTACAAAACCGGGTGGGCCGCAGTAGGTAAAGCTTGTTCCGGTGGGGGAATTCCGATAATATCAAGTCATTGGGCTTTTACCATCAGGAATTTATTCGTAGCTGACTCGGAGTCTGGGTTTGTGGCGGTTGATGGCAATAGGCTCGCCCCCTATTACATACACCTCTACATAACTCTTCGCCCTTCGGGGATTAAAGGCGTGATGTTATGGTCTGAAAACGAAACTATTTAGTGAAAGCTATAATAAATGACATTTATTATTTCTTTGTCACGAACTCGCGACAACCCTTGTCGCTCCCGTACACATTGTACATTGTACAAACTGCAACATAGATTGCATACCATTTTTAATCACGCTGTAGCCTAATTCCAACCGTAACTACCGGTGTTAAGGTTGAAAATGAACAGGTTTAGAGGAGTGTAGAGTGGTTGATTGTAGCGGAATTAGGTCGGAACCAAACCCGCTACTATTATGAGACGAAAGTTTACGAGCTTGAACCTATGTGTTGTCGGTGGAAGGATTTATTATATTTTTAGGGTGTTTCTGTTGGGAATTAGTTAATGATACGTTTAGATCGGATCCGTGCCATTGACTATCGAATGTTTGAATGTAACCCGTAACCCGTGGTCGTAACCCGTGGGTTTGGCAAAAATGTAGATTATAAAAGGTGTAAAAACAGAAAGTTCTCCCCTTCATTGCGATATTTTTTTGTCAAAGTTCTCACAAGTTTTTTTAAAAAGACAAATGATTGGATAATTTCCGACCTCTAAGAGGACAAAGTTACGGTCAACAAGTTTGTTTGTCTATAACTTGACACCTTCATTATTTGATGAAATGATGATGATGAAATGATTACCTTCATTATTTGATTATTTAATCATCATCATTTCAGCTGGAAGACCACTGCTGTACATAGACCTCCCCCAGATGTCACCACATTGAAAGGTCCCGTGTGTTTCAAATCAACCGGATCACCGTAACCTTTACCAGGTCATCGATTCATCTAGTGAGAGGTCTTCCAACATCTTCCGGTTTGCGGTCGTCACACCAGAAATTTTCGGCCCTATCGGCCATCCGTTCTGCGAGCAATGTCTGGCAATTCTTGGGGCAACGTCGGTAACCTTCTGATTCAATCACGCAAGGTAACTTCGAGCATAGCCTAGCTAGGGCCTCATCAGAAGGCTTTGATAGGGCAAAGGCAATCCTTTGGGGTATTTTAAGCCTTCTGATGAGGCCCATTGTTAGCGGCCACGTTTTGGTCCCGTATGTAATCGCTGGCAACAGACACTGGGTGCTGGCTGCAACACACATGCGTATCATTCGTCTTGATTAAATAATATTCCCACTTGCCACTCAATAAAACCTACAGCCCTAAGCAGTATTATTTGCAATATCAAACAGAAACCCGGATGGCAGTAAAGCAGCTGTCACACTGCTAGATGTAGCGATAAGCGGTAGCGGGCAGGAATCCACGCAATGTCGGTCGTGACTGTGGCTCAGTTACTTTTAATGTGTAGCCAGGTGCTATTTACTTTTTAATTACTGGGCTTATAAAGTATCGTGATTGGTTATAAGTTACCGTGTTTATTTATGTCGAGATAAACTATGTATGGTTTATTATTAGTGTGGTAGGGCTGTGCTTTCTAGTTTCTTTGGTAATCTTGGTTGTGTGTTTAGAAATGCGTTTGCCTTGATGATGACAAATATTAAATGGAGGAGAAAAATAAGAGGAAGTTAAGAAGAAAGAGAGAGAGAGAGGGAGAAAAATATCAAATAAATTGATGATGTGTAGTAGTAATGGGAATTTGGACATTTGCGCTTAAAAAGGTAAATGGGTCAGGAGAAGGTGGGTTGGACTGTCTGAGGGATGATATCACACCAAGGGCTATTATTATGCAGCGCCTTCCCCGATTCATGAGGGTAGGGGGCGATTATGTTTCTACAACATTGAATTCACCAATGGGCCCTATCAGAATACCATACCATGCTGAGATAGTGGCCTTTTGGTTTCGCACGGGACTAATTTAAATTTAATTTATATTTAATTATGTCCTAATTTTAAATGTATCTCATGTGTACTTTGTTAACTTTTAATTTTTTGCCAATGAGTTCAAGTCCTGTTGTGAAATCAATAAATACTTTTTCTTTCTTTCTTTCTTTCTTAATTAATCAAATAACCCCCCTACTGCTCTGGATGGAGCGGAAGGGAGTGTCAGGCTTGTACTGGCTAAAACCCGCCCAAGTTCCTTCTTTGCCCTTTGTGTTCAAGTCCCACAGCCCCGGCAGGCATCGGATCTTGCGAACCCCTTCCAATTTGCTGACATCTCGTCGACACTGCTTTGTCATCATAAATGGACGGCGATCTAGCCCATTACACACCGTCCACAGCCTAGCACCTGCGGTGGCTGGGAGCCATCGCGTGGCCCTAGACGACAGGGCGTCTCCAGCAGCAGCTGGGACGTGAGGTTCTCTCCCTCTCACGTTCCACCTCCTCCATCGCTAGTGTGACTGCTCCGCAGAAGGAGGTCATGGCTTCCCTATTTCTTGTTCATTTAATCCCTACTCATGAATCTCACTGTCTTACCAATTAAGGTACAAAATCGCTGTCGCTTCCGCCTATTTAACGAATGTCTATTAGTTAGTCACAAGGTCGTTTGTGCGTGGGAACGAACAACTATTCCGTGCAATATTAAATAGATCAACTTAATGTAGTCGATTAGCTTTGCATGCCATTGAGAAAAACCTATTAGCGAGAGCTTATGTTTTTGGGTTATTGTGATTCTTATATTGTATAGTCAGTCCTGCATTGATTTGATTTCCTGACTCCTTTTACATACACAGAAGATAAAGGGAAGAAGGTTCAGCTACTGGGGCAGCTTGTATGTCATACGTACTCAATTATGCAGTTTCGAGACTTTTTTTTTTTTGTAGAGTGGGAAATCATCAAATGGGAGTCATCCCTTCTAGGCGAGGTGGAAGGGAGTGCCAGACTTCTACTGACTAAAAACCACCCATGTTCCTACGTATCCGGGGCCGCTGTATCTCTTTCGAACAACCCGCAACTAGTTCTTAGATTTTTTTTTCCAATACCATCGAGTAGGGTATCAAAATAAAGGGTTTTAAAAGGAGATTACAAAAATATATAATACTTATATGTTTAAAAGAAATTCAAAGTGGAAAATCATATAAACAAGCACAAAAATTAAATCATCTGCGAAGAATTTTACGCGACCAACGAAAGAACAAACACAAAAGAACTAAAAAACTGGAAATAAAAAAAATAGTTAAAAAACTAAAAAACCCGACTGAAAAAACTGAAAAGCAAAACACAAGCACATTTTAAATTAAACAAAACTTGGAAGCAGGCGGGGTTCATTTGAAAATTAAATTATGAAAAGAAAAAATGAAAATAGAATGGACCCCGCATGCTTCCAAGTTTTGTTTAATTTAAAATGTGCTTGTGTTTTGCTTTTCAGTTTTTTCAGTCGGGTTTCTTAGTTTCAATCTAATATTAATTAGTAGATACTAAAGTACCAATTAAAAAACCGACTATTGGTTTTGAAGCCCAAGGCGTTCGTTGGTCTAATGGTCGCAAACGCAACTGCATAACAAAGAGTTCTGGGTTCGATCCCCTATTTGGATTTTCAATTAGGAATTTCTCAGTAGCAGCTACGAGGCCTTAACTTAACGGAGTTCATGGCAATAGGCTCGCCCCCTATTACATGGGACTTAAACATAACTGGTGAATTGTGCCTCTGTCTACCCCTTCGACGGTAATAAACGTGATTTTATGTGTCATTAAAAAACCCTTTTTATTAACTTCTTACGAACTTAGCCTTTGTTACGAAACGATGCCCAACAAATATTTAAACATTTCATTTTGACTGTTGTTCTATTTATTCTGTGCTTCAAAATTAGTTTCACAGTATGTAATCAACTCACTACCTCCAATAATTATAAACTAATACACTTAACAAATAACGAATTCTTTGTGCCCCATTCATCGATAATTAAGCACAAAAGATGTAACATCACTATACAAAGCCCTAGTGATGTGCCGACAAAAGATATCGACACGATGCGTGATTTTAATTTTATAAATAAACGATTTTTAATTGAAACGTCAATCTAGTGATGCGCTTGCTCATTCATTTCGATTTAGTTCTTTTTTAATTTGATAGAGGGCTCTTTTGTATTGTTTTTTTTTTCTTTCTTTCTTTAAAGAATATCTTTCTTTGTCAATGATATTAACAACACAAGTAACAATGGTATCTTGATACAGAAATAATTTGTGGAATATGTATTTAATTGATTTTAAATTGATCTTATAATGTAGTATTTCTTTGAGGACCACCTATGTGAGGTTGAAACTCGCATGGTCATCTCCGCTTTTGATGGACGAATCCCCGAAGGGTTAGGCAGAGGCGTACCCATTTTATCAGCTATGTTTAAATTACATGTCATAGTGGGGTCTACTGAGAAACTCCTGATTAAAAACCTAATAATATTTTGCCCGACCTGGGAATCGACTCCAAGACCTCAAGATGCTCAGCACTGAGGCCAAGGAGGCAGTCAGGTAAAATTTTGCTTGCACTTTGTACCTTTTCCGACTATATTTTAAACGTAAATTACAGTACTTTAGGGTAAAATGTGACTGTAATGTAGAAAACAGGTTTCAAAGTTGATTGCACAGATACCGATTCCAAAGCTCATGAAAATAATATAATAAAATAAATAAACAACTAATTTTATCGCGGACATAATGCAATCTCCATATTTCTACACGAAAAGCGGTTTCTAGCTCATAAACAAACAGATACACTGTTATATTTTATATGTATTTTGTGTACTTTCTCGTAAGTTTCTTTCAAACCAAAATCAACTTTGGATATCTTATAGTAGGGTTGAAGTTAGCATAGGTAGTGAGAGTTTTACACTATCTGGGGGCAATGATCATTATTGATAGTATAGAGGCCTTCTAGGTAGAATAGTTGGGGTTCTTAGATTGAGAGCATACGGGTTTTGTTTGTGAGCGTGCTAGCAATGCCAATAGGAAACCGGGATGTCTTAGATAGAAGTAGAAAAAAAAATTAAGGCATGTGACATCTACCAACCCGCACTGGGCCCGCGTGGTGGATCCCTCTCCTAGAGAGGCGGCCTGAGTCCCTGCAGTGGGAACATTATAGGCTGATGATGTTTATGTTTTTTTTTTTTTGTGTTTTGTGTTGGTTTGTGTACGCTTCAAAACCTCTAAAAGTTCTGCAACGATCGAGCTGAAATTTTAGGATGGTATATAATCCGCATCAAGGATTGTTTTTACAGTATCCACGCGGGCGAAGCCGCGGGCATCAGCTAGTTTATCTATAATTATGATCAGCAACTGGGCTGTCACTGTGTTATTTTCTGATAAGTAATGTAATAAAAGTAAAAAAAATATTTACGTTTTAATGTCTCTACTGTGGATACGGATACACCTGAAACAAAATAATATGAATTATTACTTTATCAATCATTATTTATGTTAGTAGAAGTTGTATGTGTGAAGTATTTTAGCTGATGGGTCGTTGACTTCCCCGAGGAGCATATCGTTTTTAATTTTTTAGGATGGTTGGAAATTATCAAATGACTCCTCCCGGCCTGGGCGGAGCGGTAGGAAGTGTCAGATTTAGACGGACTAAAAAACAGCCATGTTCCTTCTTAGCCCTTTGTGTCCGGGGCCACGGTATCTCCTTCGACCCCAAGGAGCAACCCTGATTTAAAAATTCTAAAACCAAATGAAAAGCCAATTTGTTTCTAAGACTACGTCTGTCAGACGTATGTGGAAAGTAAGGAGTACTTCCTTCGAGTCCATGATACCATCTGATATGTTCATGCCGACTTATTGCAACGAGTATCAAAGATTTCTGCGCTCTGTGAGCTAAAGATTGCATAGATAACGAGCCCTAGATATCTAGAAGTAAGCTAGCCACATGTCATCATGCATCATGTATGTGTGTGTGTGTGTTTGTAGCTAGTCTATGTAGTTTCTGTCGTCGTCCTCTGTTTTTCGACGTAAAAAGGTTGAAAATATCTCTTCGGCTGCCATCGAAACTGCTGGTTCTTAACAAGTTAAGAAGGAGGAAAAATGATTTTTGTTCGAAGCCTGTTTCGACTGAAGAATTAACGATGCCATCATTCTCTGCCCAGCCTTTTCCCAACTTTGTTCGGGTTGGAGCTGAATACCAGTTCCACGTGAAGCGACTGCCCATCAGACCTCTACAGCTTAGTTAGTAATTAGAGTGGGTACTACGCCTCCTGGTAACTGGTTGACAGATCTTCGGGCCACTGACTACTTGTAACGACTATCAAAGATCTACAATTGACAGCCGGGACCACTGGCTTAACGTGCTTTCCGAGGCACGGAGAAAACTCGATATGTAATTGGGTGATGGTTACTGCTCCACCTAGGCAAGGGTGGCTTAACCTGAAGATCAACCTGAGGGGCTGTGATTATTAAGCTATATACTAGCTTGCAATGTGATATAGCATTTCAGTGTAAACGTTCCCACTGCTGGACTATGTCTATCACACAGGTCTCCCTTCTGTTTAATGCCAAATCACAACCACATCACAACAGGTTGGTGAATGGTGATGTATAAAGTCTTCGAGTATTTAGTATTTATATAATTCTAGGACATTTGGTTTCCTCACGATGTTTTCCTTCACTGGCGATATGGGGCGAAAATAATTATTTTGACAAATTAATAATAGCTTGATGCGTTGTGCGTTAATTCAATTTTCAAATGTCATGTTTGACAGTCGTAAATTAAATCGGCAATCACTCGGCAAAATCAATTAGCTGACATACATTTACACTAATATTATAAAGAGGAAAGATTTGTACCTATTTTTGTATGTTTGTATGTTTGTAATGAATAGGCTCAAAAAGTACTGGGCCGATTTCAAAAATTCTTTCACCCTTGGAAAGCTACATTCACCCTGAGTAACATAGGCTACTTTTTATCCCTGTATTCCCACGGGAACGGGATCTACGCGGGTGAAACCGCGGGACGTCCGCTAGTCGTTCATATTATGATTGTTTAGAAATTCTAAGTCAACCATAAAAAGATACTGTGGTTAGGTTAGGTTAGGTTAGAATTTTTAAGTGTTAGAATGGTACAAAATATAATTATTAAGTACATCCCTGAAAAAAAACTACTTTTTATAAAAAAAACACCGTTAATACTACTACTAAATGTTTAAACATTTAATCTAAGAACTGCGACAGATAATACATAAATAAAGGTTTAGGTAACATTAAGAAACTAAACGAACGGTTTCCGCTGCAACACGACGGCGACGGACCAAGTTTATTGGGTAGACCTCACGTAATGCCGCCAGGGCAAGGAACAAACAAGGAGTATTGAGTATATGGAGTAATACTACAACTTACGGAAAACACATATCATCACATCTGTGTTTAAATCAATACGTCAATAAAAACAGGCAACCACTATTCAATATTAAGGTTCTGTCAAATCGAGACGGATTTATTGAGAATACGGCGCCAGACGCCAGGTTGTTTCCATAAAAATACTTAGTCAAATATCTGTCAATTTCCTGTGTCCGCCTTTGGTTTACATTATCTCTTGTTATCCCAGTGCGATAGTTAGGTAGAGGTGTCATTCTAATTATAAATCTCACACCCATATTTCACCAGTTTTGTTTAAGTGGCATGCACCTTTTAGTATGTTAACTCGTACATAATGTACGAGTTAACATACTAAACCAAGACTAACATACTAGACCACTAACAGACTAGATAAGATCTTTCGTAACTAGAGAAAACATCATCCAAACCACGTCGGCCCATGTCACAAGGTTATTCTTGCGGAACCCCGGAGTTTTACATTCACACTCACTTAATGCAAACTCGGTGTGGTGTCATCGAGATCATGAAAAGTATTTAAGAACTCCATTTATATACTACTCAGTGGTTGATAGCAACGGATTGCGTTTCATTCAGAGGTGTATCTTGGAAATCTTTGGTCCAGTAGCAGTGCCCAGCATTAGCTGACCCCCCCTATAAAGAAGAAAAGAAGAAGTGGTTTAAGAAGAGGGGTCACGTAACGCTGGGTACTGACTGTACATACCAACATAATCGTATGTTCTCGTGTTCACTTGCCTGTGTGTGATTGTGTCACAATTTTATTTTAAAACTAGCTGATGCCCATGGCTTCACTCGTGTGGATGTCGGTCAAAACCTTCCTCGAGAAAAACCATGTCTATCCATTGACAATCGGTGCAGTAGTTTTTGAATTTAGTAGACAGACAGACGCGGTGGAGGACTTTGTTTTATAATATGTAGTGAAAGTGATACTTTTGGAATAAAAGGTTTTTGATCATATGTGATAATCTATGTAAAGCTGTTTGGAGGTTCAATATTAACATCTGTAAGGATGGAGGTTGTATTCTAAAGTACAGTAACATTTCGAACAGTCAAAGCCGTTTTTTTGGAGTGTGAGAAATCATCAAATGACTTCTCCCGCTCTGGGGCAAAGTGGTAGGGAGTGCCATAAGTCATAAGTCATTTATTTCGGAACAATATACATTGTGTAGAAATGTTGTAAAATAAAATAAAACAGTACTATAAAACATTACAATGAAAAACATGTCTAAACAAGATAAAACAATAATATTAGTTAACATATAGAAGAACATACTAATTAAAATTTAAAACAATAATAGTAATCCAAATTCCATTAAATAATTAATCATACAAAAAAAAAAGAAGAAACGAAAGGTCAACAAAAAAACCAGACGCCAGACGTCAGACGTCTACTGACTAAAAACTACCCATTTCCCTTTGTGTCGAGGCCGCGATATCTCTTTCAAACAATCTGCAGCCCCGACGGGAACTGTCAAAGCCTTAATTAAGGCGAGGTTACCCCGATAAACGTCGTCAACAATAGCGTTTTACTCGTACATGGAACGGATTTAAATTTTGAAAAAAAATGTACATAGTTAATTACATAGTTGACTCTTTGATAATGATATGTCGGGCATGCGATACACGATTACTTACACTTCACTGCATCCAATTAAATCGCAAAAACATGTCCAAATGATGGCTAAATAATCGTTTTACTTGAGTTATATTAGGCTTTGAAAAATAAAACTTATATCATAATAAAGGTCGTAAAAAATGTGTATTATCTCACATAATGTATAATTTCTTTATCATTTTTCTCCAAGAGAGAAAAAACAGTCAAAATTTAGGCATTATATCGCTCGCGCGGCAGGGCGGGGGGTGAGGTCGTGCGTACATAAAAACAAAGTAGGGTAACCTCGCCTTAAGATATCAAACCAACACAAAAATCAGGTTAGAGAAAATCGAATGGAAAAAACCAATTCAAAAAGACTTTCGTTTAAATTTGGCTGATAATCAGCACTTTTTGAACGTCAACTTTTTGCAAGGGACTAGTGTTTTAGCTGAGAAGAAGTGGCGGAAAATACTCCCCAGCAACACATCTGAATGACCAGAAGAACTAGATTCTATAAGTATGTAAGATAATAATAACAAAGAATCCATTACATTAACACTTTGTCTTACCTGGGAACCGAAACCAGTAGTGCCTTCTATCTAGTAGCGCTTCTCAACGCTAAACCAACATGATTGTCCCTTTTTTTTTTGGAGGGCGCTCCTCGCGCTCTGGGTGGAGCGGTGAGCGGAGCGGGAGTGTCAGACTTCTACTGACTAAAAACCACCCATGTTCCTTCATAGCCCTTTGTGTCCGAGGCCGCGGTATCTCTTTCGAAAAACCCGCAGCCCCGCAGTCCTATTTCAAACTACGAAAAAATATATCTCTCTCACAGGTGGTCCTACAATTTACCCAGAGTAATTATTTCAACGAATGCCTCGTCCGTACTAATCCTGACATCCTGGTTTATAATACAAGACAGTTGCCCGAGTCTGTCTGTCACACGGAAGCCCCGAGGTACTTCAAATCGACCGCTACCTATGATTAAGTACCCGATACCAGAAACGAAGAGTTTGTTTTAATAGGAACTGGTCCTTACTACGTTTGGTTTAAGTTATAAACTCACTGCATGAGGGCCTGTGATTTATAAGGATGTAGGTAATCGAAATTGTAGGATGATATGTCAAGAAAGGAGGTGTGCGACCCAAAGAAACTGATCATATAAGAACTAGATATATTTGATCAAGTTAAATGATATGAACTGTTCTGTTCGAAAAAAGGATATTATGGTACATTGTAAAAGTACATATTTAATCATAATAATAATTCATAATTAATTAGAACAGTTCACTTAGTGACAGATTGTTATAATGCTCAAATAGCAACGAACGTGGCCCAACTGTATTTTGTTTATTTTTTCCCCCAACCATAGAACAATACATAGATCAGCATCAGTACATCAAATGATAAATTATTACGTTTTTACTAACAATATTGAAGCCTTTGTAATTGAGAGAGTTGCTCCAGACTTAGACCAAGTGCACCATCTACAGAAAATGGTGGTTAGAACCCAAAGTAGACTCGCATAGACCAGGGAAACATAACAGAAAAGGGAAGAGGGATATACTCAGCAGTGTATAGAAAATCAGTATCAGTATTTTTCTGAAAAATACTGATACTCAATACTTTATTGCATTCCACATGTAAAAACTTAGGTGGTAAAAATTAAAATTAGATCACATGGACCCTGTCGGGCACAGCAAACACAAGTGCGTTAGGAGAGAGGAAGCATTTGTTGATAAAATGTAAAATAAAAAAAAAAAATGTTTATTTCAATTACAATTGGTTACAGCAAACACGATTTGGAGGTCACCTTTTAAGCAATGAGATGCTTGTGTTAGGTGACTCCAAAAAAAATATAGGTAGGCACTGATGATGATGAATACTGATGGAGTGTTTCACTGAACTTCAAAGTTTAAAGTACTTACGAGAGTTCGAAGTTAAGTTATGACGAATTACTGAATTGAGAATATTACCCCGCCATCCGCTTATACCTTACACCAAACCCCAAAAGAATACTGTTTACCCCCAAGAAGTCAGTCGCCAGTTTACAACAGATGACGCTAAAGATATGTCGATGTTTCCGAGCCTATTATATCCCAGCTTTACAGCCATTCTGATGCCATTACAGCTAGTTCTTGCTAACCGTATTATTATCGGAGTTTATTCAAACGATGGTCTATCGCTGTGTCATTTATGTTCTAAAATTATTCTTCGTGAGTATTAAAGTATGGTTTCTGATAGGTATTGGACTATAGCTGCAGGCTAAGGCCGTTTGTGGAGAGGTATTGGTGTAGTAAGAGATTCTATCTGGAGGAGCTTCTAATCTGTTTATGCTTGCCTAGTTTGGACTGTGGATGGGTGATTACCTATTATACATACCGAGTTTTCTCCATGCCTCGGAAAGCACGTTAAGCCGTTAGTCCGGTGCTGATAATAAGGTAATTGACAAAAAAAAATCTAATTAGTCCGTCAAATAGATTTTCAAAAAGTAAGTATTGGACACATATTAGAGTCCGCCTGTGTACATAATTATATACTCTTGTGCATGAAGTTTATTTTTTAAGTAAACGAAAAATGAAGACGATACAATGTTTCAAAAATTGTGTGACGTCACATCGTAGTACATTTATTACCACGTAGTGACGTCATAAGCCCCCCACTATGAGCTTTGACGCGTTTTATCTTCGTCAATTTTTCGTTCAATATTTTTCGATAATCTAAGTGACGGACTAAACAAAATCATTTTTTTTTTGTCAGGAAACATACGTACCAGTCCTTTTATAGATATTTCATATTTGACAGTGGTAACAGCTAGTCAGTGGGCCGAAAGTCTGACAACCAGTCTTACTAATCAATGTGATTGATCGGTTTCGGCACGTCCCCTCTCCGCTCAGGAGGAGTCCACGATCGCTGGCAAAATCTCACTTTGATTACATTCAGACATTCTTATTAAACTATACTTTCACTATGAACCCCTCAAAATCTTCCCAACCTATAACAATATTCGTCTGGAAGACCATCATTCAGTGTTCAATCCTTGGTATCTGTCATCATAGCGTATCGCGGCCGTGGATCGTGATTTAAGTTTTAGATCTGAATGCGTCACGTACTTGTGACATTGCTGCCGTGTGACAGGTGAATAAAGGTGTGTTAGGTTTGATCAAGACTTGATGAAGACTGATTTAGGAGAACATAAAGCTATGTTTACGATAATAGGTGGATTACTACTGTAACTTATAGGCGCTACTGAAGATACTAAACTCGTCACCGGATTTTAGATACTCAATAATCACATTAATCGTTTTTCGCAGGTTTTAGTGCTCTCAGCTGGACAAGGGCCTATTCTGTCGGACGCCATTTTACTCGATCCTTAGCGTATATGGCGTATACAAATGCTATGAGCCATTGTTCGAAGGTCGTCATTTCATCTAGCCTGAAAGCTTCCCAAGCTACTTTTGGCGATTCGCGGTCTCCACCACTTCTTTTTAGCGTATCGAAGCATCGGAAATTTATATTGGAACGAGTGTAAGCGTACCCTCGTTTCAATATAAATTGCCGATGCCAAATAATAGAATAGGGCCATACCTATTGTTAACTCGTCTGATTTTCTTTCATTCCGGAACTGATCCCTTATAGAGGCTCCAAGCAAAGCCCTTAGCACAACTCACTGAGCGATGAGAAAAGGCAACGTCATACTGTTGTACTTCTGCACCGTTCTTGCCCCAAAGCCTTTGAGAGGTACATGTCACGTCTAAATGACACGGCGATGGTGATCTCATTGCGTTTTTGCACGATTCACCTGCGCAAGAGCACTCGTTCACATAGCGTCATAAATCAAGGGACACACAAGAGAAATTGAACTGTAACGGCTAGCTTTAAGGTAGACTTTTGTTTGCTGAGAAGGGTGTGGTAAAAAAACGTACTAGTATATTGAATTTTATGTATGTGAGAATTTTACGCCATCATATTTATGTCGTGTTTTTCTTACGATCGGTTTAACAAGAATTCTAACTATGATGTCTCATCCGTCGGTACATCTGCTGTTACTCTGTTAGTATTTATTATGTTATTAATATTTATATTGCGCTATATTACGCCGTGGGGTGGACAGAGCTGGAGTTGCGGTACTTTTATCTTGAAATAGTTTTCTTGTTGGGGGTCTCGCATTGGGTCAACTTGACATTGGTTGGAAAAAGCATCATTTTCTTTTGTAAACTGATACTAATCTGAGATAACCGCTGGTGATCATAGCAATTTAATGATATTTATAAAGGCGTTCTTTCTCGTAAACCTTATATGTATTTAGGTTTTTGGCAACGATCGTTGCCAAGAGCAAATTTCGAGTTTTGGTTTTGGAAATAAGCATTGCCAGAAGCAAGTGAGCGGATAAGGACGGTATGGTAAACTGAATGTCAGTTCTGCAAGTCCCTTTCTTTTATTTTACTTAAATTAGTCCCATTTTTTGTAAATACTTAGTTTTGATCATGCTTTAAGTTAAATTGTAGTCATAGTAGTCTTCACTCATATTCGATAAAAATTTAAGACCATTTTGCAAATCGTTGGCAGTCGAATTCAATCATTTTTTTCACCACTTTTTTACCTTCATCAGTAGGAGTAGATAATATAAAACTTCCGCTTTAAATGTCCATTGACTAAATGAATACAGAGATGAAGATTTTAGATATAAAGAGATACCATCGAATTGTTACCGTTTTTATATGAACCGTTGTGATTTGTCCGTGGGAAAAACTATCAATGGAGTTAGTTTTCGGACTCATTCAACGGTCAAAAATGAGACCATAAATGATACAGCTGAAGGTCATTGTTGAAGGTCATAAACTGGGCACAGCTTGACCAATTGTCAAGGGTTCATCTTCTGCCCGTCGGGGCTGCGGGTAGTTCGAAAGAGATACCGCGTCCACGGCACAAGGGCTAAGAAGGAACATGGGTGGTTTTTAGTCAGTAGAAGTCTGACACTCCCTACCGCTCTGCCCAGACTGTATTTCGTTACTCCGAAGTTCGAAATACCGAAGTTACCATATAATACAAGCTCTGTTCTGTATACCGTATACAGAACAGAGCGGTAAGGAGTTATTTGATGATTTCCCAACCCTCAAAATAAAAAAGGGTTCATCTTCTAAAACTCTTACTTAAACATGACATCACACCTGTAATCCCCAAAGGGTTAGGCAGAGGATAATAGTACACCCACATTTTGCCGAATTATGTTTAAGTCCGATGTAATAGGGGACGAGCCTTTTGCCATCTACTGGGCACAAATCTAGGCAGATGTGTACTCATTAAACCACATTTTATCAGTTATGTTTATGTCCGATGTAATAGGTGTGAGCCTATTGCCATAAACTGGGCACAAATCCAGACTCTGTGGCTGCTTCTGAGAAATTACTGGTGGTAAAACCCAATGAAACACAGGCCTCCGCAGTTGCGCTTGCGCCTACTAGACCAACGAGGCTGTTATGAACGGAGAACGCGAAGCGACATTCGTATTTCAAACGAATTCTCAGGTTTCTGGATCTTCTGGTGAACTGTGCATTACTAACCAGCTGTGGGCATACCATAAGCCACCACCACACAACTTCGGTTACCCTGGTACTGGAAGGCAACTTCAAATACAACCTGGCGAAATAGGGGAATCAGACTCGTCCATCACATTTTGTGAATGTGTGAAAGGTATTGTTCAGAAAATGACTCATGTCCCAACCCCGTCTGGCTGCGGGTTGTTCGCAATAGATACCGCGGCCTCGAAATAAAGGGCTAAGAAGAAACATGGGTGGTTTTTAGTCAGTAGAAGTCTGACACTCCCTACCGCGCTGCCCAGTGCAGGAGGAGTCATTTGATGATTTCCAAGCCACAAAAAAAAGAAAGGGAATGTCCCAAGTGTCCATAAGCATTAACAACTCGTTTGTCATCTCATCAGATACCTCTTTTCTTATCATATTATCCTTTACATAATCCATTCATCGTTTCTTTGGTCTTAAAGGTACCATCGACTCGAAAAGAAGATCAAGAGTCCCGGTTGTTTGCTGCGGGTTGTTCGAAAGAGATACCGTGGCCTCGACACAAAGGGCTAAGAAGAAACATGGGTGGTTTTTAGTCATTAGAAGTCTGACACTCCCTACCGCGCTGCCCAGTGCGGGAGGAGTTGCATTTGATGATTTCCCAACCCTCAAAAATAAAAGAGTCCCGGTTTGTTCAATGTTTCAGTCGACGCTTTCTGTAAAACAGTTAGTTCTTTTACGATTATACGGCATTGATAGCTCCACCACGAACCCGTTACGTATTGTTTCAAGTGCGAGGCATTTAATACTAGAATAGCGCAGATATCTAGTTTCTAGCTCGTGTTTGTAATCAATACCGGCGCCACGGCTGCGTCTAGAGTTGCGCCTGTGACCGCATCCTGTGTACTTCCGCTTATTAGGGTATAATGTTGATGGTTAAGTGTTTCTTCAAAAGGGTAGGATTTTACTATGTAGTGGGTGTTCAACATCATCATTTCAGCCAAAAGACGTCCACTGCTGGACATAGGGCTCCCCCAAGTGTCGCCACATTGATCGGTCACGTGCGTCTCGCATCCAGCGGGTCCCCGCAACCTTCACCAGGTCTGTAGGAGGCCTTCCAACGTAACGTCTTCTGGGTCGCAGTCGCCATTCCAGAACTTTCCGGCCCCACCGGCCACCCGTTCTGCGAGCGATGTGCCCTGCCCACTGCCACTTAAGTTTGGCAATTCTTCGGGCGGTGGGTGTTACCCATCTACAAATCAACCTAGGCAAGCCAGGCTTCCCTATTATTTAAAAGTCTGGCTGGCCTTTTTATGGCAAGACCGTGACACTGATGACGAGGAGAAGATGAAGACTGCCTCCAACTTTAGTAAGCTATCTAAGCGTCTGTCAGATAGAGTACTAAACTAATGAATTAGTGAGAGGAATCACAGCATCCAGAAAAGGGAAAGGAATTGCGTTTTTTTTTCGAATTTCGCATTGTGTATCGAGAACACATGTGTGTTCCGCAATTATACCGAAGGTATCACTATTATCTGCCTAGCCTTTTCACAACTATGTTGGGGTCTGCTTCCAGTCTAACCATGTAATACTGGCCCCCACAGCTCAGTTAGTACTAGGTAATACGAAACCCCTGGTAGTAAGACTGGTTATCATGAACTTTTGCGCCACTGACTACTTAACAACGCTCAAAGATCTACAATGGACAGCCGGGACCAAAACGGCTTATTATTTACCCACGAGATACTTATGATAGAGATGATAGCATTTACAGCTATATTTACTCAACACATTTTACGTTCAAGTACTTATACGGCCGAGGTAGGAAGTACAGGGTGTCATCGATCGTGTGGTTCCGTAATTTGATTAGCACCTACCGAGACTGGCAGAGGTTTTTACGTAATACCAATAACTTCGACAGTAAACATAGCTGTGTGAAGGTTGGACAATCATTTTTGAGTTGAAAACTACTTGAATTTAGATATAAGTCTAAAAGTCTAATTTTCATAAAAAAATCTACTCGCATAAACAGGGTAGGAGAAATCGTGTGGAGAATGGAATAATCTAGATTTCTAGAACTAAAAATGTGAAGTTATGTAACGATCCTCACTGGAGCAGCGTGGTGGATTAGGGCCTACTTCCTGTATACTCCTACTCCATCGGCTCATAGATAGGAGGACCTGAGGACCAGCTGTGATGTCAATGGGATTGAATGAACTTAATCGTAGTGATTTAAATTCATACGTTTCACGGTTTCGAAGCATACTTTGTTCAACATACAAGCTGACAATGACCTGCAAAGTGCAATAAACGATTTGTCCTAGAGGATTTGGTTGAACTTAAAATATTTCTCCTTTCTTTTTCCAAACCCTTAACGAATGCAGGTGACAAAATCAACAGCCTTCTAGAGAAGCAAATAACAATCCAACATCACTAGCTACCAAATGACGATCCCGAGCCTATGACCACGCTATGACCAAATAACCGCTTAGGGTCATCGAGCCAACTATAATTGCTGACAGCATTTCGCTACTAAACACCATAACGCACCGACTTACACAAACATTACCATCACCTTATCACTTGATGCATAAAGTCGAAAATAGTGTGGCAAAAGTCAAAGTGGTTGGTAGCATAAGGTTGTTTTTCGGAGATGGCATTGACACCATACGTGATGGTTGGTACGTGGTCTGGTTGTTGGTTGCTGTGTGTTATATTCGGCCCTTGGTCTTGGCTTGGCAGGTTCAGCTTGTTTATGCAACTGTCTATTGTTTTAGAATGTGTATTGGGATTGGTAATAAGGTGGTGCGGGTATAAGTAATGTCATTTCTGCAATACTGTACTATGGTGTTATTGCAAACTATAGAGTAAGTTTTAACTAGCAGAAGTAGCCCTTCTTCAAATGTTCGACTTGTTAAAATTATAGTGGCAACAGAAATACATAACTGACACTGTGTCTACATTTCTAATCAAACTTTCCTCTCGCAGGTCTGCTGGAAGAAATTTCTTTTGAAATAAGCAGTACCTTTGTGTTCTTCTATTTGTTATGTTTTTATCCTTTTTTTTTGTATTTTGTGTGTGCATAAATAAATAATTTGTGAAAATTTCAACTGTCTAACTATCGCGGTTCTTGAGATACAGCCTGGTGACAGACAGACGTACGGACTGAGAGCGAAGTCTCAGTAATAGGGTCCCGTTTTTACCCTTTGGGAACGGAACCCTAAAAAAGCAAATAAATATGTAAAAATTGTTCTTGAATAAATGAATTGAATACCATTTAATTAATAAAAACCATTTTTTGCCGAAAAGCAGCGTTGCCATACTTGGTTTGATTGAATCCGTATGAGTGCCGGCGTAATTTGAGGGACGTGTATGATATATTTAAGTTTTTGTGTTATTATAGTAGCGACGACTTTTTTCTCAACAGCCTTTACTTTTTCGTTAATCAATATACAAGGTATAAGCATAAGGGAACATCGACGCATAAAAAACTCACAGAGAGAGAGTTCACTTATGCGTATATAGTGAATGAAATTATCTATGACGGTGTATTGATTACAATGTTTAAAATCGCGATTACTCATAATTGTATTTTTAATTGATTTTCACTTGATTAGCAATGGTCGGTATTTAGCTACAAAAGTGTGTTAAATAAAATCGTGTGTGAATTTATGCGATTTTAAATGCACATTAATTTGGATGCATAATGTAACAATTAGGAATAGCGTGATGTATGATGGAAGGTTGAAATAATTTATTATTCAAATATCTTATTTATGTAATTTTAATATGTAGGGGTATTACAATCGATTTTATGGTATTATTATTCGTATGTAAAGTTCACTTCAAATATTTCTAAAGTGACCACAGATGGCGAACTCATTTGTTTTTTTTATGAAAATCATTGCAAATACACACCTTCATGAGTTCAAAAGTGATTGAAGCGTTTACTTTTTTTTTCCTCCTCTCTCCCCCCTTCCCTCTCTTTGCCTCTTCTCTTTTCTGTATCTTTTTTATTTATTTTGTCAGTTCCCAAGTAAGTTGAATGGAGGCTACTATCATTTCACGGTGATATCAACTGGACATTAGTTCAAAAAACGAAAAAAAAAACAACTGAACCAACCATTCATCTTTTCAATTTCAAATCTCGAATCGTTGACCAGCCATATTTATTAATGATATTTCAATCGATTGGACCGGACGGTCATAGTCATAACTGGTCATAACCAAGAATATTCAATGATTTCCTTATGTAGGTATCACGTCCGTACTTTCATTTTCAATTTATAATTCACTTTCTTTCCTATTATTGTGACAAGCGGTTGTGTACCATGAACGATTTATTTTTTGTTACAAATTGTGCGTTCAGATATTTTTATGATTAAGCAGATATTATTATGATACGTGTTTTGGAACGCAACTTGGCGAAAGGTCAAAAGTGACAGTTCCATTTTCAAAACAAAATGGCGTGTATTTTCTCTTTGCATTTTGGCGCTCAAAATACGGTGGTTCGTCATTAAATGAATTTATGTTTATTTTTTAAATTTACGGCGTTTTAATGTTGTTTTTTTATTGAAGCTTTTTTTCCACCTACTTATTATTCTTTGAATTTATTGAATTTATCATTCACGTTATGCCATGTTCTTAGTACAGCCTTGAAAAATAAAAACAACAACCCTCATTAGGCAGAATTACCGCTGTTACTTTTGCCGACAAGCTAGCATAAATCCTGCAAGTAGGTCTATGGTACTAAACCCATGAAGACATACTAACAAGATTCTTAGTTTCTCACGCCTAGCAGAATTAAATTCTAACGGGCATGTATCTGGGATGAAATTATTATTAATGGGAAACAGACAGACGTCTGTTTCTAGTTAGTAAGCTGAAATGGTGTTTGTATTTTAAAGTTAAAACTACTCTTTGAATTAACCGAGAGAAATGTTTGAAATTATGACGGCTAGCATAAATAGAGATGTATGCAATGTTAGGACGTATGTAACAGGTATTTGGGTCTGTATGGTTTTCATCATCTGCCTAGCCTTTTCCCAACTGTTAGGGTCGGCATAATATCTGAATATCCGTACTTTACATTGAGCGACTGCTTAACTAACCACCGCAATCCAATTTGTTTTTGTAATATAATACGGGGGGTATCACCGTATCATATTACAAAATCAAAGAGACTTTGTAAGACTGATTGTCAGAATTTCAGGCTACTGAATACCTGCAATAACAACTGACAAGCAAAGAATGAAGAAGGTCAAGAACTGAAAACCTAATTAAAGGAAACATAGGACAAGGACAGTTATTATAGAACTAAGAATTAAAAGGATCTACGAGATGCAGCGAGATATTAAAATGTTTGCTCACAGTTTAGCGGCATATTATAAAAACATATAAACAGTAGATTACGTGACTTCCTGATTCATTAGAGATACCGCACCCAACTGTCGAGTATTCTAGGGTACCGTTTGTGTGATAAAAAACAGAAATATCTTACAAAACGTCATGAGGAAATGCTTATCTATGCAATTTTCGTCTTTTCTTAATTAACCGTCGTAATTGGTCTGCTAGTACGTGTGTGTGGCTCAGGATAATCTTTCTAATTATTCAGGATGAAAGTTGAGAGCGTGTAAAAAGTGACATTCTGTCAACAGTGAAGAGCAGCCCATAGGGTTTCTTTTCAAGCATATTCAACCCAAAAATTGATCGCTGGGTAGGGCGAGCTGTAATTTCAGCTATGAAAAAGAAGTGGTCCACAAAACTATAACGAGTTGTTTAGTGTCGTTGATTTTCATTTTGAGGCAAGTATGTAAGGATCGTAGCACCGTAGTAGATCGTCGAATTTTGCGGTTTCTGCCTTCCCATGGGAAAAATGCGTGAGTTTGTGTATGTATTATCATTTCATCGGAGTTTGAACCAAAACCACTTAAAGTGACCAATCTGGCTAAGGTACTTGGGCTTTTATTAACAGTCACTTGATTGACCACTATCCTCTTTTGTCCACAAACAAGTATATGACGTTACGAGCCGGTATCAGCGACGTTAACGTAACCCGTCGCAGTTTGCACTATAGAGATAAACGCACTGCGCAGTATAGTGTATACGATTCATACAAGTGCGATCTTAAACCAAGTGACGACTTACAGAGCATAATGACAGAAGAAAAATACGTGTTGCGACACCAGGTAACATGAGATAAGGACAGGAAGGTGATGATGATGAATCTTGAACCAAGTGTCAGAAATTGGGTTCTATACGAAGTTGCTGATGTATGAGTTGCAGTGTGTTCTAAGGCAGGTTAAGATCTCGAAGAAGACAATAACTGGAGTCAGCTTGCGAAGTAAGCCAGTTGAATTGGCAGCTATGTATGTCGAAGGATCGATGTCTGATGGAGGAAACGAGTCCTGGAGAGCATACCAAGTACCAGCAAGCAAAGCGTGGGTTCCTAGTTAGGTGGACCAATAATATAATCTTGTTAGGGTCGCTGGGACAGACTGGATGCGAAAGGTAGAGTACAGAATTTTGTGGCGAAGCTTAGCTTTGGCCTTTGACCAGGATAGGCTGATCTAATAGATTTGACTGCCTGGACGAAGCTGAAAAGACTTGATGTACCTACTCCTGCAATAATACTGGGACATTTCATCCGGCCTTAGTATCTTACATACGCTGTTATAACGAATAGTATTGTGCCAAACATTCTTTCCTAGTATTACAGTTCATAAAATACTGCACCATTAATCGCCGTACGAGCAACAAAATGCATAATATTAGCACTTCATTCCTTTTATGTATTGTTTCGCACTTTCTCTCACTGAACTGTTGACTCGTTGCATTCTCATACACCACTACACCGATCATTTTCTTACGTTTTGTAACAATAACTAAGATGGTATCGGGACCTGCTAACTGAGGCGTTTCTCATGCGTGGTTCTTTGCAGTTTTTGCTGGTTTATGTGTTAGTAGAATTTTAGATTGAGACAGGACTCCAAACTTAGTACCTGCGATTATAACGAGAGTTTCGGCGTTTCAGACTTTCATGAGGTTGAAACTTTTTTTTTATGGGTGGGAATTCATCAAATAACTCCTCCCGCTCTGGGCAGAGCGGACGGGAGTGTCAGACTTCAACTGACTTTAGTCCGCGGTTTTTAAACTACCCATGTCCCTTCTTAGCCCTTTATGTCGAGGGTATCTCTTGCGAACAACCCGCAGCCCTGATGGAACCCGCAGTCCCGACGGGATGAGGTTGAACCCCAACTAGCATCACGGAATCGCAAAAAAAAAAATCATGAAAAATCCTTTTTTGTCTGTTTTTCGCTCTGGGAAGTGATGGCGCTGAACGTCAGAAGATAATAGAAGCATGTAAAATTACGATTCAGTGCTGATAGAAGAGACCCTAAGAAGGCAGTGAGTTGATGACCTATCATTATGCCACCACCATAGGAGTTAAACCTTAACATTGTAAACATGGGCTGCACATGAGGGGTCTAGTTCTGGACGGAGTGACCACTGACCACCTAGTAGCCACGTCGTGATAATGGAAAGTCGAGACTGTATTGGCTTTTCCCAACCCTTTTGAAGGTTGTAGTGGGAAACTCTTTGAAAAAGATTACCACGAGTCTGACCCTGGGGTTTCTGCAAGCAAGGCCGATCGATACATGTAATTTGTGGCCAAATCTCATGTTAAATAACTAAACCCAACTGCACAGGATTGACTAATATAAGCGACACTAATAGTTAATTTATAAATGTTCTGTTTAACAACTGGACATTGAGGCAACTGGATGAGGTACCTAATCAAAGAAAATTCCTTCAACACTACAATATTTTCCTACAAAATAACGGCAAACGCATCACACATTACAAACAAATCACTACAAGGCTGTACAATGTTCCCACACAATAATTAGTCAAATTACATAATAATTACGTAACAAACACACATACAAACATACTTATGAACAAATTACGTACATTTTTCAACGACACGTAAGTCAAGTGACATACGTCACTTTGTACTGAACGAACAATAGGGTTACGAGAAATAGTGCTGGCGCAAACGTACTTGAATGAATGAAAGGAATGGAAATAGAGTGAATGAATGGTTGAGTTTTGACGTGATGTGTAAAGGGCTTTGCTGGTTTCCTTGTGTTGGTGATGCAAGGATTGGAGACGAATCTTTAGGGCTGGTGGTCTTAGAAAATGGCGATTCTAGCAGATCATAATATTAATTCCGTTAAAAATAGTAACTGCGCCTGTGACAATTTTACGCTATTCAACGCAATTCATATTATGATTAGTGTCGCCATTTTTGACGCAATGGTCGGATAAATATTGGGTGTACTTTTTGGACTAAACAATGGAGATTTCAAAGACTGAAACTCACTGCTGGAGTCTGGTCCCGATATAGGGTAGGGTAGACAATAAGCACAATTTAAAAAAAATCATGTCCTTGTCAGGTTAACGGAAATCACCATTAGGTGACACACTTTAAATAATAACGCGAGTCGGACACCCAGCTAGCACTAAAATATATTTTCAATTTTACACTCAACAGCGTAATTTCTCTAATTCTCTATGGGTCCGTTTTTAGTAATTTGGCTATAGAACCCTAAAAACTTCGTGTTTACACTAACTATTGTCTCGACTCGTCACATTATGTTCGGTAATGGTCACCGCATGGACACATGGCCGTGGTCGTGTACACAATGGTCAACACTTTCACTGATAGCTGTTTGTTTAACAAGTACATTCGACGAGTAAGGTATTGAGTAAAATAAAAAAGTTTTTTTTCTTGTAAAAGATTGAGAACAAAATAAAAGTATGAAAAAGTATAAAGCTATCAGATGAATTGAAGCTACGACATAAGTCTAATTATGTAGTTACATGATATAAATCCTTCAGTTTCGTGCTCCAATTTTTAATTTACGTTTTACCAACATTTTTAACCAACTGGTACTGGGCCCGTATTGTCTGAGAGTCAGAAGAAAAACAATCAGGACATGAAATTCGCAGTATGTATTGTCATGAAACTACATGAACGCGTAGGTAGATATTGTATTATTATGTGTGTAGGTTAAATTTTTTTAAATAAATTACGATCGATTGAAATAAAAACACTTTTTTTAGTATCCAAAAACATTTAGTGAAACGAATACTGGCCCAATTCCCTAACATTTAAACACATTACTAAATCAGTGCCGTGCTAGTAATATGTCACTATAATCGTCTAATCCTCCACTTAGCGATTATTTGCAATAGATTACACGGAGTTATGCAAAGCTCCGCCTAACTGGTATAAACCTTATGAGATATCTCCATACAAGGAGGTACTGTTTCATACATAAGTAGTTGTATTGTAATGTTATTTTAGCTGCTGCTCTCAAAACAGTGAAGGACAACATCGTTAGAACCAAAAAATTCGAAGTCATGTGACATCTACCAATCCGTACTGGGCCCGCGTGGGCCCATCCCTCTCTTAAAGAGGCCTGAGTCCCTGCTGTGGGAACATTATAGGCTAATGATGATGATGATGCTATTTGATTACACTAGTCTGCGAGTTCGAAGTCTGCGAAGCTCAAAGTCACCCAAAGGGCAATGGAGAGGGCTATGCTCGGAGTTTCCTTGCGAGATCGAATCAGAAATGAGGACATCCGCATGAGAACCAAGGTTACCGACGTAGCCCGAAGAATCGCCAGACTTAAGTGGCAATGGGCAGGGCACATTGCTCGCAGAACGGATGGCCGATGGGGCCGAAAAGTTCTGAAATGGCGACCGCGAACCGTAAGACGTTGCGTTGGAAGGCCTCCCACTAGGTGAACCGATGACCTGGTCAAGGTTGCAGGAACCCGCTGGATGAGAGACGCACGGGACCGGTCAATGTGGCGACGCCTGGGGGAGGCCTATGTCCAGCAGTGGACGTCTTTTGGCTGAAATGATGAATGAATGATGAGTCTGCGACATACAAATATGATGTGCCTGTTAGCATTTCAACTCTTGTAGCTGGAAATCCAATAGAGCGTTTTTACTCAGTGTAGTTTAATCAGGTATCCAGATAAATATATTCACTGGTCAAGTGAGCCAGAAACATGACATCATAACATCTCGTGTATAATCCCCGAAGGAATTACCTTACGCAATATAAATATGACAAACTTCTTTATATATTATGTATGCTATGTTAAGTCTCATGTATATAATATAATCCTCTGTAAAATATTGATGCTGTCTGACTTTCGTACGTTTTTTCACGGGCGACCACTGAAAACCAGCGCTGTGCTGTGGGTCCCCATAGCATATCACCTGCATGCTGCTACTTTCGTTTTATTTTCCCTGATTGTTGTATTTTTTTTAAATATATTTTATGAGTTGTATGTGTATTAGGTTGCGGGAACCCGCTGGATGAGAGACGCACTGGACCGGTCAATGTGGCGACACCTGGGGGAGGCCTATGTTCATCAGTGGACGTCTTTTGGCTGAAATGATGATGATGTGTATTAGGTACTTTTTTATTGTCTCATTCTATGCTCGTCATGTTTCTGCGGCAGTTTTTTTTTCTTCATGTATCCGTGGGGTGGGCGAGCCTATTGCAATCAAACGGGCACGAATTCAGACTCCGTGTACCAAACCAAACCCAGGACCAGATTAAACTTTACTTTAACTTTCTGAAACCAAAAGTGGACACAAGAAAAAGTCTCGTTATACAATATGGCTACCTACCTTCTATATTTGGAAGGTTGTAAATGACATCATGCTGTCTCTGGTTTGTCTGGCATTATGACATGTTATTGTATATATCCACGAACCGGTCCACACAAACAACTCTTGTTTTTTCGAGTGACTCGTTTTGTATTTATTTTTTCCATTTTTATCTGTCTGTTTGTTGCAGCTTATCTCCAAAACTACTAGGTACCAATTTTGGCGGGACTTTACTAACAGATAGCTGATGGTATTAGGAATCATCATCATCATCATCATCATCCACAGTCCGAATTCACTCACTGCTGGGTAAAGGCCACTCTTTTCTGGTGCCAATCACCACGTTCTTGTGCCAGTCTCATCCAGGTTTTCCCCTCGATGGCAACTATATCGTCACTATTAGGAATAGCATGGTCTATTTTATTTCTGAAATTAGTTAGAGTTCCGGGCAAAAATAGTACATTGTTACCTTAGGGGTGAAAGGAACTTATTTAGTCCCCGAGACGGGGTTTGGCGCCTGAGCGCAGCGAGGGCGCTAATAGTTCGAGGGACTAAATAAGTCTTTAACCCGAGGTAAACACTGTGCTTTTCATTACGAATACAAGGAAAGTTGATGGGAATAGGCTTGCGCCCAATTACCTAAGTCGAAAGAATGAAGAAAGAAAAGGTAATTAGTTTCACAAAGGACAAAAAAAATAAAAAAGTAAACATAAGAGAAACACTTCAAATCGGTTAAATCTAATCGGTGGATGGCAATAGGCTTGCTCCTAATTACATCGGTTGATGGCAATAGGATTGCTCCTAATTAGATTAGTTGATAGCAATAGTCTTGGTCCTAATTACATCGGTTGGGATGGCAATAGGCTTGCTCCCAATTACTCAAATCGGTGGATGGCAATAGGTTGCTCCTAATTACATCGGTTGATGGCAATAGGCTTGCTCCTAATTAGATTGGTTGATGGCAATAGGCGCACTCTTAATTAAATCGGTTGATGGCAATAGGCTTGCTCCTAATTAAATTGTTTGATGGCAATAGGCTTGCCCCCAATTACATCAGTTGATGATAATAGACTTGCTCCTAATTAAATTAATTGATGGCAATAGACTTGCTCCTAATTAAATTGATTGATGGCAATAGGCTTGCTCCCAATTACCTAAACCGGTTGATGGCAATAGGCTTGCTCCTAACTACATTGGTTGATGCCAATAGGTTTGCCCCTAATTACATCGGTTGATGGTAATAGGCTTGCCCCCAATTACATCAGTTGATGGCAATATGCTTGCTCCTAATTACATTGGTTGATGGCAATTAGGCTTACTCCTAATTACCCAAATCGGTGGATGACAATAGGCTTGCTCCTAATTATATCGGTTGATGGCAATAGGCTTGCTCCTAATTAGCTTGGTTGATGGCAATAGGCTTGCACTTAATTACATCGGTTGATGGCAATAGGCTTGCTCCTAATTAGATTGGTTGATGGCAATAGGCTTGCCCCTAATTACATCAGTTGATGGCAATAGGCTAGCTCCTAATTACATCGGTGGATGACAATAGGCTTGCTCCTAATTACATCGGTTGATGGCAATAGGCTTGCCCCCAATTACATCAGTTGATGGCAATAGACTTGCTCCTAATTACATTGTTTGATGGCAATAGGCTTGGTCCCAATTACATCAGTTGATGGCAATAGGCTTGCTCCTAATTACATTTATTGATGGTAATAGGCTTGCTCCTAATCACATTGGTTGATGGCAATAGGTTTGCTCCCAATTACAACAAATAATTTGACAGCTTTCAGTAGAAAGCGATTCTCCCTAGGGCTGAAAAGTAGTACTTTCAACCCGCTCCGCAGGCATGTTCTGACCTACTTTCAGAGTATGAGTAATGAAAAATAAAAAGTAATTGTTACCAATTATTTTTTTCACTGTGCACTTGGAAATCCGATACAAAATGGGAAGTAATATTTATTATAATTATTTCACGTGGACGAAGGTCTCGGGCGTCAGCTAGTTTATCACTATCACTGCATTATAAAACAAAGTCGCTTTCTCTGTCCCTATGTCCCTTTGTATGCTTAAATCTTTAAAACGACCCAATGGATTTTGATGCGGTTTTTTTTAATAGATAGAGTGATTCAAGAGGAAGGTTTTAGTATCATAATTGTACTCGTGCAAAGCCGGGGCGGGTCACTAGTATATCATAAAATTAGCTTATTCGGGGAGACACACCAAACTCTGAGACTATCGGCTATTTTATGAGTTCTACCTACCTACTTATCACGGACCAATTTTTTTTTTGTTTTATTTTCTGCTTTTACCCATTGTTAATTTAACCTTTATGTATCCTGTTACTGACTCATACTTTTCCTTTCTTTCTTGTTTTCACGGGATCTGTTAAAAATAATCCTTTCCATCATCTTCGTCAGTTAAAACAATTTGCTAGCACTGTTCCTCTCGACGGTACACAGACAATCTCGTTCGCAACATGTAGTCTACTTTCGATTTTCAAACTACAACCTCGCGATACCATATCGCATTACCATAACTACTAGGGTTTGCGTTTAGGGTTACGTTATAGGGTACTGTGTGGGCGAACGTACGATTTTGCGTTAGAATTTGAGTTTGGAATTAGGGTATAGCGAGGTTTCCATTGAGGGATTTTGATCATAGAATGCTGTTTGACTTTGTTAAAATTTAAAAGCTCTATGTTGCTTTCCGGTTTCGATTCGATTCTGGTCAAGACATTCATATTAACAGTTCGGAGTACAGTTGGGACTCTATTATAAATCGCAATAGCCAGAGTCCAGCTGGTGATAAGTTGATGCTATACTTCTGCCGCCCATCAAAATCATTCTCCTGCCCTTATTCCAATTTATTTGGGGTCGGAAAATCCCAGAAGACTGCCTCGTTGTTCTAGACTGCTGAACATGGCATGTCCTGGGTTCGATTCTCGGGTCAGTCAAAGTATGAATGGTCAGTAGCAGCCACTGAGTCCTGGATATGTGCCCAGTTGATGGTAATAAGCTTGCCCTCTATTACATGGCACTTAATACAAAACTGGCGAAATGTGAATGTACCTATTAGGTCGCAATAGTTGTCTCCTTTCTAGTCAAATCAGCATTCACGCAATCTATCCATAGTTCTTTTTTCTGTTCAAAAATTTCCTAACAACATATTATGCCATAACGCGGACGTCCAGCTAATGCTGATGTTGGTAATATAAGGTCCTATTAAAATAGGTGGACAAAATTTCAGAAATCATTCAGACCACCAAAATAAGGACGATGGTAAAAAAAATAATAAGAAAAACGCATTTAAAGTACCTACTCATAGAGGATGAGTTTGTTCTAGAGTGCCGGCAATTTATTATTTAACTAGCTGATGCCCGCGGCTTCACCCGCGTGGATGTCGTTCAAATTATATACTAAAACCTTCCTCTTGAATCACTCTATCTATTAAAAAAAACCGCATCAAAATCCGTTGCGTAGTTTTAAAGATTTAAGCATACAGACAAACAAACAGACAAAAATAGCGACTTTGTTTTATACTATGTAAGGAAGTAAAAAAAAATCAGTTTATTCAATTTATTTTTGTTTAGATATCTTAGGTTAGACCTACTGAATGCTGAGTTAAAATTTGTCCACCTATTTTAATGGGACCTTATATAATAGTCCAGGAGCGAGGTTGTTCTCCGGAACTGGAGGGGCAGTATGTAGCAACCCAAAGCCCGATGACGCGACCATCACGGCCATATTTTGCATACCATCACCATGTCACATTTCACCACCCCGTTTCAACTAAAAAGGTAAGATGATACGTCAAGCAGTTGCAAAAATAGAAAAACATGTTACTAAGTTAAGTCATGGTTATGTAACATAATTTAATCAATCTGACGTGTGGAATAACTGGTTTTAAGACCCTATCAAATGACATTCAATCTTATTTAAATGCTAATCTTTTAATGAATAAAAATAACATCAGCTGTTTTGACTTGCAACCTTAGATAGATAGACAGAGATTTATTGACGGTAATAGGACTATTAACTAGGCATTGCCTTTAGCGATAAGTTTTTTTGCAGATAGAACTAAAACATATTTTCAGTTTGTATATTAAAATAAAAAAATAAAAATGATTTTATTACATTCCGTTGTACAAAAAACACTTATCTATACTTGTACACTATGCAGCTTTACAACTAGGGTAACAGAGTGTCTTCGATGAGCTCTGGCACCCAATGTAAGATTTAACTGTGTTTAGGGTGCCAGCGTCCTCGCCTAAGATTTGTACATGCAGTAGTAGTTGTAAGATGAGCACAGTACGTCATCATTAAATTACAATAAAAAAATAAAATAAAAATAAAAGGAGTTCGATTCTCGGCAAGTACCTATAAGGTTTTTCTTGGGACAAGTCTGGCACTCTATTTTTAAACCACTGCTCTGTGCGCCAGCACCAACAGTGGCGACCACAAGAAAAGCGCCGAGACAATGAAACTCGACGACGTCCTAGAGAAACGATTTAACTATCTTGGATCCTTCAACGAAATTAATCAGAAAATAAATGCAGAAGAGTAAGAAACACATAGACATGGATTATAGTCTGGTATAGCACAATCACTTTTGATTCATGCAGGTGTAGTCACAGGCATAAACTAGTAGGAAAATATTTCCAAAGATTCGCTCTCATCTAATGATATTCATCACAAACAGAGAACCATAAAATAAAAACTAATCTAGGCAAATTATTTCCCTAATTCCCACAGCTGGGAAAGAGGTGTTGTCTTGGCAACAGTTTCTCAACGTGCGTGGAAAACCCAGGTATTTTCCTGAGAACACTATGACACCGGCGCCGGCGCAACAACGCGTTAATAGCTATGTTAATAGTGTTGTGAAAGGCTGATCTGCGATGAGTAGTCTAAGTTCGCGCCACGAAAAGCTATACATTTTGTAAACAAAGAACTTCTAACTAAGTTACGTAGCGACAAATCAATCAACAACAGATTATTCAAAAATTACCAAATGACATTGTCGGAGCGAGGGAGTTTAGAGTTAACTCCTGAGTAAGGTCCGTAATCCACCAAAGCGGAGACGAGCAGAGCGGAGAGGAGATGTGCCAAATTCGACCAATCACAGGAAGGGCGAAAGACCAGATGTAAATTTTAACTAATGTGATTGGCCGATTTCTCGTCTCCGCTCCTCTCCGCTTTGGTGGATTACGGGCCTAAAACGAGAATAGAATAAGGCCGGGACTCCAGCAAAGCGGAGACGAGCGGAGCGGAGAGATGTGTGGGAATCATCTGGTCTTTCGCCCTTCATGTGATTGGTCGAATTTGGCACATCTTTTCTCCGCTCTGCTCGTCTCCGCTTTGGTGGAGTCCCGTCCTAAGGGAAGAATCCTGTGTGCAACTGTGCACACAATGTCGCTTGGTATTATTTTGCCTTTCAAGCGTCGAAATTTAATCAACTAGTACAGCACATTCGTTTACTACGAAATTAACCAATTTCACTTGGTCGGATTATATTAATTTTAACCGACTTCTAAAAAGTAGGAGTTTCGGTATTCGTGTAGGTATCTGTGTATGTATTTTTTTAACCGACTTCCCAAAAACGAGGAGGTTCTCAATTCGATTGGTATGTTTTTTTTTTAGCGATATAAAGTGCCAAATCTTCTATTATTATTTAAATTTAATGATTGTATGTCCTAATTTTAAGTGTTACATAAATGTTTACTTTGTTTACCTGTAATTTTTTTGTCAATTTGTTTTTTCCTGTGGGAAACCAATAAATCATTTTTCTTTCTTTCTATTATTTTGTGGTACCGGAACATGCGACATGTGGTCGTTGTTGATTGATTTTAAAAGCTTATAGCTTTGCGTGGCGTGGAGTATAGTTTTATCGGCATGTCAATTATTATATAATACTGTAAGTTATGGAGATGATATTGTGTGGTTATGATGTATGATAAAGACTATTTGAGATGATCTGTGTTTACTTTCTAATGGTCAATCATAATCCGTAATGTTAGTGTAAAAGTAGCCCTGTTCGTGAAACGGATAAAATTTGGGTAATTTAGCCCACTGGGTTACATCATAGGGTACTTGTTTTAGTAATATGTTCCTGTGAGATCATTTCTGCCCTTTATGCAGAAAAAGCAGCTAGTTTTATTTTCTGCGAAGGTCAACCTATGACGCTGGCTTCGGCATAACCGGATTATCCTGTGGATGCGTTGAATGTAAGGCCTCCAAGCAGGGCGCAAAGCAGCGGGTAGAAACTATCACATAAAATGTTGATGGTGTGCTAGGTTTTTACGCCTTTTTTATGGAGTTTGGGTAGTCATCAAATGACTCCTATTAGGGAGTGCCAGACTTCTACTGACTAAAAACCACATATGTTCTTTCTTAGCCCTTTGTGTCGAGGCCGCGGTAAATCGTCAAACCATCACACTGCCCAAGTTTTGCCAGATTATATCCTCGGTAATACCATCTGCCGAGGATATAATATATGTATCCAGTGATATGTGTATAAAATCTAAACGGAGTATGTTTCTTCGTAGTGCTATGTCGTGATTGGGACATCAGAATCAGGTAGGTGTTGACATTCTATTATAGTTTAATCTCAAAGAACTTATCTAGAATTTAAACTGGAGTTATATGTTGAGACAGACCACAACTTAAGTACCCAAAGACTTATGTATTTACGTACGGTGTAAGAAAATGTCGTGAGGTAATCTGAATTAATGGTCTGAAATTGCCAATACGCATTACGCTGTAGCGATGTGATTAATGTCCGTTCTTTCTATGTGGGAAAGGTATTACTTAATGCGTTGCGTACAAGAATTACTTTATATGATAATATACAATATCTCATACAAATATACTTAAACTCATTCCTATTTCCAATGGTAGACAAAAGGCAATAGAACGTACCTAACATATTCCTTTTGCTTGTTCCTATTTGATTCTGAGCTCAAGAGACATAGCTTATTATCTACAAATGTTTAGTGTCAGTGGGTCCTATGGCCTTTACCTTTGGAGACCATGTATCTGCAGAGCGTAGCGTAGCAAATCCCCACCTAGATTGACAGTTGTCCGACTGGATACGGAAGGTGGGAAAATGGATACAGCGTTGTCGGTGGTCTCAAAAGATGCCAGAGATCTGGATGCAGAGGACTGCGACAACTCGCCTAATGTAAGCGATGATACGGCCTAGGGTGGAGCACACTGGCCTAAAAGGAATCGATTAATTCGTATTTTGTATCATCATTATCATTTCAGCCCGGATTGCTGGTCTAACACGATTTGAGCTCGTCAACAAATAAAGAAGAAAAAGCCCGAAATCACCCACTGTTCGGTCTGAGCCTCCTCTTTCTTCTGTCATGCTTTTGCTTCTCTCATCCATCTGTTTCCCGCGATCCTGACGATTTTAATTTTATTTGTAGTGTAGTATAAGATAGTACAATGTCTGTTTGTATAGAGTAGTATTTAAGATAGGACAATATCCAACATAGGCCTGCTGCAGGCTGATCTGATAAAATCACCCATCTGACGCTCACTAGGATTTAAAATACGACGCTTTTACAGTTAATTTCTTCGTAGTCGAGTTTTATTTTACCCTATCGTGTCGTCATAGAATCATGCCGCTAAAACTGGGTCGGATCCGTGACAGGGACGATTCTGCAGTGCGGCCATCTTACTTTCATCGGATGACCTCACGACATGACCCCAGGCAGGCTACTAGACCTCAGTTACGACATGGGGTAAGCGGGAATCTTTGCTTTAGATTGGATGGTGTGTTTTTACTAAAGTTCTTAATGAACAGTCGCCTCTATTACATGGAACTTAAGAGGCCTTGTACAGACAAGACTTGCGGAACTTTAGGCAATTTCTATGTTTGTGTGCAGCGATAACACCGACGAACGCACACACGGGCATTTCGAGCGTTGAACTACGGTTGAAAAATTTGATCATTTATACGATTATTATTTTAAGTGACATAATTTTGTAGTAAGTAAGTACACGCGTACGGCTTTGAAAAAAGTCTGGAATGTGTGTTGTATATCAATATAAATAGGTACAGTATATCAATCAACATAAAAATGGTTCAATTAGGTGTTAGATGAATTAAAATCAAAAATTATGATATCTATTTTAATCACAGATTTTAATATTTGCTGTAAATTGGTTGTGAAAGCACTTTACCACGTCAAAAATAAATAATGTTTCCGTCTCTTTTTAACCGACTTCTAAAAAGGAAGTAGGTTCTCTATTCGTATGTTTTTTTATGTGTGTCCGCGCATATCTCCGACAAGTGTGGACCGATTTTCAAAATTATTTTTTTGTTTGAAAAGGTGTACTCCCAAGGTGGTCCCATTGTCACCAAGTCAGTTTCTGATGATGGGAACTCTGAGAAATTGAGGGCAACCCTCGAATATCATAGGCGCACATAACGTTTTCCATACATTTACAGAAGCTGTTAAAGTATTTGCGTCTGATAATCATAATTTCATGTGGCTGCGCTGATGACGGAAGGTGCAACTCCTCAACGGTCAGGACTTAAAAGAAAATTCCTTCAAAATTACACGTACTTATGGATCGATAGTTGTATTCTTTCAGGCTATTAGGTTGAACTGATGATAGACGATAAATCTCATTAACCGACATAAAAAAAGGAGGTTCTTAATTCGTCGGCTAGGAAAATTTTAGGTTTCTCCGTCATTGGTGTCGTTTTCATGGTTTTTGGGGTCGCTGATTACGAAAATGAGGTCAAAATGAAAATCCAAGATGGCGGTCAGAAAATTTTTTGGTTTTCCGTCATGGGTGTCGTTTTCATGGTTTTTGGGGTCGCTGATTACGAAAATGAAGCCAAAATGAAAATCCAAGATGGCGGCCAGGAAAATTTTTGGTTTTTCTGACATGGGTGTCGTTTTCATGGTTTTCGGGGTCGCTGATTACGAAAATGAAGCCAAAATGAAAATCCAAGATGGCGGCCAGGATTTCTTTTTGTTTTTCCGTCATGGGTGTCGTATTCATGGTTTTTAGGGTCGCTGATTACAAAAATGAGGTCAAAATGTAAATCCAAGATGGTGGCCAGGAAATTTTTTGGTTTGTCCGTCATGGGTGTCGTTTTGATGGTTTTCGGGGTCGCTGATTACGAAAATGAAGCCAAAATGAAAATCCAAGATGGCGGCCAGGAAAATTTTTGGTTTTTCCGACATGGGTGTCGTTTTCATGGTTTTCGGGGTCGCTGATAACGAAAATGAAGCCAAAATGAAAATCCAAGATGGCGGCCAGGAAAATTTTTGGTTTTTCCGTCATGGGTGTCGTTTTCATTGTTTTTGAGGTCGCTGATTACGAAAATGAGACCAAAATTAAAATCCAAGATGGCGGCTAAGAAAATTTTTGGTTTTTCCGTCATGGCCTCATGGGTGTCGTTTTCATGGTTTTTGGGGTCACCGACTACGAAAATAAGGTCAAAATGAAAATAAAGATGGCGCTGACGAAAATTTTTGGTTTTTCCGTCAATGGTGTCGTTTTCATAGTTTTTGGGGTCGCTGATTACGAAAATGAAGCCAAAATGAAAATCCAAGATGGCGGCCAGGAACATTTTTTGGTTTTTCCGTCATGGGTGTCGTTTTCATGGTTTTCGGGGTCACTGATTACGAAAATGAGCTCAAAATTTAGTAATACATAAAATGGGTTTGTTAAACATGAAATCGAAATAAATATTAATAAGTTATACTAGACAAAATGTAAAATAACTGTCATGAAAAGGAAAAACATGGAATTATAGGCATTGTCATTCAAATAGTCCGTTAGCCGTTATCACGTTTCCACCGGGCACCTCGTGGAGGTGGACTGACACCCAGCGTTTTTTTTTGGTTGTTGTTTTTCATTGATTTTTATACACAATGTTCAAATCAGATTTTAAGTATTATACGTGATGAAGGGAAAAAAATATTTGATTTTTGTTAGGTTTTGTGTTTGTTTTGGTTGTTTTTTTTCATTGTATAAAACACATGTTCAAATCAGATTTTAAGTATTATACGTGATGAAATGATGATTTGATTTTTTGTTAGGTTTTGTGCTTTCGAGGTCAAGAATCTCGATCACGCCTGAAGGAATGCTGGTTTATTTTGTAAAAAAAAAGGTCATTGGCCGTATGCAGCATGTAGACTTTGACACCAGATAGATATGATTATTTCTTTTAAATTTTTATACTTTTTAGTTTTTTACGTTTAATCATTTTGTTTGTTTCGTTTTTTTTTAATGTATTTTTTTAATCAAATTTGTCGGAATTCAAAATTATGAGCAATGGCAGGTAAGTAATCTGGGAGTGGTCTCTCCTCAAATGATTCAACTAAATCTTTCAATCTTGCTGATGTTTGCCTATATCTTGGCCGACTAGTTGTGTGTGATCCACGAGACAAAATTTGCTCCAGTTTCAGCTCTGTCAGGCTTTGCTGCCGACGAAGTTCATCCAAAAACTTCCATATAGATGGGTGATGAGCCGTTAGAAGTGACGAGAATCCCCTGTGAAAGCCTTCAACGGAGTTGTTCGTTCGAGGAATTTCCTGAAGAAATGCATCAAAAGTATTCCACAGATCAATAGGAAATCTAGGAACTCACCTGCCCCGTCTTTCCAACCTTCCGATCCAGTTATCTTCAAAATAATCAACGAATTGTCGGAGGAGGCCAGAATGCACAATATAAAACTGAGATTCGAGCAGTTCGTCAAAAGCGTTGATAACTTGTTCTGATGGAACATACGCTAAAGCACATAATTGGCGAATATGCAATGCGTAATCAGGGGTGTGTAGTGTACTCAGTTTTAATAAACAAAAAATCAAATATTTTCTTCCCTTCATCACGTATAATACTTAAAATCTGATTTGAACATTGTGTATAAAAATCAATGAAAAAAAACAACCAGAAAAAAAAACGCTGGGTGTCAGTCCACCTCCACGTGGTGCCCGGTGGAAACGTGATAAAGGCTAACGGACTATTTGAATGACAATGCCTATAATACCATTTTTTTCCTGTTCATGTTATTTAACATTTTGTCTATTATCACTAAATTAATATTAATTTCGATTTCATGTTTAACAAACCCGTTTTATGTATTACTAAATTTTGAGCTCATTTTCGTGATAAGCGACCCCGAAAACCATGAAAACGACACCCATGACGGAAAAACCAAAAATTTCGTCGGCGCCATCTTGGATTTTCATTTTGACCTTATTTTCGTAGTCGGCGACCCCAAAAACCATGAAAACGACACCCATGACGGAAAAACCTAAAATTTTCCAAGCCGCCATCTTGGATTTTCATTTTGGCTTCATTTTCGTAATTAGCGACCCCGAAAACCATGAAAACGACACCCATGACGGAAAAACCAAAAATTTTCGTCGGCGCCATCTTGATTTTCATTTTGACCTTATTTTCGTAATCTATGACCCCAAAAACCATCAAAACGACACCCATGACGGACAAACCAAAAAATTTCCTGGCTGCCATCTTGGATTTTCATTTTGACCTCATTTTCGTAATCAGCGACCTCAAAAACAATGAAAACGACACCCATGACGGACAAACCAAAAAATTTCCTAGCTGCCATCTTGGATTTTCATTTTGACCTCATTTTCGTAATCAGCGACCCCAAAAACCATGAAAACGACACCCATGACGGAAAAACCAAAAATTTCGTCGGCGCCATCTTGGATTTTCATTTTGACCTTATTTTCGTAGTCGGCGACCCCAAAAACCATGAAAACGACACCCATGACGGAAAAACTAAAAATTTTCCTGGCCGCTATCTTGGATTTTCATTTTGGCTTCATTTTCGTAATCAGCGACCCCGAAAACCATGAAAACGACACCCATGACGGAAAAACCAAAAATTTTCGTCGGCGCCATCTTGATTTTCATTTTGACCTTATTTTCGTAATCAGCGACCCCAAAAACCATCAAAACGACACCCATGACGGACAAACCAAAAAATTTCCTGGCTGCCATCTTGGATTTTCATTTTGACCTCATTTTCGTAATCAGCGACCTCAAAAACAATGAAAACGACACCCATGACGGAAAAACCAAAAATGTTCCTGGCCTCCATCTTGAATTTATATTTTGACCTCATTTTCGTAATCAGCGACCCCAAAAACCATCAAAACGACACCCATGACGGACAAACCAAAAAATTTCCTGGCTGCCATCTTGGATATTCATTTTGACCTCATTTTGCCGACGAATTGAGAACCTCCTTTTTTTTAAGTCGGTTAATGATATGTACCGTCTATCATCAGTTCAACCTAATAGCCTGAAAGAATACAACTATCGATCCATAAGTACGTATAATTTTGAAGGAATTTTCTTTCAAGTCCTGACCGTTGAGGAGTTGCACCTTCCGTCATCAGCGCAGCCTCATGAAATTATGATTATCAGACGCAAATACTTGAACAGCTTCTGAAAATGTATGGAAAACGTTATGTGCGCCTATGACATTCGAGGGTTGCCCTCAATTTCTCAGAGCTCCCATCATCAGAAACTGACTTGGTGACAATGGGACCACCTCGGGAGTATACCCTTTCCAAGACAAAAAGAATTTTGAAAATCAGTCCACAATTGACGGAGATATTCGCGGACATACAAACACGAATAGAGAACCTCCTCTTTTTTGGAGGTCGGTTAAAAATATATATCGAAGTACAATCGACAATAACAATCGATCTTGAAATTCGAATTCGATTTGAAGATGAAAAAAATTTTAGCAATCTTTACAAAATAGCAAAAAAAACATGTTTGATCAAAATTAATAAGTGTATCAAATTGTGGTAATCGGCTTACAATCTCGAAAATATGTTTACGAAAAACACGGGAGCGTTTGTGACACAAAGCGATACGTCCGTCCTTTGGCAGTGGCCGATTCGTACTGGCGAGATAGAGTTTGCGCGGTCGATAATATAGTTAACTTTGGATTCAATTTACGAAATGAAATTATAGTTTATTGATAAAATAAAAATACGATTAGATTAGAAGGTTACCTTATAATTAATACGTAGTTTTTGAATTTTCTCTAAAGTGATTCTAAGGTATAGAAAAAAAATCTTAGTTGTCGAGACATTTTGTAAAAATTGCGATGTTTTAACATTTTTTTTCTGCTATTTTTTGTATTGAAGTCGAAAATGTGACTTCTTGGTACTCCAGTAGACCATATGGTGATGTTATTTATATTTTTTTTGATGTTTAGAATCGTTTGTAGTGTTATGTTCGGCTAAGCCAAACGTAACTCGATCGGTATTTTTGCGGAAAAGGGCTTTTGAATACGGGTGATTGCCATTAATATAAACCTTATTTTGAAAATTCTTGTTCACTATTCACCAGAAAAAGAACTCGTATCTTATAATAGCCAAAAGGAAACTTCAAATTCTTCATAGATTTCCCACACGAACCGATCAAAATTGATCAAAATGAGATGATTTCGTGGAAGGAGCCTTAACGTAACTGGCGATATGTGGGTGTACTACTCGTATTGAGTACACCTCTACAGATTTCAGGAGTATTGTAATATTTGTGTTATTTTTTACATTAGCAGTAACAACTGCCTCATTGGTCGAGTGCTGAGCATCGTGTAGTCGGTTCGATACCGGGTCGGGAAAAATGTTACTGGGTTTTGTTATCAGGAATTTCTCATTAGCAGCCACGGAGTCTGAATGTGTGTTTTTGGAGCTGTTTTTTAGGACAGTTAACAATTTTCAGGTTGTTTAATTATGATGAACTCAATGAGCTCTTTCCAATTTTTTATTTCAAGTGTCTGCGACTAGTTTTACTTAGGTACCGTTTTAAAAACAATTCTATGTAACTTTCACGTGTTTTTGCACAAATTACCTGAAAAATTGAAAACAGATAATTAGGACACGATTAAAGTAGGTATAATATTTGCAACGATAACATACGATATAAATAATAAAAGAGATAAATTCAGTTGATATCTAATATTGATAGGTAAATATTAATATACCTTTGTATCTTAAGAACTGATAAAATATAAATACGGGTATTTACAATAATATTTTCGATTTTCACCCGACACCAATTAGGTACTTAATCGCCTAATCGCAAGCGTAAATGCTGTGTGAGGGGTCCTGGGTTCCCGTCGGGACTGCGGATTATCGAAAGGCATAACGCGGCCTCGGCACAAGGGCGAAGAAGGAACATGGGTTCGGTTTTTAGTCAGTAGAAGTCTGACACTCCCTTTCGCTCTGCCCAAGAGCGGGGGGGGGGGGGGGGGGTTATTCGATGATTTTCCACCCACGAAAAAAAAAAAGGGGTCCTGGGTTCGAATCCCATTGTGGACAAATCATTGTTGTTGGGTTTTTCCATCAGTTACTTCTGGACTAGATTCTGGATTCATAAAAATACTGGTATTTAGTTGTATCCGGTTAGATTGGAAGCCGACCCCAATATAGCTGGGAAAAGTTAGGCAGATGATGTTGATGATGATGTTGATGATGATGATGGTTCTGGTTCATTTGGGGCTACAACAAATTGGTAAAACGTGGGTGTACTGAAACCTCTGCCTATCCTTCTAGGGACTGCAACCGTGATGTTATAACACATATTATTATTTACAAGATGACACATGCATCGTTTATTCAACAATGAATTTCGTTACGTCACCTTTTCTTGGTTTCTGAAGGTTTGAATTCGAGGTTAAATTATTTATGACTAGCTTTTGCCCGCGACTTCGTCCGCGTTATACTAAAAATGTTATCTTTGGTAAGTAGATCTATCATTGATTTTAATTTTAAATGAAAAACTTGCAATAATATCATGGCGGTCATGCGGTGCTTGACCCTCAAGAAGCTCCCGAGTGATTTCATCATTTTCATCCCACTTAGGCTTGGTAGTTACAGAAATAAATAAGTCGGGACGTCCATATTTTCTTACGTAACATAAAGCGTCTTGAGTAGTATGAAGATCAATGTTATATTATATAATCTGTGTAAATAATGTATGAATAACGGCAACCTTGAAATATTCTGTGCATTTACATGATGATTTATTGATCAACATCAAAGTATGCAGTCCTAAATGGATTGAAAAGGTCAGATAGGCAGTCGCTCCATCTATCTATCTATCTATATAAATAAAGAGAGAAGTCCTGACTGACTGACTGATTGACTGACTGACTCATCAACGCCCAGCCCAAACTCTTGGACCTAGAAAGCTGAAATTTTGCACAGAGGTTCCCTTTATAATGTAGACAAGGATTAAGGAAGGATTTTTCAAAATTCAACCCCTAAGGGAGTTAAATAGGGGATGAAAGTTTGTATGGAAAATCGTAATTTTCACGCGGGCGAAGCCGCTGGCAAAAGCTAGTGTAAAATATGCGTATTCAGCTACATCTGGTTAGACTGAAAGCCGACTCCAACATAGTTGGGAAAAGGCTAGGCAGATGATGATCAAAGTATGCTGCACTGTGCCTTGGTGTACTCTATTTATTTACTTAACTCAGACTTTGGCAGATCAGCAGGGCTATTGTGTATCTTTTAATGACAGTGGATAACTTATAATGTCTATCAAATAACTGTCAAATGGTGAGTTTAAAAAAAAATGTACCAAACCATAACCAATTTACAGTTAATCTATGGACATTTCTGATAGCCACTGACGTTAAAAAGATACGCAATAGGGGGGACGATGTCTGGAGTCCCGGTGCGGGTTCCCTACGTTTCCTCGAAACACTATTCTTCGGAAATTATTTCACCGAAAACTATAAGTACACCGAAGCCTTCATACTGCGACGTTTTGTTATATACTTTACACCGACAACCTTACATCAACTTTTGTTTCAGCAACGTTTGATTGTTCTATGTAACGTTACTTCGAAAATATTTAGCCAACTCAATAATCTCCTCTAAACCAAAAAGAAGGTATTATTGTGTTGGCTAAATATTTCCGAAGTAACGTAGGGAACCCGGTATAAGCAGCCTCCTATATAGGTTTTACATACCAAGCTAAATAAATGTGGTGTATCTATCTTACACCAGCAGTCTAACACTTTGGATAATTTAGGTGTGTTAGTGGTCGCAATCGCGACTGCTGAGCAATGAGGTTCTGAGTTCGAGTACCAGGTCGGGCAAATTGTTATTGAGGCTTTCCATCAGGAATTCCTCAGTAGCAGCCACGGAGCCTGAATTTGTTCCCAGTTTATGGCAATAGGCTCGTCCCCTATAACATGGGAAATAAACATAAATGGCGAAATGTGGGTGCTCTATATTACACCTCTGCCCTAATCCTTCGGGGATTACAGGCATGATGGTAAGATGTAATGTTATTACATTAAGTTCTTTTAAGTCATAGGCAATATAATTTTAAGGCTAAAACCATAAAAGGAACAAGGTAATAAATACATTATGAACATCAGTCGGTGACTCTGTGTAATGTCGCGGTGCAACTGCACTTCCGGTCATTTAACATTACGACGAATGAGAAAGATATATAAACCGGCTTCCTGTATTATTTTATTTTTATTTTATTTATTTTAGGAAAGCTTACAGACTAATAAAAAATAAAATATATGTTTATTAAGAGAACATTTTCTCTGATGCAACTTTGACGGATTTGTAGTTTTGCTTAAGTTTAGTTCCCTATAAATACATTTTTTTTTGGTATAAAATAACGATAAATTAATTTAGTCTAAAAATAATTAGGTCTAACAAAACTAATCGTTTGAAAGTCAGTGGCAAAAAGTCAATGAAACAAACCAACTCACCGACTTCCCCACGAAAAGTTTTTAATTTTTCAACCGACTCCCAAAAAGGAGGAGGATCTCAATTCGTCAGTAAGGTTTTTTTTTGTTCCCGGTTATCTCCATCATTAATGTATCGATTTTCAAAATTCTTTTTTTTAAGATCTCTTTGTTAAGGTTGTGACAGACACCGGACTGGACTATCTGTCAAAGTTCGGTGACACTTGACAGAAGTCAGTTCACAGTCTGTTCCGTTCAGTCTTACCGCACATTTACAAAGGTTAATGTAAATGAAGACATTATTGAAAACAATATTTACATTGCTTAATTTTCCTTTGCTTAGAGTTGTTACCAGTTTGACGTAACATAATTTCAAGAAAGCAACGGAAATGTTACCAACATCCTTTTAAAAAAAGTAAATAAAAATCGATAAGAAAATCTACTTATTACAGGACACTCTTGATATCCGTGTCGTAGACACTGACGCTCCTTCTTATATTTCACGTCCTGTCGCCTCTGTACTAAAATCCGCTGAAGACGACAAAATAAGAAAATATTCAAATGATTGCGAATTGCGACATGCCACATTCACCCCTCTTGTTACATCCGTTGACGGAGTCTTCGCTCCACAAATGTCCACTTTCATAAAACATCTTGGCGCTGCAATCGCTGACCGTTGGAACAAGTCCTTCAGCGTAGTGATGGGTTGGTTAAGATCCAGAATCATCATCGCAATAATCCGTGCCACTAGCATGTGTATTCGCGGCACAAGACACAAATTCAAACCATTAGCCAAGCTATTTGGCTTCGGCGATGGATCAGCCTTACCCACACACTAATGTGAACTAATGTGAAGAAGACGTCGATTGTAATGTAATTCGATAATTTAAATAGTTTTGTGATAAAATATTTTGTAAATGTTATTTCTATAAATGAATAAATTATTCATAAATCTCCTTAAGTAAGACACTCTTACTTAATCTCTTGAACATTAACATAGGTGACACAAATACTTGCAAGTTTCATGTCCATTTTTACAAACACTAGGCGTAAACTAAAAAAACGTTCGATATATTACAATAACATTGGGTTGGTGGGATCTACCTCCTAGTGGTCTACCCTGGGCAACGGAGTCGCTGACTTTTGAATGATCCCAACACTGGTGGAAGGGCCTGCAAAGGTCCGCCTGGCTAGTTACCACCCTCCCGCCGACGTCTGGCGCCAAACAGTTTGCTGTGTTCCGTTGGTGCGCGGGAGAGCCAGTGCTACTGGGAAGGCTCGCTCCATCGTAGACCTCATCCCAGAGCTGACCCATCTTAAATAATAATAAAAAAAAACACAGTGCCAATACTTTTAAATAAAAATAGTCATTTTACGTAGCGTATGTTTAAAACGCGACAACTAAAAAAGATTTCAATATAATCCTATTTTAAGAATAAATAAGTTAATTGCATTGCAGGAGTATTGTTAGATGTCAATCGTTTGACCATGTTCCGTTGGGCCCACGCTCCATAAGGTGGGCCGACAATAAAATAAATGTCAACAACAATTAATCGTATGAAGAGAATGTTGCACATTCGTAAATGTGTAATTTGTACAACTGTCGAAACCATACATATCTACATGAAAGCAGTGTTTTTACATAATAGTGCAGTATTTACTAATTTACACTGTAGGCAAATGAATAGTCAGTGAAGGTTGCAAGTTGCAAACTACATTTATGTAGGAGGCATTGCGTCATTTGTATCTTTGGCATGCAAATAAATGGCGTCCATGCGCTCGGTACTTTCTCTAAAAGCCTAATTTCTCTTTTTACTGCAACATACATGACTTGCATTTTTGTTGGTCGTTTTTCTAATGCACATATTTAATGAAATTGATTGGAATGCATACAAAGAGACTGTGAGTGGCGATTCTTGATGAAAGTCTGCCGCACCCTGGTCAGGCAGCTCAACTCTTTCAAATTGGATGGGTAGCATGAGTTTAGTACGTGCCTAAAGTATACCCATCAAGCTTTACATTTCTAATATAACGTCATAGCCTAGCTTTGAATAGTTTCCCGTAGAATGAGAGATCAGCATAAACCAGTTTTGTATAGCTTGAGTGGTCATCGTGTGATTATGAGCAAAAGAAGAGGGAAATTAATTAAAATTACACGGAGTGCTTCCTGGGTCGGGGAGGGTGAGACTGCCTATCTGACCCTCCCCGACCCAGGAAGTACTGGCTGATAAGGTAACCCATTTTTTTTTTTTGGTGGGTGGAAAATCATCGAATAACCGCCCCGCTCTTGGGCAGAGCGAAGGGGAGTGTCAAACTTCTACTGACTAAAAACCAAACCCATGTTCCTTCTTCGCCCTTGTGTCGGAGCCGCGTTATCCTTTCGATAATCCACAGCCCCGACGGGGGATAAGGTAACCCTTGGTAAGTGTTTGTCAGACTACTACCGGTAACGACTATCAAAAATCTTCCAATGACAGCCGGAACTAAAGTATTCAATATATGTTTTCTCAGAAAACTAAGTATCTAAGGACCGTACTGTTACCAAACATCATTCCATGTAAGAAATAACTTAAAACAAAAACATTTGGCTAGACTGTTTTTCTGTCTCGACTGACCTGACCCAAAATTCTACTAACAACAGGACCTCATATTCGAAATAGATTTCAAATGATCGGACCTTAGATCCAGTCACTAACCGGGTCCGTATTTGGACCTCAAGGCGATTGGGTCCATCGCCCACATGATGTATTTGCAATAGTAATGTGATCAAAATATCAAGTCCATTCCGAAAACTGGTCCAAGGTAACTTGAGGATTATGATTTCATGATTTTGTTTTATTTGCATTTTTGTGTAGAGTTTGTTTGTTCGAAGTTTTTGACTCCCACGTTGGTCTAGTGGTCGCAAGCGCGACTGCTGAGCTTGAGGTGCTGGGTTCGATTCCCAGATCTCGCAAACAGTTATTGGGTTTTTGCATCAGGAATTTCTTATTAGCAGCCATGGAGGCTGGATTTGGTTGATGACAATAGGCTCGCCCCCTATTTCATGGTAGGTACCTATTTAAAAACATAAACCTGTAAAATAAGTATTTAGTATCAAATTTGTTGGTTTGGAATTCAGCAACAGCTGTAACCCTGTACAGCACAAGGATTCTACTACAGACTAATCTGGAATGTTCAATTCGCCTATACATATTATTACTTACAAAAGAAGTTTCTTCAATAGATGACAAAATAAAAATGAGTCATGTAGTAGTCATTTTTATGCGACAAACAAACTATTTAAATATGTTATGTATAAATCCGCCCCATTTTACGCAGTTAATACTCATAGAAAACAACTCCACACGGCTCTAATCATACAATGAAATGAATTTGCGAATCCTGTATTTAGTAAATAAGTCCTGTAAGTTCCCTGTTGAACCTATTTCTTTATATTAAAGTAGGTAATCAAAAAATATATTATTCCAAATTCGTAGAAAACCTTCATATTCACACGGCTCATGAACCTATACAGGCTGGAAGGGACGAAGCACACGGTTAGATAACACGTTTTCAGTAAATCATTCGGAACTAAAAATTTCTATTATAATTTACAAAATTTTAGCTTTTTCTTGCAAAAATTCTAAAATTACACTGTAAAAATGCATAAAACGGCAGATATTTTCTCAGATTCACACGGCGGCGCGGCGGCGCGGCGGCGGCCATATTAAAGGTTACGTTTCAGCAATCCCTAACTATCCTTTTCTATGGTTTGTATGCTAAATAAATAAGTCCGTACTTCAAAAGAAAGTACTTGAACATACGCAGTACATTTATATTCACACGGCACCTAAGCTCTTTACTCTGCACGAACTATATGTTTCTCGAATTCCACTTGGCGCAAACCTTTAGGTTCGGTACATATACAAAATCCCCGCTGCTTATTTGTTTGCAAAAATACATAATAATATTCCCTATTCAAAAGAAATTAACCCACAAGAAATTTCTATTGTACTGTACAAGCGGCACCTAAGATTTCTATGCAATATGCCCTTGTAGTCTTTTACTTCAGCTTTTCTTTTCAAAAGTATTCCCAAATTCTGTTTTAACCATAATCTTCAGAAACAACGATCTCTATTTATCCATTTTGTCTGAGTTACCAGATTTAACATCTCTAACTACCCTGACCTAGTATGTGAGCTAAAAAGTATCCCCACCAACCCTTTTTGAACTAAAAACATTCCATACTTTAATAGAAACTACTAGAATGATCCAGAACTTCACACGGCACTAATCAGACTGACTCGATTCCACATCCCTTATCTTACTACCCTTTCCTACAGGGTTTCTGCTGAGGACTAACTATATTCCTTCCTTAACAATATATTATTTCCTAAAATTATACTGTTTTGTTCGTGGTGTTATGATGATGTCATCCCCTGGAAAGTACCAGAAGAAACAACAAAATTCATCATAATAACATACACACGGCACTCGAATTAAAGTACCCCTTACAGTGACAGTCACGATTTGCACCCGTTTCGTTGCGCACTGCACACACTTATCTTTGTTACTTTTGCACACGCTTTATCAGGCCCGTGTCGCTTATTAAAATATAAATACAGTCGTCTCGTCTTATCAGTATCATATCATTACAAGTCTACCAGTGATTAGACGTGTTACGTGCTGATAATATTGTTATAAACAATCCTTTGCTTTTGTTTATTTTGTGTTTTGAAGTGAAATATTTTGTTTGAAAGGTGAGTTTTTTGTTTGTTTTGAGTCTAAGGTAGTTAAATCTTCATGCTAGTCATCCAGAAGGGAGCAGAGGTGTTTCCTAATAGTGCAATTTGCTAGTTATAATTAACAAAACATAGCATCACGCCCTGTAATCCCCGAAGGATTAGGCAGAGGCGTATCCTATAGTACACCCACATTTCGCTAGTTATGTTTATGTTTTACCGTAGATCCAGAACTTTCCATGGCTTTGAAAACCCAATAACTCTTGTTGTATGTAACAAAATATTCCTGATATTTCATTAAATTATTACGAACTAACATCATGATACGATGTGTAAATGTATAAACTGGTACAATAGCACTGACGTATGTTTGTTTACAAGTGCGCAAATATTTTCCCATGCTTTAAAACTTATTATGCGCATACTTTGTTGCCTAGTTGTTGGAGGTGGCATGCATATTATGTAGTAAATAATAATGATAATGATGTTTTTAGTTAATTCCACAACTGTTGTGCCTATTTTACAAAACCAGAAAACATATCTTACTCGTTGACAATATTTTAATTCATGTTTCGTAAAAACTCTATCTTGTGATATGTTAACGAATTTCTTATTAATTTCCAGAACCAACCATGCCGTGCTGTAAAGTCTCCGTTAAGAAAACCTTCGTCTGCGCCATGAGCGAGTGCGTCTGCATTCCAACTGGCGGGAAACCCTACCTCTGCCTGAGCAAGGACGAGGAAGGGAAGATCGTCCCCTGCTTCGACTGTAAAGCTGTGCAAATGGACGACAAGGAATGGAAATGTGTCGACGACTCTTGCATCTGCCTTCCAACTGAAGGAAAATCTTGCCTTTGCATTTGCACCGACGAAGAAGACGCCATTAAATCCTGCGACGATTGCTCTTGCATCAACGCTGAAAAATGTAAGGAGACCTTCAAAAGATGTGACAAGCCCGGATGCGTTTGCCTACCAACTGGCGGCAAGTCTTGCATCTGTGTCTGCAAGAAGAATGGGAAAATTGTTCTCTGCGAGTGCAACGGAGCCGGAACGTGTGGTAACTCATGCGTCTGTGTTTCTACCGAAGGTGGCACGTGTGTTTGTGTGTGCTGCGACGCGAAAGGCAATATCAAAGTCTGCAAAAACTGTATCTGTGATCCCAAAGAACAGGAAAATGCAACCTGCAATAAAGCTGGATGTGCCTCTTTGGACGGGAAATCTTGCATCTGTGTGTGCAACAGTGAGGGGAACATCGTATGCTGCGATGACTGCAAGTGCGATGATTCTGGCAAATGTGACAAGCCAGAATGCACTTGCATCCCAACTGTTGGCGCTAAGTGTGTTTGTGTATGCTGTGATGACAAGGGAGAAATCAAGGCATGTGAAGACTGTACTTGCAAAGCTGAAGACTCTGCTGCTCCTAAATGTAGAAAAGTTGAATGCGTTTGCATCTTAACTGAAGGAAAGTCTTGCATCTGTGTGTGCAAGAATAGTGAGGGCAAGATTGTACGTTGCGATGACTGCAAGTGCGATGCTTATGGCAAATGTGACAAGCCAGAATGCGCTTGCATCGAAAATGATGGAACCCAGTGTGTTTGTGTCTGCTGTGACGAGAAAGTCAACATCAAGGTTTGCAAAGACTGTACTTGCGAAGTTGAAGACTCTGTTGCTCCTAAATGTAGCAATGCTCAATGTGTTTGCATCCTAGCTGAAGGGAAAACCTGCATCTGCGTGTGCAAGAACAGTGAGGGGAAGATTGTTCGCTGCGATGACTGCAAGTGTGATGATTCTGGTAAGTGTGACAAGCCAGAATGCGCTTGCATCAAAACTGATGGAGCCAAGAGTGTTTGTGTCTGCTGCGACCAGAAAGGCAACATCAAGGTTTGCAAAGACTGTACTTGCAAAGTTGAAGACTCTGTTGCTCCTAAATGTAGCAAAGCTCAGTGTGTTTGCATCCTAGCTGAAGGGAAAACCTGCATCTGCGTGTGCAAGAACAGTGAGGAGAAGATTGTTCGCTGCGATGACTGCAAGTGTGATGATTCTGGTAAGTGTGACAAGCCAGAATGCGCCTGCATCAAAACCGATGGAGCCAAGAGTGTTTGTGTCTGCTGCTACCAGAAAGGCAACATCAAGGTTTGCAAAGACTGTACTTGCAAAGTTGAAGACTCTGTTGCCCCTGAATGTAGCAAAGCTCAATGTGTTTGCTTCCCAGCTGAAGGGAAAACCTGCATCTGCGTGTGCAAGAACAGTGAGGGGAAGATTGTTCGCTGCGATGACTGCAAGTGTGATGATTCTGGCAAGTGTGACAAGCCAGAATGCACTTGCATCCCTACTAATGGAGCCAAGTGTGTTTGTGTCTGCTGCGATGACAAGGGTACCTTCAAGGTATGCAAAGACTGTTCCTGCAAAGCCAAACAGGCTGTTGCTCCTAAATGTAACAAAGCTCAATGTGTTTGCATCCTAACTCAAGGGAAGTCTTGCATCTGTGTCTGCAAAAATAGTGAGGGAAAGATTGTTTGCTGTGATCATTGCAAGTGCGCTGATTCTGGAAAATGTGACAAGGCAGAATGCACGTGCATCCCTACTGATGGAGCCAGGTGCGTTTGTGTTTGCTGCGATGACAAGGGTACCTTCAAGGTATGCAAAGACTGTTCTTGCGAAGCCAAACAGGCTGTTGCTCCTAAATGTAACAAAGCTCAATGTGTTTGCATCCTAACTGAAGGGAAGTCTTGCATCTGTGTCTGCAAGAATAGTGAGGGAAAGATTGTTTGCTGTGATGATTGCAAGTGCGATGATTCTGGAAAATGTGACAAGGCACAATGCACTTGCATTAAAACTGATGAAGCGAACTGTGTTCGTGTATGTTGTGATGACAAGGGTACCTTCAGGGTATGTAAAGACTGTTCTTGCGAAGATACACAGGCTGTTGATCCTAAATGTAACAATGCTTACTGTGTTTGCATCCTAGCTGAAGGGAAAACCTGCATCTGCGTGTGCAAGAACAGTGAGGGGAAGATTGTTCGCTGCGATGATTGCAAGTGTGATGATTCTGGCAAGTGTGACAAGCCAGAATGCACTTGCATCCCTACTAATGGAGCCAAGTGTATTTGTGTCTGCTGCGATGACAAGGGTACCTTCAAGGTATGCAAAGACTGTTCTTGCGAAGCCAAACAGGCTGTTGCTCCTAAATGTAACAAAGCTCAATGCGTTTGCATCCTAACTGAAGGGAAGTCTTGCATCTGTGTCTGCAAGAATAGTGAGGGAAAGATTGTTTGCTGTGATGATTGCAAGTGCGATGATTCTGGAAAATGTGACAAGGCAGAATGCACTTGCATCCCTACTGATGGAGCCAAGTGTGTTTGTGTCTGCTGCGATGACAAGGGTACCTTCATGGTATGCAAAAACTGTTCTTGCGAAGCCAAACAGGCTGGTGATCCTAAATGTAACAATGCTCACTGTGTTTGCATCCTAGCTGAAGGGAAAACCTGCATCTGCGTGTGCAAGAACAGTGAGGGGAAGATTGTTCGCTGCGATGACTGCAAGTGTGATGATTCTGGCAAGTGTGACAAGCAAGAATGCACTTGCATCCCTACTAATGGAGCCAAGTGTGTTTGTGTCTGCTGCGATGACAAGGGTACCTTCAAGGTATGCAAAGACTGTTCTTGCGAAGCCAAACAGGCTGTTGCTCCTAAATGTAACAAAGCTCAATGTGTTTGCATCCTAACTGAAGGGAAGTCTTGCATCTGCGTGTGCAAGAACAGTGAGGGGAAGATTGTTCGCTGCGATGACTGCAAGTGTGATGATTCTGGCAAGTGTAACAAGGCAAAATGCACTTGCATCCCTACTGATGGAGCCAGGTGTGTTTGTGTATGCTGTGATAACGAAAAAATAACCGTTTGCAACGATTGCTCTTGCTCCAAAGATGAGAAATGCGACAAGGGTTGCATATGTTTTTTGACTGATGGAAAGTCTTGCATTAGTGTGTGTGCGAAGGATGGAAATTTAGTTCGTTGCAAGGACTGTGTAAATGATGACGCATGCAAATGTGAGGGTGGGTGCTGTGTCTGCATTCCAACTAAGGGAAAAGATTGTGTTTGTGTCTGCAAAGATAATAAGGGTAATATTGTCGTGTGTGATGATTGTAAATGCGTCTAATCAGTATTTTAGTGTAAATTATTGCTATCTTTTTAATCATAATATTATTTTGGAACAATATTGTCTTTAGATAATTCATGATTGTAGTATTTTGTTACTATGTGTACAGACGCAAGTACATCAAGCTACTACTTTAATAGATTTTCAACATTATTGCTAAAGCTTTAGGTTCAATGTTGATTGGGAAAATTTTACAGGGGGTTTAATTTTTTCGGGTAACTTGATTTAATTTTGCTGACGTCTTTACTAATCGACTTTGTTACTATTATTGTTATTCCGGCTTGGAATTGTATTCTTTAATTTTTGTACTTATTGTTTAAAAAATACCTACACTTATTTTATGCAATAACCTGTAGTTTGTGTTTTAATAAATAAATTATATTATTCAAATTACATTTTTTTATTTTATTTCATTTCCTCACAAAATAGCATGAGAAACTCCTGGTTTTGTTTGGTAATTTATGAAATATAATAACCATCATTTACTCAAAAAAGCCACCCTGACCTTAGGTTCTGTAACCCAGAGGTTATCTATACTAATATCTATACTTCTATACTAATAATATTAAAAAGAAGTAAAGTTTGTGTGTTTGTATATTTGTTAAATTGTAAGGGGTAATCTCGGGATCTACTAAACCGATTTTAAAAATTCTTTCACCAATAGAAAGCCACATTATTGCCGAGTGTCATAGGCTACTTTTAATCCCTGTATTCCCACGGAAACGGGATCTACGCGGGTGAAACCGCGGGACGTCCGCTAGTAAATATATAAGTCCAATGTAATAGCGGGCGATCCTAGTCCTATCAATAGGGAATTTCTGATGGAAAAGCTCAATAAAATTTTTCCTTTGTCGGGTACCAAACCTAGGGGCTCATTTTCAGTACCTAGTATTCATAAGCACTATACACAAAAATGCTCACAAACTAAACTAGTAGTAATATTTCTTGTACCCCAAAGTTGCGTAACAATAAAACCGAGTTGAAAACAATTACAAACACAATGGTCAGTTATTCTAACGGACAGTAAGACAATTTATAGATGACAGGTGACAGAATCCATTACTGTTTGAAACGTCAAGATCAGTGACGTAAGCGCTTGAGTTGTCAAAATGACAGGCATCATGGCCGACGGGCCGCATGGGTGGGATTCATAATAGTTGGCTTTTGTTTGATGTTCAGTTGTTTTATTCACTTTGTTGTTTTTATTTAGATAATTATTATGGTTGATCTGAGAAGTTGAGGGATGTATTCTTATTTAATTTAATACGTCTATTGTTAATTTAATTTAATGATTTTAATTGGTCCAATTAAGTACCTACAAGTCGTGTGCCCAAATCTTTGGAAATCCCAAATATTTATTATTATTTTCTTTATCCCAATTTAAATCCATCGCATGGGAACTCTTTTAAGAAAAAATGCTTCTATATTAAGACTAAGACCTATGTGTTGTGTGGTGGGTGTGTTATTATCAGAATATCAGTAAGTAAATTCATAAATTTTTGATTTAATTAATAGCGTATGCTTCCTCAGATTAGCAACCCTATTTGTGGTGGTTCAAACTTCGCTTAAAATACTGTTAGAATAAAGTTCTAATCAGCTTGCACTACATAGCGGTTGTTACGTCTTTCGCTGCGGCCGAATAGTGCGAAATTAGTGGTATTTTGCGATTTACAAAAAAACTATTGATTGGACTAAAAAAGTAAAACACTATGATTTTAGTATGTTGCTTGTAGAATTATTTAGCAAAAAAATCAGAACGATGACATGTATTTTAGTATGGTTTTTACTCGTTAAAATAATTTTTTATAGGTATCTTCGCGATTTTTTTCTATCGAGCAAAATTAGTTGTATTATGTTTTCACAACACTATGTCACTAGCATATATCCTGAAGAATATCATATATTTTTTTTTGATTTTGATTACTGCAGTGAATCATATACTTTTACGCATTATAAAACTCGCGTTTGAGGTAGTATAAGCTCTTAAGTAGCTCTCTAGAATAAAGGTATGTTCATGACGTTTTTCATTTAGTTGCAGATACGTAACTAATAAAAACAACTATTTTCTAACTTACTTAAACTAATTATTGAGTTTCACTGTTTCACCAAACACTTTCATCATATCCATTTACTTTCTTGAAATATTATTACACTGATCTTGAAAAGGAACACGAAATACCCGCATAACTTAAATACCGACTCCACTAGTTCAAGTTGGAGGAAATATCAAGACGATTTTCAATATTGATTGTATTATGTTTTGGGTTTTGGGTGAATTCCCGTACTGTTTCTCAATGAGGAAGTGTGTGTGAGTCTCCAAAATTATGTCTAACTTCCACCGAAAAAAATCAAAATCATAGAATTTATAATTTGAGGACATACCGGTTTCCTCAATTATTTCTTTCACTATTTTGAGAACTACTAACCAGCAAGCAGAAATGTTAGTCGATCCATGGAATCGAACTGGCGTCATAACCGTAAAAAACTTGTCATTCTATTAAAAAACCATGTATGTTGACTTTATTGAGGAAAATATTCAAAGCCGGTTTATTCTAGTAACTATTATGAACATAGCATAAGTTATGTAATAAAAATCTTATGATAACTTTAATGATTTCGCAAAGGCCTAATATTTCAAATAATTAATAAGATTCTCATCGGAATCTGTGATCATAGCATCATAGATTCCGGAAGTCAACGATGTATGTTCTTTTAGAATAAATAAAGAATCTTTAAATCCAATCTTTGTAAAATCTAAACAAACTCGATGTGCATTATAAATTCCAGTAAATCAAATGATTTTGACTGTAGCATTCTTGCTGCATCATCGGCAAAACAAACAAAAAAGCCCAAAATTAGCTTGCAGGTTTATTATACTAACAGGTGAAATTATAATGCCAGGAAATACCTACACACGCCAATACCTTGCTAGACAAAGGGGATCGGACAAAAAAAAACTAATTAGTCCGTCAGATAGATTTTTAAAAATTATTGGACACGTATTTTTTCAATATAAGTTTTTAAACTGACATGGTCACTGACACTACTATTAATATCATAAACGGGATATTTACCATGTTTGATTGTATTTGTTTGTACGTATTTTTTCTTTTATCACGTAAACTAAAAATGAAGACGATACAGTGCTTCGAAATCTCGTGTGACGTCATATGATAGTACATTTTGACGACACAAGTGACGTTTCAAGCTCCACTCCAAGATCTTTGACGCGTTTTATCTTCGTCATTTTTTATTGATTTGATAAAACAAAAAACACGTATTCAATATTTTTCGATAATCTAACTTACGGACTAAACAGAATCATATTATTTTGACCCAGTCCGATCCCCTATTCTCACAGTTTTTACCCGACTGAGGCGAAGCTCAAAAGGAGGGTTATTGATCCAGACTATTATGCCAGACATAACTCCTTCTCTTCTTCTAGTTTGTGATAAATTTAAAATTGGTCACAATACAATGAGAGCTATGATGCTGATGATCAGAAAACATCCAGCCGCTTGTACAAAAAAGTACAAATAGCCGGACGTGTATATTCTTTTTGTTGGCTTATTATGTGTCCCACTGTTGGCATTTCTCTTTCCAAAACTCTCTAGCTTATCCGATATTTGATAATGTTCGCTCCTCAAACATGATCAGCTCGTTACACCATGTTCATCACGATCCGAATTTCTATCAGGTGTCTACTGAGTGACGTTCTTTACCCACCTCTCCGAGTGCATTCGCGCTATTTGGCCAGTCCACTTCCACTTTGGCTTGTCGGTTTTTTTCTCGACATAATATATTATTTACATAGTATGCAAAATACGCGCTTTATACGTGAAGCTGCGAACACTAGCCCGTTGTACTTATACTTATTATTGACTTAAAAAACCTTTTCTCTTCTTAAAAAACGATTCAAACCAACAAAGCTTAAACCAGATACTATTAAAATAAGATTAAGTATGGTGTACCATAAATGCTTTATGGTTGAAGTTAATTTGAACCGCCATGGTCCAGTTAACAAGTGTACCGTCGATGGTAACCGAAATAGTTAAACTTGAACTAGAGACGAGAGTTAAAAGGCCGTGACACTAACTACTCGGGTTTTTCTGGTTAAAAAACAATGTGGATTTAACGAATTACAGTAGTTAATGGATTCTGAGGAAATACTGGTTAAGTTATTTGAGTTGGTAACTTAATAAAATACATATTATTTACTATTTATATCATAAACGGGATATTTACCATGTTTGATTTTTGTTTCGAGTTCAGAATCGTGTAGTGAGTGACAATGATAGTGGTGCCGAACGCAAAAAACGAACGAGAAAGAGGGTAGACCGTTTTGTCTGCTCATAAACATCCACCCGCAATGACTTCAGTTTATCCGTGATCATGGTGCTTGTAACAGCGCCGAAATATCGGGAACTCGAAACAAAAATCAAACATGGTAAATATCCCGTTTATGATATTAATAGTAGTGTCAGTGACCATGTCAGTTTAAAAACTTATATTACATTTATTTACTTGTTTTCTCTTATAATCATCATTCTTTTGCCCTTATGCCACTTCATTTGGGATCGGCGCAGCGTGTCTTCTTATTTCATACTTTTCTGTTTCCCGTCATCTCATGAGATACCTCCTTTTTTGCCATCATTCTTATTAAAGTCCATCCATAATTTCCTGTATTTTCTTATTATATCAATTATTTATCAATGACAAATTCTGAATGAAATAAAGTTTTGAGAAAGAAAAGACTCTGTTTTTATTGAAAAGCTATTCAATAATTTTAAAAAAGTCTTAAAATACACTCCGGACCCAGGTTGTTCACAGTGAGGAAAACCTCTCCAAGTGGAGATTCATCAATGACTCTGAACTGGTGTGTAAATGTGGTTTTATTCGACAAATAGTACACTTAGGCCCGTAATCCACCAAAGCGGAGATGTGCCAAGCGGAGAGGAGATGTGCCAAATTCGACCAATCACAGTTACATCTGGTCTTTTGCCCTTCCTGTGATTGGTCGAATTTGGCAATCTCCTCATCGCTTGGCACATCTCCGCTTTGGTGGATTACGGGCCTTAGCCACTGAAACGTCCGAGTTTGACAGATGTCATACCCTAGTATCGTGTCCTGCTTGCATATCTGTTTGTTCACTACAGGAACGCTACCGAAAACGGCAAACTAGTAGCTCAGTTCTGGGCCTACAAAATTTAGATTACCAACGTGACGCTAAGAAGAAGATAATCTATCTAAATAACAAATAAGGCAATGCCGCCAGTCTTTTGGGCACATTACCGGCTGACAGCGTTGAGGAGCAGTATTTCGATGCCTTTTTATAGTTTATTGTTAGTTTAGTTTATTTTATAGTTTTTAATTAATTTAATATGTATTCCAATAATCTCAACTTACTATTAAATAACAAATATATTGTAATTTTGGTTTGGTTGGTCAACTAGCACTAAATTCATTGTAATGCTCTTTATATCAATTTATTCTTTTGTCGTTATCTTTCACACAATTTCCTTTAATCTGTCTTCCTTTCAAACATCCACTTTAATGTAATACGTACTTTAAAACAACAATCACAATGCACTAATGTAGAGCAAAACATACCTACAGTTAATTAGCATATTTCTCTCAGCACAATTTTATATGACCTATATGCTAAGTCAGCTGCGACTAGCTTTGTTTTAAACTAGATTTTATTGTATTCAGGTTAGAAAAATGCAAGTAAAACTTGAAACAAAGGTGGTAATTACGAACAATGGTTATTGGTTCTACTCATAGTTAAGAATAAGTGTGAAACTTTTTTGTGAATCATGAATAAGACAAACTTTAAGGCGACCCCCGTCGGGGCTGTGGGTTGTTCGAAAGAGATACCGTGGCCTCGACACAAAGGGCTAAGAAGGAACATGGGCGGTTTTTAGTAAGGAATGAATTTTCAAAAACCCTTGCGTAATGATCACATTCGCTACACAAGGAACTCTTGCGCCGGTTTTCTTGCTTCTACGGCCAGCACCACACTCTGTCATTGAATCAATGAATTTTAAAACTTTACTAAGTAGAAGATTCAGAGTACATAAAAAGTACCTAATAAGCCTTCTAAAGCAGTGCTAGTCTAGTAGACATGTGACTTTGAACAAAAAACTAGTATCTAGTAGACATGTGACTTTGAACAAAAAACTAGTATCTAGTAGACATGTGACTTTGAACAAAAAACTAGTATCTAGTAGACATGTGACTGAACAAAAAACTAGTATCTAGTAGACATGTGACTTTGAACAAAAAACTAGTATCTAGTAGACATGTGACTTTGAAAAAACCTATGATTTTTCGTGTTTAAGTGCATATTTTACGGAGAGGGCAATAAGCAAAGAAACTTGGAAAGCCATCGGAGAGGCCTTTGCGCAGTCAGAAAACCAGCATGCCTAAAGTCAGACAGTCCACTATTACCTTGACTAGCCAATATTTCCACCAACATAAGAACCTGTTCTCAGAAATATGAAAAATTATGATATTTCTAGCACCTCTTGTCGCCTCGTTTTTCCCGCGTTCACACATTCCAGATCGTTTGTTCCCGCATACGATTTGCTTAGTAATTGATTGTTTAGCGCGATAACTACTGTTATTATGATGTAAAGCGTAGCGGGAATTGTCGCGAGGTTTATTCCAAGTATAATTTTTGTGAAGCTTTTGGTTTCGTATAGAAGCTTCTAATAAAGAGGGATGGAAACTAGTATCTTTAATCTTTGGAGCCTCCTAGCTTTTTTCTAGGCTTCAAGTCTATCTGCAGCTGCTTGACCAGTGTTTTACATGGAGACCATTTGACCTCCACAACCATGTTAAATGGTCGGGTCAAACCGACCAGGGATTCAACCTCAGGACTTCGTGCTCAGTAGTTGTGCTTACGACCTCTAGACCAACGAGGTAGTCGAGGGTTGAATTTTAGCTTACTTTTTCAATTTACACCGCGGTATCTCTTTAGAACAACCCGCAGCCACGACGGGAATTTATTGCTGTTTCATGTATCTAAATAATAATATAATATTACAACCAGCAAAAACAAGAAACAAAATAATTTCCATGTCTTCATTACCCAAACGTTTAGCTGAACATACTCTATAAATACGTCTCAGCGTCGTGTGTAACCGCACGTCTGGGAGACGTACGTAATGTTGTCTTGTCTATGGATGACGCTGTCGATCGCGGGATCACCCGTTACTTTGTGACAGATCGCCAAGTTAAGAGAGGTAGCGAGTTTAAAGACAACTTGAGCGGTAGACAGCCAATAATTTAAGTTATAATGGGGTGTATTTTATTTAGCCAACTTTTTCCATTTCCTTGGAACTTATAGTTTATTGTTATTTCATACGAACGGCAAAAACAAGAAACAAAACTAATTTCCCTGTCTTCATTACCCAAACGTTTAGCTTAACAATATGGATACGTCTCAGCGTCGTGTGTAACCGCACGTCTGGGAGACGTAATGTTGTCTTGTCTATGGATGACGCTGTCGATCGCCTGAGCGGCGTGTAATGAGTGCGAGATCACCCGTTACTTTGTGACAGATCGCTAAGGCAGGAGAGGTAGCGAGTTTAAAGACAACTTGAGCGGTAGACAGCCAAAAGAATACATTATAATTGGTGTAAAAACACTCTAACGAAGCCAACAAGCTTTTAACGCTCCCCATCATTGCAATATTGTTTTTGCTCTATATCATACCTGGAAACCTTTTAGTTACGGAGATATTAGGGGTCAAACTTTCAACACTTTCCACAATTATTTTACTCAAATATTAATTTTACTTTAAATATGTCCACAACCCCCGTACCTACTATTCAATGCATCCATCAGAACAGTTTTTTGTTGTTGTAGTGAGCAACATTGAGTTCTACAGTAAAACATGATTGTTGACCCAATTAAAAAGTCGTTTCCGAGTAATATATTTGCTTGGAATTAGTTTGATGTACAAATTGCTGGGCTTGACGGCTTCATGAAAGTTCCGTTGACACCTCGTATGCCTTCCTTTTTCAACAATAAAGACAGAAATCCGCTGCCACCTCATCCATGGCCCACTCACCCCGTATCTAGTTAAGATCAGCCGACTTACGGTAAGTGTCATATAGTAACTCAAACAAATAGCAGAGACTATAAGATTATCGGCGATATACTTACCGTTGTTTAGTAAACACTCGTTAAACGGACTATGACTGGCCGTGACTGACGGAATTGTGGAACTGAGCTAGAGTTGCGGTATTGTTGATGTAATTAGGGTTTGTTACCTATGTTAAGTTAGGTGGATTGATCGTCTTTTGTCGTGTTTGTGATCGCTTGACCGTTATTGGTTGTGAAACGGTTAATGTTGTATTGCTACTTATATATACCTTGTATTGTTAGAGCAATACAACATTAACCGTATCATTATCATTATCTTTCATTTATCAAGTATCATTTCGAAAATAGAAATCTTTCATCGGTTTTTTTTTCATCAGCTGCCATGGCATATTTTTCGACTAAACCGCGAACGAAGCAAGCTTTAAAGTCGAAGATGTGTAACAACTAGATTGTAGACTTTTCCTTTCCTGTCCTCTTTGCCTTAAAACGCAACCTTGCCGTGCCACTAACTTTGCCGTGTAAGTAGCGAAGTATTGCGTCAATAAAATGTAATAGTACCATTGACTTGAAGAAGCTTAGGTATAGATAAGACCTTCTCATCTATATAAATAAAGAGAGAAGTCCTGACTGACTGACTGACTGATTGACTGACTGACTCATCAACGCCCAGCCCAAACCCTTGGACCTAGAAAGCTGAAATTTTGCACAGAGGTTCCCTTTATAATGTAGACAAGGAATAAGGAAGGATTTTTCGAAATTCAACCCCTAAGGGAGTTAAATAGGGGATGAAAATTTGTATGGAAAATCGTAATTTTCACGCGGGCGAAGCCGCTGGCAAAAGCTAGTCCGACATATTTCTCTGTTTTTCCCATTTATGTCTTTACTGGTGCTGATATTGTAGCTTTAGTCAGACATCATTATAAAAAAAACTTTAATCTTATCTAACACTGTTCTTTTTACTAATTATATTATCAAAATAAATTATTCTGTACGCAATTACAAATGGATGCATACGTAGGTACACTCCATCATCATCATCGCAAACCACCGTCGCAAAGTCGCATGTCTGTCGGTCTTCTACAGACTGTACTTCGGAAAGTGTGCGCAGGAGCTCCACGAGCTGATCCCACCATCTCCCTTCTTCCATCGGGAGACTAGACGTACTGCAGGCACAGAATACATAATAGTACTACGTACAGAAGGGACACTCCCTTCCCCGCGCTCATATTAAATACCGCACCTCACCCCGCACTTCGAGGTATTCGTCGTCGACACTTGAGCAATGGCTCGCGCTCGTATTAGTCGTCGTTCGGTTTTCGCGACGCAGACCGTTGCACTTTCCGCGCCATTTTTTAAGCTACGATAACCCTACTAGAGTTTACGCACACATTTGCACGTGCACGTCGTGCACAAACGTTATTTGTTTATGTAGTAGTAATAGGTAATTATTTTGCGGGCGTTGTATGGAGTGTCCGAGGTGTGCTGCAGGGTATCACCGATACCTAGTCGACATTCCACACATTCGAACGAAGCGCTTTGCTGGGTCCTTTATTATGCGCACAGCCAAGGAGTGGAATTCCCTGCCTGCGTCGGTTTTTCCGAGTTCATATAACCCGAATCTGTTTAAGTCGCGAGTAAATAGGCTTCTACTGGTAAAAATAATCATCTTCCTAGCTTTTTCCCAATTATGTTGAAGTCGGCTTCCAGTCTAACTTGATTCAGCTAAAATACCAGTATTTTCCATAGAGCGACTGCCTACCGGACCTCCACAAACCAAGTTAGTACTGGGTAATATGATACCCCCTTGCAAAGACTGGTTGTCAGACTTTCGGGCCAATGACAATGATATTATAAATAAAAAAGAGGTATATCGCATTAGCACGCACAAATTGTTGAGGACAAACTACGACAATTGGTGCAGTTTAGTAACTAGCTATCTCTTTTTATCTTAAACGTTCCGTATTATCTATCCCTGTCGTAGAACGCAACGATATCTGAACGCCATTCAGTATGAACATGGCGTATCTTTCTTTTTAATTTCATTGGCCAATGACTACCTGTAACAAATTTCAAAGATCAAAAAAGACAGCCGGTATCAACGGTACTTACCACGGAACAAATAGTTTTGCGTACATTAATTGCTAAGTTGAAACAGACAGAAACGCAACTAGATCGACCATCATAACTAACAAACTGCGACTAATCAAAATAATTACTAAATGATGATATCACAAGATGAAATATTTTAGATTCGCGGATGCAACGTATGCAAATCATGACAAACAAAATTAGACAATCATCTCGTTAAAACTAACATCCTGAGTTGTGATTAATCAGTAATCACGATTTTGCATAGTAATTAATTTTGTTTTTTAGATAAACCTGTTTTTGTCTACTCTAGACCAAACTGTGAGTTTCTAGGGAAAATGTTTTAGGTTTTTGACGTGATTTTAATATATGGTGATGGGTCTGCACAAACGGGTATTTCGGATATATCGAACAATTAAAGTTATTTTTGATGTTTCTCCACCTACCCACCATTAATTCTGAGAAACCTGCGTGTCCAGGATATTAGACTGATACTTTTCTGATAGTGAATGAACGTATACATTCTTTAAAAACCAATTTATCAAAAAAGGATATCAAAAATTCGTTCTTACAGAGTCCACTAACCATTGCAGATCTACAATTTGTTCGTACCAGTTTGACAGATCCTTTTAATCGTAAATAATTATCTGTCCACTCGAGATAAATGTCAGAACTGTCAAACAATTAATGACAATCTGTGTTTGACATTAAGCTGACATTCAATCTAGTTTGGAGCGGTCAGGTGAACTTTTTATACCGCTCTATGTAATTTTTCGCGGATCGTTAAAGCGCTGCACTTAAAAAAACATGCCTAGTTGATTGCGTGCCTGGGTTCGGTGCAAGTCTTAAGCATTTAACGTTTTCGAAAATGTATGGCATTTAAAAAATAATACTTCATTTTCATTATGTCTTGAGTAGAAAGGTAAAATTTAAATCAATTTAAGGCATTATAAGTCTTTGTACAAATACTAAGCTATTTATTTTAATATAAACAGTCTACTTGCTTTGGGCAGGAAGCCTCTTTTACGCGAGACTTCAAAATATTTGACGTTTGGGTGTGTTATATTGACACCTCTGCCAAAGCCTTCGTTGATTACAGGTGTGCTGTTACGTTACAACAATCGTTTAACAATAAGCATCTTTTATATAAAAATTAAGATCGGCGGCACGGTTGGCGCAGTGGCTGAGCGATTGGACTGCTGCGCTGCGTGTCGCGGGTTCGATCCCCGCACGGAACAAATATTTGTATGGCCTACATATAGTTGTTCCGGGTCTGGGTGTTTGTGTTATGTGAGTTTAAATGTTTGTAAACGCTCCCACGATACAGGAGAAATTCCTAGTGTGGGGCAACGTTTAAAAAAAAAAAAAAAAAATTTAGAGTTTTATGAAAATAAAATCGGGTGGCTGTCTCGTTGTTCTAGTGTTCACAAGCGTGACTGCAGAGCTAGTTCTGGGTTCGATTCCCGTGTCCGGTAAAATGTATGGATTTTTCTATCAGAAATTTCTCAGTAGCATCCACTCTGGAAGCTGGATTTGTGCCCGGTTAAATTCGCATATTACGTGGGACTTAAACTTAACTGGACAAATGAGGGTGTACTATTAGTTACACCTTTGCCTAACTCTTCGGGGTTTACAGGCGTGAAAAATCACATTTTCATCATATTTTCGAAAACCAAGAATAATCTGCGATTTAATTAAAAATCTTCATTTGTCTCAAAACTCATACCAAACGCTACAGTCTCACATAAAGGAACCAGTTCTCTTAATGTATTCTGTTGTCTTTATCCACAACGAGTCCTGTAGGTCACTCTTGTGGTGTTTATGTCGAAAACGTCCTTTAGGACCGGTTGGCTCACCTTCACGCCATGACGCCATGACACCGTGTGTATGGGAGTAAACAACGTTAGGAAAATGGCGGATTTTATTTTTGCCATGTTTTTTACAAAGTTCTTAGCTTTTTTATGAATAAGTAGGTAATAAATTCATTTGGTCAATAATTTTACACATATTTACCACATACTAAAAAACACAAACTACCTGCCAATTACCAATACTACATATTAAAAAACAAAGTTCTCCGCCGCGTTTGTCTGTTTGCGATAAACTAAAAAACTATTGCATCGATTTTCATCCTGTTTTCACCAAAGGATAGAGTGGTTATCGAGAAAGGTTTTAGTATATAATTTCCACACGGGCAAATCTGTGGGCAACAGCTAGTAAATTATAAAGTAAAGGGCAAAGTGTTTATTTATTTATTTATTTATGCACAAACAAAATACAAAAAAGGATAAAAACATAACAAATAGAAGAGCACAAAGGTACTGCTTATTTCAAAAGAAATTTCTTCCAGCAGACCTGCGAGAGGATAGTTGGATAAGAAATGTAGACACAGTGTGTAGACAAAACTAACAATATTTTAATTAAAATTAAAAAAAATAAATAATAATTAAATTATTATTTTTTAAATTATTTTAAGTGTTATTGGATTTTTCTATCATTTTTCAGTAGCAGCCTGAAGGAGTCCACAGAGACTGGATTTGTGCCCGCAGGTTGGCAATAGGCTCGCCCCTATTAGATGGGACTTATACATAACTGGTGAAATATGGGTGTACTATTAGGTAGGTACACCTATGTCCCCCTTCGGGGGTTACCGGCGAAGGGGAACAGGTCACGTAAGTTTGAAAAAACCGTGTCATAGGTCACTTTTAATCATTTAAATTAACACCGCTACGTGGCTATTTTCATCACGAATGTAGTATAACTTGTTTCACATTATTATGATAATTATATACTTACATGTTTACTTTTATTAAACTATTAGGTGATAATTAATCAGCATAATCCTCCTGTCAGATGTCTAAAGAAACCTTTAACCTTTTTCATTAGAAAAAACAAATAAAAACTGTGCAAAGGAACCTTTTTTCTGAGAACTTATATTAATCTTAAGAAACGAACGAAGATGACACCATGATTTTGTATGGACTTTTTTGTATGACAATCATAGCCATCAAATCAAATCATTTATTTTTGCTGAATACACTGTTACGATGGTGTTATAAAATTTAATTTAAGTTATTCTATCGCATGCAAATCATAGATATCTTCGGAATGTTCTTCGTGAATCATTATCATTTGGCTAGCCTTTTCCCAAATAGGTTAGGGTCGACTTCCAGTCTGAACGAATACAGCTGAATACCATTATTTTACATGGATCGACTGCCTATCTGACCTCCACAACACAGTGATGGGACTTAAGCATAACTTGCGTAAAGTGGGTGTACCTTAAGGTACACCTATGCCGCCTAGGTATGCCTATGCCTATTACCTTCGGGAATTATAGGCGTGATGTTATGTTATGTTAAAAACATATATGTTACAATAAATTATTCAAAACCTTTCCATTTTCTCCGACTACATCGCAGTGGAACACGTGACCAAAATAAATGATTATTGGAAATAGTTGTATTAATATTCTCGTATCCTTATTACTACAAGTTTCATAACATGTGTGTTTGTAATACTAAGACTTGTCATACAAGTTGTATGAGTAGTATAGAGGCTGCCGGCGGCGATTTAATAAACTATTGGGTATTTAGAAGGAAAATATATTTTTGTAAGTAAACAGAAAACAACGTTTTTGTAAGCTAATAGAAAACAACGCCCTATTGGGGTGCCACTTAGGGAGAAAGTGCTTCAAAGGAATTTGGTGTATCAAGATTTTTCAACATGGTAACGATTTTACAAAAAAAAAAAACACCAGGAATTGATTGATCCTTATCACAGATAAACTTATCTAAGTCATGGTACTGTATCATCATCATTTCGGACATTTATATAATTTATCTTCTAGAGTAATTTATATATATTATTTATTTTCTTTTCTATTTACATCATTCTGTATCGAGTAGGTATTTAAGTAAAATCATCACGCATGAGTTATTAATCTTAATTAGTTATTTACCTGTAAGTCGAAGTAGGAGGGCCCGGGAACCTGTAAAATATAACAGTATTGTATGTATGCTTATTTCAGCGCCAATCGCTGACAAGTGTTCACCCTATCTATTAAATAATTACTGTCCACTGTAATGTTTGTGATGAGAAAACATATTATTTATTTATGTTAAATCTCTACCAAGAATTGTTTACATAACTGGTTATTTAACTCCCGCAACACCTATTCACTAATGATGTTGAGTAAGTGATTTGATTATCCATCACATTTGAGAACTAAGTCACTATTCGAATATGTACTTTTCGACCGCATCGGCCTTCTATTCTGCTTTCATTGTGGAAGACCACCCACTGCCACTAAAGTTCGCAACCCTCTAGGCTATATATTTACCTTGCTTCCTAAAATGGCTGGAACTATGGTTAAAAACGAACATATTTCCGCTACACGCAAACATGTATGACTAACAAACATATTGTGTGTATGAATACTTGAATAAGTATGCCAAGGTGAATGCGACCCATTCATTGATGCACACCCACGGTTAGCATAATATAATCGATTCCTAATTAGTATTAGTATACGAAAAATTGTTGTAGTTAATTGAGTCGACTAGACAAATATCGACAATTTTTTGGCTTGTCTACGAGTATTATATTGAAATGTAGTTCACACCTTCCAAGCTCATCGTGCTGTGCTGGCGGTACCTTTGCGGCTGTGGAGGACCTTAAGTTGGATAAATGTGAGGAAACTATCATCTACCTTTGTGGAATCTATATTTTCGAGCCGTTTAGGGTTGATCTCTGGGACCGTGGGGACTGAGTGCCCACAGCCTTTTTAAGGAAATTTCGAAACACCTTTTTGACGTTAAGGCGGGGTTGCAGTACTTTAAGATTTTTGAACCTATAAAAATCGAACTAAATACGAGTTTTTTAATAAATAAAAATCATTACATAAAAATTGTACATACTCTCTAGTAAATCGTAAAGATAGAAACGCGATTTAGAATGATCGGCTCGATACTTTTTTTCATCAAACATGACTCTAAATCACAATTTCAAACGTGTACTGCTAAGACATTTCATCATGAATTTATATAAAAGTTATATCAATAGATAGAACTTTTTATTCTGAAGTAAATGTTGAAAACATATTGTATAATTTCTTTATAGTTTTTCTCCAAGAAGCAAAAAACAGTCAAAATTTAGGCATTAGGGGGGTGAGGTCGTGCGTACATAAAAACAAAGTACTGCAACCTCGCCTTAAGGCTGATTAAGATTAAGAGTCAGTCATTTCAGGTAGTCAGTAGCCCTAAACAACACAAAGTAATGCGCCAGCCTGGGTTTGAACCCACGACTTACTACTCGTAATGCTGCTATGCTATATGTCGAGCAATTAACGTTAAATTATTTCAGTACACGTCGCAAGGTTGCACCCGTAGTAGTTGTCTGACAATATTTACATACAAACAGATCGGTTGAAGGTTCTGTCCTATTCAAGCCATTAAACAGATTAGTATAGAAGGTCAATCAATGACAAGCTCGTAAATCATGATCATAGTTACCGTGCGAATAAATTGTGGAATAAGACGCGAGCCTATTGCCAACCTATAAGTGTAGTACATACATGAGAAATTCCTACGGGAAACACCGAATAACACTTTGCCCGGCCTGGGAGTCTAACCCAGAACCTCATGTTTAGCAGTCGCGCTTGCAACCATTAGACCAACGAAGAAGTCTGTATTTTATAGATATAATTAATGAAGTGGACCTACTGTATAGTTCCTTATTATGACCATCGAAAATGTGTGTCACCTTCGATCGTTACCTTCGCAGTGATGTAATTAATGTGTTCACATAAATTAATCATTGATTGGCATTATATTGACAGTTGATTAGTGTCGTGAGTCTGTGAGACTGGCAGAGAGCACCCTTCCCGAACCTGGATTCCTGGATTCCGTGTCTGTAACCTTAGCTCGCATGGTGCAGACATCCTGAACTTATGAATATATTTGTTTATCACATATCATCACTTGATATTATAAAACAAAGTCCTCCACCGCGTTTGTCTGTCTGTTCGTGATAAACTCGAAAACTACTACACCGATTTTCATGTTGTTTTTCCACATTCCACGCCAGCAAAGCCGCGGGCATCAGCGAGTTAGGTATATGATAGGTCAGGCTTATTGGTCTTAGGGTCATAGGGACTGTTATTCTGGTAGGTCTCAGTAGGTCCTGTAACTTATCATATATTTTCATGTTCCGTCACACCTTAACATTACTACGGGCACGGGCAGCCGTACGTGACGTTTGGTATGTGAGCATACAACGGGAATCATTAATTTGTCATTCGTTTTTAATTACGATTGGTATTTCATCATTTATTACCAATGTACTAACTCTCAATAAACTCTCATTATTTTCCAACGATCCTAAACGCATAAAACTGAGCCATAAAATATTGTTGTTTGTCGACATAATAACGATGTTTTGCATGTGTGTATTACATGCAAAACCAGCGAATAACAAGGAACTTTTGCATTCTGACGTACAAGTCAGCCATGACAAACAAACAGGGTGTAGGAGTACCAAATGGAGAATTGTCGGTTTTTTATTTATAAACTTATGTATTTATTATTTATCGAAGATAAATTATTTGAAAAAAAAAAAAAATGTATAATAAAATAACTGACTCCCAACACAAGACTAAAAAGCCTTAAATAATTTCATTGACTTTTTTGACACCGACCTCCGAAAGTTGCGAATTTGTTCTACCAAAGGAATAAAAAGAATCTCGTTATAATTGACCGAAATGTAAAGTCGAACATAGAAACTACTCGTTTTTTAAAGTCGGTTGAAAATAATCATGACTGAATAAAAAAATTAAATAGCTTTCATGTGAAAACCTTCAGTTTTTTCATAATACACAGTTAAGCTTAATATTTGGTGTTTCTTAATCTTTCATCGGATGCACACAGGCTTACATAACTAGCATAAAACCACCATGCCTTTTTTTTTGTGGTTGGAAAATCATCAAATAACCCCTATTGCTATTGGGCAGAGCGGAAGGGAGTGTCAGTCTTCTACTGACTAAAAACCACCCATGTTCCTTCTTTGCCCTTGTGCCGAGGCCGCGTTAACTCTTTCGATAATCCACAGCCCCGACGGGAAACCACCATGCCTGAGGCATATTTCTCAAGTAAAGTCAATTCAGAGGTCCCTGGTCGAATAAAAACTCTGGCTTCAGGCTAGGCATTACCCACACGATAAACAAGACACAAGTTCCGTACCCTTTCAGTTGTTGATAAGTCATAAAAATTATATATGGTGTAGGAGGTTAACAGTTCACCATAAAAGCAAATAATTATTATGTTTATGATACATTGACGTTAGTAGAGGAATTCCTTTGTGAATAAATATTTACAAAGAATCGAACACGTCTTTCAGTATACAAATTTTTCTTGCAAATATTTGTGTTACAAGAATATTTCGCAAGTAATATGATGCTGTTTGTTTTTAACAGTCAATATATCTAGTATTAAAACATAAAAAGTTTTTATTTACTTGTTACTTACATACAAACATACACACCTTTTTTACAGACCTTTTTCTATGGGGTACGGCAGAGAACACAGAACGCCACCTGCTACGATACTTACATACTCCTTTTGCATATATCTGATCGGTCGACACGCTCACCGGTTACGTCTTTAAGCCTATAATGTTCCCACTGCTGGGACCCAGGCCTCCTCTCTATGGGCTACTACCACAAATGTTATTAGAATGTATATTTAGCCATTTAGGTTAAGGTATTTGTCTTAATTACCTGAAAATAAACCAAATCATAAAGTCAGTGCCATTTATGATTTTGTTTTGCTGTGAGACTAAACAATAGATCGTAAAATGTCATTTATACGAACTTTTCGGAACAAGGTGAATGTCAAAATATATGTGAAAAATATGATGAAATATATATATAAATATATATATCCTCGGCGATGCGGAGGAGTACTAGGACGCCTAAGTGTCTTATTTGGTCTTTTTATATATGTAAGTATTAACTTTTAGTTTAAATTTTTAGACAAAACACAATTACATTAGAATTTACAGATTAAATTGGTACATGTCAACAAATTAAAAATAATCATAATGTCACATTTAAAATTAAAATGTGAAAAATATAACATGCTGTAGATAACTTGAAAAACCATGGACAACAACTTTGAACAGCAATGGGGCAGTGCAGGCTGATAAAAAAAGATAACGTAGATGTCCAGGGAGAAATCATTGAAAATAGTATAATTGTAAGTGATGTTGTATTAATTTTGATAGTAAGAAGTTTATCTTACTGACGCACTCAGAGATTTTTATTGATTAGGTACTGAAGCCGTCACTCAGTAAAGATTTGACATAAAAAACTTTCACTAAAGTGTCAAATCTTTACTAGGGGAAGGTTTAAGTAATTATTAAAAGTCTCTGAGTGCGGGAGTTAGATTCTTTTTCAGGACAATTTGGCTGGGCTGTGTACCTGATGGTAAGTTTCCTACTTTCTTTATCTTGCGGTTAGTGCTTAACCTGGGTCACACCTCGAACACTCCATACAACGCCCGCAAAATAATTACCTATTACTACTACATAAACAAATATCGTTTGTGCACGACGTGCACGTGCAAATGTGTGCGTAAACTCTAGTAGGGTTGTCGTAGCCTAAAAAATGGCGCGGAAAGTGCAACGGTCTGCGTCGCGAAAACCGAACGACGACTAATACGAGCGCTTGCCATTGCTCAAGAGTCGGCGACGACTACCTCGAAGTGCGGGGTGAGGTGCGGTATTTAATATGAGCGCGGGGAAGGGAGTGTCCCTTCTGTACGTAGTACTATTATGTATTCTGTGCCTGGGTTCAGAGTTTTTGTGTCGCCCATGGGTCTCTGACTTGTCGTTACATGCCGTCGAGCAGGTCTCAAGTATAACTTTAGAGCGAGACCAATGGCAAATTCCTGATGGAAAAACCCAATAACACTTTGCCCGACCCGGAAACCGAACTCAGGAGTACTCAGGACTTCGTGCTCAGCAGTCGCGCTTCCGACAACTAGAACAACGACCTACCAGGTAGCCTTGTCTGTACATTTGTTACAACTTTCAGTAGCGTCTTCAGCCATATTTCTGGCAAATTATTATCTTTTCTCGTGTGTGTAGGTTTAAGGTATTTTGCAAAAAAACTAATGAATTATTTACAGCGTTCCTCATGTAGGTTGATTTTACGACATCCAGCGAATGAAGGAATGTTGTTGTTTCAAGCTAAATATTTTTAGATTTTATTTAGGTTTGCGTCGTTCAGAATAATTTTATTGTATTGGAGCTTTTGATGTTTAGCAAATGGTTTAATTAGATTGTGAAATTAGTTATGTTTTCGGTTTAGTGTTTTTGCGTCTGGATGTTTGCTGACCTGTCTCGTTATAATGAAAACTGTGTGAATGAATGATTTATAAAAGCAAGTGATTAATTAATTTATGATGATTTTAGTGACTATACTTATTACTAGGGGTGACGCAAAATATTTTACTTTTTTTCTCGGATAATTCACTGCCTTCTCGTTGACTTCATCCCTCATAAAGCGTATGGTTCTCGTAGCTCCGGAGCACAGGCATAGGCGTCCTCTTTGTGAGACTGAGCCATACCACCCTCGCGCTCTGGGTCGGTGTGGCCACACTCAACGTATTTTTGGTTCTAGGACATGCTGTTTTCCTTATGTTTGTATATTCCAGCAAAGACAAAGTTCTTTATCAACATAGTAACCAAAGAAACACCTCAACCGGACAGAATCTTACGTAGGTTAAATAAATCAATGTTTAACTTGAGCAACAAAGCCTACACAACCATTTAAATACAATATGATGTCACCAACAACCTTCTATATATAGAGATTATCGCCATTTTGAATTGTTTGTTTCGCTGTCTGTCCGCATTTGGATTGATGCATTCATTGACTAAGAGCTGAGGTCATGTGTTAGCGGATTCTTTAAGTGTAATGGTATCATAGCAACTATTCTGTCGTGTTCGTTTTAAGAATTTCTCGGTAGCAGCCATGGAGTCTAGATTTGTGCCCGGTTGATGGCAATAGGCTCGCCCCCTATTACATGGGACTTAAACTTAACTGGCGAAATGTGGGTGTACATTAGTACACCCACATTTGCCCTAAGGCCGAGGTATACCCTAATTGGTATACCTCGGCCTAGCCCTTGGGGGATTACAGGCTTAATGTAATGTAATTATTTCAGGTAAAATATTTGTTTTCAAATAAAGATCCTCAAGAAATCCTGGCTTCATACTGTTTGGCAAGTGATTTCGTGGAGCATTTGTGTGGTCTTTGGACCGTTGGGCTGGTGGGGCTTATGCAACCAATACGGCTTTTCTTCCCGTTGCATTTTTTTTGGATTATTCTCCGCTCTATTTTTTGGGGTTCTGTACCTCAAAAGGAAAAACGGAACCCTTATTTTGGGACAAGCCCCTCTCCGTTTGTCCGATCACCGCAACACCTGACAGTCAGAATCAAGAGTGACAACCGCCAGAAAAGCTCTAGCCTGAATCGTCAATATATTTTCATGTTGACTTCTTGAGTCCCGTTAAACTTACTGACGATGAACAACTATAAGGAGTAAAGACAATGAGGGCACATAAAAATGTGCCCAGAAAATTCCGGAAACCGTTCCAAATTCAATCAATGGCTACATATAGCTTACCAATACCCCAAGATATAACCACTTCAACAATAAACGAACATAAATAAAAGTCAGTAACATGAGATACTCGACTCTCAGTTAATTCCGGAGCCATTAACTCAAAGTTATAGTCTCCATAACTCACTCAAACATAACTAGGCCACAATTTTGATCGTGGTTAATGAAGGATATTAAAAAGGTTTAAAACACGTCGTAGGTACAGCTAGCTGTTCCCACGGTCAATAGGTTATGTTTACAGTTTACTGTGTGATGAACTTAACCTAAAACTTTAAATGTAGTAAGCTTAAACCTAGTTAGTTAAGGTCACTTCGACGTGCATGTAATTTAACTGCCTCGTACCTAAAAGTGTTGTGGTCTGTTTTGCATGATATTCTGGCAGTCCTCGGCTCGACTCCCAGGTACTTAGTTCAAAGTTTTATTGGTTTTTGCCTATCAGGAATATCTGCGTAGCAGCAGAATCTGGATATCCCCGGTTGATGGCAATGACGGCGGGGAGATGGGCAGATGATATTGTTGCCAATGTAGGAATTTCCTGAACGAGGTTGACACAAGAGCGTGGAACTGGCACAAGCAAAGAGAGGCCGAAGTCGGGCTGTTGATGATGATGATGATGATGATGATGGCAATGTGGTTAATAAAGGATATTAAAAATGGTCAATGGGTTATGTTTACAGTTTACTCTGTGATGAACTTAACCTAAAAAGTTTAAATTTAGTGACCTGTAGAGCTCAGACTTAGGGCTCGTTTACGGAGCGTCGCGCGGCGCGTGCAGAAGGCTCGATGCGTGCTTTTTTATTAATTTACTGAGAGGCGGGTCCACCACAACCAACGCTGCATTTTAAACTAACGAGCGAAAAACGCTTCTAGAAAAATCGACGTTTGAAATTGTTAACGTTTTCATACATCGTCATGTGTTAGAATTAAAAACGCACAACGCGCCGCGCGACGCCCCGCCTGTACGTAAACATGCACTTAGTAAGGTCACTTCAATGTGCATATAAAATTATCTCCTCGTTAGTCTAGTGGTCGCAAGTGCGACTCCTGTGCATGTGGTCCTGACTGTCTTGGGTTCGATTTCCAAAGCGTTATTGAGTTTTTCCATTAGGGATATCAGTAGCAGCCACAGAGTTTGTATTTGTGCCCAGTTAAAGGCAATAGGATCACGTCCGATTATTATATCTGGCAAAATGTGGGTTAACTAGGTCTAAACCTTCGGGGATTACAAACGTGATGTTATGTTGTTAATTCTAAAAGACGTCGTAAATACAGCTAGCTTTTCTCACGGCCACAGTTTTAGGTTTACTGCCATGGTGAACTTAACCTAAAAAAATATATTCAGCAGCAGTAGCGGTAAGCTTTTAGCTTCGTCGTGTCGACGTGTAAAAACAGTAAGATATATAGATAGTTACGGAGATATTGGTGGCCAGAGTTCCAACTTTTTTACAAGTTTTGTTTGTTTTATGATAACTGAACTTTAAATCCCCCACGACCCCTTTATAATATTCAGTGCATCATATTTTCTATGTTTATCTTGGACATCACGAACATAGGTAAAGAAAAACATCGCGAGCAAAACTGGACTTATAATAAAAATAAGTCTTAAATCGTCAACCCATTTTGACCAAGCCTGGTGATCAATGCTCGTATGTATCTGGAGAGGACTTTGCCCAGCACTGGAACCAGTAAGTATCTTGGAAGCAATTAAATACGTATTAAATAAGTATAGCAAAGATATTCTTTATAAGCATTTATCCTAGAAAACGGACAACAGCGCCGTTCACTTCGTGGTCAGATCGTAAGCTTAGAATATAACATTGGTAGTGAAATCAGATATTAACAAATTAGCTCACGATCCGATAGCGAACTTAGGCTTGCCTTTAAATATATTTAATACTATCTATTGCAGCATTACGCTGCATTTTAAACTTTTTACTTGAAACCTCGATGCCATATTTACCTTTAACTAAATATTTTTAAAATTGGAGATAAAAAATTCTTGACAGTCGATTTTTTTGGAGTCCAGGCTTCATTCGTATGACAGATTGGAGGAAATGTGGTCATTATACCAAAATTTTATTGTTTTTTTCTTCGTCCAATGTCCAATGTGATCCATTCGTAATGTTTTCATCATAAAAAAACTGCAGTGTACAGTGTGCAGTGTTTAATTAAAGGATATCGCGAATTAACGCGACATATAGTTTTCTTATTATTATCTGGTACGTATATTTCTGGTCTAATCTTATGTCTTCGTTATTATGCCTTTCTCTCATTTTTAAAACCCTGTCGAAATTTCGATCTTCTTTTAAAACCCTGTTGTTTCTCATCTTTTTAGGGTGTTGAACCAGTTTTGAAGAAGGTCTATTAAAGGCCTTCTTTTATTACCCTATATTCACCGGTCTGGTCGTCTTCGGGTGCCACATTTTTTTAATTTCTGGCAGATGAAATAAGCAAGAGGAGGAAGCGACGGCTGTTTTGGGGCCGGGTTTGAACGCGTCACCTTTTTTATTTTGGTTAAATTTCGCCGGATACAGGTATAAAATTCATTCTCGACTAACTTATCAAGACCCATGTGGACTCCCTAGAGATTCCGTGTGTTCGTGCGTGGTGAAGTGTTTGAGACATTTTTTTAAATATTTGAACTCTGTAAAACTCTGTGTTTAAATCTAGTCATATTTTAAATTCATGCAATGTAAAAAACGAAAATTGCGGAACGTTCCGGCAAGATTCAATTTTGCCTATAATTTTAATTTTTCTAAAAAAACTGCTTTTTTAAATCAGTCAGTGTCATACGAATTCTATTTTTATCTAGTTTAACTATTAATTTCTATTTTAATTCTTTGTTTTTTTGATAACTAAATCTTAATTAAAATATTATTGAAAGTGGTGTGCCGAGTTTCCATTTTTCACGCCACACTATGTAGGTACCGAGGTTAAAAGGTTAGGCAATGTTAAACAAATAAAAAGATACCTCGTATTGTAATAAAACTGGCGAAATGAGAGAACCATTAGGTACACCTCAGCCTAACCCTTCTGAGATTTAGTAAACTTTTTTCTAGAAATATCTTTACGGTCTAAGCTGGCTAGCTAATCAAAATGCAGTTAGAACACTTCAGGGGTGGTCGTTCCAGCAGGAATTTCTTGTAAAAATATTAAAAACCAATAAAAATATAATCGTAAGCACATTAAAGCTTCTACTAATAAACGTAAAAATTATTATACGAACTATAAACAGGTTGTCATGATTATTTTTGTTATGAACAAAATATTTTTCCAGTATAGCTGTTTATTTGTAAAGCTCAGGAGATAAACTTTTTTGTCATTAAATGTGTTTTTGCTTTGTAAGGTAAACAAGATATAAAAATATCTTAACGTTAGGTAGATGCCCGGTCAATGAGGATTTTGACCATAGGACATAAAACCAACAGCAACTTTAATTTTGTATATTTTACTATTTTTTTGTTGCCTAAATTGGAGTTGGGCAGAACGCGGGATGGCCAATAGAGTATGGTTCTGACCGAATGGTGGTCAAGTTTGGGCCTAAGAAACCCAAGCCGTCTAAAAGCGCGTTGGGTTGACTATATTATCAGAGTCGAGGGAAACGGATCGTTGACTCATAGAAGAGAGAAGAGTGGCAGAAGAAAGAGAAGACCTATAACCAAAAGTGGGTGATTCCGGTGGGTGAACCGTAGACGTGGACAAAGCAAAAGGAGGATGTAAGGACCGTAGCAGGTCCCGTCGGAACTGCGGGTTGTTCGAAAGAGATACCGCGGCCTTGACACAAAGGGCTAAGAAGGAACATGGGTGGTTTTTAGACAGTAGAAGTCTGACACTCCCTACCGTTCTGCCCAGAGCGGAGTCATTTCATGATTTCCCACCCTCCAAAAAAAAAAGGATCGTAGCAGTTGGCGTTCTTAACGCCATGGGAAAATGACGTGAGTTTATGTATGTATATGTCAAAGTAATGAATGGCAAGAATTATAAATAACTATATAATATTTTGTTTATAGTCATACTTTAGTCATGCTTTCTCACGCTTAACAAAACTTTTTAAATGATTATGTAACCTCCACTATAAACATTGTTGAACAGGAAACGCATATTTCCTTAAATGTTTTTAATGTTGGCTGTTGTCAACCTACAGGCGGTGTTCACATCGTAAAATCAAACAGAAGGTCAATTGCCTTCAAATAACGAACTAACGAGCATTCAGGTATTCCGCAGTGTCAGTATAACCAGTGTGTGTTGCCAGTGATGACTTATGGCACAGAGTCATGGTCTCTAACTGCTGGCCTCTTAGAGAAGCTCAGAGGCACGCAACAAGCCATAGAGAGAGCTATGCTCGGAGTTTATTTGTGCGACAAAATCCGTAATGAGGAAATTCGCCGAAGAACCAGGATCACCGACATAGCTCTCACAATATGCAAGTTGAAATGGCAATGGGCAGGCCATATCGCTCGAAGAACCGACAACCGATGGGGAAGAAAGGTTCTCGAGTGGCGACCACGAACCGGAATACGCAGCGTTGGTAGGCCTCCCACCAGGTGGACCGACGACGACGGGCAACCGGTGGATGCAAACGGCGGGTTGCCGTTCGTTATGGCGTTCTATGGGGGAGGCCTTTGTCCAGCAGTGGACGTCTTAAGGATGATTATGATGATTATGAGCATTTCTTCTCTAATTGTCGTATCAGCGCAAACAACCATAATAGGGGATCGGACTGACTCAAAAAAATATGACTCTGTTTAGTCCGTCAGTTAGATTACCGAAAAATATTGGATACGTGTTTTTTGTTTTATCAAATCAATAAAAAATTACGAAGATAAAGCGCGTCAAAGATCATGGAGTGGGGCTAGAAACGTCACTTGAAGGTACAAAATGTACTATCATATGACGTCACACGAGTTTTTAAAGCACTGTATCGTCTTCATTTTTTGTTTAGGTGAAAAAATAAAAAATACGTGTCCAATATTTTTTGAAAATCTATCTGACGGACTAATTAGTTTTTTTTTGTCCCCTATTATCTTGCCCTTATTCCAATTCATTTGGGGTCGACGCAGCATGTCTTGTTCTTCCATACTTCTCCATTACTCGTGATCTTATCAAACACCTCCTTTCTTGCTATATCATCCTTGACACATTCCATCCATCGTTTCTTCCTCTTCTCTTGTACCCATCCACATTCATACGACCAACCGCACCCAATGCTTCTACTCCACGTTTATAATGCGCAAAGCCAAAATCTGGAACTCTCTTTCGGCATCTGTGTTTCCTCCCACATTTTTCCCGTTTGCCTTCAAAGCAAGAGTGAACAGGCATACTCTAGGCACTCTCATTCCATCATAGACCTCATCCATTCCCATCAGGCGTGATCGAGGTCAAGAGCAGGCCCTTTCTGCGATACCAAAAAAAAACAAGTGAATGTGGGTTCCTCAACGCCTTCACCTTCGGTAGCCCATCTTGTTTGGTGGTCTTAAGGTCGTCATTTGACTGCAATCAGCTTCCTACCCTCCCACGCATTGTTGCCATAGGTACATAATATATTATGTCAAGTATTGGAAATGAAGTCGTTTTAGTTTTGGTAAATGACGTCATTAGTCATTGACTAGTTTAATTATGAATCGGAGTAGTGGGAGGTGAATAAGTTCGAACTGACGATGTTGAAACTATTATCGCGGTCTTCTGTTACTACAACTGTTACCATAGAAATATTAAGATTGATTGTGTGTTTCATTTTGATCTAAAACTCTTTCTTGCACAAGTTTTGTTGGGGAGTGATTTGCACCAATTCTTCTTAGTGTCATACAAGTCTTAAAGTCTTCATGGTGTTAGGGTTTTTGATTAGTCTGCTTACCTTATAATATCTTAGGCACGTCACTGATTCTTCTTTGTGGGAGGCTGGATTTAATGAAACCCATGTTCTAAAAGTACTATTTTAATCCTTGTTTCAATAAATGCCTTGATTTTGATTTCAGTGATTCGTTTCAAGTGTTTTTTTGTTAAACTGGTAGGTAAAGATGTGAAATACATTATCTATTATATCCTTACCGTATTGCAGTTTTGTCTCTTATATGTTCAGCAATTTGTGATACATTATGTGTCCAGCAGTCATTGAATCGTCATCGGGTTTTCCATAAGTATCATTTTGGGCTCTCTTAGAAAGATTGGTATATTGCTGTGAAACCTGTTTTTTGGCGGTTACACATTGTATAAACATCCTATACGTCATAGGATGTTTATATTATTTTACAATGTGTTACCTCATGTCTATGTAAAAATAAGAGAAACAGATAAAATCGGAAGCTTACTTACATTGCAATGTGTAGCATTTTATTGCACAAACAGATAGAACGCAATCCCGTATTAATGCGTTTTCTACTCGTGGTAATAACACTGTTTTTATTTTACACTGAGTTAATACCAGTAAATATACCGTAAATTAAACGCATCAATCGGTTGTTTTACTGATATCTGAGCAGTAATTTGCGATTCAAATGTCAATAAAGCTTGCTACACACTTCATCGGTCGGCACATTTAGGATTCCTTAACGCTTCCGCGTATCGATCTCGACTCTTTTTTATCTTAAAACATAGAGAAGTCTGGGTGATTATGGGGGATTTCGGGAAGATTTGCACATCATTGGGACAACATAGCGACTATCTCGTCTCGGCACAGTCGCCGGCACCTCTAGGCATATTGGGGAGTATCTTCTTCATAACGTGTAGATGAAAATTCAAATTGACCCAGCCCAAAATATGGCGACGAGTTTGATACCCTCAGCAGCGTTCTTAAGTTCCTGTGATGTGTATATTGGGGTGGCAGGCGAGTCGGCAAAACTGAGTCTTACTACCCAGTTGTACCGATGAATACCGACCCGGTCAAGTGTGTACCACGCTTAACATCTTACGTATGGTTCCGAGGACCATGTGGTGATCTCATCGTTACGCAACACTTTCGCTAAGCGACCGGTTTCCATCAGATTTCTTTACGTGAATGGCGAATTACGAAATTTACGCCTCCTTAGTGTCCGCTCTTGGTTGTTTTTTTTTGTGTTTTTGAGATGCAGATTTTTTTTTTGTATATTTTTTGGTGTGTGGGTTGAAGTTTTGAAGTGGTTTGTTTTTGAACGTAAAGTCGTTGAAGCAAGATTGGTGATACTTACTTGAGTTTAAATTATGCAAGGTAGATGTTTTAGAAGATTCATACTTACACTAACATCTGTATTTATAACAAAAAAGCTTAATTTTTTATCTGTCTGTTGGTTCCGACTAATCTCCAAAACGGCTTTGACGGATCAATTTTGACGAGACTTTTACTGGTAGATAGTTGATGATATACGGAGTAACTTAGGTGTCATTTATTTTTGAAAAATAATTAGGGTTGCGTGCAAAAAAACATCAAACTCCTGAACTAAAAGTATCTCTTGATCAGTTCTGCAGATTTTGTTTCTAGGAAATATTAGTTTCTTCATGATATCATTCACTGTTTTGGAAGCAGTAGTGATGAAATAAATTACACCAAGTAAAGTAAGTACACACGGCTACACATCAAGCTGTACATTTCCAGTTTACGCTGATCTCGCTCTGCACGAAAATCCTATACAATGCGAGACCAGCTTATATATATACTGGAACTGTATAGCTTGATGTGTAGCCGTGTGTACAGTAAGGAGTGATAGCTTATGGTGTGACCGTCAGACTGCCAAGTTATAGGTCTCAAGTTTGAAACCAAAACATGCCTGATTACCTAATTTTTTGGATTCAAGTGCGTATGGTATAATTATCACATTTTTCTGTAAATAAACCATGGTGAGCAAGCGTGCCTGAACGATATTTCTTGACTTTGCTACCTTTTTACAATTAATTTGACACTGGTAACTTAAGATTGTCTTGCTTTCCAGCATAGGCCTCCCCTAGAGCTTTCCACTGGATTCGGTTATGCGCTTGTCTCATCCAAGTAATACCCACCGTTTTTATAACGTTTAGGCATTAACCACACGATAAAGGAAGACCGTAAGTACATACAACCAGAAGTCCGAAAAAACAACAGCTTATCATAAAAACAAAAGAAAAAAAAAACTATACTTGTTAAATTATTAGAACAATCCCACAAACAAGATAACAGAGTAAAGAATGGTGGGTACCACAGTACCACAGTACCACTACAAACTATGAACGGTTACCGTTGTCCGGTGGTACCAACCGTTCCGGGTCGGCAGGCAGACCGACCATCTGGCGCTCTTCACGACACCTGCCTACTGGGGTAGACAGTACACTGTTATCTTAAATATGAGACAGTTGCGTGAGTGACTGACTGGCAGAATAAACAAGGTCTGTAAACATCTGTAGGTACCGTAGACAGCATATAACTTGAAAAAGTAACATAAAAATCACGGTTATATATAACCCACATTTCGCCAGTTGTGTTTAATTCCCATGTAGTAGGGGCGAGCCTTTTGCCACCAAACGGGCACAAATACAAGGAACGTGGCTATTACTGAATCTTCCAGTAGAAAAAGCTGTACGCACCTAACAATGCACCTGCAATCCCGGAAAGGTTTAGCAGAGGTATACATTTGTAACTAAAGTATTTCTCTACACCAATACGCTAGTTTTGTTTAAGTTCCATGTATGGTGGGCAAGAAGGTGGGCCTTTTGCCACCAACGGGATAGAATACATAATATTGGATTGACTGCCTCGTTAGTTGCAAGCGCTAGCGCTCAGTAAGAGGTCGGGTTCAATTCTCAGGTTGAGAAAACTCCCGTCGGGGCTGTGGATTATCCCGTCGGGGCTGTGGATTATCGAAAGGATAACGCGGCTCCGACACAAGGGCAAAGAAGGAACATGGATTTGGTTTTTAGTCAGTAGAAGTCTGACACTCCCCTTCGCTCTGCCCAACCCCCGGGGGTTATTCGATGATGTTCCACCCAACAACAAAAAAAAAATGTTGAGAAAACTGTTATTGGTCTTTACTATCAGGAATTTCTCATTTGCAGCCACGGAGAATATGTGGCTGGTTGATAGCAATAGGCTGGCCTCCTATTAAATGGAATTTTAACATACTATCTCCCGAAACATGATTGTATGATGTACTATAAAGCACCTCTCTGATTAGCCCTTCGAGGATTACCAACGTGATGTTATGTTTCTGACTGGTGGCCAAACGAAGTCCCTTAAATACCTTTTCTAACGATAGAACAGCTCTCTCTGATTCCAAATTCCTGTTCATCTTATCTGATCGGAGAGAGGCGAGATAGGCCTTGACTGCAATACCCTGTGAGTCATCCGTACGTACCTACATACCTACCTACCTACTTACAGACGTACGGTACAATGGAATGATGTTAAGGCTACCTTTTTTGGCGTATGAAGGACGTTTAGTTTTCAATTTTGGGTTGATCGAGTTGCTTGATGCAATGGGTCTACAGAATCCCATAAATTGTGACAACATAACTGTCGTCATATTGGTTAAAAAGTTGGGTCTCTTCGAAGATATGTAGTTATGGTGCATTGGACTCCAACATAAATAAGTAGATCAGTCGGTAGTATAGATTTGAAATTGAAGAGTTGTAGAGAATGCCTTGTGGCATTAAGTCCGCCTATTTTTGTACACGAAGTTTAAATAAATAAAAATTGATTAGAGGAAGAAAGACCAAAAAATTTAGAGTAGATTATTTGAGGAATGATAATGCGAAAGAAAATGATAGCGTGACAGTTGAAATAGGAGGATAAAAGAACAAAACGTGTTATACTTAATAGGTATAAGAGAGGAAGGTACAAGTGATGTTTATTTATTTTAGAATCTCCAACAGAAGAAGAAGAAGAACATTAGGTACTAGATAATGGTCAACATTAAGTATTACGTCGTTGTACCTAACTCCTTCACATATAAGACTACAGCATGCAAAAAATAATAATTTATTAGTCAGTAGACATCGAAAATGGGTAAGGATAGCAACGAAATGGCTCTATTTCTTGCTACATTATCTGTGAACTATCTAGCACTACATATAAGGTTACTTTAAATTTACTTATTAAACAGCTCGTATTTTTAAACAAATTCAGGTATTCTAGAGACAATTTATTACTAAACCGGATTTGTGCAAAAAATTCTTGATGCAAAGCAAGTCCGAAACGATTGCAACACAAGAATGCAATTATGAATCTTAAACTAGATACATCTAAGGCCGTTGGCCGCTAAGTTTCATAATAATTGACAACAAAATGTGAACGTGCAAATGCGATACTTGATAGGTCCAGTGCATCAAGTATCAGATTTGTTTGTTAAGAAACTGGTGACAGGAATTATGTAACTTTATAGGCGTGTTGGCAAGATGTTAAAGAGATTGTTTTTCTACTTTTAAATAAAATAAAATTACATAAAGTTTCCGGTTACTTTAAAAATAATATAAAAAGACGCATTAACACTTAATACCTATCAATATTGATCAACAGCTGCCTCACTCTACCTACTTAATTAGTAATGAAAATGATTATCACTGTTTAAGCAGAACTTGTAAACAGTGCATAAAGTAAAAGATTTGTTTTTTCAAATATTTCAAAAACAACAATGTTTTCAACACGGGCCATGACCCGAATGTTTTAATGAGTTCATAATGTTCATATTAAACGAACATCAAACATCTTTGATTCCAAATTAACATCTCACATGATCCAGAATCGTAAACACACTGGACCAACAATAACACCTACACAGCATATTTCAACAATTTACAGTTTTACAGCCACGCATAAACTTTAAAACGATCATTTTGTTACACATTATAACCCAAGGAACGACGATAATACGCAAAAGTTTAACAATATCAACGAAAACGAGAAACCTGTATCGAAAGCATTGCGAAAAATCGATTACATTATCGATATACGGAATCGTTACCGAACATTGTATTAAAAACAAAAGAACCGTTTGGGAAATCAATAAGCTCACCTTGATAATCCGTTTATTTTGACAGCTGGTGCAGATCAACAAAGAAAACAATAGCGTGCACTTGTTCACAACTAGTAATAAAACCTACGTCAAAAACATCCAAAAACGTTTTTCGGGGCACCTCACTAGAGCTTTTCCAACACTAGGTCGAAAGAACACGGAATTCAAATTCAAAATTCGGAACACAATACACTTTTTTCGGAGAATTCGTTGTTATTTCAAACGTGGAACGCGTCGCGGCCTGCGCACGCGTCGCGGTCGTACACAACACTGACTTCGCGCAGCCGCCATTTTCTCGGCAAATGGTGGGAGAAGGCACCGAAATAGGAAATAAAATGGAAAAAGAAGGCTGTTCGGCTAGCCTGGCGTGCGATACTTATTAAAAAAAAACGAAACGCGATGCATATAACCTTTTCTGTGGAGAAAATTGAGTCGCCTCCTTTGATGTATATGCTTTAAAGGCTGTATGTCTTTAGCTTGGGAAAGGCATATAATAATGACAGTTATTAGCCGTGTCTTCGAGTAGGCTGTTTATTTGAAGACTCACTTTAACTGGAATGAGTAATTTGTTCTGTGTTTCAAAGCTTTCAAGGTCTTCCAAAGGCCCGCATCAAAGGTATAATCAAGCGACAATGCAACTTCTCAGTTCTACTAATGTACCATTAATTTTCCTTGAACTATACAAACAACGGATAATTGGTAAAAAAATTTGAAGAACCTTAAGCATGAGCTTGATCTTGACCCCGATTTTCTTCGGGACAATATTTTGATCAAGTCTGTAGAGCGATGAACAATCATTTGCATATGCTCTCCTCTCTCTGTAAAGCTACGCGAGAGAGTCTCTCTTCCTACTTTCCACTGGCTTCGGTTTTGGTACTGCGATTTTTCGGCGAATCCTTTAACGAAGTCTCTGGAATTACATTTTTGCTCATAATAAACAAATTAAATAGCCTTTATTGGCTCTGACCTACATAAACAAGTATTAACAACCTATAATTACTAACATTTTCTAATGACTGTTAATCCTTTATTGACATTAAACAGCTACCATGATCAGGCTGCTTTACCACAGATACCACAAAGGCCTCCTTTATTTTTCCTTTTTTTGTTGGATGGTGGGAAATCATCAAGTGACTCCTCCCGCTCTGGGCAAAGCGGTAGGCAGTGTCAGACTTCTACTGACTAAAAACCTCCCATGTTTCTTCTTAGCTCTTTGTGTCGAGACCGCGGTATCTCTTTCGAAAAACCCGCGACCCCGTCGGGGCGATTATTTCTCCTCAACTTATTCCTGTTCAGAGCAGTTCTTCGCTAACCTTTTGGCAGATCATCCTCCCACTTTTTCACTTTTGCAAATACATAGTTTTTCCAATCAATTATAAATCAAATTAATCATATTGTTGCCCTCTGACTGATAAGAACAAAGTTTTAATCGTAATAATCCGTCATATCGGTCTCCTAAAGACGTAGACGAAAAAATATTCATTCTGCTACCAAGACTACCTACTTTCGGACCGTGGGATGCGCTTACGCCCCACCTGGTTTTCCTGCAAATGGAGGGTCCAAGAGGTCAAAACTGGTGACACGAGTCCTTCCTCATACACAACCAAAGCCCATGTAATTATTAATTATAATTAATTTTCACAGTATGATGCGAAAATCTATTTTGTTCAAAGGTTAAGGCAGTCGCCTTGAAGAATTTCTAATTAACTGACGACATGCTTGATGCATTCTTTATGGACTTTGATTATTTCCTAGATAGGTTACTACTAAGGTGATTTAGTCAACTATAGAGGTATATGCATATTAGCACTCATGGGCAGTATCCTTGCTACCTTCAGGTTCATCTGGTTTGACTACAAAAATTACACTATTTGTATTTCTTTTTGAAGTCTTCAAAGAAATCAAAATCAATCAAAGCATTTATTTCAAGAAGGCCAGTTACAGGCACATTTCAATAGTCGAACAAATACAGAAAAAAAGAAGCTACAGTCCCAGTCACAAGGCATAATAACTGTGAGTGTACTGTAGTTGCCCATTCCCTAGCGTAGATCTATATGGAGAAGAACGGGTAAGAAACTCTACTAAGAAGCGAATGAAACAAACCAAGGGCCCTACTATGACGTATTAAATCAGTCCTAACTTATTCTTAATCCAGTGTGGAAAAGAGATGGTGCTAGACACCCTATAGTTCTGTCACGTTTCCACAATGGATTAAGAGTAAGTTAGGACTGTTGTAAGACGTCATAGTAGGGCCCCAAGTCCCAACCAGATTCAAATCGTGATAACATAACATCACGCCTGTAATCATCGAAGGGTTAGGCAGAGGTATTCCTTACAGTAAACCCACATTTCGCCAGTTTAAGTCCCATGTAATAGGGGGTGAGCCTATTGCTATCAACTGGTTACAAATCCAGACTCCGTGGCTGTTACTGAGGAATTTCTGATGGAAAAACCCAATCACATTTTATTAGACCTAAGCATCGAACCCGGAACCTTATGTTTAGCATTTGGACTTGCAACCACTAGACCAGTGCGGTACTCAAATCGGGAATTCTATAAAGCTTTTACAGTGCGATCAAATTATCTTGGCAGCTCTGAACATAGGCTTTGCGAAATACGCATGTAAACTTGGGAATAAAACTGTTGTTGCCAGATAAACCAATACTTAAACGATCAGAAAATATCTAATTTAGACAGTGAGAAATACAAATAAAATAAATATCATAACACTTTTAAACATTCGTTGTAACAAAATGACCTGCACGAAGTTCGGAGCTGCCAAGATAATTTGATCGCACTGTACCTAACAATTGAACAGTAAGTAACGTAGAAGCCTAATGTCATTAAGGCCGCTGTGGTTGGAGAGCATTAAATATAATTATTACGAACAACAATATAACCGCAATGGGGCATTCGGAATTATGGTTTTCTAGATGTAATGGCCTATATTGAATACTTAGTTAAATGCTCTGGTACACTCACTACCACCAGTCTTACCAAAGGGTATCATAATTACCTAGTATTAACTAGGTTGTGGAGGTCAGATAGGCAGTCGCTCCATGTAAAATACTGGTATTCAGCTGCAGCGTTAGACTGGAAGCCGATTCCAATATGTTTAGGAAAAGGCATTGAATCGTCATTACATTATCATGATTTAAAGAATGGAAAATATGTTAATGCCCCTAGAATATTCCACTATGAATCTGTCCAGAAGATTCGAAGATAATCCTAGAATATGAGTTATTAAACTGACATGTCATGTGTGTGTGTCTGACATGTTTACTTATTGTTCCGAGTTTCCGAGATCCGAGAGTAATCCTAGAATGTTCCACTTTGCAACTGTCTAGAAGATTCGAGAATAATACGAGGTTTTAAACTGACATGTCATCTGTGTGTGTCTGACATGTTTACTTATTGTTCCGAGTTTCCGAGATCCCAGAGTAATCCTAGAATGTTCCACTATGCAACTGTCTAGAAGATTCGAGAATATTCCTAGAATGTTCCACTATGAAATTATCTAGAAGATTCGAGAATAATCCTAGAATGTTCCACTATGAAAGTATTTAGAAGATTCGAGAATATTCCTAGAATGTTCCACTATTAAATTATCTAGAAGATTCGAGAATAATCCTAGAATGTTCCACTATGAAAGTATTTAGAAGATTCGAGAATATTTCTAGAATGTTCCACTATTAAATTATCTAGAAGATTCGAGAATAATAAATACGTATCTAAAATTAATTTACGTAACACTTTTGATGGTAACTGTGCCTCAATGACTTAAGTAATAAAAAGTATAATTCATATCTCGTAACTTTTAACGCTTTTAGAGAATTTTCTTATTAAAAGTAATCGAAAGACACTGAAGCTTTCACGGTCTATGACTAAACAAATAGTGTCACTTTCGAGGTATCTTTTACGTGGTTATCTTCTAGGTAGTATGTGCTCCCGATATTTTGACGCTGTTGCAAGCGCCATAAATTTCAATGGAGAGGAGGGTTTGAAATTGTCAAGTACGTAGAATCATATCATTTCATATCATAAACTCCACAAAACCTAGTACTTGTGAGTGTGTTTTGCTGTAACTGTGTGTCGAGTTTCAGTAGAGCGCTTGAAAAAAGTCTAAGAAAGATGTTAGACAGATATTATGTCCCCGTACAATTCATTCACCATCCACCCGTATTCTAAAGTCATACTGCCATCATGGCGCTTGCAACAGCGTCGAAATATCGGGAGCTCATAATAAAGGATAAGCAAAGCCACCTAGGTACCTATTTCCAATACAAGAAATGAGTTACCTACTTAAATTCAACGTGCTAATAAACGTCTGTAAAACTAACACATTCACAAGACATTTTCCGAACTGCCTTAAACCGCAAACTCGACTGCTCAAATGGAGATCCTGGGATCCATTGCCGAGTCGGTTTTCCCCGAATCGAGCTGTGTTTTGTACTAGAGGAAATTTTAGTAACTTTACAGAGTGTGAATTTATACTCTGAAAACACTTCTTCGTAACCCTTTGGGAATGACAGGTGTGATCTCATTTTCCGGAAAATTATCTCGTTTTGCTACTTACAAATACCTACGTATGATGCCAATGCCAGTCAAGCTATGAAAACCAAATTAAGCTTACCTATCATCGTACGAGAAACTCATAAAAAGGTAGGTCAGATTATACTGGATATTTATAGCTTAATGTGTCACCATGTGTACTAACGGTGCACTGACGGTCTGCCACTTTTCACCTTTATGCTCTAGGTCAGGGATGGCGAACCAATGGCACGCGTGCCATTGATGGCACGTTGCTGAACATTTTAGGCACGCCACCGAATTTTTAACCATATTTTCAACTATGTCTACGTGTCATTATTTTCAAAGATGTTCCTATAACATAAGATTTGATTAGAAACCGTTTGGTAGAGGAGTCCAGTCCAAGATGCAATCTTACTTTAATTTGAATTACACGTAGAATTGAAACATTTATTACGACATTTGTCAAGTTTTTTCTTTTTGGTAGCAAAAAAAGAGCTTTTAGTTGAAAATATTTAGCATATTTATTTACCACTAAGCAATATTATTTGACGGCACGTGTAAGGTCTCAATAATTTTTTTTTTAGATAAAATGGCACGATGATCCTTAAGGTTCGCCATCCCTGCTCTAGGTAATAAGGTTGTGTGGGTCGTCCAGCGGCGAGATGGGCAGACGACATAGTTAACATCGGGGAAAAAACCTGGATGAGGCTGAGGCCTATACCCAGCAGTGGGTGAATTCAGGCTGTGGACGAAGATGATGATGAATAAGGTTGAAAAGTAGTCGACCTACTTTCAACTACACTTTTACTTTACCTACAACGATTTTCTTTACACAATTAAGTTGTTCGTTTGGACACGTTTAGTCACAATTAATTAGTGTAGACGGACTTCAAAAAGTCTCCAATTCATTGTTGGTAACATAAAGAGATATAAATTACAATCTTTTATGCTAAGTGAGACGGAATAAGACCATGCGGGCGCTCACCGTTGGACAGACCGACGTTCGCAAGTGAGCGTCTTTACTCTATTGGCTATTTATTATTTGGCTATTGCTATCAATAACCGAAGCTTTTAAGAACGCCGCGGATAGAGTAACGTGGAAAAGCATAGTGCACCGAGTAATCAATGCCTCAGATTAGACACGACCTTCAACAATAAAGACAAGGACTAAGAAGAAGATGCTAAGCACATATTTCTTGTCTTTGATTTCTCTCGGTGGATGTCCTTCAAGCTATGAAGCTTCCTAAAGTCAAGCTTGTTATAGTGGGTGCCCCACTAGGCCGTCGGACTGCAAAGAAAGATCTCATATTTATTCGAACCTAAGACACGTACCTATAGTATGCCGTGCTGTCTTGCTTCGGTGAAGGAAAATATCGTGAGGAAACAAGCATGCTTGAGAGATATTTTTCGACGAAATAAGTCTAGTTTAGGCTAAGTCCAAGAAATATATGGCTAATAAGGACTTCAAAATTAATAGTGGAGAAATCTAATCACGTTTTGTTCGCTCCAGAACCTCAAACTAATAAGTAGTACTTATGACTAACAAGAACAACTTAAATTATTTATAGGAAACAACAAAATTAATTCGAAAGATACATAAACGCTCAAAAACCTTGAACTTTTAATTTAAACGGTACCTAAGCCGTTGATCCAAGTTATAAGATTACATTCACTTACTCGATCCAGTTTCGTACTATCTCATCAACATCAGCGTATAGCCGTACGCTGGTGGATATATAGACCTCTCGAAATATACCTTTTTTATAGATCCTGGGTTGCTCTCATTCGGGTAAGTGATGATTTTCCCCGTTCTTGTTTTCCCCCGAATTTTTTTCGTCAATTATTTAAGATGGCAAGCCTATTGCCATCAACTGAGTACAAATCCAGGCTCTGTGACTGCTACTGAGACAGTCTTAATGCAAAATGCAATTACACTTTACAGTGCGATCAAATTATCTTGGCAGCTCTGAACATAGGCTTTGCGAAATTTTACGCATGTAAACTTGGGAATAAAACTGTTATTGCCAGTTAAACCAATACTTAAACGATCAGAAAATATCTAATTTAAACAGTGAGAAATACAAATAAAATAAATATCATAACACTTTTATACATTCGTTGTAACAAAATGACCTGCACGAAGTTCGGAGCTGCCAAGATAATTTGATCGCACTGTACTCGACTCGAGAATCGAACTCAGGACCTTATGCTCAGTAGTCGTGCTTGCGACCACTCGCCCAAAGAGGCAATCTAAAAGTAAAGTAAGTAATTATCTTTTTGAGTTACACTTATCTAGCACATATGTAGTGCTCGCCCTTCCCGCCAGTGCCAAAACTAGAACATTTAAAAAAAAAAGGGCATTCATGCTGATTCCTATTAACCGGGTAGTGTAGCTCAAGTGGACTTAGGCAGGACATCATCTGTCGTCAAAGTCACGGGAAACACCTGGTTAAAGGACTCACAGAGCCAAGAAGTGCAGCAGAAAAAACGAGAGGCCAACACCTAGCAGTGCATGAATCTGGGCTAATATGAAAATGATAATACTGGTTCCTAGTCGATCTAGTTGAGCAACGAGTGGACTTTGCGTGCAGTTTAAATAAATTCTAATAGGCGTTCACTTGACGAGTAATTCGAAGAAAGAGTCGATGAACGGTTTAGTAATTTACATCTCACCTGTCAAAATGACAGCTTACTATCAGGAAAATGCAGGTTCAAACTGGTCAGACAGAAGTTAATGAACGATCCTATCATTTGGAGTATGCGCTCAAACATGCGGGCTGTTCTACACAATGCGGGAATGCTTTATAGAGACAGAATGCATTGTGATGGTATCAGGGTTGTACCCAAATAGTGGAGCTAAGCTGGAAATTAGATTTTTCCTACTCCTTCACTATTATTTTCTGATTAATTTCGTCGCGGTATCTAAGACAGCTGAATTGTTTCTATGGGACTTCGTCGAGCTTCGTTGTGTCGGCGGTGCAGTGGTTTAGTAGTAGAGAACGGAGGCGGGCTTGTCTCAAATAAAATAAAGACCTCAATATAGCCTCCCGGAGTCCTAAAATAACTTGCATTGTTTTAGGAATTTTGTCGCTGATCCCATAAGCCTGGAGTTGTGTAGGCTAACTGATGGTGACCTCCAGTTTCATAGGTTTTATGAAGGTCTTCTTCTTGTAACATTAACAAGTTGTAGACAAGTTAAATAATAATATCTCGTTTTTAGTGTTAAAATAAGACTTTGGTTCACATCCCTGTTATACAAAACCTTATCTAAATTATGCAGTTCGTAGGTTGAACGTAAATAATTCTCATAGAGCAGCGATATTTAGTGCTATTAGACGTTTTTTTTCAAAATAAATACTTTTTGTAAAGTTAGTTCGGGATTCACTCAATCATGGCTGTAGTGACATTAGTAATTAATCTGTTGTTATTAATTGTTAGAAGTCTGTGTGATGATTTGGAAAATATGGACGATTGTAAGTTTTGCACTTTATTTGTTTTTTCTTTCTTTCGTTATCGTGTGGTTAGTGTCTAGAACCTAGTGTCAGAGTTTTTGTCCCACCCATGGGGACTTGACTTTACACGTCTTCAAGAAATATCTCTCAGAGGTGCTGGTTACCGCACCATGTTTTCTCATACCGAATTAATTAATTAATTATACAATACGCACATGAATCCGAAAAATTAGAGGTGCGTGTCTTGAGTTCGAACTTCAGACCTGTGACTTGGCAGTCCGACAGTTACACCAAAAGGCTATCACTGCTTCTATTTTTAAATCTCAAAATTAGGTGTCAGTCCACCTTAATGACGCCTTCTATGGACATCCTCTGTAGATTCGTAGCCATCCCCTGTTTTTACCCGACTGCGGGGAAGTACAAAAGGAGGATTATTGTGAGTCATAAATCCATAACATTACCCACATCATAATTACATAACGCCTGTAATCCCTGAAGGGTTTGACAGAGGTGTATACACACATATTTCTCAAGTTATGTTAAAGTCCCATGTAATAAAGGGCGAGCGAGCCATCTACCGGGCGTGCACAAATCTAGATTCCGTGGCTGCCACGGTACTCAGTAAACACACACATAAACTCGATACGACGCCGACGTCGCGTCGTAAAACGATGCGGCGTCGCGTTGTGGAAATCTACGACACGACGTCGTAACTGTCGATGCACGATACGACGTCGTGACGTTAGACACTCACGATGCAATCCTGCGCAGTTGTCTTGTTACTTTATTGAACAAATTAACATTTATTTGGGTTCTAATTTCAAAAACATTCAAATATTCTTTTCAGAATGCGTCTAGAGCGGTCTATTTTTCGGAATGAACTAAAACACCACCCCACTGTATCGACGGCATCGTGCCGTGTATCGTGCGTGGCACATTACGTTACGATGTCGTGTTTTTTTACGATGCTCATCGTAGATTTCCACGACGCGACGTCGTATCGTGAAACGATGCGGCATCGTTGTACGACGCGACGTCGTATCGTGTTTATGTGTGGGGAGCCCTAATTCCCTAATGAATATACCCAATAACATTTTGGCTGACCAGGGAATCGAACCGAGGACCTCATGCTTGACCTTTATGGATGATACCTTGCTATTTTGTGCTCATATCATTCATACCGGAAGCATATTTCTCTAGTAACACTAACACAAAGTGCTCATAAAACTACTGAATACATGACATTGATATTGACATTTAATACAGTCCATCTAAATGTCATTATGTATTCGCAGTTATTTAATAGAGCACCACAACAACTATAAACCCATTATTTTGGAGAAAAAAATGGCGTTCGGTGAACTTCGGTGCTATCAATGATGACAAAAAATGAAAAACAAAACGATGACAAAAAATCTGTATTATTCTATGTAGATTGCAAATGCATCAAATTGCGCTCACTTAGGTAACTTTAAATTATTTACCATACCAAATACGCTAAAGGTATTATTTATGAAAAAAAAAACTTACAGATCTAGTTTATTTTCCACAGATATACCGCTTTTATATTATATATTACCGCTATTATTATTTGAACCAACATATTATAATACCTTTTATATCTAAATTATGTGAATTATATAGATCATCATCAGTATTTTTTTGTTTATCATACTAACTATAATATTTATTACTAGACAACTTCCATTTAGACGCTTGGACTATTCGTTATTATAATTTCCCTTCTTAAAAAAATGGTGGGACCTGTTGTAAAAAGATATAGTAATGGCATTTAAAGAGTTTACGGAGCTTTGTTGTTCAGACAAGATCATAACAAACGCAATCAATTGCCAAGGACACGTATTATAAAGAAAAGACCTCCGTCGTCGCGTCTGTCTGTCTGTTTGTGATAAAGTCAAAAACTTCTGCACCGATTTTCATGTTGTTTTCACCAATGGATAGATTGGTTCTCGTGGAAGCTTTTAGTATAATTTATTTTTTCGAAATTCAACCCCTTTTTTTTGGGTTTGGAAGTCATCAAATGACTCCTCCCGCTCTGGGCAGAGCAGAAAGGAGTGTCAAACTTCTACTGACTAAAAACCACCCATGTTCCTTCTTAGCCCGTTGTGCTGAGGCCGCGGTATCTCTTTCGAACAACCGCAGCCCCGACGGGGAAATTCAACTAAGGGAGTGAAATAGAGGATGTATTGGGTTATTTTTCGACATCCAAGCAGGCGAAACCGCGGATAAAAGCTAGTTATAAATAATTGTTATTTAATACTTTTCTTGTAGATGACCAATTATTTCCCATACATTAGAATATAATTTATTATGAGATGATATTTAATTTTAACGACGTACCATCACCGCCATCAAGAATACCAAGACACATGTACACACGGCTACACATCAAGCTATACAAAACCAGTTAATCTTGGCCTCACTTTACTAGATCTTTTCGCACAATGAACGATCAGATTATACTGGTTTTGTATAGCTTGATGTGTAGCCGTGTGTACGAGTACAAAGAGTGTTCAATAAGTCCTACAACACGACTTATTGAACACCCTTTGTTTTTCAGGGTAGCAGTAAAACTAATATAATAATATGTTTATTAAAGTTTTTTTCGAAGAACGGAGGAAACTCGGAATTAATAGATGGGCATTAATCCACGGGCCAACTTTGGCTATTGGCCATTGCTTGGCTTTAGTAGCTACAAGCTAACTGCTTATCACTGTTAAGTTTTCATATTTACTGAGGACAGGAAATATGAAAACTTCATCATCATCATTTCAGCCGAAGGACGTCCACTGCTGGACATAGGCCTCCCCTAAGTGTCATTTTTGCTTAGGGGGGGTTTGCCATAATCGCCACGCTTGGCAGGCGGGTTGGCGATCGCAGTACGGTCGATACAAAAAGCACAGAGAACGCTGCTGCCCATTCTCTGGTACATCCCTTAGTCGCCTCTTACGACACCCACGGGAAGATATGGGATGGCGCTATTCTTTGCGTCCGACACCATACGGAACATGAAACTTAACAGTGAATATGAAAACTTAACAGTGATAAATCTGCCAAATTAAATCACATTTTCAAAACATTCATCAAGTTTTGGAGCTGCCTGTACGCATATAATTGCGAACATTAAAGTTCTATCTAGACAAAAAAACTTAAAGATTATTTTTTATCATCAACAAGGTTACATTATCAGCGCTGCAACTGAAGTTGTATAGTTATACCATATACCTAAATCCTTACGATGTTTTACTGAACATTTGGGTACCGACTCTGCATGATTCGCGACGTTTTTACATTAAAATATATGTAAAAAAAAATATTATTTATGTACATAATGTTTCGCGTGTGTTTACTGTGTGTTTTGTGTGTGTGTCAAGCTGTTTGTATGTACAGCTCGAAAGCTTTGGAAGGCTATCCAGCTGGTTATTTAGCTGATTGTGAGTACCTTATAAATTGTACTTCTTACCAAAAAATCTTGCAATGCGCACTACATGTACCTATTTTGTATGTTGTCCACGAAATATATTCTTTACATAGACACCAGAGACGAAAATTATGACATTAGTCAAGAGCATCGGGCTCAAATTATAAGTTGTTGTGTGTTGAATTTTATCTGATAATGCTCTCAAAACGGTGATGGAAAACATCATGGGAAACAGACGTGACCTCATCATCGTTCTCCAATTTATTTGGGGTCGGCGAAGCATGTTTTTTTTCATACTTCTGTATTAGCTTCTTTCTAGCCATACCACCCTTCAAAAAGTTCGTCCATCGTTTATTTGGTGTTTCTCTACTCTTATAGCCATTCACATTCGTACTTAAAACTTTGCTCACTTTACTTTATTAGTCGTGACCTAGGACTAAACATTATAAGATCATCAATCATCATCAACAGCCTATTAATGTTCCCACTGCTGGGACACAGGGCCTGGGGCTGCAGTCTCTACACTAATAACGACGCTACGAATGTCGTTAAGTCGTAAAATCGTAAACTTTCTTTAATAGATTTTCAGCTTTATTTCAACAGCATAAGATTGAAAATCTATTAAATAAAGTTTACGATTTTTCGACTTAGCGACATTCGCAGCGTCGTTATTAGTGTAGAGACTGCAGGCCCTGGCCTCCTCTCTTAGAGAGGGAATGGGCTATAATCTACCACGCGGGCCCAGTGCGGATTGGTAGATGTCACATGTCTTCGAATGTTTTGGTTCTAAGACATGCCGGTTTCCTCACGATGTTTTCCTTCACCGGTTTGAGAGCAGCGGTGATGAAATAAATTACACAAAGTAATGAGCCTGCCTGGGTTCGAACCCACGACCGTTCGTAAGTCGAGGCCGCCACCACTGGGCCACCGCTGCTCGAATATAAGATAATAATATGTGATACCTATACACGAACCTGCACCAATGTCTCGTGGTGTATTAAAGCCCACATTTTCAGAGAGAGGATATTTCAATAGGAATCCTGGGCCCGGCAGTCTCGACAGAGATAACGACAAAGTCGCTAACTTTCAATCCTTAATTACTAACGAATAAATTCGGTTGCAATAATGATGCTTGCAAGTAAAGCAAGTCTCTACATCCAAGATGCGTTTCTCGCAAGCATCATTATTGCAACCGAATTTATTCGTTGGTAATTAGCAATCGAAAGTTAGCGATTTTGTCGTTATTAGTGTAGAGACTGCAGCCCCTGGGGGCCAATTCTCGATTTTCGACATTTATCTCGAGTTCGAGTTTGTAAGTCTATCTCTATGTCTATCAAAAATATCTCTATCTCCACCAAAAAATTTCGAATTGAGCAGAATTCCGTATTCTCAGTCAAAATAGAAATAAATGTCACGAAAATGTCGAGTCGAGTGAAGCTAATGTTACCATTATGAAGAATCGCGCGTTTCGTTTTAGGTAGCTATGAGTGAATGAATGATTTTGTTTTAGAACGCTGACTAAACCTAATTATTTAAGTATAAAAGAAAGAAAGAAAGAAAGAAAAAGTATTTATTGGTTTCACAAACAAACAAGTAAACATAATTATGAGAAACACTTAAGACTAGGACATAATTTAAATAATGAATAAGTCCCGTGCAAAGCCAAAGTAAAACGAAACGTTTAGTGTAAAAATAATGAGTTTGACAGCTGACTGTCTAGTGACTAATAAAATTATGAAGCAAACAATTATTTACCTTCGTTTTCAGGTCTATTTTAGTGATATCCTGAATTACAGAAGCCAATAGATCTAAGTATTAGAACCCTTATTAAATCTTTATTTAGTCTGAAGTTTTTAATGACTTCTGTTTTGCTCAAGTCGTAAATATCGACGGCGGGATAGCTGTTGTCGCCGTGTATTGGCCAGTTGCTCGCCACTTTCCAACAACTCCGAGATAAAAATGCTAATAAACTCGTCCATCTTTCAGTGGTTTCAAGTCCAATCGTAGGTACACAAATTACAGAGTTTGTCTGCGCGAAGGTCATCCCCATTGTTCTCTCATCTTGTTCTCTCATCTACTGGTATTATACCAAAATCTCTCACACAAAGCCTCAACACTCTACAAATGCCTACTCACACACTCTACATGCTACAAAAAGCCACCATTCTCAACACCTGTCGAATCACCCGAAAGTTTCTGACTTCTTCTACATTATCATCCACTTTCTCTATCTAAATTATACTTTACATCCTTGGTTTCGACCCGCGTGTAAGGTTTCTTATGCTCTCTTAAATGAGAAGAAACAAAAAGAACCAAAAATAATAATAATAATATAATATTAATAATAATATTCCACAACTATCACACAACGCCATCTAGTCCCAAGCTAAGCAAAGCTTGTGTTATGGGTACTAGACAACTGATAAACATACTTATATATTTCTAAATACATACATATTATAGATAAATTACACCCAGACACAGAACAAATGATCGTGCTCATCACACAAACATTTGTCCTGGGTGGGAATCGAACCCACGACCTCCGGCATAGCAGTTAGGGTCACTAACCACTAGACCAACAGGCCAGTCAAATCATACATCAATTACCTAAATGCTTTACGGTGTTTACGGACATATAACTAAAATCACATTTCAGGACAAGACCACTTTGCCGTATTAAATTACGTACCTATGATAGATGTGTGAAGTGGAAGTTTAGTATAGTCAAACTATCAATGCAATCTTCACATTTTATCTTTTTTATTAATTGTCTTGATACATAAGCAAATATTATACAACCTACTATCAATTTTGACTCGCATGTAGAGGATTCGTGGCCAAGCATTGAATACGTCGATAGTGTCTGGTCTGAGCATTTTATTCTTTGACATTCACGTAAAAATGGCCGCCGCGATGACATATTGCAATGGAAAAAATATAATTAAATTATGTGTGTTTTAAAGATAATAGTTATATTTACTGGTGAAAAGTCACTCCTTGACTTTTACTTATATTTATTGAATTATTTCTACAGTATCTAAATGCACACGAAGGCATAATTTAGACAAGAAAACTTTACTCAAATATGTCATGTTGCAGCAACCGCTCGGCATAGACTAAATGAGGTTCAGTGCACGAACCGAAACGTGTGTTACAAAAAATCTAGTTGAGGCGTCTCCTCTAGTGCGTAGTACATTATACCTCAATGGCGAAGGTCGTCGTTTCAAGAAAACACAATGCACAAATCAAAGAGTATAAATCGAATTTCCAGTATGAGATGCCAAGCCGTATTTTATTTAAAAACTAAAGAAAAGAAAACACAGTGTACAATCCAAAACTCAACAAATTCACTCAGAAATGACGTATCTATATAATCGACATGACATCTCTACTGCTCAGAAGCACTCGACATGAACTCTAACGTTAGCCTTCGACAAATGTCGAATTCGACATCCCCAGAATAGCAACTTTTAAAATTTCTCGAAAAAATGACGTCATTAGAAATTTTTCTCGAGTTCGACACCATCTCTAAAACCGAGAATTGGCCCCTTGGTCGCAAGCGTGATTGCTGAGCATGAGGTGCTGGGTTCAATTCCCAGGTCGAGCAAAGTGTAATTGGGTTTTTCCATCAGGAATTTCTCAGTAATAGTTGAGTCAGGATGTCCGGTTAATAGCTACTGGCGTTTTATATAATATATTATGGGAGGTAGCCATTGGCGAAATATGGCCGTATTTTAGGGTACACCTCTACCTTACCCCTCGAGAGTTAAAAGCGTGATGTTATTTTTATTTGTAATGGTTTGTCATTCGTCACCTTTCTTTCAAGTTGGGTGTGCTTCAGAATGAGGACGACGATATGACGGTAAATACCTCAAAATGACGTTTAACTAGTGACAATATTTGTTTTAATAACAAAAGGGAACGCGTATCGAAGGGCAAAGATTGTTTCTGTATGTTTGTTCGTTGATAAAATTGTTCAAGGATCGAAGTGAAGAGATTCTGAAGAAGTGGCTTTGAGTGTTTGTTTGTTAGGTAAATATTTGGGTGGATAGAAATGGAAAAAGTTTTTAAAAAGTATCTTTATTTCGTTAAAGTCGGTGGTCAAAAAACTCTTAGGAGAGACAGGGCTAAAAAAATCGATTTTGAAAGAAACGATTACCGTCGCGCTGCGTCAAGCCTCCCCTAGTGCAATAGGGACAGTTGCAGCTCATATCTTCTATCTATCTATCTATATAAATAAAAAGAGAAGTCCTGACTGACTGACTGATTGACTGACTGACTGACTGACTCATCAACGCCCAGCCCAAACCCTTGGACCTAGAAAGCTGAATTTTTTCACAGAGGTTCCCTTTATAATGTAGACAAAGAATAAGGAAGGATTTTTCGAAATTCAACCCCTAAGGGATTTAAATAGGGGATGAAAACTTGTATGGAAAATCGTCATTTTCACGCGGGCGAAGCCGCTGGCAAAAGCTAGTCAATTATATATCACAAAAAATTTACGAGATCGACATTTCGTCGACGCTTTTATTCTTGTCAAAAACTGAAATGATTCAATTATTTTTGACATTTAAATAAAAGAAAACAGTATGTTTAGGTCCCTCCTATTCTTTTTTTTAGCATTTCGAATTTGTCTGAATTTTTGCCAGTTTTGGAGGGTCATATTTTGGTGAAAAAAAAAAAGGAAATGACAGGGACTTGTGATGATTGCTCTAGAGACACTAGGAAGAAAAAAGTGGAATGCATTTAATTTTGTATGGAAAATGTCACCACTGTGTTCCTCCTCCTAAGGGGTCATAATCATAATCATAATCATCATTTATTGGTCTGAAAGGTACTTCATCATCATCATCTCGAGTGGTCAGATTGTCAGTCGCTCCATGTGAAATAAGACAAGACTGCATGCCGAAATCAATATCGTTAGAAAAACGCAAAGGGAGATTGTGATGATGAATTCGTTATCATCCAAAAGACCTGACGGACTGATTGTCTAATTTTGACTGTAATTTAGAACTAATGGCATGTTTTCGTATTGGAACGAACTAATTTAAATCTAATCACAATACCTACTTATTTCCAGGTCCTGGAACCATCATACCACAGCCCATACCACCAGAAGACTTGAAATACCTGACCATACTAGTCCAAGGCAAAGGGAACATCTTCTGGCCGAAGACCAAGTACAATTACTACCAAATGAAGGATTTAGCCAAAGACCCTCGGATTGACTTCAAGAAACCCACGGTCATGTATGTGGGGGGGTTCTTGGACCACCCCCAACTACCCATGGCCTTGACAGCGGGGGTGGTGTATAAAAAGTTGGGGTACAACGTGTTTCTGCTGGATACTAATAGATTCACCACTGTTGCTTATCCTGTGTGAGTATTTATGCGTTTTTATTTAATTCGGTTAAAACCTATGAGAGTATTTTTAACTCATGGGGTACTGGGTGATCCACCTGCACTGGGACTGCCCACTGAACCTCACACGGAGCCTGACAATTTTGTTTTTATTTTTTAAAACGTATAATTTTTAATAATTTTTTATTTTTTAAAAGTGAATTCACTCACCGATCTGTCAAACTCTCTTTCGAATTGATCGGCGCGAAGTTCAAAAAGTACCTTACACATATCAGAGATGGCAGCACCAGTTTTCTCAATACTCAATACTCAATACTTTATTGCATTCCATAATGTGTACATGTAACAGTTGGTATGTTAAAACATAGAATCAATTATGGACCCTGTCGGGCACAGCAAAGTTAATTTTTTATAGGAGAGAGGATGAAGGCGTCTTTTTAATAGAATACTTAGGTAACAAAATAAATAATATTAGTTTAAAATAGTGTCAGTAAGATAGTTATATATTATTTGCTATGAAGGTATTTAAATATTTAGTTTAAAGTTATATTGATGTGTTTTATTTTATATATTGCACGAATTATATTATTAATAATTAAAATAAATTGTATACTTTTTTTAAGTTTTTTAGGTATTACCTATGTCAAAATAGTTTTTATTGTTGTTGAAATTTATCGTTAAAATATTTGTCAATAGTGTAGTAGCTTTTGGTTATTAAAAATTGTTTTAATTTATTGATAAAGACATTATGATTATTTATATTTTTGATGTATTCCGGTAACTTATTGTAAATTTTAATGGACATAACGAATGTACTAGAAGAGTGCATTTTTAATCGTGAAGTGGGTATGTTTAATCTGCTTTCATGTCTAAATGCAATTTTTGTTTGGATATCTCCTCTTTTGGTATAGAATTGCGGATATTTTCGTACAAACTTACAAATATGTAGAGGCAGGGCAGGGTTAATATTTTTAGGTCTTTAAAATGAGGTTTACAGGAGTCCGTATCTTTGATATTTATTAAGATTCTAATCAATTGTTTCTTTAGTAGTTAGGCCGTAAACACACCCTATTGCTAATACCCCGTTATTGCAATTACCCCACCTGACCTAGCTGTGCCCGCGACTTCGTTCGCGTGGTTGTCGGAAACTGAAATGCGTCGCTTAGACAAAAGTACATTATATCATTGCTCTGCGTTAACTTACAGACGCTGTAGAAAATAAGAAGAGACTTGTCTAATTACTAAAGTTCAGATGAATGGATGTTTGTTAATCAACCACCTCAGAACGGCCGAACGGATCTTGATGAAATTTGAAACAGAGTAGAAGACTGACACTGCCTTCCCCTCTGCCCAAAGCGGGGGGGTTCTACTGACTAAAAACCACCCATGTTCATTCTTAGCCCTTGTGCCGAGGGCGCGGAATCTCTTTCGAACAACCCGCAGCCCCGACGGGACTCTCAGCCCCGACGGGACCCTCAGCCCTGACGGGTGGTTTTGGGCGCGTTTACAAACATGTTCACAATAAAATATGACCATTGCACAGATCTTTTTTAGAACGTATTGTGCAAATGTCCATAATTATAATAATCATCATCATCATTTCAGCCACAAGACGTCCACTGCTGGACATAGGCCTCCATATAATAATATAATACTTATTATACTTATTAATGTATTCGATCACGACAAAATCAACTTCATTCAAGGATCAGCAAAGATTTTGAAATAAGTCGGCGATTGAAACTAGGCCCACAGACTGAAGCTTTGTAGTTTGTTGGTCCGATATGGATCCGTGTTTTCATAAACCTAAATTACTCATTTATGTTGTTCTCTATTTCAGAGCTGCCAGCAACATGAGAACCATCGGAAAACACGTCGCAGAAATGCTAGCCACCCTCTCAAAATATGGCTTAGACCACAAGAAACTAGAACTCGTAGGCCTCAGCTTGGGAGGCCATACCATAAGCTTCATAGCTAAGAACTACAGACTCCAAACTGGGAACAACATTTCAAGAATAACTGGATTAGATCCATCTGGTCCTTGCTTCCGGAATTTAGGACCTGAAGACCGATTGGACGAAACTGACGCTGATTTTGTAGATGTTATAGAAACAAATATTGATGGCTATGGAATGGCAGCTCCTGTCGGACATGTTAATTTTTTCGTCAACGGTGGGGAGTTCCAACCAGGGGATATTTTATGGGTTCCTTGCAATACTATCTGCAGTCATGTCAGGGCTTTTACTATATGGATAGCAGCTCTTTTAAACCCGAATAGTTTTATTGCTATGAAATGTGATTCTGTGCAAGAAGCCAGGAATAGGGAATGTTATGGTAAAGATCCTGTGGTGACTAATATTGTAGGTCTAAATACTGATAGAAATGTACAGGGAGTCTTCTATTTGGCGACGGAGAATAATTTTCCTTATTATAAGGGTTTGAAAGGACTGGAAAAGGAAAATGAATTTTTCGATTCGAAACTGAATTTGAGTAAAAAGAGCAGTTGGACTATATTCTAAAGCTTAATATTTTTTGTTTTAAATAAACAGGTTTGGGTTAAAGAGTATTATTGCTTAAAGTATTTTTTTATTAGGACTACACGAGCCTATATTTAATTAGCTAGCAAAACGCCACAGATGTAATTAACCTGACAAAACAAGAGCATAACTTAACATTTGGTAGAGGTGTAGGTACCTATAATCGTACACAGCACAGTTTAAGTCCCATGTTATAGAGAGCGGGCCTATTGCCATCAACCGGGCAGACTCCGTGGCTGCTATTAAAAAATACGTTATGATTTGTTTTTTTCGTATCATCATCAGCCTATAATGTTCCCACTGCAGGGACTCAGGCCTGCTCTCTAGGAGAGGGATGGGCTATGAATCTATGATCCACCACGCGGGTCCAGTGCGGATTGGTAGATGTCACATGTATTCGAATTTTTTGGTTCTAAGACATCACGATGTTTTCCTTCACCGTTTTTTGAGAGCAGTGGTGATGAAATAAATTATACAAAGTAATGCGCCTGACTGGGTTAGAACCCACGACTCACTGTTCGTAAGTCGGGGCCGCTACCACTGAGCCACCACTGCTCTCACTTCTCACTCGTATGTAATAATTAAATAACCTATCCTGTCTGTAATGTCATAAAAATATTTAAATATAAATAATTCTAAGTTCCAAGTTTTGATCCAGTAGATTTGATTCGTTGAATCGGAACATTTGACGATTCATGTTCCATGAAGGAATTTTTAGACAACTAGTGACATCTGTTATCTAACTGTAGTACTTTAAACAAACGCCATGGTTATCGCTTGACGTTACGATAGCGTCACTTGTGAAAGCCTTGTACTTGTGGGTTGCTTTTCACAGATGGCGCTGTATAGTTTAGTTACAGAAGACTTACATAGATAGCGTGAGTAGCACTCAAACATACAACTTTTGAATAGATCAGGCACGATGATAGGTAGTAGGTTTGACTTTTTATTCCCAGTAATTTGTTGTTGCCTGGGTTCGTTTCCCAGGATGGGAAAATTACATTTTAAAATATTTCCTTTTATTAGCCTGTACCGTCCCACCGCTGGGCAAGGCATCCCCCAATTCTTTCGAAGAGCTTTTTTCTGTACCTTCTGGTACCATCCCGCATGGTACGCATCCAGATTATCTCACCACGTTTTTCTAGGCAACCACCGTGTGGAGACTTGCCCAGCGGTCATCGTGCATGCGGCTTCATCATCAACAGCCTATTAATGTTCCCACTGCTGGGACACAGGCCTCCTCTCTTAGAGAGGGAATGGGCTATAATCTACCACGCGGGCCCAGTGCGGATTGGTAGATGTCACATGTCTCCGAATGTTTTGGTTCTAAGACATGCCGGTTTCCTCACGATGTTTTCCTTCACCGTTTTGAGAGCAGCGGTGATGAAATAAATTACACAAAGTAATGAGCCTGCCTGGGTTCGAACCCACGACCTACTATTCGTAAGTCGGGGCCGCCACCACTGGGCCACCGCTGCTCCCCAATGCGGCTTACATGACCTTTTTTTTTGGATTGTGGGAAATCATGAAATCATCAAATGACTCCTCCCGCTCTGGGCGGAGCGGAAGGGAGTGTCAGACTTTTACTGACTAAAAACCACCCATGTTCCTTCTAAGCCCTTTGTGTCCAGGGCCGCGGTATCTGTTTCAAACAACCCGCAGCGGCTGGTGTGACCTTACTTAATATTAATATTATTTAACTTAGTTTATAATTTTAACTTTTTTGAGATTGGTTACACTTAGGTACAACTGCAACATAACAATTATTTCGTAAGTTTAGTATTCAATTAATATTTTAGGTGGGGTTCAGCATGATGTAAGTTCTGAACACCTGGTGATAACTGTTGTGCGTCGATGTCCCATTTCACCCTGTTTAGCCCACATAAGATTTTTCTATAGGTAACCGACTATTATTAACTTGCTTCCTTCCTAAGCGCCATCAACAGAAAAAAAAACTGCCCATACAAATTCACATCAAAAATCCCAAACAAAATTTTTAAACAGTTTTTTTTCTTATCCATTCAACACAATTTCTAAAGCATAAGCTTCCTCATTTTGGAGGTCAAATCTGGCCATATTGAAAGTGCATTGTTATCAGACCAGCTGCCCCCTGACCCCTGTATCATTGGACCACCGGCCTGTTTTATTTAACCCTTGTAATTATGCGATTGGTAATAGGTAGGGGTCATATTGTCCGAATCTTTAACCCTCTTTTAATACAGGTTTTGCGTGCGGATTTCGTTGTGATTTTTTGCATTTGTGACAAGTTACATTATTATTATTTTAAATACTGTCTTTACCTGTAAGTATTTAAAAATAATAATATTTTAGAACACAGTCTGTTTATTTTTATGGGGAAACATTTTACCCCGTATTTTAACGTATTCTGTTTGTATTTCAATGATGCTGAAGTGTGAATTGGTAAAATAGTTTTTTTAATTAGGTATATACCAGGATTTGAGACGACTAAAACAGGGTAATATTATCATACTGTGACTAAAACGTCAACATATCCTACACCTAGAAAATCGGCCGTAGCTCTGGGCAGCAGATGAGTTGAGGCTTCCAATGGGAAGCCACTCCGCATGACAGCATCACAGAACAGATTTGCTCATAGTCTTAGGACTCTTAGGGCTGATTGCAAATACATAGACGATAGATTTAACTGGAGTTACCACATAGAACGTGTTTGCGATAAACTTCGGCAATTTCTGGCTATTATGACCATACTAAAAAACCGCCTGCCCTTCAAAGTGAAGATAATGCTTTATTACGCAATGGCTGAATCTTACATCCAGTATGGCCTTAGTAGTTATGGTCGTACCTATAAAACCTACCTTGATAGTATTTTCAAAATCCAACATCAAATTTTAAAAACAGTAGTATCTCCCAAAATTAGAAATCAATTTTACGAAAATATAAATGGCCTCTTTAAACATTGTAATGTCTTACCAGTTCACATACAAACAAATTTTTTGTTATTAAAAGAACAATTTTTCAATGAATCTTTAAGAAATAAAATCGAACATCCTGTACGCACTCGGGCAGTTTCTGAGAATAGGCTTCGTACACAGCGCGCCAACAATATATATTATTATGGCGAACGCACTACCGGCTACATTGTACCGAGACTTATTAATAGTCTACCCTCAGAAATAAACAAATGTATTACAGATAAAAATATCAATACTTAAGTATGATGTAGGAATGATTGTAACTAATAAAAAGACCTAAATATGTTAAGTAGCAATTGTATCGATATCAATAACGAAATGCATCATTATACAGTTCGATATTGAGATAGCACAAGCATGATAGCACAAGTTTAAACCTTAGTGGTTTTTGGTTGCTATTTGTATGTATAATTCTGTATTCTTTTGTGTAAACGTTAAATAAATTAAAAAAAAAAAAAAAACATAAACACAAAGAAGAAGAAAAAATAGGAGAATAGGAAAATAAGTACCTATCAATGTAGATGGCTATAAGAGTTGAGGAAGACCAAAGAAACGATAGGTGGACTATGTGCGGGTCTGGTTCATAATATCGTCGGTCACTACATCGATGGTCGCTGTATCGAAAACGTTCCATCGTCGGGTTAATGAATCGACAGTGCCATAAATCGATGGTACGCTACATCGACAGTACACCAAATCTAGAGTACCTACGCTATATCGACTGTACACTATAATGTCCTACCTTCCATCTTGCGCTGCAAGTCCTGACACCTGTACACTTGACGACCTTATGACTGCATCAGCGAGTGGATTTCGCATAGCTGAATTTTGGGCCAAAATTTGCCATCGACACGCTCAGAAGAATCGACGGTACGCTATCGACAGTACACCAAATCGCGAGTACGTTGTATAGACAGTACACCATATCGATGGTACGCTGCATTGACTACCCGAACAGATTGAAATAAATTGATTTATAGTAAAGTCAAAGTAATTACTTGGACTTAAGTAATTACTTATGCAAATATTTGTATGCAATGGGCAAGAATTTAAACGAAGTTAGAACCGTCAATGAAAGCAAAACTAAGAATTTTAACATTTGATAGTTTTAACATTATGGAATTATTAAACTACAGAGAAAAAATCGTATCTTAAACAATGACTATTGTTTATAAATACAGGTGTAAAACCGTTGTCTTCTTGATAAAGAATTTTGGTGTTACTTTGTATTTTTGGAACGAACTGATAGTGGAATTAATATTTATAATAATAGTGCACAAATTAGCAACAATATATGCTACACCTAGCACTAAATAAGGTCCAATTTCCATTAAATCAATTCAAACAATAAAAACTTTACGCCTCAATTAAGTAGGGTCAGTAAACAAATTCCTATAAAGCACTTCCAAACTATTGATAGTTTTTTAGTTCCTAATGGACACCTGGCCCTTATTTGAATATAATTATTATTCTGCTGACCGTATTTGGGGTCTTTTTGAAAGGAGATGGTTAAATTATTTTTACTTGTCCTATTGTTTATTGGGTGACGCTACCCTGCCCATCCTCAATGGGTGCAGGATGAGGATATTTTTATCTAAAGGGTATTTTTAATCCTTCTTGCCTTTCATCATTTGCATTGGGTTTCTATAGCAATGCGGATGGAGAAAAAATGTTTTAAATTGTTGCGTCACTGACCCTAAATTTATTAAAATAAGTGCAGAACAGTGATGTGCTTTTGTATTCTTGCAAATCATTATCTGCCTTGTTTGTTCCTTACTATGTTGGGGTCGACTTCCAGTATACCTAGATGCAGCTGAATATCAGTATTTTACATGGAGCTACTGCCTATTTTGACCTCCACAACCCTGGGTAATAAGACACTCCTTGCCAAGGTTGGTTCTGAGACGGGCCGCTGACTACTTACCTGTAGCGGCTGTCAAAGATCTATAAATATCTGCCGCAAGCAACAGTTTAACCACCCATCCACGGAGTAACCTCGGCGGCAAGAAATGCTTAACCCTGAGGATGGACTCGTGCAGCTGTTACTATTTAATCACGAGCTCCTCTATAAAACACTCTTATCAGCCTTCAGACCTATCAGCTAATAGTAGATTGTATCATAAGGGAGCAAAGTAATATTTTTACGGCGAGGGCGCTTTTTTGAATCCAGAGCGAAGTGAGGGATTCTAGAGTAGAATCCCGAACGTAGTGAGGGATTCTTTAGTAGAATCCTGAACGTAGCGAGGGATTCAAAGTACGTCGCCCGAGCCCAAAATATATTTTGCACCCGAGTGATACACTCGACTTTTCATCACCCTCTATGAGAAAATAAAAGGCGCCTCAGTTTTTATTGTAATATTATTATTTAATAAAAATAGAGTGACGACACGTTTAAATCCATCAGACATATTAATTACGAATATGTGTCCAGTTTTACGTCCTTATTAAGACAACACGTTACTAAACAACCTTCTACTCCATATTAAGAAATTGTCGTATGCCTTTAAATATTTCTCCCGGGATTTCGTAGGGATTAAGTTTTTTATGACGTTATTAGCTTCTATTTTTATTGTTTCAGGAGTTAATGCACTATCACTTTCAGAACTCGACGTAGAGCTCATTTTTTTTGCACAAAATACAATAAAGTCCGTACCGATTATTAGAACAGGGAAGTAAATCGCGCGCTTTTGTTTTTTTTTACCGCGTCTCCTCGCACCGTACAGCCAACACAATACAATTTGCGTTCGATTTCAATGAACGATTCATGTTCTAAAGAATAATCTCATTACTGCCCGCTAAAAAGTCTAATGGAGAAAAGAGCTACTTTGCTCGCACTTAAAGAGGAACAAAACGACACTTTTCGAATTGAAGGGATGAAAAATATCTTGGAGATCACGGAGACGTTAAAATGAGCTACCAGAAAACTTATGTCATTATTTTTGATAATATTTGTTGCCATACGGAAGCGAATTCGATGGTCATCATCAGCCTATAATGTTCCCACTGCAGGGACTCAGGCCTCCTCTCTAGGAGAGGGAATTCGATGGTAAAGCGATTATATTTATTCTATTTGGTCTATAAGGCAAGGTCTTTATGTCCGGAGGACGGTGAATGCTTTAGATACACATAGGCAGAAAAAATGTCTTGTGGCTTTGTCATTTATCAGTCAACCTTCTTGTAAATATTTATGTATTACTGATTTACACATTAAAGCATCATTACAGACTCGAGCAATATAAAAAAAATAAAATTGCAACTAGTAACTACGACTAGAACTACATACTAATATCTGTTAATAAACACGATAATGTTTATGGTTGCAAATGCACAATAATAATTTTTTTCTTCATGATGTTTTGCTGTGCCTGCTAAACAATCACCATTTCAAAACATTCTTTTTCGTATTCTTTATTGCATCCAAAAAAAAAAAGAATATACATACAAAAAACATACACATATAGTGCATAGTATAGCTTATTTACAATAACAAAAGAAAAAAGAAAGACATCATTTCAAAATCAATTTCCTTCACGTATCGTGTGTTCGAATAGATAGGTCTATTACACCAAAAATTAAGAAAAAAAAGCCACGAAACCATAATGGTTAAAAGTAGCCCTTTAAAACGCCGTATAATAATCCTTTTGATGTTCACACAAACAAATAAATTCTACACTTTATTACCTTAATATCTAATCGTTACGAATCGAAACAATTCGAAACCCATATTAAATAGCTTTTAGTCTATTTCAAATTCAAAGGGCTTAACATGATAATTCGAATTCTGGATATAAATTTACTTTTGAATATATTATTGGTAATCATCAATTATAATTTTAAAATTCCATTCGGCCAGTCGAGCAGATCAAATGGCCATAGAATCTTCCCATAGAATCGATTTGATACATACTTTCTCGTCACTAATGAAGATGATTGACCTATTTTGTAATCGATTAATTGTATGTAATATCGTAATCGTAATCGGTATGTGGATTGGAGTAAACAACCCTTTGAATTGGAGAATCGACAAGGACTTTTACTTACACGTGTATTATTACATTTGTATATGAGGTAACTAAGTAATAAGGTAAATAGGATAATTTTGAAGACTTGATTAGCTAGTTTTGAGTCATGTTTTGATATGTATTTTGGCAATGATTTATTTATCATTTCATTCAATACAGATTTAGTATTATCTATTCGTTTCCTGGAGGAAGCTTTTGAAAAAAGGCATCCTATAGCCAAATAAACTAAACAATACAGTCAAAAAGATTAAATCTGTAACACAGTTTAACGGGCATAAATAAATTAAGAGTAACTGTTTAGAATAGAATTAATCAGCTGCACTCGGTTACTGGAAGCTGATCCGAGCATAGTTGGGAAAGGCTAAGCAGATGATGATACTTTATAATTTTTTTTAACAAAAAATAAAACCGACTTCAAAAAAAAAAAAACACAAAAAAGTGAAAAATAAACTTTAGAAGAAAAATCAGTTTCAGAAGTCGATGACTTTTGTTTGTTTGATTTCATGTTTTTGCCACCGACTTCAGAAACTGATTTTTCTTCTAAAGTTTATTTTTCACTTTTTTGTGTTTTTTTTTGAAGTCGGTTTTAGTTTTTGTTAAAAAAAAATATTTTTCACTTTTTAGTGGTTCACACGTAAGTTCACATGTTCATGAGTCATAATGTGGACAATGTAATTTTTTTTTGAGTTTTGTTGATTTTTCAAAAACCGCTTGTCCGATTTCGATAAAAAAATATGGGATCATTTGGGAAGTATACCCTTTCCAACAAAAAAAGATTTTTTCAAATCGGTTAGCAAGTGACGGAGTTATGCCCGAACAAACATAAAAAAAATATATATATATAAACACCCGAATTGAGAACCTCCTTTTTTTAGAAGTCGGTTAAAAAATGGATGCAAATATTATAAAATGATAATATAAATAAACATAGATATACACGGCTATATACTAAAACAAAAAGACAAGGATTCTACATGACCAACCCGACAACGAAATGATGATAATTTTGCCACAATCAGTTCGATTTGTTTCGATTCGATTAAGAAATCGATGCCTCGTTAAGAGTTCGTATTATGCTGTTTTGGTGATATTGGGCGATCTAGATCTCGGTATCTATATGACCTAAGAATTCGGTATTTGGACACCATTAAACTTGGACTTATAATCTTTAAATCTGTACAAGCGAAAACACGATTGGATGAAAAAACCTCGATAGAAAAAAAATACTAAAACAACTCGGTTTGCACTTATTTAGAGTTGGATCTCTGAAACCTTAAGGAATTTAGTGACGATTTTTACATAATAGATAGGTAACTATATTATCTCAAATCGTGCAGATTTTTTTTTTTAATTTTCTACGTGGTTTTCTCGTAATTAGCATTCCTGTGATTGGCGCTTACGTTATTTTATTCTAAGCGAGCGCACATTCTTTCTGTCTCACGTTTGGAACGCGGTAGTAATAGCGCTGTCCTTTTCAATTTGTTCAATTCAGACATTCAGTCTGCTGCGGGATCTGTTGCGAGACGAACCTATGTTTGGCGATATTACAGACAGCGAACTATTTTCTACGCAATTATTTTGTTTAGTGGTAGGCAATATAGGTACCTATAATAAAGTTTAGGGACAGTATTTACTGTAAAAAGGAGTTGAAAACGTTTTGTGTAAATATATTATATACCTATCTTTTAATGATGATTGTCACCCACCTGATGATGGACTCCGAAGGTAGGTATAGGATCTCGGTGTCGGCACTACATAGAACCATCGTGTTTGGACTCATTTGAAAGGTCTAACGGAGATCTTGTTGACTAATGATGTCACCCACCTGATGATGGACTCCGAAGGTAGGTATAGGATCTCGGTGACGGCACTACGTAGAACCATCGTGTTTGGACTCATTTGAAAGGTCTAACGGAGATCTTGTTGACTAATGATGTCACCCACCTGATGATGGACTCCGAAGGTAGGTATAGGATCTCGGTGACGGCACTACGTAGAACCATCGTGTTTGGACTCATTTGAAAGGTCTAATGGAGATCTTGTTGACTAATGATGTCACCCACCTGATGATGGACTCCGAAGGTAGGTATAGGATCTCGGTGACGGCACTACGTAGAACCATCGTGTTTGGACTCATTTGAAAGGTCTAACGGAGATCTTGTTGACTAATGATGTCACCCACCTGATGATGGACTCCGAAGGTAGGTATAGGATCTCGGTGACGGCACTACGTAGAATCATCGTGTTTGGACTCATTTGAAAGGTCTAACGGAGATCTTGTTGACTAATGATGTCACCCACCTGATGATGGACTCCGAAGGTAGGTATAGGATCTCGGTGACGGCACTACGTAGAACCATCGTGTTTGGACTCATTTGAAAGGTCTAATGGAGATCTTGTTGACTAATGATGTCACCCACCTGATGATGGACTCCGAAGGTAGGTATAGGATCTCGGTGACGGCACTACGTAGAACCATCGTGTTTGGACTCATTTGAAAGGTCTAACGGAGATCTTGTTGACTAATGATGTCACCCACCTGATGATGGACTCCGAAGGTAGGTATAGGATCTCGGTGACGGCACTACGTAGAATCATCGTGTTTGGACTCATTTGAAAGGTCTAATGGAGATCTTGTTGACTAATGATGTCACCCACCTGATGATGGACTCCGAAGGTAGGTATAGGATCTCGGTGACGGCACTACGTAGAACCATCGTGTTTGGACTCATTTGGAAGGTCGAACGAAGACCTTGGTGACTAATGATGTCACCTATCTGATGATGGACTAGTAGGTAGGTAGTAGGTAGGTAGTAGGTAGGTAGTAGGTAGGTAGTAGGTAGGTAGTAGGTAGGTAGTAGGTAGGTAGTAGGTAGGTAGTAGGTAGGTAGTAGGTAGGTAGTAGGTAGGTAGTAGGTAGGTAGTAGGTAGGTAGTAGGTAGGTAGTAGGTAGGTAGTAGGTAGGTAGTAGGTAGGTAGTAGGTAGGTAGTAGGTAGGTAGTAGGTAGGTAGTAGGTAGGTAGTAGGTAGGTAGTAGGTAGGTAGTAGGTAGGTAGTAGGTAGGTAGTAGGTAGGTAGTAGGTAGGTAGTAGGTAGGTAGTAGGTAGGTAGTAGGTAGGTAGTAGGTAGGTAGTAGGTAGGTAGTAGGTAGGTAGTAGGTAGGTAGTAGGTAGGTAGTAGGTAGGTAGTAGGTAGGTAGTAGGTAGGTAGTAGGTAGGTAGTAGGTAGGTAGTAGGTAGGTAGTAGGTAGGTAGTAGGTAGGTAGTAGGTAGGTAGTAGGTAGGTAGTAGGTAGGTAGTAGGTAGGTAGTAGGTAGGTAGTAGGTAGGTAGTAGGTAGGTAGTAGGTAGGTAGTAGGTAGGTAGTAGGTAGGTAGTAGGTAGGTAGTAGGTAGGTAGTAGGTAGGTAGTAGGTAGGTAGTAGGTAGGTAGTAGGTAGGTAGTAGGTAGGTAGTAGGTAGGTAGTAGGTAGGTAGTAGGTAGGTAGTAGGTAGGTAGTAGGTAGGTAGTAGGTAGGTAGTAGGTAGGTAGTAGGTAGGTAGTAGGTAGGTAGTAGGTAGGTAGTAGGTAGGTAGTAGGTAGGTAGTAGGTAGGTAGTAGGTAGGTAGTAGGTAGGTAGTAGGTAGGTAGTAGGTAGGTAGTAGGTAGGTAGTAGGTAGGTAGTAGGTAGGTAGTAGGTAGGTAGTGGGTAGGTAGTGGGTAGGTAGTAGGTAGGTAGTAGGTAGGTAGTAGGTAGGTACCTACTACCTACCTACTACCTGCCTATTACCTACTACCTAACTATTACCTACTACCTACCTACCCGGTTTTATTTATTTATGGAAACATTTGTTTTGAATAGTTATAGTTTATTTTCGACGGAACATTTATTTTTGTTATTTATGGTACTACCTACGATATTTGTGTAAGTACCTACGAATGTTTGTCTTTTATTTTTTTATGGGATTTTTATTGTTTTTGTAATGGTATGTACCTTTATTGTATATTCTGAATATACTTACATATTAAACTGTTTAATAAATAAACATTGATGATTAATTACATAGAACATTTTATTTCATACTAACCTTTAAGGTTTATAGATTGAGTACCTACTTACTTACCTACTTTTATCTACGTGAGGAATGATAGATCAGTCTGGATCTTCGATCAATAAGTTTCGAGTCCACGAAAAAAAAAAAACCTCTAAATTTCGAAACTTGAATCTCGGCCCTAGTACCTACCTATCTATTATTTTACCTACTATTATGTATAGTGTTTAGGTGTGTCATTAGTTTGTACCTAGGTAATAATAGGGTTATGGACGGAGCTTCAAATAAGTATACCGACAATAATTTATTATCCTCGCTTGATTGTCAGCTCCGATCCGTCGTCGTACCGTGAAAATAGGTACTTCCATGAATTTCAACTTTATTTGAATGATTTTTTTACGAATACGTTTTATATATAATTATATAATATGAATCAAGCTGTCGACCAGCTGGGCGGTCGGGGCACCGCAGTTCAAACTCGTACTCGACTCACACTCGATCGCGGCCTGTGCGCGGAGCGCGCCGAGCTGCCGCGCCGGGCGTCAAGCCACCGCGTATTATGGAAGAGGGGGCGCGGGCGAGAGGTACGAAATCGCTCGCGTTGGGCTATAATGCGCGCTCTTAATAGTCAGGCAAATGTCACAATGACATGTGACACCTGTCACCTGCCTTTTACGAAATCGAGTAAATATTAAACGATTATTACAAAATTGTATTCGAACACAAAGAAAGGTATTTAAAAATAAGTTGAGTATGTAAAGAGGTTAGGGCTAAGTGGATTTTCTGGTTTTTTATGAGAGTTAATTTGTTTGCCAATTATAAGTTAAACAAGGAACGATTATAGACTGATTACAATGGCTTATAGCCGGGTGCGAATTTATAGTGGGACCAGTTTATTTTGGGAAAAATATGAAACAAGGCTAAATAGCGTAGCTACAGTAGTGCGGAATAAAAATAATGGGCATGATTTGAAATGCACGTAGGACGGTTTTGGAGACATTTATTATTTGTGATAAAGTTGAAATTGTGAGAGTTTTTTAGTCCCATATTACTTTGTACCAACTGTACAATACGATTATTTCCGGAGTTTCCCGAATTACAGTATGTCATTGTATTCTGCAGAACTTTACAGGTGAATATTAGCTACTTACATTACATCAGATCAGACCTGTATTGTAAGTTCTCTCTTAGTTTAGAATAAGTTAAGACAAGTTCCTTAAGGCGAGGTTGCAGTACTTTGTTTTTATGAACGCATTACCTCACCCCCCGCCCTGCCGCGCGAGCGATATAATGCCTAAATTTTGACTGTTTTTTGCTTCTTGGAGAAAAACTATAAAGAAATTATACAATATGTTTTTAACATTTACTTCAGAATAAAAAGTTATATCTATTGATATAACTTTTATATAAATTCATGATGAAATGTCTTAACAGTAAGTACACGTTTGAAATTGTGATTTAGAGTCATGTTTGATAAAAAAAGTATCGAGCCGATCATTCTAAATCGCGTTTCTATCTTTACGATTTACTAGAGAGAATGTTAAATTTTATATAATGATTTTTATTTATTAAAAAACTCGTATTTAGTTCGATTTTTATAGATTCAAAAATTTTAAAAAGGACTGCAACCCCGCCTTAAGTCTTATATCGTCAAAGTCACGGTTTGGATAAGAAGCGCACAGAACCGGGATCTATGGCAGGCAGAACGGGAGGCAGTAGTGACTGATTCCGGGATGATTTGATGATGATGATGAAATGTGGCGAGACTACATTGCCGTCAACTGGATACAAATTCATAAATCGTGGCTGCACATGATAATTTCCTAATGGAAAAAAATAATAACACTGCCCGGCGAGAATCGAACTCAAGAATTCATTTTCAGAAGTTGCGCTTACGACTTGTAGACCAACAAGGCAGTCAGACCTTGAGACCCAGAGCATTACAAGTTTCCAATAACTTTCCCTGAAACATCTGCCAATAATCCAGTCATACGATTACGATATTAAAGTTATTACACTGTTGTACTACTTTCGAAGAATACTTGAGTAGATATTAACTGTTTTTAATTTTTCAAAGTGCTTCGTTCATAAGTATGAATATGACTACACATTTCATGGATACTATCCTATTAGAATTATGAATCTACCAATACAGTATTAATTGCACCATGTGATTGTACACACGGCTACACATCAAGCTATACAAAACCAGTTAATCTTGGCCTCACTTTACTAGATTTTTTCGCACAATGAACGATCAGATTATACTGGTTTTGTATAGCTTGATGTGTAGCCGTGTGTACTACCGGAATAAGATGTATCTGTTTATTATTCCGAGTTATAAACTATACCCATCGAGACTGCGGGTTGTTCGAAAGAGACACCGCGGCCTTAACACAAAGGGCTAAGAAGGAACATGGGTGGTTTTAAGTCAGTAGAAGTCTGACACTCCTCTACCACTATGCCCAGAGCAGGAGGAGTCATTCGATGATTTCCCACCCACAAAAGTTATAAACTATTTGTGTGCCAATTTTCATACAAATCTATTCAGCAGTTTTTTCGTGAAAGAGTATCAAACATTCCCATAAACTTTCGCATCATTATAGTAGTAAAATACATTGTAAATTACAATGTTTTCAGTCGTGGGTACGTGTATTTTTCAGGATGGTTCCCAAGTGGTGTATTTGTGTAACGAATTGCTTCAAACAACACGATCTTGTTACCTGTATATCCTACTGAAATCAGCAAAATTGATTATGATTAGGTACATATCTCAGGAAGATTAAGTAGGTAGGCAGATGACATAGTTGCCACAGGGAGAAAATCTGGATGTGACTCGCACATTGGTCCAAGAAAAGAGTGGTCTTTACCCAACAGTGATTGAATTCAGACTGTGAATGATGATGAAGTAGCTAGGCTCTTAATTTAGAAGTAGGTACCTACTTATGTTATTTCGTAACTTGAAATTACATAAAATTCTGAAAAGTTACCCAATTGTACAGCCACTTTCCAGATTTTCGATATTTGTTACTTTGTAATGCTCGTGCACTTAAAGCGGTCCCCAAAACAGCTTTTAAAAACAAAAAGCCTAAAGTCATACCCTCATTCTAAGCTATGCGTAGATAGGTACTCCGGCTTTTGAAGTCGATAGCTATCAGGTACTTAGACACGCCTAGTGCATAGATTAGCAACGAGAGCCCTTGCGAGCACTACACAAAGTTTTGTGTTACAGTCAGCGGTCTAGGAGGATTTGTTTTTAATTTTTGGCTTTTATTTAGGAAACCATGATCCCTATGTTTTTTTTTTTGGGGATAGGAAATCATCAAATGACTGCTACCGCTTTGGGCAGAGCGGTAGGGAGTGTCAGACTTCTACTGACTAAACCACCCATGTTCCTTCTTAGCTCTTTGTGTCGAGGCCGCGGTATCTCTTACGACGAACAACCCACAGCCCGATGATCCCTATGATCTCACATCGGCAAAAATGTCAGACTTCATTCATGAAAAATACCTTTAGGAACACTGTTTTAAATTAAAGCTTGCACGGTGGCTTACTATTCTTAACGACTGTCAATGATAGCCCGTAGCAAAATGCTTCACGTACTATCCGGGACACGGATGCACCCATCTATGGGTTGACCTCGACAAGTGTTGCTTAACATCAAAGAACAACCAATGCGATGGATTGTTGTAATTTATTTACTCACCGTCTCGTTGGCATAATGGTCGCAAACGCGACTGCTGAACACGAGTTCCTGATTTCGATTCCTGGGTCGGGCAAAGTATTGTTGAATTTTTCCATCAAGAATTTCTTAGTAGCAGCCACGGAGTCTGGATTTGTGCAATAGGCTCGCCCCCTATTACATGGGACTCTAGAACATAACTGGCGAATTGTGGGTGTACTATTAAGTACACCTCTGCCTTACCCTTCGAGGATTACGGACGTGATGTTATGTTATTTACTCACTATTTAAACTAATCTCGATTAATTTTGGACTCTATTAGAACTGTATAATCAACGAGTTTTTTTTCACCAAAACATTTATCCACCAAAAAACTTCCCTATTCCTATATACCTGCATCAGAATGAAGGTAAGAAACATAGACAGATCCAGTACATGAGGCTTGCTTGAGGGTAGCTTCGTTCTGCGCACTTAGCTCCGTTAGGCACGGGGTGCTGCGCCCCTCACAAAAAGAAACAAGCCGTGCCATACAGGGTGTCTGTGTGGAGGGAATGAGAGGAGTTGATACTTTTATTTTTTTTTGGTGTGTGGAAAATCATCAAATGACCCCCCGCGCTCTTGGGCAGAGCGAAGGGGAGTGTCAGACTTCTACTGACTAAAAACCGAACCCATGTTCCTTCTTTGCCCTTGTGCCGAGGCCACGTCATCTAGTACTAAAATCCGCGAGGAGTTGATACTTGATGCTTGATTTTCAGTAGCAGGGATTTAGCAACATTTTCCTGCCCTTGTCCCATGTTATTTGGGGTCGTTTTCGATACGTTTTTTTTTCATTTTCCTCTGCCACTAATCACGCTGTAATTTGTTCCTCTTTTCTTCAAATCATTCCTCACATAATCTATCCATCTTTTCTTTTTATGGGGTGTAGAGGTATGCTCCACGTCAATGCAAAAGTAGCTTGGCTTGTATAACTATTGAATCTAACTAACAATAATAAATGCGAAATTTTGGATAGACGTATGTTTGTTATTTAATTACGTGACTTGTTATCGACAGACTAATATTATGTAGGTGTACAACACACCCAGCTATGGTATCCATACAATATTGTGTGTAAGTGTGGAACCACGTTCTCGGAAATGGCTCTAACTATTTCGATGAAAGTTGCAGTGTTTACGGGGCCAAAAATTCGGTCTAGCTGGGTCTCATGTTTGGGTAAATTAGTTTTTTTATTTTTTTTCGCTCAGGTTCACACCATCTATACAACAAAAAAAACTGTAGTAGTTTCATGTCAGTGGTAAAAAAACTCAAAAAGTACCCAAAACTCAATACCAAGTATCAAGATTTCCACTCCCACTACAGAGTCCCGTTGTTAATAAGGAAAAGAGTGGGTACACAAGGGAATCTTGCGAACGTTGGTCCGCTGGGGAGACGGCGCGGTTCGAATTTTCTTTTTCACTGAGCTTTGGCGCTGAAGGATTTATTTATAACCGGATTTTTTGCGAAAACCTCTACCTGAGCGGTGAAGATTAAAGGGTTGTGTGACTTTGTCATTTTAGGTAGGAAGGTATGGACGGAGATACCTATAGGTACTCGTACCTACTGGAGACCAGAGATATGTATATTAAATTGTAATTTAAGGTTTTAAACTGAAATGATTACTAATACTATCACTATCCGTGCTCATGGTGCTTGCAACAGCAGTGTCGAAATATCGGGAACTCAAAATATGTACCTATTAGTAGGTATTAATGATTTATTTTATAAGTAGTATCAATATGAACCAATATATAGACTATGACCGCCTTATTACAAAACGTAGTTAAACCTGGTTTAACTTAGACTTGGTTTATCTCGCATGACGTCTCACTTCAATAATATTCAAAAGAAAGTGACAGCATGCGAGATAAACTAGGTCTAAGTTAAACCAGGTTTAACTACCTTTTGTAATAAGGCGGTGAGTGTCTAATAAAGGAGTGGGTAGCTCATGTAGTGATAGCCAAAAAGTACAGGTAGAGATCTCTTCTTTATTAATTTCACTAATCGGTATAAACTATAAAAAAGAGCTAGAGCGGCTAGATCATATTACGAATATTTCAGCAAACTTTTTGATTTTAGGAACAGGATTAAATTTCACCCTTGAAATTGTTATCAAAATTCGATTCAAATACGGAGTTAATAATGTTCTGAATAATAGTTTCACACACGTAGGTACGGTCAGCATCAGAAGTAGATGAACATTTCCGAATTTTAATTATTTTATGTACAGGACTCTACTTAGCTATTATTTTTAAATGTTTCAGAAGATTATTCGTTAAAATAGTCCTTACACTCCAATAACATGTAGGTAGTAACGAGTAATATATAACAAGTTTTTATTAAAAAAACAGCTTCGAAACTTTGAGTAGGTAATGTTAATATATTTCTGATGCTGACCGTACAAACTACAAAGTTAGCAGGCAAGAACTAGTACAATACTATAGTCATAATTTAGTGAGATAAAATGAGATATGAGATAGAAGATGCAGACGAAAAATAGTTTCCAAGGGTTGGTGTCACTCTAGTGACGATTTCTAAATACCAAATGAAGCGATATTACTTTATGAAGCACCTAAAGGAATACACTCAAAGGTGACGAAATCAACCCCTATTTTTTACACACGAACGAACATCCACAGGGGGTTATTTAGCATTTTCTTTTAACTACCCCTTTGAAATGTAAAGGGGTTCTTAAAGAAATACCCCTTGTCCATGGGTTTCTGTTCGGAAACCCGTAAAGGCGTTCATGTCTGAAGGTTTTTCAAAGACTTTGTTACCTTTCAAAGTTTCTTTGAAGTCGGTATTGGCAATACCGACTTGTGTTTTGTTTTTAACTCCGCTTTAGATATTTCATACTCTTGCATGACGGAGGATTTTATTACATGTTTATAATTTATTCGCTTGTGCGTTTCTGGGAACTATTTGTCCCGTAATTTTTGTGCTTGAAATTGCTTCTGCGAACTATTGTCCTGTAATTGTTGTGCCTCAAATTAACGCCAAATCCCACCCTGAAATCCCTTTTCCATTTGTTCCAGATGCGCAAAGAAAAGGGGTAGATATTATATAGTCAGTGTCTTATAAATATTCAACTTTTACACAATATTTGTTTAAACTATAATGTGTCAATCAACCGCCAGTTTCAGAAACTTATGGTTTAAATTAAATATGGATTTTATTTAAATACTGCAAAGAAATGATCTTTTCACTTAGGTCTCCTACTTGTTCCTGCCCTTGTCCCACTCTACTTATACCTACTCCATTTGCAACCGATTGTGAAGTCTATTACGTTGACAGCAAGACAAAATGCAGCTGCAGTAAACAGTCGGTATTGTAACATTCTTTTTGCTTTTAATGGCCTCCTTATGCCTACGGTATAGAAGTCAAAATCGGTTGAACGGACTGTAAAAACGGCTAACTTAAAATTCTAATCTTATAGTAAATGGAGTCTAAGGTCGGTGAAACACGTTTTCATCTTCCATTTTCCCCTGTCAGATGTCACGGCATCATTTACTCTTTTCTTTCATAACATTCTTCACACATTTCATCTATCTTTTCTTTGGTCGTTCTCTCCCTCTCCATCCATCAACACTAAAATCCATCACTTTTAAGCTATTGCATAGCTTCTTTCGCGGGCCTTGAGTGTGGAGAGCGAATCCAGAAATTCCCTAACGAAAATATTCAAGATTCAGTATTCAACCAGGTTGCTATGGTTACGGAAAATAACAAGGTTGTCAACTGAGGTTGTCAAATTAAATAATTTATAACCTCACGTTGTAAAGGTGTAAAGTTTTTCTGTTTTGTCTCTCTGCTTTCTCCTTCTAAAATATTCTTACTCGTATATTTGCATTACTATTCTGCGAATCGGTCTTAGAAAACGATTCGTTTTCTTATAAAATATCTAAAATAAAATAAATAATTTTCATATTTTTCAATGTTAAGACACTTACGTCAGGCTGACAAGCTGTCAATACTTTTTCTTTTAAATTTTCTGAAAAAGAGTTTCTTACTAGCTTAGTCTATGAAGGATACTTTTGATTTACTTATATAATTTAAATTCTTTTTAAAAAATACTGCATAAATAAAATAAATAAATAATTATTTGCATAAGTTGATAAAAAATGCTATGCAATAGCTTTACCGCGGCAGTCTCCGAGTGCCACATCAACTTTTTTTTTTAGTCACATGTGTTTCATCCCTCCTCATTAGGTACATGTCCATACTATTTTGTTCCCATCAAAAACTACGTAAATCGACCTATAACAGGCCATATATCCTATTTAAGAATTACTACTTACTGTGACCATCATGTTTTACATAACATAACATCTCGCCTGTAATCTCTGAAGGGTTAGACAAAGGTGTACCTAATAGTGCATCCACATTTCGCCAGTTATGTTAAAGTCCTATTGTAATAGGGGGTGAGCTTATTGCCATCAACCGGGCTCAAATCTGAATATGGAAAGGTTCGTGATGGAAAATCCAAAAAAACTTTAGCCGAACCAGAAATCGAACTCAGAACCTCATCCTCAGCCTCGTTGGTCAAGCTAGGTAGCGCTTGCGACTACTAGACCAAAGAGACATTCGTCCACGTCCATCGTCCATCTTTTATTAAATTATAAATGTTCAAAGGAACATCTATACCTACTTGTGCATAACTAAGTACTTACTCTTAAATATTATGCAATTATCATCACCCTCCCAATTTGTTTGAGGTCAGGACCATAAAAACCGCAAATCAAAAACCGCGTTCTATTCCAATTTCAAAATAACAGATTAATTATTAGCGTTCCGGAAACGTGCGTCTACGTCAGTGCCGGATTGAAACCGGTGTACCACTCACCGGCCGGATTGGAACCGGTCTACCACCCGCACGGCCGGATATTGCGAGGCAGAGTTGGTACCCCCGGACCGAAGGAATTGCTTCTTGATTATGTCATGATGACCGGCATTGCGTCACGGTGTTTTGACATTTATTTTGAAATTAAGAGAAATTTTTATTTTCCCAAACAGAAATTATTATATGTACTTAAATAAAACACATTGATATAATATCATTATCATCATATTTTTGAAGTGAAAACTTCTTTAGCGGCGCTGAGCACTTTTTTTGTATGGGTAAAAACTTCAGCATCACGTGACCCTGACGCGAGTTTGAAAGTTAATATTGAAGTTTTCACTTCTGCCGGCACTCCCGGAGTGCTACCTTTTTTTTTTATTTGAGAGATAAATATCGTTCCAGATAGATATTTTTCTTTATTTATTCATAAGGAATTTACAATCTGCCGTTTGTGCATAATAAAGGATCACTTTATAAAACACTAGCGGACGTCCCGCGGTTTCACCCGCGTACAGGAATACAGGGATAAAAAGTAGCCTATGACACTCAGCAATAATGTGGCTTTTTATTGGTGAAAGAATTTTTAAAATCGGTTCAGTAGATCCCGAGATTACCTCTTACAATTTAACAAATATACAAACACACAAACTTTACCGCTTTATAATATTAGTATAGATAGTATAGATGTAAGTCAAGAATATCAATCAAGAGAAAATAATGTTAGCTTCCCCCTGACTGAACTTAAAACATTCTTTTCTTCGATCAATCAAGCGATAAACTCAGCCCTGTCCACAGCATAGGACATAGGCATCTCCCAAAATGCTGCACATCCCTGTCTTCGTCCTTCAACTTCCGTCCAGAATGACTCGCAAACCTGTAAGTTCTTGAAATGTGTACCAGGGTATCTGTCTAAGCATCCCGTAAAGAGAACCAAAAGTTACTATGTTTTTTCACCGTCAATAGCAACAAACTCTAACCACTAATCATATTCGTACAGCAACGAATAAAAAAAAAACACACATCCAACACACACACACACACATCTCACAAACAAACAGAAAACACAAAGCAACTAATTCAGAAAACATATCCGTATATTTTAAGAAAAATCTCAATAAAAATAGATAAAAAACTCCTTACATAGCCATTTTTATTTATTCGTATAACGATAGCATCTGATAAATCGATGGGAACGAATGCTTTGCCGCGGTACGAAGTACGCATGCGTTGCAAAAATGGCGGCGGAAAAAAACCCGGGAAATAAGAGAAAGAAGTGGCGTGGGGTGACCCCGAAGTAAGGAGAGCTCGCGTTGACGTTCTAGTCCTGAACTAGGGGTTGCACGCGAGTTTGCTTGCTATTTTTAACCGACTTCAAAAAAAGGAGGAGGTTATCAATTCGACAGTTTTTTTTTTTTTTTTATGTTTGTTCGCTCATAACTTGCGACTGAGTGAACTGATTTTCATGATTCTTTTTTCATTTGAAAGCTGGTGCTTCCCGTGTGGTCCCATTGTCACCATTTCAATATCTGATGACGGGATCTTGTAGAAATCGGGGGAACTCTTCAATAAATAACAGCAGATTAACCGCGATTGTTGCTATAGCATATCTAAGCATTGTTTACGCCATCACACAACATAATATCACGCCTGTACTCACTACAAAGGTTATAAAAACTATTTGGTGAAGATCTGATGAAGAACTTCGGAGATAGGCAACGGAACTCCTCAATTAATGATAGCAAATGGACTGGGATTGCTGAAATCTCATGACTGTCTATTGTTTACACCAGTTCATAACATAACATCACGCCGGCCGGTACGTTGTGAAGGGGTAAGCACATGTGAACCACTAAAAAGTGAAAAATAAAAACTTTTTTACAAAAAATAAAACCGACTTCGACAAAAATAAAATACAAAAAAGTGAAAAATGAAAAATCAGCTTCAGAAGTCGGTGGCAAAAACATGAAATCAAACAAACAAAAGTCACCGACTTCAGAAGCAGATTTTTTATTTTTCACGGTTTTATTTTTTGTAAAAAAGTTTTATGGTTTAGAAACGATTTTTGGGTGTTTTTTATTGATCATAAATTTATTGTTCAACAGAATATTGAGTACACGAAATTGGTACCTACCTACTTATGAACCTTAGCCTGTATAATTTTTAATGTTGATTGTCTTCTGTTGGTGTCAGATTTTAAAAGAAATTTTATTGTTATGAAAGCAATATTGCAGGGCAATTTCAGATAATTACTGTTAACAGTTAAACTGAACACAAAAAGAAAAATAAATCAACACTTTTATGACAACCGGGTGGTATTTCACTGGTAAAACAGTATTTTTTTTTTATTGTAAAATATACAGATTTAAACGGGTTGGTTCTCTCACACTTATTGCTACTTTAAAAATAAATTCGCACTGAAAATGCTAAAATAGTAAAAAATATATGGACAACACTAATAAAACAATCAAACAATAAAAAAACATCATAATTAGTGAATTTGACAATATTCTAACGACTATTCTAATACTACTTATACGAGAGTAACAAACGGACAAAACAACTTTAATACGAGTAACTAACGACAACGTTCATAGAATGGATTTGCTCCTGCACTTCACCCTGAGCCTAGGGGTGTGTCTTCCCCTCGGTTCCCGCCCCCCGGGAGGGGTGAACGTGCCCTCGTGAAGACTTCACTAGAGCCCCGTTCACTTACTCGCGACAGTAACTCGTGCTAGTTAACTTGCCAGTTAATAGGACAGTAACGTTTTAGAAAATGTTAGGGGAGTTGATTTCGAATACATTTATGGTTTGAGTGAGGATTGTACTTGTGTTTCTAAAAACATTTCTTATCTTCGTTTGTGTTTATTAATGTACAAATGTACACATACACAATAGTATGTCCTAATATATGTTATGTTATCTCGATGGTTATGTTATGTTTTTAATATTTTAATAACGTATTTTAGGACTTTGTTAGATTTTGTTTAGAAAAGAAAACTCGATGTGCAGATTCTAGGAATGTTCATATCCATTTAATTCATACAAAATATTTAAAATGTCATGTATTCGATTTAATAAATTTTTGACGTTATTGGTAACCGAATGAGTAGTATGCAATTGTGCATTTATATTAATATTTTTGACATATTATTTAAACACTCGCAGAACGGTAATAAACTGCTATACATAGAGCGATTATTAACTTTACAAGTTCAAGCCGCTATAGTAGGTACTCGCTCAAGTACTATCTTAAGTCTAAACCAACATAAATACTAGGGAATATCACATCCATCTTTTCTTTATCGTGATAACGTCAAAACAGGGATTATAGGCACCATAGATAAGCATATTTTTTAAAAGAAAAAATTACGAATGCCACCAGTGTCCATTACTTTGAGACTAAAATTAAAATCTGTCACAAAATGATATATCTGAAAATAGGCTTTTATTTTTAGAACTTTTCACATCGCTTCGGCAGAGATGGAAACTTTTTTTTTTAGTGAGGATGAGCACGGAATATAATCTCTTTGAAATTGTGTTCAACGATTTCAGCTTAGTACGCATAGGTTTATTTTGAAATAGGTTAGGAATAATTATGGAGCCAAATTAAAAAATTAGTATCGTCAAAAAAAAGAATCATTCCCTCTACGTCGAGTCCCATTACGTCGATTCGTGAAACAAATGACATCTGTTTTAAAAAGTTTACGCTTGACCTCGAGGTTGGAAAAGTACACTTAAAACAAAAAGTGAAAGGAACTCTTTTATTTATTTTTATATTTTATTTTTATAGTGTATAAAGCTCGAATACCACTCACTCACTCCCTGACTGACTCACAGACATAATTGTTCTCCCAGATGGTGGAGGGGGAGGGGTTATATTGGGGAAATGTGCCAAACCCCCCTTTTTTGCCCCCCTTCCCCCCCTCCCTATCGTATCTCGGAAACTAAGAGACCCATATTCTGTTTTTTTACGGATTCGTATAGAGGAGGCTTGGGGAAGTAAAAACCATTTTTCAAAGTTGCTACCCTTGCCCCCCTTCTCCCCCCCTTTAGGCGGATCTCGGAAGTTAAGAGACTTGGATCATTTTTTTTTCAGATTCCTAAGAAGGAACCCTGAGTTAGTCAAAATTATTTTTTAAAACTCTCCCCTCTCCCCCCCTTCACCCCCCGTACCAATATTATTACAAGTACCGGCTTTTTGATTTTTACTACTGAAAATATTTCTTATTTGTATCCAAAACTATTGAGGGGCGTTGAAATTTGTTTACCCAACCTCCCCTAAAATTAAAAGGGCTGTAACTTTATAACGGGAAAAGGTCTGAGTTGTTAAATAAGGTTTTAGATTGTTTTAGGGGATCCTAAGGGTTTTTAGACTGCTTATAGGGCTTTTTAGTGTTTTCATAATGTATTAGGGGTTCTTAAGGGGTTTCAAAATCTTTAAAGTGCTCTAATTGATTTTAAAATTCTTTTAACGATTCTAATGAATTTTCATTTTTTTTTTACTTTAATTTCGTTTTTTTTTATTGGTTTTTAGAATGTTTTAGGGGTTCTTAAGGGTTTTCGTACTGATTTAGGGGTCCCTAAGAGTTTTTGTACTGCTGTTAGGGCGCTCATAAAGGTTTTCAAAATGTTTAAAAAGTTCAATAAAAATTTTAAATTTTAAATGACAGGCTGACAATATCTACATTTCGGATGACAGCTGTCAAACTAAATAAATAATCCTTACAACATGAAAAAGTGGCCGGATGGTGGCAAATAAACCGAAAATTTTCCTCGGCGCCATCTAGGATTTTCATTTTGACCTCATTTTCGTAATCAGCGACCCCGGAAACCCCGAAAACGACACTCATGATGTAAAAACCAAAATAATCCTCAGCGCCATCTTGGATTTTCATTTTGACTTCATTTTCGTAATCAGCGATCCAGAAAACCATTAAAACGACACCCATGACGGAAAGTCGCGCTAAAGTCCAGTCGCGCAAAAGTCTATTCGCGCAAGTGGGTTCGCGCAAGTGTCCTTCGCGCAAATGTCTTTCGCGCTTCGATCCAGCCAACCAAAGTACTAGGCTAGCAGGAATTGAAGATGGTATTTCAATCACAGGTTTAATCTGTGATAATATTAAACAGTAAGTACCTACCTACTCAGATACCTGGAATATCCCCAGAATAACTCCTTGAGAGAGCAGTGGTTTTTGTTTTGAGAGCAGTGGTGGCCCAGTGGTGGCGGCCCCGACTTACGAACAGTTGGTCGTGGGTTCGAACCCAGGCAGGCGCATTACTTTGTGTAATTTATTTCATCACCACTGCTCTCAAAACGGTGATGGAAAACATCGTGAGGAAACCGATGCCGGTTTCCTCTCGGTCTTAGAACCAAAAATTCGAAGATATGCGACATCTACCAATCCGCACTGGGCCCGCGTGGTGGATTATAGCCCATCCCTCTCCTAGAGAGGAGGCCTGAGTCCCTGCAGTGGGAACATTATAGGCTGTTGATGATGATTGATGAACTCCTTGAACTTATGCTAGCCTAGTACTTTTAGGTGGGTTATCAATGTATTATTTAAAATACGGATCACCGGATAAGCAAAATAACTTTATTAATTAAAAAGCCGTATTTCGTTTTCAATGTGACTGTACTCTGTGACAGCCATGTCAAGGCGAAACAAAAGACAGTGGATCAAAACCTAGAAAAATCACGAGTCGACGTAATGGGAATCGACGCAGAGGGAATGATTCAAAAAAAATAAGGTCCTTCTAAAAAAAATCCACAAAAAAGTAGATAATGACATGTGTGTGGTCAGTGGTCCTATTTAAATTTACTACCAAATGAACTAAAAAATATCTTAAAAAATCGTAACAGTAATCACGGAAAAATCAGTAAACACACAAAAAATATTGTTAGCACATAACCTCTCCTTTTTTTAGAAGTCGGTTAAAAATAATAACATTTCTATTTCGTTGACAATGACATTAACGGTATTGCCTCCCTCACTCATGGACAATATCGTATATCTCGTTCCGTAGAGGATGTGTGAGCTCACTCTGATTGTGCAAACACTTTTTCGCGCGATCTAAGTACTTCAATTTTTGAATGGAGGCTCAACGTTTATCAAAATAAGTTTTATTTTATTATGTTTTAAGGCTTATTGTCAATTGAGTTTTCTGTGTTATTGTTTTTATCAAATTGTGTTGTCCTGTGTGAGACTAATAAATACATTTTCTTTTCTTTCTTTCTTTCAAATTATGCTTTCAGTTCACTATAATGTTATCAGAGAACGTTCTGGATGTTTTGTGTATCTCATTTAAACTGTAATACCTGCTAAGTACTGAATAATATACTACATTCAGAAAGCCCGACAGTTGGACAGTTTGATTTCGCTAAGGGCCTTCGGATTAGGAAAAATTAACCCAGCATGAGATAGAATATTGTAACATGTCATTTTTGTTATAATAATGAATTACTGTCAAAATGTATATGTTCAATAATTACGAATGAATTTATTAGTTTTAAGAACCAAATTAATATTTTAATTAAGATACTATGAAACGAATTTAAATATAATCTGTGGGAAATAAATTGCTTGAATAATAATAATTATACGGGGAAAAGTAGAAGATAGGAGACTAGTGTTATGTAGTGGAAAAATTGTAAGCAGTTTTTATCCTAAGTTATTAAAACTGGATTGATTGCCATTTATTGCATGGGATTTAAATATAACTGCCGAAATGTGGGTGACCTGTTACTACGAAGTAAAATTGCTATACTCCTCGGGGATTATAGGTGTGACACAAGTAACACTGTACAAAGAGAGACATAACATTGTAGATATGCAATACTTAACAACAACAAAAAGCACTTCCACTCAAATAGTGTCACAATTCAACAAAATTGAAAAGCTCTTTTACTGCACCATTCGTATCATAAATACTTTAAAATATAATCTCAGATAGTGTCCTATGGTTAAATATTTATCCCTAATACACCATTTTGTACACCTTCAAAAACCATTATAAATTTATAACTGACTAGCTGATGCCCGCGGCTTCACCCGCGTGGATGTCGTTCAAATTATATACTAAAACCTTCCTCTTCAATCACTCTATCTATTAAAAAAAACCGCATCAAAATCCGTTGCGTAGTTTTAAAGATTTAAGCATACAGACAAACAAACAGACAAAAATAGCGACTTTGTTTTATACTATGTAAGGAAGGATAAGGATAAGGATATTGTTAGTTCTGATTTAACCCGAGATGTGATCAAAATTCAAAATAACTTTTTCTCGAAAGTTTACTTTTTTGACTTACGGCACTGTTTGGCGGGAGATGCGAAATACAAGAATACACACAAACAAACAAACTTATGCATATTTAAATCAGATAATAAGTTTCACTGTAAGAACAAGTATTAATGTATTTTTCTCAAAAATGGTATGTAATGTTGCCATAACATCTCTAAAAAGTTTCCAGAAAGTGAACTTTACCGGAGACTTATTCACAACTGTCCAGTAAGAAGCGAGATTTTAAACTTGGAATCTCCTACTGTCCAGTAAGTAAGTATGTAATTTACTTACTGGACACTAGGTCATCCTCTTTAGATCTGTTTAGAAAAAAAAACATAGTACCAGACACAGATTAGAGTTTAGCCATTATAACATGGTTATAGAAGGGAGGTTCCAAATATATATCTATCTCTCTTTTTGGTATGACATTTTATGAGATACATATATTTTTGGAACCTTAAACAGCCATTTTATACGTTGCGTTTTGTACTTAGTAATGTTGTAGAAGTATAGTGTGGGATTTTATGATTGTATTTAGTAATTTCAGTTTATTAAAAAGTTTTTTCTAAAGTTGTTTCCTAAACTGCCTCGTTGGTCTAGTGGTCGCAAGCTCGACTGCAGAGCGTGAGGTCCTGGGTTCGATTCCCGGGTCGGCCAAAAAGTGCTATTGTGTTTTTCACATATGAATGTAACCTTCAATATTAATTAAACGAATTTGTTGTTAAACTTTCTTTAATTTTTGAGAAAAGCATTATACAAACCTCAACCAGTAAGAAAGCCATCCTGGCCTCGTATATAACCAGACCTCACCTGCGGTTCGGTCCGGTTAACTCATACTTGGCCAGGAAGGCTTACTTACTGGATTCTGCAGTAATGTACTATTACTTATAAACGTTTTGACTGAAAACTGTAATTCTAACAGTGCGTTTTAAATAAGGTGTCTCCGTTAGAATAACTTAATTATGTTTTGAACAAAAGTAATCAGTAAAAAGATGAATATTACGCTTTGTTTTACATAAAATAAATAAAATAATAGGAAAATATAAATAGGAGGTCGTGGCGTAATAATAACTGCCACTCGGGTCAATCTTTAGGTTAAGCGGCGCTTGCCTAGGTTCGTCTGTGGATGGGTGACCGCCCATTTCATACCGAGTTTCCTCCGTGCCTCGGAAAGCACGTTAAGCTGTTGGTCCCGGCTGTCATATATAGATCTTTGGCAGTCGTTACAGGTAGTCAGTGACCTGGAAATCTGACAACCAGTCTTACCAAAGGGTATCGTATTACGCAGTACTAACTGGGTTGTGGAGGTCAGATAGGCAGTAGCTCCATGTAAAATACTGGTATTCAGCTGCATCTGGTTAGACTGGAAGCCGGCCACAACAAAGTTGGGAAAAGGCTAGGCAGATGATGTTTTACATAAAATAAAGGTAATGTGAGAGGAGATGATTGGTAATTCGGTATACATCATTGCATATGACAGACTTATTCTATTGTCTTCTATACAAATACATAAAATAAATAGTCTGTTTGTCTTTTCAAAATAACAGCTTTTTATAGAATGTATATGACAGTGAGACTACGGTACTTACAACAAAAACCGTTTCTTTTCTTAATTTTGTTGTCTATCTATCTTGTTTATTTAACCTCCGAAACGGCTGGACCGACTTTGACGGGGTTTTTATTGACATAAATATGTTATAAAGAGTAACTGAGGTTGCTTTAAGTTTTGGAAAAAAAAGACTAGGGTTCCGTAAAAATAAAACCCTTGAAATTATTGATTCAAATAGGGAAGTTATATTTTTATAATAGTTATCATGTGAACTAAGGTCAAGGGGCACAGTTAGTTAATTAATAATAAATAACTATTTTAAACATAATTTTTGCCATGATTTACATGTTACATATTTAGTTCTAAAATTAATATTCGATTGGGAAATAGCTCATTATTGTCAGAATTTTCATAATAAATGTAGATTTTGTTTATGATGTATCAATTAGAGTTATTTTAGAGCGTAGTCTAAATGTAAACCAGCACATACATCTTGACACATACAGTACCTACTAAATATTTTGCGTATTTTTTTATAACGGTGACGAAAACCATCGTAGGTAAACGGTATTGTCCTGAAAAATATGGAAAATAACAAACAAATTCAGTACTGTTGAATTTGAGTACCGGTTACGGTTTCCCGATTATACCCGGATACCTGCATCTGGTTTTAGTATCATCTTTTATAACTAATACGCATATTACCCTGATTTGCATAAGTGATACGGAGGAATGAGGAAAATGTCGTGAGGAAGGTCTTGGATAGGTGGACCAAAGAAACAATGGATGGGCTGTGTTAAGAATGATATGGTACGAAAGGTGTCTCATGAGATGACGAGAAACAGAAGTAGAAGAAGAAGACATGCTGCGCAGACTCCAAATAAATTGTGGTTTAAGCAAGATAATGATGATTACCCTGATTCGCATTTGACAGATTTCAAAACAAGTTCAGAGGCTTATCAAAATATTACGAAAGAGATGTTGTACTCAAACAAATAAAAGACATATTAATGTACCGAAGAACCAAAGGCAAAAAGCAATAATTTTAAACAAAACGAACTCAATTAGCTCGACGGACATATTCAGGTTACACCACCGAAGGGTAGGTAGTGGGTACTATTCGATGCACTTTTACGCGGGGGTGAGATGGGGTGAAATGCATAAATACAGGCGAGGGAGGGAAGAATACAAAAATAGGGTGCTAAGAGGCCCGGCAGCCATCTTGGAATCACCCTCGCAATGTCGATTTTTGTGACGAGGGAACTTTTTATTTCTATTTCGCATGTTGATTGTTCTTTAAGTTAAAGTTAGGAATAAGTTATAATGATGTAGAGTTTATTTTAAGAACTTGTTTTTTGAACAAAAAGAGATGTGAATTGCACTTTGATTTAAAATATTCTCTCCTTATTAAGACATACTAATTAGGGTTGATAATTAGGTAGGTTATTACTTGGGGTAAAATTAAAAGAAATTGAGTTTTTTTTCTTGGTGTTTTATTAAGTTTTAATAAGGTTTGTGAGTGCTGGGATATTATTAAGATAAGACTAATTAAGATATCTTGAATTTTATGTTTTTCTTTTGGATTTAGACGAGACGTGTTTGCAGTATTTTTATTGCTGGAAATATGATTTAAAAATGTGTTTCTTTACATAATTTCTTGATGAAAACTGACCATGTTTACTGGTACTAAATTGCAAAATTATATCTAAATCGAATTTGGTAGTTTTGTAAAAGAAACCTTTTACTCTATTCTGATAATTCACCCATGGAGAATAAACTGCAAGAAACTCCATGGTCATAAGTCATGAAGAAACTCAAACGTCATGAACGAATCATTATAAATGTTCATAACTTAAACATTTATTCAAAAGTAATAAACTATTACCTGCGTATCAAAACCCCATCTATCTATCTAACCATCAGTTTTCCAGTTGATTTAGGTCTAGAAAACAACATAAACACTGAGCTTATTCATTAGTAACTTTGTTCCGCACTAAGCATATAATATCCACTTTTCTATGCCTACTTGCAATTCACTAATAAATCCACTGTGTAGGACAATAAATTATGGTGTCGCAGTCAAAACTCTTAACTCGATAAAACAGGGTTTGACTGAGAAAATCTCAATTTCAAAACCCTTTTTGTAATTTATTTTAAACCTTTGTTTGTTTTGTCATTTCTTCTAAAAATTGTCAGATCGAAGATTTCAACTTCGTCTTGGTTTTTTGACTTAGATGATGTCCTATTTATAGAAAAAAAAAAACATTCAAGTAGAGTTTGTGATCCAGTCATGCATGATCATTTTTTTTTAGTAAGTAGTTCAAAATATTTTTTACATGTTTTGTAATATTTTAATTTAAAGGAAAATGACTTTTATGAAATAAAAGGCGTTTTCCTGAATGAGAATTTCCCTTAAATCTGTCGAAAGTAATTTTTACCTACCTGGTATGACTGACTGTGAAACACTTAATGTTCCATAAAAACTGTAACATTATTTTAGTGGCAATCGTGACGCCTCACACCTCACTCTGTAATTATATGTAGTAGGTGGTATGATAGTCTTGCAGCTAGAAGTAAAATATAGATATCTTTCAAAACTAGTTTTATAAACTACTACTCATATTATATAATTATTGTAAAATATGAGTCAACAACCAGTCAGCAACTACTTAAACTTTTGGGAAACTAATTTAATTCACTTTGCACAGGTCAATAGGATGATAAATGTCGACTACCAAAACGCTTTTTTTGAGTGTTTTTGATACCGATTCGACTACATAATTATATAGTTTTTTATATATAAAAATGTCACTATCCATTTCATTTTTCAAATAAGTTTTTATGACTGCCAAAAACCTAGTCAACATCAATTTCACCCTGTTAAGACGTTTAACTGTAACACGTATACAGCGTGTGTAAAACACTTTATATTCCATAAAAACAGTTTCGTTATCATTGTTTCCATCGCGACGCCTTCACACAATGTATGGTTGTTTCTAACCAATAGTATAACAGCTAGAAATAATTACCGCTACATTAACCCCGCCTTTACTTTGTCAGTCGGTTAAGTTATGGCTTCAGGTGTTTGTGTGCTAATTATTCTGATTACCCCGTTGTGTATAAGCGTTATGGTGTAGTTGTGGTGGAAAAAATGTATGGTCTATCAATAGTTTGTGTGCGATTGTAGTTCCGGTATTGGGTTGTGGTATGTTTCCGTGTGTGACGAAAATAGGGACTTTGTTCTCCAACTAGCTGTGCTTGAGGCTTTACTTGCATGTATTTTTGTTTTTTTTTTTTTTAATATTTAACCTTAATGTTTTTCTTTCCCCGCGACTTTGTCCACGTGGTTTTTATAAACGATGTCTAAGTTACTCCTTATAACATCAACTATCTGCCAGTAACACCGTTAAGATCTCTGGTCCGGAGATCAGTCAGAACAAACAGTAAGAGAGACAAAAAATGCGGACATAAAACACACGACTTTAAATAATCAAAGACCAATTAAAACGAATTTAAGAGTCAAATGAAAAAAAAAACAATAAAGTATTTCATTATTATTCCATCCTAAAGAATTTTACCTTTCGTGAATATTTCAATGTACAGGGGTGAAAATTCATAGTTTCATTTATTTATCTACATACAATACTCAACAAGACATTACATTTATATAAAACAAACACAAGAAATATACCACGTTTTTTGTTACACAAACGGTTGGGCCGTTTGAAATGTTCTTTATGGAACTAAATCACACATTTCAATCACTCCATCGATACATATTTATAACAAACTAAACACATACCAATTTCTCATCTCGATAACTATCGACCCAGGGGGTGAACGCCATAAATAAGCACATAATGATGTACTAACCATTGTGATTACGTACCCCTGATGAAAAAATGAAGAAAAAAAACGCCAGGGGTGAACTTCCACCCTCGCGGCGTTTTTTGCCGTCCATCACTCACCCCCGTTTTTGATTTTTCGTCTCTATTGGTACATAATAGGTATCGATTTTGGGGTTGTGTCGCTTTTGTGTGCGATTCTATAGAGTACAGCGTTTTTATATAATGGTGAGTGTTCATTGGGTTGTACAGGGTGCTTGCTTTATTGAAATGCAGTTGATTTGTGTGTAGTATATTAAATATATATTTATTGTTACCATACTAGAAGTTTGAAAGTGGCGTTGGTGACTGAAAAGTGTGGTAATCGAGTAACGTGGTATGGACATGTGATACGGAGGAATGAGGAAAATGTATGGATGTAGATGGCTTTATGAGAGGAAGATCAAAGAAACGATAAATGGACGAATGGGTGAAGAATGATATGGCATCTCTATTACTCTACTCTTACTATTAGTCATATCAACAGTCACCACGACTTCTGAGATTATAGTGACGTATGGAAGAAAAAATACTGCGCCAACCCCAAATAAATTGTGATAAGAACAGGAGAACGAGAGAGAGAATATTTTTTTTTAAACGTTGCCCCACACTAGGAATTTCTCCTGTATCGTGGGTGCGTTCACAAACATTTAAACTCACATACACAAATACCCAGACCCGGAACAACTATCTGTAGGTCTTACAAATATTTGTTCCGTGCGGGGATCGAACCCGCGACACGCAGCGCGGCAGTCCATTGCTTGAGCCACTGCGCTAACCGTGCCGCCATCATAATTTATTAAAAAAAATATCAATTACCAGCTCGACTTTTACAATTCAGGTTTTGATGTATTCAAGGGTTAAGTTTTGCTACAGGAGGTCATACTGTGATATACTGGAGAACAATCATCGAGCATAAACCCAGAATTCGAGCTGCTTCTGAAAAATATCTGTGTCAAAAAACTGAATACCACTATTCAATCATACCTAATACCACTAAAAACTGAATACCATAATTCTTAGAAATATACACCAATTTTATAGCTATGATATAGAATTCTCTCTCAAATAATATAATAAAATAAACTTTATTTTATTTTGGTAATAAGGTTCTCAAAGAACTACGGAGAGCGACATGAAAAAGGGACATTAAGTCTCAAGTGTTAGTAAGACGAGGAATTCTAACTTATTTTCAGTCCGGTTTTCTGTAATTACTAAAAACTTTATCATAATAATTAGCAACGGAATGCTTCAGAGATATTTTAATGAAAACAGCTTTTTTTGTTTACGTGGTTTTCTAAAGCAGAGAGGAACTATTACAGCCGCTCGGGTCAATCTTCAGATTAACCTAGGTTGGTACCTACGTGGATGGGTGGCCGGTCATTACAACTGAGTCTCCTCCGCCGTTGGACCCGACTGTCATTTGTGGATCTTTGAAAGTCGTTTCCTCCTGTAACGACTACCACTACCTACCTAGTCAGTCGCCCGAAAGTCTAACAAAGCCTAATAGTCTTACCAAGGGGTATCGTATTACCCAGTACCAACTGGATTGTGATGGTCAGATAGGCTAGTCGCTTCATATAGCAGGCCGAATCTGAAAAAAAAATTGAAACGTAGAAATACAAAACGAAAAGTTTTTATAAATTAGTAGAGTAAGTATATAAATTCCTTGCCAAAATAAACATCAAACTGAAAAAATACTTCAACACAAATGCATAATGAACTCTTGAAATCAATTAACAATCCGCTGAGTTTAATAAAACAATTTAATTAATTAGCTTCTCAAAGTTTCGCGAACTTTCGTAAGGGGTTGAATTTTTACCCCGCACTGGGGGGTGAGACTGGACTCTCGTTATTGCTGACTTTGTACTAACTTTTTTGCTCCGTTTTTAGTTTATTTATTACTGGGAAAATGTTTGAGCTTATGAACTAATAATAACTAAAAATGATCTAAATGCTACTTAAAAATTGAATAGTAAAATACTAAATTATGTCCTATTTTCGGACTTTACGGATAACCTTCAGTTAACCTGAATGACTGATGCTTTCAATAATATGAAAAATTGAGAAAACTGTGTTTTTTTTTGTTTTTGTAGAATGAAATAATAGGGTAGTTGACATACAAAATCTACTAACGCCCAAATACTCACACGTCACTCAATTATAAGTTGTACAGTGCGATCAAATTATCTTGGCAGCTCTGAACATAGGCTTTGCGAAATTTCACGCATGTAAACTTGGGAATAAAACTGTTATTGCCAGATAAACCAATACTTAAACGATCAGAAAATATCAAATAAAATAAATATCATAACACTTCTAAACATTCGTTGTAACAAAATGACCTGCACGAAGTTCGGAGCTGCCAAGATAATTTGATCGCACTGTACTTAAATCTCGTGCTGTCTTTGTTACTTTAACGCAGAGTGACAGAGATAGCAGGAGTTTTGAGGGCTACTTATAATTGAGTGACGTTTGAGTATTTGGGCGTTAGTCCATTAGATAGACTTCCAAATTGGACACATTTGTTTTTTTTTTTTGTGTTTTGTTTTCACGTAAACAAAAAATGAAGACATTGCCCCGAAAACTCGCGTCACGTCATAATGTAGTACATTTTTTTCCATAAAGTAACGTCACAAACCCCGACAAAAAACACGTAGGTATCCAATACTTTTCGATAATCTAACAAACGGACTATACAGAATCATATTTTTTTTAGTCAGGAAACATCCCTATTGCAGGAAGATAAATACACTCGAGAGCAATGAATCCGTGTCACTTAAAGAATGTTAAAAATCTCGGAAACTAAAAATGATAGGTTAATGCAATAAATTGTATTTAATAGACAATGTAATACTCTTTAAATGAAAGTAAAAAAAATATGAGTCACCATACATTTTATTAACAAAAAATTACACAAAGAAAAAAACTGCTGATCTCTCACTAAAACAAAAATAGGAAACATGAAATTTTTGAACTTTATTACGATTTTCTTGAATTTTAATACTTCGTATTGCCTCCTCGTGCTTCCATTACTGCGTTTACGCGGTTTGGCATGCTGTACACCAAGTTCCTTATACGATTTTGGGGAATATTCTCCCATTCCTCTGTGAGAGCAATTTTGAGCTCACGAAGCGTGATTGGGGGAGGGTTTCGTTGTTTTACGCATCTGCCTAGCTCGTCCCAAGCATGCTCGATCGGGTTGATATCCGGGCTGCGCGCTGGCCACTCCATACGAGTAATGTTCATCTCTTGAAGGTAGTCATTCACAATCCTACCTGTATGAGGTCGGGCATTGTCATGCATAAATATAGCATCCTCACCTAAATTGACCATAAATGGACCAACGTGATCATTGAGGATTTCTTCCACATATCTTTCGCTAGTTAAAGAGCCGTTTTCTATGATCACCAGCTCTGTGCGACTTTCAGAAGAAATTCCGGCCCACACAAGTACAGACCCACCACCGTAGGCTACTTTTTCTTCGATGCATGCTTGCTTGAATCTTTCCCCTGGTCTTCGATACACTCTGTGTCTTCCATCGTGCTTCTAGAGCATAAATTTTGATTCGTCGGAGAACATAACTTTTGACCAATCTTCAATACTCCAATTTACGTGGCTCTGGGCATATCTTAGTCTTGAAATACGATGCCCACGCTCCAGTTTAGGGCCGTTTGCAGGTCTAAGGGGTTTTAAGTTAGATTCAGCAAGCCGACGTCTTACTGTCCATGCACTTGGGTTACTTCCTCCGAGGCGTCGAAACTGATTTGTGAGTTCAGTTCCTGTGAGAAAGCGATTTCGAAGCATGGTGTTCACCAAGTATCGGTCTTCTCGTGCTGTGGTACACCTGGTTCTGCCCGTTCCTGGTCTGCGTAGGTTAGAACCAGTTTCTTCGTAACGTCGGAGAACTCTTTGTACTGTTGACAGCGACACACCGACAGTCCTGGCTGTATCGCGCTGACTCCGGCCGGTTTCCAGCATTGTAAGTATTCTGGTGCATTCTTCAGGCGTAAACGACATAATTTCAGCTTGAATAATGAATATAGAGCACTATCAACATGGTTTATGTACCCACATAAATGACAGATTACAAACAAAAGCAAAACCAAATGCTGTAATTAAGTAGTTCCATCTTCGAAAGTGGCCCTTTTTCAAATTTGATTTTTTTATGATATAACTTTATAATAACTAAGAAGTTTTAATACCTTCATTTAAGGAGTATTACATTGTCTATTAAATACAATTTATTGCATTAACCTATCATTTTTAGTTTCCGAGATTTTTAACATTCTTTAAGTGACCCGGATTCATTGCTCTCGAGTGTAGTTACAAAATCTAACGTTCCTTATGTGTTAATCCAAAGAAACGATGGAAGGAGTGTGCAAACGATGATATGACAAAATATCTGATGTGATGTGTGTGTGTGTGTGTGCGTGTGTGTGTGTGATGTGTGATGTGTATGATGAAATAACGAGCGAAAGAGAAGTATGGAAGAAAAAGACATACCTACTCGCCGACCCTAAATGAATTAGGCCGTTTTCTCACTACGCGAAACCAATACAACATCAACACAACAGTCATAATGTTGTGGCAACTCCAACCGCCTTACTAATGTAGGTATGCGCCGTTTTCTCACACACGAGGACAACACAACAGCAACACAACTTTGCACCAACAATTCGGCTATGTTGTCTTGTCCGCTAGATCGGATCAACTTTTTTGTTGTGACAACACTGTGACAACATAGCCGCCTTGCAGACTATATAGGCCGCTTTCTCACTACGCCAAACCAACACGACATCAACACAATAATTATTCCTTTTCCTTGCGAGTGCGCGCCCGCCTCGGACAGTGTGACAAAATGTGACAGTCGTGTTGTGTTGGAGACGTTGGAGTAGTGCTGGTGAAAAAGGGATGGACAATACGACATCAACACAACTTTTAATGTTGTGTTGATGTCGTGTTTGATTGGCGTAGTGAGAAAACGGCCTTAGGGTAATACAAGAGAATGATGATAATATTGTATGTTGGCCGTTTCGTGTTCAATCAAAACATAGATGAAGTTAGAGCTTTTACAATTGGTAGTGTTTTTTCACTACAATTTTTCTTCTAGCAGACCTGAAACACCAGTTACCGGTTATCGGTTTTAAATTCACAAACTGGTATCCGTACAACCAAAAAACTGGTCGATTTTTCAAAACTCCGAAAAAATTTACACCCGCGGCACAACTTTTAACACAAACAAAAAAATCCTAAGAAAGCCGTATTATTACTAGAGATTTTAATCTGCGAACGTTATGTAGGTAGGTAAAGAAAACTGGTTCTGCATACAATCCCATAGGCAACGGGTTCCATTGATCTTAAGAAAACATTCCCCTTGTGAACCAAGTTGAACACCGCAAGAAGTACTTACTGTTCAGAAAAAAACAACAAATCTAAATGTTGTTTTGAGTTGGTGGTTCCGTAGAAAATAATAGCATAGGGAATGAGAAATATGAAGCATTTCATTTACTTAAAATTGAAAAGTTATTAGTTAGAGGGAAAACTTAAATCTAATTCGATCAACTTGAGTTGATAGGATAAAAATTTATAAAATCATCAATGTCTGTTTTCTTGTCATATCAAGAGTCATCAGTTTAGATAGTTTCTCATTGTGTGCTAGCCGTATGACGAGAATACTATTGATATTGCCCCATAGTTAGACTAACAATTACTATAATGACTAACAAACGAGTTTGTACTCTCTGGTTCATTCTAACATCGTCGCCGCGTCGCTCAACTAATAGTGTCCATGAAGTTTTTTGCCCATTCTTCTCCAGAGAGATGTCCATTCCAAAGCGTAGACGCTTTGGAATAAGCAACTGCAATACTTTCACAAGATATTATGCCTTGTAACTGTAGCTTTACTTTCTTTGCTTTTCTGACAAAAGTGTCTGTAATAGTCTAAATGAAATAAAATGCTTTGAGTATGGGTTTGAATTAGCACTGCGGCATATGTTCTTTTTAACCTAACTAAAAAAGTTGATATAAAGACTGCTTTAGTAGCATATCATGGGTTAGTCGCTTCGATCTTGAGATTTGGAATAATTTTTTGGGGTAATTGTAGCCTAAGAGATAACATATTTAAAGCCCAAAAACGCTGTGTTAGAGCTATGTGTAGTCTTAAACCTAGGGATAGCTGTGAACCTCTGTTTAAGTCTTTGAAAATTCTTACTTTTCCGTCGTTGTATATTTTAGAAGTGGCAATTTTTGTTAAAAGGAATAAAACACTGTTTGCTAAGGTCTCAGACACCAAGATCGGTCCCGTGAGAAGCCAATACAAAAACCTCTTAGTTACCGGTGGTTATAAAACAGCACTACTGAAGAAGAGTGTTTTTTGCATGGGCCCAATAATATTCAATAAATTACCAGATAGCATAAAAAATGACACTCATCAACAATTTAAAAATAAATTAAAATCTTTCTTGACACAGAAATGCTATTATTCAGTAAGTGAATTTTTAACTGACCCTTTGTGTGACATTCCAACAGTTTTATAGTATTGACATTATTTAATAACCACTTGTATTTGATAATGACTTGTTATAATGTTGTATTTGTGCCTGTTGTAATATTTTTTATTCAAATTTTTAATCCTAAGCTTACCTATTTATACTTTTATGATTCAGACATCTTGTTATTCGTTATGTGATTTTTTGTGTTTTTATTTAACTTCTGTGTGCGACATTCCAGCAATTTAATATTACTGACATTATAATAATTTAATAAAACATTATATCTTATTATGTGCTTAATCTAGAATTTTAGTATTACAATCTTTTTCTGTTTTTATTGATAATTTCACTATAATATTGAGACTGACATTAATTGTTAAATTTTTGCATGCCAAAACTCAGGCAGAATGTTATATGGCTCCATTATATTTTATAACAACTTTATTGTAATTACCTGCATTCCAAGCAAATAAATGATTTGATTTGATTTGATTTGATTTGAATTGTGTTCTTAGAAAATCATCGCGGAACCGAACGCTTTTCCTTTCGGTTTGAATCTTAGAGAATATTAAGGAGACCAGTTTAACGTGAGTTACTCTACACTCTTACAAACCAAAACAACGTCCCTGCTTTACCATTGCCCCACGGAACCCCAATTCCGATAACCTACGAGTAAAGTTCAAGTTTATATAACTGGTTTCTGCCGCTAGCTGGACCTGTTCCAAGTCCCAAGGTTGGAATAGCGGTGTTGCTGCAAATGTAACGTGTACTTGAGGCTGGGCAGAACGGGAGTCATCTGGGACGATGAATGAGAGACATCGAAATGTTTCGAAGAGATTTTAGGGAATTTTCTTAAATAAATCTTTTTTTTATTTTCTGTTTTATGAAGGAATATAGGTACTGCTTCCCATGTACAACTGACTTAGGTTTAGGACACCATTTCTGCACATTGTACGATATTATTATGATATCTCTACAGCAATGGTGTAATTTAAAAAAAAATAGAATCGTTATTTTAACTACTATAATAATCAAATATGTACTCATTTTAGATTCGGACTGGTAAGATGATCGTTTGGCAAGCACAAAAACGGCCCTTAACTCAAAAGACGTTGAAAATACCAAGTAGAATTAATAATTATTTCTGTCCCAAAGTTTTTTTAACCAAAAATGAAAGTAAGTTAGGAAAAAAATAACTGCGTTTTTACAATATTTGTTTAATTATGCATAAACAGTGCAAAATCAAAACTACTTTTATCTCACGGCAACTTACCCAAAAAAGATCACAAGTGAAAGTGAAAAAAAGAGTCCTCCACGAAACTCACACGTTTTTACTTTACAAAAACAAAAAAAAAACGCAAACATTTATTCAAAATACATCTACCGTAAGCGAGTTAAGTGGCAAACATCGACAAAAAAAAAGGAAAAAAAGTCTTGGGTTCCTTATTTAAAATTCCGTTCACACATCGGATCAATTTTAGCCAACAAAAAACATTTAAATAACAAAAACGCTAAGAGGCCCTTTTTTTTCTTAGAAAAAAAAGTGCAAGCGTAATCTTTTTTTTATGATAATTTGGAGGGTATTTTTTACCTGCTGTCACTTAAGAATCGATTATTTTCAATAGAGGTGTTGATCCATTTCTATTCAATCTTTGAGTTATTTGGCACGAGCTGAAACTAATAGGGGATCGATATGTTTTTTTGACAAGTGTTAAGTTAGTCAACAATTGAATATTATTTGTTAGTTTGAAAGGACTATTTTGGTTGAACGGTGTTCAATTGTGGTATTTTAGGGTGCATCTTTAGGTCCATTCTTATGACACCACAAATTTATGCCTACATAAAAAGATTGTTAAAATTGGGTGAAACGTAATTTGAAAGGGCAAATATCACACAATTAAACCTTTTTCGAGTAATAATTTCACCTCAGCGACACCTCAATTTCAACAAACTGGATAAATCTCGCATTTATGAATCTTTGTAATTAATAACGGGAATTGAGCTTCTGTTGTAACGTTGAACTATGAATATTTATTTAATCAATACTAATAGGAGTCTCCCACATGATGATTGAATCACACACTACAAATTCTAAATTAATTTGAAAGAAAAGAAAAGAAATAAAAAATATTTATTTAATCGTTTTTATAAATGTGATGTAGGTTATCAGAATATGTAGGTATATGGATGGATTAATATCCCAGTGGATGGGTAACAGCTCGGCTGCTTTGAGATGAGAAGAATCTAAACCTAGCCTGCCCCAGTAGCATGGCGATTCTATCTCTATCCTACCAAGAATAGACAAAGATTTTTCCATACAATTTGACATGAAACCTTGCTACAATCTGTCATTTTGTCGATTCTTCCGTCGACAAAACCCGTGTCTTCGGTGGTCATGCTAAGCCGGCGAGTGTCAGAGTTTTTGGTGCTCATGCCTCTGACTTGACTTTACATGCCGACGTGAAATATCTCTCTGGCAAGCTGGGCTTCCCACATTTTCCTTTACCAAAGCAAGCAATAAAATAAACAATACGCACAAGAATCCAAAAATTCAGAAGTGCTTGTCTTGGATACGAAGTCGTGAACTATGCCTTGGCAGTGCGACCGTCACACACACTAGACTCATAAACATTCTCTTGCCCTTATCCAATTGGGGTCGGCGCAGCATGTCTCCCTCTTCCATACCTCTCTGTTTCTCGTCATCTCCTAAGACACCTACTTTCTTACCATACCATTCTTAACACAGTCCATCCATCGTTTCTTTGGTCTTCGTCTACTCTTATATCCATCCACATTCATATTCAAAACCTTCCTCACTACTATCACTGCTAAAATGACTAGAATCAAAAATGTTGCCATAAGTTTGACCAAAACTAACTGGCATGACGTGTTGGTAACTTCGCCACTTCTCCTCATACCTACTTGCAGGAATACCTACACTTTCCACATAAAATCACGCGTAAAGAGTAGGTATATAACCAAGCAAAAAATATTCGCCTCAACAATTTCAATTTCGCTGATATCTTATTTAAAGGGAGAGACTTATTTTTCACCCCTAAGTATACGCCGCCCCTTACGCTCGCGTGCTCTTTGCGAACTTCAAAGGGGGTTGCTTCCCCCCCTTGTTAACAAACTTCCACCTATCTGCATTTTTATTTAAGTTTCGACAAAAATTTTCCACCCCTTAATTCAATTTTTTTTCTCTCAGTTGCGCTAGGAAATTAATTAGAGAACACGAAGCTGATATTCTAGTCGATTTTGAAGATTAACTGATTTGAATATTAGGGGGTGTTTTTGGGGGTGTTAATATTTCAAAGTAAATATTTGATAATGAAGTCGTTTTCTACTTATGTATCTATCTGTTTTTCTATGTACAGCTTTTGTGGCAATTGCCTAAGCAGTAAAAGCTACCTCTAATTTGTTTTAACCTAAAACGTCCGATTATCTTGGATTGTTACTAACATCCATATTCACAAATAAATCATTTCAGTCATTGTACACACGGCTACACATCAAGCTATACAAAACCAGTATAATCTGATCGTTCATTGTGCGAAAAGATCTAGTAAAGTGAGGCCAAGATTAACTGGTTTTGTATAGCTTGATGTGTAGCCGTGTGTACATAGTCATTAGACAGTTACGGTACGGTTCCAAGATGTTATTGCTGTTTTTTAATAATGTTTTATGTGCGTGACTATGTGAGCATATGGTCCTCGTTTCGTTTCTCAGGTGTATTATTGGGATAATAGGCTCGCCCACTGTTACATGGGACTTAAACATAACTGGTGAACTGAGGATGAAATGTAATAAGTGACATTGTTTTATGCCAGGGCCCTATGTGCTATGCCGAGTTCCTAAGACAGAATCACTTTATGTACTAGTTGATAGGTACTTATCACCAAAATTAAATGTAAAGATGCCAAGAGGTACCCCCCATTTGATTACCATAATTGCAATAGCAAATTGCGAAAAAGAAATGCTCATTTCGAGGGTACCAGAGTGGGTGTTTAGGCAAATAATTTTCATCTTAAAAATAAAGTAGGGATAGCAAAAAGAAAAACGTATATAAATATACCTTTGTTTTATTTGTTTGAAATACATCATAGACATTTTTTGATAAACGCACGATGTTAATTAGTACAGTTAGTAATAGTAATTAGCTGAACCACTTACCTATGCATAAATTACTGAGATTTTGAGATGAGATGAGGAACAGAGGTGTGGGGCTGCGGGTTGTTCGCAAGAGATACCTCGGCCTCGACATAAAGGGCTAAGAAGGAGCATGGATGGTTTTTAGTCAGTAGAAGTCTGACACTCCCTTTCGCTTCCCACCCGCCAAAAAAAAAGATGTACTATCTAGTAAATCCACTTTTTGTTAGCTATATTTTAAGTTCCTTGTAATAGACGGCATGGCTTTTTGTTATCAACCAGGTCGGGTGCATAATTCATTTAATTACTAATGTTAGTGGCGTTAGGTCACTTCAAGAAATCGTTGACTATAAACGCAAGCCCATCTATTAACCTTTTGACCGCCACAGTACCTAAAGTCTGTTGTGTAGTCGTGACAGTGGCGTGCTGGGTACTTTTTGACTTGTCGTATATACTTGACTGTGGCGGTCAAAAGGTTAAAGTCTAAACCTTGGTAGAAGTTCAGTTTACATTTAACATAACATCACATCAATGAAACCCACATTTTGCCAGTTCTGTTTAAGTCCTATTTAATAAGGGGCGAGCCCATTGCCATAAACCTGGCACAAATCCAGACCTCGTGGCTGTTACAGAAAAAAAACCTGTGTTTTTTGCTCTTCAATGTTTTCTCGTAATCATCGTCACAATATCCCGATACCATTTTTGCGAACGCTACAATGATTTCAATCGGGGAGGCCTTGGCACGCGACCTCGTCTTTAATTATTTCTTTTTTCCTCAAAGCCCCAATAATAAATGCAAATAATACTCAATGCGCCATTCGCCCAATTATTGAGCCTTAAGCCTGTATTATGCAGTTTCTTATTATTTACACTGTATTTGTCATTACATTTATGTACGTTATTTATTTCTTTTATACCTAGTTCATGCAAAGATGTGTCAGAAAAGCGCCAAGTACCTACCGAACATTTCATTACTCTACTTACTGTACGCATTATGAAGGTCCCTCGGTAATTATAAGTGGTGTACTCAAACAGACTCTTAATGAAACCAAAAGGCACTGATCGTTCTCCCCATCTCTACGATATTTTTTTTTGTTTTTGACCATAACTGGAAACCACCAGTTATGAAGATGTTTGAGGTCGAAATTACAATTTTTTTAAAGGTAATTTCTTTACTTTAATATTTCCGTGACCCGTTTACTATTTAACACATTCATGCCCGCTCACTTGAATTCAGACATCACGAAGATTACAATGAAAAAAACACAAAAAAGAACTAACAGTGATAGACCAAAAACACACTCAAGTCATTCGGCAATAAACCTCAAGGAAATAACTTTAACAATTAAAGATTGGAGATTGCCGAAGTCGAGAAAAATGCGGGAAAAATCACGAAGAAAAGAAAAGCCATTAAAAACAATCACCAACAATAATTCTTGGTAAAGTTGAACTTCCAAATCTCTTGTCCTTTGCAGGGACTTGATAAATATGAAGAGACTCAATTTTACCTGATATTTTTTTATGACGAAGATTTTTTTTAATGAGATTTTTTATACACACCTACATCGAGTTACTAGAAACATTGAGATAGGATCAAATCGGTTTTAAAGGTACTCAGATGATTTTATTGTATTGCTCTAGTATTCCTGTCAGATAATTGCAAAATTTAATAAAATATACTAAATATAAATATACTATAATACCTCCAAGAGAGGGACAGGAAAACCAAGGAAACGATGGATGAAGTATGTGAGGAATTATATGAAAGAAATAGGAGTAAATGATAGCGTGACGGTTAACTGGGAAGAATGAAACTTCTGGGACCGCCCCAAGTACCATGGGACAAGGGCAGGAAGACGATATGAAATGGGCCTATTCATGACCTCAATCTTGTCCTGAGGTCCACGATGGAACTGCTGTAACACAAACATCTCTTTGATTTGACATTAACAACTTTATTGAAACTAAATTAAAGATTCATAGCAATAATTACTGTTATACATTTTAATTTTGTTATTTTAATTTAGATATATAAATGAGATAATAAATTCACTACCAAGTATGTACTGAGTATGGTTTAGACCTACCTAAATCAGTAATACCTCCTAAACTAAACAATATTCATCATCCAAAACAAGTACAGTCACCATTAAAAACACGAAATGTCGAACAAATTGGCGTCGCACATAAATTTTACATAAACTATTGGACAGGGGTTGTCGCACCCCATCGGTTCACCCCCGCGATTCGCCCCGTGACCCTAACCAGTATGGTGGTTGAGGATTTAAAAAATCGATAGGCTTAGTTCAGTAGCATGTTTTTGTGAATAGCATGGGTGGAAATAGAGGTCAGTATTTGTGACGGTCATTGGGCCAGGATGATGAGGAAGTGGAATCTATGTTAAAACAATTAGTTAGGGTACTTGCGGGAGAACTACTACACTAAACTAAAACCGAAAAAATCCCGACAAACGGCGGTACTCAGAGATATTATATGATTACTTAAGCCGTCACTTATTAAATATTTGACATACTTCTGTATAAAAAAACTGTCAAAACCTTTACTAAGATGGCCTAAGTAATCATTAAAGCTCTCTGATTGCGGTAATAAGTCTTGACAGATAATATATTTGACCCATGCTCACAAAGCTCATCTAGTTTTTTTTTTATATTAAATGGGCTTACTCTTGACCTCAATCTTGCCCTAAGGGCAGAGATGAGGTCGACGATGGAACGAGCTTACCCAGAAGAAGCCTATTTACTCGCGACTTAAATAGATTGGGGTTATATGAACTCGGGAAGACCGACGCAGGCAGGGTGTTCCACTCCGTGGCTGTACGAATAATGAAAGATTTAGCAAAACGCTTCGTACGAATGGGTGGAACATCGACAAGGTATGGGTGAAAACCTGCAGTATGCCTAGTTTCTGTATTTTTATGACGTGTTAAAGTTTTCATCATACTTTTTCCCGTATTAATTCAGGGTCGGCGCAGTATGTCTTTCTTCTATAATTTTCTATAACTCGTCATCTTAATAGACACCTCCTTTCTTGCCAAATCATTCTTTACACAGTCCATCTGATCTATTATTTCTTTGGTCTCCCTCTACTCGATCCCGCTCCACATCGATACTCAAAACTTTCGTCGCGTGTAAAAGTGTTCGTAAAAACTAAAAACCAATTTACAGAAGAAACCCTGTGTAGTATTAAATAGCAGCTTTACATTGCATTGGTATTATTCGGTAACTATTAGTACGAAGTATTATAATATATCTGTGCTATTAGGCATGAGAAGTGATCTCAAAAAGATTGATGAAAATATTACTATCTCAATCCTGGATGAATTAATGTTTGTTTCTCTTTCACTCAAAAACTACTGAACGGATTTGAATGAAAGTTAGCACGTAGATAGTTACACTAATTCTATAAGTAGATAGTTAACTATTAGCACCGGGACTAAAACATAAGATACTTTTTATTACCGATTACCACGCGGGCATGAACTAGTGTAACATTGTATTGGATTACGATTTCATCAAAAACCCTCCTTCGCAATACATTATTTAAGTAAAAATATCAAAGCAAGTACTTCACCACCTTTTCGCTTTTTCCCTCAAGCCAAACACAGCATGTTATTTACCACCGTCCCCTCTTCAAGAAATTTATACAAATAGAAAATTTTTATATTCAAATTCGATCTGCTGTTGATGGAAAGCCGAAAAAATCCTCCCCTTCTGTAATCATATAAAATATATAAGTATAACAAGGCACCTTCTGCGTATGAGGTTTCAAAGTGAGATGGTGTTTTGAAGAAATTCGACTTTTCTACCTACCCCCTTGGTACAGTCGGGGGAAACGGTCTTAAGAAATGTTTTGATACTAAATTAAATAATGAAAAGCTCAGTTGGAAGAATAGTATGCTTTGCATGTCTATTTTCTTTAAGTGGAAACAACGGTTGATACAGTAAGATTTTGCTCGTTGTAGAGTAAGTTTCACATTACCAGATTATGATAATACCTAAATAAGATTAACAATACTGTACACAATGAAATTCATTCATAATTACAACACAAAAAGACAAAATCTACAAGTTTTAGGATTAAACGCAACGTAGGTATATTAGTTAGTTATAGAATCAGCAAATCGCTTTTCTGTGACTCAGCACTTTACTGGTACTCGCCACTGTTGATTCTAGCTTTCAGGAGTTACAGTGGTTGTGGTCCCAATTAAAAAAAAACTTATTAAATGGCTCCTACATAAATCCTAACCACTTTTGGCCGTGACTGTACGCAACATGACACCCCAAAATGGATGGGATTTTTTTTTCCAAATCAGATGCACTCCCCCATTGCTTGTTACCGTTATTATTAGATTTGTTAGCACACAGACCGATTCTTATACATAGCCTCATATTGAGAGAGGCTATGTATAGCCTCTACACGCCAAAAACGACCGTAGTTGCACAAAAATTGGGCTCAATTTGATGTTGCAGTCCCATGTGCAGATAATTTTGTTTGGTATTGATTTTATTGTCTGGATGTTATTTTGTCTGTTTTGGTTACCTATTGACGTGTGTTATAACAAAAATGATGGGAGGTTTGTGTCGCCATGACTTGAGACTGAATATGAATGGATATTTCAAATTCAAACTCAAATCTTCTGTGGTAAATAGACGTAACATTTAGTTTTTCACCATTCCGCTCTTGGCCCGCGTGGTGGATTTTAGCCCATCCCTCTCCTAGAGAGGAGGCCTGAGTCCCTGCAGTGGGAACATTATAGGCTGATGATGAAAACAAAGGTTACCGACGTAGCCCTAAGAATTGCCAGAGTAAGTGGCAATGGTTAGGGCACATTGCTCGCAGAATGGATGGCCGATGGGACCGAAAAGTTATGGAGTTGCGACCACGAATCGGAAGATGTTGCGTTGGGACTGTTGGAAGGCCTCCCACAAAGTGGACTGATGACCTGGTGAAGGTTGTGAGGATCTGCTGAATGCGAGACGCACGGGACCGGTCAATGTGGTGACGCCTAGAGGAGGCCTGTGAAATTATGAAAATGATGAATAATTATATCAGACAATTTGTTACAATGAAAAAGAAATTAATCAATGTTCTAGGTTTTAGTTTTACAATATCATACACAAATTACACTATACCTAGTTAGTATACCAGGATATTTCATATATTTTCAGTACACAATTAAAATGTTATCTATGGTTATTGTTTTATAAAAGAAATTAGTTTAAAAAATAAATAGCATGTAGGTATACCTATTATATTTAACCAATGATGAATTAGGTATAATTTTTGGATTCGTGTTGGTTTTTGGCTCAAGAACGTGGAACTTGCCTATACCCAGCAGTACGTCAAGCTGGACTGTGGATGATTGGTTTTACAGGTAATTATTTGAAAAGATAATTTTCTTTTACAAATACAAAATGAATAACTAGTCTAGTCGGGTCACCACAATTTAATCATAACTCCATTTACCCTCGCGATATTAGAAAGACACAGCTTTTACTATTAACAGACATTCAACCCATCTGCCACCACCATGGCCAATCCAGCTTGCAATAAAACAAAAATAACTGCCACCTAAAAAAAACAATAGAAAACCGTAAACAATAACGTCCGAAAAAGGGGTCAAACATTCCCACATCCAAAACGGTGTAACTTAAAAAAACAAATTTCAATAAATTTATTCAAATTTTTGCACCTCTATTTTTACTAAGACAATGTAACAGTCCTGATTTGGCCCGACATCTGTTTTTAACCCTTGCGTTTTATTGTTTATAATATGAAAGTAACAATGGTTACCGTTGACAATCACTGGGTGCAGGAAAGGTGACGTTAAAACAAAAAAAAAAAGATTGTTATAGTAAGGAACAGGTTTTCATTATCATTAGAAAGGGTTGAGTGAGATGTAAGCCCGTGAAGTGTTCTACTCATACATTTAGGGTTGGCAACTTAAAATAAAAATTACATAGTTTCATAAGAATAATCTGCTAAATTGAATTAGATGGGCAATGTTTCAGGCTAGATAGAATATGAATTAGAGCAGTTCATTATTATACTGTTAAGTATGAATCTTTTGGATGTCATGCGACAAAATAATATTTTTTAAGTTTAAAATAGCTTTAAAATTATTTTACTTTCATTGATTATTATTAGAAATTAAATGAAAAAATACATCCCACAAACCTCATAATAAGAAACAATTTGCTTTCAGCCATTTTACTCTAATATAAAGCAGTGTTAAAACAAACCTACAGTCAACAGTTACAGTACCTATATCTTGTATCAAACCGCCAACCCTATCGTCTCCCGCATTTTAATTATAGCTTCCTCTTCCCCTGCGCCTTGAAGACATTGTCCTCATTTATAATTTATTCATACATTTCATTAGAAATTATTCACAACTTGAACCGTATGCAAATTCTACCGAAATTAAAATATAGACAAAGTACGCATTCTCTTATTTTTTTTTTAATAAAAATAGTTTTGTCATTGCAACCGTTCCCACCGAACGGGTTCTATTTCAAAATCGGAACGAGAATGTCATTATTTTTTATTAAACATAAATTGTTTTTTTTTAATGTCGCTCTTGAAGCAAAGGAAATGTTTTTATGATTAGTTTTGTCTGATTTGCATCTTAAAAATTAATAGGCGCATTGTTTGCATTCGTAATAAATTACTATGAAGGCAAGATGCTGTGGGAACGATTAAATACTTGGATGGACTTATTTTAATTGCACAAGAATACGGAAATGTGGAGTTGAATGCAGTTCCAGTTTAACAAGATCCAGTGTTTCATACAATGGAAATAGTTACATCTTGAAGCTCTTGGTAAGTAACGAAGATAGGTTATTACACTGTCCCACTGCTGGGCAAAGGCTATGGCCCAATTCCTTCGAAAAGCCCTTTTTCTGTGCCGCCTCGAACCAATTATTAAGGAAATTAAATCATTTCTGTTGTAACAATAGTCGAAGTTACAAAGTTTGCTGTACGGCCATACACATTGTGTATGGCCGCATTATTTTGTCAATTTCTTTTGAGATTAGATTTTTCAAAGAGTTGCATTTCTACAGAAAAAGAACTTAGGTGCTTACTTTTTCATCCCACATTACTTATCATATATTTTTCATGCTAGTAGATTCATGGACTCAGCTATATACTTAAGTTAACATCGATTTGTTACCAAATACCTATTGCGAATTTGAATGACATTTCCCATGCAGAAAGATTACGTCTCCTTAATTGGCAAGCAAAACCGCTTGTTCGAACTAGTATTTAATAAGCACATGACACATAAACCATGATATGATCAACTTCTGGTTCCTAGTCGAATAATAAATTCAAATTCAACTAACTAGGCACGCAATTCCATATATAATGGGTTACGTTGTTTTCCCTTTCGACTCCCATTACGGTTACTGGCAACAATCATGATGTCAATTTAATACGATTTATTATACGACATTTACTATTTCAAACGGTTGTAATTGCTATAGGACAATCAATACCCGTCTTAAATATTTTCTATTTCCACCACTAGCTGACAATACCTTAAAAAGCTTTTGCCAAGGGATTTTGAACCTTATGTCCATGAAATAAGGTTCCGTGGAAGAGAAGTTGGGTGCATAAAACGTCATCGTGTGAAGTGTTCCGTATATTTGTTACTGTCAAACTGTAAATCTTGTAGTATGAAAATAAACAGGTTTTTATGATGATTAGGACGACAGTTATTAGTGGTTATGCGTAATTTTAAAGGTTTTACCATTTTACTAGTGATGGGAAGAAATACGAAGATTCTGAAGTCGGATTTTGAATCTTGCAGCAGAGGAACACGAAAGATATAAAGATATTTGGAACTGCATAATATTCATTCAGTGAACCTAACTGATATTTTGGAGTAAAAGCAGTAAATAAGCTATTTACCTAGTACATACCTACGTAGCAAATTATTAATTGACTGATGAATAAAACTATCATGTTTCCTACCCCTTGTTTCCTTTTATTACATGGGACATGAAACATAACTGGCGAAATGTGAGAAATTACAAAACTATCCTAAAAAAAAAGTTGATGAAAAGGCTTGAACTTTAACACAGCACCTACTGAACGGATTTGGAACACAGATAATATCTAAAATTTGGTACACAGATAGTTTATAACCTGGATTAATACATAGGACAGTTTTTATCCCGAATTTATCTTCCCGTGGGATAATTTTCGCGTTGTAACGGGTGACGCCGCGCGCCGCTCTCAACAGCTAGTTCTCAATAAAAAAAATACAAAATTGAAATTAAGATGATAATGCCGAGTGACCTTTACCAAACAGTTGACTGTTAGATCATCATCAGCCTATAATGTTCCCACTGCGGGGACACAGGCCTCCTCTCTAGTAGAGCTATTATCCACCACACGGGCCCAGTGCGGGTTGATAGAGGTCACATGTCTTCGAATTTTTTGTTCTAAGTGTACGCGTAGACCTGCCAGTTTCCTCTCGATGTTTTCCTTCACCGTTTTGAGAGCAGCTAAATTACACAAAGTAATGCACTTACCTGGGTTCAAACCCACGAGTTAGTCGGGGCCGCCGCCGCCACCACTGGGCCACCGCTGCTCTGTTTATTAATTAATTCTCTGTTAGATACTCCATGTAAAATATCCATATTTATTTGCATGTACTTAGTTAAAGCCTTGAAAAAAAGCTTAGGTATAACAACACTAGTATAATCTCAGCAGTTAGCACTACCTAATCAATTCTAGACAAGTTTTTGAAGTGCAAATTAACTAATGTGCTACTTTATCAACTAATTGATGACTTAAACACTAGGTTTGAAAGCTTAACAGTAAATCAGAGGGACTTAGATAAGTGTCCAATGCTTTCAAATTTTTTTAAATGATGATTTTAGCATAATCAGCTCATATTCCACTGCTGGCAGTCTGCGACACAGGTCTCTTTTCTATGAGAGAGAATGGACTATAAGCCACCACGCGGGCCCAGTGCGGGTTGGTGGATGTCACATGTCTTCGAATTTTTGGTTCTGAAAATATAATGAGGAGACTCATGATGTTTTCCTTCACCGTTTTTGAGAGCAGTGGTGATGAAATAAATTACCTGGGTTCAGATTATGGGGCGAGGTTCAGACTTCGCTGCTGCTACTGATAAATTCCTGATGAAAAACCCAAATCATTTCGCCAGACCTGGGAATTCAACCTTGAACCTCATTCTCAGCAGTCTTGCTTTATTAACAACTAGCGGACGTCCCGCGGTTTCACCCGCGCAGTTCCCGAACCTGTGGGAATACAGGGATAAAAAGTAGCACATGTTACTCAGGGTGAATGTAGCTTTCTAATGGTGAAAGAATTTTTGAAATCGACGCAGTAGTTTTTGAGTTAATTCATTACAAACATACAAACATACACACAAACATACAAAATCTTTCCTCTTTATAATATTAGTGTAGACTATTTAAATATAATGTAGGTACATTACTGGTACATAGGCGGTTCCAATAACACAAGGCATTTTCTGCCAGACCAGCTTATCCAATAAAGCTTATTAATAAATCCGTCATTCTCATTAATTCTAAAACAGAATAAAAACCACAAGAAACTCTTCAGGGAACAAAAGATATAAAATATCTAAAGAATTAAAAAGAAAAAATAATTTTAATACTAATTGATTGTGTTTACCGCGTCGTACAGGGATACTCATATTATAATTATTATGGTTTAATTCATAAGCGGTAGAGGGTCTTTGTTTTGTGTATTTGGTTGCAAAAGTTCAGCATCATCATCTGCCTAGCATTTCTTTGAATTATATTGGTGTCGGCGTCCTACCGGATACAGCTAAATACCAGTAATTTACATGGAGCGACTGCCCATTTGACCTTCACAACCCAATAACCGACTGCAATAAATCTCTAGGTAAGACTGCATGTCAAACTTCTACGGCCATTCAGACGTTCGAGGTTCAGACTACCTGTAATGACTGTTAAAGATCTAAAAATGACAACCAGAACAAACAGCTTAACAAGATTGTCGAGATACGATTTTGACAGTGTATTGGAAATCTAGACAAAAGTGAAGCTATTTTATACAACAAATGCTTGATGTACCGAGTGCAGAAGACACCGTGGTTAATTACTTTAAAGTAGGATTGTGACCCTCAAGCCATTAAACTTTATTATTTGTAAAACCTGTATGTATAACCAAAACATAGCGGTTGAAAGCTTAACCAAAACATTCCAACAATGCGTTATTCTTCTAAACCCGCTCCAGCTTATCCCTTGCACCACACACGGGAGTTTTAAAATTGCACTACCGTACGCCATCACAGTCACGTAGACCGTCGCTTATTATATACGGAAGCTTCTGCACACACATGACTCAACTTCTATCTGCACAGTCGGTTAAAAAGATGTTTTGTTGCTTTTCTTTAGTGAAAGTATGTTCGAGGTAAGATAAAGGTCCTTTTAGATGCATATGAAATAAATTATACAGAAGAGTGTAACATAGGTACCCGACTTCATAAAGCATTGTTGTGTAATGTTTTCAATGTGTTATGTTTGTGGAGGTGAAATACGCAATTGTTTCATGTAAATTACTGGTAATCAGCATCTGGTTAGACTGGAAACAGACCTCAGCATAGTTGGGAGTTGGTTAGGGCTCCCACACATAAACACGATACGACGTCGCGTCGTACAACGATGCGGCGTCGTTTCACGATACGACGTCGCGTCGTGGAAATCTACGACACGATGTCGTAACGTGTCGATGCACGATTCGACGTCGTGACGTTAGAAACTCACGATGCAATCCTGCGCAGTTGTGTTTGTGTTACTTTAATGAACAAATTAACTTTTATTTGGGTTCTAATTTCAAAAACATTTAAATATTCTTTTCAGAATGCGTCTAAAGCGGTAAATTTTTCGGAATGAACTTAAAACACCACCCCTCTGTATCGACGGCATCGTGCCGTGTATCGTGCGTGGCACGATGTCGTGTTTTTTTACGATGCTCATCGTAGATTTCTACGACGCGACGTCGTATCGTGTTTATGTGTGGGAGCCCTTAGGCAGATTATGTTTATTAACCGCTGAGACTGCTACAAAAATTAGTTACAAAACAAATCGCTTCAAAACTTTATTATCGGTTAATTAGTCAATGGTGAAAACATTTTTGCAAGCAACTTGGAAGTAGCACTCGCCGCTAGACCAAAGAGGCAGTAAGTTAAATAAACGAACTGACGAAACAACAGGGCGTTTAGACGTCAAGTTAAATAAAAGCGTGAAAAAAAGCAACATCTTTTCATCTATATGTCTGTATGTAGATTAAAACTCTAGGTATCATGCTATACACTTCGCAACATCATCTATCTAATTTATGGCACAGCCTTAAGCATAGATTACAAATTAGACCATCTGCTGTTAGACTAGCATAAAAACACTTAGTACCCTACACTGCTAATATAACATAATAAGCATAAAAAAGGTATCATTTAATGGCGCCATAGCACCTTGTTTAAGCCCTTAGTGATGTACTATCCGATCGAATGCTAAGTGTCGATAACATGATGCGATACTCCGATAATTTTAATCGATGGAACAAAATTATGAACTGGAAGAGCTCGTGGTTCTGTCGGGACTGCGGGTTGTTCGAAAGAGATACCGCGGCTTCGGACACAAAGGGTTAATAAGGAACATGGGTAGTTTTTAGTCAGTCGAAGTCTGACACTGCCTATCGCTCCGCCCAGAGCGGGAGGAGTCAATTTTATGATTTAGCATTCTCAAAAAAAAAAACTTGTGGCTAGATAATTACAGTCACTCGGTACAATCTTCAGGTTAAGCCGCGCTCACCTAGGTTGTTCTGTAGATAGGTGACCACCTATTACATAACGAGATTCCTCCGTGCATCGGAAAGATGTTAGGTTGTGGGTCCCTTCTGTCATTTGTAGATCTTTGACAGTCGTAACAGGTAGTCAGTGGCCAGTGGCCTGAAAGTCTGATTAGCAGTCTTAACAAGGGGTATTGCATTACCTAGTTCTAGCTGGGTTGTGTAGGACAGATAGGTTGTCGCTTCCGGCTGGATGCACCTGCCTTCGTCTCGATGATTTTTCCATTCGTCCATAGATGTCCCCGATGAGGAGTCTGTCAGACTGCTACTGCCTAAAACCACACTGTGTTCCTCCTCGTCACTTCTAGCTAGGGTGCGGGTACACAATTATTTTCTTTACAATCACCTCATCAGAAGACTGGGAGCCTACACCAACATAGTTGGGAATAGGCAGATGATGATAGATCGAAGCCAATCGATAGACACGATACGTAAACGCAAAGTTGCGATACGGTTTTTATCGATACAAATACAAGTACCGTGCATCCCTACGTCCTTTAAACCCTATAAACAAGTACCTAGACTTAGACACTTAGGCGAACAAAGGCATTAGGAATAGGAACATCTGCCTAGCATGTGCGTTTAAACGGCTTGAACGTTAGATTGGACAGCAAATAATATATGATGTATTTGGTAACATATTTGTGTCGCAGTAAAAATTATACACTTCTTTTAGAATATATTTTCACCTGTGTTTTGATAGTATCCTTGTGATATTGAGAAACGTGCGATGACAATGTTTATATGATAAGTTTTAAACTGACATGGTCACTAACATTATAATTAACATTGAAAATGAAATATTTATCATGTTTACAGTTTGTATCGAGTTTCCGATATTTCGGCACTGTTGAAAGCACCATGATCACGGATAAATCGTATATCGGAAACTCGAAACAGTCTTCAAGAATGACAAGAATGGATAAAATTAAATAACGAGTATAATTAAAGGAAGTTACAAATAACTCTGCCTTGGTTTGGCCATGTGATGAGGAGGGAAGAAACACATATTTAAATAAAGAAAGAAAAAATATTTTTATTTAGTACATGCCACAAGTGCCCACAACAACCAATAAAAATTAAAAATTACTAAAATAAACACTGTTTTAAGTTTTCACGGTTCATAACTATATTTCGACGCTGTTGCAAGCGCCATGATCGCGGGTCGCGGGTCGCATGAACCCGCGATCATGGCGCTTGCAACAGCGTCGAAATATCGGGAACTCAAAACAAACAATAATCACGGAAGATATCCCTTAAGTGACATTTTAAATATAATTACTAAATAAAATACTGAAATAGTGATGAATATGAATGTTAATGGATGGAGAGTGAGAGAAAGACCAAAGAAATGATGGATGTATTTATAGACACCAACCCTAAGTAGAATTAGACAAGGGCAGTAAGATGATGTTGTGAATAAATAGAAAAAACTTTGTGTCTTTGAACAGCTTGTTTATTACTCCGTTGTTGCAAACATTCGGCGGCGTGTTGTTCGACGTAACATATTTCGAGATCACGTATCGCACTCTTGTTTTTTAATCAAAATCAATGTTTTTTTTTGCAAAATTTAACCAAGTGATGTTTCCGCTGTGTTCAACAATTAAGTAGGTTAGGTCAGATAAGCAGCCGCTCCATCTATCTATCTAACTATATTTTTTTATCTAAGTATATTATTTTATCTATACTTATAATAAATCTGTAGAGAGGTCAATTCTGTACATGATATATATTTTCAAAATAACTATCAGGGGGTAATTAGTGATCGATACTGATGCCAAAAATGCAATCAGTAAAATTTTTGTCTGTCTGTCTGTCTGTCTGTCTGTCTGTCTGTCTGTCTGTCCTCCTGTCTGTATGTTCCTTATAGAAACAAAAACTACTCGACGGATTTTAAAGAAACTTGGTACAATTATTCTTCATACTCCTGGGGAGGTTATAGTATACTTTTCATCACGCTACAATCAATAGGAGCAGAGCAGTGAAGGGAAATGTTGGGAAAACGGGAGAAGTTGCTCCATTTTTTAAGCTTCCGTCGCGTGTGTAGCCTTAATGGTTAAAGCTACATAGAAATCATTTATGACGGAAATGTTCTACATAAAATTATCTAAAAAATATCCCACAACAGCATATGTCTATCTTATAAGGTTGACTCACAATAACACGTGTAACTCCCGATAGCTTAGCAGTTCGGAGCTTTCTGATTATATTTGTTTACTCTTACGTTTATAATACTCTCACTCATCCCTAATTAAAAGAAGTTAATATTATTACCTATTCAATAAAAAAAGAATCATAGTAATCGGTACAGAAACATCAAACTGAACCAAATATGAAATACGCTAATAAGCTGCGCGTGAATACTGAATCATGCCATAAGGATTATTTTTGTGTAACGGGAGCGAGCTTCATTCAATATTTGGCTGTTGATGCGTTCAGCGTTCGACCTTATTGACAGACAATAATTGATATTAACAAACCGTGCTTAACAGCGCGACTTTTAGTCTTTAAATAGTTTATTTGAATTTCTTTTGTTGTTATTTTATAAAATAGGTATTAAGTAGTTATTTTGGTAGTGTTTAAAACTTTAAATATTCGTTCAAATTACAAATTATTAATAGTTCGCATTTTTTTTTTTTTTAGGGGAAGTAGTACGCATAGATTTTTAGATACCGATAGGTAAGTTTTGGCTAATTTATGATCAATTTTATTTTTGTATTAAGTAGGTAAAAGCGTAGATACTTTTATTAATTATAGTAGTTAGGTATTTATTTTAAGTGACTACTAAAATTAATAAGGCTCAAGGGCAGAATTTTTGTGTTGCTGGAGTAGATCTCGGTGTCAGTTGTTTCTCGCATGGTCAGTTAAATGTCGCTCTTTCCCGGGTTAGCAGTTCTAGAAATCTTTATGTTCACGTGCCGGACGGGTCAACTTTCAACATAGTTTACCCGGAAGCTTTGGGCTGAAGTTTTACCTATAGAACGCTATAGGTACCTCATCATCAACAGCCTATTAATGTTCCCACTGCTGGGACACAGGCCTCCTCTCTTAGAGAGGGAATGGGCTATAATCTACCACGCGGGCCCAGTGCGGATTGGTAGATGTCACATGTCTTCGAATGTTTTGGTTCTAAGACATGCCGGTTTCCTCACGATGTTTTCCTTCACCGTTTTGAGAGCAGCGGTAATGAAATAAATTACACAAAGTAATGTGCCTGCCTGGGTTCGAACCCACGACCTACTGTTCGTAAGTCGGGGCCGCCACCACTGGGCCACCGCTGCTCCTATATAGGTACATTACTTTGTGTAGGTAATTTATGTACCTACTTAAGCCTCATGTGAAAGTGATCTAAACAATATTACCAATACATTAACTTAATAACATACAAGGAGTTACACACGCTGACGGAGTCGCGGGCACAGCTATTAATAATAATATTCTGCGGTTCCTTTTTGCGATATTTTTCAACAGTATTGTGGATTGACATTATTGTATTTCCCTACTAAAATACGAAAATTAATCTGTATGTTACATCAAAACCACTGAACCGTGAGGAAGGACATAATGGTATTTTTTTACGAAAAACGACGGAAACGCGGACGAAGTCGCGGGCAAAAGCTAGTATATAAATAAAAAGAGAAGTCCTGACTGACTGACTCATCAATAGTGTTGCCCAAATGCAAGACCAAGACGAGACTTAGCGTCTTGGTCTTGGTCTTGCGTCAATACACCTGGTCTTGGTCTTGGTCTTGGTATTGCGCTCTCAGTCTTGGTCTTGGTCTTGGTCTTGCAGCAAGAGTCTCGCAAGTCTTGCAAATACCTATTAGCCTATTGCTATTTACTAAACACGTTAGTTTAGATCTAAGAACAACGTAACAGAGTAGGTACATGTTTACATTGACAGTTTAAATTGACATAGGCATAGTAAACCACCAAATTAATTAAATTAACTTTATAATAATTATAAAAAAAATATGCAATTTAGTCCCTAAGCGTAATTACTGACTTTAGGTAGGTATACCTATTATGATTTACTGAGCGTGTTTAGTGGCTATCCTAAACTCTTCACAAACAGCTAGCGGTTAAAATAATTATCACTTACATATTTTTCATCATCGCCTCGACTTGATAATTCTAACTAATAAAATTTGTCGTCGTCGAAACAAAATACCTACTTAATTTAATTCAATTAATTAATTTATTCAGACATACAAATATCCATACAGTTGTACACAAATTCGCCAAAACATAGAAAGAAAATAATAACGCCCAGATCTCAGTTTGACTAAACTGCGAGACGCAAGAGTCTTGCAGGCTAAGTCTTGTTCTTGCTCAAATCTTGCAGGGTTCAGTCTTGGTCTTGGTCTTGCTACATTAGGTCGGTCTTGGTCTTGGTCTTGGTCTTGCGAAAATGCAAGAACAAGACCAAGACTGCAAGACCAAGACCGATTTTGGGCAACACTACTCATCAACGCCCAGCCCAAACCCTTGGACCTAGAAAGCTGAAATTTTGCACAGAGGTTTCCTTTTTAATGTAGACAAGGAATAAGGAAGGATTTTTCGAAATTCAACCCCTAAGGGAGTTAAATAGGGGATGAAAGTTTGTATGGAAAATCGTCATTAGGAGATAGGGCCAATCAGTCTAAAGGCAACCTAACTATGTATCTTTATATTGTACGATTTCACATTCAACTATCTGCCTATTTTGTGTCTATTATTAGGTTACTTTGTATGGTTGTCTCTAACTTGTGAATAAATAATTTTGAATTATGAATCTCTTCCGCTATTGGTCATTTCTTTGAGCCAAGCAGCTGTTTACCACCTTGATCGCATTCACCCAATTGCGGAGTTGCCCGACAGTTTTAGCAGAAAACGTTCGTGACGAAGGAACCCAGACAACGTCAGAGTTTAGTTTCCGCATGTTTACGGTGAATAAATCATCACAATACTTATGGTCTTCAACCTTGACAACTCCACCCAAGAGATTGTAGCTGTGACAAGGTTCGCAGTCACAGTCGGGCTCCGGAGGGTACTTGAACCCAAACATCTGGCCATCTTTGAAGAGCATGAAGTAGCAGCGGCTTGATGGAAGGCCGTGCTTACCGCAAATTAGAAGCCAGCCCTCCATTACTACGAGGTCACTGAAATAAGAATATAAGGTTTGAAAATACGTCGTAATTAGTTTTTGTTTTTTTTTCTAAAAAAAAAAACAACTTTAATAATGAATTAATTGGGAGCTTTAATTTTATTTATTATTAATATTGACATTTAAAATTTTATTTATATTTTTTTTTTTTGACATTTTCAATTATTCTGACTGAGACTTGTTTTTTTTTTCTTGACATTTGTAATTAAACAACTCCTCCTGACATCACACAACTTTTTTTAAATAATATTATGTAATTGTTATAATTTATTTTCATATTTTAATTATGCATGATTTTCAAACAACCTCTTGTAATTTCTTAATATTTGAGCTAGATGCACACCATATTTGTACGCCTCCTGGCATAACATAGCGCTCTGTTCACCAAACTCAAGACCTGTATGTTTACCTGTGTTAACAAATAAAAATGATTTGATTTGATTTCTGCCTTGCTGACCATGAGGGACTTTTTTTTTGAGGGTGAGAAATCTTCAAATGCCGTCTCTCGCTCTGGGCGGAGGGGAACGGAGTGTCAGGTTTCTACTGACTAAAAACCACCCATGTTACTTCTTAGCCCTTTGTGTCGAGGGCCGCAGTATCTCTTTGGAACAACCCGCAGTCCCGGCAGGTCCTTGAGGGCCTTGATTCGATTTCTAGGTTAGGGTGAAGTGTTATTGGGTTTTTCCATCAGAAATTTCGATTTATGGACAGGTTTTGTGCTGGTTTATGGCAATAGACTCGCTCCCCACTTATGGGACCTAACTGACGAAATCTGGGTGTAGTATAGGATTATTTGCGTGACGTGAATCGTTTTGAGAGCAGTGGTGGCCCAGTGGCGGCGGCCACGACTTACGAACCGACTTTCGTTTAGTTAACAGTAAGTTTGAATCGAGGTTTACTTTGTGTAATTTATTTCATCACCACTGCTCTCAATACGATGAAGGAAAACATCGTGAGGAAACCATGTCTTAGAACCAAAAATTAGAAGACATGTATTGTGACATCTACCAACCCGCACTGAGCCCGCGTGTTGGATTACAGCCCATCCCTCTCCTAGAGAGGAGGCCTGAGTCACTGCAGTGGGGACATTATAGGCTGATGATGAAGCGTGACGTAATGTTACGTCGTATGGATAGGTACTTACGTTCTGTCTCGAACTCTTAACCAATCATTGTAAACCCTGGTTTTTTTCGACGGCGACATTTGCACTTTTAATCACTTGGTAGTTCTTTCACCATGCTATGTTATAGATAAGTATGTATACTGAACAACAGATACGCATAGACGTTAACAAAGTGCCTAAATACTCTCAAAACTAGCATAAATTGTGTAAGTATTATGTAATTTTGCAGATCGTTTATCCTGAACTACACGTAGAGATAGATTTTTCCTTAAAAATAAGGATATAGTTGGAGTTTATATTTATGCATTATCGTGGGATTGTGTACGTATTTGTAATGCTTATATTATTAGTAGAAATAAATAGCAGTGTTTGTTTGTTGTATAGTTTGCAGCCGCAAAAGTCAGTGAAAATTCTTTAAGTCATAATTGAATGATTTTTGAATGATATTATTATTATAATCACATGAAATAATTTGGGAAGTTGCACTGTATCTTTTCGTCTAACTTACCGCAGTGTCTCAAGACGAAAGTCTATGACCAGTGTGTGTTGCCAGTGATTACATACGGGACCGAAACGTGGTCGCTCACAATGGGCCTCTATCTTCTATTATTCTTTTATTGAATTAATCAGTTTTGCCCTGTTTATTTGAGAAGTAGGTATTTTTGGCAAATAATTACAAAATAATGAAGCGATGTTTGTCAGTCAGCTTATCATAACTGCATTATTTAATTATTTATAATCTCATTCAAATCACGTATCATCGTGACTGTCGAGAATATTATTTTGCGATGTAAAAGCTTACGACGGCTTACTGCAATGTTTTAAACTCCATGAATAAAAATAATAAATAAATCCGGAACCGTCACAAATAAAGATACGACATACTGATTATGATCAAAAAGCAAAAATAAAAAAAAAACTCTTTTGTCTTCGTCACAGAATCCAGTATTTTCTCTCAACTCTGTCATTGTAACATATGCTTTAAATCAAAAAATATCAAAAGGTAATAGTCAAATTTCGTCTTTTGTTTCATTCCAGTGACACTAAAACGAGGGTTTTTTTTTTATTCACTTTGCAAAAAATGACCCTTGATAGGGTAATTTTTTGTAACGTTCGAATTTAAATTAAGAACTCTATTGTCGTTACTTTTTTTTATAATTACGACCCGACGGAGTCATTTTTCATGCATCGCTTGCAATCTGATTTACCTGCCAGTAGCTTTTTTTTATTTTTTTGTTGTTTTTTTTTTTGTAGTCTGTTAAGTGTGACCCAGTTACGCATAGTTGTTTATTGGGGAAGTTATATGAGTCGCAATCACATGTATTTTTTTGTTGTAACAAGCTTCGGTATTATAAAAATACTGCTCTACCAGGAATATAAAATTTATTTTATACACTTTATAGAATGAACTAAAAAGAATAAATAATAATAATAAATAAAGTTTTATTTTCTCACCACGATATACATAAATTAGTTTACAATGGTCAGATTCGACAAGATACACAATTCAGGTAAGATTATATAGGTATTGTGGGAGACTGGTGCCTAAGCTAGGCTCATGGCCTGTGTTTCAGGACACCAGGATCCCACCCCTTTACATTTACATTTTACACATTATGGACTAGACGCGCTGACAGAATGTAGTGAGTAATCAAACATACGACATTTTATAGTTGCATTTACAATTATTAAATCTAGGTTAAGTATGCGAAGAGGATGTTAGTAGATATGTAGTATGGGTGACTGTGTGTGAGTGTGGTGTGTGAGTCTGTGGGTGTATGCGTGTGTGGGTGTGTGAGAGTAAGATATTGTGTGCTTAGGTCATTATTTAATAGAATAAAGAAAAGATGGATAGATTGTGTGAGGAATGATATATTATGGATGACAGAGGAGTAAATTAAGCCTGTTCTGACTGTACAGAATGAAGAAGAAAACGTGTTGTACCGACCCTAAGTAGAATGAGACGAGGGCAAGAAGACGATGATTAATTGCACTAAGACAGACTCAACTGAAAAAAGTCACAAAGTATTTGAGAAATTGAATATTTTGTGATGTTTGCAGTGAGTTATGATTTTCTATTACAAATAAGTATAAAATTAAAGTGTTTGTTTTTAATATCAAAATACTAGCTTTTTACTGAATGCATATAAAAATATATCCGAAACGGCTGGACCGATTTTGACAGGAATTTTACTGGCAGATAGTTGATGTTATAAGGTCTAAAGAAAAAATAATAAGGTAACAAAATTCGATTCAAAAAGGGAAATACCTAATATTTTATTTTTTAACTAAAATTGCTAAGAGAGCAACTCTGTAATAAAACATTAATACAAATTAAATTAAAAAGTCCTTCTCCAAGCGTATATTTTCTAGTTGCGTGCTTGCGTTTAGCCCGAAGGTTATTCTCGACTCAGTTGCTTACATCTAAAATAATTGCATAGGCATTTAAATAAAATTGTAATAATTGTAGTACGTACATCATTTGCAATTTTATTTTCGCAGAAAACAATGTGTGGCCATTTATAAATTTAAATAATAATTATAGTGTTGCCAGTACGTGAGTGCTGGGGTATTGTCCTTCACTTAGTTCAACGAATAATAAAAGTATATGATGTTACATGCAGTTGCCATGTTTTGAATTAAAACGTGCTAATTATTTTTATGCGATGGAACTTAAAGAGGATCTCGTGCAACTGCCGCTCGCGTCGATCTTCAGGTTAAGCCTTGCTTGCCTGGGTTGATCCTTGGATGGGTAACTACCCGTTACATACTGAGTTTAAACATCCTAAACAAGGTTAAGCGGTACTTCAAGCCTGGACAGCTTTCAGTATTATATAAAGCTCAAGTCCGGTCCGGCATGGAGTATTGCTGTCACCTTTGGGATGGCTCAGCCAAATACCAGCTTGCCACACTTGACTCTGTAGAGCGCAGAGCCAGGAGGCTAATTGGTGACGATAAGCTGGTTATCAAGCTACATAGCCTGGCCCACCGTCGCAGAGTCGCATGTCTGTCGGTCTTCTACAGGCTGTACTTCGGAGAGTGTGCGCAAGAGCTCCACGAGCTGATCCCACCATCTCCCTTCTTCCATCGGGAGACTAGACGTACTGCAGGGTATCACCTATACCTAGTCGACATTCCACACATTCGAACGAAGCGCTTTGCTAAGTCCTTTATGCGCACAGCCAAGGAGTGGAATTCCCTGCCTGCGTCGGTTTTTCCGAGTTCATATAACCCTAATCTGTTTAAGTCGCGAGTAAACAGGCTTCTACTGGGTAAGCTCGTTCCATCGTCGACATCATCTCTGCCCCTAGGGCAAGATTGAAGTCAAGAGCAAGCCCATTTATAATAAAAAAAAAACCACCCGTTACATACTGAGTTTCCTTCGTGCCTCGGAAAGCACGGTAAGATGTACAAATGTGAGCCTGGACCAACTTCCGGCTGTCATTTGTACGTCTCACAAGAAGTCAGTGGCCTGAAAGTCTGACAACCTGTCTTATCAAAGGGTATTTTATTACGCAGTACTAAGTAGGTTATGGAAGTCAAATAGGCAGTCACTTTTCTGGTAATCTTGCCCTAAGGGCAGAGATGATGTCGACGATGGAACGAGCTTACCCAGAAGAAGCCTGTTTACTCGCGACTTAAACAGATTAGGGTTATATGAACTCGGAAAAACCGACGCAGGCAGGGAATTCCACTCCTTGGCTGTGCGCATAATAAAGGACCCAGCAAAGCGCTTCGTTCGAATGTGTGGAATGTCGACTAGGTATCGGTCACTCAATGTAAAATCCTGATATTCACCTTCATTCGGAAGCCGACCCCGATCATGACAAAAGCCTAGGCAGATGACTTCCAAAGACTGGAAAGAGAAGTGTTGGGCATCCGATGGTGATGAGATGCACAGAACAGATAATCTGTTCTGTGGTGAGATGAGCAGGCGACATGCAAAAGGAGGCCTATTACCCAGCAATGGGAGAAGTCGGGCTGTGGATGATGATGTGTTATTTTATGGCCAAGTTTTTAAACGACATTTTTTATAAGAGCCGTTCACGTAATATAGGCTTTCTGGAAAATATATTGAATTAAGTAATGATGGATGAAGACAGAGAGGAAGGGCAAAAAACAGATGGATGACTTGTGTGAGGAATCATATGAAATGGCCTGTACAGACCGGCCAAACGAACGCCAACGAACGGGTTTCGTTGACCTTCGTTGCTGCAATCTGGACGGCTTAGGGTAAGGGGTAGGTAAACCTAAACGTTAAGTAGGTTTAGGTTTACCAAGGTTTTGGTAAACCCTTGCCCTTAGGTAAACGCTAGCGAACGATAAATATCCATCGTTGGCGTTCGTTTGGCCGATCTGTACGCAGCTTTCGAGGAAGGAGTAAATGCCATCGTGACGTCGAAAAGAGAAGAATGGAAAAAAAATGTGTTGCATCGACCCCAAATAGAATGGGATAAGGGCAGAAAGATGACGATGATGAAGATATATGTAAATAAGAATGCTAGCTGGTGGTTTATATCTCTCTTTCAAAATACAAACACGAATTATACAGTGATATATTAGAACATAAGTAATTATTGATTTTCACGATATAGGAGGTCCACTTTTTAAATTTTATTCAGCAGGAAAAGGCATATTGTAGAAAGAAAAATACGAAGACGTTTGTGTGACATTTCAGCTCTCACTTGGTCAAGGAAGAGTCAACATTTATAAGTTCACCCATATCAATAAACAAGTCAAAATATCACATAAGTAAAATATTTTATTCTGTAGTTTAGTAATTGCTTGAAGTTAGAATTGTCAAAAGCTACAATTATTCGCTTTGTTTTCTCTGACGGTTCTTTCGCAAAAAATTTTGTCTGTTCAATAATTGCATTTAAATGTTTGCGTATGTAATTACTTAATCTCTAGCAGTTACTTAAACTCAAGTATTAACTTGTCCGCGTGGATTGAACGAACTAGTGAAGTCCTTCTGGGCCTGGGAACATTATAGGCTGATGTTGCTAGAATAATTTGCTCATTAAAGAAGGTCTGCTATTATTTAGCTTTTATTCAGAAAGCTATAAGTGGCCATTATGCGCTGACAAAGGACTGATATTCAATACTGAGATGATTTTGCATTCATTCAGTACAAAAGCGGGATGTGTGGGTATTTTATACAGTTTTAAGGATTTTACGTTGTTTTTGGATATGAAAACACTTATTTCTTGAAATTAAAGTACTTATATATTAAAATGCTTCTTGTAATTATGACAATAACGCCTTTCCCAATCATGTTGGTGTCGTCTTTCAGTCTAACTGGAAAAAGTATATTATACCTAGTGAAGTTTAATTGCCGATTTTTTAATTGAAAAATTAGTTTATTTAATGAAGTTGAGAACTTCTCGAACTCAACCCAAGTTTGAAATTTTGAATCTATTTAAATATGTACTTATATCGTAAATTGGCTATACAAAATACTAGTATTTGTAATACTTAGTTATTTTTAATGAATACAGAAAGTTTACGTAATTTTTAATAAACATTGATTATACCTACTTATTATATTTTTTCCTACTCAACTATTATTTAATTATTATTACGTTCGTTCATATAGTTTTCACATTATTTTCCCCTGATACAAAATAATTCATACGAAAACAAAACTGCAACAAAATTCAAACAAACCCTATGGCGAACCCTTCCCAAAAATTTGAATTTCGAGCGCTTTTAGTCACGCACACATACACACAGCATTCCCTGTACGTACAAGGGTGCCAGAAACGTCAGATTTGGTTGTAAAACAGTTCCTTGATGTCGCTACTCGATAACAGATGGTGCTAGTAATGCGTTCTTTAAAATCGCTATTCATGTTATTTTGTTTTTATTTTACATTATGAAACATCAAAATTAGTTCAGTCTTGAAATAAATGAAAGTCTTAATAAATCTGTCACTGAATATTCATAAAAAGTATCAACCTTAATAATTATTAGTACTTCTATGGCTGCATAGATGGCGTTACTAGTTGCGTCAGTTAGGCTGAGCCTAGTTGAGCAAATATCCTGTTTGCCACCTCCTGTACGTGACTTTTAAAGTAAACTGTCTCATTTTCTGTTCAAATTGCCACCTCACATCTTATTCTGTACGCTTTCAAGCATTTATATTCATTTCTCGACTCTTTTATGAAGATACATGTACTTTATAAAAATCCAATAAGAAAATGTCGGTACATTCTTATTTTAGACTGATTAGAATTTAATGTATTAGAAGTTTAGGAGGAAATTAAATTTGTAGGAGCATCACCGGTTAATATTTAAAATAACTAGTTGCATATTAGAAGATGACTGTCTAGTATTTCTTGTGCTACCCTAATATTGTTAGTGAAAACTTTTGGCCGTCTTTTACCAACTGTAACTTAGCTGTAAGTTTTCTTATGAATAAAACACAATAATTAAATCACTTTTGCTTGCGTTTATGCCCTAAGTACCTGTATTTTACTTGACTTTTCAAGGTGTTAGTTAATCGATGGAAAAAATAATTACCGCTTATAATAACACTTCTTACTATTTATTTTATTTTCATTCAGTAAGGTTCATTGGCTTTGAAATCAACAAAGTCGTATAATATTTTCAATAATCCAGTTAGAATTTTTAGAACAAACTTTACCAATACTGTGTACACATACCCTTACAAAAATTAAAAATTATTATTTCGTACGGCCATTACCATAAGTACATCTATCCTTTTCTAACACAATACTGTTCTCACAAACTTTTATTATAAAGCAGGAGAGAGAATGTTTCCCTCCCGTTCTAACAATGTCACACCCCTTTTTGTAACAATACAATTTTTTTTATCGTTTTCAAAATGTAGGGTGGGGACAATTCGCAACGAATTGCAATCGATTTTATTTCATTTTGGGTGCGCATGAGTTTGTAGTGCTTCGAGAGCGTTTGAAAACATTTTTAACTATGTATAAATTGGTACTACTGTTCTGTTCGAGAATTTTCTTTGATGTTTTTTGAGTATGAAGAGTGGGCAGTGTTTTTTGTTTCGTTGTTTCATTTATTAAACTTATTTGGAAAGTGTTTCAGAAACTAACTGAAGAGAAGATTAATGTTTTTATGTAACATTGTTTTATCGTAATTTTTGTCTGATTGAAATTAGTTAATTTTATTTTGACGGTACCTACAAGATGATGTACGAGGTACGTATTACATATAATTATGGTTGACGCCACGCAGAGTTGTTCATCATACCTCTATTTTATACTCAATCATTTTTCTTAAACTAAGTATATTAGAGTCGGGACGGTTTCCAGTCTAACCTGATGCAACACCTAACATCATCAATTTTACATAGAGCGACTGATCAAGCTCGTCTCATCATCATACTCCTTTATCCCACTTTATACAACGTCGGCGCAGCATGTCTACTTCTTCTATTCTTCCATACCTATTTCTCTCTTACTCATCGTCTCAACAGACACCTCCTTTCTTGCCATATCATATTTCATACAGTTCATTCATCATTTCTTTGGCCTTCCTCTACTCTTGTTATAAGAGTAGACCACTATTACACACCATACATGTGATGGAAAAGAATGACCGATTACTAAACAGTTACTTTTGCATTTAAATGATTGTTATGAATGTAGGTAATTGGATGAATTGGTTGATTGGATTCGTTGGGCAGACCACATTGTTGCCATTGCAAGAATATCCTGGATGAGGCTGGTATAAGCCAACAGAGGCCTATATCCAGCAGTGGGAGAAGTCGGGCTGTGGATGATGATGATGATGAATAACCAGATGCATTTGAACAACATCACTTTACATGTATATCTAAAATTATAAATTCAATTATTTATTCCACACTATAATAACCTAAACAAACGATACAGGCGATAATAACATACTATAAGCATCCTATAGAAGATAAAACTAGTGATTTGATCCACTCTGGCCCCATCATGTAAGTACGCACTGATGTAACGTCAGCAGAACACTCCTTTGTCCGCGGCCGCTACCGTGAAGAGATGCTATCGGGTAGGGATAGCAGATTCAGTATTCGTAAATGGGTTAAATTTAAATAATTATTGGTGTAAAAGTGCCCTGTATGAAGATGAAAGACACTGGTTTTCCTCGTCTCTGCGATATTTTTTTTTTGTTCTGGACCAACGCTGGGAACCTTCTAGTTACGGAGATATTGAGAGTCAAAGTTCAAAAAATAAAACAAGCATTTTTTTAATCACAATTTTTTAATGTTTAAGTAGCACCAGGACCTCCCTACTATATATTCAATGCGTCAATCAGTACAATGTTTTCAGTACGTTACATTGAGTCCAAAAACGAGATCTTTCACTTGAAAAACAAATTGGTTTCTCAGTAATAATTTTTGCGTCGAGTTACTAAAGCCTTAAGCCTTAAGCCTTTTGACTTCGCACGGGACAAATTTAAATAATGTATGTATGTCCTAATTTTAAGTGTTTCTCATATATGTTTACTTTGTTAACGTTTAATTTTTTGACAATTTGTTTTGTCCTGTTGGGAAACCAATAAACACATTTTCTTTCTTTCTTCGTTGACGGCTTCGTGATGGGTCCATTTACACGTTGTATTAGGAGTTCAGTAGAAATATAGTTTAGTAATTAACTGCAATGTTTCCACAGCTGCTAGTCGTTAAATGATATAAGTAGTCAGTGGCCCGAAATTCTGACAACCAGTCTTACCAATGGTATTTACCCAGTACTAACTGGATTGTGGAGGTCAGATAAGCAGTAGCTCCATGTAAAATACAGCTCACATGCCGCATCCTGTTAGACTGGAAGCCGACCCCAACATAGTTAGGAAAAGACTGGGCAGATGACGATGTTTCCACAGCTGGCTTAGAAGCCTCTTCTTTATGAGAGATAATGGGTTTTAATCTACCACGCGGTTCTAGTGACAGTTTATTACTTTTGAAAGTCAAGAATTTTAGTGACTGCCCTGGATGCTATGGATTTCAGTTTCATTACTTAAACCAGAGGCGTCTTTACCTTTAGTGCAGGGTGTGCATTGCACCCGGGCGCAGCGGTCCTAGGGGGCGGCGATTGCCGAAACACCGACCCAAATTGAACCTTAATATAGATCATAATAATGTATCATAATATGGATTATAATATGAATCATAACATGGATCAGAATATGAATTATAATATGGATCATAACATACATAGATCATACATAACATGGATCATAATATGAATCATAATACGGATCATAATATGAACATAATATGGATCGTAATATGATCATAATATGATCGTAATATGAATCATAATATGGATCATAATATGATCACAATATGAATCGTAATAATTATGATCATAATATGAATCATAATATGATCGTAATATGAATCATAATATGAATCGTAATATGATCATAATATGATCGTAATATGATCATAATATGATCGTAATATGAATCATAATATGGATCATAATATGATCACAATATGAATCGTAATAATTATGATCATAATATGAATCATAATATGATCGTAATATGAATCATAATATGAATCGTAATATGATCATAATATGATCGTAATAATATGAACATAATATGATCGTTCTATGAATCATAACATGATCATAATATGAATCAAAATATGAATCATATATATGTCATATATCATACAACATGGATCATAATCAGAGGCGTCTTTACCTTTAGTGCAGGGTGTGCGTGATCGCCAGGTCAGTGTTTCAGTGTGTTTTTACTAAGTATGTGTACACACACCGAAACACCGACCCTAATTGAACTAATAATAATATGGATTATGAATCATTATTATGGATATGAATCATAATATGAATCATAATATGGTTAATAATATGAATCTCAATATGGATCATATTATGGATTATAATATGAATCATAACATGGATCATAATCAGAGGCGTCTTAGTATGTGTACACACACCGAAACACCGATCCTAATTGAACTTTAATATGGATCATAATATGATCATAACATGAATTATAATATGGATCATAATATGATCATAATATGCATCATAATATGGATCATAATATGGATCATAATATGGATCATAATATGGATAATAAAATGGATTATAATATGAATCATAAAATAAATCATAATATGGATCATAATATGGATAATAATATGAATCTCAATATGGATCATATTATGGATTATAATATGAATCATAACATGGATCATAATCAGAGGCGTCTTTACCTTTAGTATGTGTACACACACCGAAACACCGACCCTAATTGAACCTTAATATGATCATAATATGGATCATAATATGATCATAATATGAATAATAATATGGATCAGAATATGATCATAATATGGATCACAATATGATCATAATATGGATCATAACATAGATCAAAATATGGATCACAATAAAAATCATAATATGGATCATAATATGGATCATAATATGGATCAAAATATGGATTATAATATGAATCATAACATGGATCATCATAATCAGAGGCGTCAAAAAAAAAAAGAAAAAAAAAGTTACCTAAAGCCTCCTTTTTTTTTTTGTTTTTGTTTGCACACAGGCGCTACATGGGCTAGAGACGCCTCTGACTTAAACAGCAGGTGTTAGGAAAACCACAACGTCTAGAACGCACTGAAGAAGCTCTTTTTTTTCTCCAAAGGACAAAGAAGAGGTTACAAGCGACGACTATAGGCGTGCAAATCGTCAAAAGTGTCATGGTCTGAAATTAAAGAAATTAATATTATTTATCGTTCACATTGCATTTTAAAAGCAAATAATACCAGTTCTTCCAAAATCTTTGATACAATCTATGGTCATAACAAAATGGAGGTAATAATATAATATAGGTACATTATTCTAAAATATTATAAAAACGAAGAAAAAATTTGTAATGCTTTATAAATAATTATAACAATGAAACTCTTCTGCTAACCCTACAAAAGTAAAGTTGCATAGGTGTTGTGTACGAACAATGAGCTAATTGAATGCCTAATCACTATAAGCTTTACTGAGAACTAACCATTCACTCAGTAACTACTAACAAATTAACATTATGTGCAAGAACTTGGCTCTACTCTACCGCGGGGCAATGACCTATCTGTTCTGTTGGCGCGTTTTTATTGCGAACGGAAATTATGCCAAGCGTGGATTGTAGTAGTAACTACTTTATGTATCTACGTAGTATTTAATGTGTGTGGATGGATGTACATTATAATAAACAACAGGATACAGTGCGTACTACGCTATCACTAGCACTACATCCTTACATCCTTATCCATAAACATAGTATAAAACAAAGTCGCTATTTTTGTCTGTTTGTTTGTATGCTTAAATCTTTAAAACTACGCAACGGATTTTGATGAAGTTTTTTTTAATAGATAGAGTGATTCAAGAGGAAGTTTTTAGTATATAATTTGAACGACATCCACGCGGGTGAAGCCACGGGCATCAGCTAGTAATATTATAAAACAAAGTCATCCGCCGCGTCTGTCTGTCTGTTTGCGATAAACTCAAAAACTTTTGCACTGATTTTCATGCTGTTGTCACCAATGGATTGAGTAGTTCTCGAGGAAGGTTTTAGTATATAATTTGACCGATATCCAAGCGGGCAAAGCCGCGGGCATCAGTTAGTTTTTTTATAAATATACATTAAGACCTGTCAACTATAGGTTTTATAAACAAAATTGACATTGCAAGGGTGAATTATGACGCAGTATTATTTGAAGCTTAGGAAAGTAATTCCGTATGGATAAATTCAGACTAAAAAAAATCTCAAAACCTAACAATAACGTACAAACTTACTTATCTTACCTAAGCGACATGGGCGCTTACGCTCACCGCACTTGAACTAACGAGCGATTTTCAGATACACTCCCGATTTATTCGCTGATAACGTCATTGGGACGTGGTTTCAATCCAGGGGCAATATGGACCACTGGTTACTAGTCTTGTCTAGCGCGTCCCATCATCTTCTACGAGGTCAGGACTAGCCACGTCTGCCGTAGTGTTGTCAAGCGCGTCCCTTCATCTTCTACGAGGCCACGTCTGTCACAAGAGCCCAAAATAGCCACTTTCTGGAGCCCTGACACAGTCAGAATGCGTCGCAGCAGACCTAATTATGTTTATTAAAAACAAAAATGTACAAAATATTAATGAATAACCTCAAAACCTAACAATAAAGTACAAACTTACCTATCTTGCCTAAGCGACATGGGCTCTTACGCTCACCGCACTTGAACTAACGAGCAATTTTCAGATACACTCCCGATTTATTCGCTGATAACATCATTGGGACGTTTTATTGCTTCTGCTTGTAATTGGTTGGACAGAGGATGGACCTGTACACCTGGCAGCGGTGTTGGACATCGGCAGTGATGATGGCTAGGTGTGGGTGGTTATGTAGTGGACTACTAAGTGAGAGGTAGTGACTTGCTAATTCGATCTTTGCAATGCTAGAGTGCATTTCTTACAAAGGAACAATTTCTCAAAACTTTTTTTTGTGCTGATATCGAAATAAAGGACTATTAAAGAAGCGCCAACATCGTTGTACGCAGGGAGAAAATAAACTCAGAGCTCAATATTTTGTTTGTGTGTTTCTAAATACGATTTTTAAAAAAATAGACACTTTGCTAAACTTCATCATCAGCCTATTAATGTTCCCACTGCTGGGACACAGGCCTCCTCTCTTTGAGAGGGAATGGGCTATAATCTACCACGCGGGCCCAGTGCGGATTGGTAGATGTCACATGTCTTCGAATTTTCGGTTCTAAGACATGCCGGTTTCCTCACGATGTTTTCCTTCACCGTTTTGAGAGCAGCGGAGATGAAATAAATTACACAAAGTAATGTGCCTGCCTGGGTTCAAACCCACGACCTACTGTTCGTAAGTCGGGGCCGCCACCACTGGGCCACCGCTGCTGTCAGCTAAACTTGGTGACCGTCAAATAATGGATGAGTAATAAAAATTTTAATAGTTTGTCGAGGGTTTAGATAGCAGGTTTTTTTATGGCGGCATCTCGCAGGTCAAGCTATGTGGCTGACTTCTGTTTAACCGGACTATCCTGTGGATGTGATCGTTGAATATGAGGCCTCCAGCCTCAGAAACAAGGCAATCAAGAATTGCTACATAAAGTAAAATAGTTCAGTAAATAAAATGGCAGAGCAGATCAGTCCATACTTCTGAATATATCACCTATTTACCACATTCCTGTTCCAACTAAAAAAAATGTTTTTTAGCCCCTGAAAATTATACCGAAGGGTTATAATTTCGTAAGCTTACTAAGTTGTGGCCAAACATCAACTTAGTTCACCGATAAAAATCATTTTTGAACATTTATAACTCGTGCTTTGTAATTGGTCAGTCACTGGACGGTCTGGCAACCCCACAACGGTATTGGTCGTGAGGATATTAAATTTTATGTTTCATGTTTAATTTTTGTGGGCTGATTTTATCTGAGATTTTGGTCGTGTATGTATGATTTACGGATTTTTATTGGTTAAGGTTTTTGAGTAACAGTGGTGTGATATGAAAACTTATTTTTTTTAACATTGCCCCACACTAGGAATTTCTCCTGTATCGTGGGTGGGTACTTTATTATTGTAAATGTGAAAGTACAGAAGCCAGCAAATTAAGGTACTACAAGTTTTCAAATTACTTTAATGGATTTTCAACTTTATCACTAAAGCATTAAGTTCAAGGTTAATTTGTATTTGACAGTTTCGAATAGCTTGATGTGCTGGTGTATGTACTTAACTCTGTTTGTTGCCGTTGCCCTCCAGTTCTTAACGGCTGCAAAGATTTCGATGAAACTTGGCACACGTGCAGACCATACTCTGGGTTAGGAGATAGAAAACTTTATCCTTTTAATATGGTCAGTGTCCCCGTGGGACAGTTCGACCACCATGCTGGTGCACCACGCTGCGAGCCTAAAAAACCTTGAGAAAAAGATGGAACTTTGACCCCCTACCTGGGACCTTCTAGGTACGGAGAAATTGCTCCGTACCTAGAAGGTCCCAGGTATGTTTCAGACCAATAAAATCGCAATGACGAGAAGAACAAAGTGTCTTCCAGCTTCGCTCAGGGTATTGTTACACCCATTATTTCCAAATACTTACATACAATTATTTAGGTATGTATAAGTAATAAAATAACGTTTTCTGAAAACTAGACAAAACTTTCCTAGTCATCTAAAGCAACTATGTCATTCAAGTGTACACCAGATGTGTAGGAATGCGCCACGTATTAAGCCATCGCCATTGCGACCTCTGGCGGTAAACAGTGGAACTACGCCGGTACAATCATGTACAAAATTATCTGATGGCTCTACTAATTAGTTACTCAAAGTACTGTCGTTGGCGTAATCGTTAGGAAACTGTTAGATGCTATCGGGATGGCCTGTGACTTATTTCATTTTGAAATACTTTTATGAGTTAATATTTATTTTCGTTTAAAGCTACTTTAACAAGTAAGTTTGCGTGATTCTAACGGTGATTGTCGTAAAATATCATAAAACCTAACTTCAAACAATTTTTTCCTCAGATCCCAGATACAAAACAGTTAGTGTAGCGCCCAATCCCTTGCAAAAAAAATTAGGATCAAAGAAAAATTATAAAAGATTCAAATGGTCACAAGAAATATATCTGATCGCCGTAATGGGAAGAAGTTGGCACGTAATTAATTTCAAGTAGTAAGCAATATACCAAGCACTATATTGTAATCTGCACTTTAAAAAAAAAAAAATTGGATCAGAACATTACGCATAGAATGGAAAACCAAGGCTCAAAATGTGGTTCAGTTAACATACCACGCTGTGGAAACAAAATAAAGAAAACATTGATAGGCAAAGTACTTAGACGTCTGCCTACCCCACAAGCCTTCATTTTAAAGTAAAACGACACACAATTATCTTTGAATAACGAATGACCGTTATTTTGACAGCTGTCAACGTAAAACTCCGTCCGAATTTCGAATTCATTCAAATTGGAAATTCGCTCCGAATACGAATCAAGCTAACCCTCGAAAGGCGAATCAAATAAACTCGATGCATCTTACACGCAACATGACATCAAAATCATAAGAAGTCATTAGGCATCCGAGCGTACGATATACGGACCCTAATTCCGTTGCGAAGACCGAATAACTCCCATATACCACGTTTACTGAGGCATTTTTTGATAATGAACCTCCATTGCAAAATCCACCTTATACACCCCACTCTAGGATTGAAATTACATTAAAAATTCGACATGACAATCGTCCACATATCAAAAACGCGTCCATTACAAAATAAACCCAGTTCTAAAGTAAGAAAGTAGAGTTTCACGTGCAGAAAAGTTCAGTCAACAAAAACACACGCGAATGAGAAAAAAACCGGGCATCTTTTTGCGTCCCCTTTCTCCCCTAAGCCGGTGGGGGCGAATGGGGTGAAGAAAAATTCGTGGAGGGTGAGTTGGGGTGGCTGTAGTAGTTTTTCGTTGGTATCACGCGTACGACAGGCTTAGTATTGATTTTTCCAGCACATGGTGCTTTTCAGGTGTCCGGGTTTTTAAAGAAGCACGACTTTTTATTCGAATGCAACGAGGACGCACGAAACTTCAAAAGTTTTGGTTGTGATTGTACTTACGTCTACTTTTATAGAGTTCCTAATGGATTGCTGCTAGTAGTCTAATAAAATCTGGTTTTATTTAATCGAGTTTTGAAGAAAATGGTAAATACGTTTCTAGATTTCACTATTTATATTAACGGATCAATCATTTAGATTCGGAGAATTGGACAGCTTTCACGAGTGTGGGAGGGTAATGTAGTGTAGAAAAAAATATGATTGAATGTCATATTATGGTATCATTATTTTATTATTATCTACCTTGAAGGCCTTACAGATTCCTAGATGCTTGTAAACTTGTTTAATGTTTTTGTGAAGTACCTAAGCAACGACTTATTGTCGGTCCTTCGCTGTTCTCCCATACTTAAGACAAGTATTAACGCTGAAACATAATAAGATTGCAAAAATTAAATGATTTTAAAAGTAGTAGAGTAACTTGCCGGCTCTTTTCCATAGTAAACAACCAACCAGGGCCCCGTGTCTGCTATTCAATAGTGTCAGAATGGTCAATCATTGATCTCATAATTGTTGATTTTGACAACACCAAACTTGTCAAAATCAACAATTATGAGATCAATGATTGACCATTCTGACACTATTGAATAGCAGACTCGGGGCCCAGAAATCTCGTTTTATAAGGCCTTGTAGGCCTTTGTGGAAAAAATATTTTTTGCTTTTGCATTTACTCAGGGCCTGGCTTTATAAAGGTGCAGTTTCATCATATTACCCAATGACTAAGCTGACTAAGCTGTGGATGTCATATAGGCAGACACTTGGTGTAAAATATTTGTGTTCCACTGCATCTGGTAAGACTGGAAGTCGACCCTAAACTAGTTGAGAAAATGTTAGGCAGATGATGAGGAAGCTCGCGGTGCAGTGGGCCTATATAATATTTTATTCGCATTACTTGAGTAGTGTATAAGTTATCTATTATAATATATATGCCCTTCCCTTCCTTTGTGCTCTTCTATTTGTTATGTTTTTATCTTTTTTTTGTATTTTGTGTGTGCATAAATAAATAAATATATTTTTTCTTCTAGGTCTATTCGCTATGTGGATTCGCTAATAACTTTTAGTAGCAATAGATAATGAATACAAGAATTTATATGAAATACCGTCACACCACGGGTTCCCTACGTAACTTCGAAACACTATCCTGCGAAAATTGTTTCACCGATAACTATACATCGAAGCCTTGATACTGCGATGTTATGTTTGGCCACAACTAAAAAGGTTAAATATACGCTTTTCAGCAAAATAAACAAACAACTTCCAGAAAAAAAAACAAAAAAGTTTGAAACTCGTTTATTTTGTTTGCAAAAAACTTAAAAAAAAATAAAAAATGCGTTACCTAGTTTCGTTAAAACATTTAAATCTGCAACATGTCACCCTATATCCTATCAAAAATATTCGCACACTGAGTTAAGCTAATACTCACACAATATGCAAATTCGTCTAAAGGTGTAAAAGATTAGCATCTTATTGTGATTCGACGATTCGTTCCGAACTCTTCATGTTTGTTCGCGATTTGATACGGACCGGTGTGCCGGTACCTTAATGTTTAACCGATTTTTGCTGATGTGATTTTTTTTTTGGTTTTGGAATAATTATAGAGATTTTGAATTTGGATGTGATGCGGAGAAATGGGGAAGTTTTGAGTATGAATCTGGGCTTTATATAAGAGTGGAGGAAGAACAAAGAAACGATGGATGAACTGTGTGAAGGATGATATGGCTAAAAAAGAGGTGACTGCTGACATGACGACAAATAGATTAAGTATGGAAGAAGATATGCTGTGTGGGTCCCAAATAAATTAGGATAATGGCAGGAGCAGTAGTGGCCCAGTGGTGGCGGCCCCGACTTACGAACAGTGAGTCGTGGGTTCGAACCCCGTCAGGCGCATTACTTTGTGTAATTTATTTCATCACCACTGCTCTCAAAACGGTGAAGGAAAACATCGTGTGAAAATGTCTTAGAACCAAAAAAAAATTCGAAGACATATTCTGACATTTACCAATCCGCACTGGGCCCGCGTGGTAGATTATAGCCCATCCCTCTCAAAGAGAGGAGGCCTGAGTCCCTGCAGTGGGAACATTATAGGCTGATGATGATGATGATGAAGGGCAGGAGAATGATGATTTTGAACTAGGATAGTTTAGTTTGATTTGTCTTGGCTACAGAGTTTTGTAGAACTTAGTTTAGAAAAAGTTTCTTTACCATTATACCATCTTATGGTTCTTACTTATCTTTTGTTCTAATCTAAGTTGTGGTCTACCTGTGAGCTAGATTTCATCAAAATTGGTTCAGCCGTTAACGTCAGAAGGTGTGACAAACATAAGTCGCTTATTAGTCAGGAACCTTTGTTAATGAAATTAGAGCAGGTCTGTTAGTTTTACCTTGGTTTCACCTAGTTTTGTTTAAACTCTAGGATAGGAAAAAAATAACTTGATTCAATGATATTTCATCCTCAAATGACATAGCTCTGGTGTTAACCCCATAAACATTCTGTTGATGCACTCTTAATACAATTTTAACGCTCTTATTACTAATTTTACACGTCATTTCCGAATACCAAACAACGCAATTTCGACTCTAAATTTAATTACATAAAGTTGACGTTTGTTTGAACATAAATTGTCACACAGTGCTCAAATGTATGCAAGCGAGGACAAAAAGGTGCGTTCTTTTGTTTCGACCCAACGATTTTGTTTTCAATTTAAATATTTTATACAATGTGACAATAGAGACAAAACCGGTACTTGTAACAGTAAAAAATTAAATAATATTAAAAATTATGACGGGTTTCGCCCTTTAGCTGGTAATGTATGTAAATTTGTGATGCTCTGAGTTGCGATGTACGGAAGTAAAGTTCCGATTGCATGGTTTTTTATTTTTTACGAATGACAGTGTGTTTTGTGTGCTCGAGGAGCTCAATTTTCTGCTGCGGGTTGTTTGAAAGAGATACCGCGGCCTCGGCACAAAGGGCTAAGAAGGAACATGGGTGGTTTTTAGTCAGAAGAAGTCTGACACTCCCTAACTCCCTACCGCTCTGCCCAGAGCGGGAGGAGTCGTTTCATGATTAAAAAACAAATGTAAATTATTGAGTAGTACAGTAGTAGGTCGTAGCAAACTTTCGGAGTAACATAATTCTGACTCACGTAAGTCGTACTCACAAACTTTCTGTATACCGTACATCGGTATTTCAAACTACGGAGTAACGTAATACAGTTCAATTTTATATAAGGTCCGATTTAAATAGGTGGACAAATTTTAACACAGTGTTCAGTAGGTCTAACCAAAGATGTTAAAACAATGAAAAAAGATGTCAAAAGAAAACATTAAATAAAGAGATTTTTTTTTTAATCAAAGTAATAAATTGCCCGGCACTCTACAACAAACTCATCCTCTATGAGTAGGTACTTAAATGCGTTTTTCTTATTATTTTTTTTACCATCGTCCTTATTTTGGTGGTCTGAATGATTTCTGAAATTTTGTCCACCTATTTTAATGGGACCATAAATATTATGAATTTATATTTTTTGTTATCTTTTGTTTTTCAGTGTATTTGTTGTTCCTATTAACTGACCGGACTTTTACTGGCACGTATAGTCCCCGACACGTAACTTGGCAAGAGTCGTTGGTTGCGCAGAAGTCATTATTTAGGTCTCTTTGGCGGTGGCGCGGGGCGCGGGGTATGAGATAGCGTCATCCGCGCGTGTGATTGGTGCATTCAAATGCATACGTTCCGTTCGCTCCCGATTACTCTTGCGGTGCACGAAAGTTGTGTTGTTTTTGTTATTTCTTTTTGTTACGAATTTGAGTTGTCGTTGTGTTTTAAATTTAGTTTTTGTGGTTTTGGTTATTGTTTTAAATGTAGTTTTTGTTGTTTTATATTTAGTTGTTGTTGTTTTAAATTTTGTTTTACTTTTAAATGCATGTTTTTATTTACAACACCGAATAAATGTCACAAAGTCTTCACCTTTCTTTAACTTCATTATAAAAAATAAATTATGTCAATAACCATAGAATAATGACAACTTGCAATAAAAGTGACCACTTTTTGTGGCACAAAGTGTACGATGCGCGAACTTTGAATTCGAATTTCGAAACCTTGCCAAGTTACGTGTCGGGAGCTACACCTAATGCTTTTATTTTGGAAAAGGTTTAGGGTTCCGTGCCTATTTTAATAACAATTTCAGTTGTTTTGAATTTGTTTAATTCAAAACACCTGAAATTGTTATCAAAATTCGATTCAAATCATCATCAGCCAAGCCTTTTCCCAACTATGTTCGGGTCGGCTTCCAGTTTATCCGGATGCAGTCGAATACCGGTATTTTAAATGGAGAGACTGCCTATCGAACCTCCACAATCTCAGAAATGCGATACCCTTTGGAAATACTGGTTGTCAGACCAGCAGCTTAAGGCGAGGTTGCAGTACTTTGTTTTTATGTACGCACGACCTCACCCCCCGCCCTGCCGCGCGAGCGATATAATGCCTAAATTTTGACTGTTTTTTGCTTCTTGGAGAAAAACTATTAAGAAATTATACAATATGTTTTCAACATATAATTCAGAATAAAAAGTTCTATCTATTGATATAACTTTTATATAAATTCATGATGAAATGTCTTAGCAGTACACGTTTGAAATTGTGATTTAGAGTCATGTTTGATAAAAAAAAGTATCGAGCCGATCATTCTAAATCACGTTTCTATCTTTACGATTTACTAGAGAGTATGTTCAATTTTTATGTAATGATTTTTATTTATTTAAAAAACTCGTATTTAGTTCGATTTTTATAGGTTCAAAAATCTTAAAAAGTACTGCAACCCCGCCTTAATGTGCTTTCCGAGGCACGGAGAAAACTCGGTATGTTAAGGGTGGTCAACTGGTCACCCATCCACAGACCAACCTAGGCAGGCACGGCTTAACCTAAAGATCGACATGAGTGGCAGTTATTAATAGGCTAGTAATATTTTTGTAATAATGCGGACGAAAGTCACGAGGCAAAGCTAGTATTATCAAATTAAAAAAAAAGCATTTCAGAAGCATTCTATTACATAATTGATAAAGTAACTACGATAATCAATTTCCTTTAATTACTGTAAAAGGTGCAATTTCTTCTAATAACGCCTATTAAAGGTGTAATTATAGAAACAATCTTGAAGTATGTGGGTATGTAGAACTTTTTATTTTTTAATTGTCTTGTAAATAGAACTTGTGTGGAATGAAAAGTGGGTGATTTCTAGATTATCTTTTTGTTTTTAATTATAAAGTCTTGAGCTGGTTTGTTCATTGTAGGAAATAAATGTAATAATTTGTTATTACATTGTTACGCTTCTCGTGACCCAAAGGCTGGCTTTTACCTTGGCCAGAGGCTAAGTATTGCCATAGAACGTGGCAATGTCGACAGTCGTCTGGGCACATTATCGGCTGATAGCGTTCACGAGCAGTTTTTGATGCCCTTTTATAGTTTCTTGTTAGTTTATTGAATAGTTTTAAATTAATGTACATAATTACTTAGTTTACTCTTATAAATATTTATATTTGTTATCAATGACAAAAATGTCATCATCTCTCTCCTGTCCTCCTCCCAATTCATGTAGGGTCGGCACAGCATGTCTTCCTGTTACATACTGCTCTATTTCTCGTTGGTCTAGTGCCTCGTTGGTCTAGTGGTCGCAAGCGCGACTGCTGTGCACGAGGTCCTGGGCTCGATTCCCGGGTCGGACAAAAAGTGCTATTAGGAATTTTCATTAGAAATTTCCCAGTAGTAGCCCGGAGTTTGGAAGTTGGCGGTATAGTACCCCCGTGCCTCGGAAAGCTCGTTAAGCCGTTGGTCCTGCGCTTGATCTCTCTCCGGTAGTGTCGGATTGCCGTCCAATCGGACTATGAGAGAAAGGGAACAGAGAGTGCACCTGTGCCTGCGCACACACTTGTGCACTATAATATCTCCCGCGCCGATGGCTAATCTCCACTAAGATTGGCCGCCGTGACCGAAAAACGGTCAGGAGGACTATTATTTCTCGTCATCTCAGCAGACAGCTCCTTTCTTGCCATTATCATCCTTCACAGTCCATCCATCGTTTATTTGATATTCTTCTGTTTTTATGACTCTAGTATGATCATATTTTTTTTAATGTTTAAAGAGACAAACCAAAAAGTATCCTCATACTCATACAAAAAAAAAAGCCAAAAAGGTAATATCAATCCGTGTTTTGTATTCTAGTAAAAATGAGACATTTTGTTTTAAATTTATACAAACTAAGTAGGTCAAAGTATTTATTTCATTTTCTATGGAAACATTCCAACATATTTCTCTGAAGCCTGAAAAAAGACGTAAAAAGAAAAGAGACTAATATTTCAGCACTTAGTCACGAAAGATTAACCAGGTAAGTACACACGGCTACACATCAAGCTATACAATTCCAGTTTACGCTGATCTCGCACTGTACGGAAATCCTATACAATGCGAGACCAGTTTATACTGGAAATGTATAGCTTGATGTGTAGCCGTGTGTACTCGTATAAACTGCTTTTGTACAATTTATTCTGTCTCGACTGCCTTGTTGCGCGTTGGTCCAGTTAGTCGCAAGCGCGACTGCTGAGCGTGAGGTCCTGGGTTCGATTCCCGGGTCGGGCAAAGTGTTATTGGGTTTTTCCATCAGGAATTTCTCAGTAGCAGCCACGAAGTCTGGATTTGTGCCCGGTTGATTTGATGGCAATAGGCTCGCCCCCTATTACATGGGACTCAAACATAACTGGCGAAATGTGGGTGTAAAATTAGGTATACCTCTGCCTAACCCTTCGGGATTGCAGGCGTGATGTTATGTTATGTGTTATGTTATTCTGTAAAGCAAATTATGTTAGGACGAAGAAATACTTACGTACTTTAAACATAACTTGCTTTAGGTGCTATTCCCCTGGAGGTCGGAAACTATTATCTAACAGGATCATAAAAAAGTCATGGTTTATCCGTGCACCAAATTTCATCGACATTCCTTTAAACATTAAGACGTGTAGAGATATCACACAACCATACATACAGAGATATCGCATTTATCACTACATCACTACATATTTAAATAAAACAAAGTCTTGCACCGTGTCTTTTCGCGATAAACTCAAAAAACTACTGCACCAATTTTCATGCTGTATTCACCTCAGAACAGAGTGGTTCTCAAGGTAGGATTTACTATATACTTAACTTGACAAGGTTCTCCATACATCAACATACACGCGGGTGAAACCGAGGGCATCAGAGGGTTTAAAATAAAAGTCAATGAAACAAACCTAGTCACTGAATCATTATAGACAGGGACGAATAGGGTATTTCACCAAAAAAATCTAATTAGTCCGTCAGATAGATTTTCAATAAATAATGGACACGTATTTTTTCTTTTTTCACGTAAACAAAAGATGAAGACGATACAGTGCTTCGAAAAGTCGTGTCAAGTCGTGTGACGTCATAAGGATAGTACTTTTTTACCCACTAAGTGACGCCAAAAACCCCCACTCTTGATCTTTGACACATTTTATTTTCGTCAATTTTTATTATATTGATAAAACAAAAAACACGTACCTATCCAATATTTTTCGATAATCTAACAGACGGACTAATTAGATTTTTTTGGTGAAATACCCTATTGCCATCGCCATCAATCAGCCTCGAAATTAAGACTTCGGACAGCCACTAAGAAAGTAACGCAATGTTTACCGTAGTAATATAAGTAATTGATTAATGATCTTATACATCAGTAATAAATATGTAATAACAACAAAAACAAACAGTCATGAATAACAATAAACAAAATATAAAAATAATAACTTTAAAAAATATGCAAATGAGAACAATAAATTAAAAATTGAACCTTTTAATTTATTCAAACCTTATTTTATTATCTGCGAACTGTATGAAATGTCAATTGTTTATTTTATTTTAGTCAATTGTTAAATAATTCACGATCGATAGTCGACGATTGTTTATTGTTATTCAAATAAATGTAATTAATCTTGTGTTTTTGTTGTTATTATCACTTTGAGAGACAATATTTTATTATAGTGGAGTTGTGAATCAATGTCACGTTCGTTCTGTTCAAAATAATGAAATGCATAAGTGGAAAGTGGAAAAATCACATTTTCAAAGAGAGTCGAAGTGCCACAAAAAGAAATGTACCAAAACCTAGAAAAATCATGAGCCAGAGTTACGAGAAACTACTAATGATCCGCACTGGGCCCGCGTGGTAGATTATAGCCCATCCCTCTCCTAGAGAGGAGGCCTGAGTCCCTGCAGTGGGAACATTATAGGCTGATGATGATGATGACTAATGATTCACATATTGCGGCTTTCTTTTCAGTGCTCCGAAAATAATATATCAAGCAGTTTTGATGAAGATAATTTATGTCTATCTTTATCTAAGAAGTCCATGGGAACTGCACTACAAACATCCGTCACCTCAACACAAAGACACGAATAAATTAGACTACACAACACAAATATGACAACACAAGGAAAATATTTTATCTCATTACGCATTCACAGTTACGCATCGACCGGCAAAAATCAATAATGCGCACACAAAACGCGTCTTTCTTCCCTCGTGCGAAAAGTTAAAAAACGCACAACGAAAAAGATATGCAAAGCAGATCCCATGCATTCAGATTCGATATTCAAATTACTAGACCATCCTGTGAATGCGAAGAACAATTTTGACACTCGGAAGAATAACCCTACCACTTTATATTCAAATTTCGAACATCTTAAAGGACTGGCCGAATTTAAATAAAACAGATAAAAACCTTTCTTTAATGTATTCATAGATTTCGTGGGAACGGATCCTAGACTTGAGTCCTTTATTTCCTTTATGGTGTAATCGTTGGGGTTGCCTGTTATGGAAAGCTGTGTCAACATTTGCTGTAATATGGTAATTATTGATCGGCTATAAAGGAAAAGGTGTCATGGTGTATCGATTGATTTTAATTTATTGGGTGTTGAAATTGGGAGAGTGGAATGTATGTGTAACGTTTGTGAATTTTAGTCACATCTTTGGTATTACACAGTTTTTTGAATATTGGTAAGTTTCAGGAGCAACACATATGAATCGTTACGTATAGTCGGCGCCAAATAACTATGGACTAAAGGTTGTTGACACCCGTCTACCAATGTTTGGAGTACATTACACTGAGTAATAAACTAAAATGATTCGATTAAAACGAATTGTAAGCAACAATCCGTTATTAAACGTAGGTAGGTACGCACTTTTTTTTAAATTTTCCCTATTTCGTCGACATATTTTTTTAAACTAAAATTGACACACTCATTTCAATTTCCAATTTTAAAAACCACACAATGTTCATAAAATCACAGCCAATCCAATCTTAATAAAAAGAACGCGACATACATAGAATTCCAAGTTCAAAAAACTTCTCGTTCGAAACGAATGTCTTCAACCCTTCTGCGCCGCGCACTGGCCATTCAAATTTAAATTCTCGTCCCCTCCGTCTGGCAGGTGTACCGAGTGTCTTTGTGACGAGTGACGACTTCCGTCAGTTAAGATGCCCGTTGTCTTGCGACTGAGCTTTTGTCGCGATGTCGTTAAACATGATTGTGGTTAAAGCTCTGATGTAAGTTTTTGTTTTTGTCGCAATTAGTGGGGAGAGTCTTTTGTTGTTAGATGAGGGACTTTTTTGGGATTTCAATGAGTTAGGGTTTTAAAGTTTTGATTAGGATCCCATTCCTTGCAAAAAAAACGTATTGTAAAGTAGATGAATAGTTGAACATTCAAATGTCAGGGTGTAGACGCCAAGCACATCAAGCTACTAATGTCTATCTGTCAAATTTCTTTAATAGATTTTCAACGTTATTGTTAAAGCATCAAGTTTAATTAGAAATTTTTTCGAAATTTTCGAAATTTTGACAGCTTCGGATAGCTTCATGTGTCTAATAATTATGCATTTATGAAGTCTGCTACTTGGTATTTTCATTTTCATACAAAATATGTTTGCCAAATGCCAACAGCGCCGTCATAGTGTAATTTAAGCGCCATAAGATCCATGCTTGACTCTACTCTACGATAATGATGAAAAACAAAGACGTACGAACTCACAAACATGACATCCTACCATACATCTAGGTGTGACGACGTCAAAATTCAGTTGTCAAATTACTTTAAAACACAAAATAACGACATTAAAAAATCCGCTTCTTAAATAGAAAACCGGTGTACGTGACCTCTTTTAAACAACACACTGTTTCCTAATATTATTACCAGGTATCCCCAAGTCGTATGCAAATTGTTTTATATAAAATAATAACACACCTGGGTCTCAAAGACCGGTCGTGATTTTGCATCCGCGTCTCATTTGCATGCAAAGGGTTAATTCTTTGCGATTATTTGCGCTCACGAATATTTTTAATTATTCAAGGGTTTAATGTATTCGGTTTGAAAAAATGCAGATACGATTGTGAATGTGATTTTTTGTTGCACATTCAGTTTGATATTGAGTTTGGTAGTGTGTGGAAGGTTATTTTAAGATTTTGGTGATGAAGAGTATAATGTAGAACAGTGTTGAACTTTGTTATATTTTTCAAGAGCAGGGTAATTGTGAGATAATGTGGTCAACAGTATAGTATAATAGTAGTGTGTAATCCCCAAAGAGTTAGTCAAAGGTGTTTCTAAATATTACACCCACATTGCGACAGTTATGTTTACGTCCCATGTAATAGGGACGAGCCTATTACCATCAACCAGAAGTAATACGTGAGTAATAATCTTATTTCTAATGTTTTCTGAATAAAATCATAGGAGGAGCTTGTGGCTAAATAATAATAGCCACTCGCGTCGATCTTTACTTGCAGTGCTAGCTTAGGTTGGTGTGTGGATCGGTCACCAGCCATTACATATATATATTTATTTATAATATATATATAAATAAATATATGTATTGTTTATATAGGTATATATGTATAGATTATTTATTATACCATAGATTTTACTCCGTGCCACTTAAAGCGTGATAAACCGTCAGTCTCGGTTGACATTTTGTAGATTTTTGACAGTCGTTACAAGTAGGGTAAGGAAGTATCTGATAATATTACATAGCAACAGATTTTGGTTTTAGTTTAATTTAGTCAGTACTAAACGTAACTTTACATAAGCTACTGGGTAAAAAATTACAGAATCACATGTTTGTAACTCATACGGAATAGTTTTTCTTTTCACGTAATATAGTACCTGTAATTCCTGAAGGGTTAGGTTGAGGTGTGTCCTCCCACATTTTTACAGTTTTATTTCATCATCATCTTCAGCCATAAGACGTCCACTGCTGGACAAAGGCCTCCCCCATAGAACGCCATAACGAACGGCAGCCTGCTGTTTGCATCCACCGGTTGCCCGCGACTCTCACGATGTCGTCGGTCCACCTGGTGGGAGGCCTACCAACGCTGCGTCTTCCGATTCGTGGTCGCCACTCGAGAACCTTCCTACCCCATGGGTTTTATTTAAGCCTCATGTAATATGGGGCGAGTCATCAACCGGGCACAAATCTAGCCTGCTTTTCTATCGTACATAATGATCTCTGACTACCACGTAAAAGAGACAACCACCGAAAAACTAATTTTCTCAAAATCGAAAATCCAAAAACTGATGTACCAGCGGTCATGCATCAAGTTTAATGATTGGATACGCCCCGCCTACGTCATCAATCACTCACAAACTGACTAGCGGGTGGTAGCTATCCCTAATATCATCCCAGCCTAACTGGACCCCTGACTTTATTCCGGTCCCACTTTGTCTCGGCCCCGTGCGGCGGCGGGAGGGTTAAGTTAAAATGGCCGAGGTACTAAAGGGAGGATTTCGCGAGCATTGTGTCTTGTTAGAACCGTAATGTCTTGGATAGGAGATGTAAGTAAATTATGTTTTTTTTTTTTCGATTTTTAAGGGTGGTAGGTGGGATGTTGCATTGGGGTATGTTTTGGTACTATGTGGATTGTGTTGATAGTAGTTTTGATATGCGTTTGTATGTCAAAAATTTATTGGTTTTCTAGTCATGGAATGGTGTCTGTTATTTAGCAAAGAGTTCGTTTCGTTTGTATAGAAATTATTGACTATATTGATATTAAACTTTATTAGGGTTGTGAAACCTTCTGATATCGCAGGATCATTAGTAGGTACTTATTTTGAATTTTGTATTATACATCCTCCATGCTAGAATTGTCTCTAACTACAAACTAGGGAAAAAGCTTAGCTTGCCTTTGTAAGCTGTAAGTCTTCATGATGTTAGGGCTTCTGAATAGTCTGCTTGCCTTATGAGCTTCCCGCAGTCTTGGCCACGAGACGTGTCTGTGCCACTGCAGGCTACTCACGGCACACGCATAAAATACGAACTCAAAAATCAAAAACTCCGCTGCTACAAAAAAAAACAAAATCATGTCTTACCTACCCCCCACCCACATTCAAAATAAGAACTCGTTCCAACAAAATTCATAAATAAATCCAATCTATTCGACTATTTCCTTCGGCGCGGCAATATAATAAAAAAAAAGAAAAATCGTCCATGCAGAGGGTAATCCCGGGGGGGAGGGGGTATTCCCCGAAATTGAGACGATGTAAGAAGATTACGTTTGATGCATTACGTGACGAGAAGGTGGTTTGAGGTAGATGAATTTTGGTGGGTAGGAAGGTTGGTTGGAAAATGGGTGTTTAGGGGTTCAATGCCCCTAGATCTATGTGTTAAGTTTTGACACGGTTAGGTTAGGCGAAAAACTAAATTAAAACTAATCAATACACTATTTAAGTTACATTAATTTGTGGTAACAAAAATTCCTGGTTCATAAATTCAAAATTAAGTTTTCCGAGGGAAGATTTTTGTATTGGGTAGTAGTTGAATCGAATTAATTTTTTATTAAAAGCGTGAAAGAAAAACCGATTATCCCAAAATTCAGCAAAGTGCTTGAGTTCCGTGAATTCTAGGTAATCATTATTTTGGAAAGATTAATTCGTTATTATTGTTTCTGAAAGCCCTTGTGCTGTAATATCTTCTAATTTAATTTGTACTTTTCCTTTTTGTCAAATAATGCGTGTTTTGTGATATATATATTAAAACCAAAAATTCAGTTTAAAACTCTAAACATTCATAGAACATCTCATCCATACATAATACACGAACGGGCACCAAAAGTTCTTTAAACTTGCACAGTATATCTTCGTTTGCAAGTTCTTCATAGAAAACTCACAATTTTATAGCTGTATATATATAAATATTACGAGATACCCACAAATCTTTGCGCCAATATCACGGGAAAAATTTATTCGTATACTGTGCGTTTATGTAGCTATCTTTGTATGGTGTCTATTGTAAAGCTGAGGACATGAGGGTTAAGCAATTCTAAAAAATTGCAACAGTTTTGATTGCACTTGCACCTTTCAGGACTTACTAGAAACAAATGATAGAGCTGTAGAGGCTGCTCATCGACACGTAAAGAAGAAGAATTTTTTTTGATAGTTTTCTTGTCATATTACTCGTATTTATCCCTTAACTTTTAATCTTACTCTTATGAGCATTCCTTGATTTATCTATTATTGTCACACCACATGTTCATCTCAAAATTCTCAGCTCCGCTACATATAATCTTTTTTATCGATCTTCTTCAATTTTCTTCTGATATTAAAAGAACAATAAATAAATAAAAACAGTATATTCTGCACACAAAACATACGCACTTAATAAGTGAATGATGTCTTTGTAAACATTTCAGTATATTCTAAAAACACGGTTTTCTTTTTTATATTCTGTTAGTTTGTAACATTTTCAGTCTGATCAGTTTTATTTATTAATTTTGTGGACAATGAAAAGAGCTCTCTGATACCAACTTATTAGTTTGTTAATGGAAACCAAAATAGGAATCCAATACAAACTTACCTACCACTCAAGTTTCGTCATAACAATTTAACCACATTTAGTCCCTCCCAAAACCTCCTTCGCCAACCTTTCCCAAAATCCCGCTATTCTATCCCCGCCTTACCACGGCGGGCTTAGGCCACATTTCCATACATATGAGGTAGTCTCCTCAGCTAGAAGCCAAAACGAACCTTCCTCCGCCCGCTTTGTGAACCGAGAATTTTTTACCTTCTTTTGTCTTCACTCTTACTTACGTATTTCGGTTGCTTGTTTAGAATACTTTTTTGTAGGCACATATTGGGGTTTTTTCCGCACTTTTCCGCTCTTGTGATGTAAGTATATTGTGTGTTTGCCGTCTCGAGTGTTGAAGGGTTGGTTTTAGAGTTTTTTTTTTAATTCTTGATTGGAGACCGTCTGAGGGGCAGTTTCAGGGTTTTTAAGAATGTTTGGTTTCTAATTTACGTCTCAGTATGTCCCTGAGACGATGTTGTGGCTTCATTTTGTACACTACAATACCTACCTTTGTAGTTTATAGTTCGTGTAGTGTTACAGATTCTTTTATTAAGGCACAGTCTTTAAATTCTAAATGCTTTGTCAATAGTGTCGTTCGGCTTATGGAAATATGATTTAGTTAGATTGCTGGTACAAGTACAAACAGGCTATCAAAGTTACGTATATGCTAACTGCATATACGCAACTAAATCTAATTTCATGGAAAAAAAATAGTTATACGGTAGGAAAATAGAAGAAGCAGCGTTGAAAAACTAGAATAGAATAGAAAGAAACTTAACAATATTCTACCGACGTTATAATTCTATCTGCCAAAATATAAATGTGTTTCCTATATTTTCGTGATCGATCGATATCATAAACACCGTGACAAAATAAAACTGAAATCACTTTCCTCCTATTTCTATACAAAATTCAATTTTCTACCAAAAAATAAATAAGAAAACCTACACAAAAATGCGAGGGAAATTGTTATAATATCGTAAAGGAGGCGACGCTCCAATATATCATGTGACGTCACGGGCTATGCGGCTGACACGAAAATATTGCGATGCATCAAAACTGCCAAGGAGCAGGGAGAAAAAACGAACTTTGCTGGGTGGGTGGGCCAAGTTAGAGATGATAGCGGTGATCTATCTAACCCGGTGTAAGAATTTTTATGCCGCCCATGGGCCTCTGGCTTGGCTTTACTTGTCGTCGAGAAATCAGTGAAACTATCAGTGCAAGTAAGAGATGGAAACATGTCATAAAAAATCCCGTGTTAAGTATTTTGCTCCAGTCTAGTTTTCTTTTGTTGATTGAATCCTAAAAACTGTAGGCTTAATCCCACAAAAAAACACACGACAGTTTTGAACACACGACAGTGGACAGTTTTGAAAGCTCTCATTCGTAGTCTCATAATTCCCTAAAGCATTTAGAACTGACGTTTATTAAACTTTAGGTAGTTAGTGGCAAATGAAAAAACCATAAAATGTTTTGCTGCTTGCTAGCATAATCAGCGAAAAGTTCAAATTCATAATTTTTGTGTGAAGTTCTTCTGCCTGTATCAAGTCATCTTGAGTCAATGCAGTTTTAGCACAAAAGTATCAATATGAATTTTAGTCGCCATCGCCTTTAGATTGGACCAAACAATAATACGTTCAGAAAAGCGAGGGTGGATTGTGTCTTGAAAAATGCTTTGCGGAGCTCTGCGGCGATGGGTTGTATATCATAAGACATATCGCAAGATATATCTCGAGATATAGCTGCGCTTGTGTACCTAAGTGAATATTATGAAAATCTTTTGTAAGTACATAGAATTGTATACCGTTTTCTAAAAGATATGCATAAAAGTACCAATTTACTAGGGAAGTACAAAATGGGTTTATGAAAAAAAAACTATCGTAATTAAGGATGTTCATTCGATAGTTTCACTGATCTAATTTAGAATAATAAAATTGAACATGGAGCGACTGCCAATCTGACCACCAAAACCCAGTTAATACTGGGTAATATTGATTTAATTGACAAGTAGTTTTAAGAATCGAATTTGAAGAGCTTCTAGTTTCTCCAAGTTAGTTTTGAATGTTAATATCACCAGGCAGAAACTTTTCATATAAAAATGCGTCAACAAATTCGATAGAGGAATCATTTTTTCTGTGACTAGAGCGATAGTTCCATAAATAAATAAATAAGGACTCTGACTAAGACTAATTGTAACAATGCTTTTGATTACCCCAAGTTTAATTAATTCAGTTCGGGTTGTAAGAGGAGGCCTATTGTTACTTTATTGGTTAGGCAGATCATGGTTCTAGAAGTTATCAACAGATTTGCAGTCTTTAAAAATGTCTCTTTAAATTTTAATAAACACCATCTCAACTTAAGCCCCCATCCCACGAGACAACATAGCGCCAACCAACACACGAACGAACATACAACATATTTTACACCTGCCTGCCTTTTAAATCGTACGGGAAGTGAAACTCTAACATCTATTGAAAACCCGAAACAGGGGGGTGTTTCCCCCCTTACACCTACCACCCCCCTCGTTATTCTACTTCCCTTCTCCCCTTTCTTTCCACTAACTTCGCATCGTCATCCGTATTACTTGGGCCCTAACTTATGTGGGGTATATGAGGTGTGCTTTCCACTCTAACATAGACTCTATTCTCCCTACAAATATAGTTGAAATTATTTTGTCTGATAAAACCAATTTATAAGGCGTGCTCTCAAACGATTTTCTTCTGTAAGTATCAAGTTTTAGGAGTGTTTATCGCTTGGCGAATCACAGATCAATTTCGTGATAGTCTGTACTGATTCCTTTACATTATTTTTTTCTTCTTTGTAGATGTATTTTATACGAGTTTAAGGTCTTATGTGGATAGTCGGTATATCGCAAATGTTGATGTGGAGTTGTGTGAGTGGGTCTTTATAGCGGAATGAGGACGATTCAATATTGTATGGAGCATCTATTTTGTTGTTATAGAATTTTACGAGTGTTTTTAAGTTGTATTTAATTTGGTTCTTTGAATGCGTTCTTGTAAGCTCCAGAGTATTTTCTAGAAAAGCTCAATTCAATATGTAATTTTAGATTAAACCCTTAGCTGGGTAGGTAGTAACTGTTGCAATATAACATCATGAATGTAATCCCCTAAAGCAAATGTGTACCCATTGTGTACCTAATAGTGCACCTACATTTCGGCAGTTATTCTGAGTTCTGACGACTTATAAGTTCATTCGTCGATTTTGGGTATTCTTGCGGGATTAAAAGTCTTTCTTCTGTTAATCAGAATAAGTTTATACTTATTGATAACAGGCAACGAACATTTTGGTCAACCAGATGTTTTCCAGGCGGTCAGTAATCACCCTACTAATTTTCGTATACTTGGATTGCTGGGTTGGTCTAATGGTCGCAAGTACGAGTGCTGTGCATGAGGTCTGAGTTTGGATCCTAGGCTGGGCAAAGTGTTATTGAGTTTTTCTATCAGGGATTTTTCAGTAGCAGCCCGGTCTGGATTTGAGCTTGATAGCAAATTGGCGAAATGTGAGCGTATTTTGTTGGTTCACTTCTGCTTAACCTACTTGAAGCCTTACAATCGACTTAGGATCACAAGTTAAGTTATCTATATAAATAAAAAGAGAAGTGACCACAGTCCTGACTGACTGACTGATTCATCAATGCCTAGCCCAAACCCTTGGACCTAGAAAGCTGAAATTTTGCGCAGAGGTTTCCTTTATAATGTAGACAAGGAATAAGGAAGGATTTTTCGAAATTCAACCCCTAAGGGATTTAAATAGGGGATGAAAGTTTGTATGGAAAATCGTAATTTTTGTAGTTAAACCGACATCCACACGGGCGAAGCCGTGGGCAAAAGCTAGTGTTATATAAATTGAAGCGATTAATATATGTAATTCCTTTTTCTAAAAAAAAGTACCAATTTTTCACTTTCTCATTTAACAAGAGATCAAAATCGCCTTACATTCGGATCTTCATTAATATTCTCACATAAATTAGGATTTAACTCAACCAAACAAATTGGGTGTTCATCTTTAATGAGACATAAACAGACAAACACCCCCTCTTACCCAATATAACAGGCAATTAGTGGTCTTGACAAATATCTGCAAATATTTAGGGCGATTTTGTAAATTAGAATTTTTTTTAAAGGAAAAACAACCCTCACTCAGCAAAAATACAGTTGAATCTAAGATTGAATTGGCTCAGAAGAATTAAAATACAATGCAGCCAAGAAAAGTTCCGACTGTTTACTTTAATGACGTCATTAAATGCCATAACATCGTCCAGACAGGGATTATCCGGGACATTTTCAAAGAATATACAATGAATTATGTAAGGATATTTCTATTGACGAGGATTAGGTCTTAAGAACGACTCGACAGTAAAGTTTAAAAAGTAAGTAGGGTCTCGGAAAATGCCTTATTTATTGTTGTGTCGAAGATTCGTTGTGTACTCGCCTTTGTCTCTTTTTCTTTTGCTCGTCTGGACCTAGCCCTATGTTTAACCCTTTCTCTGCCGAAGACGTATTTTTTGTTACTTGAATTTTGCTTCGATCAAAAATGTTTGTATGAAGAAATGCGTGACCGTACTTAAACGTGATACTTATGTAGGTACAGACTAGAAATCAGATGTCACATGCACTTGGTTTGTGTAGGTAAGATTTTAGTCTTATGTAGAAAAAAGTAAGTAATTAAGTTCGATGGTCCCGGATGAACATTTAAAAGCTATTTTCACTTTCTATATTGATTTAATTTTTAACCGACTTCCCAAAGAGGAGGAGGTTTTCAATTCGATTGGATTTTTTTTATGAAAGTAATATTTTGGAACTCATATTTTATCATAAAGTAGGTAATATCTCAAAGTTGTAATTGTTGCTTCACGAGAAAATTGTTTTTAATCTTTTTTTTCACTTTTATTTAACATGTTGAATCAACATTGGTCACATATTTTGTGGTTATTGATCCAATGTGTCTAAGTTTAACCCTGCTCATAGATTATTTATATAAGACGTAGGGTGTCAAAAACAACAGTTGTCAAAGAAGATACGCATTGTTAATAATAAGTAGAAGGTTGGATTCCAATGATACTTTTTATTTTTTTCCAATATAAAAAAGGTTACACCTACTTTAAAACTTTTGCTTTGAATTTTTATTAGAGTTTTTTACTAAAGTTAAGCTTTTAGTGCAAAACGCAGTACCATTCTAATTTTTTCCAGATTTTATTTATATGTTACTTACATTTTATGATGGCTTACAGAATAATAACTAGATAAGCAGTACCAGTAGTTTTAATATCAGTATTCATGATTTCAACTGCATACAAGTTTTATTTAATGACTAGCTTTTGCCAGCGGCTTCGCCCGCGTGCAAATAACGATTTTTATACAAACTTTCATCCCCTATTTAACTCCTTTAGGGGTTGAATTTCGAAAAATCCTTCCTTATTCCTTGTCTACATTATAAAGGGAACATCTGTGCAAAATTTCAGCTTTCTAGATCCAAGGGTTTGGGCTGGGCGTTGATGAGTCAGTCAGTCAGTCAGTCAGTCAGGACTTCTCTTTTTATTTATATAGATAGAAGAAGTAAAATGTCCGTATCATAGACATTCCGTCTGTAAAGAGCACTAAAAATTTAATATCCTTTCGCATTCTTACAAAATATCTTCGAATATGGTCGTTAAAGTTAACCCCCCGCTCGCGGGGGTGGTTATTATTCATTTTTCTCCAGTCAAATTCAGTGTAGGGTTCACTAATGTGCCACTCTAAAATCAACCCCTACGAGGTTTTCGCGACCATGTTTTTTCCCGTAGAAGTTTTTTGTTTGTTTCTTGTCCCTTTCTTTTGGGAGGAAAGTGTATTTTTGTCTCGTTCACTCTATCACGCTGCGTGGGGTGGCAACAGCGAAATTATGATACGTTTTTTTGGGGCTTAAATTGATTTTTCGGAAGTATGTGGAAGCCATTTTATAGCGGTTTTGCGAATGATACGATTTTTAGTGCAATGAAGTTTGGACTCCAGTTTTTAAAGTTTTCTTATCGCGTTTGATCCAATGACTGAATAGCTGTGTTTTCTAGTCTTTAGTCTTACATGTTTACTTTGCCTGACGGTTAATAAAACGCAGATAAATTACATTAACAGTAAAAGGCCAACAATACCTATTGTTATAATGTAACTTAGATATTATCATTCAGATAACTTTAGCCTTTGTCTTTTTGACCGCAATAGTGCGAGTAAAACACTCTTAGATACTCACTGATAACCTACAAACACTTCTCTATTTTAATTTAATTGTCTGTTATTCTAAAACGCTTCTTAAAGGGCCATTAAATTCTTTTATACATGTTTAAATTTTGTTAGAAAAAAAAAAACTTAGAAGTAAAAATTAACACGCGGCTTAAATATAAAAAATACTCATTCCTACAACAATTTTGATAATTATCATCTAAACTATCCGATTCAAACGAAACTATTTTTCTCGTAAATGTCATAACTTTAAAAATTATGACTTCATCATTTTTATAATAAAAAAACAACTTTGTATTACTCAAAATTGTGTTTCTTTGTTAATTGCTCATGGGTTCCCATTAAAAACCTATAAAATGTGGAATATAAAAATTAATAAATGTCCCAATTATGCTCTATGGTTATTTTTTACTGTATTTTTATTCGAAACGTTTCATTTTGTTGTATTATGGAACTATTATTAAAGTTGAATAGTGATGACTATTGATTATTATAATTTGTGACTACTTGATCGTGTGGCAGGTGCAGGGTTATGCCTTGTCAAGCCTTAGGTTACTTCCTTAGGTTACTTCCTTAGGTTACATCTTACTAACTTATTTTTATTAGTAAAAACTTTTACTACTTGACTGCTTTGTAGGTCTAGTCTAGCTGAGCTCTAGGTTCTGGGTTCAACTCACGGGTCGGGCAAAATGTTATTGGGTTTTCCATCAGGAATTTCTCAGTAGCAGCTATGGAGTCTGGTTTTGTGCTCGGGTGATGGCAATAGGCTAGCCCCCTATTCCTATTACATGACGGATGAAATGTAGGTGCAGGTAGGTACTTGTTAGAAACAGCTGAAGACTGTTATAGAAGATACAACTATCGCTGGTATTATGTACCGATCGAGCGACACACGGCCACACGGTTTCAATTATCTTGTCGCATTTAGTTCGACACGGTTCAAGACTCAAAAGTCTCATCTTCGGAACTGTAACGAGCCGAATATCGTCTTGTTCACTTTCGTTTTATGAACATCGATCGTCGACCAGTGTGACCACTCCCTTATTTTAGCATTTTAGTAAAATCGCGTACAAAAATACCCTATATAATCAAACCCGGACATTACACCACTAGTATTAAAATAATTGTGCTATGAAAACCATAATAGGATATAATTACTGAAGGTGCAATGAAAACCAGCGATAATAAACATGATCGAGTTTAACAAAATAGCGGGCTGGCAACACTATCGATTTAAAACGTATTGTTATATCGTGATAACTGAGGCTTAGAAAAACTTAAACTGAGTGGTGTTAAGGTGTTGATACACGGTACTGAAGGTAATAATTTTTTTTAGCGCTAGCAATTTTTAACTTCGCTGAGAACAGCGTTGATAATTCAACAATACGCGTTTTTAGGTAAGCCAAAAATAAACGCAAAAAAAGTATTTTAATGTTTAGCTATCGCCCTAGTGACTAGTGTTAATAAGAAAAGGTATTAGAATCTCTACATTTATGAATTATTATTTCACACCTCAGACATTAGGCTAATTAGTTCCAAGTTTATTAAATACAAATCGCCAAATAGAATTGTGTGTTGATCGTTATTATTGTTCTTTTTTAATGCTTCCATATTAATTGTAAGATATTTTTTGGGCCATTGTTATTATAGAACCAATAAAAAATGACTATATCAATTATACATAAATTACTCAAGATCTTGATCTTGTATTTGGTAATCGGTGTTAGTACAGACTCTATACCAACATTAGATTACGATTTTCAAACAATCAACACATTCACATTCGCACCTACAACGTAAATTAACAAAAAAAAACAAAGAAAAAACTTAAACCATTGTTAACCGCACCTCGTGTAACCACTTCCTAACCCATTGCGTGTTAATACAGTTAGCTATCAGATAAGATCCAACGGTTAACATCAACCAGGTTCACAATTAACCATTCAGATTGTACAGATAACCGCTTGAATGCAAATTAAACGGTTGAAAAAAAAATGGTGCGTTTGAGTGCGTTTTGTGGGCGGTCGTTGGTTCCGTGTGAAGATACACTAATGACAAAATTGCTTATTTTGTGATACGTGATGTGTGGTTGGTTGTTTTGAAATTTTGTGTTTAATAAGTAAGTGTGTGTTTGCTTAAAGGTGGAAGCAGAGTGGCTTGTGATTATTTAGGCGGCCAACAAATTATGTGAAACTTTTTGCAAAAGAAACATGCCTTTAATGTCGCAGCTTTTATTAATTACAATAAAATTAATAAAAGCTGCGACATTAAAAACTTGAACAACTTTTCATGCAAGAAAACTTTAATAAAATGGTTTGCCAAACTATCGTACGAAGAGACGGAACAAATTTTAAGTTAACTAAATTACACCAAACATATGCACTCACACACACACACACATACACACACACATACACACGCACTAACACACCACATTATAATACTTTTTCATTTATGTAATAATAATATACCTAATTTTATTTTTGTTTTTGTTTAAAGATAACTACTTATTAATATTAATTTTAAGTTAACGCAACTCCGGCCCCCAAGATACAGGCTCAGCCTAGTTTGGGGACCTCTGTTTCGTAACAATAGTAAAATTTAACCTGTTACGTTTATTATTAGTGCTAGTTATATTAAGAAACTATTGTAACAATGACTTAATAAATTTATTCTTATTCTTATTCTTATTCCTTAAAATAACCCTCCTTTTGGGCTTCGCCGCAGTCGGGTAAAAACACAAAGATGTATAAAATAACTTTACTTTCAGAAATAAGTTAATTATTTGTTTCATTGACTTTTTACCACCGACTTGGTTTCCTACTCAACAAAAACTCCTTTGTTTGAAGTTCGTTAAAGATACCAAAATATACAAAAAAAAAAAAAAAACAAATACGTTTGTAATTGACTCTTTAACGTTCATCTTGTTGAGATAATGTAAATCTAATGGGCAGGAAAACGGGTCCATATTGGCTCACCTAAAGTTCTTTACCCGAAATTGTTCTTCCTAACGATTTGTAATCCGAATGATGACTCGTCCTAAAATTTTTCATCCTAAAGTTTTCATTCATGCTATTTGTAGTAGGTACTACCGGCGATGTTCATAACACTCATGTTTCCGAAAATTGTAATTCATAATATCATTATTGTAAATATATTTAAACTACTACTGTTTTTTTTCATAACGCTTTTATTCCTAAACATAATTACCATAATATTTTCACTCTTATAACTGTTCAGAATCATTAAAGTTCATTTCACTGATTTTTGTCTTAAATGAATGAAATTCAGATCAGAGTGTCGTCTTGGGGGCACTATGAAAAAAATACTTAGAAGAATTTCGCGACCAATTTCGTAGTTGGTGCGTTTTTCTTATTATTGTTTTTTACCATCGTCCTTATTTTGGTGGTCTTAATGATTTCTAAAATTTTGTCCACCTATTTTAATAATACTGATTATTATGAATAAAAATAAATCTAAACAAAAAAGAAATGACTTTGAATAATAGTGTAAAAGATGGTTATGTTGAGAAAATATAGGAAAACAAATAAAAGTATAATAGATGTTTATTGCTACTGACATTATGTAGTTGAATGCTTCGGAATATGAACATTAGAAACAGAGTAGTTAGGAATTGTGATTGTTAGGATGAAAAATGTTAGGAAGAACATTTTCGGATTTCCAATTATCGGAGTTGAAAATTTAGGCGAACTTTGGCGCACCCCAGGAAAACACTTTTTTTTGCTAACGACAAAGTCACAATAAGGTTTTTTTTTTGCAAAAGTACGAGTACCTTCTGTCATGTCAGGTAAACCTTTCCATTTCAATAAGCTATGTTACCAGCGTTGCAGATTGACTAATCTTTTAGCTATAAAGTTAGTTATTCTCAAATCGTGTGCTCTTGCTGAGATGAGAAAAGGAAATATAATTATTGCAGTCAATCATAATGTGCCTAGCCATTGTCCCAAATTTATTGGGCTTCCAGTCTTACCGGTTGCAGCTGTATACCAGTATTTGCATGGAGCGACTGCCTATCTAATCCTCACAACTGCAGGTGACTTACTATTAGTTAATATGATACGCTTAGTAAGCCCGATTGTCAGACTTTGGGACCACTTTCAAAGATCTAAAATTGACACCCGGGAGCAACGGATAAAAGGGTTTTCCGAGGCACGGAGGAAACTTGGTATTCAACGGGTCACCCCTACACTGACCAGCCTAGACAAGCGCAGTTTATTCTAAAGATCGATCCGAGCATATTTTATTACTAGATTTTGCCAGCGGCTTCGCCCGCGTGAATATGACGATTTTCCATACAAACTTTCATCCCCTATTAACTCCCTTAGGGGTTGAATTTCGACCTTAAAAAAAACCTTCCTTATTCCTTGTCTACATTATAAAGGGAACCTTTGTGCAAAATTTCAGCTTTCTAGGTCCAAGGGTTTGGGCTGGACGTTGATGAGTCAGTCAGTCAGGACTCTTTTTATTATGTAGAAATCTACATACGAACAGACGAGACACGAACTCCTCTAGTGATAGTCTACTACGCCCCGGTTGGGGGCCTTAAAGTCATTTGAAGTCATTACAGGATAGTCCTATCGAGCAGTCTTGCCAGTTGAGTTGTGAATGCACCAAGCTAAAAAAAAAGAAAACAAAGCATCACCTTGTCACTTAGATTTAAAACATATTTTGTATATTGTTTCAGGTCACAGCAAATATTACTGCTTCATGAAAATCGAAGAATGAGAAATACAAAGGTCTATCTTGAAGAGTTCCGATAGACTAGCTAGACACTACGGATAAACAGCCCCAAACGGTTTTTTTCAATCAACGAAAAAAACTTCGAGCAATAAGATTAGATTATCAAAAGACCGTGTCGTAAAAAAGACATAAAAATTAAATAATTATATCATTATACAACCATTGTAATCTATTGTAATTTTGTATCTCATTACAGTTGAAATTACAATTAAGAAGCCTTCCTCTGATTGTAATCTACGAAATTAATTGGGGTCACTTTCGGGGTTTCATACGAATTTTTACGAATTTTATGGCAAATAAGGTCTTTAATATATTGGTTTAATTTATAGTTTTGGGTAGTATATGTTTTATAATTACATAATTTCTCTGTCAATGTTGCTTGAAATAAAATTTAAAACTTTAATGGTCGGTTTTATTGGGGCAGCGGAACGGCTCCTGGTCTAAATTGTATCGTAAATGTCCATTTAGGGTAGTTTGACTATCAAAGCAAGATGGCAATTAAAAATAATAATTAAAAATGACTTGAAAAATATAGTGATTCTTTGAAATTTAGAAGCTTTTGCACTACAAATATTATGACGACTAAAACAAAATAAAAACTCTCGATGGTTTTAACAAAGCTTCAAAACAGAAAGGGGTTTGGGTAAAGTTGGCATCGTTTTGAAGTTGCGCGGCCAGTAATGAAACTTGAATATTTTGAAAGAACAGAATAAAGCGATCAAAAAATATTATCGAGGCATTTCTCTAAATCTAATCGGAACGGAGATATTTGGTTTTGAATTGCTCATTAAAATCGAAGAAGTTATTAGTTATTACAGTCTATTGCACTGTTTAAGGTTCCTGTCGTATTTTTTTTAGAATTCAGACGGCACGGTTGGCGCAGTGGCTCAAGCAGTTGACTGCTGCGCTACGTGTCGCGGGTTCGATTCCCACACGGGGCAAATATTTGTATGACCTACATATAGTTGTTTCGGGTCTGGGTATTTGTGTGTTTGAGTTAAAATGTTTGTGAATGCACCCACGATACAGCAGAAGTTCCTAGTGCTGGCCAACGATGAAAAAAATAATCAAAATAAATTAAATATGTACGTAGATTGCATGGCTCGATGTCTGTTATCTATGGGCTGATGCATTTTAAAGACTTGGCATTTTCTTGGACATTGTGATCGTTTGTGTATTGTGACAGACCCAGCATACCTCTTTAGACTCTTATATGTTTAAGATTTGGATGTATCCAATGGATGTTTATCACCATGGATGTAATTAACAGTTAACGCTATGTTTTCTGTTATATTTTCTGTTATGTTTTCTGTTATGTATCCTGTTATATTTTCTGTTATGTCTTCTTCTATGTTTTCTATTGTCTCTTGCTATGTTTTTCTGTTGTTATCTGCTATGTTTTCTGTTATATTTTCCACTATGTTTTCTGCTATGTTTTCTGTTATGTGTTCTGTTATGTTTTCAACTATGCCTTCTGTTATGTATCCTGTTTTATTTTCTGTTATGTTTTCTACTATGTTTTTCTGTTATGTCTCTTGCTAAGTTTTTCTGTTGTTATCTGCTATGTTTTCTGTCATATGTTCGACTATGTTTTCTGCTATGTTCTCTAAGCACTATGTTTTTCTGTTATTTTTCTGTTATGTGTTCTGTTATGTTTTCAACTATGCCTTCTGTTATGTTTTCGGTTCTGTTAAAAAATACCTAGCTGTGAAAGAGCGGAGTCTCCTAATACAGGCTTTTTATTTGCTTAAAAGGAGGCTCCAATCATCAACTTGTTGTTACTCTCTTGGTTACTGAATAAATAATTTTTAATTTTTAATTTTAATTTAATTTAATTAACAGTGCATTTTGCATTTGTTGCCAGCGAAGTCTGAATCGTGTCGGCGGCGGGACTCGTATTACACATTCATCTAGACGGACATTTACGTGTACATTCTCGTAGAAACTGCTACACAAGGGCTTTATTTATTCCTTTTCCCAACTATGTTGGGGTCGGCTTCCAGTCTAACCGGATGCAGCTGAATACCAGTATTTTACATGGAGCGACTGCCTATCTGACCTCCATGTCCCAGTTAATACTGGGTAATATGATACCCTTTGTTAAGACTGGTTGTAAGACTTTCAGGTTACTGACAACCAGTAACGACTGCAAAAGATCTAGGTATATATGGCAGCCGGGACCAACAGCTTAACGTGCTTTCCAAGGCACGGAGGAAACTCGGTATATAATCCACACCCACCCATCCACAGACCAACCTAGGCAAGCGTGGCTTAACCTAAAGACCGACCCGAGTAGCAGTTATTATTAAGCCAGCTCTAATATCAACCTTCTAAACACATAACTAAGATTTCTTTACGCAGAACAGTAATTGAAGAAGACATTTTTTTATTCTTCAAACGGAAATATCTCAGCTTAGAAATGACTTAGGACAAAAATAATTTAACATGTATGTGTATTTGACACAGCACAACAAAATAACATGAAAATTAAAAGAGGCCGCTGAAAAAAAAAATGACGCCACTAGCCCATACAAAGTTACCCAAACCCCTTTAATAAAAATTAGGTATAACCCAAAACTACCACAAAATAGGTGTTATAAATAATAAATAAATTACAATAAATTAATCAAAACCGAAATTAATTTAAAACAATTATGGTAACAACATACCTCCAAAATTCCACACACTTTACCCCAAAATATTAAAAATTAAAAAACATAGTATAATATGCAAATTAACAAGATGGTTCAGTCTTAATCGTGTTATTAACAGGGTAACCCCTAATTCGAGGTCGTTGTCTTAACTAACTGTTAATAGGGTTTCTGTTACCGACCCTTAACTTTAAGGAGAAGTTAAAAAACAAGGGTGATTTTGACTCAATATTTTGGAATAAATTATAACGTAACATCATGCCTGTAATTCCGCGGTGGAGGTGTACCTTGTTCAACCTCATTTCGCCACTTAAGGCGAGGTTGCACTACTTTGTTTTTATGTACGCACGACACCCCCCATGCACCCCCTGCCCTGCCGCGCGAACGATATATTGCCTAAATTTTGACTGTTTTTTCCCACTTGGAGAAAAACGATAAAGAAATTATACATTATGTGACCCGAGATCATACACATTTTTTACGACCTTTATTATGATATAAGTTTTATTTTTCAAAGCCTAATATAACTCAAGTAAAACGATTATTTAGCCATCATTTGGACATGTCTTTGCGATTTAATTGGATGCAGTGAAGTGTAAGTAATCGTGTATCGCATGCCCGACATAATTATCATGATCGAAGAGTCAACTATGTAATACATTTTTTTCAAAATTTAAATAACAACAATAGCGTTTTACTCGTACATGGAATGGCCATGTACGAGTAAAACGCTATTGTTGACGACGTTTATCGGGGTAACCTTTCCTTAAGTCGTATAGTTCCATTAACACAAATTCGCCGTTATAGGGAGCGAGCCTATTTCCATCAACTGGACACAAATCTGAGAGAGAGTCTCGAGCCTGAGATATTCCTAATGGAAAAACCCCCTAAACACTTTGCCTGACCTAGGAATCGAACCAAGGCACTCATGATGACCATAAACAATGTTCAAACCATCAGCTCACTTTCAAAATGAACAATACTCTACCTAACTCGTACATCAAGAAAATAGCGCACCATTGGTTAAAAAAAACCCTCAGAAACGATAAAAAGCTTAGTGATACAAAATCATTATAATCACTAATTAAAATATTATAATACCTGTCATCGTTAATAAAACATTATCAAGCATTATACCCGCTAAACATCAGGTGGGTACGCAGGAAGGCACGGTCACTCGTTACCAGAATGGAATATTTAAGGGTCCAAAATAACCATCGCGTTAGCGCTTTCACTGTACATATATTAACATAATAAGTGGGTATAAATATTTATACACAAAAGAACTATGTAATTAATGGTCACTGCAATCCTGTTTTTGGGTTAAAATGTACGGAATTACTTGCGATGGTTATCAGTTAATCGATGATCTTTTGGGGTTCCGTGGGGAGAATATTTAATTTAAATTATTTTGAGAGCTTTTTTTTTGTAATATTCTGACCAGTAGGGCTATTGCGTATCTTTTTAATGTCAGTGTCTATCATAAGTGTCCATAGATTAACTGTAAATTGGTTATGGTTTGGTACATTTTTTTCTTAAAAACTCACCATTTGACAGTTATATTTGATAGACACTATATGTTATCCACTGTCATTAAAAGATACGCAATAGCCCTGTAGGTGACTGAATAGTTGGATGGATGGTTAAGAAAATGAATCCCTTTGTGTCTCATAAAGTTAGATCATGTTAGTCCCTGCTGGTATTTGAAGATCTTTATCAGTCGTAACGAGAAGAAGCACTAAAGTCTAACAACCAGCCTTACCAAGGGACACCAGTACTAAATGACTTATGGAGGTCAGATAAATCGTCATTTCATGTAAAATAACTTCATTACATCCGAAAACCTTGACGCTTAGGAAATCAGTGGTGACAGCCTACTTCATCTTCTGCTCAGCGTGTAGAAAAACTGTGTCGACACAAAACTAAGCTACTGGATTAGTGCTTATAGGTAGCGTCCATCAGTTCCTGTAGTGAACTTACAACAAGACAAGCGACATGATAAGTATACCATCTTGACAGCAATAAACTGGTTATTTTTTTATCTAGAATGGAAGATATTAAAATCTATATGACATCAATAGATGTGACTAATAGTAGTCATCATCCAAGTCATCATCATCATCAGCCTATAATGTTCCCACTGCAGGGACTCAGGCCTCCTCTCTAGGAGAGGGATGGGCGATAATCCACCACGCCGGCCCAGTACGGGTTGGTAGATGTCACAATGTCTTCGAATTGTTTGGTTCTAAGAAATGCCAGTTTCCTTACGATGTTTTCCTTCGCTATTTTGAGACACAGAGCGTTTCAGAGAAGTAGCACCTTTTTGCGTCAACTTAATGAAAAACTGACATTCTGTAACAAAGAAAACAAAAGTAAAACTTTAAATATAACAAGCATATATTAACAAGAAGTTAAAAGACCATTATGTACAAACTTGCATAATTTTATTGGTCACAAAATTACAACCCTTAACGACCACTCAAAAATGCATATCAAGTCATAATTGCCTTTAATTAAATGTAAGGAACCTTGGAACCATTTTCGGGTACTTAAATTTACCTTAATGTATTGTATTATTCAACTAGTTTTTGTGGAGTATCACCGATAACTGTTACAGTTCGTGTCCTGATAAAAAGTAAATTCATTAGACTTATAGATAATTATGTTATGGTAGTAATAAAACTTTTTTTCGACCATAAACAAAGACATTTTGTTGTGGTGCGAGTAATTTTGAACTACACTTTTAAAAGCTTGTTGTTGTTTCGTCTTATTTATTGCCAGTTTTCTAACTAACTGCTGGACTGATTATGATAAGATTCCTGGCTAATATTCTGAACTTTTGTTTATCTTGAAATATGACAAAATGGCATGAATTTTATTTCATGTTTTTGTACTATTTCTTACGCTTATCTGGTAGGAATGGTCTGATAATAGTAAAAACTAAAAGGGTGCTTAAAAACGCCTACTTTAAATACTTCACTTGTAAAGGGTACTAAGCTGTTATACAAATGGCAGTTGCAACACTAACCGAACAGTTTATTTTATCGTTACGACTAGAAATAATCCTTTTAAACCCTTCTTTCGCGGTTAGAAATACCGATATTTTATTTAAAGTGCATTGAAAGGTGTTGGAAACACACAAAGAAACATAAAAATTCACACTTACTACAGGAATATCACGTGCATATCTTTGCACTATTATCGTACAATAAATACCAAACAATTACAATACCAAGGTTTTTCTAAAACAATTTCAAACAAACAAACATCTAAATCGATTCAGCTCAATTACAAAACTTAACCCTCATCTGCTAATGGGTACAAAAATTTTTTTTATTTTTTTATTTTACATTTTTACACTCAGAACGAAAATAACCTTTTTCAAAATGGCGTGCACTTCACAATTAGGGTTATATAGATAAGTGGGGACATGCCAAAACATAGTGCTAATGACGGCATGACGGTTGACATCGTGACAGCCTAATGTGACACAGTAATTGTCAGCGAAATGTCACTAAGGACGTAAACACACCGCCGCCGTTTGTTTGTCTTTGATGACGAAAAATAGAAGAAAAAACGGCAAAAAATTTGTAGGTATGTGAATTTAAAAATGCTGGAGTTGTGTTTTGGACAATGTTCTTTCTGGTTTTTGTTTGCTGACTAAGAAAGGTCAACGTTTGAGTGTCAGTCAAAAACTTATTAATGTGTCAAGTTTGTATTAGCTTTAGGTACTTAAAGTAAAGTGGTAATGACATAAAATCTTTATGGAAATAATAGTAAAAAAAATATACCATAGACACAACTTTATAATTTATTCATCTGTGAGTCAATAATTTCAAATGTTTCCAAGCCTAAATATTAATAGTTAATTAAGTATACTTCGTATAAAAGTATTTTAGCAACCGTCACTATGCGTGAGTCTTAGGCAATTTCTTTCAATTCCATACAAACAAGAAAATAATCTAAATCAGCCTTCAGCATCTAGTCACACCAATGAACTTACTTGCACATGAATGACAGTAATTACAAATGTCACCCAACTTACAATTTAAAATGAGAAATGGCTACACCATAATTACCACTAATTATTTTGCGACTTTTACTCCTTTCTTAAAATGTGACGAAAAGAAAAAACACTTTTTATATTTTTTTATTTCGGCCTGGCAACATTGTTATATCAATTGCGCCAAGTGACGTGACGTAATTACTGTAATAAATTTAAAAACAATATGGCGCTCAAGATGGCGGCGATAGCCGATGTTCGCAATAAACTGTTTTTAATGACTTTAAACCACCTGCACGAATTTGTCCCCGAGACATCGGTAGTAACGTTAAATTATAAAGAAAGTTTAATATGAAAGTTAGTTGAAAATTAACCATTAATTTTAAACTACCCTTTGATTTAAAGGTAGTAAATCAAACTAAAGTGTTTCCCTTTTAGACCGTTTTGGTAGTTAACTATTAATTAAAATCTAAAAATAATTAATTTGAAATTAGAGTTTATTGTTTTCCATAAAATATTATAATTTTTGCTCGTAACTGTACTAAGTAGTTTTAACAACCCCCTTGATAAAATCTTCTAAAACACATTTTTATATCTTTAATTAATAAACCCAACTCTTGTTGGTCTTAACCCTAAATTGCCGACTGCCTAAATAAAGATAACTCGACGTGAAAATTTTTCATTTTCGTAAAAGATTCTTTAGGGAACTCTAAAAACAAAAAGGTGGTCGGAAAATCGAATTAATTAGCGCATCAACAGGTGGCGAAGATAACTCAGTTACGACTTCAGGCGAATTTAAAAATTCCATTTCTACTCGTCCGGAGAGTTTTAACGATTTTGCTAAGTGAGCGATGAAGTTGTAGATGCGGTATCATTAAATATTCATTCATTTTATTATCTGCTGAGTCTTTTCCCAATTATGTTTGGCTTCCAGTATAACCGGAAGAAAGCACCTAAATACCAGTATTTTACATGGTCGTCTGCCTATCTGACCTCCACAATCCAGTTAGTACTGCGTAATATGATACCCCAAGGGGTAACAACGCGGCTCCGACACAAGGGCGAAGAAGGAACATGGGTTTGGTTTTTAGTCAGTAGAAGTCTGACACTCCCCTTCGCTCTGCCCAAGAGCGGGGGGGGGGGGGGGGTCATTTGATTTTCCACCAACCAAAAAAAAAAAAAGGGGTAAGGTAAGACTGGTTATCAGACTTTCGGGACACGGACTACCTGTTACGACTGTCATATAGATCTACAAATGTCAGTCGAATCTTAACGTGCTCTACAAGGCACGGTGGAACCTCCGTATCCCATCTACAGACCAACCTAGGCAAGCAGGGCTTAACCTGAAGATTGATACGAGTGGCTGTTATTATCCAGAACTGCTGCGATTCAGTTTGTACACTCATAAGTACTAGATTGCCTCCTCCATTCCTTCACACCTCCTCACCAAATTGGAACTCCCCACATTTTCTTTTTGTCTCAATTTACTTAAAGATTGCATTCCGTCCTGTAATTAATGATTAGTCTGTTCCTGATTAGCGCTAATGGCGGCGATTGTCTCGTTTGCGCAGGCGGCGGTGATTTGAAACAATTTGTGTTCTGTTTTATTGGGGACCGTTGGTGGTGACGGCTTTCTTTAGCTTCTAATTTGGTTCTGTTTTGGATACTTGTGTATTATATTGAATAGTATAATCATACGGTAATATTCCCACTGTTGGGACACAGGACTCGTCTGTAAAAGAGGAAGTGGGCTTCGATTCAGCATCCTAGTCCAGGACGAGTCGGCGGATGTCACATAATATGGTTTAATGATAGTGTTGATGAAATGATTCACAAAAATTAGAGTGCCTTTCTGGTTTCAGTCTCAAGACCACGTAATTAGTGGTCGTAACGAGATCAATAACTTGTATTTAGTCATGAAACTTTACACCTCCACACATCGAGAGTCTTGATGAAATCTCCGAAACTATGCATTTTTGGTCCACGTATTCTAGGACTTTTTGTACTCATTATTTACCCTAGAATCTATATAAATAAAAAGAGAAGTAAGTAAGTAAGTAAGTAAGTAAGTATATTTATTTGCTCAAACAATGTGTATACATACAGAACGGTGATGTCATGCATGCAAGATATTATTATAAATTATTATGTTCGACATGTTTGCCACCTAAGCGACGTGCAAATATATATAAGTTGTTTTAAATTAATTTCAGTAAATAAAATAATTCAGAAGGTTACATAGACTCATTAGAAAAAAATCAAATTAAAGAAATAATAACAAATAATAATTTAAAAAATGACAAATTTACAACAAAAAATTAAAAATGTCAATAAAATAAAAATACTATACAATGTCAAAAATATTAAAATGTCAAAAATGTCATAATATGAATACAATAAATTGTCAAAATTACAATAAAATTATGTCAATAAATTAGGATCTCAAATAAATAGTAACCAAATTTTAACTTGCTGGAAATGACTCTGCCATAAATTCATCAATTTTATAATAAGCTTTGGTCGTTAACCATAGCTTTAATTTCGCCTTCAAGTCTATGTTAGTAAGCTCCCTCCAACTTTTTGGTAATTTATTATAAATAGTTGGAGCCATGCAAAGAACACTCCCGCGCATAAATGCTGTCCGACTTGACTGAAGGCAGATCTGACTTTGATCACGGCGATTTCTTGGAAATTGATCTGACATGCGGGGAAATAACTCTGGATTGTTTCTAATAAATACAACAGTCTCTAAGATGTAAAGAGATGGTAATGTCAATATTTTATGTTCTTTGAAATAGGGTTTACAACTGTCCGTGGTTTTTAAACTAAACATGGCTCTGATGCATCTCTTTTGAGCTTTAAACACTATCTCCTTGTTTGTTGAATTACCCCAAAATATAACGCCGTATCGGAGTATAGATTCCGTCAGACCGTAGTAGGACGTTAATAACGCCTCAGTATTAACAGTTCGCGCCAAAATATTCAAAGCATACGCATTACTACTAATTTTTTTACTTAGAATCTCTATGTGCGCCTTCCAATTTAAATTGCAATCGATAGTTAGCCCCAAAAATGTTGTCGTATTTACTGTGTCAATAATATTATTCTTATATGTAATGTCAAAATTCGGAAATGTCATTGCACGCTTGCTAAAATGAATTATAACAGTTTTAGTCAAATTAATTTTTAAATTATTATTTTCTAACCATTTTATTATTTTTATTAAAGTATTCGTTATTTCATCTTTATACAGATCTCTTTGGTTACAAGGTATAGATATAGTACTGTCATCTGCAAAAAGTATCATAGGATGTTCTATTGCCATTGGAAGGTCATTAATATAAAGCGTAAAAAGTGGTGGTCCTAGTACACTTCCTTGTGGAACTCCATACCTAACTTTCCGTTCTTCAGATAAGATTTTCTCTTCTTTTTTGGTATTAACATTCAATCTTCTTATTTCTGTTACTTGTATTCTATCACTTAAGTAGGATTCTAAGAGATCAAGTACATTACCTCTTACTCCATAAGCATCTAATTTTTTAGCTAAAGTACTGTGTTGAACATAATCAAAAGCCTGGGTCATGTCACAGAAAATAGCACAGACTGGTTTATTGTTATCCATATTTATTATTACATTCTGCAAAAAGTCATAAATAGCCATGTTAATGGTCTTTTGTTTCCTGAAACCCTTTTGTTCTTTACAGAGAATTTTATTCGCTTCTAAGTAAGCACTCAGTTCTTTATATATGTATTTTTCAATTATTTTAGACACAATTGGTATTAATGCAATCGGCCTGTAGTTTTCCATTAACTCTCTATCCTGTTTTTTATATAATGGCTGTATCACTGACTTTTTTAGAGCGTCTGGAAAAGTACCTTCGCTTATACATAAATTTATAATATGACTTAAGGGTTGGCATAGATCACCAGCTACTGTTTTGAGGATTTTTGTGCTGATACTGTCGTAACCCACACTATTTGTATTTTTAAGCGCTAACGTGATCTTGAATATATCAAGAGGCAGGCTTGGAGCCATGAACATGGAATCCTTTCTATTTTCAATATCTTTCGTGACACTGTCTCCCGAATTAAGGATTGGTTGAATTTTATCGATAAAATAATTGTTAAATGAGTCTGAAATTAGTTTAACATCCGTGATAACTTCGTTATTAACTTTAAGTTTATTAATGTTATTCTTTGGTAAATTTAATTTTACTTCATTTATTATTTGCCAAGTTGTCTTGGATTTATTTTTTGACGTCTGAATTTTATATATATTTTGTGCTCTTTGAGTTAGATTCATGATTTTTTTGAATAATTTCGCGTAATTTTTAAACTGCGTTCTATTTTGCTGGGTAGGTTTTAAACGGAACTGCCACAATAATTTCCGTTTCTTCTCACTACATTTTTTTATTCCACGAGATATCCATTTTCGTTTTTTGTTTACATTTATCGTTATACGGATCTCTGGGAAGCACTGATTATATAAGAATATGAAAATATCAGCAAACGCCTTATATGCTACATTTGGATCATTAGCCTCATATATTTCTGAGAAAGTCAAACTGCGTAGATAAGATTTAAATTTTATTATGTTACCCTTATTATAGTCCCTTTTTATCGTTGTCCACCGTTTGATTGTACACAGTGTTTTTACTGGACATTTTAGCAACTGTGCCGTGTGATCCGACAACGCTAATTCCAATACTGTGGCTTTCCAAGATTTACGAAAGTTATGCGCAAAATTGTCAATGCATGTTTGGCTCTTAAGACGAGTTGGTTGGTATAGAGCCAGTTTCAGGTTAAAGCTTAGTAACACATTTTCAAATTCTATACTTTGTTTAGTTTGCTTAAGAACATCAACGTTAAAATCTCCAACTAAAACTATATTTTTGTGACCTTTTTTTAACAAGAGGTTTACTAAACGTTCCAATTTATCCACAAATTCGTTAAAATTATTGGGATTTGGCACTCTATAGATACAAACACATACAATTTTATGGGCAATTAGTTCAATGGCGCAACATTCAAAAGTCCCTGTTGAGGCAAACTTTGCTATTTGAGTTAACTCTCTCCATTGATGACCCGCCTTCACGAGTATACATGAACCACCTCTTTTGGTTTGCCCCCGACTAAAACAGGCAGCAAGATCATAATTGTTTAAGTTCAGATTTTTTTCATATCCTTCGGCCATGAAATGTTCTGTGACGCATAAAACATCGATGCTTATGTTTCTATCTAATAATTCGCTTAGACAGACCGCTAGACTATCACATTTACTCAGCAAGCCAGCAATGTTTTGATGCATAAAATATAGATGGTTAGTCAAGAAAAAAATTATTTTCAATTAATGTTTCGTCAGTTTTGTGTACGTCATTACATTGCGCATCTACAGTCTTATTTATGTCAGTTACTAAATCCAGTAGGTCCTTAAATATAATACTTAGTCCGAGGTTATTCAATGTACCAGAGTATTTATCAAACATGCTACAATCATATTCGAGATTAAGATTACTGTCTAATAGAAATGCATGTCCGTGCGTTAATATATCTAAATATAAAAGATTATTAAATGTCACTACTCGGCAGTTGAATAAGCTTGTGTCAAATGGATATTTATATGTTGGTAAACAAATAATAATGTTAGTATGTTGCACTGTTTGAAGAATATCCCTTAAGTGAAAAATAATATCATAATAATTGTTGGTTCTGTTGAAGTCTTCTTCTCCGAGGAGTACAATGCAGAAATCATTCATGGTATAATTTGCTAGTTTTATCTCCAGTCCATTCAATAGGTGTTTTGTGTTACTGTGTGGTTTCAGATAATGGCACAATGTATGTTTATTATTTTGGAATATGTTTTCCGCTGTGGACAGCACGTCATTTTTGTTGTTAGTGCTTAATATACATATTTTATGTTTCGCCATCCGCTTTTCTCTATTCTGGCCATGAGTTTTATTTTCTAGAATTGACTGTTTATTGTTTGTCATATTCTGATCATTTAGGGTTTCTTGCTTCTGTTTGTCCTGTTTTTGTTCTATTAATAATTCTGGTTTCCGTTGAATTTTTTTTGTAATTGGCTGTTTTGGTGTAGTTTGAGGCGTAGCAGTCAACTTCGGTGATTGATGTGAGTTTATCTTAATAGTTTTTGCAAATGGAGATGGTGAGGCTTGTTTGCTTCTTGAGTCTGTCGTTATTGGAGTCCTTTGGTTTTGTTTCCGTTTTTGCTCAGATCTAGGTGTGTCATTTATGTCTGTTAGGGTAATGGTCTTATAGGTTTCTATGACTTTTAAGTATTTTTGTATATCCGATTTTAAGCGAAAGTTTTCAATGTTGAGGTTTTCAATCTCCTGGTGAGCAACTAATAAGTCGTCAGCCAATTGTTTTAATTTTTCATTCTTTTCTAGTAGCGCTTGACTATTATTTAATGAAGTGTTCGGCAGACTCATCATAGTCGTATCGAATAAGTCCGAATTGTCCTGAATGGCACTAATGTCATTTAATGAACTTGTTTTGTGTATTTTACGATAGGTGATATTGTTACTTTCTTCCATTATTGTTGATAAAATTTTCACAAATTAAAATTTGCGTTTAACGGAACGCAGACTCAAATTGCAAGTATCTAAACTTGATTTATTAATTTTTGAACGAAGATTATCCTGTCAATGTTGCGAGTTGGCCTGTGATTGGTTAGTATGCCAGCTGATCTTTGTTTACATTGAAAACATATCTGGTTTTGAATTAACAACTGTTTTTTCTTGATGGTATTGTTATTTATGTGGCCGAATCATTGATATTATGCCTTAAATTTCACTTATATGTACAATATTGTTTATAACCAACCTTTTTAATGGCTTTGAGACGTATTGTTCTCCAAATATTTATCTCCGAATCATAATTGCTTTGTTTACACCGTCTTGTATGTATGCACTGTTATCGTCGTAATTTGCAGATTTATAACTTTAATAACACTGTCACTGATAGAAAATCTCACAATAAGTATGTTTAGGTAACTTTGTATATTTATATCGGGTCTTAAATAGTTATTTATCAATTTATTGTGCAGAAGAGATGTTGCTTCGTGCGGGGTTACCAGCCCAAAAAAGTCAAACACTCAAAGAAGTCCTGACTGACTGACTCATCAACACCCAGCCCAAACCCTTGGATCTAGAAAGATGAAATTTTGCACAGTGGTTCCCTTTATAATGTAGACAAGGAATAAGGAAGGATTTTCGGAAATTCAACCCCTAAGGGAGTTAAATAGGGGATGAAAGTTTGAATGGAAAATCGTCATTTTTGTAGTTAAACCGACATCCACGCGGGCGAAGCCGTGGGCAAAGGCTATTTATAGAATATAAAAAAAACATGTTTTCTACCGTTTACTACTAAATATATACCTATAATATACACCCTTCGCTGTGCTACAATAAAAGTGATTTAGGTGACATGTTCTCAACGTTCACAGGCCGAGTCGTTTCCGGTGGCGGTCGGCGCAACTTCCCGTCCCGTGTTTCCGGCGTTTTCCTCTGAAGGAAAAAGAAGGTTTTTATGTAAAAAAAGAAAATATATAATGTATGTACGTTTTGTGGTTGTTTTATTTATTGGTGAAGAACTAATGGTGCTGGTATGATGGTGGGAATAAATGAATATTTTTTAAAGAATACTTATGTTTTTTAATGTCTTTGGTATAACTTACCAACTCCCATGAACCTCATTAGAAAAATGGGAACATTTGATAGCTTCATCAGGTTGGGCTAGAACATGTACGGCATGTAGCCAATACAGTTAGGACAACTATACCCAGGTGATGCTGACGATGACGAAAAGTAACATAAAAAAATAATAATGGTTTTCTCCTTATTATATTTTTTTTTTTTTGTACTCTACCTCAGTGCTGTCCTATTTGACCCTAAGGTTGACTGGTAGCGTCGGGGCTGTTGATTCGTCGGGGCTGTGGATTGTCGAAAGGTTAACGCGGCTCCGACACAAGGGCGAAGAAGGAACATGGGTTTGGTTTTTAGTCAGTAGAAGTCTGACACTCCCCTTCGCTCTGCCCAAGAGCGGGGGGGGGGGGGGATTATTTTCCACCCACCAAAAAAAAAAAGGTTGACTGGTAGAGAGAATGCCTTGTGGCATTAAGTCCGCCTATATGTACCACTCTTGTGCATGAAGTTTAAATAAATAAATAAATAAAAAAACATCACGCCTGTAATCCCCGATGGGTTAGGCAGTACCTAATAGTATACCCACATTTCATCAGTTATGTTTAGGTCCCATGTAATAGGGGGCGAGCCTATTGCTATCAACTGGGCACAAATCCAGACTCCGTGGCTGCTACCGAGAAATTCCTGATGGAATAATTCAATAACTACCCATACTATTACCTACTATACTCCATTTACTATAAGATTAGAATTTTAAGTTGACCGTTTTTACAGTCCGTTCAACCGATTTTGACTTCTATACCGTAGGCATAAGAATGGCATTATAAGCAAAAAGAATGTTACAATACCGACTGTTTACTGCTGTATTTTGTCTTGATTTCAACGTAATAGAGTTCACAATCGGTTGAACGGACTGTAAAAACGGTTAATTTAAAATTCTAATCTTATAGTAAATGGAGATAAGTGCACCCATCAGCACAATGTTCTGAGTGTTTTACAAACGATGATCCCAAAAAGAAGTCATTTCTTAACAATATTGCGAAGGTTGCGGGATGCAAGACGCACAGGACCGGTCAATATGACGACACTTGGGGGAGGCCTATGTCCAGCTGTGGACGTCTTTGGCAATAGAGCAGGAAGCCAGCCTCCCTAGGTTGCTACTCAGATATTCCTGACGGAGATATATAATGCTTTGTCCGATCCCGGAATCCAAACTCAGTACCTCATCTTCAGCAGTTGTGTTTGCAGTCACTCGACAATAAGTATATAAGTAAACGGTTATTCCACAAAAAATATAAAACAAAGATTCAGCTGAAAGAAAACACGACTACATTTTCTACTTTTTCATATCATTACGATTTAACATAACGCTGCATTAGAAAGAGGTTGACAAAATTTATGGAACGCAATCGTAGAATTTATTGCTCCTAAGAAATGATGGGGGGTTTACTACCCCTTGAGTTTCACCCCCTGCTGTGCAAATATAAATATGTTGCGAGACTTAAGACACATTTGTTTTGAAAATAAACGTTTGTTGAACCCTGTGAGGGTAGTATAATTTTGGAATTTTCTTGGTATCCTGACTCCTGAGTTTAGGGTCGATTCCTGGTCAGGCTGTGTTTTCATCAATCATCATCAACAGCCTATTAATACTCCCACAGCTGGGATATAGGCCTCCTCTCTTTGAGAGAGAATGGGCTATAATCTACCACGCTTGCCCAGTGCGGATTGGTAGATGTCACATGTTTCGAATTTTTTGGTTCTAAGACATGCCGGTTTCCTCACGATGTTTTCCTTCACCGTTTTGAGAGCAGTGGTGATGAAATAAATTACACAAAGTAATGTAGGCGCCTGGGTTCGAACCCACGACCTACTGTTCGTAAGTCGGGGCCGCCACCACTGGGCCACCGCTGCTCTCCAAAGGCTGTGTTTTATCATTAGGAAATTCCCTCTTATACAAAAGTCTACATTTATGTTAATTAAATTATGATCAGGTTGATGATATGAGGGAGAAGTGAGTAAATGCCACTGTGACGTCTAACAGGGAAGAATGGAAAAATAAAACGTGTTGCGCCGACCCCAAACCAAATGATGAAGTGTCATCAGGTTCGACTTCTGATATCATCATCTGCCTATCCATTTCCCAACACTGTTGGGGTCGGCTACCATTTTAACCAGACGCATCTGAATACCAGTTTTTTAAATGAAGCGACTCCTTATTCCGACTCCTTATCTGTCCTGCACAAACAGTTATAACTGGGAAATACCTTTTTTTTTTGGTGTAAAATCATCGAATACCCCCCCCCCCCCCCCGCTCTTGAGCAGAGCGAAGGGGAGTGTCAGACTTCTAGTGACTAAAAACCAACCCATGTTCCTTCTTCGCCCTTGTGCCGAGGCCACGTCATCTCTTTCGATAATCCGCAGCCCCGACCCACTGGGAAATACCTTACTCTTTGGTAAGATTGGTTGTCAAACTTTCGGGCCACTGACTACCTGTAACGACAGTCAAATATCTGCAAATGGTAGCCGAGACCAATGGCTTAACGTGCTTTCTGAGGTACGGAGGTAACTCGGTATGTAATGGGTGGTCATTTCCAGACCAACCTAGGCATACACCTTACACAGGCATACACGGCTTGGCCTGAAGATGGCTTCGAGTTGCTGTTATTATTTAGCTGCAAGCTCCTTCGACGTGATTCGGCTTCTGATATAAGTATAGTTTATGATGTTCCCACTGTTGGGCACAGGCCTCCTCTCTCTCTGAATGAGAGTGGCTGATTCTGACAAAAAGCTAGAAGGGGTAAGCTTCGGAAATATTGACTAACCCGATTCCGAAAACTCTTTCATTAGCGAAAAGTTACATTATTCCCGAATGTTCGTGGTTCATGGTTGGAAAGGTTCATGGACAGGTGGATTGGTTCATTACTAATTACGAAAAGAGCTAACCCTTCAACTACCGATACTTCCACAAGCTTCATCAAAGAAAACACAGACTTTAGGTAAATACTGGCTGAAAAAACACTAGAAATAAAAGAAAGAAAATGTACCGAACAAAAACATTCAGAAAAGGATACAGTGTTGGTATTAACGTGGAAGACATCTCAATGTCGATATAAGGAGGGTGTTCGTAGATATCTTTGTCTGCTGATACCCGAACGATAAGGATTGATGTACACTAGAAGCTGTACTTGCTAGCTACACAAGGAACAGCGGTGGCCCAGTGACGGCCCCGATTTACTAACAGTAAGTCGTGGGTTCGAAACCAGGCAGGCGCATTAATTTGTGTAATTTATTTAATCATTGCTGTTCTCAAAACGGTAAAGGAAAACACATGCCTGAGTCCAGTGTGAATATTATAGGCTAATGATGATTATGATGATAAACAAGGAACATCGAGCCGACAACTTAATGCAAGACCCCCTAGTGTTCCATAGATGGCGATAGGATACTATTTCACGAAGCTTCCACGGGGTTTACACATAACTGGAAAATTATAAATAAGTGTTATAGGCCTACTACACGCACGCACTTCCCCACAGTTTTGCCTGCGGGATTACACGGTGCACACAGTACATCGCGCGTGTGGTTTGTAATGGTAATACAGTTTTACCAACCATACGCGCGATGTACTGTGAAGTGTGAACGAAAACTGTGGGGAAGTGCGTGCGTGTAGTAGGCCCGTATCACAGTACTTTTGCCTAAATCTTTGGGGTGTATCGAGGTATGAAAAGTGACAAAACAAGCGAGATGATGTGATGATGCACCAAGAGGGCTCACATCTATCCAATAATGTTGTAGTGTTGCCAATAACTTGATTGATTGATATGGAGATAGATAGGCTGCCTCGTCCGTCCAGTGTGAGGCAAAATGTTTTTCCATCGAGAATTACTCCGTAATACCGGTGTTTAAATTGTCCCTTTGCTAGGTAACAAGCTCGCCTTCTATTCATCATCAACATCCGCAGACCATCTTCAGCCATTGCCAGTTAGATTATATGCCTGTTTTTCATATGCCAAGTTTCGCGCTCTTGTGCTAGCCTCATCCAAGATATTCCCGCTTACCTTTCGGAGAAAATAGGCGCGATGATATGAGTTATCTCAATAGACAGAATGTAAATCCTAGCTTTCAGCCGTGAACAACGATTCTTATAAGATCCTTACCCCGTAGCAACATATAGCTTTCGAAAGCACATCTTCCCCTGTACAAGAACCCTTAAAAAGCAAATGTTTTCCCCGTCCTTTGTTCTCAGCAGAAGATACACTGCCGTTCACACATGAGCGCGTCCCTTTTTAATACCAGGGTGGGCTTCCTGCAGTAAAAGAATAACGCGTTTTTGTAGGGTAGATAGATATGTTAAGGATTAAACTTCTAAGGTGGAAACTTTTGTATGTATATAGTTTTCTTTTGGGTGGGGTTTTTTATTCTTTAAACCACGTCGACGGCACGTTTGGCGCAGTGGCTCAAGCAATGGACTGCTGCGCTGCGTGTCGCGGGTTCGATCCCCGCACGGAACAAATATTTGTAAGACCTACAGATAGTTGTTCCGGGTCTGGGTATTTGTGTATGTGAGTTTAAATGTTTGTGAACGCACCCACGATACAGGAGAAATTCCTAGTGTGGGGCAACGTTTTTTTTAAAAAAAAAAAAAACAAAACAAACAAACAAAAACTCAGTCACATTAACTTGACACTTGAGACGCTTGGCACTAGAGGCAGAGATGCGCGTCAAGTTAATATGACCGTGTTATAGAAAAGTTATTAAAGTTAAATTTTGTAGAGGAGCTCGTTGCTTAATAAGAACTGCCACTCGGGTCGACCTTTAGGTAAAGCTGTGCTTGCCTAGGTCGGTCTGTGGATGGGTGACCGCCCGACATACCGAGTTTCCTCCGTGCTTCGGAAAGCACGTTAAGCTGTTGGTCCTGGCTGCCATATATATAGATCTTTGGCAGTCGTTACAGGTAGTCAGTGACCTGAAATTCTGACATCCAGTCTTACCAAAGGGTATCGTATTACCTAGTATTAACTGGGTTGTGGGTGGGGGTCAGATAGGCAGTCGCTCCATGTAAAATACTGGTATTCAGCTGCATCCGGTTAGACTGGAAGCCGACCCCAATATAGTTGGGAAAAGGCTAGGCAGATGATTAAAGTTAAATCTTGTTTTAAAGGAATGTGTTTCTTCTCTGCCTCGGATAGCACGTTAAGCCGTTGGTTTCGGCTGTCATTTTTGTAGATCTTTGACAGTCGTAACAGGTAGATAGTTTGTTTTCTCCTAGCACAGGTATATCTTTTACTTAAAAGGAGGTCCCTATGTAAGATAAACTGTAAAAGTTGTGCAAGTTTCTGCAATAAACCTTTTTATTAAAACCTTTTTTTTATAGATAGTGGCCCAAAAGACTGAAAACCTGTCTTACCAAAGGGTATCATAATAATATTACCCAGAACTAACTGGGTTGTGGAGGTTAGATAGACAGTCGTTCTTACCTATTTATTTGTATCCGGTTAGACTGGAAGCCGACCCCAACATAGTTGAGAAATGGCTAAGCAGGATGGTGATGGAAGGGAATTAAATCAGCTGGTTGTTGTTGGGTGTTGTTGGTCACGTGTTATCTAGGTTTCGTTTGATTATGGATAAAGATTTTATTTGTTGATGGAGGAGCTCGTGGCTTAATAAGAACTGCCACTCAGGTCGGTCTTTAGGTAAAGCTGTGCTTGACCTGAAATTCTGACATCCAGTCTTACCAAAGGGTATTGTATTACCTAGTATTAACTGGGTTGTGGAGGTCAGATAGGCAGTCGCTCCATGTAAAACTGATATTCAGCTGCATCCGGTTAGACTGAAAGCCGACCCCAATATAGTTGGGAAAAAGCTAGGCAGATGATGATAATTTTATTTGTTGATGATCGCATTCAGAGAAGCTAACATAAACTACATCACACCTGAATCGAAGAAAAGGTGTATCTATAAAGTATACCCACATTTCGTAGATTATATTTAAGTCCCATGTAATAAGGGGCGAGTCAATTTCCATCAACCGGGCACAACTTCAGACTCCGAAGCTGCCAATAAGAAATTAGTGATCGAAAAACCCATTTACACTTTGTCAGACCTATGAATCAAACTTGAGACCTCATGCTCAGCTCTCACGCTTTGATGCTTTGTTTTTGCATTCAAAATCATCATCATCATCATCATCAGCCTATAATGTTCCCACTGCAGGGACTCAGGCCTCCTCTCTAGGAGAGGGATGGGCTATAATCTACCACGCGGGCCCAGTGCGGATTGGCAGATGTCACATGTCTTCGAATTTTTGGTTCTAAGACATGCCGGTTTCCTCACGATGTTTTCCTTCACCGTTTTGGGAGCAGTGGTGATGAAATAAATTACACAAAGTAATGCGCCTGACGGGTTCGAACCCACGACTCACAGTTCGTAAGTCGGGGCCGCCACCACTGGGCCACCACTGCTCAAAATACGTAAAATAAACTAGGTCTATGCTAAAACATAATTGAAATATTTACAAGGAGCCACTAACTAAGTTTATGTCGCATAAAATGGCATTTTGTGCTGGTTCAAGAACTAGGGTAAGAAAAGTTTATGGAGATATGTGTGCCCAGTATAAAACTAAGTATATCTACTTATTAACTATTTTTTAGTAGCCTCAGATGTCCCACTGTTGGGCAAAGGCCTCCCCAATATCCTCCCAGTTAGGTACTCTTCTGTTCCACCTAGAACCAGCCTTCGTGATGCGCGTCTAGATCGTTTCGGCTACTCTTAAATATACAAGGTAACTTACTAAATATACAAAACGTGTTTTAGTTAACCTATATAAAATTTTTAGTTAACCTATTGACTTATTTATTTAAAGTAAATGAAACTAACAAACTCACAATTTAATTAAATACTTAGTTGAATTGTAAATAAACTTCGGACTGAAAAACACCACTGTTTAAATTAAATGTAAGTATTTTAATGTCATGTAAATAAATTCAATTTAAATACGTCATAGTAAAAGGTGTTGCTACAAAAACTTACATTCCACAAACAACACTATTCTTTAAAATATATTTACACACTTTAAAGTCTTTAAACCATTTACTTAGTCCAAATAAAATGAGTAAAAATAGAATAATCAAGAAAAAGAATGAACGAAAACTTAAAGTATCTGAATGCACATTACCGTCGGCAAGTTCAAAAAGATAACACCCGACGGCGGTCCTTTGATCTCGCCGCCCGTCGGCAAAACGTCTCTGATGTCATTGCGTTGCATTGGTTATACCCTATTTTCTTGACACAATTATTTTTACTAAAATAGAGAACTAGTCTATTTTTGTGATTCATTTTTAAAAATAACAAGGTTATTCGTCTTTGTAATGAGCTTTCAGTCTAAAAAAACGCAGCTAAAGAATTGAAGTTATCCAATAAGAGTTTTTGCTACAATAACAACAAAACACATACAATTAAAATAATCCTTCTGAAATGCAATTTATTATAATAACACGTCATCATGGTTAGAGTTTCAGCTAGACAAATAAGACAACCATGTATAGAAATAAATCAGATTGAAAAAAAAAGGAATGGAATATTTTTTACGGCTGTTTGATATGAATTTAAAACGTCTTTTCTTTTTCATGTAATTGGGGATGATAGTGGCCAATGCCAAATTACATTCACGAGGCATATTATTTTTTTTTGTCATTTTCAAATTTCTTTATTTACCGTAAAATCAATAACAAAATCTACTTATCCTAAGCTACACCAAAATTAAAACATATTCTTAGGCTAGTAATTCGCCTTTCAAAGCTTAGAAAAGATAGTTGTACTGGTAATAATATAAACTTAAAAAACAGCGTAGACCTTATGTGATGGATGACACATTAAAAGACATATTGACCTCAAACTTAGTACAATTATTAATTAAAAGTCAAACCACAGGACGTACTTGACAAATACTAAAACAAACAAGTCACCAAACTTTACTCTAGACAAAAAAAAATAATAAAAAAAAAAATTGCTTCTTTTTGTCTCATCCCTCAACCCTATCCACTCCGACCTAATTCTGGTGAACTGGGGTGAAAGTTCAGCCTTGGTCAAGGTGAAGGAGACGCCCATTAACGTCTGCACTTAGAACAACTCTCTTGGCAGCACCGCCTTAAGATTTATAGTAGGAAGAAGCTGTCTTGATACTTGGATAATTAATTTTTAATTAATGTTTATATTATTAAAACTGCACAGAGGGAAGAGTGAAAGGCTTTGGGGGAGGCGTTTGCCCAGCAGTGGATCAACATATGCTAAAAAAAAAGTTGATGTGGATGAGTTTTTAAAAGTTGTAATTTGAAATGATGGAGAGCTTTTGGAAAAGAAGTTTTATTTCAGAAGTGAGATGAAATAGATAAAAAGTTATGCTAGAAATAAATAGGTTGAAATTCAATTCAAACAGTAGTGGCTAGTTATAAAATGCTCTAACAAACAGGCAGAAGTTAAACGAAAGAACATGCTCTCATTCTGTCTAAAAAAGAGACTTTGGAAAACTAAAATATTGAATGCTTAAATAATAATATATACTTTTTTAACTTAGTCTTTTTATTGAGTTTCTTTCCAACTTCAATCTCATTTTAGGTTAATCAAAAGTTCAACTCTACCTTTCCAGTGTTTTGACCAAATATTATTTTTAAATAGATTCAGAGCTTTGCACAAATATTCCACCCATACTAACTACTAAAAAAGTAAATAAATTGCCTACTAAGACATATTTTAATATGTCACACCAAAACCAAAACCACTAACAATTAAACTCCAAGTATCAAAACTCAACAGTCGCCGTCTACAAAGTTGGCTAAGTAATAAGATAATGAAGAACAGCGGGGTCGAGCTACGAATTAAAACGAGAAACGTGCCCCACAATGGCGGAACCACCTTCGAGTTTCATGAACTTTACAACTGTTGAGTTGGAAAACTACGCGTTTGTTATTTGTGTTTTAACTAGAGGATTTAGTGTTTGATTTATTTTGTCAAGAGTATGTGTACGTGTTGAGTAAAATTATTTAAGTTTTGCTATGTGATATGTTTGATTTCGTGGGTAAAGTGATAAACAAATTGGTTATAGCATCTCTTCGTTCTGGTTTAGATCAGCTTAAATGTGTCAAATAGAATGGCAGTTGTCTGTTTGAAACAGTTTTTAATTCGAATAAGAAAAAATAAGTTTATTAGAAGTTGCTTGTTCATTGTGATAATTCAAAGAAACATATTTATGTTTTAGTGCTAGTGCCGTCACTAGTAAACAAGTACGAAAGTTTATTAATGACTTTTTTATTTAGATATTATGGGGGATGAAAAAGTCCTCTGTAGAACAAGATAGTTTTTATCGCTGGTTATGTTGTGGTGTTTATCCACATGCCAAATTAAGTCACTAGTTATGGCTAGAAGGCGTGTAAACTAACAAACAAGCTCACTTTCACAATATTGGTTATAATAGTGACTGTTAATTACACACCTATAACTGCAAATTACTTCATTTAACTTTAACCCCCACTTAAAGGAAAAATACACCCAAAACCAACATAAAATAGAAAGTAAACCCAAAAGTGGTCCAACCATCCTGACGAACATTTCCCTTGTTTATTTAATGAGTGATTCGGAGAGACGACCTCGTTATGACGTCACTACTTCTTGAACATCCCACAGAAAGAGACAGAACATACCCCAATCAACACGCCAGAAAGAGAAACAAACACTTGAATGAATAGGTTTTCTTAAGTACGTCCGTTTTCTTCTAATGAAATCGAAATGAAGATGTGTCAATGAAAGTTCAGTTTTAAACACTTTGCGCTTTTCAAGGTGAAGAGGAAAAAGTTGGGATTTCTTTTACGGTCTTTTTTCTTATAAAGGTTAGTAGGAAGTCTGGAGTCTTGGCTAAGTGGAGTATTTTGTGAAAGAGTTTTTAGTTGACTTTGTTGGAAGTAAACTCAGAGTATGAATCTCGGGAGATTCTTCTTGAAGAATGTTTTTGTTTTACCTTTATTTTGGCAGGTTTTGTTTTGTCATGAGACCATGACTTCATGTCTGTTTCCTTTGTTTGTTAATATGGGTATATTAAAGATTCAGCTCTACCTAATATTTCTCCATTTATGTCATTTTTGATCCTTTGCCCCTAGTTCTCAGACTCAGTTTTCTGTGTTTCTTAAACTAATAGTTTAACAAACTTACTTACTAATCTATTTCTCGGAAAACTTTAAAGAAGTAGTACACTGCGTGCTTTACATATCTTTATATACTTTTAAGATATACTAATATATAAAGAAAGTATATACATAAAACCACGCTGAATTATCGATATAATTACAGTCTGGGTACACAACGTATCTTTTTTTCGAATTTTCTTCTAAATTTATGTTGATTTCGTTACCAACGCAAACCCATTTCACGATTTCTTTTTAACATTGGTGTAGCTGGGGGCCGTATTTATAGCCTGGAATTTGTTGCTTGGTAGACTTATAAGTTTAGGTTTGAGTACCACTTTATTCCAATTGAAATAAGTTTTGAAAGAGTAATTACATTTGATTACTAATTAGAATTGAGTTTAACAGTGTACAGTCACGAGCAATGTAATGTAAACAATTAGCAAAATATAGACGTGATATAAAAAGATAAGGTAAAAAAGTATCGACTGTTTAGACCGGTGACATGATCAGCGGTTGTTATACAGTTTTAGACGTCGAATGGAAGTATCGAATGTCAAAACGCAGAATGATTCAAAGTGCAAGACGCTGAACTAGCAATGAACGACCGACGATGTGAGGGATAGTCCGTGACCCGTCGGGGCCGCGGATTTTTGTACTAGATGACGTGACCTCGGCGCAAGGGCAAAGAAGGAACATGGGTTCGGTTTTTAGTCAGTAGAAGTCTGACACTCCCCTTCGCTCTGCCCAAGAGCGGGGGGGTCATTTGATGATTTTCCACCCACCAAAAAAAAAAAAAGGGATAGTCCGTGAATAAATTTTGTTTAATTAAAGGTTGTAACAATTCATATTTATTTAAATTCTAGTTTTATGTTAAAGCACGTTCACATACCGTAACTTTCTATCTCAGCTAGCTAGTCGACAAGACTGGGCCGGATGCAGCTGAATACCAGTATTTTACGTGAAGTGTTTGCCTATCTGATCTCCACAACCCAGTTGGTACTTGGTAATAGGAATTATATCTTTACGATAGATTTTTAACGTTACAGAACGGATGCGTTTTTTAAGATTTATTCATTCACTTTATCTGCTAACTTAACTTAAGTAGTTCCGTATAGATATCCATTAAATTAGATTTTTTATAACAACACAACGAAAACAGATATCATTATATTTTACTGTCCCGCCTACAGATAGGACCCGAGCGTTTTTCATTAGGCTACGATCACATTAGGCGGGCGGACAGACGGCCGGATTATTGGATCCGACGGACGAAAGACTTCGATCCGTTGCCTTTTTTTTACTTTTTTTCTTTTTTTTCCCTCCCAGGCACCGTCTGGAAAGCCTTTTCCTCTTATTTATTGCTTATACGAAGCCCAAATTGGATATTTGTGAAAGGTTGAGTCGTTCGTCGATAGAAAATATTAGTTTTTTTTTTCATTTTCTATAGTCTTTTTTATGTCTGCATTTGTATTTTGTTATTGGTATTGAGTTTGTAATGTGGTGGGGTTTTATTTCGTATGTATGGAACTGTTTGTAAATTAATTTACTTTTTAATATTAATCACAATATCTTTGTCTAAATGATAGCGTGACGACCCCAAATAACATGGGAGGATGATGATGATGATAATCTTTGTGTATGTGAATAATCGAAATCGTATACCGCATCAAAATAAAATTTTGTCACCTGATTATTACCCCTCACAACATCGCAAATAGGGTAGTTGAAAAAAAATCTAATTAGTCCGTCAGATAGATTTCCAAAAAATATTGGACATATATTTTATCACGTAAACAAAAAATGAAGACGATACAGTGCTTTGCAAACTCTTGTGACGTCATATTTTTCGATAATACAACTGACGTACTAAACAGAATCATATTTTTTTAATCAGGAAACATCCATATTCACAACACAACAAAACACTATTCCAAAACTTAATCCAAACTAAAAAAAAAACATAAAAAACACCATGCTACCAACATAACACCTTAATTTGGCAAACCAAAACCACAGGCAGACAGTTTTTAAGGGCTTGTCTCATTAGCGCATGAGAGCTACCTCTCGTCACACCGCTAATTAGAAGATTTTGATGCCAGTGCACATAATAGACGCACGAGGAAAAAAATCGTAAAAAATATGTAGTGATTTCCAGACGAAACAATAGAACGCTGGTTTAAATGTGAATGGTGTTAACTTGTAAGAATTTTGTTTAGTTAGATTTTTTTTTTGGCAAATTGTGAGTTTTGGAGGATCAGGATCGGGATTCTTATAAGATGTCTGTACATACTTTAATACCATTTGTGGAGTATTTATTGGGAACGGTTCATTGAACTTTAAAATACGGGTTACAAATGTGACATTAGACAAAAAAGTTCATTTCGTGATTGGTGCTCCAAATTGCTCTTTGGAGGCGAATATTTGCTTAAAATTTAAATAAAAATATAGCTTAACAGTTAACTCAATTAATATTACGAAAAAAGAGACCAATACATCTTCACCCCTAACTTATAGCCAACTGACAGCATCAACGTCGCTACTTGCACCTAATTTACAAAAAAAAACCCAAAACACATTACACGCCACAGAAAATTCGGCGAAACTTATCAGCCGAAAGCCACGGCACAATCCATCATCATTATGCCAAAACTCGCCGAAATTCAATAAAAAAAAACTTTCCTCCAACACCCCCATCTAGCGGCGGTGGCAGGAACTTCAACATCAGCTCCCACCACGCCGGGGGTGGCGACCACCCCACGTCGTATCCCTTTTTTCTTCCCTCCACACCCTTATCCATACCTGAGCTTTCTTTATCCGTAGACCGAACTTTTTATTTCGTTCCGTCTCTTTCCTTCATACTGGGACACACTGAGGAAATGTGACAGGCGATTATCCGTCTCTGTCTGTTGCAAAGAAAAAAATCTGTTTATAAAAATGAGAGCGTAGATGTGTTTGGGGCACGGCTCCATTGGACGTAGGGGTAATGTTTCATACACGGAGGGGTGTTTTTTATACGCGTTCGGATTGAAAAAAAAATGCACCCTAACAGAAGCTGAACTTCTTTTAGGTATACGGATATTCGTTTCGTTTCCAATTTCGATAACAAAGCTTATATTTTTTTGTACCGCTTTTTCGCATTTTTTTTGTACGTCGTCTCGAAATAATTGTGCGGGTGGTTGCTAATTCGTTTGTGTTTTTTCATAAATATCTTGAAAGATGAATAGTCCTGTATCTAATGTAGGCTGGATGTCGGATCTGAGATGTTCCTATGCTCCAATTGCTCTGTAAAGACGGGATTCATTAAAAATATGAATGGTTCCTGATTAAAATTGTTTGATGTGTACATGTTTGATCTCTTGCGTTCGAGATATTTACAATTAACATGTCTGGAATGATTTGAGGACGCGTCTCGTCTTGTAATTTGTTTGTTTGATAAATTATGGGTGGGACGAGTGATGACTATTTTAGTAGTATATGGCAACGTGGTGCAAATTGTAGCATATTGCTGAGAATACTATATTCTTCACTCGAATTCATAAAATTATATATAATATGCTCTTGAAACGAACAATGGTTGGCATCGGTTATGCGTGTGCTTCTTATGAAGTTTTTTCTTCGTAAAAAATATATATATTTCGCTCAAACATCCTAGCTGGAAAAATATGAATGAGGCCAGCCATGGCAGGCACAGGACCATATAGATTGGTACAAGAAAATAGAGGCCTATACCCAGCTGTGGGTAGCATTCAGGCTGTAGATGATGATGAAAATGACCTAGCTGATTGTGTTTATTTTTTTCCTGGTAACAGTTTTTGATATTTTTAAAATAAACTTGCAACTAATAAAATACTTCACCGTCCTTTTTTCACAATAGGGGATCGGACAGGGTCGAAATAATATGATTCTGTTTAGTCCGTAAGTTAGATTATCGAAAAATATTGAATACGTGTTTTTTGTTTTATCAAATCATTAAAAAATGACGAAGATAAAACGTGTCAAAGATCTTGGAGTGGGGCTTGAAACGTCACTTGTGTCGTCAAAATGTACTATCTTAAGACGTCACACGAGTTTTCGAAGCACTGTATCGTCTTCATTTTAAGTTTACGTGAAAAAAGAAAAAATACGTGTCCAATAATTTTTGGAAATCTATCTGACGGACTAATTAGTTTTTTTTTGTCTGATACCCTATTGAGACAATCTTCACAATTCCACGTTATGTCACGGTATAAATCAATCACAACCAACAACCAGTAACCGTCGCCTACTGACCAAACTCCCCCACTAACCGCAACAAGAACCCGACCGGTCACTGGGCTAGTTCTCGCGGTTAACCATAGATAATATTATAGCACACGACGTATATCTAGGTAGTATAGGCAAGGAGTTTTCAATTTGTGAGTTTTAATTTTTTTGCCATTCTGCTGGTTATTTCTAACTTTTTAAACTTATGCATACAGAGCAGCGGTGGCCCAGTGGTGTCGGCCCCGACTTACGAACAGTAGGTCGTGGGTTCGAACCCAGGCAGGCGCATTACTTTGTGTAATTTATTTCATCACCGCTGCTCTCAAAACGGTGAAGGAAAACATCCTGAGGAAACCGGCATGTCTTAGAACCAAAAAAATCGAAGACATGTGACATCTGCCAATCCGCACTGGGCCCGCGTGGTGGATTACTTATAGCCCATCCCTCTCCTAGAGAGGAGGCCTGAGTCCCTACAGTGGGAACATTATAGGCTGATGATGATGATGATGATGAAACTTATGCATTTAGGAATGATAATTTAGCTGTGTGATTTATAATATTTCGTCTCGTTGATCTAGTGATCAGAGTCACTAGGCGCGACTGGGTGGCACAGTCTGGATTTGGATCCGGTTGATGACAATAGGCTCATCCCTATTATTTTAAGGGACATAAATGTAATTGGTGAAATGTGGGTGAACTCAGGGGTACAGCTCTGCCTTTTTCAGGGATTACAGGCGTGATGTTACGTTATATTATGTTACTCACCCCCTTTTATATGATATATATGATGTTGACATAGAAAGGCAATAACTCCTATCTTCAAAAAAATCGCCTATTTTGAATAGTTGGTCTATTTTTAGTAATTTAGATTTCTTTGTATTCTCACCGAATAAGATTGAAAACTTGGGTCGGGAGGCTTTCCGGACCACGGTCCCAAAAGCCACCTGTATTATTTTAATTGTTTTGGAGGGGTACATCGGGACCACAAGAAAAACGAAGTTAAAGTACAGTTAGCAAATAAGTGATATAGTAATAAGAGCAACAATTACATGAATCTATTTATTAATACGGGTACAAAATAAGGTCTAGTGCCAGTAGTTCGGTTGTTGTGTGGGTTACATTCTTTTTTTGTTTGAGAAAATAAGGATAGGTAGTAAAGTCCCACAAACTACCAGGAGAACAGAAGTGGGAAGGAGGTATTGAAAACAGGTTTTTTTTTTAAATAACTTATTTAGTAAAGTCCCACAAACTACCAGGAGAACAGAAGTAGGAAGGAGGTATTTGTATTACAAAAAAAAAACAACCGACTTCAAAAACACCAAAAAGTGAAAAATAAACTTCAGAAGAAAACACATTTCTTTGTTTTATTTGGTTTTTTTGCCACCGACTTCAGAAGCTGATTTTTCTTCTGAAGTTTATTTTTCACTTTTTGGTGTTTTTGTAGTCGGTTGTTTTTTTTTGCAAAAAGTTTTTTTTTTTTTTTTTAGTTGTAATATCTTATAGAAATACTTACTATGACACCTAACCCTTAACCTTCAAGATTCCCTGATTATTGCTTTCAACTCCATACCATTGAGGAGTAGTACCTTCCATCATAAGCTCATCAACATGAAGTGATGACTGCTAGATGCGAATACTTGAGCGTCAGAAAAAGCACGAAACACGTAATATGTGCCTATGAAATTTGAGGGTTGCCCTCGATTTCTCTGGGATTCCATCAGGTCCTGGTTTCCATATCATGGTGGCCCTTGAAGTATCTCCGTTCCAATAAAAAAAGAATCATCAAAATTGGTTCATAAACGACGAAGTTATTCGCGATACACAAAATCAGGTAACATACCTACTTACATTAAAATAAATGTGTATAGTACACATCTGCACACCCCCTCAGAGCATACAGGCGTGATGTTACGTCATGATAATGTATATTAAATAAACAACCAAGCGATTCCAGCAATTACGACAGATTTGCCGTCTATTTTTGAAGAGTTCCATTGTATATCTCCGAAGATCAGCACCAGATCTTCACCAAATTAATATAGGACCACCTCAGGAGTATACTCTTTCAAATAAAAAAAGAATTTTGAGAATCGGTCCACAAATGGGGCAGAAATCAGGTAACATACATAAAAAAAAAGAAAAAAAAAGAAAAATTCATACACACGAACATATAACCTCCTCCTTTTTTGAAGTCGGTTAAAAAGAGATACCGCGGCCTCGACACAAAGGGTGAAGGGAGGATAAGGATCATGGGTGGTTTTTAGTCAGTAGAAATCGGACACTACCTACCGCTCTGCCCAGAGCGGGAGGAGTCATTTGATTATTTCCGCATTAGATAATTCACCATTCTGGCAAACAAATTTTATTATAAGTACTGTATTTTGAACTTTGTACCAGGGTGTCATGATTAAGTTGAAGATTAGCTACGGGGTAACCGCCCGAAAGAAATGATTAATCTCCTATTATTTTATGATACCATAGTACACACGGCTACACATCAAGCTATACAAAACCAGTTAATCTTGGCCTCACTTTACTAGATCTTTTCGCACAGTGAACGATCAGATTATACTGGTTTTGTATAGCTTGATGTGTAGCCGTGTGTACTATAATATAACACATTACATTACTCCAGGGGCCCAATTCTGTAAAATAGCTAACTTATCAATAGTGTGTCGATAGTGTGTCGGTTGTGTCTCAATAGACTACTCATTGACATTTGGTATTCTACAAATATTTATGGTCATTGACTTGCCACTGTAGTGACATTGAAACGCCATAGTAGGACTTTATGGTAGTCTGTAAATATATTTCAAGTGAAATCTGACAGTTGTGTCTATCGTGTTTGGCTATCGAACTGCCATTGTGAAGCCATCGAACAACGACACCTCTTTTCCCTATTGCATAATAATGTCTGTAGTGTGTCGATAGAGTGTCAATGGCATGTTGCTTATCTCTAAGTTACAGAATTGGGGCCCTGTTCCTGTTAACTCCTGTATTTGATGACACTGACAGCCCGAAAGAAATGATTAATCTCCTATTAACTTATTATGTATACCCTAGTACTTCATAACACATTACCTCTGTTAACTCCTGCAAATTTTCAATTAAACTTTTATATGCAAATTCCATAATATTTTTTTTTATGCTTCATTTTAAGTCAGGCGACTATTTTTGAAATAAAAGAAATATTTTATCATTTAATAATATTAGTTTTATTTCTATAACTTAAGGTTTTTGGTTAGCCGTACTTTTTAAAGGCATATGTAGGTTTATTTTATTTGTGGTCCCGATGTAGGTACCCCTCCAAAATAATTAAAATAATACAGGTGGCTTTCGGGACCGGGACCACGGTCCTGAAAGCCACCTGTATTATTTTAGTTACCCACCCGACCCGAAAACTTCAACGAGAAATGGTAATTTTCAATGATTTTTGTTACTTTTTTGAAGTATGGAAATTACTCATATCTTCAAATTTTCAGCCACACGAGCTTGGTGATACCTCCTATCTTACATTATCTCGCCAAATACTTATTCCAAACAAATTTTGATTATTACCTTACTCAAGTAGGTCCATCTATATCTGTAAAAGCGAAATGTCACTCACTCACTGATTCATCACGAAATCTCGAAAACCGCTGGACGTACAAAGATGATTTTTGGCAGGGAGGTAGTTTATGGTTAGTAGACGTCCGCTAAGAACGGATTTAGCGACAGGGCCGGATTAGGGTGGTCTAAGAGCCCTCGCAAGTTTGTATGAAACTCCTTCATTTTTTGTGCTACAATCTAGATTTTTGGCAGATACATAGTTTATAGTAAGTGGGCGTCTGCTATGAATTAATTTTGCGACAGGGCCGGATTAGGGTGGTCTAAGGGCCCTCATAAGTTTGTATGAAAGTCCTTAATTTTTAGTGCTATAATCTTGATTTTTGGCAGAGACGTAGTTTATAGTCAGTAGGCATCCGCTATAAATTAGTTTTGCGACAGGGCCGGATTAGGGTGGTCTAAGGGCCCTCGCAAGTTTGTTTGAAAGTCCTTAATTTTTTGTGCTACAATCTTGATTTTTGGCAGAGACGTAGTTAATAGGCAGTAGGTAGACGTCTGCTTAGAACCGATTTTGTGACAGGGCCGGATTAGGGAGGTCTAAGGGCTCTCGCCAGTTTGTATGAAAGTCTTTCATTTTTTGTGCCACAATCTTCATTTTTGGCAGGGACGTAGTTTAAAGTTAGTAGACGTCTGCTTAGAACAGATTTTGAGACAGGGCCGGATTAGGGAGGTCTAAGGGCTCTCGCCAGTTTGTATGAAAGTCCTTCATTTTTTGAGCTACAAAGTTGATTTTTGAGACGGACGTAGTTTATAGTTAGTAGACGTCTGGTAAGAACAGATTTTGTGACAGGGCCGGATTAGGGAGGTCTAAGGGTTCTTGCAAGTTCGTAAGAAAATCCTAAATTTTTTGTGCTAAAAAATTGATTTTTGGCAGGCACGTAGTTTATAGTTAGAAGAACTCTGCAAAGTACAGGTTTTGTGGCAGGGCCGGATTAGAGAGGTTTAAGGGCGCTCGCAAGTTTGTTTAAAAGTCCATCATTTTGTGTGCTACTAACTTGAATTTTGGCAGGGACGTAGTAGGTGAGTAGAAGTTTGCTAAGAACCGATTTTGCGACAGGGCCGGACTAGGGAGGTCTAAGGGCTCACGCAAGTTTGTATGACAGTCCTTCCGTTTTTGTGCTACAATTTTGGCAGGAAGGTACTTTATAGTTAGTAGACGTTGACTAAGAACGGATTTAGCGAGTTTAGCAACATGGCCAGGATAAGGAGGTCTGAGGGCTTTCACATGTTTGTAAAAAAGTACTGTTTTTTTTTGTACTAACAACCTTTTTTTTTTTTTAAAATTCAAATAAAAACCTGAAATTTAACAAGTCTAGAGTTTAGGAGTGGGAGATCTAAGCTAAGTTTGTAAGGAAGACCTGGACTAAGGGCTCCCGTAAGTCCATATGAAATCCTTGGCTTTTTGTACCTGAAAATTGGCAGAGAGATAGAATATAGTTAAGACATTTCAGGTAGGAATAGATTTTACGACAGGGCTGGTTTAAGGGAATATAATCGCTTCGATTGGCATTTGGCATTCGATTTGACATAGTACCATCCACAGGCAGTCCAGACAAGAGAGTCAAAATTTCTACGCGAACGAAGTCGCGGGCAACTGCTAGTTTAAGTATAAAATTGTCAATTACACATTTTCTTAAACTTCTGGGAAAAATAAAAAACGGTTTTTTTCGCCTCCTGTAAAATTTGGTTTTTGTAAGTTAGGAGTTGTTAGCACTTCCCCGTCGATCGAAAACATAAAATGCAAACAAGATATATATTATGTAATTAATATAAGAGGTATAAAAATAAGTCTATACTTCCGACACTCATAAAAAAATGACCATCAGAATAGCGGGTGCACTCTAGTTAAAAGACATAATTTAATCACCACAGCTATAGGTACTGTGTCCACTTAAGGCTCCGTACCTTCACCCTAACCCATTTATTACGGATGGCCCATTAAATACGCATTTGCATCGTGACACCGGTCACAAGGTAATAAAATTAAAAGCTGTACTGCCTTTAAAATGAGCTATTGTTATGATGTTTAAAAAAAAATGTCCCAGTGTCGTTTTAGCAGGTGCAACCCTTAAATGGATTTTGGTAAAATTGTAATTTAATAAAGGATAAAAAAACGTGTATTTTCGTAGAAACATGCTTTTTATGAGTAATTTGCTTGAAGTGTAACAGCTTTTTTATTACCTACATGATGTGTTTTTGTGATAAAAATGTTAAACAAGTTTTCATTATTTTTAATGTAAATCATCCTTCCATAATTTTAAAAAGTATTGGTAACTAATTAACTATACATTATTTATGTATTGATATTTTATTGTTTCATGTGAGCAAAAGTAACCGACGGGTATTTCATTCAGGCGTTTCACAAACATGAGCGAAGACAGGCGTACAATCTAGTCTCATCTAGGATCTGTCCATGAGAGGCATAGTACCACCATTGTGATTGGATAGATTGCGAAACACTAGGCACAATTACAAGTCTCTAAAGAGATCTTGGGATGGCCTTAGAAATCTATGTGTTAAGGGAGATATAAAACTCGAAATACATGGCTAATGCCTCCAGATTTACCAATACTAAACATGGTAAATGAAGAGCTCGAGAAGGGAGACGCTGTGGACACCTCGCCAGGTTTGCTCAAAGGTGGGCCGTATGTGGGAGTGGCAATGTTATGGAGAAATACAGTGCTTAAATCGGTTAGTGTGATAAATAGTGGTGATGTGCGTTTAGCAGCTGTGAAAATTGATTTAATAGGAAAATCTGTCATAGTTTTTTGTATATACGTGCCCATTGCCTGCATAGACAATTTTAACAGAGTTTACACAATGTTTAAGCAAAGTCAGTTCAATAATTAAGGAGCATAATGATACTCCTGCTGTGTAGGTATAATTATGTTGGGTGATTTTAATGCTCACACAAATGAACTTTTTGTAACAATTTATTGGATTTCTGCAAAGACCAACGAAGTGGAGTATACGTGACATGTCCAAATTGGGTGAGTCAGATACCTTTGTAAGCGAAGTTCATGGTTGTGCGAAATGGATGGATGGATGGTTGGGAACTGGTGCGGTTAAGGTTGACTGGTAGTTGGTCCACCCACTTCCCACTTGTTCTGGAGTGTGATTGGCAGCAGGTAGTGTAAGGCGGTTGAGAAGTGCACTAGGCCCTAAAACTTTATTGTAGGGTGAGCGTACGCCAGACCAATGAGACGTTATCATGAAATATGTCATGCACAGCTTAAATATATTGATTTAAATTATCGCTTTCCATCAGGCGTGATCGAAGTCTATAGAACAAGCCAGTTTAGCAATAAACAAAATATGGCCAGTCAAACAAAAATAAACACCCTATCACTTTCCCAAAAACACCACAAGAGTTTATAAAAAGAAAATGTCATGACAGCATTGACTTATATATTACTGCGTAAGGACTGGGCGAACCGCATGATAAAATGACGCCTCGAATTTGGTCCCAAATAGGTCTTGACTAAACCGAAGTTTAAAAGAAAATGAAAATTTTATATGAAAATTTAACATTTTTTTTTTATTAACATTATAATGAAAGCTTTATTTAATTTCTTTATACCTCGATAATACCACGCCACGCCGCTCTTAAAAGGTTACGTTTACGAGCAGCCTGATTAGTTCTTATAGATGACGTTAGTGTTTCTCTATAAGGGGAACGCATCGAGCAAAATGTTCGGACGACCGTATCTTTAGTTTTTATATCAATGCATGACAGTCACTCCGACGATTCTATTTACAAAACCATATCTCAATAAAGCACGTACACACGGCTACACATCAAGCTATACATTTCCAGTGTAAGCTGGTCTCGCATTGTATAGGATTTCCGTACAGTGCGAGACCAGCGTAAACTGGAAATGTATAGCTTGATGTGTAGCCGTGTGTACTACAAAAAAAATCGATAAGTGCAATACAACGTCAAAATAATAAAACACACATTCGAGTTGAAAAGAAGATCGTTTTACAATAAGCTGAATTGTTCCCTAAATCAATCGATTCCATCCATGTAGTTGGAAAAGTTCTTCATTGCGTATGAACAAACAAAAAAAAACATCTATCACTGACATGGTCACTAACACTACCATTTACACTGAAAATAAAACCGACTTCGACAAAAATAAAACACAAAAAAGTGAAAAATAAAAATCAGCTTCTGAAGTCGGTGACTTTTGTTTGTTTGATTTCATGTTTTTGCCACCGACTTCAGAAGCTGATTTTTATTTTTCACTTTTTTGTGTTTTATTTTTGTCGAAGTCGGTTTTATTTTTTGTAAAAAAGTTTTTATTTTTCACTTTTTAGTGGTTCACATGTGCTTACCCCTTCACAACGTACCGGCGTGATGTTATATTATGAACTGGTGTAAACAATAGACAGACATGAGATTTCAGCAATCCCAGTCCATTTGCTATCATTTATTGAGGAGTTCCGTTGTCTATCTCCGAAGTTCTTCATCAGATGTTCACCAAATAACCTTGTAGTGAGTTCAGGCGTGATATTATGTTGTGTGATGGCGTAAACAATGTTTAGATATGCTATAGCAACAATCGCGGTTAATCTGCTGTTATTTATTGAAGAGTTCCCCCGATTTCTACAAGATCCCATCATCAGATATTGAAATGGTGACAATGGGACCACACGGGAAGCACCAGCTTTCAAATGAAAAAAGAATCATGAAAATCAGTTCACCCAGTCGCAAGTTATGCGCGAACAAACATATAAAAAAAAAAAAAAAAAAATAAAAAAAAAAAAATACAGTCGAATTGATAACCTCCTCCTTTTTTTGAAGTCGGTTAAAAACGGGATATTTAAAGGGAATATTGGGAGCTCGAACTAAAAAGCAATCATGGTAAATATCCCGCTATTAGTGTAAATGATACCTATCACTTTCCCAAAATCTACAAACATTTGATTAATAACAGAGGTTACAAAAAAAAATCCGCCATGACACTCATTCTGACAATTCTATTTTCAAAATCATCTTTCAAACAAGCACGCTCTAAAGAAAAAAAAGAAATCGTCAAGTGCGACAACGTCAAAATATTACAACAAACACATTCGAATTGAAAAGACCGTTTTACAATAAGCTCGATTGTTCCCTAAATCAATCGATTCCGCACAATGCAATCGAATAGGGCGCTCACAATTGAATCGATTTTTAACACGAGTCAAGTGGTCTCCATTCATTCGATATTAGGTTCGATCTATTGTCGATTGGCATTAGGGATGTCGATATGATTTGGGTATTTAGCTATTGTGTAGTTTTTGGTTAACGCCTACTTGTTAACTTTTTTTTTCCATAGTTACATAACTTAGATTTTCTATGGAAAGAGAGCGAATATTTTCCATTTGTCTTATAGTTTTTAGGGAATTGGAACATCAATTAACAATATTTTGGAACTGTATGTAGTAATAAGTAATGCTTGTTGAATTCATAGTTACTCTCATCTCAGATCTATTTATAATGTTTATACACTAATTATCAAAACTACTGATCACGACTAAGGAATCTTGTTAAGGATTGTCTCTTTAAAATTCGCAAGACCCCTATGCAAATTAATTTAAATCACACAAAAATGGAATGACAAATTACAAATTAGATATGCGTCTAAATTAATGTCAATTTGAAAAATATCTTCATCACAAGAAGTTCCCAGGCGTATCTTCACACGAAATTTAATAAACCCAAAAATATTTGCATAAACTACACCACGGCAGTTTCGAAAAAATAAAAAAAGTAACGAACGCTTTAATAAGAACTAGTTTATAATGAAAAAGTTCTTCAATTTCACTTCCTTATAAATATTTATTCATCAAATAATATGCAAAATACTGTAATTATAGGGTTAGTAAGAAATGGGTTAGTTCATTTGCATATTAACCCTGCAATGCGAAGTGTAACAAGTACGCATAGAGCGATATGCAAAACTGGCATAAAAGTCAACGAACGTAAGTTGAATTTCGAAAAATTTTAAAGGTGCGTTCTTAAATATAAAAATTCTTTTAATTTTGCAAATTTCACACCTTGAGCTTGGGGAAACGACAGGTTTAAAGACGATTGCTTTTAAAAATAAAGACTTGTCGCCATGTGACGGTTTTTTTGTGCGATGTATAATAATTTTGTGCAATTTATGCACACCGCTCGTTAGACAATTAGCAAGCAGATGTCTGTTGAAAATTTATTTAGCTACTGGTTCTAGTGTGGGAAATGGGGGGTGCATTCCGTCTTTAATACCCCGTTTAATAATTAATTTTATGCTACAATGTTTTATGGGCTACTAGATAAACGTGTTAGACATATTGATGCTCTTTTTATTCCTAACGTTTTTAGCCTCTCATTATGGTAGCACTAAACATAATACTATAATGAGGTTATTCGATAGGTAGGTATTTTGTGGGGAAATTAAAATGTAAACTCATTGATATTCTGCAGAGGTACTCGAAATCAACCTGCGTGTGGCTTTAAAGTTTTTGTATTACTTTTTAATGGAAATTGTGGATCAATATACGAAATTGATGATACAAAATATCTTAACTTATTCTTGTAATAAAGAAATTGTGTTCAACGAAGTTTTATCTTAATTTTTATACCCTTTACAATGCCAACTTTTTTCTTCATCTGATTTTGATATCACAACCAGATATAATAAAAAATAACATTAAAATATACAGCAAAAAAATACTATAAATTCTGTACAAGCTGTACGTTTTTGACTCTACAGTCAAAACGCGAAAAAAAAAACAATATTCAAATCACAAACCAAACATTTTTAAATACACGCACGAAACAAAAAAAAAAACAATGTCGCGAAAAAAAAACAAGGCACAGCTGCACCAATTTGAAAATAGAGCTAATGATTAAGTATTATTCATAGCATTACCGGTTTTTAGAAAAAAAAAGACTAATAAAAAGGCCAATAATAATGATATGCGTGGCCCACTTTGAAAAGACAAAAAAAAACATAATGGCGACGCTTTCATTTGAATATGGGATGCGAGTCTCAGGGATATCAGTTACAGAATTCATTTGAATCACAACATCTATGTGTCTATGGATGGGTAATAGTTTTTTGGCTGTGAAGTTATTTTAATGATGGTAACCCTTGGGAAGGTGATGTTAACTTATGCTAAAAGGTGACGGGTTATGCTACTTCCGTAAGTGGTTTTTGAGGAAGAGTGTTTGCAATTTATGGAATTGCATGTTATCAGAATTATAAATAAATAAATAAAATAAAAATAAAAAATAGCCTTTATTCTACCACAATCTAACAATTATTTAAATAGAACTTTTAAAATAAATAATCACAATTAATAAATAAATTCAGTTTAGGTGAATTTAAGTTTTATAGTAATTATTAATATCATTATTGAATAAAAAATTATAAATTATCATTTCCATGCATAAATAATTATTATGGTTATTGATTAAAATATAAATTATCATATTCATGCACTAAGAATTATAATTATTATTTATTTGTTTTTTATATAATTGTGGAAGTGGCCTCTTTGGCGTAGGCCTCCCCCAGCTTCCTCCAGTTGTCTCTGTCCCTAGTCTGTCTTCTCCAGTCTGGTCCACATCTTTCCGTATATATGTCCTCCCATCGTTTTTTCGGTCTACCTCTACTTCTTTGCCCTTCTCTTGGTAACCATTCTGTGAGTTTCTTGGTCCATCTGTCGTTGGTCATCCTATACAAATGGCCCACCCATTTTCATTTTAAATTCCTAATTTTTTCGAGTATGTCAGCTACTTTAGTTTTCTTTCTTATTGTTTCGTTTTTGATTTTATCTGATAGTTTTATTCCTAACATGCTTCTCTCCATTTTCCGTTGGTGTATGGCTAATTTGTGTTCGTCTATCTTCCTCAATGACCATGTTTGGCAACCATATGTTAGGCATGGCAGGATTGTTGTGTCATACAGTTTCCTTTTTAACCGACTTCCCAAAAAGGAGGAGGTTCTCAATTCGATTAGTATGTTTTTTTTTTTCTATGTATGTACACCGATTACGCTGCGATTTATGATCCGATTTACGTGATTCTTTTTTAGTCTGATGCGGAATAGTTGCCATTTGGTCCCATAAAAATTTAGTATAGATTGTCCCAGTACTTTTCATTTTATGAAGATTTTTCTTTATTTATGAACATTTTTCGTTTATGTGTGTTAGCGAATAACTTCGTCGTTTATGAACCAATTTTGATGATTCTTTTTTTATTGTGAAAGAGATATTTTAAGAGTGGTACTATGATATAGAAACCAAGACCTGGTGATGGAATCCCAGAAAACTCGAGGGCAACCCTCAAATTTCATAGGCACGTATTACGTGTTTTTTGGTTTCTTATTCGAGTGTTAAATGTATAGTAAATATTTCTATAGGATATTAAATCTAAAAATGAAAAAATAAAAAACTTTTTTGCAAAAAAAAACAACCGATTTTTCTTCTGAAGTTTATTTTTCACTTTTTGGCGTTTTTGAAGTCGGTTGTTTTTTTTGCAAAAAAGTTTTTTTTATTTCAATTTTTATATCTTTATTTTTCATGATTTCCTTCAAGCTCCAGTACTATTTCCACGCAATTGCAATTCGTCGGTTTATTTCTTTTTCTGTGAGATCTTGGAATGAAATTGACTGACCTAGGTAGATATATTCCGTAACATACCTACTCGATGCTTTCTCCGCTCACTCTAATGGTTGGAACAGTACCATTTGTGATAAATTTTGTTTTTGAGGCGTTCATCGCTAAACCAACCTTGCTGCTCTCCCTCACAAGATCTTTTACCATGCTTTCCAGCTCAGTACTCTCCTCAGCAAATATAGCGATATCGTCCGCGAACCGTAGGTGGCTTAGGTATTTGCCATTTATTTTGATGCCTTGTTTTTCCCAGTTGATATTTCTAAAAACCATTTCCAGAACTGCTGAGAATATTTTTGTGAGAGGGGGTCGCCCTGTCTCACGCCTTTTCCTATGCGGAATTCCGGACCCTCTCTTTCCAGACGTATTTTAGCCAAACTCTTAAAGTATATGCTGTATAGGAGCTCAATGTACTCTATATCTAAGCTTTGTTGTATTAGTGCTTTCCAGATGGCAGTGTGTTCCAGGGAGTCAAAAGCTTTGGAGAAATCTATGTAGCAAATGTACAGAGTCTTTCCATATTCTTTACTTTTCTCTATTAATTGTGCCATGACGTGGATATGGTCGATCGTTGAAAAATGTTTTTTGAATACGGCTTGCTCACGTGGTTGATGCAGGCTCTCCAAAATCTTAGACGAGAAGTCTAAGATTTTGGAGAGCCTGTTCAGAACGATTTTTGAAAAAACTTTGTAAACATTGCTCATTAGGCTAATTGGCCTGTAATTGTTTAGGTTATTTCTATCAGAATAGTTAATTTTACGATTGCCTAATAGCCACTAGGTACTTCCCGAATACATTCGAAAATTAAACTTAATTTGTATAAAATTGTCTGCCGAGTGAGTTAACGGAAACTTAATCGTCAGTGGTGAAACAGGCTATATTACTAAAAAAAAAAAAATATTTCTCAACTGTTACGTTATTTCATACCTAATAGTTTTAAATGCAGAGAGCAGCGGTGGCCCAGTGGTGGCAGCCCCAACTTACTACCAGCAAGTCGTGAATTCGAACCCAGGCAGGCGCATTACTTTTTATAATTTATTTCATCACCACTGCTCTCAAAAACGGTGAAGGAAAACATCGTGAGGAAACCGGCATGTCCTAGAATTAAAAATTGGAAGACTTGTGACATCTACCAATCCGCACTGGGCCCACGTGGTAGATTATAGTCCATTCCCTCTCAAAGAGAGGAGGCCTGTGTCCCAGCAGTGGGAACATTAATAGGCTGATGATGTTGATGAATAGTTTTAAATTCCAACTTGCGAGATGTGGCGACCCCTTCTCATCCTCATCATCTGCCTAGCCTTTTTAAAATTACGTTGGGATTGACTTCCGGTCTATTCAGCTGAACAAAAATTTTACATGGAGCGACTTCTTCAGCGAAGCTTTCCTAGGAGTTGACATAGGTAGTCATTTCATGTAAAGTGATATTTAAAAATTAAAATTAATTAAATTAATTTATTTAAAAATTCGGAGAGAAAAATGCACATTGTGTGTGTAAAGCTGTAAGTTAGTTATTTTACTGTACGCGAACGTGGTAAATATGCATATATTTTAATTATCAAGTCGACGTATGTAGGCTGTATTTAAACCTTGAATTACCAACACGAGGCACAGAAACGCGTGACGTTCTTAATAAATAATTCTCGTAATTATTTATTATTTTGTACACCTGAAGGTATACAGCTTAATTAGTTTTTTCATCAAAGAGTTCTAGTAACTAAGTATTTTTTTTTGTTTTAATCACAATTTTAGTGGTCACTCTCTTAAATGGCTCAGTTAAAGATGTTGAAAGTTGCTGTACCAGTAAGAAAAGTTTCTCAAACGAATGCTAATTCTCTACGCTCTTACGAATACCACGAATTCAGTATTATGAGCTGATTTTTTTAGGTGATAAAAATTTGCTGTTTCATACTTTTTCACAATAGAACTGATGTTTTCGCTCGTGATGTTTCGTAAGGAGCTTGCGCCTAAATAAAACCAGCGACTCAGATCAATATTTATGTTAAGCCGCGCTTACCTAAGTTGGTCCGAGCCTCAGAAAGTAGCGATGGGCGTTGAATCAACGAACTAGTTGAATCAACGTTGATGTCTCTTCAACGGGATTAACGTTGACCATGTACAAATCAACTCGTTGAATTCGTCAACGAGTTACGAGACAACGACGTTCACTTCGTTTGACGAAACGAGAAACTGAACCCAACGTTTTGTTATTTTCAACGTATACGTAAATTGTATTTCTTTAACAATAAAACTACAAAATTTGTGTTTAAAACAAATTAATCAGTCAGTCCTAAGCCTGAAAAAAGTATGAAGGGAAGATCATCTAGAACCTTAGGTAGGTAAAGTCATCATAAAATGTTATTCAATTTCATTAGGTAAACTGCATCAAATTGTTCGTAAATTAACATTACAACAGCATCAGTTAATAAAGGCGTTTAGACGTTTATCCGTTTATCGTTCATGCAAGTTGACGTGCATAACACGTTTAACACTCGTTGACGAAATTAACTAGTTGATCAACTAGTTGACAAACGCAAATCAACGTTAACGTTTCGTTGACGGAAAAACCTTCAACGACCCTTTCCTATTAGAAAGGTCCCGGCTGTCATTTGTAGATCTGACAGTCGTTAACGGTAGTCATAATAGACTCGAAAGCCTGTCAACCATTCTTACCAAAGGGTTTCGTATTACCCAGTTATACTATCTGGGTTGTAGCTGTCAGATAGGCAGTCGCTCCATATAAAATACTGCCATGGTATTGGTTAGGCAGTAGATGATGGAATGATGTACTGAACAAGTGGTAATCGTTTGTGAGTCGATGTCACTTCGACTCCGTATAACATGAATAAAACATTGCAATGCCAGTAATCATCAATTTTCGAAATGCAACGTCAAAATCCTAATTTTCACAAATTACAAGTCGACTCTGTTTTATTCAACAAAAAAAAAATACGTGAAACCAAAAACCTTAAAATTACTCAAAAGTGTAAATACGAAAATAATTATTCGAAATAACAACACAATCCGACACGGTCGCGGCTTAACCCTTACGATGCTGCTATAATTTGCATATTTTTTTCTTATACGATTTTTTTTCTTTAAGAGCCTCCTGTGATTATTTTATGCGAGCACAATGCGAAATTATAACAGTTTCGCGTTCACATGTTAATCAGTTTTTTGTTCGTAACATTTGTGCCTTTTATTTAAATCTGTTAAAGTAATGTTGCCATCGTACTTAACAGATGTTTTTGACACAATGAATTTATTTTGGTTTTTGTTCATGTGGATCCGGTACATGTGAAATTAATGGTACTATTGTTACTCCTGGGATTCTGGGTAAGTAACCATCTTAATTTTGACACGTTTTACTTAATTTTAACAAGGTGTTGTTGATAGTGATCAAGTACCTAATCATGTCGTCCAAAGTGTGAGATTTTATGCGAGAAATAATTTTGATGCTTTTATGATAAATGTGTAGTATATTATATAAGTTTAAATTCTTGCTAAGAAAAAATATTAGTACTTTGAAAATAATAATAAAACCTAAACCGTTTTTGTTTGACAAATGTGTCTTTAATACCTAACAAATTACTCTATTCCAGAAGCAAATTCATGAGACTATAATAAATTAAATGTCCCACCTTTATTTGTATTAAATAAGTTTATTAATAGCTAAATTAACAGCAACAAAGGACTAATGTAACCACCGATAACCACGACGATAATGATAACTAGTCCATTTTCCATAACATGGAATTACGAAGTTTATTTTTATTCCAATGCTATAAAAACAAGTCAACCTAAGATTATCAACCCATAATAACAAGTAAATGTGAGGTTTGCATGAGCGATTTAACTGACAAGATGATAAACGTATTTTTTCAATTTTTATTTATAACTTCATTATGTATTTCTTAAAGTGAAAAAATGGCATTTTAGCAAAAATAAAACTAGATACGCGATAGTGGACAGTTTAGAGGCGTGGTAATTGCTATAATTATGTCCAACGCTGATCACTTGTAATGAAGGAGAAGCGACAGTTACAGTTTATATAATTTCTTTCATTAATTCTTAGGTTATTTTTACTACATTGTATCCATAAAATACCTCATTTTGTTAGGCTATGTTCTATAAATTGAATTGCTACAAAGACATTTGTGTTTTTACAGAAAATCGTAAATATCACAAACAATTTGCCCAGACTTTGAGGGTTAAATAAATTCTGCGTGGATGTGTGAGTCATTGAATAATAATATAAAATATTTCTTACGCATGCCGATAGTAAAGAACTGCGCTCTTCACATCAATTCATCTTTCCGAAGAACAGGTTTCGATTAAAGTTCCACTCATTCATTGCTTGAGATTTCGCTCACAGCCTTATATTAATAAAAATATGGCCATCGTTTCCAAACACTCAGTAATCCATCATAACCAAAGATTTTGACGGCTCTGTCTTTCTGACATCATTTTCAGAAATTATATTTTTTCGTGCAGTAGGTTCGAGCAAAAGGAACTTTTGGTTAAGCAACACGTGCAATGAATTTAAAATGCCTATAAGAAATGGATCAAGTATGTACCAGTGCCTATTGTATTACAGAAAAAAAAATCTAATCACTTTTTTCCTCGCAAGTATATATATTCCGGTAGTTATGTAATCATAAATGCAACGACATCTCTTCAGGGATAAACTTCTTAAAATCGCATAACAAACAACATAGCTATTTAATATTACAAATTAATTTCCGAGAAGAGACAAGTCAAACAAAAATACTAGCGCATACAATGTACGCTTCCCAGCAGACGTTATAAATTAAAGTTATTATTTTCACCCAAAAACAAACAAAAAGTGGGTTGCACTCCCGTAATCCTTTAAGCGTCATACTTTCAAAAGTACATTTTCATAACACGAAAACAAAAGAACTTAATAAAGTTTGGAGCGAAAAAGTTTCGGAAGCGCAGTCCGTACCCTTTATTTAACCGCTAGAATATTTATAAGACGAACCGTCTGCAATTTGTCCCGACTAAAGGTAATACGTATAAAAACTGGAATTCATTATCGTTGGAATAATAAAAAAAAACTGGAATAAAATAGTTGCGTCGCAGCGAAAGGGTTAAACGTCATTGAGTGTTTGATTGTGATTTGTGGAAGACGTGTCTGTGTATTAATTTAGATTATTAGTTTTAGATATATTAGATGTCGCCATTTTATTTTCGGTTGGCGAATGTAGTCTAAAAGTGTACACCTCGATGAGTTTTCTAGTGACTATAATAAAAAGTGTTGTACAAAGAGTAATGAATGGTAATCTATGTAAGTGGGAATAATGTGTTGGGAAGTGCCAATAGCCCAGTGGTTTAGGTGCAGACAGGCGAATGAGAGGTTGTCTGTTCAAAAAATCACATTCGGTTTCAAGCTTGATTTGAACAAGGGTTTATTTGTGGTTTGCGTAGTATGTCTTCTTCTTCAATACTTCTCTATTAGTTTAAATATTATTTAACTTTTCATAGAGATCAGAGTGACCTTGGCTACCGAACCCACTTTAAATAGGGTTAGATTAACCCTTAAAAATACCCTTGACTCTTTTTGTGACAATCCATTTACAGTCAAGGAAAGTACGTTTAGCTTTCCCATAATTATTATCCCACTCCTGGGCAAAGGCCTCTCGCATTCCTTCCATTTCTAGCTATGGTGTTTTTTTTCTCACCAATTTGCAAGGAAACATATTACTAGGCAAGTAATTATTTGGCTAATTAAAACCCAATCTCAACTTTCCGTGTTGTAGCCATTTTATTCAACCACTAAAAATTACAGTTGCGATTTGATCAGCAGTATAAGTTGGTAGTCTATTTGTTCAACAACTTATTCCTAACTTTTTTACCAACAACTAAAAGACACTAAAGAAACAACTTCAAAAGAAAACATCAGTGGTGATTAACAACAAGTTTCCGCTTGAAACTTTCCAAGCACTCAGTGACTAATGCTGCAAACACTTTTGCATGCAAAACGTGTTTTTTTTTCACCGTTCAAATAAAGACAGTCTCGTTATTCTGTTGACTAAGAATCCTATACAAAGCTTTCTACTCGTATATAAGGCCCGCATATAAAATTGAACGCATTTTTAGTAAACACGCCTCGTGAGGGGAGAGAGGGCGCGAGTGCCACAGAGGGTCGGAGTAATGGCTGCCGAATGTCGCGAGAATCCATTTTGTCCCTCCCTACCCCCGTTTGGTGGTAAAGTCGCGTTAGCGGTTCTAGTATATGTGGAAATTGTAGATGTTTTAATCAAGTACTTTGGTTTTGTTTCGAGAGCATTTAGGAGAAGACAGGTAGTCAGTGGCCCAAAGTCTGAAAACCAGTCTTACCAAGGCGTATGTATTTGTAAGTAAAGTTTTGCTATGTTGGTACGCCATCAAAATTTCAATCAGTTTTAAGTCAGAATGTCGTACACTTTTCTACTTGACTGTACATACAAACTTTGAAATTAGTTTGTATCTAATTAAAGTGGTTCGAATCGCCCCATTCCTAAGAGCTATTGGTCGATTCACACCGCTCGGCGCTCCATGGACCGCCGCGGTGCGAAACAGACCATTCTTAAGAGCTCTTCTGCGTTTCACACCGCGGTCCGAACCACTTGTGTTGCGAAACGACGAAAGACCCATCCTATTACCTAATCCTAACAGGGTTGTGGAGGTCAGATGAGCAGTCTATCGAATTTGGCAAGGTTAGAAGGCCATAGTGAAGAAAAGGCTAGTCAGGTAATGATGATGATGTCACGATTGATAACGACGTCGAATCATTTTAGGTATATTATAGAATTTAAATAAGCTATCTTCATTGTTTTTAGAGTTTAGTTTAATACTTTGGTCTACTAACACTAATTCTACTTCTTCTTTTTTTTTTATCGTGGGGTTATTATCTAAGCTAGTACCAGTGTTTTTAAGCCACCCAAGGGTGGCTTCTGATTAACTGGAACTTTAAGTAAGCAAACTGCAACATGAAGTTCAAATTCTGTACCTTTAGTGAAAAGTGATACAAGTCACAAATCCTCGTTTTGAGAAAAACAGATAATAAGTTTTGCATTTTTTAAACGGATACAACTTTTTTATTTCTGTATATTTTTTTGACGTATTAACTTTTATCAATTGGTAATTGTTTTTATTATATCGTATATGTTTTGATTTTGTTAAAAAATTATTAGAATTTGAGATATTTAAAAAAAACTAGACTTATATCATTAGCCACATTTATTTTCCTATGTGTATAATGATACAATTTCAATTATATCATTTTACTTAATATAAAATGCACTTGTGTTCAATGTTACAAGTATTTTTGAAACATCTTTTTAATAGTAACGGAGTTATAAATAATAAAACACTGGAACTAATTTTGTTTCGAAAGCATCGAGATTTCATGGGTACCGTGTCTTTTTAGTGTGCTATGACAAAATCTAAATTATATCAATTTACACACAATGAACACAATAGAAGATGTGGTGTATTTCGATTTATCTTTATTTATATCAAATGAGCTGAGGTGTAAAGTAATATAAGTTTAATTTAATTTCTATTGTGGGGCCTAGTGCCTACTGCCCTTATCATTATCATCATTTCACCCAAAAGACGTCCACTGCTGGACATAGGCCTACACCAGGTGTCGCCACATTGACCGGTCCCGTGCACCTCGCATCCAGCGGTGGCCACCTTCACTAGGTCATCGGTTCAACTAGTGGAAGGCCTTCCAACGCAACGACTTCCGGTTTGCATTCGCCACTCTAGAAGTTTTCAGCCCCATCGGTTGCATTGCCTTTTGGGTGACTTTGAGCTTTCTTATCAGGCCCATTGTGAGGAACCACGCTTCGGTCGAATGGAGCTTGTTTGATTTTCAGCAACCAAATTCCTATCAAGATCTAAGACTCTACACTAGAAGTTGTAGACGATTATGTGTCTACCTGGGACAAACTGTCCAGTTAGGTAGGTTCAACTTTGAGAAAGAGGTCAATCGTCGAATCCGACTCGGCTGGGCAGCGTTTGGAAAGCTGAGTAGTATCTTCTTGTCCAACTTACCTCAGTGTCTCAAGACGAAAGTCAATGACCAGTGTGTTGCCAGTGATTACATAATTATGGGACCGTAACGTGTTTGCTCACGATCAGCCTTATCAGAAGGTAAAAAGTCAAACAAAGGGCAATGGAGAGGGCTATGCTCGGAGTTTCCTTGCGTGATTGAATCAGAAATGAAGACATCCAAATAAAACCAAGGTTACCGTCATAGCCCGAAAAATTGCCAGACTTAAGTGGCAATGGGCAGGGTACATTGCTCGCAGAACAGATGGCCGATGGGGCCGAAAAGTTCTGGAGTGGCGACCACGAACCACAAGACGTTGAATTGGAAGGCCTTCCACTAGGTGGACCGATGACCTGGTGAAGGTTTCGGGGATCCGCTGAATGCGAGACCAACGGGACCGGTCAATATAGCGACACTTAGGGGAGGTTTATGTCCAGTAGCGGACGTCTTTCGGCTAAAATTATGAATAATGATGATGAACCAAATAAAGTTAACTTTTGTGATTGTAGAGCCGATGAACCAGGTTTGTTTCTCAAATCTTGTTACCGTTTTAGGGTTCCGTAGCCGCATGCCAAAAAAACAGAACCCTTACAAATTCGTCATGTCTGTCTGTCCGTCAGTCCGCCAGTCCGTCAGTCCGTAATTCCGTCTGCTGTACTGCCACTTTATTCCGAAACTATTAAGACTACACAGTAGAAACTTGGTACAAGGTAGATGTGTTCTGTGAAACGCTTTACGATTTTTATACAAAAATAAAAGATTAAGGGTTTTAGTTTGATTTCCTTGTATGGGGAGCCCCCCCCCCCTCCCTTACAAGGAAATTAAACTATAAACAAAGTCAATCCTAAGGGTATGGGGTGTCTATAGAGAGATTTTTCAAAATGACATTAAGGTTTCTAAAAACATTATTTCTCAAAGTCAATCGTTTGAACGAAAGACACACACACACAAAAGTTCCCCCCCTCCAACTTTTAAATAGAGTTAAAGAAATACTGTTGTTTGATAGTTTGAACGTAAGAAGAAGAAGAAGAAGACTTTGTCATTCATATAAACACTATGAAAAACAAAATTATCACAAAATGTGTATTTCTGTTGACACTATAACAACAACAAATACAAATTAAAGGTGATGATACAAACTATTACGATGGTACGGAACCGTTCATGTGCGAGTCGGACTCGCACTTGGTCAGTTTTTTGTTATTTTATGATGGAGTGGATGAAGATTCACTGTCACTTCTAAAATACATTGCTCTATTCACGTTTCAGTCAGTGCAAAAGAAATAAGAAAACAACATAATCATGAGTGCAATAAGGACAATAACAAAAAATACACCCAGCGGACATTATCCGTCAACAACTAAAGATGCATTTTAGTGATAAGCTAATGAATCAAGTGATTTGCTAAGTTAATCGTTTGCGACTATTCTTTTCTGTAAATGTTTTTGGTTTGTATTAGCAACATTATTAAATTCTCGTAAAAGGGAGTACAAGTGTTTTTTCTCGCTTCTCGTACAGAGAGTGCTACATCTCGCAAATGTACGAGATTTCTCGTACATCTGGCAACGTAGTTTGAGCGTGATTACATCCCCCGCCATCATGGCTTTTCTCGCTTACTACTTAGATCACTGCATAGATCACTTTACACAATAATCACTATCGATCGGTTTCTAAAAATCCTATACTACAGCGATATAAATCAATTTATATTATTGAGAACTAAACGCGTTACTTAAAATATTTCACGTGTAGTTTGATACAGGTTTAGTTGTATCACTTGACACGTTGGTGATGTTTTATGGTGTTTATACTTATGAGATACAATTTGAGTTATATCATCATTCACAATTGATAATTGTAGGGTTTTTTAGTGTCACTTAATACAAATTGTATTGTATTAATACGCACAAAACTCGTGTCATTAATATTAAATGTGTCAAGTAATATAAATCGAGATAGCCTTATTTACACGTACTTGTTTAAATTTAAGCTTTAGTTCAATTTAATATAACTAAAGACATATCAGTATACACAAAAAATATCATCAAAATTAACCAAGAATGCCACTTGTATCATTAAACACGAAACTTATTTCCCTTTCTATAAGAGATAGAGTTATACCGATTAGATAGAAAAATCAAATAAAATTCAAGCTTCAAGATTGTATACAGAACTCAAAACTGCTACAAGTCGAGTTATATCACTTTTCACTAAAGGTACAGAATTGTGTTAAACACTTATTTACACAATAGTGTTTAGATTTTAAAAAAAAATACAGATATTATTATAATTATCTATCTATTTCAATCTTCTGAAAATTGAGTCTGGAAAATATGCTTAATCCGACCAAGCGAACTTTTATCCAACTTTTTTACATATACTACAAAAGTGAAGTCGCTCTAAGTATTGGATGCGTGCTAACTGCTAACACGGGGGTAGGTAGAAGCAGAAATTATTTTTACTCTTCTTGCCGTCACTTGTTAGCTGTGCCCCTGCCTCCTCTGTGATCGATATTCAAGCGAAATCATAAATATTAGGGTGATGTGGGACTGCGAGGTACACTTTGGCGTTTTTATTTATGTGCTGTGTGTGTATATATATTTATATACTTACCTATTGGTATTGATTTAAGTGTTATTGGGTTTTTAATAATTTCTCAGTCCAGAAGGACAAAACCAGATAACATTTTATAAGCAATCATGTTAACTATCTCGTTGGTCCAGTGGTCACAATCACGACTTTTGAGCATGAGGTCCTGGGTTTTTCCATCAGGAATTTATCAGTAGCAGCCTCGGAGTCTAGATTTGTGCCTGGTTTGATGGCATAAGCTCACCCCGTATTACACGGGACTTATGTGCCTACCACACGCTCACACTTCCCCATGGGTTTACTTGCGCAAACTGGCTTGAACGCGGAGCACTGTGCGTGTGGTTGGGAAAACTGAATCACGCGCAAGCCCCGCGCAAACCCCACGGCGCGGCCTGAGCGCGGCTTGAACGAACGGCCTGCGCGTACTTTTCTGTGCGTTTGGTTGGGCGTTCCGTGCTCACACCGCAGTCGAGTATATCAAAAATGTCATTTAAAAAATGGCAGACCTACGTACGTATGATCGCGACTTTTTAACTGAATTTTTAAGTCTATATAAATCCCTGCCTGCAATTTGGAAAATTAAATCGAAGGATTAAAGAAATAGTTCTTCACTGGGAAACGTTGTTTACACGACGACGATTTTGAAACAATGAGGCCTGCGCGTACTTCACTGAGCGTGTGGTAGCGCCTGGAACGTTCAGTTTTTTCGTGAGGTAAGCGCGCGCAGGCCCGGACTGAGGTGAAGTGTGTGCGTGTAGTAGGCCCATTAAACATAACTGAGGAAATGTGGGTGTACTATTAGGTACACCTGTGCCTTAGCCTTCAGGGAGTACAGGCGTACACATTATATTATGTTACTACAATTTATACTGCAAAAATAAATAATGGAGTATTGGCATTCTAGTTAATTTTACTATCCACCAGGCCGTGTACCCAATGAGTGTTTTCATTGGCAAAAATGAGGAAGTTCAATACGATCTTTCGTATTCTATTTAGCCCCATTAGCCCTGAACAACTTAGGTTGAGCGCAGGCTGTCAATGGATTTAGGATTTTTACGAGGAGTAGGAGATTCTTGCCCGTTCTTCTCCGTATACTTAGATCTACGCTAGGGATTGGGCAACTACAGTACACTCACATTTATTATGCCTTGTGACTGGGACTGACTTCTTTTATTTTATATTTGCTCGACTATTCAAAAGTGCCTGTAACTGGCCTACTTGAAATAAATACTTTGATTTTGAGCTCGTGGCTAAATAATTAGGTTTGAACGCTTTATTTCACGTTTCGAGAAAATTATGAGTCAACTTTTCAAAATTAGCATTCTTCTCAGAAACTCTACTTAAGTTACTCTACACTGAGATGGGTGATGCAGTGTTTCGGGAAAGCCGCATTCTAAGATCCCAGTAAAAAATAAAACAAAGTTTTTTAGACTCTACCAAACACCCTTTAAATTAAATTACGAACACCCATTACGCAACAATTAAATCTATAATAAAACTGTAATTAATACCAATTAAGTCATCGTTTCGTCACTTCAAAACCACCATTTATCTATAATTAACACTGCACTGCGGGACAAAAAAACCGGCCCAACTCAGAAAAATCATAATTGGCCCAACATTTAATACACTTATAAGGAACCGAACTGTCAAATTAAAAATACCCTCTGGATAGAATTTCGCCCTATCATCGTCGATTAGACCCAATTAAATGTGAATGTAATTTTGCGTGTTATTGTTCCATGATAAAGTTTTTCTCTTGTAATAAAATTTCGCTTCCCTTAGGCCCTTGTTATGGCTGTGACATCTTATTAAAATTCAGCCTAGGGCCAATCCGTGTTGCTTTCTTCGGTTTACACTGGCGGCCGATGGTAATTTTATATCTTTTTAAGAATTTTTTTTGAGGAGGATGCCTTTTGTAAAGATTTTAGAGTATCGGCTGCTGTGGAGGGCTCGTATGGTTAGTTTATTGTAAGACTTCAATCAAGAAAATTCGTTAGGACGTTACTAATTAGCAGAAATCGCTATATGTAGACGTTGTACCAAACTTAAAGGAAGTAAATAACATGTTTATATAATATTATGGGATGATGTTACTGAGAAAAATAAAAAATTATTCCTAGATTACATTTAAGAAAATAAGGAGTTGTTTGAGTAGATATTTTTGTATTAATCTTGGTGAAAGATTCACATATAAACTTGGTAACTTTTTTTTTGGAGGTTGGTACATCATCAAATGACTCCTTCTGCTGCGGAGTAGAAGGGAGTGTCAGACTTCTGACTAACAACCACCTATGATTCTATTTAGCGCTCTGTCTGCAGGGCTACGGTATCCCTTTCGAAATTCTATAATTAGAGAGAGGTCTATCTATATACTTACCTACCATTTTATCAGAAATGCAGCAAAAAGCATAGCATATTACCTGGAGAGTTTTTATTTAAATCACGTAACTCAACTAAAACAATTCCAGTATCAAACTCCCGAAAAGTTTGATTTTCAGATCGAATATAGTATTTTTGGGGTTCTTCCGTCAGTAATAGCTCTATTTCTGGCTTACCCTTCTGGGTTATACAGGCATGATGTTACGTCATTCAGGTATAGTATATCATGCGGCATGACATGGCGTGATTTTATGTCTACCTAAAGTTGGCACCCTTTTTCTGTCCCCCACTGTAACACGTCACCTTTCCACCAATTTCGGTATTCCGTTTTTCGCTTTATATTTCATTTCAATAAACGCAATGTTGATAAGTATTCAGTCAGAAATATTTTTGTTTTTTCCACCTTATCTCTTCCTGTACAGAAATTTCTTCCTTAAACCTTACTAATAAAGGTGTTTGTCCCTTGTTGTAGCACAATTGTATTAAACATTTTCCTAATAACGCGACGGGGTGGGTCAAAAGCGAAATTGGTTGTTATTCGAAATAAATTTTATATGAGATGTTCTAGGTGCGTCCCCCTTCGTTGTCGAGTGTGCTTGTGTCTCATTTTGGACCCGTTTTGTGTTCCTTTTTTAAGAGTTTCTTTTTTATTGTTGTTTATGTAAAGTCTGGGATTTTTATTGTTATATACGGTACAAATAAGCGGGCGGTCATTACTGGTAGACAGAGTCCGTCAGTCTGAAATCTAGTCTCACAAACGGGTACCGCGTTGACTAGTAACTGGATAGTGGACGTCAGATAGGTAGCTCCATCATCATCATCATCATCATTTCAGCCAAAAGACGTCCACTGCTGGACATAGGCCTCCCCCAGGCATTTTTGGGGGGGTTTGCCATAATCGCCACGCTTGGCAGGCGGGTTGGCGATCGCAGTATGGTTGTTACAAAGGCACAGAGAACGCTGCTGCCCATTCTCTGGTAAGTCCAGCTGGTAGCTCCATGAACTATATTAATTACTTCTACTGGTATCTGGTAGCACGTTAAGCTGTTGGTCTCGGCTACCATTTACAGATCTTTCACAGTCGTTACAGGTAGTCATTGACCTGGAAGTCTGACAACTAGTCTTACCAATAGGTATCGTTTTACCCAGTATTAACTGGATTGTGTAGGTCAGAGAGGCAAGTCGCTCCATGTAAAATACTGGTATTCAGCTGCATCCGGTTAGACTGGAAGCCGACCCTTAACGTAGTTGGGAAAAGGCTAGGCAGGGTAATATCTGGTAGCTGTGTTAAAATTGTAGGAAAACGCTGGGCAGTTGAGCACATGTAAGGTATAAATCATACTTGGTACACCAATATTACCTACATAGATACAGATCGCGGTTACTTTTCACGTAGCATTTTGTATGCTGAAACTAAGTTACGTGCTTGTTTTCATAGCGGTGTCTCTTTAACTAGGTACCAAAGATACGATTTTCATAGCAATATGATCTTTCCATGTCTTTGTGGTGTTGGGGCAGGTGCGGCCACCAGACTTTTCAAGTCCAGTTAAAAGTTAGCGAGTGGCGGCGTTTTGCAGTACTTTTACTATTTTTTTTTTAGTAATTTTGACGTTATAATTAAAATTAGGCTAACTTTTACAACATCACGCCTGTAATTTCGGAATGATAAGGCACACAAATTAAGACTGACATAAATGGCTGCTACTGAGAAATTAAAAAATCCAATAACAGTTTGCCCAATCCGGGAATCTAGAGTCCAAGCGACTAATTGGTTTTGAATAAATTACTTTTGATTTCATCAGTCAAGTCATGATTGGAAAATAGATCAAAATACCCATTCATCTTTACTTATTTTCGCCTACTAGGTACTAGACATTTTTTTGAACTACCCCGCATATGATTTCCGATACTAAAAAGCTACTTATCTCTCACCATAGACAGTTTCTGCACACATCTGTGGGGGAGGCAAAATACCATTAATAACAGGATTAAGGGGGCGAGCAGAAAGAATAAATTGGGAGGAAACCGCCTTAGGGGGCAAGATTTATCGAGTACTTAGCATAAGTTCGACTGAGATGCGTCTTTCATTAATTTTTCATTGGCTTGTGGTTCCTGTGCTGGGAATTGGGCAGATTGGTAGGTAATCTACTTATGAAGATTACGATTTTTTTGGTAAAATGTGCTGTAAAACTGCTTCGGTGGTCTGGTGGTTGCAAGTGCGAGCAAGAGTTCTTTGGTTCGATTCCTGTGTCGGGCAGAATGTTATTGAGTTTTTCGCCCCCTGCTACATGTAGAAAAACCTCTTTTCATGTAATATCTTAGGAAAGCCTGTAGAGTACTTATACCAGAGGTTTTATGTCATTAAGTCTGGAGGAACAAAATAAAGTAACTTCTATAGGCGACTAGCTATGCCCCGTGAGATTCGTCGTAATTAATTAGCAGTTGGAAGGGTTTTCTAAAAACTTATCCTGTTATAAATATGTCAAACTGTCTAGTCTTTTCTCAAAACTATGTTGCGGTCGGCTATCAGTCTAAGCGGTTGCAGCTGAGTACCTACCAGTATGTTACATGATGCCTATATTATAACCTTTAAAACCCAGCAGTGACTAGGTAATACTCCTAGATAACACTGGATGTCAGACTTCCGGGCTTCTGACCACTTGTAACGTCAGTCAATGATCTACAAATTACAGCCGGGACCGACGACTCAACGTGCTATCAGAGGATGTACTGAATACGTAGGTAGGTTATCCTATATAAGGTCCCATTAAAATAGGTGGACAAAATTTTAGAACTCATTCAGACCACCAAAATAAGGACGATGGTAAAAAAAATAATAAGAAAAACGCAATTAAGTACTTACTCCTATAGGATGAGTTTGTTCTAGAGTGCCGGCAATTTATTATTTTTAGTAAAAACAAAACACTTTATTTAGTGATTTTTTTTGTTTAGATATCTTTGGTTAGACGAACTGAACGCTGTGTTAAAATTTGTCCACCTATTTTATTAATAGGACCTTATATATGGATTCTACCTTGGATGTATTTCCAAACACACTGTTACACGTAAAATAAATTTATGTAGGTACTTATGTTCTGCCTAAATATTCACAACTTATTTCTATTGAAGGGTCGGTTCAAAAATTTTCATTCTCCTTTGAAAAGAGCTAAATGATTAATTGACAAATGGTTTAAGTTAAACAATTCGTTAACAAACCGTTTAATAAAATTCCTTCTAAAACATCTCAATCGCTGCAAAGATTGGCGTTAATCAAACTGATAACTGACTGCCCATGGAATTGTATAGAGCTGTTAGTTTAGATACCCATTTAATTTTTGTTAATTATTCAATAACATTTATTTTATTATGTTTACCAACAATAGGGGATCGGACAAAAAAAAAACTAATTAGTCCGTCAGATAGATTTCCAAAAAATATTAACAACGTATTTTTTCTTTTTTCACGTAAACGAAAAATGAAGACGATACAGTGCTTCGAAAACACGTGTGACGTCATAATTATGATAGTACATTTTGTACCTTCAATTGACGTTTCAAGCCCCACTCCATGATCTTTGACGCGCTTTATCTTCGTCAATTTTTATTGATTTGACAAAACAAAAAACACGTATCCAATATTTTTCGATAGGTAATCTAACTGACGGACTAAACAGAATCATATTTTTTTTGAGTCAGTTCGATCCCCTATTATAGAAAAGTCACCTAACATAACATTAAGCCGGGTTTCTTTGAAATCTTCAGTTCACTGAAGGAACATTCGCCATTCACATTGTTTTGATAAAACAAAAAACACGTATCCAATATTTTTCGATAATCTAACTGACGGACTAAACAGAATCATATTTTTTTGAGCAAGTCCGATCCCATATTAACACTGCAAACACTAAAAAATAATTTTTAATTAAAATTGGGAGGCGCGAAAATCAGAAAAAAATATAGAAGTGTTAAAAAATAATTTAGACTACACAAATATTACATCAAAACTTAGTAAACACTAAGAAAAAAAAATATTGCTTAAACAACTTTTTTTTTTGGTCGAAAATCTAGTTTTCCCGTAAAACTCAATGTAGGTAACACAGTTCCCATGGTATGGTCCAAATAAAAAAAGATTGCAATGACACGGGGAGAAGAACCTTAAAGTTTTTTTACACCCATTACCTATACATCTATCCAACCTTCGAGGAATATGGACATCATATTATGTTTGTCAGAATTTGGCCTCAGTCTGGTTAAAGCTTTAAATGTAGTCAATAAAATTTTTTTTTAGAAACTGTGTCAACATCATGGTTAACTAGAAGCTAGTCCAAAAAAAACATTGACAAACCGCCAAAAACCAATTTCAAACGAATGCAACAGGTTCAAAAAAACGTTTGACGTGAAAGTGTTCGTCATCCATGTAATACGGGTTGCAGTTTAGTTTTAGCTACTGAAGAATCTCTCTCAAACAGAGGAGACCTGTTTCCCAGCAGTGGGAACATTACGATGATGACCGACGATGATGATGATGATTGAATAATTGTTTTTATTGTTAATTTTGTGAACTCAAAACTCAAACCGACAAAAAGTCGCTATTTTTGTCTGTTTGTCTGTATGCTTTAATCTTTAAAACTACGCAACGGATTTTGATGCGGTTTTTTTTAATAGATAGAGTGATTCAAGAGGAAGGTTTCAGTATATAATTTGAACGACATCCACTCGGGTGAAGCCGCGGGCATCAGCTAGTAAAATTATAAATTCGGTGTAGGTCTACGTCTTATACTATTTTTAAATTTGTATCTAAATGTATATTTTTGGTGTTTTTTAAAATTAAATAATAAATAATCCACAGGGCATGAGAAGTGTTTATGGGTCTGACAGGATATCATTCCAAAATCAAGTCGTCCATTTCAATTTGGCTTACGATGCACCAAACATCCTGTATAACTGGCGAAATGTAGGTGTACCTACTATTATATAGGTAACTACCTACCTATAAGGCACCTCTGCCTATCCCTTCAGGGATTATAGAAGTGATGTTATGTATGTTTGTATGTTATCTACACTACTCTAAAATCATTCGTTGATAGTATTTCCACAAATAATGTTTTCTTATTGTTACAGATTTCGGTAGCACATTGGGGTCGCGAACATCAATTTTTACTACAATTTCGATATATTTCAGTAGTTAAATGAAGTATATTTTTATTAATATTAGCTTCAGGACATCTAGTGGTCTAATATGGCCACTTAAGCAGATCATAAAATGAATTGCCCTAAAAAATCGTAAAAAAAAAAAATTGTGTTCATAGATAATAACAACCTGTTTTAGACAACCTGGTTCTCATGTAAGTGACTTTGTGTCTTTTTTCAGAATAAAATATCTTTAAACCTAAATGTAGTAATAGGTTATCTTATTGATTTTATGTACCTAGTCCATGTTATATGATACCAAAAAAAAAATAACTTAAATAAAATAGTAATTTATTGAAGTATGAATGTTCTCAAGCAAGTGAATCTGTAATTTCTTTTTGAGAAAATAAATTCTTTAGCATGACACAACTAACTTAAACACAACTGGCGAAATGTGGGTGTACAAACCTACAAATAGGTACATCTCTGTTTAACCCTTTTGGGATTACAGGCTTAATGTTATGTTACGTCTCAAAATGTCAATAAATTTCAATAAATCTGAAGTTCTGGGTTACAACATCTCTACAGAAATAAGAATCAAGAAAGAAAAGACAAAATCGCGCCAGCTAATTGATAATTACCAAGCATTAGTGCCGTGCCAGTGACGGGGGTCGCAAAAATTGCACCCCCGGGGGTCGCGGCGGTTTCGACCCCTAACAGGTAAACGGTGATTGGTAGGTCTCGCTTCATTTCATTTTTATATTTCACGTAATCTAAGGTTTCTGAAGGAAGCCTTTGGAAAATATTACGAAAGGATTGCTTGAGTCTCGTTGAGTGGGTGGGAATTAATTGCTATGGTTTCCATTGGGTAATCCATATAGTGGAGGAATAAAATAATAGAAGGATATGTGTATGTAAATAGAAGGATATGTGTACCTATGTATGCGTATTGAGGAAAAATTTGAGTATGAGTGTGGGTCGCTTTATGAGTGATCTTCCTTCGAATTTATTGTGGTCACGACGATGAACGGCAGTCTATACGGAGATTAGCTAAGTGGGAGGAGATATTTTTGAGGATAAAAGGATGTATGAAAATACAGGTGTTCTAAGGAGATTGGAGAACACCACGGCGACTAAGAAGGATGAAGGCTTCCTTCATAGTCGTCAAGAGATTTAAATCAAAGAGTAGTCTCGTAGTTTCCTAGTCTGATTGAGTTCAAGAAATAGTATGAAATACGATAGAAAGAGACAGGAATGCGTGTATTGCTTGTGTTAATAAGATGAGCCATATTTTTAAAATTCCGATAATAATGTATACGTGTTCTATAATAATGATAATATAGGGCGATTTTCTTAAGGCAGATGTTTATAGTAAAGCTCAACTAGTCTAAATAACAAAGTTAAATAGTTAGAACACCAATCTTGTACCCCTTGTGGTTAAATGCATTTCTTTGAGAAGTTGCGGTAAAAACCATCGTTTTTAACGCGACAATTTTTAAACGTCAACGATTTAATCAATAAGATCTTCGATGTACTGAATAGGTTAAATAATCGTAAAGAAAGTTAAACTATGTTTAATAAAAAACCCGGAAAACGAAACTAAACGTCAAAAAATTAACGCAATTATCTATGCCAATTTTTCCGTAACCACAGCACAATTACATGAAGTTTTTTATTTTATAAATCTTTGATTGGCATCATCCCCAACTTTAAGTCGGGGTGGCACCCCATGGGGTGGCTATTTTTTCATTTTCATCATGCCGAAACTCCATTTTTTTTCTGTTTAATCAAAAGTGGTGGGACACGCAATGTGGTATGCGAATATTTGGGGGTGGGTTATCCGTATCAGGGGTGGGTGGTGTTGAAACTATTTTTTTTTGTTTCCATCTTGATTTCAGTATTAAAAGTCTGTTTTGGTTTTAATAGGAGTTGGAAAGAGGAAATCAGTTTTTCTCTCGATAGAATTATATAAAAAAAATGGTTTGCAAGTTTTCTACGTTTGAATTTTTATTTTTCTAATTATTTAAGTTAGGTACTAGTTTAGAAGGCATTTTTAATGTTTTAAAATAGCTGCTATTTATCTTTACAGTTCCATTAATTTTCCTACTATAAAACAAGAAGTCATTAAATGTCAATAAAAAATAATGTTGTAAAGAAGTAGTACTTGTAGTTTTATGTTTCAGTGGAAGTCACTATATTTATACATTTATGTGTATTACAGCAATAAACTAACGTAATTTACTGGTACTATGCATGTCAATGTATTATTAAGATACATTTTATTTTACTTTTACTATTACTATTTTTTTAAGAATAGTGCGCATTCTGACGAGTAATTTGTAGTTAATACATTTACCTTCATTTAGTAATAAAAACTGAAGTAAAGTTATTCCAATACTAAACCTCGAAAACTATATGGTTAGTCAGTAACTTTATTCCGTTTTATAAATAAGTGGACTATGAAAAGTTCTTTTAACGCAAAATTTGATTTGACAGAAAGTTGTATGTTTGTAAAGTATTGGAATATTGTTAATGAGTATTTTTACATGATGGTGCTATTATAATTCTGAATTATCAAGTGGATCATTAATTATCTAAAATACGAATATAACATTAACAAAGAATGCAAAAGAAGGTTAAGTTAAACTTAACTCTCTAAAATAACGAAAAATTGGTACTTAACTAGCTAATTTCTGTCATTCTTCTCTCTACCTTTTCATTTTAATAGTCGTGATGTTATGTATTTTATGGACTTTAATTTAGTTAAGAAAGCATGATGGTTGGTTCCAAATAGTTAGTGATAAATTAATGATAATGTCGAAAATATTCATCGACTATTACAGATGCTATGTTATAGAATTAAGTTGTACGCTGTTGTAATGTTATAAATTGGTTGTTGATATAACAAATGGAAATAAAATTCATTAACATGTCGTTGTTCCTGTTTTATTTTACACCTTAATTCCTCTATGACACATTGATAAATATTTTTGTGAAAATATACAATGATATAAATTTTATATGATATTACTTGAGCGTGTGATTCCTGTATTTAATTATAGTCTGGTTGAGCAGCATTACAACCTTGTCGAGTGGCCATACCTAAAAAAAAATGTAGCAATGAAAATATAGGAAATCTACAATTGAAATAGTTCTGTCAATAGTTTAAATTGGAAACAGAACCTATTTTTTTATTAACATAATGGGCCTAAAGACAAAGGTTCATTATAGAATGGTATCTTTGGGTATTTTAGTAGGTACCACACCATCTCGAAAATAATTATATGAGAATGACATTAATTTACAACACACGTGACCGGTCATCACCTTTATGAGATGCAGGAAAATTTACGTATTAGATGCATTTTCATAAAGCGATTAGGTAAGTCTGTGATAGAATTGGTTACATCTTTTTCTTTAAAAGCACAAGTCCAAGTCCAGTTTCTCCAATTTACATCGAATCTGAACGCAACAAACTGAAAACTAATTTCAACAAATACTTACAAACACATTTTGAGACACTTTCACGTAATAAAAAAAAGTCAGTTAAGTTAAAAAAAACTAACTGCCAGCGTTGACAAGTTAACTTAAAAGTTAAAACATCAAAGGTCCTGATAATTACGGTGGTCTGACATAGAGCCCATAATTTGTGGGGGTCTATAATTTCGTTGTGATCATTAACTCATTTTGGTATCGTAATATTTTAATTTTGATAACTTTTTTGTTTGGCTTTTTTTTTTCTTGACAGTTCGTTGGTGTTCCGTCGTCAGTTTTTTTTTTTTTTTGTTTGTTGACCTAATAGAATGATGTTTATTGATCATTTATTAAATAGAAATAATGTGATATTAACCAAATGCGGTTAGATGACACGTGGGTTGCATCACTGATATAAAAAATGTAAGATGAAAGTTTTAATAATAATGAGGGTTTTAACTTTGACGGCGTATCTCGTGGAAACATGATGTACGATTAGGATATTTTTGTCCAAAACAAAACGAGTCTATTTTGTTACCAGCTTTGACTATTACAGGTTTTATGTGTGGTCACTATTTCGAAAATAAAATGCGGGAGTTAGCTGACCACGTTTTATAAAAAAATCTTCTAACCCGATACGCCAGGACAGCCTGGCGTATTATCTCACAGTTGAACGTAGAAAAATATCTTACTTTTCTGCAGTTTTTTTCCGATGTGAGAGAGTTTAGCTGGGGTATGGCTGGGGTACATACTTCCACGGCTGGGTTTGCGTGCCACAAAGTAGGTGCAGCTTATGTAAGGCCAGGGGGTCTAAAATGATCACTATAGCAGGTCATAATATGAATTGCGTTAAAAAGCGTAAAATGGACCTTTATACATAATAGTGACCATTTTACGAAATTCAAGTTTCCCATTATGATCTATTTTCCTTGGTCTCAAACACAGTTACTGTAATGATCATTTTAGATGCCCTGATCTCTTTTCCGGTGTATTTTCTGAGAGTAAAATTTTCACTAATAAATACACCGTTGTTAAGAATCTTGCCGACCACTGATCTTTGGAGATAGTTTAGTCGAGAGAGTTCTACTTCTTTAGGAACGTGGCCTCATCATCAGTCTGCATAGCCTTTTCCCAACTATGTTAGGGTCGACTTCCAGTCCAACCAAATGCAACTAAATACTAGTGTTTTACATGGACCAACTGCCTATCTGACCTCCACAACCCAGTTATTACTAGGTAATATGAAACCCCTTGGTAAGACTGGATGTCAGACTTGCGGGTCACTGACTGATCTACAAATGACCGCTAAGATAAAAATAGCTTCACGTGGTTTCCTGAAGTCCGAGTGAATTTTGGTATGATTTGAGTCCACCCATCCAAGGACCAGTCTAGGCAACGGTGGCTTAACCTGAAGATTGTCCCAAGCAGCTGTTATTATTTATCCACAAGCTTAGGGACCATGCCTACTATTTGAATTTAATCACTATATATACTCGTATTGTAAAATAAGTTTCTTGACAAGACTAGATTATTACTTTAGTTCAAAGTACCGAAGTCAAAGTTCGTACCTTCAGCTTCCAAATTACGTAGCTATGCGAGTCAAGTAAAGGTGTTTATTTTAAGTAACTCTAAAGTACCTAATCAAGTGACACTTTCCTTATTTACTCAGTTCTTTTTCTCTAATAGAAATTAATATTCCTTAATCAGAGCTAACTTTAATCCTAAAAAATGTGATTACCGCTCCAATTTGGTAGCTGATACAATGCCTACTTAGGTACGCGTCTTTCCTACTTTATAATGACAATTCTTGACTACCAACATCTATTAATCATAATTTCTATGTACTTACAATGTTTTATCAGTAATAATTTTCTTCCGAAACCCGCAAACAGCAGTCCAGAACGACATCAGGAAAAGAAAAAAAACTAACAACATTGATACAACAAAGAGGAAATATGTCTAAAAGTCATTTCATTTACTTTTATTTTTTAATCTGCTATATTAATTAATAATCCTCAGACAAAAATAATAAAAAACAAGTTTCAAAGAAGGGTCATCAACTTTTAAGCCTAATTTGTATTATTTTTAATCAACGTCCCGAAGCATTTGGATACTGTTTTACCTACATGTCTATTTGTTATTCTATTCGATAATAGATGTCGCTAGTAGTTCTAAGCAGAAAGTTTTTCTTATTAGTTTTTCCTGTTCAGAATTTTACTATTGTAATGTTAACTTTTCGCTGCCTTTATTTAAAAAGACTTCATAATATTAATTATAACTTAGTATAAGTTATGATGGTTTTAGTTTAGGAATAGGTAATATTTTTTTCAAAACATCATTCAAATGGAACTTGCAGGGAGACTTAGAAGTATTAAAAATGTGCAATAAAAAAATTCAGTAATAAATAATTATGTAGATATTTTATAAATAGGTTTAGATTTAATTTTATCAATGTAAAAATATGCATGTCTTTTTTTATAAATAAAACCAATTAACAATTTTTAGTTCGCTAACCCCTCAATAGATGGCGCTAAGCGACCACATCTTATCTATCTAAGGGGTAAAGCTTTCCTGACTTTTATTGAACATAGATGTCGCCAGTAAAAAGTTAACTCAAATTGAATAATAGCGAAAAGTTTGAGTTATTTTATTTGTCCTGTAATAATCTGGAACAAGATGTTGATGATGCAACGAATTAAATTTTTATTGTTTCTAATATTTTGGGAATAGGCGAGGTTACATACGTACCTACAGGAACGATTCCAACTCGTGTCTTACAAGAGTAATAAGATAAACCAATCTACTAACTTACAAGTCTTGTACCGACGTAATATCTACTAAGAATTGAAATTCTAATAAAATTAACGTTGCCATATAAAGTGGCAATGCTGCCATTCTTCTACATTGAACTACATTGTCTTGTCTCGGCGCTTTTCTGGTTCTCTGGTTCTGGTGGATTCTTTCAGGAGTTGCAGTGGTTTGGGATTGGGATAATAAAGTTGCAACGATAGGCACAAATTTACAAAGGATCTATCCCTATAGCTGGTACACTCACATTTCACTCAGAACCTCGTTCTTTAATTTATTTTTAATTTTTTTTTATTTAGCTCCTCTCTAAGAATTTCTCTTGTATCGTGGATGCGTTCACAGACATTTAAGCTCGCATACCCAAATACCCAGACCCGAAACAACTATCTGTAGGCCATATTCAGCAGTCAACTGCTTCAACCAAGCTGTCAAATTCTTTGAAAAATTCCTAGTGATTACTTAAATAGCGAATGATGTCATATTTTAAAAAATTCTGCTAAAAAATATTGAGATCTCTATTTATTGTCTGCCTACCCCTTCAAAGTGTAGAGGCGTGATGCACGTTGACATACATGCATAAGAAAATGTAGGTGGCTAAGTGAGCGTCATGCATGTTCAATCACGGCCTGTATTCTTGACTGGCCTGTTGGTCTAGTGGTTAGTGACCCTAACTGCTATGCCGGAGGTCGTGGGTTCGATTCCCACCCAGGACAAATGTTTGTGTGATGAGCACGATCATTTGTTCTGTGTCTGGATGTAATTTATCTATAATATGTATGTATTTAGAAATATATAAGTATGTTTGTCAGTTGTCTAGTACCCATAACACAAGCTCTGCTTAGCTTGGGACTAGATGGCGTTGTGTGATAGTTGTGGAATATTATATTATATTATTATTATTATTCTTTATTCTTACATTTACATAATATAAACGGTACACTCGGTTGCTGAGGTCTTTGTTGCAGTTAAAGACTTTATACACCACTAGCGGACGTCCCGCGGTTTCACCCGCGTAGTTCCCGTTCCCGTGGGGATACAGGGATAAGAAGTAGCCTATGTTACTCAGGGTGAATGTAGCTTTCTAATGGTGAAAGAATTTTTGAAATCGACGCAGTAGTTTTTGAGTTTATTCATTACAAACATACAAAAATAGGTACAAATCTTTCCTCTTTATAATATTAGTGTAGATGTAGATAACAACACAATTCCCAAAGGGTTAGGTAGAGGTATAGTAATAGTATGGTAATAGCCTAGTTCACTCCCATTTCGCCAGGTATGTTTAAGTCCCATGAAATAGTAGTAGAAACCGGGCAAAAATTCAGACTCCGTGGATACTATGATAAGAAATTCAAAATCAAAATAACACTTTGCACGACCCGGGAATCGAACCCGTCGACCGTCACTTGCAGTTAAATTCTGAGCCGCCATAAAGTTTGAACTATATTATATCGCTTTTCCTTTTCATTATTATAATCTACATTATTGTATCTGTGATCCCTTCCTCTTTTAACCTGTCAACCTTCAAACTTTCAGAGTGTGCTTTGTTTTCTCTTATTGGAAAGTAGTAGTTTGGAGTCTGACTTTCTCCCCGGTAGATGGCAAATAGGCTCGTCTACTCTTAGGTACACACGGCTACCCATCAAGCTTTACATTTCCAGTATAAGCTGGTCTCGCATTGTATTTGATTTCCGTACAGTGCGAGATCAGCGTTAACTGGAAATGTATAGCTTGATGTGTAGCCGTGTGTACATGGAACTAAAGATAACATAATGGCGAATGTTCCTTCAGTGAACTGAAGATTTCAAAGAAACCCGGCTTAATGTTATGTTAGGTGACTTTTCTATAATAGGGGATCGAACTGACTCAAAAAAATATGATTCTGTTTAGTCCGTCAGTTAGATTACCTATCGAAAAATATTGCATACGTGTTTTTTGTTTTGTCAAATCAATAAAAATTGACGAAGCTATAGCGCGTCAAAGATCATGGAGTGGGGCTTGAAACGTCACTTGAAGGTACAAAATGTACTATCATATGACGTCACACGAGTTTTTGAAGCACTGTATCGTCTTCATTTTTTGTTTACGTGAAAAAAGAAAAAATATGTGGTCAATATTTTTTGGAAATCTACCTATCTGACGGACTAATTAGTTTTTTTTTGTCCGATCCCCTATTGCTAAGGTACAAGTTATTATTCCTACTTATACTTTAAATATTATTGATTCAGTAAGCAACGTCAGTATTTCAGTTTCAGGCTTGCAGGTAATGCTGCAACAGCATACGGCACCATCATTATCATCAGCCTACAGCAGTCCACTGCTGGACATACGCCTCCTCAACCGCACCCGCTGAACTCGATTCTTAGCAGCAACTCTCATCGAGCCACCATGCGAAGATCGTCGCTCTACCGAGCCTAAGGGCTTCCCACCTTACGCTAGTCGATTCGCGGTCTCCACTCAAGAACACGTTTACCCCAGCGGTCATCAGTTCTACGGCTAATACAGTACCGTCCGAAGTTAAATAAGTTTTTATTGCAAACGGATTACTTTTAGGTTAAAACTCTCAAAAATCAAGCTCATAGTTGTCCATTATTTAAAGCAGCTATTTTTTTATAATTTCATAGTATTGTAGTTTCAACGACACTAGCCTTCACTTAAGGCGAGACCCAACCAGGATTTACCAAAAACGTACTGTCTTTGAACGTCAAGTGTGAACTATAGGTTTGAAGTACCGAGGTGGGAAAAATATCCTGTAAAGAGAAAGAACTAAACTTGCGTCATACCGAATCAAATCTCCGAATAAAGTTACTAACTCTATAAAAAAAAAAATACAATTGCCTGTTTTTTTTTAACTTTATCGTCGAAAATCTCCGTAATTTAAGCGATAACTTATGTATTTTTTTCTAGAAATAAATAAAGAATACAATTATTTAATTTAATACCGGTTATTTTTTCAAATTATGTTAAGTTATTTATCATAATTAAAGGAAAACCCTTGAATATCAATAAACCCAAGCGCCTAACAAAGACTAGCCAGCCTAACACTGTACGCCCAAAAAGCAACCTTATTGAATCCGACTAAGGTGGAGTGTAGCACTACGCCTATAGTATAGTCGAACGGGTGCGTTGGGTCTCGCCTTAAACAATCATTAATGTAATAACTTAGATATTCCTTTATGAATCAGCATTTTCTTATTATCCGAGTGCTCCGCTATTATTTCAGAACATCGTGAAACGGTTGGTTTCGAACTTTCGAATGTTTTCGTAACCAGAGAGTGGGTCTCTTTCTTGACTGAAGAATCAGCATTATCATCCTACGTGCTAATGCTGCAAACCGTCTGGGCAGTTTCTCTGTTGACAGCGACGCAGACGAACCTTTAATTTTTTTCTAATTTTCATACATGTGCATATTAACACATGCACATGTAATGTAATGTAATGTGTGTAATGTATTAATATGCACATGTATGAAAATTAGAAAAAAAATTAAAGGTTCTTGTATGTGATACAAGTTGACCTAAAATAATAGTAAAAATTTATGCACATGTATGAAAATTAGAAAAAAATTAAAGGTTCGTCTCGTGCTCTCAATTTAGTTGGTTGGAAATGTACAGGCTCCACATCAACCTACTATAATCTAACAAACTTTAATAGATTTTCAATTTCTTTCATAAAGGCTTAGGTTTAAGGTTAATCAGGAAAACTGGTCAGTTTCAGGTAGCTTGGTGTACTGACCTGAACATTTGTTGTGAAATGTTTTGATACTTGCAAGTACTAGTACATAATTTTTTCAGCGTACCTACTGCAGTCTACATCTCAGCTTGGTAAGGCTATCGGTTGACGATTTCATTTCATAGAAAAATAGGTGGGTACTTGGGTAACTAGGTATATAATACCTACTCTAAAGTTACAGATCCATTTAAACGATTAAATAAATTTGCGATCGACACTCTAACAAGACCTATATTGGTCTTGTTAGAGTGTCGATCCATTAAATATTATTTGTCCCGAAATTCAGCTCTGCAAACTCTGCTCGGTGATGCAGTATGCAGGTGTTAGGAAATGGGGCCATTGTCTGAGGAGACACGCCGCTTAATGTACACACTTTAGATTTGAGCTGTCCAAATATTATATAATGCTGTAGGTATTAGGTAAGATAGGTTACATGGTTGCTTTGTAAGTACCAGAATATTATGATAAGATACACTTTAGATAGAATAAGGTTCTTATATTATAATGTAATGGTGTTGTTGAGTTTTACCTTTACCTAATCTTTGGCTCAATAAATAGTAATAAAACAAATGATTGAAAGGTAGAAATTTACTGTAGTATTTGAATTAAAATTAACATCTTTGCTGTATGTATAAAAAATATCAAAACATAAACAATAATTCATTCCCAGTTAGCTGCCAACTTAAAAGTCCTGATATGTTTTTCAGCCCTTCTAGTTCTGCTGTGTGCTGCAAGTACTCGCTGCCTCAGCCATGTGAAGTCCTTCTGAACATTTTCAAAGTGCTCATACCTATTTGTGATAAAATCGAGCTCATACCTATTTTCAACGCAGCCACTGCTTATCAGACGCCCAGATAATGAGTAATACGATACTCTTTGGAAGACTGATTGATAGACTTCCAGGATTCTAGTCGTCTGCCGTAGATCTACAAATAAAATCTTTGTACAATGGTTTTACATGCTTTACAACTCAAGCCTATTTTCCATGGGGGTAGGCAGAAATCACAGTACTCAGACTGTTATTATGATTAATACTCTTTTTACCTCGTCTACGTTCATACATCTGGTCTTAAACGCACGCCGGTGGCGAGTACTTCCACGTAATAGGTACTTACGTGGAAGTACTCGTACTACGAACTTGAGTACAGAAGAACATCACCAATAAGGTGTATGTCCTACTAGGGCGTCCTCTCCCGCAAGGAGGAGTATTGATTTGTAATAAATGGTCACCCATCCAAAGACCAACCTCCGACAGCGTCGTTAAACCTTTGATCACACTTTACAGGTGTTATTATTTAGCCAAAAGCATATAAACCTTTACCTAAGTATTAACGAATGATGAATGCTTCATGGATGCATGGCTAGCATCACAATTATTATAATATTAAAACTTCATCAAAACACACAAGGTATTATTAAGAAAATAATAATTGCAAAACTGAGGCGCAACTCAAAATACTGGGCATTTAACACTTGCACCGCTTAAATACGGTCGTTAAGACCCCCGAGCTATTTCCGTCTATAATAATACACCGAGCAATAAAACAGATAACAGGAAAAAGCTGACACGATAGCAGTAAAGAAAGGGTTAGATCGCCTACGATCTTAGAAAAGACACTCCGAGTTTAATATCTTAAGGGTAAAGACAAGACAAAAAAAATTGAACCTTAATGCCATGAGATAGAGTTGAGTTTCCAATGTCATAACCTTGAAAGTTCTAACCCGTTGAATGCGCGCCCCGTATATTTCCGACTTCCGTAATATAGCCAGCGACAGTATAATTGTCTATAATGATATATTATCTTTATCTGTCCATCTTGTTGGCAGCGCGTAGCCGCGAATGTAAGATACCCATCTAACATTTTACGACATTTTTCTAATTACCGTCTGTCGTATTTTTCCAAACCTATCGTTACTGCATTAACAGATGTTGTTAGGTTACAGTAGTTTATATTTTTAATCGCCCGCGGTTAATTTCTACGTTTCATAAAATCAAAAGAAATTATTTTTTTCCTTTATGCTGCGTTAAGTGTTACAATTACATTTTAGACAGGTGCAAATAAAAATATAATGAACAACAAAGCTAAAAGCGCGGCGAAAGATAAAAATAATGCAAATACCTAGTTATCTATAGATAAAAAAAACGGTTGACATTAAACCCAGCAAACCGGTTATCTATTACAATCGTTAACTAAAGTAGGAAACGGAAGAACGACAGATGTGCGTGATTTTTCTTTAGTAAAAAAAAACTGTATGTAAATGTCGCCTTCATTTGCATAATATAAAAGTGTTCGCTTTCAATCGTAAAGCAAAAAGTTAACCCTTTATCGAGCTTTTTTTATTATTTTTTTTCATGTCAAAGTACGTTGTCGGTCTATGCATAATTAGAATAATGTGCTTTGTATAGTGTATGTCATTTTTTGTCGCACAGATGTGTTAGGTTCCGGAAGTCGGAAAAAACGGCTAGAGATCGAAAGTGGAGGGTTATATTATTATTAACAAACATAGAAAAAATAGTCAACACTGGTCCGTGGAGCTAGTGAGTTTTTGTTTAGCATACAATTTTATTTAAATGCTTGAACGTAAGGTAAGTGGTAGTGGTAGGGCACTAACAATTATATTATCGCCTTAGAAGAAATATCCGGTATTTATTTATTCGTTTAGAGAGGAAGCGGAAACTCAATTAACATGTTGTGTATTTATTTTATTATTTAGTGATTAACAGAAGAAACACTCTAAGAGAAGGAGTTCTTTATTTTATTTGCAATTTAAGTAACTCTGATTAATAAATGACTTATTAAGAAATCAAAATTAATTTAAAAGAAAAAGTGACAAAGTATTTCTTTGTGTTTAATACTTTCGATTTATATATTTGTGTCTCAGAAAATAAAAGTTAAACGTGATATTGTAAATTTACATAAAATAATACCAACTATCTTTTTTCAGTAGGTATTTATTAACATTACTAATTAAATGACAGGACACTTCGAAACTTTACAATTATCAGACTTAGATAACAATTACTTGCTTATGTAAAGTAATTTACACAAACGCGTTAAAAAAAATCGTTCTAATATAAAGCACAGATTTACTGCTCTTCATAAAATCATAATTGAAAAGGGGAAATCTTCAACGATTACTTGCCAAAACTTCTCGAAGCGAGACTAACAAACGAAGATCATACGAGCCTCCAAAATAATAATAATAATCAAAATCTAACTATCACAAAACTGCACACGGCATAGAAAGGGTTAACGCCTGGCATTATTATAAAGGATGATGCCCAAACCATGGGAACCAATTTGAATATGTATTGTGATTATAATTTATTCAAATTTACCTACAATGGAAGGGTGTAATTTAATAATTTTAACAAGTTTCTTTAGATTTTATTACTTGTTAGTTGTTACTTTTGGTTTGCATACGGTGTTCTTTGAAAGGTAAGTGTAAGGAAAGGTGTGAAATAAATTGAATGTGGTATTTAATTGTATATTTCCTGCTTTCTTTGCTTACTAATAATGCGGGAATTTGATGGATGCCAGAAACACAGAACCGGTTGATTTGGTGAAGTTTGGGAAGTCTGTGCAGAGAACGTTTTTTCTGAATGTTGTAATTAGGTACGGCATTTTAAGATGAACTTCACGTTTCTGAAACAATGGAAGAAATGATATTAAAATCAACATAACATAAAATAACGCCGGTAATTTCCAAAAGGTTAGGAAGACTCAGTTAGAAAGTAAGCGATAGATTTAATCAAAATTAATTCTTGTCGGTGATATCGTTGACAATTTGCTGTGGGAAATTGAAAATCTACAAAGGAAAGTTGTTACAGGGATCTCAGTTGAAAGTACACTCCTACAAGGGGGAAGAGAACAGGACACTCTGTTTCAGGTCCCGAATGTTTATCGGCTATAACTGACTTGCAATACTTACTCGATGTTCAAATTTGTACATCTCCTCATATTGTAAAAGTCACCCAGACTTTCTATTAACGCGAAATTCGCGCTTAGTGCCTGGTTGCTGGCCCTTACTTGGGTTAACGTCAGTAAGTCGGCAGGCGGAATGTTGGACAAAGTTCGCTTCCGTCGTGGGTTGCTCACAGCAGAGATGCTTCTTAGGTCTCTAATTATATTTTTGAGAACTTCAAGATCCCCTTTTTGTTCCATCATTACTGACTGATCCAGTCAGCATATTCAGCTCCAAGGCAGTGACCGTAGATGAGAATAAATTCGATGCCTATGAAGGATCTCTCTGAAGATTTGCTGATGCGCGCTCTCTCTCAAATACAGTTGTCCAGTCGTTCATTTTGGGTCGTAATAATCTGCATTTAGCCGCCATCTAAGGGAGAAAATATGCAATGTTTGAATGGTGTTTCTATTCAACTCAAGTACTTTATTTACCGCAACTGGTACTTTTATGAAAAAAAAAATGTTTAAAATAATAGTTTTCTGCAAAAGCAGTAAGTCTAAAATCAATAATTCCAAAATGATTGCCATTGGTTACCGTGGTATGCTTACCACGGTAACCGATCAGTGGTTACTAGTTCGCATTTTCAATATTCAATCTTTTTCTTTTTCCCTCAAATGACCATGTTTTGCAATTTTTCCCCCAATTATTTTGCAAATCGAATTGTTTTTTAGTTATTTCCTCTCAGTACGTGTGAAAAGTAGAGTCCACTGGAACACACACACAGTGGGATGACACAGGCTTACAGGTTTTTTTATATGTGCTTACATAATTATAATAAAAAAAACCTGTCTAAAGTCGAATTTAATGTCTTGGAAAATTTCTACCAGTCTATTCTATTATTATTCTATTCTAGCTTAGGTTATTCCGATAGATAACATAGTAAGTGCAATATTACTGCGAGAAGTTCAAGAAAACATTTACAAGTAAAACGTAAACATATAGAATCCAAGAAGACAAAGTAAATTGAGTTGTGTGGTGAATTGTACAGTCAGCCTCAAAAAGATGTACGATCAGAAATAAGATACAATATGGTAGAAGGGAATCCGACGCGACGACGCACGAACGCGCAAAAAAATATAATCAATCTGAACCATATAAATTCATCATCATCATCAGCCTATAATGTTCCCACTGCAGGGACTCAGGCCTCCGCTCTAAGAGGTTGGGCTATAATCTACCACGCGGGCCCAGTGCGGATTGGTAGATGTCACATGTCTTTGAACATTTTTGGTTCTAAGACATACCGGTTTCCTCACGATGTTTTCCTTCACCGTTTTTGAGAGCAGTGGTGATGAAATAAATTACACAAAGTAATGCGCCTGACGGGGTTTGAACCCACGACTCACTGTTCGTAAGTCGGGGCCGCCACCACTGGGACACCACTGCTCGATATAATATTCTATCGAGCAGTGGTGTCCCAGTGGTGGTATTTAAAAAAAAAAATTAGCCCTTCCATACATTTTGACCGTGTAGGTTACACACACGTGTTTACATCTTTTTGGAGCTAACTGTAGGGATGTTTTCTGACAAAAAAAATATGATTCTAATTAGTCCGTCTGTTAGAATATCGAAAAATATTGGAAACGTATTTTTTGTTTTATCAAATCAATAAAAAGTGACGAGGATAAAACGTGTCAAATATTTGAGTGGGGGCTTGTGACGTCATTCACCGGTAAAAAATGTCATACTGATGTAAAAGAAAGAAAGAAAAAATGTTTATTTGACGTCAGTACATCAAGCACACACACAATAATATTAAAATATAAAATTACAAAAATGGAAAAACATAGTAGGTCACGAGTTTTCAAAGTTGATACTTACTGTTGTATTGAAGGGATCCACCGGCACACGGATGACTTTGTAAAATGATGGAGTATATTTTCAGCCAGGGATAGCATCTAAAAAAAAGACAATGTTAAAATAAGGAAAAACACTAAAATGAAAAAAGAGTTTTATCTATCTACTAAAACACACCACTGCCACGTTGGTCTAGTGGCCGCAAACGCAACCACTGAGCGTGAAGTCCTGGGTTCAACTCCCAGGCTGAGTAAAGCGTTTTCGGGTGTTTTTCATCATGAGTTTCTCAGTAGCAGCCACAGAGTCTGGATTTGTGCCCGGTTGACGGCAATAGGCTCGCTCCCTATTACATGGAACATAAATATAATTGGCAAAATGTAGGCAAAATGGATCGGATACACCTCTGCCTAACCCTTTGGAGATTATAGGTGTGATGTTATGTGTGTAAAACATGCCAAAGTTTAAACCAAACTTCACTACCTACAAAAAGTTCCGCCAACCGAAGTTTTCAGGTGAAAAATGTAACCTTACTTCAACAACTTTGTTACCACATTGCATCTATACGTAAAAATCAATGACCTGTAACTAAATTACAACCAAACGAGCCATTTTTTCAGGCACACAGACATTACCTCTTCACAATATGTCTAAAAACACTTTTCTATCTCAAAAACTGACGAAAAACCACCTGATTTCAGAGAAAACAGACTTCTTTTTATTATTTCGGACGCGAAAATGAGAAACGTAGCTAAAATGGCGCGACCACGCTTTTATGTCCGCCATCTTTGATATGCGCGAAACTGATGCGCAGTCGGCCGAAAACTAACAACCCCATTCGGACACTATTGTTGCCTCGTGAATTCACCCACGCGATATTTTCAATTCGGTACCCGTGCATGCTAAAACCAACCGTCGCAGTTTAAGGTTAGAGTATATTTTCGCATATCATCCAGCTTGAGTATTTTTAGATCTCTACGCAACGGAAAGTCGTAAGTTATAGAATAACATTGTGAAAGAACGGACTTTATGTCTAAAAGAATATGATTTATAATTCTCTGAAGATATTGTTAGAAGAAAATTTCTCAGAGTTAGTCAAGAGTCGAGCTTACAATAAAGAAAATAAAGTTGAATATTCTTTTCCGCACTAGTGATGTAACAGTGTGCGGGTTGTATATCGACACGAGAAAACCTTGTTATATCCGCACGTGTGTTAGTTTTTGATAAAGAAAGGGTAACGTCATATCTCGATGTTGAATTTTTACCTATGAATGTGACATTCGGCGGAATAAGCATACATTGATGTGTGTGTGCGGTGTGTTGTGTTTAGGGGCGAGTGAAATTCGTGCTCGGAAATGTTTTTCGGATATTTTGTTACGTTGAACACGTTACACATTTTGATTATAAAAGCATTCATACATTGAGAATAAAAAAAGATATTTAAGTGTGTCGCGGTAATGAACGGGTGGACGCTAAATGGTAAAGTTTCACGATAAAAAGGAAATTATTATTGATCTTAGTAAGTAACGTAACATAGGATAGTAATGATTTTATATTAGTCTTTCATGACTGACATTAGTATTTGTCACAGTTTAATTGGACATGTATATTTTTGGTCGGAAATAGAAAATGCTCATTACAGTTCTTAACACATACTATATATCATAGGACACCGCTCGTCCACACGGGTGGACGGTGAAGCGGATCTTAAGTCGCATTGGCTTGTATGAAATCTGTTGTTATCACACGACGCGGTCGGACCGCGCAGACCAGCTGTGTCCTGTGACAATCTATACTATAAAGAGAGGGAATAAAAATTAAATAAGGAAAGCGAGGAGACCTCTTTCACCACCTACAATTCGATTCCGTTAACTTACAAGTTGGCAGATAATTTCAAACAAATTCTATTCAATTTTTGAACGTATCTGGTAAGTTTTGTCTACTCGGATTTCATGAAATAGGCCTTGAGAGAAATGAGAATCTATAATTAATAATTAAAGCTTTGTAGCAGGTCCTGATAAAAAAGTCTTCGCGCAAAATATCCGAATTCGTATCCGATAAACGTAACAAGAACATCACTATCCACAACTGCGACTGTGTGCTGTCGTATTTTAATAATATTCATTTTTCCATGTCAGCGAATGTTGGAATTCTATGAAATTCTCAGCGTATAAACCAATATAAGCGTACCTTATATACTATTATAATAAGTGGCTTCATTTTATCATTGTATCAATTACATGAGAGATGTCGTATTATTTTATACTGATAGGCTTCTTATCAATATAAATGGGGTTTTATGTTAAGTAAGATTATGTATTGGTAGATACTGTTGGAGAATTTATAGTGCTTTTTACTTGGTGTTGGAATGTTTTTGTTATGGTTGAGAATGTAGTTAAGTATCTTGTAACTGAACTAGAGAATTGTCCGTTTTCATGAACAGTAGTCGACAGAAAAGTAGTCTTTTCGAAATTTAATTTTGAGCGCTCAGTAAAGCATTGAAATTCTAACAATGTAATAAATAATATTTTGCCATTTAATAAGTTGCCTAGAGGAGGAGAAAAGGGCTGCGAGATCTAGATTCCATCTTATAAATAGTTTAGCGGTCAAGTGTACCGAAAACAGTAAACGTTGCGTTGATCCATCACGTCCGAGTACCGTAAACGTTACACTCACCCCTGTATTTTTCTATGAGCTCTAATTTTATGGACTTGTGTGTTATGTTGCTTTATTTGTCAGGACTTGTCAACAGGATACCAATGAATAGAAAAATGTGTAATTTTTCTCTCTAAATGTGGGTAGAGGAAAAAATTTAAAACAACTGTTATTGATTAAAATTGGCTTTATTTAAGCAAAGGAAGTTCAGAAAAACATTGAAGACAGTAGGTACGTTTTTTTGATTTTTTTTTGCAGTTCGTGGTCACTCTTATAGCTCTCTCGCATTCTTTGGTAGACCTTTCAGGTTAATAAGTTTTTTTAACAACCAACTCATCGTCTTTGTACTTACAAATATGCTTCTTGCATTGCCAATAGGTTCAAAAGAATGTGAAATTGTATGAGATCCTAGCAGTGTGAATGTGATGAAGACAGGGTGAACGCTGTCTGTGGGTTTGTTCACGTATTTGCTGCTAAGCAGGTTCAATTTGCAATAATCTCTTCATAATCAGTTCATTTGCCATTGCTTAATTTGTCATTGCTTCATTTGCCATTGCCATTTTCTTCGAGGTACAATTAATTGAAAATGATCATAGAGTGTGCCACTGCTGCAATTTTCTTGTACCAGATTAACGTTTTTCTAACAGGTTGTAACTAGACAGTTGAACAGCAATGTTTATTCTTTTTTACCTTTGTTCTAGGTAAGTATCTTATCAGGCTTTGGAATACGTGCTGTCGTCTAAGATAATCCTTTGTCGTGACAGGTTGCCAATGCACTAACATTATCACTTGTCTTTCCATTTTAGGACAGTGATATTTTAGTTCTTTGGTTTCTCGGTATTTTTTCCTATTTGCAAAGCAGCTATTTGCAGCTTTTGGTGTACCTCTTCTTTTTTGTGAGTGACACAGGGATCTGTAATAGGCCGTATGATAAGCTTTTCGGCGTTAGCTGACGCGGGTCATGACCAGAATTATTCTTTTCTCAGCCGATAGACTTTAAGGAGTTCAGCCAAACCAAAAATTATATGATGACACTTATTTCAGTGTCCGTTTTTATCACCTGTGGAGATTTAAGGTTCATTTTTTATATCACTGTTTGGCGATCACTTCCGGCGAGGCCGCCTTGTGAAAGTGTAGCTTTTCTTCAGTACACAGTTCATACACATTTTGGAGGCCGACCGGTGACTGCGTAAAGTGATTTATATCCTGAGTTACAACATCGTTTCGTTTTTATCTCGTTCCAGGTTGTATCTGGAAAAGATAAAGTAAGATTAGTGCTTGAGCTCTCTATATATTTTCGGTCATCACCCTCATTTTAGCCACGCAATCACCATACGCATCACACTCTCGATACAGGCATTCCTTCTGCCAAATGTATTGCGTGGATTTTACATGACTGTGTTTATACTATTTAAAGATCAAGCAATTTCCTATTTGTACAAAGGTGATTTAAAATATGTAGGTACTATTTTTAACAAATATTACAATCATGTAGAAATTAACAACAAGACATTAAACAATATTATATTACCGGTAATAATATAAACTTACTGAAAATATTGAATACATTATAAACATAAATAAAAGTGATGAAATGTGAGTTTACAACTTATTAGGTACCTCTGCCTAACCCTTTGGGAAACTACAGGCGTGATTATATTATGATACGAAATGTGATTTGTAACTTGCGATCAATTCCAAACAATTTTTCAACACGAATCCCCCTTACTAATAAAACTATCGATAGGGGTGCCTCACTAATGCAACTATCGATCACAATAGGCACACGCATTAACTGAGTAAGTAAAACTCAGTTGTGAATGCTCGATAAATAAAAGAAAACCGACTGTTACTGCGTTACGAAAAACGTTATTGATGGTGGAATGTCAGAAGCAAAACTGTGCACATTTGTAGTGGCCCTGAATTGTACGCCCCAGCGAACGGCGCGTTTCCGTGTGGACTAGGGATGGGGTGATGCGGGAAATTATATCGATATTTTTGAGACTTGTGTGGAAAAAAGTAGGTATCGAAAAAAAATGGTTGACTAATCGCATGTGACTAAAAGAGCTGATACCTACATAATATTATAAATGTCGATGGAGGAAGATGGAGAGGAAGACCAAGAAAACGATGGATAGATTGACACACAATGACAGCGTGACGGTTAAAGAAGAGAATGGATAAAATAACGCCCCGACGAAGCTACATGAGACAAGGGTAGGAAGATAATGATGACGATTTACTAACTACAATGTTTAAGTAGTGATTGAGAAAATTGAGTCTATTGCCTGCCGACAATAGATTTAATTACACACTTGCCAATCACGAAGAAAAGTGTAAATGATCAATTATCGCTGTCATTTTGCGGCCTATCCAACAAGAAAGATAAACCTAACGGTAGATGCCGCGTTTTAGATAAAACGATATAATAATGCCGACAGACGTCGCCGCATCAATACTTAGTACATCAGTAATTACAAATATATTAGTACATCAGTAATTAAAAATATAATACATTCCATCTAATCAGTAATCATCGTTTATTGATTATAATCCATTCTGATACTAAAAACTCGTAAGAAAGTCTGTCTGTTGGCTCTTCAAGCGCTAACTACTGAACGTATTTCGATAAATTAGCACACATTAAGTAGATCGTACGCGGGTAGAACATTTTGATTTTTTCTTATCCAGGTAGTGTGACTGTGGAATTTATTCCAATCATCACTACTGCTCTCAAAACGGTGAAGAAAAACATCGCGAGGAAACCGACATGTCTTAGAACCGAAAATTCGAATACTTGTGACATCTACCAATCCACACTGGGCCCGTGTGATGGATTATAGACCATTCCCTCTCATAGAGAGGAGGCCTGTGTCCCAGCAGTGGGAACATTAAAGACTGATTACGATTTACTGTCCCGGGGGTTTAACAGCGAACCTCCACGAGACGAAGCCACATACATAAACAGCTAGTCCACCAATAAAAACTCAATCATTGTTTTAATTAGCATATCAAAGAATTGCGATGTATTTCTAATTTATAGGATACTTTTCTATTCAGCCGGCTTTTTTGCCGCAAATTTGCATATTATAGTATGCAATAATGATTATAAAATGGCGTATTAGAGCCGATAAGGAAGACAATATGCATACTTGCATAGTTTTAAAACTCGTGTATGTAGATTTTCTGATTGGATCATGTTGAAGGAATATTATACTATTCTTGTGTAACGTGTGGTAAACTAAAAAGTATAGATTGCGAAAATCACTCTTATTCATCTTACTAATCCTACTAATATTATAAATGCGAAAGTTTGCAGTGAGGATGTCTGGATGGATGGATGTTTGTTACTCTTTCACGCAAAGACTACTAAACGGATGTGGATGAAATTTAGAACACAGGTAGTTTATAACCTGGATTAACACGTAGGATACTTCTTATACCGGTAGTATGATCCCGTGGGACAATTATCGAACTCCACACGGGCGAATCCGCTGGCTAAAGCTAGTACGAAATAAAGGCGCTAGGTTGTAAACCAAACATGTATGGTTGGCTGTACTTATACAGGATTATTACAAACAACTAAAAATGAGACCACTCCTGAATCCGCGAAATAATATCAGCTGTTACTTATTTTATTCCAGGTATGGTGAATAAAAAATTACGAAGAAAAAATTGTCGTTTCAAAATCTAAGCCTTTGTCATTGAAGGAACTTTCCTAAATAATGTTCTTATTGTACTTTTGTTTTTATTGTTCGGCTAAGGTTACACCTACTGTCAACATGTTTTTTTCAAAGTGAGTTATATAATATAGGCACTCGAAGGATAACTTACACCCACTAGGTCTTAAGAAAACCCAACACGTGCGAAAGAATTCTTGCCTCGTAACCATACTTCATTCGTAATTTATTTTCCGAATACGTAAACAAACACTGTTTTCGAAAAATTAACTGTAACACCCACTCTCCAAGTTCAATTTGCTCTACAGCGTCTAATTTTATGATTTTTTCCTTTTAGAAGTACTTTTCGTTCCGAAATCAACTAAATTTAAACCAAAATTGTCATTTTTAAGGTTCTGTAGTCAACAAGGAACCCTTATAGTTTCGCCATGTCTATCTGTTTGTCTGCCCGCACTATATCTCAAAGATTCTTAGTACTAGAAATCTGTAATTTGGCATGAATATACAAACGAGTTACTCCGACAATAGTAATTTTGTGTATTGTCTTAAAAAAATATTGCGAGTTTGCTCAAACACTTTTTTTATGAGCTACGTCAGCAATTTGAGTTTTGGAACGCAGTGTGATGTTCCTAATTCGATCTATAAGTTTAACGTTAATTATGCTGCGCTCCATTCCCCGTTGGCAAACCTTGAGTTTGGACCTCAAGACCAAGTCTGTGGACCAATAAATTATCTCACTATGGGGAGTATACACATGTTCATTAGCTTGCGTTGGCACTTGGCTGCGATGACACAAATAATAAAATTGTTACGAAAAATATAGTAAGAAAAGTGTCCTAAGTACCTTTACCTCCAAAAATGCCTTACTCAATTCTGTCTACTTTTATGATATTTACCTGTGGTCTTCTTCTTTTCGTGTCAATTGTATTATACTTCCATATTACACGGTTTGGGCCCAGTAGGTAGCCAAGTTTATTGCAGCGGCTGAAGCGCTGTTCAGGTCGCCATAAGTAGTTGTCTTCTTTCCCAAACATCCACGATAACCTTATGGCAACTTCCTTTTAGAAACTGCATATATATTATGATCAAGCGATATATCTAAAACTGTATGACTGGATGTCCTTTCTTTAGTGCCTGCAATAAAACAAAGGTAAGCCATGTGAACTTTATTACTATAAGCATAAGGTTTCAATTATAAGAATTGCACGCATAGCCGAGTGCAATTAGACAAAATCGGCCAAATGCATGTCGAGTCAGTGGCGAGAGGACAATGAAATAAAAAATGAAAAAAAAAATAAAAATAAAAGAAACAGAAATTTTTGGCTTGTGGTGAGAAATAAACATAATTTATTATTATATAAATAGAAAAAAAAAAGATATTTGAAAACTTTCGGTTGATTATCATGTAATCACGCTGTAACTTTTCATGACCACGGCTGCCACGGCGTACCTATACTTTCGTATAGTTCATTTTGGAGGTGAATCTAATAATTTAACACTATTATTATAAAACAAAGTCCTCAGCCGCGTCTGTCTGTCTGTTCGCGATTAACTCAAAAACCACTGCACCGAATTTCATGTTGTTTATATACACCAATAGATAGAGTGGTTCTCGAGAAAGGTTTAAGTATATAAAATTTTCACGCGGGAGAAGCTGCGGGCATCAGATAGTAAGCAACAAAAAAAGCAAATTTAAAAAAACATAGGTATTTCTTACTCTTCCAAAATTATTGAGAATCATGACATGTAGTCAGCCTGATTTGCGACTTTAGCTTTTCAGGCTTAGCCAATAGCATCGTCTCCAGCGTCTTCACTTCCAGGTAGGGTTCAATGCAGACCACATTTGCGTCTCCCATGTCATCAGGACCTGATTGTAAAGAAAAAATACAACATTAAATGGATATTGTGATTATGTATTTCAATACTAGATGTCACATGAAATGCCGCGGTTTCCTTACGATGTTTTCTTTCACCGTTTTTAAAAGCAGTGATGAAGATATAAATTACACTAAGTAATGCGATAGAAAGCTGTAGTTTGGCATGAATATACATATAAAAAAAAATATGTCAACAATTGAAAATAATGATTGCAATTTCAAATAAATAGTCCAGTTTTAACGTTTCTATAAATAACTTAGTTGCTTTATCTACTTGTTACTTGCTACTGTTACTTTATCTAGTCAAAGTGTGAGATCACCATTCACCATGCAACGCATAATTAGACATGAATGTATAGTTAGATATTGCATGCCGATTGGAAACAATATCATGTGCACCGTGTAGAAGTCGATCGACTGAGAAAATTCTTGATACGCTGTGTATGTTATAGATGGTTAGGTATTAAGTATATACTATGATTGCTATTGTTTCATAAATAAAGCATTTTTTTGTAAATGTTAGCATAGCACCAGGTAGGCTTTCGTTATCTTTAAGATTTTTTTCATATTGTGCTCATTATATAGAAGCATAAATATTGCACCCAGTACAATGTAATATATAAATTGATTTGAAAAGAGTATCCATGAAATTTCTTGCCCATTCTTCATCTTGAGATCCATTAAATGACTAAAATAGTAGGTACATGAAAGTTATTTGTGTCGATCCGAATGAAATTTCATTGGGAATCAGTTTGTCTATTTAAGCAGTATTTTTGAAATTCGAATAGTTTTGTATTAAGTGACGAGTATTGAGTCCATATTTATTACAAAATCGCGTGTATTGCTCACAATACTGCAATAGGGCATTCAAACTGCACTTCAATCGACACTCAAGTATCATCACTTGCACAAATATGCAGACTTAGATCAAATACTAGTCCTTTAGGATTTCTAGGCTATTCAAACACAATACTTGTCTAGATTTAGCAATAGGATGTACGACCTAGATATCAGGTGATGCATAATGCAATATTGCTTCATACTGGCTGATATCTTTTTAAGTAGAATAGAATGTGGCTCTTAGTACTCAAGATTCAATCGTAAAAAATATGCATAATATTTTTTTTAACGATATCCGATTATTTTTAACCAAAGACATGCTATTCTTATTCTTATTCTTTATTGCACACATAAAATAACAAATATAAACATAAATTACAAAGCTTATGTACAAAGGCGAGCTTAACCCAGAATTGGGTTTTCTTACAGCAAACCTAATCTCGAAAGTGAGATTTGCAATAGAGGATACACTTAATGTATGTGCATTAACATTAAATTAAGTTACTTAAATTAAATAGACTTATAAACAAAGACATGCTAAATATCAATTCAATTAAAAAAATATTTATGTAAATAAATTAAATTAATGTGTCTGTTTTGTTATTTCAAAATAACAGCTTTTTACTGGATACATAAATAGAATGGTACCTACTTAAGAAAAATAATTTTTGACTGCTTGTTTCAGCTAATCTCCAAAACGTCTGTACTGATATTGGACGGAACTTTAACTGGTAACTTAAGGGGACGGTGAACGAACATTTCTCCATACAAACGTTATACCAAAATCATTCGCGATACGAACATAATACCAACTTAAAATTATGTTATTCGGATACAGACAATATTTATCTAGGTTCCTATTAAACTTTTTTTTTAAAACATTTACTATTTACGAAATGCAAGCGAATTGCATTTCGTCAATAGTAAATAGCAATTCGCTTGCATTTCGTAAATAGTAAATGTTTTAAAAAAAAAGTTTAATAGGAACCTAGATAAATATCGTCTGTATCCGAATAACATAATTATAAGTTGGTAATATGTTCGTATCGCGAATGATTTTGGTATTACGTTTGTATGGAGAATGTTCGTTCACCGTCCCCTTAAGTAACTTAAGCTATTTTTTTAATACATTAGGGTTTCTCCAAAAAACAATAAAACCCATTAAATTGTTAACAAAATCAGCTTCAAATAAGAAAGTTTTAATTTTATAATAATTTCACACGAAGTTCTCGAGTCAAAACAGTTCCCTAAAAAACTATGAATCAGGTCTCCTTTTTCCCTAAGATTTTCTGTCATTTTCTATGCACGACCTATCAGCGACAAATAAATTAATAACTTTTTCTTTCTTTCTTTTTAACTCATAATTAAATATCGATATCATTATAACGACGTTGATTCCCATCCCTACGACAAGTACGGATACAAGACATTTGTTTCAGCAGCTACCCGATTTCACTCCTTCTAGTGGGGTACCGAAAATAAGCGGCTTGCTGTTAAATCGACGAACAAATTACTTTGCCTACTGTTCGGCTCTTTTAGAAGGGTACATTAGTGAATAACGTGATTACTAATGACAAATGTTAGTAAATAAAGATATTTTAACTTTCGACTGTATTTCTTTGATATCAAGTCTTCTAATAATCGATAGGTTATGCTGAGGTGTACCTAAAAAGTAGAAGTACACTCACATTACGCTAATTATGTTTATACCCCATGTGGATATAGGTAATAGGGGGCGAGCCTATTTCCATCAAACGGGCACGGATCATCGATCCGCGCTTCTGAGAAATTTCTTATGGATAAACCCAATAAAACTTTGCCTAACCTGGAAATAAAACAGGGACTCGAGCTCAGCTGTAATGCTTGCGGCAACCTTTACAGAATTCTATGTGACCACGAGTCTTACAAAGAGGTATCATGTTATTTAATAACTAGATTGTGGAGGTCAGGTAGGCAGTCGCTCCATGTAAACTTCAGATAGGTAGGTCGGTTTCATCCTAGGATGTCCTTAATAAAGTTGGAGAAATGCTAGGCAAAAGATGATTAACACAGTGTAACAAAAGCACGGATTCCAATACAAAGTTTGACCCCTATTTAATGTCTTCAGGGGTGGAACTTTCGAAAATCCTTTTCTTTTGGACTTGCTGTTAAATCGACAAACAAATTACTTTTCCTACTGTACATTAGTAAATCGCGTGTTTACTAATGATAAATGTTAGTAAATGAAGATATTTGAATTTGTAATGGTAGTTGTAGTGACAAGGATTAAGTTGTTGTGATTTGTATGGCTTTTTTTTGGGACAGAATATAATGATTAAAATTTGGCCTTATTGGTCTAGTGGCTGTTGAGCATGAGGTTCTGGGTTCGATACCCGGATTGGGCAAATTAATAATTGGGTTTGTCTATCAGATATTAAAAATAATTACCACCTTAAAGATTATGATCACAGCTTTTTATTACACACTGTTTCAAGAAATTCAAAATGTTTGTTAGTTACGTAGGTTACGCACTGTAGCTTTTTACGTCTCAACCAATATTAGCTATGATAGAAATTTAGCATTTATTTGTTATTCTAGAAGACAGCAATTTTAATAGTGAGGATGGCAATTTTAAGAGCTGTCTTTTTAGAAATTTTCGAGAAATTGGTTGTGATTGGTCTTAATGCAACATTGAATGCACTCTATGTGATTTAAAAAATACTGTTTAATTATGGCTTTTAACACTAAGATCTCATTATCTACCAAAAATTTTGCTACGATAGCGTAGCAAAATTTTTGGTAGATAATGATTATGATTTGTTAACCACGCTGTTTCTGAACGATAATAAATAGGCATATTCTATTCATAATAAAAAAAGATAACGGCAATAAAGCCTTTTCTTTTATTTGTTGTTATCTTTCTCATGTTTTATTTTATTCTCTTCTTTTATACTTTTCTAAACAAATCTCAATAGTGTTTTAAGCTTTCACGGTTCATAACTATATTTAAAATGTCACTTACGGGATATCTTCCGTGATTTTTAATTTGTTTTGAGTTCCCGATATTTCGGAACAAAACAAATTAAAAATCACGGAAGATATCCCGTAAGTGACATTTTAAATAAATCTCAATAGCTTCAAAAAGCTCAACCAAAATACGAACCAACGTACCCTCAACCCCCGGGTCCGTAGCTACCGCGTCCAATTTCTTGACGTAAACTAAATTTTCCGATAGTGAATGGTTTCAAGATGGCTACCGGTCCCCATGTGCACTGTATGTGTGTGTGTGTGTGCTTGTTATCCAGTCACTCTTTCTCGCATATTTCCCATTCGTTTTGACAGGCGTACTGGTGAAAATAATAGCGGGGGAAGTGAGATTTCTTAGGTTTTGTATTGAGTTTCTTATAAAATCTAAGTTTTTTTAATTGCGTTTTGAGGACCACTTGAACTAGCGTCGTATGGTGACAAAACATGAGAAACACAATTATTCCATAATATTAAAAGGTAAGCTAACCCAAATCCACAGTTCTGGGTGGTTCTGGGTGGAATATGGCAGTTGCTTCATTGGATCAGTTAGTGTTGCAATAGTTATCTAGGTTCAATTAATAGCAAAGTGGATTTTGCAATAATATTGTAATTAAGCTAAAAATATTCTATCTCCGTTTTTTAATTAAAATTAATTTATGAAAGTAATAAACAGAATATGCATTATTGAACATAGATATTCAAGTGTATTACATAATAAATAATCGGTTCTATTAATTAGGCATCAAATCATTTATGTGGTCTTTGACACGGCACGTATTTTGACGTAACGTAAAATGGTGACAAAATATATGCCAATGCTAATATTTCTAGAAAGTTTCACAACAGTAAGAAACATCTTAGAGCCTAGTTTTGCCAAAATGACATTACATTACTGAAAACGAAGATGACCATGGAAAACGTACGTTAATCCTATTGACAGCCGTTGTAGAAAATACGTTAGATAAGATTTGAAAGTCTCTGCCACTGGTGAGAAAAATATAAAACTTAGAAGTTGGAAAGAGCTATTTATTTGATTATAGAGCTATGTGTTTGTACTTGGAACCCTTGCTTTTTTTATTATTATTATAAATGGGCTTGCTCTTGACTTCAATCTTGCCCTAAGGGCAGAGATGATGTCGACGATGGAACGAGCTTACCCAGAAGAAGCCTGTTTACTCGCGACTTAAATAGATTAGGGTTAAATGTACTCGGAAAAACCGACGCAGGCAGGGAATTCCAGTCCTTGGCTGTGCGCATAATAAAGGACTTAACAAAGCGCTTCGTTCGAATGTGTGGAACGTCGACTAGGTATCGGTGATAACCTGTAGTACGTCTAGCCTCCCGATGGAAGAAGGGAGATGGTGGAATCAGCTTGTGGAGCTCCTGCGCACACTCCCCGAAGTACAGCTTCTTACGAAACTACTTCTTCTTCTTTTCGAAACTACTATCATCATACTACACTAGTCCCATGTTACTTGAGGTCACCGCAACACTTCTATTTTTCCATTTTCCTCTGTCAAACCATCAAGCTGTCATTTACACCACCCATGGCGAGTACATTTCCAAAATTTTCACTCACTCCCCTACACCCCAATTACGTTACCATACAACTCCCCGACGACCTCTCAAGGGTTGCTTGTTAGACGACAATATGCAGCTCTGCGGCCACCGAATTATTATTTACTATTATGCTTAAACGATTACGGGTTTCTTTAGTTAAAGGAGAATGCACTAACGAGCTGGAGTTGAGGTTCTGTCGATGTATTGTACAAGACGTATACCAAAATATATCGATAATTTGGTAGAGGTGCTTAAATCGTGCAGGTATAGAGAGGTTGGCTGGTGTATTTGAAAGGGAATTTAGGTTTTGATAGATATTCTATTCGAGATAATGTCGTGCCTGTATTGGTTAAAGGGGCAGACAGAGTAGTGAGTTGCATATACATTCCAGTTATGTTTCATAAGGTATAAAAAAACGATGAATAGTCTGTGTAAAAGATGATATGGTAAGAAAGGGCGTGTTTGATGAGATGTCGAGTAAAAGAGAATTCAATCATATTAGCTGGTGGAATGTGGGTAGTACTATTAGGTAAACTTATCGCCTTGGAAATAATAAGCGTGACGTATGTTTTGTAGAACTAAACAATTCATGAAAATCATTTACCCCTTCTATCCACTGTTTGTCTATCATATACTCAAATCACATTTTCAAAAACTCAACACAGCTCTATTCCTAATGTAAAAAGAGTGTGATTTTCCACTAATGAGGACCCCAACACTTAACAAAGCTACCTTGATGAAAAGAAGGGGAATTTTTTTCATTCTATGGAGAAAAAGTTTCCACGCATTGAAGAAAATTTCCAAGAAAATTCAGCAAACTAGCTCATAAATTTGATTTCACTCATAGACGCTTGAGGGTGGAAATCATCACCTGCACAGCTTTTTCCTCACTATATTGGGGTCCGCTTCTACGTGGAGGCCTATCTGACCTCCACAACTCAGTTGGTGGATACTACGATACCCTTTGGTAAGACTGGTTGACGGACTTTCAGGCCACTGTGCACTGACCATCTGAGTATTACGTCTGTCATCTCAATTTATAAATGACGGACAGGACCAACGGTTTTAAGCGCTTTCCTAGGCACAGAGGAAACTCGGTATACATTGTTTGGTCACCCATCCATGGCCAACCTAGGCAAGCACGCCTTAACGTGAAGATCGACCCGCGCCAGTTTTATTATTTAGCCACTAGTTTCTCAGTTGTGTTTTGTAATTAGTAAGTTCTATTGAAATCAAGGTCCAATCATTTCAATCAACCACTAAAGTGCATACTTATTTGATTGTCAAATTATTGTATAAAAGCGAATTAATTCTAGTTCTAGAAGAATGAGCAAGTCATGAGTCTGAGAATCAAAAACATATGGAAAAAAAGAATGAGCAAGTACTCATTCTTTTTTTCCATATGTTTTTGATTTCACCAACACACAACCGAAAATTTTTCGTCGTCAAAAAAATTCTGTTCTCTCAAACACCATCAAATATAACGCTGTGAAAATATAAAGAAAGGCAAAGGTATTGGGTTGTAAGGGTTGCTAGGGGTAGGGGGTGAACCCCATCTCATTGTGATGCGGCAGACATGACAAGTGTCAAAAATTTACTACAAAAACTGGCGCGAACCTCCTGCGTGACGGTATTCTGGTAACGTTCTATTCGGTTTGTGTGTATGTGTGCGTGTGTGGAACTCGAAAACTGATGAGTCGTTTTAGGTTAGACTTGAATTTAGAATGGAATTATTTTTATTCCGTTTACATTAGAAAAGATCCTCCCTTAGCATTTTTAACGGTGATTTAATTATTTTATTTTCTGTAAAACTAAAACTTTCAGTACCTACTTACTTACAAACACAGATCTCATTGAATGGCTATTCCTTGTTACCAAAAGTCAAAATACAGTCATTACTACAGTGATTCTAACTAAACAATGCAACTACAAACATTACCGTCTCCATTCATTAAATCATTACTAATTAATCACCAAAACCCATAGCATTACCCACAAAATTGCATGAACAACAGTCATTCGCCCCATCCGCCATTTTATAACCCAACAAACGTACCTAAACTAATCATAAAGCTATCAGAAACGATAAAATTAATCAAATACAAAACGTAAATTACATAATCACGGTATCGTAACTCCGGAATCACCCCTAAATGTACCAGTTAACCTACTAACCGACTTAGTAATAAAACACCAATTTAACCTTGAACCAACCCTAGTTAGTATGCACAGTCTTTCTTTTAAAATCTTACGTATTAATTTGCAAACTTTTCCCTCAAGCAAAAAACAACCCAATTTTCCCAACCCTAAGAGCGGATTCATTTCCAACGAGCAAAGATAGAGATTCGTTTCTCAAAAATGAAAAATTCTAACATAATATTTCTTAAATTGATATCTATTAGTAATTTCAACCTTGATGTCTCATACTAAAGTTCAATATCAATGCCAAAAATAAAAGCACTTAAGACATTCTGAATTTGAATAAGTTATTTAGCACGTGGTTCTTGTGACGACGTTCGCAATTTGAGTATAAATTAGAACACTTATCTCGTCGCGGTACTATCTTCTTTCTCTGTCTGACAACTGGATTTGGATGATGCTGTCTCTTTTTCCCTCCATGTCAAGCAAGCGTAGGGGTGTCAGCCGCATCAAGTGAGCTTTATCGATATTTTCAAGATAATACTCAAACGGCGACGGGGTGGCTTATGAATAGTAAAATGATAAATGTAAGCAATTTCAGAGTATAGACTGCTGTATCTAAAAACGAATAAGGTGAAGAAAATCGATCAGAAGGGTGAAATTGTGTTTTCTAGATGAGGAATGGCAATAGTAGGGTCATGTAGTTGCGTTGCGAAAATTGTATCGATAGTCGATGTTTTTATTAAGCGCGGTCCGCTCTGATATTTAATTTAGCGGCGGAAGCAACAGGTTATTAGCACGGAGCTTTCCCGCCTAACTTTCCGGGCGTTCACTTTTTAAATTCCTCTCTTTCCCTTTCTAATTGGATTGCCTTCTCCCTTTCCCGTGAATGAATGAAACTTGTTGCTTGCCGAATCATTTCGCATTTATTTAAGACTTTTTAAATGTGTGTCAATGCATCGGGTTGATTCTCGCGAGCGTCGGACCTGAAAATCGATTGCTACTCGATTTGATAAACCGATGGTGTCACTTTAAACCGAATTTTCGTATCCCCATTACCGTTTAACCGTAAAACTTATTTTAGCGTATAATTTTATGCATGAGAGGTTACCCTTTGGGCGTAAAAATTAACACGTTCGATGGTTAATAATTTTCCGCTCATTAGTTCTATTGAACCTCTTCTCTGATGTTACCTTTATATTTTTATCATAACAAAAATAATAAAAGCGACCTCATTTATTTCTTCGAGAAATACCTATCAGACAAAAGAATTGATATACAAAAGGAAATCGTCTAAACGATATTGCTTACTCGATACGATATCTCATATTGTGACAAATTGCGAGACGTATCCACATATCAAAATTCACATTTTAACCAAGCGTCTACCTACACACGTATAGATCCACAGTCATACGTGAAGCGAAGCCCACACCATATCTTACTCTCGAACACACGAATCTACATACATAAATATATTTCTATTCACCACCCAATACATTTTATCTATGTTACCGTTGCCTTACTAGAAATTCCGACTATGCTGTAAGGTTACATCACTATTGAGAGTGCATTCCAACAAGAGTCTTATCCTAGTTGGAACACATTTGAATTTACAAGAGCAGATCTGGATCGGTTAGTGTGGAGTCGATGTGAGCCCGCGATCGAGTCTCACGAGGTATTCTCAAGGGGTGAGCGTAGTTCTTGCGCTTAGATATAAAGAAAGGTAGATACTTATGAAATTCGAAGGAAAAACCACCCTTCCCTATACTTACACAGCGCAGTCGATTCGGTTTTCGCCGAGGAAATTGTAGCGTAGTATGAACGGGACATTCGCTCACCGTACGCCGCATAGAGACGACGATTTTCTCGAATTTCCTTCGGGACGCGTTGCCTCCAAATTTGTCTTTGCATATTTTTTTTTTACTGGTGTTCGGAATTTGAGTGACGCGGTATTCTTTTTTTTGTTGTTTTATTTTTGTCTTTCAATCTTTTATTTTTATTTTCGGTGACTAATAATATATTATTTAAATTCGCGCCGTGGTAAATTTTTAGAATTTAGAACTTTGCTTCGTGTCGGCGTGAAGGTAAGAATATTTTCAGCCAGTATTAAACGTTTTTTTTTTTTATGATAAACTCCAACATTTTTGGATATCAAAAGGCGTTTCTTACTTATTTTAGAATTTTATTTGAGTAATATTTTTTCGGAATCTAGCTTAAATATTTCGGTTCAGAAATGGGTTACTTACTTCGTTATAAAGTTTTGCCGGCAACTTTAAGGATGCCGCGTAATTATGAATGTAGAGTTTTCAGAAGAACGGAAAGCTTAGTGAGTATTATTGTTTCAGAAATAATTTTCAATGGGTTATGGATATTTGTTCAGAAATATATTATGTTAGATTGTTTGCAGTTTATTCGGCTAGAAATGAAATGCAATCACGAGTGTTGTTTCGTTTTTAGATTTAGGTGCTTTTGACGGTTACGGAACTTATTCATGATACCTATTAGCTTTGTTAAAAAGTCAACCTTTGACCACCCAATGCTGAGTGTAGGTCCTTTTCAAATCTTTCTACTTTTGGCAGTTTTGTGTCTTGGCTAAAAAGTACCTTGTCGGCGTTTATCACCAAAATATAAAACCTGACTTAAATATTCCGCCAACTGCTAAAGTAACATTTTTATTCAAATTAATCAACCAACCTCTTTAATTTAATCACAGCACAGGCCGATCATAGACTACCACTATCTCTAATAGACACCTAATTGAGTATTCAAAATGACAGAGAGGCGTGACTCCTGTCACAAATGACGTCCGAATGACGAAATGACATCAATTGACGACCAGTAGGCGGGACTTGTTCGGAATGTCATTTAAAACAAGTGACATTTAGTAAGAAGCTGTCAGGTACCGTTTTCTGAAGATTGAGACGTTGTAGTTCGGAATGAGTTAATTATTTTTATGTTTTTTTTTTGTGGGTTACGTATATAATTGTTGTAGATGTCCGTCGTGATATAATTATGCTGAAAAAAGAACTCTATTGTTTAAAAGTTATTATTGGGTTCAGTTTTGCTCGATGTAACTTTCGCGGGACTTATTCTACATTTTATAGCTTTGATTAATAACGAAATTGTTCTAAAGATTGTTCTAGGAAAAAAAACCATGACTAAGGGTTTTGAGACAGCTTTGGGTTTACTATTCTGAATATCTTTGATATTTTTGAACACTCTTAAGTTCTTCACGTCATGAAATAATTTTCTAATAATATTAGTTACAGTTTCTTTTTAGTCACATCAGTCACATCAGTGACGATTCTAAAATCGCATAGTTAAGATATTAACTGGCACAAATTTTCACTAAGTACACTTTTTAGTAAAGTGTAGTACTTAAAGGCCAAAATATTTTTGCAATTCTGGATTAACAACTCTCGACTATAACTAACATTTTAATTAAGGGCTAAACTTCGACCAATCTTTAAAATAGTCTACTCAATTTATCCGATTGACAGCTGTCAATCTAATTAAAAGGAAAAAAAAACATCCCTGAACCCCTGTCAATCTTGCCTAGAAAATTAACCAGTCCGCCTTACCCAGTCTGTTTAAAGTCCGCTTGTTTAAAGAAACAATACAACAGCACACGCTGAGATAATCACGTATAAATATTAACTACGTTCGCGCCCCGGGTTTACTCGGAGGTAATTCGCCTCTGACAGATTTTATCCGTTTTAGCGAAGTTTTAGTTAAGCTCGAATCTGTAGTAAAAGATTATTTTAAATTAATTATAGTAATGCTAGTTTTTTTCTGCTGAGATGATGAGTTATAGAGAAGTAAGTATGGAAGAAGAAGACATGCTCCGTCGACCTCAAATAGGAAATAAACGCAGGAGAATGATGATTATTGTATTATTTTTTGCTAAGACAGTTTTTTTGGAGCCTCAAATGGTACCTACCTAGTTTTTGTTAAATTTTAGGAGACATTACTTGTTAATTAGGAGTCGCGGCATAAATATATAATTATATTAGAGTTTGTTTTAGAAAAACGAGCCTACACATGAAAAATTCGGTGTCTCTACATTTCTATTTTGGTTTTACTTCGAATATTATTTGACTGGTAGAGAATGCCTTGTGGCTTTAAGACCGCCTATGTACCACTCTTGTCCATGAAGTTTAAATAAATAAATATTAATACAGATAGTCAAAGGCTAGCCAATCCTTACACCTGTATCAAACCTATATTTGTTATATCAAGTTGGTTTCATATTACTTTTAACTTAAACACAGTTAATATTAAAATTTATTAAGTTACAACAACATTTGTTCAAAAGAACCGGACGAGAAAGAACTCCGTATATTTAAAACGTCAACTTTTAACGACTTAATTTGCTTAAATGGTGAGTTGTTACTTGAAAGCACAACTCTGAAAGCAATTAACTTCGAAATAAATCAATTTAATTTACATGTCGGTAGAATAAATTAACTAAAGTAAAAAAATGGTTGAAAAGAGTAACAGATGACACAAGACGATTTGGTTGTTCGAAAAACTGTTCCATTCTCAAATTGAAATTGTTCTATAAATCAAAACCGATACGCTAGCATAATAAATCACAAGATAAGACAGAATTTACTTGTCTATTCCTAAATAAAACGCAGCAACTTTATTTCCATCTAAACCGGCTACTTACAAAGTAAAATCGAACGGAAAACCTATAACGAAATAATATCGAATCTCCATACATTATACTATTGATGGGGTGAACGACATATAATTTATATACCTACCCGTATTACGTATAGTCGATAGTTGGTTCCACCCCCGTACCTTGCGACCCTCCGACGCATGGATATATACATAATATATACATGTGAGTAGCGTAGGGTTGAGGACAAAATCGATAGGGCTAACTCCTTTGTAAACCAACGGCTTTGCACGATTTTTGAACTGTCAATTTTTTTTTCGAATTCGGAATTTGGCATTCGAAATTTGTATTTACGGTGATTACCCTGTTCTACTTTTAAAAAGTGTTAGTGAGTGATAAGCACCAACAGGTAAGAATATATTGTTTAGGACATAATAGGTATTTCTTTTAGAGAAGCCATTGCAAATATAAAATAAATACCATATCCACCATTTAAATTGTTTTGAATTTTCCAAAAGAACATTCTTAATAATTTAGGGTTAAGCTTGATCTATAAGGAAACTCTAGTTACAAAATACAAGTTATTTTTTAAAAATTTTGGACCACGTTTATAAAAATAAATACTACCTTAGGAACAATTCGGTATTCTTTAAAGCTTAAACTCTACCAACAACTAACAAGCATCATAAAAGATAATTATATTTTAATAGCGCCTTCATTAGCTTAAATTTAAGTACACCATACAACGAAAATAAAACGTCGATCTTCCATAAACAGAAAGATTTAACTTATCGTGTAAAAACAATATGCACTCTTACTTCTGAATAAGAGGTAAACAAAAATACAACTATTTTTTAGAGCTCAAAAAATAAACAGAACCCACGTTACATCACACAAGTGATTGATAACTATAATATTATTTAAATCAATAAATAAGATTGACGATTGCTTGGACGGGTGAAAACTTCAGGCTTCTAAGATCACGCAATTAAGAGGTACTGCCAATTAAGACCTTTCAGAGGAAGCTCTTATGTTTGAAAAAACCTACAGGTTATTTAACCTACAGGCCTAGTAGCACAAATTTCGTTTTATCAAGAAGAAAGGGCTCATAATACACAAGTGAAGAAAAAAAACGCGTTCAGAGACGCTCCGTTTTACGAAGGAACCCTCCAGGGTTGTAATCTTACTCTCACTTGGAGGTTTTGTATTTTTTTAATATTTAATAACCCATTTATTCATTGCAATCATCCTAAAATTAAACATTGAAGTTATTTTCAATGTAACAGTTATCTTAACAGTGATCGAGCAATTTTAACCCGTACGATGACAACGCGAAGTTAAAAGGAGTTTTTGCCGTAATAAAATAAGATAGTTATCGGATATAATGTTCAAGTTCCATTTAGCTAGAACAATTTCATTTTATTACGTGTAAAGTAATACATGACTAAAACTGTATATTTTTGAAAAAATAATTTAAAAAAATAGCGAGTAAAGCTATAGTAGTAACTTTATACAGGTGAGAACATTTATAAAATTTTTCACTATTTGTGCAATTATTTTTGATAAGTTCTTTTTTTGATGTCATTAACCTGTCACAGCCAATTATCTAAAAATATGAGTAATAGCAAAATGCTCAATTTAAAGCGTCAGCACTCAGTTACCAAGTGTTTAATTATTTTTCAACAACTCAACGTCAATATTTTTTACACGTCTCAGTTGATTTATAGCATGACCAAACGGGGAATCGAACGCGTAGCTATTTATTTAACGGGGCAGTGGTAGGATCATAAAATTTTATTTTGTTGTTTGTATTTAAAAGATCCCAAATAAAGAACTTGTTTAATCGACTATGATGGCTACCGATGATTATCGGAAACTTCAAAAAATTACGAAAGTTGTAAATTTTCAATTTTGGAATTTATTGCTCATCATGGTTTGTGTCTATGGATGTTAAAAACTTAAAAGTCAATGGTCTATGACACGCCACGTGGTCGTTTGATTTTAGTGGTTCTTTCCTAATTTGTTGCTGTTGATTACTTTTATTGTTATTTACGATTTAATTTAATAGATAACTTATTGGTTACTTAGTATTTTTATTACGGTTCTTATCTTTCAAATCGAGACATTCTTAGATCTTAATTGCTGATTCTTGTTCTTTTAACGATACTATGTCGTTAGTTAAGAAAGATACTCGAACAACGTTGATATGAAATGAAAGTAACTCTACTTAAATTGAAACTAGTTTAAAGTCCATTCAAACTTTATGAATAAAGATGGATTGTAGAAGAGAAAATGTAGTTCTGCAAACGCCCGGACAAAGCCAACTAAAATACGGTCGTACCTATCGAATTCGGGGGTAGAATTATTATGCCCGACCCCACCCCCGTGTTGTCAATCGATCAAACATGTGCAAACAGTATAGACTTACAATTTGGGAAAACAACACAAGTACACAACAACGACCAAAGTAAAACACACCCAAAAACAAGAGTGACATGGTTTATTTTTGGTTGGTGAAATTTTCATGTCCCGGGTTTGCAATTTGGACATATTTCTCTTGTACATAAGAGTCATAGGAGCCATGGTAAATGTATTGACAAATATATCGAGTTACAGTTTCCATTAGTATATTGTTTATATCAATTTATGGAAGTACTCTAGCTGTCTCCGTTTTCAGATCGGTTTGAGTTATTTTTAGTAGGTTTAGGTAGGCATAACCCTCCGTCATATATGGCTTTTCATTTACAATAGTTATTACAGTGATTTTAAAACTTTTCAAATAGTTTCGTTTAATTCAGATTATTTGAAGCAAATGTTATAAAAATCGGTTTTAGCAAAGCATCATTCTAACTAGAATCTAGTCAAATTGGTAAGTTTGATTGTTATACTTTGTAGTAGAGATATGAAAACACATTGATCGACTTTTATAATGACATATCATCAATAATCATCATCATTCTCTTGCGTTTATCATAATTTATTTGTGGTCGGCGCAGTGTGTTTTTTTCTTCCATATTTCTCTATTACTCGACATATAATATAATAATAATTTATTTCAATAAGTTTGTACAAGGTTAGACTTATAAAAGATGTTATAGACAAATAGAACCAGTACAACAAAAATATAAAATGGGTCATTGGACTCTCTTTCCTAAACTAGGCAGAAAATCTGTCTGTATCTTAGAAAAGAGATCTCATCAAACACCTCCTTTTTTGGCATATCATTCTATACATTGTTTATTAATTGATTCTTTGTTCTCTCCATCTTGATTTGAAAAATGATAAATGAAAGAAATACAGACTTTCCAAAACTATAACTTAAGTCACCACTTAAAACGTAAACATCTAATATTCTAAACTGCAAGCGTAATAAAAACTAGTCCTGCAATAAACCGAAGACTTAACCCTATAAATGAAGACACCACTTTCCGTTCAATAAATTTTTTCACTGCCTCAACAACTAAGTCTATGCCACCATTATTTACACCACATAAAAAGGCGATACTTTTTAATAAGTACTATCGTTAAAAAAGATACAGAATTTCACGATAGCCATCGAATATTGCAGTAATAAATTTCTCTTTACTTTATTAATTGAAGTATCGTCTTATATTAACGAAGACACGCTCTTTACATTTTAACCGACTTCCGAAGCACATAAAACAATCAGGCTGAGTTTTTAAAACGGCTTTTCAGATGGATAGATAAGAAGATAGACCTTTAAAATAGAATACATTAGTTGGATCATAAATAATGGGTTGTTTTGTAAGCTGAGTACATAAACTATGCAATGTAACCTAGTGTACCATAATGGGTTGTGGCAATTAGTTGAATGACAAAACTATTGTCGTTATTTTCATTAAAGTAACTAAGTGTTATTATACTGTATAACACTACTAGTTTGTAATCATTGAGAAGGAAAAAAGTAACTAAAACACATTTTGAACAAAAAGACAAGGACATGAAAAATTAAGACCAGAAGTAAAAAAAAAATTCTGATAACATTAAAAAAGGCAGATACAAGCAGAAAGAATTAAGAGAAACAAAAAAAAATCTATTCAATTACCTTTAAAACCACTTCACAAAAATTAAACCAAAAAAAATCAGATTCACTTTCTTGACCCGCCATTTTTATCACGCATGCGCACAACACATTACCTAACAACTTAACGTTTAATTACTAAAAAAAAAACTTAAAAACCACGGACTTCAGACACGTCTGAACACAGTTGTAGCACAATTTTGAATGCGACCTTATTTCTGACCTTTTATCTCACGTGAATAAATTATTACCCATTTTTGTCCCCTCCGCATCGAAAGGGTTAAAATTCTATAGAAACTTATGGTTCGTGAATTTGCATATAATTTTTAGTTTATTATTTATGTTTGAAAGGATGTAAGGGGGTATTGTGTAACGTTTTCAGGGGGTTGATGAATTGGTTGTATTAATATGGATTAAGTAGGTTTGTCGTGTTCAGTTTGCGATGCGCAAGAGCACCGGTTTGACTGTCATTGGAGTTTTTGATATAAGTTTTAGGCAGTTTTTTTTGCTTGATCTCAGTTTTCTCACAGATCTCGTTATCTCACATAAACGTGTTTCTTTCACATAAACGTGGATCTGAGATCTGGTTTAAATATTCTCATGTTTTTATTTTTAAGACACTTCCAGTTTTTGACCAGTATAATGAGTGAGATTCTGAATTTGTTGTGTTTCTTTCACATGAATGTGAGTATCTCACGGGTTCTTTCTTTCAGATCAGATTCTGATTTAAATATTCTTATGGTTTTATTCATAAGTTACAGTAAAGTTTTTGACCTGTTTGAAAAGTACAAGAGTATTTTCTAGGCCTTTTCTTATGCTAGTTAGATTGTGAATACTGACCAGTCCTTTTGCACTCTCTATAGTTTTTTATTTATCAAATCTCTCGTGGGAAGAAGTACTTTTCTCTTATTCCTAATACCTGAGAAGCGTCACCCATCTTGATTTCTTGTCCTGGCTTGGTGCCAGATAAAAGTAGTAAAGGTAATCTTAGTATTTCTGTGAAAAAACATTAGGTTTAACCTAATGTTTTAATGCATGATACGTAAATATCTACATAAATATCTAATATTTATGTTTATCTTAACGGTCACACAAAAACAGAAAAAATCGTCATCGTCAATATACCCTTACTTAATTAAAAACGAGTACAAACACCAAAAAGCAAAAAAATACTATTCCTTTGTCTAACATTATTATCTATTCATAAAACATCAAACTCACTATTATTAATTTTAATAATAAAACTGATACGATCACATTTCTTATTATCTGTTTTTATTAATATCAACCACAATGCGTGCGATCAACCGGAAGTAGAATCTTTTGTAACAGACGCTCAAACCCCTTTTGAAGCGATATCTTGGATGCCGATTAGGGGCCTTGTCTATTCATTTTGACCCATAACGCCTGTTATTTGGTATCTATGGGAGTATCTGTGAGAAATAATAGGATCTTGAGACTTTTGGCTGTCGCATTTAGGGGGTTAAGATTTGAAGCTCTGTTGGGCAATATTATTGCGGTTTTTTTATTTATTTTGAAGACTACTGTTTTATTTAAATGAAAGGACGCTACTTCTGTGTTACACTCAGCTTTAAAAATATGGCTTTTCTTACTGATAATGTTCTATGTTATGTTTATTTTTTAAGTTCACAAAATACGAGCTTATGACATTGAGTTGCGGACACTATAGCGCCGGATATAATTGTTTTTTAATATATCCGGCTTCTAGATGGGCTAATTTTACATTAAATAAATTAAACCTCTCACAGACTGTACAGCTAACTCAATTAACAACAGCAACACGTCTCCACTTACACGCATTTAAAAAACCCACAATTCCAACAAGTAGTAAGTTCTGCTCAAATATTTACCGTATTAAAAAAAAAACACACACAATGCACGCTATTATAGGCAATCATCGAAGTATCGATTATAGAAAAAAAAAACGTTTGCAAAAAGCCACTACACGAGGTACCAACAAAACAAACATTTCACGGGTTTGCGGCAACAAAAAAAAACTTGTGTCTATGCACAAGGGGTCTATTGTACCGAATTTGACTAGCCTTTGTTTAAAATACTGATTTATAGGCTATTAAACCCTTTCTATTAATGTATGTATAGATAAATTTATGCGTATTATTCCTTGTAAAAAATGGTAGTTATATTTTATCTGTGGCATAACAAAGGTGTTTTTTTTTACGTTAAAAGGGGTGCATACGCATTTGTTAAAGATCTATGACATCGACAGTGAGTCTTAAAAAGTAGTTATTATAATTTAACGGGTTTTAGTCGCTAAACAAAAGCGATAGGACAACCAAAAGTCATTTAAAACATGGGACATAAAAATACCTTACTGGGACTGTCATAATTTATTTAATTGATCATACTAATTGTCATATTTTTGTCATAAACCTTAGGATAATATCGTTGGGCCGTCAAATTACTATTAAAACACTAAGTCATGTAAAATATTGCTTTTTACCTAAAAAACGGCCTAATACTCCCTAAAAACGAATTCTTCTAGAAAAAAATATGGGGACACATATTGTTGACAAAATATTAGTGCTATTAAATTGTTTTTGTCAACACCCTGTAGCGAAATACAGCGTGTAACTTTTTTTCAATTATTCGAGCAACAATGATCTACTACCAGTAACTTATCTCTTTTTCAAGACTTTGGGCTATGATGAGCAAAAAAGAGAGATTTCATTCATTCAACAGATTTTGTTGCAGTTTTCAAACATTCTTTAGGTTTTTAGGCCGGAAGGTTTATGTATACCTATTCTATAAATATAAAACATTTACAAATAAAGAAATCTTGATGTTTTGTCAAGACATCACTAAATTGTTTTCTTGTTGGAGGCGTAAGTAGGATAATAATTTAGGTTTCGCCGTTTGCAACTACCTAAACTTAAGTCGTACGTCAAACTCTTCACTTGCTTTAAATCATATCGTTTATTAAAACTGCATAGTGATTAATATGTAGTTTCTTAAAATAAAAACAAACAAAAACCGTCACACTTGCTCTTTACAAAAATTCTGCACACCCCTAAAGAAAAAGAGGGTTAAAACTCACAAGAAAAAAAAACGGTACGTTTAAAAAGGCAATGCCCTACTTTCGAAGGCAATCCCGGACAACTTTCACCTATTCTCGTGTAGGAAAACGAGCTACAAAACTGACGTCCCTGAACTCCGTAAATGGCGTGAGCAAAAAGTAATTTTCATTCATAAAACCATTTTCTTAGAAGCGTGCGATAAGGACAGATAGACGGTGTCGATAGCGCTCTGTCCTTTTCTAGCGCACTCATTTTTAATGCACTTTCCCCGAAGAGGTTCTTTTATACTTCTTTTAAGAGTTGCAGGCAAGTACTTGTTTTTTTTTTAAGTTTTCCTTTTGAAGCGTTCGTAAATTTCGCTTTTACTTTGTGGTGTGATGTCAATAAGTTTTAACAGTTTAACGCTTTAGAACGCTTAAGTTTTTAAGAAGATACATCTTTTCTATGACTTTTTTTCGCTGTCCATAAATTATCTTTTCATACAAACATTGCGGAAATTATATCTTACATACTATTACGTGTGAAAAGGGTAGGTAAATCTGTCTACCATTTTATTAGTAGGTAATTTAAAATATTTGCCACGAAGTACTGTGACAATAAAATGCAAAATCACAGGACATTAGCCGCATCATGCACACTCAATAAAGTCCTATTTAAATAAACCAATCAATTGTAACAATTTTTGAATATCGAACGTAATCCTTTGAGTGCCACTCGATTCAAAGGGATGCTACCGTTGTCCTCATTGTGTCCTTGTAATTTATTGTCACCATACAAAGGTATAGGATGTTCTACATTTTGAGTTCAATGGGTCATATTTTAACTATTTGACTTTTCGATGGTTGTAGAGTATTTTTAAGTTTTTTTTTTAACATTTCATGCACCTTATGCTCATGTACGTAAGGCAATCAACAATAACCCTCCTTTTAGGTTTTGCCGCAGTCGGGTAAAAATACACCTTTCTACATCTCTATAGGGTTGGTATTCGTTGTGTTATTTTTGTCTTGAAAGTAACGACTGATTCATTAATTAACATATTTTATGGTGCAACTGTACTTCCATTCGATGCTTCCCAATGTTCACCACTAGCTTGTTTACCGGTGGTGGACAGCGGAAATATTAAAAAAATATCGCATGTCACTGGTGGATAAGCCGTTGGTGGACACCGGGAAGCCTCGCTTCTATCCGTGATCACAAGGAATCTGTTTGTTCACATTCAAAGCTTCTATGAAATTCTGATTACTGCGTACTAATTATGAATATAGGTACTAAAGGTTAGAACCTAAGATCTATTAATTCTACTTGCTTAGATGAATAAGCAGAATATACGTAAATACATATCTTAAGAGCCTGATTGATCAAGCCTGTATGCATAATATAAGGCACTGTGGGTCTTGGGTCTTCCCGACAGTATTAAAGAATCACCAAGTCATCACATTTCCATCCAATTCTCAAACCACGTGAAAGTAAAGATCAAACAAATATGAGAGAAACAAAGTGCCGTTTTTTGGGGCTTGGTAATCATCAAATAACTCCTCCCGTTCTAGGTGGAGCGAAAGGGAGTGTCAGACTTCTTCTGACTAAAAACCACCCATGTTCCTTCTTAGCCTTTTGTGTCCAGGGCCGCGGTATCTCTTTCGAACAATCGGCAGACCTTGTCAGGTCATGCTTTTAGGCTCTTTGTTTCCCTGTCGGGAAACAAAGAGCCTAAAAGCATGAAATAAATCAATCAAATCACCATAGCTGGAATTAGTTCACAGCTGATCATAGACTTCTTCTAATCTGTGCCATTCTGTCCTCTGCGTTCCGCATCAAGCCTACTAAACTAAGTACGAGGAAATTCTTTGTGATAATATTGAAATACTGTAAAATGCCAGATAAAAGATCACATTCACACCCTTTTGACCCAAAAAGCCAACAAAAACCAAAACTTTTCTTAACCAAATCATAAAAAATACCAACACACGACACGTAAAATAGCCGATAACCAAAGAAACCGAACTGGAAAGTTCGAGAAGTATGTTATAAATAAAATAACGTATTCACGAGCTTCGGATGCGCAACTTGAGGGTTCAAAAGTTGGGAAACCACTCCAAGAGTCGGCATGAAGTTTTACCAACAATATATTTGTCTGCCCGCCAACCGTATGTCGATTTGGGTGAGGATTTGTTGGGGAGCGGAGCGGGAAGCGGGTTAAGCGACAATGTTAATGTTCTAGGACTCTACGATAACTTGTATGAGGGTAAGAAATGGAGCTATACGGGACGTCTAGCTTCATCTCTTTCTCACACTGCATTAAGATTAATATGATACTGCTTAAGAGTAGCGTCTCTGTACTAGACAAGTACAGAGACGCTATCTGCGAGATATTGCTATTGATTCCAAATGTAACAAAGTTTTGAATACCTAATTATGTAAATGTGCATATAGTTTTAAGGCAGCAAGCAGCAAGGCTTTCGGAATATCAAATAATTCTTCTTTTTCGTAAATAATGAAAAATTTACATTAAGAAATACAAAATTCCTTGATCATTTTGTGAAACCTTTATCGTAAAGTGTTCTAAATACCAAGTTGCTTATCAAAAAACCAGGATTCTACATTCATAAAATTAAGAAAACTTATTCATCAAGACCGTAACTCTCTTTATAAGAGCTTTTCACAGCCCGCTCCCGCTTCGTCTCCGCTCGTCTCAGTCCAAAAAAGTTTCAATAAAGGCAAACAGACAGACATACCGGACTTACCTCCTCCGCCACTTCACGCAAACATTCTGTGAGTAAACTCTAAATATAATAATATTTCACGACTTCTGCAGAAGTTGTCCCATTTTAGAAGTTTCCAGATTTTTTACTTCGAGTAAAATCATTTTCGTGTAGAAAACGGCAGGTGATCCTTTTTCCTTGAAATGTGTGAACTTATGAAACTGTCCTACTTGCGCTTATGGTGTCATTTTGGAGTACTATACTAAGTATTTTGCAAGCTATTATCATAGTTCATAGTCATTGATGTTCTTTAGAATAATTTAAATTCCCCAAAAAATGTTAGATTTGGATAGAACTGTACTTCATTTTAGGCCAAGCTCTCCTGTTTAAACCAATGTAACGCAGATAATATAATAGCGGCTAAACTACGTAAGTCATTGAGATTCAGGAAAATTATTTAACTGCAACTCAATTCAACTATCTTAGGCCCGGCAATGAAATTAATCAAAAAATAGAAATCGAGTTGGTAGTTAGAATCTACAGACGATAGCACATAAAGGCTACTCAAAACTGTCAACTTTTCCCAATCAACATTGTACCTAATGCTTTAGCAACAAAGGTGAAAATTTATTAAAGAACCCAATGCAATTAAGTTGAAAATCTATAATAGCAATTGGACAAAATAATTGTAGTAGCTTAATGAACGAGCGTCTGTAGCTGTACAACTCGTTGCAAATTAAACTAACAAGCATTACCAAACTGACTGAAAGAACTAACACAGTCAGAGACAAGGATATCTCCTTATACGGACCTTTCAACAAACAAAAAAAAAATGTCTAACCAACTTCATACAATACAACGACAAAAAAAAACATATTCACTTTAAACAATTTTCTACATCACAAACGTACTTTACGTACCGTCATCCAATATTACGAAACAAAATAATATTCTCGAGGAAGATAGGAAAAAGTGGAAAACCTTCATATGTAGGGAAAATAGTCTTGGAAATAAAAGCGTGTGAGGAATCGAGTGTTTCCCTTCGTTTCTTCGGGTGGCGTTTGACAAAACATCCCCCTGCCTCCCCTGGCATATGCGAGTAACACATTATCTATCACGGAATAAGCTTGTGTGCTGTGGAGTTGCTATTGTTTCTATATTTTTTTGAGTGTTAGGTAGTTTTGAGGGTTTTCAAATTATATGCTAGTGTTGACCTAAATATTACAGTATGATACAATAACGTTCCAGTTTTAATGTGACAGCACGGTACATGTTATTTGGGCACCGTTTTAAGCTATATTTGAAATAATCGCGGCAGTTTTATTTACAACTAGCTTTTGCCCGCGACTTCGTTCGCGTGGAATAGTGACTTCCGGCAGATTTTTGGTTTATCTCGCGAAAAAAAAAAAAACTATCCTATGTCCTTTCTTAAGTTCCAAACTATGTCTGTACCAAATTTCACACAAATCGGTTCAGTAGTTTAGGCGTGAAGCAAAGACAGACAGACAGACAGACAGAGTTACTTTCGCATTTATAATATTAGTTAGGATTAGGATTAGGATACAGTGTTTTCTCTGTAAATTCTACATTGCTGAACCTTAACAGATATTTTTCAAGACACCAGTATCACTTTTATCTATTTGTCATTCACCAATCGACTATAACTAGAAATACTGGAAAGTGGAACATGTTTTTTATTAACTGACTTCCCAAAAGGAGGAGGTTCTCAATTCGATTGGTATGTTTTTTTTTTTTTTGTATGTACCTATGTACATCGATTACGCTGCGAGTTATGATCCGATTTACGTGATTCTTTTTTAGTTTGATGCGGAATAGTTGCCATTTGGTCCCATAAAAATTTTGCATGGTTTGGCCCAGTACTTTTCATTTTATGATCATTTTTTTATAATTTATGAACATTTTTCGTTCGTTTTTTTATGTGTGTTCGCGAATAACTTCGTCGTTTATGAACCAATTTTGATGATTCTTTTTTATTGGAACGGAGATATTTCAAGGGTGGTACCATGATATGGAAACCAGATCCTAGTGATGGAATCCCAGAGAAATCGAGGGCAACCCTCAAACATAGGCACGTATTACGTGTTTCGTGCTTTTTCTGACGCTTTATAAGTATAGGTTTCATAGTAAATATTTCTGTATGATACACAACTAAAAATAAAAAATAAATAAACTTTTTTGCAAATAAAACAACCGACTTCAAAAACACCAAAAAGTGAAAAATAAACTTCAGAAGAAAAATCAGCTTCTGAAGTCGGTTGCAAAAAAAGCAAAATCAAAAAACAAATGTCAACGTCTTCAGAAGCACTTTTTGGTGTTTTCATGCAACAGATACCTACAGATAAAGATTTAACTACTGATCTTTTTCTCTTTAAGTAATAAGTTTATTGACCAATTTTGCTCATCAATGAGAGCAGTCTTTTAAAAATATTGAGAATTTACAATACCTACTATATCTTTTACCTTCCAATTATCCATCAAATCCCACACTAATCCAAAAAAGAATACGCCAGACCTCTCCACAGTGGGTGCGCCAAAGTTCACCTAAAATTTCAACTCCGATAATTGGAAATCCGAAAATGTTCTTACTAACATTTTTCATCCTAACAATCGCAATTCCTAACTTCTCTGTCTCTAATGTTTTAATTCCGAAGCATTCGACTTCATAATGTCTGTAGCAATAAACATCTATTACACTATTATTTGTTTTCCTATATTTTCTCAACATAACCATCTTTTACACTATTATTCAAAGTCATATCTTTTTTTTTGTTTAAATTACTTTTTATTCATAATAATCAGTATTATAAAAGGTCCCATTAAAATAGGTGGACAAAATTTTAGAAATCATTCAGACCGCTAAAATAAGGACAATAGCAAAAAAAAATATAAGAATTAGAAATAAAATACCTACTTTTATAAGATGAGTTTGTTCTAGAGTGCCGGCAATTTATTATTTTAAGTCAAAATAATAGTACATTGTAATACAAGGGCCTAAAATGACCCATTATATACGAGGTAGTTTTACTACCGAGCTTCAGCGAGGTAGTAAATAGGAACCGAGTTATAATGGGATTTTAGCGCCGTGTGTTACACTGTACTTTTCACTACGATTGCGAGAAAATAAAATAACCATGTTCAATATGAGTTTATTTTATTAAAAATTTAATTCAATTTAATAATACAATTCCAAAAATTTCGGGCCAATGCCTTTTTTTTATTTCTTCTGTAGCTGCAATGCAACGCACACATTCTACCAAAGAGTTCGGCATTCAGCGCGTTTAGTTCCATTTTTAAAAATAAAACATTTTTTTTTACTTGAAACTACATCACGCACCAGCTGGCTGAACAAGTTGTCGTACGAGATTTACTTTTAGCCCTAGGGCTAAATATGCAATTTTAGGCCCGCTCTGGTATGCTATTATGACGTTCTTTTTGAGCAAGAGGAGTGAAAAATCACTTTATATATAGTGTTTTTTTTTTGTTTAGATGTCTTTATTTAGGCTTACTAAACGCTGTGTTAAAATTTGTCCACCTATTTTAATGGGACCTTATATACTATGCAAAGATATCCATAGGTTAGGTTAGGTTAGAACTGTGACCAACTACGCGCGAGCCGAGCGAGCGAAGCGAGCGGTGCCGCGGCAGCGGCCGGCGAGCGCTACCTCGAAATTGGTCGCGAATTTTTTTTAAGTATTTTTTTCATAGTGCCCCCAAGACGACACTGTGACCTGAATTTCATTCATTTATTTTATTTCAAGACAAAAATCAGTGAAACGACCTTTAATCATTCTAAACAGTTGTATGAGTGAAAATATTATGATAATTATGTTTAGGAATAAAAGCGTTAGGATAAAAAACAGTAGGAGTTTAAATATATTTACACTAATGATATTATGAATTCCAATTTTCGGAAACATGAGTGTTATGAACATCGTCGGTAGGACTACAAATAGTATGAATGAAAACTTTAGGATGAAAAATTTTAGGAAGAGTGATCATTCGGATTACAAATCGTTAGGAAGAACAATTTCGGATAAAGAACTTTAGGTGAGCCAATATGGACCCCTCCACAGTTTCCCCTGTCCTCGTACAGCGCCATATGACACATGTGCGACATAAAGCGAAGTATTGATCTAGTGCCGACTTTCTGTAAGATAGTGTTCGAGACACAACAATGTATTTCTTTGCTAACAGCCAATGAGGTAAGGCAAAAGGTGTATTTTGTTACAGGTTCATTAATTGTAGAAGTGAGTCTAGATGTGTTAAGATTGTAACATTGAACTAAGATTTACTAAATCATATGGCGCCACAAGAAAAAACTACACTTCTTTAACATCTGCCTTTTCGCAACCAATGCATATTTTTTAGTGCCTATTCTTGAAGTTTTTTTGGTAAAAAAGCTACACTCATAAAGAGGTGTATCTAAGTTTAGATGTAAGAGGTAATCCCTCAAACAGCTCATTCGATTTCCAAAAAAAAAAACCAAAAAAATAAAATATTTCAATGATTGAAAAATATTTCAAAGCTACATTATTGCCGAGTACCTTAAAATGTGTGATTTATACGGGCGAAGTCACAGATTTAAGCTAGTTAAGACAAAAAAAAAAAACAGTTGTGGAGACCAGCGAAGACTCATGAGTTCATGAACCTATTAACTTTTCTTTAATTTTCCAAAGACAAAAATATGGTCGTAAATAAAAAAATATGGTGAAACTTACGTTCATCTATGCATCTACGAGCAACACATAACTTACACAAAACAGCGTAAAATAATTCTATAAAAATTTACACATCGTGCCAAGAAAATAACATCGAAGTTGGCCGCGCGCGATAGCCACAAACTACTCGGTGGAACCAATAAACGGCTTGTCATCCCGCTCTGATTGATCATTATTTTATGCGCCAAACTATCGTGCTATCTCTCTCTCACTGGAGGACTGCCAGCGAACCCCGCCGTGCGGTGTAGAAAATGTGGCGTTTCCGTTTTTATTTGAATACAGAATCGCGCGATAATGACGGTGTGAATTTTTATGTGCCGTCATAGTTCAAGATGAAGCCGAATGTGTGTTCGGAATTCAAAAGTGGTTTATGGACGTCCAATTCTAGAAGAAAGAAGATGAATACCTATGATTGATAAGTGGAAGAAGATACCTACTTACTGTAGGTTGGTGAACTGTTGAAAATTAATGCAATGGTGAATTTTCTTTCGGCTGTCTAATAGAAGCCAGTCTTGGTCATTTGCTTTTTTGAAGGTAAATTGGAAATGAAATATATTGACTGACATCTTATTTTAATGTTATCTCTGTTTTGAGAGTTATTTCATTATTACTACTATCAAAACTGTAAAGGAACTCGGTTGGGCCTGTTCTAGAATCAAAAGTTTCGAAGACATTGACGTCTGTTAAGCCGTAGTGGTCCAGTGTGGTGGATTACGGCGCATTGTCTCTCATAGAGAGGAGGTCTAATGTCCAGTCAGTCGTTACAGGCTGATATTGCTAAAATAAAGCAAGGCAATGTTTGTAACATAAGCTTCCGATTCCGAACTATAAATTTATTACCACTATATTAAGTATATTTTATTTTGTGTTGTTATTTTTTTCAATTTGTTTTTAATTTTTATTGTTTGTTGTGTGCACTTGTGGCATGTACTAAATAAATATGTTTTCTTTATTTTCTTTTCTTTCTATTATTACAATTTTATTTGGCCGTTTGTGCCAAAAGTTCAATTGGGTTCAGCAGTTGCTAACAAAATTATCTTGGTATGTTTTTTTTTTGTTAGTTTTAAACGTTTATAACTAATATCGATTTCTGTAACTATCTATCGTCTAACAAAATGACGGACATGTATAATTATTATATCTGAAGGTATAACCAGAATCACAAAATAACCTCTAACCTCAAAAAAAAAATAGTAATTTTTCCGAGCAAAAAAAAAACCGGTACTTTCCGTAATATACGACTACCCACTAGGCATGCGGTTGACAGGCGGGCTAAAGGATTTATGAACGTTCCCCTGTACCGTTTGAAGAAAAAAACGGCAAGTAAAGCATGGCCTGCTTGGTTGCGGAAGGATATTATATTAAAAGAATAGTGTTGTGTTGCTTAATAGAAATATAGAAATACAACAAACGTTACCATAGTAATGTGATTTTTGAAGGACATTGTAATTATTGTCCTGTTATAATGAATATAATGGGCTTTTTGTAGGGCATTATAATTGTCCTGTTGTAATGAATATAATATCTTTTATTGGAAATGTATATCAAAGTTAAGAGGGTTGATTAGTCTCAACACACTTCATTATGATATATTTTTATAAAATAGATTTTATCCAGAAACAATTTGATATTATTTAAATGTTAATCCACTGTGAGCCGCCTCTGCATTTTCTTATCCCAATTCATTTAGGGTAGAATGTCTTCTTCCATACTTGTCTATTACTCGTAATCTCATAAGACACCGCTTCGCTTGCCATACCATCCTTTACAGAGGCTATTCATCGTTTCTTTGGTCTTCCTCTACTGTTACATCCGTATCTATAGTCAAGTTAAAGTAATTACTTGGTCTTAAGTAATTACTTATGCAAACATTTTTATGCAATGGGCAAGAATTTAAACGAAGTTAGAACCGTCAATGAAAGCAAAGCTAAGAATTCTAACCTTTGATAGTTCTAACATCAAGGAATTACTAAAGTACAGGGAAAAAATCGTATCTTAAACAATGACTTTTACTCAAGTAATCACTACGACTTGTTTATAAATACGGGTGTTAGACACAATACACATTCACGACATTTTCCTCAGTATTTCATTATAAATATAACTAAAACGTAATAACCACTAAGTTATCAATATTCCCAACAATTTTATACCACGAAACCGAACTCTAACAACTCTTCAACCCAATCCTTATTTATTTTCCGAACGCAGAGTTTTTCATTCAGAAACTCAAAACTTCCGACCTAAGTACCGGTACAATTACTGCTCTACTATTATGATGCAAATCTGTCCCAATTAGCCGTGCTCTACTACAGTCCCCGGATACACATCTGCCGGCTCATTTGGTTAACAATACCCGGTTTTGATATTCAAATACATCACCTTTTCTATGCCCTGGCGTGATTTCTAAACACTTATCGTGTTTGGTACTGGTTTGGATTTAGTTTGTCAGAGGACACATGAAGCTATACATACCCAGTATAGCATGGCGTCGCTTTGTATAATTTTAAAATAGAATGAGAGATCTGTTTAAACTGGTTTTATATAATTTGTCGTCATGCGCACATATTTTTGGTCAATCGCTGGGTAGTTTTTAGTGGCTTGAAGTGTAAAATTGGGAAATGTTTGCCACAAAATTGGTCATTACAAAATATATCGAAAATAAAATATTTCTAGTTTATTTTGAAAAGTGACGGTTCCATTTTCAGTAATATTACTACACATTTACACATTTGTTTTATTGTGCTTATTGGTAGCAAGAAAATAATTAAACTAAGTGTCAATTTCAACTAAATAGGAAAATAGTAGCAGAGTTAAATGGTAATGATAGAAAAGTTTCATTTGAATTCTATTTACTGTGTTAGAATTTCAACCTTTGGGTACTTCATTAATTCTGCCTTATACTGATACCAACCTATTGGCTCATTGTTACATTCCAGATCCCCTTATAAATAAACAATGAAAATAATTTACCTATTGCGATAACTCAAGAAGGATTCTTTTGGTTCATCGACATTTATAGTATTCCAAAATTAAAATACTAACATTCTAACCTAATGCCAGTTTACTACTTTTAATAGAATGCTAGTCTAATTCGAAAAAAAATGATCTGTACGGAAAAAAATATCGGAAATTTTATCACCTTGCCGAATCGAACCGCAAATGAAAGGAAGCAGCTCAACACCAAATCTCAAGATTCTCAACGACTTCAAAAAATCACTAGCTAACCCTTTAAAGCCGCTCCTATCTCGTCAGTTATGTTAACACATAAACACGGTGTACTAAGTACCCCAGCGATAAGCCGTTATAGAGCTATTTCCTAAAAACGGGGGTTGATAGCTAAAGGGTTATGAGCATCGATAGATACCAAGGTACCAGGGACGCAGGAAGTGTGTGGATGTGCGTAGATTGAGTTTAGAGTACGTTTAGATTTGACAGGGAAAATCAGCGGGTTAGATTCGACAGGGGAAAATGATTGAAAAGAAGGATGAGGTTTTACCTTGAAGGGTGGATTAAATAGGGGTGGTTGTTAGGGTTAACGGTTTTCTTCTGGCATAAAGTGAAATCTTTAGTGAATAGACACGAGAGTTACTTTACTATACCAACAACAGGATCTCTCTCTTCTATAATATACTTTTATTAACTTTTGACAAAATGGCGTATGTTTGAAGGTTCATTTTAGTCTAAGCAAGCACTTTAGACTTCTTTCTTTTGTTATGTAATAGCCGTCTAGCATCTACTGAAAACTATATTTCTATAATTTAACGTCATTAAACGAAAGCTTTCGAAGTCCACTGCTTAAACCATGTCCTTAGCCTTTCTTAATCAGTCTTCCTTTTGACCTAGCAACACAATTTCACCCAAAAGTGTCCTTTCGTCTCCTTATTAAACCTCAACATTGTACACAAAAATATACTCTCAACGTCAAAATATTAACAGAATATAAGAAAATACCGAAAACATTCCAATAATCCTTTACTTTAGAGCATCGTATGTCGCCGCAAGATTAAATTCCTTACAATATAACTAGTACGTAGAAAATGTTCCGTCTTTTTAATATCGTATGTTGGGACTTTTTTATACCGAATATAAAATATACAATTTCAGCATCTTCAGTGACATTGTGTACCATCCATCTTTTCGGGTTTAGCTTGGCGTCTCATTCTAACTCGTTCTTCCTTCTCTTTCTATCGGATTTGTAGTTCCCCCCAGTGGGACGGAGGAGTTAACTCTTTGAGCATTTTTCATTGGAATACGGCGGATATGAAGAAATGTATCGCGTACTCAAGCGTGTTATGATTTTTTTACTTGTTCCTATTTTTTTTTTGCTGCGGTCTTGTTATGAAACTCGGATTAGGGTGAATTAGCATATGGTGGTATTGAACTATGGTGCCTTTGGGAGACGAGTGTTGTGTTTAGAGGAATAATTGGAATACAAAATATCTTAGTAGCAACAATAGCAAGATTACACAAAGATAGTTGAAGGTACCAGAGTGACATATTTTATTCAGTGAGTGATTGTGAGAAATCAACAGACAATCATATCAAGCCTGTCTTTGCCTAATTATTTTTGAACCAATAATGCTATAATAATAAAGTTGATATTTGACAGACTGATGGTAGTAGCTTGATGTGATATACTAGAATTATTTTTGGTTCTTCGAATTCAATAATTTACAGCTACATCTTTTAGGACATCACCACAATAGCTTTGTTGATTTCAATGTCGTTTCAGTTTCAACGTCTTTATTTGCTTTAGGTTCTGTAATAATAAAGTACCTATGTAGTTTGAGTTCCTTGTTCTCGTTTTATCTTTTTCATTTCTTAGTGTTTTTTGTCGTTCCAGCACATTTAGGGTTTTGTCATTATTATTTTCGTCTATTTATCAGTACATAATTATCTTGTTCAGAATTTCTCTTTTTATTAAACTTTTAGATATATTATGTTCAATTAAGTCGAAATCTATAAGAAGTTCATGTACATTATCTAACTTTTCTTGTTTATCTTGTTTAAGGGTTTTATCTTGGTAATTACTGAACTGATATTGAGGATATAGTTGATTTTGTTGGCGTCTGAAATACGTCGCATAACATAATGGTACAGATGCTGCCGTCACAGAAAGTTACTACAAATGTCAAATTTCTTAATGAATGTTCAACTTTATCGCTATAGCATTAGGGTCAAGGTTTATTGGGAACATTTAACAGTTTCGGGTAGTTTGAGACCAACTATGTGAGATCTTGGAGAATATCATCACGGCATGTATTGTATATCATCAATCCTCCTCCATTTCAACTTTCCGCCTTCGAAACCACACCTCTTATGAAAATAAATATTATTCCTTTTCCAAATTCGAAAAAAAACATTACTCCGCCGAACAAAATTCCATATTCCGCTGCACCCACCACCAACAATTGGCGCTTATTCCAGTCACAATTCGGTTATATTTGCTGAAGAGCCTTGCGATTCCGAGAGAGCTTTAAAAACCATCGATTCGATATTTGAGATTCCGATCACGTTATTCAGCGGCGGTGTAGTACGTGCATCTGCCATCTAGCGTAGACAGCCGGTACTATTATAGAGTTAACGTGGTTTGAGTCTGTGTTACGTGCCCGGTAACCAAGAGTTTAAGCTTTGTAAGCACGTTGGGTTACGCGCCGTGTGTTAGTTATCAGATGACTGGGTAGACGGGCGGGTTCTGGCTTAGTTAACAATGGACTGATTCCAGCTATACCAAGTTTCAGGGATGATCAATCCAAAACAAACGTGGAAAGTCATGAAATATAAGCAATAACAGCTACGACAGATCACAAAACAAAGAGAAATAGAATAGAGAATACAACTAGAACGAAGAAAAAAGAATCAAGTTATTCCAGACTGGTTAAAAAAGTCTCCGAGACATGTGTAAAGACAATGATTCAAGAAACTACGTAAACCTTAATCGCAAGACATACTCTACAAATCAACATGTTCTGGGTTTTTTGGTTACGCTTCATGCAATAGTATTGTCTACTAAACAGGAGCTTTATATCGCCAAAGGTGAATCCTTAGATCTCTACATACTTGCAAGTCTATCTGTCTGAGCATAGAGACACTGGAATGAATTGTAACGTGGACTTTCTAATATCAAATAGTATGTAGAATTTCCCAAAGTAGTAAATGATAGCATGAAGGTTGACAGAGAAGAGTGGAAGATTCTTGTACAATGGAACAAGAGCAGGAAGTAGATAATGATGTAGAATTTTCCAAAATTGGAAGGTCGCTAACTAGAAGTACGTGAATACAATATTAATACTACCATCTTCAGGTTATTACAGTAGGGTAGTTGATTAAAAAAATCTAATTAGTCAGTCAGATAGATTTCACGTGTTTTTTCATTTTTCACGTAAACAATAAATCTTTTTTTTTTTTTTCTTTTTTAAAACACGTTGCCCCACACTAGGAATTTCTCCTGTATCGTGGGTGCGTTCACAAACATATAAAGTCGCATACACAAATACCCAGACCCGAAACAACTATCTGTAGGCCATACAAATATTTGTTTCGTGCGGGGATCGAACCCGCGGCACACAGCGCAGCAGTCCAATTGCTTAGCCACTGCGCCAACCGTCTGATAATAATTTGGCACATTTTTTACCAGAAAGAAATTTTTTTATAGTCTAACAGACGGACTAATTAGAATCATATTAATTTTAGTCAGTCAACTACCCTATTAAAGATAATACTGGTTACCATCCTGTAGTTTCAACAATAATCGTTCGTGTGCATCATATCTGATTCTATGCATGATTCATAAAGAATACTGAGCGGTGATGTAATATCATAATATAATTGTAGATATACGTTATTTATAGATACTGTATTGGCCACAATTTATATTCAATACAGTAAAGCTATAATAACAGTGGCCTATCAAACCACTGCTACTAACATTAGACACTATAACCTTAGTAATAGAATCGGTAGTTCAATGGCAGAGTTAGATGATATTTTTCTAAAGAGAGACAGCAGAGAATACTTGAGAGCTGATTTTTATTATTTAATGCCCATTAAAGGTTCTAACGCCTGCTTATGGGTCTTGAACATTCACACCACATCGCTCACTGAATGCAAAAGGGGCACAAATCAAAAAATTCTCAAAATCATTTTATTGCAAAAATGAGGTCAAAATCGACTAAATTATTTTAGTAAAAAAAGACACCCGTCATTTTCGCATCACTATTCCCAAACCGACTGACTGCCATTTTTGCATTGGTGCTTTTTGTTAGCTAACTTCAGAGCAAAGCAGCCATTTTGTGAGTTGCAACCCGAAACTCGACGCGTACGCACGTCAGTTGCATGCAAAAAGGCCACAAAGCGAAATAATACTGCAGTTCGTGTTCATAGTTCTCTGCAAAAGTGCCATATTTTGGAAAACGTCCGTTTTACATTCAAACATCAAGTAAGTATAATTATATTTTGTAATACAACAGGGCCATTATTTGAAATACGTCTGTATTGTATTCAAACATCGTGCAATAGTAACTTATTATTTATTACAACAGTGCCATATTTGAAATGCGTTCGTTTTGCATGGAATTATGCATGGATTGATTATTATTTTTTGAAAGCTAGAGTAGAAAGTTCAGAAATGTGTCCGTTTTGTATGACAATAATTTATGAAAATGTGATAAGTATTTATTTTATTTTTGTAATAATCTTTATGTTTTATATTGTGTTTTCTACAGCTGTTTTATGGGCATTAAAGGAAACGTTTTTATCAATAAACTTAGAATCATACTAAATTTTTACTAACAATATCTAATAAGATGATACACCTGTACCTGTAAGCCCAGCAGTGGACTGTGGTCTGTGATAGGGTGATGATGATGTAAATAATCGTGAATTGTGTTTTGAGCATGGCTTTGGCTTGGCTTTTAAATGATATGATTAATAATTAATTGCAGGATGAATAGCCGAGCAAAATTAATTTTGAAAATGGCGACCTTCACTCAAGAATCAGATAATGATCAACCTTTATCGACCCAGAACATTCAAGACGCACCAGAACGTAATATTCCAGCACTGCTTCATCCAAACCCACTATCTAATGATTCTTTAGATACAAACTCCATACCAGATAGCCAGCCTGACCTATCATTACTTGAGGAAGAAGATTTTGATATAGAACCTGTAACAGCTCATAAAAAAATGACAGGGAAAGTCGTTGAACCGAGCGACTCAAGTGGTAATTCATGTGACTCTGAAAGCGAAGACTCTAGTGATTCTTCAACATCAAGTAGTTCTTCAAATGCCGATTTTTCTTCAGATGACAGTGTTAAGGATCCCATTTTTCAACCCTACAACGAAGGTCGCCGTCCACGTTGACCCCTCGGTCTGCGCCTCCTAATCTGCTGACCTGGTGGTGGTGGTAATGGTGGTGGGTTTTGGGACTCCGTTCCTCTGGGTTCCGTTGCCGGTTCCCTCGGGTTGGACTGATCGGGCTTGCGCTGCGTTTCCGTAGCTGCAGTCACCGTCACAGGAGGAGCGAGTTTAGGGTGAGGTAAGGGATGGGGCTTTAGGGCTTCCCTTCTTGCGCGCCTGTTTTGGCGACTACATTCAGGTTGGCCCTTCTGCCCTTCGGTACTTTTTTGGTTCCCGCGCGAGCTCCTTTTGCAGGGTCGCTTATGGGTGGTAACTGTGGTCCACTGTGACTTGATGTCGGTGTCACAGGGTATGGCCTCTGCGAGGCCCGACAAATCTAAATTCGAGCAAGTTTTGTCCCCCCCAGAATACGTGGGACAGACTGAGCTAGGCTCAGTGAGGGATTCTCCGCTACCTGAGGTAGTGGTACCCCCCTGGGGTAGTTTATTTTTAAACTGTGCCTTCATTTTATTTGGTTTGGGCATGGGTATTAAATTAAACAAAAACTCACACTTACCTGCCCTTAGTAGGTGTGGTACAACTTTCTGAGGGTATTTAGTGCGCCAGGGCCATGTGGGCCCGAAGTGTGGTTATACGCCGCCACGGCTCGGCTCAGCCAGTTTGTTCGGTTTTAAGGCGCCGAAGGTTCGCCTGTCGCTCTTCGTATTTTGCTGCTGTGGCCTCGAGGTAGGTGGAAAATGTGCAGAGACTCGTTTCAGACCGCAGCATTGCCCGAGTAGGACGACCCACACTAGTGTATGTGTGGGCCCATCAATAGACCGAGGCGTCAGCCTAAAGATGGCGTGGACGTATACGAAGAAACTTGTCGGTGCGCGCCTGATAGCCTCGACTCCGCACTCTCGAAGCGTACGCTACTGGTATTGTTAGCACTTTATAGGAGTGTGTTCCCTGGCTGAGGAGCACACCCCACTAAGACCTAACACCGACCTATCTACCCAGAAAGAAACCTACCTACCTAAGAAAGTGTCTTATTAAATACATATTTTGTGCTATTTAGTTATTAAAACTAATCTGATTTATTTTGTATTGTATTTTGTAGAAGTTTATTAATAAGATTTAAGTTCCAGAGACTGATTGGTTCGCTCAATGGTTGTGATTAGAGTATTTTTTGTTAATTAAAGTGATTCTTGCCTATAAAACGACATTCTACAAATTAATAATGTTAAAGTTTTAGAGATATTTAATTTTGATTAGAATAATAGTCACACAATTTGATCTCAATCATTGTAACGGTACTTTAATAATGATTAGAAGTTAAGTTTTTTTTTGTTGTAGATGTTGTCATTTATTTTAGATAATGTTTTATTGTCTGTTTACTAACATGTTTTGATCTGTCACTACTAAGAGACTTTTTAGAATCATTATTATTTCGAAGAAGATATAATAAAACCATAATTTTAAGAATTGGTTTTATTTTTGACATAATTTTTATGACATTGATCGAAATTTTGAATGCAAAAGGGACTTTTGTGCGTTTTCAGCTTCATGAGTAGCAGCTATGAAAATGTTCACATTTTCAATCGATAGAGCACGTAAAAAGCATCTAAAGACATATTAACATGTTTTATTATTACATAATAAATGACGAAATATTTGAAAAAATCCTTTTCTAAATTTTGTTTTGGCCGTCGTATAAAAAAGATGCATTTTGATTTGTGGCCCTTTTGCATTCAGTGAGCGACATGTTGCAACTGTAAAAAGGTTTACGACTCCATGCAAGAGAATACCTAACTAAATTACTAAGTCTTTATTTGCTTTTCAGTTTCCATCTAGTTGCTAAATAATGTTTTGGTGTTTTCTATCCAGTATCACTAACTTTGCAAGCAGTTAGTAAGGTAGACGTACAGCTTGAAAAAAAGTTTCTCCTCAATAGTCTGATCCGATGATGTCATCTATGATTATCGTTCCTACTAACTGAGCTACTAACAAATTAGCAGATGTCGCATTTGTCTAGTCTACCACTACTGTTTTCCTAGTTTACTTATTCTGGCATACAGCCTCTTTTGATTTTACTTCGATAATATCCGTGATGGTATCTGTTATAGTTCCTCTTATCACTAAATGCTCAGAAACGCACATCAAGCTGGGTAGCTTAATGTTATCATCATCATCAGTCTATGATGTTCCCACTGCTGGGAAACAAGCCTCCTCTCTATGAGATGGAATGACCTATAAACCAGTGCGGATGGGTAGATGTCACACGTCTTCGAATATTGCTTCTAGCAGGTTTCCTTGCGATGTTTTCCTTCACCGTTTTTGAGAGCAGTGTTGATGAAATAAATTACCTTGAACCCTATTAATTGAAGAAATTTGACTGATTGTAGTAGCTTGTTGCACTGTCTGTACCAAAGAATCCTAACAATCAATCGCAGAATACCTCAAAATCAGAGCTTTATCAAATTGTACTCGAACCAAAGCGTACAGAATCTCATAGCAACAGTGCCATGCAAATCAGAAAACCAAATATAAAGGACTCTACAGAATCAGTAATGTATCTGGCAAAGAAAACATGGCATTACCATGAGGTTCGGATGCCAATCTGCATGGCAGGCGGCATTCATATTTACCCAATAAGATGGGATAACACAAATACATTGCTCATATACCAGTTCTGATTACTGGCACGTGATACGGAAAGCTGGGATTTGTAAATAAATGTAGTATGCGGGACGAATTTTTGTTGAGCGTTTGAAATGTTGAAATTGATGGTTTAGGTCCTGAATTTGATTGGTAAGGATCGGTTCATGCTTACATCATTCATACAGTTTTCACAATGTTTTTGATTATGTTAAATTCAAAGTCCACGATTCTGAAATAAAAGAACATGATGTTACCTTTGCTTAACAGTGAGCTGACGACGAATAAATATAAGTAAAAAAAAATGAATTACTAAATTTGATCCAAGAAAGAATAAAACAAACGGGGTGAGCTAAAAAACCATGGAGTTCAAGGAGGCGGTCTTGAGTCAAAATGAACAAGACACACTTGGCAATAAAACTAAAGAGCAACGTAGAGTTAGGTGCGTCATTGATAGCACCGATCCTTCCCAAAAGTACAGGATTTTGATCCAATCTTAAGCAAAAACTAACATTTTATACATTACAGACCATTACAATGACTTTAGAGTCTAAGATAGGTAAACTAAACAAGTTATTTCATTAATTAATGAATTTTTAGGCGTATTTTTCTTTGAAAATTCAAAAAACATCACGCAAACACGAGAATTACTTCGCGCGAACGACCCTTCATTACCATGATATTTTTCACATAAAACATGTTTACGTACATTTCGTCTTATAAACACTGTCATAACCCGACTGTGCAATGTCAAACGTAAACCTTATAAAAAAGGTAAACAGTTCTGTAAACAAACACGCGTAGAAACCCAAACTCACACAAGATAAAAATATTGAAATATGAACTTTCGGGAATACACTACACTCGAGTAGAAACACCCCTAAGAAAAATATCCCATCCATCAACAAAGAAAGTAGCGAACCTCCTTGCCTTAGACAAATGATTGACAGCGAGCGAAAAAAAAGGAATAAAAAAAGATAGGAAAAAAAAGAAATGATTCCTTATTCAAATTTTCACGGCGTTCGATTTTTTCCTTTGTCGCGAGACGTTCCTTTTTTGTTTCCATTTGTAATTTGTCGGTTTGCTCTTTCGTTGTAAAAACTGCGTTCAGTCAGCGTAAATGTCTTTTGGCAAGTTTTTTTTTTGTCTATTGGTTTTTATTATAGAGTGTAGACGTTTTGATATTCCATCGGTGTGTGTAATTTCGTATTGTTGGCCTACAATTTGTCGTTTGAAAGACGTAGCACATGCAAATTGTAGATAGGGATGTATTCATGAAGTTACGGATCTTATACAGTACGTTCAAAATGGTGACTTATATAAAATTAGATAGAGCTCATTTCAAGAGTACCTAACTTACCGCTAGTTCTAAGTCGTAAGTATAATCTGACAGTTTCTTAGCAGTATCTATAGGCAATAGGCCTGTTTTATCGTTTATTTATTATTACTACTGTTTAAGGACACATTCAATTAAACAAGAATTACTTTTATTACTCAAGCGTTGGCACTACTAATAAATTGACTAATTCCATTAAGAGAAAGCAAATCGTGATCGTTTCCTACAACAGTCTTGAATAATGAGCCGGGCGTAAAATGCTCAATGGTCAATTAAATGGCACCATTAAGTATAACAATTCTTCCAGTATTTAAGTCAAATGTCGTCATTGTCGCCCGTGACTCCGTCTGTGTTGAAAAGAACTTGTGCTCACTGGTAATCATAGTGTCGCTTTTCATCAGTAAAAGAATTTTGGAGATCGGTTAATGAGTCTCGAGATTACCTCCTATAATTATCCAAAGTTACATACTTCACATAACTTAACATCACGCTTGTAATCTCCGAAGGGTTAGGCAGAGGTGTAGCCATCACTACATCCATATTTTTACCCGACTACGGCAAAGCCAAAGGAGGGTTATGATTTTGACTGGCTATGTATGTATGTATGTATGTATGTATGTTTGTATGTATGTATGTGTGTATCTTCATCTGTTCCCTCATAGCTTCTAATCTACTTAACGAAACTCGACATATGAGGTATCGTTAGAACCGTCTTAGTTTTCCGCTGAACATAGGCTACGTGACGTGTCACAAAAAGCGATTTGGCGCCCTCTAGCGGACAAAAAGTAAGGCTTAAAAAATAAAAATGGAGATAAATACGCCGTGTTTGGTATCATTTTAAAGGGCCTCACTTGTACATTTCCAAAATATTGTTTAAATTTAAAATCACGCCCTCTAGCGGACAAAAAGTCAAGAGTAAAAAAAAAATTAACACCAAAATTGTTTAAATAAAAAAAAGTAAAAAACTAAAACCCGACTACGACAAAAAAAAACACGCTGAAAAAGTATGAAACAAGATTTTCAGGATAGAACAAAAAGAAAAGCCGTAGTCACACGTTATAGGTACCAATCTAAACACTTTAATACCGTGTGACTACGGCTTTTCTTTTTGTTCTATCCTGAAAATCTTGTTTCATACTTTTTCAGCGTGTTTTTTTTTGTCGTAGTCGGGTTTTAGTTTTTTACTTTTTTAGCCTGTTATGTTATAGTGAAGTTCATAACTATAATAAAGGGCGAGCCTATTCTCATCAACCGCGTTCAAATCCAGAATCCGTGGCTACTACTAAGAAATTCCTGATGGAAAACCCCAATTACAACAACTAGACAAACTTTAATTCTTTAAAGTATTAGTAAATTAGTTTAGATTTGTGTTCTTAGATAATTGTCCTTTTCTTAATTTAAATCAATTGAACCAACTGTCTAAAAGCAACAGTCTATTCTAAACGACAAACTTGAGCTTCATTCAAATTCAAATTTCGAATCGACCGACATCAGCTGACTGTCGAAAGCGTTCGCAATTTAAACTGGTGACCTTGTAAAAGCGTTAATTCACCCCATCCCCGCGTAATTTGCGCTTACCGTAAAACTGATTACGCGTACAACAGCAGACGATTCCGTCTCTTTCTTCTATCGTGCTATTCCACTCACTCCCATTCATGAAACGTTTAATTATACCGCCTTCGGATGGCTTTATGCGATAGTGAAAGTGGTAAAGTTTGATTGGACTTCCCAGGGAAAGTGTTGGGGTGTGAGGAAGTTGGGTTGTTTGCTGGGGTAATAGTTGCACAGTTGTTGTTTTATGAATGTAGACTTTACTGGATACTGTTGTTTTTTTTTGGACTACACTAATTTTGAATATGCAACCCGGAACCCGGATTTTGCAAGAACTTTAAAGAAAAAAGGTTCGAATATTTACGAGATAATTATTGAGATTTTTTTGGCTAGGAATCCTACTGAATCAGTTAGGTTACATGAGAATAAAATGAAGTTACCAATTGCTAAAAGTGAGAGAATTATAAACATAATTAAATCATCACAAAAACAGTTTTCAAAATTCATAATTTTCCTTAACATCGCATAACACCAGCCATAACGCGCGTCTTTCGTCTGCCGAGTTTTTTTAAATATGGCGGACGCCGGAGGCTCTCAAACACTCATTTATACCCTCCTTGTTCTCCGTATCCTGTTTAATTTAAACTTCGAATGTTGAGCAGGTCCGGGTTACGACGTAATGAGTGGGGGGTGAAGAGGGGTGAATTAGGGTTCTTGAGGGTTATTGTGTCACTTGTTGATTGAACGTTACGTAGAATTAATTTGAATTTCTGTGTGTGTTCGATTGTTTCTTTGTGTGTGTGCTTTAAGTGTGTCAGTTGGTCGGTGATGTTGCTATTTTTGGAGTGCTTTCAAAGGTAACATGTACGTTTTATTAACCGACTTCTTTTGGAAGTGATGAAACAAGAGTGATCAAGTATTTTCTACGCACGCTTTTTCCATAGTGCGTTTTCGTCTAGATGAGATCGCGGTCATCATTTCAGCCGAAAGACGTCCACTGCTGGACATAGGCCTCCCCTAAGTGTAATTTTTGCTTAGGGGGGGTTTGCCATAATCGCCACGCTTGGCAGGCGGGTTGGCGATCGCAGTACGGTCGATACAAAAAGCACAGAGAACGCTGCTGCCCATTCTCTAGTACATCCCTTAGTCGCCTCTTACGACACCCACGGGAAGATATGGGATGGTGCTATTCTTTGCGTCCGACACCATACGGAACATCGAGATCGCGGTCAAAGCAGACCTATTCTGTAAACAAGAGACTGAGATTGTAAAGGTCCGAGCCTTGGAAATATGGATCATATAAGATAAGTCTTTAACCAAAAATGGAATCCATTTATTTCTAGGTAACAAAGATCCATAGTAAATCCCACAACTGGGCAAAGGCCTCCCTCATAACCATTCACTCTTCTCTCCGTGTGGTTTTGTTTGGCCAATCTCTCACAAATGCCTCAACCGTTGTACTTACCCATCTATTCCTACTTACTTAAAAAAATCTAGAACTAACAAAACATAATCTAGGTCACGATACCAAGGCTTAAAAATCAATAAGCAATAACAAAAACCAATTTAAATTATAAAGCCTGCAGAAAACCGTTATTACAATAAAAACCAATACTTTTCATTGGGTCGCCATTATCCGTTATTACGGAAATGATACGATATTACAAGCCAATACCACAATATTACAGATATTGGTATTTCTACCAATAATGGTAAGTTGTACCAATAATTATTTTGTACCAATAATATTCTGCCACTGATTTGTCTGTAGTTTTTATTGCGGTGGTCACGAAGCGGTGTGTTTAAGGCAAAGATTTCTTGTCATTATTTGAGATTATTCTTGATTAACTTTATAGCCATGAACATCACTTCCAAATTGATCTATAAGCATATATTAATCATCCCGTTGGGACTGCGGGTTGTTTGAAAGAGATACCGCGGCCTCGGCACAAGGGTTAAGAAGGAACATGGGTAGGTTTTAGTCAGTAGAAGTCTGACAATCCCTTCCACTCTACCCAGAGCGGGAGGGGTTATTTGATGATTTCCCATGCAACTCAAAAAAAAAAAAAAGGGTTGCGTTTCAGGCAAAGATTTGATAATGTCACATTTGAGGTCATTCTTGAATATTCTTGATTATTTTATAGCCATGGACATCACTGCCAAATTGATCTAAAATGTATTACACATCATCATTGTCTAAATTTATCCCATTCTTATTAATAAATACGTAACTCTTAAATAATCAAATCAAACATGACAGAAGAAGGAAAACTGATAAAATATAACTGTGGTAATTTAATCAAATTAAACTAAGATACAATACTTTTAAGCGTCAACATTATATAAGAAAGTTTACCCAAATACCCGCTACTTACAACATCCTAGATCTTTCGGTAAGAAGAAAATTGTTGCGGCATAAAACTAACAACAGAAAACGAGCAACACATTTCTCTATTATGAGAACACTATTTAAAATAAATATTTCCAAAGATCCTAAATACTTGCGAAAAGCCTTTGGACAAAGGTGAAGAAACGGAATACGTTGTTTTCATAGACGCGTAATTCTCAAATCAATTTTTATCTGACAGGAAAAATTGTGCTCTAAGTTGCTTAATATGCTTTTCTTACATTGTTATTTTTTTCATCTGATTTTGCTATAACTAACCTTTATTCTCGTTGACATAAGGTTTATATCAAAGGTAAATTATTTCTAAAAGAACTGTAAGTGTACTAGATAACTTGTAAGAAAATGGAAGCTCGACCTCTGACATATAAAATCCATAGAAAAAGATGCTTTGAATGATACGACAGCGAGGCGATGGAAAATCACGTGACCTTTTATTGTGATTTTCTTATATTTTTTTCGGAAATCAGACAACAGGATTGATAACGAAAATTATACTGTTTCTATGGGTCTTTCGGCTTATGTAATTGTCAAGTGAGCATTATTATTTGCTATACTTTGAGTAGCTTTTGGCTTTAAACGATGGATGGAATAATAATTAAGGATATTATGGCCAGAAAAGAGGTGTCTGATGAGATCACGACAAATAGTAATAAGTATGGAAGAAAATGACAAGTTACGCCGACCCTTATTCCAATAATAATTAATTGGAATAAAGGCAAGAATGACTGTATTACGGAACTCCGAAGGGAAGAGTATGTTGATGATGAGAGCAGATGTAGCTTTAAGTCCTTTTTGACGACAAAATTATCCAGAAAGTTCTAGAAAGAATACTGCCAAACGAATTGCACAGGCTCTGGCCTGTGCAATTCACCGTTTCATCGGAGACCTTTATGGATACGAATAATATTAATCGAAAAGCCATAAAAAATACAATAAACACCCTTAAAACCGAACTTCCTCAAGAAACAAACTTCAAACGAGAAAAACCAAGATAATACCATGTCGAACATCCCTCATCCCTTTAAAATTGACACGGAATAATCTCAAACAGAACCTCTGTAGCCAAACAATGACCTTATTAAAGCGGCATACACGAATAATTCAAACATACATATGTTTATATACGCATATAATACACATGCTACTTGGTAAATCCTTCAGAGTAAAACGAGATGGGACGGGGTGGCATCAGCCCCTAAAGGGGGGTACCCACCCTCGTCTATAGAATGTCTCCGCACGAAACCCCTTTGTAGGAAGAAGGGTTACCTTGGGAATGAAATAGAAAATAGTACATAATAAAAATTCAAAATATATTCTGTGGAGGTTCCAATTTTCTGGAATACCCGAAGGGTACCCCGTTCCTTTAGATTATTCGCTTTTTCTTTCGGGGTAGACTCGGGAACGGCAGTTGTTGTGCCACGTGATGCCTTTGAGTTATGTTTCTTATAACGATCTAAGAGAAAACATAATAAAGTACAATGTTTGCGTAGAAATGATAACCTTGTTTTTTTTTTTATACGAATGTGAACTAGAATCTGTTTGATCATCCCGTGTCTGAGAAATGCGACGTTTATTTTGTGTCATGTTTAATGATGTCGTCTTGTTTATGTATGCTTTCTGTTTTAGTTTTCTATCCTTGGGGGTAGCAAGGTAGGTAGGCAATGTACGTAATTTATTTAAATATTCGTTGAGTCCTGTGTTCGATAACCGGGTACGGCAAATTGAGGATATGCTGGAACCCAAATATTGTAACACCTATTACCATATTCTTGCAAATAAACATTTTTGTTTTTTTATTTTGATATTGGGTTTTTCTATTAGGAATTTCTCAGTAGCAGTCTGAATTTCTGACCGGTTGCTGGCAATAGGATCGCCCCCTATTACATGGAATTTAAACATAACTAGTGAAATACCTTACCCTTTGGAGATTACAGCCTAGATGTTATTCGTAGGATATGTGGTATAAGGTATTCTTAAATAAGTGTCGACTGTTTATCACCTTTGTGTTTCATGTGTTAAATATTTTAAGGACATCTAATGCTTTTATCTGTTATTCCTTGACATATACGTATTATGATCTTATATATGTCCAAAATGATTAATGATCTTATCTATGTCCAAAATTATTTCTATTAGAATAGAATATATTTTAGATTACAAAGTTCTTACGAAGTCTCATGTTGAGGTTCTTTTTCCATTGTTCAGCCTTTTTTTCCTTTCTCCCATCAGACATTTCACCATAGAATACTGCTGTGCTACTTTACAGCTCTTGAACAGAAAACAGCCTTTTTCGACCAACTACCCACTTCACTTCATCGATCAACTCAAACCACTCTTTCGCTCCAAACGTACATTTACATTAGCCCTAATGAACAATATCCTAGCCCATCTAACCGCCTTCAAATTTAATTCACTCCATATAAAATAGAATAAGGAAACAGTGGTTTGATCGAACTCCCAGCCGTGTCAGGTACCGAGTCAAAAAAGGAATTCCATTTCCACAAACGAAAAATCCATCCAATACAATATATCTCGCGTCTAAGCCCGTTAGGAATAGAACGAGATGCCCCTATGTGGGTTCTTCGAGTTAGAAAGGGATGGAATCAAATGTCCCTGCGAAATGGAACGTAAGAAGATTGAATAGAAGTCACACTAGTACGAAGTTACCTTTACGCACACTAGTGTGAATGTACTATACGATGTGTTAAGGGGAGAGCTGATTCTAGTTTTATGGCTTAATCTTGTGGTGGGTTATTGGGAAAATAGGCACTGGTAACTGGTAAGGATCTAATTCATACATACTTCACTACATACCTTACGCTTTTTCCACTGGAGGAAAGCAGAAGCTACTGAGTATTGGCACAAGCAGTTTGGAGTTTTTTCAAGGTGGTTGTCTGTAAATGGTATATATTGTTCAATTAAAGCGCTACAAATCGTGAATTTGATAAACATTGTTACATAAGTTCACTAGCTAAAAGTGCTATTCAAGTAAATTACAGCAAGGACCACTGATCTCGGTGATAGCTTGTTAGAAACAAACATATCCCAATTAAAATTTTACAATACTCCATATCAATTTCTCTTCCAATAAGTCCTCAAAAGAATATCAAACATCAAAACGTCCCCTTAACTAAAGGGTTATGCATGTGTGCGCCTAAATACAACAAGCTCATGCGAAAATTCAGATCAACCGTAAAGAAACGACGCACACTGACGCAAGTAAAGGCTTAGATCACACGTACTCTTGCACGCCAGTGTACCCACACGCCCCGTACTTTGGCACTCCAGTGTACCTACACATGGCAATCTTGTTTAGATGTACGTGTGTGAGTGATTTTCGCGATATAGTACACTTGGGAGCAGAATATTTTATTTATTTTTCTTGCATTTGGAATATCATTGTTACTTGTGTTATATTAAAAGTGAGGACTGTGGTAGATTATTTTGGTGACGCAGAATTTGGGGTTGATACGAGTAAGGATTAGGTCTTACCTAGTTGAACCAACGACAAATCACATTTATTAAAGACGAAGTACTACTGTCACCCCGTCGGGCTTCGAGTTGTTCACAAAAGAAACCGCTGCCTCGACATAAAAGGCCAAGAAGGAACATGGGTGGTTTTTAGTCATTAGAAGTCTGACACTCCCTTTCGTTCTGCCCAAGAGTGGATATTTGATGATTTTCCAACCGCACAAAAAAAAAAGTACTGCAGCTGTCATATTATAAAGTTTTGTGTAAGACTGCGATGCATGATGCCATTAGAAATGTCGAGCATCTAACAAAATTTTGAATTGTAAACCTACAATTCAAAATTTTAATGTTAGATGTCCTTAGAATGTCCTAAGCGCGACAAATTCTGTTTTAACATTCTCCCTAAGTAGTTTAGTGAGGACGTACTAATTTTCTTTAATTTTCAGTTGAAAGAAAAATGGCGAGGCAAGTTGAAATTTCTGTTCAAGCAAACTTTTCCTCCGAGTTTGGGATTAACAACACAAAACCGTGTGTTTCCCTATTTTCAAGCAGTGAGATTTCCCATGTAATTACATAAATTAAAGAAAGACCATCTCAGAGACTAATCTGCATCGTCCTCATTATAACTTGACCAAAGACTGGACTTTAAAAAAGACTGTGACCTCTTTTTTTTTTTTTTTTTTGGTGGGTGGAAAATCATCGAATGACCCCCCCCGCTCTTGGGCAGAGCGAAGGGGAGTGTCAGACTTCTACTGACTAAAAACCGAACCCATGTTCCTTCTGTGCCCTTGTGCCGAGGCCACGTCATCTAGTACTAAAATCCGCGGCCCCGACGGGCGTCGGCCCTTGCGGGCCCCTCCTTGCTGACATCTCTTTGAGGCGCGCGTGGAACACGAACGCGCCGCCGACACGGTCTGTTGCCGTCATGACGACGGCCGGACGGCGAGCTAGCCCATTACTCACCGTCCACAGGCCCGCGTCTACGGTGGCCGGAAGCCATCACGTGGCCCCCGACGCCCGGAGCGCCTTCCGCGCCTTCCGCGGCGGCTGGGACGTTGAGAGGTTCGCTCCCTCTCTCGTTCCGCCACCTCCTTCGCTAGCATCACTGCTTCGCAGAAGGAGGCGACGGCGTCCCATTCCTCCTCGCCCCGGACCATGGCTTGCACCAGGGCCGGACGCGAGAGGTCGCCGCCGCCGATCGCCGCTACGAGAACACGGCGGGGCTCCGCCCAAGCAGGGCACACCTCCACAGTGTGCTCCACCGTGTCCTCCGGTCGATCCTCGCAGTGGAAGCATCCGGGCGTTTCCTCCCGCCTGATTCGGTGCAGGTACCTCCCGAAACATCCGTGTCCGGTGAGGACCTGCGTCAGACGGAAGGTGAGGGCGCCGTGGCTCCTCTCTAGCCACTCCTCAAAGAGGGGACTTACCGCCACTATCGTGGCGTGCCCTGCACGGGGTTGCAACAGTCGCTGTCTCCATGCCGCCATGAGATCGCACCGGAGGTCTGTCCGCCGCGCAGCAATGTGCCGCGGCAGCAGAGTGACCCCCCGGTGTAGCGCCTCCGCGCGCCACTCACGTAGGCGCGCGAGGACTATCGCCTCCAGATCCCACGGCGGCAATCCGGCAAGGAGATTCGCCGCCTCGCGGGAGATCGTGCGGTACCCGCGGACAAGCCTTACGGCCATGACCTTTTGGGGCGCGTTCAGGTAGTGGACGGCCCGCTTCCTCACGGCACGCGCCCACACCGGGGCCCCGTAAAGGGCCATGGACCGCACGATCCCCGCATACAGCCTACGGCAGGAGGCGTTTGGCCCCCCCAGATTGGGCAAGAGCCACCTAAAGGCAGCCGCGGCCCGCTCCAGTCTGGGAGCCAAACGTCGGAAGTGCTCCACGAAGTTCCACCGGCTGTCGAGGACGAGTCCGAGGTACTTTAAAGTACACTCGACGCCGATGGAAACCCCTCCCACCGATAGCTGGGATCCCGACGGTGGCACATTCCCACGCCCATAGAAGCACATGGCCTCGGACTTGTGAAGTGCCACCTCAAGACCCAGCTGCCGGATCCTCTCCACGACTGTTTCAACCCCGCGTGTCATATTCGCGGCCGCCGCCTCGTGCGATTCCCCCCGTGCCAGCACCAGCGTATCGTCCGCGTAGCAGACGACGCTGACGCCGTCAGGGAGGTCGGCACGCAGCACCCAGTCGTAACCGATGTTCCACAGGGGCGGCCCCAGAACCGAACCCTGTGGAACACCGCACGACATCTCTCGCCGGTTCCATTCTCCGTTTTGACCGGGGTAGATTACCGTCCTGTCGGACAGGTAGTCCCCGACTACACGACGAAGGTAGGCCGGCACCCGGTGATACCGGAGTGCCTCCCTGATGCAGCTCCAGGGCATGGTGTTGAAGGCGTTGGCGATGTCGAGAGACACCGCCAAGACCACACCGCCCCGAGAGACCGCATCCCCCGTCGTGAGGGCTCTCACGCGCATGATGGCGTCCACCGTCGAGCGCCTCTTGCGGAAGCCGAACTGCTGTTCCGCAAGATCCGGACCCATTCCCTCAAGGTGCTCGGCGAGGCGGTTTGCAATTACTCTTTCAAAGAGCTTGCCCACCTCGTCGAGCAGCACAATGGGCCGGTATGCAGACGGCGAGTCCGCAGGGCGCCCCGGCTTCTGGATGAGGACCAGCTTCCCCGTCTTCCAACGAGGCGGGAACTGGCCTCTTTCCATGCACGCGCTAAAGAGCCTCTCCAGTCGGGGCCCAAGAGCCTCTGAGTCTGAGGCCAGGGCCCAGGCTTTGCCAGGCAAGCCATCAGGCCCCGGGGCGGTATTTTTGGCTTTAAGCCTCCGTACCGCCACTCTCAGGTCTACCCCAGTCACCTCCGGAATGTCGTCATCGGTTCCTGAACCGTCCGCTTCCGGCACCGCAGGTGGCGGAGCCATTGGCGGGGGACGATGCTCCCCTCGCGAAGGGAACAGAGCGCTCACGACGTCCTCCACGAGCTCGGGCCGGAGACTCTGCGTCAGCGGGGGGCCCCGGGTGCGGAGTTGATTCCGCACCATCTTATAAGGGCGCCCCCACGGATCTCTGTTGAGAGCCTCCAGCATCTCCTCGCGGGCCTGATCTTTGGCCCGCAGTCGAGCCTCGGAGAGGGCTTTCTTCGCCGCTCTGTACCCTTCATAAAGCTCCGCCTCCACGGCTTCCGCATTCGGAGGACGAATGCGGCGCCTGCGATGCCTGGCGTACCGGCGCCGCGCCGCCACACACTGCTGCCGCAGGTGCGACAGCTCTTGCGACCACCAGTACACGTGACGCCGGGCGCTTCCTGGCCGGACTCGAGGCATTGCCGTGTCACATACCTCGGTCATGGCCTCCTGGAACCAACCTGCCTCAGTGTTAACGTCGGCGGGCCTGACCGGTGATGACACCCAGGCCTGCACGATCGCGGCTTCCAGGAGGAGCTCCCGGTCCAGCTTCTTCAGCGCCCAACGCGGACCACTTGGGGTCCGTGGGACCGGCGCGCTCGAGGACTGGGCAGAGACCTCAAACCGGATATACCGGTGGTCGGAATAGGTCTCCACCCCCTCTATGACGCGCCAGTCAGCGACACGCTGCGACAGAGTGGGGCTGGCGAACGAAATGTCCACCACCGACTCGCCCCGCATCCGCACACACGTGGCCACAGAACCCCGGTTCAGGATGTCCAGGCCTGTTTCCAGAGCCCAGCACTCGACCATCCCACCCCGCACATCCGTGTAACGGGAACCCCAGGCCAAGCTCTTGGCGTTGAAGTCCCCGAGCACAAGTACGGGGAGGGAATAGCCTCCGACGACGACACTTAACTCCCTGAGGGAGTTTTGGAACTCGGCGAGAGTTCGGCTCGGAGAGAAGTAGACTCCCACTACTACAATCTCCCCGAACCGTGCTGCTACGCACCCCTGACCCTTCCTGACCATCTCAAGGGCCGGGGTGCCGGCGGCGGCCGACGCAATGATGGCCACCGTGCCGCTTAGGTCCTCCACCCAGTCTGGCCTGGGCGGGACAAAATACGGCTCGGAGACCACGGCGATGTTGATCGACCACTGCGCCATGCTCTGGAGCAACAGGTCCTGAGCGCAGGCGCAGTGGTTGATATTCGCCTGGAGGAGGCTTAGTGGGGCCATTAATGACACTCCATTTCAGCCCCCTCCGGGACCTCCTGTGGCACCACCGCAGTGGGAGTTGCGGTGGTGGCGGTTTCCGCAGCGGCATCGGCGGCTGCGTTGTTGACGACGACGGTGGGGTTGGGGGCGGAGGGCCTTCCCTTCCCCTTGGCCTTGGCGAGTGGAGCGCAGGCCTTGCTCCCTGCCCGGTGCTCGGCCGGCTTCCCAGCCGCCGCACATGCACTGCAGTGAGGCGTGGCCAGGCAAGCCGCGGCCTTGTGACCGGGCTGACCGCAGCGGAAACATAATTCGCTGCGGTCCACCTCCGAGGTGCATCGGCAGCCTACGTGGTGCCCCACATGGCACCGGAAGCACCTCAAAGGTTTGGGCTCCAGGAGCTTCACCTGCGCCCTGGACCAGCCCACCTTGAGGGTGCGGCCCTCCGCAATTTTCGTCGCCACCGTCACAGGGCAGCTAACCGTTATGGTCTGCATACCCTCGCGATCCGAGCGTAGGGTGCCCGCCTTGATTTGATCGGCAGAGCACCCCCCGGCCGCAGTGACGGCGACTACCACCTCCTCCTCGGAGACCGAGTCGTCCAGGCCCAGGATGCGCAGGCTTGCGCATTTCACTGGCCTGGACACTCGAACCTCGTCCGCATTTAGGGACGCTCTGAGCCTTTCAGCTAGAGCGTCTGCAGTCGAGGCGCTCGATTCCCCGGGAACCTCTATCTTCCGAGCACCTGTAGCGGTGGGTCGGATTCGGAGGCCCCCGACGATCCCAAACTCTTCGAGCTTCAACACCGTCTTTGCCTGCTTGAGCGTCTCGCCGTACGTCGCGCCCCTCTTTACCGCGTCCGGCTGTAGTGTGATGACTACAGCCGCGGTCTTCGGGGCACGAAGCCTCGCCGCTGCGCGCCGCTTCTTTTGCCGGCGCTTACGCTCGGTCCGCCTGGCCTTTTGAGCCGCCTTACGCCCCTTCTCCTTTTCCCCGGCCACCAGCCAACCGTCTCCGGTCGAATGTGGATCTGGGGGTGTAGGTGTAGGTGGCGGGTCCGCCTCTGACGCCGGCTTCTTGCCCTTTTTCTGGGCAGGCGCCTTGCTCCTCGGAGGGACAGGCTCCTTGCCCTTCGGGGGGACAAGCGCCTTGCCCTTCTCCTGGGTGGGCGCCTTACCCTTTGCCTGGTCAGGCGCCTTCCCCTTCGGAGGGGGGGGTCCTGCCTTGCCCTTCTGAGAGGCCGCCGTCTTAGGCGGTGGCGCTGGGGCCGGCTTACCAGAGGGCTTCGCAGCCCCGCCATCAGGCTGGCTGGACGGTCCCGGCTTGGGGTCACCGGCCAAAGCGACCGCATAACTTTTCCCCGCCACTCTTTCCGTCCGCAACTCTTTCACCTCAGACCGCAAGACAGCCAGCTCCTGCCGAATCAGGTTCAGGGCCTGGTCTTCGGCAGCTGGGGGCTGGCCTTGCCCGCACTCACGCCGGTCTTGAGGCACCTCCTTTCGGGCCAACTCCGCTCGAAGCCTCTCGTTCTCCCCCCGGAGATCCCGCATCTCAGCCGCCAAACGGGCGACCTCCGCCCGTAAGGTCCCGTCCGACGACGACGGCGGAGGCCCACAGCTTAACGCCTCTGCAGCCGCCAAGATGGAAGCTGAGGCCGCGATAATGGCCCTGTTTTTGGATTCGTGGACCCTCTTCAGGGCCACATTTTGGATCGCGGCCTTCACTACCTCCTGAAATTTGCCCATGCGCTCCTGATTGGAGACGCCACAGGTCTTTGCCTCCAGCTCACCGCCGGAGGACGGTAAGGAGAGGTGAGTTCCCCCCCCGGCGCCCTCCGCAGGTCGCCGGCCAGCCTCCTGGGAGGCGATCAACCTCCCCCTGCCGCCTTTACCCCGTCCACTCCGGGGGACCTTTCGGGCTGACGTCAGGCCTTCGTTGGGAGATGACCCCTGGCCATCCTCCGATCTGGTCCGCTTACGGAAACGCTCTGCGTTCTCCGTAGCGGACCTCGCTCCCTCGTGCTCAGAACTCGCCGAGCTGCTAGACGCTGAGTCAGACTCCGACTCCGCATCGTTCCGCTGCTTAGACGAGCTCCTCTGCCAAAGTTTGGAGGGAGTCTTCTCACCTCGCTTTCCTGATCCCTTGTCAGAAGAAGAACCGATCGCATCCTTCTCGGATCGGGATCGGGAGCCTTCTCGGCTCTTGTTGCCCATGTCTTCTGAGCCTTCGCGCCCAGATCCTTCGCGCACAGTGCTCGCCGAGCTCGCCGAGCTGCCAGACACAGAGTCTGAGTCCGACCCCGCATCTCTCCGCAGCTCAGGCGATCTCAGTTTGGCTTGAGCTTTTGCGCCGCGCTCTCCTGACATCTTGTCAGGTCTTTTCGTTCTTTTACCGGCCACAGGACTTCTTGACCGGGACCGGGAGCCTCCTCGGCTCATGTTGCCACTGGCAAATGGATCCAAACTTTCGTTGCCCCCCCCAGAATACGAGGGGCTTGACGCCTCCAAAGGAGACGTGGCGGATTCTCCAACTGCGGAGCAGCTGGTACCGCCCTGGGGTAGTTCTCTTTCGATCGTTTGTTTTTTCATTTTGTTCCTTTTAAAGGGTATGGTCCCTCTCTCTCCCAACCTCTCTCCCTCCGCCTACTCACTGCTCTCACAGTCACGTCTGATGAGCAGACGCGAACCAGAGAGCAGCGAGTAGGGTTTCCTCCTGCGACAGGCGCGCCGCCCGAGGACCCGAACACTGTTCACGTCTCCGGGCGGCGCACCCCCCGCGTGTCCTCTTTGTCTGGTCTCTCGCCTTGGACCTTTCCGGCATGAGTATATCTACCGGCAGAGCCCCAAGGGTCATTGAGACACGCAAGCCCCACCACGACGGCAACGTGGGAACACTCCGGTGGGGAGACTGTGACCTCTGAGGTCGTTTTGGCTGTTTCTTCTCGGAGTAGTACACACACCGGCCACAACTAGTTTGAAAACATAAAAGCAAGAGACGTGTTGAGAAAATTGTTGTGTAAAACCAATTTACACAAAGAAATATGATTTCTCTAACCTTTTGGGGTACATAATATACAACTTTCAATGATTGAAATAACCCTTCAGTACGTACTATATGAAGGTTTTCGACGACAAGCCCATACGACAACCATTTTATCACGCAAACATTCCCAGAAAATTTCCTAATTTCCGTTCTACATGTAACTTCAGCCGAAAACATCAATTCTACTCGTAAAAATCAGAACCCCATAATAATTCCTTTTAAACGTAGTCCACATGCTTACCAAGTTACCATAAAACACATATATAGCTTGGCCGGTAATAGCTTTTTATGTTCGTCTCTCACGGAACGGAAGTCACTGGTTAAACTCTAACGTTCGCGTTTGAGTATTCCGATCGTATATGGGGAGCGTTTGGACGGGTGAGCCAGGAGAGTGGGTTTGGCAAGTGGTAGTGGTTTTTGTGACATGAATGATTGCAGAAACGCCGTTGTGGATTTCGTTGTTGCACGTACTGTACGTTCATGTGGTATTTACTCTGACATTTTGTTATGATTTTCTTTAAGTTTTTCCTTCTTTAAGTTTTCCTTGTCTCACGCAAAACATAGGTTTTTAGCTTTCATAAGTGTTAAATCAATCCTAAGATGTGAACTTGTGGTTTTAGACACTAAGAATACCTAGTACTTGTTTATTTTGTTTTATGGTTTGTATACCTCAACCTCTCACTATTATTTGAAGCACACTTTTCGGCTACATACATGCTTACGCTGGTGTGATAAATTCTACAAAAAACGAGAGAAGCTTTTCCAAACAAATTACCTTCTACAGGACAACTGTAATAAAACCGCTAAAACTTGCCTGCGAGTCTTATATTCACTGGTCTCCTATTCGATTGGCAAGTAACTACACTTGCCCAAACAAGCAAGTGAGCTTCCCAATTCAAAGGCAACACGATATAGTGCTGTCGTGTCATGGTTACATTTGCTGCGTATGAATCGTAAGCGTACATGTGATATGCAAATCAGCCGTATTATATGATGATTTGTGCGCCCACTGAGATTTGTGACAGCGTGTGTAGTGGCTATGTTTATTACCTAATAAATAGTACCTATATGCATATAATGCATAATAATTATACATTGTTACTATGTAAGTTAAGAAATATTTGAAAGTAACATAAACTTTAACTTTCGTAGAGACTTCTTAATAAAATGTTTCGATATGTACAGTGTTGAGTTCCTAGGTCTGTTCTTGTTGTATAATCTCCTAGAACTGTCCTCAAAGCTGGTTTAAGGTCCAACACGTGTATGACTAGATGAACCAAAAGAGTTCCTATGTTGGTATGTATTGTGCTGTAGATTCTGCCTTTCCCTGCTGAAAGTATTAGTAGTTGTATGTGTGGAACTCATACCTTGGTAGCTCAAAACGTCTCGCTGACAAATATAGTAGCAAAGATATAATAAGTTTCATTTGAAAGATGTTACACCTATGACTAAAATCGTTTCCACGTATTCAGTTCATCATTCTGAAACCCCTACATACAAATTTTTCGTCGCTTAAAAAAAATAATCAAACGTGTGCGTCACTGTCTCTTCCACATTATAATACTGATGAGTTAAATTACATCAAAAACACCATTATCTCAAATCCACGCAAACAATACTCCCCTAAAACAGAACCTAAACGAGGGTCTAAACCCTAAAACTTAGTACCTAAGTCTATCTAGCACCAAAATTCGTGAGGACTGTAATCTTTCATCGTCTGGCCAGGATTTCCGATGAAAGCTTTCACAGATATACCTACAGTTAGGGTGCCTAAAAGGGAATACCTACAGGCTATATCGTTGGACTACCCACCTAATGTTTTTGTTTTAGCTTAGGTTTTGTTTCACCGGGGATTAGGGTGTGTGAATGGAGTGTTATCGCTTTGTTTTTTTTTGTTTGTTGGAGGCCTTTGATGAGTCATGTTGTGACTCATTTTGTGCTTCACCTTTTTTTCGCTGAAGTCTCTGATGAAGAATATTCATTTACACCCAGTGTAAGTAAGTTCTTTGTACTTATCAAGGTTTCCTAATCATTCATTAGGTATTCTAGCTAGATCAATCAGCAAATATGCCAGTAAATCAGCTTCCAAATTGTGCATAACCTACATTGTCAAAATGTACGAAACTGCTAATTTTTTTTCTTGTTTTCTAGTTTTTTTTTGGGTCGAGAATCATTTTCTGAATTAATTTTTTTTGTTAGCCTGCACTGTCCCACTGCAGAGCAAAGACCTCCCTCAATTCCTTCCAAGAGCTCTTTGCCTGTGCCGCCTCGAACCCGCCCTTGCGATATGCGTCTGCCATTCCAATCTAAAACTAGTCAATGCTAAAACTTTTTGTAACGATGCCCTCCTCACACTACTGCTACTCTAGGTTACTGAACTAGGGGCCGCGGATTTTAGTGGGGCCGCGGATTTTAGTGGGGCCGCGGATTTTAGTACTAGATGACGTGGCCTCGGCACAAGGGCAAAGAAGGAACATGGGTTCGGTTTTTAGTCAGTAGAAGTCTGACACTCCCCTTCGCTCTGCCCAAGAGCGGGTCATTTGATGATTTTCCACACAACAAAAAAAAAAAAAAAGGTTACTGAACTAGAGTAAAAACCAGCATTTATTTTGCATTGTAAAAAGCAATTTATGGTCACAAAAAAGAAAAAACAGCTACTTCACAAGTTTACAATTTAAATTTTTATGTGGTGCTAAGAACCGAAAAATATCAAGATTAAATTATTTGAAGCAAAAAATTAACACTTTGAATTAAAACATACCTAGTAACGGGACGTAATTGCTAAAAGTTTACTCTTTACGTTTTTTACTATCAAACGATGTCATAATTAAAAACTATGACTCAATCTTCATAGCCGTAGGCACCATAGGCCGCTAGATAGATAGATAGATAGATAGAATACTCTTTATTATGTACACCAAATTAGAAAAAAACAATAGTAAAACATAGCATCACCCTTCAAGTCAAGCTGCGCTTGCCTCGGTTGGTCTGTGGATGGGTGACCACCCATTACATATCGAGTTTCCTCTGTGCCTCGGAAAGTACGTTAGCCGTTGGTGGCGGCTGTCAATTTTAGATATTTGACAATAGTGACAGTAGGTAATCAGTGGCCCGAAAGACTGACAACCAGTCTTACTAAGGGGAATCGTATTACCCAGTATTAACTGGGTAGGAGGTCAGATAGGCAGTCGTTTCATGTAAAATACTGAAATTCAGCTGCATCCGGTTGGACTGGAAGCCCACCCCAACATGCAAGCTTAGGAAAAGGCTATAGGCAGATGATGCGTATATAGGTTCAGAAACTGTAAACTTCGGATGTTTGTCTTCGAAATCGCAACTCAGGAACGTAGCAATCAGTTTAAAATTTTAATAAAAAGAACTAAACTAGGTACTTTTTCTTTAGCATCCATGAAAATACTAATAAACAAAATAGCAACTTATTTGTACTGCAATTTTGCCAAGGTCGTAAGTTTTCGGATATATTCGTAACACCGAACGTTAACGAGTATTTCATTCGGACATATTTACGATTTTGGCACGGTACGGATACGATACGACTGCGAAACGTGCCGTCTGCGAGTGCGAAATATGGCCGTGCGAAAATATGAGCGTGCGAAAATGATAGTTTCCAATTTGGTAATGGGATCTTTTGAGCTTTTAGTTGTGGGGGTAATAAATTAGGGGGAAACGTGTTTCTTTATGAAAGGTGTAGTTACATTAGTTTTCGTGTACTTTTCATTTGAGTGACGTCATAGTTTAGTGTTTGCAATTGACGGCAAGGGAAATTGGGATTGGATGAGGGACTTACAGAACACAGACGAGTGGTAGAAAGAGGAGCCCAATTAAATACCCAACAGAGGGCTATTCCGGGCTGAAATGATGATGAATTAACGTCAAGACTGAAATTGTTCGTTCTTTTAAACCAATCTGTAAAATTCCCACAGGGAACAGAGGGTTATGCTCTGTTAAATCTCATGTTTCAACTTGTAAAAATTATAGCAATTAACTTTATATTTTTATGCTATATCTATTACAATCACTCAAATTAAATCTACAAAAGTACCGTTTAAACTTTAATTACACACTTAACCAACGATTATTTAAAGATAAAGCTCGTCGACCAATCAACACCCATTTTTACACCATGACACTGCTTTTTAATTTCTTAATTGTATTAAAATTCTAAACTAAATGAACATGTACATTTTATCTTCAAAATCAAGTTTGCTACCCGTACGTACTTCTTTTTACATAAGTAATAGGGCGGCTGCACCTGTCAATAGCACCCCGAGGCACAAGTTGCATATTAATTGTATCGCAATTTCCATTCAAACTACCATACAATATGTCCATCTATCTGTCCACTTTAAGGGCCTCCTGTCTATCTAACAAGTCACGGGTGAAGTAACAAGTGCACCTTCCTGACATTTAATACTATTGTATTTTATTATTTACGGATACAAAACCTTTAAAAGTCTATAAAGTTGCAACTGGCGCGCTACCCGTGTGTACATTTCCACAACTAGATGGACATAGCAATAGAGATATATATCGATTTCAAAACGCAATTACCATTAAAATAGTTAGATGTTAGACGTACGCAAATAAGGACTAGTTCAAGCTTGTTTTTTTACAAAAATTGTTGCATAGTAAAGGCTTATCGGATACTTCAAATGCCGTAGCTCCTAACAAGGAATCCCGCAATGTAGCCGCGAGAACGCAACAGTAAATAAACAATAAAAGCATTACGTTTATAAATTATCGGCACAATGGCAAAAACGGCCACACAGTGCGCAGTATTCTTTGGATAAAATCACTGCGCCCATAATTGGTGCCGCCACCCTAAGGCGGTGGAAGTCTTAGGAAGTTATAGTAACGTTTAATTTGGTTATTGTAAAGTTAACAAATTATTTGTGAATGGGTTAGAATAATACTATTATAGAAAAGAGAACTTTATAGTTCGGGTTGATGACCTGGGGTAACTGTTTGCTATTTATAATTATGGAAACTGGGACATTTTTTTTTCATGATTATGGTTGCACGTCAACCTGTTAGTTTATTTGCTGTGTTCACAGAAAAACAAAAGCCTGTTCGTAATATAAGTGTGGCTTTGGTCAAACCATTTTAAATGTTTAACGTAACATAACTTTGTAATAGGTAGGTTTGGTAGGTTGCAGGAACCCGCTGGATGAGAGACGCACGGGTCCGGTCAATGTGGCGACACCTGGGGGAGGCCTATGTCCAGCAGTGGACGTCTTTTGGCTGAAATGATGATGATGATGAACTTTGTAATCCCTGGAAGGTTACGCATTTAATTAGTACACCCACATATTTTCACCAGTTATGTTTCAAGTCCTATGTAGTAGGTAGTGAGCCTATTTCCATCAACAGGGTAAAAATTCAGACTCCGAGACTGCTACTGAGAAAATTCCTGATGGAAAACCCCAATAGCAATTTGCCGACCTGGTAATCCAACCCAGGATGTTAAATGTGGCATTTTTGTTGGTTTTAGGGGCTCAGTAGGCGATCCGGTCGAGACAGGAATTTCACTGTTATTAATATTTTTGAGTGGCGTTTCGGACGAATCCTTTTTTAGAGTCAAAGTACCGTCAGACACATAATATAGATAAGGTTTAGTGTCCTGTGTTCGTCCCACATGGACCCTACCAGTCTGTACAAAACGGTCCCACGACTGGGACGTTGGCATCCTCGTGGTAAGAGAGAGTGGGCTGGTAATCCTCCACACGGGCCCAGTGTTGAGTATATTTACCCAATAAATAAAATGCAAATAGAATATCACGTAAGATAACATCACGCCTGTAATCCCTTAAAGGTTAAGCAGAGAAGAGTACCTACAGTACACCCATATTTAGCTAGTTACGTTTTAAGTTCCATTATAAACTAGTCTATTGCTAACAACCGGGCACAAATTCAGAATCCGGGGATGGTTTTTTAGCTTCTATCGCGGGCCTTGAGCGTGGAGAGCGAATCCAGAAATTCTCTAACGAAAATATTCAAGATTCAGTATTCAACCAGGTTGATAGGGTTACGGAAAATAACAAGGTTGTCAACTGAGGTTGTCAAATTAAATAATTTATAACCTCACGTAGTAAAGGTGTAAAGTTTTTCTGTTTTGTCTCTCTGCTTCCTCCTTCTAAAATATTCTTACTCGTATAATTTGTGTACAAAGTGTTTTAAATATGAATAAACAACGTGCATTTATTAATGAAGAAAGTCACCTAAAAATAGTGAAAGATAATGAGTGAGTACTCCTCGAGTACTCTATATACATTCATTTTATTATTATTACGCATCTATCATACGTTTTATTGGTTTTTGCATTACTATTCTGCGAATCGGTCTTAGAAAACGATTCGTTTTCTTATAAAATATCTAAAATTAAATAAATAATTTTCATATTTTTCAATTTAGGACACTTACGTCAGGCTGACAAGCTGTCAATACTTTTTCTTTTAAATTTTCTGTCATAGAATTTCTTACTAGCTTAGTCTATGAAGGTTACTTTTGATTTACTTATATAATTTAAATTCTTTTTAAAAAATACTGCATAAATAAAATAAATAAATAATTATTTGCATAAGTTGATAAAAAATGTTATGCAATAGCTTTACCGCGGCAGTCTCCGAGTGCCACATCAACTTTTTTTTTTTTTTTTGGGTGTAAAATCATCAAATTCCCGCTCTTGGGCAGAGCGAAAGGGAGTGTCAGACTTCTACTGACTAAAAACCACCCGCGTTCCTTCTTAGCCCTATATGTCGAGGCCGCGGTATCCTGTGGACATCCCGCAGCCTAATCCGTGGCTGCTGCGAAATTCTACATGGAAAAACCGAATAACACTATGTCCGACCCGGCAATCAAACGCAGGACCTCATGTTCAGCAATCGCGCTTGATAAAACTCAACCAACATGGCAAAGACATCAAATAAATGTCAAAAACAGTTAAGACATTTTCAAACAAGGTGGATTACTTTATATTACTTGTATGTACATACAATGATAAAATCTAAATTGGTCGCCATTATCACATAAAACTACTTAGGTACATCATAAAATGGTTAATTTAAAAGACCAACAGCTCCATTAATATTAAATAAAACACTTCGCCATACAACAAAGTTTAATTGAAAAAATATTGTAACAAAAACAATATTAATAATGCCAAAATTGCACTTTATCATATTAAGGTGACTCCACTGATCAAAAACCGGTTTGTTTAAAAAATGTCGCTCATTGGTCGCTTGCTGTAAAAAATTACGTCTTAACATTGTCACATGTTATATTACGGAATTATACAATGTTATTAGCACTTTATTATTCAGTTTTTAATAAAGTTTTTGCACTAAAGATGGATTCAGAAGGACAACTTTATACAAACAACTCGCTGCACAAAAGCTAGCAGCACATCAAGCTACTACAATCTGTCAAAATTCTTCAAGGTGGAACCTCCAAGGTAACCCTCAAAATTCAAATTTTCTCAAGTTGTTTGCAAATTGCAGATAAGTTGATGACAATAGGATTCGCAACTTACCAAAATGTGACTTTACTGAGTTATAATGATTAAAATCACCAACAAAACCATCTCAGTTCATATAACTTCCTTGAATGCCTTTTTCATCAAATAGTCACTCAATCGAATTAAATCAACTCATAAAGATTGTATTAATGGTTTTAGTGATTATATCTCTATGAATACATACGCATTACGTGCGCGAATCATATTTTAACCAACATAAAACCTGACACTGACCGGCAAATTGCAAAAAACGAGAGAAAATTCGAATTTCATGGGCTACCTTGGAGGTTTCACCTTAATAGATTTTGAATGTTATCACTAAAGCACTAGGTTCAAGGTTGATTGGGAAATTTTGACACTTTTGGGTAGCTTGATGTGTTGACGTACCCAACTGGACACTACCCAACAGTTTAATTGGCTAGCTATAGTTAGGACCAAATGTTTACTGTTATAGACTTAGGTGATAATAATGGTTGCCGTTGCAAAGCAATACATTGCGGTAGGCTCAGGCAAATGATGACAGGCTTAGAGGTATTCCTTCCTCCCTTCCTCCCGAACTAGGAAGTTACTTCCTTTTTAAAAGTAGAGTAGGGAGGAGTGACATGAAATCATTACCTACCATTGTTTTATTGCACAAATCGCGTGTGCAAAACACTAAACCTTCTGTAATAATCTTTTGACATGTCAACTGACAGTTTATTATACAGCTTTTAATATAGTTTTAGCTTCAATAATGGCTAGGAAAGGTGTCATTAAGGGAACATACATTACATTGATCTATGTTTCATCTATATCTATAAAAGCGAAAGGTCACTCACTGATTCATCACGAAATCTCGAAAACCGCTGGACGTACAAAGATGATTTTTGGCAGGGAGGTAGTTTATGGTTAGTAGACGTCCGCTAAGAACGGATTTTGCGACAGGGCCGGATTAGGGTGGTCTAAGGGCCCTCGCAAGTTTGTATGAAACTCCTTCATTTTTTGTGCTACAATCTAGATTTTTGGCAGATACGTAGTTTATAGTCAGTGGGCGTCTGCTATGAATTAATTTTGCGACAGGGCCGGATTAGGGTGGTCTAAGGGCCCTCACAAGTTTGTATGAAAGTCCTTAATTTTTCGTGCTATAATCTTGATTTTTGGCAGAGACGTAGTTTATAGTCAGTAGGCATCCGCTATAAATTAGTTTTGCGACAGGGCCGGATTAGGGTGGTCTAAGGGCCCTCGCAAGTTTGTTTGAAAGTACTTCATTTTTGTGCTACAATCTTGATTTTTGGCAGAGACGTAGTTAATAGGCATTAGACGTCTGCTTAGAACCGATTTTGTGACAGGGCCGGATTAGGGAGGTCTAAGGGCTCTCGCCAGTTTGTATGAAAGTCTTTCATTTTTTGTGCCACAATCTTCATTTTTTGGCAGGGACGTAGTTTAAAGTTAGTAGACGTCTGCTTAGAACAGATTTTGAGACAGGGCCGGATTAGGGAGGTCTAAGGGCTCTCGCCAGTTTGTATGAAAGTCCTTCATTTTTTGAGCTACAAAGTTGATTTTTGAGACGGACGTAGTTTATAGTTAGTAGACGTCTGGTAAGAACAGATTTTGTGACAGGGTCGGATTAGGGAGGTCTAAGGGTTCTTGCAAGTTTGTAAGAAAATCCTTAATTTTTTGTGCTACAAACTTGATTTTTGGCAGGCACGTAGTTTATAGTTAGAAGAACTCTGCTAAGTACAGGTTTTGTGGCAGGGCCGGATTAGAGAGGTTTAAGGGCGCTCGCAAGTTTGTTTAAAAGTCCATCTTTTTGTGTGCTACTAACTTGAATTTTGGCAGGGACGTAGTAGGTGAGTAGAAGTTTGCTAAGAACCGATTTTGCGACAGGGCCGGACTAGGGAGGTCTACTACTACCAACCTGAAATTTAACAAGTCTAGAGTTTAGGAGTAGGAGATCTAAGCTAAGTTTGTAAGGAAGACCTGGACTAAGGGCTCCCGTAAGTCCATATGAAATCCTTGGCTTTTTGTATCTGAAAATTGGCAGAGAGATAGAATATAGTTAAGACATTTCAGGTAGGAATAGGTTTTACGACAGGGCTGGTTTAAGGGAATATAATCGCGAGACAGCGACTGTCGCAACCCAGCGCAGGGCACGCCACGATAGTGGCGGTAAGTCCGCTCTTTGAGGAGTGGCTGGAGAGGCGCCACGGCGCCCTCACCTACCGTCTGACGCAGGTCCTCACCGGACACGGGTGTTTCGGGAGGTACCTGTACCGAATCAGGCGGGAGGAAACGCCCGGATGCTTCCACTGCGAGGATCGACCGGAGGACACGGTGGAGCACACTGTGGAGGCGTGCCCTGCTTGGGCGGAGCCCCGCCGTGTTCTCGTAGCGGCGATCGGCGGCAGCGACCTCTCGCGCCCGGCCCTGGTGCAAGCCATGGTCCGGGGCGAGGAGGAATGGGACGCCGTCGCCTCCTTCTGCGAAGCAGTGATGCTAGCGAAGGAGGTGGCGGAACGAGAGAGGGAGAGAACCTCTCAACGTCCCAGCCGCCGCGGAAGGCGCTCCGGGCGTCGGGGGTCACGCGATGACCTCCGGCCACCGTAGACGCGGGCCTGTGGACGGTGAGTAACGGGCTAGCTCGCCGTCCGGCCGTCGTCATGACGGCAACAGACCGTGTCGGCGGCGCGTACGTGTTCCACGCGCGCCTCAAAGAGATGTCAGCAAGGAGGGGCCCGCAAGGGCCGACGCCCGTCGGGGCTGTGGATATCGAAAGGTTACCGCGGCTCCGACACAAGGGCGAAGAAGAAGGAACATGGGTTTGGTTTTTAGTCAGTAGAAGTCTGACACTCCCCTTCGCTCTGCCCAAGAGCGGGGGGGGTTATTCGATGATTTTCCACCCACCAAAAAAAAAAAAAAAAAAAAAGGGAATATAATCGCTTCGATTGGCATTTGGCATTCGATTTGACATAGTACCATCCACAGGCAGTCCAGACAAGAGAGTCATTTCTACGCGAACGAAGTCGCGGGCAACTGCTAGTAGTTTATAATTCTCGTGCTAAAGTGCACTAAACATGGGGATGTTTGTCATCGGATATTATGAATTTGTCACGCAGCTTTTAGACATAGAAAGTTCGTTTGTAAGTAGTTTATTTATACAGGGTGTAAAGTAACCCATCACACACCCTTCAACCAAGCATTCTGTACATCAAACTAAGTACCCCTACGCAAAAATTTTTGCTGAGGAATGACTTTTTTTTTGGTGTCAAAAATCAATTTTTACGGTCAAACTCAATGTAGCACTCTTAAAACATTGTGCTAGTGGATGCTTTGAATAGTAAATGGGTCATGGAGGTAATTTAAGTAAAGTTATAACCTGAAAAACTAGTTTATACAAAAACAGCTGCTAAAAATTTGGAACTTTGACCCCCAATATCTCCAAAACTAGGGGGTTCCCAGGTATGGTCTAGAACAAAAAACTGATCGCAGTGGTGGGAAGAACAAGTGCCCTTCGTTTGCGTTAAGGGTTCTGTTACACCCTTTAAACTGGGCTATACAGGTTGTGAAGGTGTGGTCGTATTTAAGGGTAGGAATACAGAACACTCATCCGTGATCTGGTGACTGCCTCGTTTGGTCGAGTGGTCGCGAGTGGCGGCCGAGTGTCTTGAATTCCATTCCCGGGTCGGGCGAAGTGCTATTGGGTTTTCCATCATCAGGAATTTCTCAGTAGCAGCCACAGAGTCCGGGGACCAGGTTGATTGCATTAGGCTCCGTCTCCTAATAACAAGGGGTTTAAGCATTACTGGCGAAATGTGTGTTCTTCGCGCTTACAATGGAGCAAGTTTTCTAGTCTGATTGTCTATACCTCATCCTTAAATATGGATGACCAGACTTTTCAGAAGCATGCTGTATCTTGGGCAATTGATTAACATGTGCCTTCCATAACGCTGTACGATAAATTGCTATGGGGTCTCTTTGCAATCTGAACTTAATTAAGCAAAAGGTAAAAGGTGCACACGGGGGCGTTAAAACAATAATAAAGAAGGTACCCATTTCTCTTTACACTAAACTTTTAAAACGAGGAACCTTCAGTGAGTTTATTCCTGGTTTTCGAGGAATTCTTATCTGAAGTTCAGTTACAAGTTGAGTGTATTACGAGTAATTGTTTATTGGTTGGATTTCTTGGCAGTCACATCGCATTTCTAAAAAACCCAGATAAAATTATCATATCAGTTACGAAAAAAGACTGGAGTAAATATCTTTGCTGATACAATAGCTATTGAGAACCCATTATTGCAATAAACTTATTAGGAAAAGGTTAAACTTCTAACTTTAACTCACTTTACATGAAAAACGTAACTGCTCTGCATCTGTATACATATTCAAGCACATTATGTCTAATTTTACCCTCAATTTGCATGGGATACACATTAGCCAGACATAGCACAATGTTGCACCGGTCCTGTGACGTCACGGAGTCATAGATACTGTAAATTTACCCTGTATGAACGTTTCATCAACCCCTTATGGGGTGTTTATAAAAAGAGGAAAACGTGGGTGTTGTGAGTAGCTAGAAGTGGCATAACTATAATGTGAACGGAGCCTTCAAGAAGCCGTCAACCAAGCATTCTGTACATCAAACTACGTAAGGCCCGGTTTCATCCAAAGCGGAGAGGAGCGGAGACGAGAGAGATGTGCGGAAGTCGTCCAATCACTTATGTTAAAATTTACATCTGGTCTTTCGCCCTGCCTGTGATTTGTCGAATTTGACACATCTCCTCTTCGCTTTCGTGGATACCGGGCCTAACTCTACACAAAATTAATTGCTGGGAGACGACTTTTTAATCAAAACTCGATGTGACTGTGTCACTAAAAACATTGTGCTGATGGACGCATTGAATAGTCATGGATTTGTTTATAAAAAGACATCATATAGATGTACTAGATGCATCATAATTATAGATGTTTTTAATCTACAATCATTTGTCCCAGAAAATTACCGTCGTGGGCAGTCGTGGCAGATAACACATCTTTTGGCTGATCGAACTTGCCATACAGTTACACACTCCAAGTGACCTATCCGTTCGATTTCATCATCATCATCAGCCTACAATGTTCCCACTGCAGGGACTCAGGCCTCCTCTCTAGGAGATGGATGGTCTATAATCCACCACGCGGGCCCAGTGTGGGTTGGTTGCTTGAGTCCATTCAATTTAAAACAAAATAATACCACTTCTAAAACCTCTAGATCTCCGTTTCCCTAGCTACATACTTATAACACAAACAAAAAAAAACACATAGCTATAATAAATATGATACACTTGCAACAGCTGACGTTAGTCGCACCGTGTCGCACGCGCATGCGACAAAACTGTCGCATTACCTGTTAATAACTGTTTATAAGCCTGTAATTGGTGGTCCCTTTTCAGCGTTTATTGAGTGCTTTAATTACAAAATTTACGCATATATAAGTATATAATTTGATCGGTTGATTGTGGTATATAGATCAAGCATAATTATAAAAGCTGATGAGGTGTTCTAACCTTCGATGATGACTTGATGGGCATTGTCTCGTTGGCCTTGTACAAATAGTTTATTTTCTTTACCAAGTTTGTACTACATAATAGTGATAGAAGTGTCCTTTTAAGCAAGTAAATGCCTGTACTAGGACACTTCCCTCTTCCGTAACTTAAATTTACGTAATGTACACAAGAAATGCCAGTGTTCACTATTTATAATTATAATTTATACAATTTTAGGAAAGTAGATTAAAAATAAAAATAACTTGTGTGGTCGCAAGCACGACTAAAGACCGTGAATTCCTGGTTTTGATCCCCAAGTTGACGAAAGTATTATTGGGTTTTTAACCGACTTCTACAAAGAGAAGGAGGTTCTCAATTCGGATGTTTTTTTTTATGTTTGTTCGGGCATAACTCCGTCACTTGCTAACCGATCTGAAAAAATCTTTTTTTGTTGGAAAGGGAATACTTCCCAAATGGTGGTTTTTATCGAAACGGACAAGATGTTTTTGAAAAATCAACTTAAGGCGAGGTTGCAGTACTTTGTTTTTATGTACGCACGACCTCGCCCCCCGCCCTGCCGCGCGAGCGATATAATGCCTAAATTTTGACTGTTTTTTGCTTCTTGGAGAAAAACTATAAAGAAATTATACAATCTGTTTTCACCATTTACTTCAGAATAAAAAGGTCTATCTACTGATATAACTTTCATATAAATTCATGATGAAATGTCTTAGCAATACACGTTTTAAATTGTGATTTAGAGTCATGTTTGATAAAAAAAAGTATCGAGCCGATCATTCTAAATCGCGTTTCTATCTTTACGATTTACTGTTCTATGTTTTATGTTCAATTTTTATGTAATGATTTTTATTTATTAAAAAACTCGTATTTAGTTCGATTTTTATAGGTTCAAAAATCTTAAAATTACTGCAACCCCGCCTTAACTCAAAAAAAAAGACTACATTGTCCACTTATATGACTCATGAACAGGTGAACCACTAAAAAGTGAAAAATAAAAACTTTTTAACATAGTTTTCTATCAAGAATTACTCAGCAGCAGCTGTCATAGTATGCAGCACGGTTTAAACATTGGACTAAAACATTCCGCTGGATGCCAGACGCACGGGACCGGTCAATGTGGCGACACTTAGGGGAGGCCTATGTCCAGCAGTGGACGTCATATAAATGATGATGATGATGATGAAAACATTACAAGTGAAATGTGAGTGTGCTATGTATTAGGAATACTTTGATGGTCTTCGGGTATTACAGGCGTGATTTTATTTATGTGATGTTATTAAAACTGAGATAATACTTTCCTAGTTTCCTACCAATCGTAATCATTTGGTGAACTATTGTTCGTTTTCGTCTCATGCCAAGACGAAAAACCAAATGTAGTAGGTATTTATCGTGAAGATACTATTAATATTTTTTTTAATCTATTAGAATATTTGTGCTGAATCCAAGGTAGTTATTTAGATTAAGTATATAGGAATGTATCTTCCATCTACCGTATTTGTAATTAATCATATATTTCCATTTCACAAGTACTAAAATACACAATTAATTAACGAATACTGTTTTTAACCCTCCGCGTGCTAATCAGTCACAACATTTAATTGCACAGCCAATTAATTAGTCAGAAGCTTCCTATAAAAGATAGTAATAAATATAACTTCGTTATTTTTTACCTCATTTGTAGCTGTACCTTTACAACCTAGGGCTGCCAAATGAAAAATCGTGACTCTTAGAACTTAGAATATTTGGTGATATCGGTGGTTAATATTTGCCCTGGACCGAGAAAAACTAGAGTCAAGGGGAGAGAGGTCTTTGCCCATCAGTGGGGCAACGTGGGAACATAGCCTCACTGATGGTTCTCTCTAATGAACACTGAAAACGGGTTATTGACCATGTTTACTGTTTAATGATAATGTTAGTAACCATGTCAGTTAAAAAACTAATAGGTAATGAGGGGCATGTATTAAATTAGTAACATTAAACTATGATAAAGAATTAGGTATTTAGGTTTTGATTTGCAAGCGTCGCAGTTCTGATAATAATAATAATAATAATATTCCACAACTATCACACAACGCCATCTAGTCCCAAGCTAAGCAGAGCTTGTGTTATGGGTACTAGACAACTGATAAACATACTTATATATTTCTAAATACATACATATTATAGATAAATTACACCCAGACACAGAACAAATGATCGTGCTCATCACACAAACATTTGTCCTGGGTGGGAATCGAACCCACGACCTCCGGCATAGCAGTTAGGGTCACTAACCACTAGACCAACAGGCCAGTCAATATATAAACGAGAATATTTTAACGTCATAAAAATCCTTAGTATCCTTTTTTATTTTTCCAGAATAACATTACAGATATCGTTCCTATTTCGAAACAATTACTGACAAAATGTGTTATACTTCTAAATCTAGCAACCCTAACTCTAAATAACAATTTTAAAGATCCTAAAAACTGATGATACGTAATGAATAAGGCTCAATACTAAGTGTTGACATACGACGAATTAATTTAATGACCAATTACTAGAACCAACATTTAGTTCTCTCTAAGTAGGTTTTAAGAACATAATAAAATTGTATAGGCCGTTAAGTTTTTGTTGTAACTTTGTAAAAAGAATCAGCTGTTTCTGAACGGGCGTTAAATTGCAAGTTTATTTTACGTTGGAAAGGTTTATTGGTAACTGTCGACAGCATCGCGGACATTTGAAAGGCTTTTAAAAACTTACTTCTTCCAATACTAATGTATTACTAAACAAAAGTTAGCGATAGTGATGACCCAGTGATGGCGGTTTTGTAAAGTAATTTCATCACCACTGCACTTCATGTCCTAGACCCGAGATTTCGAAGACATATGACATCAAACCGCTTTGAGCCCGTGTGGTCGATAACACTGCCGTCCTATAACTAAAAAGCAGTTAAGTGACAAAAGTTGTTTTCGAGATAATGGCAAAAAAGGTGCGAATCGTTGTCTCTAAAAAACTATGATACTTAGGATTATCATTCTTGAACGTATCAATGGGTATTTTTTTCTGCCTTGTTTCAAGAATTCTTTCTGTTCTGAAACTCTTACCAATTTTTTTAAAAATTGATTTTTATTCTTTAGTTAAGCATTTAATTAAGATTTTTCATCTAATTACTCTACTAAAAGGCCGTTAACCATACCTTAGCGGCTTTTTAGTTAAGTTATTTATTTAAAATTATGACATTAAGTATGTTGGTTGATAGTTTTGCAGAAATACTTAACAAAAAAGTCGTTAAGTGACGTAACTGCTTTATAGACAAGGTATTCGCTAAGATTAAAGTAACAATACCTTTCCTTAGGAGCGGTTATGGGGTTTTAGATGCTTTTAAGCTAATTATGTTAATAATAATTGGAAACTTTGTAAAATGTTAACTACCTTACTTAACTAAAAGGTGGCTAAAAGTATTTCGCTTGTGGGTTAACTGCTTTTTAGTTAAGCAATAATTAGGCAAATGTGAGATTTAATGTCATGTTCTTGTAAAATCCTAAAACATATTTCAATATTTTAAATAAAATATTATGATATAAAGTTACATTTATACCCACATTGCCTACACTACGCGAAGCCACTGGGCTAGACGATCCTTAACATTAAATTCTACTTTTTTTAATTGGGTAGTGTTTATTGATATACAAGGGTGTGAGAATTCATGAAGTCATCAAGAATCACTTTGTGATGAATGAAGAGTGGGTGGATACTTCCAAAGTACTTGAATAAACGCACTATAAATAATAAGAACAAAATGTGACCGATCACACCCTGGGGTGTGAGAATTCATGAAGTCACCAAGAAACTTTTTATCATGAATGAAGAGTGGGTGGAATCTTCTAAAGTACTTGAATGAACGCAATATCTATATAAATAAAAAGAGAAGTCCTGACTGACTGACTGACTGACTGACTGACTGACTCATCAACGCCCAGCCCAAACTCTTGGACCTAGAAAGCTGAAATTTTGCACAGAGGTTCCCTTTATAGTGTAGACAAGGAATAAGGAAGGATTTTTCGAAATTCAACCCCTAAGGGATTTAAATAGGGGATGAAAGTTTGTATGGAAAATCGTCATTTTCACGCGGGCGAAGCCGCTGGCAAAAGCTAGTAAATAATAAGAACAAAATGTGACCGATCAGACTGCAACTCTTATCGTGGCAAGTCGCTGCTCTTTACCCCTAAAAAGTATTTGCAAAAATTGTTGCAGAATCAATGGTTCCAGAAACCCAAAATAATTAGGTTGTCGTTCTGAGAGTGGAACTTTTGAAGTGATCTTCTCTGTTGGCCAACTAGCCAAATATCGGTATTGATGAAACGTCTAATGAAAGACGATTTGTTTTAAGATGCACGTATTTTTTTTATGTCACTATTGTAAAAAATGGGCCTACTCTTGCTCTGTGGACTGAGACGAAGTTGACGATGGAACGTGCTAACCCAGAACAAGCTTAGGTATTAACTCGCGACTTAAATAGGTTGGGGTCACTATGAACTAGGGAAACGTTTGACCTTTTATTAGACGTCATGTAAAGGCAATGAACGTAGACAACCAGCTCTTAATATTCTAATCAGCTCCAGTTAAATGTAACAACAACAGTACAGAAATAGGCAGCAGCATCACATTCAAAGGGAATCTCGACGCAATAAATCAGAGAGTTGAGGTTCAGCAGTAGCATGTGTAAAACTATAACCCAAAGTTTTTCGTTCTCATGATCTCAAGTTATTGTGTGACGTCTCAAATCTCAAATCACGATGAGAGACTAAGCGTATCTTTGACTCTGAATGGGACTGTGTCGGCCAGTTTTTACATTTCAAAGATGCTCAGAATTCTACTTATTTTGCTGCCTTTACTCAAAGTTAGCCAGGAATATCTCCACTTCTCTTTTGCGAGATGGAACAGCTCAGCAACGCTCCTGATTACGGTTCATTCGAAAATGTTTGTCAGTCAAGACGTTTTCCGCCGACCGATGGCGTTTTCCGCCGACCGATGGCGTTTTCCCACTAGGTACTTTGCCATTATAATTTGTTGCATTAAATCTCAACTGCCACTACTATTTATAACGGGTCCGAGCTAAGCAACCTTTCTTTGTTTGATGGTCTGCATGCACTTGCGGTCTTAGCGTATAACATTCGTCTTACGACTTTGTCATTTGTAACTTTTTGAGTCCAGCTCTCTTTCACTTGTAGATTAAAACGCGATGATCTTAAACCTAGAAAACCTACAACTATAACTAAGAATCTTCAAAGGTTTCCTGACATGACCGCTTTGTAACAAAGTTTTTCGTCCAGAGTTGGAAATGCTACTAATTTGAGAGCATAATTATGAAAAAGTAGTACACCTTAACTCCTACAATAAACATACAATTATGCAGTCGTTGTGGGTGAAATCAACTGAATAGCTTGTTTGTATTTGTCTTTAAGTTTGATATTTTTGATTGAGGGCATTTATTCTTCCATCACGCCTCTAAATCTGATCCGATTTAATATAAATGTGACACATTGGTAGACCATGACCTGAAATAAGACTTGAAATACCCCGTAGTGAATCAAGTGCGAGAGTCGGCAAACTGCCTTTTAGCTAAGTAATGGGGCTTAACTGCTTTGTAGCTAAGCATAATTTATTTTTTTCCACCGTTTTCATGAAACAACCACGAAATATTTTCAAGGAAAATATTAAATACTTAGCTAAACAGCCGTTAAAGGCGGATAACTGCATTTATGCTAGCTTTTTAAAACATATGCATTAGAAAAAACTAAACTACAAAGTAGTTATAGTCCTTTTGCTTCTTTATAGTCAAGAAAAGTGAGATAACGTGTTTGTAGTTAAGTAAAAGACCAGACAATTATAGACAAATCCGGCAGTTAAGGTATTTTAACGTATATTTAGCGAAGAAGTGCGGGTTAGCCGCTTTCAAGTGAAGGAATCATCATAAATTCTGTTACTTAACTGCCTGAAAAGTTTTTGTATCTCTGAAACTATTCATATTATAAAAATGTTTCTTAGACAGAAAGATAGAGAATTTTGAACTCTATCACGTTGTATCAAAAAGTAAAAATTGACCATTTGTCGGTTAACTGCTTTCTAGTGATAGGACGGCAGAACAGCCCATTACCCTTCATAGAGTGGGGGGCTCACATACCAAAACGACGAAAAACAAAAAACTACTGTTATTAATTGTTTACTTACTTCAATCAAAAGAAAGAAAGTTATCACAAGCTGACACAAAAACGACAACATTTTTAACAATAAAAAACTATAAGAAATCTTACCTCAAAGTCACGTATGCCATGTTCCATTATAATATTTAACCCTCAAACGCAACATGATTAAAAAAGATTCACTTTCACTCAACCTGCATTAACCCTTTCACAAGAAAAAAACTAACATCGGTTTGCGCCACCTGAGATTACGAACAAAGGGATGTTTAGGCCCTTTTCTTGTCGACAATTGTCTGTTTAACCATTTTATTTTGGGGCAGGAAGTCTTCGGGACACCTGCTTAGAAAGTGAATCCGTGGGTACAAAAAATCTGGTAGATGATTTATTTGGTTTATTGATCGAAGACAATTATGTTGCATGAAATTGATAGTGGGAATCTATCTCAAGGGTTGGGTTTCGAAAATAATTGACTCAAGCTTTTGGTTTGTTTTGTAGAGCAAAAACGTATTGTTGCTCGAGTATTCGCAATATTTCTCATTAATCCACATGTGGTCGTAACACAACGGTTAAAAGAATATTAATTAAGTTTTTAACGTTTATTATTTACCGGTTGCCATGCAAATTTTATACAAGCATAATTCTAAACGCGGTCATTCTAAAAATATCATTAGTAAATGGAAATACATTCATTTACACGCAAAAGTTACCGCAATAAGGTAAAACTAGCGGGATTTTATAACTAATCAGTAATACACGAGGGAAATAAAAAGCTAGTAAGTGTTAAATACATCTTGATTAATAAGAAAATATTCCCAGTTCACACGCATATTAAATAGACCGTCTAAACCCTCTCCAGCAACAATAATGTGAATGATTTTTTATTGCAAACCATTGTGACACTTTGGCACCTGAGTATTTGAATGCGGCATTGTATTTAGTGACTACATGATTTATATTTGCATACGGTTTTGTATGAGTTCGTTAGCGACTACCGTTCGGAAAGGAATCGAATGGGTATCGTAAGATAGATTGTTCGCACGGCTGACGGTCGGCAGTTGGAGGGTTAGAATTTTAATAAAATGTTTTTGGGATAGGGACGTAAGTAGGTACGTAGGATTAAGAATGTGCTTAATAATTATTAATTGAAATTGCTCGATTATTATTTTTAGTTTAATGGATTGGATTTTTAACCGAAATGAAAAAGTTGTAAAAGTCGGTCATCTGTTGGAGAGATTTCTTACAATATTAATAGAATGTAGTCTAATGATAGAAAGTGATACTGATTGAAACATGGAAAATTCCCTATGAAAAAAAAAATAAAAAAAAAACAAATTCCATCTATCTATATTCTTCTATATAAATAAAGAGAGAAGTCCTGACTGACTGACTGACTGATTGACTGACTGACTCATCAACGCCCAGCCCAAACCCTTGAACCTAGAAAGCTGAAATTTTGCACAAAGGTTCCCTTTATAATGTAGACAAGGAATAAGGAAGGATTTTTCGAAATTCAACCCCTAAGGGAGTTAAATAGGGGATTAAAGTTTGTATGGAAAGTCGTTTTTTTCACGCGGGCGAAGCCGCTGGCAAAAGCTAGTTTTTCATATTTATGGAAACTTAATACGACTCACGTCGTAAAATGTCTCTTTCGCATAATATCGCTTTCGCCGAATGCCGCTTTCTCACAATGCCTCTTTCGCAGAATTTCTCTTTCGCAAAATGTCGCGCTAGACTAGACGTTAGAGAATAAAATTTTGCCAGGTTTATAAAAAAAGGTTGCTTTTTCCTATTTCTTATTAAATTTTAACCAGTTTTACAACATATTCAATTGTCGAATCCGACGACCGACTCGGCTGGGCAGCGTTCAATTACGAGTAGTAAAACTAATATTGACAAATGACGGACACCGGATCTTGTTCTTTATTGAGTGGTTAGTGTCCAACCTGGTGTTAGTTATTTTATGCCACCCAAGGGACTTTGACTTTGCTTTACCTACATGTCGTCGTCGAGAATGTACATAAATCTCTCAACCATGCTGATTTTGTCACAATGTTTTATATCACCGAAGCAGTAAGTGATAATTTAACAATACGCACATGAATATAAACAATCAGAAGTACATGTTTTGGGAGACACCGGACACTAGCGAATATTTTAGTCTTTGTTCAATATGTCCGAACCAGTTTGCACGAACGTTCACAGAGATAATACCTTTACGGATTGAATAAAAGATAGACCGTCAACTCGCCAAGCCAGTTCCAAACTGAAAAAGAAATTTCTTTAAGCAGGATGCTGATCACATCCCACCCCAGATTTAAGCCAAAGGGTTGAAAAACAATATTATTACCAAACTTAACTTGCACATGTCCCAACCCAGGTACATTTGAACACAATAGTCCTTACCTTTTTATATGCAAAATTATTTCGGTAACATAATATGCAAATGTAAACCATTGCTATGCAAATGTGCCCTATTCGGCAAAGAATGGCCTAACGATTTTGGCTTCGGATCTGTTCGGATGAGGGATCTTTTTGGAGCCGGATCAATACGGTTATTGATCATTGAAGTGATTTATTGGCTTATGCTTGTTTGTTACTTACTTGTTATTTTTATGTTCACGCTCTGATTCTGTTAGAGGGTTTGCTGAAGTTCAAGTGACTGTTGGTGATTGTGTCAATAGTTTCGACTAGGCAGTCTTTTCAGGTAACTTTGTGTACACCTCCAGAGGTTTTGTATTTTCTGTATCTAAAACTGCATTTGAAAACGACGATTCATGAGCTGATGCCTAGTTGTCATATAGAAATTACAGTCCTATTTTTCATATTCTCTTCTTCTTAGCGTGTCGATGGCGGTAAATTGTGTGGGCCCAGAATTGGGCCACTAGCTTGGCGCTTTCGGTAGCGTCCATCAGTTCCTGCAGTGAACAACCAGCAGGACACGCAGGGCACGATATTAAGTGCCCCATCATTTGAGGAACAGCACTACATTTTTTACACTCCAGAGCAGAGCCATTTATATATCTCCACCTCAGTAGGTTTTCTTTGCTGCGACCAACCTGGATCCGGATTCTGTTTGAAGACTTCCAGGTCAGCCACGGCAACTCTTGTCCAGGTGGGAGATGTTCAGCAGGTGGAACAAATGGGTAAGGTAAGGATGCACTACCTCGCCACAGCTTTAATCTTTCCGTAGACATCTCGCCAGTGAGTGGGGTGACACACTTCAGAAAGCTGTTTCGGCTTTTCAGCCTTTGCGATACAAGGCTGTTTAGGTGCAATGGGTGTCGTGTGTCTGAAGCCATTTTGGCTCTTTCTCGAGAGCTTGCCACTCTTCTGCGAACTTCATATTATTTTATCGTGGCTCTGTCAACATCTGAGTGGAAAATCGACCCAAAAGTACGTAGCAAGTAATGTGGGTGTGCAAACATTGCTCATTACATATCCGCCTACGTGAAACACAAGAATAAAAACTCCTTATAGGGTTCACCCATAAAATAACCATGTCATCGGTATAATTATCATATTCAGTCTATTAATATAATTAGCTTTTGCAAACAAAACTTAAACCACCGAAACGTTTTAAATGAACCACCTTGATTTCTGGCTATGTCTATTATTTATCCAGCTGCCAGCGACTCCTGCTGAAGGCCAGGTGTCCGAGCTGAAACCATGTAGTTGCGACTTTGATAATTTCTTAATAAAAGTATCATCATTTGCCTAGCCTTTTCCCAATTGGCTTAACTTGCTTTCTGAGGTACGGAAGTAACTCGGCATATAATATGTTGTCAAGCATGCACGGACCATCCTAGGAAAGCGCGGCTTATCCTGAAAATCGACTCGAGTATTGTTATTACATATTTACTTTTACAATAGGTACGTAAAAACACCACAAAACGCACCTAACAAAACCGGCTAATCACAAACTTCCTCATAATAATACTCGTAAACACACAAGTATAAAAAAGCCAATTTCCCGGTTGACCGGCCCCCACATTCGGTAGTTTTTGCCCCAAAACTCGCTGCGTTGCGTCCCTGCCCACTTCTTTTGTTATTCACCCCTGTAGAGGGGGTGATTGGCTATCGCATGCAATTTTGGAAATATGTAATGATTGCCATTACAATTCGGTAGTAAAAAAGTTGGAATAATTTAGAATTTGGCTCTTTTCTGTTTTTGGTATATATAGGGTGATCCGTTTTTCATTGATAGATGCCTTGTAAAAGTTCATTTAAACTAGGTTTGCTGGTGGTATTTATGTTTCTATTGATAAAGATAGAACACAACGTCTTTTTCTTTCTTATATTTCCTTTGTTACTTTGTTATAAATAACTCTCACCAAATGAACTAAAGTTTAACCTATTTCTAAAAGGACGAGATATCGGCTCTATAATTTTCGAAAATGTAACTGACGTATTAAACAGATTCATCCCTATTCTGTATTGATTTTGAATCTTTTGCTACTTAAATAATTATAATTAAAGTAACTAGGTACTTAACTAAATCCAAATATAAATCAGCCATAGAACGCAGCTGGTTCCTTGATCAGCAAATACTTTGTCAGTTATAACTCGGAGCACCTACGTGTATTAATAAATTCTATTTAAATGCTTGACATATAAGTAAACATCAACAAATGGGCACGAGTAACTTGACTAAACATCGTAAAGGTTCTTAGAATTTATTAATTAAACGTCTATAATTTATGTGGGGCTAGCATTAACTCGCGACTTAAATATAACTTAGAATCGAAATCCTTTCTCAAATTCATCATCATCATCACGCACTGCTGCTGTGTAAACGCCTACAAATAAACCTAAACACTGTTTTTAGTACCAAATTCCAAACAACGTTACACTGGCTTATTTTAGCGGCTTCACCTGCTTTAGGTTCGATAATAAAATTACCCCACGCGTGAAATCTAGTGTTGCCCAAAATCGGTCTTGGTCTTGCAGTCTTGGTCTTGTTCTTGCATTTTCGCAAGACCAAGACCAAGACCAAGACCGACTTATTGTAGCAAGACCAAGACCAAGACTGAACCCTGCAAGATTTGAGCAAGAACAAGACTCAGCCTGCAAGAGTCTTGCGTCTCGCAGTTTAGTCAAACTGAGATCTGGGCGTTATTATTTTCTTTCTATGTTTTGGCGAATTTGTGTACTACTGTATGGATATTTGTATGTCTGGATAAATAAATAAATTGAATTAAATTAAGTAGGTATTTTGTTTCGACGACGACAAATTTTATTAGTTAGAATTATCAAGTCGAGACGATGATAAAAATATTTAAGTGATAATTATTTTAACCGCTAGCTGTTTTTGAAGAGTTTAGGATAGCCACTAAACACGCTCAGTAAATCATAATAGGTACCTACCTAAAGTCATTAATTACGCTTGGGGACTAAATTGCATATTTAAAAACAAATTATTATGAAGTTAATTTAATTAATTTGGTGGTTTACTATGCCCTATGTCAATTTAAACTGTCAATGTAAACATGTACCTACTCTGTTACGTTGTTCTTAGATCTAAACTAACGTGTTTAGTAAATAGCAATAGGCTAATAGGTATTTGCAAGACTTGCAAGACTCTTGCTGCAAGACCAAGACCAAGACCAAGACTTGAGAGCTCAATACCAAGACCAAGACCAAGACCAGATGTATTGACGCAAGACCAAGACCAAGACTGGCTAAGTCTCGTCTTGGTCTCGCATTTGGGCAACACTAGTGAAATCATCATTATTCCCTTGCCCTTATCCCAATTCATTTGAGGTCAGCGCAACATGTCTTCTCCTTCCATACTTCTCTAATTCTCGTCATCTCAAGAGACACCTCTTGTCTTGCGATATTTATTTATTTATTTATTTTTTAAAACGTTGCCCCACTATCGTGGGTGCGGTCACAAACATTTAAACTCACATACACAAATACCCAGACCCGGAACAACTATCTGTAGGTCATACAAATATTTGTTCCGTGCGGGGATCGAACCCGCGACACGCAGCGCAGCAGTCCATTGCTTGAGCCACTGCGCCAACCGTGCCGTCAAATCATTCATAACACAGTCCATCCATCGGTTCGTTGGTCCGAATCCCTTCATTACTTTTTCTATCCTAAATGTAGGTCTTTTTTTTTTGGGGTGGGTGGAAAATCATCAAAAACCTCTCCCGCTCTTGGGCAGAGCGAAAGGGAGTGTCAGACTTCTATTGACTAAAAACCCTCCTTCTTAGCCTTTTATGTCGAGGCCGCGGTACCTTTGTGAACAACGCGCAGCCCCGACGGGGTGTAGTAAGGTCTTTAAGATAAAATTTAAGTCTCACGTTCGTGCTAGGGCCTCTGATTGTACACGTGGAGCTTGTTACGTGTGTATCTCCACGTAGGTTCACCCAAAGCATTGACTTACCTCACGTAGATAAGGAAAATACACGTAAATCTCAAGAACCTAGTCAAATATTAAGCTTCTGATTTAATTAACTGACTTCCCAAAAGGAGGAGGTTCTCAATTCTATTGGTATGTTTTTTTTTTTTTAAGTTTCCATTAGATAGAAAAATAAAAGATAGGGTGAAAGAGAAAAGAGTAAATGATACCGTGATGGAAGAGATAATTTCTTTCGAACAACCTGTCCCTGCGGGTTGTTCGAAAGATATCTCTTCCTAGCTCTTTGTGGCCGCGGCCCCGGACACAGCTAAGGAAAGAACATGGGTGGTGTTTAGTCAGTAGAAGTCTTACACTCCGTACAGCTCCGCCTAGAGCGGGAGAAGTCATTTATGATTTCCAAGCCTAAGAAAAAAACAGAAGAACGGAAAAAGACAACATGTTACACTGACCCCGAGTAAAATGGGACGGGTTTTTCGTCGTTTCGCACCACGAGCGGTTCGGACCGCGGTGTGAAACGCAGAAGAGCTCTTAAGAATGGGCTGTTTCGCACCACGGCGGTTCTTAGAGCGCCGAGTGGTGTGAATCGACCAATAGCTCTTAGGAATGGGGCGATTTGAACCACTATGTTTAGATACGAGCTAATTTCAAAGTTTGTATGTACAGTCGACAAGGGCTGCAGTAAGATGATAGTGATAATATTAATGTTGATTTTCTTCTAAAACATGAAACCGTCGTCGTTCTAATGAACGCCATAAAACATCTTCACTATAGTACTTTTTATATGAAATACATGAAAAAATAAATTCACATATTATTATCGTGATGCTAAAATCACATCTCCTTTTAAAACGAGATGAAGCCGCTTTGATGTTTGAAACAGTGACGCCCCCCAACCCTGCCCGTGAGGGTAGCGCAGGGGTCAAGAGCAATATCGATTTTATAAACGGCATGATCACCAATGGCAATGACGGATCAACAGAAAAACAAATGCTGCAGGTCTTGACAAACTCACCTAGGTACATTTTTTTTAATTTTTTTTTTTTCATTTCTTTATTTTATTCTATTTGTGACTGCCTTGTTAGTCTAGTGGTCGCGTGATTGCTGAGTATGAGGTCCTGGGTTCCATTTCCGGGCCAGGTAAAGTGTTATTGGGTTTTTCTATCAGGATTTCTCAGTAGCAGCCACGGAGTCTGGATTTGGGTCCGGTTGATGTCAAAAGGCCCATATTACACGGTGCTCAAACATAACTGGCGAAATGTGGGTGTACTATATGTACACTTTCGCCTAACCCTTCCGGGATAACAGGCGTGATGTTGTGTTATGTTTCACTCATAATCAGTGTTATTATAGAATTATTATTAAATCCTATTTAAACGCAGTTTATTAATACAATCACAATAAAATTACGGATGCATAGAAACACCCACAAAATATAAGGTACTAGCTTTTGCCAGCGGCTTCGCCCGCGTGAAAATGTCGATTTTCCATACAAACTTTCATCCCCTATTTAAATCCCTTAGGGGTTGAATTTCGAAAAATCCTTCCTTATTCCTTGTCTACACTATAATGGGAACCTCTGTGCAAAATTTCAGCTTTCTAGGTCCAAGAGTTTGGGCTGGGCGTTGATGAGTCAGTCAGTCAGTCAGTCAGTCAGTCAGTCAGGACTTCTCTTTTTATTTATATATAAGATCATTCATGGATTTTATTACAAATTATAAATAAATATTTATTATGATTTATATTATAAATTCCACGTGGGCTCGGACAGGCAACGGGTGGAGCATAATGTAGCGTAGTGATGTGCTTAACAATGTATTAAAATATGTAATTGTTGTGCTGATTTTATGTGACCTTTTTATTTCCGGTCCATAATGCATACAATCATGCTAAAATCAAGTTACTAAGTAGGGACTCAAATCTTATAGAAAAGAAGCCATGGCTTTTCAGTAAAATGCAAAAAACTAGGCTAGTTGTTGCAAAAACCCCTAACGAACAACATTTTTGTCTACTTCCACGGTTCTCAATGGCTTGTCCATGGTTTCTGTTTGGGCCGCGAACACTGGTTTGTGCCGAAATCAACGGGCTCCTGCACCGAATGAGCTTTACTTTGTAAACGTTATAAAAATAACAACTAACTAACTGGCGAAATCTGAAAGTACTAATGGGCATACTTCTGTTTAACCTTTCGGGAATTGCAGGCGTAATGTTATGTTATAAAAATGTCATATCTAATGCTACATCCATCCACAACTCACAACAATGCAACATAACAGCCCATCACTACGCCATACAATTTAAAAGGAAGTTGCATACACATATACCGTTAGACGAACACCGTATGCAGATCATGATGTCATAATTTACTTATAATACCCGACACTATTGCTACTGGCATGTCAGCTACTACTTACTTATTAAAATTAATAATTAATAATAGGTACTGCAAGTATGGACAAAGAGGTACTTTGTATTAATAGGATGATGTTCACATAAAAATGGTGAATTAGCTGGTGGCTAGTGTTGTTACAAAGTTGCTGTATGAAAAAATAATGCAAGGGCTGATAAATTAAAATTAACTGAGCGGCTACCTTATCCCTAAGTACCAAACTCCGTTAGAATATGAATGACAACAAAATTTATAGAAAAATAATCTTCGTCAAATACTTTCGGATTGAAAAGTAGATCATTTTCTGAACCCCTTGTTGGGTCTTTTAATGAAAGCGGATTAAAGTCTGTTATGGCACTAGAGTTATTCTCGAAAAATTTAGTTTTGGTTAATGCAAGGGTTGTACTAGTTGTAACTCTACTCCATATTTAACTATAAATTAAGGGTCAAGTAAAAAGCGAAAATAAAACTTCGGAAAAAACATAATTAACTCAAAATCCATTATCCATAATTAACCGAAACCGCAAACCACAAAAACTTATAAAGTATAGCCTAATTAACAAAAAAAACATTTTACCTTTAAATAGAAATGAATTGTCACTAAATAGAAAAAACGAAAAAAAAAACAAATAACGAGCGAAAAAAAAATGAAAAACTCACTTTACTCGGCCACCCCATAATTTAAAATTGCGTCGCGTGATCCAAACGCCATGAATGACCCGGGGGTAACCACCCCTGTCCCACGTTGCCGCCCATCGATTTTTTTCTAGTGGGGGACCAACCCCCGATAGTTTTCTACAGCTGTCGGTTTCTTATAAGATTTTTTCTGTTAGAAAATAAAATAGAAGTTTTTTCTTTTTTTCCGGTTGAGGTGTTTTTTTTCTAATTCGACCGTTATTTTATTTGGTTTGAAGTTTTTTTAGACTTTTTTCTTTTTTTTTAGATTTGTTGACCTGTTTATTTCTTCGTGATAAAAATACTGAAAACTATGTCAAATTTAATGCTTGTTTTGAAAAGTTATTCCCACAAAAGTTTCATAGTTTTCATAAATGTTACCTACCGTAAGATATTTCTATAAAATTATCAAATCCGCCGCTAATAACTCAGGTAAGCACTGCTTTCAATAACATTAGACTTGTTGAGTCACCAAACTCTTCATTTTCGTCATAATATCTTAGTCTGTTTAACTTTCCACTTGTTTACCTAGGTAGGTACCCAAAATTTCAACTTTATAAACTCATGATGAAAGTACTTTACTTCCCAAGGTAAGTAAAGGTATTTATGGCATTGTTTTATTTATTTTACCAGCAATTATTTAAATGTTCGTACCTACACACAAACATGAACATTATTTTCATAATGACGGTACCCATACATAATAATTATGTCTGCAGGAATAATTACTTTAATACTAGTATTTGTAGCAAATACAGTAATTGTGCGTCTGTCTACAATTTTCTTGATTGGCGTAAATATATTGTTTGTAGGCCAATTTTTAAAAAACTGCCCTTGAAAAATATGGATATTTAATTGTTTTGACAATTACTTATTAAATTCACATATCAAACATTTAATTATTTTGATGCATTTAAAATAATCTCCTTTCCATTTCCAACCTTTTCCATTTACCAAAAATAACGGTACTGAAACCGTTTTTCCAATACATAGGTATTCTCCGTTATTCTTATCTTACAAGAAATAAAGCGTTGCTTTTTTCTCATTGCAGATCTTACTTCAAGAACGACTAGCGCCATCTATCGGCCTCTCTGTAAGATTCACTTTGACCTTTGTACGAATCCCTACAGAATGTCCTTAAACTTCCTTGGCGGCTCGTTCATTTTGCAATACTAGCGACATCTGTTCGCGTGGATTCGAAGCTGTTTTTGCAGAAGTTCTCCGGAATGGAGTCGTGGCGTTAGTGTGCAAGTTACCTTTAAGCAGCTATTGGAAATTACTTAAAACCTAAAGAACTAAGAACCTAAGAACTTTTTATGTGTGCAGATTAATGTATTTTACTACACTATAGATTTGAAGAGATGTATTAGTCAGTGGTTAATGTACAGCAGGGAAAAAATAGCAATGGGGTTGGCAAGTGAAAGCTGATTGTAGATGGCGTGTCCATAGCTTGTCCCAATCCGACCAATGAGGTCAAGCTATTTTGAAATATAAAATGACATTGACAGATATTCAACCAATGAAGAGCTTAGGTTCATGCGGTGCTAGCGCCATTAGTTCCACCAGTTGCCCGTCCCATTAGGCAAATGGATGAACTGCAACAATTATTTTAATTATAAAAATCAGATTTAACTTTTTTAAACAATGAGTCTAAAACCTAGGCGCCGATACCGCTACGTTGAACATTCTGTATCGATGATTTATAGATCCATAAGTTTTTCTCATCCATTGTTTAGGAGATAATTTGCTACGAAAAAACTTCACAATCGATCTTATATTACTGCAGCCAGCACACGCCTACCTTTTTACGATTAAGCAAAAAAATATGTATTTACAGCTTCACAATCAATGGGGTATTAAACAAGACAATGCAATTTATTATCGACTTTTATTACTTGATCAACTGCTAAAATATTATATTCCTCGCTACGTATTCCATTCAGTAATAATATAATTTCCACAATGAAGTGTTTATTGCTATCAACATATTTATTGATTTTATTGTTCGACTAATGACTTTGGAACACCTTTCCTATAAAGTCTATTTTCTGTCAGCTATCAAGAATTAGTCTTGTCGATTCAAGGGTATAATAGGATTATAAAATTCCAAGTTTTTAATTAAAACAGTAACATAAACACTTATCGTGTCAAGTAATATCAAGATGTATAGCTTCTAAGTTATTCTTTGCCATTAGCATATTGCCACAACTGCCTATAGAAATATAATAATAATGGCAGCATTGAAATTCAATGGCACCACTTTAATTGCAAAAACAATAAAAATGACACATGTGACGTGATCAGGAAAAAATCTGCATCCTTTTTCCTATAACGTCGATCTAGAGTCAATTGTTCGCCGCGACTTGTCTGGCAGATCAAGTTTTTAGAAACGGCAGCAGAATTCCATAGAATCTGGTTCAGTCACGCCAACTTAGCTAATGAAAAACAATTATTTTGCAATCTATGTCTCACGCTATTAAACTATAAATCTAACAGAAGCCTTTGACACAGTTGAATGTGCAACAAACAATGTTGCCTGCGAACCTTGTCGGATATTCTACGTAACAGATTAAGTCGACACGTGTACGGTGTAGATATATAAGACAGGTATCGAGACTTCGTTGTTTTGCGTCAGAAACTTGCTCCGCGGTCGGAGTCTCCCAAGGAGCGGTTATTGGACCACATTTTTACATTTCACATGTGACTAATTACTGACATTATTATAGCCCTTTATGAAATACATTATTCACGTCCGTTATGAATAAATCAATGTATGAATCGATTGTGTACAATCAATTTTCAATAAATAAACTGTGTTTAATTATAAAAGATAAATTGGTTGTGTTGGTATTTAGGAAATTGTAAGAACAACCGCTGTAGCGCAATAAGATCATATTTTATTATAAGCTGACAAAACTAAGATTATAATCGCTAGTAGTTTATTGTATTCAGATTTATATAAAATAATAGCTACTAACTATTTACGATTACGCAAATATAATAATTTTGTTAAAAGGCAAACTCAGTGTTTTGTCGAAGTACTGGCTTTTGAAACTATGAATAAATAATACGTGTAATGACAACTTGTAGACGAATAATAAAATTACAATCTGTAGATCTATAAAAATAACCTGATACCATTAATAAAATGACACAAGATGCTTAAATAACATTTCTAGATCATTAGAATAGTAATAAAAGGTGATCATAAACATAATTACTAAAATATGGTTACAAGATACTAATTTGCATCTTTACATCGCACAAAGTAATTATTATCTTGTAAATAAATAAACGGAATGATCATTTTAACAATTATGAAGTTTATAATGTCATAAATAGTATTACTAACAGACATTACATCATCAGACATTATTGCCGTTTATTAATCGAGCAGGTCATCAACTAAAGGCTTTTAATGAAATGTGCAGTCTCATAAGTTTTATTATTGAAGGTACTATTTTTTTCTTTTATTTCATGTTGCCTTTCAAGGCAAAACATTTTGAATGTAATATGATTTTGAAATGTGATTTTAAAGAAAATAAAGGAAATAGGATAAAAGGGACACCGGCTCACATAAACAGTTACCATGGTTTGGTACATCATTTTGAGCACATTATCAGTTGACAGCGTTGAGGAGTTTTTGATGCCATTTTTAAGTATTTATTGTTTGTATTTTTTTGTTTTTTTATTTTATTTTTTATTAATCACACTAGGAATTTCTCCTGTATCGTCACATACACAAACAGTCAAGCCTAGAATAACTACCTGTAGGCCATACAAAAATTTGTTACGTGCAGAAATCGAACCCGAACACGCAGTGCAGCAGACAATCGTTCAGCCACTGTGCCAACCGTGATCGAAATACACTTTTTTCTGCAGATTAATAATAAAGGCATATTATTTTATACTTGCTTGATAAAATTCTTATTCAATATTTTACCCTTTGCTATAAAATTTGCAAGCAATTCTCAATCATGAACAAATCGATTTCTTGACGCAGCATGCAGAATGCAGCATGATTTGCAAAAGTTATTCTCTTCACATGCAGGACCAATCTCATTAACATTTTAAATACATAACAATGATAGTGAAAAATCAGAACTGCGTGTCAGTTCTAATAATAAGTTTCTTAAAATATTCTTAAAAAATAATTGGCTTGCTAACATTGATTGCATTTTTTTGCGTTGAAAAGCAAAAATAAAATACACTTATTTACTTCTAGATACAAAGGCTATACGATGATTCCTCAAATATAATCTAGACCAGTCCACTGCTAGCCAAAGGCGACTGATTATATTCAAGCTGACTGATTGAAAATTCAAATCGAAAGTCTAACATTTTAAATTCACGCACTTTTTCCCTTGTATGGTCAGTACAACTGTTATTAAAGACATGTGCATCAGAATTGCTTCTAGCCATACACGATGGTTTCGGTTGAAGTTTATAGTTAATTTTATTTTTACATGTCTAATAGTTGGTTGTTTTATCGCTTGTAAGGGTTATTAGGAATCATTTTTCAAAGTTGAGTGTTTTTAATTCCATGACATTTACAAATATGTTGGGTATAGCCTGAAGATTTGAAAACCATAATTATATTAGCTTTTGAACAGAAATTTAATGGACATTTGGCAATAGTCTGTATTTGTGCCCGGGTGATGACAGGCTCACCTCCCAGTGCCTCCCACCTCTTATATGGGACTTGAACCTGGCGAAATTGTGGGTGTACTTGTTAGGTACCACCTCTGCATAACCCTTCGAGGATAACAAAGCGTGATGTTTTGTTGATGTGTAAATAGTCATTATCTGATAAGATTATATTCTCGAATTATATTAAGTTTAAAAGAATCTTAATCTGATAAGAAAAAAATATTAAGGAATTTTTATATTTTTTTGAAAGTCATTATTGCAAAAAGATGGTAAAAAAAAAAGTTACCAAGACTATTTTACAACAAAATTCCGACAAGATCGAAACTATCACCACGTCTTATTAGTAAGTAATAAATCAACGATTACTTTAATAAGCCTAGGACTTAATCATGATTATTTAAATTTAAGATAACAAAGTAGCATCTTTACCGTACATTAGAATTATAATTAATCAGATAGATAACATTATTAATTTATCACCAATTACGAACCGACAATAAGTACCATAAATCATTAATAATTAAATTCACTCAGCTCCCAATAAATAAATAATAATAACTATTTACCTATAGGATTCAACTCCACTGTACGGCTATCTCAAACATTCCTATAAGTAGCTTTATCTAAACAAGTGGCATTCGGTTATAACCGAAACGGGAATCGAACCCGTTAAGGGCCTTGTCGCAAACAGCTTTAGCAGAAATAACTTGATTATGCTTGACAGAAAATCAGTTAAGGCAGCCAGTTAGCTTTGGTCTCTAGAGACAGATAGTGTGACCTCGATTTTGTATGAAATTTCCAGGACAGTGCAGGGGGAGTGAGACCAATGGTCATTGGTCTCGTATATCTCCTTTGATACTTGATTGTCTGATAGAAATCAGATTGAGTTTCATTGGCGATTGTTGGCTTGACTCATGACTGCAACGGCAAATATGATTTATATCCAACGATAATTTTGTAGAAATCCACGGAAATGTAACAGTTGTTGTTTATTTGTAACACTTAGTTGAGTGTCCTGATTTGCCAGTTGAAGAGACGGAAATGTTTAAACAGCTGCGAGACTGTTTAATCATTTGTAAGGTTTTGACTGTTATTATAATAACCAACTACATAGGTTTGTTATTGCAAAATATTTGTCCTAAAGAATGGCATTTCAACATTCTACAAGAACTTAGTTCGGATTTAATGGGTGGTCGTAGGTTCGCAGTTATGGTTTTTTTTTCAATAGGTAGGTACTTTGATATTCTGAAGATTTTTTTTTCGTTTCGTATGATCACTTGACGTCGTAAATACTAATAAAATCTGCTATATTAATTTAGGATAAATAAACTTAAAAATAAAACTTGTTTGTTATGCTTAGCCCGTTTTATTAAAATTTTAACTGTAAATCTAATATTAACCTTCTATTTAAAGCATCAATGTAAGTATTTCCTACTTTAAGTGAACACCAGCTTAAAATACCGTTGTAATCCCTAGATCTTACGACATTCAGCAGTTTATTCGAACCTCGGACTACTCAATTACACCTCGCCTTGCAATACTTAATCCTGAACTACCGATATCTCTGCTTACCTTGTATAGTAGCAAGAGTAATGACAGTTTTAGCCATTTCGGTAACAACCAATATTTATGGACAATTTCTTCGGTACTTGTTTGTAGGGTGGCGTGGTTATAAGTAAGGAAAATATTTAAAGTTTCAGATTAAAACATTGAACAATAATTAGTAATGCGATATGTTTTACAAGTCCGTTGCACATGGAAAACTGTTTCAGGAATTACTTTAATAGGAGAAAAGTTTAATTAGTTATTTTTATTGATTGATCAAAACATTTACAATGCATGGTTAACGACAAACATCTTTGACAGTAACACAGTGATATCTTGCAATTTGGCCATTCAGTCATTGTGATGCTAATTAAATATTATAATCTTTTAAACCTTTTTAATCCACAATTGAACTTTTCATACCTTAAACTGTACACCATGATCTCAATCTTATATGAACCGCTGAGTCAATTTTTGTTTGCCACGACTAAAACTATGAAGAAAGTCTCGTTAACCCTCAAAGTTTGGTCACCCCATCTGTACCGTACACCACATTTTACAATGGCTACTGTGACCAGTCGATTAGGGATCTGGTTGGTCTTGGGCCATATTTGGGCCCACTGATAGTTATAATGCTAATAACAAGAAAACCATACTGTTGTGGGCTTTTGGCAGCACAGTTACATTTAAAACTAGTTGGGAAACGTGGGTTTAGTTGTGGGAAAAGTGTTTACCTAAGTTGAAAGCGCGCGCGAAAATTAAATAGTCTAACTTTTTTATGCAAATTGTGTGTTGATTAAAATACGATTCGCTATAGTTTCAAATATGGTTTTACATAATTCTAGTCACACACAACCTTCTAAGTTCATTTTAATCTCAATGCATGACTTGTCATGAAATAGTCATAAGAAAAATTTAATTTCGCGGGTTACCCTGGCGCGTCTACTTAAGTAACTGTAGGTTGGTCCATTTTGATTAGAACTCGTACAATCTTCAAATACGTAAAGGAAAAATAAAACCTGCCTCGTAGGTTCAGCGATTACAAGGACGACTGCGGATAACAGAGTTATTTGTGTCAGAGGTTCAATCCTCGTGTTTTTAAAAATTATTTCGATTTGTTTTTCGGGATTTATTATCTTGTTGAATCTCGGAGTCTAGATTGTTGCTATATTTCTAGGTTAATCTTAACAAAGGAAGAGCGTTACTTGAGCATATAGAATCTAGCGAAACGTGGTCTGCATACTCCTTTGAAGGATGCAAGCGTAATGGTATGTTGATATTCTTAAGATATTTATAAACATTATGGGTATTATTGTTAGCTGAAGATACAAATACCGTTTATTGTCTTCCAATGAAATATTAAAAGGAAGTGAATATAAAATTTATGACGATTCTAGTAAGGAATTTATTACTTATTAGAATTTTATTGTTATAAGAAGATGCTCTATTGACTGCTAAGTATTATAGAAACTACATTTATTATTTTTGCTTCATCTACCAGGAATTTCAGTTGCAGCTAGAGAGTCTGGATTTGTGTGCCCGGTTGATGGCAATAGGGTCGTTCTTCGGTCGATCGTCTATAACATGGGAGTAAAACAGAACTTGCGAAACGTGGGTATTCCTACTATTAGGTTAGGTACACCTCTGCCTATCTCTTCGTGGATTACAAACTTGATGTTAGTCTTTTCGACTGCACCTGGCACTACCTGTAGTGTTACCAACTACTCACCATTAGGTATTCAGCAGAGGAGATCGGCAGTTAATAAAATATCACTGGTCTAAGAAGTACTGTCGCGGAATGACAATCACAGTGACAGTTAGTGCGAATTTGAATCTTAGTGCGTTTGGTACGTGAAGTGGGAGTGTGCATTGTTTCAAGGGTAGTCAATTAATACTGGTTTTATTGCAGTTGAGTTGTGGAGAACTTATTTATTTAAACTTCATGCACAATAGTGATACATAGGCAGACTTAATGCCACAAGGCATTCTCTACCAGTCAACCTTAGGGTTAAATAAGACAACACCAAACACAACAACAACAACAACTACTTATCAATATGTTTTGATCATCATTTTCTCTTTCTCATCACAATTCATTTGAAGTCTTCTTTTTCAGTATTTCTCTATTACTCGTTATGTTATCAGACACCTTTTTTGCCTTATCATCCTTGATACAGTCCATCTATCGTTTTTGTCTACTCGTATACCCCTCCACATTCCTACTTTTATTGAATCAACATGTTTATTGAAAGGTACTTATAAAAGTTACAGGCTTATCAACATCTGCCAAGCCTCTTCCTAATTGGGGTCTGCTTCCAGTCTTATTGGATTCAACTGAATACCAGTGTTTTACTTGAGTGTCTGCCTATTTGATCTCCACAACCCAGTTAGTACAGGCTAATACGATAATACCTTGCTAAGACTCGTCGGCTTGACTCAAGAAAAATAATATTGCTCTACCTATTATCACCACGTCTAGTGAATTGTCTGTCCAGCCTATCTCCATTTCAGAGTTTGCTACTCATACTCCAACGTAATGTTTTTATTTATCGAGTGATTAGTGCCTAATCTAGTGTCAGAGTTTTTATACCACCCATGGGCCGTTGAGATACAGGCATGCTGGTTACCTCACGATGCTTTTTCTTTGCCGTGATAATAATTATACAACACACACATGAATCCAAAAAATAGAGTCGGGGTTTTTTTTTTTTGGTGGGTGGAAAATCATCAAATACACCCCCCCCCCCGCTCTTGGGAAGAGCGGAAGGAAGTGTCAGACTTTAACTGACTAAAAACCAACCCATGTTCCTTCTTCGCCTTGTGCCGAGGCCGCGTTATGCCATTTCGATAATCCGCAGCCCCGACGGGCGTCGGCCCTTGCATGTTGCTGACATCTCTATGAGGCGCGCGTGGAACACGAACGCGCCGTCGACACGGTCTGTTGCCGTCATAAGACGGCCGGACGGCGCGCTAACCCATTACTTACCGTCCAGTTTCTACTCACCCTAACTTATAATAAAACTGAAATCTCACACACTGTGCAAATGGAAACGCACAGGTCCCTTTTAAGGGCCATTTAGTATGCGCAGTGTTCCTGTTACGAGCTAGCGCTGCGCATATTTGTGGCTCAGGGTTCCGTATGCGACTGCTTGCATAGATATAGGCCGTAATGCACTTTGTATGAATCAGATGGATGGACGGAGTTTGTGGTGCTTGATTGAGTATTGTAATAACTGGTGTTGCGAAAATATTATAAGCCTCGTTGGTCTGGTGGTCGCAAGAGCGTCTGCTGAGCAATGGGGTATTGGGTTTGATTCCCAGGTCGTGCAATCATCATCAACAGCCTATTAATGTTCCCACTGCTGGGACACAGGCCTCCTCTCTTTTGAGAGGGAATGGGCTATAATCTACCACGCGGGCCCAGTGCGGATTGGTAGATGTCACATGTCTTCGAATTTTTTGGATCTAAGACATGCCGGTTTCCTCACGATGTTTTCCTTCACCGTTTTGAGAGCAGCGGTGATGAAATAAATTACTCAAAGTAATGTGCCTGCCTGGGTTCGAACCCACGACCTACTGTTCGTAAGTCGGTGCCGCCACCACTGGGCCACCGTTGCTCTATCAATGTCGTGCAATATTATTGGGTTTTTCTATTAGAAATTGCTCAATAGCAGCCACAGAGTCTGAACTAGGTTGATGGCAATAGGCTCGCCCCCTATTAAGTGGGACTTCAATATAACTGGCGGAATGTGGATGTACTATTAGGTACACCTCTGCCTTAGGCTTTGTGGATTACAGGCGTGATGGTATGATAACATGTTAGAACTCAACCATCACTCAATTAAGGAATAAACTGAACAACGGAGTAGTCCTAATAGCTAAATACTCGTATATAATTAGTTTGTGGTTACCATGGGTAATACCCGCACTTACCTAGTCTTTACAGGTTTTATCGTGTCGTATTTATTTGCTAATGATGCTACCACTAATCAGTTCCTCTTACCCTGCCTAAGAAGCCAGGAGATGACTAGAAATAAGACGATTTCTTGGGACTTGACTACTTAGGGAAATTCACTATTTACTATGTAATGAAGAGCGGAGAGTCGTGAAGAGATGTGTGGTAAACAAATGAAGTAGGGTTTTCCAGAGTGGTTAGACAGTATAAAGGGTGTTACAGTACCCTTAACGAAGCCGAAAGGTACTTGTTCTCCCCGCCACTGATTTTTTTTTGTTCTAGCTAGACCATACCTGGGAATCCCCTAGATATGGAGATTTTGGGGTCAAACTTCTTAGTTTTTTCACTGTTTTTTTTAACACCAGTTTTTCAGGTTACAACTTTACGTAAATTACCTCCACGACTGTTTTTTTCACCCCAAAAAAAAAAACCTAATACCTAGTTTGATGTACATGTTGACGGTTTCGTGAAAGGTTCGTTCACACCCTGTATAGATAATCGCTGTCAAAATGTTTCATGTTTCAGTCGTTTCTTCAGTTGATGGTGTCATCATCATCATCATTTCAGCCAAAAGACGTCCACTGCTGGACATAGGCCTCTCCCAGGCGTCGCCACATTGACCGGTCCCGTGCGTCTCTCATCCAGCGGGTTCCTGCAACCTTGACCAGGTCATCGGTCCACCTAGTGGGAGGCCTTCCAACGCAACGTCTTCCGGTTCGCGGTCGCCATTCCAGAACTTTTCGGTTCTGCAAGCAATGTGCCCTGCCCATTGCCACTTAAGTCTGGCGATTCTTCGGGCTACGTCGGTAACCTTGGTTCTCATGCGGATGTCCTCATTTCTGATTCGATCACGCAAGGAAACTCCGAGCATAGCCCTCTCCATTGCCCTTTGGGTGACTTTGAGCTTTCTGATGAGGCCCATTGTGAGCGACCACGTTTCGGTCCCGTATGTAATCACTGGCAACACGCACTGGTCATTTTTCTTGAGGACTTTCGTCTTGAGACACTGCGGTAAGTTGGACGCGAAGATACCGCGCAGCTTCCCGAACGCTGCCCAGCCGAGTCGGATTCGACGATTGACCTCTTTCTCGAAGTTAGATCTACCCAACTGGACCGTTTGTCCCAGGTAGACATAATCGTTCACAACTTCGAGCGTAGTCTCCGATCTTGATAGGAGTGGGTGTTACATGAACATTCAACATAACCTTGGTTTTGTCCATGTTCATTTTAAGACCCACTCTTTCGGAAGCTCTACTGAGGTCATCGAGCATTGCACTGAGGTCTTCCATGGTCTCAGCCATGACCACTATATCGTCGGCAAACCGAAGGTAAGTGATGTACTCGCCGTTGACGTTGATGCCAAATCCTCTCCAATCCAGAACCTTGAAGATATCCTCCAATGCAGCGGTAAACAGTTTCAGAGATATGACGTCTCCCTGTCTCACACCGCGCTGCAGAAGGATAGGTTCCGAGGTCTGGTCCTGAAGTCGGACTGACATGGTGGCGTTTTTGTACAAACACTTCAACACCTCGATGTACCGGTAGTCGATTTGGCACCGTTGGAGAGACTGCAGCACAGATGGTGTCAGAACGATCTAATAGGCGTAGTTTCATTCTTTTCAACAAGATACCTACAAACTCAAACTCAAATCATTTATTTCAATTAGACCATTACAGGCACTTATAAATGTCAGACAAACAAATATTGCGAAGCTACAGTCACAAGGCATAATAGTGAAAGTACTGTCAATGGGCCACAATGGGCAATTGAGATCGACGCTTTAGAATGCTAAAGCGTAGATCTTTATGGAGAAGAATGAGCAAGAAACTCCAAGGACACTCGATGTACAAAGAAATATAAATAGGGTTTTAAATGCGTTATGAAATGTTGTTACGTTCTAGGGGGTATAGAAGTCCATGTCATGTTTCTTTCCGTGCCTCATAAAGCCACAGCACGGCCATGGTATATTTCGGTGTAGTGGCCAGACTCTTCAAGCCTAGAACAAACTACAAAACAAGTAATTAAATAAAAAAATTAAAAAACCCCAACTCAATAAAGATAAAACATTGGTTCTCCACTTTTAATCCCTTTAAATCAAAGTTTGACCAAGTTTAAAGGGAGTAAAAGTCAAAAAACTATTTTCAAGCTTTTTTGTTTTAATTTCATTAGTTTATATTCCTCATTCCCTTTCAATATAGTGTACATTATTGAGGGAGTTGTAAAAACAAACGTAATTCGTCATTTTGTGATGGCGGCCATCTTGGATTTGAAATTTGTTTTAGTGTATAGTATTCTACTAATCAAGCCCTTTCATTTGATACCCATATTGATAGGAGTTGTGACCAAAAATATCTAGGTACTCCGCCATTTTGTGGCGGCGGCCATCTTGGATCGATGTTTTTCAACCATAGCTAAGAACACTTTCGACTAATTCAATTCACCTTTCAAACAAAAAAAAACTAAATCAAAATCGGATCATGCGTTCGGGAGCTACGATGCCACAGACAGATACACACATAGACAGATACACAAACAGACACGTCAAACTTATAACACTCCGTCTTTTTGCGTCGGGGGTTAAAAATATTTAAAACATAACACAAGACAAAAACATTCGGCTCCAAGTAGACCCTTTACAAAGTCACGATATTCCATTGACAGTACAAGAATAACATGGAAAAAATCTTATAAGGGCTAAAGATTGTACACACGAACTCATTTAGCGGGATGTGTCTTAGATGTTATCATGTGCTCCGAGCTTTATGATCGCCGATTATATAGAGCGTGGTGTAATAATGAAATATATAGAACACGTGATGGTTCTGTAGGTTAAAGGCGAGAGAATATTATGTAAGTAATTGGTCTAGTGGCCGCAACTGCTGCACATACGATTTCCAGGTCGGGCAAAAAGTTATGACAGAGAGTTGCTGATGACGGCTCTTAGAAGAATCGAGTTGAATTTTTCCTCCTATCATTAAGAAAATAACCCTTTAGTTTCTAACAGTAGCAAAATAAATAGCAGTTGGGACAGAGGGAACAATATTACAAAATTTCCGTTGTCACCAGCAGTGGAGCATCGTTCCGCTAGTGGGGACGATAATACACTAACAAATAGCAGGAATTATAATAATAATATGACAGTAACTTCACAAATGAATCATAATCACGCAACCAAACCCACACAAAACCGTCAGTCTCGCGTAAATCACTTAGGACCTTGAGAGAACCCTAAGTAGATACCTAACTACCTACAATACCATGTAGGTGGTTAGGTTCCAGTCCCTTCTGACGAGGAAGCGGTAAGGTATCGTTGATTTATTCAATCTAAATAAGTAAAATAAACAGATTGAGTACCCCCGCTGGTCGAGAGGTCGCCAGTGCGAGTGCTGAGGATGAGGGTCCAGGGTTCGATTGCCGGGTCCGTCAGAATACTATTAGGTTATTTCCATTTGGAATTTCTCAGTAGCAGCCACGAAGTCTAGAACAGGGGATCGGACAGTCTAGAAAAAATATGATTCTGTTTAGTCCGTCAGTTAGATTATCGAAAAATATTGGATACGTGTTTTTTGTTTTCTCAAATCAATAAAAATTGACGAAGCTATAGCGCGTCAAAGATCATGGAGTGGGGCTTGAAACGTCACTTGAAGGTACAAAATGTACTTCATTCTTACAAATAAGACGTCACACGAGTTTTCAAAGCACTGTATCGTCTTCATTTTTTGTTTACGTGAAAAAAGAAAAAATATGTGCTCAATATTTTTTGGAAATCTATCTGACGGATTAATTAGTTTTTTTTGTCCGATCCCCTATTGTACCCGGCTGATGGCAATAAGTTCACCCCCTATTACAGGAGACATAAAAATAACTGGCAAAATGTGGGTGTACTATTAGATATTCTTTGTCTAATCCTTCCGGGATACAGACGTGATGATATTATTATGTTATAGCACAAAGTGGAAACATGCTTGCTAAATTAGTAATGAAAAGTAAAGATTTGGTTGCATGATTACTGCTAATTTTTACCCGACTACGGCGAAGCCAAAAGGAAGGGTAATGATTTTGGCAGTCTATGTATGTATGTATGTAAGTTGCACCGTAGCGCCTAAACTAAAGAACGGATTTTAATAAATGAGGTGTCAATAGATTCGTAAGAATAGCCCGGGTGACATAGGCTATATAAGTTGTATCAATTAATATTTTTATGACGCTAGTTATATGTCAGATTATAAAATCGAAAAAAAAAATTGAGAAAATCATGACATGTATGGTATCAAATGAAAAATCTTGACGAGCACATTACAAATATACACCTTGCTAATGGCAATCAGTAGCTGACTTCTGTATCAATGAGAATGCCATGGAGGAGCATCAAGTATCAGTGGCATGCGACTACGAAGAATATCAGACAAGAATTATTTTCTTGTTTTCTACTTTTATGACCGCGATTTCGTTAGTAGTCGGGTTTTAGATTTTTAAACTTATTTTTTTTTTGCACTTCGTATATGAGTGACTTTTGGGCGAGAGGGCGTAGTTTCATCCTGCACCCAAGCGGATCTATGGAATTCATGACCTTGCTCCCCTTGTCCCATTCTATTTGAAGTCAGCGCAACAACTTTTCATCTTCCTGTCTCCTCTGTCAGACATCACGGCATCCTCCACTCTCTTTCATATCATTCCTCACGCAATCTATCCATCATTGTTTAGTCTTCATCTATTTGCGGAATCTCTATATGCTTCTCGCAAATCGCTGGCGGTGGCACCGATACTTTGGTCTTATAGCCATAACTAATCAGTAAACAGATTGGTCGCTTAGCTCAAACGCACCGACGATGTGGGCTGATTTTAATTATGTTTTACCCTTGAAGGAAACGCTAGAGTAACTGGTTTTTGTCTTATAACGTTGGAAAATAAAATTGCAGTGATGTTGTTAGAGAAATAGGTACGGTTCGTTGGATAGAACTGGAGCTTCTGAATGGTGTGTTTAAGTTTCAGTTCCTGGAGAAGAACCTTCGAAGACATTTGTGACATCTACCAACCCGCACTAGGCCTCTTTTTTTTTGGCGGATGCGAAATCATCAAATAACCCCTCCCGCTCTCCGGCAGAGCGAAAGGGAGTGTCAGTCTTCTACTGACTAAAAAGCCACCCATGTTCCTTCTTAGCCCTTGTGCCGAGGCCACGGTATTGTTGTATAGGTTGATTATACGTATGCTGTTCTCCTGGAGAAGGACGTATCTTGAGGATATTCTTGTCTTCCTGGTTTGCATTATAACCTAACGTTTTATTGTAATCAATTCCTTATCCTCATCACTTTTCGTAGCTTCGTATCCAGGTCTTCCCCTTTTTACCCGACTACGGCAAAGCCAAAGGAGGGTTATGATTTTGACTGGCTATGTATGTATGTATGTATGTATGTATGTTTGTATGTATGTACGTATGTATGTATGTGAGTATCTTCATCTGTTCCCTCATAGCTTCTAATCCACTTATCGGAACTCGACATATGAGGTATCGTTAGAACCGTCCTAATTTTCCGCTGAACATAGGCAACGTGACGTGTCACAAAAAGCGATTTGGCGTCCTCTAGCGGACAAAAAGTAAGGCTTAAAAAATAAAAATGGAGATAAATACGCCGTGTTTGGTATCATTTGAAAGGTCCTCATTTGTACATTTCCAAAAAATTGCTCAAATTTAAAATCACGCCCTCTAGCGGACAAAAAGTCAAGAGTGAAAAAAAAATTAACACCAAAATTGTTTAAATAAAAAAAAGTAAAAAACTAAAACCCGACTACGACAAAAAAAACGACGCTGAAAAAGTATGAAACAAGATTTTCGTTTTTTTTGTCGTAGTCGGGTTTTTGGTCGAGGTGCGAGTATCCATCAGGTCTTACCTGCTATCTTTTCTGGCTATTTATCTACGAATGGTTCTTTTCTCATAACATCACGTCTGCAATCCCCGAAGGGATTAGACAGAAGAATTAAAGACACTACACACTACACTAATTCTGTTTTAACCCATTCACGTCGCCCTATTATATTGGACTTGAATATATTGAGGCTTTTTCCAACCAGGCACAAATCAAGACTCTGTTGTTGGAAAATTCCTGACGAATTATTATTCGAAAAATACTTTGCCTGACTCGGAGATCGAATCCAGGACCAGATAGTATATCCTGTGAGCCAACTCATGCTGTGGCTTCGGGGATTTTTCACTATGACATCATGTTCATATAAAATACCTACGTTTAAAAAACTTCTAGCTTTTCCCTAACCACAGAAACTATGTCTTTCTAACTTTAACCTATTCAATTAAAAGCTAAGTATACTCGTGCCATATTCTATAACCTTCAAAAGTGAGGGAGTCCTCAACGCAGGAATGTCATTAATGTCAGCAGTAATACTATGGGACAACCTTAATTTATCTCCTCATTTACAACCGCGACTAACTTAAGTTGACAACGATTGAGTTTAGAATTGAATGGTTCTGGGTTTTATAACTGGAGGCGTAAGTTGGTAATGTTCTTATAGTATCTACCACTGGTTCTACAGCTTCACAAGCCTTAGGTTTATAGGGTTAGGGTTCAAATTGGAATGGTTGTAGGTTTTGTAATGGAAGGGTTTGTGTGGTAATGTTATAATAGTGCAAATCAGTCGTCGTGATCAGGGTATTACATTGTCGTGCAATGAATGCGTTTGCAGCTGAGCGGTGGACGGTTTTAAACTCATGTTTTGGAGTTAATAGTTGGGATGTAGAGGAAATCGCGTGTTTTGGGGTGAAAAAGAAGAGAGACAAGATGACTATGTTGAATAGAATAGAATAGAATGGCTCTTTATTATAGCTTTGTTTTTTGAGTATCCATGAATCAAAAAGCTGTTAGTAATGCTTATGACTATGTTGCACTAATAACGGGATAACAAAAAAAATTAACACAACAATAAAAATAATAGTGCTTTACTGCTGCGACAACCCTTGAGCATGAAAGAGTAGAAGCAAAATACAATTCGACCCCAAGAGATGATTAATCCCTAGGTCATCATTATTTTGCACTCCATGTGAGTGACATGAAATGGGAATCTAGCCACATGAGTAGAAATACTATATCTAGGTGTCCGTCAACTTACTGCTCATTAAAATACCTGTACAATTATGAAAATTACTTTGCTTGACAAATTGATCACGGTTTGACTTGTGGTTTTGGAGGAGGGATGTGTACCTACCTACATTTTTAACCGACTTCTAAAAAAAGAAGGAGGTTCTTAATTCGGATGATTTTTTTTATGTTTATTTTGGCATAACTCCGTCACTTGCTAACCGATTCGAAAAATTCTTTTTTTGTTGGAAATGGTATACTTCACGAATGGTTTTTTATCAAAATCGGACAAGCGGTTTTTGAAAAATCAACAAATTTAAAAAAAATGACACATACATTGTCCTCATTATGACCCATGAACCATGAACTTACATATGTAGGTACCACTAAAAAGTGAAAAATAAAAACTTTTTAACAAAAAATAAAACCGACTTCAAAAAAAATAAACACAAAAAAGTGAAAAATAAACTTTAGAAGAAAAATCAGTTTCTGAAGTTGGTGACTTTTGTTTGTTTGATTTCATTTTTTTGTCACCGACTTCAGAAACTGATTTTTCTTCTTTGTCACTGCTGGTTCTTCCAAAGTGTTTTTGTTGACAACTGACCTCCTATATACTATACGGACACTGCTGCCTAACCCTTCAAGATAGCGGGCGTAGTGTTATTTATGATTCGAGCTTAAGTTTGCTCCATAGATCTCAGCGTAAACATAGCTGATAAAGAAAAAAGAAGCTGCTCCAATACACAACCTCCTTTTCTAGAAGTCGGTTAAAAAGACAATAGTTTTACTTCTAACTTATGACAAAGGAATACCTGGCTTACTGTCATGCGTACTGAGTCATATTCTAGTTAAACTTGACATCATATTCGTGATTCACTGCCCTCCTAACCGACTGAACAAAGGAGGGTTACGTTTTATCTGAAATACATTAATTAGACGATTTCGGAGAATTTAAGACTGGTGGCTTCTTGGTTTCTTAGTATTTGGAGATTAAATAAGACGAACCATTTTCCTCTAAAATGATTATTGGCTTAACCGGCTGGTGTCAGCAAGGTGTTCAGAAGCGGTTTAATAATAACAGCCACTTGGGTCAATCTTCAGGTTAAGCCGCGGTTGCCTAGGTTAGTCTATAGATGGACGTCCACCCGTTAAATACCGAGTTTTATCTGTGCCTCGGAAAGCACGTGTGTCCCTGCTGTCAGTTGTAGATCTTTGATAGTCGTTACTGGTAGTCAGTGGCCCGAAAATACGGCTTATTCCACAAATCCCTCCTGAGAAAATCCCCCTCAGGGGGGAAAATTGGACTCAGATGTAAAACATGTCCAGAAAGTCCCCTTGGCATTTTGAGTTATTCCATTTTTCCCCCCTGAGAGAATACCTCGGGGTGGAAAACTGAACTCGAATGTAAAATCATTCCGAAAATCCCCCTTATCATTTTGAATTATTCCACTTTTCCCCCTTATACATATTATCAAGTGGGCCGAGCATCTTAGCCATAGAACCGATGACTATTAGGGTAGACGTGTTATTGAGTGGATACCAGGATTCAGCAAATCAGCAAGCGGTCTAGACGCCCTCAGGCTCGGTAGAGCTACGATCTTTACAGGGTGACTGGTAGTGGCTGTATAAGAGTTGCTGAGAATTGAGTTGAGTGGCATGAAAAGGAGGCCTTTGTCAAGCAGTGGACTGCTGTAGGCTGATAATGCTGTAGTATGATGATGATGATATTCACCTGCAAGCGTTAAAGGAGTGATTATTTTTGTTATACTGGAGAAAACTTTGCATACAGAAAAACTAGCTTCAATGGTCAAAGCTCAACGGGTAACTTAGTGTGAACACTCGTGCCCGAGTTTAAAGTTATGACAAGTTTAGCAATAAATGTCTCGAAGTCGTTGCGATGATGACAGATATATGTATTAACCATAACCTCCCGTCCGCTAATAAATCTCCAGGAGATTTATAACAATGGCTTTTTAATTGTGTCTATAATAAGGCGTATGAGCTCATAAGATATCTTATTAAAAAGCTAGCTCTTTATGCAGTTTCCTAACACAATGACACGATTATATTTTAATTACAAGTCTGACACAATAAGTTTATACCATCATACATTATGATGCTAACTCGCAAGCTCGCAAGTCATCATTCTGAAATAACCCTTAACAGAATAACCAGAATAACTTGGCATTTAAAGGTGACGCTAGTTTCGAATGTCATAGCAATCGTACCCAAATTCGGTACAAGTCTAGTTAGTTCCAGATTTCGCCACGGGCCAAGAGGAACTGGTCGCTCAGTCATCTTTATGACAAACTAGCTGACCCACGCAACTTCGTCTGCGTCACATAAATATAGCTTATAACCTTTCTCGATATCGACTATCCGACATAAATTAAGCTAAATCGTAACAAACAAAAAATCTTATCTTTCCTCTTTATTATACCTAATAGTTCAGATGCGGTTTAGATTAGCTTAGATTATATTAAAGTGTGAATTACTATAGGTATCTCTTACTGTTAAATATACTATAACACTCTATACTTGTAAACAATGATGCAGTAAATATTTTGAATTTGAATTTCCCGGAGGCCAGCCAGAATCCCCCGTACCTACATTGCGACGCGCGAAATATTTTGCCGCGCGGATATTTTTACATTGCGATATCTTCTAAGATATTTGTTTAAACTGTATAGAGTAAAGGGCACAAATATTCTATATTAAATTTCCGTTCTAACAAACACATTTATTTAGATATAGATTAATACCATATGGGTTAAATAAGCTTCGCAAAAAATAATTATTTTCAACCTAACAGTTTAACTGTAAAAAAGGTTACAGTGAGTCAATCTTAAAAGATAGATATATGCTGTCGCGGACTTTTTTTTTGAACTTTTAAAGAGGAACAATTCCTTCATACATGATATTAGCGTAACTTAAACTGTTTTCGCAGCGCACGCAGCGGAAGCTCTCAAAAAGGAAATACCTTTTCCCGTTTTTGTAACATTTTTCATTTATGCTCCGCTCCTATTAGCCGTAGCGTGATGTTATATAGCCTATAGCCTTCCTCGATAAATGGACTATCCAACACAAAAAGAATTTTTCAATTCCAACCAGCAGTTTCTGAGTTTACCGCGTTCAAACAAACAAACAAACAAACAAACAAACAAACAAACAAACAAACAAACAAACAAACTCTTCAGCTTTATAATATTAGTATAGATGATGAGATGGTCTCAGACCACACGTAATTTCTACGAACCAGTACTTGCATAATTTATATAATTAAGAGCAAAGTAATTGTGAACGTAATGGTACCTACGTTTTCATCAGCCGTCATTTTGCATTTATTTCAACTTGGTTCATTGCAGATATTTCACTTAGTATAAAGACGTTCATGTCTTTAGTTATTAGATTTTAATGAGAAGTACTTTTGGTATTTATTTAGGGCTGTCAGCGATCGTTTTTGAACCAATAAATTGAATGGTCTTCTGCAAAAGGACCAACAACAATAGGCTACTTCTGGGTTAGCTCGTTCCATCGACAACTGTATCTATGTCCTTGAGATAAGACTCAATCTCGTCAAGAGTAGACCCATTTCATGTAAAAAATAAACTTTATGCCATTGATTTAGTGATTCTAATAAGACTAACAAGACCCGTTTAAATATTTTACACTGTTGGAATTTCTATTCACTGCGGTGTACTGCTATTAGGCCCGTATTTCACCAATCCTCCAGTCCAGTCCAGTCCTGGGTTCGATTCCCGGGTCGGACAAAAAGTGCTATTGGGTTTTACATTAGAAATTTCCCAGTAGTAGCCCGGAGTTTGGAAGTTGGCGGTATAGTACCCTCGTGCCTCGGTGCGCACGTTAAGCCGTTGGTCCTGCGCCTGATCTCTCTCCGGTCGTGTCGGATTGCCGTCCTATCGGACTATGCGAGAGAAAGGGAACAGAGAGTGCACCTGTGCCTGCGCACACACTTGTGCACTATAATATCTCCCGCGCAGATGGCTAATCTCCGCTGAGATTGACCGCCGTGGCCGAAAAATGGTCAGGAGGACTATATATATTTCACCAAACCGGAGAGGAGTTAGCTAAGACGAGAGGAGATGTGCGGAAATCGGCCAATCACATTAGTTAAAATTAGGGTGTGTAGGGTCGTAAGACCTTACTGCCCACACGATAAGAAGAAGACCTTCTTTAATACTTTATCTTGGGTTTGTTATCATCATTATTGTTATAATCGTTGTTTATTTCAGTTGTTTAGAGTCGGTTGGTATTGCACTGTGTCATATCGTATTGTATGTTGCCCAGGATCAAAGATAATCAAAGACTTGTGACATCTACCAACACGTACTAGGTTATTATAGCCCATTCCCTCTCATAGAGAAACGGCGCGTTTGTGTTCCACGTGCGCCTCAAAGAGAGGTCAGCAACATTGCAGGGCGCAAGGGCCGACTCCTGCCGTGGCTGCTGGTTGATCGGAAGAGATACCGCAGCCTCAGACACAAAGGGCTAAGAAGGAACACGGGCGGTTTTTAGTCAGTAGAAGTCTGAGACTCCCTACCGCTTCGCCCAGAGCGGGAGGAATCATTTGATGATTTCCCAACCTTAAAAAAAAAAACACTTTGTTCCAGCAGTAGGAACATTAGGCTTTAGTAAAATTAAACGAAAAATATTCAAAATATCAAACTAGTACCAACCCTATCAGGGCTAAAATAAATGAAACTTGATCTGAGCTTAGCGTTTAATACAAGCAATACTGAAAGAGCTCTTTGTACTGAATTGTATTTAAATGTTCTTGAAATAGAATGTTGGGGCGATACATTACTTAATGTAGCACGGTTTGAGTCTAATTTAGGATTCAAGTAAGAGTGTTGTACATACGAGTATCTAATAAGCACCGAAAAGTACTGGAGAGGATTCTGATAGCGAATTAGATCATAACATCTATAGTATTCTTGCTAAATGTTAAAATAAGACTAACTAGATGGTGCATTTTTTTCTGACTAATTTACTGCTTATTAAACCCTATTTAACCGGTCACGGTACAGAATGCCTTGTGGTGTGTGCACTCGCACAATGGACACAGGTTTTAGGGATACCAGTTAAAAACGTTCACTAAGCAGAGTACTTAATTCTCCTGCCTGTTGAATAAACTGTGTTTCGTTTTCGGATAAGTACTTATTTATTTAGCAAGGTATCTTCGTGTTCTATTACTACTAATATAACTATGTTATCCTCTGTGAGAAAATATTTATTTTATATTATTTATTTAAGAAATGCCCATATAATAGAATAAAATTATTTATTTACTACCTACTACCCTCATCCGTGTGTCACTGCGGGGGGCCTACTGAAAACCAGCGCTGAGTGTTTTACACCCAGCATATGCTGAGTTGGTTACCCTTTCGTTATGGGCATGCTCAGCGCAGTTGAGCTGTTTAAATAATTGTTAAGCTGTTTGTTGTTATTTGTTTATGTATGTGCTGCTCTTTTGAGGGATGTGTGGTGTGACGCGAAAGGATAAAATAAGGAATGAGTACATAAGAGGAAGTCTGAAAGTGGCGCCGGTGAATGAAAAGTTGATTGGTAATCGATTGTCGTGGTATGGACATGTGATGCGAAGGAATGAAGGAAATGTTGTGAGGAAAATGTTGAGTATGAATGTAGATGGCTATAAAAGGAGAGGAAGGCCAAAGAAACGATGGATGGACTGTGTGAAGGATGATATGGCTAGAAAGGAGGTGACTGCTGAGATGACGAGAAATAGGGAAGTATGGAAGAAGAAGACATGTTGCGCCGACCCCAAATGAATTGGGATAAGGGCAGGAGAATGATGATGTGCTGCTCTTTTGTGTTGCTGCTGTCCATTAACGAATAAATACTTATTCTATTCTATTCTATTCTGCCTTATACAAATTTAGGGTCGGCACAGTATGTCTTCTTCTTTTATACTTCTTCTTCTTCTTATACTCGTCATCTCATCAGCATCTCCTTTATTCACATTTCATCCTACAGTCCATCAATCGTTTCTTTTTTTTTTGCATGTCATCTTGCGGGTGAAACTATGAGGCTGGTTTCTGCTTGGCCAGATTCCTGTGGGCTCCTTAACCGTCGTCCAGACTGGAAAAACTTATAGACAACGTGCTAAGGGTAACGTCTTCAAGCTACGAGTCTTGGGGAACGTTACTGGGGAAGACAGCAAAGGGACAAGCTGGATCTTAGTGAGACCATGGTCTATTCTCTACTTTTAAACACATCCACATTCATACTCAATCTGACCAAATTTTCCTCATTACTCAGCATCGCATAAAGTACAATCGCCATAAAAAACCTCGTGCTACAAATTATACCACAGTAACACTCACCAGTAGCTAACATATCGTTATAATTACTGCACAAAGCGTTAATTGAGGTCACATCCATTGAGCCAGGGACTTAAAATAAACAGTGTATTAAGCATTCGGGTCATCGCGATCAAATGCAGTTCGTGCTCGCTAATTGTTAGAATTCATTACGGAACTGTCATGTTTGTTGGACAATGTGCTGTGCTGTTGGTGATTGACATGATATGTTGAGTTTTACATGACATTTTTACAGTTCACGGCAACTTGGTTAGCCACTTGCGTAGAGTTATCGCTCCCTAAATAAATTACAGGCCGTCCTAAAGCTCGTTGGGTTGACGACATTGTCAGAAGCGGGAAACACCTAGATGATGATGGCGGAAAAAAGGGGGGCTTATATCCAGCAGTGGGTGATTCCGGGCTGATTTGATGATTATGATGAATTAAATTGTCTTTTTTCAATAATTTGTCACATCTAAGTCAGTCTGGGTGCAGGAGCATGGCAAGAGTTTAAATCCTACTAGAAAGGTGAAGTTGACTTCTTATTTGATTTTTATATCTTTTTCAAATACGATTCCCCATTTCTCTGCCAACTCTGGCTGAGATTCTGCAAAATCCCATCAACGTTAGTTTGGTAACAGAAAAGGCGATGATAGCAAATGGTTTAATCAGTAGTATTTTAAGTATCTTATAGGTTTACATCATCATCATCAGCCTATAATGTTCCCACTGCAGGTACTCAGGCCTCCTCTCTAGGAGAAGGATGGGCTATAATCTACCACGCGGGCCCAGTGCGGATTGGTAGATGTCACATGTCTTCGATTTTTTTGGTTCTAAGACATGCCGGTTTCCTCACGATGTTTTCCTTCACCGTTTTGAGAGTAGTGGTGATGAAATAAATTACACAAAGTAATGCGCCTGACGGGGTTCGAACCCACGACTCACTGTTCGTAAGTCGTGGTCGCCACCACTGGGCCACCGCTGCTCTCAGGTTTACATACAACCTGTCAAATGCCTTTGTATGATACTGTTAGGAACAGGTTCAACAGTGAGACAATTCGTGCAAGAACATTCCTTCATCTGGTTGTAATAAACGTGATCTGGCATCAATTGTTATACTCCAATTATATGATATTAATTGTGATGATTTTGCATATTGTTACCGTCGTTATTATTCGTGCGCTAGTAGGTAAATGAATATAACTGAATTTTTCTATTCTATAATAGCTACTGAAAGAGCTGAAATTAGTAGGTTTGGCTATTACTTGTCACCTCAGCAGTCACCTCCGTTCTAGCCGTATTATCATCCATCGTTTCATTGGTTAGAGCCATCTACGTTCATACTTTAGTATGAACTTGCCTCACGATATTATATTCTAAATTTTATTTTGCTGCACCAACAATAATTGTTAAGATTGAATCAGCACCTGCACTCAAATCAAATTCAATTAAAACCTCAGTTTTATTAAGTCAAATTAATTGTTGCTTGTATTAAAATTATTTATTATCAATCGTTAATACTCCTCGTTAAAATTAAATATGCTTATAAAAGAACAACTCAATTAACCCGGCATGATCAGTATCGTGTTTTATTTGAATATAAATATAGTTGTAAAATCAATAAGTAAACCTGATTAATGTTTACCAGCTGGATATACTTGCTTGATTATCATCATCTGCCTAGCCTTTTCCCAACTATGTTGGGGTCGGCTTCCAGTCTAACCGGATGCAGCTGAATACCAGTATTTTACATGGAGCGACTGCCTATCTGACCTCCACAACCCAGTTTATACTGGGTAATACGATACCCTTTGGTAAGACTGGTTGTCAGATTTCCAGGTCACTGACTACCTGTAACGACTGCCAAAGATCTATATATGACAGCCGGGACCAACAGCTTAACGTGCTTTCCGAGGCACGGAGGAAACTCGGTATGAAATGGGCGGTCACCCATCCACATACCAACCAAGGCAAGCGCCGCTTAACCTAAAGATTGACCCGAGTGGCAGTTATTATTACGCCACGAGCTCCTCTTATATACTTGCTTGATTAGTACCTAATTAATTAAGTAAGTATACGGAAAATAAAACTTTCGTACACTATTAGAAACCAAGATAATGATTAATTAGTATTTGGCGGCTGCATGAGCACACTAATCTTTGTAAAAATGGTTCATTTCATTTCAATGGTTAAATTACCACTGATAAATATCCAGATTATGATTATACAACCTGTTTAGATGGAGGTTCATGGATTTCTCTAGCATGAAGTGTAAATGTCGTGTTGCCCCACAAACTATAGGACATTTGATGTCGTGTCCTGCCTGTCCTGTTATTTGCACATCACAAGAGTTTATGGACGCTTTTTGCCAAAAGAACGGAATCATGAAGTAATTGGAGATTAGACACTTTACGCAGTAGCTATGGCAGACGATAAAAACAATTTTCAGACTTAGCGGTGACACTGCCGTACCCCCAATTTACGGGTGTACAGTTCCCAAATTAATCTCTGTATTCCTCTTCTTTCAGGTCTTACTTCATCTTGCTTCATCTTGCAACTTTATGCCAGGACATGCAGATGTGGTAAGAATACTTTCTTTTTAAAATGTGCTATTTAATTAATAATTTTATACAGCAGCAACATTTTATTTTATTTTTTTTTATTATAAATGGGCCTGCTCTTGACTTCAATCTTGCCCTGAGGGCAGCGATGATGTCGACGATTTTCTCGTAGTTATAGTCTTTTCTAGTAGTTGAACTGGAGATCCTGTGAAATAGTTGCATAAAACTTCTGAAGATGAATATTATGATCACTATTCCAATTACCATTCTACCCAGTCAGAGTCACAATATTTTTTAAATGCCTATGGTACGAAGCTCTGAAACCCAACAATGAACCGAGATTTCGCATTAGGATTGGCAAGTATGCTTAAAATCACAATATCAGTAAAATAATTAAAACAATAAACATTATCAGTAAAACTCACCGTCCGTTCAATGAAACGTGACTCAAAAACTGGCCAAGTGCAAGTCGTACTTGCACATATAAAGGGTTTCGTACCATTGTAGTAGACATTGAGAGACTTTCCATGTTGAACTAATTTCTGTATTTTTTTCAAAATTTTAGGTTCAGTAATTTCAGAGATAAGGGGTGGGGGTGGTTGGACAGACAGACAGACACACGAGTGACCACGAGCCACGACCACGAGTGTCCTATAAGGGTTCCGTTTTTTCCTTTTGAGGTATGGAATCCTATGGTGTAATTTATCTATAATATGTATGTATTTAGAAATATATAAGTATGTTTATCAGTTGTCTAGTACCCATAACACAAGCTCTGCTTAGCTTGGGACTAGATGGCGTTGTGTGATAGTTGTGGAATATTATTATTATTATTAAAAAAGAGATTATCCGACCAAGTGACAAAAAAGACTCTCATCAATTATTCCGCCTTGCCTTTAATGATAGTTTTACGTGAAGATCCGCAAACGGTCTATTGTTAATTCTGGATTAATTGGTCACTACATAAACAGGCTGCTTTATTGACTTTAATTAGTGTTATTAGCGGCTATTTACCAGCTTTTCTTGAAGTCGAGAATTTGTATGATTATCATTTCTTGTGAAAAGCTCAGCTGTAGGAGTTGACAGCATTTTTGAGTTGTTTAATTGCTTAATATAGTCTGGGTAGACGTGATTTTATTTCGCTCTCTCTGGTATATTTGGAGACTGACCGTTCTTTTACATTGTTGACTGATTTACTTAAGATGGGACAGTTGACGAAGTATTCACTATAAGGCCTTAATGCAATTGCATAATGCAAAGTGACAAATTGAATCTTTTTAGTGTTTTCTGGATTCAGGTTATTTAACAAATAGCTGTAATGGCAAATGATATTTCTCAAGGGGATGATATTTCAGAAAATATTTGTAAATATGCTTACTTTCTCATGCTTCTAGGGATCTGAAAACAACGATGTAGACAGTGAGTATTAATGAACAAATTAAAAATGTAGATACTGAAACTTATTCCCTTCCTTACTGGCTAAGAAAAGTAAATTAGTAATAAGCCCAAATGTATAAAATATTGATTCGTCTCATATCAAATTAAACAGCGCAGTTTTTTTCATAAAAGGACACTAACCAACCAACTAATTGTATTCAATATTTTGAATCAACATTAGGTCTGCATGAGTTAATTCCATCAATATTTATAACTGGTCCCTCAATCTCTATTAATGGACACAGGACAAGCCATGTCCCAGTCAGTCCATGTCTTGTCCAAGAAATCATTTACATTGGCGTGTGCATTGCGGATGCGCCAAACATGGGCATTTAGAGGCATAATGTCATACTCAGGGATTTTCAGATAGGTGTTTGTTTGTGTGTTTAACGGCATTATCAATAGGTGCATTTTAAAGTTTTAGTAACGACTGCCTTGTTGATCTAGTTTGTAGTTTGATCTGTCGATTCCAAGCACTCGCGGAGTGTTATTGGGTTATTCACGCCACGGAGTCTGGATTTGTGCCCAGTCGATGGCAATATGGCCGCCCCTTATAACATGAGATTTAAACATGCTGGCGGAATATGGTTTTAGGTACTAAAATTAATATGGGTATACTTCAGCCTAACACTTTGGGGATTACAGGCGTGATGTTATGTTTGTGATATTATTGTCATCATCAATAGTACCTTTCCTCTTCTTAGCCTATCGATGACAAATCAAATAGAGTGGGCCCAAAATTTTGCTACGAGTTTAGCACTTTCAGTAGCCTACATTAACTCCTGTGATGTGCAAATAACAATAGTCCTTTTTAAACAAATACTTTCAGCCCTAGTAGTACATTTACTTGCGTATCTTCTGGATCCCCAGTAGGTGGCAAGACTCGAACAAACCCACGACACGTAACCAGTGAACAAACACAGGACCGGCGACAATTACTAAGTAGCATTGAAATTTGTTCTAGCTAACTCAGTTTCCGAGATTTGCTCACAGCCTCACAGATAGAATCCGGAAAGGCATGCGACTCGTTTAGTTTACTGTGGACCGTTGGCAGAAAAGTTTATAAAAGTTATTTATTTATTAGATACCTAAGGTACACCAACGACATATTTTCAAATATTGTCACTAGTCTCCTGTGCTGTGTAAATAAATCATAATTAATACCGTAATTCTTAATAAACAATCATTTTATAATTGCTTATTAGGCCTTTCTTATAAGCCTATAATTATTGTCCCACATCAGGGCAAAGGCCTCCCTCGCCTCTTTTCAATTTTCACGATCTAGTGCGATTGTAGGACAATGCTCTGCGAAAGAGTCCACCTCATCCTGTCATGTCCTTGTGGGGCCTATGTGAAACATAATATTTTGATTTTGTCTTTTTGAGGTAAACCAAGATTATTTTATTGTTTCAAACGTAACAGAAACAACTTACTCCTCATTTTTCTGGTGGGCTTGTACTATGCTCATTTCCAAAATCGATTTGTTATTGAGATTTTTGAGTAGCCGAAATCACCATCGCCGTGTCCAGCCTCGGTTATAGGATTGGCTCTTACCTTTGTATGAAACTTTAATACTCATAAAAATAGCCAAACGTTTATTATTTTAAAAATAAAAGATTACTAAACTCCAACATTACGTACTTATATTTCGGAGAAATTAATAGTTTTCTGCGCTTCGATGCCACAAACTCCATCAATGTATCAACTATTCTCCCACCGAACAATTTGTATTTTTTCACCATCTTTTGTCATGATCACCATTTCTACTTCTGTAAACCCTACCGCCTCCACGGCCAGCGCAATCAAGATCCCTGTTCGATTGAGTTATGATGACTCGCGAACGTCGACGGAATGTAACCGCGGCCGTCAGACGCTACCCTTACGATTTTATCTGCGGTACAATAATAGATTGTGGCTGCTTTGCGGCTTGATTAGCTGAAGTTACTGTTAGATGATAGCTTGTTAGATTGTAATTAGAAAATCGTACCTAGTGCTCATTCTAAGGTCTAATTGTGTGGCACACCTACGATCGCAAAGGTTTCAAATTTTCATATTGGTGTTTATGTTAGATGAACAAATGTTTTATGAGCTTTTTACTGTCTCACTGCCGGGCCAAGGCCTACCTCTTTCCACTTTTCGCGATTAAGTGCGATTTTTTAAATCCTATTAGAATGAGTCCCGCCATCTCCTTCCGTGCCTACTCAGAAAATTTCAGTCGTTACAGGTACTCTTTGGCCCGGAAGTCCAACAACCATTTCTAGCAAGGGGTATCGTATTACCCTGTAGTAACTGACTTGTGGTGGTTGAAGATTCAAGATTGTGTCTTGCTTGATGCAGGACTTTACCAGTGTACAAAGGTTTTACATAGATGCTGCTGACTTACAAACTATGTACCTACTTGTGTTTTTCGTGTGAAACTCATAAACTTAGATAATATTCTATGATAAATTCTCATAAACATTATTGCAACAACATTATTATCCAAGGTAACTCGTTTACTAACTAAAAGTTGTGTCAAAGTAAACTTTTCACTATCAACGATCAATGTTATCGTTGAGCGATAGTCTGATAGTGTCCTAACGATAGTATTGACTAACAATAGCTGATTGTGGACATCTAGCCTTCGATTTGGACAAGCTTAGGGCAACTAGGTATTGGAGACCAAACTAGCATGATACACAGAACTATAAATATTTTGTTATCTGGCATCAAAGCCCAAGGTATGAGTAAATTATTATTTTATTATTATTTATTATTTTGTAAGTATTTTATTTTACTTAAAAACTATGTTAGTAACATGCAGGAACATTAAAAAGCAAAAAGAAAATCACAATCACATCAATACACCTGCCTGTGTTCGAAGTTTCGAACCCACTACCTACTTACTGTTCGTAAGTCGGGGCTGCCACCACATCCATCGGGTCTCCGGGGCAGAATGGATACAGGCAGACAGACAGACAGATGGACATGGCGACACTATAAGGGTTCCATTATTGACTACGGAACCCTAAAAAACCAATAAAAAATTGCCTACTACAAAGTTTAGACAAAAGTCCAGCATTATTATATCCTGAAACTTCCTTAACTGGTATCTGTACATAAAGCTTACTGTGCCAATCTGGCTTTACCCTACGAATTACGATCATATCGGTACCAATCATGGATTGTCGATACTTACGTGTTGGGGCTAGGTTCCGCTAACGATAAGCTGTGCTGTTGCAAGCTTGAAGTTTTGAACAGAGTTGTTTGATCTTTTGGGAGTTCTAATATGTATCTAGTACTAACTGAGGTTTTTTTTCTTAGACTGTGTTCATATTGTGTCCCGCAGATGGGCAAAGGCCTCTCTTTTGTCCTTCCAAACATCCCTATCTTGTGCGATATCTGACCATGTTCGCCCCGTAAGCAAGTTAACTGAAGTTTAATGCCCGCTTTGAAGAAGTACTTATAGTCCGGTCAAATTAGACCAAAAAATAGGGGTAAGGTTACATAAATTCCCACCCGGCTGAAAATTGGTAGGATTGTTCAAAACACCATTATAAATTAAATGTAAAAAGTCCCCATCGATCCGACACTTGGAAAAAAAGTTATTCGAGTTCAAAGGTCACAAAAACGAGTTTTTTTGCGATTTTCAGCAAAACGGTAAGTTTTATCATAAAACTTTAAAGACAAAATTATAGATAAGACAATAATCTATAAAAATGACCAAACATTTTCGTTTCTAAGGGCCACCGTTTTTGAAATATTAACCATTCAAAAAATTTAAAGAATTGTAATCTAAGCACGTAGTTTATATACGTGGTGTACCTACTTACGAGTATACATATTATGACGATTACAACTCTTTGAACTTTTTGAATCGATATAAATATCTCAAAAACGGTGGCTTTTAGAAATGAAGGAGTTTAGACATTTTTATAAATTATTATCTGATCTATAATTTTTATCTTCACAAATTTTATGATAAAACTTACCGTTTTGCCGAAAATTGCAAAAAACTCGTTTTTGTGACCTTTGACTTTTAATAACTTTTTTTCCAAGTGTCGAATCAATGGGGACTTTTTACATTTCATTTATAATAATGGTGTTTTAAACAATCCTTCTAATTTTCAGCCGGGTGGGAATTAATGTAACCTCGGATGTCTAAATTGACCGGACTAAAACAATGTCAACAATTAAACTTCTAATGAAAAAAGCAGTGATAGGTACCTTGCCTAACCTAAGAATAGAATTCAGGACCACTAGACAAATTGGTTATTTAATAGCTTGATCTACAGGCTTATTTATGGACTGATTAAATATGTAATTTAGCCCTGATAACTATGTAATATCATACAACCAAAGATAAATACGTGTAAAACCCTTAATTCAAATTTATATCTAACAAGAACGATAGCCAAAGTCTCTAAGAATTATCGAAACAACATTTATATTACATCGGTATGCCAATCAATTAAGAGAATTAATTACTCAAGTCTAAGCTTTAACAAAACGTAATTAAGTACATAAAGTTACAACATAGTGATGTACTATATCGATAAAACGAATTCGATACTCTGATATTTTGTATTGATACTAACAGATACTTTGAAATTCTGGGATCAAAACAAAAGTATCGATATGAAAGGATCGTAGTTATACTGATACTGTTAGCCTGCATCATCCCACTGCTGGTCAAAACCTTCTCCCTACGACCCCCAGTTGTTTCGATCCATGGCCAATGTGAACTACTGGTTACTAGTCTTGTCCATATCGTATCACCGTCTTCTTCGAGGTCTGCCACGACGCCTTGCGGCTGTGTCAGGGCTCCAGAAAGTGGTTATTTTGGCCCAGAGCTTGGGGTAGTGGTTTTTTTGGGCATGCGAAAGACGTGCCCAATTAAATCCCACTTCACTTAATGGCTAGACACAAATGAGTAATAAATACTCGATACTTAATATTTTCGTGAATCCCAGAAGTCCATACGATTTGATAATCAAATAATCGAACCGAAGCCATTCGATACGAATCGTTTCGCACCGTTCCTAGTCCGATTGATCCAATATATCGATACTATTACAAGTAGGTATAGTGCATGCCTAGTTACGAGTGATTTAGTCAAACTATTTGAGTTGACTTTCATTCAGCCTTGCGAAGTTAACGGCATCAAGGCGGTCTGTTGCCAATGCTATTGTATAACTAATGTTGGGTTCCTATAACTTGCTAGTCGGTATTGTAACAACCCGATTTGTTGTATTTAAATTGAGCATGGTCCTAATCTCAATATTGTGTTCGTTTAGAGTTAGAACTTCTATAGTTACTAGTTTATTGTCCACTGTGTTACCATGCGTTGTTTTTCAATAAATTGACTTCGTCTTTGGTCTAGTGGTCGCAAGCGTGACTGCTGGGCATGAGATCTTGGGTTCGATTCCCAGGTAGAGCAAAGTTATTGGATCCTTCGAGGATTGCAGGTGTGATGTTATGCGTTTATCATTAATTGGCTTTAAGATTTTTTTCTTTCTACATATTTTGGACGTAGCTCAATAGACTTTTGTGGTTTTATCTTTATTTATTTTTTCTAAGACTGCTCTACTATCAAATCCTACAAACAAAGCACCCTTTGTACCTATTCTTGGTAACAACTAACATCTAGATACATGATGACTGTATGAAATAGGTAATTAATTCTGACTCACAGATTGCAGTATAATAATCAAAAGGTATGCTTTATGATGCAGTACCTATGTTCCAACTTGTACTTGTACAGAGATCGTGGGCGTCATCAAAGGATGACTGACGGTTTGTATTATTAGCTGCATCATAATCAGGGCCATTATATGAAGCCTTGGGTTCTGTAGGTAATGCTCGTGGGGTTAATATTGCATTTATTCCACCATAATCATCATTCTCTGGTCCTTATCCTAATTTATTTGGGCTTGGACAAATGTGTTGGCGTGTTTGTTCCGCCACTTCTTCTTCCCAGTTAAAACACTAAGAAGTGTCGAAGTGTAGGCGTTTCTGGGGACTGTCTCTTGTAAACTTTGACGTTCAAAAGTACTGATTAACACCCAAATTGGAATAAACGACTATCGGTTTTGATTTTGTCTGCGTGGTATTCCTTATTCTACACTTCTCTATTAGGAGTTGTAATCTCCGTAGTCTCTTTTGTAACTTTATTATCTTTCATTTAGTCACGTGATTTTCTGTTTTTACCCTATTCTAGGTAGTCATAATTATGCTTTGAATGAAGTAGTTAATCTACGGTAACTGTTAGTAAATAATGATATTAAAATATCTACACGCGATGTTTCCCTGTATCTATTGATTTTGCTTTGTCTACTTTATAACATCTAGGTTTAGTCATACACGTGCCGCTGTTGATATTACTCATCTGACCTTTATGAAGGACAGCGTTTGAAAGCGTTATCCAGCGATTCTTTCAACTTATAAATTGAGCTTTTCCTACCTTTAAGAGTTTCGACAACATGAAAACCCTTTGAAGCATGGTTTTTTATGATTATATTATTATTTAATAAAATAGATTTTTTTTGTTTCTCACTCTCTATCCACAGTTTATTTCTTTCCTAGTTAATTCATCCTCTATTTAGTTTACCCACCTTCTCTTTGGAATGCTTCTATTCTTTTCATATTATTAATTGAAACTCTTGTTCCAATCACTGATGACTTCTTATGGAATCGCACCTTTGTACATTTTTCTTATACAGATTTTTTAAGCACAAACTTTACACCTTCTACCAAGTTATTTTCGGTACCTATTACTTTTGACTTATTGCATTTTGTCATTTAGTTTCCGCCCAGTTAATTTATCTACAACCAAATTCTTCGAATTCCTTACCAAATTCAACTCCATTTTCGTCAGCTACTTCAGAATCATTATCCTTGATAGGTCGTGCAGCCCGTGTGGGTTCCGCAGCAACAATTTGTGTAACAATTTGTTCATTTTATCTAACAGTACATAGCTTGCAATATTTATCAGCATCTGGCGCCTGTACTAGTTCACGTTAATCACTATTCTATTATTCCTTGTACAATTAACTGTTTGATTTCATTGCTATGAATATTTGAATAGTTTGGTTCTGTCTCTTGTTGTGGAGATTGTTTTGTGCTAGATATTAGTGTTGAGAGTTATTGTCTGGAGAAACTTTCTTCTAAATTTATCCATACTGGAATGTTGACATTTTCTCTTGAACTGAAATTTGGCCGTCACTCCCTATTTTGTGCAATCATTAATTTATACGAAACAATGTACAACAAAATATTTAGAGAGGAAAATAAGTCTTCTCGTGGCACTCTAAGGTTCGTACCCCACCTTGGTGTAACATATAAAAATGCGGACAAAACAGCAGGAAAAGGTTAGTAAGAAACACGATACCATGCTGAGTCCATTTACATGGAGGGCGCGGAACCTAATCGTCTTGATCATGATTTAAACGACATTTCAAATTGAACTGTTTAACGAAAGACCATTAAAAAAATCATAAATTGGTCCTAATTTACCTGCCTACTGAATCTAATAAAATGATAATGGACACCAACATAACGACTACAGAACACGAAAAATTAACAAGCTTGCCCGCGAACCAAATGACATTATTGACTTGAATCATTAAACTAACTCTGAGGCAATTTTTCTTTCTAAGGCTCTGGCTAATCCAGTTGTTGGACTGGCTCCCAGCGCCCCCTGCCGAGAATTGCGACTACACGCGCAAATAAAATGCTAATTCGCCCAGTAAAATCTGTTTTGATTAAATTTAAAGTAGACAAGACAGATTTTTTCCTTAACGGCTTAGGGCCGGTTCTATAATTGATTCTTGCTCGCATTAATAAACGATTTAATTAGCGAAACAGCACGCAACCCGTTTAATGAAATGGAAAACCCCATGTCGTATTTCAACCGACGTACAGCGCGGCGCTGCGGCGAGTAGACGAACTAAACTGGGATAGCAACCCCTTTCACTCAGTGCTGCCACCCCTAAGGTGAAAGTTTACGAACGCTTTTCTGTCGTAAAAGTTCCGCTATTGCCCGCTAGGTGGCGGCGACACGGTGCGTCCCGAAGCATTCGCCTCGCGATGTAAGCATGTGTGCATGACAGAGCGAGACCGCGAGTGAAAAATAAAAAAGGAGTAAAATAGACAGCAATATGTGTGTATACAAAGGCGTGGTTACGTGCATGCAAGCATTTTTTTTATCGCAAAAATGGCCGGAACTTTACACTTTTCGCGTTAGAGCATAAAGTCGCAACTGCATTAGACGTGCCAGAACATGAACTTTATGTGTGGACCTTACGGTCGAAAATTGAACATGAGCTTTTTTGAAATTGCGTTTGGACTCTAGAATGTGGCAAAATAATTGGCGTCACCGGCGTCGCGGCGTCACTAGAAAGAGAGGATAATATAACGTAGCTAGCGTCGCATCGGAGCAGTGCCTACCGACGACCGTTAGGAGGAGGGGGATGGCTAGTTGGCGAACGTGCCCGTTAGACAGAGACGTCGCGAAAAAAATGTCCGAAAAAAGCTGTTTTCATTAAAGGTGCGCGCCGCGATAGAAATTACAGAAACATGGGCGCGGTTTAAAAAATGTCAGGGGCGCCTGCGCCCTCGGTAAAAAGCCGGTGCGGAAGTAAAGGGGGAAAGAGACGTTCTTAGTGGGCATTATGTGACGAGTTGCAGTGGTGAAGCGCGCCGCGAGCGGTCGCCACCGGCGTGGCCCAACAAAAACAAAAACCGCTAATTATTGCGATTAACGAGCAAGTACCGGTCGAGTGCACCGGCCGCACTAGTGATGGCCCTTCGAAACGTATCGGTTCCTAAACGTGTTCTGTGTTCTAATCTAAGTTCTAAGTTTAAAAAAGGTAAATATTCGAACTGACACTTCGAAAATAACCTCGAAATTCGAGTGGGGGCGATGTGTCGTGTTGTTTGTTCGATACCGACTGCAGTTTCATGACGGTGCCGTTTTCGCGCTAAAACTGGTAATGAATCGAATTCGAGAACGCGCTTTCTTTTCGTGTGCCCGTTGTTGTGGAACAGTGAAAATTGGTTATTCGACTTACTGTGAGAACTGTTATTACGAAAATTTTTAAAATAAAATTTTACTAATGGTGAAATTAAAAGGAAAACTTAAACGAAAAATATGTCTACAGACAAAATTACCAGACGATCCAGGACCAGCTACAGTTTCTAGTAAATATTGCAATAAATACAATTATCACATAGCCAGAATATAAATCGACGAATATTAGCGCAATGTGCTAAACGCCAAAATTGATGCAAGTAGGTAAACAAAAGGCAGTCGTTTAGATAAACTAGACACTATTCTGAACTTCAGTACACCGACACTTTATTTACACACTCTTAAATTAGAAAAATGGTAGTAAATACCACTTTGATAGCGAACACGTTATCTTTTGAGTGTTATTTTCTTAGCAAAGGTAAGAGATATAATTATTACTACCAGTGTAATTTAGGTACTTAATTTGAATAACGTAAGAAATGTTCTAAGTAAAGGACTTAGTTAATTTGATACTAGGTAGGGTAGCATAGCAAAGCAATATTGCATGAAAATAGCATTCAATAAAATAATAAAAAAAAAAACAAAAATCCACCAAAAGTTCACAGTATTTTTTTCTAAGACCATAAAAATAACTGTCAAAAATACCTGTTATTTTAATGCATTGTAAAAATGTCAGGTGTTATTTATGTGATAGAAAGGAAAGTCAATTTTTATCACCAGTGTGACATTGAAGGCTACAAAGTAAGAAAGAAAAACAAAATATCATTTATCAAGAATGCCAGTGTCGTAGCATATCTTACTGATATGCTGTCAGGTGAGAAGTGATAAAATCATGTATTTTTAAAACGTCTTGTTGAGGCATAAACTTTTTAATGAAACATTTTGATCTTTGTAAAAAACTACGATGCACAAGACACAACATTTTTAATACCGAGGTAAGTAAACTCAAAGTCAAAGCATTTATTTCAATTAGGCCAAAACAGGCACGTTTGACAAGAATGTTAGAAAATCAAAAAAAGTGAAGCTACAGTCACAAGGCATAATAACTTGTGAAAGTACAGTAGGTACTTGCCCATTCCACAGGGTAGACCCTATCTATGGAGAAGAATGGGCAAGAAATTGCCTAGACACTCTTTCAAATCAATCAGTAGTTAAGTATGTGAATTTTCAAACATAGTTTTGTTTTACTAACATCCTAATAAAAGTTTGATGACATTGTGTACTTAGTACACTTTTATAGGACTCTAATAGGCTTTGTATGGTACAATAAAGTGCGACTTTTCAAAGTTGAGTCTCTAGAACTCTCTCGAGTTTCTATTACGGCATCAGAGTAAATCCTAACTGAATTATTTTTCTTCATTTAGAAAGGTGCACGTGGCCCAACTTATCAGAGTTTAGGCTCTGTTCGTAACGTAGTTATTAGAACTGCATTAGAGTAAAACCTTACTGAGTCTTTTTTATCATTTAGAAAAGTGCATGTGACCATAAAAATAGAATTGGTTTTACCCTAGCAATGATTACTATTTATTCTGCTACGAGGAAAATACTGACAAAGATTAAAAATAATAATTTTCTGGATCTAAATCGTCTGGGCGCTGGGCCATACGAAAATTTAATGTCCACAGTCTCACCATGTTCTAATGATAACTTCAAGAAAATATATTTATTCTAGGGAACTTATTATAAATTATTTTTCCCAAGATATTGAATGTGTCCGTTAGTTAAACGAATTAAAAATCGATTAAGTCATGACATAAGATTGAAACACTATTTTCCTGTTAGTACCAGCAAAGCATATCAGATTATGTGCATACAAAATAGATGAGTTAATGGATTTTATCATTTCATTTTATATGTAATGGCATTCAAAGGCATTGTGCAATATAACGAAGAACATGAGTAAACTGAAGTTAATAAAAACCAGAACATCGACTAGTTCTTTCTCTGTGGCTTACCTATTTCTGTATTCTAATCTGTTTTATAATTAAAGTGGCATTTTATAAAAATGCATTTTTTGAGACTAAGATTGACTAGATGTTGAACCACAGTAATATCAATATGGCAGTATTTGTACATTTATTATATTTCTTGATTATATAGGGAACAAATTTCAACCACGCAAACCAGACCATCGAAGCACATGTTGGGCTATAAAATCAAATTCAAACAGATGGCTCAATGTGCCTGTATAGACAACTTTCAAAAGATTCTCACCAAGATTATAATATTTAACTGTTCTAATTAAGTTTATTACATAGAAACCGTAAGGGACTCGACCTGGCTAGATACAACAAAACCTCTATAATAAATTAGCATTAACACACCTGTGTCCACACAACGCAATGCATTAAATCATTCTAAATTTCCTATAACCCAAAATTCTGGTTTTAAAATCACCAAGATAAAACCAGTCGAATAAACATAAATGATAAAGCTGGCTGGTTGGACGCAACTACACGTCGAATGCCCTCTAACCAATAGAAATTCGTAAATTTGAATTTTGAATTGCGAACGTGGGCTCGCGTGTGGGTGTTCCTATACCAACTGTGTAAACGATTTTCTCTCTCGATTCGATAATCAAATTTTATTCGTCATAACAGCACCGAGGAGGTAACACGAATAAGGTTTTTAAACTCGACACTTCTATGGGACGCTTTGATTATGATTTACTCAAATATGCTCGGTAAATTTTATTGGGACAACATTTTGCTTGATTCTGGGGATTTTATTTGGGGATCTTTCTACAATTTTGTATGAAAATTATATCGCCAGAATGTTATGCCTTTCTTATTAACATTTCCGTAAAGTCCCTACGTGCTTTTCTCCATACAAATTCGTCATACAACATTAATGAACTTTTCTCAATTGAAAATTAAATGATAGATTTTAATTGAGTAATCTTTCTTAGTATCTCAGGTAGAAATGTGAGCTATTTCGATGTCGAGTAAATTAAACCGAGCAATATTCACTGATCCATGAATACGCGTCAATTAATAATTTTCAATGTCAGAAGTGTTGGGGCGTTTGAATGCCACATGGCGTGGCAGATCCCATTTAGTTGAAATTAAAGTGAATGAAACAGCCTTCTTTATTAAATTTTCAAGACTACTCTTCTTAGCAACGTCTACTTACAAAGTCTGACACTATGCCACTTAAGCCACTATTGCATCGCCCCGCGTTTAAAGACACACATGCGTTACGCGGCTCAACTACCGATGATCTTCCGTCTCTGTCAGCCACGTGGTAACCGTAGCGCGCTCTCTGTCTACACGCACGATCTGATGTCGGTCGCACGTCGCGGTTCGGTCATCACATCCCTCGGCTCCTATACCTATCGCATAGGAGCTAGATTGGCGCGTCGCGTATTCAAAATAGGAACGTTAGTAATGGAGTGGTGTACAGTGGGGTGGATGTGTGCGTGCGAGAGAGCCAGCGACCCTCCCCCGCGCCTCCGCCCCCGCTCGCGACGCTAGCCGAGCGAGTGGCGCGCGTTTACACAATCCGTTGGTTCGGAGCGCGGGCGACACTCGCGTCGGATGCGTGGCTTCTTCTTGTGACGACGATCGACGCGCGAACACGTATCGTCAATTGTTTTTTTTATAACATCTTGAAACACATACGAGTTCAGCGCTCCCTAAGCGGTTTTGGAACTTCCTATAAGAATTCAAGTTCCAATTATGATCATAAAAAGCTAACAACAATTAATGATTTTGAGCTTCAAATATTTTAGTGCGGCTGCCATAGTGATTGGAATATTGAAGAAAGGCAACATTTTCATTTTCTTAAATGGAAATTAAAATGGAGTTTTCTTTTTTCTGGAAAATATGAAAATTCAGTAGGATACCAAAGAACTGTAAATGTTGTGATAGTAATATTTTACGAAGTGACGATTAGTGGTACAGTGTCAATGGAACATCAGGCGCAAAAAGTTGTGCCATCGACAAAAATAAAAAATAAATTTAGATTTTTTCAACGGCAACATTATTGGTGAGTATTTTTTTTTACTTTTTCTTGTTTTATTAGGTATTTCAAACTTTTAAACATTTTCATGTAGGTAACGTTCCCGACGGAAAAGCGGATTTTACAAAAACTATTTGAAAATTTATTTTCAATTTAACTAATAGTTTAGGCATTTATAATTTACAACTTTTACCTAAAGTCAAAAGTTACATTAAAAAAATGACACAATAAAAAGACGTTCACTTAGATCGTCACCGCACGCGGCCTTTTTTTTTGTGTTAACTTTTTGCTGCCCAAAGTTTAACAAACAAAAAGTGGGCCGATGTTTTTCTAAATGAATTACATCGACCGTAAAAAAAACAGTTAAGGAATAGTTAAATTGTTAACCTGGCAACATATCTATCAAGTAGTTTTAGTTAGTTTATAATGTATCGGCGTTTTCTCTGTTTTATTAGTTATATTTATAAACGATGGATTTAACGCCCTGAAGATATTACCACTTCTATTTTTGTAACACTTACTGGTTTTATTCAAATAACTTAGCAAAAAAAAACAGTTGGCACTTATCAATCCGCTTAGCAACCGTCAATGTTCGTGATAAAAACAGTCACATGTTTTTATCACACAACGACGATTTAAACATACCTACTGGTCCCTTATCAAGTACAAATAAAGAACAAAATAACATAACCAAACGAAATAAGTCCTGTAGATTTTTAAATGCAGTATGTTCATTTTTAAACGGAAATATTCTTATAAAAATTAAAATAATAAGAAAAAAAAAAAAACAAATTTTCCCTCGACTGTTACTGTAAGTAGCAAAAATGTAGAAACGAATTTTTTTTTTTTTACTTATTTATTAATGACAAAAAACGAAAACATATATTTTATCAAATTATCACGAGGTTTTACGTAATCTACTGCCCCTTTATTATCTTCTTCACCTTTCAACTTATCAACATGTTTTTGCCAAAAGGTGATTTTTCATGTTCTTGTACATGAGTTCTATACATAGAGGTTCTGTACAAGATATAAATGCAAATTTTAAACGAGTATACCTACGTCAGAAACAGACGTATTGTGTTTTGTTATTTGTTACAACATAATTTGTCGGACGTTATCTGCGTTGCTATGGCATATTCGTACCACACAGTAAAATATATATAACATATATTCATATATATTAATCCGTTGTGATGCACATAGCAACTTGATAATGCACCCACGCTTGTTTTTTAACCGATGGTTACATTTTCTGTTAAAATACAGGGAAAAGTGGTTTTTCCAAGGTAAGGTAGATACTCATCAGTATATTGTGCTGACAACTACTCAGTATACTTTGTTGCAACCTATAATTAACAGTCATCAACAACGGAGGTGCGTTGATAAATAATTACTAAGTACTTTTATCTTATAATAATGGAAGAGTGAAAAGGAAAAGTTATTAAAGCAATTCAAAAGAACTGTCAAGTTGAAAATTGAGGTTTTTTAAATATTATTGTTAATGTCAAAAGTAAAATGTACTCTATAAAATACTAGTTCAAAATATCTAGTATTTATAATTTGTGCTAAATTAATAGTTAAAAGTAACAGTTATGTCTACAGATCAAAATAACATGTCAAGTGCGCTCTAAAAATATGTGTTTTTTTTTTACCAATTTAAAAAGATAACGGACTTCATTACAAGACTTTCACCATTCAAAAATGGAAAATGTCTGCTACGCTGCAATGAAAAAACATCTGTAGTTGGTTCCACTAAGAATTTCGAAACGTAATACTCGTGTTATTTTTTTTTACAAATTCGTGGTCGACAGTAATGCTCGGAGATATGCAATCGTACGCCCACATGTAGGTATATGTTTTTATCTCAGAATAATTTGGGTGTGTTGCACGAAAAATAGCGGTTATAAACACGGAATTATTAATTTAGTTTGACCGTGAGCAACCTTTTTTGTTCACAAATTCGGCCTTAAGGCTTATCGTGACTTCGTCTTGGTCCTTATCTCGAGGCGTTTTTAAAAGACAATCGATTTTATTTTTTATTTTTTGAATTAAGAACGGTAAATGATTGATGTTGGCACGCTAATGCAGACGCAGGTTTGCCGTGCGGTAACACACTCGTAAATATAACATAGTAATTAGACTTATGAAGCGTTGTGTTGAACACAGTCGAAACGCGTACTTTTTGCTCACTTTTACAATCGTTAATTAGACAATTTATCTTAACTCGGACGTCGTAATTGGTGTACTTACGTTAAATCGAATCAAGTTTAAATGATTACCAAGTATAGTCGTTCGTATGAAGATATAAATCAGATGGTTGTTGCTTGATATTAATATCTGTACGCCTCGGGCGACAGGCAGGATCGTTAGTCACAAAGTGCGGCCCAGGTTCGATTCCTGGCTGCTAATTATTATTTATGAGTAACTCTTATCTTTAGCCAACGGCCGCTAGGAAGTGTTTGGGAATGTTGAAGTTTCTTCGACTTGCACACGATTAATTGGTGCAGGCTTCGATTTGAAAAAAGAAGAAATGTATAACATGCCTAATTATTAAAAAAATAAATAAATCATCTATTATAAGAACATTATTAATCATTTCTCCTGGTATATATGTTACCGGAAATGTATGAAACCTAGGAATTGTACACAATTCCTAGGAAATATATACATTTCCGAGCCTGCTTAGGAAATGTGTTGAATAATGTTTCAAAGATTTCACCTACACACATTTCCTGGAAAATGTATGTATTTCCTAGGAATTGTATACAATTCCGAGATGATACTAAGAAATATATAAAAAAGTCTCTTCCAGGCCCAGTCGATGGAGCCCCCGCTTAGCGGGGCTCCTACTTCTGGGTGGTTAAAAAAAATAACCTGTCTGAGTCGGGGTGCCCCAAGTCTCGAGCTCGCTTCGCTCGCTCTTGCATCCAAGTTTTCCTAGTAGCGGGTTCGCAGGGTATGTCAAGTCTCAGTACATACTCAGAGGAAGGATGAGGACTATCCGCGCTATACTTACAAACAGTAAGAATTTTATACATTTCCGATTGCTATTTAGGAAATGTATAGATTTCCTAGGAAAAGTGCATATTACAAAATATATCATAGATTTCCTATCTAGTTTAGGAATTGTACGCATTTCCTAGGAATTGTATACAATGGCGGATTACACACATTTCCGTTACATATTATGTATATTATAATGTAGATAATGTTAAACATATTTTTTTAAGTTTTAGTCAGTCTAACATACTTATTACTGAGCTGGATTCTTGTGACTTTTCTAAATAATATTTTGACACATTGAAGAAATTAATGGCACCAGTAAAAGCAAACAGATGTTCGAAATTTAAATAAAAATGTACCTAGTTGTGTATTCATAAATATCTAAAAAGTATTAGGTACAGGTTACAAAAAACATGGTTGAATCATTCATCGTAGAAATAATTTTATTTTAACTTTATTGTGTTTTGTCCATGACACACGGTCATCGACCCCGTGTTACTATTAAAAAGGGAAATACAAAAAAATGGAGTATCTACTCAACAGCATAAACAAGACAAATAACTTAATTATAACTGACCCGTGACCACAAAGCTTAAAATCACATTTAAAAACAGAACATTAAACCAAAAATGGAAGCAAATAAAATGAATTTAATTTTATTGCAACACCGTAATTATCTTTAATCCCTCATTGCGAGGACACCTCGTTGACTGAATAACGTATTTCCTCTGTCGTTTCGTAAATTAAATAAATTATCAACTGGGCTCATCAATTTCACTTACTAACTACTTTATTCGGTGTAAATAGTTTGGCGGGACGCCATTTTCTTTGCAATTATTAGTAATTTACTTCATTTTGTCCATTAGTATGTTTGTTTTGTGTTTGTTTATAATTGTTTTCGTCGCAATTACTTTCGTACTTAGTTGTGTTTATGCCATTAATTTGTCTCGTTTTATCTTTTATGTTGCGTTCAAGAATGATTATATCTTTCGTTTTGAACCGTTTTTTTTTTGTATTCTACACGTGTATTATTTTTTGTACAAGCTATAGAAATACATTATTGTAAACTGTGTGTACTTTATTGTAAACTTATTAACAATATTGAAAACTTGACCCTTCATTTTAACTTTGCATTATAGAAATAAAATCGTACAAAATATTTATTTTACTCGTTCGTTTGTACAAAAGATTGAATTTCAGTCCAACCCAAAACAGGAAAAGACTAAGGATAAAAAGTAATAAGTTAGTCATTTTATAAGACCTTAATTTGAAATCCGGTTTTTATTATGAACCAAGTTCACACGTATAACACCTACAACCCAATTTTGTATTGAAAACAAAAAACTTTTGACATTCAAAAGTACGCTTGTAAAAAATGTTCGATGCAATTTTGTGAAGTTTTAGTTTTGTTGTAATTTGCGTTGTGGTGACTCTAAAATACATAAAATAAATTGCAGATAATTGTTACCATTATTTGTAAAAAATGGTTAAATCAATTAAATATTTAGTATTTTATTGATTGGTATCAGACCCATAAAATACCCAGTGTCCAATCAAAAATAACTGTTCGGGTTTTGGGAGTGACCAAACTTATGGACGAAGAGAGAATGGACTTTTCGAGTTGTCCTTACAGCAGTATTTTGTTTCTTTTGTACTGATTAGTGTTAAAAAACACACTGTATACTACAGTAACAACAGTGTTTTCGCCCACAGACAAAATAAAGCAGTCAAAAATGACAGTTCCATTTCACGTGTTCTCAATGTTTATCATAACGAGCGCATTACTTCGTTTTCAAATAGGTAATATTTAGGTACCACAAGTTCCGTATTATTTTGATTCTGTTTTTTTATTCAATTCAAAAAATTTGATTAAAAAAAAAACTTGAAACAATCGCGACTCCATTTTTGGTAGCCTTTTTTTCGATGTTAATTTTGGCAGTATAAATCTTCATTATTATGTACAGTTTAGTAAAAAAAGTTGAATTTTAGATATAAATCGAACAATTTTAGATATAGATACTGAAATAAAAGTAATAAAATCAACCATTTATAGATTTATGCTGTATAAATAAAATATAGCTTGTCATAACGATCTGAATAATCGATTTATATTTCTAAACGAGACGAAAACTTATACTGCCGATTTTTTTTTCATGATAGATAGTGATGATAGTAGTTAAATATTTTGTTTAATAGTTTTCCTATCTACCTACCTATCTATCTATCTTTCTTCTATATATATAAAATGTTATGTTGGTTTGTGTACGCTTCAAAAACTCGAAAAGTTCTGCACCGATCGAGCTGAAATTTTAGAATGATATATAATCCGCATCAAGGATTGTTTTTACAGTATCCACGCGGGCGAAGCCGCGGGCATCAGCTAGTATTATCTATTTTAATTTCATTGCGTCGATGCTTATGAATATCTTTCAAGTAAAAGTTTAATTGGTGTATGTAAATCATTTTGTCTAAAAAAGTAATTATAAAACTTTCCGCTCATTTTAGCAATAATACAAAAAAAAACTTACTAAAAACCCAATTAATAATAATAATATTTAACTGGCTGGTGATTTCTGCATGAACTTGCGTTGTGTTATATTATATCTAATAAGGCAATCAATCATATTATAAATCAAATTAGATAACAATCAAAATTCTGCAATCATAAATGAGAAAATAGCTAACAATTTTGTTTCAAAATTTCTCTTACCACCACATACTGAAACGTCATGGGTATTATAAGAAATTCTTTCATGTTTGTAACATTACACTTTCTATGTGTTCCTTACTTGAAATATCTATTTTTCTCTTCACTTAATTTTTTTATGTTTTACTAGTGTGACCACACAGTAACAGTGAAATAGAAAGGATGTCACTGAAGGAACCCCGTCTATACTAAACCATAACTGGCGTTTAAGACATCGCCTGTTCATCATTTCAGCCAAAAGACGTCCACTGCTGGACATAGGCCTCCCCCAGGCGTAGCCACATTGACCGGTCCCATGCGTCTCTCATCCAGCGGGTTCCTGCAACCTTGACCAGGTCATCGGTCCACCTAGTGGGAGGCCTTCCAACGCAACGTCTTCCGGTTCGCGGTCGCCATTCCAGAACTTTTCGGCCCCATCGGCCATCCGTTCTGCGAGCAATGTGCCCTGCCCATTGCCACTTAAGTCTGGCGATTCTTCGGGCTACGTCGGTAACCTTGGTTCTCATGCGGATGTCCTCATTTCTGATTCGATCACGCAAGGAAACTCCGAGCATAGCCCTCTCCATTGCCCTTTGGGTGACTTTGAGCTTTCTGATAAGGCCCATTGTGAGCGACCACGTTTCGGTCCCGTATGTAATCACTGGCAACACACACTGGTCATAGACTTTCGTCTTGAGACACTGGGGTATGTTGGACGAGAAGATACTGCGCAGCTTCCCAAACGCTGCCCAGCCGAGTCGGATTCGACGATTGACCTCTTTCTCGAAGTTGGATCTACCCAACTGGACCGTTTGCCTCACCGCCTCATCGCCTGTTAGTGCTACTGTTTTATAAATACCATAACGCAAATAAAAACAATAATAATAAAATTATAACCAAGTTATTTACCATAATGATGGCTCATTAACAGCCATTTTAATGATAAAAGGAGAGGTGGCTAATGGCATTAACCGTTGCGTGTAATCCCTGATCTATTGGATTGACGCACGAACGCTAAAGACGTCAAATATGTACATTGCATTTATTTAAGTACTAAAGTAATTGTTACGAATCAGTTTTTTTTTCCTTTTAATAAGCTTATTAAGGCTTATTAAAAAACTTAGTCGTTACTTCTGAGTCTAGCTAGACTCAGAAGACTAATAAGATAGATAGCTACATTTGTGGCTGGTTAGTGGCAATAAGCCCTAACCCCTGTCACGTGGGACTTAAAAAAACTGGAGAAATGTAGGTGTACTATTAAGTATGTACATGATCATGATCAGCTATGTTCCCACTGCAGGGTCTCAGGCCTCCTCTCTAAGAGAGGGATGGGCTATCCACCACACGGGCCCTGTGCGGGTTTGGTAGATGTCACATGTCTTAGAATTTTTTGGTTCTTGGACATGCCAGTTTCCTAACGATGTTTTTCTTCACCGTTTGTAGAGCAACGACTATAGTACACCTCTGCCAAATGAATCAGGGATTACATGTTGCGATGATATTGTAATAATCTAGATTTGCATCAATCTAATTTAGCCCTTTTTTGCTAGCTAGATAAGTATGTCTGATTGAACCTTACTTTAATTAATGGCACTTTCAGTAGCCTCCATTAGCTCCCGTGATGTGCAAGTAAAATAATTATGATATGAAATTCATGATTCTTAAATTATTTACGAATACTTGCAAAAACAAAATTAATTAAAGTTGTTTTCAAGATCCATTAATTAAGGCGACTCATTTCATAGAATACTTTCCAATTCAATACTTTATGTATAAAAACTTTTCATCCACGTTGGATGAATAAATTTACCAGTAAATGAGCTGTAAACGGATAAAAACATAAATTAAACTAATAAACTACGATTTATTTCTTATAAAATTCAAATTTAAAACTTTACTAGTTTTAAATTTAAGTTCTCCAGTGTACATAAATATTTGTAAAGCATTAGCATATAGAATGATTTTATTTGAAAAGAAAATCGTAAATCTTGAAAGGTATACTACATAATATAATTATTATTATGATAATATAATGTTACTATGTAGCTACGTCAAAATAACTACTACATATTTCATATTAAGTATTAAATATTGTATGGTTTATGAATTCTCACATTTTTATCAATTTACGTAAATAGGTATAAAAAAAAATCCGCAAGATAGAAAAAGAAATGTTAGGTGGGTGGCTTTACACGTGTATAATATTTTTTTTTTATTTTACACGGGTAAAGAATTTATAAAAATAATCCGAATTTAGTTCGATGTCATATTATGTCAGATTAAAATGGTTGAGAATTAACTAGGTAGGGACTTGGACTTGAGGAAATAAATAATTTATTATATGCAAGTAGTTGTAGTCACTTAGATTGTCATGATTATTCCATTTAGGAGTTGAGCAAAACCCGTTCTAATGCATGTGCATGGAAACCACACCTTAGGAATTTATACAAAGATTAATTAACGTTAGGATATCTTAATAATTATACAGAGCACACACAGAACGTTATTTAATAAAATTGTATAGAAAAATATGTGACAGATGTTAATTCAAATAATAAAAAATAATAAACATTACTCGTATTTACTACCACTATTTTGAATAAAACTATAATAAAAGAGTTTCACACGTAAGTTACCCGCCTTAATGTGCCATTACATCGAATAAAGGCCACTTATAAAAAAAAGTTGCCTCAAAGAACAAAACATTCTTTCGAATTCCCACTTGAACGAATTGAACGTACTTGATCGCGAAATTGCTATAAATCTACAACAATATTGCAATCGCGTTCAACGACGTCAAATGACCACAAAATATCGGTTTGTGATGCTGATGACCAATATCGCTGTAATAATAGGCTAGGCTAGTCTATGATATTATGGCATGCGGGCGGGCGGTGGTTACTCGCTACCGTCTACGGTAATTCTTGTTCGGCGAGTACTTAGTATTTTGTTGTAGAATATTTTTCATTGTGACGTTGCCAAGGTCGTTTTGTGACTAATTTGTAAGTTGTCTTGTTATAGGTACCTCGGTATTCTGTTTTTATTTTGAATTTGGATTGTTGTTTTGTTTTAATTCGAATTTGAATGGGGAATGACCTGTGAATCTGCAATAACAAAATACCTACAATAGAAGTAGAGACTAGATGTTCTAATTATTGAAAATATTTTCTGTTTAGCCAAAATATAATAATAATATTGTCCTAATGCCTAACTTGTCACTCATTATAAAATTATTCATAACGAAAAATTAATCAGATAATAAATAATTGACAACGTTACAAATAATCACGGAAAGAAATTAAAAACTCATTAAATACAGGTACAGATTTCTAGTTCCTACAATTATTTTTGCGATGATTCCCGTTAATCACAATTTTCTATAAGTTTTATAAGTTTAAATCTGTCTAATTAATAATTTTCTTTCTAATTTTCTCAGTATTCTTCCGTGAAGTTATATTGAAAGAACTTTTAAAAGCGTGAGTTCGTAATGTTCCGATTTTTTCTCAAACATTGTATTTGGGAAATAATCATTAAAAAAAACAGGTAATAATTTCAAAAACGGTTTTATTAACCCAAATACTGTAAAAAGAGGAACGATTCTGTAATTTTTTTTAAAATAAATTTTGTTTTTCATATTATTATGAGTTATGACTTTCAACTCGCAACGAAACGTATCGACTCAAAAAATATTAGCTGAAATAAACGCGGCACATTCACAAAAGCACATTCGTATCAAGTACACATTTCGTTAAAAATGTTTGCCAAATTTTTGAACACACATTAATCATCGCAACACTGTTTAATTCGCCAATATGCCAACGTTTGGCCAACATTATATGAAAACATGTTGCTGCCAGTGAGTCATATGCGGTCATTGCCGAGAATAGAATAAAATGACATAGACACACACAACAACAAAAATTGTATACCTACGTATATTTTGAACTGTCACGTGACTGAAGAAAAATTTTATTAGACAAAATAATTATTTTCTTTAAAAAAACAACGTTCTCAATTCAGAAGCATCAAAATTAGCCGTTGAGCCATGAAAGTACTCTGCAAGTAATGTTTTCATTGCACTAGCAAAGAGTTTTCATACAAATAAAAGTACTTAAAGGTACTTTATTTGTATTAAAACTCTTTGCCAACTCTTTTCTATACTTTTAACTCAATAAAATATTCAATTTATTACACAGCTACGGCGGATGAATCAACTGTCAATCCAATCGTATTTCAATTTCCAATAAGGTTATTTGTATGACACTGGTTAGTAATAATACCTTGATAATAACAGGAAATAATGTTTGAAAATTCATTTAAAACGAACACGAAGTGAACGAATGACTGTAGGAACGAACGAGATTGATATAAATGAACAAAAATTTATGCTGGCTCACGCGATGTTCATTGTTCTAGGTAGAATAAATTAGGTCTAAAAGAGGTGCCAGTTTATTTTTAATCTGCATGCCGAATTTGTGGAAAAAAATATAATTGGACTATGTAGGTAATGTAGGTTACAATGAGAATATAGTGTGTTATGTAACCTTAGTATTTATAGCCTTTGTAAAGATAATAATACTAGGGTTGCTACGGAGGGTTTCGAACGAAATTATTTATGAATAACTTCTAGTTCATTATAAAAATCGAGTAAAAGCCTTTTTTAAAGAAAAAAAAAATCCAAAAGCCCTTGTCCCAATCAAAATGTAATCCCAAAGAGAGATAAATCGAGTATAGAGGGGAATTTTTGATTGCAGTAGCACATGGTGGTAACCCTAGCAAAGATCTTTAAATACTGTAATTGACGTAAACTGGTAATAAATTGCAATTAGACTGACAAGAACAATGTTAGCATGGCCGGTTTGCCTAGCTACTAGTTTCTATACAGTTTAGGCAACACAATTACTGACTTGTACTTGTACCAAATAATTGGGTACATTTATATGATTTTTTTCTCCATGGTTAGGTCATTATTTTCAAGCACGTGCTTGATATTATTCTAAAAAAAATAAAGAGCATAGATACCTTTTTTATATCATAATTTAAGACATATTATTAATAGGAAGTACCGTTACTCAGTAATTAATAACACTTCCTTTCCAAATAATTTAAAAACCCTATAAAAACATCACAATCAATAGACACTGCAATAAAAAGAAAACGATCAACCCATAGATATAGAATGCAACCGCAAAAAACATAAAAAGTTTCTATCAAAAGTTTAAAATTAAAAATAATATGACCTCATTCTTAAGACTCTTCTGTTGTCTATGCCCATTTTTATTCGCCCACTTGTAAAAGGTTAGATGTTAGATTCTGACAGGCAATTAAACAGACAGGGAAATATTTCAAGTGCATTGTCGGAATAGTATTCTTTTTTCGAAATAATTTATTGCCTTGAGAACTATCAAGGGCGTTGCATGACACTTAACAAATGATATTTTGATGTTTTTTTGACCTTTTGCTATTCAATAACGTTATCCGTCAATGTTCTATGATTACTTTTTAGATTTTTAATTGTGTAATCATTTCAGATTCAAGCAGTGTATCTACTTAAAATATTCTAGTTATCGCCAAAATAACCAGGTATATACTTAATTCAATAACAATCAAATTCAGTTGAAATTCTTAAAGCGTCAATTAATTACAATGATTGTGTATTTGACTCTAAAGTTTAATTGAAATAAACAATCATCAAGAGAAAAAATACTAATGAATTTCAAAGAATAATAACGCGTCATTAACGATCAAATAAAACTTTATGATTATCACAATTGCACTTAATTATATTTTATTCATAGTCGGAGTGAACTTGTGTATATTTGTTCGAACTCGAAGAAGCCTTCATTCAATCTTGTGTTGGTTGTCAAAACAAGTGTGACAGAAAGTAACAAGCAATTCATTACTGTCTTCGACACACAATAGGAAAGAAATCCATAGCCCACGGCTCCACAATGGGGTACAATCACATTAAGTACCTTTTTATTACAAACACAAAAGTTGTAAACTATTGTGAAATAATTTCCGACTCGAGTTGCGTCTTCGAGTGTTCTTTTTTTTAATCTGTGGTTTTGTTGTAAACTTTTTCGTGGTGTTCCTTTTTTGAAATGATATTAAGACATTTTTATAATGTTGATGTTCGATTTTTTTTTATGAATACCTTTTTTGCAAGTTTTTTTATTAGTTAACCCTGTAATTCTCTAAAGCAATTTTGATCTTCTTTGTTTTTCTCTGTTCGAATATTAATTTACAAGCAACACTCTAACCGTTGCCATATTGTGAGCCTTTCTACGAAGTCAACTACAGCAACTTGATATTTTTATAAAGTTTTGAGATACAATGTTGCCCTGTAAGTTCAAGGCAAACGGCATCACATTTCATACCACACCACTCCACTTCGCTCAGGTTTATTTGAAAACATAAAATATGTTTTTATTAGAGTTGGTATTTCTTATTAATACTTTATTTGATAAAGGTTTTAGAAATTAACAACTTTAATACACGTTATTTATGTCGTGTTCAATAGTAATGTAACGTATTTTATTTTCTCACGATAAAATACATTTTTCACTCGAACGGTAGCTGAATTAAATATTACTTAGGTTTCAATTTGCTATCTGACATTAAATTCACTGACAAGTTGGTATTTGTGAATATCAAAATGGTAAAAAATTGCTAAATTTATTACTTTAACGACTGTTTTCGCATGCAACACGATTAAGTACGACGCGCGAACATCGCAACGAGTTAACCCTTCAAAAGCTGATGCAAATTCGTGCATAAATAAATAATGTATGTCCCGCACATAGATATCAGCAAACGATAACTCCAGTTAGACAAAGATGGATGGTCAAATAAGATTTGTTGACACCTTCGCGCGATAACATTTTTAATAAATCATCTGTCCGGATGGGATATTTATACGCGCGTAATTGGACGTACGAGAACGTTCAACTTTATTGTCTGTTTATAGCTCAAGAGAAATCATCGAAATCACAACAGTTTATGGTCCTTAGTAATCAAGCCCTATTTTATGGGTCATTCCGACCTTGTTGATAAACACGTGGCGAATGCAGCTACTGATAAATTCGCTGTTGAATAATTCAATTTCTATGCGTACAGTAATTGCTGGTGGACATAAAACGTCAAATAAAATCTCGTTAAAATGAATGGTTTATCCGTACTAGAGGCTGACAATAATTAAATGGCGGTGAAACTAGGCGCTAACTGTATAACTGTCATTTTAAAGTGATCCGGTCACGATATCTCGCAGTCTTTTGAATTATGGGAATAATAAAAATTGTTCATTTATTTTTTTGCATTTAAAAAGGGTTTTACAGTAGATACAACTAGATAGGCGATTGGACACGTTTCACGATCTAGGTAATAGCTAAGTACTTGAAATGGCTGGTTGCTAACTCGGTATTGTTAAACATAATTTATTAAAGTTAGCATTTACAATTTTATAAAAAAATATAGGATTTAGATAAAGCCTTTGAAGTCGATGTATATATTTCTTAAGGTTAAGTCAAGTGATATGAACTTGGATTATTTTAGCTATAAATATATGTCAATAATACTAATGTATTTTTTGTTTTGTTTCAGATGTGTTAAGGATATTTTATTGAGCTGCGGACTCTCAAAAAGGTAATTCCTATTTACTTATGAAATATTTAATAACAATTGTGACAACTGTTATTAACTATTCAAAATTACTTTTGACCTTAAATCCATCTGATACAAAACATACAAAATAAAAGACAAAAATTAATCTTGGCATATTCAATATGCTTACAATATTCAGCACAAACCGGACTGTTGGCCGTGGCTCAATGGTTACGCACGCTACATTATATTAATCGTAGCGTCTCGTCGTCGCAGGCTCGATCCCCAGTAGACGTTTCAGTTTTTGGGCCTAATCGAAGCTACATGTTGTTCCATACAATATGATAGTCAAATCAAGGCCAATATTAAATGTTCCCGACACGGTCGCGGTTTAGATAACATATATCTTTAACGTATCACCGAAGGGGCCTACATTTTTAAAACATTTGAACCGAAAAATGAATAGAGCAACCCTAAATGATCCTTTTTCAAAAAACGAAGCGACCATGAAGTTTTTATTATAATGTTGTCTTCTATTACACTTTTAACGTTTTTTTCATTAATCGTCGGTTACGTCCTTATTCTTACAACACAAGTTATACGACTTTATACACGTGTTATCTATAATCAATAAATAACCTTCGAAGAGAAAGTTTGATAAAAATTGATTGATCGAAAGGTAAAAACAAGGTCCTTTTACTTATCATTCGATTAGATACAGTATCGAAGAATTTCACCTTAGTTTGACTATGACATTGTAAGGTTACATTGCTATGACTTTAGTTAAAAACTAGGTACTTTTTGTTACCGAGTTTTTGCTCCGTCATTTGTATATGGTATCAAAAAACAGTAGCGGTTTAGTAATGATGAATTGCCTGTAGTAAAATTGATTATAATGTTGTTTTCGTTTCTTTGTTCTTTTTTTATAACAGTAGGTATTTAGACTTGAATCTTTTATGCTCGCCAACGTAACTTATTCATATTTTTGTCATTAAAATTGCGGTCAAATTATTCAAAAATATTTAAAAAAACCACAACAAAATGCCGGTAATAATTCATTCGTTAATACAATGTTTCACCCATTATCCCTATTTCTTTGTACGACACAGCCGTTCTAAACCACCCTAACCCTTTAATGCCATACGGTGTCTTCAATACCCCGACTTTCACATCCTTCCTGTTTTAAATGTATTCATAACGCATAAAAAACCTAATGCGTATCATTTGACGGTGTCTAGACAAAAGCCCACTGTCTATTGTCGGGTTAAAAGGATTTTTTTTGCTGTCTTCGAAATTGGATCGGAAGATGCAACTGATAGTTTGCTCAGCATGAATGGATATTACTTTCGGTTTTTATTTTATGGTTGTAAACGATATTTTTTGGTCTTTGTTTATTCGTTTGTATTAATGGGTTAGTAGGTATTTTCTCTTTGCGTTGTTTTTTGTTAATAATAATGCGGTTGTGGATTTGTATGAAATGAAAGAAAACTTGCAAAGAACATTTAAGACTGGACATGAAATCGTTAGACATGTTGACAACTAACCACAGTGTAAATCAGTATTTCAATTCCATTCAAACATGCAATTTCAAACCACACCTTACTTTCAGTAAACCAAAAATTTATTACCGATAACATGAATTACAAAACGAAGAAACATAAAATATTATTGAATGAAACAGCATTGTTACTACCTCGTTAACTTCTCACCGTAACCCTTTCAACATCGTCTTACAAACCACCACAAAGTGCACCATTGTCCCATCCCTTATCTCTAACAATAAACTACCGTAGGTATATTTAAAAATCGAAGCTACTTTGAATAAAGCATCCTATTGTGAATATTATAAATATTATGCTAATGCGATAAAGAAATTTTTTGACTTCGGTCTTTGAGACCAGGTGTTGCATTTAAAGGGTTGAATCGACCCTACGTGTTCAATCATTTATTAAGATTTTTGTTCTTTTGTCTCCGATCTTATTCCCATGCATAGTCCATAGAATTTATGTGAGAAACGCTAGTGATATATTTTTGTTCGTATTCTAATGTACACGGTTCCAAGCATTTGAATAAGATTCAAGACGGTTCATTGGTCATTATTTTACGGATTACGGATATTTTGGGAATGGATCCTGTGATTTATGATGACTGAATCAAAGATTTCTGATAAAGGATTACTGCTGGTATTTAAATATTGGGTCGTTAAAATATGATCTACACGTGTTTGAATTTTTAATCTAGATTTTATAGCTGAGCTTTGCCATCAGCTGTATAATTATATTATGTAGTCTATGTAGATGTAGATTATTTTATAGAATTGAAGTAATAAAAAAACAAGCAATGATATTCTGTACAATTAAATAAATACATAATACTTAGCAATGATATTTTAACCAAATAAAAATTAATTATTAAAATAAGCTTTTCCGAAAAAACGAATAAGTCCGTAATAGGACACGACGATTTCCGCAGTCAGCGAGGCGCTGCCACAAAAAAAATAACGAGTTGAAATGGAAAATTAAACAATTATCTGTTTACTGTCGTCTCTGTGGTGAATCTGTGTAATTTCTGTAATCAGATACTGTGGTAATTGTTATTACGACTGTAATTTGTTTAACTTTGTTTGTTGTTTACTTTTGTCCTTTTTTTGTTCTTACTTTTTCCTTGCTTGTTTATTTCGATAGTAGGTTCCAGTTGTTCGTGCTGTTCAACAGCCTTTTTATTTTTTTTGGAATCTCTCATGTCCACCTATTAGGCTAGTTATTGATCAACTGGACTATTCCAAAATCTTACCTTGAGTTTTGGGGGGTATTGGGTTGACTTTAGAAAAGCCTCTATAAGTGCGTTATAACTCCCGAACTTGAGTAACAATAAGTTCTAGCCTTTCTTGAATTTAATTAATAACGCAGCAGGACATCGAACCACATTTACATAATGTTTCAACACAAATATTTATTAATAATAAACGGGAATTATTAATAACGCCCATATGTCGAATGACTTGTTAAGGCTTTGGCATTGGCTTTGGCTTTAGTAATGTTAGGGCTTTTTCTAAATAATACTAGGTCCGTTTTAAATAAATGGTTTTTCATCACGTGCGCCAATTTTAATTCTTCACTTTTGTATAAAAATAAATGTTATTGACGTTATTTCCTTTACATGATTAATTTGTATCATTTCAATGCATCCTGCAGTTAATTTAATTTATGTGCCCGATGGATACTTGATACAACCTTTTGATGGAGTCGATTCTTTATAAGCAATTTCATCTAATTCGGACAAAGAATAGACAGACTTTTATTATTTTAACCCTAAAATACAGCCCTACGTATGTAAGAAACATGAGAAATACCTGTCGATCGGTAATTGGCGCTGTTTCCTCCACCGTTCAATTCCATGTGTTTAATTATATAATTGGTTTAAAAAGAAAACTCGAAATTACAGTTTTACGTCGACGAGTCGCGGTTACGACAGTTTTGCACTTATCTTTGATGCACGCTATTTCGAAAACGAGTTCCAGTGTTGCTTCTTTTTCATTTGAATTTGAATGTTTTGCTACAAGTGAACCAGTTAACGTATTATTAATAAAACCCAATTTTGTTTATAGTGTACGTAATTACTACCTAATTTATATGATTTCGTTTTTTGTAGTTTAAACTAAGGTAAAAATATAGCCTATAATATTACAATATTACTCTAGAAATAACTTGATCTAAATAGTTATTGTAAAACTTCATAATAAAGCAGCCACATAAGCAAAAAAATAAAGTTCTGTTAACAATTGATTAATTATTTATTGCATATAAGTATGAGTCATAGATTATGAGTATTTTAGTCGTTTTCATAACAAAACATATCATATTGTACGCTAGGAAGGATGTGGCGACTATTATTATTTTATAACTGTGTATTAAAATACTAGCTTTTAACAAAATACCGACGTTGTTAAATTTAATGCATTGATGTAGGTATTTTGTTTTAATAAAAACTATATGCAGTTTTTAAACCTTGTCCTGATATGATTTAAATATTTTTACTGATAACCAGGCATTATTAATAAAACATTCATTTTCTAAACAGTAATTCCAAAATCAGACAGTCAAATTCTCGAACACGTTGCCCGCTTCAAAATTAAACTTCGAACTCTTTTCACGAGTACACAAAACGTATGTTAATAGCCCGCCTTACACATATGGCCGACGAACACAGCTGTTCCTACACTATTCTTATGCAAAGCAGTATTTCGTTTTATTCGTTGTACACACGGCTACACATCAAGCTATACAAAACCAGTTAATCTTGGCCTCACTTTACTAGATCTTTTCGCACAATGAACGATCAGATTATACTGGTTTTGTATAGCTTGATGTGTAGCCGTGTGTACTAGAAATAACCAGTAGTATGTACTGAAGAGATGGTTTTTTTAGACACTGATATAAAAATACACGTGTTCAAATATGTTTCTGGTTGTATGTTCAACGACTTTTGCCATTAAAAAACTAGATAAAAATTATGGAATCGATGAGTGTGGCTCACCTTGAACCTAGGCACCTAAATTCATACCAAGCTTTAGTTTGTTTAAGTCCATATTTTAATTTAGGTACTTGAATTTAAATAATTACTTATGTATCATTAAACTCACTTTATTTTGAAGTGGGCTATAAAAATAATTGTATACGTATTTCTGTACCTACCTAAGTGCTATAAAATTAAGATAAGATAAAGTACTTATTCGGTTGGGTTGTTGTATTTTTTTCGGTTTGTGTATTACTCAATTAAGACATTTTTGGATATTTATAAAAAGTACGGTTTCATATTTAAAATGAACATAAACTAGTTCACACATTTATTTTTCAGCATTTTTCAAACAAGATGTCTCATATTCATTTTAATTCACAAAAATACCATAACACATTATTTAAAACATAATTATTAATTAGACATGACGCAACTCTCATATAGTTAACTTTAACAAACACTTGTGTGAAGAAACATCGGGTTTTATGTTGGTCATAAATAATTTACGACTGTTCGAAGTTATTATGTACTGTGACGGGCTGTCTTCATTACCCAAACTCTTTTCGATGACAAACGTTTTTGTTATTTGCCTTTATTTAAGTAATAATTTGGCAAATCCAATGTTAGATTTTTTTGTTTTAATAGTTCCAGTATAACCTTGGAGGAACTATTAAAACGACTTCCAGTATTGCTTTTTCATTTCAACTAACAAATTTTTCAGAGTTTTAGTAAACATTTTGTTTATTATTAATAATACCCTATTTTAACAATATTAGATTTGACAACTTTACACCTATGATGAGTACCTACTTTGATGACTTGTGCAAAAAGCATGTTTTTTTCAAAAACAGAAATATTGTTAACAAATGTACCGATCAAACTTTGTTGTTTATAAATAAATCAAATCAAAATTATTTATTTGCAAGAAAATACATAAAAATAACAAGGAAAGATCTTATGTCCCAAAAGTCAATGTATACTGCCTGCATGTAAGCGTGCAAATTATTCCCTTACAATTATTTGTGTCAAATTATCATTCAATCATTATTAAATTATTATAGCATCAATCATTCATATTCAATTATCATTAACATTATTTTTTAAGTTCCATAAATTCCTCAATGCTTTAAAAACAATAATTTTGTAGCCAAGTCTTGCGCAATGAACCAAAGACTTAGGCACGATTTTTAAATTTACAAAATGCCGTGCCATGGAGGTTATCTATGTTCTTTCCGTGTTGCCATCTAGGTTCATTGGCTGAGCCATAAGGAAAAAAATACAAAAAATGTAGTGTGACCAGTATTATTTGTTGTGTAATTATCATGTGCGAGTATTTTTAGCTTTGACTAGCTGTTATACTCAAATCGAAATTCGTTTAGTCTTTAAAAATAAATAACTTACGTGTGAAATTATACAAAACAAAATAACTATTTGCTGGTGCTTAAAAAACCGTTTAAATTTTACGACTTGTGTGGTCTATGTTTTATATTTTTAGAAGCGGCTTGTTCAATCATAAAGTTTAAAGTAATTGCTTTGAAACAAAAAATCTCGGGCCAAGTATTAAAATTAAAATACAAAGAGCTAAATGGATGCACTGACACATTATAAACTTAATTAGTCTTAAATTCTTAATTTTTTTTCACTTAAAACTATTTTAGATTGCAATACAAAAATTTTGGTTAGTTAATTAGTAAACATGAAGTGAATTTCTGAAGACTTTATAAGTCTTAATTTATTTAAAACTGCAAATTAATTCACTGGCAATATTTTTTTTATATATCTTAAAATTTGAGTGAATGTCACATTATAAATCTTATTTATAGTTTTTATTCATTTAAAATGCGAACAATAAACTCTTTGACGTCAGAGAACGAGTTTATTAACATTTTATTCGTCTTGATTATTAAAACGAGTTTAAAACCGATCAACTTTTTTTGAGTGAAATTGATTCATTTTAATATTTTTAGCGTGAAAGGATTTTTGATGTAACATTATATTTTATATTATAGTGTTTAGGTATTATCAAATAGTTTTTATACTGTTTATTTTGCTTTAAAAAAATACTGAATAAATATGTCTACGTCAATCTGTGTGTTTATTGCACAGAAAACTACACACATGCCTCGTGCATAAAATGTCCGCCTCATGTGATAAGTCATTTAATTTGGTGGCTTCCTCAATAAAATTTTATAGGCGTTAATTAAAGGGCTAAGGGGACCACAAGAACGTGATAAGCGAACGTTTCTCACTTTTGTTTTACAAAATGCCTTTTTCCATCCTCGAGTAACTTTTTTTTGTGAAAATGAACCTTGTTACACCTGACGGATGTAAGATGCAACACATAAAATGCTTTAATGGTAGCAGTTGAGAAAACGCTTGATTTTTTTTCAGAGATAATTATTTTTGTGTAGTTAAAAGGGATTGTTATTTTTTTTAATTTTAATGTTCAAGTGCATGTCATGCCTTTATCTGATCGACTGTTATGCTTGTAAAATTGTTTTTTTAATATCTGTATTCCTATTTATTTTTTTACAGTACAGTTAAGAACTTATGTTTTTATAATAAAAGAAAAAAGATAACGCCGTCATTAGTAACAAGCAATAATCCTTTCAATCAAAATTTTATTATCACATCGCAAGTAAGGTCATCCCAATCGTTTCGATTCAATCAAAATTATTCGTATTTAGGAGTATCTCGATTCAATTATGTCAAAGATTTTAATTAACATTTCGTATCGTTTAATTTAATTGGTGATTCGTATCTTATATCGTCAGCATTATTTAAAATTCTTTAAGTTAACCATTAAACGAAATACGTGACTTTAGTTTTTTTTAAATTACATGTAATTGTATACGGGGTGAACCGATTATTAGATAACTCTTTTTGCTTCGAAATACATATGTTTATAGGTGTAATTATGGTTAAAGAAACATCCGTGATATTCATTAATTAACTTTAATTCCATGCAAGTTTGAACACTTCGTAATTTTTAAGTGCAAAACGTTTTTTTTCACCCTGTCTCAGTCATCATCACTGGTATGAACTTCCAATGACGCAAATATTGCTTTACCCTCAAGAAGTAACTAATAGTTCTAGATTTTTCCTAAAAACTCATTCTTAACTTCTAGATGTAACTCAAAGAAAGAGAGAAGAATGGATATAGAAGATATGCTGCGTCGAAACCAAATTAATTGGGAGAAGGGCAAGAGAAAGATGAGATACAATACAACTCTGTGACAGACGAACGGACAAACAGACAGCGAAACCTAAATATTCGAGTCCCGTTGGCATCTTATACGTTACGCTAAAAACTGTTCCCAAACAAGACTTATTGTACAAAATGAAAATAATTTCCCAACATAAAACAAGGAAACCAAGCCAACATAAAATCAATATACAAGTGTTTATCTTCAAAGGTTGTCTAGTACGTGTTACTATCTAAAACGTGAACTTAATCTCGTCTGTCTGTCTGTTTGTTTGCGAAAACAACTGATAGTAAGCGGGACGGTACGTAGGCGGTTTGTACAACGATTAGTTTTATTTTAGACGTTGTTTTATAAGGCTTTTAGAACGAAAAGTAGATAGTTTTTGTTGTTACATACTTGAATTTAGGCAGTATAACTTTCTGAAAAACGGTGACGATGCAACTATTGAATTTATTTCAATAGGTACCTACTCTGGCTGGGAAAAATCTAATTAATTTATTAATACGTACACACGCCCGGTTTTCCTCTAGATAAATGAAGAATTTTCATGCAAACTGTCCATCGATAGGAATGAGTCTTTGTAAATCTTCCTCATAATATTGCTTACCTCCTTGTTTTATAGTATAGACCACTGTATTTTATTTACCTGTGCGTTTTCCGTCAATAAACTAATTATTTAAGATTTTTATTAATTAGACAGTTTAATTCTTTAAATATTTAAAACTTGAAGTAAAGAGAGGCATTTGACTTCGTATTAATTTTCTACCAGCAACCTGTATAATGATGCAGAAACAAATACACAAAATAGTATTTTTTGTTTTACTAGATTTATCAAACAAAAAATTCTATCATAATAATAATTTATAGACCAATCATGAACAAAGGGGAAGGGCCATTGAAACTAGGGCAGTACCTAAACCCACGTCATGTCGTGATGTAATACAAAGTACCCAACTGCTGTTGACAGCTCATAAATAATATTAGGTCATTGTACTTTATTAACTTAATTAAGTACTGCTTGAAACGGAGCTCGAATATATCCTTAACGAACTATTTTAGCTTCGGGTTATGAAAAATATGGTATTTGTGATATGAGAAACGGTTTTTGTGAGAAAATGTTAAGTTGTAAAGCCAGTACATTGGATTACTTGATATTATTGAATGGATAAGAAAAACCATGGCAAAGAAAAAGCTTGACCTGGTGAAGGTTGCTGGGAATGCTGGGATCCGCTGGATGAGAGATGCAAGGGACCGGTCAATGTGGCGATATTTAGAGGAGGCCTATGTCTAGCAGTTGACGTCTATCGACTAAAATTAACATGATGAAAAGTGTCTCAATAGTGTCTCTTTGATATCTTGAATTGCAGTCACCCTAGCAAATACTAATTTAAAAGTTAAGCTGTTTACAGTCTGATAATTTCAAAACGTCATACAAATAACAACATGAAATAAAAATAATCCTCATGTGTACCTCTAAGTTAAATTGTGTTAAGAATTATTAAAATAATATGGTGGCTATACCTACCCCTGTGATCAGTCATTGCGCAGGCGTGGCTATCAGACTAATCGCCCCCGCCGTAGACCGGCGGCCATCTTGTTTTACCATTTTTTAAATTCCTTTTTCATTTGCAAGGAGCGCTAGCGCATTCAGCCTTGTTTGGTTTGATGGAATACTTGCATGAATTATTTAATACGATTTAAAATATTATTCCAATTTCTATGGTAATTCTTTTGTGCTGTTAAAAGGTTATTTTCATAATAAAGCGCTTGTGTATTTTCTCATAATTATCGATGTAGAGTTGATTGTTTGAGAGACAATGGTTATAGTTTCTCATTTGCAGTGGCACTTGATCGGGTGGCACCAAAACTAACCGATGTTGACTGATTAGAGGTTAACAAACTTTTCATTGCATAAAATGAAAAAGGAGGAATCGTTTTCTTTGTTTTAATTAATCCAAGCAAACTAACGCGCAATTGCTAGAGCTCTAGAAGTTCTAGATTTTGATCTCGTAATCAGATTACCTTCTTACTTGACGGTCGGCTTTCCAAAGGTTCGTTTTCAACTTTTTTCTCGCGTTATTTTTCACGATACGCCACGATAAAACCTGTATATAAATGTGGAGCGTGCAAGAGCCTATCACGAGGCGGCATCGCCACTTTGTCAGTTACCGTGTTTTCACGTGCAACAATACTTTTTGTAACTACGCTGTGAGGTCAAAAATGTGATCGAAACGAAATTACGATGTTGTGTAACCAATTTGCCCACTATCCTTTTTTTTCAAATTCTTAGCGTTTTTGTGTGGGATGCAGTTAAAAAAAATAGCATAATAAAGAAAAACGAGTACTTAGGTTGTTACATTGTAAGTTACCATTTTAATAAACAAGGCTATTATTTACATCTAGACATTTATAAAACTATGAAGAGACCTTGATATAAAATTAATATGACATGAACACGTGAAACTAATTAAATTAATTTAAACCGCAATTAATTAAATGGAACACGTGTATTGTGAGTTTTTTACTCATAACTTGAACATTTTAATGGTATCCGTATCAGTGTGTTCACAGACGAAAAACACATACAACAAGATATAAAAAAAATATTTATCTTTACATGCTTACTATTTAAAGGTTTTAACAAAAGGTTAAGTTAAACGTCAAGTTATAACTGGATGCTTGTATATTAATTGATTATATGTAATTAGAAACAGACGTTGTTATTCTATTTATAATACAATTATTATTATAGATAAATTACTTGTTTTTGTTTACTCGCTGTATTTCCAGAACATGTTTTTCTCGTGTACGAATAACAAATGAGCTAACATTTAAGTTGAATTGTTTGTGTCATGATATTTAAAGAACCGATGGTTTAAAAATTTTAGTTAATTAAAAAGGGTTTAGTTAATCAATTCTACGAACTTAATAAAAAGGAAACATAATTTTTGGTCAAAAGTAAAACAAAAAACTAAAACCTCCATGCTCGTTACAAAATCATATCGATTAACCAAAACTTCTTACATTTCAGATGTGTCGGAAACATGAGATCAACAAAAAAGGGAAAAAAGAAAAAAAACTTGAATACCACCGCGGCCAACCTGTTGTGTGCTCGGGGACATTTGGTGAGCGCTCCATATTATTCTTTATCCATTTCTGTTCCACTTTTTTTAATAAAAATGTAGAAAAACGAGAAAAAAATGTAAATAATACGATCCTTTGAAAACGAGATACGAGTGGGTTGAAGATTGTGGTGCACTGAGTGATTTGGGGGTTGTTTTGTATTATAAATATTGTATTCGGAGTAGGTTTATCAATATCGAAATAGTCGCACACGCTGCTATTTCGTATTTATGAATTTTACATAATAATGACTTGACGTATTGAAAACCGTAAGAAAATATAAATTTCAGTATTCAACGATGTGTTTAAAAGATGCTCAAGTTTTTTCTCAAAGATTTTGTAAAGTAGTAATAATACCTACACTCATAAAACAATTTATCAATGAACTTACCACTATCATACTACACTAAATTATCGCCAGAGTTTCACATTGCACTATCATTTAATCTCGTTATCTGCTAATTAAATGATAAAAGATAACGAAGAAGTGGAAAACAAAGGCACTTCGTTTTAGAATATTTAAGATCTATACGCCTTGTAAAGAAATTGAATTAATTAAAATTAAAAATGATAGATTCATTCCTCGTATCGTCTTATCCTATTCTATTCGGCGTTTGTTTTTTTTTTAATTAACTTAGTTCATTATAAAGCTAAAGTTTCTGTAAAAATTTCAAGTAGGGAAACTATCAAATTTATCAATAACAACAAAGGTTCTTTGCACTGACTAAACCTCAAACATTAGTCACCTACAATTAATATTATTAAGTCTACCTATAGCGAAGAAAAATAATGTCGTTAATAGGTTTTGCTATTGGTGTGTCTCAGTCCTTACCACGTATCTGAACGGACAGGACCACTCCAGTTGAGGTTAAGTGCAGGTATCGTAGACCTTTTTGATTTTATTTTTTTCCAAGTGCCCTCGGAAATAGTTATAACCTATTTATTTTACTTTCGAAATTGGGGTTAGGATAAAAGTTAATTTGACTCGGCTCGTGAAGGGTTAAAGTTTTTTTTTTGGATATTTATTACACGGATGGAATTAATACTTCTGTTTTTTTAAAGACAGTTGTTGTTCTTTTAATGTGTGGCGTGTAATAACGACTGTTTTTAGTAGTTTTTACTTTAATAAATCTTTGTGTAGGACGTTTTTATGTGCAAATGTCATCCTTTAAATATTATGTTAGGCTCATACAAGAGACGTTGTTAAATAAAATGTAATGCGTCATACATTTATCCCTTTCATATACTATAAGGCTCATCTTACAACAATTATATGAATCATTCTGTCTTTATGACCATTAAAACGGTCAAGAGCCCCGATTCGCGCGAATTCAAAATTATGATCCATCCTTAAAAATTTGATCCAACCCTGTTTTACTGTGTTACTTGCAATTTTATAAAGATTAACATTTCATAATAAAAATAAAATGTGTATTTTCCTTGAAACAACCTCAATCATTGTTAATTTGATTTGATTACTTTTTGTCACTACAAACTTACGGACGGACAGACAATCACGGAACCTGTTGATATGTTTTAAATTATAGGTATAGTACTGGGCTATTTTGCTATCCATTCATTGTGTTGATCCATTGGACTTTGTGTCTTATTTTTTAAAACATGGAGTAGGTTTTCTTTTGTGCTGCTTACTGGGCGATCAATGTTTCAAAGAAATACATGTGAATGCTCTACCTGCTGTGAGTTGAGATGTGTGGAAGGTTGTATGCAACAGTGTTGCACTTTGATATCTATTTCATTATTATTTCTGTATACAATTAATATTGAAACAAATCGACTGATTGTCTATCATTACCTGTTATTTGTATTTAAAAATTATGGAAACGATGATTGTTATAAATTATACTTTGTCTCTTTTGGGCTTTGCAACAGTTGGGTAAAATAGATTTAATCAAATTAATAAGGACATCAAAATTCCACTAAATAAGAATGATTTTAAAGAAAACTCGCTAAAAGAAGTCGTGTAAAAATAAAAATTTATGAAGCATGACATTAATGTTTCAAAGGTTTTGTTACTGTTTGTTGTAGATATTTTTCTTTTTTGGCTTTTTTTTTTGTAAGAATGTCTTGTTTCTCATGCTGACTAAAGTTTTACATAAAAAAAATCCTATTTAGTATGCCTTCTTAAAATTAAAACCGTATCAATCAAAAAAAAAGGAAAATGGGCACTTACATTTTTATAATTTATTAAATATTTTGCGTTACAAAAACAAAAAAAAACACAATATTAAACCTTTATAGTTCTATCTAACATAGAAACATCATAGCACCTGCTCTCGCAAGACCGGTTAGAATAGAGGTAAAAAATAATCTTTTTCATTTTAAAAACAACCAATTTTTAAATGCCCGACCGTGGGACCTCGCTGTGTTTACAGTTTTGTGTTTATATTCCAACACTTGGTGATGACAAAACGTTCAACAACATTGTGTACTGATAAATAATGTTTCAGTATGTTAAAAACAAAGTTCGGCTCATGTGTTGTTGACTAAAAAACATGTTTTAGAGAAAAAATATGAAACAAGTGCATTTAATTGAAATTAATACAGTGCCATTACAGTAAAAATAATTCCAATAAAAATATACGTAAATGAGAACGTATTAAGATTCAATGGCTAGTTCAAAGATTAGGTTCGAATTCACAGCCCCGACAGTAATTTCATGTACTTTTTTAAGTGTTAATTTTATTTATTGCGTTATACTCACTCGTAATGGCGGTTTAAGTTACATAGTACGCAAATAGAGATCAGTATCTATTGCGCAAATTGTTTTAAGCAGTCTTTATATGGTCACAGTGGTGACGGCCCTTACTGACCCGCCCGTAATGGTGCCTATTTAGATATAAGCTGATAAAAATATACCTATAATTATCGCCCAACTGCCTCCCCCATTTGTTTATCTATATGCCGCTCTGCGGTCCCATTAGCTGCATGTTTCAGATAAAATTCCTATTTGGAAACTTCCAAACCTTCTAATATAGTTCGGAATCAATTAATTTTTAATTTAACTCTAGAATATTCCGTTGAATAAGAATCATTCAGTTTTTACCGCGTTTAACCGGTTCGTAGACGTTTGGTGGCACCGGCCACACCCGCGACCGCCACATTCAAATTTTCAAATATCGAATATTTTTTCCCTTTTTGCCGGCCGGCATCATTGGAACCAGTTTTTGTTTTTTTTCCCGTCACTCTTGACGCAACATGTGGACGATTTGGGACACTATCGAGTCAATCGTCCCGCGTTCGGAACGTCGGATATTCACGAACGATTCTGCATACTTACGCAAAAAATGATAAAGGACAGGCCTAACAAAGACTTAGGTCATGCAGGTCACGGCGGGCATTGCACGCCTGTAAAAAATAACGCAAAATCATCGCCAGTGCAAAAACACGTATCCGTGACTCATATTTTTATACCTTTACGGAACGACTAATAAAGGAAATTTGTTGTCCGCCACTAACAAGTATGTCGGTCGTTTGGAATACAATGATTAGCTGTCATTTGTCACTTTTCGTGTCTCGTGCGACGACCGAGCATTGAATGTGACACTGAGGCCATTAACGCCAACTGAAAACTAAATAAATTGTGTAATTTGCACCTTCATGTAAATTATTTGGCTTATACTGATGAGGAGGCATTAGCATGTGCGAGTGAGGTCGACCTTGGAGTAAAAGATAAAGAACTGTGTTACAATTAGCAATAATTCACGAATAGTCGCATTTTTACGGGGAAAGTTTTCAAGACGAATTTTTTTGGATTGGCATGTAGCGTTAGTCTAGCTACGTAAATAGTGCGGTGATCAACAACAATAGATTCTGATGCTCGCAAAAAGTGTAGCAGGCAAAAAGAAGCGGCGTCAAATATTGACTAGGATAAACAGTCACAAGTTGACCGTGGCAAGGTCGCGGGGATTTTGAACTTGGAACAAAAAAACATTCCACATTTGAATATTGCATTCGGCTCGGCTGATTGATGGGATTTCTTTTCACGGCACGCGATTGATTCACATTGTTTTTTTTTTTCGGGTGTTCCATTCACGCTGCATTCATTTAGGAACTCCTTTAAGATTAATTTCAATTGTTATTTAAATTTTATTCTTAAATCTTTTTTGATGTAGGGCCTCACATTTAAATGCGGGTGTAACGACTCTTAAATTGTGAGTTATTTTTAAGGTTTTCTTATAACAAAAATGCATAAATTATCTGGCCTCACGCCAGATCCCTTGTACGGTTTGTGAGAAAAACAAGGCAAATTTAAAGTTTTGCTTTTTATACGAAGATGTGGAGAAAGAAATTCTACTATATACGTCGCCCCCGATATCCGTTATGCATATCGGCCTTATACGGGCCCTAGAAGAGTGTCGGCCGTCTCATTGTCTTTCTGTCCGTCAAGAGTGAGTCACGCCATTGTTGCGTTACACAATAGATGTCTTTGTGCATTGTGCCCCGGGGGACCCTGATGTTACGTATTTTGTAATAATTAGTCGACTTCTATTTGACTCACAAATGATAATTACTCATACACCTACTTTCTAAATTGTAATAAAGATCTAGTTGCGTCAATAGTTATTGATCGACCGCGGAATAAGATTTTTGTGTGATGTGAAACGCAATATCTCACGGCACGCGTTTGGGGGGTCGCCCTAACGTAGTAAAGGGCAAAAAAAAATGCAAAAAGGGGCCAGGGGGTCCGTCCAGTACAATAGATATGCGAAAACTCAATCGCGTTTGCGTCTAACAATAAAATCCAATGATCTAAGTTTGTTAATAGGGCAAACGATTTCGACCCCTATTTCGTTGAAATACGAACCACGTTTTTTTGTTATTCGATTATTCGAAATCTATCCCCTTTGGAGTAGGCAACTTGTAGGCGGGAAAAGTGGTCGTTCGTTCAGATATGTCAAAACAAATTAGCGGTATACTTGTGTATGTAGGAACGGGCACTATTTTATCTCGCTCCCATCTCTTAGGTGCGAAAAGGACGAAATATCTATGAATATTGGATATAATTTATCACCCGTTTCCCCCTTTAAGCGTTTATCGATGTGTGGGCTATGAATAAGGAGTTTTAAGTTGTTTTATTTTATTTTAATATTTGTGAATTGTATAAAAAGTTGTGTGAGTGTGTTGTTGTATAAAAAAACACGCCGAAGCACACGAGCAGAGGCTTCTTCATCATGTGAACGTCGAGGCTATCCAGCTACTTAACACCACGGACATAGTGAGAAGACTAAAAAGATCTAAACCATTTGAGTTAGTTTAGTAAAGTTAGTGTAATGAGTGCAGTGCAGTGCAGTGCAGTGAGTGCTTCGCTACGTTTAAAGAACACGAGAACAAAGTGTCTTTCAACTTAATAGAGACTTTAAGAAAAGTGCCAATGGACACATTCTTAATTTTGTAAGCTTTAGCAAATTAAGTTAAATTTAAATTACCTACTTATTAGCCTCAAGGTCTAGATTGTAATTGTATGAGTAACCGTTTTTAACGAGTACAATAATGAAAAAAAAAATTGTGAATTGTAACGAGAATTATGTATGTGTTTGTGTAGATTTCACGAAATTAAAAACTCGAAATTGTTAACTAGCATGAATAGTCTTTAGCCTTAGTAATTTTTTAGTAGTCCGGTTATTAAGTAAACAATTCTAATAAACCGAATACATAGGTAATAGTCGCAATAAAACAAAACGTAATGTCTATTGTAATTGCCACCCAACAAAACGTAATTTCACGTATCACACGAGAGAGAATATCAAAAAAGAAAATTATTCGGTCGAGAAGCATTTGTTAAAATTCCCACAAGTACCGTTATATAAATTGCTCGAAATCTTCAACTTAATGAAACTTCCACCACAAATCATTGCGTCACGCACACCCCTAAAATTCAACCACCATTTCGTATATATCGAATAATTTATCGAATAATCGAATTAAATACGTAATAAACGTTATCGGGTGCAATTACATCGATAAATGTTTGAAATTGTAAACGTCTGATTATAATAACGTTGGCGGCGATAATTTGCTGCTTAAATCGAATAAATTTCACGTTTGCGAACATGATCAGCTGTTTTGTTTTAAGACCAAAATGTGTTGATTTTCATTAGAAAGAAATAACACATAATTCCATTAATTTGTATCATTTGAGTTACATGAACATGTATAATTAAAAAAAAATTGTGCGAGTTATTCGAAAAGCTACCTACTCAATTCGAACAAAAACTACCAAAAAAATACAGCATTGCTCACTAGTAATTCAAATAACGAATGATGAGTAGAGTGGGTGGCGACGTTCGTTGATGGGGTAAAAATTACCCCCGAGGGGTAAACACCCTATGTAGTGATGTGTGTTTATGTGTGGAAGAGGGTATGATAATAGCGTATTTCCTGCTTGCCCCACAGTTCTCGTAATGTGAAATTTTGCATTGCACGCACTTTAAACAATTTATTTGGTAGTTGGATAAAATAAAAATTCAAAATTCCTCTTTTGGTTCACTCGTTTGGCTTTATAAGTAAAATCTACATAGTTTTACTTGTGATATAATCAGCATATTTACTTTTTACAACCCGTAATAAACATTATGACTTCACAGTTCAACAGTACAAAAATATCATTTAGTAACATTTTTACATTTTTATTGGCTGCCATAAAAGTAACGTATAACTTACAAAATGCCCGTTAAATGCAACCATTAAACGCCTCCCTGAAATAACCCAAAAACGAGTGTGTGCATTTTAGCGGCCCAGTGAATGCATTTCATGCGGTAGTTTTGAACGAAATGTGTTTTAAAATGTGAAATGTTTGTTTGTTTGTAATAATTGTTATGGGACTGAACTTTGCTAGTTTGCCTGCATTCTGATTTTTGTAATGAAAATATTAGAAACAAAAAAAACTACTAGAGATGGGACTGGGGTTCAGAACCGATTACTAGTCTAAGAACCGGGTTTTAATGAGTTAGCATATCTAGTTAAAACTACAATACAGGTACCTACCATTTCAATAATTACCTACAGTAAATTTCTATCAACAAAAATGAAACAAGTGAATCCATTAGTAAAACACATTCCGCACATAGGGAGGCAAAACACTAAAACGCGCGTTCACAAGTAATTAGGTACTCTAATGTACGATACTCTTGTAAACTGTTTTAGGGTTAACAGCGACTGTGGCTAACGCAGTAAAGTTTCTACACCCAGCGACTTGGCAAGTGTGCAAATAAAATGATTGTCTGCTGATTCAGTAGACTATAGAGTGCTTTAAGAATTTATCGATCCTTTGAATTTTGCTCGAGGAAAGTAGCACTAGCTATCAGACTAAAAAGAAAGAGTATGCGTTGTTATTTAAGGGCATAGGAATTCGTACAATGTTGATTGAAATAGCCTTAATTTAGAAGGCAAAAATAAAATAGGCACTCATTTTAATCGCCTATAAAATTTAAATATGGAACGCGCGGGAAATGTCACCGCCATAAACGCACGCATGCATGCATCGTCGTTTGGCAAGGAACTACTTTTTACTAAACCGTTTCCCCGCACAATAAGGATCCATTCAAGGCAATAAACCTTATTCGGGCAATTATTTTCACAGAGTCACAACACTATCTATTCATTATGTCTGGTTTCTTGCGTTACACGTTTTTAATTATTTATTTGCGTTAATATCAATTCAGATGCGACAAAAGGCATGTTAGTTGGTACGTCTGTGTTGGCAGCACTGTCGTTCCGTCCGCCAACCAGATTGGTGAGAGCCATTCACAGTCGTGCGTTCTAGTGATGTGAGTTAGACGTGGGATTCCGTAATCCGGCTCGAAGGACCACGTTAGGTTGGTTATTGTGTACGCAACGGGCGTCAAACGCGTATTTATTGGACATTCGCAGCGCTGCGTCAGGCGAAGAAGATACGGAGTTAAACTGCCAACTGACACGCGAGCATTAAGCACTCTGGTATCAAGTTTCGCCGGATTCCGCTCGCTACTTGAGTTATACTGTGTTGTCGTGTGTAGGGGCACTTATGTGCGTCGCGTGGAGTAACAATTGAGCCGTTCATACATATTTAGTCGGCATTAATTTCGTCGAATCGGATTAAATGGCGATAAAACGTAACTTTCACGTACATTTTACGTAAACATTTACGTGGCGCGTGTGTTTTGTGCTTTTACTGGTGGATTGGACGTAATCGGTGAGCTGGGTATTTTTTGATAATTTTTATTTTATTTTATTTTTTAAATATAAACAGTGTTTGGTTTCCCTGGGACTTTGTTTTGAGTAATTATGTAATTTAGATAAGATATTTTATCAGAATTATTTCTGTGGATAAAATTACTCCTAATTTCCTAGAGAGAGAATTATATAAAATATTTCTGAATTCTCTTTCAAACAAAGCAAAGATAATATTGTAGCATAGTATCTAAGGCACATTACGTATCTACATAAATATGCAATCTCTCTCGGTTATCATTGAGATAATATTTTCTGTGCCTGATAGGTAACAAGTTTAAAATTATAGAAATAGAACATTTACTTAATTATGTAACTTAAAATCTAATTCATAAGTGGTAGGAATTTATCATCTTTATTTATTTTATTTTATTTTTAATATCAAAAAACAAACCTCTTTATTATCATGACAAAAAAAAAAAAAAAAATAGCACTCCGGGAGTGCCGGCAGAAGTGAAAACTTCAATATTAACTTTCAAACTCGCGTCAGGGTCACGTGATGCTGAAGAAGTTTTCACTTCAAAAAAATCGGTTGTCTGTAAAATCGGTTTACTGCCGATAGTTGAACGTGACAACGTCTTAAGAAAATAAAACAAAACAATTGACACGCCGTTGCTATGGAACGCCTCAGAGCGAGGTAACGACGCATGACGTCATCTTTTTTCGTGCGTGCAGCCGGCCATCGAATTATAAGACGTTATCACGTCAAAAATGCAATATTTCTTAGTAGATTTTTAAAATCTTGAATATTTTCGGCCACCTACTAAAAATCAAAAATAAAGTAAAAAATATATTAATATTAGAAAAAGAACCCAAGTTTTCATCATCAAAAACTACAGCACATCCATAGCCGAGTACCTAAACATAAAATAAAGCCCCGTACACACAATCCTTGATAACGTTACAAGAACATTCATAAAGGTGTAGCTACATCTCTAAATCCCTCTCATTTTAAGGATTTGCAGTTGAAATTAGTTCGCAAATCTCAGGCTTACGGACCCCTGTTACAGATGTAGATGAGACATACGGATAAATAGCTCGAGGTATGGCTTGGCTTATTGTTTCGGTTTTTATTGTCGGGAAAATTGCGTGTCTTGCGCTGAAGTAGGGTTAGGGAAATGAATGGTGTAAAAATGTAGGATTTTGACGTGATGGAAAAAAGATGGAAAAGTATTACAGAACGCCTTGTAATCCCCGAAGGGTTAGGTTTACGTTTTGCCTGTTAGGTTTGAGTCCCATGTAATAGGGGACGAGCCTATTGTCATTAACCGGGCACAAATCTTGACTCTGTGGTGGTTTTTCAGTAACAGCCACTAATGGAAAAATATGAAAAGGATTTTTTGTTTCTTGTAAAATAAATATAAATTGACGGTTTTGTGCTTTCAAATAGTTTCTGATAGTTAGGTACCTATGCAAGCTAAGCTAGTTTCATTTTGTTATTTTATCTGCAATATTTTTTGTGAAAAGAGTGCAATAAGTGCAACAAATTATTTTCTTGTCTACAGTGTACTCCTAGCCTAAACTTTTTAATCGAAAACCGTTACAGAAATAAAGAAAACAGTTATTTAACAAAAGCCAGACAATTTTGCTTAAAACAATTTCCACTAATTCCCAAAAATTAGTCCGTCTGTCTTCCAAATTGTTTGCAGTATCAACATTTTTGTTTAATACAAAGACTGTTTACATATTTTAAAGTGGGACTATGTTTTCTAAGTGTTTCTATTAGCTACCTCTTATTCTAGATCTAGAACAAAATGTTCTGTTACTTAGTAACTGTTTAAGATAGTTATCTTAGCCTTTTGTTGCCGAATTCAATAGAAATTTCCGTTTTCTCTTTCAAAAATGGTTATCTTTTGTGACCTTTACATATGTTTAAAGATGCCATTTTGCTTTTATGAATGAGTTGTTGTTACTTTGTTGCGCCATTATGTGCAACTAGCAACAATTTAGTCTAAATATATATTTGGTTGCAAGTTTGCAACTTATTATGAGATGAATAGGGGATCGGACAAAAAAAACTAATTAGTCCGTCAGATAGATTTCCAAAAATTATTGGACACGTATTTTTTCTTTTTTCACGTAAACTTAAAATGAAGACGATACAGTGCTTCGAAAACTCGTGTGACGTCATATGATAGTACATTTTGTACCCACAAGTGACGTTTCAAGCCCCACTCCAAGATCTTTGTCACGTTTTATCTTCGTAATTATTTATTGATTTGATAAAACAAAAAACACGTATTCAATATTTTTCGATAATCTAACTTACGGACTAAACAGAATCATATTATTTTGACCCAGTCCGATCCCCTATTCTCTATTACTCGTCATCTCAACAGACACCTCCTTTCTTGGCGTATCCTTCACACAGTCCATCTATCATTTCTTTGGTCTTCCTCAGGCTTGCACAAAACACTAACATTAAAAGACCCCTTGATGAACATGGTGTCGAACAAAACATCACAAGCTAAAGCCATAGTAACTTAATAATCACAATAAATAAGACAGTTAACGATACTATCTTAGAAACAAGAACCGGAATAAACCGACCCGTCCATCATACAAAAAAGATCGTATCCAAAGGTCAATTAAGACTGGGTGCAGACCCACCCTTTGTTCTCCTAATTATAAAGTAGGGTGCAGACAGTTTGCGTTATGGCTCATTAAAAATGAACTTTAAAGCACGTGTGTATGTCACCTTAGGGTGCTAGCCCTGTAGGACATGTTTTATGTAGGAATACTCCTTCAGGTCTTGTATTTGCAACGGTTTCATTTATTAAGCTATTGCATAGCTTCTATCGCGGGCCTTGGGCGTGGAGAGCGAATCCAGAAATTCCCTAACGAAAATATTCAAGATTCAGTATTCAACCAGGTTGCTATGGTTACGGAAAATAACAAGGTTGTCAACTGAGGTTGTCAAATTAAATAATTAATTATTTGCTGTTGATAAAAAATGCTATGCAATAGCTTTACCGCGGCAGTCTCCAAGTGCCACATTTAGTTTTTGGCTTAAGGAATGATGAGTATTTTATGTTGTGTTTTAAGGTTCAAGTTTCTATGTAATAATAAACTAACCGGTCTTCCCTCATACTTTTGACCTTATATCTGTACTCAAAATAATAATAATACTGTTACTACCTCAACCAAAGCATTCACATGCAAATCTCAACTATTATTTATTACAATTTCATCCCTCCTTCCTAATCCGAAAAACTGGTCCTTCGAGTTCCCACGAAACTTTCCTGTTTCGAACGAATAGCAAGCAACGGTAACCTTCAAATAAGATGAATTTCTTATGCAAATCACCGACTTCCCACGGGCTGAAAAATTTGCATGCCTAAAGGGTTGGCATCCCCAAGAAGTTGCCACAAAATATGCAAACCTGCAAATACCTTGAGTAATTATGCGAGATTTGACAGCTGCTGTTTTTTTTTATTCGAATGCTAATTCAAGATGGCTACCGAATCAGGTGGGTAGCCTTGGGAGCCCAGATTTGGCAGTTTTATTGATAAATTTTTGGACCTCATGGCGGTTTGAATTGAATTACAATTATAGTCTCTTGTGATTTAAATTAAATGGGAAATGTTAATACGTGAGACGTTATGGGAGAATTTATTCAAGATATTTTTATTGAACTTGCTACGGCCATTTTATTTATGTAAAACATTTTGATCGCATTTTATTTCATATTTTATGACTATTGTGTCTTGTATTTAGCTTTACCTCATTTTCCAAGACTAGAAGAACAATTTAAGAAGAAAAGAAGTTTCAAGAAGCGACAACAAGCACAAGAGAAGACTTTCCAGAAGATTTCAGAAGACTGCGTTTGTAATGGTGATTACCACTAGCGAGGTATAGAGTTCCTACGTATTCTACAACTGTAGGAACTTCATACCGTGCTCTTGGGTACGCCAATGTTCTTCAATTCGCCGTTCTTCATCATCACTCCTTTGAAGAATCAAGATACAATATCGTTGTGTTGAAACCGAAAATTCTAACATTTTATTTTGATTTTGTATTTAACTAACTTTTTGTGTTATTTTTGTTATACTGATTTTAATTTGTTGAAATTGAAATCTATGTGTCTCCTGAATAGAGAAGGCCTCAGGCCAGTGCCCGCTGCAATGTGATTATGAGCGAATTTTATTATGTATGTGTTTGAAATTATTTTATGTATATTGTTTCAGTGAAACGAATTGTTCCTAAATTGAGTATTGCTAGTTTGAGAATTTATTTTTTTACTCAGGGATCAGTAGAAATGCCATCGCCATCTAGTTTCGAAACATTGACGATACCAAATGACGCGTTTATGTACATTCAACAACAACTCACAGGATTTAGTGTCATGGGTAGAGTGGTCACAAGCAATTGCTGAGCATGTTATGTTAAATGTATTTTTTATTAGCCTTCACTGTCCCACTGCTGGACAAAGGCGTCTCCCAATTCCTTCCAAGAGCTCTTTTCCGGTGCCGCCTCGAACCAGCCCTCGTGGTACGCGTCTAGATCATGAAAACAAATTAAATTAATTCATATTATAATCATTTTATTTCAATTCTTGACGGAAAAATAAAAGTAAATTCAGAAGGTTTTAGTATTTCAGGCCTGCTATGTTTTTTTGAACCTACCTACGTACCACTTGTTTGTATATCTCTACAAACCACATCATATTAAATGGTTTCAACCTGCACCCATGGACATTGTACCTAGCGTATAAACAACCTAATTTCCTGTAAGTATATAAATAGCTCATCATTGTTATTTAAAGTTTGTTTCCCCTTATTTACCCTCATTTGAATCATTATTTTAGAAAAACCTAAAGTTATTCCTGAAATAGATTTATAGGAGGAAAACTGAACCCTCATCCCAAGTAGGTAATAACTCGGTACGGTCGATCGAGGTTCTACATTCGTAGTCAAAATCTGGACATAGATGTGTCCAAAATTGCATTAAAAACCCCTGTTCTTCGCCTTACAAACACAGTCTGACCCAGCCGCATTTTAAACATCCTCTTAGTGCCATATTCTGCTAAGCTAAGTAATAGGAGCGAAAAAACATAAACAAACAACAACCACTAGTCGCATCTGGCACCATCAGGCTTCATTTGCCCCTACTGTCTTTTCTAAGATCCACATCACACACGCAAGCAGGATTCTTCGATGCTTCCAGGTGTCCACTAGTCTTGCACTATTGGCCGTCATCCGGGATAAAAAAGTCATGTTACAGTTCATTAGAGGTGGACAAGTCGGTTGTGGACACCGGGAAAAATCGAGATTCTTGTTCAGTAGTGGGTCCAGTCGACCAGTTCAAAATTTGATTTGGTCGACTGGACCCGCGGGTCCATTTCGAGTGGGTCCGCTTGACCAAAGACTTTTAGTGTAAAAAACATCTTGACGACGGATGCTGCAGACTCTGGGTGGGGGAGCTCCGCTAGCCAATACTTATTTTGGCTGCCCACAAAATGTGAATAAAGTAGTGGATAGCTACATAATATACAACAACATCCAATTTATCAGTAGGTAAGTAACAAATATTTAACCAAAACATTTTCCTCAACAGACACAACTACAATATTATCAATAACAACAATTATTTCAGTTATTTAACTGTCAGCTCTTCGCCATTATCACTTTATAGCCATAGCCAACTCTTATCACTGACATGATATTAATGTAATTATCGTAAATTCATGTAATTATAGATTCGGTGACGATAAAAACAGCAGTTTGTGTATAAATAATTATGTATGCTGGAATAAATATATAATCGTTATTGGTATCGTGTTTCATTATATGCTCTTGTAAATGTCAAATATATAAACTCCTGGATTTACCTGTTTAATTATCTAGAGATAGCACGTGTTTTTAATTATCTCGTACTTACTGTGCCCCGCGGCTTCTGTCCGCGTAAAATTGTTATTATAAAACTGTTACGTCCCTGTTTTGCATGGAACCGTAATGTTTTTCCTAAAAATAAAAGTACCTGTATTTAATAAAAATACACCTTATGGCTTATACTCGTAACATCAGCAAAAAGCGTAAAAAAGCAATGTTTTTCTTTAGATATTTTTTGGCGGTTTTTCTCCACAGGAAACCACCATCGGCACAAAAAAAATGCATTAGAGCAATAACCGGGCTTCGACCTGACGAATCCTGTAGGCCGATATTTAAAAAGCTTGGCTTGTTACCGCTACCGTCTCTTTACATATACGAAACATGTATGTTTGTGAGGAAGCATCAAGAATTGTTTAGTAATGCAACTGATTTATATCCTCGTAACAGACTAGCTAAATATAATAAAAGCTGTATTTCTATGTGTGTGCGTGTATATAATAAGATACCAAGTAATCTAAAAATGTTAAATGTAAGATCATTTAAAACTAAATTGTATGAATATTTGTGTAGCCATAGTTTTTATAGTCTCAAAGACTTCTTTGACAATAAATGTTAAGTAATGTCTAAAAAAATTTGTACGCTTATCACTATTAAGCAAAAACATGTATGCTCTTGATTTTTTGTATTTTTTACCATCTTTTATACCATGTTTTTAAACAAATAAATATTATTCTATTCTATTCTATTCTATTCTATCCCGAACCATGCACCTTTTGTCGACATTTTATGTGCCCATGTAGGCCTATGTGAAATAAAATCTAGATTGTATAACACCACGCCTGTAATCCCCGAAAAGTTAACCAGATGTGTACCCAGAGATGTCGCAGTGTGTGCTGGGTTCCCAAATCGGACAAAGTGTTATTAGCTTTTTATATCCGGAATTCCTCAGCAGCAGCCACAAGAGTCTGGATTTGTGTCCAATTGATGGCAATAGGCTCACCCATTACATGGGGCGTTAATAGAAATGGTGAAATATGGATGTAGGTAGGTACTTATGTGTGCGCCCCTGCTAAGCGCAAGTCATGAGTACTTAAACCTGATAAAACTCAAAGTATTTATTTCAATTGGACCATTACAGGCACTTTTGAATGTCAGAAAAACAAATAAAACAAAGCAACAGTCACAGTCACAAAGCTTAATAATAACTGAAAGTACTGTTGCCAATTCCCTAGCGTAGATCTCTGGAGAAGAACGGGCAAGAAACTCATAACATCGACTATGACTACCCGAAGAAAGCAATGATGCTGTGAGTGACAACTGACATCATCGATAAAAATGGCGTTAATTAAACAACTACCTGTCATTAGTTCACAATTCTCATTTCAAGAAGTCGTTAAAAAAATTGCATGAAAAAGAAGCTGATTGAATGCTGACACCGTTGAAATCTTCTTAGTATCGAAGTAACAGGTTATTGGTGTAATTAGGTGGTGTCAGTTCGGTGTCAACAGCTTTAGATACATGATTGGTATTCATATAGTAAGTGCTATTTGTAAGTATTTGTCGGTACGCATTTAGATATTTATTTCACTTTAAAAAAAATTACCATTTTTTAGGGTTCCGTAGTCAACTAGGAACCCTTATAGTTTCGCCATGTCTGTCTGTCCGTCCGTCCGTCCTCGCTTAATCTCGGTGACCGTTAGCACTAGAAAGCTGAAATTTGGTACCAATATGTGTATTAATCACGCCGACAAAGTGGTAAAATAAAAATTGGAAAAAAATGTTTTATTAGGGTAGCCCCCCTATATGTAAAGTGGGAAGTGATTTTTTTTTTAATTTCAACCCTAACGTGTGATATATTGTTGGAAAGGTATTTAAAAATGAATAGGGGTTTACTAAAATAATTTTTTGATAATGTCAATAATTTCGGAAATAATCGCTCCATAAGGAAAAAACAATGTGTCCCCCCCCCCTCTAACTTTTGAACTATAAGTTTAGAAAATATGAAAAAAATCTGAAAAGTAGAACTTTATAAGGACTTTCTAGGAAAATCATTTTGAACTTGGATGGAAACAACAGATGGAAACAGCAAGTAACCAATATAATTTGGTCCCTGAATCGTATGAGCGCCTATACAATCCAGAGGTCAAGTTTTATTGGCCCTTAGAAGAAATTGTATAAATTATAGCATACCGTTTTGGTACGGAACCCTTCATGTGCGAGTCCGACTCGCTCTTGGCCAGTTTTTATCCTGTATATTGGGTTTACACTTCAAATACACAAACAGCTAGACCCGGAAACAACTAGAAAGAAAGAAGAAAGAAAACATATTTATTTAGTACATGCCACAAGTGCACACAACAAACAATAAAAATAAAAAACAAATTGAAAAAAAAAATAACAAAACAAAATAAAAGCGTGTGTGCATCTCGCGGCTGCGCCAAATAGGACCAGTGTGCTTACTCTCGAATATAATTCCGATAGATCGACATTGGAATTGTCAGTCAAACGTCAGCAATTGGCTGGACTCACTGAGTCTAGCCAATCCCTGACGTTTAACTCAACCAACTGACGTTTGACCAATGTCGATCTATCGGAATTATATTCCAGAGTAAGCACCCAGTTCAGCAAACTGCCGAGCAGCTAGTGCCCGACGCTGGTTTTCAACTGGCCCTGAGATGGTGACGTAACGAACGTAAAACAGTCAACTACCATACATCATCAATGTCATCATTCATCATTATAATCATCATTCTTTGGCGCAGCATGTCTTTTTCTTCCATACTTCTCTCGTTTCTCGTCATCTTATGAGACACCTCCTTTTTTACATCCATCGTTTCTTTGGTCTTCCTCTACTCTTATACCCATTATAGAAATATTTGTTCCGTGCGTGGATCGAGTTTGCGACACGGAGCGCAGCAACAAATCACTCAGCCACTGCTCCAACCGTGCCGCCATCTGCCGTGATTAATTTGGGCGGTTCGGACTCGGACCGTAACATAGAAATCTACTTATCACTTTTGTCCTCTAATTCTTATCGGGAACACGGATATCTTGCTAGTTGCTAGCCACCCTATAATACAGGCTCATTTATCATCATCATCATCTCAGCAAAAAGACACCCACTGATTGACCAGTCTCTTGCGGTTTAGTATGAGATGAGCGAATGCCTATCTGACTTACACACCACAGTATTTCTTTTGCTAACCCGTAGTATCCCACTTCTTGGCAAAGGCCTCCTCCCATTCCTTCCACTTCTTACCGTGCTGTGCGTCTTCTCGCTAGTTGAGAAAGTCATCCAAGGCATCCCGCCATCTTCTCCTCGGTCTGCCGCGACCCCGTCTACCTGGCCCACAGCTGCAGCATCCGGGTGACATGGCCTGCCCAGTCCCATTTCAGTCTCGCAGCTTTATAAGCTACGTCGGCAATTGGCGTTCTGGAGAAGACAGTATGGTGTTTCTTATTCGGTCACACAGCACAGTTACTGAGTAAAAAGAACCCCTTAGCAGGGAAACCTTACAAAATTAACAACAACAAACTAACTAACACACAAACTAACACGGCAAGTTAAAGAAAAGCTAATAAAAATAGGCCTACCTATTTTTATAAAGTTTCTTGCTTTCTTTTTGTTGTGTTCTTGGAGAAATCACACAGTAGGCATTTTGAATTCAATACAACACTTAGCGTAAAAAAAGCTTCGGAAATTCCGCGTGGTAATGTTTTAATCCGACTGTGGCGAAGCCTAAAAGGAGGGTTATAATGTTTTTATAAAGGTAGCACTAAGAAACCTAGTATTCAGGATGAGCATGTAGTCCCCGATTGACAGTAGGCAAGTCAAAAATGTACTTTTGTACAAGTTTCACTACCTATATAAAGATTTCACGATGTAATTTGTATCAGATGTGTCAAAGGACTTATATGAAATTAAAAACCATTGCAGAAATGATGAGCATCTTCCCGGCTATGTCATTTGTCAAGAGTAAATTGTATAATGTATTGAAAAAACTGTTTTCAATCTGCTAATGAACGGTTTTTCATTAGAAGTTTTCTTTCTCTAAATCATTCTAATTGCAGGCTTTAACACTCTGAACTCTTCATCAAGTAATTTTTGGCAGATGTCGCAAAACTTAGTCACAATTCTCACTTCTTTCATTCATCATCAGCCTACAAAGTTCCCACTGCAGGGACTCAGGCCTCCTCTCTAGGAGAGGGATAGACTATCTATAATATAGATTTTGCCAGCGGCTTCGCCTGCGTGAAACTGACGATTTTCCATACAAACTTTCATCCCCTATTTAACTACCTTAGTGGTTGAATTTCGAAAAATCCTTTCTTATTCCTTGTCTACATTATAAAGGGAACCTCTGTGCAAAATTTCAGCTTTCTAGGTCCAAGGGTTTGGGCTGAGCGTTGATGAGTCAGTCAGTCAGTCAGTCAGTCAGGACTTCTCTCTTTATTTATATAGATATAGATAGGTAGATAGATAGTCCTCCACCACGCAGGCCCAGTGCGGGTTGGTAGATGACACATCTCTTAGATATTTTTTGGTTCCTCTCGATGTTTTCTTACACTGTTTTGAGAGCAGCGGTGATGAAACAAACTTACTGTTTGTAAGTCGGGCTCGCCACCACTGGGCCACCGCTGCTCCTTTCATTTTACCTACATATTATACCTACTTGTAGCCATACACAACGTAGCATAAATACCTACGTAAAATACATATTCCAATAACTTTTCATAAATACATAATACAATGTATTTTCACAAAAAATATATGAATATGTACCCAAAGTTGACGTCTCTTTCGAAGCTTCCAATAGATTTATAGCGTTGGAAGATAGTTTACATATATTTGTGTCAAATCTAGAAACAAGTCGGTATGTGGTCGAGTCTTTATTTAGTAGGCTGTGGTTCAGTGGGGTCTAGTTCTAGTGATTCGATAAGACGATAACTTGAATTTATTAATTTACTAGTGACCCGCCCCGGCTTCGCACGGGTGCAAAAAAGGTATTAAAACCTTCCTCTTGAATCACTCTATCTATTAAAAAAAACCGCATCGAAATCCGTTGCGTAGTTTTAAAGATTTAAGCATACAAAGGGACATATTGACAGAGAAAGCGACTTTGTTTTATATTATGTAGTGATAGTGATTAGCTGTTGCCAGCGCCTTCACCCGCAGCAACTCGAAAATTATCCAACTGGAAGATAAAATCGGAATAAAAACTTTCCTATATTATGTTAATCCAGGTTATAAACTATCTGTGTACCAAATTTTATCCAAATCCGTTCAGTAGTTTTTGCGTGAAGAAGTAAGAGCCTGATGTGTCCCATTGCAGGGCAAAGGCCTCCATTCCCTCTTTCCACTTTACTCTGTCTATGGTAATTTGGGTCCAAACCTCTTGAAAAGTGTCCAGCTCGTCACGCCATCTCCTTCTGGGCCTACCGCGTCACCTGGTTCTGTTGTTCGGAACCCAATCTGAAGCCACAAATTGAATTTAGTTAACTAAAATGAGGAGAAAAGGTTTGAGCAACGCATGTATGTTCAAACTTAAAAAAAAAAAAAAACTTTATGAATGGATTGCCTATCTTACCTCTACAACCCAGATAGTAGTAATAATAGGATACCCCTTGGTAAGACTGGCTGTCACTTTCGAGTCACTGACGATACGACCTGTAACGATTGTCAAAGAGTCAAAGATATACAAATGAGGACCAGTACCAACGGTTTAACGTCCTTTCCGAGACACGGAGGAATCTCAATATGCAATGAATGGTCACCCATCCAAGGACTAACCTAAGTAAGTGCGGCACAACTTGAAGATCGACCCCGGGTGACTGTTATTACTTAATTTTTCCACGAACTCCTAGGTTGGAAATCTAATACCAATTATATTAAAATCTACAACGTTTTAAAACAAGTTTATTCCAATTCATTGTCCCCTCGTGTGGGTTGATAGAAGATAAATAAAATAAAAAAAATAAGAAGATAATAAATAATTCCAATGAAGACTCGTGTATTTTTAGAAATATATTCTAATACCTAGCTGCTCTACTTATGATCCTTTTGCATAGAATTAGTGTCTATTCTAATTTTTTATAGTAATCACCAAATAAATAAAACCAGACTTGAACAATAAAAATCAGAATTTCTCATTCGGAACCATTTTTATGTGATATGTCTGTGGCGACACTATCATGTCTAGACAAGTAGAAAATTATATTTTTTAATCCACTTTTTATGCATTCACGTAGAAATGATAGAATGTGGAATGAATGAATCAATAAGAATACCGAAACCGCTAACTCTTTGGTATCCGAATTTTAATGTCTTACAGAAGGGCAAATGACCTCTCCATCCATAAATACTGATGGATGGAGAGGGAGGGGAGAAAGATAGATGGATTCTGTGAAGAATGATATGAAATCAATCAATCTCCAACGAACTAATTTCTTCCTACCATCTTTATGCAGATGATTTACAAATTTACTCGCGAGCTCCTCTTGGAAATCTGTCTGAGGCTATCCTAACGGTTAATAGTGATCTGGCCCGTATATGCGAGTGGAGCAAGAGGTATGGACTTGTGGTCAACCCCATAAAGACGCAGGTTGTGGTGGTAGGCAGTTCTAGGACGGTCTCAAGGATCGACTGGACGACTCTCCCCCAAGTTTCTTTTGACAACTCAGTTGTTCCTTTCAGTGAAAAAGTTAAAAACTTGGGGATATTCATAGATAAGAACTTCTCTTGGACTGCCCAGCTACAGGAAGTTAGCCGCAGGCTATTTGCATCTGCTGCATCTTTGAAGAGATTGCGTAATTTTCTACGGACTGCCACCAAGATTGCGCTTGCACAATCGCTTCTTCTTCCCATCCTTGACTATGCTGACGCCAGCTATCTTGACCTTACACAAGACCAACTCGATAAACTTGAGCGGCTTCAAAATGTGTGTATAAGGTTCATATTTGGTTTGCGCAAATATGACCATGTTTCTGAATATCGTGTCAAGCTCAAGTGGTTACCAATTCGCCTTCGCCGGAATGCTCATATCCTTTCCCTTTTGTATAATGTGCTCTTTTCCCCATCCACCCCTCTTTATCTCAAGAAACGTTTCCAGTTTCTTTGCGACTCCCACGCGAAATTTTTAAGGTCATCTGATAACTTGAAGCTCAAAATGCCTATGCATTCCACAACTTTCCTCGACAAATCCTTTACTGTCCAGGCCGCTCGTTTGTGGAATGCATTGCCCGTTCAAATTAAACGCGCGCAGTCGTTACCTATGTTTAAAAGGCTCGTAAAGGAACATTACTTGTCGTTGTGATCTTGTTCTCATAACTGTTAAATTAAACATCTTTAGTCTTCATTAATTTTCGTTGCTTAAATATTTAGTATGTATGTATTTATGTATCTATTATTTAGAATATGTAGGTATCTATTTTAGTTTAATATTGTATAAGTTGGTATTTACTATTTGCACCAACAACAGCCCCATTTTATTTCGTATTAAATCACTGTCCATCCTAAGGTTGCCTGGAAGAGATCGCGGAAAGCGATAAGGCCGCCCATTGTATGTTTTGTAGTGTATATTATGTTTTCTTTTGTTATGTATTTTTGTGGTGTACAATAAAGTATATATAAATAAATAAATAAATATGAAAGAAAATGGTGTAAATACCACCTTGGTGAAGACAGGGAAGAAGACGTGTTTCGTCGACCCTGAATAGAATGAGTTAAGGACAGGAAGATGATGACAGAGGTCTGGCATATGACACGTAAAGTGCAATCCAGTGGACCATAATTTAGCTAGCCTGTCTGCTATCACTTTCAGAATGCTGTTGGAGCTTCCCCGTTTATAGTGCAGCAGGTGCGGCCGCCCTTTCTTATCACATCAGCTTTCTGCCAGTAAAAGTCCTGTCAAAATCGGTGCACCCTTTTTGGAGATGAGCTAAAACAAACAGACGAACAAAATTGTTAAATCATTAGTACCGTATGCACTTTCACATGCATTCAGTAAAATGCTGTTATTAAACTTACAAACAGACACTTAATTTCATTTATTAGTATAGATGTATAGGTTAACTTACATAGATTTTGTCAGGTTCCTCCTAGATAAGAAAATTACTTTTTTGAGAGACATTCTCCCATTACTATACGACAACATTCTCTAGAATCCATGATCATAGCACTATCTAACTAAAAAAAACAAAAAACTGGCCATAAAGAAAATGTAAGGCACTCATAACCATAACCAATAACCGTCGCTGGACATTCCATCCTTCCATGTTCAAAAAATATAACCGTAGGCAAAGAGCACACATAGTACACACTTTTCGTTGTAATTTTACCTTCACCTTCGCATCGTTGCCGAAATAACATTAAACTTTATTTGGTTAACAATAAGGGTGCTTTTGGGTTGAAGATATGAGAGGTAGAATATTCTGAGAAAAGACTGTAATATACGCCATCTTATCTTTACACAAGAATTCACTTTTTCGAACAATCTCATGTTCTATGAAATGTGAAAAAAAAACTTTTTACTATTTTTTCCCATTACATTGCTGCGTTAGTTATTGGTTTTCATCACGAAATGTATTTGTGGAAAGAATGCGTACAATTATATTGTGTGAACGGCGATTGGTCAGGCAATGTTATGTGGTAATCTACGTTTTCTGTTTTTTTAAGGAAATTAAGTAAATGTTCGTGGTACGCCCACTGTTGAATTTGTGACGATTAGGTGATTATTTTTTTGACGTAATTATAGCTAATTTTGTGTGGTTTAGGTTAAGACATTTTTGGATATAAAGAACTTAATTTGGTACGATTGAAGGAACTTTTTATTACACATGAAAAACTTCCGAAAATAATTGATGAATAATATTTTATTGCATCTTTTCGTAGTAGACGTAGCAAAATCTAAAGATAGGCAATCATTGAGACTTGTTAGATATCAGTTTTTTTCTACCTTAGAATTAATCATAATCTGCAGCAATTACTCTTTTCAAATCATGGGAAAAAATGTTCACACCTTCAACTACGCATTTACGCTGTAAAAACCCTTTTAAGTGTTTAAGTTTCCACACTTCTTAAAAACCACTAAAAACCTAAATACACTACCTTCAACATTATTGTATGCTAAGACCATAAAATATTATCTATAATACAGCAGAACTATCGTGAAGTTTTACTGTCAAGTTTACGGAACCCTAAATACGTGTGGTGACCAAAACTGGGCAGGTTCAACGGTCTCTTCTCATTAGTTTTTGATCACACCCTCATAAACAACTTAACGTCATACGTCCCACATGTGTTTCAAACGAAATTCAACTTTGGAAGCAAGTTGTAAAGGTGATTTTTGAATGATAGAGTCACCAAAGATTTTTTTTAAACATGGTATACAACTGGTTTTCTACATTTGGACGCTCGAAATGATAAAATTCCTCTTTTGAGCACCTATAGATTAGGAAATTCTCAACTATAAGTCAGATATGTTTATAGGGACGGGTTTGAGCAGGTTTTTTTAGATAAAATTTCGTAAAAATGGTTGAATAGTTAGTATTCTTGAATCGTATGGCTCCGTGGAAGAATGTCGGCTTCGGTACGATTTGCATTGAATTGATTTCGAATTAAATATTCTTCAGTGAAAACAATTGAGTTTGGCAATTTACGATACTCTTTGTTTGTTAATCATTGTGTTTAGAGAAACGTTTTGTGCGGTGACTCATGGGGTAACTGACAAATTGCTTTTAGAATATCAACTAGTTATTTTTTAAGACAATTCAAAATTAATCAACCTGTGTTACTTGGTGATAAATAGTGGTGCAGATTTGAGAAGGCCTTCGTATTGTAAAAGTCCTCCTTCGTCACTTTCGTCGGACTGCATACAGCTGAAGACAAGTCTATACTTCTATACTAATATTATAAAGAAGTAAAGTTTGTGTGTTTGTATATTTGTTAAATTGTAAGGGGTAATCTCGTGATCTACTGAACCGATTTTAAAAATTCTTTCACCAATAGAAAGCCACATTATTGCTGAGTGTCATAGGCTACTTTTTATCCCTGTATTCCCACGGGAACGGGGTCTACGCGGGTGAAACCGCGGGACGTCCGCTAGTATTTTCTAATGATCGACTGCCTATCTGACCACCACAGCCCAGTTAGTACTAAAGTTATACGATACTTCTTAGTAGGACTAGTTGTCATACTATCGACCTACTGACTACCTTTAGCGACTGACAAAAATCTACAAATGACAGCTGGAACTCGGTATGTAAAGATGGGTGTCCACCTGGAACCCATGGACCAACCCACGTTAAACCATTGGTCCCAGCTGTAATTAGTAAAATTATGACATTCGTTACAGGAATAGCTTAAGATCCCTCTATAGAACGACCTTCACCGAGCTGGTTAATGGATGAAAAGTATTTTAAATGCAATTAAATATGTCAATAAATATATTGCAAATGGTTTGACTAAAAAAAATCAGTTATACTAGAAGTCAGTGGCCTAAATTCTGACATGGTGCTCAGCTGCGTCCAGTTATACTGAATACCGATTCCAACATAGTTGTGAACGCTAGGCAGATGATGCTTCTACAATACTGTTGTACCATAAAGTTACTTTAAACACATAGTGGCATAACATTTTCCTCAGTCCTTCTCATGATTGACTATTCATTATTCAATCAGCAAACGATCCCGTGGTTATGTGTAATGCATTTAGATGATTAGACGCATACATTATGGTTCGTCGCTTCCTTTATTATTGTACTAGTTGTTGCCCGCGACTTTTGTCCGTAAGATTTCTTATTATATTTTTATATAATATTTCACTATTTGAATCAAACAATTTTGAGAGTTAATTTTTTTTGGCACGGATTCCTAATCCTTTTTGTAATAACCAAGTTACTCCATAAAACTTCAACTATCTGTCTGTAAAAGTCTCGTCAAAATCGTTCCAGCTGTTTCGGAGATTAGCCGTAACAAACAAACAGATAAAAAGGCCCATAGGCGGCATAAAACTCTAGGCTGACACCAGGTTTGGCACTAACTACAAAATAAAGAAGAAGTCTGATTATTGAGTTTATTGAGCACTTTTTATCACTGCACACAAACACTTCATCTAGTTACGTGTCCACTGCATCATCTTGAACAGTTTGCTTTGTTTAGACACGGGTACTGTCGCAGCTTCAGTGTCCTCGCCATCTCCCGAAGATCGAGGATTCTGAGGAGACAGGGTTCAATTAGTATACACCACCCACTCGCAATGCAACGCGTAGGCTATGTGTTGGCGTCAACGTATTGTACAAACGGGACGAGCTTGTTAGTCAAATGTACATTCTGATGGGCAAAGATTTAATTATTGTCACAATGAGAATATAGATGAACTACTTATGTGTACTAAGATGTGAAGAAACTTGTAGATCATACTGGATCATATAATCAAACACACTCTCATGCCCTACGGGAAGTTACAAACGCTCTAAGTGGAACCAAAATATTCGATAACGTCTCCGGGCCATCGTCATTTTTGTAACAACATAAAAAATTCAAAGTTTGGTTCAACATAGCGTGTGTACGACGTCGTATGTAATCAGTAAAACACTATATTTGTCTAGCAATTTAGCTGCGTTAACACCAACACGCTACAACTTAAAATAATCACTCGAATGAGCAGAGGAAATTGAACCTTTTCTCCTAAACTATACAACACTGACTTGGATATTGCGAACGAAACGAAACCGTTTCTTTGGCTGACTTCCTGCAGCATGCTGGTATCATGTCGCACATCGGCTGGTGTACACAGTCCGGGATGGCATCGTAAGGTACGTAACTGTCACAAACACGGGCCAAGCACGTCGGGATCATTATACACGGCGGTTCGTGTCTACACACCATCTTAGCTTTAGGCCGTACCTGAGTTGCTGCCTCCTCTTTAGCAGTCAATACTATGTAGTTCCTTGTACAGATTGGAACTTCAGTACATTTAGGCCTGTGAGGACAATCTCTAGATGAAATATTCTGAGAGTGATTCTTCAGATCCATCAAACATAATGGTACGTTCTCACACATTGGTACATGCACACAAGAGTTCTGAAGCTTTGGATTAAGTTTTGTCTTACAGCAAGTCCTTACGACTTCACAAGGAGGTTTATGGCTGCAGATACTTTGGATATTTTTCTCATGTTTTTGTCGTTTGGTCTTTTTTCGCTTCACCTCATAACTTAGTCTTGTTTGACTATCGTGATAAGGAGACGACTGTTTTCGGATTTCAGTGGGTGATAATGATCGATACTGACAGCCACTAGGACTAGCATTCTGTTGTTTTCTTATGTCATTGGGTGATAAACAATATTTAAAATCTATATCTGTTGCTTCGTGTTTCTGTATTTCACTGGTTGATTCCCGACTACTGTCGATATCAGAAGTCTGTTGTTTTCGCACCTCAAGCGGTGGAGTGTGGAAATGAAAACCTGAGGTTGGAGTCATTAATTGTTTTAGTATATAAGGTATTTGATACTGGCAGCTTTCATTCTTCATGCCATTTTGTCCTGACATCATATCCTTCGTCGTTGGAAAGCACTGACAGCTAGCATTCTTATTCATCTGATATTGTTGGGTCTCTTGTGTAGGATAGCGGTACTGAGCACTTTGTTGTTTTTTCCACCATTTTGTACTTCCGATCTGGTTACCAAACTTGTTCGGCCTTATATCCGTGGTTACTGAGTACAAGTCTGTAGACTTTGGTTCCTTACTACCGGGTAGGTTGAGGCATCCGTTTATGAGAACACATGGAGGGTTATGAATGCAGAGTATTTCACCTTTGTACTGTTTACGCAATACCTTCGTGACTTCGTCGTGATCCACTTGACATGGTCGGGGCTCAGTGGTAGGAGGTATTACAGGTGGACGAGCTGATGTAGCGGGACGTGGAGGTACATCGGGACAGGGTAATCCAGTTTGTGATTCTGTGGGACAAGGTGAACCATTTTGTTGTATTGCGGGACAAGGTGGACCACATGATTGGTCTTGGGGGTCTGGCGGAGAGGGTGACGCAGACGTTTGCTCTGGGGGAAACTGTAATCGTGGTGGTACTGGTGGTAATCTAGGGGCTGGTCCATTTTGTAAACCAGGGCGTATTCTACGGGGTGATCCAGGTTGTATTCCAGGGGGTAATCTAGGTTGCATGGCACGGGGTGATTCATATTTATATCTAGGGGGTGAACCTGGGGGTGACTGTTGTAATCCAGGACAGGGGGGTAATCCGGTGGTAGGATTGGATGTTTTATGGCAGCATTGTTCGTAGTCTTTCTTTGGGTAACACAAACATTCAACGTTTTTGTATTTAGTTTTCTTGACATGCATTTGGCCGCTGCATGTTCGTTGGCAATGGTCTGATTCCTGCTGGAGTGGCGGCACTGAAGAACACCAAACTGCAGGATTATCACATTTTGGACAAAGATAGTCATAGGTCGCCAATACTTTCTGCTCAGCATCACAATCACACGTCTTGAACACTGTTGTGTTGGTGGCGGCTTCCTCCGGTTTCTTGGCTGGAATTTGTAATTTTGTATTAATTTTATTCACGATATATTCCCAAAAACCAGAGCACGCTGCACCTAATTCAAATCCACTCCTGTTTAAACTGGAAGCCATTGGTGAACAACCTGAATTCTGAAATTGGTACTGATCAATAGTTGGGTATCTCAAGAACTGGGGTACAGGGCTCATCTTCGAAGGGCACTGCTGCTGTATATGATTTAGGGCATTTCCTTCATAACGTTCAAAATATTCTTTGCCTATTCCAGACTCCACAATATGTTTAGGCTTATGTCGCTTGCCCTTTTTCTTTTTAAAATATCTATGAGTTTCTAGTTCGTCGGAAGATGATGACAAGCTGTAGATCAAATTCTCGTTTCCAACCGCTTTGCAGGTCGTTAACGGTTCTCGAACAATTTTTGTGTGTTGAAACGGAGCTGTCTTGGCATGAATGTTTCCTTCAACGGCATAAACAGGTTGGGCTGCGTAGCATTGCTGTCTTCTATTAAATTTCCTTATTTTGTGTTCGCGGTTGACGCGGGTTGCCGTCGAACCGTTATCGAAGTGTACGTTTTCAACCGGATTTTCCTTTATAATTGCCATTTGTTTAACATTATTATTGGAACGTCCGAATATGTTAGATAGGCAAGGTATTACTTTCTGTCGTATTACTGACTGCTTTGGTTTTAATGTTTCGAATTGATTTTCGTCTTCTACATATTTGTATTTTTTGTTTTTGCGTGTTTTTTGTACTTGTATACCGATGGTTAATCCATTGTGACTGACGGATGTGGTTACTGACGCCCATGTTTCTTTGGAGCTTTGTTCAGTTACTGGCTGTGTTTCACTGTTGAAGTTATGAAACCTGGAGTCATTGTAGCGTCTTGGGTAAAGTGTTTTCGTGGAGCGTTTACGTTGAGACATTGCGTGCGTGTAGATTGACGAGCTTGTGTCATCAAAGTCTGAGCTGTCTGAATGTAACTCTGTTACAGGATTGTAGGTCATTACATACTCGCGCGGCACATGGTACATTGTCCTTGCTTTTGTATTCCAGTCGAGGCATTGACATGTCGATTCTCTATCCACATCGACAATGGTAGAGCAATATAACTGTAAAATCACATGTTTTTTTTTGTATTTTTATCACTTTTTTACAAAAAAATTTTTACTATACGGTCAAACTGGCGTTTGATTGAAATCTTCTGTCAACTTTATTTTTCTACTAAGTTCTGTCAGTTCCGTTATAAAGACTTGTTGCTAATTTAGTTATTAACTTTTTGCTAGAATTTTACGGTAGACCTAAAATAAACAACTTATTCTCCCTAGATGATTGGATTTTATTATTTCGTTAATCAAAAAATACAAAAAATTGTGGGCTGCCGGTTTCAGGAGCAAGTTGCTGATAGTTAAGACTCCAGAGACAGGACCCTCCTCACAATCCGGGCTGAAATAATGAGTACAACCTTCTGAATCAGGCCCTTCATCCGCGAGCCTCGACCGATTACTTTTATTAGACGTCAGAAATGGTGGTTTTGCACCAAAATCTAATAAGTAATTTTTTAACATACGAACAAAACAATTTTGCTTCCAAAACCTTATAGATCTGCCTACAAAAACACACTCAACTATCACGAGGTTCTCGTCACAAGAACGATACAAATTTTAATAACATCACCGAAACATTGACAACACAACGACCTCAAAGGGATTCCTTGCATTGTTTCGGTTAAAAAAAACCGGTATTTTTTGTGTGGAATAGCCGACAGGGGCTAAAACAAAGAACCCGATGTTGTATGGTATTAAATGGTGTATTAACGAAGGTGATACGTCATAGTTCATAGTAACGTTGCACGAAAGAGCTGTTTTTGCAGCGCGAGTAGACAGTCTTGGTACTTGTTGCTAAGAGAGCTTGTTTCTTTTGGGTTTATGTCGAAGTTTATCCCCGAAGAGTCCAGCAGAGGTGTATCTATACATACGTATTTACCAGTGCATCCTTTATCGAACGTAGGACTACTAAAATGAGAGCTGTTTTATCTAAAGCGCTAATAACGTAACACGAGGTAAATTAGTATTTTTGAACAAATACCTAGTCCTCTGAATTAAAATTTAAATAAAATAAAGTTAACAGTCAAAAAGAAATAAACAATAATAAAACTCATATCCATATATTATTTGAGAGAATCATTAGGTATTCATTTGGTGTTATTATTTATGGAGGTAAAACCATAATATTCAGTTAACAAACCGCAACCAGACAAAAATAGAAAACATAATAATTTCCTCTTGAAGCACAATAATGAACCAATGACCGCATGCTATAGAGTTTATCTATTCGTTGTGATTTTAAAACGTCCATGACATAACAAATGCTTTTATTCTGAGGATTTTATAGTATTATGATTCTGGTAAATCTCCATTCATATCGCTTGAATAAACAATCAAGTTTACAAATCCAAAATGTCTTTCTTCTTTTCTTTCATTTATTGCCGTGGCTGACTTAGGAAATAAACACAGAATAGATAAAACCTCTTTTATCTCTTCTGTGGAAATAAAGGCAGAGTTTGCCGTCAGATCCCAGAAAAGATCATTTCCACAGAGATTTCATGGATAACTCCAGTCTTCAATGTATATGCAAGACCATGACTCATCCATCATCTAGGTCCATAAGATGTCAACTTCTTTTTTATATGGTCACTCGCACTTCCACTACTGCTCAGTGCTCAACCGGACTATGGGAACCTGATTCTGCCTGCGTCCGGACTTATGTGGTCGCCTTGGGTGCGCCAAAGTTCACCTAAAATTTCAACTCCGATAATTGGAAATCCGAAAATGTTCTTCCTAACATTTTTCATCCTAACAATCGCAATTCCTAACTTCTCTGTCTCTAATGTTTTAATTCCGAAGCATTCGACTTCATAATGTCTGTAGCAATAAACATCTATTACACTATTATTTGTTTTCCTATATTTTCTAAACATAACCATCTTTTACACTATTATTCAAAGTCATATCTTTTTTTTTGTTTATATTACTTTTTATTCATAATAATCAGTATTATAAAAGGTCCCATTAAAATAGGTGGACAAAATTTTAGAAATCATTCAGACCGCTAAAATAAGGACAATAGCAAAAAATATATAAGAATAAGAAATAAAATACCTACTTTAATAGGATGAGTTTGTTCTAGAGTGCCGGCAATTTACCTATTATTTTAAGTCAAAATAAAATCACTTTATACATATGTAGTGTTTTTTTTTTGTTTAGATGTCTTTAGTTAGGCTTACTAAACGCTGTGTTAAAATTTGTCCACCTATTTTAATGGGACCTTATATACTATGCAAAGATATCCATAGGTTAGGTTAGAACTGTGACCAAATACGCGCGAGCCGAGCGAGCGAAGCGAGCGGTGCCGCGGCAGCGGCCGGCGAGCGCTACCTCGAAATTGGTCGCGAAATTTTTCTAAGTATTTTTTTCATAGTGCCCCCAAGACGACACTCTGACCTGAATTTCATTCATTTATTTAATTTCAAGACAAAAATCAGTGAAACGACCTTTAATCATTCTAAACAGTTGTATGAGTGAAAATATTATGGTAATTATGTTTAGGAATAAAAGCGTTAGGATAAAAAACAGTTAGGAGTTTAAATATATTTACACTAATGATATTATGAATTCCAATTTTCGGAAACATGAGTGTTATGAACATCGTCGGTAGGACTACAAATAGTATAAATGAAAACTTTAGGATGAAAAATTTTAGGAAGAGTGATCATTCGGATTACAAATCGTTAGGAAGAACAATTTCGGATAAAGAACTTTAGGTGAGCCAATATGGACCCGGTCGCCTTATTCACGTTTACATCTTGTCAAACCAGGTTCAGTTAACAATCAAGATTACTTAGTCGCACTATATCGTGACGTCACACGATAAAATAAAAGGATTTGAATATAAAGAATCAAGCTGGCTCGAATGCCGGGGCACGTAGGTACCCCGTAATGAATCGAAAGGGTTAGCCGTATAATAGGGGTGCGGCCCCACGTAATCATAGGTGATCTAGCGACGGCTGCTTTATTGTTTATTAGGCGACTGCGACCGGTTGCGGGATTTAATTTGAATAAAATTTGATGATGCGTTAGTTGTTGATGTGGCGTATTTTGGACTGGGATAGATGACGAAGGATGTTCATTTGTTGAATCAATACGGTGTCGGAGAAAATCGTTTTGATTAGGTAGAAATTTATAGGATGGTTTTGGAAATTACGGTTATGGTGGAAAGAATATTGATGGCCTATTTCAGCACTTTAGCAATACAATAGGCATTTATGCTTACATGACTGTGGCAGCATTTTTTATTAAAAAAATAAGCGCTTCTACACTTTGGCTGTGCGCATAATAAACATGGAGGAGAAGCGCTGTGTGCGATTCGTCTGAATATCAACCAAGTGTGAATAGTACGCCGCATTCCGGTGGTCAAAGGATGATGTGATGGTCGGATCAGGTCGTGGAGGTCTTGCAGAATCTGTTATGCAAGCATCGTTTTGCTTTTCCTAATATATAGGTTAAGATACACTTGAAGTAAAACATGCCGGCACACCGGCCCCATCTAGTTTTAAAAAAGTGACTTGTAAAAGTGTTTGCTAAATAAACATAACACAAATTGTACAATTTTGTCGACAAAACTTAGAGCCGTATGGCTCAAAGGATGCCACATTGATCGACTATGGTGTCCCTTAGCGTTCTTTCCCTAATCCAATTTGTTTGTATTCAAATCGTGATTCTTTCTAGAAACCTCGATTCTAACAACGCAGCAATCGTTGAACAACCGTCGCAGCAATCAGTTACGTTATAGACTTTTCATTCTTCTCTTTTAGTAACTGAATTAAAAATGGTTTATGTTAGATGAATCAATAATTATTATAGAGTGTATTCAAGTCCTAGTTCAAAATTGATGTTGCTATCACTTAAACGAGAAACAACTTTACATCAACTTATATTTTTGATTTCTGAAAAACTAATTGTCAAAGATAGAGAAAGATTGTTTAAACTGAATTTGCTGTTTCACTAATTATGTGTTGAAGTTGTTTTTCCAAAAAACGTGTATGTTTACAAATTTAGAAACTGCGTAGTGTTGCCTCTATTTGGTTTTGAATTCGCGATTGCTTTTATTTTTAACTAGCGGACGTCCCGCGGTTTAGCGCGTAGGCCCTGTGGAATAACGGGATAAAAATAGCCAATGTCACCTGGAGATAGTCTAGCTTGGACGGTGAAATAATTTTTTTAATCGGTTCAATAGTTTTTAAGTTTATTCGTTACATACAAAAATACAATCTTTCCTCTTTAAAATATTTATTTTTTTGCATAGTTTAACGTTAGGTACCACAGGAGCAGTTACAGTTAAACTCAGTTAGTGCGTGTTTACGTACAGGCGGGGCGTCGTGCGGCGCGTTGTGCGTTTTTAATTCAAACACATGGCGATGTATGAAAACGTTAAAGATTACAAATGTCAATTTCACGAGAAGCGTTAATTCACTCGTTAGTTTAAAATGCAGCGTTCATCACTATTCGTAACTAACCCTCCACAACTTTCTACAACTTACAAACTCGTAAACACACGTGTGTATTAAAAGTAAAACAAATATTATTAATAAGAAAAAAACTTAGCCAGATTTACTATACTTGTTTTTGTCTATAATCCCCCGCAAAGAACTCCGTTGTTCTACCAAATAAATAATCTGAGAGCCCTTGATTTTCTTTAGGAATACTTGATTGATTGGGTATTTTAAACTTTATTTATTGGTAGGTAGAGTATAAAGTTTTGTTGCTGTCGGATATCGTTTAGTGCAGTGTGCTAAAATACCAATGTTTTATTTTACAAAAATTTTAGGAAATTTAATTTAATATAATGTGTTTATAAATTATCATATTATAAAATGGCAACCATAAAAAATATTTTATACTAAACAGTACAATAATAGTAGGCCGTATTATTGTAGGTTTTTACTTACAATAATAGTAGGCCGTCTTTCATATGATTAAAAAAAAACATAATTTCATTCAAATGCGATTAGAAATACGGTAAATTGAACTGAAAAAACGTATTTTGAGCCTAAATGTGTAGTTTTTGTAAACCTGTGCGTTTTTTGCAAAAAGTTAACGTCTTTAATAAATTCATTTTATGACTCTACATTTAAATGTTGTTGACATCATATCGGTTACTGACTATACATATATATATATATATATATATAGGCGATAATAATATAGCATATCAAGCTCCTAATATATTCATAGGTTATTAGGCAAGACACACCTTCGAAATGAAGTTGTCTTAATAACCTTTAAGATGCCAAATGTAACCGTGATCACTCAACAAAGAAGAAAAAAACTAGTTTTAAATATTTAAAACGATCCATTTAAAAGAAAATATAAATGATAATCTAATTTCAAAATTGAAATTTTATGATTCCTAGTTTCATATTTCATTTTTATAAAACCTTTATCGTACAATATACAAATATTTAAATTCGCTGACGTTTGAATGTGACGTTCGAAATTCAAGCGATAGAACGTCAATCGCGAATTTAATTTGATTGGTCGAATTCCCCCGAGTGTTGCCGAGTATCCCCGAAACGGGGGAAATCAAGGAAAATAAAATTTTTATTGCATCATACGTTAAACCATTTTACGTTGAGCTGTGGCACCCTAAGCTTTTTGTTGGTATTGTATGAGAGTGTTTGTGATTTAGGGGTGTAGGTAGTGTGGTTTGTAGCGTAGGGGATGTGTGGGGTAACCAATCGTAAGTCGATGTCCCGATTGATTGGCAAAGGGCGATTTGGCAAAACTCCCCGATGTGGGGGCGCGCTGTGATGGTTTTCGCCACATGTGGGAGGTACCCGCAGTTTGTGTGTAGGTAAATATTTTTATTGCATGCTAACTTGTTACTGGAGTGCAAAAATATTGTGAGTCGCGGAAAATGTTTGATTACAGCGGATTGAAAAATATTGTGTTTGACTGACAAGTGTGTATTGTAAGGCCAAAAAAGTAATTTATATATTAAATTCCTAACGTTTACAGCACCAAATAAATAGGGAAGCACCGCTACTCCTTTCCCGATATTTGCTTTGCAAAAAAAAACTATTACTATATGAATCTATTTTTTTTAATTATTAGCTCTATGTCATGTATAAATTATTAATAAAATTATCATAATGATCCTATTTGACTCTCGAGTATTAATTAGTCGTTAAATAAAATAAGTTAATTATAATGCTTTAAATAAATAAAATATAATAGCTGTAATTTTAATAATTTGCCTACCCACCATATTTGGTGGACCGATTAACATAGATTACTAACTAAGATGTTAAAAGATTTGTAAGGCAAAGTTGTAATTGTATAAATTATAAATAAAATTACACACGGTACCTTTGTGTACCCTGTAGTGTTACAATAAAATAACAATTAAAGTTTTCTTAATTGCCTCAAAAAGAAATAAGAACATAACATCACGCTTCTAATGGCCATGCAAAGGAGTAAATAGTATTACACCTTTATTTCGTCAGTTAAATTAAAGTCCCATGTAATAGGCAGCGTGACAATAACACTTTTTCCGACCTGGCAATCGAACCTAGGACTTATGAAAGTTCATCAATACGATCCCTTTGAACAATTACCGAAATTAATGCGGGCGATGCCGCGGGCATAAGCTAATCTTACACACAATTCTCGGACCAAAAATATAGTAGTAAAAAAAAACTTAACCCTTCAAAAGTCAATCGATCGAAGTCAAGCCATAAATATAAATTTAATGATTTTACGGCTATAAATGTAGCGGGAAATAAGGGCCTAGCTTGTCAAACACTGAGAACTCAAGAAGCTACCGTTACACTATAAAACCTTATTTGATCATAAAATGTAGGAAGGCTTTCTATGAGGTTTTTGATTGTTTTTATATTAGCACCTGTAGAAATTGGATTTTTATTTTATTGGTTGGGTTAGAAATTTTTGATTTTGACAAATTTTAATAAATAAATTTTAGAAAGAACTATGACAAGAACTCATTGATAAATACATAAGTATAAAAGTTTTATTCTAAGCAAAAAGAAAATGCTAATAAGTATTAAAAAAAAAAATTAATGGCAAAATATCCAATATTAGCAATAACATTCTTGCTAGTTTGGATTATATTTGATTTAGGATAGGACTATCCTGGACTTTCGATCCCTGTTCTGCGCCACTTCTAAGGAAGATATTTAAGTCGAATAATAATAATCTTCTCCGTAGTCTTGTTTGGATGTCAATTTTAGTCGATTTTTAGTACTATATTATGTACCTCCGTACAAAATTCTCGTGAGACCAAAATTTGACGACCAAAAAATTTAAATATTTACACTGAAACCGATTTAAAAAATACCAATCCACATTGTCGACTAAATTCAAATAAAAACTTAAATTTATTGTGTCACCCGCTACCTGAATTTATCTGTACAAAAATTTACATAACCCTTCTAAGTAACACAAGTACCTAGTTCGTAATACTTACATAGAAAGTCGCAAGACATTCCGAGAATATATTAAAATTAAAATGCACTGTTTTGCATATACTTACAAATAATCAATCGATTCCAAATTCAAAGTTGTATTGTGTTACAATTTCTCACGTTTGTGTTGCTGGCAAGACGTATGCTAAGTGTGAGAAACGGAGAATTATTCAAATTTCGATTTTATTTTTTTCCGGTAGCGAGGTGAGGGTTGATAGTTGATGATGCTGGCTGATTTGAATATGTTTTGTTGAGGTGTGCTACTGGGAATCTTTTGAGATGAGACATTTGATGGAAAAGGTCAACAACAGATGGTAGTAAGAGGACAGCCATCTTATCGAAATGAAAAGATTTTGGCGATTTTGTATTATCATTTCAAATAAAACTATTGTTTTTTTTTTACGATTGACCTTTAATATCTTCTTGTAAGTGTATTGATGGCAGTCTAAATTAAATCAAACCTAGTACCCTAACATGACGTCAAACAGTCTTATTTAATTCTCATTCCAGTTTGGAAAAGAGTTGACGCTAGACACCCTATATACCTAGCTCTTTAAAACACGAACGAAAATGGACAAAAGACATTATTTTGAGTCAAATGTAACAAATCCCATGGCATAAAATAAATAATTCAGCTTCAAAATAAACTGAAACCGCGAATGTTCCACATTCAAATATAACTCCAGACCATAGACTATTCGGTTTTGACATTATAAACCCACTCACACGTTGTTTTCTCCTAAATTATTATTTATAGCCGTGCTAAAATGAATACGTTGTTTTTGTAACTAGAATAATAATTAATAAATCATAATAATACCTAGGCATTTTATACAAGGCATTGACTTGATAATATATTGTATAAAAAATTTAGAATTCCAATTTTACTCATAAAGTTGCCAGATTTAAAATTTACTGTTGTAACTGGTGATAATTACTAGGTATTAAACAGTGATTGAATATTTATTGGAATATTTTTGAGATTTTGATGCTTCGTCATTGTAAACAGATTCTTATTAGTATGTTTTATACATCAAAATCAAATGAGTCAATCCTTGTAACCCTTGAAGGGTTAGGCACAGTTGTACCTATAGTACAACCACATTATTGCACTTAGGTTAAAGTTCAGTTTAATATTTATTTCTTATGAGTTTGAGTGAGATTTTCATTTGATAGTCAATTATTATGTTTTAGTGGCTCTTATCATCTTGCTGGTAACCTGTAAAATCTAAGTAAAGTTTAATGACTGTAAGGTTAAAAATATTCTACATAGGTTTTTATAACGTTTTTCTCGTCCAATCTCAAAATTAATTAGAATTATTTTTACTTTTACAGAAAAAAGTTTTTAAATGAGCCTCCAAGCCAAAAGCAATGTTTTCCAATAACAATAAATTGTTTAAAAAAATAATGCTTGATCGTATAAATAAATTAAATGTTCTAAACATGAGGTTTCTTCATCGAGGATAGTAAATCTTGTCAAGCTGGCTATAAGGCTAGGTCTTTATGCAAGCGAGTAATAATCGCTTTTAAAAACTTGCATGAGACAACGTAAAAATCAATCACCTCTTAAAGATTCTGGCAAAAGCTTCAATACATAAACACTTATACAAAGGCAATGTAAATATTTATTTACAGAAAAGGCATATATATATAATATATATATATTTTAATTTATAGGTAAATTAATTGGTCAGAGAAGGCAAACTACCGAGCGAGTTAGAATAGGGGAGGCCTTTGCTTTCAGCAGTAGGACAGAATAGTTTAAGAAAAATAAGGTTATTTTATGCCGCTTTTAAAACGTAATTCCTTTTCAATTAATATAAAATAGACCTTTTGAAATTAATGATTTCCATCTCAACGCAACAGCTAAACCTCTTAAGTGTCCATCTTTTCCGAATCCCATTCAAAAGATACGCACTAAACTTGCAAGTATTACTTTTATAGCCACCATTGAGTTAAAATAACTGGAACTATTCAACCGTTAACTATTCCTATCTGCCCGCTAACTAACCCGTTTACTGCGGGACCGGTCCCAACGGCCAATAATTTTAATCTCAATGTTCACTAAATTTGAAAAAGTTGATGGCCAGTGAAACTAGCTAGAACCGGTCTAAACCAGTTATCCGGTATTGTAATAGCTTATACGTTTATAAGGCAGAGTAATAGATGGTAATCAGGCCTGTCTTAGCGTTATTACAGGGTTTTAATGAAGCCTGTTACAGATTTTCTAAAACGCTTGTTGTTAGTAAAGTAATTTTGTATTTACATAATTTTATGGAAGAAACATGTGTTGTGAACACCACGGTACATGTTTTTTGTTATGTTATTTGCTTGTTGGTATTTAATATTCGATCTGAAACGAAGAAAAAAATCCTTCAATTAAACACCCAATCAGAATTAAGATAATTATCAAAACGTGACTTTGTGAATACTAGGCACATAATTGCACGTAAAATTCATTTAATTTATAATTGTTTGCATCATAAATCATAGGAAGGTGTGTACAATAATCAATTTTTTACAGTAACAAAATCAAAGATACCTTCTATTAGCTGCAAAAGTTTTAATACTTAATAAGATACTTCTATCATCAAGCGACAAAGTAATTTACGACTGATCATAATAAATTGCGACTTTAGTTATCTAAATAACTTATCAAAAAAAATACCGTTACGTTGTATTAAAACTGGTTACACTATTTTTAACACTTTGTAAACCAGCAAAAAAAAATCACGGAGCAATTACTCAATAGGCCGGAGAAAACTTCATCCCATTGCAGATGTATTAAAATTAAACAATTACAACAAAGCATTCGCTAATATGCAAATTATAAAATATGCAATACAAAACACTCTCAAAACATAATGACAAACCAATAAAAATGCTGGAAAAAAGAGCAGATGTGCTTGAAACAATAAAAAAAAAACAAAAAAAAAATTCTTTAAACTTTTTCAGTATAATGACAGTTTTTTTTTTATTTTAAGAAAAAAACCGAACCCTACGCTGAGATTTTTTCTTAACGAACCTAAAGTATCTAGAAAAAAATCGTGGGGTCATATTAACAAACGCATATGCAAATAAGGCCCGGAGAATTCGTGCACGAAATATGGTATGAAAAACAACATTGAAAGGGTTAAAACTTTGGGGTCCGAATTGACGCGGTATGCGGATGAGTTTTTTTGCTCTTTTCTGAATAAAAAATTATACTAGTTTTAACAACGTAATAATAGTTCTGGTATTGTATTATTATTTGAAAAATAAAGCTGTTTAAAAGGAGGCCGGTTAGACTGGAAGCCAACCTTATCATACTTTGGAAAAGCTGGGCAGATGATGATGAAGATAATGAAAGGAGTTGAGTGATGAGTTTATTATGTTGGTGATTATTGAAAGTTACACAAAGTTGAGTTTGTGGTGTTCAACAATAAAGGGTGAAATTAAAAATTTTTGCTTTTTTTTTAAACTTCCCAATTTTCAGGCTGTCGCGGTAATAATCAAATATGTATATAGAATGTACGTTACGTTTAAACAAAAAGTTTTTTTTTTACCCTTTATTGTTTAACACCACAAACTCATCACCACTGCTCTCAAAACGGTGAAGGAAAATTTAACATCGTGAGGAAACCGGCATGTCTTAGAATCAAAAAATTCGAAGACATGTGACATCTACCAATCCGCACTGGGCCCGCGTGGTAGATTATAGCCCATCCTTCTCCTAGAGAGGAGGCCTGAGTCCCTGCAGTGGGAACATTATAGGCTGATGATGATGATGATGATGACCACAAACTCAACATTGTAAATCAATTTAACATTGTAAATAGAAATTATTTAGGACAATCATGTAGGCGAAGAAGAAAAAGTACTTTGTCGTGTTAGATAAAATTTCCATGGGACCAATCGGGAAGTGTATCATTTATATTAAAGGTTTTTTCAAATGAGTTCAAAAGTAACGGAGTTATGAGGTAACAAGCATTTTTTTAAATACAATCGAATTTTGAACCTCTTCCTTTATATGAAGTCGATTAAAAAATCTGAAATATTAAGACGTTTTCTTATGAAATACTCAATCATAAATCTGATAACAAAAAAAAAAAAGAATGCTCTCCTACATACTATAGTCACACACAGCACTCACACTACCATTACGTGGTAAGCACACGTCAAAGATCAGTGCATAATAATGCACTCACTGGCTTGTGGGAAGGGGGACCAGGGATCAAAGACAAAGCTCATAATACCGGTGATGTTTTCCTCCTGCTGTTTTTTTTTAAGAATTTTAAGCTCGTTCGTCTATGGTCGTTGGTGGGTTCGACGATCCTTGTGAACAATCATGATTGAAGTTCAGTCGAAGAAGTGATTTAGATCTTGATGAGTATGGTGCCCTAGTAGCTGTAGCTGTTAGACTGGAAGTTAATATGTAGATTATTTTGAGTTTGTAGCTACATAACATGATGCCTGTAATCCCCGAAGGGTTTGGCAGAAGTTTACCTAATTTTGCAACATTTCGTCAGATTTGCTTTACCATGTAATAGAGGGCGAGTCTATTGCCGTTAAATGGGCACAAATCGGGACTCTGTGATTGCTACTGAGAAATTTCTCCTGCTATGCTTTTGCCTGACCTGGGAATCGAATCCATAACCTCTTGATCAGCAGTAGCGCTTGCGACCACTAGACCAAAGTGGCAATATCTAGAATTATGTCTAAATTACATGGGGCTTAAACATCACGGGCGTGTTGTGCACCCACATTACATTTTATATTTAAGTCGACCTCTATAAGTTCACCTCTGCCTAACCCTTCGGGTATTAAAGACGTGATGTTGTGATTCATCATCATCATCAGCCTATAATGTTCCCACTGCAGGGACTCAGGCCTCCTCTCTAGGAGAGGGATTGGCTATAATCCACCACGCAGGCCCAGTGCGGGTTGGATTGTTGTGTTCTGTTGTAATTGTGAAAATATAACTGCTGAACGTATTCGGATGTAAATATGCCCCTAGGACAAGTACTATTGAAACCCCGGACAGTCACTTAATAACTTATAACTGCGACGAACCGTTTCAACCAGTGACGAATCTTCGAGTAACATTTCATCATACGACGTGAATCACTGTTCATTATAACAGTTTAAACGGTGTTTTTTTAAACGGTGAACGGAACTTTACTGAATGCGTTTCGATATAAGGAAAATACTCTACCCTAGATTTCTCCAATGGGTTTGGCTGAAATTCTTACTGGTATTCTTAGCTGAATCATGCCGAAGCGGATATGGATGAGAAGTCGAAGAAAGTCTGATATTCTTATATGTACCCATATAGGATTTTATAGCCCGAAGAATTGCCGAGTAAGTTGTCCCATGGGATCATAATACTGTGACAAAAAGTATCCTATGTGTTAATCCAGTTAATAACTGTGTGCTAGATATGAAAAAAATCTGTTCTGTCCTCACAAACTTTCGCATTTATAATATTAGCAGGAAATTCATAAAACAAACTTGATTGATACCCGTTTCTTATTATTTAAGTAACTTTATTAATCTAGTCCACACTAAGCCATTGTGTATGCCCCTGGCTTGCCAGACCCACAAAGAAAACGCCTGACTCATAAAATTGGTATGTGAGCAATTCGATTTTCTTGCTCGCAAGGCAATGGCGGATCCAGGTGAAATTTTATCTTTATTACCAACATTTATATGTTTTGCCTTTACTAGCCTTTTATGTCGTTAGGGTGTCATTACGTTATTAAGATCTTGAATAAGATTATTGAAAGAGGACTTGTTGTTACTGATATGGCTTTCGTAGTCAGAGAGATGGAAGATTTTGAATTGTTTGTTAAGTAAGGGTGAGCTCTTGGAGTAGGTAGATGATACTGACTGGGGACTGTGAATTGCTAGATGTGTCTTAGTCAAAATTAGGTAATTATATTCTTTCGGAAATATCTACAAATGTACGATTTTAAATTGTGTTACCGTTACGTTATAGTTTAAATTTTCCTATTAGGATATTCTTCACACTGTGTCTTCATTACTGATCTAACTTTCCTCTCGGTCTTTGTGCTCTTCTATCGTAATGTCATGTTCTTGTATGTAGGTATCATGTGTGTTCATATATAAATAAATAAGAAAATTATTTTGACTAGCTAAGTAGAATCTTACTGGACCAAAGTCGAATGAATCACGGAAAAGACGCAAGAATTTTAAATTATTTGAGACATGCAAAATAAAAAATTAAACCCCACAAAAAATACCGCATATAAGTACTAAAACTTGTATGATTGGCGGTGCATAATGTTACAAATTAACTTAATTTCTGAAAATTAAGTCTTAAGCCTTTGTTTTAAAAATTAGATAAAATAATATCAGAAGTGTGAAAAATATACTTAGGTACAAAAAATGTACAAATCTACAATGAAGTGAGACAATAAATAATATCTAAGTACTAAGTTTTTGTACTAACTTTTAATTAAGTTATTATTTCTGTCTGTAAATTCTTATTATTTTGGAGAGAAATAAGATTAATCTCATCAAAACCTAGACTATTGTAAGTGATTAATTTATTAAATTCTATAATGTGTATGTAAGATGTGTGTGTACTGTATAATTATGTGTGCAGTTAATTATGATGTGTGTTGAAGAATGCCTTATTACTTACTGTTGAACTATTTGTATACCTACTCGTTTCGAACAATAGTTGGGTTCAGTTTGATGAAACGTAGGCATTACCAACATTAAAGTGTTAGAAACGGTAATAACAACGATACCTTACAACATCTCCCTGCCTAATTGTTTCCAACTATGTTGGGGTCAGCTTCCAGTCTAATGCGCCTACCACACGCTCACACTTCCCCACAGTCTTGCCTGCGCAATTACACGGTGCACACAGTACATCGCGCGTGTGGTTTGTAATGGTAATACAGTTTTACCAACCATACGCGCGATGTATTGTGAAGTGTGAACGAAAAGTGTGGTGAAGCTTGAGCGTGTAGTAGGCCCATAACACGATGCAGCTGAATAGTACTTGACACTTGGTCATAGGGCTGCGGCCCGTCGTGGCAGCGGGTTTCTCGAAAGAGATATAGCGACCTCGACACAAAAGGCTAAGAATTAACATGGGTGGTTTTTAGTCAGTAGAAGTCTGACACTCCCTACCAGTCTGCCCAGAGCGAGAGGACTCATTTGATGATTTCCAAACCCACCGAAAAGAAGGCTGCTTGCCGTCTAGGCCTCTACTGGGCACTAGTTTAGACTCCGTGGCTGGTACTGTGAGAAATTCTTGATGGACAAACCAAAACAACACTTTGCTCGTCCCGGTAATTAAACCCCAGGACCTCAATCAAATCAATCAATCAAAATATTTTATTTGCCAGAATATGGTATTTAAGATGTTACAGTAAAAAATTGTTTCAGCATACCCTGCCATAACATGGCGTGCAAATGTCTTACAAAACTGAGCGAAGTCGATTAATCTAGCTTACAATTTACAAGTTCTATTGACTTGTCATCTAAATATTCTTTAACAGAGTAATATCTTTTACTTATTAATAGTTTGAAAAGTATTTTTCTAAACATCGTCATCGGTAATTCTTGAAGACTATTTGGTAAATGATTGTAGATTATATTCGACATACAGTACACATTTTTCTTAAATAGTTTCAGTTTTATTGGCGGCAGCCGAAGTTTATCTTTATGCCGCGTTCGGCTATTTGGTCTGTCAGTGCTAGGTTCAAATAAATTATAGTTTTTCTTTACAAAAGTACATATTTCAAAGATATATAAACATGGCAAAGGTAGAATTTTAAGTTTTTGGAACAGTGGCTTACAGCTGTCTAAAAAGTGAGCTCCATAAATTGCTCGGATACATTTTTTTTGAGCTTTAAAAACTCTGTCAAAATCAACTGAGTTACCCCATATTATAATGCCGTATCTAAGTACGGATGATACATAACCATGGTAAGCCAGCATTGCAGTTTCACAGTTCACTCAAGCACATTAAATATACCAGTCTATTTTACTTTCAAGCTAAAAATACAGGATCCATAAAACGAACATTCTCTTCTCTAAGACTGCAATCATCACCGGTTTCTCAATCAGAGGATCTATGAAACTTAATGTGCTACTTAAGTCTAACTTAAAACTTAATTTATAGCTTTCTGGACCCACCCACGGACAAAATGGCGTCGTTATTGCACCAAATGGTACATAAACGTCAAATTAGAGAGGACTTGTATAATATGTTTTAAAGAATCTATAGATTTGGACTTAATTAGCGACTGTCGCTAATTTTAAGAATTAATTATTTTTAATAGGAAAATGTTTTATATGTGTTTGGTTTTAACGATGTGGGTTTTTGAAAGCTTTATATTATAAGTATATATTTATGATTTACTCAAGATATTTTTTTTTAATATGGGACAAGCCCGCCACACTATTCCCAAACCACTGTAACTCCTGTTAGCCAGAATCAACAGTGGCGTCCACAAGAAAAGCGCCGAGACAATGAAGCTCGACGAAGTCACAGAGAAGCGATTTAACTGTCTCTCACTCTCTTACTCAAGATAGCGTGCATATACTTACCTAACAAAAAAAATGTTGTTAAGGCGCTACGGTAGAACATGTTACAAATAAACATAGACTGCTAATATACCCTTCGTTATTTAATTTAAAAAATATTCATGAACACTGAAAACGGAATATTTACCATAGTACTTGTTTTGAGTTCCTGATATTTCGGTGCTGGAAGCACCACGATTACAGATAAATTGAAGTTATTGCAGGTGGGTGTTTATGAGCTGACAAATCTGTGTACCTGCGACCTGGTCAAGGTCCGCTGACCCGCAATAACGTCGGACCCGCTGGATGAGAGACGCACGGGACCGGTCAATGTGGCGACACCTGGGGGAGGCCTATGTCCAGCAGTGGACGTCTTTTGGCTGAAATGATGATGTTGATGATGAAATCTGTGTAACTTCTTTCTTCTTCGTAATTTGGCAGCTTAAAAAGTTATCTTCAAAACATAGTGTTCATGAGGAAATGGCTTTTCTATGAGGAGTTATTTCATGTGTGAAAAACAGCCTTAGTAGGAAATAACTATAGTTCTTTCTTATACGAGTAGTGAATTTATGTTGTTCTCGACTCTTGAATTAAACTTTGCTCGACCAGTTGGTACAGAACGCCAGCACATCAAGGTACCTGAAACTATCAAAATATCCCGATCAACCTTGGCAAAAGACTATTAAAGAGATGCTGTCTTGACTTTCATACCTACGTTTAATTTTTTCGCGGGTGACCACTTAAAACCAGCGCTGTGCTGTGGGTCCCCATAGCACAGCACCATGCTGATTGGTGACCGTTTGTCGCACTCACGACGTGTAAATCTGTAAACATTTTTTTCGTGTTCCATTTTTTTATTTAGAATTATTATAAGTATAGATTAACCTTTCGTTTTTTAGTTTTTGTAACAATTTTTTGATATTTGTTGAAAGAACGAAAAAAAGAAAGAAAAAGTATTTGTTTTGTCCTGTTTTCGAAAACAATTTAGGGTTCGAAAACAGGACAAAACAAATTGACAAAAAATTGAGCGTTGTATGTTTACTCCTTTTTTATTGTATCTCTTGTTTCTGCGACATATAAATATTTTTTATTTCTTTTCTTTTTTTGTTTCTTTCAGACAGATTGTAATAGCTAGATGTGCTGGCGTCTGAACATAGCGACCTACCAAAACTGAGTTGTTTGCCTCAGATAATTCCTGTAAGGTGGTCCCCTAACTTATGTCTAAACCTATAACATTAACTGTCGTTCGTAAATCAACAAACAGATGGACATAGTATAGAATGTGATATAAATCACGATTTATATACATAAATCGTGATTTATACATACATACAATATCTAGATTAGTTTTATAGTCCACTAACGAATTCATTTTTATATCAAAATCAATTTTATGGGCGTTGTAATGGCACTTAAATAAATAAAGTAACGGAATCAGTGAACTAATTAAATGTATGCATAGTTTAGTACCAATGATCTGATTAGCTAAAAGATATTTAAATATATTACGACTGGCTATTACTCGCAATTTCTTTGAGTGGAATTTAGTAAATAATAACTTAGTATTTATTTATAACAAAGATTCAAATCTTTCTTTCTTTCTTTGTAGTGTGTTTAGTGTATAACTTTTTTTTTTTTTTTGGCTGGTGGAAAATCATCAAATAACCCCCCCCCCCTCCGCTCTTGGGCAGAGCGAAGGGGAGTGTCAGACTTCTACTGACTAAAAACCAACCCATGTTCCTTCTTCGCCCTTGTGCCTAGGCCGCGGTATAACCTGGTGTCAAAGTTTATATGCCGACCATGGTGACTTGGCTTTACATGCTGTCGAGAAATATCTCTCAGACAATATGCTGGTTGTGTTTCATCACGATGTTTTCCTTCGCCGAAGTATGTGATACTTATACAAACTTACGCACATGAATCCGAAAAATCGGACATTGTCTTGGGTCCGAACTTTGACTTGGCAGTCCGATGGTCACTCCAATAATGTTCCCTAACTATCAGTCTATCAATGCTGTGCATTGAATTCAATTAAAAATATTTGTTAACCAAAGAATATATTAAAATAAATAATATGATAGAATATACATACAATATGATTAATAAAAAAAAGAAGCCGAGTATTAGTAGTATAGTCAGTCTCTTAGACATCTTATAGTACATTACTGCAGCGGCCAGCAACAGAGGCATTGATGGACGAACGTGCAAATGTGGGCCGAGGCGAAGCCGAGGCACACATACGTAAGTCCATCAATGCCTAGTTGTGGCCAAGGCTTGTACTTTTCTCAAATAATGCGAGGAAATTAAATACAATTTACTTTTCAAAATCACATAAACAACAATAATTTTTCACGCGTTGAAGAGTTCAGCCAATTCGAAATTTAAATAAAACCTTTAATAAGTCACCTCCTTGGTTGCTATGGTTGAGAGTAAAAGATCGTTCCATTTTTAAATAACACGACAGATATGAGTTTAGTATGTAATTTATTTGGCCGCTAAACACGACAGATACGGATTTTCATACAACTTTTGCCGGCCGCTGGTCGCATGTATCTGGCCAGTACAGCAATTTCGATTTATCTCGAAGAAGGTTGTCAAAATAATGCTCAAATTTCCAAGCATGTTTGAGAAAATGCGATTTAATAAGACCTGCAGAACCTGCAGAACGAAGTTCACAGTTCACAGACGTCACAGTTTATTTCTAGCACCAAAAAAATCTTTTCAAAACTTCTAGACAACAATCATTCGACATCTTTTTCCGACATTACTAGATCCAATTACACCCCTTTCGTCAAAGTCGGTTAAAAGAGAGCCCGCATTTATAACGATTCTATAGAGTAGTGCACACTATAAGTGCATTGTTTTAATTATTTTTGAGTTACTAAGAACAATGCGTTGATTGTTCAGGCGCCCCGTGTCGTATTATAAAAAGGAGTCTTTTATGCAAATGAATTTTGTACGAATTATTATTTATTATTTTTTTGTTTTATTCATGCGGGCGATGCACGTGTGGAGTTGCCTTTTTAAATAGTTTTTAACGGTTTTTTTTTGTCGTGTGTTCGAAATTTGATTTTAAAATGGGAATTTGAATTGTCTGCATGGAAGAAGCGGGTCTTTATTGGCGAAAAAACCTTTGAAATAATCGCTGAGACAGTGTTTCTTAATTTTTGTTAGCATACATTTTCATTGTAAATGGTACTTCGTCGCTGCATCAGAAAAGGTTTTTCACACAGGTAGTCCACTACCTGATGTACTGGGCATGACCTTGGTCGATATTAGCGACGTATAATTAAGTAGAAACTTCACTTCACGTAAGTTTGTTTAACCTTACCTTGATTTCCCTGTTATGTATACTTAAAAAAGACAAAATAATAATATAGTTAAAGTGCTAAATAATATTTTTTTTTTAATCGAAATAAGTTATTATTTTGCAAAAACGTGACTATTTTTACAAAAAAATATTGTACAATTACATTTTTATTTTAATTTCATACAAATTCTACTTACCCTACAAAAATAACAAGCGAGAACTTAGAAAAAGTCAAAACACAAATTCTTAAATCACAAAAAGCAACTGTTTCCGCCCGGGATCGAACCGGGGGCCTTGTGCGTGTGAAGCACACGTGATAACCGCTACACTACGGAAACTTGAGAGACGTGGTCGAAATAGTCGTTCTGTTCGTAACACGGTTGAACAATATTATCACACTTAGTGATAAGAAGGGTAATAAATTACATATAAGTGGGTCGTAAATAATGAAATATATTATTAGTATCATATCTTAAACAAACTAGGGGGCATCGGGACTCGTAAAGTGTTGTCAAGCTATTTATAAACATTTTCTAACGTGCCGAGGAGCGGTTGATAAAATATCTAAGTACATATTTATTGTTAGAACAGAATGGGGCCATTTAATTTACTGTTGTTCTAATTTCACGACTTGTATCTTCTAATTAGACGGGTAGAATTCTAGGAATTTGTTGTATCTTTGTGGCTTTTAATAAGTACCTACTAATAATGACCTAGATATTGGTACAAATCTTTCCTTTCTCTTGTTGGCTGTTAATAGTATCTTATCCCAGGTTTTCTAAATGCTAATCAAATCCTTACTCATAAGTAAAAAACGCCGCCTTTGACATAAAATAATATAATTATTGTAATTTCACGCCAGTAATTCCCAAAGTGTTAGGCAAAGGTGTTTCCATTAGTAGGTACACACCAATTTCGCCACTTATGATTAATTTAAATGTTATTGGAGCCTACTGCCATCTACCGGGCACATCCCAATAACACTTAGCCTGACCTGGGAATCGAACCTAGAATCTCATGCGTCTTTGACGAACCTTATCAGCCAAAAAAAAAAAACTAAATGTGGCACTCGGAGACTGCCGCGGTAAAGCTATTGCATAGCATTTTTTATCAACAGCAAATAATTAATTATTTAATTTGACAACCTCAGTTGACAACCTTGTAGCAATATATAGAAACCTGGTTGAATACTGAATATTTTCGTTAGGGAATTTCTGGATTCGCTCTCCACGCTCAAGGCCCGCGATAGAAGCTATGAAATAGCTTAAAACAATATAATGGAAATGAGCATTTGCTAAACCTGAAAATTTAACTCAGGAACTCACGGTCTGATACAACACTGCACTTTAATAATAATTTTTTGTTAGTGTTGCAACACTAATAAAAATTAATTATTAAAGTGCAGTCGGAGTAAATACTTGTATGCAACCTTTTCCACAAGTCTTATTTGAATCATAAAAGGACGGCTTATTTGAAAATCTGATGAGTTCTTTACATACTAATTAGATATTAAGAAGAATATTAATTAGTTTTAATTATATTACCTTCAGAACGCGATCAAAATAATGTCAATCAACTCTGAAACCTGTTCGTTTTACGAACTGATTAAAAATCAAGATTATTTTATTACATATCTCATTGGTGTCGGTAAAAAGGAGAGCTCTAATTGCGACACAGTTTTAATGAAAATCTTTTTAATTAAAGACAACTTATTATTTTTATTTCAAAATGCTAAATTACAATTTTCTAGTACTAAGAGTCTTTGAGATTACGGACGGACGGACAGACAGATGGACATGGCGATACTATAAGGGTTCCATTTATTTACTACTAGCTGATGCCCGCGGCTTCACCCTCGTGGATGTCGTTCAAATTATATACTAAAACCTTCCTCTTGAATCACTCTATCTATTAAAAAAAAACCGCATCAAAATCCGTTGCGTAGTTTTAAAGATTTAAGCATACAGACAAACAAACAGACAAAAATAGCGATTTTGTTTTATACTATGTAAGGATGGAAAATCTGCTTAGCAAAGCTGAAGACAGATGAAATACAGTAAATTTTAACAGTATTGGCCTCTAATCTAGGGCCTCCGAAACCACAAAAAGCGGATGTAAGTGATGTGACACACATCTGTTTAATGTTACAGCTAAGTTACTTTATATTAGGCTGGATGCGGAAGGCATTGCGGATGGTGGCTGGGTGTTATGGCGCCACCACTGCTTGAAATATGGGCATTCAGTCATTCGTCCGGCAGTGAACTGCAAAATAGGCTAAGTCGATTGAAAATATAATTTTAGTACTATTTTACAGCTTAAACCACACAGCAACTAACGTCTATAAATTTTACACAGATTTGCAATTTACAAAATAAGTATGTCTTTCTATTTAAGCTACATAGAACATTAGATTAGAGCTAGGTAATAAAAACGCCAGGAAAATTTATATATTATATTACGACTTTTCTGTCGACAAACTGTCATTGGAGTAAAACGGTACCTCTTTAGTTTGAGGTGAAGAGGCTAATTGATGTACCTACTAAAGTGATACTAAATATATTTTACTTGGAAAATAAACTTTAATCTGAACCGAGCACATGCTATGATTAATGACTTTGGAGCCTATTAATGGTGCTTAATTATATATCTACCAAGTACTTACATGCTACGTCTAAATTTCTAAATAATTCGTCTCTTCCTATGTCTTGATTTATAGTCTATCCGGATTTAGCTAGACACCAGTTATTTACGCTTCTTGTCTGACTTCCAGGCCTAATATTGAGATGTAGAGAAAGGTCAAAGCAAAGGTGGAATTTATCCGCCTTTTCTTTGACCACGTGTGTGTGTATGAGAGAAATAATATGAAAGGGAAAGGAGTTAATGATGCTGTGAAATCTGACAGAGGAGAGTGGAAGAAGAAAATGTTTTACGCAAGCCACAAATAGGGGATCTGACAAAAAAAAACTAATTAGTCCGTCAGATAGATTTCCAAAAATTATTGGACACGTATTTTTTCTTTTTTCACGTAAACTTAAAATGAAGACGATACAGTGCTTCGAAAACTCGTGTGACGTCATAATAATATGATAGTACATTTTGACGACACAAGTGACGTTTCAAGCCCCACTCCAAGATCTTTGACGCGTTTTATCTTCGTCATTTTTTATTGATTTGATAAAACAAAAAACACGTATTCAATATTTTTCGATAATCTAACTTACGGACTAAACAGAATCATATTATTTTGACCCAGTCCGATCCCCTAGGAAAATAGTGATCTGGCTTTCCCAGCCCAGTAACTGGTTACCCGACTTTCAGGCTATCAACGACCCGTAACCCCACTATCAAAGATCTGCAAATAACTGGATCAACAGCATAAATTACTTCACAAAACAAGAAGATCTCGTTATTAATATTAAATAAAAGATCAAACGTACATTTACTATTCGTATATCCTTCCATATCCTTATCCTTACATAGTATAAAACAAAGTCGCTATTTTTGTCTGTTTGTCTGTATGCTTAAATCTTTAAAACTACGCAACGGATTTTGATGCGGTTTTTTTTTAATAGATAGAGTGATTCAAGAGGAAGGTTTTAGTATATAATTTGAACGACATCCACGCGGGTGAAGCCGCGGGCATCAGCTAGTTATAATTATATCTGACATTTTCGGCAAGTGCTTTTAATGGCTCCACATTCGTTTGCTCTGTGGTCATCTTTTCCACATCGAAAACATTTTCCTTTTAGGTCTCTAATGGTTATTGGTAATCCTGTATTAACCTTATTTTAACAAATGGTCATCCAACCATAAAACTGCCTTTGTAAGCGTTGCTTAACCTTAGACATCGCACCGTGTGCTATAGCTACGAGCTATAATAGTTGTTATTTCTAGAACAAAAACAAACTTAACCTATCTCTATTACAGCTAAGCAAAATCCGTAGGTAATCGAATGTCAATCAAATCGTTCATTCCGCGCAATGATTGACGTATCCTACGTTCAATTGTCAATGATTGACACGAAGGACAGTAGGAGGTACTGCCACACTCCAAGCTGTTTGAAAAATAAAAGTTCGATTGAATGAGTGAATGACTGAAGAGTTCAAATTTCTTTATGAGTGGGATTGTCATTTTCAAATACAATTTATCTTGCCGATATTCACCGATTTTATTGACTCTTGAATACATAATGCAACATAAGTTTTCTGAAAAAAAAAGAACAGTATTTAAGACTTTTTCACAAGATGTGCTCTCAAATAAAGTACGGATACAACATACCTGCATATAGCTAATGTAATTGGTTTTACAGTGTTTTTTTTCTTTTATCTTCAATCATGAAGATAAAAGAAAAAAAACACTGTAAAACAAATTACGTTACCGACAACATGTCACCTCATCTTAGTTCATTCGCAACGATCTCAACGTCGTCGACTTTATAGCATTTGGCGCTTTCTTCGCTATAACTGGCGCCTCACTCTATGTGCTATGAATTTAAACTATTATTTACTACACAATCCGACGCTTTTTGATAGCATTACACCAACACGTAAGGCGAAACGTGTGTAAATAAATATTAAATGGTGGGACGATAACTGGTCCACCTACCTGACTCTAATCGTGATAGTCTAAAATGTCAACGATTTTATGGGTGTTGAGACACTTGGTCTATGTACTGACGCCTTGTGGTTCGTGAATTGAATGTCTAAGTATAATAATAATATGTAGGTACTATACGTAAAATAAGTACAAAATAGCGTAAAAATCTTTGAGAACTCTGTCGAAGAAGTCTTCTCCGTCGTCTAAAAGCTGAACATACTCACTAACTTTTTGAAAGTCTGTTAAAACTGGTGAAAAGTTTAGAAAAAGCGATGACTGGGTACGTTATAGGCTGGTCAACGACCAAACATTATTATTTATTTATTGATCACAAAATCCACAGCCCTTGAAGTTTTATCCTAAGATTACTAACTAAACTTACAGCCAATTACGGATTTACAATTTAATAACAATACAAAAAATTGCTTAGAGTACAGCGTGTGTGTGTTTGTGTGAGCGTGAGTGTGTGCGTGTGTGTGTGTGTGTTGGAGTGTACCACCATCATATCACACCCTTACAAATGGGTGTGGTATGGTGTGGTTATCATTCTAATGCCCTTAACCCAATTTATTTGAGACTAGCTTTTGCCAGCGGCTTCGCCCGCGTGAAAATGACGATTTTCCATACAAACTTTCATCCCCTATTTAACTCCCTTAGGGGTTGAATTTCGAAAAATCCTTCCTTATTCCTTGTCGACATTATAAAGGGAACCTCTGTGCAAAATTTCAGCTTTCTAGGTCTAAGGGTTTGGGCTGGGCGTTGATGAGTCAGTCAGTCAATCAGTCAGTCAGTCAGGACTTCTCTCTTTATTTATATAGATAGATAGATAGATGGTGCAGCATGTCTCCTCCTATCATACTTCTCAATTACTCTTCATCTTAGCTGTTACGTCCTTTCTAGTCATACCATCCTTCACATAGTCCATCCATAATTTTATTGGTATTCCTCTCTACTTTTATACCCGTCCACATTCATACTGAAAACTAACCTCAGGACTACTAGATGACGTGGCCTCGGCACAAGGGCAAAGAAGGAATATGGGTTCGGTTTTTAGTCAGTAGAAGTCTGACACTCCCCTTCGCTCTGCCCAAGAGCGGGAGGGGTCATTCGATGATTTTCCACCCACCAAAAAAAAGGACATTTTCTATTTCCGCATCGCATGTCCATACCACGATAACCGATTACCAATGGTCAATAATAGTAATAATAATAAATTTATTTGTTAGAATATTGTTGCTATAGGTGTTACAAATAATTTGATGTCCACAATATTCTACGGTTTCCAGCGTACAAATATTTTAAAGAATTTGTAATGAATTTATAATACAGAATAAAAATTAACATTTAAAATTTAACATTAGAATTGACATACAATATAAGTAATACAAATCTATATAAATAAAAAGAGAAGTCCTGACTGACTGGCTCATCAACGCCCAGCCCAAACCCTTGGACCAAGAAAGCTGTTTTGCACAGAGGTTCCTTTTATAATGTAGACAAGGAATAAGGAAGGATTTTTTGAAATTCAACCCCTAAGGTAGTTAAATAGGGGATGAAAGTATGTATGGAATATCGTCATATTCACGCGGGTGAAGCCGCTGGCAAAAGCTAGTTACTAATACCACTGGTCAATGACCATTAAGTACAGAAAAAAAACAATGTGACATAAAAAAATGCAGGAATACCTAGGTTGAATTGGAGGAATATGCCGATCTGTCACCCCGCTTTGTCCCCGTAGGGTGACGGATAGGAAAAAAAAGTTTGATCTGTCCCCCTTTTTGCAATGAGGGGACAGTTCGAACTTTATTAACTACGTAACGGTTTCATCTGTCCCCCTATTGGTGATACGGGGACAGATGAAACTTATTTATTCCTTTTTGTCCCCCACAAAATTTAATATTCTTAATAGTAATGCCACACATAAGACTAGTGGTTTAGGTTTTTATTCATCTGTTTTTAAATAAGTTACAAATATTTCATTTGTTTCTGTATCGATCAGTCACAGTCCCATAAATCACGTAGTAGGTATTCTAGGTATAATAAGTTTTTTTTTTTAATTTATTTATTTCAAAAAAGTTACATGAGTGGGTATAATACACATCTTCTGCCAAACTGCAGGACAGTTTATCGGCAAGTATAACAATCAGTCCTCTGATTTGACTTCATATTACAAATGTTAATTTTTACTAACAATGTTAACTTTTAGATGAGGAAATGTTCCTAATAAGAAATGTATTATTCAGGAATGAAGTAAATAAATTCAAGTTTTGACGTTTTCATTCCTTTAAGAGTTATCAAACAAAATAAAAGTTCTAGTTGTGATCTGTATGTCAGTACAGAACAACTCCACTTGTATGGGAAGTAGAAGTAGGAAGTACTCTTCTTATTAACAAGGGACCTAATATCGTAAACATTAATTAAATTAACTTTACTTTCGTAGGATTGGATGATGTGACTCGTGCATTTACCTACGTGCTTTTTTAATGGACAAATCAGGGTGCATTTCAACCAGTCGCTACTCGCCTTTCCTTTTCTTTCCAACTAGTGGAATATTCGAATTTATTCATTTCCGAATTTTCTCTATAAATCACTGGTTCATTGTGCACTCTCTCAAAGTGGTTAATTCTGTACCACCCCATTCTTACAAATTTTGAGATTAACTAGCCACGTGCACAAACACGAGGAGATTGACGAAACTATCATAAGTAAAAGCAATTACTAATTTATCAATTCAATTGATATTCAGCTACTATTTACACAAATAAATTAGACGAAATTTTACTAACGTTATTTTATTAACGGGCCTCAAAGGCGTTTATTTTATGCAGTTTGCATCAAACGGTAACGTCATTTTTTTAAATTATTTGCATGGTTCACTCTGTACTGCTGGTTCATTGTTAACCACTCGACTAATATGTACAATACCTACTGTGATTTATCGGACTGTGACTGATTATATCAATCAATAACAAAACAAAATATTCTTATTATTAGTATGTTTTTAATTGTAATTAAAAAACAGAGGATTATATAAACCTAAACCACTAGTCCTATGTGTGGCATTACTTTTAAGAATTTAATATATTAAATTCTGTGGGGGACAAAGAGGAATAAATAAGTTTCATCTGTCCCCGTATTGGTGATAGGGGGACAGATGAAACCGTTACGTAGTGAATAAAGTTTGATCTGTCCCCCTTTTTGCAATGAGGGGACAGATCAAACTTTTTTTTCCTATCCGTCACCCTACGGGGACAAAGCGGGGTGACAGATCGGCATATTCCGAATTGGATTAACAATGGACATCGATTCTTCAATAAACATAATCTATCCCATATCCTACTGGAATCCGATTGTTAATGCTCCTCGCATGTGTTCGATATAAATCGTTTTCAGAATCGAGTCACTCGATTGGTCTATCGACCATCAAACAACTGACAAGTACTCGAGACTTTTTAGCTATAATTATTCAATTAGTATAAAAAAGAGCATGTGGAGAATAGAAATTACTTTTTAAAAAGCTGTAAAAGTTTTAACAATAGTCTTTGTATTTTATTTCAGGTTCTATTGAACCATAAAAAAGGCATCGTGCCATAGTAAAAAACCGGCCAAGAGCGTGTCGGGCCACGCTCAGTGTAGGGTTCCGTAGTTTCCCGTCCGTCACAATAAGTGTTCCCACTTATGAGTTTAAAGGTGGTTATCCATTATGTTTTTTTTTTATGTATTTTTAATTTTTTTTTTCACTTTCAAAATGATTTTCCTAGAAAGTCCTTATAAAGTTCTACTTTTCAGATTTATTTTTCATATTTTCGAAAACTTATGGTTCAAAAGTTAGAGGGTTACACACATTGTTTTTTACTTTTGAAGCGATTATATCCGAAATTATTGACATTATCAAAAAATGATTTTAGTAAACCCCTATTAATTTTTAAATACCTTTCCAACAATATATCACACGTTAGGGTTGAAATTAAAAAAAAAAACCCTTCCCACTTTAGGTACGTATAGGGGGGCTACCCTAATAAAACATTTTTTTTCAAATTTTTATTTTACCTCTTTGTCGGCGTGATTGAAACACATATTGGTACCAAATATCAGCTTTCTAGTGCTAACGGTCACAGAGATTAAGCGAGGACGGACAGACGGACGGACGGACAGACAGACATGGCGAAACTATAAGGGATCCTAGTTGACTACGGAACCCTAAAAAGTCAATGACCTGAGAAAAGATTCCACCTCACCAAGTCAAGAAAGCATCTGCCCTAATTGGCGTTGCACTGAGAGGCCTCCTAGACTAGGCTAGTCTAGGAGGACTTTTAACAGGAAAAGATACCTCCTCTCATTGCGGATTGTGTTCGCGGGGGTGCAGTAAAAATCCCAAACTTTCCGGTATTATCCTCAAAGACCGTTTTCCAAAGAAAATTTCTGTGGGACCGATCGGTAAGTTAAATGTAAAAAAAATAAATCGGATCATAAATGATGGAGTTGTTAAGAAAATACCTACAATTTTTTTTATACGTCGGTAAACAATTAAGAAAGACTTGATACCAATAGATCTGCGCAGAAGCCGCAAACGCTTTCCAAATAAAATATTAAAATACCATTAAATATCTCCACAATTCTTACATTCACAGGAAACTATTAAAAACAAGTAGACATTTACGATGCCCCATCAAAACTCGAATGTTTTTGATCATCTCTTGTTTCAGAATATTATATATTGTACAGTTTTTACTATCATGTCGTATATTTTTGTATTAATTTATTTGACATTTTGACTAGAATTGGAAGCTCGCAGGCTTGTAGGTAAATGTATTTTATTGGAAAAACATGATATAATATGTTGTTTGGTTAGAAATAATTAACACAACAAGATGGACGGGTGCGCCAAAGTTTACCTAAAATTTCAACTCCGATAATTGGAAATCCGAAAATGTTCTTCCTAACATTTTTCATCCTAACAATCGCAATTCCTAACTACTCTGTCTCTAATGTTTTAATTCCGAAGCATTCAACTTCATAATGTCAGTAGCAATAAACATCTATTACACTATTATTTGTTTTCCTATATTTTCTCAACATAACCATCTTTTACACTATTATTCAAAGTCATATCTTTTTTTGTTTATATTACTTTTTATTCATAATAATCAGTATTAAAAGGTCCCATTAAAATAGGTGGACAAAATTTTAGAAATCATTCAGACCGCAAAAATAAGGACAATAGTAAAAAAATATAAGAATTAGACATTAAAATACCTACTTTTATAGGATGAGTTTGTTCTAGAGTACCGGCAATTTATTATTTTAAGTCAAAATAAAATCACTTTATATAGTGTTTTTTTGTTGTTGTTTAGATGTCTTTAGTTAGGCTTACTAAACGCTGTGTTAAAATTTGTCAACCTATTTTAATGGGACCTTATATACTATGCAAAGATATCCATAGGTTAGGTTAGGTTAGAACTGTGACCAACTACGCGCGAGCCGAGCGAGCGTAGCGAGCGGTGCCGCGGCAGCGGTATTTTATTTCAAGACAAAAATCAGTGAAACGACCTTAAATCATTCTAAACAGTTGTATGAGTGAAAATATTATGGTAATTATGTTTAGGAATAAAAGCGTTAGGATAAAAAACAGTAGGAGTTTAAATATATTTACACTAATGATATTATGAATTCCAATTTTCGGAAACATGAGTGTTATGAACATCGTCGGTAGCACTACAAATAGTATGAATGAAAACTTTAGGATGAAAAATTTTAGGAAGAGAGAGGACAAACCATCGTCAGAGAAAAATATAGTAAAGGCCGTTGCCTTATAGTGGGGCAGAGTTTAGGTTCACAAAATTTAATGTCTTAATTAATTATCACCTATAAAAGGGGTATCAAAAATTAGAGGATGAAAAAGAGGATAATTATCTCAAAGCAAAAACTATTATTTCACGCTAAAAACGTATTTGAATTTTACTTTGCTAAGTGTACCTCTCAGATCAAATAACAGAGGGTACCTATACATTTTATTGCTTGTGATGACTGCCCGTCGGGGCAGTGGGTTGTGCCACTCCAAAGACTATAATACTCTATGTGCCACTCCCTACTACTCTGCCCAGAGCGCGAAGAGTCATTTGATGATGCTAAAAGTTTATAGAAAGTATGGTGACTCGATTTGAGATGATGCTAACCCTCGATCGTGAGCGATAGGCCTTATTAGTATAAAAAAAATCTAACAATCCGAACTATTTCTTCACTAATGCCCTTTGGAACCGCATTGCCGTCACTCTAACTCCAATTTTTTTATTAGACGGTCTCCTGTGGCGCTTCGGGCCTTCTTTACCCGTGTTGCACGATTTTTACGAAATTATTGCTCCACGGTAGTAACTGGTTGGTTAATCCTTTCATCACGGTGTTAACTATTAAGAGGTAAGTAGGTACAAGTACCACGAAGCGGTTAGATAGATACAAAAAAGAAATTTAGTTCTATTAGGATTGTTTTGGAGTGTTAAAATTTCGCTAATTCTCTTGCGGTGTGCAACAAAAAATCTTAGTGCTTCAAAAACAATATTTAAATGAAAATAAATCATTGAACCCATAAAACTGTAATCTGAATCTGTTAATAGATGAAAACCTCGCTAAAAGTTTCTAATAAACAAGTAATAAAAACTATCCAGTCAACGTTACCGCATAATTTACTATCCTACAAAAATCTACTGAAGATTTTATAAACACATTATTTTCTCTCTCATTAAAATTCAATCATCCATTTTAGGTTGACCTTCCCTGCTTCATAGATCACCAACATTTTTTCCAGTCAAAAAGGTTTTAGAAAAAAAATCGGGGGTCGAAAAAATTTGGTAGTAAAACTAATTTGGTCTCGCTTCTTATATTATTGTCGAAGTTTAGAGCCGTAGCAAGTAATAAAAGATTTAAATAGAAAATAGAGTTTAGGACCGTTTTACGACCGAGTACGGCCCTAACAGGCGTTGCAGCGTATTTGGTTATGTTAAGTAGGTGAAAGTGAAGTGTTGGGTGTAATAAAGTTTATTGTTAACTAAATGGCAGTATGTGAATGCAACGCATACGTTTTACTGTGTGGCAATGCCGTTTAACATACACTTAAGGGCTTACGAAGATTTTGATTCTAGATTTTTGTTTAATATAAAGTTGCACACCAAAAAAGGAGTCTTCAAGTCTTGATCATGATAAGATATCCCAGCGAGAGCCATTTCAGAAAAAGAACATATTATTATTCCAAAATGATAAAAATCTCACGAATATCGAGCCAGAACTTTTTGGCATTTACACCAAAATGCACGCTAACTTTATTAATGTACTGATGGCGTCAACGATAAACACAGAAAGTAATTCAAAAGAAATTCCAAATTCGAATTGTAACCGACTTTCGAATTCGCATCATAAATTGTCGCTTACCTAAAACGGGACGATTTCCATTCGATTTTACTCAGCTGATGCATTCGATTATGGAATTCGGTATCGTAAATCGTGGATGTGCCTCGGGTATCGAGTACTCGGATAATTTCCGAAGCAATTCGTTTGACAGGTGCCCGAAGCGATAGCATTACTCTGTTGCATGTCTTTATTCGGCCGTATTCGCAGTGTTGACTATGATACTCGACCCGCCTTTTTTGCAGCGAAACGATACATTATTTGTAAGAGTTTATTGTGTTTTGTTCCTTTAATGCATGTCGTTTAAATGCGGTCTGATGTGTTTATTTGTACATGTTCAAATATAGCTTTTGTGACCGTATTTTAAACATTGTTTGCACCTTTCTGCGGTGGACCAATAAGTAGTGAAAATTTACGGTCTCTGCATTAGTTATAAATAGACCCCTATTTGCTTTAATATAGAGGGTAGGTAACCAATACCATTTATGTAACTCAACATGTCTCTAACGTGTTCTTACTTTTCCTTTTTAGCAGTAAGCTTTAAGGACAAGATCTAAAAACGTTACTTTGCTTATAGGCTTTGTATTAAACATCTACTTGTCTCTATCTTCCACTTCTTCTTCTTCTTGTTTTCCTGTGACAGTGACAGAGAAGTAACACAGGCCCAAAGTGATAATCTGTCATCATTGGTATCTTTCTTCCCCCCAACGCTGCATGACAGCTAGCATCTTCGATTTCTGTGCCGTCCATCTCTGATCTGCGTGAGTCTTGACCAGGTGGTTTATCATGACAAAATTATAAACGCAGCATTATTGTAATCTTATTCCGGTGTAGCAAAGAGATGGCGCTAAACATCCTGTGTAGCTCTGTGCTCTGTCTCCCAACAGGTCTTAAGCACGATCTTGTGAATGATATTCACCCATCTATCTATTGTTCTGTCAAAAATTGACCTTATATTGGTCAATTTTTGACAGAACAATACACGCTAAGTAACATTTAAATTCAAATCAACCTTGGTCAAAAACACCGTGGAACTTAATTATTATCTTAAACACAAACCAGACATGACTCACTCCACTTATGCCAGTTTTTGCTCTCATTTCCGACCTGAAAATCAATGTTCCCTATGACACCTTGATAGCCGTACTGCGCGCACGACGCTCGTGTTCGGGTGCAATCGGACGCGCTCGTGACAGCTCGTGTCATTACGCGCCTGTTCGGTCAGCTTCGTGCGCACCCGTTTCGGCGTTACGATTGTACGCGTATTGTAGGGTTGCTGAAGAGCTGTACCTAGTGAAGATTTAAGTGACATGTTTTCTGCCATGAAACTCATTTCTCAGAGGTAGGATTGCACACACAGCCTGTGTAAGGATCCCCCAATGTGGACTCAGACTTTGGAGAAATTTGGGGTGACATTGGATTTGAAGACATCACATACGTCAAACATAACATCACTCCTGATATCCACATTCCACCGGTTATGTTTAAGTCAAATGTAATTAGGCGCAAGCCTATTGCCATCAGCCGGGCATTTATCCAGACTCCGTGGCTGCTACTGAGAAATATCTGATGAAGAACCCAATAAAACCTTGCCCGACCTGGGAAACATAGCCTTAAGGGCCTACTACACGCACACACTTCACCTCAGTCCGGGCCTGCGCGCGCTTACCTCACGAAAAAAATGAACGCTCCCGGCGCTACCACACGCACAGAAAAGTACGCGCAGGCCGTTCGTTCAAGCCGCACTCAGGCCGCGCCGTGGGGTTTGCGCGGGGCTTGCGCGTGATTCAGTTTTCCCAACCACACGCACAGTGCTCCGCGTTCAAGCCAGTTTGCGCAAGTAAACCCATGGGGAAGTGTGAGCGTGTGGTAGGCGCATTAGGTCCTCATTCGGGAGACATAAGACTATTTATTAAAACTCTTTAATTTAAAATTCATAATCATAGAAGGAGAGCCTTCTGAATGGAAAATAATTAGCTCAAAGACTTGCCATCTTAAAGATAACACTTATCTACTGGACTTCTTTGATGAATCCACTTCGGATTGATAAGCAATTAAAAAAAAGCAGGGATTAGAGAATAGATCAAATATTATTTGATCTATTGTCTAATCCCTGAAAGAAAAACCCATTACTATACACTATCAAACCAGCACTATTTCTATTGTTTTCAGACAATTCTATCAATTTCAGTCTTAAAGGACACAAATAAAACCTCAAATTCGCCAACCCTACCACCACCATCACATTCACTGACCGTAACTGTCAAAATCGTGCACACGATTATTAACATTACTACGCGCAAATAGGGGAGGTAATTGCTTGGATATTTAACGTTGCCATTGTATGGTTGTATAGCTAATGTTTGTCTGCAATCGTTTTGATCAATTGCCGTATATATATATATATATATATTATTATACATGTAAGACACGAACGGCGTGACCTTTTGGCTTAGATTGGGCCTATTAACGGCCTCCTATAATTTGACGGTAAGTAATAATTAATTGTGACATGCCCTTTTTCTGATATGTTTATTACAGGGCTTAGGATAATGTTCTAGGCATCAAAATTAGGGTTTTATCTGAGATATAATCTTTTTCTTGCTTCTTTCACGGACTCTTCGAAACTACCCTTACGTGGGTGCACTTAGTTCATTATCGTATGATTAGTGCCCCGGTGTCAGTTTGCCGTCGAGAAAGATCTCTATAGACTGACTTGATTAGCGGTGGGTGCCCCATTGGTGGCGGCCCCAACTTACGAGCAGTTATTCGTGGGTTGACCCAGGCAAACGAATTACTTTATGTAATTGTTTTATCAGCACTGCTTTCAAAACGGTGAAGGAAAACATCGTGACGAAACTGGCATGTCCAAAAATCCGAAGACATTATGTAACATGTAACTCCCACTGGGCTCGCGTGGTGGTTTCTAAACCATTCCCACTCATAGAGAGGAGGCCTGTGTCCCAGCAGTGGAGAAATTTTGGGCATACCTTGCCATAGACTCAACAGAAGGTGGGACCTCGCTGCCAATAACAATGCCATTGAATTAAAGTAAGTAACATAAACTAAGACTATTTGATGTTCTGTCAAGTCATAAAAATAAACAAAGCAGGGGCGCGTCACCAGTTACTGTTGTATTCTATTTAAAGTTATAAAGAGACACCTGTCTCCATAAACCTAGAAAAATCGCATAATCAGCGTAGGTAGTGAGAACGCATAAAAATTATATGTTTTATATCAAAATTATTTACGTGAAAATACAGTTTTTATGTCATCTTTTTATTAATTCACCATTTTGTCGGTCGGGGTGGGCTATAAAGCTAAATGCTATGAGATCTTTAGATATTTTATAGTTTTGGCTTAAAGTAGCTGGTTACAGTGGTCGAACAGATTTTATAGTATTAGAGTTGTTAATTTTGATAATTTATTTCGCAGATTTACGTAAGATTAGGATGAGATGAGTGTTAATGTATATATATTCATTTTGGTTTTTAGAATACAAGTAGAAGCTACTTTAGTGTTTATTTATTTAGGAATACTTGTAAAGTAATTAAATAAGAGGTATTAGTTGTAACAATAAAAAAACATTTCTTTGTTATAAGTCGGCAAATTAAATTCGCTTTTCGTGTTGTCGACGTATTAGTATACGGATTTCAGCAACAGTTATTTACCGATAAGCTTATGTGTTGGTAACAAGACCTACATTACCTACATTTTTATTGTCTTTTTTGTTTCGGGCTTTTACATGGTGTTTATCAGCGGAAACTTGTAAATGGCCTTCAAATGCATATTGTTTGAGAAAACTTTTTGTATTACCTGTAAGTTCCCCGAATAGGATAAAATAAAATAAACAAAATATCAAGTACATTGCACCCGTGTGAATCAAAGGCTACTAAATAAACTAGTACTAAATCAAAATATAAAATCATGAATGGTAATGATTTCCCAGGTTAAGTTAACTCTAACCTATGTTTAACTTTATTAACTTTTACAACATGCGTGGAAATTAACCTTGTTTTTGCATTATATTTCTCTCAAGAATACTACTTATCTAATGTATATTTCAGGTTAATTAATTCATTATCATTTATTATTAGATGATAGATAATTAATTTAAGTAAAAAATGTACTGTTAATACACGTAGGTATAATATGTTCTACTGCAAATCTCGCAATCCAAAATAGGTTTGCTGACATAAGCAATATTATTGCAATTTGTAGGTTTTCTTTAAAAAAAATTGTGCTGTAAAAAATAAAATTCTCCAAGGCAGCTTATTATGAATTAATCTTGAAATTGCAAGTACCTATTTAAAAATAAAAACCACTAGAAGCTTAGATTTTAGAAAACAGAAAATACCGCTGTGGGTACAGCGGTATTTTTCTGTTTTCTAAAATCTAAGCTTCTAGTGGTTTTTATTTTTGGCCAACTGAATTGTGTTGAAATCAGGTGATTTTGGGAGATCGAAACGGTACATTGATAGGGTTATCAATGTACCGTACACCTCCTAAACAGTACTTTTCAAACTCTTATCAAATCATTCGATCTCCCAAAATCACCTGATTTCAACACAATTCAGTTGGTTTCCTTTCATAAGGTAATCTAATTTATATCGCGATACATCGTGCATGTGCTTGAATACGATATAATACGATATTATAGTAGGTAGGTAGGATGGATGCTAATGTGTAAACATTCGTGGATCAGTATGTTCGTCACTGCGTGTAATGTTCTGTGGGTTACAGGGATGTGGGTGTATGCTGGATGGGGTTGGAGCGTAGTTGGGAGGGGAATTTGAGCGTAGTTGAGATGGTAAGGCGAATAACATAACACTATGTCACACCTGTAATGCCTGAAGGGTTAGGCACAGACGTATTCATTAGTAACTCGACATTCAATAAGTCCCCATGAATCTCAGTTGTATACGTCCCTGTGTGCCTATTGGCCTTGTTCTGTTCTGTCTCCTGCTGATATGGAGGGAAGTGGAAACTATGTTTTTTTCCTACTCCTCCGCTATTATTTTCTGATTAATTTCGTTGCGGGATCCAAGACAGTTAAATCATTTCTCTGGGACTTCGTCGAGCTTCATTGTCTCGTCGCTTTTCTTGTGGTCGCCACTGTTGATTCTAGCTAACAGGAATTACAGTGGTTTGGGAATAGCGTGGCGGGCTTGTCCCAAAAAAAAAAAGTCCCCATGTAAGCTTATGTGAAATAAAATATTTTAATTTTGATTTTTAGTTTTTTATTTTTTAGTTCCACGTAATAGGAGACGAACCTATTGTCATCATCATCATCATCATTTTAGCCCGGAATCACCCACTGTTGAGTATAAGCCTCCTCTTACTTATCGACGGCGAAGTGACAATTACTCCTAACAATTTTCACGAAATGCACTTTTTTATCGTTTTGAATTTAAAAGCGTTATTCGCATGTTTTTATGAAATCTCCTAGGAAATTTGTATTTTGAAACTTAGGAGTTATTGGCACTTCGCCGTCGTTATGTCACTTTTCTCTGTCCTGGCTGTGTGTTCTGAATGTGTGTATTGCCATCAATCGGGCATAAATCCAGGCTCCGTGCGTGACTGCTACTGAGAAGTTCCTTTTGTAAAAACATAATAACAATTAGCCTGACCTGAGAATCGAACCCAAAAGGTCATGCACAGCAGTCGCTAGACCAACTACCAACCAAAAATATCCCAAAATTACAAATAGCCACATCTAGTAACTCGACACCCCGGTCATAGTAGAGGCAGCCACGCGCGATAGAGTCATTTCCTGATTTTGATGTCGCAATACAATGTTCCATGTTAGTATATCGAAAGTTTTGACATGTTTATTACGTATATAAAATTAATGTGTTAGCAGGTAATACTATTATTTTTTATTTCTCTTTTTATTATGGCAATGTATGTGGGAACGAAGTTCTTTGGAAATGGGTGGATTTATTATTTTTTAGGTGTTAAGGAAATTGTGTTTTATAGTTTCACCGTCTCGCTGATAATTATATTCATTGATTATGAAGTGACAAAATGGCAAATTGCAACGCATTTTTTCGCTTTTTCCGGTTAGCTAGTTCCGCTAGGTTCAGTTTCCAGTCTTACCGGATGCATCTGATTACCAGTATTTTACTTGGAGCGACTGCCTGTAAAAGCACCATAATCGAGGTAGTACAGTCAGCATCAGAAGTATATTAACATTACTCAAAGCTGTACATAAAAGAATTAAAATTCTGAAATGTTCAGCTACTTCTGATGCTATGTACTATGTTATTTCCCTTGTTAAGACTGGTGGTCAGACTTTGGGCCACTGGCTACCTGTACTGAACGACTGTCAAAGTTCTGCAAATGAGACCTGGGAACGACCAACGATTAACGCGTTTTCCCTAAACTAGGTATGCAAAGGACGTTCACCCATTCAAGGACTGACCTAAGTTAGCGCTGCTTAACTTTGAGAATTATTTCAACTGTTAGGACACAGGGAGTACTGTATCTGCTGGTGCTGTAATCCACCATTCGGGCTCAGTGCCGGATAGGTTAGTAGATATTACACACGTCTTCAAATCTTCGGTTATTACAGGACGTTATTGGTATCCTCACAATGTCTTCCTTCACCGTATCTGAGTTATGATGAGTAGCTAGCACGCTTTTTCTAGACTCGGGATGTAATTTGTAGATACTGGCTGACAGAAAATTCTTGGTGGTCTTCAAAATTCAGTTAATCCATTGAGATTGCATGTTGTATATCTTTGAGTAGCTGATAATCTATTCATCTAACCAGTTTTACTTTATACTGTAGTAATCAACAGAACTTACAGAACAGAATCCTGACATCATGAATATAATGATAACATTATCTTGGATTACATAGTCTGTGACTTCCTGTAAGCCTTTTAATTCTTGGAATTGACTTATGAAGGAACTGTTTCACTATCCTTAAGATTATGAGTCTAAATTACTAGGTATGTCAGGTACTAGGGAGTTTTGCTAAAGTAGTTTATTATTTTATTTAACTAGGCAGTCAAATAAAATAATAAATAAAATAAATCAATGAGGCCATTGATTCTCCTGGGTTCGATTATCGTGTCGGGCAAAGTGTTAATGGGTTTCTTCTTACAAATTGATCTGTTTTAATTATTTTTGACATTCAAAAATTAGAACGAGTTTTCTAGATTCTAAAACATTTCTAGACTTCTCGAATTCGTCTGGTAGTCGTCTAAACACGGTCGTTTAAGTGAAGCATTTTTGGAGGGTCATATTTTCTTTATTAATTAGTTGTAGACAAAGAAATAACAGGGACGAGTCTGTAGTAGATCTTGCTTTTAAGAAAAATAAATATTGCTTTTGTATAGAGAATCGGAGGCACTGTTCTCTCTTAATAGTTTACATAATAAAAATACATAATTTTATATAATTTATCATCTGAAAAGTCTCCATATACTACGCATCAGCAACAGAGCAAACGAGGATGTGGCCGGTAGGAGCGCTGCCTAATTCCGTCTAATTTCATCCTATAACGGTGACAAAGTTATTGTGCTGCTGTCAAAGTGATACCACACTACATGAATTAAGTGAAATTGTGTGTTACACCAGGGTTATAAGTGAAAACTTTTATTTATGATGAGTATGATAGGTCTATGTGATGGTTCAGAAATTATTTATGTGTGTAGTTAGCGGTAAATGTAGTGAGGAAAATGTTAAGTATGAATGTAGATGACTTTAAGAGTAGGGGACGACCAAAGAAACGACGATGGATGGATGATGTGGCTAGAAAGGAGGTTACTGCTAAGATGACGAGTAATAGAGAAGTATGGAAGAGGAAGATATCGTCGTATCCTACGAATAAGGGCGTAAAGAACATAAGGGCTTTTATATTTTATTGATAATTACATTCTGCCCGTCATACTACATGTAACCAGTCCAACAAAACAATTAAAAATGGTACAGGTCGTGAAATAATTAGGTTTTCTCAAAACTCACAATTTAGAGTACTCCGTTTTCAACGAAGAATAAAGCCACAATTGCCCTCGCGCCCTCTTTCATCGTAAGTAGTGAAGTTGCACGGGCTCGAGTGCTAGTGCCCTTTGGCCACCAGTCGGCGGTAACAGAGATATTTTAAGCAAGTACGTAAATCAAAATATTTTTGGGGGTATGAGGAACAGGGTGTAAAGTTCCTCATCCCCCATTGAAAAGGGAGGATCCTCCGACCGGACGGGTGTTGTGTCCGGCGGGCTAACTGCCCGACATATGTAAGTCGGGAACTCCTATATTAGGCTTATGTCGCGGATAAAGTTGATAGCGCGATGTAGGATTTTCTGTCGTTCGTTGTTAGTACGCAGGTGTTGCGATAGATGTCGCTAGTCGCCACATCACTCCCCTCCGAGACCGGAGGTCGAAAGCAGGTTAAGTCTTGGCGCTTGTCAGTCAGTGGAAGGTTCCAGTGAGTCGGAACCGGGTGCCGCATAGTTCACGGTGAGTCGTGAACTGTCTGCGGTGATGCCCCAGTGAGTCGGGGTGATGCTGCATATTAGCTCCAGTGAGTCGGAGTGATGCAGTGCTTGTCGTAGATGCTCCAGTGAGTCGGAGTGTGCAGTACTGCGTAGTGGCTGGCTGCTGCGTCGACCAGGAGAGAAGGACGTCTCTGCTTGCTGACCGGCCGAAGTGCAGTGTGCTGTGCCAAGGTCGCTGATGAGGCTGGGGGTGATGACCAGGAATGCGCTTCCGCTGCATGCTGGTGGTCAGGATACCCCATGAAGCCGTGGCTGCTGGCTGACGGTATGACTCGCTGCTCGAAGGCGAAGGGGAAGTGGTGACGACGCGACGTCTGAAGTAGTTGCACGAAGGCTGCGCTGACGTTCATGCTCGGGTTCACCAGTTTGGGGGTATGAGGAACAGGGTGTAAAGTTCCTCATCCCCCATTGAAAAGTGAGGATCCTCCAACCGGACGGGTGTTGTGTCCGGCGGGCTAACTGCCCGACATATGTGAGTAGGGAACTCCTATATTAGGCTTATGTCGCGGATAAAGTTGATAGCGCGATGTAGGATTTTCTGTCGTTCGTTGTTAGTACGCAGGTGTTGCGATAGATGTCGCTAGTCGCCACATATTTTAAACCTCAAGGATTTTATACTTAATTACGTCATTTTCATTGTGAGAGTCAAAATTTTCCATATTGCGTACATATAAAATACCCTAATGGTGGTTGGGGCCGTGTTCTATGGAATGGCTATTTTGCGTATCTGTAAAAGAGACGATGCCCTAATTACGTTTGTGTCTCTCTTCTACTTTACTAATTTGTGTCTCCTGAAAAGTAGCTGTTTTGCAGTTACGCCCTTATTCGTAGGATACGACGATATGCTACACCATCACAGAACGCTATCTGCTAAGATCCTTATAATACTCCTTTTGCCTCGTCCACATTCATACATCTGGTGATACACCCAGGCACACCGTTACCTAGTACTACGAAACTGTAGATGGTAGTACCTACGTGAAAATCAACATCAATCAAAATCAAATCAATTATTCCAAGTAGGCCAGTTACAGGCACTTTTCACTGTCGAAAAAAATACAAATTACATCGAGATATAAGTACTAACGTACTAGAGAAGCTACGTCAAATAACTGAATTGTCCCATTTTAGTCCATCCAACAAAGAGATTGTAGAGTGCGTGAGCAAGGCCCTAAGCAATTACTTCAGAAAATTGTTCAGGGTGCTTAGAGAGTTAACATACTAAAAGTCCTGACATCTAGGGGTTGAGGCGGAGTGGGGGGTGGGGGTTAAAGTTCCCATTTTTTAGTTTTTCGCTAATATCTTTTAAACGGTGCGTCATGGAGATAAGAAGTCTTCTACGCAATGAAAGCTTCTAAAATTATGTACAACTTTTAGCTTTTACACTTTTTCACATTCTTACCTATTTTCGAACTACACATTCCGGAAAATTGAAAATTGAAAAAATCTGCTTGAATTAAACACTACCTTTTGTATACTACTTCCTTCACGTTATCTGGGGATAAAAAGTATCTTATATCTTAAATCAACTCCTACTATATCAATTTACTAAATTTTATCCAAATCTGTACAGCCGTTAGGATATCAAAACTTTTATCTACACTTGTCTTATACACTTTTTCCAAATTTTCACCAGCGTACTGGTAATCACTGGTATCGGTACTTATTGAGGGAGGTCAGTCTTGCTGGTGCGCCATACCATTTGAGGAAGCACATCTTCCCAGACTCTTCAACCTCACTGTGCGTGGAGGTGGGCTTGTAAAAGATCGCAGAATATTATTTTTTATATTATTTTTTAAGATATAAGATACTTTTTATCCCCAAATAACGTGAAGGAAGTAGTATACAAAAGGTAGTGTTCAATTCAAGTAGTTTTTTTTTTCAATTTTCACTTTTCCGGAATGTGTAGTTCGAAAATAGGTAAAAATGTGAAAAAGTGTATAAGATAAAAGTTGTACATAATTTTATAAGCTTTCATTGCGTAGAAGACTTCTTATCTCCATGACGCACCGTTTAAAAGATATTAGCGAAAAACTAAAAAATGGGAACTTTAACCCCCTCCCCCCACTCCGCCTCAACCCCTAGATGTCAGGACTATTAGTATGTTAACTCTCTAAGCACCCTGAACAATTTTCTGAAGAAATCACTTAGGGCCTAACTCACGCACTCTACAACTCCTTATGGGTGATTTATTGGGTGGACTATTTTGTAATTTGAATCTTTAGTTCGCTGCAGCGCTAAAATAATAATAATTCGTCTAAACCGTAACTAATTTACCACAAGTTAAAGAAAAGTAGTAAATTAGTTCAGTTTCCGGTCTTAAGCGCCATGTAAATCACGGCACTTACGCGTTTTCTTCGGCGACGGTGCGGCGCGATCGCCGCAGTTGACCGGGACCAAGTAGGAATTTACGGTGTCTTCTCTAGTACGTTAGTACTTACCTATATCTCGATGACAAATTATTAAGAAGCTACAGTCCCAGTCACAAGGCATAATAGCTGTGACTGTACTTTAGTTGTCCATTCCCTAGCGTAGATCTATGGAGAAGGGCAAGAAACTCCATGGACACTCTTTAAAAGTTGCTTTGTGTAATGCATATTGGAGCTCGTCTCTGTTAAATACGACTTAATATCGACGAGCCACACACATACCCGTAATTACACACACATGATGATTATCTAAAACCATTACATTTGTCACAAAATACCCAATAAATTCCAAAAAATACGCCCGAAATACAAACAGTACATACAAATTGGTTCAAAACAGTAGATAAGGTAGTATAAGCTATTCTAATGTTCTAAATGTAACGCTTTGTGTCCGTGGGTTGTGGAGCATGAAGGTATTGTGGAGGCCCTTTATTTGTGACCATTAGGGTCTAGTGTACGAGGCACTACATGGAACTAGGAAGTTAAGGGACGTATGTTAATTTTAGACAAGATTGTATAACCAAATTGTGCAATGAAACAAACAAGTCCACGACTTCAGAAAGTAAAATGGTTTTCCATTTGTTGGTGTGACAGTAGCTAATAGTACACCCACATTTCGCTAGTTTTGTTTAAGTCAATATACAGGGGGTGAGCTTTTTTTTGGGAAAAGCCCGCCACACTATTCCCAAACCACTGTAACTCCTGTTAGCCAGAATCAACAGTGGCGACCACAAGAAAAGCGCCGAGACAATGAAGCTCGACGAAGTCCCAGAGAAACGATTTAACTGTCTTGGATCCCGCAACGAAATTAATCAGAAAAGAATAGCGGAGGAGTATGAAAAACATAATTTCCACTTCCCTCCATATCAGCAGGAGACAGAACAGAACAAGGCCAATAGGCACACAGGGACGCATACAACTGGGATAATCCCAGTTGCCTAGCACCACGGATATTATTGTCATTAATATTACTGGGTCCTTAGTTGTGAGTGATATTTGATTCCAATAATTCTTAGGTATGACAAAAATGCTTGAACGCACGGAAATTTGTTCTAGTTTCTACAAGGTCCGTATAGTAAATAACTCCGGATGTAACCTGTACACTATTTAATATAATATTACGTTCATTCTGCCAAAGACTCCCATAAAATGTGATGTGCAGATTGTTCCAATTCACAGTCATGGGGTGGAATTATTGCCATCAACTGGGTACAGTTCCAGACTCCATGACTGCTACTTATACATTCCAGATAGAAAAACCCAACAACATTTTGGTCGACCTGGGTATCGCACCAAAAACCTTATGGCCCTGGTCTTGGATGTCAATGCCAAGCCAATGTTATTAATGTGGATTCATCTCAATCACAAAATAAGTATTCACCACTAGAAGTATCTTGATGCCACATCCAAAATGGTGACTACATTTTTAAACAATTGTTGAAGCGTTAAATGTTATCCTACCTTATTTATCTCTTCACCTTCAACCTATGCGCACACGCATACCTATTGTCTAATTATATCGGTCAAAGTGTTGTAACAGCCAGATCTTATCAGCTAAGTGTGATACCATGAAACTGGCTGCTTAGTTAGCATCTCATTATAATATCATGGTCTACCTCCCATCCTGCCCCCTTAGCCCAAAAACATGCAGCCATGGTGGGCTTTGTACTGCCACGAATGACGAGGAGGAATTGGCGAAGTTCTGGGTTAACAAAATATTAAAAAAAAATGTTGTGCAGCGATATGAAGATGAAGAAGAAGCAGAATAGGGTAGTTGACAAAAAAGTCTAATTAGTCCGTCAGATAGATTTCCAAAACACGTATTTTTACTTTTTTCACGTAAACAATAAATGAAGACGATACAGTGCTTTGAAAAGTCGCGCGAAAACCACCAAACCTTATGCGTACGTCATAGTTCACCAAACTATGGCGTACGTCATAGTTTGGTACATTTTTTACCAGAAAGTGACGTCACCAGCCACACTCACGATATTTGACACGTTTTATTTTCGTCAATTATTATTGATTTATTCCAATATTTTTCAATAATCCAAAAGATGGACTAAACAGAATCATATTTTTTTAGTGAGTCAACTACATTATACAGTATTAAAAGGTGTGGTCATAATTAGTTATGTGGTATGAAATGGTAATCTAGAAAAAAAACTACATTCGCGACCATATTCGAGCTCAAAGTTATGGAACATTTGGGATGCATATTATATAGATGAGTAGGTATAATACCTGAAATAATAGGTATATAGTAGGTATAATAATTGAAAGTTTGTATTGAATATCTGAATGTTTTTCGCAAATGCAATGGTTGTCTTCAGGAGAAAGTTGTCAGTGTAATGATCTATTCCACACCCATATAATATAACACCCCAGTTTTCTAATACATGCTGTATAATTAACCTTTCGTTGAGTATCAGCCGTTAATGAGTTTCATTAAAAACTACGGTTTACAACTTTGAACCTCTTAGCATGAGGGATTAATAAGATAGTAACGGTATATTTAATTGAAGTTGTTTTGGTTGAGAAATGAGGCTTAACGCCTTTGATGCTGATGCCCGCGGCTTCACCCGCGTTGATGTCGATTAAATTACATACTTAAACCTTCCTCGAGAACCACTCTATCCATTGGTGAAAACAGCATGAAAATCGGTGAAGAAGTTTTTGAGTTTATCGCGAACAGACAGCGAAATAGACAGACGCGGCAGAGGATTTTATAATACGAGTATGTAGTGATAATAATGATTAAATTATTTAGCAGGATATTTGTAAAGTTACAGTTATTTAGTTGTTTTACAATTTATATTATTATGCATACGAAAGCTAGGCTAAGGTAAATAAAATTTTGTCGAAGTGTCAATAATTCCTAGTTTTATTTGACACACGTAGAATATTTCTAGAAAGGTAAATAAAACTTACTTTATTTCTCTTTGTGTTTTCCACATGTTTGTTGTCTTTAATTTATAGGTATTTGTTTGTAATAAGAATAACTCATGACTCACACATGAGTTTTCATGCAGACCTTTTGAAATACAGTAGTTGACTGACTAAAAACAATAATTATGATTCTGTTTAGTCCGTCTGATAGATTATCGCAAAATATTGAATACGTGTTTTTTATTTTATCAAATTCATAAAAATAGACGAAAATAAAACATGTCAAAGATCGCTAGTGGGGGCTGGTGACGTCACTGTCTGAAAAAAAAATATACCAAACTGTGACGTCGCGCGACTTTTCGAAGCACTGCACTGCGGTCCGAACCTCTCGTGGTGCGAAACGACGAAACACCCACTGTATCGTCTTCATTTATTGTTTACGTGAAAAAAGAAAAAATACGTGTCCAATATTTTTTGGAAATTTATCTGACGAACAAATTAGATTTTTTGTGTTTTTGTTCTGCTTTTTCATAATAGTAGCTTTAGCCAGTGGCTTTGCTCGTGTGATGATGGTGTCTCAAAACTCTCAGACCATGAAACTGAACAATTTTTGTTGTACAGCTTTTTGAGAAGATCTTATGTAGTGTATGGCATCATAGAGTCTTATTCCCCAACTGCAGTGAACCCCAAAAGGAGGGTTATGTGTTTGTTTACATTTTGTGTGTTTACGTTTGACATGTCTTTAGGTATTACTTTGAGAGACCAATACTTTCTGTTACTGTTATTAATTTATAGTTCAAATTGCTATCCATAGCTAAAATTACATCAGTAACTTTATTTTTAAATGCTCCCACGAATCCTGTACCTTTGCACACAGAATTTTCTCACCAAAAAAAACTCAGATGTACTCAATGTAACTTATTTTACCGTAATGGGTGTTTTACACCTTGTAAACGTACAAAGTTAAAGCAGCAAGACCTTAATGAAAATGTTGAAAAAGAAAAAACAGGTTTTTTAGTTTAAATTCCTCACCTAAACAATAGAACATATAAATCATACTCTACCGTCTTATCTTAAGCCATAATTTGCCAAGTTAATGAACCGATTGTAGCAAGTAATCCACTTATTGTAGGCACTAGGCAGCGAGATTGGTGCGTGTGCGCATAAAAAAGCGATAAGCGCTAGATTAGCTTCGTTCGGGAACTTCCCAAGGGATAGAACTGTTGGGAAATTCCTGGTTAGAAGTATAAATCGGACGTTTTTTAATGGATATGGTTGTTTTTTTTATTTTATTTTTTAAATTGGCTTGCCCTTCGACTTCAATCTTGCCCTAAGGGCAGAGATGAGGTCGACGATGGAACGAGCTTACCCAGAAGAAGCCTATTTACTCGCGACTTAAATAGATTAGGGTTATATGAACTCGAAAAAACCGACGCAGGCAGGGAGTTCCACTCCTTGGCTGTGCGCATAATAAAGAACTTGGCAAAGCGCTTCGTTCGAATGTGTGGAACGTCGACTAGGTATGGGTGATAACCTGCAGTACGTCTAGTCTCCCGATGGAAGAAGAGAGATGGTGGAATCAGCCCGTGGAGCTCGGACGGAACAAAAAAAAACTTATGAGTTATTTCTGCTGCCAGCCAACCGACAACCAGTGAAATACGGACATAATAAAATCACTTTATATCTAGGCAATGTGATAGGATTTGTGTAATAGTCACTAAGCTTTTTACAATTACAATTTCGGTAACCCCATCTTTAACTATTGTTTACGACACAGAGAATTTTCATCATTACCCATCACTTAAAAAACCATAATATTTAATGACTAAACCAACCAAAGCCATCCATCTCAAACCTGAGAGCTTAAATCAAATCCAACCAAAAAATATCTCACATACAACTGCATTCTAAAAGCACAAGCAGCCGATAAAGAACTCGAATAATTAATCCCGAATTATGTAAACATAATTAGATGAACGAAACTAGAAAATGTAAATGAGTAGAAACATGTAACGGTGGAGTGTTACGAAATTGGTGTGGTCACCGTTGAGAGCGCACCAGATAAAGTTATTGTAACAAGCTACGTATGAGCACGCATTGAGGTTCTAGTGACAGCGGATAGCGTTTTTGGGTAATTACATTGAAGAGTTGATAGATGAAAATCGATTTATCCGTACGATGGAAAGAGAAACTGAAGGAGGTAGAGTGGTGGATGCAAGAAGTGAATAACTAGGTGTTGTACCTATAACAGAACTTGGAATTGAAATTGGTGTGGTCACTGTTGAGAGAACAGCAAATAAAGTTATTGTAACAAGAGACGTTGTGAGCACGCACTGCGGTGGTAGACAACAGACAGCGTTTTCGTGTTACGATATAAATGAGTTGCTAGATGAAATCAGGTTTAAACCCTTGTTTTACATGGAACAAGAAACTGAAAGAGGCAGAGGGCAGATGCAGGAGGTGAAGAACCAGGTGTAATAGGGTATTTCACCAAAAAAATCTAATTAGTCCGTCTGTTAGATTATCGAAAAATATTGGATACGTGTTTTTTGTTTTATCAATATAATAAAAATTGACGAAAATAAAATGTGTCAAAGATCAAGAGTGGGGGTTTTTGGCGTCACCTAGTGGGTAAAAAAGTACTATCCTTATGACGTCACACGACTTGACACGACTTTTCGAAGCACTGTATCGTCTTCATATTTTGTTTACGTGAAAAAAGAAAAAATACGTGTCCATTATTTATTGCAAATCTATCTGACGGACTAATTAGATTTTTTTGGTGAAATACCCTATTGGAATTGCTGTGAGCACTGTTGAGAGCGCACTAGATAAAGTTGTAACAAGCTACGTTTGAGCACGCATTGAGGTGCTAGTGACGGCGGGAAGCGTTTTTTGGGTGATGTAAATGAAGAGCTTGTGATTCCCGAAAGGTTAGGTAGCAATAATAGCAAAATAGCAAACAAGTACATTTCGCCAGTTATGTTTAAGTAATGCAATTGGGGGCGAGTCTATTGCCGTCGATCGGGTACAAATCTAGATTTGTGGCTGCTACCGAGAACTTGCTGATGGAAAAACCCAAGAAGGAGAGAAGAAGGAAAGAAGAGAAAGGATTGAAGAGTGGATAGATGAAAATTAGGTTACTAATTAGATGGAACGAGAAACTGAAGGAGACAGTGTGGTGGCCACCCAGCATGATGCTGTGTTATGGGACCCACAGCACAGGCTGGTTTTCAGTGTAGTAAAAGGACATTAATCGATCTGTCCCAAGCACAACAATATAGACTTGTCAAAAAGTAGTGATAACGTTCTTCTTCCTAGCGTGTCGATGGCACTATTAAATCGTTTTGGTACAAAATTCAGCTATGCAAACTGCACTTGCTGATGCAGTCGTAAGGTCGTCAAGTGTGCACGTGTCAGGGCATGCGTGGAGATACGACGCATACACACTTGAGGTCTGAGCCATCAATGCCCGCCCCCCCATCAGAACAGATTGTCTTTGCTGCGGCCGATCTGGGTTTGGAGTCTATTTAGTTATTTCTAAGGTGGCCACGGCAAAGCATGTCCAGGTGGAAGGCTATCAGACGGCTCGATAAAGCCATGAGGGGGTTTAAGTGATAACGTTGTGTGCCAGAGAATAAAGGTCTTTGAAACGATCCATATAAAATAACTACTGGTCGCCTGTATACAAATAATTTATGATTTCCAGTTTCGGCATCCGCTATCCGCTCCCAATTGCACCACACAATCCATAATTAAATAAACGCACAGAAGCGATGATTTTTATCTCTTAACAACCACCCACATAAGTGCATAATCACTCTTTGTGTGATTTCGATCATCTTACTTGCACACACATGTAATTACTTACAATTTGATTTTTATTTTGTGGAAACAGCCCTTAGGTATGACATTACGGAATTCCGGATTCGAAATTTACGGAGTACTAGAAATTTCGTAAATTACGGAGTTTGAAAGAGTCACCACGGCCCTGGAACGCAAAGGATTTGACGGCACGGTTGGACTGCTGCGCTGCGTGTCGCGGGTTCGATCCCCGCATGGAACAAATATTTGTATGACCTGCAGGTAGTTTTTTCGGGTCTGGGTATTTGTGTTTGTGATTTTCTATGTTTGTGAACGCACCCACGATACAGGAGAAATTCCTAGTGTGGGGCAACGTTTTATAAAAAAAAAAAAAAAAATAAGGGCATTAAGAGGAACGCAGATGGGTTTTAGTCAGTCAGAGTCTGACACTCCCTTCTGCTGCGCCCAGAGCAAGACGATTCATTTGATGATTTCACATCCTTAGAAAAAAGTATTTATGGCAGGAATGTAGTTGTTTTGGGTCCTTTTGGAATAAATGGCGGCGTGGTTTGATTAATACGGTTCGCCGTTCACACCTCCCGGAAATTTGTTACAGCGAGGTTCCCGTGTCTAGAGTGTAAGGTAGATCGACGAATAGTGGAATTAGGCCAGTGGCAATAGCACTCGTATTTCGTTTCTCTTAGAGAAGTCTCGAAGTTAAAAATTTATAACACTCGCACAAGCCATAGAAAGCTCTATGGGAATTCTGTTACAAGTATTTTTATTTTAAATCGATTGCAACTAGGCTTTCAGAGCTGACAAATGGACAGATGCTTGCACAATGTAGTTACTGATGTACTATAACTGTTACTGCCTACACTATCCCACAGCTGGACGATTTCTTCTCCCCATGATTTCCAATAATTGTTTCGGTCCAAGGCCAATGAGGTCAACAAGTCGCTAGTCTTGTCCAGATCTAAGTATAACTAATGATCCTGCTAACTCGAAAAGTAGAACAGTAAATTATAATTCTAACAAATGTTGATAAGCAGAAAAACAAATGACGATAATTCAGCAGAATGAACTCGAAACTTCCAATAATCGCTGATGCATAGCAATTAGCTACACTGCCTTGCATTATTACCAACCGCACTTTATTTTATCCCGGAATTATTAGCCCCACGCTTACCGGTAGACAGTAATTGGTGCAAACAGTACTCTATTACACATTTCTTAGAATGTACAACGCTGATTTAGCGTTCTCGCGAAAATGACCATGTTCGCCTCCCCTGCTGCGGTTGTTTTTTCCCGAGTAATATTATGAGTTATTGTCCAAAGCGGGTTCGAGTCCCGGGAAGTGAAATGGTAACAAAATACCGGATGTGTTGTGGGCGGTCACTGTGCGCATTGTCATACAAAAAGCTTTTGCTTTTGAATTTGTACTGTGGATACGATTGTTTGTTGGTCCTCGGATACGGTGAAAGCGTTTTTTTTTGTCTGTATTTCGTGGCGTGGTCGTAAGTTTTCTAGATAACGTATGTGTTTCCTAGTTTTGTTTTTTGATTCTAGATACTTAGTACTACGTAAATTGTTTAGACTAATTAAATTCTAAACTATTTATCCATTGTGGAGTTTTCTATTACTTAGCTAGAACAAAGTTGTATTTGTATTAATTAATATTCGTCCTCTTCGAATACCGTGTAAAGGAGTTTTACGTTTTTTGCCTAGTCATTTTGTGTGTTGTCCTGGCAGACTGCCAGGGTTAACATTCTGTTAAGAAAGCGTATGTTTATCTAAGTACTTTTGACAAGGCTATTTAATTTTTAAAACTTTTTTATGGAAATGACGACATGGAAGTGGCGACACCTGGAGGAGTCCTATGTCCAGCAGTGGACGTCTTTTGGCTGAAATGATGATGATGATGATAGAAATTACGATAACACTTGAGTTATTAAAAAATAACTGACATTTATGGTGCGTTTTTTTTCATCTTCCCGTGATACTCATCAGATTTTGTAGGGAAAATACTCGGAATTTTGAAATGATTCCTCTTGTATTTCCTCACAAACTCATAGTCACACTAAACAGTTCCACACAGGCGCTATTGTCTTGGATAATACTATTAACAAAATTATTGTTTACCTCTTCTATAGCTGCCTACCTACTTATTACTGAGGTTTCGTCGCTGCCCCTTCCGGTACAATCTGTTATAACGTTTTTAATTAACTTTTTACCGACAGTGTAATTTTAGTGGGACACTTTTACAATTGTTTAGTGGTTACTCATTCGGAAATTATTTTTCCGGTTGTTTTTGATCGGTGGGTGGGTTTTTGTGGCCCGATGTGTAGTGATTTTGTGTTGTGCTTAAATCAGTTATGACTTTGTAATTAATAATTAAGGTATTTTATCAATTACCTGCTCGGTCGCAAACGCGATTGTTGAGCAAGAGGTCCTGGGTTCGATTTTCGGGTCGGACAAAGTGTTATTGGGTTTTTTAATCAGGAATTGATCAGAAGCAGCCACGGAGTCTTGACCTGCGCTCGGGTGATGGCAATAAGCTTGCCCACTATTTCATGGGATCAGTATGCAAATTAGGGGCCTAAGACATGAAGTTGTGGAGACCTGTCTGTTATACAATACAATGTAGGGGACTTTAACATAACTGGCGAAGTATGGGTGTACTATTAGACTGGCAGGCTGATACACCCAGGTTTTGTTGTCATTATTTAAATATAAATAGGTACCTATAGAATATACTCACACTCTACCTAAGGAGATTCTTTCAATATAATAAATTTGAAAAATTAAAAAAAAAAATTATAAGTTCTAATTTTCAATAATTCAATTGTTAAACCGAGTGATTTACTTCCCTTGGAATTTATTGACATGTCTTCTAATGTTGGTGAAAACGGCCATTAAATTCTGAATTTCTGATTAATGAAATCATCCTAACTGGTCTCATCTTTCTTTCCAGCAACTGGAAGAACCAGTTAAATATTTAAGCAAGGACGACAAATCATTATGTTATGTTGAACTTTATTACTATTTTAAGAATTTATATTCTATTTAAATACCTATTAGCCCATAGTAAAAATAATAATAATAAAAAAAATATTATGCAAATATCGAATGTACATTCGATATTTGCATAATATTTTTTTTATTTTTTATTTATATGGGCTTACTCTTGACCTCAATCTTGCCCTAAGGGCAGAGATGAGGTCGACGATGGAACGAGCTTACCCAGTAGAAGCCTGTTTACTCACGACTTAAATAGATTGGGGTTTTAACTCGGGAAAACCGACGCAGGCAGGGTGTTCCACTCCTTGGCTGTACGAATAATGAAAGACTTAGCAAAACGCTTCGTACGAATGTGTGGAACATCGACAAGGTATGGGTGATAACCTGCAGTACGCCTAGTCTCTCGATGGAAGAAGGGAGATGGTGGAATAAGCTCGTGGAGCTCTTGCGCACACCCTCCGAAGTACAGTCTGTAGAAGACCGACAGACATGCAACTTTCCGGCGGTGGGCCAGGCTATGTAGCTTGGCAACCAGCTTGGCGTCACCAATCAGCCTCCTTAACTGTTTAACTGGTTTTTAATGTTATTCGTTTTTGAGTTTGATGACTTGATAACTTGTTTTTTAACCATCTTTAACGGAGCCCAAAAACAAGGTAGGTAATGTTTTTTTTTCTATGAACGATAAAAGTATCAGTTTAACATTCTGGATGGTTTATCACAATTGAGTGCGGTGGAAAATGTAATAAACATTAAAATTTCGATTTCTCTAAAACAACTCAGTTTGGACCCCAAACATCGGAAATAAAATTGTTGCAAATAAGTTCTATTATCAGTCACACAATTCAAGGACTACATGCCATAGGGTAGTTGACAAAAATAAGTAATTGGTCCGTCACATAGATTACCAAAAAATATTGGACACGTATTTTTTCTTTTTGCGTGTAAACCAAAAATGAAGACGATACAGTGCTTCGAAAACTCGTGTGACGTCCCATCGCACTACATTTTTTACCATGTAATGCCGTCAAAAGCCCCCACTCCTGATCTTTGACGCGTTTTATCTTCGTCAATTTTTATTAATTTGATAAAACAAAAAACACGTATCCAATATTTTTCGATAATCTAACTGACGGACTAAACGGAATCATATTTTTTTACCCAGGACACATCCCTATTACCAATCACCCTGTATACTTAGATACGAAAATAGTTTTAGTTTTGTACCGGTAACTTAAACTTAAATCTTCACACATAAGCTAAGTCAATTCCGATCACAGATTTCGTCTTGGTCAAGTCCGAAAACAACATCATTTGCTGGCCACAAAACACAACACACTTGATTTTGACCTCAACGTGGTTTGGGATAAGGTGTGTTATGGGTTTAGGAGATGTCAGAAATACCTTGGTAAAGTACATACGAGGGTTCAACAAACTCTATAATGACGATTAAGAATTCTTCTCGCGTAGGCAGTGGCCGAAATGATAGGCTCTTCTTTGAGACTACAATGGTCTATAAATATTGAAAAAAAAAAAGATTATCTATTACCAACGTTTGATATTCTAACACTAGAAGTACTTTGTATGCTTTCCTCTTCGTGTAGAATGACTACACGATGTTTTAGATTAGGGATATTCTTCTTAACTTGTTGCCAATCTAAATTGAGTCAGCCCAAAATTTGGCGACGAGTTTAGCACTTAATTAATTATTTTAAGAAAGAAATCGTTAATTTTTAGTGCCCACTAATGTAGATATCTAGAACACTATAATATACGTTTTCATGAAACTATAATACGATGAAATGTCATGATTTATTTTTATGCTACACTTTTATCGTAGGTAGAGTCTAGTCTTATTGGCCATTTAGATATACAATATACCTCACAGTCCAGTTTGTGCCAATCAGATTCCACTGTTGGATATAATTATCTAATTATGCTGTAACAATTTTTTTGAAGTCTCTAAGAGAAACTAAGAAAGAGGGTAGACAGATTTTTCTCTTCACCTAACAGTTAATTTACCATCTACGGCAACAAAATCAATTTGTTGTATGGGAGCCCCTTTTAATATTTTTTTTCTGTTTTTAAATATTTGTTATTGTAGTAGTAACGCGCAGATAATAAAAATACACCACCAGTAAAAATTTTAACTGTCTAACTATCATAGTTCATGAGATACAGTCTGGTGACAGACGGACGGACAGCGGGCTCTTAGTAATAGAGGCCCGTTTCAAAAATCAAAATCAAAAGTCATTTATTGAAACTAGGCTGATAATCAGCACTTTTCGAACGTCATTTACTTTACTTTACTTATTTATATTTTTACTAGCTGCTGCCCGCGACGTCGTCTGCGTGTACGCTATACAGCACCAAAAAATACCTACGATTACACTTTGTTTAAAAATACCCGTTCACTCATTTACCCGTTCCTCTCTCTTAACATTTCATATCTACAGAAAGTGCAGTAACAGAGTGAGAAGGTTTTTTGTAAAATTGACCTTCAAAAAGTGCTGATTTTCAGCCTGCTTTGAATAAATGACTTTATGGTGATTCTCCTGAATTAAGTCATAAGTTGTGACTGAAGCAGATGGAGAAAACAATGAATGAGGTTACAAAATAGGGTAAAAATAACATACTTAAGGAATTTTTGATAAACAAATAGTGGGTTGGCTATCCGCAGCCAAAATGTAAAGAGAGTCAGGACTGGTGACGCGGGAGCAAGCGACGTACTGCGACCGCTGCCCTCAGTGTTTGCCCCTGCGACTTATTGTTATTGATGGTCATCGCTCAGCAAACACTCACGGGGAATTGTACGCGCTTGAACTGGATCGGGAAGTTATGAGCTATGAGTGGAATACGTAGTATAAATACTGCCTCGCCGACTCCACAACCCGTAAGAATTTTCGCCTCAATGGTGTATCTGTGGAGCGAAATGACTTTAAGGCGGGACCCGTTACACAACTTCGAAGGAGATAGGTTCCGAAGAAGCATAATCGGGACACCGACCGTCAGCTTGATGGTAAGCGCTGGAAATCTACTTGCTGACAGGAAGTTCAGATATTCCACGTGATAATGTGTGGCGTCACCACGTCATCTTGCTTGACGACAGTGTTTATAGAGGTGTAGACCACTTCATTCCCCTCAATTTCCGAGATAATGCATTCGTTAATTGCCGCAGTCTGATCATTTTTGGGAGTTCAAATGGCCCGCTCGCACACCCAAGAATTCTGCTGGTGCGGTATACGACTGATGTCCCCGTACACACAGCGAATGAGTTCTTCTTAGCTGGATAAAACTCTACCGAAGTGCCAAGAGACTCTGGAAGCGCCACCTGTCCACCTCTCTCCTCGCCGTCGCCAAGCCTTAGAAGGACATCGGAGAATTCTTGAGACGTGCATTGCCGCCGTGCCGAGCTCTCATATTAATGGTCAAGCGCAGTGTACGAACTCGTGACCACAACGAAGGTCATTTCAACGAAGCATTCACTTCGTCAGCCTTCGATCCCCGCGTCACCACGGGAAGCGTGTGTCGGAAATCGCCACTGAACAGAACTGTGACACCACCCATTAAATGTTCGTTCTTGTGGATGTCCTGCAAAGTTCTGTCCTCGGCCTCAACTGCCTTCCTGTTGGCCATCGTACACTCATCCCATACGATCAGAGAGCAATCCTTGAGCACGTGTCCCTTATCACTGTTACGTGACACACCACAAACAGGCGTTTCGGCGCTTTCTAAATCGATGGGAATTGATATGTGCTGTCTTGTTACGCGAAAACAGTGTGGCAGCGATTGCCGACGACGCTACAGCAATGATAATTTGCCTTGCCTCCTGACCTCTGCAATTATGCCAGTGGTAACTAATGTTTTTCCTGTTCCACCAGGAGCATCCAAGAAAAACATTTTACCCTGGTTTTGCCCAACGCTTTCAAGGACGGTGTCATAAATTTGATTTTGCTCTGAAGAGAACAAAGCGACATGGTAATTTCGTATGGTGGTCATTTCGCCCGGTTCGTAAATTGTCTCAGTGTTATACTCCCGATTTCCACGGTCTTGATGCGGTGCTGATTGGGGAGCTGGTAACCCATATTCGACCAGTGGATTGCCGCCGATAGAAATGACCACGTCTAGAAGTGAATTGAGACAGGTGTTCAGCACGCGTTCATCACAGACAATCTCGATGAATTTTAAAAGACAGATGAAGCAGCTTAAAACTTATAGAAACACATTTTTTTTTAATTGTCTTGCACATCTCTGAAACGAATTAACGATACAATGTTTAAATTATTTATTTAAATTTAAATTATTTACAACTAAAAAGGACTTACACATGTAATTCGACTTGATGTTTTTGAAATCCCATAGATGGCGCTGCTTTAAATTGTCTTGATACTACAAAATTATAATAATTATTATGTTTATTGGCCTAAGTTACTTATATTGCGTGATTTTTACAGTATAAAGCTAGCTTATAGCATGGTTAACATAATAACAACATTTAAATATGCGTCGTTAGATTACACGTTGTTACAGAATGCGTTGAAGAAATAAAGGTTCACTGCTCGTTCCCCGTAGGTGATAGCGTGATAATATGTAGCCTATAGGATGACCCGACTTCTTAGTAATATTCGTGCCAAATTTGAAGTAAATCCATGCAGTACTTTTTGAGTTTATCCCGGACATACATACAGACAAACAGACAGAAATTCTAAAAACTTTATTTTTGGCTTCGGTATCGATTGTAGATCACACCCCAAGTATTCTTTTAAAAAAATATTCAATGTACAGTTTTGACTTTCCTACCATTTTATATGTATAGATAAGACAGTCCCTCGAAACGTTTAACCCTTTGGGTATGGAACCCTAACAAGATTTCTATGATCAGTGTGCTTACTCTCGAATATAATTCCGATAGATCGACATTGGAATTGTCAGTCAAACGTCAGGCATTGGCTGGACTCACTGAGTCTAGCCAATCCCTGACGTTTAACTCAACCAACTGACGTTTGACCAATGTCGATCTATCGGAATTATATTCCAGAGTAAGCACCCAGGCCTGACCTACGGCTACTTAATAATTACCTACATTCTATCATTCCTTATCTATTATACATTTAAATAAAAGATGGTGCCTCTAAGTTCCCCGAAACTGTAAGGAGCGATGACGCAAAACATGTATATAAAATTTTATTTAAAATTTGAATACGAATAAGATTACTAACTTTAACGACTTTAGCCGGCTGCATCTTAATCTGCAAGGTTGTCTAAAGTTTTTTTCTCTGGGACGTACTACTGGGATATAAAGTAACCTGGTTCATAATCCACCGTTCCGCACCACTTTGAAATTCATTAAAGCTTGAAAAGGCGAAGGAACATAGCACCGGGAAAGACAGAATTACTTATGCCAGTGACCTAAGTCTTCGTGATATTATTGTAAAAAATACTCGTATTACCTCCTTATTTGAATCGGACGATTTCAAGAGTTACAATTTTTTAAACCTTAACCTTTTTCTAAAATTAATTTGTTTTTGGCTTTTAAGCATTTAGTAAAAATGCCGTTACTTTGGGGTTACAAACAGACATTTTCATTTATTTGCATAGATATTCATAATGGAAGTATTGATTTGAATGCATGCTTCCATAATTATGGTGCAATCGTTTTGCCAACTCCTTTTTATGAGAGCTGATTATTTGGAAATATTATACCCGATTGGTACTTTTATGGAAGACAATGGGATAAGCGTATGTGTAGAACAAAGTTTTAAGTGCTAAAGATCTTAAGATTTTGTACTACGTATGTCAATCATTTTAACTAAGCTAAAAATTTTGACTATTAATTTAAACCAAATGTCAATATTGTAATTTGTGCACCTCGTTGGTCTAGTGATGCAAGTTATTTCCATAAGGTCGTCCTAAGTCTAGTTTTATTATCAATTGATCTAAATCTCCTACAAAAAAAACTACTACATTCATTTTAATCTTCAGTTGCTTTTCAGAATCCAAACTAGCCAAATATTAGAAATCAGTCCACTCTGAATCACTATCGGCAGCCTTTTCAACTTTACAACTCCGACAACTGCTTTCCACAATCTAAGTAGATAAAATAGATTAGATAAGCTATCAAAACCTTCTTCATTTTCTCCGCAATTTAGAATTCCAGGTCTATTTCAAAATACGGTATCTACTTCACAGTTCCAAGTTTACACCCTTTATATAGCCTTAATAGTCTCACACGGCTGATAAAATACTGATAAACAATAATATAAGGCAAGGTATACACTTCTATATATCCTCCTATGGAAGTTATACTGCAAGATATTGTACTATCTAAACGGCGAACATTATCTAAGAGAATCTCTCTAAATTATAAATTCAATCATAGATTACAACGGTTTTACTATAAAGTTGGGATCGAATGTGTAACGGGACGTAGGGGTCACTCTTTGATAGCTGTCGTGCCTACGCGCAACTAAAGGCCCGGTTTCCACAGCAGAGCGGTTCGGCGACTAGATTTGACCAATGCGAAAAGAGTCGAGAGTCGCGTTATGGACTCGTGATAGTTTTTTTTTGGGACAAGCCTGGCACACTATTCCTAAACCGCTGTAACTCCTGAGAGCTAGAATTGACAGTGACGACCGCCACAAAAGCGCCGAGACAATTAAGCTCTACGAGGTGAAGACCATGAGAAACAATTTATCTGTCTTGGATCCCGCAAACAAATTAATCACAAAAGAATAGTGGAAGGTTACCCCACACCCTAGTGTCAGAGTTTCTAAACCGGTTCAAGGGCTTCTGACATTCCCGTTGGGGTTGCATGATATAGATAGGTACCGCGGCCTCGACACAAAGGGCTAAGAAGGAACATGGGTGGTTTTTAGTCAGTAGAAGTCCGGCACTCTCTACCGTTCTGTCCAGAGCGGGAGGAGTCATTTGATGATTTCCCAAATGCCCCCCAAAAAAAGGTCTTCTGCTTATTTATCGAAGGTCTTCTGACATGATTTTACGACCGCCATTTGGCTGCCGGGACCACCGGCTTATACGTGCCTTCCGTAGCACGGAATCATCTTACCCCTCAACCCTACCCCTACCCCCTCAAGGTTCATTGGAAGACCAGCGTCAGACAGCATCACCTGTCTGGCATGAATGCTGAAATAAACCTTTTTGACCTACTATGTATTTCCATTTTTGTATTTTTTTTTTATTATTATTATATATATATTTATTTAAACTTCCTGTACAATAGTGGTACATAGGCGGACTTAATGCCACAAAGCATTCTCTACCAGTCAACCTTAGGGTCAAATAAGACAGCACTGTGGTAGAGTACAAAAAAAAAAAAATATATAAGGAGAAAACTATTTTGTTATATAAATTGATATCCTACATAAATAGGTACATACTAATACATATTATTATAGATACAGACAGAATATAATAAACTAATATATATTATAATACAATACAAAACAGTCTAAGAGATTTGATTATTAGCAATTTAGTCCGATTTTAAAAAGTACTATACTACTGTACTAGTACTGTACTATTATTGTGTGTGTGCTTGATTTACTAAAATAAAATAAACATTTTTTCTTTCTTTCTTTCTCTTTTTATCAGACAGTTTATTATTAGACCACGGCATTATCGGGCAGTAGCTTGATATGCTGGTACCAAACCTCTCCGTACTTATGCTGCGCAGCTGTGGAAGGTCGACTTTAAAACTAGTGCCTAACCACTACAATTTGACTTTTAGTACATTTCATACTGTTTAGGGCTTAAGGCGAGGTTACCCCGATAAACGTCGTCAGCAATAGCGTTTTACTCGTATATGGAACGGATTTAAATTTTGGAAAAAATGTATTACGTAGTTGACTCTTCGATCATGATATGTCGGGCATGCGATACACGATTACTTACACTTCACTGCATCCAATTAAATCGCAAAAACATGTCCAAATGATGGCTAAATAATCGTTTTACTTGAGTTATATTAGGCTTTGAAAAATAAAACTTAAATCATAATAAAGGTCGTAAAAAATGTGTTTTATCTCGGGTCACATAATGTATAATTTCTTTATCATTTTTCTCTAAGAAAGAAAAAACAGTCAAAATTTAGGCATTATATCGCTCGCGCGGCAGGGCGGGGGGTGAGGTCGTGCGTACATAAAAACAAAGTAGTGCAACCTTGCCTTAAATAACCCTAAAATAAAGTTTGTTTTTAGTTGTGTGACGATTTCGAAAAGTCGTTTTATAGTAGTTCTTCGATTTTTGCTGTCGAAAATTAGTTGAAAAGGCTAGGCAGATGGTTAAATTAGCTGGTCGGTGGTACTTGTCCCAAATGTTTATGCATTTTTTGGCAATTAGAGAGTCTGTTATTGGTACAAGATGTTTAATTGCCGTAACATTCATTAGATTAAGATCAGTTTTATTGGTTATAGAGAGAAATTTTTAATTAGTCTTGACATAGAAAAATGAAAGATGATCATGCTTATGTATAAGTAAAAAAACTGGCTAAGTGCAAGTTGGACTTGCACATGAAGGGTTCCGTACCATTGTAGTAGAAATTGAGAGATTTTCCATATTATTTTAGCACCATAGACTTCTTATAGGTTTTCCTGTAATCTTTAAGTGTTGAACTAATTTTTTTTTTTTTTTAATTTTAGGCTCAGTAGTTTCGGAGGTAAGTGGGGGGGGGGGGGAATGGTCGGACAGACAGACACACGTGTGAGGTACGGATTCCTGAAAAGTGATAGGATGTGCATAATTAATTTTCGTTATGTGTGTTTCCTTATCCCATTCTCGTTATTCGTAACAAAAAAACAACCTGTCTTTCAACAATAAATTGATTTTACTCTTCTTCGATCAGTTTTGTACCTAGTTGAAACGAACCATGTTTTCAAAATATCATTGACTCAGTTAGGTACTGATGACAAAAGAATAGAATATGAATAGAATATGTATTTATTCGCTAATGGACAGCAGCAACACAAAAGAGCAGCACATATATAAACAAATAACAACAAACAGCTTAACAATTAATTAAACAGCTCAACTGCGCTGAGCATGCCCATAACGAAAGGGTAGCCAAAACCTGTTGTAACGATTGTCAAAAATCTACAGATGACAGTATAGAGTCTAGGCTATCATTTTTAGATCTGTAAAGGCCCTAGACCAACGGCTCAACTTGCTTTCCGAGACACGTAGGAAACTCGGTTTGTAAGGTGTTCACCTATTCACGGACCTAGGCTACGGCAGCTTAACCTAAAGATCGACTTAAGCGACTGTTGTAATGTAGCCATGAGCTCTTCTCGGTATTTACTGGCCCGAGATCATCTCCAACGTAGAATTCTTGGAGAAATGCCACGAGAGCCCGATCGACCTCCAGATCAAGCGTCGCAAGTGGAGATGGATTGGCCACACGCTCCGAAGGGACCCCGAACACATACCCTAACAAGCTTTGGACTGGAATCCCCAAGGGAAAAGAAAGCGTGGCCGTCCTCGTCAAACCTGGCGTCGCACCGTGTTGGCAGAAGCAGCGAACATCGGAATGACGTGGACTGAGATGAAACGTGAAGCTCAAGACCGATCGCGATGGAGGACATCAGTCTATCGATGCCCTCTGCCCCATCTAGGGGACATAGGACATTAAGTCAAGTCTTTTAGGAGCAGCAGTAATGAAATAATTTACACAAAGTAACGTACAGGACCTGCTTGGATTACTTTTTCCCTACATTAAAAATAATAAATAAAAAAAAAACGATGTCACTTTTACAAATTACCCATTCCATAACCCCATAAAAGTGTCGTATAAGAGAAAACGCTGTAAAGTTTCTATTTTATTGACCATTTAGCATCTGTGAGCTTATGCCTATAAATTGTAGATATCCGTCATAGCAAAGGTGTGATTTGCACTATTATAAGTCGCTGGCGGCATTTTCTCAGCTTTTGATTATCGCCATCTGATAAGGATCTGAATGCTTTATCTGATAGATAAATGTCGACTACTGAACATAGCCTTTCAGTTAGAGAAGCTGATAGTAATTTAAAATACCCCCTCATTTGCAATGTTGTTTCTAGTTCAGAGTGAGGTCTCCTTATTTTCTAAACGTGGAAGTCGTCAGGAGTTGAAGACAACATCACATTACAACTGTTTTTTCTAAGGTTTAGGCAAGAGAGACACATCTTCAGTTAAATTTCCAGTACTTAGGCTAGACATGTGGTACTGCTGCAGTATGAATTTTGTCGGATAAACCAGTAATTTCTGCGTCTTTTCCGATCACCGATTGGTATACCAAACGTGGTAACCATGGCTAGTATGTGTAGGAACTGTTATCATACATGACATAACATAACATCACGCCTGTAATCCCCGAAGGTTATGGCAGAGGTGTACCTACCCAATCGCAACCAGCGGTGTTTAAGTCCCATCTCACAGGGGCGAACCTATTATCACAAAGACATGTTCATGAAAAGCCTTCCTATCAGTCCTGTGTCATTTTTCTTCATAAGTTTTAAAATGCTGTGCAGCAGATTTATAGAAAAAAGATCTACGTTTTTTTTAAATGCAAGCTTCTTATAGAGGCATTTACGACTAAAAATCATATCTTAAAATCTTCAAAATGCATAACTTAAGTTACTATTGAATATAACTCCACAAACAGCAACTCCAACTGGTTATTCGTCTAAACCCAGAAGTGTAAGCGCTGTTGTCAAAGGGGCTAGCCCACACGACACTCACATACTAAGCTGTGCCACACAACAGTTTAAATGCGGCATCATTCAACGGTTTCAAATCGGCCTGTTTATTTACACGCTGGTTTGAGCTTTCTATGTGGACATACGGAGGGATAGGATGGACAACTTGTTTGGGAGATGAGCTTGTACGATTTTGCGATTTAAGAGTAGGTTTTTAAAGAGTGTTTTAGCTTACATGCAGCAAAGTCAGCTATGCTCATTTGATTGCTAGGGATAAATGTCTTTTAATTGATGTTTACTAATTCTTCTCTGCTTCGTAGACATTTCAGTGTTAATTGACTATCACCAATAATGAATTTTTTTTTCTAAACCAAACCAGCATGCTTAAGAGCTATATTTCAAAAGCATGTAAAGCCAAGTCAGAGGCCCATGGGCGGCATAAAATCTCAGTCACCATGTTAGACACTAAACACGGAAAAAAAACCATTTCTTAACCAGTCTAGGTAAAGCTGTTCTCGTCTCTTTTAAAATACATAGTTTAATGATCCTTTAAAATTTGCAATTCACCTTCTATTAATTTTTGACCTCTGGAATTCATTAATTATGATTTAAGATGTCTTCACAATAAAATTAAAACTCTCTAAGACCAATTCAAAAGCACAACCAAAAACGGATGTCACAAAATGCAAATGAAATAGCCAATTTATTTTTATGATGACAACTTTGCTGCCTAATTTAGGGTACCGTGCGTCAACACAGTCGAATAGCCGGCCGCTAACTGTTTTGTAAAATAAGTGGTATTAACTGGTAATTTGTATGCTCACCAGGCCTAGCTTGTGATGGTAAAACTAATTTTATATCGCCTGCCTACCCACTGGATTCTTCGACGCCGCCTTGATAGTGACACGAATAATAATTCAATAATTGGCGGGTAGCTGGAGATTTTCGTCGACTGGATTTTAGTGTTGTTTGAATACGGATGAATGTGTGTTTAGGATTGACTTTTGTAATGTTTGTGACTCCTGGCAAATTCGTTCTGGTTGTCTTTGTTTTTAGGGTTCCGTACCTCAAAAGGAAAAAACGGAACCCTTATAGGATCACTTTGTTGTCCGTCTGTCCGTCCGTCCGTCTGTCAAGACCCTTTTTCTCAGGAACGCGTGGAGGTATGAAGCTGAAATTTATATCAATTACTCAGGTCTACTGTCCCTTGAAGCTGTGAAAAAATCAAACTTCTAAGCCAACGCAATCAAAAGATACAGCCGTTTATGCCGCAAATTTTCGACACTTGCAAGGGAATCAAAACCTACAGGGTGCTTCCCGTGAACTCAGAATCTTGAAATTTGGTACGAAGCAACGTCTTATAGCATAGATAAAGGAAAAATTACGAAAACCATAAATTTTTAGTTACATCACATAATAAAAATATTCTAAGTAATTTTAAACTTTGTTTGTACGGAACCCTCGGTGCGCGAGTCCGACTCGCACTTGGCCGGTTTTTTTTGTCAGGGTACTGATGGTGACTGGTGATAGCGTTTATTAGCATACCTTAGGACCTAGAGAAGTGGTTATAAATTTTGTTTCATCATCATCATTTCAGCTGAAAGACATCAGCTGCTGGACATAGGCCTCCCCAAGAGCTAGTTTTTTAACCGACTTTTATTCAACTGCATTTTAATCGTTTTTAAGAGATTCAGTAATTACGGCAGTCTCTTATATTTTCGATTTTCTTTATCATTTTCGTTATATTGACACAATGTCATGTCACATCCTTCAAATTATTAAGCTTCACGTTAACGACAGTATTAAACCTACCTAGGATTTGTGCTAGGAGTAAGTAAGTATTCATCTTCATTCTACCTTTCGACATCCTTCTATCGCCATCTTAAGGAAGCATGATCTACGTTCCGGTTGCTAAAAACACTTAATAAATCTAAAATTAATTAATCTCCTCTACCATTTCACTGCCCATCCTCTACTAAACTTCGCTCATTAGTAACCGCTTGACCAGTTTCTTCGCGCACATTAGCGCTAAGCGACAGTCATGTGACAGCTAAGACATCTAAGACATCTTAGACATCTGACCTCCACAACCCTGGCCAGACTGTGTTGTACAATAGTTAATGGCCATTCGTCTTGCGTGGGTAGCTAATCTTTTAGCTGCCGTCTGAGATAACTGGTAAGATGGGATATTAGTTAGGTTCTGTGAAATATTGGGTTTTGAGTTATAGGTTAAAATTAATTTCTTCATGAATTATACATGAGCATCTTACCTAAAAATAACCGCTACAACTATTCTGTGAGTTCGATTTCGACGACTAACACCCGTATTTATAAACGAGAAATAATTAATCGAGCCACAGTTTTTTTAATTGGCCACAGGATCAAACTTCTAATTTTATAACTCAGCCACGGGAAAATTATATAGCCTCTAATATACTAACTCGTCTTCTTTACAACGCCCACTAAATATTCTATAGAAAGCATCAAGTGACGATCAACATTTATATTAACTTGTCCTTGTTATTTATACATAGGCACCTAATTTACTAACTCAGCCACGGAATTTATATCTCACCACCATTTTACATTTTACAGCTTCAACACAAGGCCCTCAAAAAAATATAAATGAAGCGACCGTAGTCAACATCATTTATTATAACTTCGCATGTAAAATAATACATCACATTCTTTTATCGTGAAAATAGCAACAGAAAGATTTGGCGCGAGCGCACGAGACGACAGCGACCGGCCATTTGCACCAATCAGAGAGCGCCAACGTATATTATATATGAAATGTCAACTTTTGATATACTTTAGATTATTATAATTTACGTTAAAAATACCTATTAGTTACAGAAATGTTTTTACCATTGTCTAATTGACTAGTCACAGGCAGACTGTATGATTCGTTATTGTAAACTGAGGAAAATAGGTTAGGTTAGGTTAAAACTGTGACCAAACGCGCGCGAGCCGAGCGAGCGAAGCGAGCGGTGCCGCGGCAGCGGCCGGCGAGCGCTACTTCCGAGTTGCTTGCAGAAATGTTTTCACAATTTATTGTCTAGTTTTCCGATAAAAATGAAGTTCTGAAGCGATTCTGTCGATAATTTTTGTAGCACAACATGTAAATAAAATCGATCTTTAGGACATTCGATACTCTGAACTTCAATATTTAGGTCATTAAGTACTCTGAACTTCTGTAATTAAGCCTTTCGATGACACGACAGGAGTTTATACATACTATTAGTGGCTATAATATAATATTTGATGACAATTTTAATTAAATTTTGATGCTCAGTTAATGTGGCATGAGTTATAATTTAAACGTACTGAGTTAATAAATTAGAAGCTAATTGAATATTTTTTTGATGCCATATAATAATATTTTAGAAGTTTACTGTTTGAATTCATGTTACAAATTTAGATGCTAAAAAATAATCACGATGCTGAGTTGTATTTAGAGTGGCTTTAAAAAAGATAACTTGTGGCTAAGATAGTATTATTTAGATGCTCGTTAATTGTGGCTGACTTAGTAATTTAGAAGGCAAGTTAGATTTTTAGATGCAAATAATGCTATTAAAAAGAAGCCGGTTTAATTAGCACCCTTTATAAACAAGTCATTACTATTACTTGAGTAAATGTCATTGTTTAAGATACGATTTTTTCTCTGTAGTTTAGTAATTCCTTAATGTTAGAACTATCAAACGTTAGAATTCTTAGTTTTGCTTTCATTGACGGTTCTAACTTCGTATAAATTCTAGCCCATTGCATAAAAATATTTGCATAAGTAATTACTTAAGTCCAAGTAATTACTTTGACTTGACTATAAATACGGAAGTAAAGCTCAAACCAAAGCACTCTGAGTGTGAGGCCTTGTACTCGATTCCTGGGGCAAGTAAAGTGTTATTAGGATTTATCAACTAGAATTTCTCAGTAACAGTCCAGAGTCTGGATCTGTACTGGTTGATGGTAATAGACTCGCTCCATATTACATTCAGCTTGAATATAATTGGAGAAATGTTTATTTTATATTACACCTCTGTCCAACAGTCCATGGATTAGAGTCATGATGATAGATTGATGTTTATAAGAGCCCATTATCCCATGCAAAGTTAGACAAACAATTTCGGATGCTCTCGAAATCGGAGACCAAACTACAGGCTACTATTTACCCTTTACTCATCCGTATTAAACTGGTCTCCCGAACATGTTTTGCAACTACAACTAAACTAACGGGCTGAAACTGCAACTAGTTTACAATTGAAGCGGGCACATGTCGGGTCAGGTCACGTGACCTTACCGCTGTCGTCCAAGGTCACAAACTTGTTCAAGGTCAACCTTGCAGTGCTGTGACTGTTGTACTTTTGACTAAGACCTCAAATCATGTATCATGTGTCATGGCTTATAAATTAGGGTTACAAATGGTTTTCTTGTCGAGTTTAGGCACTTGGGACCAATTCGGTTTCCTCGATATTAATCCTTTCATTACTCGTAAAGAGCTAAATAAAGGGAGTAACTAGCCATAAAAAAGTTTCTCTATCATTTGTAAAGTTTACATTCTGTAGATTGGTACTACTTAACTGAGTTTACTGATGGTCTGCAAGTTTTCACCCTTATAGCTTTAGTATTAAGGTTGAAATGAAGTCGACTGTCAGTGACTAGTACCTACATATTATTATAGTGGAAATGTACATCCCACCTCGACAGTCACTGATTGATAATTTACCACAGATAATTCAGTTTATAATAACAAAATAATAAACCTAAATAAGGCTATGACTAGTTTATAACTCAAATTAATTTTATTCACGTAATTTGCATCGTAAAACTAACTGTAAATACATAGAAGGCAATTTATTTTGATTAACACTTCGAATTCTTGTTCTGTAGGTAAGTGTTGTAACCAAAGTGATCAATCGCATGATTATGCGATCATAGCGTTTAGAATGGCTGTAAAAGTACCCAAAAGGCAATGGTTCTCCCTGTAATTGTGATAATTTTTTTGTTATAAGTCATACCTAGGAGTCTTCTAGTTACGTAGAAATTAGGGGCCAAAGTTCCAACTATTTCACAAGTGTTTAATTTTATAAGTTTACTTAAAATATCTCCACGACCTCCGTACTATTCAATGCATCCATCGGCACAATGTTTTGAGTGTATTGCATTACACGATTTTTGGTAAAACATGATGATTTCATAAAAAAGACGTTCCCCAGCAATTACTTTTGCGTAGTTACTCAGTCTGATGTACAGAATGCTTGGTTGACGGCTTCATAAAGGGTCTGTTTACACCTTATATACCACTTAGTTGACAGAAAAACCGGAAGAATCCTTGGTCGATTCGACAAGGAGTTCGAATTCGCCAAAAAAAAATATACATGTTCGCTAGGCGATAGGTTTGGTTTAGGTCAACGTTCTGTCATTAAACAAAATTATGTTTGTTTAAAAAACCAGTAATCAGCGATTCGTTTTGCTTAATAGGCATTTACGTAATACTACGTTAGTATGACTTTTTTTTCCTTAAGACAAACCCGATTATTATTCATCTCATCAGTTGAATTTGTCATGCTACCGATATTTAGATATGAGGTCTATCCAATCAATGCTTTGTTAAAGAAACATAGGTCATCATCACCTAGCCTTTTCCCAAGTATTTTGGCGTCGGCTTCTAGTCTTAAAGGATGCCGCTGAATACCAGTATTTTACATGAAGCAACTGCCTATCAGACCTCCACAACCAAATGAGTAATAGGTTCTACAATAACCCTTTTATAAATAACTAGCTGATGCCCGCGGCTTCACCCGCGTGGATGTTGTTCAAATTATATACTAAAACCTTCCTCGTGAATCACTCTATCTATTAAAAAAACCGCATCAAAATCCGTTGCGTAGTTTTAAAGATTTAAGCATACAGACAAACAAACAGACAAAAATAGCGACTTTGTTTTATACTATGTAAGGATAATATTAACACATTGTTTCGGTGTAGTAAAACATTGTGAGAAAACCACTATGCCTACGAGATATTTCCCATGGGGAAAGGAGGGAAGGGGGAAGTCCATGGGCGGTACAAAAACTCTGACACCAGGTTAGACACTAACCACAAGATAAGAAAAAAGAAAGATTTCACCATGTACAAGAAATAAAACGACAAAGTGTTATCTAAATGCAGAGTCCAGTAATGAACTAAGAAAAAACTGTTAATTATAGACGAAGAAACTGCCAGCAATTTCGCATAATTACGGAAACATAATGAACCAAAGTAATTTCCTCTACCTGACAATAGCACTACAATAGAAAATCAACAGAGATCTAGGGGTCTAAAATGACTACTTTAGCAGATCATAATATGAATTGCGCTAAAAAGCGTAAAATGGACCTTTACCTTTCATAATAGTAACTGCGTCAGCGTCCATTTAGGAAAATAGATCACAAGAGAAAATAATAAAAATGCGTTTAAATTCGTAAAATGATCACAAAATACACAATAATATATGAAATATAACATTTAAGATACATAATATGAAAGGAGTGGAACTTACTGCCTGCGTCGGTTTTCCCGAGTTCATGTAACCCCAATCTATTTAAGTCGCGAGTAAATAGGCTTCTTCTGGGTAAGCTCGTTCCATCGTCGATCTCATCTCTGCCCTTAGGGCAAGATTGAAGTCAAGAGCAAGACCATTTCTAATAAATAAAAAGAGAAGACAAGTCCTGACTGACTTACTGACTGACTGACTCATCAACGCCCAGCCCAAACCCTTGGATCTAGAAAGCTGAAATTTTGCACAGAGATTGTTCCCTTCATGATGTAGACAAGGAATAAGGAAGGATTTTTCGAAATTCAACCCCTAAGGGAGTTAAATAGGGGATGAAAGTTTGTATAGAAAATCAACATTTTCACGCGGGCGAAGCCGCTGGCAAAAGCTAGTTTCTAATTTAAAATAAAGGTAAATTTTTCACTTTTTACAATTCATATTATGATCTGCGGCCATTTTATACGCCCTGTAGCAGTTGCACTTACAGATACAATTACTCAACAGTTAGAACGTTTACAGATTGACACGCGAACGCTATTCTCACGAGGAACTTACTTTGATTAGAAGAACAATAAAACGACGATGATTGTTTTTTGTTGGAACTTGATAGCTGTGATTGTGCAATTGCTGTTTGTTTTCTATTTTTTTCAATGCTAGAAACAAACAAACAGAATTTGCAAAACCACAATACGCTTAGAGACTACGAGTTTTACTCTCCTTGACGTTTATTATGCGCTCCAATCCAAGTGCGAAACTCTCTGCCATCATTGGGTTGGCCATCTTTGTAGAATGCTTAAGGACCGAAAGGCCAGAGTTATCACGTGATGGGTGCCAAAAGTCAGGCATCGCGCGTCGTCGCCGCAGGGGACCTGGAACACGCTGAAAGGACGATCTGGAAGCGTTTGTGTGAGATTGGCCTCAAAACACCGTGTTGTCTACTGTAGGTATTATCGACCGGAGGACACGGTGGAGCACACTGTGGAGGCGTGCCCTGCTTGGGCGGAGCCCCGCCGTGTTCTCGTAGCGGCGATCGGCGGCAGCGACCTCTCGCGCCCGGCCCTGGTGCAAGCCATGGTCCGGGGCGAGGAGGAATGGGACGCCGTCGCCTCCTTCTGCGAAGCAGTGATGCTAGCGAAGGAGGTGGCGGAACGAGAGAGGGAGAGAACCTCTCAACGTCCCAGCCGCCGCGGAAGGCGCTCCGGGCGTCGGGGGTCACGCGATGACCTCCGGCCACCGTAGACGCGGGCCTGTGGACGGTGAGTAACGGGCTAGCTCGCCGTCCGGCCGTCGTCATGACGGCAACAGACCGTGTCGGCGGCGCGTACGTGTTCCACGCGCGCCTCAAAGAGATGTCAGCAAGGAGGGGCCCGCAAGGGCCGACGCCCGTCGGGGCTGTGGATATCGAAAGGTTACCGCGGCTCCGACACAAGGGCGAAGAAGAAGGAACATGGGTTTGGTTTTTAGTCAGTAGAAGTCTGACTCTCCCCTTCGCTCTGCCCAAGAGCGGGGGGGGTTATTCGATGATTTTCCACCCACCAAAAAAAAAAAAAAAAAAAAAAAAAAAAAAAAAAAAAAAAAAAAGGTATTTTTTTTATTTTAGCCTGATCTTTCCCCCTCCTGAGCAAGGGCCTCCCCCACTCCTTTCACTTTTATGTAACTTAACTTACTACTTTGTACACTGGTTTTAGGATCTTCGATATTTTGCATTCAAATACCATAATAAATTATAATGTTTTATTCTATCCATTCGTGTATAAACATTCTCATCTTAGTTAGCACTGACATCATCTTTCGCCCTCATCCCATAATATTTGGGGTCGGCGCAATACGTTTTTTTCTTCCATTCTGACATGTCAGTTGTCACGCTATAATTTATTCCTTTTTCCTTCATATCACTCACCCACTCTATCCATCTTTTCTTTACACTTCCTCTCCCTCTCCATCCTTATACATTTATATTCATAACTCTTTACTCACATGCGATTCATCCCTCCTCATCACATGCCCATGTACAGTTGATTCCGTTTTTAACTTTTCTATAACTGGTGCGACTTTTAAACTTCCTCTTATAAACTCACTAGGTGTAGCCAGCGGCTTCGCCCGCTACAACGCGAAAATAATCCCACGGGAAGATAAAATCGGGATAAATACTATCCTATTACTATTTGTCGCAGTTGTTTTTTATTTTAACTTTTAAGTGTTATGTAAACTCAAATTTTTTTTTTTTTCTTCTTTGTAACAATATTTTTTTTTTTTTTGTTGTAAGTTGTGTTTACTGCTTTTTTATTGTACCTTTAGAATTCTGCGGCAATAAATATTTTTTCTTTCTTTCTTTCTTTCTATATGTTAATTCAGGTTATAAACTATCTGTGTACAAATTTTATCCAAATCCATTCAGTCGTTTTTGCATGAAAGCGTAACAAACATCCATAAATACATACGCGTTTATAATATTAGTAGGATTCCTTACTTCATCCATTCTTGTCACACCACACATCCACCTCAATATTCTCATCTCTGCTACATGCAGTCTTTTTTTATTAATATTCTTCTCAAGGGTCGGAATGTGTCCAACATTCCGACCCATTCAGTACGACAGGCCTAATCACGGACTTGTATATTCTAAGAGTTATATACACATGATTGGAGAGAAACAAGTATTCCGTTTTGGTTCTACTTAGTTTCAGGCCAACATTCTCCAGTCGTTGCCACCACATCTCCAATTTTCTCTGGACTCTAGGCCACTCTCGGCAACTAGCACAATGTCATCGGCGAATAGCATAATTACACCAGGAAGAGCCTCTTCCTGAATGAGAATTCGTTATACCACAATACGCTCAAAAACTGGAATCGCTGATGTAAACAATAGACATGGCCTCAGAATGTGTCAGGACCGATGGGCCAGAAGACGGGCGTCGTCACCGAGGGAGACCTACAAAATGCTGTCATGATGACAAAGAGGCGTTTGTAAGAGATCGGCTAAAGAAAACTGCACGGAGAGAAGAGTGGTTGGCTATGGAGGGTAGTCTTTGACCAGCTATAGGACATTAACTTTGCTATTTTGCACATTGGTATCAGGATCTTCGATATATTCTATTCGGATAATGAACGCACTTTAATGTTTTATTCTATCCATTCATTCATACATGTTCTAAACATTCACATCTCAGCTGCTAACAGCAGTATAATAAATAACTTTACATTAGAACAATCGCTTGCTCAATTTATAGGCATATTACTTGCCATTAAGGAAATACAATTATTATAGCTTGTAACAATCGGCTTAACTATGACAGGAAGGAAGGACAAATAAATCAATGTAACTTATAGGCGTATAGTCATTGCAATAAGTACCGAGTTTACTGACGGTCGAGCGCTTTTCAACCGTATGACCTAAAACATAAGGGTGACAAAGGGTAGACCATAATTGAACCCGGGAGTCCCTTACTACGAGTCATAACTACTTGATTTACTCATAACTTGATAGCACCTTTAGCTATTTTACCACATAAAAATATCACTCCTGTAACCCAGAAAGATTAGCTAGGGGTGTATTTAATATTATTTTAAATAATTAATATTATTTAACCAATAGCGCACATAATCTTGAGCCAAAGATTGAGCGTTATTGTTGCTGTATTATTTTAACCTATGAATGCATGATGTAATAAATACCTAGTTATAATTTTTTTTTTTACCTAGTAATTCTCTCACATTTCGTGTGTTAAATCCATCCCAACACACACAATCCCACACAATCCCATGGAATCTTTGAGTTACTGGTCGGCTCTTCTCCATTGAAAATGACTAACCCGAGCCGTCTTTTGATACTTCATAGTGTCTAGGCCCAGTAGAAAACATTAACGGGCTGTGGATGATGACGATAATGATTCTAGCGAGGCTCTTTCCTCAGAGTCATGCTTAAATGTTTTGCTTACAACAGTCACTTGAAAACACCAAACAGTTTTCATACTTCACTAATTAATGAACCAATTGTATTCAACTCTTCTTCACTTCTTGTGGATATTTATTCTTTGTTTGTCTGATTGGTCATTGTTTGGAATTATGTTTTGTTGAAGAATTGAGACAGGAGGCATCCTTTCTATTAATTAATGTCTACATTGTCCATACTATAAAATAATAATAATAATAATATAATAAATCATTTTATTTCGGACAACTAAGAGATCCATAACTTGTTAGTAACAGGTTTGCACTTAAAAACTATTGTTAGTAACTTAACTAAAGACGAGTTAATGAGAAGACCACCCACAGCTACACACACACACATAACTACTAAAACAATGAAATACTCGTACTAAGGTATTAGTCTTCTCACCAATTGCCTTATTATGGTGGAGGAAGAATCAGACGCTATCGCTTTCAGGATAAAAGCATCTAAAAATTTACTAAGAAGAAATATTTTTAAGCGATACTTATGATAATTCATCTTTGGCTAACGCACTCGCAACAATTAGGTAAGTGTCTAACCTTCTTTTTTTAAATCATCAAGTGCTGGGCGGAGCGGATCAAGGGAGTGTTAGACTTCTACTAACTAAAATCCTCTTAGCCCTTTGTGTCCGGGGCCGCGGTATCTCTTTCAAACAACCCGCAGACCAGGCAGGTTATTGTCTAACCTGGTAAGAGTTTTTATGCCGTCCAGGGGTCTCTGATTTGGCTTTACCTAACATCGAGAAATATGTCTCAGGCATGCTGGTTCCTTCACGATGTTTTCCTTAATCGAACGAAGTGATAATCAATACGCACATGAATCCAAAAAATCTTGTGCATGTCTTCGGTTTGGACTTGAGACCTGAATTCGGATCTTGGGATTTGACAGTCTGATCACACCACTAGGCTATCATTGCTTGATAATTATGTGTTTCTCACACTCTTTTTAAATGTTTGATAGTGGCAAAATAAAGTCGCTTCGAAAAATTATTTCTGCCATGATAAATTGTTACCTATTTTGCGTCCACTACTAATAGAATAAACCACTTTAGAAATAACTTATTTCTAAATCTCTAATAGATTAATTGGACTCACAATAGTAGTTCAGCTTCCTCAATCCAATGGAAAGTACCTTCTGTGTTAGGGCTCCCACACATAAACACGATACGACGTCGCGTCGTACAACGATGCGGCGTCGTTTAACGATACGACGTCGCGTCGTTGAAATCTACGATGAGCATCGTAAAAAAACACGTTATCGTAACGTAATGTGCCACGCACGATACACGGCACGATGTCGTCGGTACAGAGGGGTGGTGTTTTAGTTCATTCCGAAAAATGGAGCGCTCTAGACGCATTCAGAAAAGAATATTTAAATGTTTTTGAAATTAGAACCCAAATAAATGTTAATTTGTTCATTAAAGTAACAAGACAACTGCGCAGGATTGCATCGTGAGTTTCTAACGTGCATCGATACGTTACGACGTCGTGTCGTAGATTTCCACGACGCGACGTCGTATCGTGAAACGACGCCGCATCGTTGTACGACGCGACGTCGTCGTATCGTATTTATGTGTTCCCAGCCCGTACAATCGGCATTCATTTGCGCGCAATTTGTTACTGCGACGGCTATGTGTATTAGTCGACTCTTGCGCAAGTTTTGCAGTTTCCGCTAAGCGTGGAATGGTAACTTGCGGAAGATTTTTGTTGGAATTATGAATGAATTGTCTAAAACGATTCAGACTGACAGTGAAATTATTCTTAAGGCGGGGTTACCACTATAAACGTCGTCAACAATAGCGTTTTACTCGTACATGGAACGGATTTAAATTTTGAAAAAAATGTATTACATAGTTGACTCTTCGATCATGATATGTCGGGCATGCGATACACGATTACTTACACTTCACTGCATCCAATTAAATCGCAAAGACATGTCCAAATGATGGCTAAATAATCGTTTTACTTGAGTTATATTAGGCTTTGAAAAATAAAACTTATCTATACATATAATAAAACAGTAAAAAAACTGTGTCTGTACATTGAATATATTTAAAAAATAATTATTGGGGGGGGTTTAGAAGCAGTAAAAGAGAACAAATCCAAAAAAAAAAATGTCTGTTTGTCTGTTTGTCTGTTTGTTTGTACACGCTAATCTTCGGAACTACTTGACGGATTTGAATAATTTTTTTTTAGTTGAATAGGTATTCAGTCTGGGCAACATATAGGCTATAATTTATCTTGGAAACTTGAACACCTGATGCAGAACTGCAACAGACCAGCTTAACTATAAGAGATACAAAAATGGTACCATAGCAAAAATTGTTCCACGTGATGAGCATTTTCTGCTTAGAGAATAAATTTGAAGATCTGGAACACCTGATGTGGAACTCCAAGAGCCCAGCTACACTATCCTACTTTCACGCCAGAACAGCTCAACGGATCTGAATGAAATTTGGCACAGAGATTGATTATAGTCTGGAATTACACATGGGCTATATAATATCGCTATAATTACTTAGAGGGGTGAGCAATATTGCATTATGTCCATATGCTCCAGCGGTTTGACAGCTGATATCTGTCATACTATTTATATCAATAGAACGGCTATTTCGAACTTTTTATCACCGATGTCAGTAGCGTAACGGTTTGGCGACCTCCCCGTAAAAAAATGTACGTAAGTTCAAATCAGAGCCAGTCTTCTTTTTGTTTTTTTTTTATAATATTGTGAGATTTCCAAAAATATTCAACATGTTCGCCAGTTCGATCCCCAGCTCGGTTTTCACTTTTTGTGAGTACTATTTATTTTTATTTTGATGCTTTATGATTTTCAATTTTTCAATTTTTTCCATAGTAGACGCCCTAGAAAGACATACACTGAATTTATTGCTGATTTTGTACTATACTTAAAGATGTTTTTAACTATTCAAAATAGAGTTAGGTGATTATAAATCTAATCTATTGTTTTCATTTGTCCATGTTAGTTTGTATGGATTATGAAGCTAAATGTGATTAGGGTTTTAGTTTTTGTTTCATTGTAATCCGATACTGATATCCGATAGATATTATATGAATTTGAAGAACTTATAATCATTACGAAAGATACATGCAACGACATCTATTGCATCAAGACGGTACCTACTAATAAATAAATGTGTTCAGTTAACTTTTAAATACACCTTTTTAAAAAGTTACGGCACCAATAGGTACTCTTAATTTGTCTAAATGACGCTACTTGGCTATAGTGTGTGTTCACTTTCCATGCATTAATTTTTTGCAGTTTAACTTCATCTTTGATAGATGGCGTTGTTCATAATTGGACACCATTTCCTGAATCATGGTGTGAATATTTTCCGTGAATAGATAACAAAAAAATTACCAATGTACACAGCACAGTAAGAAAAAATCTCAAGTTCATAGCAAAAATGAAATTAAAATTACATTTCTTTGTTCTGTGCGGGAATCGAAAACGGGATCAGCACCACAATCAATCGCCCAGCTGTGCAGCTATTGCGCCAACCGTGCCTTCATATAGCTGTTACTGTGGCTTTCTCGGGTCTTTTTGTGTTTTTTGGGGGGTGGGAAATCATCAAATGACTCCTCCCGCTCTGGGCAGAGTGGTAGGGAGTGTCAGACTTCTACTGACTAAAAACCACCCATGTTCCTTCTTAGCCCTTTGTGTCGGGCAGTCGGGCACGGTATCTCTTTCGAAAAACCCGCAGCGTTGGCGACCCCTGATGCTGACATCTCTTTGAGGGATGTCGTCGTCATAAGATGGACGGACGGGGAGCTAGCCCGCTACTCACCATCCACAGGCCCGCACCTACGGTGGCCGGAAGCCATCACGTAGCCCCCGACGCCCGAAGCGTCTCCCGCGGCGGCTGGGACGAGAGGTTCTCTCCCTCTCATGTTCCGCAACCTCCTTCGCTAGCATCACTGCTTCGCAAAAGGAGGCGACGACGTCCCATTCCCTCTCGCCCCGGACCATGGCTTGCACCAGGGTCGGGAGAGAGGAGCGAGAGGTCGCCGCCGCCGATCGCCGCTACAAGGTACCGGCGGGGCTCCGCCCAAGCGAACTCCACGGTTTGCTCCACCGTGTCGTCCGGCCGTTCCGGGCAATGGTAGCATCTGGGCGTCTTCTTCCACCTGATTCGGTGCAGGTACCTCCCAAAACTTTGCTTTACTATGGCCAGACTGCACATTCCGTTTATAAGTTGCCGCCGAATCTTGGCCCAACCGGCTCCGGTTACAGTTTTTGGTGATGTTGCATCACCGGTGAGTCCTTTTGTAGCAGTGCAAGTTAATTAAGGGACGAGAGCGCAATATCGCACAAGCATGCATTAAAGGCGTTGAACCGCAGTCTGCAGGACAACCACGGCGACCAAACGCTGATGGGCAGTGTTGTCGTGAGGTTCGCAGGTGACAGACATTGCCAGTTATTTAGGGGGTACACCGGTGGATGAAATAAACGCATGAGTCTAGGCGTCGCCATCACTGTGGTCCATGGTCGAGAAGCTTAATCTTACGTGCAACATCCGCGTCCAACTGTATAACGACCACGAAGCAAGTGTCTTTGTAAATAAGCTGCTTCTAATGGGAAAAATATATTTTCAGAAGAATCCATCCAGTGCCAACAGATAATGAACTTCATATGCACGTTTTTCCAAATTTTGGCTATTGCTATTAAACGGGCACAAAACCAGACTCTGCGGCCTCTACTGAGAAAACCTTTTGCCCTTCTCGGTAATCAAACCCCAGACCACATGCTCAGTTGCGCTTAGGACCACTCGATAACAGACATCATAATTTCCACGTGAACGAAGTCGCGGGCATCAGCTAGTATCATAATAAAGGTCGTAAAAAATATGTATTGTGTCGGGTCACATAATGTATAATTTCTTTATCATTTTTATCCAAGAGAGAAAAAACAGTCAAAATTTAGGCATTATATCGCTCGCGCGGCAGGGCGGGGGGTGAGGTCGTGCGTACATAAAAACAAAGTAGGGTAACCTCGCCTTAAAGGCAGGGTCCTTCTTTCCAGTTCCAGTTTTACCGAAAGCAACCAGTATTTTTAATGGAGTGACTGCCTATCTGACCTCCACAACCCAATGAGTACTTACTGGTTAATAACCCTTGGTAAGACATGTTGTCAGCCTTTCGGGCAATAGACTACCTGTAACGACAGTCAAAGATCTACAAAAAACAACTGGGACTAACGGTTTTACATGTTTTCCGAGGCACTCAGACAACTCGGTGGTCACCAATCCACAGAGCAAACTAGGCAAGGGCAGTTTAACCTCAGTTTAGGCTCAAGCAATGGACTGCTGCGCTGCGTGTCGCGGGTTCGATCCCCGCACGGAACAAATATTTGTAAGACCTACAGATAGTTGTTCCGGGTCTGGGTATTTGTGTATGTGAGTTTAAATGTTTGTGAACGCACCCACGATACAGGAGAAATTCCTAGTGTGGGGCAACGTTTAAAAAAAAAAAACCTGAAGATCGATCCGTGCGGCTATTATTATTTAGTCACCAGCTCCTTTGAACTATTCTCAATAATCAATTAATTAAACTCATAATTATTTTATTATTTAGTATCATATCAGAGTTATTTTCTTCCACATCAAAATAACTGGCTTCCTCAATCCTATTGGAAAGTAGGTATTCCATTCGTCGGTGGTTTCAATCGGCATTCATTTGACGCACAATTTGTTGCTGCGACAGCTACGTGTATTAATCGACGCACGCGCAGCTTCCTTTAAAGGCACCCCGCACAGTGGAGTGTCGATCTTTGCAGGGTGGCTAGTAGCTACTGAATAAGAGTTTTTTTTTTGGGGGCAAACCCGCTTAAGAAACGATATAAATATCTTTAGTCTTACAACAAAATTAATCAGAAAAGAAAGAGAAACATTTCCACTTCTTGGATGAGAGATGCCAAGAATTAATTTGGGTGTGGTGCGATTAAAGAGGCTTCTAACTAGCCGTGGATTGCTGTAGGCTGAGGATGATGATTGAGGGATGAACTTTATCTATTGATCAGTACGTCATCATGATTTTTCTGCCCTTATCCCAATTTAATTTGGGGTCGCCTCTGCGTCTCTTCGTCATCCGTCTGCATCTGTGGACAAAGTTAACAATGTTAAAGATCTAACTTGAGTTACCAATGATGTCAATAGTCCGACATGGTATTTAGGATTTTGATGATTAACACATAACATAACAAAACATCACGCCTGTACCTGAACCGAAGGGTTAGGTGGAGGTATATAAACTGGCGAAATGCAGGTGTACTAGGAGGTGTCTCCTAGTACACCCGCATTTCTCCAATTTATATTTAAGTCCCATGTAATAGGGGGCGAGCCTATTGCCATCAACCGGGCACAAATCCAGACTCCATGGCTGCTTCTGAGAAATTCCTGTTTGAAAAACTCAATTACAATTTGCTCGAACTAGAAATCGAACGGTGCTACTACTAGACGGACGATGCAGCCAAGTGTGCGCTCCTCCTACTTGCGCTCAGGCACTTAGTTCAGTCCGACAATATAGGTTATTTAATACAGTATAATAGACGTCACAGCAGCCATAGAAAACGGCGTTCAATAGCGTAAGGGAAATTGTTTTCACACGGCAACATGTATTACGGTATTGTGTTGCGTTGCAAGTCAGAATGGTGGGCAATGTGTGGTCTTACTAGATGCGTAGACTAATAGAAAAAAGAGTCGGGGATGTGGATATCGAAAGGTTACCGCGGCTCCGACACAAGGGCGAAGAAGAAGGAACATGGGTTTGGTTTTTAGTCAGTAGAAGTCTGACACTCCCCTTCGCTCTGCCCAAGAGCCCCCTATTCGATGATTTTCCACCCACCAAAAAAAAAAAGGGTAAGGAAACTGGCATGTCTTAGAACCAAAAAATGTGACATCTACCAATCCGCAATGGGCTCGCGTGGTGAATTATAGCCCATCCCTGTCCTAGAGAGGAGGCCTGAGTCCCTGCAGTGGAAAGGGAAATTGTTATCAATTAGCAAGATAAAAATATTCCGTGCATGGGTTTCCCAAATACGAAAGAATATTAATTGACGAAATTAACCAAACCAAAGTTGACTGTCTATTTATTAAATTTCTTCAGAGCTTGTAAACACACTCAGTATTCCGAAATTAACATACACAAAATTCACGCCATTATCCCATGGCATAGGCAGAAAGCCCATTCCCTCCATTTCCCCCAGTCCTAAACTATTGAACACCATCTGCTGCGCTCCTTACCTACTCTTTTTTCCTCGTCCATGTTCATCCATCAGGTCATAGATGTACGCCGGTGGCTAGTACTACGCACCTGTGTTTTCAGAAGAAACTCACCAAAAAGGTCAGTGTATGTTCTTCTAGGGCGAACTCTCCCGCGCGGCGCGGCGCAGCGTTGCCACTCATGGGGTCAACTATTTCACTTCAGGTTTCGACTCTGGAAAGTTTTCCAATTTCCTATGATTCATACATTCACTACAACGTACACACGTAGTAATGTTTTATAGAAACTGGTCCCAACATTGTGCGGGTAGTAATATATCTTGAGTGTGGAGCTTCTTCTCCTGTGAAATATGAATATAATGCTAGTCAATGCTAGCTAGTAGAAACATAGGTGCAAAGTGCTAAGGTCAGAATTGCTTTCATGTGGTGTATTTATGTAAAAACAAGGCCCTACTTGCTCCTCCTTGTTCTTGTTTAATGCAGATGTCAAAAAAACCATCAGGAAGTCGGAAAAGGTTGACATACCTACATTAAATGTGTAAAACATTTAGGTATATTTGTTATGTTATTATAATCAAATCAATCAACAATAATGCAAAACGACCCGAAATGACCCTGAGATCGAAACCAGAACCAGCTAAATAGTCGCGGTTGCGGCTACTAGATCGACGAGACAGTCAAAAGTCTCAAAAGTTGAAAGGCATAGAAACACCTAGTATTTTTCTCCGAAGAATCTTCATTCGAGTGGGTGAACCGGAAGCAACCAGTACCCACTAGTTAGAGTTACTTACCTAATTACGTCTTCCAATTTAGTCACCATTTTTAAAGTTTGATCAAGCTATGTTTGTTCCCAAACAAGCCATGTTTAGAATCATCAAGTAATGTACATTTAAGTAAGTTTAACATGTGCACATGAAGTTTTACACTTAGTTAACGGTTTTAGTACAGAGTGGGTGTATTCAAATATGTTGGGAGCGGCTAGCTATGTGGCAGTAATGTGGAGTGCCTTGTGAATGGTTTGAGAAGAGAGGTTAGTCGTTATGACATGTAAGTCAAGATTTACAATATTTAGAAATTAGTTATCTTGACTTATACTTAAAAAATTAGACGTTTTGTAAGAATTTTCGAGTACCTAGCAATAAGGCTTCAAATTAGATAACGAGAAAGTCTGTACTGTGTACTTTCGTCTTCAATAAAATAGACAATAAAACAAAAAAGAATGATGAGTACCTTTCTGACCAGACATTTTACATCATCTGCCACTAGTTGCAACATCCTAGTTGAGAGAAGACTACTTCTCCCAACTATGTTGGGGTTCGCTTCCAGTCTAATCGGATGCAGTTGAATATATACCAGTGTTTTACATGAAGCGACTGCCTATCTGACCTCCACAACCTAGTTAGTGATGGATAATATCATACTTTGGTAAGACTAGTTGTCAGACTTTCAGGTCACAGTCGGGACCAATGGTTTATCGCGCTTTCCGAGGCAAGGAGGCAACTTGGTATGTAATGAACGGTCACCTATCCACAGATCATCAAATGTTATTATTGAGCCACAAGCTCCTCAACGAGATCTTAGATCGCCAAAATTGATGGTGCCAAGTGGTGGTGGCCACGACTTACGAACAGTAAGCCGTAGGTTCGAACCCATTTGGGCGCATTGTTTTGCAATTTATTTCATCACCGCTGCTCTCAAAACGGTGAAGGAAAACATCGTGAGGACACCTGTCTGTCTTTGAACCAAAAAATACGAAGACATGGTGACATCTACCAACCCGCATTGGGCTCGCGTGGTGCATTATAGCCCATCCCTTTCCAAGAGAGGAGGCCTGAGTCCCTGTGGGAACATTATAGGCTGATGATTATTATATCACCAACTCTCCCCCTTTCACAAACCCGTAAAAGGAGTTGCTATATAATACCTATCGTACAAGCTGTGTCAATTCATTAAATTTAATAAAAGTATTATTACCTTCACACTCCATATAAGCACTTGTAAAAGAAACGTAACGTGGATATAAAAAAATATACTGTTTTCAATTACTATTGACTTTTATGACCATTGAATAGTGTATCAATAAAATTCTTTTTATACTGATTTTATCTTTGCTATCGCGATAACTTCACGAATAATATGTATGTCTATGTTACACTGATTATAGTATGATTGTACATTGGCAATATTCTATAGCTATTTTTTTGGGAAATAACAGTTTTTACTTTGAGATAAGACAAATTTCGTAAAACTATGGCTTCCAAAATGCTATGTTCGTCAAAACGCCAAATGTTAATCAACACAGTAGCAGAAAAACACATTTAAAAGTTGCTTCGAGTAAATATAAAATTAAATATCTTTTGTTGCTGATCGTTTTCACCATTATTAACGAAAAATCTTAAAATATTTTATTATGACTTTCCAGCCAATCGTCAAAATAAGCTGTAAAACTTAAATGCATAGTGCATTTAAGTTTTACAGCTTATTTAAACACAATAAACAGTGTGTAAAAAACCAACGGTTCACGTCTCTTTCTTTCATCGAATAGGGGATCGGACTGGGTCAAAATAATATGATTCTGTTTAGTCCGTAAGTTAGATTATCGAAAAATATTAATAAAATAATAAAAATCTTTATTGACAAAATAATTTCACACAAACATCAGTGTAGCTCTGGCTCTTGTACTAGGAATACCTGTATCACAAGAGCCATAATTAAAATATTGAATACGTGTTTTTTGTTTTATCAAATCAATAAAAAATTACGAAGATAAAACGCGTCAAAGATCTTGGAGTGGGGCTTGAAACGTCACTTGTGTCGTCAAAATGTACTATCATATGACGTCACACGAGTTTTCGAAGCACTGTATCGTCTTCATTTTAAGTTTACGTGAAAAAAGAAAAAAATACGTGTCCAATAATTTTTGGAAATCTATCTGACGGACTAATTATTTTTTTTTTGTCCGATCCCCTATTGTAGGCCACCAACGCGCGGAGTAAACGTAATCCTACGGGCCTGTTTCCCGTCGGGGCTGCGGGTTGTTCACAAGAGAAACCGCGGTCTCGACATAAAGGGCTACGAAGGAACATGGGTGGTTTTTAGTTAGTAGAAGTCTGACACTCCCTTTCGCTCTGCCCAAGAGCGGGAAAGGTTATTTGATGATTTCCCAACCGCCAAAAAAAAAGGGCCTGCACAACTTCACAACACCAGCCTACAATTAAGCGGCGTAAATATAGTAACCTTTGTGGAAACTATATTTTCGAGCCGTTTGGGGTTGAAACTTTAAGGCCGTGGGGTCCTAGTACACACAGCCTTTTTAAGGATATTTCAAAACGCCTTGTTGACGCTTCCTCCGACCCAAGGGCTGGCTTTTTCTTTGGCCAGAGGATAAGTGTTGCCATACAACGCGGCAACGCTGCCAGTCTCTTGGCTACTTTACCTACTGACAGCGTTGAGGAGGAGTTTTTAGATGCCCTTTTATAATTAGTTTGTTTTTAGGTTAGTTTAGTTTATTTTAGTATTAAGTTCTCGGTGATGTACTTGGCAGATGACTTCATACAAATTCTGGAACAGAATAAGGTGGTAGATAGATTTCCAAGAAATATTGGACACATAAATCTTTTCTTTTTTTCATGGAAACCAAAAATGAAGACGATAGAGTCCTTCGAAAACTCGAATGATATCACATTGATTTAATCATGTGTGTCATCATTGTGTTTCATGTTTACTTTGTTAACCTTTAATTTTTTGTCAATTTGTTTTGTCCTGTTCTTCTTCTTCTTATCGTGTCGATGGCAGGAAACCAATAAACTTTTTCTTTCTTTTCTTTCATTGCAGTACATTTTTACAGGCCAGTGTCGTCACAAGCTCATGATTTTTGACGCGTATTATCTTCGTCATTTTTTATTAATTTGATTAAACAAAAAACACGAATCCAATAGTTTTCGATAATCTAACTGACGCTTGACGGACTAAACAGATTTCTTTTTTTTTGGCAGGAAACATCATATTACTGATGGGGCTGTCATGTGTAATAAATTGGCTCAAAGTGTGCGTATGCGCATAGTATGTAGTGTCAAAATTGCCCCGGGGGACAAAACACCTGTTTGGATTGAGTGTTGGTGCTTAGGAGTTGATCGGACGTTTGACGGGATATGGTTGTCTGTTTTGTAGCGTGTGCTTAGTTACACAAAACCTAAATTAAAAATATGTAAATAACCCGATTCTGGGATAACCGCCGTTATACATAAGCTAAATATTGAAATTTGTGTGTGTATCTTTTTATTCTGTGTGCAATCAATAATTAATAACAAAACATAATAATTATATAAAGTAACATAATAAAGGAACCACACAATGGGTTCCAAACACCAGCATACGGCAACGCGGAAGGTTCAGAAGGAGATGGAGAGCCGAACTCGACATTCTTCTTCTTCGGATTGGTGAATAACAGCACTAGATAGGGATAAGTGTAAATAGGTAAGGGGTGTGTAGTTTACTATTAATAAACCAGATTTGTATTTTTTTAAATTAACACTTTATATTCAAGAAAACTTAGTTGGGTTGCGTATGGTGTCGAACGCAAATAATAGCACCATCCCATATCTTCCCGTGGGTGTCGTAAGAGGCGACTAAGGGACTTACCCAGAGAATGGGCAGCAACGTTCTCTGTGCGTTTTGTATCGACCGTACTGCGATCGCCAACCCGCCTGCCAAGCGTGGCGATTATGGCAAACCCCTCTAAGCAAAAAATGAGCGCAACACAAAATTCAAGAATACTTGCATGGATAAGTCCAATTTGTTCCTATCTAAAACGAAAGCAGAGTTAACGATTAAAGTATTATCAATCAAAGTATGACCGTTAAAGCGTGGGTGTATTTCTGTCACTTCAAACCAAGTACTAATTTTATTATTATAATGACTGTGATTGCAAGTAAGTAATTGGTACATACATAGTTAGATGTTATTGCATTTATAACAATAAATTAAGCATGTAGAAATGATTGATTGATTCAACGTGTTAATACGAAACAGATCTAACTTTCGATTACACTAACTCTCGGTTACCAGCGCGTCTGCTTGCCTGGCCTGGGTCTAATTCTCGGGTCGGGCAAAACAGTTATTGGATTTGGCTATAAGAAAATTCTCATATTATTTTTTATTCTTAACTTTATAATAATATAGCTATAAGCTTGTAAATTATGCTTGTTAAATTACATTAAATTCCTTGAAATAATCAAAAAATTTGCTCAGAAATTAACTTTAAACACTAACTGAACTTAAAACTAACTGCTAGTAAAATAATCTAGCAAGTAACTTAGTATACAAAACCAGTTACTTACATATATTACCGTTCCCGCTAGTAATGTAACAGGGTGTTAAAACTTTAATGAGCTCTTACGTTGCTCAAACTATCAAAGTTTATTAGCACACCGCTAATTTGTGTTTCACGTTATAAAACCCATTTTATTTCATCTCCTAAGTGCGGGCCTTTCAACAATTTGTCCACTTTATCATAAAATTATGGATAACTAACTGTTGCTTGTGTCTTTGTCGGCAAATAATTTGCATTATTGTTTTCTTCACTTGTAACAGCCATAATAATAAGCAACATACCTACATATTTTTGCAAATATAATAATATAAATTGTTTTTCATTCTATATACACATTATTACAAAAATATTTCTTAAAAAAAATCGTAGTCCAACACTGCGCTCTTAAACTTGTACTGACGTTGCTCATAAAGCCGCTAAGCTGAAGTGGGGCTGGACTGGCCACTTCGAGCTTCGGCCGCATCATGATTATTAGCTGTCTTGGGAGCAGGGTCCATACTACCGGTGGTTAGGGCTCCAGAAACAAGAACCTCTTAATGAGGAGTACGACTTCTGAATCAGGCCCTTGATCCAACCGATCAGTGCGAGCCCGTATTATTTACTAGTAAATAAATTGTAATCCGCATTTTTACGCCTTAATCCTTTCAGAACAAACTCTCTAGTAATGGCAAATACTGCATCAAAATCAAAATAGTTTATAAAAATAACTTAATCACACAGACAAACACTAAAAGCAAGTTTAATTCACAATATCAGCGTAACCAAACGCAATGTCCATAAAATGACTTGACAAGATTATTTGATACTCAACATTTAATATACCAAATGTTAGTTAGATAGTCATTCAGGTAGTAGTTATACTAGATATTTTAATGTGATCGCACGACCAGAAGGAAATTATTCTACAATAACCGCAACATGTAAGCTTCTAACTACAAAAACTTTGTAAAAAGTATGAATGTCAACCGTAAGGGTTAAACTACGACATTTGACATTAACACGTCACCATTAATAACAGTTATGTGAACAAAATACGATGAAAATATGTATAAGTTAAAAAGCTATCGAAGAAATTCGTTACAATACTAATGACTTCAGAAAATCATAAGTCAGTAAGCTCAATTGATAAAAAATTCTTTTATTTCTGTTTTAATTAGGGTCAATAGGTATAAAACCAGAATAAATTCAGTTTTTATATACACCTGTTTCGATAAATTTGTGAGTAACTATACAATAGTGCAAGCAGGTGTACCGAAACGTCCGCACCTTGTCTTTTTTTTTACAAAAAAAGTCCGTTAAAACGACGTTTTTTCGGTTCGATTTTTGTAATTTGAATTTGGAACCGTGAAGATGGCCGACTAGATGACGTATTTATTAATTCGTTTGGACGCCGTCGCGTCGGGCCGCCCGACCGTTTCTTGTTGATAATCAGAATCGATTACAGAAATCGGTTTTATTATAATCGATGGATATTGTGAGAGCTCTCGATGTGAGATGAGCTGATTAATTTACTATTAAGGAATCAATTTTCAACGGATTTAAATATAGGATTAAAAAATCGTAATCCTTTATGTTGTGGTATTACATTTTTTACGCTTATCTGGACCGAGAGACCAGTGTAGCTTTTATTAAGCTGCTTTCTGGCCTACGTAAGTTACTCAGGTAACTTTTAACTATTGTGTCCGAAGGCGACGGATTGAGCCCAATCTTCTTGTTATTTACACCTTCATGTTAAATTCATGAGGATTGAAACAAATTAAGGTAATCTAAGGCAGGTAATGCACTTGGCGGGATTTTTTTTTTTTTTATATGTGACAAGCCCGCCACACTTTTCCCAAACCACTGTAACTCCTGTTAGCCAGAATCAACAGTGGCGACCACAAGAAAAGCGCCGAGACAATGAAGCTCGACGATGTCCCAGAGAAATGATTTAACTGTCTTGGATCCCGCAACGAAATTAATCAGAAAAGAATAGCGGAGGAGTAGGAAAAAACATAGTTTCCACTTCCCTCCATATCAGCAGGAGACAGAACAGAACAAGGCCAATAGGCACACAGGGACGCATACAACTGGGATAATCCCAGTTGCCTAGCACCACGGATATTATTGTCATTAATATTACTGGGTCCTAAGTTGTGAGCTGGCGGGAATACAGGCGTAATGTTATGTATGTTTAAAAAAAAATTAAACCAAAAGTTTAGTTCTATACAACGAATTCGATTGACTTCGATTGATTTCGGAATGGCCCTTGCAACACATCTATGTGGTGAATATATTTAACCACTAATGCGTTTACGACTTCTGGTAAATACCATTCTGTACTGGTACTGAAGTATATTATGCTCAAGCATTTATTTGAAATTCGCCGAAGAACCAGGGTCACCGATATAGCTCTCAGAATAAGCAAGTTGAAGTGGCAATGGGCAGGTCACATCGCTTGAAGAACCGACAACCGATGGGAAGAAAGGTACTCGAGTGGCAACCACGAACCGGAAGACGCAGCGTTGGAAGGCCTCCCACCAGGTGGACCGACGACATCGTGATAGTCGCGGGCAACTGCAGGATGCAAACGGCAGGATGCCGTTCGTTATAGCGTTCTATGGGGGAGGTTTTTGTTCAGCAGTGGACGTCTTATAGCTGATGATGAAGCATTTATTTAAATAAAGGTACAGGGCACTTCAAATCGAAGAAACCGCAGCTATAGTCACAAAGCATAATAACTAATGTGAAAACACTGTAGTTGCCCATTACAAAGCATAGGTGAGAAGAATGGGTAAGAAAATTCATGAACACTCTTGTAAATCAAAATAACATAAACATCACACTGTAATTCCCAAAGGATTAGGCAGAGGGGGTTGCGGGTTGTTCGAAAGAGATACTGTGGCCTCGGTACAAAGGGCTGAGATTCCTCTTAGCCCTTTGTACCGAGGCCACAGTATCTCTTTGAAAAAAAACCACTCTGCCCATAGCGGGAGGAGTCATTTGATATTTTCCAAACCCCCAAAATAAGAAGGGTTAGGCAAAGGCATACTCAATAAAATGGAAATACTATTACAACTGAGCCATTAAACCAGTACTCTGTAATATGTTAAGAGGCATTGTTTCCCTCCGAACTCCAGAATCATGAAGACAATTACAGAATATTCGATTCCATGTAATCGCATATTCGTGTACATCCTAACATAATCTTACTTGTACCATGTATTGTACGTTTTACTAAAATATCGCTGTCTGAGATTAATTACAATTAACGATACACTCTAGGTGTATAATGTTTCCACATTTATCATTGTTTAATCGTCTGACTGTTGTGATATTGGGAACTTTAGCTTCGGGTTATGTTTCTTTGTCTTACGATGAGTTACGACACTTAAGAGCATGCAGGGTTTGCAATATCCATGAAGTCTGGGGGTCTAAAATGGCAAATTTAGCAAATCATAATATGAATTGCGTTAAGAAGCGTAGAATGGACCTTTCATAATTTTAACTGTGTCTGTGACCATTTTTATATTTAACGCTATTCATATATATTACTTTCCTTTTATGATCTATTTTTCTAAATGGTCACGACGACGCAGAGAGACACGCAGTTTATTATTTATTCGGTCCATTTTACGCTTTTTAACTCAATTCATAATATTATTATGATCAGTGGCCATTTTAGACCCTGTATATCTATTTCTGTTTGAATATCCATGCCTATTACCTATTTTGTATTCATGTGCAGTTTGATTTTAAAATAAAATCAATCAATATAATGTCGGAACTGCAATGAATATACCTCGACTGCCTCGTTGATAGAGGGGTGGCGAGCGCGATGACTGAGCATGAGGTGGTGAGCTTGATTCCCGAGTCGGGCAGTGTTATTGGGTTATTAAATCAGGAATCTCTCAATAGTAGCCACGTCTGATCCAGTCTATTAGTTTTATATAATGCGGCCGCCACACACTCGACGAGTGGCATGGGAAGTAGCGAGGAAAGGAGGCAGGGACATAGTGTGGCAACGCTACTCGTCATGCCGCACGTCATGCTCCTCGTCCTGCCCATCGCTCCGCGATGATCGCGCGATGAATACATGTGATCCACCATCTCCGTTGGCGAGGACGATGACGACGATGTATATTTCTTTTCATGATATTGATATAATTAACTATACTAAACTTGCATAGCGCGCACGCTGCCACAGTTTCATCGTCCACCAAAGGCAAATAACAAGTGAGGAGCGTCGCGATTAATTGCGCGAGTAGAACATCGCAGCAAATAGCGGCAGCGCGAGGAGCATGGCGATGAGCAGCGCGAGGAGCATAGTGTGGCGCCCGCATAACCAGTACAGTACTCCAACATAATCCATAATCTCCATTATCTCATAGTGCAGCTGTGACTCCATAAGTTTCGTAAAGGAATATCATAATAAAAACGATGAACTGTGAATGACGGTGACTGTTGTGTGTGTGTGTGATATGAAGTGCCGGCTGTCGTGTGTATGTCAAATCGTGTATATGCATGAGCTTTTACTTCATAGTCGTGTCTCTGATTTCATATATTACAAATATTACACTTGCATGACTAATTGATTGCAATACATCCTGGGTTGAAACTTTTCTAGGTAGAGGTTAAATAGGCTGTCAGGTTTCTCTATCTAGAATGTGGTAATAGTAGCCCGGAGTTTTAGTGTCCGTTCATTGTTAAGAGAGCTTCCCTGTTACATGGTTCTGGGTGAATTTGAGTGAACCTATTGAACATTATTTTTCCTATTATGATGCTGCTTCTTCTTCTATTATTATTATTATATATATATATAAAAGGAGAACTGACTGGGTGACATATCAACGTACAGCCGAAACTACTGGGGCTAGGAATGTGAAATTTTGCACACGGCTTCCTATTATAATGTAGGGGAGCACTAAGAAGGGTTTTTTGGAAATTTAACCTTTAAGGGGGTGAAAAGGGGGATGAAAGTTTGTATGGAAAATCGTCACTTTTGTAGTTGAACCGACATCCACGCGGGCGAAGCCGTGGGCAAAGTGCTAGTCTTATATATAAGGGTAAGAGAATGAAGATGAGCTATTGTACAAAGATCTGAAAGGAGAGGAGCTTGCAAGGCATCGTATACGTGGCAGCAATTTTACAACTATACGTATAGGCCTGGGCTTTTAACTTCCTGAATCTTCACAATTCCCATAGTATCCCTTTCAACCGCACCTTCAATTAGCACCAACTACCACTAACTAATAAATCAATGCACATTTCCTACCTTCCACAGCATATAACGGTGCGGCCACATTATTCACCGCGGCTCGCAGCTCGCAGCACGGATGTTATTTCGGATCTGGATATGGATACGTATATAGGAATAATATTATACCGATTCCGGATATAAAATTAATTAGGATTATCCGCTGGCTTTGGATAATATCGGTTACGGAAATAAGAATCTTACAACACAATCTGACAAGTGACGGATCGGCCGGATAAAACATAATTATAGTTTTACCTACCAAATCCCAAATATATTTAGCTCTACGACTAATATAACCCTAAATAATATATCGAATAATAATTTTATTATTAACTAGGTTGTGGAGGTCAGGTAGGGAGTCGCTCCATGTATAATACTAATATTCAGCTGCATCCGGTTAGACTGGAAGCCGACCCCAACATAGTTGGGAGAAGGCTAGGCAGATGATGATATCGAATAAAAATTTAGACACTACTTAAATCCGAAACTTTTAAATCGGATTCGTTTACGGTTATATCCGATAGTTTCGGTTTTGGTTACGGAGCTCCAAAACATTCCTGGCTCACAGATCCGACGCCGTGAGATGTCGCACTAAGTTTTATAGCGAGGTCTTAGGTCGCCGTATTTATGAACATAGTCGAGAACGCGACTTAATAAATTGTTTTCTGTGTCGTGTATGATTTAGTGTGGATTGGCTTTTGGGATTTTAGTGTGAATTCGTAATGAAGTGTGTAGGTGGAGAACGTTAGAAATATTCAGAAGTTATAAGGCAAGATTTACATTTTTGTAAGTTACCTACATTGCAGTTTCACTTTACCATTTAAATCAAAGAACATGGCAAGTGAAATAAATAAAAATGAGTACCTTCTTTACCAAACTAGATAATATCTGCTTTACCTGTCACAGATTCGACCCCTAGACCATTTATTACAAAACTAGCTGATGCCCGCGGCTTCACCCGCGTGGATGTCGTTCAAATTATATACTAAAACCTTCATCTTGAATTACTCTATCTATTAAAAAAAACCGCATCAAAATCCGTTGCGTAGTTTTAAAGATGTAAGCATACAGACAAACAAACAGACAAAAATAGCGACTTTGTTTTATACTATGTATAAGGATAAGGATACTGACTTTACAAATTACTGCTGAAGTTCTGATAAGTGATGTAACAGTTTAATATACAGGTACAGTTAGTGCCCACTGACCAGCATTATCTGACCCCTCATATAAAGAAGAAGAAGGCAATTGGTGTGAGAATAGGGATCAGATAAGGCTGGGTACTGACATATTTTTTGGATAGTTCCGACTTACGGTTACTATCCTCGAGAAACGAACTAAACTATGAACACACTTTATTCTAGGTCGGTGCAGCATTTTTTCATATTCAATTAGGAAAAACATATACCTTTCCAGTATAACATGACCTCGCCTTGTATAGATTTCCCCTACAATGAGAGATCCGCATAAACTGGTTTTGTACAACTCGATTGGTCGTCCTGCATACAACAGCCGCTGCGGTGGTTTACTCGCTTTACATGTTTTTGTCGCACGACGCGGACACATGTCCGTCGCCGCGACTTTTTTGTCGCATGTTTATGTCCCGGTTCGGCGGGTGTGCACCGCCCTTTATAGCCATAGCCACTTTTTACGAACAATCGCCAATTACGTGGAGTCTACGAAATTCATTGAATGATTCCGATTTTTTTTTCAAAGTAGTGTGGTCTTTCCTTGATATTAGTAGGCCATTAGCCGATATAGGTAGCTTATGTTGAAATGATGGTAACGAGTTACCATCTTAGTGTTTATTGTTTAGCTAGAATAAGGCTTTCTTGTTGTAATAAAACTTTTAGGGCTGGGCCATATTAGATGCAGGTGCGCTTCGTGCGTCGACTGCAACGTGGGTTCCAGCTGGTTTAACAAGCTGGTTTGCTGGAGGTTAGGCTTGGGTTGTATGGGCCTTGGATGGATGTGACTGGCCTACCTAACACTAGAGGCAAGAAATTGTTTGGAGTTGAAATGTTTAGAGGGATTGATTCCGTTGGCCTACCGTGTTGACGGTCGACATTTGTAGCCTCTATGCAATTAAGTTTACATCACGACGACGGTTTAAAGTTGGTTTTAACCAACAAACGTCAATAATGCGGAAACAAACGTATGTAGATTGTTTCCTATCGAATTTCGATTTGAGCTAATTAAGTAGCATTAGGCTCAACTCTCAAAACGTGCTGGTACTCTAGTTTAGATTACAGCCACGAAGTCTGGATTTGTGTCCCGTTGATGGCAGACATGGCTGTTCACCCCGTATAACACGGGATGTAAATATAACCGGCAAAATGTGGGTGTACTACTACTTACACCTCTATCTAACTCTTCGGGGATTGCAGATGTCATGTTATATTATACTAGTTACTCATCACACTTTAAGGACACACATCAACTTCTAAAAGTATTTTATTTGTTAATCCGGGTTATAAATCATCTGTATGCTAAATTTCGATCAAATCCGTTCTGTAGTATTTACGTGAAAGAGTAACAAACATCCATCCATCCATCCAACCTCACAAACTCAAGCATTTATTATTTGATTTAAGTAGGATAGAATAAGTAAGATAGTAGGACTTACGAATGGCTGTCTCGTTGTTCTAGTCATCACAAACAGCATGAGATCCTCGATTTTAGGAGAAAGGGGACATTTGACAGGCTTACACAAAAAAATAAATCATCTAACTTGCTAAATAAAAATGGCAGGAATTTTACCTCCAAAACCACATATTTTCAAATATTTTACGATGAAGCAACACCATAAAACAAAGAATTTTACAAGTCAGTAAGATGTCTTAACTACTAGGTAAGTAAATTAACCAACGATTTAACTGCCTGTCACCTAATCGAGCGTTCAAAATTAACTCTTAGTTTGTGGACACTTTACTTTGTAACGACTGACTTTTATAGTGCAGTGTGGGCTATAGTTAAAATAATAACGGGCTTTTAACACCTTAATGCCAGATACAACCAATACTAAACAACACCTAAATATTCGTATTGCTGGAATTTCAACTATCGGCAAATACACAAGAGTTGAAAATCCAGCAGTGAGGTTTAGATGTCCTCTAGTGTTTGTAAAATCGAGGATCAGAAAGTGGTTGATCTTATGGGCCTACTACACGCACGCACTTCCCCACAGTTTTCGTTCACACTTCACAGTACATCGCGCGTATGGTTGGTAAAACTGTATTACCATTACAAACCACATGCGCGATGTACTGTGTGCACCGTGTAATCCCGCAGGCAAAACTGTGGAGAAGTGCGTGCGTGTAGTAGGCCCATTAGTGTGAAGTGTCCTCCATGATTTTCCTTGGTTATTAAATATCAGCATTATATTGTTACTTACTAGCTTGATCTGATGAACTATAATATAAAAGCATCCTGGGGTCTAAGACGAAACTTAGATTAACGAAACTTAGATTTTTTGTGGCGTTCTGTGGTTTTTGCTTACCCCCATGGGAAAAGAGCGTGAGTTTATGTATGTATGTATGTGTTAGATTTATTCAGCTAAACTGCAAAATTCCTAGATTTGAAATTAGCTACCGAAATACTATGCCAATCCTGCTGAAAGCCTTTGTAATTATTCTATGAAACGCATTGAAAGAATACTGTGACTTGACTAGTTTTTCCAGTCTTCACCATTGAAACAGCATTCCACTTAGGTATTGATCTAGATCATCGCCATCACTATCATATCAACTGCGAAACCTTAATTGTTGAAGATAAATATCCCAAGCATCGCTAATTCGACTGGTCCTGTGCTTTTTACATGGTACCGATTCCCGCGGTATTCGCCAGGTCATCTATCCACCTTCTGGAATGCTTCATAAGAGCTCATACGCCTTATAGCCATTGTTATAAATCTCCTGGAGGTTTATTAGCGGACGGGAGGATATACTGCTGTGGCTGTGGCATACGTTACGTGGTGGCCATTGAAGAACCTGTCGACAATCATCAATAAAATCTATGAATCTATGAAATCCCTGATAGAAAAAGAAAAACCTAATATCACTTAGCCCGACCCGGGAATCGAACTTAGAAGCTCATGCTCAATAGTCGAGCAGTCGGAAAAAAAAGTTTACGACTACAGAAAAAAACGTGTTGAATGAGACCAAAAAAAACACGCTGAATATCAATTTTCCCTCTAACTTCCCTTAGTTTTTATTGGGGCCAACAAACTGCACAATATTTAACACTCTACGGCCACAGTTTAACAACGCTACAAAGATATTAAAGTCTATAAACATTTTAGCATGAAACGTTCATTATCATCCTATAATAGCAAGTTTTATATCCATGCTAAAATACCACTCATGATGGTCCATGATTTCAAAATCGGTATATTCAAGTAGACAGTTTGACACCATATTAAATCCATAAAAGTTAGTACAAAAATATCTAAAATATTTATTATTTTCATAATTTTGGCTCGGAACATGTGAAAATTTATTGATTAGCGTGTCGTTGTTGTTTTGGTGTCATCGACCCACGTAATGATTTATAGTGTTGCTTATTTTTTCATTTATATAATCTTCTTCTCGAATTGATGACTAAGATTTTGTTCAACCAGTACGTAGCAGTCCTTCAAGTCCAGGAGGGTACAAAAAACTTTTTAACAAAAAATAAAATCGACTTAAAAAAAAACACAAAAAAGTGAAAAATAAACTTTAGATGAAAAATCAGTTTCTGAAGTCGGTGACTTTTGTTTCTTTGATTTCATTTTTTTGCCACCGACTTCAGAAACTGATTTTTCATCTAAAGTTTATTTTTCACTTTTTTGTGTTTTTTTTTGAAGTCGGTTTTATTTTTTGTTAAAAAGTTTTTTTTTTTACTTTTTAGTGGTTCACATGTTCATGGGTCATAATGTGGACTACATAAATGTAGATTTTTTTTTGAGTTTTGTTGATTTTTCAAAAAAAGCTTGTCCGATTTTGATAAAAAAATATGGGACCATTTGGGATGTATACCCTTTCCAACAAAAAAAGGTTTTTTAAATCGGTTAGCAAGCGACGGAGTTATTCCCGAAAAAACATTAAAAAAAAACAAACATCCGAATTGAGACCCTCCTTCTTTTTTAGAAGTCGGTTAAAAATTGTTCTAAACGAAATTAATAATCATCATCATTCTCCTGCCCATAACCCAATTTATTTACGTCTTTTTCTCTACTCCTATTAATTTCGTTGCGGGATCCAAGACAGTTAAATCGCTTCTCTGGGACTTCGTCGAGCTTCATTGTCTCGGTTTTCTGTGGTCGCCACTGTTGATTCTGGCTAACAGGAGTTACAGTGGTTTGGGAATAGTGTGGCGGGTTTGTCCCAAAAAAAAAAATCATACTTCACACCTTCCATCCTTTCTCTGGTCTTCCTCTACTTTTGTAGCTATCCACATTCATAGTCAAAATATTCCAAAAAGCAAAATAAAATTATATAAATAGGTTTTCATAGTTTCTTTGAGGACATATTTCTTATCAATTAAACTACTCATACTGGATAGTCTTATCTTCCTCGTATAAATTCATCATCATATGCATCACCAATAAAATTACACGCAACTTTAAACGAGGAAAAAAAAACAGAGAAATAGGAAGATTTTTCGGGAAAAGATACCGCTGCTCTATTAGGTACACCTCTGTCAAAGTCAAAGTCAAAGCATTTATTTCAAGTAGGCCGTTACAGGCACTTTTGAATAGTCGAATTAAACTAACTCCGGCACTCAGAGATATCCAACGATTACTCAAGCCGCCACCCAGCAAAGGCCTGACATACTTTTGTATGACAAAACTGCCAAAAACCTTTACCAAGCGACGTCCCAAGCAACCACTGAAGCTCTCCGAGTGCGGCAGTAAACTACTGAAGCTAAATAAACTGAGCTACAGTCCCAGTCACAAGGCATAATAACTCGTGATTGTACTGTAGTTGCCCATTCCAAAGCGTTGGTCTCTTGAGAAGAATGGCAAGAAATTTCATGGACACTCTTTTAAAATCGTTTGGGTTTACAATATGTTCAAGGTACAGACATAATCTTGGTGTAATACACACATGAAGACTATGCAAATTAGTGTCTGAGATGGTCTTTTGAAGAAAGCACCACACAGATTTGAGTGGACCCGTCCAGTCAGTGCAAGCATTTGTCAGTTATCGTGGAGCTCGACTTATCGCATATATGTCTATGGAGCACTTGATATCGTGTCCAGCCTGTCCTGCTACTTGCACTCCACAGGAGCTGATGGAGGCTACTGAAAGTGCCGAACTCGTCGCCAAATTTTGGGCCGACTCAATTTAAATTGTCATCGATACGCTAAGAAGAAGACCTCTGTCTAACCATAAGAATTACAAGCGTGATGTTTTGTTTCACTATTGTTTTTTATCTTTATTTTGGAATGGTCGTTTAATGAATTTGTATTTATCTATTGTTTCGTTACGTGTAAATATGGGGGAACCTGAAATAAATGAATTTTATTTTTTATTTGCTGCAAAAGAGTCAGAAGTAAAACAGCTATTAAAATTTAATATTAAAATGAAAAAATAGAATATTTTTGTTCTGAACCAACAAGGCGGAACATTAAAACATGGTCATTTTAACCGTATATGTTAAATGACTCATCATTCGTTACTACTAGAGTTGGTTCCACAGTTTTGTACAAAAAATGTAACGTACACATATCAATGTTCACAAAACGACAAGTGGGTACGGGCTCATAGCAGAAGTGTGACCAAAATTGTTTAGGGTTGGCCAGTTTCGGTTTCAACGAAAATGAAATAGGTATAAAGTTAGCACAACATCTTTTTTATTAAAATTACTTTTGCTTACAACACAGGCTTTTGTGATGCCTGTTAGTGTGACAAATCATAGGTCTCAAATTCTTGAATTCGAACTTGAGACCTATGATCTGTCACACTATCGTCTTTCTATTACGGTTCATGAAGTACAGCTCACTGGCAGACAGATGGGCGGACAGCAGAAGCTTCGTATATTTATTATTATGGTCTCATTGGCAACCCTTCAGGTACATAACCCTAAGAGGGATAAAGTCAGTGGCCCAGTGGTGGCGGCCCTGGCTCACGAACAGTAAGCCGTTCTAACCCAGACAGGCGCATTACTTTGTGTAATTTATTTCATCGCCACTGCTCTCAAATCGGTGATGGAAAACATCGTGAGGAAACCGGCATGTCTTAGAACCAAAAAATTCGAAGACATGTGACATCTACCATTCCGCACTGGGCCCGCGTGGTCGATTATAGTTATAGCGTGGTCTCCTAAAGACGATGGCCTGAGTCCCTGCAGTGGGAACTTTATAATAATAATAATAATATTCCACAACTATCACACAACGCCATCTAGTCCCAAGCTAAGCAGAGCTTGTGTTATGGGTACTAGACAACTGATAAACATACTTATATATTTCTAAATACATACATATTATAGATAAATTACATCCAGACACAGAACAAATGATCGTGCTCATCACACAAACATTTGTCCTGGGTGGGAATCGAACCCACGACCTCCGGCATAGCAGTTAGGGTCACTAACCACTAGACCAACAGGCCAGTCTAATAGCTGCCAGTCTTATAGGCTGTTGATGATGATGTCATTGAATATACAACAGTAAAAGTAAGTCTTAGCCAGTTTAGGAATGTTGTCTGACCGTAAAATAAAATAAATATGAATTATGACGTTTCTATAATAAATGTAAATCTCAAGTTGTCATAAGCTTGCCAATTTCATTTTATTATGCTGAAGTGTGAATTCTATTATTGGATATTTAGTGAGTAGACAGTTTAAACTTTTATGGCAGCATGTTTTAGTGTGATTAGTTTACTAAAATAGAAACGATGTAATTTCTTATTTTTTGAGAAATGTGGATTTAGCTGCAGAGGCACACCTCTGCCTTACCTTTCGGGAATCATAGCCATTTTAGACGTGAAGTTATGTTATTAATATAAAAAAATCATCATCATCAGCCTAATAATATATTCCTACTGCTGGGATAGGCCTCCTATCTATGAGAGGGAATGGGCTATAATCCACCACGCGGGCCCAGTGCGGATTGGTAGATGTCACAAGTCTTCGAATTTTTCGGTTCTAGGACATGCCGGTTTCCTCACGATGTTTTCCTTCACCGTTTTGAGAGCACCGGTGATGAAATAAATTACACAAAGTAATGCGCCTGACTGGGTTCGAACCCACGACTTACTGTTCGTAAGTCGAGGCCACCACCACTGGGCCACCGCTGCTCCCTAAAAAAATACAATTTTCAAAATATCAAATATTTAAAAAAAAATGTTTTGTAGCAAAAGCGAGTTACAAAGAGTCAAAATAAGTTACCAGTGTGCTCTTTAACACAACTATTTATTTAATAGGTACTTCAATTGAAATAGTACTGCGACATCCCACTTCTGAGTTATTTTTGAAGAGCTTTTCTTTTTCTTTCAAGATTAGGCATAGGTGTACCTAATAGCACATTCACATATTTTCACCAGTTTTTATTTAAAGTCCCACGTGACAGAGGGCGGGCCTATTACCATCACCCGGGCACAAATCTAGTCACTGCAGCTGCTACTAAGAAATTCCTGATAGAAGAATCCAGAACACTTTTTTCTTTTTTTCTTTCTTAATTAAAAGCTCAAACACATCCCTAGCACATGCGTTGTTCCAAGGTTGTAAAAAAAAAGCAACGCCTAGCAACTCGTAGATTCTGTGTGAAGATGACGTAAGCGGTCATTGACCCCTTGTTTTTACAAATGGCGCTTGTGGATATGGTGTGTTCAGTTAAATATTGTTCTAATTAATAAGAGTTTGAGTCGATTCCATGGCGGACTTTGGTCTGTAAATAGTGTTTAAGGTTTTACGATGGGGTTTTATTAGGTTTTGAAGAAATTTGTTTGATTATGAGTTTTATGATTTTTTAATAATGACCTTGTGGGGAATAACTAAGTGGAATGTACAGCCACGGGCACTAATATGCATACTTAAAGATTCAGCTTTACTCCGTGACTGTGTACTTTAAATAATGAAATTAGTTAGTCGGTCCAGTCGACCAGGTCAAATTTTGAACTGGTCAACTGGACCTGCGGGTCCATTTCGAGTGGGTCCTGTTGACCAAAGACTCTAAGGAAGATTCGAGAGTGATTTTCTCGCGGAATAACTAATGTAACTTAGATTATAGAAACATTTCATAGTTGTATGTGTCAGATTAATCTAAAAAAGAAACGGACATACATACATACTTACATACATACATACATACACGTCAAACACATAAACGAAATATATACATTCAGTGATTAAATAGATGCTCCTTTTATTATTATGGAAGAAGGCATCTTGCGCCCATCCCAAATAAAATGGGATACGGAATGGCTGGTTCGAGGAGACACAAGAAAAGAGGTCTTGGAGGGAATTGGGGCGGCTTTTGTTCAGCAGGGAGACAACAAAACCCAATGGACAGGACAATGATGATTGGTAAGTAGTTCTATTTTCGATGTGGTAATTTATAAAAGACTATTGCATACAAACTTTGCCCCCTTTTTCATCTCCTTGGGGATTGAATTTTGATAAATGCTTTCTTAGTAGATGCCTACGTCATAAGAGGAATACGTGTGCGAAATTTAAAGTTTCTAGCCCTAAGGGTTTGGCTTGTCCGCGGATTTTAGTACTAGATGACGTGGCCTCGGCACAAGGGCAAAGAAAGAACATGGGTTCGGTTTTTAGACAGAAGAAGTCTGACACTCCCCTTCGCTCTGCCCAAAAGCGGGGGGGTCATTTGATGATTTTCCATCCACCAAAAAAAAACAAGGGTTAGGCCTGTGCGTTGATCCTCGGTCAGTGAGCTTTGCCTTTTATATATTTAGATAGATTAGCAAATCAGCTAAGTTCCCAACGCAAGGTGCGTCGCGAGAACGTAAATGTCGTCACCACCAGACTTTAGTGCTCATTATATTTATTAGCTATAAATCACGACAAAAACTACCTTTCTTGTACAGAGGTAAAGTAACTCAGTGAATTATCTGAAACTCTCTTAACTTTAATAACAAATTCTGTCTTTTATCTTTTCTTTATTTTCATCTTTTCTTTTTTTTTAACTTTCCTTGGGACTTGACTTGGGACTTTGCTGGGGACGTCTTCCAGTCTTACCGGATGTAGGTCAATACAAGTATTTTCCATGGATTGTCTACTACATGAGCCCGTGACCAAATAATAACAGCCGCTCGGGTCGATCTTAAAGTTAACCCATGCTTGTCCAAGTTAGTCCGTGACTGTGTGGTGACCCGGCCATTACATACCCAGTTTCCTTCGTACCTAGGAAAGCACTTTAAGTTGTTGGTCTTTGCCAGCAGTCGTTTGTAGATCTTTGAGAGTCGGTACAGGTGTTCAGTGGCTCCTCAGTCTGATAACCAGTCTTACCAAAGGGTTACGTATTACCCACTTTGGGATGTCGTCCGGGCTGACCAGTTTGGGGGGAAATGAGGAACAGGGTGTAAAGCTCCTCATCCCCCATTGAAAAGGGAGGATCCTCCGACCGAACGGGCAGAAAGCCCACCGGACACAACACCCGTCCGGTCGGAGGATCCTCCCTTTTCAATGGAGGATGAGGAGCATTACACTCTGTTCTTCATTTCCCCCCAAACCTCTACTAAATGGAAGGTACTCAGACGATGGTCATCATCTGCCTAGCCTTTTCCACGTTTGTTGGGGTCGGCTTCCAGTCTTACAGGATATAGTTCAAAAAAAGTATTTTACCAATCGATTCGTGTGGCTATAATTACTTAGCGACGAGTCTCTAAGACACGGTGAAGGAAAACATCGTGAGGAAACCGATATGTCCTAGAATCGCAAATTCGAAGACTTGTGACATCTACCAATCCGCAATGGTGCCACGTGGTAGATTATAGCCCACTCTTTCTCAAAGAGAGGAGGCCTGTGTCCCAGCAGTGGGAACATTAATAGGCTGATGATGTGTCTCCAACAAAAAATAGCACTCCGGGAGTGCCGGCAGAAGTGAAAACTTTAAGATTTTTCGATCAGCATCACGTGACCCTGACGCGAGTTTGAAAGTTTTTACCCATACATAAAAGTGCTCAGCGCCGCTAAAGAAGTTTTCACTTCAAAATTAATACCAATAGTTAAAATTTTCATCTTGAAATAACATATAGCGTAGTAACGTAGCTTTAACGAGAGCCGTTTCTAACAAGACAAAATACAATATACGCCTTTACCTATTCTGTTAGACTACTAAAATTAACATAGCCACAAACATTTTATATAAACTGGTAACATCTTGCTAATGATGGTATTTTCTGATCTATGGAAAATGTGTAATTTCATTGTTACGACATCTTTGTATGGGTGTGGCCATGAAAGTAGAGACTCTGTGCCTCTAATTTTCTCATTAATTTATTGGTTTGGTCAGAGATCAAAAATAGAAACGCAGTAGTGCACTAATCCAAAGGAATTCTTATTTTTTAACTGATTTCTTAAAATGAGGTTATATGTTCGTGTGTATTTTTTTTATTGAAAATATTATATAACCATTTGAAAAACTGCTGTTTAGGAAACCTATTTGAAACATTAAAACGTTTCCTGTGTTCAGTCTCAGCAAAAGTAAGGACCATCACAATAACAACACACGCACATCATCATCAACCTACAGCAATTTAAAGCTGGATATATATAGGCTTCTTCAATCGCCCGCCACTCAAATCGATTCTCGGCAACTCTCATCCAGTTGAAAGAAAGAAAACATATTAATTTAGCATATTAAGCCACAAGTGCACACAACAAACAATAAAAAAAAGAAACTAAAAAATTTAACAGGAAAAAAAGTTGTTACCGGCCACTCTGTGAAAATCGTAATTCCACTGGGCATCCCATTTTACGCATACGGATTCGTGGTTTCCACTCAAGCATACGTCTGCCCAAGCGGTCATCGGTTCAGCAGTAAATATGGCCGGCCCACTACCACATCGCTTACTTATTCTGTGAGCTATAGACCACTCCGGTTCTTTGTCAGATCACCTCGTTCCGGATGCGATCTCTCAGAAAGACTCCAATATTAACAACAGACAATGACACATGCTTGGAACATTTTACATATTTTAATCATCATCATCATCATCATTTCAGCCGAAAGACGGCCACTGCTTAATATATGCCTCCCCTAAGTGTCACCACATTGACCGGTCCCGTGCGTCTCGCATTCAGTGGATCCCCGCAACCTTCACCAGGTCGTCGGGAGGCCTTCCAACGCAACGTCTTCCGGTTCGCGGTCGCCACTCCAGAACTTTTACGGCCCCATCGACCATTAATTCTGCGAGCAAAGTGTCCTGCTCATTGACACTTAAGTCTGGCAATTCTTCGGCCTACGTCAGTAACGTTGCTTATTTTAATTATTATTATTTTATATTATCCTACACACAATACCCGCTATTCTTAGAGCCCAAACCGATCACCGACGTAATAAATCGAAACTGTCATGTATTCTAATGCCGTCGACTTTAATGGCGTTTAAAAACGTCCAACACAATGTTTATGGTCTACTCAACATAAACGTAAAACCATAGTGTACTAGAAAGTTGATAATGTTACTTTTACCTGTAGGTATCTAGTGGGATAAGCAGAGTAGTCAGTTTGACCCGATAGATCACTGGTGGGATGGCTGGAGTGGGATTTCGTAATCTTTGATTTTCTTCTTGTTGGGTCTTGAAGAATGGGTTATGGGGGCAGCTTCATTTAAATTATTAGTTATCGTCATACTAGCATGAAGTCCCGGGTCGGGCAAATTGTTATTCGGTTTTTCTATCAGTGATTCCTCAGTGGCATAATTGGCTCGCCTCAAATTACGTGGGACTTAAAACACCGCGAAAAATATGGGTGTAATATTAGATGCATCTCTGCCTTACCCTTTTTCGGGAATTAAAGGCATGATGTTATGATGTGCTAGTAAGTTGATAAGTTGATCTCGTAATCTTTGGTTTTTCTTCTTGTTGGGTCTTGAAGAATGGCTTTTGAGAGCAGCTTCATTTAAATTATTATCAGTAATTATCGTCAAACTAACTGACTGCGTGTTTAGTCGTAGCTGGGCTCGACTCCCAGTTCGGGCCAAGTGCTTTCGGTTTTTCGATCAGGGATTTCTTAGCAGTAGCAACAGAACGATTGGCTTTGTACCCTTTTCACAAATTACACCCCTGCCTAACCCTTTGGGAGTTACAGGAGTGATGTTATGATACCATGTCTTTTGTGAAAAGTTGCACTAGACAAAATTAATACCAACACGTCAGACCACAGCTTACTGAATTTCCCACCCGATACCAGTAACGCAGTCATTCAATATTCACAAGACCGCAATTTCTTCAACGAAAGCATGAACTCACCATATTAGAGTTTAAGAAAAGAAACAGTCTTATTTGTATTTCTGCTTGAAAGCAGTCGCTTCCACGCCATTTGAAGAAATAACATGTTTACAAAATATGTGTGAGTTGGCCCGACGCGGGACGACTCCATCTTGTAACAACCGTTTTTGTAAACTATTGCTAGAAAAAATGTTACAAGTTGATGTCAGAGGCTCCCAACATTTTCGGTTACTTAAGAAATATATTGTTTTTTCCTTTCGTTTAACCTCTGCAGTAATTATTCCAGTCAAATATTTTTACGAATTATACTTATTTATTTACCGGGTACAAGAACGTAATAAGGGTGATGTTACTGCCACTCATCGGACCTGCCTGACACAGTGAAAACTTTTATTAAATTACCATTGAGGAGTTGTCCCGTGAGGAGGCGATCCTGGCCGTAGGACCAAGTCTAGTCTGTCATAAAAATGTATTGTCACCGAAACCAATGGTGTGTGCAAAATTTCAGGTCAATCGGTTGGGGGCAACTGATTTAAAATTAATTTGTAAGATTTTTTTTACTAATAGGTACATACTAACTAACTAACAAGGCAAATTAAGAAAATTATAAAAGCTTTTAAAAAGACTTATCCATATTTTACGGAATCATCTGCCTAGCCTTTTCCCAACTATATTGGGGTCGGCTTCCAGTCTAACCGGATGCAGCTGAATACCAGTATTTTACATGGAGCGACTGCCTATCTGACCTCCACAACCCAGTTAATACTAGGTAATACAGTACCCTTTGGTAAGACTGGATGTCAGAATTTCAGGTCACTGACTACCTGTAACGACTGCCAAAGATCTAGGAATATATATGGCAGCCGGGACCAACAGCTTAACGTGCTTTCCGAGGCACGGAGGAAACTCGGTATGTCGGGCGGTCACCCATCCACAGACCGACATAGGCAAGCACAGCTTTACCTAAAGATCGACCTGAGTGGCAGTTCTTATTAAGCCACGAGCTCCCCCTTTTTTTTTCGGAATAATAATAATAAATCTAGTCCCCTAAGGGTTAGGTAGTGTACGTGCCCCATTTCGCGAGCTATGTCCCGCGTAATAGAAGGTAATGCCATCAACCGGGCACAAATTCAGACTCAAGCAATTCTTGATAGAAATGCCCAATAATACTTTGCCCGATCAAAGCACAGAAAAAACTTCGGTAAGTTCTAAGTTTTTATTAGTTTTGTTTCACGAAATAATGCTTACATATCTCGCATCACCATACGTTTACCACCCCTGCCTGCGTAGGAAGGGTTGGTATTTCTACCTGCGCGATTTATGTGACCCTTGCACCTGTGGGGTAGGCAGGGTCCTATCCCAACTAGGAGATTACTTCGAATGTTTTGACTATTATTTAAAATTGTATTTTGGATATTAAAAGGTTTCTTGTGCCTCGTTAGTTTTGGGGCAAAATAAACAAGAATTTATATTTACTGTTACGGTTAAAGTTTTTAGTTGATTAAAGTAAAAAATCACATTACCAGAATGGGTCAAGACAGATGGGCCAGAATCGACACAGAGTGGGTGCCTGAGGACGCTCGTCGTCACCGAGGCAGGCCCAAGAAACGCTGTCGTGACGATTTGAACTCATTCCTTACAGATTGGCCAGATAAGGCAAAACATCGGGAGAGATGGAAGGAAATGGGGGAGGCCTTTGCCTAGCAGTGGGACAAGATAGGGTAGCGAAAAAAAAAAATGTGTGTGTGTGTGTCTACTGAGCTGGTCCTGGGTTCGGTTCCTTGGTCTGGCAAAGTGTTATTGGGTTCTTGGTTCTTCCATTAAGAATTTCTCATTAGCAGCCACGAAGTCTGTATTTGTGCCCGGTTGATGGCCTCGACCCTATTATATGTGAGTGTACTATTAGGTAATCATCATCATCATCATCATTTCAGCCGAAAGACGTCCACTGCTGGACATAGGCCTCCCCTAAGTGTCACCACATTGACCGGTCCCGTGCGTCTCTCATCCAGCGGATCCCCGTAACCTTCACCAGGTCATCGGTCCACCTAGTGGGAGGCCTTCCAACGCAACGTCTTCCGGTTCGCGGTCGCCACTCCAGAACCTTCCGGCCCCATCTCACTATTAGGTAAACCTCTACTTAACCCTTCGTGGATTAGAGGAGTGACGTTATGTTATATTAATGAAATTTTTCGTTGTTTTGCAGAACTCTTAATTTTTTTTTAAATAATTTCATAGATGAACATGGCACAAAAACTAACATTTTCACAAGAACCACAATAATTATGAAACTATACTCTTTAAACTGTAAAATAAATACGGAAACCCAAACTAAACTAAATCAGCAGAAATAATTTGACAGCTAACATATCAGTGGTTTAAACTAACGGCGGTTTAAGCAGCACAAAACTAAAATCACCATAAAAGTTCCATTAATATCTGTCTAGTAATTTCAAGCCGTGCACACACAAACAGGCAAAATTACGAAAACATATAGTTTTATTATACCTACGACTAATTTATTTTTGACGTATAGAGTTGAAAGATTTACACAAATGTATAAATCTTAAGATCAACTTTTTTTTGAGTTATCAATCATAAACGTTGGTGTAAAAAGTGTCGTAAATCAATTATTTGTTGAAATGTAGCACATTTGTAGTAAATTTGTTATGAATAAGGGTGGTCCCGTAATATCGTGATTTGTGATACCAATCTCTGTAAAAAATCTGATGGTTTTAGTAACTCTATGATAAAATACGAATGCATTGGACCTAGTTAGAACTTATGGTATGCCCTGAAAGTTTCTACGTATTAACAAACATTTTTGTCTGTCTAGCCTTTCCCAACTATGTTCAATGCAGATGCAACTGAATAACAGTATTTTTATTTTAGTTATTTTTTGTTTTAATTTAGTTTTTTGTAGTTTTTTTCTGTGAACGTGGCGTCACCATTGGGCCCTATCAGAATACCAGCGCTGTGACATTTATCTATGATAAATGTCCCCCCTGATATGAATGATACCCCTTGGTAAGATTGGTTGTCATACTTTTGCCTATAACGACGGTCAATGATCTACGATTGGCAGCTGAGAGCAACGGCTTATCGAGCTTTTCAAGGCACAGAGGAAACTTAGTGTGAAATATGTGGACAGCCAAAATAAAATACTTAGTAACGTAGCAGCATGTATTATACCTTATTTGTATTGATTTATTTATGTAGGCCACACATAAGTGGGTGCGGTAACAATAGACGAAAAATTCCAAGCAGGGCAGGTCGCGGGTAAAAGTAGGCACATAAATAAGCTTGCAGTGGTGACCCCATAACTATGCGTGGGTTATGTGGCCCATTCACCATTCCCATAGGTAAGTACAGAACGAACAATGTACTAGTTTCTTAACATAAAACATAAGACCTGTAACCACTGAAGGGTTAGGCAGACCCCGTTGGGGCTGCGGGTTGTTCGAAAGAAATGCCGCGGCCTCGGCACAAAGGGCTAAGAGAGAACATGGGTGTTTTTTAATCAGTAGAAGTCTGACACTTCCTATCGCTCTGCCCAGAGTGGGAGGAGTCATTTGATGATTTCCAAGCCTCCAAAATAAAAAGGTTAATCAGACATAATAATAATATGTATATCTAACAACTACATCCACATTTCACCGGTTATATTTAAGTCCCATGTAATAAGGGGCGAGCCTATTGCCATCAATCGGACATAAATCCAGACTCCGTTGCTGTTACTGAGAAATTCTTGTTGGATAAACCCAATAATATTGCCCGAGCTGCGAATCGAACCCAGGACCTAATCTTATATTATATAAAAAAAAAAGAAAAAAAAAAAAAAGAGAAGTCCCTGACTGACTGACTGACTGACTCATCAACGCCCAGCCCAAACCAAACCCTTGGACCTAGAAAGCTGAAATTTAAGAAAGTTAAATAGGGGATGAAAGTTGGTATGGAAAATCGACATTTTCACGCGGGCGAAGCCGCTGGCAAAAGCTAGTGCTCAATATTCGCGTTTGTGTAAGAGATTCATCAATAAATAAAAGAGAGGTTTCCTTACGATGGCAACACTTTTGTATTAAAGAGGTACTGCCACTTATACATGTATAACATGCCAATAAATTGTAATATTTCCTAATTTATTCCTTACTAAGATTACAATATGAAATTTATTACACAAGAAACTAGCCATTCGACTCGTAGCCGTCTGTATAACTATATTATGTTATAAACTAGTATTTAATTTCTGTCTATGTAAATATTTGGTAATAAATAAAGGAAATGCACATTAAATATGATAAACTAAAGGTAGATGCTTGATATTAATATTGCTTTATTGCAAATAGGTTAATGCGACATGTTTATTATAGGTTACTAATAACATGAAATACAACGATGCGAGTTTAATACTAGATAATAAATTTAATTGGTTGTGTATTCATAACTGCTTCAAAATATTAACAATATTGTAGAATTAACGGTTTTTTTTTAACTTTCTCGTCTAGATTATTCCTTTTTAGGGTTCCGTACCTCGAAAGGAAAAAAACAGAACCCTTACAGGATCACTCGTGTGTCTGTTTGTTTGTCCAACCATTCCCCCCTTATTATATCTCCGAAACTACTGAGCCTAAAATTTTGAAAAAAAAATACAGAAATTAGTTCAACACTTTTAAATTATAGGAAAATCTATAAGAAATCTATGGTGCTAAAATTACATGAAAAATCTTAAATCTTGAGCTTAAATCATATTAGACCACAGTATGTAGCCACAGCTCTTTCATTTGCTTCTAGTAAGTCCTGAAAGGTGCAAGTGTTTGTGCAGGATGGACAGGATAGGAGGTGGCGCATATCCTGCAGAGGGGCTTTTGAATGTGACATGTTCTATGACTTGCATCAGTGAAGATAAAACACCATCGTGAGGAAACCAGCTTGTCAAGCCTATTCGTCGTTTACCACATTTAGACTCAAACTTCGATCACGACGTTTTTATTAATCCAAATGCCATCTTTTTCGACTACATCATTTCAGGCATTTTTTTTACTGCGGCGGAATATTAACTTATTACTATGAATGTTAACCCTTATTAAAATAAAGGTATAATGCTTACCACTTAAGTTTTTTGTTAAAAAAAGTATTTTTCTTGCACCGGCAACATTTGAATTTGTTAATAAGTAAAAAGTTGTCTTTTTTACATTCAAATAGTGGGAACTTTTTATTTATAAACGTCACCCGTCCATATACGTCAATGTCAAAGTGAGCCAGTCGGCAGTTTGGTGAAAAAAATTTTAAATTGTTGTGACGTTTCTCAAAAAATTTTAGTTTTGTTCAACAAAAAATCCGTTAAGTGTTTTTTGCGTTCAGATTCATAAACTATGTTATATTCTTGTTGTTTTGCATCCATTAGGTTGAAAAATCCGGTAATATATGCATGTTTTTTGATCGTGTGAAGTTATAGGTAATAGTGGTAAATTATATGCCATTGTGCAATCGTGCCTAACTGTAAATTGGATTTACTAATATATTTATGTGACTCTGTGTGCTAAGTCATGTTTCAGGGTTTTTCACACTGCGGAGGAAGCTCAAGGAGAATAAATACATATTATTATCTACTTTTCATAATTAATAAAACTTTCTTTTTATTATGAACACGAGTAAATTTTATTTACCAACGACAAATAGACATTACATTCATAACTACATTCGAAAAAATGTTATTAGGTACCAATTTTTTTTTTGTATTACTTAAATTACACAAGCAAATCCAGGGAAAACAACTAGTATAGAAATTCGTTCAAATCGTATTGGATAATGGTAACTATTTTACCACCATCGTAATATTTTCCAAGTCGATAATGGATAATGGTAAGATATTTACCACCGAAAAAACCCCCCTTTCCCTCCCCTTTTTAGTTTTTTTTTCATCAAAAATGAAATCAGCAGCCCCTAATTACCTAGAAACAAACCTCGTTTTCTCATAAATATCCACAGGGGCTCGTGTTTGTTTAAGGGTTAAAGAATAAGTTAATATTCCAACATAATTTCACAAGAAACTCACAAAAAGTCGCCTACAATACAGGCTGGACTCCGTTCTGTATGGCCATTTAGATAGAGAAATTTATGGTACCGGTGGCATTCTCCAAGATTTGAGACAAGCCAGTCGTAATGTGAGCGGACCACAGCGCTGTGAAGATAACAAACAGACGCATTTGTGGAAATGTAGCCTCGATTGCTGATTACCAAATAAATAGTGCTGTCTCGATGGACAAACTAGTTCTTAACTGATTCTGTCTTGGTGATTTAGTGGTTGCAAGCGCGATTGCTGAGCATGATGTCCGTAGTTCGGTTACCCGATTGGGTAAAGTATTATCAGGATTTCACATCGGGAATCTGTAGACAATAGCAGGGTGTATGGAATTCTGCCCAGATGATCATGATAGCTATTAAGGAGGTGGCTCCTGAGACAACAAGTTATAGAGAAATCGAGAAGTGGAGAACAAGATGACATACTGTACCGATCCTAAAAATATGGTATAAGGGCCAGAGAATGATGATGACAATAGGCTTGCTCCCTCAAACTCAAACTCAAATCATTTATTTCAATTAAGCCATTACAGGCACTTTTGAATGTCAGAAGGACGGAAGAAGAACGAAACTACGAGTGCAATACGTCATTCTGAAAGCCACCACGCCGAACCACATGCCACAACGAACACTGCGAGCACGAAAGCACGCAGCGATGCAAACCGCAACAACGAATGCTCGAGACCCCGAATCACGGAACAACGAATGCACGCCGCAACGTGCAACCGCCGCCACGGCACACGCCACCGCGCGCTCCCGCACCCACAGCACTCGCCGCCGGTAACATCCGGCGCCGCGCAACCCGACGCAGCAACTCCCGAAACGACGCATTGCACTCCTACGCTACAGTCACAATCACAAGGCATAATAACTTGTGAAAGTACTGTAGTTGCTCTCTCAGACCAAGAAAAAAAGTCTTTTTTTGTTGGTCTGAGTGTTGCTCTATTATTGAGACTTAAACATTACTATTAGGTACACCTTTGTCAAATTCTTTGGGATTACAGGCGTATAGTGTGGATAGGGTTTAGGGGACAATTGGCCTCTGGTCCGCGGCCCAGATTACACGGAGTAGGATCATTAGTGGAAAACTCGGTCGAATGCGTGGACCACAATACCATGGGAAAAAATTATCGTAGTTAAATCGACCCGTTTGGATTTAATTTCATTAAATTGAAAAAAGGTGCAAAATAAAACGTAAGTATCAAAATATGTATTCAATACATTTTTTTTTGGAGATGAATAATTAAGGATAGATAGTAAAGTCCCACAAACTACCAGGAGAACAGAAGTAGGAAGGAGGTATTGGAATCTTTAAATCAAATCTTAATCATTATTCCTTTCTAATACCATACACATACAGTATGCAATGGAGACAAACTGGCGTGAAAGAGATTTTCTACGAACAAAGTATTTTTTTTTAATGACAGTAGTAGTGGTTAAAAAGTTTAGGAACTTTGAAGAAGTTATCCTGACATACATCAGAAGGCACGTGTACGTTCTTGTGGTCTCTAAGAAATTATAGTAGAAGAGCGTAGACGGTTACCATAAAGTTTGTATGTTGATCGGGATAGCTTTCACTTGTCTTGAGGTCCACCAATAAGGATTAGTTACACTGCGGGAGTCCTGTGGGTTTCTTAATAGACAATATTGAGATCTTTACTCGTGTTTTATGAGGGTAATTTGTGTAGGTATCTGTATAATTTTTGTACTGCTGAAAGTCAGCTTAGAAATTTCGATGAGTCTAACCTCTCGGAAAGATAAACTTTTTAAGGGGGAAGCGCTAAGGTAGCGGTGAAATTCAAATTTTGCGAAAACCAAGATCAAGATCATTACCAACGGGTGTGCGTCCCTATATATTATGTGATATGACTGGTTGTCAGATTTTCAGGACACTGATTGCCTGTAACGACAATCAAAGATCTACAATGACAGCCGGGACCAATGGTTTAACGTGCTTTTTGAGGCATGGAGTAAACTCGGAACCTAATGGGACCCACCCATCCACGCCCCAACCTAAGCAAGCACGACTTTACTTAAAGATTGAACCGGACGCCGCATACAGGACACATACAGACAAATACACACTCACAATAGTAAAATTAACATCGCAATATAAAAAATTAAATGATATAGTGTTAGTGATATATTATGTAGTCTTTTAAATGTCAACTAATAGGTTAATTTCCGAAATCTAAAATTAAAATGAAATAAAAATAAGTTAAATTAAATAAGAAATAATGTCATAAATTAATTAGAATGTCATGAACTTATGAATAATACAATTAACAACAAATATTAAAAATACAAATATGGGGCAAATCAGTCATAACAAACGTGAAGCGTACTGCATGTTGTTCCACTATTCAATTTTTTTTGACATGTAACTGTACACAATGCCACAATATTGGACAGTCGAAACTGCCGGCCACAACACTGAGAATGCCGTTGCTACTGCCGCGGGCACGCCTAAGCAAGGATGCTGCTCTCTTTCTGAGAATGGCATGAAAGCCATCAATATGAGCGTTTGCAAACATGCCGGACGCACTACAGTACCTCGGCAGCCGCATCAGCATCCTGAAGGCATTGTTATACTGTACGCGCAGGGCGTTGATTGTCTTTTGCGTATATTCGACCCATAGACTGCACGTATAAAATGACTGGCAAAACGTCCGAAACAATGTTACTTTTACTGCATTACTGCAGCGCGCAAATCTACGGGCCAACATATTGCATCGGACAGCCAACGCCCGGCGCTCTCTCTCAATATCTTCGTGGTCTGATTGGTCCTCCGAGACCCAGTGGCCCAGGTACTTGAATCGCGAGACTCTTGGTAATGAAACACCGTCTATGAAGACGGGTGGTACGTGCGTCACCTTATGACCAGGTGATTGAAATACCAAGAGTTCGCTTTTCTTAACATTATACCTGAGCCCATGAGTCCCAGCATAGTCCACACATATGGTGAGGAGTCTCCGGACGGCACTTATGGAGGGGCCCAGCAACACCATATCGTCAGCGTAACTAATATTGTTGACGTATTTTCCGTCAATGGAGCAACCAACTTTTTTTTTTTTTTTTTTTTTTTTTAAAACGTTGCCCTACACTAGGAATTTCTCCTGTATCATGGGTGCGTTCACAAACATTAAACTCACATGCACAAACACACCCAGACCCGAAACAACTATCTGTAGGCCATACAAATATTTGTTCCGTGCGGGGATCGAACCCGCGACACGCAGCGCAGCAGTCCAATCGCTCAGCCACTGCGCCAACCGTGCCGTCAAAAAAACTTTGGTGTCACTGAGCCTCTCGATGAGACTGTTTACGTACAGATTGAAGAGGCTGGGCGAGGTTAATCCTCCTTGCCTTACTCCGCACCTCAATCTGTACTCATCGGAGATTGCGCCCGCCCATCTTATAACATTTATTTGATTGTTATACCAATAATCAAAAATGTTAATGACTTCATTTGGAAGGCTGGTTTCTGTCCTCATTTTGTTCCACAGCACGTTATAGGATACCAAATCGAAAGCTTTCGAGAGGTCTAAAAAGCAGGCATAGACCGGAGTCTTCCTATCGGTGTAGTACCGGACAGTGTGCTTAAGGCTCAGATCCGCCATTTCTGTCGACAGCCCATTCCTAAAACCAAACTGAGCGTCGTTTAGTTTTATATGTCTGTTCAAAATACGATTAAGCAGACTGTCCAGCACTTTCGCCACTGTGGTAGCTAACGAAATGGGCCTATAATTGCTACTATCTGAAGCGTCACCAGTCTTATTTTTATAATTTTATTTTTTTTATAATTCTTTAGCAGAAATTATACTATCAAGTAAAATCTTGTCAGCAAACCGTAAAAGTTACTTCTTCAAAATCCCCATAGCTATACGGCTATAGCTAAATCCAACAAATCAGTCACAAGAGGTATCTGACCGTTTTGAAGCATACTTTCCAAATAACGTCAACTAAACCATTGACCCAACAATCTCTGAAAGCAATTCAATACGTCAATCCTTTAAGCATGTACTCAAGTTATTTATGTTCTAACAAATCTTGTATAGTCAACAAAAGAATTTGGTAAAAAGTTTTGTAAAATATGGCCAAACCTACTAAAGGAATTAGTTCTTATTGTAGGTTATTTTATTTGTTTTATCATTTAGCATTTGTCGTGTGGTTGTTGCCTTGTTTTTTTGGGGAGGGTGGGATATCATCGAATGACTCCTCTCGCTCTGGGCAGAGCGGTAGGGAGTGTCAAGATCTACTGACTAAAAACCACCCACGTTCCTTCTTAGCTCATTGTGTCGAGGCCGCGGTATCTCTTTCGAACAACCCGCAGCCCCAACGGGGTGTGGTTGTTGCCTAACCTGGTGTTTAAGCCTTCCAAAGGCCTCTGACACGACTGAATATGCAGCAGTCGAGAAATATCATCTCGTCGAGGATAAATAATGAATTCGAAATATCAGAGTTGTGTCTTGGCTTCGATCTCGAGACCTTTGACTGGGCAGTCCAAAAGTCACAGCGTTAGAAGCACTGCTATGTTTTTCATTGATTCGATAGGATTTGGTAATTCAAGTGTCTGTAACTGCTATATTTCGAATAATTGGTTTGATTTTGATTTGATCTTTCAAGACACCGAATTTTCTTAGTTTGAAGGTCAGGGGTTCATAATTATAAGTATAAGTATAAGTACGACGGGCTGGTGTCCGCAACTCCACGTTCGATGCGCGTATTTTGCGTGCAGGTGGGAATATCACTCGATCCACCCTAGCTCCCCGAGAAAAGCCTGCAGTCCCTTGGTGTTACTGGCAATCTCGCGGAGAGTACCTGGGTCACCGAAGTACTTGGTCCTATACCGGGCAACGCCCGGACAGTGCAGAAGCACGTGGGCGGCTGTTTCTTCTTCCTCCATGCAGGCTCGACACAGAGGACTATCTGTGACACCTATAACAAAGAGGTGCTTATTAAAAGTACCGTGTCCAGTGATGGCAGCCGTCACTGTGCGTAGTTGCAGCTTAGTCAGCCGGAGCGCTTGTTTGGTGAGGCGGGTGTCGATGGCGGGTAGCGCCTCCTTGGCCTGCCTGCACTCGCCGTGGTCTAGCCACAGCTTGGCGTGAAGTTCTTTGGTACGTTTCCTTACCAGCGTGCGAAGATAGCCGAACGGGAGTGGCACGATGGGTTCTGGTCCCACCACCGCCATGCTCGAGCCCCTTCGAGCGAGCTCGTCCGCTGCATCATTGCCTCGGGAGCCGCTATGTCCTTTAATCCATTGAATGGTTACATTATTGAGGTTACCAACCTGGTTCAGGCGTTGATGGCACTCGTATATTAGCCCGGAATTGACCGTGGGGCTCCTTAATGCCAGCAGCACTGCCATGCTGTCTGAGAGTATACGGATGGAGTGATCCTTTACCTCCCGAGCCAAGATGGCAGATGCCGCCAGGGAGATACCCAAGCATTCTGCCTGAAAGACAGTGTTGTGGGCCCCCAGAGGTACGGCGATGTGGATATTGAGATCCTCCGAGAAGACCCCTGCTCCAGTACCAGTACCTGTTTTGGATCCGTCCGTGAAGATCCGTACTTCTGCAGGGTTAAGTCCCTCGCAGCGGTGGTCTTCATGGAGTTGGATTTTGTATTTTTTATCGAATACGTACTGTTTGGGTACTCGATCGTTAACAGCTTTCACCAGGGGGAGCTCACTTTGGATTCCCTCTAGTGCCGCAGTATGTTGCGTGCATTTCTTACCCCAGAGTTGTAGCGTATTGAGGCGCAACGCCGTCATCGTTGCTTCCTGCTGAATGAACAGGTGGAGCGGCGGAATTCCCAGTATGGCTTCGAGAGCTGCGGTCGGGGTTGTCCTCATGCAGCCTGTGATTGCCATGCAGGCGAGCCTTTGCATACGCTGCAGCTTGCTTATTGCTGTGATTAATCTGGTACGGGGCCACCAGACCACTGCCCCGTAGGTGATCATGGGTCTGATTACCGCGCAGTAAAGCCAGAGTATAATTTTAGGGGATAGGCCCCACTTCTTACCTATCATTCTCCTGCACTGCCAAAAGGTAAGGCAGGCCCTGCTTAGCTTATTGTCAAGATGACTGCTCCAATTTAGCTTGCTGTCCAGGATGACCCCCAGGTATTTGACCTCGTTGGTTAACTGGAGCTCAGTATCAAATAGCTTAGGTAGGCGATGAGGGCCTAGCATTCGTTTTTGGGTAAACATGACTAGTTCAGTTTTTGTGGGGTTCACTGAGAGATCGAACTCAGCACACCATCGTTCAACTATACGTAACGCCTGCTGAGTGAGGTTGCAGATTGTCCCTGTCACCTTCCCTGAGATGAGGATGGCGAGATCGTCTGCGTACCCAATAGTGTAGAAGTGGTTAGCATTGAGCTTCGTGATGAGGTCATTAATCACCATATTCCAGAGAAGGGGCGACAGCACTCCTCCTTGGGGACAGCCCCTGACTATCACTGCTGACTGCTGCTCTTCACCGAGGCGGACGACTCGTTTGCTAAGCATATTGGTAATCCAGTCTATCAGTACCTGTTCCACCCCGTGTCGGGAGAGAGCGGCGCTGATGCTGGAGAAGTTTGTTTTGTCGAAAGCTCCTTCGATATCTATAAAAGTACCCAGGCAGGTGCCCTTCTGATGTATCGCTTCCTCTATCCGGCCAACCACTAGATGAAGAGCGGATTCAGTGGACTTACCCGCACTGTATGCGTGTTGATTTGCGTGAAGAGGTATTGCTTTTAAGACGCCATCCCTCAGCTCTCTCTCGCATATCTTCTCCATGGTTTTCAAGAAAAAGGAGGTCAGGCTGATCGGTCGGTAGGATTTGGCGTTAGTATAGTCACCCTTACCTGGCTTAGGGATGAATATGACTTTCACTTCCCTCCATCCTTTCGGGATGTATCGAAAGGCCAGGCACGCCCGCAATATGGGCACCAGTCTTTCAGCAACGGAGAGCCCACCCCATTGCAGTAATGCAGGGAACACCCCGTCCGGACCGGACGCCTTGAAAGGATGGAAGCACCCGATCGCCCACTGGACTTTTTCCAGCGTGATCATCATGTGAGCATAGTTCCAGTCGTTTCCTGTTGGAGTTTGGTTTACCTCAGTCCAGTCAATTGTGGGTGTGAAAACGCAACCTGGGAAGTGAGTTTCAGTAAGGACGCGCATCGCCTCTTCTGGAGTAGTGGTAAGCGTATTGTCAGGTTTTCGGAGCACTGCAGGTCCATCAGAGTTCTGCTGTGCTAGTATTTTCCTTACCCTGTTTGCTTGCTGGCAGGATTCTATTTTCCCGCAGTATTTCCTCCAGCCAGTAGAGCTTCTGTGCCGGATGCATTTCTTGTAGCTGGATTTGGCCGCCCGGTAGACGTCCCAATCCTCGTCAGCGTAGGTGTTCATGGCTCTGTTAAGGGCTGACCTTACCTTCCTGCGCTTGCGTTCCAGCTCGGCTCCCCACCATGGTTGCATGCCTGGTGTTGTGGGCGGAGTGGTTTCTGGACAGGACGCATGATAACTGTCTAATAGTGATTTCGACAGGTAACTTACTCTTTCTTCAATCTGGCCCGTGTTCTCAATGGTCGACCAGTGCTTTGTTGGCGTAAGCTTAGTTTCAAGAATGCGAGTGAAGGCAGCTCGATCCGTGTTGCGTGGGTTGCGACGTGGCAGTATAGGTGTCACACAGACCGGGATGTCGAAGCGGATCCACCTGTGGTCCGAGCAGGAGGCCTCTTTCGAGACCTGCCACCCGGTTGTAATGGCCGCTGCGCCCTCCGATGCCAGAGTTAGATCTATGATCGTTCGGCTGCGTCTGGTGACGAAGGTTGGTTCGGAACCTGTATTTAGTAGGGTTAGGTTAGTCGTAAACAGATAGTCAACTAAGGCCTTACCTCTTTCGTTCTGCGTGTTCATGCCCCACAGAGGGTGATGAGCGTTTGCGTCGGCCCCTATGATCACCTCGAGCCGTGTGCACTCACAGTGCTTTACGAGGCGGGCGAGGTCATGCGGGGGTGGCTCCTCTGCCTCTGGCATATAAGCCGAGACGAAGGCCACCTCTACTTCCGTGTCCCCGCGCTGTAATAGCAGCCTAGCTGCAGAGATATCCCTGCAACAGAATTCCGTAAGTGGCTGTGCTTTTAAGTTACGCGTTGTATAGATGCACGATCTCGGATTATCGTGTTCTGAGCTAAATAGAAGCTTACCCCCAAGATTGGAGAGTCCTTGTATTCTTCCCGCCCTGATCCACGGCTCCTGGATCAGGACTACGGCCGTATGTTGAACCTCCAGCCACTTCCGAAGCTGAGCCGTTGCGGTCTGACTGTGGTGGAGGTTTGCCTGCAGGACTTTACAGGTCGCCGAAGGGGACGCCATCACTGGTCGATCCTTCCTCGTCTCCCTCAAGCCGCAGCCCGGCAAACAGAGAGCCGGCGTCGAAACCGCCCTCCTCCAGGTCAGAAGCCGATGACAATAAATTGTCATCGAGCTCCCCACCCGACGAAAGGACGGTCTCCACATCGGCGACTGCTGGGGCCACTGGCGCTGCTCCCGCAGGCTCGACCGTAGGTGGCACCGTTGTGCTCGTGGAGGGAGTTGCCGCATCCACCCTTGTTACCCCCGATGTGGTAGCTTCTTCGGCCGGACATCCCTGAGGGACGTTGACGTACTTGCCGTTCGAAGTTTGAAACATCACGTAGACTCTCCCGGCACAGAAAGAGAGTCTACGTCCGGCGTCCATCAGTGTTGGGATCTGGTCCTCTGGGATCCCAACTACCATGAAGCAAGCCTTCTCCTGCCTCTTTGCTTGCAGCATGGTCCATTTTTTTATGTCTAGCCACCTATTCTGGTGGCATAGAAGGCGCCCGATGTTGTGTGGGTCCGTAAACACACCCTGGTCGTCCGGGATGAGTATGCCGCATCGAATACGGCGCCTAATGTCCGCCTGCCTCCTGATCACCAGTGAAGCACCAGTGGGACCCGGCATCTCTGCGATGAGCGTTTTCAGCCAATTTAGGGTGACCTCATTGTCACACCACAGCCTAAGGGCCCCTTCGGCAAACGCTGGCCTCGCATTGAAGACGGGCACCGGTAACTCCTCCGCGTCAGGACAACAGGCTTCGGCGAGCATCTTCCTCTGAAGAGCTTCGAGGATCTGGTCCGCCACCTCCTTGTTGATCTGGCCTGTCTTGCCGCATGTGACTGCGACGTCGAGGTCAGATCCCGCAGCTTGGGCGTAGCTCCGGTTAGCTACCCGTTTGGACTCACCAAGCCGAGGCCGCTTGCGCTCTCCACGAGGTGATGAAGTCTCGTTGAGAGCCCGCTTGGCCGCGGCTTGATCGGCCTTCTGCCGTGCCAGCTGGTGGTTGACTGGGTCCAGGTCGGCTGTTGCCGTCCTCTTCCTGCAACCGCTTGCCTGCGGAGAAGATGACATTACCTACAGTAGGTTGTACCTGACCTGCGGCATTCGCCAGCGTTGGTTGAAGGGACTTACCCTTCGCTTGAGCTGCTGCTAGCCGTTGTTTTTTGCTCGGCCTGTTCTTCTTCCGGATGCCACTAGCTGGGGGGACCGGAGCAGCTTGCACTGCGGGGTCCGCACCTTGGCGACGTGGTGCCGGAGCGTTACCTCCCTTCCTGCCCTTGTTCCTGCCCTTCTGCACCCGCCAGTTACGCGTAAACACGTCGTCGGGGGTGCAGAGCTCCGCCGACTGACCAGTGACGGCCAACGGGGGAGGGGCGACTAGAGGAGCTGAAGGCGGGGGAGGATTTGGTAGCAGAGCCCGTCCACCGGCGTTAACCATTGCGGGGGGCTGTGCTGAAGGATCGGCACTGGTCCCAGGCAGCTCCGATTTCCTTCCCTTATTGTTGTGGGACTTGTTGGTCTTGGCCGCGGTATTCGCCGTTGCCAGACCGGTGCCCGCACAGGAGCTCGCCGCGTTAGCAGTCGAACTCCCGGGGGCCGAGGAGGTGCTTGGAGCACTCCCCTTCGGAGTTTTGGCTTTCGCCTTGGCTCCGATGTGTGTGTGTGCAGTGTGAGTGTTTGTGTTAGTGGTTGTTGTATGTGTGTGAGTGGTTGTTGTGACAGTGTGTGTGTTGGGTGTGTGTGTGTTAGTGGCGTCAGATTGTTTGTTGTCCATAGTGTAATGTGAGTGAATTCGTCTCTTTGGCTTCCCACCCTCCTTGGAGCCCGCACCAGGGAACGTCTCGCTACAAGCTAGCTCGAACGTTAGAAATACCATCGAGATATAGGTGTGAGGGGCTGGTTTACAGTGCGACATCGGGTGCTTGATCGGGTTGGCATAGGGGACTGACTGATCCCTTCTGAACTGATCAACCCTCACTTACACCGTCAGCATGACCTTCACCACCGCTTTGGCCATCCTAAGACAACCTCCGCAGACCTCCCACACCTCGCCGTGTCCCTCTGACGGGACACTATGGCCATTTCCCTACCCCCGGCTATTGGGTAGGGCCACCGTTTTGCTTGAAATCCGGACCAAAGAGGGCGTGTTGCCTTGCGGACACATTACCGCCAGCGCCGTTCGGCTCAACCCCCCAGGATTCCTTCATCCCCGCTTACGGCGCTCAACTGCGCAGGTCCTAGCGCAGGTGACTGATTGTACCTGCCCGATGCCAGTTAAGATTTGAGTGGCAACCAAGCCCACCACCATCCAGTCACAGATGGTCGCGGTGAGGTAGGGTGGAAAGCGCCTGGTGGTTTTTGTTACGTCTATTTCATATGGAATTAGACCAAGAACAGGGTGGCAACCGCGTGAAGGTGAACTCACCAGACTTGCCTTGAGGATCTACACGACTGTGGCGCTCTCCCTCAAGACCCCGCCACCTTACCGCCTCTGAAGGAGGCAGTAAGGTAGACTTGCATATATTCTAACAGCCATGTGTAAGCAAAGCGTGTCGTTGTGCAACCGTGAAAGCATACATGCAAGCCAACCAGTTCATAATTTCCGTGCAAATCTTTTATTTAAACACCACTGTTGTGAATTAGGTCCAGAATTTCAGTAAGTCAATGATTACTTACTTAAGTATGCAGGTAGAGATGTACAACGATCTTGTGCGTAAACGAAAAGGCATCCACTGCTGGAGAGAGGCTTCCTTCAAGTTTCTTTACCGGGATCCTTTCCTTTAGGGACTGTCCATACCATACAATCCCTTCCGCTTTCATATTCCCTTTCTTGCCTTCCGGTATACGTACGAGAGTTCGGAGCCCTCTGCCTTCCGTTCTACAATTTTTATCCTGGGCTCGCAACCACTTTAGTTAATAATTCCTAGTTGTTCTTGGGGAACCTTGGCTCCTCAAGGTTTTTTTTATTTACCTGAAAACTGTTTTGTCGACTCATCATCATTGACTAACCTTTTAGGCTAGGTTTTAGGCTTCCTATCAAACTAGATGTAGCTGACTGCATGAAGAGACTTCCTATCTGACCACGCAACGCAGTAACTGGGGAATACTGTTCTGAATTGAGCCTATTTGGCGCAGCAGTGAGGCACACAATATTATCTATCTATATCTATAAAAGCGAAAGGTCACTCACTGATTCATCACGAAATCTCGAAAACCGCTGGACGTACAAAGATGATTTTTGGCAGGGAGGTAGTTTATGGTTAGTAGACGTCCGCTAAGAACGGATTTTGCGAAAGGGCCGGATTAGGGTGGTCTAAGGGCCCTCGCAAGTTTGTATGAAACTCCTTCATTTTTTGTGCTACAATCTAGATTTTTGGCAGGGACGTAGTTTATAGTCAGTGGGCGTCTGCTATGAATTAATTTTGCGACAGGGCCGGATTAGGGTGGTCTAAGGGCCCTCACAAGTTTGTATGAAAGTCCTTCATTTTTTGTGCCACAATCTTCATTTTTGGCAGGGACGTAGTTTATAGTTAGTAGACGCCTGGTAAGAACAGATTTTGTGGCAGGGCCGGATTAGGGAGGTCTAAGGGCTCTTGCCAGTTTGTATGAAAGTTCTGATTTTTTTGTGCTGCAATCTAGATTTTTGGCAGAGACGTAGTTTATAGTCAGTAGACATCCGCTATAAATTAGTTTTGCGATAGGGCCGGATTAGGGTGGTCTATGAGCCCTCACAAGTTTGTATGACCGTCCTTCATTTTATGGGCTACAATCTTGATTTTTGGCAGGGACGTAGTATGTAGTTAGTAGACGTCTGCTATGAACGGATTTAGCGACAGGGCCGGATTAGGGTGATCTAAGGGCCCTCGCAAGTTTGTATGAAAGTCCTTCATTTTTCGTGCTACACTCTTGATTTTTGGCAGAGACGTAGTTTATAGGCAGTAGACGTCTGCTATGAAATAATTTTGTGACAGGGCCGGATTAGGGTGGTCTAAGGGCCCTCACAAGTTTGTATGAAAGTCCTTAATTTTTCGTGCTACAATCTTGATTTTTGGCAGAGACGTAGTTTATTGTCAGTAAGCGTCTGTTATGAATTAATTTTGCGACAGGGCCGGATTGGGGTGGTTTATGAGCCCTCGCAAGTTTGTATAAAAGTCCTTCATTTTTCGTGCTACAATCTTGATTTTTGACAGAGACGTAGTTTATAGTCAGTAGACATCTTCTATGAATTAGTTTTGCGACAGCCCTGATTAGGGTGGTTTATGAGCCCTCGCAAGTTTGTATGAAAGTCCTTACTCTCCTGATTTTTTTCAGGGACGGAGTTCATGGTGAGTAGAGGTTTGCTAAGAACAGATTTTGCATTAGGGTCGGATTAGGGAGCTCTAAAGGCTCTCGCGAGTTTGTATGTAAGTTTGATTTTTGTACTACCGGCCTGAAATTTAGCAAGTGTATTATCTAACAATTTTTTTTATGACGATCTGGACTAAGGGCTACCGCAAGTATATAAATGAAATCCTTGGCGTTTTGGAGCTGAAAATTGGTATAGAGATAGAATATAGATAAGACATATGTATTTGTATGTGTGGGAACAGATTTTATAACAGGGCCAGTTTAAGGGAATATAATCGCTTCGATTGGCATTAATTGTCATTCGCTTTGGCATAGTACATCCAGAGGCAGTCCCACACATACATACACGTCAAAATTTCCTCGCGAACGAAGTCGCGGGCAACTGCTAGTTTAATTATATAAGCCTTGGCGGAGGCCTTTGCCCAGCAGTGGGACAGCATGGGCTGATCAAAAAAAAAAATATTATTGTTCTGTTGAGATTTAAGTTCATAAATTTTAGTTTTTGTTGCGCGTACTATTGTGGTATGTGCCAAATAAATATGTATTTTTTTCCTCTTTTCAACCGACTTCCAAAAGAAGGAGGTTCTCAATTCGACTGTGTATTTATGTGTACTACTTCGTCATTTATGAACCGATTTAAAAATCCTTTCATTATAAGAAAGGATGGAAACAAAATAGGGTTTTTAGGTCCCACAGAAATTTCATCAAATCGGTTCAGTACCTACTTTAGTTTTTTTCCCTCCTAGCCTTTTTTTCTTTTCTTTCTTTTTGTGGACAGTACTTTAACATTACCATAAACACAAAGTTACTGACAGACAATCCGTTCTGCGTATGGCCGAAGTTGAAGTGATTTCACATTGTAGGACATGTAAGCGAGGCTACATTGAGTTGTCTATCAACGTTCAAGGATCAAGATTTCATTGTGTCGTTGTAGTAGGACAAACTAGGGATAGGTAGGGTATTGGAAGTGGGAAGTCTGTGTTGCTTGAGATAACATAACATCACACGTACAATACTAAAGGGTAAGGCAGAGGTGTAGGTATCTAGTAGCTCACCCACATTTAGCAAGTTTGGTTTAAGAAACCAGTTAAGTTTAAGTCCCAATGTAAAAGGACAAAGGCTTATTACCGTGGAGTATTCTGTCACCTTTGGGATGGCTCAGCTAAATACCAACTTACCACACTTGACTCTGTAGAGCGCAGAGCCAGGAGGCTACTTGGCAACGATAAGCTGGTTGCCAAGTTACTTAGCCTGGCCTTCGCCGCGTCGCCAAGTTGCATGTCTGCCGGTCTTCTACAGACGGTAATTCGGAGAGTGTGCGCATGAGCTATTTTAAATTATTGAATGAACGCTGATTGTTGTATATGTTTTGTTATGTTGTGTATTATGTTAATGAATAATTTAATCTTATAATAATTTAATAATTGTAATTGAATGATAATAATGACATAATTAATAATGATTATTATAATTATAGATATAAGTATGTCGAAGATAGCACAACTATTTCGGGTTCATCGTTGTCAGAGTCCAAGTTCGGCATGGCGGAGGTACGAAATAAGAGTCTCAACACTGATTACAACCGCCTATTTATTTACTTCCGATAACAAATTAACAAAATCTCAAACGATCAAGCCGATGGAAATGGATTAAAGTACGGAAACGCGGTCAGTTCAATTCGATACAGGCGGGCAGAACGACCGTTCGCACTCATGTCTCACCAAAAAGTCCCGTCCCTCAAATCAAATGCGTCTAATGTCAACGTCAACCGACCACTGACCACTGACGTCTGACTTATCCGCTCGCTTGCTTTCGATTTCAAGAAAACCGTCGAGCTTTGCTCGTGACATTTGACCTAAACACTCGGCGCAGCCGCCCCTCATTAAAACTTGATTTACAATCGATACGAGAGACCTAGCGTAATTTTGTTTATTGTTTTGTGTAGACAAAAAGATAAGGAAAAGAGTAACGTTTGTTATTTTGACAAAAGTTGCGTGTACAATATTTTATAAGAGGCTGAAGTTAAGGTCGAGCATATTTTGCCGGTTGGTCGAATAACGTGAAATTGTGAAAAAGTTTGCGCGATAGGTATATAGTTTTTCGTCATTTTTATAAACTAGACTAGTTATTTGTACTATTGAACAAGAAACAATAACGATTGTGGTAATAAATCGTCACTAAAAATAAAAGGACACAAAGCACAAAGAAACACAAAATGTCGGCCTCAAACTTCACTTATTAATTGTAAAAAAAAATTCGTCGGGTGATGTTGCAAACTTGCGTCTAAATGATAAACAATCTAATAATCTATGGTTTAAAGGCGTTTTGAAAGGACTTTACAGTCTTTAAAATAGAGTTTAGAGTTGTTTAACAAAAAATATATTTTGGCAACGATCGTTGCCGAAAGCAAGCGAGAGAGTTTTGGTTTTGGAAACAATCGTTGCCAGAAGCAAGCGAGTGGATATCACAACTGACATTTGACATATGACAACTGACAGCTGTCAAACCAGACCTGCCACGCTCTGTATCGACCTCACCCAAGCTCACTGCTTGACGTTTCCGAGTTTTCCGACAAACGATGATAGATGGCGTTATTCTAAATTGTCAACTCTAAATATTGTGCCTCGGTGTTGAATCTGCGACACGGCCATCTTGACATTTCACACGTCCTCGTGTGAGGTATCTGCAACAAGACGTCACGGAAAGTAAATCGTCCCTTACTCGGCCTCCCTGGCCAAGACGTCGGAGTATTATCACTCACACACACAATTCAAAACAAAGTTTTGTTCTGATCCATATTCTCATCAAATCTCATAAAGAAAATCTCAACATTGAAATCAACATTCTTCAAGAATCATCAACTTTCGACTAAATCTAGTATCCGATCAAATCCAGTATGCAATGCTCTGCTCGGTACCATACAACACACACAGCTTCCAACAGGCAACCATGGGACCTCCATTCGGTACCCAACCTCAACACATCTCATTGCCTCCATCCGGCAACCATGGGACCTCCATCCGGTACCCAACATCAACTCAACACATTGCCTTTATTTAGCACCTTTAGCTACATTGCCATGCTGGACATTGGCCACAGCCCTCAAGTAAACACTTACACGCGTGCAGCAACGAACAGCATTGCAATGTATGGAATCTGAGTCACTTGCATACTACATTTGCATCTTTTACCTCTCACTTAAGGTCTGACCCCTTCATCATCACCCGATCTCGATTTGTCAGTGTCTATCGTGTCAAAGTCAAATTTACAGTCAGCAATTGTGTCACATGTCTGAATTGACCGTATTTTCTCAAATCGTATCTCATTTGATGACATTATGAACCGAAACTAATCGCAAATAACTGACGGGTAAAACGTGAAATAGAATTTCTAAAACAATTCCATCGGTCTCAACAGAAGTCAAAATTTGTACAGTTGACCTTACAGAAGTCTGCCCAATACCAGTTGTTCGGCCATTCCTGGCCCAAGTAGGTGGGGAATAAAAGGTATTCTGATCAAAATCATTACAGGTTCTAATGAAAATCATAACAAACTCTTTTTCCCAAAGCTGACATGTCGAACAACACCCATACTCATTCAAATAATAGGAAACTCATTAAAATATTGCAGTGCCCATACTCTGACCTCTATCCGGTCTTCATCATCACACTTATAGCCTCCATCCGGCCATAAGCATCAAAACAATCGACCTCCATCCGGTCTTCATCATCACACTTATAACCTCCATCCGGTTATAAGCATCAAACCAATCGACCTCCATCCGGTCATCAACACGTAACCTCCATCCGGTTACATACACAACAGGCAACCTCTATCCGGTCACCTCCACATACAGGCAACCTCTATCCGGTCACCTACACATGTAACCTCCATCCGGTTACATACACAACAGGCAACCTCTATCCGGTCACCTTCACATGTAACCTCCATCCGGTTACATACACAACAGGCAACCTCTATCCGGTCACCTCCACATGTAACCTCCATCCGGTTACATGCACAACACCATCAAGATAATCATTTCGAGCCTCTATCAAAATATTTTTTAAAGTAGGGTTGTTCAACATGTTACTTTATTTTTCCTGTAACGTTACAGGTTATAAGAAAACTCTTACTATGCTAGGTACTTTAAATGTTAAGTTGACCACTTAGTATTCAACTAGTCTTGTTGTAATATGGGATCTAGAAATCACTAGTAAACAAAGATGAATATGCTGCCAATAGATTAATTAATTGGGAACGAAATTCTAACGGAATATCTGTATCAACTGTATTGAAATCAATTTGAATATTAGAAGCATTCTTGAGCTTATTTGAAACATCACATAACCTAACAACCTTTTCACGACACAAAAACAACACTATCACACGTCTAACATTAAATCCTTGTTGTAAAATCTCAACGCTCAAGATCAAAACAACTATCCGGTACAACATGAAATAAAATCTCTAATAGTAAATCGATAATCATAACCTCAGTAAATAATTGTGAAGTACAAACTATCATGACCTATCCCGGGTCAATTTACAATGTTATTTACACGCTTGCCACTGAACTGTAACGAACATTTTTGATCAGAGAGCATTCGGCACCAGAATCATAGTAAAATGGATACGACTCACCAGATTCATCAGCACACCGCTGGGATTGCTCACATAGCAAACTTCAACGCGTCGCTCGCTATGTGCCACTGCTGCAGGCACTACCCCGCAGCTGCTTGGTCCGTCACTCCGCCTGCCGCGCCGCCGCGCCGCGCTGTTGCTTGCCTCCTTGATATTCTTCCCAGGGCAGTTGGATGCGTAACATTTGGGTCCAGTGTATGGCTCATTAAGGCAGTTCCTCTTCGCGTCAGGGTCTTCACGATCGTCATCACCCTACGAGGCGCTCCAGACAGCTATAAACAGCTCCTTAAAATCGCTCCATTTCATCCCAGGACAAGATATGGACGACAGCCATGACGAAACTTCTCCCATGAGTCTCGTGGAATTCGCTGCGTCCCTTGTAGGCGCGCCACAGCGCCGGTTGCACGGCGCTGCTGTCTTCACAGCACCCCGGCGGTCCATCCCCACCAGGTGAGACCAACGGTTACCCGGAGGAGGCCCAGCGGAGGACGACCAGCGACGGAGGTGCCGACTTACGATGCACCTACAGTGGATGTGTGGCTCCGGTCCGTCCCGTTTCTCCCATAAGTGCGCGGTTCAAGGCAATCATCAACGATGCACCTTGACTATTCGGATCGATAACACACATGTCGGCTGTTGCCAACCTAGCACGTGGGACAATATTCCGTTTTTCAGGGTCAAAATGCGGTAGGCGAATATCCGTACTCGCAAAAGATGTTTTCATTGCTTGCACAATAGTCATAAAGTTTTTGTTTAGCTGCTCGAACAGAAAACACCACATTTCCGTTTCTATGTCACTTTCAGACGCACGCGCATTGTCTTTACACTTTTCCGGCCTAGCACTGTCACTTACACTATGTAGGCGTTAGAGTTACATCGCACTTCTGATGTCGAAGATAGCTCAACTACACACATCAAAAGTGTCTAGGGATCAACATATATTTTTGCAATAACTTTTCTCCTGATTGATATTAATTAAAATTTTCTTTAAGGATTCATCAAATAAAGTGTTTTCGTTTGTCACAGTAACGATAAACCAAGTCACCTTTGCATTAATAAAGAAATTTGCCATTTTCCTAATAAAGGGATTTTTGACATTTGAACCACTAACATTAAAGTTCGAAAAAAAGACTGAAATAACACATGTTTCTGATTAAAACCAACGTTATTATGGAGCGGCGACGTCATTTAAGCAGGGAAGAAATGCTCAGAGCCGTGGGAATGATAGAAGCTGGTTCCCGGCAACGTACTGTGGCTTTAGCTCTGAATACAAGTCAGAGTGTTATCAGTCGACTTTGGACACGTTACCGAAGCACTGGTACCGTGGCTGAGCGCCATGGAGGACGGTATCGCTGCACCACACGGAGACAAGACCGATACATTCAAATCTTAACTCGAAGAGCTCCAACAATAACCGCCATGATGTTAGCCGTGAGGCTTCATCACTCTTCTGGGAACTTAATTAGCGACCAAACAGTCAGAAACCGCTTGCATGAAGTGAACCTTCATTCCCGAAGACCGCTACGGGTACCACCTATAGCAATGCACAATCGTAGGATTCGATATCAATGGGCTCTTGAACACAGAAATTGGGCAGAAGAACAATGGCGTTTCGTGTGCTTTTCTGATGAGTCTCGTTTTGGTATGAGACCGGATACAAGACGTATACGACACTGGAGAACCCCTGGACGCCAACAGCGATTAAAATCCTGCCAGGAAGTCCATCCTTATAGTGGTGGAACCATCATGGTATGGGCGGGTATTTGGATCGGCGGAAGAACTGAGTTGATTTGGATCAGAGGCAACCTCAACGCTCAAATTTATACTGAGACGATTGTATCAGACGTCATCGTTCCTCTACAAGTGCAAATCGGTCCCTTATTTCAGTTAATGCATGATAATGCACGACCGCACACGCGCAAGAGTTGTAAGACAGACTCTCGCCGCAGCTAACATCAATGTCCTGCCCTGGCCTGCTCAGTCGCCAGACTTGAACCCTATTGAGCATGCATGGGATATGCTACAGAGAAGAGCTCTGCCGAATATGGAGGGTATCCAGTCGCAAGAAGACCTTTTTTTGTTGTTGCAACGAACATGGGCGGCCATTCCACAGCGTGATTTGGATGAACTCATTTTGAGTATGCCAAACCGATGTTCTTGTGTTGTTAGTATTCGCGGTAGAAACACGGATTATTAATTGTTTAAGTTACCCAATAAAATTTTAAAGAAAACTGTTATTTCAGTCTTTTTTTCGAACTTTAATGTTAGTGGTTCAAATGTCAAAAATCCCTTTATTAGGAAAATGGCAAATTTCTTTATTAATGCAAAGGTGACTTGGTTTATCGTTACTGTGACAAACGAAAACACTTTATTTGATGAATCCTTAAAGAAAATTTTAATTAATATCAATCAGGAGAAAAGTTATTGCAAAAATATATGTTGATCCCTAGACACTTTTGATGTGTGTATTTCGGGTTCATCGTTGTCAGAGTCCAAGTTCGGCATGGCGGAGGTACGAAATAAGAGTCTCAACACTGATTACAACCGCCTATTTATTTACTTCCGATAACAAATTAACAAAATCTCAAACGATCAAGCCGATGGAAATGGATTAAAGTACGGAAACGCGGTCAGTTCAATTCGATACAGGCGGGCAGAACGACCGTTCGCACTCATGTCTCACCAAAAAGTCCCGTCCCTCAAATCAAATGCGTCTAATGTCAACGTCAACCGACCACTGACCACTGACGTCTGACATATCACAACTGACATTTGACATATGACAACTGACAGCTGTCAAACCAGACCTGCCACGCTCTGTATCGACCTCACCCAAGCTCACTGCTTGACGTTTTCGAGTTTTCCGACAAACGATGATAGATGGCGTTATTCTAAATTGTCAACTCTAAATATTGTGCCTCGGTGTTGAATCTGCGACAAGTAAATATTTGCACGCTTGCTTGCAGGCAGAGTACATTGACTTTTTAGGCTATAAGATCTTTTCCTGTAATTTATATGTATTTCTGGCAAATAAACATTTTGATTTGATTTGATTTGAGCTCCACGGTTTGATTCCACCATCTCCCTTCTTCCATCGGGAGACTAAACGTACTGCAGGTTATCAGCCATACCTGGTCGATGTTCCACACATTCGAACGAAGCGCTTTGCTAAGTCCTTTATTATGCGCACAGCCAAGGAGTGGAATTCCCTGCCTCCGTCGTTTTTTCCGAGTTCATAATATCCCTATAATCTATTTAAGTCGCGAGTAAACAGGCTTCTTCTGGGTAAGCTCGTTCAAGAGCAAGCCCATTTTATAATAAAAAAAAATATTAAAAAAAAAGTTATCACTTACCATCAGCTGTGCCTTCCAGTTTGTAACAGTAAAATACAAAAACTCTATAAAGATTAATATCATTGTTATAATATGCATATTTCTAACAACCGGAAGTCATAAAAGTTTAAATTGACACTGCATAGAAATCCCATAGATTTGATCTTCTGAGCTTTTAGTTAAACTACTATAAACTATTTTTATTGTAAATGGAAGTCTCGTATACATTAAAATATTTATGATACCCATTAGCCCACGCATCCCTTTAAGAGATGGCAACATACAATTTTACATTTAAATATACATTATCTTAATCGCGTTCCTATTTAAATAAATCAGATTTTAAATAAATTACATAAATAATAATATAAATTAGAATTAACGAGGTACAACACTAATATATCAATTTTCTACACGCCCTCTCTTGTCATGTAGGCCGGCCAATACAAGCCATTTAGAAAAAGATACATTGCTGCCATTTGGGGACGCCTAGAAAGACATACACTGAGCTTATTGATGAGGTTATCCGGAAAAGACAGGTGCATACTAGTAGTATGAATGTGGACAAGGCAAAAGGAGTATGTAAGGATTGTAGACAGTGGTCTCATGATCTTTGGTAGTCGTTACAGGTTGTCAGTGGCCTGAAAATGTTTGAATGGGACAAGCCCGCCATACTATTCTCAAATTACTGTAGCTCCTGTAAGCCAGAATCAACGGTGGCAACCACGAGAAAAGCGCCGAGACAATGAGGCTTCAAAGTCTGACAACCAGTCTTATCAAAGGGTATCGTATTACCCAGTACTAACTAGGTTGTGGAGGTCAGAAAGGTCTATGTATAATACTGGTATTTAATTGCATCAGGTTAGACTGTAAGCCGACCCCAACATGGTTGGGAAAACGATACGGCATTTGATGATACTTATAATTTGACAAGTTCTCAATTACGAATTCTCAATTCTGAAATCATGTTTAAGTCTGATGATACAACTTCATTTTCACCTGCTGATGTCATTAATCCTTTCTAAATTACAAATTAGTTTTAACTCGTCTAACAGTCCAAGTATTCTATCTGTTGACACATCAACCAGTTATATTTAAGTCAAAAAACTTGTTTAAAATATAAAATTAAGATTAATTTCATGCTCCATAATTTAAACGGATTAGGTGAAGATCATGCAAATATTTCCATCGCAATATTGTCAGAAGATTAATTTTTCCTCTCCTTAAAAATGTTTAGATTAATTTAAATTCACTATAACTATAATTTATTGCTTCCAATAGTCTTTATACAGAGTGTTCAGAAGACGAACCGTATAATTTTCTAGTAAAAATATACAGTGTAACTACCTACATAGCTTAAGCATAATCAGCCTCTATAAAAGAGGTATACTATAATCTACCACGTGAGCCCAGTGTGGGTTGGTAGATGTCACATCTCTTTGAATTTTTGGCTCTAGGACATGCCTCACACAAAACAAAACAATATAGGTACTGTGTTTTAACAAAAAGTTTTTATGACTTGGAAGTTACATTATAGGTATCACAATTACCTTGCCGTTTAAGACATAGGTACTGTTGAAATGAAAATAAGTATATGACTCCCTCTTTAAGTAAGAACATTATGCTCTACCAAACAACCTGTATATCGAGACTTCTACCAAACCCTATCAATAGGAACATTGTTAAATTAGCTATTTCCTTAATAAAGCGTAGTGTCAGAGAGCCGGTGTCTTTTGTGTCGCTCGTTAGTGTCAGACTCTGATGTATACACAATATTTAAGTTGTAAGCAGTGGTGACACCCACGTTATTTCACTCGGCGATGTGGCCCAATTTGGTATAGGGTGACAGGGACTATTGTCGATCTACGTTGTCATAATTAAACTCATCTTCGATATTATCGCTATCTTTTTAATGACAGCAACCATCACACTATCAAAGGCCCTTTGGCCGGAAAAACAAGAGCAGAATCAGAATCATAATCAGAACTTTATTTGTTAAGAGTTTATCCTTACATAGTATAAAACAAAGTCGCTATTTTTGTCTGTTTGTTTGTCTGTATGCTTAAATCTTTAAAACTACGCAACGGATTTTGATGCGGCTTTTTTAATAGATAGAGTGATTCAAGAGGAAGGTTTTAGTATATAATTTGAACGACATCCACGCGGGTGAAGCCGCGGGCATCAGCTAGTTATAAACAAAGTTTTCCGCTGCATCTGCATGTCTGACTGTCTGTTCGCGATTACCACAAAAACTACTGCACCGATTTTCATGCTGGTTTCGCCAATGGATGGAATGGTTCTCGAGGAAGGTTTTAGTATATAATTTGTCAAGTTCCGACATGTACGCGGGCGAAGCCGCGGGCAGCATCTAGTTTAGTATAAAAAACTGTATTGGTAATCATTTTAAACCTGCATCAATTCATCTTCTTAGAAAGTTTTGAAGTTTGACAGATGCCAATTCTTATTAGAGTCACACAGGGCGTATGATATTCGTCTATTTTGATTCCAATACGAACAACAGTGTCCTATACCTCAGTCCTCATTAATCTATAATGTTGCTGAGGGCCTGTGGGCGGAAAACATCGACTGATTACAATCTGAAGAGATTAGGTACCTATCAAAGTCATCTGGTAGATAATCTGTGCCAAATTTATACAAATATTTACCTGGCACTTGGTGCTTGATTAAGAGGAGGTGGTCAAATAAGGTTTTGTTAGCAAAATGAATAAGTAACTAGCTAGCTCTTTGCTCTTAGTTTACTTAGGTGGAGGGAGATTCATAAATACAGCTACTGATTCATAGACAGCCTTGTTGATCTAAAGGTCGCAAGCGTCCCGTCGGGGCTGTGGTTTGTCGAAAGGTTAACGCGGCTCCGACACTCGGGCGAAGAAGGAACATGGGTTTGGTTTTTAGTCAGTAGAAGTCTGACACTCCCCTTCGCTCTGCCCAAGAGCGAGGGGGGGGGGGGGTTATTCGATGATTTTCCACCCACCAAAAAAAAGCGTGACTACTTAGCATGAGTTCCGGCTGGGTTCGACTCCTGGGTAGGACAAAGTGTCATTTGGCTTTTCCTTCAGGAATTTCTTAGTAGCAGCCACGGATGGGTGTTTTTTTTTTATTAACAATAAAACTAATAATTAAAAATGACTGGTGAAATGTGGTTGTACCTCTTGGAACACTTTTACCTAACCTAAGTTACAAACTATCTGTTTCAAGTTTACTTAAAAGTTAACTAAGGTGATGACTCGTGCCCGTCTGAAAGAGATACCACGGCCTCGACACAAAGGGCTAAGAAGGAACATGGGTGGTTTTTAGTCAGTAGAATGACTCGTCGGAGTATAAATGTTGTACACACGGCTACACATCAAGCTATACAAAACCAGTTAATCTTGGCCTCACTTTACTAGATCTTTTCGCACACTGAACGATCAGATTATACTGGTTTTGTATAGCTTGATGTGTAGCCGTGTGTAACTGCCCGAAAATCGACGGGACCCTTGGTAGGTATCGTGGCCTGCCTGTCCTGTTATTTGATTAAGTAATGGACCTATGCTTTACCTTTTCAAGTGAAATCTTTAAAAATACAAAAAGAGATTTGTGGCCCATGAGGGGATCGAACCCGCGACCTTCGCGTTATTAGCACGACGCTCTAACCAACTGAGCTAATGGGCCGATGTACGTGTTGTCGAAATACGGTAGCAATACACTAGAGCTCCCAAACCTTACAATATTATGTTGATAAATCTGATAAAACTAAAGAAAGTGCCAAACTCGACGTCACCAAATGGGCCGACTTAATTTAAATTATCATCAACACGCTAAGAAGAAGTTTACTTTGAAATATTAGTGTTTAATTCAATTAACGTCGCAAACAGACACTTATTACAAGTTTTCTGATGATGAGACTTTTTACCCGACTGCGTCGAAGCCCAAAAGGAGAACCTGTGTATATGTAAGTATGTATGTATGTCCGTTTCTTTATTCCCTCATAACTCCTTAACGGATGAATGGATTTGGATAAAATATACGTCGTTAGAGCAGTGCGAGTGTCACTGGCTACAATCAAATTAAAAAACTATTGGAAATTGAACTTATATGTTTATAAGCACAGACAAATCGACAAATCTTTTAAAAAAGGAAATAATCGTATTTAATACAAATAATTTAAATCGTCTGCGAAGTAATCTACGTATCCCCCGATAAGTAAATTACTACGGGTTGTTCGAAAGAGATTCCGCGGTCTCGGCCACAAAGGGTTAAGGTGGAACATGGGTGGTTTAATCAGTAGAAGTCTAACACTCCCTTCCGCTCCGATTTCCCATCATCAAAAAAAAGGCATTAACCACTCGATAAAGAATTACCTATAGGACGAAGCCACCAAGTTCATGGAGTTCATGGAATGAACTGGGTGGTAATTCAAAGTACTCATCATGATCCAGACCTTCTAAAGACCTAACTATTCAATTTATTCGTTTTTATTGCCCACTCTCCTAAGAACTCACAGATGGTGGTACTTTGCAACAATGTTGCAGCATACTTTGAAGCCAGATAGTTCGCTAACCGTATCTGAATCGTTTGAAACTAAAGTTACTTTTGAACCACGGAGGTATTTGTGAATGAAGTCTTAACCCGACATGGCAATACCTTACTTATTATCATCATCTTCCTGTGATAACATAAAACAATTTAATGAGTGACAAATACAATAAATAAGCCTTTTTCAAACAGGATAGGACTTTTTTACTCCTTAAAATGAATATTACATGAAGAAAGAAAGTTCAAATGATTTCTTTTTCAAAGTCACTGGAATAGTGGCAATATTTTATAATGTTTATTGAAGATAAAACGAGTGCTATAGGTTAAAACATAAAAATCAACATTTTGTTATTATCTTTGGTGGTTTTGTAATTTTTCCCGAACCTCGCATAATATGTACTTGTCACTCCATCTACTCATTATTTAGTGTCGTGTAGTGCATCTGTTTTAAAGAGAACTTTCATGAACAAATTACTATCAGAATAAATTAATTTTACAAGAGAAGCTTATTAGAAATTATATGGTTATTTTAAGATAATCTTTCGTTTATGTCTCATTGGATTGAACTTCGAGTGCTATTAGAATTTATGTAGCTTGATATTTAAGGATTTATCCGGTTAGACTGGAAGCAGACCCCAAAATAGTTGGGAAAAGGCTAGGCAGATGATGATGATGATATTATCTAAGGATTCGTTAACTACAACGTGGGATTTAATACGTGGATCCCTATCCGTCTTATAATAGTTTTATTTATTAACACATAACATAACATCACGCATGTAATTCCCTAAGAGTTACACAGAGGTGTAGGTACATGCATTAGTGCAGGGTACATGTGATTTTCTCCAATTTTTTTATTTTTATTAGACGATAGATTAGAGATGCTGTTAGCACTTCGAAGTAGTAGTTAACGGAGTTTCTTATAAGACCTTCAGTTATTTCTTAATCAAAGAGAATGGTGTAATTGTGCTTCTTTCACACAAGCTGGACAAGACTTCCCTGAACCTAGAATGTAGAAAAAAAACCGCCGGAGTAGATAATACCTATACCTTTGCTAACCGCCCATCTACCGACGCCGATACCTTTGCCTTCCGAAAAAAAAAAACAATAATTCCTTCTAGATCCAAGTTTTCGAATACCTAACACATTTTATATTTTATTTACAGACCAGCGTCGAAGATTACTCTCGACAAAAAAGGAGCACCATTTAACCACTGCCGCCGATGATCGCACCATTTTAGCCTGCACGGATGATCGGCACTTATTCCCATCCAGCTAAGTGCAATTATCGCTTGAGATATAATAGTTATTTTGATTAGACCTCTTAGCATAGTTTCACTTTAAGACGCTTCATCTTGAGATCTAGAAAAAAAGGATGGCAGGTTGGATTGGAGTGGGTACGGTTGGTTCCTTATATTTTTTTTCCGGTAGTACAAAACGATCTGATCTATTGAAACTTTCTCGATGTGAGGAAGGAAAATCACTGTATGGTTTCTTCTGGTGGAAGGATCCTATCACTTTCACCCTCACTATGACCAACCCTGAATTAGGTCTTTTAATCATTTTTTTTTATCTTATTTATGATATGATCATAACTTTCATAACACTTTATATATGTTGGTCAATGTACAGTACGATCAAATTATCTTGGCAGGTCTGAACATAGGCTCTGCGAACGTTTACGCATGTAAACTTGTGAAGAAAACTGTTACTGCCATTGCAGATAAACCAATACCTATACGATCGAAAATATCTAATTTAAACAGTGAGAAATACAAATAAAATAAATATCATAACACTTTTATACATTAGTTGTAACAAAATAACCTGCACGAAGTTCGGACCTGCCAAGATAATTTGATCGTACTGTACTAGCGGAAAATTGATTTAACTTTATGACGTCACAACCAATCGTGGCGCGAAGTCATGTGGTTTTTTAATATAATTAATTGGTATTCAGTGAAAATAAAATAAAAATTCGCATGAACTTTTTACACAATTTGTGTTCAAGTTTTATTGTGTTCGTGTTTTCATAAAAACGTTGTTTTTTTTAAATCAAAACCCAATTGGCGAAAAAATAAAATCTGCTTCAAACTAGTTTCGTCCAAGGGATATCGTATTGCCCAGTACTATTAACTAGGTTTTGGAGGTCAGAAAATCTCTATGTAAATTACTGGTATTCATATCATCCTGTTACACTGGAAGCGAGCCCTAACATAGTTGGAAGAGACAAAAGATGATAATTTGTGGAATTATGAGAAACTGCGAGATTAGAGCAACAGATTTGATGCAGTTGCTGTCTTTAGGAAAGTTGTTCACAATACTAAAACAATGACTCTTTTAGAGGTTTATAAGTGAGTTAAAACACATGTATTAGCAAAATGATGAAACAAGGTTTCACTCAAGCTTGCAGAACCCTAAAAGCAGGTTTAAAATCCATCGTACAGTGCAGTACATCTGTCAGTCTGTCATCATACCTTCCAGCTGATTGCACTCAGCCCTCTGAGTGTTTAATGGCAAAACCCTTTGATGATTAGAAAAAATGAGGGATAAAAACTTACTGATATGAAGTTTTATTTAATTTTAAATCGTTTAAATATAAAATACTGCCTCGTTGGTGTAGTGGTGCTGAGGTCCTGGGTTCGATTCCTAGTGACAAAGTGACATTGGGTTTTTTACCCACGACGGAACGGAGCAGGTATATGCGTTTAGGGTGAGAGATGTTTGTGTGTGCACAAAAGTAATGTTCCCACCTATCTTCTAAACTTATGATCCGATTTTGATGCGGTTTTCAATAACAGGTTTGTGTTCGATGAGTTCATGTTCTTAGACAGGTGTCATGGCTGTAACTCACTAATACATAACTAAGGAATATCCGTCGGGGGCTGTCATTAAACCAGCTAAAGGTTTTCTAGTGACGTGAATACAATTATTGAAGAATTGAAGATGTTTAACGACGACATAAAATACACTTATGAGTATGATTAAATTTTTGTTTAAATTTCATATAGAAAAGGCAGCCCCCGACGGATATTCCTTAGTTATGTATTATGGTAAAATTATTATTGCTACATCTAAGTATATCTTCGAGAAACAGATACGTTAGGAAAAGCTGTAAACATCGATATTCATTAAAGTTATTAAGCTATTGCATAGCTTTTAAGCTATTGCATAGCTTCTATCGCGGGCCTTGAGCGTGGAGAGCGAATCCACAAATTCCCTAACGAAAATATTCAAGATTCAGTATTCAACCAGGTTGCTATGGTTACGGAAAATAACAAGGTTGTCAACTGAGGTTGTCAAATTAAATAATTAATTATTTGCTGTTGATAAAAATGCTATGCAATAGCTTTACCGCGGCAGTCTCCGAGTGCCACATTTAGTTTTTTTTTTAATTCTTTTTCAATTAGATTTCTACCGTCGTGGGTTCTTTTCAAAATTTTTAATTTTGCTTAATTTTATTTATCAGGAATTTCTCAGTAGCAGCCACCGAGCCTGGATTTGTGACCCTTTGGGATTTAAGCATAAAAACCTACAATTGATTAATTACAAATGGTTGCAGAACGGATGGCCCATGGGGCCGAAAAGTTCTGGAGTGGCAACCGCGAACCGGAAGACGTTTTGTTGGAAGGCCTCCCACTAGGTGGACCGATGACCTGGTGAGGCACACGGAACCGGTCAATGTGGACCTTGAGGAGGCCTATGTCCAGCAGAGGACGTCGTTTGGCTAAAATGATGATGATGATGATGAAATGGTTGAAAGGATAATCAGTTATATCTGTGGATCTGGAGGATTTTTGTGTTTCACAGGAGGGGCGGTAGATGCGCGCGAGTTCATTTTGCCACCAGTTTTCATACGCCAATGTTCAGCAAAAAACACTGACTACATCAGTCATAATTATGTCTCTGATTGCCTTTCAGTGACTTTCTGGGAATATCGCTAACAGCAATACAAAAAAAAAACTTTCTTGAATCCATTTTTGGCCACAATTTCCGTACTTAGAACAGAATCTAATGAACAGTAAGATAGAGAATTTCTTAATGAAATCCTTTTCTAGGTTTAGGAATTTATAGCTATTAATTAAACCTAGACCAGGGAAACCAAAGTGCTAAGTTTCTTCTGTCTTTTTATAAAATAAGGAATGCATTTCAAACCTCCTGGAGTGTACACTTATGATACTTTGTTGCCAGCACTAGAAGAAAGAATGGAAAGAAAAATGTTTATTTGGCACAGTACTATACGCTTCGACTGCATCATTGGTCTACCGGTCCGTGATCGCATATAAGTGCTACTGTTAAGCATGAAGTTCTAGGTTGAATTCCCAGGTATAGGACAAAGTGTATTTTGTTATTCAATCAGCAATTTCTCAGTGGAAGCCCGGAGTTTGGATTTATAACCGGTTGGTGGCAATAAGCTCGCCCCTATTGCATATTAAATATTACTGCGTGAACTCTACGATGTTTCACTGGATAGTTTCCTACTAGATGGGCCGATGACCCGGTGAAGGTTGCGAGGATTCGCTGGATGGCTTCCCACTAGATGGACCGATGACCCGGTGAAGGTTGCGAGGATCCTCTGGATGCGAGACGCACGGGACCGGTCAATGTGGTGATACTTCTGTGAGGCCTATGTCCAGCAGTGGACGCCTTTCGGCTGAAATAATGATGATTAAAATTCGTCGTATCCTATGAATAAGGGCGTAACAGCAAAACAGCTACTTTTCAGGAGACACAAATTAGTAGAGTAGAAGAAAGACACAAACGTAATTACGGCATCGTCTCTTTTACAGATACGCAAAGTAGCCATTCCATAGAACACGGCCCCAACCACCATTAGGGTTTTTTCTATGTACCCATTATGGAAAATGACTAATATTACTGTTGAAATGTGTGGGTGCACTACGGTACACCTCTATCTAACCTTTTGGGGACATTAGACGTAATGTTATGTAACTGCATGTAGAGAATCTACTACTACCAACCTTACCAATAACTCTTTCATCTACCCACAGCACGAGCCACGCTCATACTCACACGAGATTGAGAAGATTTCTCGCAAGTTCACCTACAATCAATCCCCAACATAACCTGAGCCCTCTTCTCACACCACTAGCCCTCTTCTTCTTTACACAAGAGGTCAGCTAATACTAGGCACTGATTGTACTAGCACGTACTCGTACAATCCCTAATTTGTATTGTCCGGCCCGTTCCGGAACAGGTCGTGAGAACGGTCCGTGTTGTCTTAGAGACATGTACACATCGTGTTGGCACTGTCCACAAGACGCTTTGGGTTGGGGGTTAAGGCATGAGATGTAGCGATTATCTTCTTTGACCGATTACCGATTAACTGCCGCACTCAGAGATATTTAAATATTACTTATGCCGTCACTTGGCAAAAGTTTGACATACAAAACCTCCACAAAAGTGTCAAAATCTTTACTAAGTAATCATTAAACGCCTCCCTGTACGACGGTAAGATTTTTCCTTTGATTTGAAGCTTGTATAAAAGAAAGGACATGATGCTGGGTTTCTGTAACGACTTTTGCCTGCAGAAGCTTTGAACAGGAAGAAAGATTGTTCACACAACCGAGCCACCGATCTGTTATGTTCAAGATAGTGGCCGGTAAGTCATGATCGTGGCCGCAATTTTTTTTTTTTTTTTGTATTGCGCATGGTTGATTGAGAAACACGAGAAACTAACGACAATCCTGCTCATTTTCCTGTTAGAGTATGTCACCGTTTCTTATTAGAAATGGTGACAATAAGCAGACTCTCTGAATTTTGTTGGAATTGAATCCTTACTAAAATTTTAACCGAAACACACCGCTACAATATCTGTTAAAATTTTTAATAGACTATGTTTAAATAGCACAAACAAAGAACAAAGAAATAGTCGGTTTGACTTCTTATTAAATACTAGCTTTTGCCCGCGGTTTTATTTATAAATTGAAGAAAGGTTCCCTTTTATCTTTAAAACTATTACATGAAAAACAATGAATTATACTGCTGACGTATATTTTGACTTCTACTGTCTTTTATTGTACCGTTTCACCAAATCTTAACCCCGCTCTCTTCCCTAACTTGTACCACCCACCATGTCTGTTTGTCCGGCGCGTTGACGGTTCGCCTGTTGACATACAAGGTCGTCGCCCCCCCTTCCGGCTCCGTTCGCAAATATTCACCGCAAACATTATGAAACTGGACAATTCTATACGTGCAGAAGAACAACCATGGGCCTTTGAAGGTTTTTGGACTGTTGGGAAAGGAAGAAAAAGATAAAAATCAAGAGTCTATACTTACTTGAAAAAAAATCGAAGACATGTGACATCTACCAACCCGCACTGGGCCCGCGTGGTAGATTATAGCTCATCCTCCTAAGAGCCTCTCCTAGAGAGAAGTCCTTGCAGTGTCAACAATATAGGCTGATGATGATGATGATTATTCTTGAAATTGAGATGAGAATTATGCAGTTTTATATAACGTTAAAATTACAGTCATAAGACTGCCCCCTAAACACCTCTTTTTATTGTTTCAGCAGCTGCAAAAAGCGGTGGAGATATCGCCCGAGCCCTTCAGGTCCAGTTGCTGAAACATATTCCAGAATGTCGGAATAGGGAAGAATAATCAAAATAAAAATACTTTTTAGTTATGGTCTCTCCCACAAGGTGAACCGATGGCCTATTGAAAGCATTTGATATAATTAGCAATGGAAGATTTTTGCCTGAAATGATGGTGATGATGAATATGTAAACTGTTAAGCTGTTGGGTGTGTTTGTGTTATTTTGTAACTATGTTGTTCACATTCCTTCACATTTTTAACGATAATCCCTGAATTTATGATAGTAAACCAATAAATCCGATGATGTTTCCATCGATTTAATATTATTAGTCTCATGTCATATTGAATTTAATAACAGAGAATAACATTGTTATTTACACACAAAAATAACTCATAATTTCAAAATAGAATGATTCAGGATACATAAATTAAGAAAACGAAATGTCATATCCTAAAAACTTCAAGTATACCGTATTAAATAATTATATTTTATATGACGTTTTTATTTTAGTATTAATGTGAAATAATGCATTGGCTTCTCTCTGCCGTCAATTATTATTTTAATTGAATATAAACGTGAGAAAATTATTATATCTGTCCGTTTGTATTAATTTCTTCTAGATATTATAATGTTTGATAAATGGTTATGTATTGTTTTCGCCTGCGGCTCTGTCTGTATAGAGAATTAATTTTTGATTCGGTATTATAATAACAAGTATCATATAAATTTTGTAAGATGATTTGATAATAGGGGATCGAACTGACTCAAAAATATATGATTCTGTTTAGTCCGTCAGTTAAATTATAGAAAAATATTGGATACGTGTTTTTTGTTCCAATAAATTCATAAAAATTGACTGTTTAACTTAGTAAATTTTTATTAATTTCATCATCATGCGTCGTGACGTCACTTGTAGGTAAAAAATGTACAGACCATTGACGTTTTCGAGGACTTCACGAGTTTTTGAAGCACTGTATCGTCTATCACTGTATCGACGATACAGTGCTTCAAAAACTCGTGAAGTCCTCGAAAACGTCAATGGTCTGTACATTTTTTTTTGTTTACGTGAAAAAAGAAAAAATATGTGTTCAATATTTTTTGGAAATCTATCTGACGAACTAATTAGTTTCTTTTTTGTCCGATCCAATATTGTTCAGCTTTAAGTCAGTGTAATCTATACAAAAATGGTGTCATCAATATGTTTGATTTAACTACACTCTCATCGCTCTGTGCGAAAGTAGAAAATCGACACTTTTTCAAGTAACGAATTTATGCACCTACCGCGTGTCATTTGAGGGCCTTCTTGCGTATTTGCCACTGTCACTAAAGCCTTCTTCTATCTTTTTCAGAAGACCCGTTCACCTGAACATAGCTTTTCCCTAGTCAAGTCACAATACTGGGTCCTCTATTTTTCACATCCAACAGCATCAACTGCCTTTGAAAAAGCTATCTTTCTATCTACTACTACATAAACCGATATAAGAAAAACCAGCAAAGATGACTCTGCTCTGGAGTGTCTTTGTGCTGTTGCCCCACAAACCATGGCACACTTGATATCGTGTCCCGCGTCCTGTTGCATAACATAGAAGCTGATTGATGCTACTGAAAGTGCCTAACTCTAAGTTCTAAGGATAAGAAGACGGCCATAAGGTTGACGATATTTTGGTATTCAGCTGAATCCAGTTAAACTAGAAGCCGACCCCAAAGTATATTGGGAAAAAATCTCAGTAGATGATGATGCATCAAAACTACTACATAAATAAAGGCACTGCATTCTATGCTTGCATATACAAACACAGTCAGAAAAGTTAATTTAAGTCTATGTATTCGCAGATAATCATAAAATGATCATTTGAAATCATTTCAAGCCTTCAGAAGAAATAATAAAACTGGACTTTACGGTTATTCTTGGTACTCCCACATCTAAAGCCACACTATAGACTAAATTCACCATTTTGAAAGAAATAATAACTTAAGTTAGGTGGGATGACTCAGAGAATCGATATCATAGATATTGTGAGACTATTATCGGTTCCTTTTGATCATCTAGATTTTAGATCTATTTAATATGATAAATTTGAAAAGTTTGTTTGTTTGACCGTAACTCAGTCGGATTTGAAAAAAATATATTTTTGCAGTTGCATAACTAAGCTAATTCGTGATTTAAAAAAAAAACCTGCGATAAATTTGGAGTTTGGTTTTTGTAAAACTAGAAGGTTTCTAAGTATAGTCCAGAATAAAAAATAAGAAAACGAATCGTTTTCTAAGACCGATTCGCAGAATAGTAATGCAAAAACCAATAAACCGTATGATAGATGCGTAATAATAATAAAATGAATGTATATAGAGTACTCGAGGAGTACTCACTCATTATCTTTCACTATTTTTTCGTGACTTTCTTCATTAATAAATGCACTTTGTTTATTCATTAATAAATGCACTTTGTTTATTCATATTTAAAACACTTTGTACACAAATTATACGAGTAAGAATATTTTAGAAGGAGAAAGCAGAGAGACAAAACAGAAAAACTTTACACCTTTACACGTGAGGTTATAAATTATTTAATTTGACAACCTCAGTTGACAACCTTGTTATTTTCCGTAACCATAGCAACCTGGTTGAATACTGAATCATGAATATTTTCGTTACGGAATTTCTGGATTCCCTCTCCTCGCTCAAGGCCCGCGATAGAAGCTATGCAATAGCTTAAAAAAACGAAGTAACGGGGGGAACAATAGTGCCTTTCAGTTTCGTTAAGGGATCCTTCACCCTTTAATAGATAAATATTTATAAAGTAACAGGCCATTAGCTGAATATTGTTAAGAATAATTAAAGTAACTCATTATTTATTTTTACTTGGTATTTCTATTATACACGTATTTAAAGAGACACCGCTGTGAATCAAAATGAAAAATAGCATAATTATAGTAATTTGTATTTAAAAAATAATCTTCCTCTAAATCAAAAGATAACATGACCACTTGCAACTTAATTAAAAAACATTTACATAACAATTAAAATAATGGCTATCCACTACAATAATTTTAAAGTTATCTGACCTATATATCAAAAAGATAAATTACGACTACTCTAGACAATTAGACATTTTTCAAAAATACCTCACTGCGTGCAACTTCTTATTTAGGCTGCTTACACACGATAATTACTGCTTATTTTATTAAACAAGTAAATCATTTGAACAAAGTGAACAAACTACCCTTATTAATTTCGATGTACAGTCAGAAGCATAATACGTATACGCTGCAAGTTTTAAAAGGTTATTTTTTCCATCTGTATTTATTGCAATTTAATGTTGGAGGCTTTTACCCAGGGATGGGACAAGGCAGGATAGAAAAAAAATGTTACGTATTTAAATTGTGTTTAGATTCTTATTTTTTTCTAATATGTCTTATAAAAAAAATAAAAATCTAAACAAAATTAAATTTAGCACATTTTAGTAATTAATTGCTTTTTTTAAGTATTTTGGGACTCATATTTTTAAATGTAATTGGCCTGTACTATCTTATTACCGTATTCAGTTAGTTGCTAAGTGTATACATATGTATGCTCTTGACTGTACCTCGTTGGCACGTTAATTGGGGCCTGAGGCTTTTAATTATTGACGTCATAAGTACTGCGTCATTGAGTTTTGATGCATGATTCAGATTTTCATGTAATCCAATCGATTTTATACCTAAATAAAGTAGTTCTAGAATGCAGTAAACAAAATATTATATTGTATTTTTAAGAAATCAAGCAATCAAAACTACCGATCATGTCAATTGATTGGTAGAGCGCTATTGTAAATACACTTCCACCAACTTATCTGTGCTGTCGGGATTATCATAATAATCTTAAGTAAAATAGTGTATAAAATAAAAAATCATCTGTAGCACACTTTCTCCAAACAACGTACAAGAAAAAAAATTAAAAAAAACATTTAATTCCAGTATCACTGACTCATAATAATATAAATACAATATATACGGAATAGGGTGACCAACTAGTCAACGAATCTGGTCAAGCGAGTCCTCCTCCTTTTACAGATAAAAACAAAAAAAAAACAAGCAAACACACAGCGTACTACTAAGTTTATTAAAATATGACTCAGACACCAGATATCAGATCGAAGAGATCTCAAAACGGCTAGAAAACCCGTCTGGATCGTTGAATATACAAATATCTAGATATTAAGCCTAGATCGTAATAGAAATAGCTGTGATGTCCATATAGAAATTATCTGTGTGGTCTAGTGCAAATAGATCTATCGGTATCTGTATCTAATTACTATTTGCTTATTTAGTTTTTAATACAAGCTTCCTATTTTGAAGAGGGTCTGAAATAGAAAATGTTTCCGAGTTATTTTTATTTAGGTACCTCGTCCTACTTAAATAACATTGGGTAATCCGCGAAGAGCTGGACAGCGATCTATCTAAATAAGAGGAATTCCACATTTCGTGAGTCATATTTTTTTAAGTCCCATGTAATAAGAGACAAGCCTATTGTCGTCAGTCAGGCACAAATTTAGACTCCGCGACTGCGCTCCTGAGAAATTCCTGATAGGAAAACTTCACAGTTTTCCTGATTCGGGAATTTTACCTAGGTTCGATGAAGTCGTAAGACGTCATGCTCAGCAGTCACGGTCGCGACCATGTCCTGGAACCAAAAAGTCGTAGAAATGCGACATTCATCAGAAAATTGACTTGACTGGCCTGTTGGTCTAGTGGTTAGTGACCCTAACTGCTATGCCGGAGGTCGTGGGTTCGATTCCCACCCAGGACAAATGTTTGTGTGATGAGCACGATCATTTGTTCTGTGTCTGGGTGTAATTTATCTATAATATGTATGTATTTAGAAATATATAAGTATGTTTATCAGTTGTCTAGTACCCATAACACAAGCTCTGCTTAGCTTGGGACTAGATGGCGTTGTGTGATAGTTGTGGAATATTATTATTATTATTATAATTATACCAAAAACAAATAATAGATAAAGCTATGAAAGTATAACATCGAAGAACATTTAAAAGACTAACTACAAAAACAACATTTTTAATAGTATGTTACATAAAGACACACTCATAAAACTAGCTATTCGTTAACAAAAAACATACAATAGCTAGCAATACCAATAGAGATGCTTTAAAAAACTGTCATAAAAATACCACTATTACTCATAAAATTTTACACAGATTAAAATCTTTAGGAAAACTTCTCAACGTGCAACTCACTAAAAAATTATAGACAAAAACATATGAATTCAAAACTAATTAAAAACACATATTATCGTGTTAATTACAAAGGTTCAATATCTGGTCAACAACGTACTGCGTTTAATTCATACAATTTATATAATATGAAACGTACTTAGATACACATAAAACTTTAAGTTACTAGGCAAAGGCGACATTCACAAGTGTATGCTGGAACAACCATGATTCAGAAAAGTGTACGGACAGGTCCGAATAAGAATTCGTAATTAACCGGTTCAAACGAAGCGGATAGTGATATAAATTACAGTGATACTTGTTTGCTAACTGCTGCGTAATAGCTTTAATTCTTTGCGAGAAAATTATTCTGTAGATAATATCTACAGATCTATATGTAACTAGGTAGTCTACTTAATGTTGTGACAAAGTTTTTTGTATAGGTCTTAATGGTCATTTTTTACTCGAATTTATTGGTTGGAATAAAATTTTGAGAAACATGACTATCTATGCAGCTTTCTTCACTTTTTTCCCACCTAATTTTGTTGACAAATTAAACAGTAGGAAATTTTATTCATCCATAAATTGACTTCAACGAAACATAATAGGCACTTTCCACTTTTTCTTACGTGTTCTCCATAATTTATACATTTAAAAATAAAACAAATTACAACTTAATATCGCCTCGTCATTCCATATAAGAATAGCTCATACATCTACCAAGGCATAAATATTTAATAAGTTTTGAGAATTCCAATTCCCATAACATTAGCATTTTGCAAATTATTGACTAATTAATATGTCGGAGCAACATTATTGTAGACGCATGTCAGGATTTTAATATAAACACTTTACTACCATAACTTATATTGGCTATTTTAATTATATTATGCTAAAAAAGGGCTTATTTCGTATAAAATAATACCTAGGTTGTACTATCCTCTTTCAGGGTTCCGTAGTTATGTACATGATCTCGCTACTATTATTCCGTTCCGTTTAAAATATCACTCTCTTTGTACCAGTTTGGTTCACCAGACGACGATTTATTATGTTCACCATAGTTATATCATCCTGGAATCAATTACCACTTGGTCTTTATTTTTTTTTTTATAGATATTGCCGAAAACTAGTGGCGAAGATGCTGTGACGATCGACGAACGATTACTGATCTTGTTTGCAGGGCGAACTTGGCAAGCCTAAGGTAAATAGATTTGGACGGAGAAAGGTAAAACGTTTATACCTAACAATAGGACGCTCAAAGATAATAAAAAGAAAAAACACTCAAATACATATTTCCCAAATCTCAGTCTGCATCATTTCCTGTATCTGACAGTCGAACAAATGAAGTCTCTAACCCATCTTAACGACATCGACAGTCCACTCTAATCAATCCCCAGTTCCAAATCACCTAAATCTTCACAGAACCCACGTGCCCACCTACTCAAATATACAGGGTTATACAAAACCGTTCTTATGGTCACCCTAATAAAGAGTGTAACACATCGGACGGACCGATGGACGGGATGCAATCAGCATGTAGATAGGCTCTCACTCGGCGAAGCAAACATCGAATATTGATCGGCATATTATGATAATGAGCGAATTTTAAATGTTGCCGACGAGCCAATGCGCTCTTACACGTAATGCTGCCTGATATTTGTAGCGGGGGGCTATGTTCTTTAGATTTAAGTGTTTTTACTTAATAGATTTTGAATGAGTGTCATTTGTGTTTTGTTTTGCTACTGTGGAATATAAACCTCCTCAGAGATTTCTTAGGGACAATATTTTATTTTCCTTGCAACATATTATTATACAATTTGTGATTGTGAATACCAGATCTGGAGAATATTTTTTAGTAGATTCTAATTGATACGAGACAGTAATAGTACAATACGTAAATAATTTTAAAATATAGCATTACCAGTTGAACAAATGTTAGTACTGAATGCATTGGTTTATTTTTTAGAGAAAATTATTATTTATTTACACAATCAGCGTGCTACTTTCCCACAGCTAGGCCTTCACTCTGTGAGAAAAGTATAGAGAAAGTATAGACCAGATTCTACGACTAGGGACCGAGGCGGGTTAGAATTTAACACTTAAAAAAAAGATTTTAAAACTTATCATGCATGCTACCTATCTGCAAAAATTGTCTACAGTTCCACAACCTTTCTAATGACAAACCTGTGATGTATCTTGTTTCAGAAAACACTTCCAACTCTCAAGCGACCCTGTCCCACAAAACCGTAAACATGGTCACAGTACTGACGGTCCTTCATAATCCCTAGAATGTGTCTCGAGTTAATAATTTGTTACCGTCCCTTGTTAGCTGCAAGCCCTTACTAATTGAACCTGAGGTACATGTTATCAGCTGGATGTCATTACGCGTTTATAGAATAGGTATGGGTAGAAGGGACACTTCACACACACTAATATCAGAGTAAGCGCCGGCGTTAAATATAAAAAGTAATCGTCATATTTTGCGACTTTTACAGCATTTAGACTGCCTAGCTGGTCTAGCGGTCGCAAGTGCGACTGCTGAGGGCCTGGATTCGATTTCCGGGCCGGGCAAGGTGTTATTGGCTATTTCCATCAGGAATTTCTTACGTGTCGATGAGCTCAAAACGTATTAGACCAGTATGTAGCAGTACCTGCATAGCTCTTTCATTTGCTTCTAGTAAGTCCTGAAAGATGCAAATGGTTGTACAGAATGGACAGGATAGGAGGTGGCGCATATCCTGCAGAGGGGCTTCACACTGGCAGTTTAATTGGGATGGATCGACGATACTCTATTTGGCGATATTACGTCTACAGCGGCCAACTTGGGTTCGCAGTCAGAAGACACTTTCAGATTGGCCACTGCGGTTCGTTTCCGGGTGGCAGGCGTTCTTCCGGGTTGATGAAATTTCTCAGTAACAGCCAGGGATTCCAGAATAAGGGATCGGACATAAAAAAACTAATTAGTCCGTCAGATAGATTTCCAAAAATTATTGGACACGTATTTTTTCTTTTTTCACGTAAACAAAAATTGAAGACGATACAGTGCTTCGAAAACTCGTGTGACGTCATATGATAGTATATTTTGTACCTACAAGTGACGTTTTAAGCCCCACTCCATGATCTTTGACGCGTTTTATCTTCGTAATTTTTCATTGATTTGATAAAACAAAAAACACGTATTCAATATTTTTCGATAATCTAACTTACGGACTAAACAGAATCATATTATTTTGACCATAGTCCGATCCCCTATTGTTCCCGGTTGGTGGCAATAGACTCGCCCCTATTGCATGGGATTTGACATAACTGGCAGAGTGTGGGTGTACTTATGAATACACATCTGCCTAACCCTTTAGGGATTACAGGTGTGAAAATTTTGTTGGGTTGACGACAATTATCGCCATAGACGGAGGAATCGGTAGCAGAAGAATAAGGTGGCCCAGTCCCAGCAGTAGGTAACTTCGTGCAGAAATAATGTTCGATGATAAATTCGCTTCTGCACAATTTTCCAACTCTATACTACTATCAGCTAGACGTATTTAAGTACTCTCCATACCTATCTTATCTCCGTCAAAGCCTGTTAGTACCTGAGACATACAAAATAAGTGTATGGAATTCTGTTTTAATATATAATTTCTAATGTCGTTAAAAAGATAAGAGAGTGACAAGTAACTTTGTATTTGAATATTAAAGACCTGCAGATGTAAGTTTTGTTGCATATAAAGTGGTTCGTTTTAACGCTGGTGCGATTAAATTAAAATAGTATGAAAAAAAATGGATAAAGAAATGTTTTGATGTACTGGGGAATTGTATCTACTCAAAGTAGTCTATTTTATTTTTAAAGGCGGCTGCATTTACAGGTATTTGTGTGTCTTTTTTACGTTGACACCCGCTTTATATCGAAGATAGTTTTTTATAGAAATGGTGATTTACACTTGGAATTACTCGTGTATCATGGGTGCAATTACAAACATTTAGGCTGATGTACACAAAATTATGTAGCCATACCCGTAAAAACTATCTGTAGGCCATACAATACATTAAAATTAAATTTGCTCGATGTGGGAATCGAAAATGCGACACGCGGTGCAAAAAAAAACAGTTTGTAGAAATAAAAATCGTATGAACTCAAAGCAGCTATTTATTTATGAACAGTCGTTTGATTTAATGGTTTACCCCATTTTTAATCTATCTAATGCAGCTGTCTGTAAATACAACAGTGTGAAAGTTTTTAAATTCAGCGGCACCTGTTTAAACTTTGAAAGTTGACCTCAATATTATTTTGTTTTGATAATGATACATTGGTTTTAATAATGAGGAACTCATTATATGGCTATAAAGTATGCTGGATTGATAAGTTAAACAAATTAACTCAGAAAATGGGATATTTATCATGATTGCTGTTTGTTTTGAGTTTACGATATTTCGGCGCTATTGCAAGTTGGAAGGTCCTGGGTTCAATTCGATCCAGGTAGGGCAAATTGTGACTGAGTTTTTTCTTAGTAGCAACCAAAGGGCCTGCTTTAGTTACTGGTATCGACCGAATGATCGAATGACCGATGGATCGAATTGTCTGAGGGGCGAGCTTATACCTCTGGCTCTACTCCTGCCGAACCCTTTAAGTATTACAGGTGTGATGTTATGCATACCAACCAAAACGTAAAGAACATTGCGCTTAAACCACAACAATATAAACACCACACGATCATTTTTCACATTATCCAACTCCCCACATCCGTACATAAAAAAAAATACAAAAGCACCTCTACATACCTCTGTCTCAAGTTCACGATTCCACAAACTAATCATCTCACACGGAATTGCCTATAAACATCACGAATGTGCACGTCCCAAAATTCTAAGAAAGCGACGCCATCTTAAAAAAATCGTAGTTGCGTGCGCGCTTGGTGTATGCGTATCACAGATCTATTAGCATACAATAGCGGGAGCCGTGTTGGCCCGCGGCCTTAGGGTTGGCCTGAACAAATTAGTTTGTGGAAATTAGAAGATGTGTTGTGACTGTGGGAATCTTTGACAAAGTTCTCTTGGAAAATTGGCTGATGTGTGGTCTGAAATTGTCTTGTGATTTGCAGACGTTGTGTGGTCTTTCCTAGAGCAGATTATTTTGTCTGCATTTTATGCTGAGATCCACAATTCCACAATCCACAATTCTTACCTAGTTAAATATTATTCTTGTCACTGTCTAAGTACAAGGAAAACTACCATTTAGTGCAAGGTAAAAACGGAAAAATCTATTAGTTAAAGGGTGTACTAGATAAAAGATATACATACCTACTTTCCGATTGTACCATAAATATTTCATGAAAAGGAGTTCAATAGTTTGGTGTTTTCTCTTTGTGACCAATGTTGGTATAATATAACCTGTAGTTACAATGAATAAAACTGATAAGAACTCATGTAGTATACTACAACTAAAACGGATAAAGTACCTAAATAACGTTACTTTCGGAAGTCGGTGGCAAAAATGTCAATGAAACAAGCATAGTCACCGACTTCCGAAAGTAAAGTTAATTTAGACTTTATTACAGTTTTTTTGTTTATAGATTTCAGGTGTAGCCCACTGGAATCCTACGTGATATACGTGAGAAGTACAGAACTCTGTCCTTGTTGTGTTGGTTATTAAATATATTTATTTCTCCTTTCTGAATCAGCCTATAACAAGTGTCCTGCCAACCCTAGCTACTGGTCCCGGTGCGCTGTCAATCTTACGCCTACCGTCTTTGAATTCAATTGTTCATTTACCCAAATGTCTTCATCATGACGGCTGTGACTGCCCATCGGGGGCTGGCAAATTGGATCGTTTGCACCATCATGTGAAAGCCGTTATGGTAAGACTGTAGGAGTAGGGTCTGGTTCATAACATCGCGAGTCACTACATCGATGGTCGCTGTATCGACAACGGTCCATCGACGGGTTAATGAATCGACAGTACCCCAAATCGATGGTACGCTACATCGACAGTACACCAAATCGACGGTGCGCTATATCGACAGTACACTACATCGACGGTACCCCAAATCGATGGTACGGTCAGCATCAGAAGTATATTAACATTACTCAAAGTTTCGAAGCTGTTTTTTTAATAAAAACTTGTTAGAAATTACTCGTAACTACATGTTATTGGAGTGTAAGGACTATTTTAACGAATAATCTTCTGAAACATTAAAAATAATAGCTAGAGTCCTGTACTTCATCATTTCAGCCATAAGACGTCCACTGCTGGACATAGGCCTCCCCCAGGCATTTTTGGGGGGGTTTGCCATAATCGCCACGCTTGGCAGGCGGGTTGGCGATCGCAGTATGGTTGTTACAAAGACACAGAGAACGCTGCTGCCCATTCTCTGGTACATCCCTTAGTCGCCTCTTACGACACCCACGGGAAGATATGGGACAGCGAGTCCTGTACTTAAAAGAATTAAAATTCCGAAATGTTCAGCTTTTTAATGTTTCAGAAGATTATTCGTTAAAATAGTCCTAAACCGGTGCACACCGATAGATGTGTTGGTTCGTTTAGGGATCACTATGCTTTATTCACCAGGCTGAAAACAAATAATTCTTTTCTACACGCCATAGAAGCTTTAAGCGAGTTTGCATTTGGCTTTGCTGCCAGGATTCACTGATAAAATTAACTACCTACTTCCAGAAATAAATATTGATAATTTTTTAAACTTTTTGTTACTGGGTGAGGTTAATTAATACCTACTTTTTCTTTCTATCTTTCTGAAATAATCGTCAAGGTCTGGCCAAGTGCGAGTCGGACTCGCACATGAAGGGTTCCATACCAAAACGATATGCTATGATTTATACAATTTCTTCTACGGGTCAATGAAACTTGACCTCTGGATTGTACAGGCGCTAATACGATTCAGGGACCAAATTATATTGGTTAACTGCTGTTTCCATCTGTTGTTTCCATCCAAGTTCAAAATAATTTTCCAAGAAAGTCCTTATAAAGTTCTACTTTTCAGATTTTTTTCATATTTTCTAAACGTATGGTTCAAAAGTTAGAGGGGGACACATTGTTTTTTACTTTTGGAGCGATTATTTCCGAAATTATTGACATTATCAAAAAATGATTTTAGTAAACCCCTATTCATTTTTAAATACCTTTCCAACAATATATCACACGTTAGGGTTGAAATTAAAAAAAAAAATCAGTTCCCACTTTACATTTTTAAGGAATGAAAATGTTTTACCTTAGTAAAACATTTTTTTTTCAATTTTTATTTTATCACTTTGTCGGCGTGATTGATACAAATATTGGTACCAAATTTCAGCTTTCTAGTGCTAACGGTCACAGAGATTAAGCGAGGACGGACGGACGGACGGACGGACGGACGGACGGACGGACGGACGGACAGACAGACATGGCGAAACTATAAGGGTTCCTAGTTGAGTACGGAACCCTAAAAAGTGTGGTAGTGAAACTGAGTAGTGCACCCAGTAACTAACTTGGGCACCTCGTAATCTATTTTGGACTACATTACCAAGTCTTGAGTAAAACGAACGCTTACACTCGCTGTACGTGAATCACATCTATGTGTGCGTGCGTTTCACTCATTGTTTTTGACGTGCCTTCTGCACTTCTCTCTACTCCATGGTTCTAACATAAATACCGGTGTTTGAATACATCATTAACGGTTCTCGACGGCTGCGAACCGCACAATAGTCTCCACGATGGCTGAGCCATTTGCACCACTATTAACAATTTAGTGCACAACTTTATGACTTGGAGAAAATGCTGCTGGTTCTTTTGTGAGCGTACGTTATATTGTTTAAGATTTAACGGAATTGGCCACGTTTTGGGTGGTCAGGGCATTATTTAGGTGGTGAACAATAAAACCAACTGGAGGTCTAAAATGACCGCTTTAGCAGCTTCTTATTAGGATAATAATAAGAATTGCTTTGAAATTTTAAAAATCACTACAGACGCAATTAATATTATAAAAGTTGTGACCATTTTACGAATATTAACATTATTCATATTATTTATCCTATTGTGCTTCTGCTAAAATACCTTGTAAATTACCTTAAAATAACTGGCAAGGCTTCTTGAATAGAAAAGTGTCGAGCATAGATCAGTTTGCAATTTCAGGATATTTACTTTTATCCATTTTCCTTATTGATATTATATTCTATTCCTTGCCGTGAGCCATTGATTTCTAAGATGTGGACAGTAGACCGTACTTCATTGAAGACAAAACCAATATCTGCTGGCCTCGCATTCTATACAAACTTCGTGTTACTCTAGACCAGCTAAAGATCAACCATTACTAATGAACAGCACCAACGTCCAATCCACTGTCAGGTTTTAAACCTTACAAACCACCATGGATCCTGATTGCCTACCTCATCAGTCTATGTGACTATTCACTAGCGTTTACGATGCGTATACAAAATCCCTCTTAACTTATTTCCCAGTAGTAACATTTCAAACTTAATAAACTTAACACTAAACAGTTCATCCATATGTCACCGATATTATTTAATACGACCATCTTTTCAAAACCTTCGATCCTCTAGTTAAGAACTATGAGACAGACCAAATTATCCTGGTAGCTGCAACAATAAAATATGTTTAGAGCAGGAAAAGTGCTATTTCGCGGCGACCAGCCATTCGTGGTCACTTTACTGATGGGACTCTCATATTTTATTGGCGTGTCATAGGTATTTCCTGGTAGCTCGTGGTTAGTGCTTAGGACATAAAAGTAAGTGCTTTGAGACAAGTAAAATTAAAGTTTAAGTAGAGAAAGCTTGGGGCGCAGCTTTTTTAGGTGTTTTCTTTTACAGGACAACTGTAAGAGAATATGAATGGAGATACCTGTTTGTTGAGTTAACTGGAACTAATCAAGATGTGGTGTAAAAGAGTTAAAACTATTTTTAGTGTGTATGAAACTTTACTGGAAGTAAACCACCAGTACCCAATGTAGCCAGAGATATTAGTCTGTTAAAGAGTATTATTAATTTATTATAATATTGGCAGAAAGAGAAGTGATAACTTCGTAAACCTGCTGATAACGGGGAAGGTTGGCGGGAGAAGGCCCAGAGGCAGAAGCCCAAAGCGCTGGCCAGACCAGTTCCACTCTGCCCTAAACACCTATCTGTCTGCAAAGCCTTACACGCTGCCGAAGGCAGTGAGCTGGCGCAAAACAGTCCGGGAGTAAGTAATCCCAAGAGGCCACGACCCTCAGCATTGAGGAAATAGGACGCAAGGAGGAGGAGGACCCGATATAACCAATATAAGAACAATTATACCTACTATGAGAGGCGAGACCCACAGGACTTGTCAATACAAGCGGAGAAATGGTGGAGCTCGACACCAGGATGTAGGCAATCCAAGGAAGCTATGCCATCCCTGGATATAAAACTGACCAGGCGCCTTCTGCGCCTGGACAGAGATAGCCTGCGCCTGGTGGCGGGGACCATCACCGGACATTGTTCACTGAATAAACACTTCCACACCCTAGGAATCACTGACAGTCCCCTGTGCAGGGCATGCATGGAGGCGGAGGAAACTGTGGCGCATGTGCTCCTTGAGTGCACAGGCGTTACCAAGATTCGTGAGGAGACCCTGCGAACACCACGATCCCTTGCGGATGCCCTGAGGAGACCGGGAAGTCTGATCTGCTTCTGGAGGGAGGTGGGCTGGTTGGAATAATCGGCCGCCACGGCTCACGCACAATGGTCCACCTTAAGGACTAAGTGCGGAAACCTAAAACCCCATAAAGAAAGATGTGGCGGCTGGGGGAGGCCTGTGTCCAGCAGTAAACGTCTTTCGGCTGAAAAGATGATGATGATACCTACGTTGTATTTTTTAGGAAAGCTCAGTAGCGAGAATGTTCTTCAAAGTTCCTGAAATACAAAAAAAAACGTTAATTCTTATCAATAAAAATCTAAAAAATATGCACATAACAAAAACTTTAAAGCAATTCGTAAAATAGAACCATCTCACGTTACCTACATCTCGAAATAAAGTGATATTTCAAGTGTTGGAAATTATAACAAAAATAAAGGTATGTTTACACAGAACGACGTGTTTCGTGTTTGTCTGACACGCGTCCATTTTAATTAAAAAGCTGAATTTCACAGTCATTAATCAAACAACAATTAGTGGTGGTGTACGTAGAGTAGTGGCAGTGCAGATGCGACAAAAGCTCACAGATTCATGCCTATACACGAAGAAATACTTGAATTTAAGCCATGATCACCAGTCACCTGCCTAAAATATAATAAATATTTACATTTTGAATGTTACTTCCTATCAGTTTCAAGTTCTCAGCAAATCAATAGCAAAAGTGCCTTTTAGATCAGTGATATTATATTCAGATAATTCTAAATTACAAACTTAAAGTCCATTTCACAAAAGAAGTCCCGCAGACGCAGCGCTGTATTCGCGCGACGTAATGTTGCTATCTCTCTCTCTCTCGCCATATCTCCCCATCTGTCAAATTTTGTTCCACAATTGTCCGCGGGACTTCTTTCGTGAAATGGACTTTAATTATATTTGTGAATTCGAAAAATTATGAAAACAGTATCTTTTTATGCGATAGTGCTTTCGCTAATGAATTTGTTAGTCCGGTATCCTTATATTTAAAAAATGTTTTATCTTCAGTTGTACGAGTACACATTCAATTATTATGGCGCAAATTCAAGTCTTCCTTCGTGTGTAGGCATGAATCTCTGCGAGCTATATTGTCGCATCTGTTTACAATAACCAAAACTCTTCTATTTCGGTCTGGTAGTGAACTCGAGAGTGACAAGAATACGCCGCACTTTACAGCTTTAATTAGGAATAAAACATTTGACGAGACTATTTTAAAGCGGCTTGTAGAACAGTTACTACTGTTTTTGAGTGAGTATACTCACTATACTCAGTAAGTTTTTTTTTTAAATAGGATGGGTTATTATTGACTTCCACAACTAAACTTAACTTTCTGATCAGAAAACGTATACTGTCTGAATAATTTTAACAATGCTAGTGGCTACCTAATTGTTGAAAATTCCATTATGAAAATGACGATGATTTATTTCATCATCTGCCTATGCTTCATTTACTATAAGATTAGAATTTTAATTTAACCGTTTTTACAGTCCGTTCAACCGATTTTGACGTCTATAACGTAGGCATAAGGATGGCATTAAAAGCAAAAAGAATGTTACAATACCGACTGTTTACTGCAGCTGCATTTTGTCTTGCTATCAACGTAATAGAGTTCACAATCGGTTGAACGGACTGTAAAAACGGTTAACTTAAAATTCTAATCATAAATTAAATGGAGTATAGCGTTTTTAAAAGTAACTTTGGGTTGGCTTCCAGTCTAACCTGAAGGAAGTCTGTCCTCCATAAACCCAGCTAGTATTGGGCAATACGATGCCCCTTGCTAAGATTGGATGTCGGGCTTTTAGGCCACTGATACTTGTTACCTGTAACAGCTGTCATAGATCTACAATAGGCATGCTAACAAAAAAATCTAATTAGTCCGTCAGATAGATTTCCAAAAAATATTGGACACATATTTTTTCTTTTTTCACGTAAACAAAAAATGCAGACGACACAGTGCTTTGAAAACTCGTGTGACGTCATATTCTAAGACATTAATATGACACTTCTTAGCGAGCAGTGACGTCACAACCTCGCAATGAAATCTTTGACGCGTTTTATCTTCGTCAATTTTTATTGATTTGATAAAACAAAAAATACGTATCCAATATTTTTCGATAATCTAACAGACGGACTAATTAGAATCATATTTTTTTAAGTCAGTAAACATCCCTATTAACAGCCGGGACCAATGGCTTTACATGTTTATAAGGCACCAATGCACGGACCACTTACTTGTCTACAAAATCACAGATTAGGTGTACTCAAATAACACTTGGCTAAACTACCAAAAAATCCCAATTAAAACAGTATGAACCAAAAAACCATACCAAATAAATTTAATAACTCCTAATTACTTTTGAATCTAAAAACAATACAATTAAGAGGTTTAACAAACGTATATGAAACCTGGTTCAATTGTAATTTAACTGACGTTTCTTATAAAGTAATTAATATGACATCCTCTAATGTTTTTTTAATAACATAGCTATGGGAGCCACATGCAATTACCCTAATGCATGACTTGATTATACCAAGATAATTGAACACCTCACTCAAACAAAATTGGTATTTATGTGTTAAAGAATAGGGGTGTTTCCACGTGCATGTTTTTGGTATATTTGTAGTTAATTTCGTTTTCTAATTTGTGAAGTAGTCATGTTTTCCGAGTCTCACGTGATGTTTTCAAATGGGTAAATGGATTGTGGGTATTGTTGTGTATTTTGTGTTTTATTTAAGTAAAAGGTACTTTTGGAATTAGTCTAGGGTTGCGATGCGAAATGTCAGTCAGTTTTGAATTTTCGTTTTGTTTGTATTATTGAAATATATCCCTATTTCAATAATAATGACAGGACTTTTGGTGATCTTTTGTCTGTCGTAGCCCAAATTAAACTGAACAGAAGCAATTTTCATAAATCTCAGTGAAACGGAAGAGGTTTTTTCACACACAGTCTTCATCATTTCTTTTTCTTTTTCTCTTTTTAATTCTGTGCATGAAAAACGATTATATACTAAAATTTCATACAACATTGTAAATACCGTTCATAACTCTGGGAAGAGAACTGTGACCTGAAATACAGGCTCGGCCTAGCTCAGGCGCAGTTGCTCATATTTATTCTTTGTGCCTAATTCTAACTGCTTCTAAATACTGATCCATATGTTACATTTTTAAGGTGAAATAAACTTATTATTATTATTATATTATTATTATTATCTTGGCATCAACGTCAACGGCGAGTACATCACTCACCTTCGGTTTGCCGACGATATAGTGGTCATGGCTGAGACCATGGAAGACCTCAGTGCAATGCTCGATGACCTCAGTAGAGCTTCCGAAAGAGTGGGTCTAAAAATGAACATGGACAAAACCAAGGTTATGTTGAATGTTCATGTAACACCCACTCCTATCAAGATCGGAGACTCTACGCTCGAAGTTGTGGACGATTATGTCTACCTGGGACAAACGGTCCAGTTGGGTAGATCTAACTTCGAGAAAGAGGTCAATCGTCGAATCCGACTCGGCTGGGCAGCGTTCGGGAAGTTGCGCGGTATCTTCTCGTCCAACTTACCCCAGTGTCTCAAGACGAAAGTCTATGACCAGTGTGTGTTGCCAGTGATAACATACGGGACCGAAACGTGGTCGCTCACAATGGGCCTCATCAGAAAGCTCTAAGTCACCCAAAGGGCAATGGAGAGGGCTATGCTCGGAGTTTCCTTGCGTGATCGAATCAGAAATGAGGACATCCGCATGAGAACCAAGGTTACCGACGTAGCCCGAAGAATCGCCAGACTTAAGTGGCAATGGGCAGGGCACATTGCTCGCAGAACGGATGGCCGATGGGGCCGAAAAGTTCTGGAATGCCGACTCAAGGTTGCAGGAACCCGCTGGATGAGAGACGCACGGGACCGGTCAATGTGGCGACGCCAGCAGTGGACGTCTTTTGGCTGAAATGATGATGATGATTATTATTATCATCATCTGACAAGCCTTTTCCCAACTATGTTGGGGTCGGCTTCCAGCCTAACGGGATGCAACCTGAATATCAGATATTTTCACAAAGTGGTTTTCATTAAAGTTTTTCAGTTTCATTGAACCATAGACGAATATTGATTTATTTCTTTGATATGGTCTCGTTTAAACCCTAAATTATCGAAATTAAAAAACACATTGTGTAATATACTTAAACATTCTTAAAATAATTAACTAGACAGCTGTAGGTATAGTTATTTTCTTATCAATAAAAAAAAAATTAAACCCTAACTTTCTCCAAAACAAAGACACATAACATCAAAAAATTTAATAAAAATCACACCTGCCTCATTAAAGTTAAAAAGTCTAAACTCAAACACAATTAGGGCAGATGGGCACTGACGGCGCGACATAAATGTCTTGACGCTTTTTGTCGCAAGTCGCAGCACTAATACACCGTGCTTGGGCATTAATACACTAACATTGAAATTAAAATGTTTTTTGTGAGGTGTTTATTACAATATCCATGACCGTTGAAATGATAACGTGAATTTTAAACCGATAGCGAATGATTTTTATGTATTCTTAAAGTATTAAAGCTGACACATACTCGTATTATTCTGTTGTTAGCAGTTTCGTTAAAGGCGAAAAAAAGGATTATTTTCAATATAAGGCTGTTGGCAACCCCCTTTGGTTGCCAACAGCCAAAGGAGCAAGTAGAAAATCAAAACAACCTATTTAGATGTCATAAAATCAGTTATTGGCCTGTAAAATCATCAAGTAATGGTCTACCATTACTTGATGATTTTACAGGCCATCATATCAATGGGTCATCATATCAATGGGTCTACCCATTGATATGATGACAGGCCATTTCGACGGCGCGTTCGTATTTCAAAATCCTAAGGATTTATTTTGGTTTCAAAGAGATGTCAGCAAGTTGGAAGGGGTCCGGCAAGAGCCGATGCCTGTCTGGGCTCAGGGTTGTTTGAAAGAGCTACCGTGGCCCTGAAACACAAAGGGCTAACAAGAAACATGGGTAGGTTTAGTCAGTACGAGTCTGACACTCACGTCCGCTCTGCCTAGAGGGGTTATTTGATAAATTCTTAACGAACCAAACAAACGATGTCCCAAAAACCCCGTAGGATAATGCACGTTTTCACAAATTTCACCTAAATTATTGCGAATAATATTGCTATGTTGGAATGACGAGCAGTGTTAGAGAATAACAACATTCCGTTAGTTAAATTTCCATTAGTCCATGATGAAAACAAAGAAAGTAAATAACTGCTACGCAAGCAAGTTTCCCTGAAGAAAACCAATACCCACCATTTGTTACTCAATCACCTCTAGGCAAGAATAACTCATTTATCCGTACTAACAACCTGCCTAAGCAGACAGCCACTTGATGTATTACCTACCTTTCTGCCTAGATCTTCACGGAAGTCTACAAACAGATTTTCTAAACAATTATTTATTAAACACACATTAATTAGCAGGTTCAAATGATTTTAAGTTTAAGAAAGGTTGGAATAAAGATGGTATTGCGTTGAGTGTTTAACAGCAGATGCTAAATCCAAGTATCTGATATCTGAGTGTCCGGGTGATTGCGGAGTGGGCACGGAGCGGTCACGCGACGCTGTCGTCGCGTCTGGGCGGGGCTTTATGATTAATCGCACGTGAGTACAAGGCCTTAGGTGTGATGTGTACTACGGGATATGGAAATGCTTTTTGGAAATAGTAAATTTTTTCGTTGAATTTGAAGAACGTTATTATATTATGTATTCTAGATCAAACTAGTAGTATTCACAATTTCTGCCAGAGTTGCGGATTTTGGTTCGGAAGAGTCACCGCGGCCTATAATCCCTCAGATTAGGCTAACGTGAACCTATTGCCATCAATCAGGCACAAATCCAGACTCCGTGGCTGCTACTGAGACATTACTGATGGAAACACCCAATTATACTTTGTCCGACCTTTTTTGCTTTTTATATCGAAGCAGACCAAATATATAGCACCCCTTACTTACTTCACCTCACACAAAAGACGGCACGGTTGGCGCAGTGGCTAAGCGATTGGACTGCTGCGCTGCGTGTCGCGGGTTCGATCCCCGCACGTAACAAATATTTGTATGACCTGCAGATAGTTGTTTTGGGTCTGGGTATTTGTGTATGTGAGCTTATATGTTTGTGAACGCACCCACGATACAGGAGAAATTCCTAGTGTGGGGCAAAGTTTAAAAAAAAAAAAATATATATTATACGATTTTCCACCATTTTCAAACTTCCTAGCGATATATATTATTACAGTATAGCTCTCACTACAGCACAGACAACGCCAAGCCCGATTCTTATCTAATCGCGATCGTACGAAAGCTCATTACAATGACCACCGTGAGTTATTCGTTACAAAGGTCACTTTGACTACTAAGAGCTATCTATACAATAGGTTACTTTGACTACTAAAAGTGATAGCCAAGTGGTATCCAAGCTCATCTGTTCGTTAGGCTGTGTTATTTTAAAAGCTTTTGCTAGGTGACACCTAATTTAAGACTGTTGCATTTTGCAATACTGGACTCAGGGCCGAGAGTTAAAATTACAATGATTTTGAGATTCTATTACCTACATAATTATGTATGTCGCAGTTTCAACACCGAGGCACAATATTTAGAGTTGACAATTTAGAATAACGCCATCTATCATCGTTTGTCGGAAAACTCGGAAACGTCAAGCAGTGAGCTTGGGTGAGGTCGATACAGAGCGTGGCAGGTCTGGTTTGACAGCTGTCAGTTGTCATATGTCAAATGTCAGTTATGATATGTCAGACGTCAGTGGTCAGTGGTCGGTTGACGTTGACATGAGACGCATTTGTTTTGAGGGACGGGACTTTTTGGTGAGACACGAGCGCGAACGGTTGTGCTGCCCGCCTGTATCGAACTTACCGCGTTTCTGTACTTTAATCCATTTCCATCGGCTTGATCGTTTGAGATTTTGTTAATTTGTTATCGGAAGTGAATAAATAGGCGGTTGTAATCAGTGTTGAGACTATTATTTCGTACCTCCGCCATGCCGAACTTGGACTCTGACAACGATGAACTCGAAATAGTTGAGCTACCTTCGTCATGTATTTTACTAACACCCGTATTTATAAACAAGTCATAGCGATTACTTGAGTAAAAGTCATTGTTTAAGATACGATTTTTTCTCTGTAGTTTATATTAATTCCTTGATAATGGAACTATTAAAAGTTAGAATTCTTAGGTTTGCTTTCATTGACGGTTCTAACTTCGCTTAAACTCTTGTCAATTGTATAATAATGTTTGCTTAAGTAATTACTTAAGTTCAAGAAATTACTTTGACTTGACTATAAATACGGATGTTAGTGTTTGAACATCAAACACTAACATCTATATTTATAGTCAAGTCAATGTTGAATGTGAAGAAAATGTTGAGTATGAATGTGGATGGCTACAAAAGTAGAGTAAGACTAAAGAAACGATGAATGGACTTTGTGAAGGATGATATGGCTAGAAAGGCGGTGACTGCAGAGATAACGAGTAACATCCATAAAAAGGACTAAGTAGCTCATCATACTATTATGCAGAACAAACACCAAAATATACTTTATCACGCCTTCTACTAGATATGCATCAATTGACCCCAAAAAGTGTTAATAACTTCCAAGTGTTTAATTTATTATTTCGAATCCATAAATTATATCCATATGTCCATATGAATAAGATAAAATCAAAGTTATATCCCAATTAAAAGAATCAATTTTATTTTTCTAAGTTTAAAATAAATCATTGATGAGTGTGTGTTTAAATAATAAATTAAATCAGCCGATGAAAATCTAGAAAGCTTTAAATTAATGATACAGTCAACGCCTATTAAAATATTTACTAATGGCATTTAGAAAAGGATACTAAAATGGAAGAGTGTTGATGATTTATTTTGCAATACTCCCATGGCTTTTAAATCAGTGTCTTCATCATGTTTATTTATCTTTGGACCGCGATTTTGTATTTCTTGTACATACCTATATACTGTTACTGACAATTTTAATTTTTAACAATTTTAATTTTTAACAATTTTTTTTAGGTATAATGTAATAATTAAGTTGACATTTTTAATGAATATTTGAATTTTAATAATTTTATTTAATGACAGTGACATAACTAATTTAATGTTCCAAATAAGAATTTAAATTTTACCAATGTTATATAATGAAAAGGTTTGCATGCCGAATGGTGAAATATGGCAGAACTCTGATAAAAACCTACTATCTACGTATGTATAACCCATATTCGCAAATAAATGATATTCTATTCTGTTCTATCATCTGCCAAGCCTTTTTCCGACTATGTTGGAGACGGCTTTCAGTCTAATTAGTGTTTTGAGGAGCGACGGGCTAGATGACCTCAACAACCCAGTTAGTAAGTACTGGGTGGGTAATACGATACCCAATGATAAAACTGATTAGACAAGAGAAGACCTTGGCAAGCTTGGCTTAGCCTTGAAAATCGACCCTTGCAACTGTTATTTTTTAGCTATACATTGGAGGACCTTGTCTTCTCATGTGTGCAAAGAGAAATTTTAAAATATTCATTAATTCAAATTATGTGGGAAGAAACGTAGACACCCTAAGTGAAATCCACCGCTAAATTCAATTAAAAAACACCAGAACAGTTACCTACTAAATATAATGAGCCTTAAACGAGTGTAATTACATACTATTTCGAGATTCAGAATTGAAAATTTTCAATTTAATTCTTGGTTATAATTATGTAAAAACTTTGTAACAAGGGTGTGTAGGTATCCACGGTGGCCGCTTACGATAATTCACTAAGTTAGTAGTTGTATAACAGGAATATTTGGGTACTTAAATGCAAAGAAGAAAAGAAAAGTTGATGTTGTTTTTTAGATATTTTGTACCCTACCACAATTTTGTCTTATTTAATCTTAGTCAATTTTAGTTGACTGGTAGAGAATGCTTTGTGGCATTAAGTCCGCCTATGTACCACTATTGTGCATGAAGTTTAAACAAAAAAATAATAATAAACATATAATTTTCACTACATTTTTAATACCACTGAATTTATAAGTAACCGCCAACAACCTCATAAGGATATTGTCATAATTTTCAAGATTGGCAGTAGGTACCAATTTGTACGCACGGAGCTACTTTTAAAAGTGCTTCGTTATATTTTCTGCTACTGTGTTGCTGTTTTTTATTTGTTGCTACGTTTGACGTTTTCACGAAAATAGCCTCTTCCGAAACACCTCCCCATGTTTCTTTCCCACAATTTTCCTTTTCTATTTCCCCGAATCGTCATTAGTTAGAGTGAGAAACATAGCAGAAATGTTAACGCATGCGGCAATATCGAAAATGATACATATTTTTATATATCCTACATATATCATACCTTATTCCACCATCTCCCTTCTTCCATCGAGAGACTTGACGTACTGCGGGGTATCAACCATACCTTGTCGATGTTCCACACATTCGTACGAAGCGTTTTGCTAAGTCTTTCATTATTCGTACAGCCAAGGAGTGAAACACCCTGCCTGCGTTGGTTTTCCCGAGTTCATATAACCCCAATCTATTTAAGTCGCGAGTAAATAGGCTTCTTCTGGGTAAGCTCGTTCCATCGTCGACCTCATCACTGCCCTTAGGGCAAGATTGAGGTCAAGAGTAAGCCCATATAAAAAATTAAAAAATGTGGCCGGCATCACACCCTGTATCACATTCTGAAGTATTGGTGCACCCTTCCATTTTTTATACAGGATTAGGAGGGGTACTCTTATCCAAACCCCTGTATACGGCCCTTTATGGCCTAGTCCTCAGGTGCGCAATCGGTGGCCAAGTGCACGTCAGAGATGAGAGCAGATGTGAGCGGCATATGGTGACCAGTAGTGACCGGTACACATATTCCCTCCCCTTCGCTATCTCCTTACACTAGTCTGTGAAGCGAAGAGCAGAAGAGATGCGCACGAGCTAAGGGCTCTTGCGAATCTCTTCTGCTCTCCGCTTCGCACATCTCCGATTTGGGGGAGACCGGACTTTATACGAGATCATCGCAATGGGAGGGTCCATATTGGCTCACCTAAAGTTCTTTACCCGAAATTGTTCTTCCTAACGATTTGTAATCCGAATGATCACTCTTCCTAAAATTTTTCATCCTAAAGTTTTCATTCATACTATTCGTAGTGCTACCGACGATGTTCATAACACTCATGTTTCCGAAAATTGTAATTCATAATATCATTAGTGTAAATATATTTCAACTCCTACTGTTTTTTATCCTAACGCTTTTATTCCTAAACATAATTACCATAATATTTTCACTCATACAACTGTTTAGAATGATTAAAGGTCGTTTCACTGATTTTTGTCTTGAAATGAAATAAATGAATGAAATTCAGGTCAGAGTGTCGTCTTGGGGGCACTATGAAAAAAATACTTAGAAAAATTTCGCGACCAATTTCGAGGTAGCGCTCGCCGGCCGCTGCCGCGGCACCGCTCGCTTCGCTCGCTCGGCTCGCGCGTAGTTGGTCACGGTTCTAACCTAACCTAACCTTTGGATATCTTTGCATAGTATAATAAGGTCCCATTAAAATAGGTGGACAAATTTTAACACAGTTTTTAGTAAGCCTAACAGCTAAAGACTTAGAAACAAAAAAAAACACTATATAAAGTGATTTTATTTTGACTTAAAATAATAAATTGCCGGCACTCTAGAACAAACTCATCCTATAAAAGTAGGTATTTTAATGTCTTTTTCTTATATTTTTTTTACTATTGTCCTTATTTTAGCGGTCTGAATGATTTCTAAAATTTTGTCCACCTATTTTAATGGGACCTTTTATAATACTGATTATTATGAATAAAAAGTAATATAAACAAAAAAGATATGACTTTGAATAATAGTGTAAAAGATGGTTATGTTGAGAAAATATAGGAAAACAAATAATAGTGTAATAGATGTTTATTGCTACTGACATTATGAAGTTGAATGCTTCGGAATTAAAACATTAGAGACAGAGTAGTTAGGAATTGCGATTGTTAGGATGAAAAATGTTAGGAAGAACATTTTCGGATTTCCAATTATCGGAGTTGAAATTTTAGGTGAACTTTGGCGCACCCCAATGGGATAGTTATTATTATAAAATACTAGCTGATGCCCGCGGCTTCGTCCGCGTAGATACTGTAAAAACAATCCTTGATGCGTATTATATATCATTCTAAAATTTCAGCTCGATGGGTGCAGAACTTTTTAAGTTTTTGAAGCGTACACAAACCAACATAACATTTTTATATATATAGATTTCTAACATAAGTTAACATAACGGAACCTACCTACTCAATATCTAATAAGTAGTCAGTCATTCTATAATATAATAATAACAATGCAACGTCAAAATTAGTGACATAGTCTGATTTCTATCGACCATAAAGACATAATAATAATTGATCGTAAGTGAAAAGTTATCGGCCATTTTAACATTGATATTCGTTGGCGGGTTCATGTTCATCATGACATGTCCATTATAATATGGAAAAGCAAAAACTTGCCTCGCGGCTGCTTGAGGCTAACAAATTTTATTTTATGGGCGTTATTTCAAAACCTAATTATCATTTCAATTTGTCGATAGCATTTTTAGGGTTCCTTGCAAAAAGGGGAAAACGGGAGACTGTAGCTAAACCTTCAACCTCTGTCTGCCAGTCCGTGCTTCCGTGTTGTCTGGCAAAGTACTGTCGCTAATTATAATTTCCGGAATTGGCAAATTTGGTGTTGTTTCACAAATGATAAATCACCTTATATCGTGCCCAGTGTGCCCTGATAAATGCACGTTATTTTGTAGATTTGTTTGGTGCTATCAAAAAACATCTCTCAGGCATCCTGGATTTTTCCCAATATTTCAGTAAGGCAAGTGATATATAAATTGTACAATACGCATACTTATGAATTCGAAAAGTCTGACTCGAGACTTATGTATGACTTGGCAGTCCGATAGTCACAGCATTAGACTAGCACTACTAGATAGAGAGAGTGTTCTGTAAGACACACACTAAATTCTTGTGTGTCAAGAGAGGTCAACTATTATCAAAAGTCAAAAATATTTTGCGCTTTAATTAGGAAAATATGCACAGACAACAGTGCCACATTTGGCACTTTTGGTTGTACGGAACCCTTCACCCACAAGCCCGATTCGCTTTCTACCATATTTTTACATTTCAGATTGGGCCTGAGGCTCAGTTTCATAATAGTGTAAGTATATGGGTTCGATTCGGGCCATAGTAATGTGTAGATAATTGACGACGGTGGCCGGTCATTACAGGCCCATAGAATTGGTGATTGTACACTTGCATCGGTGTAATGAATAGATGCGGTACGGGCGCTCCCAGGTTTTACGTGGAGGTGGTGGTGAATGGATGCGGTATTTTCAAAGAAGAAAATTTCTGAATCCATACTTACTAATATTATAAATGCGAAAGTAACTCTGTCTGTCTGTTACTCAATCACGCCTAAACTACTGAACCAATTTGCATGAAATTTGGTATGGAGATATTTTGATACCCGAGAAAGGACATAGGCTACTTTTTAATAAAAAATAAAACTTTATTCAAAGGGGGGTACGAAAATATTACTTTTGGTCGCGATAACCGGCATCGGTAGCGATAACCTACATCCGCGCGGTTGAAACCGCGGGCATCAGCTAGTGTAAAATAAATCAAATTATGTTTCCCTACTCCTCTGCGATTCTTTTCTGATTAATTTTGTTGCTTGCAGGATCCAAGACTGTTATATGGTTTTTCTGTGATTTCGTCGAGCTTCATTGTCTCAGTATTTGTCCGGTGGTTGGCACCGCTTTCAGGATTGGCAGTGGTTTAGGAGGGTGCGCCAAAGTTCACCTAAATTTTCAACTCCGATAATTGGAAATCCGAAAATGTTCTTCCTAACATTTTTCATCCTAACAATCACAATTCCTAACTACTCTGTCTCTAATGTTTTAATTCCGAAGCATTCAACTTCATAATGTCAGTAGCAATAAACATCTATTATACTTTTATTTGTTTTCCTATATTTTCTCAACATAACCATCTTTTACACTATTATTCACATTTTTCACACACATTTTTTTCATTTTAGACATTTTTGTTTAGATTTCTTTTTATTCATAATATACTATGCAAAGATGTCCATAGGTTAGGTTAGGTTAGAACTGTGACCAACTTCGAAAACTACCTCGAAATTGGTCGCGAAATTTTTCTAAGTATTTTTTTCATAGTGCCCCCAAGACGACACTCTGACCTGAATTTCATTCATTTAAGACAAAAATCAGTGAAACGACCTTTAATCATTCTAAACAGTTGTTTGAGTGAAAATATTATGGTAATTATGTTTAGGGATAAAAGCGTTATGATAAAAAACAGTAGGAGTTTAAATATATTTACAATAATGATATGATGAATTACAATTTTCGGAAACATGAGTGTTGTGAACATCGTCGGTAGCACTACAAATAGTATGAATGAAAACTATAGGATGAAAAATTTTAGGACGAGTGATCATTCGGATTACAAATCGTTAGGAAGAACAATTTTGGGTAAAGAACTTTAGGTGAGCCAATATGGACCCGGTTTAGGAATATTGTTGCAGGCTTGTCCCGTTAAAAAACTATTAAAACAGCTGTTTTTGACCCAGAAGCCCTGTGCTACTAGTTTGGCGCTATCGGAAGCATCCCTCAGTTTCTGTAGTGAACAAAAAACACGACATGCAGGACACGATATTAAGTGCCCCATTGTTTGAGGAACAGCATCACATTCACATTCCACTGCAGAGTCATTTAGAATCTCCACCTCAACAAGTTTTCTTTGCTGCGATCAACCTGGGTCCGGACTCTGTTTAAAGTCTTCCAGGTCGACCATGCCAACAGACTCATGTCAAGGTGAAAGATTTTCAGCAACTAACCTAACCTTTCGGGGATTGCAGGCTTAATGTTATGTTTTGCCTCTCTAAAAATATCCAAACATCGTACATCCATGTCGCTTGCGCAGAATACGTTTATTGCGCAAGTAGGTAGGTACTTATTTATGACGCGACGTATGACAGCTGGCCACAGAATCCTCACTTAATGACTAATAATCGGGACACCGGGACCATAAACAATTCGATTCGCCGTTTTACAGTGGCTCGTATTAACCACATTTTATTTTTGAAAACAATTTGTATCATCATGCCTGTATCCCCAGTAGGTGTGTACGCAAAGGTGTACCCATTAGTATACTCACATTTCGCCAGTTATGTTTAAGTTCCATAATATAGGGGACAAGCCTATTGCCATCAACCGGGCACAAGCCCAAATGCCGTGGACTGAGAAATTCCGGATGTAAAATTTCAATGTGTTATACTTTACCCGAAAGATGTAGAATTGCGTATGTGGTAGGTAATTCTGACATACTTCCTATAATTATTACAACACCCAGTTACTATGACTCAGTAAGTTATCCATATCTCAGCCAAAGGAGACAACAAGTCAACAAGAAACTGCCCTAATAAAGAACCCACACAATGAACCCTTTAGGCTAAAGTTTAAGGACCTGACAAATAACTTCAACGAAAACATGAAAACAAAATTGCCAACATAAATCAAAGGAACGTTTAGTAATTTATTTCTCAATCAAAATCTTGTACTTTAGAAGAAAACTGACCAATCACTCGACAACCTAACTGCAATAATTCATAGTAAAAACTGGATAATTCATTTAATAGCACATGTCTATTCCGAATAATCAGTCAGTACAATGGACAAAGTTGACGCTTGGGCAATTCATCACTCTCGAGTTTGACAGCTAAATTACTGGGCAAAGTAACGTCAGCAAGAGTCGCCAACTTTGCCTGGAAAGACAAAGTTTTTGTGCACTTAGATTATTTTAGGTGTTGAATAGGTTGTTTAGTCCTTTTCGGTTATGTTATGGTTATGGGAGACTATAACAGGTTGATAATTGCTAATAAATAATACGGGTCTTGATGAAAGTGTGAGATACATTGTGGAGTTTTTTTTTCGAGGATGGCTTTCTATTGTAAGGAAATTCGAACCTTTCACTGGCTAGGACCTGATGATTGATAGGGAGGCCTTTTTAGTTCCCATGAGAACAGTGAGGTCTTCATTTATGTAAACAGGGACGGCAAACTGTCTTCGTAATAGGGGATGGGACAAAAAAAAACTAATTAGTCCGTCAGATAGATTTCCAAAAAGTATTAACCACGTATTTTTTCTTTTTTCACGTAAACAAAAAATGAAGACGATACAGTGCTTCGAAAACTCGTGTGACGTCATATGATAGTACATTTTGTTCCTTCAATTGACGTTTCAAGCCCCACTCCATGATCTTTGACGCGCTTTATCTTCGTAAATTTTTATTGTTTTGATAAAACAAAAAACACGTATCCAATATTTTTCGATAATCTAATTGACGGACTAAACAGAATCATATTTTTTTGAGTCAGTCCGATCCCCTATTGCTAAATAATAATGATAAAACATTTTGTTATATCCATCTCGTGTAGGTATATAACAACCCTCCTTTTGGGGTTTGCCGTAGTCGGGTAAAAACTAAAAATACAAACTTACAATTACAACATGTGCCAGGTTTACCTGTCTTTTACATAATTTTCCAGTCTTTGGAAGGGTTTACAACACTTAAAATATTAATCCAATATTACTCGTAGATGTTACGCTGATAATAAGGAAAACCGAACCTACCTACTCTACACTCTATCTAAAAATCACAGGTGGTACACGTGTACATAATTCATTCGAAATCCAATATTTAACACATCTTCCGATCATTGTTTAATAAAGTCATTATCGCACAAATGCTCATGTTTTACGAAAACAATGTAAGCTTGTGTTCAAACAACGAAATTTTCATTCACTAATAATAAAAGATGACTTGGTTTAGTACGATACCAGTAAATGAGGAAAATACATTTTGGAGGTATAGGACAGATAACCTATTTGATAAGCCAATAGACAGAAGGGATCCAATAGTAGAAGTGTACCTAGCCTATAGTACACCCTCATTTTGTCAGTTATGTTTCAGTCCCAGGTACTAGGGGCGAGTCTATTGCCATCAAAAGGGAACAACTCCAGGGCCCCGAGTCTGCTATTCAAGAGTGTCAGAATGGTCTATCATTGATCTCATAATTGTTGATTTTGACAAGTAGACGACAAGCCAATAAGTACCTTAAGTCGACAGACTTAAGGTACTTATTGGCTTGTCATCAATCAACAATTATGAGATCAATGATAGATCATTCTGACACTATTGAATAGCAGACTCGGGGCCCAGACACCGTGGTTGCTGCACTGAAAAAATACTGATGAAAAACCCAATAACCTAGCCGGAAATCGAATCCAGGAACTTTTGCTTACCAGTCGCACTTGCTACCACTAGACCAATGAAACAGTCAACCGAAATTAATATTGTCGTAGCTTGTAATATTTGCCGACCCTACTTTAAAACGGGGCAAGATTTATGGAGCCAAATGCTTAAACGAATAATTATTTGCTCAAATTCCTAGGTAAGCACAAAAACTAGGATTGCACAATATTCCTATTAAATAATGTATGAGTGATGGCCATTCAATGCAATTTATTTGACACACTACGCTAATTAGTGCGTGATGAAGAAAATTGAAACTCGTTTAAATAATAGCTGTGTTTTTGTGTTAATGGCCTTGTATGTCCCACTGATGGGCAAATGCCTCTTCCAGGTAGGTACTTTTCTAAAAGTTGAAAAAATTAAAAATTTTGAAATACCTAACCCACGACTTTTAAAAATTAATTGAAAAAAGGACAAAATAACATAAAACACCCACCTTAGAAAAACCCAAGAATGTCCGTCGGGGGCTGCCATTAAATTAACTAGTTTTGCAATGTTCAGCTCCCGACGGACATTCTTGGGTTTTTTTAAGGTGGGTGTTTTATGTTATTTTATCATTTTTTCAATTAATTTTTAAAAGTCGTGGGTTTTTTCAAAAATTTTAATTTTGCTTTTATTTTAAACTTTTTTTATACTTTTTACTTTTATTTTTATTTTTTTATCTAAGAACATGCACCAATCAAACTTAAATCCATAACTGAAAACTGAATCAAAATCGGACTTGTGGTTTTGGAGAAAAACGGCAACTTTGATTTGCACAAAAAATGTTTGCTGCAGCGCCCCCTGGTGAGTTGTCACCGTAACACCTATCTAAGAACATGAACCAATCAAACGCGAACCCATAACTGGAAACTGAATCAAAATCGGACTTGTAGTTTTGGAGAAAAATGGCAACTTTGATTTGCACAAAAAATGTTTGCTGCAGCGCCCCCTGGTGAGTTGTCACCGTAACACCTATCTAAAAACATGCACCAATCAAACCCAAACCCATAACTGAAAACTGCATCAAAATCGGACTAGTAGTTTTGGAGAAAAATGGCAACATGTATTTGCACAAACAAACAAACAACCTCTCACCCCAAACGCATATATACCGTCTCCGTTCCGTCGTGGGTAAAAAGCCTAAAATTAGAATAACTAAGTAAGTAATTTTATCCGCCAGCAGCGATGGCCCATTGGTGGCGGCCTCGACTTACGAACACTAAGTCGTGGGTTTGAACCCGGGCAGGTGCATTACTTTGTGTAATTAATTTCATCACCGCTGCTCTCAAAACGGTGAAGGAAATCATCGTGAGGAAACGTCTTAGAATCAAAAAGATCGAAGACATGTGACATCTACCAACCCGCACTGGGCATGCGTGGTGGATATAGTCCATCCTTCTCCTAGGGAGGACACCTGAGTCCCTGCAGTGGGAACATTATAGGCTGATGATGAATATTGATGGAGGAGCTCGTGGCTGAATAAGAACTGCCACTCGGGTCGATCTTTAGGTAAAGCTGTGCTTGCCTAGGTCGGTCTGTGGATGGGTGACCGCCCGACATACCGAGTTTCCTCCGTGCCTCGGAAAGCACGTTAAGCTGTTGGTCCCGGCTGCCATATATATAGATCTTTGGCAGTCGTTACAGGTAGTCAGTGACCTGAAATTCTGACATCCAGTCTTACCAAAGGGTATCGTATTACCTAGTATTAACTGGGTTGTGGGGGTCAGATAGGCAGTCGCTCCATGTAAAATACTGGTATTCAGCTGCATCCGGTTAGACTGGAAGCCGACCCTAATATGGTTGGGAAAAGGCTAGGCAGATGATGATGATGAATATTGATGAAATGTATTTAGTTAATGTAGACTTGTAGAGACTTTATTATTCGTGGCTAAATAATAACAGCAGCTCGAATTAATCTTTTTCAGGTTAAACCGCGCTTGCCTAGGTTGGCCTGTGCATGGGTAACAGTTTCCTTACAAGCACGGGTCCCAGCTGTCATTTGTAGTACTTTGACAATCGTTACTGGAAATAAAATAAAAAAAAAGATTTCTGGCCGACTGAACTGCGCGATCGATAACCGGTGCTGCAAAATCTCTGCTGGACCTGTTTGCTAGTAGCGTTGTGCCCCATTGTTCTGTTGATTTCGTGTTTTGTTCTGTTTGTTTTCTTTTGTGTTTAATTTAGTTTACTATTTTTTTTAGATATAAGGGAAATTGTTACTAACACTATGAGTCATGTTACTTGAATAAATAAATAATTATTATTATTATTACTCCGGTTAGACTGGAACACAACCCCATTATAGTTGGGAAAAGCAGCAGATGATGTGTCTAATTTTTTGAATAATTCGTTTTCTCAATTTTCACCAGAGCAGAGTTCGATAGCCCAGGTATTAAAATCAGTACCTTATTTAAAAAAATATTCTACTTATATATAAATAAAAAGAGAAGTCCTGACTGACTGACTGACTCATCATCGCCCAGCCCAAACCCATGGACCTAGAAAGCTGAAATTTTGCACAGAGGTTTCCTTTATAATGTAGACAAGGAATAAGGAAGGATTTTTCGAAATTCAACCCCTAAGGGAGTTAAATAGGGGATGAAAGTTTGTATGGAAAATCGTCATTTTCACGCGGGCAAAGCCGCTGGCAAAAGCTAGTCACTTTATAAAAGTGATTACAGCAATCTCGAATCCCTAAAGTCAGTAATCACAGGAGTAACGTGTCAATCATTTTGTGATTAGCAACTTTTCAAGTCATGTCTTATGTTATTTGCAACTCAATTTGAATTCAGAATACTGCGTTCTATTTTCAAAAACACTGAGTGTATTTTCGGATTGTTAGCACGACATGTAGTACTGAATCATACTGTGATGTACAGCAACCGTAAAATGAACTTTAACGCTGAGAGTTACGGTAGATTTTCTTTTGATTCTGGTTTCTCCGTCTGATTTCTTGGGCGTTCGTTTGCAACAATGTTGCAAATTGCAGTTTCAATAATATGTTATTAAACCAATTATACACGAAGTAAAAACTATAGAAAAGTGCACGTTTATCATCGGTTTAAGTTTACTCGGCGAAGGTATTTCTGTATTTTTTCTAGAATTTCACGGTGAGAAGTGAGAACACTTATGTTTTTGTATAAAAAATAATTAATGGATGGAACTTCATGGAACGTTTTATTACAGTCTAGTGGTGTGTCCGTTGGATTGCAAAGTGATAGGTCTAGAGTTCGTACCTAAGTCACGCACCTCCGATTTTTCGGATTCATGTGTGTGTGTTGTGTGCTTATTAGCTGTGTAGAAAAGAAATATTTTTTTTTGAAATAACGTTGCCCCACACTAGGAATTTCTCCTATATCGTGGGTGCGTTTACAAAACATTTAAACTCACATACACAAATACCCAGACCCAGAACAACTATCTGTAAGCCATAAATTATTTGTTGATCAAACCCGCGCCACGCAGCTTAGCAGTCCAATCGCTCAGCCACACCAACCGTGTCGTCACACAACATAAAACAAGAGCACAAGTTTACCGATGGCCTGGTCTGGTGAAGGTTGTGGGGATCCGCTGCATGCGAGACGCAGGGGACCGGTCAATGTGGCGACACTTGGGGGAGGCCTATGTCCAGCAGTGGACGTCTTTCGGCTAAAATCATGATGATGATGATGAATGTCTGAAAGACTGTTATTTTCACAATTTTCAGACGCACAAAGCAATGGTTACACACATATAGGTAACTTCATATTTCTATGGTCACACACAATGGACACAGTTGTCGGAAAACAATAATGGTTATCTATACTTCTATACTAATATTATTTTAGAGAAGTAAAGTTTGTGTGTTTGTTAAATTGTAAGGGGTAATCTCGGGATCTACCGAACCAATTTTAAAAATTCTTTCACCAATAGAAAGCCACATTATTGCCGAGTGTAGGCTTATACTATAGTTTTTATCCCTGTATTCCCACGGGAGCGGGAACTACGCGGGTGAAACCGCGGGACGTCTGCTAGTTTATAATTATAATAACGTCGAAAGCAAACCAAACAAAACTTTAACCATCAATATTCCCGTTTAAGGCATAATCTTCCTTCAAAACCCATCCTAACACCAATCTACCATACCCCACTTTAATCCTGGATTAACAAACAACATAACCCACAGGAACAGACATAACTGTAGCAAGAACCATCAACACTGCTTGTACCCAATCCGACAGTCGATTTATTTAAACGACATGACAAATGTATCCTTGCAATCCTTGCGAAATCGATCAGTACTTTGTCCAAATTTATCACACTTGGAAAACAAAGGGAAATCAACCTTATTACATTGAAATCAAGAGGATTCAAATATTTTGGGATGTGTCAGGTTATACAGGTCTGTACAGAAGTCAATGCATCTTATTGCAAGTATTTTGGCTTGGTTTAATTTCTTTGTAATCTATGCCAGAAACGGGTTAGAAATACAAGTATGTGAGGATAGGATTGAATTGATTGTTTGGGTGTTAGCTAGCCGGATTTTGACAGTGATGTATCATAATCTGCCTAGCCTTTCCCAACTATGATGGGGTCGTAGTACTGGTTAATACGAGACCCTTTTGTGAGACTGGTTGTCAGGATTTCAGGCCGCAAGAACTACAAAGTACAGCCGGATCTTACGGCGTAGCGGTTTTTCGAGACACGGAGGAATCTCGGTACGTAATAGATATGGTCACATTGGTCACTGTGTTCAGCAATCCATGTATACACACCAACCTAAGCAAGTGGGTTAACCTAAAGATCGACCCTTGTGGCTTTTACTATTAAACCACGAGCTTAATAGAGAGAGGATAAGTACGATTATCTAAAGATTATTGCAATTTCTGTTTATTTTTAGGAAAAAAAAATATTAATCTACCACATCCAAAATTTATTCTCCAAGACTGTGAGCAACAAATACTGTCACATCTACTCACCTACACAACATACCAAATAGACTACCCAGACAAACTTATTAGTCAGATCATAATTCTAGTCAACGAGCCACTTAAAACGTTCATTTCAGATATAATTATTTAATCTAGCAACATTGTCAATCCAGTGTTGCCGTCTAAAATAGCTGGGAGCAGTGACAAATAACAAGGTATAATTTAAGAGACGCTTGCGCAGACTCTGGAAGCAAAAGATAAAAGAAGACTGGAGAATACCTAATCTAAATTGATGGTTGAATCTACAAGAAACAACTTAGTACTTGCATGTAAATATACAAACTGGTCCCTAAGTATACATTACGCTTTAAAAGTCCTCGAGCTAAAAGATTGTCATTAATTGTGACGAGAATATCAGCCGACGTTTTTTTTTTGTATGGTCTTGTGAATTACTTTAATGTCTCAATTAATGGCTTTGCTCATTTGTCAAACTATGATTATGTACCTGTGAACTTAAACAAACTTATCTTTGCAGGCGGGCAAATACAGGACTTAAATAAATGTACCTACTAAGTTTGACGTAAAGATGCAAAATTTTTTGACAAGCAACGTTACCTTGAATTGTACAATTAACGTGGTCATACTATACCTATATTTTTCTCAATCTACCTGTATGTAATAATAGAGTACTTGTAATGAGTAAACACTATCGCTGTACGTCGGGGCCGCGGATTTTTGTACTAGATGACGTGGCCTCGGCGCAAGGGCAAAGAAGGAACATGGGTTCGGTTTTTAGTCAATAGAAGTCTGACACTCCCCTTCACTCTGCCCAAGAGCGGGGGGGGGGGGGTCATTTGATGATTTTCCAACCACCAAAAAAAAAAAAAAAGGCGTACCGAATAACTAAGTAGGTAGGTAGATTGATACCATTATTTTTGCTTTTATCTGATTCAGGTGCTATCACCCATAATGTAGACTTGCTGTTCAATTTTAATATATAAAATAATCTTAGCAACATCAAGATTGGGACAGCTTGACTTTTGAAACAAACATAGTAAGGTAGTCTAAAGCAAGCCCGGAACCGGTCAAGGTGGCGACACTTGGGGAAGGTCTATACACAGCAGTGGACGCGCGTCTCTTAACTGAATGATGATGATGACACTCTAAAGCTGACTTCATTCAAGGATGTATAAAGGATGATATGGCAAGACAGGAGTTGTCTCATGAGATGACGAGTTTTAGAAAAGTATGGAATAAGACATGCTGCGTCGATTCCAAATAAATTGGTATTTAAAAGCCAAGATAATGATGATGAGAATAGCGATACAAAATTTATAATGACTTTTATTTATTTATTCAAACTTCATGCACAAACGTGGTACATAGGCGGACTTAATGCCACAAGGCATTCTCTACCAGTCAACCTTAGGGTCAAACAGGATTGTGGTAGAGTACAAAAATAAATAAAGTAGGAGAATACTATTATGTAACATAAATTAATATACCTACATAAATCGTACATACTAATACATACTTCGTACATACTTTTAATTGTATCACAGCTGGATGTCGACTAATCTTCCATAACCAATATTTATCTAACACGTGTCGAAAAAACACCTTAACCCCTATACCTACCTACACAGTAAGCACTCATTTCGCCACACAAAAAGCCCTCGAATAACCCTAAAACTATTAGGAAACCACAAAACTTCACGTACGTAAATTTCCCAACACCGACGTAACAATTGGTTCAATTGACGTAATAGAAAATAGCAGAATTAATTCGTTGCCATCAAAAATAGTGGCAATCTATCTCAATTGAGACAGTCTATCAACTATGTGTTGGTACTTCCTGCAATTGTTTTAATCTAAAAAAGAACAAGGGCATCGTAGGTACTCGGTGTAGTAAAGAGTTAACGGAAAAAATAAATGGGTTTGGATTTGGAGGTTTCGACATTTAACACAACAATGTAGAGAAATTATTTATTTTATCATTTATACGTACAGGAAGGCAAGAAGGAAGGAAGGGGTATTGAAAGTAAACCACCATACCATAACTTCCAGTACCTACAAAGCTTTTCTGCCAGCAGGTTGCGAATTGGAAAATGAAAAAAGATATGTAGACAGTATTTTGTGAGAACGAGAAGAGAATAACATAAATATCATAATAGTACTTCATACACCAAATTCTGAATGTTACCTACGGTCTGCTAAGGGTTGACTCAAAACTAAAAGGAAACAATTCGATACAAAGACACACAATCCACGGAATATCGACTTAAACATCAAACAAACTGTTAAATAAACCAATATAAATATAGTTGATGTGTGCAGAAATTTATTCAAGGGCGCATTAACGAAGGTAGAAGTCAACAATATTTTAATCACCATTACCACAGTCTGTCTTGCTTTTTTTCAGCAATCTACAATGGCAATAACATCTTATACACTGAACGCATCTTGTTGTTCATTTACCTAAACAATTCGGACATTTCCCTTAGCTTCTCTATCAAGATCTTACCCAACACTTTCACCATGCCCAACGCCATCCATCTCCAAACATATCTCCCCAGGTCACAAACAACCGTCACCACTTTTGACTTCCCCACCAACACTTAGTACCTTTCTATGCCACTTATCTACGCCCTAAATGGATTTACTTCGGGGTCAAGTGGACGCAAGCCATTACGACGATTAGGACACGAGACGGCGGGTCAAACTTTATTATAGGGGCCAGAAATTGCCTGTTACTGAACTGCAAGTGGACCCGTATCATTAAAAAATCACTAAGACTATCATCTTTGTTTTTTATGGCTATATTTGGATGGAATGGGCTGTAAAGTCGTGTGACGTTACTCTGATTATTGTGTCGTTAGAACTGACAAAGCGAGTTGAGAAATTGCGTCTTGATTTCTGATAGTGTTGCGCCGAAAATTACTATTAAACATGGAAATGAATTTTCAAGACTAATTTTATTATAAATTTTTGTAGTGAATTCTGCAACACGATGAAAAATTCTGATTTACTGAAAATTCAAAAAGTATGAATAAAAAATCTTTTTTGGTAAGTGATTTTCACAAACATCTATATAGGCTGTTGTACTGAGAGATCCTATATCACAAGAGCACTAAGCACTTTCTCTTTCTTTTTCTATTTCCCGAATCAATGGACGAAAATCATGACTGATATATTATTACCTAATATTAATCACTGTCGTTAAATCTCTCGACACTGCAAGCAAGCCATACATTGTGATTCTGCTATCTTACACATCTGCCACTACTATTAAAAATGATTCCTCAATAAGATCGTTGATCTCCAACTCAACAACAAAACAACTTTGTTCTCCATATTTTACGAGAACTCTTTTCCCTAAACCAAACAGGATGATGACCATAACTCCAATCCTCGTTAAAAAGTCTTCCATTTGAATATCAGCTCCTGTCTTTTGACATCGTATCAACATAAACCTATTGGTGCTATTGACATGATGCCTCGCGTAAGACAAGACCAAGATTATGTTGCCGTCGATGGCCCCTTGTGGGACCCCTATGGTTGTGAGGCTAAGGTTGAAATTACTGTGAGCATCTGTTTGATGATGGTAGATGTAAGTTGGTTTATAAGTAACAACTGCTCATTTGGCTCCGTGCAATTTGTACGAGGTCATCAACACTGGATGGATTAGTACAATTCACTTCAGAGAAACGCAGGGTTGACGTGCAGTGAACTGACTATGTGACGGTAAATTGGGAGTCATTTATTTTGGGGATTAAGGATGACTTTATTGTTGTTGAAAGGGAATGGCCCATTCTTGGCCATTGTTTGCCCATCTATGTGATAAATACAATAAAAATACTAATTTTACAACTTAAATATTGCAAATATTTATGTGTTATAAAAAGGCGGACAATAAAAGGTGAATTATTCAAAACTCTCAGTTGTTTAATGCAGTGTCTAATAGTTCCGCTCGGTCATGCATGTCAGTCCCGTCAAAAATAGGGATTGAAACCCTTATTGAAAAAGACCGATTGAATAAATACCGGTTCCTGATTATCGTTTTTTTTATTTTTTTTGACAATTTAAAATTATTTGTTTATCAATCGATGCATTTATCTTTTATTGATGTATCGTAATCATTAAACAACATTTTGTTTGATTTATGTACCTCTAGATACGATTTATACGACCCCTTTCAACGATTCCGTATTTTCGGTTTATTAAAAATATCGATTTTTCGATAAATAGATCCCACGTCCCATCCCTACTTTTCTTGTTTGTCGACAGTTTGACACAATAACATTGTTGGCATTTCACAATTCGGTTTGTGTTGTGCGCTTGCGATTTGTGTTTTTTCTTACTGCGTTTCTGATTTTTCGACGACTGCTTACGATTATGGACCCCGTACCCGCTCCCGATAACGACCTTGGCTTTACATTGGATTCAGTACCCGCTTCCCACGACAATACCGGCTTACCATTGGATACCGTTCCTGTTTCTCACGAAGGACCCGATACGAGCATGGAACCTGATTTACACGAGCTTACTAGCTTACCACGGAGCCATCTCTGTGTCAACTGTGGAGTAGATACACGAAGACTTCAGAGATTGACTCTAACCGATGTAGGAGTGCGATCTATAATTCAGCAATGGATTGCACCACTGCAAGTAAGTTACTTATTTATTTACTTTAAGAACATACATGATACAGCTTGAAAATGAATAAAAACTCGAAAACAATAAGTGTGTATATTTTTTTTAGCTTTAATTTCTATTTACAGTTTGTAATGTTCCACCAAGTTCTAGGTAAGAAATAGCGGTTGTTTCTTTATCTACGATGTCAACCCTAATGGCTTTCATTTGTTTCTATATTGGGCATTACTTGGCCAAAACTTCTATAACAAATGGGCATTTCCCAAATTTACTTATTTTTTTGTTTTATTTGGAAAAATAAGATTGTAAGCAAGGCTTGCGTTTGGCCACAACATCTCTGAGAATTGAAGCGATGATTTGACCTAGGATAGAACACGCTTGCCTAAAATAAACTTATTCCGCCTTATTAATGAAGTATACTGGGTGTCAAACTCACGGACCGCATCAGAAACACCATACTTCGCTCGAAAACCCAAATAGCCGATGCTGGCAATACAGCTGCTGGGTTGAAATGGAACTAGGCTGGTCACATCTGCCGCATGTCGGAGGAGCAATGGGCAAAAATTACCACTCAGTGGACACCAACCAGCAGGAAACGACAACGCGGCAGGCCCAGAAGGAGATGGCGGGATGAGCTGGATTCCTTCTCAAAAGATTGGCCTATCATCGCACTAGATCGAGAAAAGTTGAAGGAGGGAAGGGAGGCCTTTGCCCTGCAGTGGGACAGTACAGGTTAATAATAATAATAATTAATAAAGATAGTTAAACCAGGTTTAACTTAGACTTGGTTTATCTCGCATGCCGCCGTCTCACTTTAAAAATATTCAAAAGAAAGTGACGGCATGCGAGATAAACCAAGCCTAAGTTAAACCAGGTTTAACTATTTTTATTAATAAGGCGGATTTACTCCAAATTATTAAATACATTCGTACGTACCTACGTATACGTATATTCGAATTAGTAAGATCAAATCAAGAAATCTTCAACTGCCTTGTCTTTCCTATGTTGGGGTCCGCTTCCAGTATAACAAGACGGAACTGAAATATTTTGTATGCAGCGACTGTCTATCTGACCTCCACAACCCACTTAGTACCTACTGGGTAACACGATACCTTTCTGAGAACTGGTTGGTAGGATAGACCTGAACATGAATTTAATTCACCAGTATGAACTTCCTATCTTGATCACCAGAACAATTTTAACGTCAAGTGTCCGGCCACATGTCCGGTACCATATTTTTTGGAATGTAGGATATCTTCATATGACTATACCCGCTCTGGGAGGAGCGGAATTAAGGGAGTGTCAGACTTATACCGTCTTATTACAAAAGGTAGTTAAACCTGGTTTAACTTAGACTTGGTTTATCTCGCATGCCGTCATTTTCTTTTGAATATTTTTAAAGTGAGACGTCATGCGAGATAAACCAAGTCTAAGTTAAACCAGGTTTAACTACTTTTTATAATAAGGCGGATATTGACTAAAAACCACCCATGTTTCTTTTTAGCCCTTAGTGTCCGGGGCCACGGTATCTCTTTCGAACAGCCCGCAGTGTCCGGTCTCCCTTACAATTAATCCGTCCGGCTCGGTGGCATAATTACCGCGTGACATCAACGAGCGGCGCCGGCGCAATTGACGCGACCTTCCAACGTCACTGCTATACTAATTATAATTAAATTTAAAGTTGTAGGGTATCGTAAAATGTTGAATGCTTTCAGTAAGGAACTGTTAGACGCATCTGTTACAGATCGTGCTATTCGGAATTTAGATTAAAGTTGACACCATTACGGCCGCGACTTCGTACAAAAAAATTGTGATATTTCGGCTAATACGCATGTTATCATCATCAGCCTATAATCTTCCCACTGCTGGGACTCAGGCCTCCACTCTAGGAGAGGGATAGGCTATAATCCACCACGCGGGTAAAGGGTTGGTAGATGTCACTTAATAGTTATATCTTCGATATTTTTGGTTCTAAGACATGCCAGTTTCGCCACGATGTTTTCCTTCACCGTTTTGAGAGCAGAGGTAATGAAATAACTTACACAAATTGATGCGCCTGTCTGGGTTCGAACCCGCGACTTACTGTTCTTAAGTTTTTTCAACCACATTGTAGTAGTTGTAGTTGAAAGTTACACAGTTACTTTATGATGATCACACCTACCAAGAAATTCCTTAAAGGAACCTAGTTACAACCCCTATTTCCAGTACCCTCGGTCAATGACAACACCAAAGAGCGCAACAAAAACAAATGAACGCGCGAAACATGGCGCCTCACTATGATTCATATGCCAGAGATGTCATTGCGCACAAATCGCACGCGCAATCATCTAGGCCGGAAGAAATATCTGATGGCTATAAAAATATCTGCTCCACACGATGTTGATGGTCTTCAAAGTGCTTTGTTTTATTTTCCTGGTGAGTTTCAAAGTGAGCATTTCATCCTTCATCGTTTAATTGTCAGTGGAGCTCGTGGCCAAATAATAATTGCCGATCGGGTCGAGGGTTAAGCTGAGCTAGCCTAGGTGGGTCTGTGGATGCGTTGCCACTCATTATTTACCGAGTTTCCTCCGTGCATCGAAAATCATGTTAAGTGCGTTGGTCCCGGCTCATTCGTAGATCTTTGGCAGTTGTAACAGGTAGGTAGTCATGCAGTGACTCGAAAGTCTAACAACAAGTCTTACCAAGGGTCATATTGCACAGAAGAATCTGGGTAGTGTATGTCAGATAGGCAGTCGCTTCATGTAAATGCTATCACTTGCATCCGGTTAAACTGGAAGCTGACCCTAAAATAGCTGGGAAAAGTTTAGGTAGATGATGATGCTCCTGTTTCAGTTAAATAGATGATTGTGTCTTAGAAAGGACTTTATTGAGGCAACATTGCGAACAAAATCTTGAAGATCTCAAAAAAAACCTGAAAACATGAATAGAGAAGAATTTTATAATTTTTTTTTAGGACCGTTTTAGTTTTCCTACAGTTACTTTTTTATTCATGCCAAAGTTAGTTTATTTCCAAAAATTAGTATTAGTGTCCACGAAACGATTTCCTTCAAAGACCAGTCAAAGAGAAATTGAGTGTAGATTTCTAAGAATATTCGTATAGGTATCTCCTTGATTGCCTGCATGTGTATGACTATGATTTCGTTGAAAATCTTAAGTTTATAGTGTGACAAGATCCGAGAAAAGCAACAGGAAAAAGTCTAAACGGATTTTTTGTGTTTTTTCCTCATAGTATTTTTTAGACGATTATAAAGAAAGTAACGCTTTCTCGGTCATAATTTGTAACACATCTGTCAGTATTAAATTAAAATAATAAACTTATGAAATATCAATCCAAGTGGCCAAACGGAATTAAAAAAAAAACATAAAGTTGTCAAGGAAAACTTTTGCAGCTGTAACTACAAAAATCTAATTAACAAAATTAATCCCAGCCACAAAAATAACAATACTACCCAATTCGTCAAGTCTCATTAATTAAAACTACAATCAAAGAGCCAAAGTACTATAAAAATGTCCAACAAAAACTAACAATAACCCCGTATACATTACATTAAAAACTTTTTACAGGCTACTATGAATATTAACACAAAGGCCATGAAATGTTCCCAAAGAAAACATCTGTTAATAATTATACTAGCCATGTCGAACAGTTGACATTTCGAATAAATGTAATCGATCCCGTTAATTAACGAGCATTCGATTAATCGAAATAAAAATAAAATGTTTAAAAATAATAAATTCATACGTCTCTTGTATGTGGGGCGTTTTTTGTTCCAAAACTTGTTGTGACAAGCCGACTCTATGGTTTTGTTTCTAAGAAGAGTTGTGTCGTACTGGTTTGTTGAGTTGTAAAAAGAAATGTATGTTGTACGTAATTAGGTGAGTGACGGAAGACCAAGAACTTATAAGGCTGGTCTTTTTGTACTAGCTGTAGGCTTGTAGTGATTAAAACCTCAGTCATACATGAAAAAATACACTAGTTAGAGTTCATGTGTATGGTTCCGCGTTCAAAATAGGAGGAGGATAAATGTTGCTACAGAGAAACATTAGATACTATCAGAGGGCATAAAAAATATGGAAATTAAAAGCAAAAACTATCTAAAAGATGTCCATTAAAAAAAACACAAAATAATTTGGTTTTCTCACATACTAATTTTACAGCAATAGCCATTGGAACCGTATTTGAGATGAAAATAAAACTTTATTTCCATACACACAATATTGATTTTATCGACTGTTAAGTGACTGCCAGTACCAGCATATTAAGTGACTTTTCTTGAGTATTAAAAAAACAACAAAGTCACTCCAACGACTTTAACCGAAACATATTTCGATTGAACCCTAAAACGGTCAATTCATACAGGAAGACCCAAAATCGAATGCAAATTTTGTCGATTTGCTTTGAAATTGCCGCACAAAGTCGTAAACAACAACAAAGGATATTCACCGTCGCCGCATTCGCACACACTTAACACTTTCGTCGAAACGTAAATGTTGAGACTGGTTGTTAAATCGCAATTTGTTGTAAATAATCGATTTTTGATGGACCCCCGCTCATGGTGGTGTTATTTGAGTCTAGCCCTGATTATTTTACCTTAAGTAATACGTTGTTGATCATCCATACTAATATCATAGTGGGAAGGTAAGTCCGTATGTCTGTCTGTTACTCGTATCATTAACTGTCAGCTGTTACATAGTCTATTTGTGCCCAAAAGTTCAGAATGCATAACTTTTGGTAATTGGGGCGATAGGACACACTCATCCTTGAACCAAAAATTCGAAGTCATATGATATCTACCAATCCGCACTGAGCCCTGGTGGTGGATTCAGATTCCAGATTACTGGAATTCCCTATGTTCACCACCTGCTTGTCCACAACTGGTGGACAGCGACACAATCTTTAAAAATTGTTCCGGTGGTTCTTTAAAATATTTAAGTTTATTCACTAATAGAGGGCTATGTGTATTGCCCTTTGATTATTTTGCTTACTAACATTATTTTTAAGTATACCTACTTACTAACAAAATTATGGATCTTTGTTGTCTGAGTTTAATATTTTTTTTTACCTAATCGAGAATCATCGGTACGTTCCCGTGGTAAAATTTTCAACCTCTAAGCAGACGAAGCAACAGCCTAAAACTAGTCCTGCAAAAGTCTTGAAACCCATTTAAAAGTGTTTAAAATACGATTAGCATGGTTGTAATGTCTTTATTGGCGGCTAGGCTCCCTGCAGGCTCTGTTTGTGCAGTGTTTAATATGTAATACATCATTTGCCTGTCCGAAACCTCTTTGCATGGAATTTTTGCGGTGTTTATGAATAAAGATTGATTCGCAGTGAGTACTTTTACTGAAAAGTCGTTGGAAGTCTAAGTAATTTGTTAAAGGATTAAAGTGGCAGCGGACAAAATATTTTTAAGAGCCACGTTGTCTTTTACTTATACTCCTTCGCTATTCTTTTCTAATTATTTTCGTTGTGGGATCCAAGATAGTTTATTTGTTTCTCTCAGACTTTGTCAAGCTTCATTGTGTAGGCACCGGCCTACACAATGAAGCTGCAAACCAGAATCGCACTGTTGATTCTGGTTTTCAGGAGTTGCAATGATTTGCAAGTAGAGAGGCGAGCTGATTCCAAAAAAAAATGTAGTAGTAGCCGTGAGGCTACTGAAAGTGCCGAACTCGTCGCCAAATCTTGGGCCGACTCAATTTAAATTCTCATCGACACGCTAAGAAGAAGAAGTGATGATATAAATGACACACAGAAAATGCCGTAACGTCCAAAATGAGTATAATTTGTTGCTAAATCTGTCCTCTGTCATCTACAAATGATGTAATAGAAGTGTTACCCTCATTGATATAATAAAACCCAAGATACACACTCCGCGTCTCAAAACCGTCCGCTTAAAATGAGTTCACAATGAACTCATTTCAAATAGTCTCGCGTCGCTCGCGTCTCTGCACGGTCGTACAAAATACTTTTTATATTGCTTTTTATAACTGCATTGTATAAGGAATCTGCGTAAGGTTGAATTTGCCAAAAAAATATGTTTATAGTGACGGTAACTACATGTAGTAGTGCGTGTATTGGTGAGTGTTTGGCGACAGCTTCGACTGTTTGTTTTGTTCGAGACTGTGCATCTAGGGTTTTATTATATCAATGGTTACCCTTTACTTAGTTGGTTTTCACTTTAAAATAATAAACGCTAAAAGGTTAGTGATAGGTCAACCCTAAAATACTACTCAGAACAGTCACCTTTAATTACACCCACGAAGGGTTGACCTTCATTTGCGCAGTTACCACTAGGTTACCTTAACCTCCCTTATAAGTTAGGGTATTTTTAGGTTTATTGGAACAGAATTCCTTATCGCACGTAATCGTTCTGATTTGTTTGCGGGCTAGAGCGAAAAATGTGTAACAGTGAAACCACACTGAAAACCGAAATCTTTTTGGAGGGACTTCCCGACTTAGAAACTATTATTTTTTCAATCGATTCAGCTTGCCGTCTATTTTGAAAATATGTAAAAATATTTTAACTTTTAAATACCCTTTTATTTATTTAATTGTGTGAGCAATTGCGTGAAGCTCCCTTCCAACCGTGTGCATAAGACACCTCTTTTTAATTTTTTTGGGGGCGTAAGAAATCCTCAAATTAATGATCATCTGATGAGCGGAAGCTCTGGGCAGAGCGGTAGGAAGTGTCAGACTTCTACTGACTAAAAGCCACCCATATTCCTTCTCATTATGCCTTTTGTGCCGAGGCCGCGGTACCTCATAAACTCATAAGAGACATTTCTATTCTTATGCTTCATACATTTTTCACAATAACTGAACATTTTGTATTTGCCACGACAACTGTTAAGTGCATTCACTTGAAATAAATCTCGAATAAATTATATACCTATAAAACGAGCATAAAATGCAAAGTGCTCTTGGAATAAATCCAAAAATGACCGTGTAAATGTATTTTTGCGTACTGCCCTCATTTTTGTCAGGTCAAAAATGTTTAATGGTCGATTTGTTCTTAATTAAGACTGCATCGTTAATTTGTAAGAGCTTTTTAATTTTTTACACAGCACCACTTACTGAAAGAATGATTTTTTGAAAAATAAACTACTAAGTTTCTTTTTTTGCACGGAACCCTAATCCATTGTCAGATATAAATAAAAAAAAGCCTATGTTACTCGTTATTATATTAGCTAAAAAGCTACCAGTTAAAGTTCTGTCAAAATCGGTCCAGCCGTTTCGGAGATTAGCCGCATCCAACAGACACAACAACACTCATTAAAAATAGTTAGTTTGTAATAACTAGTATCTTAGTATCGTATATATAAATCGGTCCAGCCGTTTAGGAGGAGTTCAGTGACATACACACGTACAGAAGAATTATATTATATAAAGATATAGGTACTTTCATATGCAACCAGTTAAAAGCTGTTATTTTGAAATGACAAGCAAGCCTATAAATTTTATTGATTTCTATACATTGGTAAGTAATAAGTCATATATTATAGCTTTTCCCTATTCGTACAAGATTTAAAGCGTACTTTAGCGGATGCATTTGAAGTGATTAATTACAATAAAATTACAGACTTAATTATTTCGGTTAAAAAGCCTTAAGTGTTGGTCATCATCAAAGTGCAGTAACTAATAATGTTTTCCGAAATACCAAGAGAAATTACAAAGTAAGAAAGAAAAAGTAATTTATAGGCATTCTGGTGTTAAGTGAACATTGTGTACGACAGTTATTTCTTTTGAGACATTATGTTAACATTTACCTAGTTTGTGCATCGGCATTTTTATGTTTTTGAGCTTTTTACGTGGTAGAATTATTTCTTCACCTTTTTCATTTTATTGCAATTTTAGCATTATTGTATTTGCTGGTTAATGAAGGAATGGAATACCTTGAATATCTACTAAGTGGTTTTTAGAAAAAGAAAGTATCCCGTACTGGTTCAAGGATGAATAAATGATAATATCGAATGGATAAATGAAAAAAACATAATATCACGGTTGTCAAGTGATTCGTATCCCGAAGGAAAGGCAGAGTTTAACAATAAACCCACATTTTGCTAGTTATGTTTAAGTACCTACCTACTATTTAATAGGAGGCAAGCCTATATTGCCGTCAACTGGGCACTAGTCTACTCCGTGTCTTCTACTGAAATAAATCTGAGGGAAAACTCAAATAAAACTTTACCCAATTGGGGAATTGAACCCAGGATCTTATACTCGACGACAGATAATCAAATGATAGTTCTTCCGCCAGGCTTTTTGATCAAGTTTGAGGTCTTTATCTTGCGCTTAAATCATTATCATCTTTCATTGAAGGCGTTATGACCAGTAAATAAGTAATTAGTGCTAGTATCTGCACTGTATCGTTAACAATTATTATGATGTTATTTCGAAAAATCACGTACAACAATTACACAAGTCTTGTTTGCGTATCAAGAAATAGAATTCACGGTCGGTCATTCGCTTCTTGGCATTGAAATAAAGTTGAACATTTGGTTTTCAAAACATTGCATTCTGCGAAAGCTAAAGCGAATTTGCTAGGAGATAATACAGCATGTTCCGTGTGGTGTCGGACGTAAAGAATAGCACCATCCCATATCTTCCCGTGGGTGTCGTAAGAGGCGACTAAGGGACTTACCAGAGAATGGGCAGCAGCGTTCTCTGTGTCTTTGTAACAACCATACTGCGATCGCCAACCCGCCTGCCAAGCGTGGCGATTATGGCAAACCCCCCCAAAAATGCCTGGGGGAGGCCTATGTCCAGCATTGGACGTCTTTTGGCTGAAATGATGAATACAGCATTTACCTCCTGCTTTTTTACATTAACCAGACAAACTTAGTTCTAACTTAATTGCTTTGCTTTTTCTAGCTCCTTGGCAGGAAAGTGAGAAAGAAATTGTATTTATTGGTCTCACACAGGACAACACAATTTGATTTGATTTGCGGTCTCCTTCTTGTAAACTTCAGACGCTTTTAAATTGACACTTCTGAAGGGACTGCAGGAAACCTACTAGAACAAAAAAGATGATGGTTTTTTTTTTGTTTTGGCTTTGCACTATACGTGCTTATTGCCACTGACAATATTTTATTTGGTTTAACAAAACGTAACAATCAAGTACTCGCGAAATAATAAAATACTACATCGGGAAATTTGGAAATGGTAAGGACGTCAGTTGTGTTGATAATAAATAATAATAATAAAAAAAAAAAATGTTTATTTCATCACTTATGATTAATAACTATGTTAGGTTTGGAGCCACCTTTTAAGCAAAGATTTGCTTGTATTAGGTGACTAAATAAAAACAATAAATGATAACAAGTTAATAGTAGAGATATTTAATACAACAAAAGACTGTAACCATTTAACGCCACCGGTAAGATGATTGTTGAATGTTAGATAAGCTGAAGATTAACGAAGGTTCTTTTATTAGCTAAGTATAGCTTTTCAAGCCGGTTGTTTAGTGCCTGTAATCATCAATCGATTGACAGAAACGTAGTGACATTTTAAATTCGTTTAAAGTTAAAGAATTCAGTGATTTGCAGAGCAAATGGGCCAAAAGACTACAAAAAGCCCAGTTTTACGTTTAGAAGTTCCCATAAAATCCGACACACTTAACCGACTAAAAAATCATCAAATTACCCTCGGCGTGAGTGTTGCCCGCTTACAAATTGCACAGAATGTAAGTTCTTGGTAAATATTTCTGTGAGCAACCCGACGTTTTTGCTGCCTCTAAAGACACCGCGAGAAATCTCCGCGAACACTTTAATTTGACAAATTTGTGAATCTTTACATGGCTTCACATTTTTGTGGTGGTCACAAAAAGTTTTTAAAGGACATATTCGTACATGAGCTGTCAAAATGGGCGGCCATTTTGGGGAGTTTGAACGAAGAATGCGAAGAACGCTACGGTTCTTTTTTTGAATTTCATTTCATTCAGAAGCATTACTTTTTACTAGGTCATTTTCCGGTCAGTATTTAAGTGCAGAATTAAAATGAACTTATCAAAAAAGGTTCTATAACCGAGCAGACGTTCTCCATTCAAATATGGATCATATTATTCATAAGACACTTAAAGCCATACCGATACCTTACGACAAAAATAACCCGAAGTGACAAAAACCTGACACCTTCCTCGGTGCCAACAGGAACAGAGAATCGTGTGACCATTACAACTTCGAACAAGTTTTTGCCCATAAATGAATTGCTGGCCTAAAGACCAATGGCCATGAAAGTACCGTCAACTCTAATTGTCATAATTATATGTAGGAGACAATTTTTTCAAAGTTCACATTCTTGTCTTCACGCTTCTTTTTCTTCGGTGGTGGGCAGAATTCCGATCGGCAGCCTTGTTTAGCGAGTGGGTATCGGAAAAGTGTTTAATAAAATTTTATTAAAATGCAGTGACAAGAAATTGATATCCACTTTAGTTATCCGTATAAGTACCGCGGGCGATAAATATAGAATTATTTGTAATTTGAGGGAGGAAATATAATTCGTTACAAACAAACAAAAACCTTTACTTTTTGTTAATTTGTTTCTAATAATGCATTCTTCCTAAAACGACTCATTAAGATACTATTTGTACATGTGTTAATTTGATTCCTCGGTCTCTCTTTTCTTTCTAAATTAATAAAATTATCCAGAAACAAAAATCATCATCCATGACTCGGAGAGCACGTTTTACTGTTGGTCTCGACTGTCATTTCTAAATCTGCTGGGTAGCACTGGGTTGTTGAGGTCAGATAAGCAGTCAGTCAGTCATTTGGTAGCCATACCTTTTATACAAGGTGTAAACGAACCCCTCACGAAATAGTCAACCAAGCATTCTGTATATCAAACTACGTTACTCTACGCAAAAAATATTTCTTGTAAATAAGTACTTACTTTCCTTATTTGGGGTAAAAATTATGGTATACGGTAGATCTCAATTTAACGCATTTCAAACATTGTGCTAATGGATGCATTGAATAGAACGGGGGTCGTGGTGATATTTAAGTAAAGGTAGATAGAGCACAAATAATATAAACTTGTATTTAAACAAATCTTGCTTAAAAGTTGGAGTTGCAGAGATGTTGGGGATCAACCCCAACATCTCTGCAACTAGAACAAATAAATTATCACAAAATTGCCGACTTCGTAAAGCTTACAACTTTTATATGGAACAGTAGGTTCCAGAATCATAATTCCTACTGAATCCTTTTAAAACTTCCTTCACGATGCCTCACACTTCCTATCCCGTTACACGAATGTAAGACTATCCTCAATGCCTATTCACACCTTTAAAGACCAAAATATCTGTTCACACTTATGTGACCAAGAATGCTCATTCTGAGGTCCCTTTTGCCCTCATGTTGAGTATTAAGTTTCGAGACCGCAGTACTGTAGGGGCAGTGGAGCATGAGGGAAGGTTGTCCTTGTAACCATTGAATGAATCTGCCCTTTTTAAGTGGGCTAAAAATAATTTTGTAGACAGTTTCGTGAAGGGAATAAAAATGCCGTTATTGGATGAATTGCAACCAAATCAAACACAAAACTTAACGTTTACGATGCGCCAGCTAACATACTTATACACGTATCTATCACAACATCTAGCTATGCCACTAAAGTGTGTATTCTAAGATAGTGTTAGGGTTATCTGAAACAAGCATCTCGACTTGAACTTTAATAACTTGTGCTTAAAGAAAATATGATGTTGTTCCAGCAGTGAATTCTAGTAAGTAGGTAATATTTAGACATTAGCTTCGTTAGGTGGATATTTTCATATTTTGTATAAGGTAGTGTTATGGGTCCGGTCAATTGCTAAGGTAGGGCAAAGGTGTCTTCACACGGTGTGGTGAATTTGTGACATAAACTTTCACAATGTATGGAACGGCTAATACGATGCCGGTTCATCAACATCATCATTTTAGGCGAAAGACGTTCGGCCTCCCTCAAGTGTCGCCACATTGACCGTTCTCGTGCGTATTGAATCCAGCGGATTCCAGCAACCTTCACCAGGTCATCGGTTCACCGAGTTGGAGGCTCTCAAGGAACATCTTCCGATTCGCGGTCGCAACTCTTCGGTCGCGGTTAGTTTAATGTAGCATCGTTTGATTTTGATGCAGAACTTCCTTTATCCTAAACATTTTTCCGATAATTCCCAGTGTCTACCCCCCCGGATTATCCACCATTATTTTTAGAACATATTGCACTGTTCACTACAAATAGACAAGCCGAGAGTGGACACCAGGAAACATCGTTTTATTCATATTTATAACCCAAATTGTTAGTTGATTTAGCTACCTAATTATATAACCACGGTTACCCACCCACTTTACTTCGAAACTGACATACCTACCATGTACCACACCTAATAGTGATAAAAGTTACTTACTTGACTCTAAAACCAAGTTCCTCATTTCTCAACCTCCCACTCCTCTATTCATCCCACAATCTAACCAGCGCATCAAAGACCTCTGGACCTATAGTTTCTAAGTGAGCTAAAATAATTAAGTGCGATGGACTTACAGTTAATAGGCTGTAGGGCTTAGTAGAGGCGGCTAATTGAAATAGACGTAAAATCGATTAGTGCAGCGAGCGCGGGCAGCGTGCAGGCAGCAGCGTGCCCTAAGGATTATCTCGGATTATGCAGTATATGGGAGGAAGTCAGATGATTTTTTGGTCCAAAAACCAGTGATAGTCTCAAAATGGTGAAGGAAAACATTGTGAGGAAATCGGCATGTATTAGAACCAAAAAATTCGAAGACGTGACATCTACCAACCCGCACTGGGCCCGTGTACGGTGTGGTAGTTTATAGTCAAACCCTCTCCTAGAGAGGTCTGAGTCCCTGCAGTGGGAACATTATAGGCTGATGTATTGATGATGATGATGATGAGTCTACACGCGTTGAGTGACCATCATAGAAATGGGTTATGACTACGGAAGAATCGACAAAATGAATGATTGAAGAAAGATTTCATGTTGAGTAAGCTTTGTCTATTCTTGGTAGAATAGAGTAAAACCTGCTATACACGTTACGATAAATCGTTACGATTGGACAGTACAGTTCAAACAGCAACGATAAATCTATATGTGTATGAGAAAAACTGTACAGTTTGTCCGATTTTACCACTACGAATACTGTGCAGTTTAAACTGTACCGTCCGATCGTTATGATTTATCGTAACGTGTCTAAAAGGCATTAGAATCGCCATGCTACGATTGCTTGTGGTGTGACCGTCGAACTGCAAAGTTAGGTCTCGAGTTTAAACTCAAGACCTCACCTCTGAGTTGTCGGATTCATGTGCGTATTCAATAGTTATCTTGCTTCGGCGAAGGAACACATCGTGAGGAAACCAGCCTAAGAGATATTTGTGAAAAACCAAGTCATAAAACTCTAAACACCAGGTTAGGCACTAACCACAATTATAAAGAAATATGGTTGAAAAACGAAAGGTGTAACCAAAAGAACTAAGTGACTAAACTATAATTGAGATGCATTGGTAAAGTACAAGTCTAAATGCGACGGCCGCTACCGCAATGGCAAAGTCACCCAAAGGAAAATGCTTCCATAGATGATCAATGCTACATTACAATGTTGCTCTGTTTCTTGGAGTAACGCAGATACTTACGAATGCGCCAACCGCCGCTGTAGCGGATTAAATTCCCGCACGGAACAATTTTTTGTTTTTGTTCCGGGTCTGGTTGTTTGTGAATAATAATATATTATGTGAGTTTAAACTGTGCCTTATTTCTGTATATTAAAGGAATAAATAAAATGATCGTGAGGAAAGTTTTGTGTATGAACGTGATATAGATGGACTGTGCAAAAGATGATAAATGACAAGAAAGGATGTGTCTGATGAGATAACAAATAACAGAAAAGTATGGAAGTAGAAGACATGCTGCGCCATCCCAAAATGAATTGGGATAAGGGCAAGAGATGATGATACAATTAATGTTTTAGCTGTAAGTTTTCTAATTAATAAAATAAAATAAATAAACTTCTGCAGTGTCCTTGTCCTTAACCCAAAGAGTATTCTTCTTTTCCAAACTTTCTAGTCAGTGTAAATAAAACACACAATAGGTTACTCTGAAGTCCCACCATATACTGTAGTGTAATGTAACTCTATCCCCCTGTGCGTTGCGTCTCACCTTTCGCTTTTCAATCATACCCGCTGGCAAAGGTAATTCGGGTGCGGTCCTGCCCCTGTCAGCCATGGCCCATGCCTCGCCGGTGTAAATACTAACGACCACGGATATAGATAGACCTAGATAACGCAAGAGCAACTACTTCGCGTGCCTAGCTTACGTACAAAAATCGTAAGTGGTCACTTTCGCGCTCAGTCTGCATCGGTGTGTAGCGCTAGTCGGACGTCAGTGCTGGGGTAAAAGGCGGGGTTTGGGGCGAAGGGGGCGACGTACAGGACGACGTACTTTGAATCGAATAGATTTTTCGATTTATAGTGCTGGTAACGTCATAATAGGTAGTCAAAAAATGGCACGCTTGGTTCGTGACGCTTGCGTTATCTAGGTCTATCTATGTATATCTGGGTGAATTTCAACAAATGCCATTTTTTTTATCATATCGGTGAACTTTTTCATTTATGTTATTTTTTTATATTTTTCAGGTTTTATGTAATCTTTAGGATATCAAATATCCCCAAATTTAATTTCATCAACGTAACATTTAAGACTAAAGAGAAAATTCAGTTTGAATTTTGGTTTCCACCGATATGATAAACCGGCACCGATTATTTTTCTGTACACCGATATGATAAGTTTATCCACCGAAATGATGTACATATCCAGCGATATGATAATCTATCCACCTTTGAACATCAAACAGGAAATAGTTAGTAGGTACCTTACATACTTAACGAAATGACACGGGATCTACCGATATGATAAAACGACTCACCGAGATGATAAAATATCTACCGATATGATAAAGCAATCCACCGATGTGACAAAACTGTGCGTTGATCATGAATCAAAACACCGATATTAGATATAAGACACCGATTGATTTTTTCTCATCATTTCGGTGTAAATTATCACATCGATGGTAATAAAGACCACCGATTACAGCGATATGAGAACAGCGACGTGAGAAATAACACAATTTTTAGAAAATCAGAAAAAATGCATAATATCTAGGATAAATTCAATAACAGTCAATGAAGCTAATTCACTTACTACCTCTGTTAGATCCAAACAACAATAATGAAACTACTCATTACACTAGAAAAATGCAACCACCGATAATATAAAATAATTGTCCGGGAGCAACTGAAATGGCGTACTTACGTTATTGGCGGGAATATGCAGCGATTTGACACACGTCCGTCTTGACTGCGCACTAGCACACACTAACGAGAGAAATAAAATTGGAGTGGGGACGCTGTCGGACTCGTCGATGTAAAGTTAGGTTTAAATTACTTTTGTCCAGCGATATGAGAACATTTCGCAGGACAACTACGTTTGTGCCTCTCAGTAATAATAATCGTTAATTATGTAATAAAATATGTTATATATTAATAATATAACTAATATTCTATGACATAGAATAAGTTATATCCTTAACTTACTTATTTTTATTAGTGTATATAAGCATTTTGTTTGTAAAAAAAGTAGAGGGACAGCACCGATTTGAAAAAAATAGAGGTTTATGTATATATTTTCTACCTTTGTAATAGTTCTAGGTAAATTATATTTTTGCCACAACGCAATAACTATCTATTAAATACTAAAAAAAATAATTCAGAACAATATTCCTTTTTTCAAATACTAATTTCACCGAAGACAAAAAAATAAGTCATTTGGGAAATTCACCCATCTGTGCTAACGACCTTTAACGTGTCTGGCTGGGACTAATCGAGAATGGTATTTTTACGTAGGTAGGTACCGTTTTTTGGGATGGGTATATTTTGACAGTTGAATGGGGTATGGTCTGCATGGATTTTAAATTAGGAATTGGAGTGGGACTTTTGTTTGGGTTTGTGTTCGTATTTTTAGATCTAATTTCATTAATGTGGTACCTAAATGTTCAAATGCACGGCAAGTTACCTGAAACTGCCAAATTTTCCCAATCAACCTTGAATCTAATGCTTTAGTGATAACGTTGAAATTCTCTTAAACTTTGACAGATTGTAGTAGTTTGATGTGTTAGCGTCTGCCAAATCGTACCACTACCACTTTAGATAAATGTATAATTGAAACAACATAACTGGACCCCCACGTACCAAAGTCACATTTATCATTAGGGTGGTTAATAACGAGGTCGCCTAAACTGTTCAATGTATAGACTTTCAAATGAGAAAAAAAAACTAAATGTGGCACTCGGAGACTGCCGCGGTAAAGCTATTGCATAGCATTTTTATCAACTTATGCAAATAATTAATTATTTAATTTGACAACCTCAGTTGACAACCTTGTTATTTTCCGTAACCATAGCAACCTGGTTGAATATTATCGTTACAGAATTTCTGGATTCGCTCTCCACGCTCAAGGCCCGCGATAGAAGCTACATCAATATTCCATTCCTGACAACACGATGAAAACCACCAATTTTATAACCCCATCTGTCACCTTCCCAGACCCAAATATCTCTCCTATCAAATTCCGTTCACAGAAAATCTCCTAAAATAACCTTAAAACAAAAAAAAACTCCAAAACTCCGTAATCTAAAGCCTACAGAGGTTTGCCTCCGGGCTGTGGTCCCGTGTAGAAACTAGAGAACCGCCCCATAGTCTCGAGTTACACTATCCATTTATTTGCCACACAGCCAACGAGTTTTTATTTGTTTTTAACCCCTCATTTCACTCGATGATTCATTCAGGACAGCTCTATTTTTAAACTAGGAATTGGATTTGAAATAGTCGATTCTCGAGCGCATTCAATGGCTGTAAACAGATCATAGCCTTATAAAAAATAAATAGTGTTTTTTTTTTGCTTTTACCAACTTTCATTTTGAATATTGAATGCGTTAAGTATCTGTTTTTTGTTTCAAAAGTGGAAAAATAGTTGTATTTCTTTAGCTCTTTGCAGCTTTCAATTTGATTTTTGAATTCGGTTTTTATTTTAAAATTTGGCCGCATTCTATTCATATTGTCTTCGATCAATAATAGTACTAGATAAAGCATCAGGAACAAAACTAAGTCGCTCAAGTGGCCACGTTTGCACACGTAAACATCTACATAACATCTTAGAAAAAAGTTCAATATTATTAACAACTTCAGATGATTATAAACCTTAACACTTAAACATAACGTTTAATTATCATTGTAAAGTATATTTATTTAAGCCCTTTCATCGGAGAAAGATTAAAAGCAAAACATTTTAAATGTCGCTACAAAGTAAAAAGTCATCAGTACAAAAATATTCATTCTAAAATGAAACTTAAGCTCTAAGCAATACGGATAAAAGCATTTTGTGTACAATGTCGTGCTTATTCTATTGCGGAACTAGCGTTCCCTGTTCAAGAACATGATACAATAGTTGGTGCGTTGTAGCAAACATTGGCCAAACAATAATATTCGCTGATTTAATTATATTTACAGTTTAATTATGTTTAAATATTATGAAAAAGCACATAATGATAATAAATTACCGAAAAAAAGATATTCCTTCCAAAACCTTGGTGTTACGGTGGTTATTTACGCAGTTTTTGAACGCATACTGCGGTATTTTGACGTCTTAATGTTGGCTATGATTGGACCATACTAATTTGAAATAAGACCACAAATACGTTTGTGGTCTTATATTTCGGGCCGTTTTTGAAGCGCTTATCGGGAATCTAGTACATTATTGATCGAAGCATATTGTAGAGAGAGTATCATGGCGTGGATTTTGGAAAATTTGTGGTTTCGCTTTTGTATATTATAATACTGTAGGTTAACTACCTACAAACAGTATAATAAACAAAAGCGAAACCATAAATTCGTTCATTCGGTGAGTTTTATATATTTTGATGGTAAAATTAAAACGTTAAAATCCTTTAGAGTAAGGTAGTAAAACAACAATGAATTGTTAATTTAATTAAGTACAGAACAACAGACCTTTTGTAAAGGAACGTGGGACCTAAACAATAGTTAACAAAGTAAAAGTTATGTTGTTAATTTAAATTCTAACTTACCACCTTATTTAAATTACTAATTTACCAACGCAACATCGTAAAAAGCCTATTCACTTTTTAATTACAAAAAGTTCTTACTTACTTACTTAAAAATAAATACAAACAAAATACAATTGCTGGCTAAAACTCCAGCCATTAAGCGATTTGCAAGTACCAATTAATTATACAATAGCAACATAAAAGCCAGGAAATATAAACACATCATTACAGTTTTATTAATAACCCATTGGAAAGCATAAAGCAAATGCAACAAATTATAAATGGCTCGGTTTAAGTGTGTACTTACTCATTGTGAGACCTGTGCAATTGTTTCAGTAAGCCCATTTCGTACAACCCTATGTTAAAACTGCCCTGTTGGTCTCGTGGTCGCAAGCGTGAATGCTGAGCGTAATATTATTATAATAGGGATGTTTACTGACTAAAAAAATATGATTCTAATTAGTCCGTCTGTTAGATTATCGAAAAATATTGGATACGTGTTTTTTGTTTTATCAAATCAATAAAAATTTACGATAATAAAACGCGTCAAAGATTTGAGTGGGAGGTTGTGACGTCACTGCTCGCTAAGAAATGTCATACTAATGTCTTACAATATGACGTCACACGAGTTTTCAAAGCACTGTATCGTCCTCATTGTTTGTTTACGTGAAAATAGAAAAAAATACGTGTCCAATATTTTTTGGAAATCTATCTGACGGACTAATTAGATTTTTTTTGTTAACATCCCTGTTATTTTATTAGCACAGAAAAACCAGAAATTCGTGATTTGGCATTTTTCAATTGTCCAAATCTATAATAAATGGCACCACGTAACACTTATTGACTACCTAGACCTTTCCCCAACTATTTATGTTGAATGCAGTTGAAAACGTTTATTTAACACAGAATGACTGAGCCTTCACAATGCAGTTAGTTTTGGGTAAAACGAGATCCCTTCGTAAGACTGGCTATCAGAATTTCAGGCCACTGACTACGACTGTATTTCGTTACTCCGAAGTTCGAAATACCGAAGTACGGTATACAGAAAGTTTGTGAGTCCGAATTACGTTAGTCAGAATGTACGCTATGACGAAGTACGGTATTCAGAATGTTCGTTACTCCGATGTACGTTACTCCGAAAGTTTGCTACTTCGAAGTACTGTACTCAGAATGTTCATCACTCCGATGTACGTTACTTCGAAAGTTTGCTACTACGAAGTACTGTATTCAGAATGTACACTATCGCGAAGTACGGAACTCCGAAAGTTTGCTATGACCAATTACTCAATAATAATTGAGAATTACTGACTTGTAAAACCTATTTGCACAATAATCATCATTTATACTTGACTAATTCGAAATACTCTCTAATGAGGAATATTCTCAATTATTATTGAGTAATTGGTCATAGCAAACTTTCGGAGTTCCGTACTTCGCGATAATGTACATTCTGCATACAGTACTTCGTAGTAGCAAACTTTCGAAGTAACGTACATCGGAGTGACGAACATTCTGAGTACAGTACTTCGAAGTAGCAAACTTTCGTAGTAACGTACATCGGAGTAACGAACATTCTGAATACCGTACTTCGTCATAGCGTACATTCTGACTAACGTAATTCGGACTCACGAACTTTCTGTATACCGTACTTCGGTATTTCGAACTTCGGAGTAACGAAATACAGTCCACTGACTACATGTAACGATTGACATAGATCTACAAATATTGCTTATACACAAATGATGCACGGAGGAAACCTCTTCTTAGTTGATACACTCTTGTCAGAGTGGTCGTGGTTGCGCAGACGAGGTACACGGCGAGATGTTTGTTGGGTCGTTGACTTCCCCGAGGACTGCTCTTTCAGCGATGTGCTTCCATTTCTGCCGGTTGGAGACGTTGCGAGTACACTGGACCATGGTAGACTTAGTAGCCTTTTTGATCAAGTCTGTCCAGCGAGTCGGCGATCGGCCGCGCGATCTTTTGCCCTCCACTTGGCCCTGAACTACCAGTCTCTCGGTCTCGTCGGAGGAAACCACGTCAATATAATTCACATCTGGTCTTCACCCACTGCTGGGTATAGGTTATGCCAAGTTCCACGGTCTTGTGCCAGTCAACAAATAAATCTTTACAGCTACACACGGAAACACTTGTAATACTAGTTTATTTTATGAAGCTCGCCATCAATTCATGCGTAGGTTTCTCAATGGCCCTTCTGTAACTTTTTTATTTTTATTAAAACCCCAACGGTGTTTGAGTAACGACATCCGTTTGTAATTAAGCCTGCCCGCCCTACTTCGGTTCAGCGTGAAGATATGATGGTAGATTTTAGGCTATCATTAGTCAAACAGCTACTGTGATAACGATATCAGATCTTTAATGTGAAAATGCATTTGAGTTGCATTTATTTTGCGTAGGAGTGAGCGAGGTCCGAGTGGTAGCGATTTTATGTTATTTAACTTCTTTTTCACTTCTTCTTTCCAGCTAAACACTAGGAAGTGTCGATGGGTGGGCGTTTTGGGGGACTGTCTTTTATAAATGTAAATAAGTAAAGTAAAGTAAATTTTGACGTTCGAAAAGTGCTGATTTTCAGCCTAGTTTGAATAAATGACTTTTGATTTTGATTTCACCTGCCTCCAGGCAGTAATACAATTTTACACTCGAAATTCTTTTAGGACGTAGTCTTTAAAAACAGCATTGTATAAACAGTTAGGAAGTTGACCTTCAAGCACACAGTAGCACTGAAATCAAGAAAAGAGATTTTTAAAAGGGATTTATCGGGAATCACAAGAGTGAGGTTTACTCTACGGTGACTCTTCTCGGGGACAGAAGAGTGGGACCCAGTCAACCGCACATTGTTCTGATTTTCATTCTCGCTGGCCCGATTTTTTCTATGAGCTACGCTGTCTCTAAGACTCATCCATTCGCTTTGTCTGTACACCATTTTGTAAAGTATCACGGAGCATTGTTCCGATTTCATTATCTTTCCCTCGAAAATTACCATGATTAAATCGCTTACTCTCCTCATCCCGCTTACACTAGTACCTCAGCCTTACACCCAGTCCATTCATCATTACTGTACAGTTCCACCGAGCATTGTCCCGATTTTTGTTCTCGATTTCATCAGCTCAGTGAATTTGGGTTAATGGGCATTTCTACGTTTTATGTGTACTTGTATTTATTTGCTGACTGTACTTCATTACGTATTTTATGTTTTTTTGTAGAGGTTAAAGTTTGTAGGTGAAATTAAGTAATGGGAGCTTTGGTATGTATTTTATGGGAATTTCGTTTTGGTGTGTCAAATAGTTGGGTGTTGTAAGAAAGTAAGAAAAAAACCCCAATCCAAAATCCCACAATCAAAATCAAAATCCCCAATCTATTTAAGTCGCGAGTAAATAGGCTTCTTCTGGGTAAGCTCGTTCCATCGTCGACCTCATCTCTGCCCTTAGGGCAAGATTGAGGTCAAGAGTAAGCCCATATTAAATAAAAAAAAAAACGCTTTATTTAAGTTTAAAAATACCTTGTAATTATTATGGCTACTTCCCATCTCGACACTGTCTCGACTCTCGACTCGCCACCTAATCGAAACACCTACACAAAAATGCCATTAATTTCATAACTATTGATTGATTTCATACATTCAGTCTCGTTTGACCAACTAATTAATCAAATTTAGTTTTGTACAGTGTAGTAAGCTCCAAAACTTGCAAGAAAAAAACTAGCTGATACTGCTATTTTTGGTGTCTCTGTAGCATTAACGTTTGCATCGACAGAACTAAGTTTTACAGCAAACACTAAAACTAAAATAATTTGACTAAACTATTTGACTAAAATATTTCACGTACAAATTGAAAAGATGAATATTCTCATAACTTCCATGGACTTCATGTAATATGATAAATCAGTATTCTGAGTACCTACATCACAAATCACAACTCAACTAGGTACAAGTACTAACAAGCTCCTATCCCATCACTGGTCACACACAACTCATTCCCCTCACTAGCAACCCACAAATAAACCCGATACTCACATACATTTCCCTCTAACCAGCCTCAACTAATACCGTACATCACTACTTCCGTGCTTAACTATTACTTAAATACTATAAACACCGTTAATATATCGAATATCGATACTTATTTATATTCGGAACGCAATCCCTAGCGCGGACGTATGCAGTAGTCGATTTTTCAGTGTTCGCCCCTGCGGCAAGTATCGATAAATTGTTGACTACATAATGTTTTGACATCACTAATAAATTCTGAATGTGAGACGGGTAGCGTTAAATCCGCTACCTTGCGGAGTACAGGTGCGTGAAGAAGTGCAAGCTAGGATTGCTAGTTAGGTTTATTTATTGAGTTCTGGAATATAAATCAGTGGTGCAAGTGGGTGCTAAGCTTTTTTATTTGGTTTATTGTAGTTACACCAGTTTGATGTTCGAAGTATTTGATAGGCTGATATATCAATTTAAGACTATTTTGAATATTATGATTTCTTTTGATACCGATCGAGATTTGTTTGTGATCAAACTTACTCGTATTTGAAGTGGTAATCATTATCATTTCAGTCCTGGCTCACCCACTGTTGGGTATAGATATTCCTTTTAATCTGATAAACTTTTCAAATACCGAAAAGTATGACAAGGCCACAAGATAAGAAAAAAACAACGGGTTGCACTCCGGGAGTGCCGGCAGAAGTGTAAACTTTCACATTAACGTTGTGTATTGTTGATTATTTTGGAATGGTTAATGGTTTCCATAAGTAATTACACGTAGCAGTCACGGTGTCTGGATTTGTGACGATGGCAACAGTGTCGCCCCCTATTACTTGGGACTTAAACGTAACTTGTTCCGTATGGTGTCGGACGCAAAGAATAGCACCATCCCATATCTTCCCGTGGGTGTCGTAAGAGGCGACTAAGGGATGTACCAGAGAATGGGCAGCAGCGTTCTCTGTGCTTTTTGTATCGACCGTACTGCGATCGCCAACCCGCCTGCCAAGCGTGGCGATTATGGCAAACCCCCCCTAAGCAAAAATTACACTTAGGGGAGGCCTATGTCCAGCAGTGGACGTCTTTCGGCTGAAATGATGATGATGATGAATCGTAACTGGTAAAATGTGGGTGTACCTACTAATGGGTGCATCCCTGCCTTTCGAATAATACAGACGTGATGTTTTATGACTTAGGCAAATGCCTCCGAATATACGATACAATACCGGGCGGTTCTTTTCAATTAGATCTTGCCAGGACATCTGGCTAGATGCGGAGATGGCCGATCAAGAAAAGTTTTGACTGAGTGGTGACCAAACTTGGCCAAAGCAACCAGGACTGTCCAAAAGCTTGAGACCAAACGTTATGTTTTAGACAAACTATGACTTCGTACAGGTATTAATCATCAACATCATTATCATCATTTCAGCCGAAAGACGTCCACTTCTGGACATAGGCCTCCCGCAAGTGTCACAACATTGACCGGTCCCGTGCGTGTCGCATCCAACGGATCCTCGCAACCTTCACCATGTCATCGGTCCACCTAGTGGGAGGCCTTCCAACGCAATGTCTTCCGGTTCGCGGTCACCACTCCAGAACTTTTCGGGACCATCGGCCATTCGTTCTTCGAGTATTGGTATTAATAACTACGCCTATCTGTACAAAGCAGTACCTTTCCACCTAACTGTACACGAGGCATGTAGCAAAAGTGATAGCATCTAACTATTCCGTTGATTATTTCATATCACTTCATTACTAAACACGTTTATAAATAGCGGGCGGAGCTGGGTGTAGCCGTTATATTGATGCGACGGCTTCATTAGAATTACATTAACTTGCATATTTTAATGTATAAAATGTTTTACGCCTTTTCTTCGTAACTGTACTTTTTTATAGGTGGTAGTTTGAGTTGCATTAGTACTTGGGTTTCCTAAACTGTGTGTTAGTTACCGATGAATTCCGATTTGAAATAAAAGAAAGCTATTAAAATATACAGCTAGCTAACTTGCATTCAATTTTAAGATTATACAGATACATAATTGGAGACTGATGTCAAATGATACAGCGTGCAGCGTTTGACATCAGTCGCTTAATGCGAAACGCTTTACAAAACAAGAGTGATATAAATATTATAAGTGTACTAGAATTATAAAGATTTCTACCTGTATAGTTATTAGCTTGGTCGACTGTACATTGGATATTTTTTCAGAAACAGCATCATCTGCCTAGCCTTTTCCAGCTATGTTGGGGTCGGCATCCAGTCTAATCGGATGCCGCTGAATACCAATATTTTACCTGCTGGAGCTGACCTCCACGCCCTAGTTAGTGCTGGGTAAGTCGATGATTGTCAGAATTTCGGGTCACTGACTACCTGTAAAGACAAATGACAGCAGCTGGGACCCCTTTTCCAACACGCTTAGGTACACACGGCTACACATCAAGCTACAAACAACAAAACCAGTATAATCTGATCTTTCATTGTGCGAAAAGATCTAGTAAAGTGAGGCCAAGATTAACTGGTTTTGTATAGCTTGATGTGTAGCCGTGTGTACTTCAATTGTATTTAAAGTGTAACTATAGAGTTTTTTGACTGCGCTTCTCCGTTGTAAATAACAAATCTTTAGACGATATTATTAATGGTATTTAAACATTGCCAATTTCCACCGAAATATCCCAGAGACCATCACAAGTCAATGGAAAAAAAATCGATACCTAAAAAAGTTAAACTAAGGTCAACAAAATATTTTCACCCCAATTTCAAGCCCATCACTAAACATCTAAAGATTCAACACTACCCTAATACACCATAAGATCTGCCCTAAGCCTTAGTACACACTGTTTATCAATCAAAGTACCCACCGATACTTTGATGATTATCGGCGGGCCGCGCACTCAATAACAAAGGATTAGGCCGTCACAACAGGACGGATGGGCAACGCAAGAAGTGTTTAATAACACTTTACAGGTTTTAAACTATCAATTGATTGAACTGTTGTGTACTGGGGCTTATGGGCTGATTGATTGGAAGATTTGAGCCCTGTTTTGGTAAAACTGTTTTTTAATATTTTTAATATAGGCGTCATAAGTTATTTTTAGAGTGGTAAAAGATTTTCAAAAGTATTCGGGTAAAAATAATTCTGATTTTTATTAACACTTAAAAAGTTGTGAAATTAAATTCAAACTCCCTAATAAATAACAACCATGCTTATCGGTTTTGGTGTACAAGCCAGTCTTTTTTATTTACATGATTTACATCAACAATACATAACATTAGGTACGTCTTTAGGTAATCCTTGAAGAGTTACGCAGAGATGACACTTCACATCCACATTTCTCCAGTTATGTATAAGTCCCATGGAGGAACAATTTAACTGTCTTGGATCCCAGAAAAGAATAACGGAGGAATAGGACAAATCATAATTTCCACGTCCACACAACAGATAAAGAATACAACCCTATAATAAATTTAAGACGTTCTTAATGACGACCATGTAAATGTCTTTCTTTTTTACCAATATTTTTACAAAAATATCAAAATTGTGAAGCGCAACACTATAAAACCACTGTACCGACTAAAGAATCGCTTTTTCTGTCAATTAAGTAAACACAAGTAAAAGATTAAAATACTTTAAGTCCATTACCTCTAAAATGGACTTAAAACATCAGTATCCCACATTCCAGTTTGCAAATTAATTCATAAATCGTCCATCTCCACAGGACCTCAAAGTAGTAAAATGCGGGCCTATTATAATAGAGAAGAACCTTTTCCACATTAAATAAACTTACTTACTTGACTATAATAACTGGGTGGTCTGACTAAATGCGCAAGTCCATTTGTGGGGGAAAAAAGTTGGCAAGTCCGTGTGGGATAAGGATGGTAGAGGTTCCGTAGTGCTAGATAATGATAATGAAGTTGATTCTTGAATTGTGTAATTTGTGCACTATCTGGCGTCTGATACAGTTTTAAAATAAATATTTTTTCAAATCAAAATAGGACTGCTCTTGACCTCAATCACGCCTGATAGAAAGCGATGAGGTCTATGATAGAATGAGCGTGCCTAGAATATGCCAGTACATAATTACTGATAATTTGGTATTTATTTTAATTAAGTACTGATAATTTGGTATTTATTTTTCAGATTTTAGTTACCGATGTATAAACTGCTAGCTACAAAGTGTATTTAGGTACACACACAGCCTTTGCATCTGCAGCCTCTGTTTGTTTTCTGCAAAATTATTTTGGTATTGTCATTAGTCTGGCAAATGACAGAAAGCACCAAGAAAGATAGCAGCAAAATAAAAATGTTGCAAACTTTCATTAGCAACTTCCAAAACATACTTGCACATTCAGCAAATAACAGTGCACACGCCAAGGTAACTATCATAAAATCATAACGGTCCCTATTCAACTAACCACGGAACCCTAGAACAAGTCCATATTTTTCAAACCAGCCATAAGTTTACAGCTAGTTTACAAATAAGTATCCTCTTAACGCTCACGTTTATGAACAAAGCACTTAACAACTTTTTAGTAATGAGGAGTGACAGTTTCCTTAGAAGACTCTCATCAAGCGAACCATGAAATGCCAAAGCAGAACACTGCGAACCATTAATTACATACATCCATACATGGGCCCTAGAACTTCTCTACTGCTTTCGGGAAACCGCTAGTGTGGTAACGACTCAGGTTTTTGTTGCACTCGGCCGATACCCAACTGAATTAACTGCAGCATAAGATAGAAAATTGATTAGAGAGTTTTCGATGACAACAGCCACACATGGATGACCGTCGTGGGAAAAGACTATAAGTAGTGTTCTGCTGACGATGTACAGTTTTAACACACAGGTGATTTACAATTCTAAGCTTTGCGGTATAAAGGTTAATTTTATATGTCAAATAACTGGCGCTTAAGACAATGAATAGGGAAAGTGTCTTGCAAACACAAGTGGCAATTTAGGTTCGACAACGGTGCCAAGCCCAGAATTTCTTTGTCGTTTCTTTTATGTTTATGAAGATTTTGTTTTAAGGTTGAACAAGCCAGTCATTCTTCCATACAAACTTACGAAGGTGATTACTCCTCTGTTTGACGGTGTAGGTTCAAAATTAAAAATTGTATCAACTGGTCTTATCATTATCTAGGTCTGTATGGAAGCAGAATTGGAAAAAAAAATGATTTGGAAGTTATGAACGTCAAAACTTTCATATTTTAGCACTAATTTTAACTCATCTTTGGGCGTAAATAAGTAACGTATATAGTATGAAAAAAGTGAAACCATACGGACATAGATTAGTTATTAAAAAAATTAAATAATTTGATTTTGAACAGATACATTCAATAGATTTTTCATGAAATCAAATATACCAAAGGTCTGCATAGAAACAATCGCGCGCCCGTTTTAGTTGTGTCTCTTTCGCGCTATGCATTTCGCTCGTGATGTCGGGTGAAATAGCATGCATTTTAGCCCCGCCCACCAACTAGTTCGTGCCGTTGGCTTGTTTACCCTTAAGGGCAATATTGCTATTTAAATGGAAATTGTTTTCGGAAATCGGGAAGTCATTTGATTATAGGTTTTTATTGTTAGTGTTATTGGATGCAGTTATGATGAAAATTTCTGTAGATAGTTATGAGAGATAAGGTATGGATGATGGGTTATATTATTATAGTTGTGCTTTGATGAAAATAGGAAACTCAAGAAGTTCGTCATTATTCTTTCTGATCAATAATAATAATAATAATATTCCACAACTATCACACAACGCCATCTAGTCCCAAGCTAAGCAAAGCTTGTGTTATGGGTACTAGACAACTGATAAACATACTTATGTATTTCTAAATACATACATATTATAGATAAATTACACCCAGACACAGAACAAATGATCGTGCTCATCACACAAACATTTGTCCTGGGTGGGAATCGAACCCACGACCTCCGGCATAGCAGTTAGGGTCACTAACCACTAGACCAACAGGCCAGTCCGATTGATAGTAGTACCGGTAAAATTTTTGGTTGATTAATTGCAACATCGCTATTAAGAACCAGCATACAAGCTAGCATTGTCTTCTTCTATTTCAAAGATTAACAGCTTTTTCTGCGGAGAAATTTGGGCCTGCAGACATTTAACTTTATACTTAAGTTGGTTTTCATTAAAACTATGCAACACTTAATGCATCAGCTAAAATGTGTTAACTCTCAATCAAGAGTTTTAAAACTACAACAGAGCAATAATATTCAGGTGTCACAAAATGTTATTAAAACCATCCCAGCATGAAGGCTTCGTCCATCTGTTTCCATGGTCGTAAGTAGTCGTAACTGCCTCTGTGGCGAGTGGTTTAGGCGTTTGCCTTGTGACCCAGTGGCCGTGGGTTCGATTCCCACGGGAAGCATACTTTGTAAAGTTGTTTCCAGTTTGGCTAGGACATTGCAGGCTTGAATCACCTGATTGTCTCATAAAAAGATGCTGATTCCGTGCTTCAGAAGGCACGTATAAGCCTCATCTCCTGGCCGCCAAACTCTGACACTAGAGTGTGTGGGGTCGTTAGACTAAGGTCTAACGACCCCACACACTCTAAGAAAGTAAGCAGTAAGCTGCCCACACGATAATAAGAAGAAGAACATTTGTTTGTGTGTGTTTTTTCATCTATCTTGGACCGTTCTACACCTCTCTACCTTTCCTCATGCCATGATAATATCACCTCGTCATCATTGCAATGAGGTACTAGTTTCCTAGAAATAATGGTTTATAATAAAGCCACTAGACATATATAGCTCTGACATATTTCACTTACGGTCTCAGTACACAATTATAGTTTCACCATCGTTCATTTTATTTTTCTGGCTCACTGGTTTCTGTGAAAAACGTTAATGCCTCGTATCTCGATCTCTTATTGTTAAGGCTAGTGTACACAATATGGCTGCTATAAGCGCTGGAGCTTTTGTAGCAGAAGTTGGTTAGGTTATGGATTATTGACAGTCTCTAGATGTTAATAAAGTTGAATCATATCTTGGTTTTTTTTATATTCTCAATAAGTATTGTAACCATAATTTAAGGTTTGTTCATTGTAAGAGCATTTTTTAGGGTTCCGTACCTCAAAAGGAAAAATGAAACCCTTATAAGGGTGCCGTTTAGACAGGGATTAGACCATAGACAGACACACGAGTGATCCTATATGGTCTGTCCGGCCATTCCGGACAGACCATATAGGATATAGAATATTATATAGAATTTTAGGCTCAGTAGTTCCGGAGATAGGGGGCGGGGGCCCCTTATCTTTTTTTTTTATTTATTTAATATGGGCTTACTCTTGACCTCAATCTTGCCCTAAGGGCAGAGATGAGGTCGACGATGGAACGAGCTTACCCAGAAGAAGCCTATTTACTCTCTCGCGACTTAAATAGATTGGGGTTATATGAACTCGGGAAAACCGACGCAGGCAGGGTGTTCCACTCGTTGACTGTACGAATAATGAAAGACTTAGCAAAACGCTTCGTACGAATGTGTGGAACATCGACAAGGTATGGGTGATAACCTGCAGTACGCCTAGTCTCTCGATGGAAGAAGGGAGATGGTGGAATAAGCTCGTGGAGCTCTTGCGAACACTCTCCGAAGTACAGTACAGTGCGATCAAATTATCTTGGCAGCTCTGAACATAGGCTTTGCGAAATTTTACGCATGTAAACTTGGGAATAAAACTGTTATTGCCAGATAAACCAATACTTAAACGATCAGAAAATATCTAATTTAAACAGTGAGAAATACAAATAAAATAAATATCATAACACTTTTATACATTCGTTGTAACAAAATGACCTGCACGAAGTTCGGAGCTGCCAAGATAATTTGATCGCACTGTACAGTATCTCCGGAACTACTGAGCCTAAAATTTTGAAATAAATACAGAAATTAGTTCACATACAATATAATACATACAAAAAGAACGCCTCGTCATCGTCATATTTTATTTTTCTCCAATTATTGATGTTTATAGGCAAACTAACTGTACATTTAACGATATCAATCTGGCAGTAACTGGAACTGGGTAGATTCCCGGGAAAACCTATTTTCCTCGAACAAGGCTAATCAGATTACTACCACACTCGCTCATGCACAGGTACACTCGAAACACTTAATAAGTATACATTTTGCAATGTGTGAGTGAAGTTATAGTTATACGCACACACACTAAGTAAAACGAGTGAACTATGTTTCTAATAGTGTGCGTTATGTGCGTATAAGTCAAAACTGGCCTACCGCAGGCCGACTTTACATCACGCACTCATCGGTAACTTTTATTAATATTGTGTGGGTATACGTATTAAACATACACGGGTAAAAATTCAAGAAACGGGCTCACAGTGAAGGAATATGACCCAATATTTTAGATACGTCTAGTAGAATATCCGTGGCAGAGTGATGTAAGCGCTTGACATAGTTATTAGTCTACGCTCGGTGTCGTGAGTTCGATCCCCACTGAGGAGTTCAGTTTTACTGTTTTTTACCTTTTTTTACTTTTTGTTTTATAAAATTAAGTTTGTGACCAATAAAATCACTTAAACAAAAAAGTAGAAAGGTAATTAAATAAAAACAATAAAATAATTTGTTTTATTTTTATTTATTAGTTAGACAATTTATTTGTTGCTTAAGGATGGACGTAAATAATTTATTGAAGTAGGGTGGTATCTAAATTGAATCGAAAGTAAAATTAGCTGGGAAGTGAATCAACATGTTAGAGGTAGTAAGAAATTATGGCAACTTCTATCTGCATAACAATAACATCACTTCACCAGACTTTTAACAATACGAATTGTTGTTTAAAACAGAGGAATACAGCAAGTTGTTTATGTAACAAATAAAAATAATGCTAAGTTTTACATTTGTTCACACAAACATGAACATTATGTATATAACGATAAGGTTCACAATCGTTTAATATTTAAAATAAATTCTACTAATTTAGTTATTACATTCATTATAATTATCTTTCACCACCTTTTCTCCATAATATTTCACGCCCATCCTTATTCAACTTAAAAGTTTTTTCGTCGCTACAAATCACCACATTGTTCTTCCAATCAAAATTAAAATAATTATGACCTAGCGAACTGTAGTCGGCGTCGTCGATGCGCAGTGGACTGGACAGTAAAATCATCCGCGCTGGCTTGCTGCAGGTGATTTCTCACCGTTTGTAAGCACACATTGTGTGCTGTAGCTGTGACGCGTGTTGGCAATCTGAATGAACTAGCTTTGTGCTTTGCCACGATGTCATGGTGTCGAGCTGATGAATTCGCTTTTGATTTTGGCCCACGTCGAAGATTTTCCACGTCTCCAGAATCCGCATATCGGTAGACCCATAATTGCTCGGTTCTTCTCTGTGAATATAAAACAAAACAGTATTTAAAATACCTACTTCTACTAAAATACTTATGATAATAGTTATTTTACAGTAAATAGTAATATTTATGTATACTTAAAAAATAAAATTATGCTTTCATATAGGTATATATAATTAATGTTATTTATATACAATAATTATATAAAACACTTTTAAAAATATACCTATTATATACCTTAAACTATTAGCAAACAAAAATGGGCTGTTATAACAATGTTAATGCACTAAAGTTACGTGAATTTTATTAATTCCTACGTAAACATAAAAGTTATTGTATCTGTTACTTACCGATATCATTAAGCGCCTTGCAATTTCACTAATAAATAAGGTTTGCTCATGCAAAAAAACGATTTCTGTGTTTTTAACGTTGTTTAATGATGCATGTTTGGATCCACAGAAATAAATTACAAACGAATATATCTAGAGTAATTCTGTGTTGTGTAGAGTAAATCAAGTTCGCAACTGGAAAAAATGGTACAGAGTCTACAGGCAGAAAGCGCTCGCGTAGGGCTTCAAATGAACATGCAGAAAACTAATCTCATGACCAATGCCTCAAAGTCACCAATAAAGGTTGGAACCCTAGACCTAGAATATGTAGAGACATACACTTACCTCGGGAAACAAGTTTCATTCCACCAGAACAACAACCTAGAGGAAATAAATAGAAGAATAAACATAACATGGCAAAAATACTGGGCTCATAGAGAAATAATGAAAGGAGATATTCCGCTTTCTATGAAAAAGAAAGTGATGGATAGTTGCATTCTTCCTTGCCTAACATATGGCTCACAAACTTGGACATACACAAAATATATTAAGGAAAAAGTCAGGATATGTCAAGCCGCCATGGAAAGATCCATCCTCGGGCTCCGAAAGAGGGACAAAGTACGCCACACCAAGATAAGAGCGAGAACAAAACTAATTGATTTCCTGTTCCACTCAAAGAAACTAAAATGGAAATGGGCAGGACATCTAGCCAGAATAAAGGATGCTCGATGGACGAGTCGCGTCGTGGTATGGAAAGGTCCCAAGGGGAAAAGGAAAAGAGGGAGGCCATCCAGAAGATGGATCAACGACATCCAAGAAATAGCAGGCGACGACTGGCAAACAAAGGCGAGAGATAGAAAACAGTGGATAAAACTGGAGGAGGCCTTTACCCTGCAGGGGGGTTCTCAATCAAATAATTAAAATATAAATAACAATTACGAAGCAAATAATCAAATAAATAAAATTACATTTAAATATAATAATCAAAATAAATGAAGAATTATGAAATAATATTAGTATCTACAAAATTCAATTATAAAAAAATTGTTATTAATTGTTGCATGATAATAATTGTAAAACTGTATGAAATTGAGAAATAATAAAAGGCTTATTTATTTATTTATTTATTTTAATTCTGTGTTATCAATAAACTAAGTAATGCAAATAATCGTAGATTGACCACTAAGACTGCAATTTTTATAAATGAAGGTGTTTGAAAACAATTTTATTTTTAAATTGTCGGTAGTTAGTTTATAAGCAGCCGAAATAAAATGGACTGAGAGTGTCGTAGTTCTCAAACGTTGCAAACTTCATAACTCATCCATGAACGGGATTGAATCGTTAAAGATTCTACTTTAAATAATGTTTTAACAAAATAATGATTACAAAAAGAAAAGCAGCACCCGTGGTTTGATCTTACGACTCCTCGTTCGTTAACCAAAGGTGTTAACTATTGTGCCAAGATTGCTATAGTTGCATTAGCGAAATATTATATCTGATTCAGTGACAAATGAATGATTACTATATATTGGTATATGGTATTATTGATGTGCCGCACGCACACTAATAAAGACAGAGCTCGCTTGCTTTACTCAGTGTTTGTGTGGCATAACTATTTCACACATGTAAAGTGTAAACTCATTAGCTAGTGTGCGTGATGTATACCTAATAGCTGTGCAGACTGTACGATCGAACAAGTTATTAAGTATACAGCCAGCTAACTTGCATTTACTTTTAAGATTATACAGATACATTTAGAGACTGACGTCAAACGATACAGCGGTTGACATCAGTGGCTTAATGTCTAACGCTTTAAAAAACAAAATTTTCAGTGGACTTGAATTTTATTATAAAGATTTCTGGGTGTATACTTATCAGCTTGTTTGACTGTACAAGTAATCAAATATTGATAACCGCACAGCAACGTAGCCGTATTAGTTCGCTCTTCCAACCTAAGCCATACAACATGGTTTTTAGCGAAAGCCTCTCCAATATTCGTAAGTAACTGTAATTAATGAAATAGGATTATAAACCACGACATCAACATGCCAATAATATATTATTACCTGGAACCTAAAAGGTTGTAGGAAAACTTAATTTTCTTCGTACAACACAAGATTAATCAAATTACTCCCTCCAGTACCACACACAAAGTCGTAATAAACGCCACAGAGTACTTTATTATATTAGTGTAATTGCAAAAATGGCTTCGTATTTTTATTTAACACTAGCTTTTGCCAGCGGCTTCGCCCGCGTGGATGTCGGAAAATATCAAAAATGACGATTTTTCACTCAAACTTTCATCCCCTATTTAACTCCCTTAGGGGTTGAATTTCGAAAAATCCTTCCTTATTCCTTGTCTACATTATAAAGGGAGCCTCTGTGCAAAATTTCAGCTTTCTAGGTCCAAGGGTTTGGGCTGGGCGTTGATGAGTCAGTCAGTCAGGACTTCTCTTTTTATTTATAAGATAGATAGAAGATGAAACATATTCCAAACTCAAGGGATCATCATTCTCTTGTCCTTATCCCAATGCATTTGGGGTTGGAGCAGCATGTCTTCTTCCATACTTCTTTATTATTTGTCATCTCATCAGACACTTTCTATCTTGCCATATTAGTAGGGGAAACATAAGACTAGTAGTAGGGATCGCAACAGGACACTGTGGACTCAATAGACACCTGACGATTATGAAAGTAATGGAAGATCCCATATACCCAGCATGTGGAGAAGCAGAAGAAACAAGTTTTCACCTTGTGGCGGAATGCACAATGTATGAGCTACTCAGATGGGAAATCCTAGGAACAGGTGAGATTATAAAGAGAAGCTTGCAGAAATCTCTACCGAACAACTGGTGAGCTTCTGCAAGGCAACAGGAAGATTCGCGATGCCGACCACCAGTAACCCATGAAGGGGATCTACCAAAATGGGGAACTGGGCGAAATAATCCACAACGAAAGGACTGATCGCCCGTCTGGTGTCTGCCGTCGTGCGTCCCCGAAGATAAATAGAATAGAATAGAATCTTGCCATATTATGTTTTACACAGTCAATTCAAACTCAAAGCATATAATTATTTCAATTAGACCACTACTGACACTATCAAATGTCAAAAACAAAAAGTTGCAGCTACAATACAGTCCCAGTCGCAAGGCTTATTAAGTTGACTTGCATCTCTGTGGAAAATAATGGGCAAGAAACTTCATGACTCACTTTTAAATTAAAACTCCCTCTTCCTTCCTGCTGCGTCGTTCAACGCCATCACTTCTTCAGTTACTTCAATGGCAGCTAGGGTAGATCATTAATATATACCAGAAAAAGGAAAGGGCCCAATATTGAGCCTTGCGGAACCCCTATTTTTGTTTCTGCAGCAAGTGCTGCTATAATATTAAAAAGCCCACTCGTCTGACCCAAGCCTTACAACATAACTTCTGCGAACAGTCTCGGCACTATTCGTAGAAATAATCAGAGCTCTACGGAGTGACGTTATTATCCACACAATTATGTCTCCGGACGAAATTCTGAGGCTTTAACGTGAAACTTGAATAGGCTCACTGGTACTTTGTGTAGCTGCTGACTAGAAAAGTGGTTTTATAAGAATCTAGGTACCACGCTGATGAGGTTGGACGATGTAAACTTATTTGAGTTATGAAGTAACATAAAATACAACTTGTGTTGTAATATTTTGGTCATATTTTAGACTCTACGAACCATTCACCATATCCGTATGGGTGTAAAAATATCCTGAATGAAGCCTCCCCATCATTGCAATGCATTTATTGTTTTGGAACACACATATAAATCTTCTAGTTACGGAGATACTATGGGGTATGAGGTCTGATTCTGATTTGAAGTTCCAACTTTTGCACATTATGTCATCGTTCACACCAAACGTATTGTCCGCCGCTGAATGTGAGCACGCGTTACGCAGTTTATCGCTTTTCAATATATATTTAACTTCTTGTTCACACTGAACTGACTATACGCTATTACGTAGATCCATAGAGACAGTGAGCATACTCACAGTCGGCGGCGAACAATACGTTTGGTGTGAACAATGCCTATACCTTTTCTTTAAATACCTGACCTCTTTAATATCATTAGTATAGATGGAAAATAGCTCAATGTATGATCGTATGGTTCTCTATATTCTGTGCCAAAAAAGTCATGTTTTTTCAAAACATTCGTGTCACGTACTGATGGACCAATTTTAATAATTTACAATGTCCACAATCTTTGAGGTAACGTATAAAAGTTAAGTAGTAGTAAAATGTTATGGCGTACATAAATCTTTAAACAGTTTATGACATAAAAGCCTGCATAAATTATAAATAATCTTAATAGTTACAGAGTCGCTTACTTTGCTTTTTATGAAGAAATAGGTAGAGTGTGTTGACAATGTTTGATTAAATAAATATAAATTGCTGTCTACCAACATCACAGTACCATACAAGTTGCAGTCAATTTAATTTATTGATTTCTTTAAACAGTCCATAAAAGTGTTGAAAGACAATTATAGGATCTGTTTCAATTAAATTATTTGCAATCATTTTAGATTTAGACCCTTTAAAAGCTCTTTTGAGAAGTCATCATCAGCCTATGGGTAATATTTACTTACATTGTACTTACGGGATGGAGCTTTAAAAAGCAAACCACTGCATCCCCAACAACATGCGTACAGGAAAGGCAGATCAACAGAGTCGGCATTACACATGGTAGTGCACAAAATAGAAACGGCTATAACCAATAAAAACTCAACACTTGCTGCCTTCATAGACATCGAAGGAGCTTTTGATAAAACAATACACAACAGCATTAACCACGCCCTGCAAAAATTTAGTGTAAAACCAGTAATAAGGAACTGGATCACTGAACTGGTCAGCAAAAGGGCGGTTCAGATAGTGGGAAACACTACCACAAGAGCCAAGGTAGTAAGAGGATGCCCCCAAGGAGGCGTTCTATCTCCACTTCTCTGGAACATAGTAGTGGACAGCCTCATAAAGAAACTGAATGACAGAGGATACACTACTATTGGTAATGCAGACGACCTTGCTATACTGATAAACGGGAATGCTGAAGATATGCTATGCAAAGTGATGCGCTCTGCTCTGCAGATAGTAGAGGAATGGTGTGAAGAACACGAACTTTCAGTAAACCCCAAGAAAACAGAACTTATCCTTTTTACCAACAAAAGGAAGTTACCAGAATTACAACTACCAAAGCTTTTCAACACAAGACTCTCCCTATCAACGCAAGTGAAATATCTGGGCATAATTCTTGATAACAAATTGAACTGGGCGAGTCACCTAGAGGCTAAAACAAAGAAGGCCTGTATAGCTTTTAATCAGTGTAGAAGACTAGTTGGTAAGAGATGGGGTCTTAACCCAAAGATCACACTCTAGCTATACACATCAGTCATCAGACCTTCTATTACCTACGGATCAGTTGTATGGTGGCCCAGAACTCAGCTGACCACGGTGAAAACGAAACTCCAGAGTCTGCAACGCTTAGCTAGTGTAGCAGCTACTGGATGCATGAGAACAACTTCATCAGCAGCGTTAGAGTATCTTCTAAATTTAAGACCTCTGGATCTGGTCATACAGGAGGAAGCTCAGGCAACCGCTTTAAGACTAAGATCGAACGGACTATGGAAAGTAAATACAGAAACAACACACTCAAAAGTTTTGCATGGGATTCTGAAGGAAATACCACTCCTTGAGGCGCCCATGGATAAAACTTCATGCCACCATGTGTTCGATAGAAGTTACGACATCCAACTCACTGCAGAAGCAGTAGATAGCTCTGGCATCAATGAAGTTAGGATATATACGGACGGCTCCAAGACCTCACACGGTACTGGAGCCGGCGTCTTCTCGAATGATCTAAACATTTCAATATCAAATACCCTAGATAAATTAAACACAATCTTCCAAGCCGAATGTATCGGTATCACCAGAGCGGCACAAGCAGTTGCAGCCAGAGACGTCAGTGATTTTAAAATAAAGATCATCTCAGACAGTGCATCGGTGCTTCAAGCCCTAATAAACAACACAATTACCTCTGTCCTAATACTGGAATGCCACAATGCACTCCAATCCATTGCAACCACAAATAGTGTAACCCTGCAATGGATAAAAGGACATTGCAACTCGCTGGGTAACGACGCAGCAGATGAGCTGGCCAAGAGAGGCTCAAGCAATACAGTATTTGGACCGGAACCACTACTGCCCATACCTCAGGCCCAAATAAAAACATGGCTGCGTTCAAGAACCACAGAAAAACACCTCACCGAATGGAGAAACAGTGAAGGATGCAGGCAAACAAAAGATGCAGTTCCGGAGGCATCAATGAAGTTTACTCGCAATCTCATCAAACTTAAAAGGGACAAACTCCGTAAAATCATAGGAATTTTAACGGGTCACTGTTCCCTAAACAAACATCTACATAACATAGGTGTAACAGACAGCCCACTGTGCAGAGGATGCATGGAAGCGGAAGAAACGCCACGGCACGTACTCCTAGAGTGCAGGAGCGTAGCAGATCACCGGGCACAAACTCTACGATCCCCATTAACTCTCCCGGAAGCCTGCAGCAGTCTGGGAAGGCTGCTCCAATTCTGGGACGACCTATGTTGGTTGGAGTAGGTATTTTTAAAAACATCACGCACAATGGCCCAATCAAGAGGCTAAGTGCGGATAAAAGCCCCGTTAAACTAAACTAAACTAAACTATGGGTAATATTGTCACTGCAGGGACCCAGGCTTCCTCTTTAGGAGAGGGATGGGCTAAACCACGCGGCCCCAGTGCAGGTACGTTGGTAGATTGTTTTTCGTTCTAAGTCATGCTTGTTTCCTCACGATGTTTTCCTTCACCGTTTTGAGAGCAGCGGAGATGAAATAAATGAAACAAAGTAATGCGCCTGGGCTACCGCTGCTCTCTTTTGAGGACAGGCATGAAACTCCACGGAATAAACGATTTAGACAAGGAAGATCATCTTCCTACCCTTATCCCATATTACTTGGGGTCGGCGCTACACGTTTTTTAATTTCATTCTCCCCTGTCAACCGCCACGCTTTCATTTACTCCATGTTCTTTCATATCATTCCTCACACAATCCATCCGTCTTTTCTTGGGTCTTCTTCTCTCTCCACATTCATGAACATTTACTTAAATGAAGAGGGATCGAACACACGGATAAGAGACGGATGAACATTTATCCGTCTCTTAGTGTGTTCGATCCCTCTTCATCACAAGTCCATCAAGAAGCAATAAAGGTGTACAAGAACATACAGGCAGGTACATAATTTCAATACCTGAATTCAATTTTGATACAGCAACCTACACACAACTGACGACAAAGACATCACAAAGAGTAGACTATGTCAGAGGTCTCACCCCGGTCTGTCCAAGTAAACTCAAACACAGGCTACAAAATCATGGATGACTACACAAGTCCACAGTATAAAGGTAGTCAGTAAACGAACTAAGCCGTTTCTATGTTTGACGCTGGTGGTTCTAAAGTCATCAAGTCAACTAATATAGGTTTAAGGTTATATTTACTAATACAAGCTGTATTAAATCATAATTATGTATGTTAGTCTGTAAGGTATTTTGCTATGGGCCAAAGTTGCCGGATAATTAAATAAATAAATGTTATGTTATGTTGTACATGGCCTCTGACTTGGCTTTACACGCCACCGTGGTAACCCTCAATAAAAAAAATACATATAAAAACAATTAGCCCGACCCGGGAATCGAAACCAGGACCTCATACATGCTCTGCAGTCGCGTTTTCGACCACTAGACTAACGAGGCACTCATTTAATGTTGACCAGTAATATAATTATGTTAGTGTTACTTATGTTACACTCCACGTATTATTATGTTAAATATATTAGAAGGTTTAGTCGCCTAAGCATTGGTGGCGATGCGACCGATCCGACTTACTCACGAGTAACTCTCTACATGGTGCATGCTGAGAACTTGTGAGTACCGATTCAGATTTTGGGGCCTAGTTAAAATACTGCATATTAATAATACTAATATTTCTACTGAGTCAAGGCGTATACACCACGGCGGTATACACGGTGACACATCATCATCATCAGTATAATATGGCCTCGTTTCGAATACAGTTCTCGTTCACTGAGAGATCAGCATATCTAGAACAGAAGGTTTTGTACGAGTATAATATATACGCAGTTGGATTGGTCGTATTGTGTACATTGCTAAAGATCGCTAGACAAATCTACCGACAGATCCAGATTGTCAAAAGGAGCTGGATCCTTTTGGCAAAGCGGACTGACTGACATTGGGCAACGGATAGGTGATAGACAAATAAACGAATGGATGATGAAAGATTATGGATTAACAGCAGAATTGGATGGAATAAAGGGGACGGAACGATTGATGAAAGTATAGGTATAAGAATGGGTCGAAAAAACTGAAAGTTTCTTCATAAATTCAGTGATGTCATCTTAACTTTTAAATTCAAGATCGACTCTAATACATCCAACTGTTATTATTAAACGTGAATATCTGCGATGTCTGGTTTCAGATATTCCTTGTTTACTTATAGGTACCTAGACCAAAATGTACCTTGGGTTCTTTTTAACACGCTTTTATTAGCTTCAACTGTAACTACTTAAAAAATATTTGAAGTTCAGGAATATTTATAATTGACCCAGTTCCCGGTTTCTGATTGAGCTAAAATTTTGCTCATAATAAAATATCAATTTTGATAACAGTGCAAACTAAGTGACATCATTCGAAATACAAATAGCGGACTTCCAAAGATGGTGGTCTATTTACTTTTTATGCATTCTCATGACATCAAATAAATGGGTTTACTGACAAGAATCCGAGAAATGAAATGACATCACTCAAAAATGAGTTTTTTTTACTGTAAAATTTTATGATTACCTACGTTCCCGTTGCATAATTTGACGGCCAAATATGAGGGAAAGAGCTAGTACCTCAGACCAACAAAAAAAGGAAGACGGCGCGCCACGAACATCAAAAGTGAGTCAACTTTTTATCTATGTGTGTAGACAATGTCTCGTGAAGTCGTGACGTACTAGGAGAAATGCGTGTGGTTTTAGTGTAGGTGTGCGTGAGCTTGTATGTTTACTTGCTATAGGCGTGTGGTTTTGTGACTTCACTGTTGGTGTTCGCGGCGCGCCGCGCCGTCTTCCTTTTTTTCTTGGTCTGAGGCCAGTACATAATCTATGTAGGTGAAGTAGTGTTATGGTGTTAATGAGTAGCTGGAAGTCGTAAATAATTTAAAAGGTATTCTAAGTGTTTCCAGTAAACGTTTTCTTGAAGAGGTTATGTTTAATATGCAGTGGTAATGCAATATATCTACTATTCTGGGGGTCTAAAACGGCCACTTTAGCAGTTCATAATAGGAATTGCGTCAAAAAGCGTAAATGACCTTTCATAATAGTAACAGCGTCTGGGACCATTAAGGAAAATAGATCATAGGTAAGTAATAATAGGAAAACAATATGAATTGCGTTAAATTCGTAAAATGGTCACAGACGCAATTACTATTTTGAAAGGTCAATTAATATTCTGATCTGCTAAAGTGGCCATTTTAGACCCCCTGGTTGTAATTACTTAAATATTTTAATATTATGACTACATATAAATGTCTACAAGGAGGGGATGGAAGCTTGAAATTATGGGTTATGGGCAAAGTGTTATTTGGTTTTTTATCAGGAACTTCTCAGCAACAGCTACGGAGATAGACCATAACCACGTGACGACCAGGTGATGCCCAGGCATTGATAAAAGCTATAAAAAATCACGAAATCAAACTTCTGTTTTGAAAGCGATGAATTTCATTTCAAATTATCATTATCTGTATACTCAGATACAATTATATCTAAAGCTATATTTATAAAGTCGAGTGTGGGAAAAGGTTACTGGTCTGCTTACCACTTTCAATCTTCCTTTCAATTATAACGCCCTCCCACTAAAAACCTTCAATTCCTTATCATTATTGTACATTGTACATTTTCATTCCTTATCGTTATTATGCAAGGAACAGTATGGCTTTAGAAAAAACACCACGATCAATATGGCTATTTTTGATTTCTTACGTGGCACTATGTTGGCAGTAGACCAAAAAGCTCCTATTTGTGCCTTATACACAGATATGACCAAAGCCTTCGATTACGTAAAGCACGACGTCTTGTTGGACAAACTGCGTAGCTACGGTATCAGAGGTAACATTTTAAAACTACTCGAATCCTATCTCTCCAACAGAATGCAGTGTACAGAGATTGCAAGAATATGTGAAAAAACAAAATTTGAAAAGAGTTTTTTATCGCATTATAGATTAATAAAGTTTGGTGTCCCACAGGGTAGCGTCCTTGGGCCACCTCTTTTCTTGATCTATATAAATGATCTACCAAAGGTGACTCAACATCAAATGGTGATGTTTGCAGACGACAGTACTGCCATAGTAAAATGTATTGATCGCAATACTTATCAAGTTGACATAAATAATACACTATCGGACATAATTAATTGGCTTGACAAAAATAATTTAGTTATTAACTTAAAGAAAACGAAAATCATGCACTTTCACCAAAGAACTGAAGTACCAAAAGTAAATATTAGACATAGTAACTGTGACATTGAAGAAGTTAAAGTAGCAAAATTCTTAGGTTTACTCCTTGATAGTCAACTTAACTGGAAGGCCCATATAGATGACCTAAGTAAAAAAATAAATAAATCAGCTTACGCACTTTTCCAAATTGCTAGAAAAATAAATATGGATGCGCTACTAGTTGCATATCACGGCCTAGTAGCCTCAATACTGCGATATGGTATTGTTTTTTGGGGCAATTCTACTGATAGAGATATTGTTTTTAAGGCACAAAAAAGATGCATAAGATCGATGTGTGGTCTTAGAACTGATGATAGCTGTGTACCATTCTTTAAATTGCTCAAAATACTCACCTTGCCATCATTATATATATTTGAAATTAGTGTTTTCGTCAAAACAAACATGAGCTTGTTCGAAAAAGTGTCAACTTTAAGACATGTTGCGATTCGTAGCCAATACGCAAACTCTTTAAGCAATCAGCGTTGTAAGACAGCCTTATTGAGAAAGAGCGTTTTAGGCATGGCGCCGCGCATTTACAACAAGATACCGGATGTAATAAAACATTTAAATGTTACTCAATTTAAAAAAAAGTTAAAATTGTTATTAATTGAAAAATGTTATTACACTATTGATGAATTTCTGAATGATAAATTAATGTAGACTTATTTATTTATTTTGACTGGAGAATACACACAATAGACGATTTCTAGCTGAATTTGACATTTGTTATTATTATTATTTTTATTTCTTTTTGGCTGTAGAATTTACTTGATATTATGACATTTTATAATACTTGTTTTTAGCATAATTCTATTAATTTTGACATACCTACCAAATAATTTGTGTTTACCTCTCGCATGATAAATTTTTCTTTTATTATTTCGCATGCTATGCAACCATCAATATTTGTACGTCTTTTGGCATAACACAGCGATCTAACATTAATTTAAGAACTGTATTCACTACCTATGTTACACAAATAAAATTGACTTTGACTTTGACTTTGACTTTGACATCAACAACATCCAGAAAAACGGATCGAGAGTGCCATTAACCAATAAGTGTTTTACCATAGAGTAAGAAAAAATGGAGCACTAATGTGTAACTACTGCTATCAAAGAAACTTTCAATAATGTAATATCAATTATCTAACGTTTGGAGCACATCTAGTGCGTGCTCCAAACGTTGTCACAATTTATTCTTAACTAAGTCAAAAGTTTAGGCATAAACTATTACTCGGATTAGTGTCAACTAAATAACGTTAGATTGTATCTGAATTAAACGTTTTGCTACTGTTTTAATCATTCCAATCAACATTACCAGCGCCCAATGCTGGGTCTCTTCAATCGCAACCCCGCTCGCGTTGCAACAACGGTTGGTGGTGGTTGGTAGCAGCTGCTACCAACCACCCTGAAACGTTCGTTGCACTGTATAGCCTAAAGACACATTAACTTACTTTTACCAACACGCTTACCTTTACTGATTATGATTATACACAAAAATACGTCACCCACAACTAGTCGTAAGTTGTATGGCCGGTCTATATGCCTCATCATCATCATTTCAGCCAAAAGACGTCCACTGCTGGACATAGGCCTCCCCCAGGCGTCGCCACATTGACCGGTCCCGTGCGTCTCTCATCCAGCGGGTTCCTGCAACCTTGACCAGGTCATCGGTCCACCTATTATAGCCTAGGTCTATATGCCTAAGCACTTTATACCAACAACTATTGCATCTTAAATTCTCAACACTCCATTATAACTATAACGTCTTTGTCTGCACAAACGCACTCTTTCAAAAAGATTGACCCTCTTTTATTCTCAGTTGTAATTGTGCACGATCGACTGTTTATATGTGAACCTGCGACTGGTTCCTTTTGCAACCAATTGCAACCTATGTTTAACGCTACGTCTCAATATTGCTTGTTGACGTGGCCAGTAGATCTGCGATATAATTTGTTACTCGTCTTTGGTTATCGGTGCTATGAAGCTCAACGAAACTTTTACAAACGTTTGTTCTAAGATCCGACCAAATACTAGTGCAGACTTTTAGGTGTGAGTAAAACCACATCAAAATTTCCCCGCACGGAACAAATATTTGTATGACCTACAGATAGTTGTTTCGGGTCTGGGTGTGTTTGTGTATGTGAGTTTAAATGTTTGTGAACGCACCCACGATAGGTACAGGAGCAATTCCTAGTGTGGGGCAACGTTTTAAAAAAAAAAAAAAATGTAACTAAAATCAGCCTGTAACATTAGAGGAAGCCTCCTGATAAAGATGTCTAGTTGGTAGTGCGACAAAGGCTTCTTCTGCATATCTAAGAAGCACTCCAAAGGAAAGGTTTCTTTGTTAAGGATCTCCAACGTGACCACACGTCATTAGATTAAAGTTCACCGGGGTTCATATGAAAGTGACTGAAGAATGCGAACTCTTCTTGCCTTGCCTAGAAGAGTTCGCACTACTGACTAAAGGGGATAGAACCAATGTGGCATATCAACCTGTCCGCCATTTTGTTTTTTTATTCGAAATCGCGGCCCGCGATGTAAGTGGTATGTATGGATAGAGGACATATAGACGAACAAAAAATGTCAAGTAGCACGGTACCTAAAGTGTCACGTTACCGAGATATTTGAAGTTAAAGATCGACAAATAAGTACAACGACAATCATTAAATATTTTTTTAAATAGCCTTTTTACGTGTCTATATGCGTTAAATTGTATCCAAATAATAGCTCCCAGGTTGATTATTATTATACGCACAATAAAATAGCTTCGCATCGCAATGAAACGCTATGTTATGTCAAAAATAGTTTTCTCGTGCTCCTAATAGTATGTTATGTACCTACTCTCTTTCAGTAACCAGTAATAATAATAATAAACGCCTATAGACACGTAAAAGGTCCAATAGGGGATCGGACAGGGTCAAAATAATATGATTCTGTTTAGTCCGTAAGTTAGATTATCGAAAAATATTGAATACGTGTTTTTTGTTTTATCAAATCAATAAAAAATGACGAAGATGAAACGTGTCAAAGATCTTGGAGTGGGGCTTGAAACGTCACTTGTGTCGTCAAAATGTACTATCATATGACGTCACACGAGTTTTCGAAGCACTGTATCGTCTTCATTTTAAGTTTACGTGAAAAAAGAAAAAATACGTGTCGAATAATTTTTGGAAATCTATCTGACGGACTAATTAGTTTTTTTTTGTCCGATCCCCTATTTTAATGTGGTCATTGTACTCATATGACCATCTTTACCTTCAAATATCTCGGTATCGTGACACTTTGGGTACCGTGTTACTAGACATTTTTTGTTCGTGTATATGTCCTCTATCCATACATACCACTTTCATTGTGGGCCGCGATTTCGAAAAAAAATCAAAATGGCGGTGGGTCGATATGCCAGCTTCCATACAAAAAAGTTCAAACCCCTTTAAATTCCTATTAATCACTTTATGCATGGCATATCATTATATTCTGTGTCTGGAGAAGGGCGTTGTTAGCTGCCCTACAGTTTAAACCTTTTGCAGCTTTCATCGTTCTACTTGTTGTTCATGATCAATCCGCTATTGATTACCGCTTTTGTTAATTCACCGCCTGTTTAGTGGCTCCACAATAACCAATAATTTCCCCACAATTAATGCCGAAGTGTAGTTATCCAATTATTTGTCGTTGATCACGCGAAATATCTGTATTTCTTCGTTTTTAATAATTTCACTCACTCAATTTTAACTTGCCTCGGGGTGTCAACAAACCGTTTATTTAAAGTGAAATAAAAGTACACATTTTATGAACGAAAACTGCATTTAATTTTTATCAATTGATTGGTTTATTAATCATTTGACCAGATGTTGTTTTACAGCTTTTGATATAATTTCTTCATTCATTTGAAACTTTAAATTTGTTTTTTTTTTTCAATTACATTATAAAGTAAAATTCTTCGTTAGATACCGAGAAAATCGAAACAACTCGATCGGAGGTGACTTTTGGAAAAAACTATGTTTATGTTTTATAAATGGGCTGTGTAAATTAGACACCTATAAGTAGGTTGGGAAAAATGCCGACTGGAACTTAGACTGCGAACGAATTTTTTTCCTCTGCATCCAATGGTCTTTTCAGGATGTTATATCTGTAACAAAGAAAATCACTTGGTAAACCAAAACATTATAATAAAAAACTTTTTCTCAAAAATGGTATGTAATGTTGCCGTATCATCTCTAAAAAGTATCCAGAAAGTGAACTATACCGGAGACTTATTCACAACTGTCCAGTAAGAAGCGAGATTTTAAACTTGTAATCTCCTACTGTCCAGTAAGTAAGTATGTAATTTACTTACTGGACACTATGGTCATCCTCTTTAGATCTGTTTAGAAAAAAAAACATAGTACCAGACACAGATTAGAGTTTAGCCATTATAACATGGTTATAGAAGGGAGGTTCCAAATATATATCTATCTCTCTTTTTGGTATGACATTTTATGAGATACATATATTTTTGGAACCTTAAACAGCCATTTTATACGTTGCGTTTTGTACTTAGTAATGTTGTAGAAGTATAGTGTGGGATTTTATGATTGTATTTAGTAATTTCAGTTTATTAAAAAGTTTTTTCTAAAGTTGTTTCCTAAACTGCCTCGTTGGTCTAGTGGTCGCAAGCTCGACTGCAGAGCGTGAGGTCCTGGGTTCGATTCCCGGGTCGGCCAAAAAGTGCTATTGTGTTTTTCACATATGAATGTAACCTTCAATATTAATTAAACGAATTTGTTGTTAAACTTTCTTTAATTTTTGAGAAAAGCATTATACAAACCTCAACCAGTAAGAAAGCCATCCTGGCCTCGTATATAACCAGACCTCACCTGCGGTTCGGTCCGGTTAACTCATACTTGGCCAGGAAGGCTTACTTACTGGATTCTGCAGTAATGTACTATATCTATTGTCATTATGACCAGAGTTCAAACCCTAGCAGGCATTACTTAAAACGGTGAAAGAAAACATCTTGAGAAAACCAACATATATCTAGAACTAATAATTCAAAGACATGTGACATTTATTCCTGGCCTGCGCACATTATAGGATGCTAATGCTATGCATTAAGACCAAAGGATGTAACATCTTTCACAGATTCAGAACAGATTTCAATGAACATAGGGCTTTATCAAACAATATCGGAGCAATTTCACTTGGCAACCATTTTAGATTAGGAATTATTCTGAACAAACAGTCCACTACAGGTCAAAGGCCTCCCCTGAAAATTATAAACCAACTGCCCGAAATCACGGCCCCAGGCTATTGGGATCATGGCCGCAAAGCCTACCCCTGTAAAACCACAATATTGTACCTATAACGAATGAAAATCAACAAAGAGAAATAAGTACGTAATAGTTTCATGCAAACAAAAACAAAGGTTGTCGTCATAATCATTATCATAGCAAATGCGCAGCCATTTCCTATGTTGGGGTCGGCTTTTAGTTTTAATACATGAAGTTGAATAGTGGCTACCAGTACTTAAATAGAGTGACTGCCTATCTGACCCCCTTTTTTTTGTATGTTGGGACATCATCAAATTTAATGACTCCTACCGCTCAGGAGTGTCAGACTGCTACTGACTAAAACCACCCATGTTCCTTCTTAGCCCTTGTGCCGAGACCGCGCTATCTCTTTCGAACAACCCGCAGCACCTATCTGACCCCTAAGTTACTTATTAATACATTAACCCTTGTTTTCTAGCAGAAGCTCAAAAATCTGACAAGAATGCGTAGGTTAGACAGTAGCCTACCCTGGTCTGATTTACGAAGAGAAATCACAAAAATAAACCTTTAAGAAAAGTGTAGCTACCTATTTTGTAAAGGTTTATTTTTTTACTAAAACAATTAAATAATTATTATTTCAATGGTAGAATAATTAAGCGTATGTGCAAACTATCGCAAATATTCAAAATTGTGAAAACAAAAGCAGAATATTTTATTATATTATTAGAAGAAAATTCTAATCAAGAGTAGCAACACCGCGATGGGCTATAAAAGGGAGGTGCCTGGCGGCACTCGTCCATTTGCTCATCGGTCGTCACAGAGTGCAGAAGCTCTGCCCGAACTCCTAGCGATTGTCGTTACTTCAAATTTTCCTTTGTTCGCCATTTTTATTTGATTTGTAATTTATTTGGCCAGTGGCCATTAAAATCTTTTTAAAAAATCATTCTGTGTTTCTATTTGTAAGATCAGAAGTGGGATTCGAAGGCTGTAAAGCCGCCGAACGGCCTACCTTTCTGGTTTTATAAAGGAAAACTCAGTATACCACGTGGTTTGGATATTTAATATTCGGGCGGAGTTGTATGCGTGATGCCTACCAACAACCTACGCGGCAGACAAAAACGCCGTGGGCGAACTCCTTCGCCTAATCCGATGGACGAGGTCCTGAGGAGGTTGCGCGTGTTGGAGGACCAGCCCCGTGCGTCTGTGGAGACGCAAGCCATTGCAACGACCAGCGCTGGCCCTAGCCACGCCACTGAGCTGCCCAACACGACACCATCATCATCAGAGCTTGGGGCGCCTACACCGCTGCGCGATCTCGTGTCCGCGCACATGGGGACGCCGCCGCCGACTCCACACACTAGCAACATGGAGTCAACGCAGTCTGAAGATGTGGTGACTAACGCTGCAGAGCGTCTTTTAACCGCTATCAGCTGTGCTCAGGTCAGATCTAACCGTTATTTTGTCTCTGATTTTGATCCGAGTGTTCATGACTTCGACACGTGGTGTGATGAAGTAGAGAGAGCCCGTATTTCAAACTGTTGGGACGACAGAGAATGCCTTGCTCGCGTCGGACATTGTCTCAAGGGCGAATCTCGCACCTGGCTTAGCCAATGGACAAGCAATATTCGCACGTGGTCCAATTTCAAATTAGAACTAAAAGCGCTGTGCCCACGTTCTGTCGATGTCGCGAACATTCTTTATGATGTAATGCGGACGGATTCCGATAATTACTCCACATACGCTGAGTACGCTCGTAAATCGCTTTTAAAGTTACGCATAGTCAAAGGCTTAAGTAACGAGCTGCTTACTGCTATTATTATTCGTGGAATTGCAGATCCACAAATTCGCGCCATGGCTACTAACGCTAAATTATCACCTGATTCTATAGTGGAGTTTTTGTCGAGCTTTGTTAAACCTGGTAATCGATCTGATAAGTCTTCCAACAATAGTAGTAACTCAAATCGCAAACGTCAATATGATTCTAAAGATTCAAAATCATTAAAATGTTTCGAGTGCAATAGATTTGGTCATAAGAGTGCTAATTGTAACAAACGGTCAAATACGAATAGTGACGATAAAACAGTCGCGTTACCGGCGACATCTCGTAGCGATCCGTTAAAGTGTACATTTTGCAAAAAAGTAGGTCATTCCGAGGATACTTGTTTTGCTAAAGAACGCGCAAGCAAAGTCTCGAAACAATAATCGTGTCAATTTTTGTCGCGAAATTGGGGGTAGTTATAAAAATCGTAATGTGAATACTGCCGTCATAATGAGAATCTCGTTCGACGTACTAATTTATAGTGGTTCGTGTGTTTCGTTAATGTCGAAAAATGTTGTTAAATATTTCCGGTGTCAATTAAACCCCACTAATCAGTTATTACGCGGCCTAGGCGGTACGGACATTATATCGGAATCATTCGTGACGTTACCCGTTGAGTTTTCGACTTCACAATAGAAATAGATTTTTGTATCGTAGATAGCAACCATTTGAAAATACCCGTCCTAGTCGGTACAGACGTACTGAATAGTATTACCTATGTTAGGACCGGTGATTGCCAACGTATAGTTCGTAGTGAAGTGACAGTAAACAATGTTACGCAAGTGAATACGATTTCTTTGTCCGATCAAGTTAATACGTCAGTATCTGATTCGGTTATAAAAACGCTAACTGATGCGGGTTTCTCAATTTATTACCAACGAAATAGAATACCTAGGTAGGATTATAAAAGTTGGTCAGGTTAGACCGAGCTATTATAAAATTGATGTATGAGTAGGAATCCGGTTAATATTATTAATGTTGTACAAAAACCAAAAAAAAAAAAAATGGGTTCAAGTGGCACAGGCAGGTGACGAGGAGACGCTAACGTTAATTGAAAAATTAGGTAATGGTTCATTAGACAACAAGCGTTACGTAAAACGTGATGACCTCTCGTACAATGAGCTATAAGTAAGACGTCACGGGTGAGCAAGCGCGATTCTTATGTTATGTAACAAAGGCATTTCGTTTAAGTTTATTGCGCGTTTTCCATGACGAGCATGAACATTATCGGTGTAGACAAAACGACTGATTTGATCCTGCGACACTTTTGGTTCCCCGGTCTTAGACAATTTGTCAGCAAATACGTCACACACTGCGTAGTGTGCATTTCACATAAGCAAGTTCCTCGCGCACCTTTGCAACCAATAAGCTCTTGGGAAAAGGTCCCGGTACCATTTGATAAAGTTCGCGCGGGTGTACTCGGACCGCTGAGGGAAAGTGATGGTCATAAACATGTACTCATCGTAGTTGAAGCGTTTACTAAATATTGTTTACTTTACGCCTTACCAAGACAAGACTGTAGCGAGTTGAAACGCGTAATGACCCAAATAACTTCACTGTTTGGTACTTTTAAAAGACTAGTGTGCGATAGAAGTTGTATCTTCGATAGCAATGAGTTCCTTAATTGGATTTCTAATTATGGCGTAGAAGTGCATTGTATTAACCCTGAAATGCATCAGGAAAATGGTTAAGTAGAACGTTATTGTCGTACCGTTTTAAACATGATAAGAGTTGAAGTAAATCATAATGAAAATGATTAGTCCAAAATATTTTGGAAACTGCAATTGGTTTTGAAACATCACCAAACATAGGACTACTCAATACTCAGCATTAAATCTTAATCTCCTTATTGGCACTGATTCCACTACAACTTTAATAAATTAAATGATTAAAGGTATAACTTGCGAAGGTTCGAATCCAAATGCAATTCGCGAGATAAGACGGCAACGTGACGAAGGACTTATTCGCGAAAGCAAGACACGTATGTAAATAAAAATAGGAAACCACCTAAAAAGTTTCAAGAAAATGATTTAGTCTGTCATTAAGAGCTCTCAAAGTACCGGAAAACTGGATAGCGGTATGAGAGGCGTTTATAGAGTTACTAAGCTACTCCCTAACGATAGATATGAGGTTCAATTGTTAGCTGGAGCTTATGGAAAGACTAGTCAGGCAGCTGCTGCATACATGGTGTTATGGAAGGGTGAATGGACACCCGAAACATGTGCTGCATTTTCTTTTGAAGGTACTTGTTGTACGATTGCTGTCGTTTACTTTGCTAGCTTATGTACCTACTAGTCTTTTCCCTTATTCCTGAGCTAGATTATGTACTAAACAAGCGCTTATTTACTGATTTTGACTACGTTATGTCATATGTGTTGTGTTCAGTGGAAGAGACCCGTGTAAATCCTGTGCGCCATGGTATTGGGTTGACCCTGACACTGGTGGTTTCTGGGGTGAGTCGGTGGCGCAACCGACAACAGACCTGTGTAAATCCAGCCCTTATGTGGTATCTGGGGTGACCTACTAGAGACTGATGTAAATCCTGTTGTGCACGAGAGTAGTGCGGGGTATTCGGTTGCGTGGGAACAGACCTGTGTAAATCCAGCCCTTATTAGGTATCCGGGGTGACCTACTAGAGACTGATGTAAATCCTGTTGCGCACTAGAGTAGTGCGTGGTATTCGGTTGCGTGGGAACAGACCTGTGTAAAACCTCATGAGATTTGAAACGCTATGTGCTGCGTTTATTACTGCTCATGTTGGCTTGTTTGCTTAATTAGTACATAATCTGACGCTTTTGTGCATTATGTGAATATATTCACAAGCAACTGTTGATACACGATGTAACTATGTGTTTCTTATAGTGTGTGTATCTTCACAGAGACTGATGATGATGACACCGAGCAGCCGTTGGACGCAGAGGGTGTTGTTGACCACCGTCGAGTTCCTGCTGAGGGCTTCGAGCACGCAGCCCCGTCAGGAGAAGCCGTATTAGAAGAAAATTCTAATCAAGAGTAGCAACACCGCGATGGGCTATAAAAGGGAGGTGCCTGGCGGCACTCGTCCATTTGCTCATCGGTCGTCACAGAGTGCAGAAGCTCTGCCCGAACTCCTAGCGATTGTCGTTACTTCAAATTTTCCTTTGTTCGCCATTTTTATTTGATTTGTAATTTATTTGGCCAGTGGCCATTAAAATCTTTTTAAAAAATCATTCTGTGTTTCTATTTGTAAGAATATTATATAAAGCTAAATTACCACTGACTCACTCACTGACAGAATTGTTCTCCCAGATGGTGGATGGGGAGGTGGGTATATTTTGACAGATTCGTAAACAATCAACTCTCATGACTATGGGAAAAGTCCCAAACCCCCCCTTTTCCCCCCCCTTTTCCCCCCTCCCTATCGTATCTCGGAAACGAAGAGACTTTACGTGTTTTTTTTTAGGGATTCGTATAGAGGGGGCTCGGGGAACTAAAAACCATTTTTAAAATTTGACCCCCTTGCCCCCCTTCACCCCCCCTTTAGGTGGATCTCGGAAATAAAGAGATTTTACGTGTTTATTTTTAGGGATTCGTGTAGAGGAGGCTTGGGGAAGTAAAAACCATTTTTAAAATTTGACCCCCTTGCCCCCCTTCACCCCCCCCCCCTTTCGGATCTCGGAAGTTAAGAGACTTGGAACATTTTTTTTTTCAGATTCATTTAGGGGCATTTCGTTAGTCGAAATCTATTGAGGGGCGTTGAAATTTGTATACCCTCCCCTCCCCTCCCCAACCTCCCCTAAAATTAAAAGGGCTGTAACTTCATAATGGTTAGAGATAGCCATTAGGTGTTTAAACAAATATTATAGTAGGCGTCGAAACCTGTCCGGTGGTGGTACAGCGGTAAAGCGAAGGGGGGAGCGGGCGAGCGAAGCGAGCCGGCGAACTCCGTAGCGTAGGGATATTGTCATGATAGCTTTCCGGTGGTAGGTAGGTCCTGAGTGGAGCGAACAAGCAAACTTTAGGGTAATGTCTTTTTAGTGGTGGTAGGTAGGTGGTAGGTAGGTGGTAGGTAGGTGGTAGGTAGGTGGTAGGTAGGTAGGTGGTAGGTAGGTGGTAGGTAGGTGGTAGGTAGGTGGTAGGTAGGTGATAGGTAGGTGGTAGGTAGGTGGTAGGTAGGTGGTAGGTAGGTGGTAGGTAGGTGGTAGGTAGGTGGTAGGTAGGTGGTAGGTAGGTGGTAGGTAGGTGGTAGGTAGGTGGTAGGTAGGTGGTAGGTAGGTGGTAGGTAGGTGGTAGGTAGGTGGTAGGTAGGTGGTAGGTAGGTGGTAGGTAGGTGGTAGGTAGGTGGTAGGTAGGTGGTAGGTAGGTGGTAGGTAGGTGGTAGGTAGGTGGTAGGTAGGCGGTAGGTAGGCGGTAGGTAGGTGGTAGGTAGGTGGTAGGTAGATGGTAGGTAGGTGGTAGGTAGGTGGTAGGTAGGTGGTACGTAGTAGGTAGGTAGGTGTAGGTAGGTAGGTGTAGGTAGGTGGTGGCATACGTGAGATTCATATAGAGGAGGCTCGGGGAAGTAAAATCCGTTTTTCAAATTTGAACCCCCTTGCCCCCCTTCACCCCCCCTTTAGGCGGATCTCGGAAGTTAAGAGACTTGGAATAATTTTTTTTTCAGATTCATTGAAAGGGGCAATGCGTTAGTCGAAATCATGTTTCAAAGCTCCGCCTCTCCCCCACTTCACGCCCCGCGAGCTGCTTGCAGCTCGCGCAGCCACGCAAATACTAGTTATACTATATAAAGCTAAATTACCACTGACTGACTCACTGATTGACAGAATTGTTCTCCCAGATGGTGGATGGGGAGGTGGGTATATTTTGACAGATTCGTAAACAAGCAACTCTCGTGAGTATGGGAAAATTGCCAAAACCCCCCTTTTCCCCCCCCTTCTCCCCCCTCCCTATCGTATCTCGGAAACAAAGAGACTTTACTTGTTTTTTTTTAGGGATTCGTATAGAAAGGGCAAGGTTAAGTAAAAATCATTTTTCAAAGTGGCCCCCCTTGCCCCCCTTCTCCCCCCTTTTAGGCGGATCTCGGAAATAAAGAGAATTTACGTGATTTTTTTTAGAGATTCGTATAGAGGAGGCTTAAAGAAGTAAAAACCATTTTTAAAATTTGACCCCCTTGCCCCCCTTCACCCCCCCCTTTCGGATCTCGGAAGTTAAGAGACTTGGAACATTTTTTTTTTCAGATTCATTGATTGTAAGGGGCAATGAGTTAATCGAAATCATTTTTCAAAGCTCCCCTCCCCCCCCTTCACCCCCCCTTCACCCCCCCCCCCCTCTTCACCCCTTTTTTCAGTTTTGTTTACGGATTCGTATAGAGGAGGCTCGGGAAAGTAAAATCCATTCTTAAAATTTGACCCCCTTGCCCCCCTTCACCCCCCCTTTGGCAGATCTCGGAAGTTAAGAGACTTGGAAGATTTTTTTTTTCAGATTCATCGAAAGGAGCCTATCCTGTGGTGGTACCGGTAAAGCGAAGGGGGGAGCGGGCGAGCGAAGCGAGCCGGCGACCCTCGTAGCGTAGGGATAATGCCATGATAGTTTTCCGGTGGTAGGTAGGTCCTGAGTGGAGCGAACCTGCGAGACCGAGTGGAGCGAAGGGGGGAGGTGGCGAGCGAAGCGAGCCGGCGACCTCCTTAGCGTAACGAAGGTTGAGTGGGTGAAGCTATACTCAGGGGCGACGACAACCAAACTTTAGGGTAATGTTTTTTTAGTGGTAGTAGGAGGTAGTAGGTAGGTAGTAGGTAGGTGATAGGTAGGTAGTAGGTAGGTGTAGGGGTAGTAGGTAGGTGGTAGGTAGGTGTAGGTAGTAGGTAGGTGTAGGTAGGTGCAGGTAGGTGTAGGTAGGTAGTATGTAGGTAGTAGGTAGGTGTAGGTAGGTAGGTAGTAGGTAGGTGTAGGTAGGTAGTAAGTAGGTAGGTGTAGGTAGGTAGTAGGTAGGTGTAGGTAGGTAGTAGGTAAGTGTAGGTAGGTGTAGGTATTTTTCAAAGCTCCCCCTCTGCCCCCCTTCACGACCCGCGAGCTGCGCGCAGCTCGCGCAGCCACGCAAATACTAGTTATACTATATAAAGCTAAATTACCACTGACTCACTGACTGATTGACATAATTGTTCTCCCAGATGGTGGATGGGGAGGTGGGTATATTTTGACAGATTCGTAAACAAGCAACTCTCGTGAGTATGGAAAAAGTCCCAAACCCCCCCTTTTCCCCCCCCTTCTCCCCCCTCCCTAGCGTATCTCGGAAACGAAGAGACTTTACGGGTTTTTTTTTAAATGATTCGTATAGAGGGGGCTCGGTAAAGTAAAAATCATTTTTCAAAGTGGCCCCCCTTTTCCCCCTTCTCCCCCCCTTTAGGCGGAACTCGGAAATAAAGAGATTTTACGTGCTTTTTTTAGTGATTCGTATAGAGTAGGATCGGGGAAGTAAAAACCATTTTTCAAATTTGACCCCCTTGCCCCCCTTCACCCCCCCTTTAGGCAGATCTCGGAAGTTAAGAGACTTGGAACGAATTTTTTTTCAGATTCATATAGAGGGGCATTGCGTTAGTCGAAATCATTTTTAGAAACTCCCCCCTCTCCCCCCCTTCACACCCCCCCCTCTTCCCCTCTTTTTTTACTCCTGAATTTTTTTTTGATTCTTACCTAAATCTATTTGAGGGGCGTTGAAATTTGTATACCCTCCCCTCCCCAACCTCCCCTAAAATTAAAAGGGCTGTAACTTCATAACGGTTAGAGATAGCCATTAGGTGTTTGAACAAATATTATAGTAGGCGTCGAAACCTGTCCGGTGGTGGTACAGCGGTAAAGCGAAGGGGGGAGCGGGCGAGCGAAGCGAGCCGGCGACCCCCGTAGCGTAGGGATAATGTCATGATAGCTTTCCGGTGGTAGGTAGGTCCTGAGCCGGCGACCTCCTTAGCGTAACGAAGGTTGAGTGGGTGAAGCGTAACTCAGGGGCGACGACAAGCAAACTTTAGGGTAATGTTTTTTTAGTGGTAGTAGGAGGTAGTAGGTAGGTAGTAGGTAGGTGGTAGGTAGTAGGTATGTGTAGGTAGTTGTAGGTAGGTAGTAGGTAGGTGTAGGTAGGTAGTAGGTAGGTGGTAGGTAGGTGGTAGGTAGGTAGTAGGTAGGTAGTAGGTAGTAGGTAGGTGTAGGTAGGTAGTAGGTAGGTGGTACTGTAGTAGGTAGGTGTAGGTAGTAGGTAGGTGTACCGGGAGCTGCATTGGAACATTTTTTTTTTCAGTTTCATTGAAAGGTGCAATGCGTTAGTCGAAATCATTTTTCAAAGCTCCCCCTCTCCCCCACTTCACGCCCCGCGAGCTGCGCGCAGCTCGCGCAGCCACGCAAATACTAGTTATACTATATAAAGCTAAATTACCACTCACTGACTGACTGACTGACAGAATTGTTCTCCCAGATGGTGGATGGGGAGGTGGGTATATTTTGACAGATTCGTAAACAATCAACTCTCATGACTATGGAAAAAGTCCCAAATCCCCCCCTTTCCCCCCCCCTTCTCCCCCCTCCCTATCGTATCTCGGAAACAAAGAGACTTTACGTGTTTTTTTTTAGGGATTCGTATAGAGGGGGCTCGGTAAAGTAAAAACCATTTTTCAAAGTGGCCCCCCTTTTCCCCCTTCTCCCCCCCTTTAGGCGGATCTCGGAAATAAAGAGATTTTACGTGTTTTTTTTTAGGGATTCGTATAGAAGAGACTTGGGGAAGTATAAACCATTTTTCAAATTTGACCCCCTTGCCCCCCTTCACCCCCCCCTTTCGGATCTCGGAAGTTAAGAGACTTGGAACATTTTTTTTTCAGATTCATTGAGAGGTGCAATGCGTTAGTCGAAATCATTTTTCAAAGCTCCCCCTCTCCCCCACTTAACGCCCCGCGAGCTGCGCGCAGCTCGCGCAGCCACGCAAATACTAGTTTTATTATAACGTTAAACACAAACCGCCTTATTACAAAACGTAGTTAGACCTGGTTTAACTTAGACTTGGTTTATCTCGCATGACGTCTCACTTCAATAATATTCAAAAGAAAGTGACAGCATGTGAGATAAACCAGGTCTAAGTTAAACCAGGTTTAACTACCTTTTGTAATAAGGCGGAAAGGGATGGACGCAAAACGATGCTAATTGAATACGTATTCGTTTATTATGTTTGCTAATTAAATTGTTTATTTTGGTTTAACGTAAACCACGAAATGAAATCTGAAATCTGAGATCAGTTACCTACAATAAATTGGTCATCGAATGTAAATTTATTTTCCGATAATTCTCGAATTAACATCATGCCTGTAATCCCTGAAGTGTATTTTACACAGTTATTTTAGTCCGATAAAATGCTAGCGAGTCCGATGTCCGAGTGAAAGAGAAGTATGGAAGAAGAAGATATGAGTATTAGGTCAACTGGACCCACTCGAAGTGGACCTACGTGATCAGTCAAAGTCGAACAAATCACATTTTAAATTGTCTTTTTTTCATTGTTTTATTGTGGGTCCAGTTGCAAGCGGGTCTAGTTGACCAAAGACATGAGTCTTTGCTGCGCCGACGTCAAATGAATAGGGGATAGGAGCAAAATAATGATGATAATGAGAATGGGAGCGATCATAATATTGCCATCAACAAGACAATAAATCCATTCTTCAAACTACTACTTTTTTTTTTTTTTTTTGTGGGTGGAAAATCATCGAATGACCCCCCCCGCTCTTGGGCAGAGCGAAGGGGAGTGTCAGACTTCTACTGACTAAAAACCGAACCCATGTTCCTTCTTTGCCCTTGCGCCGAGGCCACGTAATCTAGTACAAAAATCCGCGGCCCCGACGGGCTTCAAACTACTACTGACAAATTCTTGATGGAAAACCCCAATAATGTTTTGCTCGACTTGGGATTCAAACAAAAGGCCTCATCTTCAGCCTGAATATCACCATCAACATAACAGCAAGCCTGTAATCCTCGAAGGGGAAAGGTGTAGCTAATGGTACACCCATATTTTGCCAATAGGGATGTTTCCTGATTTAAAAAAAATATGATTCCGTTTGTCCGTTTGTTAGATTATAATTGTCGAAAAATATTGGATACGCTTTTTTATGTTTTATCAAATTAATACAAAATTACGAAGGTAAAACGTATCAAAGATCATGAGTAGGGTGTGTACTAATTGTGACGTCACTTTCTGTGAAAAAATGTACCACACTGTGACGTCACACGAGTTTTCAAAGCACCTGTATCGTCTTCATTTTTTGTTTACGTGAAAAATTAAAAAATATGTGTATATGAAGGGAAAATGGATTATAGTGAGATGAAACGGATAGTAGTTTGGCCGGATACCGGATATTTGGCAAGCTACTAGGCCGGAGCGCCGGATATTCGGCCCTTTATTGCGTTGACGCGATCAGTTTGATTTGAATATTGGCGCGGTGAACGAGATCGGAAATATTCAGGCGCATTCGGGTCGCACGTAAGCGGAGATCGGGTCGACTCGGGGGCGTTCGAATGTTATCGCGCGTGTCAGTTTGTGTTTGTTTCTCAGTTCGTTTGTTGTTTATTTCATTGTTTATCACTTGTCGTCGTGATTTTATGTTTGAACTCTGATAGATTAACAAGAAATGTCATCATCAAAAACACGATCGCCAATATGGCAAAATTTTGATTTAAATGGCAATATTTTTTTTTTTTTTACTATCCGGTATCCGGCCGGATACTGTATTACTATCCGGTATCCGACCGGATAGTGAAAACAAGGCCGGATAGGCCGGATACCGGATAGTTACCGGATATCCGTTTCATCTAAAAAAAAAAATACCTAAAAGTCATTGACTTGCACACATTTCCTGTGATAAGCGCAATGGTTCTGTCTGCTATTTAGCAGTGTTTTTATTTGTTCATATTTTTATTAGAATCATGTGAGCATGCCCTATTGCAGGTTTCAATACGTCCCTTGTTTAAACTAACATCACTATAATATACCGACTCGTATAGTATACTGCCGATATCGTGTATCAATTAGCTTGAGCTGCTCCGGTCCTTTGTAGCGTGATACTGAATCAATGTTATTGGCGCCTGCAATGCCTTTGTGATTTCCGACACCCATTCACTGCTTTGTATAGCTTTGACAGCATATCAACCAGCCGTTTTCCTATACAGAGGCTTAGCCTATGTACAAACATTTTCCCAACTAACATTCTAGGTACCTCTCTATGTTCCTAGAATGTCATATTTACGTTATAATCAAAGATTTTTTTAGCCTTAGCCTATAATTTGTCTCAATGCTGGGCAAAGGCCTTCCCGGTAGCCTTTCACTCTTGCCACTATTTCTCCGAGGATTTTTTCACAAACGCTTCTAAGTCGCCAGTTTTCGAGATCTACCTCGGTGACTACGCCTGTCTTCTGCTACTTATTGCGCAATTCCATTTCAACTGCTGAGTTTCAGACTTGTGGCCCGGATCAGCGATTCCAGTGTTTGAGCGTATTGTGGAATTGAGAATTCATTCGGTTAATACCCTAAGCTTAATTGATGCTAAACTTGTTATATTTCATCATCATTAGGTCTAAATTCTTGTTAGTGTATTAGTAGAACTGGGGACCTGACATAAATTATTTCATTCACACCATACATACTCCGTATATTCAAGAGGCATTACACTTTATTGACACCACTTCAAATTCTGCCTACCCCAACGTATTCACAGATAAACTTCATTAAGGGCAAACAAATCGATAGACCAACGGTACGTAGTACAATAGGCTCTCGAGACACCCGCGGCGTCATTGTACCGGCTTCGATACCCGGGTGGTGCTAATGAACCCACTTGTGAATTTAACATGTGTGCAGTAATAGGGTTTTTTGAGTGTTTTGGTATTTTTTTACCCTTTTTGTGAAAATAAATGCGGTACCTGTAAGGTGTTACCCCCATCATCATTCTCTGGCCCTTATTTTAATTTATTTGGGATCGGTGCGACATTTATCGTTTCCTTCCATAAGTACTTCTCTATTATACGTCATCTGATTGCCATATCATCCTTTACTCTCCTTTTTCCTTCCTTTAGACTTGGCCTCAGGACGTGGTGTTCCGTCGCTTCCGCGGACAAATTCCACTGGACAGCCTGCACAAGTGATGTGGTTACAAGTGAAGTGCTACTAACATAGTCTTAAGTCTTATTTATTAACAAGAGTTTTGAATTTAATTTATATAATATGTGTTAGTTTATAAGGTATATATCTATGGGCCATTGTAGCCTGCAATAAAATGATTATTATTATTTACGCAGTCCAGTTATCTTTGTCCTTTTTTTTGGAGCGTAGGAAATCATCAAATGAATCCTCCCGCTCTGGGCGGAGTGGAAGGGACTGTCAGACTTCTACTGACTACAGACCACCCATGTTCCTTCTTAGCCCTTTATGTCCGGGGCCGTGGTAGATACTACGGTGGTACACGGTACCACCACTTTCGAACGATCCAGTTTATCCTCAATAAAATTTTACACTTAATAGGCATGAGGTATTGGCCAGGTATCTTCGTCATTCGGGCTTAATCTTTTTGTTAAGGAATTTATAAATACCAGCCTGGAGTCTGGCCATGCTTAGCTGATAGCAATAGGCTCGCACATTATTGCATAGAGGTTAAACTGGAAAGCCGTGGGTGGGAAAACGGGTGTAGTGCTGTGTGCTGAATCTATATACCTGCTGCGGGTTTTTCGAAAGAAATACCGCGGCCCCGGACACAAAGGGCTAAGAAGAAACATGGGTGGTCTGTAGTCAGTAGAAGTCTGACAGTCCCTTCCACTCCGCCCAGAGCGGGAGGATTCATTAAAATTTGATGATTTCCTACGCTCCAAAAAAAAGGACAAAGATAACTGGACTGCGTAAATAATAATAATAGTCCGTAGAAGTCTGACACCAGCTCCGCTACGTTCATTTGTGATATCCCAACCTCCAAAAAACAAGATCTGGATACCTACTACATCTCCTGTTATGTAGATAAAGAGGCCAGAAACTAACCAGTAAATAACCAAATAACATACAAAACTATGAAGCTAACAGTTAACTAACAAGTTAATAGTAATAAAAATTACATACTATACAAAGCTAAATTTACAAATTATAACAATACTTTTATCACCAGTACATCCGTAAGTTATCGCGTTATTAACTTCAAACTACTCTTACACAAAACAATCATAAGTAAATTGTGCTATTTCATCTAAAATATATAGCCAATTATGTGCCCCATGCTTGGTAACTTGGTTAGGTAGCCACATCGTACGCCGACACTATTTGCAGTAAAATTTTCAAAGTGACAGTGGCCATTTGCGACGACGCAATGTTCCTGTTCAGTCAACGGTTTTAGCAGTGACAACATATGGCTTTTACTGGCGAACGCTTAGCATACAAGCTGTGTGTTAAGGGGAGTTTTCACTTGGCTTAAGTTTGGTAGCTACTTGGTAAGTCTATTGGTCGTGAAGGCAGTTCATCAAATGTAACATAAACAGTTCAGATTTTAGTACCGCTTACTTCTTCTTAGGGTGCCGATGATAATTCAAATTGATTCAGCCCAAAGACGACAAGTTTGGTATTTTCCGTAGCATCCATCAGCTCGTGTGATATGTGAATAACAATTAAGGCAGGCATGACACGATAGATGAAGTGTCACATTATTTTGTGAGGCAGCAGCACATACGATGGGAACACCAGTAATGAAAGCCTGAAACATCTCTCGTAAAGCATAAAAATGCTCTGGACAGTGATCTGAACTGTTTGGTCTCGAGTTCGAACCAAAGGCCTCTGACTTTTCAGATTCTAGAGCGTATTGTATAATCATCACTTGTTTCAGTAAAGAAAAACATGGAGGAAACCAGCATGCCTTTTTTTTTCTATTTTTTTTTTTTTGGTGGGTGGAAAATCATCGAATAACCCCCCCGCTCTTGGGCAGAGCGAAGGGGAGTGACTTCTACTGACTAAAAACCAAACCCATGTTCCTTCTTCGCCCTTGTGTCGGAGCCGCGTTAACCTTTCGACAAACCACAGCCCCGACGGGCGTCGGCCCTTGCGGGCCCCTCCTTGCTGACATCTCTTTGAGGCGCGCGTGGAACACGTACGCGCCGCCAACACGGTCTGTTGCCGTCATGACGACGGCCGGACGGCGAGCTAGCCCGTTACTCACCGTCCACAGGCCCGCGTCTACGGTGGCCGGAGGTCATCGCGTGACCCCCGACGCCCGGAGCGCCTTCCGCGGCGGACGGCATCTAAAGCCAAGTCAGAGGTCCATGTACGGCTTAAAACTCTGACACCAGGTTAGACAATAACTAAGGTTAAAGGACGAATATTAACTTTCAAAACTTTGTTTTCTCAAAACGGTGAAGGAAAACATCGTGAGGAAACCGGCATGTCTTAGAACCAAAATATTCGAAGACATGCAACATCTACAAACCCGCACTGGGCCCGCGTGATGGATTATAGCGAGAGTGGCCTGAGTCCCTGCAGTGGGAACAGTATAGGCAATAAAGCCTCTCGTTTCAACGGTGGTCCAAAATTACCGTTGTGAAGATGAAAACATAAACTGCCTAGACCAAACTGTTGTCGCAAATGAAAACACTCCTTAACGCGGTACGTTACAAACAGAAGCTGTTTCCTAATAACTCTTGCTAGTGTTTTAAGTTAGGTACATTGTCTAAACCTGTCGGTTAAGAGAGATAGTTATCTACGCATGTTAGTTCATGCTGGGCTTTCGGAAAATATGTGCCGACTGTGTCCACTTTCCTTTACAAAGCGTTATTTTCAACTAAAGGTTCGTGCACGCTAAGCTTAGACGCGACGTGATCTATACAGAGTGGCACCGACAATAAATGAAAACACTGGCATTACTTTTCATTAGAATGTATGTAAACTATCAAATTTTAATAAATCTTAATGCTTAGGACTAACTAAGTAGTAATAAGTGGCGTGCAATTGGAGAGCCCTGTGTCCAGTAGTGCGCAGCTGTGGGCCGATTTGTTTATGTTGAATAGTTAGAATAGGGGATCGGACAAAAAAAAACTAATTAGTCCGTCAGATAGATTTCCAAAAAATATTGACCACATATTTTTTCTTTTTTCACGTAAACAAAAAATGAAGACACAGTGCTTCGAAAACTCGTGTGACGTCATCTGATAGTACATTTTGTACCTTCATGTGACGTTTCAAGCCCCACTCCATGATCTTTAACGCGCTTTATATTCGTAAATTTTTATTGATTTGACAAAACAAAAAACACATAAACAATATTTTTCGATAATCTAACTGACGGACTAAATAGAATCATAATTTTTTTGAGTCAGTCCGATCCCCTATTGTTCAAATGTTCAGGAGTGGCGACCAAACCGAAAGACACTGCTTTGGAAAGTACAGTACAGTAGGCGGATCGATAATCTGGTGAAAGCCGGTCTATGTGACGACACCTGTGGAAGGCCTGTGCCCAGCAGTGGACACCTTTCCGCTGAGATGACATATTTATAAAATTGGGAAGACTCTGTTCTGATCTGTAGGAGGTATCCTTATCACTCAAAGGTTTGCTACAAGAAAGTCAACAGTCATTTGAACTCGTCTTTACATACATACACATCCTACTTTACTGTAAGTATCTACCTAGTATAATTCCTTAGTACATCTCCCAATTACTGTAATATACATACTATTTGATTTTGTGGAAAATAAAGTGACGTGATACTGTATATGCGCAATCCTTTATTTCCTACTAAACAAGCCTTGAGTAAAATATGCTCATATTGTGTGATATAAGGACGTTATAAGTTAGATTTAAAAGGAATTGAATGTGTTATTCCAATGTTATTTGGCGATAATAATGGAGGAAATGCCTAGTGTAGGAAACCTACTGCAGGAGCCCCTTTGTCCGGGATTGTTAATGTGATGGGCAGCGTAGGCTTTCCGTAAATTCCGGGATTAGGTTCGTTGGGCGGTAGTTCCGATAAATTGGTGGAGATAGCTGCTGGGTGTTGTTTAGTTATTTGGCGTTGAATACGACAATTCCACGAAATTTGGAGTCTTAGTAACTTGCTGTACCGTTGTATATTTGTCTCGTTTCCTCGAGTACAGATTTGTGGTTATAAGATTCGCTAATAGTTTTATTACTATAAATGAAAAAGACTGTGAGGATGTATAAACGGATGTTTGTTACGATTTCACGTAAAACTTACTGAATGAAAGATGAAATTTGGCACAAAGATTTTACAAAGTTTATACACACACATTTTATCCCGGTAATAATACTATCCCGTGGGACAATAACCGAAAACTACTCTAGCGAAGCCGCGGGCATGAGGTAGTTAAGCGTAGTTATTGGGCTTAAAACATAACCAAAGCGATGTGGATGTAACCAAAGATGTCATTCTTTGATTTGCCTTTCCATGTAAAATTATGTTTACGCTCCTGTTTAGTTGTATTTTAATTTTTTCGTTAACTACTGCTGAAAATTGTATAGGGTAGTTGACTGACTAAAAAAAATATGATTCTGTTTAGTCCGTCAGTTAGATTATCGAAAAATATTGGATACGTGTTTTTTGTTTTATCAAATTAATAAAAATTGACGAAAATAAAGCTTGTCAAAGACCATGGAGAGGGTGGTTTTGACGTCATAGTCTGGTAAAAATGGACCAACCTGAGACGTTTCACGACTTTTCGAAGCACTGTATCGCCTTCATTTTTTGTTTACGTGAAAAAAGAAAAAATACGTGTTCAAAATTTTTTGGAAATCTATCTGCCGGACTTTTTTGTCAACTACCCTATTTGCATACTCACACATCTTCCTGTTTACGTTTCTCAATTTGCTGTACCAACCCTTTCCAAAAAATGTGAGCATTATGTTATAGGTATTTATTTATCTATCCTGGATTTTAGTTACCTACCTACTTCACCACACCTATATCTCCCTGACGACTGCCAGGGGTGGAAACACCTTCCCCTTTCAACGATATGAAAACCAGGGGTACCTACACCCCTTTCTTTTGAAAAAAACCTAAGGTGCCAACAAATTTTTCGCCCCTCAGACGTCCAAAAAAAAGAAGCGTCACTCAAAATCTTCAACATGCATGCTATATGAGGTTCCATTCCATTTAGAAGCAGTACAATAAGAAAATAAGTGTTACCCTCAAGACACCCTGAGTCGGTACCTGAGTGGATGCATGCTCAGACAACGGTTTTTGAGCCAAAAAGCTGGGGTGAGTACGGAAGCTTGGGACGCAGATCATTTTTGAGATATATTTTCAATCTTCTGCGTAAATTAGGGTGCAAGATGGATTCGTCAACAGAATATCAGCTGAGAAAAAGACATCCACTTTTTGCCGTCATCACTACATATTATAAAACAAAGTCCTCTGCCGCGTCTGTCTGTCTGTTCGCAATAAACTCAAAAACTACTGCACCGATTTTCAAACTGTAATCACCAATGAATACAGTGGTTCTCTAGGAAGGTTTTAGAATATAATTTGACCGAAATTCACGCGTGCAAAACCGCGGGCATCAGCTAGTTAAACATATAGTATCATCGTTATCATTCTCCCGCCATTATCACAGTTTATTCGGGGTTTGCGCAGCATGCTTCTTGAGGAGCTAGTGCCTAAATAATAACAGACGCTCAGGTCGATTTTTAGGTTAAGCCGGTTGGTCGCCAGGTTGGTCCGTGGATGGTTAACCACCTCGGAAGTTAAGTCGTTGGTCCCAGCTGCCATATACAGATCTTTGGTAGTTGTAACACATAGTCTGACCCCTACCTAGTTACATAAAGACAGGTAGATTATGACTAAACTTCTTTCAGGCTACTGTTCTGTTGTTGACTAGCTTTCAGCTGTCAGATTACAATAAAGATGTTTAACTTGATTTATCGACTTTTGAAATGATTACAATCATAAATATGGAATAATTCGTAGGCAACCGCCAACCGTCAAAGTCAGCACCGATTGCAGCTTGTTTGAAACACAATGAGTGCGTGTTTCTATCACCTAAACAAAGATGACAGTAAACCCTGTAAATCAACTACAGGCGTGACGGAAACCATTCAATCTTGAAAAAAATATTGAAACAATACAAAAATACGGCCTTACGGAGTTCTATTTCTATTCTATTGTCATATAACGCGATACTTATCGTTACAATTATATCTCGGAATCGCCAAGAACCGAACAATAGGCGATCACGAACATACCTTATCCGATATATCGATAACGATCGATATCGAGCGATTATATCGATTCCATTGTTGTTATATCGATAATTGGATAAACATTCGATTCAATAAATTAGATGGCTTAGCACGGTTACATTTTGAGTCGTGATCTATTGGTAACAAAATGTGTTCTGTGGGCCTAGTGCGAGTGACCGATTTTGAAATTGGAAATCATCGTCATTATCATCATCATCTGACTAAACTTGACTTACCTACGGGATGCAGCGGGATGCTAGTATTTTACATGGAGCGACTGCCTATCTGACCTCTACGACCAAATTAGTACAGGAAATACGATACCCCCAATATGTATTTTGCGAAAGTGGCATTGTGCGCCTAATTCCCTTTGGTAAGACTGGTTGTCACATTTTCTGGTGACGGCTACGTACCACGGCTGTCAAGGATCTACAAATGACAATGAAAAATGCTATTGGAAATCGTCTACACAGTGTTAACTTTTTTATAGGTAGTTATTGTTTCCATCGCAGGTTAAACCTGGAGGAGGTCAATTCTGAAGCGAGGAGATTGGCATTAAAAAAGAAAGGCATGTACCTAGCAGTGGGTAATGTCGGGTTATGGATGATGATGATGATGATGACGACTATATTCATATCATCATCAGCCTATAATGTTCCCACTGCAGGGACTCAGGCCTCTACCACGCGGGCCCAGTGCGGATTGGTAGATGTCACATGTCTTCGAATTTTTTGGTTCTAAGACATGCCGGTTTCCTCACGATGTTTTCCTTCACCGTTTTGAGAGCAGTGGTGATGATATAAATTACACAAAGTAATGCGCCTGACGAGGTTCGAACCCACGACTCACTGTTCGTAAGTCGGGGCCGACGCCACTGGGCCACCGCTGCTCTATATTCATATCTATGAATGATATTAAGTGCTCCTTCTTTTTTACCTTCTTTTTAGAAAATATAGCGGATAGTTGCATTATCGATAAAAAATGGTTACTTTTAACGCTGCGGGTTCATGCTAAGACCGCACTACTTGTCTTCAATTATTTTAAATTAAATACTAATTGTGTCTCACGATTTCAGTTGCTTAATTGATATAAATAAAATCACGATTGCTCTATACTTTGTTGGTTGAAAGTAAAAGTGGTTTCTAATTGATTTCCGTGAGTTACGGCTCTTTGCTGTCAGTGGTAATTCATTAAAGTCAACTGGGATTTAATTCACATTTGTTATGTCCTATAAATCTGTCATAATAACTCGAGGCACGATTTATTCTTTGATGTCACGAATGATTTTGTTAAGAAAATAGTGGTTTACATTGTTTGCAACACGAAGACAATTGAAAGGATAAGTGCAGTTCTCAATTTATTAATCGATTTAGTTTTTGAAACACCACTCTGGGTTCTGAAACGGGCATACTGGACGTTGGCAAGAAGGCTCCTCGGCTAAAATGGGATTGGGCGGGTCATGTCAGCCACATACATGATAACCACTGGTCAGAAGGTCAGAATCCCGCGATGGTTGCAGGAAGACGGATGGTGCGGCCAAGGCTGGCCCAGATAGAGGTAACAAGATGATCTGCACGCGTACCACAAGGACGGGTTCGAGTAGCCACGAGAAAAGAGAGCACATGGAAGGAATTAGGGGAAGCGATTGCCCAGAAGAGTGGACAGTCTTTAAAAAAAATTGTGATCTCTCTAGTGACTTGGAATTTCTAGCCATATCATCTTTCACATAGTCCACACATCGCTTCTTGTAGAATTAACAAAAAGTAAGTTAATTTGCCAGAATCAGCCGAAGTCCACACACTCAGTAGCCACTTAGGACCAGCATCACAGCTCCCACCATTTTCTCATTCAACATTCCCATTTTCTTTTTCCCAGCATTAATTTTTCTTTTTAAGTTATTTCTATACCGCTCCCCATGCGCCCAATTTTAGGTGGCCTGCCAGACGGAGCAAATTTCGGAAGTATTCGGGAGTTTTCGGAAAAGAGAGGGGTCCAGTAAGGGTGGTTATTTTGGAGGGTAGTCAAAAACAAAAGGTTGGATGTATTGCTTGCTTTCTCGTCGAGCCGGTAACCGAACCCTCTCATTTGCGCCTCTTTAAAAATTCACGATGCCCTAAACAGTTTGCTAGTGATTTTTATGTTGGTTCTCTTGCATTAAAAATCGTTTAGTCTGCACTGTGATACCGTTGGAGCAAACAGACTGGTTTTGTGGTTAGGTTTTTATTATTGTGGTGATACGTACAAACGCCAGTGGTGGCCCAGTGGTGGCGGCCCCGACTTACGAACAGTGATTCGTGGGTTCGAACCCCGTGAGGCGCGTTACTTTGTGTAATTTATTTCATCACCACTGCTCTCAAAACGGTGAAGGAAAACATCGTGAGGAAACCGGCATGTCTTAGAACCAAAAAATTAGAAGACATGTGACATCTACCAATCCGCACTGGGCCCGCGTGGTAGATTATAGCCCATCCTTCTCCTAGAGAGGAGGCCTGAGTCCCTGCAGTGGGAACATTATAGGCTGATGATGATGATGATGATGTACAAACGCCAGCACATCAAGCTTCCACATAGATTTTCAACCAGGTCCCTATACAGGGTGTTAAGTAACCCATCACACAGCCGTCAACCAAGCATGCTGTACATCAAACTAAGTACTTACCCCTACGCAAAAATTTTTGCTGGGAAATGACTTTTTTTTTAGGGTCAAAAACATATTTTTCGGTATAGGTATCTCAATGTAGCACTCTTAAAACATTGTGCTAGTGGATGCTTTGAATAGTAAACGGGTCATGGAGGTAATTCAAGTAAAGTTATAACCTGACAAACTAGTACTTACCTAAGTATTTACAAAAACAGCTGTTAAAAATTTGGAACTTTGACCCCCAATATCTCCAAAACTAGGGGTTTCCAGGTATGGTCTAGAACAAAAAGTGATCGCAGTGGTGGGGAGAACAATAGCGCTTCGTTTGCGTTAAGGGTACGTTTACACCCTTTATAGCTAAGGCTAGATGTGCTGCTTAAGTCTGTGCAAAGTTAAACCTACTCAGCAATGTTTCGGTGTGTTCTATGACTGTAGGAATCTCATCTGCTGTGCACAATGAAACTATAACATCGGATATTTAAGTCATTTCATTATTTGATTGTAAAAAAGTACCTACCATGAGTTCGCATTCCAATGATTGCCAAAACAATACAAGTCACGAGAACTCATGGTAAATATTTTTTGTGTATAGTTCTATACCAAAAAAATATTCAAATTCTCTACCAGCAACTCCCAAGAAACCTTACAGCCATACATTTTAAAAGAAAACCTCCAATATTTAGCATAACACCCACAAAAATCACCATTAAAAGTAATTCCTTTTCAAAATCCCTCGCGAATCCGGTCGTAACAGACGGATTATGTATAAGATTCTTCTAAAATTCACTGGATGAGCAGAAAAATCGTCAAGTATTCCCGTGTATCACAAAAGGGGGTGGGATAAAGGGGTTCACCCCCCAGGTAGGGGGTGTTTCGGCATCTGTCGCGAACGACGAACGAATTGGATGTGATTTCGGGGTTGTAAGAATTTTGAAATGATTGATGTTGTTTGTCGGTGAGAAAATTATGAGTACAATGATCTGCAACGTTATGGAAATTGTTTTCTTTCACGTTTTACAAGCTTTTCTTTTTTTGTGGAACATTCTGGAGCAATGAATAATGGATTTGTTATTTTTGTTTTCAAAAATGCAACTAGTTATTACGTACGAGATTTTTGAACGCTTTGATAAGAAATGATAGTGCCTACAAATTGCCTAATCTTTTAAATTGTAATCCTGCCCCATTCAATCATCGCATGAGCAGAAACCAGCATGGGACTTAAAAATAACTAGAAAAATGTGGGTGAACATTCCTTCATGTTTCAGTTTTTAGTTATGTTTAAGTACCTATTAGGGTACACCTCTACCTATCCCTTCGGGGATCACAAGCGTGATGTTATGTCTTGTGTGTAAATATGAAACGCGTTTTCACGGTTTTAAATCAAGTGCTTAATTCGATGTTACCTTTCAAACTCCTACGGGCGGGGCTACCATTGTCTTACCTTTACAAACTAATGTGTCAATCAATTAATGCGGAATTAAAAGCCAGTTTTGCCGCATAATTTCCTTCATCCCTCACTACCCTCACCAGGGGGTTGGTACAGAGGTAGGGGGGGTGTTTTCACGATGAGTGCGGAGTCAGGCACGGTCGTGACCTCGCATTGAGGAATGACCAATCTCGCTTGCAGCCTACTTGTTTGCTGAGTCTAAGAGATTTTAATATACATACAACATGTTTTCGTCAAGATTTTTGTCACGAAGAATTTTAGAACAGGGTGAGTGTTAGAAGGGTTAAATTGCTTAACTTTCAGGCTAATTTGTGAGATGTTCATGACTTATTTTAAGAAAGGAGCCCCTATTCTAAAATGTTGGTATTAAAAATTAAAATCTCAGGTTCTTACCACAAATAAATTAGAAATAACCGTACCTGATATCACTCTAAGAACATTGTATTATTTCAATATTGTATTATTTTGTTTTTTTGTCAGTGAAAACGCTAACTGTGTTCAGTAGCCAATATTGTGTTTTGTACTTCCCTTAGCAATTCAAATACTTTTTTTTATTTATCTGTACCTACTGCCCAAAGGCCTATCCCAACTCCTTCCAAGAGCTCTTTTCCTGTTCCTCACGTACGCATAAAACACTTATGTTTTCAATACGGGAAACATATAAACAAAGTCGTGTAAGTATTTCAAATTCATCATAGGTAGTTGTTTACGGTTAACGTTTCGTAACATTTTTACGGATCAACTTTCACAACGACTAAGTTTTCTTGTAATAAAACTGAATATTATAGCATTATTTTATTATTTATTTGTAGTTTTTGGAAGAATATGGATCGTAAACTAATAATAATTTGTGTCCAATTCATAAAATTCTATAGGTAGTAGTAATAATGTGACTTTTACTACTGTTTATTTTTTTTATCGAAATAATTATGTAAATACAATGCTAAGGGTCTTCGCAGACTTTCTATTGGTGGATTACGTCCGACTTCTGATAACAGAGAAGGCATGTGCCCCAGTAGTCGCTACGTTATTGGCTTATTAAGGTAAGTCGTCCCGTAAAGCCAACTCGTGAATACGAGTAGGTAACCATCCATTACATACTGAGTTTTATCATAGCCTCGGAAAGCACGTTAACCCATTGGTCCAGCTGTCATTTGTAGATCTTCAACAGTCGTTACAGGTAGACAGCGAAAACCTGTGATAGTACTAAATTACCCAGTAATAAATGAGCTTGTGGAGGTCAGATCTAATAGGCAGTCACTTTAAGTAAAATACTGATATTCAGCTGCAACCGGTAAGCCTGGGAGACTAACCCAACATAATACATAGTTAGAAAAGGCAAGACAGATGACAATGATTCAGCAACATTATTCTCACTCGACAATATTCACATCGACATTCAAAACTTCATAATAATTCATCTCACGCGTACAAATCTGACACAAAACATAATATTTTAATGGCGTCGAAGCACCTAGCGTATTCGGGACACGGTAACGAGTTGCCTACGCCCACGCTTGCCTACGCCTAGCTCCTCCATTCTCGATAAATCACATACCTACCGTGAGAAGCATGTGAGAAAAGATAGTACCTCAAGATTTACTGCACTTGAAAGCACTGCCATCTAAAGTTGAACGTTATGTTAGATGTTGTAAAGTTGCTAGTCATCTGTTGTGTTGTTGATAACATTTATTTGGTGAATTGATTTCGTCAGACTCACGTAACTGTTTTTGTTTTGTTATTTATTGACGTTGTTTTTTTATTGAGCTTGGATATATTTTCTTTCCATGAATGATGTCGGACGAAAAACCGTGTTTGGATGAGTTGACCAGTACCTTTAGCCTATAGAAAAAAATATTCGTACAAAATCATTGCATGCACGAAAGCGCATAAAATCTGGATCAAACTATGAAGTCATAAGTCTTATAATATATTTTTTATTTTCCTAACTACTCAAATCTGTTGTATTGCAGAGGGTACATTTACACTAACTCTACTTAATCTTACATCAGGTCAAACAATAATTATGGCCACACAACCGAAGATCAAAGCAAAAGTCTATAAATACCCACATCTATTTTCACCAAACTTAAAAGTCCCTCAACAAAGTCTAGCAGTGTCTCAGTCATTCTCAAGTATTCTCCGATGTTCTTCACATTCTCCAGTACACTTGGCGGTACTTCATGGTACTAGGTGGTACTTGAGGTGACGGATCCGGTACTTCGGCTAGAGATCGGTAGATAGTGCATGCTTCCCAATTTTCTGGGCGCACTCGAGTATGCGGCGGTGGTGACGTGAAATTTTAAACATGTTTGGGAGTTTGAAATTGATTTTTAGTTAGGTGGGAGTTGGGAGTTTATGTGATGAAGTACGTTGTAAATAGGCTTTTTTCATACACTGGGAAATGTAAAAATATCTATACCAAAAGAGGTAATTGTTTGTATGTAAGTAGGGGGTAATCTTCGGAAATACAAATGAAAAAAAAAAAACTCTCTGATTGAGAGATGCATGTTTCATAGTGGCTATAAACTCTATTTAGGTATATCATGCATATTTAGCCGAGTTATCACATTTTTTGCGGACGAAGTCCCGGGTGATGTGCTAAGTATTAATAATAATAATAATAATAATAATATTCCACAAATATCACACAACGCCATCTAGTCCCAAGCTAAGCAGAGCTTGTGTTATGGGTACTAGACAACTGATAAACATACTTATATATTTCTAAATACATACATATTATAGATAAATTACACCCAGACACAGAACAAATGATCGTGCTCATCACACAAACATTTGTCCTGGGTGGGAATCGAACCCACGACCTCCGGCATAGCAGTTAGGGTCACTAACCACTAGACCAACAGGCAAAGGCAAAGCGGTAAAGACCCTATCATTGTTTTTCGTTACCCATAGTATGTATATAATATCAAAATGACTACGTGAAAGTCGCGGGTAACAGTTGTTCTTAGCAACCCTGTAAACGCTGCTAGTTTTGTTTGAGCATATTTGTTCGTAACTATGACCTGCCCTATTGAGAATACACGCTTCGGTACCTTTACATAAGTACGCACTTTTAACACCATTTGTTGCCTAAAGTACTGTTTGCAGATATATTACCATACAAAGGCTTGCTCTATTCACGCAAAACCTCTTTCAACGAGCTTCTAGTATATCTCAATTGATCTGACACCCACACTTTCCTTAAACACTATTTATTCAATCGAAAAATCCAATATTTAAACTTTATAATAAGCACTTCGGTCAATAAGAACCATGATTTATTCGTAAACATTGCCGCTGTTTGCCAATTTCAAAACATTCAAGTTTTATCAAATAGAGAATTTCCCATAGCACTCAATGTGAGCCTTATAAAACATGAAATAATATTGACTTTTCCTTACAAGTACACATTTACTATTATTTGTTTAGTTCCTCTTCATAAATGATATTAGCTGGTCGTTGTCAATCGCTGTCATCTCATAATAATTGTGTCCATACTTACCTACTTAAGTTAAAACTAAAAAAACTTTTTTACAAAAAATAAAACCGACTTCGACAAAAATAAAACACAAAAAAGTGAAAAATAAAAATCAGCTTCTGAAGTCGGTGACTTTGTTTGTTTGATTTCATGTTTTTGCCACCGACTTCAGAAGCTGATTTTTATTTTTCACTTTTTTGTGTTTTATTTTTGTCGAAGTCGGTTTTATTTTTTGTAAAAAAGTTTTTATTTTTCACTTTTTAGTGGTTCCCATGTGCTTACCCCTTCACAACGTACCGGCGTGATGTTATGTTATGAACTGGTGTAAACAATAGACAGACATGAGATTTCAGCAATCCCAGTCCATTTGCTATCATATAATGAGGAGTTCCGTTGTCTATCTCCGAAGTTCTTCATCAGATGTTCACCAAATAGTTTTTTTAACCTTTGTAGTGAGTACAGGCGTGATATTATGTTGTGTGATGGCGTAAACAATGCTTAGATATGCTATAGCAACAATCGCGGTTAATCTGCTGTTATTTATTGAAGAGTTCCCCCGATTTCTACAAGATCCCATCATCAGATATTGAAATGGTGACAATGGGACCACACGGGAAGCACCAGCTTTCAAATGAAAAAAGAATCATGAAAATCAGTTCACCCAGACGCAAGTTATGAGTGAACAAACATAAAAAAAAAAAATAATAATAATAATACAGTCGAATTGATAACCTCCTCCTTTTTTTGAAGTCGGTTAAAAAAGGCGTGCATTCGTTGTTCCGTGATTCGGGGTCTCGAGCATTCGTTGTTGCGGTTTGCGTCGCTGCGTGCTTTCGTGCTCGCAGTGTTCGTTGTTGCGGGCCATTGATATAATAAAACCCAAGATACACACTCCGCGTCTCAAAACCGTCCGCTTAAAATGAGTTCACAATGAACTCATTTCAAATAGTCTCGCATCGCTCGCGTCTCTGCACGGTCGTACAAAATACTTTTCATATTGCTTTTTTTAACTGCATTGTAAAAGGAATCTGCGTAAGGTTGAATTTGCCAAAAAAAAAATTATGTTTATAGTGACGATAACTACATGTAGTAGTGCGTGTATTGGTGAGTGTTTGGCGACAGCTTCGACTGTTTGTTTTGTTTGAGACTGTGCATCTAGGGTTTTATTATATCAATGTTGCGGGCATTCGGTGGCGTGTGGTTCGGCGTGGTGACTTTCGAAATGACGTATCGCACTCGTAGTTTCGTTCTTCTTCCGTCCTTCTGACATTCAAAAGTGCCTGTAATGGCTTAATTGAAATAAAATATTTGAGTTTGAGTTTGAGTTTGAAAAAAAAACAACTAAATATTTAAAAACGTATGCATGAACATGACCTGAGGCTTCAGCGTAAATGCGCGATGTAAACTCAATTTAGTTTTTCGTCTAGCATAATTATTATCACTCGTAGACAAGAATCATCATCTGCCTAGCTTTTTCCATACTATGATTGTGTCGGCTTTCAGTCTAACCGGATACAGCTGAATCTGCTCACTGAATTTGCAAATAAACTTTTGTGAACACGGGACTTAGACATAATTGTCAAAATGTGGGTGTACTATATGAGGAACAACTCTGCTTAAACCTTTCGAGATTTCAGGCGTGATGTTAAATTATATTACCTTCATCATCATCATCATCATTTCAGCCGAAAGACGTCCACTGCTGGACATAGGCCTCCCCTAAGTGTAATTTTTGCTTAGGGGGGGTTTGCCATAATCGCCACGCTTGGCAGGCGGGTTGGCGATCGCAGTACGGTCGATACAAAAAGCACAGAGAACGCTGCTGCCCATTCTCTGGTACATCCCTTAGTCGCCTCTTACGACACCCACGGGAAGATATGGGATGGTGCTATTCTTTGCGTCCGACACCATACGGAACTATTACCTTAAAATAATATAAATTTAATCTTCATAAACTAAGTGTTAACATTTGCTTAACGATGCTTGATCGTTGAAGTTTGTATCTAGCACAAACTTAAATTGTTACAAAACAGACCTTTGAAATCATAATAGATTTACAAACACTGTCTAAAGCTAAGAGCACTATAGTGCCGCTTCAGGCTACTAAACATTTTATATACAAAAATGTACGAAAGTGATGAAGTAGGTGTAGGTGCTGTGTGTGGGGTGTATTCGCACCTACATAATCTTTATATAATAATATATAATTCTACTGTACGTGTGTATGTCACTGAACTCCTCCTAAACGGCTGGACCGATTTGGATGTTTTTTTGTGTGTGTCCCAGTGGATTTGAGAATGGTTTATTGACAATTGGACCCGGTCGGTGGCGCTGCTGTCCGGGCAGGACGACGTCTGCCAGGTAAATGTAGTTTAGTTTATTAAAGTATGTCCTCTTCTGTGAATCTCGAAAACCCAATTCGGGAAATAGCTCGCCACTACATGTACATAAGATATATTATTACAATCTGTATATTAACTCGCACCCCCCAGCGAATACGGTGTTTTTTATGGTAATCGAGAAATCTAAATTTTACAGGAAAAATAAAAAAAACAGTTTTTTGCTTATATCTCAGCATGGGTGGATCCTATGGTAGCCATTTATGCATCAAAACAAAGCTAATTTTTTACTATGTGTTGTATTTTTTTTTTGTTGCAATAGCTTAATAACATAAAGTTTTTGATGAAAACCAGGCCAAAACTCATGCCATTACGATATTATTCGCGTGTAAACTTAACGATATCGTAGTCAGTATTCTAAGGGAATAATATTGTTATGTTCATCTTACTTTTGCATAGAAAAAATCCAAAAAAAAATAACAAGATGTAGCTAAAGCTCTAAACATTGAATATGCAATAAAACGAAAACTATGGTAATAGCATAATACCATAATTATTCTTTGGGGGTGCGAACTATTTTGTGTGCAATACACAGAAAAATAAAACATACAAATTAATTACAAGGAATTTTGCTATGCATTGCACGACCAGTAGTAGGTATAGGTAGTCTCCTATAGCCTTAAACTTTCAGATTAACTAAAAAACTCAAACTACCTACCTACACGAAGCCAAGCCAAGCCTTAGTTAATTGATGGAAGTTACTCAAGCATGAAACTGCTGTAATTTGACCTGAACATATCGCTCTCTGTGAACAAAAGTGAGAAATATCAAAATTGAGTTCATGCTCGCAGAAAAACAAGAGATGAAATGTTTTGTATCACTATATCGTCACCAGAAGATACCCCGTGTTATCAAGTAGTAGATTAAGGTGTGTTACTCAATTCACCGTCATTTTGAGTACGGGTCTTTAATTCTGACTCTGCGATTTTATGTACATTTATGGCAATAGACGCACGGGGCCGGTCAATGTAGCGACACTTGGGGGAGGTTTATGTCCAGCAGCGGACGTCTTTCGGCTGTAATGTTGATGATGATAGCAACAGAAAAGCCTGAACAAGCTGGACGAAATCAAAAGAAAAAGAAAATATAGCTTGGCATTTTTAAGGGTAGACCCCTACCACACCAATAACAACAATCAAAAAGCGAAAACAAAAAGCAAACAAATAACATTGTGCAACAGATAACATTAGTGCGAACGACAAGATAACATGTTGGTGTTGAATGCAGCCACACCCACATAAACGATAATAGTTGAACATGATGTTGGAGCCCGCCTCAATGTCGTCGCAAGCTCAGGTGGCTTATAGAAGATCTGATTCTGGTACTGGTATAGTTATTTATCTTGTCAGGAAATCAATTGAGTTATGGGATATTAAATAATATAATAATAATTTATTTATATAAGTAACATGACTCATAGTGTTAGTAACAATTTCTCTTATCTATGTTAGTAAACTAAATTAAACACAAAAGAAAACAAACAGAACAGAACACGAAATCAACAGAACAATGGGGCACAACGCTACTAGCAAACAGGTCCAGCAAAATAGGGTAGTTGACAAAAGAAATCTAATTAGTCCGTCAGATAGATTTCCAAAAAATATTGAACACGTATTTATTCTTTTTTCACGTAAACAAAAAATGAAGACGATACAATGCTTCGAAAATTCGTGCGACGTCACAGTTTGGTCCATTTTTACCAGACTATGAAGTCAAAAGCCCCCACTCAATGATTGATATAATAATTTGACTGGCCTGTTGGTCTAGTGGTTAGTGACCCTAACTGCTATGCCGGAGGTCGTGGGTTCGATTCCCACCCAGGACAAATGTTTGTGTGATGAGCACGATCATGTGTTCTGTGTCTGGGTGTAATTTATCTATAATATGTATGTATTTAGAAATATATAAGTATGTTTATCAGTTGTCTAGTACCCATAACACAAGCTCTGCTTAGCTTGGGACTAGATGGCGTTGTGTGATAGTTGTAAAAAAAAAAAAAAAAAAAAATGATCTTTGACAAGCTTTATTTTCGTACATTTTTATTAATTTGATAAAACAAAAAACACGTATCTAATATTTTTCGATAATCTAACTGACGGACTAAACAGAATCATTTTTTTTGTCAGTCAATTACTCTATTCTCCGAGACGGTTATATAAGATCTTTAAGTTGAACTTAACCCGCTATTTGGTTTAGACATGCTCCCATCTCCGTCTAGCACTTATTGTTTGACAGTTGTGCTTTTGTGGCTGGACTATAACTTAAACAAAATACGTGCTAAGTAACAGTGATCGCGATCTCAGACTTTACTTACATAGACCAATATAATGAATGTCTTAAGATCTCTACTCCACCTCTGCATACACAGGACTTGAGAGGATAACGCAATCAGACGTGACTACCTAGCTTTTTCGTTTAAACAAAATAAGCTTTAACAACAATAACAGAACCAAAACACTCAAGATTCTAATCTAACTAAAACTCAACAACACCGTAACTTATCGTCCCGTAGACAAGAGATTTATTTAGTATTGTGTAACGAGAACAACACTAATAGCTGACAACATTAGTGTGAATGTCACAACACTACGATAAGCCGGTGATGCCGTCGCGTCGCACCCACATACTACGTGATAATCGTGCGGAAATACTTGAGCTTTTGTGAAGGAGCGTTTGAAAGTTGCGCCAGTTACACAAAAATTTAAAGGAATTCGACTGTTGTGGTATAAATCGTATGGGACTACTAAAAGAGTCATCACCTAGCATTTTCCCAACTTCGTTGGGGTCTGCTCCCAGTCTAACCGGAGACAGCTGTTTACCAGTATTTTACATGGAGAGACTACCTATCTGACTTCCACAACCCAGTTAGTGCCTACTAGGTAATACGATACCTTTTTGTAAGACTGGTTGTCAGACTTTCAGGCCACTGAAACTATTTGTAACGACTTCCAAAGATCTAAATGGCAGCCGGGGCCAACAGCTTAACGTGCTTTCCAAGGCACAGAGGGAAGTCTGTATTTTATGGCAGGTCACTACGGACCAACCTAGGCAAGTGCGGATAAACCTAAAGATAGATTTTTTATTTTATCTATCTTTATAAATAAAAAAAAGAGAAGTCCTGACTGACTGACTCATCAACGCCCAGCCCAAACCCTTGGACCTAGAAAGCTGAAATTTTGCACAGAGGTTCCCTTTATAATGTAGACAAGGAATAAGGAAGGATTTTTCGAAATTCAACCCCCAAGGTAGTTAAATAGGGGATGAAAGTTTGTATGGAAAATCGTCATTTTCACGCGGGCGAAGCCGCTGGCAAAAGCTAGTTCATAATAAGACTTGAGTGGCTGTTATTATTAAGCTACTAGCTCCTCAACAGAACAGTGCCGGTATTCCAACAGTAATATAAATAGGTCTATTATATACTCGTAATACAAGTAGCGAATTACTGCGTTCATTTCTAGAGCAAAGGATTTTCGTGGGGTGTAACATTGTCGCAGCACTACTGATAAATCTCAAGTCCATTAAATCAGTCACAACTCCTAGTGCTGAACAAGCATATACTTTGTGACTACCATAAATAAGTTTTATTTTTAAACACGTAAATCTCTGGGGTTCCAGAAAATATTTAACACAGCCATTAGGACGTCACCGGTAACATTAACGTTTGTCTTCCTTTTAGTAAACGGAACTATGTATGTTTATTATGTGTCTGGAACACGTTTTAAAACTTTAGTGAACCCTTTTCGACAAAGCTCGCTCAAGTGAACACTTCATCACTCAATTCGTGTTTTAAACTCGATTACCATGATAACTCTGAAATCATCGGCTTATAACTAGCATTGAACGTCACTCTGCATAGTTAGTTACCTATTAACACAATTATTCATTCAACCTGTAATGTTCCCACTGTAGAGATTACTCGACATCCTCGTAAACGGTAGGGAACTGTAATCCACGACGACGTAGAACCAGTGCGGGTTGGTAGATGACACATGTATTCGACAATTTGGTTGGTAAGTATCCTCACGATGTCCAACTTCTGTCACATCTTTATTGTGATTTCCTTTTCAAAATCAAAATATTTTATTTCACTTAAGCCTATGTGTACTTATAAAACGCCGAGAAAAGGTGCACGTTTCGGGTTAGTCTTTTCCTATGGAGAAGAACCGCCCCGAATCCTTATCCTTACTCTTTCAAAATGGTTTGGTTTTACAATTTTATCACGTTACAGCATCTTTAGTAATTAGGTACTTTACGAGATCACCCTCAACATTTTCAAAGATTTAAGCCAGAATATCAATCCATCGACACATTTCTCCCAAATCGAATTCTAAGCCACAACTTTCCCATCCAATCCATTAATATCAAACAAGCATCACTTTTGAGGTTAGAATAACATTATTTTTAGAGAGTTGCCATGCCAGTCGTTTGAATGGGGCACGGCCGGCGCGGCGTGGCGCATGCGGTACATTTGTTGCGCGTGGGCCGGAATAGTGTCAAGCGCTCAGTGCAAGCGCAGCCATTAGGAAACACGATGTTACCGGTGTATAACAGTCTTTATTGGAAGCTTACTTTATATTGTCATTCCTACCTGGAATTGAGGAGCGGAGGCTTAATGGTATTGCTGTTGAAATAATCAATTGCTATGGTATTGAGGAAGTTTAGTTATCAATTACGCAGCTTAAAGCTACATTTGGTACATTCATGTATAAATGTGCATTTCTTCTTCTTAGCGTGTTAATGACAATTTAAATTGACACATACATAAACTCACGCCCTTTTCTCATCGGGGTAGGCAGAAACCACAGAACGCTACTTGCTATGATCCTTTCATACTCCTTTTGCCTCGTCCACATTCATACATCTGGTCATACACGCACGCCGGTTACGAGTACTACGCACCTGTCCTTTCTGAAGAACGGCACCAATAAGATCAGTGTATATCTTTCTAGGGCGTCCCCTCCCGGCGTTGCCACTCACATCTGTCTTAATTTAAATTTAGTCTGCCTAAAATTTGACGAAAAGTTTGAAACTTCCAGTAGCGTCTATCAGCTCCTGTGATGTGCAAGCAACGCAATAAAGCTGGAAGGACACATTATCAAGTGTCCCATTGTTTGTGGAACAACACCACATTTACACTCAAAGGCAGAGTAATTTATGAATCTCCACCTGAACAGGTTTTCTAACCTGTGTCTAGAGTCTTTTCAATGACTTCCCAGGTAGGCACACACTGCCTATAAGTTAAGTTTAAAACGGCACATTTTTATGACTGCATTGTCATGGATTCTTCAATAAATTCACTGACACACTAAACAAACCCTTATTGTACACTGTTAAAAATTATGTAATTTTACTAAAAATTATGTAATTTTACAAGCAAAAAATTATAATAATCCTGTTAAATTTCCGAAAAATCTGGGAAATTTACGGGAAAATATGAAATTTTACATAATTTTCGTCAATTTTACATTTTTTTATGTAAAATTTCATATTTTCCCGTAAATTTCCCAGATTTTTAGGAAATTTTACAGGATTATGTAATTTTTTTGCATGTAAAATTACATAATTTTTTACAGTGTACTTGGTTTGGAATCTCTTACATAGGTTACCCAAGTTATAAGGTAATTGATTATCTAAAAGGGGTAAATTGGATATAAAAGCTTCCATGAAAATTCGTCTTCTTTCCTGATGTATTGTAAAATCCTATTAAGAACAGTTTGTACTTAAATAAATGCTGTCAAGTGATTTAACTTTAACTGCCGATTGATCTCATCATAGGTACAGTCACTACCACACCAATATGTAGGTATACACGAAGAAACTTTTAAAAGTGATTTTCTGCTACTTTGGTGGTTTACTTATTACGTTTTCACGCACTTAGTATTTTGGGAGTTATAGTTTTACGAAATAGGTCGTAGGTATGTCAAAGTAGGAAACGAAATTTCCAAGAAAATTGGGTTTTAATTTTGTTAAGTTTATGTACATATTTTGTGCTCATGACTGTACTTAAATAAAACATTGAATTAAATAAAATTAGACGCTGAATTGGCAAAGTACAACTCTAACCATTAAATAGAAATAACGGAATACACGTCGAATCTCGCAGAGTTGCCAGCAAATTGAAAAAAAAAAAACATTTAACTGAACGTTTCGTCATAAAATAAGGTTTACGTAATTTCCGAGTCGACGCGGCTTTTCCATCGATTTAAAATGGCGTCTGAAAATAGTAGCTGGTGTTTATTATTGAATATTGCAGCTACTGATTTCTATTTGCCAATAAAATGCATTATGGCGTCTCGATAAATAACTTTAGACCGTCTTTATTGGTGAGAAAATTTTATGTTCACTTTACTTGATTTTTTATCACTTTTGTACGTTCAAATGAAGAAATGAAGTTACATGGCTGTGCACCTGTAAATTAAATTCTAGGAGCTGAATTTTATAACAAAAATCTGAAGACAATATTGTTTTAAAGAACTTGCCTTGGGATTTTGCACGGAACCCTTAATTTTTTTTCTAAAACCAACCTTATATCATCAGTTATCTGCCAGTAAAAGTTGAACCCTTTGAAAATCAGTCCTGCCGTTTCGGAAATAAGCCGGAAAAAACAGACTTAAAATAAACAGCTGTTTCCTACAAAACTGCAATACCTGCACGGTCAAAATATATGTAACAGCTGTTTTGTTTTTGGTTCAGAATGATGGACTGAACACGTGAAACCGTTTACAGTGTCATTTCCACCCTGTATATAGTTGTATGACACCCCTACATCCCTACAAATCACTTTTACTCCCACATATAGGTAACTAAATTCCTCCACACATCTTCCCCGCCCTTCAGTGTCCTCTAGCCACGTATACGTAAGATTTCTCAAAGGAAAACTGGTAAAAATCCACGAATGAAAGAAAGGGTGGATCCACATGTCAATGTTACGTGAGGGCGGGGCTTCACACCCTTCCTGGCATTTTTCTTATTCTTACGTTACACGTCCTTTGAAGGAAAATATCGGGTACGGAGTACCTATCTATTCTTACGTACATTTACGCCTTTTTCTGGTAAGGATAGGCAGAAACTGCAGCCACCTGCTGTGATCCTTTTCCTTATCTATCTATTCCTGACCTGTGGTATAGCTTAATATTCTGAAGAAGAAATACAGTGCGTTGATATAACTCGTTCACAAAAGTAAAGATGCCATTTTTATTCAGACAGAAGTGATTTCAAGTGGTAACAAAGCACTAGGTTTTTATTACAAAAGTATTTGTTTGGATTGGGTTTTTATTTTTGGGGATACTATAATTACTACAAAGGAAGACTACAATTTTATGCCGTCCAAAAATCCAGATCCAAAATTATCTTTGACCATAAATGTTGCACCTAAATAGCCTTTTACCCTTATCAGGAACCTAAGGACCAGTTAATTTACAAAAACACAGCAACTGCTATTTACAATATTGTTAACAATCAATTACAATTTAAAAAATATAATGACCTGCGCAAATGTGTAGTCAACATCTTACTCCAAAGAAGCAGGCGGCGCCGCAGGGCATACCTGTTTAAACCTGCAAAATAACACACACATTTATTATCAAGCCTTCAAAGTTTTTACCGAGTTAAATACCCATTTATTATGCGTACATATATTTAGGTACGATCATTCTTTGTCCTTATTAAGTCAACGACAAAAAGAGCATTACACTCCACCCATGTAAAAATATTGTTAATACTGCGAGTAACTGGATACAGTCATAACAAGCTTTTTAATTGACAGCGTGTGTATACGGACAACAAGTGGATTTTTATAAATTTTATACGGCAAATGTTGTGACGTAATATTGTATAGAAATACTGGCATTTGCCTGCGGCTTCGCTCCTGTTATAAACAGTGGGAAAACCTTAAACAACCTTCAGCATTTTGATATAATGGTGCTTCCCATTAGTGACATATGTTTTGCAATCAGATGAATTACCTACTGTTACTGATGACCTGTATCAAAAATCTCCCCATCTTTCAATCCAGGAGTTCCAGGACGCATGAGAACTAGATGATTAGTTTCAGAGATATCCAAACTTCGAAATAAACCCCTTTACAATACATAACTATAATAATACATATATATATACACATATATTAGTATATAGATTAATATGGACGAACAAAAGGACAGTGTATATTTAATAGTTGAACTTAAATAATATCCATCATTCATACGAATGACGAGCATTGGCATAAATAGATTTTAATGAATAAAAATCGTTTAAAAAAACTTGACCTAAGCCAAAGGGACCCTTAGAAGGTACCAGAAAATCTTCTTTATGAATTGACCTGCGTTTCCAACCTCTCATGAACATTAGAATTATCATGCCAGGCGATATAATGCAAATTTTAGAACTAAAGTTTCTCTTTTATTGCTCGTAGGCACAAGTTGGTGGTAAATATACAACGTGCCTTTGCTACACTAAATGCTAGACTATGGTAAGCGATATTGCCGTATTTTTTTTCGTCGAGACGTGATAGAAACTCAATACGAGTACAACACACAAATCGGTTCAGTAGTTTAGGCGTGAAGCAAAGACAGACAGACAGACAGAGTTACTTTCGCATTTATAATATTAGTTAGGATTGAGGCAGTTGATTTAAAAATATTTTCAAACAATAAGAAAATGTAAACATTAACCTATTGTTGTTTTAAGTCGCGTTAACATCGCGTAGCTCCCGCAAAATGTGTACAAAAGCTTTACTCACAAACCCATAATACAAGTTAGCTATTTATTTAACTGACTTGTAATATTTAACTGAATAATAAGCGGTTTGTATCAGTTATAAAGCTAATGGGGTCATGTAGCGGCATATAAAGTTCAAGTCTATCGCCGTCACGGCCCTTTAGAGAAATAGTGGCTTTTATTCTAGAAGTTACTGTATGTCTTTATTTTAAACATTTTAATTTAATATTACCATCATGCAAGATCTCGTGGGTAAATAAAAAATCATTACCCTTCCTTTTGGCTTCGCCGTAGTCGGGTAAAAACAGCGGCTTGAATCAATCTTCAGAATAAGCTGCGCTTACCTAGGTTGGTTTGTGGGTAGCTAGCCACCCATTACATACCGAGTTTCCTCAAAGCACGAAAGCACGTTAAGCTTTGGTCCCGGTCGTCATTTGCAAATCTTTGACAGTCGTTACAGGTAATCAGTGGCCCGAAAGTTTGACATCCAGTCTTACCAAAGGGTATCGTATTACCCAGTACAGACTAGCTGGACTGTGGAGATCAGATAAGAATTCATTCCACGTTTACCACTGGATTAATATTCGGTTGGACTGGAAGCCGACCCTTACATAGTAGGGAAAAGCCTAGGTAGGTGTTGAGAGAGGTGGCCCTTATCCCAACAGTGGGACTGCTACAAACTCATTATCCTATCATAATTATTATACATCTTTATCCTGTTCAGCATACACCTGACAACTCCTTACATATTAATATTCCCACCTAATAGAGACATCAGCCATTTGTCTATAAGCTCTTTTACCGCATTTTTGAACGTTTTCACAATTTATAACATCTCTGAGAGCGACTCCTGCACGAGTTACGATCGATAAATTTATATCATCTTTTTGTAAATTATTGAGTCCTTGACTCCATATATGACAGGAGTTCTCTTTGCGTGATAGTGCATATCATATAAATTGTAGTAAATGGTTGATCGGTTGATAAGAAATGTCTGGTTATGACCTAAGTGATGTCGAAACTCGTTAAGAGATCCAATACGAGGAAAGGTAATATGGATATGGATGTGGTTGTTTGGGGTGCGCCAAAGTTCATCTAAATTTTCAACTCCGAAAATTGGAAATCCGAAAATGTTCTTCCTAACATTTTTCATCCTAACAATCGCAATTCCTAACTACTCTGTCTCTAATGTTTTAATTCCGAAGCATTTAACTTCATAATGTCAGTAGCAATAAACATCTATTAAACTTTTATTTGTTTTCCTATATTGTCTCAACATAACCAGCTTTTACACTATTATTCAAAGTCATATCATTTTTGTTTAGATTTATTTTTATTCATAATAATCAGTTTTATATACTATGCAAAGATATCCATAGGTTAGGTTAGGTTAGCACTGTGACCAACTACAGCGGCCGGCGAGCGCTACCTCGAAATTGGTCGCGAAATTCTAAGTATATTTTTCATAGTGCTCCCAAGACGAAGACAGAAATTGGTCTGTTCCTAAGCCAAATTTCGTCCAAAATCCGTTTAGCCTTTGTGGCGGGAAAAGATGATAGACCTTGTTACTTTGGTTACGGGTATTATTAGTATGAATGAAGCTTGAGAAGTATGTAAGAATAGTAGTAGGTGGTGGCTTTCTATGGTTTCTGCTTACCCCCATAAGAAAAAAGCGTGAGTTTATGTATGTATGACGCACAAAATATCGTATCTCAAACACGTAGAACACATCACCACCGCAAGCTAGTACTGCAATAAAAGTGAAATTTCTCCGCCCAACTGAAGTAACCGAACACTTATTAACTACATTCATTTAGTCGGCCATACTTATTAATGATGCTAAATAGCAATTTAAAGAGTTAATGATCATCAATAATGTTAAAAACATGGCATTTTATCGACAGTTTGTACGCTGAACATCAATTAAACGTTATAAATAAACTTTTTTTGGCCGCCATCTTACATTTTGAACTTCGATCTGAGATAACGTTGTCCAAAAAGTATTTTTATTATAGTTATTATCAGTTTATCGAAGGTAGGAAGGAAAGTTTGTATGTTGCTAAAGGTATTTTAAAATCTAAAGTGTAAAATAACACCGGAGAGACAAGTCACATTCTGTCTGCCAGCTATAAAGACGATGGAAATGTGACAAATAATATTAAGCTGACATTATTAGGACCACTTTAAGTGTGCCGTTCAAGACGGCATTTAAGTTGTTCGAAATACATGCATATTTTCCAATCTATATTTTTTGGAAGTAGTTATAGGGTTGTAGAGGTCAAAATTAAATAGGCAGTCGCTCTATGTAAAATACTGGTATTCAGCTGCATCCAGTTAGGAGCTAAGCTACAACAACACAGGTGGGAAAAAAACGGAGCAGATGATGAGACTACATGTGGTTCAAACCAGTTTAAAATAGTACCTACCTAACCACGTGCATTGCGATGATATGGATCCTACAAAGATAATCAAGAAACCGTTATAGTCCATTGACCCGCATATGGGCAAAGTTGCCCAACCTTGCCCAAGTCATAACACGCGTGGACCATCACCAACAATCAAAGTTCTCTTATCTGCGCAGTGGGCACAACACATCACATCGTCAATTTTCTCCGCTCAAAAAACTACAATGGCCTCTTTATAAAGCCACCATTCCTAACTAAAGCTTACGCAACCTGTAAACAAACGTGACCGTAGAAATACGATACTAACAAGAATTTACGACGAATCGTAAAAATCTTTGGCCATATCGACAGCCAATCTCACGAAATTCTCTACTTTTGAAACCAACTTATCTTCCCCCTCCAGTACACTGAAATGACAACTTTACCTTCAACTAAACAAAGCACAATTTTGTGTAAAAGACAATGGATGTTAATACCTTCGATTTTTGGGTTTATATTTAACAAGAATGTGTGAAAGGGGGACGAAAGAGGGGGTAACGTATGTAGGCGGGTTACGTTAAGAAAAATCGTGATATACTCATCTTTGCTACTATTGGCGTAGGGGTCACATACGTATACCTATCGAAGGGAGGTGGGTGCTATAAAAATGTTTCGATCGTGAAAGAAGAAATGGGTATGTTTTCAGGATAGTTCTTTACATTGTAGCTAGGTACTTATATTTTCAGGTTCGATGTGTGATTTAAATAGTTTAAAAAAACTTGTATAGTAAAATATCCCCATGTCACTAAAAATAAAACTTAGAAAATTTAGTGCTCAAGCACTGGACTCAGTATTGAATAGGGCAAGTCAACTTGCACTTCCTAGAATGGTAGATCCTGTGCTCACCATATTATGTACGATCGAAGACAGTTCCGCCTGATCATTTAATTTTTTTTTCGCCTAAATCGTGCCGAGGCGCTGTGCGGGGCTAGCGAGCGATTCTATTTCTTGAGTGCAAGCAAAAATGAGCTTAGTGGTGATCAGGCGCATAAGACCGCCATAGTACATATCAAATTTTTTTAGGTCTTATCTTGCATCTAACCTCAGAAGATTGACTGATTCTATCTAAAGTGAATGACCAATCATCTTAGGCCAGCCCAACCCGTTGCATAAAACTAGTCCTTGACTAGAAACACCATGAAATAGGTAACAAGATTCTAATGATCCATTTCAACAATCCCATTTAAATTTTCTCCAACAATCCTCCCCAAATCAGAGCCAGTATTCAAATAAAAATAAATAACAAACCAAACTTTTTATCTTCCCAAGTGATATTAAAAACCTCTTAGCGAATATCGAAGAGATTTCATTTTCAATACATTTCATATTTTTCATACTGCGCGGATGACATATCACTGTGGATCATAATTTGGTTGCAGGACCATGGAATTTTGAACCTTGGGGTGTGGTGTGAGGGTTGTTTTTCGAGTGGGGGTGCGAACAATCCCTGTGATTCCATACGATTTCACCCAGTAATGATTTGGCTGGTAATGAGGGAGACGCGCGTAATATTCTGAGAGTAAAGTCTCGGATCATGGTAAGGATGGATAAGGAATTTTGTTTTGGATTACCTGACTAGGAATATCTAGGAATATCTACCATCGATTTCTTGTTGAGTTTTTTTTTTGTATTTACTATCATAATGTTATTATTGTCTACCTACAGTCCAGTATCTAAGTAAAACATAATTTTTATTTCAGAGAATAATAAATGTTGTTTATTTTGTTTTCGAGTGGTAAATAACACAAACGAAAAGTGATCTTACACAGAATTCAATTAATGGTTATTATGAAAAAATACCGCAATGAACCGAGGATCTGAAAAATACTCCTTGAAAATAGTACTCAATGAGCTTTTAACACACTCACTTTTAAGTATTTTCCATCTAAACTTATTTACCACCACACACTCTATACTCATGCCTTTCCCGCATGAAGCTAGACCATGAAGGGACCATAAAATTTTATTGTCGCATTCAATCAAAAAAAAAAAAAAACATCTTCGAAATTAATTCATTTTAATCAACTCTTATCCACCTTTTTACAATCCATGGAGGAAAACATTCGTTCTTCCGGAGTTTATTATTGCTGTTATTACTTCCATACGTCAACAGACTTCTTTGCGCTATATACACGTACTTGTAATAACAACATATATATTGGATTAACGAAATTAATCGTAACAAGGATTTGTAAGGTTTATTGGGCGATGTTTTTAAAAGTGGAGACTTGAAGAATTGAACAACGACAAATTACTTAGTTCAAAATATGATTTATGTCATATTTTTTTAAATACTTAAACGTAACACTCATAATCACAATCTTCTTAAACCTTTGCATCATTACTATTGAAAAGTTCAAAGTATTCTCCTAATTTATTTATTTCTGTACTCTACCACAATGATGTCCTGTTTGACCCTAAGGTTGACCGGTAGAGAATGCCTTGTGGCATTAAGTTGATTTTGATTTTTTTGATTTTTGTTTGTGCATGAAGTTTAAATAAATAAATAAAAGTTCATCTGCTAACAGGGTGAAAAGCTCAATGTAATTGTTGTATCTTAAGGAGAAGAACGGCCTATAGAAATAAGAAGAGAATTAAAAAAAAAAGAATTAAGATCGACTCTTTACTTTTTTACAATATTTTTTTCAAAATATCGGTATTTGCCACTTCATACAAACTTTACAAAATTTCGCCCGCGACTTCGTGGGCAAAACTGATGACAGCTTGGCTAATGATACAAATGATATACCTAGCGCATATAATTATACTACCTACATGATATAAATATAATTTACAGTCTATAGCACCCACGAATAATGTATCTTTCTATAAAACGAAGAAAGTTTTAGAATCAGATCATTATTAATTCCGGAGATTACCCCCTACACTACAAAGTAACACAAAAATTTACCTCTTTATCTTAGTAATAGATCATACGGGGTGAATCGCTGCACAAACTGTTACATAAATATTTTAGTGTTCATTGCACATTAATGTCCCATCATCCCATGTATTATAATTATATACTGCTACAATAATTACACGATAAGACTATGAAACTGCTTAACTTACAACAAAATTTCCACTCTTCAAGTAAAATACAGTACTTATCGTAAATATTTTCACACGGACGCAATAGCATTAATTAATGTTGATTACACTTACTTTTGCAAAGTTGCAACATTGTTATTTTATTCTCAATTGATTATCTTAATATGGATTCATAAATACTTGTAAAAAATAGGTTTAAGCTACATTGTAAATACTAGCATAGATACTCTTTTGGAATTAGAGACATAAGTGTGTCATACAATTTATGTTATGGGTGAAATTCACAGGGTGGGCAAAGTCACCAATGTCCGGATCCATTCGAATTTGAAAACTACTATTTTGTGTTCCAGTCTATAATAAGCAAAGTTATCTCTACTGAAGTATCAATTTCCAGCAACATTGCCTTACTTTTTTGCCCTTTTTTATTTGTTTGGTGGTTCCGTATGGTGTCGGACGCAAAGAATAGCACCATCCCATATCTTCCCGTGGGTGTCGTAAGAGGCGACTAAGGGATGTACCAGAGAATGGGCAGCAGCGTTCTCTGTGCTTTTTGTATCGACCGTACTGCGATCGCCAACCCGCCTGCCAAGCGTGGCGATTATGGCAAACCCCCCCTAAGCAAAAATGACACTTAGGGGAGGCCTATGTCCAGCAGTGGACGTCTTTCGGCTGAAATGATGATGATGATGATTTGTTTGGTGCACATGTTTAACTTGCTGACTGTACCAAAATGTTTCATAAGGCGCTGTGTCCACAAGTTTTGTAACCGGTGGCAACTCTCATCTCATTAGACTTGACAACAGGGGCATTGCTTAAAAATCTTCAAGTATTGTCACAAAGGAGGTTACATTTTTCATAAAATACTTGTCAAAATGCCTCCCACACGGCGACGCCGGCCGCGGGCTACGGCGTAACGAGAGCTCGTGTATGGAGACTCTTAACACGAAAGCCACTCGACTCATCCATGTCCCACTCTCTCCCCCAAGAAAGAAAGAGAAGGCAACACCACTACTCTCCGTCATATTTTTCCCTTTACCACCCTCGCTTTCTGAAGCGTTCTTTTACATAAAAGAGGTTCTTGAGAAAATAATAACGGCTCTGCTCAAAGGGCACCCAAGTTTTGCTATTTGGATGCTTTGATTTTCGACTTGGCAAAGAATTTTGCGACCACAAAGGGAATTTCGATGCGATATTAAGCAAGGATTTAATTTTCAAGTTAATGCAGTAATACTCGTTTCAATGATTTTGTTTCCTTTTTGTGTAAGTTTTACCTTAGAAGCTGAGGATTTGAGTACAAGTCTCAACTAGGTCAAGTACTTTTTAATAAGTTCATTTGTTAGAATAATCTGCTCTGTCGATGTTTGGTGGCTGTTATGCTGTGACTCAATGTTTTTCATCATATTCGAATTCGTGTCAATTATAGGCTTGTTTCTTTCTTGCTGTATGCTCCATCTTGTCACCTTTACTTTGTATCTACTCGATCATTGCTAATATCTAGTGTTACTTACTCAAATTCCCAACCTTTCATCCGTACTAGAAATGCTATAACCTACATCTTCATTATAAACATCGTCTTTATCATAACAAAACACAACTCAAACTTCATCATAATCATGGTCATTAACTTTTACATCCTCCAATCAATCAACAGCTTCTAAAACTACTTACAAATCAACCAAAACATACCAATAAAAAATAAAACTCCGGCTAGTAACAAGCAGTGAAGGGAAATGGTACACAATCGGAGGCCCGTTTACAAATTACTATGGTACATGCAAACCTATTTTGTAAGTATTTAATAGCGATAATAATAGCCCTCTCAATTGCTGTAACAATGGCGATACAATACTTTATTTAAATAGGGCTGCCACTACAATGGAATCGATTTGGAATCATTAAGTTATAAATAGTATAGTCGGATGTATGGAAGTAGAATTTGGTCACAATTGAGTTGTTCGGATTACTGAGGCACTCGAAATTGATTTTGATGTTACTTCACGATTTTTTGGCTAAAGATAAAGATAGATTTGGAAGGTGTCCTTATTAGTACACCCACACATCACCAGTTTAATTCCCATGTAATAGGGGGCAGCTCATTGACATCAACCGGTAATAAATTCAGACTCCGAGGCTGCTATACTGACTAAAGAGACAGTGGCTAAAGATACACTTTCATTAAACTTGGAAATGCTGCCAGTCTTTCGGAATCGTGCCCGGATAACAGTGATGCGGAGAAATATTTCGACGAGTGTCCTTCGGTTTTTTTATCTGTATCGTTAGTTATTTCATTGAGTAGCTATAGTAATACATAGTTGGACATTAATTTTGAATTACTATTTTCTAATTGATATTCATTTCGCAACATCTCATCTAACACCAAAACAGCTTCACTCTTAAGAGCAATTTTGGAGAATTTGTAGAGATCCGTAAAGAAAGAAGTAGAGAGTACAAATTGCTACGTGTTTATGGCTCTCTAGTCTATTAACCCGTCACCTCTTACAACGACAGATCGAAAGATCAATAGCGGCCGATTGATGAAAACTAAATTGCATCAGTGATGACAAACTGGTAAGTGCCTCATAAACTTAACATTTCCCTCTAGTCCCAAGTTTTAATTCTCTCACAATTCTTGAGTTCCAGCGTTATCATACTTATCATCTCCACCATTCTCAGCGACAATATTAAAACTTTCATATGCAGTAACTCCGACATATCTCATAACTTGAGAACGGCAAAAACATTTCAACGCGAATTTTTCTTTAGACGAGAGATTTTATGACGACAAATGACAAAAATACTCAACGTTTCATTGTGGAACTTGGAAACGGCGCTGCGAGCATTTTTGTGCGCCCTCCGAGCCTATACGTGTGTACAGAAGGGCGAAGTTATTTGCCTTGCTTCTCTTCCGTCCATTTGCCCCCCGCCTCCCCCCCGCGCTTCCGGTGCCGCCGCCTACCACCCGGCGCGTCCGCACGACACACGCCAAACAAATACCTACTCTAACACCTTCACGAAAGGATTTGATTCTCGAGGTGACGCACTAACTATTTTTCTTTTACATCCAAGAGCAACGTGACATCGGACGCGCGAAAGAGAATGCCAACTTTGAATTTAGGGGGACACATTCGAATTTGGAGTAGTCAGTGTGTGGTTGTTGCGACTTTTTGGAAGTGTGGCACCGGGGGTAGGGGAGTGCGGGGCGATTGCGACCGTACGAAAAACATATTTTTCAGATAACGACAATGAGAAAGGAAAATATTCAGATGAAAATTCCCCGATACGGCGCGCCGGGTGCGCCCGCGTGGAAGATATTAAGGGGCGGGCGTGTGCTACTTAACGATATTTTTCGACATGCTTTACTTTTATTGCTAACTCACGGCTCCGATATCGGATACGGTTTGTCGTATATCAAAAAAGAAACTCGATTCAGACGTACATAAAAAATATATTACGTATTTAGTGGAGCGAACTGAAATCAGTGAAGATAGCGGTCGGTTTCCACATCAACGGGTCCTTTGAATCATTTGGAGTCGAGCATTTCGGTGGAAACAAAAGAAAAATTCTTTGACGTATTACAGGAGCAATAATATTCTGGAAATTATTATCCGAGCGGTGTCCCAGTGGGATATTAAGTAACACGATATTAACATCCCCGGGGGTGAAAGAGACAGCTTTATGTATTAAACGGTTAATTAGAGAAGGACGGAGGTAGAGGGGGCGATCTTGTCTAAAGGACGTTGGCCTCCGGGGCACGCGACCGTTGATTCGAACTCCTTTTTAATTCTTTTTTATTAATTATACTGCGACCGAGTAGTCTTGAGCGTTCCACTGAATATAAATGTGGATTAATAAGTCAACTAATTAAAGTGATCGTGCTGTTAGAGTCTTTGTACATTATTATCATTTTTTTATGTTGTAACTACTATTTACATATCTATTATTTATAAAATCTATAATCAATACCTATAGCTTTCTCAATAATAGTTATTTGATTTTGTAATAAAAGTTTAGGGCGTAAAAGATTAAAAAGCTATTTAACATATACTTAGATATTATTGAACACAAACTACAGAGCTTGACCATACAAACTAGGTTGCAATAAAAGATTATCTGCATCTCAACCCAATTAATATATATCACAAATAAAAAAAAAACTGAAAGTGTCAACTCCTCACATCCGCGTCACATTTCTTAAACGCCCCATCTTCCTCATTAAAGAGCTTTTTCTCAACTAAGCGTCACAGCTTTTATTCCCTACTTAATGGCCGCTGGGTTCTTTCAATATAAACTTGGCAATGAACGCCAGGGGAGACCAAATTGGGTCAGTCTTTGACTTAATTTTTTTTTCTCCAAGGTCGATTATAATCAATAGGGCGACGCTCCAAATTTACGCCTGCCTGTAATTAGATTTTTGGCCGATCGATTTTAGGGTAGGTCGGGGAGAATCGATACTGCTTTGTGATTTGTTACGTAATTAGAGACGGGGATTAAAGACTGTTCTTTTTTTAAATTGGTGATTGTTTTTTTTTTTATTTTTTGTTTGGTGGGATGAGCTCGTGAATGTAATTTACAGCCGCGTTTTCCTAGGTTAATTCTAAGATGGGTGACCGCTCATTACATAACGAGTTTTCTTCGTACCTCGGGAAGAAGGATAAGCCGTTGGTCTCGGCTGTCAATTATAAATGTTTGACAGTCATTACAACTAGTACTTATGTTTACTTTTTTTTTGTTTTAGTGCTAATTTAATCAGTTTTTTTATGTCCTGCGCGAGACCTGTCCTTCCTCGCTTTAGAAGCGGTTTGTATTTTCTTCATTAATGTTCAACTGTATTCATGTTTTTTAGTCGAACTGCCTCCGTCGTCGAGTAGTTTAGGCGTTACCCTTGTGACCCGGTGGTCGTGGGTTCGAGTCATACGGGAAGCATACTTTATAAAGTTGATTCCAGTTTGGCTAGGACATTGCAGGCTTGAATCACCTGATTATCTGATAAAAAGATGATTCCGTGCTTCGGAAGGCACGTATTAGTCGGTGACTCTCCTAAGCCTTTATGTCCGTAATAATAGTTATTGGTCTATGAAAGTCTAGATACTAAAGTAGTAAGTACTAGTTACATTATAATTTTGCCCTTTTAATGTGCTTGCTATCATTGACTGCGCTTATATTGATTATTGCAAGTTTTACGATCTTTCTATGGCCGTTATTTTATCTTCATGGAATTTAGGACTGTAAATATGTAGTTATCATTTTATCATCGAACTAATTATAGGCACAGCTATAAAATAAAATTTTTGTTTGCGTAAAATGAAATTTTTATAAGGTGATTCGTGGGAATGAATTGGAAAACTAACTATAGTTTTTTTGCTGTCTTTCATGTTTCTTTCGTCGTTTTTTAACAGTCACGAAAACGTGCCAAGTGCTAACGTACCTTAGAAAGTATGTTAAACTGTTGGACAAAACTCTCATTAAATTGTAGATCATCTCTGACAGTGGTTACGGGTAGATAAAACCCGGAAGAATTCAAAGAATTCCCGAATTCAGTCATTCAGTCTTCTAACTGGGTTATAGAGATCAGATAGGCGGTCGTCAGCGATTTCTCAATAGCATCCACGGACCCTGGCGAAATGTGACTCGACTATTAGGTAAACCTCTGCCTAACCTTTCGGAGATTCAGACGTGATGTTATGTTAAACTCAGACCAAAACCATTCTAATAACCCCAGAACCATTATTTTACAAAATCTGTCAGTAAAAAGAAATCAATCTAGTATGTATGGACGCTGCATACTAATTCGTCTCCGTCGGGACTCAGGACGGGCTTTTTGCTAAGAACAAAGGAAAAAGGTGGAATTTTAATAAATCCTTCATCCATTCCTGTATTGATTTGGGATTTGGAAATGAAAGAAAAATAACAATGTAAGGTTTTGGTAGACTGAAAGTTATGGGTAAAGACTTTTCTGTAGGTAAATGTAGTGTGTTTTTTTTGGATACTACTTAATTTACCTACTATAACGGGGTGACTCGAAACTTTTCTAAAAAAATAGAGACGCGTTCAAATGGGGGCAAAAAGTTAAGAGAGTTTAGCTCTAGATTGTTTTTAAATTTTGGGAATTACCATATACCCAAAATTTGTTTAAAATCTCACACTTCTTCCTTACAGCAGCCGAAAACTACGAACTTAATCCGCCGCGTCTGTCTGTCTGTTCGCGATAAACTCAAAAACAACTGCAAAGAATTTGATGCTGTTTTCACCAATGGATAGAGTGGTTCTCAAGGAAGGTTTAATTATATAATTTGTCAAGATACGACATCCACGCGGGCGAAGCCGCGGGCATCAGCTAGTATATGCGTAATATAACATAACATCACGCCCGTAATTCCCGCCGGTTAAGGCCAGTTTTGATAAGTCTCTTGTTCGAGGGCAAACCTATTGCCATCCAGTCTGGGCTCAAACAGTTGGGTATATTTTACAATAGGTTGTGAGTTGTTCTCAAAACATGATCATCGGTCGGTCGGTCTTCGAAAACTCAACATACTCAAAAAATTTAAGAAAACATTCGAATTCATCATAACCATAACGTCGCTGTACAAACTAATATATAAGAAAGCTATACACTTATTTCTTCAACAAATAAAGAGCATTACAAACAGTACTGTCACAAGCAAGCATCAAACCCCGGATATTTCATCTCAGCAAACAAAATCCACTATCCACAAAAGTACTAAAGTCAAATATCAAATATCTACACAATAGAAAATCACAAGTGCTGCCTACACCGAATAGTACAAAGCGCAATAGTACATAGTACTTAACATCATCATCTTGGATCATCCACTCAAGCGTGTACGGTCGGCAAAAAAGCGAGTGTATGATGAAAGGTAAAGCCTACTTACAATATTTGTTTGGCAACGGAATGCGGTAGCGAAGAGTGCAAATATACGTTTGTACTGACGGTCAATACACTCACGGCTGATGCCTAACCGTTTGGTTTTGTAGCGTCAGCAGGTTGAGGGTGATAGTTTTGGGGGCAATAGAAATTGGAGATGGGTAAATGGTGTTATTATTTAGTCGCTTCAATTGCGATGTAGCAATAGTAACTATTGAAGAGGATTTATGAGTTTTAATAATAATAATAATAATAATACACATTTATTTCAGACCAGTTTTGTCCATAACTGTTAGTAACAAATTTCTTAAAAGTACGTTAGTAGACTTATTAAATATCAATAAAAATTCAATATAGGGCTAGGGCAACAACAAAATACACATGTCATGTTAGTAACAAAGGTCTTAAAACTATGTTAGTATGCATCATTCAAAAATTACAAACATCAAATTCAAAATTAAATTAAATTGGTAAGCATTTTGTATCTGAAGTGATGTTTAGGGTTATTATCCTGTTTACAAAATTAATAACAGTGTCAGTGACCATGTCAGTTTAAAAACTTATATGATGGTTAGGTTTTAGACGTGGAGAAGGGATTCAAAATGAGAGTAATAGCCCAGCGGTAACCGACCCCGTACTTCTGAGTTGTACGTCGACGGTTCGATCCGGTAAAGAAAAACAAAACCAGCAGCAGCAGGAAACCAGCTTCAATGTCTTATACCCCAAAATTCGAAGACATGAGACGAGGCCTGGGTCCCGGCAGTTGGAATATTAAAGAGGTTTATTAAATGACATACATCAACCAAAACCATTTAATGCTTTAGACCACACATAAACAGACACCAAATGTCACCAGGCAAAGACACAATCAATGATTGCCAAGTAAAAGGTGCTTTCAAACGAAGCTAATTCTGTCCTTCACCATCTCTGCGAACCATACCTGTCACGTTAAATTTCTCCGTCGTACAAACAGTTAAACAGACAGGTATACGCAAATTATTATGTCTAATACAGACTGAATGGGCCGCGACGTGCGTTCATGTGAGCCACAGAATGACTCATGGTTCGGTTAGTGTTTGATCGCCTTATACGTGAGTATTGGTGGAGAGTGCCCACACACCATCACACAATATTTACAAGGGTTTTGTTAGGGTATGGTCGATTTTTGACGAAATTCGGTTGAACGCAAATGGAAATGAATGCGATCAGTGCTTTGAAGTTGCGTTCAGGACCTGTCAATTATAATGAGTATTCCATAATATTAGTTTATCTAATGAAAGAGGTCATCTGAAACAGTTTGTAACCGACTTCCCAAAAAAGAGGAGGTTCTCAATTCGATTGGTATGTTTTTTTTATGTATGTACACCGATTTTTTTTAGTTTGATGCGGAATAGTTGCCATTTGGTCTCATAAAAAATTAGTATTATGAACATTTTTCGCTTAAGTGTGTTCGCGAATAACTTCGTCGTTTATGAACCAATTTTGATGATTCTTTTTTTATTATGAAGGAGATATTTCAAGGGTGATATGGAAACCAGGACCTGGTGATGGAGTCCCAGAGAAATCGAGGGCAACCCTCAAATTTCATAGGCACGTATAACGTGTTTCGTGTGTTTCTGACGCTATACAAGTATTCGCATCTAGCAGTCTTCATGTTGATGAGCTGATGATGGAAGGTACTACTCCTCAAAGGTTAGGAGTTGAAAGCAATAATAAAGGAATCTTGAAGGTTAAGGGTCAGGTTTCTTAGTCGAGTGTTATACGTAGGTATAGTAAATATTTCTATAGGATATTACAACTATAAATGAAAAAATAAAAAAACTTTTTTGTGAAAAAACAACCGACTTCAGAAACACCAAAAAGTGAAAAATAAACTTCAGAAGAAAAATCAGCTTCTGAAGTCGGTGGCAAAAAAATTAAATCAAACAAACAAATGTCACCGACTTCAGAAGCAAAAAAAGTTTTTTTTTTATTCATACGATGATATTCATATTCAAGCCCGCCACAATATTCTCAAACCACTGTAAATCCTGAAAGCCAGAACCAATAGGGGCGACCATCAGAAAAGTGTAATGAAGCTCGACGAAGTCCCAAATTTTCTTAGATCTCGCAAAGAAAATAATCAGAAGAGGATAGCAGAGGAGTAAGAAAATTCAATTCGACATTCAGTTCACTACAAGTAGGTAAAGTAACTTGAATAGCAATGAATTATCAAATATTTAATTATTGTTTTCGAATATTCAGCAACGTTAGCAGCCATTCCTTCTCAAACGCCTTGTCTTGTTATACATAATATGGTATGTGTTACAAATACATCAACTAAGGCTATCGAAAAAGGCTGTGGATTGTCGAAAGGTTAACGCGGCTCCGACACAAGGGCGAAGAAGGAACATGGGTTTGGTTTTTAGTCAGTAGAAGTCTGACACTCCCCTTCACTCTGCCCAAGAGCGGGGGGGTTATTCGATGATTTTCCACCCACCAAAAAAAAAAAAAAAGTCTATCGAAAAACAACGAAAACAACCGTACCCACAAGCAAACCCAACTTGTCTACATTTGTCCGTGAGTTTAGTCGAGTTAAACTACTCGACTAAACTCACGGACAAATGTAGACAGTCCTCTCCACCGTCCATCATCAAACCAGAATCGATTACACACACAATATTACGTAACCAAACACTCGAACAGAAAGTTAAATTTAACTTGCAAGACAAACAGAGATCGCATTCAAACACTAATCAGTCTTAATTAAATGAATAAATATTCAGAGTAAATTGTGATGTCATGTTCGTTTTGTACGATAATCATTGATTTAGGAAGTTAGTTTTGTATGAGTTGACGACTAATACTGGTATCGTTAGTCATAGACTAAACTTTAGGCATTCCGGCCCATTAGAAATTAATATACATAGCTACAGTTTTTTTTATAATTTGACATAAACGCCCACTTTGCAATAGGTATAGAATGACATTACAGACATCCATAACATTGATTACAGTGACATATGACATCTCATGACATCATCATTAGTATGGGTTGGATACGGATGGCTGGTGTAGGAGGTAATGTACTTGATTTATGGATGGAACTCGGAAAAATAATATAACAGACGATCATTTACCACCTCAGACGCAAAAAGGACCCCACCTTCTTCTTCAGTTAGTGAAACTTCCACATTGATTTAGTGACCAGTATACTTACTGCATAGCTACTTATATGGTCAGCTGGATAACAAGTCTTGCCGAAAGGTATCGTATTACCCAGTAATAACTGGGTTATGAAAGTTAGATAGGCACTCGCTCTATGATAAAATACTGGTAGTCAGCTGCATTCGGTCAGATTAGAAGCGGACCCCAATATACTTAGGAAAACGCTAGGCAGAGGATGATGATGCAGGTACTTATATGACTACGGCTGCATTGCCCCTGCCAATCATAAAAAAAAAATCTGCCCAAGTGCAAGTCGAACTTTGCACATGAAGGGTTCCATACCATTCTTATAGTGCTGAGTACCTATGTTAAACATCGAAACGCACATATTTATCTAATTTAATGCTTATTTCATAGTTACTGTGGGTTGAACTAAGCATCTTAGTTAATGTTTGCATGCCAACTTTATGGCGAAATGTGTCTTTGCTCTACATAATTATTATTTTAACATCTTTTGTACCACAATTTGTTGCAAATAAATAATTTTGACTTTGACAGGTTTACCTGTAATTTCTGTATTTTTTTCAGAATTTTGGGCTGAGTAGGTTCGGAGATTGGGGGTGGGGGGTCGGACAGACAGACAGACACACGAGTGATCCGATAAGGGTTCCATTTTTTCCTTTTGAGTTACGGAACCCAAAAAACATTTTTGCCGTGCGTCTCCATTTATGCCGTCAAGGCCTTAGGGTCAACCCTGTTAATGAGTAACTAGTGTTAATAGACTAAAAGCTAACCCTGTTTACGACTGCGTAATGTTCATGCTTGGGAGGATGCCAAGTTATGTTCAGCACTTAAACTTGCGTTCACGTCTTAACGGCACTGGTGCTAATGATTGACTAATATAATGAGTTGTGATAACATCATGCCTGTAAACCCCATAGGGTTAAACAGAGATGTATCTAATAGCTCACCTACATTTCGCTAGATATGTCTTAATTCCATGTAATAGGGGGCGAGCCTATTGCCATCAACCGTGCATAAATCCAGACTCCGTGGCTGCTATTGAGAAATGATTCATGGAAAAACTCAATAACACTGCCCAACCTGGAATAGAACCCAGGTCCTCAAACCGAATGATGTCCACTGCTGGACATGAGCCTCCCCAAAGTGTCACTATACTGGCCGGTCCCGTGCGTGCCGCATCCAACGGATCCTCGCAACCTTCACCATGTCATCAGTCCATCTAGTGGGAGGCCTTCCAACGCAACGTCTTCCGGTTCGCGGTTGCCACTACAGTTTTTTTTTCGACTATCCGTTTTACGAGCAATATACCTTGCCCACTGCCACTTATGTTTGACCATGATTCTTTCTTATACAGCCTTTTAAATGTACCACCTAGTACTCATTGAGATAGTCCATACAAAACTAAATACACGAACAGATACAGTTAAGAAGCGGACAAACACATTTATTATAAAAGGTAATTGCGTATTGGTCTCTAGTTGCAATCCTTTTACGTGGACAAACTTGGCTCCTCGGTAATGAGCCGATTAAGGCTCTAGGAATGGTCTAGGAACAATATTGTGCATCTGTTAAGGCATGGTCCACAAACTAATAGCTTTAAGGCTAATTAAACAGGAAAGGACAGCTATTTCTGAGAAAAAAGAACCCTTTGGAATTGTCTGAATGCGTCTGTTACAGAAGTTCTATTTCCATTGTAAATCTCAACATAAATGAGTGTTTCTCTTTTTCGCTTCGATCAATATTGATCGAAGCTTTTTCGTGCGTATTCCATGATTGTTCTAACTTCAAATAATGTCAAATAATGCGAATAATGTTGTTTTTTTTTCTCTAATATCATTAATTTATAGATTACTAGCTGACCCGGCAAACGTTGTTTTGCCATATAAATAATTTCCTAGTAAAAAAAATTTAGGGATGGACTACCCCTAACATTTAGGGGGATGAAAAATAGATGTTGGCCGATTCTCATAGATACCGGATAAGCACAAAAAATTTCATCAAAATCGGTCAAGCCGTTTCGGAGGAGTATGGCAACGAAAACTGTGACACGAGAATGAAGACATACAACATTTTGTTATACAACATTTTGTCGATTCTACATTCCTAGTGTAAAAACAAGATTTTTTTTTTTAAATCGTGTTACGAGGGTAATGAGAACGATAGGGATTTGGAAATCAAGAGTAACAAAAGAATCAAAAAAAAATTACAAACTTGTTTAATGAAAACAAAAATGAATTCACGAGCGGGAATAGAACCCGCACCTACACACTTTGCAAATAGGCGCGGCTAAACCTTAAAGTCAACCCGTGTGGCTGGTATTACTTACCCCCTCTCAGTCTATACATTGTTTATTTCATTCTTACCCTTCAAACCCAACCAAAAACAAATTTTAAACTCAACGTCAAAATAACAGTCAACGATACCTGACACGATTTAATTAATTGAAAAATATTATATTTATGACGTACACATTTCACTAATTAAGGCCAAGCCACATCAGTATGTCCGATATTTAAATAAGTAGCGGTGGCCAATTAAAATTCTGATTCCCCTTAAGCGGCAACTACAATTATCCCCAGCATTATTAGACCCCTCGTAGAGGGCAAGTAGTGTGAGAAGAGGGGTCAGGTAAGACTGGAAATTGATTGTACACAACAGTGCCGTCTCAAATACCTGTAGTTTTAATGAACGAACTAAGCTTAATAGGCAATCTGGCAATTGGTTAATAAAATGTATTCGAATGTATGTAGGTTTGTTCAGAACTAGCTTTTGACTACGGTTTTACCTACGTGCTGATCGAGTATGGACTAGAAGTACGAAGAACCTTTAAATTATCCCACGGGAAATAACTTGGGCGAGAAGTCCTACTTATGGGACCATTCCTGTATTTTTAAGAATGTTGCAAGCGTGACTGCCTCTTGGAAGGCTTCCCACTAGGTGGCCTATGTCCAGCTGTGGACGTCTTTCAGCTGAAATGATGATGATAATGAAGCGTGACTGCTGAACATGAAGTCCTGGGTTCGATTTCGGGTAAGGCAAAATGTTATTGGGTTTTTCCAGGAATTTCTCCTTAGAAGCCATGGAGTCAGAATACCCGGTAGATGGCAATATGCTCGCTCCCGATTACATAAATGGGGAAATGGTGGGAGTATTATTAGATATACCTCTGCCTAACCCTTTTTTTTTTTTCATAATTTCAGCCGAAAGACGTCCACTGCTGGACATAGGCCTCCCCTAAGTGTAATTTTTGCTTAGAGGGGGTTTGCCATAATCGCCACGCTTGGCAGGCGGGTTGGCGATCGCAGTACGGTCGATACAAAAAGCACAGAGAACGCTGCTGCCCATTCTCTGGTACATCCCTTAGTCGCCTCTTACGACACCCACGGGAAGATATGGGATGGTGCTATTCTTTGCGTCCGACACCATACGGAGTGATGATTTTTTTTTTTGTTGGTTGGAAAATCATCGAATAACCCCCCCCGCACTTGGGCAGAGCGAAGGGGAGTGTCAGACTTCTACTGACTAAAAACCAAACCCATGTTCCTTCTTCGCCCTTGTGTCGGAGCCGCGTTATCCTTTCAATAATGCACAGCCCCGACGGGATAATTCACAGCCCCGACGGGACCTCTGCCTTACCCTTGGGGCGGCTTAGGGGATTACTGGGCCTGGGCCTGGGCCTGCAGTCTCTACACTAATAACGACGCTACGAACGTCGCTAAGTCGTAAAATCGTAAACTTTCTTTAATAGATTTTCAGCTTTATTTCAACATCATAAGGTTGAAAATCTATTAAAGAAAGTTTATGATTTTACGACTTAGCTACATTCGTAGCGTCGTTATTAGTGTAGAGAGGGCCGGGCAGTCTCGACAGAGATAACGACAAAATCGCTAACTTTCAATCCTTAATTACTAACGAATAAATTCGGTTGCAATAATGATGCTTGCAAGTAAAGCAAGTCTCTACATCCAAGATGCGTTTCTCGCAAGCATCATTATTGCAGCCGAATTTATCGTTGGTAATTATTAGCAATCGAAAGTTAGCGATTTTGTCGTCATCTCTGTAGAGACTGCCGGCCCTGGCCCAGGCGTGATGTTATGTTAGCGTGGTCATATTCACAGTTTATGGTGGGCCTCTCACCCAAATCCTTTTAACCGTGATTGTTTATCAAATATGTTGGGTCCGCATCCAATCTAACTGGATGCAGCTAAAAACTAGTATTTTACATGGAACAAGAGATACAATTTCAAAAAGCAAATGCACACACAGACTTAGACACATGTAAGAAAGAAATAACTAGTAAGAAATAACTCATACGAATTAGCAATTCGCTAGCTTGAAATGTGAGGTGTATTTCTAGACGAACATGCCAAGGATCACGCGTTTGACCTCTTGGGTGACATTACTTGACATGTCTGGCATACTTACCTCTAAAAGACTTCATTAACTGATGTACACGTACTCATTTAATGAATTCTGATTTACCAATTCTTGATTATTTACTTCACTGACTATGATTTTGAAGCATTTTACTAACACAACTTATCTTATCGAAAATCAACGTAACCTATATAAAATAAAAAACAATCTGAAACCAGACCCTTAAATTCAAGTATTCTACCTCTTTTAATCAAAAGTCTCAAATCTAAATAACCCTTTCAAATTAAATCAAGAACACGCAACACAACACATTTGAAGTACTCAAAGACATCAAAAAGAGCAGAAAACATTCAAAAAGCCTAATTTGAACTATCAAAGAAATGATTAAGTAACGCGAAGTTTTCTTGACGACCGTGTAAAAAGGATCGAGTTATATTAAATTCCAATATATACGAAGTAAGGAATAGGCAAAGCAGACTTACAGGCAAAGTTACTAATTTGTCGAAAACTCTCGTAAATTAAATGCCAAATATTTTTGCCTGTAGCTCACATATTAAGTTTCACAGCTAATAACTAAAGACGGTGAGACTTGGGCCACGAAAACGGCTGTTTGTTATGAATAGTCGACATCTTCTGGGCATGCTCGTACCATCATAGAGCTCATCCATCGCTTTCCAAAAGGTGTGATTATAATAATATAAATAGTAGTAGACTAAAAGCGATCTTTTAATTTTCCACATGGAAATCATCTGCATAACCTTTTCTTTTTCTTTTAACTTGGCAGTCAAGACATTATAACTTTAATATAATTTAAAAGGGTGTTTTCGAGAACCTTTGAGTGGCAATGTTGGTTAAGTTAGTAATAGGCTTGACCGCTATTGACATCTTAACTGGCAGCAACTTTAGTTAGTTAGACAGTCGGCTTGTCAATTTTTTGTTAAAAAAACTCATTAGTAACTCTTTTCGTATATAAAATGAATTTATTTCTGGATCAGAATTGCGTGAACAGATCTGTTTTGTATTTATAAACCTGCATCATAATTTCTACGTCAACAACGTAGAACAAATTAGTAGTTATAATTACAACATAGTAGTACACACGGCTACACATCAAGCTATACATTTCCAGTATAAGCTGGTCTCGCATTGTATAGGATTTCCGTACAGTGCGAGATCAGCGTAAACTGGAAATGTATAGCTTGATGTGTAGCCGTGTGTACCACATGATTGATGTGCCATTGTTCTGGCAGTGTCCTACAAGTACTATCATTAATTTAGATTAATTATTTTTAGATTATGCACGTTGAAGATAATTAGAACACTGGCGACGTTTGTAACATTCTAATATCAATTTTATACGAGATTTATTATTGATTCAAAACTCTTTCATACGCAGTGGAAGCTTTAGTATCACTACATATTACAAAACAAAGTCCTCTGCCGCTTCTGTCTGTCTGGTCACGATAAACTCTAAAACTACAGCTCCGATTTTCATGCTGCTTTCACCAATGGATAGAGTGTTCTCGAGGAACTTTTTTTTTTTATTATTATAAATGGGCTTGCTCTTGACTTCAATCTTGCCCTAGGGGCAGAGATGATGTCGACGATGGAACGAGCTTACCCAGTAGAAGCCTGTTTACTCGCGACATAAACAGATTAGGGTTATATGAACTCGGAAAAACCGACGCACTATATAATTTGTCAAGTTCCGATATCCACGCAGGCGAAGCCGCGGCCATCAGCTAGCTTAGTATACAACGTACAAATTATTGACACGATCTCAGAATATGATCAGGTCTTTAAAAAAGATCTACTTCGGATAGAGAGGGATAGGAATGCCAAAGAAAAGATGGATTATATCAGGAATTATATGAAAGCGAAAGAGTTAAGTAATGCCGTGACATCTGACAGGAGAGAATAGAAATCCTAGAATTATGTGCTGAATTCATGGTACTATTTTATGCGCCGACGACCCGTACAACTTTAATAGACAGGCTGACTTTCACTTATGATTATGGGACCAATAGCGAAATATCCAAAACTAAAACCGTCACGAAAGTTATCACGGATTACTTCACTAAAATCGCTACCCCAACAAAACGCTATCGCTTAAAAACCCGCTGTTTTCATGGCCCCATCGCAAAGTTCACGCGTCGAAATCAATTTGCGTAGCGGGCGCGTCCGCCGTCAAAGAAAGAATTTCTCATAAGTTGGATAGAGGGGTGGTGGGGGCTAAAAGGGGGGGCGGTAGTGGGCCTACATGAAACAAAATAGCATTATGTTGCGAGAAAGTATGTCTTATGTAACGTGTGAGGTGGGAGTGTGTGAGATATGTCATTGTATGTCATGTAGATATGTCGTGAAGTGAGGTGTTGGAAAATATTTGGAGGATTTATAGAACTCAAAATGTCACTTCAATAATGGTTTTTTTTTAAAATGAAAAGCGTTTTGAGTTGTTTTATTCGATACTAACAATTTGGAAAACTGACAGACCAAATAGTCTGCAATTAGTTTAAACCTGCCTAGCTTCGCTGCATTGACTTTAGCGTTGGTGTAGTGATAATCAGCGTAACTGCTGTGTTTGAGGTCGTGGGTTCGACTCCCAGGTCGTGCGTGGTATTGAGTGTTTCTATCAGGAATAGCTCAGGAGCGTCCAAGGCTTGCGCCCGGATAATGGCAATATGGTAATAATGGTACAACCTCTGTCTAACCCTTCGGGGACTACGTGCGTGATGTTACGTTATATTATTTTAGTGGAATTATCTGAAATATTTTTTCCTAATTAACAATTAAATACGAAACCATTACCCGAACAGACAATTAAACGAACATACTTTACAAAAAGCGAACACAATTAAAAAAGAAGAACACACAAATAAAGTACATTCCAGACATTCATCGAACATCTTTAAAGGCTACACTACACGTTTCACATAAAAATACGAACTCGACAAGCTAATAAAATGCTCGCTACATATCGCTACAATCTTCACATCTCAAAGAAAGAATTCGCAATAAAGTCCGTGTAGCCCCGCCCTCCCTCACACACGTACTCACTATTGGCGAATACAGTTATCGGAAAAATGGGGAAAATGGGGTAAAGTGGACCGGTGCGCAAAAGAGTTGGGAGGAGCATGGCATATGTGAAGTTACGGACAAGAAAGTAATGTTACTACATGTTAGAAGATTGTCTTATTTTTCTTATTGGATTTTGTTTTGGGATGTTTTTGTATTTATCTGGGCATTCATTTCTTTCCTTTAAAACTACTACATAGGTATATTTTATTTTTGTAATAAATGATTTGCGATGCACGGTTTGAGGTTGTCAAATCAATTAATACGCCTTATGTCTTTAATATTGCCTTAAATAATAATGACTTAATTTTTTCCCTAAAATAAACTACTAATTTCAGTTCGAAATAACATGAAGTACTGAGTTAGTAATAAAACTTATAAGTATTTTAGTAACCAACACTTAACCCCAGTGAATCGTGTCGGTTTAAAACGTTCCACACCACTCCCCTACACGAAAAACCCAAACACTAGAAATAAATCCAGTCTTAATTACACCCTCCTTGATTGCTAACAAAAAAATAGCAACAACACCAAAGAAAAACACCGCTTCAACAAAGAAAAACACCGCTCCAACAAAGTTTTTTTTAATTTCTTCCAAACGTTAAAGCTGCAAGGATTAAACACCCACTTCCGAATGCAAAGTGCACTGTTTAAAGAGTCAAATGTATGCAAAACACGACATTACACCGATTCACAAAAACTACGAAATTCTTCTCCACGAAAAAAGGAAGAAAAAATTTTAAGAAGTTCCGTGACTGGATATGAATGAAGGTACCGTTGGAGTCGTCGGACTATCGCAATATTGCTAAAGTTTAACATGGAGGGAAGTTTATATTAATGGCTACGAAGTCAGCTTTGTTCTATACCACTCCTTATAACTCCCTCCGCACACGAAAGTTGTAAATTTTACTCTTTATAGAACCATCTTCTACACAAAATAGTATTACTTTGTTGTGTCATAAAAGGAATTCCCTATTAAATGCTTTTTTAGTTTTGATAGCACATTTGCTATATTTGTTGTATGTATAATTATCAAAATGTTTAGTGAGCACGAAATGTCGACCTACCGCGAAGTCATTAGTAACAAAAGAAAGTACAATTACTGGTATTTTTCGATAATGAAATACTCCTATTAGGCGGACCTACTATAGATATAGCAAGTACAGAGGCATTAAAGCTAAAAGCATTCTCCTTGTTATAATTTTTGCCTCTCACGCGGGTAAATTTAAAACCAGTTTGCAGGGGCTTAATACAGCGTCTATTCAGGGGAGCTTTCATAGAATTGGGTCAGACGCTTTCAGCTTTGAGCCTAGTCTATGTAGCTGCAATAACTCTGGGTTTGAGCTCACAGTCTTTTATGCAGAATGGTTTTGTCAATGGCGCACCGGCCATTCAGATAGGGGTTAGTATAATGAACTACGTCGTTACCTTTCTACCAACCACGTAAATGTATTGACCTCGATTTCACATATTGAAAATACCCGCATTGGAGGATATCTTCAAGGTTCTGGATTGGAGAGGACTTGGCATCAACGTCAACGGCGAGTACATCACTCACCTTCGGTTTGCCGACGATATAGTGGTCATGGCTGAGACCATGGAAGACCTCAGTACAATGCTCGATGACCTCAGTAGAGCTTCCGAAAGAGTGGGTCTTAAAATGAACATGGACAAAACCAAGGTTATGTATTGTTCATGTAACACCCACCCCTATCAAGATTGGAGACTCTACGCTCGAAGTTGTGGACGATTATGTCTACCTGGGACAAACGGTCCAATTGGGTAGGTCCAACTTTGAGAAAGAGGTCAATCGTCGAATCCGACTCGGCTGGGCGGCGTTCGGGAAGCTGCGCGGTATCTTCTCGTCCAACTTACCACAGTGTCTCAAGACGAAAGTCTATGACCAGCGTGTGTTGCCAGTGATTACATACGGGACCGAAACGTGGTCGCTCACAATGGGCCTCATTAGAAAGCTCAAAGTCACCCAAAGGGTAATGGAGAGGGCTATGCTCGGAGTTTCCTTGCGTGATCGAATCAGAAATGAGGACATCCGCTTGAGAACCAAGGTTACCGACGTAGCCCGAAGAATCGCCAGACTTAAGTGGCAATGGGCAGGGCACATTGCTCGCAGAACGGATGGCCGATGGGGCCGAAAAGTTCTGGAATGGCGACCGCGAACCGGAAATTGCGTTGGAAGGCCTCCCACTAGGTGGACCGACGACCTGGTCAAGGTTGCGGGGACCCGCTGGATGAGAGACGCACGGGACCGGTCAATGTGGCGACACCTGGGGGAGGCCTATGTCCAGCAGTGGACGTCTTTTGGCTGAAATGATGATGATGATGATGATGAAAATACGCGACTGAGACACCATGAGGGAAGTGTAATTGAGTGTTTTCATCACAAATTCCTCAGAAGTAGCCTTAGAGTCTGTTAACATAACTTGCCCAGTTGATGGCGATATGCTCGTCCCCTCGTGTAGTATAATTAGGTACACCTCTGCCATACTTTTAGCGGGGAATACCTACATGCTGTTATATTAGATTTATGTTGTGAAAATATTCATATTTTCACGTTCAAGTAATTTTTTTTTTTTAATTCTAAATGGGCCTGCTCTTGACTTCAATCTTGCCCTATGGGCAGAGATGATGTCGACGATGGAACGAGCTTACCCAGTAGAAGCCTGTTTACTCGCGACTTAAACAGATTAGGGTTAATTGAACTCGGAAAAATCGACGCAGGCAGGGATACCAAATACTTAGCTTGTTTGACTGTACATTTGTGCAATCACGTTTTACTTTACGTTGACGACTAGCTAAAGTATTCAGGCAGCACAATCAGATCTACAAACATGCAACACTTGAATGCTATCAGTATCTTTATCATAAATCTAACTATGAATATAACATTAGCTGCTTATCTCTCTTCTAGCTATCTTTTGATAACTGAATTTGAATAGACACGCTGTATTTTGTTCAGTCTGGTGTTTATAGTAAGTCTGCATTCTTAATCAGTCCTTTCATCATCATCATTATAATTATTCTCCTGCCCTTACTTAAATATAAGGGGGTCTGTGCAGTACGTCTTCTTCTCCCATAGTTCTCTTTTCTCGTCATCCCAGAAGTTATTTTTAGGCACACCATCTATTACACAAGCCATTCATCTTTTCTCTGGAGTTCCTCAACTCTTATGGCCATCTACACTCATACTCCACATTATCCTCATTCCGCCGAATCATACGTTTCTAAATTTTAGAATTAATCATCGACTATCTAAACTTATTGGGGTCGCCTACCAGTATACAGGAGTTAAGATGTCTCAGCAGAGTACCAGTAATTAAAATAGAGCTGCCAATCGAAACGATCACTCTCATACGAAACCCATTGGTGGATAGATATCAGACTTTTGGGTCATTGACTACTTGTAACGACTGTCAGATATTTTTTCCGAGGCACGAAGGAAACTCGATATTTAGTGGGTAGGCACTCATCGAAGGACCAACCTAGCTAAGCACGGTTTAACCTAAAGATCGACCCCAAGCGTCTGTGATTATTTAACCACTCGCTCCTCTCCTCCTAAAGAAATAAATATCAACTTAAAATTATAAGCTGCAAGGCAAATATTCCTTCCGGTACGGAAAAGAAAATCCGCCTATAGAGGGTTGTTTCCATAAATATCTGGGTCATTGAAACAAATTATAATTTTATAATAAAGTTCATCATCATTTTGGAACCCTTTCAAATTATTTTGGGATCATTTGTCGAGACCCTTTGTACCTTTTTCGGAAATCCTGTTTTTAGTTAGTAATGTATGTATGAATGTAAAATGTTAAAACACTTAACAGAACATCACGCCTATAATCGAAAAAAAAAAAAAAAAAAAAAATGAAAATGTGGGTGTACTATTAGATAAACCTAATAGTACACCCATATTTTGCCAGTTATGTTTGAGTCCCATGTAATAAATAGGGGTCGAACCAATGGCCATAAACCAAGCACAAATCAGGCTCCATGGCCGCTACTAATAAAATCCTAATTGAAAAACCCAATCACATTTTGCTCGACCCGTAAATCGAACCCTAGACCTCGTGCTCAGCAGTCGCGCTTGTGACCACTAGGCCAACGAGGCAGTCAGTGTTAAACCCCTGCCAACTAACATTTTTTAAAGCATTTTCGTTCACTTTAACTTAATTTAAACTACAAGTAAGGTTACTTACAGAAATCCAAACACGTGAGCCTTTTCCAGCTTGACCAGACCACAAAAAAACCTTTATCCCAGTCGCAGCCACTACTTTCAATCCACTTAAACGAATCTAAATAAACATAAACAAACCAAAGCCGCCATTGGCAAAGAAAAAATCATTTGTGTTCACGGAAAACCTTAGTATAGCATGTCCTCAGTCTCATCCACAGAACACAGAGGCAACTCGGAGATTCCTGTTAGAGGCGGCATTATCAACCGGGCTTGTTAACGGTGAGTAATGGGCTAGCTCACCGTCCGGCCGTCATATGACGACAGGCCGTGTCGACGTCGCGTTCGTGTTCCACGCGCGCCTCAAAGAGATGTCAGCAACATTGCAGGGGCCTGCAAGGGCCGACGCCTGTCGGGGCTGCGGGTTGTTCGAAAGAGATACCACGGCCTCGCACACAAAGGGTTAAGAAGGAACATGGGTGGTTTTTAGTCAGTAGAAGTCTAACACGTCTGAGTCATTTGATGATTTTCCACTCTCCAAAAAAACAAAGGTGGCATTATAAGCACCTTGCATGCAAACGAGCTTATCAGCTTTTGGTCGCACTTCGACACCACTTCACAGCAGCCTCAAGTGATAAAAACTAAGGTAAATAGGGTAGTGTAAATTATGGTTTTCCTACCCCCCGCTATACTTTTATGATTCATTCGATTTCAGGATCCAAGACAGTTAAATTGTTTTTGACTTCGTCAAGCTTCATTATCTCGGGGCTTTATTGAAGGTTGGCCACTGTTGAATCTGGTTTTCAGGAGTTGCAATGGTTTGGGTATAGGTATTGTGGATTTGTCCCAAAAAAATAACTCATGGGTTGCGGTGTATGACTGTGTCCGTCAGTTGCGTCCTGGTGACACATGGTATGCTTCAGACAAACCCTTTATAAAAATGTATGTAATTTTAGTACTGCCGTCTCTAGAAGTTCCCGAATGCTGCGATTCCATACTCTATGGTTACCTCCTACTTTTTCATCCGTCTCGCTCAAATAGATTCGATATTTAGAGCGGATTGCGTCGGGTGGTTTAGATTCTTCCCCCCTCCTCCCCTTAGCTAAGACAACCCCGTTTTATATGAAAACAATGTCGATTTATATTCTGCGTGTTACATTCTTTGTTAAAATGAATTGTTTTAGTTGTTATGGAATCTAGTATTTTATGTGGTGTGGTATTTTTTTTATGAGCCAGTCAAAATGGAATGGACGAATCGCAGACCTAACTGCAGACGGATTCCTCCATACGAATGCCTACTGAATTGTCTGTAAAAATCCGTGTCCGGAAATGTACCAGGGCTTAATTAGTCCACACAGTTCCATTGATTCTTTTATCATCATCCGCAGTCCGAATTCACCTACTATAAAAGGTCAAAAGTAAAGGTCATAAATAAATAAAATCAAAGGTAAAGGTCTCTCTTTTCTTGTGTCAATCTCCACGGTCCTGCCAGCCTCATTCAGGTTTTCTCCGACGGGAATTATGCAGTATTGATTCCTCAATTAATGCAAAACATGCACCTTCTTCGAACCTAAATGTGTGACGAAATATTTATAAAGCTTTAAGATCAAACATAATAATATGAAATTCATTTTGAAACAGAAACTTCGACATCATTAATACTCAAGCAATAGAATTCATAATATTCCTTAATAATACACACCCACTTTTCAACAGTAATGTTTTAATGCACAAATATTAATAACATGGATCGTTTCTTAAGCTTATGTTATTCAAAATCCGTGCTCATTCGTTATCTACTTGTATTCAATACTCAATCTATGTACCTCTACGCTTATGTACTTGCATTTCATTTACTCGACATCTTCCCTCTCTATCTGGCGCATCTTTTCTCTCTTTTCCCAGGATTTCCAAGCGCCAAATCCTACTTATAGCGTCTCTTGGTTGAGCTGAAATGGATTTTTTCTGATCTATGCCACTTATTATGTCTTGATACTTGGTCTATTTCAAATATTTTTTTGGAACAATATAAAACAAAACAAAATACTACTACTAGTACTAGCGTACTATAAAATTGTCAATATATTGTTTTATTTTACATCATAAAATCACGCCTGTAATCTCCAAAGGGTTAGGCAGAGGTGTATCTACCTTTTATGAGTAATACACCCACATTACGTCAGTTATGAATTAAGTCCCATGATAAAAGAGGGCGAGCTTGTTACCATCAACTGGGCATAAATCCGGACTCCGTTGCTGCTATTGAGAAAATCCTATTGGAATAACTCAATAACACATTCCCTGACCTGAAAATCGAACCCAGGACCTCACGCTCAGCAGTCGCACTTGCAACCACTAGACCAACGAGGCTGCTTTTTTAAATTTAATTTGATTAAATTAGTATATTCTTTGCCATCCCGTGCTTCAAAATTGTTAATACCTACTGTTTTCTAAAAAACATTCGCATAAATGAAAAATATCAACACTGAAAACAATATACTGCATACAAACATTTATCCGTCAATAAACGAATTCCCAAACTCTGACAATCAATGCACAAAACGCAATAAAAGTCAAAACTCCGTATTTCAATAGAAATAAAACAGTTCCTAGTAAACTGAAAACGAATAGTGTTTTGTAACGCGAGCCCAAAAACTTACGGACACGTGTAGGCGCCTTGCCAAAACGGTGTTTATCCTCAACAGAATCATGCCATTTGGAGTCGTAACTGGCTAAACAATCGTGATTTTTGTTTACATGCAAAGATTTAGATCTTCATAAATATAATAATGACATGATTATATTTATGAAGATCTAAATCTTTCATAAACGAAAGAAACACATTGTGCTTCTTTCGTTGACAATGACATTTGATTAGTTTGGCGTAACTTTAGTTTTGGCACAACTTTAGTACGGTGAAGACTATTGTTCGACCAAAACGTCCGGCATGTGCCACCTTTGGCCAAAAAAAAACGTTTTCAGCCCAACCTTCGGCTTATAATGGCGAAAAAGTTGCGAGCAAGCGCCAAAATTGAACCAACTGATACGAAGGCGCAAAAGTGCGATGGAATAGGCGACGCCGACGCGTAGGAGGCAGTGGTGACATATTTCAGTGTTGATGATAATAATATCATTGTCCAGTTGCAAGATAAACTTTTAATTTAAAAGTTTAGAAGGATCATTACATCGGACACTAGTGAAGACACATCATAAGATTTAAATCTTTGTAGTTACTTCAGGAATGTATTGGCTGGTTTACGCTATTTCGATACGGAGTTGTAAACTCGTGTGTAATTTCTTCATTGACACAAATATTCCGGTAAGAATAAGTGCCAGTACAATGAGTGGGTTGGTCTGCCTGTTGTTTATAGTCTTGAAACTCACATGTAAATAGCTTTGTGAGTATATAATGTGCAGAGATTTATTATTTTTTAATAATAATATTTTATATTTTTTTTCGAAACATATTTTTAAGATCCGGGCTTTTAAACGCTTTGTTTTACTAACCATTATTATTCAGTATTAACTGTGCGTTTACGCTGCCGCGCTGGTGACACATTCTCATAAAACATACGAAAATCTCTGTCTAGTTGAAGTATTTTATTTTATCAAACAACGATTTTTTCTTTCGAATATCATTTGTACAAGTAACATCATCAGCAATAAAGTCCGCAAATACCCTAAACGGATATCTTTTATCAATACTAATAGATAAATTCAGAATGCTGAAACCCTTCTCCCTCCTTCGACCAAGTATCAAAACGTGTCAAGCGCAGTACTAAAAGGAGCGACGCGCAACGCACTCCGAGTGATATTTCTTTACAGCCCGCGACACAACCACTCTTGGGAAATATACAACGGTCTTATAATGTGGAGCGCAGATGAATTTTGTATACGTTTTACGGTTAAATAAACCTAGAAGTATTTAGGTGTGTTCACGCACTTTTTCGGTAAAAGGAAATGTGAATTTTGTGAACCTTGACATCTAGTTTAGGCACTCGTTCAGTTACATGCAGAAAGGTCATAAAATAAAATAAAATAAAAACTTTTTATTTCAGACTTCAAATAGTCCATAGAATGTCAGTACAGTAAATCTTATGAAATTATAGTAAAAGCAAAACAAAAATGGTTATTTCATAATGTGGGTGTTAACCCAGTGCTTGACGTACCGCGTGTCCAGCCTATCCGCAATAACAGCCAGGATGCTGTTGGTGCTGGCGCGCATTACCTGCCAAATGCAGCGGCGCATCGTTTGCGGAGTACGGTGTGGAACCCATCAACGTGTGCGTCCGCAAACATACCTGACGCACTGCACCAGCGCGGCAGCCCCAACAACGCTCTGAATGCATTGTTATACACATTTAACAAAAAAATCTCTAAGACCATTAATTACACACTCTGGACGCATCTCCGAATGCGAAATTACTGAAGAGTCACAGCTACAGCTGATCTTCAAGTTGAGAGCTGAGTAAACCTTGATTTGCTGCTTCTAAGAAGAACATTCTCTTTTCACATTTTCTCTGTTGTCTCTCGCAAAATGCATGCCCGCATGCAAAAGAGCGAATTTCAGGAGCCCTGACACAGCCAGAAGTATCGTGGCAGACCTCGTGGTAGATGGCGGGACAATCTCGAGACTTGCGTCCACATTGGCCTTGGATCGAAACAACTGGAAGTCATAGGGAGAGGCCTTTCCCAGCAGTGGGATGATGCAAGCTAACAGTATCAATAACTCACAATGGTCGCAAGTCTCACTTTTTCCAGTTTTTTTTTTTTCATTTTATTTTTGATCTCTCCCATAGTACGTTTCGCAACCCTACCACCTTTTCCACAAAGAATTAGCATGGCAACTCCATCACCACTTAACATATTCATCAATTAGTCACTTAAATTCAGACTATTTTCCAGGTACAATTGTTTTTAAAGCTATTCAAATTGGAGTCGTGTATCGTTTAAACATTATTTTAGTCTAGTCTGGTCACAAACTTTCGTGGAACTAGACGCAAAAATTCCAGTTGCTGCTTCAGAATTCTAAGTGTGATGATTGCAAATTATTTTGAGTTCCGTCTACAGGTTCGGAGATGAATATTTACTGAAAATATATTGTTATTTTTGTAAATCAAGCCGGATATTTGGTTTTAAGTTAGGAAACTTATTAATTTGATGATTGATCGTGCCTCTAGGACCAGTATTTGCGGATACGTGCGTTATTATATCAGTCAGTCAGTCAGGACTGTGACTTTAATATGTGTGGATTAAAAATTTTGAAGTTATTCCAGGGCACTGTTTAAATTAAGAAAAATAGTGAGAAATAGGTTCCTGGCCGCTTATACAAGTTGCATTCGCTTTCTGACACAGGCACATGAACATCTTTTTAGTGTTCGTCCAATTTGTTTTTTCTGACTTTTTTACTTTTCTTTGTTCCTGATGGAAAATTATTTTGACTAGAATTTCCAGGCGTTCTGGTTCTCTAGGTTGCATTCCCCACAAAAACAGTTTAATCTAGAATGCTATAACAATTTTTAGTAAGCTTAAAAATAGTGCAATCAAATTGTATTTAACAAAACAAATCACCACTTTAGCACAATTAAATATAATTAAACAGCATGATAAAGAGCGAATGTAATCTTAAATTCAATTACTTTTATTTCTTTAGTTTTACGAGTAGTACCTATATATCGGCAATGTTCTCACCAAAGCGATTGCTGGCCCCTTATTCACAACGCTTCGATTCGGCTTCGATTTCGACAAGTCAGTTTTATTGGCATTATGACAGTGAGCGATATAGACATACGATATGTCCGATTCGGTTTCGATTCGAATGTTTGTGAACAGCCATGCTGGTCACGTTAATAACCGATTATCGCAATATTATGGCAGTCATTCGGTCACAAGACGCCCTCTGACAACGCGACAAAGAGTCCAGGTTCACCGAACAAAATGAACGTGACGATCGCGTGTTCGCGCAACGATTGCTTTGGTTAGGTCGCGACCTAATGTAGTTGTAAACGGTAATGCATTTCCTCAAATTCCCATTTACATGTAACTACTTAACCTAGGTTCAACTAGGTGGGATTTGAACCCGCGACCTCTCGATTGCTAGCCGATTCTATGGCCGTTTGGTCATTACAACGTCTATTAGGGTTAGTTAGGCTATTTGTCAATGTTGTACATTTATATTCTGGTATAATTACACAATTTCTTAGGTGTTTGTGATTTGTAATGGTGAAATATAGCTGTTGATAGTTGAACAGTCTACCTGATACTCATGTACGTAAAATTACCTGCCAGGGTTTTGTTCGAAAGAGTCACCGCGGCCCTGGAACGAAAGAGCATAGAAGGAACACGAATGGTTTTTAGACAGTACCTGTCTGAGTCTGACACGACCTTCTGCTCCGCCCAGAGCTCAGAACTCATTTAAAGATTTCACATCCTTAAAAGAAAGGTTTATACGTACCTCTCGACAAAAGATGTATGTTTATGTCAAGTCATTGGTCGAGTGGTCGCAATGAAAAATCATAAGTGGGAAATCAGAAAACAGCAATACGTCCAGCCTTTCCACAACTATGTTGGGGTCGTCTTCCGGTTTAAGCGAATGCAACTGAAGTTGCTCCAGTATTTTACATGGAGCGACTGCCCATCTGACCTCCACAACCTAGTTAGTACTGGATAATACGATACCCCCAAATTAACCCATTGATCGCCACGGTCAAGTAAGACGACAAGCCAAAAAGTACCTAATGTCGACAGACTTAGGGCACTTTTTTGCTTGTTCGGCTTGTCGTCTATACGTGACTGTGGCGCTAAAAAGGTTAAGACTGGTTGTCAGACTTTCAGGCCACTGACAACAGTCAACGAATTTTAAAGGACTACAAATGACAGCCGGGAACCTCGTCTTAACGAGCTTTTTCGAGACACGGAAGAAACTCGGTAATGGGTAGTTACTCCATCCACAGACCAACTTAGACAAGCTTGGTTTAACCTGAAAATTGATCCGCGATTGATTTAGCTCCTAAGACCTCATTAATAATCAATATCAATCAATACAAGCTGTACCCAGTTTAAAAACACATACGGAACCACTCACTGAAATCGCTATGCATATTAACCAACACAACTCATTCAATCATTCACCATTCGTTTGGTCGATTAGCATACACTAAACGAGACAAATTTTAATCGAACTATGTTTAATACTTCCAGTTTATCTTGACCCGCGGCAAAAAACGGCACTAACGTGAAAATGTACTGAATTTGACATTTATTTGACATTTACCGCAGATAGTGGCGCCACCCTGAAATGTCAAGATATGTTGGTGAATAATAATTATGCAGTTTGTATAGAAACTTTGCCATTTTGTATGCCCCATTGTGTGTTAATATTATTGAGTTAATTCCTTTTGCGAAAATAATAATTATTTGTGTCGTTTACTATTTTGGAGTCGATTGTATTAAAGTTATGGGTAATAGCGTATTAATGGTAACTTCTGGTCATTTTTAGTGCCTGTTAATGGATAGGAGTAGCCATTTTTTATCAGAGGATCGTGGTATTGTCCGGATAGGAAAGGCCACGACTTAAACGTTTAATTAATTACTGAAAGTACAAAAATACAAATCGATAAACAGAATGGTTGAGATAATTACAATTTATACGCTAAGGTGTGTTTTAATTGTCAAAAATTTGTATAAATACGTAGAATTAAGCTTTGTGCGTATGCAGTCAATTGCAAAACCCGTACCTAGAAAACGTTTTGAGTGAGGTTCTAGACAAACTGAGCCTCTTTTTAACCGACTTCCAAAAGAAGGAGGTTCTCTATTCGTGTGTATGTTTTTTTTTTATTGTAATAACTTTTATGGGAAAACAGAAATGGTCATTGGTCGTACATTGTGGGTTCAAACCCACTGCTTACATGCTTCTATGGCGCATGCATTACTTTGTGTAATTTATTTTATCACCACTGCGAACGATGAAGGAAAATTTCGTGAGTAAACCGATATGTCCTAGAAGAACCAAAAAATCGAAGACGTCTGACATCTACCAACCCACACAGGACCCGCGTGTTGGATAATAGCCCATTCTCATCCCATAGAGAGGCCTATATCTCAGCACTGGGAACATTACAGGCTCATAATCGCACCTTCAGAATGATACTTAACTCAAAAATCTATGAAATTGAGTTACGGTCATAGAGGGTCACTAAAAGGTACGCACTTTTAGGAGAATATTAAAGAAGCGTCGTTTTTATGGTAGAAATAGAATAAAGCTACCGAAAATTTTACGCGAATCGTTCTTGCCATTCACTTTTCTATGAACAAACAAGCATAGTTTTTGCTATGGAGAATAGTGGAAATAACTAACTTTGGTACTAACTATAAAACCACAATATTCCAAAAACAATTGAACTGAACTATCGCAAACTCAACATCAAAGTCAAGTCCCTAAATTGTTTGAGTAATTCCGCCATTTTCAACCAACTTAAAGCTACAAGAAATAATAATAAAAAAGTACGGACGAACTCCACCGTACGCCACAATATTAAACTAAGTTTAAAGACCTAACGTTTTAATTTTTATTGTGTTCGTGATAAAAGTTGTAACTTTGTACAGAGGTTATATTAGCTGAACTTTGTTCCAACGGGCCGTGTGTGCCTTGTAGTTTAGTAAATGATCTTTTTGTTATTTACGGAGTTATCTCTGTTCGGTGCCTGTGAGATGAAGGATTATAAGGTGGATTAAGTAAGTTTTTCCGACGTTATGGCGTTTGAGTGTATTCAAGTTATTTTTTCTTCCTAGGGTTTTATGTGAGAACGGTGCGTCATGCTAGGAGGAAAGATTTTATACAACAGTTTTGATTAAAGATAAAACTAAGGGAAATATGTTTTTGTATTGGCAATAAAGAAAATCTTTTCACATCAAGATTCACTGCCGCACTCAGAACTTTTTTTTTGGGATGGAAAATCACGTTTTACGATAAAACTCAATGCAGCACACTCAAAACATTGTGCTGATGGATCCTTTCAATACTAACGGGAGGCATTGGGGTATGGTCCAGGTATAGTTTAAAACAAACACTTTTTCACTTCTCTCGCTCTAAAATGCGTCTTTATGTCGTGCGTAGGCGACATAAAGTCGCGTTTTATGCTCTAGAGCATAAAGTAAAATCTTCGTCGAAGACCAAGGTAATCGGCACAGGTAATCGGCCCAACAGCCACACGAACAACTTCAACTTCATAGAATAACCTCTTTAATTTAATTCGTTTCGTTAGTATTCTAAGAACAAGGGCTGTTACTGCTTTTCATTACGAATACAATGAAAGCTGATGGGAATAGGCTTCCCTCAATTACCTAAATCGCTTGATGGCAATAGGCTTGCTCTTAATTAGGTTGGTTGATGGCAATAGGCTTGCTCCTAATTACATCAGTGGATGGCAATAGGCTTGCTCCTAATTACATCGGTTGATGGCAATAGGCTTGCTCCTAATAAGATTGGTTGATGGCAATAGGCTTGCTCCTAATTACATTGGTTGATGGCAATAGGCTTGGTCCCAATTACATCAGTTGATGGCAATAGGCTTGCTCCTAATTACATTGGTTGATGGCAATAGGCTTGCTCAAAATGTTTTTATAACTGAGCAGTATGAGAAAGTCAGATGTTATGTCAAGTATTCTACTGAAAAAAAAAAGTTAATTGGCGGGAACCATTGATTATTTTTACAATATTTACAAGTTGCTGTTTCATTTCCTCGCAATCGAAGTGAAAAGTAGAGTGTAAAACTCGTCCATAAAACCCATTTTACTCTCTACTTTATATCCATCCTCGCTCGCAAGCTCGCATCGGATGGATAAACGTCTCGCGCAAAATGATGCGTTTTATGCACTTGGTGTACAATCTACTATTTAACAAAAAATTTAACCGACTTAAAAAAAATAAACTGATTTTTCTTTTTAAGTTTATTTTTCACTTTTTTGTATATTTTTTTTTGAAGTCGATTTTATTATTTGTTAAAAAGATTTTATTTTTCACTTTTTAGTGGATCACATCATGTTCATGGGTCATAATGTGGAACAATGTAATTTTTTTTTTTGAGATTTGTTGATTTTTCAAAAACCGCTTGTCCGATTTCGATAAAAAAATTATGGGACCATTTGGGAAGCATACCCTTTCCAACAAAAAAGAATATTTCAAATCGGTTAGCAAGTGACGGAGTTATGCCGGAACAAACATCCTCCTTCTTGTTTTAGAAGTCAGTTAAAAATTATCGCAATGACGAGGACAACAAGTACCTTTCGGCTTTGTTAAGGGTACTTTTACACCCTTTAGTTAAAGTCAAGAAAGTATCATTGGCTTATGATCCACATTAAAGTAGCTTAAAATGTAACTAAAAAGGTTACTACAATATTATGTTTTAATTTATGTATTATCACTTTATAGCCTTAAATATAGTGTAGTAAACCGAAAATGTCACGTGAAAAGATTGTATCATGGTTTAAAACACTTTTTGACCGGTAATTACATATTATAAACTTAACATTTACACTTCTTTGACCTTTTAAATTCAGGCTTATGCTCGTAAGACTAAAGAAAATATGGAAGAACTTTGGAACCTACATTAAAGTTTAACCTGTTAATAACTATTTATTGTGACTTTTTAATTAATTTTTGAAATGGTTTTCAGAGCGATTAAATTATCTTTGTATTAAGATAATTAACAAGTTTTGCGTGCAAAAGCTCCACGGACGAAATAATTATTTTTTTCAAAGTACTAAATTTAGTTTGATCAAAATTATTCTTAGTCCTACTATGACGTCTTAAAACCGTCCTAACTTATTCATAATCCAGTGTGGTAAAGAGATGCCACTAGACACCCTGTATAGTTCTGTCACGTTTCCACACTGGAATAAGTTTAAGTTAGGATTGTTTTAAGATTTCGATTTCGAGAGACTAATCTGCCCTTGTGTCAATTGTCATACAAATCAGCTCAGTTCAAGAGGTGTGAAAAGTAGAAAGAGAGTAACTTTCGCACAATATTAGTATAAAGTAACTATAGATATTCAGAAACGTTTTGGGAAAATGAATTGACTCTGAGAATTTTTTTTTCAGTGTCCGGAAATTCTCCAGCGCTGAGCAAGAAGAACTGGATTAGATTCCCGGGTTGGGCAAAGTTTTATTAAAAATTTTTTTATTAGGATTTTCTCGTAAACTTTTGGGAATTACAGGCGTGGTGTTATGAATGTTAAATAATAGAAACACTAACATATAATTTAAAACAAAACGGTGCTATTCACAAGAAAAGATCTATAAACTGCATACCATCCCGTATGTAGTTTATATGTAGATCTAAAAGACGAGAAAGAAATCGATAAATATCATCATCATTCATTACCAATCATTCTCAAGTCATTTCCCCAGTATAAATTAGTCATAAATTCTTCTAAACATACATGTAAATATGTACTTAATCACATTAAGATAAAATTGATTAATCAGACGAACTTACCTTAAGTGAAGTCCGATTACAATTTCATGAAGGATGAACTGAAATATAATTGATTACAGTGTAGTTCCCAATTCGCTAGTATTTGGCATCGCAGTTTTAGAGAAAATAAAACAAAACTTTTTCTCTATGAATTGGACACACAGATTTGACACTCTTTAGAGATAGCGTTGCTCTATTAGCCCATTCGACAAGGGACTAATCCTAAAAAGGATGGGTTGGGTGGGTAATTATATTTCAGTTCATCCTTCATGAAATTGTAATCGGACTTCACTTAAGGTAAGTTCGTCTGATTAATCAATTTCATTTCATGATGAACTGAAATATAATTGATTACAGTGTAGCTGTTTAGAGTCTAAGTCGACATGGGCCACTCTTTTGGAAATACTTACCAAAAAACTTACCAAATCAATCTTATTGTTACATGAATCAAATTTATTTGAGACCAATATAGTCAACCTAATGCTTGTATATCTTAGGTAGGTATGATTCATAATCATCAATCTTAAGGTATTATATAATAAGTATGTATGTGTAAAAAGACAAAATAGCCATTATGTGGCTTACATAACTAGGGCGTCATTAAAGACAAACCAATGATAATTGGCTACTAGTATTTTCATGATAATAAAATACTATCAGTCCTGTCTCATAATCAGATACAATATGAAACAATAAATGCTATAAGTATGTATAGCTAATAATGCCATATTACTAAATTAAAACACTATTAATGACAGTGTACAAATAAAATAAATAATCATTAATAATAAGGAATGTTTGAATAAAACTTAAAACTGTATGTTTAAATTAAACTTATTAAGTTTGTGTAAAGATAAATAAAGGAATGTAAATATGATTTACATCTTCAAGTTGGTATTTAAGACGGTATTTGCCCCACACTAGGGATTTTCCCTGTATCGTGGGTGCGTGCACAAACATATAAAGTCACATACACAAATACCCAGACCCGAAACAACTATCTGCAGGTCATACAAATATTTGTTCCGTGCGGGAATCGAACCCGCGACACGCAGCTCAGCAGTCCAACCGCTTAGCCACTGCGCCAACCGTGCCGTCAAACAGACATAAACCATTAACATTCACTGATACATCATAAACCTTATCAATGTAATAGAACTATCTGGCTAGCCAATAGTTTTCCTAATGACATCTAATGACACCCCTGCCTGTTTAGCAAAATATGTGTCTGCATAAAGTGTGTTATGTGTGGTACATAATATATCAGTCAATCCCACTTCCCTTCATCAATAATTTAATTCTTCTACTAATTGTTTGTTTGGATGCCTGTTATAGGAAAGCAGGTTTCAGTTTTGATGACAGTGATATTTTTATAAGAATAGTAATGTACATAATGTATGTATTATGTCTTGTGACATGGACATATTGTCTTTTAATAACTGATAGAGTCTGCACTCTTTGAGCAGTAGCAAGAGCTAATAAGGTGACAAGCTTTTTACTTAATTTTTTAAATTAAAATTCAGATTATCCCCAATTAGACAGTGATTACTACTACACTACTATTGTAGGATCACAAGTATTCCCATACTTGTATAAAGCGGGTTGAATTCTTTAAAGACCCATGAGAAAACGCTTGATGTGATCATCCCTGTCAATTCATTCATTTAACAGAGAAGCGAAAGTATTGATCTAGCCTAATGTAACAAGCTGTAGCCAACATTATTTTGGTTTATGTATAATGTATTTCAGTGAGGTATTGTATTAGATCTGGTATTGAATCACACTGTGATTTTGGCAGAATAAGTACCAACTCTTTAAGTGAATGCATTTTGCAAAAGATGGTCGCTGCCGGAGTAAGCTGGTTGCTTTATGGGTGTTTGGTACTGAAAGGAGATTGTAATAAATTATTATTAGAATAGAATATGATTGGTTTTATAACCATCGTCATTTTTACCAAAGGATATCTGACAAGTCCACGGTGGGTACCTACACCTACTCATATTTCCTTGCCCCCCCCCTTTTTTTTAATTTTTGAAGACAATTCGTAATTAATGTCAATGGTATGAATGTGTATAAAAAAAATAGGAGCTCTATTTAAATGAGAAGGCATCTATCTGAAATGCATATGGGTCTCTATATCAAGTTCATGACACATATGCTTTACAATTTGAATTAACTCCGGTAGCTAGTAAATCATAATTGATAATTCCCACTCTGTGGCAATGTTAGTATGCCTTGATTCCTCATATGACAAGTTATATTTAGATTTTATGTAAGGCTATTAAATCATAAATGATAATTCCAACTCTGTGGCAATGTTAGTATGCCTTGGTTCCTCATCTGACAAGTTATATTTAGATTTTATGTAAGATGCTTGGAGATTAATACACCTAGCTTCACACCAAACCCATATCCTTCTACTACCATCATTTAGGTTAGACATTGAACACTACCCATCTTGTTAATGCAAGCAATGGCAGTAGTGTTGTCAATTCGAAGAAGAATATCACAATTATTTTTTGAATTTACAAAGCATTTTAAACCAGAAAATATTGCCCTTAACCTGGTTTATGTGATATATTTGCTCTGATTGTGACCACAGGCCTCCAACATTTTCACCATAGCAATGAGTATCCCAACCTGTCAGGTCTGTATAAACTTGTAAATCAAATTTTCTTCACTGCTATGCTTCTAAGTTTTGCTGATAAGCATGGTGTCATTGGTAGAGGAATAACATAATTATATTCCTTCTCCATTGAAAGTCAACGGTCAATTATTGGTCATGGTCAATGTGGCGAGGGGGGCTTAGGGGAGGCCTATGTCCAGCAGTGGACGTCTTTCGGCTGAAATGATGATGATGATGACCATTGAAAAAGTAAACCATAGGTAATGTCATGGATGCATCATAATTAATAAAATAATTGATTGATTGTCTGATAAAAAGATGGTTTGATTTCAGTAATGGTATTCCATTTCCATTTGTTTTGTATGTACTATGCCATATTATGATAAAGCTGGCCATGCTGCTACTAATGTGCCTAAAAACAAGGCAAAATTCTCTTATTTTAAATTTTAGAATTTAACATACCTACTCTTCATTGTATTTCTTTTTTTTTCAAAAGGTATGGTTGGTAGGTAGGCACAATGATTTGGAGTTAATCATGAATCCCAGTTTAGAACATTAACAAGGTACTAGGGTACTTTTGTCATAATTAATAAGGGTTCCTAGTTGACTACGGAACCCTAATAATAGCATATGAACTATAACACACTAATTGTTGTTTTCATGTTTTGTAAACACTCCTTGTAATATGCTTGGTCAATATATAAAATATCATTAATGTAGATTATGAATAAGTGGCCTAAATTTCTTGCATAAACAACCACAGGTATTAACAATTTGATGAACAAACTAGGTGCAGTACATAGTCCATATGGCAATGCTGTAAATTCATATAAGGTTCCATTGAATTCAAAACAAAGGAACTTTAAATCATAAATATGACTTCCTTAAGTCTATGCAACACACTTATTAATGATCAGCAATTAACCTTACTGCAGTGCTGACTTTTACATACTTGTTCAAAGGTTTTAGATTTAAAATTAACCTGTTTGCCATCAGGTTTTGAAACAAGGAAAATCTTTTGAGATGTATTCTCCCTTTGGATGACAACATGGTGTTATAGCTCTTAATTGTAAAAGGTGAACAATTATGAACAAAAGCTTCCTGCATATGTGTAATTTCACAATCAGGTAAATTATTTTTAGGACTGAGACATGAAAGGGACATGAAATCCTTAATCCACTGCAATATAATGGGGTCATTTGTTGATTACAACCAACAAACAAAATATGTACCTTGTTTATTTCCTGCTATTGTGGTAGACATCCCGGGTTCTCTCGGAACGCTGTGGGTTCAAGGATGTTCTGCGGTGTGATGGCTGTGGTCGAGTCTGTGGTCCATCTCATACCATCTCCTTGGTTGGTTGATGCTTTCAACTGTTGTGGTTGACTCTTTCTGTTTACCATATATTTGTTACTTATGTTTTAAGCAGAAATTGCTGGCTTGGTGCAGTTTTCTTAATAGAATTTGAACTCTGTTGTATTAGGCATCTTATTTACCGCAATTCTTTGATAAATTGCCACCATTTAAAAATAGTTTTATGAGTAATTTCTATGAAATGCTTGTGCAGAGCCACTACAGACCTTGTTTTTAGTTTCTTAATGATAGAGTTCACACACCAACTTGTTGCTTCACCAAGTGATTTTAACATAGTTATTTTATCTAGTAGGATTTTTATTATAAGAGACCTGATTTTGTCTATTATTGTAAGTGCTGTGCCCACCTGTCTTTGCTGGTAAGCGATACACTTATTTCTAGTTATTCCCATTTTAGAGATCACTAGCTTTACTTTGGTGATGATAAGGATTCAATATCTGGGATTTCAACAAAATGAGTGTCACGTTATTCATCAGGGCCTGATGTTTGACAAATTTCACACCTTTTAATGATTTTTTTCTCAAAAAATGATGAAAAAATACCTTACTTGGTCCCTTAAGGTTTCTCAATAGCATTTGACTTGCACTACACAGTATCTCGTACTGTCGCATATGCTGGTTTTGATCAAATCGGCATCACGTGCCGATATAATAGAAATCTGACATCCAAGTTGATATCTTGTAGTGTTTGTAAACACTGTATATTGTAAGGTTTCTCAACAGCATTAGAATAGCACTGAACAGTATCTCGTACTGTAAGCACATGCTGGTTTAGATCAAATTGGCAGCTCGTGCCGTTTGTCATCAAAGTAGATATCTCGTATCAAAGTTGATCTTCGTGTTTGGTAACTCGTACTAACACGGTAAACAGTATCTCGTACTGTAACCACATGTGGGGCTGGTCGGCATCGGCAACTCGTGCCGGTAACAGAAATCTGTTATAAACATCAAAGCTGATATCTCGTATCAAAGTTGATCTTCGTGTTTAAGTATCTCGTACCAACACGGTATATTATCCTCGACCATTGCTGTAGCCAGCCACGTTTTTTTTGACTTAGTTGCACCTAAAACAAAAAGCTTACCTTCGTTATCCGAAGTAATGACGAGCAAAGGGCTCAGGTCAAGTCCGGTCCCGGTCGACACTTTGCCGTTGATTTAAACTGAGGTTGCGTTTGGCACACCATCGGGACTCCGTATTTTGTTTCGACGTCGTCAATCCAACTTATACAAGAGTATTTCCACATTTTTCCAATAAGTTTTTCTTCAGAAACCATTTTTACTTGCGATGCCGTTCAACGCGCGAAAAAGAAGTGTCAAATCTGTGTGTCCAATTCATAGAGAAAAAGTTTTGTTTTATTTTCTCTAAAACTGCGATGCCAAATACTAGCGAATTGGGAACTACACTGTAATCAATTATATTTCAGTTCATCATGAAATGAAATAGACATCCATTTAACACTTTAATTAGCATCAAACAATGTAACAAACATGATCTCAATGAACTTAAAGTAAATTAATTTACATTAACTTTTAAACAAGACCCAAGGGTGTATTTTTTTCAGCAATAATTTACACTTATAATGATTTTCTCGTTACCTTGTACTTGTAGGTGCAATCACCCTAGATGGCATGTAATCATATCCTGCTATATTATGTGGCATGCCATTTGTGTCCTCAATTTGCAATTAAAAGAAATGGTTTTACATATTTATTTACAACATTTAATAACTAATTTAAAGGAATGGTTAATTTTTCACCTGTTTAACGATAAGAATACTTAGGACTAATTTGGTTTTGTAAGTGTGTATAATATGGAAAAAAATATTTAGAGGATGGTATCGCAAGAAAGTGTCTGATAAGTAATAGTAATAGTATGGAAGAAGAAGACATTATGGCACAAACCCAAAGATAAGGGCAAGCTAATGCAGATGAAGTGCACAGATATTGTTTTATTTAATAATAATAATAGTTTATTTTCCAACAACTTAATACTATTTTACAATGCAATGTGGCAACAATTTCAGTGAGAGCAAAGAGATTAGCGTCTGTAGCCGAACTAGGCATAGCCTGTATTTCAGCTATCAGCACCATTCCCCATTATTTAGACAGTTTTTGGCTTTTCGGACTCACAAACGACACACGATGGCACGGTTGGCGCAGTGGCTGAGCGATTGGACTGCTGCGCTGCGTGTCGCGGGTGCGATCCCCGCACGGAACAAATATTTGTATGGCCTACAGATAGTTGTTTCGGGTCTGGGTGTGTTTGTTCATGTGAGTTTAATGTTTGTGAACGCACCCACGATACAGGAGAAATTTCTATTGTGGGGAACAGAAAGTTTTTTTTTTTTTTAAAAACGTTGTTTTTAAAAAAAAAAAAACTTTCTGTCTAACGTACTTCGGTATTTCGAACTTCGGAGTAACGTAATACAGTCTTATAATTATTACTATAAAATTAAGTAACAAAAAGCTGTAGATTTTGTGATAAATAAACAAATAATTAAAAACATTAATGTTTATCCTGTGTCGGTACTGATTTTAATCAACCTTTCTGTTTTACCTGTTATTTTGATCACTACAGTAAAAATTGCATAACTTTTGAGTAACAGCTAGAGAAGTAATACGGAATAGGACATGCCGTGCCTACCCCAAAATAATATGATGCTAGCTTGATGGTTTTTACAAATATTTTTGTTACTGAATAGTTTCACGCAATTGGCATGCAGAATTCCTAAATAATTTAGAAATATCTTAGACATGTGCTTGACCTCTTAGATGGCAGGATTTCTAGATTCTTATCGTGAGTGCATGGTCAATGACAAACATTTATGCAGGTATCAACAATAAAATCACACTGCCCTATATTCCCAAGACTCTTTAAAGCACTAAAGCCAGTCTGACTGCAAAACAAACCTTCAGAATATTATCCATCGTCCTTCAAAAAGGTCCTACACTCGAATAAACACAGCAACCAGTCACGCCGCCGATAATTTATTTTATTAGCAGCCATATTGGATTTAAAGTCAATACTTCGAGTCTTCGACATAGCAGAGGTACAGTCGGGGCTCAAGTAATTTTATAAAAAGTCAACTATTTCCCGCAATTTGTGCGCGCTACAGTACATAGTCAGCTTTACTGGAAGCTTTTTCTGTCCCGTTCCATTTAAATTTCATTTAAACAGGACTGGATCCACTCTGCGGGAATTTCCAGACATATTGAAACTGCTGTGCAATGATTATTGTGGCGGTGAGTGTTTGTATTTTAAATTGTAGCTGCTATAGCTTTTTGAGACCACTTAACTAAAGATACGTTGTTTTTTGAGGTAGTAATGGATGCAGTACAATTGGTTTTGATGCTGAGCGGCACCTGATTCCTGACTTCCATCTCACAACTGACGACAACCTATAAATTGGCTATTTTTGTCTATTTGCATAATTATCATACATCATTCACAGTATTACATGAATTATTTCGTTTTTTCAGTGCTGAATTCTGGAAACAAGTTGTGTACTCTTTATAGGACTACGTTCCGATTGCGTAGCGGCTGACAACAACCTAAGAGTTGTGTCTAGCATGCAAAGTTTGTTATTCAGAGTTGCTTTCACAATCGCCCATATTGGTCGGATCTTTAGATGGACTGTTATCTATAACCTAAGAGATTTCAAAGAAGCATAGAGCGGCCATTGGGAATCCTGTCATACACAGAAAAACGAGAGACTGACTTTATACAAAGTAGTTAAATGTAATAGATTACGATTTCCCTCGTCTTGCCCGGTTAATGGCCCAAAATATTTAAATGCCTTTATCTGTTACCTGAATATGTAAGTAAGATACTTTTAAATGAATGTGCAGTAGGCTGTATGTTTGTATTGAAAGAAAAACAACTCCATATATGCAATGAAAATGATCATTGTAGTGTATATCTATTTAATAGATATGTTAACACTGTCTCACAGCCACAAGTGGTTAGGTACGCTGTCACTAATGACGTCTGTCAGTTACATGATGGCGCGAAGTTATGACGGTAGAGCGGCCTGGACCGCAGACTTGGTGGTGTTGTGTGAGCCTGTGATATAGTAGAAAACAGTGACAACAACCTATTAGGTCTACCACCAGAGGATACCACAAGTGGCGACGAGGATAAATTTACATATTAATACTTAGGAAAAGTTTGCAAGAAACTGTCCACAAAGTTGAAAAAAAAAAAAAATTATGTTGTTATTTGAGTGTAATTAATACTAATAATTAATGATTATTGTATGCCACACGTACTGGCATTAAGTATTTCAAGGTAAGGGAAGAGTTCTGTTATTGTTTTATCACAATGGGCTGTTTTACACTATTTTGAAGAGATAGATTACACAGTATTAAATGAATTCTGTGAAGTGAAGTGATACATGGCGTCTAGATATTCAACTTGTTGGTAAGTTATTATGAACTTAATTAAGTATTTAGTAAGTCGGAACTGGCTCAGTTGCCATGCAAGGAGAAGAAAAAAAAAAAAAAAAAGTATTTAGTACTTACTGAACGTCAAACTAGATACTAGGATTCTAGGATATCAATAGAATAAATACAAGTTGATGACAAATGATTTAATTCATAACACATTGGTTTTAAACTTCACTTATCTGTTATAAGCAGACTGCTAACAATAGGTTAAATTCTTAATATTCCTATAGCTGTGAACATGTTGACTTACTTCCTAGTAAGTAAGACTTTGTATTAGAGTGATGATTTATCACAAACCATTTCCTATAGTGACTAATAATAACCTTGATTGTATGAAGTATAGGTAAGTAACCTAGGTACTTATTATTTTGAAAAGGTCCATTATTTGACGTCACCTCAAACAGTCCTTTTAAGGGAGAACTGACATTTGTTGAAGACTAAGCATCAAGTTATTTTGATGATTTTGAGTAGTCTGATTTTGTTGATACCTTCTCCTAAACAATATGAGTACAAACTTAATAGGTACTTATAATTAAAATATACCTAGGTAATTGATATGTGTTTTTATTAGACAAAATAAACATTGTATGGAGTATAACTTCAAGCCCTACAATTTAAATATTATGTACTAAGAAAAATATAGGTATGTAGATATGTAGACCTAAAGAGCAATGGAAAGAAACATGTCGAACATCAGGCTTAGTGACGGAATCTGAAATTTGGAAATAAGAAAGAAGACAAAAGTAACGGATATAATAGCAAATAGAACATCTAAAATGGAGTCGGACAGTGCATATGCTATGTTGCAAAATAAATAATGGAGTTTCTGGAGTTTATTCATAACCTTATAGTATCCAGAAGCGGACATTAGGAAACAGGGGTGTCCGAAAACAAGATGGACCGTCGATATCAGTCTAACCCTAGGGCCATACTAGTCCAGAGTTGCAGATGACCGAGTTCAATGGAGAGAGCTGGAGAGGTCAATGCCAAGAGGCACGCGGAACTGAGAGAGATATTATAAGAATAAAGAAAAAACTAATTGTGTGTATTTGGTATAGCTATGTCGAGGAGATATCCAGTTTTGTTTGTTTTGTTTATTAATGTGATGTCCGGCCTATGAAAATGGATTGTTCAGTCTGTAAAGATACCTCTGTCAAAATACAATTTCGAAGTTTATTATTATTATGTAGATACCTGGTGTGTCGAATGAAATGCAAGTATAGAGAAGTATGTAAGGAGGACATGCTGTGGCGATCCCGAATGAATTGGAGTAGGGGCAGGAGAATGTTGACACTATGACTCATTGGTTTCAGGCATGGTAGCTTGTTGTGCGGTCCAGGTTTTGATCACAGGTTGAGGAGAGCTTGTTGGGTTTAACTCCTAGAAGCCAATGGGTCGGGATTACTGTATGATTGATGGTATAAGATTGCCCCATAATGCAAGCTTGATGTTATGTAAGGTTATGTTAATAATATGCAAGAATATTAATAATAGAATAATAATATGTGCAATTTAAAGTGAACATTCAAATAATAACAGCCTATGACTGAGGGGCAAGTCTCTTCTTGTACAGAAAAAGAAGAAGAAATTAAGTGTTTGAAAAAAAAATATATACTTAAGCATGGTTGACAAAGGATTAGCTTGTGGCTTGATAGAGTTAATGCTCGATTCGATCTTTGGATTGAACTGTGTTGCCTGGATTGGTTCGAGGTCCACCCATTGCATGCCGACTTTCCTCAATGCCTCGGAGGATACGTGGCAGTGTAGGTGGTTAGTGTCCTGAAAATCTGACAACCGGTTTTGCCAAGGGGTGTCGTGCTACCGGGTACTGACTGAGTTGTGGGAGTTGGATGGGCGGTCGCTCCGTGTGGAGTGATGGTATTCGGCTGCATCTGGTTGGACGGGAGGCCGGGCGGCATGACTGAGAAAAGGTTAGGCAGATAATGATAAGTACTGTTGTACCACTCTTGTGCATGAAGTTTAAATAATTAAAATACTGTTTGACAAAATTATAGTTTGAAATAATTCATAAATAAATATAGTTACACAGGTCACTTAGTTCAGAGTAGGGAACCGTAATAATGGTGGTTGTGTAATGGTTTAACTGAACTACGAGGCTAATGTATAAATGTCGGCATCGAGTCGTATTCGGTAAAATTAATATTGTACCTACAGGGTTATTCGTGCCACCCATGTACTGTGTTTCTAATTCGTCTTATTGTTTGAGTGTATCGTTGTACGAGACTGTTTTCTTCATCCAACTCTACCCACCGGGGCCCACAGCTAACCAATGATTAGTGCTAAAAAATTATCCCTTCCCGAAATAGTATAATGTGTTTTAGTAATAACTATCATACAAATCAAAGATATTAAATAGTAAACGCACGGTTGGCGCAGTGGCTGAGCGATTGGACTGCTGCGCTGCGTGTCGCGGGTTCGATCCCCGCACGGAACAAATGTGTGTGTGGCCTACAGATGGTTGTTACGGCTTTGGGTGTGTTTGTGCATGTGAGTTTGATGTTTGTGGACGCACCCGCGATACGGGAGAAATTCCTAATATGGGGCAACGTAAAAAAAAAAAAAAAAAAAAAAAAGATGATATGCAGCAATAACACATATAAGTATCTCATGTATTATATTGAATTTATTAAGAGCGGTGATGGCCTTGCTCGACTTAGGTCGTGGGTTCGAAACCAGGCAGGTTTTTTGTGTTCATTCACTCATCACCAGGGAACGCTCTTAGTACGGTGAAGGAAAACACTGTGAGGAAGACCGGCATGTCCTAGAACCAATACTTCTAAGGCATGTGACATTTAACCATCGCACTGTTTACGCGTGGTAAGATATTTAAGGCAACCATTAAATTGGGATGCGAATATCCATAACATTTGTTTTTAACAAGCAATAAAATTGGATGGAGCAACCGCTGAGTTGGCTCAAAATAATCCATTACATTGGCTGGACAAAGGCAATTAAATTGGATGGAGCAACCATTAGGTTGGCTCATGAAATCCATTAAATTGGATGGAGCAACCATTGGGTTGGCTCATGATAATCCATTAAATTGGATGGAGCAACTGTTACGTTGGCTCGTGATAATCCATTAAATTGGATGGAGCAACCATTAGGTTGGCTCATGAAATCCATTAAATTGGATGGAGCAACCATTGGGTTGGCTCATGATAATCCATTAAATTGGATGGAGCAACTGTTACGTTGGCTCGTGATAATCCATTAAATTGGATGGAGCAACCATTGGGTTGGCTCATGAAATCCATTAAATTGGATGGAGCAACCATTGGGTGGGGTGGCTCATGATAATCCATTAAATTGGATGGTAAATATCCATTAAATTGACTGATGAGAAGAAGTAACTAAATTTGACGTGTTCACTGGAGGGTAGCGGTCATTAATCCTCACGGTGACCAGCCGGCTTGGAGAAATATGGTGAACATAATAGAAGAGAAATTAAATCCACTACTTGAAGAAAATCCCAAACTTAACAAGGTGATGATAATGGAAAACAAAGTTGAGAACCTAGAAAAAGAAATGCGGAGAAACAATATTCAGCTACATGGGTCAAAGAAACAGAGACAAATAACACTGAGCTCATGAATTTAGTTGTGGAATTCCTAAATGACATAGGAAAAAAGTGTGGAATATGAGAATTTGAGATGTGGGAACTCAACCAGATAATAAGAGTCAACATAATGATGTTACAAAGGATTTCCCTAAAGAGGTATTACAATTTAGAAAAGAACTCAAAATTACAACAACAGGAAGAAAAGAAAAGAAGAAAGGATATTCGATATGATAAAATTATAATGAATAAATAAAATGTAAAAATCTTTCTCTACATCAGAAAATGTACGAAGATATATTATTATCCAGGTATAGAAAGAGAGAAGTCTTGGTCTTCTCTGGGTCATCAATAATTTAAACTGAAAAAAGAAAAAACAATCAAACCACAAAGTTTTTGGAAAGTTCGCTTTATTTAATGTATTTAAATTCAACCCCATGATCGGTTACGGGGCAGGGACCATTGGAACTTTTCTTTAGAAGATGTCATTGAAAAAAAATATGACCGTTACAAAAAAAAAAAAAAAAAAAACAATGAAAAAGAAAGGAATATGGAAATAGGAAGAGGAATATGGAAATAGGAAGAGGAATATGGAAATAGGAAGAGGAATATGGAAATAGGAAGAGGAATATGGAAATAGGAAGAGGAATATGGAAATAGGAAGACGAAATCATACAGACCCGCAGAGGTTAGAATAGACGATGGAGTTCATGAAAATAGTCTAATAAACTATTAACCTTAATCCTACTCCACACTTAGTGGAGGCTACTGGAGGTAATGTGCAAATGGGGTAACTGGGTAAAACCTGAGAGGGTACATTGTACATGCATTTAGAATTGGTTGGTATATAATTGGCCAGTGGCAGTCAGTCTTAGATGATAAAGTACATCTGATAACAAAAACATGCTAGTATAGTGGAACATTTTATATTCCTTAGTTATTGAATTAGCTTGATTACTGAATGTAATTGTGAGCGTATTTGGGTAAAGCATTTTGATTAAAACAAATATAATAAGGAAGGGATGTAGTGTATATCTATTTAATAGATATGTTAACACTGTCTCACAGCCACAAGTGGTTAGGTACGCTGTCACTAATGACGTCTGTCAGTTACATGATGGCGCGAAGTTATGACGGTAGAGCGGCCTGGACCGCAGACTTGGTGGTGTTGTGTGAGCCTGTGATATAGTAGAAAACAGTGACAACAACCTATTAGGTCTACCACCAGAGGATACCACAATCATCAAAAGCAAAACCCAGCATAAACTGTAACCAAAAATTATCTCCCAGACATAGTTTTATGATAAATGATAATGCTAGAGCAAAATATTCGTCTGGCCGAAAGATATTGATTTCTGAACGAACTGCTAGCAGAAAAATATGCTTACATCACACAGCCTTTGTCTCCATCGTGGAGATGCGAAAGCTATGAGAGTATGGAGAAGGACTCAACATTGTATTCATGTTCAAAAAAAGAAGCGTGTTTGAATAATGTTTATAGGACACAAATGGGTACTTTTTAGGAGGTAGTAGCCGAAAGGCAAAAATGGAACCCTTATAGATTCGTCATGTCAGAGACTGGAAGCTAACCAGTACTTAGGAAAAAACTGGCCAGGTGATAATGATGAATTATTATTATGGCAAACTTTAACTTTTTTTTTATTTTTTTTATTATAAATGGGCTTGCTCTTGACTTCAATCTTGCCCTAGGCAGAGATGATGTCGACGATGGAACGAGCTTACCCAGAAGAAGCCTGTTTACTCGCGACTTAAACAGATTAGGGTTATATGAACTCGGAAAAACCGACGCAGGCAGGGAATTCCACTCCTTGGCTGTGCGCATAATAAAGGGCCCAGCAAAGCGCTTCGTTCGAATGTGTGGAATGTCGACTAGATATCGGTGATACCCTGCAGTACGTCTAGTCTCCCGATGGAAGAAGGGAGATGGTGGGATCAGCTCGTGGAGCTCTTGCGCACACTCTCCGAAGTACAGCCTGTAGAAGACCGACAGACATGCGACTTTGCGACGGTGGGCCAGGCTATGTAGCTTGATAACCAGCTTATCGCCATATTATCAACTTAACTGCTGGACTGCATCGTTGGTCTAGTGGTCACAAGCGCGACTGCCGGCCATGAGGTTTGGTTCCTAGTCGGGCTAAAATTTATTGAGTTTTTAAATTAGTAATTTCTCAGAAGTAGCCACGGAATTTCGACGTATGCCCGGTTGATGGCAATAGGCTTGCTCGCATAGAACTTAAACATAACTAGCGAAATGTGGGAGTACTATTATATATATATATTATACTACTAGCGGACGTCCCGCGGTTTCACCCGCGTAGATTCCGTTCCCGTGGGAATACAGGGATAAAAAGTAGCCTATGACACTCAGCAATAATGTGGCTTTCTATTGGTGAAAGAATTTTTAAAATCGGTTCAGTAGATCCCGAGATTACCCCTTACAATTTAACAAATATACAAACACACAAACTTTACCTCTTTATAATATTATTATTATTATTTTCGTAAACTTATATAGTTTCTTAGCTATTCAGCTAGTTTTAACTACGGTTAACGGGTCTAAACCAAGTTAACGTAGCGTGTGTGTGTGTGAGTCGTAAGAGGAAATCTCATTTTCCTCGATTTGCATGAACTTCCTTACTATTCTGCAGGTGTTTAGAATTGCAGCCTTTTGGAGTGTAATATATATTGAATCCTTAAGGTCTATTAATTTGAGGCTATGGTGGAGGTGATTGGGTATAACCCCCGTAGCGGAGACAACTATGGGAACTACGTACACCTTTTCCTGTTCCCAAATTCTGGTTACCTCTTCTTTTAGTTCCACATATTTACAGATTTTTTCTCCTATTGTTTTTTGCAAGTTATGTGTATTAGGAACTGCTATGTCTATGAGGTAAGTGACTTTATTAATTTTATCCTGTATATTATTATTAGTATAGAAGTATAGATATAATATTATTATTATATATACTATATTAGGTACACCTCTGTCTATCCTACCTGTGTTATGTTTTAACTTAACTTTTACAGAGGAAATAAACAAACCAAGTCTCCAATCTTCTCTTACTTGACTTTCACCTGGCACAATATAACATGCTAATAATAAAATCCTCATAACTTAAAGATGTATTGTGACCAGGCATTAATTAGTACTTTCCAGACAACTTCAGCTACATAATTATTTATGTTAATCAAAACAGTTAATGAAGCTCCGATAATATATGAAGTCATAAACACGAGGCCTGTATAGAAACTGGATTTTATTGAAGTCGCTACAATCGTCGCTTTGAGTAAAATGAAATGTCAATTTATTTATAAGTTTTTATTTAGTTTCATTTCTATTAATAGGCATGTCAGTGTGTCGATAAAAGTTGACTTTACATACTAAAAGTTATTAATTGATTAATGGTGTCTACAAATGTCAAATTGATCGAACTGCAACATTAAGCATTATATATCATGTTACGTTCAGAAATTCATTCGTCGATCTCTCAAACAGATTTAAAATACGAACGTTGTATTTATGGCTTTATGCTTTAATCTATAATCGGTACAAAAACCGCCATCTTGTTTTTTTTTTCTATAAAATACCACAGACAATATCACAAACAGCGCCGTCCTGTCAATGTTAATCAAGTACCAAAATAACCATAAAGCACTGAATTCTGAATTTAAATATGACGTCATTTCGTCATAAACCTCACTTGCTTTTAGCACATGTTTGCATATTTGTGTTTTCCTGTAATAGAATTAAGTAAAGTTCTTTCATTGACCGTGCATAATTCCGAAACGGTAGATGACAAGTCATAATGGTTTATTGCAAAAATTACAAACAATATAACATTATAACCCGTGTTAAATACTATACTATTTAGTATATTATGTAAATTGTAATGTTTCTTTAAAAATAAAAATTAATTATAATTTTAAACTCGCTTCAACCATTTTTACACTGCATTTATTTCTCTTTTGCATGTTCTACATGCATTTGCGAAACTATAATTTGTACATAAAATTATCTATTAATTCCTTCGTGGGTTTTGCAATTTTTGTACAAGATTGAAGTCTTCAATCTGTTTAATCGTAAAATAACTAAGCTAAATGCAAATTTTATTGCTTATTTTATTACAGAATATTATAATTATGTTGGCACATAAAATAAACTTTAAAGGTTTAACACTGTAGTTATTTTAGAGTTAAAACTAACTTGGAAAATGTATTTAGATGTATCAGATTTAATTAAAGTGATCTCCAAAAATAATTGAAATGGTAATTCAAGTTTCCTCTAATTAATTTTCTGTATCGTGTTGTAATTTCTGCAGTAGGTACCTACTTAGATAGTAAAAACATAAAGTATATAAAGTGCAATTTGTAAGAGGAAATGATGCATTTCCTGAGCAGATACGTTAACCACTTGATATTTTATTGAAATAGACAGTTGTCTACTGTTCGATGTGAATGTTGGTTGTTGGATGCTATTTTATTTGAGCTACATTATCTGATCCGTTATTCTCATTGAAGAATGAAAACTAAGTAAACATTTGTACGAACTACCTGCGACCAACAAATATGTTTACCAAAAAGAAAAAGCCCTCTCCACACTCAGACAACCAGAGCATTTCAGGATTTGGAACAAAGGACGGAGTTACACGAGTGAGTGAGAGGGCAAACATAATCCACTTATACGTCACGCGCGGGTTGCTCCCATACATTTTTACTGGAGAAAATTCGGGAATACCCTTAATGCATATTAAGCCGGGATCCCGAGTTATTTGCTATGAGGTATCGGTATACCTATTGAAATGAAATTTTCCGCAGTGTGGGCTTTTGGGATAACGAAGGTTCTGCACACTTTTGTAGGTAAGAATGTGACCCTTCCCGAGTTCGGCCGGCCAGATTATTGTTTCAAGTACTATATTTGGAATACCGCAAAGCGGTTTGGAAAACGGTCGGCTATTCATAGAATTTATGCATAATTTAATACATGTTTTGTAAAACGAAATATTTAATAGTTGCGGTTTCGACATTCATTACGTGTTATGTGTTTTAGCTAGTACATTTATAAATTAACGGGGTATATTAAATAGATCGCCGGTTAAATGTAAGTGCTTCTAACATTCATTTATCCTGTTATGCTTATAATCTTTTAGCGGCAAGTAGTGTAGTTTATAGTGTCGTTATAATAAGTGGTTAATGTGGGATCAAAACATCTTAAACGCTTATAAGGAAGTGGTAATATCTAATAACTTTGACCACGCATTAACTGGTTCTGTCTCTAATTTAATCGGAGTAAGCGAAGTATAATTATTTTGTGCTTGAGCTTCGTTTAGACGTTATTATGAAGGACAAATATTTAAGAAAGTTTAAAAGCTTGTTGTAGAAATAAGTGAAATCATCACAATAATCAAGAATCGTGTTTTTATTCATTTGTTTGGCATTACAAGATCAACAATTACTCTATCAATTTTGTGTGCGGAACCCTGTTGTTTTTCCGTATTCTTTTTTTTAAAAACGATCCAATATTTCATTATAAATCGACATGTGAAGACTTTGATAGACTTTTTTTATAAATTACCCCTGATTTTATGTTTTGTATACAAGCTTTTTCTTTCCTCCTGATGTTTTGGTATTTTAGTCCATAAACACCAAGACAGACGAGAATGGAAGCTAACCACGTATTGTGCCGACCCCAAATAGAAAGGGACAAGAGTAGGAAGATGATGATAAGTCCAAAAATACCAAGTGAGGCAGAAAATTTACATAAACTGGTAATTGGCACAAGTCTAAACTCGACTCCAACAAATTCCTGATAGAAAACCATTTTTCTCGACTTGGATTTAAACTCAGTACCTCGTGCCTAACAGTAAGTACTGTTTGAGACTACTAGACAAATTAATACATATTATTATAATATATCTACAAAACATTCATAACATCACGCCTGTAATTCCCGAAGAAAGAAGAAGAAGAAGAAGTGTACCTAATAGTACCTACACTTACATTTCGCCAGTTATATTTAAGTCCAATGTAATTAATAGGGGGCGAGCCTATTGCCATCAACCGGTCACAAATTCAGACTTCGTGGCTGTTACTGGTAAATTCCTGATGGAAGAACACTAACACTTTGCCCGACCCACAGGAATATAACCCAGGACCTCATGCTCAGAAGTCGTGCTTGCCACAACTAAACGAACGAGGCAGTCATCAATCTATAAAACAATACCGTTAATCTCTACTATGAGTTATTCCGGTCTGATCCCCTAAAACTGATACCCTAGGGGATCCGTTTTATTATAAATTATTTTCTATTCCGGTCTGATCCCCCGTAAAAGAATCGGATACCCTGACACATTTTTAGGACAGTCAGCAACAAAATATTTGTACAGGTTCTATTAGATTAAAAAAAAAGAATAGGTAGTAAAGTCCCACAAACTACCAGGAGAACAGAAGTAGGAAGGAGGTATTGGAAATTGGAATCTTCAAATCAAATCTTTACGCATTTATAGTAAAGTCCTACAAACTACCAGGAGAACAGAAGTAGGAAGGAGATATTGGAAATTGGAATCTTCAAATCAAATCTATATTTTATGCCTATAAAGTAAAGTCCCACAAACTACCAGGAGAACAGAAGTAGGAAGGAGGTATTGGAAATAGGAATCTTCAAATCAAATCTATATTATGCCTCTAAAGTAAAGTCCTACAAACTACCAGGAGAACAGAAGTAGGAAGTAGGTATTGGAAATTGGAATCTTCAAATCAAATCTATAATAAGAAAGAAAAGAAAGAAAGAATACTCTTTATTATGTACACCAAATTACAAAAAACCAATAGTAAAACATTTTACAAGGGGTGACACAATGGGCGGTCTTATCGCTTAAAGCGATCTTTTAAAGACAACCTTTAATAAGCCTTTCTATAATACCATACCATCTATAATACCATGCATTTCATTGTTGGAGATGAGAAACCAGTATATAGCATAGTGTTACAAACTACTAGGAAGCCAGAATGGCGAAGTTGTAGTCTCACTATTGCATCATCATCATCATCATCATCATTTCAGCCGAAAGACGGATTTTACTTTAAAGACTTTACCGTCCTGGTATCCTATCTCCAACATAAAAAAGTGCATGGTTTTAGAAAGAAATAATATAGATTTGATTTAAAGATTCCTATACCTCCTTCCTACTTCTGTTCTCCTGGTAGTTTGTGGGACTTTACTGTCCTGGTTTCCTATCTCCAACAAAAAAAAAAGTGCATGGTTTTAGAAAGAAATAATATCTATAGATTTGATTTAAAGATTCCAATACCTCCTTCCTACTTCTGTTCTCCTGGTAGTTTGTGGGATGATCGTACAATTGTAAGCTATAGGAATAAAAACTGATTATTTTTTCATTAACAACTGTTTTTCGGTTGACTGTACTTCACTTGTACTTGTGTCAAAAAGGGGATCAGAACGGAATGATAAATTACAGGGGATCAGAAAGGAATAAACAAAAGAAAAATATTGGCAGTGGATCGGTTTGGGGGATCAGACCGGAACAACTCTCTACTATAATTTCTTATTATAAGTTAATACATAGATATTCTTCCACTAAAATAATTATGGCTATTATTGAACAAGCAAGAAACGTCTTACTAATACTTATTAATAGGGTTTATTATAATAATATTAATTGCAGCCTGGTTCTCAGCGAACCCCGGGTTAAGACCTCATCTAATCTGTACAGAAACATAGGCATTAACGATTTCTTAAACGATTTACATTAGTAAACGTAAACTTATAAATAAGGATCATTTTAAGTCGGATATTATATTACTGTTAGTTACTTTAATCGGAGAGACGGTAAGCTTCATTATATGTTTTTATGCTAAACTGTTGATACGTTTTGTAAGTTTTTAGTATTTTAATTCTTAAAGTAAAGTGAATGATATAAGCGTTATTAAACGAAGATTATCTAGTTTTATTTTAAATAGGTATCATATCGTCCTTGTTTTGAAATACTAATGATGAATGATTTTTCATTCAGTCCACTGATGGGCCTGCTTAAAGAAAATCAGGTGTTACTTTACAGAAATTTGGAACATATAATGGTAAGAAATAATTATATGTATTTGGTTTGAATTCCGATCTATTTGATAGATTCCGATCTGCCCCACCGGTGGTTGCGTCTGATTCTGTCGCATTAGTTCCTACATCTTTCACCACTAGTGACAGATGTCAGTTGAATTGGTGGAATCCTCCACCGGTGGGCCACAACTGATTCGATGATCAAGTAGCCGTCTCCGACCACCAAAATTTTGAAGTCAGCCAAATAAATTGAGTTAGAGGCAGGAGAGAATGTTGATGATACCCTCTAGCTAGTGACAATTTTCCCCTTTTAAAATTATCCTATAAAAAAGATAACCCTTACATTAGACCTCATAAGATTTCACTTAATTTTACGATATTACCCTTTATATACCTGTTTCAAAAGATTTATACCAGCAATGAACATCGCAATTAGATACAAGACGCGAGTTAATACGTAAAGTTTAATAACTCACTATATAATATTCATTAGAGGTGCTTAAGTTTACTATACGAAGGAATATTTTAGTCTTTTATACTTAATAATAGTTAGGTAGTGATAGTTAGTCGAAGTCGAAGTTTTAATTGTAGAGTAGCAGATAATTGACCAAGGCATTAAGTCCGTCGGGGCCGCGGATTTTTGTACTAGATTACGTGGCCTCGGCGCAAGGGCAAAAAAGGAACATGGGTTCGGTTTTTAGTCAGTAGAAGTCTGACACTCCCCTTCGCTCTGCCCAAGAGCGGGGGGGTCATTCGATGATTTTCCACCCACCAAAAAAAAAAAAAAAAGGCATTAAGTCCGCCTTTGTACGATTTTTGTGCATAAAGTTTTAATAAATAAATAAATAATTATAGCCAATTACTATGAAATGTGGATGTACTATAATAGTACACTCTTGTAAACATTAGGGTTTGTTTGATAAAAATAACGTGAGATCATCCCGACCCAGTCCAAAGTTTATGAAGGGTGTAAAAGTGGGTTAGGGGGCAACTGGCCTCTGGTCCGCGGCCCAGATTACACGGAGTGAAAACTCGGCCTAATGCGTGGGCCAGAATACCATGGTAAAAAATTACCGTAGTTAAATCGACCCGTTTGGATTTAATTTTAATTTTTCAATACATATTTTGATACAAGTACGTTTTATTTCGCACCTTTTTTCAATTTCATGAAATTAAATCCCAATGGGTCGATTTAACTACGATAATTTTTTCCCATGGTATTCTGGTCCACGCATTCGGCCGAGTTTTCCACTACTGTTCCCACTCCGTGTAGTCTGGGCCGCGGACCAGAGGCCAGTTGCCCCCTAACCCGTAAAAGTACCGTTAACGAAGCCGCAAGGCACTTGTTCATGTCGTCACTGCAACCATTTTTTTCTAGACCATACAGCTGGGAACGCCCTAGTTACGGAGATATTGGGGGTCAAAGTTCCAAATCACAGCAGTTTTATTAAATCTTAGTTTTTCAGGTTACAACTCTACTTAAATTACCTCCATTCATTCATTCATGGCAGAATTTTACCGTAAAAAGAATTATTCTCCCAAAAAAAAGTTGTTTCCAGCATTAATTTTTGTGTAGCATTAGTTTAACTGTCAACAAAGCATTAAAAACTAAGTACCCTTTGGTACTTAGTTTTTAACGCTTTGTTGACAGTTTCCTGAAGGATCCATTTACACTATGTGTTTCAAATACCTACAACATCATTTAACTAGTCTTAAATTTGTTTAACTATGTTGGGGTCCGTTTCCAGTCTAACTGGTTGCAAGTGAATATTACTTTACATGGAAGGACTGCCTATCTCCCGTCGGGGCCGCTGGAAAGAGATACCGCGGCCTCGACACAAAGGGCTACGAAGGAACATGGATAGTTTTTAGTCAGTAGAAGTCTGACACTCCCTATCGCTCTGCCCGGAGCGGGAGTAGTCATTTAATTTTGATGATTTGCCACTCTACAAAAAAAAGGCTACATATCTGACCTTTATAGCCGAATTATAATAATGAGTAATATAAAACTTGCGCTAGCAAAACTTTATAGACACACACACAACAAATAATACCTTATGTTCATGTTGCTAGCAGGAAACCACATTCAAGTTCTGTTGATTGAGTTGAAATAATACATCATCCCATAAATAGAGACGTCAATAGTTATGTAGATAACTGCATCGGTATTGACCGGCCGATAACGTATCGACTGCAAACTCCTTTACAAGCCGTTTCCTTAGTTAACCGCGACAAATAACTGGAATATCGGTATTTTACTAGTTTGTCATCATCATCATTTTGTGCCCGGTTGATGGCAATAGGCTTGCCCTCATAACATGGGACTTAAACATAAGTGACGAAATGTGGATGTACTAATGGGTATACCCCTCTGCCTTTCCACGCTTATCATCCGGTAGGATGATAAGCGCGATGTTATGTTTGTTACCTTATTTTGAGTTAAAATCGATTTGTTCGTCGCTGTATTCAAATATTTTTCGATGCTGTAGGAAATAGAGTCTCGTCATTTAACCTAACTTCTCCGAAAGCCTTTTTCCGGAGCAGTTGGGTTAAATGACGAGACTCAAAAAACCGAGAGAAAACCAGGTGTGATAGTTATTGCAGAAGTCAATAGTAATTTAGAACGTTGGCCACTGCCGATCCAATTTGACCAGATGGGATATTATCGACCCATTTTAGATAGTAATACCTACAATGCGAGTGTGGAACTCCAACACAGGATATTCCACACCATCTATTTTACCCATCGTTCACAACTAACTGCATGCTCCAGGACTTGAATGAAACGACAGAGCTGTCCAGGTTGCTACGATTCGAGAAGAAGAAGCAAGAGTCAATTTTGCGACGCGCGTCGACAAAATATTATAAGTGAGAGTAAGAATATACAACACAGAAACAGACTGAAACATACACTTTAAGAAGAATCAAATTGTTTTATGAAGATCTCACCTTATTTTGGCGGCAAATAACTATGTCTTTGGAAAATCTTCATTAACGCTAATCCATCATATTCTTTTGCAAGAATGTGGCAGAATTATTTGCAAGACATTTTGTGATTCAGGTATCGGGCATCCAATTTTGTACTGTGGGATTATCTCTTCTATGTTGTATGTCCATCGGTTTCCAAGCCAAAACAAACTTGTAGGATCTCCATCTCCCAAATCAAAACAACTTTGACCTTTCCCAGCCTACACTGCTCACCACAACACAGTACATAAACACATATACAACCACTCAACTCCACGAGTTGTTGATCAACAACAAAAGCACCACCCACTATCCGTCTCGAAAGACCACATCAAGTACCCGAAAATCAATTAAAAACAACATTTAAATGAGTTTTAAAACGATTTAAAATCTGGCAGTGTGTTCAGCACGACACCCCGGCTTGCACTGGTGAGCTAAATGAGAAAGGTTTCCCTATTTCTTCCCATTCGAGAGAGAATATAAAACTCTTTTTCGCCTTTTTTTTACTTCCAACTTCGTCTTAATATGCCACCCGCTCGGACCTTGGGGTGACGGCTTAGGAACCGCATAGAAGGGGCAGACGCTAAAAATATTAAATTGATTCCTTTTTTTTGTGGAGGGTGGTAATACATCAAATGACTCCTCCCGCTTTGGGCAAGCGGTAGGGAGTGTCAGACTTTTACTGACTAAAATGACTAAAAACCAGCCATGTTCCTTCTTAGCCCGTGTCGAGGCCGCGGTTTCTCTTTCGAACAACCCGCCGCAGCCCCGACGGGATTAAGTTGGTCCTTCGTTCCAAATTCTGAAATCCATTGCTTCTTTCGTTTATTATTATATGTTATTTTTTTTAAGGGGAACTTTGGTAGACCACAAACGTCAGTGTGACATTACAGTTCACAATAACTGCAAGCGACAATGATGCAATTCCGAACGAATCGCCACATTGTCGAGCAAGTTTGAGCAACATTTTCAGTATTGCGAAAATACAAACCAAAACAATATAGGTATGGTATTTTATACTATTGCTTAGCAGCCTGCAGTTGCCCCTCGGCCGCAGCGTCAAACGGCAACGACGCTATCCACAAAAGCATTTTCAAAGAGTTTCATTCTGCGGTCGGTCATAGCGACTTTAGGCAGCTTTGCAATTGCAGTTGCAATCGCCTTAGCAACTAAAAATGTTCCAAGTTTGTTCTTTACCTAAGAGTAGTTATAATTAAGAAGGGATTTCGAACGAAAAACCGGTTGCATTGGTGTTCTGCACCAATTAATACGGCTATTATGTTTTATGACATTTTTATGATGATTTTACGGCCTCATTGGCCTCGTGATGGTATGCTCCGCTTCGGATCGGAGACGCTTTGAAGGTGCCTCGTGGTGTGTAGGTAACGAATGATGCTAATGTTATTGATAAGGAATGCTCTCAGAAAATTCCGCCACGGCTTTTAAACATTATTTGTTTGAATTACGTGAAACATCCACTGAAGATTTGGAGAATTCCATCTCTATCGCACTAATATCATATTATGACAGTCAATATTCTTTTCTTCAATATTCTGTCTCCTTAAAAGTTATCATTTCAGGGTGAGTTTTAGGAACACTGCCGTCATACCAGATATTTCGGAGTTCTGTTAACTTTTTTTTGTAGTGAGGCATCTCAAAACATACTTGTCGTGACTTATTTATTTCTTCCTATCCCCAAAGACAAACACAATAATATAACTCGGTAATCCACGGAAGATAAGGCGGAGGTACACTGCTGTTTGAAAATTCTTGATGGAAGAACCCAATAGGTAATACTTTTGCTTAATGAGGTCTTGGCTTGTCATCATCTGCCTAGCCTTTTCCCAACTATGTTGGGGTCGGCTTCCAGTCTAACCGGATGCAGCTGAATACCAGTATTTTACATGGAGCGACTGCCTATCTGACCTCCACAACCCAGTTTATACTATGTAATACGATACCCTTTGGTAAGACTGGTTGCCAGATTTCCAGGTCACTGACTATCTGTAACGACTGCCAAAGATCTATATATGACAGCCGGGACCAACAGCTTAACGTGCTTTCCGAGGCACGGAGGAAACTCGGAATGAAATGGGCGGTCACCGATCCACAGACCAACCTAGGCAAGCGCCGCTTGACCTAAAGATTGACCCGCGTGGCAGTTATTATTACGCCACGAGCTCCTCATATAATGAGATCTTGGCTTGTGCTGACCTGAAACAATTCAGGTCAGCACAATCCAAGACATCTTTCATGATAAGAGTATATCCTGTATCAACGAGGCAGTTGAGGGGTCAAATCATCCAAAGTATTTATTGATTTTAGGTAGACCTATACTATAAACAACAACTTTATCAGAAACCCTAGATCTCAAAGCGTTAACAGACGTGTATTTGCATTTATATTGTAAAACGTACGTGCATATCGTAAATCTATACTCAAGAACAACCACATCGGGTAAAGATATTCAAACATAAACTGAAGATTATACTGAAGTATTCAACAATCTCGTATGGCCTTTAACCTTAAGTATGTCTATCTGATGTCTAAATGTCTTGTATGTAAGAAAATCTACCGTTAGATCAAGATGTTGACTTAATCGCTTGATTTTAATAATGATTTATGTGCCTATAAAACCAAGATGAAATTAATACAGGAACGTGGAGATTGGCATAAGGAAATAGAAGCCTATAAACTTAAACTCAAAGCATTTATTTCTAAAAGACCATTAAAGGCACTTTTGAATGACAGAAAAACAAGAGACGGAAAGCTACCGTCACAAGGCATAATAACTTGTGTAAGTACTGTAGTTAAATATGGAGAAGAATGGTCAAGAAACTCCATGCACAGGGTGAATTCAGGCAGTTAATGATGATGATTAGGTATATTATTGGTGTTCAGTTTTTTCGAGAGACTACCAGTAAAAAAGGTTTTTTTTTTTAAAGTTAGCCAGTGGTCACATGAAGTCCAGTTTTTTTATCTGATATTGGTCTAAAAATGGTGTAGTCTGTTTTGGACACATCTGTACAATCTCTTATTCAAATATGTGCATGGCAAATCAATACGCTTTTATTGTTGCTAGCAATTAGTCAATCATAATGTCAGTAATAAAATAATTTATGGGTTATAAAATTGCATAAAATAGTCATACCATTCACTTGGAATACAAACATGCAATTAGTTCATTTAGAAAACGGGTATTAAGAGAATAATATGTTTCGCTGTTCATATAAGATATCTGATTCTGAAGTGACAACTAAAGTTGAATGATTAATTTTAATTGTAGTAACTCGGGTTCAAAATACGATTTTCAATTACATTTCACTAGAATTTTCGGAATCGGCACAGTAGTTTCGAAGATACCACCTACATACAAACTTACTAACAAATGTCACCTCTTTATAATGAGTGTAAATGTAAAAAACCGGATTTTGGTGTACAATGGTAAATGACAACGTTCAGCTTCTACCATCCCGTTGGGGCTGCTGGTTGTTCGAAAGAGATACCGCGGCCTCGGCACAAAGGGCTAAGAAGGAATATGGGTGGTTTTTAGTCAGTAGTAGTCTGACACTTCCTACCGCCCTGCCCAGAGCGGGAGGAGGCATTTGAAGATTTCCCACCCTACAAAAAACGAAAGCTTGTACCTTTGCCGTACCTACCATTTCGGGTCGCTGGTCTACCTCTCTTTCTGGTGCCTGATGGACCCTTCCAGGATGTTATCATGGCGGTCCATCTGTTATCTGTCATTCTGGCTATGTGTCCAGCCCAACGCCATTTAAGCTTTTTGCATTGTTTCAGAGCGTCTGTAACTTTTGTCTTCTTTCGAATTATACTATGGGATATTTTTTGAATTCTTTTGATTTTTAATATACTCCTTTCCATCGCTCTTTGACACGTTCTGATTTTTGCTTTCGCTTGATGTGTGAACTTCCAAGTTTGGCTAGCGTAGGTATGTTAATGATGGCAATATACAGGTATTCATGACTATTTGCTTAATTTTGATCGGCATGTCGCTTTTCATAACTTCTTTTAGACTCCAAATTTTTTTCCAAGCATTCGAAACTCTCCTTTCTATTTCTTGTTCATTTCTTTTCATCTCAAACGATAACTGTTTACCCAAGTATACATAGGTGTCGACGTACTCCAGCGCTTCATTGTTTAAGTATACATGGGACCATTTTCTATACGTAGTCCCTAAATGCGCAGTTGCATCATCCAGCTCCCCAAAACAAAGTCCTGGGCCACATCTAAGTCTTCATGAGTCTACGTGAAAGGGGCGGTTGTGTTAATCGCGGCGCCACCCCCAGTCTTCGTTAGTCTAGAATTAATTCGTTGATAAGACGCCGCGCCTCCCAGCGATGCTGTCTTGAGATCACAGGGTTGCTACGCTGAGGAAAATCTCAAGGAAAATGACTTATTTATTTGAAGTGAGAAAAATGTATGTGACTAAAAAAGTGATGGATATTAATGTTGATGGATGGAGAGGGAGAGGTAGGCCAAAGAAAAGATGTATGGAATGTGTGAAGAATGTTACGAAAGAGAAAGAAGTAAATGATGCGTTACGTACCCATACCTTATCGATGTTCCACACATTCGTACGAAGCGTTTTGCTAAGTCTTTCATTATTCGTACAGCCAAGGAGTGAAACACCCTGTCTGCGTCGGTTTTCCCGAGTTCATATAACCCCAATCTATTTAAGTCGCGAGTAAATAGGCTTCTTCTGGGTAAGCTCGTTCCATCGTCGACCTCATCTCTGCCCTTAGGGCAAGATTGAAGTCAAGAGTAAGCCCATAGAAAATAAAATAAAATAAATACGTCTAAGAGGGGATTTTGATTTTGAATGGGAACTTGGAAGGAAGATAATGATTTGAGCGGATTTTAGTACTAGATGACGTGGCCTCGGCACAAGGGCAAAGAAGGAACATGGGTTCGGTTTTTAGTCAGTAGAAGTCTGACACTCCCCTTCGCTCTGCCCAAGAGCGGGGGGGGTCATTCGATGATTTTCCAACCACAAAAAAAAAAAAAAAAAAAAAAAGATAGTAGAGTTCTTTGAAGTTTGATTGAGTATCTTGTGGGTTGCCAGGATGTATGTATGACTTGTATTGTTTGATGATTCTGCAATTCATTCCTCCCAATAAGTGGACCGGTGACCTGATAAAGGTTACGAGGATTCACTGTATGCGAGACGCACATGACAGGTCAATGTGGTGACACTTGGGAAGGCCTTTGTCCAGCAGCGGACGTCTTTCGGCTGGATTTACTTGATTGAGCCGTTAAGCTGAAACAAAGATTATTGACATTTAAAACGAAACACGGTACAACATCGTGAGGAAAACTGCATGTCTTAGAACCAAAAAATTAGAAGACATGTGACATCTTCCAACCCACACTGGGCCCGCGTGGTGGGTTATAGCCCATCTCTCTCCTAGAGAGGAGGCCTGAGTCACTGCAATGAAACATTATAGGCTGATGAGGATGATAATGACAATACAGAAAACAGTTCCTATCATTGATTGGTACAAAACTAGGCTTATGAACTCTTTCCATAAGACCATATTGTCAAGTGACAATATTAATCTTATTTATTTATTTAAACTTTATGCACAATAGTGATACATAGGCGGACTTAATGCCACAAGGCATTCTCTACCAGTCAACCTTAGGGTCAAACAAGACAACATTGTGGTAGGGTACAAAAAAAACAATATCAACTTAAATAAAAATTTCAAAAAAAAAAACAAAAAAGGATAGTTATACTTATATTAATACTAATACACATATAAAAAATAAAATAAACTAATAAATATTTAAACAAATACCAAACTAAATAACGAAAAACTTGACGACTTATGACTCTTATGACTCGATCTTATGGATAGAGTTCATCAGCTATGAGCTATACAAATGTATAGCTCATAATATTTGGATGTCTTTGCTTGCAGCCAAGCTAATGCAGCTCAAAACTCAGTGCACCTCAAAGCAAAAATGTAACAGTAATGAAAAAACGACATCACAAACTACCACAAAGGGGTAAACCCAAAAACATTTCTCGTAACGGGACAAAAGGATTCTTTTATTTATGCACCAATTTTCCGAACGTAGCCAACCCTGAAATCCAAGAGCAAATTAAAAAGACGACCACAAGATCGCCCCGGGGGGGTTGGGGGAGAAATTATACCCCCCAAGCCTACGTTGACCCTCTTTAATGAACATTGCACTGCATGCTATCTCTGTCTCTCCTCCAGTATCCTCGATATATTCCCTTTTCTATCTCCCTCTAATGGTGGAGATTTCACAGTGACATCAATTGTCTGCGTTGCATTTTATACGAAAACAGTTTTGGTATGGCGGGTTCGTTTCTTTAGATATTTGAATAAGGATACGATGATGATGAAATGAATTTAATGAAATATTTTTATTGCGAAAAGGTATCGTATACCTAGTCATTATTGGCAAAAAGTGTAGGGATATTTCTCTATTTTCATGTGAATTGTCTAGGTAATCAAGGTCACAACCACTAAATAAAGGAGCTGAGCAGCTCCTAGCAGCCCAGAATTTGGACTCGCGTTGAGATGACGGAAATAGGCTCGCTCCTCTTAGTAGTTATGTTTAAGGATAAAACAATAAAGCGATTTGAGAGAAAAAAGCAGTTTTTAATCTGATAATTGATAAAAGATGACCCTTATTTTTGGGGGGAAATCATCAAATGACTCCTTCCGCTCTGGGCAGAACGGTAGGGAGTGTCAGACTTCTACTGACTAAAAACCACCCATGTTCCTTCTTAGCCCTTTGTGTCGAAACTGCGGTATCTCTTTCGAACAACCTGCAGCCCGTGAAGATGACCCTCGGATATAGTTAACAAAAAAGTCAAAAAAAGTATCTCCAATATATCTTAACTTATCGATACATAAGTAACACGACAGTAAATAGTACATAGAGGTCGAACTCGTCAAGATGGTTACTTTCGATTAAAACATCGGTCTTCAATACAATATTAATTACAACACGCCCTTTACCTTTCAAAGACATATAACAACTGTAATGAATCAATTGAAATAAAAGTTCAAAATGTCATTTATGTTACACAAGAAATATATTCGTTCCTTAAGAGGGAACAGGGCTTTGAAGAAACTATTGCCGCAGCGCTGCGTCAAGCCTGCCCCTAAGAACGTTATAGGGACAGATGCAGCACAGGCCGCTGTGATCACAAAAAAAAAGACGGTTTCGTATTTCCGTTTTTTCTAAAACAAAAAAAGAGTATATTGTCTAGATTTCTGTCAATTATTTGTGTTAAAAACTTTTTGAATTTGTCTGGTCTCTAATGACGGGCGTTAAAAATAGAGCAAATTTTTCATTAATTCATTTTTGTCGGTCATATTTTCTTTACTTAATGGTTGCTGAAAAAAGGAAATGACAGACATATTGTCTACAGTAAACCTTGATTTTGAAAAAAATAATGATTCCTCTTGGGACGTTATTCAGGAAAAAATAAGGGAATATGAAACCTCGAATTTTTATTGAGAAACGCACTGTTCCCTCTTAAGAACCTAATAATATGTGGGTCAAAACAGTAAACATAGTACATATTAATGATATAAATGTGGCAAGTCTACAAAAGACAGCTGGAAAAGGACCGAATGTTGTCATAAATAAAAGTAGGACATTAGGTCCAGAATTTATTGGTCCTAAGAATGTGTTCATGCAACAGTTATTAATGGGCTACTAAAAGTTTCTAGTGGTTACTAGATAAAAAGATCAAAATAATTAATACTAAGCTAGGGTCACAGTTAATAGATAGATGTCTCTTGCCAACCAACCTTTGATGAGTACCTACTTAGTTGTCTATATAGAATTCAGACATGTTCGTGAATGTGACATCTTACTAATATTATAAACGCGAAAGTTTGTAATTATGGATGGATGGATGTTTGTTACTCTTTCACGCAAAAACTACGGAACGAATTTGGATAAAATTCGGTACACAGTTTATCTTTCCGTGGGATAATTTCCGAGTTATAGCAAGTGAAGCCGCTGGCAACAGCTAGTTATAAAATATAGACAAATAAATATCTCATCAACGTATTATATACGTATTAAATTAATGCTGATAGAACCTTTCCAAACCATTTTAGGGTTGGCTTCCAGTCCAACAGGACGCAGCTGAATATCGGTATTTACATACAGCGACTGCCTATCTGACCTCCTCAATCCAGTTAGTACTGGGTAAAAGAGACTTTTTGGTAAGACTGATTGACAGACTTTCAGGCCACTGACTGCCTGCCTGGTGCAAGAGAACTCAGAAATTAAACTCACCTTGTTTCATAAACTGTCCATACTGCAATGTATTTTTTTTATATTAATCTATACACCAAAGAAAAAGAATTTCTACAACAATAACTTCAGCAAAGGTCAACATCGCTTCACTTAATTCTCAAGCATTCTATTAACCATAAAGCGTCGTCGGGCCCATCTTCAGACACCCACTAATGAGAGCCCTTGTAATACCCAACATCAAATAATTAACGATCTCATGTTATTTCCAACTTATTTTACACGTTATATAACGCGTTATTTTTTAACGACTATAAACGTTGCATTATAGCAGCTCCTCAACCTTGCTAAAAGAAGGTTACAATGCAATATTTAACACCTTAGGTTGCTAACAAGTTTTTAAAAGCGACAAAAAGTCACTTGTTTCAAAGTGAAAAGTGTTTTTTTGTCCCAGTAATTAGAACGCGTATCGAAGGCTTTTAATCTTCTTGTACACGTTGAAATTACTTTGTAAAGAAAGTGTTTTATTGATATTGTTTAAACTTTTATTGTCTCTTTTTCTTTATTACAGCTGCTTAAAATGAATAGGTGACTTGTCTGTGAAATATTTCTTCATTAAAATAACTTAATACCTTTCGATCGTAAATAAACAGTAGCAGTCATTTAGAACAGTATCACTATTGAATTATGAAATGTTATTTTTATGAAAGGTTTCAAAAATTAATTAAAAACCAACGTAACATAACATTAGGCCTGTAATCCGAACGGATAAGCAGAAGTGTATTTATCTATTTATTTATTTATTTAGTACTTGGAAGACTTACCGCCAACCGCCGCTTAAGACTTACTGACTTATCGCCAGATAAATAATTGCTGTAGCAACCCAAGAACAGCTAAACTCATGTGGCATTTTAAGATCTGAACCTCTCCCCACTCTCTCTGAAGTTGACTTTTCTGGAAAGGGAATGTGGAGAATCTACGTATGCTATATTTCGTCTATTGAAACTGCCATGGACGACGTAGCGGCATCGCAAGTACCTAGTGTACCATTCTATATACGGAACACAGAACGAGGATTTGGGTGTATTACAAAGTGTAACGGACATGAAGAGTCCATGGAAATTTAGATCCGAGATCGCGGACAAATTCAGGAGCAATGGAAAGGGGACTAAGAAGATCAGAGTACCTCAGCAGAGACTACTCTAAAATGACTTAGGCGAATATGACGAGAGTTTTGACTGAGTAAGCCTTTCAGATTCGATGCAAACAAGTCTTTGCTGGCTAAAGAACCGTTAATTATATTGAAACCTTTCACAAGCATATATACATTTATCTACTTCTCATTAATTGAAATGAATCCGAAAAATCAGAGTTGCGTGTCTTGCCCTAAGAATTGGCAGTCTGACGGTCACAGTAGGTTATCACTGCGCGTATCACTGGTATTCATAGGTAGGTGTCATAGTAGGTTAGAGGTGCTGGCTAGGGTCGACGCCCGAGGGGGCTGCGAATTGTTCGAAAGAGATACCGCGGCCTCGACACAAAATCCTAAGAATGAACATGGGTTCTTTTTAGTTTTTTTTTTTTTTGTCTGACACTCCCTAGCGGGAGCGGGAGGAGCCATTTGATAATTTCGCACACTCCTACAAAAAAAAAGGTGCTGGCTTCTGTACAAAGCCCAACTAAATAGCAAGTCATACAACTCAACATAGGAGCTGTACGACGTAAATTACTTCAAAGTCAGCGGTTGGCTTTGATTTTCTTGTGTAAAGCATATAGGACGGTTAGTACTGAAGCCTTACCGGTACTGGCAGGGGTACTTCCAGTTGATCTTGAAGTACAGCGCCGTGCTTCAATGTACTACTGCGCACGAGAGATCACGGACGCAGACTTTTTAACGCAACGTGACCGTGCTAAAATAGCTAGATTACTTAAACCACAGACTGACGTCTGGGAGGAACTTTTGTCTGAATGGCAATGTAGGTGGGATAATTCCATCAAAGGCCGACACCTCCACCAGTTCTTTCCATCCGTTCGTGAGCGGCTGGCCAGGACATGGCTGGAAGTGGATCACTGTGTCGCCCAATTTCTCACAGGTCATGGTAACTTTAAGAGTAAATTATTTTCCTTCAAGCTTGTTGCCTCGCCTTTTTGTCAATGTTCTACATCTGACTGCGAATTTGAACAAACTGCACATCACATTTTATGGGAGTGTAGTCTTTGGCAGAATGAACGTAATATTATGTTAAATAGTGTACAGGTTACATCCGGAGTTATTTACTATACGGACCTTGTAGAAACTAGAACAAATTTCCGTGCGTTCAAGCATTTTTGTCATACCTATTATTGGAATCAAATATAACAGCTCACAACTTAGGACCCAGTAATATTAATGACAATAATATCCGTGGTGCTAGGCAACTGGGGTTATCCCAGTTGTATACGTCCCTGTGTGCCTATTGGCCTTGTTCTGTTCTGTCTCCTGCTGATATGGAGGGAAGTGGAAATTTTGTTTTTTCCTACTCCTCCGCTATTCTTTTCTGATTAATTTCGTTGCGGGATCCAAGACAGTTAAATCGCTTCTTTGGGACTTCGTCGAGCTTCATTGTCTCGGCGCTTTTCTTGTGGTCGCCACTGTTGATCCTGGCTAACAGGAGTTACAGTGGTTTGGGAATAGTGTGGCGGGCTTATCCCAAGAAAAAAAAAAAAAAAAAAAAAAAAACTCAACCTAATCGCTCTTTATATCTGTAGAATAAATAAGAACTCAAATACGACGAGAAACAAATTAATGAACGCGCAAGCGCATCCCCCTAAGCTTCTTGATCAATGTAACAATTAACCATTTTGTCATCCAACTTTATCAAGTACTTATACGGGTATACTTAACCTTACAACCTGGCTCTGCTTATAAGGCACTCAGTTTAACATTATATGGACTAGCTTTTACCAGCGGCTTCGCTTGCGTAACAAGCCTGCAATGTTCCCTTTGCTGGGATCTACTTAGCTCTTTGGTTTAGTGATCGTAAACGTGATAGCTGAAGAAGTCCTGGTGTGTATTACCAGGGTAGGCAAAGCGTTATTAGGTTTTTCCGCAGAAATTTCTCATTAGCACCCACGGAGTCTGAATATGTCTAACAATTCGAGGATTACAGAAATGTTATATTATGTGAACTTCATCATCATCAAAGAAGTCCTGGTGTGTATTACCAGGGTGGGCAAAGCGTTATTAGGTTTTTCCGCAGAAATTTCTCATTAGCACCCACGGAGTCTGAATATGTCTAACAATTCGAGGATTACAGAAATGTTATATTATGTGAACTTCATCATCATCATCAGCATAAAATGTTCCTACTCCAGGGACTCAGGCCTCCTCTATAAGAGAGGGATGGGCTATATAATAATCTACCACGGGCCCAGTGCGGATTGGTAGATGTCACATGTCTCCAAATTTTTTGGTTCTAAGACATGCCGGTTTCCTCACGATGTTTTCCTTCACCGTTTTGAGAGCAGTGGTGGAACTTTTAGTGTAAAGTAACCTATTTATATGAGCCATGAGATCATATTGTACCATATTTCATGCAAATAAAAAATCTTCAATCTAACTCAGGTTATGTCGATTCAGTTAGCCGTTTAGGTGTCAAAGACAGACAAAAAAACAGACACTTACTTTCATATTCAAACCATAAAGTATGGATTACAAGGTGCCGATATAAATGTGTGTAATAAGCGACATTCTCATTAAATTACATCTAATCTGTAAGGGTTATCGTGGGCCTTTCTAATGGCTTAGTTTTGCAGATCTTAGCATTAGCATAACTGCTATAATTGGTATGACCACTCCTTTGGGTCAACTATAACGTTCAACGATTCCCACGCCTCTTAGATGGTATCTATTTCATTTTGTATAGGCGTAAGATCATAGCACACCTATAAAGTGCATTTCGGACTACGCTAACTATATAAGGACACACAAAATACTTAACGAGATATTAAATTAAGGTAGAAGAGCACGAAGGTATTGCCTATTTAATTATTTTTTTGCAGCAGACCTGCGAGGGGAAAGTTGGATAAGAGATGTAAAAAAAACCGTTTCAAATGTATGTTTATGTAAAAATCTATATATTTTCGTATATAGCATGAAAAAATACAGGAAATAACATTAGAGGAAGACGCAAAGAATGTATAAGCACAAGAAAATGATGACATAGTATGAAAATGAAATCAAATCAGTAGGCGTAAATTACTTCTTAAAGTTTGGTTGTGATACATATTAATGCTGCTAACTGTACCTACCTACTTTCGAAGGTGTGGTGTTAGCCCTTTTGGTATGAAGTTATTAAGTGTTATTCCAATATTAAACCAAAATTGCTTCTAGTCACGTGACGTTCAGTCAGTTCAAGTGACAGATTGCTTCACCGGTTAACTTAGAGGCTATAAGTTGTAATATTGCGTTTATGGTGACACAGATTCTTGCGCTTGGCCGACTCTAATGGGTGTAAAAGTACCCTTAACGTCGAAAGGCATCACTTATTTTTTCCGTCATTGTGATATTTTACCTGGGAACCTACCGTAACCTCTAATTACGGAGATATTTAGGGACCAAAGTTCAACTTTATTTTGGAATATATTTTATGATTTTACTAGCTTTTGCCAGCGGCTTCGCCCGCGTGAAAATGATGATTTTCCATAAAAATTTTCATCCCCTATTTAACTCCCTAAGGGGTTGAATTTCGAAAAATCCTCCCTTATTCCTTGTCTACATTATAAAGGGAACCTCTGTGCAAAATTTCAGCTTTCTAGGTCCAAGGGTTTGGTCTGGGCGTTGATGAGTCAGTCAGTGAGTCAGGACTTCTCTTTTTATTTATATAGATTAGAAATCGTTACCTTCGTACTATATAATGCCCCATCAGCACAAAGTTTTGAGTGCGTTACATTGAGTCCTATCGTAAAACGTGATTTTTCTCCTCAAATAAAAGTCTGACTGTGTGTACTGTGACTTATCAAAGAGAATGAGATTTTTTTGACTTTTCCACGATCCTGATAACGACTACCTTGTTGGTCTAGGGGTCCCAATTGCAACTGCTGACTTGCTGAGTCTACTATAAGCTGCTGACCCTATAATATATTCTCGGTTAGTCTTGCCACCTTTTACATTCCCATATAAAAAATACTGACGAAATTGGGGAATGCGAACTACAAAAATTACAGAGGTAATGTTATGCTATCAATGGGATTAATAAAATCTATTCAATTATTTTCTTATGAAAGAATGAAAAGGTTACAATAGTATCGCAATTTATTTTTGACATTACACCTCTTGGTCATGAAATTAGGTAGTAATGGCAGCTACATAAAGGCGCAAAGCAGGTGCTAATAACCTGCAGGCGTTTAATTATTTATTTTAATATTCAGTGGACCACACACAATGGCCTCGTTTTCTTCCCCTGTCTATTAGCGGCTGATGAAAGCAGCTGATGGCTTATTATTAATAATAAATATCACATTATGATGTTAATTTGAAGTTGGACATAGGGTTACCATGAATTTGGTCATGTCTGTCTTTTGAAGTACAGTGTACGAAGTTTGTCCAGTTTTGCCGTTTGTCTAGACCTGTAAACTTAATGGTATTTTTTTGCAGAATGGTTAATTGTCATCTTCTTCTGCCTACTCCCTCTTCATCTTCATCCGTTTTTGAAACGATAATTATGAGATAACTTTTGAAGTACCAGGATTTTTCAAATTACCAATACTGATAATTTGACGTCTCTAACTATAATAACTGACTGGCCAATATAGAGACCGCTTTGTAAGACTGGTTGTCAGACGTTTGGCTTTTAGACTTCCTCTTATGTACTTACTGTTTTCTAATTTTATTCATTCGCGTGACACACGTTTCCCTCAGCATATAGTATTGAAAGATTAAAGAGGACTTTTAAAATTTAAAAATGGTAACCCTACCCGCCAATCTATTAGATGTGTATCTGCCTTTATTTGAAAGTGGCCTAACTAGCCCTTAACCTTATCATAAGGTATCTGATAGACGCAGTCGCATACGGGATTAATTCTAGTCGCCATTTTATATTTAATCAATTCCGTCGTAAAGGTTGAGGTAAGCGGACGTCGTTATATTCTTATAATAATTGTAATAGACCATGCATTGTGGAGGTTAAATAATGCCAAGTTATTAATATTTAGCAAACTAAAAGGCTTTGCGGCTTCGTCGGGGCTGCGTGTTGTTCGTAAGAGATACCGCGGCCTCGACACAAAGGGTTATGAAGGGACATGGGTGGTTTTTAGTCAGTAGAAGTCTGACACTCCTACAGCTCTAGCCAGAGTGGGAAGAGTCATTTGATGATTTCCAACCCTCCAAAAAAAAAGGTATTTGAGGCTGAGAAACAGAAAAGTGAATCGGAAGATGCGTTGTTAAGGCGAAGTTGCAGTACTTTGTTTTTATGAACGCACGACCTCACCCCCCGCCCTGCCGCGCGAGCGATATAATGCCTCAATTTTGACTGTTTTTTCTTCTAGGAGAAAATTTATAAAGAAATTATACAATATGTTTTCAACATTTACTTCAGAATAAAAAGTTCTATCTACTGATATAACTTTCATATAAATTCATGATGAAATGTCTTAGCTGTACACGTTTTAAATTGTGATTTAGAGTCATGTTTGATAAAAAAAAATGATCGAGCCGATCATTCTAAATCGCGTTTCTATCTTTACGATTTACTTGAGAGTATGTTCAATTTTTATGTAATGATTTTTATTTATTAAAAAACTCATATTTAATTCGATTTTCAAAGGTTCAAAAATCATAAAAAGTACTGCAACCCCGCCTTAAGCTGCGTTATTGCAGCTTAAGGTATTTATTTAAGCTTTTTTGGAGGGTTGGAAATCATCAAATGACTCCTCCCACTTTGAGCAGAGCGGTAAGGAGTGGAACACGGATGGGTGACCGGGAGAACGCATAATGCAGAATCCTGCACTTAATCTCGTTTCGGTCGTGTCGTGTCGGATAGATGAAAAAAAAATAGGTCACTTTTTTAATTTTAACTAAATAATTCTTACGCTTCGATATCACTTTGTTCCTTTTAACTGTTTTTTTTTCTAGCTCTAGACTAGGCAGATATATAAGAATAAAAAAACCATTGACATGTGTTTTACGACATTTCTTTTTGAAAGGCTAGGCACAGAAAAGGTTGGCCACCTCAGATTTGACCACCAGACGCTCTTAAGTCATCCGAAAAATAATAACCAGCCCACCTTTACCGGTTAATTGAATTGTATCAAACATTTGCTTTAATTGCTAGTTTCAAGACATGCTGTATTTATTCGACTGCCTATAATTGCTAGGTGCCTAGGTGTGGCCACTCCCTGTACACATCATGGCTGAATGAAGATTGTATTCCGAGGTTTATGTTAATGAAAAGATAATTGTTTGTGTCGTAAATTAATATGGATGTGGGTTTATTTGTTTTAGGAGCTGTTGAGGTAGAGCAGTTTCTATATTCATTAATGATTAAGATGACATCAAGCCTGTAATCCCTGAAGCTTTGGGCGGAGGTGTACCTAATAACTACACCACCTCTAGTAGTTCACCCAAATTTCGCCAGTTATTTCAAAGTGTATGTTTGTTTTTTTTTTTTAAATCGACGGGTCCTGGCTAAGGAATAATGCAATGAAGCATTTTTAATTTTCATCAAAATCGAGCTTGAGACTCCTTTAATTATTTTTACCATGAGAAATAGCAAAAAATGTTATTGAGAAATAGCTTTGGATTTAGCCTTTTCCTAAGCAAATTGGGGTCGACCTCCAGTCTAATCATCAGATACAAAATTTGTAATACAGAAGACGAATATAGTTATTTGAAAATGTCTGCATGCTTTTTAAACCCTTCACTTACCTTGCCTTACGCAATACTATTTGAACAAGAACCCAAACAATAAAAAACCCACGTTTTCTCCTGTAGGTAGGCAATGAAAACCAACACCAGTACAAATGACAGCTTCAATAACACTTATTACCACTGACTAAGTGATAACCATAAAAACTGAAACACTAAAACAGGACAAGCTCACACATTACCATGCTACACTTCAATATATTATTTTAAAGACGTCATATTCCCCATAAAAGTCGGGCGGGGAGTAATTCAATGGGCAAATCGCACTTTCATTGGGTAATGAAAACTTTAGTGTGGCAACATTGTTGGTTATTAACGTGAGGTGCGATCGAGATGTTCTCATGAGGTGCAGACCTCCCTGGAGCGAGCACGATGGAGGGCAGGGGCGGAGTCTGGATTCATTTGTTTGTGGTTATTAATTTGGTAGCTAAAGAATGGCTAGAATAGACCTAGACAAGTATAAAAGAGAGCGTATCGCCAGCATAAACTTGCTTGCGTAAACTTACTTATTTGAATGTTCCAGTACATAATGTTTCACTGGTCCGTTGTACACCTTGAATTAACGTAGGTATCTTCGAATGATAAAAGTCTAATTTCATTCAATACTTAAGTGACAAAAAGAGTAAATTACCCAACACAGATTGATTTGCGAAATTCGGACTCCACTTTTTAAAGATGTGGTGATGATCATGTTTGATCACCACATAAAACAGTGTCAAAATTGAACATACAGCTCTTGAATTTGCCGTCTTTGTCGTTTAGATGCACTGATCGTGTTCAATTTTATTTGCGAAATTAGGTTTCCACTTAAATATTGTACGAAAAGACATCCATCACACATTTTGGAGCAAATTTTCTTTACGTTTCATACGAAAATATTCACTGTTTCTAGAGAAATCTTTAAAGTATAGCTACTCCGTACGGATTGATTCGCAAGACAAAGAATTAATACAAAACGTAAACTATTTTATAATCGTCTACTTAATTATGCATCGTAAAGATTCATGTAGGCGCTCGCATGACAAACAATAAAGTGATACTCCATGTTTTTCTTCCCATATCAGCATGTAAATGCACTTCATAAATACATGAATATGATGCTTAGCATAAATCACAATAACTTACAATGACACGCGGTTTCACTCACAACTGTCAAGCAGACAGTCTTCGTTGCATAAAAATTAAACGAAAATTATTTAGCAGAACGACTTATGGCTAAATTAACAGCTGTGCAGGTACATCTTCGAGGTTAATCGGCGCTTGTAGACGTCAATCTGTGAATGGGTAACCATTTGGTATATACCGAGTTTCCTCTATGTTTCGGAAAACATGTTAAGATGTCCCTCATGCCACTTCTAGATATTTGAAAAAAATCATCCAAAGTCTATAGAAACCACCTATACCACACACTACTACGCATTTCACACATACTACAAACTATCATATTTGGTAGTATTACCCAAGATCTACGTCGGTAAACTTGGTTCTCAAGCGGATGTCCTCGTTTCTGATTCGATCACGCAAGGAAACTCCGAGCATAGCCCTCTCCATTGCCCTTTGGGTGACTTTGAGCTTTCTGATGAGGCCCATTGTGAGCGACCACGTTTCGGTCCCGTATGTAATCACTGGAAACACACACTGGTCATAGACTTTCGTCTTGAGACACTGTGGTAAGTTAGACGAGAAGATACCGCGCAGCTTCCCGAACGCTGCCGAGCCGAGTCGGATTCAACGATTGACCTCTTTCTCGAAGTTATAGATCTCCGACGTAGCCCGAAGAATCGCCAGACTTAAGTGGCAATGGGCAGGGCACAATGCTCGCAGAACGGATGGCCGATGGGGCCGAAAAGTTCTGGAATGGCGACCGCGAACCGGAAGACGTTGCGTTGGAAGGCCTCCCACTAGGTGGACCGACGACCTGGTCAAGGTTGCGGGGACCCGCTGGATGAGAGACGCACGGGACCGGTCAATGTGGCGACACCTGGGGGAGGCCTATGTCCAGCAGTGGACGTCTTTTGGCTGAAATGATGATGATGACCCAAGATCTGGGATGTGGAGGTCGGGCAGCCGCTCCATGTAAAATACTGGTATTCAAATGTATGCGGTTAGGCTGTAAGCCCAACATATTTGGGAAGACAGATGATGGTGATGATTTAGCACAATAATATGTGCAAAGCAATCCGAAAACCACTCGTCATTATTCTGAACAAGTAATTGATATTTAAATACGAAGACACAATGTAATATGCAAATTATTTCATCGGTACGTTTATTGCAATACTATTTAATATGCAGTCCGGCCCTGTACGATCCTTATCAAGGAAAAAAATCAAAAACGTACAGAAAATTATTTTCGAAGGTATTACAATAATTTATAGCTTCATTCCGATCGATTGCTCGCTCCTTGTAAATATTACATTTTAATGGTAAAATCTTCATGTAATTAACTCACGTAGTTTATCAATAAACTCAGACGGGAGTGGTTGGGAGTTAATTTACTACAAAATAATTGATCGAGGTTATTTTAGCGGAGAACTGAAATGGGCCACGTTGCGTACATTATTTTAATTGAATACGAGTTTATTTAAATAATTACGGATTTAATCGCACTCTGTTTGGTGTGGTGGATATTAATTTAATATTTAAAATGTGAGCATATTTTATTCAATATGAGCATAACCCCATCGGCCAGATGAACAGACGATATACGTAGTTGCCATCGAGGGAAAACCCTTAATGAGGCTAGCACTGGAACGTGGAAATTGCCACCAGAAAAGAGAGGTATGCACTCAGCAATGAGTTAATTCGGGCAGTGCATAATGATGATAATAACCGCATCGCAAAATTTAAAATCGTACCTCAAACATGACCAAAAATTTACTGCTGTAACTAATTGAGTACCCAAATATTTTTATCTATAATTATATGTTCTTATTATGGACGCACTTAAAAAAACGTACCTATCACCTGCAAAGAAGCTGTACTGGAAAATTCCGTCAAAGCCTTACTAAGCTAAATATAAATAAATCCTAAATCATCAAACTCTGATTACACTAGCATTTCTCCGACTAACCCTATTCACATCACGGCGCAAAACAGTTCCATAAAAAAAATAATCAATATTTAATTTACAATTCGCTTACGTTCGCTCGATTCGATCACGAGCTGTTCACTTCCCCATTCATCTTTCAACTGTTCCACACTTATTATAAGACGAAATCGATTCAGCGCAAACGAGATCTCGATTCTCGATTCCCGTTCCCATAAATCTTTTGCGGACGCTCCGGGCGCACCGTAACCGATTAGTAGGTGCACCACGGTTATCTGACGCGAGAAACAATTTCCAATGCATTATATAAATTATGACTTCATCGGAGAAACACGGGTCACGACTCACGCGGGCGAAACAACAGTGAGTTGTGTGCAAATAGTAGGGGTGAGGATGACTTGCAATTTTGTGAGATTTGAATCCGATTGTTTTTTTTTTGTTTTTAGGGCCTATTGATTGATAGTAGGAGAAACTCGTAGGGCACCCATGGCTCAGTTTTATACAGTTACAGAAATGTTTTTCTTAATAGAAATTACAAAGATTTTACTTACTTGAGAACATTTTTGGGGCTTATTAAAATATAGTATTAATTAGATAAAACTTTGACTTCTTCTTCTTCTTCGTTAATTTGATGCGGAAAGGCCTTTAGTGTGCTCAAACTTTTCTTATAATAACATAAAATTTTCGTAAAATGTTTGACATTTGCAAGTACCCAATTGAGGAATCATTTAGGAATGTTTCGATAACTAAGTTAGTGATCAACTGCTCGCTGATGCCAAACAACTCTAGTAACTAAAAATATAACTATACTTTAGGTAGTGTTGCTGAATATGTTTCTAGTGCCATAACTACAGTTATGAAGTATGATATAACTATGAATCTGACACTAATCGAACAAAGTCTACCAAAACTAGAAAACTTTCCTGTATCGACTTTCCTTTCAAAAAAGGTTCACAGTAACTTTCGTACCCAAAAATATTTAAAAAACAAAACAACACTGATTCTCCGCCCACTTATCAAAATTAACTTGGCCACACACGTCGAAAAAAAGAAGAAAATCTGAAGATTCTAAATTCAAACATTCTCACGATCATGTTCGGCTAACTTCGGCTATTCAAAAAGGATGGCGTCGTTTCCGGTTCCTCCAGACGCAATGGCTGCTTACATTTAATTTGATGGTCGCGACAATTGATGTAATTACTTCATTAGTTTTACTTTGTAAGATAGTGGTTTCTTTGAAAACATGTGGGGGTAAAGACAGTGTGTTTTGTAGACATCTTATTTTTTATTTTATGTGACTTGAGTAACAATGTGAGCAGCTTGACTCAATATGAATGTACTTAACAGTACACGTACATTGCGCGAGTTGTTTTAAGCCCCATTGTAGGTAATCCGTGGCTGCTATTGTGATTTTTTTATGGAAAAACCCAATATCGATTTGAACTCGGGAATCGAACCCAGGATCTCATCAGTAGACCAACGAGGCAGAATAAAATCATCATCATCATTCTCCTGCCCTTACCCCAAATATATTGGGGTAAGGGCTAAGGGCAACCCGTCGGGGCTGTGGATTCCCGTCGGGGCTGTGGATTATCGAAAGGATAACGCGGCTCCGACACAAGGGCGAAGAAGGAACATGGGTTTGGTTGTTATTCAGTAGAAGTCTGACACTCCCCTTCGCTCTGCCCAAGAGCGGGGGGGGGGTTATTCGATGATTTTCCACCCACCAAAAAAAAAAAGGGCTAAGGGCAAGGGCCAGGGCTTTTTCCATACTTCTCTATTACTCACACGTAAAATCAATTTTAAAAAGTAGCTAAGTTACATTGTAGTTAGGAGTCGTATCTCTACAAGGTAATGCGGTGTATTAAATCTGTTAAAATTCTGTTTATACCAGCATTCCTCATCTCCTTGGTGTTTAGTTCTCACGACTCTTTTCGGTACCATTTTACCCGACTGCGGCGAAGTCGAGGGTTATGTGTCATCTATCTCGAATCTTGCTAAGGCAAAATTACCGCAGCACTATGAACAACACAACAACTAAAATGTGTCTTACGCACTTGCAATATTGGTCCAATTATAAGTTATAGCTGACCCACGCAACTTCGTCTGCGTCACATAAATATAGCATAAAACCTTTCTCGATATCGACTATCCGACATAAAATAGGCCAAATCGTAACAAACAAAAAATCTTATCTTTCCTCTTTATTATAATAGTTCAGATGGTTTAGATTAGCTTAGATTATATTAAAGTGTGAATGACTATTGGTATCTCTTACTGTAAAATATACTATAACACTCTATACTTGTAAACAATATGATGCAGTAAATATTTTGAATTTGAATTTCCCGGAGGCCAGCCAGAATCCCCCGTACCTACATTGCGACGCGCGAAATATTTTGCCGCGCGGATATTTTTACATTGCGATATCTTCTAAGATATTTGTTTAAACTGTATAGAGTAAAGGGCACAAATATTCTATATTAAATTTCCGTTCTAACAAACACATTTATTCAGATATAGATTAATACCGTATGGGTTAAATGAGCTTCGCAAAAAAATATTCTTTTTAACCTAACAGCTTAACTGTAAAAAAAGGTTACAGTGAGTCAATCTTAAAAGATAGATATATGCTGTCGCGGACTTTTTTTTAGAACTTTTAAAGAGGAACAATTCCTTCATACATAATATTAGCGTAACTTAAACCGTTTTCTCAGCGCACGCAGCGGAAGCTCTCAAAAAGGAAATACCTTTTCCCGTTTTTGTAACATTTTTCATTTATGCTCCGCTCCTATTAGCCGTAGCGTGATGTTATATAGCCTATAGCCTTCCTCGATAAATGGACTATCCAACACAAAAAGAATTTTTCAATTCCAACCAGCAGTTTCTGAGTTTACCGCGTTCAAACAAACAAACAAACAAACAAACTCTTCAGCTTTATAATATTAGTATAGATTGAAAGATTGTTTCACTGGATAAGCATTTCCTTTTCAACAATTTATCCAGTCAGATCTCAAATTAGCCTCTTTTCCATCGCATACCGGAGCTTCCTGTACATTCTTAGTCATATTCTGGACCATCACTGCTTGATAGAAAAATAAATCAATTGATTAATGTATTCTTTGCTTTCGCGTTTAAACAGATGTATTACTAAAACGTGATGTGGTACTTATAAATTCAACCTTAAAACAACTATTCAATACTGTAATTATTCTGTTTTTAAATTACCATTATTAGTATCATTTACTTAAAAATTCAAGCTCTCTTTAAAATTAAACACAGCATTGCAGGAACGTGGTTTTTAATTTTCATATTTTTTAAGAAGAACCCGTTAACAATTAAAATACCTCCTTGCGAACGAAACTATTTTAACTAACTGAATATTTTTACAGAAATAAAAATTAATGAAGAGTAGAAAGTACCTACCGAGCCAAATGGCCGGTCACATTAAACCTTGATTAGTCAGATGTCGTACGTAATTACACAAATTGGTGAACTCCAACTAATTGCCAAGGTACCGCACATCACAGGATCATAAAAAATAAGCACAGGGAGGAATTCAACCAGTCCCGCATTCCGTCAATAAAAATTAATCATTTCATTAAAAAAAGTAATAATATTTCTTCGGCGATTCCTCGACTAGTTATGCTACCACTAATGGTGTTTACATGTACAGTCTGATACGCAATTAGCAGCTCTCACACCTTTTCTGCCAACTTTGTTGGACGTCATTCAATTTTATCGTGTAATTAGAGTCTATAAAATCAGTAGATGTCGGCGTCAGACGCTAGTGAAGGCGATGCTCCGGCATTTTTAGGATAGCGGCCGACATTCCGTGTACAGGGATGTACTGACTTAGCTTCTATAATGAACTACGGTTCCGCTAAATAAATCTTAGTAAGTAGGGGCAGTTTATTACACTGTGAAAATATTTTTTCAAGCATTCTTTCGGTTAGCAACAACACAACATGTCATTGCATTGTTACATTCTCCGAGCTATTTATTTCCTGGCGTGGACTACATTTTACTTGACCAGAAAGCGACCACATCTATGAAACTGAACCACAGGCACGCAGAGCATGCAATTAGGTGCAACTGTGGCGAGCGGCAAGTAAACCCGTACGTTTGAACGCAGCACGAAACATCACATCACCTAACCACAGCTTACCATCCCGCGGCTAACGGCCTGGTGGAAAGGCTACACCGCCAGATGAAAGCCGCCATCACCTGCCACGCTAAGTCAAACTGGACTGAAGTGTTGCCATGGGTTTTACTAGGCATACGCAGCGCTTACAAGGAAGACCTGCAAACGTCTGCCGCAGAGCTGGTGTACGGTGAGCCACTCCGTCTGCCAGGACAGTTCTTCACTTCTACCCCAGAGGAGACAGTCGACATGACCAGCCTGATCAGCAGACTCCGCTCACACATGAGTAAGCTAACACCACAACCTACTTCCTGGCACACTAGTTCTACTCAACCGTTCTATGTGCCCAGGGACCTGAATACAGCTACCCATGTTTTCTTGAGACAAGGCCCCGCACGAAGGTCGCTAGAAGCTCCGTATTTAGGTCTAATGTCTTCTAGAGATGTTACGGGCACAAACCTTTTAACGTTTATTGTCATTACCCTTTTGAGTGCCTCTAGGAGAAAACGGGAAGGTATAGGATAACACATTTCTGGTTGTAAAAAATGTATGAATAAAAGTATAATTGAGCGTCGCGGCGGGCGATTGCACCATACTGTGCAGCCTTGGTTCAGCCCTGCGCGCTCTAGGATGCCGAGCGCACCTTCCACGATATTTAAGCGAGTTTAAAACTAAGATTAAAGTTGTCGCCGCAACAGTTTTTGCGCTATTAACAAGCGTACTCATAAAGCAGTTTTTCTTTGTCGACTCTTTAAAATAACAAGCTTAACCTTTTCGAAACCCGTCTATAAATAACAAATAGAAATCGTCGTTGAGGTATTTCATGTTTTGCGTGGGATATTTATTATTACGATCAGTTTTTTTATTAATTAACTAGAGTGTGTGACCGTTAGAGTGTAGTAAGATTACATCTGGCCCACCTCTTCCCATTTCTCGGCATGAATTATACATGATAGGTATCTAATTTACATCGCATCAAAAACACTTCGTGGCTCTAAATCGCCGATTTGGCCATGTCGGCGATTTAAACTGTAATTTTCCGGTTTAAGCTATACATTATCATAACCTGATGATTTAGTGCAGAAGAGTTGGGTTGTCGGTCCGATTTGGAACATAAAACCTTTAATTATAATAAGAATGTGCGTAGCTCTAAGTTTCGATTATGTGCTGTCAAGAAATAGTAGTTAAACTCAAAAGCTTGAACAAAAGACATGCCATGAAAATTTGTCACATACATACATGACGTCACGCCTGTAATCCCTGCAGTAGGGATGAACCGAGGTCCAACAATTAGTATAGGTACCTAACCAGTTTTACATCAACCGGGCACAAAAAGATTAAAATTGTTAATTTCTCTAATTTACAGGGAAACATTATATATAAAGCGCAGTGGGCAAAGTTGAGTCATGATGACTACTTACGATGAAAATAAATGTTTCGCCTATTCACACAACGCCGTATTTTCAAGATCCCATCATTTCATACCATATTCCATTTCCTAGTTCCACGCAAAAACACCATTGTACAATTAAATTAATTTAATTATAGATAACGAAGCGCGAACATAACAATAGTAAAGCTAATCTAACAAAGACTAAAACGTTATACTCGCAAATTAAACAAAGCATTACAAACGTGAACTATTGATATTCGAAACAATAAGTTATAGTCTTTCGACGCGCCCGCGCAACTGAATAGGGTTGCTATATTTGAAAATGTTGTTATCAGAATAATGATACGAGTATTAGGTGCCAATAGTACTCTAAACTCTCAATGCGAATCATACTTCAACTGGACCAGTGGCCACATCTTAATCGCTAACAGTACCATCATTGCTAACAAATATGATATGTAGACTAACGGCAATAATGTGAGGGGTATTAATGTGCTCGTAACGGGGTTTAAATGTGCTCATCGCATTCATCAGTGTGAAATTTGTCATCAAAATACCATACCAAAACGGTACCAGGAGTCTTGCGCGAAAGACATTTGTGCGAAAGACACTTGCGTAAACCAAATTTCGCGAAAAGACATCATCCTAAAACTCTGTATTAAATGACATTCCGCACGAGTTTTTATTTAGCCATCGATTTTTTCTGCAAAACCGTAATTGGTAACTCTTATAGAGTCAATCCGAATTGTTACCAACATGTTCTTCATCTTCAGACTTCAAATTTAAGACCTTATTCAACAGTTTCCATTAACCCTATTTCAGCTGCACAGCTGTCTAGATTCTAGAGGTCTGGTAATCCTACATCTGGTAATCCTATACCTACACCGAATTAATGTACCTGATTTGTGCTGGGCTTATCGTTTACATATATAACGTTTACATCACGCCTATAATCCCTGACGAGACAACTATTGCGTATTACACACCCATATTTTCAAATTGAAATTCTATTCTATCCTATTCTGTTAGGGCAGAGGTGTTACTGTAGGTAGGTACCTAGAACTTCTTGCCGTAAACCGGGAAAATTCAGACTCCGTGATGGCTGCTACTGAGAATTTCTTGAAGTAAAAATCCTATAACATTTTGCCAGATCAAAATCAAAAATCAAAATCAAAACATTTATTTCAAGTAGGCCAGTTACAGGCACTTTTGAATAGTCGAACAAAACTAACTGCCGCACTCAGAGATATCCAACGATCACTCAAGCCGCCACCCAGCAAAGGCCTGACAAACTTTTGTAGGACAAAACAGCCAAAACCTTTACCAAGCGACGGCCCAAGCAACCACTAAAGCTCTCCGAGTGCGGCAGTAACTACTAAACTAATGAAGCTAAATAAACTAAGCTACAGTCCCAGTCACAAGGCATAATAACTCGTGAGTGTACTGTAGTTGCCCATTCCAAAGCGTTGGTCTCATGAGAAGAATGGCAAGAAACTCTCGAAAGATCTGGGAATTAATCTCAGCTCTTCATTCTAAGCAATCAAGCTTGCGACCACTAAACAAACATCATCATTTTCCTGCTCTTCTTCTTCTTCTTAACCTACAAATGAAACAACTTTTCAAACGTTTCTGTTAACCCTATCTCATCCACACAGCTGTCCAAAGGTCTGGTAACCCTACACCTAAATAATGAACCTGAGTGCTGGGGATATTACTTACAAGACTACATGACATCACGTCTAGAACTTATTGCCACAAGCCGGGCCCAAATCCAGGCTTCTGTGGCTGTTACTAAAAAATCCCGGTGGCAAAAATATTTAACTGGGAATCAATCCCACATCATCATTCCTCAGCCTTTATCCCACCACCCAAAGAGGCTATAAAATAAAACACCTTAATTTGAAACGTTTCGGTTAACCCTATCTCATCCACACAGCTGTCCAGAGGTCTGGTAACCCTACACCTAACTAATGGACCTGATTAGTGCTGGGGGTATTGTTTAATTGTTATAAATTACGGCGAGGCGATGCCACTCGTGCGCAATCGCAATTATATCGCGTTGATATTTGTGCTAGTGAGGTGACGTGGCGTTGCTTGTGTTTAGAACTTGAAGTTATTGATATTGATTTTGTTTTTAGTGAGGCCTCAAGCGAAGCTATGAATTTAGACCTTATTTAAATAAACCATATTGTCATGAATAGTTGTTTACTCGTTATTCAGTACGAACTGGGTTGTGCTTGTGGACGGCAGATAGGAAGTCGCTCCATAAAAATACTGGTATTCAGATATGATTAGACTGAAAGCTGACCCCAACATAGTTGGAAAAGGGCTTGGTATAGATGATGTCGAATAAAATGAGTTTTTATGCAACTGTAGGTCTGGTGATTGAGGTAAAAAGCTCGAGGAAATAAATTCAAATAAAACGCGTGTTTTTCTTTACAGAGTAAATTCAAGAGTGCCTTTTTTTTGTGGGTGGAAAATCATCAAATAACCCCTCCCGCTCTTGGGCAGAGCAAAAGGGAGTGTCAGACTTCTACTGACTAAAAACCACCCATGTTCCTTCTTAGCCCTTTATGTCGAGGCCGCGGTTTCTCTTGTGTACAACCCGCAGCCCTGACGGGGCCCTCAGTCCTGACGGGATCCAAGAGTGCCTTGATAGACAAGACGGATTTTGACAACACTCACGCAGTTTAAAAACAATAATTAAATATATAAAATAAAATGTTGGGGACCCCACTTGAGAATTTAAGCTGCTTGTCCCTGCAGTTATATTACAAGATATTCTATTAGATAATTTGATTACCTTTGTATTAATTAAGTAATTAATAACAAGACACTCAATTAAAGATGAACTCATCTTCAACAGGTTATGTAAAGTATAATCACTCGATGTTATCCTCTTGATGTACCATTACTGTTCACCATAAATACAAAGTACGTGGGCAGTACTTAAAGCCTTCAATCTATGTAGTACTTATGTCATCAGCGAGATTAAAATAGATGATTATTGGATGATCACGACTCACATCTTTAGTAGTAGCACAAAGTAACGTTGTTGACACCATCAAGGCATTTATGTTACGAAAATTAGAAGTTAAAAGGTAGGTGTTGAAGAAAAACCTCTGATGTTTCGGATTTATGTGCATATTTTTATGTTTTTTTTTATAAACGTTGCCCCACACTAGGAATTTCTCATTTGTATCGTCGCTGCGTGCACAAACATTACCTCACATACACAAATACCCATGCAGACCCAAAACAACTATCGTATAGACTATACAAATATTTGTTCCGTGCAGAGATCGAACCCGCGACACGTATCGCAGCAGTCAACTGCTTGAGGTACTGCACCAACATCGTGAGGAAAACTTCATGCCTGAGAGACATTTCTGGACGGCAGGTAAAGCCAAGTCCGAGGTCCATGGGCGGCATTAAAACTCTGACACCAGGGTGAGCAGCGGTGGCCCATGGTATCGGCCCCGATTGACGAACAGTATTAGGCCGTGGGTTCGAACCCAGGCAGGCGTTTTTTTTTCCTACTCCTCCGCTATTCTTTTCTGATTAATTTCGTTGCGGGATCCAAGACAGTTAAATCACTTCTCTGGGACTTCGTCGAGCTTCATTGTCTCGGCGCTTTTCTTGTGGTCGCCACTGTTGATTCTGGCTCAGGAGTTACAGTGGTTTGGGAATAGTGTGGCGGGCTTGTCCAACCCAGGCAGGCGCGTTACTTTGTGTAATTTATTTCATCACCGCTGCTCTCAAAACGGTGAAGGAAAACATCATGAGGAAACCGGCATGTCTTAGAACCAAAAAATTCGAAGGCATATTACATCTACCAACCCGATGATGACCAGGGTAAGCACGACACGATAAAGAAGAGAATTTTTTTTTCTTTTTCTAGAATTGACACCTAATTAGTATTACCAAAATAATATTTATAAAAGTCTGGTCAGCAAAATCAGCAATTTTTGCACGTCGAAATCACTGGTTTTCTTTAGGTTTAGCTGGGAATGAGAAATGGCAGAACAAACTCCCTAGCAACACAATGGTTTATTAAGTTAGAAGAACTTCATTCTGTTCAATTGTATGCGAAGAAAGAAGAAGATCGCAGTTAGATTTAAAGCGCGATGTCCATTAAGCTAGGCCACATACAGCTGTACCCTACAATCTCGTCAATGATGTTCTGACATGAGCTCGGAGATTTTCGGCCAAAGTTCAGTATGCTAGCCACCCGCGCGTATGAAAGACACCACCAGCTGAATGCAAACGCTGCTCATCATGCAAAGTAACATACTAAACAAAGCGTTCCCATCGACACATATCCACTCATTTAAGCTCCAGATGATCCACAGATAAACTAAACTGACATTCAACAACTTTCACCATTTTTAACCTCAATTAAAATAGTGACACCAACCTGGCCAGCGTTATTTACCCAAAAGACATTGATCTACCAACCTGGTACCTTCACAACTGACATTGACAGCACATAAATATTCCATCTGCACCACCACAGTTGCAATTGAGCAATTTTGTAATTTAAAAATCGTAACAATCGTATGGAAGGACAGACAGGTGCATTTTATAATGAGCTACGTAAATTGTTTCCGATATTTCATTTGGCACGATACGTTGATGGACGGTCAGCGAAATGAGGTGTTACAACCACAGGTTACAACCAACATACACCTCCGTGTGGGAATCCATTTCTTTTTAGGGTTCCGTAGTCAGAGGGTGCCAACAGAACCCTATTACTACGGGTCTGCTGTCTGTATGTAAGGCACAGGGCTTCTTTAAACCGCACACGATATTTCCACATAATATGTGTGTAAAACAAAGTAGTGATAGTCTAGTGGTGTGCCAAGTCATAGGACTCGAGTTCCAACTTCGAACCCAAGACACGCACCTCTGATGTTTTAAGGATTCATGTGCGTATTATTTATTTCTAGACTGGCCTGTTGGTCTAGTGGTTAGTGACCCTAACTGCTATGCCGGAGGTCGTGGGTTCGATTCCCACCCAGGACAAATGTTTGTGTGATGAGCACGATCATTTGTTCTGTGTCTGGGTGTAATTTATCTATAATATGTACACACATCAAAAGTGTCTAGGGATCAACATATATTTTTGCAATAACTTTTCTCCTGATTGATATTAATTAAAATTTTCTTTAAGGATTCATCAAATAAAGTGTTTTCGTTTGTCACAGTAACGATAAACCAAGTCACCTTTGCATTAATAAAGAAATTTGCCATTTTCCTAATAAAGGGATTTTTGACATTTGAACCACTAACATTAAAGTTCGAAAAAAAGACTGAAATAACAGTTTTCTTTAAAATTTTATTGGGTAACTTAAACAATTAATAATCCGTGTTTCTACCGCGAACACTAACAACACAAGAACATCGGTTTGGCATACTCAAAATGAGTTCATCCAAATCACGCTGTGGAATGGCCGCAATACAAGTCAGAGTGTTATCAGTCGCTTCATCACTCTTCAGGGAACTTAATTAGCGACCAAACAGTCAGAAACCGCTTGCATGAAGTGAACCTTCATTCCCGAAGACCGCTACGGGTACCACCTATAGCAATGCACAATCGTAGGATTCGATATCAATGGGCTCTTGAACACAGAAATTGGGCAGAAGAACAATGGCGTTTCGTGTGCTTTTCTGATGAGTCTCGTTTTGGTATGAGACCGGATACAAGACGTATACGACACTGGAGAACCCCTGGACGCCAACAGCGATTAAAATCCTGCCAGGAAGTCCATCCTTATAGTGGTGGAACCATCATGGTATGGGCGGGTATTTGGATCGGCGGAAGAACTGAGTTGATTTGGATCAGAGGCAACCTCAACGCTCAAATTTATGCTTAGACGATTGTATCAGACGTCATCGTTCCTCTACAAGTGCAAATCGGTCCCTTATTTCAGTTAATGCATGATAATGCACGACCGCACACCGCAAGAGTTGTAAGACAGACTCTCGCCGCAGCTAACATCAATGTCCTGCCCTGGCCTGCTCAGTCGCCAGACTTGAACCCGATTGAGCATGCATGGGATATGCTACAGAGAAGAGCTCTGCCGAATATGGAGGGTATCCAGTCGCAAGAAGACCTTTTTTTGTTGTTGCAACGAACATGGGCGGCCATTCCACAGCGTGATTTGGATGAACTCATTTTGAGTATGCCAAACCGATGTTCTTGTGTTGTTAGTGTTCGCGGTAGAAACACGGATTATTAATTGTTTAAGTTACCCAATAAAATTTTAAAGAAAACTGTTATTTCAGTCTTTTTTTCGAACTTTAATGTTAGTGGTTCAAATGTCAAAAATCCCTTTATTAGGAAAATGGCAAATTTCTTTATTAATGCAAAGGTGACTTGGTTTATCGTTACTGTGACAAACGAAAACACTTTATTTGATGAATCCTTAAAGAAAATTTTAATTAATATCAATCAGGAGAAAAGTTATTGCAAAAATATATGTTGATCCCTAGACACTTTTGATGTGTGTATGTATTTAGAAATATATAAGTATGTTTATCAGTTGTCTAGTACCCATAACACAAGCTCTGCTTAGCTTGGGACTAGATGGCGTTGTGTGATAGTTGTGGAATATTATTATTATTATTATTTATCATTTGCTTCGGTGAAGAAAAACATAGTGAGAAAACCAGCATGCCTGACATATATCTCGACGGCATGTAGAGAGTCAGTAGGAGAAATCCACGGGCGGCATAAAGTAAAAATAAAAATTGACCTTCCAACTGGCAACGTCTGACCAGTTAAATTACGTTCGGTGGTACAAAACCCTTCCCGCCTTATTACAAAACGTAGTTAAACCTGGTTTAACTTAGACTTGGTTTATCTCGCATGACGTCTCACTTCAATAATATTCAAAAGAAAGTGACAGCATGCGAGATAAACCAGGTCTAAGTTAAACCAGGTTTAACTACCTTTTGTAATAAGGCGGTTCGTGTGCAACTCCGACTCGCACTTGCCTTATTATATTTTTTCTTTGTTACCGATTTCCCCTCGCTTTTGTTTCCTTTGACCTATTTTGTTTGGTATTCTGTCTGTAAAGAAGTATGTGTATTATTAGTAGATAGTGTAGTGTGAGACAGGCCTGGTGTTAATACGAGTGCATTAAATTACTACTGAATGTGTTAATGAGTCGAGATTTATTACTGTAATCTGCAGTGGTGGGAAAGTTTGTTTTATTTATCGGTATGTTTATTGGTTGTGGCAAGGAATTGTGAACTTATTTGGGTTTAAATATTATTAGGAATAGCCATGGAGTTTGAATATTGAGTTAACGCATGGTATGACGTTGTAGTTGAAATCCCGTAAGCTACGTACAATACAACAGAATGCACACAGTGCACATAATTATCATTTCGGCCGAAAGTCGTCCACTGCTAAACATAGACCTCCCCAAGTGTCGTGGTGACACTTGAGGATGTTGGACCGGTCCCGAAAATCTCGCATCAAGCGGATCCACGCAACTTTCACCAGGTCATCGGTTCACTTAGTGGGAGGCCTTCCATCGCGACGTCTTCTGATGCCTAATGCACATTACAACATAAACCACCACCCCACCTCTGTACTTCTTGGGTAACCCATCCTAATTTCTGGCAAAGGTTGACTAATTCCAAGCACTAATAGCGTCCAGTAATTTTCGCAGGATTCCAATCAATCAGGTATATAGTACTTCAGCACTTTATTCAAGTAGGTACAGACGGCCGCATGTCAAGCTACCCGAGACTGAGAGATTTTTCCCAATCAACCTTGACCCGTTTAATACTTTATCGATAAAGTTGAAAATCTCTTGAAGATTGTACTAGGTTGCTGTGCTAGCGCCTGTTCCAACCTTTAGCCAACTTCTTGATCGCCCAATATCTGTCGTCCGCGGTAACCGAGGGCGTGTAAGCATTAAGTTTAGTGGTCACGAACGTCAGCTTACGGCCCACAATACATCTGACGAGAACCTTCGATGGGCCACTCGTTAACCCCACTACAGAGGATCGTGCGAAGTCCACTAGCGACCCCTACTATGTTTCTAGATTGCAAAAAAAAAAGAAGAAGGATAGATCAGGAAAAGAAACTTACTTAAATTTTGAAAAAAATCGTCAATTCAGAAACTTAGAAGTTGTCTGGAGACGAACAAATACAGTAGTCATCTGCTGTTAAAATGATATATTGCTGATCGGATGGTTCTTGTTACCTATTCTGGGTAGATAGGTAGGTAATTCTGACAAGATAAAAAATTATGTTAACCAAAATTTTCATAAGGATTTATCATCTTTCTGAATTAGGTAGGTACTCTTCTGAGCTAAGAAAAATAAAATTATCAGGCTATCGTTAAGATTTGATGAGTTATGGGAACATACAATTGTATGGATCAGCTGATTTTTACTGGCGATTTCCGGTTTTGTTCACTAATCAAAGTAGTTCACAATTTCAAGTGCAATGAACTTTTATGAGAAATTCAATTATTTCAACTACACTTCTAACAAAAAAAACCGGCCAAGTGCGAGTCGGACTCGCGCACCGAGGGTTCCGTACAAACAAAGTTTAAAATTACTTAGAATATTTTTATTATGTGATGTAACTAAAAATTTATGGTTTTCGTAATTTTTCCTTTATCTATGCTATAAGACGTTGCTTCGTACCAAATTTCAAGATTCTGAGTTCACGGGAAGCACCCTGTAGGTTTTGATTCCCTTGCAAGTGTCGAAAATTTGCGGCATAAACGGCTGTATCTTTTGATTGCGTTGGCTTAGAAGTTTGATTTTTTCACAGCTTCAAGGGACAGTAGACCTGAGTAATTGATATAAATTTCAGCTTCATACCTCCACGCGTTCCTGAGAAAAAGGGTCTTGACAGACGGACGGACGGACAGACGGACAACAAAGTGATCCTATAAGGGTTCCGTTTTTTCCTTTTGAGGTACGGAACCCTAAAAATCTTCAAATCTTATACAAGTTTACAACCAAATGCTCCAAATGCCAACTAATTTTTGATTTAATCAAAGAACTAGTTTTTACAACAGCAATATAAATGTCTCCAATAATCCAGTAAGAACAGGTAACATAAACATTTAATTAGGAACAAATTTTCACTTAGATACAATCATTAGTGCCATAAAACGTAATTAACAGTTCATTAATTTTTATTTCCGACAGCAATTTGAAGCGCGAAGTAATTAAAGAAATCGCTGCAATCCTCATTAATAATTTAGTTTTATTCGTGATACACGACTTGCGTTATTTAATTGTGGGCGAATTTATTGAATTTTTGCGTTTGATTACTGTTAATTTATGAATTTAATACAGTAAATAACTGTTTATTTGAGATTTACATACGTTAAAAAAATCGATTGGCAATTACAATCGCCTAAACTGTGAGAATTTTTCTTTAATTTTGAGTTGTGTAAATAAATGGTGTTTAATAAATAACATCTTCTGCCCAGCCTTTCCTAATTAAGTTGGGGTCGCCTTCCATTCTAACCGGATGCAGTGTTTTAAACGGAGTGACTGCCTATCGAAATTCCACAACCCAGTTAATACTGGGTAATACTATACCCTTTGGTAAGACTGATTGTCAAACTTCGAGCCACTGACTACCTTGAACAACTGTCAAATATCTACAAATGACCGCCGAAAAACGGCTTAACGGGCTTTCCGAAGTACGGGGGAAACTCAATGTGCAATGGGTGGTCACCCATCTACGGACCAACCTAGGCAAGTTAGCTTAGGCATGCATAATCAGCCTATATTGTTCCCACTGCAGGGACTCAGGCCTCATCTCTAGGAGAGGGATGGGCTATAATCCACCACGCGGGCCCAGCGCGGATTGGCAGATGTCACATGTCTTCGAATTTTTTGGTTCTAAGACATGCATTTCCTCACGATGTTTTCCTTCACCGTTTTGAGAGCAGCGGTGATGAAATAAATTATACAAAGTAATGCGCCTGCCTGGGTTCGAACCTACTGTTCGTAAGTCGGGGCCGACACCACTGGGCCACCGCTGCTCTCATAGGCATGCATGCATAATCAGCCTATATTGTTCCCACTGCAAGGCCTCCTCTCTATGAGAGGGCTAAATCCACCAGGCGGGCCCAGTGCGGGTTGTTAGATGTCATATATCTTCGAATTTTTGGTAATACAGGCATGTCGGTTTCCTCATGATAACCATCCTACACCGTTTTGAGAGCAAGCTAAAATTTTGCTACCGTACGCCTATAGTTAACAGATAATAATAGCAAATACTTTTCTTGCTGGAAAATCGATCTAATTTCCAATGAATTCATACTTAGACAGTAATCTGTCGATCTTTTCACCAAAGCAATCATAGTCCTTAAGCAACAAATAGTAGTGGTTATTTTCCCATGAGCGTGTCGCGTCGTGTTGCCGATAGCATCATGTTGGAGCTATTTCGGTGTCCTAGTAAGTGAAGCAGGTCCTCTCACTGCGGTATTGCTCAGCCATTACTTTCGGGAAGAACTGAGGTTTACGAGCCTTCCGTACCAAGTACAGAAGGACATTATTCAAAGAAGCATGCCACACAAATGGACTTAGACAAAAAAAGATAAATAAATAAATAAATAAATAGAAGACTTTATGCAAGGATTTGGGGGTCAAAAGTTATAACTGTCGCCGGTTTTACTTTGGATGTTACTTACAAGTTGCATCTTGATTAGATATTAAATGAGAATCGCATTTTGTGATGGGAATCGTATTTCTGATATCAAGCTCAGGACGCCAATTCCAATTGGTCCATGCCTTCGTGAGAAAGTCTTCCAAACTCTAGGTATAGCAGGTTTGGTTTTTGACAATCCGTTATCATCATTTCATCTTCATCATAATTCAATTATACGAATGAACTGCGTCGTTGGTTTAGTGGGTGCAAGCTTGATTACTGAGCATGAGGGCGTGGGATCGATTCCCAGTTCAACCCAATTGTTATTGGATTTTTCCGTAAGAAATCATCAGTAGCTACCGCGAAGTCTGAATTTGGGACCGATTAATGGCAATACGCTCTGGGACTTGAACAGTACTGGGGAAATGTTGATGTACTACCTAACCACTCTGAGATTACAAATGTTATGTTGTGATACTTCGACAAACTCTTTTGGCTTTCTAAGCTTGATGTCACCTAACTTCCCACAATAGGCCCCTCAATACTAACGTTGAACTTTCCAAGAGATATAAAACTATTGAGGATAATTGGGCAGTTTAGACGAACAATGATAGCGACGAAAGGGTAACTGGCGAAAGGCATGTCACCTCGACCAAGCCAAACTGATGGGAGATCGGGTCATGCGCACCAAACTACCAGGGACCTTCATAAAATGACAAGGTTTATTGAAGATCTACTGATAAAAGAAACATTCTAGGTTATTTCTATGCTGTGAGAGACAGAAGAGCTTGAGGCTAAAAATGAAAAAAAGCCGGCAGAAGGGAAAACTTGAACATTAACGTTGTGCATTTTTTGAATATTTTGATTATATGATTTTCATCATCATCAACAGCCTATTAATGTTCCCACTGCTGGGACACAGGCCTCCTCTCTTAGAGAGGGAATGGGCTATAATCTACCATCACGCGGGCCCAGTGCGGATTGGTAGATGTCACATGTCTTCGAATGTTTTAGTTCTAAGACATGCCGGTTTCCTCACGATGTTTTCCTTCACCGTTTTGAGAGCAGCGGTGATGAAATAAATTACACAAAGTAATGAGCCTGCCTGGGTTCGAACCCACGACCTACTGTTCGTAAGTCGGGGCCGCCACCACTGGGCCACCGCTGCTCCCCCATGTTATGATTTTAAACTACTTGAAATTCGTATTATATTGTAGTGTACATAAAATAAACTCCATTTTCCCTTCACATTATTAACATACAAGCCACGCATTCGACGTTGCCTGGATGTTTAACGTCGCCATCAACAGTTTTATGTCCTGGGTAACATCACAACGTTCGTGGGAACACACGCTATAACTTTATAACGACTGATTTTATATGTTATCTTATCTATAAAGATGTTGCAGTTTTAAAACTTCAAAAAATTTGTCACACTTATTCCAAATGGCTGTTTAAGAATCATTTTCCGCGTTGCCAAAACCGGAAATTTCACAAAATTCTAGTAACAGCACACTCCAGCGCCAAAATAACCTTTAGTTTTGTTCGTCTATACATTTTTTGCAGCAGTTTCGGCTGTGTCTATCAGTGAGGTTTACACTTATGTGCAGGCTCGTAAACACAAAACTAAATAAATGTACCTTATCGTAAGTTTAACTTATTCGTACATTTTTTCGTAACAAGCAGCCTAGAACATTGAACTGCAAACTTAAAGTGGTCATACTTTATTCTGTTTGATTCGTCAAAATTGTCATATAACATACAGGCTGTCATGTTCGTCATTAGTTCGTTCGTAGTTGAGTGTATGGAAAACTGGTCATCATCATCATACTGCACTTGTCCCTTTGGGGTCGGAGTAACACGTTTTTGGGTCCATTCTCCTCTGTCATCATTTAGTCATTTCTCTTTTCAGCTGTCGCTGTTGTCTTGGTTGTCTGAAACATCAGTAAGAAATCGGTATAGCACTATAATGATGTAGTAACCAACCGTAAACTGGTAATCAAATTGTCTACGACACGGCAATTCAGATTGTCACCTCGGATGTTGAGTGCGTCGTAATCAGCAGTTAAACAGTTAGTTGACACCTACTGCCGCCATTATGTTGCCCACACTCTTGTTAACTCTTGAGAGTTGCCCGGAGATTAGAATACCAGGTATTTGTACTTTTACGTAGTAGATTGTAGAAAGTCAAGAATTTGCCCAATAAGTGGGATGACGTAGGATATGAATAGCCTGCATCATTACACTCATCACAGACCTCTAATAAGAAATACGGCCAAAACAAGGTGGTGTCCAAAACAGCATTGAAAGGAAAGTATTTTTTTAAACATTGAATTTTGTTTAATTTAACTTGATTGAGCTGACCAAGCGCCTATAAAAAAGCCTTTACTAGCTCAAGAAATGTCACCAAACCATCGCCTAACATCTTAGATATCCACAAAGATATCACATCGATAACTTCGGATACAACAGCACAACACTACGCCTCGTTCACACCATTCGAAACAATCGTCACATCCCACACAGGCTGTCGCAACTGCTCATAAATCCAACATTTGACACGCACTCCCAACCTTTGTCGATATCAATCGTTTTGAATATTTCGCCACAAGATTTATAGCTAATCCCGAATTTACTGCCAACACTATTGTCTCTAATTTGACGGCGCAGTGTGGAATAAATCTTAGGCTGTGTTTATAACTTGGATTACTTTTGTTAAATGTCAAGTTGCGTTTGTAAGGTTGGGTTTGGAGCGAGAGTGCAAAAGCGACTTCACTTTGATAGCTAGCATTATACAGGGTATTTGGTGCATAGTGATTCATGTGCCAAATTGAAATGATCGAATGGAGAGGGGGTCGTTTGCTATCCATTCAGACCCCTAAACACTTCACATGCCTTGTGGATTTTTTATTGTTTTATTTAAAAAAGTCCCAAATATTACATTTAAATACAGATTCAAAAAAAAAAGTATAAGGCGTAGACACTGAATTTTAATTTTCTTTACATATGTATTGTATTACAGTACTTTTCAATTCAAAATTACTGACATTAGCTAAGTAGTTTGAAAAAAATTAAAAAGGTCTACATGGCATGAGAACTGTTTAGGGGTCTGAAAGGATAGCAGATGACCCCTTCAGTCGACCATTTCAATTTGGCACATTATGCACCAAACACCATAAATTAGCAACAATACTCCTAGTTCGTTCATTAAAATTATCGTGCGGTTAGTATTTACCTAGCCTAGTGTCAGAGCCTCTGACTTGGCATTACATTCCGTTGAGGGTTGATCTCTGGGGCATGCTTATTTTCTCACGAAGTTTTCCTTCGCCGAGGCCATTGAAACTTGCACAATACGCACGTAACTCGGAAAAATCAGAGGCCTATGCTGCTGTTATTTCTTAGATAATGGTTTTAGATATTAGAGATACATGATCAGTTTGTGAGGATTTTTTACGAAGTTTTCTTTTATGAACTTTTATCACAGGGTTCTATAAGTGACTTCTTACAGCACTTCAACAAGGGTCGTTAAAACACATAAACCTCCTTTTGGGTTTCACCGCAGTCGGGTAAAAAACTAAAGAATTATCTAAATAAACGAACACATTTTTTTAATGGCCGTATACCAATGTCATACAAAGACTGAATCTGCCGAATACTTTCGGATACTTAGCCCATCTCTATTGTTTCTCGCACGCATGTAAACATAGCTTTACGAATTAACATAATCCTATGGTTCGATTTCATAATGTTTAATGTAAGTTACCCATGTAATATTTTGTAAGATCTCTGTAATTTTATTCTAATAAACGTTGCGTAGGTGACTTGGTAGCTAGTTAAAGTAAATCATTCTCAACAAGATTGTTCAAGAATAAGTTAAGTACATTCTGTCTTCGTATAAATTTTCGTTTTTATTGTCAAGTGAATAACTAGTAGTTAATTTGACTATAAACTGGGTTTTAATTAAGGTTAATGCTTTAGCTTGTTATTATTATAATTTATTAACATTTATGACGAAATTACTGCGGTACATATCTTTTGATTGAGAAACAAAGTTGGTGAGGTTAGAAAGTAATTGTGTCCAAATCATTGGCTTTAGCTGACGCAGACGCAGAGAGACGAAGTTAATACTATGATTGGTAGTTTTGTGACCATTTTACAAATTGCAACGTGATTCATATAATTTATGATTCTGCCAAAACAGCCATTTAGAACCCCAGATCTTCATCATCATCCGTACAATACTTTAACTCACACAACGCAACAAAGTTACAACAATTTACTCACTTAGAAAAAACTCTAAGAGGAAATTACTCACTTTAAAAAACTAAGAGGCTTACAATTTACCTGAATTACCGGTAAACTAATAATAAACTCGTAACTATTATCCTTGAAGTAATTTGACGTGATTACTAACTGGATTATTTAACTAGTGGTTAGACGGATCGTAGCAGTAGTTACAAGTACCAATAGTTACAAGTACCAGTAGTTATCACGATAAATAATGATCGCGTGAACGTTTCTCTGACTGTCGCGACTGAGTTTGTCAAACTTGGGACATAGAACACTAAAGCTGTATAGACGTGAAACTGGAGTGTTAGATAATTTACACACCTTGGTTTATAACGTAGGTAACTGTCTTTTGTTGCAGGTATCTGTTGACTTGCTGGGTGGATTGAAGGCGACGAAAATGGTGCGGTGGTGTGGTCGACGCTGTGCCACATCCCTGACACATGAGGGTGCTGGAGTTGTGCGAGATGAGAGACTACGCATCATCATTAAGTCATAATATGGGGTAATGGAGGACATACGTGATAGAGATAACGCTATACTCTTTTCTACATTTCAGCGAATGAATTTCTAAAATACGATGAAATACACTTACGGACACAATTGAGTTGTCAATTTTGTCATGTTTCATATTGTGTCATGTTCAGCAGTCGCGCTTACAACCACCCGATCGGGTTATAATATAAATAAAACTCAAGAAACAACAGACTTCCTACTGTCAATGGTTTTGGTGTCAAAATGACAAGAATTGACATTACGAGTTCTTATGTTACACATTAGGGTGCAATATTGACAGTTCTATACCATTCACATTCTGTGGTTAGCCCCTAGGGATATGACTACTTTGTTGATTAGTGGGCACGGCAGGGAGACAAAGAAATGTTGCATTACGAATGTTTTTGTATTTCATCGTTTTTGGACTATCAGCTGAGTTATGGGCTTATGTTAATCCTATGATTAATGCTAAGTTCGTGTGTGAAAGATTAGGTGTTTTCGTTAATACGATGTTTGCTGTAATATGCTGCCATCCATATTAATATTACAAATTGGAAAGTAATTTCGTCTGGTAATCTGTCTATTACCTAACACGCCTAAAGTAACAACTTTTAGTGATTTTCATGTTTATTACGAAGGTATACCATAACCTAGATACTTGGGACTAGGATACTTTTCGTCCAGATACCCGTCAGCTCATTTTAACCGTGAGCCGTGTGAACCAAGTCGTGAACGTTGATAAAAGGAGCCTGAAAGTTTTATCCCGTATCTTTTAGACGGGTCTTTCATCTTATTTACAGGTCAGTGACGACACGAAAATAAATATCCCTTATGTGGGCTAGATAAAGCGAAATCTTTTTCGGTATCTTCTTTGTAAATGCCCTAATCTATTTAAGTCGGGAGTGAATAGGTTTCTTTTGGATAAGCTTGTTCCATAATCGACGTCATCTCTGTCCACAGGATTAATATTAAAGACGACAAAAGTAGGCAAAAAAAATAGGTACTTTAACTTAGATACCTACGGGTGTTAGTTACAGATTAATCTTTCCTCGTTCTACGAGAAATAATCGTAATAAAAGCTTCTCGAAATATAGTTTAAGAATATCTGTCTACGAACATTACTAAGAAGCGCCACGCGGGCCGACTGCTCCCCATTTCACAATACCCTACTCTTAAGGTAATTACACACTAGCCGGATAAGTGGCCCGATAACACTTCATAACCCATGTGCACTAAAAGTACCACCAACAAAAAAATAACGCCAAATTATACCCGTAAATAATTAAGTTATTTATGTTCGTTTTAAAATTTTAAACGTAGAATGTGAAGTTTGTTTTTAAATAACGACTTCCTGTGCCAAGGTAAATGTTAAACAGCCTACTTTAAAATGAGGTTGAATTCTTCAATTACTTGTGCATGTTGTGGCAGGCTTTAAGAAATTAAAAATAATTATTTAACTTTTTAATTATTACATTCAATGGTGTGACTCAACGGGAAAGAGAACCTGTATTTCTTCGTCGATACAATGCGGTATAATGAATATAATCAAAACACCTGCTAGACAATGCGTGGCTGATCAGAGTCGAGGGGTCATAAGCCACCCATCCTGACACTACTTGACGCAATAAAGCAAAATATTACCGAACGAACCACACGTAGATATTAAAACATGGGCGGGGTTTAATTAGAAATTTAACCTGTTAATAAATTACCGATGGTCTGCCGCCACCCAGGGTGTGGCAACACTCAGCGTATTTCCCTAGAGAAATAACGACGGTGTTGCCAACGCAAACTCGAATTCTGGATATTTTCGGAACGCGTTCGTGATGTTTATTATGTCATTTCTACCGAAAACGAATTGTTAGCCATTAGTGTCCTGCGTTTGTTTGTCTCCATTTTTATTTTCACTATAAAACTAATTTAAATTTTCTTATAAACGACACTATTTTTATTATGTATACGGTGGTTGTATATTTAAATTAATGGATGTCTCTATTATTGGTTTAAATTAATAAATACTTCAAGAATGATCTGGAAATTAACAGAGAATTATGGGATCCATTAAGTAAATTAAGATTGTTTAAGATTTTAGTTTGAAGTTAATTCCATTGTTAGTAGTCAATAGAGTATCCAATTAAAATAGTAAAAATTGGTTGTAAAACTTGAGTTTAGGCACAGTTTAAAACCTAATAAAACATTTTACGACTGCTAGTGTATTTTGGAATTATACAAGGTGTTGAATATTATTTTTATGTGAACTCGTTTTCTATGCCTTGATTTAGATGTGTTGAAGAATTTTAAATATTTCACGTTTTTTATGGTTTATTTTGAGTGTCATTATGGCTTTTGTGTACTGCTACTTAGTGGCGTTAGTGTCTTAATAGCTATAAAAAATCTAAATATCTTCATCACTCATGACGCGACAGCAAGGTTGGCGCAGTGGTTGAGTGATTGTCTGCTAAACTGCGTATCGTGGGTTCGATCCCAGCACGGATCAAAAATATTATCAAATATTTTGTAAATGCTAGAAATTTCTAAAGCAACGAGGCAAGTGGGTAACGTTTAAAAAAAGACTTCTTATAAAAATATGCCTAGAAATAATATCAACTAAAAATTGTAACGATATTCTTTAAATTGTAGTTGCTTACTTAAAATAATTAAATGAAAAAAGAAACAACTAAAGTATAACCAAAAAACGAAAGACACAAGCATTCACAAACGACATACAAACTTAAAAAAAAATCAATTAAAAATATTCCCGCGGCCAGTTAATTAAGTACCGGTATCGATTATTCGTTTAAATCGAATAGAATCGGTACTCCGTGTTATCGAGGCGCCTCTAGCTTCGTTAAGGACGGTGTAATCGACTTAGACATGCATCATGGCTAATTCATGCGTTGTTCGATTTTAAGAAACGATAGCTGATGGGTTTTGGGTTCCGCTGTGGGTGGATGAAATCGATACGTAGGTACGTTATTTATCTGTGGTTTAGAATATTGGGGATTAAAAGTTTAAAACTCTGCTTTTCTAATATAGCAATTATTATTATTATTTCCATTTGACAGCCATTTCCACTTGTCCCTATCCAGTAATGCAATTAAATAAAGCAAAACTAACTTAGGTTTTGCTATTTATTTGCAGAACCTTAGAAATATTCCTGAATCTTGTAGGTATAACATCTCTGAAAGAATTTATTTTTGCAATCAAATCACATCTTAAATACTAACAGGAAGACAAACTAGACCGCAGATAAATCTATGTGTCTCCACATTTCGGCCCATTATCATTGGACTCTTTAGCATTTTAATTAAGCCATTCCTATACCTTACCTTACACAAGTTTTGGTTTTAGGACTACTAGATCCTCATAATTTTTAAACTGTTCTGCATTCATTGATTAACTAACCTTTTTCTGTATAAACTGTTAAAATAAATATATCCAAAGCGAAGAGCAAAAAAAATCTACGGAACCAAACCACTTTACAGTGAGCACATACATGTATTTTTGTAGCGTTAACCCAGTGTGGCCACATATCGCTTTGCTACACGTTATCCGACGAAAATCAAACGCAATTAAAGTAATTACATGATAGGCTTTACAATAATAACACATTTGCTATAAATATAGGGCTAGCGTTGACTCAAATGTGTCATGGAATTGATGAGTTTGTAGTTTAGCTGAATGCGTCAGAAAGACGATTATTTTTACGTAACATAACATCACGCAACCCCATTTCGCCAGTTATGTTATGTTTCGCGAGTATATTGCCATTAACCCAGCACAAATCCAAACTTCGTAGCTGCCACCTGCCACTGAGAAATTCCAGATAGAACAATAACATTATTTTTCTTTTAAATTACCCCATTCTAAAAAAATATCTATATTTTAGCAAAATCAACTATAAATAAATCGTTCTCTTTAAAAGATGATTTTATATACAAACTAATCTTCCGAAAAACATGTAAACAAATTGATTACAATATCATTTGTAAATTAATCATGTATGAGTGATTAATAAATCACGTTTAAACTTTAACAATCACGATTTATAACAAGATATTATGATATTTATTGGAATGCTTGATTGGCGCCACTTGGAATTACACTTTAGTCTAATAAATTACAGTTTAAAGTAAATTGTTAATTGGCTAAGCTTAAGTATAATATATTTTAGGTATACCTTCAGAAGCATGATATGTTTCTTAATTTAGCCCTTGCATTAGGTCAATATTTTGATTTTAGTATAAGAATGACGCAAATGATTTAAGATTGCTTTGATATGATGTCATGTCCTTCGTCATTTTAATTATGATTAAATGGATTTGTAATTTTATTTTATTTGTCATAAATCACTCTTAAAAACCATCATGATCATCTGCCTAGCCTTTTCCAACTATGTTAGGGTCAGCTTCCAGCCTAAATGCTGCTGCTGTTGGTCCCGGCTGCCATATATATAGATCTTTGGCAGTCGTTACAGGTAGTCAGTGACCTGAAATTCTGACATCCAGTCTTACCAAAGGGTATCGTATTACCTAGTATTAACTGGGTTGTGGAGGTCAGATAGGCAGTCGCTCCATGTAAAATACTGGTATTCAGCTACATCCGGTTAGACTGGAAGCCGACCCCAATATAGTTGGGAAAAGGCTAGGCAGATGATGAGCTTCCAGCCTAAATGGATGCAACTGAATAACAGTAATCTATGGAGCTGTTATAGCTCTGGTTTCTTTTCTCATACTTATTTAGTATTCTCCTTTTTCATAATTATACAGTAAGACTGTCAGATTTCTGTATAGAAAACAATCAACTAAAACATCAAAGAACTACATCGGTATCCTAGATAAACTCGCTACTACTCTTTCAACCTACTTTCACAACGGAAACTAGAAAACAAAACACATTAGTGAACAATAAAGGAAATGTACCATAAAACGTTTTATTTAAGTTAACTATTATTTTATTACGTCTAGTTAGACAAACTATTTGCCACGCTAAATAATGGTTGGTCTCTGAAATAATGTAGAACGCGTAAAGAAGGCGCCATGGTTCTCATTAGGCCCTTCTAGTGGCTGTATAGGCGCCATGGTTCTCATTAGGCACTTCTAGTGACTGTTATTCGGTTTACAACAAATAGTGAATGTAATGGTAACAATTTGATGTTTGCAGCCATTTGGAGACGTATCCTCGAATAATTATGTATAAGTCAGTACCAGATTTGCCTAAAGAAAAAAAAAGAAAAAAAATCTAAATTCCCATTACAAATGTTTGATATGTGTTTTGATAATTACTGTTGCTAATTTATGTTGTTGTATGCTAATTTCTGTGAACTTCGTTATTGGCGTAATGTTGAGATCATTTTCTCTGCCTAGTTCTATTTTTTGTTGTATGGGGTAATCTCTAGATCTACTTGATAATTCTTTCACCAATGGGAAGCGTTATTTTCCACAGGTGTCATAGGCGTTATATTAAAACGTTCCCGTGGGATAAATTTCAATCAAAACACGAGCAAAACCACGGTATAAAGCTAGTTAATTTATATAAGAGCGACTACGCAACATCGCACTAACAAAAAACAAATAATATCTCCAACTACTGTTACAAAATATAACTTATAACAGCTGTAATAGGTCGTCATATTTTACCTAATTGGGTACAAACAGCGCCTGGGGGCAACTACTCACTATCAAAGTGACGCATGCGCATGGACAAAGAAAAATTACCCATTGCACTCGCGACATGACACTTACAATAAAAATAAATTAACTGCGCACTCTTCTAATGAGGCCGTAGGGCTGCCATGGGATTTATTTCATCATTAAATGAAGGTGAAATCACCACAATAAATTCTACTACAATAAGGTCTTTATGACGTTATAAGTAGTCAGTGTCCCAAAAATCTGGCAATCAGTGTTACTAAGGGGTGTCATATTACCCAAAAAAGTTTCCCTAGCCTATCTTTCTCACGACCATAAACACGGCAACGAAATAAAGAAAAAAAACCACTGAACAAGTGGGTCAAATAAAGATTCTGTAACTTAGATACAGTCATGTGACAGTAATCCGAAAATCTGGCAACCAGTCTAAGAGAGGTCAAAAATAGCTGTCGCTTCCTGTAAAATACTGGTATTCAGCTGCATTCGGTAACACTGTACGCCGACCCCAACATGGTAGGGAGAAGGATAGGCAGGTGATGATGATGATGAAGTTCTTTATGACTTTATGACCCTTCAGTTTATTGAGGTCTGATAGGCAGTCGGTATGTGGCGACTAGCGACATATCGCAACACCTGCGAACTAACGATCGAAAATTCCTACATCGCGCTAACCCTATTCGCAAGTAGTGTCGCCAGTCATCTTTGATGAGCCGAGACATTTCCCGAAGCATGTTGCAAGAAACGAAGTAAGATGCTTCTAATTTCGTCATTAACTCGTCCCATTTACGCGTTCCCACACTGATTTTGTGACGAACGGGAACATGACATATGGCGCTGCGACTGATGCTCATGACGTCTTATTCTAAGCTACTGAGATACTCACATAATATGAATGAGAAGGTCTAAGAGTGTTCCCATTAACATTAAAAACGGGTTATTTACCATGTTTACTAGTAATGGGAAAATGGTAATGACTGTGTTGATGGTAATGATAGAGACCATGTCAGCTAAAAAACTTATTTATTAATATACGAATTTTTGTCCCTATCTTATATAATATCTCGATTTTTCATAAACATTTTGCCCGCCTTTTTCACCCCCTTGGGGGTTGAATTTTAAAAATTCTTCCATAGTGGATCCCTACGTCGTCATAAGAGGAATACGTGTGTGTAAATTTTAAGTTTGTAGCCCTAAGAGTTTGACCTGTGCGTTGATCCTCAGTCAGTCAGCTTTGCCTTTTACATATATGGACAGACAGATATAAGTGTTCTACTGGTATTCTGTCAGTCTCTGGCTTAAAGACCAATCTCACTAAAAGAACACTGTTACATAAAAACATGGTTACAGGCGTGGTGTTGCCTGTAACCACCAAATGGTTAGGGCAGAGGTGTACCTAATGTTAAACCTACATTCCGCCAGTCATGATAAGTCCTATGTAATAGAGGGCGAGCCTATTGTCATTAACCGGGCCTATACCCAGATTCTCTGTTACTGAGAGATTGAGAGAAACCAAATAATTGAGAGACCCGGGAATCGAACCCAGTACCTCATGCTCAGCAGTCGCGCTTGCGGCACTAGACCAACCAGTTAAAAGTAATTAAAAGTAGAAATCATTTTGACACATATCGTTCTTAATATCTTGTGTGTTTTCACACCGAACCGGCCGTAATAAGTTATTTTGAGTGAAGACAAAGAACGCAAATAAACAAAGGGATCGTAATATTTTCTTTGTCATTCGCATAATATTAATATGATAGACTTGTGTGCTGCGACTGCGTGACTCAGGGTTGATGAATCATCGGCTGTGGAGTCACTGTCAGGATAATATTATGCATAAATGTGACATGTATAGGTAATTGTTTGATTTGTGATTTAAGTGATCTACGGAATACGTAATCGGCAATGTGTTTTGCTGTTGTGGAAAAAAATCATCAAAAGTTTTAGAGACGAACCAATTACAACAAATGTATCATGTGCTAATCAATGAATTAATAAATAAAAATTTAGTACAGTAGTAAATAAATAATAAATGAATAGATAGACTGCTACAATATTAATAAAATAAGTAAATAAATACAGATATAGATTAATACGATAATAGATATAAGATAGATATAGAAATAATACCAACTTAATATTAAAAGAAGCAAAGCGCTCTTCCTCTCTCTACTTATTTTATATAGAGAATTGCTGTGCCCGACAGGGGGGTCCATATTGGCTCACCTAAAGTTGTTTATCCGAAATTGTTCTTCCTAACGATTTGTAATCCGAATGATCACTCTTCCTAAAATTTTTCATCCTAAAGTTTTCATTCATACTATTTGTAGTCCTACCGACGATGTTCATAACACTCATGTTTCCGAAAATTGGAATTCATAATATCATTAGTGTAAATATATTTAAACTCCTACTGTTTTTTATCCTAACGCTTTTATTCCTAAACATAATTACCATAATATTTTCACTCGTACAACTGCTTAGAATGGTTAAAGGTCGTTTCACTGATTTTTGTCTTGAAATAAAATAAATGAATGAAATTCAGGTCAGTGTCGTCTTGGGGGCACTATGAAAAAAATACTTAGAAAAATTTCGCGACCAATTTCGAGGTAGCGCTCGCCGGCCGCTGCCGCGGCACCGCTCGCTTCGCTCGCTCGGCTCGCGCGTAGTTGGTCACAGTTCTAACCTAACCTAACCTATGGATATCTTTGCATAGTATATAAGGTCCCAATAAAATAGGTGGACAAATTTTAACACAGCGTTTAGTAAGCCTAACTAAAGACATCTAAACAAAAAAAAAACACTATATATAAAGTGATTTTATTTTGACTTAAAATAATAAATTGCCGGCACTCTAGAACAAACTCATCCTATAAAAGTAGGTATTTTATTCCTTATTCTTATATTTTTTTTTGCTATTGTCCTTATTTTAGCGGTCTGAATGATTTCTAAAATTTTGTCCACCTATTTTAATGGGACCTTTTATAATACTGATTATTATGAATAAAAAGTAATATAAACAAAAGAAAAGATATGACTTTGAATAATAGTGTAAAAGATGGTTATGTTGAGAAAATATAGGAAACCAAATAATAGTGTAATAGATGTTTATTGCTACAGACATTATGAAGTTGAATGCTTCGGAATTAAAACATTAGAGACAGAGAAGTTAGGAATTGCGATTGTTAGGATGAAAAATGTTAGGAAGAACATTTTCGAATTTCCAATTATCGGAGTTGAAATTTTAGGTGAACTTTGGCGCACCCCCGACAGGGTCCATAATTGTGTCTAAAATTATTTTAAATCACCTGTAAAAATGTACATTATGGATTGCAATAAACGATTTGAATTTGAATTTACAGCAAATGCCACTAATTAAGTAATTCTTTTACTCGGCCTCCTCACAGAACCACAACACCCTTGACTTGTTTGCTGATGAATATCAGGGTCCTCGAACGCACTGAGCATCGTAAGCATACGCAGTTTCGAGCCATAGTGCGACAAAATGGGACATTAAACAATATAATTGCTCCTACAGCGATTATAATTATTCGAAACAAATAATTGACACAGCTCCGCATGCCAATTTTTTCAAAGTATAATTTCTACGTTGTTGTTATTTGGTCAACAGCGCGTAAACTGGTGTAAACACTCTAAAACATACATAGTACAAAGAAAATGAATAATAATATGGTACTTAGCAACAATGTACAGTAAATACCTTCCATACCTCCCAGTTACTAAAAACTTGTACTACTTTTTCCGCTGACTCCATAAAACGGACACCTACAGATCATAGTTAAAATGCCATTAAATATTCAATAGTTATTATAATTATCTCTTTGATCGGTATCGATGGACTCCATGGCATACCCTGACGGTATAAGGTAACCTGGTGAGGTAGACCTTACCTTACCGTGTGGGGAGGGTAAAAACATATAGATATATCATGGCCAATCGATCTAGACGTGTGCAAATAAAATTATAAATATAACTTGGAGTAATTTCGTGTCCTGTTTTGTGTGGTTCTAGTTGATCGAGGATATGATTATGTGGATGGGGTTGAAGCTGTTATTAGGAAAAAAATGTTAACGAAAGCTGTTAGTCATATCATCGTTTTTTTTTATGCACTTATGATCAAAAAAATCGTAAAATGGACTATTCATAATAGTAACTGCATCTGTAACCATTTTACGAATTTTAACGCAATTCATGTTAACATCCTATTCTGCTAAAGTGGCTATTTTAGACAAATATTTTAAACATCCAAAGGCCTTAACGTCAGTATTTATCAGTTACTCTGCAAACTTGACGGAACGTTGAATTTAAAATATTTTTTTTTAGCATCAGCATAAAGCAGTCCACTGCTGGACCGGTCTCTTTAATCGCCCCAACCCTCAACTGCGAAGATTGTCGCTCCACCTAGCCAGACTCGTCCTACCTTACGTTTGCAGATTCGCATGCTCCAATGTCGACACATACATATTTTTACCCGACTACGGCGAAGCCAAAAGGAAGGGTAATGATTTTGGCAGTCTATGTATGTATGTATGTATGTATGTTCCACCGTAGCGCCTAAACTCCTGAACGGATTTTATTAAATTAGGTGTCAATAGATTCGTATGAATAGCCCGGGTGACATAGGCTATATAAATTTTATAAATTCTTTTTATGACGGAATTTAAATGTCAAAAACTTACCTCAAAAAATATTAATTTAAGATAATCATAGCAAGTTTGGTATCAAATGAAAGGTCTTGGCGAGCACATTACAAATATGTATTATATTATAGTTTAAGCACACACAAAAATAAAATTCAAATAAAAAAAATAAGTTCAAAAATCTAAAACCCGACTACCAAAAAAATAATTCTTGTCTGATATTCTTCGTAGTCGCATGCCACCTTGCTAATGGCAATTAGCAGCTAACTTCTGTATCAATGAGAACGCCATGAAGGAGCATCAGGTATCAGTGGCATGCGACTACGAAGAATAGCAGACAAGAATTATTTTCTTGTTTTCTACTTTTAATACCGCGATTTTGTTAGTAGTCGGGTTTTATATTTTTGAACTTATTTTTTTTATTCGAGTAAATGAAAGATCAAAACAGTTTATTTATAATTAGCTTTGTTGCCTTTCTCTTTGCAAGCTCTAGTGTCTTCCTCATAAATGATTTACAAACTGCTAAATATTAATAGTGCATAGTTGCATACCATATACACATACATTTTCCAATATTTCCTGAAAGATTACACTACTATTGTCTCTGAGTCATACCCTATTGCAGATCTTTGTTCAACAGTGATTCAGACTTTCAGACAATGGTTTTTGTATTTTCAAAGAGAAAATTTATTACTTGCAGCGTATTTCTAAAACAGTTTTAAACAATAAAACGATGCACAAGTGCTTCTAAACGGGCCATAATTTCTCGGCAATATGTGGCTATACTATGGCAAAGTATTGCTAGGCCATTTCGAAAATATTTTATTGCAGGTTATGGCTGAGCAATCGATGGGCCATGTTTTGCAATGTACTCGTATATGGCCCGTATGGCCCATGATTCACACTCGTAAAAGCGCTAACGACATTATTGTGGATTAGACCTAGTCAGGGTGCAAAGGCATTTTTTAATTTGATTACTATCAAGCTAGTTTTTCGTGAGTAGCTTCATTTTGATGAGACGCCCAACATTTCCTGAACAAAAACTTTCGATTGTGGTAACTAGCAGAGGTAGCAAGGATAAAATATTTCTTTACCACACAATTTGTAGGACAATATGACTGTTAAATTATATAAACACAAACAAAGTAATTAAAAAAAAGTCAGCTGATTAGTAATAATTTTTGTAAGACAAATATTTTTTCAAATAATTTAGACAATTATCTTGAGATTAAACAACAAAAAAAAACCAGTTAGTAATAAAGTTTTGAGGATCATCAAATCGACAAAATATTCTATCCTTGCTACCTCTGCTAGCTACCACAATCGAGAGTTTTTGTTCAGGAAATGTTGGGCGTCTCATCAAAATGAAGCTACTCACAAAAAACTAGCTTGATAGTAATCAAATTAAAAATGTACCGTGGCACCCGGACTATTACTTTTTTGTAGAATAGCACAATTAATTGATAAAATGGAAATAAATGCTTTGCGTTTGAGTTTCTTAGAAGTTATTAGAAGAGGAGTGTTTTATTAGATAAGTTATCATGCTAACATAAAAAGAACCAAAATATATAATAAAGACACTTGCTTATTTCTTTCTTTTCTGAAGATATGCAAAACCATCACTGAACCTACCTGCACAAAGCGAAATCAATTTTAAAACAACATTTTTAATCTAATTCCCGACAATATTGCATCAGAAACTGCCTCCAGTCTATCCGGGGCTATAATCATTGACGCTACCGATGTCGCTCTGAGCACTAGTCCTTATGCAGCCCATAAGAAATGTGTGATCATTTTAAATGTTAGTGATCAAACTATCAGACTTAACAAGTGCTTTTATTGGACCACCAAATACTCAGTTGTCCCAAACATTTGAGTCGAATAGGTGACATCTTGGAATCATCATCATTTCAGCCGAAAGACATCCACAGCTGGACATAGGCCTGACCCAGGTGTCGTCACATTGGCCGGTCCTGTGCGTCTCACATCCAGCGTGAATACATCTTGAAATATCAATTTTATTATTTTTTCGCAACAGTCTTTCTTCTTTATCGTGTGGTTAGGGCCTAACCTGGTGGCCTCTGACTTGGATTGGCTTGACCATCGGGAAATATTTTTCAGGCATACTGGTTTCCTCACGATGTTTTCCTACACCGAATTATGTAATAATTATACAATACGTACATGAATCCCAAAAGTCAGAGGTGCGTATCTTGGGATCGAATTCGAAACCTATTATATGACTTAACAGTCTCACGATCAATCTACTAGATTATCACTGCTACAATCAGTATATGTTAACAGTTTGATGGCCTGATCCACACCCAGGTAAATCCGACAAGGCAGCCCGCGAAATTCAAATTTTCTTACGTTTTTTTGCAATTTGCAGGTTTTATGTTGATTCGAATATGATTCGCGCACGGGTAATGGGTACGTAGTTTTAGACATATAATTATAAAAATCATAAATACAATCCTCTTGAGTTGATTTAATTCCAATGAGTGACTATTTGATGAAACAAGCATTCAAGGAAGTAATATGAACTGAGAGGGTTGTGTTAGTTATTTTAATCATTATTACTCTGTAAAGTCACTTTTGTTACGGTCGCGAATCCTATTTTATTTAACATACAACCTGACACTGACCGGAAAATTGTAAAAAACGTAAGAAAATTTCGAATTTCGCGAGCGACCTTGTCGGATGCACCTTAAATACGATACTACCCAAATCCCATCACGCATGGCTGATACACGCTGTACATAGGTGTAACCAACCGTAATGACTACAAAGCCAGCTATTTCAGGCCTCACCGGTGATAAGGTGGTGAGTTGAAATTGTAGGTTTAGGTACGTCTTCATTAATTTTAAGACACCTCTGTGAGAGTAATCATTAACAAATCGTTAGATACATCACGTGACAAGTTTTTAAAAGGTCGAAAAGAATTACCAAGTTCTATGTTCTGCAAAGCAATCAACATCATCTGCCTAGCCTTTTCCCAAGAATGTCGGGATCGGCTTCCAGTCTGTCTATCTTCTGCAAACCAATAAAAAGCACAGTTCAATACACCAAAGAAGTTTGGAAGAAAACCTTCTATTCTGGCGATAAACCTAGAGATCTCTGAATTTAAAGTTTCATCTTTTACTTCTATGTTTAACAAATAAAAACTATGTCTTTGACCATTTTCGTGTCTATAATTCAAAAACGTATTTAGAACTACTTGTTTATCAGACTATTACTCCCAAGTTCGTGTTGAGTGCTAAAGTACTCAAACAGTAGCTGGGCACTGCATGCGCATGCGCCACCAAAATGATACATTGCAGACACACTAACTTGTGACTATTAATAGAGCGACAAATTAAAACGACACTAAACATACTGTACAGTCGGGAGCACTGTGCAACTTTAACTCGTTTTGATACTTTTCATTTGTGATTATTGTGATGCAGTTACTTTATGATTTAAAAAGCTAAAACAATTTTTGTAAGAGCTTTTAAAATGACAGTAAATAGACACATGGATCTAAGGACTCGTTTACGGAGACGCGGGGCGTAGCGCGGCGCGTGCAGAATGCTCTTTTCGTGCTTTTTTATTAATTTACTGAGAGACGAGTCCACCGCAACAAACGCTGCATTTTAAACAAACGAGCGAAAAATCGCTTCTCGTAACATCAAGTTTTGAAATCGTTAACTTTTTCATACATTGCCATGTGTCTGAAATAAAAACGCTGCACGCGCCGCGCGACGCCCCGCCTGTACGTAAACGTGCATTAAGTTAGCAATTCAAAAGGACGATACAGCCAGACAGTAATTGTTTTCATTGATAATATTTTCCTGGACTAAATGACGACTAATCATGACGGTTGATAGAATAAAATGAAAATAGAAAAAAAGTGTTACCCCGACCCCAAGTATAATAACTTGGATCAAGGGTAGGAAGATGATGTTTTTTTTTTGGACTAGTCTAGTTTTACTTATTTATTAACCACCTCCAATAATAAAGCTGGAAGCGTCGCTGCTTTCCTGAGTTAGTAAGAGATTGACAAGTGGTCAAAAAGTGAGAAGGTATTTTCTCTGTAGATATTTTCGTACTAGCAACCTCAAGTCGCGATGGATTTGTGCTCGGTTCATAACAACAAGTTCACCCCCAATTACATGAGACTTAGGCAGATGAATATTGGGTAGAATACACGAGTAGTAACTGCCAAACCTTTCGAAAATTTTACTAAAATGTATAAATATTTTACTTCCTCTTGGGCTTAATTTACACCAGCATCACAAAGAATTATAAAATATTAAAACAAAGAAGTATTTCTTCGTCTCTCCGACTGTACCTCCGTCGACAATGTCAATCAACAACAGATTCTGAGAAACATTACAATTTATTACGCGTCGCATGCTAGCCATTGCCACCGGCCCAGCAGTTTCTAGAAACAGCTCTATTACAACAGTAGATAGGCTATTTACTTTTATGTACTAACATTTGGTCGCCATTGCTGCTTTGGTCGCTCATTATCGTTTCAAGTAAGTGTATCTTGGAAAACAAGGTCGGAAGGTTAGGGTTTATTCACATATTTGTTGATTGGATAATATTTGAGCTTTAATCGCGTATAAATAAGTATACTTAAATAACTAAAGTTATTTTATTTAAGTAAGAAATGCTTTACTGGCCACATTGTAAGATACACATTTGCAAGTATTGGTTGCGAAAATGAGAATCCAGGGGATCAATTACCCCGTGGGGGCTGTGGATCCCGTCGGGGCTGTGGATTATCGAAAGGGCGAAGAAGGAACATGGGTTTGGTTTTTAGTCAGTAGAAGTCTGACACTCCCCTTCGCTCTGCCCAAGAGCGGAGGGGGGTTATTCGATGATTTTCCACCCACCAAAAAAAAAAAAAAGGGGATCAATTACCTTTGTTGTTTGTTTGTTTGTCTTTGTGTTTTTGTGTGTTATTTCATCACCACTGGTATCAAAATGTTGAAGGAAAACATCGCAAGGAAACCGGCATGTCCTAGAACCAAAAATTGTGGGGCACGTGACGTCTACCAATCCACACTGGGCCCGCGTCTTGGATTATAGCCCATATACTCTCATAGAGAGGATTGCTATGTCCCAGCAGTGGGAAGTTGGGAACATTATAGGCCGATTATGCTTATGCTTGGTTTCTTCTGCAGTAGCACGAGATAAGCCTGTTATCTGTCGAAGTTATAAAAAGTTTTTTTGGATTTTTTGTAATTTCTGCGTTCATTGTCAGTTTCTCTCTTCAACGTTGCGCTTCTTTTTGAAGATAGACTATGAATGCCAAGGTGCATACATTTTACTGAGCAGATTTTTCAGACCTATTTGTTACGAGAAGACTTATCCAGGACACAACAAAATCACCATTTAATTGCTGGCTATAACTTATAGGATAAAGATCTTTTGCATAGTTTCAAAACCCCAGCTCACTATAAACATTCGCCTTCCTCCCGATTTATAACTAAAGTAGAAAGAAAATTGTAGATCCATGCATCTCTCCTTACCTGTATTTTGTTTCATCCACATAATCATATAACTTGCAGAACATATTTCTCTACTGCAACATTTTCTCCTTCACTTTGGTCTGGTCGGTCATACATTTTTCTCTTTGTAACTTGAGTATGACCGCTTCTTTCAGCGTCTCCCTAAACTTAAAGCTCTGCTTACACCGGGCAGAATTGGAAAAAAGAAAACACATCACATAAAAACTTCACGCCTGTAATCCTCGAAGGATTAGGCAGAGAGGTAGCCGGGCAGAAATCCCAATTCGTGGCTACCTCGTTGGTTAATTGGTCGCAAGAACTACTGCAGGTTCGATTCTCAGTTCGGCCAAAGTGTCTAATATTTTTCAGTAACAGCCACAGTCTGGATTTATACCCGAATTCAAGTTAGACTCAAACATAACGTGCGAAATGTGGGAGTCCAATTAGATACTCCTCTGGCTAACCCTTCACGGATTATAAGCATGATGTTACTATTCCTTCGGGTCCAGTGTAACCACAGCTTTCGGCAAACGGTGTACCGGTGCCGAAAGCCCGCGGTCTCTTTGATCGCGATAGCGGCACCTCTGATGTCCGCAGCCGGCCTAACGCGATGTATGGAAGCCTATTTACTGGCTAGGGATGGCACTGTTTATGTTGCTGATTTGACTTCAACTGATAGCGTTTGTTGGATCGAATGAAACGGGAGACTTTGTGAAGTTGTCTTAAATAAGCATGCCACTTTGTTGAAAATGTCTACGAGTATCCTACCTATATCTGTTACAGTTGCAAACGCATCTTCGTTCATTTCTTACGAAAATGCTTAAAGGAACTTTAGAATTATACCCTGAAAACTATCTCACTTACTTTGGAATTATACGCAGATATGTTCCGAAACAGTCATGCACTTAACGTCTTTGCCTGATGTTTATTGGCTAGCATCGATCAACCAAAAATGTTTGAGCTGCTGTGGGCTGCTGTGCAAAAAAATACGTTGAAATAATTTACAGATTTTTCTGTTGCTGCTTATTGTTTCCTTCAGAAGAGAAAAATCTACAAACTACAAACTCAAAACATGACTGAGACTATCGTTACAGCTACTCAGAAGCTCGATAGTCTATCAACCATCAGGCATTATTGCAGTTCTTGGCTCCAAAACCACCTGTGGGATGGGTGTGAATCCCACCTCGAATGCAATAACTTCCACTTTTACATCCAAACATACCTACTAAAACCAAATTTCCAAAACTACACGACCACCAGCCCTAGTACTCTAAACACATGTAAGTACTTACACAAGGCAGTCATGCTGGTGCCAAAAACATCGTTATGGACATAACGGTGCAAGCCGTTGACACTGCAAGAAGCGTGCCAGACCAACTGTACTTGTAGGATCGTGTGTGTGATAAGGTGTACCTATGGTAGATAACAGGCATTTGTTTTTTTTTTAGCTCTGATGTTGGTATCAGATGAGTTTTTTTTTGTTCGTGGTCAGTGGCTACTGTATTCTTTTTTTGATTTTGCGTTTGAATACATACGTGTAAAGTGGGCATAGAAAAGTGCCAGTCACTTATCTATTAGGCACAATATTTCTAGAGCAACTTTCAACAGGATGAACAACAAGGTTTTTGAAAGTTTCAGTACTTCTGAAATAAAGTTAGAAATCGGTTTAAGTTATAGATAGATTGTAGTAGCTTGATGTACTGTGCCTTTTGAGCTTAATTTGAGCTTAAACACCCTGCCTGCGTCAGTTTTCCCGAGTTCATATAACCCCAATCTATTTAAGTCGCGAGTAAATAGGCTTCTTCTGGGTAAGCTCGTTCCATCGTCGACCTCATCTCTGCCCTTAGGGCAAGATTGAGGTCAAGAGTAAGACCATATTTAAAAAAAAAAAAAAAAAATTGACTACATTTTTTTTCCATCACATATTTTTGTAAAGTTAGCTAGAGTTTGTGTAAAATATTTGAAATTTACGTATAAGTTAATGAGAGAATTGATTTTGATCACACCATTACGTCTTACGGTCTATTTACAGTGATTTTAATTAATTTAAACAGATTTCCAATTAGAGATCAAATAAATATACCTAAAGAACAAATAAAAGGAACTCCCTAATTAGGCCAACCTCAACACAATATAAAAAGCACCACCATCAGCTCGTTACCAATAACTACCCTCCTTCAATTCGATTTCCCAATAAATATCAATCAAAACAATCAAAAGGCGCAGTTAGCAATCAGTTAAATTAACGGCTTCATTAATCTCTTCACACTCGGCATTTTACGACACACGCACATTAACTCGCCTCGTAAACCGACCAGAATCGGCAACAGAAAGGGTCAACAAAATCCAAGATCGATATCAAATCGATTAAAACAAATCGATAAGCGAGAATCGAGAATTCTCCTTCTGCGGGATTCGTCGCAATAAATACAAGTAGCCTCAATTTGTCGACCATAAAATCCTTTAAGATGCAATTTGTCAACGTCAACTCTGAATGCGTATCGATATGCATCGGAATGGACCGATCGAGATCGATATCTCGTCTTTGTATCGATGCTGACGATTATCCGATTCTCGATTGTGTAGTTGATTCGCGCATGCTACATGAATGGTAAATCGAGGAAGCTATATTCGAATGCAAAGGACTGTTTAGTTTATTCTGATTTAGAATAACAATAACTGTGGGTTAGTGCGTTGGGAATACAGATGTCTGTGTCTTGATCGTATCGGGTAAGTGTCCACTATTATATTAATGAACATAACATCATGCCTGCAATATATGAAGGATAAGGCAGAAGTCTATAATATTACGTCGTATCTATACGTCATCATCATCATCTTCATTTCAGCTGAAAGACGTCCAATGCTGGACATAGGCCTCACCCAAGTGTCGCCACATTGACCGGTCGGTATACCAATATGTATCATTAATTGTCAGATAATAGTGGTCCGGAATGGTTCGTTACAATTGGAACTTATAAAACATGTAAGTAAGTAAAAAAAAAGTAGTTAAAAAACTAAAAAAACCCGACTGAAAATACCGAAAAGCAAAAAACAAGCACATTTTAAATTAAACAAAACTTGGAAGCAGGCGGGGTCCATTCTATTTTCATATGAACCACGCCTGCTTCCAAGTTTTGTTTAATTTAAAATGTGCTTGTTTTTTGCTTTTCGCTATTTTCAGTCGGGTTTTTTTAGTTTTTTAACTACTTTTTTTATTTCCAGCTTTTTAGTTCTTTTGTGTTTGTTCTTTCGTTGGTCGCGTAAAAGTCTTCGCAGATGATTAAACTTTTGTGCTTGTTTATAGGATTTTCCACTTTGATTTTTTTTTAAACATATCAGTGTTATATATTTTTGTAATCTCCTCTTAAAACCCTTTATTTTGATACCCTACTCGTTGGTATAGAAAAAAAAATTTTTTTTGAACTCCGCGATTTGGCCCCCAAAATCCGCAATTTTTCTTTGTTTTTTAATTTTAATGCCTATAACACTCGCGCCATCAAGACGAATCTAACGACGTATATTTCATTCAAATCGGTTCATCCGTTTATGAGTTATGAGGGAACAAAGAAACGGTCATACATACATACATGCATACACGTCAAACACATAACCCTCCTTTTGGGCTTCGCCGCAGTCGGGTAAAAAAAACATTCATAAAATACATTACCTAGGTATACAAATATTTATTTTACTGTCCCAGCTACAATGATTATACAGTACACTCCATATTTCGCCGTCCTAATCAAAACTCCGGGCTGATACTGCGAATTTCCTGATGGAGAAACCGAATAACACTTAGCCTGGGAATCGAACCCTTCTATAATTGGCTATTGCTGCCATAAGGTCGTCTTATGGCAGCAATAGCCAATTATAGAAGTAAATATCTATCTAGCAACGATGAATTTTTCCTTCAGTTTCCACGAGTGTTTCTGGGTTTTTCAATCAGGAATTTCTCAGTAGCAGCCACGCGCGGAGTCTAGATCTGTGTTCGGTTAATGGCTAGAGGGTCACCCCTATTACATGGGCCTTAACATAACTGAAATGTGGTGGAGTTTACCGCTAACATGTTGAGATACCATTACGGAAATTCCATAGAAATATTAAAAAAAACACACGAAGATTCAAAATTCAGTCGAAGTCTGACAAGATTTGTTAAATCACTTCTCATTAACACTCAACTCGTCAACTATCCATTTAATAAATTTTCTCCTACCGGAAGGTCCATTCCACTAAATTGAAAGTTTTATAAATTACATAAATACCCAATCGTGTAGCTAGCTTCGTTTTAACTATCATAAATATTAGTCCTAACGCAGTTAGAAGGTAACGGAGTATCAAAGATATTTATTATTCACATCAAAGGCCTACGACATCGTCCACGAAGACCTCGGTCCTCTCCTCTGATTGAATTAAAACAAACTAACTTAAAACAGACTGGACATCAAAGTGGAAAGGAAGCGGGTTATTAGTACCTATCGAGTTATGGCTTGATGGAAAATGGCGGCAGCCTAAAGCATCGATGTGTAGATGTTAATTTTTCAAAGGACTCACCTGTCTCTCGGTTAAGTTCGTTATTTTATAAACGATCTTGTGTCTGTGTTTTGAAGATAGCTGAAGGAGGAAACATATCAGATATACCAAATCAGTATATAATGGTGAGACCAATTTTTCACGACCCTGAAATACCATTTAATCGCTGGTTGATTCGTTTCACAAAACAGACCCGCTCTGATTGCCAAGTTACAGATCTCGGTCCAAAGACATGCACGTCTGATTTTTCGGATTCATGCGCGATTTGTATCACTAGCTTTTGCCAGCGGCTTCGCCCGCCTAAAAAAACGACTTTCCATACAAACTTTCATCTCCTATTTAACTCCCTTAGGGGTTGAATTTCGAAAAATTCCTTGTCTATATTATAAAGGGAACCTCTGAGCAAAATGTCAGCTTTCTAGGTCCAAGGGTTTGGGCTGGGCGTTGATGAGTCAGTCAGTCAGTCAGGACTTCTCTTTTTATTTATATAGATTACCACTTCGGTGAAGGCCTGAGATATATTTCTCTACGGCGAGGGATAGCGACAGAGCTATAAGTGCAGGGTGTCTAGCGGCATCTCTTTTCCACAATGGAATGGGATTAAAACGATCCTGCTTTAAGACGTCATTGTAGACTACCAGGTTAGGCACTATCCACACGATCCAGAAGAAGTTTGCAAAACAGTGGTTTATGAACTGCCAAAAGCCTATACAGTGAAGAGGAAGCGATAACCCAACGACGTAACTTAGAGCACAAGACACTAATGATTAGTTATTTGCCTGTTTATTATGAATCCATTTCAACCACCACAACATAAAACAGATCATTTTATTACCCAGTAAAGTATATGTCGCTGTAACAAATTCAAAAGCAATTTGTATCCAAAAAGCAATCAGCAAGTCATAATACGGGGTTTGACTTAAAAGGCAGTTCCTTATATCTGTTTAGCAAGACTCGTGCAGGTATGTACATACCGATGTTATATGCATGAACATACATATTAAGCGAACATACATATAGAAGAAAGAGCTCGTTTGAATTCCATAAATTGAATTAAGTCGCGAGATACTTTGAATTAAGGCAATAGGGGATCGGACAGGGTCAAAATAATATGATTCTGTTTAGTCCGTAAGTTAGATTATCGAAAAATATTGAATACGTGTTTTTTGTTTTATCAAATCAATAAAAAATGACGAAGATAAAATGTGTCAAAGATCTTGGAGTGGGGCTTGAAACGTCACTTGTGTCGTCAAAATGTACTATCATATGACGTCACACGAGTTTTCGAAGCACTGTATCGTCTTCATTTTAAGTTTACGTGAAAAAAGAAAAAATACGTGTCCAATAATTTTTGGAAATCTATCTGACGGACTAATTAGTTTTTTTTTGTCCGATCCCCTATTGCAAAAGAGTTCTCTAAGAGTGGTAGTGGGGTTAGGTGTGTGGTCTTGGTTTTTTTGGATCATCTTTTATTTTCAGCTAGCCAGCCAATTTCGGTTACGACTTCCCATTCTATACGTAGGCAGTTGATTTTATCTAAAAACAAGGGTCGAAATTATCAAGACGAAGGTGGTTTTCATTGAAAATTATCATGATATTTTCCGAGGAATTTGAGATATATTACACACACAAATTTTTTTCACAGACAAATTGTAATGACTGTGATTATTTGACCTTGGTATTCATTTGACTTAATATGTTATCTAATTCAATTTTCATTTTACATTCCACGTGACATTTTTGTATTATTTTAATTATTATTTTGTCGCTTTTTATATTTTATTTTTTGTTTTTAAGGACATTGTTTTATATTTTTACTTTTGACATTTTCTTATATATATTTTTTTTTTCATTTTCACATTTTTTTTTTATGTTGTTTACATTTTTGAATTCCATCACTTGAATTATAATATTATCAATTTGAATGTCAATGACTTCTATGAATATTTGTACACCTTCGGGTATAACACAGTGCGCTTGTATTTTTTTTATAACAACTATTTACTATACCTGTGTTAATCAAATGATTAAATGACTTATGATTTATGACACACCATATATTATATGACGAAGGTAGCTCAACTATTTCGGGTTCATCGTTGTCAGAGTCCAAGTTCAGCATGGCGGAGGTACGAAATAATAGTCTCAACACTGATTACAACCGCCTATTTATTTACTTCCGATAACAAATTAACAAAATCTCAAACGATCAAGCCGATGGAAATGGATTCAAGTACGGAAACGCGGTCAGTTCGATACAGGCGGGCAGAACAACCGTTCGCGTTCGTGTCTCACCAAAAAGTAACGTCCCTCAAGTCAAATGCGTCCAATGTCAACGTCAACCGACCACTGACAACAGACCCCTGACATATGACAACTGACAGCTGTCAAACCAGACCTGCCACGCTCTGTATCGACCTCACCCAAGCTCACTGCTTGACGTTTCCGAAAAACGATGATAGTTCCGAAAAACGATGATAGATGGCGTTATTCTAAATTGTCAACTCTAAATATTGTGCCTCGGTGTTGAATCTGCGACATATATATTCGATTTTAAACCAAATCAGGTTTCCTTCCAACTTTTTCGAATTAAGTCCAAATGTACTCTCTTTTTTCGTCATTTTCGTAACTTTCACTGTTAACAATAGTGAAATAGCAACAAACAAAAGTAAAACAAAAAGTATGTTTGTTTATATAACACAAAGTTTGTTTTTTTTTTAAATTGACAGTTCAATGGGCTTGGATACGTACGGAAGTGAATCGCGTTCGGATATACGTGAAGTGACATTTAATTTTATAATATTTTTTTATAATTATCCCGAACTTTATCTAAAAGTAGGTATGTTAGAAGACAGAAACATAAACCCGGCGCCATGTTATATAATACTCAGTGATTAAATCCGAAGCTAAATCTGAAAGGGAAACATTAATTTACAATCAGCTGCAGATCATCCATCTTGCCATGCAACCCATGCAACAGAGGAAAACAGTCATAATCCATATCCTACGACTGCTATATTAATTATCGTCCTAAGGCGATCGGTAAGCAACCTCATTGTGGTATTTATGACACGGAATAACGAGTTAATGGAGTGCAAAGTGCCAATTAACGGTTTAATTTATAGCTGTACTAGCTGTTGCTTGTGATTTTGTCTGCGTTTTATTTTCAATACAATCGTCATTTGTAAACAAATAGGTATCCTAGTATGTGGTAAAAGCCACTACTAGCCTATATCTTTTACTGCTATCCGTCTATATATGAAACTTTATAACGGTCGTTTCAGTAATCCAGGCGTGAAAATGTAACATAAAATACGTAGCGATTTTTCACAATGTAAAATATTAGTATGGCTATAGAGTATGGATTAATACTGCTGACAGTATGTTTGACAGCCAGCCGTCTATGGTGACACCGTATGGCTCTACAATCTAGATAACTACAATTTATTCGTAACGCTCTACCTTTCAACAGTGTATGTCGATGTCTCCCCTAAAGGAAGTGTTGCAGAAAGCTGTCTAAGACTACTCTGACTTATCTAGACAGACTGATGTCCTCGCCTTTTCAAAACTAGGCTGGTCCAGAACGGATGCACCGAACGGCCGCGCCGTTGCTTATCGGTTGTAATGTACGTAGTATCTCGAATGTGACAGAAATTGTTAAGTAAGTATTCAAAAGAACTGTCTTGCTGATCTAGCGTTCGCAAGCACCACTGCTGACCATCGATTGGTCAAATTGCTATTGTTTTTAACCGACTTCCCAAAAAGGAAGAGGTTCTCAATTCGATTGGTATGTTTTTTTTTCTGCGATTTATGATCCGATTTACGTGATTCTTTTTTAGTTTGATGCGGAATAGTTGCCATTTGGTCCCAAAAAAATTTAGCATGGATTGGCCTAGTACTTTTTATTTTATGAACATTTTTTAAAATTTATGAACATTTTTCGTTTATAGGTGTATCGCGAATATCTTCGTCGTTTATGAACCAATTTTGATGATTCTTTTTTTATTGGAACGGAGATACTTCAAGGGCCACCATGATATGGAAACCAGGACCTGGTAATGGAATCCCAGAGAAATCGAGGGCAACCGTCAAATTTCATTGGCACGTATTACGTGTTTCGTGCTTTTTCTGACGCTATACAAGTATTCGCATCTAGCAGTCATCACTTCATGTTGATGAGCTTATGATGGAAGGTACTACTCCTCAATGGTTAGGAGTCGAAAGCAATAATCAGGGAATCTTGAAGGTTAAGGGTTGGGTGTCATAGTAAGTATTTCTATAAAATATTACAACTAAAAATGAAAAAATAAAAATCTTGTTCACTTTTTGGTGTTTTTGAAGTCGGTTGTTTTTTTTTTGCAAAAAAGTTTTTTTTTGTATCAAATTTCCTTACACAAATTCATATTCCGTAGAAAGCTACGGAATATGAATTTGTATCTAGTTAAGCGTAATGTAAAGTTCTTAAATTAAGCTCGTCTCTCGAGAAGCACGCACTCCACTTACTAACTCATCCATGTCTAAATAGCTGTTGTGATCATAAACTCTATACATTATTGCAGCTGCCTCTAAGCTATTCTATAATATACTACATACACCGAACTCGCGAACAAGCAATACCTCCTCTGTTGCTCATATAATGCAATAAAAATTAACGCCCAAGTAAATCTTAAGGCTCAAGTATTTGAGAAATGTTCATATCCTCCCATTTATTTTTCTTTATGTCGGGAGCAAAATCTTAAGTATCACCGCTAAGTTCTTTAATGGCTGACAAAGCCATATGTAACTAGAACCTGTTTGGATATCACAATTGCTCATGTAGGAAGATATATTATCTAAGTTATATGATAAAGTAAATAGAAGTAGCCGTCTAGAAAGATGATTAAGAGTGCGAAAACTACAATCCATGAACAGTTATTGCCCAGTTCAAAAATATTTCTAAAGTGTAATTCTATAACGAGTAGTTAGTGCCTATTCTGGTAGCAGAGTTTTTATGTCGCCTATGGGCCGGCCCAGAAAGAGGTGGCGAGATGATCTGGACGCACACCACGAGGGCTGGTTCGAGGTGGCTCAGGAAAAAAGCTCTTGGAAAGAATTGGGGGAGGCCTTTGCCCAGCAGTGGGACAGTACAGGCTATTATAAAAAAAAAATGGGTGTCTGGAGCTTTACAAGCCGTCGTGAAATATCCCTCAGGTATGCTGGTTCATGCAATGCGCACATGAAACCGAAAAATACCTGAAACTAAAAATTCATGTAGCACAAGAGCCTTATCCTTCCAAATTAAAGTAGCCTTGTTATTCAACCAAAACAGCGAACTTCCTTTACACTCCCTTTATAACAAAATGAACTAACTCCTACAAACTCGATGAGTCACATAAATCCACAACAGGTCCCAGAAACGAGATATCTCATAGCCAATCGATATCCTAGATACGTTAAATGCAAATTGCGAAAAATACGCCATCGGCATTCAAGAGATTTGTCGGAAGATACGCGCCGTGTCAACGTAGACCGCGTTCCTCTATTTTGCGTATCTGCATAGTTTGCGTATACTATACTTGAGAACCACCATATTCAACCTTGTGGTAGAAGTGATAGAGGTTATTCTCAAGTGGGGTTCCGTTGCAAATGTGGATGTATAAATTTGTTACTTTATATCCAATATCGGAATGATACGTCGGGTAAACTAGCTGCATCAGATAAAATGCAAGCGGAGACACGCGAATAAGTTATGTCTGCCGCGTGTACGCAGCCTTGAGGCTTATATTACTCCTACAATGTTACACACTAAACTATGCCCTTTTTTAATTAGACCAGAACCTGAATTTCTGCTTTAACAGTATGTTATTGACTGGCAATAAGTGAATCGAACTGCATAGTAAATAACCGCTCTAGATTAAAATACATAAAATAGATATCTAACGAATGAGGTGTAAATACGAAAATTGTTTTATAAATCAAGTTAAAGTTATTCGTCGTGTTTATTCAATCATGCGTTTATCCACAATGCAAGTTAATAGTAGTTATTAAAATAAGTGATCAATTCAGAGCAGGACGCGGTGACATGTCCACTCAACTCAATATATTCAAAGACTACCTTTATCTGACTATGGCTATAAAAACATATAATACCAGCCTATTACTGTCCACGGCTGGGTAAAGGACTCTTCTCAAACAGAGAAGACAGTTGAAATAATGAAAATAATTTACCTCTTTATTGTTTGTTGTCTGAAATAGGATAAGCATACAAAGTGCAAACGAAAAAGTGTCAAAACACTTCTTCGTTTACCACAACAATCAAAATTCTAACCGAATTTTCGATTCGCTTTCGACAAGTTTCTCAAAATTAAAGTTTCGGTTAGGCAGAACTAAGTAAATGAACAGGATGAAAAAGAAGAAACTTCGCTTTCGGTTTCCATCAAACCTTAACAAACCGAAAGTAGAGTAGGTTGTACGCTAGCGTCATTCGGACACTCAAAGATCAATAAATAAAATATTGGTCCATTTGTTGCATGTTTTTGACGTTCACTCCTTGCCGATTGTTTTAACTTTATCATACACGTATCGTTGCCATCACTCACAATGGACTGCAGACTGACACATGCAAATCACAAAATACATAATTCACATCAAGAATTAGGCAATGACTAACAAATAAACCATGCAAGCATTGTACCACCGTTAACTCGCCATTTTAAAAAACAATGTGCACTTAACTGTCGCTTGGCAGATTACCAAATACTACCGACTCGTATGATTCAGGCATAGTATACATATTAGTTTTAACATTCAGTATTACAACTAGGGACGAGGAAGGAGGAAGGAAGCCACGAGGGCTCAATAATAACAGGCTCGATTCGATCAAAAGTCAAGCAGCACTTTTTTTTTTGGGTCAAGCTTGCCACACCATTCCCAAGCCACTGCAACTTCTGAAAGCCAGAATCAACAGAAGAAACCACTAAGAGAGAAGAGAAGAGAAGAGACAATGAAGCCCGTCGAAGTCCCAAAGAAGCAATTTAACTGTCTTAGGTCCCGTAATTAAATTAATTAGAAAATAATAGCGGAAGAGTAAGAAAACATAATAAGCAGCGTTTCGATATCTCTATATGCGTGGATGAGTGGCCATTCATTACTTATCGAAACTCCTCCGTGCCTTGATCTGTCATTTGCAGATATTTGACAGTCGTTGCAGGTAGTCAATCTCAATAAAGTCTGACAATCAGTCTTAAGAAAGGTGTATATTTTCCAACAACTGGGTTTTGTCGGTCAAATATGCAGTCGCTCTAGTAAAAATCTAAAACCCGACCACTAACAAAATCGCGGTCTTAAAAGTAGAAAACAAGAAAATAATTATTGTCTGATATTCTTCGTAGTCGCAATCGCATGCCACTGATACCTGATGCTCCTCCATGGCATTCTCATTGATACAGAAGTCAGCTAATGATTGCCATTAGTAAGGTGGCATGCGACTCCGAAGAATATCAGACAAGAATTATTTTCTTGTTTTCTACTTTTAAGACCGCGATTTTGTTAGTAGTCGGGTTTTCAATTTTTAAACTTATTTTTTTTATTTGACTTTTATTTTTGTGTTATATATATATATATATGGTATGTAATAAATACGTAATAATATATTACTTTCATAATGTAATATTCTACTTAATGTTGGTTTGTTATTTAACCAATATGAATAAATAACAGACTAGACCGCGAGAATGGTTTGACCGCCTTCTAAACGTATATGTTGACTAAAACTATAATATAATATACATATTTGTAATGTGCTCGTCAAGACCTTTCATTTGATAAAAAACATGTATCACCTCAATTTTTTTTTTTAACGATGTTATAATCTGACATTTAACTAGCGTCATTTTATATAGCCTATGTCACCCGGGCTATTCTTACAAATCTATTGACACCTCATTTATTAAAATCCGTTCTGTAGTTTAGGCGCTACGGTGGAACATACATAGACTGCCAAAATCATTACCCTTCCTTTTGGCTTCGCCGTAGTCGGGTTAAAAAGCTGCAACACCAAACTGTATCACCCGATTTAGTTATCATTCGGTTCTTTGACTTGCCTCCCACTATGTAAGTAATTTTAAAGACGTATTCAATTCACGTCATTGGTGCTGCAGTGCTGCTACAGAGGCCGGACATCAAGTTACTACAATCTGTCAAATTTATTAAATAGATTTTCAACTTTTTCGTATCAATAGCGATACATTCATAAAGAGATTACGTTTTTTTACGCGTAACTTGCGTCTGATTTCGCAAAAAGGGCCAAGTTGATTTACTGGCCATCTCTATTCGATGATTCAGGGATGCAAATATATTATGATTAAAACAATAGTGTGACGCATGCGAGCTTCCTTGTTTACAATCATGTGAAAATTTATGGCTCAACAAGTGTCGGGTCTACAAGTAAACCTGCTCTGATGTATCTTTAGATGGAGTAAACAGTTGTATGAATCGTATGTTGATGTCCTTGAGTTAGTGATGTGCCGATGTTGTATCGAGAGGTTGGGGAATTATTATTATTATATTATTATAGCTAGCCTATGTTGTCCCACTGCTGAGCAAAGGCCTCCCTCCATTCCTTCCAACGGTCGCGATTCTGTGCAACGTCTCTCCAATTGTCAAGGAAGACATTCAGTTCGTCCCGCCATCTCCTACGTGGTCTGCCACGACCTCGTGTAACTGTTTCAGGGCACCGAGCTTTACGGTTGGGGAATTAATAACTGAAATCAGTATCGGTGGTATCCTGCCTGTGCATCAATGATGCCAGAGTAGGTGTAATTCTTTCTTTAATTTCATGCAATTAGAAAATAAAGTGCATTTAATTATAATTTTCTGGTTATTAAGAAGAATTATGTAATACATGATAATGTTGTTTCCCGCAAAAAAAATAAATAATTTGTTTTGTCTATGCAGGATTATAGCTAGATAAGCCATGTTTAAAATATAGGTGACTAACAGAACTCACTAGGAAAACTATACATAGTCCCAATTGTCAATAATTATAGCCAAAAGCACTACTTTTTAGTAGTCCTGGGTCCGATTCCCGTGTTGAGTAATGTGTGTTTGAGTTTTTACATCAGGAGGGATACTTCTCAATAATAATACGAAGTCTAGATTGGTGCCCAGTTGGAGAGGTTGGGGATAGCCCCCTTTTACACATAGCTGACGTCGTAATCGTACACGTACCTACTAAAAGTTTATCTCTGTCTCATCTTTTGAGCAGTGTTACGTGTCTTACAACTAAAAATAATCCACAATATTGCTCAACTCATCGATATCGATAAACTCGTTCGTGTGCGCGTCACTGTGACAGCGTCAGTGCAGTTATAACACGTGTAATGTATCAGTGACTAACTGAACTCAGTTTATGGAGCAACTCGTCCGATCTACGTCGAGTAGTGGGAGAATATTGTCAGATGCACACACGAGTCGCTTGTAAGATATGGGTGACGATTTAAATACATTTAGATCACACATGATAATACCTCCTCTCTTGCCAGTCGTGCACAACTAACTGTATGTTCAAGGACTTACAAAGAAAACGACAAAGCTGTCCACATTGCAATGTACTCGTCCGACAACATTTGAGTTATCGACCCAAAAAGAAAAAGAAGATCATACTAGAGGAAATATTTAGGTGTAACTACTAATAGGCACACCCATATTTTGCCCATTATGTTTAAGTCTTGACTGCCTCAGTGGTCGCAAGTACCACAGCTGTGCATGAGGTTCTTAGTTCGATTCCCAGGTCAGCCAAAGTGTTTTGCCTTCAGGAATTTCACAGTAGCAGCCATGGAGTCTCGATTTTGGCCTGGTTGATGGCAATAGACTCGTCCCCTTTTACATGAGGCTTAAACGTAACTGGCAAAGTGTGGGTGTACTTATGGTTACACCTCTGATGTTTCACCATCATCATCAACAGCCTATTAATGTTCCCACTGCTGGAACACAGGCCTCCTCTCTTTGAGAGGGAATGGGCTATAATCTACCACGCGGGCCCAGTGCGGATTGGTAGATCAGTAGATGTCACATGTCTTGGATTTTCTTGGTTCTGATGTTTATGTTATGTTAAGTCCTCATTTAGGTAGGTAATAGAGGGTGAGACTATTTGTATATTTTTGTTGGTTGGCGTATAAAATTCTGCTATAACACTAGGTATACCAGCTTAATTGGAAACTAGTTTTCATAACGAGGAGTTAAAAAATAATATTGTTAAACAGATATTATATACGTGGCTCGGTTTAACAATATTATTTTTAACTCCTCGTAAACGACTGTCATCCGATATTTACTAAGAACAACTATAAACTTTTTAATTTTAGCAGTATTTTACCATTCTAACCGAAGTTAAAATAAATGTTTGAACGTAAACCCTTTGAACAGCTCAATAAAGTTATCCCAGTGTGCAATGAAGTGTGAATATAAATGGTTTTTCTGTTATTTTAATAAAACGGTCGACTATTAAAATACAAATAGACTTGTCAAAGCGTTCGTGTAATAAAAACTTCGTGTAAAACTATCAGAAATAAAAGTTTTATGTACCAGTAAGGTTGATAAAACTTCCACGATACAGTTGAAATAATTAATGTATCTAATAATTAATGATTTATTTAAACTTCATGTTCTATACTGCGATTTGACGCACGGAACAAATATTTGTATGACCTACAGATAGTTGTTTCGGGTCTGGGTGTTTGGTTTGTGTACGTGTATCTCAGACACCTCCTTTCTTTACATACCATCCTGCACACAAGAGACTTCACCAGCATGTGAATGTCGAGGCGATCTGCAGCTTCTCGACCACACGGACATAGTGAGAAGACTAAAAAGAACGAAACCGTTCGAGTTAGTGTTTAGTTCTAGTGTTAGTGAATAGTGTAATGTAGCACAAGTGTTACCAAATAAACACAAGAAAAAGTGTATTCGCCTTAATAGAGACAATAAGAAAAGTGCCAATGGACACATTCTTAGTACGTAAAGACAATTTAACAGTTTAAGTTAGAATTAAATTACTTATTAGTCTATAATACAAGGCTAGATTGTAATAAGATTAGGGTCCATCATTTTGATGGACACTAGGATAAGGGGAAAAAAAAAAAAAAAAAAAAAAAAAAAACCTGCACACAGTCCATCCATCATATTTATTTGTCTTCCTCTACTCTTATACCGTTCTACGTTTATTGTTTACGTGTTTTATTTTAATTTAATCTAATTATGTCCCAATTTTAAGTGTTTCTCTTATGTTTACTTTTTAAATTTTTTGTCAATTAATTTGTCCTGTGTGAAACCAATAAATACTTTTTCTTTCTTTCTTTCATACTCAAAACTTTCTTCACGACATTTTCTTCATTCCTCCGCAGCAAAGGTGTAAGTACATAATAAATAAATCTTATGCTATCAAATATGTAACTTTAAACAGGTGGGGACCTGGTGACCTGTATTACAGGTGTTACTATTACCTACCACTACCTACCACAGGCACCAGCGATCCACAACCAAAAATCGTTGGCTACTTTTTGTGTATAAATATTATTTGTATTTTTTGGCTTGTGGTGAGAAATAAACATATATTTTTTTATTTTTTTAAATAATACACTCACATTTTTGATTGTCACGTTTAAAGCTAGAATACCTCTCCTCAAGATAAAATAGTTTTAAGAGCTATCTCTGAAACTGGACCAAAATGGCACCTTTAACTGACGTAACTGCAATCAAACTCCAAGAAAAAGATCGGAGCAAAAGATGAACTGATTCCCGCAACCGTTATTTCAAAACGTGAGCAGGGAAAGTGTGACAGACGTACAAACAAACCGTCGGAACCCTTAAAAGGAGCGTTTTACCAATCGCTGTAAGGAACTCGATGATATCGGTGTACAGCCTCTAGATCGGATGGCTGTAGTAAAATTAATAGCGTGAATGTACTGTGAGGCAACTTTACTATTAAATGTAGGTAAATAAATGGGTATGGATTTATCTGGTTTTGATGATGTAAGTTAAGTTTAATATGTTAAGCAATCGCACAGATGCTTGATGTGCTGAATCATCTCTTGGCCTTTTTTTGGGGGGTAGGAAATCATCAAAAATCCTCTCCCGCTCTGGGCAGAGCGGAAGGAAGTGTCAGACTTCTACTGACCAAAAACCACACATGTTCCTTCTTAACCCTTTGTGTCGAGGCCGCGGTATCTCTTTCGAACAACCCGCAGCATCATTCTCTTGGCCTTATCCTAAGCAACAGCGCAGCTTGTCGTCTCCTTATATTCCACTGTGATACGTCTCTGTTAGTCTTCATCTCACGGCTAATTACTAACAGCAGCTTAGGTCGATCTTCAGGTGAAGCAGCTCTTGCATAATTTGATCCGTCCATTTGTGACCACTCATTAGTCATTACATACAGGGTATCCTCTATGCCTCGGAAAGAACGTTAAGCCGTTGGTTCCGGCTGTTAATACATCATTGACAGTAATTACAGGTAGTCAGTGGCACGACCTAACCCGCCCGTGGCGCCATCTGGTGAAACCAAAAAAGGTAGTCCTTATTGACAAACTAGTGTTTAAGCACAGAATACATAATAGTACTACGTACAGAAGGGACACTCACCTCCCCGCGCTCATATTAAATACCGCACCTCACCCCGCACTTCGAGGTATTCGTCGTCGCCACTTGAGCAATGGCTCGCGCTCGCATCAGTCGCCGCTCGGCTTTCGCGACGCAGACCGTTGCACTTTCCGCGCCATTTTTTAGGCTACGATAACCCTACTAGAGTTTACACACACATTTGCACGTGCACAAACGTTATTTGTTTATGTAGTAGTAATAGGTAATTATTTTGCGGGCGTTGTATGGAGTGTCCGAGGTGTGGTTTAAGGACCAACCAAACACTAGTTTGTCATCTGCCCTAGAATTAAAAGCCTGTTAGCCGTCAAGTAATCATGTGTTCAGAAGGCAGTCGATAATAATTGTGTCGCCGCAATAATTGGTGGGCTGTCGAACCTGTCGATAGGTTAAGAAGATGTTTTATTGTTAAACAATAATAATTGTGGATAAGTAGCAACTAGCGCCATGTAAACAGCAAAAACCAATCTATACATATAATAAATCTGTAGAAAAAATATTTTTGTACATTGAAAATATTTAAAAAAGGAATTTTCAGGGTGTTATAGTATAACCAACAGAACTCATTTCCAGCATTTTTAGAATTTTTGTCTGTTTGTCTGTTTATCTGTTTGTCTGTTTGTCTGTTTATCTGTTTGTCTGTTTCGATGACTAAGCATCACGTAAAATTTACGAAACTAATGTAGGTAACTTTTATACATAAATATTGTGCGTAACTTGGGGTATTACTTAGTCTTTGTTTCATCGTAATCGGTGCTCTCTATCGAAAGTTAATTGCATTTATAGTTTTCAAGAAGAACTTTATCATTATGGTCATGAATGAGACATGCAGCGACATCTATTAAACGAATATGGTACTTATTAATAATGCCTTCAAAAGATAACTTTAATAAAGTTATGATAGCTTAAGGTACTCTGTAGGTAAGTAGTCTAAATGACACTGCTTTCAAAGTCTACTTTAGTCTACATAGCCTAAACCGATCGATTGATCGCTTTCCATGCATTCAATTTTAGCAGTTTTATTTTCGTTTTCGATAGATGGCGTTTGTTTTTATTTCTTGCGAAGCCCATGGTGTGGGGTATCATTAGATAGGTCTTTGAAAAAGATTGTGAGTTTGCTTAAACACTTTTTCGATTAAGGGATTCGTTAGTGAAATATTAAGCTATAAAGTGCAAATTTTATTAGACTCAAGTCAGGCTACCTAAACTTCTTATATGCTACAGCGTCAATGATTTTTAGAGCAGCGGTGGCCCAGTGGTGGCGGCCCCGACTTACGAACAGTAGGTCGTGGGTTCGAACCCAGGCAGGCACATTACTTTGTGTAATTTATTTTATCACCGCTGCTCTCAAAATAGTGAAGGAAAACATCGTGAGGAAACCGGCATGTCTTAGAACCAATAAAATTCGAAGACATGTGACATCTACCAATCCGCACTGGGCCCGCGTGGTAGATTATAGCCCATTCCCTCTCAAAGAGAGGAGGCCTGTGTCCCAGCAGTGGGAACATTAATAGGCTGTTGATGATGATGAATGATTTAATGTACTTTTGTTTAAGCGACGCATTTTATTTTAGTTTTCGACAACCACGCGAACGAAGTCGCGGGCACAGCTAGTTACCTACTATAAGTACGTCTGCTGATAACAAAGCCTAAAAAAACGGAGAAGTGTGTGTCGGTGTCGTAAACTATGGGTTCCTTACCACCGTACTTATTTTTGTTATGATGATAATTAAAGATGTCGCAAATAAACAGGTCTTGGGGGTCGACTTTTATTGTTATTTTTTAGATTTGTTGTTATCGTAGCCATAGTAATACACACTACGTGAAGACAAGTGTATACCTATTCAATTTCACATTCACGCTATGGAACAAAGAATAGACAGTGGAGCCTTGGAATAGGGTCCCGTTTGGTACCATTTAGGCACTCAACCCTAAAAAATACATTCTCACAGCCAAACAATTACAAAAATTGCCTTTTTTCGCGAATACGACCTTTGGCTTAAACTGCTCGTTCGCTCGGCGGGGCACTTCGAAAGAGAGGCAATGGCGGCGGAAGCGAATTCTGGTCACGTCAAAACATTATCCCAACCGCTAGCCTAAACGATTAACACCATAAAAGGCAACAAAACGACACGAACAAATAGCCATATTGTTAAAGTAAATTGGTATTTTACAACGCCAACTTTAGTATCGCGGTTCCATAAAAGATCGTGTCAATTTTACTTTTACACCTGTACTTTGGATCTTGCACACTGTATTTTAAAACATAGTGCACAAAGTATAAGGTCGAGAGTTGGGTTTCTATTATAATGTTACGTCAAATAGAGGTATTCTAAAATTAAATGTCATTTTGAATGATAGTTGTTAAAGCGACATCTAGCGGTCAGATCAGGAACGAACTTTGATGGACTATTCATAATTTAGTACAAAGTGGTGTAATTTCAGGCTGTGTTTAAACTGAATTTCAATTTCCTATGTATTTTAATAACAACAAGTACCTAACTAGTTATACTTTACACGTTGTATAATTAGTTGATAACTACGTAGTTAATGACCCAGGCAAAATGTTCACCTTTTTCTGGGTTGAGAGTGTTGAGACACTCGCAGTTCTACTCGATAAGGTTGCAATACTGCTCAACCGGACTACCGCAGAATTTTCACTATTGGTGTAACAATTGGTTGGTACAATCATCGGCACGATTCTTGAGCGCTGCCGCAAAAGTGAGTTATTAGGTCCCTTTGGTGGTATGAAGTGAGACGCGGGGGCGGGGAAAGTGCAGTGATTGGCCCGTAGCGCATCGCGTCATAGCCGTCACTAGGGATTTCTTTACTCCTGCTGCACTTACCTCACGACCAATAAATAATAAACGGGTGTGCGTTTTATTTGTCATAAAGTGTATGATGCGCACAGTGATCCCCACTCTTCCGCCGAGCGCTCAAGAACCGTGCCGGTATCTGTACTTATAGTTTAAAAAACAAGCGACATACGCATTATAATCGATTTACTTCAACTTACTTCTTGGTTACCAATGACAGGTGCAATACTGACATCATAAAAGTATAAAACCACGCACTGACTGTCTCGTTGGTCTAGTTGTCGAAATCGCGACTGCTGAGCATGACATCTTGGGTTCCATTCCTGGATTAGATAAACTGTTACCTACTGGGTTTTTTTATACAAATCCGTTCAGTAGTTTTTGCGTGAAGAAGTAACAAACATACACACGTTACTCACACAGTCACACAGACACAAACTTTCGCATTTATAATATTAGTAGGAAGTATGATCTTGAATCACCGTATACAACTGTTATGAAGTCAATAAAAAAGTAAAAAACTAAAACCCGACTACGACAAAAAAAAACGACGCTGAAAAAGTATGAAACAAGATTTTCAGGATAGAACAAAAAGAAAAGCCGTAGTCACACGGTATTAAAGTGTTTAGGTTGGTACCTATAACGTGTGACTACGGCTTTTCTTCTTGTTCTATCCTGAAAATCTTGTTTCATACTTTTTCAGCGTCGTTTTTTTTTTGTCGTAGTCGGGTTTTAGTTTTTTACTTTTTTTTTATTTAAACAATTTTGGTGTTAAATATTTTTTTTACTCTTGACTTTTTGTCCGCTAGAGGGCGTGATTTTAAATTTGAGCATATTTTGGAAATGCACAAGTGAGGCCCTTTCAAATGATACCAAACACGGCGTATTTATCTCCATTTTTATTTTTTAAGCCTTACTTTTTGTCCGCTAGAGGGCGCCAAATCGCTTTTTGTGTCACTTCACGTAGCCTATGTTCAGCGGAAAATTAAGACGGTTCTAACGATAACTCATATGTCGAGTTCCGATAAGTAGATTGGAAGCTATGAGGGAACAGATGAAGATACACACATACATACATACATACAAACATAAATACATACATACATAGCCAGTCAAAATTATAACCCTCCTTTGGCTTTGCCGTAGTCGGGTAAAAAACACTTAAAATAAATGAAAATTTGATTACTTATTAATCATCTGGAAAAAAAAAATTTGTTTTGTGTTAGCGTTCCGTTCTGGATGTTTCTCCCCGTTTCTCCAACTTCGAAATATCTGCCACTTACAAGAAAACAGAAGCCACAATAAAAACTACAGATATTTCAATAATAAACGAATAAACTACTTCGCTGCATGTGCATTGAGTGGTTTACGATCAATTTTTTACTCTCTCCGTCGTAACTCAGCGACTGGAAGTCGTGGTCCCCTGCAAATTGTTACCGACTCCTGCCTGACCAACAAAAACATACTTTATTTCGACGCCTCATACATTAAAACTTTAGCGTATGAAGAGACGGTGTAGAGCACCCTATGATGTACATAACTACACAGTTCAGACACCAGCAGGTTTCCTGAAAATTACGTTTTTTTTTTCAATTACCCTTAAGCGATTAAGTTGTTAATCTATTAGCTTGATGTGTTAGCATCTGGTACAAATAGTAGGTTCCCAGCATCCTTACATAGTATAAAACAAAGTCGCTATTTTTGTCTGTTTGTTTGTCTGTATGCTTAAATCTTTAAAACTGCGCAACGGATTTTGATGCGGTTTTTTTTTAATAGATAGAGTGATTCAAGAGGAAGGTTTTAGTATATAATTTGAACGACATCCACGCGGGTGAAGCCGCGGGCATCAGCTAGTATCTTATAAAGATTCCCCACTTTAAGTTTAAATGAAGGGGGAAATCTTCGGAACTACTGATCCGATTCCGAAAATTCTATAATTAATGAGAAGCTAGATTATCTCTCAGTGTCACAGGATATAATTAAATCGGTTCCCGGGATAATTTCTGACCATAACTGGGGAAAGCCGCGGGCATAAGCTAGTACACTATAAAGCTTTCACATCCAATTTCCCGTAGAGCAACAAACTGCCATCATCAATTTATAGGCATTGTAGTTGTTGTAAAGGTTTATTAAAAGCCTTATGATTTGTGGTACCTACAGATGAAGGATGATTATGGCTAGTGAGGAGTTTTACGTCTTTAATTAAATTCCCAAAAAAAAAAAACCCTGGAAAACATGCAGAGAAAAGTGGCCGCCATTGGAAGTTTTACATACTTTTTCTGCGGACGTTTTTAGGGTTCCGTACCTCAAAAGGAAAAAACGGAACCCTTATATGATCACTCGTGTGTCTGTCTGTCTGTCCGACCATTCCCCCCCCCCTTATCTCCGAAACTACTGACCCTAGAATTCTGTAAAAAAAATTAATATCTATGATAAGTGGCTTTACATGGCAACTCAAAAATTTCCATTTCCCTTGTTCCTCATGCGCTATGTAACTTCTCTATACACCAAGATACAAATTCCCTCGCCCGCTGTGCAATGTTTAGGTAAAATTTATGTATGCTAACATACTAGGAAAACATAAATATAATATAAACGTGAAATGATGCAAGATCATAAATAGGGAACTGTTTTGCCAATTAATGTAAATTTCTCAATGTCTTCTTGTAAAACAGGCACTTCAGACAGGTTACCTCTTCACTGAAAACTAATAATTCAGTTTCTTAGGCGAAATAATGGCGGAACGCATTCCTAGCTTTCTATACAGTAGGAAACTGTTCAACTGTTTTGTTCTGTTAGGTTTACCATACGGGCGATTTCTTATAACGTGTCCCAGGTTTTTTAACTATATTTTTTACATGCTTGAGAAAACCTGTTATGACAGTCATTGGAGATCAGCGCCTCTAACGTTTACTCTATGGCTATTCATAAGGCACATGCGTTGCCGGTAGGCACTGCCTCTATCTACGTCATAAGATCCAAATAAACTATCGTTATTGAACTATCTCTACTTAAATAAAATATATCAGTCATCAAGTCAGGATACTTATTAAAGTGAGTCAGATAGTTCAATTAAAATTATGGCTCTTTAATCAACTGATCTAATTAAGGCGTGCCTCACGGGTCCACTGGACCTAATGCATTGAATTGGTCAACTAGACCCGTAGACAAATTTTGTGAAGTAGTCAAATTGTTTTAGTCAAAAAAAGTTTTCTAGATAAAATTAGGCAGTGCCTACCTGCAATGCACACGCCTGCAATTCCCCATTCTTGACAGACCACCATAGACGTCAATGCAAACTGTACAGCCCAATCTTATGATTTACTAAGACGAATTTCCCTAATTCCTCCCATCATGGCTGCCCTACCGGCTCAGATCACGAACACCTGGCTGAGCTAATAATTTCGCACACACCACTATTTCATGTTCCATTTCTTGTAGGGTTCTCAGATCCATAAATAAAATTTCCAGAGAAAAGTCCGGACCTTTGGAAAAAATTCTGGACCCTCCGCAGTAACTTCTGTTTATTTTTTGTCGTTGTATTATTAGAAAAAGGTTTGCATGTTACAGCATTGTGGTGTTCTTAAGCGCTACGAATGTTATTGAAATTGAAATTGGAGAGATACGGAGAAAACCACACAGAGGCTATGGGGCTTTTGCCCAGCACTGGGACAATATAGGCTAAGGAAAAAAAATACGGACTGTTCAAAACCTTTACTTTTTTGGACATTCTGTTCTTCACGTGTAACACCAAGCTAAAATTCCGTACGTATGGCAACCCTAATCTCACCCGTCATTAGCCGCACTTCCGTATTACTAGAGTACGACCATGCACTACAGACAGACGCCTATTGTCTCAGCTGTCGTTATAGTTTCGCAAATAAATGGCTTTAGTGTTGTTTCTAGTTTAAATAATGTGTGAAGGAAAGTCTAAGCGTAATGGTGTAATTTGCGGGCATTTTTAATAATTCAATTCAATTCAATGTATTTATTTCAGATAATAAAAATCCATAACATTACATTAAAACAATATGAAGTAAACACACAAATAAAGATGAATAAATTTAAAACAATCAATAATTTAATATAATACTATTTGCTATGACTTTTCCTGCGACTTCCTCCGCAAAAATTGTGATTGCTTATCTAATATTCATGATACAAATGTAGCCTGTAGCAGCCAAGAATAATGTATGTTTCTATCAGTGAAAACATTTTTAGAATCATTAGTTCCAGAGATTACCAGAGGTTCCCCACAAGCAAACATACAAACTACTATTAATATCATAAACGGGATATTTACCATGTTTGATTATTGTTTCGAGTAACATACAAACTACACGCAATAAATAGCACAAGAAAATAACATAACTTAATTATGATTACAAAGGCCCTATTTCATTTCTTCTAGCAGATCTGCTATAGTAGAAATTATGAATTAAATATTCATTAATAATATTAGAAATAATGTAGACAATAGCTTGTGAGAACAGAGCATGAACTGTTTATGAGAAAGAATTAACTTATAACATTAAATATTACACATAGAAGTACACACGGCTACACATCAAGCTATACATTTCCAGTATAAGCTGGTCTCGCATTGTATAGGATTTCCGTACAGTGCGAGATCAGCGTAAACTGGAAATGTATAGCTTGATGTGTAGCCGTGTGTACATGCCATACAGGGTGGATGGGTCACCGACGCACAAACGGTAACCACGTATTTACGCACATAATAAGAACTAACGTCGATATTTTTTCAGTGGAATTAATAAAAGGGGAATTATAAAACGAGCGAATAAAAAATAACTAAGCGACTGATGATGATATACTGTATTTATAACTTGAGCGGTATGAATTTGAGTAAGCGAAAAATAAACTAAACTAACGACAAATATTGATTAATAATAAAATCCGGAACGAGCTTACAAAAAGTGGTTTGTGATAAATCCGTTTCAGATATTAAAATTACTAACTGAGCGACAAAATTACTAAGTGAGCGACTAGAAATACACAAAGGGTAACTTAAATATTAAGATAGAGACGATTTTTCCAATTGAGGTTTTACATAATAAACTACTAAAAAGTTCAGATCGAGCAACGTTTTGTAAGTTGCTTTATTAACGATTAATGGTTACTGATATTCTATTTGAGGTCTTATGTTTATTAATTTGATAACTTTTTTAAATGAAAACTACAGATTGTTTGAAGCACGCGAATTCGAATGGGGGGAAAAAGGCTCGTGCGACTGTCTGCCATCACGTTACGTGTCTAGTCGTCCGATTAGCGGATGAATAAAATTAATTAGTCGTCCGATTAGCCGGATTAATAACCAAAATTATAGGCTGTTGCTAGTCATCCGCTAAGTGGATGAATCACCGTCTCGCGACAGTATCCTTTATGGGCGGCATGGGCACCGGGTCGTAGGCCGACGAAGGAGGCCGGCGGAGGCCCGGCACTTCGGGGACAGAAGATATTAGCGTTATTTAATATGCGAGCGAAGCGAGCGCGCGTCATGGAGTACATGCGTTGCATGTATGAGTGACGTGACCAAAACCTTTGTTATACTTTGTTCTAATAACATTATTATGATAAATAAACATTATGTTATTTTAATTTAGGACTTAAAACTTTTATGGAAAACGTTTTTATGTCTTTCGTATATTATTGATTGTAATTATTTATGACAAATGGATTTAGGACATATAATATTTAGGAATTTCAATTTTATGGCATGTGATATTATGTGATATTTAGTTCGGGTAAGTTATCATTCGGACAAATGATCATCATCATCATCAGCCTATAATGTTCCCACTGCAGGGACTCAGGCCTCCTCTCTAGGAGAGGGATGGGCTATAATCTACCACGCGGGCCCAGTGCGGATTGGTAACACAAAAACACAAATGATGATTAGGACTAAAAAAGTAATGGCATTTTAAATTATGGATAAAAAAGTTAGGTGACACAATAGAGAACCCTTCATGTGATTTAAGTAAATATATATTGCTTTATTTTTTCGGAATATATGCAACCTACCCTTAAATAATTAAATTTCTTAGCTAAAAGTGTTTCTTCAAATAGTTATTTCATACGAACATTTTCAAAAAAAAAGTGTGGTCATATTACTCTACTCATTATAGTAATTTTCAAAGTGATTTTTCTAATTGAAACACTTCATTTAAGATAAAATGCCGTTCAGTATAAATAAATAATTTGCCAAATATTGAAAAAAAATGCAGGACGTAACGTTGTCACTCATACAAATATTGGGTCGCTCAAAAATTATGAAGCTACTCATTTTGTATTTTAAGTAGCTCAAATTAATGTTTGTAAATTGCCGTTATGTTGATTTCTTGTCGCTCACAGTCAGTCGCTCACTTAGTAATTCTGTGACCTAAATTAATTATTTTTGTAACTTAAAATTTTAATTTACAGTCACTCGTTTAAATACTACCCTTAATAAAAATGTTTTTGTTTGGGGCTTCGACTTTGGAATAAATGTACTGAATTCTTAGTAACCGTTTTCTTACCTATGTTCACACTGCAGGGACTCAGGCCTCCTCTATAGGAGAGGGATGGGATAATTTCGGTTCTAAGACATGCCGGTTTCCTCACGATGTTTTCCTTCACCGTTTTGAGGGCAGCGGTAATATACTAACATAATTTTAAAGTGTATTGTGCAAATATATTATATTTCTGATTTCTAAACCATTGCCAATCACAAATGACATATAAATATAATTAGTTCATTGATTCTCCATCCACATACGAACAGATCTTCATAGCAATCACAACAGTGCGTCACTAATTAGTTAATCAATCCTCTTAACGCTAATTTAACTCAACACGTGCTAATTAACATAGTAACTATGATGTTCTAATATGAACGTAGCATATGACTGTGCTAAGTATGCTCATATAGCCTTTAATGTTCTGCCACTACTGGGACAAAGACCTCCTCTATTTGAGAGGTCATCATTTGCCTAGCCTTCACCTTCCAGTCTAGCCGCATGCAGCTGAATATCAGTATTTACAACTAAAAAGGAAAATAAAAAACTTTCAGGATTAAAAAATACAATAAAGTGAAAAATTAACTTCAGAAGAAAAATCAGCTTGTGAAGTCGGTGGCAAAAAAAACGATATCAAACAAACAAATGTCACCGACTTCAGATGCTGATTTTTCTTCTGAAGTTTATTTTCAAATGTTGTTGTGTTTTTGAAGTCGGTATTTTTACATGGAGCGATTTCGCATGTCACCTTCACAGCCCAATAAGGTACTGGGTAATACGATACCCCTCAAAATTTCCCGTAAAATCAAAGATTTACAAATAATAGCCGGGATTAACAGACTGACGTGCTTTCTGAGGCACAGAAGAGCTATATCTCCGAGATGCTTAACCTTAAATATCGACCCGTATACGGCCGTATACGTTATGCCACGAGACCTTAATTCCTCGTTGATTACTAGCAACAAACGAAAATGGAGAGGACTATTTCTTCGGTCTAATTATCAGAATTCGTAAGTCCATTTATGCAAACTTTACAGGAGCATCAAAATTTGATTTTCTAACAAGTTTCGAGAGTTTTTTTAAACGAAGTGTCTAGTCGTCCGATTAGCGGATGAATAAAAGTAATTAGTCGTCCGATAAGAAGCCGGATGAATAACCAAAATTATAATACGACCGTCTCGCGACAGTATCCTTTATGGGTGGCATGGGCACCAGGCCGTAGGCCGACGAAGGAGGCCGGCGGAGGCCCGGCACTTCGGGGACAGAAGATATTAGTGTTATTTAATATGCGAGCAAAGCGAGCGCGCGTCATCGAGTACATGCCTTGCATGTATGAGTGACAGAGAGAACGAGAAAATGGCGCGCGGTGTTGTCAGTTCGAACGATGCTAGAGGCAACGTCATTGGCTGTCGTTGACAATTGCCACGTGACTTATCGGAAACTAGCAACAGCCTTTTTTAAAATGGCGTTCTATATTATTTAAGTTTAGTGGGTTTAGATTGATATTTTACTAATAACTTTTTGAATTTTATGGCCAGGCCAATAAACAAATGGCTTTAAAACAGATGGCGCAGAAAAATGGCGTTTTAAGAGGAACTAATTCTGATAATTAGTCCATGATTTGAAATATTTGCATGAACTGTTTGAGTCGATACAATATAATCCTTCAATCCTATCAACAGGGATAAGCAGCTGTGCATGACTCTCAGTGTCAATTGAGGGTAACTGATTTAATGGTGACCCTGGCAGATGGCTAACAAATTCCATGGCTCATGAACTATTTTGATCTTTAATCTCTATAATTGCAGATGTCTGTCTTATTTCTGCAGTTGACACAATTGTACTTGAAATCTATTATCATAAAGAATCAACTAGGAGTTGCCAGCGGCTTCGCCCGCTACAACTCAAAAATTATCCCACGGGAAGATATAATCGGGATAAAAACTATCCTATATCTTAATCCAGGTTATAAACTATCTGTGTATCAAATTTTATCCAAATCCGTTCAGTACTTTTTGCGTGAAAGAGTAACAAACATCCATCCATCCATCCATACATACATACTTACAAACTTTCACGTTTATAATACCCCTTGGAAAAACTGGTTGTCAGACTTTCGGGTCACTGTCTATCTGCCACGACTGTCAAAAGATCTAAAAATGACAGCCGCAACCAATGGCTTCTGACCCCCACAGTTATATGCCTATGAGTGACTAACTGAGTATTTACTTGCAGATACCTATCACAAAGAAGTATACTTTAAACCTTTGGTCACGCCTTCAAAAGAAAACGTATTCACAACCATTTACTATCCACAACGAATGGGCTATTACCATATTAAAATAACTACCTTCAATGATATTATTCGCAAGCTACAACTTTGATATTTACTAAAGGTGTTTGTATATCAAAATGATTGAAGTCTTTACGCCCCATGACAGCAACCCGACAGCCATCGACCCTCACTCATTAAGCAACACCATGTACATGAATAAGTCCCGAGGTACACCGAGAGCAACAATGCTTCAATACTTAGTTATACCCGTTATAGGCCGCAATCAAACCGCGCCCGAGGCGACGGCCGCCAAGCGATTGTTATCTGTCATTTTCATAGAATCGAAGCGGTAATGGAATGCCTCAGCTTCTACATAATTATGCTAGCCGGGTGCGCCAAAGTTCACCTAAAATTTCAACTCCGATAATTGGAAATCCGAAAATGTTCTTCCTAACATTTTTCATCCTAACAATCGCAATTCCTAACTTCTCTGTCTCTAATGTTTTAATTCCGAAGCATTCAACTTCATAATGTCTGTAGCAATATACATCTATTACACTATTATTTGTTTTCCTATATTTTCTCAACATAACCATCTTTTACACTATTATTCAAAGTCATATCTTTTTTTTGTTAATATTACTTTTTATTCATAATAATCAGTATAATAAAAGGTCCCATTAAAATAGGTGGACAAAATTTTAGAAATCATTCAGACCGCTAAAATAAGGACAATAGCAAAAAAAAATATAAGAATAAGAAATAAAATACCTACTTTTATAGGATGAGTTTGTTCTAGAGTGCCGGCAATTTATTATTTTAAGTCAAAATAAAATCACTTTATATATAGTGTTTTTTTTTTGTTTAGATGTCTTTAGTTAGGCTTACTAAACGCTGTGTTAAAATTTGTCCACCTATTTTAATGGGACCTTATATACTATGCAAAGATATCCATAGGTTAGGTTAGGTTAGAACTGTGATCAACTACGCGCGAGCCGAGCGAGCGAAGCGAGCGGTGCCGCGGCAGCGGCCGGCGAGCGCTACCTCGAAATTGGTCGAGAAATTTTTCTAAGTATTTTTTTCATAGTGCCCCCAAGACGACACTCTGACCTGAATTTCATTCATTTATTTTATTTCAAGACAAAAATCAGTGAAACGACCTTTAATCATTCTAAACAGTTGTATGAGTGAAAATATTATGGTAATTATGTTTAGGAATAAAAGCGTTAGGATAAAAAACAGTAGGAGTTTAAATATATTTACACTAATGATATTATGAATTCCAATTTTCGGAAACATGAGTGTTATGAACATCGTCGGTAGGACTACAAATAGTATGAATGAAAACTTTAGGATGAAAAATTTTAGGAAGAGTGATTATTCGGATTACAAATCGTTAGGAAGAACAATTTCGGATAAAGAACTTTAGGTGAGCCAATATGGACCCATGCTAGCCTGCTAGCCAGACAATTATTTCACATTTATATTACATATTAATGTCAAAAGTTCCACAGAACGTTCGCTGGTAATTTTGGTCATTTAAAAATATTAAAATTGGTCACGTTTTGTACAAAGAAACGTAAATGCATGTGTATTGCAATTGCAACGCATGAAACGAATTTCGATAAATAAACAACAATTTCAAAACTACAATTAATAATAATACAACATTCAATATAAACACAGATGGGGACCTCAGAGACCTTTGGCTTTTGACCTCTTAATGGATCATTTTCACAGCAACGTATAGCGTAAATATGACCCATTAAACGGCGATCAAAGTCCGATAAATCCCTATAACCGGCACCTAGTGTAGCTTGGGGGTTAATAGACAACTAACCTGTGGCATTGAGTAGGAAGGGCGATGATTATCTTGCAGGCGATGCCCTGAGGACTATGTAATAATGGAACTAAGATCATCATCAACACTGATGACCTCTCATCCAAAGTATGTTCGGCATAATAATACTTTTCAATCGCTATATTGACGCTGTCTTCACCTTTTATGGTAACAACTACTTGCATGTAAATTGTTGTGTTAATTATTTTCGATTATCTTTTTACCTCGGTGTGCCCTTGGCTTCGCGTCTTCAACTTTAGATGTACTCTAAGGTTTTAATTAAACTCCGTGTGCAATTCGACCCAGAAACGTTGTTGTATGATAAATTGTATGAGAACTAAACGAATCATTCTTAATTACAAAGAAACTAACTGCTTTCTCAATAGACAAAGGAATTGGATTCCACTAAATTAACATTTGATGAGGCCATTCAGAAACGTCGCGCCCTAATAACAACAAAAGTACTTGAGAAGAGAACACCGGTAGTTTACTTTCGATACAAACATAATCGCCAAAAAGGGCTAAAGAAAAAAGGCAAAGGAAAACAATTTAGCCTTCCGACTACCTAGAACGTCATTATCTCCGGTCATAAATCTTCACGGACTCAAATTGTTCTCATTTCACACCAAATAAGTTACGGGGAAGAGACCTGGGTATGCGCAGGCGGCGGTGCAATTACCCATGGTAATAACGCCGGGGGCCAACGTTGAAATACAATAATTCATTGTAGCACCGTCCGGCCTGTGGTTACCGGCGATTGGTTCAAACCTAACGATAATTGGGCTGTACTTAGCTTCTTTAGTTCGCCGATCGGCTGCCAGTTTTGGGTGAAATGTTCTGTTGGTTTTTGTGAACATTATTACATTATTTCGATTTATAAAACTGTGGTGCGTGTGTTCGTAAATTTTCTCGTCCTAAACGCCTTGCCGATTCTTGTCTTTTTTTTTCAACTGAAAGGTTTTAAGCTATAGTTAGATCTTATATGTGACGCTATTGTCGAAATCAAGAATCGAAATAGACAATGTCTGTTGGGTCAGTTAATGGATTATAAAACTCAATTAGCCATAAAGCTCTAACGCTCTCATGTAGGGTTGAAAGGTTTTTCATAGCAGATTTAAAAAAACACTAATTTTCCCAGCGTTCCTTGCACAGTTGCCTCTTTAGTAGTGTCGATATAAGAGGAACGGATCAGTTCCCTCAAAACCATACTTAATTCAACAATGCTAGGATACTGTCTTGATAAAAAGTTGGATAATCTATCCATTGGTGGATCGAATTATGGTCTTCTTTGAATTTTATCAGGCCAAATTTTGGCGCTTTCAGTAGCGTCCATCAGCTCCTGTAATGTTCAAGCAATAGGGCAAGGAGGAGATCATATCATTCTTGTCCTATTGCCTGATTCAATTCAAAATGTCATCGATACGCTAAGAAGAAGACCATAATTCGGTCCACCTATGGACAGAGCATCTAACCTTTTGCTCAATATCTCCATCTCACAGGTAAAAATGAGTTTCACAAACAAACTACAACTTTTAAATCCAATTCGATTTTAATCTTTAAATTCGTCCCGGCCATTTTAATTGGAACACACGAAAAGGTCACTTAACTTTTTTGAGCTTTTGAGTTTAAACCGACCTAGATGTATCTTTAAACTTACAATCATGTAAAAGAAAAAAAATGCAACACGTCACAGTTTTTACTTCGTTTTAATATAATCCAGGTAATTATGTAGTGGCAACACTGGTAACACTGGCAACCGAGTATTATATTGTAAGCCCGGCTGCCAACAAATTGATAAGGCTCATGAATAAAGATGGTTGCTCGACGGTCATGAGCAGGAGTTGGTTTCTTTGTCCAGTATTACACCTCGAGACTCGTTCCGAATGGCATGCAAGGTGCACGGCGACCCACATATATATTTAACTGAATTTCCCGTTTATTTCGCCTCTAGATGTGATTATCAAACGATCAGCTTTACTTATCAACACACGATCTTGTAATACGTGTCATATCCATTTATCTGTGTTCTGTGGAAAAAATATTATGGTATTTTGAGCTCGAAAGCAGTTTTAATTGGGACCACCATTTAAAGAAAAATAAGTTCAAGCGTAAAAGGGAAGTTTTATTTACAAAAGTTATTGGTTTTTTGCGTGCATGTGCAAGTAGCGTAAAACTAAAAATACGACCAATTGACTTAATAAATATTTGGGCAGTCAACTAAATTTGACTTGGTGAAGGATGGCGCAACCGTTGACAGGTCCTCGTTAAATAAAAACGTTTAAATTAAACGCACGATAAATAAATAACTTCCAGCTTGCGCATCGGAAATGTAAAACACGTATTTGTCCAGAATATGAAACAAATACGCCTGGAAATAACATGAAACGGGGGGAATAAATAAACTAAAATATAGTCCGATTTTAAATGCAGCCGGTCAATAATAAGCGTGGCATAGGATTATTTCATCGTCCTATAAGTTTCCGCACGTATCCACGATCAGTCAGCCTGGGCAGGTGCTCGAAGAACCGATCAAAACACATGATTTATACAAAATATCTTACAACGATCACTACCCCAATTCAATACAGACCTTACCAACTTGCAGGTAAAGTATAAAGTCAAGTACAAGTGCAACGGTCGTTAAATAATTTAAATTGCGATTTATATATTTTATCGACATACGCGCACCAAGCAATTGCGGTAGCGACTACCGTCGGTATATGCGTGGAGAATGACAAACTAGTATAGTTTTATACTTGTGACACGCCCTACGGCTTTGCTGCGTATTTGCTGCGGACTTTATTTCATTTGGGAATTGGAAACAATGAGAACGACTTCCTTTTTTGATATCGACTAATTGACGGTTCGACGACAAATGTCTAGGTGCAGGAAAAATCCAATTGACTTGGGTATCGTTTACGAAGTCGGCCGGATATGGCAACACTTCTTTAAAAGCGTATGTTTTAAGGTAACGATGTTTCTGCAACAAACTCCTCCTGCAAATACACCGATCATTATAAACCAGTCACAGAAATAATAAGCGTATGATATTTACAAAACCATTATTCGACTACAAAATAACATTTACTAAATTGTTTCTTCGTAATTGCAACACTGTAGATATTTAACATTAACAATTAATAAAAGTCTTTGCAACAGAAACGCAGGAATTAAGTAATATTTGGTACCTAACCTACTATTTATTATATCTATATAAATAGAAAGAGAAGTCCTGACTGACTGACTGATGGACTGACTGACTGACTGACTCATCAACGCCCAGCCCAAACCGTTGGACCTAGAAAGCTGAAATTTTGCACAGAGGTTCCCTTTATAATGTAGACAAGGAATAAGGAAGGATTTTTGGAAATTCAACCCCTAAGGGAGTTAAATAGGGGATGAAAGTTTGTATGGAAAATCGTCATTTTCACGCGGGCGAAGCCGCTGGCAAAAGCTAGTTACTAATATAACCCGTCATGGCAAATAAAATACATTATTCCCTAATTAGTAATTAATAAAACTAATTGACCGCACTTCACAAAATTACAACACAGCACGACATCAAAATACAATAAAAAATAATTACTACCAAGACATTTGACATCGACGGACAAACACACACTAGTTTATATTGCCATTGTAGAAATAATTAATCGGTAGGAGCCGACAGGCAGCGTAGCCACTGCATCCTGTATTTGCTATTTATTTTATTGGCAACACACATGGCACGCACACATATCATAGACACCGTAAAAGTCTACGACTACTAAGGGCCTTCGAAGATTGAGTAAAGAACTATCAAGGAGGTTGATCTTTGTGATTTTGGTTTTTCATGGTTCATCACTTCACAAACACTTCATCATCATAACATACACCACGCCTATAATCCCCAAAAGGTTACGCACAGGTGTACCTAATAGTATACCCACCACCTCCAAACCAGGACCTCATATTCAGCAGTTGTGCTTGCGATTACTAGTCCAAGGAGGTAGTCAACTTCGGCATCATGCCATATTACTTGGGGTTAGCACAGCAGCTTTTTTTTTTTTATTATTATAAATGGGCTTGCTCTTGACTTCAATCTTGCCCTAAGGGCAGAGATGATGTCGACGATGGAACGAGCTTACCCAGAAGAACCTGTTTACTCGCGACTTAAACAGATTAGGGTTATATGAACTCGGAAAAACCGACGCAGGCAGGGAATTCCACTCCTTGGCTGTGCGCATAATAAAGGACCCAGCAAAGCGCTTCGTTCGAATGTGTGGAATGTCGACTAGGTATCGGTGATACCCTGCAGTACGTCTAGTCTCCCGATGGAAGAAGGGAGATGGTGGGATCAGCTCGTGGAGCTCTTGCGCACACTCTCCGAAGTACAGTCTGTAGAAGACCGACAGACATGCGACTTTGCGACGGTACCGTGTTATTTCTTTAATTCTCCCGTCATCGCGTCAGTCGTCACACAATGATTTACTCTTTTTTCTTTTATTTCATTCCTCTCACAATCCCTCTGTATTTTAATTGGACATTGGCCGTGCCATCCATCAACACTCATATTCATTTCTCTTTTAATCACATAGAGAAGTTCTTGATCGTAAACCCAATTGAACAACTCGAATCATGTAATAGGGGACGAGCCTATTGCCAATACCGGCTACTGAGAATCGCCAATTGTACAATTCCTGAAGCATAAATCCTGTATTACATGTGAGGGTATACAAATAACGTGGCTACATCGGCTTCGTTAGCGGCGGGTCAAAGGGCACTGTTACACAAGATCGTTACTGTACAGTCAGTGGCAAACATGGCTGGAAGAGGTTGTTAAAAAATCGCAATAACACAAAATTAAATGGTGTTTTAGAATTAACGTGGAGATGCGGTTACTGAGATTTTAGCAAGAGTTTTACTCTTGTTATATTTTTTTTTTGATGTTTTGGGGTATTTTTCATCATTCTCTTTCCCTTTTGAGGAGCTCGTGGCTTAATAAGAACTGCCACTCGGGTCGATCTTGAGGTAAAACTGTGCTTGCCTAGGTCGGTCTGTGGATGGGTGACCGCTCGTCATACCGAGTTTCCTCCGTGCCTCGGAAAGCACGTTAAACTGTTGTTCCCGGCTGCCATATATAAATCTTTGGCAGTCGTTTCATGTAGTCAGTGACATGAAATTCTGACATCCAGTCTTACCAAAAAGAGTACCGTATTACCTAGTATTAACTGGGTTGTGGAGGTCAGATAGGCAGTCGCTCCATATAGAATACTGGTATTCAGCTGCATCCGGTTAGACTGGAAGCCGACCCCAACATAGTTGGGAAAAGGCTTGGCAGATGATGATGATTTTCTTGCCCTTTCCTCTATCATTCATTTGGGGTCGGCGCAGCATGTTTTCTTCTTCTCAATTTCTCATGATCTCAGACACCTCTCATCTTGCCATAATATATCATTCTTTACTTCTAACAGTAACAGTAATTAGTAGAAACAATTCACATGGCTTCAGATTTAAGCTGCTACCCTGCAGAATCGTGGCTCCAGCTAGCTTCCTGCCTCATGCTTTTCGACTAGGGGTCTCCACTAAAAAACACCGATCGTCCGTATTAGACGTATAATACCAGACTATTCGCACTTAAATTTGCTTAGTCTGAGAGCTTTTTCGACAGCTTTGGTTCTCTACCAGATTACTTCATTTCGGATTTGAAAATAACATCATTCTCCCTTAAGCAATGCATTTGGGGTCGGTCTGTAAATGGTTAAAGGTAACTTAAGTTTTTGACGTTGTCTGTACCCATACCGTCTCTATCCACCGCACTAATGTTCTCCTTAAGGAGCTGACGAGATTTACTACGTGTTGCTACAGTGCCCGCTTTGTATTGCGTTAATTTAAGGCGCGATGCTAACAGTATTGTAATGTGATACTGCTGTTAATTCTTGTGTGTCCCACGGCCTTATTGTGTGGTTTGGAGAATGTTTGCGCTCTCATTATTACCTGCGGATATGGAGTTCATTTAGATCTTGGGTGGACTGCCGGGTTATCAATTCAGTCTTCAGGTGCGCTGACCTAGGTCAGCGCACCTGAAGACTGAACCTCTCCTAACCTCAAGTCAAATTTTCGCAGTAAATTACTAATTATTTACTTGACTTGACTTAAGATTAGGATATTATTGCTGAGCACGAGGCAGGTAAAGTGTTATTGGGTCTCAGAACGAAGTGCCCGGATCCCGGTGCCCGGTCAATGGCAATAGGCTCGCCACCTTTTACATGAGACTTAAATATAACTGGCGAAATGAGGGTGTACTATTAGGTACACCTCTGCCTAACCCTTCGGGGATTACTAGCCTGTTGGTATGTTAGGAGATATTTTTTTTTTATTATAAATGGGCCTGCTCTTGACTTCAATCTTGCCCTGAGGGCAGAGATGATGTCGACGATGGAACGAGCTTACCCAGTAGAAGCCCGTTTACACGCGACTTAAACAGATTAGGGTTAGGGTTTAGATTATCGGATACCTCAAATTAAAGACGTTTATCAAAACTTCGAGCTGTTTGCATCAAGAAAATTCAGTTGTCCCATCTCCGTTTATGTTATTTCAGATTGTTGTCCATATTCGTAAATCAAACAGAAACTGTTGTCGGTAATCAACTTAGAGAGCAAGGGTGCAGGTGATCATTTCTTGAGTCTCCTCTGGAGAAGATGAGACCTTTGCCCTGCCGATGGGACAAATATCTGAAATGTTAATTATTCAATTAGAAAACACGAACAGACAGACAATGAACGACTAACTCCATAGAGAGGAACGTTAACTTTACTTTCATCATACTGTTTATATCCCATTCACTAACAAAACACTAGCACATAACATAACACATGTAACATCCAAGTTTCACTCACGTACGAGCAAACTATCCCATTAATTTATTTATACGCGTTTTTTGCGTCGACTTACAACACCGTTTGAATGGCGACTACGTGTGAAAAAGACCTAAGTATCTGCGAAACGGTCCGTTACTGTAATAACGTAACGTAGCTATATTAAATAACCGTTATTTCCGACTTTAACACATAAATAATAATGCGTGTAGGGTTACCAGTGCAAATAATATAGTTGTGGGAACAAAAAATGAATCGCACACTCAAGCTTATTCTATTAGCTATAAACAGACAATAACAGACATCCTGGGAATTAAAATGACAATTATTTTTTTAAAAGAGACAATATTAACACATTTTTAGAAACGTTTTTTTTACTACCTCGTTGGTCTAGTTGTCAAGCGCAACTGCTGGTTAAAGATTCTGGGTTCGATTTCACTCCCCTTCGCTCTGCCCAAGAGCGGGGGGGGGGGGGGGGGGTTATTCGATGATTTTCCACCCAACAAAAAAAAAAAGTAGCAGACACGGTGGCGCTGACAGAACAGTCAAAATTGGCTCAGTTGCCAAAGAAGAAAACAAAAAGCTTCACAAGTAGGAATTATGACCCCAAAATCTTGGAAAATGATATCCAGATACTACAAAATGTTATTAGGGTTTTCCATCATAAAATATTCATAATACCAGGTTAGATTCTGGAAGTATTACGGACGGTTTATAGCAATAGATCGCACTCTAGCACAACTCTTCAGTAAATACAAAAATCATCCTATGTTATGTTACCCATAAATTCATTCAATTAAACTCAAAGCTTGTACCCAAAGGCAGAGAGACTGTAAGTTAACTCCCATGTTCATAATAAAGTTCTAACTTGTAACACTGACGAAGGTAATATTCTACAGCTGAACAAGTGTATGTACAAGACACAACTTGAAAGCAAATCGTAAAATATCAACATATATTGGACAAGAGAGGATGTACAGTCTTTTCGCAGATATTAGTATTATATTATTATTATTATTATATGTGTGGTAATCGGTTGTCATTATAAGCATGTGATGCAGAGGAGTGAAGAAAACATCGTGAGGTAAGTTTTGTGGATGGGTATAAGAGTAGTGGCTGACCCGAGAAACGATAGATGGACTATGTAAAAAAATTATATAGCAAGAAAGGAGTCTAATATGATGACGAGATATAGAGAAGTATGGAAAAATATGACATGCTGGACCCCAAATAAATTGCGCTATGGACAAGAGAATAATAATGATTACAGCAACCCAATAGCCACCTTATTGAAATTTAGCTTCTTTCTTGATGGGCTTGTCAAGGGAAGCAATCTAATCTCAACCTTATAATTACGACTGTAAGGATGGCTGTGCTTTTTTAGTGGTGATGACAGATTACAGGTAAAATAACAGTAAAAGTACTGTGGAATGAATCTTTCAAAATTCAACCCCTAAGAGAGTTAAATAGGGGATGAAAGTTTGTATGGAAAATCGACATTTTCAAGCGGGCGAAGCCGCTGGCAAAAGCTAGTTTACCAATAAACTTGGCAAACGTGCATTTTGGATTCATTTTGAACACGATATTCACAGCCAATATCTCGTATAAAAATAAATATATTTTAAAGCTTTTTTTCATGAACACAAAGTGCTGTCATATTCAGCAGATGTGTTCATGATTTTTAAAATTTGATGGCAGTTTTTTGTTTGTTTGGAAGTTCGAGTATATTGCCAATCGGAAATCACATAGTTCACACAACGTATTTCATGATAAAGTACTTCCATTTTCTGTAAAAGCAGTGAAAGCTTAGTGTTGTGACAGTCGGGCTGCCAAAGGTCTTGAGTTCGAAGTTTCGAACCCAAGAACGCACCTCTGATTTTTCGGATTCAGGATAGGGGATCGGACAAAAAAATACTAATTAGGTAGTCCGTCAGATAGATTTCCAAAAAATATTGACCACATTTTTTTTCTTTTTTCACGTAAACAAAAAATGAAGACGATATACGGTGCTTCGAAAACTCGTGTGACGTCATATGATAGTACATTTTGTACCTTCAAGTGACGTTTCAAACCCCACTCCATGATCTTTGACGCGCTTTATCTTCGTCATTTTTTATTGTTTTGATTAAACAAAAAACACGTATCCAATATTTTTCGATAATCTAACTGACGGACTAAACAGAATTCTATTTTTTTGAGTCAGTCCGATCCCCGATTATCACTTGCTTCGGTAAAAGAAAACATTGCGATGCAAAGGAAAAATTAACATCAATATTCTGGATCATGGCCTATACGGACACCGGACACAGAAATTCTTCAGTAGTTTCGTATAACGGTTTCCGTATCTTAGGTCAAGAAACCAACTAGGACAATGGGGCCCATCTACCAAACGACAACCCTAAGCCTAGTACACACTTATCTCACAGCGTAGCAACTTATCGATTCGCAACGGTAAGTAGGTACACTTGGTGGCCGAGAAATTAATAGCATCTAAGACAATAAATAATTGTTCGAAATTATCGTCCACAACTTTACGAACGCTGTTGCGTCCAGTGTGCACTGTACCTAAGTGGAGTTTTAAGAAGAAGGTGGATAGGAAAATTAGCCCATATTTTGACTTTCACCATCAATAGTTTATCTTCGAACAATAATTTTAAATCAGTATCATAGTTTCTTGTATCTGCGTTTTCTTGTAGAATCTTGTCACAATAATTCACGTTTATTTGCAATATATTTACAGCTGAAGGCTGTTATTTAAACATAGATGTCATCTAAATGGTCTCCGTTGGTAAAGCTACATTCAAATGTAAAATACTACAAGAAACACCTGTGCCATTTGTGCTTCTTGAATTTATTTTACTTGAAATTGAATACAGATATTATGTGCTTAGAACATCTGGTTAGAATGCGTGTACCGAATAAATTAAATAAACTACGGTCCTCATCGTATGTAATTATATTGAACTCTTATAGGAGTCATTTATGAGGAATTAAATATTTTTGCCTAAAATAACACACGAACACTAAAACGATTCCCACACCATTCTCAGCAACATAAAAATGTCTGCTCCATATATTTTTACCGTATAGGTATTGCACTTTCGTAACAGCTGCTTTTTCTTTTTAATTAACCGTTGAAATATAAATAGACGATGGGGGGATATAGATATTTCTTGTCGATGTAGGTCAGAATGATGTCCTGAATATGTGATAACTGTTTTCTCGTCCATGACCCTTCCACACCATTTAATCATACGTTTCTTTATCAGCGCAAGCAATTTCTAACAACTTAATATTACGTTAGATAATACATTTTCGGCTACCTCATTACTCCTACCGAACTAACAGTAAAACCAAACCCCACAGCTAAGATAACTTCACATTCCACACAGATATTTCCATCTTTCATCAAATACCTTCCGTTTATCTAAGAAAATACTCTAGCGAAATGAATATTTATTTATCTAGCTTCACTATTCCTTTATGCAGCAGTGACACCTCGGCTTTAAATCATGAAGATATCCACTACAAACTTAATTGAGTATCAACGACGAAGAATTTATGTCAAAGTAAGATGCCAGGAAACCAATCAGTCTCGTAAAGACTTAGAACAATGCATTAAAGTACAGTTCTTAAGCTGTGTTCATGTGCAATTGCAAAAGAACATGCAATGCAACGTTTTCTATGCATTTTTGTGTTCAGGAACACACTAAAAACCACTGCGCGCATGCTATTTACATACCTAGGCAATAAATGTGGCATTTTGTGTTGCATTCTTCTTCGTCGTGTGGTTCTTACCGTCGGGGCTGTGGATTATCGAAAGGATAACGCGGCTCCGACACAAGGGCGAAGAAGGAACATGGGTTTGGTTTTTAGTCAGTAGAAGTCTGACACTCCTCTTCGCTCTGCCCAAGAGCGGGAGGGGAGCAATAAGAACTGCCACTCAGGTCGATCTTTAGGTAAAGCTGTGCTTGCCTAGGTCGGTGTGTGGATGGGTGACCGCCCGACATACCGAGTTTCCTCTGTGCCTCGGAAAGCACGTTAAGTTGTTGGTCCCGGCTGCCATTTATATAGATCTTTGGCAGTCGTTACAGGAGTCAGTAACCTGAAATTCTGACATCCAGTCTTACCAAAGGGTATTGTATTACCTAGTATTAACTGGGTTGTGGAGGTGAGAGAGGCAGTCGCTCCATGTAAAATACTGGTATTCAGCTGCATCCGGTTAGACTGGAAGCCGACCCCAATATTGTTGGGAAAAAGGCTAGGCAGATGATGTGTGCGTGAATTCGAAAAAGCAGGGGTGCGTGGGTTGGTTTTGAACACGAGACCTATGACTTGTCAGTACGAGGGTCACGGCACTAGACTAGGTATTTTTCATCTTCCTACCCTTTTCCCATTGTATTTAAGGCGACGCAACAAGTTTTCTTCTTCCATTCCTCACTGTCAAACGTCACAGCATCATTTACTCCGTTGCATTGCTTACTTTTAATGTCATAAATGCGGTAGACACACACACACACACCATAACACACCTCATCCCTAGCTCCACTCTACATATAAACTCAATCATATAGTGTAAATTAAATTATATTGCCTGTTTTTCTCATTCATTTTTATATTTTAGTTTTTAATTTTACTTCTTTTAGGTTTTGGATCAATGTCTAGATGTGTATCATTTTCTATTTTGAATTGGGCGATGATAGCTGCGCCACAGTATTTTACTTTTGTAGCTATCTTCGTTTGTCCTTTGTATCCTGTACTTTTAAGTTGTTTCAAATAAAAAAAATATTATTATTTATTTTTATTATTGCGTGTTCTGTTGCAAATAATCTGTCTGTACGCAGCTTTACGAAGCTAATGGTTTATGCGACGGAGAAGGGAACCCACAACCTCGCGGTCAGAGGTCGAATCTTTATGAGTCGTGGCCAGTGGGATGAGTTATGTTCTTCCATAGATGTGAACGAGGCTCACTTGATAGATATTTATTGTTTTTCCTTTATAATTGCGTCATTACGCCGGTAATTTATGAGCTTTTAGAGCTTTGAGAAAGTTTGTTTAAGGAGTTTTCTCTTTGTACAGTAGGCTTCTTTATTGTGTGGTTATTGTTCAACCTAGTGTCAGAGTTTGTATGCGTCTTACTTGGCTTTACACCGTCGAGAAATATCTGTCAGACATGCTGGTTTTCTCCGTTTAGTCCATTCTCCTGTACTTCGGAGAGTGTGCGCAGGAGCTCCACGAGCTTATTCCACCATCTCCCTTCTTCCATCGGGAGACTAGACGTACTGCAGGTTATCACCGATACCTAGTCGACGTTCCACACATTCGAACGAAGCGTTTTGCCAAGTCCTTTATTATGCGCACAGCCAAGGAGTGGAATTCCCTGCCTGCGTCGGTTTTTCCGAGTTCATATAACCCTAATCTATTTAAGTCGCGAATAAACAGGCTTCTTCTGGGTAAGCTCGTTCCGTCGTCGACATCATCTCTGCCCTTAGGGCAAGATTGAGATCAAGAGCAAGCCCATTCATGACAAAAAAAAAAAAATTCTCGGCCCCTCGGCCCCCAATAATGAAAGTGTAATGAAAGAGTGGATTTTATAAAGTTTATCATTTTTAAGATTCCACTCGGCCCCCAAGGTACAGTTACGATTATAATTCATATCTTCAAAAATATTAACCCCTCGGACCCGTGCTTCACCTATGTAGGTTCTCCACCTGGGTGAAACACAGGGACTAAGGGTTTACGTACAATAATAGAATTGATTGAAACTGAAATTTGTCTTGTGTATAAATTTATCACAACAAAAGTACTAGGCTAGCATAGGTTCAAGGGTTTAGTGTCTAATATGTAATCACCTGGGTTCACGATGTTTTCATTCATTTGCTTCGTTATAAAGCATAAATGAAACTACCAAAAACCAGCCCCTCTTCTTATCTTTATCCGTCATCACATCCTTTTACTTTAGACGTGTTAGTTTGGTGGTCGCAAGCGCGTCTACTGAATATGAAGGCATGATCGATTTCCAGATCGGGTAAAGTGTTTGGAATTTATCAGTAGCAGTTATGAGTCTGCATTTACGCTCGGTTGGTGACAATAGGCTAGCTAGTATTAATTGGAACTAACACATAATTTGTAAAATGAGAGTGTACTTTAGACCTCTGACTAACCCATCTGGGATTACAGGCGTGCTAAGTGTTATTATTGACAACACTTCAAAGTCAAAGCATTTATTTCAAGTAGGCCGTTACAGGCACTTTTGAATAGTCGAATTAAACTAACTGCGGCACTCAGAGATATCCAACGATTACTCAAGCCGCCACCCAGCAAAGGCCTGACATACTTTTGTATGACAAAACTGCCAAAAACCTTTACCAAGCGACGTCCCAAGCAACCACTGAAGCTCTCCGAGTGCGGCAGTAAACTACTGAAGCTAAATAAACTAAGCTACAGTCCCAGTCACAAGGCATAATAACTCGTGATTGTACTGTAGTTGCCCATTCCAAAGCGTTGGTCTCATGAGAAGAATGGCAAGAAACTTCATGGATACTCTTTTAAAATCGTTTGGATTTACAATATGTTCAAGGTACAGACATAATCTTGGTATAATAACTTAGCTCACGCACCCTTTTTTTTTTTTTGGTGGGTGGAAAATCATCAAATGACCCCCCCCCCCCCCCCGCTCTTGGGCAGAGCGAAGGGGAGTGTCAGACTTCTACTGACTAAAAACCGAACCCATGTTCCTTCTTTGCCCTTATGCCGAGGCTACGTCATCTAGTACTAAAATCCGCGGCCAGCTCACGCACCCTACTGTACATAAAAGTCAGTTATTCTGAGTGTTCAGTTATTTTATAAGTAGTGATAACTTAATTGTGAAGCTTAAACTTAAAAGCAACCATAAGTAACTGAGTCCTCTTATAGAAGTTGCTCTTACCATAAAACTGTGCTATAACAAATACTTATTATTGCTATTATTTTAAGGCTTGGTTTACACTGCCTCTTTGCATTTATCTTTAAGTAAGACGCTGGATCTACGAGTTTATATCTGAGTCTTCATATTAGATTTTTTTTAATGTAACAATAGGGGATCGGACAAAAAAAAACTAATTAGTCCGTCAGATAGATTTCCAAAAATTATTGGACACGTATTTTTTCTTTTTTCACGTAAACGTAAAATGAAGACGATACAGTTCTTCGAAAACTCGTGTGACGTCATATGATAGTACATTTTGACGACACAAGTAACGTTTCAAGCCCCACTCCAAGATCTTTGACGCGTTTTATCTTCGTCATTTTTTATTGATTTGATAAAAAAAAAACATGTATTCAATATTTTTCGATAATCTAACTTACGGACTAAACAGAATCATATTATTATTTTGACCCAGTCCGATCCCCTATTGAGCTGCTTTGGACAACCTGCCTTTCTCCATGATGGGATTGTCACACAATATTTAAAAAGGATAGTAGATGATTAGATCGTTGTTTCTCGAACTGTAGATACTTGAAAAACTGCTGAACCCATTCACAAACTCGGTGCATTTAAAAAAAACCAATTCACAACTGCTATTTTTTACATGAAGAAAATTGACGAAGTGTACCAATCTGACAAACAGTTTATTTCCCTGCCTGTTCCCAAATTCAAAGTTTGTGACAGCATAATGTGTTTTTAATTCAACCCATCGATTGACATAAAAATATACGATTCTCCCACAGCTGAATTTTACGAGTTTTTACGTGGGAACATAAGTAACTACCAAACAAAATCTATTTATCTTTTCTAGTCCAGCAAGCAGTGATGCGACATGATTCGATACTGGGAGTATCGATTCAAGTCGCATACGAGTATTTTGGATCGATAGAAAGAAATTAATTCGAGTACTTGGGTCGATATTGTAGCACTAGTTTCAGAAGGAATGAACCGTATCGTACCAAATTGTCATCAATAATTGCATGATGAAGAACACAAAAGGAGGACACAGAAGAACCACAAATAAGACTCTAAGCATAATATAATAAATATTATTACGATATGTTTGTATCTATTTAAATTATTCGTATTCTTTAATGCACTCAAAAAAGTTATGTAAGTACCTTTTAATGGCGAAAACAGAATTAGGTTTTTTTCACAAAAAACCTCATTTCAATTGCGAGTTTCGAATATTCGTATATCGAATATATACATTTGCAAGAGCCGTGCATCCCTACTGGGAAGCGAGTGGACCATCGAAATTACGTAAATAACTATAAATAAGAGGCGGCCACTACGGAGTTTTATGTCATCAACTATAAATCGAAGTGTTCAACCGTGATTGGAATACCATCTGTGATGTCGTCACTTCGTTAACTCCACGTGGAAGATAAAAATAATTATAGTTTACGTACACTAGAGCTCATGTCTAAGTAATAAAAAATACATACACACGAAGAGAGAACCTCCTCCTTTTTGGAAGTCGGTTAAAAACCGTATATACGGGTCAATTAAAGGTTAAGCTACCGAACATCCATAACAAATCGAGCTCCTTTTTGATTGTAGTATAACAACCGCTCGAATAAATTTTGAGGTTAAGGCGCCTTGCCTAGTTTGGTCTGTGGATTTGTGACCATCCATTACATGCAAAGCAAGTTAAGCCGTTGGACTTGGCTGGCATATGATCTTAACCGAACCTACGAGTAGTTTTTTTTTTTTTTTTTTAGCCTATATTGTCCCACTGCTGGGCAAAAGCCTCCCCCATAGCCTTCCACTCATCCCTCTGTGCGGTTTTCTCCGTCCAGTTGGGCAAAAACGCTTCTAGGTCGTCACGCCAGCGTTTTCTAGGCCTCCCTCGGCGACGACGCCCGTCTTCTGGCATCCACTGCGTGACGACTTTCGCCCATCGGTCTTGATCCATCCTACAGAAGTCACCAACCTCCGTTTCGCTGACGAGTAGTTAGAACCCAAAAATCTGACGACCGTAGACTTACCAAAAAGTATCGGTATATTGTCCATTCAGACTTCGTGGCTGATACTGAGAAATTTTCTGATGAAAAAACTAACCACACTTTCGAAATCCGACCAAGGATCGCATGAATAATATCTACGTGTGCCGCGGCAGTCATAGCGGTAAGTAGGAAAGTCAATGTGTGAAAACGTTGAATCTAATTTTCTTTGTTCACTGCCTTAGTTATTTAATTACTAGTATACAGTGCAAATTACACAGAACCGATATAACTTCAATTACATATTATTAAAGGTGATATTGTAAAGAACTTTCTGGGCTGAATGTACAGTCAAGAACAGTAAATGTATACAGGTTGGAAAGTACACCTATTATAAATTATCAATTTGTTCGCTACAAACACCTACACTGTGTGGGTTACCACAAATTCAGTATACGTGTTAACCGTTATCACGTGAATTGGTGTGACGTAATTTTTTGGTCTCAGCAAACCCTTTTATTTGATACCCACATCATGGGGGTGCATAAAAAATTACTAGTCCGCCATTTTAGATTTAGAATGACGTAACGTAGCTCTCCATGCATTGTCATCCAAATTAAACCTGTAAGTAAAATTTCAGCTCTATCAGTCCAAATTCAAGATTTGTCCAAAATAAACAAACAAGATAGAAAAAAACTGAAATTATATTAAATACCTAATATACCTAATCAACTGGCGAGAAAGCGAGTAGCACACCATCGTAAGAAGTTGAAGGAATGGGGGAGACCTTTGCTCAGGAGTAGACAATACGGGCTAACTAAAAAAAAAGACTTTTGTAGCACATTAGTAAGTATAGCTTACTGCAATTATAATAATAATATTCCACAACTATCACACAACGCCATCTAGTCCCAAGCTAAGCAGAGCTTGTGTTATGGGTACTAGACAACTGATAAACATACTTATATATTTCTAAATACATACATATTATAGATAAATTACACCCAGACACAGAACAAATGATCGTGCTCATCACACAAACATTTGTCCTGGGTGGGAATCGAACCCACGACCTCCGGCATAGCAGTTAGGGTCACTAACCACTAGACCAACAGGCCAGTCAAATTTACTGTATACATATTGGTGCTCGCGACTGTACACAAGTACTGGCAACAAAAAAACATAAGTGATGATGTGTAAGCGATAGGTCACCGCCTATTATTACACACTTAAAAGTACTACATACATATTATTTCTACCGCTTATTATAATTATTTTAACAGAACTCAATAACCTACTTATAAACTTTTTGTGTACACTCTACATGACGGTGAGAATGTGATGATAGTATGATTATACCCATGTTGCTGCACTTCAAATCTAGCGACCACGACTATGTTTTGTTCTGTCTTTTGCTGAATTGGAAATTATAAACAATTTCTTGAAAGAATAGAAGGGCTGTTTTCTAATTAATTTCGTTACGTGATGTACTTGGTCAGCTTCATTATCTCTGCACTGTTGATTCTGTCTCTTAGGAGTTGCAGTGGTTGGGGAGTAGAGCGGACAGCATGTCCAAAAAAAAAGGATGTTTTCAATCAATTAATATCCTTCAATTTAATCAATCATCTCAATCAACCAGATGCAGCTGATAATAAAATAATATTATGTTAAATAGTGTACAGGTTACATCCGGAGTTATTTACTATACGGACCTTGTAGAAACTAGAACAAATTTCCGTGCGTTCAAGCATTTTTGTCATACCTATTATTGGAATCAAATATAACAGCTCACAACTTAGGACCCAGTAATATTAATGACAATAATATCCGTGGTGCTAGGCAACTGGGCTTATCCCAGTTGTATACGTCCCTGTGTGCCTATTGGCCTTGTTCTGTTCTGTCTCCTGCTGATATGGAGGGAAGTGGAAATTATGTTTTTTCCTACTCCTCCGCTATTCTTTTCTGATTAATTTCGTTGCGGGATCCAAGACAGTTAAATCGCTTCTCTGGGACTTCGTCGAGCTTCATTGTCTCGGCGCTTTTCTTGTGGTCGCCACTGTTGATTCTGGCTAACAGGAGTTACAGTGGTTTGGGAATAGTGTGGCGGGCTTGTCCCAAAAAAAAAAAAAAAAAAAAAAAAGATGCAGCTGAAAATTAATATTTTACATGGATCCCTCCATGTAAAATATTAATTTGCCTATCTGAACTCCACAACCCAGTTAATACAGGGTGACACGAACCCAGCCAGGCGCACTATACTTTGTGTAATTTATTTCATCACTGCTGCTCTCAAAACGGTAAAGGAAATCATCGTGGCACCTCCACGATCCTGAGTCCCTTTTTTTTTTTGTTGGGTGGAATTTCATCGATTAACCCCCTCCCCCCCGCTCTTGGGCAGAGCGAAGGGGAGTGTCAGACTTCTACTGACTAAAAACCAAACCCATGTTCCTTCTTCGCCCTTGTGTCGGAGCCGCGTTATCCTTTCGATAATCCACAGCCCCGACCGGTGGCCTGAGTCCCTGCAGTGGGAACATTATAGGCTGATGAAGAATTACAATACAATACCCTTTGGTAAGTCTGGTTGTCAGACTTTCAGGTCACTATAACGATCTATATATGGCATCCTGGACCAACATCTTCACGTGCTTTGGGTCTTTGTTACCTAAAAATATATGTATTCTATTCTAAAATATTTCGTTCCACACAAAACAGACTCACAAAAAGTTCGTACGAATTACCTACCCATTACAGTTATTACTCGCAGCCCATAGGTACGTAAGCTGAAACTATAATAACTGGCGGCATATAATTGCATTAGCTTCTAATCTGTTATTTATTGTGGATCCGGATGTGCAGACCCGTTTGTCCTTAGGCGGTGTGCACATGATACGGTTTATCGCAGTTATATCGTAATCGCAACGGAAGCAACAACTAAACGATATTTGCATACTATAGGCACAGATAATATAATTCTAGCCTATAGGGTTAGGCAGAGCTGAACCTGATATATAGTAGACCCACATTTCGCCAGTTATGTTTAAGATCCAATAATAATCATTTGTTAAACAGATCATCAATCCAATAGGGGATCGGACAAAAAAAAACGAATTAGTCCGTCCGATAGATTTCCAAAAAATATTGACCACATATTTTTTCTTTTTTCACGTAAATAAAAAATGAAGACGATACAGTGCTTCGAAAACTCGTGTGACGTCATATAATAGTTGACATTTTTTACCTTCAACTGACGTTTCAAACCTCACTCCATGATTTTTGACGAGCTATATCTTGGTCATTTTTTATTGATTCGATAAAACAAAAAACACGTATCCAATATTTTTCGATAATCTAACTTACGGACTAAACAGAATCATATTTTTTTGAGTCAGTCCGATCCCCTATTGTTAGTAATACGTACACAACGTTAAACGTGTTCCAAAATAATTGGCAAAATTGGCTTTAAACATAAAAAAACGGCTGTAGGTTCGTATCTGTGTCACAAACTATGCACCAGCAGACTCCACCTCATACCCTGCCTTCTTATTAATTGTCACTAAAAAACTAAAAAAAAAATGCACAAAAACATGCATCTGAAGTGACTTTTGTGCTGACACCGAAGACGCGGTGGGAGTGGCGAAGTTCTGGACCAACGACACGAAGAAGAAAGAGAAAAAGTGGCCAATCTTCAATCTCTAACAATTTCAGCTAAACACCTTAAGACGTCAAACTAATCCCACATTACATTCTAAATGTGCTACATCACTATTCAGTAGACTTAGTAATATTCTGTGAAAATAACTGAGCTAAGTTTTAACAAAATACAGAAATAGTAATTATAAATTAAAAGTTAGTACTTACATAATATATAGGTATATACAACGACCACTTAAGCGTCCCAGTACCCCTCCGCACCGCTGCCAACCGGGAACGTTCCCAGAAGACTGGCAGCATTGCCACGTTGAATGGCAATGCTAATCCTTTGACCAAAGAAAGAGCCAGCCCTCTGGTCACGCGAAGTGTCGACTAAACGACGAGAGATCTCCTTGAAAAGGAGACGCGCACTTGGACCCCATGGCCCGAGCGTTTCGACCCCAAACGGCTCAAAACTATAATTACCAATAAGGTTACCGTATTTGCGCCGCTTCAGGGTCTCAGCAGCTGCAGCAGCAGTGCCCGCACAGCCCGCCGTGCTTGCAACGTGAGATGGCGCAAGGGTGTCGACACAGGTTGCATCCCACTTAGTAATATTATACTTTACTTATTTCGGCTTTCAACCTACGTAGGTAGTAAAATGACAAAAGAAATAAACGTCATGTTGACAAACAGAAGCTTCGTTGACCAAAATCTTCTATTCGTACCATTGACCAAATCGCATAGTTACAAGTTTCCAACGCAAGTATACACCACGCCTAATACAAGTCTAGCTATTGCTCACGGCTTTGCCCGCTTCAATTAGTCCATGCACTTAATTTAGAGCCGTGCATCGATTTGTAATACGTTTCCTTAATTATGCACGAAATAATTGCTTCATTCGCCGACATTAAGCTTAGTTTTCATGCAAATCTTAGAAATTACAAGAAAAATGCAGTTTCGACATCTATGGTAAGTGCTTAGACCATAAACTTTGTAGTTTTAAAGCATTAATTAGATACTTGATCGTTTTTTCTAAGAAATACACTGGTTTTGCAATCAGAAAAAGTAATTAGGTAGCTTAATGACTCAACAATTATTTGTAGGCAAAGCAAGTATTTCTTTCTGTAGAATAAATGTGTTTAGATGGCTTGATCATTAGTTTGTGTTTATTTCTGTGTAGTTGGCTGGAAAATGTGTGGAAATAAATAAAACACGTTTCTATAATTTTTAAATGTACGCTCATTTATTCGACTAACAATTAATTAATTTATTACTACATTTAATACAGCCTAAACCGAAAATACTAAATTAATCCTTTTACTCGGTCTTCTCACGGTACCACAAAGATTATCGTATCGTATACCATTCATCAGCAATCAAGTCCAATCCAGGATTGGTCTCCACGAGCTCGTTGAACATCAATATAACAATACACCTTTATTTTATCCCATTTCAATTAAATAAACCACCAATTCCATCCCTATACTGTTACCCCTCTATTTGCCCATCTTTCAATAAAAACTGTACGGAATCGTAATAGAAAACTTAGACAACTATTCTATAACATCTAAGATGGCGATGGTAGCTTGCACTTAAATTGTATAACTCTACAGCATTAGATACAGCCGTAATAAACCCCAGTCGAGCATTACGCGATAGCACTGTGCTTAGCAGCGAGCGCTTCGATTGAAGGCAATAACTGGTCATCAACTCATCACCACATCTGGTTCCGTAGCATCATGCTGTAGGGAGATACAGAAGGCTCGATTTCTGGAAATCACTTCCCTAAATCTTAGTTTTATCAAACGTTTTGTAGAAGAAAGGTGTAGTTTCAGCTGGTTTTCATAAAAGGACTACTTTCTTTTTTTTTCCTGTGGTAATCTGGTGGCAGAGTCTTTATGCCACTCGTGGACCTCTAGCTTGGCTTTGCATGCCATCGAGAAATATTTCTGAGGCATGCTGGTTTGGTTTCCTCACGATGTTTTCCTTCACCGATTAAGTGATATTTATGAAATAGGTTCGCACATGAATCCGAAAAATTAGAGAAAATTGATTGAGGGAATCGTTTTTATTTTATTGGAATTGGGTTTCTTGAAATCTTATCTGATGTAGCTGAATACCAGTATTTTACATGGATCGACTGCCTATCTGACCTCCACAACCCAGTTAGTACCGGTACCCCTTTGTAAGACTGGTTGTCAGACTTTCAGGCCACTGACTACTTGTAACGACTGTCAAATATCTACCATTTGACAGCCAGGACCAACCGCTTAATGTTCTTTCTGGGGCACGGAGGAAACTCGGAATGTTATGATGGTCACCCACCCGACCGAGCTGATCATGCCAACCTAATATACTGTATGATAGGTTATTTTCTTAGTGTAGTGTACCTTCTGTCTACCTTAATTTCTAGTGTTTACTACGCAATAAGATGTTCTAGATAAACATGGGCGTAAACGGGGCCCGTTAATTTAAACATAACTGTGTGTGGAACAATACGAGTAACGTGGAAATATGTGAGATGAGTGATACTGGGGCTTGCTCGAGCCGGTCTAGGAGTGCAGTTTTGAGTTCAACACTCACTGGATTTTGGCAAATACACGGTAACTGTAGTGACGAAATGAATAGATAAGGATGGAGCAAGGCGTCTTTAGTTGGGCATGGGAAAAGGCGTTAATTTATGAGTTAATGAATTTACGAAATTATAAATTGATACACTTTGTAACGTGCTGGTCAAGTAAAGAACTACACTACGAACATAAATGATTGTGTCTCTATGTTTCAAAATGGTTTCAAATGTTTTCCGACGGTTAAAATGGCCCATAATTTTAGTAGATAATTCTACTTTCGGAGTTATCTTTGCTATGAAACTCTCAAAAAAAATCAGTTAATTTTCCAAGAGGAAGAAAAAACCCGCCTGTACCTAATACCCGAAGGGTAAGGCAGTGACCCACATTTCTCTAGTTACGTATTAATAAGCTGCATGTAATAGGGACAAATCTATCAAGTTAACTATTAGGTACACCAAAACTCAACAAGTGAAATACAAGCTTAACTGCAAATTTATTTCCCATAAAACCTCAACTTAATACCTTTAAACATGTCCCATTGCAAATAACAGTTTATAAACCCAACACTCATTGAAAGGTCGCCGCTAGACTCGGCACTCACCAGTGATTGCATTAAACCATGATTTCCTTCACCACTCGGCTAACAGATGACATTGACTCTAAATTCCATTTAAACCCCATTTATTCCAATTAGTAACTGTTAATGCTGGTTGGTAAATACTCCGACATAGATCAAATACTTCACTTTAAGTTATTATCTGCTCAATATACATGGCCTTTATTGTGAATTGCAATGAAAAGTGTTGGTTCGTGTTGCTTGATTCGACTTTCACTTCTGATATTTCTGAATGGATGTTTACTACCTTTTATCGAACTATAAAATTATCATCGTCAGAATTACTGAGTTACATCTATTTTCTGGGAAGAAAAAGCACTTCATTTCATAAAATAAGCTACCATTTCAAAGAAATATTGCTGGGAATAGGTTCGCTCCATCACTTGACCTTAATAGGAATGTTTACTGACTTCAAAAAATATGATTTATTTATTAGCCCGTCTGTTAGATTATCGAAAAATATTAGATCCGTATTTTTTGTTTAATCAAATCAATAAAAGTTGACGAAGATAAAACGTGTCAAATATTTGAGTGGAGGGTTGTGACGTCACTCACCGGTAAGAGAAGTCATACTAATGTCTTAGAATATGACGTCGTGCGAGTTTTCAAAGCACTGTATCGTCTTAATTGTTAGTTTACGTGAAAAAAGAAAAAATATGAGTCCAATATTTTTTGGAAATCTATCTGACGGACTAATTAGATTTTTTTTTGTTAGCTACGAGTACCCTATTGGGGAAATGTGGGTGTAGTATATTTATACATAGATCCATCTCTACCTACACTGTAAAAAAATATGTAATTTTACATGCAAAAAAATTACATAATCCTGTAAAATTTCCTAAAAATCTGGGAAATTTACGGGAAAATATGAAATTTTACATAAAAAAATGTAAAATTGACGAAAATTATGTAAAATTTCATATTTTCCCGTAAATTTCCCAGATTTTTCGGAAATTTTACAGGATTATTATAATTTTTTGCATGTAACATAATTTTTAGTAAAATTACATAATTTTTAACAGTGTAGTTCTGCGCGGAATATAGCCGTGGCGTTGTATTATGCAGTCACTACACTCTTGAAAACCTTTGAAACACACACAGCCCCAACATACCCCCCAGCCCCAGTTCAGCCCCAGTTTCTCAGTAGCAACCATGGAGTCTGGATTTGTGCCCGGTTAGTGGCTATATGCTCGTTGCTCACCCTTCGGAGATTACGTGCGTGATTTATATGTATGTCAAACACATACTTCGACTTTTGCTCTCATTACTAACACCTGTAATGATAGTTGTAAGGGATTTTGAATAAATAAACATTACAATCAAACCGCATTCCATACTTTCCGCACTCAAAAAAAATACGAAGACCTAACCCCCTAACAACCAGCGGGTAACCCTGACCACACCTTGCGATGTCTCACAGCTAGATAGACGCAAATATTTCAATGAATACATTACACGTTAGGCCCTTATACGTGCATTATTCACTAACGGCTCGTAATAAAGGCTTATCTTCCATCGCAAACACAATGGTGAGTGCCTCGGTGCGCGGAAAAACTATACGATGGCCACTTGTGCTCACCCGATAATAGCGCAGTTATGGCCGTTTGGCCGTAATGATGATTAATGAGAAGATGGCAGGGTTAGGATTAATTGATAGAGCCTACATGGTGACTGGGGCCTTGGGTCCATTCTTAGTGAAGATCACAGGTGAAGATATTAAATTCTCACCAACTGGGAGTGGCAGCAATCTTGGCTGATTTTCTAACGTGTTTGTGGGAAAGTGTAAAATGAGTGAAATAACAAAGAGGAAACATCAGCTTCTTTTATAGAACTAATAATTGATAATAATATTATGAGTTTGTTCGTGTTATAAGTCTAACTTCAAATATTTATACAAATAGGGAGTCAAAACCTGTGGTCAAAATTGTCTCCTAAATACTAATTCACCCAGCAATTGGTTGTATCTACAACATGTATATAATGCATACGAGCCCCTCATGTACTACAAACCTTATATGTATTGTAATTAAATATGATTTCCTTTGGGATGCGGTGTGGATTTTCTCTGTCCAAGAAAGAGCTAGATTTTGTGTCAAAAATCTACAGAAAGTTCAACAAATCACCTTATTGGGAACCATTTTTAAAAGCCGACACGGACAAATTACGGACCGGCTGTTGACAGTGGACACTAACAAATACGTGAGTCCATTATCTATCAGATGTCTGGAACTGCGTCTGCAATTCTTTCACACCGGTTTGACTGGACTTGCTTCTTTCACGGACCTGCCCATAACGCATCACGCCAGCCATCCCCGAAGGTTTAGGCAGAGGTTTGTTACCCGCATAAGATTTTTGAAATCCGTTGTAGCAAAACCAAAACTCAAAATCAAAGCATTTGTTTCAATTAGACCATTACAGACACTTTCGAATGTCAAAAAACATTAAGAAAGCGAAGCTCAATAATTTGTAAAACTACGTGTAGTTGCCCATTCCAAAGCGTAAATATCTATGGAAAAGAATGGACAGTAACTTCATGGACACTCTAAAACCGATGGTCCCTAGTCCCGTCACATCTTTTTTTTAACGACTCAAAATCATCAAATGACTCCTCCCGCTCTGGGTGAAGCCGGAGGTAGCGTCAGACTCTTACTGACTAAAACCCGTCCATACGATCCTTCCTATGCCTTTGCATTCCAGGGCCGCGGTAACTCTTTAGAACAAATTCAGAAACCCTGGCAGGAGTCCAGTCGCACCTACCTACTGTTTTGCATCGATTAATAAAGCAACATTAAAGAACTCCTAAGATAAGTGGCTTCTTCGCCAATTCTCTCCAGATAGGCGTAGAACGTCTTCCCTGACTAATTTAACTCATTAATAAAGTGTGTAGCGATCTGTGCAAGTATACACAATGGGCCATTGTGTGACGGTGCTGGAATTCGATGGTCATTTGTGCCTGTAGCCTGTACGTAACGGGTTGATCGCTATTTCACGATTAACCGAATGCCTAAGTAATAACCATAGTGCTTAGTTTACTTTTAGATTAGGTAAACGATATACCTTTTAAAAAGGGTTATATTTAAATGCACATCTGTTTAATTTTTCAGCACACTAGGTAACTCCACTAATTAACTGAATGCATACCAGAAAAATGAATGCTGTGCAAAAAAACCAATTGATTAACTAAACATGTCCTACAAAAAAGTCTAAAAAATCACACAAAACGCGATGACCTTTTTTATCGAATTCACACCAAAAATGTAGTTAGTACATCGGATATATGATTTGTAAAACAAAAATACTAATTGCTTATCAAAAATACTAACTTGCACTCTAAATTGTACAATCATACTACGGAATTTCTAAAACTGATATCTAATACGACCGTCTCGCGACAGTATCCTTTATGGGCACCGGGCCGTAGGCCGACGAAGGAGGCCGGCGGAGGCCCGGCACTTCGGGGACAGAAGATATTAGTGTTATTTAATATGCGAGCGAAGCGAGCGCGCGTCATGGAGTAAATCAGGTGTAGGTTTTCCTTAAAAAAGTTTTAAAATGTTTGTTAGACTAAATAATTATTAGATATACTATTTTGATAACAGTTATTCGTTCAGTAAAAGAGTTCTGCAAATGCCATTAAAAAGGATACTAAATTTGATTTCTTTAGTGTGCATAATTTGTGTGCCATTCAGTATTTTTGGTGTAACTTTAAAATATTTTGTTCGAAAAAAGGGATTATACAGATAACGGTTTAAATACATGCCTTTTAAAAATAATATGATACACACATAGTTTCTTATATATGTGAATGGTGCCCGGTTGATGGCAATAGGATCGGCCCCTGTTACACGGGACTTAAACATAACTGGCGATCTATGGGTGTGTTAATTAGTACCTTTGACTAATAAATACCCCTTCGAGACTTAAAGGCGTAATGTTATGTATGGAGACTGCCTACTACTACTGATCATGAGGTCCTGCATTCCCTAGTTTTGTTGTGTTTTCAATCAGGAATTTATCAGTAGCAGTCCTGAGTCTGGACCTGTGTGCCATTGGAATGGACTTAAACATAACTGACGAAAGTACACCTCTGCCTGTTCTTTGAGGATAACAGGCTTAATGTTATATCTGTCAACTTACGATGCACCACCTGAGGCTAAAAAATAACGTTTGTTGTTCTTTAATTGTAAGAAAAGTAACTCTCTCTTGAAAGAAAAACAGTTTAAGTATTCTTGCTCCATCAATTAGTAACGCAAACAGTTCCCCATTACCATACGCTACCCACCTGTACCTACTCATTACACTATCAGCACCCATCAGGCTATCAGGCCTTACCCACGTCGAAGGTTCGTGCCCTGATGCCATCATCACGCGTGACTTCCTGGCCTGACGCTTGCGATGGACGCGACCTAGTGGGAGGATCTGATAGGCATAAGATAGGCTCATGTAGTTGATTGTAGGTAGGTACTATATGGTATGTTGGGTAAGGTTTTGCTTGTTTAGATTTGACGTTAATTTGAAGATAATTAGTTGATTTTGGAGGAAATCTGTGGTAAGCTGTGCGAATGCTGGATATCGTCGAAAAAGAAATGTTAAACTGTTTTAAATATGTTTAAGAGTCAGAAGGGTAACATGGTGTTACTCAACTTTTACCATCATCCGCTTAGCCTTTCCCAACTTTGTTAGGGTCGGCTCTACGGATGTAGCTGAATACCAGAATTTACATGGAGCGAATGCGTATCTGACCTCTGCAACCCAGTTAGCACTGGTTAATATCAAGCCATATAATACACTCAAGTATTACCACAGATAGTTTAAATGAAAAAGCACATAAAATATTGTTAACAATCAGTTTCATGAATACATTGCACTTATTCTCTCAAACAATGTAAATAGTAGATTAAATACAATTCGGTATTTCAAAATGAATGGCCACACCACATCCCAATTTACTTATTTTCGTTTTTCTCGTCCAAAAAGGGGATCCCCATTACATTTCACAAACAGACACTCTGCATACATCGACTAAATTTTTAAACAAAGTCCAAACGCGCTATCAAACGTAACTGCATTAGCTTCGGAACATAATTACTCAAATGGCGCTACAAACATTGCTAATTGAACACTGAACAAAAAGAGTGGCAGTCAACCCTCAAACGCCGGGGGTCTGCCAGACCCCGGGGTCCGCCAGACACCAGCTGGACAGGCCCGTCAGACCCACGTCAACTGAACAATTATATATCGGTCGAACGTCCGGACATTGTGACCTTAAAATGTTAAAATACTCCCGTAATTGTCACCGATGGAACAATTTATATGACATAGAAAAATGTACGGGGTTAGGTATCGATACATATTTTATTATGGTGGTAATGTTATGTGACGGAGGTAAAGGGTTGATTGCAGTATGTCAAGGGTTAGCAAACCTGTCGCTGTGTAGTGTATTACCATTGGCATCTGCTTTTGAACGACCAGAATAAACCCTGCCCCCGTATTTACGAAAACTTCGATTCGATAAGTCGTAATCTATCTTGTTTCACATAACGAAAGCCAGTGAGATAGACATATGACTTTCCGAATCGAAGCGTTTGCGAATCCTGATCATTTAACAGATTTTTTCCAGGTACCTATTAAAGGCAATCGGACCCTCGGCAATCGATGAGTGGTTTGAATTGGGAAACAGTTCAGATTGCAATCGTTTTGCGATAAACAATTTCAGTGAAAAAACAACATCACAACTGTAGGTATAAGTGCACATAGTACACCTATATTTGAGCAGTTATGTTTAAGTTCCATGCTAGAGTAACTGCGGTACTCAGAGATAATGATTTAATGATTACTTAAGCCGTCACTTAGTAAAGATTTGACATACTTACTTTTGAATGACAAACTTTTACTAAGTGATGGCCTAAGTTATCATTAAAGCTCTCAGTGCGGCAGTAAGAGATATAATAGGGACGAGCCACTAATTCAGACTCCGTGGTTGTTACTAAGAAACTGATGAAAAAACCACTAACACTGACAACCGGCCTCACCAAGGGCTATTGAATTACCCACTACTAAGTGAATTGTGGGTGTAAGACAGGCAGCAATCCATGTAAAATACTGGTATTCAGTGACATCGGTTAGACTGGAAGCCGACTTCAACATAGTTGGGAGAAGGTAGGCAGATCCTCGAACCATCATCATCATTTCAGACAAAAGACGTCCACTGCTGAACATAGGCCTCACCCAGGTGTCGCCACATTGACCGGTCCCGTGTGTCTCACATCCAGCGGGTCCCCGCAACCTTCACCAGGCCATCAGATCCTCGAATACACTCGTCCAACTGCTACCAATCATCCTGCAAAATCAAATTCATATCTGTATGAAAAATCGAGCATTTCCTCACAGTTTACTGTAAGATTCTACACTAAAATTCAACTACGCTAGGTGCTACATGTCTAAAGAACAGTTACGAAATCCTGTATCTAACAAATATCTGCATGGAGTGTCTCCGACGATTTTATGTCTAGCTATAACTCAGAGATACTATGCAGGCAGTAAAATGTTTTGCACGTAATTCAAACGAACGGTGTTACTCGGTATAATTTTACCGGGTCCATATTGGCTCACCTAAAGTTCTTTATCCGAAATTGTTCTTCCTAACGATTTGTAATCCGAATGATCACTCTTCCTAAAATTTTTCATCCTAAAGTTTTCATTCATACTATTTGTAGTCCTACCGACGATGTTCATAACAATCATGTTTCCGAAAATTGGAATTCATAATATCATTAGTGGAAATATATTTAAACTCCTACTGTTTTTTATCCTAACGCTTTTATTCCTAAACATAATTACCATGATATTTTCACTCATACAACTGTTTAGAATGATTAAAGGTCGTTTCACTGATTTTTGTCTTGAAATAAAATAAATGAATGAAATTCAGGTCAGAGTGTCGTCTTGGGGGCACTATGAAAAAAATACTTAGAAAAATTTCGCGACCAATTTCGAGGTAGCGCTCGCCGGCCGCTGCCGCGGCACCGCTCGCTTCGCTCGCTCGGCTCGCGCGTAGTTGGTCACAGTTCTAACCTAACCTAACCTATGGATATCTTTGCATACTATATAAGGTCCCATTAAAATAGGTGAACAAATTTTAACACAGCGTTTAGTAAGCCTAACTAAAGACACCTAAACAAAAAAAAATCACTATATTTTTTTTTTAAATTATAAATGGGCTTGCTCTTGACTTCAATCTTGCCCTAAGGGCAGAGATGATGTCGACGATGGAACGAGCTTACCCAGTAGAAGCCTGTTTACTATAAAGTAATATATAAAGTGATTTTATTTTGACTTAAAATAATAAATTGCCGGCACTCTAGAACAAACTCATCCTATAAAAGTAGGTATTTTATTTCTTATTCTTATTTTTTTTTTGCTACTGTCCTTATTTTAGCGGTCTGAATGATTTCTAAAATTTTGTCCACCTATTTTAATGGGACCTTTTATAATACTGATTATTATGAATAAAAAGTAATATAAACAAAAAAAAAGATATGACTTTGAATAATAGTGTAAAAGATGGTTATGTTGAGAAAATATAGGAAAACAAATAATAGTGTAATAGATGTTTATTGCTACAGACATTATGAAGTTGAATGCTTCGGAATTAAAACATTAGAGACAGAGAAGTTAGGAATTGCGATTGTTAGGATGAAAAATGTTAGGAAGAACATTTTCGGATTTCCAATTTTCGGAGTTGAAATTTTAGGTGAACTTTGGCGCACCCAATTTTACCACCACATCACAATTTACGTTTGTAAAATTTACGTTTGAAGCTTTGTCTGGGCATTTATATTCAATGTATAAGAATATTTAATTACACATCGAGGTATAAGTACTAACGTACTAGAGAAGACACCGTAAATTCCTACTTTGTCCCGTTCAACTGCGGCGATCGCGCCGCACCGTCGCCGAAGAAAACGCGTAAGTGCCGTGATTTACATGGCGCTTAAGACCGGAAACTGAACTAATTTACTTCTTTTCTTTAACTTGTGGTAAATTAGTTACGGTTTAGACGAATTGTTATTATTTTAGCGCTGCAGCGAACTAAAGATTCAAATTACGAAATGGGACAATTCAGTTATTTGACGTAGCTTCTCTAGTATCTCGATGGTTTTGAACTCTGTGCCATTCTTCAAGTACTAAGCTACATCTGTGTTAAAATTCATTATGTAATCAGTGTAGGATAATATTTCAGCAAAATCATGGCTTAATAATAACTGTCACTTGAGTTGATTTTCAAGTTAAGCAGCGCTTGCCTAGGTTTGTCCGTAGATGGATATCCGTCCATTACATTCCGAGTTTCCTCCATGCCTCATGCCTCGAAAAGCACGTTAAGCCGTTGGTCTCGGCTGTCAATATGGTAGTAAATCTTTAACAGTCTATACAGGTAATCATTTGCCCGAAAGTCTGACAACCAGTCTCAAGAGGACAGACAGGTCACTTCATGTATTAATAATAATACTGATATTCGGCTGCATCCAGTGAGTCTGGAAGTCGATCGCTACATGGTCGGGAAATGGCTAGGCAGATGAATGGTTACTTAACATTTATACTTCAAAGCGATCTCCTCAAAAGTTACCATTAACAGTCCAAAATCATTTTTTTTAAATTATACATATTATAATTCTCTATTTCATGACAGTGACCTGATTAGACCCCCCCCCCCCCCCTCGTCGCCCGCGCCGCCGACCATCCGTTTAATTGATATTTCCCCGTTAGGAACGCCTAATTTACTTTCATAGAGTCAAACCATTACCATTTAAACCATTACGTTTTTACGTCGCCATTGTACAATAACACCTATTAATACTTACAGCTAGAGTTTAAGGGAAATTGTTGCATTATACTGTGCTAGAAGTAGCGGGCTAGCTGTTTCAACGTAATCCACTATTTTTTCTTTCATTTCGTTTATGAATCGGTAACAAATAATTTTTGACAAAAATTATTCCAAATCGAAATATTTAATTTCACATAGGCTCATAGGCACTTATAAAACGTCGAGAAAAATTGCACGGTTCGGGTTGGTTGTTTCCTATGGAAAAGAACCGGCAAGAAACTCTATGGTTAGAGTTGTACTCTTTTAAAACGATTTGGTTTCACAATGTTTTCTTGTTACAGCATTAGTACTAAAGTATGGCGGGACAACTTTGGCCTGACAATAAGTCGTAGGGTACAATAAAAAAAAACGTAAAACAAGTAAAAAAGTCAACAAGCATCTAATAATCTACAAGGCCAAGAACTGATGCGGCTTGCCTAACTATGATTGCACTGATGCAATTTCAAATATCGGCCCGGGACCGAGAAAATGATTAAATCTAGCTAGAAGGTTATATACTTAATGATTACAATAAACACCAAATTAAATAGGCAGTAAACCGTTTTATGGTCAATATAAAATGACATTTGGACAATGATATCTTTCGACAGCCTATGATTGATTTGGCGACATTACTTTGTGTTATGACAACAGCTAATTCTTGACAACTTTTACTGTTAGCAGTAATAAGAATCTACAATCCTTGCTAAAACTTACTTCCTTACTTATATTACAAATGCGAAAGTAACTCAGTCTGTCTGAATGTCGAGCTTTCACGCCAAAACTACTGAACTGATTTGAATGAAATTGGTTCACGGATAGTCTAGAGCCTGAGACAGGACATTTAATGCGAAAAAAGGATTGTAATGGGTTGAAATGGGGAGATGAAAAGATTACTTTTGGTCGGGATATCCGACATCGGTCGCGATAACCAACATCCATCGGACGAAGCCGCGGGCATCAGCTAGTAGAATATAATCATCATAAATACATTACTTATCGAAGATCATAAAGCAAAAAAGTACAGTTCTGCTCTTTCCAGCTTTTATCGATAAACTACCAAAGTTGGCTCGCAACAATAGCAAACAGTCGTGCAGTAAACAAATTGATAAATCCGCACCGATTGAAATATCGTGTTCCATAACCTTTGAACAAATATTGTCAAAAAGCCACACAATGCATCGATCACTAAACTCGTAGATAATATTCATTTTACAGTCGTTCTGTCAATGTTTAACCTTTCATGTCTTTACGACAAAACGTAATCACGACGCCAAACTGCGCTTTATACGTCAAAAGTGCCACGAATTCACGACATCGAGATAGGTTTTGCCCTCGAACATTGTTACTCGGTTGTTCTTGTCTTCTATTATAAGCCGATGATCGATTGTAGGACGCATACGCTGACACGCCCGAAGTTTCTCAACAGCGCATTCTCGAAGGGCTCAAAATCACAAGTCGTAAAGGTCACGCCCACCAGTCGTAACCTTTCTATTTGATCAGTCTATCGACTCAGAACTTGGACCGCAAACAAACGATACGAACCTAAACGCTCCACCCGCCATTCTCAACTCTGTGCATTAGAAACTTCGATAGAAACACCAGAAAAACTAACTTTGTTATGTTGGGAAGTTAATGTCCGTGACGCGGGCAGGCCCGTTCATTAAACTGACAAACGAACAAACATACAGACACGCAACAACGTGTGTGTTTATAGCACACTTTTATACTGTTAGATTTAGAAAGCTCTATTGTCTGGTCGAAAGGGAAGTGCAAATTTCATAAGTTTTGAGCAAATATAAATGTAGCCAACCTGCCAAGAGGTGACGGCGTAAAGTTAAGGGCGATTGCATCAGCGACGAGAGGCAACGACCGTGGTGAGAATGCATAAGATCACACTAAATGGAGAGGTAATCATTAACGAGCAGTAATTTGGGAACCGGTCGCCTGGCTGACCGCAACTCGGTGCACGTGTTACGCGACAATGTCCAAAGGGAGGTGATTATCGCGTTCCGTGTGCGAAAAGGAAGTGTGGGGAATCCGTTATTGAGTGAACGGTACGCGGAGAATTTCCGCTAAATAAATTACAAAAAGTACTACTTACTTGATTACTTGAGAAGCTTCGATTTGTGCACGTGACGGTCGGCGTGTGATGCGTCCGTCGCAATTACGGGAAAATCTACTGCTACCGGGCTAATGGATCTAAACTAACTTCTTTTTCTTGGGAAAATTGTCGGATAAGTATGTCGATTAAAGACGTGCCCGAACATGGATGGATGAGCTGGCTCCATCGACACGTGAGAATACAGAATCTCTTTAGAATTCAATTAGATACGTATTTTTAAATTTCACACTAGTTTTCTCATAGATTGCTTTCCCGTTTGAGCAATAAAAGCACTTTCTTTGGCGATAGAATTCAATTAGTGAATGCGGGTATTCAAGTAATGTAACGCGATGGCCGTGTGAATATCATTTAAATGAAAAGTACGGTTATTCACACGAGATATGCAGAGAAGTTGACATCGCTGTGAACATACTTTACACATTTTTATCGTTATTACGAGTAATAATACGGTAGGTACTATTACTACAACCCAGGGATGTGCCTTAAGGCGAGGTTGCACTACTTTGTTTTTATGTACGCACGACCTCACCCCCCTGCCCTGCCGCGCGAGCGATATAATGCCTAAATTTTGACTGTTTTTTCTCTCTTGGAGAAAAATGATAAAGAAATTATACATTATGTGACCCGAGATAATACACATTTTTTACGACCTTTATTATGATTTAAGTTTTATTTTTCAAAGCCTAATTATAACTCAAGTAAAACGATTATTTAGCCATCATTTGGACATGTCTTTGCGATTTAATTGGATGCAGTGAAGTGTAAGTAATCGTGTATCGCATGCCCGACATATCATGATCGAAGGGTCAACTATGTAGGTAATACATTTTTTTCAAAATTTAAATTCGTTCCATGTACGAGTAAAATGCTATTGTTGACGACGTTTATCGGGGTAACCTCGCCTTAACAGGTGTTGCACAGAGGTGGCTCCAGATAGATATTTTATGCGGAAATGTTGCCTCCTCTCATGTGCGGATTGTGACCACTGAGATGGTTTTAATGAGGTAATAATCCCACACTACCCGGTCAAAAAAATAGTACTACTACATAGCATAACGTTGAGATAAAATTTCCTAGCAACTTAGCAAGGCATCAAATTGGAATTGTGGAAGAACCCTCCAACTTTCATACCAACGCGTACCATCACCAAAACCTCCAACACTATAAACAACAAAGGTCAGCAAAGTTCAAAATAAAAACAGCCTTAACAGAACACAATCCAGTCAATCACTACTATCAATCTTCACAACGATTTCATAACTGACAATGGCAGCCAACATACGAATACAACTCTCGATCGACGCAAGCGCAACTAATCTTCCTAGTGTAGGAGCCAGTCAGAAAGCGACAAATAACTGTGCCAACGGCTATCTATTCTTAATCGCTGGTCGTAAGGAAGCCGTTCAGGCTATTTAGAATAGTCTGGAGCATTTAGTTCACTTCACAGTTCGCTCGATTTGTGCTACTCCTGGACAATTTATACCGTTATTCTTGGTTGGAGTTCATAGTAACCACCCGCACAATAGCCTTTTTCAATTTCAACCACTTCCTTATACGGTGTTTACACAGTTTTCGTCGAATAAATCAATCATCCTAGGACAGTAAACAAGCTTCCGCTACCGATCATGAACCTCTGGAACGGTTAGATGGACAGACAAGGCCTGGACGACTGGCAGGAGGTAGGGTTACTGTCGAAAGCACAGGTCAAACAGGCAGCTGGGCACAGTACGTGTGATTAAACATGCTGATCATTTGTTTAGCTATATGCACTATCCTAGAATAAGTAGTTTTTCTATTACCCACATCGTCATAAAAGACGGTGTAACTTGCTGTTTTGTTACCAAAAATTTATCACATTTGATTCGTGACCAGACTTCACCAGACCATTCAAATAAGCATGCACACTTTTTACTAATACGCACTTACTAAGTACACACTTTTTTATTATTAGTAACAAAATATGGATTTAATTCCGAAATAAAATATTTGAATTTGAATACAGATTTTGAATAAAAGCTGAATAAATCAGCAGTTTCATTCAAAAGTGCCGCAGCAAAGCAGTTTTTTTTTATAATCGACGATAAACGTCGTCTCTCGTCTCGTGGCTCTATTGTCACGTATTCAGTATATCATTCTGAAACCCACCATAGAAAATTTACACCTTTGAGAAAAAAAAATCGGTCAAAACATATTGATCAGCAGATTTTGAAAAACCTGTAACCAAAATCCTGTCCAATCATCACACTTAAAAAGCAAAACAGCTTTACCCTACACTCCACGCACACGCGTCTAGCCGTCAACTCCACGACAAATAGCCTCGCCGGCAGCTATCAGCATTTAATCGCAGCCTGTAAGGAAGCTGTCCGAGCCATTTAGAAACGTTTTCCGATGATTGCGAAAGGGACTAGCTAATTATTCTACAGAGCCGTGATGGATGGCCAGCGTCTCTGCTTCGCTTATGCAAATACTTGTAGCATCAGATTGATGTATGCGTTTTGTGCAGCAGCCTTTATTTATTGGTTTAGCTTTTAACGGGAGATTTATTAGCAATTTGTCATTATTGTGATATGAATCTAATGGCTACTGTGTGCTTCTGCCTTGGGGTTAAGTTAATGGGTACCGTACTTAAATTAAATATATACATCGGTGGTTGGAGTCATTATGTATATGTTCAGTTATATATTATTAGACTCATCGTAAACAGAAAGTGCATAAATAATAATTGACTATTTACGAGATTGCATGTAATCGTAATTGCATTGGGACCCTTGACCCTACGCAATTCTTGCCTTCGAAAATTTCAGTTGGTTCAGAAAAGGTTATTTGCAGGTTTCCTGCGCCACCTAGAACCAGCTTTCATGAAGCGCGACTAGATCATCTCGCCACATCTTTCTAGGCTGACCTCGGTTTAACTGTTTAATACAAAAGAATTGTCTAAATATAACCAACTACAAAATTATATAGAGTTGGGAGTCTAAAATAAAGTGCTAAATTCATGGTGAAAGTTTATCTTTTTCTTAGCGTGTCGATGCCAAATCATTAAATTTATTTGGCCCTAAATTCAGCTATGCGGACACCACTCGCTGATGCAGCCATAAGATCGTCAAGTGCGCAGGTGTCAGAGCATTGAGAGACAAGACGCATACACACTTGAGATTCCTAACACCCTATAATAAAGCAGATGCTAACACCGTGATGCCACCTCTTGCATCATCCTGCACCCTGCAACAATTACAAAATGATTTACTCCTTTATTTCCTTAAAACATGACAGTCTATGTTAATAAACAGGTTTTGTTCATCGGGTACAATCGACCATCGCCAACGTAACCTATTTGAGAGATAAATAGCCGATGCAATCTACCAATCAATATGCCAATTATCGTAAACATCGAATTAGGTGCAGCTTTAAGCTGTAAAATATTATACTAATTAATACGTTATTGATTTATCCTCCTATAATAGATGTCCTTCAGTCACTTTTGTTTATTGTTGTGTAAAGTTAAGTTGTAGAAAGTACAACGTAGAAATATTTGCTAGTAACATCTAGGGATGTTGTCATTTGCAAAGTTGTCGATAAATTAGGAAAATGGGTAGGAAATACACTTCCATGTCTTAATTATATCTTCAAAGACTGAGGTATGAGGTAATAGTTGTTATAAAATATCAAAGCTCAGCCACATTTCACCATTAGGCATGAAAACATGTGCATTATTTATGAAACATGTACTTATATTTTAAAGATTAGATTAATTTATATTGTACCATTACAGAGCAACGTTAGCATATATAATATTCAGTGAAATTAGTAAGTGTTAGTTGGCGAAAATTGCGACAACGGAAAACAAAAAGATACTAAATCCTCAAAAATAAAGATACTAACTGTTATCCTGTTGCAAAATTTTGTTGGGTTTTAATTTAACTTCTTGAAGCAGGTCTTCAAAGACAGACAAGACGATCGAAGACGGTCCATCCAGGACGTTAAAACATTTTAACGAAAGAACTTTGTACGTATTGAATACTTTAGTTAGGTACTTAAAAGTTTTTAAACTGACACGGTCACTAACACTATTATTAATATTGAAAACGGGATATTTACCATGTTTACTTTTAGTTTCGAGTTTCCGATATTCCGACGCTGCTGTTACAAGCACCATGATCACGGATAAACGATGATGTAGTCATTGCGGGTGGTTGTTTATGAGTAAACAAATCAGTCTACCCTCTTTCTTGTTCGTTATAGGTACTTATTTGATGGCAAGTACAATACAGAAAATATCCCGATATATTAAATAAATGAAAATGGAGTCACATGAAACTAATGATATTGTCTTCCACAACACAGGTACACACGGCTACACATCAAGCTATACAAAACCAGTATAATCTGATCGTTCATTGTGCGAAAAGATCTAGTAAAGTGAGGCCAAGATTAACTGGTTTTGTATAGCTTGATGTGTAGCCGTGTGTACCCACTTCGACGATCGACCTCGTACTTAATCGTGATAATGTTACCTATTGATACTATCACAAAATATAGCTATTGCGATCTTTGACATGACTAATGCGATAGCTCTCAGCTTACTCGCCGTTACAAACTGATAAGGTATACCTTGGGATACAGAGATTCATCAATTGTTTTACGGTGCTGCGTCTTCTTGGGTAAGGGCCTGGATGGCGCAGAAAGGTAAATGGTTTCTTGTGAACCGAAATCTATAAATATTCTATGATTCGATTTCGGTCATACATGGCGTGGACTAAAAACATAGAGTTGTAATCTTGTAACAACTTAGGAATTCCTTATTGTCGAGCTTTTTTGTGACAACCCTGCCACTCAATCCAAACCACTGCAATTTCTGAACCAGAATCAACAGTGGCTACCACCAGAAAAGTGACGAGACAAAGAAGCTCGATGAAGTCCCAGAGAAACAAATTAACTGTCTTGGATCCCTAAACGAAATTAATAAAAAAAAAATGGCAGAGGAGTATGATAACAATATTTCCAATTCCTCCATATCAGTATAAGACAGAACGCGCAAGGTTAATAGGCACAAAGGAACTTTTACAACTGGGATAGACCCAGTTGCCTAGCACCACGGATAAATATCCTGTAGAGTGGGCATTAGACTAATGTATAAGTCTGTAGTCATAAAATTCAATATCATCACGATGCACGCATTACATGCCAGTAAACTCATCACAATGACATTAAACTTACTTGCACACTTCAAGGAGCAAAGAATATTAAGATATTATCAACTCTTGCTACTTTTACGAGTATTTTTCAATTTCTTCGTCTTCCGTTCAACACCTTATCATTATACCACACACATACGCATTTTGTGTAAAAACAACACAATATTTCAATAGAAATCAATTTACTCATTCCCATGGAGTATCCATAACGTATTATTATAACCTTTTTTGTTTTAAACAGCTTTCAACACTGCTAGTTTTTTTCAATCGTTTTCATCGCATACGCAACCACGTATTACTTCTGTAATTACTTGTTTCCAGTTATTTGCACTAAGAATAATGTTGCGGACCTAGATCCGTTTTGCAGGAGACGGCCTGGGTGGTCATTATTTCAATATAATATATGACGTAGCAGCGTCATACTGTTACTGACGGGATATTTTCCATCATCACTCATCTTGCGAACATGGCGCTTGCAACAGAGTCAGCGGAAGCTCAGAATAAATGATAATCACAGAAGATATCCAGTAAGTCTAGTGATAAACCGTGAAAGTTTAAAACAGTGTTTCCCATTTATGTTATCGGTTTGGTGTCAATGAAACCGGGTGCAGCTAAATATATAGAGTGACTGTACACCCATCAGCTACCTAAACAGCCGAAGGTGAGACTGATGATCAAATCATTCAGGCTTCTGACTACTATGACAGCCAGGACCAACGGCATGTGTAGGGAATGGTCACACAATCACCTAACGACCTCGACTAGTGTTATTTAACCTAGAAGATGAACCCGTACGCTGTTATTACGCGTCTCTCATGCATAAGCTTCATTTTTGCAATATCCAGTTGCCCTGTCACAGGATAGACCGGCCCCGTCGGGACTGCGGGTTGTTCGAAAGAGATACAATGGCCTCGACACAAAAGGCTAAGAAGGAACATGGGTGGTTTTTAGTCAGTAGAAGTCTGACACTCCCTACCGCTCTGCCCAGAGCGGGAGTGAGTAGATGATTAACCACCTCAAAAAAAAAAACTGTAGTCCGGCTAAGCAATCTACAATCTCCTAGGCTGGACTGCGAGATGCAATTCCAAAAAAAAAAACCAATATCCATCCATTTCCAGTTCAAACTACATCTTGAACACACAAAACTCGTCGCCGTTAAAATCTCAACAGATATAATATGTTCATCTGCAGCGACAAGTTATTAATTTGCTTTCGTCTTATAATTTAAGAGGGACGTATCCTAGCCCCAAGTCTTGCGGATAAAACATGGTAATTTGCAACGGCTTCAGGGGACACTGAGCGATCTTCTGGCTAGTTATCACTTATTTTAATTTATGTTTGGTTGGTCGGAGGTATATCTTTACTTGTGGCTTAGGTATTATGTGTCTAAGTGGAATGCACTGTTGGAATCTGTATAAAGATAGATTTTGCAAGCAGATTATACTTTGTGAAAAATCGTATACATGCTAATCTTTTTCAAAATATGATTTAGCTAAGCTTTGCCGAAAGAAGACAATGGAAAAGCTAAATCTGTTACTGAATCTGCACATGATATACTTTTGGCCTGAAACTTTTACGTGCATTTTTACGAATGGCTATTATTTAATGGCTAATAGTGGACCCATATTTCGCTAGTTATGTTTTAAAGTCCCATGTAGTAAGATCTACAGGATCTACTGAACCATCTTGCGAATATAAAAACTCTGTCACCACTAACCACACATTAAAGAAGTTGCGAATATATCTAAGAAGCCGGGATTAATTACCTAACCATACAGGAAAAACCGAATAATTACAGGTTGATAGTCAAGATAAACATCTACCTAGCGAAGTAGGATAGGGATAAAATAATGCATATTCATGTAAATTACACAATAAAGTAAAGTGTTAACTGGGCAACGTATTAAATCATTCTCATCAAGCGTTCGCGGCAAAGGTAAATACAGGTAGATTGCTTATTGCAGCCTTACTGTACAGCCGTTAGTCGCAGCTGATTCTGAGTTTAAACTACTTCGAACCATAAACGGTTATCTTTCAAAATCTTCCTTTGGTAAAATACCTGGTTAATGAAAGCGCATGCCTGCGTCTTTTCAACACCATTCTGATGGTTTTACGGTACACCTTTTCAATAAATATTGCCTTGTTTGGTCTCTTCTGTTCTTTTTTATTAATGAACTCGGAAATGTAAGAGCGATAATTAACTTACTAATTATATCAGGCACTAGACTAGCTATTTGTTTTACTGGGTCTATTTGGTGCAGTCGTGAACCACACCATTTTTTTTCTTTTGTTTGTCCATGATGCGTCAAATAATACTACACATTTTTTTGTAATATATTTAGGTACCACCCAACATGTAAATAGTAGAACATTTTTTACATTTATCTACGATTCCACTCAATCATCAGCCATAGCAATCCATTGTTGGATCATCTTCAGGCCTCTTCAAACGCACGCCACACAAGAAGATCCTCCCCCAGCTACTCCCATCCTGCCACCCTGAGAAGATCGTCGCCACATCCAGATTAAGATAGTGTTGGACGCTACGTCACAACAACAAAACTATTATTGTCTCTACTCCATACACTCATATTTATCGCCCAACTGGTTGCATCGCTCGATATACAAACTATATTTGGGCCCACCAAAATAGAATTCTCGACAATAAAACCAGTAGAAATATTAGGAATAGAATAATTTATGGACTGTGAAAATGGACGACTGTAAATAAGACGTAAGAAGTCACTGTAAATTAGTCACAGCGAGCTCTTATAAAAGGTATTTTATGTCCTTTTTTTATTTTCTCGAGACATGTCGCTGACTCGCTGGTTTGTGGAAATAACTTCAGTTTTCAGGTATTATTTGTATCTCATAGATACCCCAGGGAAACACCATACACAGGATGGATAAAGGAATCCATTATCGCAAAAACTTAATAATTGTTCCACTTACCACTTACTTAAAGTGGTAAGTGGAACAATTATTATTATTATCAGGTCAACTTATATCACAAATCGAAGACCGAGAGGCTGTATTCCACTTACTAAATAAGGGCTAAACTTGAAACAAAGGACGAATAACGAAAGTGAAGACTTTAAATCAAGTTATTATGTTTCTTATTCTTCAAAGCAACTGTTCTGCTCTTCTTCAGTATCTACTTAATTATAATCATTTAATGAACTACCTACTAATCATCATCTGGCTAGCCTTTTCCCATCTATGTTGACAACACTGTCGGTTTCCAGTGTAATCGAATGCAGCTGAATATTTCACATGGAGCTACTGCCTGTCTGACCTCCATAACCAACATTAGATCAACTAATGCGACATATTATGCAGATAAAAACTTTCACAGCTCATACCGCATGAGAACGGGATACCTCACATCCTTAATCACACTTTTATGAGGTCATAATAACCGACAAGGTATCCTTTCTAGTCATACGCCAGTATAGTTACTCTCTATCACACCAATTTAATGTTATCACTTCATAGCAAAGCTTACGTTCCACTACACTGCAATAAATATCAACCTGACCTTTCAGAAAAGGTATTTATAGCACAACTCTAATCGCATTGAAATATTAATATTGGACAGTAAATTTCATGCTAATGAGGCTGGCAACACCGACTAGAGGTGCGACCAGCAACTAGTGGGCATTAACAAGATGGCCCGTTTAGAATAATAGCACAGATTATATATTTATTGGAGCATAGAGAATGAATGAGTGGTTCGACGGACTGTTATGTTTAATCTATGCATTCGATCAGCGATTACTGAATAATTGAAGATTTTGAGCCTGGAATAGCGGTAAAGCGTAGATGTATATACTAGCTTTATTGGCATTCGACTTGACAGTCTGTATTCATAGAAACGTGAGGAAGAAGTTATATCTGTAGTTACAGAAGATATTACACGAGCATAACATGTTAACAGAACATTGCCTTGAGCCACAAATTAGTCACAATTCAAAAATACATTACATTACGCCGAAGGACACAGGTGTACCTAATAGTACACCCACCTTTCATCAGTTTTTTGAGGCCTACCTAATAGGAGGGAGTCTATTGCCATCGACCGGGGACAAATCCAGACTCCGCTGTGGCTGTGAACTGAGAAATTCGGGAACACTTTCGCTTTCACCTTTAACCCTTTCTCCTCATGCTCAGAAATCGCGTGCGACCTAGGTCCAACGAGGCAGTCCATTCAAAATGAGTTGTGACAAAAACACAAAATACCCCGATGCAATAAAAATAACATAACCTCCTCCTTTTTCGAAGTCGGTTAAAAATTACAACAACTTTGTAATCAAAGGCGAGAACTGAACTCGACAGTTTATCACTTCTTTGCTCCAATTACACAAACAAGTTAAGTTATTGAAGAATATCATGTTTTACCCGTATCTCTCAGTCATTAAAACAATTTACAGATTCTAAACTTTAAACAACATTCACACAATAATAATATCGTCTAAAATACACTAATTATTGCATTACAGAACCAAGGTTGGAATGTTAATATAATCGTAAGGGCTCCTACACAGTGATATAATCACTTAACTGATTTTGCCGATAGCCCAAAATGGTGGCCATATTAATTTACTCAATGTTCTATAAACAGCTATCAACAAGGTTTAAATCTACGGACAAAATTCTCGAGCGGCCGACCCTTTGTAAATTGCATTATAATAGAAACCAGAATGGAATATGGTGAGCTTCAAAGATGAAAGGGCAAGATATGAACGTGTTAATAAACACGTATGTTTAGTAGCTTAACCAGGGAATATGATAACAGGAGCACATATATAATATAGGTATATGATAAATGGGTACTTACCTATAAACATAAAGTTACTCAAAGATAGAAGACAAGTGTCTGAGTTTTGACGGATTTAAGTCCCTTACTGAAACGCTGGATGAACAATGGCATATCGGACAAACTAGTGATCAAAGTCAAAGCATATATTTCAATCAGACAATTACTTTTGAATGTAAAAAAACAAAAAAGGCGAAGCTACAGTCACAAGCCATACTAATCATTCCAAAGTGTAAGTCTATATAATGAAATATCAACAATATTATTATAAATATTTGAAGATATTTACGATACCATAGAGAAGCTATTAGAAGAAATATAATAGAAAAACTAAAATCCCGTCGTCTCAATGAGGTCATAATAATATAGCGAAATGACATACCTTATCCCAAGTTTAAGTCGTAATTTTTTCACCAAAGAGTCGCAAGTGAAAAAAAGTGTAAGTCAATGACGACGGTGACTTGACTCCACATATCGTACCTAAGTACATTGAAACGTATTTTCACACGAGTAACCCACTTAATCAAGTGTAAAACAAACTCACTCATCGGCCCAAACCAAACCCTTACATCGTAATCAGACAAATTATAACCGACCCAGTTCTCAAGCCCATCCCACGAACACATTCTACTGCCTCGTTATATTGGAGAATAACTATTGCATTTACTATTAATAGCATCGTTTATATATGATTGATTCTGTGCAACATAAATACAAGTTACGTCTAAAATGTTTTGGTTATTGTTACTCTGTGACCATTTAGATTCATCATCATCTGCCTAGCCTCTTCCCGAGTGTGTTGGGGTTGGCTTCCATTCTAACTGAATACAGCTGAATACCAGTAGGTATTTCACCTGAAGCGACTGGCTATCTGACCTCCACAGCCCAGTTAGTAGGTACTCGGTAATACGTTACCACTTGATAGATAATATAATAATCATTTTATTTCAGGCATCTAAGGCCCATACATAAAATACACACAATAATTTTAAACAATAATAACAAACTAATACTCGTACATAAAAAACAGTAAAACCATAACTAAAAATTTTAACTAAACACGTAACGTCGGCGTCGTGTTTCGCTGCGAGGTGTCGCGTAGCCGTCCTCGGAAACGACGGAAAACGACACCTTTCGGCCAACAGTCTTCCTGCAAACAGGTCTGGAGATGTTGGGTTGGAACACGCACCACAAATGACTTGAAGTTGATGTTGTGGCGTGATTCCAACCTTTCGACCCTCAGAGTCCAGTTGGTCTTCACTTTGAGGTACTGCACCACTTCCTCAATCTTTGTGGTGTGATGCAGACGCGAAATGTACAGCTGCGTCGCGTCGTAGGCACAGCAGGGCGCAGCAGCATGTTGGGCCCAGTCGGTGCGGTACCGCACAAGTTCCGGGAACAGGGCAGGGAATATGAGTGATTGTCAGACCTTCGAGCCGCTGACTGCTTTTAGCGACTGTCAAAGATGTGTGCAGCTCCAATGGCTTAGCGTGCTTTCCGAGGAACTGAGGAAGCTCGATATGTAATGGATAGTTACCCATCTCCGGACTGTCCTCGATTCATAATATGTTTATAAATTGATATGTCACAGGTAGTGAAGTTCTCCAGAAAATACGTATGAACGTTTATCTGATACTAGCAGCTCATGTTTAGATCATTTTATAGCGAGTGAAAGATGCTGAATGCGATTCAGCATCTTTGGATTCGTTGAGACGTTTCACTTGGAGTGAAAGATAGCCGAATGAAAGGCACTAATTAAAGAAAAACCGAAGCTACTGTAAGTGTACCTACTGTGTACGTGTTGTTGGGAGTTATATGAGTCATGTAAATAAAACAACTGGTTTCGGCGAGCGCTAGTACATAACTAAAATATATAATTCTTTATTTAGCTATTATAATATTTGCTGTGCATGCGACATGTAAAGTGTCGATGCACCACATTATTCCCCCCTTTTACAAAAAAAATGCGAGTACACTTACATAAACATAATTAAAAAAAGTAAAATAAAACGTATGCCAAAAAAAAATCATTTTACATGAAAATGTAGTCACTATTATCACAAAATAATTATAGTTATTAACACAAAAAAAAAACTAAACACTACGCCGCTGCACTTTTCTTCTGTTTTATTTCGTGTTTTTCTTTAGCTGATCTGGCGGTATTGTAAATCGTACCACCGGATGTATGACGCGGCCTGACCGTGTTGTGTTTGGTGCGATCTTATTATTTTCCGCTTGCTCAACATTTTTGCCGTCGTTTACTTCGCTACTGCCACTTTCCTGGTGTGCTAAAGGTTCGTTTACCTTTTCATCTATTAAAATGTATGCTGGTTTTAATCTGTCCACTGTTACTATTGATGTTTTCTTCGGCAATTGTATCTTGAAATATTTCTCTTGTTTCTCTAACACTTTAAATGGGCCTTCGTAGGTAGGGGTCAGTGGTTTCTTCACAGCATCCGTTCTGACGTATACATATTCGCAGGTTTTCATATCTGGATGTATGAATGGTTTGTGACTTGTGGCGTGGTGATTGTTATTAAACGGGCTTAGCTTTGCCATTGTCTTCTGGAGAGTCTGTGCATAATTTTCTGGTGATGTTACTTGCGTTTTCGGCTCGATAAACATTCCCGGCAGACGTATGTTTGTTCCGTATAACATCTGTGCTGGACTTATATTTTCTTTCAGTCGTAGTGCTGCTCGTAATCCTAGTAGAACTATGGGTAGTTCGCTCGACCAGTTTGTTGTATTTCCTCGCGCGACTAGCGCGGTTTTCATTGATCTATGCCAGCGTTCGACTAAACCATTTGACTGTGGATGATAACTGGTGGTTCTGGTTTTCTTAATACCGAGTGACTTGGTTAGAGTGATAAATAAGTTTGACTCGAACTGTCGTCCCTGGTCCGTTGTTATGGTGTTTGGGCATCCGAATCTCGCTATCCAGGTGCTTATTAGAACTTCCGCCACAACTTTTGCTGTTATCTCTGCTACTGGTACTGCTTCCGGCCATCTCGTTTCTCTGTCGATCATTGACACGATGTATCTGTTGCCGTTGGATTCTGTTAGTGGTCCGACAATGTCTATGTGCACGTGGTCTAATCGTGCTGTAGATGGGAAAGTTCCGATTGGGGCCGAGTTGTGCCTATGTGTCTTGCTTTTCTGGCATGCATGGCATGTTTTTGCCCAAATGCCGATGTCAGTATTCATGCGTGGCCAGAAGTAGTGCTCGGAGATCATTTTCTTCGATAATCTTATTCCGGGGTGTGTTATGTTGTGCATAGTGTCGAATACTTGTTTTCGAAGTGATTTCGGTACATACGGTCGTAAACTTGATTTTGAATTTTCGCAGAGTAGTTGTCTTGTTCCTGATAATGTCGTAGTTTTCCAGTTAAGGTTGTTATTGTTTAACAGCTGAGTGAGTTCAGTGTCATTGCGTTGCATATCTGCTAACTCAGTCCAATCCACAGGTGTCGGGCAATCTATTTGTTCGACTCGCGATAATGCATCGGCCACCGGGTTCATGTTACCGGATAGGTGACGAATGTCTGTCGTGAACTGTGCAATGAACTCGAGGTGACGTAGTCGTCTTGGGGCTATCGTTTTACTTGTGCAGGTTTCTTTGGTAGTGAAGGCGTGACATAACGGCTTGTGATCGGTGTAAACTATCAATTCTCTTCCCTCGACATAAGGTTGAAAATGCGTTACTGCCATGTAAATGGCTAGCAATTCCCGATCATACGTGCTGTACTTTGATTGCGTTTCACTCAGTCCCTTTGAGAAAAAGGAGAGTGGCTTCCAGTTTCCGTTTTCATACTGTTGTAAAACGGCGCCTACGCACGTTTGAGATGCGTCTGTCATGAGTGATAGCGGGCAATGCGTTGTTGGTGAAGACAATGTAACGGCGTCGCTGAGACTTGCTTTACATTGATCGAATGCTTCTAATGCCTCTGGAGTCCATTGTATTTCAGTTTTGTCATTTTTCTTCGAACCAATGAGGTGTTTGTTTAACCGAGCTTGGTGTTTGGCTGCTTGTGGTATATTGTTCCGGTAAAAGTTAATCATGCCTAAAAATCTCCGTAAATCTTGTACTGTTTTTGGTATTGGGTATTTGGTGATTGCTTCGACCTTGTCTGGTAATGGTTTGATACCGTCTTTTGAGATCTGATAACCGAGGAACTCTACTTGCGGTTTGCCCAGGACGCATTTGGCTTGATTTATTGCAATACCATGTTCGTCTAACCGTTTGAACGTTTCTTGTAAATGACGGCGGTGTTCGCTGGTTGATGATGACGCCACTAGTATATCGTCTATATATACGAAAATGAAGTCGAGTCCTGCTAAGACTGTGTTCAGGAATCTGACAAAGGTTTGTCCTGCGTTTCGTAGTCCGAACGGCATTCTTGGAAATTCGAATAGACCGAACGGGGTTATTACTGCAGTCTTTTCAACGTCTTGTACTGGAATCTGGTTGTAAGCTCTTTTTAAATCGATCGTTGAATATATACTGGTTCCTGGTAATAGGTATGTGAAGTCTAGTAGTCTCGGAATCGGGTATCTGTCCGGTACAGTGATCGCGTTCAATCTTCTGTAGTCGCCACATAGTCGTAACTCGCCGTTTTTCTTCGTTGTCACGTGCAAAGGACTTGCCCACGGACTCTTGGAAGGCCTACATAAACCTGTGTCTAGCATAAGTTCTATCTCCTTCTTCACTCTTAGGTATTTGTCCGCCGGCAAAGGTCTTGACTTGGAGTAAACAGGGTGTCCATTGGTGATGATTTGATGAACTACGTCGTGCTTCGGTCGTGACTGAGTGTCGAGAGGTTTCAAAATGTTCGGAAAATCTGCTAAAATGTCTGCGTAGTCTTCGGTTAAATTTACGGTCCGAAGTGTTGGTGTGCTTGACTTCATTAGCTTTGCGTTACTCTGAAGTCCAGTTGACGACGTTGATCACGTCGGGGTCACCAGATGTAAGTGTACCTACTGTGTACGTGTTGTTGGGAGTTATATGAGTCATGTAAATAAAACAACTGGTTTCGGCGAGCGCTAGTACATAACTAAAATATATAATTCTTTATTTAGCTATTATAATATTTGCTGTGCATGCGACATGTAAAGTGTCGATGCACCACACTACTAACAAAGATTTCACATCCACGCAGTTAAATATGAGAGACCTTTTCCATGCGAGAAAGTCAAAATAATGGTTTTATTTAACCTATAATAAAATTAATACACCTGTGGTAATAGTTAAAGGATTCGATAACATCGACACAACATCATAATCATGAAATATTAATGGCTATCGACGTCATTTCGACTGACGTTCTCTTTATCTTAAATGTTAAATAATTCCAATTATCATCGAAATTGCATTATTAGAATGTTAGTTATTGGCACAGACCTTTAATACGTTAATATTAATAAGTGGGATGGTTGCAGTTAGGTATTTATGTTGTTTTATAGGTAAATATTAAACTAGTTGAATGATCGTACTAATATTAATAAACCTGATAAAAGAGAGCATAAACCATTGCTTGAACTTAAAAAAATAAATAAAATTGATAATTTATTGTAGTCCTCTAGGTAAACGTGCTGATGTTCAGTATGATGCTGTATTTCATTATAATAGGGTAGTTGACAAAAAAAAACTAATTAGTCCGTCAGATAGATTTTCAAAAAATATTGAACACGTATTTTTCCTTTTTTTACGTAAACAAAAAATTAAGACGATACAGTGCTTCGAAAAGTCGTGAAACGTCACAGGTTGGTCTATTTTTACCAGACTATGACGTCAAAAGCCCCCTCTCCATGGTCATTGACAAACTTTATTTTCGTATTTTTTTATTAATTTGATAAAACAAAAAACACGTATCTAATATTTTTCGATACCTAATCTAACTGACGGACTAAACAGAATCATATTTTTTTTAGTCAGTCAACTACCCTATTGGTTTAGTAGTTTAACCTCTTTCTTTAATTCTCTCCCCCAAGAGGAGATCTTACAGAATCTGAGATTAAATTGAGGTCATTTAAATCATCATCATCATCTTCTGGCGCTTATCCCATGTATTTTGGATCGAGGTCATTTATATATTTTCGAAAAGTGTGGGTCCCAAAATACTTCCTTGAAGTATACCGTAGTTGATAAACTCTTCGTCGTTCATAAGAACAGAGTCAATTTTATCACATTGGATACGCCTTTTGAGGTAATCTCCGTAAATTTCTAGGGCCACACCACGTACTCCTAAGATAGTCATTTTGGCTACAAGATAAAAGGCGAGGCAGATGGTCGCTTTAATTGAAAGACATGCTCATGAATTAAATGCAAACCATTAAACCAAGCCCTTACTTATTCTATACTTTCAATCGATTTGCAATTTATCACAAGTAATAACTATATCTAAATACCGTTATTTCTGCTCATATTTATGATTTTACAACGATGCTATCTGCTACGACTAAATACAGTTTATTAATCGATTCATCTGACCTTTTGTTAAACTAGCACTTAACATTTACTATTGTATTTCAATTAAAACATTGAGCAATAAATTGATGGAAAGTAAATATTTGTTTATAAAGTAACTTTTATCATTTTATTATAGGCTTTATCTGCTGGTATGCTTGTTAAAACATGACATAGGTACATAAAATTCAATTATTTAACTTCTTTATATATATTGCATGTTTTACGTTTTTAAAATTTTACTAAAAACAAAACCAATATCAGGAGCAAGGTTTAGGTTGCTGGTTGTCAGAAGCAGCTTTCTAAATGAAAACCTGGTTTCATTGGCTGTGCTTCTGGACACGGTATAGTTCCCGATACCGGTCGGATTCTATTTATATTTTTATAGGTCTTTTTTATATTATTTTAGATTGAAATATTTAAAAACGCTATTAGTGTGTACAGAAATCAATAAAGGAAATAATAAACAGTCACCTGCATGCTTTATAATTTGAAAATCACTCAAAAACGGAAATGCAATTTAAAACGCATTTCATTTACTTATCAACTTTTACTTCAATCGCATGCGTAAGTAATTGACAGGTACCTTAATTGAATGATTCACTTGCCTTCAGCCAGGTGTCTCTAATTACCTTAAGTGAGCTTTTCCTGGACACTAACAGCATGTAAATACAACCGTAACTTTTCACCGGACTCTGCATAAACATGTGTTTAGTCAAACTCAATCTTTAAACAATTCCATTTTCAAACGTGAAAATTGCGAAAAATTTTAAGCAGCCATTTTGAAAACGATCCGGAACATAGGTACAGATAAACAAACACGATTGGCAGCTGTATGTGATAGCCTAGAGAAGATCTAAAGGTGCTGGTCGATTTATAATGTCAATACTGTTAATCGATAATTGTATTTTATTTATTTTGTATCGATAAGATCAACCGTTTCGAAGGAGTTTTTAAAGCGCACAGCGATTAGTCAAACGCCTCTACGCGTCCAGACAAAGATCCAAAATGAAATATTTTAAATTCTGTATTTTGACAGTATCAATTATCACGAAACAATAAATATTCCATAGTTTTTATTAACGAAGTCATTTCGTTTTATTTGTTTGCTTTTAATTACAGAATGTTTGTTTAAAGCCGTTTATAGAGCTGTGTAGTCGATCGTCGCATTTTATTTTCTTTTGATAAAATCGGTAATGCGGAATATTTAAATTGCTAGCCGATTTATTGTTCCTGATTATATGTCAAGATTTAAATATACAAAGAAGTATTTTATCTATCTACTCGTGTGCAGCAGCACGCTCTGTAATGGAAATAATGAATAAATCGTGAATTTTGTTCTCATTCCTCGTTCGCTACCCATATTTGCATACATGATTATGACAAAACTTTCCGAAAAGACTTAATTTGGTAAAACATTATCATTTGGCCGACATATCGGTATAATGATTCGAGTACAACTGTCACGATTTGTGCATAAGCTGAGTACTTAATACCGTATTAGCGTGGTATTACAAAATCTCGACGATATTAACGGTGGTTCAACACATGGTGGGCAAGGCAGATATTCAATTTATAATCTCATAAATGGAATAAGGTCGATGCGCCTGAGGCGGCGGCAAAGGTTAATCGGAACACGGCTGAACACGTCACACGGTATTGTCGTGGCGCCCGCGTATTGAGAAACTGAAATCCGAACACGATTAGATTTATTGCGATATTTCGCTACGATTGATTGCTATCGATTCTCTGTGCCGTACGTACTGTGTACGTGTGACTGATCACTTTATGTATCATTGTTTGTTTCCCTTTACTGTGTATTGAACAATGTATATAGAACCCTCTTATAATCGAAATCTGAAAGGTAATAAGCTGGTCATCATCATCATCTGCCAAGTCTTTTTCAAATATGTTGGGGTCGGTTTCCAGTCTAACAGCAGAATACCAGTATCTTAAACCTCCACAACCGACTTAGTACTGGATAAAATTATACCCCTTGATAATGTGCAGGTGCCAGCTTTTAAATATAAATGAAATTCTCCCATTCCGCGTAATAATGTCCATGTTTTTACTCGCGCTACCGCATAACTGTCAGCACATTGCCAGCAAAAAGCATGAATTAGATGACAATAAATGAGTCGTAAATGATAGTAAGCTCTTACGCCGAACCTTTTTTAACATCCGCTCCAGACAGACTCCCCGTCGCGCGATGATCGATCATCCGTGGAACTGCGTTGGTGGAAAAAAGACAATTGAATAAGCACTTTTCTATTGTGTGGTGGCAACATTAAGGTTCCATTAAATAGCTGTAAATATATAGTGACTGCCTTGCGTTGGTCTAGTGGTCGCAAATGTCGCAAGCGGGAGTGCTGATGTACCGGGTTTGATTCCCAGGTAAGACAAAATGTTATTGGGTATTTCAATTAATCATTACTCAGAAGCAAGCAAGCCAAAGAGTTTGGATTTGTGCCCGATTGATGGTGATAAGGTCGCCCCTTATGACATGAGACTTAAACATGTAAACTGTCGAAATGTGGTTGTCTTATTCGTGATGTTATGTAAATAGCTTTCGCTCACTGGAACGCTCTAAGGAAAGACTTACGCAGTGACGAGAAAGTATTTCCCTACCCAACCCATTTGTGCCAGTTGCTGTAAATGTCCTACCTGGACATGAATTGCTATGGCTGACCTGGAAGTCTTTAAATAGACTCCGGACACAGGTCGGCCGAAGCAAGGAAAACCTGCTCAGGTGAAGATTCATCGATGATTCTGCCCTGGAGCGTAAATGTGGTGTTGCCCCACAAACGATGGGGCACTTGATGTCGTGTCCTGCCCCTACTGTTATTTGCACATCACACTGAAAGTGCTAAACTCTTGGCAAATTTTAGGCCGGCTCAATTTGAATTGTCATGGACACGCTAAGAAGAAGCTTTAAATAGATGTCGTTAAGAGTGTTGGAGTGTTGGTTGTCCAGGGTCGTGCGCGTGGAGAGCCGGCGCGACTTGTATGCGGCGCTCGTCGCGCAGCGCTCGCAACATCGGCATGCTGCCAGTGATCACGCGCACAACTGAATTATTCAGCACGCCTCACGCGCCGCTGTCGCATTATACCGTACGATCCTTAACGCCTCGCCTCCGACTCAACCCGCATATGGAGTACCGGAAAAACTAACAATGTCGTACCTATTACATGACAAATTGCGACTATTAGCGTCTCAGCCTCGACGCACCGGCTTTGGTCTCGCAGCTCTAAGTCGCAGATGATTATGGAAACGTTGTTATGCAGTTCGCGGAAACCTTTCTACTGGATGTGCCGTTTGTCGAAGTTGTAAGTAAGGCCTGTCACGAGCCAGTCCGTCTTGTGATGCCATTTGTTGAGATGATACTACGGGAGCTGTGGATTAGATTTACCAAAGGGATGTTCTCCGTCTGTAGCCGTCATATTGTCATTATTGTTTTCAGTAACAATGTTTATCACTGAAACAGTAAGAATGAACGGCGAATTAACTTTGACATTAGAGATAGATAAACGCTTGTTAATACGACGAGCTGTAATACTAATATGCCATACAAACGTGACATTTAACAATCATTAAAGTAATCTATGTATCGTATAACAATCATGTAGAATTTTACCTTGAAATCTACTCAAATCGAAAATATATGGAACCATGGAAAAGAACCGGCAAGAAACTCTATGGTTAGAGTTGTACTCTTTTAAAACGATTTGGTTTCACAATGTTTTCTTGTTACAGCATTAGTACTAAAGTATGGCGGGACAACTTTGGCCTGACAATAAGTCGTAGGGTACAATAAAAAAAAACGTAAAACAAGTAAAAAAGTCAACAAGCATCTAATAATCTACAAGGCCAAGAACTGATGCGGCTTGCCTAACTATGATTGCACTGATGCAATTTCAAATATCGGCCCGGGACCGAGAAAATGATTAAATCTAGCTAGAAGGTTATATACTTAATGATTACAATAAACACCAAATTAAATAGGCAGTAAACCGTTTTATGGTCAATATAAAATGACATTTGGACAATGATATCTTTCGACAGCCTATGATTGATTTGGCGACATTACTTTGTGTTATGACAACAGCTAATTCTTGACAACTTTTACTGTTAGCAGTAATAAGAATCTACAATCCTTGCTAAAACTTACTTCCTTACTTATATTACAAATGCGAAAGTAACTCAGTCTGTCTGAATGTCGAGCTTTCACGCCAAAACTACTGAACTGATTTGAATGAAATTGGTTCACGGATAGTCTAGAGCCTGAGACAGGACATTTAATGCGAAAAAAGGATTGTAATGGGTTGAAATGGGGAGATGAAAAGATTACTTTTGGTCGGGATATCCGACATCGGTCGCGATAACCAACATCCATCGGACGAAGCCGCGGGCATCAGCTAGTAGAATATAATCATCATAAATACATTACTTATCGAAGATCATAAAGCAAAAAAGTACAGTTCTGCTCTTTCCAGCTTTTATCGATAAACTACCAAAGTTGGCTCGCAACAATAGCAAACAGTCGTGCAGTAAACAAATTGATAAATCCGCACCGATTGAAATATCGTGTTCCATAACCTTTGAACAAATATTGTCAAAAAGCCACACAATGCATCGATCACTAAACTCGTAGTTATTATTCATTTTACAGTCGTTCTGTCAATGTTTAACCTTTCATGTCTTTACGACAAAACGTAATCACGACGCCAAACTGCGCTTTATACGTCAAAAGTGCCACGAATTCACGACATCGAGATAGGTTTTGCCCTCGAACATTGTTACTCGGTTGTTCTTGTCTTCTATTATAAGCCGATGATCGATTGTAGGACGCATACGCTGACACGCCCGAAGTTTCTCAACAGCGCATTCTCGAAGGGCTCAAAATCACAAGTCGTAAAGGTCACGCCCACCAGTCGTAACCTTTCTATTTGATCAGTCTATCGACTCAGAACTTGGACCGCAAACAAACGATACGAACCTAAACGCTCCACCCGCCATTCTCAACTCTGTGCATTAGAAACTTCGATAGAAACACCAGAAAAACTAACTTTGTTATGTTGGGAAGTTAATGTCCGTGACGCGGGCAGGCCCGTTCATTAAACTGACAAACGAACAAACATACAGACACGCAACAACGTGTGTGTTTATAGCACACTTTTATACTGTTAGATTTAGAAAGCTCTATTGTCTGGTCGAAAGGGAAGTGCAAATTTCATAAGTTTTGAGCAAATATAAATGTAGCCAACCTGCCAAGAGGTGACGGCGTAAAGTTAAGGGCGATTGCATCAGCGACGAGAGGCAACGACCGTGGTGAGAATGCATAAGATCACACTAAATGGAGAGGTAATCATTAACGAGCAGTAATTTGGGAACCGGTCGCCTGGCTGACCGCAACTCGGTGCACGTGTTACGCGACAATGTCCAAAGGGAGGTGATTATCGCGTTCCGTGTGCGAAAAGGAAGTGTGGGGAATCCGTTATTGAGTGAACGGTACGCGGAGAATTTCCGCTAAATAAATTACAAAAAGTACTACTTACTTGATTACTTGAGAAGCTTCGATTTGTGCACGTGACGGTCGGCGTGTGATGCGTCCGTCGCAATTACGGGAAAATCTACTGCTACCGGGCTAATGGATCTAAACTAACTTCTTTTTCTTGGGAAAATTGTCGGATAAGTATGTCGATTAAAGACGTGCCCGAACATGGATGGATGAGCTGGCTCCATCGACACGTGAGAATACAGAATCTCTTTAGAATTCAATTAGATACGTATTTTTAAATTTCACACTAGTTTTCTCATAGATTGCTTTCCCGTTTGAGCAATAAAAGCACTTTCTTTGGCGATAGAATTCAATTAGTGAATGCGGGTATTCAAGTAATGTAACGCGATGGCCGTGTGAATATCATTTAAATGAAAAGTACGGTTATTCACACGAGATATGCAGAGAAGTTGACATCGCTGTGAACATACTTTACACATTTTTATCGTTATTACGAGTAATAATACGGTAGGTACTATTACTACAACCCAGGGATGTGCCTTAAGGCGAGGTTGCACTACTTTGTTTTTATGTACGCACGACCTCACCCCCCTGCCCTGCCGCGCGAGCGATATAATGCCTAAATTTTGACTGTTTTTTCTCTCTTGGAGAAAAATGATAAAGAAATTATACATTATGTGACCCGAGATAATACACATTTTTTACGACCTTTATTATGATTTAAGTTTTATTTTTCAAAGCCTAATTATAACTCAAGTAAAACGATTATTTAGCCATCATTTGGACATGTCTTTGCGATTTAATTGGATGCAGTGAAGTGTAAGTAATCGTGTATCGCATGCCCGACATATCATGATCGAAGGGTCAACTATGTAGGTAATACATTTTTTTCAAAATTTAAATTCGTTCCATGTACGAGTAAAATGCTATTGTTGACGACGTTTATCGGGGTAACCTCGCCTTAACAGGTGTTGCACAGAGGTGGCTCCAGATAGATATTTTATGCGGAAATGTTGCCTCCTCTCATGTGCGGATTGTGACCACTGAGATGGTTTTAATGAGGTAATAATCCCACACTACCCGGTCAAAAAAATAGTACTACTACATAGCATAACGTTGAGATAAAATTTCCTAGCAACTTAGCAAGGCATCAAATTGGAATTGTGGAAGAACCCTCCAACTTTCATACCAACGCGTACCATCACCAAAACCTCCAACACTATAAACAACAAAGGTCAGCAAAGTTCAAAATAAAAACAGCCTTAACAGAACACAATCCAGTCAATCACTACTATCAATCTTCACAACGATTTCATAACTGACAATGGCAGCCAACATACGAATACAACTCTCGATCGACGCAAGCGCAACTAATCTTCCTAGTGTAGGAGCCAGTCAGAAAGCGACAAATAACTGTGCCAACGGCTATCTATTCTTAATCGCTGGTCGTAAGGAAGCCGTTCAGGCTATTTAGAATAGTCTGGAGCATTTAGTTCACTTCACAGTTCGCTCGATTTGTGCTACTCCTGGACAATTTATACCGTTATTCTTGGTTGGAGTTCATAGTAACCACCCGCACAATAGCCTTTTTCAATTTCAACCACTTCCTTATACGGTGTTTACACAGTTTTCGTCGAATAAATCAATCATCCTAGGACAGTAAACAAGCTTCCGCTACCGATCATGAACCTCTGGAACGGTTAGATGGACAGACAAGGCCTGGACGACTGGCAGGAGGTAGGGTTACTGTCGAAAGCACAGGTCAAACAGGCAGCTGGGCACAGTACGTGTGATTAAACATGCTGATCATTTGTTTAGCTATATGCACTATCCTAGAATAAGTAGTTTTTCTATTACCCACATCGTCATAAAAGACGGTGTAACTTGCTGTTTTGTTACCAAAAATTTATCACATTTGATTCGTGACCAGACTTCACCAGACCATTCAAATAAGCATGCACACTTTTTACTAATACGCACTTACTAAGTACACACTTTTTTATTATTAGTAACAAAATATGGATTTAATTCCGAAATAAAATATTTGAATTTGAATACAGATTTTGAATAAAAGCTGAATAAATCAGCAGTTTCATTCAAAAGTGCCGCAGCAAAGCAGTTTTTTTTTATAATCGACGATAAACGTCGTCTCTCGTCTCGTGGCTCTATTGTCACGTATTCAGTATATCATTCTGAAACCCACCATAGAAAATTTACACCTTTGAGAAAAAAAAATCGGTCAAAACATATTGATCAGCAGATTTTGAAAAACCTGTAACCAAAATCCTGTCCAATCATCACACTTAAAAAGCAAAACAGCTTTACCCTACACTCCACGCACACGCGTCTAGCCGTCAACTCCACGACAAATAGCCTCGCCGGCAGCTATCAGCATTTAATCGCAGCCTGTAAGGAAGCTGTCCGAGCCATTTAGAAACGTTTTCCGATGATTGCGAAAGGGACTAGCTAATTATTCTACAGAGCCGTGATGGATGGCCAGCGTCTCTGCTTCGCTTATGCAAATACTTGTAGCATCAGATTGATGTATGCGTTTTGTGCAGCAGCCTTTATTTATTGGTTTAGCTTTTAACGGGAGATTTATTAGCAATTTGTCATTATTGTGATATGAATCTAATGGCTACTGTGTGCTTCTGCCTTGGGGTTAAGTTAATGGGTACCGTACTTAAATTAAATATATACATCGGTGGTTGGAGTCATTATGTATATGTTCAGTTATATATTATTAGACTCATCGTAAACAGAAAGTGCATAAATAATAATTGACTATTTACGAGATTGCATGTAATCGTAATTGCATTGGGACCCTTGACCCTACGCAATTCTTGCCTTCGAAAATTTCAGTTGGTTCAGAAAAGGTTATTTGCAGGTTTCCTGCGCCACCTAGAACCAGCTTTCATGAAGCGCGACTAGATCATCTCGCCACATCTTTCTAGGCTGACCTCGGTTTAACTGTTTAATACAAAAGAATTGTCTAAATATAACCAACTACAAAATTATATAGAGTTGGGAGTCTAAAATAAAGTGCTAAATTCATGGTGAAAGTTTATCTTTTTCTTAGCGTGTCGATGCCAAATCATTAAATTTATTTGGCCCTAAATTCAGCTATGCGGACACCACTCGCTGATGCAGCCATAAGATCGTCAAGTGCGCAGGTGTCAGAGCATTGAGAGACAAGACGCATACACACTTGAGATTCCTAACACCCTATAATAAAGCAGATGCTAACACCGTGATGCCACCTCTTGCATCATCCTGCACCCTGCAACAATTACAAAATGATTTACTCCTTTATTTCCTTAAAACATGACAGTCTATGTTAATAAACAGGTTTTGTTCATCGGGTACAATCGACCATCGCCAACGTAACCTATTTGAGAGATAAATAGCCGATGCAATCTACCAATCAATATGCCAATTATCGTAAACATCGAATTAGGTGCAGCTTTAAGCTGTAAAATATTATACTAATTAATACGTTATTGATTTATCCTCCTATAATAGATGTCCTTCAGTCACTTTTGTTTATTGTTGTGTAAAGTTAAGTTGTAGAAAGTACAACGTAGAAATATTTGCTAGTAACATCTAGGGATGTTGTCATTTGCAAAGTTGTCGATAAATTAGGAAAATGGGTAGGAAATACACTTCCATGTCTTAATTATATCTTCAAAGACTGAGGTATGAGGTAATAGTTGTTATAAAATATCAAAGCTCAGCCACATTTCACCATTAGGCATGAAAACATGTGCATTATTTATGAAACATGTACTTATATTTTAAAGATTAGATTAATTTATATTGTACCATTACAGAGCAACGTTAGCATATATAATATTCAGTGAAATTAGTAAGTGTTAGTTGGCGAAAATTGCGACAACGGAAAACAAAAAGATACTAAATCCTCAAAAATAAAGATACTAACTGTTATCCTGTTGCAAAATTTTGTTGGGTTTTAATTTAACTTCTTGAAGCAGGTCTTCAAAGACAGACAAGACGATCGAAGACGGTCCATCCAGGACGTTAAAACATTTTAACGAAAGAACTTTGTACGTATTGAATACTTTAGTTAGGTACTTAAAAGTTTTTAAACTGACACGGTCACTAACACTATTATTAATATTGAAAACGGGATATTTACCATGTTTACTTTTAGTTTCGAGTTTCCGATATTCCGACGCTGCTGTTACAAGCACCATGATCACGGATAAACGATGATGTAGTCATTGCGGGTGGTTGTTTATGAGTAAACAAATCAGTCTACCCTCTTTCTTGTTCGTTATAGGTACTTATTTGATGGCAAGTACAATACAGAAAATATCCCGATATATTAAATAAATGAAAATGGAGTCACATGAAACTAATGATATTGTCTTCCACAACACAGGTACACACGGCTACACATCAAGCTATACAAAACCAGTATAATCTGATCGTTCATTGTGCGAAAAGATCTAGTAAAGTGAGGCCAAGATTAACTGGTTTTGTATAGCTTGATGTGTAGCCGTGTGTACCCACTTCGACGATCGACCTCGTACTTAATCGTGATAATGTTACCTATTGATACTATCACAAAATATAGCTATTGCGATCTTTGACATGACTAATGCGATAGCTCTCAGCTTACTCGCCGTTACAAACTGATAAGGTATACCTTGGGATACAGAGATTCATCAATTGTTTTACGGTGCTGCGTCTTCTTGGGTAAGGGCCTGGATGGCGCAGAAAGGTAAATGGTTTCTTGTGAACCGAAATCTATAAATATTCTATGATTCGATTTCGGTCATACATGGCGTGGACTAAAAACATAGAGTTGTAATCTTGTAACAACTTAGGAATTCCTTATTGTCGAGCTTTTTTGTGACAACCCTGCCACTCAATCCAAACCACTGCAATTTCTGAACCAGAATCAACAGTGGCTACCACCAGAAAAGTGACGAGACAAAGAAGCTCGATGAAGTCCCAGAGAAACAAATTAACTGTCTTGGATCCCTAAACGAAATTAATAAAAAAAAAATGGCAGAGGAGTATGATAACAATATTTCCAATTCCTCCATATCAGTATAAGACAGAACGCGCAAGGTTAATAGGCACAAAGGAACTTTTACAACTGGGATAGACCCAGTTGCCTAGCACCACGGATAAATATCCTGTAGAGTGGGCATTAGACTAATGTATAAGTCTGTAGTCATAAAATTCAATATCATCACGATGCACGCATTACATGCCAGTAAACTCATCACAATGACATTAAACTTACTTGCACACTTCAAGGAGCAAAGAATATTAAGATATTATCAACTCTTGCTACTTTTACGAGTATTTTTCAATTTCTTCGTCTTCCGTTCAACACCTTATCATTATACCACACACATACGCATTTTGTGTAAAAACAACACAATATTTCAATAGAAATCAATTTACTCATTCCCATGGAGTATCCATAACGTATTATTATAACCTTTTTTGTTTTAAACAGCTTTCAACACTGCTAGTTTTTTTCAATCGTTTTCATCGCATACGCAACCACGTATTACTTCTGTAATTACTTGTTTCCAGTTATTTGCACTAAGAATAATGTTGCGGACCTAGATCCGTTTTGCAGGAGACGGCCTGGGTGGTCATTATTTCAATATAATATATGACGTAGCAGCGTCATACTGTTACTGACGGGATATTTTCCATCATCACTCATCTTGCGAACATGGCGCTTGCAACAGAGTCAGCGGAAGCTCAGAATAAATGATAATCACAGAAGATATCCAGTAAGTCTAGTGATAAACCGTGAAAGTTTAAAACAGTGTTTCCCATTTATGTTATCGGTTTGGTGTCAATGAAACCGGGTGCAGCTAAATATATAGAGTGACTGTACACCCATCAGCTACCTAAACAGCCGAAGGTGAGACTGATGATCAAATCATTCAGGCTTCTGACTACTATGACAGCCAGGACCAACGGCATGTGTAGGGAATGGTCACACAATCACCTAACGACCTCGACTAGTGTTATTTAACCTAGAAGATGAACCCGTACGCTGTTATTACGCGTCTCTCATGCATAAGCTTCATTTTTGCAATATCCAGTTGCCCTGTCACAGGATAGACCGGCCCCGTCGGGACTGCGGGTTGTTCGAAAGAGATACAATGGCCTCGACACAAAAGGCTAAGAAGGAACATGGGTGGTTTTTAGTCAGTAGAAGTCTGACACTCCCTACCGCTCTGCCCAGAGCGGGAGTGAGTAGATGATTAACCACCTCAAAAAAAAAAACTGTAGTCCGGCTAAGCAATCTACAATCTCCTAGGCTGGACTGCGAGATGCAATTCCAAAAAAAAAAACCAATATCCATCCATTTCCAGTTCAAACTACATCTTGAACACACAAAACTCGTCGCCGTTAAAATCTCAACAGATATAATATGTTCATCTGCAGCGACAAGTTATTAATTTGCTTTCGTCTTATAATTTAAGAGGGACGTATCCTAGCCCCAAGTCTTGCGGATAAAACATGGTAATTTGCAACGGCTTCAGGGGACACTGAGCGATCTTCTGGCTAGTTATCACTTATTTTAATTTATGTTTGGTTGGTCGGAGGTATATCTTTACTTGTGGCTTAGGTATTATGTGTCTAAGTGGAATGCACTGTTGGAATCTGTATAAAGATAGATTTTGCAAGCAGATTATACTTTGTGAAAAATCGTATACATGCTAATCTTTTTCAAAATATGATTTAGCTAAGCTTTGCCGAAAGAAGACAATGGAAAAGCTAAATCTGTTACTGAATCTGCACATGATATACTTTTGGCCTGAAACTTTTACGTGCATTTTTACGAATGGCTATTATTTAATGGCTAATAGTGGACCCATATTTCGCTAGTTATGTTTTAAAGTCCCATGTAGTAAGATCTACAGGATCTACTGAACCATCTTGCGAATATAAAAACTCTGTCACCACTAACCACACATTAAAGAAGTTGCGAATATATCTAAGAAGCCGGGATTAATTACCTAACCATACAGGAAAAACCGAATAATTACAGGTTGATAGTCAAGATAAACATCTACCTAGCGAAGTAGGATAGGGATAAAATAATGCATATTCATGTAAATTACACAATAAAGTAAAGTGTTAACTGGGCAACGTATTAAATCATTCTCATCAAGCGTTCGCGGCAAAGGTAAATACAGGTAGATTGCTTATTGCAGCCTTACTGTACAGCCGTTAGTCGCAGCTGATTCTGAGTTTAAACTACTTCGAACCATAAACGGTTATCTTTCAAAATCTTCCTTTGGTAAAATACCTGGTTAATGAAAGCGCATGCCTGCGTCTTTTCAACACCATTCTGATGGTTTTACGGTACACCTTTTCAATAAATATTGCCTTGTTTGGTCTCTTCTGTTCTTTTTTATTAATGAACTCGGAAATGTAAGAGCGATAATTAACTTACTAATTATATCAGGCACTAGACTAGCTATTTGTTTTACTGGGTCTATTTGGTGCAGTCGTGAACCACACCATTTTTTTTCTTTTGTTTGTCCATGATGCGTCAAATAATACTACACATTTTTTTGTAATATATTTAGGTACCACCCAACATGTAAATAGTAGAACATTTTTTACATTTATCTACGATTCCACTCAATCATCAGCCATAGCAATCCATTGTTGGATCATCTTCAGGCCTCTTCAAACGCACGCCACACAAGAAGATCCTCCCCCAGCTACTCCCATCCTGCCACCCTGAGAAGATCGTCGCCACATCCAGATTAAGATAGTGTTGGACGCTACGTCACAACAACAAAACTATTATTGTCTCTACTCCATACACTCATATTTATCGCCCAACTGGTTGCATCGCTCGATATACAAACTATATTTGGGCCCACCAAAATAGAATTCTCGACAATAAAACCAGTAGAAATATTAGGAATAGAATAATTTATGGACTGTGAAAATGGACGACTGTAAATAAGACGTAAGAAGTCACTGTAAATTAGTCACAGCGAGCTCTTATAAAAGGTATTTTATGTCCTTTTTTTATTTTCTCGAGACATGTCGCTGACTCGCTGGTTTGTGGAAATAACTTCAGTTTTCAGGTATTATTTGTATCTCATAGATACCCCAGGGAAACACCATACACAGGATGGATAAAGGAATCCATTATCGCAAAAACTTAATAATTGTTCCACTTACCACTTACTTAAAGTGGTAAGTGGAACAATTATTATTATTATCAGGTCAACTTATATCACAAATCGAAGACCGAGAGGCTGTATTCCACTTACTAAATAAGGGCTAAACTTGAAACAAAGGACGAATAACGAAAGTGAAGACTTTAAATCAAGTTATTATGTTTCTTATTCTTCAAAGCAACTGTTCTGCTCTTCTTCAGTATCTACTTAATTATAATCATTTAATGAACTACCTACTAATCATCATCTGGCTAGCCTTTTCCCATCTATGTTGACAACACTGTCGGTTTCCAGTGTAATCGAATGCAGCTGAATATTTCACATGGAGCTACTGCCTGTCTGACCTCCATAACCAACATTAGATCAACTAATGCGACATATTATGCAGATAAAAACTTTCACAGCTCATACCGCATGAGAACGGGATACCTCACATCCTTAATCACACTTTTATGAGGTCATAATAACCGACAAGGTATCCTTTCTAGTCATACGCCAGTATAGTTACTCTCTATCACACCAATTTAATGTTATCACTTCATAGCAAAGCTTACGTTCCACTACACTGCAATAAATATCAACCTGACCTTTCAGAAAAGGTATTTATAGCACAACTCTAATCGCATTGAAATATTAATATTGGACAGTAAATTTCATGCTAATGAGGCTGGCAACACCGACTAGAGGTGCGACCAGCAACTAGTGGGCATTAACAAGATGGCCCGTTTAGAATAATAGCACAGATTATATATTTATTGGAGCATAGAGAATGAATGAGTGGTTCGACGGACTGTTATGTTTAATCTATGCATTCGATCAGCGATTACTGAATAATTGAAGATTTTGAGCCTGGAATAGCGGTAAAGCGTAGATGTATATACTAGCTTTATTGGCATTCGACTTGACAGTCTGTATTCATAGAAACGTGAGGAAGAAGTTATATCTGTAGTTACAGAAGATATTACACGAGCATAACATGTTAACAGAACATTGCCTTGAGCCACAAATTAGTCACAATTCAAAAATACATTACATTACGCCGAAGGACACAGGTGTACCTAATAGTACACCCACCTTTCATCAGTTTTTTGAGGCCTACCTAATAGGAGGGAGTCTATTGCCATCGACCGGGGACAAATCCAGACTCCGCTGTGGCTGTGAACTGAGAAATTCGGGAACACTTTCGCTTTCACCTTTAACCCTTTCTCCTCATGCTCAGAAATCGCGTGCGACCTAGGTCCAACGAGGCAGTCCATTCAAAATGAGTTGTGACAAAAACACAAAATACCCCGATGCAATAAAAATAACATAACCTCCTCCTTTTTCGAAGTCGGTTAAAAATTACAACAACTTTGTAATCAAAGGCGAGAACTGAACTCGACAGTTTATCACTTCTTTGCTCCAATTACACAAACAAGTTAAGTTATTGAAGAATATCATGTTTTACCCGTATCTCTCAGTCATTAAAACAATTTACAGATTCTAAACTTTAAACAACATTCACACAATAATAATATCGTCTAAAATACACTAATTATTGCATTACAGAACCAAGGTTGGAATGTTAATATAATCGTAAGGGCTCCTACACAGTGATATAATCACTTAACTGATTTTGCCGATAGCCCAAAATGGTGGCCATATTAATTTACTCAATGTTCTATAAACAGCTATCAACAAGGTTTAAATCTACGGACAAAATTCTCGAGCGGCCGACCCTTTGTAAATTGCATTATAATAGAAACCAGAATGGAATATGGTGAGCTTCAAAGATGAAAGGGCAAGATATGAACGTGTTAATAAACACGTATGTTTAGTAGCTTAACCAGGGAATATGATAACAGGAGCACATATATAATATAGGTATATGATAAATGGGTACTTACCTATAAACATAAAGTTACTCAAAGATAGAAGACAAGTGTCTGAGTTTTGACGGATTTAAGTCCCTTACTGAAACGCTGGATGAACAATGGCATATCGGACAAACTAGTGATCAAAGTCAAAGCATATATTTCAATCAGACAATTACTTTTGAATGTAAAAAAACAAAAAAGGCGAAGCTACAGTCACAAGCCATACTAATCATTCCAAAGTGTAAGTCTATATAATGAAATATCAACAATATTATTATAAATATTTGAAGATATTTACGATACCATAGAGAAGCTATTAGAAGAAATATAATAGAAAAACTAAAATCCCGTCGTCTCAATGAGGTCATAATAATATAGCGAAATGACATACCTTATCCCAAGTTTAAGTCGTAATTTTTTCACCAAAGAGTCGCAAGTGAAAAAAAGTGTAAGTCAATGACGACGGTGACTTGACTCCACATATCGTACCTAAGTACATTGAAACGTATTTTCACACGAGTAACCCACTTAATCAAGTGTAAAACAAACTCACTCATCGGCCCAAACCAAACCCTTACATCGTAATCAGACAAATTATAACCGACCCAGTTCTCAAGCCCATCCCACGAACACATTCTACTGCCTCGTTATATTGGAGAATAACTATTGCATTTACTATTAATAGCATCGTTTATATATGATTGATTCTGTGCAACATAAATACAAGTTACGTCTAAAATGTTTTGGTTATTGTTACTCTGTGACCATTTAGATTCATCATCATCTGCCTAGCCTCTTCCCGAGTGTGTTGGGGTTGGCTTCCATTCTAACTGAATACAGCTGAATACCAGTAGGTATTTCACCTGAAGCGACTGGCTATCTGACCTCCACAGCCCAGTTAGTAGGTACTCGGTAATACGTTACCACTTGATAGATAATATAATAATCATTTTATTTCAGGCATCTAAGGCCCATACATAAAATACACACAATAATTTTAAACAATAATAACAAACTAATACTCGTACATAAAAAACAGTAAAACCATAACTAAAAATTTTAACTAAACACGTAACGTCGGCGTCGTGTTTCGCTGCGAGGTGTCGCGTAGCCGTCCTCGGAAACGACGGAAAACGACACCTTTCGGCCAACAGTCTTCCTGCAAACAGGTCTGGAGATGTTGGGTTGGAACACGCACCACAAATGACTTGAAGTTGATGTTGTGGCGTGATTCCAACCTTTCGACCCTCAGAGTCCAGTTGGTCTTCACTTTGAGGTACTGCACCACTTCCTCAATCTTTGTGGTGTGATGCAGACGCGAAATGTACAGCTGCGTCGCGTCGTAGGCACAGCAGGGCGCAGCAGCATGTTGGGCCCAGTCGGTGCGGTACCGCACAAGTTCCGGGAACAGGGCAGGGAATATGAGTGATTGTCAGACCTTCGAGCCGCTGACTGCTTTTAGCGACTGTCAAAGATGTGTGCAGCTCCAATGGCTTAGCGTGCTTTCCGAGGAACTGAGGAAGCTCGATATGTAATGGATAGTTACCCATCTCCGGACTGTCCTCGATTCATAATATGTTTATAAATTGATATGTCACAGGTAGTGAAGTTCTCCAGAAAATACGTATGAACGTTTATCTGATACTAGCAGCTCATGTTTAGATCATTTTATAGCGAGTGAAAGATGCTGAATGCGATTCAGCATCTTTGGATTCGTTGAGACGTTTCACTTGGAGTGAAAGATAGCCGAATGAAAGGCACTAATTAAAGAAAAACCGAAGCTACTGTAAGTGTACCTACTGTGTACGTGTTGTTGGGAGTTATATGAGTCATGTAAATAAAACAACTGGTTTCGGCGAGCGCTAGTACATAACTAAAATATATAATTCTTTATTTAGCTATTATAATATTTGCTGTGCATGCGACATGTAAAGTGTCGATGCACCACATTATTCCCCCCTTTTACAAAAAAAATGCGAGTACACTTACATAAACATAATTAAAAAAAGTAAAATAAAACGTATGCCAAAAAAAAATCATTTTACATGAAAATGTAGTCACTATTATCACAAAATAATTATAGTTATTAACACAAAAAAAAAACTAAACACTACGCCGCTGCACTTTTCTTCTGTTTTATTTCGTGTTTTTCTTTAGCTGATCTGGCGGTATTGTAAATCGTACCACCGGATGTATGACGCGGCCTGACCGTGTTGTGTTTGGTGCGATCTTATTATTTTCCGCTTGCTCAACATTTTTGCCGTCGTTTACTTCGCTACTGCCACTTTCCTGGTGTGCTAAAGGTTCGTTTACCTTTTCATCTATTAAAATGTATGCTGGTTTTAATCTGTCCACTGTTACTATTGATGTTTTCTTCGGCAATTGTATCTTGAAATATTTCTCTTGTTTCTCTAACACTTTAAATGGGCCTTCGTAGGTAGGGGTCAGTGGTTTCTTCACAGCATCCGTTCTGACGTATACATATTCGCAGGTTTTCATATCTGGATGTATGAATGGTTTGTGACTTGTGGCGTGGTGATTGTTATTAAACGGGCTTAGCTTTGCCATTGTCTTCTGGAGAGTCTGTGCATAATTTTCTGGTGATGTTACTTGCGTTTTCGGCTCGATAAACATTCCCGGCAGACGTATGTTTGTTCCGTATAACATCTGTGCTGGACTTATATTTTCTTTCAGTCGTAGTGCTGCTCGTAATCCTAGTAGAACTATGGGTAGTTCGCTCGACCAGTTTGTTGTATTTCCTCGCGCGACTAGCGCGGTTTTCATTGATCTATGCCAGCGTTCGACTAAACCATTTGACTGTGGATGATAACTGGTGGTTCTGGTTTTCTTAATACCGAGTGACTTGGTTAGAGTGATAAATAAGTTTGACTCGAACTGTCGTCCCTGGTCCGTTGTTATGGTGTTTGGGCATCCGAATCTCGCTATCCAGGTGCTTATTAGAACTTCCGCCACAACTTTTGCTGTTATCTCTGCTACTGGTACTGCTTCCGGCCATCTCGTTTCTCTGTCGATCATTGACACGATGTATCTGTTGCCGTTGGATTCTGTTAGTGGTCCGACAATGTCTATGTGCACGTGGTCTAATCGTGCTGTAGATGGGAAAGTTCCGATTGGGGCCGAGTTGTGCCTATGTGTCTTGCTTTTCTGGCATGCATGGCATGTTTTTGCCCAAATGCCGATGTCAGTATTCATGCGTGGCCAGAAGTAGTGCTCGGAGATCATTTTCTTCGATAATCTTATTCCGGGGTGTGTTATGTTGTGCATAGTGTCGAATACTTGTTTTCGAAGTGATTTCGGTACATACGGTCGTAAACTTGATTTTGAATTTTCGCAGAGTAGTTGTCTTGTTCCTGATAATGTCGTAGTTTTCCAGTTAAGGTTGTTATTGTTTAACAGCTGAGTGAGTTCAGTGTCATTGCGTTGCATATCTGCTAACTCAGTCCAATCCACAGGTGTCGGGCAATCTATTTGTTCGACTCGCGATAATGCATCGGCCACCGGGTTCATGTTACCGGATAGGTGACGAATGTCTGTCGTGAACTGTGCAATGAACTCGAGGTGACGTAGTCGTCTTGGGGCTATCGTTTTACTTGTGCAGGTTTCTTTGGTAGTGAAGGCGTGACATAACGGCTTGTGATCGGTGTAAACTATCAATTCTCTTCCCTCGACATAAGGTTGAAAATGCGTTACTGCCATGTAAATGGCTAGCAATTCCCGATCATACGTGCTGTACTTTGATTGCGTTTCACTCAGTCCCTTTGAGAAAAAGGAGAGTGGCTTCCAGTTTCCGTTTTCATACTGTTGTAAAACGGCGCCTACGCACGTTTGAGATGCGTCTGTCATGAGTGATAGCGGGCAATGCGTTGTTGGTGAAGACAATGTAACGGCGTCGCTGAGACTTGCTTTACATTGATCGAATGCTTCTAATGCCTCTGGAGTCCATTGTATTTCAGTTTTGTCATTTTTCTTCGAACCAATGAGGTGTTTGTTTAACCGAGCTTGGTGTTTGGCTGCTTGTGGTATATTGTTCCGGTAAAAGTTAATCATGCCTAAAAATCTCCGTAAATCTTGTACTGTTTTTGGTATTGGGTATTTGGTGATTGCTTCGACCTTGTCTGGTAATGGTTTGATACCGTCTTTTGAGATCTGATAACCGAGGAACTCTACTTGCGGTTTGCCCAGGACGCATTTGGCTTGATTTATTGCAATACCATGTTCGTCTAACCGTTTGAACGTTTCTTGTAAATGACGGCGGTGTTCGCTGGTTGATGATGACGCCACTAGTATATCGTCTATATATACGAAAATGAAGTCGAGTCCTGCTAAGACTGTGTTCAGGAATCTGACAAAGGTTTGTCCTGCGTTTCGTAGTCCGAACGGCATTCTTGGAAATTCGAATAGACCGAACGGGGTTATTACTGCAGTCTTTTCAACGTCTTGTACTGGAATCTGGTTGTAAGCTCTTTTTAAATCGATCGTTGAATATATACTGGTTCCTGGTAATAGGTATGTGAAGTCTAGTAGTCTCGGAATCGGGTATCTGTCCGGTACAGTGATCGCGTTCAATCTTCTGTAGTCGCCACATAGTCGTAACTCGCCGTTTTTCTTCGTTGTCACGTGCAAAGGACTTGCCCACGGACTCTTGGAAGGCCTACATAAACCTGTGTCTAGCATAAGTTCTATCTCCTTCTTCACTCTTAGGTATTTGTCCGCCGGCAAAGGTCTTGACTTGGAGTAAACAGGGTGTCCATTGGTGATGATTTGATGAACTACGTCGTGCTTCGGTCGTGACTGAGTGTCGAGAGGTTTCAAAATGTTCGGAAAATCTGCTAAAATGTCTGCGTAGTCTTCGGTTAAATTTACGGTCCGAAGTGTTGGTGTGCTTGACTTCATTAGCTTTGCGTTACTCTGAAGTCCAGTTGACGACGTTGATCACGTCGGGGTCACCAGATGTAAGTGTACCTACTGTGTACGTGTTGTTGGGAGTTATATGAGTCATGTAAATAAAACAACTGGTTTCGGCGAGCGCTAGTACATAACTAAAATATATAATTCTTTATTTAGCTATTATAATATTTGCTGTGCATGCGACATGTAAAGTGTCGATGCACCACACTACTAACAAAGATTTCACATCCACGCAGTTAAATATGAGAGACCTTTTCCATGCGAGAAAGTCAAAATAATGGTTTTATTTAACCTATAATAAAATTAATACACCTGTGGTAATAGTTAAAGGATTCGATAACATCGACACAACATCATAATCATGAAATATTAATGGCTATCGACGTCATTTCGACTGACGTTCTCTTTATCTTAAATGTTAAATAATTCCAATTATCATCGAAATTGCATTATTAGAATGTTAGTTATTGGCACAGACCTTTAATACGTTAATATTAATAAGTGGGATGGTTGCAGTTAGGTATTTATGTTGTTTTATAGGTAAATATTAAACTAGTTGAATGATCGTACTAATATTAATAAACCTGATAAAAGAGAGCATAAACCATTGCTTGAACTTAAAAAAATAAATAAAATTGATAATTTATTGTAGTCCTCTAGGTAAACGTGCTGATGTTCAGTATGATGCTGTATTTCATTATAATAGGGTAGTTGACAAAAAAAAACTAATTAGTCCGTCAGATAGATTTTCAAAAAATATTGAACACGTATTTTTCCTTTTTTTACGTAAACAAAAAATTAAGACGATACAGTGCTTCGAAAAGTCGTGAAACGTCACAGGTTGGTCTATTTTTACCAGACTATGACGTCAAAAGCCCCCTCTCCATGGTCATTGACAAACTTTATTTTCGTATTTTTTTATTAATTTGATAAAACAAAAAACACGTATCTAATATTTTTCGATACCTAATCTAACTGACGGACTAAACAGAATCATATTTTTTTTAGTCAGTCAACTACCCTATTGGTTTAGTAGTTTAACCTCTTTCTTTAATTCTCTCCCCCAAGAGGAGATCTTACAGAATCTGAGATTAAATTGAGGTCATTTAAATCATCATCATCATCTTCTGGCGCTTATCCCATGTATTTTGGATCGAGGTCATTTATATATTTTCGAAAAGTGTGGGTCCCAAAATACTTCCTTGAAGTATACCGTAGTTGATAAACTCTTCGTCGTTCATAAGAACAGAGTCAATTTTATCACATTGGATACGCCTTTTGAGGTAATCTCCGTAAATTTCTAGGGCCACACCACGTACTCCTAAGATAGTCATTTTGGCTACAAGATAAAAGGCGAGGCAGATGGTCGCTTTAATTGAAAGACATGCTCATGAATTAAATGCAAACCATTAAACCAAGCCCTTACTTATTCTATACTTTCAATCGATTTGCAATTTATCACAAGTAATAACTATATCTAAATACCGTTATTTCTGCTCATATTTATGATTTTACAACGATGCTATCTGCTACGACTAAATACAGTTTATTAATCGATTCATCTGACCTTTTGTTAAACTAGCACTTAACATTTACTATTGTATTTCAATTAAAACATTGAGCAATAAATTGATGGAAAGTAAATATTTGTTTATAAAGTAACTTTTATCATTTTATTATAGGCTTTATCTGCTGGTATGCTTGTTAAAACATGACATAGGTACATAAAATTCAATTATTTAACTTCTTTATATATATTGCATGTTTTACGTTTTTAAAATTTTACTAAAAACAAAACCAATATCAGGAGCAAGGTTTAGGTTGCTGGTTGTCAGAAGCAGCTTTCTAAATGAAAACCTGGTTTCATTGGCTGTGCTTCTGGACACGGTATAGTTCCCGATACCGGTCGGATTCTATTTATATTTTTATAGGTCTTTTTTATATTATTTTAGATTGAAATATTTAAAAACGCTATTAGTGTGTACAGAAATCAATAAAGGAAATAATAAACAGTCACCTGCATGCTTTATAATTTGAAAATCACTCAAAAACGGAAATGCAATTTAAAACGCATTTCATTTACTTATCAACTTTTACTTCAATCGCATGCGTAAGTAATTGACAGGTACCTTAATTGAATGATTCACTTGCCTTCAGCCAGGTGTCTCTAATTACCTTAAGTGAGCTTTTCCTGGACACTAACAGCATGTAAATACAACCGTAACTTTTCACCGGACTCTGCATAAACATGTGTTTAGTCAAACTCAATCTTTAAACAATTCCATTTTCAAACGTGAAAATTGCGAAAAATTTTAAGCAGCCATTTTGAAAACGATCCGGAACATAGGTACAGATAAACAAACACGATTGGCAGCTGTATGTGATAGCCTAGAGAAGATCTAAAGGTGCTGGTCGATTTATAATGTCAATACTGTTAATCGATAATTGTATTTTATTTATTTTGTATCGATAAGATCAACCGTTTCGAAGGAGTTTTTAAAGCGCACAGCGATTAGTCAAACGCCTCTACGCGTCCAGACAAAGATCCAAAATGAAATATTTTAAATTCTGTATTTTGACAGTATCAATTATCACGAAACAATAAATATTCCATAGTTTTTATTAACGAAGTCATTTCGTTTTATTTGTTTGCTTTTAATTACAGAATGTTTGTTTAAAGCCGTTTATAGAGCTGTGTAGTCGATCGTCGCATTTTATTTTCTTTTGATAAAATCGGTAATGCGGAATATTTAAATTGCTAGCCGATTTATTGTTCCTGATTATATGTCAAGATTTAAATATACAAAGAAGTATTTTATCTATCTACTCGTGTGCAGCAGCACGCTCTGTAATGGAAATAATGAATAAATCGTGAATTTTGTTCTCATTCCTCGTTCGCTACCCATATTTGCATACATGATTATGACAAAACTTTCCGAAAAGACTTAATTTGGTAAAACATTATCATTTGGCCGACATATCGGTATAATGATTCGAGTACAACTGTCACGATTTGTGCATAAGCTGAGTACTTAATACCGTATTAGCGTGGTATTACAAAATCTCGACGATATTAACGGTGGTTCAACACATGGTGGGCAAGGCAGATATTCAATTTATAATCTCATAAATGGAATAAGGTCGATGCGCCTGAGGCGGCGGCAAAGGTTAATCGGAACACGGCTGAACACGTCACACGGTATTGTCGTGGCGCCCGCGTATTGAGAAACTGAAATCCGAACACGATTAGATTTATTGCGATATTTCGCTACGATTGATTGCTATCGATTCTCTGTGCCGTACGTACTGTGTACGTGTGACTGATCACTTTATGTATCATTGTTTGTTTCCCTTTACTGTGTATTGAACAATGTATATAGAACCCTCTTATAATCGAAATCTGAAAGGTAATAAGCTGGTCATCATCATCATCTGCCAAGTCTTTTTCAAATATGTTGGGGTCGGTTTCCAGTCTAACAGCAGAATACCAGTATCTTAAACCTCCACAACCGACTTAGTACTGGATAAAATTATACCCCTTGATAATGTGCAGGTGCCAGCTTTTAAATATAAATGAAATTCTCCCATTCCGCGTAATAATGTCCATGTTTTTACTCGCGCTACCGCATAACTGTCAGCACATTGCCAGCAAAAAGCATGAATTAGATGACAATAAATGAGTCGTAAATGATAGTAAGCTCTTACGCCGAACCTTTTTTAACATCCGCTCCAGACAGACTCCCCGTCGCGCGATGATCGATCATCCGTGGAACTGCGTTGGTGGAAAAAAGACAATTGAATAAGCACTTTTCTATTGTGTGGTGGCAACATTAAGGTTCCATTAAATAGCTGTAAATATATAGTGACTGCCTTGCGTTGGTCTAGTGGTCGCAAATGTCGCAAGCGGGAGTGCTGATGTACCGGGTTTGATTCCCAGGTAAGACAAAATGTTATTGGGTATTTCAATTAATCATTACTCAGAAGCAAGCAAGCCAAAGAGTTTGGATTTGTGCCCGATTGATGGTGATAAGGTCGCCCCTTATGACATGAGACTTAAACATGTAAACTGTCGAAATGTGGTTGTCTTATTCGTGATGTTATGTAAATAGCTTTCGCTCACTGGAACGCTCTAAGGAAAGACTTACGCAGTGACGAGAAAGTATTTCCCTACCCAACCCATTTGTGCCAGTTGCTGTAAATGTCCTACCTGGACATGAATTGCTATGGCTGACCTGGAAGTCTTTAAATAGACTCCGGACACAGGTCGGCCGAAGCAAGGAAAACCTGCTCAGGTGAAGATTCATCGATGATTCTGCCCTGGAGCGTAAATGTGGTGTTGCCCCACAAACGATGGGGCACTTGATGTCGTGTCCTGCCCCTACTGTTATTTGCACATCACACTGAAAGTGCTAAACTCTTGGCAAATTTTAGGCCGGCTCAATTTGAATTGTCATGGACACGCTAAGAAGAAGCTTTAAATAGATGTCGTTAAGAGTGTTGGAGTGTTGGTTGTCCAGGGTCGTGCGCGTGGAGAGCCGGCGCGACTTGTATGCGGCGCTCGTCGCGCAGCGCTCGCAACATCGGCATGCTGCCAGTGATCACGCGCACAACTGAATTATTCAGCACGCCTCACGCGCCGCTGTCGCATTATACCGTACGATCCTTAACGCCTCGCCTCCGACTCAACCCGCATATGGAGTACCGGAAAAACTAACAATGTCGTACCTATTACATGACAAATTGCGACTATTAGCGTCTCAGCCTCGACGCACCGGCTTTGGTCTCGCAGCTCTAAGTCGCAGATGATTATGGAAACGTTGTTATGCAGTTCGCGGAAACCTTTCTACTGGATGTGCCGTTTGTCGAAGTTGTAAGTAAGGCCTGTCACGAGCCAGTCCGTCTTGTGATGCCATTTGTTGAGATGATACTACGGGAGCTGTGGATTAGATTTACCAAAGGGATGTTCTCCGTCTGTAGCCGTCATATTGTCATTATTGTTTTCAGTAACAATGTTTATCACTGAAACAGTAAGAATGAACGGCGAATTAACTTTGACATTAGAGATAGATAAACGCTTGTTAATACGACGAGCTGTAATACTAATATGCCATACAAACGTGACATTTAACAATCATTAAAGTAATCTATGTATCGTATAACAATCATGTAGAATTTTACCTTGAAATCTACTCAAATCGATTGATCTAATGGAAGGTCAACAATTGTAGAACCTATAGTTGAGGAGCTACATAAGAGGTTTATTCGCCTTCTTTTTTCTGGCCTGTTCACTGGCCTATTTTTTTGGAGGGTGGGAAATCGTCAATTGACTCCTTCCGGTGGTAGGGAGTGTCAGACTTCTACTGACTAAAAAACCACCCATGTTCCTTCTTAGCCCTTTTTTTTCGAGGCCGCGATATTTCTTTCGAACAACCCGTTACCCCGACAGGACCCGCAACCCCGACACGCTGTTCTCTGCCCTGATACAGTCAAATTGATCGACGTTTGGCAAAAACTACTTATGTAATATTGACATGGCATGGCAGCCACACGAAAAATAAGAAGCAAATTACCTAGCTTAACTCGAATTCCATGGGAAATGACACAATGTAAGTACTTGCACTTGCACCTAGCTCCCGACCTAACAAAGCCCTTTCCGGCACAAAACCAGATACATATTACCAGTGACAAAAACATGACTTTATCTTCCAGACCGATGACCACCTGTCTATACCAACTTCAGTCTTGCTAATGGCACAAAAGTGTACATTCATTTTCATCAAAACTAACAATGGCCTGCTAAAGTCGCCTAATAGACTATTACAGATAAATTTATGTTGGTAACAACGTCTCAGGATTGAGGCATAGTTGACTAGCATTACCATATAAGAAAGGGGAATAAATAACATCGATTTCTGTTGGAAAATTATTCGTTAGATGTTGAAGCGAGTAATCATGAGCGGTGAATAGGCTTCATGCGAACACGAGTTTGAATTTAAATGGTTAATTTGTGTCTTATAGGTAGCTGTTTTGTAAGGAATGTGTTTTGTCGTGGATTTATATCTTTCTCTTCGGTAGATCGTGTGACCATTGTTGGCTAAGGGAATGAGTGGGTATAGTGTAGGACTATTTGAGTACCGCTCCTGTACCATACCAGTGCAGTGAGTGAAGCCTAGTGGATGACTGGTGCGATGACTTGGAATATTTCAAGATATGTTCGGGATAAAAGAGCTCTTGGAAGGAATTGGGGGAGGCCTTTGCCCAGCTGTGGGACAGTGCAAGCTAATAAAAGCTTGGGAATTAGTGGGATGGGCCAAAAAAGGTAACACATAGGGAACAGTGGATGGTTATGAGAGATACCAGTAAGGTACCTATGATGGACAAAAAAAAGGAATCAAATCTAGTTATACCTTTTTACAGCATGCAGGTATGTAAGTATATAGTTCTGTCGGTTATACAAAGAATGTGACCTACAATATATTCACGCAATAAGATTTATTATTCAAGTTAATCCAATCGAACCACAAGAAACACGAATCGACTGATTCGACACAAAAAATACATGTCAAACCCACCCAGTTCCATAGATCAACTAGGAATTTCGAACAAAAACTCTATGCTCTACTCTATGGCTAAAAAACCGTTAAGTTTAAACTTTACAAGCGCGATTAAGAAACGTCAAATGTAGTTTGTATTGATACGGATCTTGAGAGTAACTGCAAGTACTTTGGAGCACAGTCAACTGATTTTCTACTTAGTCAGACTTGTCTTAGTCATTAATAATTAATTAATCGTTTGAGTCTGTTTGACGACTGTGTAATGAGAGTTGAGTGGCCGTAAAAAACGTGGTAGGTAGATAGAAATTAAGCCCCCTAAGCAGCGGCCTGCCATTGTTTTTATACGGAATTTTGCGAGGTTGGATAAGGACAAACTCAACTCTGATGCACAAGCCCTTGATTGGGATGATCTTGTTGAATCTTTAGCTGTGGACGAGAAAGTTAAAAAATTTAATCAGTCTGTCCTCCAGCTCATTGATGCCCATGCACCATTGAGGGCCGTCCGTGTTAAGCGCCCTCCGGCTCCATGGATAACCCCAGGAGTAAGGATGGCGATGAGACGGCGGGATAGGGCCTTTAGGAAATATAGACGGGATCGCAGTGATGAAAATTGGAACCTGTACAAGTTGGCTAGAAACCGTTGCAACCAGATGGTAAGGGCGTCTAAACGCCGATACATTTGCGAAAATGTTCTCAATTCTTCACCGGCTGATATCTGGAAGTTTCTCAAATCACTGGGTATAGCAAAGTCCCCCTCTAGTATTTTACCTTCTAGCTTGCCCTTAAACGATCTTAATAAACATTTCTCAGCATCCGCTACGCTTTCGGTTGATGTTAAGAATCAAACTATTCATGACATTACTTCCAAGCCAATATTACCTCCTGACTCTTTCTCTTTCGCTCCCGTGACTAGCGCTGAGGTCCATAAATTCTTTACGTCAATTAAGTCTAGGGCTGTTGGCTGTGATGGGATCAGCAGAATAATGTTATCTTTTATGACTGACAGCATAATTCCTATTGTTACGCACATGATAAATTATTCTTTGTACACTGGTGTGTTTCCAGCTTTGTGGCGTAAAGCATACATTATACCTCTTCCAAAAATTTCCAGTCCAAGTTTGCCAAATCACTACAGACCTATCTCCATTCTCCCTTTCCTTTCCAAAATCCTTGAAGCAGCTGCACTTAAGCAAATATCCTCTTACGTCCTCAAAAATAACCTGTTGTCAGATTTCCAATCTGGTTTTCGGCCTGGCCACAGCACGGCCACAGCCCTGCTTAAAGTCACAGAAGACATTAGGGACGGCTTGGAGAACTCGAGGGTTACGGTGTTGGTTTTAATAGATTTTTCCAACGCTTTTAACACCGTTGACCATGATATTCTCCTGGCCATACTGTCTCAAATTGGGGTATCTTCGTTGTCACGTGAGTGGTTTTCATCATATCTTCGTGGGCGCCAGCAGGCGGTGCGTGCTGATCAGGTTTACTCCGACTGGTGCGACCTGGTAGCTGGTGTTCCACAAGGCGGTATACTTTCTCCTCTCTTATTTTCGTTATTTATAAACTCCATTACTACTGTCCTCAAATGCTCTTACCATCTATACGCTGACGACCTGCAACTTTATGCTCAGTCTGACATTGCCAACCTTGACAGCTGCATCACATTACTCAATGCTGACCTTCAGATTATCGGTGAATGGTCCGGCAAGTTCGGGGTTGCTGTCAATGTCGGGAAGTGTCAGGCCATCCTCTTAGGTAGTTCCTACTATCTGAGAAATTTAGATACTAGCCAACTAATGCCGCTTATGTTCGACAATAATGTGATTCCTCTCTCACCTCACGTAAAAGACTTGGGCCTGTACATTGACGACACACTTAGCTGGAATAAACAGGTAGCTCAGGTTAGCCAAAAAGTCACATACTCGCTGCGGTCTCTCTATAGATTCAAACATTTTCTACCATCCAGCACTAAAATAACTTTGGTCCAGTCCCTTGTGCTCCCCATCATCGACTATGCTGATGTTTGTTACTCTGATCTTTCCCAAGAACTTCTCAATAAATTGGATCGTCTCCTTAATAATTGCATTCGGTTCATTTTTGGCCTTCGTAAATACGACCACATCTCTGCATACCGTTCTCAGCTTAAATGGCTGCCTATACGGCTCAGAAGATCCCTCAGATCTCTTTGCACGCTCTTCACCATTTTAAAGGATCCATGTGCTCCCAATTACCTAAAAAAATATTTCAATGTGCTGGGCAGTTCACACAGTCGTAACCTTCGAGCGTCCAAGAACCTATTGCTTGAAATTCCCTCACACCGTACTGGCTTTATGTCTTCTTCATACGCTGTCTCAACTATAAAGCTTTGGAACGCGCTACCGCTTGGGATTAAAAAGGCCGAAAGCAAAATGGCTTTCAAAAGAGCAGTTCGGAAGTACTTCTTGAAATCGGACTAAATTGCTAATAATCAAATCTCTTAGACTGTTTTGTATGTATTATAATATATATTAGTTTATTATATTCTGTCTGTATCTATAATAATATGTATTAGTATGTACCTATTTATGTATATCAATTTATATAACAAAATAGTTGTCTCCTTATTATTATTATTATTATTTTTTTTGTACTCTACCACAGTGCTGTCTTATTTGACCCTAAGGTTGACTGGTAGAGAATGCCTTGTGGCATTAAGTCCGCCTATGTACCACTATTGTACATGAAGTTTAAATAAATAAATAAATAAATAGAAACTTATGAAAAAACAGCTTTATTTTACTTTGTTACTAGGAACTAGATATATAGGTTTTCGTTGTAGCTCCATAGTTTTTACTGTATGATTGTAATCTGTCCTACCTAATTAGGTTCTTAACTTGTGTTATATTTTGGGATTTTTTCAACTCGCATAATGGGAAGCGATGATGCTGCCCACCCGAGCATCGCTTGTCTCGAAGAAGGGTGCCCTAATCATTCTTCTGTGGTCACAGAGACCTACTTTTGAGGCAATACCTGAGATGGGTCTACCTTTTTTAGCAGAATTTTTATACCTGAATTTTGTTTTGCATAACAGTGGATGGCAGAAACTTCATTTCGCAGAAAATCATTTGGCATAGGTACATTCATTTACCATAAATTCAAAACGCATAATTTTGTAAGTCAGAATCATCTTTGAGCATAAACTTCATTTCCAGAACCATCATTTCGCCGAAAATTCATAATCAGAATCGTCTTTTGGCACGCATTTCATTTCATACATACGTGTCATCATCATCATCAGCCTATAATGTTCCCACTGCAGGGACTCAGGCCTCCTCTCTAGGAGAGGGATATACATACGTGTAACATGCAATAATTATAATAATAATTATTAATTATTATTATCAGCTCACCCCGGCTAAAATTTCTAGCTGAGAACATTAAATGGATTTCAAAAATAATAATAATAATGACGTCACTCATACATGCAACGCATGTACTCCATGAGGCGCGCTCGCTTCGCTCGCATATTAAATAACACTAATATCTTCAAACCCCGAAGTGCCGGGCCTCCGCCGGCCTCCTTCGTCGGCCTACGGCCCGGTGCCCATGCCGCCCATAAAGGATACTTTCGCGAGACGGTCGTTATATCTTATAAAAATCTACCAAATAAAATTCTGCCATCTTAAAAGTGTGCCATTGAAAATTCGGTTATTTAAACAGTCTGCGAAATCTATTAAATAATTGTTCTGCCATAAACACATTCGTTCAAAGAAGAATATGCCAAGTGTGTTATGCCAAATAAATTTCGGAGCATCAAGTTTCTGCCAGATAGATGGTACCCACCTGAGATAAGTTATAAAATCAGGCGTCACTTTGTGGAAATTCATGCAAAATATTAATTTTCGATTAGGCGAAAAAATTCCAACGAAATGAAAAAAATGCAATACAAACTATTAGTTGATCAATTCAAACGGATTGTCCTACCTAGGTAGAAATGAATACATTTTGTTTCTCCTCTTTCCGTCACAAACATGAGAATGCTATTTGCTGTTTACCTATGTGAGTACAGAGTATGTAGGTACCTCCTAATCTCCTATGTTATCAATGCACTTTAGGATGCGTCAGCTGCCCGATTCAGTGGGCATATCTAATCCCTGATTCGCTTGCTGAGGCACGCGCTTTACTGATACCAGAGGAAAGGACGCCATATTTTTGAAATTCAGTACCCATTTGAATTTCTGAATATCGGCAATACCTACGCAAGCCTTATAGATAGCTCGTTTATGCCTTTTGCTTAGCATATCTAGAAAGCAGCTCTCACGTTTCATATTGAATAAGCATAAGAAGCTTCAAAGATTCCCAACGATTTATATTCAGAATTATTTAGTCCTTTTCAATTCTGAAAACGTAGACATGTAATTTGTCTTCTATTCAATTAGCATTGCGATGGTAAGTTGCCACTTTAATCAAAAGTGCAGGTACTTTAATTTGCCCTGTCATAGTACGTATTAAATTTCATCCAAGCTATAACCCCACGCGGTGCAAGTAAATTAAACATAAATCACTCCTACACTTGTTATACAGCTATTTATATTAACTTCACTATAGCGGTATTATGCAAAGGTTTAACATGGCTTTGGAAAAAAAAACTGCTATTTAAATATGTACAAATGTGTGCTTCGGTATTATAAATCTCTTGAAAATGTGGCTTGTAAATCATGTACCTATACAAATGAATTTCATGATGAAATAATTCCATACGGTGGGATTGGATACCTACTTAGGTAATATGACCGCATATTCGCCATATTGTTGGCAGGTAAATTCTCCTAATGTACCTATGCGAAAAGTTACCCGTCCATAAAGGGCCATCACACAGCCGTCAACCAAGCATGCTGTACATCAAACTAAGTACCCCTACGCAAAAATTTTTGCTGGGAAACTGGGAAAGGACTTTTTTTTTAGGGTCAAATATCACATTTTACGGTAAAACACAATGTAGCACTCTTAAAACATTGTGCTACTGGATGCTTTAAAACGGGTCATGGAGGTACCTAATTTAGGTAAAGTTATAACTTAAAAAACAAGTAGGTATTTACAAAAAAAACAATTGTGAAAAATTTGGAACTTTGCCCCCAATATTGCGATTGGACTGCAGTATTCCGCGCTGAGTGACGCGTGTTCCATCCCCGCACGGAACAAATATTTGTATGGCCTGCAGATAGTTGTTTCGGGTCTGGGTAATTTGTGTATGTGACCTTATATGTTTGTGAACACACCCACGATACAGGAGGAATTCCTAGACTAGACTAGAGGCAAGGTTCTAAAAAAAAGTCCGTAACGGGTTATTTTTTTAGAGTTAGATCTTAAACCACAGAGTAAACGTTAACCCCTATTACAAGATTTATAGAGTGACTGATCAGTTGCAGAGGCGTCTCTAGCCCATGTAGCGCCCGTGTGCAAACAAAAACAAAAAAAAAAGTTACCTAAAAAGGTAACTTTTTTTTTCTTTTTTTTGACGCCTCTGATTATGATGATCCATGTTATGATTCATATTATAATCCATATTTTGATCCATATTATGATTTTTATTATGATCCATATTATGATCTATATTATGATCCATATTATGATCATATTATGATCTATGTTATAATTCATATTATAATTCCTATTATGATCCATATTAAGGTTCAATTAGGGTCGGTGTTTCGGTGTGTGTACACATACTTAGTAAAAACACACTGAAACACCGACCTGGCGATCGCCGCCCCCTAGGACCGCAGCACCCTGGTGCAACGCACACCCTGCACTAAAGGTAAAGACGCCTCTGATTATGAATCCATGTTTTATGATATGATTCATTTTACGATTATGATCATATTACGATTCATATTACGATCATTATTATGTTCATAGTATGTTCATTATTATGATCCATATTATTATCATATTATTTTCATATTACGATCCATATTATGATCCATATTATGTTCATATTATGTTCATTATTATGATTCATATTATGATCCATATTATGATTCATATTATTATTTATCATAATATGATAATAATCCATATTATTCATATAACGATCATATTATGATCATATTATGATCCATATTATAATTCATATTATGATTCATTTTAAGATAGTAGCTGCCAGTATCTTCGGAACCTTGCCTAAAGGGACTCCTTTTAATAATATATTTTAGTTACTATGGTTTTTATTTTTAGGTTCTTTGTTCTATTATATATTTTTTTTTTTTTTTTAAGATTACATTATGATTCATATTATGATCATATTATGTTCATTATTATGATTCATATTATGATCCATATTATGATTCATATTATTATCATATTGTGATCCATATTATGATTCATATAACGATCATATTAGGATCATATTATGATCATATTATGATTCAAATTATGATCCATATTATGAATCATATTATGATCATATTATGATCCGTATTATGATTCATATAACGATCATATTATGATCATATTACGATTCATATTACGATCATATTATGATTCATATTATGATCATATATTATGATTCATATTATGATTCATTTAAAGATACATATTATGATTCATAATATATTATGATTCATACTATGATCATATTATGATCCATGTTATGATTCATATTATAATCCATATTATTATCCATATTACGATTCATTTTCCATATCCTTATTTTGAAACTTATTATGATCCATATTAAGGTTCAATTTGGGTCGGTGTTTTTTTGTGTTTTTCCACATACCAGCAGGGCTATTGTGTATCTTTTAATGACAGTGGATAACTTATAATGTCTATCAAATAACTGTCAAATGGTGAGTTTTTAAGAAAAAAATGTACCAAACCATAACCAATTTACAGTTAATCTATGGACATTTCTGATAGCCACTGACGTTAAAAAGATACGCAATAGGGGGGCAGCCCCCCTATTGCGTATCTTTTAATAATAGCCCTGCAGTACGTGGAACCAGGTACTCCATAGCGAGCGGGCGATCACCGCCGCCTAGGACCGCTGCGCCCGGGTGCAACGCGCACCCTGCACTAAAGGTACCACAGTTGATACCACAGGGTTCTTTTTTGTCCGTGAAAGAAGATAGTTACTCCTCGCTCGGTGCATTTGCTCTTTCATTTTGGCTTATTATGTAGGTACAGGTAACCCAAAAAGGATAAGGGACAAAGTTAACCCGTTAATCAAATGTATGGGGGTAACCTTTAACTTCATTAATCGGTCTTTGGTTATCTGTAAAACTCATACCCAGACAAAATATCTTTTAGCGCCTAGAGTTCTCGTCGGAGCAATACGCAACCAGTGGGAGCCTAAGAGGATTAGCTTTTAGCTTGTGGACAGTTTGTAGACTTCCGTCAGTCTAGTCTATCTATTGTCTTAATGAAGACAATTGAAGGCCAGACGGAGGCTTAAGATATAGTACTGACAATGAGTAATGTTTCCATAGTGATTGGAGAGTGCCAGATTAAGAGCCCAACAAAGGTTTCAAGAGATTATCGCCGAATACCAGATCTATCCTAACACCTGGGCGTAAGGTACATGGACATATTTTTGTGTAGTATAAATGTCAAGCAACATGCTCACGTGAATAATGACGTGAATTTTAAGGCATCGAAAGACGTCGCATCACGTAATTATGGACGTCAATTTTGACGTGAGGATGTCACAAATTAGTGCGTCATTAATGACGTGATCAGCTTACGTGATATCGACGTCAAGTATAACGTATACCATGTCGTCGCATTCGTCGTGATAATCACGTCATAAATGGCTAAATTAGAGTAGTACCGAGGCCGGGCCGACCCGCGACGGGAGTGGAGCGAGCCCCGAACATCCCGTCAGCTTACAAAAATCAGATTAATATACTGGTCCCTCAGTGAGGGAACTTTCAGATATTAAGCTGAAAAGAACAGATACTACACTTTGATCTTAGCCAAAAGGCCGAGAAGCGATAACACATCTAAGTAAAGCAGGGGTTGTCATTCGCTCGCGGAGAATCTTAACACCTTGATTCAGAAACGTGACGTCAGCGTACAGCGCCATCTATCGAGCAGTGGCGCTACTAGATATCAAGTGGGTGGGCTCCGAATCACGTTACTTGATGACGTCTTAAAAAGCAAACGACGACATATAGCTCCGAATCACGTTACTTGATGACGTCTTAAAAAGCAAACGACGACTTAAAGCTCCGAATCACGTCATTTTATTACGTCATATATGACGAAAGACGTCATTGTTTCAAAGATGACGTCAGTTTATCGTCATTTATCACGTGAGCGTGTTGCTTGTTAGTGAAGACGAGCCTAAATGTCTGACACAACCCTCAGTGTTGCCAAGGCAATGAGATCCAAAAAGGGCAAATTAAATTACGCCATCAAATAGTTCACACACATGGTACGCAGTACGCACAAAAACAAACGTTTCGCAATTGATAAATGAGTACGATAAACCCACGTATGTTATTTGACGCAGAGAATAGAAAAAGTCGACCTTGCTGTCTTAAATCACATCGTTGACCTACTGATCCATAAGCCGACCTTTGTTACTTGTGCCAGCAGAGGTCAGGAACCTTCAATCAAGTTTCTTATATCGGTGAATGTCCATAATAACGTATTTTTCCTTAATTATGAGTGAAGTGCGATAATCGTTACTTGTCACTCAAAATGTAACGGCTCGTTCTCGACCTCAGGTGATGGGGACTTAGGGACGAGCGCAAAACGGACTCAGGCGAGATGCGTTCTCGTATGTCACTTATTGTTTCCTTCGCATGTGTAGGTACCTTCGAGTCGCAGTCCGTGACGCGGTAATTAAAGGTAAAGCCGGTCGGGGCCGCGGATTTTTGTACTAGATAACGTGGCCTCGGAACATGGGAACTCGCAAGGGCAAAGAAGGAACATGGGTTCGGTTTTTAGTCAGTAGAAGTCTGACACTCCCCTTCGCTCTGCCCAAGAGCGGAGGGCGGTCATTTGATGATTTTCCACCCACCAAAAAAAAAAGAAAAAAAAAAGGAGTTATTTACTATAGGTACTTACGGACCTTGTAGAAACTAGAACAAATATCCGTACCTTCAAGCGTTTTTGCCATACCTAGGTATTAGGTATTGGAATCAAATATCAATGACAATGTGTCCGTGGCGCCAAGGGCGGATCCAGGATATTTTTTCTTGGGGGGGCACATCACATGTAGTCTAGTCAATAAGTGCTATTAAAATATGAAGGAGATGTCATTCGATTCGGAAAAGCGTGTTTGTCGTGCTTCCCCTACTCCCTGGATCCGCCCTTGCGTGGTGCTACTGCAACAGGGCTTAGACTTGTTATGTCCGTCTCCTGATAGGGAGGAAAGTGGAAATTATGTTTTTCCTATTCCTCCGCTATTGATTGTCTCCGTGCTTTTCTGTTGGTCGCCACTGTTGGTTCTGGCTTTCAGAAGTTGCAGTGATTTGGGAATAGTATGGCGAGCTTATCAGACCCGAAGGAAGCGAAGAAGTTAAAAGCATAGAATTTCACAATTGAAAAAAACCTATGCTAACCTTGTCGAAACGAACGAATTAAGAAAACGATATACATGCCAACGTTCTATAATACGTTTCTTGTTCGTCCAATTAAGCGCGAACGACAGTTTCGGCGCGAGTGTGCGTTTACCTTTATGGCATACTTTATGAAGTTCACTTTTGAATGAAAAAGTTTTGTAGCATGTATATCAAAAATGACGCAATGCATGATAAACAAGTGCCTTTCGGCTTTGTTACGGGACTTTTAACGATCAAATAATGGTTTAAAACTTTTGGCCTATTACAACAGGTCCTGAAATATTCAATTCCACTAATTTGGGTTCAATGCAATAGTCATTCTTCTCTTGTTAGCGAAATCGTCGTTCGCACAGTCTATCCATCGTTCTAATCTGCCCCCGCCGCCCCCTCCTCCACTACTCTTATAACTATCCAAAACATTTCCTCAATCCGATGAGGATTCATTCTAGTGATCGCAGGCTGGATGCAATTAAAATTAAACTTGATAATAATCGCCTACATTTCATTTTGGGGGGTGGGAAATCATCAAATGACTACTCCCGCTCTGGGGTACGAAGTACATATACCTCAATGGCTCTGGGCGGGGCGGTAGGGAGTGTCAGACTTCTACTGACTAAAAACCACTCATGTTCCTTCTTAGCCCTTTGTGCCGAGGCCGCGGTATCTCTTTCGAACAACCCGAAGCCCCGACGGGTGATAATCATCGCCTTCAACTAGCTTTAATAAATATTCACAATACAAAACATATTCAAAAGCTGCATTCCTTACAAATAAAACAACAAATTAAATAGACGTCCGTTTAATATAAAATACAATAAATTGATAAATAACGCGCTAGTCTCGCACTAGGTTGATGTCGATATTGAACTGTCCCTTTTCAAGGTCGCAGGCTGCTTGGTATCGCCATTTGAAGGTGCTGCTTGCGTTGTGCGGTTTTCTCTGTGGAGGAAAATAAGTATTGGTTACTTTTATGTTTGTAAGTAACGTAAGGCACATTTAAGGGGACGGTGAACGAACATTTCTCCATACAAACGTAATACCAAAATCATTCGCGATACGAACATATTACCAACTTAAAATTATGTTATTCGGATACAGACGATATTTATCTAGGTTCCTATTAAACTTTTTTTTTTAAACATTTACTATTTTCGGTGTGAGACAGGGAGACGTCATATCTCCGAAACTGTTTACCGCTGCATTGGAGGATATCTTCAAGGTTCTAGATTGGAGAGGACTTGGCATCAACGTCAACGGCGAGTACATCACTCACCTTCGGTTTGCCGACGATATAGTGGTCATGGCTGAGACCATGGAAGACCTCAGTGCAATGCTCGATGACCTCAGTAGAGCTTCCGAAAGAGTGGGTCTTAAAATGAACATGGACAAAACCAAGGTTATGTTGAATGTTCATGTAACACCCACTCCTATCAAGATCGGAGACTCTACGCTCGAAGTTGTGGACGATTATGTCTACCTGGGACAAACGGTCCAGTTGGGTAGATCTAACTTCGTGAAAGAGGTCAATCGTCGAATCCGACTCGGCTGGGCAGCGTTCGGGAAGTTGCGCGGTATCTTCTCGTCCAACTTACCCCAGTGTCTCAAGACGAAAGTCTATGACCAGTGTGTGTTGCCAGTGATTACATACGGGACCGAAACGTGGTCGCTCACAATGGGCCTCATCAGAAAGCTCAAAGTCACCCAAAGGGCAATGGAGAGGGCTATGCTCGGAGTTTCCTTGCGTGATCGAATCAGAAATGAGGACATCCGCATGAGAACCAAGGTTACCGACGTAGCCCGAAGAATCGCCAGACTTAAGTGGCAATGGGCAGGGCACATTGCTCGCAGAACGGATGGCCGATGGGGCCGAAAAGTTCTGGAATGGCGACCGCGAACCGGAAGACGTTGCGTTGGAAGGCCTCCCACTAGGTGGACCGATGACCTGGTCAAGGTTGCAGGAACCCGCTGGATGAGAGACGCACGGGACCGGTCAATGTGGCGACGCCTGGGGGAGGCCTATGTCCAGCAGTGGACGTCTTTTGGCTGAAATGATGATGATGAATGATGACTATTTACGAAATGCAAGCGAATTGCATTTCGTCCATAGTAAATAGCAATTCGCTTGCATTTCGTAAATAGTAAATGTTTTAAAAAAAAAGTTTAATAGGAACCTAGATAAATATCGTCTGTATCCGAATAACATAATTTTAAGTTGGTAATATGTTCGTATCGCGAATGATTTTGGTATTACGTTTGTATGGAGAATGTTCGTTCACCGTCCCCTTAAGCGGTGGTCTCGGCCGATAAATGGCGGTCCTCAAACCATGTCAGAGGCTCTTTCACTACACTAGGGTGTGTGGGGCCGTTAAACCTTACTTTAGAAAAAATCTAATCTATCAATCCAAGTCTCAGTGCCGGTTGGTGGTTGTCACATGCCTTCAGATTTTAAGTTTTAGGATTTGACAGTTTTCGGGCGATGTTTTTTTTTTTTTTTTGTAAAACCCTTATTCGATTGACTTTACTTTTAGTGTAGTACACACAATAAAGAGTATTATTATTATAGGTACCTACTGCATATTATTATAACTGATTGTCTAGTAAAATACACAATCAGTTTGATTACTTGACAACAGGGAAGTAGACTAGAGTAATTACTATGCAGGCTAGATTGCTTTAGATATAAATGAATGTAAGTTATAATTATTGTTTTTATTATTATACTTGTTGCCGACTGGCTTTTTGCTTTGATCTTTAAATAGGTCTGTAAAGCTATTTTACTGCCAGTGTAAATGGCATTATTATATTATAAACGACTCATAAAAGATAAATAGGTTTAGGCTAATATTATTATTATATTTCTTACTGGCCTAATTGGACTACTTTATTTCTACCACTTGATTTTTTTAATTGTTTATTGCGAAGTAATACTTGTTTACGTTACATGTTATATTATAATTTAACATTTTTCTCTAATAAACTTTCCGTATGTCTGTGACATTGCAGCTCCCAACCGGAGAGCTCCATTTCACCTTGGTAATCCATTCATCACTCAAATAACAATTCAAGTTACTGAGGCCATTTTAAGGGAACATTAGGGTATATGTTTTTAGGAATTACATCACGGTTATCAACTCCATAATAAAAACTCGCTAATTACATATTTTGTTGTCTTAGTCCAATGCCACCATAAACCAACTAAAAGGATAACTAATGGCTATCTGCAGTTTAAGTTGTATAATTCAAAGCTTTTCTCGGGGCTATGGTTTGAATCCATTAATCTCTCACTAAATGTAGTTTACAGGCTTACAGTATCGAGGAAGCTATTCGTCACGGTTTTATTACATTCATCAATATTTTAAATGATTATGCAAACATTGTTATTAAATATTCCGTTGATCCGACTATTTTACTGTTACTATGAAGGCTTTAAGGCGTGTCAAATATAATTATGAAGGTTAATCCATACTATAAATACGAAAGTAACTCTGTTTAAACGTTAACAATCTGGTTGCAATCCCATCCCAGCGACAACGCTGTTTCGATCGGGGCGTCACCCACATTATTAGTTCTTTCGAATAGGACCGACGTGGACCACTTGTCGTTGGTTTTATCTAGCTCGACCCATTATATTCTTATATTCTACGGAGTGTGCCGCGATACCTTCAGGACTTAGATTAGAATGCGATATTTTCTTTCAATGTGGGAAAGGGCCCTCAGCCATTTATAATATTATAATTCCTATGAATCATAGGAATTTCATATAAAGTAAGGAAGAAGAAAACAAGCTGCGCCGACCCCAAATGAATTTGAATAAGGGCAAGAAAATGATTATGATTATGATTATGATGATGAATCATAGGAATTTCGTTCTATACAATGTTTTTAAAGCTATGCCAGTTGATAGTACTTACAAGTATCTTGACCGCCTGTCTGGTGTGAGGGTCCCAGTCCACTCTCTGTCCCACGACGGGTGGCTGTGTTGGCCCCGAACTCTGCTGGCTCCCAATCTTCCACACCGTCCACAGTGCGAACCCGTTCACTTGTGCAGTCTCTTCTGCCTGTGGTTTACTAGAAAAGTTAAATAAAAATGGTAGTTAATGGACCTTTTATAATTTGTGCAACGAAAAATGATTTATTTCCGCCACTTTTTCTCCCTAAACAATACGCAAGGATTTAGGGAAAGGCGGGCGGGCGTTTTATGGTCTGTTTTATGTAATTTTTAATCAATCAAAAAGTAACGATCACGCCTGTTATCCCCGAGGGGTTAAACAGATATGCATTTAGTAGTACACCTACATATCGCCAGTTATTTAAGTACCATGCAATAGGAGGCCATTTTGTTGCCATCAATAGGCACAAATCCAGACTTCGTGGCTGCTAGTGAAATTAAATTACTGAACTTAATAACACTTTGCAAGAACGAGGTATAGGCCAAACCAAGTCCAACAGTCAAGAATGATATTATTTTGATTTTTCTTAATTTGTTATTCAACTATAAATAATATAATAAATCTTTATTCAGAATTCTAGAAAGGTAAAATAACAATATGAATCTTAAACTAAAAATATAGGTAAATAATGTAAGACGCCTGTACTAGGAAAATCCTGTATCACAGGCTGTAGCAGCTCAATCAGTATAATATAATCTAGGACAGTAGTTTTTTGTTTATTACGATACAATACAATAACATTTCATAACGAAAAATATATTTTAATTAACTTAAACTATATTAGCTTACAACTAAACTACAAACAACTAAACTGCACAAATGGCCTGAGAACTGAGGGATATTTCAGCAGGTCGTTCCCACAACGATTGAACCCTACTGTTACTTAGACTCAGACTTACAGTACTTCAACCACGCCGTCGATGGCGTACTTGGGCTCGAGCCGGGAGTAGATGACCGTCAGCAGTCTGACGGGCTCTCCGCGACTCTTGCACGGGTACTCCCACAGTGGCTGAGCTTCTATCTCGGCGTCGCTGATTGTGCTCGAACTCTGCAGATTAACAACATTATTCTTTATTATTGTCGTCTTAAATAATTGAATCCGATCGCCAACCCGCCTGCCAAGCGTGGCGATTATGGCAAACCCCCCCCTAAGCAAAAATTACACTTAGGGGAGGCCTATGTCCAGCAGTGGACGTCTTTCGGCTGAAATGATGATGATGATGATGAAATAATTGAATGCAACAGTCAGTTAAGAGTATTACATCAGTGAATGAGAAGAAATTGCAGTATTACAATGCGCAACCTACAACGATACAGTTTGTATTCTGTTTCCCTACAAACTGAGGGGCTTGTGGCTAAATAACAATAGCCCTCGGGTGACCCGAGGCCTGATCGACCCGTGTCGGGTCGATCTCCAGATTAAGCCGCGCTTGCCTAGGTTGGTCCATCCTAAAGAATTTCTTCAGTGCCTCGAAAAGCACGTTTAGCCGTTGGTGTCGGCTGTCATATTATGTACATCTTTGACAGTGGTTACAAGTAGTCAGTGGCCCGAAAGTTCAACACATACCTAACTAGTCATAACAAGGGGTATCGTATTACCTAGTACCTTTTAACTGGGTTGTGGAAGTTAGATAGGATACTACGAGTCCGTCAAATCTTAATATTGTTCATCGAAGTAACGTGATCATTGTCATTTATTTCGTCTTATTTCAGGATGGCTTGGCTTGTTTAACTCTTTTGACAACAGTGTGTCAAATTCGGGATATTCATGTGTTATGTACTTAATGCTAATATTTTTCTGTGCTATTAGTGTGTTTAATTAGATGACAACGCGACTGTGTTTCTTGCTTTTCAAAAAAGGGTTCTATCTTGTGAACCTTTAAGTCGAGTTTCGTAAACTAACAACTTCTAGGACTGAAATAGAACTTTCGTAGACGATTGACGTAGTAAAGTCATGAAGACTTCACGATTCAGTAAAAACCTTGCAAGTTTGAAGATAGCACAAACATTCTGGCAGACGCTAAGCGCTAAGGTAAAGTAATTATGTAGTGATGGTTTTCGGTAAAGGCCATAAACAAACCGGCCAAGTGCGAATCGAATTCGCGCATGAAGGATTCCGATTGTTCCGAACTATCGTAGTAACAGAGCGACCTTTATTCTTTTTTCAATATTTGTTGTTAATTTCCAACACAATTTATTTCGCATCATAAGATACAGTCCACTAACAGACAGACGGACGGGTAGTTACACTCCGGATACGGAATCCTAAAAACGAAGCCCGAAACCTGACTAACATAGCCAGCCCCTGTCTACTTCTAACGAGAATTATGACAGGCAGAAGTCTAAAGACCCTGTAAGTGGGAAGTAACAATAATTTGATTCAGAATTTTGACCACCTCGTCAGTACCTTATTTTACATCATCATCATCATCATCATCAGCCTATAATGTTCCCACTGCAGGGACTCAGGCCTCCTCTCTAGGAGAGGGATGGGCTATAATCCACCACGCGGGCCCAGTGCGGATTGGTAGATGTCGCATATCTTCGAATTTTTGGTTCTAAGACATGCCGGTTTCCTCACGATGTTTTCCTTCACCGTTTTGAGAGCAGTGGTGATGAAATAAATTACACAAAGTAATGCGCCTGCCTGGGTTCGAACCCACGACCAACTGTTCGTAAGTCGGGGCCGCCACCACTGAGCCACCACTGCTCTCTTTATTTTACATAACATAAATAAATAAACATACGTACACTCACCTCAACTAATTTGTCAAACACGGCCATATCGATTCCTTCACACTGTCCCAGCGGTGTGGCGATCTTATGCAAGTCTTGGAACTCCACCGGCATAGCCCAAATCTCACAGCAATCCGGCAGGAGAGTCGTACAGTTGTACAAATTACTCTTGTGTTGAAACAAAAGATACGCCATCTTTAAATTCTCCCACGGCAATATAGCACTCGTATAATTAGGATCACCAATCACAGCTGTCACTTCACCTATTATTTCATCTGTAACTTCAGGTATAATATATACATTTTGAAGACAATTTGCATCAATATATTCTTGTAGAATACCGATATTTAACTTCAAACTTTCAAGTATATAAACTTTTTTGGCGCCAAATTTCGATGCAGTTAACCCCATGAGACTAGCTCCATTCACGTCTAGAACAACTGAATTCTCGTTTATATTTTCTTGCAATTGTCCTAGAAACTTCTTACTTCGTTTTCCATCATTTAGGTATGATACGTGAGTTCTAGATAAAGCCATGTGGACTCCACAATCGCAGTTAGGTCTCTTATAGTTCTGTCTTTTGTTAGATTCGGTTTCTAGATAGAACCAGAGTGAGTATTCGTCTTGGCATGAGATAAGGGTTGCTTCCGAGTCTTTCTCTAGCGTGATGTCCTGTGGTAGGTAGTAGACTGCTTGCATCCAGTGGTCGCGCCAGGGTATGGTGTCTTGTGGTCGTTCAGCTGATGTGTTTGCGTCAGGGTGGCACCACCAGGGTGCACAGCTGAGGCAGATTCGGCCTAGAATAGAAAATTTTGAAGTTTTATTTTAGGGCTTCTTAACCATATTCAGTATTTTGAGTATGATTTTCTAAATCAGTTTTGTTCGTCCTTGGAAACTACATCAGAAACGAAAAGTTAAAAAAAGTGGCGACGTCGCGTCACGGGCGAACATAGCCTCCCCACCACGCCTTATCATGGCCATAACTACTGTATTTAAACTCTTAGGGAAACCAAGATGTCACCAACTGATTACATTACATTAAAATTGTTTTCAACTAAACAAAATTAATAAATATAACTGAAAAAAAGTTCTTTCAGTTTATTTATCCCCGAAATTGTGTGTGCCAGATGAGCTTCAGATGAGGTTTAACCCCAACCTCATTTGAAGAAACAGAGTGGGAATGCGTCGCACGCGGCAGCATTGACGCACGGCTCTTTAAACATAATTATGTATAACGAGCGTCGAGCGACAGAAAGAGATAGCAGCATAACAAGTTTCTGACAAAAGTAAAGAAAACTGCAATCAAACTCACCTTCAGGATCCATATTAAGTTCCCACCACATGAACACCACCTGTGCACTGCCCGTACCACTGACAGTGAAGTCTTGTTTCACAGTCCGCTTCATAATGATGGGTGAACGTCCTGACCAGTCATAGTAGAACACCGGGATCTGGTCCGATAGCTCACGGAATGTGTGACGAGGCAACTGGGAGAGTTGTAAGTCATGGACAGCTGCCGAACCGGGGCAGTCAACCATCTGATGGCAGAAATGTCAACTTTATTTGTTTATCAGTAAATCTAAATATAATATATCTTGATAGGTGTTGTAATTGATCAGTAGGAATATACATCATTTTTCAACTTGATAACAACAAATCAAATTGAGTATTCTTTTACGAGCATAGACTTCAACAATGTAAGTACTATTAACTAGTTTTCAAATCAGGAGTCATAGAAATCCTACATATTATGTGATTTTGAATACTTATTGGTGATTTGAGTTTGTAATTGATAACTTTTGACAGTAGCTTTTAACAGCAGTAGACAGTTCTGGCATAAGCCTGGTTTCATTCAAATTAATGGACTCATCATGACAATAGGCAAAAGTCTCCAGAAAAATGTTTTTTTTTTTCAATTAAATCTGGTTTACCTTTTGTGGTGTCCTCAGCACAACATCAAGTTCAGCATCAGCAAGATCATTGAGTTTGTTCCACTTCCACAAAGTGGGACACTCAACCACTTGTGCATATATTACTGCAGAGTCCGGCACAACTATACAGTCTGCCTCTAACAGGCATTTGTGTGCATGAGCAAATGTTGACAGTGCCCCTGAAAATAATAACATTATTTTACTGTAGATCAAAAACTGGGGAAAACCTGGATGAGGCTGCACAGGACCATGGAGAATGGCACAAGAAAAGGGAGGTCTATACCCAGCAGTGGGTGAGTTCATGCTGTGGATGATGATGACTGTAGAATTGTAGATCATAATATACAGTATAATCTCACAAATCCGGCACTTCGATAGATCGGCACGTCCAATAATCCGGCACCCTCCGCCCACGCCTCCCTCGCCCCTCTACACCTGTGTGCTTTGGTTACTCGCGTCGTCACGAATAGCAAGGACTACAAGTTGCACAAAAGCAGACCTCAATTAAGGATTATTTTATTTAAAACTAAGTAATTACACACTATGAAATGCTTTCTTTTATTCATTACCTATGATTTTTTCACTATAATCCAGTAATCCGAACATTCCAATAATCCGGCACCCTCCTTTTAATAGTGCCGGATTAGTGAGATTATACTGTATATCTTAACAAGACTTTTTCTTTCTTAAAATGGTTTGTTTGTTTGCTTTGACTGAATTTTGAGGTGACAATGCATGCAAAAATATGGTTATGATGGTTCTTTGTGTATAATTAGAATTCAGTGCATTCATTCAAACACACTACCAAGGTCTCCTCATAAAAATAACACACTAAGCTATTATTACACCAATTCTTCAATAGCTATAATATATTTCACAAACTACTAGCTTAAAAATATTTCCAAGGTTGAATTACAAATATGTATCTTTTAGTAGTCTGAAAGTGGCTTAACAGCGAGGGGACTAACAAAATCCCTTGCAAACTCCTCACCTTCACCAATCAACTCGGTATCAAACACCTCCGTAACCAAGATATTAGCTCTCTCCTTCATATCTCCATCTTCACCAACCGTGATCTCTGTGGATCTCTTCGGTATCAGTTTTATCTTGTCTTCAACACCGTTTATTTGAAGAATCTTTGCACAGCACTCTGCCATTGGTTCGAAAGCTTCACAAGCCACTACGGAGTCAGCACCAGCACGAGCTGCCATTATTGATAGAAGACCTGTTCCAGTGCCTGTAATTATATTAGAAACTCAATTCAGTTTTAGTTTCAAATTTCAGATTAAAACTGTATAGTCAGTCAATGTACATAGTCTTAAATTAATTATCTGTAGCAATGTGGGGTCTGATCAGGGGTCGTCTTAGTATTTTTATCAATCCCCAATGATTCACTCACCGGTACATGATGAACATTCTCCGTAAAAGATGTTACAAATCATATTAACTACAAACCTATATCCAAAACATTTGCTTTCTTTCCATTGCTATGCATTTTTTCTATAGCAAGCTGGAGAGCTGTCTGATACTTCTTGTTCCTCTCAGTATCGTGCAGCATATCGGCAAATCCAGATCGCGCTATTTCCTGGTGAAAATCATAGTTTTCGTCCTGCACATCCCACTCCGTACTGCCAGTAATAGGGTTCCTCTTCTGGGTGAAAACTTTCATCTTCGTAGAGACGGTGCTTTTAAACCTGAAACACGAAAACTTTCATTTTATAGCCCAGGATCCCGATGGTCGCAAAAGTTGTTATCAAACAAACCTCTTCGTTACAAAAATATTATTGAATCTGACTAAATGTATTATTCTCATTTAGAAAAGCATTATTTGAATAATAATCTTTAACTTTAATTAGAACTAATATGTAATTAATAAACACCGATTTATATGTATTTTTATAACCTAAAAATGGCTTCAGAGCTCTTCTTTTGTTATTTTTGTGTGACTGACAAGTGACAAGTCTGACAGTGTCATGACATTAAATTCGCAGTCCGGAAATAATTGTAGCGTCTACGCGATTTCTGGATGATATTCTCTTGATCAACTTATTTTATGTGATAATTTAGTTCTAAATAGTAAGACACTTTTAATACAACATAAATATAAAAATATAATTGTGTAGGTATTTGGCGATAATTGTATGTACTCGCATAACGTAATGTCGTATCCATAAAAATTATATTTGTGGCCACCGGCCAGTAAGCAGTTTGCGGGCTGATGTCAATATTCTGTACACACTGTCGTTTTGAAGTGAGTTGTCATGCACTTGTAAACAAGTAAATATATGTATGTTTTTTTCAGCAATACTAGATTATAATATAAATCTAGAATATTTTTTATCAGTCTTACAAAATATTTCGAGAGTTGTACATTTTTTTTAATGGCAGCATGACTCCGTAGTTGTCATTGTCAGCGGCTTGAGCTTTCATTAGACGTTTTTCTATCATGGCGGCCGCCGTGGGTAGGATTTGTGGGGCACGTCTTTTGAGAAATAATGGCATAGTTGTTCCCCAGGTACTGGAAATAGTTCTAAACATTTTGTTATATAGTTTAAATTGTTAGTAGGTACCCTTACCATGTTCAATATGTTACCAATGACGAAGAAGTTCAAGTTCGAAGTGTCACGGAAAACTGCTGTATTTTAGGAATTTGTGCTAAACCATGAGCCTCGTAACGTGTTAAATCCGATGACGTGGTGTTAGGGGACCCTCTGGACCGAAAATTAGCAGCGAGTGTTTAAAATAAATTTTCATGGGCAAGTGATAACCTATTCTGCATTATGTAACAAGTACATTGGAAATCTAATGGAAGCTGTCCGTTGCAGGTATGTCAGCTGTCCAGCAGAGCCCAAGGATGGACAAGGAACAGAAAAATGGTAAGTGTTATTCAATTTATTTTTAGCAAAAGGAAATATTTTGAAAATATGCCCACGTAATCTTCCAAAAGACGCATTCGAAATTATCGCTATTGATTTTATGCTGTGATATATCTAGGAGTACGAGTAACTTTTATATTAAGTTTTGCTTTTTTCAAAAAAAAAATATTATTGTATAGAAGCTGCTTGGTAGATTACTGAGTGAACAAAAGCTCTTGGTCAGTGGGTCGTCTTAGGGGACTTGAAAAATTACTCAAATGATAACCAAAAAATGTATTGTGTAATAATAACAGTACTTTAAAACAATAGTTGTATTGCCACATAACTTAATTTCATGTGTGATTCTGTTAAAATAGTATTAGTGCATACAATAGATATGGCCTAACTGCATGGTATTTAAATGTTTTAATATGTTACCATAACTTACAAAAAAAAGTTACACTAATGATGATAAACTAAAATATAATAAAATTGATAATCATTAAATTAAGTAAACCACTTAAAATACTTTAGTATTCTCTTAAAGAGGAGGACTTGGTCTCTGCAGTGGGTACAATATAGGCTGATGATAAAAATGACTTAAAATACTGCTTCCTACTTTAATCTCTATTTTTCAAGGTTTTTTTTTTGTTAATTTCTATATTTTTTCCTCAACAGTGGCTGTCATCACTGGGAGTGGTAGGCGGTGGTGTGGGTGCACTGCTGTTCGCTCTTGAGCAGTCAGTCCAGGCTTCAGGATCTGAAGCCCATGCACCACACCTGCCTTGGAGCCACGATGGCTGGTTCAAATCATTAGACCATGCCAGGTATGTTCAGCACATGAGTGAAAACAGTTGATAATAAAATTACCACATGCCATGCTAAAGATAGGTTTGTGATTGCAAGTTGCAATTTCATGTCAGTGAGAATCAATGTAAAAGAGTAGCCATGGAGTTTCTTGTCAATTCATCTCCATAAGCATTCAACCCAAACTGTGCACCTTTTTCTCAACATTTTAAATGGGCACTTTGAAGAGATTCAGAATGTAGTGTGTGTGTGTGTTTCAAAATGTAGGTTTATTTGTTGTACTTATGTTCCTATTGATATTAGTAGGTGATCAGTTATAGATATAAAAACTCATCTACCAGATAACTACAGAAAAGGGTAAAGAACTTGTATGGTCATGGTGTTTTATTGCCAGATAGAAAACTTAACCATAAACATGGTGAAACTGGCCCTTATATAATTCAATTACAACATTCACAAACAAAAGTTTAACTATGTTATGACTTAACTATTACTTTAAACCACTAAAATGAATACCTACTTGAGTTGACAATTGGAATTTGGATCATATTCTTCTAGACAAGCATACTCCACCCTTGGCTGTATTATTACTTCATTCAGGCGAGTTACGGCCAAACGCAAACCTATTTAGTACAAAAAATACATCTTTCAAGTTAAATTTTATGAAAAATGTGAATAAATGTTACAAAAAATCTTAAAATAATGATACAATGTTACATAACAAGAATAAAGAGGTTCTATAAAAGGCTTTGTTCAGCAGTTCACTGTGACAGATGTATATTTTTTCATAACTTTCTGACGCTGTGGTGAATCAGTGGTGATAGATAACATACAATCCTCATTCAATATCATCAAAGTAAATTATTTGTTATCTATTCAGCAATTTAAATAGATTGTAACACTGCTATAAAAAATGTATTAAGCTGTTACTCTATGATAGAAGGATATAAATCTACTTAGATTGATATCCTTTTATCATAGAGTAACAGCTTAATATGTTTTCAATTGAACCATAATTTTGTGTACATACTAAAACTACTCAAATACTGCATTTATCTAGTGTAAATATTTATGTTATCAGGAAAAGATAACAGGACTTCAAACAGTTTGAACTTTACAGGCTAAGGCACATTCATACACGTTTTATATAATACTAGCTTTTGTCTGCGGTTTCGCCCTCATGAAAATGTCGATTTTCCAAAATTTCATCCCCTATTTAACTCCCTTAAGGGTTGAATTTCGAAAAATTCTTCCTTATTCTTTGTCCACATTATAAAGGGAAACTGTGCAAGATTTCAGCTTTCTAGGTTCAAGGATTTGGGCTGGGTGTGGATGAGTCAGTCGGGACTTTTCTCTTTATCTATACAGATAAATCATCATAGGTGTTATGTTACCTAGCCTTTTCTCAACTAAGTTTGGAAGTGCTTCCGGTCTAACTAAATACAGGAAAAATAAATAAATGCTTCTATTTCTTCCCTAACAGTGTACGTCGTGGATACGAGGTTTACAAGCAAGTGTGCAAGGCCTGCCACTCGCTGCAGTACATCGCCTTCCGAAACCTCGTGAATGTGACTCACACTGAAGATGAAGCGAAGGCCGAAGCTGCTGACGTGAGTATCACATGATTAGAAAACTATGATGACTAGATCTAGAGGGTTTAGGCAAACTGACATTCTATCAACAGTAATGATGATGATGGTAATGTCAATCTTGAAATTATTGTTAAAAAAAACTAAGAAACGCGCTTTAGGTTGACGTCATTTAATTTCTCGTATTTTTCTTAGCAAACCCTTTGATTTGATACCAATATCATGAGAATGCATAAAAAATAACTGACCCGACATATACTGCATTGAGAATGACGTCATCTAGCTAAGCATGCATAGTTATCCAAACTATTTAGTTTATCATGCATATTATATTAAGTGTGTATTGTTTATCACATTGATATCAAAAATTTTATGGCAATCTTGAAAGTGGTTGAAGAAATACAAAAGATTTTGAAAGCGATGGCCAATGACCACTTGTCTAGGTTCTCTCTTGATATTAGGCAAAATGATGCATCAATACAAAAGTAATCATTCATGAAGGAGTTGATAAGGTTTACACTGGATGAATGGATATTGGACTACTACAGTTTCGTTTTCTGCTAAATATTCAATTTATTTGTGATCAAAAATGCTGAAATTATAATTGCTCTTATCAACCGTATGAAAAATTACACGCGTGGTTTGCTATCCAGCGATTCAATTGATAAGAGTAGTTTTACCATCTTTTTTTTTAGGATGTGGGAAATAATCAAATGACTCCTCCCGCTCTGTGCAGAGCAGTAGGGAGTGTCAGACTTCTACTGACTAAAAACCACCCATGTTCCTTCTTTGTCCTTTATGTCGAGGCCGCAGTGTCTCTTTCGAACAACCCGCAGCCCCGACGGGTTGGTTTACCATCTTCAAGGCCAGCACAGAATTTTCAGCATTGTTGATGATATAACCCTATCTTTCTCCACGAAACCTGTTGTAACAATTATGACGATTATTTATGAAAACATGCGCCTACAGTAACCTGCCCTAATAGAAAATCTTCTGATCCAAATAAATGGCAACAAGCCAGAATAGCAACAAACTTATTATATACAATCATGTGACACAGTGTTGTGGTGGAAACATGACTTGACAACTAGCAGCAGCTTTATGCAGACATTATATAACACTGCAGACGATTTGATAGTTGGATTGCCAGAAAATGTTAGAGCATTGACCCTTTACGTAGAATAAGAATTCATTTGAAACAACGCCCTAAGGAAGACGTAACTTCTATACAATCGGCGATAGTTGTCGCAAATATCGACCCTATTTCCTCGAAACTATGCATAAGTTTATAAATCTCAAACTTCTTTAGTTTGCTGTATTCCAAAACCAAATTGTTTGAACAATAATATTGTGAAATAGATCACTAATAATGCTACCTATTACCTGATGCTAGTTAATAAAACAAACCATTTAACATAAATTAGAAAAAAATACAAATCAGTAATTAATAAATTAGAGACTAACATTCTGTATCATACGGATTACAATGACTCATTTTATATGTTTGATACAAATGATTGAAAACTAGAATTAACACCTTCATTCTGAAAGATGGTAGTGGCATAATTAGCTCTTCAATATTTAGCTGTTAGAATTATTTTACCATAGGTACCATATTTTAATATTTCTTTGATAAATTCGTCAAGACAGGGATATTATTCCGCCGGTATTTTAGTAACTAATGCAATGTAAACAGTAGTAATATAAAGTAACAACGCAATAATATTCTTGTACACAGGTGATGATCAAAGACGGCCCTGATGAAGAGGGTAACTACTTCGAGCGGCCGGGCAAACTTTCCGATTATATACCGTCTCCATACCCCAACGAAAACGCTGCGAGAGCAGCTAACAACGGTAAGACTTTACAATAATCCAGCTTTTTATATTGATGACTTTAAGACTTCCTCTTATGTACTCATTTCTTATTTTATCCAATCTCGTAACTTCACATCCCCCTAACCATTCTCATCTCAGCCATAAACAAATGCCTCTCATTCATCCCTCTTGTGACCCAACATTCTGATGATATTGGAACATTTTCATTAATATTGTTCTATACAAAAAAGCGCCAGTGCTAACCTGGCCTATACTATGTCGTTAACAAGCCTAGAAATAAACTATTATTACTTCGATATGAAGCCAACCAGATAATGGAGATTAAATCTAATGCACTAAGAAAAGAACAATATCCTTAACATTATTCATCAAGTCGAGATCGCTAAGTTACGTCATCAAGCCATGCGTCATATGAATACGGAGACTCCATCGGGCTAATTTATTTTGACATAACTACTAAGTTTTCATTTAATAGTGAATGATCAGAAAAAACATGAATTGTTGGTAGCAAAGCTTTACATAAAAAAGTACTAACTATAGCTTCACCTACCTATAGCTTCACCTACCTATTTGATCTGTAAGATCACAAACTATAATTAGTAACTCAAAACATAAAATTGTTGAAAATTCAGTATCCACTGCACTATTCAGATAGAATGACCTACATCTACTTACTTGAATGCTGTATTTCCTAGTAAATTGGTAGCTAATTCCTATCTTTTCTCTTACTAGTCCCAACAGTTATGACATGAAGACGTAACTAAACTACATACGTAGTGTTTCAAATGAAGTAGGTATAAAAATGAGGAAAATGCTTGGTTTACTAAGGTTAGATAATAGGCAATACCTCAATTTTTGTATATAAAAAGTCAATATATAAAAAGCCTTGGCTATGACTTTTTGCTGTCATAGCTCCATTATAACTAATTGCCATACTACACCACTTAGTTCAGTCTGCACAAAGTCATATTTTTGTATGAGCTCATCTTGAATGTGACCATCAAAATCAAATTGACAACAATATTTTTCCATATTTCAGAGTTTGATCTTTAGCAAAAGTTGTTGATCCACTCATGAGCATTACTCATAAAAACTCTTTTTTTTTGTTGGAGGGTATGAAATCAAATGAAGACCTTTGTGTCCGAGGCTGCAGTATCTCTTTCGAGCAACCCGCAGCCCCACAGGCCTCATATAAACCCTTAACACCAACTTGGAGGTTATATTAAAATAAACATTTTGTTCTGATCCAGGTGCCTACCCGCCTGATCTATCGTTGATCGCCTCGGGTCGCAAGGGCGGCGAGGACTACATCTTCGCCCTCCTCACCGGCTACGTCGAGGCCCCTGCCGGAGTGGTGCTGCGAGAGGGACAGAACTACAACCCGTACTTCCCTGGCGGCGCCATCTCCATGGCCCAAGTACTTTTCGACGAGGTATGTAGACTGAAAAGCTTATTTGAGACTGGAATTTGCAAAGCAACTATTAGGAGTATTAGGACCCATGCCATAATAATACACAGGGCAGTTTCAAGTGCAGGGCAAGACAAATTGGCAGTAATCAGTAGTTGCTCAGCACTTTGTTTGGAGTTGCTACACTTCAAATATTTCAAATTTTGACAAGCTATAGAGTATTATGGCAACTTTTTATGTTTGAATCTTTGTCAAGCATGCACTGGAGATGTTAACCACGAATAAATCGTTCTAGGCGGCTGAATACAGCGACGGCACGCCCGCGACGGCATCGCAGCTCGCCAAGGACGTTGCTACGTTCCTGCGCTGGTGCTCGGAGCCCGAGCTCGACGACCGCCGACTTATGACCATTAAAGCAATCGGCATGTTTTCTATGCTCGCCGTCGTAGCCTACTACTTTAAACGACACAAGTGGTCAACACTCAAGTCTAGAAAACTAGCCTACAAACCTGTCTCTAAGAAATAAACAGCATAAACATAAAAACAGTAGTATAAACAAACGTTTTAGACAATTTTTTTTCTATAGGCACAGTAACATGTTATTTGTTTATAATATTAAATTAATTTATTTTATATTTCATCGCGTTTATTTCTTTCTTCAAGTTTCATGATCATGTTGCTTCGCTGTGACCGCTGTTACCATACGTATAAGGTTTGCGCGCCTCATGTGGCGGGGGGAGACTAGACCAGGTGCGATACTATATGACTGTAATAAAATAATATTGATTGATAGAGCATTTTGTCATCGCGTATGTTGGATGATTTAGCACAGTTAAATTACTTATTAATCTTAGGTAATTCGTTACAACTGTGCTTGTGATTTTCCATAAAGTTGTAACTGTGAATCAGTGTACAGTTCAATAAATGAGTTATTGAAAATCAGAATTCTTGGCTTTTTTTATTATTCTTTTTTAGTTTTCTTTTATCCCCAAATTCAACTTTCCCGATTTCCTTAATTTTTATAAGAAGCAAGAAAAAAAGCTTGTAAATAGATCGACATGTAACTCGTTACTTTATCGGTTACTTTCAACTTCGAAAATACCATACCCCTGTGAGTGTAAATATACAATTTTAGGATTTGATAGTACTGGTATTCAGCTGCATCCGGTTAGACTGGAAGCCGACCCCAACATAGTTGGGAAAAGGCTAGGCAGATGATGATGAGGATTTGATAGTATAGTTTTTAGGAAGTGGTTTCTCCACTAGGAATTAGTCTGATGTTGTGCCCGACTTGTTTATGATAGTAGTCCACGCACTGTTGGACGCAAAGGGGTTTGAACTTTTTTGTATGGGAGCTGGCATATCGACCTACCGCCATTTTGATTTTTTTTCGAAATCGTGGCCCACGATGAAAGTAGTATGTATGGATAGAGGACATATAGACGAACAAAAAATGTTCAGTAACATGGTACTCAAAGTGTCACGTTACCGAGATATTTGAAGGTAAAGATAGATATATGAGTACAATGACCACATAAAAATTGGAACTTTTACGTGTCTATAGGCGTTGATTATTATTATTACTGGTTATTGAAAGAGACTAGGTACATTACATACTACTTGGAGCACTAGAAAACTATTTTTTGACATAAATTAGCGTTTCATTGCGATGCGAAGCGATTTTATTGTGCGTATAATAATAATCAACCTGGGAACTATTATTTGGATACAATTTAACGCCTATACACGTAAAAAGGTTATTTTTTTTAAAAAATTATGATTTTCGTTGTACTCATTTGTCGATCTTTAACTTCAAATATCTCGGTAACGTGACACTACGGGTACCGTGTTACCAGACATTTTTTGTTCGTGTGTATGTCCTCTATCCATACATACCAATTTCATCGTGGGCCGCGATTTCGAAAAAAAATCAAAATGGCGGACAGGTTGATATGCCACATCGGTTCTATCCCCTTTGTACAGTATTTGGCTTGGCTCTCCTTTTGGCCGTAATTTAACATTCTCATCCAGCTACTCAGTACACATCAAATATCGCAGCTTCACAATCAAAGTAAAGACAATCTCTTCAGATGAGGGTTCATGGACGGTTCACAGATCTCAAGCGTGTTTGCGGCGTGTCTCCACACACAATGTGTCCCATCTTGCGCTGCATGCCCAGATCCCAGATACCTGCGCACTTGACGATTTTATGACTGCATCATCGAGTGGCGTTCGTGTAGTTGAATTTTGGGCCAAATAATTATATTAATTATTAACCGTGCCGTCATATATAATTATTAATTGTATTGTTTAAAGCCGATGTAATAGGGGGCGAGCCTATTGCCATCAACCGCGCACAAATCCAGGCCCCGTGGCTGCTACTGAGGAATTACCCGGGAATCGAACCCAGAACCTCATGCACGGCCGTAGCGCTAGCGACCACTCGGCCAACGAGGCAGTCAATTTGACTTTTATGCCCATTAAAATGATTGTTTGCTATCAAGAAGAAGTTTATGTGGAACCCTTCCTTTGACACCCAAGATTAATGCCTAAAATCGAGGCACGAAAAGTTAGTAATCGTAGCTCTGTACTGCTTACCGATACCGTTAACCAGAGTAAAACGATACCATGGCAGTCGTTGACTGTAACATTCTGACCATCAGCATTTTTGAACCTTGAATGAAATTAAAAACTGTATTCGACGCATTTTTGCTGAAATACAGCCTGGACCTCCCAATTTCCGGCCAACATTATCTAGTCTTTGACGCCATGATGACGGCGTAATGTAAGCCATTATTTGTGTCCAAAGCCTTACAAAGCAACCATGAAATAATTTGGTCTGGTAAGTAGGTTTGAGAATGTACTTAAAACGCTGAGCCATGTACCAATTATCAAATCCTCAAAATCCTCAAATGGTCTAGTAACAAAACGTGTGCCCATAACTGGTAACACTTTTATTAAAGCTGACAACATTTCGTTGTCTTGTCAACGACTTTTTGGCATATAAATGTCAATTTGACATTTGTCGAACTCGAACAGCTGATTCTGTTGGTTCACAGCAATGACTAATAAAAAGTATGGACTGGAAATACCTACAGAAAAAAGGTGCATACCTACGGAGCATAAAATGGCTGCCAATGCTAGGGTTGTGGCAATCATGAAACATAGTACTACTGTAACGAGTATCGATACTAGTATTACGAGTATTATTAGATATCACGGTTGAATTAAAATGAACAGTCCGTTGTAAAGTTGTAACAGAAAACATGAGTAAATTTACTTACCTACAACCACTTTGAATAAAAAAAATTCTCAGGTATCCGATACCTGAGATTTTTTTTTATTCAAAGTGGTTTTTCTGAATACAATAAATAAAGAATACTTTTTACCCGACTACGGAAAAGCCAAAAGGAAGGGTAATGATTTTGGCAGTGTATGTATTATGTTTGTATGTTCCAGCATAGCGCCTAAACTACTGAACACTTGTTCTCCCCACCACTGCGATATTTTTTTTGTTCTAGACCATACCTAGGAACCCCCTAGTTACGGAGATATTGGTCAAAGTTCCAAATATTTCACAGTTGTTTTTGTAAATACTAGTTTTTCAGGTTATAACTTTACTTAAATTACCTCCATCACCCGTTTACTATTCATAGCATCCACTAGCCCAATGTGTTGCTACATTGAGTTTTACCGTAAAATATGATAATATTTGACCCCAATAAAAAATCGTTTCCCAGCAAAAAAATTGCGTAGGGGGTACTTATTTTGATGTTTCTGTACATCAAACTAAGTATCACCCTTGCTTGGTTGACGGCTGTGTTATGGGTTAATTTACACCCTGTATACGTTTAGATTGCGGTCAAACAGTTGTCGCGGTTAAGTCTTTGTTATTTACTTGTATTATATAACAAACCAACATTAAATTAGAATGTAACTAAAACTCAACTACGAATTAAATCGCAAACTAATAAGATCCTAGTGAAGAACAAATCTTCTAATAGTAAGAAGATTGTTTCTATTATGATTAACATACTGACTGGCGGAGTAAAATAAAAGGGGACTTTGTTTCTTGTCGCCAAAATTTGTATTCGTTACCAAGTTGTATCACATAGTAAATAGATCTATCGCCACGAAATATTTTCGTTCTCAGATAAACAAAAAGTGTTCAAAGATATGAATGATCAAATGAATGTTAATATAATAATGTGTAAAATAAGAGATGGATCACCAATAAAATTGTAGTGCAATAATAGGGTTTGTCAAACCCTATTATTCTACTGACTAAAAACCACCCATGTTCCTTCTTCGCTCTTGTGCCAAGGCCGCGTTATCTCTTTTGATAATCCTCAGGGCGGTCCCGCGCCCTGACCGGACCTGGCACGGTCACTCGAACAGATATCGTTTCAGCGCAGCGAAGGAACTAGTATCGGAAACTATTACGCAACGGTACAACACTATCCATGTTTGTAAACAAACGAATCAAATGATGAAATAACAAAAAGGTCTCTGGGACGGAAATAAACCCAATTATTAACACTTTAGCAATAAATTAATGATCACTTAGCATTTTTTCATCGAAAATGTATTACTCCTAGATACTATTGCATGAAAACGACTACTAACCTATGCAAAGTCAATTGAGGTTGATTTTCAGTCCTTCTTGCACCACACTTCACAATACAACACGCAGGCATATTGAATTGCTGTTTCCTAACATATACACGCAGTTTAAGAGATAATCTCGTCGTAATTTTCTCACAAATCGCAATTTAACAAAAAGTAAACAACTATTTGACAGCACAACTACCACGAAACTCGTCGCCATCTTGTATCACAATATGTCGAAAACGGCACCCTACCTACTATTCTGTGACTCGCATATCCAAATGTTGCCATTGTGAGAAACAACTGAAATATTGTTGTCTCTTTCATCAAATACGATTACTGCATTAGAAAGAACGAACCAAAACTATATTTTACATTCTGTCTCCTATTTCACTCATATTTGTATAAGCAAGTGTGTATATAGAACATCGCGGCGCCTCCGTATGATCCTATCTCAATGGTTCACAGTCACAGAACTCTAGCGAGGCCAGTGTCTCCATATGTAAATCGAGAGTTACCGTGTTTCTAGGGTAAAAATACGGTGTTTCTCGACCAATTACGGTGTATTTACTAAAATAATACCGTGTAAATTACCGTGTAATTTTTCAAACGAAAATATAACAACATTATTATGAAATGGATCAAAACACTATTTTTTGCTCTTTATATTATTAACAAAAAATAAATTACGACATGTGTAACATGCAAAATTCAACGTTAATATTATTAAATAGATTGATTCATTATTATCAGACTCTCTCAGCACAACAGTATATTTTTCGTAAATGGATTTATTCATTATTGACAACATATCGTTAGTTGGCTTGAAATCAACACAGTTTTTCCCTTTTCTTTTAATAAACTGCTGGATGAAAATATTCCTTCTCCCTATATATATTGTAGTCTTTGATATTCCTTTTTATTGTATTGGTTAGAAGATTGTTTCTTTCGACTCCCGGCAGTGTTACCTTTACAAAATATATTTGACTGACACTGAAATTCAGAAATTCGTTGTAGGACTTTTAGGCAGTACATATAATAAACTAATTCATACTGGTAATACGGTGGTTTATGACACGGTAATACATTTTTACCTTGACGGTAGATTACAACTTGATTACCGTGCATCTACGGTAATTACCGTGTATATGGAGACACTGAGCGAGGCTGTTGTTGCTTACGATTGATACGATTCGCTCCTATATTAAAACAAGTCCTTTCAAATCGCAATGCAATGAACGCAATAGTTGGTTTGTGCCATTTCTGCGAGGCTCACGGCCCACGGCCTTTATTTTGCACCTTCACGACTGACAATGATAAAAATACGACGGAATCTTCAAGAGCCAGTGTTCAGTGCAGTGGTTGTACTTCCTTGGGCCCAGAAACAGTGTTTGTGTCACGGGAGGATGATGGTACAATATATTGCAGCAGGGAATCTGTTCCCAATGCTGACGTTACGTCGTTTTTGAGGCAAGCAGCCATCAGAAGCATAACCTGTGAGGTAAGACATAACATGAATTGCGGTGGACTATCAGTATAAAATAAACATTTTGTATCTATTCCAATCAGTGGATACTATTCACAGAAATAATGAATGAATGATCACGATTTTCAGGTAAACTGGAATAAAGAAGGTGGAGTGGTTTACTTCAATGACACACACGGCCATGTGTTGAGCCTTACGTTCCAGGTCAAAGACACCTGGGCCAGGGGCTTGAAGCGGTGGTTCTCAATAGTAGTGCTGATGAAGGATAAAATGCTGCTGCTGAATATAACACCCTTGCTCTCTGAACATATGCAGGTATTAACTTATTGTTGTAAACAACATTTGGTATGGGGGAATGTGGATCTGCACAAACCTGTTGTTGCACCAAAAGTATACAGTAGATAACTGTTTGTGGATCCACATTCCAGCATATCAAAGGTTAATGATCCGTTTGCCTACCCAATGGCGATAGTTGCCTGAAGCCTTATTATAAAACTAATATTGAGTGTAAAATTAACATGAACAAGGTTTGTTTTGGAATAGACCTAACATTTCGTATAATCTAGTTACAATATTGTGTCACTTCACAGGCAATCAAGGACTTTATTGTGCTTCTTACCCACTTGTTTTAAATATTCATAACTCAAAATGCTTGATTTTCTAGAAAATATCAAAAGAACTGCAGGAGTTGGCTGAAGTAGTGTTTGATGCTGAACAAAAGGTGTGTTCCCAGAGAGCCCTCAGGCTGAAAACTGGTAGAAATGACTTTGTTCAGTCCAGATCATTGATGCACTTGACTGGTGAGTCCAAAATCATTATTTGATGTTAAGATTATGTAACTGGCCACCTTCTTTTAGAATATTTAAGTATTTTATTTACGTACATAAACTCACCCTTTTCCCATGAGAATAGGCAGATCCTTAGCATTTTAATTTTTCTTGCTCAGGATCTCAATCACTAAATTCCTCATGGCATGGAAATAGAATAGAAAGGTATATGATTGGATTAGTGCATTAGCTGACATTACACACATACCATGGCCCCTAACCAGAATTTGTTCTGGGAATTTTCTAATTGAGTAACAGTAAACAAAAAAAAAGCCAGGAAAAAATCTGCCCTATATTCAAACCAAGATAAAGGGGTAATATCAAGCCTACATAAGAGCTCATCTCATCATCTTATTTGCAGGAGATGAAAATGTCTTCAAAAGGCTACACTCTCACTTCACATGGATGCTCAAGGCTGGTGCTCACACATATTCAGAAACTTTGTACACAAGTCAAGATTTACTCAACAAGTTACAACCACATGCTGGAAATAAGACTATATTTGAACCGGGTACCTGCTCAGTGAATGATGACAAAGATTGTGTGTCTCTCAGGCTGCTGGAAAAGGTGCTGTCAAAATCAGTGTTTAGGTTATTGATGTATTGTACTTTGACTGGAGTTTATGTAAGTTTGCAGTTTTTTTATTTGTTTGTCGAAATATAAATGAAATGTGATTATTGAAGGCATTTCAAGGCAGGTTCTTCTATTGAGAATATACTGGCACTTATTTATTTTACTATTTATGTACACACAATTACTAGACAACACAGGAAAACATCATAATAAAACATTTAAGTACAAAGGTAATGCTTATTTCTTCACTCCACTTCACTTCTGTGATTCTCACAAAACAGTCATGTTAGAAACTCTTGATGAAATATTGAGATCTGTACTGTGGTTTCATTCAATCAAAGGCAGAATTAAAACAATGCTTAGAATCATAACAATGCTTAAATGATATGAATATGAAGCTGTTTTCCTAAATTGGATAAAACTCCTATTCAGAATTAACAGCCTTCAAATTGAAGCATAATTACAGTAATCTACTCTTGTTTCAGATAGTAATAAAATCAAGCAACATGGATGCAACAACCATTATAAATGGGTTATCAAGACTGCTCCCACTAAATGTTACTGATAATCCTAGAATAAGGAAAAGCAGAAGTGAAGAGCAGTTACCACCCACTGTGTGCTTTTTGGAAGAAACAGAAAATAGCAAATTTTGTTCAAAGTGGGCAGGGTCACTGCCAGTTAAATGTGAGCTTATTTGTCTTATGAAAAAAAGTGTACTTATTCATGAAAAAAAAAAACATCTTATTCTATGAGAATATTCATGTTTCAGGTCCAACATTGATGAATAGAATAGAAAATTCAATGAATAATGAAAAGTTCAATGATGATGTGCTGCATCAACACGTCAAATCTCTACAGTTGGAATGGCTTGGGTATGTTGATAAATAAATTAATGTTATTGACATAATAAGATGGCGGGACGCCTTGGATGTCTTTCTGACCAACTGGCGAGAAGAAGCACACCATCGGAAGAAATGGAAAGAATGGGGGGAGGCCTTTGCTCAGGAGTGGGACAATAACGGCTAAATAAAAAAAATAAAAAAAAATGACATAATTATCTATATCTTGAAGGATGCTTTCTGCTTGTCCTTGTCTTATAAGATGATCGTGGTGGTGGTTGGTCTGCATTATTCCACTGTTGAGCAGACTTTAGAGTTCTTTAGATCTAGGGACATTATCTACTTAGCATTATTGCTCAAGTAAGCTTAGTATTGTGAAATAATGTCTTTGTTGTTTTAGTCAGTCAGGATTTGTGAGGTTGCAATTAGCTGGTCAATGGGTCCTTTTGGGGGTGTCCCACATTACATGGAACTAACACAACTGGCGAATTTTGGGTGTACTAGCTAGGGCATAACCCTTCAGGGATGAATGGTCTGACATTTATGTTCTTTCTTTGTTGCAGAATATCTAAAGCAGTGAAAGCAGCCATAGATTCCTCAGGATCAAGGTCGGATGCTGTGGCTAAGCTGAAACAAGTGTTTGGAGTGGCACAGCATGATGAGCCACTATTGAATTACTGGATGAGTGCCTTGTGCACTTAGATGATTAGATGTAATATAGTATTATTTATTTATGATGATAGTAATAAATCTGTGATATTGATAATGTTGTTTCATTGTTTATAATGATTAGGTATCAGCGAATTCGTCGCGAAATGTTTCGCGCGCTAGTGAGATAGTAGGCACGAATACATCGCGTCCACAAGCATTGCGCGAATTCAAAATACGCGCGTAAATCGCGTGCACGCCAGACCCTCGACTCGGCGATACTAGGGACCCCTTGTTGCGTCCAGTTAAACGCGTGAACTCCAGCCGAGTGTACGTATCGGGAAAAATGGAGCACCAAAATTTTGCTGAGTGCTCGCGCGTTGGTACGCTCTTTCTGGACGCAACAATCGCGCGTGATTCGCACGAGAGAATCGCGACGAATTTGCCCTTTCTGGACAAGCCCTATAGGGAATCATTCCTGCATCTTTTGTGTTATGTTCTAAATTATTTTAGACAAAATCTTGTGTCGGGATTCGCAGATGGCGACTTGGAGTGTATGTGTTGTAGACGTAGTATCTTAAATCTAGAAATAACACTACAGTATTGATTGTAGTCCTTATATTTAAAGATTACACGTTTGAACGACGGCTAGGCCGCGCGCGCTCGTGTCCCTTTGTGCGCACGTAGGGCTTCGTGTGCGAACGTGGAGCTCCAGGAGCAGGTCCGAAGTGACGGTTTGCCTCACGCGCGTTGCGGCGACCCTGCAGAAGTACGGTCTTGGCGCCAGTGGGGGCACGCAGAGCCAGTTGATCAAAAGTCAGGATCTCTCCTGGAAAGTACAAGATAGGTGTGTTAATGTTGATCTGGTTTTAAAGATGCAGAATAAATATAGCATTAGTAGAGAGATCACGTAAACTCAAAACAAGAATTCCAAATCAAGGCCTACCTACATAGATACCGCGGCCTCGACAAAAAGTGCTAAGAAGGAATATAGGTGGTTTTTATTCAGTAGAAGTCTGACACTCCCTAAGCTGTGCCCAGAGCAGGGGAGTCATTTGATGATTTCCCAAAAAAAAGGCTACCTCCATCAATGCCTTTTTCAGTTGATATGATTATGATGGATTTTTATATCTACCCAGCATACACTACATTGATTACTCTAACATCCATCAACAACATAAGCACTACTGAAGAGCCATTATGCAACTATACTCTTGACTCATAGTCCCTAAAGCTCACAAATAGGCTATTGTCTACAAGTATGTAAGCTTTTGGCAACACATTGTGCTACTAGTATAACCTAGCTTCGCTTTGTGAGCTTCCTATACCTAAAGAAATCATCTGGAAATTGGTTTTGCATAACTTGATTGGTTGTAGTTCAGTTCTGTACTACAGACAAACCTCAATTATCCGGACTCATCAATCAAAGCTCTAATTACCATATTTTTATATCTTATTGTCTAAATGATGTATGTGAAACACTATTTATACTAAAACTGTTATTGTTTGATTTTACTATGAAATTGATTATCTGGAATATCGGAATTCTACTGTACAATAATTTTTTGGAGAAAAGATACATCCATCTAGTCATTACCGAGGCACATATCTCAAGAATGATATGGTACGAAAGTAGGTATCTCATGAGATGACGAGAAACAGAAGTATGGAAGAAGACATGCAGTGCCGACCCCAAATGAATTGGGATTGAATGGGTTGAATTAAGCTATTAAAATCTTTAAATAGGATGATTGAAACTTGGTTATTTTGCTGATACATAGGACAAAATTCCCACTTTGACTGAGCACTGATTTAGAAGAATAAACATTACATGAATGAAATATTAATTTTTCACAGAGAACCAGTTTTTCAGCAAAAACAAATATTTACAAAGATTGATAGAATTTTACCCTATTCGCTATACAGCAATTTCAACTTAATTAAATTTAAGCCTGCAATGTTCTTCATCGTTTTGAGTCTTTATCTGTGAAGCTCAAGAGGTCATTGACTGAAGTTTAGCAAGAAACAGAATTTATTTATTCATCATTGGGCAAGTGTGAGCAATGTATGGTACAATACAAACAACACTTTTAAATAAATGAGATTATGCAAGCATTATGTTTAAAATGAAGTCATAGGTGCATTTAATCATCTAAATGCTGTCCAAAGAAGTCACAATAGAGAATAGATGCCTCTCTATGATACATTACTTGTATTGTTACTGCTATATTTACTTGCATGCTTCCTAACCTCACTCAATAAATAACAACAATAGAACTTACCTCCAGCAGCCAAGATGCGGGCACGGGCCTTCTCAGTGACGTGCAAAGCAGCCACGGACATCTTAGGGACCTTGAACAGTCTCACATCGTTGGTGATGCTACCAACCACGACGGCAATGTTGCCCTCGCGAGTAGGCTTCTTCATGTGACGAGCCAAACGGGACAGCGATAGCGGAGGCCGGTTGATGCGGCTCATGAACAGTCTACGAAGAATAATCGTGTTGAACTTGGCATTTGTACGCCTAGCCAAGTACCTGTATAGCTGGAAACAACAAGTTTAGGTTAGAAAAGTTCCTCATATCATACCTGGATTTTATAAATATTTACAGTGACGGAATAGAGCTTAGACATGTTGTGGTAATAAAATTCTACTTACTTTTACAAGCAATCTCAGGTACACATCCTGAGACTTGACTTCGGTGCGCCTAACTTTCCTGTCGTGTTTATGGTTGATGTCGATACCCTGAAATATGTAAAGGAACACATATTGATAACACTGTTCTAAGTAAAAACCACCATGAACTCACACAACACTTGGTATTTATCACGATTTTCAAGGATTTATTTTATTTTCACGGTAACGAAACTCACCATCTTGACAACCGGAAGAAAAAGAGACTATAGACAAAAATGATTGTTGACAACTGTGTGGAATGCTGCCAGAACAAAAAAATATCATTGAAAACGACCATTGACCATAGACTAAAAAATGAGACTCCGAAGATACCAAGGAAAATTACTAATTGTTGCTCAACAAAACCCAACCTGAAAATTTGCAGTAAGCATTTGCCATGCAAATTCATTGGTAGTATTAATTTGTGTCTATAATATTCAATGAAGAGGACATTTCATTCATTTTGGAGCGCCTGCCCAATATAGCATGGCAATATCCCGATCAATTAGCTTTAAGTATTAAATAATAAGGCGTTTAGTATTCTTTAAAGCGTCTGTTAAGCAATACGGCCGACGGAAAGTGTCTGGGAGTATTTGCGACTTATTTTTAAGGATAATGCCTAAAATATACGTAAAAATCAGCTTGTAGAAAATACGTGAAGTAAGCAATCAATGTACATAAGTAATTCAAGTAAGTAATTTTTTTGTGTACCTTGATGATCTGATACCTGAAAATAGCGCTAGCTGGTAGCACTACTACCAGCTAGCTTGCTTGGACGGCCAATTTTCAGGTATCAGATCATCAAGGTACACAAAAAAATTACTTACTTGAATTACTTATGTTCTTAGTTCATACTAACACTACTCAATCGACCACATTTCCTTCGTCAGAAAATACGTGACGTCTGGCGGCCCTGGGATCTTGGACTATAGGTATAGCCTACATGTACTGACTTTTGTATTATATCCGTCCGTGTCTCCCAAACTTGTACCGCCTTATTAATAAAAATAGTTAAACCTGGTTTAACTTACGCTTGGCTCGGATCAAATTTATTTGATCTGAGGTGTGAAATATGTCAGGCAGCAACAAAATAGCATAGAAGGAGGTAGAACCTGAGATTTGAATTTGCATGCCATAGGGAATTTAACAAATGAATCACAACTGTCTCCAAGCCTGTCATCGCGACAGATCAAGTTTCGACCGCCGTTTTTTCGAAAGGAATGGAATTTAATTCGAAACATCGAAAATTATCAAAAAATAAAAATTCTGTTCGTACTCCATCATCCTCGAGACCCAGATTAAGCAAAAGAAAGATTGTAACGCGAAAACGAAAATGCGTGTGCCTCCCTGAAAATTATTCAGTTGTAGAGTTCCCCACAATATGGAATGAACTGAGGCAGAACGGCCAGCTGTGCGATGGCACTATCGTCTGCAAGGATATGAAAACAATCCGAGTGCATCGAGCAATAATCTCTGCCGTTAGTCCATATTTCAAAGCTATATTTATCAATTCGTTGAAAAAAGGAGAGCCTGAGGAAACGGAGATTATTGTCGATGTCCCTAGTTATTACATGGCCTTGATTCTCGATTATGCATACACAGGAACATGCACAGTTACTGCAGAAAATGTTGAATATCTATTACCTTATGCGGATCAATTTGATGTCGTTGGTGTTATTCAGCTATGCTGTCAGTTCCTTTTACATGAGCTGAGGCCGCACAACTGTCTCGGAATATTTAAATTTGCGAGATATTATTTCTGTAGTGAGCTAGAAAAAAAAGGGAAGTTGTATATAAGGCAAAATTTTAGCAGAATACTTAAGGAATGTATTGAATTCAAAACACTTTCATACGATGAATTAGAAGATATATTGAGAGATGATGAACTGAATGTTCGAAACGAAGAAATAGTATTTCAGGCAGTTAAAACGTGGGTGGAACATGACATGGAAAATAGAAGAAAATGTATTCCACCGTTACTTTTGTGTGTTCGGTTCGGTCACATCAGCTACAAATATTTTAAATCGAAAATATTGCAATGGCAGCCGGTTGCCGACGACGAGGTAAGGAAACAAGACAATCTTTACTCCAAGTCCGCAGCTTCTGAATCAACTGAGATTTTTTTTTTGTTACACAGAAATGTCAAGAAGCTTTATATCCCGCTGTGGTATTTCTCACGTTGTTGGATTCGAGACCAGGCACAGAAGCTGATTTAAACGATCCATTAGCAAGGCCTCGAATACCTTTTGAGATACTTTTTGCAGTTGGTGGCTGGAGCGCTGGAAGCCCCACTAGTTTTGTTGAAACATATGATACAAGGTATTTCAACATTTGGTTTTACTTTTGATTCGAAAATTTTGAATCGAGAAATCGGTCTCCTGGCAGCTTCATGACTATTGTCTACGATGAATTCATTGAATCTTGTCACAAAGATTATCGATATAAGTTTTAACCCCACTAATATTTTCTATTGTCTATGCCATTTATGGCGCGTAATTTGAAACTGGATTCTTTGACGATTCAGCTTAGGTTATCCGTTGTAAATAAATGAAGCCTTTATCTCACAAACAGGGCGGACCGATGGTTTCTTTCGATCCATATGGACCTAACGCCTCGCGCGTATCACGGTCTTTGCACGTTGAATAATTTGATCTACATGATCGGCGGCTTCGACGGAAGTGACCATTTCAACACAGTCCGGTGCTACGACCCCGTGGCGAATACTTGGCATGAACGCGCCTGTATGTACCAGGCGAGATGCTACGTCAGTGTTGTGGCTCACGGTTAGTTCTTTTTTTGCTTGATTTAATGGGTAACGAATTTACGATATGGTATTTTTATGATTATGAGCTTAAGGCGAGGTTACCCTACTTTGTTTTTATGTACGCACGACCTCACCCCCCGCCCTGCCGCGCGAGCGATATAATGCCTAAATTTTGACTGTTTTTTCTCTCTTGGAGAAAAATGATAAAGAAATTATTAATTATGTGACCCGAGATAATAAACATTTTTTACGACCTTTATTATGATATAAGTTTTATTTTTCAAAGCCTAATATAATATAACTCAAGTAAAACGATAATTTAGCCATCATTTGGACATGTCTTTGCGATTTAATTGGATGCAGTGAAGTGTAAGTAATCGTGTATCGCATGCCCGACATATCATGATCAAAGAGTCAACTATGTAATACATTTTTTTCAAAATTTAAATCCGTTCCATGTACGAGTAAAACGCTATTGTTGACGACGTTTATCGGGGTAATCCCGCCTTAAACTTTTGGCGCTTGACGGACGAAGACCGAAGGGCGTTATTAGTGAGCTGCTGTGGAAATTGTATTGAAAACAACAATGATTTTATGAATACCGTCTCTAGCCACACGCCTTTAATTTCATGAAGCACTATACCGAGAACCACTTTCTAATAAGTGAAGCTTATTTATTTTGAATTTAATTGTTCGTTTAGATGGTCTAATCTACGCATTGGGCGGGTATAACGGTCGCACGCGTATGTCTTCGGTTGAGCGCTACTACCCCGACAAAAATCAATGGGAGATGACCACACCGATGAACAAGCAACGCTCTGACGCCAGCGCCGCCTCCCTAACCGGAAAGGTAGTTAGAAAATTGAAGCAATTTCGTAATTTTACATCCATTTGTGATTATGGGACTATGAAATGAATACGGATGAGCTGATGAGCTAGCTTAACACCAGTATAAATATGCCGAGAAAAGAGGGTTTTAATTTGCCCTGCAATGGTGGGAAAATGTGATATATTTCTTAGTTGGATAACAAGGGGAAATTCGAATTCTTAAAAGATACCGGAAAAACTTTATTAGAAAACTTAAGCTCTTTTAATGAAAACAATTTTGTCATACTTGAATATTTGCTTGCAGCGCTTATCCCAAAGATACCACCATAAACTTGTTTTCTGTGTTTGGTTATCACCATTCAGTGACACCTACCGCTTTTCCAATTCATCCAGATTTACATCGTTGGTGGATTCAACGGGCAGGAAGTGCTAAGTTCTGCCGAAGTGTTCGACCCGGACACGAAGCAGTGGAGCTTCATCCGATCCATGCTCAGTCCCCGCTCTGGCGTCAGTCTCATCGCTTACAGGGACTGCCTGTATGCGCTTGGGGGTTTCAACGGATATAGTCGGCTGAATACCGGTACACTACGTTCTCCTATATTTTATTTTATTTTTAGTTATACTTATTTATTGGGAACGCAGGGAGCAGCAGGACCTGTAACGACAATCTTCCTTTGTCACCACAATACAGCATTTGAACGACGGAGAGGAGAGGAGGAGGAGTTTTATTTTTTGTTGGCGTTTAGAGCCACAATTTTAAGGTTTAGAACCATCTTTATCTGACTCTCTATTTTTTGTGTTTGAATCATATAGATCTTCCTGCCATCTCTTTGGCCATTGGCCATCTTTCAGTAGATGTGGCCAGCAGCCAGTGGCGGATTTACAGTCTTGGCCGCTCTAGGCCCAGGTTATGTGCCGCCCCTTTCTCAACTTTTATGGAAATCGATTAAAAAAAAAATGCCAAGTTTTATATTATTTGAAAATGTTATACTTTGCACATCGAATAAATTACATTTTGCTTCAACAATTCATAGAGATAGAGAAGTATTTTTTTTACGATTTATGCATGAAGCTTCAGATAAGAGGGCAACAAAATGCAAGAGCGAGCGAAGCGAGCTCGAAAATTTTAACTCCTCATCTAGGAAAGGTAACTGATTTTCTAGTTACCATATTAAAAAAAAAACTACTTTAACTACTAACGTTTTGAAGGCATTTCATGGATAGGACAATTCAGAAGACTGAGCAATCCAGAAAATTTTAGCGGCAGGTTAGAAGAATATAGTGCTTGTTTCTAGATTTTTGGGGCGGCCATACGGCAGATCGAAATATACGTGAAGTTAGTTCGATCCGCCCCAGAGCAGCGGCCATAGTAAGGAAAATACGCCACTGCTTGGTTGTCCTTATTTTTACAACATAGCTAGTTCCGATGACAATAGTCATTATCAGATCTGATAATCATGACCTGACACTGCCTGGCTTCGCTCTCTGCCACCCCTTGAAATGTGCCGCCGGGGGCCTCTAGGCCCACCCTGGCTAGGGCCAGGGTTAGAAGAAAAGGATACCCACTACCGTAGCGTGGTGAGGACCACGCTACGGTAGTGGGTATCCTTTTTAGGGTTCCGTAGTCAACTATAGGAACCCTTTTTCGCCATGTCTGTCTGTCCGTCCGTCCTCGCTTAATCTCTGTGACCGTTAGCACTAGAAAGCTGAAATTTGGTACCAATATGTGTATCAATCACGCCGACAAAGTGGTAAAATAAAAATTAGAATAAAATGTTTTATTAGGGTAGCAGGGGTGGGGTAAGTGGGAAGTGTTTTTTTTTTTTAATTTCAAACCTAACGTGTGATATATTGTTGGAAAGGTATTTAAAAATGAATAGGGGTTTACTCAAATCATTTTTTGATAATGTCAATAAATTCGGAAATAATCGGTCCAAAAGTAAAAAACAATGTGTCCCCCCTCCCTCTAACTTTTGAACCATAAGTTTAGAAAATATGAAAAAAATCTGAAAAGTAGAACTTTATAAGGACTATCTAGGAAAATTATTTTGAACTTGAACGTTTAAAAAAAAAAAAAAAAACTTGGATGGAAACAGCAGATAACCAATATAATTTGGTCCCTGAATCGTATGAACGCCTATACAATCCAGAGGTCAAGTTTCATTGGCCCGTAGAAGAAATTGTATAAAGTGATATAATGAGTCCGACTCGCACTTGGCCAGTTTTTTGTAAGTTAATTTTTCGTTAAGATCAATGATTTTCTTTTTCACGATTTGCCGCCCCTAGTATCTGGCCGCCCTAGGCCCGGGGCCCGAGCCTACTGGGCCTTAGGGTAAATCCGCCACTGCCAGCAGCCCACTGCCAATTTAGCTTGCTGGATCTACAAGCTATGTCGGAGAACCCAGAATTTTCTAGCCAGTATTTCTTTTCGGACTTTATCCTTAAAAGAAACCCCAAGCAATGCCGAGCGTAGCTCGATCTAGCTAGCTAAGCGACTACTTTTCAATTTACAAATAGGTACAAATAATTAACAAATAAATAACAAATACAAATAATTATTTTCCCAAAGGCGAGAGGTTCAACCCCCAGCGCGGCGGTGACTGGCAGGAGGTAACAGAGATGTTCAGCGCTCGAAGTAACTTCGCTACGGTGTTGCTTGATGATATGATCTTTGTTATTGGAGGATTTAACGGTAAAACTCCGAATTATTGGTTTAAGGCACAAAACGCAGTTACGTTATGCAGTTTTATATAAATATCAATCATAATATAATGTAGTAGGGGGCTCCGTTGAGAACCAAGGTTACCGACGTAGCCCGAAGAATCGCCAGACTTAAGTGGCAATGGGCAGGGCACATTGCTCGCAGAACGGATGGCCGATGGGGCCGAAAAGTTCTGGAATGGCGACCGCGAACCGGAAGACGTTGCGTTGGAAGGCCTCCCACTAGGTGGACCGATGACCTGGTCAAGGTTGCAGGAACCCGCTGGATGAGAGACGCACGGGACCGGTCAATGTGGCGACGCCTGGGGGAGGCCTATGTCCAGCAGTGGACGTCTTTTGGCTGAAATGATGATGATGATGATGAGGGGGGCAAGCCTTTTGCGATCAACCGGGCGCTAATCAAAATCCGGGCTGCTACTGAGGAATCCGGCGGACTAACGTAATCTTATTTTGACGGAGGTCATAGACGTCATGCTCAGCAGAAAAGCTTGCTACCACCAATAGACCCACGCCAATCGTAAAACCTGTTATAATATTTACATTATCTCCCAGATTTGTAAAGCCCGGCCACTGTTCACTTTAAGGAACTGCCTGATGATTTTAGATTCACCAAAGCTTGGTTATTATTTTGTCAGGATCAACTACGATACCCCACGTGGAGTGCTACGACGGTGACACGATGGAGTGGTATGACGCTGCACCCATGAACCTCAACCGCTCAGCGCTCAGTGCCTGTGTTTTAGCTGGCCTGCCCAACGCTCGCTCCTTCTCCTATCTCGCCAAAGCCGTACCCGCTGCCGGTGCAGATCAGGCTCACCACTCCTAACCACCCCTTAATCCCACTGAAATATTATTCACAAAAGATGCAGGTCCTCCCCATCAATCCTTCGCTTCAATAATAATAACTAATAAAACTCCAACGATCATCAAGATATTTTCAGATACTTTTTGAAATACCCAAATTGACTGATTCTTCCACCTGTAATGGCTTGCTTGCTTTTATGATTGATACTTTGATAGTATGCTCTGTAAATATTAATTGTACATAGTTTTGTGAATCTATTTTATGTATCGCAAATCATGTCCGATCATAATATTTTGTATTTTATTATTGTTTTATGTAAGTAAGAAAGAACTTAGACAGAGGCCTTGCATTTAATAAACTTGTATGGATATTAATTAAAGGAAATGCTAGTCCCTAAAATAATATTGGTATTTTTGAAATTAGTTTTAAAGCGAGGGATTTGTTGTAAATTTTCCAGTTTTTATAGTGTAGTTTGTGAAAAATTTTATTTTCGTATATTTGTGTACAGTACGCGTCCGTGGGAAATCAGAGTGGTCGCGTTTTGGATGATGTGTGTACGATATTACGGTGGGCGGAACGTTCGTGATATTGATGTATCTGTGATATTTTACACTTAATAGAAAATTCAAAAAAATGTAAAATTATTAATTTTATTTAATTTACTGAAAAATTTACTGTACCTGAATGAAACTTAATAAACTGACAAATAAAGAAAAAAACTATCTATTTTTGGTTTTATTTAACTTTCCGTGAAACTCCGTAAAACAAATAAATCCCTATTATCATCCTCTTGTCCTTATCCCAAATTTATTCGGGGGATGGGGGGGGGGGGGGGGGGGCAAAGCATAATGTCTTCGTCTTCCAAAATTATGTATTACTCGTCATCTCAGTAGTCACCTCCTGTACAGCTAATAGATACTTCACACAGTTCATCCGTCATTTAAAAGAATACATAAATTATGTATGACAAATGACATTATTTGGCACTGCTAAGCCTTAGCAGCCTAAACCGCCATACCCACCCACATGACCGTGCAGTAGAGTAGCCGGCAGCCATACATCCGCATACAAGCCTGAATCAACGAGCAGGCGAGAGTGGAGTGCAATCGTGCGTATATTTACTACCGAAGGGGGAATTGGGGAGAAAACGGGAGACCGCCCCCTCCCGCCGCGCGGGGTTCCCGTCGCGATCGAACCACAACGAAGGCGGTAGTGAACGCGGTCGCTTCGGGGCGCGGTGATATACACGGCAAGAAATATTAATCAGACATCTGACATGGAGCTCAAGGGGAAGGTAGCCCTCATCACCGGCGCTGCGGCCGGCATCGGACTCGCTTACAGCCAGGAACTGCTCAAACAAGGAGCAAAGGTGAGTTGTCTAAAAACACATCCTCCCAAGACTTCCTCTGCGCATGGCGTATTTCCTAAAGTAATTTTAAGTTCAAGGTAGGTAAATAACTGTTGAATGAAGTGTACTGGATATTCGCCAATATTGTCCAAGTGTCGTACTCATGTGTGTGCCAATGCCAATGTGGATAATGTATAGTAAGGTGGATCACTCGAGATCCGGCACTCATTTCATTTGTATTGATTTTTACCGGCGGCCGCCCCGGTCATTGGCGTGATTGTTTTCCTTTGAAGTTTCTTTGTGCCATTCTGGATACTATACATCGATATCTACATAATCGTTCAATGCGGTATCTAGTTTATGATATTGTGTTAACGACTTCCTTTTGTTTATCTTAAGCATTTATCTACTAGCAGGTATAAAGTAAACATGTTTTTATTTATAGGAGAATGACACACCTCCAAATGCACGAAAATATTTGTTCCTTTTACGTCCTTGAGATTTATTTGTAAACTACCTACTTAATCGGGATAATAATTATTTTACAAGTCTACGATATCTACGTATTGAGCGTTTTTCTTACAAAAGTAAGTCATTTATCTCAAGACTTAGCTATAGCTAGCTACCTAGGCGCTCCGATCTAATTACACTGAAGGAAAAACAAGCCCGATTATGAATCACACTATCGATAGCACTTTACGTCTCACCTACGATATAAATACACAATGTAAACGTATAGTAACTTAATAGGATCGTTTCCGACTTCATAGTAATCGTGCAGACAGAATTATTGATCATCCAGTCCAGAGGTACCCACATAGGGAGTGTAAGTAGTCCTTCCGTACGTAGGAATACTTATACTTAAGTACGTATAGTACAAGTTTGTTAAAATGATTTAAAAGTATACCAACATAGCATCACGCCTATATTTTCCGAAGGGGTAGGCAGAGGTTTTTCCTACATCCAAGATAATGAGATAGGGTTAAGTCTTATAGTCTGATAAAGCGCATAAAGTACCCATCTAGTCTACCGATCTATTCGGTACTATTTACCTGCAATATTAGTCACGTTCCCACCCGTGCGTGCGTCGTACCTTCTAAAGAAGTTTTCGTAAGTACAAAGCCATATCCGATTTGTCTGTATCCGTGGTCTGTATGGTGTTTTTTTTTCATGAATCCGATATGAGCTAGCTTTGTAGGGAAAGTTGTTTAATGTTAATGGTATGATAATTGCCAAGAGCCTCGACCAATAACTGAGGAGGCTCTCGTTAGGCGGATGATCCAGGAAACGGTAAGTACACCTGGAAACAGCTCCTATTATTAAAAAGTTCATTTTTTCTATGGAGCTCGGTGACCCCAGGTAGCTTGTATCCTTTTCCTGTTACCGCCGCGCGCCGGTGTCTTTATTGGTGCAGGTGAATAAACGAAACTACCGCGAGGCTTCGAATTTTTGTCTATTTTCATTTTCGCTCGTGTTGATTCTTGACTCTCCCACAGGTTGCGATATGCGATATCGACTCGGAGATCGGCGAGCAGGTGGTCGATGATCTGGGCTCCAAGTATGGCCGTAAGAACGTGCTGTTCTGTCGGTGTGATGTCACTGACTACCCCCAGTACGAGGGTAAGTTTAACCCATCGCGTGCGAATATTAACCCTTCACTTTGCTGTTAGGAGAATGATATTTTTAGACACAGTCAGTCGTTTAAAAGGGGAAGACTGCTAAGGTAACGTTCATATATTCCGAACTTTGAATGAACAAATTCTATTTTGTAGTAAAGCCGCACTTTTGAACTATGACCGCGTTCGCGTATGGAACTCGGAAGTACCTTTTTATTTGGAAAATGTGTCCATAATTGAAAACAGCTAAATAGTTTCACAGATATTTTTGTTTAGGGACAAAAAAATATTTGAATCCAAACATTTTTTACGAGAGGTTATCCAGTCATTTACTAGGACCCAAGTCGACCCCAACATATGGGAAAAGACTAGGCAGGTTGCGATGATCTATGTATAATAATAATCGAAATAATATATAAAATTACAGAGGCGTTCGAGATGACAATGGAAGTGTTCAATCGCCTGGACATAGTGATCAACAACGCGGGTGTAATGAACGACCGATTCTGGGAACTCGAGGTGGACGTTAATTTAGTAAGTTTTATCTAATTATAGACGCTACTTTATAGCTTCCCTGCGATATTTGTGAGCTGCGGAAGTCGCTTCTCTTTCTCTTTCTACAAAACTATTAATTTTGTTTTTGTCTTAATTTTATGGATTTAATTTATGTAAAGAAATAAGGAGCATTTAGCAAAAAAATATTTACCGTCGGGTAGGTACAGATTTTGTTTACGACAAAACTAAAATGATTAAATGACTAACTCAAATATTACCATTTATGATGCGATAACAGTGGTCAACTACCAAAATAATGAATCGTTTATCGAATATCAATCACATACCTACCGCAATTGGCTCAAGTAGCTGAAAGTCAAGTCAAAAACACAAAGTAAAAACCTACTTCCTCTTCTAGAACGGCGTGATACGCGGCACACTGCTGGCGTATCGGTTCATGAGCAAGGACCGCGGGGGCCAGGGCGGAACCATCGTCAACACGGCGTCCACTGCCTTCATCAGACCCCAGGTGTCCACGCCCATCTACACGGCCACTAACTACGCCATCGTGGGACTCACCAGGGCTTATGGAGTAAGTTGATCATTCAAAGCCTTTAGTAACGTGTCTCTGCTGAAGCTTAGACGCCAGAAAGTCTGGCCGTTTGGCCAAGGAAGAAACCAATCAAGACTGTCAAGTAACTTTTTTGCCAAGTTATTCCTACCGCAGAAGTGCTTGGGGTTCGAAGCTCCATCATAATGGCGTATTTGTCGAACAGAACAGTCATCTAACGGGTCAACGAGAGTTAAAGCGGGGTTTCCACATGGATCGTTTCTGGGGCCACTTCTGTTGAATATTTTTCCTCATCCGGAAATTGTGCCTCATCCGGCAGCACATGCATTTTTCCATGTTCCTCTTATTTTGCTGTCGCTGGAGTAAGCGATGTGATCGCGCGCGGCAGCATCAACGATGCACTCGGACGTACGTAGCGTCGCGTTTATCTATTTTGTCCGCCAAATCTTTGCTCAAACTGTAATCTATTCTCGTATCTAAGGATCAGTACCACGTGAATCTGACTGGGGTCCGGAGTATGGTGATTTGCCCGGGCCTAACTGACACGGGTCTCGTCAAGGAGATCCGCAAGCAACTCATGTCTTCGGACTACGAAGCGGCTTGGCAGAGGGACAATGCTAGCTGCAAAATACAAAGGTAAGCAAGAAATTATGTAGAATAGTACCTACTTACCAAAATGAGATCTTTTATGACAACATCCAACAGCTATTGAACTGGTGAAGGTTGCGGGGATCCGCTGGATGCGAGACGCACGGTACCGGTCAATGTGGCGACCTTAGGGGGAGGCCTATGTCCAGCAGTGGACGTCTTTTGGCTGAAATGATCATGATGACAACAGTTTTGAAAATTCATCCCCAAAACGGGTTAATTATAGAGGATTAAAGTTTGTGTAGAAGCTCGTCAGTGCCGTCCCGAAAACATGATTAAGTTTTTAATTAAATTTGAGATTACTACAGCTACACCTTGAAAAAGTTATTTTCGATAACCTTATAGGAACAGACGGTAGAACCTAGAATGTTCCATTGTTCCACTCCCAACTGAAATATCATAAAGGGTATCCTGTAAAATTCAAAATATGGTGGTGCATAATTTATGAAGGTCGATTGTGCTCATGTGCCGCTTAATAATGCAGTCGGTGTAAGTAAGGGCACTTGTGTAAATTAATGAAGTCGACACTCGACTGCGTCGTACCCACCCACAGAACATGTCGTACCGTCTCTCCCTACAGTCTGCCTCCTAATCGGAAGTTTATGCAAGGAAGGTTAAAACTTTTATCGAAAAAAAAAAAAAACCGACTTCGACAAAAAAAACACTCAAAAGTGAAAAATAAACTTGAGAAGAAAAATCAGTTTCTGAAGTCGGTGACTTTTGTTTCTTTGATTTAATTTTTTTGTAACCGACTTCAGAAACTGATTTTTCTTCTCAAGTTTATTTTTCACTTTTGAGTGTTTTTTTTGTCGAAGTCGGTTTTATTTTTTGTAAAAAAGTTTTTATTTTTCACTTTTTAGTGTTTCACATGTGCTTACCCCTTCACAACGTACCGGCGTGATGTTATGTTAGGACTGGTGTAAACAATAGACAGACAATATGAGATTTCAGCAATCCCAGTCCATTTGCTATCATTTATTGAGGAGTTCCGTTGAATATCTCCGAAGTTCTTCATCAGATTTTCACAAAATAGTTTTTATAACCTTTGTAGTGAGTACAGGCGTGATATTATATTGTTGTGTGATGGTGTAAACAATGCTTAGATATGCTATAGCAACAATCGCGGTTAATCTGCTGTTATTTATTGAAGAGTTCCCCCGATTTCTACAAGATCCCATCATCAGATATTGAAATGGTGACAATGGGACCACACGGGAAGCACCAGCTTTCAAATGAAAAAAGAATCATGAAAATCAGTTCACCCAGTCGCAAGTTATGAGCGAACAAACATAAAAAAAAAAAAAAAAAAAAAAAAAACAGTCGAATTGATAACCTCCTCCTTTTTTTGGAAGTCGGTTAAAAACTATAAGTTGTATATCTTCCATTTGTTTTGATGGGGAATTATTTGTTGCACAACTTCTTTTGAGTTTAAACATAAGCTAAGAGTTTTGTAGACTGTCTTTTGCAACATCCAACATTTTCTCATCACCATTCTCTTGCTCTTTATCCCAATTCATTCGAGACAGAAGATATGTATTCTGCTATCATCATCATTTCAGCCAAAAGACGTCCACTGCTGGACATAGGCCTCCCCCTAAGGTCGCCACATTGATCGGTCCCGTGCGTCTCTCATCCAGCGGGTCCCCGCAACCTTGACCAGGTCATCGGTCCACCTAGTGGGAGGCCTTCCAACGCAACGTCTTCCGGTTCGCGGTCGCCATTCCAGAACTTTTCGGCCCCATCGGCCATCCGTTCTGCGAGCAATGTGCCCTGCCCATTGCCACTTAAGTCTGGCGATTCTTCGGGCTACGTCGGTAACCTTGGTTCTCAAGCGGATGTCCTCGTTTCTGATTGTACTGTATTCTTAATTATTATTTTGTATTGACTGTATTCTTCTATACTTCTCTATTATACTCGTCATCTCATCAGATACGTCCTTCCTCGCCATATCATCATCCTTTGCAGTCCATCTATCGCTGCATCGTTTCTTTGGTGTTCCTCTACTCCTCCACATTTATACTCAAAAACTTTTCTCACGACAGTTTCTTCCTTCCTCCGCGTACCATCCAACATTTTAATAAAAATATAAAAGTACACAGGCACTTTATACTTACCATCTTAAAATGAACTACGTCTTTTCCCTCACGAAGGTTAGGGGTAGGCGGCACAAGCTTCAGAACGTTCCTTGTCATAGTCTTGGTAAAAATGACAGCTGCTAAACTAAAAGGAATAAATAATTACAAATTCATATTTAAGCAGTTTATAAATCATCATCTTCCTGCCCTTACCCCATGTCATTTGGGGTCGGCGCAACACGTTTTTTCCTTCCACTCTGCCCTGTTAGTCGTCACGTTATCATTTATTCCTTTTTCCTTCATATCACTCCTGTATATAAATATAGGTAATAATTAAGGCCCTCATTAAGGCCAATCAAAATAACACAAAAAATAATTAGTGCAATAAATAGGTAAAGTAAATATTGGATTTCCCGGCTTACCCTGGCGCTTCCACCATCCTTATATGCATTTTTATGTTTCAGCTCGGATCACCTGGGCCGCTCGTTAGTAGAGATCCTGGCAAAGGGTCAGAGCGGCTCCGTGTGGGTCGTGGACAACGGCACACCAGCGCGAGAGTGGCGCGGTTAAACTCCTCTACAAACCTCTTATTTTGTCACACCATGCGCTCGCAGCGCATTTTCCATTGGCGGTCGAGACGTTCGGTAGCTCGTGAAAGTATTGTTCGTTATTGTAGGTTGTTCAAGTATTGAGAAGAGAAACCAGGGAGAAACGGCCGGGTTAACGAACCCTTGCTTGGTATTGATTAGTATTAAATGTATTTCACCTATTTTTACACTCCCCCAATTTTCGATCACAATGGAAATCAAATAATTATGGTACTAAGGACACTTTCAATAATATTGAACTACAATAAAATCTTACTCATTTAGAAGATCGTAATTTTCATACTGTGAAAGAGCCTAGTATATTTTGTTTTGTAAAACTCTTAGAAAATATAAGCTCAAGGAATACGATAGACTAGGAATATGCTTCGGATATACTTTTAAGTAAATTCTCTTTTCCCTTCATGTATATGATTGAAAGTGGTTATCACGTTATACAGGATTGATCGTGTAAATATTTCGTTCTCCTAGTCGTAAAGCCTACTCGCGTAAGGTATTATATTTTTTAAGATATACTTTTTAAAACAAAATATTGTGTATTAAGTATGTATAATGTCGAACGTCGTGACATATATCGTGAACTTTAATCTACTTATATTGTATACAAACAAGTATGTATAGTACATAAGCGCATACTTTGTATTTTACCTGCTTTGAAGTGCAAGTTACGGATGTCAAACATTTTGTTTATGTACAGATATCTGCATTAACGGGTTACCTCTTCTTTTAGGTTTTAAGTGCGCAAGGATACGCAATTAATGCAGATAACTCTACTCGTCCTCCAAAGATTATCGTGTGAATGATTAATTTAATGTTTTGTAACATTTTGTATGACATATTTGTTGATTTATTTGGTGAGGTAGAAAAGCCGTGCTATTTTGCTTATTTGCAATAAAATTGGAAATTTCAATATGGTTGTTTAAATAAAATTACCTTTTGGAAGATTTGTAGTAAAGTTATATTTTATATTGATACAATCACCAGGTACAGCTTTTGAGTTACAGGTTTTTACAAATATCGTGATTCTTTGTCAAAGTTTATTTCAGAATTTTGCATGAAAAGGACTCGCCAATATGAACACATGTAGGTACACAATTATTGATTCCAAATTAACTACAACAAAATACAATAGTCCTTTCCGAGAACTAATTCTTACGAGAATTTAATTGAATTGAATAAACATAGACTTTACTAGTGTTGCCACTGTGTTCTCGTCCAGTGGCGGAAGCCGCGGCCGGGCCCAACACATCTCCTACATTACAATGTGGCAGCAGTCCTTCTATCACATTTATTTAGTACTAACTACAAATGAACGACAGTCAATAAACACTTTACATTTTTAATAACATGCCGAGGTAGCCTCTAACCCTCAATGATTTATATAATTACACATGAAAACATCTGGCCAGCAGGTATTAGAAACTAATTTATCCTCGTATTATTAATTTACTAACACATTAGCAGGACTGCTGCGTAGACTGTCGCACGTCATTGCGAGTAAATAAATAAAATGGAGGCGCAATGACCGTTCGAGTGATAGCAGACCATTTTAGTACTTTAAATATGATGTGGTTAAAACTAAATAGGCACAAATAATCATAACAGGTGAGGAGGTAAGCTTTATGAAAATATTTATAATTTATTGCATAAATTAATGTCTCCTATGCAAGTTTCATTACATAGCCTCCCTGAAATTTACAAGTGGCCTCTATCTCACTCACCGATAACATTGGCATCTCTGAATCACATAAATGAGCCTAATATCATCCAACTATTGGTCGACTTGTGACATTATACAATTCAATTTAGCTGATGCCAACGCCCTGCCTAACTGCGTTATCGCTCACGACACTCCTATACTTACATTATACTAACTGTGAGCCTTCTCAGTGTACCGACATTTTGTTCTGCCGCGCTCTTACGGGAAATTCCATCTTTTTCCTTCCATTATATTGGATACAACACTATCACACCAAAACAATGTCCATCATCTGTAATCTGCTTAACATTTAAACTTCCCGCAAAGACATTTACTTTTCGAATCAATACAAGACACTCATCACCAAACTAACACTTTTCCGTCACTTATCCATTTTTGAATAGTCCCTGCTGCGATAAAAAATTCTTTCAGTGTAGCGGACGCTCTCCAACCAATCCTACTTAGCTGTAAACAAAGAAAAAACACCTATTTAGAAACTTGTTGGAAAAGCTAAATTGTTGATGTAAAAAATAGGGCTGCTCAGGAGGTAGAACAAAGATGGAGGTTTGAATAATTGCATAACTAAAAACCAATGTCTCAACTGTTAATGCCAAACCATGATCGACCCTCAGTAATAAGAATTCTACAAAAAAAAAAAAAAATATGTGGAGGTATTTTTCATAGACAGTAGCAATCGATATTGCAACATACCTGCAGTGGGTGCTGGCTGCGGCTGCACGGGCGCGGGCTGCGGGCCGGGCGCGGGCCCCACGCGGGGGCCCCGGGGCCCGCCGCGCGGTCCTCCTCGTGGGCCCCCACGCATCTGTCGCCATCTTCCGTCGTCTGAGAAATTGTGCACGTAGTTGCTGCACAAAACACAGACATGTTAACGTCAGACCATGTACAAGTGACTATATCGTCAAAATACATGAAGAGAAAATGTCTAATAGTTGTACACAACTACACATATTCGTTTACAGCAGCATTAATTGATATTTTGATACAACAGAGTGATGTTAAAGACAACCAGGCTGATGCCCGCGGCTTCGCCCGCGTGGATATCGGTAAAATTATATACTAAAACCTTCCTCGAGAACCACTCTATCCATTGGTGAAAACAGCATGAATATCGGTGCAGTAGTTTTTGAGTTTATCGCGAACAGAGACACAAGACATTCAACACCCTTAGGGTACGTGAAGCCGCGAATTTTGCAGAGAGCCTAGTAACTGGATGAGAGTTTCCGAGAATCGAATTAAATAGCGTGCGACTGGAGAAGCCTATGAGCAGCAGTGGGCTTCAAAAATCTCCGCTACCCGAAAGTAATTCGCGATAAGAGGAGGAAGGTTAGTAGACTCACGTGTACTGCTGGTGCTGCGGGTTGTGATGACGCCAGCCGCCGCGGCCGCGCCAGGCCCCGCGCCGCGCCGACGCCACGCCGAACGTCTCCGAGTTCAGCTTGCGCTCCGTCCGCCAGTCGGTCCTCTGGCTCCTGCCCTTGGACCTGCAAATGTGAACCAGTTACAAACACGTTCACATCTTTAATATTGTCAATTATTTTCATGTTGGAGTTAAATAAACTTCGACCAGAACTCTGAGAACTCGACAGCACTAGCGGTGGACTCGGACCGGTCGCTAATGGTTCAGATGGAATGATCTTCTTCTATATCGTGTGATTAGTAGCTAACCCGATGTCAGAGCATGCTGGTTTCCTCACGATGTTTTCCTTCAGCACTGCAAGTGATCTCAGGTTCTCAGGTGAAAATCAGAGGTAACCTATGACATGGCAAACCTCTAGCCTATCACTGCATTGTACGACGAGCATACTTTTACAATCGCAATCGGCGATTTGGTGATGATGACCACATTAATGATGCACCGCGTTTCGGCGATTCTCAAGACTAGCCCAAAATAAAAATATTAGATCAAAGTAATATCTCACCTTTCGACAGCCTCACAGGAGATGTTGTCAAAGAAACTCTTGGTCTTGTCATACCCTGTGTAACCATTCTGGTCATCGTCTACTTCCGGTTCGCCTGCGCCAGTCTCATTTCCTGAGTCATCCTTCTTGTCAACTTCAACAACACCCTGCGGTATGATAATTACTTCAGACTCCTACGATGCCCGGAAAGAAAAAAAATATATAATTAAAATTTTGGTACATACATTTAAAACAAAATATTAAGTACACAGAATTTTTTTCTCCTACTGAGCATGTTCGAAATAACATATAACATAAAATGGGGAAAACCTAAGGCGGTCTTATTAAACTTTTTCAATAGCCCATTATTTCTCAATTCTGGGCAACCATAAAAATGCAGAAAGTATTTTGAGAGGGGACCATGACAAAGGTATTCGATCCGAGATGGAAAACGAGGAAAAGTTCGTGTAAAGAACTCCTTTACAATGTCGCAAAAGAGTTCAGAATATAAAGGGCGTGTACGGATAAAAAAATCTATGTGGCCGAAAGACGTACTGTGTGCCTTCCACCCCGTATTCTAATTCGGTAAGGTTTTTTGTAAGTTTTTTCGACACGAAAGTTTTACTTAGAAATAGCCCGAAAGAACATGGAATAAAAAAGGAAACTCCGTTTCAACTACGTCAATCAACAGTCTAGAAATGTTTGTATGAAGTTTGTTTCAGTAATCAAGTGACCTATGTTTACTGAAAGTAGGGTGTTTCCGAGCTGACACGACAATGATGAATATTTAGCTACATTTAACCCTATTTCTCAAACAGAAAATCACCGGAGGTCTATCAAAAGCTGTTTTGGTTAAATTATTTCTACATATCATACCACCACACCTGTAAGCCTCGAAGGGTTATGCAGAGAGAGATAGAGAGAGATATCACACACACTTGCACCAACGCCGACGATATTTGGTCTTGACCATCATCATCCGCCTACCCCTATCCCAATTCACACTTTTGTTACAGTGCAATCAAATTATCTTGGCAGGTCCGAACTTCGTGCAGGTTATTTTGTTACAACTAATGTTTAAAAGTGTTATGATATTTATTTTATTTGTATTTCTCACTGTTTAATTTAGATATTTTCTGATCGTATAGGTATTGGTTTATCTGGCAATAACAGTTTTCTTCACAAGTTTACATGCGTAAAAGTTCGCAGAGCCTATGTTCAGACCTGTCAAGATAATTTGATCGTACTGTACTCGTCGTCTCATCAGACACCTCTTATCTTGCCACTAGCGGACGTCCCGCGGTTTCACCAGCGGAGATCCCGTTCCCGTGGGAATACAGGGATAAAAAGTCTATGACACTCAGCAATAATGTGGCTTTCTATTGGTGAAAGAATTTTTTAAATCGGTTCAGTAGATCCCGAGATTACCCCTTACAATTTAACAAACACACAAACTTTACTTCTTTATAATATTAGTATAGAAGTATAGATTAATCGTTCACACGGTTCATTCATCTTTACTTTGGTCGTCCTCGACATATTTGGTCTTGACCATTATTTAAAATCAGTAAGAGTATAATATACCAGATATTTTGCACATCGGACATTAATACAAGTCAAGACCCTATTTAACTCAATGTAACCGACAAAAAATCTCCGCACGGAAAAAGGTTAATTTAGCGTGGCGAGAACTCGCGGCAGAACAGGTGAATTGAAAAACAAGAATAGGAAATCAGATTGTTATAACACCTAAAAATTATCAGTGTTCCTACACTTGGGAAGTAACCAGATACTACAGTCGACAGCTACAACTACAAACCTTACTCAATTAAATTTGCTGTCGTGAATGATATGGCAAGAACCAAGACACCTCCTGTGTCTCATGAGATGACGAGAAACAGAGGAGTATGGAAGAAGAAGATGCTGCGCCGACCCCAAATGAATTGGGATAAGGGCAAGAGAATGATGATGTGTTATACCTCTCCCTCGCGTTTATGCCTCTTAAAGAAAAGCGCGTGTTGGTCGCGAGTAGTTACTACGCACCGGAATATAGATAAGGAGGGTAGTGTTTGAAGTAAACACCTTACGTTACTCGACATTTAGAAGATTTACTATGTGCAAAAATAAACAGTTACTGTTGCGTCTTATAAGAATGTTGAGGTACATATTTTGTTTCTTTTTTATTAATAGCAAATTATTATTGCGTTTCAGGCAATCATTTCCGATTGAGCGTCATCAAACAATTGTGTAATTGCTTTAATTCGCGTTTGAACGTAAGCCCAAATCAATTAGTGATCGTAATTGGCATGTAACATAATATACCGCCTATGACATAATTTTAACGACGCGTAATTGCTGATTATGAATGAGACCTTCCCAGTGGATTACATTGGTTTGATTTCAGTTAAAATGTAGTAAATACTTGATATTTTGACTTGCATTTTCGTCGTGAAATTATCTTAATTTAGATGTCGAAAGGTAGGAACCTCTATTTGTTTGTGGGTAGAATCGTGTTTAGTCTTTTTCTCATCACCGTCACATTTCTAGACTGCATTGACATTTATCGTAAAACCTTAAACCTATCTGATCTAAAAGGTGAACTATGTAAGCTTAATCAAACAAACACAACATCACGTCAACAGGCAAGAACTTCGAACTAAATAGTTAACTTTTGAGACCCTCTTTAAGGCAACATAGTCGCGACTAATGTTCTACGTAACGACACGCGAAAACGCGAGCTTTTATAGTAAGAAACGTATTGTAAACCACACCTCATTGGGAGATGCAGCGCTGGTTGCTCCACCATAAAGCCATACACTCTCGCAACTAACTTGCTTATGGTCTTAGGGTGCTTATGGTCCCAAATAGACAAAAAAAAACCTCACCTCAACTTTCACCTCGCCATCAGAAATCTTGGCCTTAGCAAGTTGGCTGCGCAGCTCTTCAAACTCAGTGTTGGCTTGCTCGAAGTCGTAGTCCTTGTCGAACTTGAGGGTGTTCTTGTTGCGGGGCACGAAGCCACGTCCGCGACCACGGGGCCGGCCTCTCCAGCCTCCGCGGTTGTAGCCCTGGCCCGCTCCAGAGAAGTTACCTGGGTGACAAAAACATTTTATTTATATAGCTAGCATGTACTGTCCCCCTGCTAGGCTCTGCGACACTTCTTGCCAAGCCGAATGAAGACATGATTTTAGAAATTAATAAAGATTTGGGAATTAATGAAAAATCTGTATCTCTTGAATTCTCTTGGCAAATCACAGGTCAGCCACAACAATTTATTGCCAAATAAAAAATTCTATGTGACTCCACGAGAGAGGAAATATTACCAAGAACTAAGTCTGACACTCCCTACCGCTCTGCCCAGAGCGGAGGAGTCATTTGATGAATTCTCAACCTCCAAAAAAAAAAGGAGGACAATAATCTTACCCTGTTGGTGATGATGAGGATGCTGGTTCGTGAGCGCCTGGTGTTGCTGATTATGTTGCTGATGTTGTTGATGCTGGGAGTGTTGCTGATGCTGCGAGTGCTGCTGGTGCTGCGAATGCTGCTGCTGCGGCTGGTGGTGCATCGGCTGCTGCGGTTGATGCGCCTGGTGCGGTTGGTGCGGCACCGGCGCGCCGCCGCTCGGGTAGCGCTGGCGGTTGCGCGAGTTCGTGCGGTTGCGGTTCGCCGGACCCTTCTGCGCTTGCCCGTTGCTGCCACGTCGGCTGTCCCGTTGCTGGCTAGACCCACTAGCCACAGAGCCGACCTATATGTATGCCAGTGTTATTAAAGATTCTAAAAGTCAGGTAGTGGCGCCTTATAATGATATACATGAACGGTTTATTTAGATATAGTAAAAGTTGCAACAGAAAAGAATGTTCCATAAAATTTACAAAAAAAGAAATATCAAAAACAAGTTTGAAGAATGGGTTTTCTTTTTATTGCAATAATTTGTTTTGAGTGAGCAGTAAGTAATTTATTTTTACTTGTGTGTGGTTGTTTTTAACATTCAAATTCTTACCCCTACCTCAAAATAAGTCTTTAGCAGTAATTAGTATTCTTATAAATTAGAAACAATAAAATCAAAGTAATTCAGGAATGCCAACTTGCCTTAAAACATTGATTAATATTCACACCACCGCATGAATATACAAACAATATTTAAATGTGGGTCAAAATAAAACACTAACTTATAAACAGATTCTCCAGCTCATCGTTTCCAATAAAATAATATCAGAAACGAAAGATTTCTACTCTAATGGGGATATAAATAAAAAAGCAACAATCAATTCACTTGCCACAAATACTGATTGTGAGAATATCCCTCCAGAATCTGCTGTTGTGGTCTATGGCAAAGCCGCATCCAGAAAAACATTTATTATGTATTTACTAAGTCTTAATATTACTGCTTAATTTATTGCCTACAACTAATATTATGCTAACTTATTGGGACTGTTCAGACCTTATGATCCTAACTTAAGTTTTTTTGGTAGTTTTATGGTATTGTAGTGGTCATATTTTAATCTATTTAATGAGTTAGTTTCTAGTTTATGGATTTACCTGCGTGCCCTGGTCAGCAGTCGGGCTCTTCCTGTGCGCGCCGACAGCGGGAGTTCCCGATCGCGATGCGCTTTGCTGAGATCCTCCTCCAATGAGGTCAAGCATCGAGCCTACAACACATTTCCTTGTACACACATAGTAGAAAAAAAAACAATACTTCACTATGCTAAGCATAAGCTTTAATGAATCACAAATTTCTTTTCAATTTCCATACAAGCAACAGACCAAGGAGAAATGATAATGCATGTTGCGATTTTTTCTTTTTGTTATTTTTGTAAATGCATGCTGTTGTTGTTATTGTTTTGATAATTTTGTTGTATCATAATTGTTTAATTTTTATGAGTGTTAATAATAAGTAGATAAAGAATATTTTTTTATGTTTCCCCCAACACCTTAAAAGTGAATAGATAGGATGAATCCTTGTTCCATTTAGTGTGTATATTAAAAATTAGTAATTTACCTAATAAGTATGCACCAAATTGGTTTTATTTACTGGGGGATGCAGAAATATTACTTATTTCTGTATAACATGGACAACCTGGACAACACATACATATTATTGGACAAAATGTATTAATTCTGATTAGATGCTGTCTAATGAGAGGATTACTCATGTTAGAATAATATTAAGAGTTGTTATTTTCAAGTTAGAAATAAAATCAATTGTGTGAAAATGTAAACAAATACATTAATATATGCAAACATAAATATGCAAGTTCTTTGAACTGTCATACAGTAAACCTTGAGATTAGTCTGCATGCAAGTTTGGTGAAAGCACAGGACATTGATCATAACTAGATACTTTATTAGTTAAACCAAAACCAGGGTTTAAGTAAAGTTTTACTTTTGGAGAGGATGGAGGGTGAAAGGTTAGCAAAGTATCTTTTTATGACCCTGCAAAAATCGCAAAGTAGCATGTATTGAAGCAGAAGCTAAAATTATCCAAGAGCAAAAACCTTGGTCTTTCACTTGATTGGCGTGATGCGCCACTCCTGAGCCAATCGGACCCGTGACAGGCGGGGGCTGTGGTGCCAACTCCACCGAGGTTTGCGGAGACAACTCACTAGTCTTGTTGAGCTGAGCATGGACACCTCCGGGGAAGCCAGCCATCGGGTGGTACTGTTGGTAAGGTGTCTGGCCAACAATGGGGTGGTTGTATTGCCCAGTGAACTGACCCGGCGCACTGCCCGCGCCGAGCGTCGGAGGAACAGACATCTGCATGATGGCCGGATCATTGGGTAGAGAGGGAACATTGTTCAGCACTCGGATATCCTTGATGTCAGAACCACGAAACAAGATGTAATCATACACCTGGCTCTGGGGCGCAACAGGGTATTGCGTCTCTCGATCCTCCGTACCAAACGAACGCACTGTAGAGAGAAACAGTTCATTAACCTCATGTGATATAATTTGAAGGTAGGTGAAGTTTTATTTGAGGAAAAAAAATGGTTTTTAACACAAAGCTACATGCTAATGAATCTTTTAGTTTATAGGGTAGTCGAAACATTATTTGCATTCATGATTTTTTCCATCTCACAGTGGCATCTTGAACACAACAAAAGGAAATGTAGGTAGATAGATGTAACTGTTATCCACCTACTCATCGAGAATAGTAAAAGTAACGATATTTTTTTAGGACAAAGACCTACCGTCAGTATATCTCCTGCTGAAGAAACAAAATTGTAGCATACATAGGACAGTATCAACGTCATCAATGTGAAACCGCGGTCATAGGCGGGACCAACAATTTCTCTTCGAGGGTAGAAGAAAAACAATGTGATACATTTGACTAAAACCATGGAAAATTACAGGGAAATGCCCAACAATAAACATATTGGACGCTTTCCCAAACAATAAACAAAGATGGGCATAAATCAGGAGGGAAAAAGAGAACGGCTTTCTAGAGACGTCGATCGATGTTCCTACAAGAAAAAATAATTAACGCTGGGAAATACAATAAGAAAACCTTCTAAGGATGACGAATAATGTGAAAAAGAAACTTGTAATAAAATAACAGTATCCATTTGTCAACTTACCGCTAGCCAAAGCGATGGTACATTCCTGAGGATCGACGGTGAAAAGCCGGCCTTCGTAGCGAATGTCAGCTTTAGATATTAGGCTTATCTTGGAGCCCAATTCAGGCATTCCAGAACTCATAATGTCACTTTGGAAATAACTCGCCGATGTTAAAGATTTTTAGCGATATCGTCGACCATAGAAATCAGCCACCGAACAAAATGACTGACGGGAAGTTGGCAACAAGCGATGCGTTTACAAACAGCTGTAATGAGTGGGGGAACATTGGAATCATACTAAATGACCATTAAAAAAAAAACTAAAGCAAATTGATTTAATAAAAAATGTATTTTGTTAATTAAACCATCAAGAAATAGGAATTTATTTCGAACTTATCATGTCATTGTAAAAAGTAAAACAATAAATGCCCTTATCACAAATTCAATGAGTCATCAATAATCCAACGTGAATCCAACTGATTAATTACTCTAAGTCAATCTATATCTAAATAATTGGATTTGGAATTACAATAATTTAGTAACATTATTTAATTATTAAACCATTCGAATATTAAGGGAATTATTGTTTTTATTTTACATCTTCTTCCTTAATTTAGTCGATTTTATTTTAATCCTATGCGAGATAAGCATGAACAACACATTATGGCAATAGGGAATATTCATGTTTTTCTTTTTTGTCTTAAATTAATAGTTTACTATTTTATAACGTAGAAAAAAATATTAATGGGCTTCAAAATACTCTAGATATTTTTAAAAATGAAATTTAAAACTTTAAAAAAATTTAAGCAGTTCAAACGCCGCCATTTCGCGCGCGCTTTGCGTGACGTCACATGACACGTCCGTGTTTAACAGAACCCTATCGGGATACAATGTCGTGTCAGATGACGTCACATTTCGTTCGAGCGTTTTGGAAGTTTGAATTTCGCTCCCTTATTTTACACTTTTTGAATATTATTTTAGGGGTTTAAATAATCAGTAAATAAAAAAAATCCTTTTCATTTTATTATTACGATAATAAGTATTCGAGAAAAAAATATTATAGGCCATTTCAAATTTTATGCATATTCCTTAATTAGGTAATCATTAATCATACGCTGAGACTCAACTACAGAAGCGTTGAGAAAAAGTGTAGTCGTTCTCTTCTTTAAAAGGGGAGTAAGACCATTACCATTTCGCTCTTTAGCCACGTGTATGAACTGTTTTCAAAAGTTGTCATGAATCGTCTAGCGCGTAGACTCGATGACTTCCAACCACCGGAGCAAGCCAGGATTATACTTTGAAGCCAGGTTTTAAGGAGGATACAGCACCATAGACCACATACACACAGTGCATCGAATCGAAATGTTTGTGAATACGAGGCTGGTCAGTTTTAGAGTATTTCCTGCGATGCCATTCGCCAAGTAGACTGGAATTACAGCCAAGTGCTGAGAAGTCTATACGAAAACGCCTCAGTGACCGTCCAAACTCAGAACCTGAGCATATACCATTGCATCAGGGCGAGAGGCAAGGGTCGAAATTTCTAAGCAGGGCAAACGGCTCCCTTCCCTCCTTCCAGTGTTTGTCATCTAGTGCAATAGTATTTTTCTACTTCTTTGAGGATTCCTGCTCATCCCGCGGATTCCCGCGATGTCCTTTTGTAACGCGGTTTTATTTAACCTAACAGGCTGTAAGGCCAGCATCAGCTATTTGAGTTAAGGAGTGAAATATGATAGGTATTTCTGATGCGGTTTATAAGTTTGACACCCAGTACACTTCGCTCAATATAGCTCGTTGGCCTTGGCAGACCCCAAGTACGGACTTCTGGCGTTTTGTAAGCGACCATGTTTGCGCTCCTTAAGGTTGATGTTCCAGGGTAGCCCGCGAAATTCAATTTCAAATATTCATTCAAATACAACCCTCCGAGCTCATAAAGGTGTAAAAATGACTTTTTACAAGATCAAAGTCATTCCGGAACCTTTAGGAGCTCGGAGGGTTGTATTAATGATTTTGATGATTATAATTCTGTAACTACATATTATGTCTTACAGCCGCGAACGTATGTTCATCAACATACAACCTATCACTGGCCTGCAAATTGCAAAAAACTTAAGAAAATTTGAATTTCGCGGGCTGGTTGAAGGATTCACCTTAAGTGAGGGTGGGGACTGACAGGAGAGAATGGAAGAAAAAAGTGCCGATCCCAAAATAACATGGGATAGGGGTAGGAAGATGATGAACGTTGGAAAGATTATTTCTACATTATACTTAATTAAAAACATGCTATTGCATAGTAAATTAATTTAGTTACATGTGATACAAAACATTCATGCGGATGTGCAGATTTGAAGTGTTAGATGGTTTTTGTGTTTGATTTACGACAGGATACAGCACAAGCATCCATTTTAGAGTGCACCTGTTTCCAGCACAAAACGATACACTATGGTGGTGATCGGCGAAATAAATAGTTTTTGTATGTTAAATGTGTATTGTTAAATAACCAATGTACTTTGGTTGTTAAGAAAGTTTTGCTGCCACGTCTCTATAGCTGATTCCTCTATGTTTCCTATTTAGTTGGTCATTTTTGTATCGATATTTTTTCATTTACAATCCTCATGGTGACATCTCTACAACTACAAGTGTCCGTTGCGTTTTAATTTGACGCTTGACGAAAAATAATGATTTCGTAAATAAAAATCTGGTAATAGTTAATTTTAAAGTGCTGTGTTTTTATAAAGGCGTTCTACAACTTGTGTATTAAGTGGTATATGCTACGCACGTGTAATGATGACAGAAACTCCGATAAGTTCTACGCCGGGGCTAGCCAGGATAAGTCTTGGCGGGAGCAGCAATAGTTCAATTCGAAGACGAAGTCTTATTCCGCAGAGACATAGAAATGAGGTTTGTTGTTTACATTTCAAATATACGTTTGTTGCCTGTTGTATGTTTGTTAACTGCCTCGTTGGTCTAGTGGTCGCAAGCGCGACTGCAGAGCGTGAGGTCCTGGGTTCGATTCCCGGGTCGGCCAAAACGTGCTATTGGGTTTTTCATTAGAAATTTCCCAGTAGTAGCCTGGAGTTTGGAAGTTGGTGGTATAATACCCCCGTGCCTCGGAAAGCACGTTAAGCCGTTGGTCCTGCGCCTGATCTCTCTCCGGTTGTGTCGGATTGCCGTTCCATCGGACTATGAGAGAAAAGGGAACAGAGAGTGCACTTGTGCCTGCGCACACACTTGTGCACTATAATAATATTATCTCCCGCGCAGATGGCTAATCTCCGCTGAGATTGACCGCCGCGGCCGAAAAACGGTCAGGAGGACTATTATACGTTTGTTAATTTGATAATAACATTTTTCCAACAATGTTTACCATCTACTTCCTGAGTTTCAGGCTTGTATCGACTTCTATTGACGCACTGTGGCATTTTGTAACGGCTTGCTTTTAATTCTGATCAACCTCCATAATCAGTAATAGAACTAACAGATCAAAGCAAGCTAACTAACTTTACTCTATTGAATTGGCGCATTTTAAATTGTGTACGTTTCCTGTGCATAAAATATAAAATCTACTTTCCTGCCTTTCATAGAGAAAGACAGAAAGTAAAATTGTGAAAAGCAGTTAATTCACTGCCGAACCTGTGTTTTCCGGTCTGTAACGCAGAATTACTAATAAATTCAAATATACTGTAAGACCTCAGAATGACCAATATACAAAGTTATCACAAAAAATTGTTAATACTTAATGTATGAATGCTACACATTTAAATAATTGTTTTCTCTGGAATATCTTAACAATGTTTGCAGTATTTTGATATTTTTGGTTAACACAAACTCGAATAAAGCAATTAACACTTTTTACAGGAGCGCAACGATGATGATGCGGAAAGATCTTCATTGGTGGCATCAGAGCGTGCTCTGGCCACCTCAACACCACAAACTGCATCACCCAGAAGAGGCGGCAGGGATACAATGTCTTCATCACCACAGAAAGAGCACTTTCAAGGATGTCTCAAGCTTTATGCTGAAAATGTAAGCACAATTTATTTTATGTAATTTATGTAGTGTTAAAAATAACTAGCTGTTGTTCACTATAGGTATTGCTTTCAGCTAGCAATGTTAATATAAATATATAATTTAGTGTGACTTACCTCTGAAAACATAATTATTTAGTCACCTGCATTAATAATATTATAAGTCACAGCCAAAACATAATTTGCTACTACATTTATTTTTACTGTCATGCCTAATTCTTTCTCTTTTATGTTATTCCTCTGTCCACACATTGAAAATGTCATTCTCAGAACACAACAGCTATTTTCTCTAAAAGAAACTTATACCCAGGCAGCATCCATCTGGTGTCTAGTGATTGATGATCTTTGCTCATTGTGCCAATAAAAACTTGCTATCTCGCTATTTCTTTTATTACAGAAAATAACAAAAGACAATGCATGGAACCTGCAGCTGATAGACTTCATGACGTCCATGTTACGAAGACACGACTCTCGCATGGATAACTTGCAGACTGCCTCTACAGTAGTGGATGCGTCTGCTAGGATTTATGCTTTCAGGGTGGATGCAGTGCATTATGATGTGTTGAAGATTGCTGGGGGACTTAGTAAAGCTGCACAGGTATGTGTGTTGATGTATATAAACTTAATATTTAGCTAGGTCTAATAATAAAAAATAATAATTCAATTCTTTAAATTCTACTAGTAATCAGCTCGGTAAACATAAATAGACCTTTATTCACTACTCGTTTAACTTTCTCGTTTAACTTTTACCATTTAGATGGATATTTTCTTAGTTGTTTAATAAGACAAGAGCCAGATCATGGTTTTGTTGTCACAAAGACATTAGTGTCTTACTCATTCCCTCCCTCTCACAGAGAGGAGACCCATCTCCCAGTATTGGGAACTTTGTAGGCTGATGATGACATTTTCATATTTTTTTTAGACTAAAAGAGGAAAGAAAGACGATGATAACATCCAAGATGAAGGTGCAGTAGATGGCGAGACTGCAGCTCCTACCAAGAAGAAAAAGAAGAAAGCCAAAGGGGCCATCGCTTCTAACCCTGCAGTGTTCAACGGGGATTTTGATACTAATGATTGTATAGGTAAGCCGTATACAGTAGTACAGTACCGTATAAGTTTGTCAACTGTACAAGCTAGGTATATAAACACCCTAAAAAAATAGACAGAGAATAGTGAAGCAATGTAGTTGTAATCAGCTTTTTTCCTGAACTTGTTTCTAACAATTTGCCTATTTTCTATAACAGATCCATTTTTCGAGAGGTTGGCGGCGACGGCTGGCGATGTGACGTCATCAAACAGAGCATTCAACGCGACTCTTCCTATGCACGACAAAACACTGGCTTTGATATTAAGGTACTCTCTGCAATAAATTCATACCAATTTAGAATGGAATAGAATAGAATATGTATTTATTCGTTAATGGACAGCAGAAATAATTTTACATAATTATACATTTTTGAGGGACTTCACAATAATACCTATGTGGGGTGTGCATTGGAACAAGACAGGCACGTAGATAGTCCCACTAGAGATGTGCCGTTGCCGGTAAAATTGGCAAAATTCCCGGGAATATTGCCGGGAGTGGGAATATTCGCAGAGTATTTGTTAATTATAAGTCAAATTAAGTACGGAAACTATGTAATACACTTATAATTAGCATTAATAGGCCTTAATCTACATTGACCGGCAACTTTGGCAATATTTCCAATGCTGCTGGCAATTTTGGTATTTTCCCAATATTCCCACCAGGCACATCACTAAGTTATTCATATGCCGTTTTTCACAGTTTCATTTTAGAGTATGCTTTTTTCTTCCGATATCTGCAGCTGGAACTTGACCAACCTTCAGGAAACAAGAAAAAAACTATGTTTCCATCTTTCAGAACCGATGACCGATTCTTAGAAGAAATAAAGGAGAACATTCCAGAAGAACAAACCATAGACCTGTCAGAACGCATTACTTTAGCCGCAAAGCTACTGCCTGCGTTTACGAAAAGCAACCATATTTGTGAGCCTTTCACTGGGTTCTCTATCTCCAACTGGGATCCAGATACTGAGGACACGTGAGTAACATTATTTAATTGTATACTTAAATCTAAGAAAATTTAAAAAGTTTTAGTGTAGTATGGTTGAACAAGCTAATTGGCTAATGCACACAGAAATATTTCTTTATTTATTAAATGAAATTTTGTTATTTATTTATTTAAACTTCATGTACAAGAGTGGTACATAGGCGGACTTAATGCCACAAGGCATTCTCTACCAGTCAACCTTAGGGCACAAATAGGACAGTACTGTAGTTATATAAAGCATTTGGCATCAAGAGACAATGTCAACCGCTGTATATCTGTGTAATCTTAAAAGTAAATGTGAGTTAGCTGACTGTATACCAAATGCCTTGTTTGACTGTATTTACTCCTAATGTACTACTGAAAAAAAGTAATCTGTGAAATAATCTTTTTTTGCTATCTTGAAAATGGATGACAAATAGGTAAGGCAGACCATTATATTGTTTCAACAGTCAATCTTATAACACTTGTGAGTATAAATCAGGGAACTCCAATTAATTCAATTAATTTAAGTTTCATCCATTGAAAACACCAGCTTTGTTTCTTTGTATGAAGATGTGTCTGCATCCGTTCAGCTTTCTGCTGCTGTTCCTTATAATACTTTAACAATATTAAAAGCTCTGGATAAGCAAGGCCACGCTTTTAAGGAAGTAGTTCTGTTAAGGTCATAGTCTCCCTAGCCTTTTCCTAACTACGTTGGGGCCGGCTTCCAGTCTAACCAGATGTAATTGAGTACCAGTATTTTACATGAAGCGACTGCCTATCTGACCTCCACAACCCAGTTAATACTAGGTAATACCATACCCTTTGGCAAGACTGGTTGACATACTTTCAGGTCATCGACTATCTGCAACAACTGCCAAATATCTTTATAAGGCAGCTGGGACCAACAGCTGAACATGCTTAAACTTCCGAAGTAGTTCTGTTGAAGTCCTACATATTAAATCACACAGCTGCTATCTTAAGCATATAAAATATGAATCTATCATTATTGTTGAAATTGTAAGCTGTGTGTTACCAGTGACAATCGCGTAAATAACTGGGTGGAAGAGAACCGGCTGAACTTGTCGCAGCAAGCGCTCGCGTTTGACGTCAACGCAGACGTCGAGCCCATACCGCAGGATGAGCAGCATAACGACTTGTATGGTATGTATGTTTTTATTTATTGGAAAGATGTAACAAATAAAAAAAAAATTATAAACAAGTAATTAAATTAAAAAATTTTAAAACCTCCGTCTCAATAAAGACAAAACATTTGTTCTACAATGGAGTAAAAGTCAAAAACCAATTTTGAAGCTTTTTTGTTTTAATTTCGTTAGTTTATATTTCTCATTCCCTTTCAATATAGTGTACATTATCCTACAAATCAATCCCTTTAATTTTTTTGCCACCCATATTGAGGGAGTTGTAAAAACAAACGTAATTTGTCATTTTGTGATGGCGGCCATCTTAGATTTGAAATTTGATAAAGTGTATAGCTATAGTATTCTACTAATCAAACCAAGGTCATTTGATACCCATATTGATGAGAGTTGTGAAAAAATAATACGTAATCCGCCATTTTGTGGTGGCGGCCATCTTGGATTTGAAATTTGTAAAAGTGTATAGTATTCTACCAATCAAGCCTTTTCATTTGATACCCATATTGATGGGAGTTGTGAAAAAAATGTAATCCGCCATTTTGTGGTGGCGGCCATCTTGGATTTGAAATTTGTTATAGTGTATAGTATTCTACCAATCAAGCCCTTTCATTTGATACCCATATTGATGGGAGTTGTGAAAAAAATATGTAATCCGCCATTTTGTGGCGGCGGCCATCTTGGACCGAGGTTTTTTAAACATAGCTAAGATCACTCTCGACGAACTCACCTTTCAAACAAAAAAACTAAATCAAAATCGGATCATGCGTTCGGGAGCTACGATGCCACAGACAGACACACTCATAGACAGACAGACACGTCAAACTTATAACACCCCGTCGTTTTTACGTCGGGGGTTAAAAAAAAAACAAATATAAAAAATATAATATTATATATATTTAACGAGGGTAGTTCAACTATTCCGGGTACATCGTTTTCTGAGTTCAAGTTCGACATGGTGGAGGTACCTACGAAATAATAGTCTCAACACTGATTACCTGATTACAACCGCCTATTTATTTACTTCCGATAACAAATGAACAAAATCTCAAACGATCAAGCCGATGTAAATGGATTAAAGTACGGAAACATATATTTTTTTTAAATAAAATTACTCATTTTAAGGTCCCATTAAAATAGATGGACAAAATTTTACAAATCATTCAGACCACCAAAATAAGGATGATGGTAAAAAAAATAATAAAAAAACGCATTTAAATACCTAATCCTAAAAGGATGACTTTGTTTTAGAGTGCGGGCAATTTATTATTTTAAGTAAAAAAAAAAAACACTTTATTTAATGTTTTTTTTTGTTTAGATATCATTGGTTAGACGTACTGAACGCTGTGTTAAAATTTGTCCACACCTATTTTAATGGGACCTTATATACGCAAACTGATCCACAAACTTTAAAAAAAAAATATTTTTAACACTCTCTAAGATTTGTTGGAGACCTGTAGTATCATTTGAGTTCTAATCGTAATATTATATTACCTTTGCCTTAAAAAGGGTTAGGCCCGTAGTCCACCAAAGCGGAGAGGAGCGGAGACGAGAGGAGATGTGCGGAAATCGGCCAATCACATTAGTTAAAACTTACATCTAGTCTTTCGCCTTTCCTGTGATTGGTCGAATTTGGCACATCTCTTCTCCACTCTGCTCGTCTCCGCTTTGGTGGATTACGGGCCTTAAAGTTCGGACCACACGACGCGTTACGGCGCCGCGCCGCAAAAATTGCGCCTTCAATTTCTGGTCGTGTGCCCGCCGATACGGCGAAATCTTTGCGAAGCGGCGCCGCAACGCATCGTGTACCCGCACTAACACGTATCCTCCCTCCATTTGCAGACGACGAGCCCCTCGGCGGCATCGAGAGCGAGGAGGAGGCCGACGTGGCCGTAGCCGCGTGTGTGGCGCGCGCCGCCCTAGCGCCGCCCCTCGCGCGCCTCACCGACATGCGCCCCGCCCAGCCCTGCGACACGCGCCTGGAGTACTCCTACTGCGGCGCCATCGTGGCCGCCTGGGCCGGGCCCTCGCACTGGAGACTCAAGAATAATAGAGGTAACCGACACTCTCACACCGACATGCGCCCCGCCCAGCCCTGCGACACGCGCCTGGAGTACTCCTACTGCGGCGCCATCGTGGCCGCCTGGGCCGGGCCCTCGCACTGGAGACTCAAGAATAATAGAGGTAACCGACACTCTCACACCGACATGCGCCCCGCCCAGCCCTGCGACACGCGCCTGGAGTACTCCTACTGCGGCGCCATCGTGGCCGCCTGGGCCGGGCCCTCGCACTGGAGACTCAAGAATAATAGAGGTAACCGACACTCTCACACCGACATGCGCCCCGCCCAGCCCTGGGGGTCTACTCGCTTTCTCGGAAACGAAACTTCGCAAACGAACGAAATTTAAACGAAGTTTCGTCATTGACCCTACTCTATTTTGTTTTCGGACACGCAGACGAAGTTCGGATTCATAGACAATTTTCGTGAACGATAGAAGTGAACAATAATTTGTGGGTCTTTTATGATGTCGTCTAGAGCAAGTTACGGTTTTTACTTTTAGTTAAAAAGTTATAAACTATTTAACTTTATTTTAAAATTTTACATTTCACACTGTTTTATTAAATATTTCTTGTAATATTCATGCAGAAATATAAATTCACGGATCAAAATTCTACTTTCAGCGATATTCACCGAGACACTGTAAAGCACCCTTTCATGGTCATTGTTAACCGACTAAATTGAAGAGTACTATTTCATGCACACGATGGGAACATAACATAGGACAACTAAAATTATCTGTATATTCACACGCAATCTAATCCATGTCAACACATAATTTTTTGTTTGGATTCTTTAAAAAGTTTATTCTTAAGTATTTTGTTCATAAATCATGTTTTCAAGTGCTTTTTTACACTCTTCGCAATCGCGATGCACATTCCGTCAGAAAGTTTCAAGTTGTACTGCATTGCAGTCTGCATTTTGGGTCTCTACAAGTTCTCTAAAAGATTTAAAAACTTAGTAAGTAAATATTATTTATTTGTTTTTTCATTAAAAATATCGCCACTTCTTAATATCCATTTACACCATCTTTTCAGTTTGAAATGGCTAATACTAGTTCGGCTACTCACGAGCAAATCGACACCCTTCTCAATTTCCTAGACGAGCATAGGGATCTAGCCCGCGGGCTATTGAGGGGTGCCGAAGGAAAACTCCGGGCAAAGAGGCTGTGGGAAGAATTGTGCAACATGCTCAATTCCATGGGCGGTTGCACCAAAGCAGTTCATCAGTGGCAAAGGGTACCTAGTGTTTTCTTATTTAACTAGTGACTTGCTCCGGTTTTATATATTGACATGAAAATCTCATGCTTGCTTTAATATTTTGCAGGTATGGTCGGATAGAAAGCATTTGGCCAAGAAAGCTGCTGCTGATTCTCGGAGGTCGGCTTCAGCGACTGGAGGTGGTCCATCAATGGCACCTCCACTCTCCTATTGGGAGTTAAAGATTTTGTCCATAATGGGAGAGGGGTTTGGTGGACGCCAAACTGGAGCCATAACACCAGCCTTCAGTGAGCCGCCCCTAAGACAGAGTGAGGTAATATTTCTTTTAATTCTCAATTATGTACTTATAATCTTAGTTGTATAAATATTTTTTTTTATTATGTTTTTTCAATCATCAAATCTAATTTAATTTCAATAGGTATATCATGATTCTAATCGGTATTAATTAATCTGTTTTATTTTCAGACCAATGAACCAATTGCATCCACCTCCAGCCACACAAGCCAACCTCCGAGCTTTTCACAGCCTCTTGCTTTGCATGAGGAAGCTGTAGACAGACAGCCTGAACCTGCGACTCAACCAACAAGAAGTCAAGCATCCCTGACTTCCACACTTTGTAAGTATTTGTTGCTGTGGCATTTTCAATAATGTTATCATATTTTTTTAAGCCACAAAGATGAAACTAAAGCATTGAATAATACATACCAATTTTACTGCTAGGAAATGAGATTAGCTTGTAAATTTTATCTATTTTGTGTCAGTTCAGTTAGTCTTTACTGTTATTTCTATATTTACTTTAACACAGTAAAATGTGCCCATTTATTGAACCCATTCAAGTGTCTTAGGCTATTTTTTTTATTGTAAGTACCCATTTAAATTGTAATGTTGTCTTGCAGCCTCACAACCTACACGTCCCAGGAGACATTCTGCTGCTGGCTCTGATGTCAGAAGCAGACTGTATCAGTATGAAGAGGGACGTGGAGAGAGAGAAATAGTGAGGAACACCGAGCTCGCAAGCATCAGGGCTGAGCTTGCAGGCATCAAGGCTGCCCTGTTACAGCTGTGTAGCTTAATTGAAAATCGTTTAGAGTTAAGACCATAGGAATTAAGATTTGTTTGTAATATGTGTTATTAGATTAATTGATGTTTCTTTTTAAAAAATTTGTTTCTAGATAGAGTTAAGTAAATAAAACATTATTTGTTAAACATTAAATTGTATTCTTTTATTATAGTCAAAAAGGAAAAATACAATGAAAATTATAATGGTTAGTTTATAGGAATAGGTAGGATAAAGTTCTACCTTCATCCTATCTATTCCTTTCTAACAGTTGCACTAATACAGCTCTTGCCCTTCGACCTGCCTGTAGAGCTTGAGCTGTCGAAGCGGCTGATTGAGATGGATCCTGCCTGCTTCTTTCAGCCTGGAGCTCATCTTCTGTCAACTCGGGAACATCAATGCCACCCCTTATACATAAATTATGTAAAACACAGCAGGCGATTATAATTTTACCTGCTGTTTCTGGGCAGTAATGCAGTTCCCGAGCTGCCAAAAGACATCTCCATCGACCTTTTAATATTCCAAATGTGCGTTCTATGGTGGATCGTGCACGCTTTTGGACATTGTTGTACCTGCCTTCAGGAGAGTCTTCAACAGCATTATCTATAGGTGTCATCATATGCTCCCTTTGAGCATAACCAGAATCACCTAAAATATAAAATGTTACAGTTTGTGAGGATGGAATGAAATTTAGCGCAAAGATAGTAATTTATATTTTAGACAAGCAATAAATTCAAACGTACCTAATAAATAAACTGTTTCATTTAGGAGACCCTCCAAGTGACTTTTTATGTCAGACTCTCTCCAAATATATGCATCATGTGTTGCTCCACCAAATGACGCATCCACATTTGTTATATAGCAATCACTGTCGCATATCTGGAAAATAATGTCATTCAATGAAACATAATAAGAAGTAAATTAGGTATAGAGAGATTAATGAGAATCAACAACAGTAAATGTCACAATAAAATCCTTAATATTTAGTTCTTATACTTACAACTTGGGTGTTAAGGGAATGAAAGTGTTTTCTATTAAAATATCGTTCCTCGTGCTCAGAAGGTCTGACAATTGCAACATGAGTGCAATCGATGCACCCAATCACACCAGGAAGCCGATATTTCTCATAAAATCTGCAACATTAATTAAATACTAAATATTTCTTCAAAATACAGTAAGCTGATATAAATAGGTAATAAAACTTAGGTACATACTGCCGCTTAATAAGATTCCTTTCATTTATATTTTGAGGGAATTTTATGAACTTCCTTAGTATATGGGGTGCATTGAGGGCAGTTGTGACCTCCTGCAAACAACGAGAAACTGTCTGTTGTGCCATGGGCCCGTCCATGTTTTGCCCCACAGACCCTTGGTAACTACCTCGGGCATAAAAATTCAAGGCCGTAAGGATCTGGAAAAAGATGAGGGTTGTGAACAGTGAAATGCTTAATTTGATTGAAGAGAATGATAATAAAAAATATACACAACCTTAACTGTAGGTTCGATTCCATGACTCCTTGCCTTTGGGGGTAATAAAGGCACTATTTCCTGGCACAACTCCTCGAATAATTGCCGACTGAGTCTATAATTTCCTACAAACTCTAAGTCGGGAATTTCGCTAATATTCAGTTGATTGCGCAGGCGACGCCGCTTCCTTCTACGCTCTAAACGTTCTTCACGTAGAGCAGCCTCGATTAAGAGCATTCTTGTGGCCATTTCAAGCAATTATTAAACAAAATCCACACAAACGAAAATCAAACGGGAACACTTTTGGTATCGTCAATTTGAGGTTAAAATTCCGAACAATCATCTGTCAAATTAGAATTTTCGTTCGTAACATAGATCAATTAGAGTAGGTTTAGAGACTGTAAATGTCAAAAATGTTCGTTCGAACGAAACTTCGTTGAAACTTCGGAACGTATGGAACCGTGGTAGGAAACACGCGAAATTCGACCGAAACTTCGTTTTTCGTTGATAAAGAGTAGACCCCCTGCGACACGCGCCTGGAGTACTCCTACTGCGGCGCCATCGTGGCCGCCTGGGCCGGGCCCTCGCACTGGAGACTCAAGAATAATAGAGGTAACCGACACTCTCACACCGACATGCGCCCCGCCCAGCCCTGCGACACGCGCGTGCATTCAGAAGCATATATCTCAAATAAAAAATAAAAAAAACATTGTCTAGATAGACGAACTACGAGTTTCACCATATCGCATTTCGAAATCAACATTTTAAAGTCATGCATTATATTTCCACAGCCTCAAAAATGTCGGAACGCACCCAATCAGTTGCCGGTCGCCTTACCGTGGAGGGCAAGAAGCCTCCCCGAACAAAACGTCAGCTAGACTTCCTCGGCACCGGCCTAGCGTTCGACTGCCGCTCCGACCCGGTGGGAGAGTACGAACCGACCCAGCCAGCCAAGATCATGATAAGCAGGAAGACGCTAGCCACCGGACATACGTGGAACGAGGCTAACTTTAAAACTCCTATTGATAGGTAAGCTTGTATACTTGATTTCTTCATTGGTGAAGCCGTTTTGATATATTGTAAGTTCACGGTTCCGTGTGGTGTCGGACGTAAAGAATAGCACCATCCCATATCTTCCCGTGGGTGTCGTAAGAGGCGACTAAGGGATGTACCAGAGAATGGGCAGCAGCGTTCTCTGTGTCTTTGTAACAACCATACTGCGATCGCCAACCCGCCTGCCAAGCGTGGCGATTATGGCAAACCCCCCCAAAAATGCCTGGGGGAGGCCTATGTCCAGCAGTGGACGTCTTTTGGCTGAAATGATGATGAATGATGAAGTTCACAAAATCACTTAGGAACGCAAGTCTCTATTCTTTCATTTAAGCGCGACTTTAATTTAATTAAAATAAAGAATACTACTAAACTTCTATCATTTACTACTTGTAAATGATAGAAGTAGACACAGAAGAATGTAAGAAAAAAACGTGTTGCATCGACCCCAAGTAACATGGGAACATTTCACTAATAAATTCATTTTGATTAATAAATTTTATGAAATTATTAATTTAAGTAGTGTAACAGAAACATGTATTTTTTGGTACCACTCTACAATTAGAATGATAGAAAGATTCTATAAAAACTGCTCCATCTAAAGCAAGTCGTTCTCTATTTCAGAGGTCTAGACGAGTCCCACTTCCGCAAACTATTCCTGCGTCAAAACGTGATGATGATGCGCAAGCGTGAGCTCGAGCAGAGCAAGCAACCGGAACCGGAACCCGTCACCGTGGAGGAGGCCAGAGATTACGACTATAACAACGAGAACGATGCGTCGTACTGTCCTAATAATATTCCAGTGAGTATCCTATTTAATAGGCGTCACCCGCAAGAAAACTCTTGGAAAACCACGATGCCTTGCGGATGTCATCAGAAGACTGGGCAGATTGATCTGCTTCTGGAGGGCAGTGGCGGATCTTTCATTCAACCTGAAAAGTCTTTGTTGTTGACAGAATTGATAGGTTATCATTCGGACATTTTTATTGAATGTAATTAATATCCGCGCAAACCAATATTTTTATAGAAAGCATGTATATGAAATTATGAATATGATTTATATATATTTGTTTTGAGCGTAACTAACTGGTGCATTTTTATAGTGATTTTAGTTCTTGGTAAAGTTTTGTGATAAGTTTTTTCTGTAATTATCTTTGTTTTGAAGTGTTTTGAAGGGATTAAAGTTTCTTTAAAGATTTCGTATTTCTGGTTTACAACAATGACCTCTCCCCACGAATTAGTCTAGCTAGAGTCTTCATGCAATTAAATGGCAGCCTCCTGCATATTTTTTAACATCCAGCTTTACTGAACTTCGCAGATAGTATGTTTTATCAGAACTACCGTGTCGTTTACGTATTGTAAACGCCTAATAAATTATAATTGAACTCGTTCTAGGACGGAGACGACTGGTGTAACGAAGACGCTACTGCGGCGGGCGATTTACACGACATGGTGAAAGCAGCCGAGCCTGAAGAGCTTACCGATTTGTTGGAACCACCCACTAAGGTACACAATTATACAACACTCACTATGTATGACTATTTGGTTTTACCCACACTTTTAATACGTAACTTACATTCCCAAAGCTCGTCTCTACTCTGAGAATTTAAATTCCAATGGTACTTTAAAATTTAGGAATGGGACAACATTACTATTCAACATTACTAGCAGCTTCTACAGAGATGGAGATCTCTGCTTACCCTTTCGAGATAAACTGACGTGTCGTTATATTTCTTAATTTACTTACTTAACCTCTTTTCCCACAGGTCGCAAAGATCTTCATTCCCTACGCCATGCGAGCGAAGAAAGTGGACATGAAACAACTCAAACACTGCACGTGGAAATTGTTAACAGAGAACACACCAGAAGGAGAAAAAGAGACTGTAGCAGAAACAACATTCTTTTCAATGTACGAGCGGTTACACGATAAACTTACACCAACTATGAGAGAATCGCTCAGTGTGTCCTTAGCACTCCTCGCAGTACTCCATATAGCGAATGAGAAAGGTCTCAAGCAAGAACAACTCGAAAACGATTTTGCCATACGGGGTCTAATAAAATAATCTGTAGTACTTTTTAGTTTTGTATGTATAAATGTAGCGTAATTTTTGTTATAGCGGCATTCACGATGAAGTTTTATTAAGTATTTGTATGTTCGTTTAAAACTAGTATAAAAAAAATGAGGTCGGGTTTACTCTACATCAATCGGCCTTAAAACTTGGTCAATTCCTATAGATAGGGGCCGGCTAGGGACCGGTAGAACCGGTACGGACAGATTGTCTGGACCGCATCCTTAATTATAGAAGGAAAATCCAGTGACTGCCAGACCTACGTACATTTTATAAAAGCTGAAACTTTCTCTGTGGAAGCACTTTGCAGGTAAGAAAGAGCAATAATTGGATATAATGAAATGTTGTCCAATTGTTTTTACCTATATTAAAGTTTTTCTGCAGAAAGAGTTTCAGCTTTTATATAATGACGTAGGTCCATACAAGTATGACCAAACCTATAGTGTACATTTTTCTCAACGCAAGACGGTGCACAATGCATGAAAACATCGCATGTTATTAGTAATTAAATTATGTACTCGAAATCGACAAGCTTACACAACAGAGGTACCTACTCGATTTCACTAAGTAATTATCTGACCTCATTTTTTTTTTTGTGTGCCATTGTTGATCGCCAATGCAGGACATTGTAAATATTATTTGATTTTGCATATTTTGTAGCGTTTTTTTTTGTAAGAACAATGAGATAACCGTCTTTATAGTAACATTGTATAGATGTTTTGTAATAATCTCTTCATGTTTCTACGTAATATTTTAAATGTAGAATAAAACATGCTCAACAAACACTCTTTTTTAATTTTTAATCAACTACCCGAATTTCAGAGAGGTACTAGGACGACCTCTGACTACGCGATGGACTAGCATGGCGAAGCTCGTATTGGAAGGAAGAACTGCCCGACCTGATAACCCAGGACAGACTGTCTTCAACTGTACTGGCGCTAGAAAATAAGGAGAGCCGAACCCACATTCTTTTAAACGTTGGCCCACACTAGGATTTTTCCTATAACGTGGGTGCGTTTACAAATATTCAAACTCACATACACAAACACCCAGACCCGAAACAACTATATCTGTATGTAGGCCATACAAAAATTTGGTTTGCCTAGTTAGCACGAGAATTCATGAATAAATAGGCATGGATAACAAAACCATTTGGATTTTCTTTCTTGTTACCGCTATACACTAAGGAATATGCAAGACATTCAAAAAAGTTTTGTATGTCTTGCATATTTCGTTTAAAACTTTTATGCCAAAAAATAAAGCCGTTACTCCAAGAGGTCTGCCACGCAATATTCCAGCAGACATGCGCCCATTGCTGAAGTTCCAGTGAAGCCAAAGTCAGGATTGATACTGCCGAGCCATGGTATTTCGAACGGCAGTATCCATGTCTCTTGTTGAGCTATATGTCCATGTGGCACCATCATAATAATATACCAGCCGCGATACTTCGGACAACACTATAAAAAAGAGAATTTAAGTAATACCTAAGGGCCAGTGACCCAGTGACTTCTGCATTTGGCTTGTGGACCTCTCAGCGCGAGCGCGAGTGTCACTGGCTACATTAAAATTAAAAACAAAGAAATATTGCAGATTTTGGGGGCCATATCGCGGAGTTCAAAAATATGTTTTCCATTACCATCGAGTAGGGTATCAAAATGAAGGGTTTTTAAAGGAGATAACAATAATTAAAATCATAGTGACAAATCGTATGAAAAAGTCAAATCGTCTGCGAAGTATTTTACGAGACTAACTCATCATCATCATCATTTCAGCCGAAAGACGTCCACTGCTGGACATAGGCCTCCCCTAAGTGTAATTTTTGCTTAGGGGGGGTTTGCCATAATCGCCACGCTTGGCAGGCGGGTTGGCGATCGCAGTACGGTCGATACAAAAAGCACAGAGAACGCTGCTGCCCATTCTCTGGTACATCCCTTAGTCGCCTCTTACGACACCCACGGGAAGATATGGGATGGTGCTATTCTTTGCGTCCGACACCATACGGAACCCGACACCATACGGAACGGAACGAGACTAACTAAAAAGATGGAAATCAAATAGTAGTTAAAAAACAAAAAATCCGACTGAAAATTTTGAAAAGCAAAAAACAACCACATTTTACACAAAACAAAAACAAGATGAAGAAGAAGTACAAAACTTAGAAGCGGAAGAAGGCGGGGTCCATTATATTTTCGTAATTTTAGATTTAATTGGACCCCGCCTACTTCTAAGTTTTGTTTAATTTAAAATGTGCTTGTTTTTTTCTTTTCAGTTTTTTTTGAATGTGTGATAGGTGGGTGTGTGCGTGAAAGTCAGTGTAGGTTTGAGAGAGATTGTGTGTTTGCACCAACAAGGTTTGCTGTTGTGTGCAAATTGAAATTATTATGATTTGGTGCTACGGAACCCTTTGTGCGTGAGGACCGTTTTAATAGATAAAACCAGCACAGAAAATGCTCGAACACCCTGCTGCTCACTTCACTGTTATCAGCAATCTTAGCTGATATCGAGGTTCGTAAGTGGATATTGAAATAAAAACACGATTCGCTTTCTACATAGCTTTAATAAAAAAAACGAAACATCTTCATTTCGAAGGGCATCAGCCCTAAATCTTACAATTTGATTACAAAACAAAAAAACGAAAATCAACCTTCGGCATCTGTGGTCATGGTGACATGTGCAACTAATGTTAAATGAAGGGAATGTGTTTAATTACAATAAATTACGTCACTTATTTACATTAATAGGCCACATACTGTTATGAATGAACTAATATTTTAGTAATGAAAATACGTGCTTTACCCAAAGATACCGACATCGACAACATAAAAAAACTTAAAAATAATAACATGAGTATTTATAATAATTAGAAATACTTTAGCAGAGAACAATACAATACTTCAGTATTTGTAAAACTATAGCTCTACTAAACTATTGTATTGGTGAAACGGGCGTATTTTCCGTACAACAGAAAACGCGCTTTAGACGTGGAGTACAAACAAGTTTCAATAGTACGAAACTATTGATTTAATTCTCTGTTTTCTGTAATCACTTTATGAACTCAAAACATAACGATAAACACTGTCTTGAGAAATGTTCAACATGTCCAATAAAAATCAGCTATTCGAGAAGCGAATAATATAAAAAGAAACAACACGTAAAACTAGAAAGTAACGTAAATAGATACGTCACACCTTAACTTTAACACTTTATGTACTTCGTACAAATATATATAAAATTAAGCTGCTTGTAACCCAATACAGTATTGGCATTTGGTCTGACCAAAAGACGACGCAAACTATATTTTCTTGCATGTTTCAAACAGTGCTAAGACACCATCATGTTCGTTTAAATCTAAAGAGATTTCTATTTTACAATGTGTGAATATTTTTCGTATTGCATTACTAAAAGTACTTTTTTATATTTATTTACAACCTTTTAACTTGAATTGATGGTCTCTGTTTTAACATCACTGGGTTCGGTAATTTTGTCAACAGTATTTTCTGTTTTCTCTGGTACTTTGTCTGTAGAAATTTCGCCATCAGTTTCCTTGACTGCAGGTTTTTCGGTCTCTGGGTTAACTTCTGTTGCTTTAAGACTTTCTGCTTCTTTGACTGCAGGTTTATCAGTCTCTGGCTTAATTTCTGTTGATTCTATTGCTTTTTCTGGAAGACTTTCTACTTCTTTGACTGCAGGCTTTTCAGCCTCTGGCTTAACTTCTGTTGATACTATTGCTTTTTCTGGCAGACTTTCTACTTCTTTGACTGCAGGTTTTTCGGTCTCTGGCTTAACTTCTGTTGCTTTAAAACTTTCTGCTTCTTTGACTGCAGGTTCTTCAGTCTCTGGCTTAATTTCTGTTGATTCTATTGCTTTTTCTGGCAGACTTTCTACTTCTTTGACTGCATGTTTTTCGGTCTCTGGCTTAACTTCTGTTGATTCTATTGCTTTTTCTGGCAGACTTTCTACTTCTTTGACTGCAGGTTTTTCGGTCTCTGGCTTAACTTCTGTTGCTTTAAGACTTTCTGCTTCTTTGACTGCAGGTTTTTCAGTCTCTGGCTCAATTTCTGTTGATTCTATTGCTTTTTCTGGAAGACTTTCTACTTCTTTTACTGCAGGCTTTTCAGCCTCTGGCTTAACTTCTGTTGATACTATTGCTTTTTCTGGCAGACTTTCTACTTCTTTGACTGCAGGTTTTTCGGTCTCTGCCTTAACTTCCGTTGAGTCTTTTGCTTTTTCTGGAATACTCTCTGCTTCTTTCACTGCAGTTTTTTCCGATCCTGTATCATCAGGACTTACGGCCACGTTGTCTCCTGGACTTGGTTTTTCGTCTGCTGCAGCGATAACTATTTCTACAGATTTTTCTGTTACCGTCTCTGCATTTTTTTCTGATTGTTCTAATTTCTGCTCAGATACAGTTTTCGTTTCAGGTACGACTTCAACAGGTTTTTCCGTTTCTGATATTTGTTCTGAAGATTCAGATTTTTCTATTGGGTCTTGAAGCTTTCCAGAATCGACGCTAGTATCTAATGACTTATTAGACGGTGAAATACAATCACGAAATTCGTCTTCTTCGACCGTCTTTACAGTGCCCTGTGAGTCTTCCAGAGTTCCTGATGATGTATCTTTCTCAGGGCTACTCGTGGAGTCTTCTATGTCCTCAATGGCGCTAATTTCTTCACTCAAACTATCTGCTTTAGCCTCGAAGGATTTGTTTTCAATTACTGTGTGGTTGCTCTCCATACTTTCGTCGAGATCAGTTTGTGATGTATTCTGTTCGAAATGTTCGTTTATTGCTTCATCTACTTCTTTAGCTGCTCCTTCTGAAAGTTCAGTAGCTGCTTTTTCTGTTACCTCTTGTTCGGCAGACGACGCTGGTTCTTCTATCTTGTCGGTTGAAATCTGGTCAGCAGGTTTAATGTCAGAATAAAAATCTTTACCATCGGATGTCAACTTAACTAGAGCCGGGTGAGTTGTGCTATCCAAAAATTCTATACTTATTGTAGCGTCATCTAAAGTAAGTTCGTCCAGTTTAGTTTTGCCGCTTTCCATTAAAGCGGGATCGTCATTGGGCACAACTAGACGGCAGCATCTTGCTAAAGGTTCTATTGCGGCGAGATCTTCAGGCAGTTGTCTGAATTCTTCGCATTTAGCTTTGTTTCCATAGTCAATAAAATGCACATGATAACCGACGTCACAAAACTCTAATATTTTAGCTCTGTACCATTGTTCGTCTTCAGCCCAGAACGCAGCGCATACCGATCCTACTTTTAGTTCCGCGACAGGCTCAAAGTCGGGGCTTTCATTCATCTTTACCGTAACTTTATCAAGATTTGAAATGACATCGTCGAGGTGAACGTAGAATTCGTCCACACCCATAACGTAACATATTTTGCCCGTGCCGTATGTTTCTAGTCCGACAGGAGCGACTCTCACCGCCTCGACTGTGTCGACTGTGTCGCACAGTCCGACGAGCTCTTCAGTCACAGATTTACCTTCAAGGAACAATTCCACGATGGAAATGTCACCAGACGCGATGAACTGGACATTAAATATGGTGGCTCCTTCAGCTGCCAATTCGTTAAATTTCGTCTCAGACTGACGCGACCACTTGATATCACGAGGTTTCTGCAAGGCACATTTTCTCGAAAGCGCAGGCTTTACTTTAAGTTCATCTGGCAGACTTCTCAACTCGTTAGCGATGGATGCGTTGCCGTAATCCATAAAGAGAACTTCAGTCCCCTCTGAGCCGTCTACGATGACTTGAGCTCTGTACCACGAACCGTCTTCAGGGTACTTGGCTGCGCAGATAACACCTTCCTCCTTATCTGTCAATTCTGGGAAGTTTTCTGCGTCAACCATTGCAGCTTCCATTGCTTGTAACTCCGTGGTAGCTGTTTCTAACTGAATCCAAAACTCAGAAGGCGAGTTTACATGACTGGCGAAGCAAGACGGCAAATCGCCGCATTCTGTCTCTTCGGATCTAGATGCATAACCTTCAGATACTAGTTTATCAGTCAGGTTTTGGCCATTTACGAAGATATCGACATACGTTGTGACATCTTTAAGAACGATTAGAGCATCTACAGGATTTGCCAAATCACCGACGAGTTGCGTGAAGTAGTCGGACGAGGACTCTGACCATTGGCCCGTACCGGTCGGGACGGCGTTAACGCTCGACTTGACGGCGTAACGTTCCATTGCCTTGAACTTGTCTGGCATCTCCTTTATCAAACCGGGCTGGTTGTCCAGCACATCTGTGTTGCCATAGTCAATGAAACGAATCGTGGTGATATCAGAATCTGAGTCTAGTATTTCGGCACGGTACCATTGGTCGTCGGCCAAATACTTGGCAACACACATCGTGCCCAAATCAGTAGTTGCAATATTGGCGTATGTTTCCGCATCGCTTTGGAGCTCAGCTTGGATAGTTTCGATTGTGTCCACTTTATCGGCCATTTGTAACCAGAAGTGTCCAGGTGTGTCAATATGACTGATGTACACTTGAGTACAACCTTCAGGCAATGAGATGGGCTCGGCAAGTGGTGTGGCAGCCGGTGCCTCTTCTTCAACTTTCTCTTCTTCTTCAACGGAACTTACCTGTGGCGTGGCCAGCTTCTCGTTAACCAGTTTCATGGACAAGTCTACGCCCTCTAAGTGCAAGCTGGCGAGCCACCCGTCTGCGCCGACAGCCAGTGTGACTTGGACCTCCTTTTCGTTGGTCCATTCCTTGAGCTTTGGAAGTGCATCTTCTTGCAGGGCTACAAGACCTAGACTAGCGACTAACGCGAGTGCGCAAGGTTCATAGAACTTGGTGTCGAGTACTTTGAGCGATTCCTTGGGTAGAGTTTCCGTGTTGCCGTAGTCAGGATACTGCACTTTGACTTGCGTATCTTCGACGTTGAGGATTGTGGCGCGGTACCAGTTGCCGTCGCCTGAGTGGGCCACGCAGATGGCGTCGACTTCAAAGGTTGTTAGGGCCTCGGGTGTTCCTGTTGAAAAGAGGAAAGTATTCTTGAGACAAGATCGAACAAACCTGTGTCAAGCACCATTGCTTGGATTCACGATAATGCTTTACAGGGTGGACAGAACATTGACGTAGAAACAGTTACCACAAGTTCAGTTCATCATACCAAACAAAAAATCGATTGATTTCTTTTTCTTACATAATAAAACAGTTATTTCCTACAAAGCTGCAAACCTCAGTTAAAATGTATGGAACAGAAGGTATTAAAAAAAACCGATTAAAAATTTCTATGACTTACTGTTAACTGTTTGTGTATATTAGTACCGTTCGATAGTTGTAGCATTCTAGATTAGAATATCAACGTAAAAAAAAATACAGTTACCTTCTTCATAGAATTTATAAAGATCATCAAGCAAGAGTGCGATCCTATCGCCATCGCTGGCCTTCTGCAAATAGAACTCGTTCAAGTTCTCCATATGGACGATGTAGGCCATTCCGAAGTTGTAGTTGAACACAGATCTCATACAGAGCTGGATCACTTCGTCGTAGGCGCCGTCGTCGGGCTCGAATGCGGCTATCTTGTGACCGGTTATACAGTCGTATAGTGTTGTGACCAAGCTGGAACAAGTTTAAACTCTATTAAACTTCCATATTAATCTCATTCTTAGGTTTCCCAAAAGGGTAAAAACAAAGTCTTAGCAATAGGGGGACCCACTCCACTGTCCGTCTGTTTGGCTGTCACCAGTCTGTATTTCATGAATCGTGATGGCTAGACAGTTGAAATTATCACAGATGATGTATTTGTGTTGCCGCTATAATAACACATAATAAAAATAAAATTAAAGAGGGAGCTCCTTTAATTAACCGATTTTCAAAAAGGAGGAAGTTCTCAATTGGACTTGTATTTTTTTTTAAGACGCGCACTTGACCAGTTTTTGGACTATAAACTTGGCCAATTGTCTATGAATTTGTCTCATCAATTAGAAATGGTCGTACTCGATTACAGCAAGAACTCGATCGTTTTACCGAGGCAGCTTTTTCTCAATTCAATGTTCGATATTCGATGTTCTCTGTTGCAACCAAAACTTATTTAGGACCTTTCCATGAGAAATCACTGAAAAAGCCACTCATAAACATCAAATTAGGTTTCATAACTTTTAAGTAGATACTTGTGGGACATTCCCACAAGTATCTACTTACGTAATGAAAATTAAGACAAAACAAATAATTACGTGATCCCTTCCACATGGTTGATGTACACAATAACATTGTTGCCCGTGAGCTTGGTCTGCAGCTCTTCAATAGTCATCAGCTTGTTGGAGTCAGCCGTGTAGTTGTTCAGACAACACTCCAGTGACTGGTAGTAGTACACACTCAGTTCCGTCGGTAAGATCATGAGCTGGAATTAATCATATGAAATCAGTAATGAATTTGTAAATATCTACTCTTGCACAAATGCTTCTAAATTTTTATCCATCCCAGTCTTTTGAACTTGAGCTTTATTCATCATCATCATCAGCCTATAATGTTCTCACTGCAGGGACACAGGCCTACTCTCTAGGAGAGGGATGGGCTAATCCACCAAGCGGGCCCAGTGCTGGTTGGTAGATGTCACATGTCTTTGAATTTTTTGGTACTAAGACATGCCGGTTTCCTCACGATGTTTTCCTTTACCGTTTTGAGAGCAGTGGCCGCCACCACTGGGCCACCGCTACTGAGCTTATTCACATGACAATAATTTTGGGAAAAACGTTGGAAATAATCGGATATTATCCAGTTTTCAATGGACTTCCCAATGCAAATTAATGGGCTTCTAAGTAGTAGAACAAGCTCTGCTATTTAAATGACTTTAGCTAAGTTAACAACGCTACCAGCGGTTCTTAACTGTATGTATTGCCGTAACAAGAAAGTTCAGTGCTAAAATCAGTAGTGCATTGGCTCACTTATTTAGATCTGGTCGAACTTGCAAGATCGACAGGAAGCGAAAATGTTCTGTTGGTGATAGGGGCTGCGGGTTTTTCGAAAGAGATACCGAGCCCCGGACACAAAGGGCTAAGAAGGAACAAGGGAGGTTTTTAGCCAGTAGAAGTCTGATACTCAAGTACCTGTAAGGATGAAATTGTCTGGAGTCAAATATTTGGTAGTAACTTACATTTTCCAAAGCAGTAGTGACGGATTTGCCATAGTCTGGCATCACAGCTTTGATATTAGCTGGGTCGGAGATATCTTCTAAGATGGCGCGATATATTTTACCATCGTGTTTCAACGTGCAGTGAATACCGTCCGCGAGACTGTCTGCGGTCAATGGTGTCAGCTGTGTGATAGAAAACAAACATTTTAATATTTGTATCGGCTTTTAAATAGTATTATTTAAAGTTAACGTTAAATGTGTGACTTGGAATAGTTAAGTACTCGGCACAAATAATCGAGCTTTCGAAAGAGAGAGGTAGTCGGTATTCTCTACTTGTGGCTTGCGGAAGTATTATGCGCAAGTATTATGGTCTACACAGAACATAATTAACCTAAAATTGGATCTCTCGTCTCACGCGGCAGACACACCCCGACCCGCGATGACACATACAAAAATTTCGAACTTTATTTTGACGAAGTTAAAGTTCTTATTGCAAAATCAAACAAAGCCCACATCATTTTTCAGTTTTTAATTAAAAAACAGTTTTGCAATGAGACAAGATGTTTATCTAAATAAGTTCTGGGTCCTTTAGCTAGTACACCATAACGTAACTTACTTTGCTAGTATCAAAGTTGGCGATGGCCTCCTCGACCAAGGCCGCCTTGTCCATGTCGAGTTGTACGAAGAACTTCTCGAAGGACTCCACATGGGTCACTCGGCACAGTATCTGCTGTGCTACTATGATGGTCAGGTCGATGGCTTCGTCTAAAACAAACGTATTTAATATGAAATATTGGTGAAATGAAACAGGGGTTGAGGGGCATTTATGGCTTGCTCTTTGAAAAGGAAGAGGCGATTGCGGTTTTTATTTAGTGAATTAGTGGTATCAGGAGAGCCCAAGTAAGCTGACAGCAGAGAAAATCGTTGCTGCCCTAGTTGCAGAAAGCAGAGAAATATCAAGCTACCAATCAATTTCTGATTTGCAGAGACCACTACTCTCCTCAAAATAGGTGAATAAAACATCGTGAAGAAACCGGACGCAAGGACCAAAAATACGAAGATATTTATAATATATGAAATCCAAGAACCCGGGCAATGGATCCTCTCCCGCTAACATACAAGAGGACTGTGTCTCAATAGTGGGAGCTATAAGGCTGAATACGCTATAGACCTCTTCAACCCAGAGCGGTGACTGTTCTGTCTTATCTATAAATGGGATTACGAAATGCATCAATAAAGTAAATCATACCTTTCAAAGTAACAGACGACTGGTGCTCCGATAGTTTAGCGAGCTCCTTCTCCACCAACATATCGGCGACACTCACACCATTGTTCCACAGCGACACCTTATACATATCGTCGACAAGCTCTTGGAACACGCACTGGTACCGCGGCGCGTTGAAACACAAGTCTACTTGGTTATTAGGCTTCCATTCCCCATCTACAGGAACTACGCCAGATAGAGAACAGCATACCGCCATTTTAGGCAACTCCATCATCTGTCTATCCATCTGCCAAATGTCTTTAGCATCAACCAACTGCTTGTTGCCGAAGTCCACATATCGCACGATGAACTTAGAAAATGGCTGCAGGGATTCTATTGTAGCCCGATACAAAACTCCATCGACCGGGTAACGAGCTAAAACTGACCCTCCAACTGGTACTTCACCGGTAAACGACTTTACTCCTTTGTAAACCTCTGGGATTTTGTGCATCATTTCGAGGAATTTGGGTTGTAACGACATGATTTGGGCGTAGAAACATTCAGGGGATATGATCCATGTGACTGAAACTTCCTGTTGTGAGCCGGGTTCTATGGGATCGCAAGGGGGGAACGGTGTTTCGAGGGGTACCGGTTCCGCCAACTCCTTGTACTGAACCTGCGTGAACTTGCTGCGGCTCTTGTACGGAGGGGCGCGTCCACTGTCTTGAGACTTGTAGCTCTTCTCAGACTTCTTGTCGTCGGATCCGAATGAGCGGTCAGCGCGGTCTCTAGGAGAGAAGTTGCTGCGCGGCGGTCTGTCAGAGTTCGGTCGGAATTCTCTCTTTTGATTCCAGCTTTCTTTCTTGTCTCCCCAGTTGTCGCGTCTGTCACCGCGGTTATCTCTGGTGTCACGATTATCCCGGTCTTCGCGGTTATTCCAGCTGTCGCGATTGTCCCTGTTGTCGCGATTATCCCGACGGTCAGGGCGTTCCGGGCGGTCATTTCGGTCAAAACGGTTCTCTCTCTTGGGCCTGTTACCCCAGTCATCAGACCCTCTCTCTGTACGGTCATCGTGTTGACTGTATCTATTTTCCCTGAAAACATGAATAACATTGTAGAAAAAATATTGAATGTTTTGAAATGTTATTTATTACATGTTAAATATTATAAGAACAAGCATTAAAATTAGTTTATTAATTGTAAAACGTTTATTTATATTACTTTTCATTACTCATACTCGGTAAACAGGTTAAAAAAAAAACGAAATAGCGGGAAAGCGGCCATCCGATTTTCTTTAGTTAATTCATGTTTTTATTTTTACTTTCCTTGTATTCGTAATGAAAAGCACAGTGTTTACCTCGGGTTAAATACTTATTTAGTCCCTCGAACTAAATAATTACTTTCAGCCGTAAGGTGAAAATGTACTATTTTACATGATTTATTTAACATTACTGTGCTGACCACACCAAGCATCTATATTCTATAGTGTAACCACAATCAGAAGAATGAGTCGTGAATCTCTACAATCACTTCAATGAGATGACATAGACAGTACAGTGCGATCAAATTATCTTGGCAGCTCCGAACTTCGTGCAGGTCATTTTGTTACAACGAATGTATAAAAGTGTTATGATATTTATTTTATTTGTATTTCTCACTGTTTAAATTAGATATTTTCTGATCGTTTAAGTATTGGTTTATCTGGCAATAACAGTTTTATTCCCAAGTTTACATGCGTAAAATTTCGCAAAGCCTATGTTCAGAGCTGCCAAGATAATTTGATCGCACTGTACAAGATGTGCTGAAATAAAAACGTACAACACTGCAAGCCATCGCTGTGCAGGAATGTTATAAACAAGAGCCGACAGATATGCAACGTATTGAGAACGCTCGATACGAATGTGCGGCGCAAACCAAGCGTGACAAGCAAATAGGGCGAGGCAACGAGGACGACGCTGATTCAACTATTAATGCTTTACTTCATAATTGTTCGGCATCGCGCAATCTAACGTGCTGCAATGATCTTCTGTGTTAACAATAAACTATTAACTCAGCTCCATTTTATCGAAGTGAGAACGCAGGTACAGCAGGCATGTTACGTTAATAAAATCCACTATTCGTTATGAAATCGCAAACAAAAACGAACACTGGTAAATAGGAAATACAGAATTACGGACATAAACAAAGACACACAATGATCAATCAATAAAGCATTAATGTTGATGAACCGGTAAGCACAAGAGCCGTTGTCAACAGGTGTGTGATGTGTCGTGTAACATACACCTGATACACCACAGTACCGTTTCAGTCGATCCTGTATCGAAGCACCCTTGGATTGGGCGTTTTGAGCGTCGAGGGAAGCTGCCTCAGCTGCCTGCCTTAGCCTTTTCCCGACTCCACTCGAGTCTTTCTTCCAACCAGGCTTTTGCCCCGGCTTATCCTGCTGATGTTCCGACCTAGGCTTTCTTCTGTCGAATCATTGCAACTGTTTTATGAAACAGCTTAATTCGAAGTTAACGAATTGCATCGGGGAAAGTTGCGCGTTGAATTTTTAACTTGTTATGCGTTCAATTTTTTTATTTGGACGTTACGTGTGTATTGTAAATGGGCAATTTATGCTATCGGAAATAAGTCTACACTTGGGAACACACGTTTGGCAAAAAATATTTGCAAATGAAAGTAAAGTGAACAAGGTTACTGTTTGGTGTTACATACCTTTCTCTTGGGTTATTCTCTCTATCTCTTGGGGTGTATTCTCTTTCCCTGGGGTTGTTTTCCCTATCTCTGTTTTGCCTGTGGGGAGGCTGGAATGTTTGCGCAGGAGGCGATTCCCACTCGTCATCTCCTACTGAAGTCGGCGCCGCGTTCTCACGAGGCTTCGGTGGACCTCCACGTCTGTCATTGAACGGAGGACTGAGGAATGACAATTTTGTTATGTTACGTTACTGTTAGCACTTAAATAAGAAAGTTACCTACCGAAAATTAAAATTCATTTCTGTGTAGGAAGCTGTGACGATATAGATAGACCCAATTGCTTGTTTTTCTTCTAAAATATCGTGTTACTCTTAAAATTTGGACTTATATCTCCATTGCAGAACAATTACAAGAACTTCACATGAACACACGTTTAGAATGAGCGTACAGAGGCGTTTAGCACGACTGATCACTTTTTTTTACTGACAATTTCTCTTGAATCATACATATTAATGTATGGTCATGAATTTTCGCGGCGTTCATTATGAGTCGAATTTCAATTATTAAAGTATAATGGTACTGCCGACTTTTGTTCGTGATACCGTGAAATAAATAAAGAAATTGAATAAGAATTTATAACTTATATTTTTGTGTAATTTTTTTTGGTTATAAATAAATAAATACTTAAAATATGAAGTGTAATGGAAGCAAAAACATAACGGGGCTCGCATAGACGCGTTTAGATTGAACTAATACTAAGTTTAATCCCAATCAAACCTTCAAGGACAATTCACTAACTCGATCAAGACAATGCCTAATATTATGCAAATTAAATGTGCCAATTAAAATTACAAAATAGATGACGTATGTGCGGCAAACACTCTATCGATCGATTTTCCGCCATGTTTTTCATGAGTTCATCATAAAAATAGAACTGGGATCAAGTCAATATTCAACAAAGTAAATTACTCTAGTATTCTATGCAGCAAGCATGCACCACACTATAAAGAACTCACCGTTCGCCTCTCTCCGGTCTGCCGCCAAACTTCTCACTATGTCTGCCCGGCCCAGACCTATCGAAGCCCTCTCTGCCTTCCCGGTTATCTCTGCACATATAAAAAACACAACGACACGTAAGAAAACACACTTCTCACACATTAAAAAAATCCTTTAGCGTACACGGACTAATAAATCATTTATATAATCACTAAATAACAGATTACCTATACATTTCTGTACTTCTGTAGCTAGACTCGCCGCAACTAAGCTCATGGGTTCAAAGAACCGACATGAAGGTCAAGCCGTCCATGAATCCTGACTCATGCTGTTATTACTTTTTTGTTAGAAAATAAAAAAATTAAACTATTACGTTCTGTGTGAGATTGCATAGACTCGATGGTAATAGTTACTCGATGTTCTTATCTCGATTCTAGACCTGTCATTTTGGGATGCCGTCAAATGGATTAAAGAAAATATCTAGCTGAAGATTTTGTAAGAAGATAAGCAGTTAGATCTGACCTAAATTTTCATAAGGTAAAAACATTTTACGGGTTGCCAACATTTCAGCCGATTCCCAGTAGTGACGTCACATTATTTGTGGTTGCATAGATTTATTTTTACATCACACTGTTTACAGGTGCTTCTGTAAACTCCGTATTCCTCCGGAAGATGGCACAGGCGTAGGCGTTATCAATATTGAAAGTGGAGAGCCGAATGTTGAATTAAAGAAAGTCTTTGTGAAAAATTGCAACAGATCCTAAAACATACTAGGTATCTTCATTTTCGCAGTCTTTTATTATAATGCAGTTGATTGATGATTGTTGATTCAGAAATTCTGTTTACAAATGTTATTAACATAAACATAACTTTAATCAGTCGACTGCTGATTAGTGTGTGCATACAATCTGAAGATTATCTATTAAGAGCGATAATAATACCGGATAATACTCTAACGCCATTAAATTTTCACACATCTCATATTATGGAGGGTGAAAATTTAAAATGCTGATACAATTGGGCAGGCGCATCTTTGAAACTTGAGAAATCTTAAGAAAGTGCTAACTGCCAAAGCAAATCCGCAAATGGTACCATTTGCGGATTCAATGAAAAAGAGGATTAAATTCATTAAGCTTCGAGTATCTCATCTCATCGTAACGCTAAACGTCAGCGACGACGTTTAGCGTTACGATGATATGGGATAGCGTGACACAAAAGAAATTTTATTGTGTCTGTAATTGCGGTTGTCAATCGAAGATTACCAGAATTATACATATAAAAGTTTTAACGGAGCAAATACCTATACCTTTTACTGAATTTCTGAAAGTTATTATAATTATGCTATCTAACGAAGCCGCTGAAAGAACTTTAAGAGATGTTTAATAATTACGCTCAATTATAACACAACTATATCGAGAAACGACAAAATGAATGCTGGTGGAGAATCGATTTTATTTAAAGAGATCCTACTTGATTCCAGAGAGAATATTACACGGAAGAACTAAGATGTTCCTGTAACATTTGAAGTCACATCACACTTCTGGCATAGTCTAATTATAATTAATATGCTTCATCCAAATCCGTTCACCCGTGAAAGTGTGATTGTGTTACAAACAATACTTTCACATTTATATTCATATATTATTACTTATCTAGCTTATATTGTCCACTTAGACACAATAATTAGTCTCTGTTGGAATTTAGAATGACTCTCTTTTAAGACTAAACTATAAATTTAAAAGCAATAGCGACAATAACAGACAGTGAAACGACCCATAAAAGAAAAGCATTAAAATTTGAAATTTCTTCGTGGTTGCAATGAACAAATAATTTGATAGCTTTTTGTGCCGTTTGAAAGTAGCACGCAAGACTTTCCAAAAATACTTGCGACTAATTTCCTTTTCTTATAAATGCAATGATTGTTTTAAATAACACGCAGCAAGTAAAAGGTACACGGAAGAAAAATTATCAAAGTTTTACGTTTACCAATGTTATGATTCGGTGTAAGTAAGTACCTACTCGTATGTAAGTACATACTTCGATAAAATGAATTTATCAATATTGTTTGTTCACGAGGCGAAATAATGACAGCGAAACAAAGAAAAAGTAACAACAGCACTCGGTACAGATTGCTCTCAACCATTCGAGCGATATACGTGAAAACGCAATGACCAACTTTTCCTTTTTGTTGTAAGAACGATTGTATAATTACTTTAGTTTTAGTTCTATATCATTAAGCCGTCAGAACTTAAAGACTGATTACCTAACTTCTACGTCCGTTTAATATAATTATTATAATTACCGGAGTGCATTAATCATGTGCAAGTGTACTTGCACATGATTAATGCACTCTTTCCGATGGAGAATTTTGTAAACATTTATTTTTAGAATAAGCTTATTGTTTTCTTCAAAGAATCTAGTGCAATGCGCATTTTTACAGTGTAAACGATTCCAAAAAAATAGTTTTCTGTTGCGTAAAAAATGTACTGAGTTTTATACAAAATAGTTCAGCTGCAGGCGATGGCGCGATACGATAAGCATTGAAATAAGATTAGGGAGATGAGGGATGAGAATATACATTTCAACGGAGGGCTTTGAAATGTAAACTTTGGCCCCGATATGACAGTATAAAAGAATGGCTCGTTCAAAGGTTTCGAGATTAACCGAACGATCTCATATTTTATTGAGCTCCTTGAGTTATAATAAGTCAAGCTATACGATCACTGAAAAATGCTTGCATTGACTGAACAGGTCCACCTAAATCTGTGTAGGTCGTTTTTAGGATTCCGTAGTCATACTTTCGCCATGTCTGTCTGTCCGTCCTCGCTTAATCTCTGTGACAGTTAGCACTAGAAAGCTGAAAGGGGTTTGAACTTTTTTGTATGGGAGCTGGCATATCGACCCACCGCTATTTTGATTTTTTTTCGAAATCGCGGCCCACAATGAAAGTGGTATGTATGGATAGAGGACATATAGACGAACAAAAAATGTCTAGTAACACGGTACCCAAAGTGTCACGTTACCGAGATATTTGAAGGTAAAGATGGTCATATGAGTACAATGACCACATAAAAATTAGACCTTTTACGTGTCTATAGGCGTTTATTATTATTATTACTGGTTACTGAAAGAGAGTAGGTACATAACATACTACTAGGAGCACGAGAAAACTATTTTTGACATAACATAGCGTTTCATTGCGATGCGAAGCTATTTTATTGTGCGTATAATAATAATCAACCTGGGAACTATTATTTGGATACAATTTAACGCATATACACGTAAAAAGGCTATTTAAAAATATTTAATGATTGTCGTTGTACTTATTTGTCGATGTTTAACTTCAAATATCTCGGTAACGTGACACTTTAGGTACCGTGTCACTCGACATTTTTTGTTCGTCTATATGTCCTCTATCCATACATACCACTTTCATCGTTGGCCGCGATTTCGAAAAAAAAACAAAATGGCGGACAGGTTGATATGCCACATTGGTTCTATCCCCTTTGGTACCAATATGTGTATCAATCACGCCGACAAAGTGGTAAAATAAAAATTGGAAAAAAAAAAATATTAGGGTAGGCCCGATTTTGTTTTAATTTCAACCCTAACGTGTGATATATTGTTGGAAAGGTATTTCAAAATGAATAGGGGTTTACTAAAATAATTTTTTGATAATGTCAATAATTTCGGAAATAATCGCTCCAAAAGCCCCCCCTAAAAAAAATCTGAAAAGTAGAACTTTAAAAGGACTTTCTAGGAAAATCATTTTGAAATTGAAAAAAAAAAAAAAAAAACTCGCCTTATGTAAAAAACATACCTCTAGGTGACAAAAACGATAATTTAGAGTGGTCACCGGGAAAGAAATATGCTTGGCCGGTTAGTTACAAGCCAAAGCAGGCGCGCGCTCTCCTCGTTCTTCGCGTGGGTTCCTCAACAGAAAATTCATGAGAATTTGAGTAGGTAGCGGCGATTTAATACAATCCGATCCGTTCATTTGCGCCACATATTTTGAAATCAAATTAAAAGAAATTCAAAAAACGGAGCGCTGCTGGAGCGCGAACATATTGTGACGGACGGGAAACTACGGAACCCTACACTGAGCGTGGCCCGACACGCTCTTGGCCGGTTTTTTTTAAAAGACAATCTCAGACACTAATCTCCATGGTCCTCATACGACTTCTTGACCAATGTCTGGACTTGACTCTGAGTTTGTTGCGGCTGTTTCTGCTCACCATCTAGTTATAAAACACATGTTGTATTTCATCTGTCGTGTACAAGTGTTTTGTAAAACCTATTTACGGAAATAATTATACCAATCAAAAGAATAAGATTATATCCGCCCTTGTTATATCTGTTTATTAAAACAAGTTAGGGGAGAATGACATATGTGGAGGGACCAGTGATATTCACAAGAACAACGACGAAGATCTACAAGACTGACGTTATTGTTGTAGCAATGGGTTACGGGGACAGAGAGCATTGGCCACCTGGGCAGTGGCTTTACTGTGCGGTAATCCGACCCATGATCACCTACGGGGCAGTGGTCTGGTGGCCCCGCACCAAATTAATAACAGCCATAAACAAGCTGCAACGTATGCAAAGGCTCGCCTGCATGGCGATCACAGGCTGCATGAGGACAACTCCGACTGCAGCCCTCGAAGCCATACTGGGGCTTCCGCCGCTCCACCTGTTCATTCAGCAGGAAGCAACGATGACGGCGGTGCGCCTTAATACGCTACAACTCTGGGGTAAGAAGTACACGCAGCATACTGCGGCACTTGACTAGAGGGACTCCAAAGCGAGTTTCCCCTGGTGAAAGCTGTTAATGATCGAGTACCCAAACAGTACGTATTCGACAAGAAATACAAAATCCAACTCCATGAGGACCACCGCTGCGAGGGACTTATCTCTGCAGAACTGCGGATCTTCACGGATGGATCCAAAACAGGTACTGGCACTGGAGCCGGAGTCTTCTCGGAGGATCTCAATATCCACATAGCCGTACCTTTGGGAGCCCACAACGCTGTCTTTCAGGCAGAATGCATGGGCATCTCCCTGGCGGCATCAGCCATCTTGGCTCGGGAGGTAAAGGATCAATCCATCCGTATACTCTCTGACAGCATGGCGGTGCTGCTGGCATTAAGGAGCCACACGGTCAATTCCGGGCTAATATACGAGTGCCACCAACGCCTGAACCAGGTAGGTAACCTCAATAATATAACCATTCAATGGATTAAAGGACATAGCGACTCCCGAGGCAACGATGCAGCGGACGACCTCGCTCGAAGAGGCTCAAGCATGGCGGCGGTGGGACCAGAACCCATGCATCGTGCCGCTCCCTTTCGGTTATCTTCGCACGCTGGTAAGGAAACGTACCAGAGAACTTCACGCCAAGCTGTGGCTAGACCACGGCGAGTACAGGCAGGCCAAGGAGGCGCTTCCCGCCATCGACGCCCGTCTCACCAAACAAGCGCTCCGGCTGACTAAGCTGCAGCTACGCACAGTGACGGCCGCCATCACTGGACACGGTACATTTAATAAGCACCTCTTTGTTATAGGTGTCACGGATAGTCCTCTGTGTCGAGCCTGCATGGAGGAAGAAGAAACAGCAGCCCACGTGCTCCTACACTGTCCGGGGGTTGCCCCATACAGGGCCAAGTACTTCGGTAACCCAGGTACTCTCCGCGAGATTACCGGTAATATCAAGGGGTTGCTGGCTTTTCTCAGGGAGCTTCGGTGGATCGAATGAGATTCCCACCCGTACGCAAAACACACGCTCCGGGCGTGGAGTTGCGGACACTAGCCCGATGCATCTATCTATCTATCTGGGCAATGAATGGATAACTCTATTCATTTCCATGGTTCTAACTGGTTTCCCCTTTACAAGAAACCTTATAATTTGGTATAATGGAAATCAAAAAGTAATATTAGGTAAGGGATTGTTGCTTTTGTATGAGTCGACCCGTACTGTAAGGGGTGCAAACTATTCTATCTCGAAGAAATAAAGTGCGTGAATAATTTACAATTAGGCTGCGTTCGTTATGCTGCATCCTCCACCTTAAAGGAGAATGCCCGCGTACAGTACTCTTGATAAAAGACTTGTGTATCAAAACCTAAAACGGCATTAAATATCTAAATTAAAAATACATTTTTTAAATAAGTATTAACGATTATTTACAATGGGATAGTTTTTCAAACAATAAATGAGTACTTTTATATTTCCGACGTCATAGTACGCCATTTTTTACTATCACCTGACAATACTAGGGATTATGTTACTCGTAGTGCGGGTACATTAACATTTATTGTGCGTTTGTCATATTTTTACAATACAGTATGACGGTATGTTATTTTTGCTGGTTTTGTTACATTGTGCTTCGAGTCGAACCTTTTAGTTACTCCGTTAATGCTGCCAACCCATTGACAATAAACATACTTCTAACGCCGCTGAAACTAAATACAGGACTTTTTGTGTTGTGATCATGGCGAGTGCAACTGTGGTGCGATGTCTCAACTGCTCTTTGAGATTAACGCAACTTACGTGTGCACAGACGTATGTTGTCGGAGATCCCGAATAACATCATGAACATTTTACGAGTCTGGATCTCACCAACACCGGTAAGAGTAAACATTGTCTTTTAACGTAGAATGGTGTTTTTTATTTAGGAACTGTACTTTTATGTTTATGTACCAAATAACAAATCTTAGAGGGCAAAAGTAAAATCCATGTGTGTGTTAGTTTCTCACCTCACCAGTTGAGTTACCGGATTTTAATATAACTTATATAGGTAGGAACCTCATACTGATGTGTTGTTAATAACCATTTTATTAACTAAGATGGTTTATCTTAATCAGTGTGTATTCGAGGATATTAATTGTATGTAGTAGGTACCTATCATTTAAGATTAGTTGTACAGAAATATAATTATTTAAATATGTTTTTTTCAGCTGTCAACCGAAGGCACATTGTGTCAGGAGTGTGTTACACTGTTGCAAAATACACTCACATCCCAGGGACAGTTGACACATGCAGCAGGACAAACGGCCGTCTGCTACGGCTGTGGGGTTTCCGTACTGAGATCAAGAACTCACCGAGTGCCATTAGACTGCCCACAAATAATTAATTATTTACTGCGAGGGGTACTATCTCATCAGGTAATATATAATATTTCACCTAAGATTGAGGATGTTAGCTTGTTTTTCTAGCCTATCAGCTACGAATTCCCTTGCGTACTACACTAGTCCACACTGTTTACTGTTATCTTACTAGTGATTGTACATATATAGGCTGGTCAAATTATAAACAAGTATATTATATATATTGTATTGATCTACAGGAGTCACATCTGGAAAGCGTTTGCCGAACATGCTGGATAACTGCAACCAGACAAACTCACAATGCTGACTAAGTGGAAGATTCTGCTACCCAAAACCGATCTCAGACACATATTGAACAAGATTTTAACATTCCAATGCCACCCCTCCTGCCAGAACCCTGGTCGACCAGTATTATGGATTGTTAATAAGGTTAATTCAAGAACATATAAACGTGTTGCTGCCACACCAAACGCAACAATAATGAGCGTCTATTGGTATCATCAATAGTTAAAGGATTATTGATACAGCGCGGCGCCACAAAATATAATTATGTTCCATAGAGTGCCCGGATCTGCAATATCCATTTGAAAAACAACTTTTGGGACGGAGAAGAACTGAAGGTTGCTGTGTGCTTGTAATGTGCATAGTATGGTACCTATTTAAGCTGGGGACGTTATAACAATGTTAGTGTTCCAGCTCCATTTTTGGATACACTATTTTTAGATGAATAAAATAAAGTCCAGAAATAATCATTCTTTCATTTATTGTATTTAGTATTGTGTGTTTTCCCTTTCCACCCTACTTACAAAGACAATTTAATGATTTCCACTACCTTAAGATTGGAATAGTACCTATTTACGAATAACACTGAGCGATTGATTATCTTAGTAATGATTTCTTCCATGCTTTGCAATTTCATGAAACGCGAGAATATTATTTTAAAATGCTCAAAATCTAAATCAGTTAGACTTGGTGAGTTAGTCACAGGTGGTCACCAGACACGGGCCACCTGAAATAGCTAAACCGTAACAGATTTTACAAAAATATGCTTTAAATACACAAAGCTCACTCGTAATCCCATTCAGACCCTTTCAAATAGTATTTTTCAACTAATTTTTGGTTGAGCATAACCTAAAAATAGTCATTTCATTTTTGTAAATATCTCGAAAATGCCATTGTCTATTGTGTTCAATCTTCTGAGGTAGTATTTAGACATGCCATCCAGTATTTTAAAGATGATTTGATGAAGACACAAAAATGTTGAATTGAGTACATTTGCCCATAGTGCCGCTGGCATTCTCCTTTCATCTATTATTGAGGTTTTTGTTTACATCTACCCGATAATACTATTGCTATCATATTCCACTGGGGCCTCAGAGAGCCTGGCTCACGATTTTTTCTGACAATAATGTTTGGTGTGTCAGCATCATCATTCAGACTGCTTTTGGTTCTTAGGTACCCCTCGCATTTGGAATATGAATATGGATTTATGTCAAAGAACGATGGAAGGAATATCAATTAAAAGTAGATGATTAAGTTATTCCCCGATATTATAAAATATTGTATGACTCAATGACGACATAAATGATATAGAATAGCTAGCTGAGGCCCGCTGCTTTGCCTGCGTCAAATTATGAACTAAAACCTTCCTTGAGAAACACTTGATTCATTGGTGAAAACAGCATGAAAATCGGTGCAGTAGTTTTTGAGTTTATCGCGAAAAGACAGAGACGTGGCGGAGGACTTTGTACGAGAAATACCTCAGAGAAATACACTCAATATCATTATCATAATATTCCATTTCATTACCAGAGCATATTAGAGGCAGTCGACCAGTTGGAAATCGGAATACTTCTCATACATCATTGCTCCAGCGTAGATCAAATCAAGAAAAACCTGTTTAGCTGTTTTACTACTGTTATAAAGAACACCACGTACAATACATTATTACTCGATCATACGTTACGATGATCGATAAAACCAATCGAGTGGAAATTACGTGTGTATTTTGATACGCAAGTGATTTTAACTTGATGTATAGAATTCTGCTTTGCCTTTTTGCAACAATGTTGGGGTCTGCTTCCAGTCTAACCGAATGCAGCTGATTACCAGTATTTTACATGAAGCGAAGATATGACCTCCACTACTGCCTCTGACTGTCGTCAAACTTTCGAGCTACTGACTATCTGTAACGACTGTCAAAGTCAAAGATCACTACGGCTTAAGGTGCTTTCCGAGGCAAGGAGGAAATAAAACAGGTTTTAATGAAATCCAAAATACTCACTGGCTCTAAACATAATGAACCAGTAAACTTCAAAATGATCAAAATCATTTGTCACCGTAACCGTGAGCTTGTAGTATTGTACTTCGGGTTAGTGGTCCGCAATTCCACCTCATAAGCGCGTATGCAGCCTCTAATAGCAATTGACCTACGAAAACCGCCCTTACGGCTACGACATAAAGATATTTTGTACAGCCTCTAATAGCAATTGACCTACGAAAACCGCCCTTACGGCTACGACATAAAGATATTTTGTACCTATGTCAAATTCTTCCCAAGAATGGTTTACCTGAGAATAAAAAATCTCTAAAAGTACGAACCTTCCGCGGAAACTGCCGCCTCTTTGCGGCAAATCTTCATTATTGGCTTCGCGAGGTGGTCTCCACTCGTCCTTGAAACTCTTTTCCCGACGGAAGCTCTTCCTCTTTCCATCATCAGACACGCTCTCAGGGGAACTGAAGGATTCGGGCGCGTCTTTGCGTACGGGCGTCGTTGCTTTGATCTGAACAGAAATGGAGATGATGGTAGATTTGTTAGGGATACTACAATATTCTGTTTTTTACAGAATTGTCATGGAGAAAATTATTATTTTTCGTTATAGGTACAGCAAAAGAGTGGAAAAGTTGCTTTGGCCAACAAAATTATTAGGCACATTAGTACCAGAAAAGAAACATTTGATAATGCAGGAAAAGCCCTATTTCATTGTTTCATATGCTTTGCTTATATGGGGATTTACATAAATGGACTTGGAAGTAAACAATAATAAAATTATCTTATCATTCTCAGGTTTTATCTGTCTGTGCCTACTATTTCTTACGATTATAAAAAGTAAAATCCAAGCATTCAATAAAAACTTATTTTTAGAAAACAAGTTAGATCAAAATAAGTCTAATAGGAATTATTGCATTAGCTGTGTCTAGAGTTCTAGACAACCTGAGTCATCAATAGTCATCATTGATTACAAATTATGTAAATAAGTTTCCATTATGACTAATGATATCATAGATTCACTATTGTGTCTATATATATAAATAAAAAGAGAAGTCCTGACTGACTCATCAGCCCAAACCTTTTTTTTTTGGTGGGTGGAGAATCATCGAATAACCCCCCCCCCCCCCCCCCCCCGCTCTTGGGCAGAGCGAAGGGGAGTGTCAGACTTCTACTGACTAAAAACCAAACCCATGTTCCTTCTTCGCCCTTGTGTCGGAGCCGCGTTAACCTTTCGACAAACCACAGCCCCGACGGGCCAGCCCAAACCCTTGGACCTAGAAAGTTGAAATTTTGCACAGAGGTTCCCTTTATAACGTAGACAAGGAATAAGGCAGGATTTTTCGAAATTCAACCCCTAAGGAAGTTAAATAGGGGATGAAAGTTTGTTTGGAAAATCGTCATTTTCACGCGGGCGAAGACGCTGGCAAAAGCTAGTGTAGGTACAACAACAACAAAAACATAACGTCTTTAATCCCCGAGAAGTTAGGCATAGGTGTATCTAATAGTACACCCACATTTCACCAGAACTGTTATGTTTAAGTCCCGTGTAATGGGGGGCGAATCTATTGCAATCAGCCAGGGACAAATCCAGACTACATCATTTCAGCCAAAAGACGTCCACTGCTGGACATAGGCCTCCCCCAGGCGTCGCCACATTGACCGGTCCCGTGCGTCTCTCATCCAGCGGGTTCCTGCAACCTTGACCAGGTCATCGGTCATCCAGACTACAGTACGATCAAATTATCTTGACAGGTCTGAACATAGGCTCTGCGAACTTTTACGCATGTAAACTTGTGAAGAAAACTGTTATTGCCAGATAAACCAATACCTATACGATCAGAAAATATCTAATATATACAGTGAGAAATACAAATAAAATAAATATCAAAACACTTTTAGACATTAGTTGTAACAAAATAACCTGCACGAAGTTCGGACCTGCCAAGATAATTTGATTGCACTGTACATGGCTGCTACTGGGAAATCCCTGATAGTGCGCTCGATTATTTTTTCGTGATTAAGATGTTGTTTGTTACCCGCCCCCCTCGGGGCTGCAGGTTGGTCGAAAAAGATACCGCGGCCTCGAGACAAAGGGCTAAGAAGGAACATGGGTGGTTTTTAGTCAGTTGAAGTCTGACACTCCCTACCGCTCTGCCCAGAGCAGGAGTGCGATTCACTAAGGCACAACATCTTTACAACCAAGAAATCATCGCTGAAACACGCTGTTTTCGGCTGTGTTTCAACGATGATTTCTTAGTCAAACACTCAAAAAAAAAAAATATAATTCTATTTTGTTTCCCAATGGAGAAAGTTTTCAATTTAATGGTCATTATCACACCCTCAAGTACATAGATATTATACCTGTTACACAGTGTATAAATAAAAATTAAAGAGCTGTTCATTGATAAGTGCATAACTTGAAAACTTCTGACAGCATAATAAATATCTTTCTGTTTATACAAACACAATAGCTAAGCAACTAATAGGGTCAGCAGATAAAGAGCTCTTTATGCAAAAGTAAGCAAATAGTAACTATGTCAATAAGTTTTTGGCTTGATAAACAAAAACTTGTTTCAATTACAAGGTTGTTTACTAGTTCACACTTTCACAGTACTTATTCTTAAATTTTCTTCATATGATTTTTGGTCCTATTGGTTTTTTTATAATTCCTATTGTTTTCCTGTTCTTAACATGACAAGTAGCAGTAGTGAATCGGAATTTAGTTATTCAACATTCAGTTTGGATTTCAGCATATTTTCGATATAAAACTGCATCACCAAGGATTGAGAAATTGTTTAGGTACAAATTAAAAAAAATATTTGGAAATATAAAAACACATTATGAAAAACGAAGAAGGTTAATGTTCAACTCACCTCATGAGAACTCCTAGGCTGTGACAGCTGGGTCATCTTCCGGGCTACATCCAGCGATGGGGCGACAGTCTCGTCAATCAGTCTCACAACCATGGTAGTAGACAGTATGCCCACTATGTGAGCAGTCAGGGTCTTCTCCAATGCTAACATCTCTAGCTGGTTTGATGTCTTAGTTTCTACGGGCTTGTTCTCATAATCCTGGGCAGGAAAGATAGTTTAAGACTTAGATTTTCTTGTTGTGATTTCTTCTGCTTTTTAAAGTGTAGGAGTTTGAGACAGCTAAATAAATTTATGAAAAAGAGGGTGTTTTTATTGTACTATTTGAGAATCATGTTAGAGCTTAATTTAAAAAAGAAAGAGTAGTTAGCTCACCTTAAGAGCACATTTCATAGCCTGTGCTGGGAGTTTCATCAGTTCTGGAGTGATTGTCCTCAGATCCGACACCTCAACCTCTTGCTCATTGCCATAGTCCACATAAACTACAACAACCTTGTTCCTACTGGTGTCTCTGACCCTGGCTCTGTACCACTTGTTGTCATCTGTAAAGCGAGCACAGCAAGCCGCACCCACTGGTAAATCACCAGGAGAGGAGCTGTTCTCACAGTGGATACGCACATCATCCATCACAGCATTCAACTCATCAATGTGGTCAGACAACTGCACAAAGAACTTGATGCAGCTGTCCACATAGGACACAAGCACTGAATGCCGTGAACCCATAGGAAGCATTTGCATACATTTGAATTGCAGCTTGTCTTTCATGTTAGCCATTAATAACTCAAGAACATTCTTATTGTTGTCCAAGTGAAGCTCTCCATATTGAATTAATGGAGGTCCTTCAGGTGGCACCACTTTCAAAGTCATCACTTTCCCATTGGCTAGTTGCTTGAAAGTCTCATTCAGATGTGGACCCTTTTCCAATTTCTTCACTCCAGATAAGCAGAATCTCATAGCAAAGACATTTGGCTTCACAAACTCTTCAGGTATATCAAAAATATCATAGTATGACACCATTTCCGTGTCACCAAAGTCAACAAAGAATAACTTACATTGAGATCCAGAGAGATTCATCACAATAGCTCTGCATATAATACGGTCACCGGACATCCTGCCCAGGCACACTGTGCCAATCATTGGGGGCTCCTTTAGACTGCTGTGGGGTCTCTTATTAATGTCATCCATCATGTCCTGCAGTTTCTTAGCATCAGCCACAAGTTGAACTGCAAATAGTTCTGGACCTTCCTCAGCATATGACACAAAAACTGTATGTTCTGAGTTGCCTTCTAACAACTTGCTTTTGTATGTAGAGGACTTCTTAGGAGAAGCAGGTTTGGCAGCTACCATCAAAGCAGGGGGTGGTGAGGAGACATTCATTAAGCCAGTTGCCGGGGCATGCTGCGGTTGGCGTGCTGGTGCTCTTAGGTTCACTGGATTCCTTGAGGCCTTGTTCACTACCAAGCGTTGACTTATTGTGGATGGAACCATCTGTATACTTCCATTAAAAGGTAGAGATGCATTTTGCTGAATGCGCATGGTTGACGCAGGGTTTGATGGAAAGTTTTGATTCATTAAAAATGGAACATGTTCTGGATAACATGAAGGTTCATTCGCAAAACTGGGCTGCCAGGTCTGAGCTTGTTGGGTTTCACCCGAAAGCTGAAGGAGATGCACTTCTTGCTTGGCTATAGGTAAAGCTACGCCAAAACGAATAGATACAAGATGTGAAGACAGATCAGTGCCTTTAAATTGAACCGAAATTATAGGCAATGTCCGACTTTGAGCGTCAACTGTCACTGTATATTCTGCGTAGCAAAGTAGACTCTGAAGTTTCAATAAAAGTGGCTCCTCCCACCGTCCGGACGGATTCATAACTCCAGAGAGGTAATAATCAGTTGCTTGACCACGTAGCTGCAAGAACATTGGGTCGTAGTTGTCGAAGAAACGTATAGCGCTAAGAGAAATTATATCTTTGTTTCCGTAGTCGACAAAGTGTACTCCAACCAAGCCGGTAGTTATACTGTTCGTATTTATAACCTTAGCTCGATAATAAGTTCCATCTTTGTATTTGGCGGCACAAATGACTCCTTCGTGAATAGCCGCCGGTGGCACAGATCCTATGCCTTTTTCAAGATTCTCTCGGGCAGCATTAAATAGGGTCTCTACCATCAATGAAGACTGATGATCGACTTGCCCACTTAACTTAAGAAAAGGGCCTTCGCCGTCTACGTGGGTTACAAAAAGTCTAAAAGACCGAGAGGTTTCGGATGGCATAGCCATTCTTGAAAATTTTAGTTACAGTAGAAACTATAAAAGTACGACTCACTCAACTTATTAGAAACAGGAATATCAAACTCAAGTGTATAGCATCGCACTTGTGCTAAACTTATTTATAAAAAAACAACACAGCCAGCTTTCTTTTCCGATAACGTTACGATTTCAATAAACATGGCGCTTTGTACGCCGCCTTTCAAGTCTCAACAACCATTTTGAAAATAGAGTTGCTACCACAATATAGAAAAAAATATTTTAGTCGATTTACTTTGCCATATCAATTTTTATGTAGTGATAACTTTAAATTGATCTCAAAGTGCACCTTTAAAGGAAGCCAGGAGCGAATCGTTTGGTATCAACCTCATCATCATCCTCCTGCCTTTGTTCCATGTTATCTGGGGCCGGTGCAATACATTTCTTACCTATATATTTAACTAGCTGATGCCCGCGGCTTCGCCCGCGTGATACTGTAAAAACAATCCTTGATGCGGATTATATATCATTCTAAAATTTCAGCTCGATCGGTGCAGAACTTTTTGAGTTTTTGTAGCGTACACAAACCAACATAACATTTATATATATATATGAAGATATAGATGTTTCCACAACAAGGCTCAAGAAAATAGGTGAATCATTTAGATGCCAATGTATTCGTTTTTATAATAAACTACCAACCCACATACAAAATTTAAGCATTAATAAATTCAAATCTTTTATAAAACGTAAACTTTGCCAGAAAGCCTTTTATGCTGTTAAAGATTATATAGAGAGGACAAAAAAGCTTAGAATTTGTTCAAATTTAAATTGAAAGTGAATTGATTTTATATCTTTTTAATTTCTTTTTTACACTTTGACATTTTAATTGGTTATTACCTTCGATCAATAATAGTACTAGATTAAGCATCAGGAACAAAACTGAGTCGCTCAAGTGGCCACGATTGCACACACGTAAACATCTACATAACATCTTAGAAAAAAGTTCAATATTTTTAACAACTTCAGATGATTATAAACCTTAACACTTAAACATAACGTTTAATTATCATTGTAAAGTATATTTATTTATGCCCTTTCATCGGAGAAAGATTAGAAGCAAAACATTTTAAATGTCGCTCCAAAATAAAAAAGTCATCAGTACAAAAATATTCATTCTAAAATGAAACTTAAACTCTAAGCAATACGGTTAAAAGCATTTTGTGTACAATGTCATGCTTATTGTTTTGCGGAACTAGCATTCCCTGTTCAAGAACATGATACAATAGTTGGTGCGTTGTAGCAAACATTGGCCAAACAATTATAATATTCGCTGATTTAATTATATTTACAGTTTATTTATGTTTAAATATTATGAAAAAGCACGTAATGATATTAAATTACCGAAAAAAAGATATTCCTTCCAAAACTTTGGTGTTACGGTGCTTATTTACGCAGTTTTTGAACGCATACTGCGGTATTTTGACGTCTTAATGTTGGCTATGATTGGACCATACTAATTTGAAATAAGACCACAAATACGTTTGTGGTCTTATATTTCGGGCCGTTTTTGAAGCGCTTATCGGGAATCTAGTACATTATTGATCGAAGGTTATTACACATGGACATTATTTACAATCCTTTTACAATTTGTCATTTTTTTATGATTTTTCTTTACACACAATGACATTATTTACTTTTTCAAGTATGATATTTTTTTTTTGTTTTTTTGACCAATATTTACTTGTTAAATATTTTATTTTATTTTTGTTTTTCATTTAGTTTTGTGTATATTGACATTCGAAGACATGTGACATCTGCCAATCCACACTGGGCCCGCGTGGTGGGTTATAGCCCATCCCTCTCCTAGAGAGGGGGCCTGAGTCCCTGCAGTGGGAACATTATAGGCCGAGTTATTAAATGTCATGATGATGATGACATTTAATAACTTGACATGATTATAATAATAATAATTATAATATGATAAATATGTTATTTTTTTATATTGTGAATGTGAGGACCATGTGGGTATTTCTTCAATTTAAACGATTGTCTGGCAGTTTGAGTACTATAAGCGACCCACCCAAATGTCCTTTCTTTGGTATTGTTCGTCGTGACGTTGAGCTCCTTGAGTTATAAGTCGAGCTCCACGATAACTGACAAATGCTTGCACTGACTGGATGGGTCCACTCAAATCTGTGTGGTGCTTTCTTCAAAAGACCATCTCAGACACTAATCTGCATGGTCTTCATGTATTATACTAACCTTTGGAGATTTTTGTCGGTTCTTCTCCTTAGGAATCGACCAATGCACCAAACCATGCCTTTTTGTCGACTTTTTACAAGTGCCCATGTAGGCCTATGTGTGAAATAAAATATTTTAATTTTTTTTTAGCTTCTTTTACATCGATATATTTTTGTGGTATTAGTTAAATAAATACAAGAAAATCAAATAACGTTAAAATTTTGTTTATTCATATATTCATTTAATGTCGATTGGTTGTGTCACACCCACCCCAATAAATAGCACTCTTTGTTAGTTGTCATTGCACGGAAACATGAATTTTTATTGTGGGAATGCTTTTCTTCGTTTCCATTTGTAGCAATATAATGCATGACTTTGTGTATGATTTTAAAATTCGTGTAGTGTTATATGAGCGTTTATTGTGCCTCCCGCAACGAGTGGCAGAAAATTTTGTTTAGTGATTCGCCACTTGCTGTCTCCATAGTTTATACCTTGATGAATATGTTACAGTGAAGCCACATGAATCGCGATACGTAACGGCCCGTTCACAAACTTGCCGCTGTGAGCGGCAGCTAAGCGCGGCGCGGCGAGCGGTAAGATCAAATATATGAAAATGTATGAAGCACGCCACGAGACGCCACTCATAGCGTTATACACATTTTCATACATTTGATCTTACCGCTCGCCGCGCCGCGCTTAGCTGCCGCTCTCAGCGGCAAGGTCGTGAACGGGCCGTTAGGGCTCCCACACATAAACACGATACGCGTCGTACAACGATGCGGCGTCGTTTCACGATACGACGTCGCGTCGTGGAAATCTACGATGAGCATCGTAAAAAAAACACGACATCGTAACGTAATGTGCCACGCACGATACACGGCACGATGCCGTCGATACAGAGGGGTGGTGTTTTAGTTCATTCCGAAAAATGGACCGCTCTCACAGACATATAATATAAGTCTGTGGACCGCTCTCACAAACATACTCTTTATAAGTCTGTGACCGCTCTAGACGCATTCTGAAAAGAACATTTAAATGTTTTTGAAATTAGAACCCAAATAAATGTTAATTTGTTCATTAAAGTAACAAGACAACTGCGCAGGATTGCATCGTGAGTTTCTAACGTCACGACGTCGTATCGTGCATCGACACGTTACGACGTCGTGTCGTAGATTTCCACGACGCGACGTCGTATCGTGAAACGACGCCGCATCGTACGTCGTATCGTGTTTATGTGTGGGAGCCCTTAGGCCAACGCGCGCGAGCGAGACCGTGTGACCTCACTCTCGTAATTGAATAAAAACTTTGGTTTGAAAAGTTGCTGCAGACTATAATATAATACTATGGCAGGGTTGCTGCCCAAACTGCACCTTGTCAATAAAGTTAAGATTAAGTGCTCTCCTCTATTCTTTGCCTGTGAACACCACGTGAACACTGAGCATGTACTGATGTACGAGCTAACTCGTAAGCCCGCTAAGTCTCCCATCGTCAGGGCCGTAGGCAGCGAGAGGGTCATTATAGAGAAACCAATGCATCCGAGTCAGAAAGCAAATATTTTCGAGCTCGCTCGTTTTCCTATTCGGGTTACTGTATGTATGAACAAAAATAACCCAAATGTTCACGCTCAAACATGGGTCCTTTACGTATATAATTAAGCTTTTCTATATTAATAGGCATAATTTACCGTAATTGATATCACTCTTTCGCTTGGTGTTTAAGCAGCATTAATATGTCCTGTTTTCTGGCTCTATGGTGACAGAGCCTGTGGTCAAAGCATGGACTTATGGGTCAAAGTCACACTGTCAGGCTTCGTCAACTCGGTTTGCAGATATTTTGACTCGGGCTGACTCGCTTACGGTCTGACCCGAGTTAGATAACTCGAGTCCAGTATATGTGTTCTGTGCTCGAGTCGCCCATCACTACTGTCAGTCACTGTCAACGTCAAGTTGTCACCGATCACCGTAGTCCATTGAGTATTTGAGTTAATCAATCACAAAACCACACAAAACTGGTGATCTGGTTGTTTGTTTTGAGACCGTTTATAATCGAAAATACCTGCAAGCCATAATTTATTTGTACAAGTGGAATGAACTTTTACTAAAGTAGATTGTTCGTTTACCAAAATGATTGAGACATGCTCGAAAAAATGCATGTTATTTGGGACCGTCTGTTTAGGAGTGTAAGTTATCAATTTTTTATTGTGTCATGAGCATTTCATATTGTGTTAATGGTAATCTAAATCATTTGTCAATATTATTGTATTTTACAGGTTGACGATAGTGGTGCTAATATTAGAGTCTCATTTAGCAGACTCAATGTCTGGCAGTTACAGAATGAAGAACAAGACATTTCCAACTGAGAACAACTCAACCTGCTGGTTAACTCAACCATATTCTATTATCAATGAATGTCATCCTTGTTCAGGTAAAGTCATAATAAAAACCTTTTCATTTAAACTTACACAAAGGCATAATGCTTTGAGCCTATATTTACATTTTAAACTTTCAGGAAAATATATTATATCAGTTGTTTTCGTTTCAGACTTTGAAATACGAAGTAAGAGCCTAAGAGTTTGCATCCATACAAGTTACAAAGAAATACTAAAATGTCAAAATGGTGAAACTGTTACAAGGAGGTGTGTATCAGAATATTTATCTCTAATAATAAGTAAAATGAAATCATCATCACAATAATATTATGATGTAACTTATTACTCACTTTCAGAGAATCTTATGATATTTGGGTGTGACTTAGTATGTTCTAATGATAATATATTCGTTTTCCAGCTGTGACCGAGTGGCCTATTTAGATGAAAGAGCTTATTGGAAGTTCACAATATGGTCATTTGCGATTGGAGCAGCTTCTTCAACAGCCGTCATGTTAAGATTACGAGTTCTTAACTACCAAGCGAAACGAAGAGCAAGACAAGTTCTTAGCAATGGAGCTATTTAAATACATAGTATTATTCAGTATCTTGTAAATATTATCAATATTAATGATGCAGGCCTCATCAGCCTATTATTGTCTTTAGCTACTGGCTTTTAAATACCTAGTCAGACACAGTATGGTCTGACGTAGACAGACTAAGCACTGATAACATTTGGCTGAGAACGGACTGAAGTTAGACTAATGAGTACTGAATGTTCTATTATTTGCCAAAAGACACATATCAAAATATCGACGGTCCCTACGTACAATCCCCTAACTGCAAATGACAAACTTTACAGGAGAGCACTTTTAAGTTTTAAACACATGTAGTTCATGTTCTACTACACAGAAAGTCATGAAATTTGGAATACAGGTTTCTTAGTTGATCTGTTTTATAAAAAAATAACTACAACTTTTAAAAGGCCTTTCGAGCGTATTATTTGTCACTTACTTACTTATACAGCGGACTCATCCCTGTGGTAAATATTGTAAGTGGTACTTATTCAGTTTTACGCTGGAGGTATTTAATTAACTAAAGACGCAATTGCCATTTACGTGGGGATTATGTTACAAAAACTGTATAAAAGTAGATAAGTGTTTGACTCACTCAAAAAAGACAGTTCCTCACAAGATAGACAAATTATTTGCATTACGTTTTATTTCGAAGCAGGTTATGTACACAAAAACGTTATTTCTCGCAAGTGGCAGTTGCGGGGGAGGTGCGCGGGGTTACAATGGATTGTCCCGCGAAGTCCCGCGTAAAACGACTGGATTACCACTATTGTTGTTCTACGTCGGAAGTTTATGTCAATTTGGTAGATATGGGAAATGTCGTGTGTGTATTTAAAGGTCAATTTGCCAACTTTTATTACACTGGACGTTAGTTTAGGTTTGTCTGAATGTCAGGGAACAATAAAACACAAATCACGTATCTACCACTTAGGTGATTATACGTAGGGACCGTCGATATGTGACTTCTCATTTTAGTGTATTAATTAATGATGATCAGTAGTCCAAAAGTATTGTAATACAAATATTATAATTTATCAACATTAAATTTCTACTTATGATTTTATAACATTAAAAAGAAATTGTATGTAAAAATGTTAAATAAATATTAATTATTCAAAGAGTAATTTTAACAATTCACTTATAACTTTAACATTAACACTATTTCCTAACAAGCGATAACATTGTTTCATAGATATATTTGTGGGCAAACAATAGCTCTTAGGGAAGCACATTAACTTTAAAACTTCTTCAGGAGTAAAATATCTTAACTTCAATTCCTTCAAGGATTCAACAAAGTTTTCACTACCAGGTTCATTTAAGTTAGCTTTCTCATAACATTTTTGTACCATTTCCAGACTTTTATCACTGAATACAGATCCTGTACCATCAATATAATGCGTATAAGCTTTTGTAAAGCAGCAAGATCTCTTTGAGTTTCTATAGCAGATATCTAACACTTTTCCACATCTCAGTTTTTTATCTGGTATTAAGAATTTGTCAGGAACATCATCTTCAATTATGGATTCTAAGGTGTCTGGAACACCAAAGTCTTTTGGTAGACATGTAATCTGTAAAAGAATTGAGACAAATATTTTAGTTTTGTTTCATAATAACACAACATGGTATAAAAACTCATCAGTAAAAAGACATGCTGCGTTGACAATGATGATGGTATAAAAACTTACAATTTCATCCCTTCTCTTAAAAGGCCAAGTCAAATTCTTCCGCCTTGCTGTACAGTAATACCTAAGTCTAGAGTTAGGCACACCCACGGTTGATGGACACAGTAGAAACTCTTGGTAAATAAAGTTGCACTCTTTCAACTTATCTATAAATAAATTCCTAACAGTAGAACTTTCAAAACCTTTAACATTTTCCATAAGAATATAATCTATATTATCTAGCTGGTCTAATATTCCAATTAAATATAAAAATGAATTAGTTCTAGGGTCGTTGTCATCTAATTGTTTTCCATTTCTTGTAAATGGTTGGCATGGTGGAGACATGAGTATTGTATCAAACTTTTTTAATTGTACAGGAGACAGTTTCTGGATGTTTTTGTTTAGTAACTTTGTTTCTGGGAAGTTATGCTTGTAGACTTCATTGGCTACTGTGTTAATATCCACTGCAGTAACTATCTCTCCTTGTAAACCAGATTCTGAAAATTAATGTGCATACAGTAAACACTAGTCAAGATTGTGACAAGTTTCAGTTAAGATTGTCAAAAGCATACGTGGTAAACATACCTTTCCATGCGCAATGCATGCCTCCGATCCCACTATATAGCTCTAAAATTTTGTGTGACATGGCTGCTTGTTTAGTAAAAAAATTGTACTTTAAAACATTTTAACAGTATGGTACCGTAAAATGGGGTTATTTGGGTTTTTGGGGGGTATTTGGGACGACCCAGAATTTCGAACAAAAATATCGATAACTGGTGGTTGGTGTATGGTAGAATTTATATTACAAACTCTAGCAACACTTTGATAGTTTAGGTCAATTTGTCATCTGTCAGTGTCAGTCTTTTTCACAGTTTAGTTTCAAATTTTATTGCAAGAGTCAGAGACTGATTTTTCATCAAAAATTTAAGTGTCGAAACATCTTCCGCAGTGCAAAACTTTAGCAGGTAAGAGTGTGAATGTTTTAAAATTACGATTATAGAAAGTATCGCGATGTTTTCTTACTAATTAATAATTTTCTTATGCTTATAGTTTTTGATTTATTATTAAAAATTTGTCTGGGGCTTTTCGGGACACCGATGCGGGGCTAATTGGGACAGTGTCCTAAATAGCCCCCTGATTTTAGTGCATTTGTAAACAACCTATGTACTTTAAATTAGTATATATTTTTAATATTTATTGTGGTTTTCAGATAAAACACATTCGTATAATGGTTCGAAAATATACAAGAACATTTAGAAACTTGAGAAATGGCAAACGTTTCATGCCGTACTTCTCCTATACTCGTGATGATTTGAACAAGGCATTATCAGATGTTAAATCTAAAAGACTGTCTATCAGAGAAGCAGAGGGGAAATACGGCGTCCCCAAAAGTACAATTAACCGTCATTTAAAAGAGAAAAACTTAATGTATTCAAGACCAGGGCACCCTACATTATTTTCAGAGGTGGAAGAAAAAACATTCGTCGATTATATTAAACATATGGGAGAATGGGGGTTCCCCTTAGATCTAATGGATTTAAGAGTCTTCGCCCAAAAATATTTCCAAAAAATAGGAAGGACTGTGTATAATTTAAAAGACAATTTACCGGGACGGGATTGGGCGGCTTGTTTTTTGCAGAGGCATAAAGAAAAGATTTCTAACAGATATGCTGCAAACATATCATCGGACAGAGCATCCTTAAGCTCAGAGGTGCTTGATGCATTCTTTGACCATTATGAACAAAATTTGGAAGATGTCACACCTGATTGTTTAATAAATTACGACGAGACTAACCTGACTGACGACCCTGGATCCAAAAAGTACATATTTAAGCGAGGAAAAAAGTACCCAGAGAGGATCATTAACAATTCTAAATTGTCTGTGAGATTGATGTTTTCTGGCACAGCATCAGGGCTACTTTTGCCAGTATATGTCGTATATAAAGCAGAGCACTTGTACGATACGTGGGTCTTAGGAGGCCCAGAACACACAAGATACAATAAATCCAAAAGCGGTTGGTTTGACTCGCTATGTTTCGAGAATTGGTTCCAAACGATCATCATTGTATAAGATTAATAACTAGGCTAGAATTGTTTTATTAAGAAAATGCCTGATTTATAACATTATTACCATTACTAGAAGTTTACACTGACTGTTTTTTTATTATTATTTTTAGTTATTGTTTTAGTTTTTGACTTACTGTTTGTTTTTCTTTGAGGTATTGTGTAAGATAAATAACTGAAATTTGTTTTGTTTTTAAGAAAACTTGTTTTATAACGTTATTAATATTATTAGTAGAAGTTTACGCTTGCAATAAACAAAAGTTTTCGAAAAAAAAAAATTCTTTCATTCAAATTCTACTAATTAAAAAAAAAGAAAAGATTTTTTTATGTGGTATTAATTATTGTTTGTCCCAAATATCGATAGACTCGTTTAAAGTGACTACTTTGGCTCATAATAAGGATTATTTATCAGTTTTCAATTGCTGTCCATAATAGCCCCAAATATGCGATATTTGGGACAGACAGACATCTTATTTTTTTTTTCAGTTCCTTTTGTAGGTAGTTACTTCAATCGTATATTTACTTAAGTAAGTTGTTCCCCAAGACCCATACAATTTTTTTACCATAGAATTTTATGCGATATGAACAAGATATTTGCTAAAGTATGTCAAAATGTGTCCCGAATAGCCCCGTTTTACGGTACTATAACTTCTTTAGAATATTTGTTCACGAAATAAGTTTAAGTTGATTTGTCAAATTGCACGAGGAATGCAGTGAGCCTGAGCGAGCTTGATGAACCTGTGATGATGAACCTGTTGATAATTTGACAATGACAATCACAGAACAGATGACAATTTGATTGACATTGACTTGACAGGACCAATAATTTTTTTTTTTTTTTTTTTTCGCCCATCGGGCAGGCTATAGTCTTTCAACCATACTGCCTAGTCTTTCGTATATATTTTTTCTTACGTAATTGGTATAGAAATCATGTCTTTCGTTTTGTTTCAAATCATGTTGTAGTCATTTCAAGTTTGTCTTTTCCATGTTTTTTCATTTATTGTATGTCAATGCCAGAGTAAGCGTCATGTCCTTTTTATGTCATCACCTGAAAAACCTTTCTTTTTTTTTTAATATAAACATTCGCTACAATTTTATATAATAATGCTATACAAACTTAATAATAAAACAGTAATAACCATATTATAACTTTGTTATATATACATAGGAACAAAACCCAGAACCATTTAAATCTCATTTACAGTCTCTAATATGTATCTATACAAATATACATAAGTTGAAGCGTTCATAAGCAACTCCTGTATGCACAGCGGGACTCTATCAGGTGTTTTATAAATTTTTAATAGCTCATCCGACAACACAAGGCGCTGAATGTTGAAAGATGAACACTCAAAGAAGATATGATGTAGCGATTGAACTTTGCCTGATTGACAGTAGTCACAATACGATGAGCTGACCATTTTGAGACGATGAAGATGATAATTTAATCTACAATGACCAAAGCGCATACGACAAATAATGGAATAGAATTTTTTACTTAGATATAAATTATTTTTACAAAACCAAGGCACAGAGTTAATTTCGACATCAAGACTATCAAACCAAGAACCTTTATTTTCGATATGTGTGCAGTGGTATGAATATTTCCCCCATGCCTCACACATGCGCCGTCTTAAAAGACTAACTACATCTGTGTATGGCATGGGTACACTCATATCAGTGCTAGGTATTAATTCTTCCAACTCAACAATTTTTTTGGCAAGAAAATCTGCTTTTTCATTTCCCCTAACACCAATATGTGATGGTACCCACACAAAACGAACTTCAATATTTGACTGGGCTAATTCGACCCACAGTTGTTTAATCAAATGGATAATGTAATTAGTATTGGCATGTAGTTTATTATTTTTCAAGTTTTTGAGAACACTCATACTGTCACTTACTACAACCCATTTATGATGTCCAGAATTGCTATTTTTGATATGTTTCAACGCACTCAAAATTGCAACAGCTTCAGCTGTAAAAATACTGGCATTTTTGTCAATTTTCCTACCGATCCCTATGTTTGAGGATGGCTCATAAATGGCAAAGGACACAGCTCTATCACTCTTGGAACCATCAGTATAAACAAATTTATGATCTGACCACTCTGATAACATTACATCTACCTCCTCTTTTGAAGGCAAATCCTTTTTCTTGTTTAAAATAACAGTAATAGCTGGGAATTTACTGCTAAAAGTTCCCTGATAGCAAGGCAAGATATGCTTAGATCGGTAAATGTTAATATTTTCAATAAAGATTTTGAATTTTTTAAGTTGCTGTAGTATATAAAAGGAATTTAAACCAGTTTGCATAACTAAATGCAACATATTGCTTAAAAGACTATTACCCAAAACACTATAAAGCTTCAAAAAAAACCTTTCTAGCAAGTAATCAAAACGAATGGCTAACGGTGGAACATTACATTCGATCTGCATTGCATTTACAGGAGTGCTTCTGAACGCCCCAGTTATAACACGCAAACACTTGTTTTGCAAAATATTTAAACTATTTACATGTTTAGAGTCTGCAACAAAGCAATAGAAACCATATTCAAAGTGACTACGAACTAAAGATTTGTACAGTAACAACAAAATTTTAGGATCTGCACCCCAATATGTACCACTCAAGGATCTCAAAATATTATAAGCTTTATTTGCTTTACTAACAATATGTTTCATATAATTATTCCAGGACAAATTATGTGAAAAAATAACTCCTAAAAATTTTACATCCAAAGAACTGGGTAATGCACAATTATTGTACATCACAGCAGGCATATTATGATTCTGTTTGCCAAATAAAACAACTTTGGACTTCAATGGGTTGACACTAAGATCAAGATAAGAGAAATATTTGTTTAAATGCGTTAACGCAACATTCATTATTTCAACAACTTGTGATAATTTTTTTCCAGAAGTATAAACCACTAAATCATCTGCAAACTGTAAGTTTTTAACCTGAGACCCTAGAATTAAATTTAATCTACGTATATACAATATAAATATTAAAGGTGATAAAATACCCCCTTGACAAACTCCTTTAGACGATAGTCTGGGACCGTAAAGGTGTCTGTCAAATTTTACAAAAACTTCCCTATTGCCAAGAAATTTTTGAATCCATTTTATTATTTTTCCAGGGATTCCTATCTGTGATAACTCATTACATAAAACATCTATATTCACGCTATTAAATGCACCTGCAACGTCAAAAAACACTGCAACCAAATTTTCGTTAGCCGATAAAGACTTATGAATATCGAGATGTAATTGACAAACACTCTCTCTAGCAGAACGATTCCTACGGAAACCAAATTGATTTGATGGTAAGATATTATTTTTTTCAATATAAAACTCTAAACGCTGTTTTAACAATTGTTCAAATAATTTACCAACACAAGAAGTAAGAGCTATAGGACGATAAGAATCAGGACTCATTTTAGGCTTGTCTGGTTTTAAAACAGGTACAAGGCAATCCACCTTCCAGTTATGAGGTATAATATTATTTTCCCATAATAAGTTCAAAAGATGTAAAAATATCTTTAAACTAGTATTGCTAAGTTTTTTAAAAAGTATGTATGGCATTCCATCAAGACCATAAGTGGTATCTCTTCTGGAAGATATGGCCGATATTAATTCCGGCAATGAATAAGGACTAAGAAGAAAACTATTGCTGGAATTAGTACTGGTTGTGAATGAAGATTTTGAGTCTTGTGACGCGAAATCTGGTGTGTATTTTTTAAGAAAATCTAAAACCCATCCATCATCTTCAGGAGCATTAAAATTGAATGTTTTATTATACTTCCGCATGAATTTCCATATTACTGATAATGGCGTAGTCCTGTTAAATGTTTCACAGAGAGTAAACCAACTTTTTTTCCTTTCAGAATTTAGAACAAGTTTTTTAACTGCTCGAAGCCTTTTGAATTGCAGATAACTTTCTTCTGATGGATTATTTTTAAAATATATGTATGCGTTTTTGAAATTTAATACGGCTTCTGTGCATTTTTGATTCCACCAAGGAAGTGAAGGTCTTTTAATATTATTTACAAGACATGAGCGATTGACAGAATTTGTCCTACCATTCAAATGGTGATTATTTTTTATAGAACTTTCAGCTGCTGTATGTAAAATGTTACAAAATTGGAGATATGTATCAGAAAGACTTAAATTATCGACTTTAAAATCAAGCAACAAATCATCAACAAGACTGCTATACCTTTGCCAATCCACCAATTTATAATTTGGATAAATGGGCAAATGTTCAGCATTAGAACATTTGCTGTATGGACTACTATTGTTAAAATTACTAATCACTACTTTTATGATTATAGGAATGTGATAACTACTACCAAGAGGACAATCATGTACATTCCATTCACAATTGAGGGCTAAAGACGAAGAGACTAACGTCAAATCCAGCGCGTTAGGACGCCAAGTTAAAGAGCCAACCGTTGTTGCATGACCATTATTGAGGAGAACCAAATCATTATCATCTATTACGTCCAAAATGTTCCGACCTCGTATGGAGTCCGAGCCACAGCCCCAAGACGTATGATGAGCGTTAAAGTCACCAGCAAATATAAATGGGCCAGGAATAGATTTTATTAATAAATCAAGATTTTCTTTTTTGAATGCTGGATTACAATTCAAAGGACTATAAAAACTGACTATGCTTATCTCTCTATTATTTACTTTTATTTTAATACAAATGTTCTGCAATGAGTCATCATAGAAGGTGTCAATTTTAGAGTAGGTAATAGTATTGTGAATAATTATTGCGACTCCATTATGTTTGTTACCAGTATCATTTCTCTCAATATTATAATATTTTATTTGGAAATTTTGATGAGGTTTGAGCCATGTTTCGCTGATAATTGCTATATGTATATTGTGACCATAAAGAAAATCGATAAATAAATGTTTATTGCTATTTAAACTTTGAGCATTCCACTGTACAATATTTAATTCTGAAAAATCCATCAAGAGGTTGAAGAGAACTTATTTCTGAATGTTGTTTTCAGGGCTTCTTTAATAGACAATGAGTTAATAGGTTCATCTTTATTGCTTATTATTTTAGTGAGTGTTTCGACTAAAGTATTTATAAATTTATCTGATTTCATGAGATTACTGATCTGAGTGTCTAGATTGCGTGATGTTAAAGCTGGGAAAGAATTTGCATTAAAAAGATCTGAATATGTAGCAGTTTTAGTTTTAATTTTATTTTCTTCCACCTTTTGCTTTTTTATTGGACATGCTGAAGAGATTGCGATATGATTACCATTACAATTTGCACACTTAGCATCCTTCGGGGCAATGACACACATTTTGAAATTGTGATGTTCAGTACAAATTGAACAAAATTCAGTATTGCGACAATATTTAGCTATATGCCCATAACGCAGGCATTTAAGGCATTGTTTCACTGGAGGAATGTATTTGTTCACCTCATGACGCCATGAGTCCAAATAAACATAAGTTGGCAAAATAGTGGACGCAAATGTCACAGCAACAGTCTGGGTAGGGACAAAAGATATTCTACCTTCCTCACCTCTGACCCTGCGCATGAAACGCCTCACCTGTATAACGTTCTTCGAACTGCCGATTAACGAAAATATATCTTTATTGGACATATCTACTGGAACTGAAGTAAGGACACCAGTGGCCTCTGTGTCACCAGCAGGGATTGATGCTTTTAAAGAAAGCTGATCAAATAATTTTTTGTTTTTTAAAAACATATTCGCGTTATTTGGCAAGTCGAATGTGACACCGACCTTATACCTGTTGATAGTGCGCAAATGCATCACACCAGACACTCCATGTTCTCGTATACCCTTGGAGAGGGCCATACGATCTTTGTCGTTAAATACCTTATTCTCGTCCATATGAGTAAGAAAAACGATTAACTCTGCCTGCTTCGTGTCTTCACTGTACTTACGCATATACCCCTTTACCTTGTAGATGGCATATTTACTGTCCTTATCAGAAGCATCTTTAGATTTAATACTATTGTATGCCGACACCGTGGACTCCGCCGTGTCAGAATCCGAAGATTCCTGCAATTCCTGAAAATGTTGCTTCAGATCCGGAGGCATTTCCAGTTCATCCTTCCTCCGCCTCTTTTTGCCCATTTTAAATGTTTTAGGTAAAAGTACACTTATATATACACTAAGTTAGACCTAATAGAACAAATATTTACAGAATTATATTACAATAAACCCAAAAAGTTGAATTTCAAAATAATTAATCGAAAAAACGCGCCTTTTCACTTTAACCGTTTCCCGCCTTTTTTTCACAGGACCAATAAATAATTTGACAAGACCAACGACAGCCTAATGCTTTCGATATGTTGACCAGTTGCCAACCTTGCCAATCATGTTTTCATTTTCAGCTGAAAATTATTTTGTAACATACCTACAGTGCGATCAAATTATCTTGGCAGCTCCGAACTTCGTGCAGGTCATTTTGTTACAACGAATTACTAGAATATCATTGCAACGAATGTATAAAAGTGTTTTTTTTTTTTTTTTAATTAGCCTATTCTGTCCCACTGCTGGGCAAAGGCCTCCCCCATTTCTTTCCAGCTGTGTGAAAAGTGTTATGATATTTATTGAAGTGAAAACTTCTTTAGCGGTGCTGAGCACTTTTTTTTGTATGGGTAAAAACTTTCAAACTCGCGTCAGGGTCACGCAGTGTCTCCTTAAGTAAATCGAGAGTTACCGTGTTGCTAGGGAAAAAATACGGTGTTTCTCGACCAAATTACGGTGTATTTAATAAAAGTGTACCGTGTAAATTACCGTGTAATTTTTCAAAGGAAAATATAACAACATTATTATGAAATGAATCAAAACACTTTATTTTGCTCTTTAAATAAGTAACAAAAAAAAAAAAATTACATGTGAAATCGTTAGTTTGCCTGAAATCAACACAGTTTTTCCCATTTCTATTCCTTTTTACCCGACTGCAAGGAAAGGGTTATTATTGTTTTGGTTAGAAGTTTGTTTCTTTCGACCCCCGGCAGTGTTGCCTTTACAAAATTGTTAATTTGACTGACGTGAAATTCGTTGCAGGTGTTTTAGGCAGTACACGGTGAAATATAAACAATAAAGTAATTCTGGTAATACGGTGATTTATGACACGGTAATACATTATTACCTTGACGGTAGATAGCAACTTGATTACGGTGCATCTACGGTAATTACCGCGTATATGGAGACACTGGGGTCACGTGACCCTGATGCGAGTTTGAAAGTTAATAATGAAGTTTTCACTTCTGCCGGCACTCCCGGAGTGCTACCTTTTTTTTATTTGTATTTCTCACTGTTTAAATTAGATATTTTCTGATCGTATATGTATTGGTTTATCTGGCAATAACAGTTTTATTCCCAAGTTTACATGCGTAAAATTTCGCAAAGCTGCCAAGATAATTTGATCGCACTGTACACATTAGTTCAGACCGCGCTGAAACTCATGACAATAACCGGTGTGGTATGGGTTTTGCACACAAAATAAATAATAAGGCTGCAATGGGTTTTTGTGCTTTGAAAATGCATGATGTATCGAGGATATTTCTATCATCTCCTGGGTCACGGGACTCACGGGCTTGACACTTGATAGGGTCGGTTTCATGTACTTGCAAAATCAATCAAATAAAACACGGATTTTAGGCCACGGTTTAAATTACAACTATTTTGATGAGTGTGAAGCCGGCATTATAGAACTTTGACGTTTCGCTTTTATATTGTCGTTGATGTGAACTATGAAGTGCAGACCTTGATAAGACTCTATGGCCTACGCGGTGATAAATTAAAAAAAAAGAAAATTCAGTCATGGCGGACCTAAAGAATGGGAAGGACGTGTCAAACGTCGGCGAGGGTGACTCTGTTTCGAAAGATGTTGTTTATCTTGAAGAAACATTTTACATTCTTTCCAAGAAGAATTCAGTGTTTCGTGTTCGGCTCACTCCCAAAGGTTTGTCTCTAACAAAAGAAACGGACGGTAATTCAAAAGAGCAGACGATACTGTTGGGCGATATTATTGGCAGCAAATGCATGAGGAGTAAAAGACGACGCCCTGGAGCCGGCTCTTGCGTCTGCAGCTCGTTCGTGGGAAACCACCAGCTCAAAGTTGTGGACGAGAACAGCGGTGATCTCGACGAGAACGATATCAGTGCTTATCTGTACATCTACGCTTACATACTAAAACGAAGCCGCCGTACCCTAAAAAGAGAGAGAACAACAATAACACTGCGCTTCAGATCTTTCGATAAATATGAAGATAATACTAAGGAAGCACAGAAATGGAGAGCTACAATAAAGTGTTTGATAGCCGGTCAGCCGATTACTTCCATGCCGCCGAGTAACGATAAGAAGTTGCTTGTACTTTTGAATCCGAAATCAGGACCAGGGAAGGCTCGAGAGTTGTTCCAGTCGAAGGTGGTGCCTATATTGCAGGAGGCTGAGGTATCTTTCGACCTCCATGTTACAAAGTATGCTCAATATGCACGCGAGTTTGTGCGCACACGGAATGTTTACGGTTGGCGCGCTATCCTTGCTATCGGTGGTGATGGTGTCCTGTATGAGGTCATGAACGGCATGTTTGAGAGACTGGACTGGCAGCAGGCGCTGGCGGAAGTGCCACTCGCAATATTACCATGTGGCTCTGGCAATGGACTTGCTAGAACTGTATGCCATCTTTATAAGTGAGTACAATTTTTATTTATTCAATGTTATGTACAAATCTAATAAAGGCTCAGAAGTAACAAGACTATTTTAAATACTAAAAGCATGTAGTACATTTTTGTGCAACCCTACCTTTTTAAGTGCCTTCTAACTATGTCTGCCTTTATTTATTTTCATTTGGCCTACCAAATGGTATACAGGTATTTTCCACTGAGTGTAAGATGTTCAAATGTTGAGGTAGGTAAGTAATTAAAAATACATTAATGGCCTGATGATAAATTAAATCATCAATAATCTACAACTTTATCATACCCATTCCTAAGCTTTTCTGATTGGATTCTTGTTAGCCATTCATCATTCTTTTTGATAGAAAATTACTGTATCTTAAATTCATTACCATTAGGTATTGTCCAGATAATAAACTGTAACTCATAAATAATACAAATTTAAAAATAATGATGAATTGAAAGGTAATTTATAAATGACAATAATAATATAATTAATGACATGTATTGGAATGCAACTTTCTACACTAAAATAATTGACATATCTCAGTTCCTTGTTCAGGCAATGACCATGAAACCTACAATCAGTAATTTTATACGTTTTTAGCAACCGTTTTCTTTATTATCTATAATTAAACTCACAACTTACTGATAACATTGTTTTAAATACGGACTAACACGCAACAATACAGATGAACGGTAATGTAATGAACCGAGAACTCATTGTGTTAATCATGTATGCAGGCTCGACCTCGTGCACCTCTTATTGGTTGTACCAATGACCTGAAACACTGAAGAATTCTATTGTTTATTCGAGTATTTACCTACAAGTCAAACATGTTTTTCTATCACATTGTGATGGAAAAAAAAAACATCACACCCGCCCTGTCATATTTTGTTTCACGTAGTATTGTAACAAATTGATATTAGACAATTTATTTGGTTACTTTTCATGAGTGATTAATGTATGACTCAATATATCAACAGATGGCTAAGCTCGGTAAATTATTTTTATTATTGTATTTCGAGGGCTGTTAAAGCTGTTTTTGATGATTATGGCTAGTTCATTTGATAAAGTCGGTATTTGTTCCAAATTATAGTCCCTCCTTTCTTTAAGAGTTATGAAAAAAAAAATCTGGCTGGTCCTAGCATGCTTTGCTATTTTTTTCTATTTTTCTCATCAGTCATCCCTGACTATGACCAGGGGGTCTAAAACGGCCACTTTGGCAGATCATAATATGAATTGCGTTAAAAAGCGTAAAATGGACCTTTCATTATAATAACTGCGTCTGTAACAATTTAGTAAAATACATCATAATAGGAAAATAATATGAATTGCGTTAACATTCGTAAAATAGTCACAGACGCAGTTTTTATTATGAAAGGTCCATTTTACGCTTTTAAACGCAATTCACATTATGATCTGCAAAAGTGGCCATTTTAGACCCCCAGATGTGTGGAAAAAGGTTTAACAGTTTTGCAGAATCAGGACCAGTGTCCAAATTCTACTTAGTCTATGCTTGGCAATGCACCCTTTCCGACTTACTACCTCCCTGTATTTTTTATTTCTCTACCTACCTACATTACTACTATAATATTTTTCATTGAATGCTCCACTCCTATTGGTTGTAGCATGATGTTATAATATAGCCTTTCAACACAAAAATCAGTTCCTGAGATTAATACCTTCAAACAAACAAACTCTTCAGCTTAATAATTATAGATGTTAATTGGTATTTTAAAACAAAATCTTAAGATGGCTTACAGCTAAGATATAAATGAAACTTGTTTTTCAAACAATCAACAATTTTAGATTTAATTTCCAAGGAAGTAGGTACCACATTATAATTAGTAAAAGAATTAATTCATCATACTTTGTCAGTAAGTATTTACCTATTTTGAAATCTACAAATCGCATGATATGGACATATTGAACTGATTAAAGCTTAATAGTTTCCCAACCAGTCCACAATGGAATTACTAAATTATGAAGCAATGATATGTACCTGTAGAACAAAGTAATGCAATGCAATCTTTATGTTTTCTTGTATTTTTTTTTACTGGTAGATATTTTTTATCAGAAAAACGAAAACGATGCAATGGTAGCAGATACGATTTGAATAATTTAACCAAAAATATTTTGTACTTTCCAAATACGATTACAATAGTATATTTCAATACAAGTGCGGAAAGCCTGTCATTGCAAAGAGTTCCGACAAATGTCTACCCGAGCCGAGGCACAGCCGACGGCGAGGGTTGACAGTCGGAACAAGTTGCAATGACGGTTCCGCACGTGTACTGAACAACTATTTTTAATACAGTTGCGAAAAAATGAAGCAATTTAATAAAATAATAAAACCGTAATTAAACTCGCAAAGAACATTTTTGGAAAATGGCGCCAACCGTAAAAGAATATAAGCAGAGATTTTTTTGTTTTCTTCACCCATTCTGGGTAGGCAAAGGGAACTATGCCCATACAGCCAAGCAAGTCTTCAGTAGATTTTTTTTATTGATATGAAATGAAAATGAAATTTAATGAGATGAAATGGAATGAAACCTTTAACTCATTGAATCAAATAATTAAATCTGATATTGAAACAAATTAGTAGCTTCTTTAGAAATATTTGCATGAATCATAAAAACTTCTATGATTTTTTTTAGTAAAAACTTCGTGGTTGGTTTTTTTTTAATGGACATTATTTTGACAGTTGGGAAAGAGAACGCACGAGTTCGGAAATGGTAAAGAAAAAGCACGAGTACGTAATAGCCCACATCCCGAACGCTATACGTCCCTGCAATACGCCACTTTTTGAGCAACTGTATTAAAATAGTACATTATGGTTTAGGTGTGTAATGTTGGTGATTACCGCCGAGGCGCCATTGAGACCCGAGCCGTCAGGTGAGGGTCTTAAGATAGCCGAGGACGGTAATCATCAATACACACGTGTATCATACGACGTTTTTCAACACACTTATGAAGAAAATAATACTAAAAAGTCATCTTCAACAGTTAGAGCGAGTTCTTAATTTTTTTTTCACAATAGCGGGAAAAAATTATCGGTTTTCTTATGCGCGCGCATCTACAGTCGATCAACTTATCTGTGCAGGCGGGAAAACACGGAACTAAAATAAATGTACTAAGTTTGACGTAGCGATGCATATTTCTTGACCAGTGGCGCCACCATGAAATTCAAACTTAAAATGGTCATACTGTAACAATGACGATCGACCATAGACTAAAAGAATGAGGTTAATTTATTTAAAAAAAAAGTTTTATTTATAATATTACAAAAGTTATATTATTTGAGTGAAAGTTTCATTTATTAAAAACGTACAAGTTAAAATCTATTTAAATTCAAAGTTGCATGAAATAAGCAAGCACTAGGTACATTAATTTATTTTTACTATTGAACTTTTTTAAGAACATAGCAACTCAACCAATAAAATTAAAAAAAAAACGGTATTACCCGGTTAAATTGAAAATGCTCTGTTTACTCGCGTATAATTTGCAATATGGTACTAACTTAACTTTGTAGTGATAATTCTATTATGCACTAGTGTATAATATTATTATGCACGTGTGAGTTATAGTTCGGTTTATGGCCCTAAGAACGATGTAATAAGGCTCACTTTACGAGCAAGTGTGTTGAAAAATATTTTTTGTAAAAAAGTCTAGCATTTTGCTACATTATAAATGCGAAAGTTTGTGAGGATGGATGGATGTTACTCTTTCATGCAAAAACTACTGACCTGATTTAGAAGAAAGGGGTTTGAACTTTTTTGTATGGGAGCTGGCATATCGACCCACCGCCATTTTGATTTTTTTTCGAAATCGCGGCCCACAGTGAAAGTGGTATGTATGGATTACTATGGATAGAGGACATATAGACGAACAAAAAATGTCTAGTAACACGGTACCCAAAGTGTCACGATACCGAGATATTTGAAGGTAAAGATGGTCATATGAGTACAATGACCACATAAAAATTAGACCTTTTACGTGTCTATAGGCGTTTATTATTATTATTACTGGTTACTGAAAGAGAGTAGGTACATAACATACTACTAGGAGCACGAGAAAACTATTTTTGACATAACATAGCGTTTCATTGCGATGCGAAACTATTTTATTGTGCGTATAATAATAATCAACCTGGGAACTATTATTTGGATACAATTTAACGCATATACACTTAAAAAGGCTATTTAAAAAAATATTTAATGATTGTCGTTGTACTTATTTGTCGATCTTTAACTTCAAATATCTCGGTAACGTGACACTTTAGGTACCGTGTTACTTGACATTTTTTGTTCGTCTATATGTCCTCTATCCATACATACCACTTTCATCGTGGGCCGCGATTTCGAAAAAAAAACAAAATGGCGTACAGGTTGATATGCCACATCGGTTCTATCCCCTTTGGCACACAGGTAGTTAGTAACCAGGATTAACACATAGGATACTTTTTATCCAACCAGGATTAACACATAGGATACTTTTTATCCCAGTTGCACGATCGCTAGGGACAATTATCGAGCTACATCGCGGGCGAAGACGCGAGTATAAGTAAAATTAGTTTTTGGTTGTTCTAAAAGCCAAGTCAAAAAATAAAAGAAAACAGGTAGGTACAGAGATATGATAAAAAGCAGTAGGTAATCCATAAAGTAGTTTAATGTCTTAGTCATTGCACATAATAATTTTGGTTGTAAAATGTTCAGCTATATGTTTGTTTCATGCAACCTGTAATAAAACCACTGTGTTTGCAAGTAAGTTGGGGCAAAATCTTTTTGTTGTAATGATTTAAGACTTGCATTGTATTCTAAATAATGGTTTATTTAACATTGTAAATAAAGATAACACGACAAATTAGCAAAAAGGTTGCAAAAAATCGAGCATGGAAATCCAACATGATAGCCAACCCTCATGTTTAAATGCTAAAGCTACCTACCATAGAAATCGGTTGATTTAGTGGTTTCGGAGATTAGCGTTTTTATTTTTTACATGTTAAGGACGCTAAAACATTTTTGTACAAATAACAGTGGTTTTCAGGTACCATTTTAACGTATAAGCAATCACAAATGTGAAGATATCATGGTCTTAATTTAAAGATAATTTATTCGTCTCCAGATTGGCATCAGAAAAATTGTATGACGTTATACAAAAAAATCGCACAAATACGTTTTTCCCATCACAATAATCGCAGAAAATGTAAAAAAGTAGGGTCTGAATAGGTACCATTACAGGTAAATTTACAGCATAATATATCTCCAAAATTATTATAAATTGCGGTACATATAGTCCTTTAGATGTTGAGATATATTTTTTTTGTTTATATAAATTTTTTTATTCAATTATTAGCTATATTAAAAACATTTGCCAATTTCTTCATACATTTTTCGCTCCCGGTTCATCATTCCGCGCTCAGCAGCGCTAGTGGAAGGATGGGTGTATCCACAGAACACATATACTCTAGGAGAAGAATGTCAACTCAATACAAAAATGTTGAGGACAAAAACTGGTGCACAGTCACGCCATCTCTTGTTATCCCCAAATAAAAGTTTATGTAGCGGGAATTTCGAATCTTATTTTTTTTAAATTAGATAAATTATTTTGATAAAATTTGGCTTTTGCACCTGCAAGATAACTTTTCAGTTTTCTTGCAAGTGCAGAAGCCAGGTGGAACAAAAAAAAAACAGTATGTGTTGATTTTAAATGTCAAAAATATTTATTTCGTTCATTACAATATCGTAAAATAAAGTTTGTAAAGAAAAAATATTCTAAGCAAATACTGACATGACTATCGACGACATAATAATAATTATCGAGTCCGAAGTAACTGGATGCAGCTGAATTGGTTTTTTGCTGATTTGGTTCAATGGGATGTTGCGGAAAAGGTTGTGTTATCTGAAAAAAATAATTAAAATTTCAACTGGCTATCTCTTACCATTAATGCGATAAGGCCTTGTGTGTGACAGATGAACCAACATAATAGGCTTAGTAATAATTCCATTGACACCCTTTCAGTATTGAACCCTATTAAAATATTAATTTACCTTATCATAGTCTCCTTCATTACTTTTCCTGGTTGATTGTGCCTGGTTTGTGACATCGGACAGTGCCCATTGACGTGCGAGACCCGCAACAGGTTCATTGGAATGTTGTGGAAGAGTTTGTGTTATCTGAAAATAATTACATATTTGTTAAAACAGTAACAATATTGGAATATTCTCTGAATCAAATAAACTATTATTAATTTATCTTTCTTCAATTTATTAACACCATTTGCCATAATATCAAAATAAAAACTGTTTGACTCATACATTGAGGTTTTGTAACTTCTTATGAAGTATAAACAGTTATTTAATTTTATAAATTTTCCTTTACTTCTGTACTAATGATGCTTTATACCTATAATTTTAGCTGAACAGAAATTAACACTTCAATTTACTACTCTATTAATTAAACATTTTTACACTTTTGAAACAGAACCTTAGCAATAAAGTTCTAACCTGTACAAAGTTTTCTTCAGGAGCAGCATGCCTACGTAGTTTCTTGGTAGTGAACATAGGAAGATTCTTTAAAATGTGTGTGGCACAGCATTCGATGCTCATTAAAGAGCTTCATTTGGAAACCTGGCGAAGACCACTGTCCATGAGGAAAACAGAATTTCGCCCATAGTTCGCAGCTGAAAGAAACAATATTAATGTTTGTATGTTTATTGCCATCTTTTAATTATGCTATTCTACAGGACGGGCGTGATCGCTGGACGTAAAGGGTGCAAGGAGGGTGTATGCCTATCCCGGTGTGAGGTTAGGTTAGGTTTGGTAGGTCGGTGGGTCGTCTTAGGGGCGGAGGTCTGTACAAGATTTAGAATTGAATGTATTTTTTGAAAGGAGGTAGATAAATAACTACGTAAGGGCTACAGTCTGCCAAATTTATGAAGATACGTACCGGAGATAGTTCTTACTTCCCGGTTTAGGAAACCGATGTAGAGTTAGAGCTGAATTCTCACTTGAACTGCCACACATGTTCTGCACTTCCTTTTGTGGTCTTTCATCGTGGTAATTTACTTGATCTGAGCGTGGTAACCAGAAAGTACCAAAACACAATATTAGCTAAAGTAAGCAAGCACGAGCCAAACAGGAAAACCACGATGATAATTGACAATATTACAGTTTCAGAAATTGAGAGGATAAGTTACGGAAATAAATCAACGCAAAACTTCAATCGATTAATTTTGAAACTTTATTTAAATGCAAACAAACATTTTTAATTTTTTAAGCTGTGTTGCTAGGTCACGTTTTAAACTTCCACCAAATCTTTCCATATTTTACATCAAATCATTACGAAACAAAATGTATTTTATTTTTATACAATGGGAGCTAGGAATTGTTTAAATTATTATGTCATTTAAAAAGAAAATACTTGAAAGGTGCCCCTTTTTCTATTGTTACCGACGTTTTTACCAAGGAGATAAACGATAGTTGTACCTAGGATTGAGGTAAACGTTAAAATTATAGCAACACTTGCGGTGCACATTTTTCTTTTTTTTTTATTTGATGTTGCCACAAAAAATCCAAAATTATTTAATATATTTCTGGCAACATAAATCTGGCCCCAGTAGGTATGTTACCGATTCGACAGTAAGAGTCGACCACCCCTGGGTGTATCGCTCTCTCGCAAAAAATACGTACGATAAACGTGATAGAAAAAGATTTTAGTGTACGGTTACCACGGCAACCGACGACCGACGACGACCGGAAGGAGTTGATACTTTTTAGGACTGAGATAAAAGTAAGTACGAGTTTCATACTTATATTATTAGAATGTGATTTAGAAATTATGTTGGGTACGACCGGGATTTGGATGGGTGGGGTTAAGCAGTTTGTTGACAAGGTTCAGAAATGGATGGGTCAGGTCAAGCTGTCGACGGTGAGGTTTGGAAGTGGATGGGTAAGGTCAAGCTGTCGGGGGTGAGGTTTGGAAATGGATGGGTAAGGTCAAGCTGTCGGCGGTGAGGTTTGGAAATGGATGGGTCAGGTCAAGCTGTCGACGGTGAGGTTTGGAAGTGGATGGGAAAGGTCAAGCTGTCGGCGGTGAGGTTTGGAAATGGATGGGTAAGGTCAAGCTGTCGGCGGTGAGGTTTGGAAATGGATGGGTCAGGTCAAGCTGTCGACGGTGAGGTTCGGAAGTGGATGGGAAAGGTCAAGCTGTCGGCGGTGAGGTTTGGAAATGGATGGGTAAGGTCAAGCTGTCGGAGGTGAGGTTTGGAAATGGGTGGGTCAGGTCAAGCTGTCGGCGGTGAGGTTTGGAAATGGATGGGTAAGGTCAAGCTGTCGGCGATGAGGTTTGGAAATGGATGAGTCAGGTCAAGCTGTCGACGGTGAGGTTCGGAAGTGGATGGGAAAGGTCAAGCTGTCGGCGGTGAGGTTTGGAAATGGATGGGTAAGGTCAAGCTGTCGGCGGTGAGGTTTGGAAATGGATGGGTCAGGTCAAGCTGTCGGCGGTGAGGTTTGGAAATGGATGGGTAAGGTCAAGCTGTCGGCGATGAGGTTTGGAAATGGATGGGTAAGGTCAAGCTGTCGGCGGTGAGGTTTGAAAATGGATGGGTCAGGTCAAGCTGTCGGCGGTGAGGTTTGGAAATGGATGGGTAAGGTCAAGCTGTCGGCGGTGAAGTTTGGAAATGGATGGGTCAGGTCAAGCTTTCGACGGAGAGGTTTGGAATTGAAATTCCTATTTCATTTTAAGTACCTACTTATTTCACATGGTTATTTCACGTAGGTAGCGTATTTTTCTTTTCGGAAGTCGCTGTCGGTACCGGTTGTTCTTTTTCATTAAGTTTGGTTGGTAGGTACCCCATATTGGTGCATCTGTTGGCCCCTTAAACCCGAACAAGCGTGATATTATATTATGAAATGGCGAAAACACTACATAAACATACGATCACAGCTATCGTGAGTCATTTGCTGTCTATATTATTGAAGAGTTCCATTGTCTACTTCGGAAGATCTCCAATCCTGGTGACCTGTAATACAGGTTTTTTTGAAACCTACTTCAGGCACCAGCTCTCACAATGTGAATATTATAGTGTTCAAAACGTGCTACAAAACCATTGTGAGAGAAATAAATAAACTTATTATTATTATTATATTATAATCATATTTTACAGTAAAACCTTCCTTAAAAACACAATATGCATTTATCAACGAAAATCCGATTGATATCGGATCAGTAGCTTTTGGGAAAATCGCGGATACATACAAATACAGCACCTTCTTTTTTTTCGACTCGGTTGAAAATACTAACCTACTTATCATGACGACGATACTAATAATTAACAATTACCAAATGCGTTTTCAAAGTTCCAAGTAATCTACCAAATTCTATTTCAATACAATTAAAAAATAATATCAAAGATCAAGATTATTTATAGTAGGTATAAAACCGAGCGCTATTGTGAGACCTTGCTTTGAGCGACTTTAGTTACCTAAACATGAGTTGATCGAAAATGTAACAGCGTCCTTAAGATTGGCATGACCTTGTCAGTTCATTGCCCTAACTAACATATTCCGCCGGTTAACCCATAGAAGGAATAACATCTTTTGAATTAAATTCAAATTGGCTCCATGTTATTTTCTTTAGCCCGCGACTTTATCTGTAAATAAAAATTGATAGCTCGGCTGATTTGCATGACTTAATTAATATAATTTACAACTCACAAATACAGTACTACCTACCTATCAGTGAAAAAAAATTTAGAATAGGGGATCGGACAAAAAAATACTAATTAGTCCGTCAGATAGATTTACAAAAAATATTGGACACATATTTTTTCACGTAAACAAAAAATGAAGACGATACAGTGCTTCGAAAACTCGTGTGACGTCATATGATAGTACATTTTGTACCTACAAATGACGTTTTCATTACTCATACTCTGAGAGTAGGTCAGAACATGCCTGCGGAGCGGGTTGAAAGTACTACTTTTCAGCCCTAGGGAGAATCGCTTTCTACTGACAGCTGTCAAATTATTTGTTGTAATTGGGAGCAAACCTATTGCCATCAACCAATGTAATTAGGAGCAAGCCTTTTATTGCCACCAACCGATGTGATTAGGAGCAAGCCTATTACCATCAACAAATGTAATTAGGAGCAAGCCTATTGCCATCAACTGATGTAATTGGGGCCAAGCCTATTGCCGTCAAACAATGTAATTAGGAGCAAGCCTATTGCCATCAACTGATGTAATTGGGGGCAAGCCTATTGCCATCAACCGATGTAATTAGGAGCAAGCCTATTACCATCGACCGATGTAATTAGGCTCAAGCCTATTGTCAACAACTAATCTAATTTGAATCAAGCCTATTGCCATCAACTAATCTAATTGGGAGCAAGGCTATTGCCATCAACCAATCTAATTAGGAGCAAGCCTATTGCCATCAACCAATGTAATTAGGAGCAAGCCTATTGTCATCAACTGATGTAATTAGGATCAAGCCTATTGCCAACAACTAATCTAATTAGGATCAAACCTATTGCCATCAACTAATCTAATTAGGAGCAAGGCTATTGCCATCAACCGATGTAATTAGGAGCGAAGTCTATTCACCGATTTAGGTAATTGGGGGCAAACCTATTCCCATCAACTTTCCTTGTATTCGTAATGAAAAGCACAGTGTTTACCTCGGGTTAAAGACTTATTTAGTCCCTCGAACTATTAGCGCCCTCGCTGCGCTCAGGCGCCAAACCCCGACTCGGGACTAAATAAGTTCCTTTCACCCCTAAGGTAACAATGTACCTACTATTTAAGCCCCACTCCATGATCTTTGACACTTTCTATCTTCGTCAATTTTTATTTATTTGATAAAACAAAAAACACGTATCCAATATTTTTAAACGGTTTTTTGATAATCTAACTGACGGACTAAACAGAATCATATTTTTTTTAATTCAGTCCGATCCCCTATTGTATCATTCGTTCCGGAGATTTTCCCCTACACACCAAACCCAATAACAACCAACAAGTTTACCTCTTTATAATATTGATGACCTTATAATAGTAGCGATAGCGACCCAAGGCCGCTTTCCATGAGGAATGGGACGCCGTCGCCTCCTTCTGCGAAGCAGTGATGCTAGCGAAGGAGGTGGCGTAACGAGAGAGGGAGATAACCTCTCAACGTCCCAGCCGCCGCGGAAGGCGCGGAAGGCGCTCCGGGCGTCGGGGGCCACGTGATGGCTTCCGGCCACCGTAGACGCGGGCCTGTGGACGGTGAGTAATGGGCTAGCTCGCCGTCCGGCCGTCGTCATGACGGCAACAGACCGTGTCGGCGGCGCGTTCGTGTTCCACGCGCGCCTCAAAGATATGTCAGCAAGGAGGGGCCCGCAAGGGCCGACGCCCATCGGGGCCGCGGATTTTAGTACTAGATGACGTGGCCTCGGCACAAGGGCAAAGAAGGAACATGGGTTCGGTTTTTAGTCAGTAGAAGTCTGACACCCCCCTTCGCTCTGCCCAAGAGCGGGGGGGGGGGGTCATTTGATGATTTTCCACCCACCAAAAAAAAAACCGCTTTCCATGGCGCCACCTGTTCAGTCCAGTCCAAGACTATCATCAACATCTTTGTCTCCTTTCTCACCATAATTATCATTCTTAAAACAGACCATCCATCGTTTCTTTGGCCTTCCTCTACTCTTATTCCAATTATCGTTTATACCTATTTAAAACCTTCCTTACGACATTTTCCTTATTCCTTCGCATCACATGCCCATACCACGACAACCATTTTCCACCGACCGACGCGACGTCCAAGACTACCCCATCCATAAATTAATTTAAAACGCATTAACAAAATTTCATTGTAATTTGTTGGGTGGTTTGAGGACCAAAGGCCTCAGAAAGAAAAATAAACTTCGCCGTTAATCAATCCGGGTTGATGACCCAAATTTTTAACCTACTTACTTTATTTTAATTTAAACAGAAAATTAAAGTCCTTGGGGCTTTACCACCCAAAGGCTATTGCGGTTAAATAAATAATGGTACATACTAATAATTAACCGCAATTTGACCGAGTATGCCTTACTCATTCAGTTTTTTTTTTAATCCAGTGTCTTTCCGTTGTACTTGAAATCGAAAGGTGCAGACGCCAGCATAATCAAGCTACCACAATCTGGGTGAAACCTTTAAGGTAGCCCGCGAAATTCGTTATGATCTACACTAATATTATAAAGAGGAAAGATTTGTATATTTGTGTGCATGCTTGTAATGTATAAACTTAAAAACTACTGCGTCGATTACAAAAATTCTTTCACCATTCATCATCATCTTCATTTCGTTCGTTTTTTGCACGCTGGCAACACTGGCGACAGGTCGTGAAAAAACGGCCTCGTAACTAATTAATTTTTAAATTATTGTTTTTATTGTGTTTAGTGTATTTAAATTCAATTGTATACATAGAATAAACGTATTAAGTGACACACATAGTGTTTGTGACCAGTTTTATTGTGAAAACTGAAAAGCAATTGTTATTTCAATAATTAACATGTACCGGCTGTCAACGCTTGAACTGTGGATTTGAATTCATCAAACCGGGGGAGTATTTTGTTTTGATTTATTAGTAGTTGCTGTGTTATTCATACACTAGACATCATACAAACACTGCTCAGAGCTCTGAGCGACGTCCAGTACACACTGGCTACGTATAAGTCTCATTTTGCTTGACGAATATTGTGGAAGCAAAATCGAGGACGAAAACACTTGCCCCATACAAAACATACACTGCAAACCTTACTACACACAAAATATGTGTATAATATGCTGTAAATATTATAAGTAAACCACTTAGTTGCTAATTAATGTAGATAGACTTTGTTCCCACTAAAACTCATGTTAATGGCAAATTAGCAATCCTTAGTCAAAATAGTTATTCTAGTAATAATATTAATGTTGAAATAAATTATCCTTAGAGTATTAACTGTAATTTTGAGAATATCATATCAATTAGCTTTTCTTTGTTCTTGGATTTTTAATTTTTCCTTTTTCTTTTCTCTCACTTACCAACCTACCTCCATATTTTGATAATCCTTTCTAAAAACTTTTCTACTGTTTTTAAATATTGTTTACCTCTTTTTAAATTCAAAACCCCTCCAACTTCCTCAAGTTCTCAATTGACATAATTATTCTCTTCACATACTCAGCTGTTTCCTGTCACATTTCAGGTCTTGTTTGTGGATATCAGTCAATATGATGACACGCGGAGCTACCATTCGTGACATGACTGACAAACTGAAAGCAGCGCTGAGGGAACTGGATGCTTCGAGAAATGAGTGCACCAAACTGCTGAGGGAACGAGAAGAAAGTGAAGTTGAAATTGAGTTAATGGTGAACAAAAACACTCAACTGAAGAATGAGCTTGCGGAACTTCACACACACCATATGGACATACTTGACCAGCATAAACACCTCCGTCAACTTGTTGAAAACTTCCAGCAATGTAGCGACACCTACGATCAGGCTTTGAGTCGCATATCTGAACTGGAGCAAGAACTAAGTAGGGCCCAACACTCAATAGTTCACTTGGAATCTCTTAGAGCCCGAGAAGAGTCTGCGAACACCTGCAGTCTTTATGATGAGTTGGTTGGTAGCCGGTCAGGACCTGTATGTGTTGAGCCAATAGTAACTATAGACTTAACCAATGAAACTATATCTAAAACTTATTTATTTACTAGTCATAATAAGATTAAAAAATATATTAAAATCAATAAACGAATTCAAACCATTAAAAGATCTTTGAAACGCCTAAAAGTTAACAAACAAAACACAAAACTAAGGCGAAAAAATTTAAATTTAATTCAAGAACTGAAAAAGTGTGATAGTGAATTACAATTATGTCGGACATTGTATGATACCGACACTCAGAACCTTCAGGATGAGCTGTTTGTAAGGGAATATGCAATCAAGGATATTTTTAGTAAATATGAGGCTTCTCAACAAGACCTGAGTAAGCGCATGCAGGAGGCCAATGAGCTGGTGGACCTGGTCACGTACAATGCGGAGAGATATGAGTCCCTGACAAATAACCTCTCTTGTAGCTGTGCCTGCATGGGTACACCACAGCCTCAGCACCATTCACCTACACCCTCAGCGGCTCAGCCAGCTGGTAATGATAATAATAATTTTGCGAATACTAGTTACTTATTTTCTGATGGTTTAGGTAGAGGGCTAGGAAAATTAATTAGTAATAACCTGAGTTATTGTACACAAAATTATTGTATGCCTGGGTCAACCTTTAAACAGATTATGACATCAGCTTCAAAAACTGTTTGTGGTCCTGATACTACCATTACTATATGTGTTGGTAACAGTTCTAAAATTAAAAAGGAAGACCTCACTGACTGGGTATCAGAGTTGTTAAAGTTAGATTGTAGTAAAATTATATTGTGTGCTTTTCCATATTTTGAAAGACTTTGTGATAGGAAAAACAATTATATACACATGTTAAACAATCATTTGCATTTCTTAGTAGGTCACTATTGTGATAAGCTTGTATATCTTGACATCAACACTTTTGTTGATAAGCTTAAGTCGACTCCAGGTAATGTGTATCTACCTGTTAGGTTTAGACACAAAATAGCTAGGCTATTAGCTTTTAATATTCACACAGACATAAGTAGTATGTCGAAGTTTGCTTATATTGTGGACACTGCGACTATTAGTCATGGTACTAATGTACAGGAGGTGACCTTAGATAAATATAGCACTAGTGCTATAAATGTTTACAATCATTGTACGGAGGAGGTTCCATATGTCACCGTGGAATACTCTCAATTAGAAGTTTTAAGTGATAGTATCTTGTTGTCTGGTGATGGCACAGGAGACTCTGGGCTCACTCCAGATATTAATATTAGTTTAAACTAGGAAGTAAGACAACAGAAGGTCCCATTAACAATATTGTTAAACATATCAACAGAAAGGTATCTTCTTGCTCTAAATTAGTTAGTAAAAAAGGGCCTCAGCAGAACACTTTGAATTTATTCCACCAAAATATCCAAGGCATTTCTTCCAAATTATTAGAAATAGAATTGTTTTTAGAGAAAAGTATGTTTGACATTATTTGTTTTACTGAACATTGGCTTAAGGATTACCAAATGCTTATTAATTATGAAAACTATACGGTGGGTAGCTGTTTTAACCGTAAATCAATGCTGCGAGGAGGTTCATTAATCTTAATTAAAAATTTAATTAAATTCAAAACTCGTGATGATATTGTTAAACTATCGATTGAACATAATATTGAGCTATCTTGTGTTGAGCTGGATAAGCATGTAATAGTGTGCGTTTACAGGCCCCCAAATTATCAAAACTACTCTACATTTGAGTCAGTAATGGAAGATGTTTTAGCAAAACTTGTAACTGGTAATAAATCAGTGGTTATATGTGGCGACTTTAATGTTAATATTTTAGATAAAAATTCAAATAGCAGTAGATTTTTGCATCTTTTTAAATCATTTAATTTATTAAACGTGTTTTCGGATCCAACCCGAATTACTACAAATACTGCTACATGTCTGGATAATGTTTTTTGTTGCTGCGACTACTTGGATAAATTCATTGTAAATTACCTTCCTTCGGACCACAGCGGTCAAGTCGTTGTGTTTGAATCCTTCACACCAGTACAAAAAATCCAAATAAAATCTAGGCAGATAACACCCAGCAATTTAAATAAATTTAATGATAATTTAATTAGTAATTTAGGCATTCCAAGCCAGATTATCGACAATGTAAATCAATTTTATGAAGAATTCTTTTCGGTGATTCACACGGAGTTCAATAATACAATAAAAACGAAAACTAAATCTATTTGCCCTAAGTTTATGTTCAGTGACTGGGCAACTAAGGGCATTAGGAAAAGTAGGGAGCGATTGTTTGAGTTGTACGGTCTCAAGCCCTACATTAACTCAGAAACTTTCAATAAATATGTTGCAAGTTACTCTAAAATCTTTAAAAACGCTTGCAAAGTAGCTAAAGCCTTATTCATTAGTAACAAGATTAAATCCGCCGATAACAAAATAAAAACGGTTTGGAAAATTATCAATAGTGAAACGAATAGAAATAAAAAATATAATAATGATATCACTCTAGAGACTTCACGTGGCCTTTTAAGTTCTAAAAACGAAGTTGCTCAAGAATTTGTAGATTTCTTCACTGGTATCCCACTTAAAACTACTGAAACCTTAAATTCGTCACCCTTGCTTTCTATTGAGTTATTAAGAGCGAACGTTTCAGCCTGTCCGGTTGAATTTCAATTTAAACATATAAACCCCATAGCAGTCATTAAAGCTTTTAAGGAAATTAAAGTCAAATTAACCGAAGATCTATGGGGACTGTCGATTAAAGTTTGTCAAGCTATTATTGAGACTGTCGCTCCGTACTTAGCCTTAATATTTAATTTGTGTGTGGACCAGGGAGTCTTCCCGGACCTTATGAAATACAGCAAGGTAATACCACTTTTCAAATCCGGTGACAGTAAAGACACCAATAATTATAGACCCGTATCCGTTTTGCCAGTTTTCAGCAAGGTGTTTGAAAAAGTAATGCTTAATCAAATGCTCATTCACTTTAACACCAACAAAATCTTACATGAGAAACAGTATGGTTTCACCAAAGGACGTTGTACGACTGACGCCGGTGTCACCTTATTAAAACATATATTTACTGCGTGGGAAGAGTCACAAGATGCCATAGGGATCTTCTGTGACCTCTCCAAAGCATTTGATTGCGTCAACCACGAAACCCTTCTCATAAAGCTCAAACATTACGGTTTAGGGAATCTTGCGCTCAGTTTAATGAAATCGTATTTAAGCGATAGACATCAGCAAGTACAAATAAATGGTGTCAATTCAATGGGCTTAAAAGTAAGCATGGGTGTGCCACAAGGTTCGATATTAGGTCCCTTTCTCTTTTTAGTCTATATTAATGATCTACCCCATTTATTTAAAAACCAACCTGAAATGGTATTGTTTGCCGACGATACTTCTTTAATATTTAAGGTAAACAGACGTGCCACGAATCTTGATGAAGTAAATAACGCCTTACTGCAGGTTCATAATTGGTTCACCGTTAATAATTTAGTATTAAATGGGAAAAAAACGAAGTGCATAAGATTTGCTCTACCAAATGTCAAAAGTACTGATTGTGACATAGTATTGAATCAAGAGAAACTAGAATTTGTCAATGAAACTGTTTTCTTGGGGATAACGATTGACTCAAGGCTACAGTGGGGTCCGCATTTAACATCTCTTGCAGGACGGCTGAGTTCAGCAGCATATGCTGTTAGGAAAATCCGTCAATTTACTGACGTAGATACCGCGAGACTAGTCTATTTTAGCTATTTTCATAGTGTTATGTCATACGGTATTTTACTATGGGGACGGGCTGCAGACGTCGAGTCTATATTTATTCTGCAGAAAAGAGCCATTAGAGCCATATATGGTCTACGAAGGCGCGATTCTCTGAGAGAGCTGTTTAAGGAAATTAACATCATGACAGTACCTTGTCAATACATCTATGAAAACATCATGTACGTCAGGAAAAATCTGCATTTATTTAGCAAAAGAGGTGATAGACACCACTATAATACGAGAAATAGGGACCAACTAGTTCAGCCAGGTTTCAGGCTAGCTAAAGTAGACTCATCTTTCATGGGGTACTGTTTAAAATGTTACAATAAAATACCCCCTCACATTCTTCAACTGAGTGAGACGAAATTTAAAACTTGTGTAAAACGCACACTATGTAGGCAAGCATACTATAAGTTGGGGGATTACATTGATGATAAAAATGCTTGGCTCCATGCTGGTCCTGCTCCACAACCATAGGGGCAATTACATCGATTATCATGTGAAGTTATTGTAGAGGCTGCAGAAGATTGTAAAAATATCTTTGCATTGTATAGATTCAATATCTTAATATTGTATAATTGCATGGCACATGTGTGAGTACTATGTACTATAAAGCCCCTTTTTACATTTTTACATTTTTACATTTAGTTATATTTTAGTGACGTTGCCCTGGTGGCTGAGAGAATGTCATGCTCACTCAAATGTCTCGCTGATGGTGGCGGGTGTGTCGGATCATTTAGTTCCCTTCAAAATGGTTGAGTTGAATGGTGCTGATCCATGCGTCATGTTCGTGAACGGGCGCTGTCAGTGGAGACTGGTCATTCCTTAGTTGCCATGGTGTAAATATATTTTTCTTTTTGATTTGTTTATTATATCTTTTTACTCTGGACGCTCTTAACTTGCACGTCTTGCTACATAGTTCTCACATAATATACCATCTCAACATGAATGATATAATGTACCAAGATTTTGTAACAAATTCTAATTTAAAAGAGTGTCCATGGAGTTTCTTGCCCGTTCTTCTTCATGAGATCTACGTTAGGGAACTGGCAACTACAGTACTTTCACAAGTTATTATGCCTTGTGATTGTGACTGTAGCGTAGGAGTGCAATGCGTCGTTTCGGGAGTTGCTGCGTCGGGCTGCGCGGCGCCGGATGTTACCGGCGGCGAGTGGTGTGGGTGCGGGGGCGCGCGGCGGCGTGTGCCGTGGCGGTGGGTGTGCGGGGCTCCGGGTCGCGGGGCGGCGGTTGCACGTTGCGGCGTGCATTCGTTGTTCCGTGATTCGGGGTCTCGAGCATTCGTTGTTGCGGTTTGCGTCGCTGGGTGCTTTCGTGCTCGCAGTGTTCGTTGTTGCGGGCATTCGGTGGCGTGTGGTTCGGCGTGGTGGCTTTCGGAATGGCGCATTGCACTCGTAGTTTCGTTCTTCCGTCCTTCTGACATTCAAAAGTGCCTGTAATGGCTTAATTGAAATAAACGATTTGAGTTTGAGTTTGAGTTTGATTTCAGCCAAAAGACGTCCACTGCTGGACATAGGCCTCCCCAGGCGTCGCCACATTGACCGGTCCCGTGCGTCTCTCATCCAGCGGGTTCCTGCAACCTTGACCAGGTCATCGGTCCACCTAGTGGGAGGCCTTCCAACGCAACGTCTTCCGGTTCGCGGTCGCCATTCCAGAACTTTTCGGCCCCATCGGCCATCCGTTCTGCGAGCAATGTGCCCTGCCCATTGCCACTTAAGTCTGGCGATTCTTCGGGCTACGTCGGTAACCTTGGTTCTCAAGCGGATGTCCTCATTTCTGATTCGATCACGCAAGGAAACTCCGAGCATAGCCCTCTCCATTGCCCTTTGGGTGACTTTGAGCTTTCTGATGAGGCCCATTGTGAGCGACCACGTTTCGGTCCCGTATGTAATCACTGGCAACACACACTGGTCATAGACTTTCGTCTTGAGACACTGGGGAAAGTTGGACGACTTGGACGAGAAGATACCTACCGCGCAACTTCCCGAACGCTGCCCGGCCGAGTCGGATTCGACGATTGACCTCTTTCTCGAAGTTAGATCTACCCAACTGGACCGTTTGTCCCAGGTAGACATAATCGTCCACAACTTCGAGCGTAGAGTCTCCGATCTTGATAGGAGTGGGTGTTACATGAACATTCAACATAACCTTGGTTTTGTCCATGTTCATTTTAAGACCCACTCTTTCGGAAGCTCTACTGAGGTCATCGAGCATTGCACTGAGGTCTTCCATGGTCTCAGCCATGACCACTATATCGTCGGCAAACCGAAGGTGAGTGATGTACTCGCCGTTGACGTTGATGCCAAGTCCTCTCCAATCCAGAACCTTGAAGATATCCTCCAATGCAGCGGTAAACAGTTTCGGAGATATGACGTCTCCCTGTCTCACACCGCGCTGCAGAAGGATAGGTTCCGAGGTCTGGTCCTGAAGTCGGACTGACATGGTGGCGTTTTTGTACAAACACTTCAACACCTCGATGTACCGGTAGTCGATTTGGCACCGTTGGAGAGACTGCAGCACAGCCCAAGTCTCGATCGAATCGAAGGCTTTCTCGTAGTCCACAAACGCTAAACAGAGAGGCAGGTTATACTCTTCGGTCTTCTGTATAACCTGCCGCAGCGTATGTATGTGGTCTACGGTACCGAAGCCTTTTCGGAATCCGGCTTGTTCGGGAGGCTGGAAATCGTCAAACCTGCGTGCGAGACGATTCGTGATGACTTTTGAAAAAACTTTCACCATTAGAAAGCTACATTCACCTTGAGTAACATAGCCTACTTTTTATCCCTGTATTCCCACAGGAACGGAAACTACGCGGGTGAAACCGCGGGACGTCGGATTTGCTACCGTAACAAATGTGACTTTACTGTTACTGAGTAATAAAGATTAAAATCACCAATGCAAACCTCTCAGTTCATATAACTTCCTTGAATGCCTTTTTCATCAAATAGTCACTCAATGGAAATAAATCAACTCAAGAGGATTGTATTCATGATTATAATGATTATATCTTTCTACATACGCATTATGAGCGCGAATCATATTTTAATCAACAATAAAACCTGACTTTCCTGCATTTTTTTTAACTTTATCGCTCATGCATTAGAAATTTAGGTAATGTACAAAGTTGATTTGAAAATTTTACAGTTTCGGATGTGGACGGAGTTGTTTGTAACTTTAAAGGCAAAATCACAGTCCGACTATGCAGTGAAAAAATACTCGGACATAAAATACTGCTAAAGACACATAAAACCTGTTCAAAAAACAACAAAAAAACTTGCTTGACAATGACTAGTTCTACTCTTTGCAGTACCTGTTTACGATGACGATATAACGCAATTTACTAATTACGTTTTCGACATAATGAGTTACCTATGATAGTGATAACCTAGTTTGTATATCTAAGTATGTAACTGTTATTTTTTCTAATTGATTTATGAACACGTGTTCCAAATAACTCAAATCATTTGTTTGTTAGCCTTGAACACCTTGCGTCCACAAATTATGATAATAATTGTCCAAGTTAAGACACATAAAACTAAGTACCAAATGGTTATTACTTTGTATTGTCTGTCTAATTGGTTTCAAGGAGAATATGTTCACATTTGTTTTTTTTGTGTGATCTTCTTCTTGTCGATTCGACAACTCAAATTTTGTCCGCCCTGGTACGTAGCAACCTGGACAGCTTTTTCGTTTGCCTCGTTTAGGTCTTTGAACGTGCAATAAGTTGGGCACGACGGGCAAGAGAGAAGGTGTGGCATGTCCTGTGTTGGGGCTCCACGCTCCACACTGATAATTATTATGAATTTAGGTAGCTTGTCACTGTATTTTGATGTGTGATGAGTAATTTTAAACTTCATAGTCATAACACAAGACACATAATTATTATTTGTCCACAAATAATCATAAACATGATAAAAGCCGCATCATAAATCAACCAATACTTAACCGATGAGTATGACGCTCCCTACTTTTTAGCCGCTAGAAAAAAAGGTGTGAAATGTTCGCCTGTATAGATGCCTTTGTGCAAATGCATTAGCAACTGTCTTGCGAGTCAACAGTTCCAAGTCTTCTGAACCTGACATGTAATTTTTGATAATTATATTAATAAATAAACTAAATTAGGTCTTACGATTCACATAGGTTTCATATTTCGGCCTAAAACTGACCACAAATTTGTAGCCGTGTTTGGACTTGTTAGAAAGGTCTTGTATAATGAATGAACTTTGACCACGGAATGAACTTTGACCAAAGACTAAAAAGTATAAAATAAATTAATAGTTTAAAAAACACTAAAAAATAGTCAGTAGAAGTCTGATACTCCCTCTTCTCTGCTCAGACATCGCAGTAACAAGGCGTCGATTTAACAAAGCATCGCAGACCGCAGTATAGTCACAGTATAAATATGATAATACTACCGTGGTATAGTGATATCGATGAAAGGTTTTCGAAGAAACGATATTCGATGATACTTTTGTCGCGCTGAAGTAGGTAGGTATCCCCGTTAACTGCGTAATTTTTTTTTTTTCACTAAATAGGCTTGCGTTCTAACGAGACTCGCCCGACCCGATGTGAAGAGATGACGCGGCCTAGACTGGAGCCCGTTTATCATTATAATCTGGATCTCTTCAAAGTTGGAGAGAATCGAACTTTGAAGAGATCCAGATTATAATGATTGAGAAACAGAGCGCCGCCCGGTGAAAAAATAATTAGAAAAAGTTCGTATGAACAAGGTGCGAGCAAATTTGTGGTCAGTTTTAGGCCGAAATATGAAACCTATAATTATGAATAGTAACACCTAATTTAGTTTATTTATTATGGTGCCTCTGTTAACGGGATACCTACTATCCCGTTAACAGAGGCACCGCACCGCTTGCCACTTTAGCAAATAATATCAAAAGTTATCCCCCTACTCTATCAAATTTTGGGCGGATATTATGTAATCAGAATCACTTGTTTCTTTGGGTCTTTCGTCGTTTCGCACCAAGAGCGGTTCGGACCGCGGTGTGAAACGCAGAAGAGCTCTTAAGAATGGGCTGTTTCGGACCGCGGTGTTAATCGACCATAGAAGAATTTGAATGGGTTTTCACATTTGTTGCTATTGCATAGCGTCTATCGCGGGCCTTGAGCGTGGAGAGCGAATCCAGTACTTTTTGCTATGGTTACGGAAAATAACAAGGTTGTCAACTGAGGTTGTCAAATTAAATAATTAATTATTTGCTGTTGATAAAAAATGCTATGCAATAGCTTTACCGCGGCAGTCTCCGAGTGCCACATTTAGTTTTTTCTATAGGCCGCGACAAATTGGTCGTGCTATCAAAAAGAGCTCACGCGATTAAGGCTTATGATGCAAGCAAAAGGGGGAAATGAAGCGAAGGAAATTGTTTGACGTTGCGCAGTCATGGTCGTCGGCTTGCTACAGCTATTTCATTTTGTTAGTATTTTACCGTTCTGTAAAAAAGTCTTCAACTTGCTACCGGTTTGATTTCCTTTACGAGACGAGTTTCTGCAGATCTAATCCAAAGTACATCCTAGCTACCCAAAAACATAATGTTTATGTATTTTTCTGTCAGGCTTGCCTTGAAATCTATTTCAGAATTTAGTGATTGCGAAAAGTCTAAAACTGGTTAGGACTAACTATTTAGACATAATTAGAGAATTCTGCTATTATTCGCTTGTGTAAGGTGGCTGCCGTGGCTGGGATCGCATATTTCCTCATACCTTGCCAATCGTCAACCTTGGCTGGACATGCATGCTCAAGAGCCTTGCTGCTGCTTGATAGACAGCTATTGAAGGATTAGCCGCTCGTATTATCTTCTTCTTAGCTTATCGATAGAAACTCAAATTCACTCAGCCCAAAGTTGACGTGTTTGGCATTTAAAGTAGCGTCCATCTCCTCTTGTTATGTGCAAATAACAGTGCAGGATATCAAATGACAGCACAGGATATGATCAAATGTCACATCGTTTGTGACATAGTTTGTGATGCACTTGTTTGCAGCAAGAGCTAGATCTCTTACAACACGCTTTGACAAGACTGCCATCCGAGTTATGATTGTTTCGTAATCTGCTCATACCTAGTAATACCTACTGATTACCTCCTATCAGGTCTGCACAGATTACGAGCATGACAGATATTAAGTTCAACGTTTTGCCAAGCATTATTATCTTCTATAGTAGTGATAAAATTTCTACGCACGTTTTTTCAATTCCAAATCTTATCAGTTTGGGAATAATTGTCATTTTCATTAGGTTTCACTGTAAGGTTACTGTAATTATTGTGTCTAATTTACGAATTAATATTTCCCGAAGCGATTATCGATCGTTTAATTAAAAAAGATATGCAGTGTATGCGAATTGCATAGATTAATGCGACCTAAGTATCACGAGGACGTATTAATAAGAGTAATAATTAATCTAACTCGTTACTTGAGACAGGAACCCCTCAAGTACACTAACCTCGAAGACCTTGGCAAGGATAATACTTATATACACGTACATGATTAAGTACTTACGTATTTATGCAATGTAAGTATGTATAAGTCGTATGCTAAAAATAAGCTCAGGATTTCCTGTTTGAATGAAAAAACCGCAGTAATGAGTAAACTTAGCACATACATTTTCCTCTTTTTCATTGGTCAATGTGCTAAGGTCTGCGAAAGTACAATTTATTCGCATTTGTGGTTTTTGAACTAGGAGAAACGAGCTAGAAACTGACTTCCAAAGGAACTCGAATTCTTGATTAAGGATGTACTCTTCGATCCCTCATTGGTTTTGTCTGACATTAGAATGTCTGTCTGTATACAAATATGCAAAAAAATATTAAGAACTAATCCGTGGACGACAGTCGCTATATCTCGTTGAAATCAAATCGGTATCTCTTCAGTCTCTTCACCTTAGACAGCTTAATACGCAGTCAATGGCGATGCGGAAAACAGAGCAGGGATCTCGATCCCAGATATTTCATGGATAAGGAATCCACAGCCAGTACATTTTTAATAACGAGGCGAGGATAACATATTTCCTTTCACTTATTCAGTCCAACGTATTAAATTATAACGGAGGCCTTCACCTTTAAACACATTAATATTAAGTAGTGCTTTCCACCAGATAAATTAGATTAGAAGCCAGTTTTTAGGAGCTTCTACTCTAGAATAAGATAGGGGATTCTAGGATACCCTATTAATCTTGGGTTCATATTTCTATTACTAATTCATCACGTTTCGCAGAAACAATTAAAATACCACATGACCACAACCTGTGTGCGTCACTGAGGCTGAGGTTAATAAGTATTTATTTACCTACAAAGTAAATAACTTTCGTCCAAATAGGGTCGGACACTCCGAACCCACTTTATGGAATATCTCCAACAAGGCTCTTGAAACCTACATAAATAACCTTATATCCTACAAGCTGATTAATGTAATTTTTTGCATAAAAAGCAGCGTAAGAAAAACTGATACTCCTTCGACGCTATGGGGTGCGGTACAAAGTCGATAAATGAGCAAAGGTCTTCAATGTCAACAAAGAATAATGGCTTGAATTGAATTACGCGTCTGTTTGTTTTATTAGGAGAGTATTGATGAACAGTCGTGAACGTGTAGTCGTGTAATCGTGTTCAATGAAACAATATTAATTTCATTAACTCCTTGGTAACTAGTACGGATGACCGATGGGGCCGAAAAGTTCAGGACTGGCAACCGCGAACTGAAAGTCGTTCCGTTGGAAGGCCCTGGGTTGCGGGGATCCACTGGATGCGAGATGCATGGGAGCAGTCTTTCGACTGATCTGAAATGATGATCTATCTAATAGGTATGAATAAACTTAGAAATCTCGAGTCAATTAGTATAATAAAAATGATACGCAGTAAGTGAAGAGCGTAGAAATCAAATCAATCACACGTATAATTATAAAGATCCGATAAAAAACAGAAACGCTTACGGATAAGAATCTACGCAAGACGTAGATAGATACTATGAATAAATCATTAAAATATTATGTGTACATGCTACGCAATTTTTACTAGTGAGATGTGTTAACATAGTAGAAGGTAACCCACGGTATTGAAAACCACGTGTACGAATCCGCTGCCCGTGGGACACTATCTAATCTTTACATCTTTATAATGATAATATCGGAGGACCATATCGGTCACCAAAACCTATTTGCAAAAGCTACATAACAGCTTGAAAAACTCAAAAAGTGAAAAATGACTATAGCTTCAGAAGTCGGTGGCAAAGAAACTGAATCAAACAAAGTGGCTTCAGAGGATAAAGTTATTTTTCGCTTTTTTGTGTTTCTAAGTTGGTTTTATTTTTTTAAATACTAAACATATAAATTCATTGGGATAAGATAAAACACTTATACTCAAAGGCTTTTTTAATGGGGATAAGTAGGTTAAAAATCAAAACACCATACGATTTTCAATATTCATCACAAGAATCACAACTCGCTATTAAAGTCAATAGAAATGAATCCCAAACAAATTTTGTAAAAACAACAAAATAGAACTCATTTCAAGCCTTAAGATTGCCTGTTTCAAGCGATTAGTTTGTTTACCATTATTGAGTTGTTTGGTTTTCCTTCTTTGATACTTCACACTTCTTCTACGTCTGATCGGATTTTAGCCGGTCCGATTCCCTAGTGTGGCAAGCAAATTTTTAAAATCGTTGAGGGCACATTTGTTTCTTTAAAGAAATGTTTACTTTGAGTAAAATATGCAATTGGTAAAAATACGGTTCATGCCTTGTTAAGGCGCTTTGCACATGGAGCAACTATTGCAGCAACTGGCAACTACTAACTAGCTGTTTACATACATTTCAATTGGACTGCGCACACATAGCAACTCGAGTTTCGGCAATCGTCAATGTTTTCAGTTGATGCAATCGATGACTAAGTTGGTTGCTAATTGCCGCAACTAAAAAAAAACTAGCAACTGTTAAATATTTTACCGATTTTTAAAGTTAAAGTAGACGGCGACGACGACGTAATAAAATTAGAGCAATTGCTGGTTCTTCGATATTCATCGTCACACTGAACGCTGTTCGCTGCGTAGATTGAGCAACTCGGTTATGAAAGTTGCTCACAGATTGCCATAAAATTGCGGCAACCGTAAACTTTGTAGCATCTATCAACTAGTTACATAGGAAACTTTTAAAGTTGCCCTCAAAAGTTGCTCCATGTGCAAAGCGTCTAAGAGGATAATCACGAACAAAAACATTTTGTCTGGATCAATGGTCTGGATGCTATTTGTGGAAAAGCGTTTTTGGTTTGGCAGGAAGGAAAAATAAGTAGTTACTCAACAATACTGCTGGAGTTTTCAAGTTATTTTGGGCGTTCAGCAGTTATAGCACAGGCAAATAGTGCCGTACTGCGCGGTGCATGACTGTACGAGTATAATATAATGGCGTATGCGGTGAGACGAATTTCTCGACGTGTATAATGCAATGCTACCTCTTATCGAATTAATCCAAGGCCTCCACTTACTGGTTTCATGTGCGCGTGTAGAATTAATGTAATGAGAAGATTACCATTAATTATATGCAAATAGTAGTCACTAGACAGTCTGTGCTTTGGTAATATGCGTAATTATAGACTTCATTGTCAAGTTCTTTTCTAGACTTATTTTGGGACTTAGAAATATGACTAGCTGATGCCCGCGGGGCATCAGCTAGTCATATTTATAATGCCCATATTTATAATTCGCCCGCGTCAAATTATATAGGTACTACTAAAAAAATTCCTCGAGAACCACTCTATCCATTGGTATCGAATAGTTAGAAAATCGGTGCAATAGTTATAAGTTTATCGCAAACAGAAATACAGACAAACGCGGCGTCATGCGTCAGAACCCAGAATCATCTCAAACATAAAAGTTATCATTTACCAGATGTTTACCAGGTACATCTTAGAAGATTGTTTTTATGATTATACTGCGTTTATGGTTTTAGTATACGGGATTATTCTATCTTTCCGAGTGTTAAATATTTGAGCATTAACAAGGCATTTGTACGTTTACACATTATAGAAGTTATTTAGCGGTTCTCGACCTTCTAGGCCGTCGACTTTTCTTCAACGAACTTTTCTTCTAAAAAGCAAATAACGTAAGTCTGTCAAATGAAAGAAAGAAAGAAAACAGATTTATTCAGCACAGGCCATAAGTGTACACAACACACAATAAAATTAACAAAAAATAAACTAAATTGAAAAACAAAAAATACAAAAGAGTGCGTGCATGATAAATGATATGCCTCTAATAAGCAAAGATATCATCGTGATTCTGATTACCTATCATTTTAAAATAACTACTACTAAATCAGTGTGACTGTGTGTGGTTTACTTATCTAGAATCCTAACGCTAATTTGCGGATTTAACAGGGAGCTGCACTTTGCCCTCTGCTTCTTCAATTCTCCTATCTTACTCGTGTGGTGATATTTCACTAAATATGACTCGTGCGTCATTTTGCAGAGTCACGTTTGCTTATGTGTTTCGTTTATTTTTATCCTAATTATACCTATTGTTTTTGATAAAATTGCCATTGAGAGGTCGAAAACATGCGTGTTTTCTTAAAAACTGGTTACAACACTCAGGTAAAAAATTACTGTCGTGAACTTCGAAGGTTGAAATATCAACAATGCAATAATATTGATACTGAGCATTCGTTTCATAAATCAAGTACATTTAAACGTTTTTATTCTAAAGCAAATCGTCAGGTAAGAAATCATGAGGTCATACATCAACATCATTAAATGCTCCATTCGAAGGACTACAAATTACGCAAACCATACATAGCCTATAATAGGGTATTGTTGTATTTTACGTAAACGTTGTTGGTAGGTAGGTACATTGATATAACTGTTTACGCTTTTGAAAAAATCCAACTTTTTACTTGGAAAATTTAAATATTCTATTTCGGTAATAAATTGTAATATTATTCAAGTCTTTTAAAAAAAAAATGAGGATTGTTTAAGTCCAAGATGGAGGTTCCAGTAACTCTTACCTTGTGAATTAAGAATAATATCCACGTTGTCTGCACCAAACTCATAATTTACAAGTTCGACTATGGATATTGGATAATCTATTGAATAGTAAGGTTTCATAATCGGATATTCTAATTGTGTGACCGACTGACCTACTATTTCTCAGCTACCTTCCTTTTATGCAATAAGCCGTGTGTCCTATGATGGGGTTTCTTTATGGAATTTGCTATGCTTTGTCATCATCATTCTCCTACATTAGTCCCAATTTCTTTATGGTCGGTGCATCATACCTTCTTCTTCCATAGTTCTTCTATTTGGTTTATCGTTGTCTGTCAATGAGTTTAAGATTTCACAAATAAAGTAGGTTACGTAATCTGTGGTTACGGTTCGTGGAGTGGTTCAAATCGAAAATACTATCTTATCGTTATCAAACTAGCCTGTGTTATTCACCTGCTGGGCAAAGGGCCGCCTGTCTCCCTTTTTACACACTTGTTTACGTTGCTAATATCCATTTATATAAGCCAAGTATATCAACATTATAAAGAGATTCAGCAGTACCTAAATGTTTCCTATCTGTCTTTGATGATAGCTTAATAAGATAAGAATTTATATTGCCAGGTAAACAATTGTATTTGTGGGCGAAACCATTTAGCCTGTCAGTAATTAAAACAATTATTACGAGGCCTCTCTGGGATTACCACTATTCCAAATTAGTGATTACGAAAGGCTTTAATTGTGGTTTAAGCTCTTCATTATTGTATTGTTTATGTCTGTAGGTATTAACTGTAGCAAGTAGGGGACCGAGTTCACTTCAGGGGGATTTTGGAAGACCAATCTTATATCTGGCTTTAATAGTAGATTATTAACCAAGGGAATAAAGCAGTGTCTTCTGTCGCGGGTGAAGATTTAAATCGCGAGCGTAACGAAGGACCCGAGGTTTACTCCCGAGCGTAGCGAGGGTGTTAAAAACTTAAATCACGAGCGAAGCGAGGGATTTAAGACGAGTCCTGAGTGTAGCGAGGGATTTAAGTTCACCCAAGACTAAGACAGCTTTATCACCGAGGAAAATACTCTAATTTTCGTACATTTTGCGAAAAAATTAACACAATAATAATATGAGATATGCATTTAATAAAAATAATGACAATTAAAAGTAAAAGTTAACATTCGAAACATTGGTCCAATTATTGATAGTTCAATCACATTCTCCCCCTAGAGGATGAATGAAATTCAGTACAATTTTCTTTCCCTGTTTTTAACAGATTAAAAATGACTATTGTTATGTTCGCTTTTTGTGGCATAGAATGTCACTTTTTTGAGCAAGTGGTACGAAAAGGAAATTACTGTACCTACTTAGTGTATTTTGACCATCTTAATAACATTTTCATTATTTTGTTTCAGTGAACCATACATCCCTCAAAACCTAACCGGGCTAACGATGGGAATAGTGAAGGGCCACACAGCACCGTTGGACGTTGTCAGAATTGAGACTAAAACCAGTGTAAGTAAACGTCAGATCTGCAGTTTATGCAACATTGTGGCGCACGGTGGCTCGATAACGACGCCAGCGTACAGGGATATGTTACGTTACAATATTCAATTGAGCACGTCCGTCACAAGAAACAACTAGCATCGTTTGACGGATACAATTAGCCGCACGTTGATTCGCCACTGTTGATATTTACACTTGCCATTATCTTATAAATTAACTTCACTCAAACGCCAACCCATTCTCAGCACTAAAGGACATCGTTAACACGTTCTCTCGGCTCAATGACGTCATTTAATTCACTTGTTTTTGTTCTTTACTAATCATCTGAATTAATGAGTGTTATTTTTATTTTTTCAGATTATGTTTTCGTTTCTGTCCGTCGGCTGGGGCCTTCTATCAGACATTGATATCGAAAGTGAAAGATTACGAGCAATCGGAGGCCAAAGGTTCGCTGTTTGGGCACTCGCTAGAGTAGTCGGACTGAGGACATATAAAGGTGTAGTTAGTTACGCGAAAATTAAGGATGTGACCAATCTGCCTAAACCAAAACAACCGCTCACCCTCAGTCATAGCATCAGTCAGGACGGAGCGCTCGACTCCCCTGATGCGGAAGCGTTCATTGATGCGGACGAACATTCTGAAGTGTTCGTCAACGCTATTAACGGGAAACAACATCAAAGGGTGGATTCGTGGTACTCTGTCAACTCACGGAGAAGTGCATTCTACAGTACACGCGGGTCAGAGTACCACAGCGTGACGAGTGACGGCTCTGAAATGCGGTCACCCGTGCACGCTTGCATGCACGGACCTGCTTCCCACCTACCGTCGCTGATGTCCACCTTGCCGACGCACTGGGTGCACGAACACGGCGAATTTGTCATGGTCCACGTCTCCTATCAACCTTACATCGGAGAAGACTTTCTATTCGCTCCGCGATCACAACTTTCCGACGGCATCATGTGGATGTTGATCATCAAAGCAGGAATTTCCAGATCTCAATTAATATCGTTCCTTCTGGGTGTGGGTCAGGGCACGCACGCCGATTTGAATAATGAATACGTAAAGATGGTTCCTGTCAGTGCGTTTAGGATAGTTCCGGAGGGGACCACAGGGAACCTCACGGTAGACGGCGAAGTGGTCCAATACGGGCCAATACAGGCAGAAATATTCCCAAACATTATTAATTTATTAGTGCCAGATACGAAATAACATCACATCTAAATAAGTATGAGATATTCATAAAATGACTGATATAATTATTTGAACCATAACCGAGCCGATGCATGTGCAATATACAGGAATATTAAGATTCCAAGCAAAGGTGGGAAATGATGGTTGTGTGAGAGATGATATCTAAATTATTATATACTTACCAAAAGTTATTGATTGCAGAGGCAATTGAGTTGATCATTCCATGAATGTTGTGATTTATGTTATACAATTTTATTTTAAATTGGTCAATAACTGAAAATGTGATATAATTTTGTAAGTGAAGTACTACAAGCCTAAAAGAGCACATATTATAGCAGCTAGTCGTGGCTTGCACGAAAACAATGAACAAGTGCCAAATGTTAGCACTCTAAACACATTCATTTTAAATTCTGATAGGGAATTGATCATTTACACTACTTGCTCAATTGTAGAGCAATTGTTTGCACTTTTATTCCATAGGATATTATTTCAGCAACCATGTTACTTATAAAACTATTTAAAAAATGTATTATCTAATATGTATAGCTAGTATGTAGCTCAAAGCAAATAATATTAATTATGTAATACTTTATAATTGCATTTTAATGTAAAAGAGAACATAATTTACGCTCTCTTGCTATCACATTATAATTTAGAAAATGTTTTAGAAAATCTTACTTTTATGTTTAAAGTAAATTTTCAAATAAACTTACTAAAGAGAATGCTGTTGCATGCTTTGTATAATTGTCTTTTTGGATGTTCAATTTTAGTAAACCGTCGACTTTTGATAATTTATTATTAAAATAATAGCTTGCCATACTTTAAAAGTTGAAATTATTTAACTTGCCTTATGTGACACCACTATGGTGTTTAGGAGAATGGGGTGCGGTAACTATTTCTATGTTATAGTTTATTTATTGAAAATGTTATAATGGTTTGGGACTGCTGGTATAACTTAATGTAATTTATTTAGCAGTATTAAGTACCTAATATTATTTTTTTCTGTGATAATAACTCTTCTGCCATATTTCATTTGAATGTTCCATCGTAATATACTTTGTAAGAATGAGAACTGTATAGCAAGACCCCATTTACACAAGAGTAAAAGTATAAGACTTTGTGATAATAATTGCAGTTTGTATACTTTGAAACAGTTACATTCCTTGATTTTGTCCATTTTTAAATAAAGATAATTATATTTAATGTACAAAAATAAAAACAGTTTTCTATAGAGTTTAGAAATATTACAGAAGTAAGGTTCTTTGTACACACATAGTCTAGTAGCGTTTTCCAAAGGTATTGCAGTTTTGCGTACAGCATTTTATGTTGCACAATTTTCTTTTTAATCTTAACAGATCAGTGGTATTTTACACGTTAATAACTACTTAATATGCATTGATGGTTTGTTACTGGATTATAAATCTTTTATTTTATGCATTCCATAGTTTTAAGTATCTGGGCTTTTTAATACTTATTGAATGTAATATAATTCTAGATGTAAAATACAGTAGCATATTAGCAAATTTTTAATGGATAATGTTGTGAATAAAAGTTATATAATTTTCAATTTTATGAAACTGTTGTCAATAAATGATAAATTTAAAGAAGATGGGTGCTTTTTTCTTTCATAGAAGACTGGTAGAGATGCAAAATTTTATTATAATCTATATATTTGATAAACTAAAATACAATTAAATAAAATAAAATGTGACAATTAGTTATTCTAAATGTACCTATAATTAACTAGCGGACCTGGCAGACGTCGTCCTGCCTGGACAGCAGCGCCACCTACCGGGTCCAATTGTAAATATAAACCATTCTCGAATCCAATATATCACCTACAACAAAAAGTTTCATCAAAATCGGTCCAGCACTTTAGGAGGAGTTCAGTGACACACGTACAGAAGAATTATAAAAAGATGTAAAACCAACACACTTTTTTGTTTATACTTGGCGAAGAGCTGTTAATAATCTCTTTCATCTTTCTTTCACCAAAGTTTCACCTGTTTAATTTTACCCACGACGGAACGGAGAAGGTATATGCGTTTAGAGGAGAGGTTCAGGTTTGTTTGTGCACAAACGAATGTTCCCATTTATCTTCAAAACGGTTTGACTGTTTCAGATGTGGTTTTCTGTTACTAGATCTCCTGTTTTGATAGGAGTTGGTATATTAGCCCGCCAGGGGGCGCTACTGTTAATATTCTTCCGTGTATCTCTTGAACAGTTCAGGCTTCGATCAATAAATTGATCGAAGAGTTCAGGACTGTTTTTGATACGGTTTCTGTAATTTCAATTTAGAAGTCTTAGAGCGTTCAAATATTACGTATCGCAATTCTTGGAGATATTTAACTGCCGTTCCCCCATGTAACGCGCCGTAACGTTTTTCTGTACACCCCCTCCCCCTAGTCAAACGCTGCTAGTAACTGCATGCAGCAAAGATTGCTAAAATGGCTTCAATGAGAAGTCAGGAGAGTGCAGAGGAACAATGCAGAAAAGATTGCTGACAGTGCTGCTGGCATGGCTTCGCTGAGAAGTCAGGAGAGCACTAAGGAGCTTTCGTCATGACTTCATTCAGACAAAACAATTCATATAACACTTTAACTAGGGTGCTGGCGAACATTTAAGTAGGTACTTATATGATTTCCTCGTACTTCGTATTGATAGGCATTAATAGTTCGGATCAATACGACAAAATTTTCCTAAGGAATTAAGTTCGTATGTTGCTGCGTTTTTTAGTTAGGTACAGGGTTTTAAATCTGTAAAAAAAAAAAACATTAGCTCGTGTCTGCCTCTGGGGTTAATGGTCAAAACCATCTTGATAACGAAGAAAATCTATGAGGCAGACACCCAGGGACATGCATTATCACAGGAGGTAGATATAAAAATGTAAGATAAAAAAGCTCTACTAAATCATTTACTCTTAGCTCGACCTAATTAATTAGATCAATTCGATTTATTAGAACATACTGAATACAAAAACAAAATGGGGTTGGCTTGCATGTATGCTTTCACGGTTGCACAACGACACGCTTTGCTTACACATGGCTGTTAGAATATATGCAAGTCTACCTTACTGCCTCCTTCAGAGGCGGTAAGGTGGCGGGGTCTTGAGGGAGAGCGCCACAGTCGTGTAGATCCTCAAGGCAAGTCTGGTGAGTTCACCTTCACGCGGTTGCCACCCTGTTCTTGGTCTAATTCCATATGAAATAGACGTAACAAAAACCACCAGGCGCTTTCCACCCTACCTCACCGCGACCATCTGTGACTGGATGGTGGTGGGCTTGGTTGCCACTCAAATCTTAACTGGCATCGGGCAGGTACAATCAGTCACCTGCGCTAGGACCTGCGCAGTTGAGCGCCGTAAGCGGGGATGAAGGAATCCTGGGGGGTTGAGCCGAACGGCGCTGGCGGTAATGTGTCCGCAAGGCAACACGCCCTCTTTGGTCCGGATTTCAAGCAAAACGGTGGCCCTACCCAATAGCCGGGGGTAGGGAAATGGCCATAGTGTCCCGTCAGAGGGACACGGCGAGGTGTGGGAGGTCCGCGGAGGTTGTCTTAGGATGGCCAAAGCGGTGGTGAAGGTCATGCTGACGGTGTAAGTGAGGGTTGATCAGTTCAGAAGGGATCAGTCAGTCCCCTATGCCAACCCGATCAAGCACCCGATGTCGCACTGTAAACCAGCCCCTCACTCCTATATCTCGATGGTATTTCTAACGTTCGAGCTAGCTTGTAGCGAGACGTTCCCTGGTGCGGGCTCCAAGGAGGGTGGGAAGCCAAAGAGACGAATTCACTTACATTACACTATGGACAACAAACAATCTGACGCCACTAACACACACATACCCAACACACACACTGTCACAACAACCACTCACACACATACAACAACCACTAACACAAACACTCACACTGCACACACACACATCGGAGCCAAGGCGAAAGCCAAAACTCCGAAGGGGAGTGCTCCAAGCACCTCCTCGGCCCCCGGGAGTTCGACTGCTAACGCGGCGAGCTCCTGTGCGGGCACCGGTCTGGCAACGGCGAATACCGCGGCCAAGACCAACAAGTCCCACAACAATAAGGGAAGGAAATCGGAGCTGCCTGGGACCAGTGCCGATCCTTCAGCACAGCCCCCCGCAATGGTTAACGCCGGTGGACGGGCTCTGCTACCAAATCCTCCCCCGCCTTCAGCTCCTCTAGTCGCCCCTCCCCCGTTGGCCGTCACTGGTCAGTCGGCGGAGCTCTGCACCCCCGACGACGTGTTTACGCGTAACTGGCGGGTGCAGAAGGGCAGGAACAAGGGCAGGAAGGGAGGTAACGCTCCGGCACCACGTCGCCAAGGTGCGGACCCCGCAGTGCAAGCTGCTCCGGTCCCCCCAGCTAGTGGCATCCGGAAGAAGAACAGGCCGAGCAAAAAACAACGGCTAGCAGCAGCTCAAGCGAAGGGTAAGTCCCTTCAACCAACGCTGGCGAATGCCGCAGGTCAGGTACAACCGACTGTAGGTAATGTCATCTTCTCCGCAGGCAAGCGGTTGCAGGAAGAGGACGGCAACAGCCGACCTGGACCCAGTCAACCACCAGCTGGCACGGCAGAAGGAACAGCGAAGGTGGCTACGGAGCGACCTGTTCGGAGTGATCAAGCCGCGGCCAAGCGGGCTCTCAACGAGACTTCATCACCTCGTGGAGAGCGCAAGCGGCCTCGGCTTGGTGAGTCCAAGCGGGTAGCTAACCGGAGCTACGCCCAAGCTGCGGGATCTGACCTCGACGTCGCAGTCACATGCGGCAAGACAGGCCAGATCAACAAGGAGGTGGCGGACCAGATCCTCGAAGCTCTTCAGAGGAAGATGCTCGCCGAAGCCTGTTCTCCTGACGCGGAGAAGTTACCGGTGCCCGTCTTCAATGCGAGGCCAGCGTTTGCCGAAGGGGCCCTTAGGCTGTGGTGTGACAATGAGGTCACCCTAAATTGGCTGAAAACGCTCATCGCCGAGATGCCGGGTCCCACTGGTGCTTCACTGGTGATCAGGAGGCAGGCGGACATTAGGCGCCGTATTCGATGCGGCATACTCATCCCGGACGACCAGGGTGTGTTTACGGACCCACAAAACATCGGGCGCCTTCTATGCCACCAGAATCGGTGGCTAGACATAAAAAAATGGACCATGCTGCAAGCAAAGAGGCAGGAGAAGGCTTGCTTCATGGTAGTTGGGATCCCAGAGGACCAGATCCCAACACTGATGGACGCCGGACGTAGACTCTCTTTCTGTGCCGGGAGAGTCTACGTGATGTTTCAAACTTCGAACGGCAAGTACGTCAACGTCCCTCAGGGATGTCCGGCCGAAGAAGCTACCACATCGGGGGTAACAAGGGTGGATGCGGCAACTCCCTCCACGAGCACAACGGTGCCACCTACGGTCGAGCCTGCGGGAGCAGCGCCAGTGGCCCCAGCAGTCGCCGATGTGGAGACCGTCCTTTCGTCGGGTGGGGAGCTCGATGACAATTTATTGTCATCGGCTTCTGACCTGGAGGAGGGCGGTTTCGACGCCGGCTCTCTGTTTGCCGGGCTGCGGCTTGAGGGAGACGAGGAAGGATCGACCAGTGATGGCGTCCCCTTCGGCGACCTGTAAAGTCCTGCAGGCAAACCTCCACCACAGTCAGACCGCAACGGCTCAGCTTCGGAAGTGGCTGGAGGTTCAACATACGGCCGTAGTCCTGATCCAGGAGCCGTGGATCAGGGCGGGAAGAATACAAGGACTCTCCAATCTTGGGGGTAAGCTTCTATTTAGCTCAGAACACGATAATCCGAGATCGTGCATCTATACAACGCGTAACTTAAAAGCACAGCCACTTACGGAATTCTGTTGCAGGGATATCTCTGCAGCTAGGCTGCTATTACAGCGTGGGGACACGGAAGTAGAGGTGGCCTTCGTCTCGGCTTATATGCCAGAGGCAGAGGAGCCACCCCCGCATGACCTCGCCCGCCTCGTAAAGCACTGTGAGTGCACACGGCTCGAGGTGATCATAGGGGCCGACGCAAACGCTCATCACCCTCTGTGGGGCATGAACACGCAGAACGAAAGAGGTAAGGCCTTAGTTGACTATCTGTTTACGACTAACCTAACCCTACTAAATACAGGTTCCGAACCAACCTTCGTCACCAGACGCAGCCGAACGATCATAGATCTAACTCTGGCATCGGAGGGCGCAGCGGCCATTACAACCGGGTGGCAGGTCTCGAAAGAGGCCTCCTGCTCGGACCACAGGTGGATCCGCTTCGACATCCCGGTCTGTGTGACACCTATACTGCCACGTCGCAACCCACGCAACACGGATCGAGCTGCCTTCACTCGCATTCTGGAAACTAAGCTTGCGCCAACAAAGCACTGGTCGAACATTGAGAACACGGGCCAGATTGAAGAAAGAGTAAGTTACCTGTCGAAATCACTATTAGACAGTTATCATGCGTCCTGTCCAGAAACCACTCCGCCCACAACACCAGGCAGGCAACCATGGTGGGGAGCCGAGCTGGAACGCAAGCGCAGGAAGGTAAGGTCAGCCCTTAACAGAGCCATGAACACCTACGCTGACGAGGATTGGGACGTCTACCGGGCGGCCAAATCCAGCTACAAGAAATGCATCCGGCACAGAAGCTCTACTGGCTGGAGGAAATACTGCGGGAAAATAGAATCCTGCCAGCAAGCAAACAGGGTAAGGAAAATACTAGCACAGCAGAACTCTGATGGACCTGCAGTGCTCCGAAAACCTGACAATACGCTTACCACTACTCCAGAAGAGGCGATGCGCGTCCTTACTGAAACTCACTTCCCAGGTTGCGTTTTCACACCCACAATTGACTGGACTGAGGTAAACCAAACTCCAACAGGAAACGACTGGAACTATGCTCACATGATGATCACGCTGGAAAAAGTCCAGTGGGCGATCGGGTGCTTCCATCCTTTCAAGGCGTCCGGTCCGGACGGGGTGTTCCCTGCATTACTGCAATGGGGTGGGCTCTCCGTTGCTGAAAGACTGGTGCCCATATTGCGGGCGTGCCTGGCCTTTCGATACATCCCGAAAGGATGGAGGGAAGTGAAAGTCATATTCATCCCTAAGCCAGGTAAGGGTGACTATACTAACGCCAAATCCTACCGACCGATCAGCCTGACCTCCTTTTTCTTGAAAACCATGGAGAAGATATGCGAGAGAGAGCTGAGGGATGGCGTCTTAAAAGCAATACCTCTTCACGCAAATCAACACGCATACAGTGCGGGTAAGTCCACTGAATCCGCTCTTCATCTAGTGGTTGGCCGGATAGAGGAAGCGATACATCAGAAGGGCACCTGCCTGGGTACTTTTATAGATATCGAAGGAGCTTTCGACAAAACAAACTTCTCCAGCATCAGCGCCGCTCTCTCCCGACACGGGGTGGAACAGGTACTGATAGACTGGATTACCAATATGCTTAGCAAACGAGTCGTCCGCCTCGGTGAAGAGCAGCAGTCAGCAGTGATAGTCAGGGGCTGTCCCCAAGGAGGAGTGCTGTCGCCCCTTCTCTGGAATATGGTGATTAATGACCTCATCACGAAGCTCAATGCTAACCACTTCTACACTATTGGGTACGCAGACGATCTCGCCATCCTCATCTCAGGGAAGGTGACAGGGACAATCTGCAACCTCACTCAGCAGGCGTTACGTATAGTTGAACGATGGTGTGCTGAGTTCGATCTCTCAGTGAACCCCACAAAAACTGAACTAGTCATGTTTACCCAAAAACGAATGCTAGGCCCTCATCGCCTACCTAAGCTATTTGATACTGAGCTCCAGTTAACCAACGAGGTCAAATACCTGGGGGTCATCCTGGACAGCAAGCTAAATTGGAGCAGTCATCTTGACAATAAGCTAAGCAGGGCCTGCCTTACCTTTTGGCAGTGCAGGAGAATGATAGGTAAGAAGTGGGGCCTATCCCCTAAAATTATACTCTGGCTTTACTGCGCGGTAATCAGACCCATGATCACCTACGGGGCAGTGGTCTGGTGGCCCCGTACCAGATTAATCACAGCAGTAAGCAAGCTGCAGCGTATGCAAAGGCTCGCCTGCATGGCAATCACAGGCTGCATGAGGACAACCCCGACCGCAGCTCTCGAAGCCATACTGGGAATTCCGCCGCTCCACCTGTTCATTCAGCAGGAAGCAACGATGACGGCGTTGCGCCTCAATACGCTACAACTCTGGGGTAAGAAATGCACGCAACATACTGCGGCACTAGAGGGAATCCAAAGTGAGCTCCCCCTGGTGAAAGCTGTTAACGATCGAGTACCCAAACAGTACGTATTCGATAAAAAATACAAAATCCAACTCCATGAAGACCACCGCTGCGAGGGACTTAACCCTGCAGAAGTACGGATCTTCACGGACGGATCCAAAACAGGTACTGGTACTGGTGCAGGGGTCTTCTCGGAGGATCTCAATATCCACATCGCCGTACCTCTGGGGGCCCACAACACTGTCTTTCAGGCAGAATGCTTGGGTATCTCCCTGGCGGCATCTGCCATCTTGGCTCGGGAGGTAAAGGATCACTCCATCCGTATACTCTCAGACAGCATGGCAGTGCTGCTGGCATTAAGGAGCCCCACGGTCAATTCCGGGCTAATACACGAGTGCCATCAACGCCTGAACCAGGTTGGTAACCTCAATAATGTAACCATTCAATGGATTAAAGGACATAGCGGCTCCCGAGGCAATGATGCAGCGGACGAGCTCGCTCGAAGGGGCTCGAGCATGGCGGTGGTGGGACCAGAACCCATCGTGCCACTCCCGTTCGGCTATCTTCGCACGCTGGTAAGGAAACGTACCAAAGAACTTCACGCCAAGCTGTGGCTAGACCACGGCGAGTGCAGGCAGGCCAAGGAGGCGCTACCCGCCATCGACACCCGCCTCACCAAACAAGCGCTCCGGCTGACTAAGCTGCAACTACGCACAGTGACGGCTGCCATCACTGGACACGGTACTTTTAATAAGCACCTCTTTGTTATAGGTGTCACGGATAGTCCTCTGTGTCGAGCCTGCATGGAGGAAGAAGAAACAGCCGCCCACGTGCTTCTGCACTGTCCGGGCGTTGCCCGGTATAGGACCAAGTACTTCGGTGACCCAGGTACTCTCCGCGAGATTGCCAGTAACACCAAGGGACTGCTGGCTTTTCTCGGGGAGCTAGGGTGGATCGAGTGATATTCCCACCTGCACGCAAAATACGCGCATCGAACGTGGAGTTGCGGACACCAGCCCGTCGTACTTATACTTATATACAAAAACAAATTGGCAGACATTTTACATACTGACTACTGTTACAGCTCGTTGAAGTCTGAATTGACAACGCCGCGCTACCATGGTGGCAGACGACGCGGCTAAGTCTGCCACACGAGCAAATCATATAGATTTTTTTGTCGCCAGCTCCCTAGCTATTAGGCATCTCAAGGAAACCATTGTTGAACAAAACATAATACTTATCACATTCGACTCCACCCCCATTTCATAGAACTCATGTGCCATCCCGCCATACATATTGCAAGTGGGCCCTCCAGGGGGGTCACTGGCATTACGTTTGGGAAAATGTGAGCCCTCCAAAAAAATAAGTGGTGCTCAACCTTTTGTGGTTTTTTTAAATCTTGTAGAATCTTTCGTTGGTCTAGTGTTCACAACCGCGACTGGTGATCATGAGATCGTGGGTTCGATTCCCGGGTCGGGCAAAGTGTTATTGGGTTTTTCCATCAGGAATTTCTAGTAGCAGCCACGGAGTCTGGATTTGTGCTTGATTGATGGCAATAGGGTCGCCCCATATTATGTGGGACCAGGGTTGGAAAAAAAACAGTTTTTTTTACATTTTATAAAACAAACAGTTCAAAATGTTTTAAACAGGTGTTTTTTTTGTTTTTTTTTTTCCTAAGTTAATTACGAGTATCATCCATTGTTAACTGATTAAGCCTGATATAATTCACTTTTAAACTATTTTAAAAACTGCATGACATTTAACTTAATTCAATACATTCTGTATGCTCCGACGTTTATTTTTTAGCAGGGAAATCACCTAAACTTCTCTTAATAAGGGGAATACCCAAAACATATATTAAATAATCACGTTCACGAATTACGGAAGTTCTGGGAATTCCCCGGGGGACCTTACAGATGGAGTGTAAAGATAGAGCGGACTTTCTTTCTGGTTTTTCATTTCACAAAAACATTTGGATTTATTCAAACCGATGTACGAAACAAACTGGTAACGAGAAAGCTACAAAACTTGGTCAGTTTTTAAATACCTAAATAAAAAAATAATAAGTAAATGTTGTATAATAAGCTTATTAACGAACAAATATGATTGTACGTGGTCGTTTTATAACAAAAATTGTTAACTATTGCGTGATTAAAGATTTTAAATATAAAACATTGTGCCTACATGTTCAAATGTCAAGTTAAAAAGCCACTTTAATTATTTTATAAAAATTGTTTAAAGTTGATTAAGATTAAATAAAAGAAATAAGGAAAAAAATAACTAGTATTCATTTATTTTTGCAATTATAATTTGTTTTAAAACCTGTTTTTATTATAACTTTTTAAACATTGTTTCAAACATGTTTTAAACAATGTTTTCAAACACGTAATAAAAAACGATGTTTTATTTGAAACTGTTTTAAACACTGTTTAAAACACATGTTTTAAACAACTTGTTTTAAACATGCCAACCCTGTGTGGGACTCAAACATAATTTATAATTGGCGAAATGTGGGTGTACCTATTATTAGGTACACCTCTGCGCAAACCTTCGGGGATTACAGGCGTGATGTTATGTTATAATCAGTTAAATTAAATTATCTAGCGATACTCCACACATATGTGATGGGTATCGATATCTGCCTATCTGACCTCCACAACCCAGTTGACAGGTGATCAGTACAGGGTAATGCGATCACCTGTCAAGTCCTGACCACCAGTCTTACCAAAAGTAAGACTGTAACGTACTAGTTGCAGACCATAACCTACTAGTCTTACCTTTGGTAAGACTGGTTGTAGTGCTTTCTTACTAGTCTTACTTTTGGTAAGACTGGTTGCAGACCAGTCTTACTAGTCTTACCTTTGGTAAGACTGGTTGCAGACCAGTCTTACTAGTCTTACCTTTGATAAAACTGGTAGTAGAACAGTCTTACGTTTGGTACCTAAGACTGGTTGCAGACTAGTCCTAGTAGTGTTGTCTTTGGTAAGACTGGTTGCAGACCAGTCCTAGTAGTGTTGTCTTTGGTAAGACTGGTTGCAGACCAGTCTTACTAGTTTTACCTTTGACAAAATTGGTAGCAGACCAGTACTACTAGTCTTACCTTCGGTAAAACTGATTGCAGACCCGTCTTCCTTGTCTTACCGTATGACTGTTTGCAGACCAGTCTTACTAGTCGTATCTTTGGTAAGACTGGTTGCAGACCAGTCTTACTAGTCTTACCTTTGATGAAACTAGTAGCAGACTAGTCTTACTTTTGGTAAGACTGGTTGAAGATCAGTCTTACTAGTCTCACCTTTGGTATAACTGGTAGCAGACTAGTCTTACCTTTGATAAAACTGGTAGCAGTCTAGTCTTACCTTCGGTAAGACTGGTTGCAAACCAGTCTTACTAGTCTTTATGCTTGGTAAGACTTGTTGCTGCCCAGTTGTCAGACTTGACAGGTTGATCGTATCACCCAGTTGTCATCTAACTGGGTTGTGAAGGTCAGATAGGTAGTCGCTTCATGTAACATACTACATCTGAACTGCATCCGGTAAGACTGAAAGCCGAGCCCAACATAGTTGGAAAAAGGCTAGGTGGATGATGATGGAAAGAGTAAAAGCATAGAATATCCTACGTTAAATTGACTAAGAATGTAGGTATTTAAAACATGAAAATTTTTCCGTTTTTTTTTTCGGTTTTATTGAAAAAAAAAACATGAAATATATATTGGTCTTTTCTTGAAACATTGGAAAAATTCTTTACATAACTATTTTTAGAAAATATTGAAAATCGTACCAATGGTTTTCCACCTCTGAAATAGAACCTACCACGTAGGCTCTCGGCGTCTAGGAAGAGGTAGAAAATTAATTATAAATAAAAGTGCTTGGAATTTAAAACCATGGCGTATTCTTATAAATCTTGTTAAAATATACAACTTTTTTTTATTTTTACATTATTTCATGCTGTTTTCGCAAAGAAAAATCTACATTTAAAATTAAAATGAGCCCTCCAGGAGGGCTCCCGGCATCGGTGATACGATTTGAGTGAGCCCTCCACAAGGGCTCCCGGCACTGAAGGTGAAATAGAAAACGAAGATGATTAGCCAATGCATCATAAAAGGATTGCTGACAGTGCTGCTCGCATGGCTTCACTGAGAAGTCAGGAAAGTGCAGAGGAGCATGCAGAAAGGATTGTTGCTCCAATACTTAATTAATTGAGAAACTGTTGTCAATAAATTATAAATTTAAAGAAAATCGGTGTTTTTTTCTTTAATAAAAAGACTGGTTGAGATGCAATAACTTTATTAAAATCTATATTTTTGATAAACTAAAATACACTTAATACTAATGTGACAATTAGTTATTCTAAATGTATAATGAAAAACCAACACACATTACAAAATCATAAAATAACTGTGATTATAGTTAACCTATATGGCAATTCACATACATTAACTTGACCAAAATAATTATAAACAAATTGCCAAAGAATATTGAAGTAAACATTAATGTTTTATCTTATCTTAATAATAAATTCTCAGTTCATATGCAGAAAAAAACATGTTTAGAATATCTAAACAATTATTACTGAGCTTGTAACATTAGACAGACAGTCTTCATAAAACTTTGTAAATCTTAATATTTATAATTATTTATCTCAATTTGAGAGAATCTAGACTGTCAAGTAGATTTTGTACTTCAGAGTCAACTTGTTCGCGAGTGCTGACACGCTCCAGTCTCTGGCAGACAGATTCTAAGTCTCCAGCATCAGCTTTCTGCATCTTCATATACTTCACCATCATCTCAACAACCAAACATATCTCTCCAATCAGTTGTCGGGTTTCCTCAAAATGTCCAGCCCCGCTGGGACGCATCTGAATGAGCTTCAGCTTGCTCTGTGCCAACTGGATTGGGTTGTGCCCGTTCTTATCATGGGAGCTCACATCAGTACCTGCATCAAGTAGTTCTATCACTACTGGAATGTGATTGGTGCAAGCAGCCAAGTGCAGTGGTGTGTTGCCCAATGTATCCTTGATGTTAGGGTTGGCACCATGTCTCAGCAAAGTTCTAATGACTTCAACATATCCACGACATGCAGCCAAATGCAGTGGACTTCTTTTATGCTCATCTGACGAATTTGGGTCAGCCCCTGACAACAGAAGTTTCTCAACAAGCTCAGTGTTATTAGTAGAGGCAGCAAAGCGCAGTTTATGGTTTCTTGACGAACAAATAGTGCCTCCATATCTGTATTTCAGCCTACAGTGTCTGGCTTTAGTAGAACACTTGATTTTTCCGACATGATCATGGGGCTCCGTTAAAAACTCGACTGGCATTGGCTGCCCTGCTTGATTTATCGGTATAACTGGTGGACTGAATTCCAAAATACACTGAGAGTGATCAAATATTGGATTATCGCTGCTCTCATTACTGGTGTCGACCCCAGAATCGGCCATGGTACTTTTTCACACGAAAGTAAATGTAAATATCGTAACTAAAACTTTCAACTAGGCCTATACGTTGCTACTACTTATATTAAAGACACTTTATTTAAAATAATATGGGTTAGACGAAGAAAGTTATCTACTCGTCTTGTTTGTATTGGCGAAGAGCTGTCAATAATCCCTTTCATCTTTCTTTCACCAAAGTTTCACCTGTTTTTATTTTTTAACATTGCAACACAGACAATTTGAGAAATATCATAGACAATCGACCCCTTTTGCCCAGCGAGCGTATTCGCTTCATAACCAAAAAGTTAGTAACTCGCTAGAGTATATATATTCTGTGGTTAGTAATCTATTGCCAAAACACGATATAAAACCTTAGACTATGGAAAAGTGCTCGGCAACTTACTATTCACCGTAAAATGTAAAATCACGAAAGGAACGCATCCTTCAATTCGTAGACAGAGAATCTTCAATTACTTCATCAATGAATGACAGGTGGCGAGTTGACAGCGTATTCGGCCTCGGAAGAATTTTCGAACGTTATTTTTACCAACAATACTGCGTAAATTAGAGACAAAAACATGCAGCAATTAACAGTATTCATGGTAAGTTAATGCATCAGTTATTACGATTTGGAATTAAGTTTTGGCTTGCAATTATGTTTTTAACCTAAAACGTTTTGCCGATAGGATATTGAAAGTTCACGTTCGTACATCGACGAGCTGTATTCTTCAGATGCTCCAAAGGTTGTGGACGCATTAGTGACGCTGAAGAACTCAGTAATAGGCAGCAACAGACAGAAGAGTTCAGTGATACAGCAAGGAGTAGTGCCGCGACTTCTGCAGTTAATGGGTGATGAAACACTGGACCCTAACATAAGACTGGAAGCCACTATTACAATTGGTAATGTTTAGAACTCAAGTAATTGATTAAAGACAGTATTTGACAAGTGTTTATTAAGTGCATGAGACTTTGAATTTGGGTTAAGTCACAGCATGAGTGTTGTTACCAAACAAGTGCCCTTTATAATGTATTTACTACTTTAATAACTCGCCCCTAAGACGACCCACTGACCACTTTCCCCACACAATTATTTAATTATAGTTCTCATAGGTTCATAAAACATTGAAAAATATTTCTTCATTCATAACTTTTATTTACTTTATATAGTCTTTTAAATGTCTGTCTGTATTTTTAAACCAGGTTCACTAGCGAAGGGCACACCAGAGAATGTGAGCTCACTAGTAGAGCAGGGTACAGCCACAGCTCTTGTGGAGCTCCTGAAGACTGCACCTATTGGAACAAAATTGGCTGAAGCGGGACTATGTGCACTACGTAGTGTGTTCTTGCATCCTCCTGCTCCGATTGCAGCTTTACCATCTGACATGAGGCTACTGACGAGACTGACACGTAAGTTTCATTCAAACTTAGTTTCTAACTTTGTTATTTATAATACTGTTCTGTTGAAAACATAGAGATGTGGTCGTCTACACATAAAATAATCCTTTCATTAGTGCTACTACAAAATAATTATTTTAATTTATTACCTAACTAGCTTCTGCCCACAGCTTGGCCGGTGTGGTCTGGTGTTCTGGTTAATGACACTCACAAAATAATGTGGCTTTCTATTAGTAAAAGAATTTTTAAAATTGGTTCAGTAGATCCACAGATTACCCCCTTCCTCGCAAACTCACAAACATTACCTCTTTATAATATTTGTATACATTTTCAATATAATTAAAAGTTATGCATAACTAAAATTTAATAATTATGTAAGGTATTTTATAATTTTCTCAATAATACAGTTTTATAACAGTTTCTTTTTTGTTGAATAAAAACTGTGCCTTACAGCCAATCCAATTTCCTTAGTAAACATTAATTCAATTATCTAATTACATTATCCGATCCACATCAAAGTAGCAGCTTTTAGTAACATGTATTATCTTAGTCTACTATGCCGACAATTGTTTCTCTGATTTGAAAAGATAATTGTTAGTCTATGGATGTTGCAATATTGCAATAGATTGATGTTGCTCTGAAGGTTATGTGCGCCTTTATTGCAGTGAATGTTTTCTATGCTACTAAGGTCATTTTGCAATACACCAATATTGCATAATCTATAATTTTGGACCAAACCTTGAAAACAAAGATTGCCGGATTAAAACAAAAAAATCTTTGAGTCAACATTTTCTTTTTTACATGTTCACTTACTTCCTTTTTTTACTATTTTATTGCTGATTATATAATCTGTGTCAAGTATGAGAAAAAACAACTTATGCACTGTTCAAGTAGTTGCTTAATTTGAAGGTAGTAGTAGAAGTAGAATATAAGCATAGAATTCTCAATTATTGCCATCATCTTGTACCCCTGCTACTGGGGGTTGCACAACAAGTTTTATTCTTCCATTCTCTCTCTACTTCTTACATATAATAAAAAGAGAAGTCCTGACTGACTGACTGACTGACTGACTCATCAACGCCCAGCCCAAAGTCTTGGACCTAGAAAGCTGAAATTTTGCACAGAGGTTCCCTTTATAGTGTAGACAAGGAACAAGTAAGGATTTTTCGAAATTCAACCCCTAAGGGATTTAAATAGGGGATGAAAGTTTGTATGGAAAATCGTCATTTTCACGCGGGCGAAGCCGCTGGCAAAAGCTAGTCTTACATATAATTCCTCATACAATCCATCAACAAGAAACTTGATAAATAAGATTATGTAAAAAGCATAACACACACATCTTGCAATGATTATGTTAATTATTACACAAGTACGAATGGGTGAAATGATCAACATAATATTGTTACTTGTATTATCAGGCAGTAGTGTTGTGTGTTCAATACCATGTGGTTTATTGTTTGATTTCTAAGTAGGCATAAAACGCACGCACATCGCGTCATGAACACTATATTAGTACAGACTTATTTACATGACTTAGATCATGTTTAGCCTTAAAAAACTATCATAAACACTGAAAATGGAATATTTACCATATTTACTTTTTGTTTTAAGCTCTGATATATCGGCGCTGTTACAAACACCCTGGTCACGGATACACAGAAGTTATTGCGGGTGGATGTTTATGAGCAGACAAATCGGTCTACCCTCTTTCTTGTTCGTTTTTTGCACTCTGTACCGCTATCAGTGTTACTCGATTCTGTTCTCGACGCATCAAACTCACTGTGTCCACTCGCAAACTCTTTCCGGCACTTTTATTTCCGAAACAAAAAGTAAACAAGGTAAATATCACATTTTCAGTGTTAATGATAGTTTTTTTAAGGTGACCATGTCTTAAAAACTACTTCGGTACTTCATCTAGTTTCTCTTCATGTGTAATAAACATAATTTATCCATAGCGATGCCTATGCTTGTCACATAGGCGGATAGGTGACTCAGTTTTCGACATGTGAATATCGTACATCTATTGACACAGGGCAAGTTTTTCGATAATCGTTTATTTCAGGCACTTATGTAAATGACCTTGTAGTCTATGTAAACCATAACACGTGTCTAGAAAATAGGAGGCCTTGATTGTAGATTCAGTGGTTTTTGTCACAATTCACCACGAAAGCACTGGCAATTCCTAGCCTGTTGGTTCTTTAGCTAATATACTTTGATTCTACTTTCTGAGACTAAATTTTATTACAAGAAGGTAGATTCATCCTAATCCGAAACACGTCCACTGCTAGACAGGCTTCCCCTAAGTGCCGCCATATTGACTGGTCCCATGCGTCTTGCATTCAAAAGGTAGAATCTTGGATAGCAGTTCTTCCATTTAATCTGATGTTAGGGAAAGTGAGATGATAATTTTATTGAAAATAACCATAAAAGTTATAATACTTCGCAACTATTTTTCGTTTCTCAAATGTCTCGTTCTACCTTAATTCTTGGGTGTGACAATAACGCTCCTGTGCCGATAATATTTCCACGACCAACACCTGATCACCAAGCAACTGAACCAGTTCAGCCATCTTAAAATATCAGATTATATATTTTTAAACAACTCTGATGTGTTTGTCAGAAATAGCGCGCGAAGGTTCACCGACAGCACGAGCATGCGTGGTGCGGATCCTCTCCATCTGGTGCATCGGTGCTCCGGAGCAGGAGGCGCTGTGTGCGGCCGGGGCCTGTGGGGCCGCCGCCACGCTACTAGCGGCCGCACCGCCCTCAGTGCCTGCCCTGCCTGCCCTGGACCTACTCGCCGCTATGTGCTTTGAAAATGCGAGCGTGTCGCAGATTGCGTTGAGTACGAGGTGAGCTACACATTTATACCGAAATCCCATCATCATCATCCTCATTTCAGCCCGGGATTACCTGTTTTTGGGTGCAGGCCTCTCCTTTTTACCCGACTACGGCGAAGCCAAAAGGAAGGGTAATGATTTTGGCAGTCTATGTATGTATGTATGTTCCACCGTAGCGCCTAAACTACTGAACGGATTTTAATAAATTAGGTGTCAATAGATTCGTAAAAAAATAAAAACTTTTTTACAAAAAATAAAACCGACTTCGACAAAAAAAACACTCAAAAGTGAAAAATAAACTTGAGAAGAAAAATCAGTTTTTGAAGTCGGTGACTTTTGTTTCTTTGATTTAATTTTTTTGTCACCGACTTCAGAAACTGATTTTTCTTCTCAAGTTTATTTTTCACTTTTGAGTGTTTTTTTTTGTCGAAGTCGGTTTTATTTTTTGTAAAAAAGTTTTTATTTTTCACGTTTTAGTGTTTCACATGTGCTTACCCCTTCACAACGTACCGGCGTGATGTTATGTTAGAAACTGGTGTAAACAATAGACAGACAATATGAGATTTCAGCAATCCCGGTCCATTTGCTATCATTTATTGAGGAGTTCCGTTGCCGCTCCGAAGTTCTTCATCAGATCTTCACAAAATAGTTTTTATAACCTTTGTAGTGAGTACAGGCGTGATATTATGTTGTGTGATGGCGTAAACAATGCTTAGATATGCTATAGCAACAATCGCGGTTAATCTGCTGTTATTTATTGAAGAGTTCCCCCGATTTCTACAAGATCCCATCATCAGATATTGAAATGGTGACAATGGGACCACACGGGAAGCACCAGCTTTCAAATGAAAAAAGAATCATGAAAATCAGTTCACCCAGTCGCAAGAGAGCGAAAAGAAATACAGTCGAATTGATAACCTCCTCCTTTTTTTGGAAGTCGGTTAAAAATAGCCCGGGTGACATAGGCTATATAAATTTTATAAATTCTTTTTATGACGGAATTTAAATATCAAAAGCTTACCTCAAAAAATATTAAATTGAGATAATCATCGCAAGTTTGGTATCAAATGAAAGGTCTTGGCGAGCACTTTACAAATATGTATTATATTATAGTTTAAGTACACACAAAAATAAAATTCAAATAAAAAAATTAAGTTCAAAAATCTAAAACCCGACTAATAACAAAATTGCGGTCATAAAAGTAGAAAACAAGAAAATAATTCTTGTCTGATATTCTTCGTAGTCGCATGCCACCTTGCTAATGCAGCAATTAGCAGCTGATTTTTGTATCAATGAGAACGCCATGAAGGAGCATCAGGTATCAGTGGCATGCGACTACGAAGAATAGCAGACAAGAATTATTTTCTTGTTTTCTACTTTTATGACCGCAATTTTGTTAGTAGTCGGGTTTTAGATTTTTGAACTTAATTTTTTTATTTGATTTCTGCCACTACTTTCTGATCTGTGCGTACCTCATCCATCCGTTTCCCATACGGTTTCTGTAAAGTGGAGACCAGCGTAATGGAGACAAAAAGTACAAGAATCGACCAACCAGACGAGTGGCGATGTGGATTTCAGCCAATTTGATTGGTCGATTTTCGCATATTTACTCTCCCCTCCAATCCCCTTCGCTTTGGTGGGAACTGGGCAATATAGTGGACTGTCTCTTTCTCCTTAGCTTGTATTTACACATGATGAAATTGATGCCTAAAGAGAGAAGTATCATTTTTCCACTCCTCTTATAAAAATCAGAGATAGTTAAAATAAAACAAGCAACTTGCTTCATATGATTGCTTAAAAATGAGTCCTACAAAATAATTAGTTGAAAGATACTTTCAAAGTTTTTGGCGTGAACTTACGGTTTAGCATAAAATATAGTAGTACTAGTAGTAGGTAGGATATATTTAGAAGTGATTCACAAAAAGTTTTATAACAAAACTTGTAACCTTGTCCTTGAGCAGAAGAACACGTGTTTAATAGAGTTGAACTTTATTAACCTTTTATGTGAAGAGTCGAATTTATTTATTTAGCGCTTTAAGTGCTATGCTTACATATTTGTTTAGAATCGTTATCGTCAAACTAACCATAGTATTAGCTGTATGAAAATCAAATTTTTAGAATTCTCTTTTTGCAGTTTTGCGAAACATGAGCCCTGTCCAACCCTTTTGAGTCGTAGTAAACCTATGAAATTTTTGATTACTCTTACTTACTCGTAATCGTCTGTATAGTAGTGGACTTATATTTTACTAGCTGATGCCCGCGGCTTCAACCGCGTGGATGTCTTTCATCGAGAACCACTATATCCATTGGTGAAAATAGCATAAAAATCGATGCAGTAGTTTTTGAGTTAATCGCAAACAGACAGACAGATGCGGTGGCGGACTTTGTTTTTACCCGACTACGGCAAAGCCAAAGGAGGGTTATTTTGACTGGCTATGTATGTATGTATGTTTGTATGTATGTATGTGTGTATCTTCATCTGTTCCCTCATAGCTTCTAATCTGCTTATCGGAACTCGACGTATGAGGTATCGTTAGAACCGTCTTAATTTTCCGCTGAACATAGGCTACGTGACGTGTCACAAAAAGCGATTTGGCGCCCTCTAGCGGACAAAAAGAAAGGCTTAAAAAATAAAAATGGAGACAAATACGCCGTGTTTGGTATCATTTGAAAGGGCCTCACTTGTACATTTCCAAAATATTGCTCAAATTTAAAATCACGCCCTCTAGCGGACAAAAAGTGAAGAGTAAAAAAAATATTTAACACCAAAATTGTTTAAATAAAAAAAAGTAAAAAACTAAAACCCGACTAGGTACGACAAAAAAAACGACTCTGAAAAAGTATGAAACAAGATTTTCAGGATAGAACAAAAAGAAAAGCCGTAGTCACACGTTATAGGTACCAACCTAAACACTTTAATACCGTTTTACAATATGCAGTGATATATACTCTGTCATACTAAGTACCTACCGTTCTGTGGATTCTGCCGTTCCCCTGTATGTATTTAAAGTACAACGTTAGATAATGATGATACACTGATTCCTCAGATGATTGAACGAAGTCCAGCGGCTTAGTAAGCCAAACGTGGACTTTGCTCATTGTCACTTGGTACAAAGAGAGTTGTATACAAAGAGAGAATCGCAAGACACGTGTTCATCTGATAATACAAGATGTAGGTGATACGGTTAGACCTTTGAACTTTGTCGTAAAGGTCACTCGCCACAAGTCTAAACATGTAATATACTGACAGACAAGGCAATGCCTAGACAACAATAGGGGATCGGACAAAAAAAAACTAATTAGTCCGTCAGATAGATTTCCAAAAATTATTGGACACGTATTTTTAATTTTTTCACGTAAACTTAAAATGAAGACGATACAGTGCTTCGAAAACTCGTGTGACGTCATATGATAGTACATTTTGACGACACAAGTGACGTTTCAAGCCCCACTCCAAGATCTTTGACGCGTTTTATCTTCATCATTTTTTATTGATATGATAAATCAAAAAACACGGATTCAATATTTTTCGATAATCTAACTTACGGACTAAACAGAATCATATTATTTTGACCCAGTCCGATCCCCTATTATCTTCCTCCCTTGTCGCCTTGTACTTGTATTTTTCGTCTTCTACTCCCCCTGTCAATCGTCCCTCTCCTTATCTTTCATTCTTCTTATCATGTGGGCAGGAAGGTCTAACGACCCCACAATCCCTAGTGTCAGAGTTTCTAAACCGCCTCAAGGGTTTGACGACCGCCACTTGGCGGCCGTGACCACGGGCTTATACGTGCCTTCCGAAGCACGGAAACATCTTTTTATCAGACAATCAGGTGACTCAAGCCTGCAATGTCCTAGCCAAACTGGAAGCAACTTTACAAAGTATGCGAACTCACGACCATCGAGTCACACGGCAAAAGCCTAAACAGTTTTCTTTCATGATTATAATAAGTAGGTAGACAGAATGGCCTCGTCATCATCTACAGCCCAAATTCTCCCACTGCTGGGTAAAAGCCTCTCTTTGTTTGTGCTAAGCTCCACGCTCTTGTGCCAGCCTCATCCAGGATATTCCCTCAAAGGCATCAATAATAATAATATAATTTATTCTCAAACAACTTTATACTATATTACAATGAAAGTGGCAACAATTTCAATTACAGTAAAGAGTTTAGCGTCTGTAGCCGAACTAGGCATAGCCTATATTTCGGCTATCAGCACAATCAATGTCGTCTGCCATCTAGCTGCCGGACTCGATGGGTGGGCGTTTTGGGGGACTGTCTTATAAAAATGTAAATAGTAAAGTAAATTTTTGACGTTCGAAAAGTGCTGATTATCAGCCTAGTTTGAATAAATGACTTTTGATTTGTTCATGCAAAAACCGTAGTAATAAGTTGACAATTCTTGTCAAAGTACAAAAGTTTATTTTTGAGCTCGATAGATGGCGATGCTTAAAATAAAAGCAGGCTATCGTTGTGTTACATCGATTTGGTTGGGTTAGAGTCGTTTTAGAAAATATATATACCAGCTTAGATCAGAACACAATTTGGTTTTATTTCATTTTCAACCCTATTAGTGTTCACAACAAGTGTGCTAGTTCAACATTACCAGCTCGGTAATAAACATTGGTCCATCGAACCTGGATCACAGACCCAGGAAGTCTGTATTTTTTGAGATCGCGGTGCCTTTGAACCGCACCCCAGTACTCGCAGTGGATTGCTGCAACAGGAGTACCGGGTATCCCGCAGAGGCAGCAACAGCTTCGTCCAGCGAGGTGGACGAGCTCAGCCACTGTGGTTAGTTCAACGAGTTCAAGAAGTTCAGTGTTCGAGTCCAGACGACTGATCGCGTTCTGCTGAACGCGTTCCGGTGAACGAGATCAACGACCACAACCGACGGTTGAAGTTCCAAGTGACGCCACAGGGGGCGCCACCAGTACTACGCAACCGATTTGGAAGTGTGAGTGAAGTGCAAACGTGAGTACAATTTAATAAATAATAGTAGTGATTCAAGAAGATTTTGCCAAGCAATTCTGAACTTTGTTTTAAAGAAGATTTTAACTTAGACATTTTAGATGTGTGCATTTTAGACTAGAAATTTTAGATGTGTGCATTTTAGACTTAGAATAATTTCATAAAAAACGACGGAACGGGGAACCTATGCCCGATTTCTATCAGAGTCTTTGTTGTTAAAAACACTTGTAAAATTTTTCGCTGTTTTTGGGACTTAGAAAAAATTTGTATGTTTTGTTTAGATTCAAACTTGAAGTTTTAAGTTTCAATTTAGGTTTGTTTTAGTGTTTAAGTTTTTGTTGTTCCTTACGATGGAAGGTCTAATTAATATATTGAAAGACCATCAAAATGTTATCCACAAGGCATTTACCAATTTTAAAAAGAGTCCGAAGGACAGGTTGACAATGGAATATATCGAGACAAGGCTCGAATTATTAGAAAAAGATTGGTCTCTATTTAAGGAGACCAAATGTCAACTTTATGGTCGTTTTAAGTTAGAAAATATAGGTCAAAAGGTGGTCGATATGTACGACTCCACCGAAGATACGTTTATTTCATGTAAAAGTTTGATGAAAGCAACTTTAAATAAGATCAATCCTAGAGAAGCGGTACCACAAAGTAGTGGATCTAACAATAGTAATTCTTCTAAGCCATCCAATTTATTTGTAAAGTTGCCCAAGATCACAATTCCAAATTTTTCTGGCAAATACAGTGAGTGGACAGCCTTTCATGATCTTTTTAAGTCGCTTGTCCATAATAACGTGTCTTTAGATAATGTGCAAAAACTGCACTATCTTAAGAGTCATCTTACTGGTGAAGCCGAACAGTTGATTAGGCATACACCAATTACAGATGCCAACTATAGTGAATGTTGGGCTCAGTTGGAAAAGCGTTATGCTAATAAAAAGTATCTCGCCAATTATATTTTAAAAAGGTTGTTCAGCCAAAAGCGATTAAATGTAGAATCAGCTGCCGGCTTGAAAGAGTTGTTAGATACCACAAGTGATTGCCTTAGTGCACTTAGAAATTTAAACGTCAATGTGAGCACATGGGATCTTATCGTTATTCATATAGTAACATTCAAATTAGATAGTGAGACGCGAAAACAATGGGAGTTAAGTAGTTCAAATTCAGATTTTCCCACCTTTGAGGAACTTAAAGTATTTATTGAAAGTCGTTTTCGTGCATTAGAATGTATAGAACCAAGAAAGGCAGTGGCTCACCAGGCCAGTAATAGTTCACACGTGCATAATTCAAAAGCAATGCTAGCCACTAAGCCGTCTAATATGCGTTGCGAATACTGTTCGGAAGTCCACAAGCTGTGTTTCTGCAAGGAATTTGCAAAGCAGCCCACGGAAGGTAGACGCGAATTCGTTGCAAAGAATAACATCTGTTTTAATTGTTTGGGCAGCAATCATAGAGTACATGACTGTAAAAAACAGACTGTGTGCAAGGTTTGTAACAAGCGCCACCATTCATTACTGCATCCGAATGGAGAACCTAACGGAGAAAACAAAGACGCTACCGTAAAGCCGACTAAGGATGATATTAGTTCTTCAAATAGTGAGATAGTCGCATGTTTGTCTACGGGCAAAGTTTCTAAACCCAGACAGGTTTTATTAGCGACAGCGCTAGTAAAAGCCGAGTCCAAAACGGGTGAATTTCAAACAGTTAGAGCATTATTAGACCAAGGTTCACAAGCCTGTTTTATTACAGAGGCTACAGTACAACTTCTTCGACTGAAGAAAATTCCAGTCAGAGGTATCGTTTCAGGTTTAGGTGACGATAGATCAACCATTGCAAAGTACATGGTGAATATGACAATTCAGTCAACAATTGATGTCGATTTTCAACTCAAAATAAACGCCTATGTTTTGAGTAAGATTACTTCATACTTGCCTGAGAAAAGTGTAAACACTAGTTCATTGGATTGGATTGCCTTAAACAATCTGTATCTAGCAGATCCTAATTTTAACACACCCAATAGAATAGATATTCTTTTGGGTGCAGATGCTTACTGCTACATTGTGAAGGAAGGTATAGTGAAGAGTCCATCAGGCACTCTTATCGCACAGAGCACCACTTTAGGGTGGGTCCTTTCAGGTGTAGTCAGTCCAAGTAGTGAGAGTTCAAACTGTAACACAAAAACCATAAAGGTACATTGTGCACATGTCAATGAAGATGACATGTTAAAGAAATTTTGGGAGATAGAAGAACAAACCAGTACAAAGAAATTACTTAATCCAGAAGAGCAACGGTGTGAAAATTTTTATACTAAAACTACTAAGAGAGATGATACAGGTAGATATATTGTGCGGCTGCCATTCCGAGATGAAGAACCTGCTTGTAAGGCCGGACGTTCACGGGATATAGCTGAAATAAGGTTTAAATCATTAGAAAAAAGATTAAGTAAGGACACAGATTTAAAAGAAAAATACACAGATGTAATTAATGAATACTTACATTTAGGACACATGAGACCTGTAAAAGAGGAGGACAGTAACAAAGATGTAGCAGTCTATCTACCACATCATGCGGTGATAAAAAACGATAGGATCACTACTAAGGTTCGTGTCGTTTTCAACGCCTCAGAAAAGAATAAGAACGGAGTGTCACTTAATGACACGCTTATGGTAGGACCAAGGCTGCAAGCAGACTTAAGACACACTGTTTTAAGATGGAGAATGCATGCGATTGGTATAGTGGCCGATATAATAAAAATGTATCGTCAAGTTAGAGTGGCCGATGAAGATGCTGTCTTCCAGCGAATACTCTGGCGAGATGATCTTAAAAAGCCAATCAGAGATTATGAGCTGATTACGGTGACTTTCGGGACAGCCTCTGCACCATACCAAGCCGTTAGATCGCTCCATCAGGTTTCATATGATGAAGGAGACAAATTCCCACATGCAGCAGACAAAGTTTTAAATTGTTTTTATATGGACGATTTGATGACTGGATGTGAGAAGATTGAAGAGGGTGAAGAAATCTGTAATCAAATGGTAGAATTATTAGGAAAAGGAGGATTCACATTACAGAAATGGAACAGTAATAATCAGGAATTATTAGATAAAATAAGTTCAATAGATATGAATGAAGGAATTCAGCAAACAGGTCAAACAAGCACGGAAAATGAGGACAAAAAGGACATAGTAATGGAAAAGGAAGTAAATAATAAGGACAGGGAAATTAAACTAGATAGTACTACGAAAATTTTAGGACTTACCTGGAACCGCCACGAAGATTCCTTCCAGTATGCAGTAACTCTCCCACCGCTGACGACGGCACCTGTAACAAAAAGATCTATAATTTCAGACATAGCTCGTTTGTTCGACCCTTTAGGATGGTTAGCCCCTAGTGTGGTTGTAGCGAAGGTGTTTATCCAGAAGTTATGGCTCGCAGGTGTTAGTTGGGATGAGGAGTTGAGTACGGAATTAGTAACAGAATGGGGTACTTACCGCGAAGAGCTAAAGTTGCTTACCAAGGTCCGTATACCTCGTTGGCTGAAGACTAGTTCAACTGGTGATCTGGAATTGCAAGGTTTCAGTGACGCCTCAAAAACCGCATACTCAGCAGTTGTTTACTTGCGGGTAATTGATCCTACAGGCAAAGTTTATGTTTCATTGTTGGTTGCAAAAACAAGAGTTGCCCCAATTAAACAAATTAGCATTCCTAGATTGGAGTTATGTGGAGCAGTACTCTTGGCCAAGCTCTTGATAGAGTCTGCAGAGGTTTTAAACATACCAAAGGAGAGAATTTCAGCGTGGACGGATTCGACAGTAGTGCTATCATGGCTCAATAGCCATCCTAGCCGGTGGAAAACGTTTGTTGCGAATCGGACTGCTGAAATATTGAATACAATGAGTTCGTCTCAATGGTTCCACGTGTCGACCAAAGAGAATCCAGCAGACTGCGCTTCAAGGGGAGTACTACCCAGTGCATTAGTTGGGAATGAGTTGTGGTTTTCTGGACCGCCATTCCTGAAAAACAAAATAATTGAGTACAAAAGACCAAAAGATTTAAAAATAGATTTAGAGCAAATAATAAAGGTTCACGCAGCTGTAGTTCCAGAGCACGTAGTTCTAGAAAAATATTCTAGTCTACGAAAATTAGTGAGAGTAGTTGCGTACTGCCGGCGATTTTTGAAGAAGGACAATTTTGATAGTAAATATTTGAAGAATCAAGAAATAGATGCAGCATTAGAAACCTGTATAAAGAAGACACAAAGAGAGATATTTACAACAGAGTACACACAGTTAAAAGAAAAAGGGTGTTTAAATATCAAATCCAGTAAACTGAAGTCGCTTTGCCCTTTTCTTGACACAAAAGGTATCATGCGAGTTCGAGGACGACTAGCAAAATCGGAACTGGACGAAGATTCAAAATATCCGATAGTCCTTCCACATTCTAGTCATCTGACTCATCTTATAGTTGCAGATGCGCATGAAAAAACACTGCATGGTGGTCCTCAGTTGCTGTTAAACTTTTTAAGGTCAGCCTATTGGATAATAGGTGCTAGATCTCTAGTTCAACAACATGTTCGCATGTGTATTATTTGTGCAAAACAGAGAGCTAGCGTCAGAAATCAACTGATGGGTGATCTTCCATCAGTCCGATGTAAACCAGCAAGACCATTCTTGCATAGCGGAGTGGATTATGCTGGACCCATAAACATAAGAACGACAAAGGGCCGTGGTCATCGTTCATACAAAGGCTATATATGCCTTTTCGTTTGTATGTCCACGCGCGCAATCCATTTAGAGGTTGCCAGTGACATGAGTACACAGGCATTTTTAGCTGCCTTTCGGAGATTTGTGTCGAGACGAGGTCACTGTGCTAAGTTGTGGAGCGATAATGGCACCAATTTTGTGGGTGCCTCCAGAGAATTACAGCAGCTGGCTTCTATACAACCAGCCATAGCAGAACACCTGGAAGCAGCCAATACTGAGTGGCATTTTATACCGCCTCATGCTCCCAATTTCGGTGGTCTTTGGGAAGCAGGTGTAAAATCCACCAAATTTCACCTTAAAAGGGTAATCGGTGACTCTACTCTTACGTACGAGGAAATGTCTACACTCCTCAACCAAGTGGAAGCATGCTTAAATTCGCGACCGATAAGCGTTATTAACGTTGCTGATCCTGGTGAACCTCTGCCGTTAACCCCTGGACATTATCTGATCGGTGAGCCGATAGTTAATGTGCCAGATAAGAATTATGAAAGTTCAAACGTAAATTACTTGACTCGGTGGCAATTAGTTCAAAAAATGATGCAGTCCTTTTGGAAACGATGGTCCCACGAGTATTTGTCAAATCTCATGAACAGGTATAAATGGTCTTGCCAAGTTCCGGAGCCCAATATCGGGGATATTGTTCTGATTAAGGAGGATGATTTACCACCAAGTCATTGGTTGTTAGGACGGGTTGTGGAGAAACACCCCGGTGATGATAACCTCACCCGTGTGGTCACATTGCGTACTAAAGCCTCTACAATTAAGAGACCAACTTCCAAATTATGTATTTTACCAATAGCTCAATGAATTGTTCCTATTTTTCATCAAGTTTATGTAAAACTTCTGCAGGTCAAATATATTATAAATGTTATTTTTAAGATTTTGTGTTATTGAAGATTGTTTATTTTTGTTGTTTGTCTTTGTAGATTTAAGAAGTATTGCTTACCCTGTATACAAAGTGCAAAATTTAGACATAAATATAAGGTCAGAAGGACATTCCGTCACTAAATGTCCTTGGTGGGCGGTATGTTCATGCAAAAACCGTAGTAATAAGTTGACAATTCTTGTCAAAGTACAAAAGTTTATTTTTGAGCTCGATAGATGGCGATGCTTAAAATAAAAGCAGGCTATCGTTGTGTTACATCGATTTGGTTGGGTTAGAGTCGTTTTAGAAAATATATATACCAGCTTAGATCAGAACACAATTTGGTTTTATTTCATTTTCAACCCTATTAGTGTTCACAACAAGTGTGCTAGTTCAACATTACCAGCTCGGTAATAAACATGATTTGATTGATTTGATTTGGACGAGCAAAATTCTCTTTCCATTCCTTAGACGTCACTCGATCACAGTTTGGAAGCACAGAATTGCCTTGTCAACAGTAGTTGTCATCATCATCATCATCATCAGCCTATAATGTTCCCACTGCATGGACTCACGCCTTCTGTCCAGGAGAGGGATGGGCTATAATCCACCACGCGTGCCCATCAGTGCGGTGGATGTCACATGTCTTGGAATTTTTGATAAGGCATGCCGGTTTCCTCACTCACAGCAGTGGTGATGAAATAAATTACACAAAGTGATGCGCCTGGCTGGCTGGGTTCGAACCCAAGGGCCCGTAATCCACCAAAGCGGAGAGGAGCGGAGACGAGAGGAGATGTGCGGAAATCGGCCAATCACATTAGTTAAAACTTACATCTGGTCTTTCGCCTTTCCTGTGATTGGTCGAATTTGGCACATCTCCTCTCCGCTCTGCTCGTCTCCGCTTTGGTGGATTACGGGCCTTACTGTTCGTAAGTCAGGGCCGCAAACACTGGGCCACCACTGCTGACAGTAGTTGCATTCCTAAAAATATATGAATCTTCTCTTGGTCCAATTTCTTTTTAAATCAGTATTCTGCTAAAATGCTTACAACAAGTCATACAGAAGGGTTTCGGACAATTATGTAAATACTGCCGTGGTCTAGTGCTCGCAAGCACTACTGTTTTTTTATCTGAGATTAGAGGGGTTCGATTCTCAGGCTGGAAAAGTGTTGTAGACTTTTATTAGCTATCAAGAAATTTTCAACAGCAGCCTGGATCCCTCTGACTTTGTGTCCGGATTATCATTGCCTAGCCCTTCGGGGAAATTAGGCGTGATGTTCATGTTATCCCAGCTTGATCTATTTTCTTTGAGAGATTTTCCTGTAACATTATAGTCGATATTTTCCATAATACACACATTACGTCGAAGTTGTTTACGTTAATCGATAAATTAATGTTGATAGTTCATAGTTTTCGCCATTGACACCACTTTGTTATGATAACACGTGCAGTTACTAAGTCGTTCTGTTATTATATTACACTGCTAGTAAAAGTCATTATTAACTATTATCATTTGCAATGTCGTTGTTTCACACGCTGTTCACTGTAAGCCTCCTCGCTTTTGCCTCTTATCCTGGCCTTCCCTTCCTGGTCTTACTCTGAGCCACAGGTCGTCAGCTATACATCCATAAACTTTCTGAAGAACCCTAACAATAAGGGCAGTGTACAATTGTACATCCTCTCTACATGACCAAACCATCTAAGTATACTCCCTTATATTATATTTTTGTCACCACTTTTTTAAACCGCAACATTCTCGTATAACCTCATTCCTCGATCTATCAGTTACACCACACTTGCTTCGCAAAGAAAGCAATTCATCATTCAAATAATTCACCTATTACAGTCCACTGCTGGGAATAGGGCAAAGGCCTGTCCTAATTTGCGCGACAAAACCTAGGCCTGCGCCTCCCGCCAGTTTCCTTATTAATATTAAGGTCGTGTGTCATATCTGCATTGTAAGACTTGCATTTTTAATTTGTCATTGGTTTGACATAGACAAAGTTCATTGTTAGTTGCCAAAAAAAAGAAGAGATTTGAATAACGATTGGCATAATCACACATTATTAATTATGCAACACATTAGGTGACGATTTAGGTTTTACTTAGAGAAATATCGCAGGGCATTGTGTATTGGAAAAAAAAAATGCACAAAAAAACAATGGAGTATGATAGACTGCCAGACTATGTGGCTAATCTGGAAAGTAATGTGTATTTATGTATTCTTGCAAAATTGAAAAATAATCAGCGCCAGATCCTGCCTGTCAGTGTATAGACTTACCTCTTAATTGATTTGCCAGTATATATTGAATATCACTTGCAACGTCAAGGTATATTTTTCGCTGAAAGATTTATGTGATGGTCAGGTATAGTTTCAACCTTCATCATTATCATCCACAGTCTATTCATCTACTGCTGAGTAGGTATAGGCCTCTCTTGTGCCATTCTCCACGGTCATGTGCCAGCCCCATCCTGCAGGGCTATTGCGCATCTCTTTAAATGTCAGTGGCTATCATAGTGTCCATCAGTTAACTGTCAAATGGTTACATATAGCCCTGCAGGTTTGCCCCCCGATGGCAACTATGTCGTCTGCCCATTTCGCCGCCGGATGATTAATTAACAGACAGATTGATTGCGTGCGATCGTGTGTAGATGGCGCCGGTGTCCCTATTTGCTAGTTTGTCGCACGTACTCAGTAAAACTATGTTTAATTTATCTTGTTTTATTTACAGGCAGGATGACAAGACAATCCCTGAGCTTCTAATGAATCTCGTGAGTCGCGACAAACCTTTAGCCGTAGCGATGGGTGCTGCGCGCTGCCTTACATTTTTACACCGAGCGGGTGCGCTACCTGCTGATGACTCGAGGTGAGTAGCGTGATGATAATGTGCGACTGCTGGATGAGACAATTTCGGAAGTGCTATCGTCCCTCGTGAGCCGTGACAAGCCGCTAACGATGGCGTATGCGCTACACGCTGTCGTATATTTGTGCACCGCTCGGGGATACAACCTGCAGGTGATGAAGATTAGTGAGGTGTGATACTAGTTCCAATCCAACACTTGTCCAAAGCCTTCCCCAAGTTTGAGAAGATGCAATAATAAAAAATAAAAAAAATCGTAGAAAAATATGCTCAGATGGAGAGCATATTTTTCTACGATTTTTTTTACATAGGTAAGTCCCTAAAATAGACGATTACGAAATTAATGCGCCTATTCCCTGATTGTACATCATGCTCTATCGATATGCTCATTTTACATATTATATTGAAATGTTGACACGACTCTCTTTTTAGTCTCATAATGTAGCATGCATCTGCCATTAAAATTACCTGAATAAACGAATGATAAACCGTTATCATCATCATCATTTCAGCCAAAAACGTCCACTGCTGGACATAGGCCTCAATGATAAATACAGATTACCTATTATATCCCAGCATTAATATTAATTTCATTGGAAACACTTAACTAATTAATAATTCTCTGTGTAATACGTGACTTTAAATAATAGTTACTAAGGCACAAAGGCAACACAGTCCCATATGCTGTGTAAATATTATGTCTTGCGTGAAGTTCGGAAAGAGCATACATTGAATAGGTCAAATGTTAGGTTATCTATCCGATACCAAAACAAATGTATGCATTTCACACGTTGCCTACACTTGGTGTATTATTTGATTACTGAGTAACATTCTGAGATTCTTCTTCATAAGGTTGATGTTCCAGGGTAGCCCGCGAAATTCAAATTTTCTTAAGTTTTTTGCAATTTGCAGGCAAGTGATAGGTTGTATGTTGATGAACATTGGATTCGCTGGCTGGTTGGAGGATTCACCTTAATACAGTTGATCAGGCACTCAGTAGTTTATCCTCTAACTGAGCAAAAATGCAAACAGTCATTAACCTTGATTATTCTCAATCCGATAAAATACTCAATTTGAATGTGTGCAAATATCAGACCAGACATAATATACACATCATTTGCATACTCACCAAAATACACAATCATGTTACATCACTAACGCGCTCACAAAGGTACCCACATTATGCACACTATCACACCCTAGGACCTAGGCCTACACCAATACTCATACCAACTTGAATTCTTTGTTTATTCATTCATGTTTTTTTATTTGTCTTAGCGTTTTAATATAAATACACACGTCACCATCGTCATCTTTCTGCCCTTGTCTCATGCTATTAAATATAATTAATTGTGTGTAATTAATTCATTATCTACATCTACACTTCTACACTAATATTATAAAGACGAAAGATTTGTACCTATTTTTGTATGTTTGTAATGAATAGGCTCAAAAAGTACTGGGCCGATTTCAAAAATTCTTTCACCCTTGGAAAGCTACATTCACCCTGAGTAACATAGGCTACTTTTTATCCCTGTATTCCCACGGGAACGGGATCTACGCGGGTGAAACCGCGGGACGTCCGCTAGTATTATATATCATGGACTAGTTTTAGACTATAGAAAATCGTAGAGTCTAAAACTACCATTGATGGAATTGTCACATTATTTCTGAGCAAGGAAAAGAAATGACTATAAAGCTCTTTACCAGCACTAGTCCTGTAATGAACCCTCCATCTTTATCTTCTAGAGTGGTGTTCGGAGCCCTCCCGTGCCTGGCGCGGCTGTGCACGAAGGAGATGCCCGAGGACATCCGCGCGTCGGCGGCCGAGACCTTAGCTTACTTAGCAGAGGTATGCGACAGTTGCCTCACGTAAGGGAACAACATTATTCAAACTCAAACCGTTTTATCACTACATAATTATTATAAAACAAAGTCCTCCACAGCGTCTGTCTTTCTGTTCGCGATAAACTCAAAACTGCTGCACCGATTTTCATGCTGTTTTTACCAATGGATAGAGTGGTTCTAGAGGAAGGCTTTAGTATATTTTTTTCGTAATTCAACCCCTAAGGGAGTTAAATAGGGGATGACAGTTTGTTGGGATATTTTTCGACATACACGCGGGCAAAGCCGTGGGATAAAGCTAATTTCAAATGTAACAGTTACAGACAATTATATAAGTGTCAAAAATAAAAAGACTTAACTACAGTTTAGCTACATGCCGTAAAAAGATCTCATTCAGTGTAGATCTCGATGTAGAAGAATGAAGAATAAATTCCATAAGCTCACGATTCATGATCGACCTAGTCTATGCCTTTACTAGATTCGTCATTCTATTTTAAAACAAGCATTTCAAATGGTTAATAATGATTAACTTCCACACGAGCTTTCATTTATTTAACCCCTTTAAGACATGGATTAGACTTTAGCACTCTCTTTCATCAGAAAAAAATAACTCTTGTGCAATTATGTAAGCTTGTAGACCCAGTGATTTAATAGGCCACGTGTTGTCTGCCGGTGAATATAAGATTCTAATTAAGTAGATATCTCGGCATTAAATAAACCCCGAATTCAACAAAGATTTTATTTCGGTATTTGTTCAAGAAATTCCTTAGCTTTAAGAAAAATACGGATCCAATTGAACTCGCTAATAATTTCATTTAAATACAGATTCATCAATATTTATTAAAATTTACATATTAGTCAGTTTGCTGCCAGATTTACAGGTGGTCAATATTGAATTAGAATACATAATGACATAAGTGCCCACACAAATGTGGTGACCAAGCTTTGTTTTAACGTCTAATTAATTAATCTCTAAGTTAAAGTAAGACTATACTATTATAAATATATGAACTAAACTAACCTAAAAAACAAACTAAGTATAAAAGGGCATCGAAAAACTCCTCCTCAAGCTGTCAGTAACCTCTAAGTAATTGCAACCATTTCTGTCATTTCTAGGTAGACACATCCCTCCAAAGGCTAGCAGCAATATCGAACCACCTGATGACGTCACTGGCAGAGATCGTCAACTGCCCGACATCGGCCGCCAAGCAGGGCGCGTTCAAATGTTTCGCGTCCCTGGGCGCCAACGACGAGGATATACGGAAGAGGATTATTGAGACGCACGGGCTGATGGTGCATGTTGTCAATGGAATGAATAACCCTGAGGCTTCGGTGAGATATTCATTTAATGTCAAAGACAAGTCCTTCAGTTATTTCAAACTCTTTTGGTGATCTTTTCTTTTTGATTTTGTTGCGGGATCCAAGTTATTTGAACTGTTACTTCGGGACTCATCAAGCTGCATTGTCTCGGGTCTTTTCTGGTGGTAGTAGGAGTCGCAGTGGCTGAGAATAGTGAAGTTGGAAATAGTGGGAGGGGCTTGTCCTAAAAAAGGGCCTAGGATTATACTTGCAGAGTGGCAGCGAATATTGAGTCTAATTGCGATAAAAATTGCCGAATGTCGCAATCATTTACCCTGCATCCCAGAAAAATGTAGCACCAGTATAATATCGCTTTTCTTACATGAAAAAGAAAAAAGAAAGAAAAAAGTAACACCAATATAATATCTTAAAAAAACTGTAATGATTAGGCCTTTTCTTTCTAGGTAAGATTAGCAGCCGTAAGATGTTTACACTCACTTTCAAGATCTGTGCAACAGTTACGAACGACATTTCAGGTAAATATTTGAAAGTTCTTAATCTCTCTGGCCGTACCGAAACCATTACCATAGTATAAAAAGGAGAAGTAGGGTATCTTCATACAAACGCACCGCGCGCGGCTTGTATGTGTGCGCCTAGTATCTTTACGGTCGCCGCACGCACACTCAAACAAAATCTCGGTTGATTTCGCACTGAGCCAGTCAAGGTTAACACCGCACAAGGTTCGCGCGTTACGCACGGCTTTTCGAATGAAAAATGGCTGATAATCGCAGATGTTTGATTCTATAGATGTTTGTATTTTTTTATGTTGGTTTAGTCAAAAATAAAAACATATATATGTATTGTCCTTTATGTGCAAAAATACTAGGTACATTATGCCTATTAAAAAAAAAACTGACAAGTATATACTAAGTAAATAATTTAAACACAAGCTCTTAGTCTATAAATATTTGTTGGTCCTCTTTTTAGGCAAAAGCCTTTTTATTACGGACTACATAGTTGAAACTTGGTAAGTAGATGTATGCTGTGAACCGCCTTACGATTTTTTTACAAAAAAAAATTAAAAATAATGTAATAATTATGCTGTACATCAGTACATCTCAATGAAACTCAGACAACACAAATAAAAAAATACAACTTCCCGGCCCTTGCCAATTTTTAGGCACTGTATTAAAATTTAGCTGAAAGTGACAACCCTGAGACAGGCAAGTACGGTAGGTAATTATGTCGCGGATTGGGCCGGAGATACTCTACTTCCCCTTTTTATACTATGCCATTACGGACCATGTTCCTCCTTAGACCTTTGTGTTCCGGGGCAGCGGTATCTCTTACGAACAATTCCCGGGTCTGCAACTGGCCTTTCTGAAATAAATACTTTGATATTCTAGGACCATGCCGTATGGAAGCCTCTCATGGAACTATTAGGAGACTCTCCCGGAACAGAACTACTCACAGTTGGGTCCTCAACGCTCTGCAACTTACTGCTTGAATTCTCTCCAGCCAAAGAGCCAATGTTGGACCAAGGTTTGTAACATACCTTATGGCCAATCGATTGGCCTCAAACTTTTGTGTTCTTGGTGATTATTAGTGATTTTATTTGAAGGTGCAGTCGAAATGCTATGTAATTTGACAAAGATGCCCGAAGCCGCGCTGAGACTGAATGGGATTTGGGCGCTTATGAATATGGCTTTTCAGGTAATATTTTTTTTAATTTATAACAATATTTTAATATGCCTGTAACTTGTAGAACTGCTATTTTCGGGCGGACTTTATTATTACAGATCATTTGGAACCTTAAATTTTTACCAGTACAGTTATTTAAAATACCACACACAATACATTTATTAAAACAATTTTCCATCTAACAATAGGGTAGTTGATCTGATGAAAAATTAATTAGTCCGTCAGAAAAATCCAAAAAATCTTGGACACATACTTACTTTTTCTTTTTTCACGTAAACAAAAAATGAAGATGATACAGTGCTTCGAAAATTCTTGTGACGTCATATTGCAGTACATGTTTTACCACGTAGTAACATCGACGCGTTTTATCTTCGTATTTTTTTTTATTAATTTGATAAAACAAAAAACAGGGCCCCGAGTCTGCTATTCAATAGTGTCAGAATGGTCTATCATTGATCTCATAATTGTTGATTGATGACAAGCCAAAAAGTACCTTATGTCTATCGTCTTAAGGTACTTTTTGGCTTGTCGTCTACTTGTCAAAATCAACAATTATGAGATCAATGATAGACCATTCTGACACTATTGAATAGCAGACTCGGGGCCCAGGTATCCAATATTTTTCGATAATCTAACTGACAGACTAAACAGAATCATATTTTTTTAGTCAGGAAACGTCCCTATTATTTCCCCAGGCTGAACAAAAAGTAAAGCAGCGCATCCTGAGCTGCTTAGGAACGGAGCAGATGTTCCGGTTGCTGGGCGACAGCGACACGCGCGTCATCATGAAGACGCTGGGCTTACTGCGCAACCTGCTGTCTACCAGACATCATATAGACGCCATCATGAGCGAGTACTCCTCGCAAGTTATGCAGGTATGTTGTACTATGATCTATCACACTAATATTATAAATGCGAAAGTTTGTGAGTGTGTCAGTGTGTGTGTTTGTTACTTCTTCACGCAAAAACTACTGAACGGGTTTGGATAAAATTTGGTACACAGATAGTTTATAACCTGGATTAACACATAGGATTGTTTTTATCCCGATTTTATCTTCCCGTGGGATAATATTCAAGTTGTAGCGGGTGAAGCCGCTAGCAACAGCTAGTAAATAATAAAACTATGTAAAACCACTTTTAACGAAGCCGGAAGGCAATGGTTTTTCCCGTCATAGTTTTTATTTTTTGTTCTGGACCGTTCCTGGGAACTTACGTGTGTCGGAGATATTTACAGGTTATAAAAAAAAAACAAGTTTGGTTTTGTTTTTACTTGCAACAAAATGATAGATTGGAATACTTGTGATGAGCTATGATTTGAGATCTATTTCAATTACGGGACTTACGCCCATTTTGACCATGGCCCTTTGTGGGAGTAGTAGCATTGGCAGTCATTAATGTCCGCATAAATCTGTGCTACAAATATCAGGTCCTTTGTGCTACAAATATCAGGTCCTCTGTGCTACAAATATCAGGTCCTCTGTGCTACAAATATCAGGTCCTCTGTGCTACAAATATCAGGTCTTCTGTGCTACAAATATCAGGTCGTCTGTGCTAAAAATGTTGCGCAACGTGACTTGCAACATGTTAATGCAATAAATTACTCAGAGAATGCTAGCAATGTTCCGATATGAGGCAACGTCAAGCGAAACTAAATATATACCAGATTCTTACCAAAGTATACTGTGAATGACGACTCGGTAAATAACTAACGACTGAGGAGTCGAATTGTTGCAACTTACAGTATCAAATCTGTGCTTCGACTGAGCTATGACTCCGTCTCTGTCTTGCACTGCACTTGGAAGTCAAGTTGTGCGACAGTGATAGCCAAAACATGCCTTAAAAATATATAAAAGAAACGATAATGTAACCAAGAACTACTTACTTTTAAATAGCAAATCACAAAACCAACACAATCATAAAAACATTAAGAAACCGACATAACTATAACTACAGGTCACAATATACGTCCCTACTATCCGAGCTTCCGAGCCAAAGTAAGCGCGCTCGGAGCGTGCGCTGGCTTAAAGACATTGCCTCCTTCACTCGCTGCCTCACCACAAACATGCGATATTTACCTTTTCGGCTGAGGAATTCTCTAATAATAGGCATACCGGCCTTGGTCAGTCTAATAAAAATATCTCTTTCCTTGTCACCAGGCTGTGATAGTAGTACTAGAAGGTTCGTACCCAGCGGAGGTGAAAGAACAAGCGCTATGCATCCTCGGTAACATCGGCGACGGCGAGAAGGCGAAGGACCTCATCATGGCCAACGAAGATGTGCTCAGAAAACTGGTCGATTACCTGGTAAGAACAATGTTTTATTGTTTGGGTGAATTATCCCGTAATCTACAGTCGAGGAATAAAAAGGCTAAGCATGTCTAGGTAAATTTTTCACTTACACCGTCCAACTTCTTTGTGTCGCTGGCACGACATTTTATTAGCCTAAAACGTTGCCTCTTCCACGGCGTCATTAGTGACAGTGCAGTGGTCTATGAGACTTAAGACCGAATAGCCACTAAACTACTACTTACCGAATAAATTAAATAGAATTTGTATGAATCTAATCTATTTGTATTTGTGTGTTTGTATGAATCTGCTAAGTAAGTTAACTTAAGGGGACGGTGAACGAACATTTCTCCATACAAACGTAATACCAAAATCATTCGCGATACGAACATATTACCAACTTAAAATTATGTTATTCGGATACAGACGATATTTATCTAGGTTCCTATTAAACTTTTTTTTTTTTAAACATTTACTATAGTAAATAGCAATAGTAAATAGCAATTCGCTTGCATTTCGTAAATAGTAAATGTTTTAAAAAAAAAGTTTTCTTATATAACCGCCATCTTCGATGTGTTAAGTGACTTTAGTTTAGTAATGATTGTATCTTCCGTCCTATAAACCATTTCAATTGAGATTTCAACGATTTCGAATACCACTCCCCCTCATGCATGATTGCTTTGCGAAAGCACCCACTTTGAACGAATATAATTCATTTAATTCGACATCCAATATAGTAGTGGGTTGTTGTGATAAATCTTCAACTCGCTTTCCAATATACAACAATATATACTTATACAGTTAAGCCAGAAAATGTATGTGCTTCGGTATTCTTCGTCACCCGTTAGAATTTTCGAAGTTGATGATTATTGCCGAAGCGCATACTGTTCCTGGTACATTTATACACTGCTTTATTTATTTTTCCTTTAGATTTTCCTTCTAGATTTGGCTAACAAACATGTGTTGCAGTGAATTCATAGGTTTGGAATGAATGACTTGATTTAGTTATTGAAATAAACCTGCTAGAATGTGAGAAGTGTGATTGTGTTATATTTTTTATTAGCTAGCACCTTGGTCCTGTAGCGAATTGGATATTGAGAATGAAAAACTATTTATATAAAGTACACAAATATATAAAGTACACAAATATATAAAGTACACAAAATTATATTTGATTAAATTCAGTATATCTGCGAATTATGAAAATGATGCTTGTGGAAGACAGAATAAATGATTTTACCATAGTAGATTCACAAACATTTCTAAGACATTCTTCTGAATTTAACAAAGTCCCTTACCCTGCAATCATAAAACCTAATAATCGAAGATGATGTAACGTTCTTGTTAAGATGACATAAAAGTTCATTTTTGCAAGAACGTCGCAGATCATATTGGGATGTTGGCCCTAGGTCCAAGCATCCAAACGGTCCTGGGGGCAAACATCGACCGAGTACGTCACGAGAGCGATTCAATGGGCGATGCAAAAGACGACGGAAGGTATGTGCTTATGTAAACAGAGCGAATAAGTGGATGTGTGAAACGTGCTAAGCTATAATCGAGCTTAAATGCGCTCTTGACTGGCATTTAGTACAAAAAATTCCATGTAGCATCAATGTGCTAAAGCCCAAATGGAAAGAAAAATAAATTACGCAGACAGCAAATATAAAGTTGTGTATGGAGCGAGTGTGTGTTGCTTTTTGTCTGTGATTGTACTACTGTGTAACTTAATTTAGGACGAGTTCGGGATGAAGCTTCGAGGAATTCGCAAGTTGACATCATGTTGAAGAGTACGCGTCGTAATTTTTAACAAGAAAGAAGGACCCTTCGGTTTTTTCGCTTGATTAAACGCAACGTATTATGACATGCGGCAAACTAAAGAAAAGAGATTTTTGGTAAAATATTAAACAGTAAGGGTTAGATAGTAATCAACGAAACGTCGTACAAACTATTGGCTTCAATTCCCACATTCGAATTTGCCACATTACATACTAACAATAAACTATAAAAAGGCATCGAAATACTGCTCCTTAACGCTGTCAGTCGGTAATGTGCCCAAAAGACTGGCGGCATTGCCTCGTTGTATGGCAACACTTAGCCTCTGGCCAAGATAAAAGCCAGCCCAATGGGTCACGAGAAGCGTCAACTAAGCGTTTGGAAATTTCCTTAAACAGACTATGAGCACTCGGACCCCACGGCCCCAGAGTTTCAACCGCAAACGGCTCGAAAATATAGTTTCCGCAAAGGTTACTATATTTACGCCGCTTGAGGTTCTCTGCAGCCGCACCGGCGCAGCACGATGAACTTGGAAGATGTGATGGCGCAAGAGTATCGACATATGTTGCGTCCCACACTAAAGGCCTACCCATGTTCTCTTATAATCTGAAGCTTCATGTATAAATCGTAAAAAAAACTTCTCTATCTCTATGAATTGTTGAAGCGAAATGTAATTTAATCGATGATGTGCGAAGAGTAATATTTTCAAATAAGACAAAGCAAAAGAGAGAGAGTCTCTCACGAAGACTCACGCTACGCTATTACTTTTATGAGCGATTTTTAAATCAGTTTTTGGTTATTTGATACAATATTTTTTTAAATTGTATTATTAACAAGTTCTGCACAAGAGAAATTAATTTATAATCATTCCTAGGCAGAATGCAAACAAAATCGAGCTCGCTTCGCTCGCTCTTGAAATCTCTTGGTTCTTCAGAGATTTTTCAGGATTTTAAAAATAGATAGATTTTTATATAAGGTAACAGTATTAAAAAGGTTGGGAACCACTGCAGTATAAGAAATAATTATATGATATTGAAACAATTGGGCTTAGTATAAGTAATATTGTTTTCCTACTCTTGGTTGCGGTAAATGAAAAAAAAAACGCACGCCTGTGAAATACATTGCATCTTAAACCTAATCGTAGTGCGATAAGAGAGCCAGTCTCTGGAAGTGTGTTGAAAAATATTTAAATTAGAACATAACGCTGTAAAGAAAACTGCACTTCGAATCAGTTAAGATTTGTAGATTACTTCTAATTTTAACCTGTTTCCTTTTGTTTGCCGTATATCATTACCTCATAGAAATTGTGAATTAGTGACGCTATTGAATGGTACAGTGAATAATACGTAAGTGTTTTTTTTCCAAAATCATGGGTCGATTTCGATGTCGATTTTTTCGAAAATGGGTTCGATTTCTGGCTAGTAAAATTTATTTTTCAAAAATCCAATTACGAACTTTTAGTTTGCATCCAAATCGGGCCCAAGGCTTCTTTGGATATTTTTCGCTATTCCTTATGGTTTCGGAATTTGCCATCCACGCCCACTTGAGAAATTCACTCTGTAAAGCAGTACTTTCATCGCGTAATTTCAGGGAGTGTCATGCCTTTAAATCATACGTCCCATAAATATGTGACAGGCATCAAGCTGAAAGTTTTGTGATACGTACAGTGGTTTAGTAGAAAAATGCAAAAAACTGTGTCCAGCCAGCTTGAATTTACGTAGAAAACTTTTGGCTGGCACTTCCGAATCCCACATAACGGGAGCGTTTTCGAATATGGTTCCTTTACTAATACTTGGTGACGCAATGTGTGACAGTAATAACGTTTGATTTATGCCGTCACATGCAAGGGTATACGAGATATCAATGAAAACTTAATGTATACTTGTGTCCAGCCAGCTTGAACTCAGGCTGGCTGGACACGTGTATCTCCGCTGCCTGATGATCTACGACCTTCAAAATGATATCAAAATGTTGTGACGGGGACGATAATGATAACCTGAATTTGTGACGGAGAAACTTTGCGTAGTTTCAAAGATATTGATCTATTAAATTTTCCCATACAAACACTGTAGTAGGGTTACCTATATTGTAGGTTTTATGTAGGACTAAGTATATTTTAAGGTGTTTTCTTTAATGGACGAAAATCCGCGAATTGGTGATACTAATACGAACAACTAGATATTTAAGTCAATAGAAGACAAAAGTGTAGAAGTGAGGAATGGGGGGGGGGGGGATTTTTTTTAATGTTATTGATTATTTACGTGCAGATACCTATCTAATCTTTTTAGTAGATAAGTATTGGTGTTTTTTATGGTAAGTACATAGGTAGATATTGTGTCAGGATAACAGACTAATGCTCTAAGTATTAAATTTAATTATTAAAATAATTTATTTATTTGGGCTTATAGAGCGTTTCAAATGACGAAAATGACGACGATCAACTCCATTTGCACTTCAATAACCCCCGCCTTGTACCAAAGCGTTGTTTTTACCGCCGCCCTAAGTGTTTGAAGCGCAAATGAAGTCGGTGGTCGTCATTTTAATCACATAAATAACTGAATAAACTAAAATATTCTTCAATACCAATTTATGGAAAAGAATAAAATTATTACACAAAATAAATCACAGCATCAGTCTTCATTTGGTTTTAGTACGTACTGCCATTATTACGCTGTCACAGCCTGTGTACAATCTCAGTGTCAGTGCATCAGTGTTGCCAACAAGACCGATGTAGAATCTGCTAAAATGGTGTTAAAATTATGCCAATTGCTTTATAGAAATGCTAAAAAATCTGCTAACATTTTTCAGTGTCAAATGAAACGTAACATAGTTTTAACTTTTTTATTATTTAACAAAATATACATACTGTTTTAATCGACTATGATCTCAAATACTCTTTCCATTATGTTGGCACCAGGAGCGCCAACAATATAGTAAAGGGATTTCTTTTCTAAATGGAAATAATTGCGTACGCATTAATGTATTTTATTTTATAATTATTTTATACTAGCTTTTGCCCGCGACTTCGTTCGCGTGGAATAGTGACTTCCGGCAGATTTTTGGTTTATCTCGCAAAAAAAAAAAAAACTATCCTATGTCCTTTCTCAAGTTCCAAACTATGTCTGCACCAAATCGGTTCAGTAGTTTAGGCGTGAAGCAAAGACAGACAGACAGATATGCTATATGCTAAACAACGAATAAGTTTGCTAAACAACATGAAAAAATGCTAAATTGGCATCACTGAGTGCAATGCACTTTGTTTTTTTTTGTTAGTGTTTTTAATTATTATTTTGAATTAACACATACTTACGCTTTTTACTGCAGGAAAACCTTTTATTCCCACGGAGAAATCAAATACAAAGCAGGCGTGGCTGCTACCGGCCGATTAGTCGATTAAAAAGAAATCCTTTATTTATGTAAAAATTATGGTCACCTCACAATATTAATGGATGTTTGTATGGGAAAATTTAAATGATCAATATCTTTGAAACTACGCAAAGTTTCTCCGTCACAAATTCAGGTTATCATTATCGTCCCTGTCACAACATTTTGATACCATTTTGAAGGTCGTAGATCATCAGGCAGCGGAGATACACGTGTCCAGCCAGCCTGAGTTCAAGCTGGCTGGACACATACATTAAGTTTTCATTGATATCTCGTAAACCCTTGCATGTGACGGCATAAATCAAACGTTATTATTGCGTCACCAAGTATTAGTAAAGGAACCATATTCGAAAACGGTTCCGTTATGTGAGATTCGGAAGTGCCAGCCAAAAGTTTTCTACGTAAATTCAAGCTGGCTGGACACAGTTTTTTGCATTTTTCTACTAAACCACTGTTCGTATCACAAAACTTTAAGCTTGATGCCTGTCACATATTTATGTGACGCCCGTTGATATGCAAAAAGTCGTCAAAATCACTTCCGTTACCGAGATTGAGAGACCAGCGAAAAGTGGTTTTTCAAGCTGGCTGGACACGCTTTCGATCGATTATCTAAGATTCTGTAGCGTCACCTATTCTGAAATAAGGGTGTTTAGCCGTCACATAAAGTGCCCTATTGACCTAGTTAAATGCGAGCAGTTTTGAAGTTTTGTCTAGCCAACCAGAGTCACATCAAAATTTTTGTTAATGTTTAGATGACATGATAAAGATTTAGGTCAGGTGTCCGCCAAAGCGGTATGTGCAAGATTCGACCGATTCGACATAAGAGAGACGCCATAATTATGGATTTCAAGCAATGGGATTGGTCGATTTCCCACGTCTCCTATACGCTGCGTTTGTGGAAACTTCGCCTTACAATGTTCTGTATTTAGGCTCATCCGGAGAGCAAGCTGCAGGAAGCGGCGCTGTTCGTAGCGGGCAACCTGGTGTGGCGCGGCGAGGCGGGCGCCGGCGCGCGGCAAGCGCGGCTGGCCGAGCTGGGCGTGCTGCGCGCGCTCAAGCAGATGCGCGCAAGGCACGACGCCGCTCATCTGCACGAGAAGTGAGTACATACTCACCCGCTGTACTACACATAGTCTAGTCAACACAACCTGGTGTGGCGCGGCGAGGCGGGCGCCGGCGCGCGGCAAGCGCGGCTGGCCGAGCTGGGCGTGCTGCGCGCGCTCAAGCAGATGCGCGCAAGGCACGACGCCGCTCATCTGCACGAGAAGTGAGTACATACTCACCCGCTGTACTACACATAGTCTAGTCAACACAACCTGGTGTGGCGCGGCGAGGCGGGCGCCGGCGCGCGGCAAGCGCGGCTGGCCGAGCTGGGCGTGCTGCGCGCGCTCAAGCAGATGCGCGCAAGGCACGACGCCGCTCATCTGCACGAGAAGTGAGTACATACTCACCCGCTGTACTACACATAGTCTAGTCAACACAACCTGGTGTGGCGCGGCGAGGCGGGCGCCGGCGCGCGGCAAGCGCGGCTGGCCGAGCTGGGCGTGCTGCGCGCGCTCAAGCAGATGCGCGCAAGGCACGACGCCGCTCATCTGCACGAGAAGTGAGTACATACTCACCCGCTGTACTACACATAGTCTAGTCAACACAACCTGGTGTGGCGCGGCGAGGCGGGCGCCGGCGCGCGGCAAGCGCGGCTGGCCGAGCTGGGCGTGCTGCGCGCGCTCAAGCAGATGCGCGCAAGGCACGACGCCGCTCATCTGCACGAGAAGTGAGTACATACTCACCCGCTGTACTACACATAGTCTAGTCAACACAACCTGGTGTGGCGCGGCGAGGCGGGCGCCGGCGCGCGGCAAGCGCGGCTGGCCGAGCTGGGCGTGCTGCGCGCGCTCAAGCAGATGCGCGCAAGGCACGACGCCGCTCATCTGCACGAGAAGTGAGTACATACTCACCCGCTGTACTACACATAGTCTAGTCAACACAACCTGGTGTGGCGCGGCGAGGCGGGCGCCGGCGCGCGGCAAGCGCGGCTGGCCGAGCTGGGCGTGCTGCGCGCGCTCAAGCAGATGCGCGCAAGGCACGACGCCGCTCATCTGCACGAGAAGTGAGTACATACTCACCCGCTGTACTACACATAGTCTAGTCAACACAACCTGGTGTGGCGCGGCGAGGCGGGCGCCGGCGCGCGGCAAGCGCGGCTGGCCGAGCTGGGCGTGCTGCGCGCGCTCAAGCAGATGCGCGCAAGGCACGACGCCGCTCATCTGCACGAGAAGTGAGTACATACTCACCCGCTGTACTACACATAGTCTAGTCAACACAACCTGGTGTGGCGCGGCGAGGCGGGCGCCGGCGCGCGGCAAGCGCGGCTGGCCGAGCTGGGCGTGCTGCGCGCGCTCAAGCAGATGCGCGCAAGGCACGACGCCGCTCATCTGCACGAGAAGTGAGTACATACTCACCCGCTGTACTACACATAGTCTAGTCAACACAACCTGGTGTGGCGCGGCGAGGCGGGCGCCGGCGCGCGGCAAGCGCGGCTGGCCGAGCTGGGCGTGCTGCGCGCGCTCAAGCAGATGCGCGCAAGGCACGACGCCGCTCATCTGCACGAGAAGTGAGTACATACTCACCCGCTGTACTACACATAGTCTAGTCAACACAACCTGGTGTGGCGCGGCGAGGCGGGCGCCGGCGCGCGGCAAGCGCGGCTGGCCGAGCTGGGCGTGCTGCGCGCGCTCAAGCAGATGCGCGCAAGGCACGACGCCGCTCATCTGCACGAGAAGTGAGTACATACTCACCCGCTGTACTACACATAGTCTAGTCAACACAACCTGGTGTGGCGCGGCGAGGCGGGCGCCGGCGCGCGGCAAGCGCGGCTGGCCGAGCTGGGCGTGCTGCGCGCGCTCAAGCAGATGCGCGCAAGGCACGACGCCGCTCATCTGCACGAGAAGTGAGTACATACTCACCCGCTGTACTACACAGGGAGTAATGGAGTTTCAATGCATAGCTTTGTGCTCCACTTTCTATCCTGCCCTCTTAACCCAAACCCAAAACATGCAGCCCAATTGACTTGCGCTACCACCGTAGACGCGTGAGTGTCGACGTTTCGGCCCCATAAGTCGTAAAACTGATTGAAGACTTACCCCCGTATTTATAGTCAAGTCAAAGTAATTACTTGGACTTAAGTAATTACTTATGCAAATATTTTTATGCAATGGGCAAGAATTTAAACGAAGTTAGAACCGTCAATGAAAGCAAAACTAAGAATTCTAACGTTTGATAGTTCTAACATTCAGGAATTACTAAACTACAGAGAAAAAAATCAGTCAGAAAATCAGTGTTAGTCTTTAGGCTCTGTCGAAAACGTGACGAGAAGACTCGACGAAGCTTCCCAAACGCTGCCCACTTCAGCTGGACTTTCTATAAGCCTCCCTCTCAAAGTTGTTCTTCCTAACCTTATAACCTTGTTATAGTACCTTAATAATTATGTAGTTTTAGTAGTACATTGTAGTAAAAGTAGTAATTGAATTTCAGAGTGAAGACGGCTCTGGCGCAGTTTAATGACTTCACATAATGCCGCAAAGGGCACCGGCACAAACGAGCGAGACGATAGTGTCGGTTTAGTTATAGTAACGCTTGTGATTCAGTCGAAAGCCGACAGTGAGTTATCCAGTCATAAACCTTATGATATTACGACACTACGTGTAGATCTAAGTATTTAATTGTACAAAAATAAGTTCACAAATTGTTATGGCGACGAGGAGTGTTATTGAATTTATTTATTATTTAATTTATCCCTGTTAACTTCATCGTTCATTGTCAGTAATTGTATATTTGGTATGTCATAGCGTGTATGTAACATTTTGACGAGTATCTCCCCCAAAGATTCGATACGCGTTTCTAACGACAAGAGGTGCTAGAACCCCTCGCGAAGTGGATATTTTTGTGAAACTAGTGAAATGTAGTAAGACTACAATAGTGTAACTTAGTTGTTGATATAACGGCTGTTTTATATGCGTGTGTATATTGGAATCATGTTTATTGGTGGTCGTTGTCCGACGGTGGATGTCGTCATTATTTTGTGAATTCTCTTGCTTTGATAAAATCATTATAATTATTGTAATGTAAGGTTTGAACCACTTGGTATTTTTACAATAATTATGAAATTATACTTTATTGTTTATTGAAAAAGAATCTGACGACGTTTAATGATTGAATAAATTGATGTTTTTGACTAAAGTGATGGTTGTTGAAGGGTGATACCAGTTTTACAATCAGTATTGCCAGTTGACGAAAATTATATTGAATGAATAAATTAATTATATCTGTAATATTTTGTGCCTCTTCTATCTTTTAGTGTTGTTTGCTAATGTTTTGAAGAAAGACTCAAAATTTAAAATATTAAATAACTTGATCTTTTTTGGGAATATATTATTATTATAATAATAAGTGACATTTACGCAAATTAAATAAATCTTTGCGTTTCGAGTAACTATTTTCAGCCCTCCCAGCGCAGAGCTAGTAAAATATTAATAATATCCACGGTCGGACTAAAACAAAATAAATTGAAAACGGAAGTACGAACATTCCTCTTCTTGTTTCCTAAATATTGAGAAAAATGTAAATAAAATGCCATGAAAACAAAAACAAGAAGAGTTTCGTACTTCTTTCATGAGAATGAGTCTCATCATATGATGGCAGTGTATAGCAGGTAGCTTTTGATAACGCAATCAATGTATGAGTCTGTATGACTGTATGTAGATAACTAATTCTAATACTTTTACCTTCGGAGTAAATGCTTATGGACTATTTTATAATACATAATGTACTTGATGCCAACGCTATTGCAAATGTAATCTTCCATTTCCTTAAAACTATATTTTGATGTCATTTGGTTGGGCTTCGAAAAGAGCAGTAATAAAGTATTTTACGAAAACGGTTTTCTGGTTATATAATAAATATTCTAATGAATAATTTGACACTAATTTCCAGTACATTTTTATATAAAGAAAACAACCGATGTTTTTGTAATCTTTCTATGTTCTTTTTCCACCCTTTTCGGAGCCCATCTTATCAGTTAGACCGATGTGATTTCGACTTACATTGATGTATCTGACATAAAGGCAATTTAATGTCTTAAATAAAAATTGCAACTTTTCATATCAATTCACATTATTTTAATAATTCCGATATTTACGTGCGGCGTATAATTTGGAAACGGGTAGATTGGTTTAGTTATATTATAAACTGAAAATGTCGGATCATAAATTACTAAGCAACGTTTGTGGCAGGCGCGGTCATAAAAGGAACTAGCGAGATGGTAAGATACTCAGAGTGGAGATTTTAGTAACGCCGATTGGCACGTTTTAAGACCGCGACTGGCACACGACTGTGTGTTTAGTACCAATAATGTGAATTAATAAGAAAATTGACCAAAACCATATTATGTATAATTATTAAGTCTTTGAGCAAGGTAGCTTATTATAAACATTTTTGCTCATTTGATTATGTTGTAGTTTGAGCTATCAATCACGATAGCCGAATTTTGTACATTATTTTGATACTTTTATTGGATAATTGTAATTATAATTTAAAAATCGTTAGTGCTTGTATGAAGTATTTGGTTCGTTTAAATATTCTGACTTAATAGCTGTTTTCACACTTGTTTGCTGTCAAACGATGGAATTATTATTATAGCTAGCCGATATTGTCCCACTGTTGGGCAAAGGCCGTCCTCCGTTCCTTACAAGGGTGAAGATTTTGCACTGTTTTTCAATTTTCAAGGAATGAATCCAGTTCGTCCCACCATCTCCTTCGTGGGTTAGCGCGAGTGCGACCCATGTCACTGTTTCAGGGCTCCATTCCTTATGTCGGGGCTGCGAGTCCAGGAACATGGGTGGTTTTAGTCAGTAGAAGTCTGACACTCCCTACCGCTCTGCCCAGAGCGGGAGGAGTCATTTGATGATTTTCAAAACCCAAAAAAAAGATGAAATAGTAGTTTACTTACCGTCCTATCCAACTTGTGTGCAACGTTGCACAGTCAGAATGTATTCAATTTTATTACCCTGTGTGCTTCAAACATTTTAATCGTGAGTCAAATGTACTGAAGAAACAAGATCTTTTTTGTTCTAAGACTGTACCAATAACACACAGAATATTAAAATTGAACGCAAACTTGTGACTCTTAAGGTCGTTATAGGGATGCGACCCAGTTTTGCTCGTGCAAGTTTACTTGATCCTTGACATTATCCATAATTATTCGTTTTTATGCGTCTTTTAGACAAACAAGACAAGTGTGAAAAGGTTATTATTCATTTTGACGCTTTTTTTTTCTTTAAAAATTTTATACAAATTATGTTCAAATGACTGATAGATTAGGCTAATTCTTCGACGAATATATGAGTTTTGATTATTTCAATGAATGAGTCAATTCCCATCCATTTTTATTTTGCTGTATTTATTGTAATTTGCAAATCTCTTCTTTTAATTTACTGTAACCAAAATGTTTATTTTCGCTCATATTTTTGACATTGCGAGTTCTGATATGTAAAATAATATTATTTATGACAAGTTACGTTTTTTCATGTTAATATGAAGATAATGCGAAAACTGTTTTTGTTTTATTTTCTGCGATCAGTAATTCCTTTGCCGGTACTAATGATGGTTGGTTGTGTAAGGGCTGATTCACACTGAGTCCGTCAACGACGATTCGTCAAAAAGACGATACGTAATGACGGATGAACGTTCACATTGCGGAATCGAGTTTTTTCACGATTCATCAAAATATCCGAATAGATGTTCACACTGAATTCGTGATTCAGAATTCAGTCTTGGACAAACTACGTCATAACGATTCGTGATTTAAAACTTAAGGTTTTTGAAAAAATACGAAACGTCATATAAGACGTATCCGTCATTTTTCACGGTTCCATAATAGTGTAAACACGGGCAATTAAAATGTATAGTCGCCCATACAAATCAAAATAACGATTCGTGAAAAAAGACGATTCGTCAAAAAACACGAATCGTCTTTGACGGATTAGTGTGAATATGTAATAGTCGTTACGTTGTCAGAGTCGATAATATACTGTTAGGAAGACTACAGCAACCAAAGTCTCTGTTTTCCTAATTTTGTTTATTTCACTTTATTATTTATTTATCAACTTACATCTACCATTACAGGGTAACCCGAATGCGATAAATGTGCCTGACATGCAAAGACTAGTTTATTAAAAATACACTTATCAGTATTTATTAGGTCACTACAAGGGGAAGGAGTAACTACCGCTTTCCTTAAACCGCCCGATCTTGCGGTTTATATAGTGTTCATCATTTAGTTTATTTTAATTTAATGCACATAATTCTTAAATCTCGGCAGCCGTTTGCGAGCATTGTCGTCCTGAGGCTTTTTTGCAAGCTGTCCGTAATTTTGACCGTTTTCTGCGAGCCGGTCTTCCTAGGTCTTTTTTGCGAGCTTACCGTTATTCCGGCGGTTTCTTGCGAGCTGTTCGTCCTACGTCTTTTTTGCGAGCTGCCCGTCATCTTGGTAGTCGTAGGCGTCGTAGTTTTTTTTTCGTTCGTCATCTCGGCAGTTTCTTGCGAGCTTGCCGTCATTTCGGCGGTTTCTTGCGAGCTGCCCGTCATCTGGGCGGTTTTTTGCGAGCTGCCAGTCATCTCGGCGGTTTTTTGCAAGGCGGTCGTGTTAGGTCTTTCTTGTGAGCTCGTTCTCCTAGGTATGGCTAGCAAGCTGGTCGTCCTAGGTCTTTCTTGCGACCTGCCCGTCAATCCGGCGGTTTCTTGCGAGAGTGTTGTCCTAATTTCTTCATGTGGTCCGTTTCCACCGGTTTCTGGCGAAGGCATTACATTTCTAATTTTCTTCACCACCTTCAAAATCTTTGTTTGTAATTTTTTCTTTGTATAGGCATCCATTCCTCGGAATGTTTTCCAAAATGATCTTATAAAAAGTAAGTCCGCTTCTTCCTCTGCCGTAAGTGGGTCAACTGTTTTCGCAGGTGGAACGACTCGATTGGTCGATTTTTGTAGCCATGATGCCTGTGGTGCTTCGGTTGCTGCCCGTGGTGCTTCGCTTGCTGCCCGTGGTGCTTTGCTTTCTGCCCGTGTTACTTCGCTTTCTGCCAGTGGTGCTTGGCTTGCTGCCTGGTTATGTTCTGCAGCATATAGATGCGGAATTAAAAAACGTAACTGATCATAATATTCGAAGTTAATTCTTGCCATTCGATGTCGGATGTTAAATTCAGCCTTGAAAGAACATTTTAAAGCGTCCCATCTGTCGTGAACTATTGCGACTGAAATATAAAAAAGTTAAGTTAAAGTACGATGTTAAAAAGCAGGTAAAAGGTAGGTAAGGTGCATTTTATGAAAAAACGGGTGAAGGGTACTCGATATTGGTAAAATTCTAAATAAACTAAAGCAAGGATGTGTGTATCCTTGCAGGCCGTGAACCTTGAGCAACACTATCGTAAGGTAAGTTTATACATAATTTTGAAAGGGGGTTTTATTCAAGTGACAGGAATAAAAATTAGGTACCTCAACCTAATTAAATGCACTCATGGGGTACAGTTCCGTTCGGGCAATGCACAAATATTGTGGGTAACGGTTCTAATTTTTGTTTCATAGCAATCGCTGCTCTCTATCAAACGAAATATGTATTTAAAGTCTTCAAGAAGAACCAACTTTCCATTATTACGTAAGCTACATGCAACGACGTCTCATCATCATCATTCTTTTGCCCTTATCCCAATTCATTTGGGGTCGGCGCAGCATGTCTCTTCTTCCATACTTACTTCTGTTTCTCGTCATCTCATGAGACACCTCCTTTCTTGCCATATCATTCTTAAGGCTGCGGTTCCACTGAGGTGGAGCGGAGACGAGCTGTGCCGCGATTCACCAATCACATGGTTTGAAATCCACGTCTCTTAGCAGCTATATGGATTTGCAGCATGTGATTGGTGAATCGTGGCACAGCTCATCTCCGCTCTGTTCCGCTCCGCCTCAGTGCTGCGGTTCCAATCACATGGCTTGAAATCCACATCTCTTCTCCTCTCCAGCACTACAGCCCCGCTCCGCTCCGACTCAGTGGAACCGCAGCCTTACACAGTCCATCCATGCAACAACACTATTGAAGCAAAATGGTACTGCATTATTATTTAAATATAGGTGTCTGACCGACTATGTTTATGATATGTTTTGATAAAATAATATTATGCTTGTAGTGTTATTTAGGAATACTAAGAAAAAAAAAATATTTCATAAATAATATTGCCTTGCAAATAAATAGATGGATAGTTTTTTTTAGTTTTTTGCAACAGATTGACTTAACATTAATTTACAAGTACTTTTTGGAAGTCGTGAAATATTCTTTTGTTTTTCCTTTTAAATTATCAAAGGACAATGGGCAAATACATCCCAGCTTTAAATAACATTAAGATAATTATACATCAATAAATAGATCTCTTCAAAAATATATGTCGGAGATTCAATCGGATTAGCGTCCGCGTGCTCGATATTGGTGTCTGCCATGTTATTATTTTATCAATCAGTGCGCACGACCGGCACAGGCGCTGTCTTTTTAGCAAGAAGCTCTAATAATAAAACGAACGCATTACTGACAGATACAACAGACACTGACAGCGAGGACATTGACAAGTCCGAAATCGTCTATGATGTTTGCAAGGAGTATTTCCTCTAACACGGCCATTCTGCAAATCAACGCGCTCTCGCGTTGAGTCTAAACGGCACCAATGTAGGCAAAGCGTTTCAGACGGCTTTCAACCTCCTCATAAATCAATGGGACTCAAAGCAAAGCGTGAAAGCTTTCAGCATTAGTTAGAAGGCAGTGCATTCATTAAATCTCAAAGCGTAGAAGCTTTCAGCAATACTCCTTGATCAATACATGATTCAGCTCAACCTCACCGCAAAGCGTAGCAACTTTCAACAACAACACTGCAAAGCGTAGCAACTTTCAACAACAACACCGCAAAGCGTAGCAACTTTCAACAACAACACCGTAAAGCGTAGCAACTTTCAACAGCAACACCACAAAGCGTAGCAACTTTCAACAACAAAGGACAAAGCGATAAAACTTTCAGTCCGTTTCTCTGACGAAGCGTGATAGCTTCCATCGTGATAAATCAGCAATAATCGCATGTTTATTGCTCCAAAGTCGTAATCAAAAACAATAACATAGGAGTTCTCCGTTTCAACAAAACTTAAAACATCTCAACAATTCTACAAACAATGTAGCATAAATTCATAATTCGTTACTAATCATCATACCAGGCTGCGGCGACAGTACTTAACAATTTGAAAAAGTGACAAGACATTCGGACAATAGGGGATCGGACAAAAAAAAACTAATTAGTCCGTCAGATAGATTTCCAAAAATTATTGGACACGTATTTTTTCTTTTTTCACGTAAACTTAAAATGAAGACGATACAGTGCTTCGAAAACTCGTGTGACGTCATATGATAGTACATTTTAACGGCACAAGTGACGTTTCAAGCCCCACTCCAAGATCTTTGACGCGTTTTATCTTCGTCATTTTTTATTGATTTGCTATAACAAAAAACACGTATTCAATATTTTTCGATAATCTATCTTACGGACTAAACAAAATCATATTATTTTGACCCAGTCCGATCCCCTACTGGATATTAGCGTTATCTTTTATGACACACTATTGACCCCGTCCCCCAGATATCGGCTCAATCATGTAACGCTCATTCGGTCAAACTTTCGTGATTTTACAAGGACCACAAAACTTTTAACTTTCCGCTTAATTTGTTAGTTATGCGGGGATTTTTTTGAACTAACACTAGATCGCCTTCTACAAAAGGACGAATCGCGGCTTTATTAGCGTCATACCTAGCGTATTTTATCTTCTTTTTGCTTGCTCGTCCATCCTATCCTTAGCTGCTTTTCTTGTTTCTAACTTTCTATCAAGTCTAGTTCATTGTGAATATCAATATCCACCGCGAAAAAGTTTAACCTGGGTGGAGTTTTGTTACAACCAAATAACAACTGGAATGGACTTTTGCCCGTACTTTTGGATACTGTGCAATAGGGGATCGGACAAAAAAAAACTAATTAGTCCGTCAGATAGATTTCCAAAAAATATTGACCACATATTTTTTCTTTTTTCACGTAAACAAAAAATGAAGACGATACAGTGCTTCGAAAACTCGTGTGACGTCATCTGATAGTACATTTTGTACCTTCATGTGACGTTTCAAGCCCCACTCCATGATCTTTAACGCGCTTTATCTTCGTCAATTTTTATTGATTTGATAAAACAAAAAACACGTATCTAATATTTTTCGATAATCTAACTGACGGACTAAATAGAATTATATTTTTTTGAGTCAGTCCGATCCCCTATTCAAAACGAGTTGGACCTCAACGATAACAGACTTCCAAGATTTGTTTTCGTGATTTTCGGCGACTGTAAAACAATTAGTCAGTACGGACATTATCCGTTCTACCTGTCCATTGGCATGACAAATGCGACTGGCGATTTCATGGAACTCGATTGACCACTCTCTACAGAGGCTTTGGAAGTCTTGCCCTGTGAACGAAGTGCCTTGATCGGAATTGATTCACTTGGGTGTTCCGATTATGAGAACGAAATTTCGAAGAGCTTCACAGTCGTATCGAGAAGTCAAGTCTTTAACAGCAGTTAAAAGCAGACAATACCTGCTCTAGACTATGGAACGCCTCCTACAAGTTTAAGGTGTCTGCCATGTTATTATTTTATCAATCAGTGCGCACGACCGGCACAGGCGCTGTCTTTTTAGCAAGAAGCTCTAATCTAATAATAAAACGAACGCACTACTGACAGATACAACAGACACTGACAGCGAGGACATTGACAAGTCCGAAATCGTCTATGATGTTTGCAAGGAGTATTTGCTCTAACATATATATTTTTCATGAATATGTGCTTTATAATGTTTTAGATCTGGTTTTAGTAACAATGGTTTTACGGTCGGTCAGACAGATATTCAATTTGCCCCAATAGCGTTAAGATATAAGTACAATGCATAGGAGAATATTAATTTATTACTATCATTAGACGGCTATTCCTATTTAACAAAGGAAGTGGTACACCTTCATAAACACTTCGCTGTTTACTGAAATGAAAAGAAGAAAAAAGCCATGAAATAAAATAATAATGTATCTATGTACAGTGCGATCAAATTATCTTGGCAGGTCTGAACATAGGCTCTGCGAACTTTTACACATGTAAACTTGTGAAGAAAACTGTTATTGAAAGATAAACCAATACTTAAACAATCAGAAAATATCTAATTTAAACAGTGAGAAATACAAATAAAATAAATATCATAACACTTTTATACATTAGTTGTAACAAAATGACCTGCACGAAGTTCGGACCTGCCAAGATAATTTGATCGCACTGTAATAGGAAGCAATCATTCTAACCTATGTCCATTTGATCACGCTGGCTATATTTCTCCCATCCTTCTACTATTGTTTTGCAGACGTGGATTAGTGTTTGTGTCTTGAAGTCTTTGTTGTTGTAATGTGGTGATGATTCATCGTAGAATTCTGGTCGACCTTTCATACACAAAATTAGTTTATTCAAATCAATCATTTTGTTGCTATAAACACGCTGTGTGTCAGTCGGGCCGTCGGGCGACACAGGTTGGTAGGTACTCACTATTTCACTAAATGGGAGTTAGAGGGAGAGGGGTCAATCGCTCAATACTTTGATGATAATATTGAGAGATGTCGCCCGACATCTAATAATCCATGTGAACAACATCACGTATTACTAGGGTCCCAAAACTACGTATTTATATCTAATATTATTAGCAGCAACGTTTGGGTAGGAATGTAATAAAATGTAATTTTATAATTATTAGATGAACTAGGCTGATAATATTTTTCCCGACTTAAACAAACAAGATGTTTGACATTGACGTTTCATACAGTGTTGCCAGATGACCGTCTCGCGTTCCCCCCAAACTTTCTCCGAAATCCCCCCAAAATCCAGGTTTTGACGTGACAACGTCTTATAAATTGGTTTGCCGGGTGACACTTCAAGAAACTGCGTTACGCTCCGCTCACGTTATGCGCTCACAATGAGAGCGAGTGAGAGGCACGCGTCCCTTCCACTCGGGCATGGTTAGCCCGCCTAAGAGCGAGAGAGACAGACAAACTTCTTCCTACTATACGAATGAATATTCACATTAAAATTATTTTACCACTCAAAGTCGTTGTCACGTAAAACTTTCGCCCGTATACCGACTTTACAGGCAACCAATTTTTTTTAAGAAAAAAACCCCCACAAATGGAAAAAAAAATTTTCATTAATCATTATAGATTTTTGAATAAAAAAAAGAAAAACAATTTTATGCTATTTCAGCAATGGCTTCCATGACACAGTCAGTATCTTTACACGAGTCGTCTGCAGTCCCGTACATTTTTTCAGAGTTAAATCTCTTTAACACATTTGCACTGGGTTTAAAATGAATACACCCTTCTACTAATGAGTATCTTATTCTCAAGATGGATTCGGCAGTTTGAATGGCTAACCTGTTTCGTAGCTTGTCTTTTATAATCGCTACTTGCGAGAAGGTTCTTTCCACAACTGCGTTAGAAACAGGGCGCGGCAACTCCGGGGCCACTCGGCCATCATCGTGCGCAGCATTGTTTTCGTGTGTGTCAATGAATATAATGTCAATGATTATTTAGTGGTTTGATCGCGATCAGGTATTATATTTTCTAATCAAACATTAATTAAATAAATTTTGTACTTAAAAATCCCCCAATTCCCTCCAAACCCGTTTTTTTTTCCCTCCACGAATCCCCCCAAAAATACTGTCCCCCCAATTGTCCCCCCATACCTTAAAAAAACCCCCAGATTTGGGGGGATTCCCCCCAATCTGGCATCACTGGTTTCATAACTTCGTTTTTCGTTCAGAAATTTATTTTTATAGATAGGTAGTTATTGATCCAGTTTCTTAATAAAAAAATGTTTTAAGGTTTGATTTTAAAACCATAAAACAATTTTTTAGAAACTGTATCAATAACTATTTATTTTTAAATTATTTTAGCCGTTCTTTCGAAAGGCATCGATACCTGCCATCTAGTGAGGTTGTTATGATTTTAGAGATGCATTACATTTTGATAGGTCATGTACCAAATTCCAGATGTCGTCACTTCCGCAAAATAATTTCTGGTCAGGAGACTCAGGAGGCGTGACCCTCTTCCTCTATCTAACTTTCGTACCTCGGATTCGATCCGGCTGGAAGAGGACAATGTGTGGTGGTAGTTGTAGGTCTATCGATATTATTATTATTTTCGATACTAAATATTTTAATTTAAAATAGGAAATAATTTTAGTCTTGTCTGCTAATATTGACCACAAAGGGTGCGAAATAATATTGCGATTGTTTTTTTTCTAAGCTAGGTACCAGCACATCAAGCTTTGCTTTGACGTCGGACATACAGGAAGAGGCAACATTGTTCTTGTCGGTGAAGATGGACCGTGCCCTACTATGACGTCTTAAAACAGTCTTAACTTAAATCTTATTCCAGTCTCAGATTCCAGTGTGGAAACGTGACAGACTCCACTCTTTCCATGGAAATAGAGTATTCTAAAACAATAACCGTTCAGTCCCATTGACCCTCCTCCAGGTATTGCCGCCATATTTTTTCTTGTGTCGATAATGGTGGTGGCACGGATGCAGGAAGCGATCGTCATATTATCGGACCCGGAAGATATGTACAAGTACGACCGTACCAACGTAAATAACCACATGGAGGCGGAGGTAAGTTTTCTAACTATTTATTTCTGAAGGTATGTGGTCTATGGTTTCTTTATTTTGTTGTTACGTTATTTTTTAAGAGCGTTATGTTTCGGCCTGTATCTTTGTTCTTCATTTATGTACACCGATTTATCCGTGATTACTGGGCCATTCTAGGTACCTAGGTAACTAACATAATTATTTTATCAACTTTGCTTGAGTAATCGATGAATTAGTTTCTCTAATGCGTTATCTTTGCCTAGAGTCTTCCGAAAACGACTAGTCGCGCCTCGCGGTGAACGGTCGACATCATCATCACTCCATAGAAGACCACTGCTGGACATAGACCACTCGAATCGCACGCCATTTAATTCAGTCTTTGGCTACTCTCAGCTCAAGTTGTTAGGACAATCAAGCTTTTTTTCGTCACTTATAACCCTCCTTTTGGGCTTCGCCGCAGTCGGGTAAAAACCTAGGTACAATTTCGCGTTCTTAAACGTATCAGTAGAAAAGTAATTGTAAGTGTGAGTATTGTTCGCTGAAAACTTACTTCTTTGTATTCGATACAAAGAAACGTACCTACCTAAGTTTTCAGATTCGCAGAACTTAATTTGTGTAAGGACCAAACTATGTCAGTTACAGGTAGGTTATAAGTAGGGTGGTCTAATTATATTAGTTTTCTAGATACAGAGGTGTTAACCCAGAACTGGCTGAAAGTCGGCGCTAACCCAATACTGGCCAAAAGTCGGTGCGACGGGAACCGCACAAAGTTTAATTAGAGAAATTCACTGAATTTAGTTTTGCAGAGAAAGTCTGTCCGAAACCTTTCAGGATTGTGGTTGAAAGATTTGAAAACGAAAGAGGCTTGCAGAGATCAGGATGAAAAAAGAATTAAGAAACTAAATTCCGTTAGGTTTTACAAAAGAATTTAGTTGATTCTTATAAGTTTTGTTAAACCGTTGCTACTTTTATTCGTTAAATCGTTACCTACTTCCGGCTTCTAAATATAAAAGAGCTCTAGTTTCGGTGACTTTTGCAAGTTTAATACCTATTTGTTTGCCAGTGCCACTGACTTTAGAAACTTAGTTTGTTTTGCACTGTAAGGCTGATTTTAGAGTCACGCTGACCATCAGCGTTGACAGCTTAGCGCGTAGCTTGTCAGCGTCAAAACCGACCCTCTGAAGTTTTTTTTTTGTTTTTTTAGTTTCGGAATTTATCAAATGACTCTTCCTGATCTGGATGGAGAGGAAGGGAGTGTCAGACTTCTACTGACTAAAAACCACCCGTGTTCCTTCTTAGCCCTTTGTGTCTGGGGCCGCAGTGCCCGCAGTACCTATCTCTTTCGAACAACCTGATCATAAATCGGCCCAAGGGCTCGTTTACGGAGGCGCAGGGCGTCGCGCGGCGCGTGCAAAAGGCTCGTCTCGTTCTTTTTCATTAATTTACTGAGAGACAGGTTCACCGCAACAAACGCTGCGTTTTAATCTAACGAGCGAAAAATCGCTTCTCGACGATTGAAATCGTTAACGTTTTCATACATCACCATGTGTTTGAATTAAAAACGCAGCACGCGCCGCGCGACGTCCCGCCTTTACGTAAACATGCACTAAGAGGTCTATTTTGTTACGTAGCTACTAAATTAATCTTATGAGAACGTTTCAGCCATCAACAAGCGTTAAAGTCTACCAAAGACCTTTAACTAGATGCTCTCGACTACTCTCGAGATCTCGAGACTAGACTCGTAACCTTCAACAATCTCGAGATCTGTATCCACTACAGAATGGCACGTTTTGTGATCCAGCGCTGTTGTCGAGTCAGTGCATATCAAGAGCTCTTCGCTTCTCTTCTTGACCTTCGATCAATATCGGGGAAAGAAACTAGCGATGTAAGCTGATTTTTATTAAATGTTGATATTTTATGTAGTTTACAATAGTTTAGTTACAGAAGAAAGTTTTTTTTTTCAATATACTAACGTAAACGATGCAAAAGCCTTGGTAGGCTAATGTAAAAAAGGTGTACCGTAGTGTTTTTCATTTTTTTATTTAAATGTGACAAACCCGTCACACTATTCCCAAACCACTGCAACTCCTAAAAGCAAGAATCACAATGAAGCTCGAGTCAGCTCGACAAAGTCCCAGAGAAACAATTTAACTGTCTTCTAACCCGCTACGTCACAGCAAAGGAGTAAGGAATCCTAGTTTCCAGTTATGGAGTTGATTTGTGCGAAAATTCATATGTAAAGAAAAGGTATTCGAAACGAATCATTAGTATAGAGCCTTCACCTCTGTTGCTAACCGACCTGCGGTATTACAGAATTCATATAATAGGGTGCGAAACTAAACCCCGGTACGTAATTGAGTCTTTTTAGCTGAAAAATTGCTCTATGCCCGTAATTGATTATTAGGATCGAACCCATACATCTATTAAGGCGGTTAAGTGCGGTCTGCCCGGTAACCGTAAGTACCTACCTACTTGGAACTTTAATAATGAATACCTTCATAAGCACCTTCCTACAGCATCAAGCTACACGAAACTATTACATTTTCAATTGAACAAACATTTAACCTAATGCTTCAGCGATAGAATTGAAGCTTTAAACCTAAGGTCGAGGAGATACGGGGAAAAATCAAAAACAAAAGTCAATTATTTAAATTAGGCTTAGGCTAAAATTTATTTACAAGAGACAGTCCCCCAAAACGCACACTTTTCGACACCTAGTGTTTTAGCTGAAAAGAAGAAGTGGCGGAACAAACTCCCCAGCAAGAAAAGGAAAGTGCTCATGCCTTTGCCCCTAAAAAACCTAAGAATCTACGTCAGATTTTAGCGTCTGTATATCAGTACCTTTTCACTTAACATACAGCAATGAATAATTATTTCTTACCCAAGTGCCGTAGTAACCGAATACCTGCCATCTATACCTACTTTATAGTTGATGTTGGATAGTTCGAGAACTTAAGGCTTAAGTAGTCAGCAATATTAAATTCAATAACTACTTAAGTTGTGAGTAAAACGAGTTCAATAACTTGGGCGGTAGTTGTAGACGAACATTTTGAAGATAACTTTAGCGTTGTGGTAAAGTTCGCGATCCTATGTCTTGGCAATTTGAATGTGAATTAGTTCTGTTAGTACTCTTGTTATCTACATGGGATTCAAAGTAACGATAGGTAGCTATCTACAATAAAATCTGATTTTACTGTAAATAGGTACTTTTACCTGACTGCCTTGTTGGTCTAGTGATCGCAAACGCGACTGCTCAGCATGAGGTCCAGGGTTCCATTCACGGGTCGAGTAAAGTGCTATTGGATTTTTTCATTAGTAGCAGCCTCGGTGTCTGGATTTGTGCTCGGTAGGGTCGACACCAATTACATAGGACTTAAACATAACGGGTGTGTCCTTGCGTGCGTAGAACATGAACGCGCCGTCGACACGGCCTGTCGTCATAATAAGACGGACCGGATGGACTGCGAGCTAGCCCATTACGCACAGTCCACAAGCCCACGTAGATATACCTACTTAAGGAAGTTAAGTGTGCATCATATTCATATAACACAGCCTTAGATAGAGTACAGTGAGCACAAACAGAACAATCGTAATTCGCGGAACAAGATACTCGTAAATAAACTATGCAATGCAGTGTAAACATCTACAGTTTCCTTTGACGCTACGATGTTACGCACTGCAAAGCTGATTCCGAGAACTACTCATCAATACTTAGGACAGGTACTCACGGATGTATCAAGTTCCTGTTATATTAATACTTATTACACGACACGGTATTGGTAGTCGTATTTCTAGAATCCCGATGAAAAACCAAGACTGACAGGATTTTATTCATCGGAACTATTGGATATTCCAGGGATTCAGTATTACTATGAAGATATCATGTATACATTCTAAAACATAGTTTCGTACCTAATATATGTTTTTTGCTAAAATTTCGTTAGGGACAGCATAAGTATTAAGCCACCCGAATTTGTAAAATTTTCCCAACCAAGCTTAAACGATTATTTAGCTTTAGCGATAAAGTGGAAAATCTATTGTAGAAAGACAGATTGTAGTAGCTTGATTGATGTGCTGACAATACCTCTACCTACCAGATCAGAGTGGACTGCTGACGGATGTGCGACAAAACTGTTTTGCGATTCACCAAAATTCGAAAGTGGCACGAATAACTTACGATTAGGTCTACCTAATGTTCGAGTGTGAGGCTGGGTACTGGGTAGTGAACCTAAGGGGTGTCATAATAGCGTGATGTCGATATAACTCAAACTCGAACATTGAACCTAATCTTATTTTCAACATACCTAAGCAGTAGGTAATGTAGTGCATTCAGGTTACCGATCCCACATAATATAACAAAAGGAAGAATCCATAGAATAACTGCAAGAGAGTCAAATCAAAGATGGAATGCAATAGAAGGTTGTCGACAATCGAAAATCTTCCTAAAGTCATATGATGAAAAGACAAAACAAATAAAAATCACGGAAGATATCCCGTAAGTGACATTTTAAATATAAACTCTTTTGCAAAAAAAACGGGCACTTCATATTTTTTTCTCTACTTCAATGAAGAAGGACAAGTAAGAGGTTTTATTAATTTGACGATGTATTGGCATGTTATTTGAAGAATCCTGGTATGATTCTGTACGTTCCAAATTTAAATTTTGAAATGAACAAAAGGAAAATAATGATTATTGTAGATTATTGTAAAATTGCTTTACTAATGGCGCGAATTGCTGAAACGATTTTATTACTGATTACTAAAATTTTAAAACTTTTTGGATATTTTCTGCAAATTAAACAATTTTATCTTTCTTTTTACATTAAATACCACTTTTTGACATGAGTGATAAAGCGATAAGGGCCGGTAAAATTATAGCCCTACTTGAAGAAGGTTGTTCGCAAACTTACGTGTCTCAGCGGCTAAATGTGAGTCGTTCAACTGTCCAGAGGACTTGGCAACGGTATCAAGAGACCGGTTCGGTCAAAAGAAGACCCGGTTCGGGAAGAAAACGACGCACAGAACCAAGAGATGACCGCTTTTTGGTGAGTCAGGTCTTGCGGAATCGTAAGGCGTCAAGTGTGGACCTGAAGAAGAGCCTTGAAGAAGTAAGAGGAGTAGAAGTTAGCTTGTGGACCGTCAGGAGGAGGCTTTTGGCTGCCAATATCAGGAGTTACCGCCCGGCTCGGGGACCTAAATTACTCCGTGAGCACCGTGTTGCTCGACTTCAGTTTGCTCGAAACTGTGCTTCATGGACTCTGGAGGACTGGAATAAAGTATTGTTTTCTGATGAAGCTAGAATCTCTTTGTGTGGAGAGGACCGACGCCGGCGAGTGCTACGAAGACCACGGGAACGCTATGCGGAAGTGTGTTTCGAAGAAATCACTCCTTATGGCGGAGGCTACGTTATGTTTTGGGCAGCAATTATTTCGACGGGGCGTACGGAGTTAGTTCTCATAGAAAATGGAACATTAAATGCACACCGGTACATAATGGAAGTCCTAATTCCATATGCACAACCCGCATTGACTGCACTTGGGGAAGATTACATTTTTATGGACGACAATGCTCGCCCGCACCGTTCTGGCGACGTGGAAGCGTACATGCAAGAAGTTGGGATCCGTTGTTTAGATTGGCCAGCTCGAAGTCCTGACCTCAATCCAATTGAGCATGTCTGGGATGTTCTAAAGAGACGGGTAAGATCAGTGCAACATGCTCCACAAAACATCAGGGAGCTAAAAAGAGTCATTGCAGAAGAGTGGGAACGTATTCCTCAAAACGTCATTAAAAACATCGTGGAAAGCATGCCCAGAAGGATTCAAGCTGTGATTTTGGCAAGAGGAGGTCACACTCGTTATTAGGTTATTACATTTGTAACTTTATTTAATTAAACAAAGTAAAAAAATCTTCTTGTCTTTATTGCCGACTACTTCTTATTGTTTGGCCGTGTACATCGGTTTTAAAGAATTCATAGATTTTTTTTTTAAATTGCCACAGTTCACTTCACGCGTATTAATTTACACGATTATAAGTATACAGACTACGCCAAACAATTAAATTTCATTGAATTAACTCAAATCGACCTTAGAACGTAAATTTCCTAAGGTGCCCGTTTTTTATGCAAAGGAGTGTAGTTATGATGAAAATAAATCCCACAAGCTACTCAAAATGAGCAGGGGAAACATAAGACTAGTAGTAGGGATCGCAACAGGACACTGTGGACTCAATAGACACCTGACGATTATGAAAGTAAAGGAAGATCCCATATACCCAGCATGTGGAGAAGCAGAAGAAACAAGTTTCCACCTTGCGGCGGAATGCACAATGTATGTGCTACTCAGATGGGAAATCCTAGGAACAGGTGAGATTAATGAAGAGAAGCTTGCAGAAATCTCTACCGAACAACTGGTGAGCTTCTGCAAGGCAACAGGAAGATTCGCGATGCCGACCACCAGTAACCCATGAAGGGGACCCACCAAAATGGGGAACTGGGCGAAATAATCCACAACGAAAGGACTGATCGCCCGTCTGGTGTCTGTCGGCGTCCCCGAAGAAATAGAAATAGAATGTAGTGCATTCTTGCAATGTTACTATTTTACGAGTAGCAACGTTATCTTCTTCGTAGCGTAATACTGAATGATATCGAAAGGTAAAAGAGCTCTTTGTGCACAAAGTTGCAGCCAGTGGTCGTTCGGATACTCAGATCGTCAGAGTTTCCCAGTATCTATTTAATGATATCCGTGCATCCGGTCGCCGGTACTCAGCTCGCTTTTACGTCTACCGACCACGTCCTTTGACCATCTCCTTATTGTTGACGTAAGACTAAAGTAGCTTGTAAGGGATTCGACGTCCTTTGTAGTCTGATTTGATAACGAAAATATTAGGTATGTTCATGTGTCTACTGTCTTGAACATTATATACTTTACAATGCTCCTTTCCTACAATGATCGGACAAAGTCTGAGTCATCGATTCGATAAGAAGTGTTACAATTTTTTTTTCAATTTTAGCTAGGTAAGTATATTATAACCATATGTTTTTCAGTCCGAACCCGACCTATTTAAAAAATTTCAGCAAAATTGCATCTGAAGTCACCGTTCTCTGAACGGAAATTTTGTCGCGTCTGTTGAACTGACATTGATTTTATGCATTAAGACGATGCAGGTACCATGTTACATTAAGTAAATAGCAGAGTTATAGGTATATAAGCTAGTTGGTACATTATTCATGTCCATTTAATGGAGTGTGCGAGTGTGCGGCAGATAGACAAATATGCATTGGATAGTGTTGTTTAGTTATTTACCCAGTAATTGGACGTACATGGCCTACCTAACACCTGTCACTTAAAGGGTCGATTCCTATGAACTGATAGAGCAATAGATTACTCTTAAAATATTAAAGAAAACAATTTAAATCGACAAGGTTTTAGGATAATTGGCGCCATTTTACTCGCCTGTCAGATTGTGTCTTTGAAAAAAAAAAACAGTTTGGCCATAAATAATTAAACAAAAGCGCTGTTCATATTATCTTCCAAATAACTAAAACCAAAAAGTAAACCAAACATTATTTTGCCTGAAGTAAATCATTAAAGCAAACGTTATCAACACAAAGAGTACACATTCTCTTTGCCTGAAGCAAAAAGCCGTCTAGCAGAGACAGAAAATAATCGTTGTTTTATGCGGTCACACAAAGTAAAGTGATTTTACTCCTCGCGTGAAAACTAAGCTTTATAGTGGCACAGCTCTAGTGCTTGCTAATGGAGTACGGGGTGACTGTAAGCTGACTAACGAATGATGCAGCTGAGTTCAGCTAAGCTGTCTGAGTAAATGTCAGCATTATGCTGCTCAGATGCTCGGATAGCTTGTAATTTGTTTGTTTGAAAATGGAATTGGAATATAATTAGATTGGTATCCAATTCCTTTCGTAGTTCTAGTGTTTGTGGGTTGTGTAATTTGAATTGAGATTTGCACTGGTAGGGTTTACGGTGTTGCCTGTGTTAATTAATTAAATTTATTCTTATTTAACACTTTGAGTAGGTATTGCTAGGTAGGTATAATCAGCCTTTAATGTTCGCATTGCTGGGACAAAGGCTTCTTTTCTATGAGGGTATGAGCTATAAATGACCGTGCGGGCCCAGTAGTACGAGTAGAGAGATGTCACTTAAATTCGAATTTTGAAATAAATTACACAAAGTAATGCGCCTGCTTCGTTTCGAACTCACGGTGCTCGTAATTCAGAGCTACTGTAACACTTACTCGAAAATAAAAGCCACTGTAATCATCCATAAATTAAAAGCAACCTACAGAGAATCTGATATGTTATTCTAGAGCTTATTTTACATAATTTTGTTCACTCTGAAAGTTAATAAAAAATAATAGATCAAGATAAACGAAGCCTAAATTAGGCTATTTATACTCAGGATTCTACTTCAGATTTTAGGGCTTCAATAACGAAAGTTAATAAACATTTAGTGGGCCGACGAAAGGTAAATACTAACTTTTGGTTCATAAAATATTGAAATTACGAGGCGAAGTCTATTTCCAGAACTTTTTGTTTATTGGGCCCAAGTTTCCTTTACAGTCAGCATTTTCGGCCGAATATCGGCAAAAACAAAACCGGTTTTCTTAACCCTTGAGGCCTAATTCTGCCTGTCAAAGTGACGTCATTAATAAAAGAGGTTTTCATAATAATTTTACCAAAGATTTTCCCACTAATTCTTTCTTTGTTTACCAAAACGGCGATGGCTGCGATCGCGGCCATTAAAATAACGGCTAACAATATTTTTAACGACCTAAGTATAATGAGTAAAGTTAGCTAATGCATTAAACTTTCCTAATACTCGTTCCCTCTTGCCCTAGTTTTTCACATTTTCTCTATCCGATTGCAAAAAGTTTGTTGTTGTATTTTTTTCCGATTTATCGAATTAGATTGTTATGAAAGTTGTTAGTTTTTCCGATACGTTGGGTTTCGTAGAATCTCTCGTCGATAGGGAATTGTTCAGGTGAAGACTGATCTGGGTTCTTTGTATTTTTACCTCGGGATATTTTGTAAGTAAAATAGTTCACACAGCGTTCTATAATAATAAAAGTGAGTGTCTTAGAATTTTATTTTAAGTTATCACAAGAAGTTTTTGATTTCACCGGTTTGTTAGGAACTTTGATGCTACGGCGTAGCAAGCTCGGCAATGTAGCACTGCTACGCCGGCTACTGTTTCGTAGCAGCGGTTTCGTAGCGTATGTTTGTGAACGCACCCGCGATACAGGAGAAATTCCGAGTTTTTAAAAAAAAACTAAAAACAAATCAAACATTTACAACCGTACCCAATAGCCAAGTAAAAGTAATTACTTAAGCAAACATTTTTAATGTAATAAACTAGAATTTAAACTAAGTAAGAACCGTCAGAGACAACAAAGCTAAGAATTCTAACACAGACAGTTCTAACTTTTTGTGTAAATAAAATACATAATATGAATGCACTTATATTTTTTAAACAAGTTCTAGTACTTAACTTTTTTTATTAAAATAATATATTTTTAAATAACTTCAAGCAATTATTAAACTACCTACATAATAAAAATCGTATCTTATTTAATGACTTTACTCAAACAACAAAACACTTTGACTTATTTCTAGATCAGATACGATACGGCAATTATTATTTACGATAGTTTTTCAAATTCATTAACCACATTTTAACACCAAGATTTTTTTCAAAGACCATCAAAGCAGAATTCAATTATTGACCGTAGTCGGAAGGTAAGTGCAGATAGAAACACGTAGGTCCGTGAAGGTATCGCTACGTGTACGGTTCGTACGTGAGAGTGCCCCGGACGATCGTATCGTGCCGTGTCGAACGTAACTCGTACAGACACGGAACTGGTGGTGGAATAGTCTGGGAGAATATTTGATGCTGTACTGCTCTTTCTTTGTCTACCTGTACGCTTGGGAACTTTAGTTTTGGAATAAATGAAGTTTTGGTGACTTATGTAGAGGAAAAATATTTTTGTTTATTTATTGAAATTTTGTGCACCAGTAAAAATTACTCTTTTATTGGACATTAGAAAATGACTGAGATCGAGTATTTCGGGTGATGCAGATAAGATAATTATATGAGTATGACGAGGATAGGATTTTCCCGTCATCTATAAGTACGAAAATTATAAAGAAGTAAATTGTTTATGAGTTTGTATGTCTTTGGAACAAATATTCCAATTAAAAAAAAATCACTTGCAGAAAGATACATTATTCATGGGTGCTGTTGTTGGCTATAAATTATATTTATATCAACCGAAATAGCCGAGCTATCAGATTTTTTTGCGGACGAAGTCGCAGGGGAAGTGATGGTACTATTTAAATGCGAACGAAAGTAGCTAAATATATTTGCTTCTAAACGGCCCGAATTCCGATGGAGTTTGGCACCGTAGTAGACAATGCTTTACGTCAAGAGATATAAACGATACTTTATGCTGTTACTATGCTCTCATGAGTCTCGTGGGATAATGATATCTGATTTCCACTCGGGCTGAGCCGCGGTCAAAACTAGTATTTCACACACACACTGAAACGTTCGCCTTTTAGAATTGAGGATCGAAACTTTCAAGATTTGCGATCTTCTCTACATCAACACTGAAGTATCTAAAGTTCGTCAGACGTCAGCTCTACGTATCAGTAAGATTACGTATAATACTACATCATTGATGATCATTGTGGTTTACTTGGGAATATGAGACTTTATTTATTTACTAACATTTACTGATTGGACTGTGTTAAGAATGATATGGTAAGAAAGGAGGTGTCTCATGAGATAACGAGAAACAGAGAAGTATGGAAGGAGAAGACATGCTGCGCCGACCACAAAAGAATTGGGATAAAGACAAGAGAATGATGATGAAGATGATACTGAATTTATTTATTTTCTGACTTTGTTTTTGTGTTTGGGTTTTCCTGGCTTAACTTATAATAGTTATAATAAGTGGCTTTGAAAGACTAACCAGTTTAGTGATATAGCAGCTAATCCTTGTAACAACTTATCCCTGTCAGTATCTTCCAAATTGTTATGGTACTATATAGACAAGCGAAGACCAAATTTTCTTGATAATTCCGATTAGGGCGCCTGCTGAGCAAGGTTCAGAAACCGGTTAAAATTCTTAACCGGTTACGGTCATTGACCCCAAACCGAAATCGATTTAGGTTAAAGGATGCGCCTTACCTTTAACTGGTTTATGCGTCTAAGCGGTTTTTCACGAATTTAGGTTTTGATTATGGAAATAAACCATAAATCAAGTTTTATAGGGGTCCCCGGGCCCCGACAAGATGAAACACGAATCTACCCACACCATTCATGTTCTCCGGTTATACTTTACCGATAATTTCACTGTAACTTGTTAGAAGTGTTAAAAATGTAAACGAAAAAAATATCAAATTACTGAATTAACCGGTTAATTACGGTTTAAAAATCGTTTGTGGCTATGTAACCGCCAACCGGTAACCTTTATCATTTGGGTTACAAAAACCGTTCACTTGTTTAACCGGTAAATGGAGGAACGATATTTTTACCGGTATTTAACCGAAATTAACCGCTCTTTTTAAACCGGTACCGAGCCCTGCACTGCTGAGCATGAGGTTCTGAGTTCAATATCCAGGTCGGACAAAGGTTTATTGGGTTTTTCCAACAGGAATTTCTCAGTAGCAGCCACGGAGTCCGGATTTGTACCCGGTTGATGGCAATAGGCTGGCGCCCTAATATATATGGGACTCAACCAGAACTGGCGAAATTTAGATATACCAATAGGTACACCTCTGCCTAACCCTTCGGGGTTGACAGGCGTGATGTTATGTTATGTAATTCCGCAGTCATCCATTTCCAGGGGCTCAATTCTATAAAATAATCAATTTGTGAATAGTGTGTCGGTGTCTCAATAGAATGGTTATTGACATTTGGTACCTATTCTAAAATTTATTTATGGTCATCTTGGTCATTGACTTGCCACTGTAGTGACATTGAAACGCCTTATTAGGACTTTAGGGTAGTCTGTAAATATATTTCAAGTGAAATCTGACAGTTGTGTCTATCGTGTTTGGCTATCGAACTGCCATTGTGAAGCCATCGAACAACGACACCTCTTTTCCCTATTGCACTCAGCTTCTTGGTCTGAGCTATTGCATAATAATGTCTGTAGTGTGTCGATAGTGTCAATGGCGTGTTGCTTATCTCTAAGTTACAGAATTGGGCCCCAGATCGGGCACAATAATCCTTGTGGTCAAACAGCTGTGACGTAAACAGTGTTTGGTACACAATCCTATGTACCACGCTCGTAAACAAGGTATCAGCAGAGCACATAAGCCGTTACAGTGAATATTCACCGCACTAGACGGTATGCAAATCGTTGCAAGCAGTCCGTGACTGCGCATAGCCTATGTACCTGGAGCCCTGCCTACCCGCAGATTAATGTGCCGTGAACATTGCCCACGTCCGCAGAATAACGCTGAGTTAGTACGTGCCTACCGGCTATCTGAAATATTGCAGGGTTTTTTGTTTTGAGTAAAAATGTTGGAACGTGTGAGAGATGACTTTTAGTTCATGGAGTGGCTTTTACTCTCATATTGGTTTAATAGCTTTAATTGAGTTGTGACATAGTGAGTGTTAGTTTGAGATAGGCATATATACGAGTAGGTATATATAGGTAGAGAACCAATAATATTTTCTTACCAATATTAGCGTAGATTATTGTTATTCATGACCTTGATGAAATGCATCAAATCCAATAAAAACAACGATCTACTCAATTCTAACACGCAATAGATTAGTTGTTATATTATTTCAAACTAGACTAGGTCTTTTACCTTAATTTTATACAAACGGTTCAGTGTTTCTCGATTTTGCTACACAGAATCTCAATTAGATTCTTCAATATCAAACTCATAGGTTTCAAATTCGAACGCAAGGCACGCACTTACCCCGTCGGGGCTGTGGTTTGTCGAAAGGTTAACGCGGCTCCGACACAAGGGCGAAGAAGGAACATGGGTTTGGTTTTTAGTCAGTAGAAGTCTGACACTCCCCTTCGCTCTGCCCAAGAGCGGGGGGGGGGGGGTTATTCGATGATTTTCCACTCACCAAAAAAAAAAAAAAAGGCACGCACTTATGATTTCTCGGATTCGTTTGCGTATTGTATAATAACCACTTGCTTCGGCGAAGGAAGTAATGACCGCATGTAAAGTCAGGTCCATGGGCAGGCCTAAAAGCTCTGACACCAGGATAGGCAATGACCACACGATATAGAAGAAGAAGAAGAACATACAATTTTTTTTTTTCATAACATTTCTGCTTTACCTAGAAAACGAAATACTAAGATAACTGCTTTTTAGAGAAATATACTTAATATAAAATATCATTTCGATAGAATGTAATATATTAAAGAGCTTACCTTTGAAATACGCTCGACTCCGGTTATTTCAATTTCTTGTGAGAAACTCGCAATCTGAGATGAAAACTGTGCTTGAGTATGAATATAACAAAGCATAAAACCCACTTTTAGCTCCAGATCGCGATATCAAATGAATGGCCAGCGACATCCTGCAAATAAGACTGAGACCGGCACTGTACTCCTTAACACAGGTTATCTATTAACCTAGCTAGGAATACAGCACCTCACCCACCATTTTATTGTAGTTTTGTACACCATACATATTATTATATAAACGATTCTGTAAATTGTTGGCATGTACTACAATGTTTTTGATGAATAAATTATTATTATTATTATTATTAAGACTCGTAAGTAGACATTTATTTGGAGCAGCTGTGAGTTGGCATTTTAATCATTTCGTTTCTGTTCCATCTAGGCATCTACTCACACAATTTTGTATGTTTACGAGCTAAATAGTAAATTTAATAACGCTTTTGGTTGCAATAAATAACATAACGTCGTCTATAAGGAGTTCGTGGTGCGAATTCGTGGTGTTAAGGTGTGTTATCAGCACATCGTCGTGGAAGAGGATTTCCGGCCGAAGGGATTGGTGTTCCGTCGCTTCAACAGGCAAGTACCACATGAACGTACAGTGGCATAGTACACTACATTAGTAGGTAGGTACTAAGAAAACAATCTCAATATCATATTTAATCTGTTAGTGTGGAAGGTAAGTTGCCTGAAAATAACTGAATGTTATTGTTATTTACGACGACGAGTTGGAAGATACACCGACGCGACGCTAAAACGGTTTACCACATATTCAACACACGGTCAAGAAGTATGGAAAAGTTGATTACTTTTTAAATATGCAGTACCTTTGTGCTCTTCTATTTTAATGTTATGTCCTGTATTGTATTGCTTTGTTCAGAATTATATCCGGAATACGTGGTATAAGTTAAAATCTAAAAACATTATGTTTCCCGCTATAATCAACAAAGGTCACCTGCACATGCACACATTTTTACTTCGCCCACGTTCATACATCTGGAGCGCTCTACAGATCTTTCATACCCCAACATTCGTGTAAAACATAGGTCACGTCTAGAAAATATGCAGGCACTACGTGACGCCTACGTAGCACCTACATATTGGAGTGTAGGTAGGTAGGTAAGGTAGGTAGGTAGGTACTCGCGACCGATTGCTCTGATAAAATATTAGGTTAGCCTTGCGAATGCTATGTGGCTTATGTTCTAGAAATATGTTTGCGTTTCGGTATGTTTGTAAATGTGTGGTTTTATATTTTTGGTTTAGGGCTTATCGGAACATTCTTTGGCTCTTTCAGAGATGTATTATACTGGTTTTGCTTGCTTTATAATGAGTGCCTACTTTTTTGTTAACCTGTGAGTTTTTGATACACCCGTTAGAACGATGAATAGGATATAATTCCTCACTATCACTTTAAAGTCTAACTCTGTCTGTCTGCTACCTTTTTATTGCCTAACGGTTTAAGGGATATCGATGAAATTATCACACTGGTAGACCGTGATCTGAAAAAAGGAAACTTTTTATTTCACTAGTATGTTCTTGTGAAACGTGAGATTTCAGACATCCACAAGGGCGAAGCTACAGAAACTAGTGACTTATAAATCAAACGGAACATAACCATCTCGAAAAGAACACAAAATACTCAACATTTTCCTCTACAACAAAAATAAAAAAACATGGAAACAATTCTTCAAAAAGTCCTGCGATTTGTTATCCCCTCAGCATCTAGAGCAGCTGCGTGTTTTCTTCAACGTTCCTCCAATTGCGGCCACTTCCGAACTCCGGTGCTTAATAAGTCAGCCTGAACAAAAACACCCAGTCGTGGTGTAATGGTCCATCAACGAGATAAAAGGCTTTCGCCACGATTTACCACTACCTACTGAGAAAACGCGACATGCAAATTTTCGACCAGTTGTCCAGATTTTAGGGGATACAATCTTTTTTTTGCTTTCCATTGCTTTGTTGATAAAGCGAACATGCTTAAGTCTTGGTGATAAGGTGAATAAATCGCGCAATGTATTTTTTTGTATAATTTGACACGTATACTTTTGTGTAAATGTTGTTCTAACTTAGCAATCTCAACATAAATTGATGCAGACAAAGGCCTCCAAATTTTTGTGATGTGAGTTAGACTCATGAGGCCTATCCGTCGGTCTTTTGTACCGGAAATTTCAGATTGCTGGGCTAAAGTCTCCAACTTTGCTTTAATAAATGAGCTTGTTAGCTATCTGGGTTAAAGTCAAGTATTTTACAGGCCTTTGTGTGTGAAGTTATATTAGCTATTTTTGGATAAAGGCTGGAGTATTCAGGCCAGTACACACATTCCGGTGGATGACAACCTACGCGCACAAACTGATGTGTTTCAGGCATGCTTATGTTCGGAATAATACCTTTGGTTCCCATTTGAGGAGCTCTGAATATTCGCATTATTTCCCTACGTCTTGAAACGGAGCTTTTGTCAAAGAGCTGCGGGGTAATTACGTAACAGAATTACAATGGCAATGCCGGTTTCTAATTGAAAATATGTTACGTAATTGGGTTACTAATTTAATTGTATTTTGAGGACGAGGAATGATTTTACGAGACCGTGTTCAAAGGCTTTTGAATTATTTGTTCTGCAATATAAAGTAACGGAAGTTACCGCCGTTTTACATTATTTTTAAAATAGCGGCCACTGATAAAACTTGTATGAAACACAAACAAACATTAAGTTGTCACAAAAAATATTTGTTTGTTAGCCAGCTATTGATTGACATAGGTTGAATGCATGGCTTATTAAATCAAAGTTGTACAAGTGGCATTCTACCTTTAATAGCTTTTTTTTTGGAGGTTGGAAAATCATCAAATGACACCTCCCGCTCTGGACGGAGCGGAAGGAGTGTCAGACTTCTACTAACTAAGAACCACCTATGTTCCTTCTTATGGGCCTACTACACGCACGCACTTCCCCACAGTTTTGCCTGCGGGATTACACGGTGCACACAGTACATTGCGCGTGTGGTTTGTAATGGTAATATAGTTTTACCAACCATACGCGCGATGTACTGTGAAGTGTGAACGAAAACTGTGGGGAAGTGCGTGCGTGTAGTAGGCCCATTAGCCCTTTGTGTTCGGGGCTGCGGTATCTCTTTCGAACAAACCGCATCCCCGGCTGGAGCCGCTGCCCCGACAGGAGATAACTTTGATAGCACATATCTCGTAAACGTGACACTTCAGAAGATTTGTCATTTTGTGATTTGTGATTTGCTGTTAGAAAGTGTATGTTAATCTATATGTATATGTATTAATATCCACCAATTAATAAACTGTGTGTCAAGATGATTCATCATCATCATCATTTCAGCCAAAAGACGTCCACTGCTGGACATAGGCCTCCCCCAGGCGTCGTCACATTGACCGGTCCCGTGCGTCTCTCATCCTGCGGGTTCCTGCAACCTTGACCAGGTCATCGGTCCACCTAGTGGGAGGCCTTCCAACGCAAGATGATAACTCGTTATTTAATGTGTTTGAAAGTATCTCTAAACAAGTGTGTAGGGAACAGGGTTGTTATGAAATAAAACCACAAAAGACAAGACCATTAATTTTATTTATTTTGGTCTTGTCAAACTCAAACTCGAAACTCTATTCCATTCACTAGGTCCCTAGGTCTTCGTGGAGAAGAATGGACAAGAAACTCCACGGGAACATCTTTTAAAGTATTATACAAGGACAACCTGACGTTGCCCTTGACTGTCTCAAGATATAGCAATTTATCAGTGTACATAAATAATAAGCAATATAAACCATATTATGGTACATATTTCTTATTCATTATTAAATATTACCTCATAGTGAATCAATACAAAGTTCCTCCAGATCTTTCACAAATAAACAAATAATGTAATGTTATGTAAAAATATATTTTAATGTAAACAAGCGAGACGCCTCACTCGCACATAATCTTTCAGATTTAAGATTAAGCGATGTGTGTTTTTCAAAATTTATGAAGTGTTTTTGGAAATAAATTTTTTTTTTTTAAACGTTGCACTAGGAATTTCTCCTGTATCGTGGGTGCGTTTACAAACATTGAAACTCACATACACAAACACGCCCAGACCCGAAACAACTATCTGTAGGCCATACAAATACTTGTTCCGTGCGGGGATCGAACCCGCGACACGTAGCGCAGCAGTCCAATCGCTTAGCTACTGCGCCAACCGTGCCGTCTAAACGCGCCAACCGTGCCGTATTTAAAACTTGTTTATGTTGATACTTATCAAAAAGCTTTCAACCCCATTCTAGATTTTTCTTTCTAAAAAATGCTTATAAGTAGACAATTTGTAAGCTTATCATCGCTATTTAAATATCTGTAGGTAATCGAATCTTCACACAAAAACGTTTACCGGAATTACGTGCAATCGGCCTCATATTTACATAATCCATAATCGTTTGAGCACCAACAGGAAATAAAGGGTTTGGTAATACGCGGCCCGACGGACATTGAACCGGTCATAATCCTGGTACAATACAGATCTACGCGATAGGCTTACTTGATATAGGTTTTACGGTCCCCATTGGCTTATGAAGGTGTTAATCTGTCTTTAAATCATAGGGGGGTTCGTATTGTGGGCAGGTTGCGTTTGTAAAGCCTGCGTTGCTTTTGAAACTAAATCTTTCGGTAGCGGGTCGGTTCTTATACCTGAAATGAATTTTGATATCCAGTTGTAAGTTTTTTGGATATGTTTTGGTCTACCATTTGGCGAATTTAGGTATTTTGCGTATGAGGTAGGCTTTTACCCGAGGCTTATTCTTTGATGGTTCTCCATAAAGGAACTTCCAGCAGATAAAGCGTTAAAAAAACATTTTAAGTTATTTTTTTACAGCTCATATTTTATATAGGTACGCAGAAACAATGTTTTCAGTTACCTTATTAAAAACTACGTTTATGGGTCATCTAGCTATCAATAAATAATATTACTTTAATACCTTATTTAAACGCTTCTAGTAGTTAAGAGGTAACACAAAGCGCGCAACTAGCGTTCGCATTATATTGCAACTCTATAATAGCACTTATTACTCACCCCTCGTGCACTCTACACAAGATGACGTGTTAAAAACTTTTAAAATCTTAAAGCTAGCTACAGTCGAGCAGTACTTAATATCGACAGGCGTAGCTGCACTCTTGCACTACAGTTACTAGTTATTAGAACTTTAGAACTAGGTCACGCTCGCCACCTGCTCACGGTACACGTACAGGAATGTGTGTGTGTGAGTGGGGTCTGTGTGTGTGAGTGTATCGGGAGTATGATTTATTTTCCTCTTCACATGTTCGTAGAAATCAGGGTGATATGCAGTGAGACTGGTGTGGAGCTATTAGTTTTTTTTAACAGACTGGGAGGAATATTTTATTTAAGAACAAAACTGAATAAATTAGTATTTACTTTGGCTGAGAAAATCAAGTTATCATTGGAACACCCATTGCCGATTCATACTGGTATTTTCTTTTTAACTTGTCATTATGATATAGAGGTTTGGAAGGAGAAAGGGGAGGGCTTCATCATCTCCTAGTCTTTGCCAAGTCGCACGTCTAGCATGGCGCACGTTTAAGAAGCCATCCCCGACATGCTCAAGTACATCTGAAGAACTAAGATTAATGTTCAGAAGTCTCTGAAATAGTGAGTCTGAAACTTCTTCAATTTTTCATTTGCTCTTTGAAATACTGGCTTCAGAGTTGTCTGGAGGTGAAAATAAATTATCTTTACAACATTTACCTATGAAAGCAGTACATAAGCAACGAAATGTTGATGATAGCACCAATTGATTTTTACCCAAGATTTTAAATACTCTAATGATTCAGATCTTCTAGGACCCTGTAGAACTGCACTTTTGCGTAAACTGTTCGTAGGAAGTTGCCTAAAAGTTGAAATGCTGTTTTCCTGTAGAATTCCACTTACACGCAAAAGTGTTTTTATTATGATTCCAACCGTTGAATGTGATAACAAGAGAGCAGCGGTGGCCCAGCGGTGGCGGCCCCGACTTATGAACAATAAGTCGTGGGTTCGAACCCAGACAGGCGTATTACTTTGTGTAATTTATTTCATCACCGCTGCTCTCAAAACGGTGAAAGAAAACATCGTGAGGAAATGCCTTCATCATCATCATCATCATCATTTCAGCCGAAAGACGTCCACTGCTGGACATAGGCCTCCCCTAAGTGTTATTTTTGCTTAGGGGGGGTTTGCCATAATCGCCACGCTTGGCAGGCGGGTTGGCGATCGCAGTACGGTCGATACAAAAAGCACAGAGAACGCTGCTGCCCATTCTCTGGTACAAAAAAATGCCTTAGAACCAAAAAATTCGAAGACATATCAAAACTACTTATCCGCACTGGGCCCGTGTGGTGGATTATGGGCCGTCGTTCTCCTAGTATAAGGAGGCCTGAGACCCTGCAGTGGGAACATTATATAATGACTGTTATGGTGCCTAAAGTTGAAAAGAGTTCAATAATGTACACTAAAAAAATATGTTTTCTTATCCAATTGAATATCAACTTCATTATGAAACACATACGTTAGTTACGGAATTTTCGTAGAACACGCAGAGTGTTCGAGTATCGATGTGGCAACATTATCGAGGTTCGCGGCGCCACGGCTTGAAACTATCAGGCAGAAGAGTAATCTCGTTACAAAAAGAGCAGACAGAATACATTACAGGATACATGTCGTATTGTTGAAGATATATACTTTTGCTGGTTAGGGTTTCCGTACCTCAAAAGGAAAAAAACGGGCCAAGAGCGTATCGGGCCACGCTCAGTGTAGGGTTCCGTAGTTTCCCGTCCGTCACAATAAGTGTTCCCACTTATGAGTCTAAAGGTGGGTAATGGTATCCATTATGTTTTTTTTTAATTTTTTTTTTTCACTTTCAAAATGATTTTCCTAGAAAGTCCTTATAAAGTTCTACTTTTCAGATTTTTTTGATATTTTCTAAGCTTATGGTTCACAAGTTAGAGGGGGTTTTTTACTTTTGGAGCGATTATTTCCGAAATTATTAACATTATCAAAAAATGATTTTAGTAAACCCCTATTCATTTTTAAATACCTTTCCAACAATATATCACACGTTAGGGTTGAAATAAAAAAAAAACACTTCCTACTTTACATAATAATTATGTAAAGTGGGAAATGAAACAAAACAACAAAACATGAAAACATTTTTTTCCAATTTTTATTTTACCACTTTGTCGGCGTGATTACCAAATTTCAGCTTTCTAGTGCTAGCGGTCACAGAGATTAAGCGAGGACGGACGGACGGACGGACGGACAGACAGACATGGCAAAACTATAAGGGTTCCTAGTTGACTACGGAACCCTGAAAACCGGAACCTCTATAGGATATCTCTATAGGTGGCTTTCGGAATGACGTATTGCACTCGTAGTTTCGTTCTTCTTCCGTCCTTCTGACATTCAAAAGTGCCTGTAATGGCTTAATTGAAATAAAATATTTGAGTTTGAGTTTTATCATCCGTGTGTCTGTCTGTCTGACCAATCCCCCTTATATCCGAAACTACTGAGCCTAAAATTAAAAAAAAAAGTACAGAAATTAGCCTGTTCTTTCTGTTCTGTGGAAATTAGTTCAACACTTAAAGATTACAGGAAACTCTATCATAAGAAGTCTATGGTGCTAAAATAACATGGAAAATCTCTCAATATCTACTACAATGGTACGGAACCCTTCATGTGCAAGTCCGACTTGCACTTAGCCAGTTTTTATATTACTTGTGATTATTAATTACACATTACGTATCAGAATTTTTGACACACATCTCGCTTTGTATTATTTTTGAGTCGCATAGACTTTAGCAACGATGACAAAAAACAGAGAAGTGTGGAAGAAGAAGACATGTTGCGCCGATCACAAATGAATTGGGAAAAGGGCAAGAGATTAAATGATGAAGAAGAAAGAAAGAAAGAAAATGCATTTATTTGGCACAGACCACAAATACACACAATGTAAAACAAAAATAATATAAAAAAGAACTTAAAACTAAACAAATCGTCCCACTGTGTGCCTCACGGCTGCGCCAAAAAGGCCCAGTTCAGCAAAATGCCGGGCAACTAGTGCCCAACGCTGGTGAGACATTAGCACTTTTGTTGCTGTTGTAAGGTTTAATTATCATTGACTGTTTTACCATATGTAATGTAGGTATGTTGGTCTGTTAGGTATAACTAAGGGCCAAAGTTGCCTGACAACAAATAAATTTTATGTTATGTTAATTGAATCGGGACATTTATTAGAAACTAGCTGACGTCCCGCGATTTCACCCGCGTAGATCCCGTTCCCGTGGGAATACATGGCAGGGATAAAGCCTATGACAGTCGGCAATAATGTGGCTTTCTATTGAAGAAAGAATTTTTAAAATCGGTTCAGTAGATCCCGAGATAACCCCTTACAATTTAACAAACACACAAACTTTACTTCTTTATAATATTAGTATAGATAGATAGAAGTATAGATATAGATGTGTAGAAAAGGGAACATGAGTAATAATAAATAATAATAATAATAATAATAATATTCCACAACTATCACACAACGCCATCTAGTCCCAAGCTAAGCAGAGCTTGTGTTATGGGTACTAGACAACTGATAAACATACTTATAATTATATTTCTAAATACATACATATTATAGATAAATTACACCCAGACACAGAACAAATGATCGTGCTCATCACACAAACATTTGTCCTGGGTGGGAATCGAACCCACGACCTCCGGCATAGCAGTTAGGGTCACTAACCACTAGACCAACAGGTCAGTCAAAAGTCAAAAGAGTTTTTTGCTATTTAGTCACATCGCGTAATGGACTTTAGTTCTTAACAATTTGTTATTTCGGTTTAGTACTTATATTGTGTTACACCACAATCTGCCCTCAGTTTGTTTTTTGATAGAACATATAATATCCAATCCTTGTTTAGGTACTGTTGATGCTGGTTTTCAGCACGCTAATTGCAACCGCAGCGATATGCAAATGAATGCACAGTGGCTGTAGCAAATCAAGTGGATTTGTAAACAAAATGAAACATGAATAATTGAAATGTCCATGTAATGTAATGTAATGTACATGTAATAAATGATGGTAGCACCTCACCAAAAGTCCAGAAACACATTTTTTTATTAAGTCATAGATATAATTATGGAACCTAGTTCGTCATTCACAGCTGTCGCGCTTGCGACTACTGGACCAACGAGGCAGTCCTGGGTTCGATTCCCAGGCCTGTTAGGTCATTGGGTTTTTCTACCAGGAATTTCTCACATAGTATAGCCACCGCCGATCACAGCACTTTACCACGTTTTGACGCCCTGGTAAAGAAACACAGAAGCAAGTCGCCCTGACCAGGACGTTTGGAGTTTTGGACGATATCTGATTAAGAATGGTTCTGACAAGAACCGTTTTTACGTTTGACGATTTTCCGATAAAGAAATCGAGTGTCGGGATCTTCGAGGCCACTATTCAATCTTCGTGCACGTGTCTTCAGTGTTCACTTTTCACTCAATTCACAAGACGTCTTCTTAAGCGGCTAAGTGGTAATAGGCTCACCCCCTCTTACTGGCGAAATGAGGGTGTACCTACTAATGTGTACACCTCGGTCTAACCTTTCGGGTTTTAGAGGCGTGGTGTTATGTAGAAGTAATCATAGACAATAATTATGGTCCACACTGTTTATAATGTGGATGTCCTACAGGAATAGTTCTGGCTTTCCCACCGGGGAAACAGGAGTGACGTCACTAATGTTTTACTATGTTCGATTCTATCAACGTACGTGACACAACAACGGGAGAACTGGCTCCTGTAACACAGGTTTATCACCTAGCACAGGTCCACAGGAGGCAGGGACTCCACACAATTCTGTAACCATTTCTTGTGTAATAAAGATTATTATTATATTATTATTATAACAACTCCCTATAAAGGTAGTTACGATGACATACTTTCGATCCAATCTCGATGGATAAAATCTCTAGTTAACGAATGGCATGGTGCCAACAAGAAAATCTTACACTTTGCCAATACTTTTCCATATATCTCGATACTCCAAGCTACCTACCTATTTCACTGGAAAAATGTATTTCCTTATTTTCTCGCTTCTTGCGTTCTAGAATCTGAAAATATTGGAAAATTGCTTCTGGACAGGAAATAACCTTGCTGTGTTTTATCGGAAGTCTAGCTACGGGCTACGGGTACGCCCGTGAGGCAAACTTTATATTCTTGGTTTGAAAGTTCTAGACGTTTTAGATTAGATTTTAAAGTAAGGTCTGAAAGAGTAAGACAAAAGGTGTGTGACGGGAACGACGAACATAGTCAAATGAATAGCTGATGTTTGTACAGTCACCTTCAAAAATGCATGGACAGTTCTGAACTCAATTCACAAGTAATAAATACTAAAAGATGCAATTTTGCAGGTGACTGTACATTCACGTAGATCAGATATCTAAATACTTTTAAATTTTAGAAATGCATTAAAAGCTCCATCGATTTACTGAATATTCTGCAAATTTACCTAGAATATGATTGTACTCGTATTTAGGTAGATTAATGTAGGTATTTACATTCCAGTTCGCGCTAAGTGTTCAGAGGGTTAGCCGGTTAGAACTAGATTAAGCACAGGGGTTTAGCCAATTAGATTGGCATTAGCTTTGAGTCGTAGCTAACTTGTACAAAACCACAACGTAATTCGGGTTTTGGGCTTAACATGTATTTGTGTTCTAGTCTACGGCTAAACATAACATAAAATCATGCCTGTAATTCCTGAAGGTTTGGGCAAAGGTGTACTTATTAGTACACTCACATGTAAGACTATTACCATATTTAGGAGATGGTACCTACCATGTTTTAACATAAAATTATTCTATTCTATTCTAACAAATTTCATAGTACAACGTTCGATACGATTTATGTTTGCAACTTCCTTCAAAATTAAAATAGCTAACAATTATACCATGTGGTAGAACTCTAGATGTCAATAAGATAAATTGAGACACTAGACCAGATGTCGATGTGATGTAGGTCTAATGGTCGCAGGTGTGATAGCTGAGAATGAGGTCCCGGGCGCGATTCCGTTTAGTCCACTCTCGGCCCCTCGACCCCTAAAAAAAGATTTGTTCATTGGTGTCCACTCGACCCCTAAACGTACCTAGTTCACACTCGACCCCCAGGGGGTGAGTCTGAATTTTCATACAAAGGACAACATACCTCGTCCACTTTCAACCCCTAGTTCGGTAAGTACCTAAAATTAATATTTTGGTACAGTGAGGTACAAACTAAAGACAACATTCAGAAATTGATTTTTCTTAATCTTAGTCAGAAGGAGGTTAATGTTTTTCGAGCGTGTGTGTCCATTTCTTTGGCACGCCCTGCACCCCAAACGGCTAGACGGTTTTTAATATATGAGGTGTCGTTGAATTCGTCAGAATTGTAGTGACATAGGCTTTATAAATTTTGAAAACGCAGTTTGATGAACAAGTCCCACATCTCAAAAAGTAAACATCAAATCTTATTCAAACCAATTTCCGTTGAAAGATTTTTTTTACGTTCTCTACTAATTTCAAATTGCATAAAAAAAAAAATTGGGCTAGAGCCAATTAAATTAGGGCTGAGTAAGTAGCAGATGACCCCACCTATCCACCATTTTCGTATTCGCTTTGTCAGTTAGAAATGATTTTTCAATTGTACATTATTAAGCTCTCTCCAACTTTTAGGTCATCATCATCATTCATCATTTCAGCCAAAAGACGTCCACTGCTGGACATAGGCCCCCCCCAGGCATTTTTGGGGGGGTTTGCCATAATCGCCACGCTTGGCAGGCGGGTTGGCGATCGCAGTATGGTTGTTACAAAGACACAGAGAACGCTGCTGCCCATTCTCTGGTAAGTCCCTTAGTCGCCTCTTACGACACCCACGGGAAGATATGGGATGGTGCTATTCTTTACGTCCGACACCACACGGAACTTTTAGGTAACTTATTATAAATAATGGGAGCGGAAAAAAAAAAAAAACCGGAACGGGCCGCTAGTCTATCTATAGAAATAAATAAAATTGAAGTGTCTGTTTGTAATATCAAAATAACAGCTTTTCACTGAATGCTTGAAAGTGTATACGGCACTTACCTTTATCAAAAACGACGGGACTTTTACTAAAATAATTAAGGTGCCGTACAAAAAAATGAAAACCCTTGAAATTGGAAACAAAATTCGATTTGTTTAAAATAATCATGTTTATCTATGATATTCTATTTATAAACACAATTTTCTTTGTTCTAGTATATATTTTGTTGTAAGCCCTCAATAATTAATTATTAAACAGTACACACATGAAAAAAAAAAAAAAAAAATACTCAAAAAATATATATGACGTAAAGAGGCATCGCTTTGCCGAGATTTAAAAAAAAAGCAATCTCCGGCGACTGTAATCATTGAACCCATTTGGACATAGTATGTGTAAGTAGAGTCTGTTAACTGTGGATTTTTTTATTTCCGCACGGGTGCGGAAAAATATTAAAAATCCACGCGTGTGAGATACATTGCATGTTGAACCTAATCGTAGTGTGTTATGAACCAGTTTTCGAGAAAGTGTATTGAAAAATTATATTGAGGGTATTTTAGCTAAATAGTATGCAACTATAGGGTATACTGATGATTTATCATCGTAACTGTACTTTGGGGGTCGAGCGCAAACTCAAACTTGGCTGGAAAATAAAATCCACTTTTGACCCCCAGGGGTCGAGTATGAACTATAGTTAGTGGTCCAGTGGACACATTATTTATTGGGGGCTTGGGGGTCGAGGGGTCGAGAGTGGACTAAACGCGCGATTCCAAGGGCCTTTGGTTTTTAGTGACACGAGCGGGGGGGGGGGGGGGGGGGGTTATTCGATGATTTTCCACCAACCAAAAAAAAATTTCTCTGTAACATGCATTTGGCTCGCCCCTATTACCTATATGGGACTTTTACACATTACTAAGGAAATATACTGTACTAATAGGTAGACCTCTGCCTAACCCTTCGGGGATGACAGGCGTGATGTTATATATTAATCTATTCATCAACATGATCCGATTCGGAATTTTGATAACTCGCGCTTTTTGTCTCAAGACCTTTGTGTCATTATGTATGTTTTTTGTGGTTTATTAAAACAGTTCTTAAGTACTTACTAGCACATGTTATATGAATCTGTGTCTGCTATAATGATGTTGATGGTCAGAAATAAAGTTTTTATGTATTATGTAACCTAAGTACTATGTGTCTGACCGAACTAAGACTTATGTCAAAGGTAAGTGTCTCTAGGCAAGTTCGTTTTTATGCTCCACATTTATGTTTTTCCTCAGTTTGTAATACGGCTGGTTTGTCAAAGCAATGTAGGGTAAAGTCTCAAGGTGAAGGCGGCTTACAGTACTTGAGCGACTCGGTACTTTCCCGGCTTAGCTCTAAATACTCGCATGTACAGTCCGCACAAGAGAAAAGTGTGCAGGCAGGTAGTTATCTATTTGTAACTGATTTTAAACCCAGTGACTGGTATATACATATATACCTATAGCTCTTCAGAGTGTGTCATCATCATGCTCTTGCCCTTATGCCAATTTATTTGGGGTCAGCATGTCTTCTTCTTTCATTACTTTCTAGTCATATCATACAGACCATTCACCGTTTCTTTGATCTTTCTCTACTCTTATACATTCATACTTACTCAACGTTTTCCTCATTCCTCCGAATCACGTCATGTCCATACCACGATAACCGATTACTATACATAACTTTTCAGTCTAAGCTTAAAACTGGAGCTCCAAGTCGTTCGGCCATATAAATATTCTAGTATCTGGAGAGTACACGAAAAAGCAACTCACCAAAGTTTTCAATAAACACCTCACGAGAGCCATCGAATACATCCATTGATGGATGATCATCATGATTTTTGAATTTTTAACCTGCACACCAAACTCTTTAGCCGCGTGTACACACATATTCATTCTTTGCTCGCCCTGTCGTCACAAAAGACCACAATAAAACATTCATATATTCATCAGAACAAATCCGGAACACGGCTTTTACGGCTCAACCTACTTAACCGGAAGAGGTAATGCTTTGAGGGCTCGAAAACGGGTTAATTTAAATAATTCGGGCCCGGAAAGCCCGTAGCGGCGAATGACACATAATTAGGTTTAATAAAAATTATAGGCCCGTTCTCTTTAGTATGATTTGTTGTTAAACTCCATGGGAGTGAGGTTATTTCAAGTTTAAGTGGGAATTATTGTTATCTTAGCTCTGGGGCACGTTATTGCGATCTTTTGTCATAAGTAAGCGATTTGTGGTCCCGGAATGCGGTGTGTTCGTCGTATTGTGACGTGTGATGCGCAATAAACGTAAAAGCTTTCTTTCTGTATATGTGTAGGTGCCGTAGGTGGTGTACTTGTGCGACGAACGATATACATTATCTACTACATTCTAATGAGTCTGCTATGAAAGTGTTTGGGTGAGTGGGTGCGACTTTATAGAAATATTGCATTATTTGCAAAACCATGAGGTTTAATTTCACCAATGAATCTGAATTACCTCTTGTCCATGTAAACTGCGAGCAAAAGTTGTCACTTTTAGTATAATTTATAGCAATAAGTAATTATACTGCTTTAAATGCGCTGATCGCGTTCGGTTTAATGGTATGGCCAAATTCACCCGAAGTAAGTTTGTCTATTTGTGTTTGTGTAAACTAATCTAAAGTAATATTTAGTCATCTTTACAAAACACAGCAACGGGTGCGCCAAAGTTCACCTAAAATTTCAACTCCGATAATTGGAAATCCGAAAATGTTCTTCCTAACATTTTTCATCCTAACAATCGCAATTCCTAACTTCTCTGTCTCTAATGTTTTAATTCCGAAGCATTCAACTTCATAATGTCAGTAGCAATAAACATCTATTATACTATTATTTGTTTTCCTATATTTTCTAAACATAACCATCTTTTACACTATTATTCAAAGTCATATCTCTTTTTTGTTTAAATCACTTTTTATTCATAATAATCAGTAATTCAGTATTATAAAAGGTCCCATTAAAATAGGTGGACAAAATTTTAGAAATCATTCAGACCGCTAAAATAAGGACAATAGTTAAAAAAATATAAGAAAAAGACATTAAAATACCTACTTTTATAGGATGAGTTTGTTCTAGAGTGCCGGCAATTTATTATTTTAAGTCAAAATTAAATCACTTTATATAGTGTTTTTTTTTTGTTTAGATGTCTTTAGAGGCTTACTAAACGCTGTGTTAAAATTTGTCCACCTATTTTAATGGGACCTTATATACTATGCAAAGATATCCATAGGTTAGGTTAGGTTAGAACTGTGACCAACTACGCGCGAGCCGAGCGAGCGAAGCGAGCGGTGCCGCGGCAGCGGCCGGCGAGCGCTACCTCAAAATTGGTCGCGAAATTTTTCTAAGTATTTTTTTCATAGTGCCCCCAAGACGACACTCTGACCTGAATTTCATTCATTTATTTTATTTCAAGACAAAAATCAGTGAAACGACCTTTAATCATTCTAAACAGTTGTATGAGTGAAAATATTATGGTAATTATGTTTAGGAATAAAAGCGTTAGGATAAAAAACAGTAGGAGTTTAAATATATTTACACTAATGATATTATGAATTCCAATTTTCGGAAACATGAGTGTTATGAAAATCGTCGGTAGCACTACAAATAGTATGAATGAAAACTTTAGGATGAAAATTTTTAGGAAGAGTGATCATTCGGATTACAAATCGTTAGGAAGAACAATTTCGGATAAAGAACTTTAGGTGAGCCAATATGGACCCCACAGCAACACATTACCGCGCATTCCAATTTCGAATTTTCTGTTTTTTTTCTCTCTCAAAGGCAACGACCACAGTAGCCACAGGGAGTGTTGCCAGCCAGTAACCACAACGCCATTAAAATAAAATTAAATACATTTCGGCCGCGCCTCGTTTGTTGTCTATGAATATTCCATAGCTATTTGTTAACCCCCAGACTTGCCTCAAACACTTTAATCCCGGTCCTTTGCACTTTAATTTAAAGGATTATTTAATATTAAAACGTGTCCAACTTTGGTGACGTGTTTCGTTACGGATTATTTTGTTTTTGAGGCATGATAAGTTAGTTGGAAAATTCTGGTTTTGGGAATTTTACGAAATACATGTAGAGCACAATTTAGTTTATGGTTTATTTAATAGTTGTGTACATTTAAGTAAGTAGCTACGAAAACGTATTTTACGATACACATTAATATTGCCATACCCGGTTTATTGCATTTTCGTGTCGATTTGTCTTTTACCGGCAACAAATTTTCGGTAAAAAATAAAAATGCTTTATCACTATCATCAACTTCATACGGGTCAAACTACTTAAATAAGTCAAAATTATACTCAACGCAATCACAATCACTTTTATAAAAACATGTAAACAAACAAGATTATTCCACTACGTTGGATTCAAACGTTCAGTTATAAATGGAAGTGACCAAAACCACGATAAATTAGTAGCGATACTGGCTGGTGCCGTCCGTGTCTGCACAGAGAAATTGGGCCACATTTAATTTAATAACAGCCAGTTTTGCGGGCATTGAGACAGAGACGAAAATTAAATTAAAAATTGTTATCCAAGTGAGATACCATTCGCTTTAGAAATGATATGGCTGAATGGGGTTTCATCGAATAGGTCCAAATAGAATGCCAGTATGGAGCTCCTCAGCAGTATATGGCCCACCTTCAATCAACCTGTACTTTCCAGGATATAAAAGAAGTAAAAAAAAAGACGTGCTGGTGGCTATATGAATGTCGTACTTATATAATTTGAGTTCATTGACAAGCAAAGAGGAAGCACCAAATACCAGTAAAGCGAAGTAAAAATTATTAGCTTTTGCCGATTAGTACGAGTAAAGATCAGAAATGATGTAGGTATATTAGGACAAAAAAAAAACCGCTATTTTCTAATATAGGTCATGGTCTACGAGTGTGCCAAACCCGTTCAGCTGTAAAGTAAAGGCATTATCATTTAACAGGCAGAAATAGCTATTTTCACATTTAAAATACTATTATGTATCGATTCATTTTCTTTTTCAGTTTTGGGAAAAGTACTGCAACATGGCATGCAGCAGAAAATATTTACAACTACAACGGAGAATATTGTAATGATATTACAATGCAGTCCTCGTAATAGTACCTCGTCGCCATTAGTGCACCGCTGTGCAATATCATTCACATAACCATACCATATTTCAGGATTATGACACAATGTACGGCAATTGCATAGCTACATGCTTCGAAGTAGGGCTTTCAAACTCGGATAGTTATCAACTCCGGAGCTAGTTACGATGTTGAGCAATCAAATCCGGAACTCCGGAGTTGGCTCCGGAGTTGAGAGGTTTTTTAGAAATCAATAAAGAGGCCCTTTATTTTAATGAATAGAAGTTTTATTTGTCAAGGAATCAGTGTTTTGTTTAAAAAAATACCGTCTGACAGACAAAAGTTATAATAGTCAACTAATACGCATTATAAAATATTAAAACAATCAACAATCATTAAAAATGAACATTTGTTTGGCAAGAATACTTAATAATTTAATGTCTGACAGACAGACGTTATAATAGACAACTTATCATAATCAGCCATAAGGTGTCCACTGCTGGACAAAGGCTTCCCCCATAGAACGCTATAAAGAACGGCAGCCTGTCGTTTACATCCACTGGTTGCCCGCGACTCTCACGATGTCGTCGGTCCACCTGGTGGGGAGGCTTACCAACGCTGCGTCTTCCGGTTCGTGGTCGCCACTCGAGAACCTTTCTTCCCCATCGGTTGTCCGTTCTTCGAGCGGTATGGCCTGCCCATTGCCACTTCAACTTGCATATTCTGAGAGCTAGATGTCGGATTTTAGTCCTCCACGAGTTGTTTAACTCCGTCCTACTCGAAGGTACTACGCCAAAAGCTTGACACAGGAGTGTGGTGGTGCTCTTCTTCAAAAAAGGTGACAACACCCTATTGAAGAATTATAGACCTGTCTCACTCCTGAGATGCTCTCGAGGGTCATTACGAACCGTCTCGAACGCAGGTTTTATGACTTCCAGCCTCACGAACAAGCCGGTTGCCGAAAAGGCTTCAGCACCATGGACCACATCCATACGCTCCGCCAGATTATTCAGAAGACTGAGAAGTACAATCGGCTATTATGTCTAGCATTTGTGGACTATGAAAAATCCTTCGATTCAATCGAAACCTGGGCGGTGTTACAGTGTCTTCAGCGATGCCGCATCGGCTACAGGTATATCGAAATGCTGAAGTGTATGTATAGAAACGTCACTATGTCGATCCTATTACAGGACGAAAGCACGAAAGCAAAGAGGCGTAAGACAGGGAGACGTTATTTCTCCGAAACTGTTCACGAACGCATTGGAGGATGTTTTCAAGCTCTTGGACTCATCATTTCAGCCAAAAACGTCCACTGCTGGACATAGGCCTCCCCCAGGCGTCGCCACATTGACCGGTCCCGTGCGTCTCTCATCCAGCGGGTTCCTGCAACCTTGACCAGGTCATCGGTACACCTAGTGGGAGGTCTTCCAACGCAACGTCTTCCGGTTCGCGGTCGCCATTCCAGAACTTTTCGGCCCCATCGGCCATCCGTTCTGCGAGCAATGTGCCCTGCCCATTGCCACTTAAGTCTGGCGATTCTTCGGGCTACGTCGGTAACCGATACCGAGCTCTTGGACTGGGACGGATCAATGGGAAAAATATCACTCATCTTCGTTTTGCCGATGATATAGTCATCATGGCTGAATCGCTGGAGGATATTAACACAATGCTCAGGGACCTCAGTAACGTTTCTCAACAGGTCGGTCTTAAAATGAACGTGGACAAGACGAAAGTTATGTCAAATGTCCGTGTTTCACCCGTACCGGTACGGTTGTTGGGAGCGATACTCTCGAAGTTGTCGATAGTTATGTCTACCTTGGACAAACTGTTAAACTAGTTAGATCTAAATTCGACAAAGAGGTCGCCCGAAGAATCCAATCCGAACGCTGCCCGCGTTCGGGAAACTACGCGACATCTTTTCGTCCAAAGTTCCGCAGTATCTTAAGACGAGGGTGTATAAATAACCAGTGTGTGTTGCCAGTGATGACATATGGCACAGAGACATGGTCCTTAACTGCTGGCCTCTTAGAAAAGCTTAGAATCACGCAACGAGCCATGGAGAGAGCTATAGAGTTTCTTTATGCGATAAAATCCGAAGTGAGGAAATTCGCTGAAGAACCAGGGTCACACAACTAATACGCATTATGAAATATGAAAACAATCATAAAAAATAAACATTTGTTTGGCAAGTTATAATTAAGTTAAAGTTTTCGTCGTTTTGTAAATAATGTTTACATGGTTTTTGAAAGCCGGTTTCAACTCCGGTGTTCTATTTCAACTCCGGATTTGAAAAATGCTTAAAATTGCTCCGAAACTCCGGAGTTACGAAACTCCGGAACTCTGGATTGAAAGCCCTACTTCGAAGGTAATCGATAGCAGCTCTGACTAGGTTATTCCCAATTCATGACAAGCACTTTATACGTATTTCCCCTTTCTTGTTTCAATAACTTTAACAGTCTGTTTTGCATATTTACAGACTATAAGCTATAAGCTATCATATATATAAGCTATCACATATATAAGCTATCATAAAATATGTACAAGCATCAAAAAAATAAAAATTACAGGGCGTCTAAAAATTCGTTTATGGGTATTTTAAGGTTTCAGATACCAACCGCTTGGCGATTCTTACTAGCTGGGCACTCGGATCCCAGGGCCTTAGTGTTCCAGCCCCAAACGACTCAAACACATAACTACCAATAAAGTTAGACAAACCAGAAGGAGTTTGTTAGGGTCGCCCGTCAGAGTAGGTGGCGCTCTGTCGTGTCTTCCTACATATGGAAAAAAGACGTGAGTTTGTGCATAGGTTACTACACTTGTATAATTATGTGTGGTAGTTGGGACTAATTAATAACTTTTATTAACCTTATATTTTGATAATCAAATTGGTCAGATTTTGCAGAGTAGATGAATCGGATCTGGATAAATCCGGCACAGTAATATGATTATACGACTGACCTTTCGCGGTAATTCTCGTGGGCGGTGATTGGTATTGGCGCAGTACCTTCCTCGGTTATTAAACAAGTAATATTTAATCGAGGTCAGTTGTTAATAACTGGAGTGCAGTAATTTGACTGAGCTCTTGCGGTCCCTGATCTCTGCCCGATATTGATTCAATGATTCGTTCGGACATTTCATTTGCGTGCATCCCTCGGTCGCTCCCCACTACACTCTCCTGTAAAGCCTTTTACGCTGCTCGTCATGTTTTGATACTTTTTCGTTATAGAAACTTGTCCAAAAGACTGACAGACATATAGGTTTCGAATCTTTTAATATTAGTAGGTACAGTTATTACTCATTTGTTATTGAATAACAATTATTGAATGAAACTTTGTGAGACTTGATTATTTCTAACGATCAAAATTTACTCTTACTTACTCAAACACAAAAGCGACGCAGAAACATCATCTTTTCACTTTATACAGCTTCAAGTACCTAATCAGTTACTTTTCACATTTCAGTTAAGAATTACTTTTTTTTCATGTTTTGTTTTGTTTGCTTTCTTTTGTGTTTAATTTAGTTTACTAACATAGATATGAAGGCAGAGGGTCTGTCATCTTAAATGAAACTACGAAATATAGCGGTAATCAACTTTTATTCCAATAGCACGATATTTAAAATAAATCACTATACACACACAACTATATAATTCAGATAAAATATTAAAACTCTAAGCGCTACAGCATGTGCACCGGGCCAAGCCTGCGACAAGAATGATCCCCTCCACGCCGAGTGGTCGTTTATAAAGACTGGCTCGAGCAGTGGGGAGAGTGGTGCGGCCTTAGTGACGCCTGCGCTGCGCACCTGGCCCGCTGCACGTGCTGTTTACAACGGCGACGCCGTCACGGCCATACTGACGTGCGTACGAGGACGTACGCGGAGTCTCATCGAACATAATTATGAGTGATGTTCGTTCATCCTGACTACAATCTGGTCCGGTGCATCCCTTCAGACTTTGCTTGTATTTCTGGACCGCTCGATATTGAGCCTCCAGGACATAATACCAACACCCTGGACCGCTCGATATTGAGCCTTCAGGAAATACACGAGCAACCTGGGCCGCTCGTTATTGAGCCTTCAGGACATGCACTAGCAACCTGGACCGCTCGATATTGAGCCTTCAGGGCATTTACTAGTAACCTGGACCGCTCGATACTGAGCCTTCAGGACATAATACTAGCAACCTGGTCCAGTTTAACCCTTCAGTTTGCTACTAATTCTGGACCGCTCATTAGTGAACCTTCAAATTTTTGGCCCAGTCATTGCTGATCCTTCAGGTTCCTGCAAATTAATAATTTTAATTTTATTTTTTTATCGTCTTATTAATTTTTTCGATGTACGACTCTTTTAGTTATCAAAGTAATTGAATATGGGCTAGAAAACTCTTTTGATTCAAACGTAAACCATTTTTTTTTTTTTAACTATCTCTGGTAGCTCTCAAATAATGGGAGTCAGCAGATATTGTCATCATCATCTGCCCAGTCCCCTCCCAACTATATTCGGGTAAGCCTCCAGTCCCACCGGATGCAGCCGAATATCAGTACTCCACGCGGAGCGACTGCCCATCCAACCCCCACAACCCAGCCAATACTGGATAATACGATACCCTTTGGTAGGACCGGTTGTCGGAACTTCAGGACACTGACGACTGCCAAAAATCGACACATGACAACTGGGACTAACAGATTAACGTGCCTTCACAGGCACTGAGGAAACTCGGCATGAAATGGGTGGTCACCCATCCACAGACCCACCGAGGTAAACGCGGCTTAACCAGAAGATCTCATCCTCCACGAGTCAGGAGTCATTGTACTACTGTTAATCGATATAGTATCGGGTCGGCTATTCACAGACACGGTATCACTATTAGCCGAAGTTATATTACTGTTTAGGCATGATATTGTTCTCGTGGTTACTTTCATGAACAAGGATATCGTCATCATCACTATCCGCCGTCACGTCATCATGATTTTTCGCGATGTCTGCCAGACAATTTTGACCACAAGGCATTACACGAAAATATTCGTGAGAATATTTATAGACCCAATTGGTTCCGTTAATATATCTTAACTCGTACCGGTCATTTTCTAATACGGGCTTTTTTTTTTTTTTTAAAAAGTTCCCTTATATTTCCGTTCTTGCACCTGGAACTGTTACTCAAGATAGGCACTTCATCGGTTTAGCAACATACTTTCGACTTTTAAAATTAATGAAACCTATTCTCTAACAACTCTAAAAGGTAATAATTGTTTGGACTTCTGAACAAGAACTGATAAATTTGGTTTTGGTAAGGGTCAAATCATTATCGCTAACGTTAACTGAAATCCCATGTTCTAAAATATCACGACCTAATAGGTAGTATTTCCTCACTAAAGCATTCATCCGGTAATCCTACTTCCTACTAATATTACAAACGCGACAGTTTATAAGTATGGATGGACGTTTGCCACTCTTTCACGCAAAAATCACTGAACGGATCTGGACAAAATTCAGTACACAGATACCTTATAACCTGGATCAACACATGGGACAGCCTTCATACCGAGTTTATCCACCCGTGGGACAATTCTCGAGCCGTAGCGGAAGAAGCCACTGGCAACAACTAGTACATGACAGTTATTTCAAGAAAGCGGTTTTGTAAAGTCGTTGGACATTAATTATTTTAATCTGTTATAGTTACGTTACAACCCAGGGTCACCGACATAGCTCTCAAAATATGCAAGTTGAAGTGGCAATGGGTGGGCCACATCGCCCGACAACCGATGGGGAAGAAAGGTTCTCGAGTGGCGACCACAAACCGGATGACGCAGCGTTGGTAGGCCTCCCACCAGGTGGACCGACGACATCGTGACAGTCGCGGGTAACCGGTGGATTGAAACGGCAGGTTGCCGTTCGTTATGGCGATCTATGGGGGAGGCCTTTGTCCAGCAGGGGACGTCTTATGGCTGACGATGAGGCACGTTACTTTGCTCATACCTATGCCGTTAAGGATTACTTGTTCATGAAATTATTCACCGTTAAAGAGATAACTATTTTTATATGAAATGGGCATACTCTTTACCACAATCATTCCCTAAGGGCAGAGATGAGGTCGACGATGGAACTGGCTCACCCAGAAGAAACCTATTTACTCGCGACTTAAATAGATTGAAGTGATATGAACTCGGGAAAACTGACGCAGGCAGGGAGTTCTACTCCTTGGCTGTGCGCATAAAAAAAAGATTTAGCAAAGCGCTTCGTACGAATGTGTAAAACGATCGACAAGGTATATAACCTGCAGTATGTCTAGTTTCCCGATGGAAGAAGGGAGATGGTGGAATCAGCTCGTGGAGCTCCTTTGCATAATCTCCAAAGTACAGTCTGCACAAGACCGACAGACATGCAACTTTGCGGCGGTGGGCCAGGATACGTAGCTTGGCCACCAATTAGCCTCTCATCGTCACCAATTAGCCTCCTGGCTCTGCACTAGATACAGAAAAAAAAGTGTGTCAAGTTGGTATTTGGCTGAGCCATCCCAAAGGTGAAAGCAATACTCCTTGCCGGACCGGACTTGAGTTTTATATAATATTGAAAACTGTCCAGGCTTGTAGTACCACTTAACCCTCTTTAGGATACCCAGCATTTTTTTTTTGCCGCTTTTTGAGCTTTCGACTCAATGTAGGTGCTGATGTTCAGATTTGTGCTCGAGACTGTCAGTAACTTGTACAGATGCACTCTGAAAAGTAGGAGCTAGATTTAATTAGATTGAATGGACTCCTTTTGGCGGAGAACACACACTTGTGTTTTGGTGGCGTTGAAATCAATGAGATTCTCGTCACCCCACTTGGAGACAAAACTTAGAGCTAAACTCGTTCGCTTTACCATGGCCTCTCTCAATGATCGTACTTCATCACCGCTTTTGCGCTGGTTGTATAACTCTCCATGACAGTGCTGTCATCTGCGTACCCAATAATGCCAGGCACAAGGAGGTCATTGATAAGCAGCAGGAGAAGTGTCGCGGAGAGAACAGACCCCTGAGGCTCCGGCATCAATAGCAATAAGGTCAGAGAAGTAGCCATCTATGACCACTCGGATCGACCGTTGCTTTTGCTTCATAAGGCTACATTCCGAACCAAAGTCAAATACAAAAAGAAAATCTACACCACTTATCTGTAATACTCCACGGGCTGCTCTGAAACACAGGTACACTTGCTTAGTGCTGGTGCTCCGTGTGGAGTCTTCCTTCTTCCATCGCTTTGGGCAGGAATTGGCTGTGTGCCCCTTCTCACTGCATACATAGCACGTAACGGCCGTAATGACGGCTGTCTTTGGTATTTCAGTTTTTGCAGCAGGCAGGTTTTTTGAAGAGGCTTTCTGTTTTTTCCGGCACTCATGGCCACGATGACCCATTATTCAATGTGAAGCTTCGCAAAGTACTACACCACACACGGACTACACCATCTAATTTCTTTTCACAATTATCGTTTCACTGAGTTTACACCAATTCACAATATCGGATTCCGATAGATCAGGATCAAAACCCACAAGCATAGCTTTGCATTACTATCATTAGTGGAAGATGGATCCGGTCACACTTCTGATGAAGGCAGAGGGTCTGTCATCTTAAATGAAACTACGAAATATAGCGGTAATCAACTTTTATTCCAATAGCACGATATTTAAAATAAATCACTATACACACACAACTATATAATTCAGATAAAATATTAAAACTCTAAGCGCTACAGCATGTGCACCGGGCCAAGCCTGCGACAAGAATGATCCCCTCCACGCCGAGTGGTCGTTTATAAAGACTGGCTCGAGCAGTGGGGAGAGTGGTGCGGCCTTAGTGACGCCTGCGCTGCGCACCTGGCCCGCTGCACGTGCTGTTTACAACGGCGACGCCGTCAGATAAGTTAAATTGTTACTAACACTATGAGTTATTGTTACCTGAATTATTATTTACTCTGCAAAGTGAAAGTCAGAAAACTGATTCCAACAAACAAGTAAGTATCAACACCATTCAATCGCAGTACAAATTGCATCTATTTTGGTGATGGCATCGGATTATAGGATTGGAATCCAGATTGATTATTGGAATTTCCGATCGCTTTATTCAAGTTGACGTTGTCCACGAGTCACTTCAACATTACCCACGGCCATCCCTCAGCTTATCCGGGTGGAGAGCGACTAGGTAATAAATTGGTAGAGAAACACCCTCCGTTGCCATTTTCCTGGAAAATTGGATAAAAGCAATGCTAATGGGTTAAATAACTTTGTTTGTTTCGCTGTATTCGCGTTTCGGAAGAAAGGGTGGGTGTTCATTTGTTCTGATGATCGAGATATTTGAATGCTGTTTTAATTAAACTGCCTCGTCGGTGCTGAGCGTAAGGTCCGGGCTGCGGGTTGTTCACAAGTTACCGCAGCCTCGACAAATAGGGCTAAGAAGGAACACGGGTGGTTTTTAGTCAGTAGAAGTCTGACACTCCCTTTCGCTCTGCCCAAGAGCGAGAGGGGTTATTTGATGATTTTCCACCGAACGAAAAAAAAAAAAGGTTGTCGGTTTGATTTTCAGGTCGGACAAGAGCTACTGTGATTTCTTTTACGAATTTCTTACAATTTTCGCTCGGTCGATGGTATGGGACCGAACTGTTTTTAGGTGCTTAAACATAATTGTGCCAAAAGGGCATAGAACATATGGTTATATTTCAGGCAAACCCTTCAATGATAATAGCCATGGCCATGATGTTATGTAATAATCTGTTGTTTAGCTAAGACGGCTAAGAAGCGTCCCTATTTCCATATAAGTGTGCCAAGATCTTAAAACTTGTCAGAATAGACAAAGGCGTGTTATGTAAACATTTTCAGCGTGTACCAACGTGTTACTGACGGCCTGAATATCTTATTGTTCTTCAACAAATACGGATCTAATTGAAACCACAAGCACTCTAGTCAAGTAGGTGCGTGTATCCGAATTGTGGTGTACGTTAATTTTGAGTGAAATTCGTCAAATATGAGGATGTGCTGATGACGTCACGTCACGTCGAGTGGGCGGTTACTAACAGCTACTTAACTCTTTGATACGTCGACGTTGCAATTAATTTTATGTTATATGGGCGTGTCATTATTTATATTTAATTTGTGCTTAGATACACATTTCGGATTATGAGGGTGAAAATGTTTGTTTGTTTGTGAATTGTAATTTTAAGTTTTATCTGCGAGTATGTTGTACAGTCGAACAAGCTAATAAGTATACAGCCAGCTAACTTTTATTTACTTTTAAGATTATACAGATACATTTAGAGACTTATGCGAAACGATACAGTGTTTGACATCAGTCGCTTAATGCGAAACGCTTTAAAAAACAAAATTACAATCAATATTTTCAGTGTTATATAGAATTATAAAGATCTCTACCCTGTATACTTATTAGCTTGTTCGACTGTACAAAGATTGGAGAGCTCATGGCTAAATCATAACAGCCGTTCGGATTAATCTTCAGGTAAAGCCGCGCTTGCCAAGGTTGGCCACCCATTACACTGTAGGTAGATCTTTGACAGTTGTTAGGTAGTCAGTGGGCTTAAAGTCTTACACGTTGAAAACTTCGAACATGTTACTCTTTTCAGTGCCTCTCTCTCCTTAATCAGCCTATAACATTCCAAGTGCTGGGACACAGGACTCCACTCTATGAGAGGGAATGGGCTATATTTTTTATTTGAAATCAATGACGTATTATATATAGACACGTTATCAATTATCAACCAACATCTCGGCGCTTAAAAACGGCGAAAATACTAGATAACTACCTAAACGCGTAAAGAAAGGGAAAGAAAATATGACACCTTACGGCGGGATGCCTGTTGCTAGAGGGAGATAAATAAACATCTTCAGTTACGTCACAGGATAAGTAATAGTCAAATTACATGCTCATTGGTCGAGCGCATGAGTGACGTAGCTATCATGACTAACTTCATGCGCCGGTCGCCATTAGACGCAGCGTCGTACAAAATAAAATAAAATAATGTACCTAGTTTTGTAAACTTACGCGTGAAATGACACATTTTTGTCTTTAACTTTTAAGGTATAATTTGTACATCCTCTGAAAACACACGACGGCATGTTTTCTTTATGTTTTGCACAGGTTTCCACACACGATTATATAAATTAAAAACAAACGTAGCGTCGCACGACAGTTTGGTGCGTGACTGAGCGCAATGTGGTCAATTGCCTTCATTTCATGTTGCCATTTTAGAGTGCGGACAACGTATCTATAGTTTTATACATCATTGTTTGAAATAGGCTTACTCTTGACCTCAATATTCTACCACGGGAGCCCATTGTGATTGGTGGATGTCCTACATGTCTTAATTTTTTTGGTTCTATGACATAACGGTTTCCTCGCGATGTTTTCCTTCACAGTTTTTATCGGTACAGTCTGGGTGGACTTTATCCCGAACTTAATCCTTAAACTAACCTTAACACCTATATCCATTAGCACTGGACCGATCACTGCAAATAAACAGAATGAGAACTCGCAGGTTTCTCGTCGAATTCCTGCTGAATGGATTACGCTCCAAACTAAATTGGAACCGACGCGTGACGTCAAGTATGTTGACTATAGTGTATGGTTTATCGTAGGCACAGATACGCCTGGGTGATTAGCTGACTAGAGCTAAATATTATATGAAGAGGTAAAGTTCGTGAGTTTGTGTGGTTGCAGGACGAAATCTGTTCGGGGCTGCCGTCGCGTCGGGGCTGTGGATTATCGAAAGGATAACGCGACTCCGACACAAGGGCGAAGAAGGAACATGGGTTTGATTTTTAGTCAATAGAAGTCTGACACCCCCCTTCGCTCTGCCCAAGAGCGGGGGGGGGGGGGGGTTATTCGATGATTTTCCACAAAATACACTAGTGCATAATAGAATTATCACTACAAAGGTTAGTACCTTACTGCAAATTTTATGCGAGTAAACAGAGCATTTTCAATTTAACCGGGTAATACCGTTTTTTTTTTAAATTTTATTTGTTGAGTTGCTATGTTCTTAAAAAAGTTTCGATACAAAAAAAGATCGTGTTCAATAGTAAAAATAAATTAATGTACCTAGTGCTTGCTCGTTTCATGCAACTTTGAATTTAAATGGATAACTGTAACTTGTACGTTTTTAATAAATGAAACTTTCACTCAAATAATATAACTTTTGTAATATTATAAATATAACTTTTTTTTTAAATAAATAAACCTCATTCTTTTAGTCTATGGTCGATCGCCATTGTTACAGTATGACCATTTTAAGTTTGAATTTCATGGTGGCGCCACTGGTCAAGAAAAATGCATCGCTACGTCAAACTTAGTACATTTATTTTAGTTCCGTGTTTTCCCGCCTGCACAGATAAGTTGGTCGAACTGTGGATGCGCGCGCATAGGAAAACCGATATTTTTTTCCCGCTATTGTGAAAAAAAAATTCAGAACTCGCTATAACTGTTGAAGATGACTTTTTAGTATTATTTTCTTCACAAGTGTGTTGAAAAACGTCGTATGATACACGTGTGTATTGATGATTACCGTCCTCGGCGCCTCGGCGGTAATCACCAACATTACACACTTGATACTATGCTTGTACCATAATGTACTATTAATCTATTGTGAGATAGATGAAGTATGTGTAGGTTAAGTGGATATATAACGATGTCACTCACACACAGGTCGGGCAAAGTGATATTGGATTTTTCCAGCAGAAAGTTTTAGTAGCAGCCACGGAGTTTAGATTTGTGCCCGATTGATGGCAATAGGCTCGCCCCCTAAATCATGGGACTTAAACTTAACTAGCAAAATAATGGGTACACCTCTGCCTAAACGTTTGGGGATTACTGGCATTAATTAAATGTGTGTATAAGGATACCACAAGTGACGTTAGATGTGTCGACTAGTGTATGCAAAAGCTTACATAGACAAACTGTGTGCATAACGAGTGGTTCGTTGATGACAGCGTCTCGTCTGACGGGGCCTAATTAAACAAACTTTTGGACGCATTGCGCTAATGTGTGACACATTAGTGCAGCGCAAAGTTTGCGTGCGTCTGTGGTTTTTGATACATCACTTATTATTAAATTAATGTGTGGTGTTGTTGGCTACACATTAATTGGAGTTGACTTTAAAAACAACTATTAAACAACTGTTATTCCAGACAGGTTACTCATTAGAGTTACAATTATATTTATTTTGGCGTTTAAATGTTATTAACAGGGACTGGTGGATATTTATGAAGAAATAATGGCGGTTAAAATAATTCCTACTAATTATCTAATTTACTATTTACAGGTTTTACAAATAAAACACCGGTGCATGTACAAGAAAATCAATAGACGAGAGAGTATATTTCCTTAAGTGACATTGGCATATACTTATACACATAGACAATAGGGGATCGGACAAAAAAAAACTAATTAGTCCGTCAGATAGATTTCCAAAAATTATTGGACACATATTTTTTTGTTTTTTCACGTAAACTTAAAATGAAGACGATACAGTGCTTCGAAAACTCGTGTGACGTCATATGATAGTACATTTTGACGACACAAGTGACGTTTCAAGCCCCACTCCAAGATCTTTGACGCGTTTTATCTTCGTCATTTTTTATTAATTTAATAAAACAAAAAACACGTATTCAATATTTTTCGATAATCTTATAACTTACGGACTAAACAGAATCATATTATTTTGACCCAGTCCGATCCCCTATTATGTATATCCACGAAGGTTTCGTATGGTTTACGATTAATTTATTTTGAGAGAAAGATACATTTATTTTACCACAAAACGCGTAGCTAATAAGTAGAGCAATTTTAAAGTTCTTGATCTTACGTAGTTATACACATACTATTTTGGTACCCATACAATTTTGAAATAGATTTTTAATCAAAGTTGCTTTATTAATCGAGTAAATCACTCTTGAATTTTCTTAAGTCATTAAGTGTATACATATTTATGCTCGTGACTGTACAATAATTTTCAATTCGTTATTTTCTTTCACAAGACTTTCAACAAGTCACCTAAATCTGTAATCCAAACAGCTACAGTTTACACAAATCTGTTTGTATTTATTTTGTAAACAGCAGTTGTTGACAGAATCCAGGTTTTTATTCCTGTCTTTAGTGCAGTGGAAGTGGACTGGAGAAGTGTTGGCAGCCATTGTCCTTTCCGCATAGGGCTGACTAATGTCCGGGATTGCCCGGACATGTTTGTGTTTACCTTTGTCCGGGGGGAAATAAGTGCGTCCGGTTTTGTGAGGTTGATAGGCTTTTTTATTAGGGGCATTTGTGTTATTTTTTACTGGTTACTTAATTTGTGTATTGTTAAAATTAAAAGTATTTATTACAGTATTAACAGAAAGGTGTGCTCATTTATGAGGATGTATTATAGTCCATTAAACTTCCAGTGTATCAGGATGCAGCTGAATACCAGTATTTCACATGAAGCGCTGCCTCTTTGTACCCAGTTTGTACTGGGTAATGCCCTTTGGTAAGACTGGTTGTCAGAAGACACACAACAGACACTCGGTATACATTGGGCACTCATCCACAGAACAACCTAGGCAAACTCGACTTAGCCTGAAGATTTATCCGAGCGACTGATATCATCTAGCTACGGACTCTTTATAAAATCAAAATATAATTGAAAAACAAAACCACTTTACCCTCAGCCTAGTTTTATTTTTGCGCGTGCCAACCCTGACACAGACAGGGATTTCACAAGGACATGCACTAGATAGTGTCATTACTGGGTAGTCAGTACTTCTTTATGCCGGAACCGGAACCGCTGCCTCCACCGCTTCAGCACAAACATTCTACGGCGAAGGGGTTTGGCCTACATTCGTACTAAATTAATATTTATTTTAATTTTACTGCCTTCGTTTTGTAGTGAGGAAAACAAAGGAGCGCCACCTGAATCCTCTCTGGATTCAGGTGGCGCTGGGAACATAAACATGTAGGTAAGATTTAAATATTACTGCAGCTGGGAGTGAAGGAGGGGAAACGGTGGGAGGTATGTTTTTTTGTAAAAGATGAGTGTACGTACCTAGTGTTTTGACACCACCCCCTTTTTTTCAAATTGAATATTCTGATTTTCCTTCAGCTAACGTAGTAATTACGTATGCTGAAAGAGTATATTGTAAAGAACTGGGTTGAAATCTTTTTTCTTGAAGGAAAAAGACATGTATCCAGTTGTGACATTGAACAAGTTCTCACGCATATTTTTAACTAGCTGATGCCAGCGGTTTCGCCCGCGTGGATGCCATGTCGGTCAAAACCTTCCTCGAGAACCATTCTACACATTACCTAGTGAAAACAGCATGAAAATCGATGCTGTATTTTGTTGAATTTATCGCGAACAGACAGACAGACAGACGCGGTGGAGGACTTGAAGAAGTGCTGGACACCCATCCATGGACCGGGTATGGCAAGTGCAGATTGACCTTGAAAATCCACTCGGCTGGTGCCTAGTATTATTTAGCCACGACCTCCTATCGTATTAAACACCTCAAAGTAAAAAGAAAACAATAATTTACATAGAAAAATCTCACAACATTTTCAACAAATCTAATCTCTTTTACACACATTACATTTCTCACCCCACTACATGAACATACACACACCAGTACATCGCCGCCATTGTTACCTCCACCTAGCACCTCCGGGTAGTCGCGAAATCATTTTTATTATTTGACGGCGCGGCGGCTGAATACATTTTAATGCATTATCTGTGCATTATGCATTGAGATGCTGTAGTTACCGGCTGTGAATGGTTATGAGAATATATTCCACGTAGGGTTGCGTTAGATATTTATATTAAGGTGAATATTGATGTTTATGGAAGGTTTCTGAATAGAAATAGGCCTGTTTCGGGTGGTTGGGTGGTTTTGTTTTCGGTTCAGATTTGGTTTACGTTGTTGTGAAGAAAATATTTGACGAGCAGCAGTGGCTCAGCGGTAGCAGCCCTGACTTACGAACGGTAAGTCAAGGGTTCGAGGTTCAAGGCGCATTGCTTTGTGTAATTTATTTCGTCACAACTGAAAATATCGTGAGGAAATCGGCATGTCTCAGAACCAAAAAACCGGGCCCACTGGATAGCCCATCCCTCTCCTAGAGAGGAGGCCTGAGTTGTTGGGGTGTGGGAAATCATCAAATAACTCCTCCCGCTCTTGTGCAGAGCGAAAGGGAGTGTCAGACTTCTACTGACTAAAAACCACCCATGTTCCTTCTTAGCCCTTTATGAGGCCGCGGTATCCTGTAAACAACCCGCAGCCCCGATGGGCGTCGGCCCTTGCTCTCCCATGTTGCTGACATCTCTTTGAGACTCGCGTGGAACTCGAACGCGCCGTCGACACGGCCTGTCGGCGTCATAAGACGGACGGACGCCGAACTAGCCCATCACTCACCGTCCACAGACCTGAGTCCCTGCAGTGGGAACATTATAGGCTGATGATGATGATGAGCTAGTGTGCTGATGATGGAGCCATTTCTTAAGAACAGTTTTGGAGGAGTTGTTTTTCACAGCTTCAAACATTGGGAGAACTGTTAGTCTGATACCTATTACGAATATCATCTACAGAGCCTTATCATACTCATATCATATCATCATAATTTCAGCTAAAAGACGTCCACTGGTCGACTAGGCCTCCCCCAAGTGTCACCAAATTGACTGGTTTCGTGCGTCTCGCATTCAACGGATTCCTGCAACCTACATTTTATAAATATCATACTCATATCAAATTGCTTTTCACGATTTACTATCGAAAAACTGTAACGGCCAAACAATTTTATGTAATAGCATAAGAGGAAGTCCGAACACGAACACATTTCCGGTCCGCGCCAACCCGCGCGGCTTAACTAGTTAAACTAGTTCCGTCAACTTTGAGGCTTTCCAATTTGTCCGTATCTATTTACCTATACATTATATAAGTTACAGTTTGTCCAAACCTATCTATCGACCAAGCTCAAACAAAGCTTTTATTTGACTTTAAAACAGTTAATATAAGCCATTCCAGCATCTATCGATGGCAAAATCATCGATTTTCGTCCCATATTTTTTAAATCACTCGTAACAATATCATTCTTCATTTAATTAGACACTATTTCGTATTATATTATGATTAAACAGCAGTTACAAAATTTTATAAAAAATCGTTTTATTAGACAGTGGCTTGTTGGGTACGTTTTCATTCGTCGGTTATATCCGACTGGCGCGTGGCGCTCAAAACGTTAATTCGCACCATTTCCACGTATTTTTGAATTAACCAAGGAGTTGGAGTGTAGTATATTCCTTTCCATCTGTGTGTAAGACACGCTGTCCACCAAATCTACCTATCTACGTATATATAATTATGTAAGTTACAGTTTACCACGTAGTCCTTTGAAAACCGTGGTTATTATAGTTTTCGGCCTAATGAGGGTAGTCTGAAAGTTATTTTCAATAGGTACTTATGAGGGATATTTGCGGTATGGCGGGATGTGATGTTTTTTGTAACAAAATCGTTAAACTAAAGGTTTCTAACTAAAACGTATTACGCTTCCAGAAATAAAAAGAGTCTATGTAGAGAGAATCAGAGTGTACCTACCTAAGTGTTTAACTTACGGTCTAATTTAAAAAAAAATCGATTTAATGGTTTTTCAGTTCGTAATTTGTAAGCAGAATTGGCTTTTCACACGAACAAAAAATCTCTACAGATTTTAATCATACAAAATACTTGGTGGTTCGACCACTATTACTCGACTGCAAAATACTTAGGCATCGCATATCGCTTACTTACCGACCAGTCGACAGTTGTTTGAAAGTTTCTCCAAATAAGTTGGGCGCCAGGCAGGCGGACACTGCGGATCGATGAAAAGATATCAAGGCGATTTCGGATTAGTGCATCATTTGTTTCGCGTAGAACTAAGGGCAGGCAAATGACAGTGACTTTCAACGAGATTGACATAACATAAGTAATTTTATTTTGGATGTTGTTGTATCATCAAATGACTCCTCCCACAATCAGATTTCTACTGACTAAAACCACCCATGATCCTTCTTAGCCCTTTGTGTCCTGGGCCGCGGTATCTCTTTCAAACAACCCGCAGCCCCGACAGGATACCGCAGCCCCGACAGGATACCGCAGCCCCGACAGGATACCGCAGCCCCGACAGGATACCGCAGCCCCGACAGGATACCGCAGCCCCGACAGGATACCGCAGCCCCGACAGGATACCGCAGCCCCGACAGGATACCGCAGCCCCGACAGGATACCGCAGCCCCGACAGGATACCGCAGCCCCGACAGGATACCGCAGCCCCGACAGGATACCGCAGCCCCGACAGGATACCGCAGCCCCGACAGGATACCGCAGCCCCGACAGGGTAACATAAGAACTTACAGTATGATGGTAATAAGATGGTATGACAACTTTAAGATTGTCCAATTTAAAGTAGGGTCGCTTGTCAAGAACAGTTAGATCGATATGTCAAACTTGGTACATTTATATTAGTTTTGTGTTTTCCCGCCTGCAAGTGCACATCTGTGCCAAGCCACTTATCCAAGTTGGTTGAACTGATACCTACGGTGTTACTTTATCTGTGCCTTCTGGGATATTATGTATCGGAAGTCAAACTAAATATCATTTCACAACGCCATAACAAACACGTCATGACAGTCAACAGAGGAATGATTGTGATGATATGATATTACCAAATGGTAAATAACTTTTATGTTGTCTAAAAGTCTATTCTTTAGTTCTACTTCAAAGGTTTCACGTGTTCCACCCAAATTGAGAATGGCATTTCGCCTGTCACATTTGACATTTGGCGCCAACGTGTAGGTAAAGTCCATTTCACGAAAGAAGTCCCGCGGACAATTGTGGAACTAAATTTGACAGATGGGGAGATATGGCGAGAGAGATAGAGATAGCAACATTATGTCGCGCGAATACAGCGCTGCGTCTGCGGGACTTCTTTCGTGAAATGGACTTTATCTATCGGCCTATTATGTACCAGGAGAATCCTAAAGGTTAAATATCCCACCTCAGGCGATAGTAAGGCGACGGGCCAAGTTAGACAAAAGTAATATAAGTTAGTGAAGGCCAAACGTTGTTGGTTTATGTTAATAGTTTTGTTACGCACTTGAACTTGGCGGCCATTTGCATTTTGCTGGGGTCGAGGCTTCAGTGAAGGACAGTTTTTATATTAATTTTGTGATGAACCTTCCTTTTCAATCGAAAAATCGAATGCATGCAATTGCATTTTGGTTCTCTGTTGAAGGTCTACTAAAAATCATGATTGTATCTAATTGATGTTTTTTCCTCACAAATGATAATCAACATGATTCTAGTATAATTAAATACTTAGATGACAGAATGACTTGTGAAGAAGACATTATATTGAAGAAGCATTGACTTATATATTACTGCGTAAGGACTGGACAGACCGCATAATAAAATGACGCCTCGAATTTGGTCCCAAATAGGTCTTGACTAAACCGAAGTTTAAAAGAAAATGAAAATTAAAAATTAAAATTTAACATTTTTTTTTTATTAACATTTTAATGAAAGCTTTATTTAATTTCTTTATACCTCGATAATACCACGCCACGCCGCTCATACAGTTTACGTTTACGAGCAGCCTGATTAGTTCTTATAGATGACGTTAGTGTTTCTCTGTATGGGGAACGCATCGAGCAAAATGTTCGGACGACCGTATCTTTAGTTTTTATATCAATGTGAAGAAGTCATTAAAATATTGGAGTTGTAGCGCAAAATGGAATAGGAAGCTACCTACTGTTGACATAACATTAAAGTTCCCAAATTGTATTAATGTTTTTTCTTAATGAAACGCTGTGTCTATCTCCGAAACACATTTAGATCAACGTTTGTGCCTAAAATAACACAGATAACGTTCCTAAGCTCATACATATATACAATGATATTTATCTTCGTAGGTATTTGTAAGTCGTATGTTACTCTATAATTAACTTAATTGGGCGTAAACTTGATTACAGACTATCGATTTATATATTTGTGTCTAACTTTAGCTGCTTTGATGTTATCTTCCATTGAAACTAGTATTTACTTAGTCTAATCAGGATTATCAGGCTTAATTAATAGTAGGTATAGGTTGTTTCTATTCATATGTTTATATCATACTAGCGGTCGTCCCGCAGTTTCACCCGCGTAGCTTTCGTTCCCGTGGAAATACAGGGATAAAAAGTAGCCTATGTTACTCAGGGTGAATGTAGCTTTCTAATATTGAAAGAATTTTTGAAATCGACGCAGTAGTTTTTGAGTTTATTCATTACAAACATACACACAAACATACAAATCTTTCCTCTTTATAATATTAAGTGTAGATATGTTTAATTAGTAACTTATTTATGTACCTACTAATATAATACGCGTTATGTGCAATATGGTGGCGTAATTACAATGAAAATTATTCTTGGTAATAAACAGCATCTGGTTTAGCTGGGTTTAGCCCTCAGTTATTTTGAAGCAAATAATGCTAATCAATGTAAAATTGAGGGCATGTTACAAATTCTAGTTAGTAAATTACTGAAAACTATGGCAAAGAAAATACCTATACCTACGTTATTAATCGAGCCAATGTACTAAAGTACTAAATAATTCCATGACCTAGAACTACCTATATGGCCTAGTGTCTATGGTGATAAAGCTTCGCTCTGCCCAAGAGCGCGGGGGGGGGGGGGGGGTCATTTGATGATTTTCCACCCACAAAAAAAAAAAAAAGGTTAGGACTTAAAAGAATCCTCCCGCTCTGGGTGATGCAGAAGGTAGTGTCAGATTCGGACTAAAACACATCCGTGTTGCTGTTTGCATTCCGCACCTCTGGTAGACTCAGTGGGCACTCTATCAATTTAATATTTTGTCCAGAACTTTATTTCATCATTATTCTGAATTTAAATTCAAAATATCTATTGTTCGATGACATTGAAATTCGAAATTCTTACCCAAAGCTATTTTAAACTTTATCATTTAACTTATACGACTGTAAGTTGCATGCAATGTTGCTCATAGAAACATACGAAGTTCGAAACAAAATTTTAATATTACGATTACGTAGCGCGTCGTACAAAACTTTGCTGTACAATAGGAAGCAATTAATTTTGTCAAGAGTTGAACCACAGTATAAATATGGACAGTACCGAAACTAAGCCTTGTTGATGCGATAACTACCTACGCTCCATTGAAGCCATAGGGTTGTCCTTGTCCCTTTTAATGTTGATGATCAATATTGTTTTTTTTTCTTAAATATTTTTTTTTTCTCAACTGGTGATGTGCAATTCTGCTATAAATAATTAACATACTTATTATTAATATTAAGAACGAATATATTATTATATTGTTTTAAATTATTATTATCAATGAACTTTCCTTCATATAACTACACAGTTTTAGACTAATAAAATGTTATTATTAAGTAAAGTTGGACCAGAGTAAAAAAAAATTTTTTTTTTTGATGTTATGTGATTCTCACTCAAATATCACGAGGGTGGCAGAGGGGGGTCAAAATTTTGGTCCTTTTTTGTCTAGGACGCTCCGTTTTCGAGATATTTCAATTTCAATTTTTTTTTTTACAGAAACTAAACGCCCTTAATTCGATAACAAAAATCATTCTTACCTTTCAAAATTAGTAGGAAGTTTAAAATACAATATCTCCGGTTTTGATGAAGCCGAGTTCAAACACCCGTATACGTTCCCGGCATTTTAAAAAAGATTGGAGTATATTTCAAAAAAAACTTTTACGTAAACTAAGCACTCGTCTCGGCGCGGCACGCACAACTGAGAGCACTGCGGTGTTCGCTAGCTGGCCCTGTCGATGCGCATGTTTGTGTAAGTGTGCGGTTTCGAGCGTTTGTAGGCAGTTTCCGTACTGTCCATATTTATATTGTGGTTGAACGCTTGCTTGTTTTGTTAAAGCGAAATACCTAAACCCTCTCCGGATAACTCTGTTACAAGAGAACCATTCTTTTGTGATAAAATTTTCATTTTCGCAACTTTTACGGTTATTTTTTAAACGGACTAATTGGGGAGATTTTATGCGGAATTTCGTTAATTTTACATGTAAAGTAAAAAATTGTTTCTTTTTAGGGTTCCGTATCCGTACCCAAGGGTAACCAACGGCCTTATTACTAAAGCCTTCGTTGTCCGTCCGTACATCCGTACCTATTTCTGTCAGTGGGCTGTATCTCATGACAAATAATATGAATTAGGAATAAGTAGGAGGTTGAATTTTCACCGAATGTGTATTTCTGTTGCCGCTATAGCAACAAATAAGACCGATTGATGTTTTTAAAACGGTGTTACTTACAAAAGATTCCTAAAATAGAAATGTTTTACGCCAAATAACACTTCTCCGCAGTAAATTATTACCGATGAAAAACTACTTTAAGCAAAAAGTAAAAAGCACTGCGGGCTGAACATTGAAAATTTATGGCCGGGATAACCTGAATCGACAGCGTCGCTTTTATATCTTTTTTGCCGAAATTATATATCGACTATCGAGGCTCTTTCGGTTTATTTACATTTAATTTGAGGATTATTAATAATCGTATTATGTTCTTTGATCGACTATGAGTTTTGACATTTTGTCGTACAAAGGGATATCGTTTTACCGTCGCTTCATGTAAAATACCTACTTGTATTCAGCTACATCCACTCAGGCTAGAAGCCGATTGTAACATAGTTTGGTAAATAGCCATTAGATTAGGCAGTTGATGATAATGATGATGATGATTGGCTATGCTGTGTGTTTGTTTTAGACAGAGATTGGTTAACATTGAGGTAGGTAGAAAACAGAACGATTCCGGTCCTTCAGCTTCATTTGAAGATCCTTTAGCTTCATTTGGTTATTGGTTCCTGCCTGATCCTTCGTCGACAAAATAAAGAGAGTAGGGTCAAGTGTCCCCACAGTGTAGGTAACAAAAAAGTCATTTTCATTTTTAGAAAAGAAAGCCTTTGTTATATTCTTATTATTTACCATAAAATCAGCAGTCTTTAAACCTTCATATTATGCTTGATATAATATCGAATTTATACTTAGAAACTATTTTTTTTTAGTTTTCTGAAATCAAAAGTTTGTAATAGTGTACCCCAGGGGCGGGGTACAGTTTAACAGCCATAGGGGTACACTATAACAGTAGACTAAACATACATCATACGAAATAAAATATGAAAAATAAAAAACCTTTAACCTCAATTATGTTCTTTATTTTATTTTATTTTATTTTATTTTATTCTATTTGGGAAACTTACAGCTAATACAGAACAATACAATTAAACAATAAACATTTGAAGGCCAATTACATGTTTCCACTGATAAACACGAAAACAAAAAAAACAAAAAACAACAAAAAAAAGGTAACAACAAAAAAAAAAGGTAACAATAAAAAAACAAAGTAACAAGATTCGAGAATATTAACTAATAACTAAAAAATAATAATAGTTTTACAACAAATAATCTTGTGCAAAAAATGCTTTCACCAGCACATTTTTAAGCCGAGATACACTGGTGTTGAATATGTCCAAATCAAGTTCACTATTGAGTTTGTTAAAACTTCTGCTGGCACGGATCAGGAATGAATTTTGCCTGTACGCGGACTTGGAGTGAGGGACATGCAACAAACTAGGCTTGCGAAACATTTTGCAGTGCGTAACTAATCCCATACTACTCAACAGCTCTGGGCAATCGATGGTACCATTTGCAATCTTAAATAAGAACACCAAGTCAGCAATGCGTCTACGCTCATGCAGTGGTAAAATGTGGAACCTCTTGCATCGAGTTACATAATTGGGAGTATAATTTCTGGTTTTAAACTGCAAGAAACGTAAAAACCGCTTCTGAATACCCTCAATTCTGTCTATGTAAATATTGTAACTAGGGTTCCACACTTGTGAGGCGTACTCCAAATGGCTACGGACAAAAGCACAATAAAGGATTTTATATGTTTTTACGTTTTTAAAATCAGCTGATAACCTTAATATAAATCCAAGTGCTTTAGAAGCTTTGCTAACAATGTTCTCAACGTGTGCATCAAAGAGCAGCTTAGAGTCAAATGTGACACCCAGGTCCCTAATAACGCTTATTCTGTTTATATTTGTGTTATGAAATTTATACTGAAACGAGATTGCATGTGGCTTGCGTGTGTAAGTACTAACAAAACATTTTGAAACATTAAGTTCGAGCTTGTTAAGGAGACAATAATTTTGAAGGCTGTCTAAATCCCGCTGTAAACTAAAACAGTCGGAAAGTTCTGATATAGGGCATAAAATTTTCATATCGTCAGCGTAAAGGATTATTTTGGAACGGGAAAAGCACGAACCAATGTCATTAATAAAAATAATAAAAAGCAAAGGACCCAGAAGGGATCCTTGTGGTATTCCCGAGGGTATTATAACAGTAACAGAACTGTATCCATTCAGTACAACCGTCTGACAGCGATTCTCAATATAAGACTTAAACCATCTGAATAAATCACCTCTGATACCCACTGCAAGCAGCTTGCGTAAAAGGACACCGTGGTCAATACGGTCAAATGCCTTGCTGTAGTCAGTATAGACAACATCCACTTGAGCGGGTTCAGACATGGTGGAGGACAAATAGTCGGAACAGATTAACAAATTGGATACAATAGACCTGTTTTTTAGAAAGCCATGTTGATAGTCATTAAGCGACTGTTTAATAGCACTATGAACTGAAGCGTAAACTATTTTTTCTAAAACCTTAGCAAACAAACAGAGCTTAGATATTGGCCTGTAGTTTTCAACATTGTCCTTAGCGCCTTTTTTATGAACGGGTGTGATAAAAGCTGTTTTCCAAACATGCGGCACTACCCCCTCACTAAGAGAACGACGAAATATTAGGGTAAGCGGTAATGTTAAGCTCTGCGCGCACCTAATTATAAGAATAGCAGGAATACCGTCCGGCCCTGCTGACTTATTTACGTCAATAGCCCTCAGTAGCTTAAGTACTTCAGTTTCGCAAACTTCGACGGAGCCAATATCAGAGGTAGATGTTTGATAAGAACAGTGCACGTCACCATCCAACTGAGTTACGTCGGGGATAGTGTTCTGGAGAAAATTAAACTTAAAAACTTCGCTAAACATGTCGCATATTTCGTCACCCTGTCCCGACGACCTATCTCCATACTTCATAACGGATGGAAAAGTACATGAAGACTTTTGCTTGCTTTTAACGAAAGACCAAAAAGCTTTAGGTGATTTTTTATGGATTTTTTATGGTACCTAATAAAAATCAAACATAAACAAATCACTACATATAATAAAACAAAGACCTCCGCCGCGTCTGTCTGTCTGTTCGCGTTAAACTCAAAAACTATTGCACCGATTTTAATGCTGGTTTCACCAATAGAGAGTGTGGTTCTCGAGGAAGGCTTTGACAGCGTCAAAATTATCTTTTTTTTGAGGTTTACGTTTTTTAATTTTTTTTTTCACACTATAACATGTTACACTGTACCCCGTTACACTGTACCCACACCATATTATTTCAAACAAAAATTCTTAAAAATTTGATCGGTTGGAAATTACAAAAACTTTGTTTATTATTTAAACATTAGGTAGTAGATGGTTATTATAATAAAAATGCCTTTTCTTTGGTTTAACGCGTGGTCTCTTACCAAATGTATTCTTGAGCAGAGTTCAGAATATTTCACTGAACACAATAGAAAACAAAGTTATTTGGAATATCACCCGTTTTCGAACTGTGTCAAGTCTTGTTTTTCCTGAGATAATTTTATACGCGTACATAGCATAAATAGTATTGCCAGCAGTATTGCCAGCAGTATTGCCAGCAGTATTGCCAGCAGTATTGCCAGCAGTATTGCCAGCAGTATTGCCAGCAGTATTGCCAGCAGTATTGCCAGCAGTATTGCCAGCAGTATTGCCAGCAGTATTGCCAGCAGTATTGCCAGCAGTATTGCCAACAGTATTGCCAGCAGTATTGCCAGCAGTATTGCCAGCAGTATTGCCAGCAGTATTGCCAGCAGTATTGCCAGCAGTATTGATTTTGTAAACTGTAAAAAAAATTCGTCTTGCCATGCCATGGGTATAATATGGAATAAATTACTTGGCTAATTGAAGAGGAACATATATTTTACCCACCAGAATAACAAAACCAATAAGAACAAAACTTCACTCTCTAAATTTTCTACAATTTTTTCACGAAAAACATTAAATCGAGCATTCTTCCGTTCATCCAGCGATTTGTCGTTCGATGACAGTGTTTTAGATGGCTGCGCATGAAACTGACAAAACACGTAACATGACACCATTGATAAATTAGAAAATGGCAGAGTTAATCTTGATGTTATACTGTGCCAGTGCCCCCTGTTACACTGTCCCCCACTTGACCCTACTCGACGCCAATATTACGTTACTAGGTGTTGCCAGCGGCTTCGCCCGCTACAACTCGAAAATTATCCCACGGGAAGATAAAAACTAAATCGTCGTCGTATCGGGATAAAAACTATCCAATGATAGTTTTTATCCCGATGATAATGATAGTTTTTTTCACCAATGTGTACCAAATTTTATCCAAATTCGTTCAGTAGTTTTTGCGAGAAAGAGTAACAAACATCCATCCCGTCCATACCGTCTCCTTTCATAACTGTTAAAGGGTAAAGACAGACCCAAAGTACATGTGTATTCCATTTGTGTATCATTGTGTAATTGTGTATAGAAAGTTTACATATTGTAACCTAGTTATGAAGATACCAAATGTGTAAAAGCTGAAACCTATTGGTATTACTCTAAAGGATCCAATGTTTATGTAAGTTAATTGATATTATGCTATGAATATTACTGATAACTATGTGTGAGAAATATGTACTATAATATGGTTTATATTGATTGTTGTTTATGTAAACTGATAACTTGCTGTAACTTGAGACAGTCCAAGACAATGTCAGGTTGTCTTTGCATAATACTTTAAAATATGTTCCCGTGGAGTTTCTTGTCCATTCTTCTCCACAAAGACTAGGGACCTAGCGAATGGAATCGAGTTTGATGTAGTTGACAAGACCAAGAGAAATAAAATGAATAGTCTTGTCTTTTGTCCTTTTACTTCATAAAACCCCTGTTCCCAACACACCCTTTTAAAGAGACTTTCAAACACAGTAAATAACTAGTAATCATCCTGACACTCAAAGTTTATTAATTGGTGGATATTAATACTTAAACATATAGATTTACATTCAATTTCTAACTTTCACTTTCACTTTTACTTTTAACTTTCGCGTTTATAATATTTATTAGTAGGATTTAAACTTTTTATGAAAATGCCTTAATCCTGCAAAGCATTTTTTGCTAGCCTCTTTTAATTTATAACTCTTGTGGTCGCTTAGTTCCGAAGGTACAAAGCGACCACGGCGCAACCACAGGGCAACCTCGCGTGACCACAAAAAGTGCCCGGATGGGCGGATGGACCCAGCAACCGTCGACCTTCGCCGCTGCTCACCGCATCAAAGGTAGAACGCAAGACAAATAACGAGGAAAAGTCGACTTGTGTGAATGAGGTTGCGACATTGCGATTTTTTGAATGACTAAAAATTATTGCATCGAGCCGTGGATACGTTAGTTAAGCAGATAAAATGGTGCAGGTCCTTCGGAACAATTTTTTTTTTCAAACCGGGAGACTAGCATTTGGTTTGCCTTAGAGAAGTATTTACTTGGTCTTTCTCTCCCTCTCCATTCATATACATTTATGATGCAATTTGTCCCTCCTCATCATGTGTCCATACCAAGACAGATTCCCTTTCAATACGGTGAGTACGTCTAAATAAAACACATCATCACGTCACTAATTCAAACGAGATTTAAATCGCATCATAAAATCATCACATCGCAAGTTAATCCATCATATTTTCCCTAAATCAAATCCCAACACCAAATAAAACAAAAAAAACGTCATAACCCCTTACTTCCTTTGACAGAAAAAAAACGCAGTCGTCCATCCCCGGGTGGCCTAACTCACAATTTATGCGCGTACATAGGCGGAGGTAACAAAGCGAAACAACAGATGGTTGCATGAATAAAACAGTGGAGGCCGCCCTGAATATTTGACGTAGTGTGGACCGCGCCGCTGGCCGCCGAACAGCGTATGATCTTGCAGGTACGAGGGAAAATCTTTTTTGTTTTCCGATATTGTTGGCTGGAGATGTATTTGGGAGTCAAATGTGAAAGGAATATGATAGAAGCTTTGTGAGTATTCTCGGCTGTCTCGACTGAGAGTTCTGTAACTTATGAGATGTTTTCTGCCGTAGTGCCGGTTCTGAATCGAGAATCTGATAAATCTATATATATAAAAGGAGAACTGACTGACTGACATATCAACGTACAGCCGAAACTACTGGGGCTAGGAATGTGAAATTTTGCACACGGCTTCCTATTATAATGTAGGGGAGCACTAAGAAGGGGTTTTTGGAAATTCAACCCCTAAGGGAGTTAAATAGGGGATGAAAGTTTGTATGGAAAATCGACATTTTTGTAGTTATACAGACATCCACGCGGGCTAGTGATACCTATGGCTATTCAGAGACAACACAAAAAGTGATTAAGCACCTTTTAAATACAACAGGTCGATGTTGGTTAAAGGTATTAGCAAACAAAATAACTACTGCCTAACATGTACGTACCCTACAAATAATCCTCCTAACTACTATCAACAAATAATCCCTATAAATACAACTAAAACCCTTAATACAACTAGACCAGCAGGGCTATTGTGTATCTTTTAATGACAGTGGATAACTTATAATGTCTATCAAATAACTGTCAAATGGTGAGTTTTTAAGAAAAAAATGTACCAAACCATAACCAATTTACAGTTAATCTATGGACATTTCTGATAGCCACTGACGTTAAAAAGATACGCAATAGGGGGGCAGAACCCTCGAAGCGCCCAGCCCAACAATAGATGATAGAAAGTGCGCAATTTCCGAACAAAAACATTGTTTATCGTCTGGCAGGGCCCAAATAAAACGGTTTGGCCATCATTTGGGTCGCCGAGTTTCAATCCTTCAGCCAACAAAATCGAAGCGTCCCCGAAAGTTATTAATTTTGCTTCAGATGCTTCATTTCGGTTATTGAGAGTAAATAAAGGTTGGTGATGAGAGATTTGGGTGTCTGGGTGTTGAGGTCGTTGTTATGTCTAGCTAGGTACTGTAGCTATTTGTTTTTGTTTTAATCAGGGGCCCAATTCTGTAACTTAGAGTTAAGCAACACGCCATTGACACTCTATCGACACACTACAGACATTATTTTGCAATAGGGAAAAGAGGTGTCGTTGTTCGATGGCTTCAATGGCAGTTCGATAGCCAAACACGATAGACACAACTTTCAGATTTCACATAAAATATATTTACAGACTACCCTAACCTGACTGGCGTTTCAATATCACTACAGTGGCAAGTCAATGACCATAATAATTTGTAGAATAGCAAATGTTAATGACTATTCTATTGAGAAACTACTTACACACTATCGACACACTATTCACAAATTGATTATTTTATAGAATTGGGCCCCAGGGGGTCTAAAATGGCCACTCTAGCAGAACTTAATGTAAACTGCGTCTGTGACCATTTTACGAATTTTAACGCTGGACACGCCAGACCCATATATTTACAGAATTTTAATCGTTAAAATATCTTTGAATCAAAAAGAAACAAAAACATGTAGTGGAATGAAATCTGCCAAATGCCTGGGTTAGGGGGAAACTGGCCTCTGGGCCGCGGCCCAGATTACACGCAGTGGGAACAGTAATGGAAAACTCGGCCGAATGCGTGGGCCAGAATACCATGGGAAAAAAGTATCGTAGTTAAATCGACCCGTTTGGATTTAATTTCATTAAATTGAAAAAAGGTGCGAAATAAAACGTAAGTATCAAAGTCCCACAAACTACCAGGAGAACAAAAGTAGGAAGGAGGTATTGGAATCTTTAAATCAAATCTAAATTATTATTCCTTTCTAATACCATACACATACAGTATGCAATGGTGACACTAATTTATTCACCGTTCTGGCCTTGTGGTAGTTTGTGGAACTTTACTATCCTAGTTTCCTATCTGCAACAAAAGAAAGGAATAATTTATACCTCCTTCCTACTTCTGTTTTCTTGGTAGTTTATGGGACTTTACTACCTATCTTTAATTTATCATCTCCAAAAAAAATGTTTTCAATACATATTTTGATACAAGTACGTTTTATTTCGCACCTTTTTTCAATTTAATGAAATTAAATCCCAATGGGTCGATTTAACTACGATATTTTTTTACCACGGTATTCTGGCCCACGCAATCGGCCGAGTTTTCCATTACTGTTCCCACTGCGTGTAATCTGGGCCGCGGCCCAGAGGCCAGTTTTCCCCTAACCCAAATGCCTAAACCTTGGGTTTATTAATGATTTTACATACGTATTACAGCAACGAATGATATTTTAATCAAAATTTGCAAAAAACGTAAGAAGAATTTCGCGCTTCCACCTTAATTTGAATGAAGGTTGTGACACCACAACCAGGTCACTTAAGGGAAGTAAATCAATCAAATGAGTGAGCAGGTAGAATATTTATAAGATCTGTGATCACATGTAATAATAACAATAAGATAGATTTTATTTTATATTCTGAATGTCCACTTAATGAAAACAAAGGTTTGAACGTTAATCAAATCAGTTTGTTAATTTATATTAAAGTAAAATCTGTCCCAAATTACGCCTCCGAAAATGCGTAGGATTCCCACTTGTGGTTACTCCTAACCACTTAAGCCTCATAATTATTACGAAATCAAGGGTTTAATTCAAAATGTAATATAAAATAACCAACGGGAATAAATCAACTCGGTGTTTGGAAGCGGCTGAACCAGACAAGCATTTTATAAAATCCCTGTAACTTTGAACTTATGATTTGTACATCGGTCTATAGGCACTCTAGACATAGTAAACAGTCACAGCAAATATTCGAAGAGACAATACCAACAGTTTCTATCTCTATAGTATGAAAAAGTTTAATTACTTACGACGGACATAGAGCTTATAGAACAGAGTGCTAAGGTGTGTACAAGTATACGTGCTCCTCACAAAATTGCATTGCGTATTGTGAGTCAGGTGGGTATATTTAAAACAGCTTGTGACAGAGACTTCATCTGTAATCCTTACTGGAAAGTATGACTGTTGTGTCTTTTCAGGATGATGGCTACTTATCTGTCATTTCATGACGATCGATTCTGCTGTAATGAAAGGAAAAGGTGACAGACAAACAGGCAGACAGACAGAGTCACTTTCTTATTTATTATATAATATTATTTTGGAGAGTGCTGTGACTGTAGATTGTATGTATCGTGCTGTGGATTAGTTGGTGGTGATTTGTGGTGGTTGGTGATGGTTGTGTTTGGTGGTGGGTGTTTGATGGTGATTGGATTGAATGTGGCTGTTGGTTGGTTGTTAAGTCAGAAGGAAATCCGTGGGCAGTTATGAAGTCACAATTTGATCACATACAATTCCTATTAGGAAGAGGTTCTTTAAGTGATGCGTGAGCGTGGCATAGCAAAGTGACAATACATTCCGTTTACAATAAGATGCAGTTTTGCTTGGCAGTACATAAGCACTCCATTTTTTCATACTCCTAGTCTTCGCCGACACTGCCGAGGACAGCCGGTAACCGGATGCGGGCAGCAAATATTGCATCGCACGTGGACACAGGGGACCCCAGGACAGCATCCAGGGGAATATCAGGTTAAGCCCTATTAAAATAACGTCTAGACTTTAATGTAAATAAGCTGCTAGTCAGACGGCTAAAATAAGATATGGTTTTATGTTACTATTGTGATTTTGAAACATTTTGGTGTAGAAAGAAGTTGGTATTAGCTGTTTTTGGCATGAAGTATAATAATTCTCAATATCACGTGACTGCAAGCGCCATTCGGAGCGCGTTACGTCGCAATGTATGAAGAACCACAGATAGGTTGTCAAACCTGGATAAACGCAATGTCTTTTTAATACACTGTTTCGTCATTAACAAGCCAAAAAGTGCATATTCGGCTTGTCGTCTATACTTGACTGTGGCGGTCAAAAGGTAAGAACATGTCACAGCTTGGAGCGTTTAGGCGCGAAATTTTAAATTATTTTTTCGCAATATTTACGTGCACATTAAAAAGTCAACATTCCTATTATAATACATGTAAACCCTATTTATATCCGTCTGTCAAGAGTTTATTAACCGTAACAATAAACAAGCAACGAGACAACAGTAGCCACTATCACGGGAGAGTAATAAAAGATTTAATTACCGCCTCTGAGAGCGACGCCACCCGTAAATATTGAAACCCACTTGTGGACACAGGGGAGGCAGGGCTCGTAAATATATAAACATCAGCGTTGGGTACATGGCTTTACTTTTTTCTGTTAAATCTGAAAATCTGGACTGAATTATGAAGTTTGTGTGCGGGGTTGTATTATATATCACACGGTTTGCATAGGTAATTAATTAATTTACCAGCTGATGAATTAAAAAGCAGAACAGAGTTTTCACGAAAAAATCGCAAATGCAAAAAAGTTTGTCCAGAGCCAGTTTCCAAACCCATCGGGAAACTGGTTCGATAGACTTTATTTAGCATATACAAATATTAATTTATTCAATGACCAATTAATTATAGGTACATACTTACATGAAATCACGCATTTTTCTTACGAGGATAGGCAGAAACTAAAGAATGCCACAGCTACGGTATCTACATACTCCTTTCGTCTCGTCCACGTTAATAAATCTGGTCATAGGTAATACGCATGCGTATTACCTATGACCAGATTCCTGACCTTCCTGAAGAACACCACCAATGAGGTCTTCCCTACTAGGCCGTCGCCTCCAGAAATGATTCCCCTGAAGTTATTATCATATATATGCTAGGCGAGGCCATCGAGAAACACGGCGAGGCCCTTGCCGTGTCGCTGGACATCTCGAAGGCTTTCGACAGGGTTTGGCACGCAAGTTTGTTGAGCAAACTTCCGGCATACGGCATTCCCGCTGACTTTTGCTGCTGGATATCTGATTTCCTGAGTGAACGGTCGATCCGAGTGGTCATTGATGGCTGCTCCTCTGACCTTATGGCTATTGATGCCGGAGTTCCTCAGGGGTCTGTTCTCTCCGCGACACTTTTCCTGCTGCACATCAATGACCTCCTTGTTCCTGGTATTGTTGGGTACGCAGATGACAGCACTGTCATGGAGAGTTATACATCCAGCGCAAAAGCCAGTGGTGATGAAGTACGTTCATTAAGAGAGGCCTTGGTAGAGCGAACGAATTCAGCCTTAAGACTTGTCTCCGAGTGGGGTGACGAGAATCTGGTAGATTTCAACGCCACCAAAACGCAAGTGTGTCTGCATTCACCGCCAAAAGGAGTCCGTTTAATCTGGCCCCTACTTTCCGGAGTGCGTCTGTACAAGTTACTGACAGTCTCGAGCTTCTTGGCACGAAGTTGAGCGCGAATCTGAACTTCGGCGCCTACATCGAGTCGAAAGCTCAAACTGCGGCGAAAAAGCTGGGCATCCTAAACAAGGTTAAGCGGTACTTCAAGCATGGACAGCTTTCAGTATTATATAAAGCTCAAGTCCGGCCTGGCATGGAGTATTGCTGTCACCTTTGGGATGGCTCAGCCAAATACCAGCTTGCCACACTTGACTCTGTAGAGCGCAGAGCCAGGAGGCTAATTGGTGACGATAAGCTGGTTATCAAGCTACATAGCCTGGCCCACCGTCGCAAAGTCGCATGTCTGTCGGTCTTCTACAGACTGTACTTCGGAGAGTGTGCGCAAGAGCTCCACGAGCTGATCTCACCATCTCCCTTCTTCCATCGGGAGACTAGACGTACTGCAGGGTATCACCGATACCTAGTCGACATTCCACACATTCGAACAAAGCGCTTTGCTGGGTCCTTTATTATGCGCACAGCCAAGGAGTGGAATTCCCTGCCTGCGTCGGTTTTTCCGAGTTCATATAACCCTAATCTGTTTAAGGCGAGGTTGCACTACTTTGTTTTTATGTACGCACGACCTCACCCCCCGCCCTGCCGCGCGAGCGATATAATGCCTAAATTTTGACTGTTTTTTCTCTTTTGTAGAAAAATGATAAAGAAATTATACATTATGTGACCCGAGATAATACACATTTTTTACGACCTTTATTATGATATAAGTTTTATTTTTCAAAGCCTAATATAACTCAAGTAAAACGATTATTTAGCCATCATTTGGACATGTCTTTGCGATTTAATTGGATGCAGTGAAGTGTAAGTAATCGTGTATCGCATGCCCGACATATCATGATCGAAGAGTCAACTATGTAATACATTTTTTTTCAAAATTTAAATCCGTTCCATGTACGAGTAAAACGCTATTGTTGACGACGTTTATCGGGGTAACCTCGCCTTAGCGAGTAAACAGGCTTCTACTGGGTAAGCTCGTTCCATCGTCGACATCATCTCTGCCCTTAGGGCAAGATTGAAGTCAAGAGCAAGCCCATTTATAACAAAACAAAAAAAAAATAGCCCGGCTTTAATTAGAAAAAATATATAATTTTAACCCTAGAATGATAATAATATTGTGTAGTAAGGAAAAGATACTCATGCGTAAAATTGACACATGTGTTTTAATTAGCTAGATATAATTATTCAAAATACTTCGAAAGTCTTACACGTCATCATCATCATCGTCATGCACTTGCCTTTTTTTTTTGGTGTGTGGAAAATCATTAAATAAACCTTTTCGCTCTTGGGCAGGCCGAGAGGGAGTGTCAGACTTCTACTGACTAAAAACCACCCATGTTCCTTCTTAGTCATTTATGTCGAGGCCGTTGTATCTTTGTGACCAACCCGCAGCCTAGACGGGTCATTCTCTTGCCCTTTTAAGTATAATAAAACAAAACCTTGAATGTAATAAAACAAAACCATGAAGAAAACATACTGACAAAGGATAATACGAATCGTAACATGTATGAGTTTGCCAAAGAAAAATAAGTATGTCAATAAATTATGTTAAATGGAGAGACTTTCTTTATGCTCTTAGATACTTTTCTGATAACGCAGAGGAATTTATAGGAAAAGGCGGATTGTGTCAGACGGTTATCATTTTTATGGAAACTATTTTCTTTTGGTAAAATTCAAGGTATCTTTAAGCTGGTTGCAAAAGCAAAATAGGTTGCGGTCTTCAATAAGTATATGTGCGATTCCTGAATTGTTACTTAAAATTTTCACTGTATTGGCGGAAAATGTTCTTTTATTTTATTCATTACTTTCAGCTTTCGGATTAGTTAGGTAACTACTTCAAAACTGATACATCTGTTCATAGTATCACCAGAGCAGCGAGATTAGCACCGCCACGACAATTGACATACGCCACCAAAATATCATACAGATGCACTATAACCAAATTCACTGGTCTTGTCCAGCTAATCCCACCATCTTCGATGAGGTCTATTGGGAAGGCTTTTGTCAGGGCTTCAGAAAGTAGTGGCCACTTAGCAGCCACTCAGTGGCCACTTAGCAGCCTAATACAAAATAATAAAAAACCAACTACTACTTACAAATAGATGAATCTACTCAAATACGAACTACTAATTCATTTTTCCCGTTTCTTCTCCAACAAATGGACTGCTAGCGAATGTTTTTTACTATAAGTTAATCTTCAGTAAGGGTAGCACGGAGCACAGATAATAAAATTTGGATCTAGTCCTGCGAGTGTCTGCAAGAAACAATGAGATTACGAAGATTTATTAGCGGCATTGGAAATTGCTTGTCTGACGAAACAAACGAAACTTAATTAATCAGTATTACTTGCCTGAGTACTTAGTTGTTATGGAGCTGGTATCATGTTTTTTGTAATATTATTTTCTTGAGATAGTTCTATAAGCTTTTTCGATTTTACATATATTTGTCCTATTGGTAAATCTTCTACAAAATGGTGATGATAATTTTAAATTACATAACATCGTGCTTGTAATCCCCGAAAGGATTGGCCCACATTTCACCTATTATTTTTATGTCCCGTCATCCCGTGTAATAGTGGGCGAGCCAATTACCATTAACCGAGCACAAATCCAGACTTCGTGGCTGCTACTGAGAAATTCCTGATGGAAAAACTCCATAAATCCTTGTGAATCGAACCCAGACACAGTCTTGCTTGCTATCAGTAGACCAGTTGAGTTGATTTGTAATCGACACCTATTTTTACTAAGCAAGGTGCAAAAGTAGCCTGATGCAATTACGTAATTACAAGAGAGGGACAAAGACCACGCATTGAAAATATGAATACTGAGTTTAACATTTTTCTACAATCTCTCTTTTGCAAGCTTATCAATTAGCCTTAAAAGCTTAAACACTCAAAAGCTAAAACAAATCCTAGCACAAAAATAAAGTGAAGTTACAAAGCCACTGACGCAAGCAAACAGCTAAAATTAAAAATAAAACATTTAAAAAATAAATGCAGAATTCAAATAAAGCTTCCTACGTACTTTGCATTAAGAAGAAAAAAGGTTTAAATATAAAATGTTTCTCTCCATTGCTTTGGACTCATTCTAGCTTTGTCCCGCAATTTGCTGGGACTGTGGCTACCGCTTGTTATGGACATGGCTGTTAGTATCATGGAAACTCGACACGGCTGCTACCATGGTTTCTAGGATATAAATTATGTTTAACTAAAGGGAAAATAGTGTTATAAATCTTTAATGTTCTTTCGTTTTGTGTTGTTTGGTTACTGAATTTACGCTACAGTATAAGGTCCCATTAAAATAGGTGGACAAAATTTCAGTAATCATTCAGACCACCAAAATAAGGACGATGGTAAAAAAATAATAAGAAAGTCGCATTTAAGTACCTACTCATAAAGGATGAGTATGTTCTAGAGTGCCGGCAGTTTATTATGTTAAGTAAAAAAAAGTGATTTTATTTAATGTTTTTTTTTTGTTTAGATATGTTTGGTTAGACCTACTGAACGCTGTGTTAAAATTTGTCCACCTATTTTAATGGGACCTTATATAAACATTAATTATGTTATTATTTTAACTGGGATAGTTTAAATAATTATTGCGAATCACTTTGCGACAAAAACCTCCCACATAAGCCTCGCACATTCCGTGTTGTTTAACATCATTAACCTCACCAATTTTATTGCATTTACGTGACTAGGGTAGACGCCAAAAAGATCTAATTAGTCCGTCAGATAGATGTCCAAAAAATGTAGACACATATTTTTTAATTTTTCACGTAAAAAAAATTAAGATGATACAACAGTGCTTCGAATACTCGTGTGACGTCACATTTCAGAACATTTTTTACCTAAAAGTGACGTTACAAGCCTCATGATCTTTGACGCGTTTTATCTTCGTCAATTTTTATTAATTTGATAATAAAAAAAAACCTATTTAATATTTTTCGATAATCTAGCTAGCTGACGGACTAATCATATTGTTTTAAAGTCAGTCGTATCCGTGTTAGATGATATAGTTCATCGCTATTCTATCTTGATTATACGATAACTATGCCCAACTAGCTACATTATATCGGTAAAGTACGTGTAAACCTAGCTCGAGTTGAGAAAGGGGGTCGTTAACGAGCGCCATAGTAATCGATCCCCTCAATTACCTCTCGCTCCTTTAAGGGTGATCAGCTGACGCAGTTTTCCTTCATCATCCCATTACAAGCAACACGTGCTAAGTAATTATATCATTAAGAATAAGATTAGAAATGCATAAAAATAACCCAGAATACTATCTCTCGGTATACAAAAGATTACAATCATGAAAGTAAAAGAACAGAAAAGAAAAAAGAAAGAAGAAGAAGAGTTTATAAAGATTACACGGTAGGCGTGATGTGGTTTTTAAACCTTTTTTTTCTTTTTTTGGAGTGTGGGAATCATCAAATGACTCTTCCGGCTTTGGGCAGAGCGATAGGGAGTGTCAGACTTCGACTGACTAAAAACCACCCATGTTCCTTCTTAGCCCTTTGTGTCGAGGCCGCGGTATCTCTTTCGAACAAAGCGCAGCCCCGACAGGTGTAAGTATGTGGGTTTTAAAGCTAAAATCATTGTTATTAGAAAAAGTTAATTATAAGTAGTATTCAAAAACATAAATAGAGCTCGAATAAATCTATTAAAATAATACCATACTTAATTATTTAAAAAATATTTATTATTTGGATAGACTGAATATACTTTCAAGCTAACACTGCTTCTATTACTTATCTAAATCACTTAATATTGGTTGAACACGAGAACGCCGAGTGAACATCAACGCAGCCAAGAGCCTAATCCTGTTATGTGTTGCACATTTTATAAATGAAATTCCACGCGACGTTAATGTTAGGAGCGACTTGTTTACAGATTTAATACAGAACAGGAATATAGAGGTCCTGGGCCTGCAGTCTCTACACTAAATATCGTTAAAAATCTGTCGCAAAGTCTTATCGATGTCAAATTTCGTTATTAGATTTTCAGCTTTATTTCAACGGCATAAGATTGAAAATCTATTAATGAAATTTGACATCGATACGACTTTGCGACAGATCTTTAACGTTATTTAGTGTAGAGACTGCCGGCCCTACAGGGGCTGCAGTCTCTACACTAATAACGACAAAATCGCTAACTTTCGATTGCTAATTACCAACGAATAAATTCGGTTGCAATAATGATGCTTGCGAGAAACGCATCTTGGATGTAGAGACTTGCTTTACTTGCAAGCATCATTATTACAACCGAATTTATTCGTTAGTAATTAAGGATTGAAAGTTAGCGATTTTGTCGTTATTAGTGTAGAGACTGCAGCCCCTGCAGTCTCTGCAGTCTCTACACTAACAACACTAATAACGACAATGCTGTTGAAATAAAGCTGAAAATCTATTAAAGAAAGTTTACGATTTTTCGACTTAGCGACATTCGTAGCGTCGTTATTAGTGTAGAGTGTTTTATTTTTTATTTTACTTTATTTTAATTTTAGTTATTTTTGTTTTTTCTGTAAACGTGGCGTCACCATTGGGCCCTATCAGAATACCAGCGCTGTGACATTTGTGATTTGTCATAAATGTTACAGCACCATGCTGAGATAGTGGCCCTTTGGCTTCGCACGGGACTTTTTCAAATTATTATGTCCTAATTTTAAGTGTTTCTCAATTATGTTTACCCTGTTAGCTTTTAATTTTTTTTTTGTCAATTTGTTTTGTCCTGGTGTGAAACCAATAAATACTTTTTCTTTCTTTCTTTCTTTCTAGAGACTGCAGCCCCTGGATTGTGCCCGGTTGATGGCAACAGGCTCGCCCCCTATTACATGGGACTTAAACATAACTGACGAAATGCGGGTGTACCTAAGTACACCTCTGCCTAACTCTACGGGGATTACAAGGCGTGATAAATTATGTTATCACCACATCATCATCATCATTCTTTTGCCATCTTAAAAACCATAAGCGAAATATTATATTCAAGAAAGTAAAATACATCGTGATCCGCCAAAAGTCAAACTCTACTCCGAGCGCGCGTCCATTGACAAGTGACAATCAACTGTCAAAGTGCTCCATGCTTCTTTTTACCCGACTACGGCGAAGCCAAAAGGAAGGGTAATGATTTTGGCAGTCTATGTATGTATGTATGTTCCACCGTAGCGCCTAAACTACTGAACGGATTTTAATAAATTAGGTGTCAATAGATTCGTAAGAATAGCCCGGGTGTCATAGGCTATATAAATTTTATAAATTATTTTTATGACGGAATTTAAATGTCAAAAACTTACCTCAAAAAATATTAAATTGAGATAATCATAGCAAGTTTTTTATCAAATGCGAGCACATTACAAATATGTATTACATAATAGTTTAAGTACACACAAAAATAAAATTCAAATAAAAAAATTAAGTTCAAAAATCTAAAACCCGACTACTAACAAAATCGCGGTCTTAAAAGTAGAATACAAGAAAATAATTCTTGTCTGATATTCTTCGTAGTCGCATGGCCACCTTGCTAATGGCAATTAGCAGCTGACTCCTGTATCAATGAGAACGCCATGAAGGAGCATCAGATATCAGTGGCATGCGACTACGAAGAATATCAGACAAGAATTATTTTCTTGTTTTCTACTTTTAAGACCGCGATTTTGTTAGTAGTCGGGTTTTAGATTTTTGAAATTAATTTTTTTTCCAAACTTCCACGCCGCCCAATAATAATTCATTTTCCCAATTCATTCATGGGGTCGGCGCAGCATGTCTCTTCTTCCATACTTCTGTTTCTCGTCATCGCATGAGACATCTCTTTTCATACCATAAAATAGAGTGTGATCAACCTAACTAAGTAACACGTGTAAAGGACGGTTGCTCGAGCGCTTTAAAGCGTTAGTGGCATTTTATTACACCGCTTTTATAATGTTGTTAGGTATTTTTATCCTCCGCTTTTGTCACATTTGTGTTGCACTCGTGTGAGTCAGTTTATTTTTAAAATGATCTAGACACGTGTTGTGTGGCACTTGTTTCTAGTTCTTGCCCTTATGGAGGTCGCATTTTGTCTCACGAAAGCGTATTAACAAGACAAGGTGTACTTAATCTTTTGTCAGTCATGATGGTTTAATATGTGTAAAATATAATGGTATGCATTCAGATGTGAAGTGAGAAAAACTAAGTAACGGCAGACGTGGTTTATTCTACCAAAAAAAACTGCTCATGGAAATCTGACCAGTAATTACGGAGTAATGTGTATATGTTACCGGCCAAACTCGATTATAGGCAGAACTAGTTTGTTCCTCTCCTAGAGAGGAGGCCTGAGTCCCTGCAGTGGGAACATTATAGGCTGATAATGATGATGATATAGGTATATCCATAAAAAAAAGATGGTGGTCGGTTATATAACCTCCTCCTTTATTTGAACCATTTATGTGGATATATTATGTCTTTCTTACACTAGTTCTTTATGAAATTAAAACATCCACCCCGTTGAACAAAGTCCCAATTTAGTCTCCAGCAATACCATTAGTTACAGCGAAGCTTGGTAATTAACCAGTGCAATACCGGCTAGGAACAAAACCCATTAATTTCACTAATTCTCTGAAGTACTGGCACGAGCCACTGACCTAGTGTGGCACACTTGCTGCCATTCCGACACTCACGACAATTGTGACCATTCCGAACATTTCGCGTTGCAACGCTCGGTCGCTTCGCTATGCGGCACTTACAAAGAAGCATTGTTTCTTAATTTTAACTTGAATTGGAGCACGTAGCGTCTTTGTAATGAGATTTTGGGGTCTGGATACTGAATTGGATGATTTTTTTTTATTTTTTTCTTTAAGATGGGTCAGCTCTTGACCTCGAGGCTTGCCTGAGCAAGGATGAGGTCTACGATGGAGCGAGCCTTCCCAGTAGCACTGGCTCTCCCGCGCACCAACGGAACACAGCGAACTGTTTGGCGTCGGACTTCGGTGGGAGGCCCGGTAACCAGCCAGGCGGACCTTTGCAGGCCCTTCCACCAGTGTTGGGATCATTCAGCCGTAACCGCTAACAAAAGTCAGCGATTCCGTTGCCCGTAGACCACTAGGAGGTAGATCCCCCTACCCCAAAAGATAGAGCAGATTAACACATACATAGCGTGTCATAGTTATAGAATCTAAATAAAATGATTTTAACCTATTGGTACATTAGACTCTCCTGGCATGTAATAAATTATAATTATTATTTGCCTTTTCTGCCCCATTGTTGGGCAAAGGCCTTCCCATTCCTTTCCAACTCTCCCAGTGTTTTGCCTTCTCTGACCAACTCTCTGTTCTTTCTTCTCGCCTCTGGTAGTCAGGAACGAGTCCAAATCGTCAACGTTTCTTGGGCCTATAACCTCCTTGACAACGACCGTCTTCAGGCACCCACTGTATGGCGATTCTGGCCCATCTGTCCTAACCCATCCTGGAAATGTGACCCACCCAGTCCCATTTTAACCTCACATACTAAACTAATGAATACATTAATTAATTCAAAAGTAGCAAATCGTAACACAGTTTCCTTGTATCACAAAAACACCTATCATCGCAGCGTCATATCACAATTAAGAGACTACGCATGAGTAGGGTTAAACAAGTTGAATCGTTGAAGAAATCACTACAATGTGTCACACAATATCATTTGCGGGGTTTAAACGAATCTTCGCTTAATTAACTTTCCCCGTTCGTTAAAATGAAATTGTTAATTATGAATAGAGTTATTAGACCATTTTAATTGGGTTTGTCGTGACTGAAATGGCACCGATATTTCGCAATATTTTGATGTAATTGGGTATTATAGAAGGCAATGAAATACTACTGAAAAGACGAGTGAGTCGAACTATGCGATCACTGAGAAATCCTTGCACTCACTGGACAGCTTGACTCAAATCTGTTTGATTCCTTGTTCTGCATAATCCTCAATAACTTGACCAAAACTTGGATTTTAAAAAAGACAGTGACCCTCTGTGTAGTCAGGTACGAAACTCCGGTCCCATCTAGTTACAAAACATAACGTGGAAAGTGTTTTGTAAAACCAATTTACAGAAATAACGACTTAATTGTTTATTTCAATTTCCATTTTGATTGAGTGTTCGTGAAACCGTAGAAATATGTAATATCTATCTGTGATTGAAATGTTCAATCGTGTTTCAACGAACTGTTTGCAGTTTGTAAATGCATTTCCATAACGGTTACTTCGCGGAAAAGCTTGTTTACAAATATCAATTGATTGGTCCATTCGACATTGAAGTGCAGGCATGAAATTCTCGCTAAGCGAATATTGGTTTCCCGTTTGTAGGTTATGTTGTTATGAAATACTGTTTCGTTGGTCTAGTTGGCCCAGGTCGGGCAGTGTTATTAGGTTTTTGCATTAGGATATTTTCAGTTGCAGTCAAGATACAAATATCCATGCCCTTACCCTAGCACATGCCCGGGAAATTGCAATAGGCTTGCTCCCTATTACATGGGACTTCAAAATTACTGGCAAAATGTGAATATATTCTAAGGTACACCCCTGCCTACCCTTTGGAGACGAAACTAACATGATAAAGTTACTCGCTTCGACATGAACAAAAACTAAACAATTTGGGATTTTCTTTTGCAGAGAGAAAAATCAACTTAAACAGAATTTTTTACGTCCAAACACATTTTACAAAAGTTCATTTTAGGTAAATCTTCAAATCACCAATTAATTTCAAAGTAGGTACGTACATACATCAGAAATACAAGTTTTTCTTACAAGTCACAAAAAATAAACAAAAGAAAACTATAAAAACTCAATATTCTTAACAACAGCATCTAACCTTCCACAACCAGTTGCTTAATGGAATGTCGAAAAAAAAATACCATCGACAATTCTTATTTATGAGTTTTTTTCCTGTCTTCGTCCTGCAAAGTATTTCCTCGTATTTTCAGTCACGTTCTGAATCACAGGATTGCTTGCGGTCCGGTCTGGCCTTGTTTATTTCCTAGTATATTTTTACTACAATGCAGTGGAGGGTTGGATGTCGTATTTCGTTGTGCACTAGTGGTGTGCCTTGATTTTATTGTTGATTGTTGTTGTTAGTTTATGGCGTGCTAAAGCTTGTAGATTATTTGTTAGTGCTTTGCTGAAACCTTTTCACAGAAACATACAAAGTCATAAGATTTTCCTCATAAGAAACCTCATCTAATAAAAAGATGATTCCGTGCTTCGGAAGGCACGTATAAACCGATGGTCCCGGCCGCCAAACGGCGGTCGTCAAACCATGTCAGAGGCCTTTGAGGCGTATTAGAAACTTTGACATTAGGGTGTGTGGGGTCGTTAGACCTTACTGCCCACACGATAAGAAGAAGATTTTGTGACATTCAGATTGTTGTCGGTATTGCTTTTGCAACCTTTCACCTTTGTTTCATCATTACTGCTGCAAGCATGTCCTAGAACAAACATTTAAAGACATGTGACATTCCACAACCCGTACTAGGGCAATATGGTTGGGAGCAGTGTAATATTGATCATGAAAAGGCTCGCACATGGGAGTTGCTTATAGCTGGCGAAATGTAGGTCTTTGTCCTATTAGCACATCTCTGGGAATATATAACCCTTATTTTTGTGTTGTTGTTTTTTTAGGGAATGGGAAATCATCAAATAACTCCTCCCGCTCTTGGGCAGAGCGAAAGGGAGTGTTCTGACACTCTCTTTCGCTCTGCCATTCTGTCATTTAGTCTGAGCCCTTTATGTCGAGGCCGCGGTATCCTGTGAACATCCCGCAGCCCCGACGGGATATGTAACCCTTCTGGGATAATAGGCGTGATGTTATGTAGGTATAGCAGGGCAAACCGACGCAGGAATCTCGCTTCATAGATCAGACATAATATTAATCACTAGCTTTTGCCAGCGGCTTCGCCCGCGTGAAAATGACGATTTTTCATACAAACTTTCATCCCCTTTTTAAATCCCTTAGGGGTTGAATTTCGAAAAATCCTTCCTTACTCCTTGTCTACGTTATAAAGGGAACCTCTGTGCAAAATTTCAGCTTTCTAGGTCCAAGGGTTTGGGCTGGGCGTTGATAGTCAGTCAGTCAATCAGTCAGTCAGTCAGTCAGTCAGTCAGTCAGTCAGGACTTTGTGATGGCTCCAGGTCTCGGCCTCAAATCCAGTGATGGTAGCCCTGTCCTAATACCAAGTCCTGTAACGGTAAGGATGACGGCCTGTGTTGTCATCATACCAAGGTTCTGTGTTGGCTCGCGTTGATCGTCTAGTCTGTTTGGTTTTGTGACTGAGTATACTGAGAAAGAGTCGAACTTTCTTAGTTAGTCTTTGGTAATCAATACTGTGTTTAATCTAGGAAGGATTGAACTTCCTCACACCAGTGTTTAAGGAATAATGCTGTATCAAGAGAGTCATTTCGGGGTTTTTTTTTTAATCAACAATTAGATTTAGATTGACCACAGGTCAATCTCGAGTACACTCCACTGTGCGAACAATGTAGACTTATCAATCATTCTAACTCGATAATGCGGAGCTTGTCTCGACGCGTCTGTATTATTATTTAGTACAATACTTAATCAGTCTTCCTCTGATTTAATAAAGGATTTTACAAGTTAAAATCAATTTGACACGTTAGAATGATTATGTAAGTTGATACATGTGCGTTTGTGCTTATTTTAGCCACCGCGTCTGACTGATATCGTTCAGCATGGGGGAAGCCCTACACCGCGCCACGGTCCTTAATCAATGTTATTGGGGGGCAATCGACTCCCTGTAATCGCTACGAAGCGTTAGTGATTCCCATTTCCTTAAAGGCAGGTACTTGCATTTTTTTATAGCCAGATTCCCGGTTAGGGCAGGCATCGCCAGATTCCCAGTTAAGGGCAGACTTATTTGCCAGTTCCCAGTTTGGGCAGACTTTCCCCCGGAACCATGGTTTTGATTATGTATTTATATTTGAGTTATATTTAGATTTGGCCAAATCTAGGTCGGGAGTCGGATTGCAAGACATGACGTGTATGGTATGCTGCGTTATCACTGCCAGAGACGTCGCTCAGTCGTGTATCTCAAGCCATCAGTATAATATATCAAAGTTAGGAAATATTAATGTGCATTATGCAACACAGCCGAAATGTTTCTCTCTCTCAAAACAGTATATCTCCTCCAACATAGTTAAGTGACTGTTGACTTGAATCAAAGTGATGATTAGGTTCCTGTAAACTTGCGTCTCTACTCGCTCAGTTTGGGTTTTACTGATGCATACTAGGTCCAATTCAGTTCAGAAGGAACTTATAGTCTCAGACCTTAATTGAAGTATCTGACTTAGGTCTGGATTCTTATCTCAGACCTGGTCTAAAGTAGTACAAATTATTATATTAGGTTAAATTCAATAACGTAAAATCGTGTCATTCAAGGTTCAGTGTGTAAATTATAGAGAATTCATTATTGGAGATCCAACCTGATTTACTCACTGATGTTAAAGCAATGCCTTTGTTACTACTTGGTTTTAGCTGTATCAATCTTCCATTATCAAATTCTCTACACAGGTAATCTTGGAATATAAAAGAAAGAGGTGGTTGATGTTTAAATTATTTATTTATTTTCGATAAATTTAACGAAAGAAACTGTTTGATTAATTAGACCTAGTTCGCTAGGATGATAGCGAGCTAAGGTCGAGTGTCCCATTACTAAACCTAGTCAGTTAAGGGGAAATGGAACATCTCAAGCGAAACCCCTTCTGACAGCGAAAGAAACTGTTTGATTATTTAGATCTAGGTCCGCTAAGATTGTGACGGACCCGGACCGAGTCGTCCTCTTCTAACCTAGCCAGGTAAGGAAAACAGAACGGCTCAAGCGAAAAACCTTTCTGGCACACACAAATTAGATTTACAACATATGTACAATATTGACAATTATTTATCAGCTTATATAAATTGCAATACAACTGAGAGGAGAGGTAAGGCACACATAAAGGTTACACAGTTTTTATACAAGGTACTTAAGCCACAATATCCCATGATAATTTACAGTAATATACTCAGATCTCTAGCTTAAGCCAGTTCACGTAGTTCAAGGTCTGCGTGATGTGTATCGCCTATACAATTCAAAGCGATTTCTCCACAATCTCCGCCTTTCCATCTCTTGCAAACTTCTATACAAGTTATCACGAGAAGACAAATTACTATTATCAAGAATAGTATAGCAGCTACTTTGTCTAGGCTAGACCAAAGGTGCTCTCGTGTCTTTTGACTTAGTGAGTTTAAAATATCGAAGTTTGTTGCAGCCTCCATTTTTACTTGGGTCGTTAAATAGATTGGGTGACTGAAGTTATTGTAAATTAGCTTGGGATCTTGCCTTTACACAAAATTTGAACTTGGAATACGTTACCAAATTTCAGCTCTCTCTCTGTCTCTCGGTTTCACTTAATATTACTTAGACTTAGACACACTGCTTCTAATTTTATTTTAAAATACAATCAATATTCAATGATAATTAACTATAATTATCACTTGCAACCGCCTTGACTCTTGAACTTCGTCTGTCCCTGACGATACCCGCGTCCTCTCGACTCCTTGCTCCACCCCCGCAAGGCACCCAGATAAACTCCTCCTAGAAATACGAATCATACGCAAGTAATCTGTTTTTCATTGGCTGTCTTGTGTAAGACGCTTGCTCATTGGTCAAAAGCATGGCGTCGGGTTCCCGCCAAATGCTGCGTACGCGCCTTCATGCATCGTCATTTCACACATCTGTTTACCAGGCGTTCAGATATTCTGAGAAAGGTTACTTCAATGTACGATTTATTGCTTTTCGAGTGTCGTTTTGTAATATTATTTTAAACTAAATTCAATAGATTTTTATTTTCTAAGTGGTTTGGCTCCGTTTGCTTATCTTTTGTTTCTAAATAATTTCTTCCCATGGATATTTCAATAGGTAGTTTTTGACAAGGGTTGAAATTTATGGATGGCTATAACGTAATTTATTAAAAGGGAAAAAAGGAAAAAACGGCCTCTTAGCTAATTAATTTTTAAGTTATTGTTTTTATTGTGTTTAGTGTATTTAAATTCAATTGTATATATAGAATAAACGTATTAAGTGACACACGTAGTGTTTGTGACCAGTTTTATTGTGAAAACTGAAAAGCAATTGTTATTTCAATAATTAACATGTACCGGCTGTCAACGCTTGAACTGTGGATTTGAATTCATCAAACCGGGGGAGTATTTTGTTTTGATTTATTAGTAGTTGCTGTGTTATTCATACACTAGACCTCACACAAACACTGCTCAGAGCTCTGAGCGACGTCCAGTACACACTGGCTACGTTTATGTCTCATTTTGCTTGACGAATATTGTGGAAGCAAAATCGAGGACGAAAACACTTGCCCCATACAAAACATACACTGCAAACCTTACTACACACAAAATATGTGTATAATATGCTGTAAATATTATAAGTAAACCACTTAGTTGCTAATTAATGTAGATAGACTTTGTTCCCACTAAAACTCATGTTATTAGCAATCCTTAGTCAAAATAGTTATTCTAGTAATAATATTAATGTTGAAATAAATTATCCTTAGAGTATTAACTGTAATTTTGAGAATATCATATCAATTAGCTTTTCTTTGTTCTTGGATTTTTAATTTTTCCTTTTTCTTTTCTCTCACTTACCAACCTACCTCCATATTTTGATAATCCTTTCTAAAAACTTTTCTACTGTTTTTAAATATTGTTTACCTCTTTTTAAATTCAAAACCCCTCCAACTTCCTCAAGTTCTCAATTGACATAATTATTCTCTTCACATACTCAGCTGTTTCCTGTCACATTTCAGGTCTTGTTTGTGGATATCAGTCAATATGATGACACGCGGAGCTACCATTCGTGACATGACTGACAAACTGAAAGCAGCGCTGAGGGAACTGGATGCTTCGAGAAATGAGTGCACCAAACTGCTGAGGGAACGAGAAGAAAGTGAAGTTGAAATTGAGTTAATGGTGAACAAAAACACTCAACTGAAGAATGAGCTTGCGGAACTTCACACACACCATATGGACATACTTGACCAGCATAAACACCTCCGTCAACTTGTTGAAAACTTCCAGCAATGTAGCGACACCTACGATCAGGCTTTGAGTCGCATATCTGAACTGGAGCAAGAACTAAGTAGGGCCCAACACTCAATAGTTCACTTAGAATCTCTTAGAGCCCGAGAAGAGTCTGCGAACACCTGCAGTCTTTATGATGAGTTGGTTGGTAGCCGGTTAGGACCTGTATGTGTTGAGCCAATAGTAACTATAGACTTAACCAATGAAACTATATCTAAAACTTATTTATTTACTAGTCATAATAAGATTAAAAAATATATTAAAATCAATAAATGAATTCAAACCATTAAAAGATCTTTGAAACGCCTAAAAGTTAACAAACAAAACACAAAACTAAGGCGAAAAAATTTTAAATTTAATTCAAGAACTGAAAAAGTGTGATAGTGAATTACAATTATGTCGGACATTGTATGATACCGACACTCAGAACCTTCAGGATGAGCTGTTTGTAAGGGAATATGCAATCAAGGATATTTTTAGTAAATATGAGGCTTCTCAACAAGACCTGAGTAAGCGCATGCAGGAGGCCAATGAGCTGGTGGACCTGGTCACGTACAATGCGGAGAGATATGAGTCCCTGACAAATAACCTCTCTTGTAGCTGTGCCTGCATGGGTACACCACAGCCTCAGCACCATTCACCTACACCCTCAGCGGCTCAGCCAGCTGGTAATGATAATAATAATTTTGCGAATACTAGTTACTTATTTTCTGATGGTTTAGGTAGAGGGCTAGGAAAATTAATTAGTAATAACCTGAGTTATTGTACACAAAATTATTGTATGCCTGGGTCAACCTTTAAACAGATTATGACATCAGCGTCAAAAACTGTTTGTGGTCCTGATACTACCATTACTATATGTGTTGGTAACAGTTCTAAAATTAAAAAGGAAGACCTCACTGACTGGGTATCAGAGTTGTTAAAGTTAGATTGTAGTAAAATTATATTGTGTGCTTTTCCATATTTTGAAAGACTTTGTGATAGGAAAAACAATTATATACACATGTTAAACAATCATTTGCATTTCTTAGTAGGTCACTATTGTGATAAGCTTGTATATATTGACATCAACACTTTTGTTGATAAGCTTAAGTCGACTCCAGGTAATGTGTATCTACCTGTTAGGTTTAGACACAAAATAGCTAGGCTATTAGCTTTTAATATTCACACAGACATAAGTAGTATGTCGAAGTTTGCTTATATTGTGGACACTGCGACTATTAGTCATGGTACTAATGTACAGGAGGTGACCTTAGATAAATATAGCACTAGTGCTATAAATGTTTACAATCATTGTACGGAGGAGGTTCCATATGTCACCGTGGAATACTCTCAATTAGAAGTTTTAAGTGATAGTATCTTGTTGTCTGGTGATGGCACAGGAGACTCTGGGCTCACTCCAGATATTAATATTAGTTTAAACTAGGAAGTAAGACAACAGAAGGTACCATTAACAATATTGTTAAACATATCAACAGAAAGGTATCTTCTTGCTCTAAATTAGTTAGTAAAAAAGGGCCTCAGCAGAACACTTTGAATTTATTCCACCAAAATATCCAAGGCATTTCTTCCAAATTATTAGAAATAGAATTGTTTTTAGAGAAAAGTATGTTTGACATTATTTGTTTTACTGAACATTGGCTTAAGGATTACCAAATGCTTATTAATTATGAAAACTATACGGTGGGTAGCTGTTTTAACCGTAAATCAATGCTGCGAGGAGGTTCATTAATCTTAATTAAAAATTTAATTAAATTCAAAACTCGTGATGATATTGTTAAACTATCGATTGAACATAATATTGAGCTATCTTGTGTTGAGCTGGATAAGCATGTAATAGTGTGCGTTTACAGGCCCCCAAATTATCAAAACTACTCTACATTTGAGTCAGTAATGGAAGATGTTTTAGCAAAACTTGTAACTGGTAATAAATCAGTGGTTATATGTGGCGACTTTAATGTTAATATTTTAGATAAAAATTCAAATAGCAGTAGATTTTTGCATCTTTTTAAATCATTTAATTTATTAAACGTGTTTTCGGATCCAACCCGAATTACTACAAATACTGCTACATGTCTGGATAATGTTTTTTGTTGCTGCGACTACTTGGATAAATTCATTGTAAATTACCTTCCTTCGGACCACAGCGGTCAAGTCGTTTTGTTTGAATCCTTCACACCAGTACAAAAAATCCAAATAAAATCTAGGCAGATAACACCCAGCAATTTAAATAAATTTAATGATAATTTAATTAGTAATTTAGGCATTCCAAGCCAGATTATCGACAATGTAAATCTATTTTATGAAGAATTCTTTTCGGTGATTCACACGGAGTTCAATAATACAATAAAAACGAAAACTAAATCTATTTGCCCTAAGTTTATGTTCAGTGACTGGGCAACTAAGGGCATTAGGAAAAGTAGGGAGCGATTGTTTGAGTTGTACGGTCTCAAGCCCTACATTAACTCAGAAACTTTCAATAAATATGTTGCAAGTTACTCTAAAATCTTTAAAAACGCTTGCAAAGTAGCTAAAGCCTTATTCATTAGTAACAAGATTAAATCCGCCGATAACAAAATAAAAACGGTTTGGAAAATTATCAATAGTGAAACGAATAGAAATAAAAAATATAATAATGATATCACTCTAGAGACTTCACGTGGCCTTTTAAGTTCTAAAAACGAAGTTGCTCAAGAATTTGTAGATTTCTTCACTGGTATCCCACATAAACTACTGAAACCTTAAATTCGTCACCCTTGCTTTCTATTGAGTTATTAAGAGCGAACGTTTCAGCCTGTCCGGTTGAATTTCAATTTAAACATATAAACCCCATAGCAGTCATTAAAGCTTTTAAGGAAATTAAAGTCAAATTAACCGAAGATCTATGGGGACTGTCGATTAAAGTTTGTCAAGCTATTATTGAGACAGTCGCTCCGTACCTAACCTTAATATTTAATTTGTGTGTGGACCAGGGAGTCTTCCCGGACCTTATGAAATACAGCAAGGTAATACCACTTTTCAAATCCGGTGACAGTAAAGACACCAATAATTATAGACCCGTATCCGTTTTGCCAGTTTTCAGCAAGGTGTTTGAAAAAGTAATGCTTAATCAAATGCTCATTCACTTTAACACCAACAAAATCTTACATGAGAAACAGTATGGTTTCACCAAAGGACGTTGTACGACTGACGCCGGTGTCACCTTATTAAAACATATATTTACTGCGTGGGAAGAGTCACAAGATGCCATAGGGATCTTCTGTGACCTCTCCAAAGCATTTGATTGCGTCAACCACGAAACCCTTCTCATAAAGCTCAAACATTACGGTTTAGGGAATCTTGCGCTCAGTTTAATGAAATCGTATTTAAGCGATAGACATCAGCAAGTACAAATAAATGGTGTCAATTCAATGGGCTTAAAAGTAAGCATGGGTGTGCCACAAGGTTCGATATTAGGTCCCTTTCTCTTTTTAGTCTATATTAATGATCTACCCCATTTATTTAAAAACCAACCTGAAATGGTATTGTTTGCCGACGATACTTCTTTAATATTTAAGGTAAACAGACGTGCCACGAATCTTGATGACGTAAATAACGCCTTACTGCAGGTTCATAATTGGTTCACCGTTAATAATTTAGTATTAAATGGGAAAAAAACGAAGTGCTTAAGATTTGCTCTACCAAATGTCAAAAGTACTGATTGTGACATAGTATTGAATCAAGAGAAACTAGAATTTGTCAATGAAACTGTTTTCTTGGGGATAACGATTGACTCAAGGCTACAGTGGGGTCCGCATTTAACATCTCTTGCAGGACGGCTGAGTTCAGCAGCATATGCTGTTAGGAAAATCCGTCAATTTACTGACGTAGATACCGCGAGACTAGTCTATTTTAGCTATTTTCATAGTGTTATGTCATACGGTATTTTACTATGGGGACGGGCTGCAGACGTCGAGTCTATATTTATTCTGCAGAAAAGAGCCATTAGAGCCATATATGGTCTACGAAGGCGCGATTCTCTGAGAGAGCTGTTTAAGGAAATTAACATCATGACAGTACCTTGTCAATACATCTATGAAAACATCATGTACGTCAGGAAAAATCTGCATTTATTTAGCAAAAGAGGTGATAGACACCACTATAATACGAGAAATAGGGACCAACTAGTTCAGCCAGGTTTCAGGCTAGCTAAAGTAGACTCATCTTTCATGGGGTACTGTTTAAAATGTTACAATAAAATACCCCCTCACATTCTTCAACTGAGTGAGACGAAATTTAAAACTTGTGTAAAACGCACACTATGTAGGCAAGCATACTATAAGTTGGGGGATTACATTGATGATAAAAATGCTTGGCTCCATGCTGGTCCTGCTCCACAACCATAGGGGCAATTACATCGATTATCATGTGAAGTTATTGTAGAGGCTGCAGAAGATTGTAAAAATATCTTTGCATTGTATAGATTCAATATCTTAATATTGTATAATTGCATGGCACATGTGTGAGTACTATGTACTATAAAGCCCCTTTTTACATTTTTACATTTAGTTATATTTTAGTGACGTTGCCCTGGTGGCTGAGAGAATGTCATGCTCACTCAAATGTCTCGCTGATGGTGGCGGGTGTGTCGGATCATTTAGTTCCCTTCAAAATGGTTGAGTTGAATGGTGCTGATCCATGCGTCATGTTCGTGAACGGGCGCTGTCAGTGGAGACTGGTCATTCCTTAGTTGCCATGGTGTAAATATATTTTTCTTTTTGATTTGTTTATTATATCTTTTTACTCTGGACGCTCTTAACTTGCACGTCTTGCTACATAGTTCTCACATAATATACCATCTCAACATGAATGATATAATGTACCAAGATTTTGTAACAAATTCTAATTTAAAAGAGTGTCCATGGAGTTTCTTGCCCGTTCTTCTTCATGAGATCTACGTTAGGGAACTGGCAACTACAGTACTTTCACAAGTTATTATGCCTTGTGATTGTGACTGTAGCGTAGGAGTGCAATGCGTCGTTTCGGGAGTTGCTGCGTCGGGCTGCGCGGCGCCGGATGTTACCGGCGGCGAGTGGTGTGGGTGCGGGGGCGCGCGGCGGCGTGTGCCGTGGCGGTGGGTGTGCGGGGCTCCGGGTCGCGGGGCGGCGGTTGCACGTTGCGGCGTGCATTCGTTGTTCCGTGATTCGGGGTCTCGAGCATTCGTTGTTGCGGTTTGCGTCGCTGGGTGCTTTCGTGCTCGCAGTGTTCGTTGTTGCGGGCATTCGGTGGCGTGTGGTTCGGCGTGGTGGCTTTCGGAATGGCGCATTGCACTCGTAGTTTCGTTCTTCCGTCCTTCTGACATTCAAAAGTGCCTGTAATGGCTTAATTGAAATAAACGATTTGAGTTTGAGTTGAGTTTGAGTTTATTTATTTCTTCTATATGCAAAAAAAGAATAGTGGTTCGGTGAACGACCATCTCAACTTCTCTCTTTATTTATATAGATAGATTGACTCTATTTTAAAAACCTATTTGCTTTCACGCACTTGCTATGATACCTAGCGTCTAACAATCATCTCGTAAAACACAACTACACAGCAAAAACAATCCTACTGTAATCGGATTGCTCATTAAAACGCGATGTAATCAGATCACAGAACCAAATGAAATATTCGCAAGAAGGATATTAAGAAACACGATCGTTTGCCCCAGTAATCTCGCAAGTTTCGTCCCAGAAGAAAACGGGAGAGGTTCCGTTTAAAATATTCAATATACAGGTAAAGTGAGATAGGTTCTGAACACGTTTTCAATTTCCCGTTAACGTTTCGATTCGCATTCCCTGCGGTGCTGTTATCGCTTGACCTCAGCAAAGCGCTCGAGAGACACTTCGGAAAAACCAAATGATAGTTGCTTTGAGCGTGCGATTAGTTACCATACGATTACACCAAAATCGTTTTTGTCGGTCATAAGCCGTATACTGACTGAACGCGCAGCCTCACGAGGCATGCGCGCGAGGCAATTCATGCGGTCGGTCAGGAGGCATGCCTCGCACGAGGTAAACAAAGAAAAAAATTAAAATAGTCGCATACTGACTGAGTGCGCAGCCTCGCGAGGCAGCCTTGGGCATATGCCGCGCGACATGATCATTTTCATTTTTTCATGGTTTGTCCCTTTGTTGATTTGATCGGCCGAGTTTGACCGAAGAACCCGAGTGAAGATCGGCCGATATCGGTTTAAAGGTATACACGAGCCGTTACAACGATAGGTACTAGTTTCGGACTGATGAATCGGAGCTGGCGACGCGTGTGCTTGTCGCCAGTCCCATTGCTAGAGGTCGTGGCAAAGATCTTAGACGGTTTGTTTACGATGATAGTTGCGAATTTTCCTGCATAAAGGTCGACTAGAGTCGCAATGCAGGTGTGTAGACGGCCTTAGATGACTCTTGACCTTTTGATTTGAGAAGCGGTGTACCTAAGTATATATAGGTAAGTTGTTGTTGGGACGTCAACCCTCATTAGATTAAAGCGTACGGTCTTAGTTTTAATTACATTAGCTATTACTTAGCCTGCATTAGCAAACGGCTTTATATACATTAGTATTTAGCCGTTTGCGTTAATGTAATCAATCTACGTTTAATCCCATCTACCCCCGCTGTGTCCACTGGCGGTAGTTGCAACTGTTGGTGGCATCTACCACTTCTGATGGTGATGATGTATGGTAGGATATGCATCTAGTTTTTTTTTTAAATTAAGTAATTAAACTGGTTTTTGAGGTCCTCTTCACAATATTTAGCAGAATAATGCAGGATGAAAGAATATATTTACTTAGTGCTCATTCCTTCTCTATAACACTGTAATGGACGTCGTGTCACGAACTTCTAAGCTTGTAGGTGATTTTGAAACACAGCCCATATTTTTATATACCTACTGTAGCAATCCGTAGGTCAATTCCTACACGGTTACAGGGCATACAGTTGCTTTAGTACTTTCTGTAGTGCCGCTTCACGGTCACCGCCAAAACATTTTATCGGTGTGGTGCGGTTACAGCAAGAGGATTATGCTACTGCTATAGAACTTAAGTATAGACCGCTATAATTTTGTTTCCCGCCTAGAAAACAAGCTGATTTACTAGTACTACCTGTACTACCAAGTTTCCACAATCACTTAACAGCTCTCCCTATCTCTGTTTTCCTCAGCTTCGAAGAACCGTCAAACTTTATGAATCAGTATCATGGACGGACAAATCGGCTAATGGCCGCTCTAACAGCAGCGCGTGAATATTGCCGACAGCTCAGCAATATTGCCAACGGTGGAGACGTGATACCAACCGTTTTGCATTCATTTGTACTGAACTGAATGTAGAATTGTAGAGAGTTTGTCGCTGGTGCAGTCTACGTTTTAATATCTCTTCAGTTGGTACAGCTAAGTATGTGGTTTTTGTTGAAAATTGATTATATTTGTACCTGTAATTTTATGATTTTTTTTAGTTAAATGCAACTTCAGGTACAAAAATTGGAACTGCTGTTACGCCTTGCGTATTCCCATTACTCGGTGCCGCGGCTTACCGCAATCTTAAAAATGTGATACATAGAATGTTTTTATTCAAAAATTCGCTTCGTAAGTAAAAACTCTAATCTTGTCTATCCTTTAGTGCTGTGCATCACTCTATAAATTAAACTGAAGGCTAGTTCACAACTTACTTGCCTATCTACTGCCGCGAATCGGTAATCTCAGTCAGAAAAGATCGCCATAATTTTAGGCAATTAGTTTTACCATCACTAAAATCTAAAATTCGCAGTACATCGTAAGTTTAATCTAAACGGGCTAGTTTGTCTGCAACGGACGCGGCGGAAATATACCTTCCAACTAATATAATAGAGTCGTATTTTATTTTAACGGTTTCAGGCTATCTGGCCGCCGGATGTTCGGTCTAGATCCCGAGATTAAAGATCAAATATCTATTATACCCGGTCCGGATTCTGTGGTTAAACTAGTCTGGACGGAAATTGAACTTGATGCATGACTGAAATAAAATAATGAAAAACCTTATTAACATGAACCTTTTATAGAGATAATTGATTGGTAACTAGAAGACGGAGTGTATATATTGCTTCATCATCATCATCAGCCTATATTGTTGAAACTGCAGGGACTCAGGCCTCCTCTCTAGGAGAGAGATGAGCTTAACCCACCACGCAGGCCCAGTGCGGATTGGTAGATGTCACATGTCTTCGAATTTTTTGGTTCTAAGACATGGTTTTCTCACGATGTTTTCCTTCACCGTTTTGAGAACAGTGGTGATGAAATAAGTACACAAAGTAATGTGCCTCACGTGTTAAATGTAACGTTAAATGAAATGCTGAATGAAAATATAATACAATAAGTAATGTTATATGAATTAATGCATGTATTGTAAGAAAGTTAAGCCGGCCAGTCTCAGCCGCGGTGGCGCTTAATTGTTAAGGCAAATAAAGGCTAAATAAATAAACAAAAATGTGCCTCACGGGGTTCGAACCCACGACTCACTGTTCGTAAGTCGGGGCCGCCGCCACTGGGCCACCACTGCTCTTATATATTGCATATAGCACGCTTTTAAGAACTGCAGACTGCCCAGTCGTCTCGAGTTCGAACGTATACTTAACACGTACCTCTGTTGTTTCGAATTCATGAGCGTAAGCGTATTGTTTAATTATCATTTGCTATGCTAAAGGAAAACATCGTGAGAAACACCCATGGGTGACAAAAAAACGTAGTACGGTCTGCATCAGAAGTAGCTGAACATTACAGAAACACCATTATTTTTATGTTAGAAGATTTTAGGCGGCCATTCTTCTGTTGGTAACCTGGTCATGCTATGTCTGACTGCTGTGGCAAGGGACCCTGAAGTAGGAAGGAAGGTTAGGGCTGACTGCGCGTGCGCACACACTTGGACCATCAAAATAATTTTAATTCTTTTTTGACTCTAGCTTATTATTTTTAATGTTTCAGAAGATTATTCGTTAAAATAGTCCTTACAAGTTACACTCCGTACATGTAGTAACGAGTAATATCTAACAAGTTTTTATTAAAAAAACAGCTTCGAAACTTTGAGTAATGTTAATATACTTCTGATGCTGACCGTACTCGCCACCGGCGTGTGGGTATGAACGTGGACGAGGCAATAGTAGTATGTTAGGATCGTAGCAGAGATGAGTGCGTTCTGTGGTTCCTACCTTCCCCCAAGTGTTTATGCATGTATATATGTAGAAAACCTATTTGTTCATAATTACTCCTAACATGTTCGCTTTTAAGTGTTAATATCCGCTAACCATCGGGTAGTCGGAACGCTTTGCGCAGCACCTTTTACCGGGACTAGGTCACGATTCACAAATCGTGCCAGTTTCAAACGAGACACCCGATGCATATTAATTCGATAGTTTTTTTGTTACTTTTGTAGTATATGCAGACTTAATAGCACTGCACTAAATCAGCATCGCTTCGGCGCATTAGTTCATTGAAAGGACAGAGTACGCTCGTACCGAATGGACACGGAAAGTCAGAACACCTACTCTGACTCGTACTGTGGCAAGCTATAATCTGAGAGAGCAGCGGTGGCCCTGTGTTGGCGGCCCTGTGGTGGCGGCCCTGACTTATGAACAGTAAGTCGTGGGTTCGAACCCAGGCAGGCGCCTTACTTTGAGTAATTTATTTCATCACAACTGCTCTCACAAACGATGAAGGAAAACATCGTGAGGAAACCGTCATGTCCTAGAACCAAAAATTCGAAGACTTGTGACATCTACCAATCCGCACTGGGCCCGCGTGGTAGATTATAACAAAATCCCTCCCAAAGAGAGGAGGCCTGTGTCCCAGTCGTGGGAATATTAAAAGGCTGCTGATGATAATGATAATCTGAACACACAACGGGACAACGGTATACAATCCGTGAAAACTCGAATCGACTCCACTTTCCCGAGGAGACTCGTATACAAGTAGGGACAAATCGGCGTTTAATCAAAACAAACAAGTGAACTATGTCAATACGAGTATCAACAGCTATCCTAGTACACTCGTATAAAGCTTACTCCTACGACTCCACTAAAACTTTCAGGCACCGGTGTCACTTTCAGACCATCCATACTACACTTACTATACCCATACATCCACACTATTCGTGGTATTTCGTTCCCGTGTGACCATTTCCATCCTACAAACGGGGGTAAGGCAAAGGTGTACCTAATAGTACACCCAAATTTCGCTAGTTACTTATGTTAAAGTCCCATATAAAAGGGGGCCATCCTATTGCCATCAAACGGGCACAAATCCAATCCGTGAAAAATTTCTAATGGGAAAACCCAATAGCACTATGTCCGACCCGGGAATAAAACCCACCAAGTGACTACCAAGCAAGCAAAAGATAACTTTATAAAGAAAACCTTATCTTAAAAAGATTACCTCTTAAAAAACTTTCAGCTCGTAGGGTCTCATTCATAACTGAACAAGCACAAAGGCTCGACTAGGAAGTACGGCCCGATGATATTTCTTTTAGATCACGTGTAATAGATCAACGGTTTAGGGTCCAATAGTGATCCATAAGTAGGTTAGTGTTGCGGCGATTGGCTCGTAAATCACTAGTTATTCATGGTTGTGTTTTTTTTGTGTTTTTTCTATAGTATATACTAGCTCATGCCCGCGGCTTCGCCCGCGTGGACGTCTGTCAAAATATCTATCTATATATATAAAAGAAAGTCGTGTTTGTTACAACACTTATAACTCGAGATCTGCTGGACCAATTTTCATGGTTTTGGATTCGTTGGATTTGTCTCCGCAAAAAACAATGAAAAGAAAAAAAACCCTAAATTATCTCAGCTAAAAGGTAAAACTAAATTCATTGACTGTTAGGTTGTACGAATTTCGCCTGGTCAGGTATGGTAGTAGGTAGGTAGGGTAGTAGGTAGGTAGGGTAGTAGGTAGGTAGGGTAGTAGGTAGGTAGGGTAGTAGGTAGGTAGGGTAGTAGGTAGGTAGGGTAGTAGGTAGGTAGGGTAGTAGGTAGGTAGGGTAGTAGGTAGGTAGGGTAGTAGGTAGGTAGGGTAGTAGGTAGGTAGGGTAGTAAGTAGGTACGGTAGTAAGTAGGTAGGTAGGGTAGTAAGTAGGTACGGTAGTAAGTAGGTAGGTAGGGTAGTAGGTAGGTAGGGTAGTCGGTAGGTAGGGTAGGAAAAAGAGCATTGCAACTTCCTCGAAAACCACTGTTAAAAACAGCATGAAAATCGCTGTAGAAGTTTTTGAGTTTATCGCGAACAGGCAGACAGACAGACGCGATGGAGGTCTGCATGTAACCCTGGGCTCAATTTCCGGGTCACCAAATTGTTATTGGCTTTTTCCTTCAGTAACTTTCCCAGTAGCTGCATGGAGTCTGGATTTCTGATCGGTTGATGTCAAAAGGTCCAATTTCATAGAAGTCATGAACTTAAATATAACTTGCAAAATGTGGTCGTACTTAAGGGTACACAACTGCCTAACCATTCGGCGATTGCGACCTGCGAGTTGGCAAAAAACCTACCCTGGCGCTTCCACCTCAAGACAGATTGATGCTGTATAAAGTGTTTACTTAAGGTAGGATACTTGGCCCACTCAAAACTTCAAAGGTCCATTAGTCTTTGCCACAGACACTAGATGGCGCCAATTCGTCCATTACATAGCGCGAAAGCAAAGAGATTGGTAAAAACTTCAGACGGCTTTTTAGTTTTTGAATAGAACGTAATTAATGGTTTTCAACTGTTTTATGAGCGATAAAAATAGCAGTTATTGAATACCTTTCGAAATTGATTTTTATCACCTTTTGCAAGATTTTTCTGGCAGAGTATTTTTAAGATTACGTTTCAGTTTCGCACAGACTATAAAGACTTAAATTACGTTGCGATTTTTTTATTATGAGTAAGTTTTTTATTATCATCATCATCATCATAATCAGCACGGAATCTGGCATACTTCTCGGTTTTGTGCATCCTTCATCCATTTCTTTCCCGGAACTTGACGATATCGTCAACTTAACGCACTCTTGGACGGCTCTGATTTAATATTTAAATTATATTTTTATTGCTAAATGGGCATGATCTCTTGACTTCAATAAGACGTTAATCAATATAGCAGGTTAAAATTTGCTGCGTGCGTACATATTGGCGCCTGTGACTGTTCCTATTAATATATTCTTTTGTCAAGGCTCATGGTAGAGTATCGTGAGGACCTCTTAAGTAATAAAGCTAGAAGCACGGTTATTAGTTAAGGGCGCTACCCATCGGCACACACATTAGCCCTTCATAACCTTATTCTGTGTGCGGTCGTAAGGAAATATTGACATTACTACCCTTACCAAGTAATTTGTGACCCGTACACTGAAAACATTAAATTACTACGCATAACATCACGCTTGTAAGTTCCAAGGGTTAGGTAGAGCTGTGAGTCCACATTTCGCCAGTTATAAACTTAAGTACCATATAAAAGGGGCGAGCCTATTGCCAACCATAGACAAATCCGGACCATCCAAATCCCTTGGCTGCTACTCAGAAATTCCTTACAAAAATCATGACCAATAAGTATCATTAGGTTTTCATAAATAATTTCTGCCTGGCCCGGAAATCGAACCCAGGACCTCTTACTTAGCAGTCGCATTTGCGATGTAAAGAAAGAAAGAAAGAAAGAAAGAAAGAAAGAAAGAAAGAAAGAAAGAAAGAAAATGCATTTATTTGGCACAGGCCACAAATACACACAATGTAAAACAAAAATAATATAAAAAAAAGAACTTAAAACAAGTTAAAACTAAACAAATCGTCCCACTGTGACGATGTGTGTGTGTGTGTGTGTGTGATAGACTATGAGGCAGTCCAATTAAATTACTAACTCCTTGTTAAAAAACTATAGATACCAGTACTAACTTCGCAAGTCGAGCGTAAGTTAATAACATTACAACTAGTGCTTCTAAACTTATACAGGGTGTTTGGTAAATGGACCGACACACTTTTCTGGGAGCGAGATACTAGTGTAGAAAAATGGCTGTATTACTGAACTCCAAAGTTTGAAATACCGATGTACCATATACATACATTGTAAGTACGAATTACGAGAGTCAGAATATACATACCTTGCTATATAAGATTTTGGAAGTACAAACACATCAGAAATAATTGTTGACAAGCAAGCAATAGGGGATCGGACAGTCTCGAAAAAATATGATTCTGTTTAGTCCGTCAGTTAGATTATCGAAAAATATTGGATACGTGTTTTTTGTTTTATCAAATCAATAAAAATTGACAAAGCTATAGCGCGTCAAAGATCATGGAGTGGGGCTTGAAACGTCACTTGAAGGTACAAAATGTACTATCATATGACGTCACACGAGTTTTCAAAGCACTGTATCGTCTTCATTTTTTGTTTACGTGAAAAAAGAAAAAATATGTGGTCAATATTTTTTGGAAATCTGACGGATTAATTAGTTTTTTTTGTCCGATCCCGTATTAGGTGTTCAAGCAATCCTCTTCTTCACATCTCAACCGGATTAGACCAACCGGACCGAACTCTGACAGAGATTGTGACACATTTAATTAGAATAAATTGGTCTTGTACGAGGCCAAAAGGCCCTTACCTAAGCATGGTCAAATCCGAAAAGAAAAAAATAAATCGAATGAATATTTTTTTTTTTGTAAAAAATAAGGTGTATAAACGAAACACGCATAGAATATGGCTCTCTATTCCCTTTGAAAATGGGAGTAGTTAGTCTTCCAAGCATCCTGTAGAAAAGTCCTAAGAAATGCTCGCAAACTCGCAATGCAAGGAAAAGAGAATTTCAATTAAAATAAGTACGAGTAAAATGCAAATGGTCAGGCGACCAAGGATTCTCAATAATTTCCGTTGAAAAGCGTCGTTAACAAAAGTCACGTAGTAGCCAACAACAAGGATCTTATCCTCACAATTATAAATGTACTACTATATAACGAATAGCCGATGTATTTTGACCCTTGTGTCTTTACAATAAGGTTGTTAATGTGTATGTGTGACTGGTTTCGAACGAGAACCCTTGATGCCCTTTGAATGTCTAGACTGAATGGGACTGTTAATTCTTTTACATTGTTATTCAGAAATTAATTGAGTTATATTTAGTTTTTGAATCTAACAGAATGGAAATTCATTTAAGTACAGTACTTGTGTGTCGTTACAGGTAATCAATGGTCCGAAAGTCTGACAACTTCTCACTGAATTGTGGAAGTCAGATAGGAAGACATTCCATGTAAAATGCTGCATCGGGTAAGACTTGATGTTGACCCCAACCCCCTAAAGGCTAGTAGATGATAAGCTTTTGTCTTTGTTGGTTGTTGATGAGATTGTCTTTGTTGCTTTCAACATATCGATTCGATTCGACAGAAGCCAAAGACAAAATTCTTGTGAAATATTTGAACGCAAAGTTTTTCGATGTTATGCATAAAAGTTGGTGGAATCAAATTCTGAATATCTTTCAGAAGTTTGAAAGTCGGAAGACATTGAGAGGAGAACACATACGTACATTACAAATCGTGAACTTACTTTATCTGAAAGTCTTAAATATTGAAATTAGACTACGGAAAGTTAGTCTCAAATTTGTGATTCGTCTTTACGGCAGTAAAGGACTTACGAAGTCATCTTCGTATTCATCACCTTATAGCCTTGTCCTAACTTTGTAAATGAATACCAGTATTTTACATGAATCAACCAGTATTTTAGTAGTCCTACTGTGCAGTCACGAGCAACAGTATGTATACAAGCAGCAAATTTTAAAAGTGTTTTCACCTACGACATTGATTGACATTTTACGTTTTCACGAACTTAGTATTTTGGAAGCCATATTATATATTACGATAAAACTATGAAGGTCTTATCTCAAAGTACAAAACGTTATTTCCCGAGAAAATCAGTTTTGAATTTTGGACCTACACCCTAAACTCACTTGTATCCTTAGTTTATTATGCCACTAGCTGTTGCCAGCGGCTACACCCTCTACACTCGAAAATTATCCCACGGGAAGATAAAATCGGGATAAAATATATTATATTCTACGTGTTAATCCAGGTTACAAACTATCTGCGTACTTTTATCCAAATCCGTTCAGTAGTTTTTGCGTGAAGTAGTCACAAACATACACACTCACATACAAACTTTCGACTTTATGATATTAATGTGATGCCCAAAATAATGCTTTGAAAAGTAATAAAAACAAAAAAGTTTGTCCAAAATTACAACCAAAAGAAATTGTTATGATAACTCCTTAACCTCGTTTGTTCACATACTCGCACGAATTCGATAAAATATTTTTCTTGTGAATCAAATTCAATTTCGAATTCCTATGACCCAGTTCCTTTGGTTCAAACGAAACTTATTTCCTTTATATTTGTTCGGGCAAAGCTATTTCCAAAACAGAAGAATTAAATTATATTGTGGTATGAGTAATGCAGATGTTATTTATACCACATCAAAGAAAAGCTCATAATTGTTTAATTTGTATAACATTGGAAAGTATTTTCCTCAAGCAATATTGAAATAACTGAACAACTTTTACAAAAGTATGAAATAAAATGTTTTCGTATTCAACCCAAAGAAAGACAAATGTTGACTTGTGGCATTAACTCCGCCTATGTACCACATACACATGCAGTTTAAATAAATAAATAAAATTATTGTATAGAAAAATAAGCGATGAAGTAAGATGTAAGTAAATAATAAAATAAGTCATAATGAAATGGAACCGTCTACGGCGTAGCGGCCTACGCCGTAGACGCTCGTAGACGGTTACGAAGAATAAGCGTAGAGGATGCAAAGACCAAGGTGACTATCTAAAAGTGACTTTACGAGTATTTCTTATCTTGGATCTAGTTTCCTTCTGTTATGTATTTTTGTGTTGTTATTATTTTAATAAAATGTAATGAACTTTTATGTAAATTGCGTCGTAAACTTTAATATGTTTATGTTGATATTGTCTGCAAGCTAAAGGTTTTCTTGGAAAGAGTTATTAGTTTGTTTTTATTACTGGTAAATATTAATAAACGTCTTACTTTTTATTTTACTCACAGCAAGTAAAAAAAGAAAGAATGAAGCATAAACGCCAAATACGTTTTTTAGGTGGGTAAATAAAGACATACACTAAAATTAATTTTGTGTTGTTTTAGATTTAGTCTAATCTAGTTTAGTATGTATTTAGAAAGAAGCTCTTCTACTATTAAACCAAAACGATATTTATTCTGTATTTCTTCTGCACAAAAATATGTTAACTACCATCCGATATTAATCGACTTGACCTCAATACCGAATAAAACCGGTTCGGTCCGGGCGAAACCGGTTATCTTATGATTGGAATCGTCTGCGCTCTGCCTTATTGACTATTGATGGCTCAAAGGATGTGAATTTGCTTTGAATTGGTCGTTTAAAATTTTATTTCATGTTTGGCTGAGTGGGTGTTAGTTTTCTGATAGTTATTTTATTTCTTCTTTTCATTTTATGAAACGTAAAATATATTTTGTATCTGTGTGCTATTGCGTTATTATATAATTCTAGTACGTTGTACCACAGATTACCAGATACTACACTCCATACAAAACGTTCAATGCCTACCGCTATAATAGCCTACACTGTCAAGTCGATAGACGCTGCGAACGAAAATGTACCCTAACGTTCCAAACGTAAAGTGAGTTTTACTTTGTAGATGCGCGCCGCCGCGTGGATATTGTGAATTGCCAGGGCTGCCTCTGTCGACAAAAATGTTAGTAGGGATTTGTAGTATACTATATAAAATAAAACAAGTTTTTTTAATGTACCAGAATAGTTAATTTTGCTATGTGTTTTATTTTGATGTACCTAATGATTTTTTTTTAAATTCCCGATTGTTAAACTTTTACGTAGAGAATATTCCAAATTGAACAAACAATTTTAATAATATAAAATAAGTAATCTTGGGGGAAACAAGGGCAAGGGTGTTAAATGGTATATTTTTAAAAGTTCAAAAATCGAGCTGCCTGGCTTCTGTCTCATGTTTTTTCTCGGAATTTTTAATAAATGTGGCCTCGAGACATTTAACTATATAGTTACAAAAAGAATCTGAGGGTACTTTCAACTGTTCGTGGAACGACGACGTTTTGTTCAAAGTTTTAAAATGAATAACAATTCTCGATTCATTGAAACCGGGAATATGATTTAATTCAGAAATTAATTCGGGACAGGTATGCTTCTTATTACATTTATAATAGATATCCGGATATATATCATACATCCACTGCAGTAGCCATTTCTTAGGATTTCAAAACTAACATCAAGTCGACCGAAATATAATAATAATATGCGTAAGTACGCGCCGTGCGGCTGTTGAAAACCCTGCTGCGCTATGATCTACCGTAGACCGGCGCCCGGTAGGTAGTTAGCGCGCGTAAGTACATGGAGTGTAGTATCTGGTAATCTGTAGTTGTACGGTGAGAACTACTTTTCCAAAAAATCATAACAAAACATCACGCTTGTAATCCCCTAGCTAGGGGTTAGACAGAGGTATACACAGGAGTATAGTACCCACATTTCACTAGTTGTGTTGTTGGTCACATTCACGATTTTAGAACAGTAGCCACAGGTAGTTAGTATCCCAAAAGTCTGACCACCCCTCTTACCAAAGGTAACCGTATTACTCAGTAATAACTGGCCTGTGGAGCTAAGACAGGCAGTCGCTCCGTAAAATACAGGTATTCTGTATGTACGTGGCTCTAATATGATACAGTAACTCCTAGTACAAGAACCTGGTCTACACTGATATTTGTGAGTAATTTGTAAATAAAGAATTTTATTTTTTGAATTAATATAATAAAATTATAAATGGAATAACAAAACGTGTTGCACCGATCCCAAATATAATGGAATAAGGTCAGGAATATGATGAATTAATATAATAAAATTATATGGCCTATAATCTCATGAAACATTACATACGTAGGTATAATCAAAGTGTCAGCAAATTACTATAGATCGATTTTGAAGCTATTTCCTTGCACAGAAACTCCGGGCAAGGGATACTAACTCTCGACACTATTCTATACTAACACTATTTCGACATATACTAACACTATTTCGATCGAGGCCTATTTTCGATTGATTCGTAACTTAACAACTTGTCATACCCTTGTCATACACCGATAGTCATTTCCTATCAACTTGGCTAAAACGTAGATGGTAGAAAATGTATCTATGTCAGTCTAGATTTAGGTATAATATTTATTACTAGCTATTGCCGTTGTATCGCGACCTTCGCCCGCGTGAGATTAGTTAAAAGATATTATTTCCCTATTTGAATCGGATATAATTAACAATTTCAAGGATTATATTATAAGGGTTTCTTATAATAAAGTAGCTAAAGTTACTTCTTGAACATCAGCTACCTTTATTGTTTTTTCTTGATTTTTATTGTTATAAGAGAACTATGTAGGTATACTTTCATATGCCTTCTGAAAAAGCTGGCTCAATTTAATTAATTTATTTGTATTGTAGAGATAAAATTCTAAAATACATTAATTCACAACACCCTGCACAAACTGCTGGTTCTAGAAGCATGGAACTTTGCTCACGAGTTCTATACATCAGTGTGAACAGGCAACAGGGAAAAAAAATTAAAATTTGTTGCTTTATCTCATTAAATAGGGGATGAAAGTTTGTTATTTTTGTCCGTGGGTGTGTTCTACAAGATATAAATAAACCTAAACTTTGAATGTAAATTAGAAGCTATAAAGTTTTAATAGAATACGGGCCGAAACATAGATTGGCTGAGGGTTTAAAATTACGTGATATTGAAACTAACACAAGTTAGATTGCCTTCAAACTAAGGCTGTCTACACACTTTGTGTAGTGTGATGTGGCCAATGTGACATTATTCTGTTTATTCCTCCTTCTTCCTTTATTTCAATGAAAACATTTTTATTTGTACACAGCACCCTATTTTATGAAAATAATACGATTAAAATAAAAATAAAGAAATGAATGTTGAAATACGACGACGCGTGAAATCTACTGTTCTGCCTCTTGCTTAGCTGCAGTGTTCATCGAACTCACCGTTCGCAACATCGTCGTACATTTGTCAAACTAAAATATTTGAGCTAGAGGTAAAATCAGTAACGTAAGCGTTTAATGTAAATACAAAAATTGTTTGTAGTGGAGTCACTGTGACACTGGGAGACAAAGCGCTTCCTTTTGCGGTATATCAACTTCTTCGGAACTCTACTTTCTATTATGAATGCATTTCTATGACAGACAGAAGTCATTAGAAGCTTCACACACTTCAGGTGTGGTGTTTTACAAAACATTCGATGTGTTTTTATTTCGATTGTTATATAAAAACACATCGCTGTTCATACAAAAACTATTAACAAAAACAACGACCGCACCGCACTCTATGTGTGGAGTACCCTTTACAGCTTCATAGTGACTCTGGTTGTATTTGAGTTTAGTCTGTTGGTTTGTCTTGTGTTGTTTTGTTACCCAAAATAAATACGGTATTCTGGACAAATCTGAGAGACGGATAGAGGGAGTCTTTCTTAGTATTATCAGTTTATGGCCGACCGAATGAGAGCGTAACTTTCGGGGTATCTTTAATTTATGAGTTTTGATAACGTAGCGACAATAGGTATACTATTGTACAAGCATGTTTTGCCAATCAAGTCTCATGTAATAGGGTCTAACGTATTGCCATCTAACGGGCACAGGTCTTGGCTCCGAGCTGCTATGGAGAAATTACATTACTAATAACTCTTGGCCAACCTGGGCATATAACCCAAGACCTCAGACTCAAGACCTCAGCAGTAGAGCTAGCCGGACCAACGAGACAGTTATACCTTTCAGAAAATAGAAATCAACAAACCTTAATAAAGTAGGCCACTTCAAGAAACGGACGCGCTTCACCAAGTCCGCGATCTTTGTCATTTCGCCAATCCTATAAAAGGGTCCTCGAGTAATATCCACAATATAACGTCAAAGAAAGGCTATTCAAAGATTTATATGAAACATGATAATCCTTTCAAAGCCGAATAAATCGGATAAAAAAAAATCATAAAGCAATATAAGCTAGATATTGTCAAACATGGTTACATGTTTCCGATATACGAGTGGTTGAACAGATAAAGCCAATATAAAAATATATTGGCTTTATCTGTTTTTAGGGTTCCGTACCACAATTGGCAAGAACGGAACCTTTATAGGATCACTTTGGTGTCCATCTGTCTGTCAAGACTCTTTTTCATCGAATCGCGTAGAAGTATGGAGCTAAAGTGAATACCAAATACCCAAGTCTGCTATCCCTTGGAGCAGTGGAAAAACTAACTTGAAATATGACCGTTTATGTCGCATATTTGGTGATTCCACAAGGGAATAATTCTATGTGGTACTTTCTGTTGACCTAAAATTATGTGGCAATCACAGTAAAGGAAAAGTCTGAAATCCGTTAAAAACAAAATACGGTCTATAAGTTTATACGAAACCCTCGGTGCGCGAATTCAACTCACGCTTGGCTGCGTTTTTTATTTATTGGCACGTAGCAAAATATCAATATATATAAAAACAATAGAGGGTGAACGTTCGGCCATAAATCCAAGATACGGCAATTTATCAAAATGTCAAAAGATGCACACACCTGTGTAGCGGCGACCTAATTCTAGCTAGAGAATCATCCTTATTGGTAACTCTAACAAGGCAAAATGGACCTTAACTCCCTTTTATAGCGTTTCTAATGTTTTTACGGCGTGTTAAGAGGAATTTCGGGCATGAAATGTAGCCGTGAACCCCTAGAGATGAGTATCGTTATCATGTTTCTGTTTTGACGTCTATTTTAGAGGTAGATCGGTTTAGAAAGAAGCTATGAAAACTTTTTTTTTGTGTTGCATTAGGAGATTGGCATCGCATCCAATCGGCCGATATTTAGGTTCATCATTCATCATTTCACTGTAGGGTATAGGCCTCCCCTTTCTTCTGCCACTCTTCTATATTTTGTGGATGAACCCAACACGCTTTTGTACGACCTTGGTTTCTCAGGCCAGTCTTGGCCACCATTCGGTCAAAACCTAATCGGAACTCGGATTAGGTCTCGAAATTAGGTTAATACCAATAAATACATTCTTTATTTCACGAAAGTCATCACATTACAAAATTTAAAAAGGCATATTAGGCTTATAACAAGGTCACTATAATTTAAATACTCTGACACCTAAACAAACTTAAGCACCTAACAAACCTAGGTGCCTGTGTCTTAGGAGTCAGTATTTCTCCTTAACAAACAAACCCATGTTATACTAAGTCGGGATGACAAAAATAAGCAAATTGTGTAAAGTAAAACAAGATAACTAGCAGAACTAGCAGTTTGCCAGCGTGTATTTTGAAAATATAATATGTCTATGTTACTCGGTAAACATGTAGCTTTTTAAGGGTGAAAGATTTATTAAAATCGGCCGAGTAGTTTTTGAGTTAAACCGTAACAAACCAACAAACAATAACTGAAATCTTTCCTCTTTGTAATAGTATTGTGTCCTGCATTTATTTTTTATACATACATCAGTTACATTTTTAATTATTTCTTAAAATAATCCATATTAAAACATTTTAATTTTTATATTATGGTTTATTTTGATGACAATACTACTCATTTACAGTAATTTATCGGTGTAGAAATACAATAAGCAATAAGGTCATATTTGTTATATTAGTTCAGATGTAAAGGAAACACAAATGAAATATGTTCTGTACTGTGAATAAATGAAGGGTCTGAGTGAGTGTGTATCTAGTGAGTAAGTGTGGAATGTGTGTGTTTATAGAGGCGCGTCGATCACCGCATTTTTGAAGAGTCTAGACCAAAACCTGACTAACCTGAAATATATATCCTCGAAAGGTCTTGGGAATATCCCGTCCGAACTAACACGAAGGTACGGTAGGAACGGTGTTGTTTCGTCTTACCCTCTTAGGAACGATTTTCCTCGGGTAGCCGTATCGTGTAATTCCCAAAAGGTTGCAGAAAGTATTACGGCACACGCAGAGCTCTCTGTGTTCTTAATATATTAGACTCCGTATGATTTGCAGTCGAGGTTTTTGATATAAATACGTAAGCATGATGAGAAGTATGGAAGCGTGTTTTGTTCACGATTCGAATTTCGTGTTTCACAAATAAATAACGTAACATCATGCCGGTAAGGTAGATGTTTACCTAATAGTACACCCTTTCACCAGCTATGTTTTAGTCCCATGTAAAAAGGGGCGACCCTATTGCCTTCGACCAGGCACAAATGCAGACTCTGTGGCTGCTACTTACTAAGAAATTTTCTCAACCGTTAGACCAACGACGCAATCTTTAACAATGCAAAGACGGAGGTATTTTGAAGTAATGGCTACTGAATAAACACAAGATTTTTTCTAAAATAATATTCCTTTTTGAAAAGGACGATCGTGTAAAAATAACCACTATTATAAATGTATTTCGCTCATTCTTTTCCCCTCAGAAGTTAGTCGAGTCGTTAAGCAATCGATTCGGTTCAATTCGTTTTTCTTACATTCTTTCGTTCCCTGCCAGCGGATGGCAACGTATAAACTTTTAAACGTTTCAACACCAATACTCGTACGAGAAAATAAAGTACGAAATCTTTGAAATTTGTTAAGTGCACCGTAAGGCTGCGGCTTTAAAAGCGACAGCGAGTTGACAGCGGCTTTGGAGCGACGAACGCAGTGTTGGTACAAGAGCTACATTCACCGAAGATGACTAAGAAGAGGACTAAATAGCATTTTAAAAATTTTCTTCACTTATATTATAAAGAGGTACAATTTGTTTGTAAGTTTGTTTGTATGAAGGGGGAATGATCCAATTCTAAAAAAAACACTGATCTAAATATACATATCCGTGGGAGCTACAAGCCATAAATTATATTTGTCAGAGAATACGGTATTCTTCATGATGACGATGATAAGACAGGATGGATATCTCAAAATAACAGTCAGTGGTTCATGATAAACGATGAATTCAACCACATGGAATGCAGTGAGGTTAGTAGGAAACACGACCACGACCAACTGCAGCACCGTCCGCCCCGGAAGCCCCTGCTGGTTCGGGCTCCTCTAAATTGACGAGCGCCTCCGTCATCATTCATCTGACAGTTGTCGTTATAAATCATGCCAGAACTAAATACACCCAAGCAACTACTAAAGAGGTTGAACTACACGACAATAGTTGCTCGACATTCCAGTAGTTCTGATTTTATCCACGTTCAGAGACTGCAATCTCCGACATATTAATATCGTGCATATTTGCATATTAGCCGAGTTATCAGAATTTTGCGGGTGAAGGCGAGGGAAGGCATAAGACTTCCTGTAGAATCGTTCAGGCGTACCTTTTCAAGACATTTTTCAGTCACACAATTGTGGTTGTTCGAATTGGCCCCATAGACGCGTATCCTAGTCGCTATTGTATGATGAGTGGTCTCTGCTAGATACGAGTATTTACTTCTGTGACGACAAAATCATCGACTTGACATGCGCATCTAAGCACCTGCATCGCCTTTTCCTGATGATAGGTACAGCATTTTTAATGGAGACTATCCGACCTTCACATTCGTGTTAGGATAATGATATAGGAGACTCCATAGTAAGAATTGTTGACAGCCTTTCAACCAACAAAATTACTTATAAAAGACAGCCGGGAACTACGGCTTAAAGTGAATAGCTCATTGTAGTTTGTGGTCAGTCATACAGAGATTGACCACGGGAATCCTTGCTTACTCTTGCAGATCGACTCGCACTTAATCACGTGCCTCTCTCTCTCCCTCTGGATTTGCGCTTAGACCCTGGGTTCCTATCCTGTGGGTAAAACTAGTAATACAAACCAATAAGTCCAGTTAGGACGTAGGGAATTAGGGATACGAGAATTAGCAAACCTCGCGACCGCTTCTGCTACACAGTTCACAGCCTTAAAACGTTGTTGCACTAAAATGAATTTGCAGTACACTAACCTAACCCTATATATTTCTAAAGGAGTATCGCTACTGAGTCACATGGAGTGCACATTTATTATGGCCTGAACCTGAACAAACTGCGGGCTACTTATACATGAATGAGGAGCTTCAGAGGAAACTGGATCGTTCTGTAATGTTGTTAGGACCGAGAATAATTATTGCAGAAGCTGCTTTCGTTAGTTATGTAACGTCTTGAGGAAATTGTATGGCTTGAGATGGTTTGAATACAGTTGAGCATGAGCAATGTACTTGCGAAATATGACTTAAGGGCAGATCTGCACTTGGTTGTCTTATTGATAATCAACGTGGTGTATTAAGGTCTCTTTAAAAAAAAAACTACATTTTGTCTACGGCTTGGTTCGTGTAGTAGTCGAATATTGACTGACAGAAAAGTATAGGAACTATCTTATATCCTGACCCCGGTCTACTCAAATGTCTAACAATATTCTAAAGGTTGACGATAATGGAATGTCAAGCAATTGTTTTCGTTTAGTTCAAACATTTTAATATTGCTTGAGAGTGTTTGGTTGTGACGCGACTACCAATGACAGATGTCAGTTGACGGCAGACAAGTAACAGATGACGGCTGACAGATAACGACAGAAAGAAGACAGTTTGTCGATTTGGAGACAATCCGGACGAGCCAACAAGGGATTCTATTGCGGACGGAGGTAACGCTCGGTCATTGTCGCGTTACAACGAACCTCACTACGTTCTATGTAGTTATTTAATTTGATTTTAATATCGTGAAGGAAGAAGAAGGCATTAAGGAATGCTCTCTTAGTTCTGTGTACTGTGTAGGGGGTCTAAAATGGCCTCTTAAGCAGATCATAATAGGATAATAATATGAATTGCGTTAATATTTGCAAAATGGTCACAAAGCACCATTCATAATAGTAACTGCGTATATGTGGCAATTTAAATTACACAAAGTAATGTGCCTGCCTGTGTTCGAACCCACGACCTACTGTTCGTAAGTCGGGGCCGCCACCACTGGGCCACCGCTGTTCTTAAAACCAAGGAAACCGGCATGTCTTAGAACCAAAAAAATCGAAGACATGTGACATCTACCAATCCGTGGTAGATTATAGCCTATTCCCTCTATAGGCTGTTCATGATGATGATGTGGCAATTTTATACGAATTTTCCATTTTAGACCCCCTGAACAACCACCGATTGTTAGTTTCAGATATTCATAATTTTCGACCAACATGAAAATGAAGACCGTTCGTCTTCGCCGGCAAACAGGTCATGATCGTAGAATAATGTCGGTTTTGAAAAAAATACGAAAATCACTTTTTACCATATTTGAAAACAACATTGTTTAATTATTATCACTGCATTAAAGAAAAAATTGTATGTATTTTAGTTTTCAAATTAATCAGTCGGTAAACTGACGGATTTGATAGGCGCTCATAGTAAAGTGACGCTTGTGTATACTCGTCCTTGTACGACGCGCAGGGATCACGCACCACCCCCTCCCGCGCCCGACGAATCCGCTCAATCGTCATTATTCGTCGGACTCGCTCATCGCGATGCACTGAATTAGACTATTCATAAACAATTACATTAGTTTATCTTTGTTAGTCTTTTTATTAATTATTTCATGCCTACTTAGTTTATTTTTTTACGTATTGTATTAAAAGCTATGCCACAATGAAAACTGGACGATCAAAACTTATGTTAAAACTTGTTGAACAATAAGTAAAACAGAACAAATTACGAATTTATCTCACCAAGAGTGCATTGATGAGGAAGACTACGTACCAGGACTCCAGGTAAGTTAGTGATACGTACTTACATTTTTTAATCCATGTATTTATTATTTTTTTGCAAAGTTAACAATTAAAGCGTCGGTTCTGCCTATCCGTCGGTTTTCTATGGAACGTTAAGAATCAATTTAAAACTTAGTTTACATAAAAATAATCATTTGTTATGTGATAGTACTATAACATTATGTTGTGTTGGTGTTAAATTTGACAATTTTAAGTTTCAAGTTGTATATAACTATACTTCATTTTTCTATGGACATGATAGTGTCGCGCAATCATACCCGACGATATTCTGCGGACACGCCTTTTTAACTAACGGTCTTATTTGACGATCCGACTTTGTTCTTAGAACTAAATTAACTACCACCTTTTTTCTACTGAAAAACAATCATTATTTGTGTATATTTGTTGTATTTTTCTATAAGAATATAATCTAATCTGATTAATAATTTACCTTCATAAATAAAAAGAAGTAAATTTTATAATTTGTAATCTTTAGAATATTTTTAATGCGCCCGCTCTTGTGTCCTCTCAGGAGTCAAACAGCTGAGAAGACAAAGGCGTGCGCGCGCATGTATTCCGATGTTGTGTTAATGTGATAAAAGTGAAAGAGTAAAAAATCATTGGGAAAGTTGTTTGTTATCATAAGTACAATCACGTGTCTAACTGCCGTACTCAGAGAATGTTAATGATTACTTAGGCCGTTACGTGATGGCCTAAGTAATCATTAAACCTCTCTGAGTGCGACAGTAAGTGTCGTTCACTACCAGTCAAGATATATAATTATTTATTACGTTAATTAATTATAATACGAGTATAATTATCTATTCATGATCATATCTTTTCGGAATGCCATTCACCATCACATCATCATCATAATTTTTCTTTCTTTCTTTCTATAAGGATGTCTTTTCAGATGACGCAGACCTACACGGAACAAGAGAAATCATAAAATCTACAGATAAAAATATGAGCAAGAAACCACCACCATCACGTACTTGTGTTCTTGGAGAAGATCCTTTTATGGCCGTGTATCAAAATGCATCCTCACCGTCTTTACTCCCGTCAGAAAATCAGCATGGTGTAGTCTCCCTCTTAAATATCAACGTAGCCTTCTTAATCCCTATAAATACCCTGTCACCTTAACCGATTACCCCGGTTGTTGAAAACAATGAAGAAACACCTGTGCCATGAAACCCGTTATGAAGTATGTAACGATTTTTGCTGTCCCACTCACGATAGTGCAGACTATAGCAACTGTCCATCAATCAATGCAGCTGTGACTATGGCTGATAATCAATGTTATTGCTATATGTGGAATGAAGGTGTTTCTTAAAATAAAAAGAGTGGGTCTTAAAATGAACATGGATAAAACCAATGTTATGTTGAATGTTCATGTAACACCCCACTCCTATGAAGATCGGAGACTCTACACGCAAAGTTGTGGACAATTTGTCTACCTGGGACAAACGGTCCAGTTGGGTAGCTTTAATTTCAAGAAAGAGGTAAATAGTCGAATCCGACTCGGCTGGGCAGCGTTCGGGAAGTTGCGTGGTTTCTTCTCGTCTAACTTACCCCAGTGTCTCAAGACGAAAGTCTATGACCAGTGTGTGTTGCCAGTGATTACATACGGGACCGAAACGTGGTCGCTCACAATGGGCCTCATCAGGAAGCTCAAAGTCACCCAAAGGGTAATGGAGAGGGATAGCCCTCTCGCTCGGAGTAAGAAATGAGGACGTCGGCATGAGAACCAAGGTTACCGACGTAGCCCGAAGAATTGTCAGAATTAAGTGTCAATGGGCAGGGCACATTGCTCACAGAACGGATGGCCGATGGGGCCGAAAAGTTCTGGAGTGGCAACCGCGAACCGGAAGACTTTGCGTTGGAAGGCCTTCCACTAGGGGGACCGATGACCTGGTGAACCCACTGGATGCGAGACGCACGGGACCCGTCAATGCGGCGACACCTGGGGGAGGCCTATGTCCTGCAGTGGACGTCTTTTGGTTGAAATGATTAATTAGGTAAGTTCAAATAAGTTTGGATCCTTTGGGTTTGGTCTTCTTAGTAAATAATGCTGTTGAAAATTACTTAATAATGCTTAATGTTTATTACATTAATTAAAAAAGGGTCCAAAAACTAAACCAAGTATAATGTATTTTATTTGTGAAACCCTACCTACCGCAGTAGAATATGACGGAAGACACATCCGCCAAAATATTACCCTGTAAGTCAATAGAACATGATCGGAAAGTCACATTCGTCACTCTTTGAACACGAACTTTCCGAAGAACAATGTCGGATAATACTATGTGACTGTGTTGACTCCAACGTAAAATGAAGCATGTGATTTTTCGGGAAAACTGTTTAATTATAAGTTATTATTTTAAATTCATTTTAAAACAAACCCTATTTTTCACTAGTATGCCAATTTTCAAAGTTATAGATTTAAAATTAAAAAAGTTATCTCAAAAAAACGAACATAATTATTTGAAATGGCTGCCCTGGAAAGTTTAATATTTGTCAGATCCGTCACTATTCTACGACTATGACGTAGACTTATTTTCACATTATATTATTTGTACATGCTCTGTTTGTCTGTTGTATAGCAATAAATTATAGAAAAGTTGCAAGGCGATCTTTTCAGGGAAATTCCTTCTCACTCGAAGTCGGTAGCTGATTTTTCTTATTCTAGTCTTTCTAATTTCCCAAGGGAGCGCATATTTTTGTTTGATAAATATTGGATAGGTACTTTGTTTTATCCTCCTGTGGCTAAATAGCAATTTATCTTATTAATGTTCAAAATATTACAAAAGAAAAGTGAGTTTCAACGCCTCTGGACCGGAAATCTACCAAGAACCGTCAAAAATATACTGAAATCCACAAATACTTGATTCTGAAGTAAAAAACAAACCATTTGTCATTATTTCAAGGAAACAATACTGTAATAAGAACAATCGAATAATCCGAACGGCAAAAAGTCTATTCCCCAATTCACTTGTGAACGTAAAAGGAAAAATATTTGTGTCAACACAAGGCTTTGTTTACCGCCCTCCGGTCTAGCACGCCGCGCTCAGGTCTCAGAATAAAAAGGAATCAGAGGGCCTAGCTCAGGGCGTCCCACGTCTATGCCACATGGAGGGAAAGCACCCTGAATATTGTAGATAGAACATTTTACTGAAAGAAGTCATTATTTTAATTTGAAAAACAATTTAAACTGCATTCATAGATTTTTAAATAATTACATGGTTGAACCGAGAATCGAACCCGCTACACGAGAAAAAAAAAATTACTTTGTAGCTTTGTCATACCGATCGAAAGGCTTCATCATAAGGATTATTTTTTGCTAAATAGCATAGTGTCAGAAATAAAAGGAAGACCATGAATATTAACATTTGATGTGAAATGTTCAGAAAAATGAAAAGCTGATATAATATGCTTCTTTCCGTAAGGACATACACAACTGACATTATCATAATCATTTTTATGGAGTTATGTCAAAAATATAGTTTACAAGATCATGAAAGTGTCCACGAGCTACAAACAGAACTTAGACATATTATTCTAAATATCCACCACAACAAGATCAAAAAATCAACGGGAGTGTGGAATAATCAATAGAGTGCGACTTTGTATTTCAACATTATGGGACTCGTTTTGAGCATTTGATAAATTGATTAATTTTGTATTAAAAATGTTAAAATTAATGGTCTTCCTTTTATTTCTGACACTGTTATTTAGCAAAAATTAATCCTTATGGTGAAGCCTTTCGATCGGTATGATAAAGAACTACAAAGTAATTTTTTTTCTCGTGTAGCGGGTTCGATTCTCGGTTCAACCCTGTAATTATTTAAAAATCTATGAATGCAGTTTAAATTGTTTTTCAAATTAAAATAATGACTTCTTTCAGTAAAATGTTCTATCTACAATATTCAGGGTACTTTCCCTCCATGTGGCATAGCCGTGGGACGCCCTGTATAGTTGACATTTAAGTCTTTCAGTAGCTGATGTCAATTCAATACGACGATTTTGACGTTTCTGTCTGATAGATTTTCACTTTGCCTAGGCTCTCAGAAAATCAGGTACGACCGATTTTTCTTGTCCTTAAAAAATATTTATTTGCGTGTGAATTAAAGAAGCAAATTTTATTATTATAATATGTTTCCTTCATTTAAAACTTCTTCTTCATAAAATATGCTTCTTTCTTTCTTTTATTATTTTATCAAACAAATAAATAAATTATCGAATTTCCCAATCTATTTATAGCTGTTGCGAGAAGAGCCAGATGGAATGATTTTTCTTTATTTATAAAATGTTAACATCAGTCTTAAATGCCCCATGATACCTTTTCCACAGTGTGTCTGCTTATATGATCGTAAATCTGAACTATATAACTATACCCTCATAAAACCTTTTCCAAAGTTATCTGTTAAAATGATCGTAAGTAGTGCCTTCTGGTTGTTTATCTATTCTGTGGCCTAGGCATGCCAGCCCCCCAACAATTTCACAGGTCCGCCAGACTATTGCAATCATCCGAAGCGTCCCGCCAATCATTTCAATCATTTTCAAGCCTCCCCTTGCTAATACGTTTTGACGGCAATTTTTTTTTCTTTTCACATTCCGTTGGCTTTTCTTTTTCATTTATAATTGCGATTCATTATGGCACCCGTTTCACGTCAATTCATTGGAATAAATGCGAAGTAAGAGTTTTTGTGAATGATTGTTTGACCGAGTGAAATAATTACAGGAAAGTATTTTTTGGTGGTCAAAAGGAATCATTGTTTTGGTAAATAATTTAGCGGTTTGGGTAGATTTGTTTGGGTTCAGGTTTTGTTTGTCGTAAATTATGGAAATATGAACATCCAATTAACTCTAACAGCTTGGCTACACGTGGGAGCGATACACGTGTTTTAACAGCAATTATAAAAGAAATTGCTTACAGCCACGAAGTAGTCTACTCGTTGCGATGCGACTTGCGACAGGACACAAGAAAGGCTTGTCGCATGACGCAAGTTGCATCACGTGAGAGCGTGAACGATTCGACAACATGTCAAAATGATATATAGCGCAGCTCGTCAGATTAATTAGTTCTTATAACCACAACTCCTGATGTAGGTTTAAACGAGTAAGTTACTTAGGTGCCGCCGTATAGTAAGATAATAAAAGACCTTTAATTAACTAATTGCCTTGCAAATAGGATATGGAATCAAGTAGTCAATCTTCTTTAGAGACTGTAAAGTTTCTAGCGAAGTGTTAGCTTGTAAATCTAATTTGTGGTCAGAAAGGATAGAACTTAGGAAGAAATAAGTTAAACACGGATGCTTACTAAACTTGTTTCTACTTTGCCCTGATCGAAAGTTTGATATGTGTATGCAGGATTCTTTCCATCTGTGCGCTAAACTTATTTGATTTGTAGCAATTTCTGCTTGATCGTGGTTCACTTAAAATAACTGTACACAATGCACAGTATAGGAAATGCAGCGGCCTGCTCTTTTCACAGCGCGAAGAGGTGATCTCTGAGTTACGATTTTTAGGTAAAGTAGAGTAATTCTGTGTTATCAATAAACTAAGTAATGCAAATAATCGTAGATTGACCACTAAGACTGCAATTTTTATAAATGAAGGTGTTTGAAAACAATTTTATTTTTAAATTGTCGGTAGTTAGTTTATAAGCAGCCGAAATAAAATGGACTGAGAGTGTCGTAGTTCTCAAACGTTGCAAACTTCATAACTCATCCATGAACGGGATTGAATCGTTAAAGATTCTACTTTAAATAATGTTTTAACAAAATAATGATTACAAAAAGAACAGCAGCACCCGTGGCTTGATCTTACGACTCCTCGTTCGTTAACCAAAGGTGTTAACTATTGTGCCAAGATTGCTATAGTTGCATTAGCGAAATATTATATCTGATTCAGTGATAAATGAATGATTACTATATTATATTGATATATGGTATTATTGATGTGCCGCACGCACACTAATAAAGACAGAGCTCGCTTGCTTTACTCAGTGTTTGTGTGGCATAACTATTTCACACATGTAAAGTGTAAACTCATTAGCTAGTGTGCGTGATAATAATAATAATAATAATAAATTTATTGTTTCACAAAAAAAGTACTTATTATAAATTACAAATAAAATGCTATATATAGCAGTAGTTGTACACAAAAGTTTTAGCCTCTATATCCGAACTAGGAAGAACCTGTATTTCGGCTTACAGCGCCAACCCCCTCGAGTTACAGAACATAAATATTGTGATTCTTGTATGCTTGCATTTTACAATATCTTTGACGATTACATACTCTTGTCTAAAACTTTATTTTAATAGAGATGTGGTGTGTGGTGTGATCCTCTCTTTGTGTATTATGCTAGGTGAATGAGTGAATGAGAGAGGGTGTGTCTGTGGTTGAGTGTGATTGTGATATATTATGGCAATATATGAGTGGACATGTTAATGACTGAGATACGGTTTTGTGAGTATAAATAATAATGTGTGTAAAATATAATAGTTTACTATCTTAATACGGTTAGAAGCTTCTCGGTCTCCTCATAAGTGAGACTTTGTAGGTATTCCAATACCTTTCTCCTGCAACAATCCGTATTAAGTGGGTATATGTTAAGGACTTTAATAATTTTGTTATAGATATAAGGGCCGAGAGAGTTAAAGAATTTTGTTACAAATTTAGTGTAAGTTGATCTTTTTTTATTGAAAATCGTGTAGTGTCTGCGTTTATTCAAAATCTTTGGATTGTAAACTATTTGTGAGTGTTGCATTAAAATTATTTTTAAAATGAATAATTGTCTCACGGTTAGTACTCCACACAATTGATAGAGTGCAGAAGTAGGGAAAAGAATCGGCTTGAAGGTGCTAACCTTCAGTATTGCACGTTGGGCAACCTCAACGGATTTTAGCGTCGTCTTTGGAGCACCTCTCCAAACAGATATACAGTATGTTATGAGTGATTGGCAGAGGGCAAAGTAAATTCGTTTCAAGATAGGAGGATCGGCGATATGTCGTATATTTTTGAAGATGTATATCAGTTTCCGAATCCGTCCCGTTAAAATTCGTATATGCTCTTTAAAGTTAAGGTTTCTATCTATCGTAACGCCCAAATATTTAATTGATTTAACCCTTTCTATCCCGGCACAAGAGCAATCACCATGCACTGTACATTCGTGTGGAATAATATCATAGGTACGATCAATGTCCAAGTCTGGTCGAATACTGAAACAAATGTATTTGGTTTTATCAGTATTTAGCGTTAAAACATTTTCATTTAGCCACTTCCTGACAGTATCAAAACCAGACTGGGCAGCATCAAAGACTTCATTCCAGTTATCGGCTGAGAAAAGGAGAGCAGTATCATCAGCAAAGGAAACGATTTCGCCCTGGGTAAGTTTTAGATCAGTGAGGTCGTTGATATAAACAAGAAATAAGGTTGGTCCTAGGATGCTGCCCTGAGGAACACCATGTGTAACCGGGAGGTCAGTACTAGTAAAGTTTCCCACACGAACACACTGGCGGCGACTACTCAGGTAACTTTCGAAGAGTTTCAACTGAGTACCTCTGATGCCCAGTCTTTCCAGTTTAGCCAAGAGTATCGAAACAGAGATTGTATCAAAGGCCTTTGCCAAATCTAAGAAGATGGTCAGGCATTTCTTTTTCTCATCCAGTTTATCACTGATGTAACTTGTGAGCCTGTTTACAGCTTGTTCAGTAGATTTGCCATTTCGGAAACCGTATTGGTTCGGAGAGAGCAAGTTTTTATTTTCTAGATACCTTATTAGTCTAACGTTAATTATTCTCTCAAGGATTTTTGACAAGGCTGGAAGGATAGATATGGGCCTATAGTTGGTGATGCAATCTCTGTCTCCACCCTTGTACATTGGGCAAACCTCTGACTTTTTTAAAGATTCAGGGAATATCCCATTTTGGAGGCAGGTGTTAAAGGTGAGTGGAGCAACTAGAAAGTTTTTGTATTTCTTTAAAAAATTACTGCCAATCCCATCAAAACCAGTTGAGCTATTCGCCTTTAAATTAATGATGAGACGGTCCACTTCACATTCATCCGTATCATCTAATACGAAAGAGTTTAGTTGTGGCCCCGGCGCCTGCGAGTTTGTCCCTACATTAGTGTCTAATATGTTTGATTTATTTTGCCTGATCTTGTCTGCCAGAGATCTACCCACATCAACATAGCTGCTATTTACTTTGTTCAAAGACTGTTTAGGGTCATCAGCTAGAGATAGTAGTTCATTTGAGCAGCTAGTGTTTTTGTTTGTGTTTGTGACGTCTTTTATTACTTTCCACAGTTTTTTATTATCATTTTGGACTGATTCAACAAGACTTTTTTCATAAACTCTTTTTACTTTTTTCAAGATATTGTTGCAGAAGTTTCTATAGCGGGTGTTAGTTACTTTTAATGTTGCATTATCTGGTGAGAGTTTTAATGTTTTATGTAATCTATCCCTATTCCTCATACAGCGCAGCAAACCTTGTGTGATCCAGGGTTTTATTATCATCTTTCGACGCGACAACGAAATGACTTTAGTGTTGTTTTTAATTGCAGCCTGAAGACAGTGAGTAATATACGTAAGAGCAATCCTGGGATCATCCGATTCATAAACTCTAGTGAAGTCAATTTTTGATATTTCGTCTTTTAGGCCATCCTCGTCAACTTTTTTAATAGTTGTTATCGCGAATTGTTGAGCTTTCTTAAAGTTCATGTGTAGTAGGACCGGATAATGGTCAGTCAGTGTTGCTAGTGGTACAATGGTGTTGCAGGCACTTTTTGTCTTAAGGAGAATATGGTCGATACATGTTTTACTATCTGGCCGTGTAATTAATGTATGTGATGGTAACAGTCCATGACTAGCAGCCAGATTTAAGTAGCGTTCACCTTGATGGTCAATTTTGTCTATATTTATTGCAATATTTATATCGCCTATAACTATAATATTGTTAAAGGAAGAGTAATTCATTAAAACGTCATTTAAGGATTTAAGGAATGAGTCTAGATTTGAATAAGATGGCGATCGATATATTGCAACAATTGCAATTTGATTTTTAATCGTAGCAATAAGACAGTTTCCTTCACTGAATTCTGGTTCCAAAATTTTAAAACGAAGGTGTTCCTTATATAATATTACAACACCATCATTTTGTTTTACATTATTTTTTGTCGCAGACGATCGATAACCTAGTAAATTAGGTATTAAAGTACTGCAAGACAACCAACTTTCTGTGAGGACTAGTACATCACAATGCAAATTTAATCTAGTTAATAGTAATTCCAAACCATTCGTATTGCAGTTTATACTGCGTATATTCTGGGTGAAAACTACTAAACTTTCAGAAGAGGGCAAGATTAGTTTGTGACAGTCTTCAATGACGGCATGCTTTGATTCAGATACTGTTACCTTATCAATATTTTCTGTTAGATCCTTTAAATTATCGAATGTTAAAATGGTGTTTAATATGATTGTCAAATATGAATTTAATTCGAATAAATATTGGCTTAAAGTTAGTCATACGTAAGTACGGAAGAAGATCGCCCGTTTCAGCTCCTGATGAAAATATAAGAGCAAGGTCGTGATTATGCGAGAAAAGGAAATCAGATGAATACAGTATAGACCAGTGCCGAAGCCTTCAAAAATGGTAAAAAATTAAAAAAAATTACAGTAGGATGAAACCCAATGGAAAAAGTAGAGAATATAACAAAAATTTAAGGACAAATAAATTACGGTCGATCTGAGGTCGGGAAGTGGGGGTGGGGGGGTTTTTGAGGGGGGAAAGCGGTTTATCTCGATTTCCGGCAAAACTACAAGTCCTATGGAAAAAAATGTAATGGCAAAGTTGTAGAGCATAAAAAGATCTACAACTTTGACTTTAACACTTTTTTCACATAACCTCAAAATTTAGGTGAAAAATTCAAAAAACCAAGTTTTTGGTTTTTTATTTATATCTTTTTCAAAAAAAAAAATTTTTTCTACGAAATTTGGTGAAGACTTACCTTATTATGTCCCAAATACACTGTAATTTATTTGATTTAAAATATTTATTTTTTCGGCTTATTTTAACTTAATATCAAAAAAGCACCCTAATTTTCAATCGAAAATTCTGCCGTCAAAATATCAGCTTTTTTTTAAAAGTCGGTAGGCGTTGTGTTCCTTATAATCTCTACTTTCTGATGATGTATAAAAAATATACATTGCAATGGTAAATTTTCTCAGAAAATGCAAAATCAGCTGCCACGAAATAACAGGTAGTAAGGGCCAAACCCTCCTAGCCCCTTCCCCACTTCTCTGTGAAATACCTTTTGGTGGGCCAAAATTTTCCGTAGGTCTCCACGATATATAAATTATCTTAAAATAACAATAAATAGGCATAAAACAGCAATAAATACGCTTATAATTTCTTGTCTAGGCCTTATTATTTGGTGTGGGTATTATTTCGCAGCAGCTGATTTTGCATTTTCTGAGAAAATTTACCATTGCAATGTATATTTTTTATACATCATCAGAAAGTAGAGATTATAAGGAACACAACGCCTACCGACTTTTAAAAAAAAGCTGATATTTTGACGGCAGAATTTTCGATTGAAAATTAGGGTGCTTTTTTGATATTAAGTTAAAATAAGCCGAAAAAATAAATATTTTAAATCAAATAAATTACAGTGTATTTGGGACATAATAAGGTAAGTTTTCACCAAATTTCGTAGAAAAACATTTTTTTTTGAAAAAGATATAAATAAAAAACCAAAAACTTGGTTTTTTGAATTTTTCACCTAAATTTTGAGGTTATGTGAAAAAAGTGTTAAAATCAAAGTTGTAGATCTTTTTATTCTCTACAACTTTGCCGTTACATTTTTTTCCATAGGACTTGTAGTTTTGCCGGAAATCGAGATAAACCGCTTTCCCCCCCTTAAAACTCCCCCCACCCCCACTTCCCGACCTCAGATCGACCGTAATTTATTTTTCCTTTCATTTTGATCATATTCCCCTCCTTTTCTAATGGGTTTCATCCTACTGTAATTTTTTTTGGTTTCAAAAATTATCGACCCTGGTCTAGTAGTATTATTCTGCCTTTCGGTTTTAATAAATAACGTGAGTTTATAGTGTATTTATGGTATCTCATTGAGTCCGTAGAATGTAAATGATAAGTGTGTAAGGAGACGGTTTTATTATATACGTAGGTAAGTATGTTTGTAATGTATGATATAATAATTAATTTTAGTAGTTTAAGGTAGTGTGTATATTTACCTAGTGTATTAAGTGTAATAGTTTTGTTTATGTTGTAGTTGGATTTGTTGTAATTGTATTGTGTAAATAAGTGATTGTGTAATAGTTTAGAAAACTTACATCTAACATGCTTTTTTTTGAAGTTATTACAATTTGAGAGAACGAAAAAATGAGATAACACATTTGCAGAAACTTGAGAGGCATGCATTAGGAATTTAGTAAACATTAAAATATTACGTATTAGTATAACTATAGGTAGTCATTGCGAGCTTCTTAGTTTCTCTATATCCAGCTCGGTGGTTATGCGGATTTGTGAAGAGTCAGAAGTTTCCTTTAGATAGACAATTCCATTTGAAGTCCAGCAGAATGCGTATCCATGAGTTTTCTGGAATGATCGGGCCAGGAAGGACATTCTGTGTGTTTTTTGTGTCAGGGTTTCCGACACATATAATGGCTTTGGTTGATTTTTAGGGTTAAGGTGGGTTGTGTTGAGTTTATCCTTTTTTATTTTGGACTTATTAAAGCTCTTAATACCTTTTATAAATTTATCCTTGGTTGATACTGTGGTAAAATCAACAATCACTGGATTAGACCCGTCCTTAGTATTCAAGCGGTAAATATCCCTGATACTGGAATGGCCAATATCAATATCAATGGTTTTGCCCAGGTTCAACACTACGCTGCTTAGACTATCCTTAGTTTCGCCACTTTCTTGGGGAGTATTTCTTATCTCAATACCACACATACGAGATTTGCGTTCTAATAGTTCGAGCTTATCTTCTAATTGCCTAATAGTTTTCCTATCTTCTTGTTTCTCCGTCTCTAAACGGGTAATACGCAATAAAAATTCGTCATATTTATCAGACATTAAATCAACACTCTTTCGTAATTCATCGTTTTGTTCATTTAGTCTATTAATAGTGGTTTGTAATTCTTGGAAATGATGTATAGGTACCTAATAGCTGTGCAGACTGTACCTTATACCTAATATCTTCATTAGTACCACTTGTACTCGTACCAGTTCAAAGACTAGACGTTACGATTAGTGTACTTGACATGATTGATACCTACGTATGTATGAGTATACAGTGTGTGTGTGTATGTGTGTCCCTACCGACTACCGATGAAAGTGGCGTAGTTCAGCAGAGAGTGTTCTTGAGATGAGTTGTTTCTTTTATGTTTAGGATGCTAGAAATGGTACGGATTAGTAACGGTTTAGGGAACATTTGCCTTAAATTGTTGTTAATTGAATTGGTTTGTAAATGTCAGGATGGTTTTTTTTTTTGCGTTTCTAAAATGTTAATTAATATTTATTGGGATTATTTTTTTAGCAGTTATTCAGAATCTACTCATGGATAAAACCAATTACTTTATTATCACAATCCTGTCCATCATCATGCACCAGCCCTTTTCCCAATTCATTTGGGGTCAGCGCAACATGCCTTCTTCTTCCATACTTCAGTATGGAAGAAGAAGGCGCGAAAAAACCATCCTGCCTGACATTTACAAACCAATTCAATTAACAACAATTTAAGGCAAATGTTCCCTAAACCGTTACTAATCCGTACAATTTATCACTCGCCGTCTCGTCGTCTTCGGGAACGCTTTGAGTATCTCGTTCCCAGAGGTAAACCTTGTCGCTCATCATCATCTCTTCTCCTTTTTTTTATTATAAATGGGCCTGCTCTTGACTTCAATCTTGCCCTGAGGGCAGAGATGATGTCGACGATGGAACGAGCTTACCCAGTAGAAGCCTGTTTACTCGCGACTTAAACAGATTCGGGTTATATGAACTCGGAAAAACCGACGCAGGCAGGGAATTGCACTCCTTGGCTGTGCGCATAATAAAGGACCCAGCAAAGCGCTTCGTTCGAATGTGTGGAATGTCGACACTCCTTGCGGGATAGAACTTCGTTAGAGGTGTTCAGGAAGGGAATAAAGGATCATTTCCTGACATGAACAATATGTACGTATGTATATATAGGATTTTATAGGTATGTATATATATATATACTATATGTATTACGTATATTATATTGTATGTATGTAGTTTAGTTTATAAGTCCATTTAATTTAAGTAACATAGTTTAATGTTAATGCACATACATTAAGTGTATCCTCTTTAGCAAATCTCGCTTGCGAAATTAGGTATGCTGTAAGAAAACCCAATTCTGGGTTAAGCTCGCCTTTGTACATAAGCTTTATTATTGTAATTTGAGTTTATATTTGTTATTTTATGTGTGCAATAAAGAATAAGAATAAGAATCTCAGTAGTCACCTCCTTTCCAACCATTTCATCTTTCACACATTCTATCCCAACTCTTATAGTCACATTTATACAGGCATCCACAGATTGCCCCAAGAAACATTCCTTGTCTGAAGAAATAACAGTTCCCTTTTTATTCCAGTGCACATGCCTTTGTGGTTTACTCAAGTGTGCATAGAAGTAACACACGCCACTTGCAATATCTTCTATCGCTTGATCGCTTCATTAAACAAGTCATATATTATCGCGAGTGGGAGTTTCCGAGCCACGTTTTCTTACATTGTGAGACGGAAGTGTCGGAGGAAAAAAACAAGTAAAATTTATGTTTAAATAGAAGTCTGTTTAATTTAATTATGTCGGAGTTTATATAGAAACTATTAAAAACAAGCTTATAAATGAGTAAGCTAATTGAATTAACGTTTGCTAATCCATTAATTCTTTGAATAAATTATATTTCACTGCTTATTGTTTTCGTAAAAGTTTTAAAGCTGTCAGTAAAGCTGGATATTGTCACTGACTGCCTCCTGCTTCATTAGTTTACTGCTATGCATGAGGCTTAGGCCCAAATCCCAAATCATTTGGTTTCCGACTAACTGAAACTCTAACTGTTGGCTTTGTTTTAGTTCTAAACTTAATTTAGAGGTTTCAAAGATTTAATTCAAACTAAACTTATACTCTATAATGTCTTCCGTAAGTGACAGTATAAGTTTAGTAACTTCATCTTCGTGATTTTACATTATTCCTTAATGTTTTGACGCTGTTGGCATTGTGATGCGGAGTAATGAAGAAAATGTAGTGAGGAAAATGTTGAGTACGAAACTATGAATTTAGATCGCTATAAGATTGAAGGACTACCGCAAAATGACGGATAGACTGTGTGGCTAGTGACTGCTGAGATGGTAAAAATAGAGAAATATGGAAGAAGAAGGCATGCTGCTCCGACCCCAAATACATTGGGATAGGTAAGAGCATAAAAAAGATAAAGATGATTTCGACGCTCTAGGAATTAGCGCCATGATCACGAGATGATTTTATTTTCCCGCAGACTGTGAAAACAGTATTTAATCCACACTGTAAAAAAAAATTATTTGAGTAAACTTGCACTCACGTTTTAACAGTCTTCTCAAAGAGTGATTCTTAAGGTTTTACGAGTCAAACGAAATTTTTTACGTATCATAAAATCTCTGTATAAGGATTAAATCTTTGAGAGAACCGTGTGGAAAGTCGTCATTTTCTCTGCTTTTACAACTGTGTTTGTATTCATAACGGGTTTAAGAGACTTCTTAATAAGTTTGCGGGTGAATGGCTTTTATGAAGAACGGAATCTATTATGGTTTTTGAAATGGGGAGAATGTTTTATTGTTTTTGGAGCTCCCGAGAGCGATAAATTGTGTTATTTTTAAATACGAGTATTTTAACTCTTAACTACTGTTACTTCGTTAGTGTTAAAAGGAAATTATTTGACAAAGAATGAACATAGAACAAGCGTTACCATACATCTACCATACATCTAGCATACATCTACCTTGTAAATAAATACCTTTTGTCGAGTCGCCATAGACTCATCCTCCCCACATGACCAAACCATATAGGTAAGCATACTCTTTTCAATTTTTGTCTCTACATCTTCTGCATTAATCAAAATCCTCCTCTAAATATATATGTAAGTCCCGAGTTCAATATACCACTGTAAATGTTTGGTCCCCTACGTGACCAGATGACAACTGATATGTTTAGGGAACCTCCTTTTAGCAACTAGGTCAACGGCCCCGTAAAATATTGCATAGAATATTGATACCTTTCAGTGACAAGTTTACGTGATGCACCTTACCTTTTTAAAGTAGGTTAGAGTTGTCTATGGGTGTCCATAAAGTATCTAGTTTAAAGAGTGGAACAGTGCATAAGTTATGAAGGGAAGCTGACCCGCTTGCACTACCCTTGGGTCACATAGAACGGTTTTACGAGCATGGTGCGGAAACGACTGTAAATATTCCGTTTACTTTTTTTTTTCACTTGATTTTTTTTAGGCAGTGGCATCTTATAGGACTTTAATGGTGAAGTTTGGAACTGCAAACACCTGCTTCGTCAAACTCAAAGTGCTTTGAGATTAAGTTTTCAAATGCGTTCAGTAGTTTTTGCGTGGAAGAGACAAACAACCATCCATCCAACCATCCATCCTCCCATGGCTCCCATACAACTTCAGAAACATTAACATCATAACGTCACGCCTGTCATTCCTAACGGGTTAGGCAGAGGTGTACTTAATAGTACGACCAAATTTATAAAGTTGATGTCCTATGTGATAGGGGGGCGAGTTTAATGCCGTCAATTGGGCACAAAACCAGAATCAGTGGCTGCTACTGAGAAATTCTTGATGGGAACCCCAATAAAACTTTGTCCAACTTGAAAATCGATTCAATGTCCTCACAAACTTTTGCACTTATAATACTAGTAAGAAGTAAAGCGATGCTAATAAAATTTAAACTAAAAGTTAATACTTAGCTATAACCACGTTGTAAACATAAGCTTATGAAGGTGTCTCCATTTACAATATAACCCTGATATTTTATACTCGCATGGCGCACTGGAGGCAAGCCGTAGGTAATTTGTTTCCGTCTGCAAGACGACGACGCATGCTGACGTGCTGACACGAGGGCTTCGGCAGAAGGTGAGCTTAATTAACTTCGTGACTGATGACCAACCGGTCCTATAATATGTCAGTGTCTGTATTAAGTGTTTAGTCAAATATCACTGATATTGTCCGTCAACGAAGATATTACAAGTGAACCCACCCTACTACCGAATATTTCCGGATTTATGAGTTTTAAAAACACATGGAGAGTAGACAACAAGGGGTCTAAAATGGCTATTTTAGCAGATCATAATATGAATTGCGTTAAAAAGCGTAAAATGGACCTTTCTTAATAGTTACTACCTCTGTGACCATTTAGGAAAATCTATATAAATAAAAATAAAAAGTCCTGACTGACTGACTCATCAACGCCCAGCCCAAACCCTTGGACCTAGAAAGCTGACATTTTGCACAGAGGTTCCCTTTATAATGTAGACATGGAATAAGGAAGGATTTTTCGAAAATCAACCCCTAAGGGAGTTAAATAGGGGATGAAAGTATGAATGGAAAATCGTCATTTTCACGCGGGCGAAGCCGCTGGCAAAAGCTAGTAGATCATAATAGGAAAATAATATTAATTGCGTTAAGATTCGTAAAATTATGATCTGCTATGGTGACCATTTGAGACGCTTAGGAGTAGACCTCCAGGCTCCTAAGACCGGACAAGGAAAGTATCACCTATCAAACGTAATAATACCTACCTACACAAGAAGAGTCAGTATGTCATGAACTTTTTTTGAAGTGAAAACTTCTTTAGCGGCGCTGAGCACTTTAATATTGAAGTTTTCACTTCTGCCGGCACTCCCGAAGTGCTACCTTTTTTTTTTTGGAGGGATGGATATCATCAAATGAGAGAGTGTCAGACCTCTACTGACTAATTACCACCCATGTTCCTTCTTAGAGCTTCGTGTCGAGGCCGCGGTATCTCTTTCGAACAACCCGCAGCCCCGGACGGGAGTATATTATGCACTTCGACTTATGAACGAATAGCAAAACATCTATTTTGCCGTGTTTTAAAATATTGAGATTATTTATTGATAGGCCTTGATATACTTCGTCCATCAGAATGGCAAAATAATGTACTCACATTTCACACCCGAGTACTTTATAAAATGTAAATATTTTTACATTTTAAAAGCATCCGCGCTCTTTACATGTTTACCATAAAAAAGTATATCACAACATGTATTTTTTTCATGAAAAGCTTTTCTGTATAGGTATTGAATAATAATCCGTCGGATGAATATGAAACGTGAAGGGAGGAATAAAGTTTTCAGTAAATAAAACGTATTGGTTAGAAGATAAAGTTTAAATTTACACTAACAGCTGATGTTATATCTAACTGTAAACATGTAAATTATTGTTCCACTTTATCATGATCAGCTTACAACAGTCCACTGCTGGACATTGGCCTCTTCAATCGCACGCCATTGAACTCGATTCTCGGCTAGTCACATCCAATAGAGATTGTTCCTAACTAAAAAAAACATACCAATCGAATTGAGAACCTCCTCCCTTTTGGGAAGTCGGTTAAAAATATGATTCTGTATGTACGTGCGTCAGTAACATTATTTGTCGGCACGGTTGGCGCAGCGGCTGAGCGATTGGACTGCTGCGCTAATATTGGATATTTGTTTTAAAATTAATGAAAAATGACGAAGATAAAACGCATGGAAGATCATAAGTGACGTCACTTTCTGGTAAAAAATGTACCACAATGTGACGAAGCACACGAAGCGACGAAGTTTTCGAAGTACAGCGTTATAATTTTTTGTTTGAAAAAAAAACAAGTGTCCAAATTTTTTTGGAAATTTATCTGACGGACTGATTTTTTTTGTCAACTACCCTATTGCCACAGATTACTATCGATACCAGCAATCTTATACAGATTGTCGCTATACTTAAGAATCAAACGAACTTACCTAGTGAAGTTTGATATCTAATTATACGAGTGTCTCTCCCGAAGATGATTACAGTTTACATGCAGCAGTACGAGAGTTGATGCTGTCCTTATCACACTTTTTAGAGAATTTATTTTTAAATAAATTAAAAAAATAGGATAAAAAGTAGTGTATTGACTATTTCCCCCCACTGTAGTGCAAGCCGCCATTGCGCTGCAACGACAATCCTTGACTCATTTTTTAGAGTTCGATTTTTTCGATAGGTCTCGGGATTATCAGGGAGGGAGGGAGTGTAATCATCTTCGGGAGAGACACTCGTATAATTAGATATCAAACTTCACTAGGTAAGTTCGTTTGATTCTTAATTAAACTTCGTATCTCTCCCGAAGATGATTACAGTTTACATGCAGATGTTTAGAGCATCGAAAAAAATTGACATTAAAGCGATCGATAAAATATTATGCTATTTATTACGTTTTAATTACTGAAACGTAATGCTAATTATATTTGTTGTAATAATCATAAAACTAAGGTACAACAATAATAAATAATCATCTAAAGAGTGCATCTACAAATTCAGTTTAGTTATGGGGAGGTACATTCTTATTATAGTGTTTTTGGAATACATGGGAATTGGGAAGATTCACTCCAGCCTGCGGCCTTTCGAATAACTTCCAGATTGACACCTGCTCTGTGAGCAGACGCAGATGCGTGCCTTGTGCTGTGTGTCCCATACAATTTTACATCTATGCCACTTTTTTCTAGAACTTGTTTTACCCAGTGAGAAAAAGTTTGAGAACCCACTTTCTTATGTGGTTTGATAACTACAAAATAAAGAATCTTCTTGACACATGACACGTAAGCAAACAGTTTTATCTATATAGTGTTTGAAGGTTAAAGCTGGGAAAACGTTAGGGCTTTTTCTAATATATGGCAACAGAATCAATGGTATCTGGCCGGTTTATATTAAATCTTCGATTTTAATTATAATTTTGTCTGAATCAAAAGTAATATTTTTTATTTTTATTAGGCTTAAAGTTTGATTTCTCTGTGCAGATGCTAGTGCTAAAAGAGTTACAGTTTTTAATAAAATCTTTTAGTGTAATTGAATCATTAGGAAAGTACTTAATTGGTTTAATAACTTTATACAAGATTGTGATTCCAGGTGTGGAATTTTGGTTTAAACAATAGACCTCTTTGAAAAACCTTTTTAAATTTCCTGACCTAATAATATTGATATTGCAGAACTATTAAGTGTGCTGTAACACCCGAATTAACTAGCTAAGTCAAGAATTCTATTAATTGAATAGTGTGGGAATCACAGTAATCTAAACCTTTACCATTACAATATAGCCACTATATGAGTTTAGTGCAGTAATATATGGCTTCAGCGCGTTTATGGAGAGAGAGGCCATCAATATATTGAGAGATGCTTTGGGTTCCGCGCATTAATAGGGACTGCCCCTTGAAAGTAAAACACAGTAGATTTTTGTCAGGATTAAAATAAAGTACTTTCGAAATAAGTAATTTTAACCGCACTGGGTGCCAAGGCTGTATTGGTCAATATGGTAGTACTATAATCCCTTCTGCTTGTCATTTTTAATTTTATGAAAACTTTTGAGATAAGACTAAAAGGAGTAAAAGCATAAAAAATATACTAATCAACAATAAATATCATCTGCCTAGCCTTTTCCCAACTATATTGGGGTCGGCTTCCAGTCTAACCGGATGCAGCTGAATACCAGTATTTTACATGGAGCGACTGCCTATCTGATCTCCACAACCCAGTTAATACTAGGTAATACGATACCCTTTGGTAAGACTGGATGTCAGAATTTCAGGTCACCGACTACCTGTAACGACGATATGGCAGCCGGGACCAACAGCTTAACGTGCTTTCCGAGGCACGGAGGAAACTCGGTATGTCGGGCGGTCACCCATCCACAGACCGCCCTAGGCAAGCAAGCAAGCAAATCTTCTTCTTCATGAGATCTACGTTAGGGAACTGGCAACTACAGTACTTTCACAAGTTATTATGCCTTGTGATTGTGACTGTAGCGTAGGAGTGCAATGCGTCGTTTCGGGAGTTGCTGCGTCGGGCTGCGCGGCACCGGATGTTACCGGCGGCGAGTGGTGTGGGTGCGGGGGCGCGCGGCGGCGTGTGCCGTGGCGGTGGGTGTGCGGGGCTCCGGGTCGCGGGGCGGCGGTTGCACGTTGCGGCGTGCATTCGTTGTTCCGTGATTCGGGGTCTCGAGCATTCGTTGTTGCGGTTTGCGTCGCTGGGTGCTTTCGTGCTCGCAGTGTTCGTTGTTGCGGGCATTCGGTGGCGTGTGGTTCGGCGTGGTGGCTTTCGGAATGGCGCATTGCACTCGTAGTTTCGTTCTTCTTCCGTCCTTCTGACATTCAAAAGTGCCTGTAATGGCTTAATTGAAATAAACGATTTGAGTTTGAGTTTGAGTTGAGTTTGAGTTCAAGGCTCCTCCAACAACAATAAATAATAACAATAATTTCGGAATTTGGATCCAATTTCCAGGAAGTACATCTGTAACATTTATGATTCTGGCTATTTGCAAATAAGTCGAACTGTGGAATACCGAGTGAAAGTGTTACTTTATTAAATGCGTAATCTGCTATTCCGATTCTGTATCTATATTAGCAATTGCTATAGTATTGTCTATTCTGAGTATCTTCACACCATTGTGTGAAGTAAAGATTTTTAGACCATAAAAAGTTTTTTTTTTTTTTTTTTTTTTTTATTATTATTGATAGGTTCGCGTTTGACCACTATCTCACCTTCAAGTTGCCAGTAACTCAAAAGTATTTATGATATTTATATGTGTTTATTGTAATTATTAGAATAGTTTAGTGCCAGAGATTTTGCTCTTCCTAGAACCTTTGTGTATACCCAGCCGTATTGAATGGCGGAGCATGCTGATGTTAACAGACCTATAAGTCTATCAGGTTCCCTTTTCGGTAATGTTTTGGGCATGTTGCTTGCACAGAACAGGCACTTTTTACTTGGGTAAATTTTACTTTTGTCAGTGTTGATTAAAAATCCTTATCTTTATAATAATTCTTTTGTCGCTTCGACGTTATTGACAGGTTAACCGATGCATAAAAAATCATATTATAGTTTACTGATAAATACCCCAGTGAACGTAAATAATTCAGTACCTACAGGTTTTGTTAATTTAGTGAATACGTAGGCACAGATATTATAATACTTCGTAGGGTACGGGTGCGGTACAGAGTCCAAGCGGCAAAACGTTAAGCTCAAATAATTGATTAGTAGGTAAATCTTTTTAAGTTCCAAGTAAAACTTAGGTACCTAAATAATCTCGCTTTGGGCAACTGCAACCAAAAATATACGCGTCTTTTAAGTCTATATTTGCCATAAAACAATTTTGATTTATAACTGTGCGGTAGTCTTCCATTTTAAAGTGGTCAACATGAACGGATTTAGTTAATCCTTTTAAATTAAGGAAATGTTTCCCGTTAGGCTTAGGTACTGTAAACAAAGGTGAAGGTGAAATACATCACAGTAATATTTTAAAGGCGAAAGTTTGTAAGTGTGTATGTTTGTTAGTTCCTCACGCAAAAACTACTGAACGCATTTCGATAAAATTTGGTACACAGATAGTTTATAACCTGAATTAACACATAAGATAGTTTTAATCCCGATTTTATCTTCCCGTGGGATAATTTTTGAGTTGTAGGTGGCGAAGCCGCTGGCAACAGCTAGTCATTGAGAAATAAAACCTGATTATAGCTCAGAATAACAATTATCAATGTTATTTTCTGTGACCATGAATAACCTTTTTGGTATGTCAGGCTGATGTGGTTCACAAATAAAAGGTATTTTATATCCTTTAATTCAAGAAAGGATAGTTTTATCCATTGTAATGAGTATGTATTCATTAAAGTAATGCTGTAACCAGCCAGCTATTGGAATATTGTTGTCTACCTGTGCCGAGGTGATTAGTGGCGTCAGGCTGCGTGGTTGGCCACCCGTGCACGCGTGGCCGTCTGTGCGCGGTGCGGCGGCGGCGGTGATCCCGCGGCGGCGGAGGCGGCTCGCGACTCGGCGGCTGGTGCCCGCACGCGGCACCCCCCATGCGTTTAAAGGACCGTTTAGACGATACGTAGTACTCGACTGATTGCGCTGCTGATTGAATCTCGCATTATTTGCGGTGAATCTTAATAAAATTCTGAGGTAGGTAGTCGTTTTATAGCCTGGGTAGATTTTAGATGATCAGGCAAATTAGAACCGAATAGATAATCGTCTTTTGTAGCGTTTTTTACTACATCCCTTTTTCGTTTACTCGGATTGTAACAGTGAATCTTCTAGACAGAGATTCTCTGTGGTTTGCGTTGCGCGTTAGTCGCCCTGCATTATCACCGAGTGTCTTAATAATGTCTTGTGGTATGTTTACGAGTTAAAGCTGTGCTTTGCAGATTGCTGAGAAACAGCTGGCCATTTGATTTTGTTTTTACTCACTGTGTGCTTAGCATGGGTGCTTTCATGTGAATACAATTTTCAGCAGCCAGATATTGTTTTAGGATAACAACGTTTTCCTTTTTACCCGACTACGGCGAAGCCAAAAGGAAGGGTAATGATTTTGGCAGTCTATGTATGTATGTATTTATGTGTGTATGTATGTTCCACCGTAGCGCCTAAACTACTGAACGGATTTTTTAGTCAGACCGTTAATTAAGATGTGTTTCCACCGCGTTGTCAAATCTTTGTGTACATTGTCTCCAAATGCTTTATTTAGTGTAGGGTCTGAGCCCAACAATTGTAAAATATCCGGGTCTAGTTCATCAGGATTTTCACCAACCGTTTATTTTCCTTCTTATGGTGCCTCATTATTTGGGATCTCATCTACCAAGGAGTAAAATATAATCATAAGTCACCCGCCATAAATAGGTAGGTAGGTAGGTACTTGACTTTATCCACACACGCTTTGCGTCGGGATATATAAGTTGGTGGGTGCAGGTATCAACACATTCGGCGGCCATAGTATCCACACACGATATACGTCGGGATATATAAGTTGGTGGGTGCAGGTATCAACACATTCGGCGGCCATAGTATCCACACACGATAAACGTCGGGATATCACAATGAATAAAATCATTTTATGGCATTTGTAACTTTGGCATGCATCCACACACGATATACGTCGGGATATATAAGTTGGTGGGTGCCGGTATCAACACATTCGGCGGCCATAGTATCCACACACGATAGACGTCGGCGTAACACAAAGAATAAAATCATTATAAGGTACTTGCAACTTGGCATTAGGCATCCACACACGATATAAATACGTCGGGATATTAAAATTGGTGGGTAGTTAGACACCATAATGGTCATACATACAATGCACACACGATAAACGTCGGCATAACACAATGAATTTATTTTTTGAGAACAATCTTAAAGGCGGGAAATTAAATCAACATTTGTGGGTATTTCTCCATTTACTTACGTTGTGGTTCTAGATCACTAAACAGTTAAATCCTCCGACAGAGAATGCGAAGGAGATACCGCTGGTTCACTTTCCGATGACGATGAGGAGATTCTTCTTCGTTTTTTCACTTTTGTTAGTAAATTTTCGACACTGTCACTATCGTCCCGACAAGATCGCTTTATTTTTCCCATCGTGTAACGAAATTACAGTTATTTCCGGACGAAACAAAGTTTTGTGTGAGTCGGACAACACGAAATCACGTAAATGAGTCAAGGATTGTCGTTGCAGCGCAATGGCGGCTTGCAGTACAGTGGGGGGAAATAGTCAATACACTACTTTTTATCCTATTTTTTTAATTTATTTAAAAATAAATTCTTTAAAAAGTGTGATAAGGACAGCATCAACTCTCGTACTGCTGCATGTAAACTGTAATCATCTTCGGGAGAGATACGAAGTATAATTAAGTTTGCCGATTCACACTCCAATCAAGAATACGAACACCACAAAAGAAATCAGTTCTAAACAAAGTTCAGTGAGCTATGTCGACAACTCTGGTTCTACTACACTCACCACCTCGTTTTGGAAGCAATTCGTTGGATAGACACCAAATCCATTCGATAAGTAGCTCAACAAGCATAATGTGTATAAGTATAGGATTATACATATAATTGAGAAAACCTCATTAATGATTAAACCATGGAGTTAATTATAATTTATTACAAATCGTAGCCCTTTTACCGACAGTGTGTTTGTGACGTCCGACCGCGCCCCCATGCGGCTACCAACAGAATTATACGATTCATACAATATTACAAGCTTTCCGTTCGTTTGTACATTTTATATGAGGACAGCTCACGTTTATTTTATTTTAATTGTAAAATCAAACGTGATGTTTATTTTTAACGAGGGTTTTATCAACTTTTTAAAGGAATTCATTAAGTTGGTCCGGCCAAAGGGATGTAAAAATGTTTACGAATCATGGGATTGAAATGAAAATCACAGAAATGGTTTTCAAATTAATAATGCGGTTGTGCTTTATACATGTAGGTACAACTCTGCCTAACCCTTCGGGGATTACAGGCATGTTGTTACGTTATTTTATGGATTGTTATCGCTAATGGGCCTACTACACGCTCAAGCTTCACCACACTTTTCGTTCACACTTCACAGTACATCGCGCGTATGGTTGGTAAAACTGTATTACCATTACAAACCACACGCGCGATGTACTGTGTGCATCGTGTAATCGCGCAGGCAAGACTGTGGGGAAGTGTGAGCGTGTGGTAGGCGCATAATGCAGAATAATTCGATAGTTGTGGAGGTCTAGGTACTCGCTAACTGTATTGGTATTCAGCTGCATCTCTTATTTAAATTCTCTCCTTTCGCAGGAATGCTGGAACAGATTTCTTTGGGAATAATGACCTTTGTACTTATTTTTCTGATCCTTTATTGTTTCTAGATAATAAAGTCAATAACAGTTTAGTTAAAAAAAGTGGATACCCCACAGGTTGTGCACCTAATCTCAGCATCACTTACCTACAAAATATAATACAACAACTAGTTCATACCATAGCTGAAGCCGACCTACATGTAGCATTTTTTTAGAGGGTGGTAAATCATCAAATTTTTGCAACCCCCAAAGAATAATATGGTATTGTGCTATATCCATAGTTTTCGTTTTATTGCATATTCGATGTTTAGCTCTAACTACATCTTGTAATTTTTTTTTGGATTTTTTCTATGCGTATAATTACAAAAGTAAGATAATTACAATGGTATCATACTCGTACTGAACATAACAATATTATTCCCTTAGAATACTGACTACGATATCGTTAAGTTTACACGCGAATAATATCGTAATGGCATGAGTTTTGGCCTGGTTATCATCAAAAACTATAAGTTATTAAACTATTACAAGAAAAAAACATAAAATAAAACACACAGTAAAAAAAAATAGCTTTGTTTTGATGCATAAATGGCTACCAAAGGATCCACCCATGCTGAGTTAAGCAAAAAACGGTTTTTTATTTTTCCTGTAAAATTTAGATTTGTCGATTACCATATTATTCGCTGGGGGGTGCGTAAATGGCTCTTCCCGCTCTGGGCAGACCGTAAGCGAGTGTCAGACTTCTACTGACTAAAAACCACCGGTTTTCCTTCTTAGCCCTTTGTGTCCGGAACCGCGGTATCTCTTTGAACAACCCGCAGCATCAACATATAGCTTACTCGCGGACGTCCCGCGGTTTCACCCGCGTAGATCCCGTTCCCGTGGGAATACAGGGATAAAAAGTAGCCTATGACACTCAGCAATAATGTGGCTTTCTATTGGTGAAAGAATTTTTAAAATCGGTTCAGTAGATCCCGAGATTACCCCTTACAATTTAACAAATATACAAACACACAAACTTTACTTCTTTATAATATTAGTATAGAAGTATAGATAAATATTCAATAGGAAAATATCTGAGTTTTCCAATCAATGTTATTCGGCCGCACTACTCTGTAACAGTTTACTATACGGTACGGCATAACTGAAAGTTGTTTGTGCGGCAAGTTGGCCCATGTTAGTTGGCTGGTTCACTCGTTCTGACGCTCTCTGTGCTGCGAACACGTCACAAATATATATAAGTATGGGGGAAAAGTTGGTAAGGATTCGCAGTTTATCAGTACGAATGTTAATAATTGTAGAGGATGGATGAACCGTCGATTAATAATATGCCAATAGGTCATCAATAATAAAATAAAGTTGTTTTTATTCCTAAACCATGACCACCCCTATCATATTTTCAAAATTTTAATCCTTTAACCTATGTCGCCCGGGATAACGCAAAGAATCTAACGACACCACATACATCAAAATCGGTTAAGGCGTTTAGAAGTTATGGTGGAATAAAGAAACTCACAGACAAACTTATACCTACATACATGAACGCTAAAAAACATAACACTCTTTTTTTGGGGCAGTCATGTAATAAGAGGAAGTCTGAAAGTGGCGCCGGTGAATGAAAAGATGTGTGGTAAAGGTAATCGGTTGTCGTGTAATAAGGAAAATGTAGATAATTAATTTAGATGGCTCTAAGAGTAGAGGAAGACCAAAGAAACGATGGATGGACTGTGTGAGGTGACTGCTGAAATGACGAGTAGTAGAAAAGTATGGTCTGGTATGGTACGGTATGGTACGGTATGGTACGGTATGGTACGGTATGGTACGGTATGGTACGGTACGGTACGGTATGATACGGTATGGTACGGTATGGTACGGTATGGTACGGTATGGTACGGTATGGTACGGTATGGTACGGTATGGTACGGTATGGTACGGTATGGTACGGTATGGTACGGTATGGTACGGTATGGTACGGTATGGTACGGTATGGTACGGTATGGTACGGTATGGTACGGTATGGTACGGTATGGTACGGTATGGTACGGTATGGTACGGTATGGTACGGTATGGTACGGTATGGTACGGTATGGTACGGTATGGTACGTTGGTCAAATCATATGAGGATCATGCAGATTATTGTTTGCGATGGTCTTTTCAAGAACGACCCACACAGATTTGAATGGTTTCCAGTCAGTGCAAGCATTTGTCAGTGATCGTGTAACTCGACTTTACATATAGCAAGAACCTGAAGAGGCTTTTAAGATGGCATTCTTATTACTTTCCAAACAAACTATACGTGTCACCGTGTACGACAAAATATATTGAAATTGACGGCTTATATGGCTCCCCACAGAAGTTTTGCGCTCCACGCACTTCTGAACCACGAAATTTGTTACCTACTGTCGATTCTAGATTTTGCATTTCGACCATCTGTGTGAGTGTATCCACACTCGTTGTATTACCTATATTAAGTTTAATTATCACTAGCCGTTAATTGCCACGTATCGTTAAATATAAAACCGTACCGTATCGTTGAATAACCATCACCTGATTGTGTTACGGCAAATAAACGTATAATTTCGTTATTAACTTATTATTACATATACAAAATACGTCATTAACAGTAATTACCGTTTATGCAGTCACCGCGTTTAAATTTTGTTACGCACGGCAGCATTTCGGGATGCATTATGTCGTATAACTGTGTGAGTGTCAGAAGATAAATGAAATGATTATATCAATATAAAATTAAGAGTTTCTCATCATCAGTCTATAATGTTCCCACTGCACGGACTCAGGCCTCCTCACTAGGAGAGGGATGGGCTATAATCCACCACGCGTACCCAGTGCGAGTTGGCAGATGTCACATATCTTCGATTTTTTTTTGGTTCTAAGACATGCCGGTTTCCTCACGATGATTTTGTTTATTCATCAGTGGTGATGAAATAAATTATACAAAGTAATGCACCTGCCTGGGTTCGAACCCACGACTCACTGTTCGAGGGGCAACCACTGGGCCACCGCTAGGGTTGCCAACTTTTTTTGCAAAAAAACAGTATATTCAGGTTGGAGAAAGAAAATCAACAGTATTTCAATAAAATAAACAGTATTTTATTTTTTTAATGTTTTAAAACATATTTCTTGGTGCTTCTCGCACAACTTAGCAATTTAGTGTCATTTCTGAAGGTTTCATAAGCTTCACTACAAGTGAAATCAAAATTAAAGTAAATTAGGAGCTCATTTTTATTAAATTTATAGAAGATCTATTTCTGTCGGCCCGCCACTTTGCATTCATGACAGAAAAACAAAGATGTAGTACCAGTGATGTTAAAAACAGTATTTTTTATACTTACTGTTTTATTATCCGACAGTAAAAAGTATAATGTGGTGAAAAACAGTATAACTGTTTTTAACAGTATAGTTGGGAACCCTAACCAGCGCCCACCACTGCTCTCTCACCAGAACTATTGCTTATTTGAATTTTTTTTTTAAACTTTGCCCCACACTAGGAATTTCTCCTGTATCGTGGGTGCGTTCACAAACATTTAAACTCACATACACAAATACCCAGACCTGAAACAACTATCTGTAGGCCATACAAATATTTGTTCCGTGCGGGGATCGAACCCGCGACACGCAGCGCAGCAGTCCAATCGCTCAGCCTCTGCGCCAACCGTGCCGTCCAAATTGCTTTTATTGTCGTAAGAGTATAAATAAATCAGCAAATTGGTAGATCCCACCTCCACAAACCAGTTCTAACTGGATTGTGGAGGTCAGATAGGCAGTCGCTCCGTGTAACATACTGTTATTCAGGTGCATCTAGGTTAGACTGGAAGCCGATCCCAAATTAGTTAAACTAGGATAGCAATATAATGATGATGATGACATGATATCTTTAGGCCATAAGTTCATCACAAAATCTCGCTGCGATGATCACAAACTGTTCGATTGACGATGTTCTTATCGGTCACCTAATAACAAAAAACACTTGGTAACAACAACATATCCTAAATAAATCATAAACACCAATAAAAGCCTAACAACACCCCAAAGCAACACCCCAGGGGGACACCCCCTGGTTATTTTAAGCGTGTTTTCAGCCGAAACGCACACAATCTCACCGCGTATATTTGTACAGGTAACTGGAGCCACGCAAGACCGACGATTTGGTAAATAACGTCTTGAGGCGATCGCTTGCGGGTGACCAAAGTTTAGCCAAAAAATATGAGACGATAGTAAAAATATATGCGAGTTTTTTAGGGGCGTGGCCAACTTCGGTAATACCGCTGCCATCTTGTTTTTTCAATGCATTTCACTTCCATCCAACTTATCGCAATAAAAGCACGGAAATAAAAATAATGTACAGACGCCAGTAAATCAAGCTGCCCAAAACTGTAAACATTTCCTATAAAATCCTTGAACCTAATGATTTAGCGATAAAGTTGAAAATATAATAAATAAAGACTGTAGATAGCTTGATGTACCGACGTTTGTACACACGTCTACACATCAAGCTATACAAAACCAGTTAATCTTGGCCTCACTTTACTAGATCTTTTCGCACAATGAACGATCAGATTATACTGGTTTTGTATAGCTTGATGTGTAGCCGTGTGTACCATATTTCACATCATCATCATAATAATAATTCTCCTGCCCTTATCCCAATTCATTTGGGGTCGGCGCAGCATGTCTTCTACTTCCATCCTTCTCTGTTTCTCGTCATCTCGAGAGATGAGATCCTTTCTTGCCATATCATTCTCCTGTGTGTTAGGAGTTGAAAGCAATAATAAGGAAATCTTGAAGGTTAGGGTTAGGTTTCTTGGTTGAATGTTAAAAGCATAGTAAATATTGTTATAAAACATAACAATTGAAAATGGAAAAATAAAAAATAGTTTTTTTGCAAAAAAAAAAACCGAATTTGAAAAAAGTAAAAAAAAAATTATAAATAAACATCAGAAGAAAAAGAAAAATCAGATTAGTTGGTAGTTTTTTTGTTTGATTTGGCTGTTTTTGCCACCGACTTCAGAAGCTGATTTTTCTTCTGAAGTTTTTTTTTTTTTTGTGTTGTTGATTTTTTTCACTTTTTTGTTGCTACTTTGGAATATACTCTCACATGGGTTTGCATTTTTCAAGGCGAAGTATGATGGTGAACTTTCTTCTGAAATGTCCTACTAATATTATAAATGTGAAAGTTTGTGAGGATGTTTGTTACTCTTTCACGCAAAAACTACTGAACGGATTTAGATAAAATTTGGTACACAGATAGTCTATAACTTAGATTAACACATAATATAGTTTTTACACCGATTTTATCTTCCTTCTAGGGATAATTTTCGAGTTGTAGCGGGTGAAGCCGCTGGTAACAACAAGTAATGAAATAAAGTTGTCCACAACAAAAAAATATCAGAATTAGGTGCGACAGACAAGATTTATAACTGTTTTCTTCAAAATATAACTTATTTATTAAAATTAATTGCTAGGGACTAAATACTTTGGTTTTATAGTAACATCATAACGCCTAACGAAAATTTTTGCGCAAAAAAACATTAATTATCTCGAAAATGCGCAAAGTGCTATTGCTAATCTCTTCAGTTCCTTACTAATCAACACCTAGTAGATATTAAAAAAAATATTTCAAAAATAGCACTTTGCGCGAAAACGAAAAAATATAAAATTTATATAAGAAGCCATACTATCACATATAATTAGTCATAAATCCAAAAGTACTAATTGTTATGGTTCATAAAAACAATATTAGAATAACCATACCTTGCCTAGTTGCAGCCATAATGCACTTCAATAAAATATAACGATTACTTGCAGAAATAAATGTTTAAAGATTCACTACAAACTCACGGATAATTGATGAAGTGGGTATAACGTAAACTTTGAGCTAATGTACTGGACAGCACATAGCAGTTACTGATTCCGTATTTTGCAGAAATGATGTGATACATTCTTAAGTCTACCCTGACATAGTTTATTTTTTGAAATACCCTCATTTTGAAAATCGAGTTTTGGGCATTACGTTGTATGAACGGGTCCCAGTGTGCGACGCTCTTTACAAAATCAACTGTCCATAACTTGACGTGCTGATGTTTACTTATTTGTATATTTTTGCACCTAAACCAACTACAGAATCATATGAAACAATGACAGAACCTTGTAGCAAGATGATGATAACTTCAATAGCTTTTCCTCAAGTTATGAAATGAAGGGACTATAAATTTCAACTTGAATACTCAAATCAGAAGTGTTCATTAATATTTTACGTTCAAACTCCAAGATAACATAATTAACTATAAAGTTATCGTAAATATTTGACGCAAAATCGTCACCTTACCTTATAGTCTTTTTACGGATATTTTACATAGGATTTTGATTTATTTACGTTACACAAATATTGAATATGGGTTGCTGCATGAATCACTGGCCAAAATGGGAACATACTCCAATATTTGTTTTTGCAATACAATTTCACGAAATTCACTAAGTTAACGAGGTGTCCCTGTCAAATTCGAGCACCAAAATTCCCATGTGGAAGCATTGTTCTAATGTTTTCATCAAATTTATGTCATTTGTAATTTTAAAGCAAGTCATTACGAAGAGTGACTACGGATAATAGAGACGTGGAGGTGTCTCTCGTAAATCATGCTTTGTTCGCTGACACATGACGTCTTGATAATTTACTGTGTATTAAATGTCTATAGTTGTGAATAACTATACAGAGCAGCGGTGGCCCAGTGGTGTCGGCCTCGACTTACGAACAGTAGGTCGTGGGTTCGAACCCAGGCAGGCGCATTACTTTGTGTAATTTATTTCATCACCGCTGCTCTCAAAACGGTAAAGGAAAACATCGTGAGGAAACCGGCATGTCTTAGAACCAAAAAATTCGAAGACATGTGACATCTGCCAATCCGCACTGGGCCCGCGTGGTGGATTATAGCCCATCCCTCTCCTAGAGAGGAGGCCTGAGTCCCTGCAGTGGGAACATTATAGGCTGATGATGATGATGATGAGTTGTGAATATTCTTAATATAAGTTGTTGTTTAATGTCACTAAACACTCATCATCTTTCTGGCCTTATCCTATTCTATTTGTGGTCGACGCAACATGTTTTCTTTTCCCATTCTTCCTTGGCAGACGCCACGGTAGCATTTACTCCTTTCCCTTTTTTTTTTTTTTTTTTGGTGGGTGGAAAATCATCGAATGACCCCCCCCCCGCTCTTGGGCAGAGCGAAGGGGAGTGTCAGACTTCTACTGACTAAAAACCGAACCCATGTTCCTTCTTTGCCCTTGCGCCGAGGCCACGTCATCTAGTACTAAAATCCTCCTTTCCCTTTGATATCATTCTTCACACAATCCATCAATGTCACTAAACAGTAAGTACTACAATATTAAATGTGGAATATCAAACAAGTGTAATCGAAATAACTTGTTTAGCAATAGGGGATCGGACATAAAAAAACTAATTAGTCCGTCAGATAGATTTCCAAAAATTATTGGACACGTATTTTTTCTTTTTTCACGTAAACAAAAAATGAAGACGATACAGTGCTTCGAAAACTCGTGTGACGTCTTAAGATAGTACATTTTGTACCTACAAGTGACGTTTCAAGCCCCACTCCATGATCTTTGACGAGTTTTATCTTCGTCATTTTTTATTGATTTGATAAATCAAAAAACACGTATTCAATATTTTTCGATAATCTAACTTACGGACTAAACAGAATCATATTATTTTGACCCAGTCCGATCCCCTATTGGTTTTATTTCATTTGTAGTCCTCTATCAATCTCCTAATGGTCTTAACTCAGCAACGAGACACTACCATATATCCCTTCTTCTTCTTTCTCTCTCACACACTCGGTTCTATTATCCTTATAATAAAATTGTTTTACCTGATATTAAAGCGATTTCCAATCTAAAATGTGACTGAAAACTCTTTCTTGAATTTATTCTCTTTAAATACACACATCAAAAGTGTCTAGGGATCAACATATATTTTTGCAATAACTTTTCTCCTGATTGATATTAATTAAAATTTTCTTTAAGGATTCATCAAATAAAGTGTTTTCGTTTGTCACAGTAACGATAAACCAAGTCACCTTTGCATTAATAAAGAAATTTGCCATTTTCCTAATAAAGGGATTTTTGACATTTGAACCACTAACATTAAAGTTCGAAAAAAGACTGAAATAACAGATTTCTTTAAAATTTTATTGGGTAACTTAAACAATTATTAATCCGTGTTTCTACCGCGAACACTAACAACACAAGAACATCGGTTTAGCATACTCAAAATGAGTTCATCCAAATCACGCTGTGGAATGGCCGCCCATGTTCGTTGCAACAACAAAAAAAGGTCTTCTTGCGACTGGATACCCTCCATATTCGGCAGAGCTCTTCTCTGTAGCATATCCCATGCATGCTCAATCGGGTTCAAGTCTGGCGACTGAGCAGGCCAGGGCAGGAGATTGATGTTAGCTGCGGCGAGAGTCTGTCTTACAACTCTTGCGGTGTGCGGTCGTGCATTATCATGCATTAACTGAAATAAGGGACCGATTTGCACTTGTACAGGAACGATGACGTCTGATACAATCGTCTCAGCATAAATTTGAGCGTTGAGGTTGCCTCTGATCCAAATCAACTCAGTTCTTCCGCCGATCCAAATACTCACCCATACCATGATGGTTCCACCACTATAAGGATGGACTTCCTGGCAGGATTTTAATCGCTGTTGGCGTCCAGGGGTTCTCCAGTGTCGTATACGTCTTGTATCCGGTCTCATACCAAAACGACACTCATCAGAAAAGCACACGAAACGCCATTGTTCTTCTGCCCAATTTCTGTGTTCAAGAGCCCATTGATATCGAATCCTACGATTGTGCATTGCTATAGGTGGTACCCGTAGCGGTCTTCGGGAATGAAGGTTCACTTCATGCAAGCGGTTTCTGACTGTTTGGTCGCTAATTAAGTTCCCTGAAGAGTGATAAAGCCTCACAGCTAACATCATGGCGGTTATTGTTGGAGCTAACAAGCTAACATCAATCTCCTGCCCTGGCCTGCTCAGTCGCCAGACTTGAACCCGATTGAGCATGCATGGGATATGCTACAGAGAAGAGCTCTGCCGAATATGGAGGGTATCCAGTCGCAAGAAGACCTTTTTTTGTTGTTGCAACGAACATGGGCGGCCATTCCACAGCGTGATTTGGATGAACTCATTTTGAGTATGCCAAACCGATGTTCTTGTGTTGTTAGTGTTCGCGGTAGAAACACGGATTATTAATTGTTTAAGTTACCCAATAAAATTTTAAAGAAAACTGTTATTTCAGTCTTTTTTTCGAACTTTAATGTTAGTGGTTCAAATGTCAAAAATCCCTTTATTAGGAAAATGGCAAATTTCTTTATTAATGCAAAGGTGACTTGGTTTATCGTTACTGTGACAAACGAAAACACTTTATTTGATGAATCCTTAAAGAAAATTTTAATTAATATCAATCAGGAGAAAAGTTATTGCAAAAATATATGTTGATCCCTAGACACTTTTGATGTGTGTACTTTATTCTATTAATTAGCCACCTTCTTCCTAGAAACTAGACGAGCAATGTGTGCAATCTACCCAGGACTATCCCCAAAATTATAGTCACCCTAACCCGCATCTTTTAGTGCGCAACCTCTCAGAGCGCGTTTTAGATAAAGCAATCGTTTTAAAAGCTTTATTTTTCTTCCCTTACCGTACCTGATACAGCTAATTCTGTAGACATGGTCGTATTATTTGTAAGAGTTTGTTTAATATATTGAAGTACCGTAGATCAAAAAAATACATTTTGGGAAAAAATACTAAAAGAAAAAATAATTTTGAAAAAATGTTGTGATTAAAATACCACAGTACTATGTTAATGCTTTTCAAAATTAAACTTTGTTTTCTTTATGAATTCACGTCATCAACAACATCCACCGTATCTTCCTTCATTGCTGAATCCTATAGGCTTCCGTTTGATTACACCGATTTCCACATTCCTAGGCCAACCTCATCCAGATTTACCCGTGATGGCAACTGTCGCCTGCCCACCTCACTTCCAGACGACCAGCATTTCTGTTCCAGACCTTGGTTGTACTCCACCACAGTTCTACTCATTCTACTGCACCTGTCATCACCGTGCCTTGATCACCTGAATTGTGAACACCATTTGACAAATCCGAAGACTTACAAAAAGTCTTCGATATTGGAGAAACACGTAGGTAATCAAATAGTAGCAAAATATTACTTAAAGCATTTTATATTGGAGTGATTTTCTTTGGGTTCGTTTATTTTTAGCTACACTTTCCCCCGTAAGTACGTAAGTGAAGTTCTTGAGTGGCCCAAGCGACTTGTTAATTACATCGGCCCACGCACGTGTACCATAAACTTAAGTAATATCCCCTACGTTCCACAACCTTGTAAGTTTATAAATAGTCAAACAATTTCGAATAAAATTAAACGATGCTCATTTAATATTACATGTTATAAAACAAAGTCGTCGGCCGCATCTGTCTGTCTGTCTGTTCGCGATAAACTCAAAAACTACTGCACCGATTTTCAAGCTGTTTTCTCCAATGGATAGAGTGGTTCTCGAGGAAGGTTTTTGTATATAATTTGTGAGCGGGTGAAGCTGCGGGCATCAGCTAGTTGTAAATATTAGCTTCATATTAATAGGCATAGGAATAGTCCTCCTTTTTTCATACATAGGCGTTTCGGAGTTAATATTAACTTCGTTGTCAACGCCCACCACTGCCTCAATAAAAACTGTAAAAAGAAATGAGTGCAATACGTCATTACGAAAGTTACTACGTCGAATCACACGGCGCCGAATGTTTGCTACAACGAATACTGTGAGTACGAAAGCACGCAGCGACGTATACCGTAACAACGAATGCACGAGATTTCGAATCACGGAACAACGAATGCACGTTACAACGAAAATCGTCGCTCCAAATCACGTGACTCCTAAATAACGTGACAACGAACGTATCACCGACAGCAAAACAGTAAAACAAAAACAAATATTTTTTTTACTTTTTTACGCTGACGCATTATTTATATTAAGGTGTAAAATATAAGCTATACTTTCCCGGCAATGTGTGGTTGTAGGTACTATATTGATTGGTAAGTATTGCTGGGCCATCTCGAAAATATTGCCGGCTACACGTGAAAATGCTTGGCCATACCAAACGTGAGGGTAATGAGGGTATATGGCCGGGCCACTAGTGCAATATGAAATTTAACCGATGCATAATCAAAGTAGTAAAAAATATTAGATTCTGTTTTGCTGTTTTGCTGTCGGTGATACGTTCGTTGTTACGTTATTTCGGAGTGACGTGGTTCGATGTGACGATTTTCGTTGTAACGTGCATTCGTTGTTCCGTGATTCGAAGTCTCGTGCATTCGTTGATACGGTATACGTCGCTGCGTGCTTTCGTACTCACAGTATTCGTTGTTGCAAACATTCGGCGCCGTGTGATTCGACGTAGTAACTTTCGTAATGACGTATTGCACTAAAAAAAAAACAAATTCCAAAAAGGTGTAAAAGGACCAGGATTAAAATTATTATTGGGAAACGATTTTTTTCTGGGGTGAAAAATGACTTTTCTCGACTCGATGTAACGCACTCAAAACACTGTGCTGATGGATGCATTTAATAGTAAAATAGTAATATACTAACCAACCCTCCCATGAACCAAATTTCTAGCTATGTCCCTGTGCAGCCCACCATACTTCCCAGTCCGAGCTCCTTTACAAATAGCCCTACTCGTACTAAAACCCCCGCTGATCAGAATCACAAATAAGTAGTAAGTTCCCTTTCAAATTGATTGTTATGTAGAAAGAGTTTCATTGTTCTCCCGCAGTCCGTTTAGTTAGATGCTTTCTGAGTTGTTATGGCTTGTTTATCGCAGGTTTTAGCTGCGCTGCCTTGTTTGGGTACGATGTTTATTATTATAGTATAAGGAGTCTGTAGGAAAGACAAATAGCAAGATACGACATGGTGGTACAGTTTTTAAAATACGATAACTAGGATTTTTTTATGGTTGGTACAACTAGCTAACTTACATTTACTTTTCAAATTATATAGACCCATTTAGAGACTGATGTCAAACGCTTAATCGTTTGACATCAGTCGCTTAATGCGAAACGCTCTAAAAAACAAAATTAGAATCAATATTTTCAGTGTACTAGAATAGGGGATCGGACAGGGTCAAAATAATATGATTCTGTTTAGTCCGTAAGTTAGATTATCGAAAAATATTGAATACGTGTTTTTTGTTTTATCAAATCAATAAAAAATGACGAAGATAAAACGTGTCAAAGATCTTGGAGTGGGGCTTGAAACGTCACTTGTGTCGTCAAAATGTACTATCATATGACGAAACACGAGTTTTCGAAGCACTGTATCGTCTTCATTTTAAGTTTACGTGAAAAAAGAAAAAATACGTGTCCAATAATTTTTGGAAATCTATCTGACGGACTAATTAGTTTTTTTTTGTAAGATGTCTGCTTTTATATACTTATAAGCTTGATCGACTATACAATCCACTATTTGCAAACCCCTGCTGCTCCTGAAAGCCAAACAACAGTGGCAACTACCACAAAATCGCCGAGACAATGAAGCTCAACGAAATCCCAGAGAAACAATTTGACTGAATCCCGTCGCAAAATTAGTAAGAAATTAAATAGCAGAGGAACAAAATTACTTCTACTTCCCACAATATCAACAGCAGACAGTATAAAACTTGATCAGTAGGCACAACGTTATATTTACAACTACGATAAGCCCAGTTGCGTATATATTTAGTACTTACCTACCACATTTTATGTTAATAAAGCAACCTACATACTTACTGTGTTTCTGCAGTTACTTCATAGTGTCGTGCCAGCCAAACTGGTCGATTGTCCTTCATAATAACCAAATCTAGGCAAGCCACGCGTGGTATTCATAACGGAAACAATGGAACACCGTATGATTTAATCACCTCCTGCCAGCCTGCCTGCTCCCTTGGGCCTGCCATGGTGTATCGATCACGTCACGCCGTGTCCCACGTCGCGTCACGTTGGGATCACCGAACTACGTCAGGGTTGTTACATGTATTGCTTGTTTTACGTTTATAGAATTGATGATCTGCAAAATGTTCGAGCAAGGACATAAAAGAGTCATTATTTAACATGCATGGATATTATTATCAGATTTTAGGAATAGGAAAAGTTCTACATGGACTGTGTCCGTGTGTGTACGCATAGACGCCGAAAGCACAAACAATGGGAGGTGGCTATAATAGCGAAGTACGAACGAGTTAGTGTATCATGTGAATTCTTTTCGTGGTTGTATTGTTGCCCCGTCACAAAAAAAACTTTTTAACAAAAAATAAAACCGACTTCAACAAAAAATAAAACACAAAAAAGTGAAAAATAAACATTAGAAGAAAAATCAGTTTCTGAAGTTGGTGACTTTTGTTAGTTTGAGTAATTTTTTTTTGCCACCGACTTCAGAAACTGATTTTGATTTTTTTCTGTTTTTTTACTGATTTTTTTTAACTGATTTTTATTAATCATTTATTGAGGAGTTCCGTTGCCTATCTCCGAAGTACTTCATCAGATCTTCACGAAATTGGAATGGGTTCACTCCGAGTACTCTTCCTAAAACTACTCAAATCACTTCAAGTGTGCCTATAAACTTTGAAGAGTTCTTTCTATTTCTGCAGGATCCCATCATCAGATCCTGACTTGATGATCATGGGACCACCTAGGAAGTATATTATATAAGTATATTCAAACAAAAAAAAAAAAACAAAAAAAAATTAAATCGGTACAGCCATCTTCGAGTAATCGGGGAACATACATAAAAAAAAAGATCGCCGACGAATTGATAATCTCCTCCTATTTGAAGTCGGTTAGTAAAAAGTGCTGAACACATAAAATAATCTGTATTATTATAAAGAAGGTTTACATAGCGTCACACGATGGAAGGTGATGGAAGGTCTTATCTCTAAAAGCGATCTTAACATTTAAACTCCAAAAAATTATATTTTATCTTCTAAAAAGTTTGTGTCCCAGACAACCCTACTGTCTTCAGATGACTGATGCTTGTGTCCCAGAGGAACGCAACTAGTTCAAGTAAATACGTTATTTTAACCTCAGTCACTCCAGGGATCTGCCCTGTTACTCGTGTGAGGTTGGAAGTTTGCAGGAGGTAGGTAACTTTCTTTAGAAAAGTTAAATTGATTTGAAAAGTAAGGAATATTTGCCTAATTTTCAAAGTTTTGTGGTTTTTTTGCACCTTTTGATTGGAAATTATTAAAACCATACATATATTTTATTTCATGTTGTCCTCAGAAAGGCAGCTGTTCCAGAGTGGACTAAATGAGCGAGAGACAGGCAGCTATGAAACGGTTTGGAGGAGGCCTTTTTCGAAGGACAAGCTGTTAACAAGCTGTTATGTGTATTGTAAACATTGTAAAACAATAATTAAGACTTATTTTATTTACTTAAAGCTTACTCTTTTAAAAGTCGGGATGAATAAATACCTACGTTGTACACGTACGAAAAGACATTGACAATTTACACGTAGGTATACCTAATAAGTTCAGAATGTCTATAGTAACGTAATTAACTGAGTATATTATATTCGATCAAATAATTATGTAGTAATCCTTTATCACAACATATAAATTTACGTTCCCCTCAACTTGTCTTCTAAACGCATTTTACATAATATAAAAGCTGCTTAGTAGAATCATCTCAAAGTACGAGACGCAACTAGATACACGAGCGTGACACATCTCTTGCATATTGAGATGACAGCGTGACAAGAGAGATTGAAGCAGGTATGTCACGCCAACTCACAAACATGTCGCATCATCTATTAGCTTAATAGTATCGGCGACGTTGAGTTAGTCACCTTCGTTTTATCTCGTCTAGAATTTAAGAACTTATTTCGTAGTAGGTATTAAATATTTTAAAGTTATTAAATTACTTGATAACTAACAGTGACACAGCAACCACTGACATTGAAAACCATTTGCGGTTACATCGTGAAGCGAGAGACTAGATGTCAGACAAAGTCACGGCGGCTCACCAGCAAACACTTTGTTAACATTAAGAACTCGATACCTACTGAGACACATTACGCCTGTAATCCCCGAAGGGTTAGGCAGATGTATACCCAATTATAGTACACCCACTTACCTACTGATGTTTGAGTAAAACGCACCCTTTTGTCCCTAATTAACTAATTCATGAAGTCATAGTGCGATTGCAGTTATGTAGATTATAGGAGCCAGTATTGCCTGCGTTATAGGGCACGCCTAAATTGATACTTTAGTTTTCTTATTAATTTTTTTATTCTAAGTGGACAAAAAAGTACCATTTTCAAAAAGACAAAAATGTCTTTTTGAATTGGTACTTTTTTTCTACTTTAATACTTACTTTAGTTAAAGATTGGTCGCATGTTTTAAATCAACCTGTTGTTCTCCCTGCAGTTCAGCTTACTCCGACAAATACAACGCTGATGTGAACAAATCCTGTCGCTCCAACTATGCTAACATTTTAGAAAGTCAAATAACAAAATTCGGTTCACAAAATTGAACTAAATCCCGTCAGTGAGAGCCTCTAGCTAGCGTGACGTGAGATTGATATGTGACGTGTCACGGCAACTCGCTGCACAGTGTGTTTGTACAACATGACCGCTGCATAGAGAGCTCAAAAAGGAGTGTTAGAATCAATGGATTCATTGAGTTCTGTAGCTATTTAGTATAGAGAATAAAATTGCGGACGGTTTTATTTATGTAGTCTATACAGCATTCTACGAGTATCAGTCTAAAACAAAATGAAATTAATGTCGAGTTTCTTTTTTTGCAACGGTTTACTATTTTAAATGCAAAGTGTAGGTACTGACTGCCTCGTTGGGCTAGTGGTTGCAATCATAACTGCTGAGTATGAGGACCTGGATTCAATTCCCGAGTCGGGAAAAATGGTTAATAATAGGTTTTTCCTTCCGGAATTTCTTAGTAACAGCCACGGATCATGGATTTGTGCCCGAGTGCTGGTAACAGGCTCGTGCCCTCTTACATGAGACTTAAACACGACACGGTTGGCGCAGTGGCTCAAGCAATGGACTGCTGCGCTGCGTGTCGCGGGTTCGATCCCCGCACGGAACAAATATTTGTATGATCTACAGATAGTTGTTTCGGGTCTGGGTATTTGTGTACATGTGAGTTTAAATGTTTGTGAACGCACCCACGATACAGGAGAAATTCCTAGTGTGGGGCCACGTTTAAAAAAAAAAAAAACATACCTGGCGAAATGTGGGTGTACTATTAGGCACACCTCTGCTTAACCCTGTGGGGGGGACCAGACTGCATTAATTAACCTTGTGTAAATACAATTAAGAATATAATATTACTATGGATACCTAAATAAATAATGTACAATCCTAGTAAGTAAGCGAGACACGAACCTTCAGGCTTTGCGCACAAACGGGTCACCGACCTCTGCCACTGGTGACTGTCGCGCGCCACTTCTTTTGGTATCGCACAAACGAATGTGATTGGTGGCCGCCACTAGTGATCGATGGCCGCCACTAGTGCTCGATGGCCGCCACTAGTGGTCGGTGGGCGCCACAAGTGAGTAGGCGTGCGATGAGGGTAGTAGCGTGTTGCGGGCCTGTAGACGGCGAGTAATGGGCTAGCTCACCGTCCGTCCGTCCTATGACGATGACACGCCGTGTCGACGACGGCGCGTTCGTGGTCCCACGCGCTTCAAAGCGATATCAGCAACATTGCAGGGGCCCGCAAGGGCCGACGCCTGTTCTGGCTGCAAGCTGTTCGAAAGAGATACCGTACCGATACCACATGAGTGGTTTTTATTCAGTAGAAGTATGACACTCGGCCCTCTGCCCAGAGCGGGAGGAGTCATTATTTTGATGATTTCCCACCCTCCAAAAAAAAGCGAGTGCGGTGATTCCAAACAGAAGGTTTTAAAAAATCATGTAAATAGCTTGTCGCCAGCTAACGCGCAACGGTGGCTGTAAAAAAGAGTGTCGACTTTGCGCCGACGGACATTACGCCGACAGACTGAACGCCGACAAGACTTTACTTCGACGGGACTCTTCGCCGATAGGACACTTTGTCGACAGGACTCTTCGCCGACAGGGGTCATCACAGAATTCACAGACGTTACTTATCTCCGATTATCTAATTGACCCGTTTGCGGGGAGTCTTAGCATTAGTAATCTAATTCACCTTCATTGACTTATTTCTGAACGTAAGTCAGGATCAAGGTGAAGATGTTTGTCACCATAATGTCTGGGTTGTTCAGGTTATTCACCTTTGATACATAAATTATACCGACTGCCATTTACATAGTATTTAAGTTTAATATAAGAGCTATTAGAGAGAATTATTTTAATTCACTTAATGTATTTCTTCAAGTACTTTCGAATGCTGTATTTTCTCTAAATTAAGTACGGCTCCACTTTGCTTAATTTGCTTCAACGGTAAATATGTGAGAGATTCTGTAAGTGTATTTTTGCAATTTCAAAATAACAGCTTTTTACTGAATGCAGGTGAAATTGTACACGGTACGTAGGTATAAAAACATTTTTTTTTTAAATTTTGTCTGTCTGTTTGTCCAGTTAATCTCCTTAACGGCTAGACCGTTTTAGACGGGAATTTTACTTGCAGTTAAGCTGATATTATAAAAGGTCTAGCTTTGGCTACTTTTATTTTAGGAAAATAATTAGGGTTCCGTGCAAAAATTGAAGCCTTCTAATTGTTATCAAAATCAGACTCAAATAGAAAAGTAACATTTTAGGTAGGTCGCGGTGCACAGTTTGTAACTTAAATTAATATAATTATTTTAAAACTATTCGATTGCTTTAGTTGAAGCAAATTAAGCAAATTTGCTTCAACGCTATCTAAATTATTTTGTGACTCTGCTTTGCTTTTCTTAAAATATCGTAATTTATTTATTTTGTAATTTAATCAAGCGGGAAACTTGCAAGCTTTGAAGTCAAAGTTTTGTTAGTACTCGTATAGTGTTCAAAGGGGCAATCAAAGTTAATGCTATTAGTTTAAATTATTTATATAAACCTAGTGCAGTCTTGAAAGACATTTTAATTTTCATTTCGTTCACGTCCTTCACTCGAATCAGCACAGCTTAGAAATCATGGAATAACCCCCCCCCCCCCGCTCTTGGGCAGAGCGAAGGGGAGTGTCAGACTTCTACTGACTAAAAACCAAACCCATGTTCCTTCTTCGCCCTTGTGTCGGAGCCGCGTTATCGTTTAGGAATACTTTAGGAATACTTACTTAATTTACTTTGACTGACACGTTGGTCTAGTAGTCGCAAGCGCGACTGTTGTGAATGAGGTACTGCGTTCGATTCCCAAGCTGGGCAAAATGTTATTGGATTTTTCAGTCAGGAATTTATCAGTAGTTGCCACGGAGGTTGATTGATTGACACAAGGTGCAATCAGCATTGCAATAGACTCGCCCCCTATTACGTGGTATCTTAATACTGACGCTTAACAAAAATACTTTGCTAAGAAAAAAAGGGCTAGAGGTATTTCGACCCACTATGGAACTAAGACCAGTCAGTAGTAAACTATTACTTCGTTATCAGGTAAATTGGGGTTTAAAAAGTTAGCCATTAGCTATCCAAATCTTCATACGACCTTGTTTGTGAAAGTTGTAGACTTGTAGTAAGTTACGGTGTTATAAGGTAAGAGGCAGGAACCCAATGCCAAAAAGTTACCCTATGTTGACGATAAGTTATTTTTATTTTGTTACTAAACGCGATGAAGGACCATACCTCCACGTTTTACCAGATGACTCCATAATTATCTTTTCTTTCTAAATCGTCTTCATAAATCTCTACCGGCTGGCATTAACTAATTGTTATGACTTCGAAATTCCGTCTGCAGGTATAATAAACAACAAACATAGAGAGTACCACTACACTAACCATTTACCATCATTACTGCGATAATTATAAGGTAACTAAAAGTACTAAAACACAAATGGTGAAATGTATGGCGACTATTAAGTTAACTTCTGCCTAACCCTTAGAGGATTAAAAGCGTGATGAATTGTTACTTTATGTAACTTAACATAAAGTAACTTCCTCAACCACTTCCTTGCATCTATAAATGTTTATCTACTTCCTATTTAACTTCAAAGATTTACTTTTATTTTATTCCATTTTACGATGACCAATTCTTACTACGTTCTACGTTTAATCTTGCAACAGCTATTTCGCAAAATGTGATTTCCCCGCTCTACTGCCGGTTGTCAGTCCCGGGGAAATCTGTTCACAGCACTAATTACAGCGCCCGGACCCCGGGCACTGGGATGGCTAGGGATGTCAAACGTGGCGTCTGTTCCCGGCGTTTTAAAAGAGTAGCAATCACCTACAGGTGAACGTTATGGCTTCAATGGAGGCTTTCAAAAGGTTTCTATTAGGGTGTTATGATTCAAAGGTTAACTGTTTAGGTTTATGTTTTAGAGTCAACTTGGGTAAACAATGTATGATGTATAATGAAATCACGTTTTTTATAGACATAGATTTATTGAGCACTATACAGTGAAATACAGACAAATAGATATTGTTGAATTGTATGGTTTTAAATTGAAACAGACTAAACAATTTCGAGAATTACATAGGTAGGTACCTGATCTATCACAAATGAAAATTACACATTGAACTACAGACAAACATAAATACTTAATTATTAAATCACTAGCTGATGCCCGCGACTTCGTTCACGTGGAAATTTTCAAGTTTCTAAGATAAATTATAGCCTGTATGTTGCCCAGACTTAATACCTATACAACGAAAAAAAAAACATTCAAATCCGTCAAGTAGTTCCGAAGATTAGCGTGTACAAACATACAGACAAACAGACAGATTTTTTTTTTCGGATTCTTGCTCTATTACTATTTCTAAACCCCCCTCAATTATTATTTTTTTAATTTAATCAATGTACAGACACAGTTTTTTTACTGTTTTATTATATGTACCTATATATTAAATGTTTATTCCTTACTTTTAGGAAAAGTAAAATTGATGGGTGCGCCAAAGTTCACCTAAAATTTCAACTCCGATAATTGGAAATCCGAAAATGTTCTTCCTAACATTTTTCATCCTAACAATCGCAATTCCTAACTTCTCTGTCTCTAATGTTTTAATTCCGAAGCATTCAACTTCATAATGTCTGTAGCAATAAACATCTATTACACTATTATTTGTTTTCCTATATTTTCTCAACATAACCATCTTTTACACTATTATTCAAAGTCGTATCTTTTTTTTGTTTTTATTACTTTTTATTCATAATAATCAGTATTATAAAAGGTCCCATTAAAATAGGTGGACAAAATTTTAGAAATCATTCAGACCGCTAAAATAAGGACAATAGCAAAAATATATAAGAATAAGAAATAAAATACCTACTTTTATAGGATGAGTTTGCTCTAGAGTGCCGGCAATTTATTATTTTAAGTCAAAATAAAATCACTTTATATATAGTATTTTTTTTTTGAAGTGAAAACTTCTTTAGCGGCGCTGAGCACTTTTTTTTGTATGGGTAAAAACTTTCAAACTCGCGTCAGGGTCACGTGATGCTGATCGAAAAATCGTAAGATTTTTCGATCAGCATCACGTGACCCTGACGCGAGTTTGAAAGTTAATATTGAAGTTTTCACTTCTGCCGGCACTCCCGGAGTGCTACCTTTTTTTTGTTTAGATGTCTTTAGTTAGGCTTACTAAACCCTGTGTTAAAATTTGTCCACCTATTTTAATGGGACCTTATATACTATGCAAAGATATCCATAGGTTAGGTTAGGTTAGAACTGTGACCAACTACGCGCGAGCCGAGCGAGCGAAGCGAGCGGTGCCGCGGCAGCGGCCGGCGAGCGCTAACTCGAAATTGGTCGCGAAATTTTTCTAAGTATTTTTTTCATAGTGCCCCCAAGACGACACTCTGACCTGAATTTCATTCATTTATTTTATTTCAAGACAAAAATCAGTGAAACGACCTTTAATCATTCTAAACAGTTGTATGAGTGAAAATATTATGGTAATTATGTTTAGGAATAAAAGCGTTAGGATAAAAAACAGTAGGAGTTTAAATATATTTACACTAATGATATTATGAATTCCAATTTTCGGAAACATGAGTGTTATGAACATCGTCGGTAGGACTACAAATAGTATGAATGAAAACTTTAGGATGAAAAATTTTAGGAAGAGTGATCATTCGGATTACAAATCGTTAGGAATAACAATTTCGGATAAAGAACTTTAGGTGAGCCAATATGGACCCAAAATTGATTCATTCTTTTTAAACGACTTCTAAAAAAAGAAGGAGGTTCTCAATTCGGATGTTTATATTGTTTTGTCTTACAATTACCTTTGATTGAATTTATTCTATAACAATTAACTTTGTGTCCGAAAGTGTTGCAGAAAAAATAGTTAAATAAAAAAATAAACACAAGGAATCGAAAAAGTAAAAATGGACAAAAAAATACAACCACTATCTCAAATTAAATTAGTAAAAAACTGGCCAAGTGCGAGTCGGACTCGCACATGAAGGGTTCCGTACCAAAACGGTATGCTATAATAATTTATACAATTTCTTCTATGGGCCAATGAAACTTGACCTCTAGATTGTATAGGCGCTCATACGATTCAGGGACCAAATTATATTGGTTAACTGCTGTTTCCATCTGTTGTTTCCATCCAAGTTCAAAATGATTTTCCTAGAAAGTCCTTATAAAGTTCTACTTTTCAGATTTTTTTCATATTTTCTAAACTTATGGTTCAAAAGTTAGAGGGGGGGGGACGCATTGTTTTTTACTTTTGGAGCGATTATTTCCGAAATTATTGACATTATCAAAAAATGATTTTAGTAAACCCCTATTCATTTTTAAATACCTTTCCAACAATATATCACACGTTAGGGTTGAAATTAAAAAAAAAATCACTTCCCACTTTACATATAGGGGGGCTATCCTAATAAAACATTTTTTTCCAATTTTTATTTTACCACTTTGTCGGCGTGATTGATACACATATTGGTATCAAATTTCAGCTTTCTAGTGCTAACGGTCACAGAGATTAAGCGAGGACGGACGGACGGACAGACAGACATGGCGAAACTATAAGGGTTCCTAGTTGACTACGGAACCCTAAAAATCACAATAATAAAACAATTTCAACAAAATAACCAATTAAAACATTAACAAGTAGGTACCTATACTAATATTAACTAGTTATGTAGATCAACAATAACATAAAACGATGTTCAATCATTTTTTTTTTTTTTATTTATAGCAGAACTACAACACCTACCTAATTCCAATACATCCGTTGTAAAAAATTAAATCATAGAGGCACCCAAAACTCATTAAAATATTAGGTCTTTACCAATGAAATTGGAGATTTGTATGAGAATTTTAAAATATAAAAATTTTGGTATTTTTTTATTTCAGCTAATCAAAGTACTGGCCCAAATGATCTATACAATTTTGCCCTTTTGATGGCAGTTTGTTTATCCCTATAATGTAGAAGTCTGCGGGAAGGGAGGCGATGAAGTCAGCGAAAGCGTTTTGTACTGCCTCTCGGGAGTCGAATTTTTTACCACTTAAAAAATTTTTCTAAATTTTGAAAAAAGTAGAAATCTGTTGGAGCAACTTCCGGTGAGTACGGTGGGTGACAGAGAGCTTCCAGCTGTAACTCTTGTAGCTTTGCGATGTTCTTTCGTGAAGTGTGAGCTCGCGCGTTGTTGTGGAGAAGCAATGGGGAAGAACGATTGACTAGTCTTGGTTGTTGAATTGCGAGCTTCTCCATCATTGTTTGCAATTCTTGGCAATAGACATCTGCCGTCACTGTTGTGCCATTTGGTAAGAAGCTGTGGTGTACAAGTCCGGCGCACTGGTCCACCAGACAGTCACCATCATCTTCCTATGAGTAATCTTTTTTGTAGCGCACTGATTAGGTGATGTACCCGGGTCCACCCACTGAGACGAACGCTTACGGTTGTCGTACAGGATCCACTTTTCATCGCAGGTAACAATTTGATTAAGAATTTCATCGTTTCTATGCCGATTCAGTAGTGCTATGCATGCTTCGAGTCTTCGACGCGTAAATCTCGCTGTGGGTCGCTTAGTTCGCGTGGCACGCACTTATCTAGATTTTTTATCTTTCCAATTTGACGCAAGTGCCTCAATGGTGTTTTGACACTAACTCCAAGGCCTGCAGTAAGCTCAGCCTTAGACTGAGTTGGATCTGCTTCCACTATCGCCTTCAATTCGTCGTTGTCGACAATGTTTACCCGCCAACCGCGAGGCTCGTTCTTCGACTCAAAATTTCCAGATTGAAAACGATTGAACCAGTAATGGACCGTGTTTATGCAAGCAGTGTTAAGCCCGTACACGTCGTTAATGTTTCGTGTTGTTTGCGCAGCGGTATTTCTACGTATGAACTCATATTCGAAAATTGTACGAATTAGCAGTTTATCATGTTTCATAAAATCCATTAAGAAAACATGTCATCTATAAAAATAAATAATTAGCAACTTTCAATAATAATTTATTTAAAAAGAAAATCACAAGGAGACTATTGAAATTCCTCTGTTGCCTAAAACCAGTTTTATTGTTTTACAATTTATATATGAGTAAGTATAAGTACCTATGTATTTATGTACGAGTCTAAGAATATAGACTTATTCATTCTACAGGATTTAACATGAGTATATATCACACTCGATATTGTATGTTTGTAAAAGATTTCTGTATTTTTTTTTTCATTTTAAACTTTACTTAAAGCCAAAACAGATTCCTGTAACGATTCACTGAACAAAACGGCAGAATACATTAAAAATGTGTTTATGAAGAAGTTGTTTTTAATAAAATTTGTTTTTCTTTTATAATTTTATTAATAGACGAAGCGATACCGGCCTGGAATTGGGCGAAGTTTTGCAATTACCAAGAGGTTCTATTTGTACTGGCACGTAAGAAGTTTATTATGGAAGTTGGGCTTCGACTCCGATTTTGTTTTTTTATGAATTCGTGCTTCAGAAGACGACTTTCGGGTTTAAAATGAAATGTGGTCTGAGTCTTGAGAGTTTGAAACAAATACGACAGGCCGTTAGGCGTAGTGGCTGAGTGATTGGTTTCTACCCTGCGTGTCGCGGATTCGATCGCCCAACGGAACAAATATTCGTATGATCTACAGGTACATACTTAGTTGTTCGGAGGTTTGGCTGTTTGTGCATGTGAGTTTGTATATTTGTAATCGCATCCACGAAAAATAACCACGGTTTCCTTTTTTAAAAATACGATATCATAGAAATAGTAATGTATTCTTATAAGTGGTCAGCCTAATCTGGCCCTTCCAGGTCAAAGACTGACTATTTCTTCGACTCAATTTTACGATATGTGGCGGCTATAAGAAAACAACGTTTAAAACAGCTAAATTTAATATTCCACACAAATATTTGACCCAGATCCGAGTTTTTTCAACTTCAGTAATATTTTCATAAAATATTCATTGAAACGTGACGTCATTAAGTCAGATTTCAGCAGTGACTGGCCGTAGATTACATTAATGACTTGTCATTCAACGCCCCAAGTTTCCCCGACTCCCGGTTTTGATACAAAAAATGGTCTTTACATTTTTATCCGGGTCTCCTCGATTAATTATGTATTAACTTCAAAAGAAGTCAGTAAGCCAATAATTCTGGAGTGCCGCCTTCAGTTTCTTGAGGCTATGAATTATAGAAACATCGCCATTCATCGTTTTTGTTCATTTCAGTTTTGACTCACTTTGAGGATTTATTGTACAGTCAGTACCAGAATTAGATTAACACCGCTCAAAGTTTCAAAGCAGTTTTTTTTTTAAATAAAAAATTGTTAGATATTACTCATTACTAGCAATACCTTGAAGAGTAAGAAATATTTTTAAGAATAATAGCTGAAGTCCTGTACATCAAATAATAAAAATCCGAAATGTTACGTTACTTCTGTCGCTGACCGTACAAGGATCTTTTGGGGTGTAGATAATATTGGAACTAATGCCGCAATCAAATGGTCGTGGGTTCGATTCCCACCCAGGACAAATGTTTGTGTGATGAGCACGATCATTTGTTCTGTGTCTGGGTGTAATTTATCTGTAATATGTATGTATTTAGAAATATATAAGTATGTTTATCAGTTGTCTAGTACCCATAACACAAGCTCTGCTTAGCTTGGGACTAGATGACGTTGTGTGATAGTTGTGGAATATTATTATTATTATTAATCTTTTCTTCAGTACCTAAATATTGTGAGACAGCTAGACAGGGTCGCGGCAGATCGAGGAGAATATGGCGGAATATCTTGAATGGCTCTTTCATTCGAATTGGCGAGAAGAAGCACAACATCGCGAGAAGTGGAGAGAATTGGGGAAGGCCTTTACCCAGGAGTAGGACACTACGGGCTAAATAAAAAGAACATCAGCGAGGAGCAGTGGTGGCCCAGTGGTGGTGGCCCCGACTTACGAACAGTTATAGGTCATTAGGCTTATTAGTTAATTTATTTCATCACCACTGCTCTCAAAACGGTGAAGGAAAACATCGTGAGGAAACCGGCATGTCTTAGAACCACAAAATACGAAAGACATGTGATCAACCCGTACTGGGCCCGCGTGGTGGATTTTAGACCATCCCTCTCCTAGAGAGGAAACATGAGTCCCTGTAGTTGGAACATTATAGGCTGATGATGATGATGAAAAAGAACATCATAGAATAATTTCTTCTCGTCCAACTTACCCCAGTGTCTCAAGACGAAAGTCTATGACCAGTGTGTGTTGCCAGTGATTACATACGGGACCGAAACGTGGTCGCTCACAATGGGCCTCATCAGAAAGCTCAAAGTCACCCAAAGGGCAATGGAGACGGCAATGCTCGGAGTTTCCTTGCGTGATCGAATCAGAAATGAGGACATCCGCATGAGAACCAAGGTTACCGACGTAGCCCGAAGAATCGCCAGACTTAAGTGGCAATGGGCAGGGCACATTGCTCGCAGAACGGATGGCCGATGGGGCCGAAAAGTTCTGGAATGGCGACCGCGAACCGGAAGACGTTGCGTTGGAAGGCCTCCCACTAGGTGGACCGATGACCTGGTCAAGGTTGCAGGAACCCGCTGGATGAGAGACGCACGGGACCGGTCAATGTGGCGACGCCTGGGGGAGGCCTATGTCCAGCAGTGGACGTCTTTTGGCTGAAATGATGATGATGAGAATAATTTCATAAACGTTTACCAACAGATCCTAAAAATCCTTGTCTCGCATTGTTTAGGATTTCCGTACAGTGCGAGATCAGCGTAAACTGGAAATGTATATCTTGATGTGTATCCGTGTGTACCTACCTGTCAGTGTGGGGTATTTATTGAATCATGTGGGGTAGCAAGTGATCCTTCAGACTGGGGGAAGGAAGGGGTAAACCTTCGCATATTTTGCGTAATGCTCACAAATAAATATAAAGCAGGCTCTCGAGTACCTTCGTACGCAAGTTGGAGCCGCACCGGTAATATTTATGATTACTGAAAAAGAAAAACTTGAAATATTTTTTATGAGCTTTGATGTTTTTCCGTGCGAAAATATTATGAATATCATGAGTTTATACTTTTATCCGTTTTTCATTTGCCTAGTCTTTTTTCAAGTGAGCTTTTCATCTTACTATCTATATATTCATATCATGATTTTTTTTAATATGAACTACGTAACATAACATTTACTTATTTTCAGGCTACTTTGGCCCATAGATAAATACCTTACAGACTAACACATCATAACAGATATAATACAGCTTATCAATATCATGTTTTTTTTTATAAACGACTAATATAATATTTAAACTTCATCATCTTATACTTTATCGCTATGAGTAGGCGATATAGATACACACTATTTTATACATAGGGTACATGTTTATCATTTAGGTATTTCCCGAAAAAAATACATTAAGGCCCGGACTCCACCAAAGCGGAGATGAGCAACAAAAGAAGAGTAAAGCGAAAAGGAAGGAGATGCGTAAGAGCTAGATTATATCCACCAAAGTTGTGCGGAGATGTGTAAACGGAGAGATGAGGAGATGTGCTCCGCACGCTCCGCTCACAGCACACCACTCAATGCACACATGGCGCAGCGCCGATCGCAGCCCGTCGCTCTCGTCTCTTCTTGTCTCCACTGTGCGCTTGGTCACCTATTGCGTAGGCTAGTCTAGACAATTACGAGAAATCTTCTCTGCTCTCTGCGCAACAGTTTATAGTATGCTAAAACTAAGTGGAGACGAGAAGTGTAAATAAAGAAATTCTATTGATAGTTTACAACACATCTCTCCTCTCGTCTTCGTTTTCTTCGTTTTCGCTCCGGTGAAATTCGGCCCTTAGATTTCCATTCATTTCATAGTATTAATAAATATATATTAATTTGTTTGTAATAGAAAAAGTAAATTCATTTCTAATTATTTAAACATCCATTTTAACATTAATTATACCTTTATCCGTTAATCATCTGCCGAGTTTTTATCAAGTGAGCTTTCCATCTTACTGGATAACCATATGATAATGGAGAATAATATTTAAACTTCATAATTATATCAGGTAGAATTTATCTTTATAACTAGACCATATAGACACAATATAAGTTTTTAAACTGACATGGTCACTGATATTACTATTAATACCATAAACAGGATATTAACACACATTATTTTTGACACATAGGTACATGTTTAACATTTAATTTCCCGAAAAAATACATTAAGGCCCGGACTCCACCAAAGCGTATCCATCTAAGGTGTGCGGAGATGTGCAAACAGAGAGGTGAGGAGATGTGCTCCACAGGCTTCGCTCACAGCACGCCGCTCATCGCATACAGCACACCGCTCACCGCACACCTGGTGAAGCGTCACTCGCAGCACGCCAATCACATCTCTTCTTGTCTCCTCTAAACGCTTGTTCACCTATTGCGGAGGCTGGTTTAGACAATTACGAGAAATCTTCTCTGCTCTCTGTTCAACAGTTTATACTAAATCTAAGCGTGGACGAGAAATGTCAATAACGAAATCCTGTTAGTGGTTTACAACTTATAACACATCTCTTCTCGTCTCGTCTCCACTTCGATGGAGTCCGGCCTTTGATTTACGTTCATAGTATTAAATTAATTCATTCATTTCTAATAATTATTATTTTAACATCCATTTCAACATCAATATTCATGAAAACAACAACAGATTAGGTAATCATTTAAAGTAGGCGATATTCACACATCACTTTGTCACTTAGAATATCAATTATAAAATATCTTAAAATATTAATTTTTGTCATTAATTTATGTATGAAAAAAAGAACTGAATAATAAATATAAAGAACTGAATATAATATAAAAAAAGAAATAAAATAGATATAAAATAGATAAATTCATTTCTATTCACACATCACATTGTCACTAGAATATTAATTACAGAGTATTTTAAAATATTATTTTATTACTACATTAATAAGTTAATAACACTACTGCTAAACTTTGTAAACATTATTTATGATCTGACTGTTCTCGATGCGAAAATAGTATGAATATCATGAGTTTGTACTTGTATCCGTTTATAATCTGTTTGGCTTTTTCTGATTGTGTTTTTGATCTTATTAGATACCGCTGCGAATTATAATTATGTAGTTTTTCTTAGCTGACTAATGCTTTGACTTTATACTTCAATAATATAGATACCTACAGTATATTTTTACGCGTACATGTATAATAATTTAATTTATGTTAGGTTTTTATTTTTCAAAAATTACATTTAAGCATACATTCATTTCACAATAACTTATAATGTTAAATGATGTCCTATAAAATAGATAATTCGTTTATTATTTATTTACATTTACTATACATTAACTAATAATGTTAAATGATGTCCTATAAAATAGATAATTCAATTACTATTCATTTACATTTACTTTACATTAACTTGTAATGTTAAATGATGTCCTATAAAATAGATAATTCGTTTAATATTTATTTACATTTACTATACATTAACTAATAATGTTAAATGATGTCCTATAAAATAGATAATTCATTTACTATTCATTTACATTTACGCTACATTAACTTGAAATGTTAAATGATGTCCTATAAAATAGATAATTCATTTACTATTCATTTACATTTACTATTTATTAACATATAATGTTAAATGATGTTCTATAAAATAGATAATTCATTTCTACTCATTTAAACATTAATTATTCAAAAAACAACAGATTTATTCTCTGAAGTAGGCGATATTCGCACATCACATTGTCGCTAGAATATTCATTACAAAATATCTTAAAATACAACCTCGTCTTTATCAACATTGATCTCTCTTTCCACATTACTATATCGAGAATGTGAACGATGTGCACAAAGTTGATTTGCCTTACTTAATCTGCCTTAATCTGGCCCCTGCGAAAAAACTCTGACAATACACATAGACAAGCATACACACTATAAACAAACACATACACGATATATAATCGCAGACATATATGTGGACTAAAGTTCCTGAAAAACAGTCTTTCCCGCGTCGCAGCCGTGGTGTTGTTTGGGTAGCCCTAGTATAAGGACTATTCATCTCCGCAACCGCGTTTTTATCTACATCGAACTCACTGTCCATATCGCTTACATCTTCCTTGTAACTGTGTGGAGGACGATGAACACACACATCCGTCCATTCCTCCAAGTAACTATGAGGAGAATGACCACCCCACTCATTCTCGCTTTCCTCCACGTAACTATGAGGAGAAAAAACAGCATCCAGATTTCCCACTCGTCTTCGCACGCAGGCCTTAAAAGTTGGCAAGCTGTCAAAGAAAATATCTATATTACAGTCAACTGAAAAGGCTCTGTTGCAAAAAGTAAAGATCCTGTTTAGAGGAGCATGCAGACCCAGATTTGTGCGACACGGTCTACAGGGTAACTTATTGGTTAAGAAGATGATAATGACTAGGTTGATTTTCATAAGGAGTGTTACTGTTTTTGGCAGTGTTACTTTGTGCAATATGCTTGGTTGACGACTTTGAGATAGGTCTTTTACACCCTGTATAGTTAGAATATTTTCATGAAGATTTCGATTAAAGCACCACGATAATATAAATCGGATTATAACTTGAGTTTACTTCCAAGAGACAGGATTTGCTGTAGTTAGCTATTAGTCCTAACATATTTTTAAGTGTATCTGTAACAGTACAAATCGGATCCTACGATCACTTTTTTGTCTGAACGATGCGCGATGGTTCTACATACTTAGATGAAAAATATCTGTATTCTACATTTTGAGGATTGAGATGACCATGAACACAAAATTGTTTTAGTTTTTAAATATAAAATATTGCAAGAGTTGTAAGAAACTTATGGTGAACAAAAAGTAAGCTTAAATATCTGTTACATTTTCAGGCCCTGCAGAACGGTTTGGGATAAAATATACTTTTACACCATGAACTGGGTGAAGAGATACGATTCTATTTATCCTCATAGTACGGTACAGTAGGATAATTACTAAGCGGCCGGACCTTCCGGAGAAAACTAACTGTAAATATATCTATACTGTTCGTAGTATTACTTATTCTGATTGCATTTGACAGGTTTTATCTGTGGGTTTTATGATAAATCGATTAATGGGTTAAAGGTCGTATTCCTTTAGGTTAAGGTCAAAGGATTAGAATACTAAAAACATACCAGAAGATATTTCATGGAACTACAACTATTAAAAATATTTTTATAGAGAAACATTATTATTGAAGAACATTCCAACAAAGACGTGAAAAGTCATTTTAGTTAGTCCTGTAAACACACAACATACCTACATAATGAAAAACAATGTAAAGCTACACCACAAAGCATGGACAAAACAACTACATAATATACCATACATAATAATATAAGCAAGTGACTTATACGCTGCAGAAATATTTAATTTAGTTACGTAACAGAAAACTGAGATGAGGACAAAGATTAGGGTAACCCGAGGTGATCCTCCTTTCGTCCTTCGAGCCGGATGATACGCAAGCGAGCAAAGTACCGAAGATTTAATCGCGAAACACCCTCCATCAAACTGAGATAGGGATATGTAGGAAAATATTACCACCGTAAATCAAACGCATACAATTTATTTCATGTATTTTTTATACAAGGGTTTTGTATGACTTGATAATCGGCGGCCATTTTCTGGTTATACCGTGGGTACCGATAACTTGTTCTTTAGAATGTGTGTGAAAGTTTTTCACATTCATGCAAAGCTAACTAAAAGCGAGTCATTAATGTGGTCTAGGAAACTAAAATAAAAACAAAACTATGAAAACTTTTACCAAGGAGTAATACACTTCGAAGGTTTTCAATGCCACGACGAACAAAATTATCAAATAAAGATTTAAAAAACCCTAGTTGAAGTATAGTTTACCACCAAGATTACAGGATTCCACAGTTCTTTATTACGCCTCTAACCTTCCAAATAATAAATACTAAAAGTATTTCATATGTTTTCTTTCTCTCCAATAAGGACTGATAGTGACCCATATTGAAACATCACCTATTGAATCGAAGTCACTGACCAAAGACGTTAAGGAGCTTGCTCACTCAAACCCCCATTATTATCTAACACACTCCAACAGACCACGCACAATGAAAACCTCCACAATGGATCCTTTATCATTATGTACAGTCAGCAGCACCAATATGTATACACTTAGCATCGTTAAGAAGCAATTTTCGTCTACTGTGTTGTTTTCATTTTCATGTCACGTAACGAAACTAATATTTTGGATCCCACATTATCATAAGAAGGTCATATCTCAAAGTGGCAATTATTGTTATTGCACGAGAAATTCGCATTTGAACATAGCCAAGCGTATACATATTATTTGCTCGTGACTGTACCTACCAACCAAGCGTAAACGAGATTCGATAAAAAGCTTAGTTACAGTGTTGCCAGTAATCACGGTCCATCCTCCCGCAATTTACCCCGTAATGAGAAGGAGTCGTCACCCCTGTACTGGGGAGCATTGTTGATGAACGAGTGAATGAACGAAAATGATTGAACGCGGACATTGCAGCGTTCGCAAAGGGAAGGGGGAGGGGTGTAATGGGATTCAGTTTCCTGTTTGTGTCCCCCTGAAATAGGTGTTGGGGAATAATGAGTACTTGATTTATTGAGTGGTAATTTGTAATTGTTTAGTTATTAAATGTCGGAATGACATGGGGTGTTTGGAGCACTGGAGACATATTTTTTTTTGTATGAAAATAGGCTCTCTATATAAATTGTAGCGTACATTGACTTCTTCCTTATAATCTCTAGATTACAATGGAAATATTATCTAAGCTTAGTTTAACGGGAATATTGAATAATATGAAAAAAAATGTGACACTTATACTATCTCAAAATGAGAAATATTGTCTGGAAGGTGTTCTAGGCTGGTCGTGTAAGGAGAAAACAAAACACATTATAAACATCAAAATCTTATTTATTACTTTTAATCAACTAATCAATTTTAGTACGATTTTATCGACACAGACTCGTTCTAAACTTTCCATCTGAAAAAGATTATTAATATTGTAAATAAATGAGTTTAATATAATAACTTTTTATTATTTTATTTCTATCATTAAAACACACACTTATACTACCTGATGCAATGATTTCCGCAGACCCAACAAGCAAGCTTGTTTTTGGTGTGCTGTTAAAGTTGAATAGCCAATTAATGAAATTAAATCCAAACGGGTCGACTTAACTACGATACTTTTTTCCCATGGTATTCTGGCCCACGCATTTGGCCGAGTTTTCCATTACTGTTTCCACTGCGTGTAATCTGGGCCGCGGCCCAGAGGCCAGTTTCCCCCTAACCCAATCTTATAATTGAACTAGCTGATGCCCGCGGCTTCACCCGCGTGGATGTCGTTCAAATTATATACTAAACCCTTCCTCTTGAATCACTCTATCTATTAAAAAAAACCGCATCAAAATCCGTTGCGTAGTTTTAAAGATTTAAGCATACAGACAAACAGACAAAAATAGCGACTTTGTTTTATACTATGTAAGGATGAGTATTATGTATTCTTTAATTCAATAACATTTGTCAGTTTCCACATACTGCATCTAGTGGTATACACTATATCTGAAAAGAAGTAGGTAATGAATAACATAAGTCAAGAAACATAGCACAATTTTTTTTCCACTTTCTTCTCGTGCAGCTGGTTAAAAAGACTAATTATTTGGCCGTATTAACCCCTCGAGCTATAAGTATAGTTTCAAGAACGTAGCTACCTGTATTATTACTTTATTACACGATAACAAAATTCTAAACTGTGCAGTTGTGAGCAAGAGCTAGTAAATAATGAGATAATGGAATAGGGCAACTACAACGTTTTAACGGTGGATATTTTATTTTTAGCACCTATATCCAACAAAATATATACAGAAAACATGATTAAATAATGCAGAACTTAGGGTGTAGGTGCACCTACTCCTTCTCTTATAGGAGACCACAATAACCTAGCCAACAATTAAAACTTTTAATAATTGAAATAAATTTTGGTAATTTCAGAATCTATATAAATAAAAAGAGAAGTCCTGACTGACTGACTGACTTACTGACTGACTGACTGACTCATCAACGCCCAGCCCAAACCCTTGGACCTAGAAAGCTGAAATTTTGCACAGAGGTTCCCTTTATAATGTAGACAAGGAATAAGATAGGATTTTTCGAAATTCAACCCCTAAGGGATTTAAATAGGGGATGAAAGTTTGTATGGATAGTCGTTTTTTTCACGCGGGCGAAGCCGCTGGCAAAAGCTAGTGTTAAATAAAAAGAAAGACAAATAAAAAAAATTCAATTCCTAACACTGAAGTTTTGCGAGCAATAATGCTGAGCATACAATTTAAATGAATGTTTAAACAACATGATATGTAATGCATCGTCAATAATATAATCAAATTCACATGATCACTACTCACCTGGCGAGAAATCCACACATATACAAGTTTGAGTACGTCTGTATTATCAGTCTCTGACTCTAATTGTATAGGTACACACATTACGTTGAAATCTTACAATGAATAATTAACACAACGGCTTTGTGGAATATAAAATGTACTTGCAAATGTCATTTGAATCAAATATTTATTTAAAAAATGCGAAATATCTGCAGAACCCTACGCTATCACAAAAATCGGAATAAACGGACAGAGTAATATCAAAATTGGTTACTTATTCTGGTGTTCTATGAATATTATACGTAAGAGGACAAGTAAGCCGAAAAAAATTGTAATTTTTTCGTGTGGTTCAAAACAGAAAAATTGCTAAGTAATTTTGGGATATATATACTTTGCAGAATTTTTGCTTGCTTTCAAATGCCGTCCAAACCAGTAGTAATGAAAGAACTAGATCTTGTAGATACTACTATTTCTTGTGGCTATTTATAACAACAAAGTAACCAGCATTGACAGAGACATATCGTCCGCCATATTCGAACAATGATCACTGGAATCGTCCGTATTTGTCGTCTGCTACGATTTGAAGCGAATCCCCCCGGGATTGTAGAACATCACTACAAGTTGGTCCGGGATTGCAGTTCCCAAGTACAATTGGCAGTGACTTAGTCGGATTCCGTAGATCAAGCGAGATGCCGCAGATTTAAACTTTGTGCAATGTATGTGAGCCAGCATGGATTAGATGTAACTTCTGCATTGCAGTTTCATAAACTAAATATTATGTTTATTTAAAGCTCATGTGTACTATTATTATAAAGAGGTAAAATTAATTTATCAGTTCGTTAATTTATATGTAGGAGAGGAGGTAATCTTCGGAATCCATTTTTTTATACATATAAAAATACATTATTCGTGGTTACTATACTAATATTATAAAGCTGAAGAGTTTGTTTGTTTGTTTGAACGCGGTAAACTCAGGAACTGCTGGTTGGAATTTTAAAATTCTTTTTGTGTTGGATAGTCCATTTATCGAGGAAGGCTATAGGCTATATAAAATTACGCTACGGGTAATAGGAGCGGAGCATAAATGAAAAATGTTACAAAAACGGGAAAAGGTATTTCCTTTTTGAGAGCTTCCACTGCGTGCGCTGCGAAACCGGTTTAAGTTACGCAAATATCATGTATAAAGGAATTGTTCCTCTTAAAATTTCTAAAAAAAAAGTCCGCGACAGCATATATCTATCTTTTAAGATTGTAACCTTACACCTTACTGTAACCTTTTTTTACTATTAAACTGTTAGGTTAAAAATAATTATTTTTTGCGAAGCTTATTTAACCCATATGGTATTAATCTATATCTAAATAAATGTATTTCTTAGAAGGAAAATTTAATATAGAATATTTGTGCCCTTTACTCTAAACAGTTTAAACAAATATCTTAGAAGTTATCGCAATGTAAAAATATCCGCGCGGCAAAATAATTCGCGCGTCGCAATGTAGGGAGATTCTTTCCGGGAAATTCAAATTCAAAATATTTACTGCATCATAATGTTTACAAGTACAGAGTGTTATCGTATATGTATTTAACAGTAAGAGATACCTATAGTAATTCACACTTTAATATAATCTAAGCTAATTTAAACCATCTAAACTATTATAATTATTATAGAAGAAAGATAAGATTTTTTGTTTGTTACGATTTAGCTTAATTTATGTCGGATAGTCGATATATCGAGAAAGGTTTTAGGCTATATTTATGTGACGCAGACGAAGTTGCGTGGGTCAGCTGGTTATATTTATATCGTGCATGTTAACCGAGCAATCACAATTTTTGTAGGCAAAGTCGTGGGCGAGATGCAAGTAAAAAAGATAAAAAAACGAATTCACGAACGAATTTTAAAAGTAACTATATTGAATATTTTTAAAACTAACGCAAAGTCTAGAAACATTCTTAAAACAATCGATACTGATGGAGGTCAAGTATTTTAATATTAAACAACTACTTACACACTTTCCCCATAGTAATTTCATTAGTTTCAGTAATCGCTTTTGTTAAAGAAATACTTGGAGAAAATATTCATTGATTTTGGTGACCTCATCTGTCCTCATTGGCATTCCAAGCGTTTCAAGGATATTGATGACAAAATAAAAGACGTATAATATTTGCATTTACTTTTTAATTAATCGTTCAAGAATATGAAACTTTGCTTTTCTTATTTACCCATCCTTTTCTACTATACGCATTGTATTTAAAATAGATTCCTATAACTTTACCAGATATAAAGTACTAGCCGTCTTTCTTAGCTTCGCTCGCCCAAGTTTTGTCCATAGGATACTCGTAGATATTTACAAAAAAATAATATAGAAGTACGGCATCCCGGTGAAACAAATTAAATTGAAACACTACACGTAAGGCGATGAACAAGGGTATTGGCCAGAATTAGGGGAGGAATGTCAAACGGATAGCCCCAGGGGAAAGCGGACACAACCTACCCTTACTTTATCATGCCCCTGAAACGTACCTTCAGAAGTTCAGAAAATTATGAACATTGTACCGTAATCGTTTTACCTTGTTTGTTTTACACCGTTTAGGGTAACGACAATGTATGGAGCTTATGAGAATTTATCGGTAGTAAAGTATTACAATGTTTCAGTTTCAGCTCCCAGTGTAATGCACTTGTTTACAGTCGACTCAGGTATTGCCTGAAATGGCTCGTATACTGTTGAAGGAGATTGTTGTAGAATGTTCGACGGTTACTTTGCTACCTCGTAGCGGATGCTACGGTTAATTTGCTACGTCGTAGTGGATGCTACGGTTACTTTGCTACGTCGTAGCGGATGCTACGGTTAATTAGCTACGTCGTAGCGGTTGCTACGGTTACTTTGCTACGTCGTAGCGGATGCTACGGTTAAGTTGCTAACGGCGGCGGCGTAGCAAAAGCTATGGATGTCTACGTAAAGGTCAGTCGGTGAATTCCGTTAGTCCAGCTAGCTATATAATTCTTAAAATACATACGGCATCAGTATGACTTAATTAAAACTAATCTGCGTTTTGTTACGATGTTTCCGTATGTTCTCTCTTGTGTGTACATAAAAGAAAAATAAAGTGATAAAAATACAAGAGGTTGTCGCCACGAAATAGTCCCGAAAACGTCGATGAAAAAAAAGAAATATAAAGTTATACTTTGCTTCGTAGAATATTTTTTATCGATTTAAGCAAAAGCCGTAAAATCTAATCTTAAAGAGAGTTTTAATAACAAACTGGGCCACTAAGTTTCGAAGGTAATTCTTAAAGTAAACCCTAAAATAACCTCGTAAAATAATTCGGAGGGCTTACCAATAAAGTAATAAAAAATTAAGGCGCAGTATATCAAAGAGGTAACCCTCCGACTCCTTGGGGTCACATCGGGGTATATATTGTCGCAGGCAACGGGTTGACTATAACATTTAACATTTATGGCACTACAGAGAGATATTGGTTCAATATTTATATATTTCAAATCTATGTTTTGGTATTTTTTTAAAGTAAAAAAAACGCTTAAAAAAAAGACTTTTAAGACAGAGATTTTACTTCTTATCAAAGAATTTCTACTATTTACAAATAAATACTTTATGAACAATTTCCTACTTTTCTTAACTCAATATTTATATTCAACGTAGTAACGTACATCAAATCTATGCCTATAAAGAAGTAAATATTTTTAATGACATTTTCCCTAATACACACCCAAACCATACTTAAACAAAAATACGACTTAATACCAAGATTTTCTCTTAACCTTTACAGATTTCCTGTAATCGTAGCGTAGGCGGGAGAGGAAAAAAAATCATAATTACTTTTCCTAAGTTGCTATTTTTGCGTCACGGAAAACATAATCTTTTCTGCCTCATCACCAAGCCTGAGATTAGGATATTAATCATTTTAAATCGAGCTGGCTGTTTAAGTAGGTCAACCAGAGGTCACGGTACCGTCGACCCGGGAGGAGAAAAACGAACGTTGTACGGTGACAAGCTTTTTAGATTGCCGCTTACTTGCAAGTTTTTAAGAGAAAATGCATTTTCTTAAGTGGGTGCTGCTACTTGATAAAAAGTGTTTTTTTGCGGGTTTGTAATTTTTTGTAATGAAATATCCTTGTTGGTAAGTTATTCTTTTTTTTTTTCTTTATCAAAGAAGTACCTACTCCATCTAATTTAGGAAACAATGCGTTACAATAAATTACTTTATTAAAATAGAAAAGTTTAAGATAAAGCAGTTTTTGAACAAGCTTTTGCAAATTATTTCATATCGATTATTCAGTTCTTGAAATTACCTTAATTTCGCATGAAAACGAAATTTTAAACGAGTACTTTTAGAATTAGGCATAAAATTCAAAAAGGCCTCCTCAAAAAACAGGACTATTTTAATCTCACTTCAGAGAGGGAATAAAGGAGCTACGTCCTATTATAAATTCTGAACACATGGGATATTTATCATGTTTACTATTTATTATGAGGTCTCGATATTTCGGTGTGTTTATCCGTGATAATGGTGCTTGCAACAGCGCCGAAATATCGGGAACTCAAAACAAATAGTAAACACGGTAAATATCCCGTTGTAATGATAATGTTAGCAACCATGTCAGTTTAAAAGCTGTACGTCCTGAATTCCACCATCTTATTCCTGAAAGGTGGTAGTAGGCCCCGAGGCCTGAACTAGACCCAGTTGTAAATATGTCACGCGAGGCAGCCTTACATTCTCTGCTCAGGTATTCAAGCTCCGAGGCTAAAGGTCGCAGCCCTGACATAATGCTCGGACACACTGAATGCGACGCAACATGAATATACTGTGTGGGTGTCATCGCTATAATTCTCCTGCCCTTATCCTAAAGTATTTGGAGTCGGTGCAGCATGCCTTCTGCTCTTTCATACTTCTTCATTACTCGTCATCTCCGCAGTCACCTAATCTCTAGCCGGATGATATGGCTGGCCACGCAGTTCATTCATCGTTTCTTTGACCTTTTTTTTTTTTTTTTTCGAGTGGGAAAATCCTAATGGATACCCTTCGCCTGGGGCGAGCGGGGGTTATGTCGGACTCTAACCGACTAAAAACCCACTGTTCCTACTAATACCATGTGTCGGGGGCCCGGGAGATACAAGTACATTCGCGCGCACCCCCGACTGGTATCAGCCCACCTAACCCGGCGGGCCTCATCACCAAGTGCGGCCGGCGACCGCACGTTCTCTATAAAGGCGCACAGAGTCCACTGCGCGCCACTTCTTTGGGTCTAGCTGGTCGGGCGACATCTCAGTCCTAAGTTTGCCACCCGCAGGCCCTTACGGTGGCCGGAGATCGTTAAGCGCCCTTCGACGCCCGGCTACCCTTCTGGTGCGGGTAGAGTGAGAGGCATGCTCTCTTTCCCTCTCCGCTGCCTCCTTTGCATGCATCACCTCCTCGCAAAAAGAGGAGACGACATTCCACGCGTTTTCGCTTGAAATCATTTTTTGTACCACAGTCGGAAGCGAAAGATCACCCGAACCAAGTGCTGCAACGAGGGCACAGCGCTGCTGAGCCCAGGCCGAGCAGTCCACCAGGGTATGCTGCGCTGTGTCCTCGTTGCAGCACTTGGTTCGGGTCTTGGTTCGGTTCAGTCCATACAGTGATGACAAGCGGGCGTCCGCTCCCGACCTATGCGACGCAAGTACTTTCCGAAGCATCCATGTCCCGTAAGCACCTGCGTCAACCGAAAGCTGAGGGCGCCATGCCGCCTCTCCAACCACTCCTCCATAACTGGCCTTACCGCCTCTATTGTAGCGAGCCCCCATCTGGGTTGCGCAAGTCGCTCCTTCCATTCAACTACTAAGAGCTGACGGAGCTCGGTCCTTCGTATCGTTTCTTTGACCTGCCTCTCCTCTTACAGACATATACGTTCATATTCAAACCTTTCCTCAGCACATTGTCCTCATTTCTCCTTATCACATGCATGGACTGAGCCAACCGACTACCACACAACTTTTCAGTCAAGCCGCCACGTTCAGTCTTCGTGTTGCATTAGTATAGGAGTGCAATACGTCATTACGAAAGTTACAACGTCGAATCACACGGCGCCGAATGTTTGCGACAAAGAAAACGTTCTTAAAGTGCAATGATTGCCGCGGCCGAGTTTATGATTTTCGGAAGAAGTTGCAAGTTTACATTCCAGAAACATAAGGAACGTAGCAAGGTATGGGGCTTTGAGGGTCTTATCTGAACTTCGACTGGCAAAAGTACCGATTCTCAAATAAACCTGAATATGACACCAGGTGCCCTGTATAGTTCTGTCACGTTTCCAACTGGATTAAGAATAAGTTAGGACTGTTTTAAGACGTCATAGTAGGGCCCCTGATTATTTCTTTTGATTTGATACACGCGGCTTAATATTTTTCTATTGTCAAGAAATATGTATGCAGTATGTGCGTGGTTTGGTTTGGTGGTAAAAAATATCACTTTTTCGTATCTTGGACGGTACAGATGATTTTAACTGCTTTTAAAATATTGAGTCTATGGGGATCGAACCCGCGACACGCAGCGCAGCAGTCCATTGCTTGAGCCACTGCGCCAACCGTGCCGTCAACATTTTTGATGATGATTGCGTTTCAAGTCATGCATTGCGTCATGATTGCGTTGTGGTACAACTAAACATCTATATCAAACTCCTGGCACATACTTATTTATTGCGTACCTTTAATATTTAGTGAATGGCAAGCTGTACATCACTATTTGGTGTGACCTAGCCTAATAATAACCGAACATAACTTAAATACAGTAACTTGGCAAGGACATCGTTAGCTAGGTTATATTAAAGTGCTAACTAACAATTTCTAAGAACTGTAAGTACCAATTATTTCAGGTTAAAAGTATTTGTAATAAATATACCGATTTCTAGAAATCGTAAATGACACTAAATTCATGTTCGGGGGCGACGAGTTCTCAGTAAACAGTTTAATAATATCTTCTGAAAATTTATTTCTGTCATCCATTAAATTTTAGTAGAAATGTTTCTATTCTAAAGTCTTGCTTATGATAGCGAAAATTCTATTTGCCTGCCTCGTTCTAGTGGTCGCTAGTGCGACTGCTGTGCACTATAGGTTCTGGGTTCGATACGCGAGTCGGGCAAAGTGGTATTGGGTTTTCCCATCACGAATCTCTTCAGTATAAGCCAAAGAGTGTCGATTTGTGCTCAGTTAATAGCAATGCGCTTGCCCCCTATAACATGGACTTAAACATAACTGCCGAAATATGGGTGCACTACTGAGGTTACACCTCTGCCGAACCCTTCGTGGATTACAGGCGTGATTTGATGCTATGTGTAACATTCCTTTGAGATTATTTCCGGCCACCACGCAGTAAGTGGTGAAAAAAATGAGACCTCGTGCCCTTGAGTCGTATGACACCGATTTTATGATTTATGTTATTGACAAAATTGGGGTTGGTAACCTACTGTCACCTCCAAGTGTTGCCATTAACCAATTTACTTTCACATCGTTGACAGGTCTTGTTACTAACTGGCATGAATTGAATTCAGTGGAAAAGTATTGTAACTCGTTCAAAACGTCCTTCTTTTTCAACGTTTTATGTTTGTTTTAAATAGCCTTGTTGATTGCCTACATTCTGATAGTTATGTGTAAGTACCATTTTTTTTAATTTATAAGGTGTGAACGGACCCTTCACGGAGCTGTCAGCCAAGCATTCTGTACACCAAACTATGCAAAAATTGATTGTAAGCAAAAATGTTTAAGGGTGAAATGTCACGTTTTTCGGTAGGTTTCAATTTAACGCACACATGGTAGGTGCCGGTTAGTCCATTGAATACGGGGGTCGTTGAGATGTTGGGATTTAAAGTAAAGCTATAACATTAAAAATCGTTTAAAAAACAACTTGTGAAAAATGTTGGTCCCCAGTATCTCCGTAACTACAACGCGTGTTCTCGAATGACCAGATGTATGAACACGGACGTGGCAAAAGTGTAAGTAAGGATTGTAACAGGAGGCCTGCGGGTTGTTCGAAAGAGATACTGCGGCCCTGGACACAAAGGGCTAAGAAGGAACATGGGTAATTTTTAGTTAGTAGAAGTCTGACACTACCTTCCGCTCCGGCCAGAGCGGGAGAAATAATTTGTTGATTTCCCATTCTCCAAAAAATTAAAGGATCGTAACGGTGGCGTTCTGTTTGTTTTTGCCTACCGCTTTATAAGGAAAATAACGTGAGTTTATGTAAGTATAATGTTTTTATTCTCTAAAGAAACTTCTACTTTCCATCTTTCAAAAAAAATAATTTGAGTTTCTCAAACAATTTTACTTTCCATAACGTACTTATTCTATAAAATATTCACTACACATAATTCTGTTGAGAATCTATACTAATATTATAAAGCTGAAGAGTTTGTTTGTTTGTTTGTATGTTTGTTTGTTTGTTTGTTTGTTTGTTTGAACGCGGTAAACTCAGGAACTTCTGGTTGGAATTTTAAAATTCTTTTTGTGTTGGATAGTCCATTTATCGAGGAAGGCTATAGGCTATATAACATCACGCTACGGCTAATAGGAGCGGAGCATAAATGAAAAATGTTACAAAAACGGGAAAAGGTATTTCCTTTTTGAGAGCTTCCGCTGCGTGCGCTGCGAAAACGGTTTAAGTTACGCAAATATCATGTATGAAGGAATTGTTCCTCTTTAAAATTTCTTAAAAAAAGTCCGCGACAGCATATATCTATCTTTTAAGATTGACTCACTGTAACCCTTTTTTACTATTAAACTGTTAGGTTAAAAATAATTATTTTTTGCGAAGCTTATTTAACCCATATGGTATTAATCTATATCTAAATAAATGTGTTTGTTAGAAGGAAAATTTAATATAGAATATTTGTGCCCTTTACTTTAAACAGTTTAAACAAATATCTTAGAAGATATCGCAATGTAAAAATATCCGCGCGGCAAAATAATTCGCGCGTCGCAATGTACCTAAGGAGATTCTTTCCGGGAAATTCAAATTCAAAATATTTATTGCATCATAATGTTTACTGAGGTTTACAAGTACAGAGTCTTATCGTATATCTATTAAACAGTAAGAGATACCTATAGTAATTCACACTTTAATATAATAGCTAATCTAAACTATTATAATAAAGAAGAAAGATAAGATTTTTTTGTTTGTTACGAAATCGTAACAAACAAAAAAATCTTATCTTAGCTTAATTTATGTCGGATAGTCGATATATCGAGAAAGGTTTTAAGCTATATTTATGTGACGCAGACGAAGTTGCGTGGGTCAGCTAGTCAATTATAAAACTAAAGTTTATTAAAACTTTCTTATCTTTAAATTAGTTACATTGTTTACATTAAATTCATCTTTTATCAATTTAGATGTGTAGAGCAAAGTAATTTAAATTCAATTTCATTTTACGGTTCAGTGGTAGAACGAGAACCGTTCTAACTTTGTCATGTCTGTCTGTCCGTCTGTCTGTCACACCCTTGTACACACGGCTACACATCAAGCTATACAAAACCAGTATAATCTGATCGTTCATTGTGCGAAAAGATCTAGTAACGTGAGGCCAAGATTAACTGGTTTTGTATAGCTTGATGTGTAGCCGTGTGTACCATTACAGGATTTCTGTGAAACACAAATACACAATACAGGCTTGTAGGGAAATGGAATTTATCAGCTTAATTCGACATGAACTTGGCTTTTATACTTTTTATCCAAATGCTTCTTAAAATGCACGATAATAAAGGAGGTTTAGGGCAGAAAGCCCAACCTTAAACTTCTATAGAATAGTCTTTCAAAATCTTAATGAACTCTGAAACTCAGAGTCACGACGTGTTTAGATTTGTGTCCGTTTGATGTCAAATAGGCTCGCCTCCTATTACATGGGAGGTAACAATACTTAGTCCGTTAGATAGATTTCCAAAAAATATTGGACAGATATTTTTTCTGTTTTAGTAAACAAAAAATGAAGACAGTGACAGTGCTTCGAAAAGTCGTGTGACATCACTGTTTGGTACATTTTTTAACAGAAAGTGACGTCACAAGGTGTTTCGTTTGCGTCAATTTTTATTAATTTCATAAAACAGAAAACACGTACCAAATATTTTTCAATAATCTTATAGACGGACTAAACAGAATTATATTTTTCTTAGTAAGGAAACATTGGCAAAATGTAGGTGTTATATTCGGTCACACTTCTTCCTAAGCCGTGTATTACACGCGGGATGTTATGGTATAAAATAAAAGTGGAAAACTGATAACCCGTCCTTTACAGTAAAACGGTTTCGTTTTACTGTACTTTAAAACTTTATAATAGCTATTTCCTTCAGAGGTGGAATTTCTTGAAAGTCTATTGAAGAAGTTACACCATTGTTTATCAAAGTTATTATAATCATCGAATTTTAATTAAATTCCAGTACAGCTGGCTAAGCCTGAGCAGATAACTCAATTTCGATCAAATTGCGCAAAGCTTTCAGGTTGGCACTATGTTTTAGCCATAGAGTTTAGAAATATGGGGGAAGCCAGCAAGAAACCACTATTAAATTAATGATTATTTTAAATTGTAAAACATAGTACAGTAGTAGAGTGGTACTGTAGTTGTATAGTTTAACATTAGCAATCCAAATATCAATATATTTGGATTGCTTGACATTTTATTATCTATCATTGTCTAACATTTTAAAAAAGAACCTTATTCTTCAAGCTGGAGTCGTGTACTGTGGTATTTATTTGAATTACTTAGTAACTTACAGAAATACCACACTTCTAAAAATAATCTCACAGGTGTCAGGGGGGGCCTAAAATGGCCAAAGCTGAATCATATTTGGATAATAATATGAATCACGCAAAAAAAATTAAATTGATCACAGACGCAGTCATTATAACGCACTTTGTGACTATTTTAGGAACAGTTACTTAGCTCATATTATTATTCTGTATGATTCAACTAAAGCGGTATTATTTATTTATTTAAACTTCATGTACAATAGTGGTACATAGGCGGACTTAATGCCACAAGGCATTCTCTACCAGTCAACCTTAGGGTCAAATAAGACAGCACTGTGGTAGAGTACAAAAAAAAATATAATAAGGAGAAAACTATTTTGTTATATAAATTGAAATGTACATAAATAGCTACATACTAATACATATAGTATTATAATGTAGCTAATACATATGGTATTATATAGGCACCCAGGACAGGATACAATAGGTAAATACCTACTCATTTCGACCACGATACACTTTGGACTTATTTCCCAAAAACCTTTTATTCAAGCACACACAGTTCACAGCCACAGTTTCATACCACATCTCCGAAATTTCAAGCATCTCCGTCATAACCCTCACATGATACCTCCACGAGAGGTATCTAACAGGCATTGTTACTTAGGGGTTAATTGATCCAACGTGATTGGTGCTTTGTCCTAGCTCTAGACTGAACCACAAAGTAATTGATTTATTGACTGTCGCTGTAATATTGTTTGTTTCTAGATGGATTTAATGGAGGATAGCGGTTATGGAATTAGATTAAGTAAAGTGCATTGTTAGTTAGGTTGAACAATATTTTTAGGTGTGGGAAATCGTCAAATGACTCCTCCGCTCTGGGCGGATCGGAAGGGAGTGTCAGACTTCTACTTACTAAAAACCCTTTGTGTCCGGGGCCACGGTATCTCTTTCGAACAACCCGCAGCCCCGGTAGACGTCGGTCCTTGCGGGCCCCTGCAATGTTGCTGACATCTCTTTGAGGCGCGTGTGGGAAACGAACGCGCGGTCGACATGGCCTGTCGTCATAAGTGCATGTTTACGTGCAGGCGGGGCGTCGCGCGGCGCGTGCTGCGTTTTTAATACAAACACTTGGCGATGTATGAAAAAGTTAACGATTTCAATCGTCGATTTTACGAGAAGCTATTTTCGCACGTTAGTTTAAAATGCAGCGTTTGCTGCGGTGGACCCGTCTCTCAGTAAATTAATAAAAAAGCACGAGACGAGCCCACTGCACGCGCCGCGCGACGCCCCGCGTGTCCGTAAACGAGCCCTATGACGGACGGACATAAAACCTCCACGAGAGGTATCCAGCGACAGGCATTGTTACTTAGGGGTTAATTGATCCAACGTGATTGGTGCTTTGTCGTAGCTCTAGGCTGAACCACAAGGTAATAGATTTATTGACTGTCGCTGTAATATTGTTGGTTTCTAGATGGATTTAATGGAGCATAGCGGTTTTGTTTGTTGATGGAATTAGATTAAGTAAAGTGCACTGTTGTTAGGATGGATGGTAACGGGTTTATAGAGACTTTGATTTAGCAGCAATGATGGTCTAGTGATATTCGTAGACATTCTCTGATTTTTTACACCTTTTATTATCACTTCCTTCGGTAAAGGCAAACATCGTTAGGAAACCAATTATGCATGCTTGAAAGATATTTCTCGACGTCACACAGTATGATAAAAGCCACGAAAATCGGACATCACTTTTTTATAGATACCTACTTCTAATCGATAGTTAGCTTTGTTTTGAATGCGACAGTAGAACTCCCGGATCTTAAATATACTTCAAAACAGAGTTATAATTTTTATTAGATTTTTCTAGATTTTCATAAAAACTCAAAAATCAACGATGTGATAAATATATTTGAACATTTGTTTTTCTAGTTTATTGACAATATATGTATACAAGGTATTCTATAAATAAGTGAAACAGAAAACATTTTCTATAATAGAAAAACAAATCAAACAAAGCGGTGTCCGATTTTCGAGGCATTTATCATACTGTGCTTGGGCGGTCTAGAGACTCCAACACCAGTTTAGGCACTAATTACGCGATAAAGGAAGAAGCGACTGTGATTGTGCTACTTTTCCATTGTACACTAAAATAAATTTTGAATTAAGTCATTTTTTATATCTGTCTGTGTGATTGTGTTTTGCTTCAAACTACATAACGGTTTCTGTATTTAGTAGATTAATTATAATGATAAAAAAAAGTTTAAGTTTCCTGTGGTACAGAAAATCTCTCGATTTATATAAGTACACAGATACTTAACTAGCACATCCATCACGTTCATATGGTTTTTTAAAACTACTACAATAGTTTTATTTTCATTGCTAAACTAAACAACTACCATTAAATATAATATTCTCATCGCATTCTCAATTATTCTCATAACGCCAACTTTACCTTACCTAAAACATAACTGAAAGTTTAACTGAAAACAACAATGATTCCATTGTAAAGACGTTTGCATGTAACGGCTCGTTATTAGTAATGGCAGTTTGCAACAGCTTATGGTTCGTCTGCTGTTTGTGTTGTTGAGCTGTTGCACCCAACAACAGCTTATTTTAATGCTATTTATTGTTATGGGTTATCAAACAAAGTTAGTTTTAGTAGGAGTTACTTAGTGGTTTATGTATTTTAAGGAGCGTTTAAAGTTTAAACGTGATTGATTTTCAATCTTTTTCGGTAGTTAACAAGCTAGTAGATAATTTTCTTTTTCAGCCTATGGATTCAATTTTATTTTAATGGACTTTTAAAAATGAACCCTTTGATAAGACTGGTTGTTAGATTTCAGGCCAGTGATTACTTGCAACAGCAGTCAAAGATCTACAAATGGTTGCCGGGACCAACATGTTTTCCGAGGCACGAAAGAAACTCGGTAAGTAAAGGGTCATCCATGCATGAACCGACAAAGACAAGCGTGATATTCTAAAAAATGTATGAAAATAAATGAAAGATACAAATCACCATTACATGAAGGGTTCCGTACCATTGTAGTAGATATTGAGAGATTTTCCATGTTATCTTAGCTTAGCACCATAGACTTCTTATAGGTTTTCCTGTAATCTATAAGTGTTGAACTAATTTCTGTATTTTTTTTCAAAATTTTAGGCTCAGTAGTTTCGGAGATAAGGGGGGGGGGGGAATGGTCGGACAGACAGACAGACACACGTGTGATCCTATAAGGGTTTCGTTTTTTCCTTTTGAAGTCCGGAACCCTAAAAAACATAGCCGTGTTCAAAAAAGTCTGTTCCATGAATCTCTCCCAGAGGTCAATTAACTAGTTCAGCCTAGATCCAGATTAGAGCTGAAGTGCTTGCCAAACATCGGCAAGCCACGTTTCAAACGAAGCTTCGAAGCTTCCAACGAGGTTTTATTCCTTTTTCTTTTTTCTTTTTTTTGTACGAAACAAGTGTGCAATCGTAAACCTCGTATATTTCGATTCCGTAGATGAATGTAGACTAGGTTTGTGTACAAAGGGAATTTTAGTGAAAGTGGAGCTTTTTGGCGCCTTTGGACTGCTTTTGGCGCTATGTTATTTTCACTGGTTGTTGTCAAGAACGAAGGAGTAAGGGCATTATCATACTAGCGCATTGCGAACGTCTTCAAAGCGGAGCGGGCGCGCAACGAATTCGTTACGGACACACAACGAACAGGCCGCGCATGCGCAGCGAATTCGTTGCGGACGCGCAACGGGATCGCCGCGAACAGTATAAGTGTATTGTAGTGTGTAGTGTATTGTACGGCGATAATTTGCTACACACTTTTTACACAATTTGCCACGCGTCCGCGACGTCTTCGCTGCGCAGCCGCGGCGTGTTCGCGACGCATTCGCTACGCGTCCGCTCCGCCCCGCAACCGCTTCCAAACCGCTGCATGGCATGATAACGCCCTTAAGGATTAGTGTATTTGAGAGATTTTCTTTAAAACGGTTTTCTTAAAGGCAGGAACGATTCTCGTTGTTTGATATTAATGTTGTTGTTGTTTGTATATTATTATACTCGTAGAATGTCAGTGTACTGTCATGAATATTTTTTCTGATGACGAAACAATATGAGCTATTTTCGTACTGCACGTTTAATTGCAATGTTAATCGTGTCATATGTCAACAATGTTTTTTAGATCATAGATTCATAATATACCGTATATTGTTTTTACATTCGATATCAAAAATCTCTTTCCCACACAAAACGTAATTATTTCTCTACCTTCTTACTTCACACTGGTAGATATAACACCTAATTAAGACCCCCCTAGATCGAAAACGCTAAAAGGCTTAATTTTCACGCGATAAAGGAAACAATAACGTTCACAAACACTGTCTCGCATTCAAGAAACGCAATAAAAGTCTACGTTAACTAAAGTAACAATCAATTAACGGCACAACCCCAAGATTACTTCCCCTATAACTAAATCGAGCAAAAATATACCTAAAATCTTAACCTTTAAAGTTCAAAGTTGAATGAGAAAGGAATTAAATTTCAATTGGTTTTCCCGCCTTTGATTGTACAGTAAGGCTTTTAAAGCCAAATAGTAAAGCTGTCACTATCTTTGGTTGGAGTTCAACCAAGGTTGGGGTATTGTCCTTTGTTCAGTAAAAGATTGGTTATATTTCTTCCTGAGATTTGGTCATTGCTCGAGTTATTATTATGAGGATAATAGCAAGAAAGGATTTTCAAGATTATGGCAAATAAAAGTTACTATTCGCAAAAACCTTTTTTCATTAGTATGAAATTTTTGGCTTAGTTTGAAGTGGCATAAGATAAAAACACTTGAAAGAAGGAAAATCATAGTAGAAGTCAATTAAACTATTGTGATCCATGTCCGGCATTTTCAGGAACCTGTCCAAAGTCACTACTAATGCTGTCGATGTTGCGGAGCCCTTAGCTAAGCTAATTTAATTTTTAAATAAAAATCATTTATACAACAAAGAAGAACCTGATACGTTTTCATGTTTTAAGTCATTAGATACATCCTTGACCCAAAAAAAAAGTATCAAAACCGTTGACAACGTATTTCTTATTAGGTACCTTAAAACAATTCCAAACTCTTCAAAAACTTTTACATTTCCCTTCAAAAACTCGAAGTAAATCCGACCAATTTAAAATACGACAAATGAACCGTCTGTAGGTGTGTAAACTAAAAAGAATTGTCAGCAGCCCGCGGCGCTGTCAACACACTTTGATATGCAAAAGCTACTTAACGAGAGCAAGTCTTAGTTGCTTCGTCTTCTTCGACAGTTCCGTTTGAGTAATGAATTCTGGAGTGCAATGTGGTTAGAGAGAAATGCGGTATATAAAGGTGGGTTCCTCAGTTTAGTAGTTTTTTTAAAAAGGGGTTTTTAAAAAAGCTTTTTAGTTATGCTCTAAAAGTAGTATAAATATGTTGGTATTACACAGAACTACTGTGGTATAGACTATGTAACTACCGGTCGTTTACTTTATTTAACGTTGTCGCAAAGTTCACTATAAGTTAATCGATTTATGATTGCGCTACTTTTTGGTTTTAAATAAATATAAGATTATTGACACGATCACGCCAAAATGTCATAAGCCTCTTTTATTGGAGGCTGGGAAATCATCAAATGACTCCTCCCGCTGAACAGAGCGGTAGGGACTGTCAGACTTCTACTGACTAAAAACCCACCCATGTTCCTTCTTAGCCCTTTGTGTCGGCCCTGTCAACACACTTTGATATGCAAAAGCAACTTAACGAGAGCAAGTCTTAGTTGCTTCGTCTTCTTCTTCGACAGTTCTGTTTGAGTAATGAATTCTGGAGTGCAATGTGGTTAGAGAGAAATGGCGGTGAAGGTAGGGTCTTGAGATTGGTTGTCTCCTTTTTAAAATCTTTGTATTATTCAATAAAAGTCTTATAATTTGGTATTACACAAAACTACTGTGGTATAGACTATGTACACACAGTTACTAAAGTTGATAAGCGACCGCACAAAGCAATAACTTGACATCTATGAAAAAATCATGTACGTTAGAAAAAATCTGCATTTATTTAGCAAAAGAGGTGATAGACACCACTATAATACGAGAAATAGGGACCAACTAGTTCAGCCAGGTTTCAGGCTAGCTAAAGTAGACTCATCTTATATAATGTGAATACTTACTAATAACCATTATGTAGTCTAGTTGGTGTCACAATTAATAATACAGCGGGTAGAGTCTACCACTTAGTACATTAGTAGGTACTTATATTTTACACTAGACACAAATATTCATCTAGTAAACTAGTCGAACCTTCACCAAACTTTAGCTGAACCCCGTAAGATAATTCAAAAAGTATTTAGGTTAGGTTATTCCGTATCTCCCGCTCACTCGTCCCAAAGCTTCCGAGCTCCTCAATTTGCCCTCTATTACCGAACTGAATGCCCCTATTTGCTCCTTTTGCCTCTATTTACCCTCCCGTACTTGTTCTTAACGTATTTGTGTCTACAGGCATTTCTTCAAGAAATAATAGAGATTTCTCGACGAGCTAGGATTGGCAATATGGGCTTGTAAATAGATTTGAGCTGGCTGAGCAATATTTTGTGAGTTAGAGGGCTTGTCTTGAGAATAAAATGAGTTGCCGTTTTCTTCGTACAACGATAGTATAGATATGTGAAGAGTGTAAGCCCCAGCTGTTTGTGGAGCAGTTGCGATCCAAGACGTTCATTTGAAATAAAACCTTGTTTATTATTTATTTAATGGTATCATGGGATGTGTATGTTTCAACAATGTTATAAGTTTTAACGTTGAACGTGAACATATACCACGGTATTAAGTTTGTATAGGTGTATGTCACAGAATACTTGCACATACTTCTTCCTTTAGCGTGTGGTTAGTGCCTAACCCGATGTCAGAGTTTTTGTACCGCTCATGGACCTCTGACTAGACTTTACATGCCTTCGAGAAATATTTCTCAGGCATGTTGGTTTTTCTCACGATGATTTCCTCCACCGAAGTAAGTGATTACACAATACGCACCTGGATACGAAATATCAGAGGTGCTTTAAAATACTTGATTACTTTACACTAAAAAAACTTTTTTACAAAAAATAAAACCGACTTCGACAAAAATAAAACACAAAAAAGTGAAAAATAAAAAATCAGCTTCAGAAGTCGGTGGCAAAAACATGAAATCAAACAAACAAAAGTCACCGACTTCAGAAGCTGATTTTTTATTTATCACTTTTTTGTGTTTTATTTTTGTCGAAGTCGGTTTTATTTTTTGTAAAAAAGTTTTTATTTTTCACTTTTTAGTGGTTCACATGTGCTTACCCCTTCACAACGTACCGGCGTGATGTTATGTTATGAACTGGTGTAAACAATAGACAGTCATGAGATTTCAGCAATCCCAGTCCATTTGCTATCATTAATTGAGGAGTTCCGTTGCCTATCTCCGAAGTTCTTCATCAGATCTTCACCAAATAGTTTTTATAACCTTTGTAGTGAGTACAGGCGTGATATTATGTTGTGTGATGGCGTAAACAATGCTTAGATATGCTATAGCAACAATCGCGGTTAATCTGCTGTTATTTATTGAAGAGTTCCCCCGATTTCTACAAGATCCCATCATCAGATATTGAAATGGTGACAATGGGACCACACGGGAAGCACCAGCTGTCAAATGAAAAAAGAATCATGAAAATCAGTTCACCCAGTCGCAAGTTATGAACGAACAAACATAAAAAAAAAAAAAATACAGTCGTATTGATAACCTCCTCCTTTTTTTGAAGTCGGTTAAAAAAGATTTACGTGACAATGGGCAAAGATGAGGATTTTTCAGTTATTCTGTGTAGTGTTGCCCAAAATCGGTCTTGGTCTTGCAGTCTTGGTCTTGTTCTTGCATTTTCGCAAGACCAAGACCAAGACCAAGACCGCCTTATTGTAGCAAGACCAAGACTGAACCCTGCAAGATTTGAGCAAGAACAAGACTTAGCCTGCAAAACTCTTGCGTCTCGCAGTTTAGTCAAACTGAGATCAGGGGCCCTACTATGACATCTTAAAACAGTCCTAACTTATTCTTAATCCAGTGTGGAGGAGAGATGGCGCTAGACATCCTGTATAGTTCTGTCACGTTTCCACACTGGAATAACATTAAGTTAGGACTGTTTTAAGACGTCATAGTAGGGGGGCTGGGCGTTATTATTTTCTTTCTATGTTTTGGCGAATTTGTGTACTACTGTATAGATATTTGTATGTCTGAATAAATAAATTAATTGAATTAAATTAAGTAGGTATTTTGTTTCGACGACGACAAATTTTATTAGTTAGAATTATCAAGTCGAGACGATGATGAAAAATATGTACCTAAGTGATAATTATTTTAACCGCTAGCTGTTTGTGAAGAGTTTAGGATAGCCACTAAACACGCTCAGTAAATAATAATAGGTACCTACCTAAGTCAGTAATTACGCTTAGGGACTAAGTTGCATATTTTTTTATAATTATTATGAAGTTAATTTAATTAATTTGGTGGTTTACTATGCCTACGTCAATTTAAACTGTCAATGTAAACATGTACCTACTCTGTTACGTTGTTCTTAGATCTAAACTAACGCAATAGGCTAATAAGTAAGTATTTGCAAGACTTGCAAGACTCTTGCTGCAAGACCAAGACCAAGACTCGAGAGCGCAATACCAAGACCAAGACCAAGACCAGGTGTATTGACGCAAGACCAAGACCAAGACTGGCTAAGTCTCGTCTTGGTCTTGCATTTGGGCAACACTAATTCTGTGATATGTAATACCTAAGTCATTTAAACACATAATAATATTAAAAGACCCAGTACCCTAGTATCCATTACATAAACAATAAAATTACGAAATAGTTTCACACTAAGCACGAATAGTTCGTAAAAACAGCCCTTAATATCACTGAAAAACATCACATAACTAACAATAATAGCCACATACCCAAACTATTAATAGCGGCAAAAATACACGTTCGTAATCCAGAACAGACGACCTTTTCAGAATACAGCCTAGAATATACTTTCACACAAGTGAGACGAATGACACAGTACACAAAGTACTAATGAAGGCTTTTTGTTAGGCTGTGGTGTGTGAGATATGTCGGTGTATCACTGCTGTGAGGAGACTTAATAAAATGGCCGCATGCTACAGTTTGGCGGGACAACTCTCGCAGAATACTGATGAAAACATTGTGAATAGATGCGGATGAGGGAATGTTGAAAATGTTTCATGATTTTCGTGTTATGGGCGGTATGGTAAAATATTGGCCAAACGTTTTGTCGTAGCTAGATAATATCTAGTGAATATTATTTGAATAACCAAATACCTTGGTCCAAGGAGGTTATTGTTTTATCAAATGAAGACAAACTGACGTGCGTAAATTGGTATCAATACCAATAACAGAAAGTCAACCACAACAAAAATATAACGAAAAGGTAAAAAAAAACGAACCAAAACTGTAAATAAAAACACACGCCAGTAGCATAAATTTTAATAAACACGCATTTCGCTACAAATCTATTGACGTAACACACAACAAAGTATTCCATATTTATATTTCGGTTGACAGTATTCCTCGATCGTACGTAAAACCATTGATTTAAAAACATCATGAATAATTGCAGGCTTCGATTGCAGGCACGTCGCCATTTAATGAAACTTTTGGAAGGTAAATATAACTGTCCTTTCAATGTCATTTTTCCTGTTTTTTTGAAGCACAGTGACCTTTATTTTCGTCGACATAAGGCTTATGTTAAAAGTTAAATAACTAAGAAATAAGAATGTACTGTACCTTCGTTTACGAGTTTACCGCAGTTTGGAAACAAAAGAATGTCGTAAGAATATTAAAGCGACAGAAAAATGCAAATTGGTAGGTATTGATTTGTGGGGACGTAAAATAAACCTTATCTGGAGTTGGCATCTTTGAATTTTTAAGCCAAATAAAACTAAATTAAACCGACTTGGAATTAAATAAATTACAGGACGTACTTATTTCTCTTTATTTTATTCAAATAAAATCTTTGTCAATAGAAAGGAGCCAATTCCGATATGAACCAATGATTTTCTTCCCTCCTTTTTTAATATTTTCTAGAGTAATTACCTCCGGAAGTCCGGACTCGGCTTACAGATATGGCTGTAATGCTTCAAAGGCTTACATGGAATAAAAATGGCGGCTCGAGCTCTAGATCTATTTTATTTAATAAGTGCAATCTCGAATGCCATTTATATATTTCTAACCAGACTATGGAATTGATGGTGCCCGTAATAGGCCAATAAACGTCATGGGGCACATGTCCCTTTTATTACTTTGAATTTTTATGTACAATATGAATTTTTGAGAGACAAATTACGTTATAACACGTGTTTTCAGCAGCTCTCTAAACTGCTACGATTTTAATATCACGATATATCAATTTTAATATAGGGTAGGCCTAGCAAGTTACACATTATATGGCTGTAAAATAATATTTCGGCAAATGACCCAAATTGGAACTAACGCCGCTAATTTTAAAAACGACTTCAATAACTCGGAAGAGAGAGCTTCTCAATTTGGTTGTTTTTTATGTTTTTGCCTCATAACTCCGTCATTTATGAAAAATATTTTTTTATCTGAAAGTATAAACAGGTTCCAATTGATCCCACAGACATCGGTTTAGTAGTTTGGTTTAATATTCTTCTAGATACAATGTACAATTTATGATTTATGATAAGAATGTTTGAGGTAAACTACAACCAACAAGGGGAAAAAGCCGACTTCCAAAAAACACCAAAAGTTTTTTAATCATACATTTCAAAAATGTTTACCAACAGCGTCATCCTGTCAATAATATTATTCAGGTGCCAAAATATCCTCGCACTGTAAAATGATTTGTATTCAAACAAGATATTAATATTCGGTTGATGTCAAAGAGTTTTCATATGTAAATTCTTTCGCGCCATTTATCCGCAGGGCTGGGGCACGCAAAATGTAATAAAATGCAATAAAAACGATTTAGTGCACTTTTTCCACCCTTTCGAGCACTCCCACACACCCCAATATTTTGGATCATTGTCGTTACTCAACCCTTATTCGCTGTGGATTTATTTCTCTGCTAAGAGGTTTCCGGATTTCCGCGAAGTACGCAAGTGTAGACCGCAAAGGAGTTTTTAATACAGTTGCTCAAAAAGTGGCGTATTGCAGGGACGTATAGCGTTCGGGATGTGGGCTATTACGTACTCGTGCTTTTTCTTTACCATTCCCGAACACGTGCGTTCTCTTTCCCAACTGTCAAAATAATGTCCATTAAAAAAAAACCAACCACGAAGTTTTTACTAAAAAAAAATCATAGAAGTTTTTATGATTCATGCAAATATTTCTAAAGAAGCTACTAATTTGTTTCAATATCAGATTTAATTATTTGATTCAATGAGTTAAAGGTTTTCATTCCATTTCATCTTATTAAATTTCATTTTCATTTCATATCAATAAAAAAAATCTCCTGAAGACTTGGCTGTATGGGCATAGTTCACTTTGCCTACCCAGAATGGGTGAAGAAAACAAAAAAAAACTCTGCTTATATTCTTATATGGTTGGCGCCATTTTCAAAAATGCCAAAATAGCCAGTCAAAATCATAACCCTCCTTTGGCTTTGCCGTAGTCGGGTAAAAATGGTGGTACCGGCAAAGCGAAGGGGGGAGCGGGCGAGCGAAGCGAGCCGGCGACCCCCGTAGCGTAGGGATAAGGACACGATAGCTTTTCTCGGTGGTAGGCAGGTCTTGAGTGGAGCGAAGAGGGGAGGGGGCGAGCGAAGCGAGCCGGCGACCTCCGTATCGTAACGAAGGTTGAGTGGGTGAAGCGTATAAGTAACTCTCATGAGTAGCTAAAAAGTGCAAATCCTCCCCTTTGTGCCCCCTTTTCCCCTCCTACCTTTTTCAAAGTTGCCCCATTTGCCCCCTTTCTCCCCCCTTTAGGCGGATTTCGGATGTTAAGAGACCTGGAACATTTTTTTTTCAGATTCATTGAAAGGGGCAATGCGTCGAAATCATTTTTCAAAGCTCCCCCCTCTCCCCTCTTCACCCCTTTTTTTAAACTCGTGTTCTGTTTTGTTTACGGATTCGTATAGAGGAGGCTCGGGGAAGTAAAATCCATTTTTCAAATTTGACCCCCTTGCCCCCCTTCCCCCCTTTAGGCGGGTCTCGGAAGTTAAGAGACTTGGAACATTTTTTTTTTCAGTTTCATTGCATTGATTCATGCGTTAGTCGAAATCATTTTTCAAAGCTCTCTCTCTCCCCCTCTTCACGCCCCGCGAGCTGCGCGCAGCTCGCGCAGCCACGCAAATACTAGTTTGTTTATAATATTAATAATGAATATTTTTGTTTAAAACCCAAAGATGAAAGAGATTTAATTAAAACCAAACCCTATCATATTCGAGACCATTACATAAACAAGTTTCCTAAGAAAGATTTTTATCTTCTTATCTCAGAAAAGTTTCACTACTCTTTCTCGAGACTACTCAAGATAATACTTAAATAAGTCCATTTATCAACCTCAATGGCCACGCTGAAGACGTAGCTACAACAAACACCATTTTTCTTTTAGCAAACGACGCGTGAGAATTAGAGAGTTGTGAGTACCGCACAAATATTTTATAGCTCACCTGCAAGCTAGACGCTAGCCTAGTGGGCTGCGGGTTATCCCGCCTGAGATAAACCGAAATTGCTTTCCCAAATACCTGCCCGCAATAAATATAGAGTACTTGTCTGCTATACGAGTATACGTCCTACAAAATGCCGCGCCCACTTGAAAATAATGATGCAAAATGGAATTTCATGCACCCGGCATGCGGCGTCTTCCCGAGGCTCGGCTAGACAGAAAATGTGAAATATTGACTGCACTGAGATCCGCCAGGCCCCCGGGCCACAATATGAAGACCCAGTGTATCCGAGAGATTTCATGCAAATCGCAAAAATCCGTTTAGTCTCCAATTGAATTCATGGCGATTGCGATTGAAAGTCTCCCCAGATTAAAGTCTAGAGAGATTCCATTCTATCAAGACTTTGCAGGAAATCAAAAAGTATTCATGAAATGCAAACAATATTTTATGCATACGTAGCTTTTAGATTTCCGTGTTAGCTCAGGGATGGAAGAGAATCGAGTTTATCGGTTGCAGTGTCTACTAACTTTATATTGAACTGTCAACTTGCTGAAAGTCGGTTAACAGGAGGCCCCCCTCCTGTTGACCGACTTTCGACTTTTTTTCAGCATCATTGAAAGGGGCAATGAGTTAGTCGAAATCATTTTTCAAAGTTCCCCCCTCTCCCCCCCTTCACCCCCCCCTTCTTCACCCCTTTTTTTTTAACTCGTGTTGTGTTTTGTTTACGGATTCGTATAGAGGAGGCTCGGGGAAGTAAAACATACATACATAGCCAGTCAAAATCATAACCCTCCTTTGGCTTTGCCGTAGTCGGATAAAAATGGTGGTACCGGCAAAGCGAAGGGGGGAGCGGGCGATTATTATCAATAATATATATATATCGGAATATTCATGAAATGCAAACAATATTTTATGCATACGTAGCTTTTAGATTTCCGTGTTAGCTCAGGGATGGAAGAGAATCGAGTTTATCGGTTGCAGTGTCTACTAACTTTATATTGAACTGTCAACTTGCTGAAAGTCGGTCAACAGGAGGGGGGAATGGGGCTGAGGGAGGCTACACCAGTGCATAAGTGTTTAGTCCTGCTCAAGTGATCGAACATTACAAGTCAAATGCATTCAAACCCTCTGAACTTTAGGTGCTGAAAGTAATTTCTCCTATAAGTTCGTCTAAAACACAATCCGCTTTTTAGAAAATTAAAAAAATGAAAATCGCTCTTTTTTATTTTAAAGGCTCGTTTTTTACTTATTTATTTAGAAATTGCGAGCCCGCGTTAGCTCAAGAACTTTATTAAACTCCAAATCACGAACATAAACAAGTAAAACTGTGAAAACGGACATTAGTGCAATCTCATTCCTTTATTGACCCATCAAGGTGTCAGCGACAGGAAATTTCACTGGCACAAGAGGCCGCACCTGCCCCAGGGCACTATAAACGCAAAGGGTTGGCTTTTAAGGGTGGGTTTATAACGGCAGATATTCAAATCACGCACGCTTCGCAAATCCATCATTTTTAGAACTGCGAGTGAAAACAGGGGTTCTAAAATGGCCATTTTTGCAGATCATAATGCGAATTGCGTTTAAAAGCGTAAAATGGACCTTTCATAATAAAAACTGCGTCTGTGACTATTTTACGAATGTTAACGCAATTCATATTGTTTCCTATTATTATGTATTTTCTTTTAAATGGTCACAGACACCACAGTTATTTCTATTTATTATGAACTAGCGATTCGACCCGGCTTCGCACGAAAGCATTTATTCTACACATAAACCTTCCTCTTGAATCACTCTATCAATAAAAAAACCCGCATCACAATCCGTTGCGTAGTTTTAAATATCTAAGCATACTCAGAGACAGACAGCGTGAAGCGACTTTGTTTTATACTAGGTGGTGATAGTGATAGTGAAGCTCCATTTGACGCTTTTTAACGCAATTCATATTATGATCTGCTAAAGTGACCATTTTAGACGCACTGAATTACCCAATGTGTGCGCACCCTTACTCGCTATTTATTTTCCATCCAGGGAGTGAATATTGAAAATAATATTGTCCCCTGTAGTTTCCCAGTAGGTGCAGTGATGGCGCGAACGACGTATTTATACAGGTTAAATAACTTTACTGCATAATCTGTTTGTGTCGCGGCTTTTATTTAGTTTTCGTTACGTTTGTTTTTGTTGCCGAATATTTTTTTATTGGATTGCAGGTTTGGACATGGTAAATAAAATTTTTGATTGTTGGTTTTTGGCCAGCAGTGTGAGTCTCCAATCACTACATAGTATAAAACAAAGTCGCTTTCTCTGTCCCTTTGTATGCTTAAATCTTTAAAACTACGCAACGGATTTTGATGTGGTTTTTTAATAGATAGAGTGATTCAAGAGGAATGTTTTAGTATCTTATTTGTACCCGTGCGAAGCCGGGGCGGGTCACTAGTAATTATATAATTTACTATCTGATGCCCGCGGTTTCATTCGCGTGGATGTCGTTTATCACGTACCATGTCGGTTGTCGTGAAATCGGATGTTTTCCCAACCCTTTACAACCCTTTTTCGCATTAAAAAGTAGCTTATGCTCTTTCTCTTTCTTTGTGCAGCAAATTATCGGTTCAGTTGTTTTGGCGTGAAAGCGCATCAGCAGATCGAATCACTTTTATTTCATGTATTTTACTTCATAGCATTAATGCTATAAAGTAAAATAAATTATACCTATACATTTAAAACTGCTACTAAAAACACTTGACCGACAACAGTACAAGTGGGAACATGTTTTAAATTTCCATAGTGTTTTTTAAACTAAGTAGCTTAAAAACTTATACGTTGAAACAGCCATTTTCCAATAAGTTTTCAACTGGGCAACCTGGAAAATAGTTCTACAATCAATCACTTTAGATTGATTGAAAAACTATATTCGTGGTTCATTTTAAACTTGCCGAACCTATTTATTCCCAAGTAAGTAAGTAATTTCCCAAGTAGTAAGTAGAGTAAAGCCTTCTTCGTTTCGTATTTAATAATTTAGTGAACCAATTTTCTCGTACGTACGCCAATGTCCAAGATAATGGAAAATTTTCCCGAGAGCATTTCAATAAAAAATAACTACATACATAGTTATTTAGGGTTGTAACCGTTGTAACCGTTGTTGTTGTGTTAGGTTAGAGAAATTTAAAGTAGTAGAGTCACATTTTCTCGCCAGAAATATTATCGAAATACTTAAACAAAACAATTATTGTAACTACGAAAAAAATGTGTGTGTGTGAAATATGTTTGTGTGTATGCACTAAAATAAATCTTTACGTTAGATAAATGCAATGTTGTTAACAAAAAAAACGGATGGGTTATACTGCGTATAAAATGATGCAGACATATTAATAAAAATACCAAACGCTCTCACAAATTTCAAGTCTGAACAACGTCAATAATTACAAAAGTCCAAACAAGAATATTCAAATATTGAAAAACTTTTCTATCAACTAGACTAGTATAAAGAGTTCCAAAACTTTATCAAGAATTCAGCCATCGCCCCACCGTGCATTAGCATGAAAACAAAACGTAAAACGTTAAAACTATGGTAGGTTCACACGCGGCGCGGCGGCGCCCGGTGAGTTTAACTGTGCAGGTTATAAAGTGACTCATCTAGTGCCAGCCGTGCCCAGTCTCCTGTGTTGTATGAAATCAATATTAATTAACGTGTTGGTCTGTTTATTAATATTTTACATACACATGGCATGTGTTTTGCAGTTTTATACATAACATAGGTATATTTATAAATCGGTATATAATATGTTTCATATAGTGTAAGTTTCAGGAAGCAACGCAACGATTGTAATTTTTTAAACAATAAATTATTCGTATTCTTATTTAATGTGTGTATCTAGGTATTCTTAAAGGTGTAGTGTGACCCTTGACGAAGTTCAAAGGAACTTGTTTTCCTCGACATTACGATCAGTATTTTGTTTTTACCCTTAACCTTCCAGTTATATATAAAAAAATCGTTTTCCAGCAATATTTTTTGCGTATTTTTAGTCAATTTGATGTATAGAATGCTTATTTGACGAGGAGTTCGTTTACACCTTGTATATTCGCTTAAAAGGATCAATTAATCCGTAAATACGGCAATACAGGTAGGTACCTATTTATTAAATTTATGATAAGTACACCAGATTAATAAAAACAATATATAATAAACTAGTGACCCGCCCCGGCTTCGCACGGGTGCAAATAAGGTATTAAAACCTTCCTCTTGAATCACTCTATCTATTAAAAAAACCGCATCAAAATTCGTTGCGTATAGTTTTAAAGATTTAAGCATCAAAGGGACATAGGGACAGAGAAAGCAACTTTGTTTTATACTAAGTATGTAGTGATATAAATAAATATATACCTACGTTTTAAATAAATAACACGTACACACGCACAAAAAACTGAAAAGAAAACCTACCTTTTCTATTACACCTACATTCTAAATCTGTAAGTTACACGCAAAAGTACTCAGAAACAACCTTTACACTCGGCTCCGTAGCCTTCGCCCTCAAAACCCACGAACTGTATAAATTCCCAGTACAGTCAGCAGCACCAATATGTAAAAACTAGCAACGTTTTAGAAGCAATTTTTATATATTTATTTATTTAAACTTCATGCACAAGAGTGGTACATAGGCGGACTTAATGCCACAAAGCATTCTCTACCAGTCAACCTTAGGGTCAAATAAGACAGCATTGTGATAGAGTACAAAAAATAATAATAAGGAGAAAACCAATATGTAATATTTAAAATTGATATAAGGCTACTCGAAATTAAAAAGTAATTACTAAATTAGGATGATATCCATAACCTAATTTATTTGGGTTGACCAGGAGCAGTGGTGGCCCAGTGGTGGCGACCCGGTTTACGAACAGTAAGTCGTTGATTCGTACATAAATAGGTAGGTACATACTAATCCTTACATAGTATAAAACAAAGTCGCTATTTTTGTCTGTTTGTCTGTATGCTTAAATCTTTAAAACTACGCAAAGGATTTTGATGCGGTTTTTTTTAATAGATAGAGTGATTCAAGAGGAAGGTTTTAGTATATAATTTGAACGACATCCACGCGGGTGAAGCCGCGGGCATCAGCTAGTACATATTATTATAGATAGAATATACTAATAAATACTAATAATATATTTTACTGCTAGTATTGAATTCATTTTCATGTAACGTGACGAAACTAATATTTTGGAACCCATATTATTATAAAGTAGGTCATATCTCAAACATTGCGACGTGTACCTATACATATTATTGCTCATGACTGTACACAACGATTCGAACGTCTCCTTTGATACGACCGTCACACAAGTTTCCAGAACTCGCCAAGCATGTCTTAATCCAACTCATTTGAACTCCAGCCGATATAGGGCCACGTTATATGGGGTCACACCTTAATTGGGTCATCCCCGTGACACGGAAGAAAATCACGGAAACTTGTCTGTTGAGATGAAATGATTCAGTATTTCAGAAGTGGGATAAGATTATGAATTTATTATTGGTTAAGATTTATTTTAGTTCGTGAAGATATGATTTTTAATTTAAAAAGAACGCTGCCCCACACTTGGAATTTCTCCTGTATCGTGGGTGCGTTCACGAACATTGAATCTCCATACACAAACACAACCAGACCCGAAACAACTATCTGTAGGCCATACAAAATGTGTTCCGTGCGGGGATCGAACCCGCGACACTCAGCACGGCAGTTCAATCGCTCAGCCACTGCGCCAACCGTGCCGCTATGGATGGATGTTTCTTTGATGTCTCGTGTAAGATATCAATACTACTGACTACCTATAGCGACTATCAAAGATCGACAAATGACAACCCTGGACTATACAAAACATCGGCTTAACGTGCTTTCCGAGACACGGAGGACACTCGGTGTGTAATATGGGTGGTCAGTTGGTCACCTACCCACCGACCAAACTAGGAAAGTATTGAAAATCATCAAATGACCCCCCCCCCCCCCGATCTTGGGCAGAGCGAAGGGGAGTGTCAGACTTCTACTGACTAAAAACCAACCCATGTTCCTTCTTCGCCCATGTGCCGAGGCCGCCTCATCTCTTTCGATAATCCGCAGCCCCGGCGGGCGTCGGCCCTTGCGGGCCCCTCCTTGCTGACATCTCTTTGAGGCGTGCGTGGACGACGGCCGGACGGCGAGCTAGCCCATTACTCACCGTCCACAGGCCCGCGTCTACGGTGGCCGGAAGCCATCATGCCTTCCGCGGCGGCTGGGACGACGAGAGGTTCTCTCCCTCTCACGTTCCGCCACCTCCTTCGCTAGCATCACTGCTTCGCAGAAGGAGGCGACGGTGTCCCAGTATTGCTTAACCTTAAGATCAATCCGAGTGACTGTTATTATTTAGCCAAGAGCTCCTCCAATCAATCACCAATCAAACTCTGGAATCAATTCGGATATCGTGTTTAATAAAATTCTTTGCTTTTATTTTTACGAAGGATGCTCTATTCTGGCATTTCGGTTGATCAATAAAATTTCCATTAAGCCAATTTCCGGTCTCGTTTCCAATTAAATTGGTTTAGGTCGAAATTTTAAGATGGCTTTTATTTGACTTTGCTAAACAATTGAAATTAACTTCTACTTTTTGTGCAGGTTTTTGAAAAATATGAGTTAAAGTAACTAACTCTAGATTACGAGTGAAGTGAAAAAGACTCTTCAGTCTGAAGAAAAAAGAGGAACTTGTAGTTAGATTTACTTATACTAATATTTGTAAGTCTAATATAGGTAATGTAATCCCAAAAATTCTTTCACTGGCAGGGAGCTACATTATTTGTGGTTGATAAAGGCTATAAATTATATTTATATCATGCATTTATTAGCTGAGGTATCGAAACGTAACACCGAGCTATCGAAAAGTTACGGTAAATGTGGTAAGTAAATATCGAAATACGTTCAGAAGTTTAGCCGTGAAAAGGTAACATACAGACAGAGTAACTTACTTGTTTATACTTAAATGTATATTAGTTTGGATTTTCTTTTCCTTAAAAGAAAAAAATATTTACTCACAGGATTTCTTCCAAAGACCAAACTTTTTCCTTTAACTTTATTTTTTATCCTTATATTGATACACAGTGAAACTTCAAGCTATACATTTCCAGTATAACATGGCCTCGATTTGTATAGATTTCCGTACAATGAGAGATCCACATTAGCTGGTTTTGTAAAGGTTGTTTGGTCGTTGTGCATGGGCTGTACACATTAAGTCACGATTTTCTTGTGGAACAATTATTACAACTTTGATGAAACATCTATTTCATAACTTTATGGACCCCAAAATAGTATGTTCGTAACTAGATTAAATTACAATCAAGAGATAATAGGAGAAAATCACTTTTTAAAGTCGCTACGTGTGTACATGTGTGCTGCTGAATGTACAAATTCACCTAGTGACAGATATACCAATGATACCTACTTCGAAACTACCCACCAACATACATACATTTAATAATCAGCAAACATATCACTTAACACCTATTAAATTGACACAGAAATAGCTATACATCGCGAAAAATAAAAATAAATAATGGATGCCAATCAAATAAACCTCACCTACATTGATATACCTACCTATCTTTTCTATGTTAGTTTGTGTTTATTTGTGGCATTTGCCGGTACGTTCACACCGGTGTTAAGGTTATTTAAATACATGTGGGGCCTTGAAATAGGCGATAGCTTAGTGTTAAGTACCTAACTAAATTATGCCCGCGTGGACTTTGAAAATTATTCAAAATCAAAACATTTATTTCAAGTAGACCAGTTAGAGGCACTTTTGAATAGTCGAACAGATACAAAATAAAATAAGCTATAGCCCCAGTCACAATTTTATTTATTCCGTAGGAATGTTACGGGAATCAAAATCCTATGAGCAAAACTTAGTCCTTGACTATCCGTGTACTACATTTCATCCGAGACCGTTGAGCCGTTGAAATGTCAAAAGTTTACAAGTTACACACAGGCAGATACAGTTACTTTCCCACTTCAAATAAAATGTATGTACTCACGTTTTGGTTTTGTTGTTATTTTGTAACTGAGTGCGACTGCGGACGCTCTTCCCGTATCATGTCCCACGTTCTGACCTGCTCTTTGTGCACTTTAAGGGAGCTGCCCGAAGCCACTACTAACGCCGTCGATGTATCTGAGTTATGGTCGAAACAAATTTAATTGAATATAATTATTATGGAAATCATCGACACGAAGAAATAGTACATTACTGCAGCGGCCAGCAACAGAGGCATTGATGGACGAACGTGTAAATGTGGGCCGAGGCGAAGCCGAGGCACACATACGTAAGTCCATCAATGCCTAGTTGTGGTCAAGGCTTGTATAGTACTTTTCTCAAATAATGCGAGGAAATTAAATACAATTTACTTTTCAAAATCACATACAACAATAATTTTTAACGCGTTGAAGAGTTCAGCCAATTCGAAATTTAAATAAAACCTTTAATAAGTCACCTTGGTTGCTATGGTTCAGAGTAAAAGATCGTTCCATTTTTAAATAACACGACAGATATGAGTTTAGTATGTAATTTATTTGGCCGCTAAACACGACAGATATGGATTTTCATACAACTTTTGCCGGCCGCTGGTCGCATGTATCTGGCCAGTACAGCAATTTCGATTTATCTCGAAGAAGGTTGTCAAAATAATGCTCAAAGGGGTTTGAACTTTTTTGTATGGGAGCTGGCATATCGACCCACCGCCATTTTGTTTTTTTTTCGAAATCGCGGCCCACGATGAAAGTGGTATGTATGGATAGAGGACATATAGACGAACAAAAAATGTCCAGTAACACGGTACCTAAAGTGTCACGTTACCGAGATATTTGAAGGCAAAGATGGACATATGAGTACAATGACCACATAAAAAATAGACCTTTTACGTGTATAAAGGTGTTGATTATTATTATTTCTGGTTATTGAAAGAGAGTAGGCACATTACATACTACTAGGAGCACGAGAAAACAATTTTTTGACTAAACATAGTGTTTCATTGCGATGTGAAGCTATTTTATTGTGCGTACAATAATAATCAACCTGGGAACTATTGTTTGGAATACAATTGAACGCCTATACACGTAAAAAGTCTATTTTTTTAAATATTTAATGATTGTCATTGTACACATTTGTCGATCTTTAACTTCAAATATCTCGGTAACGTGACACTTTAGGTACCGTGTTACTGGACATTTTTTGTTCGTCTATATGTCCTCTATCCATTCATACTACTTTCATTGTTGGCCGCAATTTCGAAAAAAAAACAAAATGGCGGACAGGTTGATATGCCACATCGGTTCTATCCCCTTTCCAAGCATGTTTGAGAAAAATATAATATTTGTATGGATGAAAAGACTATAACAACATCCAGTAAAATCTTAACAGTTCGTGAGTGCTGCTGTCATCGTTTGTTTTTAACCGACTTCCAAAAAGGAGCAGGTTCTCTATTCGTGTGCGTGTATGTATTTTTTATCATTAGTCAAACGTGCTAATGGAGTAATATCAGTTCGACTTTGATTATCAGAATAAGCACATCTGTTAAAGGATAGGAGTATCAAAAGGATTTAATCAAAGACTTGGCGGTAAACTTAGTAAAGTGGTGAAAGAGTTTTCTAAACAGGAAATTAGAAAATATTCAATATGACTAGTATTTAATAAATAGGTCAGTGGGTGGGGAAACGACTGGCTCTTGCACTAAGGCAGTCGGTTCAATTTCCGTAAGGAATAAAAATTTCAGTGGAACCCGGATGTTTTCCAGAATTTTTTTTTTTTTTTCATAATATTTGTAGCAGAAAAAACCCGTTGTAGCGCATCGTTAGAAGACTATAACATAATTACACTGTTCTTTAACTTCCCAGAAGCAGTTATATTTCGTTTTTAATTAAATGGTGACCTCGTAAGTGCGGTTATTACTAAAACTTTGCACACAAAAATAAAATTACGGCTATGCAGCGAATTTACCCTTGAAAGTTTTTTATTTGAGATATTCTAGTGTTTTAATGCAGCTTTTTGTAAAAGGCTACTAAGCTCAGTGAGGTTTTTAAATAGGACGAGCTTTTGCTCGCAGTTTCGGCAGGGAAATAATGTATATATTTCCTAACCTAGTTCATGGTCTATTCGTGTATCTCATCGAAATCCGTTCAGCCGTTGAGGCATGAAAAGGTAACAGAATGATAGACAAACAGTCAATAGACTGACACAGAGATTGACTTGTATTAAGTGGTCAAATATATATATATATTTTATTTAGTACTGTCACTGCGTTCAAGGATATTGCTGAACATGCCAGGGTGTGAGGGGGAGCCCATTATCTTCGGATACATGTGCGTACCGTAGCTATCTCGTTGGTTTAGTGGTCGCAAGTGCGACTGCTGCATGCTGAGCAAGAGGTCCTGGATGCAAATGTGCAATTCCCGTGTCGGGCAAAGTGTTATTTGGTTGATATCCTCACATCCTCGGCCACATTCATTCATCTGGTCATACACGCAAGGCGCATATCAAACACAAAATACAGAAAATATCTTACCAAGCTCATAATGAATTGCTCGCCTCATCTACCGCTGAATAGAGTTCTTCCTACTCAGGTGAATAAAGTCCTCCCTGGTCAGGTGAATGGAGTTCTTCCTCTTCGAGTTCATTAACTTCTTCCTGTGTAAGTACAAAAATTTCTTCCTCTGCTGAATACAGAATTACAGACCTTCCTGATGAAGTGCATTCAATTGTTCCAGTTCAAATGAATTAAGGTCATCCTGTACAGGTGAACTAGGTTGATCCCGCTCATCAGCATCAATTTCTGCCTATCTAGCTGAATAAAGACCTTCCTGATGAAGTGCATTCAATTGTTCCAGTTCAAATGAATTAAGATCATCCTGTTCAGGTGAACTAGGTTGATCCCGTTCATCAGCATCAATTTCTGCCTGTTTAGCTGAATAAAGATCTTCTTGATGAAGTGCATTAAATTGTTCCAGTTCAAATGAATTAAGCTCATCTTGTTCAGGTGAACTAGGTTGATCCTCTTCATACGCATCAATTTCTGCCTGTCTAAATGAATAAAGATCTTCCTGGTGAAGTGTATTGACTTGTTCCAGTTCATATGAATTAAGTTCATCTTGTTCAGGTGAACTAGGTTGATCCCGTCTATTTGCAGCCATTTCTGCCTGTCTAGTGAAATACAGACCTTCCTGGTGAAGTGCATTAATTTTTTCCAGTTCAAATGAATTAAGTTCATCCCGTTCAGGAGCACTAGGTTGTTCCAATTCAAGTGCAACAACTTCTGCCTGTCTAGCTGAATTAAGATCTTCATGGTGAAATGCACGTTCGTCCAGTTCAGGTGAACTAGGTTGATCTCGTTCACCTGCATCAATTTCTGCCTGTCTAGCTGAATAAAGATCTTCCTGGTGAAGTGTATTGAGTGGTTCCAGTTCAAATGAATTAAGTTCTTCCAGTCTAGCTGAATAAAGACATTCCTGGTGAAGTCTATTAAGTTGCTCCAATTTGAATGAATCAAGTTGTTCCCGTTCATTTGAATGAAGATCTTGCTGTTCAGGTGAATAAAGACCTGCCTGACGAAGTGAAATAAATTGTTCCATTTCAAATGAATTAAGTTTTTCCTCTCTAGCTGAATCAAAATCTACCTGGTGATGTGCATTACCCTGTTCCTGTTCATCAGAATGCAATTCTTGTTGTTCAGGTAAATAAAGACCTTCCTGGTTAAAGGCATTAGATTGTTCCAGTTCAAATGAATTAGGTTCTTCCTGTCGATCTGAATTAAGTTCTTCCTCTTTAGCTGAATAAAGATCTACCTGGTGATGTGCATTACGTTGTTCCCGTTCATCAGAATGCAATTCTTGCTGTTCAGGTGAATAAAGACCTGCCTGACGAAGTGAGTTAAGTTGATCCAGTTCAAAAGAATTAAGTTCTTCCTGCAGTCGAGCTAAATAAAGACCTTTCTGGTGATGTGCATGACGCAGTTTCCGTTCATCTGACTGCAATTCTTGCTGTTCAGGTAAATAAAGACCTTCCTGACGAAGAGAATTAAGTTCTTCCAGTTTGAATGAATTGAGTTGTTCCCGTTCAATTGAATGAAGATCTTGCTGTTCAGGTGAATAAAGACCTGCCTGACGAAGTGAATTAAGTTAGCCCATTTCAAATGAATTATATAATAATTATTAACTTACAAATTTTTGGGGTACTGTAACAATTAAACCAAAAATCTAGAGTGAATTTATCACATATTTCAAATGTTATAATAGTAAAACATATTATTATGCTCAGCCAATGGGTCTGACAAACGTTTTTTACTTTACACACCAAATAAATCTACAAAAAATTACAAGAAGAACTGTGTTTTACTTTTTTCATATCTTAAAAAATGACTGAGATATTTACGATCAAAGTGCGTATTTCCGCCCGAAGGTTTTTAAAAACGCGGGCGGGCGCTCACTACCCGATGACGTCACAACTCCCACAACCACGCTCTCGTTTGCACGCCCGTGCGCAGTAAAAATTAAAATTATAAAGTTCTCTGTGGTAAAAATGGAAAAAAATACTGTATTGTGCCTCGGTGCTTCAATCACCTTCAATTCAACCGTTTAAACACCTGATAAACTCTTTTTTTATGTGCTTGAGGACCCAAAAAATGAAGAAAAAGTGGATGACACCCGTAAAAAAAGTTGATTCAATAGGTCCTAAAACTAAAGCGCACTGCTGTGAAGATAATTTCGATTTTATTTTCTTTTCATTTAAAAATAAAATTAATCAAAAATATCTGGTTTAGTACCTATAAAACTATAATAATGGTAGGTACCTATTTGCCTACTTACAAAACTGGTCACTACGTAAATACCTACTAAGACTTACTACATTTTGTATATGGGTAAATACCTAGTGACTATTTCTTTTAGTTTATACCTACTAATAAAACACATAAAATAATCATCGACAACCTCGAGATTCGAGATGTTGATTGCGAGTACCTACCTATAGGTACCTACTAACTAAATGAAAGACACACTTTCAGTTAGGTTTAAGTTTGAACAAATACCTACCCAGGAGTAGGTAAGGCTTACTTAGAACATTCCTATACTTAACATTTTGTGACAAAAGGCTTGCATATAGAATATTTTTGGAACCTTTAGTAATAAAATCCACCGTGATTAAGTTCTATAAAGGTGGTTAGAACCGATAAGCAACCTGTATGTTACCAAAGGGAGAAAAATTGCAACTTATTTATAGATGCAAAAGCGATGCTTATGAGTTCGAATTGTTATCCTGAGTGGCACTAGGAACTAACGGTGCAAATTGCGCGCCCTAAATGAATGATTGAACGTTAAAGCGATACAGTTCATTCGTTGAGTGACAAATAAGATCCTAACAAGTTCTTATTTTCGATGGAGATAAACAACAACGGCTTTGTGTTATGGCAGCTTTTATTTGTGATCTATTTTGCGAGTATTCAAAAATAATGTGTTTAACGCAGGATAACCATCATGGAGCCCTTGCAAATGTTTTTTTATTGTGAAACCATGGTATATTTACTAAGTAAATTTTTATGCGCCTTCGATCTAATCAAGAATTAGCAAAAAATATGCGGTGATCAAATAAATAAGATAATACTTCATAAAAATTTGGTTGTTAAAAACCTAACATTATGGTTTCATAAAAAGTATAATGTCAAACTACATCAGAAACAGTTATCAAAACTCATTTTATTCTAAGTTATTGTAATAAAATACCATTCAACAAGATACTTTTCAAGGACTCCATTTTTAAAAATGGCGATTTGAAATAGAACTTGCAGTTCATTTTTACACTCATTTGTTACCATAATAGAGCTCCTAGGTCCAAAAATCCCTTATTAGTACCTAGTAGTGATTATTTTCACTTAACAGGTCTCGTTGCCTTTGCGTTGAATTGGGGATCCTCAAGACGGGTACAAAACCCATTTAGGAAGGTAAATAAAGTCAAATTTAATTTAATTGTAAATGTTGGCTGGGATCCTCGACTTTTTATTTCGATGCCTGATTTCCTACTGATAGTTTGCAATTTTTCATTTATACAAGAGACATTCAGAAGGGTAGCTGATCATGCCTTGCCTACCAATCTGTGATTAACACCGTGTATAACGTAAGTAGATTAAAAAAAATACAAAGTGAACTAGTGATTTCATAACTGTTTCATAAACTATTCAATTAAGTACCTAAAATGTAGGAAATTTACTTAAATACAAATCATACTCTATTTAAATTTATTAATATGTACGGAACCTGCGATAGTGTTAGAACTGTAAGATCTTAATTGGTTCTAAATGAGAGAAAATTGTTGCTTAAGGTTTTCAAGAACCATCTTTTGGAATCGATCTACGCGTTACAGTGGCATATTAGAATATATTATTATTAGACCTTACAAAGGCAATTACACTAGGTTCCAAATGAGCTGCAATAATAACTCTTGAGCCACTACAGGTGATAAGTAACTTATATATACTACTTATTTAGTACTAAAGGTGCCAAATAAGGAAAAATTACCACCTATTAAGGTACGGTTCTTATTGGGAGATTTTAAGATGTCTTAAGCTTCTTTGAGTTCTAAAAGATTGAAAATTGAAACCTTTATGCGTCTATAACTAATAAATTCGGCCTAGTGCCACCATAAGTTATAAAGCAGGAACAAAAATCACTCAAAAGCAACTGTTAGTGATAAGAGTTACTCATATGCAAATTCGAGCGCTGTTTGCATCTATAAGTAATACTGTACACTCTTGCATCACTTAAATGCTACCTACAGTTGCAGAATAAGTTCCAAAATACACTAACGTGCTACTTGGGTTATACCTTTTCATCGTTATTCCACGATTTTCAGCAGCCATAAAATCCTGATTTTTCATGACATATTGTGTCACCAAGTCACCATCAAACTATCCACTCTTGGCAGATTGTTCGACTGACATATTAGAAAACCTTCCATTCTAAACAATACACGTTGCACTTTAGTGTAATCGGATATAAAGGATAATATTATTATTACTTTGAAATACAAGGACACTATAAGTACGACGACAACGACGAGGCAAAAGGAGTACCTATGTATTAGGTAAGGATCGAAGCAAGTGGCGATCTGTGGTTTCTGCCTATCCCCATGGGAAAAGGGCGTGAGTTTATGTATGTATGTGTATGTATAAGTACATAATAGGAAAATGAAGACGATCGAAATAAAATAAAACGAGACGCGCCTAATTTATTATGGTCAACGCACCGGACTAAGTGCCGCGCAGTGACGCGGTCGCGGGCTGTGACGTATTAGTACGAGCGCGCGTAATCTCGGAAATTCAAAAAATTACTTAAACTTCTCGGCGTTATAACTTCGGAAATACTGCATGTATCGAAGTAAAACAAAAACTAATGTAATGTACACGTTTTACACTTCGATTTTAGGTGTATTTGATACGAATATTCTGACCCTTTTGTGTTCCCCATTGAGGGAAAAGTATTTAAAAAAAAAATCAACTGATGCATTCAGTCACTTTTTCGTAGCAAGTAAAAAACTAAAAATGGATAATATCTGTGACCAATGAATGCGGTCTTCTCATGGACGTGATGTCGCTAAACTTGGCGATCCAAGCCATTTTACTTATCCACAAACATCTTCTGGGTATTCAACCTCAAGAGCTAAAATGTAAAGTGATTGTCCTACAACAGAAACGTATCGAAATAACTTACTTTTCGGCGGCTTTGGGATAGGCGTCGGTAGAAGTGACCTTTCAGGTCCAGCCCAGTCCAATAACTCAGCGTTTGAAAGCCAGTCCATATAGGCCTCCAGATCTGATAGCTGCATGAGCATCTTCCGGTGTCTCCAAATCTCACGCTTGATCTTGTCATTTTCTCTTTTTACCAACCATTTTCTGTAATCAAAATGTTATGTTAGATTCGTACATTTATGAAAGATTGCAGTTTTTCTAATAGTTAGGCTCTAATACTAAAAACGCACCGTTGGACTTTCAATGACTCGATAAGAGTAGAAATTCCAACAGTGTAATAATTACGCGTTCGTTTAAGTGTAACTTACTGTTAGTGATATCAGGTAGGAGTTACCGCCTTCTAATCTACCATGTGCATTAACAGAAGGGCAATTTTATATTGAATGGAATACATTTCTATTCCGTAAACACTGGTCGTCTAACATGCTCACTTTAGTAGATTATAATATGAAATGCGTTAAAACTCGTAAAATGGTCACAGACGCAGTTTACATTATGATCTGCTACAGTGGGCATTTTAGACCCCCTGATCATCCAAATGAAACTCACCGATGACTTTCCCCATACTATACCTCCCGTAGTATCACTATTGGCGATAATATCATGACGTAGGTATACATGCAAAGCGAGACAAAGTCTAAAAAAAACATAAAAAAATTGTGAAAACAATTTATTAAAATTTTAAAGAATCATCCTAGAAAAAAAGGCACAGTAAGTAGGTATGCCACTGTTAACAGCTGTAGGTAGTGTTCTGTTGTGTAAGATGATTCTTTCATAAAAATTGAAAGAATTCTGCGCAAATAAGGGGTAATCAATACGGCACTATTTTAAATTCTACCTACCTATATTGCTCTACCTAAATTCAATACAATATGGCAATTATAATAAAATAATTTCTAAATTGTATACATAATTAAAACCATACCTAAATATAGATTTCCAAATGAACATAAGTATTGCTGGAAAAAAGACTACTTCATGTAGCAAATAATTACAGTTGGTTATAATCGCTAGTCTAGAAGCCCTACTGAAGGATTGATCACGTAGTTTATCGCCATTCAAGCAACCACTTAGCATGATTAGTATCTGTGTACATGGGAGCGGATTCATTACGGATGCTCTTTTCTTGACTGCACGCTTTTCCGATGAATGGTTGACCAATAGACGGAACAGAAGTATAAGGGCTGTGGGTTAGTGAGCACATTACATAATTAACCTCGACGGTGCAGTCTAGCCTAGGTTGCAAGCGCTTCTACTGGAAATGAAGTTTTATATTCGATATCCAGGGCCGGCGGCAGTCTCGACAGAGATAACGACAAAATCGCTAACTTTCAATCCTTAATTACTAACGAATAAATTCGGTTGCAATAATGATGCTTGCAAGTAAAGCAAGTCTCTACATCCAAGATGCGTTTCACGCAAGCATCATTATTGCAACCGAATTTATTCGTTGGTAATTAGCAATCGAAAGTTAGCGATTTTGTCGTTATCTCTGTCTCTACACTAAATAACGATAAAAATCTGTCGTTAAATCGTATCGATGTCAAATTTCTTCAATAGATTTTCAATCTTATACTGTTGAAATAAAGCTGAAAATCTATAAAAACTTTCTTTAATAGATTTTCAACCTTATGCTGTTGAAATAAAGCTGAAAATCTAGTGTAGAGACTGCAGGCCCTGCAGTCTCTACACTAATAACGACGCTACGAATGTCGTTAAGTCGAGAAATCGTAAACTTTCTGTAATAGATTTTCAGCTTTATTTCAACAGCATAAGATTGAAAATCTATTAAAGAAAGTTTACGATTTAACGACTTAGCGACATTCGTAGCGTCGTTATTAGTGTAGAGACTCGGCCCAGGCCCAGGTTGGAAAAAACGTTATTGGGTTTTCCAGGAATTATTTAGTCCAGGATTTGTGACAATCGGTTTGCTCGCCGTTCTTAGATGGGGATGGAACCAGAAATTTGAGTGTTCTACTGGTTTACCTCTTCGCAACTCTTCGGGGATTATTTAAGCGTGATCTCTTGTGTAGCTAACCTGTGTTCAATGAAGCTAAAAGTTCAATACACTAACTGACTTGCACGGTGCTTTGCGGTTCGGTGCGGTAAAATAGCATTTGTAAGTTTAACTTGTCCTGCTCCATGTAAGACGCAGCAAGCAAGCTACTTGCAGCCCGGTGTTACATCGAGCAACGATTTGTTTCGTATATATTTTTAAGTTATTTTTGTTATTAATGCCGATCAATATAATGTTGTTTCTTTCTTTCAATGTGTAGCGCAAGTGCATTTCAAGCTTTCAAGCGAGTTTCAGCTAAAAGAAGCTTAAAAGCTAAGCTAAGCTGTCTTTGTTAAACTAATAAGTAGGTAACTAAGTAAGTAGATAATTAATAAAATATTACTGTCGCTAACGTTACCTGACACGTTCACAGATCCGCGGCTGAGATTTAGTCGATTGGCTCATGTACCTAAGTATATGAGAGAAAGTTATACGGCTAACCCTTTTCCAACTTAGTTTATTGGGGTTCGGCTTCCAGTCTAACCAGATAAGGTAGAATATCTGTATTTTACGAGGATCGACTGCCATTTGACCTCAAAGCCGATCTCTATATATCTAAGCTGTTTTACTTTTGGGGAGATATCTGAAAATCAGTAACGGACGACTCGTTGTTTTGTATGACTAGCGAAATAACAATTAAGACTATATTACTGGTTAAATGTGTGTGTACGGATTGGTACTTTGGTACACCTCTGCCTAACCCTTGAGACTACCGGCATGATGTTACTGGTTAACTATCCAAAATGTAACAATGATCCACTTCTCGCAGCAAAACCTTTTCACTCACCCCCAATTTTCTTCAAAACAAAATTAAAAACAAATCTTCCGTAGATCCCTAGATTTATAAAGAGGCAGACGTCTAGGAAGCGAATATTTCCTGCCGTTGATCGATTCAGCCAACAAATTGAATTATGAGGAGTACGTCGAGTGCGCGAGAACCAGACGAGACGCCAAATTAAATGCTCAAACTGACTTTCACGCTACGATAGTTCCATAAAGGATTCATAATATCTAGCACAACTTTGTATCGTAGCAGACGTAGTGTGTAGTGTAGACAGTAACTTTGTCTGGCTGGCCAATCTGAAGCACTGTTTACACTACTTCAATGTTTGGGGAAAGTTTTAGGATTTAGACTTTACCAGCAGTACCTACAAAGTAAGGAGATTTAAGGATTTAAGGAGTTGACCTGAAAAATCGCATGATAAAATGCTGGCGATGAGTGAATCAACATCGTTGTACCTATTAAATAACGTTACTAGCAAAAAGTTATCATAATATTATTCAGTTCATGCAAAAACCCATTGAACACAGACAGCCGACACAAACCTATTGTGTACAACAAAATACCAATATCGTAAAACTTCTCGTTTCAAATTCAATAGGGTTGTATTTGCATATTTTTTGTGTACTCCAATAAGAGTTTCCATTCATCCCTTTCTATACACTTATCAAAAACAAATTTCGCTTCAGAGTAAAATACATTTTTTCGTATCAAAGGGAAGAGGGTGTGTTTTTTAAAATCTCCTTTATTTGTTCCGGAAAGGTCAATCCATAGAGTCGCGTTGTGCGGAAACCATTTTTTTTACGGATAAGCCTCTCTCATTTTCGCAGTCAAGGGGTTTAATTTAGTCCTCATAATTATAATCATTGTTTTTAATGAGCAATCCGTATTTTGAACATACTCTTCCCTTTCACAGATATTGTACAAAAGTGATATAAATTCCTAAAAGGGTTCCGGTTATTTCCTAAATTTTGTTAACATGTATAAAATAGCCGGGAAATTAATGTGGGTTACATTTCTCTTACACAGAGAGATTAATAACAAAGTTCTATGTCAAAATGCGAGAGAGCCTCGCGTTTTGCATTACAGATTATCGCAGAGAAGACGAAGAGTAATATTATCCGTAATTATGAAACTACGTTATTCACTTTTTGACCAACTTTGACGCCAATGTTGGCTGGCGTGTTGGTTGATTAAAATTTTATTACAAAATGTCGGGGCGTCTGAAGTTTGGCGAATTGCCGTATAATTGAGTTCTCCGTTCATTTGTACGTGATGTCATTATTATATTATGTCTGCATTGTTTCAGAAACTCGTCGCTCATTGGCTGATTAAGTCAACTGGTTGTGACGACGACGGCTTGGAATTTAGCTTTGTTTTTTGTATGTTTTATTCAGTTTCATTTTTGGAAAAACTGCGGATTCAGATCACAAACTATTAAAGAAGGTAGTCCAAGCTCTTACGGCTCTTACGGGTTATCAGCAGTCTGAAAGATTGACAACCAGTCTTGCAAAGGTGTGTCGTGTTATTAAGTTACTGGGTGGTTGAGGTCAGTTAAGCAGTAGCTCAACGTAAAATATTGGTATTCGACTGTATCCTGTTCGACTGAAAGCTGACCCTTACTTTGTCGGAATAAAGTTAGGCAGCTCATACTGAAGACAAAACTTAAAACGTTGCCCCATGCGATTTCCCTTCACAAAGTTTTCTCTAAACTTAGTACCTATGCCACTTTTATACCTCTACAAACTTTAATATCGTTCAAAGTTAAGCTGAAAAGAACAAAAGAGCGTGACTAAATTGAAAACAACACGTCAATATGAAAAATAGATTCACGGTATTATTATAACAGGGTGACACGAGGAAAACGTTAACGGAGCGGAGCGGAGCTGTGCGAAGCGATGTTTCCCGCTTACAAGTGTGTAACAAACCTAAGCCACGAATAAAATAATATTTTTCGCATCATAAACTTGAGATGTGGTACTGCCGAACTTTTTAGGAACGCCCTAGTGTTAAAAGGTAGCACCTCAAGCAGTTTTCTCAATCTTGTCTACATTTTTAGAACTTATAGTAATTTTTAGCGATTTGGCTGACATTTTCAAGTCATTCTAAGTCAAGTATACTAATTTAAGTAGGATGAACTGCATTGATCTGCTCTAGATTTGTTTGTGGTAACAAAACCTTCTAGATTATAGAAACAAATAAAGTATGAAAGTTGGTAGTTTCTGAGCAGATGTGAACACAAAATACTCAGATACATGGGAACTGGCAAGAAGAGATACTGAATAGCGTCCGCTCGTAAGTCGTACAGTACCTTCGCAAGAAACCTCGGCACCCTCGAGCGACGGAGAACCCACTGACTTACAAAATACTAAGAATAAAATCATAAATAAGTGAACAGCAATCTGCACACCGACCTTCTTTCCTGGTTTGCTATAACACTGACCGATTTACATGGAGAAGTGGAATGCCAGTGAGTAAATATGTCCTGCAACTTTACTTTGTTGTGCTGTTGATTGCAATTGAGATGCTGTAGGAGCTTGGGTACCGACTTTTAGGCAGCATACTGTAAGTTGAGTCTACTTGCACACAGACTGCTAGCACAAATAAATAGATCGACTATATACTTAATCACTTTTAATCACTTTTGATCAATCACAATAAATATTTAACAATTATAAACAGTATAAAATAGTATAAATGTTGTTGATACGACGAGGCGCGAGCGACAAGTGAGTCCAGCCCACTGAGCTCGGGGTTTTTTAAAGACTCTGCCTTCCCCCACCGAAGTGACGTCCAATGCGGGTAACGAGTGACTCGACAGCAACGTTCCAACGTCCGGTTCGGTGCAGGTGGCAGCACTGAGCCCACGGTGCGTCGCTTGACTCGTACTACAGGCGCTATGTTTGGTCGCCGGAAGTACTGGCGCCAACATCCGGCCCTCCTGAACTGTGTCTGTCCCTAGACACACCGTCATCTGTAATGTGAGAGTAAACATGTTAGCTTTGATGACTATAACAGGTACAATGTTACGTTATGTTGAACGAGTTCCCACTACTGAGCTAATTAATAGTACATGCAAAAGTGTGATCCCTGACTTCGAACCACCATGCTCAGACTCGCAGTCCACATGATAGCCGAAGCTTCCAGTTCATCCACTTTTATCTGCATGAACCACATTTTCGCCCACAACAAGATCAAGGTCGAACCTCACTTGTTTTGTAGTGGAAACGCCATTACAACTGCAACATTTCTATTCAATTAGTTTTATTTTGTTTAAGTGATTAGAACAAAATATTGTACTAGTCTCATTCTCATATTGGTAGTGTTTTAAAACCATAATGTAAAGCTGTATTACTAAATAAATATTTTACCTTTTGATGTTTTATTAAATAAGTATTTTATACATACCAACCACGCCAACATCCTCATCCCAATCGGTTATCTTAATCCACGGTTTCATGTTTTCTACACAGGTAGTACCAGAATATTTTTTTCACTTCTCTCGCTCTAAAATTCGTCTATAAGTCGTGCGTAGGCGACATAAAGTCGCGTTTTATGCTCTAGAGCCTAAAGTAAAATCTTCGTCGAAGACCAAGATAATCGGCACAGATAATCGGCCCAACAGCCACAGGAATAACTTCAACTTCATAGAATAACCTCTTTAATTTAATTCGTTTCGTTAGTATTTTATGAACAAGGGATTACTGCTTTTCATTACGAATACAAGGAAAGTTGATGGGAATAGGCTTCCCTCAATTACCTAAATCGCTTGATGCACGCTCATTTTAAATTAGTTTTTTGATATTGCTGAAATTAATATTGTTTACATTTTGATTATTAGGTACTTTTATTATTTTTTATGATTATTTTGACATTTACACAATAATACAATATTAATGGAATTATCTGCTTTAAGACTGCATGATCATGATCTATAATTAATTAATTTAAATACAATAATAATGTGTTACTTTTATATTTGCACGCCGAAATTAAAGGCAGAATAATTATATATATTTACCATCCTTCTGTACCTTATTTACGCAAATAAATGATTGATTTTTGATTTTGATTGCAAAAGGCTTGCTCAAAATGTTTTTATAGCTGAGCAGTATGAGTAACGACATAAGTCAGGTGTTATGTCAAGTTACCTACTGAAAAAAAAAAAGTTGATTGGCGGGAACCATAATTATTTTTACAATATTATATTTACAAGTTGCTATTTCATTTGATTTTAGGAAACCAATATTTATGTTTGATTCTTTCTAAAGTTTTGTCTACAGCGAAGTGATCTATTTTGTCATGATTGTACAAAATTACTTGCCAGATACAATTTTTTGGTACAACCCATCTACGACCTATTTCAGTGCGACGGTAGATTTAGCAATTCGTACTCGTTAAAAACATTCTGATTCACATCGGCCTCTCCTGATAGTAAGATAATCTCTGATTTTACGTAGATTTGGGTCTTGTTCCTAAACACTCAAAAGCCAGTCAGCTTCGGTGATGGACATTACAATTTGTTTAAATGAGAATTGAGACACCTTATGTTCAGTGACAGCGCCGTGACTTGTATTATGAGAACTACCTAATCGACCGTGAAGAAAAGACGCAAATTGGTCGCATGTATTTATACTTCCGGCATCCACCGACGCACTTATGTTAGGATCGTCGATGTTGCCCGTAATAATAGAAATAATGTCACGATCAGAAAAAATTACACTTAACTTGTCAATTTTACATTTTTGTTGAAAGTAAAACTCATACAAATGTTGCTGAGCTGGAGGTTTACTATCAATGATTTCTTTCAGTAACGCAAACATGTTTCGTTTTGTTTGAAATGTGAACGATATTTTATCTCGCCATTGTTTCCATTTCCAACTAGCCCAACTACACTAATTTTTTTTTTTAAATGAGTCATACCAAGTTTTTGCCGTTCCTTTGAATTTATTGACAGCCTGGTAAATTATCACCTGATTCTTCCAATTAAATGTTTTAGTATGCAAATTAACAATATTGAGCCAATTGTCTACTTTATCCGTAAGGGGGTCAAATTCTGGTATCATTGAGTTCAACATCATACTGTAGTAACCCGCTACTTGACTATCAACTGGTTTTTTGGCTTTTTTACGAATGGGTGAAGGCGTATAGCTTTTACTGGACTTACTGCTTGATGAGGATGATGATGATTTTGTACGTTTCCTCCTTTTCCGTTCACGTTGACGGGCACGTGACTTACGGCCCATTTGTAGGCTTGAATTCGAAGCACTTCTGATGTAAGTTGAGTCTACTTGCACACAGACTGCTAGCACAAATAAATAGATCGACTATATACTTAATCACTTTTAATCACTTTTGATCAATCACAATAAATATTTAACAATTATAAACAGTATAAAATAGTATAAATGTTGTTGATACGACGAGGCGCGAGCGACAAGTGAGTCCAGCCCACTGAGCTCGGGGTTTTTTAAAGACTCTGCCTTCCCCCACCGAAGTGACGTCCAATGCGGGTAACGAGTGACTCGACAGCAACGTTCCAACGTCCGGTTCGGTGCAGGTGGCAGCACTGAGCCCACGGTGCGTCGCTTGACTCGTACTACAGGCGCTATGTTTGGTCGCCGGAAGTACTGGCGCCAACAATACTAAAAATGCCCTGATCGCTGTGGCCTTCGCTGTGGCCCATATAGTTTCTGTGTACTTTTATTACTGGAAAAGAGGCACAAACTATGTACTTGCCTATATACCTAGGTATTTAATTAGGTAGGTAATTCGATTTGATTGTAACGCCCTATAGTAGCGTATACGACTACCTAACAGGGCTCAGAGACATGCTTTACATTAGGTACCCGTCTACTTTTTGTTTCGTTGTTTAACGTACCTAATAACTTAAATCCTGGGAGAATGTTTACATAGTCGCCGAAAAACAACACTAAACTAAGTAATAATTTTCCCGAATATAATTTGTTATTACAAGATTCCCTCTTGTTAATTCTCTGCGTGCGTGTTATTAAGCTATCTAGTGGTTATTTACGCAGGATTAACGACATGTTCTAACCTCCAGCACTTTATTAGTTTGTGTTGCCATTATATTACCATCATAATGGGAATGGGTTCGTTCGTGTTCAGTGTTGCCCGTAAATGGGTTGTCCGTTAAATAAACTACTGCAATCGTCACCTGGAGAGTTCTGATCCATAATAAAATGAATTTATAGCCTTCTGTCCGCATGAAAAATATGGAACTGCGTACCTTCGCTTTATATAGTTTGATATTTTCTATTTTGTGGATCAAATATTTATATTTAATAGGTAAAGTAAGATGGATTCAAATTAAACGACCAGGATCCATCCCCCATTGTTTAACAGTTTTATATCACATTTCAAAAGATTATGAAGAAATGCGTAAGTACCTAATAGGTAGGTTAGTAGGTACGGGGTACCTACTAACCTACCCCACGTTCCTTCATTTGAAAAACGAAATGTACTTATTATGTTGTTGAATAGTTAAAATAAATCTAATATATTATCTGTTTTTTTTTTATTTTATTTATTCAGGGACAATAAACAGATACAATATACAGTGTTGAAACAGACAAAAATAACTTAAAAAAATAACAATATTGCAGCCCACTACATTATCCGCTTATTAACAAATGAAAATATGCTGTTGGGAATTATCCGGCAGGGTCTTAATTTCATTAAGCAACCAAAAGCAGACATTTCTGCCATTACCCTACCAGAGATTTGACTAACAGACTTACTAAGACAATCAAAGGCCGCATAGTTTGTGTCAATCTATGGGAGGTTACCGGGATTTGTAGTGTATTTACAATGGAATTCTTAACTTAGTAATTTCACAAGCTCTGAATATTCCCACATTCAGAGTTCGTGAAACCAACTCCAAGAAATATTATAGGAGGTTAGATTTGGTTTGATTACTTACTTACTGTAGGTACCTACCTACTGCTTTTTACTGTGTATCTTCCTTCGGTATGTATTTTGAAGTAGGTAATGTTGTGTTTCTTACTACAGTCTGTGCTGTCCGGCTTACTTAGGTGTTACCTAGCTCTTGATTTTCCACCAGTGTGATCCATAATTTTGAGCTTAGGTAGCAGCTGGTCTTCTTCTTAATGTAGGTTTAAGTAGTTTTCTTTTTTTGTGAAAATGTAAGAACGTGGTGGGTAGGTAGTCTATATTGATCATTTCCAATTAACTCAATTTATGTTCCTAATTTGTTATTAATAATCTTCGATCAATAATGTACTAGATTCCCGATAAGCGCTTCAAAAACGGCCCGAAACTTAAGACCACAAACGTATTTGTGGTCTTATTTCAAATTAGTATGGTCCAATCATAGCCAACATTAAGACGTCAAAATGCCGCAGTATGAGTTCAAAAACTGTGTAAATAACCACCGTAACACCAAGGTTTTGGAAGAAATATCTTTTTTCGGTAATTTAATATTATTAAGTGCTTTTTCGTAATATTTAAACAGAATTAAACTGTAAATATAATTAAATCAGCGAATATTATAATTGTTTGGCCAATGTTTGCTACAACGCACCAACTATTGTATCAAACATCACTGTTCTTGAACAGGGAATGCATGGAGTAGTGTTGTTATTTTGTAATGTTATTTTTTTGTAGATTTCTTAGTGACTCATTTCGCTGTGCGGAATTGGCGATCCAATAAATAAATAAATTCATTAAACATTACTATTTTAAATACTTTGCATAAAGAATACGCCGAAAATACGTTACCTTTTTTATTTCTTTTTTATTATTTTTTAACTTGTAATAGCGATAAAGTAAAATAGTATTCTACTCATTTTTTGAATTGGTCGAAATATGTACCACCATACAAAACGAACCTAAAAAATAGAATTATATTCTGCAACTCTACGTCTTTCAATACTTACTCTGTTCCGAGCATTGAAATGCGACACCAAGAACTACGTCTAGTTCCACAATAGAATAAGAACGACATTGTACACAAAATATTTTTAACCCTATTGCTTAGATCTTAAGTTTCATTTTAGAATAAATATTTTTGTACTGATGACTTTTTATTTTGAAGCGACATTTTAAATTTATGACTTCTTATCTTTCTCCGTTGAAAGGGCTTAAATAAATATACTTTACAATGATAAATAAACGTTATGTTTAAGTGTTAAGGTTTATAATCATCTGAAGTTGTTAATAATATTGAACTTCTTTCTAAGATAAGTGTAGATGTTTACGTGTGTGCAAACGTGGCCACTTGAGCGACTTAGTTTTGTTCCTGATGCTTAATCTAGTACTATTATTGATCGAAGTTAATAATACGTATAAATAGGTAGGTTTGTTAGTTCTGTTAATTTAATTTGTTATAAAAATAATTATGAATTATTAATGTTGTGTTAGAGATTGTCGTTTTTTTTTATTCTATAGCCTTATACCAGGGCAATCGCAACCCCCCCAGTACCTATGTATATAAAGTTTTCATGAGGCCGTTGCTCATTAATCAGACATTGGTAAGTATAAAATAATGCTTAAACAAAAAACACTTCTTTGACCCTGTAATCAGCTTGTCGTGAGCATAATATACTTTACGAAAGAAACAAAGCTAAAATCTCGCTTCTAAGTGAAATTAGGAACTGTGAGTTAACTTTGATCTACCTATCTCAAAGACAAGACGGAATGAGAGATTCGCCAGAGCTCAGCGAACTGAATTAGCCACTATCTCCTTTATTTGTGAAAGTTACGAGTTAGGGGCCACCTGAATAATTATGTTCAGTCACGCTAATTGTAACTGATATTAGGGTAGCACCGTAATGACAGCCTAAATCAAAGCCCACTGATGAATTTTCAGCTTTCGGCGCCAAGAGCTTAAAATACAAAAGCGTGCTTTTACGTAGGCATTGAGATTAAGTTTGGGAGTTAATAGTGTTGGTAAACTAAGTTTACTTACCTACTAGTAAGTTTGCAAATAGTTTAGGTACTTAGGTACATACCTACTCTAGATTCTTGTTAGCGTTAGATTAATAGAAATTGTTGTAAAAGTTTTAATTGCAAGCTGCTGAAATTATCATCCATTTGTCATCATAATTACAGCAGTTATCGCTTTCGCAAGCGCGCTTCAAGTATACTTACTTAATCAACGCGAGGACTACACTAATCGACGACGGAGAATGGGGCAGAAAGAGATACGACCATACATTAAAAGCCAAAAAGAAGTTAATTAAAGTACGGTTCGACGTTTCGGTTGCTACTACGGCAAGAGTCGACATCGACACCCTGCCGGACTATAATTTGATTTTTTTTTTTTTTTTTAAAACGTTGCCCCACACTAGGAATTTCTCCTGAATCGTGGGTGCGTTCACAAATCTGTAGGCCATACAAATATTTGTTTCGTGCGGGGATCGAACCCGCGATACGCAGCGCAGCAGTCCCATCGCTTAGCCACTGCGCCAACCGTGCCGTCGTTGCATGGATATTTTAGCTTTTGTTGACCAGTGACCAGCTTATGTCTAATCCACGTCCATAAATATACCTACCTACCTAGAGGCAAGTAGGTAAGTAACGTTAAGAATTTCCCATGCACATAAAGTTCGTTTAATCACATTAAACGAACTTTATGTGTGAAATTAGTCATTCAATGGGATTAATGAACCCTCTTAATTAATTTATTTCCATGGTATGACTTTCATGAATCTTGGAAGATTATTAATGAACTTATTAGAGTTGATTGATAAATTTAATGAATATAATTCTGAGAAAAAATAGGTACCTACCGAGTTACGGTCGCAAATCATATTTTATTCAAGCTGCCCTACACTTTTACTTAAAAAAAGCCTTATTTTTAGGTAAGTGTAGGGTAGCCCGCGAAATTCTGCTATGGCGTGGTAGCCACCACAAATATGTAGCCTGGATAGTTACCTACTGGCTGACTACAAGTATTTGTAGTCACTAAACTCTAAACTCACTTAGACACATATCTACAACCTACTTTATAAGTTGATCAAATATTTATATTACCTACCTACTAACCTAACTTAGGTACCTACCTAGGTCAATCGATCGTTATTAATGAGGTACAAGTTTTCTTGGAAGGCCGTCGTCTATTAATATTTCAAACCAAATACCTACTACCCTCAAAAATATGAGGGGCGAAACATAATGAAAACGAAAATATATATTTTTCAGTTAACTATTGCATTTTTCATCGCCCTCCACAATTCCGAACAGTGACAATTAGGGCGGAATATCACTCGAATTGCGATGGGTTTTGATTGATAACGCCGCGTCCCTGCTTCCCCTTCCCTAGCTAGGTGTGATAATACTTAAGGTAAGTACTTTTTAGTCAGAAACTGGTAGGACTACACTCTAAGGAATAGGGGATCGGACTGGGTCAAAATAATATGATTCTGTTTAGTCCGTAAGTTAGATTATCGAAAAATATTGAATACGTGTTTTTTATTTTATCAAATCAATAAAAAATGACGAAGATATAACGCGTCAAAGATCTTGGAGTGGGGCTTGAAACGTCACTTGTGTCGTCAAAATGTACTATCATATGACGTCACACGAGTTTTCGAAGCACTGTATCGTCTTCATTTTAAGTTTACGTGAAAAAAGAAAAAATACGTGTTCAATAATTTTTGGAAATCTATCTGACGGACTAATTAGTTTTTTTTTTGTCCGATCCCCTATTGTTGGAGTAACTGTGTAGATAGGAAAGCAAATTAAATTGTTAGTACCTAACAGCTAAGTTGGTAGATATTACGCGTGACTTTTTCGCAGTAATTCTGGCACTAGTTTAGAATTCTCCTATAGTAATCCTAGTATAGATTTGTTTCATAGTAAAACTCCTCAAGCTGGGAGTACTAACATCCGTATTTAAAGTCAAGTTTAAGTAATTACTTATGCAAATATTTTTGTGCAATGGGCAAGAATTTAACCGAAGTTAGAACCGTCAATGAAAGCAAACCTAAGAATTCTGACCTTTGATAGTTCTAATATCAAGGAATTACTAAACTACAGGGAAAAAATCGTATCTTAAATAATGACATTTACTCAAGTAATTATTACTATGACTTGTTTATAAATACGGGTGTTAGTGTTGTAAGGGTAATGGGAAGGTTAGGGGAAATGTCGCTGTAATCCCTATATTACACAGAGCTATATTACATTTGGTACTACAACTACTTATTTCTTAGGTAAGTTGATTATACTTAGCTAGTTGATCACCCGCTTTACTTGGCTGCAACCTAATACCTTTCCTTAATTATCAGCAGTTCTTTTAAGGAATAAATAACGAAGATAAGTTGCATGTACACTAAATAAAACATAAAATAAATAAAAAACGACTCAAGTCAAAAGTCAAATCATAATAATCAAGCTAGAAACTTACTACAGTACACGTTCAAATTAATCCACTAAGCGTCGATCTAGCCGGCCCTTTGGCTGACGTAATACGTGGGTTAAGACTATAGGTTCATTTATATAAGGCGCAGACTTTCATTGGCCGAATTATATGGCTCAAGCCTTGGACTCCAGCCAACAGGCGGCGCCAGAAATTTCACAGCTCTCTTCACTTCGCACGAAAATCAACCCAGCCATTATTCTTATTCTTTTTCCTTTAATATTATTCATGCTGTGGTTATCCTTTTTCATCAAATTCGACGACAAAATGAGCTCGAGAACAGAGAAACAGTAAAAGTATATAACTTTTACGAATCTCATTCAAAGGACGCTTCTAATTGAATTAATGAGCGTCGATAAACCGTACTCAATAAGTTCGTCAAAAATGAAGTATCATTCGCGCGAGGGCAATCCCGAGGGGGAAGAAAACAAGGCATTCATTAAGAAATAAAAACTTTTATTATTATCAGTTCAAATATCGTATTTACATTCTTTTAAACGAGTAAAAGCACATTGTTTATACATTACAAAAAAAAATATAATAAAAAAAATCGTAACTAAATCAGTAGCGGGACAATTTCGTGATACGTAAAATAATAAAACATAGTTAATCGAAAATAACCTATGAAAGTTAAAAATATAAAATAAATCTCATATCTTCCGCGTACTCCGGAACTCATACAATCGGCAATGGCAACTCGTATAGGACTGTTGTAACTAAGAAATCGTAAAAACTAACTGTTTAATTAATAATACCTATATACAATTCGTTTCTTCGCAACGAATGTGTGCCTTGCGGCCTCGGTCAGTACATCGTACAAATGCAAATTATTATGTATACAATAGAATTTCCACTATTCTCAATATAAATGCTCGACGTAATCTCGTATCGTACATGTGCCTCACTCAACGGGTGAATTATTTAATTTGCATCCCTTACTCACTAGAGCGGGAGTGTGTCTGAACCACGAGTGCGCTTCGCACATTCACCTAGCAAATTTTATTATTAAAACGGTGAATTCTGAAGACTTGACTTCCATCGGATATTAGGATATTTTCTATACATATATTTGATTAGATTATTGGATTAAACTTGTATATTCGACGGTATCTACACACTTCACAAATTAACGCTATCTAAGGCAACGGGTCAACAAACGCGTCAACAATTCAACAATCAAATAACGAACGTATATTACAATAATCAATTATTTGACCAACCCGCCAAACACCTTCAAAATTCGCATACAGTATATCCCACACTCGCATTTCAGCAACACTTCGCCGCTCCTAAACTACTTAAATAGTAAAACTCAACAAACCATATACACTGAAAATATTGCATTTCACATACTATACAATTTACGTACTATTGGTGTTCGGAACCGTATTTATGAATTACCTACTCGATAGTGCCGGGGGCGGGGCTTCAATTTGTAACGTAACAATTTTGTGCTCAATTTAGTTAAAATTTTGTTGAACCGCCCTCGGCACTCAGTGTAAACGTCTCTAAAGCTCAGTAAGGACTACACTAAGTTGATCTATGCTCACTAGTGTTTATTTTATCTCCCGCGCACACTGACAACTCGATTCTACGAGTACTACTCGATTCTATTACTTATTATCGATTTTTGTCGCGTAATTTGGCAGTGCTTTCAGTGCTATACTGATTTAAGGCTTTATATGCTTAGTCTTAGCGTAGGTAAATATTTAATTGATTTTTATTGCTATTCGTCACCAATTTTATTTACAGTTTATGATTTTATATCGCTTCTAGACTATCATTATTTTTAAGACTACGTACAAAATGACCTTTACGCGATACTTATGTCTTGATTAATTTTAAATTCCCGGATTTCTATGAAGCGTTTAGGTATTTTAATTGTTGGCACAATTTTCGTTCACGTTTCTGTAGGGCTTTACGATCTATTTTGGATAACAGATAACTTGTTTGTGTGGCTATTTAACAAGACATGGAGTATATCGCGGTAACGTATCTTCTAATGTTAACTGCCAAGTTGCCAATGCGCCGGGCCTAAGTTACTTACACTGCACTCCTAACCTTAGGTCGTGGGGACCACTAAAAATTCACTAAACTGGTTAATTTCACTAGTCTTTAGTCAAGACGGAACCTACTTCCATCTACTCTACCTCGCCTCGCTCAGAACATTGATTAGTATATTATTTATAAATTGTCGAATTTCCTATCACGTTACAATTTACAGTAGGACGGTCCCACACTTGATTATATTTGAGATCTGCGAAGATTAAATAATTTTGGTAATAGATTATCTCCGTTCAATTCACATGGTATCACTGGAGGCGGGTCGCGACACATATCCCGCCACACTAACTTTACTATTTGAGCACCGTGGAAGGAATGTGTGCATAAGATTTAGATAAACGCCAAGATTCAATGTACGAGCCTCTAACGTGAGTCGATGACGCGTTTTCCAGTAGATAGTAACAAACATCGGAAACTATTGAGTAGCCAATATTTGTTTCAAATCCGATCAGAAATCAATCTTCAACTCACGCTAGAAGCTCACTGATAAAACCGTATAGTTTTCATAAGACTGCATTAGAGTTAACTTCATCGACAATTATCCCTTATTAAATATAAATAAACATCTTCAAAATTTTTACCAAATTATGAGCATATATTTCCAGCATAAAAATCTTTTAAAATAATACGTCATACTCTTCTCAATTATAGATATACATGGCACACTGCTCTGTTTATATATTTATAGTTATAATTCATACACTCGTTACCTTGTCACCATAGAATAATTGAATTATATGGATGGATATTCCGTTGAAAGCACAAGCACTAATAGAATAATAGAAAGGACAAAGCAATCGACGGACGAATAAAGGATGATGGGAAGTTTTGGTTCAAATGAATACTGTCGGCATTGGATGCCGGTTTCGAGAGATTGTTTTTAACCTAGACGATAGAATTATCACGAAATGTTGGTCCGACGGAGCGAGTCAGTCAGAATGTGACGCCTCCTGGTGCAGTAAGGGATCGCGGCTTGTCGCCGGGCAGAACGTAAAAAGCGTAATTGATTCGACTAAAGGGCTCGTCGGCTAAGTCTCACTTGATGGTCGCGTGCCGCGTCTCGGGGTGCAGGCATACTCCCTCCACCGTGAATATTGATACCTCTGTAACAATAGAAAACAGTTTTTTACAACCACATTTCGCCACTGTTTTAAGCTTTCACGGTTCATAACTATATTTAAAATGTGTGTTTTACACATTTCGCCAGTTATGTTTAATGCCTGTAGCACACCTCCGCTGCGAAACTCAAAGGGCGAAACCGCAATAGTTTCGCTGTGAGTTGTAAGTTCTTTGGCGGTGAAACAGGAGCGAAATTCCCTGCTCTAACGTACAAAACTGACTATGATGTTGTCTCTTTCTAACACGATTTCGCTCATTTGCTCAGGAGCCGTCTACATCTCCGCCCGTTGACCGTAGTACTGTTGTACAGCGAAACTCGCGCAGCGGTTTCGCAATAGGGGATCGGACTGGGTCAAAATAATATGATTCTGTTTAGTCCGTAAGTTAGATTATCGAAAAATATTGAATACGTGTTTTTTGTTTTATCAAATCAATAAAAAATGACGAAGATAAAACGCGTCAAAGATCTTGGAGTGGGGCTTGAAACGTCACTTGTGTCGTCAAAATGTACTATCATATGACGTCACACGAGTTTTCGAGGCACTGTATCTTCTTCATTTTAAGTTTACGTGAAAAAAGAAAAAATACGTGTCCAATAATTTTTGGAAATCTATCTGACGGACTAATTAGTTTTTTTTTGTCCGATCCCCTATTGTTGTTTCGCAGCGGAGGTGTGCTACAGGCATAAGTTCCATGTAATAGGGGGGCGAGTAGAAAAAATAGTGGTAGAGCGAAAGCACAGAGTTGATACATATACCGCCTCTCCTATATATAACTCACGCCTTTTCTATGGGAATAGACAGAAACCATAGAACGCCACCTGCTTGGATCCTCACATTAACCCTTTGATACATAGGTATACCGATTACAATCAAATATGTTGTCTAAAAAAGTTTTAGTTTACATGGATTATTTATGAGGTATTGTGCCATCAGCCATCGGGATCAAATAGCAAGAAAGGAGGTATCTAATAAGATGACGAGAGAGCAGTATGGAAGTAGAAGACATGTTGCACCGGCCCCAAATGAATTGGCATAAGGGCAAGAGAATCTAGTACATTACTGCAGCGGCCAGCAACAGAGGCATTGTCACATACACACATACGTAAGTCCATCAATGCCTAGTTGTGGCCAAGGCTTGTATAGTACTTTTCTCAAATAATGCGAGGAAATTAAATACAATTTACTTTTCAAAATCACATACAACAATAATTTTTCACGCGTTGAAGAGTTCAGCCAATTCGAAATTTAAATAAAACCTTTAATAAGTCACCTCCTTGGTTGCTATGGTTCAGAGTAAAAGATCGTTCCATTTTTAAATAACACGACAGATATGAGTTTAGTATGTAATTTATTTGGCCGCTAAACACGACAGATATGGATTTTCATACAACTTTTGCCGGCCGCTGGTCGCATGTATCTGGCCAGTACAGCAATTTCGATTTATCTCGAAGAAGGTTGTCAAAATAATGCTCAAATTTCCAAGCATGTTTGAGAAAAAGATTAGACTTACCATCAGGCAGTTCCCTAAGTCGCGGCGGTAACGAAGCGAAGTAAGCATGATGCAGCGCCCTCTGCGCCGGCAGACGACGGGTGGGGTCTGGTTGCAGCAACGCTGCGGCCACACGCTCAGCGTCCCGCCCCGCGTCGCGCAGGCGCGGGTACGCGGCACCCAGCGCGCGCGCAGGAGACACGCCCCAGCGCGTCACGTGCGCGCGCAGCCCCGGCAGACGACCTACGCCTGACCAGCTCTCCTCTGTGGGTGTGCCTACCACCTGTGGGAGACGGAAAGTTACAGCATTTGCTCGCGTACTTTGATGAAGACGTAGGGCACCATTTTCTTTTTCTGCGTGACTATCTATGAGGCTGGTTTCTGCTTTACCAGATAATCCTGTCAATGCATTGAATGTAAGGCCTCCAGCTAGGACGTGAAACCTTGGGCTGGTTTAATACTATTGGCTCAGCATCACGAGCAAGGGGTCATGGGGGGGGGGGGATATTTAGACCAGAACATTGTCACATCAATGGCGTAGAATATAACACGCTGTAAAGAAACACAGCGTGTCAAGCTATAGTAACTGAATGTTTACTGTAAAATCACACGCGTTGGATGTGGAGTTCAGGACACCAGCCTGCTATACAATACGTAAACAGCGGAGTCTTAGTAATAGGGTCCCGTTTTACTCTTTGGGTACGGAACCCTAAAAATGCCAATAAAGCATCCTCAAAATATTGCAAAAACCTTAATAAAAATACGGTAAATAAAATGGAGCTTACCTTAAATATCTTATCTAGTTGGTCGTGTGTGTCCCTGACGCCCGGGAAGGTGGGCACTCCGCAGAGCATCTCCACGAATATGCAGCCCACGCCCCACATGTCCAGCGACGTGGAGTACTCCGTGCTGCCCAGTAGCACATCTGTACCAAATAATTGTTTTGATCAGTCGGCATTCAGACAGACTATTGCTTCTGTAGATGGATGTTAGAGAAATGGCTTCTTCGTAGATCCACATGGCTATTTTAACTGCGAAAGTCACTCCTCTTCCGTGCCTTTTCCGTGTTTATCAAAATCCGTTACGCACTAGGGATTTGGATAAACACGTGTAAATAGATAGGATATCGGTTATCTCAGTAGTACATTCCCTTGGGATAATTGGGCGTGCACAACCTAGTATTTTATTTGAGTTCAATATTGGTCAGTGTTTGAGGATTTTCAGCGATTGTACCAATCAACAGTGTTGTATAAAATTACATAAAGATTACCTACGCCGATAATTACTACAAAGGGTAAGGCTGAGGTGTACTCCTCATGAGTACACCCACATTTCGCCTAATATGATTGAGTAACATGCAATAGGGCCGAGCTTATTGTCATCAACTGAGCATAGATCTAGACTCCGGAGCTGCTACTGAGAAATTCGGATGAAAAATCCCAATAACCCTTTGCCCGACCTGGGAATTGAACCCAAGCAAGACCTCATGCTCAGCAATCGCTTGCTAGTTTATCAATTACGGCAATTAATTATTTCAGTCGGATCTAAGAGGACACAAAAATGTTGCTTCCGTCCACAACCCATCTTAAAACATTCCTTTTTCAGTACCCACAATAAATCAAAATGACTACGAGATACTCTACAACAATTTAGCAAGACTTTCGGTAAGGGTCGTGAAAATGGCGAGCTGAATATAAAAATGAAGATAAATGACGACTCGCGACAGCCATAAAAGTATATTTAGGGATAGTAGGCGACATTCAATTCTCACTGTGCCAGTATACACCGTAAATTCACATTATAGCGTTGATATATATCACTATTATTGATATGTTTTCAAAAGCTACAAAGTGTGAAATATATTCAATAAATATGAGAGTATTAAAACCATCATTTTTGTGAAAGTTTTACTCTGAACATAAAATATTTAAGATAGAATGTGTGTAAAGATGTATGGTTGACAAATCGACATCATTATTTATCCTTGAATATCATCAGTTCTTACTTGTAGTTAGAAGCGAAAAAGCCTCAGAACCAGTCTTACTGGATTTCATTCTTGTTATACAGTAAGTCAGTTCTAAGGTTTAAGTGGAAGCCGGTCTCAAAATAGTTCAGAACAGCTTACAACTTACTAAAAGGTCTAATAATGATTAGTAAGTTCTAATAATCGTAAAGTACACTCATAGCATGTGTGTTAGCTTGTTCTATTGCATTCATGAGTATCTGGCTATCCTTTTACGACATCCAGCGAAGGAATATCTGCCTCTATTCGTAGCTAAAAACTATAGAAGCATTGTTCCATTTCTTCAGCAGAACAAATATTTCAACAAGAAGTTTGTTAAACACAAATACCGCAGTACTGACAAATAATGTTGCACTTCCCCAGTTCGCGTGACAATATTACTGGCAACACCCGCTAAACCATATTACAGTAAAGTTTTCAAGGAAAGCATTAGTTTCTAAATATAAACAGAGCCTGTCACTTCTAATTTTACTAAAGCTGTTACTAGAAATTTTCATAATGGTTCTCTTGTTTCAGGTTATTTCCTCCAGGAAGCTTTTAATAGGCGGCTGTAAAATGTTAATGTATTGAGAATGGAGACGCTTCAGTAGCCGCTGTGAAGATCACATTGTTACCATTTTCCTAACACACCAAGCGTGTCACCGTATACTCGAAGTATGGAACTCAAACGATGACTTTGAAAGCAATCCGCGATAGAAAATGTGCGTTCAGCGCAGTTTCGGTTCGATTTCGTCGGTTCTCTCCTCACGTTCTGTCACCTCCTTCGCTAGCATGACTGCTTCGCAGAAGGAAGTGACGGTTTCCCAATCCCTTTCGCTCAGAACCATGGTTTGAACCAGGGCCGGATGAATACAACCCTAAAGGAAGAACACAGTAATGAATAACTTACCGGGTGGTCTATACCACAGCGTGACGACCTCGTGTGAGTACGTGTGGCTTGGCACGGACTTGGCGCGCGCCAGACCGAAGTCCGCCAGCTTCAGCTCGCCGTGAGTACTTATTAATAGGTTCTGAGGCTTCACGTCCCTAAGACAAGGAAAAGAAAATGTTAGACGGACACTTTATAAAATAGATGTTAAACCGGTAAGGATTCGGATCCGAGCACGGACTCCGCTATTGAAATAGTCACTGAAATAGTGTGAGACGTGTTCGCAAATTGTCCTTTACGGTTTGACCGATTCTGTACTCTGCTATCAATTCTTATTCAGGCTATGATTGGGTGACCAAAATAATATTAACCAGTATATTTAAATATGATGTTTGACGGAGACATATTATATTGACTCCGACTACTAGTGAATCATATATGGATAAAATTTGAAAACAGATTCAAATGGGTATACGCCAGACTTAGCAGTCAGCATCAGAAGTATATTAACATTACTCAAAGTTTCGAAGCTGTTTTTGTTAATAAAAACTTGTTAGATATTACTCGCTACTAAATGTTATTGGAGTTTATGGACTATTTTAACGAATATCTTCTGAAACATTAAAAATAATAGCTAGAGTCCTGGGTTACCACAGAACAGAAACAGCTGTTTTCTTAAATCGATTAATAAAATCTAAGTGGGTATGATGTACTGAATACGTGGTAACCGTTTTCGCATCGGTGTCCCTTCCACCCTTTATAATAACGTACGTTTTCAATGAACGAAAGAGAGAATAAGCCCCTAATTTAATAACGAAGGGAGCTTTGTCCACTTAACCGCCAACGACTGCGAAATGGACAGTAATTGAATTTTTTCGATCATTTCTATTACATTATTGGACCCGTCATTTAAATCGGATCCAAATTTTGTTCAAATATATTCAAAAAAAGATTCAATTCTGTTTTTAACCGACTTTAAGAAGGAGGAGGTTATCAATTCCACGGAACTTTTTTTTATATGTTCCTTGATTACTCGAAAATGGACCGATTTGGATTTTTTTTTATTTGATAGGGGTCTTCTCAGGTGGTCCCATGATAATCAAGTCAGGATTTGGTGATGGGACCCTGGAGAAATAGGGAGAACTCTTCAAATTTTATAGGCACTCTTGAAGCGGTTTTTAGAATCTAAAATCCACGTGAAACATAGAGAAAATATCCGACCAGAAAATCCCAGCAAAGCAACGTTCAGAACTTGTTTTCCTCCACTATTCCATGTTTCCCATCTCAGCATATTAATAACAATATAAACTAATAGTCTCGTTATTACAGGAAGAGCTTACTTTTATTAATATAAACAGCGAAAACACAACACATGCTCGCCATTGTTTACCCTCGCCTCTAGCAGACGATATTAAAATAGCCGGGGAAGACCTAAGGTATTTACCTACGCTAGGTTTTTTTAAACCAGGCTGTCTGGCGAAAGAGTGTATAAATTTTAAGTCAATGGTAGACAAGACGTTGATTGTATTTGTAAATGAAAATTGTTGGCATGAAGTGGAAAATATTATCAACAAAGTGGCAAAAGAATTTCATAAATACATTTTGGTCTGTTTTTCGATAATCTTTTACAAATTTTATACATTAGCGTAAACTGAAAAATGATCTTCAATAATTTAATCACATTCACAGATCGAAAACAGATAGCCTAGACCTTGAAGATGGGAAATGGTTTATTCATAAAATAAAACTCCACATTGTTTTAAGCTTTTACGGTATATAATGGAAAATCACGGACTATATTCCGGAAGTGACAGTATAAGTTTACCTAACATTGTGTTCCACTCTGAATAACTTTCAAAGGTATATATATAAGGACAATAAGGTGATAATAGATTTTCAGTAGCGGTAGACCCGCACTGGGCCCGCGTGGCCCATCCCCTCTCCTTGAGAGGAGGCTTCAGTCCGTGCAGTGGGAACATTATAGGCTGATGATGAAGATGAAGTATTTTTGACGCAAAATCTCACCCTAAAGACCACTTTACTTTTTGCACTAAAGGACCAACACCTACTTCCCTGTAAAAGAAAAATCGAGCTCCCCAAAAACAGACCGTATGACATACCTGTGTAAAACTCTTCTCCTGTGGCAGTATGAGAGTCCTCGCAATAACTGGAACATGTACAGCCTCACATTGTGGTGGTTCAAGCCCCCGGGATGCCTCTCCATGTATTGTGATAGATCCGTGTCCTAGGTGAAGAAAAATGGCATTAGTATGTTTTGTGTAGTGTCTATAACTAAGGGAAATGGGACAGTAGACATCAGTTAAACAAATGTACAGACAAGCTCCCCGAAACTGATAAATATTTCCAATCAACTTTGAACATAATGCTTTAGCAATAAAGTTAAAATCTCTTTTAAATAAATTTCACATATTGCTGTAGCTTGTCGTTCAATTGAAGCCGTGGTAGACTGGAATAGGCTAGTTCAGTGTTATACAGTACTACATTCTTTTGGCGATTTTAGACACGCGTCAAAATATCCTTGTACAACTATAATGTGACCAACATAGCACAGTAGATCGAAGATGTTTGGTGATATTCTGACTATTTTGCATGCTTTAGATACATTTAGATACATACAGAATCTCACATTTTCTCCTCTCATACCCCCTTATTAATAAAAAAAAGTTAAACCTGGCTTAACTTACGCTTGGTTTATCTCGCATGCCGTCACTTTCTTTTGAATATTTTTGAAGTGAGACGGCATGCGAGATAAACCAAGCGTAAGTTAAACCAGGTTTAACTTTTTTTTATTAATAAGGCCCATAGAGTATAGACAGAAATTGTAGAACGCAACGTGCTACGATCCTTACATACTCCTTTCGCCTTCTCCACGTTCAAACATTTTGCATACTTTCTATGAGTATAAAATATAAAGAGTCAAATGCCTCGAGAGGCTTGTTCGCGGTTGTGCGTACCCAAACTGCTCGATATGCGCCCACAACCCAGGCGATGAATCTGCTAAACGCCCTGATTGCTCAAGAGCTGGATCTAGATCTTTTTATGAGTAGCAATAAAGCTATGCTTAATAGTTGCATACGATTTTTAAGTTAGTGTGTGATGTTGACTTGCTGCACGCGTTGGTGCAAACTGTAAGTGTAGCAAGTACTTGCTTAAATAAATAAATAAATAAACGCAGACTAGACTACGCTTTTCACAAACAATAGTCAAGGACTTTTAACGTGGTAGCTTATACAAATATTAGAATTGGGTGTGTCGCGACAACACAAAAGCGAAACTTGACGCAAAGCGACATTACTAACAAAAACAGTAGGTATTTACCTATGACATCAGCCTAGACACTTTAGTTTCACTTTCAAGTACTACAAAGACGAATTTAGTTTACAAAACGTTCGTAATAAAAACGGTGAACTAAAAACAAAATCGGATTTACATCTAAGTGCGTCATCTAGAAGAACTAAACTACTGGAGGAGTCTTTTATACATGAAATAAGCTAACGTTATCTATATTAATATTATACGTACAGGTATACATTTGTTTTTAAAATGGCATTTTTTTTTAAATTGGGACAATTTCGTCACAATACTCACAATATTCCTAAACCCCTACAACTCGGAATCAACACTTCAACAGTGGCGACCACCAGAACAGCGCCGAGACCTCGACGAAGTACCAAAGAATCAACTTAACTGTCTTGGATCCCGCAACGAAATGAACAAGATAAGAATAGTGGAAGTTGAAAAGTTATAAGTTTGTACAGTCAAACAAGCTAATAAGTATACAGGATAGAGATGTTTATAATTCTATAACACTGAAAATATTGATTGTAATTTTGTTTTATCAAGTGTTTCGTGTTAAGCGACTGATGTCAAATGCTGTATCGTTTGACATTAGTCTCTAAATGTATCTGTATAATCTTGAAAGTAAATACAAGTTAGCTGGCTGTATACTTATTAGCTTGTTCGAGTGTACGTAGGGGGTAATCTCGAGAACTAAATGATTCAATTCTAAAAATGTTTTCAGTAGTACAAAGATCATACGTTATTCGTAGGTAGTATGGGTTATAAATTAATTATACACCAACTACGAGCTATCACAATTTAGCGGACGAAGTCGTGGGCGAAATAGTGTCGTATAAAAGCCAATGGTAAACGAATTCGGATTCATTTGATATTCGAAAGAAAGACACGTCAATTGAAATTGGATTCGTGAACAGACTTCTAGTCAAAGAACCTTTTGTAGAAAAAGTTCAATGAAATATTAAAGTGGATGAATATTGACAGCTATTTATTGGCATTTTTTCCCTTTGGTATTTGCAATTTAACCTAACAGGAAAATATTTTAGGCTTAGGTAAAAGAGTTCAGTGTAATTTATGGGACATGTTATTGGGTTTTTACATCAGCAATTCCGGTTTTTTTTTTCTTGGCTGCTGCCTTGCTGCTGCTGAGAAATTCCTCGGTTCGTTTTTTTGCAATACGATCGCCCTCTATTACATGAAACTTAAATATAACTAACTTACTCCTTGTAATGCGAGGATTACAAGGAGATGTTAAGTAATGTTTTATAACGTTTAACTAGTTAACGTTTCCACTACTCGATCTCATACTTCCTCTCGGTGGAAGAGAATGGGCCGCGGCCACGCGGGCCCAATGTGCGTTGGTAGATGACTGTTTCTTCACGATGTTTCCGTCCACCGTTTTGAGACAGGTGAAATAAATTAAAGGTGGTAAATTGTTTAATTTGTGGACGACATCGTTAAACTCGCGACAACCACCCGGATGGGGGTCACACGGAGCTGGAAAGTGTGGCAGGAGACAGGGGAAACCTATAGCCTTAGCATTACGGGCGGAAAAGATGATGACAAAGTATCACTTACCACAAATTCAAACACGAAAGTTAGCGTCTCCCTGGTGTGCACGATGTCGTGGAGTGTCACAATGTTGGCGTGCTTCAACTCTTTGAGTAACGAAGCCTCCCGGATGGCTGTGAACGGCGCCCCCTCTTCTTCTTGCAGTCTGATCTCTTTCAATGCTACCACTTGCTGCGTTAAACTGTGGAAGAAGGAATGATTTTAGTTTGACGCTTTGATATCTATACATATAATAAAACAGTAAAAATACTGTGTCTGTACATTGAATATATTGAAAAAAAAAAATTGAGGGGGGTTTAGAAACAGTAATAGAGCACGAATCCAAAAAAAAAAATCTGTCTGTTTGTCTGTGTGTCTGTTTGTTTGTACACGCTAGTGGAACTACTTGACGGATTTGAATGATTGCTTTTTGTTGTATAGGTATTAAGTCTGGGCAACATATAGGCTATAATTTATCTTGGAAACTTGAACACCTGATGCAGAACCGCAACAGACCAGCTAAACTATAAGAAATACAAAAATGGTACCATATCAAAAATTGTTCCACGTGATGAGCATTTTAAATTTATATATTTATTTTTTATTATTATTATTTATAATGTTTTTTTTTCATTTCTTTTTTCATTTTTTAAATTGTTTTTTGCTGGCATAAGCAACAATATCCGCGTACGAAGTCGCGGGCAGAAGCTAGTTTAAAATAAGGGTCTAAGTAAACACGACCCTTCTTGCATCGGCAAAAGGTTTATAGGGTATAAAGTTTTTCATAGAAAAGGGAGAAACCTCCGACCAGACGGGTGTTAGGTCTGGTGCTGTATTGCTCGACAGTTGATGCTGGTTTCTTTTCATATTATGGTCTAAAGTCGTGGATAACTTTAACTGCGCAATTCAAGATTTTTATATTAGCTTTTCATTTTTGTCATAGATAGCGTTGCACTTGTTTTTACCCGACTACGGCAAAGCCAAAGGAGGGTTATGATTTTGACTGGCTATGTATGTATGTATGTATGTTTGTATGTATGTATGTGTGTATCTTCATCTGTTCCCTCATAGCTTCTAATCTACATAACGGAACTCGACATATGAGGTATCGTTAGAACCGTCTTAATTTTCCGCTGAACATAGGCTACGTGACGTGTCACAAAAAGCGATTTGGCGCCCTCTAGCGGACAAAAAGTAAGGCTTAAAAAATAAAAATGGAGATAAATACTCCGTGTTTGGTATCATTTGAAAGGGCCTCACTTGTACATTTCCAAAATATTGCTCAAATATAAAATCACGCCCTCTAGCGGACAAAAAGTCAAAAGTAAAAAAAAAATTAACACCAAAATTGTTTAAATAAAAAAAAGTAAAAAACTAAAACCCGACTACGACAAAAAGAACGACGCTGAAAAAGTATGAAACAAGATTTTCTGGATAGGACAAAAAGAAAAGCCGTAGTCACACGGTATTAAAGTGTTTAGGTTGGTACCTATAACGTGTGACTACGGCTTCTTCATACTTTTTCAGCGTCGTTCTTTTTGTCGTAGTCGGGTTTTAGTTTTTTACTTTTTTTATGCTATATTTCTGTAGTACTGCTACAGGTTTAGTTGCGCTATTTGGAAGCTGGATACAGTGTCTGATCGCCTGCCGAAGCATATAGTAAGGATTCGGCTTTACACTGATCGATGCTCATTTATTTTATCATGACCGAAAGCAAAGAGTCTTCTAATCGCGAACAGCGTTAAAACATTCGCTCAATCGCCTATGGTCAAAGTAGAGTCTGCCATGACCCTAAGAAAACAAGAGAACTCCAATAACAGGCCGTTTATATATCTTCTGAAATTGAATAGCTGCTCGGGTCCTTTTGACGTCAGACATCCCTTTGATAAAACTGCTCATTATAAATTGTCAGTTCAAGACAATTGTATAGAATGTCTTTCCGAAACAATACTACTTCGTCCACAGTGTTTTGTGCTAATGGCACGTTTAATAAAATAAAACAAGAGTAAGATAGCTTCTCATTGTTTATACCGGTCGTGGGCACGACTAGGCTAGTTCACACGTGAGTCTAGGTAACATACATAAATAATGCAAAGCCTCATTTGCATCGTTAGCCTAGCCATTGAAATTGGAGGAGTATGGAAAAGTAAACAATTTATCGCGCTAGTCGACCTACATCATCTGCCTAGCCTTTTCCCAACTATGTTGGGGTCGGCTTCCAGTCTAACCGGATGCAGCTGAATACCAGTATTTTACATGGAATGACTGCCTATCTGACCTCGACAACCCAGTTTATAATGAGTAATACAATACCCTTTGGTAAGACTTTCAGGACACTAACTACTTATAACGACTGCCAAAGATCTATATCTGGCCGCCGGGACTAACAGCTTAACGTACTTTCCGAGGCCCGGAGTAAACTCGGTATGTAATGGGACGTCACCCATCCATAGACCAATCTAGACAAGCGCAGCTTTATCTAAAGATCGACCCGAGTGGCAGTTATTATTCACGAGCTCCTAGTCGACCTACGACAATGTGTAAAGAAAAGTAGGGTAGGAGGTCCTTGAAGGTTTTATTACCGGATATATGTAATTATGTCAATGTGTCTGTCGGTTACTGGTCAGGAAACTAATACGCTCATTAATATGCTAGACAACTTCTCGTCGTTAAGTAAAGTACCAACTTGATTATGACATTATAATCTAGTAACTTTCTTGCCTAGATTGCCTCGTTGGTCTAGTAGACGCAAGTTGGACTGCTGACCATGAGGGCCTGGGTTTTAGAACCGGGTCAGGCAAAGTGTTATGACGTTTTCAAATCAAAATCAAATTTATTTTCCATCAGAAATTTCTCAGTACCTACCAGCCACGGAGGCTGGATTTGTACCTGGTTGATGGTAAAAGTTTCGCTTCCTATGACATGGGACTTTATAACCCATCCTGGGCAGTCGGGTAAAAACTCAATATAACTGACGAAATGGGGAAACATTAGGTACAGCTCTGCCAAACCTTTGGGTTACTATAGGCGTGATGTCAACTTTCTTGCAAAATTTAATCTTCAAAGCTTTTTGTGGAAGTCTGTTTACAAATTATATCCTAGTTCACATTAAAATACGGTACGTAAAAGCTTATACATAAGTGAAATGCTAGAGGTACCATCTAACCGCTTTTAGCACTAGCTTTTAGCCTCACGAAAGTCTAAGGTATTTATGAGGTACGGGAATGTAGTTACCCGATCTCAAGGCATTCTTGAACTAATTTTGTGAGAGCTAGTTGAACTAACTCTTGTATAGTCAGCAACAGAAGTAGCTTAACATTTCGGAATTTGACGTACAGACGGCTACACATCAAGCTATACATTTCCAGTTTAAGCTAATCTCGCACTGTACGGAAATCCTATACAATGCGAGACCAGCTTATACTGGAAAAGTATAGCTTGATGTGTAGCCGTCTGTACAAGACTCCAGCTATTATTATTAAATTTTCAGAATATTATTCTTTCAAATATTGCTTACTCCTCAATAACTTGTTAGTAACGAGTAATATTATAGTTATATAAAACTACAAAGCCACTGACTCACTCATTGACATGTCGTTTCTCGGAATGGGTGAGAGTTGGGTTAGGGGTATGTTTTGCAAAAATGTGCTATCTGACCAATCGAGTAGAGGAAAATTATAGGGAAAGTTCAAATCCAAGATGGCGGGCGAGTCCATTTCCGGTTTCGGTGGGGGAAAGACTTGGATGGATTTCGACTCAGAGGTCCTATACGAAACCTAGAAGCATTTGAAAAAAAAGTAAAAAAAAAAAAAAAAAACAAGATGGCGGCCGCGCCAGGACGTTTTGAAATTGTTGACTTTTTTCACTCGACTTTGACGAATTGTTTTCTTCTACCAAATTCTAGAACCGCTAACAAAGAGTTTGCCAATTTGTTGGTGATTTTAATGGCAATTGGGAAAAATTATGACATTGTGAAAATCCAAGATGGAGGACGCTGCAGCGGCCATTTTGTAAAAAGTTGGATATTTCAATTATTTTCAAATACATTTTTCGGGTAGTTGGCAACATCAGACGGGTTCGAGTTGTACCGAGCGGTTGTGTGTTTTGTTGACGAGTGTTGCCTGGTGCAAAAAATTTCCCCATTTTAAGGGTATTTTCCCAGATTTTCCCCAAAAACATGAAAAGTAGAAATAATGACATTTTAAATAGAGACTTTGACTAGCCGGCAACATTGGGGTCCCCCAAATGACATTTGACCATTTTGGTTCGTTTTAATTGGCAACCCCAAAAAATATTGAACTTTTTAATTTTTGGGACTTTTTGACTTTGGCGAATTAGTTTGTTCTACCAAACTCAAAAGTTGGCAACACCAAGTACACCAATCGGTGGCCTATATTCTTGACATTTCAGGAAAATTATGACTTTTCAGAAAAACAAGATGGCGAATTCCATGGCGGCCATCTTGTAAAAAGGCCGAAAAATCCCAATTTTCGACACGATAATTGGGACAGCTGGCATCCCCCGACCGGATTGTGTTGTATGGACCGGTTATGTAATTCGTCAAGGAGTGTGGCCTGGTGCAAAAATTTTCCCCATTTTTAGGGAAATTTCCCAGATTTTCCCCGAAAACATGAAAAGTAGAAATAATGACATTTTAAATAGAGACTTTGTCTAGCCGGCAACATTGGGTTCCCCCAAATGACATTTGACCATTTTCATCACTTTCAGCTGGCAACCCCGAGAGCCATTGGCGCTTAAATTTTTGGGTCAGACCCGACTTTGGCGAATTAGTTTGTTCTACTAAACTCAAAAGTTGGCAACACTAAGTACACCAATCGGTGGCCTATATTCTTGACATTTAAGAAAAATTATGACTTTTCAGAAAAACAAGATGGCGGATTCTATGGCGGCCATCTTGTAAAAAGGCTGAAAAGCCCAATTTTCGACACGATAATTGGGACAGCTGGCATGTCCCGACCGGATTGTGTTGTATAAACCGGTTATGTGATTCGTCAAGGAGTGTGGACTGGTGCAAAAATTTTACCCATTTTGAGGGAAATTTCCCAGATTTTCCCCGAAAACATGAAAAGTAGAAATAACAACAATTCGAAAGAAAACTTTGACTAGCCGACAACACTGGAGTCCCCCAAATGACATTTGACCATTTTCATCACTTTCAGCTGGCAACCCCGAGAGCCATTGGTGCTTCAATTTTTGGGTCAGACCCGACTTTGGCGAATTAGTTTGTTCTACTAAACTCAAAAGTTGGCAACACCAAGTACACCAGTTGGTGGCCTATATCCCTGAAATTTCAGGAAAATTATGACTTTTCAGAAAAAAAAGACGGCGGACAGTGTGGCGGCCATCTTGAAAAAATGATGGAAAATCCTAATTTTTGACACGATAAATGGGACAGCCGTTATCCCCCGACCGGATTGTGTTGTATGAAGCGATTGTGTACTTTGTTGTGGAGTGTTACCTTACGCAAAAAAATTCCCCGTTTTTAGGAAAATTTCCCAGATTTGCCCCGAAAACATGAAAAGTAGAAATAACAACAATTCGAAAGAAAACTTTGACTAGCTGACAACATTGAAGTCCCCCAAATGACATTTGACCATTTTCATCACTTTCAGCTGGCAACCCCGAGAGCCATTGGCGCTTCAATTTTTGGGTCAGACCCGACTTTGGCGAATTAGTTTGTTCTACTAAACTCAAAAGTTAGCAACACCAAGTACACCAGTTGGTGGCCTATATCCCTGAGATTTCAGGAAAATTATGACTTTTCAGAAAAAAAAAGATGGCGGACAGTGTGGCGGCCATTTTGTAAAAATGATGAAAAATTCTAATTTTCGACACGATAAATGGGACAGCCGGCATCCCCCGACCGGATTGTGTTGTATGAAGCGATTGTGTACTTTGTTGTGGAGTGTTACCGGCGACCCCCGTAGTGTAGGGGAGGGATAAGGTCACGATAGCTTTTCCTCGGTGGTAGGCAGGTCTTGAGTGGAGCGAAGAGGGGAGGTGGCGAGCGAAGCGAGCCGGCGACCTCCGTAGCGTAACGAAGGTTGAGGGGGTGAAGCGTATAAGTAACTCTCATGAGTAACTTAAGAGTGCAAAACCTCCCGTGTTTGCCCCCTTGTCCCCTCCTACCTTTTTCAATGTAGGCCCATTTGCCCCCCTTCACCCCCCCTTTAGGCGGATCTCGGAAGTTAAGAGACTTGGAACATTTTTTTTTCAGATTCATTGAAAGGGGCAATGAGTTAGTCGACCTGACCTATTTTTATGAGAAACTGGGTTATTATAATTATTGACAAATCTACTTCAAGAATAGAGCATCGTGAAAACTTAGAATAACAACTAACGTAGGTAAGTAAGGTAGGTAAGGGCATCACAATTAATACTTAATAATTATACATATAGGTATGTAACCTAACTTATTAAGACTTGGACAACAAATATACCTACGTACCTATCTACATAATTGGTTCTGCCTACCTTTACTTGTAGATATAACTACTTAAACTGATGGAACAAGCAAATTATGGTCAACTTGATGTTAAATGGTACCTAACTCTTTGCTTCGCAGTTCAGGCACTTATAGAATGTGTCCAATGTGTGAATTAACCAAGGGTATAAAGCAGTGTCTTCTGTCGCGGGTGACGATTTAAATCGCGAGCGCAACGAAGGACACGAGGTTTACTCCCGAGCGTAGCGAGGGTGTTAAAAACTTAAATCACGAGCTAAGCGAGGGATTTAAGACGAGTCCTGAGTGTAGCGAGGGATTTAGCATTTATTAAAAATAATGACAACTAAAAGTAAAAGTTAACATTCGAAACATTGGTCCAATTATTGATAGAAATCACATTCTCCCCCTACAGGATGAATGAAATTCAGTACAATTTCCTTTTTCCTTTAAATCACATTCTCCCCCTAGAGGATGAATGAAATTCAGTATAATTTTCTTTTCCTGTTTTTAACAGATTAAAAATGACTATTGTTATGTTCGCTTTTTGTGGCACAGAATGTCACTTTTTTGAGCAAGTGGTACGAAAAAATAATATTTCCATCTCTACTTTAAATTCTTCAATAACATAGATTTTACTTGACAGATAGCATTATTCAGAGATTGTGAAATTATGTACATAGTCAAATAACTTTATTTACTAAAAAGCTTCTATGAATATGTACAAGTATTTATACCATAAATAGTTGAGCTATCTGCAAAGGATAAATGTTATAAATGTTTCAAACAACTTGAAATTTAATTGCTGGTCGTTATTTAAAAAAATACAATACATTTACACATATATTTTATTTATTAAAATATAAAGGAGGTGTTTTTTTTTGGCCAAACCATGTACCAAGGTACAAATTACTATTTAAGCTGTTGCCTGTTGCAAAAAAATCCCCATTTTTAGGGTATTTTCCCAGATTTTGCGTTTTACGTTTTGAATGCGTTAGTCGAAATCATTTTTCAAAGCTCCCCCTCTCCCCCACTTCACGCCCCGCGAGCTGCGCGCAGCTCGCGCAGCCACGCAAATACTAGTTATACTATATAAAGCTAAATTACCACTGACTCACTCACTGACTGACTGACAGAATTGTTCTCCCAGATGGTGGATGGGGAGGTGGGTATATTTTGACAGATTCGTAAACAATCAACTCTCATGACTATGGGAAAAGTCCCAAACCCCCCCTTTCCCCCCCCCTTCTCCCCCCTCCCTATCGTATCTCGGAAACAAAGAGACTTTACGTGTTTTTTTTTAGGGATTCGTATAGAGGGGGCTCGGTAAAGTAAAAATCATTTTTCAAAGTGGCCCCCCTTTTCCCCCTTCTCCCCTCCTTTAGGCGGATCTCGGAAATAAAGAGACATTACGTGTGTTTTTTAAGGGATTCGTATAGAGGAGGCTCGGGGAAGTAAAAACCATTTTTCAAATTTGACCCCCTTGCCCCCCTTCACCCCCCCTTTAGGCGGATCTCGAAAGTTAAGAGACTTGGAACGAATTTTTATTCAGATTCTTATAGAGGGGCATTGCGTTAGTCGAAATCATTTTAAGAAACTCCCCCCTCTCCCCCCCTTTACCCCCGCCCTCTTTACCTCTTTTTAGCAGAATTGTTCTCCCAGATGGTGGATGGGGAGGTGGGTATATTTTGACAGATTCGTAAACAACTAACTCTCGTGAGTATGGGAAAAGTCCCAAACCCCCCCTTTCCCCCCCCCTTCTCCCCCCTCCCTATCGTATCTCGGAAACAAAGAGACTTTACGTGTTTTTTTTAGGGATTCGTATAGAGGGGGCTCGGTAAAGTAAAAATCATTTTTCAAAGTGGCCCCCCTTTTCCCCCCCTTTAGGCGGATCTCGGAAATAAAGAGAATTTGCGTGTTTTTTTTTTTGGATTCGTATAGAGGAGGCTTGGGGAAGTGTAAACGATTTTTCAAATTTGACCCCCTTGCCCCCCTTCACCCCCCCCTTTCGGATCTCGGAAATAAAGAGAATTTACGTGTTTTTTTTTAAGAAATTCGTATAGAGGAGGCTCCGAAAAGTAAATACCATTTTTCAATGTTGACCCCCTTGCCCCCCTTCACCCCCCCTTTAGGCGGATCTCGGAAATAAAGAGACATTACGTGTGTTTTTTTAAGGATTCGTATAGAGGAGGCTCGGAGAAGTATAAACCATTTTTTAAATTTGACCCCCTTGCCCCCCTTCACCCCCCCCTTTAGGCGGATCTCGAAAGTTAAGAGACTTGGAACGAATTTTTTTTCAGATTCATATAGAGGGGCATTGCGTTAGTCGAAATAATTTTTATCAACTCCCCCCTCTCCCCCCCTTCACCCCCCCCCTCTTTACCTCTTTTTTTACTCCTGAAAAAATTTTTGATTCTTACCTAAATCTATTTGAGGGGCGTTGAAATTTGTATACCCTCCCCTCCCCAACCTCCCCTAAAATTAAAAGGGCTGTAACTTCATAACGGTTAGAGATAGCCATTAGGTGTTTGAACAAATATTATAGTAGGCGTCGAAACCTGTCCGGTGGTAATACAGCGGTAAAGCGAAGGAGGGAGCGGGCGAGCGAAGCGAGCCGGCGACCCCCGTAGCGTAGGGATGTCATGATAGCTTTCCGGTGGTAGGTAGGTCCTGAGTGGAGCGAAGGTTGAGTGGGTGAAGCGTAACTCAGGGGCGACGACAAGCAAACTTTAGGGTAATGTATTTTTAGTGGTAGTAGGAGGTAGTAGGTAGGTAGTTGGTAGGTAGGTAGTAGGTAGGTGTAGGTAGGTAGTAGATAGGTGTAGGTAGGTAGTAGGTAGGTGTAGGTAGGTAGGTGTAGGTAGGTGTAGGTAGGTGTAGGTAGGTGTAGGTAGGTGTAGGTAGGTGTAGGTAGGTGTAGGTAGGTGTAGGTAGGTGTAGGTAGGTGTGGGTAGGTGTAGGTAAGTGTAGGTAGGTGTAGGTAGGTAGTTGGTAGGTGTAGGTAGGTAGTTGGTAGGTGTAGGTAGGTAGGTGTAGGTAGGTAGGTGTAGGTAGGTAGGTGTAGGTAGGTAGGTGTAGGTAGGTAGGTGTAGGTAGGTAGGTGTAGGTAGGTAGGTGTAGGTAGGTAGGTGTAGGTAGGTAGGTGTAGGTAGGTAGGTGTAGGTAGGTAGGTGTAGGTAGGTAGGTGTAGGTAGGTAGGTGTAGGTAGGTAGGTGTAGGTAGGTAGGTGTAGGTAGGTAGGTGTAGGTAGGTAGGTGTAGGTAGGTAGGTGTAGGTAGGTAGGTGTAGGTAGGTAGGTGTAGGTAGGTAGGTGTAGGTAGGTAGGTGTAGGTAGGTAGGTGTAGGTAGGTAGGTGTAGGTAGGTAGGTGTAGGTAGGTAGGTGTAGGTAGGTAGGTGTAGGTAGGTAGGTGTAGGTAGGTAGGTGTAGGTAGGTAGGTGTAGATAGGTAGGTGTAGGTAGGTAGTACCGCGAGCTGCATTGGAACATTTTATTTTTCAGATTCATTGAGAGGTGCAATGCGTTAGTCGAAATCATTTTTCAAAGCTCCCCCTCTCCCCCCCTTCACGCCCCGCGAGCTGCGCGCAGCTCGCGCAGCCACGCAAATACTAGTTATACTATATAAAGCTTAATTACCACTCACTCACTCACTGACTGATTGACATAATTGTTCTCCCAGATGGTGGATGGGGAGGTGGGTATATTTTGACAGATTCGTAAACAAATAACTCTCGTGAGTATGGGAAAAGTGCCAAACCCCCCCTTTTTGCCCCCCTTCTCCCCCCTCCCCATCGTATCTCGGAAACTAAGAGACCCGTATTTTTGTTTTTTTACAGATTCGTATAGAGGAGGCTCGGTATAATAAAAATCATTTTTCAAAGTGGCCCCCCTTTTCCCCCTTCTCCCCCCTTTTAGGCGGATCTCGGAAATAAAGAGACATTACGTGTGTTTTTTTAGGGATTCGTATAGAGGAGGCTCGAGGAAGTAAAAACCAATTTTCAAATTTGACCCCTGTGCCCCCCTTCATCCCCCCTTTAGGCGGATCTCGGAAGTTAAGAGACTTGGAACATTTTTTTTTTCAGATTCATTAAAAGGGGCAATGCGTTAGTCGATATAATTTTTCAAAGCTCCCCCCTCTCCCCCCCCCTTCACCCCCCCCCCCCCTCTTCACCCCTTTTTTCAGTTTTGTTTACGGATTCGTATATAGGAGGCTCGGGAAAGTAAAATCCATTCTTAAAATTTGACCCCCTTGCCCCCCTTCACCCCCCCCTTTGGCAGATCTCGGAAGTTAAGAGACTTGGAAGATTTTTTTTTTCAGATTCATCGCAAGGAGCCTATCCTGTGGTGGTACCGGTAAAGCGAAGGGGGGAGCGGGCGAGCTAGCGAGCCGGCGACCACCGTAGCGTAGGGATAATGTCATGATAGTTTTCCGGTGGTAGGTAGGTCCTGAGTGGAGCGAACCTGCGAGACCGAGTGGAGCAAAGGGTGGAGGTGGCGAGCGAAGCGAGCCGGCGACGTCCTTAGCGTAACGAAGGTTGAGTGGGTGAAGCGTTACTCAGGGGCGACGACAAGCAAACTTTAGGGTAATGTTTTTTTAGTGGTAGTAGGAGGTAGTAGGTAGGTAGGTGATAGGTAGGTAGTAGGTAGGTGTAGGGGTAGTAGGTAGGTGGTAGGTAGGTGGTAGGTAGGTGTAGGTAGGTAGTAGGTAGGTGTAGGTAGGTGCAGGTAGGTGTAGGTAGGTAGTAGGTAGGTGTAGGTAGGTGGTTGGTAGTAGGTAGGTGTAGGTAGGTAGTAGGTTGGTAGTAGGTAGGTGTAGGTAGGTAGTAGGTAGGTGGTAGGTGTAGGTAGGTAGTAGGTTGGTAGTAGGTAGGTGTATATAGGTAGGTATATCAGATTCATTGAAAGGGGCAATGCGTTAGTCGAAATTATTTTTCAAAGCGCCCCCTCCCCCTTTCTTCACGCCCCGCGAGCTGCGCGCAGCTCGCGCAGCCACGCAAATACTAGTCTAACAAGTATAAATTTAAAAAAAACTGCTTTGAAACGTTAAGTAGTGTTAATCTACTTCTGATGCTGACTGTACTTAGTGGAGAAGAGTAGGACTCATGTTGAAATTGTTGTGTTGTCGTTTCAAGGAAATTTGAAACGCTATGAATATTGAAGTCTACCTACGCTCCATTGAAGCCATAGGGTTGTCCCTTTTAATGTTGATGATTATCGACTGGCCTGTTGGTCTAGCGGTTAGTGACCCTAACTGCTATGCCGGAGGTCGTGGGTTCGATTCCCACCCAGGACAAATGTTTGTGTGATGAGCACGATCATTTGTTCTGTGTCTGGGTGTAATTTATATAATAATAATAATAATAATATTCCACAACTATCACACAACGCCATCTAGTCCCAAGCTAAGCAGAGCTTGTGTTATGGGTACTAGACAACTGATAAACATACTTATATATTTCTAAATACATACATATTATAGATAAATTACACCCAGACACAGAACAAATGATCGTGCTCATTTATTAATTTATTCATTTTTTAATTTATCTATAATATGTATGTATTTAGAAATATATAAGTATGTTTATGAGTTGTCTAGTACCCATAACACAAGCTCTGCTTAGCTTGGGACTAGATGGCGTTGTGTGATAGTTGTGGAATATTATTATTATTGTTTTTTTTTTCTTAAATATTTTTATTCTGTTGTGATCAATAAATCGAATTGAAATAACTAGCTTACTACAACTAGTGATGTGCAATTCTGCTATAAATAATTAACATATTATTAATATTAAGAACGAATATTATTATAAATTATTATTATCAATGAACTTTCCTTCATATTACACAGTTTTAGATTAATAAAATGTTATTTAATGTTATTATGTAAAGTTGGACCAGTGTAAAAAAAAATTTTTTTTTGGTGTTATGTGATTCTCACTTAATTATCACGGGGGTGGCAGAGGGGGGTCAAAATTTTGGTCCTTTTTTGTCTAGGAAGCTCCGTTTTCGAGATATTTCAATTTAATTTTTTTTCATACTGCACAGTTTTAGACTAATAAAATGTTATTTAATGTTATTAATAAGTAAAGTTGGACCAGTGTAAAAAAAGAATTTTTTTGGTGTTACGTGATTCTCACATAATTATCACGGGGGTGGCAGAGGGGGGTCAAAATTTTGGTCCTTTTTTGTCTAGGAAGCTCCGTTTTCGAGATATTTCAATTTTAATTTTTTTCATACTGCACAGTTTTAGACTAATAAAATGTTATTTAATGTTATTAATAAGTAAAGTTGGACAAAAAAAATTTTTTGGTGTTATGTGATTCTCACTTAAATGTCACGGGGGTGGCAGAGGGGGGTCAAAATTTTGGTCCTTTTTTGTCTAGGACGCTCCGTTTTCGAGATATTTCAATTTCAATTTTTTTTACAGAAACTTTGAACGCCCATAATTCGACAACAAAAATCATTCTTACCTTTCAAAATTAGTAGGAAGTTTAAAATACAATATCTCCGGTTTTGATGAAGCCGAGTTTAAACACCCGTATAGGTTCCCGGCATTTAAAAAAGATTGGAGGATATTAATTTAAAAAAAAACTTTTACGTAAACTAATCACTCGTCTCGGCGCGGCACGCACAACTGAGAGCACTGCGATGTTCGCTAGCTGGCCCTGTCGATGCGCATGTTTGTGTGAGTGTGCGGTTTCGAGCGTTTGTAGGCAGTTTCCGTACTGTCCATATTTATATTGTGACTGCGTTGTTGGTCTAGTTGCAAGCGCGACTGCTACACATGAGGTTCAGGTTCGATTCCCGGATCGTGGAATGTGTTATTGGGGTTTTCAATCAGGAATTTCTCAGTAGCAGCCACGGAGTCTGGATTTGTGCCCGGTTGATGGCAATAGGCTCGCCCCTATAAGTAATGCTGGAGGCCTTAAACTCAAGATATACCTCCACAGGATTTGTTCGGATAAGCAGTAGCCAGTCTCGAGATACCATATCAGAAAAACATGGGACTTCAAGATAACTGGCAAAACGTGGGTGTACTATGAGAAACACCTGCGCCTAACCCTTCGGGTATAGCAGGCGTGCTGTTACGCTATGAATACGATAATTTAGGAGTTGAACGGTCTTATTACAACTCAATAAGGTACAGTTCTTCATTCAATATTCACGAGCAATGAACACTGCAAGTTCCGTTTGACTTGGCCCACTCGACCTGACTCCACCGGGGGTTTAGCATATTAATTCCTGAACTAAATATACGAGAGTTTTTAACGTTTTTTATTTGGCGTGAGTCCTGATATTAAAATTAACGAGCTGGAATGTTGAACGCTGTTAAGCCAATGAAAGATAAATCTGAAAAATATTCCGGTTTGGATTTTATTATTTTTAAAATGCTCTCAACTCGAAATGTTTGCAGTGTTTTGATATCAAATTGGATAACAGCGTGGTGTTTTATATATCGAGTGACTTCAAAGGTCGATTTCCAAGTGGAAACGAGAGAGACTTTGACAAATACGCCACAAAGGCGACATTGTTGCGAAAATACGAACTCGGAAACGGATGACGAGAAAAGAACTTTTTTTTACATGAATACTTGATTTGAAAAAGTGTTATGTAAGGGACAATGAAAATGCGAGATTGAAGAAATATTTGAGTATTAAAAAAAGTAAAGATCATAACAATATCACGCCTTGTAGTCCTGAAGGGTTTGGCAGAGGTGTACCTAACGAGTATACCCACATTTCGCCAGTTAGACCCATATAACTAGGGCGAGCCTATTGCTATCAACCGGACACAAATATAGACTCCTATTGAGAAATTCCAAATGAAAAAACCCAATATCACTTTGCCCGGGAATCAAACTCAGGACCTCGATCTCAGCAGCCGCACTTGCGACCGATAGACCAACCAGGAAGTCAAAAAGTAAAAGAAACATACAGATAACTCCAACACTGATTACGGAATACTAACAAAAGATAGTCAAATAAGCAATAAAGATAAACAAATCTATAGTAATAATCAACTGTGTAATATACAATCTATTTGAGTTAATAAATTCATTAAAAGCAAGGCTATTTGAAAGTTATCAGACAAGGAACTCTTTACTTTAGCGAGTGATAGTAAAGATTCGCTGAAATGTGGCCCGTTCGCATCTACTTGAGTCACTCCCTCGACGAAAATTTAAATATTGATGTTCCTTACGAAATGCATAAATATTTATAAAGCTGATTACTTTTACTGTGGAATAATTAATTTCGTTGTGTCAATTAGGCAACTTCCTTATTATGCTGTGTGATTTTATTCAAAGGGAAATATTGCTTGAGATCGTTTTTGTTTGGTACTTCTTATTTTGTATTGGCAGAAACTAACACTATACCATCATCATCTGCCTTGCCATTTTACCAAAATTGGGGTCAGGGGCACCTCTACGACCCAATTGGTACCCCTTGATTTCGCACCTCTTAGATTTCATGAAATCTTTGATTACGAAAGATTAATATCCAAAGGTTAGTAAATAGTAATTTGACAGCACGGTTGGCGTAGTGGCTGAGAGATTGGACTGCTGCGCTGCGTGTCGCGGGTTCGATCCCCGCACGGAACAAATATTTGTATGGCCTACAGATAGTTGTTTCGGGTCTGGGTGTGTTTGTGTATATTGTGAGTTTGAATGTTTGTAAACGCACCCACGATACAGGAGAAATTCCTAGTGTGGGGCAACGTTTAAAAAAAAAAAACAAAAAAAAAACTAAAACAATTAAAAGTCCTGGTTTGTTGCTGGTCTGTTAGTGGTTGGCTGGTGGTTGCTGGTCTGGTGGTCGTTAATACCTCGTAACAAGGTCGCCTATCTATGTACAAGTACCGTACATATAGTTTAAATTAATAATAACAACAATTCAGCCCGTGTTAGGATGAATTTAGAAAAGGTTTTCGCCGAAATGATGGCTGCTAATCTTATAGGTAACATTATAGTTAGTTACAATTAGTTCGTCAGAGCTCGCTCCGAAACTCCCGAAGGGATCACTTAATTTCCCGGGATACGAACTATCGTATACGAGAGATAAAAGGATTATACTGTGGTAGTTGTTGCCGTCGACTTCGTTCGCATATTAAATAAGCAGTACTCGATAGTTTTTTCTACTGATGTTGTAGGTGTGTGACATAATCAACACGCTTGTAATAACCCCGAAGGGTTAGGCAAAGGTGTACCAAATGGTACACCCACATTTCGCCAGTTATGTATAAATCTCATGTAATTGGGGGCGAGCCTATTGCCATCATTGCTGCTACTGAGAAATTACTGATGGAAAAACCCAATAACACTTTGCCCGACCCGGTAATCGAACCCAGGACTCCACGCTCAGCAGGCGCGCTTGCGAAGCAGTCTCAGGTAGGTATGTTAGTATGTATCATAGTAACTAAAAATAAAGAGACATTCACATAACTATGCCCCTTTCTAGAGATTCCTTAGGTATATTCGATAGTGCTATTATTTTATTAGGTTCGACACTTTGTAGTGTAGGTACGTTTCTGAAAGCAATACGGTAAAAATATATGCTTTGAAAAAACTATTCTAGGTTCTCATAACCTTTAAGGCACCAGCCAGGCAGACGTTATTTTGAACGCTAACATAACTTAAATAAGGTTGTAAATAAAAACGTGTACTCACTTGCTATAACCTTTATACACTGTGGCGTAGGAACCCTCACCAAGTTGCTCGAGTTTTATGTAGGCTTCGGATTTCCCGAAGGGAGAGTCACCCTGTTGACAGACAGAAAACATTCATTAATCAACTGAATACATTGAAATAATCTTGTAATTTACGACACCGCACAAACATACTGAAATTAGGATTAGGGAATAAATTGGACAAAGTTGTTAGTGTTGTTGTTATTGTATAATTTGCACGAACGACTTAGCTGTTTTTCCCACAATTCGTTCATGGATCGACTATATTATCTTTCACCTGGATACGGCACGCAAAGAACCGGAAAATATGGCAGAAGGGAAGGCTTATATCAGTGGATGATTCAGGGCCGATATGCTGATGATGACGGGCAGACGGTACCCAGGTAAGTTACCTAGTAGATGGATTGGAAAGTCAAATAGGCACTATACTACAAGCAGTCATTTCAAGTAAACTATAGAAGTCGACCTGAACGTACCATACCTAGTTGGTAAAACGCGGTATTTAATTTATAACTGTAACTCATCATCACCAACGTCATCAATCATCACAATACGTAGTAATTTAACAGAATAATGAATTAGTTCAATGTAAAGGAGAGCCAGTATTTTACCGTGCATTTGTTATTAACGTCGCCCTCGCGTCGAGAAAATAAGAGTTAAATGATCGCTCGTCCTCTATCAAACCTCCTTCATGAGGTTGAATAATATTAGCTGAATATCGAAACGAAATTTTCTTGCACAGCTTAATATCATCATTCTCTTGTCCTTATCCCAATTTACAGTACGATCAAATTATCTTGACAGGTCTGAACATAGGCTCTGCGAACTTTTACGCATGTAAACTTGTGAAGAAAACTGTTATTGCCAGATAAACCAATACCTATACGATCAGAAAATATCTAATTTAAACAGTGAGAAATACAAATAAAATAAATATCATAACACTTTTAAACATTAGTTGTAACAAAATGACCTGCACGAAGTTCGGACCTGCCAAGATAATTTGATTGCACTGTATTTGAGGTAGGCGCAGCGTGTCTCCTTCTTCCATACTAAATCTATTACTCGCCAACTCATGAGACACCTCTTTTCTTGCTATATCATCATTTACACATTCCATTCATCATTTCTTTGGTCTTCCAGCATAATAATATCAATAAATAATACCTAACTCAAAGTAAAACAGTAGCTGTTAACTTTGCCCATTTTACTACCGCATTAAATCCCAGTAAGCACAACAGGGGTTATTTATAACTATTAGTTTATATTGTGAAGTATCGTCACTTAGAAAGCCGCCGACGCTTCTCTGCCTTCTTTTCTCACTCTTTTAAATAAGACTTTCAGCGACGGAAAGCAGGGATAGTCTAGTGGTGTGACCGTCGGGAGTCCGACGGTCATTTGTTGATTTGAATTCGAATTAAATATCACTTGCTTACCAACCCGCACTGGGCCCGCGTGGTGGATTATAGCCCATCCCTCTCCTAGAGAGGAGGCCTGAGTCCCTGCAGTGGGAACATTATAGGCTGATTATGCTTATTATCACTTGCTTTGGTGAAATAAAACATCATGAGTAAACCAGAATGCCTGAAAGATATTTTTCGACGGAAGCCAAATCAGAGGCCCATGGGCGGCAGAAAAACTCTGACACCAAGTTAGGCACTAACTAAATCGTAGCGGCGATCGGCGGCGGCGACCTCTCGCGTCCGGCCCTGGTGCAAGCCATGGTCCGGGGCGAAGAGGAATGGGACGCCGTCGCCTCGTTCTGCGAAGCAGTGATGCTAGCGAAGGAGGTGGCGGAACGAGAGAGGGAGAGAACCTCTCAACGTCCCAGCCGCCGCGGAAGGCGCTCCGGGCGTCGGGGGTCACGCGATGACCTCCGGCCACCGTAGAAGCGGGCCTGTGGACGGTGAGTAACGGGCTAGCTCGCCGTCCGGCCGTCGTCATGACGGCAACAGACCGTGTCGGCGGCGCGTACGTGTTCCACGCGCGCCTCAAAGATATGTCAGCAATATGGAAGGGGCCCGCAAGGGCCGACGCCCGTCGGGGCTGTGGATTGTCGAAAGGTTAACGCGGCTCCGACACAAGGACGAAGAAGGAACATGGGTTTGGTTTTTAGTCAGTAGAAGTCTGACACTCCCCTTCGCTCTGCCCAAGAGCGGGGGGGGTTATTCGATGATTTTCCACCCACCAAAAAAAAAGGCACTAACTACACGATGAAGAAGAAAAAGGGAAAATCACCAAGAAAATTGCTCTATTATGAATATGAGCTCATGCTATTGGTGGATGTTAACCTCATTGACCGCTTCATCGCAAAGCTCTACCTCAGAAAGTTAGCCCAACTTTAGGGTCTGGTTTCAACAAAAGCCAAGACGAGCGGAGTGCAGTGACGAAATCTCCTAACCGCTTCAATTAGAATACACATTGCGTCTCTTTTCTGTTCCTTGATGGGTCAAATCATGCAAGTCTCCACTACTCTCCAATTTGGTGGCCCCTTATGATGGACTTCCTTTTCGATTTTCCTGCAGTGCGCTTCCTTGCACAGGTCAAGTGGGAAGTCAGGACAAACTCTAAATATTTGGCTTAGCTAATGCACTTACAGTACCCGGCGATAAATATTGCACATCGACCTTTGGAGAAACTATATACGAAATGACTGTTCGAGACATCTCTTTTCCGCTGTGCTTTTTTATATAACTGCCGCAAGCTAGGTCGGTTCGAAAATGTTTCACAGCCAGCTAAATACAAAATAAGAACTTGATTAACGCATAAATTGCATTGATTTTTCCAAAGGTCGATGTGCAATATTTATCGCCGGGTACTGTACGCATACTTGCATGTTCGAATAAAATTCCACATATAAAGTGAACGCCTCGTAAACATAACCGACTTACGGCGACGGCGACGGCGACGGTTATCGGTAGCTAAAATACTTGAATTCGTGTTTAAAACGTTAATTGGACGATTTAAAGTGGTTTACTGGTTGATAGACGAGTTGGGTGTAATAAATTTATATCGATTGCATTTAATAAACTTGAAAAAAAAATGGATGGATGGAGAGGGAGAGGAAGACCAAAGAAAAGATGGATTGAGTGTGTGAGGAGTGTTATGTAAGAAAACCGGCCAAGAGCGTGTCGGGCCACGCTCAGTGTAGGGTTCCGTAGTTTCCCGTCCGTCACAATAACTGAGTTATGAGTTTAAAGGTGGGTATCCATTATGTTTTTTACATATTTTTAATTTTTTTTTTTTTTACTTTCAAAATGATTTTCCTAGAAAGTCCATAAAAAGTTCTACTTTTCAGATTTTTTTCATATTTTCTAAACTCATGGTTAAAAAGTTAGAGGGACACACATTGTTTTTTACTTTTGGAGCGATTATTTCCGAAATTATTGACATTATCAAAAAATGACTTTAGTAAACCCTATTCATTTTTAAATACCTTTCCAACAATATATCACACGTTAGAGTTGAAATTAAAAAAAAATCACTTCCCACTTTACATAGGATTAGGGGGGCTACGGGCTACCCTAATAAAACACTTTTTTTCCAATTTTTATTTTACCACTTTGTCGGCGTGATTGATACACATATTGGTACCAAATTTCAGCTTTCTAGTGCTAACGGTCACGGAGATTAAGCGAGGACGGACGGACGGACAGACAGACATGGCGAAACTATAAGGGTTCCTAGTTGACTACGGAACCCTAAAAAGGAATAAATGATAACGTGACGACTGACAGGGCAGAATGGAAGAAAAAAACGTGTTGCGCCGACCCCAAATAAATTGGGCTAAGGGCAGGAAGATGATGATTATTGAATAAACTTGAAAGATGGTGTATTGGTGTTTCAAGTAATGAAATTTGATCATGATCATTCTCATTTCAGTCGATAGACTTCAACTGCTGGACAAGCGCTTTCCCCAAGTGTCCGCCATATTTGACCGGTTCTTTGCGTCTCGCATCCAGCTGACTATTATACGTTTATATATATATTTTTTCCATACACCAATTTATTTGGGATCGGTGCAGCTTGTTTTTTTTCATTCATCTATGCTTTTCTATTACGTTTATCAAGTAAGACATAGAAATACACAGTGTGTTATTTCATAAAGCAATAAATCTTAATTTTAGTTTCATTGTTCACACAGAACTTCCTCGTTGCCAACGACCACAAAAACAAAACTGCAGGCAAAAACCTTTTCCAAACACAAAGTATCACAAATGACTGGTATCCCAGAATTACTCCGCGATCTAATCGCGCCATCTATCAACGTCGCCGTTGGTCCTACTCGGCCTATTTGTAAGCTAGCAACACCACGCTCCACCGCGGAACATACACTAAAGGTGGCTTTACACTCTCGCCGAGATACTACAAGGCAGGGCGAGTGCGACAGTGTAGTAAATCTTGTTCTCCCCGTCATTGCGATTTTATTTTATCTTAGACCTAGGTACTTTCTAGTTACAAAGATATTTTTTTTTTTTTAATAACTTCTAGTTTTTAAAGTTATACCTTTACTTTAAATACCTCCATGCATATAAATTCAATGCATACAATCACAATGTTTTGAGTAAGTTACATTGAGTTTTTTAGGAAAAACCAGGAAAACCCAGATTTTTTAGACCATTTAAAAGTCGTTTCTCATCAATATTTTTTTACAAAGTTATTTACTTTGCTAATGCTTGGTTGACGGCTTTGAAAAGGGTTCCTTTACACCTTGTACAAGAGAACTTATCTAGCCTTGGTGTAAACTCTCGCATTCGCCCTGCCTCGTAGTGTCTCGGCAACAATGTACACTCACCTTAACATTTATCATCATTCTTTTATATCTGTGCAAAATGGAAGTGAAAATAAATATGGAAGTGGGTGGTACACACGGCTACACGTCAAGTTATACATTTCCAGTATAAGCTGGTTTCGCATTGTATAGGATATCCGTACAGTGCAAGATCAGTACTGGAAGTATAGCTTGATGTGTAGCCGTGTGTACTATGTTTGAGTTTACGTTGACATGCGGTAATAATAGTAAACAGTTTTAGAAATGGTATCTGGCTGAGATATTATGTTTGAAATCAAGTCTGTGTATGTTTACGTGCTTGAAAACAATTTGTCTGTAATACCTGAGATGAGTCTAGTTGCGGTTTTCTCTTTGCATACCTGAACGAATTTGAACCGTGTGATATTTTCCTTAGGTACCTTTAGAAATATTCACTTCTACTAGTAGGTAATATAAGTTAGATTTGCATGCGGGAATTCGTGGATCAAACAATACCGGGAAATCCCGGAACAACAATCTTGCTACCTAACCTAGTTCTGTGATTATAGCTTCCCGGTATTCCAGGTTCCAACAAGAACCTATTTACTAGTTACGGCTAATGTAAACTCGGTTCTGCAAGAGTAACAATAATAGGGAACAACAGCTACGTAATTAACAGGTGCGCAGTACTCGCAACTGGTTTGCGTGTATGAATGTGGACGAGGCAAAAGAGTGTTGCCCAAATGCAAGACCAAGACGAGACTTAGCCAGTCTTGGTCTTGGTCTTGCGTCAATACACCTGGTCTTGGTCTTGGTCTTGGTATTGCGCTCTCAAGTCTTGGTCTTGGTCTTGCAGCAAGAGTCTCGCAAGTCTTGCAAATACCTATTAGCCTATCGCTATTTACTAAATACGTTAGTTTAGATCTAAGAACAACGTAACAGAGTAGGTACATGTTTACATTGACAGTTTAAATTGACATAGGCATAGTAAACCACCAAATTAATTAAATTAACTTTATAATAATTATTAAAAAAATATGCAATTTAGTCCCTAAGCGTAATTAGTGACTTTAGGTAGGTACCTATTATGATTTACTGAGCGTGTTTAGTGGCTATCCTAAACTCTTCACAAACAGCTTGCGGTTAAAATAATTATCACTTACATATTTTTCATCATCGCCTCGACTTGATAATTCTAACTAATAAAATTTGTCGTCGTCGAAACAAAATACCTACTTAATTTAATTCAATTAATTAATTTATTCAGACATACAAATATCCATACAGTTGTACACAAATTCGCCAAAACATAGAAAGAAAATAATAACGCCCAGATCTCAGTTTGACTAAACTGCGAGACGCAAGAGTCTTGCAGGCTAAGTCTTGTTCTTGCTCAAATCTTGCAGGGTTCAGTCTTGGTCTTGGTCTTGCTACATTAGGTCGGTCTTGGTCTTGGTCTTGCGAAAATGCAAGAACAAGACCAAGACTGCAAGACCAAGACCGATTTTGGGCAACACTAAAAAGGAGTATGTAAGGAATGTAGCTGGTGGCGTTGTGGTTTCTGCGTACCCCCAAAAGAGCGTGAGTTTATATATGTAGCTATGTAATATATGAATCATCTTACTCCAAAGGCACTAAACCGCTTGGTGCGTCGGTTGGAGTGTTCATGGTTGGGCCCTAGATAGGCCTCAGACTTGGGCCTGGGCGGTCGCTTCGGCCTCATGACTACCCGCGCCTCTTCCCTGGCACCTTCGTCGAGGAGTTTCGAGTCTGAAGACACGGAAAGCTGTCTTCTTACACGATACTCGCCGTTACCGCCGCCGCCGCTCCATTCTGTATAACAAAAGAAACATTGATTTAAAAACACATATACTTTTTTAATTGCAAAATGGGCTTAGGCCCGTAATCCACCAAAGCGGAGAGGAGCGGAGACGAGAGGAGATGTGCGGAAATCGGCCAATCACATTAGTTAAAACTTACATCTGGTCTTTCGCCTTTCCTGTGATTGGTCGAATTTGGCACATCTCCTCTCCGCTCTGCTCGTCTCCGCTTTGGTGGATTACGGGCCTTACTCTTGACCTCGATTACGCCACTTATTCTTAACGTTTGATGTTTTAAGGAAAGTCTTGGTAAGTAAAGCAAAGCCGTGATATTTTAAGGAAAGTCTTGATAGGTACGAAAATCAAAGGTTAGCAGTCCGATAAATCAACTCGTGCGTAAAATTCTCGTGAGAACCAAACGGGAACTCTGACATTTCCTTTTGGAAATATCCTGACACAAATCCCGTCCACGTGTAGGCAGCAGAATTACAGATATTTTGCCAGCAATAGCTCTTTTGATAAACCCAATACACAGCACCGTCATACAAATGGTAAATTTTCCTCTTTTGTACATATGACGCAGCAATTTACCTCCCCTCCCAATTTGCCTCACGATACAATCATCAACCGCACTCTAAAATGAAAACATTTTCAATGAAAGCTTCGTCAATTGACAAAATAAAAAATCCCGCCGGAAAATTTTGCTCAAGCACTTAGTAGGCAAATTAATTCACGAAAATAAAAAATGGCGTGTTGATGCGACGTTGTTTGAAAGAAGCTATTTTTCCTGCAGACGTCAATATCCCGGGTTCCCGGTATCGGGAATTGAAGCACTCGGAAAGCCCGTTAACGTCACAAAGACGCGGCATCGATGCGACGGATGTAAACTTGCGACGAATAAATCATTCGCAGACATAGAATCGTTTGAAGAAGAACAAATCGATTATAGAGGCTATCGATCACTATGATTGAAACGAGTAAAAGATAAACGATAGTGTCCAGTTGTCCATTTGTTTAACGTATCACAAAAAGTTTCAACGATTAAATCGAATAAAACAAAATCGACTCCCGAGTGACTCTGATCTGAAGAAGTTCATGATAAGTTGTGAGACCATTGCAGTACAAAAGAACCAACACTTATTTTATATTAAGAAAGTTACAGACCTCAAGTAACTTCCTCTTGTCGCCGAAATATAATTTAGGAGTTACATAGCAGTGATGGGTAGGTCAATTTTGCGTGCGGCATAACGCGTATCCAGGGTAATGTATAAGTGGGTCACGGGGTGGTACGGGTGCGGTAGATACTACCCCCGTTAGGGACTTCGGAGCGATTCCGGCAAACCCAACGATAATTTTATTGCGAAGTCCCCATTGGCCGCTTCTGTTAACTCGATTCAAATATCGAGATCAATTCGATTTGAAGGGACGTAAAAATTACTAAGATAAACAAGGGAAGCCAATTAAAAACCTCGGAATTTTCATTTAGAATCGTCTTTATTCCCGTCTCCCTGATTAATGATTCGACATACAGGTGGTTTTTAAGCTGATGTAGGTCACTTAGCCATTTATTTTACTTATTTTGGGAGGAAAATATGCTTGATAGGAAACTAAAAGTTGCTTGAAAACAGACGAAAAATAATAACCGCCATGTATTCAAACCAGCTGAAAAGTAAGTAACGTCCTAGGAAAATCCGTACCTGATCTGCACGATTCATGCATCTTGTTCCAAAAAGTTAAAACCATTCTTAATATGTTTTTCGTAAACATTTCAATAAACGAGGCTATGTCCACAGTCCCCACGCTACGCAAGTGACAAGAAAAGACATAAGATAACCATAGATGACAGCATGTCATTTGCTTTCTTTTAACTCTATATGCATAAACAACACAAATAGGTTCTTATATGTACAGTGTACACCACGCACATAATTTATTCCGACAAGAGCAATAGCACCGTAGCGCGGTATACAAAACGCCAGTATTATCTGTTGTGGAGTAATTTTCTTCGAAGGTTCCGGGTTATAAAATAGTAATATCACCATTATGCCTCCATTTAAGGGTCATGTGTCGTATAATCTTGTTTTACGAGCAGTCTTTTGATGTCGGTTCGATGCATATTGGGTATTTATTCGCTGAAATGAACGTATACATCATTTTTCATAAGGCGAAATAAAAAATGTTTATCGGGCCCTAAATCCTCTTGTCATTGGGGCCACTCCTCGTTCGGTATTTTCGTAATTAAAATAGACAGGGATCTTTTACGCTATGACACGTGTTGAGCACGAAACTGTGAGGCAATTAGTTAATTGTAAAGCCTCTACTTATGTCATGCTTGTGTATGAATTTATTCAGCAATGTTGTGAGTGGAGTTACACTAGGAATGATGCGGAAGTGTCCGTCACAAAGAGTATTATGACAGATTGTGTGATATGAAAGGCAAGTTTACGCGGGAATGTCGTTTTAAATTGCCACGTAAACAGGCAGAATTGTTTTTCTTTTCGTATCGGATTATTTCTGTCGGAAGAAATCGCCGTCGAGGTAGACCGCGGTGGTGGTGTGACGTTCTGATCTTGTTTGCGGGGCGAACATGGCCAGATATTGGACCGAAAAGGGGAAGCTTTTGCCCAGCAGTGGGCTAAAAAGAATGTGTTATTTTTCCTTTTGGTTTACATTTAGGAGTCGGGCCCGTAAAATATTATTTTATTGCACGTTCTGCAAAAGAAGTCTCAGTGAACGCCTGATAAGTTTTCTTTTAGCTCTGCGGAAGAAAAGTTTTAGAGAGTTACGTCATATTCCTGCCATAAGTCATAGATTGATCAAGTTACACGGGTCCATCGTATAATGTGTGCTCTCTAGAGAGGATACACCTGAAGAGCTTTCCTTCTTCAGTCTAATTCGATAAACGTGTTACTCGACACGAAGCAACCCAATTAGAAAAGTTTTCGAATTACGTGAGAACAACATGCCAGGGCTGTTTTACTTGATCCACATTATGTCATATTAATAACAACTTTCCTGACCTTTAGACTACATTGAATGTTTTTCAAACGTCAATCAACGTGAGAGGACCAATTTCAACTGAGAAATAAAATTAAATGCTAATAAATTAAATTACTTTGGTGATTTTGGAATAAATATTTCAGTACAAAAGTGTTTTAAGAGATGTATGAAGGTGGAAGAGGCGAAAGGAGCATGTAAGGTTCGTAGCAGGTGACGTTCAGTGTTTTCTACCTATACCCCCACGGCAAAAAGGCGTGAGTTAAATGTATGTATGTAAAAGCATGCTATAGAGTAGGTACACTATGTAATGCCGGTTACACATTAACATAAAATGTATCACACGCTGAAACAAATTCCCCTTGCTGTTGTGTTACATTACATGTTGCGTTGCATAAGTCTGGACGGCTAATTCGAGTTACATTTCACCAATCACAGACAGACGTGCAGCAGATATCGAAAATCATAAATTCTGCTTTAATAATCGAGCACATGTAATGTGATTAATTATCAAAATTAACTGTAGCGGCAACACGCAACGGTTACATTTCATGTTCGCTCGTGCGATCAATTTACGAACATTGGTATTATATTGTCTGTCTGATGATTAATTAAAATTGCGTGCAAAGTGCATAAGTCAGTACATATTGTATTTACAAACGAAGTAGTATTATCGCACGATCTAAAAAACGCAACAGATATAAAAGCAGTTTTGACTTTGAGATACACGCATTTAAAAGTTTTTTGTCTGCTGTGGGTTATTTTCGCAATACACTTGTATCGTTTTTATCATATAGTATATTATATAGTATTATCTAAAACCGGAAACCAGCATTCCTGAGAGATATTTGTCAACGGCTTGTAAAGCCAACTCAGAGGACCATGAGCGGGGTAAAAACTCTGACACCAAGTTAGGCACTACCCACAGTACCCAAACGATAAACAAGAAGAACTAAAACCTTATATTTTTAACCGACTTCCAAAAAAAGGAGGAGGTTATCAATTCGACTGTATTTTTTTTTTTTTTTTTTTTTTTTTTTTTTATGTTTGTTCGCTCATAACTTGCGACTGGGTGAACTGATTTTCATGATTCTTTTTTCATTTGAAAGCTGGTGCTTCCCGTGTGGTCCCATTGTCACCATTTCAATATCTGATGATGGGATCTTGTAGAAATCGGGGGAACTCTTCAATAAATAACAGCAGATTAACCGCGATTGTTGCTATAGCATATCTAAGCATTGTTTACGCCATCACACAACATAATATCACGCCTGTACTCACTACAATGGTTATAAAAACTATTTTGTGAAGATCTGATGAAGAACTTCGGAGATAGGCAACGGAACTCCTCAATAAATGATAGCAAATGGACTGGGATTGCTGAAATCTCATATTGTCCGTCTATTGTTTACACCAGTTCCTAACATAACATCACGCCGGTACGTTGTGAAGGGGTAAGCACATGTGAAACACTAAAAAGTGAAAAATAAAAACTTTTTTACAAAAAATAAAACCGACTTCGACAAAAAAAACACTCAAAAGTGAAAAATAAACTTGAGAAGAAAAATCAGTTTCTGAAGTCGGTGACAAAAAAATGAAATCAAAGAAACAAAAGTCACCGACTTCAGAAACTGATTTTTCTTCTCAAGTTTATTTTTCACTTTTGAGTGTTTTTTTTGTCGAAGTCGGTTTTATTTTTTGTAAAAAAGTTTTTTTGTCTAAATAAAGTTTTTATAAAGGAAAAACATTAAAAGAGTTAGGTACCTACTTCATGGTTACTTGAAATCAGTTTTTCCAGCAATTTCCTACAAAACATAAATAAATCAATAAGAAACCCGTGCTTTTCCTACCGTATCTGTATACCAAACGAGACATGTAAAGAAAAATATACCGTACAAAGTCTGTTTGTCTTGTTTACTGCTCCCTCTCCACGGTCTCGCATGGAAAGTGTTATAAATGGCCAGATCCGTAATGAGGTTCACATTACAAGGAAATTGTAAGGGGACTGGTTGTTTTTTATTTTTGTTCGCGGAAAGTGTTTGTTTACAAATGTTTGTTATTTTTTATAAATCACGGAACAAGTATTCGGTTCGCGGTTGATTAAATAAAATGTTTAAATGTTATGCTGTTTTTTATTGGGATTTTAATTGTGAATCGCGAGCAATTAAATTATACAAGGTGTAAACAAAACTTTCGCCGCCTCGAGACGAGAGTTTTGGGACTAGTAAAAATGTAATTACATTAAGACCTTCGAGCAAACAACGTGAAAGATCGGTTGTCCCCTAGCCGGCCACAAATAAAATGTATTGACGTTCTACCGCGCATCTTCCGCGAGAGTTTCTAGTTTCTACGAAATGTAGCGCCTGGCATTCAGATACTCTTCTGAAAGTGATTGCAACCATGCATCTAGTCTACGTCATTGCATCATCAGGCGAGTAGCGGCAAAACGCTAGTCTATTTAGTTAAAAACAAAAACCGCAGCGGCATCTCGTAGTCTTTTTTATCCTGTTTCTTACCTTAGCTAATCATATTATGAAACTGTAATGAGGCGCTCCTGTAGGCCGACATAAGGATTACACGAGGATTACGCATGTTCGTCTTTGAACTCGGATTTCGTCTACTTTACTAATTTTACTTAGTCACTACTTATATATATTCATATCTAATGGGCCTACTACACGCTCAAGCTTCACCACACTTTTCGTTCACACTTCACAGTACATCGCATCGCGCGTATGGTTGGTAAAACTGTATTACCATTACAAACCACACGCGCGATGTACTTTGTTCATCGTGTAATCGCGCAGGCAAGACTGTGGGGAAGTGTGAGCGTGTGGTAGGCGCATAAGCGATGTGCCGCAAGTAACGCTCACACGACACGCGTTTAGCGACAGCGACGAAAAAGTAAAAAACTAAAACCCGACTACGACAAAAAAACGACGCTGAAAAAGTATGAAACAAGATTTTCAGGATAGAACAAAAAGAAAAGCCGTAGTCACACGGTATTCAAGTGTTTAGGTTGGTAGGTACCTATAACGTGTGACTACGGCTTTTCTTTTTGTTCTATCCTGAAAATCTTGTTTCATACTTTTTCAGCGTCGTTTTTTTTGTCGTAGTCGGGTTTTAGTTTTTTACTTTTTTTTATTTAAACAATTTTGGTGTTAATATTTTTTTTTTACTATTGACTTTTTGTCCGCTAGTGGGCGTGATTTTAAATTTGAACAATATTTTGGAAATGTACAAGTGAGGCCCTTTCAAATGATACCAAACACGGCTAATTTATCTCCATTTTTATTTTTTAAGCCTTACTTTTTGTCCGCTAGAGGGCGCCAAATCGCTTTTTGTGACACGTCACGTAGCCTATGTTCAGCGGAAAATTAAGACGGTTCTAACGATACCTCATATGTCGAGTTCCGTTAAGTAGATTAGAAGCTATGAGGGAACAGATGAAGATACACACATACATACATACAAACATACATACATACATACATACATACATAGCCAGTCAAAATCATAACCCTCCTTTGGCTTTGCCGTAGTCGGGTAAAAACTATGAAGAAGATACTAAAGGATACACATTAGGGTGTACCTGGCAGGTTTTCCGTTGATTTGTACAGGTTTTTGAGCGTGTATGTTACAAAATTGTACAGATTTGTCTTGTTTGTCTACGCAGCTCAGGCTTACCTCACGGGAGTACTTTTATAGGAAAGCCTGTCAGGAAAACCATAACGTCATAACGCGTATGTGGCTAACTTTAGGGCAGTAAAGCACGCGTGTGTCATTTGACGCAAGTCGCGGTCGTAAGTTGCATCATCTCAGGTCGTGAACCGGGAGTAAACCAGTGTCCACTAGATACGCCCACGACTGCGTGAGACACGTTTTCTGATCGTTCTTACATCTCATAACCGTCTGGTTGATATTCTATGAGCATGTAGGAGGGTTTTATCGCGTATGCATTATTCAGAGAATATTAGGTCCCGATATTTCTAGATAAATCAGCTTAAAATGTCTTTGGAATATTATCAGGGCCAGGCTGAAGTGGTAGTGGATTAGCAACATTGCCTGTAGCTGTGTGTATGCCTTAAGGAGAACATGGACACAATGGTCTAAGAAGGAACATGGGTGGTTTTATTAAAGTTACAGACCAATTAATAACCATTAATTAAATGTTATTTTTCAAAGCGCTAGTCAACATTTAATCTGTGCATGCAACATAAACATTAAGCGACCATATCCCTAAGGCTACCGAAGTGGCCTTTAAATCGAAAGGTCATCGGTTCGACTCATTGAACCTTTGAGGTGATCACACTCATATGAGCTCATTCACCTAGTTGAAGGCTTTATTGTAGGTATTTTTTTATTAACCTTTAACTACTGACGTGGGGGCCTCTCAGGCCTTCAGAAACTAAAATTGTTGAATTACTCTCTTCCCTCTTGCACTTCACACGCGTACCTTCTAGTACACACGGCTACACATCAAGCTATACAAAACCAGTTAATCTTGGCCTCGCTTTACTAGATCTTTTCGCACAATGAACGATCAGATTATACTGGTTTTGTATAGCTTGATGTGTAGCCGTGTGTACCTTCGAGTTTAGTTACGTGGAGGCCGTCAACGGCTTTGCACGTGTTTGCACGCTCAATTTCGGTAAGTAAATTCATTTTGAAATTTTGAGAGGGCCTCTCAGTACTTGCGTAACTTTTTTTGGAATACTTTTGACTTAATTATTGGCTTTTTTTTGCAATACCGTAAAACTTTTATAGCATGGAGGCCAATACAACGTCCAAGACAAAAAATGGTGTCTCGAAAACAAAAAAAAAAAATCAACTTGTAGGGATAGAGGAGTCGTCGTGCCGGGGAACAGCGATTTTGGTCGTGGATAGATCGTGAAGACTCCAGCGGTTTGGAGATTGAAAATATTGATGGGGCACCTTTACAGCGAAGCTTCACGAGCATTATTCAAAATTAAATACTTCTTTGAAGAATCAAAGAAAATCTACCCACATTCAATGAGCAAAGCAAGTTTGCCCAGACTGTGTGAAGTCATAATAAATGATGCCAGTATTTTTTTGTTTCCATTATAGTACGTATTAATAATAACTGATGATTGTTATTTGCTAGAAAAACTATTTAAAATTAAGATTTTAAGTTATTTAGTTGATTTTTTCATAATTTTAATGAACACTTTGTGATTTACAATATCATGTGATTTTTGTCAAAAAATGCTAAGTGTTTACCAAACTTTAAGATAATACTTAGTTATAAACAAATGAATTGCACCAAAATAATTTTATTTTATTTAAATATATCCACTGAAACTAATTTTTAAACATTAAACTCTAAAAAATCCACAGATGTTTAAATATTAGCACTTATATGTACGGACTACGGGCCTCTGCGGCCCCCACGTCAGTGTTTACGTGAAATTAAATCCACCTCAGTAGCTAAATGTTAAAAAGGGTAATATTAAAACATTATAATTATATTGAATGCCTAGTAAGTAGTCTCTAGTATAGTCGCAAACGAGCTAAGCTTGACGACCTGGGTTAAGTTGCAGGACGGGCATGGCAGAGTGTTACCGGGTTTTTCCATCAGAAATTTCTCAGTAGCAGCCACGAGGTCCGGATTTGTGCCCGGTTGATGGTAATAGGCTCGCCCACAATTACATGAATCAAAAATCAAAAATCAAAATTATTTATTTGCAAGAAAATACATAAAAATAACAAGGAAAGATCTTATGTCCCAAAAGTCAATGTATACTGCCTGCATGCAAGCGTGCAAATTATTTCCTTACAATTATTTGTGTCAAATTATCATGCAATTAGAATCATTATTAAATTATTATAACATCAATCATTCATATTCAATTAACATTAACATTATTTTTTAAGATCCATAAATTCCTTAATGCTATAGAAACAATAATTCTGTAGCCACTCTGTCAATTTTTTTTTAAATACGTTACCCTGCAATAATTTCAATTCATTTGGAATGTTATTATAAATTACAATACACATGTTAAACACATTTTTTTTTATAAATATCTTTATGACTAGGTGGCTGATACAATAAGTTGTGAAACTTAACCCTTTTTTGTCTTGGTAGAACTTCACTACGTTGCTTAAAGTAGGTAATGCATGTGAGTTTTAGTAAAAATGCAAATATCTCAATACATGCAGGGAAGTGGAAGAATCTTACATTTTTGGAAGAGAGGTTTACAACTATCCAAAAACCAAGCCTTATACACTGACGAAATGGTTAATTTTAAGTAAATATCAGGTACATTATACATCCAATAGTTATTAGAAGAACAAGTCTACTTTACCCTTCAGGGGTTACAGGCGTGATGTTTTATATATGGGCGCTCATTAATTATCTATAACTTTTAATGTTTCTCATTAGGGCCATCATTATCCTTCCAACGAGCAGGCAACCCGATATTGTTTAATTAGAATTAATCTCTGTTTTGAAGAATGCTGCGTCATTCATTAAGGTCCTCTGTTCTGTTAAAACCCGTTAATATCAAAACATTCATCTTCACTCTCTTCCCCTTATTCCAATTATTTTTGGGTTGGCACATCATGTCTTCTTTTTACATACATATCTTAAAGTTATTATTCGTCATCTTTTGAGTCAACTCTTTCTGGCCATTTCATTCTTTACACTGTTCATCAATACTTTCTTTAGCCTTCCTCTACTCTTACACCCATCCACATTCATACCAGTGCAGGGTAGTTGTCCAACTGCTCTGTCCTATTAGTTGGACCATGGGTCTTTACTAGGGGCAGTTGTCCAACTTGCAGCACCTTTTGAGAGTTCCGTGGTCCAATTCATTTAAAAATGACTTACCTACCCTAAAAGGTTATTGAATTTGATAGTTAATTAATTTAATCCCAATCGATCAAACTACCAGGAGAACAGAAACATTAGGAGGTATTGTAAATTGGAATCTTAAAATCAAATCTATATGCTGTTCTAATGCATCCATGCAGTTTTTTTTTGTTGGTGATGAGAAACAAGGACAGTTAAGTCTCACAAAGTACCAGGAGCCCAGAAATAATAGGAGGTACAGGGTTCATTAGACAACCTGATTTAACATTTTTTTTTTAAATAAGTTCTTCGTCATGTACCTATATAACTTCTATATCAGTAAAATCTCACAAAGTAGCAGGTGCCCAGAAATATATAGGAGGTATATAACCATTAGAGCACCTGATTTAACAATTCTTTTTTTAAAGTTCTCTAATGGTTCTGGCTCAGCCCAGAAATATATAGGAGGTACTCCTATATACTCCTATAATTATATTGCACACAAGATGCAGTTGAGGTTTTTAGTGTTGGTAAGAAACGAATTGGACCACGGAACTCTCAAAAGGTGCTGTGGTCCAACTATTTTTAAAGTTGGACAACTGCCCCTAGTAAAGACCTATGGTTCAACTAGTTGGAAGAGCAGTTGGACCACTGCCCCGCACTGATTCATACTCATTTAGGCTGGCTTCACAGCTATCCGGGAGACCCGTACGGGCTGTCCGTTGCGCGAAAGAGCACGGTCACGCCCGTAGTGCTCTGAAACGTGGGTGAAACGATGTTCTAGCGCCTAACATGTGCTCCCGCTCCGGGCGCCTGTACTGACAGCCCATACGGGTCTCCCGGATAGCTGTGAAGCCAGCCTTACTTACGACATTTTACTCATTCTCCCGCATTACATGCCAATACATTGTACCTAAGTATTTTGCAAGATTGATAACCTAACCAACCTGCTCATCAATACAACAAACGTTGCCATTTGATTCACTACAATCTAATTGTCCCACTTCCTTAGCCACAGCTATTCATGGATTCCAATTAGGTTTCCATTCATAACTGGCATTAGTATCTAGCTTGGCGGCAAACTGGCAAACACTGATTAAATCATCTGGATCGTTACCACAAAGCGAGCTCTGGAGTATCTATCCATCAATGGGAATTGGGATGATATAATTTGTGGAGGAAACGGTGCCATGTATAATACTCTTGGGAAGTGTGAAAGAGGAGACAGTTGATTAACATTTATATGACTTGAGGAAACTTATGAGTACTTATGAATTTGGAGGGGTATAGGAGTAAAGGATGGTCAAAGAAACGAAAGATGGAATGCGTTGAGCTGTTAACAGTGCTGAGGTCCTTCCATCAATCAATGCATTATTCAATTTTCCAGTGAGACATATTTTTGGCACCCAATCTTCGATAGTCAAGTCTGTTATCCAAAACTCAATACATTCTCTCGTCAAAGAAACGCTTATAACGTCAAAGGAGCACTTGGAACATAATACTGCATATGAACAACACTAGATAAACAAATCCTTGCAAACAAACATAAAAGTGAAGCATCACAAGACACTGGGTGACGGGAAACACTTGTTCCAACGCATACCCCATGGTTGTTTACTCATTCATGATGTTTAAGAACCCCTTCGGTTAAACCATAAATTGTTTACATAAACTAGTGGGACCGCGCGACCGAGGGTTGGGTCTAGCCAACTCCAGGATTTGCAAAACTCAATCAGGAGTTAACAGTTTTACAAATAGAGTGATTGGATGACCTAGGTCCTAGGTCGTACCGTACATCGGAGTGTTGTGTTGCCAAAACACGTGAAAATTGCCAAATAAACACGAAAAAGTTTTAACGAACGAGGCTCTGGTTTCACAAAGTTTTAATTGAGAAACCATTCGATAGAGTCGTTCCAATAGTTCCACATGTTCGTTTAAAAGCGCACAGGAGAGCTGTAGAATCCCTATTCCTTCATATTACGTTGGTAAAGTTTCATGTGATAGCGAAGCCAAACGATTAAAACTTTAATAGTTTGAACTGACATGTTTAGAGCGAAGAAACTCCCTTTATTGCGTCTTGTGATTTACATAAAAAGTTAAGGTTTTTCCTGTGTATTTTGGTGGAAAACACCGGGAATTCTGAATACGGAAAACTTGGAAATTGAGTCTGCGCGGAGAGGCAGGTCTGTGGAATACATTTACTTTGTTGAGTAACACAAAATGTTTGTCATACTTGTCAAATCTTTGCAGTTATTACAACTTAAAGCCATTAGGGAATGATTAAATTAATCTTCTAGTCTATGATTTTATACTGGATTATAGTATTAGGAAATCCACTTAGGAATTAAGTGTAAGATACTAAATTGAAGTGGCCTCTAGAGGCTTTAATCTCAGTGTTGGATAAGGATTATCGTTTTAGTTGTATGGTTCGTTTGCATTACAATGTGGGCAAATATTTAGCTGTTTATAGCACAGTTCTGTGTATAAATACTTGCTTTTGTTACATAAAACATGGCTCATGTATTATGTAACTGTGATAACGGTATTTTGGTAACAGGTAATGTTATATTTGTGTCCGCACGACACTTTGACCGTTTGTGGCTTTGGCACTTATCATTATCATACCGGATATATGTATATAATGTGCTATATTAGTAAAACAGATGCGAGAGCACTAGGTCCACGTGGTGGATTACGGCCCATTCCCTCTTACAGATTGTCGGTCTGTGGCCCAGAAGTGGGCACTTTTGAGGCTGCATCTTACTTCACTACATAGTATAAAACAAAGTCGCTTTCTCTGTCCCTATGTCCCTTTGTATGCTTAAATCTTTAAAACTACGCAACGGATTTTGATGCGGTTTTTTTTAATAGATAGAGTGATTCAAGAGGAAGGTTTATATGTAGGTATAATAACATCCATTTGCACCAGTGCGAAGCCGGGGCGGGTCGCTAGTACTATTATATATGCGAAAGCTTGTGAAGATAGATGGATGTTTCTTACTCTGTCACGCAAAAACTACAGAATGGATTTGGATAAAATTTGGCACACAGATAGTTTATAACCTGGACCGACACATAGGCTACTATTTATCGTGGAAGTGCCATCCTGTGGAACAATATCGAACTAGACACGGGCGGAGTCGCGGGTATAAACTAGTATGTTACATTGTGAAATAGACGGCGAAAATCTTAGTTGCATTTGGTCGTTGCATTGTGTATGTTTTATTGTGCGGTCTACGCGAGATAAATATTCATTGTTGACATAATTCTAACGTATGGACTACATTTGCCCACAGCCCTGCATCGCGCATTTACCAAAGTTTATTTACATTGTGTCATACTTACGTCTTGGACGCCATATGCCATTTATCATTACGAACGCCATTTACTTCAACAAACTAGTTTGTAAAGCCATTCTTAATGGATTGATAAATAAATCCGGTAAGTTATGCATTTTTGTGTTGAAATTAAGTGTCTTTCGCAAACAAATCATGCTTTATAAGTCAGACGGTGACAGAATGAGGCAATGAATTTTTGAGAGTTATCGATTTACATCAATCTTTATTTTATTTTTTGAGGTTTACGAAAACCAGATTTTTTTTTTGTTCAACTTTAATTATAAATTGAGTGTCAGGTAACGCAGTATTAAAAACAAAAGTGTCATTTATTATCCTTTATTAATTTAACAGTCCATTGCATTTGTCAATATTACTCGTAAAACGAATCCCAAAGGTATTATTTATCAATCAAGTGCTCACCAAAATTTGTTCAAAAATAAAAGTTAAAATGTCCTATGAAATGCTGAAAGAGTTATTACTAAACAACAAAAGGCTGAAGTTACAAAATTACACCAACATTCAGACTTTGGAATCAGTTAACTCATAATCGAACCCCCAAATTATTGAACACGCTGTATAACAGCAGTAAAAACTTTTTCATTGGTGTTGCCAGGAATATTTCGAATACCTACCGTTAATTAATTTAAGTATTTTTGTGGAGTTTGTGGGATTTCTTGGCGGAATATCAACTCCCTTATTCTTCGAAACCCTGATTTTGATTTTCTTTATGAATAAAGAAAATCAAAAGACGACGGCGATGAAAACTGAGCCTATGTATATTAAAAACATGTTTATAATGTACTAGAACTTCGTTGACAAAACTGTGATATTTCGACTAATTTGCATGATATAAATGCATTTAATTAGTAGTAGCCTTAGTACTTAGTACCAACGAATAATGTAACTTTTTACCTGTTATAGAGTTTGAAAAGATCATTCGTTCCGGATATTACTCCCTACGTACACTTTTTTACCTCTTTATAATATTAATAGTAATGTAGGTATACTTAATTTTATTTTTTTTAACGTTAGCAAGCTTAGCTGTACTAATGTAAGCAGTAAATAATCTATATAAATAAAAGAGAAGTCCTGACTGACTGACTGACTGACTCATCAACGCCCAGCCCAAACCCTTGGACCTAGAAAGCTGACATTTTGCACAGAGGTTCCTTTTATAATGTAGACAAGGAAAAAGGAAGGATTTTTCGAAATTCAATCCCTAAGGGAGTTAAATAGGGGATGAAAGTTTGTATGGAAAATCGTAATTTTCACGCGGGCGAAGCCGCTGGCAAAAGCTAGTAGTTAATAAATGTATGGTCATGTGGTGGAAGGACAAACATTTCTCTAATTAAAACTAATTATCATAATTAACAACATCGTGTAAACGTCCTATGCAGACCATTGCCCTCTTCTCGACATATTATCTTCATCAACAGATAGATAAACTGGTTTTCATATACAGCAAAAACCAGGAGAATTATTTCTTAACGAGATTAAAACGATGAATATAAACGGAAGCTGAGATAAAAACTTTCCTTTCAGGAAAGAAAAATCTTTTATGAATTTATTAATAGCGAGGAGCACATAATATTTTGTACACGAATAAGCGTGAAATGAGTTTCTCTCAAAATATCGTATTCTAAACCAAATTTTCTATTGAAGAAGACAGTCCGAATAAAGGAAAGGAAGCGATGGAAATTGCTGATTCAATAAAAATAACAATGAATTTACAGCAAGATTTTTTTTTAAATTTTCATCGTTATTTATGTTCTAAACTGAACGCGGCAAAATGAGAGATGTGTTCAGTTTGTAGGTATAATAAGGTTCTGTGACTGTCACTGAATATGTGAAAAGATTTTGAGTAAATCTATACTCTATACAGTATGCAAAATAACATTTTATTTTAAATCTATTTGTTTAAAAGTTTTTCAAATAGTACCTCATAATATACTCGCCCCCTATTACATGGGACTTAAACATAACTGGTGAATTGTGGTTGTACTTCTTAGATACACCTCTGCCTAACCCTTCGGGAATTACCAGACGTGATGTTGTGTTAGCTCATATAGTTACTATAGTTTACCTTCAAACATTCATACCTTTGTCAAGTATAAAGCACCGTCGTCGTATAGCCAGTAATTCGAGCGTAATTACTCGTAACAGTACGCAAATCAACGTGAACTCGCGTCGTATTCATGGATGTATCTAGAACGACTATTAACGTGATTGTGGCCTTATGCAGTTGGATATAGAGTTGTTAGTCGGCTAGTGTAGTTAGAGCATTCTATCATGGTGGTCTGTGTTCGAATTTAGAACCTATTCCAGTTATTTTATTTTACCTCTACCCCATGGGTGGTAAAATCCCGACACTAGGTTTAGGCAATAACCACACGGTAAAGAAAAGAAAGGAAGGCCTCTGCGAAAGAAATCGAAGATTTTGTGAATATGGGGGGCATTCACATACGATTCGATTTCGATTCGAAAATCGTAGGTGATAGACCTACGATTTTCGCTCGTTGTCGTTATGTCAAAAGAAGAGAGGCATACGACTTGTCGAATTGAAATCGAATCGAAGCGTTTGTGAGTACAGAAGCTGGACAGCAGCTTTCCAACGAGAACCTAGTTACAGCAAGCACCCATAACTCCTTTTGGCTTCACCGTTGTTGGTTAAAAAAAATATATCACAGTAATTATATTTTTTTTTGTTTTTTTTTTGTTTTTTTTTTCAGACTTTCCAGTTGCAGTCAGTGCAATCGGCAACCACAAGGTAACAGGAACCAAAATCACTGCGGTTTTGATAGTGACGCAAAATCGAGATGAAAACTCTTTAAAAAGGACATCAATAATGCAACATCCAGTCATCCGGAAGGACATAGTTAAATTAAATACCATTTAAAAATCTCTGGGGAAATATGTGTCAATCAACACACATTCTGGGATTCCCTATTGTCCAACACGCAGCACCGTTTTGTGCATAATCTGTCTTGGACGTCCACTTTTCTCATTACGTCCACTTTACCCCAAGTAAACTGTTTTGTGCACTTATTTTGTTGATATGTGTCAGTCGAGAATCATTCTGGGATTCCCTATCGATCAAAGGCACAGCACCGTTGGTGTATTATTTTTTTTGGACATCCACTTCTTATTGCGCGTGGCGTGTGGTTCGGCGTGGTGGCTTTCAGAATGACGTATTGCACTCGTAGTTTCGTTCTTCTTCCGTCCTTCTGACATTCAAAAGTGCCTGTAATGGCTTAATTAAAATAAAATATTTGAGTTTGAGTTTTTTGAGTTTATTACTTTTTTGGATATCCACTTCTTATTACTTTTCAGCATGCACATATTTTCTTGTATGTTACTCTTGGTGATTCAAAAAAAAAAAAAAAAATCTTTAATAGATGTTCAACATTACGCTGTTGAAATAAAGCTGAAAATCTATTAAAGAAAGTTTACGATTTTACGACTTAGCGACATTCGTAGCGTCGCGTCGTTATTAGTGTAGAGACTGCAGCCCCTGGAAATGTATAGCTTGATGTGTACAGTGCTACCCGTCTGCATCACTAACTAATACCTACTTGTTAAAATGTGGGCCATTTCAGTGTACTAAAGTGTAACTGTATAGTCATTACTCTCAAAATGTAGAGCAAGGAAACCACTTCTAGCAAATTCTGAATATTTATTGCTCTAGAGATTTTGAAAGCGATTGAATTTTATAGCCGAGGATCTCCCAACTTTGGCGTACTCAGTAATTAAATTGCAATAATTCTGTTACTAGACTTGGCAAAGTCTGAAGTTTCTTTAACTTTGAATAATTTCGTTATGTAGATTATTATCAGTCACTCCGTTTCAAGTATGATTCAATGGCGGAAATCGTCATCAAAATTCATGAGAATCCTAGTCACAAAAGGGTGAAATCACAAGAAAAATGAGTAATAGGTACCTATGTACAAATTGAGGTGAACCGATCACTTTGACGTCACAAAACTAAACAAGTAGGTACTGCTCAACACTTTCTTCTAGCGACAAACTTAGTTCTGCATTTTTTTCCATTTTCTATCTTGCTAAAAGCAGATACCAGAATACTTAGCAAAAACTTTATTTTTGCTGAGTATTCTGGTATCTGCTTTTTCTCTCATACTTAAGCATTAATACTGCGATGTAACAACATTGTAACAAACAAATATTTTAAGAAGAGTAACCATTAAGAATCTTGTCCACAAGACCAATTCGAATCTATCTTCAGACATTCCATAAATGCCTTTGTAGGTTTATGTCAAGTAAAACATTTTCAACAATAGGGGATCGGACTGACTCAAAAAAATATGATTCTGTTTAGTCCGTCAGTTAGATTATCGAAAAATATTGGATACGTGTTTTTTGTTTTATCAAATCAATAAAAATTTACGAAGATAAATCGCGTCAAAGATCATGGAGTGGGGCTAGAAACGTCACTTGAAGGTACAAAATGTACTAGCATATGACGTCACACGAGTTTTTGAAGCACTGTATCGTCTTCACTTTTTTGTTTAGGTGAAAAAAGAAAAAATACGTGTCCAATATTTTTTGAAAATCTATCTGACGGACTAATTAGTTTTTTATTGTCCGATCCCCTATTTAAAAGTGTAAGTACTGACCATAATGGGGCTCTTTATCGTGTGGTATGTTCCCGTTGGGCTCGAGCCGGTCGAGGCACTCTTCGGAGTACCCGTTGTAAGGCAACTTCCCGCGGCCGCCACCGTTCTGCTGACGTCCACGACACTCACTGCTGTCGCCGTCAGGCTCGTCTTTTGTTGCTGCAACAAAAATAAACACACTGTTAGTCAAAATCGAAATTTGGAAGTAGCAAAAGAGTATAAAGGTACGGGTAGTAGCAGGTGCTGCGGGTTGTTCGAAAGAGATACCGCGGCCCCGGACATAAAGGGCTAAGAAGAAACTTGGGTGGTTTTTAGTCAGTAGAAGTCTGATACTCCCTTCCGCTCCGTCCAGAGCGAGAGGAGTCATTCGATGATTTTCCACCGTCCAAAAAAAAATTGGCAATTGCAGGTGGCTTTCTATAGTGCCTGCCTAACCTCATACGAGGATAGCGTGAGGCTATGTGTGTTAATAAAAATCAACAAACAAAACATTGTCCTTCACAGCGAATAGCGCTTCGAAATTGAAACAACGTTTTGTGTTTCTTTTATCCGGAACTTTCAAAAAGCTTTAACGGAAAAATGGTTTAAAGTTTCGCTGCAATTTATTTTATCCCATTGACTACCGAAATTCGTTCAGAATTTGGAGCGCAGCAACGGCAACGCCCTGTATATAAAACCGTAAAATAATTATGTACACGTACAGTGTACACTTACCACGGTGTATAATGGTATTACTTCCCAACGCGGTTCAAAGCCAAGATCATTAAGGGTTGACAAACGACACTCGGGTTTCAATTGAGAAACTTCAGCAAAGCCCATTTCGGCCACTCGGCAGATGAATTTAATAGCATTGTGAACCTAACAATGAAGCCAACTACAAATATTTCAATGCAGCGACTATTAAACGCAGCTATAATGATGGCCGGGGATCCCTACAAAGGATCTGAATTTACAAGTAAACTTTAACAAACTGGATTCGCTCAAATAACTTCAGAAACAGTAACGAGCGAAACGGACAGTAATTTGTCTGCATCTAGTGACTCATTAGTGGAAATGGTAACTAGAGATGGAGAGTAGAAGGATAGAAAGGGTTAACTTGACCTAAAAATGTGGATAAAATGTTCAAGTGCAAAAAAAGGGAACCGTTTTTACCAGTTGGCGATTTCATAAAATGGAAGCATCGAAAATAATTGGGGATCGCAAAATTGCAAGACATTTTTGACACAATAATTTCATCAAGCGTTGGGGACGTTGGGGTAGGTCGTGGTAAATAAATTGCACATAATTTTGTGCCACCGATCGAACTCAATTGTAGCAGTTTGAGCAGGCAGTCAGGCACCGTTTTGACACGTTAATAAAATATATTGAATGGCATCAATGAATATATTGGGCAGCGAAGCACGACCGCGACACATTGCATTTACATCATGCATGTTTAAACTCTGCTACATTCATGATTGTTTTTAATTAAATTATGGCTGCTGTGATGTGCATGAATAATTGATCAATCTCTTTATAATTGCCGGCGGCCTTATATTTATTTTGACTTACATAATAATTATGTTCTAACGTTAATTATTTTCTTATTCGAAATATAAACCTGACTTGACCCAATTCAGTAACCAATGTTCGAATAAGTTCGCAACTAATTTGCATATAACAAGTCTCCAACTTACCCCGGAGGCATACTGTTCTAAAGACAGGATATGAAGTGACAACTGGCGCCAAAGGCCACCAAACTTTAATTAGCTGCACCCCAGAACTTAGCCTGCAACTTGGTACGGCTGTCTTATTATTTTATAGTTTAGAGTTGGAACATAAATTGTCTGCAAAGCATTTTATACGTTGAAGGGAAAACTTCACCTTTGTTGAAACTCAAAAAATTTGCATAGTTTGACAGTAAGAAAAGTTGTAAAACTATGTGACGCGAAAGGATAAAATAAGGAATGAGTACATAAGAGGAAGTCTGAAAGTGGCGCCAGTGAATGAAAAGTTGATTGGTAATCGATTGTCGTGGTATGGACATGTGATGCGAAGGAATGAAGGAAATGTTGTGAGGAAAATGTTGAGTATGAATGTAGATGGCTATAAAAGGAGAGGAAGGCCAAAGAAACGATGGATGGACTGTGTGAAGGATGATATGGCTAGAAAGGAGGTGACTGCTGAGATGACGAGAAATAGGGAAGTATGGAAGAAGAAGACGTGTTGCGCCGACCCCAAATGAATTGGGATAAGGGCAGGAGAATGATGATGACTGTGTAGAGAATGTATGTCTGTGTTATGGTGAAAGTTCTATTTAAAATAAGTGCCGCATCCTCTAGGCAAATCTCATTAACAGTCTAATCAATATGCAGGACCGCAATTACATGTGGAACTCCATTATTACAGGGGACGTACACTTCAGCACTTATTCATGTCGAATTACGCGGACAATTTGCCGCAACCTCGATTGCAAATTAGTAAATTAAGTGTGCGCCTTGTGCACATTAATTATGCATTCCCCACAGTTTCGTGCATCTCCAAAACAAGAAGTAGCCATCTGGCGTCTCAAGGCAACACGGATACTTTCTTGACCAAAATATTATCCATCATTTTGGCGCCAGTAATAACTTTATTGTTTTAAGCGCTGCCCTTATTCATCTTGAATGCAAATTAGTAAATACTTCTCCGGTTGTAACTTTCAACGTACATAAAGCCAAGAACATGTGGAACATGATTACATGACATATAAGTTTTATGTGAAATTTACGTCGAGATTGCGAACACAATCCTGGAACAACGAGGCTTAACTTTTGTCTCAAACGCGCACAATTCACATGCAGCTGTTTGCCGGGGAGAGAGACACAATTTCTATAGCACTATTTTACGTAGACACAAAGTAAGGCGACAACCGGTGCCCCGGGGCGGCCGGGTTTAATTGAGACGCGGTTGTGCATTCCTCTTGCGCAACTCACGTGAAACAATTTTACACACACAATTTATTCTCTTTAGAGCCACGTACCGTACATTAGCTCAGCTTCGGAAGCCTCGGAAAGATCTCAACGAGTGGAAAGTTTAATGTGGAATAACTCACGAGAGTCAGATTACAAGGTAACAGCCAAGTATTCACACGGATAATTCGTGCAAACATCCCATGAATGTAGCGTATGCTAAGAAAACAATGGTTATTGGTTTTTTCCGGGTCGGATTATCGTGGGATTAGAAGTGAGTCGGCTAACAGCACGTGCGACGGCGATAAGCTCCCTCTTATGTGTGGCGTTGTCGAGAACAATGTGCACAGTGCGCACGATCGTGCCGACCGACGACGCTAAGGTTCTGTCGTCCGTCTCGATGCAATTAGATAGGTGAGCTTTGTTTCCGTGTTTCACCTTCCCCAGTTCCGGCAGAGAAACTCTTTATCACTCCCGACGATCAATCACTATTTCCTCGAGTCAGATAAGGAATCGTCTGTGATTTGTCAAATAAGATTGCATTTTCAGAAGGGGAAATCTCAGCTAACTAAATGAATGTGAAGTAATTGCGAATCTGCGACACCGAATTAGAACTAGGGAAACTCCGCGTTTACTTTGCCGTTTCCTCGCTACAGAATTATCGTTCTCATCAAGGCAGCTATCTTGCACCAAGTGGCAGTCATGGATGTAATAAAGCGTAGATTTGCTCTCGGCTCGAGCTCTTGGATAAAACGACTATTCCGCCGCCGCATTACGGCTGCGTGGAGTACACACAGAAAATTCCAGCACACACACAGAATATTGCGGTACTTTCTTTTGTAAAATCACGTCTTTGTTTTAAAGTTAAAATTAAACGCAAGTTGTAGAAACGTTACAAGCTCGTTATTTCGACGTGACTCATAAAATATAATACCGCGATCACGAGCGTAACTCGGAAACTATTCGACTTGAGGTCATAACACATAACTTAGGTGTTTTATTGTCGTATGAAACAAAGGCACCGTATCGCACGTAACACTATGTTTGTGAGCACTAAATAAACGCGAACTCACCGGCAAGTTTGTACTAAATCTACATGCTGCGAAAATATTTGCTGAACCGTACCTAAACTAGTATTCTCCGGTGTGTGTAATAGCAACAATTTGTGATTCTGTCCCGAAGCTATTTCATAAAACGACAAAACTTGCAAATTCTAGAGGTAAAATAGTCACTCGGCTGTTATAAACTTATGAGTTTGTTCTGTTAAAGTGGGCGAGGAGCGGCTATAACACGGTAATATTGCATTTAATATCGAAGATGGTGTCCCATTACGGAAATGAATAGCATGACCAACAAGCTGCGACCTTGCCTACACTGCGGTTTCATCATAAATATTGACTGAAAGCATGTAAGTATCGTATCGTAATGGTTCAGGTTAAGGGTAACAAGTACAGGAATTATAATGATGATGAATCGAATTGAAAAATAATGTCGTGACGGTAGTAAAATAAATTCCCTTCAAATTTCATTAATTTCCTAACAAAAACGTCTAAAGATACCAACAAAGAAACCAAGTTTATTCGAATCTTCAACCAGCCATTACTTAAAACAGTAACGTTGGTTGAAAGAGCAAACTTCGTAAGTTTGTTGGAAACACTCAAGAAAAATAACCTCCGACAATGGGCGTAAGAAAAAAACAAGTTCGCAACAAAAATTTCCTCCTTCAGCATACTAGGCAAGACGGGTTGCCGCAAGAGATTACATTTTTACTTGGTTTAATATTAAGATGAGTTCCTGGTTCCTGCAACATTCTGCGTCGCATATTACTCTCAAAGACCCATTCGTTTGCTCACTGCCAGATTGCATTTGCAAGTAAAAATTCTAACGTTATAAATGCTCTGTGACTCATATAAAATACAGTTATAAAACCAACCAAACTACCAATATATCACAATATATTACAATATCCATCACTGAATTTTATTTCCTCGATCCATGAAACTAATAAAATTGATGAAGCGTTTTCCATCCAAGACGATGATGCTGTAGAAAGCTTTAAAATGAGTAAATATTTTTAAAGAAAATAGAAAACACTTTGTCGGCAGTTTTTTAGTCATTAGCACGTTTGCGTCGAAGGAACTAACGAACAGTTAACGTTAATTAATGAATCACCGACGTAACGACCAGTTTTAGCACTTTGATGAAGGAAAAAATGTTCAAGCTTCATGCAAAGGGTTGAAATTGGACAATATCAATATTCGTTCATGTCTGCGCCAGTGGGTTGTAAAATTTGAGTAGGGTTAGACACACGTCATTATGTCAAAAATTGAGTCTCGATTTGGATCTCATAAAAGCATGGATATTTGCATGCATAAAAGTAATCATCTGTCAGTTACTATTCTTTTCAGTTTAATATCAAGATTAAACTCATCTGCTGGAAAATATCTGGTTAGTATCGAATCATAGATCGTCGGTGATCTAATCTAGTCTTTGATTCGTTTTATGCTTGGTTAAATAAATCGCTTGTCTGGTTTGCAATACCTCTCAGCAGACATTATACGTGGCCGACTATGATGAAAACTCAAACAACTCCAGTATAATCAGTCATTCTTCAAGGGAATACTTCTGCCTTGGAATTACGTAAACTAATGTAATAGTTAATTGGATATTAGATAAGCAGAGTGTCACTCAAGTAGATGACACATAGATTAGATTGAACGACAATGGGATTTAAGAGCATAGTAATTATACTCAAGACATACTCGTTACATTCCTGCAATTCATTCAATGATTAAATTATATGTAGACAGACGGATTTCCCGTCAAGAATGATGAACTTCCATTCAAACTGTCATTGCTAATAGTAGACCTTTTGTTCTTACATTCATTAAAGGAACGCTGCAAATTTTTATGCGGTTAGACCCAGCAATTAATGCTTTGCGTAGTGCTTCAGTAAATATTTTTAGTACCTACCTAAGCAGTTGAAAGTGAATAATACTAAAACCAAATTGAACAATGAAATCAATGCCATTTGCAATAGGCTGGATTACACGAAGTCGTACGACAGGATGTCAAAGTTGACGAGGGTTGTAGTCGCGACCCCTGCGGTCAGCGTCGCTTTCAACGGAGACGGCCTATCGCAAATTTCCGATCGGATCGATAGCCACGGCTTGGTGATCTACCATAAAACAGTTACAACTCACTTTGTTGATTGTGACATAGTTGACAATATTGTTTGCGACGATGTCAAGGATTAGTCTACGATTGTGGATGTCATAACTTTTGACATTGCTGTGATAGGGTTAATTGAGTTTGGGAGTTATCGAAGATTCTGAGGATATGATGCCAATAGAACTGAATATTCAGTACCAAAATGGTTGGTAGAAGTACTCACTCGAAAACACGTGAGCACTGTTATAGGGATATACTTAAACCTTTGCAGACCACAGAGTAGTAGTCATAACAAATAAAGGTCATTGTTATGTAGTGAGTAAACAGGAAGAAATCGTAAGCATTACTCACGAACTAATAAACCACTGTTTCAAATTTTACGAACTACACGGGAAATAAACAATGCATTGCATTTTCTTTCGCTACATTTACCGTGGAAATACCAAGTAGTAACTGATCATCGCTATGACCAACATCATCAGCTGAATTTTCCATGGATCGAATGCCTCCACAACCCAATTAGTATTGGGCAATATGATACCCCTGGTAAGGCTGGTGCTTTCCGAGGCACGGAGGAAACTCCGTGTGAAATGGGTGGTCACCAACCTAGGCAAGCGCGACTTAACCTAAAGATGAACCCAAGCGGTTGCTTTTATTTAGCCACGAGCTCCTCTGATGATCACTATGACCAAGGTCTAAAAAATATTCTAATAATACCGAAACAAAAGCGTCCAGTATTTTCACGGGTCAGCGCGTCGGAAAATGTTAACAAAATTAGCTCCGACGTTTAACGGCTTGCGGGCATCACAATTGGGTGGCACGAAAAGGGCGACATTTCGCGCGCTTTCCCCGTCACCGGCGATGTAGGTCGAGCCAACATCTAGACTAGACCTGTTTGCTTTGCTCTATCTGGAGTGTGACGGCTCACTTACCGCCATTACAAATATTTTCCCATAACTGACGTGCTAAATACGTCCGCATTGTCGTTTTTGTAACAGAATTAATTAGTACCTTGTCGTGATGTTAGAATGTAAACACGAATCGTAACATGTGTGTACTACCATCAGCGATCTTACCCATTGTTTCAACGTTATATTGAACAAATTTCACTTAAATAAAAGAAGCTAAATTGTCTGTGCCAGATCTCTCTCGATGATTGCTATTTTAGGTTTTTGCAATAAAAATAGAAAGTTTAATGCTCTTGATAGTTTTTCCCTTTCCTACGTAGTAAGCAGTCGAATGCCTCTGACTGACCTGAGACATCAGTTACGGGAAAGTGACTCGCTTTTAAAATGACATTTCATTCATGGGAAAAGATAAGCCTCATTACACTTCCAACCTTGACGGTATACCTAAAATAGATAAACTCTATGATGGAACCGAAACTTTCGTCCGTTCTATTTTCCCCTTTTTGATACGAACTCCCTTCGCAATTGGGATGATGCCCTAAAGAACCCTTCTACGGACCCGACTACTCGATAAGATTGGGGCTATTCAGAAAATAAGCGTCAACAAACAACAATAATACGACAAAGTAAATGTCGGACGATAAAAAGTCAATTGGGAGTTTCTCGTGTTAGGGTAACAGTGATAAGCTGATTGTACAACATTTTGTTTGCGGTCACTGCGATAGGTAAGAATTTATCGACGAAGGGGCGTTTCAAATTGTAGAAGGCATTCAAAAAAAAATCCGTGTCCTGTATTACATTTGATAATGCATAGACTATTCTTACAACTGCGGTTTTGCGCGGACCAGTATTCTCTACACTACAGAAATGTACAAAAAATCCAACATAAATATCACAGCGCCAAACCTCTACAAAACGGATGCGGAAGGAAGTCACGGAACAGCACACTTTTCATATCTGAACACATTTCCATACGTCTCATAAATAAAACTGGTCTAAGCATACACCCCTGAAGCATCCCTCAAGTAGCTTGTGGCAATACTAAAATCCATTACGTAATGTAGCCGACCTATTTCCCAGGAAGGGTGGAGGGAACCAATGTCGCAGAGGAAAAGGTTAAACTTCACACAAACGCCACCCTTACGACTATAAACGACCGGCAAGGCTTATCAAGCACAAGTGTGAGTTTGGGTAAGTAGACAAATTTACATGGGAGCCTTATGATTACCATAATTAAATTTCATGTTGCCAAATGTTGTTGATGTAGGAGAAATTGCATGTTAGAACGACGAGCAGTAAAATTTAAATTTAGATTTTGCTACTTAACCGTAGAACAATTCAGGATGCGGAAATGGAGCATCTGTTGCGAGTTGCGACATGTTTTAATACTCTTTGCGTAGAAAATCTATTTTAAGTTTTGAAAAAAACAAATGTTTGATCTAGGGATATCTTAAAGAAATCAAGATTTTAATCTGACAAACAATAACCGTATTACGCGTAAACATTAAGATAGATAAGATAGACCGATAGATCATACGCAATGTTTTTGTTGACTCCTACCGTACGATGGGCCGAGGTATTTTTACTATGTCTATGGAATTTAATTTTGTTTTGCCTTGAACACCTTCAGGGTAATATCGATTGAGTGAAAGGTCACATAGGGGCGTGTGGACAATGTAGACTCATTTTGTTCATCATTATTTCATAACAAACATCTATTTTGGTGTGTAGGTATTCTGAAACTAGAAAATTCTATTTGATGTAAGAACTGATGAATCTTTTTGATTCTTCTTAGAGGCGATGGCATTTCAAATTGAGTCATCCCAAAATCCTCAAACGACGACGTGTTTAGCAATTTCTTTAGCCTTCTGTAGAAACAGTAGTATATTTATGATTGATTAGGTATAAAACACTGAAAGTTCGTAAATATGGTGCCTGTGTGATCGTCAGTCAGGGGTCATCTGTATGTGGGCCAGTGTGGCATGGCATGCAGACCTTACCTTTCAATAGTTCAATATATTACATGGAAACTACGCTCCAGTGATTCGGAAACTCGTCTCCTTGGTATTGATACCAAGACATGTATTGAATTTGCTTATTGAAATAGCTCTATTCAGTATCTTTCCAAGCAATACTTGATATTGCTTTTGCAGGGTCTATAAATAGACACAATATTATAAATCGATGAGTTTTATGATAAAATCGCTTCAGAATTTGCTTTAACACTCAATAATGGCTGTAAGGAAAATAATGAACATCTTCGTTATGTAGCTAACCGACTAATTTGATGAGTGATAGAGGCATAATGACATGCGTGACAACAATTGGTGTCTAAAAGCTAATAAGCTTTCCCAAGAAAGATGCGCGTAAGAAGTCAGGGACAGTCATTAACCCGGCCGTAAACAATTCAGGCCAAACAATCGGCTCGATGATGGGAGGGGACACTTGGAGCAAACAGACGCTATTACCGGACCAGACGAGCATGACTCACCAAATTAAAACGAACTGACAGACGGACGTTTGCTCTGATCACACAGAACTTAGTCAACGAAGTTAATTCTACCAAAGACACGCTCATAATCGCCTCTCACATTTGTATAACAAATCCAGAAATGCATCCATGACAGACAATTTGATTCGAAGCTAATTTTGTACTATGTTGATGATTTGCCAAGCTAATAGCGCAAGAGCAAAACAAGACAAGTACGATGAACTCGATATAATCAAATGGACGCAGAATATTACGATCGTAGCAAAGGGTAACTATTTGTGGAAAATTATAGAAGAAATAAATCAAGTAACGATAATTCAAGAGTAAACTGAGTAAGTTATTGAAGCAATAAATTCCGCAGGCCGCCGGCGATCACTTAGCGATTGCGCTTTGTTATCGTGCGAGCGAATAACAAGTTACAAGATATAAACACTGAGTATGACCTGTTGCCCGTTACTTGATTTAAATAGCCTGTTCATTACAATTTGATATTATTCGCAGAATTGCCTGCTAACATGTCACTGTGCACAACGATAGCTGTCTGAATATCATTCATTTCTGTATCGAGACCATTAGTCAAGTCAAGATAATTGCAAAGAGCATCGTAACATGTAACGGTTTGATCATCAAAAATGATGTCAGTGCATCGAACCCTACGCACAAGACATTACAAGGTGCTTACGTAATGACAGACAGTTGAGCAACAGACAATTGAGTCAATAAAGACGAAAACACTCTCAAGTGGGCAAGTATCACTATTAATGTAGCATTAGGGACACAACCACTTCTCAACAATTGCAGGGAATTGAACACGATGTCGTAACGCATTGTACTTTGACTAGGAAATTAACAAGCGAAGCTGAACCGTCATGAACCGCTAAAAAGTAAAAAATACAGACGCCTTTACAAAAGTATTTGAATAGGTTGAAGACAATGAGGCGGGTCGACAAAAGGCCGTTCGTCCAGGCTCTGCGGCTGCATGTGTTGCAGGGAACACAATACAGTTCCTGTGCGGTCGAGTGGCTCAATATACCCGCATATTGTGATATAATAACCGAAGAACATTATTACAACATAGTGAAACGTTTCCCTTTTGAATTATTGCCTTGGAACTAAATAGCCGTATGTGTGAGCGTGCATTAAAATCGAAACCGTTATCTAAACAATTAAAATGTCTACGTCGAAGTAACGAACGTTGTTTAAGGAAACATCCTATACAAATACTGGAAATAGAAGCAATACGATACAGGGTGTCAAGGAACTAATAATGCGAGTCGGTGTCTCGACTCGTCCACTGGCGACGTGGCCGCTTCGTGCACGTAGGGCAAATAGGGCGAATAACTTTTATCAATGAACCGCGCGGAAGTCTGCTATCAATCAACGACCAGATAATGGAGATGTTGAACCCCCGTGACGCACACCGGAAGCTGGCTATTCGACGCTTTGTCGCTACTTTTCGGCAATTTTATTACGTCATGACGATACAATTATGATAGCATACGATAAAGGTTCAAACAATATTTTGAAGAATAGGATTTAGTAACGGAGAACGGCATGCAATTAGTCATGCTAGACGAAACTTTGTGTGCTACTTAACTTGAGCAAGACAAAAAAAACGAACAGTTAGAATTGTAATAAATTCACAGGCGCGTGTAATTAATTCTTCACAGATGGCCGTTGTCACCGACACTCGGGTCCGGAGTGCCCCGAGGTACTCAGATGTCTCCGCTTATGGTGCAGCCGGGTCTAGTAGCGTCGCACGGCTGATTCACGACTCGAAGGTCGCTCCCACTATAACGCTTCCGTTATTACTCAGTGGGCTGAACACGTTCCGAAGTCAGAATCACGCCGTTGACAAAACGACAACAACAAAATTAATGTAGTTGCATGTAAATTTGATATGAAGGAAGCAGGAGACGGGACGAAGTGCGTATACAAAAACAACTGGAAAGACACCATAAATATGAAAGCCGTTGTTTGTACGTCAGTACTTAAATATGTAATGCAATGCGAAATCTCATTTATTTTCTGGCGAACTGCGATGGTAAATCATTCGATACACATGTAAAGTAAGAAGTGCAGTAAATTTTTCATGTCAAAGATTACAATCGCATAAAATTTTCGGAAATATTTCTGCTGTATGCTCGTAACCGTTTTATTGCGGGAAGTATAATACAGTTTATGATGTTGTTTCTTTACCGAATGCGGATTACGGTGAGGCTCTTAGAGAAGAGTGTGTGGCGGAGCGTAGGCAGTCGTGATGCGATCGAGCCTTACATTACATAACCGGTGATTCATACGTGGTTTGTATCGCCTAGTTTTATTGTACTGGCTGTTTACGACAACATAAACGTTGTTGTTAATAACAATCAGTTTACAAACAATAGTCGTGGCTAAACAGCGGTGAAAAGAACACATACATAGAGAAGTCGTTGCGAAATTGGAATTGCACATTACAGCGTCTACAATAGACCGTCAATTATCTTAGCACGATCGATTGGCATTGCTGGCACTGATATGCGAACTCATTTTACTCCAATAGGAATGGAAGGGGTTGAATTCTATGAAGACACTACATCCATAAATAACTAACTACATAACTATCACATAAACGTTAGTAAAAGAGATTAAGTAACATGACAATAAATGTTAGCGCCAAACAATTAAGTAGTATAGCAAACAACATCGAAATTCGACAACAGTTACTTAGCAAACCGTTTATTTTTTCGTCAAATACATAAATTGTGAGCGCAGTGCTGTTCAAACAGCAAACTGGAAGCCAGCGTTTAATAATGTTATGGGTAAATAACATGCGACAGCTGAAAAACATTGACGGAATAGTAACAACCAAGTAACAGTTCGTAAACAATCGGTAAAACTTGTAAACGTTTCAAAACAGCTTCGTTTGTTATGTAATGGACAATCTCAATGTTTCAAATCTCAGATTTGTGAGCTTTCGAGCACAAATAGGGGATCGGACTGGGTCAAAATAATATGATTCTGTTTAGTCCGTAAGTTAGATTATCGAAAAATGTTGAATACGTGTTTTTTGTTTTATCAAATCAACAAAAAATGACGAAGATAAAACGCGTCAAAGATCTTGGAGTGGGGCTTGAAACGTCACTTGTGTCGTCAAAATGTACTATCATATGACGTCACACGAGTTTTCGAAGCACTGTATCGTCTTCATTTTAAGTTTACGTGAAAAAAGAAAAAATACGTGTCCAATATTTTTTGGAAATCTATCTGACGGACTAATTAGTTTTTTTTTGTCCGATCCCCTATTGTTATTGAAACTGAATAATCGAGACAGTTACTGCAGCAATAACAGTTTTCGTCTGTAGTGCATCAATTTTATCTTTTAGAATTTAAAGTATAATTTGGAGTATTCCACTTTAAATTCTAAAAGATAAAATTTTTTTGGTAAATAATTTTGTTGGATAAAAGGTTTTGTGAAGACCAAATATTATATTTTTGTATTTTCATAAAAAATAGGAAATAGTTTTTCACGATAAAACCTGTGATCACAACAAACCTCGTTATCAATATCTCAGAATTCAGCTCGCAATGTTAAAAAGCGTGTCGACATATTTTCATTGAATGTCGATAACATTCATCAACAATACATGGTTATCAACAGTATCAGTATGGATTGTGTTCTGCGAAACGGAATTCCGTCTAAAATCGTGCCACAATGCTGTTTGTGTTATCATTGTAATGACTGTTGTCAGACCAGCTGATCATAACATCGAAATATTTGTCCCGTTTGATTAATGTTAGTTCATCTCGAATGATGTTTCTTGGTAATAAAGCTAGTTAATCTAAAATAGAGACTAACAACAGACTAGAGCTTAAAGAAATACTTCAGGATAAAGTTACTTCTAGGCTTGTTCCATAATCGCGAGTCGGGTGAGTACTTACTGGTCAAGCGCGAGTCTATCTACCTCTCCAACTCTAAGGATGAGAAGACTGGTGATGACTTCGAAGTGAGTCAAACAATTCCTCAACCTGCTTTTGAATTTAGCGGATTAAGTTTCACTGCGTCATAATAAGATTCACAGTCCATTGGCGACGATTTACCAGGTAACGTTGACAGCAATAATTTTGATATTAATACATTAGTTACGGTTGAACTAACGTTAATGATATTGCTATCTAATAATGGACAATAATCAAAACACCGGTAAATCGATAATGAAAACCTTAGTTAGAGGGAATTGCTTGGAGCAATAAAATATTCAATAACGACTATACACTAGACTAGCCTGTAGACTGGCCTGTTGGTCTAGTGGTTAGTGACCCTAACTGCTATGCCGGAGGTCGTGGGTTCGATTCCCACCCAGGACAAATGTTTGTGTGATGAGCACGATCATTTGTTCTGTGTCTGGATGTAATTTATCTATAATATGTATGTATTTAGAAATATATAAGTATGTTTGTCAGTTGTCTAGTACCCATAACACAAGCTCTGCTTAGCTTGGGACTAGATGGCGTTGTGTGATAGTTGTGGAATATTATTATTATTATTATTATTATACAGAAAACAGCTGCATTGAAATGTGAACACAGGTAGGTACGGGTGGGAACAGAAAGTTTATTTTATACAGCGTTAGTAGCTTACGCTTTGAAAATTTTTCATTACTTATGATGGATTTCCTTCCAGCAAAAGAGTTATTAGGTAATATTTATCGCGTTCATCTGACCGTTATGTGCCTGTTACCGTTGTAAACGTTTCACGATTGAAAATTCTGTATGTGCAGACGCTCTCAGAAGCATCTATTCTAAATGTGTTGGCAGTACCTGCTAGTGATTCTGCTCCCTACTTTGTACCCACCATAAACAAATTCGTACTTGAATAGCTGAACGATTCACAGTCGACTTCCTGCGTCACGTCACCGTATGCGATGAACCGTGTCACTGCTCTGTTGTACTTGTGACTGATAAGGGCGGGCCGAGGCTACAGCCAATGGGCGCCCAATCTGCGATCATTGATCTATTACATGATTCTGCTTTTGGAAACTGAATATTAACTAGTCTATATTTAAATGAAACAATAACAGGAATACTTCGTGATATGAAAACACAATTAGAGGACCTTTGTCTGCCAAGAGATTTTAATATGCGTGAAATCAAATACATATTTGTATAGTCAACTGATATCCGTGACGATTACTAATGTTCTACAATCTGAACGATAAGTTTGAAAACATTTCATGATTGTTATATTTATACCCGAGAAGAGTAAACTATTAGGCTAATGGTCCCTAACAGGATAAACAAAGGTTAATTTGTTCCACACCATCAGCATTACTCGGAATTTACATTCATTATTTTTGTTGATTTTGACGTTTTTGCTTATCCATTCACAAAATACGGACGTTTATTCCTTTAAAGCGTCCCTCGTTAATCTTCCTTAGAAAGGTTATAATTACTTTGTAAGAAAAAACGGTAAATAAGACCAATTTAGGACAATACAATAACGGAACAAAATATTAGCAAAGGTCGTTCATTAAAGTTAAGGCAATCTCAACAATAGAGACAAAAATTGTTTGTTTAAGACGAAAATAGACGTAACATTGACTTAAACACCCACTTTATTTGCTGTTTAGTTAGGTAAGTCTAGGCAGTAATATTACAAAATAGCTAGAACGTTAAAAATAACAGAAAAGGCATAGATCTCAAGGTCTAAGTTTATTTTTAGATTCTCACTATACTTACTCACGATAAAACGAATAATAATACTGCAGTATGCACTTCGTATGTTCGGCCAAGAATTTCTCAAAAATTCAAGAAATTGAAAGTTTTCCGAACTAAAAATAGGCAATAACACATCGGTGAGAAGTTCACCATTTGTACCTGTCAGTTATAAATATACAGACGAAGCGAATCGACGAAGGCCAGATATAACAGCCATGGGTAGTTAAAAACATCAGATAGAGCCCAACATTTGTAACAAATCGTTGGCCGTTGAGGAACTGCCAAATGAAGTAATGGACGAATGGTACTGGAAGCCATAATTAACTAACTGCTAAGTGGTGAACGACCTATTTCCATCGGTTTTCGGAAACGATCTGTTTCTATAAACAGCATCGTAGAAAGGTAAATGGAAACAATTTGATACTGAAACTTACATGTAAAGTAAATGCTGACACGTCTTTTATATGACAACTTCCATCGACGAAGAAGAAAACCTGTTAGAAACAGACGTTTTAAAGATAAATACGAAGATACGATCTAAAACGACGGAAATGAACACTAAATGTACAGTGTCTTTTAATGACGCGAACTTAGATAACAGAAATGATTACAAGACTACGGAATTCGTCACTATTACTGTTAATCATACTGTAAAAGGAAGTAATTATAATGACGCTTCACATTTCTTAAGGCGAGACCCAACCAGGATTTACCAAAAACATACTGTCTTTGAACGTCAAGTGTGAACTATAGGTTTGAAGTACCGAGGTGGGAAAAATATCCTGTAAAGAGAAAGAACTAAACTTGCGTTATACCGAATCAAATCTCCGAATAAAGTTACTAACTCTATAAAAAAAAAATATACAATTGCCTCTTTTTTTTAACTTTATCGTCGAAAATCTCCGTAATTTAAGCGATAACATAAGTATTTTTTTCTAGAAATAAATAAAGAATACAATTATTTAATTTAATACCGGTTATTTTTTCAAATTATGTTAAGTTATTTATCATAATTAAAGGAAAACCCTTGAATATCAATAAACCTAAGCGCCTAACAAAGACTAGCCAGCCTAACACTGTACGCCCAAAAAGCAACCTTATTGAATCCGACTAAGGTGGAGTGTAGCACTACGCCTATAGTATAGTCGAACGGGTGCGTTGGGTCTCGCCTTAAACAGTTGTAGCTTGTCGATATGAGAAACACCTTTAGGTGATGTTTTCAAAGCTGCAGTCTATTGCAATAATAGAATACAAATGCATAGTTGTATTGATATTAACTTACACATACTAAATAAGTACTATGAAGATAATATTGAGTAGCCAGCTGACTTGATTCGCAGCAAAAATATTTTGCTAAAAAGGTTACCAAGAAATAGAAACTCAACAAGAATGATTTTCGGCTCAGTACGTGAATATAAAATGAAATGCTTGTAAAAGAATGCCTAAAAACGTCTAAATATTAAAACGTCAAAACCAGTTTACGAAGGCATGTACAGAGGTATTCGAGATCCCTTTAATGGGTTTTCTTAGATAAAGACTTCTTCTGATGTTTAAATCTCTTGGAGGTAAATGGCCCTTTGAGGAAAACGACTTCATATTTAAAGAATGGCAGGGTTTGAGAAAAACAAGACCAGATTGTGTTGTGAAAAGATTACTTACTGTTAATCTATGCTAGGGTAGTTTTATTATGATGAAAAACTTCGCAAAGTAGAAAGGCGGTCAAACCCAGGCCATCCATAACAATATTAGGACACTAGATGAAAAAGCTAGTGCCAACCCAAACACTAAAGTAACTTAAACAACTCCGGACGTGAAGACGAAACTTTACTATAAACTTAAACATCGAAACAAAATCAACTCAAGCAAATGGCTAACTAAAATCGAGGCAAAGAGTCTCTTCCTTTTACATTGAAATACGAAACTATCAATATTAGTAAAGGTAAGTGAAATGCAATAGTTACCCCGAGTTACATGGGACTGAATCATAACTGGAGAAATTTTGGTGTACTATTAGGTACACTTCTGCCGAACCCTTCAGGGACTACAGGAGTGACGTTATGTAAGTAAACTAAAACATAAGAGACAAGAAGAAACGACCTTCGTACGGGAGAAATGAAGATCTAAAAATAACATGAGTTTCATAACAAGGTTTCAGCGCTTCAGTGCTCCGATATCCGAGTAATGATTGTGTACTTATGTAACACTAGAAGACACTATGGCTTCACTTGGGAAATCCTTTGAAAAAGGTACGGAGATATAAAAAGTACTTCGTGATACCTCCAAGAAATACGATAATAGCATCACAGACCGTACTCACTCGTATTAAACAAGAACAACATAACAAAACAGTGAATCATTTACAACTAAATCTCATTCAGTCATCAAGTAACTAAGTACTTACTTAGTTCGCATTAAGTCATGGAATAAATAAGAATATATTTTATGAGCCGAAGGCTACAATGAATACAGCATTCATTACTACTGACACAATCTCAACTGGCCCTATAAGGATAACGATAAATCATTTTCATTACACACTTATTAATTGATTTACATATTAACTTCCCGATGATGAAAGAAATATAAACAAAGATGAATCACAAAGCAAAGTTGTTGAAGTGATCAGCATCAATGTGGGATCAGAATTACATAGGGTTATGTGTGATAATAGAGAAAAAAGTGTAGAGAGAAAAATGTAAAAGAGAAAAGCTATAATAATAATAATAATAATATTCCACAACTATCACACAACGCCATCTAGTCCCAAGCTATAGAGAAGCTAACTAGCTAGCTTGCTACTGAATTCGATTTCATAGACTTTCGCGTTAGAATATCGGCGGAAATCGTGGTTTTACTAACCGCTTGAGTCCAAATGACAATTTAGGAATTTGAAGCAATCCTTTGGGTCAGCTAAAAGAGAGATAAATATAAATGTTTATGGATAAAGAGGGAGAGGAAGACCAAAGAAAAGACGGATGGATTGTGTGAGAAGTGTTTGTGGAGTGTGTGAATGGAAGAAAAAATCGTGTTGGCCGACCCCAAATAACATGGGAAAGGGGCAGGAAGTTGATGATGTGAGGCAATAATAATAATAATAATATTCCACAACTATCACACAACGCCATCTAGTCCCAAGCTATAGAGAAGCTAACTAGCTAGCTTGCTACTGAATTCGATTTCATAGACTTTCGCGTTAGAATATCGGCGGAAATCGTGGTTTTACTAACCGCTTGAGTCCAAATGACAATTTAGGAATTTGAAGCAATCCTTTGGGTCTTACATATTATGTAACATGTTTAAGTACCCTAACAGTATTATGTTTTTCGTGCTATACAGTTAGATCAAGTGCTTACGAACGATCAAATCGATTTACTGCACGAACATGCCTGTTAAAATAGCGTGGGTGATCGAAGTTTCTATGCATCGCAGCATCGCAGATTGCATGCAAGCATCGAGTATCTAAGAATCTCGCCCACGCCAGGCGTTTGCCGTGTAAAGAAATATTCATATGAGAACAAGTGTACCAAATGATCACTATTGTGTTCATCCTGCCATGGAGTAGATAGAAGCAAACGAGATAGAGTAAGCTGGGGTTGCGCTTCGTCGATTCCATGAACTGAAAGTTAATGATTTGTTGTGTTTATTTATAGGAAAGCGGTGAATTGTATGATCGACATTGATGATATATTATATACTACTATGATATATTTATTAGAGGAAATGTGGTAACAAAAAACAATAAGCAGATGTTACTGTTGTGTGAATGATAATATGGTTAAAAAAGAGGTGACTATACTGAGATGACGGCGCGGGCGAATAGAGATGATTAGGAGAGGAGCAAACTTGCTGTGATGACCCTAAATAAACTAGGATAAAAGCAAGATTTTTTTTTATTAAACGGGCCTACTCATGACCTCAATCTTGTCCTGAGGACAGAGATGAGGTCGACGATGACGAAGACACATGTTCTAGTGAACACGAACTATTTAATTCGCGAGATTACTCTCCCAAGAAGAGCCTCACGCAGCGTATTGTGACGACGAGCGATTGATTACTTTAATTACTCAAATTAAAACAACAGATGGCTAATTGATTATTGAGTCTCTGGTAAAAGCGGATAGGTGCGGACATTTGTGAAGCAAAATTTTTCAATTTTTCAAAACATAAAGCGAAAAATTCCAGAGAATACTGTTTTTTTCTGTTTATTTCTATGTAAAACACAAATTGTTATTTTTCGGCATTTTGACACTAAACAGCTTTTATCAAAGTCGTGAGGTAATTTTAAGAGTGTGATTAAGACCACCAATCCGAATAAAGATTTCCAATACGGAAATAAAAAAATCTGTTGAGTTTTCGGTAACGAAGATAAAAAAAAAGAAACGGTCATAACCTTTTCGAAATTATTTAAAGTTAATCGTTATCTATTCCTGTCATAATGTACCTATTCACTGTTTGTTTTCGTTGTGACAAAACATTATTAATAACGTCATAGTCGATATAAATACGCATTATTATTTACGCAAACTGATCGGTTGATCACGGACTATAACCATGACTATACGTTTTTATTACGAGTACTATGTACACTTCGACCAACTTATCTGTGCAGGTGGGAAAACATGGAACTAAAATAAATGTACTAAGTTTAACGTAGCGATGCATTTTTTCTTGACCAGTGGCGCCACCATGGAATTCAATGTTCATACTGTAATTGGCCGCATTAGTGTCATTAGGCGTTATTTTTAGTGTGGCTCGAAATAAGTTGCTAATTAACCCGTCACGCGGTCATGTTTACATAAGCCGACTGTCACTGGAACTTATTTAATTATCGCTTGTTAAAATTTCTATTTTTAACACGATGAGATTACTTGGGGCTTACCCATTTTGAAAGTTAGGTACTAATTTTACGCTCGAGATTTTTCCGGAGTATCTTGTTGATGGTGGATATTAAAAGTTTACTGTTCAATCGAGTTTCCTTTGTACTTTATAATTTATAACTGATACTGGTTATTGTTTTAAGTGGCAATAAAAATGCAGTAAGTAACTACTTAGTACTTAAACAAGATACCTCCTGCTATATTATTGAGTAGCCTTATCTACAATAATAAAACACGTTATCTGTACTATGCACTGAATCACTGCAGTAATCACTTTTTGGTACCGCCGTAAACCATAAATGTGAAAAAATAAATCTTTTTACTTTTTACCCGACTACGGCAAAGCCAAAGGAGGGTTATGATTTTGACTGGCTATGTATGTATGTATGTATGTTTGTATGTATATGTATGTATGTGTGTATCTTCATCTGTTCCCTCATAGCTTCTAATCTACTTATCGGAACTCGACATATGAGGTATCGTTAGAACCGTCTTAATTTTCTGCTGAACATAGGCTACGTGACGTGTCACAAAAAGCGATTTGGCGCCTTCTAGCGGACAAAAAGTAAGGCTTAAAAAATAAAAATGGAGATAAATACGCCGTGTTTGGTATCATTTAAAAGGGCCTCACTTATAACGGGTGATTCATTTGGAGTTACTTTTTTGTCTATGCATTTTTTGACAGATAAAGCGTCAGTCATGACAACCTAACCTAATATTTTCATTCACTATAGTTTGACATTTCGTCATGGAAAGACTAAGCACGGCACAACGCCTACAAATTATTCAACTTTATTACGAAAAACAGCGTTCTACGAGGAATGTGTTTCGTGCACTTAGAGCAACATATGGTCCACATAATCGCCCTACCGAACGCACTATTCGCTATACCATCGAAAATTTTATCACACCCATGTGATATCACACCCTTAGACTTTTTTCTGTGGGGTTATGTAAAGTCCAAAGTTTATATGGATAAGCCGCGTACGATTGATCAACTGGAAGCCAACATTACTCGCGTTATTCGCGAAATACCACTTGAAATGCTCGGTCGGGTCATCGAAAACTGGAACTCCAGAATGCACCTTAATCGCAGTTTCGGACAACATTTGAAAGAAATAATCTTTAAAAAGTAAATGTAAGGAATGGTTCTTTTGTATTATAATAAAGATTACCCGATAAATTTGTTTTATTCATATTTTTTTTAGTTTTGGAAAAAGTAACTCCGAATGAATCACCCATTACATTTCCAAAATATTACTCAAATTTAAAATCACGCCCTCTAGCGGACAAGAAGTCAAGAGTAAAAAAAAATATTTAACACCAAAATTGTTTAAATAAAAAAAAGTAAGAAACTAAAACCCGACTACGACAAAAAAACGACGCTGAAAAAGTATGAAACAAGATTTTCAGGATAGAACAAAAAGAAAAGCCGTAGTCACACGTTATAGGTAACAACCTAAACACTTTAATACCGTGTGACTACGGCTTTTCTTTTTGTTCTATCCTGAAAATCTTGTTTCATACTTTTTCAGCGTCGTTTTTTTTGTCGTAGTCGGGTTTTAGTTAAACTTCAATCTTTCTCGAAGGAATTGAAGCCATCCCGCCATTTCTCTCGGGTCCTAACAGCTATGCGGTGTTTGATAAAATGCTTTTTAAAACTTACTCTTATCCTTTTAGTTGCCGTCTGCAGTCAAACTTCACAATGTCTTCACGTTCACACAAGGATGCACGGAAAAGTTTATAATATTGGAGAAAAGGATGCACAAAAAAGTTTACAATGTGAGAGAAAAAGGTTTTAAAAACCAAAACCTTCGAAATTCGAACTCGAAAAAAAAAAGATTTGTTTTTCTAATGCGCGCGAAAGCGTGGAGCTAACCTACTTGGTACAGCACACAGAGATAACTAACCAACGGTGCGTGCGAGATGTAGATGTAACTCGCCGTATCTTATCCGAGTAGGTACTATAAATAGGTAATCTGTGCTAATCGGTACGGAGTGACGCTCGCTCGTATATCCACTGAGCCGGCACTGATACGATTTTACGGGGAATACCTAGGGAACACCCATTGTTACGAGGGTTTTACAGGCATGCATATAAAAGAATGACTTTTAGAAATTGACGAAAAAAATACGAGAAAATTCAAACTAAGAGATTATCACACAGCTTTTGAGATAAGTAATAGTGGGAAAATCTGCAGGATTACCCAGATAAATACGAGACGTGAAAGAAAATTATTGAATAGGTGAATATCGTCACTGATTTTCTTGTCTTGTGATTCAAGAGTTTCACGTTCATTTAACCGTAATGAGCCATCAGCATATTTTCCGTTTCAAAACCTCATCACGTCAATAATCAATTACATCAACATAACGAATCTCCGTGATAATTCAAGGCAGTACCTAGTCTATTTGCAGCGTTTACCGGTTAAGTAAAAATACTTAATTGATTTCAACCCGTGTGATGAATATCTGACATCCCATAGACTAGTTTTGCCGGTAATACAAGCTAGTTGCCGACAGATGGCGTTAACTACCGACGATCAATATCTATGGAACTTCACTAGCTTTTTAATTAGCAAGCAGATCCGTAGAATAAATTACTATAATTGACAGCTCTATGTATAGCTCTTACTGGGATAATTGTACTGTGAGATCTAATCCTAGAAAGCAGTAGGAATCAGTTCTCACAGCATCTCCATGACTTGAATTTTGGTTTCTTGTGAGAAGAATGGTTAACACTGGAGTACTAATTTCTTATCAGCGTGTTTTGCTTTGTAATCCTTGTGCCACCATTTATATGTGTACCAGCGGAATCTTTGAGCAGACTAACGCTAAACACTAATCACAACAAACCTTCAAATCTAGAATTAGATCTCTTTTTACCCGACTGCGGCGAAGCCCAAAAGGAGGGTTATGTGTTTTTACCCGACTGCGGCGAAGCCCAAAAGGAGGGTTATGTGTTTGACGTGTATGTATGTATGTATGTCCGTTTCTTTCTTCCCTCATAACTCCTAAACGGATGAAGGGATTTGAATCAAATATACGTCGTTAGATTCGTCTTGATGGCGCGAGTGTTATAGGCATTAAAATTAAAAAACAACGAAAAATTGCGGATTTTGGGGGCCAAATCGTGGAGCTCAAAAAAAAAATTTTCCTATACCATCGAGTAGGGTATTAAAATAAAGGGTTTTAAAAGGAGATTACAAAAATATATATCACTTATATGATTAAAAAAAATTCAAAGTGACAAATCCTAGAAACGGCACTAAAGTTAAATCATCTGCGAAGAATTTTACGCGACCAACGAAAGAACAAACACAAAAGAACTAAAAAGTTGGAAATAGAAAAAGTAGTTAAAAAACCAAAAAACCCGACTGAAAAAACTGAAAAGCGAAAAACAAGCACATTTTAAATTTAACAAAACTCGGAAGCAGGCGGGGGGTGTTAATTTGAATATTAAATTATAAAATGAAAAAATAGAACCCCGCCTGCTTCCAAGTTTTGTTAAATTTAAAATGTGCTTGTTTTTCGCTTTTCAGTTTTTTTTAGTCGGGTTTTTTGGTTTTTTAACTACTTTTTTTCTTAATTCAACTTGACAACGTAACACTAAATATTTCACGTAGAAAGCCAACTCCATTTAAGCGACATTCCTCCATTGTCGCGTAGACAAACGGATCGATCTCCTAACACATGCTACACACCGATGATGGGCAATGGCTTTATTAATCCTATATACATGTATAGGATTGTGTAGGTGCACCTACACAATGCTCTGCATTGTTAACCAAGTATCAAATTAACTGCAGTGCTGTTCCTTAGGCACTTCAATGACCTTCTTCTTTTTCTTTACATTGCCTTTTATCTAACCTTCCTTATCTGACCAGAATGTATGATTGACAATAACTTGGACAGGACAGTGCTTGAAAAAAAAAATTGTCTGTGGTAATTGTGCGTATTGTACTAAAAAAATGGCGGCGTTAGATCCGATAAAAGTCACAACTCACGTATCAAAAGATCAATACAACTAAAGATACGAATCCTACGAACACCGATCAAAGAATATGAGTAGGAGTATCTAATATGTGAATTACAGACGATTTCACATGTAAAAGAAATATTCACGGTCTGCCTGTCTTTCCGTTCTATCTATCACTTTTACCTATATGATATAGACGCTTGAAGGATGAGCGCCTACTGAAGTTGAATCGCGCCGGATATTGGCAGAGGTTTCCGAAATATCCAGCTTTGAGAAGGGATCTTTTCGTGTGGATGGAGCTATATTAAAGTGTTGTAGTGCCACTAGAAATGTAGGTATGATATAAATAGAATACTTACATAATCTACCGAAGCTAAGGGAGAGGCGCTTTCTAAGCTTTTGCATTTTGCTCATTGCGCCACCCCTTTTTTCTCTCATTGTCACGCCTGAAACAAAGATAAAAGACGTTTAGTTATGATGAAAAACACAGACATAATATAAATGGTTTTGGGTCATTCAACATGTCTTGTACTGAGGTTACACCAATTTTCATGCGTCATACATAGACCGTACAACAATTACTCTTTTTGAGGCCCAAAAACCTCAATATAAAATTACCGTGGTACTCATTTTCTGATAACAATTAATCATTATAATCGGCCAGCAACTGGAACGGTCAGGAATAGAATTAATGATTATCGTCCATTACGATAATTAGATAAACCGTATTAAGTGGATAATTCACGATGACATTCCGTGTGACGTCAGCATGCATTATCGTAAACCGTTTCGAAATATCCACCAATCGGGGATCCGGACCGAAACAGTTAGCAGTGGTAAATTTAATTAGCATAATAATTGCAAACGTATTAAATAATTATCTACACGGTACGATATAGAAGGGGTAATAAGCGTTGCGGATAGCGGTTAATTACTCAAGTTTATAAGCCACAGTCACGGCAGTGTTCTGGATAACGCCTGACTGACATGTGGCTGGTTAGGTAGCCAATACTCTAAGCTCTAAGCCATACATGACCAGTCTTATCACTAGCTTCAACAGGTATCCCACACTGAAGCTCAATAACGAGCTAGAGCTGTCTCGTAACTGTACTGGCTTGATCATTGACTTCGTGTCCGACGAACGAGTGTTGAACGGGCTTAGCCTTTACTTGCGTCGCGTGTAAACTAAAATTCCACGTTCTAATAATCAACTTGCCGTTCATGTGCTTTGTATACAGATCTCATGATCTACAACACGTAACATATAACTAAATACCATGTTAACTGTTTTACTGGTTTTTATGTTAGCTATGATAAAGATATCCATCAACGCTATAGTACAGGAGACCACTCAAACGATAAAACAGTTTTAGGTAGGTACCATCAAAATTCTGTTCGCAAATTTAAGTACTTGGATAGAATCCAAGTGTTAAGAATAAAACAATTGATCCATTGAAATGTGAATAGTATAAAGACAGTAGGTAGTAGAAAGTATGGCTACAAACTAACTACGCAATATTTCAATCCACATTATTTTTCAGGGAACTCTGAAAAAGTAGCCTTGTTTTTTCCTGTGATGAACGCTTCCTGTATGTAGTTTCACACTCGCACAGCGTAAAAAGTAGGTACATATTTGTTGTTGCGAACAAGTTGAAACTAACTCAATAATTAATAGAACCTTTTATTTTCAGGGACAAAATGAATAAAAATCCATAATTGGATGAATACCTAATTAATTTCAATAGAAATGAAGTCATTATACTTCGGCTAATTGAACGTTTGATATAAAAACTGGGTTAGGTAGAATTAATCGATAGTAATAACAGGTGGAACTTGTTCAATAGTTTTGTTTTTTTCAGTAGATAGACCTGCCCCCCTATTGCGTATCTTTTTAACGTCAGTGGCTATCAGAAATGTCCATAGATTAACTGTAAATTGGTTATGGTTTGGTACATTTTTTTCTTAAAAACTCACCATTTGACAGTTATTTGATAGACATTCTAGGTTATCCACTGTCATTAGAAGATACGCAATAGCCCTGCAGGAGTCACCTGATACATACCTGGGCGGTTTGATAAGTCAGTGACTTTGTGAATTTCCCGCGCAGTTATTCCAAATGCAACAGTGCTGCCGTCAACTGTAATCTATTAGTAGGCAACTGTCAAATTTTGAGCAAGCTACGTCATGCAGTTGGTGTTTGATAGCCATTCAAAGCAGACAACCTCGTGAATTTTTACGAAAATGGAAAAAAGTGAATTTCGTGTGCTGATTAAGCATTACTTTTTACGTAAAAAAACCATCACTGAAACTAAGGAAAAGCTTGATAAATACTACGGGGACTCGGCACCATCAATTTCAATGGTAAAGAAGTGGTTTACAGAGTTCCGTTGTGGTCGTACCAGCACTAGTGACGCCGAACGTTCAGGTCGCCCAAAAGAAGTGATCACGCCGGAAATCGTCGATAAAATCCATGAAATGATATTGGATGATCGGAGAATGAAAGTGCGTGAGTTGGCTCATGCTGTAGGTATCTCAACTGAACGGGTACATCATATTTTACACGAATATTTGGACATGAGAAAACTCTCCATCAGCGCAATCGTGTAACAACTTCAAAAGAGTGTTTAGCGATCATCATTTCAGCCAAAAGACGTCCACTGCTGGACATAGGCCTCCCCCAGGCATTTTTGGGGGGGTTTGCCATAATCGCCACGCTTGGCAGGCGGGTTGGCGATCGCAGTATGGTTGTTACAAAGGCACAGAGAACGCTGCTGCCCATTCTCTGGTAAGTCCCTTAGTCGCCTCTTACGACACCCACGGGAAGATATGGGATGGTGCTATTCTTTACGTCCGACACCACACGGAACAATTTTAGTTTAACAAGTTTAGCGATGTTCAGCCGTAATCCGGACGAATTTTTGCGCCGTTTTTGCGCCGGTCATGGCCACAGTTTTTTGGGATGCACGCGGTGTCATTCACATTGATTACCTCAAGAAAGGTAAAACAATCACCAGCGAATATTATTCAAAGCTTTTGGACAGATTCGACGTTGACTTGAAGCAAAAATGGCCGCATTTGGCGAAGAAGAAAGTGCTGTTTCATCAAGACAATGCACGTGTGCACACTTGTTTAGTCACGATGGCCAAAATCCACGAATTGAGATACGAACTGCTACCCCACCCAGCATATTCTCCAGATTTAGCCCCCTGCGACTATTATCTGTTTCCAAACCTAAAGAAATGGCTGGGTGGTAAGAGATTTGAGTCTAATGAAGAAGTCATTACCGAAACAAACGCGTATTTTGAGAGCCTTGAGAAAACCTATTATGGACTGGACTAAATGTATCGAGCTAAAAGGTGACTATGTAGAAAAATAAAATGTTTATTTGCCGCAAAAAAAAATGTTTTATTCAAAAAGTCACGTACTTATCAAACCGCCCTCGTATATCAAAATTTGCAAATTGATTCACGACTTCATTAATTAAGTACCTACTGCATTTTATTCGTAACCTAAACAGAAATCACTCCCATCTTTTTTTATTTTGGAATAGACACTATTTCGAATATATATGATTATCTAGTAGTCTTTATCATAATATATATATATATACAGCTTAATATTCAAAGATTGTTGTGATAATTTCTTTTTCAGCAATGCCCAATCTCAGTTGAATTTACGTACTTCTTTAGTTCTTTGAAACGATACACTAATTATGCAGATTTCAAACGACCACCATAATTTATTGCAATGCAATGAATATTTTATCACCTCACGCGTGGTTTTCACGTCATAATCGAATTGACGCAACAACGCACCTTGAAAACATATTGAATGCACTAACCTATGATAGAATACATAATCAATGCAAACCAATCTATGTAATTGCATTCACTCAATCATTTCATACAAGGTTCCCAGATAATAATTAATGAACTCGTAGTTCGTAGTATAATATGTCTAACCTAATGAACGAGACACTCCATTTACCTAATTAATTAAGAATCGTGAGACACGTCTCATAAGTCAGCCGAAGAAAAAGAATCGTCTAATTGAATTAGGTACCTACTCTGCTTTATGATTCATCTAGGTATACTCTAGTCTTAACAGTAATAACCACAATAGAGATCGATTGATTCCTTAGAATTTCTGATTCTGTACTTACTATTTTTTTCTTCTTAAATTCGTAGATACTCAATTACGATTTTTTTGTATTTTTTGACTGCTTATTAACTCTGCCAGCACTATCATACTTTAGTTGCCACCGCATGTGTACGTAATCGATGAGACATAAGCAAACAAAGTAAATAGAGAGTGCGCTTAACGTTCAATGCTCCTAAGTATGTCGGTTTGATATCGTTCACAATTTCACGAAAACTACTACGGAATTATAGTATTGGTATCGTAAAGCGGTGAACTTTTCCAACTTTAGCGTAGCCGGCGACATTTTCTTTGTAATGATTGGGCGCATGCTCATTGACGGTGTGCCAAGAATGCTGGGCGCCGCGCCGTCGACGCCACGTTGCCGCCACGCCTCGCCTTCGTCAATAACAACATTGTCAACAAAAACTTTACTTCCATTTATTCGCAGCAAAGAATCCGGTTTCCGTGCAATGCAATCTCACTAACATAATATGGAATTTGGAAATCAAAATTCATAAAAGTCAACGTTATACACACAATATTTATTTATATGGACGTTATGAAGTAAGGTTAGTACCTATTCTGAAATAAAATTTCCTGAGAAACGAGCGTAATCCGTAAAATTCAATCGTAAACTTTACTTTCAAGAATTCTGTCTGGTTACCTTCAGTGTGTTGGCTCAGGGCCCAGTGTAAGTCCAGACCGCAGTCCGCAGTCATCAAGCTCTATAAGAGACGAAGCGAGCAGGTCTTACTGCACTGACCTAGAAAGGGGAATTACTGCCGTAGAACACCGACTCTCATCTCACGTCTTAGTACTCAATGACATACGACAGATTTTATGAACTTAGTAAATGGAAAATTTTATAGATCCACTTGGATTTTCAATTTATTGGACAAGCTTCTTCCTGTCTTCAGGGTGAAAACGGATTTAATAGTGCTTATAAATCACAGCGATACTACTCCTTTAGACACAATGAATCGTCTGTTAGATTATACCTGGAGAGTGCTGCAAAACAAATTATTTATAGCAATGTTAGCACACGTGGAACATAATAAGTTTTACCTGTCGGGCCAAACACGGCAAACAATGTTCGGGTTGGTTGTGCTACGAGATTATTACGGCGTGTTGATTTATGATCGTGTTATCGAACGATAAGGTTCAGTATTGTATGACGAATGGGGTTCAATTCGTCCGTCAGTCAACAGCCCTACGCTTCAGACAGGCTGCACAAACATGACCACCATGGGCAAACAGCCACGATGTCAACGCTATCTAATCTGGAAAGCGCCAGGAACAATATGTATAGCGTGGGTTACACAAACATCGCCAATATACCTACCGAGTTATACCTATCACGCAGACATATTTGCTGGGCGCGTGCAATCGTTAAGGGCTGGCAGTCTCGACAGAGATAACGACCAAATCGCTAACTTTCGATTGCTAATTACCAATGAATAAATTCGGTTGCAATAATGATGCTTGCGAGAAACGCATCTTGGATGTAGAGACTTGCTTTACTTGCAAGCATCATTATTGCAACCGAATTTATTCGTTAGTAATTAAGGATTGAAAGTTAGCGATTTTGTCGTTATCTCTGTCGAGACTGCCGGCCCTAGCAACTCGATCGGTAATCATTAGCGAATTACATAAGGGTTTGAGAAACTCTAATTTAGATACTATACTACAGTGCAGTACAGGCAGATAGTCTCTGAAATGCGAATACTGATATTCTGATGGAGCCAGTTATTAACAGAACGATAAATTAGCTCATTACCCATGCGTATGAGTGCATTTAACGATTATCTGCGCTCATATCGTATTTCAGTTAACAGAACATTTTACCTGCCAATTGAGGAGTAGGTACCTATTATCCATTATAAACGATGTTTAAAGCTCACATTACGTTTCAGTAAAAGTCGTTTATGAACAGATTAACGATTCATAAATCAACCGCAGTGTAAGTACTCCTCATTTTGCCGCAACATCCTGGGCACTGAGAGGAATTGGGCCGGGATCCGATTCACTACGTTCTGGCAGCTGCACAGCAAACGTGTCGAAATTCGACAGAATTGAATAAGCGCGCATCCATTGGAGGTTTGGTTACAGCCGTCTTAGGAACACTCAATCCACTTACGTCAATACAACCGCACGGGTGAAATTCTTGGAAGGGTTTTATTGAACGTAAGGAAGTCCCTATATATGATGGTAAGCTGTGTTTACATAGGACAGTCGTAAAGTTTGTTCCGGACCATAAAACTTGTTTCTTAGAAAGGGGGACGGTTCCGTGACATATGACAATGCGTGACAGAGGTCTTAAAATATTTTTGCAAAGGGCTTTCACACGGAATTCCAAATTGAAGTTCCATTTCGGCATACTTTTAAATATTACGTGTTACGACGTAAGTGTTCTAGAAATCAGTAAATAGATGAAATGAACTAATAACAGTTCCGCATGCCGGGGGACTGTCCAATGAACTCATTCCCGACGCCCACGCCTTCTCGTCCACGCCCGCATTACTATGCGACAAATATCAGAATAGGCCCTGCAGATAAACGTTATATTTCCGTGAATACTGCGTGATTTATACGAACTCTAATGTAACTGTCGGAACGCACGAATACGGCGAAAAATATACATGTCATACCCGGATTAAAATAATCATATTTCAATGTATTTGCGAGGAATTGCTTACGTGCACTCTATCACGTTTACAAAAAACAACAGATGACATCAACTGTGCTAAAATGTTTTGATTTGGAACTTGCACAAATCTAAGAACAAACACGTCCATACTTTACACGTTTTGACATGAACCAAGGACTTGTGAAGGCGACGAAACAAGAAAATTGTGAAGAGAATTGAAGATAAGCGCGTGGGTCTACGCCTACATGCAGACCGTGAAATAAACAACATGTCGTTACAAGAATTACAACACAAAATAAACGTACATAGACATTTTCGTAACGTTGACAAATAATCATCGGATGTCCGATAAACAGAACACATTGATTCATATTCAATTTACCTGATAACAGCAATGTTTGTACAGGTTTATATCATCGATACTGGGAACCTTATCATTACTATGCCTATCATTCAAATTTTGTCCATTAGTCACATCACAGTACTGAACCCCAGCAGAGGTCGAAAGTTAGTAAGCAACACCAGTATTTATAATGAAGTTACCGCCAAGTCACGTACAAAGTATTGGATTTCAATATTATTATGCTCAACTAATGACAAAGCGTTATCCCATCTTCTACAATTTCCGTAGTGACCTATTTTCCTCCAGTTCTATCGAGTTTGGGAAGATTAAGCAGCTGTTACCTTCCGTCTTTGTCTCTGCAGCAGATGCTATTCAAAATTACAGGCACTATGCTGTCTTATGTCCGCAACGTAATTGTAAACTTACGTCAATATTTTGATTCCATTATTTTTATTTCCATTGAATTGAAAACAATGATTGATAATGAGTAAAGACATGACTTATGAAATTCAACCGTTTTCATCAAATTTAAGACAAAGTAGCCCAGTTTTACGGCATTTCCACAGGCGGTATGCAGCAATAGAGCTTGACTAAGTAAGCCCAAGCCAGCGAGTGTGACAAAACCGCGGCGGGTTATCGTGGCCGACGTGCGAAAGTCGTTCGTCGACCTTGCCGTGAGCGTCGCGGACCGCACTGCGCCCGCGCAGGCCGCGTGCCATTCCGCCTACTGCACACGGCTGTTTAACATAAACTTACCAAACCGCCTGCGCATACTATCTTAAGTGACCAAGAAGAAAAACTCAAGACTAATAATAACATAGAGCAAGTGTTTCATAACAACGATGATTGAGCTGTGTAAACAAAAGCTAAAAATAGGTGCCGAAGCAATCCATTATAACAAAGAATTTCCTGCATTACGAAGACGTACATACACGTCGTTATATCGAAATGTTTAATGACGTTGCGACACGGACAAGTAAACTCGATCAATCAACTATGTTGGAAATGTATTCATAATAAATTAATGAGTTATCGAGTATTTCTCTCTGCAGTAATTATTGAGTTTACCTTGACAGTCCGTCAGAAAATCAGGAAATATTTTTTGAACAAGAATGTGTGATAAGATATATAGTAATCTTAATGATAAATCACCCAGTTTAAAAATATCTTAAGCCCTCAGTTTTGCTTACGAGATTTAGAATTCGGCAGACTATAAAAATAAACTTTTATGGCTAGCGCGAGTTAAAAATAAAATCAGTCCCTTCATATCGATGTCATAATATTAATTTGGTTGTAAGATAATAGTCATTTTTACTGTGGGTAGAAAGAAATGGCGATCTTTACTAATATTATCACATCACATGCTTGGAAAATTGTACTAAACAAAGCTTATTTACGATATCTTTACTAATAGTTGTAGATGAATAGTAAGATATTGTGACCGTGCTAGCGCCAGTAATGCCAGCAACTGAAAGAGCGTTTGAACTGAAGACAAGAATACAATTCCAGTAACAAGCACATAGGAACAGAAAACCTAATACTAAACTATATTAGCGTGCCCCAGAAAATTATTTTGTTGCTTAGTAGAATAATTATGAACTTTGTAATAAGCGTACGTAGCGCTTATCGCGGCCAAAATAATACAGTTTCTTTGTTACTTTCCTTAATGCACCATACCTAAATACCAAATGTTTTCCTAGTTTTGTGGCGGCAAATTTTGCTCATAGACAACAGTTTTGCAAAAACCGCGATTAAAAAGGCATTAACAGCACAATGTTATCACGTGTAGTCTCGAATCTTCTGAAAATTAGTTCCCTTATCAAAATAAAATGATTAAAATACAAAACTGAAAATAAATCCGAACAATATCAACATAACTTTCTCAATGAAATGTTTTCCATTTCACAATTTTATTTGTGTCTTTTCTGTTTCTTTTGAGAATACCGTAGTATACAAATTAGCTGATATCATTATCTACAGTAATTTAATGTATATTCCAAGAGGTAAATTAGTTACAGTAGGTACAGGTAAATTGGATTTCCTGAAAGTTTAGTGACAAAGATATTACTTACTCGTTCTTTCCCCAGAAAAGGTTTTTATGAGGAAACCATTTTAATACTGAGAAATTGTGAAAGCTTTAACATTTGTAACATAGCTTTACGTGGTATTTTCTTTTATCCCTCTTCTAACAAATCACTGTGGATTTGATAATTCGTCGAAAGACAACTCTCTCCAAAAAGTGTTCTCTGTTCTCTCAATAATGGCCACGAAACTAAACAAGACAAATGACCGCATGCATCATTCACAGAAATCTAAAGTATGTTAGAGGAAGCAACAAATGATGAATGTGCTAAAACATGATGGTGTGTCCAATTGGTTACAAGCGTGGGTCAAATCTAGGTCTTGAAGGCGGCACATATTTCAGAGTGATGATTCATACAGTCGGCATTCCAAATAACGTAATATTGATTGACCTGACTCATGACTAAGAAGCATGATGATGATTCCCTTCAATCAGTGTTCGATTCTGTTTATACTTCTCCTAACATTAGTCATGACCTCACAAGAATATTTTACGTGGATATAAATCTACCGTTTAAATACAAACAACACTAAGCTTTTAAAAATGTGGTTGATCTGGATGTGATTCATAAAAAGTAGTACAATTCGCTTTATTGAATGAACACGCTTTTATCAATAAAGTTTTCAGAATTGCTCGAAAATTACCCATTGTTTTTAAGTTGCTAGCACAAATAAACTGTAAATTAAAAAGAATGTACAGCCAGACCTCGCGCAATCGTACATTTCAGCCAAAATTGTGTGAAAAAACTTCATTATGTAGTGTTTCGTAACACCATCAAGGACATTAAGATATCATTGTTTCAGCAATGACAAATACCACGATATATATCATTAAGAGCTAATAAAATACATAATAAAAACAAACAGTCGTTAACAAAAACACGATATTATTATCAAGGTCTGAAAACTCAGAGTGCTCATTTACAGGGATTTAATTTATTATTTGCTCAGGGTATCTGTTACGACATTTCAAATAATTGAAGTTCAAATATTTTTCATGTTTAACAACAGACTTCATTTGTTAAGATTACCAGTGACTAACCAATGAATATATAGAAGAGCCAATAAGAAGAACATACAGACAATCGTCATACACAATAGGGGATCGGACAAAAAAAAACTAATTAGTCCGTCAGATAGATTTCCAAAAATTATTGGACACGTATTTTTTCTTTTTTCACGTAAACTTAAAATGAAGACGATACAGTGCTTCGAAAACTCGTGTGACGTCATATGATAGTACATTTTGACGACACAAGTGAAGTTTCAAGCCCCACTCCAAGATCTTTGACGCGTTTTATCTTCGTAATTTTTTATTGATTTGATAAAACAAAAAACACGTATTCAATATTTTTCGATAATCTAACTTACGGACTAAACAGAATCATATTATTTTGACCCAGTCCGATCCCCTATTACACATAGCGTAGGTACATTAGGGGCAAGGTGACAACCGTACAATGGGGGAGTGATAAAACTAAACGACCCATTCTTGCGGAGACCATAACTATAAAGAAGATGAACAAAAAAACGCAATTCAAATCGGAATCAGACGCCGAACGTTACGTCAAATACGCTCGTAGAATATTAATTCGCTTCCATTTTAATTTCTGATTGAGTTGCAGGTGTTTCGGGGCCTCAACCTTTCATTAAGTTTAAATCGGCTAGCGAACCACAATCGGTACCTGATAAGAATTGCCTAAAGGAAATGCTAATGCTGGCACACGTATCGGAGCGTTTACATGGTCAATGAACCGAACGATCGGTTTCACGACTACGAAATAACAGACTTTATCCAACACTTGTAATAAAAAGCTTGATAATGATATGATAACAGTGACACACAAACATTAATATCAACAAAGTAGGAAATTACTTATTGCGATTCCACGTCCGCCTTTTAAATTCAGGTCAATCCGCATATCTTGCCTGTCATATATCGCACAAGTCAAGTTGCGCAAAAATTAAGAATGCAAACGTATTCGTATGCTAAGCTGGGAGAGATCTAGATACTGCAACTTTATCTTACAAAGGAGCCCATTGAGGCGCGAGTGCACAAGCCGCGACCTCGAACCTGTGACCCTGCATACAATGCGAACAATTGTAATGTAAATGCGGATTGAACCCGTTGTGCCACTCGTATTCTGGTACCGATTGTTGTCGAAGTTCGCACGAATGAGCTCGTAACTCATTTCACGTGGAAAACGACGCTGAGCCTCGTGAATCGCAGATACGCACTCGTATCACTACCGTTACATCTCCGTGTTATTGCGGAAGTCGAGCAGTAACTTACCGACGCGACGCCGACGGTTGGTTTGAATTGAACAATACGTAAGCAAGCAGTTGTTGAAAGTTTGAAGGTTGTATACACCTTGTTTTCCCAACATATAAATTAGACTGAGATGGATACAAAAAAATCTTGAGTTTTCTAAAAACCATACATGATTCGTTTCGTTTCATTGGAAGCAAAGACCGGTGATTATCGGCAAAATCGATGCGATCGAATAGAAATTTGTGTTCGATCGCATCGATTTTGCGGTATATCAGCATTGATGCTGAGGCCAATAAACTAACTGCTCTCAACCATTTCAGTGTAGACTTACAATTCTTTATACCTGCTTCTAAAGTAATGTCGAAAAACAGTAAATCTGCATTCTCAGTCACCTCTGTAGAGTCTGCAGCGACACCCACTTTCATAATTCCCACCGGCTTGGTAATAAACTCACAATAATTGATCTCATGCATTAAATACATTAAGTTTTTCATTCATTCTCAGATCGGCGTGGAAAGTCACGGTGAAATCGAAAAGTAACTCTTTTCTCATCTTGAATAATAAAAGGCAAGACTCACAAGCACATGCTTGCATATAAAATAATGCTCGTAATTCCATTAATACCAACGCGTGTGAAATCTTATTAAATCCGATTATATTTAGACAGGTTTAAAGAACACTCAAGATTGTCGAATAAATGCCGCCATAATCATTACAGTAAGATATTTATAAACTCATAAAGAAGTTCTGATACGCGGTTGGATGATATATTACACATTTGAAATCAAGAAAAAGAATAAAGTTGAGTGAGATGAACACATTTACGAAAACCAAGAAAGCGAAACAACGTGCATTAACTGTCGTTAGTCAAGATCATTAATTATCACGCGAGCTATATCATTATGATAGGCGAGGCTCATTAACTGTTACTAAGGCTGATTTTCTATTAAAACATTACACAGATTTACTTACTACCACCAAGATAAGATTTTTTTTTTTTTTTTTTTTTTTCCCTTGTTATTAAGAACCGAATTCTTAATAAATTAATTACGATCTAGCCTAAAAGACTAATAAGTAATTTAACTCTAACTTAATTTGCTATGTCATAGATTATGTTAAAACTAAGAATAGTGTCCATTTGCACTTTTACACAAGTCCGTAGCACTTTCTTAGAGTCTGTTATTTTTATAAAAAACACTATGTTCATGTGTTATAGGTATAGCACAACACTGTTCCTATTATTCACTCACTTTGTACACTATACACTAGTTCAAAAGGTTTAGTTCTTTTTAGCCTACGCACTAAGTCTGTGTTGTCTAGGAGCTGAATAGCCTCAACGTTCACGTGTCGGTGTAGTCTGTGTTCGTGGGCTTCAGCAAGTTTTTGGATGATGGTGGTGACGAACTCCATTTTAAGGTCACGGTGAAGGTCGTCATTTCTTATGTACCAGGGTGCATCCACAGCATCCCTGAGTACTTTATTTTGAAACTGTTGAATAATTTTGACGTTGCTTGGTTTAGTACAGCCCCAAAGTTGGATACCATACGTCCAAATTGGCATGAGTATATGCTTGTATATGGTTATTTTATTATGTATTGATAGACAGGATTTCCTTCCAAGTAACCAATACATACTTTTATAACGTATGTCGAGTTCCTGTCTTTTCTTTTTGACGTGAGTTTTCCACCGCAATTTGGTGTCGAGAGTCATGCCAAGGTATTTGGCTGTATTAGCATAAGGCACCTGCATGCCATTTATGTAGATTGGGTGATAGTCCAGATGTTTGTTTGTGAAGTCAATATGAATTGATTTTGATTCATTCAGTTTGATCTTCCATTTTTGTGTCCAGTCATAGACTTTGTTCACAGCTAGTTGAACTTTTTCTACTGCTTCTCTGTGGCTTGAACCAGTAGCCATAATTGCAGTATCGTCTGCAAAGGTGGCAATGGTGTTGTTTTCCAGTTCTGGAATGTCACAAGTGTATAACAAGTACAATATTGGTCCTAGCACACTTCCTTGTGGTACCCCAGCTTTTATTGTTTTTAGTTCAGAATATGCGTCCTCTTGCCGTATTCTGAACATTCTATTCGTGATATATGACTCTAATATATCTGAAAATTCTGGTAGCATGCGTCTTAGCTTGAATATTAGACCCTGATGCCAAACTTTATCAAAAGCTTGCGCGACATCTAAAAATACGGTGGCGCAGACTTCCTTGTTTTCGAGGGTTTTTTCAATGATGTTAGTAATTCTATGTACCTGGTCGATTGTTGAATGTTTCTCCCTAAAGCCAAATTGATGATTTGGAATAAGGCCTTTTTCTTCTATTATTGGTTTCAAACGTTTCAATAATAATTTTTCGAATAGTTTAGATATCACGGGCAACAGAGAAATAGGTCTGTATGATGATGCTTCATGTGGTGGTTTCCCAGGCTTAGCAATCATAATGACTTCAGCAACCTTCCAAGGAGCAGGTACATATTTTAAAATAAATGCAGCATTTATAAGTTTCGTCAGCTTTACTATAGCCTTGCGCGGGAGGTGTTTTAGAATTTCACCTGTAATAAGGTCGTAACCCGGAGACTTTTTTGAGCTAATGTTAGTTTGAATTTCTCTCATTACTTCTTTAGGAGTAACGAGCTTAATTCTCTGGTTTTGTAATAAGTTTTCACTCTCAAGTATTTCTATTGGGCTTTCATTGGGCTTAAAAGTGTCTTCTAAATGCTGAGCAAATCTTAACGCTTTTTGGTCATTGCTTATTGCCCATTTTCCGTCGCTATCTCTGATGGGCGGTATTTGCTTAGTCGGCCTTTTTAGATTTTTGGTTGCTTTCCAAAGTGAGTAATCTGTTGATTTATCATTGGTTAGCTGCAAAAGGTTGGTATTCAGAGATGCATCTTCATATTGCTGGATTTTCCTCTTTAGCCTTTTAGTTAGATTATTTAGTGATGTTTTATCTCGCGGGCACCGTGTTTGCTGCCACCTTTTCCTTTGTTTCCTTTTCTCAGAGAGTAAATCCACAATTTCCTTAGGATAGGTAAACCCCTTATATTTACGTTTTAATTGTGGTGTGTTGTTCCACGCACATTGTTGGATGTTAACAATAAACTTGTTTACTTCTGAGTCAAGCTGATCTTGGTTTTTTATCTGAATTTTAAGGTCGATAATATTATCAAGATCAAGAGAAAAACTTTCCCAATCTGTGAACTTATTAACCAGGCTTAAGTGGCTTTCTTTGAGTAGAATTTTTTGACTAAGCGTTAGTATAATCGAAGAGTGGTCTGAGTTCATATGAAAACCTTCCTCCAAGCTGACGTAATTGGCGGATATGTTTTTACATATAAAAAAATCTATAAGATCCGGTATCTTCTGGTGGTCAGTAGGCCAGTATGTTGGTTTTCCTGTGCTCATAACTTCAGAATGTGCGTCTTTAACTGCACCTAAGAGCTGCCTTCCCTTAGTCGTAGTAAGTCTTGATCCCCAGTGCGTATGCTTAGCATTAAAATCGCCGCCTAGGATAAATCTCTGACCTAATAATTCAAAGAGCTGTAAATATCTCTCTTTTTTTATCATGTGCCGTGGTGGACAGTAAATGGCTGCAATGGACACGGGACAATATTTGGTTTTAACAGATACTGCCACGGCTTGAATGTCTTGTTCTTCAAAAATACATTGCACGTAGTGGCTAATGTGCTCTTTGATTATAACCGCGCTGCCTCCCCTAGCAGAGTTATCAGGGTGAAGCGAATTATATATCATGTATCCTCTAAATTTTACAAAAGATTGTTTGGTGAAGTGCGTTTCGGAGACCAAACACACGTCTACATTTTCTGTGTCCAGGACCGCCTGCAACTCATTTTGATGTTTGAGGAGCCCATTAGAGTTCCACGCCATTATTTTAAGTGTGTTATTCATTTTTGATTACTTAAGATAGCTGTTTTAGTGCTAGACTCTAGTTTCTCTAATCTCTTGTCAAATGAAGTTATACACTTTAAAATCTGGTTAATCTTATCCTCTAGGTTCAAAGGCTGAGATCTTGGTTTTGCAGCTTCCGCATAGGATCCAGTGCTGGTTACTTGCATGGGTCTTGCCAGTGGCTGGACACCACTTGCTTTCTGCGCCTGTTTGTCAGGATTTCTTAGTGGAAAAGACTGTTGGATAGTTGGTACCGCAAGCTTCTTTTTAATATTTTTGTTTTTCAAAATTTGCATCTGTTTAGCTACTTCACACCCTCTATAGTTGGCAGGGTGAGGTAGACCACAGTGGACGCATTTTGGCTTCTCTTGAGGAGATTTGGTACAGTTGGCTGTAAGATGCTTGCCAGTGCATTTTACACACCTTGGCTCTTTTTTGCAGTATTTATGAGTATGTCCATAAGCCTGGCATCTCTTGCATTGGGGAATTAATTGAGGATTTTTGAGTGGGTGTATTTCAATTTTACACCCTAAAATGTACTTGATGCCATAGATTTTGTTGACATCTTCTTCATTATTAAATGATAAGACAAACATGTTGAGTGGTTCTTTGCTCTTCCAGCTCAATTTGCTGTCTACTTTTTCAATTTTTAGACCTTGTGTCGTTAGGTCGTCTTTAATTCTATCAGGTTGGCAAGAAGAATGTAACTTTTTCACAACAACTCTGATTGGTCTAGACTGCTTATTTTCGTATGAATGCCAATGGTAGTCTTTTTCTGTTAAAAGCTTGGCAATAACTCTATATGAGTCCTCGGTTTTGGCGTTAACTTTCACACAATCTCCATTTAACATTTTGGCGGTAAACGTTTCAGGTAGTACGGTTTCAGTCAGGGAGTCGTAGAACGTTTGGTAGTTCTTAACTCCGTCTATTATGATTGGCGGTGGCGGGGGCACCTTTTTCACGATAATCTCTTTCTCGGTTTTTCGAAGATCTTGTTGGGCGCTGGTTCCGGGTTGTTGTTTTGGAGAGTATAGATAAGATAAAACTAACTCCCGTATATGTAACGTTATCTTAAACATGACGATTATATATTTAGAACGTTAACTAACATTTGCTTAACCTAAAAATAACATGAAGCTGAATTAGCATACGAACTCGCCAGACTACAATGCTAAAACTTCACCGTATGTGCAAGATAAAATATGAATGACATTGAATAGTATATGAATATTAACTCAAATTAGATCCAGCTCAATAGAAAATATAATACATTATCGGAGCACATTAAGGCCGATGTAGTATAACTATATACGTAGCATTATTAACAAATCACGATGTAGAAACATTGCGTTGATTTTCAGCACAATCTAGGGCCTGTCTGCATCCGCGCGCTATCTTAAATGCAACGTACATTCGAACTGATTTCGTGACTAGAGCAGTTATAAAGTATATTAATGCAAGTGGTACAATAGTTTCCATATCATTGTCGGTTGCCGGCGGGCCCGGCGAGGCGTGGCCAAGTCGACGCCACTGCGTGCCCAACCGGCCGTTCTGTGCTCTCCCTATGGATTTCAGAATTATGGGATTACAACGTTTAGAAATCCGAGGAGATTACTCATTTGTAATTGACTCTTGTACGTTGGCGTGATTTCATTATATTTCTCAGTTCCGTCGACCTTCTCCGTGTAATTTATATGATTAAATAAAAGAAATCCAACATAACTCACGTAATGTTACGTTTAATTGCAGTTTTATTTTATAACTAGCTTCTGCCCGCGATTTCGTACGCGGATCCTGTTGCTTATGCCAGCGACAACGGGGTCGTCAAAATCTACAATCTGAAACGTCTGATGTAGAATTCTAAGGACGGGAAAACAAAGGCGAGACAATGCGTGACGTTCACGATCAGCGGACAGTCGCGCATCATGTTCCTCGCTTGTCTCTAGAGACCTAGAAGCAGATGCGTAGATACGCTGAGAACTCAAGTGTGATTCTCTATCAGTAAACGTCGCCGACTCGCGAGACAATGTGTGACGTTCACGATCAGCGGACAGTCGCGCATCATGTTCCTCACTTGTCTCTATAATAGAGACCTAGAAGCAGATGCGTAGATACGCTGAGAACTCAAACGCAATAGGGGATCGGACAAAGAAAAACTAATTAGTCCGTCAGATAGATTTCCAAAAATTATTGGACACGTATTTTTTCTTTTTTCACGTAAACTTAAAATGAAGACGATACAGTGCTTCGAAAACTCGTGTGACGTCATATGATAGTACATTTTGACGACACAAGTGACGTTTCAAGCCCCACTCCAAGATCTTTGACTCGTTTCATCTTCGTCATTTTTTATTGATTAGATAAAACAAAAAACACGTATTCAATATTTTTCGATAATCTAACTTACGGACTAAACAGAATCATATTATTTTGACCCAGTCCGATCCCCTATTGTCTATCCGTGAACGTCGGCGACTAGCGAGACAATGCATGACGTTCACGATCTACATCACGGTCTCTAGAGACCTGGATGTAGATGCGTAAATATACGCTAAGAACGCAGGCGTGCTTCGCGATCCGAAGAGGTTTCTACGGAGCGATTTGCAGCCTGATGTTCTCGAACAGCATCAAGTTCGCTGTGTTCCGTTGGTGCGCGGGAGAGCCAGACTAGCCAGTGCTACTGGGAAGGCTCGCTCCATCGTAGACCTCATCCTTGCTCAGGCAAGCCTCGAGGTCAAGAGCTGACCCATATTAAATAAAAAATAAATAAAAAAAAAAGTCTCTCCTGACGCTCTTGGGTAGATTCTTGGGATCTTATGATCCTCAATCTTTTATCTCCTTTGGAACGTTGGGAAAGATTTGACCTCTTTCTAGGCATGGTTATAGTTTTATTTAGGTATTTATTATTTATGCAAGGTAGAGATATAGATGCAAGGTGGAGTAGTTGGTTTCCGAAGATACTTGAACAATTAAAATCTAAGTTATATGTTATAGTGTAGCTGGGCACTTGGAATTCCACAACACGTGTGCCAGATCTTCAAGATTTATACGTCAACAAAGAGTGCTCATCAGGCTGAACAACTTTTGCTAAGACGTCATTCCTATATATATTATAGTAAGAGCCCAGCCTCTTGGAGTTCCACATCAGCTGTTCCAGATCTTCAATTTTTATACGTCAACAGAGAGTGCTTATCAGGCTGAACAACTCTTGCTAAGACGTCATTTCTATATTTGTTATAGTGTAGCTAGCTGGGCTCTTGGAGTTCCACATGAGGTGTTCCAGATCTTCAAATTGATTCTCTTAGCAGAAAATGCTCATCACGCGGAACAATTTTTGCTATGGTACCATTTTCGCATCTCTTATAGTTTAGCTGGTCTGTTGCGGTTCTGCATCAATTGTTCAAGTTTCCAAGATAAGTTATAGCCAATATGTTGCACAGACTTAATACCTATACAACAAAAAAAAACATTCAAATCCGTCGAGTAGTTCCGAAGATTAGCGTTGTACAAACAAACAGACATACAGACAAACAAACAGTTTTTTTTTTTTGGATTCGTGCTCTACTACTGCTTCTAAACCCCCCTCAATAATTAATTTTTTAATATATTAAATGTACTGACACAGTTTTTTTACTGTTTTATTATATGTACCTATAGATAAAACAGTAAAAAAACTGTATATAGAAGATATATAGATGAGCGACAGTCACGTAACAGAGCAATAACACAAAAATTGGACGGAAAATCTCGGTTTTATTTGTTCTTCCTTTAACTCGGGAAAACAAAATAAAACAAAAGCAGGCAGATATCCAAATATCGACCGCTTCTTTACATTACACAATGGTCTTCTTTACATTACACAATGGTAGGGTCTGCAATTCTGCAGCCATACTATTCCGTCGTGCAATGGAACATTTGCTGAAGGAACATTTTAATAGAAGGACCTTATTATATCCTTATACCTTATTACAAGATGTTCCACACTTGTGTAATGGTGGGACGTTGTTAATATTCCAACATGCTACAAATAAACATTTGTTCAGCTCGTACAGAAATATTGTCAGTATTTATTTTCTCATTCTCTTAGCATTGTTTGTTGTAGTAACGTAAAACTAACTGCACATCGGACGGAGCACGAAGAAGTTTTTGCCGTCTTGAAAATTGCCTATAATTACTCCTAACAACTTCCTAGAGTAACGTAAATGCGTGTCACGGACAAACAAACCATGCAAACTGATGTAGGTAGAGGTAGACACATACTTGAGTGAACGAGTCAACAAGTTCCGATTATTTCGACCTTTCAAGGTCCAATGTAACGAACATTTTTAAATCTAACGCTCAGAGCGTGGCTAGATCACAGTTCTCATTCATGCATAATATACCAATTTCATTACACATCGGAAACAAAGGCATTTCATTGAAAACAAAGATCGTTAGTATTCGGAGAGGCAATTTCAATTGAATGCGCTTTTTGCATGATATCGACGTACAATTCGTAGGATGTTATTCTGTGAACGGCGCTGTTTAATGGGCGGTTTGTTTTGCATTTGCGATTTCTGGACAGTGCGAGCGTTTTGTCAGATAGGAAATGCTATCAGAGGAGCCTTGAATACATATCACATTAAATGAGTAGATAAATTAACTCATTATTAAAAAATTGTAAATGAAAAGCCTTTCAATATACCGCACTTCTTTTGGAGTGGTAAAACTTTTCCTTAGTTTAGAAGTGGTTTCAAGGACCATCGGTCCCGGTAGAGCTCAAGAAAAAGGAACAAAGCAAACTCAGAAGAGTACTGCCGATGGAGAACGTCTGGAAAATAACTAATAAAGGCTGGTATTATAATGTTGAAACAGGTAAAAACTACTAAACCTTACGACAACACATGTGTGTCGTATGCAACTGTGCAACTTCTTATTAACGGTCGGTATGGCAGTGACAAAAACTAGTCGTGGCGGGAACTCGGCGCAAGGTAGCGGCCATTGGGAACGGCATGCGAGAATCTTTAGAAACAGTGGTGATTACAGCCTCACACTCGCGTAACCACTGTGTAATGGAAAACTTACCGTTTTGCGATATTAGTCGGAAGCGCATTGCAGTAACATTAACGTTTACCTGAGAATTCCTTGTTGAGCAAAGAAAGATTTTATTGAGAGATGAATTTCATGTTCTTTCTACCGGAATAACTTCGGTTGTAATTGAAACGACTTTATGAAAATAATATTGTACATTTGCGAGACTCAAAATTCGGTTCGTCTGTAGGAGGAAATCGTGATAAGAACACCTGACTGAACTCCAGGCAAAAGGAATTAATCGGTCTCGTCCTCCCGGTCGTCGACCCGAGGCGCCGGCCGGTCGCACCTGCGCTTGCGACGCCTGCTCCAAACTGCCGGATAAGGCGGATGCCACCAAGGCCGCGAGCTTTTTAGCCTCTGACTCAGTATCTGCCAACTTCTGCCGTTCAACAAGTTTTAAGCATTTCCGCATAGCATGATGTTTATTTATTTTATTTTTTAATAGAGGTTCGCCAACAGCTTCTGTATAAAGTACAGGTTTTTACAATTAGTCTAGGTGTAGGTCCTAATTACTGGTCAACCAGATATGACTACCTATGGGAAGTCTTATGGCAGAATAAACTTAAAGATCGGTATGATTTATCTTGTTCTTTCACTTCTTATAAACGGCAAATAGGACATTGGTCATTTGGCTCAAAAGAAAATACTTGAGTAGTCGGCAATCCACATTCCTTTCATTCACTTCGTATTGTTTCAGGTTAGCGAATCCTTTTCTCGTAGCACAGACAATACAACATCCAAGAAAACATTTAAGTGTACCAGTTTTGGATTCTCCTTTTGACAGATAACACCGTAATGAATGAACGTTGTTTGCAAAAAAGAAAGTATACCTACTTTCACGTACATTTCAACCAGCAACATCATCGTTCACAGAATACTACGAAATAATTAATTCAGTTTCTAATCAAACAATTTACTAGTTGCGAAATTACTTAACGAATATTTCCTAACAGGGAATGTCTTCAAATCTAGATTTAAAAGCAAGAGCTGTAAAATGTGGCCTTCACGGAACAAGAACTTTAAAATTTTTGTTCTCATTGCAAATTACTGTCGAAATCTCAAACAAAAACTCCGTTTCTTTAATAATAATAAACGGTCCAAAATTCTAACAATAGCGCCGCACATTATCACAGTAAATCATAATATTATTAATAGCTGAATAATGGTTTATCTATCTAAATCTATTCTATCTATATATAAATAAAGAGAGAAGTCCTGACTGACTGATTGACTGACTGACTCATCAACGCCCAGCCCAAACCCTTGGACCTAGAAAGCTGAAATTTTGCACAGAGGTTCCCTTTATAATGTAGACAAGGAATAAGGAAGGATTTCTCGAAATTCAACCCCGAACGGAATTAAATAGGGGATGAAAGTTTGTATGGAAAATCGTCATTTTCACGCGGGCGAAGCCGCTGGCAAAAGCTAGTCAATACTATATTTACTACACTTGCACAACGCGAACAGCGTTATATTATATAAATAAAACAATAAACGTGTTCAGTATATATAAACATGTTTGGTACTGGGTAAGTACAGTTTGACACGTAATACTGGTAATAAGATAAATACGCATCGGGTATTTGAATCACCATAAGTGCAGCAGTAAACACAACACGAAGGGGGGCCACGTAAGTACACGTGCATCTAAATAGCTACCTGCCAGCAGATTGTTTTACAATCCTCGCAATAGTGCAGTCTGTAGACCCGTTTTCAAACAAAAGAACTACCTACAATGAGTGTTATGAATTATAACTGAGTTATTAGAACACTCACACACAGTGCTTCATCATGCTGAAGTGGTGTCAATACATTCCGATTCCTTACAGGCAATAGTTAGACGATTAAAATAATAAGCAGTTTTTTAAGTCTAGGATCAAGTCAAAACACTTCATTCATATTACCTTCGGAAATCGTGGGCAGCACGTTGACAAAGTTAACAATCCCGACGCCTGTTAGCTGACTCATTCACCAAAACTAACTTATAACAAACACTTGAAAGTAACGTCTGCCTACTAACGGCGATTCTTAAAAACAAACAACCGAAAACCGTAACACACTTGACACCTTATCATGTAGCCCACATAGATAAGTGGTAAATTAAGTTTTTGGCACTTCAGATTTTTGCAATCATGTCAGCGAGCGTTGCAATCCTCAAAAGAAAAGTACAGTAAAAATTATAAACGACTACAGTGGCTGACCACTGCGCACACTTTTTCCATAATAAGCAAGAGAAATGGTTAACTATCACATGAGAGCGGCCTAGATTTTTATGTAGAGTCGCGTTCGATGCGCGTACGCCGTGTTGTCGGTGCGAAGCGCCGGGGCTTACTGGCCGGCCAGACAGACAAGTCAAGCCAACGCCCGTTCTCCAGTTCACCTACTCTTATCTTTCGATGACTGTGTATGTGGTGGTACTTGCTTGCTTATTCCTCGCTGCGCTTACTTGACTGGTTGCTTATACTGCATCGAATGTAGTTTATTTTGCCGGGCATGGATTGCACTACGTCCAATATAACGCGAGAAAAGCACAAAAAGGCGTTTTACAATTCTTTACCTCGTTTTATTTTATGGCCTTTATTAATCACGTTGAATCGACGATTAAATTAAAGGAATTTGTACGTAGAGAAAGATAAATAGCTTGATTAAAGTATCGATTCTCGAATTCTTTCAACGCTCCTTTGTTGTCCTACTGAATTTATGTGAAACGGATTTATAAAACTTACAGTAATTCGTTCGTGAGATAGTTGAAGTTAGATCACAAAGAAGATGGATTACTCAAGTCCAAAGATTAAATGGGGATTCAGATGATAAAATATTATCGTTTAAACCTTATTAGCTACGTAAGAGATTAACGGATTGATCAAGCATCACATCAGAAAATGCTTGTAGGCTGAAAAACAGTTCTTTAATGCGATTCATCAATTTAGACTAAATTGGTTGAAGTCTGATGCTAAACATGAGCTGATTTCAAATCAGCTGGTGTAGAGGAATTGTTAAAATTATTAGACGTACTGCTGATTTAGATCAAACATAATACCTACACTCTACTTTAACAGAAATAGTCAATGATTTTTAGGGAAAAATATTTTGATAACATTTTTCCTTATTGCCGATTGCTGGGAGATTCAGCATTTCTAGAAACGTTATCTACCCAACAAATATTGTCGTAGTTATTAGAACGAGTAATGCCAATCTGTCATCAACAATCACAGATATCGGAGTCATTAGTATTAATGTCTATAACGTTCCCACAACTGGGACACAGGGAGTGGGCGACAATCCACCACGCGAGCCCAATGTAATTTGTGGACATGATAAAAAAAAATTGTGAATTTAATTTAAGGCAGGCAAGATTCAGACTACGCCAATTTTATGGCAATTTATTATCTTAATCACAAATCGCTAGTACGAGGTCAGAATGAGAACTAAACTAGACGTCAGTATATTAAATGCTAATATTATACAATAAGGAAAACATTAGGTATAAGACGCAAAGTTAAATAGCTTTGTGTGTATAACATAATTGCATCTAGTAATTTTTATTGCAAGCGTTATGATGAGTTATTTCTAACGGATAGGGAAGTGAAAGTACAAGTTAAAAAAAAGTTAAAAACTAAAATCCGACTACGACAAAAAAACGACGCTGAAAAAGTATGAAACAAGATTTTCAGGATAGAACAAAAAGAAAAGCCGTAGTCACACGTTATAGGTACCAACCTAAACACTTTAATACCGTGTGACTACGGCTTTTCTTTTTGTTCTATCCTGAAAATCTTGTTTCATACTTTTTCAGCGTCGTTTTTTTGTCGTAGTCGGGTTTTAGTTTTTTACTTTTTTTTATTTAAACAATTTTGGTGTTAAATATTTTTTTTTACTCTTGACTTTTTGTCCGCTAGAGGGCGTGATTTTTAATTTGAGCAATATTTTGGAAATGTACAAGTGAGGCCCTTTCAAATGATACCAAACACGGCGTATTTATCTCCATTTTTATTTTTTAAGCCTTACTTTTTGACCGCTAGAGGGCGCCAAATCACTTTTTGTGTCACGTCACGTAGCCTATGTTCAGCGGAAAATGAAGACGGTTCTAACGATACCTCATATGTCGAGTTCCGATAAGTAGATTAGAAGCTATGAGGGAACAGATGAAGATACACACATACATACATACATACATACATACAAACATACATACATACATACATACATAGCCAGTCAAAATCATAACCCTCCTTTGGCTTTGCCGTAGTCGGGTAAAAAGACACTGTCTTTGACATTATTATTATTATTTATTATAAATCAATACTGTCTTCTTTTTCTAAATTATTTGAGCGACTGGTACATAATAAATTATACCCGGCTATTCGCAGTGTTTTAATACAAGAACAGCATGGCTTTGTTAAAGATAGATCTTGCATTAGCAATCTCCTCCTTTTCACGTCCCAGTTATTTGATAGTCTCGATAATAGACAGCAGGTTGATGTAGTTTACACAGATTTTCAGAAGGCTTTCGATAAATTGGACCACACACTACTACCACAGTATAAATATGGACAGTACCGAAACTAAGCCTAGTTGATGCGATAACTACCTACGCTCCATTGAAGCCATAGGGTTGTCCCTTTTAATGTTGATGATATTGTTTTTTTTTCTTAAATATTTTTATTCTGTTGTGATCAATGAAGCCAATTGAAATAACTAGCTTACTACAACTAGTGATGTGCAATTCTGCTATAAATAATTAATAATAATAATAATAATAATAATATTCCACAACTATCACACAACGCCATCTAGTCCCAAGCTAAGCAGAGCTTGTGTTATGGGTACTAGACAACTGATAAACATACTTATATATTTCTAAATACATACATATTATAGATAAATTACACCCAGACACAGAACAAATGATCGTGCTCATCCCACAAACATTTGTCCTGGGTGGGAATCGAACCCACGACCTCCGGCATAGCAGTTAGGGTCACTAACCACTAGACCAACAGGCCAGTCAATTAACATAATTATTATTAATATTAAGAACGAATATATTATTATATTGTTTTAAATTATTATTATCAATGAACTTTCCTTCATATCATACTACACAGTTTTAGACTAATAAAATGTTATTTAATGTTATTATTAAGTAAAGTTGGACCAGTGTAAAAAAATTTTTTTTTTTTGGTGTTGTGATTCTTAAATATCACGGTGATGGCAGAGGGGGGTCAAAATTTTGGTCCTTTTTTGTCTAGGACGCTCCGTTTTCGAGATATTTCAATTTCAATTTTTTTTTACAGAAACTTTGAACGCCCATAATTCGATAACAAAAAACATTCTTACCTTTCAAAATTAGTAGGAAGTTTAAAATACAATATCTCCGGTTTTGATGAAGCCGAGTTCAAACACCCGTATACGTTCCCGGCATTTAAAAAAGATTGGAGGATGTTAATTTAAAAAAAAACTTTTACGTAAACTAACCACTCGTCTCGGCGCGGCACGCACAACTGAGAGCACTGCCACAATCGCTATCTGGCGCTGTCGATGCGCATGTTTGTGTGAGTGTGCGGTTTCGAGCGTTTGTAGGCAGTTTCCGTACTGTCCATATTTATATTGTGCTACTACTTCATAAAATTGCATACAATGGCATAAGAGGGGACCTTTTAAGGTGGTTTATATCTTATATAACTAACAGAACACAAAAGGTAGTTGTTAATGGCTTTGAATCTGGCTCTTTTCAGGTCACCTCTGGTGTGCCCCAAGGTTCCATTTTGGGCCCTTTATTATTTATTTTGTACATAAATGACATAAAAGAATGTTTTCAAAATTCAAAATTTCTTTTGTACGCGGACGATTTAAAGGTCTATAAAATTATTTCGGACAAAGTCGACTGTATTAAGTTCCAGCAAGATTTAGACCGTTTCTCTAATTACTGCTCTTCTAATAAACTTTATCTTAGCCTTCCCAAGTGTCATGTCATAACATTTACTAAAAAGAAAATAATTACAGAGTTTAACTATCGTCTTTCCAATACGCCAATTAGTAAAGTAAGTTTTATCCGTGATCTTGGTGTTCTGCTAGATTCAAAGCTCCATCTGGATGTTCACATTGAAAACATTGTTAACAAGGCCTATCAAATGTTCGGTTTTGTTATGAGATCATCCAGGGATTTTCGTCGACCTTCTACTTTTTTGCACTTATATAAATCAATAATAAGACCCCAGTTAGAGTTTGCAGTACCTATTTGGAACCCTTTTTATATAAAATATATTGAAAGATTAGAACTAGTACAACGTAAATACCTTCGCGCTATAAATTTTAGATGTTATCGGAAAAAAATTTCATACCACCTACTTCTTATAAAATATGATCTTTTGACTTTAAAGTCAAGACGGAAACTTCTGGAAGTTATGACTCTTTTCAATGTGTGCCGTAATCATTTTGATTGTCTGGACTTAGTTAGGAGTCTGTGTTACCTGGTTCCTCGAACAGTTCATGTACGTGAGATACGCACTCGACGTTTATTTACTACTAGTTTCTGTAAATCCAACGCTGGCTCGCGTTCACCACTTCATCGCTTGGTTGAAACATATAACAATGAGTTCCATTTAATCGACATTTTGTTTTTAAGTAAAAATGCATTTAAGAGGCAAATCCTCGCAACTCTAAAGGACCAGCAAAGTACCTAAAATACCATAGATCTATTATAATTATAGTAACGTAATGTTTAATACGCACACAAGCTCACTTTATCTTTGTTTTTCTTTTAAATACTTGTAAATCCGGATATTAGTTACAGGTTAATATCCGATGAATAGGGTAAGATAATACGAGTATTCGGTTGCTTAAAAAAAAAAAATGTGTTATAGGTTTTGTATTTGTACTGTTACTAGCTAGTTTTAAATTCTTAAAATTGTAATCCGTGGAAAACGTAGTGGGTAGCATAATTGTTTAAGATTGTTAGATTTAAGATATTATTATGTTTAATTTTATTGTGCTACTGTTTGTTTTTCCTTAAATAAATAAAATAAAATAAATGGGCTTGCTCTTGACTTCAATCTTGCCCTAAGGGCAGAGATGATGTCGACGATAGAACGAGCTTACCCAGTAGAAGCCTGGTTACTCGCGACTTAAACCTGGTTTAACTTAGACTTGGTTTATCTCGCATGACGTCTCACTTCAATAATATTCAAAAGAAAGTGACAGCATGCGAGATAAACCAAGTCTAAGTTAAACCTGGTTTAGCTACCTTTTGTAATAAGGCGGCAAGAGTCCAACATCGCAACGGTCCGGAAATAGAGATGCAAATATTTTTTTGTTAAGTTGTGCAGTTCAGAAAGGTGGAAGCAAACCACCTGGTCCATCCTGCATCCTGTGTATAAATTGAATGGAATATTAGCCAATATAATAATCGTACGATTTCATTCATCGGTAACCAAAATGTGTCCAAAATCATTGATCAGAAAACCGAAGTCAGTTTATTGTGACATCGGTTTCAGGAAATCGTAAAGATAGCGGCGGACGATACATTATTGAGGAAATGTCAAAAAGCTCGTTAAATTCACATTCGATTAGCTCATAGTCGTAACTCCGAATGGACTAACTGTTACATAAAATGGGTAACGCTACATTAAATAATGTTAATAGTAAGGAGCTCTCACTTTTGAGATACCTTGCCAATTTAAAATTATGTCATCAATGGATTTATTAATAGGATCCATTGATCACTAAGCGACGTTTAGCAGACCAATGCGAAGATGAATGGATGAGTTTGACTTCCAAGTTCCAACGTTACGAGATGCTTGCCTAAGACTAAAGTGTGTGAAAAAAGAACAGGAAAACCTTTATTTTGAGATGGGTGCAGAAAAAAGAACTTTTTTGTTGTCTAAATGGCCGCTGAATATTCATTAAAATAAATGTTAGGGAAAAGGAAACGAGCTTGATGTTATTGTCATTCATGGAAGGCAAAACAGAAAGGAGCGGCCAACTGGAGTACGTGGTACGAAGAACCAATGTGATGTTACCAATTTGATGAGAAACAAACGTTTGTTTAGTTATCGATCGCCGATACGATTCATCGTATCATTAAACTTTCATAAGACGTAGAAGTGGCGGCGCCGGCGGCAACATATTCCGCCTCTGTAATATGGGCCAAGACGTTTATATAAATATTTTATTTACATTTAGGATCTGAATTTTAAGCGAGTCCTATCTATGCCATTGGTGTATTGTTTAGTTTAGAAATACCAAGCCTAGGCACTAATTATATCACTGTGTTCCTAATTATCTTAAAACTTCTTCATAGCGTCCGATAACCATTCAGCAACAACGTTATCAACCAGTCTTATATGCAGGTCAAGTTTTTTGACGTATAGTATAGGCTAATTTAAAATTCTTTATAATTAGGTGCAACAAAATCTCTATGACTCAAGTACTAGTTAGTACTTTTTCGGCCTAAATATATGTTTATCCGACTGTAGTGGAGCCCAAAACGAGGGTTACTCTCTTTGTTACCACGAATAATAATATTATTTGTTTGTTTGTTTCGTACCAATAATAAAATACTAATACGACAGCTAGAGTCGGCTCAATATAAATGACATAAGTATCTACATAACTCAACGGAATAAGTACCTCCATATTTTCCCCGGCCATAATTTAACGATACATCAAAAGCGCATCGCACCTGTAGGATAAACAATTTAAACATAAAATAACTTTATGACTCCATAAAAGTATATACTACTCACTTCTCTTCGAAGTGCTGAACGCATCTTCGTGGCCGTTACACGACCTATCTTCATCATATTCGTAAACCTTGAAACTTTCGAATGAATACAGCTTGACGGCTTTTCTTCTCTTCCTGTTCGCAAAAACTTCCTCGGTTCAAAGTGCTCGTAACAAATAGACCGAATCAAGTTATTGCAATTCGATGTTCTGTTAACCGCACAGTTCAAAAGTACACACAACTTGAACCTCGAAACTGAGGAATTTAGTTCCACAAACGACACTGTTCACCGATAACGTCAAAAAGAACTTTCGACGCTTAGTTACCACTTAGAGGCTAAAATGTTTACAATCACCTCGATAACTTTACTAAGATGGAAGCCTACGCACGAACTATTGTCATAACAGAACAATGGATCCGACGGTGATGTTTGATTTCACAACAGGAGCGTTCCGAATTCAAAGAAGTTATAAGTTCGCGATCGTAGAGACTCGGGAGCTGTCAGTTGGGCGGGAGCGCTCGTGAGGGCGACCGCGTGTCGTCTGGCTGGGCTGCAGTGCCCCTGCCCGCCGCGCCGGCGCCCGGAACTGTGTCAGCAGACGCGGCGCCCAGAGCACCCCGGCACCCCGGCCTTTCATGAATACACCTCTCTCTATGTTTGATGCATCAATACATTCGTTGCCGTAGGCTGGGAAAACTATAATTGCCGCATCACCGTGAATATCTTTGCGGTGAATAAAAAATGTTTAATGTAAAGCCGTACGTTTAATGGTTTAATTAAACTTTAATGGATGGATTTATAGTCTATTCAAGGCGTAAGAAAACAAAGGCGAATATCTCCTACAGAATCAATGACCGCGGTAATGGGGCCATTTAAGTCGATTAATTGCCAACTATCAGTATAACCCTCGCCGAAATAATACTTCAACCGATTTGAGTTTGCCTTCCCAACTGTCATATTAATGACGACTTTAAGCGGAATTCTTCACTGAGTCCCGAAGCCGCTAAGTGAGACACTTTTCGCGCCATTCCCTTCCCTCTCCCTTGGCTTATTATGTACTATATTTAGACCGAACAAGAAATCTCCTCTTCATTTTAATGAATGGTGTCTTATGAAGGTTGATTTTGTAAAGCTAGGCAATCATCCGTCAACCTACCAGTCATATTCTTAATCACGGCAAATGTAACGAGTTATTTCACTTGACTAAAAGTAAATATAACTTCAAGTATCATTTACACATGATCACATGCACTTTAACCACGTCAGATAGATTTACTATTACATTTCCAAACAGGCACATGCTAAGAATTAAGCGTACATCACATGATGGTAAGCAAATAGGTTGCATTAGGTCTGCTTTGTCAAATCAATTGGCCCTGAAATGATAAGTTAACACCACACAAAGTGTTAACGCGAAAAGTTCAACACTTTCATCTCCACTTAAATTAGTATTTAACAACAGTTTTACAGAAAGGTATTAAATATCCTTTCGAAAGTGCTATTACAAGACATAAAATTAAAATAATACTCTTGTTAATAATAAGCGAACCATTAAATTCTTAATATGGAATTCATGGAACTATTTGTCGTTGGCTGTAGCCATAACGAGTTTATTGGAGAACCGTTAAATAAGTCTTCAGAGCAATTTAATAGATCTAAAGAAATTAGTTCTACAATAATTAAACGAATAGACTGGTAATAAAATCAAACTGGAGCTTACGGCTGCCAAGTGCTTTTAGTGAGGGTTTAAAACCCTATTTGATGTTTACAAATTATAAAGGTTCTTTATCGAGAACGAGTTAACTACTGTTATCGCTTTTTGAATTGTCTAGAAAACTTATGTAGTGAAACACTCAGCTTTGAACAGAAAACAGGTCTGTACTTTGCTTAATCAGACTTCTTTCAAACACTCGGTTATTTTTATGTCCCACTACAGGCTTTTATGTCACAAAAGGACTGATTTACAGAGTATAGTAGCTCTAGTGAGGACAAATGTGTCTAGTCTGCTGAAGTTGGAACGGATAAGTTGAATAGCACCCTGTAATTGTACACACAGTCCATTGTTGCCGACCAAGCGCCGACAATGACGTGTCTGGGCTATTCATTATCTTTTAATACAGACATAATAGCAGGCATGTGTATTTCTAAAATAGGAAAATGTTCTTTAGCCCGATCATTCAAATCTTTCTTTATAAAGCGGTTAGTGGCTAACCTGGTGCCAGTTTTTTTGCCGCCCATGATGTTTTCTTTCATCGAAGCAAGTGATAATTAAACAATACGCGTCATCATCGTTTTCCTACCCCTATCCTCCTTACATCCTGCATATTTTCTTCTTCCATACTCCTTTATTACTCGCCATCTCAGCTGTCACCTCCTTCCTAGCCATATCAACCTTTACACAGTCCATCCATCTTTTCTTTGGTCTACGCATATGAATCCAAAAAATCTGAGGTGCGTGTCTTGGGTTTGAATCCGAGACCTATGACTTGCTTGCTATTCAAATAGCCTTGGGTCGATAGTTAAAGGCCGAAGTTAAGTCTAGGGTATTTATTTAGGGCATTAACTGTATGTTGACTATCTAATCAATAACTACTTATTTCGTTCATGTTTTCTTAATCACACAAACCCCATAAAACGTCCTCCATTGCCACTTAAGCATTAATTTGTATTGTAAATTACTAATACTGCTTAGAAACTTTAATTACACGAGCTATTCCAAACTCCTAAGCGAACAGGATATAACCCAACCAAATTGGAAAGCTTCGTCCAGCCGAATAGCTCGTGCTCTTATAAATAAATAGCAATCTGGCCAACCAACTGGCCCAGATTGTATTATAGACAAATATCGGAGCAATGAATTAATTTGCGAGTAAACCTGCTATATAAATATGTAGGTATTAGGTACGGTCACTAAGCTCTTTCTATCTTATCAGGCTAACAGATCGACCTCTGACATTCTGAAGCGAGCATTACAGGCCGCCAACCTGGGAAATGTTAATTCGAACTGGGACAAACGCAGTGTTTACGTTAGCAAGTAAATGTCGTCTTATTTTATACGTAAAGCTAATATACTTGGAATTTCAGACGCGAGCGATATATTTAATATTTAACGAGTGACAAAGCTCTTTGTGAGACATACTTGCTTTTCACTTGCATGACTGCCGGTGCTGTAGTTACCGTGTTATAAAATAGAATCTGTTTTAATGTGATGTAACTCGAATGAAAGAGCAACTTGTACAGTTACGACAAGTTTTTATTGGTATTCCGGTTTTTAAAATAAGCAAATTTCTTAGTGCGAAATTTGAATAGACTTTGTCCCTATACCTGCGTGCAAGGTCGACAAGTGTTGTTGCGGCTATAGTGGTTTATTACACTGTACACCACGACAGGTGTCTGGGAAACCGCAACCCGAAATCAGGTGAGGGGAGCTCCGCCCTTCATAATATTATTATTATCTTCACATCTTAAGAGGACCAGTGTGGAGGGAGACCAGTTGTGGCGTTTGTGTACGAATTAACATAACAAAACAAAACACCTGTAATCCCAAAAGGTTTAGGCCATTAATTAATAAACCCACATGTGTGTACAAATTAGTTCTTTAGTAAAGCATCTAAACATTCTAAACAATGTTTCACTACCAAACGACGGGTTGAAAGTGGTGTTCAGAAAGACTTGAGTCTTGCGACCTATTGTTACCACATAGATCGGCACATTGAAATTGTGCTTAGTATGGCTTAGTAATGTAAGAACCGACGACTAGCTAGATCACTTAGTGACATAATAATATGATATTTAGGCAAACATGAGCGAATATAAAAGCTACATTTTCCCCTGATAGAACTTAGGTCGCGGCGGTCAGATATCATGTGTACCTTCAATGCTCAACAAAATACGTACAAGATGCAGAAATGTGAAGATAACTAGGAAGAAGATAGGCCGTACTGACGTACAAGCGATAGAATGTAATTAGCTACTTTTTGTTGCACATACGTAATGAAAGTTCACTATCTGAGCCGCTGACCTTTCGTGCCTCGCTTTGTTTTCTTTATGTAATCACAGTTGACGTACTTCACTAATTACTATACTAGAATTATTTTATAATTATGTTTATTTCCGCAAAGGACGTAAGTAGTTTTGAACGAGTAGTAGGTATGTTGAAAACGCCTCGTTAACGGAGTGGAGGCAATTATAATGCTACAGAACTCGCGAGATTAATCTAAGTCGTCTAAGTACGTGTATATATTTCCACGGTTCATCATGGTTCCGTGGCCCGTGGTTTCTGCTAATGTTGAGGGCTGCGAGAGGATGTTTGATCTTTCTTGGTTACTTTACGTAATTCTGTTTTGTGAACTTTTGGTAGGTGATCTTTTAAACATTACGATCCTCCGTGGCTTCACAGCAGAAGATGGTCATAAAAACCAGTTAGGGAATAGTCACCAATACTAATAACATGAAAGACGCTCCAAAAATATCTGGTTTTGCGCCGCACTTGGTCGAAATGAAAAATAGTAAAGTCGACCCTAATAAAGCTTGTAAAAGGCTTGCAAACTTTAACTCGTAGTACTAAAACCCCAAATACGTTCGTGTTACCGTTCGTCTATGCTAATTCGGCACTAAAAGCCTGTCGTGATACCGAGCCTAAGAGCTGTAAGATCGATATGTCGGGAATAGACACGCGACGCAAATCAAACGGCCACCTTGACCTGGTTACCGCCAAATGTTACCCTCGCTCACACGCCTCTGTTCTCAATGGCGCGACGGATGTGACTAAAGAGTATTTAGCTGTTTTTCTGACCTGCCAGTCACTTGCTGGTGGTAAGTGTGACTAAAGAGTACTTAGTTGTCATTTTGACCTGCCAAACACTGGCCCATGGTAAGGTGACTTTGTTTCGCCATTGTTTGAATCTTGTTTACCATAAGTATTCTTCTTCTTAGCGTGTCGATGACAATTTAAATTGAGTCTGCCCAAAATTTAGCGACGAGTTTGGCATTTTCAGTTCCAATCATTAGCTCCTGTGATGTGCAAGTAGCTGGACAGGCAGGACACGATGTCAAGTGTATCATCGTCTGTGGGGTAACACCACATTTGCAGTCCAGGGCAGAGACATCTATGAATTTCCACTTGAACAGGTTTTCCTTGCTTCGACCGACCTGTGTCCGGAGTCTAAAAGGACACAGCATGGAATTATTCAACAATTATATTCTGACAGCTGTAATGAGACTACAAATATACTTACTATTCATTACTAATGATTCAATCAATACTATTTATATTAATCAAAAGGATAAATTAATCACAAACATAGTCCATGATACCTATGGAACTTTGTGAAAAGAGGAAATAACATGGATACATTACAGGAATGATTGCATGATTAAGGAGAGAAGGTAACTGTAACAGTACCTATGAGGAATGAGTAACCAAATGTTATTTTATCCCTAGCAAGCTGTACTCATTATGGGGTTTGAATGAGCTCGGCACAAAAGATGCCCGATTATAAAACTGTATCACAAATCACAATATAACTGATGGTAGGTCAATATAATTAAATCACATAATGAAAATATATCACATGGTTTATACTTTTTAACACCTAAACACTGGTTGCATTTGATTTTAAACTTACAAATACTTTTTCACATAATTAGATGACATTTTGTTAGTCACATTATGTACAAACAAAAAAAAACATGTACATTATGTGTAAACATCATCACTTTTATTAGTACATTATGAATCTAAAGCAGAACAGTAATCTTTCTTATTATACTGAAAAGAAGCAGGATGGAAAAGAGATTATGCTGGATTATCTTAAATAAATATGTATGCCGCGTAGAAACCTGTTCGCATTTGGTCCCGACTGTCATTTGTATATCTTTGACAGTCATTACAGGTAAGTATATAAATATTACAGGAGTTGCAGTGGTTTGGGTATAGTGTCGCAGGCTTGTACCATTAAAAAAAAGTCATTACAGGTAGTTAGTGGTCCAAGAGTCTGACATCCAGTACTAGCTGGGTTGAGGTCAGATAGGCAGCCTCTTCATGTACAACCCCAACATGTTTGGGAAAAGGCTAGGCAAATCATCATCATCAAAGGTGCAGTTTTCTGTATGTATACAGGGGGGTTCGCAGAAACTAAAGAATGCCACCAGCTAGGATACTAACAATAATTTTGTGAAGGGCAGCAACCTCACCTTTCTAAAATGTTATCAGTATCTCAACTTACTCACATACTAACAAAAAATGAATAGAATTTTATCTTAACTTGATTGATTCAATCATAAATATGGATATATATGGATAATAAAGCAATAACATAGCAAGCAAAAACAACAAAAAATAAACTTACATTACAATCCACTATGACCTGGATATTCGAAATGTGAATCGGACGTTGATCGCGTGCGTTACATTTTGAAAGTCTAGTGCTTGAAGACGAATGCCTAGTAATAATAATAACTAGGACATAATGATTGACATGTTTAATACTCTTGTAGTTTAAAAACACAGGATACACTTACAAAATTAATTAAATCTTAGGCTTAACTTGTAAACTAACAGCAAGTAAAGTGATTTCTGTTCAACATTCGACAATTTTAAACATTATCTAACTTGTAAAGTATCCTCAAACTTTTGGCATAAACAAAACACAACAAAATCACCTGTTTTAACGAACATCGGATACTTTCCATGTCGACGATGTTTAAATTTGTCAAAAGTAATCAAAATTATCTAATTAATACATGCAAAAGCAAAATAAAAAGCACATACTAGGTGACAATCAAACTTACCATCTTTGACGTTCTTCGAAGATTGTGACGATGACACACCGGGGATAGTTTTATCGGCAGCACAATACATTATAATTATTTCCACACAATTGTGTTAATAAGTCACTCTCACCGAATATAATTGTACATATTAATAACAAGACGATTTGTTTTCACAATACATTCGCACTAACGCGAAACGCGGCGGCCATTCCACATTCCGGTTGTAAATATTCCTGTCATAGACAATAAATAATTACCTCGAATCTGCCACAGATTATACTGATTTGAAAGACTTATCCATATTATTGCGAAAGTTCAAATTGAAGTCTAAGAAGGATTGATTTATTGCTAACTTATTGTGTGCAAGAATTAGTGTATGATTTTCTGTAAAATCAATTAATATACTAATAATTAATATTCCAAAATGAATACTTGAAAACATTAGTTTTGGCAACATCTTTTCAGCTGTGCTGTCAAAGATATTATTTTAAATGTCAAAAGTGACAAACAAATTGGCTTCGATTGAATTATTTCAGTTTCAGAATTTTAATTTACTCGTAGCTTACAGTGAAAATTCGTTTCATTTTCCAGTAAAATGATGCAACATCAATACTGGGTAACTAAAAAGACTGTGCTAAAAAAATTAGGAACCAAAGAAGATGAGTGTATTGTAGCATCCGACGCTGAGCTTGATGCTAAACTGGAATTATTTCGATCAATATCAGACAGCTGCTTACAATTACAGCGAGTATTGGACCATTATCAAGAAAGATTGTGTATATTGGCTCAAGAAGAGAATGCTCTAGGAAAGTTTTTGCGGGACTCTGGAAAAAATGCGGACGCGTCGGGTAAACACATGGTATCTGCGGGCAAAGCAATTTCATATTCTGGGCAACAGCGCTTATCAGTGCGGGGGCCGCTATTGAGGCTTTATCATGAAGTGGAGACGTTTCGAGGTCGCGCTGTGAGCGATATGCGGGCGACTGTATCGGCAATGGAAAAAGCCCGAATCGAGTACCGTGCGGCCCTAAGCTGGATGAAATCGACGAGCGCACAGCTAGACCCAGATACAGGACGCGGCCTTGATAACTTCCGAAAGGCGCAGCGGCAAGTACGCGAGAGTAAAAAGCTGTTTGATAAACTGACATTGGATGTATTGCAAAAAGTATGATTCCATTCATATAAATAAACATTTTAGTTGGTCACACATTAAATTACTACAAAACAGACCATATGAGATGACTCTATTTTGCTAAACAACGTTATGCTGCTTAGGATTATACTGATAGTGATAAGGCAAAGGGAAAGTTAGAAAATGTTGGAGGTCTTTACGAAAGGGCACATGTTGAACTAAAATCTGATGCCTATCTATCTACTATGTTTTTATTTTGTTAGGAAGTGTAACTCTTGCAATATAAATAAATATGTGTAATATGTTTTGCTACATATTGGCAACTATAGTCCTTTGTCCTTTAGTGCTTCTGTATTATAGTTTGTTACATTATATTAAAACTTAGCCTACCACTGTTAGTACCCAAAAGCTGACTTGTGGATAATGACATGCATTGATTGAAATGATTGGTTACATTTGTGTGTTAAATATTAATAATAATATTCCCTATTTTCAGATTGACCTGCTAGCTGCAGCAAGATGCAACATGTTTTCCCATGTCCTATCTAATTACCAAACTTCCTTCGTAACATTTTCTACTAAAGTGTCACAAACTTTGGTAGCAACTGCGGATACAATGAATGCGGCACCACTGTATGAGTTTTCCATACTGAAGGAATTGTCTCAGACTTTGGGTGAAGCAGAGAGCAAGCAAGAAGTAACACCACCGGATAAGGATCAAATGCTGTTCTTCCAGGTAGAAATAAATGCTTATAGCTCTTTTGACTGTTACGTAATACTGATTTTAACTCCATTGTGTTATTTTACCTCTAACTTGTTGGTAAGGCAACCTTGTTTTGGTTAAGATCCATTTATTTCTGTCAACAAATGTTTGTAACAGACAAAAACTCGAATGATTATTTGCGAGACAAAGGTGCTAATACAAGAGGACATGGCGAGCACATCCTATATAAATTGGGATGAGGCAGGGATATAATGTAGCATAACAGAATAACTCTAAAAAACTGTTCTCCGTTTTTCAATCAAATTGATTTATTTTTCCAAACATGGTTGTTTTCATATTTGTCATATTTGGCACTTGTTATGAGTAGTCAGTATCGTATTACTGGGTTGTGAAAGCTAGCTAGCAGACTGGAAGCTGAGTCCAACATATTTTGGGAAAAAGGCTAGGCAGATGATGACTGAATTTTTCACCTGTCGTAGAATGAATGGAAAGAGCTAACTATTTTATTTACTGTTTAATTCCAGGATGAGTTCAAGGATGATAATCCTGAAAAAAGTAGTGAACTGAAAAATGAGAAAGCTAAATCAAACAACGAAAATGAGAAGCAACTGTCCAATGACAAAGAAGCCAAGCCAAGCACTTCGGTGAACCTGATAGATACTAGTTGTTTGGAATCCGAGTTGTCTGGCGGAAATACTGGAATACATTCTGAATTAGCAGGACTACAGATGGATTGTGTAGATGCGCAAGGGAGTTTTGGAACATTCTTGCCTTCACAATTGTTACAGGTAATTTATTTTTAATAATATTGGTCTTTTTAGCTTTCAGTCATTCAAAGAGGATTGATTAGAGGATTTTGAACTTAGTAAAATTGTAATAGCTGACTATAAAAGTTCTGGTTGAAAATATCCTTTTTTTTTTGTTTTTGGGCTGGGTACCCAGGTCGGGCAAAGTGTTATTGGGTTTTTCCATCAGGAATTTCTCAGTAGCAGCCTTGGAGTCTTAATTATGCCCAGTTGATGACAATAGGCTCTCCTCTTATTACATGAAAATTAAAAACATGAAATTTGCGAATTGTGGGTGTACTAATATGTACACCTCTACCCAACTGTATGTGGAAAGATGTGATGTAACATTTTATTATGATTTAAATATTTTGGAACAGAGTATAGTAACTTTAATGATATTTCGAACTGACTCATTCAAATGAAAAGGCTAGTCCTATTCTTGTTGCGATTGTACATGCAAATAATTACACTGCACATACTTGACATTATGATGTGATAGGTCTATTTGAACTTGTCTTATCTGAAATATATAAAGTATGAATCATCTGCAATCAGCTTACCAATTTGCCGACTCTACCACAACACAGAACATCACGCCTGTAATCCCCGAAGGGTTAGGCACAGGTGTACCTATTAGGACATAGACATTTCGCCAGTTATAGTTAAGTCCAATTTAATAGAGGGTAAGCCTATTGCCGTCAACCAAACACAACTCCAAACTGTGCGGCTGCTACTGAGAAATTCCTGACGGTAAAACCCAGGACCTAGGTCCTGCACAGCAGTCTACCACCATTACAAAAACATAGACATGCATTCAAGAAATTTGACAATCAGTCTTGCTCAGATATTGTGCATTACGTAGCAACTGGGTTGTAAAGGTCAGATAGGCAGTCATTCTATGGATTAAGCTGTATAAGATTAGACTGGAAACTAACCCAAACATGGTTGTGATAATGTTTTCCATAAGAAGATGATACATGAAGTAAATCACACTAATATTATAAAGGCGAAAGTTTGTGAGTGTGTGACTGTGTGAGTGTGTATGTTTGTTACTTCTTCACGCAAAAACTACTGAACGGATAAGGATACAATTTAGTACACAGATAGTCTATAACCTGCATTACCACAAAGGATAGTTTTTATCCCAATTTTATCTTCCCGTGGGATAATTTTCGAGTTGTAGCGGGTGAAGCCGCTGGCAACAGCTAGTATACTATACCTGATTAACTTTAACCAATTACAGAATTCATCCAGCTTACTGCAAGGTCCAATGGCTCCCGTCAGCAGTCCCAATCAGACACCAAAGTCTCCACCACCAGCCGCCAAGCCCAGTCCAAGTGCAGCCATCCCAAAGAAAGAAGATAAAGCAGCCTGGTTCAAACTTTTTGCTGAACTAGATCCTCTCGCTAACCCTGACAACCTCCCTGGATCCAACGCCAATCATAGCCACGCAGCCTAATCTGTCAAATAATACTTTAAGGCAAAAGAGCTTAGACTTTATGTTTAAATACATTCTATTTGCTGAACACCTATACACAACACTATTGTTGCCTAACTTAGTACGCTCATTTTGTTTGATATGACACTATTTTGAAGGATCCTCTTGCTTCATCCAGGTGGTTATGACTTTATGACACAGCCAAGATAAGTTGTAGTTAGGAAATATCTTGAAAAACTATACACAGTGATAAATAAGTTATTTAATTGATGTGAAAGGAGGTTATAATAATCAATATATAGGAGAATTTTGAGAATATGTATTAACAAAAATGTATTTGGTTTTAGAGATATCTCCAATTAGTACAATGAATGTATTACGTAATATGCTCATTAGCTTACAGTATTTTTATTCATGTATTTTATGTACATTTTATATATTGTACTGCGCTCTACATGAATATCGTTATCACAATGATCTGTGACAAAGTAAACTTGGTAATCGAATATTACATATTTATTAATTTTAATAATATTCATAGTGTATAAGTTGTATTCATTTTGTGTGATTGAATTCCTGTTTATTGTTAATTGATAGGTCTAGAATTAAATATTGTAATGAAGTACTTAATTTTATAACCAAAGATTAGTGTTTAAAACCAAACATTATGCTTTATGTAGTATATTTAAAACTTCGTATCTGAAACTAATATTCTTTTCAATTTTTTGTTGCATTCCAAGATCTGCTTTAATATTAATTTTAAATATATGTTTATATCAAATTATTTGTTTTGTTGTAAAACGATCTAGACCAAGCATATTTGACAATAAATAAACATAATAAATCCAATGCTGAAAAAAAATTAAAACACCAAATAACGAAAATTGTATTTTTGAGTACTGAAACAATCTACTTGTAATGTTTAATGGAGTGTTTCTAATCAGTTTTTACATGTGCCTACATTCTAGTCATTTGAATTTTATTATTATGTTTTGGACTATAACTATACCAAAAAAATGTATTGCTTTATTGTTTATGGAATTACTTATATTATTTTAGATGTAGACCTTCATATTTTATTTAGTTGTTAGTGTTATGTGCATTCCATTTTTGATCTTTAAATTAAACATTAATATATCTACGTTTTTTTTTTGTAGTAAGCAAACATCATGAAAGGTGTTTGAATATTTAAGCCTACCTGTCTTCTGAAATTTTGTTTCAAAAGTAGTAACCACTCATGAAACCTTTAATAATCAATAGCTGGTAGGCCTAGCATTGGAATGCCAAAAGAACAGTAGGTAACAGTGTGCTTTGCTGAGATTTGTAAAAAATGGTGTAAGTTAGTAGGTATGCTAGAATTCATGCAAAAATATTCTAACCCTTTTGAGTAGTCCAGACTCGAGAACAAAGGAAAGTCATAACTACAATTTGAAATTAAGGTAAGAAGTTTTGTCAGATTCTCCTTTTACATACGACCCAAGCATACGACGAATACCTAACTTCAGAACATGCAAGCGCAGCGTAAAAATAAGTTTGTGGTCTAGGACTGTTTTACCAGTTCCACTGTTCCACCAGAGATGTGCGAAGTAACCAACAGTACAGTGCGATCAAATTATCTTGGCAGCTCTGAACATAGGCTTTGCGAAATTTTACGCATGTAAACTTGGGAATAAAACTGTTATTGCCAGGTAAACCAATACTTAAACGATCAGAAAATATCTAATTTAAACAGTGAGAAATACAAATAAAATAAATATCATAACACTTTTATACATTCGTTGTAACAAAATGACCTGCACGAAGTTCGGAGCTGCCAAGATAATTTGATTGCATTGTAGGTATGCGAAGAAAAAATCCACCATCATTACTTAATTTTCCCCTACCCTCACTTAGCGCAGGCCTGCTAGAAAAGGGCTGGTGGAACTAGTTAACTCGGTTAAAAGTGAGAAATGTATGCGAGGGACGTTAGCAAAGATGATTGTGAGAGGTGAGGGCAAAACGATAAAGGGAATTAGAGCAACTAGGCTAATCAGCAACACACCGTTTCAAACAGCTTTGATGAGAAATATCACACCAACTAGCTGACCCACACAACTTCGTCTGCGTCACCTAGATATAGCTTGTATCCTTTCGTGATAAATCGACTATCCAACAAATTAAGCTAAATCGTAACAAACAAAAAAAAGTATCTTTCCTCTTTATAATATTAGTTTAATAGCATATATAAATTAAACTATAGTGAGAATTACTCTATTTATAGTCCATTTCACGAAAGAAGTCCCGCGGACAATTGTGGAACTAAATTTGACAGAGGGGGAGATATGGCGAGAGAGAGAGAGATAGCAATCTTGTGGCGCGAATACAGCGCTGCGTCTGCGGGACTTCTTTCGTGAAATGGACTTTATCTCTTACTGTTATTTAAACGATAATAACACCTTACTTGTAAAAATTATGATGCAGCAAATATTTTGAATTTTACCTTGTACATTGCGACGCGCGAATTATTTAATTTTTACATTGCGATATCTTCCAAGATATTTGTTTAAACTGTATAGAGTAAAGGGCACAAATATTCTATATTAAATTTCCGTTTTAACAAACACATTTTTTTAGATATAGAATACCATATGGGTTAAATCAGCATCGCAAAAAATAAATCTTTTTAACCTAACATTTATATAGTAAAAAAAGGGTTAAATTAAAGTGAGACAATCTTTACCCTCATTTTCATTCCATAGTCATTCGATAAAAGATAGACATAATATGCTGTCGCGGACTTTTTAGGAACAATTCTAGTCCAAGATCCCAGGGCCGCCAGACGTCACGTTTTTTCTGACGAAGGAAATGTGGGCGATTGAGTAGTGTTAGTATGAACTAAGAACACACTACCACCAGCTAGCTTGCTTGGACGGCCAATTTTCAGGTATCAGGTCATCAAGGTACACAAAAAAATTACCCTACTTCACGTATTTTCTACTAGCTGATTTTTAAGTATATTGTAGGCAATATCCTTAAAAATAAGTTGCCAATACTCCCAGACACTTTCCGTCGGCCGTATTGCTTAACAGACGCTTTAAAGAATTCTAAACGCCTTATTATTTAATACTTAAAGCTAATTGATCGGGATATTGCCATGCTATATTGGGCAGGCGCTCCAAAATGCATCCGAGCGTTGAAAGCAACGTTTTCAACAAAATTCTGAAGACACAGGCAATGGACAGATCCTGTTGAATGCCCACCGAATGAGTCCAGTGGAGGTCTGTACCTATGTCAGCCACACGAGCGATGCCGTGCGATCTCAGGTAAACAGCCACAATACGTTTAAGTCTGAACTTTTTGGGAACTTTAAAGCGTCTGTTAAGCAAAACGGCCGCTAGGAAGTGTCTGCGAGTATTGGCAACTTATTTTTAAGGATATTGCCTACAATATACGTAAAAATCAGTGTACCTTGATGACCTGATACCTGAAAATTGGCCGTACAAGCAAGCTAGCTGGTAGTAGTGTGTTCTTAGTTCATACTAACACTACTCAATCGCCCACATTTCCTTCGTCAGAAAATAAGTGACGTCTAGCGGCCCTGGGATCTTGGACTAATCCCTTAACATGAAATTTGCGTAACTTAAACCGTTTTCGCAGCGCACGCAGCGGAAGCTCTCAAAAAGGAAATACCTTTTCCCGTTCTTGTAACATTTTTCATTTATGCTCCGCTCATAGGCCGTAGCGTGATGTTTTATAGCCTAAAACCTTCCTCGAAAGCAAGTGGCAAGTGAAAGCTGATTGTAGATGGCGTGTCCATAGCTTGTCCCAATCCGACCAATGAGGTCAAGCTATTTTGAAATATAAAATGACATTGACAGATATTCAACCAATGAAGAGCTTAGGTTCATGCGGTGCTAGCGCCATTAGTTCCACCAGTTGCCCGTCCCATTGTCATAGACTGTCATCTCATTTTGACTCACGGCATAGACGTGAGCGCTGTGAGCGATTATTTTTTTTTATTTTTTTATTATTACGGAACGCGGCCATAGAGTAAAGTAATATATCGGGTGCAAGGACGTTATATATCGGGTGTCAGACTCAGACGTCAGTTGTCAATTATAACAGCTGGCTGATCTCATCGCTGAGCATTGTATTTTTTGATAATAATGTGGAAGCAGTAAATAAAATTGGAATAGCACAGTTTAAAATCGTCTAACAAAACAATTCAAGATTATTAGCTACATAATGCTGAATTCCAGTAAGTGTTCGTTGGTTCCATTGGGATCGCACTCAGCGAGATTTTTGAAAACATTATTTTTATTTGAACTGCAAAAAATATTTTTCGTTTTATAGTTTTTCGTCTTTTGGGGAATGAAGAAGCGCCTACTAAAGTGATAGAGGTACGGTCAGACAACTACATTTCAAGGCCGATTCATTACCGAGAAGATTCTATCCTACTGTATGGACCAAAGAATCCGCCCGATGGCAAGAATACAAGAGACAAATACTATGAAATAGTTCTTCACAAGCCCTTCACTGAGAGCTTACATCAGATGTATAGGTAAGTTTTTATTCAAAGGTTGGCTCATTGATTTTATGCTAATAGCCAATTGTTTTTATCTTTTTGGCAATCTCTCTAAGTACCTTCATCTTCATCTAATGAGAATTTTATTTAAATTTCAGTAGTGTGTAATAATTATGACAAAGTACGTGAATGAGTCCTTTGCGTTTAATTGAGATAAACCAGTCCTGCTTGATGTAAAATATTGTTATTGGATAAAGGATGTTATTCTTGCAGACTAGTACTTATTAAAACATAAAGAATGTTTTAAAATGAAATAACTCACATGGAGCTCATTCAACCTTTTGTTATCATTATTTAGATGCGTGAATCACTGTTATATATGCACATTAAACACAAATATCAGAATTATGTAAGAGAAAATATGATGTTTTCTGAGTAAATGTGCATTTCATCAGCCACTATCAGATCAACTTTACTAACCTAATTTTAGCTGGGATTAGATAATAATAATTATCAGATCCATTCACACACATGTACTAATGTCATATGTATAATATTATTCTTGCTTATTCATTTTTTTCAGTTTATATCGGGCTAAATCCATAGAAGAGGCAGAAGAAAAATTCATTGTTTACAAAGATAGAATACCAGTATTTATCAAAATTACCAAAGAAGTAAGTGTAGTATATTAAATAATTTATTTTAAAACTGTAACAAAATGTTTACTGCTTTTTTAAAAGAAATTATTCCATTTGCCACATCATACATGAGAACAGCTTTTGAACAGCAGTTTGTTAAAAAATCCTAGTTTCTTAAGTTACCAACATCAGGACTTCAGTTAGTGAAATCTCATAAACTACTTTTTGCATAATTTTTTGTACTGTTTAATATTTGCCAAACACTCAAAAGAGAATAATATTGTAAAGCCAATGTCTGTAATAATATTCAACACACTGGAAGGATTTTCGAATGGTATAAGCCAGGGATGGCGAACCTTTATGGATCAACGTGTCATTTTTTCTAAAAGTTTATTGAGACCTTACACGTGCCGTTAAATGTCGTAATAAGTGTTTCAATTCTACGTGTAGTTCAAATTAAAGTAAGATTGCTTCTTGAACTGGACTCCTCTACCAAACGGTTTCTAATCGAATCTTATGTTATACATCTCTGAAAATAATGACTCGAAAATATGGTTAAAAATTCGGTGGCGTGCCTAAAATATTCTTCAATATTCCATCCCTGGTATAAGCATTACCAGAGTGGTCTTCTCTACTATTACTAACCCATATCATGCCACTGCTGGGCAAAGGCCTCCCTCCATTCTTTTCGATTGTCATGGAAGACATCCACCCTTTTTTCTTCTACTAAAAAAGAAATATTAATAAACATAAAATTACGAGGCAAAAAAGAGTAGGTATGTAGGGATTGTGTAGGATTGTACCTATGTAACATTAATGATACATTGTCCTTTGCAGTGCACAGTGGCTATTCTCCAGAAACTCTGCGACACATTGTCTCAGCATCAGTCATGGACGATCGCACACATGGTGGCCCACTTTGGCCTGAGTGACCTGTTTAATCACCCTGAAGTCCAGAAACATATTGATAGTGTTGATCCATTGACTGGAGCCACACCTTTGATGGTAAGTCTATTATCCATTTATTCAGTCATTTGGCCTTTTTTTGTCAAAAATGCAGCAGAGGTATCACTTTGACTTTGGTCATAGACAATGAAACATCAAACACGTCTATTTTTAAAACAAAATGTATATAAGTAGGTATCAGTTATCATCATGTAGATGATGAATGATAGGCCTGGCCTAAAATTATAATAATAATACTGCCGCCAATGACACTGTGGAAGTGGCAAAATAAATACTGTTGTGCCAGTGACATGAAAAAGCAATTGAAACGTATTGTGTAGGAAAAAGTTTATTGCTCTTAATTTCTCTAGTGACTATAAAGGAAAATCAATCATTTTAATTAATTGGGTCTGATTCTTAGTCAAATGCGGTCAAATTTTTGTGGCTTTTTCATTTGAATAATAGAAGGCAAATTATAACTGAGTAATTTGTACTAACAAGGCTTAATGTAAGGGTTAAACCTTATGGTTATTTTCCAAGTCAACTAAATAAGTCAAGTGGGCTCGGAAAACACTGGAAAAGTATATTCACAGTATGGGTTGAGTAAATAAACTAGGTTTAAGTTATCAGTTATTTTCTTGAGATTAGTATTAATTAACTAATTGGTGCTGATACAATTCTTGAAACTTGTAGTCAAATGGGTTTTAATGTTTGTGGCTTTTTCATTTGACAAATAGAAGGCAAATAATAACTGAGTAATTTGTACTCACAAGGTTCAATGTAAGGGTTAAACCGCATGGGCCACGGATTTTAGTACGAGATGACGTGGCCTCGGCACAAGGGCAAAGAAGGAACATGGGTTCGGTTTTTAGTCAGTAGAAGTCTGACACTCCCCTTCGCTCTGCCCAAGAGGGGGGGGGGGGGGGTCATTTGATGATTTTCCACCCACCAAAAAAAAAAAAGGGTTAAACCTCATGGTTATTTTCCAAGACGACTAAAGAGGTCATGACAGTACTAGTAAAGTAAACATAAAATCAACTAACTGGGTCTGGATCAAAACATGGACTTGTAGTCAAATGGGGTCAAGTTTTTGTGACTTTTTCATTTGATTAATAGGAAAATAATAAGTAATTTGTACTGACGAAATTTTGGGTAAAACCTTAGGTTATTCTCCAATCTAAGAAGTCAAATTAATTAAAGAGAGGATTTCAGAGACACTATGAATATGTGTATCATAAAAAGGGTCAAGTAAATAGTCTGAAATGATTTCTTAGTAGCAGCCACGGAACATTTTTTTTTTTTGGTGCTTTGATATTATCAAATAACTACTCCCGCTCTTAGGCAGACTGGAAGGGAAGGGAGTGCCAGACTTCTAACCTGACGTCTCACTTCAATAATATTCAAAAGAAAGTGACAGCTTGCGAGATAAACCAGGTTTAACTACCTTTTGTAATAAGGCGGCTAATGACTAAAAACCACCCATGTTCCTTCTTAGCCCTTGTGCCGTGCCCCCGGTATCTCTTTCAAATTACCCGCAGCCCAGCCACGGAGCCTCCATTTGTGTCCGGTTGATCGCAATAGGCTCGCCCCCTATTACATGGGACTTAAACATAACTGACGTAATGTGTTTGTAGTAATACAAATAGGTACAGTACACCTCTGTCTAATCCTTCGGATATTACAGGCGAGATGTTATGTTATGTTAAATAGACTGGTCTTAGTATCAATATGAAAAACAATTATTTCCACAAGCAACTAAAGGTCAGTTCAGTCTCAGTGAGGCAAAGTTAAGTATTTAACTGTGATGACTCAGCTTTACTTAGTTGAGCGTAATGGCTTTGTCATATGAAGTTATAGGGAAATAATACAATTGTACCATCATGTTTTTTTTATTCCTTTAATCATTAGTTATGTGGGAATTCAAACAGCAGGAATGGAAATACCATAACATAACATCACGTCTGTAATCCCCGAAGGATTAGGCAGAGGTGTAGTACACACATTTCGCCAGTTATGTGTCCCATAGTAAGTCCCATGCAGTGGCGTAGCGTGCCTTGCCTTAATTTTTATACGGGGCCCCTCATATAAAAATTTGTTTGGGGGCCCATCTGAAGGGTAAAGATTTCGCACAAAAGAATAAAAAACTGTTTGTATAAAATTAAAAGAATTATTTATTCATCATAATTTTATTGTCTATCTGTCACTTTTTACAAACCTTTTACAAACAATTCAAATTAAATCAATTAAAGCTGATGATGACTTTAGAACGCTCGCTTTAGGCGGGGAAAAAGAAATTGCTATTATTGAATACTGTCAATTCTGAAAAAAAAATAGTGAAGTTTTTATTAATTTTTGCTTACTTACGTCGGGGGCCCCGTATAATTGATACGGCAGATACGGCGGTAGCTACGCCCCTGGTCCCATGTAATAGGTGGCGAGCCTATTGCCTTTAAGGTGAACCCAAAAAGGTAGCCCGAGGTAGTAAATTTTCTAACGTTTTTTTGCATTTTGCAGGTCAGTGTCAGGTTTTATGTTGATTAAAATATGATTCGCGCACTTAAGGGTAAACAAGCCAACGGCACGAACTAGTTGGTGGGCGGGGCTAAAATGCATGCTATTTCATCCGACATCACGAGCGAAATGCATAGAGCGAAAGAGACACAACTAAAACGGGCGCGCGAAATTTTCTATGCAGACCTTTGGTATATTTGGTTTCATGAAAAATCTATTGAATGTATCTGTTCAAAATCAAATTATTTAATTTTTTTAATAACTAATCTATGTCCGTATGGTTTCACTTTTTTCTTTTTCATACTATATACGTTACTTATTTACGCCCAAAGATGAGTTAAAATCAGTGCTAAAATATGAAAGTTTTGACGTTCATAACTTCCAAATCAATATTTTTTTTCCAATTCTGCTTCCATACAGACCTAGATAATGATAAGACCAGTAGATACAATTTTTAATTTTGAACCTACACCGTCAAACAGAGGAGTAATCACCTTCATAAGTTTGTATGGAAGAATGACTGGCTTGTTCAACCTTAATGCGTATGTATTTATAGAGATATAATCATTAAAATCACGAATACAATTCTCTTGAGTTGATTTAATTCCATTGAGTGACTTATTGATGAAAACGGCATTCAAGGAAGTAAAATGAACTGAGAGGGTTGTATTGGTGATTTAAATCATTAATTACTCTGCGAAGTCACATTTGTTACGGTCGTGAATCCTTTTTATGTAACATTACTCTGGGCCTCCGTAGTTCTTACCATAGGTAACTTTTGAAAGCACTCTTGCTAGATTGCTTCCTCCTGACACTGACCGGAAAATTGCAAAGAAACGTAAGAAAATTCGAATTTCGCGGGCGACCTTGTCGGATTCACCTAATCGAATCCAGTATCTCTTGCTCAGCACTTACGCTTGCGACCACTAGGTAGACAGTCTGAGGCAGTAAATAACTGGCAGTAAAAGAGATAACTGGTTTAATTAATTTTAAATCGGCTTGCGATCTGCGATCTTCATCTTTAACTATATTTTCTCTCGTACACATTCAGTTTTCTCATTGCTACTACCTCAGACCAAGAAAAAAAAGGTTTTTTTTGTTGGTCTGAGGCTACTACAGGTAAAAGCGTTTGGTAAAGATTAAACTTATTGATTTTTTGGCAATGATAATAAAGCACATGTTACTAATTATATATACATTATCTCTGATATAGACAAACATGAATTGATAATATGTTATCAGCTGTGCCACAATGCCCATCAGTCTTATCTTCCACGGATCAATGTTCAGGGAATTAATATCATAGCTAAGTTAATAAAAGGGGAATTCCCTAATGTCCTTTCTTTAGTCTCTGGCTCAGAATAACGTTATAGTTTCTGAACTCGACCCAATAGGCGAAAACCATTACAATTAATTATAATTGTTGTAATCAAAAACAGTAGGAATTACGTCACGCCTGTTTTCCCAAATAGGGTAGACAGAGGTGACAATGATGTCATGTTTAGTTCAAATGATAAGTAGAATTTTAGTTGATGCGTCAGAATAACGAACACTTTCATACGTTTATTTTCGTATACACTACGATTAAGCTATATCCGAATTTTCAGTTAGTTTTACGGGAAGACCTGTATAAGGTCGTCCCCGTACCTACAGGTACCTACTACAGGCCTTCCGCTAACTACGCGGTGTGGAAGGGCTGGTAACCTTACGCGAGGGATCAGATGCCAGATCTTGGGCTCGACTCAAGATCTCGCGAGATTGAGCTGGTATTCCCATGATAGAATCCATACTAATATTATAAATGCGAAAGTAACTCTGTCTGTCTGTCTGTTACTCTTTCACGCCTAAACGGCTGAACGGATTTTGATGAAATTTGGTACAGACATAGTTTGGAACTTGAGAAAGGACAGGATAGTTTTTTTTTTTTTTTTTGTTTTTCGCGAGATAAACCAAAAATCTGCCGGAAGTCACTATTCCACGCGAACGAAGTCGCGGGCAAAAGCTAGTGATTTATAAGATTGCCCATGGAGTCTCTTGCGCATTCTTCTCCATAGATATCTACGCTTTGGAATGGGCAACTAGAAGACTTTCACAAGTTATTATGCGTATATTATCATATTTTTGGACCAATCCCTTCGAAGGCTCTTGAAGGGATTCAGGCAGATTGTAGTCCTTTTTTTGGAGGGTGGGTAATCATTACATGACTGCTCTAAGGAGAGCGGTAGGGAGTGTCAGACATTTACTGACCAAAAATCACCCATGTTCCTTCTTAGCCCTTTGTGTCGAGGCCGCGGTATTTCGAACAACCTGCAGCCCCCGACGTTAAGTTATTATGCCTTCGGCCTTATGTTTGGACCAATCCCTTCGAAGACAGAAGTTCATACAGATTATTTGTAGTCTCCTTTTCTTTTGAACGTGATTAACCTTAACTCCTTGAACCGGAACCAGCGGTAACCAATAAAATTATATTCCCTATTCGTCTCACAACGTTGTTCAGCACATTGTCTTTTTTTTACATTATTTAAAATGTGTCTATAATAGGGGATCGGACTGGGTCAAAATAATATGATTCTGTTTAGTCCGTAAGTTAGATTATCGAAAAATATGGAATACGTGTTTTTTGTTTTATCAAATCAATAAAAAATGACGAAGATAAAACTCGTCAAAGATCTTGGAGTGGGGCTTGAAACGTCACTTGTGTCGTCAAAATGTACTATCATATGACGTCACACGAGTTTTCGAAGCACTGTATCGTCTTCATTTTAAGTTTACGTGAAAAAAGAAAAAATACGTGTCCAATAATTTTTGGAAATCTATCTGACGGACTAATTAGTTTTTTTTTGTCCGATCCCCTATTAGACGTTTATTATTTAGGTGCCGTACCCAAAGTCTAATAAGGGACCCTATTACTAGAGTCGTCTGTCAGAAGTGTCAGACGACTGTATCTCATGAACTGTGATAGCTAGATAGTTGAAATTTTCACAGATGATATATTTCTGTGTTTTGTTTCAGGTGGCTGTAAAATCATGTAACGTGCGTATGGTTCAAAGTTTAGTTTCTTTGAATTCTTCTCTCGATGTGATTGACCTTGAAGGAAACACGGTGTTCCACTATGCAGCTGCAAGCAACAAAGAAATTATTAACGTGAGTTATAAAATTAATAATAATTTAAAAATATGATTTATTTAAAAAAAAAATATTATTTATTTATAAAAAAAAGTTATTTATTTATAAAAAAAATATTATTTATTTATAAAAAAAAGTTATTTATTTATAAAAAAAAAGTTATTTATTTGTAAAAATAAATGACGGCACGGTTGGCGCAGTGGCTAAGCGATTGGACTGCTGCGCTGCGTGTCGCGGGTTCGATCCCCGCACGGAACAAATATTTGTATGACCTGCAAATAGTTGTTTTGGGTCTAGGTATTTGTGTATGTGAGTTTAAATGTTTGTAAACGCACCCACGATACAGGAGAAATTCCTAGTGTGGGGCAAAGTTTAAAAAAAAAAATGTAGGAAGATTTGTCGAGTAATACTTCCATTTATTCTTGTAACTCCACGAGCTGATGCCTCCATCTCTCTTCTTCCATCGGGAGACTAGACGTACTGCAGGTTATCACCCATACCTTGTCGATGTTAACGACAAGGACGAACGAAGCGCTTTGCTAAATATTTTATTACTAGCTGATGCCCGCGGTTTCAACCGCGCGGATGTCGGTTATCGCTACCGATGACGGTTATCGCGACCAAAAGTAATATGTTCGTACCCCCCTTTCAACCCCTTGAATAAAGTTTTTTTTTATTATTTTATTAAAAAGTAGCCCATGTCCTTTCTCGGGTATCAAAATATCTCCATACCAAATTTCATGCAAATTGGTTCAGTAGTTTAGGCGCGATTGAGTACCAGACAGACAGACAGAGTTACTTTCGCATTTATAATATTAGTATGGATAGTATGGATGCGCACAGCCAAGAAGTAGAACTCCCTGCCTGCGTCGGTATTCCCTAAAACCCCAAACTATTTAACTCGCGAGTATTTACTCGCGCCTTAAACTTACTACCCCGATAAACAGTTCTATACTGTACTAGTGACCCGCCCTGGCTTTGTACCCGTGTGCAATAAAGATACATAAACCATCCTATTAAATTACTCCATCTATTAAAAAAACCCACATCAAGATCCGTTGCGTAGTTTTAAAGATCTAAGCATACATAGGGACAGACAGCGGGAAGCGAATTTGTTTTATACTATGTAGTGATATTGATAGTGATTACAAGTAATTCTACTTCGGTTATGACTGCCAAACATCGTTCAGTTATTATAATAACATAAATAAATATGATTAATAAAATATCAAAAACTTGACTTCCACTGGCATCATTACCAGACACAACATACTATATTTGTTTGCACAATTCGTTGTTACATAAAACGTACCTACATATAAGTAGATAAGAAAGTAATAGATAGATGTCTGTCTGTTTGTAATTTCAAAATAACATCTTTTTATTGAATGCATATGAAAGTAAAAGGGTACTTAAAACTTACAAAAATTTATTTTTTGTTATCTGTCAGTAATTTACAATTGATCTCTGAAAGGAGTAACTTTTGCTTTTTTATTACAAAAAGGTTTGGGGTTCCATTCAAAAAAATTAAAACCCTTATCACAAAATCCAATCCAAATAGGAAAGCCATACCTATATTTTTATAATAATTTCACGCATACAAAGTTCGCGGGTAACAGCTATATAGTGACTAAAAACAATAAATAAATCGTCGATAATGTGGAAGTGTTGAATAATAATCTCTCACTCTTTGTAGATAATATCGTCCTCAACTGTTGGACTTTGAGTATTGATATATTCTAACTCAGATAAGACGGTCCGAAAGTTAATCTTAATGATTTTAAAATTATTTTAGTACACAGTGATTTTTGATGACTAAGTAGCTCCTGCCCACGTCTACGTCAGCATTGAAAAAACTTTTCCTATGGATGGCATGCATCATCATCTGCCAAGCCTTTACCTAAATATGTTGAGGTCGGCTACAAATTTACCGGATGCAGCTGAATGCCAGTATTTTACATGGAGCGTCTGCCTATCATACATCAATGCAAAATACGACTCTTTTCACTTCTTAGCGTGTGATGGCAATCTAAATTGTGTGGTTTGGCGCTTTCGGTAGCGTCCTTCAGTTCCTGTAGTGAACAAGCAACATGACACGATATTAAGTGCTTCTTCATTTCACTAAATCTGTAAATCGAAACATCTTTCCTTTCCGCATGATCTCTATGGAATAGATTTTAGTAAACGCAGTGTACGTAATTGTCAGTAATCGCATAGCTTCATGGCCCAAATAAAACTTTGCTTGTTCCAGGCTTTAGCAAGCAAGAGCCCTACATCTCTCAACGTGTACAACAAGCAAGGTTACACTCCTCTACACACAGCATGTCTGGCGGACGCCCCGGATTGTGTCCGCGCACTTATGTTGGCCGGGGCTGACGTCAACTTGACAGCTGCGAAGAGAAATACTAGCTTATTACCAGGTATATTCCATGATAGGAGTAGCAACAGTAGGTGGCTCGCCGTCTGATCAGAACCAGAACCGGGTCGACGGCGCGTTATGTTCCTGCACGCGCGCCTCAAAAAGTTGTCAGCATAGTAGACGGGGCCCTCTAGGGCCTGCCAGGGTTGTGGAATTTGTTTCGAACTATAACCGCGGCCCTGGTACGCAAAGGGCATAAGAGTAACTCGGATGTGATTTAGTCAGTAAGAGTCTGATATTCCCTTCTGCTTCGCCTAGAGCGGGAGGAGTCATTTGGTGGTTTCCCATCGTGAAAAAAAGATTAGTTACAGTGGGTTGTGAGTCGGTTATAGTCCGACATAATCACATAATCCGCTAGCCCAAGATACCTACAGATATCAGAGACTCAATGAATAATAAGAACGTAAAGCGTAAGCTGAAAGAATATTACATAAATTCTATTTTAACTTTTTAACCTAACTGTTAATAGCGCGTTGATCAAATCTCAGGTCATGGCATGCTAAGACAGACCCCAGAGGTCTATTTGTGTGCTTTGTTTAATTATAAGAAAATGTATTTTTTAAATAAATAAATAAAAAAAATGAAACCGCGAAGAGATACCGCGGCCTCGACACAAAGCGCTAAGAAGGAACATGGGTGGTTTTTAGTAGAAGTCGACTCTTATTGACTAAAAACCATCCATGACCTGGTGACTCCTACCGCTCTCCCCAGAGCGGGAAGAGTCATTTGATGAATTCCCACCCTCCAAAACGAGGCGGTGAACTTAAGTCAGGCGTTGCCCATTCAAAGGTAAATGAACTAACACGCAATTTAGTAGCAAAATACCCTTGTGCTTGCTTACTTTTTGGTTTTGGTTTAACTTTATTTTAATATACTGCAGTCCTTATGTAATTAACCTTACTTTTGAGCTGTTTCCAATTGTACAATAAGTACTCTTTGTAGTTACGCACTTTTTTTTCTAACCCTCAGCTTTATACTAAAACAGTTTCAACTTCTTGCAGTAGTCCTATTGAAGCATTTTTTGTAGCAATATCGTAGTACAGTCAGCATAAGAACTAAATTAATACTACTTACTCAAAGTTTCAAAGCAAGTTTTTTACTAAAAACTTGTTAGATGTTACTGGTTCCTAACAAGTTATTGAAGAGTAAGAAATTTAAAAAAATCTTCTGAAACATTTAAAACAATAACTGGGGTCCTGTACATAAAGTAAATAATTTCCGAAATGCTAAGCTATTTCTGTTGCTGACCGTACCACTGTAAGTAGTTGAGCTATGCCTTAACGCCTTCTGTATGCTTAATTATTTCTAGTTGCCGATGAAATGACGATTCTTCAGAAATCCGCATCCATGCTGTCAGGTATTTTATACCGTTTATATATTAAACAGAAGCGATACATCATGAAAAAATCCAGTCGACTTCGCAGAATAATCTGTAAGCTAAAATAACTGAGTCGTACTTCAGCATGTATCAGAAATGTATCGTCATATTTAACCTTTTGAGCGCCACACTCACAAGCCGAACAAGCAAAAAAGTGCCTTAAGGCCGTCGACTTAAGGTACTTTTTGGTTTGTTGTCTTACTTGACCGTGGCGGTCAAAAGGTAAAAGACTTGCCTCGTTGTTCTAGTGGTCGCAAGCACGAATGCTGTGCGTGAGGTCCTGGGTTCGATTCCCAGGAAAAGTGTTATTCTGTTTTTCACTGTAAGTACTTAAGTCACGTGAAAAACTGTTCACACAGAAATATTGAACTGGAACATTGGGCATTATAAATACGATTTTCAGTATGATGTAATCAGTAAATGGAACATATTTATGATACGGGTGGGAGAATCTGTCTGTTTAAATCTTTGTTGTCACTAGAAATAGTACCTACCTTACCCTTGTACTGCTTATTGGTTTTGGTTAACTTTAATTGTTTTATTTTTTCTTATCTTATAATATGCACTGTCTGTAATGCAAGGGGTGCTCGCAGTTCTTTGGTTAGGCACATTTCATTCATCAGCATTTTGTTGAACAACAAAACCGAGCCGACCCGAAGCGATAAGTACGCATATTCGGCTCATTCATTGGCTCGTTGAATTATGTTCGGCGAAATCCAGGCTAAGGACGAGCAATACTTTTTCTCAAAAATTTAGCGGTTTAACGTGGTCTCAAAGCCCGGAATCGTACTTCTTCATGCTCGTACCCTTTTCTATCGGTTAAAACCGTCATTTGCTAGAGCGAGAAACAGATCGGGAATGCTATCGCTCGCGGTAGCATTTGCTGTTTCTCTTCGACTCTATACTACTAGATCTATACTACCAGAAGTGATTCAACCCTTATCTACACACATCTATCTATCTATATAAATAAAAAGAGAAGTCCTGCCTGACTGACTGACTCATCAACGCCCAGCCCAAACCCTTGGACCTAGAAAGCTGAAATTTTGCGCAGAGGTTCCCTTTATAATGTAGACAAGGAATAAGGAAGGATTTTTCGAAATTCAACCCCTAAGGGAGTTAAATAGGGGATGAAAGTTTGTATGGAAAGTCGTTTTCACGCGGGCGAAGCCTCTGGCAAAAGCTAGTAGTATATACACCTACAGCGAGTATCAAAAACAAGCCACGTTCAAAGCTGTAGCACAAACTATCGAATAGAACTACTCTCACGGTGTATCCAACCTTGTAATCAGCTATTGTTTTTCATGTTTACTACATTGTTCCTATGGAGAAATTTGTTCAGTTGTATATAATCTTGCCACCCAGTTTCTCAAAATCGTGCCGGCCCGAACAACTGTGTAAACCCCTTATGCTTTCAACTTTAGCTCCTAGTTACAGTAGTCCAACGTGTGTTGGTTCATTGTACCACTGTTTAGTAGTTGCTCTATGCTTTAACGCTTTGTTTGTGCTTGACTATTTCTAGCTTACACCGAGGGCAGCAAAACCGTAAAGGTTCTTCAGAAATCTTCAAATATGCTCACAGGTAGTTTTTTTTTTGTTTAATATTTATTAAACAGCTATCATGGATCGCTGGCAGAACTCATCAGCTGAGGTCTTATCAATAAATTATTTTTGTATTTAGCTATTTCGGGAAGTTTTTTGGAGAAATCATACTTTTTTAGCCAACAGAAAGTCAAATTATGATGTTCCTTTATTCGTGTCGCTCGTTTTCCAAACATATTCTTAAATTATGTACTTTTACAAGCTTTTATTTAACTTGCTATGTACTTATATTTGTTTTAGTTATTCAAAAACACTTGTAACTGAATTTGAAAACATTTATGTCCGAATGAGCTTAAATTTTGACAATGCAGATAATGGTTAGCTAAGTGATGTCATTCTAATTCTAATATGGCGGACTTCCAAAGATGGCGGACTAGTTATTCATTACGCACATGGGGGGTATCAGTTAAAAGGGTTTTTTGAAAAATAACGACAACAATGACTTCATATCTATATTTAAAAAATATTGTACTCTACGCTTCTATAATTACTTTTACATTCTACAACGTTTTATAAAGACACATCGACGCGAAGATTACTTTATCGACAGCAAAATAAAGAGATATTTCGCCAATAAGAATTCAAGCATCATCATTCTAAATTGCAGGAATAGTAGGCGACCTTCTCCATGACAACCAGCCCAAGTTATACCAACAAGATATGAAACACGGAGGCACACCCATCCACTGGGCCATATCCCGCGAAGTTATTGAAGCACTAGTGGACAAAAACTGTGATATCAACGCACTCAACTTTGACGGGAGAACAGCACTACACGTCATGGTACTACGAGGCCGTTTGGAGTGTGCTATAGCCTTACTATCCAGAGGTAGGTAACACTGTCTCTAAAATACAGGATTATTCTAGCTTAACGCATTCGAGTCTTCCCCCGTTTCATAGAGCTCATGTGCCATCCCGCCATACATATTGCAAGTGAACTCACTAGGTGGGCTCCCGGCACTGAAGCTGTAAAGAGACGAGAGGTTAATCTATTGTGTACCTACAGATTTCTGTAATATCCTGATGTTCAATGTAAATATTGTCTACCATTAATCTTAAACATTGTGAACTTGTACAATAGGGTAGATGACAAAAAAAAATGTAATTAGTCCATCAGATAGATTTCCAAAAAATATTGGACACATATTTTTTTTTCATGTAAACAAAAAAATAAGACGATCAGTGCTTCGAAAACTCACGTGACATCACATTTCAGTCGTCAACGTCACAAGCATTTTGACGCGTTTATTTATATTCGTAAATGTTTATTAATTTGACAAAACAATAAAAACGTATCCAATATAATTAGATAATCTAACTGACGGACTAAACAGAATCATATTTATTTAGTCAGGAAACATCCCTAATATCTGTATTTTTGAGAAATAAAGATATTTATTATTATTATAGGTGCGGAACACTCGATCGGTGACAACGAAGGCAACACACCATTACATTTGGCTGTCAAACAAACTAACATCGCAATAGCCCAAGCTTTAGTCGTGTTTGGTGCTGATTTGGAAGCCAAGAACAATGCGGGGAATACGGCTAGGCATATTCTACCGACAGAAATGTCCAGTAGTAACTATGATAGGATCTTGTATGTTTTGCACGCCGTTGGAGCTAAAAGGTGAGACTTATTTATTTGGCTTCTTTTTTCTTTGTTCGATCAGACGCCGAATTATCAAATTTTTAGCATTTTTATGTTGGAGTTTGGGATTTATCAAATGACTCCTCCCACTATGGAGGGAGCGGAAGGGAGTATCAGACTTTTACTGACTAAACACCAGCAATGTTCTTTCTTAGCCCTTTGTCTCCGGGGCCGCGGTATCTCTTTCGAACAACAGCAGCCCCAATTTTTAGCTTCACTTTGTCATACAGTATATGTGTTTTTTTTTATCTGTGTGTTGTCTGTATTAATATAATTTAATCAGTCTGTGTTTTAATAGCTTGGATTTTTCGGTTATATTGTACATGTTTTTTCTCAAATAAATATCTTATTACACTAGCCTAATTTGTCCCACTGCTGGACAAAGGCCTCCCCCATTTCCTTCCATCTAGTGTAAATATCTTATCAGTGGGTTTTGGAAGAACGATAAAATATTCGAATCAACCTCGTTCATAAAAAATATTTATCAATTTTTTTTTTAATTTGTCTCTCAGGTGCCTCCCAGAAGTGCCAGGCTGTGGCCCCAGCTGTTCAGCTCGGGGTGACTATAACGGAGTGCCCCCACCCCCAGTGGCGCGAGCCTCCAGCCGAGACCTCGTCAGTCAGATGCTCAACGTAGCGGCCATGGAAAGAGCGGCCTGCTTCGATTCTAACCAGAAGACCGGACGGTAAGACTATTCGTTGGAATTTTTGTAATTAATTTAAAGCATAATTATATCAATAAGTGTGGTTGCATTTAAGGGTGGAACGGCACGGCCACTAGTCAAGCTATGCAACATCAAGTTCAGCTGATCCTTCATTGGACGGGAAGCTCATACAAAGCGAGGTCAGGTTATTCTGGATAAGGACGGCGAGTCGGCGACACATCAAACTAAACATTTTCTGTATAACATGGCCTCGCTTTATTTAGATGTTTCGTACAAAGAGAACCACATAAACTGGTTCTGTAGTCTAATTGGTCCCCGTGCGCACTACAGACCATCTAACTGAACAACTTTATTCATGGGGCCAACATTGGAAACGCGAAACAATGTCACACAATCCAATACAGAACTTCAACAATACCTATCAAGCCAATGAATAGTCTCTGTCAAGTTGTCCCTTGTTTTGTTTTAACAGGTTCCCTGTCCGATGAATCAAATATGATTCACGTGACACTTTTTGTACCGACACTGACAAGTTCATGAATCATATATGAACAAAATTAGTACCAAGTTTAAAGCTTATTTCTGTTGGACGTAGCGGGATTTATGCAATTTTTAGTATAGGGACGTAGGGAGTACATTGTCTTCTGTCGAAAAAAATAAAAAAGTTAGGCAAATTATCTTTATTTTTTTTTATACGGATATGAATGTGCAAATAAATTTTACACAGTACAATATTTATTTAAATTAATTATTAATTAATTTATTGAAATTATACAAAAAGAATAGAAAAAAAAATGGTAAGGTGAGTATAATATTACGTTTTTTACATCTAAAACACCTTTGACATGTTTCCAAAACACATTATATACCTGACGAAGGTAGCTCAACTATTTCGGGTTCATCGTTGTCAGAGTCCAAGTTCGGCATGGCGGAGGTACGAAATAATAGTCTCAACACTGATTACAACCGCCTATTTATTTACTTCCGATAACAAATTAACAAAATCTCAAACGATCAAGCCGATGGAAATGGATTAAAGTACGGAAACGCGGTCAGTTTGATACATTCGGGCAGAACAACCGTTCGCGTTCGTGTCTCACCAAAAAGTCCCGTCCCTCAAATCCAATGCGTCTAATGTCAACGTCAACCGACCACTGACCACTGACGTCTGACATATCACAACTGACATTTGACATATGACAACTGACAGCTATCAAACCAGACCTGCCACGCTCTGTATCGACCTCACCCAAGCTCACTGCTTGACGTTTCCGAGTTTTCCGACAAACGATGATAGATGGCGTTATTCTAAATTGTCAACTCTAAATATTGTGCCTCGGTGTTGAATCTGCGACATACCTTTTAAATAACTAACAGAAGCGAAATTTAAAAAAAAGTGCTGGACATTACGTCATGAAAAATCTTTGTTATATGGGGACAGGGAACCTGTTAAACAGACCCAGTGAACTGACCTTAACAAGCTTACATGTGCAATTGCATCCATCCACCATACCACAATCCATACACTTCAGAATCTTACTCATCAAACCCTTTATACCCCTCTTTCAGATTACTCTGCCTAGACGGCGGTGGTATTCGAGGCCTAGTCTTAGTCCAAGTCCTCATAAACCTGGAGGAAGCAGTCGGCAGGCCTATCGTGCAGTGTTTCGACTGGGTCGCAGGCACCAGTACTGGAGGCATACTGGCCTTGGCTTTGGCCAGTGGAAAGTCCTTGAGAGATTGCCAGAGGTTATACTTTAGGATGAAAGAATTTGCGTTTGTTGGCATGAGGCCTTATCCTTCTGAAGCGCTGGAAACTATTCTGAAGGATTGTTTGGGTAAGTTATCTATCTGGAGCAACTAAATGGACACTACACCCTGTACAAAACGGAGGGTACATTACACCCTGTGCAAAACGAATAAATCATACTAATTTAATATTTTCTTCATTCTAGGCACAGAAACAGTAATGGCTGATATTGAACACCCAAAGCTGATGATCTTAGCAGTGCTAGCTGACAGGAAACCCGTTGATTTGCACTTGTTCAGGAATTACAAGTCTGCGCAAGAGATACTGAATGAACATAATGGAACTACAAGTAAATAACTTCATTTCTTCGATTTATTATGGTGAAAAGTAACTACTGGTGAAGAATATCATAATATTTGTCGCGCTCGAATGATTAACTAAGAACTTTCAATAACGTGCAATATAAAAAAATGGCGTCAAAACTCACTCCCCCAACTTGTAAAAGCCAACACTACAGCTTGTAAAATTAATGTGCATGCTGTTGTCTAGATTTCAGTTTAATCGAATCGCCCCACGAGAAGCTATAATTTTTATAAACAACTAGCTGATGCCCTCGGCTTCGCCCGCGTGGATGTCGGTCAAATTATATACTAAAAACTTCCTCGAGAACCACTCTATCCATTGGTAAAACAGCATGAACATCGGTGCAGTAGTTTTTGAGTTTATGGCGAACAAACAGACGCGTCGGAGGACTTTGGTAGTGAAGAACTTCTTCCAAGTTACGTAGCGACAAATCAATCAACACCAAATTCGATTCGATTGCGATATAAAGTGCTGTCGTCTATTGTTTTGATTGACAGATGGAATGATCCAGTACAGTCAGCATCAGAAGTAGCTGAACATTTCGGAATTTTAATTATTTTATTTACAGGACTCTAGCTATTATTTTTAATGTTTCAGAAGATTATTCGTTAAAATAGTCCTTATACTCCAATAACCTTTAGTAACGAGTAATATCTAACAAGTTTTAATTAAAAAAACAGCTTCGAAACTTTGAGTAATGTTAATATACTTCTGATGCTGACTGTACCACAAAACATAAGACGACAGGGCTCACGTCGCTAAAATATAATCAGACCAAATGAAATTGCTCGTTAGTTTCTTAATACACATTTTACGTTTTTTATTATGATGATTGAATTTGGAATTGTTTGTTATTGATTGAGTTGTCGCTACGTATCTTAGTAGAAGGCCGTTGTTTACATAAATTCTAGCTTCTTGTGGCGCGGAGTATACTTCAATAACTTTCCAACTATATCGCTAAAACTTTAGGTTCAAGGTTGATTAGAAAATTAAACAGTTTCGAGTATCTAGAGGGGTTCTGTATCTTACCTTGCAAATATTTTTCTTAAAGATGACCAATAATATCAATAAATAGGGATAAATGAAACATGGAATGATAGTCTTTTACCTTGAAATGGCCAATAATACAAGTACCCTCGTTCCCAGGTCCTCATGCCGAAGCCGGAGACCAGGCCTCAGTGGTATCCCTAGCAGCCCCGCCCCCTCCCTCAGAGCAGCTGGTGTGGCAAGCGGCCCGCGCTACCGGCGCTGCGCCCTCATACTTCCGAGCCTCGGGCAGGTCAGTAAACTTTACCAACAGAGTCTAACGGATATACATGGGGAATAATCATTATAATTAACTAGCTTTTGCCCGCGACTTCGTTCGCGTGGAATATTGACTTCCGGCAGATTTTTGGTTTATCTCGCGTAAAAAAAAAAAAAAAAAACTATCCTATGTCCTTTCTCAAGTTCCAAACTATGTCTGTACCAAATTTCACACAAATCGGTTCAGTAGTTTAGGCGTGAAGCAAAGACAGACAGACAGACAGAGTTACTTTCGCATTTATAATATTAGTTAGGATTTTCAAGAGAAGTGTTTTCCACATGTGACTTTAATATTTACATGAATTAACTAGTACGGTCGAACAAGGTATTTTAAATAAACAGCCAGCAAACTTACATTTACTTTTAACATTACACAAATACATTAATGCCAAACGCTTTATAAAACAATATTGCAATCAGTATTGTCAGTGTACTAGAATAATTAAAAAGATTTCCGCGTGTATACCAAATACAAGCTATGTATTTGGTATAAGTACACCCAGAATTCTTCGACTGGTCCTACTCTGATCTGTTACCATTTCCAGACGCAATCTTTGAAACAGCCCAACACAATTATTTGTGACAGAGACGGCACTATACTAAGCTGTTCGTTCTCTAAAAGTCGGTTTTTCATATGAACGACCCCATACTGTATTTCAAACCTTATGACTATTTTAATAAAAGTCATATTTATACTCGAGTGTTCAAAATTTGTAGCTGCTTACCTTTTTGCAGCCTGCGCAAACAAGCACACCAGTAAGTGTCGGCGAGTTTTTAGCTTGATATCAGTATTTATTCGTATAAATAAATGTATTCTAAAATTGTGGCGACGTGGTGCATCTTTGCCAAATATTCGTTCGACCTGCCGGCTTAGCATGACCACCGAAGAAACGGGTTTTGTCGACGGAAGAATCGACAAAATGACAGATTGTAGCGAGGTTTCATGTCAAATTGTATGGAAAAATCTTTGTCTATTCTTGGTAGAATAGAGATAGAATCGCCATGCTACGGGGGCTGGAGAAAATCTCCCACCCGGACATGAGTTGCCAGGGCTGCCCTAGAAATCTCTAAACAGACACCAGACCAAGGTTGGCCCAAGCACGGATAACCTGTTCATGTGGAGATTCTTTGATGTCGACCCAAATATGGTGCTGCTCCACAAACGACAGGGAATTTGACATGATGTCCTGCGTGTCCTGTTGCTTGTTAACTACAGGAACATAAGGACGCTAGAAAACCGCACCAAACTAGTGGCTTAGTTCTGGACTGACACGACTGACACTATTGGCTATTTGACTACAGTTAAAAATTTACGATAATGTTATGTTATTTCAAAGAACTAATAGAAATAACATGATGTGTGAAAATAGTAATATGTAAAAGTAAGCTTAGGATTATTGATCATTATACAATGACTTATATATTACTGCGTAAGGACTGGGCGGACCGCATGATAAAATGACGCCTCGAATTTGGTCCCAAATAGGTCTTGACTAAACCGAAGTTTAAAAGAAAATGAAAATGAAATAATAAAATATAAAATTTTTTTTAGTAACATTTTAATGAAAGCTTTATTTAATTTCTTTATACCTCGATAATACCACGCCACGCCGCTCATACAAGGTTACGTTTACGAGCAGCCTGATTAGTTCTTTTAAATGACGTTAGTGTTTCGCTGTATGGGGAACGCATCGAGCAAAATGTTCGGACGACCGTATCTTTAGTTTTTATATCAATGTCATTATATTGATTATTTTATTGAGTGTTTTACTATTAATTATTCCAGTGATTATTTGATTGATTATTAAGTTGTCGATTTCATCATGTTGTATTTGTATTTCTTCTTTTTTTTCGTTGTTTAGCTGTTAAGGCGCATATTATGGTGCATGTAGTGCTCTTCTTTAATTGATGGGGTACTTAGACATATTAGTTTGAAATGTTTGTGTATATACCTATGTAAAAGTGTAATCATTGTTGAGGATCCTCATGAAATAAATAAATAGCCAATTAAAATCGCTATCGTCACGCTATCAAGAAGATTGTACTTTCATTCACTAATTTACGATACTTATGTGTAAAAATTATCCTTCCAGGTACTTGGACGGTGGTTTAATGGGTAACAACCCCACACTAGACGTGCTAACCGAACTCACGGAACTGAACCTAGCACTAAGAGCTACGGGACAACAGGAAGAAGCTAAGAAGACCAACCTTAAAGTGGTCGTTTCGTGCGGTACTGGTAAGTGAACATCTTATTAGCTATGATAATGGAAAGATGACAAAGTTGTAAACTTTGCTAGGCAGATGATGAAGGCTTCGTGTGAAATAAAGAATAGGGGATCGGACTGGGTCAAAATAATATAATTCTGTTTAGTCCGTAAGTTAGATTATCGAAAAATATTGAATACGTGTTTTTTATTTTATCAAATCAATAAAAAATGACGAAGATAAAACGCGTCAAAGATCTTGGAGTGGGGCTTGAAACGTCACTTGTGTCGTCAAAATGTACTATCATATGACGTCACACGAGTTTTCGAAGCACTGTATCGTCTTCATTTTAAGTTTACGTGAAAAAAGAAAAAATACGTGTCCAATAATTTTTGGAAATCTACCTGACGGACTAATTAGTTTTTTTTTGTCCGATCCCCTATTCGTATTGGATTAAATTGTTGATACTGATAACTTGTAACATCCCACTGCGGGGCAGAGGCCTGAAGACTGGTTATTAACTAACTAGCTAGCTAGCTAAAACACAAACGCTTAGTACGTCGTCGCCACAGGGGTCGTCGCATACTTGCATCGTAATACGATGTGAAGTCATACCAACGAAACACGCTAAATCGTGAAAATCCATGGCGTGCTTCGTTAAACTCGTGTCGTTTTGTGCAACAATATAGAAAATACAGGATTCAACATGGATCATGGATTATTTTTGGTGCTGGTGATGCAATCATTGTTTGTTTTCTTTTCACGAAACAACGTCGTTTCCCGTTAAGGCGGGGTTGCAGTAATTTTAAGATTTTTGAACCTATAAAAATCGAACTAAATACGAGTTTTTTAATAAATAAAAATCATTTCATAAAAATTGAACATACTCTCTAGTAAATCGTAAAGATAGAAACGCGATTTAGAATGATCGGCTCGATACTTTTTTTTATCAAACATGACTCTAAATCACAATTTCAAACGTGTACTGCTAAGACATTTCATCATAAAGGCGAAAGGCAGGGTTGTATGGGAGTTTCGTACACCTAATAAAATGTCGTGTTTTGGGATATTTTTTGTTTTAATTGGTAGTCAATACAATAGGCAAGCCCTTTTAAAATTCTTAGATTTTTAGAAGTTGGGACCTAAAAGTTTTAGACAGTTTTATTTTTGAGGTTATGTCCCAATAAATATTAAGTATTACATGTAGGCATATAAACATTGTTTTGGTGAAAAGGGATAATAATATGTTCTAGATAGTTGGCAATCTTTGTAGTGTTTTACTTATCATTAAGTTGGCAAATTGACATTAGAATTGTACCAATTCAGTAGGGTGCTTTAGGAAAGACCTGCGTCCAGCAGCGGTCTGCAATAGTTTGATGATGATGATGATAAATGATGAAGTGCTGATGGAGTTTTGAGTGTGGTTAAATAAAACAACTTTGTTTTTGTAGGATCCAACATTTATTTTATTGTTCTTATATTACCTAATTACTTCTTAATATTACTTCATCTAAGCAAGGGGCAGGTCGGGTCATATCTTCATGGCGAGCGTAACTAAGGTACCAAATAATGCTCATAACGTGTGAGCAGCATCCCACTTCTTAAACCTACAATGCAATTACAACAATAACTTTTGATTGCGTCCCGACCATTCATATTTGATTCTGTAACTATGAAAACGAAATAAGTTCTAGCAGAAGAATGGTGGGACTTTATTTTAGCACGAAGCAACATTGGGTTTATTCCCTCTAAGCCATGTATTCTCTCTCGAGTTATCTCTAACATAGATCATACTCCATGAAACCGAAAATGCTCACCCACATATGAACGAGCCTGGCGAATTTGGTATATACCACAAGCAAATAATATTAATTCCTCCATGGATAAATAATATTAATCTCGAGCTTGGCCCCAGCAAACTCCATAATCTTCATGCATGGATGACATCTGTAAATAAATAACATTGATGAAACACAAATTAAACACTGACAGACATAAATTGCGCCCAACATGACCAAGCTACAGAATAGTTCTTGACATAAAAACCCAAACCCATGCCTTGTTGCATTAAGTCCGCCTATGTACCACGTTTGTGCATGAAGTTTAAATAAATAAATAAAATGATTGGTTTTCACCTTACAGAAAATCTTTACCAAAAATATCTATGTTGTGTTAATATAGAGGGAAGGGCTATGTGACAATGGAAAAACCAGTACCCTTTTGTTGTTAGTAGAGCCATCATGATTGTCCCAGATTTAGCAACATAAAATAGTAATTGCCCTTTGCATGACACATTATTATAAGCTAATTACTATAAATATATTTCATATACATATACCTGCTGGTGCTCCATCAAACGAGCAGTGTTGTCGGGATTCCACTCTTGGTCTGATGTTGAGTCGGATAGACTCTGACCACATACAGCACACATCAAATCAGAATGATCACCCTCCAGATGATCAGGTACAATGGGTTGAATGTCTTCATTTGGTGAACCAACCCTAGTTCTTCTAGCTCTTAGCCAACACGGCACACAAGCTTCATCCTCAGAACGAAGCTAAAATAAAAAAAATATAAGTTCCGTTTAAAAATGCATGGTATTAGTGGGAAATAATTTACATTGTTTTAACACACATCAAATCAAGACACCTAATCGATAAAAGTTATAATAGGTATGTGTTGTTATACCTCTCGTGGTTGGATCCAAGTAGTAACTGTGTTAGCCATTCTTTGTTCGTCTTCATTTGCACCTTCAATCAAAATCCTGCGTTGACTGATTCGTAGTATGGATCGTCCACATACAACACAAACACTTTGATGGCCTGTGCGTCTCCTCGGCATATTATCAGAAAACGGGGATGACTAGCTAGCTGCCAGCATGCATGGCAAACATGGTCAGCAGGTGTTATCTGGAAATAAAGAAGTGATTTTGTGTACGGCTCAACATTGCTTTATATGACTATGACACTTTAACAGTCATACTAACAGAGTAATAACTATTATAACAGTGTTAGGCAAACCAAGTTAGGCAACCAAGTGTTAGGCAAGTAAACAATACATGCAAAACGATCACTTATGTGTTTGTACATTATATAGGACAAATTGTAAATATGTAAACAACCACAATAGTGTTTGTTATATTTTTCAAATAATGTTTAGTTTAGTTTTTGTACACACATATTATTTTAGTATGATATCGTGTAGTTTAAATGGTAAGGACTACTTTTTAACACGTAAAAGTTATCACTTCGTAACCGGCACACTCGTACGCAAAATGTTATGTTTGAAACTACTTACATCTCTAGGATATGTCCACAGCCGAATAGTATTGACGAGATCTTCACTCTCATCCGATAAAGCGTGCCTTCTTATTCGGGGCAAGCGAACGTTGCAATTGATGCATTGCAAACTCGTCATTTTAATTAAAAGCACGTACACACACAGCACAATTAATAAAGCGTCCTTTCGCGAAATTACTAGATAGAGTACGGAGGAGCAGTAGCTGGACTCAACGTAAAAATGGCCAGATAATTTGCTAAATTGCTCAGATGCAGTTACAAACCACAATTTGAATTCAAAACAACAGCAAAGAACTGAACAGAGACTCGGAAAGATTTTCCCAGTAAATAATCTGTGATTTTCCTAATCTGTCAAATACTGTCAATAAAATAATTGCCAATACAAAAAAAACATTGATGTCGAAAATAATTCCTATCATTAAATAGTTAATTATTAAGATTGTATGCAATAATTATTCATTGTAAGGTATAATGTGTAATTGGTTAATTATATTTACTGTTATTTCTATTTAAAATAATTATTTATCATTGTGAACCTCGTGATATTTTACAAATGGCAACTTCTAAAAACATAACTACGTTTAGTTTAAGATTATATTACGTTTAATTACTTAAATCTTTTAATTGATATAATTAATGAATCCAGACTTCTAAAAATACTAATGTTACATGAAAATGAATGGTTTAATTGACTTAATAAGTGGTACAAATTCTATCACAAAACAACAAAAAAAGTATGTGGTACGAATTCTGCCTTTTGCCTTTATATGAAAGTTATATCAGTAGATAGAACTTTTTATTCTGAAGTAAATGGTGAAAACAGATTGTATAATTTCTTTATAGTTTTTCTCCAAGAAGCAAAAAACAGTCAAAATTTAAGCATTATATCGCTCGCGCGGCAGGGCGGGGGGCGAGGTCGTGCGTACATAAAAACAAAGTACTGCAACCTGGCCTTAAGATCTACGCCATAGATTCCCACAACATAATATTGCATTGATACACGAAGTTGGAACGTTCACGACTCGATGTGATATCAGGTTTATACGATTTATCTCATTCACAGGTCTGATACCCGTATCGAAACTAAAAGATATAGACGTGTTCAAGCCAGAGAGTCTGTGGGATACGGCTCGGCTTGCGTGGGGATTGTCAGCAATTGGAGGACTACTTGTGGACCAGGTAAGATTTATGACTTCTTTGTACGTGACCGTTAATTGCATAATGAGCGCCCTCCATGCTTAGAATAGCTGTAATTCATTTGAAGATCCTTGACAGTCGTTATGTGTAACTTTTTTATATTTTATCCTAAACACCTAAATGGGCTCTTATGAACCTTTAAAAGATTATCAAAAGATCCAAGGATCAGATTATGCATTTTCTATGTAGTAGAACCGGCAAGAAACTCCATGGTTACTCTTTTAAAAATATTTACAAGCAAATAGATATAGGAAAGGGCCTACAGTTAAACCTTGAGGTACGCCCATGTTGACTAGCCCCGGATGACATCGCTCCGTTGACGCTAATTTTTGCCGTCTCTTTGATAAACACAAAGAATTTAGATTAGTTGTTTGTTCACGGATTCTGCAGTATTGTATGTTACAGATTAGTGTATTGCATGTAGTCAACGTAGTCGAACGCTTTAGATAGGTCACCACACTTATAGTGCTCTTCGAAAGGTGACTGTAACCGTAAATCCATCTAGCAGTGCCACGGCTGGTATGTCCGTCATTGCAATTGAGCGACGTTTTTGCGGTTCAGTAACCTGCCGAAGAGCACCTAAAACTTCCTTATCTTTTGTATTGAATCCAACTTATCCTACGTATTTGCATCACAGTTTCGCTTTGCTCAAACTGAAGCAAGTTCTGTTTCCCAGGCAACACAATCAGACGGTCGCGTAGTAGAGCGCGCCCGCGCGTGGTGCAGCGCAGTGGGCGTGCCGTACTACCGGTTCGCGCCGCAGATGTCGCGCGACGTGGCCATGGACGAGCGCTCGGACGAGGCGCTGGTGACCATGCTGTGGGAGGCGCACGCCTACATGCGCGCGCACCGCGACCGCGTGGCCGAGCTGGCGGCGCTGCTCACACACCACGGTGACCTACTGCTCACTTAGCAGTCGTCGTCTACACTAACCCCATATTACATGGCTACAGCAGTCACTTAAACATAAAAAAACTCGCAAAATGTGTACCTCTGGTGACCTTTCAATGAAATCAGGCAAATGGTACTTATGTTACAAAACAGGATTGTGATGATCAAAACTCATGTTTTAATCAGCTGAAGTTACATGAAATTGTGAATTTAAATAACATAATTTTCGAAGTTTCATCCTTAATGGGACGAGGCAGTAGATATATATTAAGGTTTTTCCTTTGTTTCAGAAGCTACTGCAAGGAATTGATCTGCACCATAGAGCATAGAGCTAAGCAAGTCTGTGTACGTATCTAAGTACGTATAACAATGCTTTTTGTGACATAATATACGCATAATATAAAACTTACTAAACTAACATAAAATTAAATTAATAAAAATACACAAATTGGCAGGGTTTAGTTAAGCAAACATAATTTAGTTGTATGTATAAGAAGATATTCTTAATTTTTGTTTTGCTCTGACAATAGGGGATCGGACTGGGTCAAAATAATATGATTCTGTTTAGTCCGTAAGTTAGATTATCGAAAAATATTGAATACGTGTTTTTTGTTTTATCAAATCAATAAAAAATGACGACGATAAAACGCGTCAAAGATCTTGGAGTGGGGCTTGAAACGTCACTTGTGTCGTCAAAATTTACTATCATATGACGTCACACGAGTTTTCGAAGCACTGTAGTTTCTTCATTTTAAGTTTACGTGAAAAAAGAAAAAATACGTGTCCAATAATTTTTGAAAATCTATCTGACGGACTAATTAGTTTTTTTTTTGTCCGATCCCCTATTAGATCGAATTTTTCGTAAACAATATTTGTTAGTTTTGTTAACATTCCTAGTATTTAACTTTTAGTTTCATCGATGTCATCTATATGGTTTCGTCTTGATACTTTAATACATTATTACGCTTCACTTTTGTATCAATATTGATACTTGCAAGCAGGGTGCCACATGTTTAAAACAAGTTGTTTAAAACATGTGTTTTAAACAGTGTTTAAAACAGTTTCAAATAAAACATCGTTTTTTATTAGGTGTCTGAAAACATTGTATAAAACATGTTTTAAACAATCTGAAAACATTGTATAAAACATGTTTTAAACAATGTTTAAAACGTATTAAAAAAACAGGGTTTAAAACAAACTTTAATTGCAAAAATAAATGAATACTAGTTATTTTTTCCTTATTTTTTTATTTAATCAACTTTAAACATTTTTTTTAAATAATTAAAGTGGCTTTTTAACTTGGCATTCAAACATGTACAATTTTTAATATTTAAAATCCTTAATCAAGCAATAGTTAACAATTTTTATTATAAAACGACCACGTACAATCATATTTGTTGGTTAATAAGCAGGTTAGACAACATTTATTATTTTTTATTAAGGTATTTAAAAACTGTGACAAGTTTTGCAGCTTTCTCGTTACTAAGTTAGTTACATCAGAATGAATAAATCCAAATATTTTTGTGTTATTGTGAAATGAAAAATCAGAAAGAAAGTCCGCTCTATTTTATACACTCCATCGGTAAAGTCCCCCCGGGAATTCCCAGAACTTTATATGTTTTGGGTATTCCCCTTATTTTAAGAGAAATTTAGGTGATTTCCCTACTAAAAATCAACGTCAGAACATACAGAATGTATTGAATTAAGATCAATTTTTGTCATGCAGTTTTTAAAATAGTATAAAAGTGAATTATATAAGGCTTAATCAATTAAAAATGGATGATAACTAAATACGAAAAAAAAACAATAAAAACACCTGTTTAAAACATTTTTAACTGTTTGTTTTATAAAATGTAAAAAAAAACTGTTTTTTTTCCAACCCTGCTTGCAAGTACATCACTGACATAGAATTTAAAAGTGTATATTATCTTAATACTTTCACAGAGTCATGCCCGTTTTCTTATCACACAGCGACACCTAAATCAAAACCCAAATAACATCGATTCTGCTCGATGTCTACCACCATGCATGGACACACCACGGGTTGGCCAACGTGAATAATGTTTTAAAATTGTTTTATTGTCCACCACCGATGGACAAGCCGACTGGTGAACAAGCCAACTGGTGGGCAAGCCGGTGTTTGACACCGGGAAGCATCAAATATTATTGCAATGTGAAATTTCGAATGCTGGTGAGGAAACCCGAGTTGAAAATCGAATAGCTCGCTTAGATTAAGCCATTAACTTAGATGTCGCCTAGAAACGGGCACCCAGTCACTCTTTTCCACATACTGTATAGGAAAAGCTTTTCAGAATAGCTACGTATGTATGCTAGCATAACAGAATTGACATAAAGTTAAAATTACATTAATATCGATTCGACAGATGCTGATGGGCTTATGAAATGGTATATAGCTTAATTTATTAGTTTATTTTCAAGTTAGTCCAAATAAACTATCTAACAATAAAACTATCTAACGTAAAAACGTTAGATAGTTTTCGAATAGTCTAAAAGTTGATTTTAGACTACGGGTGCATACCAAAATCACAATACTAACATGTGCAATACTTTTCTGTTATATTAGATCAAATATACATATTTTATTTGCTTAGTATTTTTAACGTGTTAAATGTTTAATTTATTCTGTTGGTACGTAAACCAATAATAATATAAAATAGTTAGTTGATGTATTATCATGTATGGCAACATTGCTTAAAATGTCACATGTATTTTAATCACAGTGTTGCTAGGCTTTGGTATGTAATTGTGATTACAACATCTGAGATTTATATGTACAATATACTGCATTCCTAATAGTTACTCATGCATGAGCATGTATTTCGCAACCGACTGTAGTAATTTTCTTTTATTTATACACTTTTCAGGGTCTTATTTAATTGGCTAGCGATACTTCGCAGACGGTTACCAATATTTAAATATAGTAAAACATAATCAAAGAATTTATTATTATGAGTTTTGATATCCACTGATAACCGCCTCGTCGACTTGACCTTCCATTGCCATAAATTAGTGCATTTTCTTATTTCGTAACTAGCTGATGCCCGCGGCTTCGCCCGCGTGGATACTGTAAAAACAATCCTTGATGCGGAATATCATTCTAAAATTACAGCTCGATCGGTGCAGAACATTTTGAGTTGAAGCGTACACAAACCAACATAACATTTTTATATATATATATAGAAGTAAATAGTTACTGACCCCTGTTATTAATATAAATCCTTGACAAATTAGTATAATAATATACAGGGTAGCGCCGACGATATGACGATAAATTAGAATGTTCCCAGACTGCATACAAAAAAATACAAACTTTATCCAGTAGTTTAGTCCCAGGATATAATTTTTAATTTTCGGCATTTCCGATGGTAGGATTTACTAGATAGTTTAAAAATGTTCCTATGACCAGCGTTTTCATATATTATCGTATTGTCGTCACCGCCTTTTTATTAAAACGCTTTTCTTTGACTTAGAAAATAGTAATGATGGTCTTCACTAATAAATAATACAGAAAAGGCGTAAAGCTGCCTGTAAGTGCAATTGTATTTTGTATAAAAGCATATTATATTAGACTTTATACACATGGTAAAATGTACTACGATTCAATTCAGTGTTATGCACCTAATTTCACGCCACGTTTTTCAAGTGCAACAGGCACAACTAAAGTTACCATGCATGAAATTTATGTATTTTTGCATTTTTACTAGTGGCATAAGCTACTGCAATCTTTTAGAAGTTAAAATTGCTCTTTTTTTAAATTATTTAAAGTAGGCACAAAATTTGCGTGATACTTCCTGGCCGCGCCACAGTCGAATTTTTAAATTAGAGTTAATGCGTATAAATGTTCGAAAAGTGTTCATTATTGTTCATTATAATAAAAAAAAAGTACTATAAAGGTTTGCGAGATATTTAACAAAATTGGTGGCGCGGCCAGGAAGCATACTTCCTAGCCGCGCCACCGCGTACACTGCAATAAATATGATATTTATGTACAGATTCCATTATAAACAATTGTACGACCATTGTTTGTTCTATTGGTAATGAGAAATAGAGCAAAAGTCATTACCTACATGATAATTCTTGTATAAATAAAATTCTCATGTATCAGTGTTAGTTGCCATAGTTCTCGAAAACGGCTTGACTGATTTTTATTAAATTTAGTGTGTGTATTCAGTAGGACTGAGAATAGCACGAAAAGCATTTTTTATTTTGTTTTTTTTTATTTTGTTTTTTTTTATTTTGTAGGTTTAATTAATTTGTAGGTTGGCGCAGTGCCTGAGCGATTGACTGCTGCGCTGTGAGTCGCGGGTTTGATTCCCGCATGAAACAAATATTAATTATTATCAATTCTGAACCGTCCCTGAATATTTGGCTGGTCATTGAAAAGTAATACTACGTGGTTAGTTTATTCAATAAAATACATACACAGTTAAAAAATGTTTATCCTATAGAGTATACAAACTTTTTTACCAGGAATTTTACCTAGTAATATTTATTTGTAGTGATTAAGCAGTGTTGTTTAAAGTGAAATGTACTTATTATCTCTGAACTGTTAGTTAGTTAGCTACTGGACTAAATGTTACCTTATTTATTTATTCGTTAAGTGAACAATGTATGTTCTTTTAGAATAAATAAAGAATCTTTAAACCCAACTCACATTCGCACTGAACCAATGCAGCTTCGTGGAAAAAAAATCATCAACATCCTATTAATGTTCCCACTGCTGGGACACAGGCCTCTCTTTGAGAGATAATGGGCTATAATCTACCACGCGGGCCCAGTGCGGATTGGTAGATGTCACATGTCTTCAAATTTTCTGGTTCTAAGACATGCCGCCGGTTTCCTCACGATGTTTTCCTTCACCGTTTTGATAGCAGCGGTGATGAAATAAATTTCACAAAGTAATGTGCCTGTCTGGGTTAGAACCCACGACCTACTGTTCGTAAGTCGGTGCCACCACCACTGGGCCACCGCTGCTCACATCAAGAAAAAAAAATACTTACATGTTATGCAGGTTTGTAGTTGCAAAAAACACTGAATATTGATATAAAAGTACCAACAGAAACCTTGTACTTTCTTTTTATACAAATAAATACTATTTTTAGTGTTTGTATAACCGATTTTGAAGTTTCGATATTTATCAATAAATAATGGACTTTTTCCAGTATTTCTCATCATCAAAAGAATAAACAACAGACGTACAATTATTTACCATTGAGTTTGTACATAAATATCATATTTATGGCAGTGTACGCGGTGGCGCGGCTAGGAAGTATGCTTCCTGGCCGCGCCACTAATTTTGTTAAATATCTCGCAAACCTTTAAAGTACTTTTTTTTTATTATAATGAACAATAATGAACACTTTTCGAACATTCATACGCATTAACTCTAATTTAAAAATTCGACTGTGGCGCGGCCAGGAAGTATCACGTCAAAATGCGTGATACTTCCTGGCCGTTATGTAGTAGGTATTAAAGACTAAGATTATGTAATATAAATATTACTATTGGTATAAAATATTAAATTTGCAATAAATTATATACCTAATAGATAAATAGCTTGTAATACCAGTGTACAACGGTAGAAAATATCTTGTCTAATAAATAACAATCAGCGAAATAAATTGTGTATCGATTCGACCAACTTGACATTTCATCAAAACTGTCAAAGAATGACAGATTTGAATTTTGGGCAATTTCGGAAGTCAATTTGGTAAAGAATGTTCAAAAGTCGAAAAACCAGTTGTAGATGTTATGTAATGTTGCATGTTTAAAATATATGTGTATATGTACTGGCAAGGTGACCGCACATGACTTCTAAAAGTATAAAAATATATATTTCTTGTACTTTACTTATTTTTATGGGAAGTAATAGTAGGTTTCACATTATTTCTGCAAGGGTTTTCATATTTTCGTTAAATGAGCTTTTTTTTTCTTGTTGACTGTCTGCGGTCCCCTTTTATTGTCAATAGTGATAATTTAGTTGTCTCGTGATGTTTTGTGCCTAGTCGATGTTTATCTAGATGTATATGTATATTATATGGGAACAAACTACCATTCTGGATTATTGTTGGACAAAAAATAGTGGATATTATAATTGGGTGTAAAAATATTCTTTACGAAGCCGAAAGGTACTTGTCCTAGACCACACCTAGTTACGGAGAAATTGAGAGTCAAAGTTCAAACTATTTCACAAGTTAATTTTTGCGTAGTGTTATACTTAGTTTGACTGTACAGTCAGCAGCGCTAATATGTATACATTTGGCAACGTTTAGAAGCAATTTATGCCACTGATTGATTTCATTGTCATGTTACAACTCGGTCACATTAACTTGATGCTTGCCGTTGTCACAATAATGTCAAAAACAATATAACAACAACAGAAAAAAAACTAGCCAAATTATCCAGAGATGCGTCAAGTTAATGTGACCGTGTAGTACGTAAAGAAATGAATATTTTGGAACCCATATCTCGAAGTTGCAAAACTTATTTCACGATCAATTCACCTTATATAATTGAACAAAGAAGTATTTATTAAATGTGATAAATAAATAGTTTAAATAGAGGCTCAATTCGTGTGTCGAGAAATGTTGGTTGTGTTCAGCGCAACTTTGTGTAATTTGTAAGCGATATGACGCCTTGTAGCCTAGTGTATGCACTGGTTTTAGTTACTAATAAGGTACATTTTCGGAGTCGAAACAATGGCAATAGGATCCTATTTTCAATGCAGCCACAAAATTGCGCCAGGCTTTTTCCGTTGTCTCAACAACATACCGCAACTGGCAACAGTGCCGCCATCTATGGAAATTTTAAGTTTGACAACAACTCCGTAAATGTACCTTTAGGCCCAACGAATAAATCAATTTAAAATGAGCCCTAACAGGCGCGGCGAAGCGAGGTTCTTGTCCGCTCTCGTGGCAGCTTGACGGCTCACCGCGCGCGTCTCGCTTTGCATGCCGTTTTCAACTGCATGCCATAGGAGCTAAGGTTCATTTTAAATTGATTTATTCTCAGTATCTTCGCAGCGCCTCCGCCGGTGTGCGTTGGGCCATAAACAGTTCACCGACCAAATCAACAGTGTGCCCAAAAGCCTCAACTTTCTATCTTCTTAGCTATACGAAATAAATGAAGTTGTCAAGCGAAAATGGGTTTTATTACAATGAAACAAAGTTGTTTATGCAAGCTCTTTAATTTAATATTACTATTAATCACAATATTCACTAACGTAGGCTTATACCAAGACTCAATAATATCACATTTCTCATGTGGATATTATCAATCCACGACTAAAACTAACTACTAAAAAAGTAATTTCTAAGTCTAAGTACTTAGCTAAGTACCACCAATATAGGTATTAAGTAATGGTGCCTCTTCATAAGTTCAGCTGCGAATATTTCATCATAGTAGCAAATCAGTTACTGGATAAGTACCTTTACAAACAGTCTACAAAATGTTAAGTACAAAATACAACAACTCGCTGTTATTTTTTTGTTATTTTCTTCTGATTTTCTCAACACAAATTCTTATAAAAATTGCTTCTCACAGCTTTGAGGTAAGTACAAATAAATTTTAAGTAACTTGAGATTCTGTGCCAAACAAACTAATGCGTAGTACAGTCGGCACCAAAATAATACATTAAAAAGCCAAAACAAAATAACCCTACTCTACAGACTGCACTTAAAATATATATTTGTCACTAATTTGCAAGTTTACTTAATAAATCTTTTTTTTTAATAAATTATCTATATTGAGGTACTTTGATAAATATATTTAGAATTACTATAGGAACGCAAATTCTTACACTAAAAGCCTAAACAATGGTTACATCGTTCTGAACGACGCGAGGCTTGAACCTGGGACTACGGACTTACCCCGGCTACTAACTTCTTATTAATGGTATACTGGGTCAAATTAAAATAGCTAGAGAAATTCTACAGATGGTAAAAATATCTAAACGTAATAAAACAACAAAAAAAGATTGATGAAATTTGTTGTGGTCAATAAGGCAGTGAGCAAGAGACCAAGCAGGTAGTGTAGTAATATAGTTACTTGAAATATCTAATTTAACTTGTCTTGAGTTTCAGTAGCCAATGTACTTTGACCTTATACATATACCATGTCTGCGTCGTTTATCAAAACTATAAAAATACCGGTACAAGTCAGTAATCCTGGGTAGCTAACATTAAATCGAGAAGGTGAGGCACCGCGCTACAAAGTGAACAAAACAAAACTATTCACCACTGCCCACATTGCCGCTTTCAAACTTTGCTTTTTAAATTTAGAATTTCTCACTCATTTTTTCACATATTTCTGGCAAAAGAAAACTTTCTGCAAGCAGCCGACATAGTTTATTTCATTCATAGACTAAAAACTAAACGAACACGTCGTATTTGTTTCTACCATCAGTTTAAAACGTCGCTGACTGTACTAAAACTTTTGAGCCACAGCTCGACGTTCTAAAGGCAGTGTGACCTTTAAGACAAGGCTGGGTTGGCGAATTCCTTATTTAAATTTAAAAAAGAAAACTGAGGCCATAAAATGGCAGCTTTAGCATAATCACAAATATGATAATAATGATTCTCGTCAAAATTCTTAAAATGGTCCAGACGCAGTTATTAATTGTCGCTTTTTGACCATTTTACGAATTGTAACGTATTTCATATTATTATCCTATTAATTTTCTGCTAACGCGGACATTTTAGATCCCCTGATCGTTACGTGTAGCATTTAAAATCAACTGATTGAGATGATCCTTATTAATTTTCACTGTCAATATAGGTAAAAGTTCGTCTTAGTATTCTAAGCTCATGAAAATTAGAAAAGATCATTCTCTGGGTAAAAACAGTATTGCTCACTTTTTAAAATGTATAAAAATAGTTAACAATAGCGGTAGGTACTTTCAGAATCGTAGAAAAACACATAATAACCCATGTACGGTGGTATTTTTTCGATAGTTATTGGTAATTTGGTATTCAATTATGGGCGAATTTTACTTAAAATAATTAACTAAATTGCGTTTAAAAGCGGTCAGTGTCAACGTTGACGTAGAATTTTTTTTTGAAATATTCAGGTGAAATTCGCCCGAAAATCCCCACTAGTCTAACAAGGGTTAAAATATGTTCGTCACAAAAAAATGCTACAATATATATAGAGCATGATGTCAAATTGGTGGTATAAAGATTGAACACAGAAACGGAATAAGACGTTTAAAATTAAAAGTCTCAAATATTATTCTTAAAGACGTACATTACAATACAACCCATTTAACTAATTCTTGATAAATTTCAGCAATTACGTCGAAACGATCAAAAAATTATAATTATTAAATAAAAATGTCCATAATTAATTTAATAAAAATTCATAAATTTGGTAACAGTAATTACAAAATAATAACAAAAATCTGTACAAGCAGTAGGTACACTATTTTTATTTCTTTATAAATGCTACGTTATATTTTGTATCGAGACCATTTCACGTTATTATATAGTGTTGCCGATTATATATTTTCTTTTAAAATATCGTATGAAGCAACCAATTCGTTCTACGAAACTCATTGCACTTTGGCACAAAGTCACTAAAACTTTAACAATAAAAGAACATAGAATTGGACATATTTTTAAAAAAAAACAGAATAGGTAATGTTCGAAAAGAATTTACTAATAAAATAGCAAAGATATTCTTTCTAAATGAAAAGGGTAAATAACGAAAAATCGACTCAAATGCCCATTTCAATAGGATCGCTGTTAAAATTAGCATGTATCGGTAAGTTTTGTGTGAACTAAAGCTTCGATATGTTAATCAGTAAGTTAAAGCACTAGATTAACAAGAAGGCACCTTGTGAAAATGCTAACAAAAAACAAATTACCGAAGCATGGAAATTTTAGGCAGGACCCCTCAAGGTTTACGTATTCACGATATGCCTGATCCCACAAACCCCAAAAATAAATAACACCTAAAATCTAGTTTCCATGCACTGAGATTTTAGTGCATTACACAGCCCTAAGACCACTCATAAAGATTAATGTAATCGTTTATGTGTGTCTTTTTTCTCTTTCCTTAATCAAATATCACATATAAGTAAACCTTTGGCACAATATTCTAAGGAACAATATTCGTATCGGAAGAACTAGTGGTAACATTTCAAGCTATACAAGTCCAGTATAACATGGCGTCACTTTGTATAGATTTTCCGTACCATAAGAGATCCGCATAAAGTGGTTTTGTATAGCTTGATTAGTCATTTGATTTGTCTCTAACTAGGCATGCTTGGTTAGAATTCATATTTTTTTTTCACCGTAATCTATGCCTGGAAGATCTCACAGAGCAATATTTTTAATCGTCGATTGATCTTACCAGTTCAGTTCCAGATTCAATTGGAAGTTAAAGAACAAAATCCTGTATTTATGGAGTTAAAAAAATAATTGGAAGAGTTTCGTGTGGTCCCATAGTACCTAAAAGTTTTGCATAATCATGAGTTCAATGCCCACCAGAAGTCCTAACAACTATTTTTTTACACCGTGTATACAGTACGTAAGTATGGTGTTTTTTGTGCTATGGACGCGAACTAACATTTATTATATCACGTTCACTTTAACACCCGAAACATCACAGTCCGACTACAAAAAAGTGTCCAATTTTTTTGTAGGTACCATGATTTTTTGTACATTTTAGATTTACGAATAATTCCTTATGTATATTGTGCCTTCTAGTGTTATAGCCAAAGTATTGTACGCCACTCAAAAAAGTTCCATAGATGTTAGTACGGATCGTCTGGGTATTCCATGTTTGCGATCAAGTTCTTCTTTTCTTCCTTGCCTGGTTTTGAGTCTAGTAAAGATGGTCGTATCGTTGATCTTGGTTCGAAACATGGCTGTAACAAAAAAAAAAAAAGAAATTATGTTTGGTTCCTCAAGCCTAAGTTCTTTTTTGTTTGTATCCTAATAGCGTAACTTACTTATATCCGTTTTCATTCCATTTTTTTTTTGCATTCAAATTAATTAATTTTCTTTCTTTATGAGGTTTACCCCCCTTTATCAGTCAGTGCCCAGCATTGTCTGAGCCCCCTTTTTACACAACTTGCCCTCGTCTTCATTACACGAGGGGTCAGATAATGCTGGTCACTGCCTGTACTAAGCGATATCTAATTGACCAGAACAAGACAGTTACGCAATTGGGAAACTGGTTGTAACAATCACCTTACTTTATGTTAACCTATGTTTAGCGTTTGTGAGTAAATTTAAGATCAATAAATTATATAGCTAGCGAAACTCTTCAGACATGATAGGTATTGATGTCAAAATAATTTAAAATATATAACCTAAGTCTTTCGTGGATAAAAAAAACATGTTCTTTTTACTTGTTGATTATTTGGTTACCTACTTGAGAAATGTGTTTGGTAAATAGTTTTTATGTGTAAATATAAAAACTATTTTCCAAACCAGTTTCGCTTGCTGTGAGACATTGTTAATTTTTCTTGTAATTAGTTATGGAATCAAAGGTTACATATTAATAAATGTAGGTATTCATTACACCTCACATATCTGATACAAAGTGCCTACTTTGTGTGAAGTACAAGGTGACCTTTTAGTAACTAGTATATTTCCTGCTACAAATACTTACCTATTAATTAATAGTTCTTAATTACCTTTATATAACATATAAAGCATAGTAATGGTCAGCATTGGGTGATTTTGTTATTTATTAAGTGAGTTAGAACATTCTATGCACATTTCAATGTTAATTAGAAACGCAAGACACTTGCATTTTGAAAATCATGCGACGAATAAAATAAAAATCTGTAAAAATCTGTAAAACGACCATATCGAAATGCTGATCAAAAAGGTGGCTAAAGAATAGAATAACTTTTTAACCAACTTCCAAAAAGGAGGAGGTTCGTGTGTATTTTTTTTCTATGTATTTTTCTTGAGAAACTTCGAACCAGCCGGGCAGCCCTCAAAATATACTAACATTTTGACAAGAGTTTTTAAAGGGCACTTACAAATATGCAGTTTTTTTTTAATTTAAAATTCAAAAGTTATTGTTAGGCACAGTGAATTACACATCAGTGGTAACAACTTGACACTGACCCTTTATATCGTAGCAGTAAGGGCTGTTTTTAAACCAAGTGTAGGTGTGCTCAAAAAGATGTAGGTATTTACTTATTCTTTCATAAACATTGATATTAATAACATTGAACAATATAACGCACAATTTTTCGTGGAAATCAAAAACTCAAAAAAAAACAACGTTCGTTAAAATATTAATAAAGGAGTTAGTAAGCGTGTACCCAAACCATGCGGGGCTAAGCAGTAAGTACAATCAAATGTGAACCTTAAACAGACGGCTCAAGGAGAAAACTCATTGCAGCTTGCCCAAGCATTATCAACCTGTATGGAATGTCAGGGGCACATTAAAAACTGCATGCTAAAAATACCATTAATTTAAATAAAAATCCTTCAAAAACATCCCCTTGAAACAGTCACGCAATTAAATAATAAAAGGGGTCAATGTGCTTATCATTATGAACAACTTTTACTACGGAACCAACACTGAAATCGTCAATGAAAATCAGCTGTTTCATTTATCCAGAAGTCAGACAGAATAGATAGGGTTTATTTGCTTAAACTGTATTTAGGTAAGGTAGAGGTGTGCCTAATAGAATATACACATTTCTCTAGTTATGTTTTATATCTCAGTGAGTCTATTGCCATTAACCGGGCATAATTTCAGACTTTGTGGCTGCCACAAAGAAATTCCTGATGGAAAAAACCCAATAACACTTTGCCCGATCAACGAAGCAGTCACATATAATCACTTCGTATAGAAATACGAATCACGACATGATTTTAAGAGAAGTCTTCCATTTAACTTCCTTGAATTTAGGCAAATAAACTCCACCTATTACGATCTCTGTTGGTTCCTTGCCCTTGGCTAAACAAAATAATAATTATTTTTCAAGAACAGGACAGACACAATCAACGAAACAAGATACGGACATTACAAACAAACAAAGCCGTGAGCATTGGCCGTGAGTGATAAATAAGCACAACAACAGAATACCCAGTACATCTTGACAGCAGTAGCATCCATTTAATCTGTAACGCATCTTACAATCGCTTTCATTTTGACAGTTCAAGAATGTTCTTGAACTGTCAAAATGGCAAAACGGAACGGATGTCCGTTGCGTTGAGAACGCAACATAATCATTTGCCTAGCCTTTTCCCAACTTTGTTGAGGTCAGCTTCTAGCCTAACCGGGTGTAGCTGAGCACTGAGCACCAGTAAGTATTTTTTAATACAGTTGCTCAAAAAGTGGCGTATTGCAGGGACGTATAGCGTTCGGGATGTGGGCTATTACATACTCGTGCTTTTTCTTTACCTTTTCCGAACTCGTGCGTTCTCTTTCCCAACTGTCAAAATAATGTCCATAAAAAAACCAACCACGAAGTTTTTACTAAAAAAATCATAGAAGCTTTTATGATTCATGCAAATATTTAAAAAAAGAAGCTAGGTACTAATTTGTTTCAATATCAGATTTAATTATTTGATTCAATGGGTTGGGTTAGGTTTCATTCCATTTCATCTCATTAAATTTCATTTTCATTTCATATCAATAAAAAAATCTACTGAAGACTTGGCTGTATGGGCATAGTTCCCTTTGCCTATAGACCCAGAATGGGTGAAGAAAACAAAAAAAAATCTCTGCATATTATAATAATTATTCTTTTACGGTTGGCGCCATTTTCCAAAAATGTTCTTTATTAAATTGCTTCATTTTTTCGCAACTGTATTAAAAATAGTTGTTCAGTACACGTGCGGAACCGTCATTGCAACTTGTTCCGACTGTCAACCCTCACCTTCGGCTGCGCCTCGGCTCGGGTAGACATTTGTCGGAACTCTTTGCAATGACAGGCTTTCCGCACTAATAATGAAATATTATACTATTACATGAAGGGACTGTCTATCTGGCCTCCTCAACCTCTGGCCTCCTTGGGTAATACGATACCTACACGAGACGGTACGTTCTTTTGGTAAGACTGGTTATCAGACTTTCAGGACTTGAGGTCGCAACATGACTACTGATAAAAATATATAGATTTGTCTATGAAAAGAATGATTGCGATTGCGTTAGGTGATAAGGATGCAAGAGTGATTTTTTTTTTCATTTCATTTAAGCACTTTTAAGGCGATTTTTTTTTTTGGGATGTACTGGAGTTTCTGTAAAATTATAGTAGATGCGATTTTTGTTTGAGTGCGATTTAATAAGACGTACAGACGACGACACATCAAGCATACATTTCCAGTATAACATGGTCTAGCTTTGTATAGATTTCCCGTACAATGAGAGATCTGCATAAACTGGTTTTGTAAAAATTGATAGATCGTCGTGCGTATAATTTAGTAACTAGTGGTGTTTGTGTCTTTTCAAGAGATTAAATAAAACAGGAGGTGAAGTCGTAGATACCTACCTACTGTTATCTCGTTTTCAAGGATATCATTTTAATCTTCTCATAGTATTTTAGTAAATAATTGAGATAAAATTCTACAAAATTACGAAACAATACGCAGTTGATAGAAAAAAAACGAGGATGACAAATGAAAAAACATTATGTTAAATAAATTCGCATAGTTTTTTTGTGACCGTCATGCCAAAAATACAAAAACTAAATAAAATATCAAACGATGTATACTATCATTGCTATTCTTATTATCTCATAAATACAGACATAACAGATAATATTAAAACTCAAATAATAATGAAAAGTAGATAGTACCGAATTTAAGTACTTTTTCAGCTGTTATCTATGTGAGTGTGTAGCTATACCTACCTACATTTTATTCGAATTCACTAAACAGATAACACATTACTGTTACAACGTGCACGTAGGTGCTTCTTTAGCTTACCTACTATTTATTATCAGGTAGGTATGCAATTATTATTTAGCATTGCGAACTATAAATTACCTACACTTCTTCAATAAAACCTCACTTTCACTCCCTCTTCTCAGTTCTGCATTTAAACTTTGCAACTTGCTGTCTTTCTTTTTTCTTATGGCTTCAATAAAATCAGGATGCATTGACCGATTCCTATGCACAAAAGGGTCTCTTGATCATCATTACCATCATGTCAGCTTGGAATCACTCACTGCTGGGTATAGCCTTCCCCTTTCTTATCAGATGGTTCCCGCGACTTTGTTTAGATATATCATCAACCCAATGAGCGTTTGACTCAGGGGTTACTGTGACGTATTCTAATGGCAGTATTGTTTTAATCTTACTTCACAGACGTCACGGCATCATTTACTCCTTTCTCTTTCATATCATTCATCACACAATCCATTCATCTCTTCTTTAGTCTTCCTCTCCCTCTCCATTCATCATCATTAATATCTTTACCTATCTTATAAGTGACTAGCGTTTCATCCCTCCTCATTACATGTCGGCCCCTGCTCGTAATACGCAACAAAAACGCACGTGCGTTGTGTATTCTACTTATAACAACTTCTCGATGCCTAACGACATTTTATTTGCAAAATACGATACAAAAGTTGATTTATATAGGTACGTCGCGAAACAGTTTATTGCTTCATCATAAATAACTTACGCTAGTTACAATTGGGAGAATCCAATTAAGCAAATAGTATGCTTGTTTTAGGATGCTCCGCCCTTCCCCAGGTTTTGTAATTGTTTTAAAATTTGAAGTTAAGTATACAAATAAAAATTAAAAAGGTAAGGAATAGAACGGTATTTTTTAATGAAAATAACTAACGCGCTATGATGTGTGTTATGTGTGTAAGTGTGTGTATGTGTGTGTGTGTGTGTGTACAGTTTACACGATACACGTGATTTTATTCAAACAAAATTGAAAGCGGATTATGTCTAAACATTGCTGTATTCATGTATTGAATCAAGTACCTATAGTATGCAAAATTTCAAACAGGAGGAAATGTTAACCTCATTGCGTTAGAAGAAGGCGTCAATGCGTCCTGTCAAAAACGTCTACCGCTTACTGAGTTCTTCAGATGAAATCAACCCATGGACTTTTTTTAGGACAAGCCTACCACACTATTCCCAAACCATTGCAACTTCGAAAGCCAGAATCAAAAGTAGCGACGACCAGAAAAGCGCCGAGGCCATGAAACTCGACGAAGTCCCAGAGAAACAATTTAACTATGTTGGATCCTGAAACGAAATTTAAGAGAAAAGAATAGCGGAGGAGTATGAAAATCTCCATAATAGCAAGAGAGACAAAACAAAGCCAACTGGCACAAAGGGAGGTTTACGACTGGGATAAGATATGCTCACCTCGTAAGCTTATACCTATTCAAGTTCGTTAGCAAAGCTATCAACATAGGCAAAGTTCTTATGATGACTGAACCATCGGATGAGCCCCTAAAAGTGCAAGTTTAGCTTAACACGAACTAGGTACTAATAAATGAAAAGTTATTGAAAAATACGATTGGACAGTTACCAAAACGACACGTGACAGTTTTCAAACAAAACCGAAAGCGTGGTAACTCGGTACAACCAAACATTGGCTGATTGGCTGAAAAATATTTGAACAAGTGATGTCGACTGTCGTCGTTAGCTGAATGTCGCATCAAATTGTATTAATTATTAAATTAATACATAATTATTCGATTTTTCTTGTTTTCGGCTGTTTAATCGAAAATATGTCGAATCATGCTTACGAATGCTTTTTATTGTGTCTGCATTTTGTTTACGTACGATGACATTTCATGTTTATTATCCGTTTTTTGTAATGTTAACTTTCAATGTTTCCCACAGATTGGACGATTGGATTGTCTTGAAAAGTAGATACCTTACCTAGATATGTTTTAACGCAATTCATCATCAATATCATTCTCATGCCTTTATCCCAATTTATTTTGTGTCGGCACAGCATGTCTTCTTCATCCATACCTCTCTATTACTCGTCATTTTAATTGATTAAGTCTATTATTCCTGTTAATTCCTTACATTATTTACAACGAAACTACTTAATTTAATTTGTCATGATCATAAAACGAGAATTATAAAGGTTGTTATTGTAAAACTATCTACAACTCCATGCAATTTAATTTTTCTTGAAAAAAACACAAGCACTCTCAATCGGATGCCTAAGATATTTTGAACTCAGTACTACTTGATGTTTAGATGCTGTATTAGAGGTGGTACTTACAGTTTCACAAATGTTCATGTTACAGCAGTTTTCAATTGTGATCTCGCACTGATCAGGGCGGGCGGTCATCGGTGTCACATTCTTGTTCACGATTATACGCTTCTTGATCCTGGAAAAAAAGTATGAAGTGTTAGCAACGAAGAAGAGGACAAATTTGAGGTAAGTAAATATCCGGTTTCAACGGACTGATTGCGGACTCCAGACACTGACAGGAACTTCTGTCCGGTTAGACCGAGAAGGGAACAAGCTCAGGTGGCCTACCATGAAAAGAGTGGGCGCTGGACACCATGTATAGCTCTGTCGTTTTCCCACACGTGAATAAGATTTAAAAAATCCTGCTTTAACACGTCATGGTACATGATTAAAATTACTTTCAATTTGACAGGCGAACGACGTTCGTTGAACTCATGTTGAACTTATTGTGTGCAGTTGCAAGTATGTCCGTTTGAAAGTGGTAGGTACATTCATTCACTGGCAGGGAAAGGACAGGCTATCTTTAGCCTGTCCTTTTCTTTTGTAATTTTCGAAATCCTTTTCAAAAATTTATTCCTAAAGGGATTACCTATTGGGGATGAAAGTTTGAATGAAATTTCGACTAATTCTGATATTTTCTATATGTAAATTCCTATAGGAATTCAGATCTATTTTAGGTAATCCTTGTGTTTTCATCAATGAAGGCAAAAACCCTCAATTAAACGTACCTAATTTAAATGGTGCATCTAATTAGATAAAAGCAAGGATTACATAAATATTTAACAATGAAGGACCATTTAGCGCGTAAACGTAAGGCAATTGCGTTACTGGCTATAAATGTGGTAATTTCTGCAGTTCCGAGATAGCCGTGGCCCGTGCCATACATAAAAACTATATCTTACTTCAATGAGACACTGTTGATAATAAACAGGTAATAATAACTTTATTTTTCTTATAATCAGAAGTATTCAGAAGTATGCTTACAAGATTTAAAGTTAATCAGCGACAACTATCCAAAATCTTTACAATCACTTGGGAAAATGGTAGAAATTTTGTTTTAGGTTAGTACTTCGGCAGAACTATAGTAGATTGTACACCAAGTGCATAAAACGCACCATTTTGCGCGAGACGTTTATCCATCCGATGCGAGCTTGCGAGCGAGGATGGATATAAAGTAGAGAGTAAAATGGGTTTTATGGACGAGTTTTACACTCTACTTTTCACTTCGATTGCGAGGAAATGAAACAGCAACTTGTAAATATTGTAAAAATAATTATGGTTCCCGCCAATAAACTTTTTTTTTTCAGTAGGAAACTTGACATGACACCTGACTTATGTCGTTACTCATACTGCTCAGACATTTTGAGCAAGCCTATTGCCATCAACCAATGTAATTAGGAGCAAGCCTATTGCCATCAACTGATGTAATTGGGACCAAGCCTATTGCCATCAACCAATGTAATTAGGAGCAAGCCTATTGCCATCAACTGATGTAATTAGGGACAAGCCTATTGCCATCAACCGATGTAATTAGGAAAAGCCTATTTCCATCAACCAATCTTATTAGGAGCAAGCCTATTGCCATCAATCAGTGTAATTAAGAGTAAGCCTATTCCCATCAAATGATGTAATTAGGAGCAAGCCTATTGCCATCAAGCGATTTAGGTAATTGGGGGAAGCCTATTCCCATCAATTTTCCTTGTATTCGTAATGAAAAGCAGTAATCCCTTGTTCTTAGAATACTAGCGAAACGAATTAAATTAAAGAGGTTATTCTATGAAGTTGTTCCTGTGGCTGTTGGGCCGATTACCTGTGCCGATTACCTTGGTCTTCGACGAAGATTTTACTTTATGCTCTAGAGCATAAAACGCTACTTTATGTCGCCTACGCACGACATAAAGACGAATTTTAGAGCGAGAGAAGTGAAAAGGTCATTTACACCGTCATTGGTTCTCCTTGCTTTCTTTTTGTGACCCTTATCCTATTCACATCTACTGTCCACCTAAATATGGTCATCATCATCATTTCAGCCGAAAGACGTCCACTGCTGGACATAGGCCTCCCCTAAGTGTAATTTTTGCTAAGGGGGGGTTTGCCATAATCGCCACGCTTGGCAGGCGGGTTGGCGAAATATGGTCATCTCTTCGTAATATTTAATTAACCATCTACATAATAATGCCATTGCCCTTGACGATCTACGTCACGTACCTGTGTTTGACCCATTTTTTTCTCTCTCTACTCTCCCGTTAATGACCCCTGTCAGCTGTCACGTTATCATTCACTCCCATTTCATTCGTATCATCTTATTATTATCTGCCAAGCCTTTTCCCAACTATGTAAGTAGGTCCTTGCCAGCCAGACCTTGTCTGACATTATACTTTCATTCCATTGATTACCCACTAGCGCACTTATAATGTGTCATTAACGCAGGTATAACTACACTTCACGACACAGGGTATTCTAGTGTGGGGTCTAGGGTTTAGCGCTATTTAATTGCACTTTATTTTCACTTTTTATGTGTTATCTTACTATCATTATTTGTTGTGATTAACGTGTCATCAAAATGTGTCTAAATAAATTATTATTATTCATACCATCTACAATTAACTTCAAAAACTTTGACAAACCTTGGTCTCCTCTTCAACTGCAGAACTTTAGTGATGAGAACCGCGCATGCTAAACACAACATTCCACTGAGGATACCCAGCATTATGATGATGGGGTCTCTCACGGGGTCCCAGCCATCGACACAGCCCTCTATCACTGTATCCGAGTTGAAGCTATCTGGTGTTATAGACATGGACGACCTCTCGACTAGTTTTGTGTCATTGCACCTGAAATAATTAAAATAATATTTGTTAAGCCCTCAAATAGCTATAGATAGAAAATTGGAAATTAATGGAAGCGTCATGCAATGTCATTTCGCCAGTTATGTTTAAGTCCTATACGTAATAGGGGACGAGCCTATTGTAACCGAACACAATTCCAGACTCCCAACGACCCAGGAACTCACACACAGCAGCCACGCTGGCGATCACTAGGGCAACAAAGAAGTCTCTCGCGACCACTAGACTAACGAGACAGTAGAAGAAAACTAGAATACTTTTTAAACTCCGTGTGCCATTAAATTTTTTTCAGCCATTTACCAGTAGGTATGACTACGAACAATTCATTATGTTCGCATGAAATTATAAACAACAGCCAACCCACATTTGATTCATTGCTCAGTGTTTATTCCAATGACCCAATGTAAGTATGTAATATATGTATGTATGTAATGTATCTTCAAGTGTTTAGATACTAGTTCAACACTTCAACCATTCTTTTGTCTTATTTTCTCATGCGCTAGACACAACTATAATAATATGTAATTTGTTCTACTTACTTGCAACTTTCATTCGTTTCTACTTTAGCTGGTGCCTGGTTGGCAGAAGCAGTAGAATTAGGACTAAGAGTAGTAGTGGTCGCTTCGGTGGTTGTGGTGTAAATTTTAGCTGCCTCACATCTTAAGCCTTCAAAGTCTCCAATGCATTGACACTGGGGCTCACTATTATTGTCCCAGGAACAAATGCCGTTGTTTAAGCAAAAGCCATGACACGCGTGGACCTCGCACCTTATTCCGGAATAGCCGGTATTACATCTGAAATAACGGAAGGATGAAATTGGGTAACTCTATTAAACTCAGGAAAGGACGGTAGATTGAAAAAAGAAGTAGAAAAGCTTTACCTGCATTTTGGTTGCCCTTCACTACTGACGCTGCAATCTCCTTGGAAACAGTAATTTTGGCATACTGAGATATCGCATCTTTCTCCAGTGTAACCAGGGGTGCATTTGCATAATAATTTTCCACTAACTTTCGTGCCATGGACACAAAACAGGCCTGCATCCGTAGGAATGTTGAAGGAATCGTTGATAGCTGAATTATTTTGTGGCAGACTCGTTAGTTCTTCGCATTCAGTACTTCCTTTAGTCTGATCCTCAATTTTGTAATTTGCAACAATCCCGAATGGTGTTTCACTACTATAGTTTGTAATCTCTTTAGGTTCTTCATCCATTGCTGGATTCTTTGGTAATTTCCAAACTGATTTGTAACCCCAGTCCACCCAGTAAATAGAATCTTTCGACACGGTCAATGCATTTGGTTGATGATGTATTCCAACTAATAATGTTCTTCTATTCTTTCCATTCAGATCTGCACTTACAATGGAATAGTGAATGCCTTCTTTATCATCTGCCCAGTACATTCGCTTCGTTTGTTGATCAATGGCCAAGCTCACTGGCATGAAAATGTCGCTGTCAACAACAACTTCTCTCTCAGTGCCATTAAATCTGGCTCTCTCTATTGTGGGCTTCTTTGTGTTTGTGTTGGTCCAGTAAACATATCTGTAATTTTTAAATGATTATTAATAAGCACATAATTCAATTTTATTTTTTTTAGTTTTAAGTCACTAGGAATTTAACTTACCCTCTACAGCTATCCACGGCAATAGCTCTTGGAATCTCGTCATCCATCTTGAATAAAAGATTGCCGTAAACACTGTTATTTGACTTTGACTTTAACGAAATCGAGTTTATAGTTCTCTCATTACTGTCAGTCCAAAACAATAGTCCTGTGACTGGATCGAAGGCAAGACCCTGGATATTTTCGTATGCTCTTTTCTTGACTAATGATTGGTATTTCTTACTAGATATGTTAAAACTAAATATAGAGGCGTTGTCGCTTTGTTTGTCAACGAATAGCAGCATATTGTGTACTGCATCATAAGCTAGTGCTGTGAGGTCTCTAAACTGAACGCCTTCAGTGTGATTTTTGGCTCCATTTTCAAAAAAATCTACTTGATCTCCAGAGGTGACAGCAATGTCTGCAACAAGAAAGAAAAAAAAATAAGTAATCAGCTGATAAAAAATATGATAATTTGAATTATTTTACAGTGATTTCGTTACAAATATACTAAGAGGTCTAAAAAAACGCTTTTCTAGAACAGCTCGCATTCCGAAAGAGAATTAAGTACCGTGGAAAATAGACGAATAAAAACTCCGTTATGTAATGTTGTAAATGCAAGTGCCAATTCTCGCATTATTTGGCAGCGCTGCAGCGGTTGTCGCGTGACTTACAAACGATGATTGCGGAGGTTAGTTACATCTTACATAACGCTACCGTCTAGTTCGAACTCGAGTGGCTTGTGACTAGTCAACATAATTGTCTCTATTACAACGGCAATTGTTGCTATGGTATCTATGAAGCTAAGTACGCATTGTAGTGTGCGAGTCCTTAGAAACCATTATGTACTAAAAGACGTATCTACTTGATTGTACCTAAATTTAAGGGGTGACTACACTTTATCGATGGCAAATTGGCTTGAACCGATGAGAAAGACCTTTTTTAAGAACTTCATTCGCTGACCGGCTCAAGAAAATTCCGCGTCTTTAAGGTTTCTCTCTTAAATACGATTGATGGTCGAACCTACCGGACGTAATAGTTCCTTCTTGGCGGCAGACCACAAAAATCTCTAAAGCGATAATTAAATCGAGTCCAAGTATTTAGTATCTATTTTTCTCAATGAACGTCTGGCATTCTTTTAGTAGTGTGCGACAAAAATATCCGTAGGAGATTAGGTTATACTATTTTTAAGTCTCAGAGACGTAGGTTTGCATGGATACATAGATGGAGGTTAATGGATGGAGAGGGAGAGGTAGACCAAAGAAAATATGGATGGAGTGTGTGAGGAATGATATGAAGGAAAAAGGAGTAATTGCTTGCGTGACGTTTGTTAGGGGAGAACGGAAGAAAAAAATGTGTTGCGCAGGTCTCAAATAACATGGGTCAAGGGCAGAAAGATGATGCATGGAAACATAGATGGAAAGGTATTTTACGTTTGGTAACCACACAATTACTGGTCTCGTGACTTTCATGATTTTAAATAATCCAAGTACGTCACAAACCACGCATATCTTTAAATTTCGTCACGTCAGACGCGCACAAGCCTTATTTGCATATTTATTTTATCTTGACGGGAGTTTTACGAGAAATACGTTTGTGGTTATTTCTTATGGGGGAAATGGGAGATAAACGCAACAGGTTTTTGCTAAACTTGAGTTTGGGGAAAATGTTACCTATAACATGTTTTAATATTTATAAATTCGACGTGTTTTCCCCAAGCGTAGCCATAAGCCACCTACAATATAACGGGTGAGTACCTTACCGAAGCTGAAAGGCACTTTACTCCTCGTTATCTTTTTTTTTCTTTCTTGTACAGTAATCATACCTACCTGTGAACCTCCTAGTTACGAAGATATTGGAGGTCAAACCTCCAAGTTTCGCAAAATAACTTTACTTTTAACACTTCTACTATATATATTATACTAGCTTTTGCCCACGGCTTCGCCCGCGTGGAGGTCGGTTTAACTACAAAAATGACGATTATCCATACAAACTTTCATCCCCTATTTAACTCTTTTAGGGGTTGAATTTCCAAAAACCCCTTCTTAGTGCTCCCCTACATTATAATAGGAAGCCGTGTGCAAAATTTCACATTCCTAGCCCCAGTAGTTTCGGCTGTACGTTGATATGTCAGTCAGTCAGTTCTCCTTTTATATATATAGATTGACCCCTCTACTATTCAATGCACCATCCATCGGCACGTTACATTCAGTCCTACCGACACCGTAAATCGCGTTTTTTTTGCCCAAAAAAAAAGGTCATTGCTTAGAAATAATTGTTGTTCTTGCTAAGCAACGACTTTATTTTTTGTAGTTCGACGATATGAAGCCGATTTTCGCGGGCTCTAGCCGATTCCACATCGATAAGAAAAAAGACAAGCGTTCTTATTTTAAAGTCACGTTAATTTGCCAACGTCAATAATTGATTCCTCTTATCAAAACATGTCGACCGCCACGACGCGATGGTCGCCAATCATTACGATCAAGGTCAAAGGTCACAGACGCTATGTTGATAGTCTTCTTGTAAATAATCAACGTCTATATGTCAGGCAATATTGTAATGTACGGAATCGGAGAAAAGAAAAGGTACTTTGTAAACGACAAGGAAGTAGCTGTTGTCGTTATTAATGTAAGTTTGAAGCTCATCTATACTTTAATACTATAATAATAATAATAATATTCCACAACTATCACACAACGCCATCTAGTCCCAAGCTAAGCAGAGCTTGTGTTATGGGTACTAGAAAAGAAGTAAAGTTTGTGTGTTTGTATATTTGTTAAATTGTAAGGGGTAATCTCGGGATCTACTGAACCGATTTCAAAAATTCTTTCATCAATAGAAAGCCACATTATTGCTGAGTGTCATAGGCTACTTTTTATCCCTGTATTCCCACGGGAACGGGATCTACGCGGGTGAAACCGCGGGACGTCCGCTGGTAATCCTATAATTTTGACTTTTTCAATATTAGGATTATTCATTGCGATTGACTTTCAATTGTCACTGTTGAATTAATTGTATTTAACTGTCAAAATAAATAACAATGCCAAGAACATTGCGATCAGCAGTGGTTTACGTGATGATAAGACTGTTGCTGAGTTTTATTTAAATAAAACCTAAGAAAAAGATACTGCAGTTAAGTTATATGATAACAATGCTTGGGAATCGTATTGTTTGCAAGTAATGTAACTTATTGGTTATTGCAAATAAAACCTAAGTCATATCACAGTGGGTGGCAAGCAATGCGTACCTATGTTTATTTCTTTTTTTACCTTTACGATTGAGTTATCTGCAAATCGCTGTCATAAAATTTGCAATGACAGCTTTGTTATTTTTGTTTCTTGCTAACGTTTTGGTTTATCATTTTCATTTATTTTTACGTAGAAAAGAATCCTATCTGTTAGGTTAGCCCACGTTCGCATGCACTTTGGAATTTACATAGAACAAAATATGTTGTACAGGAGGTCTAGTCTCCAAGTGAAACTCACCCCCTGGAGGCTGAAAGTGGACTACGTTTAGGGGTCCAATGGACACCAATGAACCAATCTTTTTTTAAGGGCCGAGGGGCCGTAAGTTGATTAAACGAAACGGTACGAAACACGTAGTTTCGGTTGAAGATGTACGTTTCTTTATCTGTGCCACTTCCAAACATAGATTTAATTAGGAACCCGAACGAAAATTATATGATAATACGATTGGACATTAAATTTATTGTCCCTACTCCAGACTCCGGATGCATTCTAAAAACTCATGAATTGAACTAGGGTTCATTTCCAAGCTTCGGGCTACTTTCGGACGGACCGACTGTGAGTCACCACACGAAAGATTGTGTTTATTTAGTTAGACCTCACCTTGTATACGTTATAGATAAAAAAATCTTATTTAAGTAAGTTTTATTGATTTATCAATAGACTGTCGTAACGGAAGATACTTCATGAAAACTTCAGTTACTAACTAAGTACTTGAAAAACATTTTATCCGTATTGTATGTACGTACATTTGTACATACCGCACGCACCTGTATTACTACTCACTTATGTGTACGGTCTTTTATGATAACAATAGATATTGAATTCACAAGTAGCTACTGACTAGTTAGTACTGACACACCCATATGTCCTTCGTGTAACAATTACATAAGTACCTATACATAGCACGGGACCGGTCAATGTGGCGACACCTGGGGGAGGTCTATGTCCAGCAGTGGACGTCTTTTGGCTGGAATGATGAATGATGATGATGATATAGTAATACCTATATACAGACGCCAGCTCATCAAGCTACTGAGTTCTTTAAAAGATTTTCAACTTTATCGCTAGTACATTAGGTTCAAGGTTGATTGGGAAAGTTTTACAGTTTCGGGTTGATGTACTGCCCCAGTCTGTCGAGTCATCACTACATAGTATAAAACAAAGGTAGGTATGCTTAGATCTGGTACGCAACGGATTATTATGCTGGTTTTTTTTAATAGATAGACTGATTCAAGAGGAAGGTTTATATGTAAGTAGCACATTCCACCCCTGCGAAGCGGGGGCGGGTCGATAGTTCATAAGAATGAAAGGTGGATGGTTTTCAAATGGTTAGTTTTTTTTACAGACAAATCGTTTTCTGAGTGTCCCTTTAAAAATTAAAATATTATTGTCACCTATTTACTAATTTCCATCAAAACTTTATATTATACAGGATAAAATTAAATTACGTGATAAATACAGTATTGAAATGGACTATTTATCATACTATCGCCTTACAATTATCGCGTTTTAACTATGTAGTTGTTTATTCCGCGATGTTCATGACTGACACGAAATAAACTCAGTTGACGTAGATCTGACGATTGTACCGATTGTACCTGTTAGAGCACCCACATTTCGCCAATTATGTTTTGGTCTCATGTAATAGGGGCGAGCCTATTGACAACTTTTTACTATTATCAAAATAAGTATCTTGCCTACTTTACAGCATAAGAAGCCACAAATTGCTGTATTTTTTTACCTTGGAAGGTGTTGAATTCTGAAGGTGTTGACATAAGTATCAAGTAAGTATGTTTATTTATAAATGCTCTGTCGTTATTCTTTGAATTTTTATTTCAGAAAACATTCCCAGTTGAGACTGTAAAGGCTGATTGCACCTAGATCGCACTTTCCGTCCGGATTTGTTCGGAATTTGTCAGGGATGATGTGATTTAAATAATTTGATTAAAATCAGTGATTTATATCGCGATTAAAATCAAATGATTAATTTAAAAAAATCGATGATTTAAATCAGTTCTTTTTTACTGCAACCAAAACAGCCAAAACGTGTTAAAGGACTTCCCCCGACATAAACTACGGCACACACAAACACGTGTGCATCGCTAATATGCCCTTATCATTATACTGAAAGAACGAAATTCAAACAAATAAGTTGAAATAAGTGACTGCGACTGCGGTGAAACCCAAATGGTTCTATGTTCATTTTTAAATGTTGTCTTTTTTATTTTATTTATTATTTTTTGTTAGATATTGAAAAATGGAAGTGTTTTTTTTAATTACCTTTAGAAGAATATAATAAATTTGTTGATTTTCGTTAATGTATTTTTTTCAATATTTTTGTTATACCTATAAGCAAATAAATATGCTACTTCGTTTTTTTAATAATAGAATGACTTAATAAAAGAACTAATATGTTGATTTAACAAAATATGTTAGTTTTTTTAATAAATAACTGACTTTCATACTGAAACCGATCAGATAATTAAAAAAATCAAAAAAATCTGATTAAAATCAAATAAATCCGATTTAAATCAAATTAATCCGATTTATTTGATTTTTTTATAAAAATCATGATTTTTATCAACCCTGGAATTTGTACGGTCTCTGTCCGAACTTAGTGGCGTGTTGTCACTTATCCACTTTGGAAATTGAAAGGATTTTTTTTGTTTATGACCACCGAAAATGAAAGATTTAAAAAGAGTAGGTAAACTCCTGGCCTTTTTTTCGTAAATATCCCACTTTTTACAGGACTTTTTGATTTTTTAATGGTCCTCATAAAATATGTACCTACCTACGAACTACATCACTTTCCTAAATTTCGTACGTAGACGTACTATCAATAAGTGCCACCTACAATAGCTGCATCGCTTTTTATTGACACGCGATGACGCGATGCGGTTATAATGTGTGTTTGACTCATTGATACACTTTTTATATTTGTCATTGTATGCATGCAACAAAGTTAAAATAAAGAAAAATAATTACTTTTAACATTTTATTTTCATTTAACTTTATCATTAATTGCATCATCATTCCTTTCCATAATATTCGTTTGTTGCCATCAATCGTTAATGTTTTGCTGAAGATTTCGTTGGAAATCTTCGACGAAGGTCTAACAAAACAATACTGACGTGTGTACGTTTGTCGTTTTGCGTACGCGCATTGTACGTACATAGGTACTCAGAAAATTTTACGTCACCGGGGTTGCCACTCAAAGGTGAAATGTACAAATTTTAATAATAATTATTTATTTATGCCGTGAGTAAATATGAAATTATCTTCTTTTATCTCATAGTTTTTTGCTTATTCATTTTTTGTTTGTAGTAGGACTGATAATGTTTTAAATTAAATAATATTATGAATTTATGACGCTCTAAAATGCTAAGCTGCTAGAAGATAATACAGTAGTATCATTGGAGGCATTATTATTGATTTCTACTATGGATTTGGCATTAGGAGAAAGTTACTATAGAACCTGGACGTCATTGGTAACACCTTGACCTTGAGTCTTGCGTAGTATGGATAGAATAAGGGGCCAGCTTATATCAGTTTTGACATGCAGCCGTGGTAACCGTAATCAAGAACAATTTTTTTTTCGATGGCGAGTTGTTGACATACAAACTCACTTCTTGCCTGTTTTTTTAACACTTTAGAGTATTTTTTTGAATAAGTATCTATTTGAAATTCGAGGAGCGTCACAGTTAAATACTTTGTAAGTACACACGGCTACACATCAAGCTATACAAAACTAGTTAATCTTGGCCTCACTTTACTAGATCTTTTCGCACAATGAACGATCAGATTATACTGGTTTTGTATAGCTTGATGTGTAGCCGTGTGTACTATGAACACTTTCGCGATTTCCACACTTAGTGCGAACTGACGTAGCAACTAATCATCTGCCTAGCCTTTTCTTAACTATATTGGAGTCGGCTTCCAGTCTAACCGGACGCAGCTGAATACCAGTATTTTACATTGCCACCATGACTGCCTATCTGACCTCCACAACCCAGTTGTTACTGGTAATACGATACCTATCCCTTGGTAAGAATGGTTGTCAGACTTTCGGACGACTGACAACCTGTAACGACTTAGTAACTTCTCATCTCAATGACAAAGTCGTGCGCAGCAATGTCACAAAAAAGTACAGATAAAAGGAGACAAGACTACCTACGATATTGAGCTATTATTGTCAATAATTGATTAATCAGACGAACTTACCTTAAGTGAAGTCCGATTACAATTTCATGAAGGATGAACTGAAATATAATTGATTACAGTGTAGTTCCCAATTCGCTAGTATTTGGCATCGCAGTTTTAGAGAAAATAAAACAAAACTTTTTCTCTATGGATTGCAACACAGATTTGACACTCTTTAGAGATAGCGTTGCTCTATTAGCCCATTCGACAAGGGACTAATCCTAAAAAGGATGGGTTGGGTGGGTAATTATATTTCAGTTCATCCTTCATGAAATTGTAATCGGACTTCACTTAAGGTAAGTTCGTCTGATTAATCAATTTCATTTCATGATGAACTGAAATATAATTGATTACAGTGTAGCTGTTTAGAGTCTAAGTCGACATGGGCCACTCTTTTGGAAATATACAAGACTTACCAAATCAATCTTATTGTTACATGAATCAAATTTATTTGAGACCAATATAGTCAACCTATGCTTGTATATCTTAGGTAGGTATGATTCATAATCATCAATCTTAAGGTATTATATAATAAGTATGTATGTGTAAAAAGACAAAATAGCCATTATGTGGCTTACATAACTAGGGCGTCATTAAAGACAAACCAATGATAATTGGCTACTAGTATTTTCATGATAATAAAATACTATCAGTCCTGTCTCATAATCAGATACAATATGAAACAATAAATGCTATAAGTATGTATAGCTAATAATGCCATATTACTAAATTAAAACACTATTGATGACAGTGTACAAATAAAATAAATAATCATTAATATTATGGAATGTTTGAATAAAACTTAAAACTGAATGTTTAAATTAAACTTATTAAGTTTGTGTAAAGATAAATAAAGGAATGTAAATATGATTTACATCTTCAAGTTGGTATTTAAGACGGTATTAATAAAGCAGAATAAAGCTGTCATGTAGGACATTTTCTTTTTTTTTTTTTTTTTTTGCCCCACACTAGGGATTTCTCCTGTATCGTGGGTGCGTGCACAAACATATAAAGTCACATACACAAATACCCAGACCCGAAACAACTATCTGCAGGTCATACAAATATTTGTTCCGTGCGGGGATCGAACCCGCGACACGCAGCTCAGCAGTCCAACCGCTTAGCCACTGCGCCAACCGTGCCGTCAAACAGACGTAAACCATTAACATTCACTGATACATCATAAACCTTGTCAATGTAATAGAACTATCTGGCTAGCCAATAGTTTTCCTAATGACATCTAATGACACCCCTGCCTGTTTAGCAAAATATGTCTGCGTATAGTGTGTTATGTGTGGTACATAATATATCAGTCAATCCCACTTCCCTTCATTAATAATTTAATTCTTCTACTAATTGTTTGTTTGGATGCCTGTTATAAAAGGAAAGCAGGTTTCAGTTTTGATGACAATGATATTTTTATAAGAATAGTAATGTACATAATGTATTATGTCTTGTGACATGGACATATTGTCTTTTAATAACTGATAGAGTCTGCACTCTTTGAGCAGTAGCAAGAGCTAATAAGGTGACAAGCTTTTTACTTAATTTTTTAAATTAAAATTCAGATTATCCCCAATTAGACAGTGATTACTACTACACTACTATTGTAGGATCACAAGTATTCCCATACTTGTATAAAGCGGGTTAAATTCTTTAAAGACCCATGAGTAAAACGCTTGATGTGATCATCCCTGTCAATTCATTCATTTAACAGAGAAGCGAAAGTATTGATCTAGCCTAATGTAACAAGCTGTAGCCAACATTATTTTGGTTTATGTATAATGTATTTCAGTGAGGTATTGTATTAGATCTGGTATTGAATCACACTGTGATTTTGGCAGAATAACTACCAACTCTTTAAGTGAATGCATTTTGCAAAAGATGGTCGCTGCCGGAGTAAGCTGGTTGCTTTATGGGTGTTTGGTACTGAAAGGAGATTGTAATAAATTATTATTAGAATAGAATATGATTGGTTTTATAACCATAGTCATTTTTACCAAAGGATATCTGACAAGTCCACAGTGGGTACCTACACCTACTCATATTTCCTTGCCCCCCCCCCCTTTTTTTAATTTTTGAAGACAATTCGTAATTAATGTCAATGGTATGAATGTGTATAAAAAAAATAGGAGCTCTATTTAAATGAGAAGGCATCTATCTGAAATGCATATGGGTCTCTATATCAAGTTCATGACACATATGCTTTACAATTTGAATTAACTCCGGTAGCTAGTAAATCATAATTGATAATTCCCACTCTGTGGCAATGTTAGTATGCCTTGATTCCTCATATGACAAGTTATATTTAGATTTTATGTAAGGCTAATAACTCATAAATGATAATTCCAACTCTGTGGCAATGTTAGTATGCCTTGGTTCCTCATCTGACAAGTTATATTTAGATTTTATGTAAGATGCTTGGAGATTAATACACCTAGCTTCACACCAAACCCATATCCTTCTACTACCATCATTTAGGTTAGACATTGAACACTACCCATCTTGTTAATGCAAGCAATGGCAGTAGTGTTGTCAATACGAAGAAGAATATCACAATTATTTTTTGAATTTACAAAGCATTTTAAACCAGAAAATATTGCCCTTAACCTGGTTTATGTGATATATTTGCTCTGATTGTGACCACAGGCCTCCAACATTTTCACCATAGCAATGAGTATCCCAACCTGTCAGGTCTGTATAAACTTGTAAATCAAATTTTCTTCACTGCTATGCTTCTAAGTTTTGCTGATAAGCATGGTGTCATTGGTGGAGGAATAACATAATTATATTCCTTCTCCATTGAAAGTCAACAGTCAATTATTGGTCATGGTCAATGTGGCGAGGGGGGCTTAGGGGAGGCCTATGTCCAGCAGTGGACGTCTTTCGGCTGAAATGATGATGATGATGACCATTGAAAAAGTAAACCATAGGTAATGTCATGGATGCATCATAATTAATAAAATAATTGATTGATTGTCTGATAAAAAGATGGTTTGATTTCAGTAATGGTATTCCATTTCCATTTGTTTTGTATGTACTATGCCATATTATGATAAAGCTGGCCATGCTGCTACTAATGTGCCTAAAAACAAGGCAAAATTCTCTTATTTTAAATTTTAGAATTTAACATACTCTTCATTGTATTTCTTTTTTCAAAAGGTATGGTTGGTAGGTAGGCACAATGATTTGGAGTTAATCATGAATCCCAGTTTACAACATTAACAAGGTACTAGGGTACTTTTGTCATAATTAATAAGGGTTCCTAGTTGACTACGGAACCCTAATAATAGCATATGAACTTTAACACACTAATTGTTGTTTTCATGTTTTGTAAACACTCCTTGTAATATGCTTGGTCAATATATAAAATATCATTAATGTAGATTATGAATAAGTGGCCTAAATTTCTTGCATAAACAACCACAGGTATTAACAATTTGATGAACAAACTAGGTGCAGTACATAGTCCATATGGCAATGCTGTAAATTCATATGAGGTTCCATTGAATTCAAAACAAAGGAACTTTAAATCATAAATATGACTTCCTTAAGTCTATGCAACACACTTATTAATGATCAGCAATTAACCTTACTGCAGTGTTGACTTTTACATACTTGTTCAAAGGTTTTAGATTTAAAATTAACCTGTTTGCCATCAGGTTTTGAAACAAGGAAAATCTTTTGAGATGTATTCTCCCTTTGGATGACAACATGGTGTTATAGCTCTTAATTGTAAAAGGTGAACAATTATGAACAAAAGCTTCCTGCATATGTGTAATTTCACAATCAGGTCAATTATTTTTAGGACTGAGACATGAAAGGGACATGAAATCCTTAATCCACTGCAATATAATGGGGTCATTTGTTGATTACAACCAACAAACAAAATATGTACCTTGTTTATTTCCTGCTGTTGTAGTAGACATCCCGGGTTCTCTCGGAACGCTGTGGGTTCAAGGATGTTCTGCGGTGTGATGGCTGTGGTCGAGTCTGTGGTCCATCTCATACCATCTCCTTGGTTGGTTGATGCTTTCAACTGCTGTGGTTGACTCTTCCTGTTTCCCATATATTTGTTACTTATGTTTTAAGCAGAAATTGCTGGCTTGGTGCAGTTTTCTTAATAGAATTTGAACTCTATTGTATTAGGCATCTTATTTACCGCAATTCTTTGATAAATTGCCACCATTTAAAAATAGTTTTATGAGTAATTTCTATGAAATGCTTGTGCAGAGCCACTACGGACCTTGTTTTTAGTTTCTTAATGATAGAGTTCACACACCAACTTGTTGCTTCACCAAGTGATTTTAACATAGTTATTTTATTTAGTAGGTTTTTTATTATAAGAGACCTGATTTTGTCTATTATTGTAAGTGCTGTGCCCACCTGTCTTTGCTGGTAAGCGATACACTTATTTCTAGTTATTCCCATTTTAGAGCTCACTAGCTTTACTTTGGTGATGATAAGGATTCAATATCTGGGATTTCAACAAAATGAGTGTCACGTTATTCATCAGGGCCTGATGTTTGACAAATTTCACACCTTTTAATGATTTTTTTCTCAAAAAATGATGAAAAAATACCTTACTTGGTCCCTTAAGGTTTCTCAATAGCATTTGACTTGCACTACACAGTATCTCGTACTGTCGCACATGCTGGTTTTGATCAAATCGGCATCACGTGCCGATATAATAGAAATCTGACATCCAAGTTGATATCTTGTAGTGTTTGTAAACACTGTATATTGTAAGGTTTCTCAACAGCATTAGAATAGCACTGAACAGTATCTCGTACTGTAAGGACATGCTGGTTTAGATCAAATTGGCAGCTCGTGCCGTTTGTCATCAAAGGCGATATCTCGTATCAAAGTTGATCTTCGTGTTTGGTAACTCGTACTAACACGGTAAACAGTATTTCGTACTGTAAGCACATGTGGGGCTGGTCGGCATCGGCAACTCGTGCCGGTAACAGAAATCTGTTATAAACATCAAAGCTGATATCTCGTATCAAAGTTGATCTTCGTGTTTAAGTATCTCGTACCAACACGGTATATTATCCTCGACCATTGCTGTAGCCAGCCACGTTTTTTTTGACTTAGTTGCACCTAAAACAAAAAGCTTACCTTCGTTATCCGAAGTAATGACAAGCAAAGGGCTCCGGTCAAGTCCGGTCCCGGTCGACACTTTGCCGTTGATTTAAACTGAGGTTGCGTTTGGCACACCATCGGGACTCCGTATTTTGTTTCGACGTCGTCAATCCAACTTATACAAGAGTATTTCCACATTTTTCCAATAAGTTTTTCTTCAGAAACCATTTTTACTTGCGATGCCGTTCAACGCGCGAAAAAGAAGTGTCAAATCTGTGTTGCAATCCATAGAGAAAAAGTTTTGTTTTATTTTCTCTAAAACTGCGATGCCAAATACTAGCGAATTGGGAACTACACTGTAATCAATTATATTTCAGTTCATCATGAAATGAAATTACATTTATTTATCATGAAAATACCTATCACGTGTCTAGATAAACGGTCGGTTTTCTAGATCATTGTTTTTGTTACGTCGCGGTCGTGTTGCATTCCAGGCCAAAATTATATAAAAAAAGAAAACGAGGTCGGTTTAAACTGGGTAATCTGAGATGATAGATGTCAAGGTGATATGTTTTTTTGGGGTGCGCCAAAGTTCACCTAAAATTTCAACTCCGATAATTGGAAATCCGAAAATGTTCTTCCTAACATTTTTCATCCTAACAATCGCAATTCCTAACTTCTCTGTCTCTAATGTTTTAATTCCGAAGCATTCGACTTCATAATGTCTGTAGCAATAAACATCTATTACACTATTATTTGTTTTCCTATATTTTCTCAACATAACCATCTTTTACACTATTATTCAAAGTCATATCTTTTTTTTTGTTTATATTACTTTTTATTCATAATAATCAGTATTATAAAAGGTCCCATTAAAATAGGTGGACAAAATTTTAGAAATCATTCAGACCGCTAAAATAAGGACAATAGCAAATAAAAAAATAAGAATAAGAAATAAAATACCTACTTTTATAGGATGAGTTTGTTCTAGAGTGCCGGCAATTTATTATTTTAAGTCAAAATAAAATCACTTTATATATAGTGTTTTTTTTTTGCTTAGATGTCTTTAGTTAGGCTTACTAAACGCTGTGTTAAAATTTGTCCACCTATTTTAATGGGACCTTATATACTATGCAAAGATATCCATAGGTTAGGTTAGGTTAGAACTGTGACCAACTACGCGCGAGCCGAGCGAGCGAAGCGAGCGGTGCCGCGGCAGCGGCCGGCGAGCGCTACCTCGAAATTGGTTGCGAAATTTTTCTAAGTATTTTTTTCATAGTGCCCCCAAGACGACACTCTGACCTGAATTTCATTCATTTATTTTATTTCAAGACAAAAATCAGTGAAACGACCTTTAATCATTCTAAACAGTTGTATGAGTGAAAATATTATGGTAATTATGTTTAGGAATAAAAGCGTTAGGATAAAAAACAGTAGGAGTTTAAATATATTTACACTAATGATATTATGAATTCCAATTTTCGGAAACATGAGTGTTATGAACATCGTCGGTAGGACTACAAATAGTATGAATGAAAACTTTAGGATGAAAAATTTTAGGAAGAGTGATCATTCGGATTACAAATCGTTAGGAAGAACAATTTCGGATAAAGAACTTTAGGTGAGCCAATATGGACCCGTTTTTTTGTGCATAGGTATACACGTCGTATACGTCTTGATACCCAAAACTCAGGGTGGTCGACAACCCTGAATTTTGGGTATCAAGACGTTCCTGGCGTATTCGCTTTACTACAGAGGACGTACAAATAGGAGTTCAATATTTTTTTCTTGGGGAAGCGAAGCGACCTTTATTACATCTTTATAAGCTCGCTTTGCTTTCTCTAGATACTGTAATCTTCTTCTGGGCCATGCAGAACTGGTTCTGGTTTTGAAACCGGAAGAACCAGTGCTTACTTCTGGACCAAACTGGTCCTACATGACCTACCCTCAACCCTCATTGAACCTAACCTGACCGTGTCTATAACCGTGTATGCCCAAAGTTTCCGAGCACGCTATTCATTTTTGTTTATTGTTTCGATTATTGGTATTCTGAATTTAGACTTTTTGAATATCGGTCACGAATTATTCACGATGATGATTTGGCAATACATGGTTACATACTATTTTAAATTGCAGCTATTGTACCTAACAGTTTTGTGTTTTAAACTCAGTTCAACTCTAAAATCGGCATAAATGATGACCTCCCTCATCTGAATGCAGAAATCTGAAATTTAATGTTTAGGTATCTGTAGGTACCTAGTACCTACCCAAAACCTACATTATGTTAGCAATGTAACTACTTATTAGTTAAATCATAAAGCTAATACTTTGGCTGTTGCCAACATAATTCTGGCTTATCTAATGGGAAAATAAGTTTTCCTGTTTATTTTCATAGGGAACCGTGATATCACATTTTATTTTACGAGTATGCGACTATGCGTAACGGTAAGGTAAATAGAATAATTTATAATAAAAATGAGGCAGACGTGTTTTTCAGTTGTTATTCGGAAACAACAGGACTTTTTTATTTAGTCTTTAAGTTAACATAAACATGAACAAATAGCAAATATCAAAAAATGTGTTGGGTGCATGATACAATGAAATGGCAGATATTTTGCAAGTCATCTGTTTATTTAATTAAACAATTTATATGCAGATAAATAGCCGACTTTCTCTTACAGCTGTTGTAGTCATATTAATCATATACGTACCTACTTTTTAAAATAATTCATCATCGTTATTTTTTGTTGCATTACTAGTACACAAAAAACTAGGTAAGTAACTAGTTTATGCAAGCCGTCTGAACTTTGAACTTACACCTACTTATTCATAAAACAAACAACTGTTAACTGTAACTAAATTACCTCACTATAAACGTAAAAAATAAATTATTTTTATTGTACATACGGCAGCACATCAAGCTTCTACAATCAGTCAAACTTTGATAGATTTCAACTTTATCGCTAAAGCATTAGGTTGATTATGGGTTGATTGGTAAAATTTGACAGTTTCGGGTACTTAGCTAGATATTTTAGCGTCTGTACATCACCCATGGAAAGTACGAATTATTAATAACAGTACAAATTATGTACTAAAAAAAGGTAAATAGAGACTTAATGTATTATAATCTATATATGGTTAGTATTTTCAGAAAAAAATGCAGGTGTCTGTAGTGTACACTGTACATACAAAAATAATTCACCTAGGTACTTCATAAATTGAGTAACTTGTTCTACCTATTGAACATTTTCCCTAGCATAAGTGGTCGTACGATATCAACGGGTTGTTTATTTACCAAAATAAAAGAACTACCTAAATACTTGATTAAGGCGCTAACAGCACCGAAACTAGCGCCAATCACATCTTATTTCTTTTACTCTAAAATCACATCAAATTCAAACACTATCATGCTAGTAAATAACCTGTAGTATTTTTTTTCATTATTCTACACTTGATAGGTAATTTAAGAGAATTACCTACAAAAGTAGCCACTTTTATCTATATGAGTGGGTGGCGCTAGTTTTGGTGCTGTTAGCGCCTTAATTCCTAATAATACGTGCAAAATAAGGAAGAATTCCCTTTCAACACAAACCTGATAAAATAACAACGATTATGATAACAAACAATGAAAAAAAAATGAAATGACGAAAGATTATAAGGTAGGTAATAATAAGTATATCGGTAGATACCGGTATCCGGTATCGTTTTGGTAACTAGTAGTAATAAAAATAAAAGTTATGTTCCTACGTATGAGGTTGTATTTTGCGTTGAATTTCAAGAACCTGGGTCCTATTTATATCCGTTTCTTGTACATAAATATTAAAGTTGTCACTACTACAAGTACATGTAATTCCAAGTAGGTCGGTATTATTTTAATTAGGGCTGCTAAGTTCGATGAGATTATATTTTGTTTGCAGTTCGGTTCTTCCATCAATTTTGTAGATCAGATGTTATTTTTCGATATTTTGAAATTCTAAATGTAATTTATCAACTAATAAAAAAATGAAAATTATTTCATTATCACTAAATAAAAGCCTTCACCTCAGTACTTAACGTTCAAAATCGAATTTGAAATTGCTATCGGTTAGTGTTAGTGAAAACTAGTAGGTACCTATTAGTAATGAACCTACGTATCTAAGTCGTGAAAAGCACATTTATTACCATGTGTTTTTCTAGCTTAGATGTGTACAAAGTAAGTAAAATATTTTACTTATAACAAAAACATTCTCACGATTTCAAAAATTACGCAATCAAAACCTTCAAAACAAACACTAGATTTGATCTTACTGAACAGGCTTCAAATTCATCAAATAAATCACATATCCATTATTTTCATTGAACGATCAATTGAAAGACTCAACAGCCCTAGTTACGCCTATTATGATAAATTATTCAATACACACGGAACTGTTCAATAAATAAATTCCGTATCAATCTAGCTCCTGTACAACATTTATAGCCCAAGAGTTGAACAACCGGACATAGCGAAAAAAAAAACTGTATCTTTACAAACATTTCTCATTTGAATACTAGTTTGATGACGACGTTACAAAACCCAGGTGAATAAGAGGAAACCGAAAACTTTTTTCTTGTTATTAATTTGCCATACCTGGTAACGACATCCTTAGCATAATGACGGTGTTTCTACTGAGCTCTGGAACCCCCCATTCTGTTCTCAGTATAACCCCACACTTTGAGGTAGACACCAAAGCCTGTATTATGCCAAATTAACGGTGATTTGTCATTGTCGACGGTAGTGTAGTAACTAATTACTTATGATTATAATACATATTATTAGCGACTGTCTTCATACACTTTTTCACGTTTACACGTCTCCCTTTTTAACCAACGTTTGTTTTAAGACCAATTCCAAAAAATCTATAAATGAAATATCAGAAAGAATGCTAAATAGCTTTTTTCTTATAAATACTTCTCAATGGAAAACAGAGGTACCTATTAATAGATACAGCAGTCAAACACAGAGTCGATTCAATGTCACGTGCATACTCGATGTGACTCGATTGCCAAAAAAAAAACAGGACTACCAAATAACGGTTTTTTTTTAGATTTGGAGCGTGCCGACATCTTTCTTTGGTTGACGTAAAAACTGGGGCAGGTATAATTTGTTTTAGGAATTGGTATCGAAAACTTCTCTCTTCTATCGAATCGGTATTATTTAATTTGTTAATGACATAATAATATGTCAATTGTCCATTCATACCGATAATTCGTGTGAAGCAATAAATACAATTATAACCTAACACGGGATTTCCGTATGTAAACATGCGTGTGTCTAAATTCCTAATGCGAATTGGAATGAAATCTATCTGGGTGGATACCCCGATACCCGAAATGCAGCGAGTCCCCGAACCATAGGTTTTCTATCACAAAACGATTACCGAAATATCGCTTAAAACAATAATATGTATTTTATAAGATAGGTACAAAAATCAACGTTAACGATATCAGTGAATACCGAAATTGTCACAGAAGAACAAATATATGAAGGTACGCGCCTTCGCCACGGTCTACATCGAGCTTCGACGATTTCCTTAGTCAGAAGGCAGATAATGGAAAAATAATAAAAAAAATGTCTAGATTATATCCTTGATTTCATAGTTCAGGCTAGAATTTTTTGACTTCACCATGTATGTCGGTTACCTTGCCTTGGTTACCCTATTTTTTACGCTTTGGCCGGAGTGAAAGGGAGTGTCAGACTCTTACTGACCAAAAAGTAAAAACCACCAATGTTTGTGTTCCGGGGCCGAGGTATCTCTTTAGAACAACCCACAGCCCCGGACCTTATCTTCGGGGACGCCGGCAGACACCAGGCGGGCGATCAGTCCTTCCTTTCGTTGTGGATTATTTCGCCCAGCCCCGGACCTTGGTCACCCTGCAGATCTGATTCTGATTAGATCACGTAGAAGACCTCAAAATAATTGCATGCGCCAAATTGATAACAAGATAAGAATATCTTCATAATAATATAAATAGGAAACATACAAGTGTGATGGCACGTATTTCAATCAATCAATCCAGACTTATGTTTTAAGATAAGATTGATTACAATCAGAAAATTATTAATTTATACTTGTTACCTAAATGTAATTACATTTTGATACTAAACTTTGAAACCCGTGTAACTTTATGACTTTTTTATTGCTGGTTTTGATAAAACCTTGACTTGACTGTCTATGACATAACTACCGATAGGCTAGATAATCTATCTATACTTATAATAAATCTGTAGAGAGGTCAATTCTGTACATGATATATATTTTCAAAATAACTATCAGGGGGTAATTAGTGATCGATACTGATGCCAAAAATGCAATCAGTAAAATTTTTGTCTGTCTGTCTGTCTGTCTGTCTGTCCTCCTGTCTGTATGTTCCTTATAGAAACAAAAACTACTCGACGGATTTTAACGAAACTTGGTTCAATTATTCTTCATACTCCTGGGGAGGTTATAGTATACTTTTCATCACGCTACAATCAATAGGAGCAGAGCAGTGAAGGGAAATGTTGGGAAAACGGGAGAAGTTGCTCCATTTTTTAAGCTTCCATCGCGTGTGCAGCCTTAATGGTTAAAGCTACATAGAAATCATTTATGACGGAAAAGTTCTACATAAAATTATCTAAAAAATATCCCACTACAGCATATGTCTATCTTTTATGGTTGACTCACAATAACACGTGTAACTCCCGATAGCTTAGCAGTTCGGAGCTTTCTGATTATAGGGTGGAATTGTGTAATGCCACCTGGAGGGAAAGTACTCTTAATACTGCAGATAGAAAATTTTACTCAAAGGAAACATTCCTTTATTTTTGAATAGAAAGCAAACTGCATTCAAAGATTTTCGAAAATTCTCTTCTCCCACACCCGGGAATCGAACCGGCTATAATCTGAAAAAATTATACCCTGTACTTTTATTGCATCGATCGTTAGGGTCAATTATAAGGATGAAATCTCTCTAACAAACATGATAAATTAAATGAAAGGAAAACCTGCCTGCGAGATCGCCAGATATCACCCCATTAGATTTCTTTTTGTGGGTGTAAAAAATCAAAACATGAAATCTTATGCGAATGACAACGAGTTGAGAGTTGAAGTTCAGAATACGATTTATAATATTCACCACTACACTTTATTAAAGGTTCATCATCATCATCATCATCATCATCAGCCTATATTGTTCCCACTGCAGGGACTCATCAGGCCTCCTCTCTAGGAGAGGGATGGGCTATAATCCACCACGCGGGCCCAGTGCGGATTGGTAGATGTCGCATATCTTCGAATTTTTGGTTCTAAGATACTTATTAAGGGTTACTAGAAAAATTTGTGTATCCAAGAGAATGGAGCTCATTTCGAGCAACTAATTAGTTAGTTTACCATTTTTTGTAAATAATTAAATTAATTTAAGATTTCCTGGTTTTCTTTTCATTTAATTTATCATGTTTGTTATAGAGATTTCATCCTTATACCCTAACGATCGATGCAATAAAAGTAGGTACAGGGTATATTTTTTCCAGATTTTAGCCGGTTCGATTCCCGGATGCGGGAGAAGAGAATTTTCGAAAATTTTTGAATGCAGTTTGCTTTCTATTCAAAAATAAAGGAATGTTTCCTTTGAGTATTTACGTACTCAAGACGCTTTTTGTTACGTAAGAAAATATGGACGTCCCGACTTATTTATTACTGTAACTACCAAGCCCAAGTGGGATGAAATCACTCTGGAGCTTCTTGAGGGTCAAGCACCGCATGACCGCCATGATATTATCGCAAGAGTTTTTCATATAAAATTAAAATCAATGATAGATCTACTTACCAAAGATAACATTTTTAGTATAACGCGGACGAAGTCGCGGGCAAAAGCTAGTACTTAATAATAACGTCTTCCGAACTGAAGTTTGGATATATATTTTTTTAAAGTTCAACCTTTTTTACCTGTCCCTTCTCATACAGGCCGAAATCACATTAAGATTTATTTATTTTAAGTCTTTTAGTACAAAAGTTAATTTCAACTTCCTTTCATAAGCTTAATTTATTAGCCTATAATGTTCCCACTGCTGGGACAGAGGTTAGGGTTGCCAACCCTACTATATAATATAGTATCCTACTATTTTAAGAGGTCAATACTATATTTCTAAAAAATATATATAGTAGGCGAAACTACTATATTTTGCGTAAAGCGGAACGCAGCCTTAACTAAAGCCCGCTCTGGGGGTCTACCACGAAATATTACGCACGCAATCAAATACTGAGAAACTAAAAATTCATTTAACAGTTTGTACCTACTCAGTAATCAATCAAATTAATAAAATTTTGGAAATTGTACTTGCTGACCAAAAGTTTTCTGATCCAGGAAATCAACTGTTGAAAAGTGGCAAGAAGTTTTTCTCTTAAATGATTCAGATTCTCAGAAATGCCTAATATTTTTAAGATTGTTTCATAAATTTCTTCTTTCAATTCCTGCACGCTGATGGCGTTCACAGAACGCATATTTTCTGTTATGAAGACGAAATGGAGAGACGAGCGCAACAGGGTCACTTTAAATTTAATAAAATCTGAATTAATGGTGGTGTGGCAATTATGGCAAACCCCCCCCTAAGCAAAAATTACACTTAGGGGAGGCCTATGTCCAGCAGTGGACGTCTTTCGGCTGAAATGATGATGATGATGATGATAATGGTGTTTTTTAACTTAAATTTAGATTGCAATCAATCATCTAAGAATGCTTTAAAAAAAATAAAAATTTAATTATTAAGACGCAGAGTAATAAAAATAAAGTACATTATTTTAACCACATACTATTTTCTATTTAATTTTTTTGCTATCTACTATATTTTTTAAGTTAACAACTTCAAAAATACTATATTTGATAGAAAAAAAGTTGGTAACCCTAACAGAGGCCCCCTCTCTATGAGAGGGAATCCTGTGCGAGTTGCTAAATGTCACATGTCTTCAAATATTTAGTTCTCAATACATTCAAATATTTAAGTACGCCTTAAAAAGCTGTGTGTCCTTGACCTACGGCCACAAATCTAACGAACAAGTGACGGTCAAGGTCAAAAGCGGCATGGCATGCGTCAGACTTCCTTATAGGAGATAGAATCGTGCACCTCTAATTTAAACTATGTAAATATGACGACACGAGCTTGCTAGAGGCAGTGGTTGTAGCTTTGCAAAATCATTAACGATATTTACAGTTACAATATCAAGGAAGTTAATGTCAATAACTACGGTAGTTTTACACTTATTAATAAGTATAATAACACACAGATATTTTGTTGTATTGATGTTATTTTTCCCATCTGTATATGTGGCAATGGCAACACTGGCAAAGTATAGTTACTTTGCCAGCTAACTCTAAATGAAGGACCGATTTTAGTTTTCTTTTGTTCCCCTACTACCCTACTACCCCCCTACTTACAATACATTTACACCATTTGAAAACACAGCCTAAGCCGCAGTCTAAACTCTAATCAACTTAAAATTACAAATACGTAATTAATTAATTAAATTACCAAACAAACAATATTGCCAATCGCCTTCCTTATCACCTTACCTAAAGCTTACACAGTTAAACACAACCAATTAGCCTTTAAGGAAGAACAGTGCAATCTCATAACAGAGTGACCTTTTATTTTGCATTCCCCATCAACCATGGCCCGTGCCGTCGCATGGCGTACGTGACCTAGCTCATGTAGCCATAAACGATGTTTGGTTTCAACTTGCAAGCTTTCGTTGTCGTCAAGAAAGATATTCAATTACAGCGAGTCAACTAATAGGCCACAATCAGTGCTTACGCCGAGGAATTTATTATTGTTTGGTACAATGAAATTTATAGGTTAGATATTTAGTACAAAATATGTACTACGTAGATTTTCGTTTAAGTTTGTTTTAAAGTCACATTTCACACAGGAAAAACGTGCTAACTCCAACTCACAAAAAATAGGTAATTATTTTCCGAAGTAGGTAGGTATTAGGATGACAAACGAAGGCATAATTTAAATGGTTGTTTATTTTTTTATCTACCATTACATTATTATGTTAATATACCTACTACATTTAGAATATTGTTGCCTTTTAAGATTGGGGGTTTGTTTATTTTGATTGAAATACGTCTCCTAATTACCACCCCTATTACCTATATGGTACTGAAACATAACCGGTGAAATGTGGGTGTACTATTAAGTACAGATCTGCCTACCTTTTCCGGGATTACAGGCGGGATGTTACCTATGTTATTTATATTAGGTACACTGCATTTTTAGGTCAATTTAAAGACATTGCAATTGTTTGTGTACTTACCACTAAACAATAATTTAACATGTCATGTAAAAACTGAATGTTTATTTAATTTATGGTCTGTAAATTATATTTTATTGGCAAACATTCCAACTCATAAATTAATTTTATAAGGCATGTCGATAATAGGAATGAAGCCACGTGTTTGTCACCTTGTTATTGTTGATATTATGTAATAAAAATATACTTTTTCACGATTTGTATGCATCCAAAGGTGACCTAATGCGTATCTATATTATTATAATTTATCATTGTCAGTACCTATTAACTCGCGTTTTAAAAGTCGAAAATGTTGCCCAGACAGTCCAAAGTACAAAAGAAAATATAAATGCAACAACAGACTGTGAATAAAACCTACAGGTACTAACTTGCAATTACGACAAACTAATGTGTCTAAATAAATATCAAGTACCTAGGTACACACGGCTACACATCAAGCTATACAAAACCAGTATAATCTGATCGTTCATTGTGCGAAAAGATCTAGTAAAGCGAGGCCAAGATTAACTGGTTTTGTACAGCTTGATGTGTAGCCGTGTGTACCTACCTATTGCATTTCTTTTAGAAATTATTAGACTAAAATGATGCCTTTTACACTAATGCAGTTCGTATTTAATATGTACATATTTACTATATTACTTACCAACCCATCTTTAGTAAACAGTACTTTTGAAAGAGCGCAGTAAATCCATCATCAAAATTATTTATACGAGGTCAAATTAAATTAGCTAGCATAACTCCGCAGACCTAACGAGAACGGTAAAAAAGGGTTTTTTTTTCTTTATCATTTATTTCAGGCTACAATGGCCCGTCGTAACCCATAAAAGTTACATTTTAAAGTATTTGAAACTTGTGTCGAAAGAATTGCTGTGGCCATAAATTTATGCTTACCCGATCCCTACGTCATATTCTAAGGACGTTATTCGTAAAAGCTCCTTTATTCACTTTATAAGAGGAGACTGGGGGTATTTGCGTCAGTTCATCAGTTGACATTTGCTTAAGTGACGCCTCTACTTGAGAGTTCGAGAGCTAGCATCGGCTGACAGACATTAGGCAACTGGCAAGTAACTAGTTAACTACCTACTATCTGTCGTCTATGACTAGACTATGACTCAAAAGTAGGCTTGCTAACTTTTTTTAACCTTCAAAAGCATGTTGTCAATTCGGTTGTACTTTTTTTTTGTTACCTCATAAAGTCATAGGTTTGAAAAAATTAATGTTTTTTTTTATTTGAAAGATTTTAATAAACTTTCCGATAGGTCTAAAATAAATTGTTAAAATCGGTTCAGTAGTTTGGTTTTTTTTTCTGTTTGGCCTATGTCGACATGACTTCTAGTATAATGTAAAATTGATTCATAACAAGAAATCAATCACAAATGTCAATAAATTAAACTAAGTCAACGTAGCAGTAGATACAGTCATGCAAAAAATACATTTTGGTTATAAAATACAAGTATTTGTTTTGAGGAAAACAGCTATAGTATAGAATTACCTATAATAGTGGTCGTGTTTTATTTGATAAGAATTTTAGTTATATCGTAGAAGGTAAAAGTGTAGTAAAACATAATTGCTCCGTATCAGTAGTATAATTGTTTTGTTAAAAGAAAAATGTTTTCTGCTTTTTTTGTGTCAAAACAAATATACTTCATTTATCATATCAATAAAAACATTTATTTAAAGTTTATCACAAAAAAAACAATTTCGCTGCGACTCGTCCCAACTCCCAACCCAGTAGGTACTTTTATTTATTTATAATATTATGTATTTTGCGTAACATTTTGAAATATTATGTGCATAATGTGATGAAAATACGGTACATATACCTAACCTATAAATGTATGAAATATAAATAGAGTGACTGATAAAATGATAAAGATAAATAAACAACCAGCTACGTCAGAGGTACCTACACATCTGAGGTTAGGAAAACATAGCTTTTCTATGTTTGAAAAACTATAAAAAAGTGATAGTGTGTGTGTATTAAATAAAATCACGTCAATACGATTTTAACAAACCAATTTGTCAGGAGCTTGAACAATTTTAAGGTATGTAATAATAAAAAATCAAAGAAAAATATAAAATAAGTACAATATTTTGCATTCCTTTACATTTCTACATATTTTCGGACTAAGTAGAATATTTTTCTTATTTCTTATTAGAATATTAATCTTAATTTAACCCAATGTTTTAGTTTAAAATAGGTGAGTATTTTCTACTTTTGAAAAATTTCGCATTCAAAAATAACTTATGTTCTTTACAATTATTAATTAATCAGGATGGAACCTTTGGAACTTTGGACTAAACTCAGATTCTGAGTATCACGCTATTAAGTAGATACCAATGGGTAAACCCGATATTTACTCTTATAGATTTAAATAACAAGTACTTAAACGCTCTATAGATGACCTTAGTGTTCAATAATATAGCTGCTAACGTGATCAGAAGCATGTCGCAAATAAATAATATTTGTTTATAAATTACGATAGTAGCACTATCACACGCTATCAATATTATTTTCATTAACTATTCATTTTTATTTTTTATTAAAAAAATGAACACAATAACCCCATGATAAGTAGGATGGGTTATCAATTTATCATGAGTCTGTAAAAGTTCAACTCCTATCTTAAAAAAAAACCCAACAGAAAAGCATAACAACAAGCGCATGGATAAGGCGGATCCACCAACCCACCCATTGAAAAACCCAAAACCTATTGAAATTTATTTATAACCGACTTCTAAAAAAAGAAGGAGGTTCTCAATTCGGATGTTTAAATATATATTTTTTTTTATGTTTCTTCGGACATAACTCCGACACTTGCTAACCGATTTGAAAAATTCTTTTTCTGTTGGAAAGGGTATACTTTCGAAATGGTCCCATAATTTTTTTTATCGAAATCGGACAAGCGGTTTTTGAAAAATCAACAAAACTCAAAAAAAAAAACTACATTGTCCACATTGACCCATGAACATGTGAACCACCAAAAAGTGAAAAATAAAAACTTTTTAACAAAAAATAAAACCGACTTCAAAAAAACAAACAAAAAAGTGAAAAATAAACTTTAGAAGAAAAATCAGTTTCTGAAGTCGGTGGCAAAAAAATGAAATCAAACCAACAAAAGTCACCGGACTTCAGAAACTGATTTTTCTTCTAAAGTTTATTTCTCACTTTTTTTTTTTTTTTAAGTCGCTTTTATTTTTTGTTAAAAAGTTTTTATTTTATTAAAACACGGAATGAGGAATGCGCTTATTTTTGCTTTTGAGCGGAGTTTTTTTATTTTTTTTATTTCCCGTCTCTATGTTAAATAATGCGAAAGATTTCAGTTCGTATGAATAACTTTAAATTGCTATAAAAAAACAAACATTTATGTACATAGTAAAGGCTAATAAAAACATTACCCTTATAAAGTTAGAACTCTTTTATGACTATAATTATGTATTAGGTATCAAAATAATATTTGTTGGCGAGATTCTAAAGTCTAATCTGGGTGTGTACACACGGCTACACATCAAGCTATACATTTCCAGTATAAACTGGTCTCGCATTGTATAGGATTTCCGTACAGTGCGAGATCAGCGTAAACTGGAAATGTATAGCTTGATGTGTAGCCGTGTGTACAACTGAAAATGCTTTAATGACGTCATAATAATACCAAATTACCTACAAGTTAAAAAATAATATAACTTTTTAGTTATATATCTTAAGTTCGATGTACCTACCTACTTGTAACTTTGGGCCTAGAAGTCATAAAACCCAACCACAAACAGAGGAGTCTTAAAAAACACTTTCTTTCACTTTTCCTAGAAAGTTTACCCATCCGCATGCCACATTGAAGTGATAGTCATGGCAGGGTCACTAGGTCCAAAGATAAGTTTTGTGTCACGAAAGTACTTACATAGTCACATTGTACTAGTTGTTGACCTAGGCGATAATAATGATAGCTAGGTGCCTAGGTCATAGTTTTAATAGCTTTCCTGACACTATCATTGTTCACAAAATTTATTACACAAGAGCTACATTATTTAGTGTTTTATTTAACGATAAATTAAGAAATAATAGCCTATAGTTAAAAAATTAAAACTGTCAAGAAAATTGATTTATGTATGCAATAATGAAGAATTTAAAAATCATAAGGAATGGAAGGAGAAAGGGGTGGCCTTTGCCCAGCATTGAGACACGAACACGAAGTACGCTAACAAAAATAAATATTTTAGAAAGAAAGAAAGAAGAAAGCAATTTGTGTTTATTTGGAAAAAATACCTCAAAAATTAACAAAACAAATTCAAAATAATTCGAACTAATAATGCCAAAAGTGCCTCAAAGTTATCTGAGATTATTTTAGACTACATCATAGCTTCTGCCCGATGACGGGAAATGTAATCTAATCATCGTTCCACTTTTACCTAATTATAATTAATTATATCCACTTCATTAACTTCCTTCATATTTCAAAAGCTCTCTAAAAGAACAAATTAATAACCTTGGAACCATTTATCCCGCATTTTTTAAATAAATGTCTGCTGTTATCTCTTATCGTCACTGATAAGGAATAAATTGCTCGATAGGTGTGAGTGAGTAACTCAACTATTGAAGTACCTACTGATAAAATATGATTACATGTAGTAATAAAACGTTTATTTATGAATCAATCATTGTTAGTGCGTGTTCACGTACGCGCGACGCGACGCGCGACGCGATTGGCGATTAAATTCAAACGTATGGCGGTGTATGAGTGCGTTCACGGAGAAGCGATTTTATACGCGATTATTTGAATTTGAGGCGGTGCCCGCGGCGGCGCCCGCGGCGATTATCGCGGCGGCGCCCGCGGCGATTATCGCGGCGGCGCCCGCGGCGATTATCGCGGCGACGCACGCAGCGGCAATTCTCGATGAAGTGATAACCAACGGAACTTTTTTTCTGATTCATGGTTTTCGGGTCGCTGATTATGAAAATGAGTTCAAAATGAAAATCCAAGATGGCGCCGAAAAAAATTTTAGTTTTTCCATCATGGGTGTCGTAAGTCGTATAAATGGTTTTCAGGGTCGCTGATTACAAAAATGAGGTTAAAATGAAGACCAAGATGGCGGCCAGGAAATTTTTTGGTTTTTCCGTCATGGGTGTCGTTTTCATGGTTTTTGGGGTCGCTGATTGCGAAAATGAGCTCAAAATTAAAATCCAAGATGGCGGCCAGGAAAATTTTAGGTTTTTCCGTCATGGGTGTCGTTTTCATGGTTTTTGGGGTCGCTGATTACGAAAATGAGCTCAAAATTAAAATCCAAGATGGCGGCCAAGGAAATTTTTGGTTTTTCCGTCATGGGTGTCGTTTTCATGGTTTTTGGGGTCGCTGATTGCGAAAATGAGCTCAAAATTAAAATCCAAGATGGCGGCCAGGAAAATTTTAGGTTTTACCGTCATGGGTGTCGTTTTCATGGTTTTTGGGGTCGCTGATTACGAAAATGAGGTCAAAATTAAAATCCAAGATGGCGGCCAAGGAAATTTTTGGTTTTTCCGTCATGGGTGTCGTTTTCATGGTTTTTGGGGTCGCTGATTACGAAAATGAGGTCAAAATTAAAATCCAAGATGGCGGCCAAGGAAATTTTTGGTTTTTCTGTCATAAGTGTCGTTTTCATGGTTTTTGGGGTCGCTGATTACGAAAATGAGCTCAAAATTAAAATCCAAGATGGCGGCCAAGGAAATTTTTGGTTTTTCCGTCATGGGTGTCGTTTTCATGGTTTTTGGGGTCGCTGATTGCGAAAATGAGCTCAAAATGAAAATCCAAGATGGCGGCCAGGAATTTTTTTGATTTTTACGTCATGGGTGTGGTTTTCATGGTTTTTGGGGTCGCTGAATACGAAAATGAGGTCAAAATGAACATCCAAGATGGCGGCCAGGAAATTTTTGGTTTTTCCGTCATGGGTGTGGTTTTCATGGTTTTTGGGGTCGCTGATTGCGAAAATGAGCTCAAAATGAAAATCCAAGATGGCGGCCAGGATTTTTTTTGATTTTTCCGTCATAGGTGTGGTTTTCATGGTTTTTGGGGTCGCTGAATACGAAAATGAGCTCAACATTAAAATCCAAGATGGCGGCCAGGAAAATTTTGAGTTTCTCCGTCATGGGTGTCGTTTTCATGGTTTTTGGGGTCGCTGATTACGAAAATGAGCTCAAAATTAAAATCCAAGATGGCGGCCAAGGGAAATTTTGGTTTTTCCGTCATGGGTGTCGTTTTCATGGTTTTTGGGGTCGCTGATTGCGAAAATGAGCTCAAAATGAAAATCCAAGATGGCGGCCAGGATTTTTTTTGGCCTCAGAGGATGTTCATTTTGACCTCATTTTCGTATTCAGCGACCCCAAAAACCATAAAAACCACACCCATGACGGCAAAACCAAAAAAAATCCTGGCCGCCATCTTAGATTTTCATTTTGAGCTCATTTTCGCAATCAGCGACCCCAAAAACCATGAAAACGACACCCATGACAGAAAAACCAATAATTTCCTTGGCCGCCATCTTGGATATTAATTTTGAGCTCATTTTCGTAATCAGCGACCCCAAAAACCATGAAAACCACACCCATGACGGAAAAACCAAAAATTTCCTACGCCGCCATCTTGGATTTTAATTTTGAGCTTATTTTCGTAATCAGCGACCCCAAAAACCATGAAAACCACACCCATGACGGAAAAACCAAAAATTTCCTACGCCGCCATCTTGGATTTTAATTTTGAGCTTATTTTCGTAATCAGCGACCCCAAAAACCATGAAAACCACACCCATGACGGAAAAACTAAAAATTTCCTGGCCGCCATCTTGGATGTTCATTTTGACCTCATTTTCGTAATCAGCGACCCCAAAAACCATGGAAACCACACCCATAACGGAAAAACCAAAAATTTCCATGGCCGCCATCTTGGATTTTCATTTTGACCTCATTTTCGTAATCAGCGACCCCAAAAACCATAAAAACGACACCCATGACGGAAAAACCTCAAATTTCCTAAAATTTACCTGGCCGCCATCTTGGATTTTAATTTTGAGCTCATTTTCGCAATCAGCGACCCCAAAAACCATGAAAACCACACCCATGACGGAAAAACCAAAAATTTCCATGGCCGCCATCTTGGATTTTCATTTTGACCTCATTTTCGTAATCAGCGACCCCAAAAACCATAAAAACGACACCCATGACGGAAAAACCTCAAATTTCCTAAAATTTACCTGGCCGCCATCTTGGATTTTAATTTTGAGCTCATTTTCGCAATCAGCGACCCCAAAAACCATGAAAACGACACCCATGACGGAAAAACCAAAAATTTCATTTGCCGCCATCTTGGATTTTAATTTTGAGCTCATTTTCGTAATCGGCAACCCCAAAAACCATGAAAACCACACCCATGACGGAAAAACCAAAAATTTCCTGGCCGCCATCTTGGATGTTCATTTTGACCTCATTTTCGCAATCAGCGACCCCAAAAACCATGAAAACCACACCCCTGATGATAAAACTAAAAGTTTTCTTCGGCGCCATCTTGGATTTTCATTTTGAATTCATTTTCATAATCAGCGACCCCGAAAACCATTAAAACGACTCCCATGACGGAAAAACCAAAAATTTTCGTCGACGCTATCTTGGATTTTCATTCTCATTTTTGTAATCAGCGACCCCAAAAACACTACTTTATCAGCAATACCTAAAACTAGTCGGTTTGATTGAGAACGCCGCGTGCTTTGCTACCCGCTTGAAAAGTCGCCGCGATAATCGCGGCGGCCGTCGCCGCGGGCGCCGCCGCGGGCACCGCCCCGCGTCTGTATGAACAGCGTAGTACATTGCCATACGTTTGTGTTTGCGCGTGCGATGATATCTGCCGCTGCACGCATCGCGTGTCCGTGAACACAAAAATCGCGCGACGCGCCGCTCGTCGCGTCGCAGGTCGCGCCGCGCGTCGCGTCGCGCGTACGTGAACACGCACTTAGTTCTAAAGGCTTGTACAGACGCAAAAAAATAGGCGATGAACATCCATAAATAGTATAAAACAAAGTCGCTATTTTTGTCTGTTTGTCTGTATGCTTAAATCTTTAAAACTACGCAACGGATTTTGATGCGGTTTTTTTTTAACAGATAGAGTGATTCAAGAGGAAGGTTTTAGTATATAATTTGAACGACATCCACGCGGGTGAAGCCGCGGGCATCAGCTAGTGTAAAATAATGGGGAATCTATACAAACATTGCTTGTGTACAAATAAAAAGTATGAAAACATTTGGTAAAATCCTAATTTTAAGAAAACTGTGGTTACCCCATTTTCCTGTTCTTACTTCCACATTTTGTTTTTTTTTGTTTATGTTTCTCTTATTATTTTATTTAATAAAAATAACAACACGTAGCACTTTTGTTAGTAACAGTAGGTACCTACCCGGTAAACTGCAATGTGCGGAAAGTAAGTACCTACATACTTTATTTATATTGTATTAGGTACATAGAAGGTAGAACCACCGGGTGGAACTCATTTCACGCATTAATTTTAAAGTGTTGTTTAAAACTTTAAATTATACAAATTAAACAAATCACTAACAAATGACACTAAGTATAGGTAACAATAATATTATTATTATTGATGATGGTGATGAAAATATTTATTTATTTATATTAGGTATATATTTAATAGATTTACGTATTAATTAAATATATTTTATATTTTAAATAAAATTACTACGAATTCCTCTTCAATATTTTCTAATAGTTTGATCAGTTCCAGTCTCTTAATATTTCCACCATTAATACACGAACTAGAAAGACAATCAAAATTTTCCAGAAACTGTGCTCATCAATGAAGACTGACGAGTAGCTATAATTAGATCATTGTTGTGACATCAATGGCCGAGAAACTTCAAAGGCACGCAAGGCGTCCTGATTTAAGAAATACGTATTTAATTGCCCAACTACTAGTCTACAACCTTTAACTTTTATTGTGATCAGAAATCATTAACTTCGAACTAGGGCACGGCCGATGCATATTTGAGTTTAGTACTAGTTAGGGTAAGCGCACACTATAAAATTCTTTCTTTGGGTATAAGGGTGACAACGCTTTGGTCAACGGTTTGTTCTAACAAGGTAATCTATACTATTAATATAAAGCTGAAGAGTTTGTTTGTTTGAACGCGGTAAACTCAGGAACTACTGGTTGGAATTGAAAAATTCATTTGCTGCATCATAATTTTTATACAAGTACAGGGTGTTATCGTGTATATAATCTAAGCTTATCTAAACTAATATTATAAAGAGGAAAGATATTTTTTGAAGTGAAAACTTCTTTAGCGGCGCTGAGCACTTTTTTTTGTATGGGTAAAAAGTTTTCACTTCTGCCGGCACTCCCGGAGTGCTATTTTTTGTTTGTTACGATTTAGCATAATTTATGTTGGATAGTCGATTTATCGCGAAAGGTTTTATGCTATATTTATGTGACGCAGACGAAGTTGCGTGGGTCAGCTAGCAGTAAATAAAAAGCTTTTTTAATTATAGGAGTGGCGTATTTTTTTTGTGTTTTTCTCAGCAAACCCTATATTATTGGGGTGATTTAAAATGACGTTATTTAGCCTAATCATGCATCCAAACTAAACGTGAAAGATAAATATCAGCTCAATCGGTTGTGTTTAATTTTGTTTAAATTTCATTTCAAGATTTGATCTGAACAAACAAACATACATACAAACAAATAATGTGTCGTGAACTCGTGACCAAAGACTAAAAAAAAGATCATAACTTGGGTCACAAGTTAAGACCCAATGGTGATTATTTGATTGATGATGATTTGTGACCCAATAAAATAATCGCCAAACTGAGATCAAATCATACCGTAAACTGCGAATAGAAATCGTTTGCGAATTCATTTTACGTTTTTAAAATCGCAACGTTTAGTTTTCGTAGTGAACGTTTACCATTATCTCAGAAAAATCTCACAATAATCCGTCAAGTCTGTTCTTGTGCCATTTTTTTTAATGTAACGAATGTCGTGCGTGCGTGACCGCCGCTCGATTTACGCGCATACATTTCCACATTCAAATGCGCGTATGGCGTTCGGGTATCTTCGGAAAATTCCGGCAGTTACCTGTATTCAATAAAATCTAAGAATATTTTCCTCAATCAAAGAGAATAGAAGTGCCATGAGCCATTACTGATACAGTCAACAATTTATTATTATAATTTTCACACACAATTGTTTTCCCACAGTGATATGCATGTCACGTTTTGAATTATGTACTTATATATTTTTTTCATTTAATCTACGAGTAAAAATTAGCTTTATGACGCTTATTATATTAATAATACTTTACTGTAATAGGTATGTAGGGTAACCATTGTTTTATTTTAATTCTAGTGTGGGAAAACGATAGAACTATACAGAGTGTCTAGCGTCACATTTTCTTTTCAACACTGGAATAAGTTAAAAAAAAAAACGAAAAAAAAAGATGGAAAGAAAGACGTCATGGTAAGTCACATAATCATTTCGTTTAGAATATAATATTACAGGTACATTTAAATTAACCAAGGAAGTAACAATTACTATTTCATTGTGTCAGTAGTTGTTTGTACGTACTTACATATATTATAGGTAACTACATATAACATACATATACATAAAATAGCTGACCCGTGCCCATTTCGTTGGGCATAATGTTAATTATCCTTTTTTTCATAGTTAAGGCAGCGTTCGTAAGAAACGCTTTCATTCGACCGTTTTTTCTCCGATTCACTTTGCAAAACGGACTACCACGTAAAAGCCTTTTTATTTTTCGGTTTTTTTATATAACCTATGACACTCAGCAATAATGTGGCTTTCTATTGGTGAAAGAATTTTTAAAATCGGTTCAGTAGATCCCGAGATTACCCCTTACAATTTAACAAATATACAAACACACAAACTTTACTTCTTTATAATATTAGTATAGATAGTATAGAAGTATAGATGGAGCAGAATGTCGCGAGTTCAACGACACGCCTGGCAATGAACAAATTTTGCACCTACCTAGATCAGAAACTGGTTTTCCTATCAAGTTTTTTTTAAATGTATTAATAAATAAAATAGTAATTTCCTACATAATGTTGTTATCATCGATATCTGTTTATTTAAATATTTATTTGGTTGTTATAGTTGCGGCGAATGGTAGAGAAATATGATCGGATTTTTTACCAAACAGATGTTATTTTAATGACCCAGCAAAATCTACAACGTAATAACGGGGATCGGACAAAAAAAAACTAATTAGTCGTCGTAGTAATTAGTCGTAGTTAGTAGTTGATTATTATTATACGCACGAGAAAATCCCTTAGCATCGCAATGAAACGCTATGTTATGTCAAAGAATAGTTTTCTCGGGCTCCTAGTAGTAGGTAAGGTGCCTATTCTCTTTCAATAACCAGTAATAATAATAATCAACGCCTCTATACACGTAAAAGATCTATTTTTTATGTGGTCATTGTACTCATTTGTAGATCTTTACCTTCAAATATCTCGGTAACGTGACACTTTGGGGTACCATGTTTCATGACATTTTTTGTTTGTCTGTATGTCCTCTATCCATACATACCACTTTCATCGAGGGCCGCGATTTCGAAAAAAAATCAAAATGGCGGCGGGTCGATATGCCAGCTCCCATACAAATAAGTTCAAACCCCTTATATCTAGATTTTTTAAATATAGCGGTTGGTCTTGCGAATAGTCGTGTAGTGTGCGAGGCCCCTAATGCCATGAATTTACGCGGGATTAGGGTTACCATACATTCGGATTTGTTTGGAAAAGTCCGGTTTTCTTAACCAAGGGTTTTATTTTCAACTAGCTTTTGCCAGCGGCTTCGCCCGCGTGAAAATGACGATTTTCTATACAAACTTTCATCCCCTATTTAAATCCCTTAGGGGTTGAATTTCGAAAAATCCTTCCTTATTCCTTGTCTACATTATAAAGGGAATCAGCTTTCTAGGTCCAAGGGTTTGGGCTGGGCGTTGATGAGTCAGTCAGTCAATCAGTCAGTCAGTCAGTCAGGACTTCTATTTTTATTTATATAGATAGATAGATTTAAACCTTGTCCTAAAAATTAATAGTAATGTCCAAACTCCTGTAAATGCCTTTCATCATTACTTTTAAATTAAGATTACATTGAACCGCTGGTAAAATACTAGTAAAAAAATTAAGGCAATCTGACATAGGCTACGTCTATTTAACAATTGAGTCTTATGGGATGATGAAACATTATATAAAAATACAAATTGTATTGATATACAGTGTGATTCTTTATAATGTGCACATATCGAAATGCGGGAATCTATGCTTAATTTTATCGACGGCAAAAATATTTAAAAAAATCTAAAAAAAAATTGTTTTTTTTTATGGAATTGAATGTTTCATCATGATAGATCATTCAGCTTAAAAGTTACACCGTTTTGTTTACACTGGGGTCACAGTAGCGATCAAAATTTTTAAAAATTCCATAAAAAATTCAATTTTTTTTTAGGTTTTTTAAAATATTTTTGCCGTCGATAAAATTAAGCATAGATTCCCGCATTTCGATATGTGCACATTATAAAGAATCACACTGTATATGAGGCATCTTAAGCTAGATTAGAGTCTAAATAGATAAATAATACACATCTTCATCTTTGATAAAGGATTGATAACAATACTTCCTACCATGTGCGATTAAAATATGTATGGTGTTGCCTATTATAAAACAAAAGCCAAAGACACTTGAATACGATCATTTTAAGTGTTAATGAATTAGTTAGACTGGCCTGTTGGTCTAGTGGTTAGTGACCCTAACTGCTATACCGGAGGTCGTGGGTTCGATTCCCACCCAGGACAAATGTTTGTGTGATGAGCACGATCATTTGTTCTGTGTCTGGGTGTAATTTATCTATAATATGTATGTATTTAGAAATATATAAGTATGTTTATCAGTTGTCTAGTACCCATAACACAAGCTCTGCTTAGCTTGGGACTAGATGGCGTTGTGTGATAGTTGTGGAATATTATTATATTATTATTATTATTATTATTATTAGTTATCTCAAGTACCTATTTATTTCTAAAGGGCTTGTTTACAATGGGATGACCTTGAGTTATAATAAGATAAGACTACCTACGCGTATCGTATAGATTTTCTCCATGGCCTCCCATGCAGCGAGAAGCTGTATCAGACGTTTCAGTTCTCTATCTCATTCGATAGTTTTCAGTCGCGTACGTCTGAAGGTAAAACTAATCAAAATGTTAAGACTCATGTGCTTTCAATAGGTGTATTCTGCCTGCTTTTTCATACAAATCGTAGTCGTGGGCGCTGTCACGGGGTCTTTTTTATGGACCCTACACACTAAAGGCTTTTGGAAAACTAAGATGGCGACGTTGGTAACACGTAAATCCACCGACCTTCTTTCCCGTTCATTATAATATGATAGAAGCACGCACCTGTTGGCGACAAGACAATTGGACCCGTACAAGAGTTGCAGGCATGCGACTTTGGTGTGCAGGCTATTAAACGGTCAAGATCTTTACATGGCCGACACACTTAACTGTAGTTAAAATTGAACCGATTGCACAAGCATCAGTTAGCGGAGTCTCCTTGAACAAAATCGCAAGGTTCTGTTTGCGAACCGTCACGTTTACTGAACCTGACATAATTCTCGTAATTGGCAAACCTTTTTATAACGTTTTATTATAACTAAAATAAATAACGATCATGGTAAAGGATAAATAATTATGTTTCAATGTTAACTTTAAGGTTTTGTTCTGTTAAAATCATTTTATATTGTATTTTCATATCGGAGTGGTGTCCTCAAATTCACTTCCGCAAGCGCGTAATACTTTGCCGACAGTAAAATAATTTTAATCGTTTTACCTGTACACCAAAAGGTTAAATTAATTAGACATTCTTACTAACGTTTAAATTATTTGCTTAAGCTTTTTTTGTTAATATAATTACTGCTTAAGTTACTGCGTGATTTTAGCACAACAGTCACACGTGATTGTAATCACACGTGATACTATTTATAAAATCTCACATGTGCTAAAATTGCTAAAATCACACTTTAAAAATGTTTTAAATAAATTAACAAAACAAAGCAAAAGCGCAGAATTTAAACATTAGATTCTTCCAACCACGTTAGATCAAAATATGTTTCGCTCACTTTTACTGGAAATCAAATTATTTATCTCGTTTACTTTAGTCAGTGTCTTTATCGCAAGTATTCGCAAGGTGTCAGTTCGGTGAGGAATATCTAACGACTTAATTGTTTTGATTTTTACAGAAAAATTGTGGGTGCATAATGTCAAATTCACATAACTATAACATAAAATAATATTGTTATCGTCTTGATACAAAATGAAATAATTATTACTATTAGGTATCTGGTAGTGAAATCAATAATCACGTTGCATGCAGAGAATTGAATGTAATTTTATAAATTATTTTGCAGCTCAAGTTCGTTATGCTTTAGACTTTAAATCTAACAATTATTGAGTTTATTTAAGATCATTCGCTAAATTTTTTTTAAGAAGTAAGCTTCTATTATTTATGTACACTACACTGTACTGCTATTGATAGGTAATTTACTAGCATGGAAACCATTCTCAGCTTATCTATCTATATAAATAAAAAAAAAGAGAAGTCCTGACTGACTGACTCATCAACGCCCAGCCCAAACTCTTGGACCTAGAAAGCTGAAATTTTGCACAGAGGTTCATTTTATAATGTAGACAAGGAATACGAAATGATTTTTCGAAATTCAACCCCTAAGGGAGTTAAATAGGGGATGAAAGTTTGTATGAAAAATCGTCAATTTTGATATTTTCCGACAACCACGCGGGCGAAGCCGCAAGCAAAAGCTAGTTATTTAAATTGTCAATAAGGAGTCTTAGGCGATATAATATTTCGTTTGAATAAAGAAAGACAGGTTTATTAGAAAAATAAAAACAATTACGTACAACCGCTTAGTTCGCCAGCATACGCCAAACACGTACCGTAAGGGCGAAGCGATACACATTTTTTTAACCGACTTCCAAAAAAAGGAGGAGGTTATCAATTGTTTGTTCGCTCATAACTTGCGACTGGGTGAACTGATTTTCATGATTCTTTTTTCATTTGAAAGCTGGTGCTTCCCGTGTGGTCCCATTGTCACCATTTCAATATCTGATGATGGGATCTTGTAGAAATCGGGGGAACTCTTCAATAAATAACAGCAGATTAACCGCGATTGTTGCTATAGCATATCTAAGCATTGTTTACACCATCACACAACAATATAATATCACGCCTGTACTCACTACAAAGGTTATAAAAACTATTTTGTGAAAATCTGATGAAGAACTTCGGAGATATTCAACGGAACTTCTCAATAAATGATAGCAAATGGACTGGGATTGCTGAAATCTGATATTGTCTGTCTATTGTTTACACCAGTCCTAACATAACATCACGCAGGTACGTTGTGAAGGGGTAAGCACATGTGAAACACTAAAAAGTGAAAAATAAAAACTTTTTTACAAAAAATAAAACCGACTTCGACAAAAAAAACACTCAAAAGTGAAAAATAAACTTGAGAAGAAAAATCAGTTTCTGAAGTCGGTGACAAAAAAATGAAATCAAAGAAACAAAAGTCACCGACTTCAGAAACTGATTTTTCTTCTCAAGTTTATTTTTCACTTTTGAGTGTTTTTTTTGTCGAAGTCGGTTTTATTTTTTGTAAAAAAGTTTTTTTTATTTTTATTGAGAGCGTAAGAGTATAATCGACATTTCTCGAATTATGGTTAACAATAAGAACTTGAAAACTCCCGATAAAGGGTCAGACGTTTGCAAAAAAGTTTATACATTTCACTTAAAGTAATCTGAAAAAAGAGTTTAAAAAGTGCGGACCAAAAAGCTAGACATGTCCGTACAAACCCAGAATGATGGTAGCCCTAGCTCGATAGGGTGAATTTTGTATCTGAGGTTGCTAGGGACGCTTATTTTTGTACCGGTCGGCAAGGGGGAATCCTATTCGTTTTTCTACATTAGTTCGCAAACATTGTCACATTTTTATATCGAGAACAGCAATGTTTAGTGGTAGAACTTTTATTACCTTAGTCACTTTGATTTTTAAGTGTTTTTGTATTCATTACTACCAAAAAAAGATTTTATTTATTTCATTAAAGATTTCAAAAATCATTATGTCGCTTTTGTATACACTATGAATTATTGTACAAAGGCGGACTTCATGATTTTTACTATTTATTAAGAATTTGTTTTTAAAACTAAATGATTTATTCTCATCTTTCAATAAACCATAAACTGTTAGGTTATGTAAAGTTATGTTGCATTTGCATTGTAATGCAACATGTAATGTAACAGTATATTAATGTAGAATAAACATCGACTCCGTAATTACTAAATAAGCATTTAATTATGCTTAGAGTAATTAAATAACACTCAATCATTTTGTACCGATTTTTACTAATTAATTTAAGGAAACTAGTTATTATCTATTTACAGTGCTTGAGGATAAGATATTTTATACTATGTTACTTAAAAACCGCCGTAATGATCTCAGAAATACGGTTTATCAGTAGTGCCCATAGTTATCAGAAACAACAGGAGATATAGATATATATAGGTATATATTTTAGTAAAACGACATGCACATGCAGTGACGGAATAAGACTACTTGATGCCCTAAGCAATCCACGCCTGTGAGCCCCCCTATCCGTATGTCAACTAGAATAATTGGTCTTTATACCTTTACCACACTATTAAACTTTACCTTTACATTAGTTTTTGAAGGATTTTTTGTCACGAAAAGCGTTACCGTAACGCCGTTACGGCCGCTTGGGGGAGAGATATCTCAGGAACTACTGCTTGGAACTGAATATTTTTGATATATTTTTTTTTTTTTTTTTTTGTTATCGTCTTGATACAAAATGAAATAATTATTACTATTAGGTATCTGGTAGTGAAATCAATAATCACGTTGCATGCAGAGAATTGAATGTAATTTTATAAATTATTTTGCAGCTCAAGTTCGTTATGCTTTAGACTTTAAATCTAACAATTATTGAGTTTATTTAAGATCATTCGCTAAATTTTTTTTAAGAAGTAAGCTTCTATTATTTATGTACACTACACTGTACTGCTATTGATAGGTAATTTACTAGCATGGAAACCATTCTCAGCTTATCTATCTATATAAATAAAAAAAAAGAGAAGTCCTGACTGACTGACTCATCAACGCCCAGCCCAAACTCTTGGACCTAGAAAGCTGAAATTTTGCACAGAGGTTCATTTTATAATGTAGACAAGGAATACGAAATGATTTTTCGAAATTCAACCCCTAAGGGAGTTAAATAGGGGATGAAAGTTTGTATGAAAAATCGTCAATTTTGATATTTTCCGACAACCACGCGGGCGAAGCCGCAAGCAAAAGCTAGTTATTTAAATTGTCAATAAGGAGTCTTAGGCGATATAATATTTCGTTTGAATAAAGAAAGACAGGTTTATTAGAAAAATAAAAACAATTACGTACAACCGCTTAGTTCGCCAGCATACGCCAAACACGTACCGTAAGGGCGAAGCGATACACATTTTTTTAACCGACTTCCAAAAAAAGGAGGAGGTTATCAATTGTTTGTTCGCTCATAACTTGCGACTGGGTGAACTGATTTTCATGATTCTTTTTTCATTTGAAAGCTGGTGCTTCCCGTGTGGTCCCATTGTCACCATTTCAATATCTGATGATGGGATCTTGTAGAAATCGGGGGAACTCTTCAATAAATAACAGCAGATTAACCGCGATTGTTGCTATAGCATATCTAAGCATTGTTTACACCATCACACAACAATATAATATCACGCCTGTACTCACTACAAAGGTTATAAAAACTATTTTGTGAAAATCTGATGAAGAACTTCGGAGATATTCAACGGAACTTCTCAATAAATGATAGCAAATGGACTGGGATTGCTGAAATCTGATATTGTCTGTCTATTGTTTACACCAGTCCTAACATAACATCACGCAGGTACGTTGTGAAGGGGTAAGCACATGTGAAACACTAAAAAGTGAAAAATAAAAACTTTTTTACAAAAAATAAAACCGACTTCGACAAAAAAAACACTCAAAAGTGAAAAATAAACTTGAGAAGAAAAATCAGTTTCTGAAGTCGGTGACAAAAAAATGAAATCAAAGAAACAAAAGTCACCGACTTCAGAAACTGATTTTTCTTCTCAAGTTTATTTTTCACTTTTGAGTGTTTTTTTTGTCGAAGTCGGTTTTATTTTTTGTAAAAAAGTTTTTTTTATTTTTATTGAGAGCGTAAGAGTATAATCGACATTTCTCGAATTATGGTTAACAATAAGAACTTGAAAACTCCCGATAAAGGGTCAGACGTTTGCAAAAAAGTTTATACATTTCACTTAAAGTAATCTGAAAAAAGAGTTTAAAAAGTGCGGACCAAAAAGCTAGACATGTCCGTACAAACCCAGAATGATGGTAGCCCTAGCTCGATAGGGTGAATTTTGTATCTGAGGTTGCTAGGGACGCTTATTTTTGTACCGGTCGGCAAGGGGGAATCCTATTCGTTTTTCTACATTAGTTCGCAAACATTGTCACATTTTTATATCGAGAACAGCAATGTTTAGTGGTAGAACTTTTATTACCTTAGTCACTTTGATTTTTAAGTGTTTTTGTATTCATTACTACCAAAAAAAGATTTTATTTATTTCATTAAAGATTTCAAAAATCATTATGTCGCTTTTGTATACACTATGAATTATTGTACAAAGGCGGACTTCATGATTTTTACTATTTATTAAGAATTTGTTTTTAAAACTAAATGATTTATTCTCATCTTTCAATAAACCATAAACTGTTAGGTTATGTAAAGTTATGTTGCATTTGCATTGTAATGCAACATGTAATGTAACAGTATATTAATGTAGAATAAACATCGACTCCGTAATTACTAAATAAGCATTTAATTATGCTTAGAGTAATTAAATAACACTCAATCATTTTGTACCGATTTTTACTAATTAATTTAAGGAAACTAGTTATTATCTATTTACAGTGCTTGAGGATAAGATATTTTATACTATGTTACTTAAAAACCGCCGTAATGATCTCAGAAATACGGTTTATCAGTAGTGCCCATAGTTATCAGAAACAACAGGAGATATAGATATATATAGGTATATATTTTAGTAAAACGACATGCACATGCAGTGACGGAATAAGACTACTTGATGCCCTAAGCAATCCACGCCTGTGAGCCCCCCTATCCGTATGTCAACTAGAATAATTGGTCTTTATACCTTTACCACACTATTAAACTTTACCTTTACATTAGTTTTTGAAGGATTTTTTGTCACGAAAAGCGTTACCGTAACGCCGTTACGGCCGCTTGGGGGAGAGATATCTCAGGAACTACTGCTTGGAACTGAATATTTTTTTTGGTTGTTGGATAGTCCATTTATCGAGGAAGGCTATATGACATCATGCTACGACCAAAAAGAGTGGAGCATAAATGAAAAAAGATGTAAAAGCGGGGAAAAATATTCCTTTTTGAGATCTTCCGTTACGTGCGCTGCGTATACATACGGTTTAAGTTACGCAAATATCATGTATAGTGGAATTGTTCCTCTTTAAAAGTTCAAAAAAAGTACCTCACAATAACAACTTTTACTTTAAAATTTTAGATTAAAATAATTAATTTTTGTGAGGCTTATTTGACCCATATAGTATTAATCTATTCTAAATAAATGTGTTCGTTAGAATGGAAACTTAATATAGAATATTTGTGCCCTTTACTCTATATAGTTTAAACAAATATCTTTGAAGATATCGCAATATAATAATAATTAAAGGCCTGTCACGAAAAAGCGTTACTACGGCTGCTTGGGTGAGAGATGTCTCAGGAAGTACTGGTTGGAATTGAATAAATCTTTATGTGTTGGATAGTCCGTTTATTGAGGAAGAAGCTATATAACATCTCGCTGCGACCAAAAGAAACGGAGCATAAATGAAAAATATAGCAAAAACGGGAAAAAATATTCCTTTTTGAGACATCACTTGAGCTTGATCGTTGAGGATCGTAGTTCCTATAATGTATTGATGGCAATGGGCTTGCTCCCAATTACATCGGTTGATGGCTTGATAGCTTGCTCCCAAAAACATCGGTTGATGGCAATGGGCTTGTAAAATAAGATGATGAAATTTAACGTAGGTACCTTAGAAGTGGAGTAGGCGCACAGCAAAATTTATTTATTTGTTGAAATGCGCCTTGCGGCTTTTCCGGTGCATTCGAATTGCCGAATGCACTAGCAGGCAGCGAGTGGGCAAGCGGGAGCGGGGTTATGACTCTAGGTCTGGACTCTTGTGTCTACTTAAAACGCGCGAATTTTCAAATTAGTCCTAGAAATTTTTTATTTGGTATGGTTTTTGGTGACGTGAGATCGTGATGCCCTAATGTCCCTAATTATCGTTTTTTTTTGTGCTTACTCTGGTGTCTGGTCCCCCAGACGTGATGCCCTAGGCAATTGCTTAATTTGATTAAAGGTTAATCCATCACTGTGCACATGACGCAACGACGTGTCGTGACGACATGAAGCGACGACATGTCGTCTGCTGCTGCTGCGTGCAGTCGGCTACCAACTTGTACCTCTAGATATACAGACGTATATATTCTATACACATCAAGCTACAACAATCTGTCAAAATGTCTTTAATATGTAGGTAGTTTCCCAACACAACTGCACGGACTCAGGCCTCCTCGCTAGGAGAGGGATGAGCTATAATCCACCACGCGTGCCCAGTGCGGGTTGGTAGATGTCACATCAAGTCACATGTCTTCGAATTTTTTTGGTTCTAAGACATTTCTTCTTCACTCACGATGTTTTCCTTCACCGTTTTGAGAGCAGAGGTGATGAAATAAATTACATAAAGTCATTACTGGTAATTTATTTCATCACTTCATACACACATCGCTTGCCTGGGTTCGACTTCGAACCCACGGCTTACTGTTCGTAAGTCGGGGCTGTCATCACTGGGCCACCGTTGCTCTATCGGAGATAATTGATGTTAATCGGTGTACCTACATAAATGAAACAAATATACCAATCGAATTGAGAACGATACATGTTCTCTTCTTTTTTAGAAGTCGGTTAATAAAAACTGAACAAACTACTTCTAGTGTCTGCTAGTTCTGAAAACGAACGTTGAGAATGTTGTGATTATGACTGGCCTGTTGGTCTAGTGGTTAGTGACCCTAACTGCTATGCCGGAGGTCGTGGGTTCGATTCCCACCCAGGACAAATGTTTGTGTGATGAGCACGATCATTTGTTCTGTGTCTGGGTGTAATTTATCTATAATATGTATGTATTTAGAAATATATAAGTATGTTTATCAGTTGTCTAGTACCCATAACACAAGCTCTGCTTAGCTTGGGACTAGATGGCGTTGTGTGATAGTTGTGGAATATTATAAAAAAAAAAAAATTGTTTTGAATATTCTAGAGAACATACCGTAGATACCTATGTATAATTATTATTATTGTCACATCGTTTTTTTAAAGTTTTTAAACTGACATGGTCACTGACACTACTATTAATATCATAAACGGGATACAACAAACACACACACACACACACACACACACACACAAACACACACATGGTAAATATCCCGTTTATGATATTAATAGTACCTACATCGTTTTTTTCCCTGGCACGTGTTTTTTATTTTTTTTATTACTGTATTCATAATGCTTTCCTACTGTTATATACATACCTAAGATGTTTTACGTAAGTGCTGACACTTGGGTCAATGCTATGTCTACACTTAATATTAGAAAGAGGAAAGATTTGTACCTATTTTTGTATGTTTGTATGTTTGTAATGAATAGGCTCAAAAAGTACTGGGCCGATTTCAAAAATTCTTTCACCCTTGGAAAGCTACATTCACCCTGAGTAACATAGGCTACTTTTTATCCCTGTATTCCCACGGGAACGGGATCTACGCGGGTGAAACCGCGGGACGTCCGCTAGTATATTATAATTATAGATGTAGGTACCTACTGTACCCCGCGACCTTCGTTCGCATACAATTATTATGAAAAAAAAAATCGGATGTTAGCAATTTCTTGAATAATCTATTTTTTTTTATACGCCTTAGTTACTCCTTATAACAGTAACTATCTGCCAGTAATATCCCGTTAAAATCGGTCTAGTCGTTTCGGAGATTACTTACACAGAATAAACAGATACACAAAAATTTAAGAAAATGTTTTTTTACAACAACCAACCAACCATATACAACTTCAAGCATTTAGTATTCAATTATTAAAAATGCAAAATAATAAAATTTCGCGGGCAACCTTGTCGCATTTACCTCATTTAGCCTCGAACTCTCGACAGAGATGTCTACGTACTCAGTGACAGAGTTAAAGAGAGAGAGAGGAGTTGTTTGCATTGCTGTTACAATAAATAAATACCGTATTTAAATAATGATTAATAAGTCGTTCGTAGTTTATAATTTGCCTAGTTTGTTTACTAATACCGACACATATTGTGTGTTTCTAGAACAATATGTACCTGTCCCCGATACAACATATTATTACCTATATAGGTACGCGCTCGACTTGGCGGGGGCACTGCCGTGCCCCCCGATTATTGAAGTGATAAAGTAAATATTTCTATCAATAATTATTATCACTTACCGCCTTATTAATAAAATAAAAATAATTAAACCTGGTTTAACTTACGGCATGCGAGATAAACCAGGCGTAGGTATATTTTTATTAATAAAGCGGTTATGGTTTATGCGTTTTTTAATAAATTTTAAGCTCAGTGTCCCGAAATTTATTTATTTATGAAAGGTAGCTTTACAGCTTACAGTAAAATAACTTAAAATTATTACAAAACAATACGCGTTTGTGGAATGTGATAAAACTAACTAAGTACCTAAGTATACTTAGGTAGTTAGTTAGCATTTTTATATACGAACTAATAACAATTCCTTTATTTAAAAACGTTGCCCCCACACTAGGAATTTCTCCTGTAGGTATCATGGGTGCGTTTACAAACATTTAAACTCACATACACAAACCAAACACCCAGACCCGAAACAACTATCTGTAGGCCATACAAATATATTTTGTTCCGTTCGGGGATCGAACACGTCGAACCCGCGACACGCAGCGTAGTCCAATCGCTCAGCCACAGTGCCGTCAAATATAAATATTAATAATTCCTAAACATATCAATATTGTCAATCAAATATGGAATGTTGAGTATAATATATGGCTTACGAAAATCTCAAATGTACCGCAATAAGAAGAGTTATCTGTGCACCAAGTCATTTTAAAACCCCGCCCGCCTATCGTTTGTTTGGTTGATTTCCCGGCCGCCCGCGACGCCCTACAGTCGCCCTCGGTTTTCTTATTTCATTGTCATATTACTATGTTACTATTAGGCTTCTATTAGGTATATAATTCATGTTATGTTTTCATATTAGAACTTGGTATTCGACTACTTTTAAGACGGTTTACTTATACTTAACTTTCTACAGTGCGATCAAATTATCTTGGCAGCTCCGAACTTCGTGCAGGTCATTTTGTTACAACGAATGTATGAAAGTGTTATGATATTTATTTTATTTGTATTTCTCACTGTTTAAATTAGATATTTTCTGATCGTTTAAGTATTGGTTTATCTGGCAATAACAGTTTTATTCCCAAGTTTACATGCGTAAAATTTCGCAAAGCCTATGTTCAGAGCTGCCAAGATAATTTGATCGCACTGTATGTAGGTACCTAAGTTCCTTATTAAGTAAAAGGTCTAACTATAGGTCCCGTAGAAACTATATTAATACCAGAAAATTAAATAATATGACGGCCTTAGCCAATTTATTGAACGAGTCTCATCAGACAATCTAACCTCATTACTTTACAATACAACGCATAATACGTAAGCGTTCAGTCTGTTTAGCAGCTAATTCTTATCATTTACTTCCAAATTTCAGCAATGTTATACGGCTAAATCTAAATGTCTACCGCGCCGAAGTTTAGAAACGCTCCGAAGAACATCTATACACGGCAAGGTTCTCGCGGTACGCTAAGAGTGGCCTACGTGACTGAGGGCCGCTGTGCAATGGCGCCCGGTGCCAAGCGAGATACACTCTTATCGACACACTCGTGGCTAGAATTTTTGACACAAATATTCCGTACACAATAAGTAACCTTCACGTATAACATAACTCCGTTGTCGGAATAAACCTCAACATGTTACATATCGGTGTAAAATATGAAATAGCACGTGTTAATTCTCGATCAGCTGATGAACCTGTTTTACTCACCCCAGGAGTGCGCCAACCCCACGGACAGTGCTAATAAAGCCAGCACACACTGCGTTCTACACATTTTATTTCATAGAATACAGATCCGTACAGTTAAATGCACATTTAGTTTGCAATACGTTGTACGAGTTTCACTGGAGATAGAGGGCGCGCGCGGCACTCGCGACCGCCTCTTTCTGTGGCTATTGAGAAACTAAAGCAAAACGCCGGTTTGCCGCGTACACGAAACGGAATCTAAATAGGTCCATTGAAAAAATGCTAGTGATGGCGGTCTTATCAGAGACAAGGAGGGCTTGTCAAATAAAATAGTCTTTGCGCTTTAAAAAAAACCAGATATTATATAGATAAGGTTTTTAGTTTATTATTAGATATATGTTTGGTAGGTGAGTTAATGTGTATTATAATGGGGTATCGGTTGATTCTGTATCGTGTCAGAAGTAATAAAATTCAAAGACAAAAATATTATAAGGTTTTTGTACCTATATAATAAAGTAGGTGCTTAAGTAATTAGGTAAACTGAAATAACTGCAAATACCTATATGTTGTTATAACTAGTGGTAAATAAAAAAAAAAATATATTTTTGAGCAGTTGTGGCTCAGTGATAGCGGCCCGACTTACAAACAGTGAGTCGTGGGTTCGAACCCAGTCAGGCGCATTACTTTGTGTAATTTATTTCATCATCACTGCTCTCAAAACGGTGAAAAGTACCTACCTACTGGGCCAAACCATGCTAAATATTTATGTGACCAAATGACAACCATTCCGCATCAAACTAAAAAAGAATCACGTAAATCGGATCATAAACCGCAGCGTAATCGGTGTACATACATAGAAAAAAAAAATATACCAATCGAATTGAGAACGGAGAACCTCCTCCTTTTTGGGAAGTCGGTTAAAAAAACCAAAATTTCATATTTTTTTGTCTTTCTCTTTGTCTGTTTGTACCTGCTAATCTCCGAAACGGCCAGCCGACTTGCAGTCAGACTTGGTCCAGACCAAGAATAATAAATAATTTTTAAATACGTCGCAATCACATCAGAAAAGGACAAATATGAAATCCGTTATTCCTAAATCAAATTAAACCTTGTATACTTAACAGTAAGTAAGTATTAATAGGTACAATTAATAAATTAATTTATCATATTTTTTTTTTTGCCAAATGATGTTTTGATGTAATAAAATGTTTCAATAAAATACATATTAAATTAATTAAAAACTATAAAATAAACAAAACTAACAATAAACTATAATAAGGCATCGAAATACTCCTCCTCAACGCTGTCAGCCGGTAATGTGCCCAAAAGACTGGCGGCATTGCCTCGTTGTATGGCAACACTTAGCCTCTGGTCAAGATAAAAGCCAGCCCTTGGGTCACGAGAAGCGTCAACGAGCTTATGATAAAAAGTACTTCTCCACAATTGTTAGGAATTGAAAGCAATAATAAAACCTTGAAGGTTAAGGGTTAGGTTTCATAGTAAATATTTCTAATATGAAACTTTTTTTTTTTTTTTAATCTTTATTTTAAAGAAGGCTTTTATCCTTAAAGGCAAGTCAGCCTCATCATAACATAAACTATTTTACACAAAACTAAACAAATAATAAAAATTAAAAAAACATATCAGCAAGGAGAATTGCTATCTCCGGAGACGGCTGCGCTAAAACTGGTGAACCGGTATCAAATTTATTTAAATTTAATTTAGACATCAAATATGAAACTTAATATTTTTTATTGATAACCACAAAATTGACATAACACAATCTATATCTAAGTAACTAAAATATATTATTAAAAGGAAAAAAATATTAAGTTTCAATTAACCAATTAGGGTTGATGGATAAGGTTAAATCAATTTAAACCAGGTTTCGGAGATTGCGGGGCTGTACGGATGCTCGGACGGAACATGACGAAATTTTAAGCGTTTCGTTTTTCGTCATTTGCCTACAGAACCCTGAAAAGAGTTCTGTTATGAAAATGCATGTTAGTAAGTTAGCTTTTTAGGATTCCGTACCTCAAAAGGAAAAAAACGGAACCCTTATAGGATCACTCGTGTGTCTATCTGTCTGTCCGACCATTCCCCCCCCCCCCCCCCTTATCTCCGAAACTACTAAGCCTAAAATCCTGAAAAAAAATACAGAAATTAGTTCAACACGTATAGACCACGGCACCCATCGAGTAAAAGTCCGACTTACACTTGGCCAGTTTTTTTTAAATACCAAAATGGCTTGCCGTAACTCGCCTGATGTGAAGCGATGATGCGGTCTAGGGAGAAGGTTTGGGGTATGCTCGTCATGTTTCTACGACAAATAAATATTTTTTTCTTTTTTTTCGTTCCCACTTGTCTATAAGAATACTAGCTGGGTTGTGGAAGTCTGGTGAGCAACTCTGACGAGCAACTCTGACGAGCACTTCTGACGAGCAACTCTGACGAGCAACTCTGACGAGCAACTCTGACGAGCAACTCTGACGAGCAACTCTGACGAGCAACTCTGACGAGCAACTCTGACGAGCAACTCTGACGAGCAACTCTGACGAGCAACTCTGACGAGCAACTCTGACGAGCAACTCTGACGAGCAACTCTGACGAGCTACTCTCACGAGCAACTCTGACGAGCAACTCTGACGAGCAACTCTGACGAGCAACTCTGATCAGCAACTCTGACGAGCAACTCTGACGAGCAACTCTGACGAGCAACTCTGACGAGCAACTCTGACGACCAACTCTGACGATCAACTCTAACGAGCATCTCCGGCGAGCAACTCTGACAAGTAACTCTGACGAGCAAGATAATTATGTTCGATTTGATTGGCCGAGTTTGGCCGAAAATGTCTGAGTAAAGATCGGCCGAAAGCGGTTTAGGTGTACGCCTGGTGTTAGGTTTTGCTCGGGTTCGTGGAACTTCAACCATATAATGGTGACACTTCGCAGTATCTTTGCTCGTCCGATAATAGATTGGGAATGGGGGATTTAGATTGTGTAATTCCAAAGCACACTCGCCAAAATGTAACCGATAAAAAACCGATAGATAGGCTGTGAACTTTGCAGCGATGTTCAAGGCTTTGGAGCTTACCTCTGACCAGGGCGTTGCTGTCAATGAGCATTGTCACGTCACTCAAAGGAAGTAAGGACCAACACCAAGGGTTGGGAGCTATTGAGCTTCCAACGCTTGTAGGTTAACCTTACCTAGCTGTTTTGGACACGTTTTTTCATGTGAACGATGCCTTAGTGTCTGGCAGGCGGCCGTCTGTAAGGCATCGTTCACACCAAACGTATTGTCCGCCGCTGACTGTGAGCACGCGTTACGGAGTTTATCGCTTTATATTTAACTTCTTGTTCACACCGAACCGACTATACGCTATTACGTAGATCCATAGAGACAGTAAGCGTACTCACAGTCGGCAGCGGACAATACGTTTGGTGTGAACGATGCCTAAAACGGTTTACCCTTGTTTGGCATCAACGTTTAGTCGAAAATCACTTCGACTAATTTCAGTTAGCATAAAGTCAGTTCTCATAATTATTCATTTGACCGAATAATTAATTGGTCGATTTTTATTTAGCATATTTATTTATTTGAAATAATATCATTTGACCGAATTTTCAAATGACACTTACACAGAATTAGATTTACTCAAAGCGATCGCATTTAATTTAAGATTAGTCTTAGTGATTACTTTTTCAAAATAAAAAAAATGCAAAAACATAATATATTTACAATGTTTTCTTTTACCTAACCTAACCTAACCATTTTATTTATCTGTTAATCGGACGACTAGACACTTCGAATGGCTGTTGCTAGTCGTCCGCTAAGTTTTTTCTTCGTGTTCCTATAATACGACCGTCTCGCGACAGTATCCTTTATGGGCGGCATGGGCACCGGGCCGTAGGCCGACGAAGGAGGCCGGCGGAGGCCCGGCACTTCGGGGACAGAAGATATTAGTGTTATTTAATATGCGAGCGAAGCGAGCGCGCGTCATGGATTACAGATTACATGCGTTGCATGTCCGCTAAGTAGATGAATCACCCCAATGTCTAGTAATAATAATAATAATGTAAATTTTATGTTAGTAAATAAATAAAGGACATAATAATAATAATAATCATCTGTGGCTCGAGTGTCAAAGTGACAAGTCAAATTTTTTTCTGTGTCCGATTTTAATATTAAAATTTAACAAATTTCCTCAATAAAACCGGCCCATCAATCCTGGAAACCACTCATCCATCAGCAAACAATGAGAAAAAAAAAATACCGTTTTACTGGACTGAAAATATACCACTGAAAATGAAACAGACACATAACAGAAAATAATGTCGAAATAAAGTCACCAATGCTGACCAGACGCCGAGCAAGACTGCAGCAGGCACACCCACCATCTCCGGGCTCGTCGCTCAGCTCCGCCTCGCAGCCGCCGGGACGCGCCACATCCGTGAGCGCCGTGTCACCGGTAGCTGCAGTTGCGTCGAGCTCGAGCGATGAGTTTTTCTCCCCGTCGTCGTCGATACCATCACCGCCGCCATCACCATCACCACCGCGGCGCGGACGACGAGGAAGAGGACGGCCACCAGCGGGCCTGGGACCTCGAGGCCAACCGGCCCCGAACAGGGTCCCCGCTGCCGGTGGAAATGTGTCGCGCATGAGATGGACTCAGTCCATAAATGAGAACGTCATGCACGCATATTATGGGGCTACAGAGGGAGGAAACAACCTGACCGCGTACCGTGTTCGGATGCTCTCTCTGTTTCAGGTGCTTGAGCCAGTTGTCAACGTGTCGGCGCAACGATTGTCGGATCAGGTACGGGTCATCCAGCGTAATCGTATGTTGGATGACACTGTGCTTGGTCGCCTGCGAACTGAAATGCAGAGTAGCCATGTCATTGCTACACCGTCGCAGGCTGTGGTACCTCCACAGTCTACAACAACAGCAACATCTAACCACGAAAACGACGTGAGTAATGACATGGTTACTGATGTAAGTACCCAGTGCAATGAGGAAATAAGGAGTACTTTGGAGGGTGCGGTTCGGGAATATCGCTTCATGAATCCCGAACTTAGACCGCGTTTACCTCGTTTGCCCATGCACAATAAAAATAGGGCGCTGGTGGCTGTTCTGGATTCGCAGTTGTCAAGCTATTTTGACAATTGCGAAAACCTTACTGATGCTCATTCAATCCTGTATTGCGCGGCTGTAACGGCATGTCGTGTAGCTCATGTCAAATTTCCAGATGACAGAGCTACACGACCGAAAGCAGCTGTACCAGCGTGGCAGTGCAGGATTGAACGACGCATTACTGGGGCCAGAGCATTCATCGGCAAACTCATCTGCTTCCAGGAGGGCAACAGTCGCCCTCGAGTGATGCGTTTTGTGAGGCGGGCATTTGCGGGGACTGATATCAGTCCTCGAGACTACATGTCCCGTATCACAGAACGCATTGACTTCTGGAAGCAGAAAGTGTATGCATGGGCAAGCCGTATCCGTAGGTATAAGCGAAGGGTGGAGCGATACACTCAGAATCGCACATTCCAAAGGGATGAAAGGTGGGTTTATAGGGCTTGGGAGCGACCGGACCAAGGTGTGGCTGACACGCTCCTGCCGGATGATGACGCCATGTGTTCGTTCTGGCGCAGCATCTGGTCGGTGCCTGTCAGCCATACTGAGGGTGAATGGACTCGAGATGTCGAGCGAGCGTGCGATCCAGTATCAGAAATGGGGGCAATCACTATCAGCCCCCAAGACGTTGCTCGTGCAGTCCGTCCGTTGCCTAACTGGAAATCTCCAGGGCCGGACGGACTGCACAATTTCTGGATCAAGTGGATAACAAGGTCGCACGCTCGCCTGGCGACCCTTTTCCAGTCAGCCCTGGAGTCAGGGTCGCTGCCCGAATTCCTGACAACAGGTATAACCCACCTGCTCTATAAATCAGGTAGTACCGCGGAACCCAAAAATTATAGACCGATTACTTGTCTTCCGACAGTCTATAAAGTTCTTACATCCATTTTGAGAACCAAAATTAACAAACACATTGATGACAATTCTATCATGTCTACTTCTCAAAATGGATGTAGGAACGGGTCCCGTGGTACGAAAGAGCTACTCCTTATTGATATGGCCATTAGCCAGCAGGTTCGCCGTTCCCGAAAGGATTTGTCGACATGCTGGATAGACTATAAGAAGGCCTATGACTCGGTGCCACATACATGGCTCATGAGGGTGCTAGAGTTGTATAAAATTGATACAACCCTGCGCACCTTCCTGATGTCGTGTATGGGGCAATGGAGGACAGTTCTTCGCTATCCAGGGTGTCGACAAATCCAGAGGAATAGCGAGCCGATAAGGATAGAGCGAGGTATATTTCAGGGTGACAGTTTGAGTCCTCTTTGGTTCTGCTTAGCCTTGAATCCTCTTAGCACGCTGCTGGAGGATTCAGGTGTAGGCTATCGGTTGAAGAGAGATGGTCAGGTTATATCTCACCTCCTTTACATGGATGACCTCAAACTTTTTGCCCCCAACGATTTGCAACTGATGGAGCTACTGAAGGTTACTGAAGCTTTCAGTAGCGCCATCAGGATGGAATTCGGGGTGGAAAAGTGTGCGGTCATGCATGTAAAACGAGGGGGGATTGTGGAATCCGTGGGAACCCAGCTCACGGATTCCATAAATCTTAGATCCCTCTCAGCAACCGAAACCTATAAGTATTTGGGTATGTCGGAAGCGCTGGGCATCAACGTTACCGACATGAAGCAATCGTTGAGGGAACGCTTCTTTGGCCGCCTGAGAAAGGTATTTAATAGTCTTTTATCAGGCGGAAATAAGGTGCGTGCCTTCAACGGTTGGGTCATGCCGGTTTTGATGTACTCTTTCGGCATACTCAAATGGACTCAAACAGAGCTAGACGCCCTGGATAGGCGGGTTCGTTCATTGTTGACGACATATCGAATGCATCACCCACGTTCTTCGGTTATGAGGCTGTATATCCCGCGGAAGTGTGGGGGTCGAGGCTTTTTAAATGCTAAGACTCTCCACAATCGTGAGATATGCAGTCTCAGGGAATATTTCCTGGAAGCCGACGTGGGGATGCATCGAGATGTTGTCGCGGTGGACACGGGCCTCACCCCGCTCTCCTTGGCTAAAGAGAACTGGCGCAAACCTGTAGTGCTTGACACTAACGACCGCATGGAGGTATGGCAGAGCAAGGAGCTCCACGGACGCTTTTTCCGGGCCCTGCACGGGCCCGATGTAGACTTCTTGGCGTCCGTAGCCTGGCTACGTTCCGGGGAACTCTTCGGAGAAACCGAAGGTTTTGTCTGTGCAATTATGGACGAAGTTATGATGACGAATAACTACCGGAGATTTATTGTGAAGGACGGTACGGTTGACATATGTCGGGCATGCCACCGTCCGGGCGAATCAATCCGTCACATTATCTCCGGGTGTTCTCGTCTGGCTAACGGAGAATACTTGCATAGACACAACCTTGTAGCCAGGATTATCCATCAGCAACTTGCTCTGAAATACAACCTTGTGGAATCGGAGGTGCCGTACTACAGGTATGTGCCCGACCCAGTTCTCGAAAATGGCAGTATCACATTGTACTGGGATCAATCCATCATCATAGAACTCAATCATCATAGAACTAGAACTAGTTTACTATTACTAGAACATGATTTTATTGCTGTAACGGAATCATTTCTCGATAATTCTGTTGAAGACTCTGAAGTTACGTGTAATGGCTACAACGTTATACGACGAGATCGTGGTACTCCGTGCGGCGGGGTGATGCTCCTGTCACGAGCTGGTCTACTCATGAATCGACGCCGAGATCTTGAGACGGATAGTGGTGAAGATCTATGGGTATCATGTGATATAGATGGTCGCTCGATATTTGTATGTGTCGTGTATATAAAACCCAGTGCAACTGATAACGACTATATGTCGTGGTTTTGTAAAATTGAAAGTTTCTTACAAACCATAAAGGGCACTGTATTAATTTGTGGTGATTTAAATTTAAATAGTGCTTCTGTTAATATTAATAATTATTTTTGTTACTTTTTGACTTTTTGTGGCTTGGCTGAGAAGAACGTTGTGAAGAATCTGCATGGAGGTATGCTAGATGTAGTGTTGGTCCACGAGAGCGTCGAGGTATCTGTTGGCGAGTCAGAAGGTATGGTACCACCTGATAATTACCACCCGCCCTTAGATATAACTTTAAAGTTTGACACAGCTTCACATGTTCGTCCTATGCCCGTTAGTAATAGTGATGTGTCTAAGGACTGGAATTTTAAAAAGTGCGATTATGAACGTCTTTATAATCTACTTAATGAGGAATCTTGGAGTACCGTAGTAGAGTCAACTGATATTACTTTTTGCACGAATACTTTTTATGAAATTATTTATAATATTTTTAACGACTGTATGCCAAAAAAACTACGTAATAGTGCCAGTCGCAAACGCTATCCTGTTTGGTACACCCGTGATATAATTGCGGATCTTCGACGTAAAACAAAACTACATCATGCTTGGAAAAAGTCCTCTTGTTTTAAGGAATACAAGGCATTTTCTGATTTAAGAGCAAACCTTAAGCACCGCATTAATATTGCATACAATTCATATTTACATCATGTAGAGCGTAATATAAAAAACAACCCGCGACAGTTTTGGCAACACATATCCACCCTTCGATGCAAAGGAGGATTTGAACCTACAATCAACTATCAGGGTCAATCACTCTCGGGTATCGATGCGGCTAATGCTTTTGCTGATTTCTTTGCCAGTGTTTTCTTACCTGAAACACCTGATTTAAATGTCTCACAAATATGTACTCTTGATACCGGCAGCAATAGTAACTCCATCAGTTTAGCACCATTTTCTATTAATGATGTAGAACGTGGTATCGGTAAATTAAAACTCAGTAGTTCTGTAGGCCCGGATAATATTCCAGCCAATATCCTTAAACAGTCTAAAGCTTCCATAGCCAAACCTCTATGTCATATATTTAATTTATCACTAAGCACTGGTAAATATCCGTCTCAATGGAAACTATCTAGAGTTACGCCTATACCGAAAACAGGGATAAAATCATCAGTTGAAGACTACAGGCCTATTGCTATACTGTCGGCCCCTGCTAAAGTATTCGAACACATTTTATATAAAGAAATTCAAAGACAAGTGGATATTTATATGTGCAATGAACAACATGGTTTTCGCAACAAAAAGTCAGTTAACACGAATTTGCTGACATTAGTTGATTTTATTTCTTCTCAAATGGACCGCGGACAGCAAGTTGATGTGCTGTACTTCGATTTCCGTAAGGCCTTTGATAGAATTAATAACGACATCTTGTTACGTAAGTTAAGTGCCATAGGATTTACACCCAGTCTTCTTCTTCTGATTTCTGACTATCTCCGTGACCGTCAGCAATTTGTTCGCCTTGGCTCATACAACTCACATGCGTATCATACACGATCAGGCGTGAGTCAGGGTTCCATTTTAGGGCCCTTGCTCTTCTTAATTATGGTGAACGATCTGCCACAAATTATAAAACATGCAAAATGTCTACTTTACGCCGACGATCTGAAAATATATGCAACTGTTGGCTCCGTGTCTGACTGTATGGCTCTCCAGCGTGATATCGATGCCTTGAGTGAATGGGCTGCCACCAACAAAATGGAATTTAACACATCCAAATGTCAAATTATGAGCTTTGGCCGCATGCGGAGTCCTATACAGTACGACTACGGAGTGAACAATGAGTCTATAGCCAGAGTATCCTCAGCCAAAGACCTCGGTGTAACGTTTGATAGCAAACTGACGTTCCATACACACATTATAGGTTTGGCTAAGGAATCTTTCCGACGCTTAGGTTTTGTTTTACGTAACTGTCAAGATTTTAATAACCAGGCAGTTATTAGGCTTTTGTTTAACGCATTAGTTCGGTGCAAGCTTGAAACTAGCGCTTGTGTGTGGAATCCTCACGAGGTTACCTATATGCTCATGCTGGAAAAGGTGCAAAAAGCTTTTCTCAGGTACCTCTACAAACGAGTGTTTGGATACTATCCCTATATGTATCCTACTAAATTCCTTTTAGGATGTTTAAATTTTAATTCCCTTAAAGTTAGGCGGGCTGTTGACCAAATAACAACAGCGTATAAAATCATACATGGTCACACCGACGCCTCAGACTTACACGCGGAGCTGTGTCAATTATTTGTTCCAAATAATTATAATCGCTCTAGAAAGCACAAATTATTTAATGTCCCATTTTGTCGCACTGTAGCTCGGTCCACCTCCCCTATACCGCGTATGCTAACGATGCTCAACGCGCTCGTGGAGACCAACCCTGAATTGGATTTGTTTGCTGATGAATGGAAGACGATAATGTTAGAATGCTTGTGGTTTTGCGAGAAGACCGAATAAAAGGATTAGTTAATTTAGTATTAATGGCTTTTGCTGTACTAAATGTAATAAATAAATAAATAAAATAAATAAATAATAAATAAATCACTGACAGGACTATTGTAGCCAATAAGCCTGATATAGTGGTGGTGGATCGATCAGAGCGGCGCGCAATGATTGTTGACATAACGGTTCCGCATGACGAGAACCTCGTGAAAGCTGAGAAAGATAAACAAATCAAGTATCTTGACTTAGCTCGCGAGGTTGTCGACATGTGGGATGTGAACTCAGCAATCATTGTGCCGATAGTCGTTACAGCCAATGGCTTAATTGCCAAGAGCCTCGAACAACATCTAAGGAGGCTCTCGTTAGGCAGCTGGATCAAGGGCTTGATACAGAGAGCGGTACTCCTGGATACGGCTCGTATTGTTAGGAGGTTCCTTTCTCTGGAGCCCTGACCGCCGGTAGCTTGGACCCTGTTCCCGATACCGGTGGGCTACAATTTTTTATATTTTTAAATGTTTTTTTTTATTGTTTTTATGAGAAATATTTAAAAATGTAATAAGTTTGTGTAAAGCTAAATAAAGGAAATAATAATGTGACTCATACATGCAACGCATGTACTCCATGACGCGCGCTCGCTGCGCTCGCATATTAAATAACACTCATATCTTCTGTCCCCGAAGTGCCAGGCCTCCGCCGGCCTCCTTCGTCGGCCTACGGCCCGGTGCCCATGCCGCCCATAAAGGATACTGTCGCGAGACAGTCGTATTATAGGAACACGAAGAAAAAACTTAGCGGGAACCTAACCTAACCAAACCAATTCTATCTTTTGATCTATAGCGCAAATGTTGTTATCGCAAATTTCGAACAAGTAACATTAGATCAAAAGTTGTTCGGCGAAACAAGGGTGAACCCAAATGAACATTATACATTTTGATCAATAGCGCAAACGTTGTTATCGCAAATAAATATTCGATGAAATGATATTATACAAAATGATTATTTTCTTATACGTTGTTCGAACAAGTAACATTATATCAAAAGTTGTTCGGCGAAACAAGGGTAAACCGCCTAAAACCCAAGTCAAAACCCTTTGCAAGTGCAACATGAGTGGAAATGAAATTCTGTATGGCAGATCAAGGAATACAATTACTGCTACGGGCCCGCGCTTGCTTAAACCGGCACTGGTTCTTTCCTGTACGTCTGCGGAAGTTACTGGACCAAAAACATGTTTATGTTTTAAATTGACGCTGGTTTTCATGACTGTACATATCATCATTCTCCTGCCCTTATCCCAATTTATTTTGGGTCGGCGCAACATGTCTTCTTCTTCATACTTCTCTATTTCTCGTCGTCAGACGTCACATTCTTGCTAGCCATATCATCCTTCACACAGTCCATCCATCATTTCTTTGGTCTTCCTATACTATTAGAGCCATCTACTTTCATACTCAACATTTTCGTCACAACATTTTCTTCATTCCTTCGCATCACATGTCCATACCACGACAATCGATAGACTCCTAAAATACAGGTCCAGGCCTAGTTTGGGGGTTAGGATCTCATAAATTGTGACAATATACTTGTGTGCTCTCATAATGTGACTGTGCTAGTAACTTGTATTTATAAGTGTCAAATAAACATTTTTTTTTTATTGATTACCACACAACCATGACTGTAGGGTCTTTATGTACATATGTAACCCATATGACGGATATAGGTAATGCCATTCCCAAACGTAGGACAATGTCACAAAACAAGATAAATCTAGATCACTACGATAATGGCTGACGGACTTCCGGTCACTATACAACTACTTCCGACCTCACTTCCCTATTGATCCGTGATTTCCGAGAACCGAGAAACCGACTATTAAGTAACTAAAATAAAATTAAATCTGCGACTAGTTCTTTGTGAAGGACATTTTAAGAACCCAATAGGATTTGTCAACATTCGATGCTCGTGGCCAAATAACAGCAGCCGTAGGGTTTCTATCTTTAGGGTTAAATAGCACTGCCGAGGCTGCGGGTTGTTCGAAAGAGATACCTCGGCCCCGGAAGGCTAAGGGCTAAGAAGGAACATGGGTGGTTTTTAGTCAGTAGAAGTCTGATACATCAGTCATTTTGATGATTTCCAAACCTCCTAAAAAAAATTTTTGCCACGGTCGGGCCGTCGACCATATGTTTTCTAAGTGCCTCGGGTGCTTCCCGAGGCACTTATCTATATCGATGGTCCCGGCTGCCATTTGTAGATCTTTGCCATTTGTAGTCGTAACCGTTAACCCGAAAGCACAGATTAAATCAATGCCAATTATCATCAATTAAATTTAATCTCACAGACAGACACAAAAAGCCTGGATGATGATGACAGATAATTATGTTGGAGTCCTTACTACCCTGACCCTGAGTGTATATATTTATAATGACCATGATAGTATTTAAAAAAAACCGGCCAAGAGCGTGTCGCGCTCAGTGTAGGGTTCCGTAGTTTCCCGTCCGTCACAATAAGTGTTCCCATTTATGAGTTTAAAGGTGGGTATATATTATGTTTTTTTTTTAACTTTTTTTAGCTAAGTATATTTTTAATTTTTTTTTCACTTTCAAAATGATTTTCCTAGAAAGTCCTTATAAAGTTCTACTTTTCATATTTTCTACAAACTAATGGTTCAAAAGTTAGAGGGGGGGGGGGGGGGCACACATTGTTTTTTACTTTTGGAGCGATTATTTCCGAAATTATTGACATTATCAAAAAATGATTTTAGTAAACCCCTATTCATTTTTAAATACCTTTCCAACAATATACCACACGTTAGGGTTGAAATTTAAAAAAAAATCACTTCCCACTTTACATATAGGGGGGCTACCCTAATAAAACATTTTTTTCCAATTTTTATTTTACCACTTTGTCGACGTGATTGATACACATATTGGTACCAAATTTCAGCTTTCTAGTGCTAACGGTCACAGAGATTAAGCGAGGACGGACAGACGGACGGACGGACGGACATACAGACATGGCGAAACTATAAGGGTTCCTAGTTGACTACGGAACCCTAAAAATAAACAACCAAGTGCGGGTTGGAACACGCACTGTCAAAGGTTCCGTAATGGGGATAAATATTTACGCTACCACAGCATTAATTTTCTAGGTCATTAGGTCTTTCTGTTCGAAAATGGCAAAATGAAGTTATATCTGCAGTTATAACTGAAAATATCATAATTATTATTATTATGTCTCAGTAACAACACTATGTCGTCTTTAGTTCTTCGTCTTGTCTTAAACTTTCGTTCTTTGTATGCACATTAATTAAAAACTTTAAAATAAACTAAGAATAATCTATACAAGGGCATCAAAAAACTGCTCCTCAACGCTGTCAGCAGCCAGTACCCAAATTAGTCTCTGGTCAAGGTAAAAGCCAGCACTTGGGTCCTCTCTTAACTTAAATATTTTCAGAACTATCCACCTCATCAACATCATCTGCTTAACAACTGAATACCAGTATATTTTTTATTTTTTTTTAACTCTCCACGTATTAGTTGGTATTTATTCGGACACATTTATAAAATGAAGTCTAAAGTCGTATTTTTTTGCAAAATTGTTTACCTAATATTATTATGTGCTCTCTCAGCTCTGCTTGTATTACCTTTTTTTAGCTGTGGTTTGTTTCACAAACCCTTGTCACGTATCGATTTTACATTATGGCAGTGGAATACATTACGTATAAACGCAAAGACAGACGTACAGACTGACAAGAATAATAAGAGCCCTATTTCCTCAGTAGTGTACGGATTTACGGAACCCTAAAAAGTATGATTTATAGGTACAGTAGGTACGGTTGTTCAGTTTCTTATCTGATTTATTAATCATAATTATTTATTTCTAAGGACATTGAACTTTGCAAGTGTAACGTTCTACTCGTTTATATTGTATTGTGACGTATTTCCTACTTTAGAATTGCCATTTAAGGTTAAACCTTGTGAAGTTGTGATGCCTGTCGGGGCTGCGGGTTGTTTGAAAGAGATACCGCGGTCCCGGACACAAAGGGCTAAGAAGGAACATGGGTGGTTTTTAGTCACTATGCTTTAATGATTAGTTAGGCCATCACTTAGTAAAGGTTTTTACAAAAACTGTCAAAACCTTTATTATGTGATGGCCTGAGTGAGTACGGCAGTAAGTTTGTCATCATCATCATCATTTCAGCCAAAAGACGTCCACTGCTGGACATAGGCCTCCCCCAGGCGTCGCCACATTGACCGGTCCCGTGCGTCTCTCATCCAGCGGGTTCCTGCAACCTTGACCAGGTCATCGGTCCACCTAGTGGGAGGCCTTCCAACGCAACGTCTTCCGGTTCGCGGTCGCCATTCCAGAACTTTACGGCCCCATCGGCCATCCGTTCTGCGAGCAATGTGCAATGTGTGTGTGTGTGTAAGTCTTTTAGCTATGAAAAATATGAATGAACTCCACATATCGCACTCCATCAGTTTATGAAAGCGACATCTGTTAGTTAACTATTCAATTATTTGTGTACGTGTGTCGGTACCATTGGTATGATTTATTCTGTCGTAGACAATCAACGAAATGCAGGACTGTTGATACGGTTTTCATATGCATTAATAGATGGCGTTAGTTGTTTTGAATAAAATTTTACATCTATACTATCTATACTAATATTATAAAGAAGTAAAGTTTGTGTGTTTGTATATTTGTTAAATTGTAAGGGGTAATCTCGGGATCTACTGAACCGATTTAAAAAATTCTTTCACCAATAGAAAGCCACTTTATTGCTTAGTGTCATAGGTGTCATTTTTATCCCTGTATTCCCACGGGAACGTGATCTACGCGGGTGAAACCGCGGGACGTCCGCTAGTTTCCAATAAAGCTAACAGCTTAATAGACTTATTCTCTCTTGTTGTCAGTAAAACTAGTGCCTCGGAAAGCACGTTAAGCTGTTGGTCCCGGCTGCCATAGATAGATCTTTGGCAGTCGTTACAGGTAGTCAGTGACCTGAAATTCTGACATCCAGTCTTACCAAAGGGTATCGTATTGCCTAGTATTAACTGGGTTGTGGAGGTCAAATAGGCAGTTGCCCCATGTAAAATACTAGTATTCAGCTGCATCCGGTTAGACTGGAAGCCGACCCCAATATAGTTGGGAAAAAGCTAGGCAGATGATGATGAGTAAAACTAGTATTGAAGCTGATTATGTACAAACCTACTAAAGACAAAGAACACATGTTGAGGTGGAGACATATAGATGATACCATATTACCCGTTTTCAGTAATATATTAAAATGATTGTGATGTTGTGGGTGGTAATCGGTGAAGTTAAACAATTAAGTAGCTCAGAATAAGAATAATTTATTAGTCAAACATGTGTTTACATAAACTGATTAATCAGACATGCAAGGTATTGAATAAATAGATGTTGTGAGCGTCCATGAGAAAATCTTATTATAAAACTTATATTTTGAAAAGCAAGCCTACCGCTAGCGGTACCCGCACGGCCCTTACATAAATAAGGTTACCTATACAACTAATTAGGTTATTACTACTTACTAACTAATCTAAGTAATATAGAATCCTACTCGTATGGAACAAAGGTGTGTGCAAAATTATTGTTCAATCGGATAGGAGAAACTGTTTTAAAATTCCGTTGCAAGATTTGACCCGGCAAGTTGAATAAAAGTTTATAATTATTTTACATGATAGGAGAAGCAAGCATTTCTTAATTATAAAATAGGTCGTATTTAAATTACATTTTAAATCCTGGTGTTCTTTCTAAACCTACGAATTCTTATTTTTTTGGGGCTGGTAAATCATCAAATGACTCCTCCCGCTCTAGGCAGAGCGGTGAGTGTCAGAATTCTACTGACTAAAAACTACCCATGTTCCTTCTTAACCCTTTGTGCCGAGGCCGCGGTATCTCTTGCAAACAACCCGAAGCCCCGACGGGGACCTACGAAAATTTAAATCATTTAAAAAAAATAAGAAGTGTCGTTAAGATTATACTTCAACAGTAACGGTAACTTGTGCGCTAGGCTTACGCCAATTTGCCAATAAGTCAACGAGAGTCAGGTTTCTTAGTGCTGAGTAGTACGTAGGGGTGTTGTTGATAGTGGAAGTGACATCTTTAACAGCTTCACATCGTGATCCTTCGTGATTACCAGCACACTGACAGACTGGCTCATGTACCTCGTTCAGGGTACAGTTACCGTCGTTAAGACAATAACCACCACACGCGTACACTCCACACCTCTCCCCTGAATACCCGGCATTACATCTGAAACAATCAGAATTTTGAGGTCAGATCATTTCCGGTATTTATCTGGAGAGCTAGAAACTGATGCGGAAGCCTTTGAACAGTTGTGAGAAAGAAAAGGCTATTAAAAAAATACTTAAATTCAATCATGCATACTCCTTTAAATGCGGTGATCTTTGCCTTTGCAGAAACTTCAATGGGGATAGAATATCAATTCACAAAGTGATGAATATGTTTTACCTGCATGTAGATAGTCCCTCATCATCAACACTGCAGTTCCCTTGGATGCAGTAGTTCAGACAGTCTGATACCTCGCATCTATCACCTACATAATCACCTTTACATTCACAGACTGGCTCACTGTTCTCGTTTAAGGAACAGGTGCCGTTATTCAAACAATATCCATAACAAACGTTGACTTCACATCTCTCCCCTGTGTAGCCGTTGTTACAACTGAAATAGCGGAAATGTTAAACTTTACATTCTCTAAAGTAGTTTAAACAAGGAAACGATCAGAAGGAGTAGAATAAGTTTTACCTGCATGTAGGAAGTTCCTCATCGTTAAGACTGCAGTTACCATGCAAACAATAATTTTGACAGACTGAAATTTCACATCGCTGTCCGATGTAGCCATGAGTGCAATTGCAAACGGATGTCTCACTATCGCGTACACCGTGAACACAAAACAGGTCGACATCTGTTGTATATTCTGTTGTCTGTTCAGTAGTGAGAGAGATGTCGGTCACTGTGGTTATCGGCAGCAGACTCGATAGAGCTTCACAGTCCTGAATGCCTCGAATCTGATCTTCAATTTTATAGTTGGTAGTTATAGCGAGATCTTTGTCAGTATAGAACGAACATATCTGTTCGGGTTGTTCCGAGAGCTCCGCGTACTTTGACCTTTGCCAAACGATATTTTGGTCGTCGCTACGATTCACCCAGTACATGTAATCTTTAGAGACTGTCAACTCTTTTCCTGTAGAAAATTGTCCACGTCCAAGAGCATATTTATATCGTTCGTTGTTTCCGTCTAGATCTGCACATTTCAAATACTCATAATTATAGTAACCATCCTCGTTGTAACCATCAAAATAATAAACCACCTCAGTTTGTGGGTCAATAACCAGGCTCAACACGTCAGCATATTTGTATGTTTTATGTAAAATCTGTCTCTCGAAACCATTAAATCGAGCTCTCTCGATGCTCGCTTTATAATAAATATCATTAATGTTAGTGTTGATCCAGTAAATGTACCTGTAAAATTAATAAATATAAGGTCCCATTAAAATAAGTGGACGAATAACACAGCGTTCAGTACGTCTAACCAAAGACATCTGAACAAAAAAACACTAAATAAAGTGTTTTTATTTACTAAAAAAAAAAAAATTGCCGGCACTCTAGAACCAACTCATCCTTAATGAGTAGGTACTTAAATGCGATTTTCTTATTTTTTTTTTTACTATCGTCCTTATTTTGGTGGTCTGAATGATTTCTGATTTGTCCACCTATTTTAATGGGACCTTATATATTGCATATCTCGAGAGGGAATCTATTTCTTAGGTAGTGTAAAACTATCATTGATAACGAACCCTCTACAGCTATCCACGGCGATATCACTAGGAGTCCGGCGTTCGATCTTGATTAAAATATTTCCGCTACCACTGTTAACGGATCCGAGTTTTAATGAAATCCAGTTGATGCTGTTGTCATTATTATCAGTAAAGAATAGTGTCTGCGTTGCCGGGTCGAAGGCAATTGAATGAATATTTCTACCATTTCTCTCTATATAACATTTATTTTCTTCGGAATGCAAGTTATAACCACATACAGTGTCATTGTTACTTTGTTTGTCGACATACAGCATCGTGTTGTGAGATTCGTCGTAAGCTAACGCCGTGACATTTCGGGAAATTAAATCAACAGTGTTTGTTTTAGTTCCATTGGTATAAAACATGAGTTTTTCTCCTACACCTACCGCAATGTCTGAAACAAAACATAACATTTCACCAGTGACGAAGTGCCAATAATACAAAAAGGCAAAAAAAAACCGGATTTTTTTCTTCGGCTAAAAATAAATTTGTTTATTTTTTGTATTATTTATTTAGTGTATATTTTAGTTCTTTTTCTGTTTTTTTAACCTCGTTTTCGATATCAGCGACTCCTAAAACCATGAAATTCACACTCATGTCGAAAAATCCAAAAAAAATCGTCTAGCCAAAGCCATGTTGTATTTGAATTTTTGACCGTTGAGGACGTAATCAGCTCACCTAGATAACCCGCAAGAATAAAACTATATATTCGTCCGCATAACATAGTCTCGATTCCTGCCTTGTCATAACCCGATTGTAGGCAAATTGTGGACTGTATTTTAATTCTACAATAAAATTAGAAATCGCTGACACAACTAACTTTTAATATTTGACAAGTAATAAAGAATAAAAAACATAGATATATAAAAAGGTCGCAACATCATCCCCCCCGTGTAGCGATGCTGCACAGCTACTGGAGCCCTTCCAGTGCGGCTAACTTTCTAGCGGGCCTCTTCAGTGTTCCGCCTTTAGTGACAACGTCAGCTACGCGCACGACCCCATCTTTTCCTGGGTACACTTTGGTCACGCGCCCCATAGGCCACACTCCTCGGGGTAGGTCAGGATCCACGACTAGGACAACGTCATCAACAGCTACATTACGATATCCTTCTCCTTGCTGTCTCTTTATCTTCAGAAGGGGTAAGTATTCTTTGAGCCACCTACACCAAAAAAATCTCAGAGAGGCGAAGAGCTTTTTTCCACGCTTTTCTTAACGAAAAAACTCCGTCGTCCCGAGGGGTAGGTAACTGCTGATTTGATGAGCTGCCTATTAAGAAATGAAAAGGTGTGAGGCTTTGATATTCATTATTAGCTGCAACATATGTCAGAGGCCTCGAATTAACAATTGCTTCGGATTCTAATAAAAGCGTGTGGAGTAGTTCTTCTCGTGGGGCTCTTGCTCTTAAAGTCACCTGAAGAGCTGTCTTTACGGAGCGTATGAGCCTCTCCCAACAGCCACCCATAAAAGGCGATGCAGGTGGAATGAAGCTCCATTCAATTTTATTATCGGCGACAAAATCTTGTACAGCGTCGCAAAAGAATTCAGCTAACTGACGGTTTGCGCCAATAAAAGCGGTTCCGTTATCTGACAGGATTTTTCGTGGAACACCTCGACGGGCCATAAACCGACGCAAGCAGGAGATGGCGGAATCAGCAGAAAGGTTTGATACAATTTCTAGGTGCACTGCTCGCGTTGTCAAACATGTAAACAGTGCCACCCATCGCTTCTCTCTACGACGACCAATAGAGACATCCACAGGGCCAAAGTAATCTAAACCAACGTTGGTAAATGGACGACTATAACAATCAAGCCTAACATCAGGCAAATTTCCAGTAGCCGGCGTTTGAGGTGATGCTTTTCGTTTCAAGCAAAATGTGCAATTTCTTGATATCTTCCGGACCTCACTACGGCATCTCAAAATCCAGTAACGCTGTTTTAACTCATTGCAGACTAATTCGTTAAAGGCGTGAGCAGCTTTAAGGTGGTAGAACTGTATTAGGAGGCGAACAGCTGGATGACGACCATCAAGTATAATCGGAGACGTGGTGTTGTAGTCCATATTCTTCATATATTTTACCCGGCTGTCCAGCCTAAGTAAGCCTTCTTCGTCTAATACCAAAGCCAAGGAGTGCAGTTTGCTCATTTTAGGTATCTTGGATTGTGCAACACGGTCAATTCTGGGCCAAAACTGTCTAACTGAGTCTTCTTTAAAATGGCGTTTTCTGCTTTCTGCATATCTGAAGTAATCTGAACCAGTCAATGGTGAAAACTTGGAAGAAGAGGTATTAGTGTTCAATTTAGAATTTTGACCTTTAAAACGTGGTAAAAGAGATCGAAATTTATACGCGCATTGGTAAACGCGCGCGGTTGCACGCACCAATCGATTCCACTTACTGAAACGTAAAGGATTTGGAATTACCGGCGAAAGAAACTGACCACAACTTGTGAGACCCACAATCGCTTCAGATGGTTTCAGTTCCTCTGAACCGGTTGAGGTTCCAAAAGTTGATGGTGGTTTAGGCCATTCCGACTGTGGGTACAAGAGATACTCTGGTCCGGATAACCAACGGCTTAAGTCAGTGTCACGGTCTTTTAACCTTGTCGCATCATCTGCTACGTTCAAACTACCTGGCACATATCTCCAACTATTTACATTTGTTGACTCAGTAATCTCACCGACACGGTTGGCTACAAATGGCTTAAAAGTACGAGCATCACTTCGAATCCAACTCAAAACAGTGGTTGAATCCGACCAAAAGTATGTATGGTCAACTTGAACGTCGTGACCGGTAATGATTGTATTAGCAAAACGAGCAGCAATCAGAGCTGCCTGCAGCTCTAAACGTGGTATAGATGTAGGCTTTAGAGGTGCTAAGCGCGCCTTTCCACCAATGAGTGACAGCTTTACCGAACCGTCTAAGAAAGTGAAACGCCAGTATGCAACACAGGAATACGCTTGCTCACTTGCATCAGCAAGTACATGGAGCTGTCTGTCACTTATTGTTTTATCTTTAAAACCATATCTATGCCATCTAGGAATACTGATTTTTGAAATATTGGATAGCTGCCGCGACCAAAATAGCCATTTCTGGACAATGTCTGATTGCAACTCGGTATCCCAGTCAATCCCTGTTCTCCATGTTTGTTGAAATAATATACGTCCTTGAATTACAAAAGGAGTTAAGAGACCAAGGGGGTCATAAACGCACATTAAATAAGATAAAACTTTACGTTTAGTTAATTTATCATTGCTATCGATTTGGGACTCGTTCTGAAAATTGAAGGTGTCGTTCTGAGGATGCCAATTAAGACCTAAAGTTCGAACGACATCCTCGGTCCCTGCGTGAATATTTTTGGAAGTTGCAGCACGCAGGTCTTCAGGAACGCCAGTGAGTGCGGCGGGCTCGTTTGAAACCCAACCACGCATCTCCATTCCTGCTGACCTGTGAACTGTGATAATGTCAACTGCAAGCTGCGAAGCCTCCTGAACGTCATCCATACTGCCTAAATAATCGTCCACGTAATGATCATTAATGATAGCTTTTGCGGCCGCAGGGTACAACGTCTGTAGTTCGTGTGCGTTGCGATTTTTAATATAAAGAGCCGTGCACGGGCTGCATACAGCACCAAAAATTACAGACGTCATTCTAAACTCTTTTAACTCGCTACTGTGATCCTGTCTCCATAAAAAACGCAAAGCATCTCGGTCATGTTCTCTCATTTTAATCTGAGGAAACATCTCCTTTATGTCAGCAGTCAAAGCAACACGACCTTCGCGAAATCGAAACAAAATATGGAGAAGGGATTGTAGCAAGACAGGTCCCGGAAAAAGAAGGGAATTAAGGCTAATCCCGGAGGTCTTTGCAGCTGCATCATGCACAACTCGTAATTTCTTTTTCTGAGGATGTATAACAGGAAAATGTGGTAAATACCAACGAACTTTATTGATATTATAGTTTGTTGAATTAATCGCATTGTGATACGTGTCCTTGGGGCACTCTTCAGCATATCCTTTTTCAAACATATTATTAATGAAAGTGCAGTAATCCTTTTCAAAATTGGCGTCACGTGCCATACGTTTTTCTAGACCTAAAAATCTTGACAGCGCATGTGGGTAGCTGTCAGGTACATCTGGAATATCGTTACGCCACAATATAGTGGGAGAGCCGGCTGCAAAAATACCTACCTCATCAGGTACCCCAATAGGCTATCTTTAGATCGTTAACCGACACTTAAACACGTAAAAAAAATCAGGTCTGCCAGTGCCGATCCTGCCGGGTCATGGAAAAAATTCATATTTTATGTCGTATTTTTTTGGTGAAAATTACGTCACAAGGTACCCGAATTAAAGTGCTGGCAACAGTTAACCATTGATTAATTACCTAAAAAAAAGTAGGTCTGCCATTGCGCACTCTGCCGGAAGTACTTGGCAGACCTCTAAAATATGGCCCCTCCAGCACCATGAACCTACCTCATCGAGTTCCCTGATGGAACCTACGCCAAATAATAGCCAAGATGCCCTCGATAGAGGATCAAAAGGTCTGCCAGGTCTAATCTTGCCGGAACTTAGTGTTCAAAGCATTTGAAGTTGGTATGGTAGGTAGGCAGCATTATTTCATACAAAGAAGAAGGGGCGAAATGTCCCTTGTAACACTCCTATGTATCAAATGAAAGAGCGTAAAAAAATAGATCATTTTATTCCAAAACAGTAAATGTGTGAATACTGGGGGAAAAAAGTTATTCACCGATAAAGAGAGAAAATATTTTTTTTATTTTTTTTCATCGGACATACTTGGGTGAGGTGTCTATTGATAGGTCTTTTAAAATGACCGTGATGTTTCAAAGATCATTTTTTCTCAATGTCAATCGTTTGAAAGATAGACAGTTTCAAAGTGCTAAAATGTGTCCCCACCCCCTCTAACTTTTAAACTAAGAGAGTGAAAACTCTAAAAAAATATATGCTGTAGATCGCAATGAAAAATTACAACCAAGATTAGTTTGAACGAGATGAAGTTAGCCGTTTTTGAGATATAGCACATTTAAAAAACCGCAAATATAACTTTGTCATTCATACAGTTACTATGAAAAACAAACTTATCACAAAATGTGTATTTCTGTTGCCGCTTTAACAAAAAATAATACAAATTAAAGGTGGCTCCTACGATGGTACGGAACCCTTCATGTGCGAGTCCGACTCATACTTGGCCAGTTTTTTTTTTTATCCAATTTATTTTTTTCCAATTATTCACACCGTCCATCACACGTTTACTGTGTGAGTGAATAATTGATTTATTTTTTCCAATTTTTCACACGTTTACTGTGTGAATAATTGGAGAGAAAAGTTATTCACCTTTAAAGAAATGATTTTTTAATTTTTTAGACTCAAGTATTCGCACTTTTTACGATGACATCGTCCGAATTTCTCATCATCATTATTTCAGCCGAAAGACGACGACCCGCCCCGCCCTTTGCACGGGTGAAATTGCTGAATATAAACCTTTATCTTGAATTACTCTGTCTATTTCTAAAAACTGCATTAAAATCCATTGCGTAGTTTACAAGATCTAAACGTAGAAACGCGTTCCTTAAGGTGTCGGGCGTAAAGAATAGCACCATCCCATATCTACCCGTGAGTGTCGCAAGAGGCGACTAAGGGACGTACCAGAGAATGGGCAGCAGCATTCTACTGTGCTTTGTTATGACCTTATTGCGCTTGCCAACCCGTCTGCCAAGCGTGGCGATTATGGCAAACCTTCCCAAATGGAAATGAGCGCACAAAAATGGTACTAGTACCCCTCGACTACGGTAGCGGTCGAGGCAGCGGCGTGGCAAGGGAAAAGGTCCGGCTACCTAAAAGTAACGGAACTCGAAGAGGAATTGAGCAGGTTGCGATGGAGTATTGTGGAATTATTTGAGGTCCGAAGAGAGGGGGAGGACACGATAATCCTGAAATCCCACTCTACTTCCGAGAGGGTTACCGGCAGTCCCAGGGTGGTGTTGGGATTATCGTCCACAAGTCCCTCATGAATAACGTGGTGAAGATCGAGAGTGTGTCGACCAGGGTGGTGTACCTTATACTCAGAATATCCTCAAGATGTGTGCTGAAGGTCATACAGGTCTACGCGCCGACCTCGGGACACCACGCCGACGACGAAGGGGAGACCATGCATGAGGATATTTATAAAACCACACACTGCTCGCAGAACGAATGACGGATGGGGCCGAAAGTTCTGGAGTGGCGACCGCGAACTGGAAGACGTTGCGTTGGAAGGCCTCCCACTAGGTGGACCGATGACCTGGTGAAGGTTGCGGGGATCCGTTGTATGCGAGATGCACGGGACCGGTCAATATGGCGACACTTGGGGGAGACCTATCTCCAGCAGTGGACGTCTTTCGGCTAAAATAATCATCATCCTCAGCCTATTATGTTCCCACTGCAGGGACTCAGGCCTCCTCTCTGGGAGAGGGATGGGCTATAATCCAACACGCGTGCCCAGTGCGGGATGGTAGATGTCACAGATCTTAGAATTTTTTGGTTCTAAGATATGCCGGTTTCCTCGCGATATTTTCCTTCACCGTTTTGAGAGCAGTGGTGTTGAAATAAATTACACAAAGTAATGTGCCTGCCTGGGTTCAAGCCCCACGACTTACTGTTCGTAAGTCGGGGCAGCCACTGGGCCACCACAGCTCTGATGAAATAATGATGATTAGAAATCACACAGAAACACATCGCCGCCATTTTCAAAACTTCGTTGGCCCTGCTCGTGCTTGGGACGATGTCATCGTAGAAAGTACGAATACTTTTTGAGTGTATTGCTCATAAACACACAAACATCGTAACGGATTTGGGTCTACCTTTTTTAGCAGAATTTTTTATACCCGAATTTTGTTTTGCATAACAGTGGATGGCAGAAACTTCATTTCGCAGAAAATCATTTGGCATACACTCATTTACCATAAATTCAAAACGCATAATTTTGTAAGTCAGAATCATCTTTGAGCATAAACTTCATTTCCAGAACCATCATTTCGCCGAAAATTCATAATCAGAATCGTCTTTTGGCACGCATTTCATTTCATACATACGTGTAACATGCAATAATAATAATAACTTTTATTATTAATTATTATTATCAGCTCACCCCGGCTATAATTTCTAGCTGAGAACATTAAATGTATGTCAAAAATAATAATTATTATTATTATAATAACTACCGGAGATTTATTGTGAAGGACGGTACGGTTGACATATGTCGGGCATGCCACCGTCCGGGCGAATCAATCCGTCACATTATCTCCGGGTGTTCTCGTCTGGCTAACGGAGAATACTTGCATAGACACAACCTTGTGGCCAGGATTATCCATCAGCAACTTGCTCTGAAATACAACCTTGTGGAATCGGAAGTGCCGTACTACAGGTATGTGCCCGACCCAGTTCTCGATAATGGCAGTATCACACTGTACTGGGATCAATCCATCATCACAGACAGGACTATTATGGCTAATAAACCTGATATAGTGGTGATGGATCGATCAGAGCGGCGCGCAATGATTGTTGACATAACCGTCCCGCATGACGAAAACCTCGTGAAAGCCGAGAAAGATAAACAAATATAAACAAATCAAGTATCTTGACTTGGCGCGCGAGGTTGTCGACATGTGGGATGTGGACTCAGCGATCATTGTGCCGATAGTCGTTACAGCCAATGGCTTAATTGCCAAGAGCCTCGACCAACAGCAGATCAGCTGGATCAAGGGCTTGATGCAGAAAGCGGTACTCCTGGACACGGTTCGCATTGTTAGGAGGTTCCTTTCTCTGGAGCCCTGACCGCCGCCGCCGCCGCCGCCGCGTAGCTTGGACCCTGTTCCCGATACCGGTGGGCTACAGTTTTTTATATTTTTAAATGTTTTTTTTATTGTTTTTATCGGAAATATTTAAAAATGTATAAAATTTGTTAATATATGAATAAAGGGAATAATAATAATAATGACGTCACTCATACATGCAACGCATGTACTCCATGACGCGCGCTCGCTTCGCTCGCATATTAAATAACACTAATATTTTCTGTCCCCGAAGTGCCGGGCCTCCGCCGGCCTCCTTCGTCGGCCTAAGGCCCGGTGCCCATGCCGCCCATAAATGATACTTTCGCGAGACGGTCGTTATACCGTATAAAAATCTACCAAATACAATTCTGCCATCTTAAAAGTATGCCTTTGAAAATTCGGCTATTTAAACATTCTGCGAAATGAGTATTCTACTAAATAATTGATCTGCCATAAACACATTCGTTCAAAGAAGAATATGCCTAGTGTAGTATGCCAAATAAATTTCGGAGCATCAAGTTTCTGCCAGATAGATGGTACCCAACGGATTTTAATGCAGTTTTCAGCAATAGACAAAAGTGATTCAAGGGGAAGTTTTATATTCCGCACATTGCACCCTTGCAAAGCCGGGGCGGGTCACTAGCACTACTAAAAAATAAAATAAAAAAATCATTTCTTTATAGGTGAATAATTTTTATCTCCAATTATTCACACAGTAAACGTGAATAATTGGAGATAAAAACAAATTGGATTTAAACAAAAACTGGCCAAGTGTGAGTCGGACTCGCACATGAAGGGTTCCGTACCATCGTAGGAGCCACCTTTAATTTGTATTATTTTTTGTTAAAGCGGCAACAAAAATACACATTTTGTGATAAGTTTGTTTTTCATAGTAACTGTATGAATGACAAAGTTATATTTGCGGTTTTTTAAATGTGCTATATCTCAAAAACGGCTAACTTCATCTCGTTCAAACTAATCTTGGTTGTAATTTTTCATTGCGATCTACAGCATATATTTTTTTAGAGTTTTCACTCTCTTAGTTTAAAAGTTAGAGGGGGTGGGGACACATTTTAGCACTTTGAAACTGTCTATCTTTCAAACGATTGACATTGAGAAAAAATGATCTTTGAAACATCACGGTCATTTTAAAAGACCTATCAATAGACACCTCACCCAAGTATGTCCGATGAAAAAAAATAAAAAAAATATTTTCTCTCTTTATCGGTGAATAACTTTTTTCCCCCAGTATTCACACATTTACTGTTTTGGAATAAAATGATCTATTTTTTACGCTCTTTCATTTGATATATAGGAGTGTTACAAGGGACATTTCGCCCCTTCTTCTTTGTATGAAATAATGCTGCCTACCTACCATACCAACTTCAAATGCTTTGAACACTAAGTTCCGGCAAGATTAGACCTGGCAGACCTTTTGATCCTCTATCGAGGGCATCTTGGCTATTATTTGGCGTAGGTTCCATCAGGGTACTCGATGAGGTAGGTTCATGGTGCTGGAGGGGCCATATTTTAGAGGTCTGCCAAGTACTTCCGGCAGAGTGCGCAATGGCAGACCTACTTTTTTTTAGGTAATTAATCAATGGTTAACTGTTGCCAGCACTTTAATTCGGGTACCTTGTGACGTAATTTTCACCAAAAAAATACGACATAAAATATGAATTTTTTCCATGACCCGGCAGGATCGGCACTGGCAGACCTGATTTTTTTTACGTGTTTAAGTGTCGGTTAACGATCTAAAGATAGCTTATTGGGGTACCTGATGAGGTAGGTATTTTTGCAGCCGGCTCTCCCTCTAATAGACCGACTTCAAATCTACCAGAAGTCAAACGCTTGGCTGTAGATTCTAAAATATGTAGAGCATCTTTATCTTGCTTGGAATATGAAGCTTCTAAGTTTGAAATTCCTATGGCATCAAGACGAAAGTAGTCTTTGATAAGATTATCTAAGTTGGAACTGTAGTTGTCATCGAGAGAAAAGTGGTTCACGAAATGGACCGGCTTGGTCCAGCTACTACATTTCCCGTGCAATACCCATCCTAGAGCTGTGCGGGTTGCTACAGGTTGATTTTTAGAACCCTCTCTAACTTCACGACTAACTGTCAAATACCAATGTTCAGCACCAAGAAGAATTTTGGGCGTCGCATCTAAAAGTGTGAGCTGATCAATTAAATCTGTCAAATGCGAATACTGATATAAATCTTCCTTGGTAATAGTTTGCGTGAACAAGGATAGAGTGTCCATAGCTTTAGCGTTAGTGACGGAAAATGCATCACTACAATTTTTACCTTTGATAGAAAAGCTAACATGTTGGATAGGTTTGTGCGTTGACATTCCAGCAACACCGTCGACCTTGATTGATTCCACGGGACCTGTCGCACCGATGCGACGTGCCACCTCTGAGTCAATCAAGGTTGCCGTGGATCCGTCGTCAAGTAATGCGTACGTGTCATATGTCCCACTAGGGCCGGTTACTTCTACAGGCACGATTTTGAGAAACACTCGGGATTGAGATATATTTTTATCCAATAAAACAGACTCAGTAGTGTTGGAAATGGTTACGATACGAGCTTTATCATCAGCATCAGGTGAAATGCAATTTGAACCAGTGGGGGCCTCATTGGCAGTGTGGGCCGCATGTACAGGCAGCGCTGAATGCAGAAGCGGATTATGAAACCGTTCGCAGCCGTCGACGCCACATCGAGTGATCTTACACGCCTTCCACCGATGAGCCTTGGATTTAAGACACTTGTAACAAATCTTAACATCTTTCAGCCAACGCCACTTATCATCTAAAGATAGAGCCTTGAAATCGCTACATTCGCTCAATTCATGCTTATTCTTACAGTATCGGCAAATCCCTGCACTAGTGCTACGAGTTGACGTGACGTGCATGCTTTCACGCCGAACAAAATCGCTGCCGCCATGGTGAGCATTAGGACGTTTGGCGTATTCCGGAACTAAACCGAACCTATTTTGTTTATCGGCCTCAATATCAAGAAATGTAGACAACACTTGTAGTTTTGGTACACATCGGTCGCTACGGTAAGCAAAATCTTTCCACTGACTGTACAATATTGGAGTTAATTTACTAAGTACAGTATGGAATATTTCAATAGAATAAAGATATTCTTTTTGGTTCAAACTATTAATGACGGCTATGCAGTTACGCAACCTACATGCAAAGGAATTGAGCTCTCTTTGGTCATAGCTTATCTTAGGCAAATTCCGGACGAGGGAAATCTCATGAAGCACAATAGTCTCGGGTAGCGCAAACGTCTGCTCCAGGATGTCTATAACTGCTTCAGGACGCTCGGCAGTGTACAGCAACGCATACACGCTCTCCAGGGCGCGCCCGCGTAGCGCGCAGCGTAAGCGAGCGAGATTTTCTGTAGGCGTAAACAAATGTTGAGTGTCATGATAAGTGCGTTTAAACATTAACCACTCAGCAGCCTTTCCGCTAAATGGCATTAATTCTATATATTTATGAGAAAACCTGTGGGAATTAATGTTTGTAGGATTCATTATAACCTCAGGTCTTGTCAATTTTTGGTGTGACGTTTCAGCTGGCCTAATTGTTGCATGAATATCATGATTCGGTTCCAAGAAATGAGTTTCTTCGTGATATGTCAACATGTCTTTTCGCGGTGGGTCATTCTGTTTTAATTGACAACTGTCTTGAACCCAAGATTGTGTACGGGATTGACTCACCGAATGAAATGACTTTTCATCAGCCTCCTGCGACGCCAGGTTTGCTAACAACTCGAGCTCTTCCACTCGTGTTACCTGCTGAAGGAGCTTACGGTCACGAACTAGCCGCTGTTCGGCGAGCTGCTGCTCACGTACCAGTAGTTGTTGTTCCCTTTCCAGTGATTTTCTAGCCAAAAGTGCCTCTGCGGTCAACTTACGTGCCTTGATAGTGGCTGATGACCGCGAGGAACCTGACACACCAGATCTAGAACTTTTAGCAGGTTCAGTGCTAATAGTGGGATTCTGGCGAGATGCCCCTGAGACCGGATCGACTGCCGCGGGTGTATTCGTGGCTTCGGTCAAAAAGGGGTCCAATTCTGGGGACCGACCGAGCCCACCGACGACGGGCGCATCTGACTCCGAATGCATTTCGCCAGTATCCCGGAGCTGTGCCAGCTTCTTCTTTTTAAGTCTCGTGTTCATTTTACGGCGAGATAGGACCAAAAAATGTAGGCAAATTGTGGACTGTATTTTAATTCTACAATAAAATTAGAAATCGCTGACACAACTAACTTTTAATATTTGACAAGTAATAAAGAATAAAAAACATAGATATATAAAAAAGGTCGCAACACCGATAATTAAATATTCGGCTTACTGAGTTCCCTACAAAACGGTTCTGCGAGCAACAGAGGTCACGTGAGCGCGCTCATACGAATTTTAGTTCTGAATCCTGACACCCGAGGTACTTGGCGCTGTCTGTTGCTTTCTTTGTTGACATGACTTTTTTTAATAAGACTAGAATTTTATAGACATTCCATTTCTGGAAGCTGGCATAACGAACCAGCGCCTTTTTTTTTAAATCACGGCTTACGATGAAATTGGTATGTATGGATAGAGGACATGTAGACATACAACAAATGTCCCATAACACGGTACCCCAAAGTGTCACGTTATCGAGATATATGAAGGTAAAGATTGGTAAAGATCAACTGCGGGGTACCGCAGGGTGGTGTACTTGCTCCATTATTTTTCATCATATAATTATATTAACGACATGCCTAAACTAATTAATAATCAATTTAAAATTAATGATCTTATTCGCAGACGATAGTACAATATTATAACCTAAGGAAAATTTCAAATCAGGCCACCCTTTTAATGGCATACCATGGATATGTGTCATCAACATTACGCTACGGACTTATGTTTTGGGGAAACTCGCCAGACAGAGAAGTGGCGTTTAGGGCACAAAAGAAATGCATAAGGGCAATATGTGGCATTCAAAATACAGAGAGCTCTACGCCACATTTTCAAAGGCTTAAGGGGACGGTGAACGAACATTTCTCCATACAAACGTAATACCAAAATCATTCGCGATACGAACATATTACCAACTTAAAATTATGTTATTCGGATACAGACGATATTTATCTAGGTTCCTATTAAACTTTTTTTTTTAAACATTTACTATTTACGAAATGCAAGCGAATTGCATTTCGTCAATAGTAAATAGCAATTCGCTTGCATTTCGTAAATAGTAAATGTAATATTACATGATTTATTGGTTGAAAAATATACCTGTAATGTAATACCTACTATATCTGATTTATGACATTAGTAAAAATTTGACATTGCACTGAATTAAATTATTAAAATAAAATTGTTATAATTATTACCCCTATGTTTATGTGACAATTAATGTGTTTGTATGAGTAAAATTATTTGACTGTAATTTATAATCTAATTGTTAATTTCTAATCTTTCTGACTTTTATAAAATTTTTGTAATTTGAATTTTCATAGAAACTGATTATAATCATCAATTTAATTTGTACGCTTAAACGCAAAACATAGACGAGACTCCTATATTTAATTGTACCTAACACAACTTAAAAACCTATGTTTACAAAATAAAGATTTCATTTTCATTTTCAACATAAATATGAGTACAATGACTACATAAAAATAGACCTTTTACGTGTTTATAGGTGTTGATTAAAATTAATATTACTTTTTATTGAAAGAGAGTAGGTATAATACATACTACTAGAAGCACGTATCATAGCGTTACATTGCGATGCAAAGCGGTTTTCTCGTGCGCGTAATAATAATCAACCTGAGAACGATTACTTTAATACAATTTAACGCCTCTACACGTTATAAGTCTATTTTTAATGATTGTCGTTGTACTCATTTGTCGATCTTTACCGTCAAATATCTCGGTAACGTGACACTTTGGAGTACCGTGTTACTGGACATTTTTTGTTCGTCTATATGTCCTATATCTATGCATACCACTGTTATCGTGGCCCGCGAATAAAAAAAAAATAGCGTGCAGGTTGATATCGGTTCTATCCTCTTTACATATAAAACCGAAGCTATTTGCCAAAATTCGAACTCTAACAGTAATTTAAGAAATATTAATAAAGAATGTCCCTCGTACTCACCCCAGGAGTGCGCCAGCCCCACGTACAGTACTGCCAACGACAGCAAACATTGCGTTTTACACATTCTATACTTATGAAATACTAAGTTCTTCAGCAGAATGGGGAGCCTCCAACGCTGGCGACCGGGCGAGGAATAGAACAAGTAACACAGACGAATAAAACGCCGATTTACCTAAAACTCAATTACATTAAAATAGCATCTTATCTGAAACCACAAGCATATCGTTTTGATGAACAAGCAAATGCAGCAGTGCTGAAAACAAGTCTTAATTAGCTAATGAATAAGGATAATACTTTTTCCTGTTGAAGCAAAACACGATTCTTAAATACGAGTATGTTGCTTAGAGAGCTTTTGAATGATGTCTTTTCTGCTTTAAACCTTTACTGGGGTTCCAAAATGGCCACTTTTGCAGATCATACTAGGAAAACAATAAATTGCAATAAAATTCGTAAAATGGTCACAGATGAAGTTAGGAATGGTCCATTTTAACGATTTTTAACTCAATTCATGTCATATTGTTTTAGACCCCCTGTGCCACAGATGGACAAGGGCTTAGCCCAATTGTTTTCTCGCGCTTCTCGCGCCATCTCGAACCTGCCTTTGAAGTATTCACCTAGGTCGCCTGTAACGACTATCAAACCGCCCATTTTAGCGATTATAGTACAATTATTATACTGTGTAACAGTATGAATCTTATGAAGATGTAAATACTGACATTAATTGCTATTTCGTCAATAGCCGCAATACGCCTAGGCCAACAACAAGGGGTTCGGCTAGCCAACTGGCCACAACCACCCAGCTTCCCAGACCAGGTTGCTGGACTGCCACAGGCGCAAATAAAAGGTATTTTAAGGGGACTCGTGCAGCGGTCAACCAATCATCATGTACTTTAAAACTATGTTTCTCCACGCAAAAGTTATTACTGGAAAACTAATTCTTTTGGGGTCAAAAATCTCTGTAAAACTCAACGAAGTACACTCCAAACATTATGTTGATGAATACTTTGATAGTAAACAGGTCATGAAGGTAATTAAAGTAAAGCCTTATGTAACTAGTATTTAAAAAATCTTTTGAAATATCTTTGAGTACAAGTGGCTTCGTTAGGGGTATTTTTACATCCGTTAATAGTTATGAGCAAGTCAAAAATGAAACGCCATTCAAGATAATTAATTACTTTTATTAAAGAATGATTAAAATTAACCCGAGACGACAGGAGATCTTAGCATAAACGCGCGTTCTAAATGTGATGTCAACCATCCATATTCATATATCTGATACAACCTGACGACGACCAACACAACAATTTATCTACCATAGAAAAGAACATATTCTTAAAACTAAAAAGATATATATGTAATAAATTGTAAAACTATCAGTCACAAAAGAAACGAGATAACAAAAATCTGTCTGGGCAGCCATTGTCATCTCTATTCCTATTTAAAAGTGTAGGTAGTAGTACAAAATAAAAGCTTTCATGTGACTTGTAGGGCAAAACTTCATTTAAATCGGGCATGCCTTCTCGGATAAACAGCTCCAAAAGTCATATCAGTGTGTGTGACATCGTCCCCTGGCGATACATTCGTTTGACACACAAACAACTTGTGTAAAAATAAGTAAACCTATTCATAATAGGAGAACAAGCATTTCCAATTATAAAATAGGTGGAATTAACATTACGTTAACTCTCGGTGTTCTTCCTAAACCTACGAAAGCTTTAAGATAAAAAACCGGCCAAGAGCGTGTCGGGCCACGCTCAGTGTAGGGTTCCGTAGTAATAATTCTTTTTTTGTTTGAAGAAAGATACGTTCAGGATAATAAAATATGTAAACGAAGTTAAAAAAAATGCTTGCATATACGATTATACTACAAACTTAGTCCAGAAATTATTTTTTACAACTTTTTGTCTTTTTTGTACAACAACTGTTTCCATCCAAGTTCAAAATGATTTTCCTAGAAAGTCCTTATAAAGTTCTACTTTTCAGATTTTTTTCATATTTTCTAAACTTATGGTTCAAAAGTTAGAGGGGGGCGCGGACACTTTGTCTTTTACTTTTGGAGCGATTATTTCCGAAACAATTGACATTATCAAAAAATGATTTCAGTAAACCCCTATTAATTTTTAAATACCTTCCTAAAAATATATATCACAAATTTAGGGTTGAATTTAAAAAAAAAAACACTTCCCACTTTACTTATAGGGGCTACCTTAATAAAACTTTTTTTTCAAATTTTTATTTTACTGCTTTGTCGGCGTGATTGATATATTGTGCATATTGGTACCCAGCTTTCTAGTGCTAACGGTCACAGAGATTAAGCGAGGACGGACAGACGGACAGACAGACGGCGAAACTATAAGGGTTCCTAGTTGGCTACGGAACCCTATATATATGGAGATACGGAAACGAATGCATATTTGTAATTGAATAATCGTTATGATTATACTTCAACGGTAACGGTAATTTTTGCGCTAGGCGTACGCCAATTTGCCAATAAGTCAGCGAGAGTCAGGTTTCTTTCCGTTGAGTAGTACGTAGGGGTGTTGTTGATAGTGAAAGTGACATCTTTGACAGCTTCACATCGTGATCCCTCGTGATTACCAGCACACTGACAGACTGGCTCATGTACCTCGTTCAGGGTACAGTTGCCGTCGTTAAGACAATAACCACCACACGCGTACACTTCACACCTCTCCCCTGAATACCCGGCATTACATCTGAAATAATCAAAATTTCAAAGTCATGGGAAGTTCAAGTTCAATAGAATTGTCACACCGTGGGTGCCTGAAGACGTTTGTCGTAGACAGATCAAAGAACACTGGCATGGCGATTTCGACTCGTTCCTGACTCATTGGTCAGAGATGGTAATTTTCTGAACTGAATTTCAATCTTGTATTCTCGTGTGTGGAGATTTATGTTCTCGTTGACCAGGTATAAAATATCAGTTAACACAGAGAAAAATATATTTTACCTGCATGTAGGAAATCCGTCATCATTAACACTGCAGTTCCCATGGATACAGTAGTTCAGACAGTCTGATACCTCGCATCTATCACCTACATAATCTCCATTACATTCACAGACTGGCTCACTGTTCTCGTTCAAGGAACAGGTGCCGTTATTCGAACAATATCCATCACAAACGTTGACTTCACATCTCTCCCCTGAATAGCCGTCATTACAACTGAAATAGCGGAAATGTTAAACATTACGTTCTCTAAAGTAGTTTAAACAAGGAAACGATCAGAAGGAGTAGAATAAGTTTTACCTGCATGTAGGAAGTTCCTCGTTAAGACTGCAGTTACCATGCAAACAATAATTTTGACAGACTGAAATTTCACATCGCTCTCCGAAGTAGCCATGAGTGCAATTGCAAACGATTGTCTCACTATCGCGTACACCGTGAACACAAAACAGGTCGACATCTGGTGTGTATTCTGTTGTCTGTTCAGTAGTGAGAGAGATGTCGGTCACTGTGATTGTTGGCAGCAGACTTGATAGAGCTTCACAGTCCTGAACGCCTCGAATCTGATCTTCTATTTTGTAGTTGGTAGCAATAGCAAGCTGTTTTTCGGTATAAAAAGAACTTATCTTTTCAGGTTCTTCCTCACCATTTGCGTTCTTTGCTTTTTGCCAAACGATATTGTAGTCATCGCTACGATTCACCCAGTACATGTAATCTTTAGAGATTGTCAGCTCGTTTGCTGCAGAATACTGTCCATCTTGAGTACTATAATATTTTATTTTTTCGTTTTTTCCGTTCAGATCAGCACGGTTCAAATACTCATGTTTATAGTAACCAATATCCCCTTTGATACCATCCACATAATAAACTTTCTTAGTTAGTGGGTCAATGACCAGGCTCAACACGTGATATTTTTCGTATCTTTTTTCTAAAATCTCTCTCTCAGATCCATTCAATCGAGCCCTCTCCGTGCTCGCTTTGTAATCATTATTATTATTATTTGTGTTGATCCAGTAAATGTACCTACAAAAATAAAATTATTGAATATCTCGAAATGGAACCCATTTTAATTAGGGTTGTATTTAAATGAGTGACTGTAGATTAAAATTTTAAGTGACAAAAATAATTAATTTGGGTCATAGAATTACTAAGTGAGCGACTGACTGCGAGCGACGAGAAATCAACAGAACAGCAACTAACAAACAAAAAATTCGAGTTTCTTAAAATACAAAATGAGTAGCTTCATAATATTGAGCGACCTAATATTTGTTTGAGTGTCAACGTTACGTACTGCATTTTTTTCAATATTTAACATATTATTTTTTTTTATACTGAGCGACATTCTATGTTAAATGAAGTGTTTCGAATAGAAAAACCACTTAACTACCCTAGGCCCAGTTGACGGAGCTTCTACTTCTGGTGGTTTGAGAGAAATAACCACAAATGGCGGGGTCCCCCGCCATCCCCTTCTAACTTAACCTCCGAGTCGAGTCCGAGTCGGGTTGACCCTAGTCCCGAGCTCGCTTTGCTCACTTCACACACAAGATTTTCCTTTTTCCTAATAGCAGGTTCGCAGGTATGTCGGTATATCAGTAAGCCCGCTTCCCTAACCGCCCTGTTTGTGTGAGTGATTGAGATTGTGTGTGTGAAAATAAAACACAAGGAATTTTGAATTGAAGTTATGTAAATATTATATCGTATCGATATGTAAAACTTTGTCAGTTGCCCTTTCTGTATATGTCTAGTCGCTCACTTAGTAATTTTAATTTGTGAAATGGATTTAAATTACAATGTAATCACTTGTTGTAAGCTCGTCATGGATTTTATTAATAATCAATATTCGTCGTTAGTTTAGTGTATTTTACGCTTACTCAAATTCATACTTTTTTTATTATAAAAGGGCTTGCTTTTGACTTCAATCTTATACTGATCAAGTTATTAAAACAGAATCTCATCAGCAGTCGCTAAGTTTTTTTTTATTCACTCGTTTTATAATTCCCCTTTTAATTATAATACTATCATTGATAACTTACCCTCTACAGCTATCCACGGCGATATCCGTGGGAGTTCGGTCTCCGGTCTTGATTAAAAGATTTCCGTAAATACTGTTAAAGGATCCGCGTTTTAATGAAATCCAGTTAATGCTGTTATCATTAGTATCAGTAAAGAATAGTATCTGCGTTGCCGGGTCGAAGGCTATTGAATGAATATTTCTACCATTTCTCTCTATATAACATTTGCTTTCTTCAGAATGCAAGTTAAAACCACAAATAGCGTCGTTGTTACTCTGTTTGTCAACAAACAGCATCGTGTTGTGCACTTCGTCGTAAGCTAATGCCGCGACGTTTCGAGAAATTAAATCCACAGTGTTTGTTTTAGTTCCATCAGTATAAAACATGAGATTTTCTCCTGCACCTACCGCAATGTCTGAAACAAAATAAACAGTTCACTTTATAAAGTCGAACGCTTAATAAATGCAATCGTGAATTTAAAATTGTGTGTGAGTCAGGCTAAATAGACCCCGCACTGTGAACGGTTCCGTGGTCGCGAAGTTGCGATGCTTTTATTCATATTCATCCCGTATAATACTTACGCATTTACGGTATTATTGATTCTAACCGCCGCAAAATAAGTTATCTCGTTAAAAGAATTCAAAATCTAAATGTCTGCGGTTAAATGAACTTCCATGACGGAAGTTCATTTCAAAAGCGTAAGAGATGTGTCGGGATCTGTATCAACATAAATCTCTCCCCAATCCCAAGTCCGATTTCTTTTTTGCCAAATCATACAATCTGCTAGTGCAGCAATCGTTTCTTTGGTCTTCGTCTACTCTTATATACCCATCCACATTCATATCCAAAATCTTTCTCACGATATTTTCCTCATTCCTCCCCATTATATGCCTATACCACGACAACCGATTTCCACACAACATTTTAGCCACAGGCACTATTTTCAGACTTCCTCTTACGTACTCAATTCTTATTTTATCAATTCGCGTAACACCACACATCCTCTTAAGCATTCTCATTTTAATTTTCTTTCATCTCTTTTGTGGCCCAACAATTCATAACCAACAGCAGGTTTAACCATTGTTTTTTAGATCTTCCCGTTTAGTTTGGGGAATTCAGGAGTCTTAGATTGTTCCCGTGACCTGCCGCCATTTTGTCCATCCCGTGTTAATTCTGTGCTTAATACTTCGGTCTATTTCGCCATCGGTTTGCACAAGTGAACCGATATACCAGAAGTTGGACCAGACAGGAAAAACGCACCATCTAGCGCTATGACTCCAAAGTTAGAGAGACCGCCGAAATCGCAGAACATGTATTCCGTTTTAGTTCTGCTGATTTTCAAGCCAACATTCTCCAGCTTTTGTTGCCAGTTCTCCAATCTGCTCTGGATCTCAGGTCCATCTTTACCGACATGAACAATGTCGGCAAAAGCGTGCACCAGGGTGCCTCTTCCTGTATGTCCGAAGTCCAAGCATCCATAATCAAAAGGAAGAGCCGACCCTTGATGCAGACCTACGGCCACACTGAGCTCGCTGGTGTTGCCAGCAGCTGACCAGACGTAGGTACAAGATTGCCTGTACATCGCAGGAATTAACTCGACATACTACAGGTTAACCTTTCTCTTTTAATGCCCACCACAACACATTTATTTATTTATTTTAACTTCATGTACAATAGTGGTACATAGGTGGACTTAATGCCACAAGGCATTCTCTACCAGTCAACCTTAGGGTCAAATGAGATAGCACTGTGGTAGAGTACAAAAAAAAAATAATAATAAGGACACACCCCGAGGTACATACATCATACGCTTTCTCTAGAATTATAGATCAACGAACACCATGTGTAAGTGCTTGTGTGCACGTCTGTACATCTCTTACAATAGGGGATCGGACTGGGTCAAAATAATATGATTCTGTTTAGTCCGTAAGTTAGATTATCGAAAAATATTGAATACGTGTTTTTTGTTTTATCAAATCAATAAAAATGACGAAGATAAAACGCGCCAAAGATCTTGGAGTGGGGCTTGAAACGTCACTTGTGTCGTCAAAATGTACTATCATATGACGTCACACGAGTTTTCGAAGCACTGTATCGTCTTCATTTTAAGTTTACGTGAAAAAAGAAAAAATACGTGTCCAATAATTTTTGGAAATCTATCTGACGGACTAATTAGTTTTTTTTTGTCCGATCCCCTATTGGCGGAGTGCAAAAAAAGCATCCGGTGTTTCTCTACCTGGCATAAATCCAAACAGATTTTGAGTAATCTCACTCTCATATCACATATGTACATATCATAATTATCATTTCATTATTCGTACAGCCAAGGAGTGGAACACCCTGCCTGCGTCGGTTTTCCCGAGTTCATTATAACCCCAATCTATTTAAGTCGCGAGTAAATAGGCTTCTTCTGGGTAAGCTCGTTGCATCGTCAACCTCATCTCTGCCCTTAGGGCAAGATTGAAGTCAAGAGTAAGCCAATATATAAAAAAAAAACATATCTCATATGAATCGCTTTCTTACGACGTCCACTGAGACATTTGCATTTTTGGTCCTAGTACTTTGACGATCTTATACCGATTAACTCTGCCTTACTTCAACGTGGCTTAACAACCGATCCACTCCACGATGTCAGACTAATTGTCCATTCCTTAACTAATAATACTAAAATCCGTAGGATGAAGTAGGAGTACTTCATCCTACACATTTCTCAAAAACACAACGACTGATATTGCAGTCCGTTGTGTGTCGTTTCAATGGTTTAAAGGGATTGTTTGAGTGAACCCCAAAGTATGAAAACCAGTCGTAGCATTAGTTTATGGTTGCTCTTCAAAATGGGATATTTTAGAGTTTCTTTAGAGTTGATAGTAATATTACGTTTTGCCAATCAACCGACTATTATCCCTAGTCCGTTTTCCATTGAATAAAGGATTTATGCATTCCCAAGTGGTCCAATATTATTTCGTTATTAATTACGATATTGTGTCAGGCTGACAAGTTATAAAATAAAGGTTAAATTTAATGTGCTTGTAAATGACCCGATACCTCGTGGTGATTATGAAATAAGAATCCATACTAACTGCGGTACTCAGAGATAATTATTTAATGATTATTACTTAAGCCGTCACTTATAAAAGATTTGACACACTTGTGTATGACAAAACTGTCAAAACCTTTACTAAGGGATGGCCTTAGTAATCATTAAAGCTTTCTGAGTGCGACAGTAAGACACGTCCTTATCAATAAGAATTAAGAGTACATGACAGACAGTGACACATGACACCGGTCAATAGAAGATTTGACCGATTAACAGTTCCGAATGTAACATAACCAAGCCAAAACGGCCTTGTGCGGGCGTGCAGACATATGAACAGACTTGGTGAAACCGTTTTTCTTAAGGGATGTTTCTTGACTACCCAACCTTAAAATGTGAATGGTTTGCACAATAACAAAATAGCTACGGTTCTAAGTTAATTGAATATCACCCAGAATCGCCTATTTTCTGTACCTACATACACAGTTTCTGTTTGAATTATCCTCTTTCCTGTTTTTATGAACGTACAGTTAATTAAGTAGTGCATTTCACGTTTGCCTACGCGATGCATGACTTCTAATAATAACGTTTTGATAAGATTTTACAGATGCGGAATAATTTAATTAAAATTAATTATTATTCCACTGGAATAACATACTGAAAAATACAATTTGTTTGTATTTCTATAAGAATTATGTTTAATTATTCATACATTATATTTATAAATGGTGTAAAATTACCAAAAATTACCCATAACGAAGCCGAAAGGTACCTAATTGTTCTCTTCGTCATTGAGATAATTTCTTTACACAAGTTTTTTGTTACAAAGAGTCGCTCAACTGCTGATGTCAGTGTCGAAATTTTAAGACTTATTAATATTATAGTACATGGGAGGATAAATGCGATGCTTTGGGCATTTTTTGTGATTTGTCCAAGGCATTTGATTGCGTTTTTCATGAAACGTTAATCAGGAAACTCTGCCACTATGGTATCCGGAATAGCGCTCTGGATCTTCTTGCCTCATATCTGAATAATAGGACCCAAAGAGTTGACGTCAACGGGAAAAGATCTCCCGGATCTGTTGAAACAATGGGAGTCCCACAGGGCTCAATTCGTGGCCCTTGCTTGTTTCTTATATTATATATTAATGACTTGCATTATCTCATACAGGATAACCAAGTCTTCATGTCAGTATAACTAGATTATGTCTGGACCCTAATGAGATCTTTTCTTTTTTGGTGGTTGGGAAATCATCAGATGACTAGAAAAGGCTGGGAGGGGACTAGGGGATGGGTAGGGAGTGTCAGACTTCTCCTGACTAAAAACCACCCATGTTCCTTCTCAGCCCTTTGTGCTGAGGCCGCGGTATCTCTTTCGAACAACCCGCAGCCCTCGAACAACCCGCAGCCCACCTTAAAGAGACCTCTGATTTTGTTTCGGATGTTTCTTCTCAGAGTAGTCACTTAACTTAACTTAACGTAGTCAGGTAAGAAACACCGGACCCATCTATTATAATTTATTATTTTAAAACTGACTTGTAAAAGTGTTTGTAAAAACCTATGTACATGTGCGGGACAACGAAAAATAGTGCAGTGTTACATGGACGTTAGTGACGATACGTAAATATTGTAGTATTATTTCGATTAGTTTTAGATTTAGTTATTATTACGATGTTTTTTAAGATAGCATTAGCTCTGCCTAAGCCCATCAGGCTTGATGTTATAATTAAGTGTTTTACATTTCTGCCGCCTAGCGGCGCTAGTCGTAGCTTAAGTACCTACTACGTAATTTTACCGACGGGAGCCGCTTTACAGCACCCTTAGGAATTAGAGAGGCGTAATCTTAAGTTGTGCATTCCTGCCGCTTAGCAGCGCTAGTGTTTAGGTTCATAGTTCACGAAGGTTAAGTACTGTGATTTATGTTACCGTAATGAGAGCCGTTTCGGTTTTTTTGTAATTTTAAGGTGTAAATCAAAGTTTTTTATATTGTTTTTGTGTTTGTTATGTAATGTAAGTTAGTCCTAAGATTAGAAATATAAGTTAGGTATACTTTGTAAGGGATGTTTTACCACAAAAAATAGCATAGTACATTTTCCCGCGCTTTCTCTGGCAAAAATAGTTATTTTTCGGCGCCAAAATGCACCAAAAGGCCACTGCGCATGTGCAAACAATGGGGTCGTGATTTGCCAGCGCCTTAGAAATTTGGATATAAAAATGGGAACATTTTGGTGGTAAAATCATTTCGAATCCAGCTACGACTTCAATAAGAAACTCTCCTAATAAAGAAGAAACTAGTGGACTTATTCTCAACCAACCCAGTACACAAGGGTGCCCAGTCTGCATAGTACAAAATAAAAATCTTTCATCATAATCATTTAACGTGTGGCGACAGCGACATGTATCGCAACACCTGCGAACTAATTGGCGAAATTCCTACATCGCGCTATGAACATTATCCGCGTCATAAGCCCATAAAGAAAATCCCGACTTACAAATGTTGGGCAGTTAGCCCACCGGACACAACACCCGTCTGGTCGAGTATAATAAGTCGAGTACGCCACACCACAATACGTAGGATTTTCTAGACCCTACCGGGTTTACATCTATTTTAAAATGGCAACAATTTAAATGCTCACCAAAAAAGATTTTTAGACCCTAGAATAAAGTACAGTAAAGTACCAAATAAAATATTTTAACTTCAAATAAAATAAACCCACTCTATAACGAGGTGCCTAAAGAACAACGTTTTAAGTTCCAAAATAATTAGAAACTCTAGATCTTTTCGCACAATGAACGATCAGATTATACTGGTTTTGTATAGCTTGATGTGTAGCCGTGTGTACGTGTTGTTTTAATATTCTTTTTGCCTACCAAAATGGATAAATGCTTACCAAATCTTGTTTCTCTGAAGTACTAACATTAATACCCAAAATGACAGTTCTAAATAGCTTTAGTGTAATCAAATTATTCAACCTGAATCCAAAATGTCATCATCATCATCATTTCAGCCGAAAGACGTCCACTGCTGGACATAGGTCTCCCCTAAGTTTCGCCACATTGACCGTCCCGTGCGTCTCGCATCAAGCGGGTCCCCGCAACCTTCACCAGGGCCCTGTTTAATAAAACAAATTGTAAATTGTAATTGTAGGCTACAAGTTACAATTCTACAAGTTTCTGTTTAATAAAAACTACAAGTTACAATTTTACCATGGTGGAAAACTGACAAATTTGTAGACTTGTAGCTACAATTCTACATATTATTATTTCTGTTTAATAAACATTTTCTCTCTACAGGTGACAATTTACAAATTTGTAGGGAAAACTGTTTTATTGAACGCATAATTGTAACTACAAGTTTACATATTTGTAAATTGTAGAAAAATTTCGACAGGTGGACTCACCGTGTGTCAAAAACTTACAATTTTGTACCTCAATTAAATAAGTGAAGAAATTTTATTGTTATTCTTTAAAAAATGGTTGAAATAGTGATCATAAATAAACTCTTTTGCAAAAAAAACGGGCACTTCATATTTTTATCTCTACTTCAATGAAGAAGGACAAGTAAGAGGTTTTATTAATTTGACGATGTATTGGCATGTTATTTGAAGAATTCTGGCATGATTCTGTACGTTCCAAATTTAAATTTTGAAATTAACATAAGGAAAATAATGATTATTGTAGATTATTGTAAAATTGCTTTACTAATGGCGCGAATTGCTGAAACGATTTTATTACTGATTACTAAAATTTTAAAACTTTTTGGATATTTTCTGCAAATTAAAAAATTTTATCTTTCTTTTTACATTAAATACCACTTTTTGACATGAGTGATAAAGCGATAAGGGCCGGTAAAATTATAGCCCTACTTGAAGAAGGTTGTTCGCAAACTTACGTGTCTCAGCGGCTAAATGTGAGTCGTTCAACTGTCCAGAGGACTTGGCAACGGTATCAAGAGACCGGTTCGGTCAAAAGAAGACCCGGTTCGGGAAGAAAACGACGCACAGAACCAAGAGATGACCGCTTTTTGGTGAGGCAGGCCTTGCGGAATCGTAAGGCGTCAAGTGTGGACCTGAAGAAGAGCCTTGAAGAAGTAAGAGGAGTAGAAGTTAGCTTGTGGACCGTCAGGAGGAGGCTTTTGGCTGCCAATATCAGGAGTTACCGCCCGGCTCGGGGACCTAAATTACTCCGTGAGCACCGTGTTGCTCGACTTCAGTTTGCTCGAAACTGTGCTTCATGGACTCTGGAGGACTGGAATAAAGTATTGTTTTCTGATGAAGCTAGAATCTCTTTGTGTGGAGAGGACCGACGCCGGCGAGTGCTACGAAGACCACGGGAACGCTATGCGGAAATGTGTTTCGAAGAAATCACTCCTTATGGCGGAGGCTCCGTTATGTTTTGGGCAGCAATTAATTCGACGGGGCGTACGGAGTTAGTTCTCATCGAAAATGGAACATTAAATGCACACCGGTACATAATGGAAGTCCTAATTCCATATGCACAACCCGCATTGACTGCACTTGGGGAAGATTCCATTTTTTGGACGACAATGCTCGCCCGCACCGTTCTGGCGACGTGGAAGCGTACATGCAAGAAGTTGGGATCCGTCGTTTAGATTGGCCAGCTCGAAGTCCTGACCTCAATCCAATTGAGCATGTCTGGGATGTTCTAAAGAGACGGGTAAGATCAGTGCAACATGCTCCACAAAACATCAGGGAGCTAAAAAGAGTACTTGCAGAAGAGTGGGAACGTATTCCTCGAAACGTCATTAAAAACATCGTGGAAAGCATGCCCAGAAGGATTCAAACTGTGATTTTGGCAAGAGGAGGTCACACTCGTTATTAGGTTATTACATTTGTAACTTTATTTAATTAAACAAAGTAAAAAAATCTTCTTGTCTTTATTGCCGACCACTTCTTATTGTTTGGCCGTGTACATCGGTTTTAAAGAATTCATAGATTTTTTTTTTAAATTGCCACAGTTCACTTCACGCGTATTAATTTACACGATTATAAGTATACAGACTACGTCAAACAATTAAATTTCATTGAATTAACTCAAATCGACCTTAGAACGTAAATTTCCTAAGGTGCCCGTTTTTTTTGCAAAGGAGTGTATTATGAGTGAACGGTAAAGGTGTTTTTTTTTATAAAGGGTTAACATTACTCATCATTGTCATTTGTTCTGTGTCTGGGTGTAATTTATCTATAATATGTATGTATTTAGAAATATATAAGTATGTTTATCAGTTGTCTAGTACCCATAACACAAGCTCTGCTTAGCTTGGGACTAGATGGCGTTGTGTGATAGTTGTGGAATATTATTATTATTATTATTATTATTATTACTTTTGAATCGTCAAATTTTAGGTTTAATGAAAAAAAAAAAATACCGGCGAATAATAATTTGATAACGAAGATAGGACATGATCTTAAATTCGATTTTAAGAGAAATGCAGCTCTTACATCCACTCGGCATATTTCTTATAAATCAAACAAATATAAAAGAAGTTAAACCAAATTCTAAATGTTTTATATGTATAAGATTTATGAAATTACCCTCGATTTAAGAATCTTCAACAAAACTTACATTTTATGTAAAATTGTAACTTACAATTACATATTTGTAGCTACAAACTTGTCATAAAAATCTACAGGCGTTTTTTACAATTGTAAACGTTTTAATTTATTAAACAGCATTTACAATTGTACAATTTGTATAATTTTTACTTGTAGAATTTTTACAAATTGTAAGGTTTATTAAACAGCACTTGTAAAAAATTTTTACAATTATGTCAGCTATCTACAAAATTGTAGACTTGTAATGTTTATTAAACAGGGCCCAGGTCCAATCCAAAATGTATTATTGACATTGTCGAACTAAAATTACAGTCGTTGTCCTTTATTTACCTACTCCATTCTCTTTCAAAATAATATTATACCAGTGATTTTTATATTTTGTTTACCTTAGCCATTTGTTTCAGTAATATTGAGAGTGAAATATTTATTCATCATATTTTAATCAAATTCATGAAACAACTAGCCTGGCAGACAACGTCCTGCCCGCACAGCAGCGCCACCTACTGGGTCCAATTGTAAATCTAAACCATTCTCGAATCCACTTGAACACACACACGGTCCAGCCGTTTAGGAGGAGTTCAGTAACAAACACATGTACAGAAGAATTATAGTTATATATATATATATAAAGTTAAAGAAAAACAAGTAACATGTGTTTGGGATACGCAATATTAAATTTGATATTCAAAAAAATGTTAGGTCCGACCGTTAGCTTTTTTGCCTCAGTAAAACTGACTAAATTGAAAGTCGTGAAAAACAATATTGGTGACATCTATTTAGCGATAATATAAAATATTTGATCTGCAATTAGCTTTATAGGTATTTAGAAATCTTTATTAAATAGCATAGAATAAAAAGGAAAATAGGTTCATTTATAAAATACTTTAGGTAACACAATTTGGTGAGCATTAATCCATTTTGGCAGGCATTTCGATTTTTTTGGTAGTAAAATCGGTTCTGTTTTGGTAGGCGTTTAAATACAAGCCTTTTAAAATTTACATTAAAACCGAATTTATTTGCCAAAATTCGAACTTTTAAAGAAATAACAGAAACATTAATTAAGTACGTCCTTCGTACTCACCCCAGGAGTGTGCCAACCCCACGTACAGCACTGCCAACGTCAGCAAACATTGCGTTTTATACATTATATACTTCGGAAATACTAAGTTCTTCAGCAGAATGAGCGTCCACCGCTGGCGGCCGGGCGAGGAATAGAACAAGTTACACAAACGAATAAAACGCCGATTTACCTAAAACTCAATTACATTAAAATAGCATCTTATCTGAAACCACAAGCATATCGTTTTGATGGACAAACAAATGCAGCAGTGCTGAAAACAAGTCTTAATTAGCTAATGAATATGGATAATATTTTTTCCTGTTGAAGCAAAACACGATTCTTAAATACGAGTATGTTGCTTAGAGAGCTTTTGAATGATATATTTTCTGTTTTTTTGGTAAACCTTTACTGGGGTTCCAAGATGGCCACTTTTGCAGATCTTAATAGGAAAACAATAAATTGCATTAAAATTCGTAAAATGGTCACAGATGAAGAGAATGGTCCATTTAAAGAATTTTAACTCAATTCATGTCATATTGTTTTAGACACCCTGTGCCACAGATGGACAAGGGTTAAGCCCAATTGTTTTCTCGCGCCATCTCGAACCTGCCTTGGAAGTATTCATCTAGGTCATCAGCAGTACCGACTATAAAACCGCCCTGTTTGGCGATTGTAGTACAATTATTATGCCATGCAATTATTGTGTGTTCATTGATCTGGAGAAAGCGTATGACAGGGTACCTCGGAATGTGTTGTGGTGGGCCTTAAAAGAGAAAGGTATACCAGGGAAGTATGTAGAGTTAATTCGTGCTATGTACAGTCAATCTTGTACCTACGTCCGGTCAGCTGCTGGCAACACCGACAAGTTCAGTGTGGCTGTAGGCTTGCACCAAGGGTCGGCTTTAAGCCCTTACCTCTTCTTGTTGATTATGGATGCTCTGACGTCGGACATACAAGAAGAGGCACCCTGGTGCATGCTGTTTGCCGACGACATTGTTCTTGTCGGTGAAGATGGACCTGAGATCCAGAGCAGATTGGAGAAATGGCAACAGAAGCTGGAGAATGTTGGCTTGAAAATCAGCAGAAGTAAAACTGAATACATGTTTTGCGATTTCGGCGGTCTCTCCAGTTCTGGAGCCATAGCGCTAGATGGCGTGCTTCTTCAAATTTGCCCTGACTTTCGGTATCTCGGTTCACTCGTGCAAAGCGATGGCGAAATAGATCGTAGTGTGAAGCACAGAATTAGCACTGGATGGATGAAATGGCGGCAGGTCACGGGAACAATATGCGACGTCCGCATTCCCCTTAAACTCAAGGGGAAGATTTATAAGACCATGGTTAGACCTGCTGTCGTGTATGGATCAGAATGTTGGGCCACAAAAGGGATAAATGAAAGGCAATTGCATGTGGCTGAGATGAGAATGTTAAGAGGGATGTGTGGTGTGACGCGAAAGGATAAAATAAGGAATGAGTACATAAGAGGAAGTCTGAAAGTGGCGCCAGTGAATGAAAAGTTGATTGGTAATCGATTGTCGTGGTATGGACATGTGATGCGAAGGAATGAAGGAAATGTTGTGAGGAAAATGTTGAGTATGAATGTAGATGGCTATAAAAGGAGAGGAAGGCCAAAGAAACGATGGATGGACTGTGTGAAGGATGATATGGCTAGAAAGGAGGTGACTGCTGAGATGACGAGAAATAGGGAAGTATGGAAGAAGAAGACATGTTGCGCCGACCCCAAATGAATTGGGATAAGGGCAGGAGAATGATGATGATGAGTACAATTATTATGCCGTGTAAAAGTATAAATCTTGAAAAAATGTAAATACTAACGAAATTAATTGCTTTTTCGTCAAACGCCACAATACGCCTAGGCCAACAACAAGGGGCCCGGCCAGCCTACCGGCCCCACCCACCCAGCTTCCTGGTTTGGTAGCTGGACTGCCTGACCACAGGCGCAAACACTAGGTGAAAGAGGAATCGTGCAGTCGTCAACCAAGCATTATGTACTTCAAACTAAGTTTCCCCACGCAAAAGTTATTACTGGAAAACTTCTTCTTTTGGGGTAAAAAATCTCTTTAAAACTGAACGAAGTACACTCAAAACATTATGTTGATGAATACTTTGATAGTAAACAGGTCATGAAGGTAATAAAAGTAAAGCTATAGCCATATATAACTAGTATTAAAAAAAACCTTTTGAAGTAACTTTGAGTACAAGTGTCTTTTGGCTTCGTTATGGCTATTTTTACACCCGTTTAAAGCGTAAGTCGAAAATGAAACACCATTCAAAATAATTTATAACTTTTATTAAAGAATGATATTAAAATTAACTGGAGACGACAGAAGACCCTAGCATAAACGCACGTACTAAATGTAACATCAACCATCCAAATTCATACATCTGATACAACCTGACAACGATCAACACAACAATTTATCTACCATAGAAAAGAACGTTTTCTCAAAAATGGTATGTAATGTTGCCATAACATCTCTAAAAAGTATCCAGAAAGTGAACTTTACCGGAGACTTATTCACAACTGTCCAGTAAGAAGCGAGATTTTAAACTTGGAATCTCCTACTGTCCAGTAAGTGAGTATGTAATTTACTTACTGGACACTAGGTCATCCTCTTTAGATCTGTTTAGAAAAAAAAACATAGTACCAGACACAGATTAGAGTTTAGCCATTATAACATGGTTATAGAAGGGAGGTTCCAAATATATATCTATCTCTCTTTTTGGTATGACATTTTATGAGATACATATATTTTTGGAACCTTAAACAGCCATTTTATACGTTGCGTTTTGTACTTAGTAATGTTGTAGAAGTATAGTGTGGGATTTTATGATTGTATTTAGTAATTTCAGTTTATTAAAAAGTTTTTTCTAAAGTTGTTTCCTAAACTGCCTCGTTGGTCTAGTGGTCGCAAGCTCGACTGCAGAGCGTGGGGTCCTGGGTTCGATTCCCGGGTCGGCCAAAAAGTGTTATTGTGTTTTTCACATATGAATGTAACCTTCAATATTAATTAAACGAATTTGTTGTTAAACTTTCTTTAATTTTTGAGAAAAGCATTATACAAACCTCAACCAGTAAGAAAGCCATCCTGGCCTCGTATATAACCAGACCTCACCTGCGGTTCGGTCCGGTTAACTCATACTTGGCCAGGAAGGCTTACTTACTGGATTCTGCAGTAATCTACTAATTCTTAAAACTAAAAAGATAGGTATAATAATATAATAAATTGCAAAACAATCGGCTACGAAAGAAATGAGGTAACAAAAATCTGTCAGGGCGGCCATTGTCATCCTATTCCTATTTAAAAGTGTAGGTAGCAAAAGAAAAGCTTTCATGTGTCTTGTAGGGCAAAACTTCATTTAGATCGGGCATGCCTTCTCGGATAAACAGCTACAAAAGTCATATCAATGAGCAAACAATGTGTGTGACATCGTCCCCTGGCGATACATATTCGTTTGACACACAAACAACTTGTGTAAAAATAAGTAAAACTATTCATTATAGGAAAACAAGCTTTTCCAACTATAAAATAGGTGGAATTAACATTACGTTAACTCTCGGTGTTCTTCCTAAACCTACGAAAGTTTAAGACATAAGGAGAAACGGAAACGAATGCATATTTGTAACTGAATAATCGTTATGATTATACTTCAACGGTAACGGTTATTTTTGCGCTAGGCGTACGCCAATTTGCCAATAAGTCAGCGAGAGTCAGGTTTCTTTCGGCTGAGTAGTACGTAGGGGTGTTGTTGATAGTGAAAGTGACATCTTTAACAGCTTCACATCGTGATCCCTCGTGATTTCCAGCACACTGACATACTGGCTCATGTACCTCGTTCAGGGTACAGTTACCATCGTTAAGACAATAACCACCACACGCGTACACTTCACACCTCTCCCCTGAATACCCGGCATTACATCTGAAATAATCAAAATTTCAAAGTCATGGGAAGTTCAAGTTAAAGAGAATCGTCACACAGCGGGTGCTAGAAGACGTCCGTCGTAGACAGATCCAAGAACACTGTCATGACGATTTGGACCCGTTCCTGACTCATTGGTCAGAGATGGTAATTTTCTGAACTGAATTTCAACCTTGTATAGTAAGTGGATATTTATGTTCTCGTTCACAGAAGCTTCAATAGGGATAAAAGATCAGTTCACAAAGAGAAAAATATAATTTTACCTGCATGTAGGAAGTCCGTCATCATTAACACTGCAGTTCCCATGGATACAGTAGTTCAGACAGTCTGATACCTCGCATCTATCACCTACATAATCTCCATTACATTCACAGACTGGCTCACTGTTCTCGTTCAAGGAACAGGTGCCGTTATTCGAACAATATCCATAACAAACGTTGACTTCACATCTTTCCCCTGTATAGCCGTCATTACAACTGAAATAGCGAAAAAGTTGAACATTGCTAATGTAAGCAATTTAAACCAGGAAATGATCAGAAGTAGTAGAATAACTTTTACCTGCATGTAGGAAGACCCTCATTAGTGAAATTGCAGTTACCATGCAAACAATAATTTTGACAGACCGAAACTTCGCATCGCTCTCCGATGTAACCAGGTGTGCAAATGCACAAACCTAACTCACTAACGTGTTCACCGTGTATACAAAACAGGTCGACATCTGGTGTGTATTCGGTTGTCTGTTCAGTGTTGAGAGAGATGTCGGTCACTGTGGTTGTTGGTAGCAAACTCGATAGAGTTTCACAGTCCGGAAGGCCTGGAATCTGATCTTCAATTCTGTAGTTGGTAGCTATAGCAAGATCTTTGTCAGTATAGAACGAACTTATCTGTTCGGGTTGTTCCGAGCGCTCCGCGTACTTTGACTTTTGCCAAACGATATTGTAGTCGTCGCTACGGTTCACCCAGTACACGTAATCTTTTGAGACTGTCAACTCTTTTGCTGAAGAATAACTTCCAAATACAAGAGAATATTTAAGTAGTTCGTTTTTTCCGTCTAGATCTGCTTGATTCAAATACTCGTGTCTGTAGGAACCATCTACATTGATACCATCAAAATAATAAACAACATCATTTCGTGGATCGAACACCAGGCGCAACACTTCATAATTTTCGTATGCTTTATGTAAAATCTCTCTCTCGGAACCATTCAATCGTGCTCTCGACATGGTCGCCTTATAATCATTATCATTATTATTTGTGTTAATCCAGTAAATGTACCTGTAAATTGAATAAAACTATTGAATATCTCGAAATGTAACCTAGTTTTTTAACATCATTGATAACGTACCCTCTACAGCTATCCACGGTGATATCATTGGGAGTCCGGTCTCCGATCTTGATTAAAAGATTTCCGTAAACACTGTTAACGGATCCGGGTTTTAATGAAATCCAGTTGATGCTATTGTCATTAGTATCAGTGAAGAATAGTGTCTGCGTTGCCGGGTCGAAAGCAATTGAATGAATATTTCTACCATTTCTCTCTATATAACATTTGTTTTCTTCGGAATGCAAGTTATAACCACATATAGCGTCGTTGTTACTCTGTTTGTCGACATACAGCATCGTGTTGTGAGCTTCGTCGTAAGCTAATGCCGTGACGTTTCGAGAAATGAAATCCACAGTGTTTGTTTTAGTTCCATCGGTATAAAACATGAGTTTTTCTCCTACGCCTACCGCAATGTCTGAAACAAAACTTAACAGTTCACTTTATAAAGTCGTTATGCAATCATGACTTTAGTACTAGATGACGTGGCCTCGGCACAAGGGCAAAGAAGGAACATGGGTTCGGTTTTTAGTCAGTAGAAGTCTGACACTCCCCTTCGCTCTGCCCAAGAGCGGGGGGGGGTCATTCGATGATTTTCCACCCACAAAAAAAAAAAAAAAGGGTTATGTAATAAGTCAGGCCAAATTCATGTTGGACCCCGCACTGTGAACAGTTCCGTGCTCCAGATAAATTTATTCATCTCGTATGTTACTTATGCATGGACGGGATTGAGTTTTACGGCCGAAAATATGACTTCATTCTCACAAAAGAGATTAGAATCGAAATAGTCACTGATAAGGTGATAGAACCGAATGTGGCATATCAACCTGCCCGCCATTTTGTTTTTCATCCGAAATCGCGACTCATGATGAAAGTGGTATGTATGTATAGATAGGGGAAATATAGACGATCAAAAAATGTAACACGGTACCCCAAAGGTTCACGTTACCGAGATATTAGAAATGAGTACAACGACAATCATTAAAATAGACTTATTACGTGTTTAGGCGTTAAATTGTATCCAAATAATCGTTCCCAGGTTGATTATATTATTATTATGCGCGCGAGAAAATCGCTTCGCATCGCAATGAAATGTTATGTTATGTCAAAGAATTGTTTTCTCGCTCCTAGTAGTATGTAATGTACCTACTCTCTTTCAATAAACCATAATAATAATCAACACCTACAGACACGTAAAAGGCCTATTTTTTATGCGGTTATTGTACTCATATGTCGATCTTTACCTTCAAATATCTCGATAACGTGTCGCTTTGACTCATGTTACATGACAGTTTTTGTTAGCCTAGGTGTCTACCCCATACATACCAATTTCGTCATGGGCCGTGATTTCTAAAAAAAAAACAAAATGGCGGTGGGTCGATATGTCAGCTTACATACAAAAAAGTTCAAACCCCTTTTCACATTAACCAACATCTTTTCAAAAGCTTTGCGGGTCAGGATCTTTCTCTGAGTATTAAATCCTCTCCGCAACCCCGGAATACAAAGGGCTACGAAGGATCATGAGTGGTTTTTAGTCAGTAGAAGTCTGACACATCCTTCCGCTCCGCCCAGAGTGGCAAGAGTCATTTGATGACTTCCCCTGTCCCACCCACAAAAAAAGGGTAACTGTGGCAAGAGTAACCCTAATTCTCAGGTCAGTAGACAAAAAAGAAATACCTATAGCTGTTTTTCTAGACATGACCAAATAGGGGATCGGACAAAAACAAACTAATTAGTCCGTCAGATAGATTTCCAAAAATTATTGGACACGTATTTTGTCTTTTTTCACGTAAACTTAAAATGAAGACGGATACAGTGTTTCGAAAACTCGTGTGACGTCATATGATAGTACATTTTGTCGACACAAGTGACGTTTCAAGCATAAAATAAGGTAACAAAAAACACGTATTCAATATTTTTCGATAATCTAACTTACGGACTAAACAGAATCATATTATTTTGACCCAGTCCGATCCCCTATTGGCATGGCATTTGATATGATAAGCCGTGATACATTATTAAATAAATTAAAACAGTACGGTATAAGAGGCCCTGCATTAACCCTTTTCTTGACAATGTATCTTGTAAGATACATCATGAAAAAAAAAAACATAGCTCTTTTATAATTTATGTAAAACGGAAAGTTCAGTTATTTATTTTTAAAGTATACGTTTCTGAAAGCACACATGTGTCACAATGACAGTTTACGTCAACTGCTTTTTCAAAATTTATCAAAATGGTGAACAGTTGAGTGCAACTCCGCGGAAGGAGGTAAGAAATTATTAATTAAAAAAAAATCTTTTAAAATTTCGTGTGAAATTGGTGTTAGACTAGATTTCATATGTTTGTACTTTTGCTGGAAATTAATTAAGCAGGTGAAATAATTACGCTTGGCTTCAAAAACTAACAAATAAAGTGAATGTATCCTACAGGATACGTTGCTAGGTGTACTAAGATTCTTTGTACAAGTTTAGTGTATCTTATAGGATACATTGCCAAGTGAGAGAGATCATTTATATTATTTTTGTAACTGTGTTTTGGGGAAAGGAAATTATATGCTTGGCATGAGTGTGCGAGTGGAATATTTTTTTCAGGCAGAGATGTAACCATTTTTTTCCAGAGCAAAAAGAATTTGTGCTCTAGCACCAAAACCACGTGCAAGACGCTGTTACTCAGTCAGTCTTTGGTGCCTTCACCTGTGCTGCCTTCACCTCAGCCGCATCCAGCTCGATTACCATTTACATTGACGCAAAATGGCTCTCCTTGACAACTATCTTTGCCACCATCTCCATTAATTGCCTCTAACAGCCGACCAAGAAGACCTACAACATCCGGAAGGACTGCAAGATTAGTCACACCCCGACGTATTTTTCAAAAGCCTCTAAATTTTCAGTGGGCTAAGAATAAATTCAAAACTCCTTACGAGTATTTTACAAACTTTTTTACAGAAGACATTTTTGATTACAATATCGAGCAATCAAAACTAACCGACCGTGTATGCAACACAACACTGCACCCCAAAGCACAATGACTGACTTTGCTCATAAATCCGCTAAGCTTATGTGGGACAAGACTGGGCAAGTCTGCCGCATTCCAAATGAGCTGTGGGTCAAAATAGCCACAGTCTGGAGCCCTGACAGTCAGAAGGAGTCGCGGCAAACCTCATAGAAGATGGTGAGACGATCTGGACGACACCAGCGACCACGGGATCCACATTAGCCTTAGATCGAAACAACTGGAAGTCCTGGGGAGAGGCCTTTGCCCAGCAGTGGCATACAGGCTACCAGTATCAGTATCAAGTAGCACAGAGCTTCCTGAAAATGGGGCGGGGAGATATGGTAGACAATTGTGCAGTTTCTGGACCAACACTGTCGAAAATAATACAGGCACCTGTAGCACCACGACCTCCACCGGATGTAAGGTACGATCAGGTCGGCCATTTTCCAATGTTTGGTGCGAAAGGCAATGTAAAGTTTGTGTCAAGGGCCAAACTACGGTAATATATGCCAAGTGTTCGTTACGATTGTGTTTTAAGCCAGAAATAAATTGTTTTGTGAAATTCCATACTGATAAGTAATTATTTCAGCTTATAGTGCACCTCAAATGTTTTGGCAACTTAATTTTTTTTTTGTTTTAGATAGTCTTTAAGTTGATTTTGATTTTTTAACTATATTATTATTATTAAATGCCAATTTTATACATATATTTATAAAGATAATTTTGTGTATTTTATTTCTTCAAACCTGGCAACGTATCCTCAAAGACACATAAACATAAGGTCAAAGTTCTCTACTAAGCTGGCAATGTATCCTCAAAGATACATGTAGAATCTCATTATCTGGTCATGTGCGATTTTTTTATATATTTTTCCCTAAATCCTAGGTTCATAATTAACATCATATTTGAAAATTATTTGAAAATATTAATTTTATTTTTTTGCCAAGAATAGGGTTAAATTGGTTTGAAAGTTTTTAAGGGGTCGAAAACAGTGTACAGAGATTTTAAAAATGCATCGAGACAGTAACACTCAGGTAACCTATAGGTCCCTATATTTAGCGAATCACTATGGCGTACCGCAAGGAACTGTTCTGGCCCCAGTATTATTTATAGCATACATAACCAAATTGCCAGAATCAACGGATCAGTACACTATACTATTCGCAGATGATACCACTGTACTTACTAGAGAAGCTACTATTGAGCAGTCGATAAACATCACCAATGAAGCTCTAAAGAGTATTCATGACTGGTTAATTGAAAATAATTTAGAAATAAATACAGATGAAACTAAATTCATGAGATATTTTACATAATATAATAATAAAATAAATACTGGACGACCACCTGTCCAAACTCTCACTTGGTGGTTGGATCAAGGGCCTGATTCAGACGGCAGTACTCCTCGATACGGCCCGCATTGTGAGGAGGTTCCTGTCTCTGGAGCCTTGGCACAAGCTTGGCACTATTTATTATATTTTTAAAAGTTTTTTTATAAATTTTGTATGAAATATTTAAAAATGTAAACTACATGAAGGAAAGTGAATAAAGGACAAATAAATAAAAAAAAAGTAGTTAAAAAACCAAAAAACCCGACTGAAAAAACCGAAAAGCAAAAAACAAGCACATTTTAAATTAAATAAACAAAACTTGTAAGCAGGCGGGGTTCTATTTTTTTCATTTCATAATTTAATATTCAAATGAACCCCGCCTGCTTCCAAGTTTTGTTTATTTAATTTAAAATGTGCTTGTTTTTTGCTTTTCGGTTTTTTCAGTCGGGTTTTTTGGTTTTTTAACTACTTTTTTTATTTCCAACTTTTTAGTTCTTTTGTGTTTGTTCTTTCGTTGGTCGCGTAAAATTCTTCGCAGATGATTTAACTTTTGTGCTTGTTTATAGGATTTGCCACTTTTTTTAAACATATAAGTGTTATATATTTTTGTAATCTCCTTTTAAAACCCTTTATTTTGATACCCTACTCGATGATATTGGAAAAAAATTTTTTTTGAACTCCGTGTTTTGGCCCCCAAAATCTATTTTTTTTTGTTTTTTAATTTTAATGTAGCCTATAACACTCGCGCCATCAAGACAAATCTAACGACGTATATTTCATTCATATCCCTTCATCCGTTCAGGAGTTATGAGGGAACAAAGAAACGGACATACATACATACACGTCAAACACATAACCCTCCTTTTGGGCTTCGCCGCAGTCGGGTAAAAAGACACATAATTTTTTTGCAAAATCTACTAGATTCACTGACACGCAATGGAATAGATGAGTATAAAATAAATTATTCTCGCTTTCCGTGTAAAGGTGCGTACAGATTAAGTAACATGTTGTGCAACTTGTGTTTTATAATATAACACGTTCAACAACACGTTAAACAATATAACACAAATGTTACATTGTTTTTCAACATTGCAACATATAACAATACTGTATACATGTTATAATTTGATGTTGTCGCATCTTGAGTACACATGTACGCCTAAGTTATGTAACACAATTAGTTATTAACGTTTTTTATAACATGTTATGTTACATGCTGTATTCACCGTAAGGGAGCTGCCCATGACTCAAAATGGTAAATCAATCTAAACTACGTTTTACTTGTCTACATCTACACTTCTACACTAATATTATAAAGAGGAAATATTTGTATGTGTGTGTGTATGTTTGTAATGAATAAATTCAAAAACTACTGCGTCGATTTCAAAAATTCTTTCACCATTAGGAAGCTACATGCACCCTGAGTAACATAGGTTATTTTATCCCTGTATTCCCACGGGAACGGGAACTACGCGGGTGAAACCGCGAGACGTCCGCAAGTTATTACAATTAGTAATAACTAGCATTTACTGACAAAAACTAACATTTACTTAGAAACGTATTCGGTTGCTAGTTTGTTTTAAGCAGCCTGAGTGATATTTCTCTATGGCAAATATTTGATTCTAATAATTAAATAGGTATGGCTAAAACGAGTGAATGGTTAGCAACAAGTTATCCTCTTTCCTGTTTTTCATGAACGTCTAGTTAATTAAGCGTATTTAACGTCTTCCTACACGATACACGACTGTTATTAACGATTTGATAAGATATCAAAGTTGCAGAACATAACAATTTATATTAATTAATATTTAACTCGTTCCTAATGAACAATTGTTAAAGATTTCGAAAATGCTTTCATTGTTGTGAGGCTCTATATTCCCGAGTGTTTTAGGCCACATTTAAAACGTCCCTGTGAATTAATTTCCGTACATAAAACCAAAGCTAGTCTAAAGTCTTGAGTATAGAGTAACATTATAGATAGTCAAGCAGGCCCTGCAGTCTCTACACTAATAACGACGCTACGAATGTCGTTAAGTTGAGAAATCGTAAACTTTCTGTAATAGATTTTCAGCTTTATTTCAACAGCATAAGGTTGAAAATCTATTAAAGAAAGTTTACGATTTTACGACCTAGCAACATTCGTAGCGTCGTTATTAGTGTAGAGACTGCAGGCCCTGGTTTCGCCAGTCATATCTTTCTATGACCCGAAACGTAAATAAATGAATTTTAAATATTACGGGAGATCCCTTTTGGGGACCTTAATAATTTTTTTATACTGTACCGTGTGATATATCAAATGAAAAGGCTTATTGTGATGATCTCAAAATCTCTCTACATGTTTTGATAAAAAGATAAACAATTTTTAAGATATTTAAGAAAACATATGACAATTGACCATTATCTTCGAAACTACTTTGTCGAAAATTAAAAAAAAGTGTAGAAATTAGTTCAACACTTTTATAGATTACAAGAAAACCTATGGTGCTAAAATAACATGGAAAATCCCTCAATATTATGCGTACAAACTTTTTTTTACTTCGGAGCGTTATCATCATTCTCCTGCCCTTATCCCTTACCACACTGTTTATGGGTCGCAGTTTTCATTAAATTTGTTTACAAATTCCCAGATTCCTTCTACAATATTGTTTTCAGTGTACTACTAAATCCTAGGATTTTATTTTGCGGATTCCTTTTTGGTCCCTCAGTTCACACGCACATATTTATTTGGGGTCGGCGCAACATGTCTTCTTCTTCCAAACTTCCCTATTTCTCGTTATCTCAGCAGTCACCTCCTTTCTAGCCATATCATCCTTCACACAGTCCATCCATCGTTTCTTTGGCCTTCCTCTCCTTTTATAGCCATCTACATTCATACTCAACATTTTCCCCACAACATTTCCTTCATTCCTTCGCATCACATGTCCATACCACGACAATCGATTACCAATCAACTTTCATTCACCAGCGCCTTCCTTATTTTATCCATTCGCGTCACACCACACATCCCTCTTAGCATTCTCATCTCAGCCACATGCAATTGCCTTTCATTTATCTAATATATAATCTAATAAATAAATGGCTTCAGGGGCTGACCTACCAAGAGACGGAAAACCTCTTAAGTACAATGGTGTAGTATAATTACCATACACCAATACACACAGACACACACACACACACATACACACACATTCACATAACTAAACACATTTACACCCACACTTCACATCTATTACTCTCACTCACAAGCGCATGCATACAAAGAAAATTTTCCATTAGTTTTAATTTCTTTTTTGTTTCTTTTTTGTTCTCTCACATTGTTAATAGATTCTGGATTGCAAAAAAAAAAAAACTTTGAAATTCGTAAAATTATTATTGTCCTAAAGATTTATAGGGGAATGGGACTGGTAAGATGCCAGTTGCGATCCGTACTGTGACTATAAAGCTACGATCACTGTTATTATTGTAACTATTTAATCTTAAGGTTTTATACTGTGAGAACTAATAAAGCTTATTATTATTATTATTTATCCCTTTTGTGGCCCAACATTCTGATCCATACACGACAGCAGGTCTAACCATGGTCTTATAAATCTTCCCCTTGAGATTAAGGGGAATGCTTTGTTCCCGTGACCTGCCGCCATTTCACCCATCCAGTGCTAATTCTGTTCGGAACGTTATATTATTGCAATTTAAAATTTCAGTGGAAGACAGTCGCTGATTTCGCTTTCATTTCCTCCGCTCCCTGTCCAGATTCTCCCATACATACACATTTGACAGCCCCTGGTATTATGCAACTTCCACACTGCGCGGCATGAAGTTTTCGACCGGGTCTATATCCGGTATACTACTCATGACGCACACAACGCAAAATATTTTACTTCTGCGCATCATGAATATTATTTAGCCACGACGTTCTCTTTGCAAATTCTTGGTTTATTATATCTAAGAGCATATTTATTATATGTTTGTCTTCTTTAGGTTTTAATGCATCATCATCTGCCTAGTCTTTTCCCAACTATATTGGGGTCGGTTTCCAGTCTAATCGGATGCAAATGAATACCAGTATTTTACATGGAGCGACTACCTATCTAATCCAGTTAGTACTGGATACAATAGCTTACGATATCCTTCGGTAAAACTGGTAGTCAGACTTTCAGGCCACTGACTACCTGTCACGACAGCCAAAGATCTAGATTTATGTTAGTAGTTTATTCCCATAAATCGGCACGGAAGTGACAAACATCGAGGGAGTAGACTGCGCTTCTTCAACGGAGACACCATGGCTTGTCTGCGTCTATATAAGCATAATCAGAAATAAAGTTGACCCTTGTACTTACCCCAGGAGTGCGCCGACCCCACGTACAGCACTGCCAATGTCAGCAAACATTGCGTTTTACACATTATTATTCTGATTCTATTATTTTGAAATACTAAGTTTTTTCAGCAGAAGGTTCGTCCACCGCCGGCGACGACGGGTCGAGGAATAGTCAAACAAGAGAAAAACACGCCAGTTTTCTAAAAACTCGATCTTATAAAAATAGTGATATGTTATCTGAAACCGAAGGCTTGTTAATTTTAAATAAAGATAAATGCTAATAAAGACCCCTTAATTAGCTAGTTAAGGATAATGAAACCTTTCCTGTTGATGCAAAATACAAGTCTGAAATTAAATACGAATAATTAGGGCCGGTAAGCGTGAAATATTGACGAGTTCGTTATTACAGTACTTACTGTAATGTCGATTGTTTGATGTTGCCTGGATACCATTTTGAATGATGACTACTCCTTTTATTTTGGTTAGCCTACTCTGCCCCACAGCTGGGTAAAGGCTTCCCCAATCCATTTCTCTCGCCATCTCGAACCAGTCTTCGCAGTACTCACCTAGGTCGTCTGTACCGACTATCAAAACCACCCTATATGCCGATGATCATCATCATCATCATCATCAGCCTATAATGTTCCCTGCACTGCAGGGACTCAGGCCCCCTCTCTCGGAGAGGGATAGGATCCACCACGCGTGCCCAGTGCGGATTGGTAGATGCCACATGTCTTCGATTTTTTTGGTTCTAAGACATGCCGGTTTCCTCACGATGTTTTTCTTCACCGTTTTGAGAGCAGCGGTGATGAAATAAATTACACAAAGTAATGCGCCTGCCTGGGCGTTATAGATTCATTGGTCCGTCCTGTGAAGCTTGCCAAGTGTGCTGGCAAAAATCAAATCATTGACTTTAATATTATATACTTGCACATTTCATTTATTTGGTACAAAAAACACCTATCCGACCCAACAACAACGACCCTTGTTGACCCGAACAGGTTGGGTTCGAAGTTGATGGCGGGGCCGCGGGGCCTAGAACTAAGGGCTCGTTTACAGAGACGCGAGGCGTCGCGCGGCGAGTGCATAAGGCTCGATGCGTGCTTTTTTTTTAATTTACTGAGAGGCGGGTCCACCACAAGCAACGCTGCATTTTAAACTAACGAGCGAAAAACGCTTCTAGAAAAATCGACGTTTGAAATTGTTAACGTTTTCATACATCGCCATGTGTTTGAATTAAAAACGCACAACGCGCCGCGCGACGCCCTGCCTGTACGTAAACATGCACTAAGACCGATGACTTCGTCGATATGCTCAGAATATCTAGTTCAAGCCTCAATAAATTTCAATACATTTGGAACCGAAACAAAAGTATTTGTAACATTACGTTTACCATTTTTTGCTTGAACTTCGCTCGCCTAATTACAGAATACATCTGTGAAGGATGCCATTCCATCGGGCTTGCGGGTTGTGCGAAAGAGATACCGCGGCCTCGGCACAAGGGGCTAAGAAGGAACATGGGTTGTTTTTAGCCAGTAGAAGCCTGACACTCCCTAACAACCTCCTCTGCCCTGAGCGGAAGGAGTCATTTGATGGATTCCTAACCTCCAAAAGAAAAATGGATGCCATCATGAGGAAACTCAACCCAAGCACGCGTGGAGATAATGCTTGTGCCTTCTGCGTATGAACAGTAGCTGTTGTGAAACATAAACAGGCTGGTATTATTAGAATAACAGTTACAATTATAGGTACGCTAGTATTATATCTGTGGCTATAGGTACATAAATACCAATCATGATACAATGTTTGCAGTATCAATGAGCAAAATAAAAATAAAACGACATTCCAGTTTACCAATAGTTTTTTATTTAATAATAAAACACCTCAATAAAATAACCAAAAGGCGACTCCACAACCCCAGCAGGAACGAAAATTCACATGAATGTGGTGGCATAGCAATATGTATAAGAATATCTAGGTAACTATTTAGAAACTCTCAGTATTGACCAAAATAACGTAGCAACGTCGGCTGTCAGATGTCAAGTGACAATGACGTAGGGCGACGTTGCGTCAAGTATATTGTTGATTTAATAATTATCTTAAATATATTAAAAACAAAGGATCTAATTTCAAATAAACCTAATTTACATTATTCTAATGATATTTTATATCCCGACGTATTTTATAGAAGAAGCTTTTATTGTGGCTTAAAAGACTTGGTTTCCGATCCACAATTACTATTGTGGTATTTGAATAGTTAAGTCAAGTTAAATGTTTATTTATTCTAGATTGCCAATAAATTGTATAGTTATTATTAAACGATACTTATAATGTTTCCTCGTTCATTGCCCGTGGTCCACCCGCCTAGTCCACCTGGGTGTACTACGGGCTATTATTTTTGCCCGTGGTCCACCTGAATGTCCATATGTTTTTATCGTAGTATAACGAAAGAATAATAGTGATAGGTAATAAATTGTTGTCTAATCTATTAAGTAAAAAAAAATTAACAATACTAATAATTACATGGGCATGAAGGCAGAGGGTCTGTCATCTTAAATGAAACTACGAAATATAGCGGTAATCAACTTTTACTCCAATAGCACGATATTTAAAATAAATCACTATACACACACAACTATATAATTCAAATATAATATTAAAACTCTAAGCGCTACAGCATGTGCACCGGGCCAAGCCTGCGACAAGAATGATCCCCTCCACGCCGAGCGCTCGTTTATAAAGACTGGCTCGAGCAGTGGGGAGAGTGGTGCGGCCTTAGTGACGCCTGCGCTGCGCACCTGGCCCGCTGCACGTGCTGTTTACAACGGCGACGCCGTCAGGCACAATTAAATATAAACAGAATGTATTTAAATTCTATTTGAATGTGTTGTACCATATTGACGGAGTTCTATGTTCTTTGGAGATATCTAGAGATTTGTATTCGGCACTTAAACCTTAAAGTGGACCATTGTACGTCCAACCAGCCCACCTCCCTGCAGAAGCAGATCAAACATCCCAGTCTTCTCAGGGCATACGCAAGGGTTCTTGGTGTTCCAAGAGTTTCCCGGCGGATTTGGATTTTGGGCTCCAAGCTAACTGAAATTATCTTGTGGGAATATAACCCAGCAAAAGTACCTACTAGGCAAGCATAGGTTCAAGGTGGTATATATATTTAAATTATTCTGGGTTACCCAGAATAATGAGGTTGAATACCTCCTTGAGCTTATGTTAGCCTAGTACTTTTGTGTGTGTATACTAGGATTAAAGTACCTTCACATTCTTTAATTAAGGTTATCATATTATCACCCAGGTGAACCACGGGCAAAAATAATTTCCCGTGGTAGGTACACCCAGGTGGACCACGGGCAAGAATAATTTCCCGTGGTACACCCAGGTGGACCACGGGCAAAAATAATTGCCCGTGGTACACCCAGGTGGACTAGGCGGGTGGACCACGGGCAATAAACGTGTTTCCTAGATTTTATCTTGCAATTTTAATAAATTAAATAGTTTCAATCAATTCTCATTTCATTTGCCATTGGTTTATTATGGCGGTAGTCGTTGATGTACTTTTTAATATTTGACGGTTATGAAAGTAGAAGTACCGCCAATTCAGGGTCAGTTACGCTGCAACTGTTGAAGGGTAAAGACATACCCAAAGTAGTATATTGTGTATTCCATTTGTGTATTATTGAGTAACTAGCGACGTCGTCTGCGTGAACGCCATAGAGCACCAAAAATACGATTATACCTTTTAAAATAACATTTATTTTCCGTTTCTTCTTTAAATTTCATATCTACAGAAAATGCAGTAACAGAGGGAGACTGACTTTTATAAAATTGACCATAAAAAAGTGCTGATTTTCAGCCTGCTTTGAATAAATGACTTTATGGTGATTCTGCTGAATTAAGTCATAGGTTGTGACTGAAGCATATGGAGAAAATAATGAATAAGGAATACAGAATAGGGTAAAAATAGATACTTATAGGACTTCTCGATAAACAACATTAATGGTTTGGCTCTCCGTAGCCAAAATGTAAAGAGAATCAGGACTGGTGACGCGGGAGCAAGCGACGTATAGCTGCCCGTGTGAGAAGCAGGTCGTCCTGAGGTCGACAGCCGCTGCATTCACTGTCTGCCCCTACGACTTATTGATGGTCATCGCGAAGCAAACACTCACGGGGAACTGTACGCGCTTGAACTGGAACGGGAAGTTATGAGGTATGATGGGAATGCGTGGTATAAATACTGACCGACGCCACAACCCGTAAGAGTTTCCGCCACAATAGTGTGTCTGTGGAGCGACATGACTTTAAGGCGAGTCCCGTTACACAATTTCGGAGGAGATAGGTTCCGAAGAAGCATAATCGGGACACCGACCTTCAGCTTTGCGCTGAAAGTTCACTTGCTGACAGGGAGTTCAGAAATTCCACGGGATAATGTGTGGCGTCATCTTGCTCGACGACAGTGTTTATAGAGGTATAGTATAGACCACTTCATTCCCCTCAATTTCCGAGAGAATGCATTCGTTAATTGCTGCAGCCTGATCATTTTTGGGCGGCAAATTGGCTCGCTCACACACCCAAGAATTCTGCTGGTGCGGTATACGACTGATGTCCCCGTACACACAGTCAATGAGTTCTTCTAAGCTGGATACAACTCTACCGAGAGACTCTGGAAGCACCATCTGTCCACCTCTCTCCTCTGCCGAGCTCTCATATTAATGGTCAAACGCAGCGTACGAACTCGTGACCAATCGCCACTGAACAGAACTGTGACACCACCCATCAAATGTTCGTTCCTGCGGATGTCCTGCAGGGTTCTGTCCACACACCACAACTGCCTTCCTATTGGCCATCGTGCACTCATCCCATACGATCGGAGAGCAATCCTTGAGCACGTGTCCCTTATCACTCTCGAGAAAGCGCCGGAACGCCTGTATGTGGTGTGTACCACAAACAGGCGTTTCGACGCTTTCTAAATCGATGGGAATTTTAAACATGGTATGTGCTGTCTTGCCACCCGGAAGCAGTGTGGCAGCGATTCCCGACGACGACGCTACAACAATGGCAATTTTGCCTTGCCTCCTGACCTCTGCAAGTATGCCAGTGGTAACAAATGTTTTTCCTGTTCCACCATGAGCATCCAAGAAAAACATTTCACCCTAGTTTTGCCCAACGCTTTCAAGGACAGTGTCATAAATTTGCTTTTTCTCTGAAGAGAACAAAGCGACATGGTCATTTCGTATGGTGGTAATTTCGCCCGGATCGTAAATTGTCTCAGCGTTATCTCCCTACTTCCACGGTCTTGATGCGTTGATGATTGACACTGGTCAATCATCAACATCTCTTCAAGACGTAGTCATTTCTATCCACGGCAATCCACTGGGATTGCCGTGGATAGAAATGACTACGTCTTGCAGTGAACTGAGGCAGGTGTTCAGCACGCGTTCATCAGTTAATCATCACTTCAACTTCATCTCCAGTAGTAGGCCTCAAAGCTCGTAGCAAACCTGTCTTATCTTTCAGATATAGCATATGGCATGCTTAGTTTTCCTCTTTCTTCGTTATTTAGCTCAAATTCTTACAGCAATAGCGTGCTGTTTTCGAGTTTAAATTTTGTTATAAATCTATGCAGTTCTTTTTGAGTTCTGTTTGTTATTATATACATACAGACAAACTCGATGAACTTTATAAGACATAGATGAAGCGGCTTAAAACTTACATAACACATTTTTTTATTATCTTGCTCATCTCTGAAATGAATTGACGATACAATTTTTAAGAAGAAAATGCACAACTCCATCTATGACTTTTAAGAACAACTATTAACCTCGCCAACATGATCAAATTTAAATTATTTATATCCAAAAAGGGCTTACACATGTTATTCGACTTGATGTTTTTGAAATTTCATAGATGACGCTGCTTTAAATTATTCATTTAATTATAATTATGTTTATCGGCCTAAGTTACTTATATTGCGTGATTTTTATAGTGTGAAGCTAGCTTATAGCATGGTTATTAACATAATAACAACATTCAAATATGCGTCGATAAATTACACGTTGTTACAGAATGCGTTGAAGAAATAAAGGTTCACTGCTCGTTCCCCGTAGGTGATAGCGTGATAATATGTAGCCTATGTGTTGACCCGACTTCTTAATAATATTCGTGCCAAATTTGAAGTAAATCCAAGCAGTACTTTCTGAGTTTATGCCGGACAGACAAACAGACAAAAATTTAAAAAAATATATTTTCGGCTTCGGTATCGATTGTAGATCACACCCCAAGTATTCTTTTAAAAAAATATTCAATGTACAGTTTTGACTTTCCTATCATTTTATTATATGTATAGATTGTGTATAGAGAGAATTAAGTTTACATATTGTGGCCTAGTTATGAAGATCTACCAAATGTGTAAAAGCTGAAACCTATTTGTATTACTTTAAAGGATCCATAATGTTTAAGTAAGTTATTTGATATTATTCTATGAATATTCCTGATTACTATGTGTTAGAAATATGTACCATGATATGGTTTATATTGGTTATTGTTTATGTACACTGATAAATTGCTATAACTTGAGACAGTCAAGGACAACGTCAGGTTGTCCTTGTATAATACTTTAAAAGATGTTTCCGTGGAGTTTCTTGTCCATTCTTCTCCACGAAGACCTAGGGACTTAGTGAATGGAATAGAGTTTCGAGTTTGAGTTTGACAAGACCTAAATAAATAAAATTAATGGTCTTGTCTATTGTGGTTTTATTTCATAACAACCCTGTTCGCGCTGCACGCGTGTGAAGCCGGCGGCACAAGCTAGTTATCCATAAGATTATTCTATATCAGTAACGGTTACAGTAGGCTTTTGCCAATTTGAAAGTAAATCCGCGAGAGTGGGATATCTGAATGATGTATATTCTGACTGATGATGAATGATTGTCGGTATCAAACTCGATAGCGCTTCACAGTTCAGTAGGCCCAGAACCTGATTTTCTATTTTGTAATTCGTAGCTAAAGCAAGTGGTTTTTCAGTATCGAACGCAATTATCTTTTGGGGTCTATTTGCGCTCCTTGCTATTTGCCAAACGGTATTCTGGCCATCAGTACGGTTCACCCAGTAAAAGTAATTTTTTGAGACTGTCAACTCTTTTGATGCCGAGTAATCTTGATTTTCACAACGGTACAATGTTTGTTCGTGTTGTCCATCCAAATCTGCGCGATTAAGGTACATATTGTCATAGGAATGACCCACATTAAAGCCATCAATATAATAAATCTTCCGAGTTACTGGGTCAACGACGAGGCTTAACACTTCAAGCCATTTATATCTTTTATTAAGAATTTCTCTCTCGGAACCATCCAAACGAGCTCTCTCCATGCAGTCATAACAACCCAGGTAGTTGTTTGTGTTGATCCAGTAAATGTACCTGCAAATTGAATAATACTATTGAATATCTCGATATGGAACTGATTTCGGTTTTGAAACTGTTATTGATAACGTACCCCTTACAGCTATCCACGGCGATATTACGGGGAGTCCGGTCATCCATTTTGAATAAAAGATTTCCGTAAACATTGTTAACGGATCCGGGTTTCAATGAAATCCAGTTGATGCTGTTGTCATTAGTATCAGTAAAGAACAGTGTCTGTGTTGCCGGGTCGTAAGCAATTGAATGAATATTTCTTCCATTTTTCTCTATTAAACATTTGTTTTCTTTGGAATGCAAGTTAAAACTACATATAGAGTCGTTATTTTTCTGTTTATCGACATATAGCATTATATTATGAACTTCGTCGTAAGCCAACGCCGTGACGTTTCGCGACGTAAAATTCACGACGTTTGTTTTAGTTCCGTCGGTATAAAATATGAGTTGATTTCCTACGCCTACTGCGATGTCTGAAACAAAACATAACACACTTCACAAAGTTGAAAGCTAAGTATATGGAATTACCCAAATTGAATTATTTTATTTTATTGTCGAGTAGCGTCAATGCCAGATTATCCAAGCACGGGGCCCCTAGCAATTTTTATCTTGGGGCCCTTGATCTGTAAGAGAGGGTACGACCCAAAAAATATTTAGACCAACTACGTTCACAAATAATTTGCTGTGTGTCCTGAGCATTTTAGCATTCACCTCGTTTTGATGATTATAATTAATATAAAAATAGAACGAATTCTGCTAATATAAAAAGATTTCGTAAATGTCAAGAAAATACGAACAATTTTGCACTCCAATGGGGTCATTTATAAATATTGTCTTCAGACCATTCATACTGAAACAGGAATACTGTAGATACTTTGTGGACTATGGCAGAAAAGTTTCCAGAAACATGCAGTGCAAAAGTGAGCTCGAAGTTTTTGACAAACACTATTACTCCGATAAAATAGGTTCATTATGCTTATTTATTCAGAAACGTGAAGTTAATTAAGGACGCGTTTACGGATTCTCGCGGTTCTTTTTTTTTAAGTTTTACTACTACACATATTTTGTGTTCGTAGAGCTATGTTTTTCAACACGAGATCCAGCTAAAAAACGACACAGGGTCCACGTACAACGGCGGCAGAGCGCAGTTTAAGTTTTACAATTTTTAGCGTAATTTATCATGACAGTGGCCGCTAAAATGAACCTTAAGTCAAGCGCTTAAAGTTCACGCAATAACGATAAAGCCGAAAAATTTGCTTTGATAGTTATTTTTTTTCTGGCTCTTTATTTTGATACCATTTATAGAAAATGTTAGAGTTGAACATGTCTGCTTCCTTAAAATATTTTTAAATAAATAAATTTATGTCATAAAAGAGAGAGTAATGTACCTAAAGTCAACACGATATCGCTAATTTAGTGTGGAGAGGCACAGAAAATATTTTTTGCAATATTATTAACCAACATTTTCGAATAAAAAGAAGTAATTATTGAAGATGAAGGAGTAATCTATATGTTTTAATTATTCGTTTCATTTGGTTTAGTTTAATTTGTCCACATAAAGCACCGAAAAACTGCTTATCTTCGTCAGATTTGTAAATACGTCCATAAGTGTATTTCACGTTTGCCTACAGTGGCCTACACGATACATGACTTATAATGATAACGTTTTCATTATCTCTTTGAGCTCACTTCCCTCTAAAAGGAGAATGACCAAAAGCAGTAAGTACCAAGAAGTCTCATGGTTCAAGATCAAAATGCAAATATTTGTTCCGTGCGGGCATCGAACTCGCGACACGCAACTCAGCAGTCCAATCGCCCAGCCTAGTGTGGGGCACCGTTTTTAATAAAAAAAAAAAAAAAAATTGACACATCGATTTTCTTACTAAAGATTTTGATTTATTGATCCCATCCCTAAATCTGAAATATAGATATTTACCTGGTTTTGAGGTTATGTTCGACCGAGCTTGGGAACAAGCAACTCTTCCCATTCGTATGGGAGGACTCGGTGTCCGCAAAATTTCTAGTATTAGTTTACCGGCTTTTATATCCTCGGTTCACGGCACGGAGAAATTAATCAGGAATATCCTGGCTTCCACACTGGTTGGTTTTGATGTGCCGTGTTTCTCCGAGGCTATAGTCGCTTGGAAAATCGCTTGTCCGAATACAGAAGAACCCGACCATCCTTTTTCCCAGAGACGGTGGGACGAGCCGCTCTGCAGGGTAGTTCAGAATAATCTACTGAACACGTCTGCTACTACTGCTGAGCGTGCGCGCCTGCTGGCTGTGGGTGAGTGGGAGTCGGGTCTTTGGCTTCACGCACTGCCGTCGTCAAGCATTGGCACTCTATTTGACGACACAACTTTTCGCCTCGCTGCTGCTTTACGTCTTGGTGCCGTAAGCTGCACTCCTCATCGCTGTCAATGTGGTGAAGCTGTCAGCAACCTCGGACACCATGGCCTGTCCTGCAGTCGAAGTGCGGGTCGTTTTGCGCGACACGCAAACATAAACGACATCATCCGACGAGCTCTTGTTACCGTCGGCGTCCCTGCTGTCTTAGAGCCAAATGGCTTGGCACGCGACGATGGCAAAAGACCGGACGGCATGTCGTTGTTTCCTTGGAAGATGGGTAGGCCTTTAGTATGGGACGCAACTTGCGTCGATACTCTTGCGCCATCGCATCTTCCAAGCTCTTCGTGTTGTGCTGGCGCTGCCGCTGCGGCTGCGGAGAACCTCAAGCGGCGTAAATATAGTAACCTTTGTGGAAACTATATTTTCGAGCCGTTTGGGGTTGAAACTTTAGGGCCGTGGGGTCCTAGTGCACACAACCTTTTTAAGGAGATATCAAAACGCCTTGTTGACGCTTCCTCCGACCCAAGGGCTGGCTTTTTCTTTGGCCAGAGGATAAGTGTTGCCATACAACGCGGCAACGCTGCCAGTCTCTTGGGTACTTTACCTGCTGACAGCGTTGAGGAGGAGTTTTTCGATGCCCTTTTGTAGTTATTTTGTTTTTAGGTTAGTTTAGTTTATATATTTAGTATAGTCTTTTATTACACGAGCTAAGATAAATAAAATATTGCAGTCTTAAAAAAAAAAAAATTAAATATATCATTAAAAAAACTCCGAAACCCGGAAATGGTTTACAAAAATAACTTTTGTAGGAGTTAATATGATAAGTGTATACAATAAAAAACAAAGTTTGATTTTGAACCATCACGTTCACGGTACGGGATTCCATACATAAAAATATAAAAAAAAAAATCCCTTTAATTAAATTGCTGAATATTTAGATGTTTTATTTACAGCTAATACAAACAGTATTAAATACATTAAACAAAAACATTTTTTTTTTCATATAATTTTGGAAAGAGCTTCTAAAAATAATTTCTGACCACTGTACTCACCCCAGGAGTGCGCCAACCCCACGTACAGCGCTACCAACGTCAGCAAACATTGCGTTTTACACATTCTATACTTCTGAGATACGGCCACCACTGGCGACCGGTCGAGGAATCGTAACACAAAGTAATAAATCGCTGGTTTTCCACAAATTCGACAGGATAATACAAATGCTACAGTGCAACTCTTAATTAGTTAGTTAAGGATTATTAACATTTTCCTGTTGAAGCAAAAATCCCTAATGTGCTCGTCTATTGAATAAATAAATAAATACCTAAATAAAATAATAATTTATCTTCCTATGAGCGTATGCTACCTCAGATTAGCAACCCTATTTGTGGTGGTTCAAACTTCGCTTGAAATACTGTTAGATTATAGTTCTAATCAGCTTGCACTACAAAGCGGTTGTTACGTCTTTCGCTGCGGCCGAATAGTGCAAAATTAGTGGTATTTTGCGATTTACAAAAAAACTATTGATTGAACTAAAAAAGTAAAACACTATGGCTTTAGTATGTTGCTTGTAGAATTATTTGGCAAAACAAATCAGAACGATGACATGTATTTTAGTATGGTTTTTACTCGTTATAAGAAATTTTTAGAGGTATCTTCGCGATTTTTTTCTATCGAGCAAAGTTAGTTGTATTATGTTTTCACAACACTATGGCACTAGCATATATCCTGAAGAATATCATATATTTTTCTGATGTTGATTACTGCAGTGAATCATATACTTTAACGCATTATAAAACTTGCGTTTGAGGTACCATAAGTTCTTAATATCAGTATGTAATTTTAAACGGGGGACATATTAGGACCCGCAATAGGGCATGCTTACATGATACTAATAAAAACATTAAAAAATAAACACTGATAAATAACAGACAGAACCATACCAAAAATAATTATGTATTTCAGAAACGTCTCGCCACCCTTGCGTTTATCACAGAAAATGTGCGCGGATCAATGACTTTTAGGTATAATCCCTTTTCCCTTCATATTTTGAAACTGTCGTAGGAGGGTCCATATTGGCTCACCTAAAGTTGTTTATCCGAAATTGTTCTTCCTAACGATTTGTAATCCGAATGATCACTCTTCCTAAAATTTTTCATCCTAAAGTTTTCATTCATACTATTTGTAGTCCTACCGACGATGTTCATAACACTCATGTTTCCGAAAATTGGAATTCATAATATCATTAGTGTAAATATATTTAAACTCCTACTGTTTTTTATCCTAACGCTTTTATTCCTAAACATAATTACCATAATATTTTCACTCATACAACTGTTTAGAATGATTAAAGGTCGTTTCACTGATTTTTGTCTTGAAATAAAATAAATGAATGAAATTCAGGTCAGAGTGTCGTCTTGGGGGCACTATGAAAAAAATTCTTAGAAAAATTTCGCGACCAATTTCGAGGTAGCGCTCGCCGGCCGCTGCCGCGGCACCGCTCGCTTCGCTCGCTCGGCTCGCGCGTAGTTGGTCACAGTTCTAACCTAACCTAACCTATGGATATCTTTGCATAGTATATAAGGTCCCATTAAAATAGGTGGACAAATTTTAACTCAGCGTTTAGTAAGCCTAACTAAAGACATCTAAACAAAAAAAAAACACTATAAATAAAGTGATTTTATTTTGACTTAAAATAATAAATTGCCGGCACTCTAGAACAAACTCATCCTATAAAAGTAGGTATTTTATTTCTTATTCTTATATTTTTTTTTGCTATTGTCCTTATTTTAGCGGTCTGAATGATTTCTAAAATTTTGTCCACCTATTTTAATGGGACCTTTTATAATACTGATTATTATGAATAAAAAGTAATATAAACAAAAAAAAAGATATGACTTTGAATAATAGTGTAAAAGATGGTTATGTTGAGAAAATATAGGAAAACAAATAATAGTGTAATAGATGTTTATTGCTACAGACATTATGAAGTTGAATGCTTCGGAATTAAAACATTAGAGACAGAGAAGTTAGGGATTGCGATTGTTAGGATGAAAAATGTTAGGAAAAACATTTTCGGATTTCCAATTATCGGAGTTGAAATTTTAGGTGAACTTTGGCGCACCCGTCGTAGGACGATGGCAATTTAAAAAAAAAAGTCTAATAAATTGAGATCTGGAGAGCGTGCGGAGGCCATGGGACAATAATCACAAATTAAGGTCATAGTTTTTTTACATATTTTGGACGAGAATCGAATACTGAATGGGTCCTTCAATATGTCCTTTGTTTAACCTAACAACCTGTATAATTCTTCTGTACGTGTGTATGTCACTGAACTCATTCTAAACGGCTGGACCGATTTGGATGAAGCTTTCTGGGGATATTTGAATGGGTGCTTGAATGGTTTGAAAGCACAAATGGACCCGGTAGGTGGCGCTCCTGTTCGGCAGGACGACGTTTGCCAGGTCCGCTAGTACACACGGCTACACATCAAGCTATACAAAACCAGTATAATCTGATCGTTCATTGTGCGAAAAGATCTAGTAAAGTGAGGCCAAGATTAACTGGTTTTGTATAGCTTGATGTGTAGCCGTGTGTACACTATAAAATTTTAAAATACTGAACCGATAATTACTGAAACTGAATATTTCAGTACTAATAGTACTGTCTCATCATAATTGGTACCTATATTTTATAAGGTCCCACTAAAATAGGTGGACTTAACACAGCATTCAGTACGTCATCATCTGCCTAACCTTTTCCCAACTAGGTTGGGGTCGGCTTCCAGTCTAACCGGATGCAGCTGAATGCCAGTATTTTACATGGAGCGACTGCCTACCTGACCTCCACAACCCAGTTATTACTGGGTAATACGATACCCTTTGGTAAGAATGGTTGTGTTCGAGTTTTAATCGAACACTCAGCGAAAACTCATAATTGCATCGAATGCAAGTATGCGCGTTCACTCGTTCACCTAAACGTGAGCCAGTTCGCAACTAGATCTCATTAGAGACACCTCGTACTCAACCATCGGGGGGCACGGCAGTGCCCCCGCCGGGTCGAGCGCGAAGCAAACACTGCCGTACTATCATTTACTGGAACCATTTCGCCGCATTTTCAGGCCCCTATTTGAGGACCTCTGGATAAGACCAGAACGCTGAAATTTCCGTCATCCAGTAAGCTATAAAAACACACTTAAAATGAAAAGTTTCAAGTCTGTAGGTCATTTAGTTCCGAAGTTAAGCGAAAGCAAAGTTTCGTATTTATGACACTCACTCACTCATGATCATCAAAATAGAACTAGTACTTCCCATAAACTCAGGGAGCTGAAATTTGGTACAGAGTGAGGGTTTAATGGCCACATAAAGGGAAAACTATAAAAAGTAGGATAATCGAAAATTATAAAAAAAAACTACTTACAACTCACAAAAAAAATTTGTATTAAATAAGAAAATCTAATAAAATAAATCAATATGCCCACGTTTCTACAAAAAGAAGTGAAATCCCAACAAAAACATTCCGTAAAAAATAAGCCAAGTCTCGATGGAGCTGCTTGTTTATCTCTAAAAAGTAATGAAATCTAAACAAAGTCGTGCCAAGTCTAAGGTTCCTTATTGCGATTTTTTTATTATTATAGTTAATGTTGTGTGACTTGGCCGTCTTTTTATAAATCGATGGGAAATCATCAAATGACTCCTGGGTGGAGCAGAAGGGAGTGTCAGACTTTCAAAATCAAAATCAAAATCAAAATTCATTTATTCAAACTAGGCTGATAATCAGCACTTTTCGAAGGTCAAAATTTACTTTACCTACTTTACTACAGTGAAACTTGGTTAACTGGGACTTGGATAAGTGAGAAACCTCTATAACTGGAACTCATACTGGGGTCCCATGAGACAGATTTGAATATCTGAGACACATTTAACCAGGTTTCACTGTATTTACATTTTTATAAGACAGACTTTCATGTTCCTTCTTTGCGTTCCAGAGTCGCCGTAACTTGTTCGAACAGATTCCGCAACCCCGGCAAGCACTAGCCCTAGTGGTCCCCGTCTTCTGTTCTGACAACCCTCTGAGGTGCCCGTGGAACACAACGCTTCGAATTATGATACCCCATTGGTATGACTGGTAGTCAGACTCCCGGGCCACTGACTACCTGTTACGACTGCTAAAATGACAGCCGGGACCAACGGTTTATCGTGCTTTGGGAGGCACGGAGGAAACCCGGTAGACAATAGGTGGTCACTCATCTACAGACCAACCTAGGCAAGCGCGGCTGAACCTGAAGATTGATCTGAGCGGGTTTTGACTCCGAGCAAATAACAAATAAAACACTATTCAAGTATATTAATTATTGTTATTTATTTAAGAATAAAACGAATGAATTAAAATAACTGAAAGACGAAGGTTGATGTGACAATGTAGCCCGTGAAATTAAATTTTTAATTTGTAAATGCCACGAATCCCATTTTATTTAACAGACCGGGAAATTGCAAAAAACGTAAGACAATTCGAATTTTGCGGGCTACCTGGTCGCCTTCACCACCATTCATGTTAATACAGCTAATTACATTCTATCGACGATCAGCACAACAATAGGGGATCGGACAAAAAAAAACTAATTAGTCCGTCAGATAGATTTCCAAAAATTATTGGACACGTATTTTTTCTTTTTTCACGTAAACTTAAAATGAAGACGATACAGTGCTTCGAAAACTCGTGTGACGTCATATGATAGTACATTTTGACGACACAAGTGACGTTTCAAGCCCCACTCCAAGATCTTTGACACGTTTTATCTTTGTAATTTTTTTATTGATTTGATAAAACAAAAAACACGTATTCAATATTTTTCGATAATCTAACTTACGGACTAAACAGAATCATATTATTTTGACCCTGTCCGATCCCCTATTATAATGTACCAGAGAAACAAGTTTTTTTTTATTTAAGACTAACTGATGCCCGCGGCTTCACCCGCGTGGATGTCGTTCAAATTATATACTAAAACCTTCCTCTTGAATCACTCTATCTATTAAAAAAAACCGCATCAAAATCCGTTGCGTAGTTTTAAAGATTTAAGCATACAGACAAACAGACAAAAATAGCGACTTTGTTTTATACTATGTATGTAAGGACTGAGCTCTTAAATAATTGTAATCGATCGTCCATGGGATAAATGTGCGAGTCAATCACGTTGAAAAGTAACAGTTTGCAGTACAGTTATTGTCAAGTAATTTGATAAGACTACGATACAAAAAAAAGACATAATATTTTTGTGTATTAGTTAGATTTTTTTTTAACATAATTTTATCTTCTTGAAAATATTTTTCCAATTGTTATTAAAAAATATGCACGCACTTTTGGCATCACGCACGAAGCAACCGCTGCACGCGCTGTATTAATAAGAGCCAAATTATGCTTTTTTACTTTCAGTCGTCAAAAAATTATTTAAAACCATATGAATTCCTACGTGAAAACTACATCGAAAGGGCCTATACTGCGGGTGATCACCGAGGGGGAGGGGGGGGGATTGGAAAAAATGGGTCACGCACGTAGCATGGGTACGTCCCATAAGTAATTGAATTATCGTTAAGATTATACTTCAACAGTAACGGTAACTTTTGCGCTAGGTTTTCGCCAATTTGCCAGTAAGTCAGCAAGAGTCAGGTTTTTTCCTGTTGAGTAGTACGTCGGAGAACTGTTGATAATGACATCTTTGACAGCTTCACATCTTGATCCCTCGTGATTACCAGCACACTGACAAACTGGTTCATCTTTCTCGTTCAGAAAACAGTTGCCCTCGTTTAGACAATAACCAAAACACGCGTACACTTCACACCTGTCCCCAAAATAGCCGGCATTACATCTGAAAAAGCGGAAATGTCCATAATGGTTATTGAAAGTACTTAAAACTACGAAACCATCAAAAGAAGTAGAATAAGTTTTACCTGCATGTAGGAAGTTCCTCATCGTTGAGACTGCAGTTACCATTTAAGCAATAATTATGACAGACTGAAATTTCGCATCGCAATCCGATGTAACCAGGTGTGCAAATGCAAATTGGTTTGTATTGGTGTGTAACGTGTACACCGTGGAAACAAAACAGGTCGCTATCTGTTGTGTTTTCTGTTGAGTATTCTGTTGTGTATTGTGTTGTGTATTCTGTTGTGTATCCTGTTGTGTATTGTGTTGTATATTCTGTTGTGTATTGTGTTGTGTATTCTGTTGTCTGTTCAGTATTGGGAGAGGTGTTGGTTACTGCGACTATCGGCAGCAGACTCGATAGAGATTCACAATCCTGAAGGCCTCGAGTTCGATCTTCTATTTTGTAGTTGGTAGCTATTGCAAGTGGTTTTCCAGAATAGAACGTACTTATCTTTTCGGGTTCTCTGTCATTGCTTGCGTCCTTAGATAATTGCCAAACGGTTTCGTAGCTTTCGTTTCTGTACACCCAGTACAAGTAGTCTTTTGACACTGTCAACTCTTTTGCTGCAGAATAATGTCCACTTTGATCATAATTATATTTATACATTATTTCTTCGGCTCGTCCATTGACATCTGCACGATTCAAATATTCATTTAGTTTATAGAGACCACCGTTTGCATAACCATCAAAATAAATACATTTTCCGGGTTAGTGGGTCAATGTCTAGGGTCAACACCCCATAGCTTTCGTATCTTCTAGGGATAATCTCTCTCTCTGAACCATCAAATCGAGCTCTCTCCAGGCTCTCAGTATAATGATTGCTCTTATTTGTGTTGGTCCAGTAAATGTACCTGTAAGTTTAATGAACACTGTTGAATGTTTAGAAATGGAACACATTTTGATTGTAATACTGTCATTGTTAACGTACCCTCCGCAGCTATCCACGGCAATATCAGTGGGGATCAAGTCTTCCATAGTGATTATTGCATAAACATTGTCGATTCCTGATTTTAACGAAACCCAGTTTATGGTGTTGTCGTCAGTATCAGTGAAGAATAGTTTCTGTGTTGCCGGGTCGAAAGCAATTGATTCAATACCGAATTGAAAGTAGCAACATTTGTTTTTTTCGGAATACAAGTTAAAACTACACATGGTGCCTATGTAGTCCTGTTTATCGACATACATCATTATATTGTGAACTTCGTCGTAAGCTAACGCCGTGATGTTTCGGTTATTTAGATTTACGGTGTTTGTCACATTTCGGTCGGTATAAAATATGATTTGATCTTCTACGCCTACTGCGATATCTGAAACAAAATATAACAAGTTCAAAATAATGCAATCCCGACTTTAGAATTTTGTAATTAGCCGGGCCAAATGTGTGTAGGAGGACCCCGCACTGTCGAGGGTTCCGCATTTAGCATGAATACTTATGTATCCACTATATCGATTTGATAGAGATTAGGTTGCATCATAGGAGAAGATTTTTGAAAACTGAAAAAGCAAGTCGGTCTCAGTTTTCAAAAATCATAAATTTATTGTAAAAGTCTGCAGATCTATCATCAAAACGATTGTGCCTTATTTAGCTATCGTATTTAACACCAGTGAAGACCAAGGAGTCTTTCCGGATCTCATGGTACCAATTCTCCAAAATTGTGCGCTAACATTTGTGTCACACATTTTGTTCACGAACATTTTGTGCAGCACACAATATTTGCTTATTAAATAATAATGACTTAAACGTTTTTGCTTAAAGGAAAGGAAACGAAGAAGTGAGAACACGAAACTGCAACAAAAATAACCACTTGAAAGATTAATATTTTGTAACCCCATCCCTACACCGAAAATGTGTAAAAAACATATTTTCAATATTATTTGCATGATCCGATACGTTTATCCACACAATGGTTTAGACTTGTTTGTATAAATCATCCGGGGCTTTACGTGTCATCATCTGCCTAACCTTTTCCCAATTATGTTGGGGTCGGCTTCTAGTCCTACCGGAATCAGTTAAATGCCAGTTAGTACTAGTTAGTACTACTCCACAACCCAGTTAGTACTAGTGTAGAATAACAAATTGATAAAAAACAAAAATTATTAAAATAAATATTGCCAATGTTGCCATAATTTCTGTTTTTCATGAAGATATAAGGGTTAGGGCGGGACTCCACTAAAGCGGAGATGTGCCAAGTGGAGTGGAGATGTGCCAAATTCGACCAATCACAGGAAGGGTCAAAGACCAGATGTAACTGTGATTTGCTTTTCGATTGTGCTTGGCACATCTCCGCTTTGGTGGAGTCCCGCCCTTATTCTGTTATCGTTATCCTCCTTCCTGTTTTTATGAACGTACAGTTAATTAAGTGTATTTCACATTTGCCTAATAAGGAGTTTCATAATAAGTAACAGTTAGCTAGCGTATGAATAAATCAGTTATTGGCTCCGTTTTTTAAACTGGCATCAAGATTTTCTTTTGGTAACTGAATTTGTATCTAAGCGGAAACTTGACGATGGATAAAAAATAGAAAATGAAAATTATTCAGAAAAATAATACACATCAGATTCTACAAAATTCTATAAAATTGTTTGTATGACAAATAAATATAAATTAGCTAATATTTTACATAAATATTGTGCGACTTTTAAAAGCTATAAAAAAAATTGGATAAAAAATGACATGCAGAAAAAATATTTTGTGGTTTTTTTTCAACCGATTTCCTAAAACGAAAGAGGTTCTCGACTCGATTCAACTGTACTTAAGTCCTTTCTTTGTATATTTGTTACGTCATAACTCCATCATTTGTGAACCGATTTTTAAATTGATTGGAGTGATGGAATCTTTTTTTTTTATTAGAAATGGGCCTGCTCTTGACTTCAATCTTGCCCTGAGGGCAGATATGATGTCGACGATGGAACGAGCTTACCCAGTAGAAGACTCGCGACTTAAACAGATTAGGGTTATATGAACTCGGAAAAACCGACGCAGGCAGGGAATTCCACTCCTTGGCTGTGCGCATAATAAAGGACCCAGTAAAGCGCTTCGTTCGAATGTGTGGAATGTCGACTAGGTATCGGTGAAAAATCTCAAGGAAATCGAGGGCAACCCGGAAATGTATAGGCACGTATTACGTGTTTCGTGTTTTTTAAAGCTATTCAAGTATTCGCATATGGTAGTCATCACCTCATGTTGATGAACTGATGATGAAATGGTAATGAAATTAATAATTGTAGTTGAAAGTTCGTTTTTTTTTTAATTTCGGAAAAAAATTAGGTTGGGTTTTTTTATCTTCCTCGTTTTAGACTAAAGAATGAGTATTAATAACCGCAATGTTATTTTTAAGAGCTGTTAATAATTATATTACGCAATACAGGGTGGTTTGTGTTCCGTTTACCGAATAAAACAGATCGAACGGATTCATTATATTATTATTATTATTATTTACCGTCTCTTCAACCCCAAGATATTTTTAACTAATTTATTTTGAAAATTAACTTTGTAAGTTAACAAACCAACTGCAATTAAATTTAAAATTAAACAGAACCAGAAAACAGTAAACATCAACATTAAAATTAAATTTAGAATAAAATTTAATATAAATTGAAATAACACAACTGAACGGCCATACAAAATTTAAAGCATCTGTCAGTCCTATTTCTATGTTGAAATTTCCAGTCTAACCGGGTGCAGCTGAATACCAGTATTGTACATGGAGCGACTACCTATCTCACCTTCACAACCCAGTTAATACTGGGTAATAAGATACACTATGGTAAGACTGGTTATCAGACTTACAGGGCACTGACTACCTGTAACGATTGCCAAAGATCTTTATTTGGCAGCTGCGACAGACAGCTTAACGTGCATTTCGAGGCACGAAGGAAACTCGTTATGTAATGGGTGGTCCACAGAAAAACCTAGGCAAGCGCGGCTTAACCTAAAGATCACTCAAGTTATTTGTCAAAATTCGAGAATTTACATTAACATATAACAGAAATAAACTAGGTTCTTCTTACTCACCCCAGGAGTGCGTCATCCCCATGGACAGCGCTACGAACGCCAGCAAACATTGCGTTTTACACATTCTATACTTCTGAGATACGGCCACCACTGGCGACCGGGCGAGGAATAATTACACGAAAGAACAACACGCAGGTTTTAAACGGACGCAATAGGATAAATTTCTCGTAGTAGTATTTTATCTAAAACCACAAGCCTATTGTTTTGGAGATCAAACAATTGCAACAGTGCTAATAAGCAACTTTTAATTAGCTAGTTAAGGATTATGAACATTTTCCTGTTGAAGAAAAACTTTTTTACAAAAAATAAAACCGACTTCGACAAAAATAAAACACAAAAAAGTGAAAAATAAAAATCAGCTTCTGAAGTCGGTGACTTTTGTTTGTTTGATTTCATGTTTTTGCCACCGACTTCAGAAGCTGATTTTTATTTTTCACTTTTTTGTGTTTTATTTTTGTCGAAGTCGGTTTTATTTTTTGTAAAAAAGTTTTTATTTTTCACCTTTTAGTGGTTCACATGTGCTTACCCCTTCACAACGTACCGGCGTGATGTTATGTTATGAACTGGTGTAAACAATAGACAGACAATATGAGATTTCAGCAATCCCAGTCCATTTGCTATCATTTATTGAGGAGTTCCGTTGCCTATCTCCGAAGTTCTTCATCAGATCTTCACAAAATAGTTTTTATAACCTTTGTAGTGAGTACAGGCGTAATATTATGTTGTGTGATGGCGTAAACATTGCTTAGATATGCTATAGCAACAATCTCGGTTAATCTGCTGTTATTTATTGAAGAGTTCCCCCGATTTCTACAAGATCCCATCATCAGATATTGAAATGGTGACAATGGGACCCCACGGGTAGCACCAGCTTTCAAATGAAAAAAGAATCATGAAAATCAGTTCACCCAGTCGCAAGTTATGAGCTAACACCATAAAAAAAAAAAACAGTCGAATTGATATCCTTTTTTTGAAGTCGGTTAAAAAGTCCCAAATGTGTGTGCCTAGAGATTCTTTGAATAACGAAATTGTCTCAAATTCCTTTTTCCTCAAATTGGATATTTGGACACAATTTCACCAGAAACTTGTACAAGCACTAACAAAAACAACCAGTCAGTGGCGCCCATGTATCATTGTAAATGTATGTAATGTAATGTAATATGTATGTATTTAGAAATATATAAGTATGTTTATCAGTTGTCTAGTACCCATAACACAAGCTCTGCTTAGCTTGGGACTAGATGGCGTTGTGTGATAGTTGTGGAATATTATTATTATTGCAAATCTGCAGAGACCAGGCGAACGATATTTATGTTGTTATCAGTGCTATAACTATTCGTAGCAAAAGGAGTATAAAGAAGATTGAAAATCATTGCAAGAAGCCTGATTCAAAGAGAAAAAGAGATCGAGAATATTAGAGACATTCACATATTTGTGCCTTTTCTAAGTTGCCAGGGAAGCCACATGCGCAAAAGGTGCTAAAGTAGTATTTTTTTTATCTTCATCGTAGGCCTTGATTTTATAATAATATGCTTTTTTATTATGGATACATTTGATGTAGTTTTTAGACTTACCATCGGCCAGTTCTATAGCGACTTTAGCAACTTGTTATAAGCGTATACTTTTTACAAGAAAAGACTTGCTAGTTATCGTTAATCAGAATTTGGGTATTACAATTTCGTGTTTACTGCGTTTATTTAAATAACAGAAGTGGCTTCTAGTTTTGAGAAGCCCTCGATTTTTGCGGAAATACTTTCTTAAATATAAAGTGAAGGCAGAGTCAAAATCAACACCCGGAAGACCCAGGAAACGAGGCGAGGGGCGACAAGCTCTTTGCCACTGCACATTGGTACAGAGGCGGTGGAAAGGGTCCACAAATTCACATACCTCGGTAGCGTAGTGTCGGAAACTGGAGGGACCGAAGAGGACATCGCTTCGAGAATCGCCAGGGCAAAAGCAACCTTCGCACAGCTGCGCACTGTATGGCAATCACGGAAGCTGACTAGGAGAGTTAAGCTCAAGATATTCCGGTCGAACGTGAAAACCGTGTTGCTGTACGGATGTGAGACGTGGAAGGTGGCTAAGGACATCTCGCACCGGCTCCAGGTCTTCATCAACCGCTGTCTTCGCCGTATTCTTGGTGTTTACTGGCCCGAGAAAATCTCCAATGTAGAGCTGTGGGAACGCTGCGATGAGACCCCGATCGACCAGCAGATCAAACGCCGCAAGTGGAACTGGATCGGCCACACGCTCCGAAGGGACCCTAATCACATACCGAGGCAAGCCCTAGACTGGAATTCCCAAGGAAAGCGTAAGCGTGGCCGCCCAAAGCAAACCTGGCGGCGGACGATCATCGCAGAGGCAAAGAACATAGGGAAGACTTGGAGCGAATTGAAACGCGAAGCTCAAGACCAAACGGGATGGCGGCGCATTGTGGAAGCCCTCTGCCCCATCTAGGGGACACAGGAATATAAGTCAAGTAAGTCAAGAAGGCAGAGTCAGTATGTCAATCTATTTAAAAAAAAAATATGGGACTCGCGAGGACAGGTTATAGATCGCGCGGACTGCCCTCTTTTGTAAGATGAAAATTGAGTCAATGCCATTGGATATAATTCTGTATACATAACTAACCTAGCTGTGGCTACATCAGTTAACTGCCTTATTTTTCTTACTGCATATACAGGTGAGCTTTTACTACCCGAAAGAGTTTTAATGTGAGCGCTCCACTGCAATTTTGAATAGATAGTATGAATACAGTTTCCGCTATAACATCAAATATTTGGCCGACAAGATTTTAAATGAAATTTAAAGCTTGTTGTGGTACATTCGTTAAAGAGCACTTCAGACATTTTGTTTTCCTGTCGGGGCTGCGGGTTGTTTAAAGGAGATACCGCGACTGCGACAAGGGCTAAGAAGGAACATGGGTGGTTTTCACTCTGCTCAAAGCGGGAGGAGTCATTTGATGATTTCACACCCTCCAAAAAAAAAGAAATTTTATTTTCTTCGCATTCAGTAAAAGATTATTAGCTCTGCGAACAATTTTGAGAGAACAGTAAGACTTTCGTTGACATTTGAGACATTCGTAACTTTTACGCAAATAGAATTATATCCGATAATTTGGCCATCATATAAGGCAGATGATTAATGTTAACAAGAAAAAGGAAAGGTCCGAGAATTAAACCTTGGGGCGCGCCTATCTTGACTGTAGGCCCGAAGAACATCGCCCCATTATCATTTACGTTTTGCTGCCTGTTCGAAAAATAGGAAAACATAAGATCAGCAGCTTGTCCACGAATTCTGTAGTGGTGTAATTTACAGATCAGTGTGTTGTGGTCGATACAGTCGAACGCTTTTGAGAGATCACAGAAAATGCCAATGACAATCAAAATGTGACTGATGAGTTGTGAGTCCGTTGTCGACCTACCTTTCGTGAAACCAAACTGTTAGCTATGCAGAATCGCATTTGAGTTAAAGTGAGACAACATCTCGTCCAGCATGACATTTTTATAGATTTTTTCTGGAAGCACGGATATAATACTAGATTAAGTGAGATCACTCTTACACCCTGATTTGAATATTGGTACTACTTTAATATGTTTTATTACTAGAATGATAGTCGGGAAACGTGCTGCTCCCGTCGGGGTTGCGGGTTGTTCGAAAGAGATACCACGGCCTCGGCACAAGGGCTAAGAAGGAACATGGGTGGTTTTTAGTCAGTAGAAGTCTGACACTCCCTACCGCTCTGCCCAGAGTGTGAGGAGTCTTTTGTGGATCGGCTTCCAGTCTAACCGGATGCAGCTGAATACCAGTATTTTACATGGAGTGACTGCCTATCTGACCTCCACAACCCAGTTAATACTAGGTAATACGATAGATACCCTTTGGTAAAAAAGGAAAAAAAAAGGAACAAAACATTGATTAAATATGGGCGCCTGTTAGGACTGGAACAATTGAGTCAATGATATCTCCAAGAACCATGACGGATATCCCCCATAAGTCTTCAGTATTTTTAAGTTAAGACTTTTGAACGCGTTTTTTATTGACTAGCAATTACATTAAATTTTGTGTATCCTTAGTAAAACTTTCTTGAAGAAGAGCTTCAGCTAATTAAGTTGTGGAGGGAATAAATTTTCTAGTGTCTCAGCGACTTCTTGCTTATCAGAAATGGTTTGGTTAAGTATTTTCAAAGACAACTCATTCTGTTTTATTTGTTGAGTCATTCCAGTTTATGAATAGTTTATGAATAGTGTGATGGGATTGGCTTAAAAAAAAACATGCTTAACATTACTACAGGCATGTTAGGTTAGAACATTCAAACATTATGTTCCACAGACGGTCCCCTGGCTCCCTAACTACGTTTTCACCTGTGATTTGAGAGACAAAAAATACTTACTGCCTGACAGTTGTAGGTTGTTAGATAGGCGGATCTGTGAACCTGATCTGACCAGGTTGGATTAGCAGGTTGTGTTATAGGATGGCTTAGCCATGTTGGATTGACGGATCTGAGTAGTTATTTATATCGGCCATGTTTGATTGGCGAGCCAGTGTGTTTATGATTTTGAGTTTGACTTTGGTTTTGGTTGATAGACTTTTGCTTAATATTTATAATTTTTATAAATATTTTGAAGGGCAACCCTACAAATTTCTTAACTACTGAACTTCCATCATAATCGGTACCTACATAAGCCAGGAAAGATTTCTGAAAAAAAGCAGTGTTACACCGGGCACAGCTAGTAGGTACATCTAAACGTTGCATGATTAAATGTTAAAGGTACTTGTGAATATCGGCAAAAATAAAACACCGTTCAAGTGTATTAATGGCTATTTATTAAAGAATAAAACGTATGACTTTAAATAACTGATAGACAACTTCACAGGAAACCCTAATACAATGCCCGAACTTAATGTCGACCATTCAAGTGTATACTGCTGAAACCTGAAACATTTTAGAGACGATCAGCACAACAATTACCTACCATAGAAGTGTGAGATGAATGGGAACATTAGTTTGAAACACAAACAGCCTTAAGTTCCAGCTTGTGTATTAACATCTTACAGTAAAATTATACATGATAATTATTTGAAACGAGTGCTTTTTAGTTATAAAATAAAATGACTGATTGGTCTTGATAGGCCTACGAAAACTTTAGAAGATACTTAAAAAGTAGATAGGGAAATAGAATAATCATGTAATGAAATAGAATTATCGTTAAGATTATACTTCAACAGTGACAGTAACTTTTGCGCTAGGTTTTCTCCAATTTGCCAGTAAGTCTGCAAGAGTCAGGTTTCTTCCTGTCGGAGAACTGTTGATAGTGACATCTGTAACAGCTTCACATCTTGATCCCTCGTGATTACCAGCACACTGACAGACTGGTTCATCTTTCTCGTTCAGAAAACAGCTGACGTCGTTTAGACAATAACCAAAACACGCGTACACTTCACACCTGTCCCCAAAATAGCCGGCATTACATCTGAAATACCAAATAAATGTCAATCATGGTTATTGAAAATACTTTAAACTACGAAACCGTCAAAAGTAGTAGAATAAGTTTTACCTGCATGTAGGAAGTTCCTCATCGTTGAGACTGCAGTTACCATTTAAGCAATAATTATGACAGACTGAAATTTCGCATCGTAATCCGACGTAACCAGGTGTGCAAATGCAAATTGGTGTGTCAGGAACGTGTACACCGTGGAAACAAAACAGGTCGATATCTGTTGTGTTTTCTGTTGTGTATTGTGTTGTGTATTCTGTTGTGTATCCTGTTGTGTATTCTGTTGTGTATTCTGTTGTGTATTGTGGTGTGTATTCTGTTGTGTATTCTGTTGTGTACTTGGTTGTGTATTGTGGTGTGTATTCTGTTGTGTATCCTGTTGTGTATTCTGTTGTGTATTGTGGTGTGTATTCTGTTGTCTGTTCAGTATTGGGAGAGGTGTTGGTTACTGCGACTATCGGCAGCAGACTCGACAGAGATTCACAATCCTGAAGGCCTCGAGTTCGATCTTCTATTTTGTAGTTGGTAGCTATCACAAGTGGTTTTCCAGAATAGAACGTACTTATCTTTTCGGGTTCTCTGTCATTGCTTGCGTCCTTAGATAATTGCCAAACGGTTTCGTAGCTTTCGTTTCTGTACACCCAGTACAAGTAGTCTTTTGAGACTGTCAACTCTTTTGCTGCAGAATAATGTCCATATTGATCATAATTATATTTATACATAATTTGTTCGGCTTGTCCATTGACATTTGCACGATTCAAATACTCATGTTCATAGAGACCACCGTATGTATAACCATCAAAATAATACATTTTCCGGGTTAGTGGGTCAATGTCCAAGGTCAACACCCCATAGCTTTTGTATTTTCTAGCGATAATCTCACTCTCTAAACCATCAAATCGAGCTCTCTCCAGGCTCTCATTATAATGATTGTTATTGTTTGTGTTGGTCCAGTATATGTACCTGTAAGTTTATTTATTATTTGTTTATTTATTGAACACAAGAATGTATATATTTAAGAGAAATAAAATAAAATAAATATATATTTTTTTAATGAACACCATTGAATACATATTATATAGAAATGGAAACATTTTGATTGTAATACTGTCATTGATAACGTACCCTCTGCAGCTATCAACGGCGATATCATTGGGGATCCGGTCTTGCATCATGATTAAAGTATTTGCGTAAACATTGTTATTGATTCCTGATTTTAACGAAATCCAGTTGATGCTCTTATGTACATTATCAATATGTACGTAGAATAGTTTCTGTGTTGCCGGGTCGAAAGCAATTGAGATAATACTGTTGTAAAAGTGTTTGAAACATTTGTCTTCTTCGGAACGCAAGTTAAAACCACATATAGTGCTGTTGTAGTCCTGTTTATTGATATACAGCATTATATTGTGGACTTCATCGTAAGCTAACGCCGTAATGTTTCGGTTATTTAGATTTACGGTGTTTGTCACATTTCGGTCGGTATAAAATATGATTTGATCTTCTACGCCTACTGCGATATCTGAAACAAAATATAACAAGTTCTAAATAATGCAATCCCGACTTTAGAATTTTGTAATTAGCCGGGCCAAATGTGTAGGTATAGAATACTTATGTATCCACGGTATCGATTTGATGTGCCGTAAAAAAAAGTTCTTATTCCTGATAGAGCTTAGGTTGCATCATAGGAGAAGATTTTTTGAAAACTGAAACCGGCGGGAGTCGGTCTCAGTTTTCAAAAATCATAAAATTAAGTCAACAAAAATTAATTTGGCCAGATTTGTAAAAGTCTGTTTATCTATCATCAAAACGATTGTGCCTTATTTAGCTATCGTATTTAACACCAGTGTAGACCAAGGAGTCTTTCTGAATCTCATGCTACGATTCCTCCAAAATTGTGCGCTAACATTTGTGCCTCACATTTTGTTCACGAACATTTTGTGCAGCACACACTATTTGCATACTAAATATAATGGCTTAAACGTTTTTGCTTATCCACTCGTCTGTCCAAACGCCGGAGCGGTCCGCGAACATAAAATGGCCGCCACCGTCCACCAAAATTCCCGTTTTAACAAAAAAACGGCGCGCCTCATTAAAACGACGATATCTCCGAAATTACGTTAGTTAGCTCGCTACCAGTTATATAATTGGAATCATTATTAAATTAGCTAACAGGTTATGTATGGTTTAGTATAGTTTTGCCACAAAAATGACCACTTGAAAGATTAATATTTTGTAACCCCATCCCTAAACCGAAAATGTGTAAAAAACATATTTTCAATATTATTTGCATGATCCGAAACGTTTCTCCACACAATGGTTTAGACTTGTTTGTATAAATCATCCGGGGGCTTTACGTGTCATCATCTGCCTAACCTTTTCCTAATTATGTTGGGGTCGGCTTCTAGTCTTACCGGAATCAGCTAAATACCAGTGAGTACTAGTTAGTACTACTCCACAACCCAGTTAGTACTAGTATAGAATAACAAATTGATAAAATAACAAAAATTATTAAAATAAATACATATTACCAATGTTGCCATAATTTCTGTTTTGCTTGAAGATATAAGGGTTAGGGCGGGACTCCACCAAAGCGGAGATGTGCCAAGCGGAGTGGAGATGTGCCAAGCGGAGTGGAGATGTGCCAAATTCGACCAATCACAGGAAGGGTGAAAGACCAGGGCCCCGAGTCTGCTATTCAATAGTGTCAGAATTGCCTATCATTGATCTCATAATTGTTGATTTTGACAAGTAGACGACAAGCCAAAAAGTACCTTAAGTCGACAGACTTAAGGTACTTTTTGGCTTGTCATCAATCAACAAGTAAGAGATCAATGATAGACCATTCTGACACTATTGAATAGCAGACTCGGTGCCCAGATGTAACTGTGATTTGCTTTTCGGTTGTGCTTGGCACATCTTCGCTTTGGTGGAGTTCCGCCCTTATTCTGTTATCCTCCTTCCTGTTTTTATGAACGTACAATTAATTATGTGTATTTCACATTTGCCTACACGATACATGACTTCTAATAATACTGTTTTTATAAGATATTGCAAAATGTGGAATATTACAATTTAAATTAATTAATAATTAAGTAATTTTACGCAAAGAACGCACTGAAAAATGGTAAATGTGGATAAATTCTCAAAATATTTACTTTACTTTTAATACAACAATATGCTAGTATTTTTTACCCGACTGCGGCGAAGCCCATAAGGAGTGTTATTTACATGTATTTAACGCGGTGACTAAGTAAAACCAATAATAATATAAGTTTAAAAAAATATTAGTCTGGAGTTTCATAAGTAACAGTTAGCTAGCGTACGAATAAATCAGTTATTCGCTCCGTTTTAATTTAAACTGGCATCAAGTTTTTCTTTTGGTAACTGAATTTGTATCTAAGCGGAAACTTGACGATGGATAAAAAAAGGAAAACGAAAATTATTCATAAAAATAATACACATCAGATTCTACAAAATTCTATAAAATTGTTTGTATGACAAATTTATATAAATCTGCTGATATTTTACCTAAATATTGTGCGACTTTTAAAAACAATAAAAAAACTGGATAAAAAAATAAAAGCAGAAAATATATTTTGTGGATTTATTTCAACCGATTTCCTAAAACGAAATAGGTTCACGACTCGATTCAACTATACTTAGGTCCTTTTTTTGTATATTTGTTACGTCATAACTCCATCATTTATGAACCGATTTTTAAATTGATTGGAGTGATGGAATCTCAGGGAAATCGAGGGCAACCCGCAAATGTACAGGCACGTATTACGTGTTTCGTGTTTTTTTAAAGCTGTTCAAGTATTCGCATATGGTAGTCATCACCTCATGTTGATGAACTGATGATGAAATGGTAATGAAATTAATAATTGTAGTTGAAAGTTCTTTATTTTTTTAATTTTGGAAAAAAATTGGGTTTTGGTTTTTATAACTTCCTCGTTTTAGACTAAAGAATGAGTATTAATAACCTCAATGTTATTTTTAAGAGCTGTTAATAATTATATTACGCAATACAGGGTGGTTTGTGTTCCGTTTACCGAATAAAACAGATCGAACGGATTCATTATATTATTATTATTATTATTTACCGTCTCTTCAACCCCAAGATATTTTTAACTAATTTATTTTGAAAAATTGTAAACATTTAAACTTCTTTTTTTTAACTTTGTAAGTTAACAAACCAACTGCAATTAAATTTAAAATTAAACAGAACCAGAAAACAGTAAACATCAACATTTAAATTAAATTTAGAATAAAATTTAATACAAATAAATTGAAATAACACAACTGAACGGCCATACAAAATTTAAATCATCTGTCTGTCCTTTTCCCTTCTATGTTGATCATTCTAACCGGATGCAGCTGAATACCAGTATTGTACATGGAGCGACTACCTATCTCACCTTCACAACCCAGTTAATACTGGGTAATAAGATACACTATGGTAAGACTGGTTATCAGACTTACAGGGCACTGACTACCTGTAACGATTGCCAAAGATCTTTATTTGGCAGCTGCGACAGACAGCTTAACGTGCATTTCGAGGCACGAAGGAAACTCGTTATGTAATGGGTGGTCCACAGAAAAACCTAGGCAAGCGCGGCTTAACCTAAAGATCACTCAAGTTATTTGTCAAAATTCGAGAATTTACATTAACATATAACAGAAATAAACTAGGTTCTTCTTACTCACCCCAGGAGTGCGTCATCCCCATGGACAGCGCTACGAACGCCAGCAAACATTGCGTTTTACACATTCTATACTTCTGAGATACGGCCACCACTGGCGACCGGGCGAGGAATAATTACACGAAAGAACAACACGCAGGTTTTAAACGGACGCAATAGGATAAATTTCTCGTAGTAGTATTTTATCTAAAACCACAAGCCTATTGTTTTGGAGATCAAACAATTGCAACAGTGCTAATAAGCAACTTTTAATTAGCTAGTTAAGGATTATGAACATTTTCCTGTTGAAGAAAAACTTTTTTACAAAAAATAAAACCGACTTCGACAAAAATAAAACACAAAAAAGTGAAAAATAAAAATCAGCTTCTGAAGTCGGTGACTTTTGTTTGTTTGATTTCATGTTTTTGCCACCGACTTCAGAAGCTGATTTTTATTTTTCACTTTTTTGTGTTTTATTTTTGTCGAAGTCGGTTTTATTTTTTGTAAAAAAGTTTTTATTTTTCACCTTTTAGTGGTTCACATGTGCTTACCCCTTCACAACGTACCGGCGTGATGTTATGTTATGAACTGGTGTAAACAATAGACAGACAATATGAGATTTCAGCAATCCCAGTCCATTTGCTATCATTTATTGAGGAGTTCCGTTGCCTATCTCCGAAGTTCTTCATCAGATCTTCACAAAATAGTTTTTATAACCTTTGTAGTGAGTACAGGCGTGATATTATGTTGTGTGATGGCGTAAACATTGCTTAGATATGCTATAGCAACAATCTCGGTTAATCTGCTGTTATTTATTGAAGAGTTCCCCCGATTTCTACAAGATCCCATCATCAGATATTGAAATGGTGACAGTGGGACCCCACGGGAAGCACCAGCTTTCAAATGAAAAAAGAATCATGAAAATCAGTTCACCCAGTCGCAAGTTATGAGCTAACACCATAAAAAAAAAAAAAACAGTCGAATTGATATCCTTTTTTTTAAGTCGGTTAAAAAGTCCCAAATGTGTGTGCCTAGAGATTCTTTGAATAACGAAATTGTCTCAAATTCCTTTTTCCTCAAATTGGATATTTGGACACAATTTCACCAGAAACTTGTACAAGCACTAACAAAAACAACCAGTCAGTGGCGCCCATGTATCATTGTAAATGTATGTAATGTAATGTAATATGTATGTATTTAGAAATATATAAGTATGTTTATCAGTTGTCTAGTACCCATAACACAAGCTCTGCTTAGCTTGGGACTAGATGGCGTTGTGTGATAGTTGTGGAATATTATTATTATTGCAAATCTGCAGAGACCAGGCGAACGATATTTATGTTGTTATCAGTGCTATAACTATTCGTAGCAAAAGGAGTATAAAGAAGATTGAAAATCATTGCAAGAAGCCTGATTCAAAGAGAAAAAGAGATCGAGAATATTAGAGACATTCACATATTTGTGCCTTTTCTAAGTTGCCAGGGAAGCCACATGCGCAAAAGGTGCTAAAGTAATATTTTTTTTATCTTCATCGTAGGCCTTGATTTTATAATAATATGCTTTTTTATTATGGATACATTTGATGTAGTTTTTAGACTTACCATCGGCCAGTTCTATAGCGACTTTAGCAACTTGTTATAAGCGTATACTTTTTACAAGAAAAGACTTGCTAGTTATCGTTAATCAGAATTTGGGTAATACAATTTCGTGTTTACTGCGTTTTTTTAAATAACAGAAGTGGCTTCTAGTTTTGAGAAGCCCTCGATTTTTGCGGAAATACTTTCTTAAATATAAAGTGAAGGCAGAGTCAAAATCAACACCCGGAAGACCCAGGAAATGAGGCGAGGGGCGACAAGCTCTTTGCCGCTGCACATTGGTACAGAGGCGGTGGAAAGGGTCCACAAATTCACATACCTCGGTAGCGTAGTGTCGGAAACTGGAGGGACCGAAGAGGACATCGCTTCGAGAATCGCCAGGGCAAAAGCAACCTTCGCACAGCTGCGCCCTGTATGGCAATCACGGAAGCTGACTAGGAGAGTTAAGCTCAAGATATTCCGGTCGAACGTGAAAACCGTGTTGCTGTACGGATGTGAGACGTGGAAGGTGGCTAAGGACGTCTCGCACCGGCTCCAGGTCTTCATCAACCGCTGTCTTCGCCGTATTCTTGGTGTTTACTGGCCAGAGAAAATCTCCAATGTAGAGCTGTGGGAACGCTGCGATGAGACCCCGATCGACCAGCAGATCAAACGCCGCAAGTGGAACTGGATCGGCCACACGCTCCGAAGGGACCCTAATCACATACCGAGGCAAGCCCTAGACTGGAATCCCCAAGGAAAGCGTAAGCGTGGCCGCCCAAAGCAAACCTGGCGGCGGACGATCATCGCAGAGGCAAAGAACATAGGGAAGACTTGGAGCGAATTGAAACGCGAAGCTCAAGACCAAACGGGATGGCGGCGCATTGTGGAAGCCCTCTGCCCCATCTAGGGGACACAGGAATATAATTCAAGTAAGTCAAGAAGGCAGAGTCAGTATGTCAATCTATTTAAAAAAAAAATATGGGACTCGCGAGGACAGGTTATAGATCGCGCGGACTGCCCTCTTTTGTAAGATGAAAATTGAGTCAATGCTATTGGATATAATTCTGTTTACATAACTAACCTAGCTGTGGCTACATCAGTTAACTGCCTTATTTTTCTTACTGCATATACAGGTGAGCTTTTACTACCCGAAAGAGTTTTAATGTGAGCGCTCCACTGCAATTTTGAATAGATAGTATGAATACAGTTTCCGCTATAACATCAAATAATAAAAAAGAAAAAAAAAAGAAAAAGAGAAAAAAGAAAGCACTAAGAAAGAGCACTTCAGACATTTTGTTTTCCTGTCGGGGCTGCGGGTTGTTTAAAAGAGATACCGCGACTTCGACAAGGGCTAAGAAGGAACATGGGTGGTTTTCACTCTGCTCAAAGCGGGAGGAGTCATTTGATGATTTCACACCCTCCAAAAAAAAAAGAAATTTTATTTTCTTCGCATTCAGTAAAAGATTATTGGCTGCGAACAATTTCGAGAGAACAGTAAGACTTTCGTTGACATGTGAGACATTCGTATCTTTTCATCATCATCATCATTATTTCAGCCAAAAGACGTCCACTGCTGGACATAGGCCTCCCCCAGGCGTCATTTTTGGGGGGGTTTGCCATAATCGCCACGCTTGGCAGGCGGGTTGGCGATCGCAGTATGGTTGTTACAAAGGCACAGAGAACGCTGCTGCCCATTCTCTGGTAAGTCCCTTAGTCGCCTCTTACGACACCCACGGGAAGATATGGGATGGTGCTATTCTTTACGTCCGACACCATACGGAGTATTCACACCATTCGTATCTTTTACGCAAATAGAATTATATCCAATAATTTGGCCATGATATAAGGCAGATGATTAATGTTAACAAGAAAAAGGAAAGGGCCGAGAATTAAACCTTGGGGCGCGCCTATCTTGACTGTAGGCCCGAAGGACATCACCCCATTTTCATTTACGTTTTGCTGCCTGTTTGACAAGAAAAACATAAGATCAGCAGCTTGTCCACGAATTCCGTAGTGGTGTAATTTACAGATCAGTGCGTTGTGGTCGATACAGTCGAACGCTTTTGAGAGATCACAGAAAATGCCAATGACAATCAAAATGTGACTGATGAGTTGTGAGTCCGTTGTCGACCTACCTTTCGTGAAACCAAACTGTTAGCTATGCAGAATCGCATTAGAGTTAAAGTGAGACAACATTTCGTCCAGCATGACATTTTTATAGATTTTTTCTGGAAGCACGGATATAATACTATAATAAGTGGGATCACTCTTACACCCTGATTTGAATATTGGTACTACTTTAATATGTTTCATTACTAGAATGATAGTCAGGAAACGTGCTGCTCCCGTCGGGGTTGCGGGTTGTTCGAAAGAGATACCACGGCCTCGGCACAAGGGCTAAGAAGGAACATGGGTGGTTTTTAGTCAGTAGAAGTCTGACACTCCCTACCGCTCTGCCCAGAGTGTGAGGAGTCTTTTGATGATTTTCCTTCCCCCCCCCTCCCCCCGAAAAAAGGGAACAAAACATCATCATCTGCCTAGCCTTTTCCCAACTTTAATGGGATCGGCTTCCAGTCTAACCGGATGCAGCTGAATAACAGTATTTTACATGGAGTGACTGCCTATCTGACCTCCACAACCCAGTTAATACTAGGTAATACGATAGATACCCTTTGGTAAAAAAGGAAAAAAAAACGAACAAAACATTGATTAAATATGCCTGCCTGTTAGGACTGGAACAATTGAGTCAATGATATCTCCAAGAACCATGACGGATATCCCCCATAAGTCTTCAGTATTTTTAAGTTAAGACTTTTGAACGCGTTTTTTATTGACTAGCAATTACATTATTATTATTGGATTACATTTAAAATTTTGTGTATCCTTAGTAAAACTTTCTTGAAGAAGAGCTTCAGCTAATTAAGTTGTGGAGGGAATAAATTTTCTAGTGTCTCAGCGACTTCTTGCTTATCAGAAATGGTTTGGTTAAGTATTTTCAAAGACAACTCATTCTGTTTTATTTGTTGAGTCTTTCCAGTTTATGAATAGTTTATGAATAGTGTGATGGGATTGGCTTAAAAAAAACATGCTTAACATTACTACAGGCATGTTAGGTTAGAACATTCAAACATTATGCTCCACAGACAGGTCCCCTGGCTCCCAAACTACGTTTTCACCTGTGATTTGAGAGACAAAAAATACTTACTGCCTGACAGTTGTAGGTTGTTAGATAGGCGGATCTGTGAACCTGATCTGACCAGGTTGGATTAGCAGGTTGTGTTATAGGATGGCTTAGCCATGTTGGATTGACGGATCTGAGTAGTTATTTATATCGGCCATGTTTGATTGGCGAGCCAGTGTGTTTATGATTTTGAGTTTGACTTTGGTTTTGGTTTTGGTTGATAGACTTTTGCTTAATATTTATAATTTTTATAAATATTTTGAAGGGCAACCCTACAAATTTCTTAACTACTGAACTTCCATCATAATCGGTACCTACATAAGCCAGGAAAGATTTCTGAAAAAAAGCAGTGTTACACCGCACAGCTAGTAGGTACATCTAAACGTTGCATGATTAAATGTTAAAGGTACTTGTGAATATCGGCAAAAATAAAACACCGTTCAAGTGTATTAATGGCTATTTATTAAAGAATAAAACGTATGACTTTAAATAACTGATAGACAACTTCACAGAAAACCCTAATACAATGCCCGAACTTAATGTCGACCATTCAAGTGTATACTGCTGAAAGCTGAAACATTCTATAGACGATCAGCACAACAATTACCTACCATAGAAGTGTGAGATGAATGGGAACATTAGTTTGAAACACAAACAGCCTTAAGTTCCAGCTTGTGTATTAACATCTTACAGTAAAATTATACATGATAATTATTTGAAACGAGTGCTTTTTAGTTATAAAATAAAATGACTGATTGGTCTTGATAGGCCTACGAAAACTTTAGAAGATACTTAAAAAGTAGATAGGGAAATAGAATAATCATGTTATGAAATAGAATTATCGTTAAGATTATACTTCAACAGTAACAGTAACTTTTGCGCTAGGTTTTCGCCAATTTGCCAGTAAGTCTGCAAGAGTCAGGTTTCTTCCTGTCGGAGAACTGTTGATAGTGACATCTTTAACAGCTTCACATCTTGATCCCTCGTGATTACCAGCACACTGACAGACTGGTTCATCTTTCTCGTTCAGAAAACAGCTGCCGTCGTTTAGACAATAACCAAAACACGCGTACACTTCACACCTGTCCCCTAAATAGCCGGCATTACATCTGAAATACCAAATAAATGTCAATCATGGTTATTGAAAATACTTTAAACTACGAAACCGTCAAAAGTAGTAGAATAAGTTTTACCTGCATGTAGGAAGTTCCTCATCGTTGAGACTGCAGTTACCATTTAAGCAATAATTATGACAGACTGAAATTTCGCATCGTAATCCGACGTAACCAGGTGTGCAAATGCAAATTGGTGTGTCAGGAACGTGTACACCGTGGAAACAAAACAGGTCGATATCTGTTGTGTTTTCTGTTGTGTATTGTGTTGTGTATTCTGTTGTGTATCCTGTTGTGTATTCTGTTGTGTATTCTGTTGTGTATTGTGGTGTGTATTCTGTTGTGTATTCTGTTGTGTACTTGGTTGTGTATTGTGGTGTGTATTCTGTTGTGTATCCTGTTGTGTATTGTGGTGTGTATTCTGTTGTCTGTTCAGTATTGGGAGAGGTGTTGGTTACTGCGACTATCGGCAGCAGACTCGACAGAGATTCACAATCCTGAAGGCCTCGAGTTCGATCTTCTATTTTGTAGTTGGTTGCTATCACAAGTGGTTTTCCAGAATAGAACGTACTTATCTTTTCGGGTTCTCTGTCATTGCTTACGTCCTTAGATAATTGCCAAACGGTTTCGTAGCTTTCGTTTCTGTACACCCAGTACAAGTAGTCTTTTGAGACTGTCAACTCTTTTGCTGCAGAATAATGTCCACTTTGATCGTAATTATATTTATACATTATTACTTCGGCTCGTCCATTGACATCTGCACGATTCAAATATTCATGTTTATAGAGACCACCGTTTGCATAACCATCAAAATAATACATTTTCCGGGTTAGTGGGTCAATGTCTAGGGTCAACACCCCATAGCTTTCGTATTTTCTAGGGATAATCTCTCTCCCTGAACCATCAATTCGAGCTCTCTCCAGGCTCTCAGTATAACGATTGTTATTATTTGTGTTGGTCCAGTAAATGTACCTGTAAGTTTAATGAACACTGTTGATTGTTTAGAAATGGAACACATTTTGATTGTAATACTGTCATTGATAACGTACCCTGTGCAGCTATCCACGGTGATATCAGTGGGGATCCGGTCTTCCAAAAAGAATAAAATATTTGCATAAACATTGTTATTGATTCCTGATTTTAACGAAACCCAGTTTATGGTGATGTCGTCAGTATCAGTAAAGAATATTTTCTGTGTTGCCGGGTCGAAAGCAATTGATTCAATACCGAATTTAAAGTTTGTGAAACATTTGTTTTCTTCGGAATACAAGTTAAAACCACAAATGGTGCCTTTGTCATCCAGTTTATCGACATACAGCATTGTATTGTGGACTTCGTCGTAAGCCAACGCCGTGATGTTTCGGTTATTTAGATATACGGTGTTTGTCACATTTCCCTCGATATAAAATATGATTTGATCTTCTACACCTACTGCGATATCTGAAACAAAATATAACAACTAATAATGCAATCTCGACTTTAGAATTTTGAAATTAGCCGGGCCAAATGTGTGTAGGACCCCGCACTATCGAGGGTTCAGCATGTCGCATGAATGTATCCACTATATCGATATCGATTTGATAGAGCTTAGGTTGCATCGTAGGAGAAGATTTTTGAAAACTGAAAAAGCGAGTCGGTCTCAGTTTTCAAAAATCATAAAATTATTGTAAAAGTCTGCAGATCTATCATCGAAACGATTGTACTTTATTTAGCTATCGTATTTAACACCAGTGTAGACCAAGGAGTCTTTTCGGATCTCATGGTACCACTCCTCCAAAATTGTGTGCTAACATTTGTGCCACACATTTTGTGCAGCACACATTTTGTGCAGCACACATTTTGTAACCTCATCCCTAAACCGAAAATGTGTAAAAAACATAATTTCAATATTATTTGCAAGATCCGAAACGTTTCTCCACACAATGGTTTAGACTTGTTTGTATAAATCATCCGGGGGCTTTACGTGTCATCATCTGCCTAACCTTTTCCTAATTATGTTGGGTTCGGCTTCTAGTCTTACCGGAATCAGCTAAATACCAGTGAGTACTAGTTAGTACTACTCCACAACCCAGTTAGTACTAGTATAGAATAACAAATTGATAAAATAACAAAAATTATTAAAATAAATACATATTACCAATGTTGCCATAATTTCTGTTTTGCTTGAAGATATAAGGGTTAGGGCTACTCCACCAAAGTGGAGATGTGCCAAGCGGAGTGGAGATGTGCCAAGCGGAGTGGAGATGTGCCAAATTCGACCAATCACAGGAAGGGTGAAAGACCAGGGCCCCGAGTCTGCTATTCAATAGTGTCAGAATTGTCTATCATTGATCTCATAATTGTTGATTTTGACAAGTAGACGACAAGCCAAAAAGTATCTTAAGTCGACAAACGTAAGGTACTTTTTGGCTTGTCATCAATCAACAATTATGAGATCAATGATAGACCATTCTGACACTATTGAATAGCAGACTCGGGGCCCAGATGTAACTTTGATTTGCTTTCCGATTGTGCTTGGCACATCTCCGCTTTGGTGGAGTCCCGCCCTTATTCTGTTATCCTCCTTCCTGTTTTTATGAACGTACAGTTAATTATGTGTATTTCACATTTGCCTACACGATACATGACTTCTAATAATACTGTTTTGATAAGATATTGCAAAATGTGGAATATTCCAATTTAAATTAATTAATAATTAAGTAATTTTACGCAAAGAACGCACTGAAAAATGGTAAATGTGGATAAATTCTCAAAATATTTACTTTACTTTTAATACAACAATATGCTAGTATTTTTTACCCGACTGCGGCGAAGCCCATAAGGAGTGTTATTTACATGTATTTAACGCGGTGACTAAGTAAAACCAATAATAATATAAGTTTAAAAAAATAATAGTCTGGAGTTTCATAAGTAACAGTTGGCTAGCGTACGAATTAATCAGTTATTGGCTCCGTTTTAATTTAAACTGGCATCAAGTTTTTCTTTTGGTAACTGAATTTGTATCTAAGCGGAAACTTGACGATGGATAAAAAAAGGAAAATGAAAATTATTCATAAAAATAATACACATCAGATTCTACAAAATTCTATAAAATTGTTTGTATGACAAATTTATATAAATCAGCTAATATTTTACATAAATATTGTGCGACTTTTAAAAGCTATAAAAAACTGGATAAAAAATGACATGCAGAAAAAATATTTTGTGGTTTTTTTTCAACCGATTTCCTAAAACGAAAGAGGTTCTCGATTCGATTCAACTATACTTATGTCCTTTTTTTGTATATTTGTTACGTTATAACTCCATCATTTATGAACCGATTTTTAAATTGATTGGAGTGATGGAATCTCAGGGAAATCGAGGGCAACCCGTAAATGTACAGGCACGTATTACGTGTTTCGTGTTTTTTTAAAGCTATTCAAGTATTCGCATATGGTAGTCATCACCTCATGTTGATGAACTGATGATGAAATGGTAATGAAATTAATAATTGTATTTGAAAGTTCTTTATTTTTTTAATTTTGGAAAAAAATTGGGTTTGGTTTTTTTATCTTCCTCGTTTTAGACTAAAGAATGAGTATTAATAACCTCAATGTTATTTTTAAGAGCTGTTAATAATTATATTACGCAATACAGGGTGGTTTGTGTTCCGTTTACCGAATAAAACAGATCGAACGGATTCATTATATTATTATTATTTACCGTCTCTTCAACCCCAAGATAATTTTAACTAATTTATTTTGAAAAATTGTAAACGTTTAAACTTGTTTTTTTTAACTTTGTAAGTTAACAAACCAACTGCAATTAAGTTTGAATTCAACAGAACCAGAAAACAGTAAACATCAACATTTAAATTAAATTTAGAATAAAATTTAATATAAATTGAAATAACACAACTGAACGGCCATACAAAATTTAAAGCATCTGTCAGTCCTATTTCTATGTTGAAATTTCCAGTCTAACCGGGTGCAGCTGAATACCAGTATTGTACATGGAGCGACTACCTATCTCACCTTCACAACCCAGTTAATACTGGGTAATAAGATACACTATGGTAAGACTGGTTATCAGACTTACAGGGCACTGACTACCTGTAACGATTGCCAAAGATCTTTATTTGGCAGCTGCGACAGACAGCTTAACGTGCATTTCGAGGCACGAAGGAAACTCGTTATGTAATGGGTGGTCCACAGAAAAACCTAGGCAAGCGCGGCTTAACCTAAAGATCACTCAAGTTATTTGTCAAAATTCGAGAATTTACATTAACATATAACAGAAATAAACTAGGTTCTTCTTACTCACCCCAGGAGTGCGTCATCTCCATGGACAGCGCTACGAACGCCAGCAAACATTGCGTTTTACACATTCTATACTTCTGAGATACGGCCACCACTGGCGACCGGGCGAGGAATAATTACACGAAAGAACAACACGCAGGTTTTAAACGGACGCAATAGGATAAATTTCTCGTAGTAGTATTTTATCTAAAACCACAAGCCTATTGTTTTGGAGATCAAACAATTGCAACAGTGCTAATAAGCAACTTTTAATTAGCTAGTTAAGGATTATGAACATTTTCCTGTTGAAGAAAAACTTTTTTACAAAAAATAAAACCGACTTCGACAAAAATAAAACACAAAAAAGTGAAAAATAAAAATCAGCTTCTGAAGTCGGTGACTTTTGTTTGTTTGATTTCATGTTTTTGCCACCGACTTCAGAAGCTGATTTTTATTTTTCACTTTTTTGTGTTTTATTTTTGTCGAAGTCGGTTTTATTTTTTGTAAAAAAGTTTTTATTTTTCACCTTTTAGTGGTTCACATGTGCTTACCCCTTTACAACGTACCGGCGTGATGTTATGTTATGAACTGGTGTAAACAATAGACAGACAATATGAGATTTCAGCAATCCCAGTCCATTTGCTATCATTTATTGAGGAGTTCCGTTGCCTATCTCCGAAGTTCTTCATCAGATCTTCACAAAATAGTTTTTATAACCTTTGTAGTGAGTACAGGCGTGATATTATGTTGTGTGATGGCGTAAACATTGCTTAGATATGCTATAGCAACAATCTCGGTTAATCTGCTGTTATTTATTGAAGAGTTCCCCCGATTTCTACAAGATCCCATCATCAGATATTGAAATGGTGACAGTGGGACCCCACGGGAAGCACCAGCTTTCAAATGAAAAAAGAATCATGAAAATCAGTTCACCCAGTCGCAAGTTATGAGCTAACACCATAAAAAAAAAAAAAAAAAAATACAGTCGAATTGATATCCTTTTTTTGAAGTCGGTTAAAAAGTCCCAAATGTGTGTGCCTAGAGATTCTTTGAATAACGAAATTGTCTCAAATTCCTTTTTGTTGTTAAATGCATTGCAATTGTGTTGAATTGGATATTTGGACACAATTTCACCAGAAACTTGTACAAGCACTAACAAAAACAACCAGTCAGTGGCGCCCATGTATCATTGTAAATGTATGTAATGTAATGTAATATGTATGTATTTAGAAATATATAAGTATGTTTATCAGTTGTCTAGTACCCATAACACAAGCTCTGCTTAGCTTGGGACTAGATGGCGTTGTGTGATAGTTGTGGAATATTATTATTATTGCAAATCTGCAGAGACCACGCGAACGATATTTATGTTGTTATCAGTGCTATAACTATTCGTAGCAAAAGGAGTATAAAGAAGATTGAAAATCATTGCAAGAAGCCTGATTCAAAGAGAAAAAGAGATCGAGAATATTAGAGACATTCACATATTTGTGCCTTTTCTAAGTTGCCAGGGAAGCCACATGCGCAAAAGGTGCTAAAGTAATATTTTTTTTATCTTCATCGTAGGCCTTGATTTTATAATAATATGCTTTTTTATTATGGATACATTTGATGTAGTTTTTAGACTTACCATCGGCCAGTTCTATAGCGACTTTAGCAACTTGTTATAAGCGTATACTTTTTACAAGAAAAGACTTGCTAGTTATCGTTAATCAGAATTTGGGTAATACAATTTCGTGTTTACTGCGTTTATTTAAATAACAGAAGTGGCTTCTAGTTTTGAGAAGCCCTCGATTTTTGCGGAAATACTTTCTTAAATATAAAGTGAAGGCAGAGTCAAAATCAACACCCGGAAGACCCAGGAAATGAGGCGAGGGGCGACAAGCTCTTTGCCGCTGCACATTGGTACAGAGGCGGTGGAAAGGGTCCACAAATTCACATACCTCGGTAGCGTAGTGTCGGAAACTGGAGGGACCGAAGAGGACATCGCTTCGAGAATCGCCAGGGCAAAAGCAACCTTCGCACAGCTGCGCCCTGTATGGCAATCACGGAAGCTGACTAGGAGAGTTAAGCTCAAGATATTCCGGTCGAACGTGAAAACCGTGTTGCTGTACGGATGTGAGACGTGGAAGGTGGCTAAGGACATCTCGCACCGGCTCCAGGTCTTCATCAACCGCTGTCTTCGCCGTATTCTTGGTGTTTACTGGCCAGAGAAAATCTCCAATGTAGAGCTGTGGGAACGCTGCGATGAGACCCCGATCGACCAGCAGATCAAACGCCGCAAGTGGAACTGGATCGGCCACACGCTCCGAAGGGACCCTAATCACATACCGAGGCAAGCCCTAGACTGGAATCCCCAAGGAAAGCGTAAGCGTGGCCGCCCAAAGCAAACCTGGCGGCGGACGATCATCGCAGAGGCAAAGAACATAGGGAAGACTTGGAGCGAATTGAAACGCGAAGCTCAAGACCAAACGGGATGGCGGCGCATTGTGGAAGCCCTCTGCCCCATCTAGGGGACACAGGAATATAAGTCAAGTAAGTCAAGAAGGCAGAGTCAGTATGTCAATCTATTTAAAATAAAAATATGGGACTCGCGAGGACAGGTTATAGATCGCGCGGACTGCCCTCTTTTGTAAGATGAAAATTGAGTCAATGCCATTGGATATAATTCTGTATACATAACTAACCTAGCTGTGGCTACATCAGTTAACTGCCTTATTTTTCTTACTGCATATACAGGTGAGCTTTTACTACCCGAAAGAGTTTTAATGTGAGCACTCCACTGCAATTTTGAATAGATAGTATGAATACAGTTTCCGCTATAACATCAAATAATAAAAAAGAAAAAAAAAAGAAAAAGAGAAAAAAGAAAGCACTAAGAAAGAGCACTTCAGACATTTTGTTTTCCTGTCGGGGCTGCGGGTTGTTTAAAAGAGATACCGCGACTGCGACAAGGGCTAAGAAGGAACATGGGTGGTTTTCACTCTGCTCAGAGCGGGACGAGTCATTTGATGATTTCACACCCTCCAAAAAAAAAAGAAATTTTATTTTCTTCGCATTCAGTAAAAGATTATTGGCTGCGAACAATTTCGAGAGAACAGTAAGACTTTCGTTGACATTTGAGACATTCGTATAACTTTTACGCAAATATAATTATATCCGATAATTTGGCCATCGTATAAGCCAGATGATTAATGTTAACAAGAAAAAGGAAAGGGCCGAGAATTAAACCTTGCGGCGCGCCTATCTTGACTGTAGGCCCGAAGGACATCACCCCATTTTCATTTACGTTTTGCTGCCTGTTTGACAAGGAAAACATAAGATCAGCAGCTTGTCCACGAATTCCGTAGTGGTGTAATTTACAGATCAGTGTGTTGTGGTCGATACAGTCGAACGCTTTTGAGAGATCACAGAAAATGCCAATGACAATCAAAATGTGACTGATGAGTTGTGAGTCCGTTGTCGACCTACCTTTCGTGAAACCAAACTGTTGGCTATGCAGAATCGCATTTGAGTTAAAGTGAGACAACATCTCGTCCAGCATGACATTTTTATAGATTTTTTCTGGAAGCACGGATATAATACTATAATAAGTGGGATCACTCTTACACCCTGATTTGAATATTGGTACTACTTTAATATGTTTCATTACTAGAATGATAGTCAGGAAACGTGCTGCTCCCGTCGGGGTTGCGGGTTGTTCGAAAGAGATACCGCGGCCTCGGCACAAGGGTTAAGAAGGAACATGGGTGGTTTTTAAATAAAACTCCAAACCATTTTGCCCAGAGTGGGATGATTTCCCTTTCCCCTCCCCCTCCCCCCGAAAAAAGGGAACAAAACATTGATTAAATATGCCTGCCTGTTAGGCCAGGAACAATTGAGTCAATGATATCTCTAAGAACCATGACGGATATCCCCCATAAGTCTTCAGTATTTTTTTAAGTTTAGACTTTTGAACGCGTTTTTTATTGACTAGCAATACATATTATTGGATTACATTTAAAATTTTGTGTATCCTTAGTAAAACTTTCTTGAAGAAGAGCTTCAGCTAATTACGTTGTGGAGGGAATAAATTTTCTAGTGTCTCAGCGACTTCTTGCTTATCAGAAATGGTTTGGTTAAATGTTTTCAAAGACAACTCATTCTGTTTTATTTGTTGAGTCTTTCCAGTTTATTTGTTATTAAGGAGTTACAGTGGTTCGGGAATAGTGTGATGGGATTGTCCTAAAAAACAAACATGCGTAACATTACTACAGGCATGTTAGGTTAGAACATTCAAACATTATGTTCCACAGACAGGTCCCCTGGCTCCCAAACTACGTTTTCACCTGTGATTTGAGAGACAAAAAAAACTTGCTGCCTGACAATTGTAGGTTGTTAGATAGACGGATCTGTGTAGTTCTGGTGACATCTGACCAGGTTGGATTAGCAGGTTGTGTTATAGGATGGCTTCTAAGCCATGTTGGATTGACGGATCAGTGTAGTTATTTGTATCGGCCATGTTTGATTGGCGAGCCAGTGTTGTTATGATTTTGAGTTTGACTTTGGTTTTGGTTGATAGAATTTTGGTTAATACTTATAATTTTTTATAAACAATTTGAAGGGCTACCCTACGAACTTCTTAACTACTGAACTTCCATCATAATCAGTACCTAAATAAGCCAGGAAAGATTTCTTAAAATAAAGCAGTGTAACACCGGGCACACACAGCTATTATGTACATCTAAACGTTGCATGATTAAATGTTAAAGGTACTTGTAAATATTGGCAAAAATAAAACACCGTTGAAGTGAATTAATAGCTATTTATTCTTAATGTCGACCATTCATGTTTATTCTGCTGAAACATTCTATTGCCGATTAACACAACAATTATTATCTACCATAGAAACTAGCTTTTACTTTTTTATTGAAGACTGAAGCTCCTAATTTTAAAAAAAGCCTTATCGGTTAATATTAGGCTCTAAAAATATAAGTAAACTAGCTGACCCACGCAACTTCGTCTGCGTCACATAAATATAGCTTATAACAATGCTTATAACCTTTCTCGATAAATCGACTATCCAACAGAAATTAAGCTAAATCGTAACAAACAAAAAATCTTATAATATCTTTCCTCTTTATAATATTAGTTTAGATGGTTTAGATTAGCTTAGATTAAATTAAAGTGAGAATATCTAATGGTATCTTTTACTGTTAAATATTATGATAACACCCTGTACTTGTAAACATTATGATGCAGTAAATATTTTGAATTTGAATTTCCCGTAGGCCAGCCAGATCCCCCGTACTTACATTGCGACGCGCGAATTATTTTGCCGCGCGGATATTTTTACATTGCGATATCTTCTAAGATATTTATTTAAACTGAATAGAGTAAAGGGCACACATATTCTATATTAAATTTCCGTTCTAACAAACACATTTATTTAGATATAGATTAATACCATATGGGTTAAATAAGCTTCGCAAAAAATAATTCATTTTAACCTAACATTTTAATAGTAAAAAAAAAGTTACAGTGAGACAATCTTAAAAGATAGATAATAAATGCTGTCGCGGACTTTTTTTTAGAACTTTTAAGGAAAAACAATTCCTTGATACATGACATTTACGTAACTTTAGCCGTTTTCGCAGCACACGCAGCGGAAGCTCTCAAAAAGGAAATACCTTTTCCCGTTCTTGTAACATTTTTCAACACGCTATGGCTAATAGGAGTGAAGCATACAGCTTCACTCCTATTAGCCATAGCGTGATGTTATATAGCCGAAAGCCTTCCTCGATAAATGGACTATCTAACACAAAAAGAATTTTTCAATTCTAACCAGTAGTTCCTGAGTTTACCGCGTTCAAAGAAACAAACAAACAAACTCTTCAGTTTTATAATATTAGTATCTATACTTCTATACTAATATTATAAAGAAGTAAAGTTTGTGTGTTTGTATATTTGTTAAATTGTAAGGGGTAATCTCGGGATTTACTGAATTGATTTTAAAAATTCTTTTACCATTCTACATTCATCCCGGGTGACATAGGCTACTTTTTATCCCTGTATTCCCACGGGAACGGGATCTACGCGGATGAAACCGCGGGACGTCCGCTAGTAGTATAGAAAAGCAAAAAGATGTATTTTAACTCCACCTGGTTAGTTAACACCTATCAATGTATCAACACCGATGAATTATCATTTTTTACAGAAAACCTCTCAAACAGTCTGGAGATGAATGGGAACATTAGTTTGAAAAACAAACAGCCTTAAGTTCCAGCTTGTGTATTAACATCTAACAGTAAAATTATACATAATATTTGAAACAAGTACTTTAGTTATAAAATAAAACGACTGATGGGTTTGCTAGGCCTACGAAAACTTTAGAAGATACTTAAAAAGTAGATAGGGAAATAGAATTATCATGACATGAAATAGAATAATTATTGTTAAAATTATACTTCAACAGTAACGGTAACTTTTGCGCTAGGTTTTCGCCAATTAGCCAGTAAGTCAGCGAGAGTCAGGTTTCTCCCTGCTGGGAAGTACATCGAAGAATTGTTGATAGTGACATCTTTAACAGCTTCACATCGTGATCCCTCGTGATTACCAGCACACTGACAGACTGGTTCATCTTTCTCGTTCAGAAAACAGTTGCCGTCGTTTAGACAATAACCAGAACACGCGTACTCTTCACACCTGTCCCCTAAATAACCGGCATTACATCTGAAAAAGCGGAAAAGTCCTTGGTTATTGAAAGTACTTTAAACTACGAAACCATCAAAAGTAGTAGAATAAGTTTTACCTGCATGTAGGAAGTTCCTCATCGTTGAGACTGCAGTTACCATTTAAGCAATAATTATGACAGACTGAAATTTCGCATCGTAATCCGACGTAACCAGGTGTGCAAATGCAAATTGGTGTGTATTGGTGTGTAACGTGTACACCGTGGAAACAAAACAGGTCGCTATCTGTTGTGTTTTCTGTTGAGTATTCTGTTGTGTATTGTGTTGTGTATTTTGTTGTGTATCCTGTTGTGTATTCTGTTGTGTATTGTGGTGTGTATTCTGTTGTGTACTTGGTTGTGTATTGTGGTGTGTATTGTGGTGTGTATTCTGTTGTCTGTTCAGTATTGGGAGAGGTGTTGGTTACTGCGACTATCGGCAGCAGACTCGATAGAGATTCACAATCCTGAAGGCCTCGAGTTCGATCTTCTATTTTGTAGTTGGTAGCTATTGCAACCGGTTTTCCAGAATAGATCGTACTTATCTTTTCGGGTTCTCTGTCATTGCTTGCGTCCTTAGATAATTGCCAAACGGTTTCGTAGCTTTCGTTTCTGTACACCCAGTACAAGTAGTCTTTTGAGACTGTCAACTCTTTTTCTGCAGAATAATGTCCACTTTGATCATAATTATATTTATACATTATTTCTTCGGCTCGTCCATTGACATCTGCACGATTCAAATATTCATGTTTATAGAGACCACCGCTTGCATAACCATCAAAATAATACATTTTCCGGGTTAGTGGGTCAATGTCCAGGGTCAACACCCCATAGCTTTCGTATCTTCTAGGGATAATCTCTCTCCCTGAACCATCAATTCGAGCTCTCTCCAGGCTCTCAGTATAACGATTGTTATTGTTTGTGTTGGTCCAGTAAATGTACCTGTAAGTTTAACGAACACTTTTGAATGTTTAGAAATGGAACACATTTTGGTTTTAATACTGTCATTGATAACGTACCCTCTGCAGCTATCCACGGCGATATCAGTGGGGATCCGGTCTTTCACCTTGAATAAAAAATTTGCGTTTAAATTGTCATTGATTCCTGATTTTAACGAAATCCAGTTTATGCTGTTGTCGTCAGTATCAGTAAAGAATAGTTTCTGTGTTGCCGGGTCGAAAGCAATTGATTTGATACCGTATTTAAAGTGGCAACATTTGTTTTCTTCGGAATACAAGTTAAAACTACACAAAGTGCCTTTGTAGTCCTGTTTATCGACATACAGCATCATATTGTGGACTTCGTCGTAAGCTAACGCCGTGATGTTTCGGTTATTTAGATTTACGGTGTTTGTCACATTTCCGTCGGTATAAAATATGATTTGATCTTCTACGCCTACTGCGATGTCTGAAACAAAATATAACAACTAATTATGCAATCTCGACTTTAGAATTTTGTAATTAGCCGGGCCAAATGTGTGTAGGACCCCGCACTGTCGAGGGTTCAGCATTTAGCATAAATACTTATGTATCCACTATATCGATATCGATTTGATAGAGCTTAGGTTGCATCGTAGGAGAAGATTTTTGAAAACTGAAAAAGCGAGTCGGTCTCAGTTTTCAAAAATCATAAAATTATTGTAAAAGTCTGCAGATCTATCATCGAAACGATTGTGCTTTATTTAGCTATCGTATTTAACACCAGTGTAGACCAAGGAGTCTTTTCGGATCTCATGGTACCATTCCTCCAAAATTGTGCGCTAACATTTGTGTCACACATTTTGTTCACGAACATTTTGTGCAGCACACAATATTTGCATACTAAATAATAATGACTTAAACGTTTTTGCTTAAAGGAAAGGAAACGAAGAAGTGAGAACACGAGACTGCAACAAAAATAACCACTTGAAAGATTAATATTTTGTAACCGCATCCATAAATCGAAAATGTGTAAAAACATAATTTCAATATTATTTGCAAGATCCGCAACGTTTCTCCACACAATGGTTTAGGATTGTTTGTATAAATCATCCGGGGGCTTTACGTGTCATCATCTGCCTAACCTTTTCCCAATAAAATTATGTTGGGGTCGGCTTCTAGTCTTACCGGAATCAGCTAAATACCAGTTAGTACTAGTTAGTACTACTCCACAACCCAGTTATTACTAGTGTAGAATAACAAATTGATAAAAAAACAAAAAATATTAAAATAAATATTTCCAAGTGTTTCCATAATTTCTGTTTTCCTTAAAGATATTTTATCGTTATATCCTCTTTCCTGTTTTTATGGACGTACAGTTAATTAAGTGTATTTCACATGTGCCCACACGATACTTGACTTCTAATAATACCGTTTTGATAAGATATTAACAAATGCGGAATATTCCAATTTAAATTAATTAATAATTAAGTAATTTTACGCAAAGAACGCACTGAAAAATGGTAAATGTGGATAAATTATCAAATTTATTACTTTACTTTGTAAAACGAATATGGGTTTAAAAAAATATTAGTCTGGGCAACATTTACAATGTGAAGGCAGCTAATATGGGAGTTTCATAATAAGTAACAGTTAGCGTACGAATAAATCAGTTATTGGCTCTGTTTTAATTTAAACTGGCATCAAGTTTTTCTTTTGGTAACTGAATAAATATAAATTAGCTAATATTTTACATAAATATTGTGCGACTTTTAAAAGCTAAAAAATGAAAAATGACATGCAGAAAAAATATTTTGTTGTTGTTTTTTCAACCGATTTCCTAAAAGGAAAGAGGTTCTCGACTATACTTTAAGTCCTTTTTTTTGTATATTTGTTACGTCATAACTCCATCATTTATGAACCGATTTTTAAATTGATTGGAGTGATGGAATCTCAGGGAAATCGAGGGCAACCCGTAAATGTAATAAGAAATCACGAAACACGTGTTTCGTGTTTTTTAAAGCTATTCAAATATTCGCATCTGGTAGTCATCACCTCATGTTGATGAACTGATGATGAAATGGTAATGAAATCAACAATTGTAGTTGAAAGTTCGTTTTTTTTTAAATTCGGAAAAAAATTGGGTTTGTAGAAACAAACCCACATTTTTTCCCAATTTTCCTCTTTGTTTTTTTATCTTCCTCGTTTTAGACTAAAGAATGAGTATTAATAACCTCAATGTTATTTTTAAGAGCTGTTAATAATTATATAACGCAATACAGAACACAATAATTGTGTTCCGTTTACCGAATAAAACAGATCGAACGGATTCATTATATTATTATTATTTACCGTCTCTTCAACCCCAACATATTTTTAACTAATTTATTTTGAAAAATTGTAACCATTTAAACTTGTTTTTTTTAACTCTGTAAGTTAACAAACCAACTGCAATTAAGTTTGAATTCAACAGAACCAGAAAACAGTAAACATCAACATTTAAATTAAATTTAGAATAAAATTTAATCCAAATTGAATAACACAACTGAACGGCCATACAAAATTTAAAGCATTTGTCTGTCCTTTTCCCTTCTATGTTGAAATTTCCAGTTTAACCGGATGCAGCTGAATACCAGTATTGTACATGGAGCGACTATCTATCTCACCTTCACAACCCAGTTAATACTGGGTCATATGATACACTTTGGTAAGACTGGTTATCAGACTTACAGGGCACTGACTACCTGTAACGATTGCCAAAGATCTTTATTTGGCAGCTGCGACAGACAGCTTAACGTGCTTTTCGAGGCACGAAGGAAACTCGTTATGTAATGGGTGGTCCACAGAAAAACCTAGGCAAGCGCGGCTTAACCTAAAGATCACGCAAGCTATTTGTCAAAATTAGAGCATTTACATTAACATATAACAGAAATAAACTAGGTTCTTCTTACTCACCCCAGGAGTGCGCCATCCCCACGGACAACGCTACGAACGCCAGCAAACATTGCGTTTTACACATTCTATACTTCTGAGATACGGCCACCACTGGCGACCGGTCGAGGAATAATTACACGAAAGAACAACACGCAGGTTTTAAACGGACCCAAAAGGATAAAATTCTCGAAGTAGTATTTTATCTAAAACCACAAGCCTATTGTTTTGGAGAACAAACAATTGCAACAGTGCTAATAAGCACCTTTTAATTAGCTAGATAAGGATTATGCATATTTTCCTGTTGACTTGAAATCCCTAATTAGTTGCCCGGTTTTTTAACACTGCTCACTTTGACGATTTCTTCGTCTCTTTCTTCGCGCGCCGGTATCAAGTACAGGTACCTAATAAGGGTCCGTTATTTTCATAACACTGAGATCACGCGTCAACGTACTTAGACCATTTTAAAGAATTCCGCCCCTCGCGTCTTACACCTCAACGTTTCTTACATCCGTATCTATAGTCAAGTTAAAATAATTACTTGAACTTAAGTAATTACTTGTGCATACATTTTTATGCAATGGACAAGAGTTTAAGCGAAGTTAGAACCGTCAATGAAAACAAACCTAAGAATTCTAACTTTTGATAGTTCTAACATCAAGGAATTACTCAACTATAGAGAAAAAATCGTATCTTAAACAATGACTTTTACTCAAGTAATCACCATGACTTGTTTATAGATACCGGTGTTAGAGCTGTAAATACCAAGAAAGTAACAACGCTAGTGTTTAGCTAGACCCTATTTTAGATGATTGATGGCGTGGGAACAATGTTGATAAAGTAATAAAAACGAGACGATAATTTTGGCACTTAGTTCCTTTTTTATTTCTAGTATTCCTTTGAACTTTAGGTAATATATTTGGGAGTTCTTTTCAGTTTCTTTCCTTCCCAAACTATGGGACCACCTCCTGACCTGCTCTTTTTGCAACGCCGCCTGCACTTTGAGAGACCTATCTGAAGCTGCTACAAACGCCGTCAAACGAGTTTTGGTCGAAGCAAATTAACCTGTATGGAAGTTTGACATTTCCAAGTGTCAATTTACTCTCTCAAATTAAAAACCACACTTTAAGGATAATGTTCATGGCTACAATGGGGACCATCGACACGACGAAGAAGAACGCGATTTGTCTCAATTTGTATTCGTTTTTTCGTTGTACGCGCTGTAATTTTCTCCTTTGGATATCACCTTTTTCCAATAAAGGAAGCAAATACAAATTATGCAGCACGATGTCCCTATTCACGGCTCTCTTCTCACAAACTGATCCAGTAGTTTTAAATCAGCCCCTAAATAGTGATTTTATTCAGATCCAGCCTGTTCACCAGTGACGCTGTCGCTTAGTCCATAAAGTGTTAATGCCCCAGCTGGAGGCTTATCACTCATGGAGAGTCTGGTTAAGCGAAAGCCAGCTCTACATACCACTAAAAAAAAAACCATTGTGGGCCTTAATTAACTGTGGAACAACATGGAATTACCGTTAGATAAGATAACAATATTGCAGTATAAATATTATATAACGCAAATTAGGAACTTCCAAAATTATTCAATTAAAACATTTTTTTAATTAAAACTTATATTTAGCTTACATAGGTTAAAAACAGGAAAGAGGATAAAGGATCAAAAAATAATTTTATTAGTTTTTTCCAGCGGGCCAAATTAGCTAACGTAATATTTGGAGAAGTTAGTTACTTATCTTCTATGTGTTTGTTTTGGATAAGTTTGATAACTTAAAAAAACCTATGCTCGCATTCATTATCTTTAGGAAATTATGTAATTGAAATACATTTTATACGAGATACAAATAATAGTGTAGTAATATGATTATACGACGACGGCAGTAAGGCGTTAAAGTACTTCTCCGCATCGCTGTCATCCAAGAACGTGCCACAACAACCAGCCCTCTGGTCGAGCGAAGTGTCGACCCCAAACGGCTCTTACCAGCATCGATCACTAATAAAAAACTAGATATAAGTTCTAAAACTGTCGCCAAATGTTTTGACGTAATTCTAGTTGAAATGAATATACATTAATGTAAATTCAACCTTATACACCTTGCATGAAGTTGTATTCACAAAGCTACGTACAATAAGTTATTACTTTTTGCGACCTTTTTGTCAACCTAGATCAAAACAAATTTAACCTTACACGCATGCATTAAAGTCACAATTACAAAAAATATATTATATAGGTATATGCTGTAGAACTCAATAAACACCTTTTACCAAAATTAGTTCTAATGGGATTTAGTCCGATGGACTTTCCTGCTACAAAATGGTACGGAACCCTTCATACGCGAGTCCCACTTGCACTTGGCCAGTTTTATGTACCTACTAGCGGTGCCCTGCAAATCCTGCAATGTTTTTTTTTTTCAGAACCCTTTCCAGGCCGATTACGATGATATATTTAACAATTTGATCTACAATAACTCTTCCTTTTTAACCGACTTCCCAAAAAGGAGGAGGTTCTCAATTCGACTGGTATTTTTTTATTTTTTTTTATCATAATCGGTTTAGTAGTATACTGTTAGGGTTCTGTAGCCGAATAGCTAAAACGGAACCCATTTATTTATTTCGCTCCGTCCAGAGCGGGAAGAGTCATTTCATGATTTTCCACTCTCCAAAACAACCGGCCAAGTGTATGTCGGACCACACACAATGTAGGGTTCCGTAATTGCCCATCAAAATATGTGAACTTACTAAACTGATTAACCACCCTGCCCACCTACCTCCGATTGATGATTTTTATTGTAAAAGTAAAACAAACTTACATTTGCAGTTTAAAGATTTTGTTTTTGTTTTTTGATTTGCAGTTTTTCCCATACATTATGTATAGGAAAATATTTTGAACAAGTATATTTTATAAGTTGGTCGACTATTACTCGTAAACTTGTAAAGCCTACTTAGTCGTGATAATTTTCCTTTTATTTTTATTATATATGCTACTGCCATGAATTTTTTCACACGCCCAAACACAACCCGTATGGTTTAGGTTGGCACACTTGAGTCTAACAAAAAAGTTGCACTTTAAAGCTTAATAATTATTTCACAAACTAATCCCTTAATCAAAAAAGTGTTTAAGAAAACTCGTAATATTTTTTTTGCTTAAAGACCTATCCTACGACATCCCACACAATGGAATTCGCCAGAAAAAAAACCCCACTGTAATGTGTACCTACTGAAGATATCAAAAAAAAAAAAAAATTAACTGACCTCTAAAAAAAGACGGAGGTTCTCAATTCGGATGTTTATATATATTTTCCCTTTTTTTTATGTTTCATCATCATCATCATCATCAGCCTATTGCAATCCACTGCTGGATATAGGCCTCTTTAATCTTACGCCACTCAACTCGATTTTCGGCAACTCTCATCCAGTTGTGACCAGCCACTCTGCGAAGATCATCGCTCCACCGAGCCTGCGGGCGTCCCACCTTACGCTTGCCGATTCGCTGTCTCCACTCAAGAACACGTCTACTCCAACGGTCATCGGTTCTGCGACTAATATGGCCGGCCCACTGCCACTTCAGCTTACTTATTCTGTGAGCTATGTCGACAACTCTGGTCCTCTGTCGGATCACCTCATTTCGGATGCGATCCCTGAGAGAGACCCCTAGCATTGCTCGCTCCATAGCTCGCTGAGCGACTTTAAATTTATGGACCAACCGTATCGTTAGTGTCAACGTTTTTTTTGTTTGTTCGGGCATAACTCCGTCAATTGCTAACCGATTTAAAAATTATTTTTTTGTTGGAAAGGGTATCCTTCCCAAATGGTCCCATATTTTTTTTTATCGACAAGCGGTTTTTGAAAAATCAACAAAACTGAAAAAAAAAAAAAAAAACTACATTGTCCACATTATGACCCATGAACATGTGAACCACTAAAAAGTAAAAAATAAAAACTTTTTAACAAAAAATAAAACCGACTTCAAAAAAAAAAACACAAAAAAGTGAAAAATAAACTTTAGAAGAAAAATCAGTTTCTGAAGTCGGTGGCAAAAAAATTAAATCAAACAAACAAAAGTCACCGACTTCAGAAACTGATTTGTCTTCTAAAGTTTATTTTTCACTTTTTTGTGTTTTTTTTTTGAAGTCGGTTTTATTTTATTTTACCTCTTTGTCAGCGTAACTTAGTATAGATAATAGTGCGGACGGACAGACAGACACTCCTGTCTGTCTGTCCGTCCGCACTATTATCTATACTAAGTGAAACATGGCGAAACTCTAAGGGTTCCTTGTTGACTACGGAACCCTAAAAATTGAGTCATTTGCGTAATTCAAAGGATCTCTAGGCAATTCATTTTTTCTGTAACAGGAAAATGTTCATAATCTTAACTAGCTTAATAGGACTTACCTGTTTTTTATCGGGTTCGCATAATACGAGCTTTCTGTTACTTTCGGTGTAACTTTTGTTTGACCGGTGGCCAGCGGTACCCTGTGAATCCAATACACTGTACCTGCAGATACAGTGTTTTGAATTAACAACGTCCATTCGGTTTCTCTTTGCCTGTTACATGGTCCTGCATTAATATATTTTGGTCCCTATACATGAAAAACTGAGATATCGCAATCAAGAGTACACTGTATTTAACTAAAATTGAAGTCCTAAAATACCAAAACACGGTAATCGAAGATGTAGTGTGATGCCCAAATAATATTCTCGCTCGCTCCAAGATACAGTGTTTTGTCAAAACTATCGTGCGATGGCGGGCGCGCCAATCAGAGCGCAGCTGAGCGACAGTCTCGATCGTTATTGGTCAATTTAAGGTGGATGTTCCAGGGTAGCCCGCGAAATTCAAATTTTCTTATGTTTTTAGCGATTTGCAGGCCAGTGCTAGGTTGTATGTTAGTGAAAATATGATTCGCGGCTGTAAGACGTATGCAGTTACAGAATTATAATCATCAAAATCATCATTACAACCCTCCAAGTTCATGTAACTGACAAGAATGACCTTTTGATGAAATACTCATTCTTGACAGTTACATGAACTTGGAGGGTTGTAATGATGATTTTGATGATTGTTTACGCGCGGTGCTGTCAGTTGTTTAGTTAAGACAGTTTTTTGTTTGTTTCCGGAGTAATTTGTGAATTAACTAGTAACTCTATTAGTTGTTAAAATAATAAACTGTTGATAAAGTTATCACAAAGCAATGTGCAACATTATAATAACTCAAATAGTGTAACCATGGTGTCTGATTTAAATAATCATTTGCAATAAGAAAATGATACTTCTATCACGGATCCTCCAAGTCTCTGTGTACCTTATGATGATTGCATGGACTTAAATATAGACTCTTGCGATATTAGCTCAACTTTAATACTAATCGGAGTGCCCAAGCTTTTGTGAAGAAATAGGTAAAGGAGACTACTTAAACTGAATTATTAAGTGTTATTACGTCTTCAATTACTCAGGAATGTTTACAAACCTCCGAATCAGTTCCTAATAACTTAGACAACTACATTGAATCGCAAGTAAGTCATGATTGTGTTCAAATAATTACTACAGACGCTGTTATAGAGCACCAACCTAAACCTAGTCGTCGTCAAGAAAACGTCAATATGCTCGTCCCTAGTACTATCTATACCAGCCAACAGCTTGAGCCTTGTGACATCGACTATGACGAAATTGTACCAATGACTGATAATGATGGTGAGCCTCCAAGGAAACGTAGTATTACGTGTGACGATGGGTTCAGCGATACAGAAAACCAAGAAAACGTTCAAATTTTTACACCGAAAAAACCAAAGAGACAGAGAGACCCGAAAATTATTCTAGAAGACCAGAAAAAGAAGCAACCCATGAAACCTCCTTGCAGTAACTGTAAGAAGTCTTGTACTGAACATGTTAGTGAGTCAAAAAGAGAAAAAATACATGAACATTTTTGGAGTATGGACCTTCGATCAATAATAGTACTAGATTAAGCATCAGGAACAAAACTAAGTCGCTCAAGTGGCCACGTTTGCACACACGTAAACATCTGCATAACATCTTAGAAAAAAGTTCAATATTATTAACAACTTCAGATGATTATAAACCTTAACACTTAAACATAACGTTTAATTATCATTGTAAAGTATATTTATTTAAGCCCTTTCATCGGAGAAAGATTAGAAGCAAAACATTTTAAATGTCGCTCCAAAGTAAAAAGTCATCAGTACAAAAATATTCATTCTAAAATGAAACTTAAACTCTAAGCAATACGGTTAAAAGCATTTTGTGTAAAATGTCGTGCTTATTCTATTGCGGAACTAGCGTTCCCTGTTCAAGAACATGATACAATAGTTGGTGCGTTGTAGCAAACATTGGCCAAACAATTATAATATTCGCTGATTTAATTATATTTACAGTTTAATTATGTTTAAATATTATGAAAAAGCACATAATGATATTAAATTACCGAAAAAGCTAACTATTTACAGAACTAAGATAATAATAAAATATATACAAGTATCAAAAAGGGGAGTAATTACAGGGCGTCAAAAAATTCGTCCACACCGCTGTCAACAGGAAAAGTGCCCAGAAGGCTGGCAGCATTGCCACGTTGGATGGCAATGCTGATTCTTTGCCCAAAAAATATTCCAGCCCTCTGGTCACGTGAAGAGTCGACCAACCGCTTGGCAATTTCCTGATAAATTAAGTGGGCACTCGGACCCCATGGCCCCAGTGTTTCAACCCCAAACGGCTCAAACACATAACTACTAATTAAGTTATTGTATTTGCGCCGTTTGAGGTTTTCAGCACCTGCAGCAGCCGCCCCAGCACAGCTCACCGTGCCAGGAAGATGCGATGGCGCAAGGGTGTCGACACAAGTTGCATCCCACACCAAAGGCCTACCCAACTTCCATGGCATTATGGTCATACCATCTGGAAAATAGATATTCCTTCCAAAACCTTGGTGTTACGGTGGTTATTTATGCAGTTTTTGAACGCATACTGCGGTATTTTGACGTCTTAATGTTGGCTATGATTGGACCATACTAATTTGAAATAAGACCACAAATACGTTTGTGGTCTTATATTTCGGGCCGTTTTTGAAGCGCTTATCGGGAATCTAGTACATTATTGATCGAAGGTATGGACCGACAAAGACGTCGAGATTTCTTATCTAGACAGGTGGAAAAGTTACAAACTGCAACTAAAACTGCTGGATGTAACTCCAGGAGACTTAATACATTGGTATGGACACTCGATGAGAAAAAGGTGTGTAAAAAGTTTTTTCTCAGCACATTGGGTTACACTAATGACGAAGGATTTCAAGCGGGTTTGAAAGCGAACTTGTTATCTGGAAATGAAAATCAGAAAATTGGAGCTGCACAAGACCCTCGACGTAGGTACATATTTTTTAATAAGTTAACTAAACTGTCAATTCAATATAAAAAATATTTTTTACTGAACGTTCGATACAAAACAAACTAAACTTTCTGAGATACACTGTTCAAACCAGTAAAAAAAAAACACTGATTTGACAAGGCAATACACTGTTACTCTATAATACAGTGTATTACCCTAACAATATTTTCGTTCGCTTCTGACAACTATCGTGGCATTACAAGTTATCTATGTTAAATCATTGTTTTAACGGTAAAATATTGTTTTAATAACTAGGGCTGAATACCTTATAAAATAACCTTTTTATTGATATCAAACACATAAAACTTTCCAAAGAAAACATGGTGGTAATCCTCTGAAAACAAAAAAAAAAGTTTTTGCTCGTTTTCTCAAAATCTGTCTTTCGTAGATACAGTGTATTGGATTCACAGGGTACAGCGGTGGTTCACCTTTTGCCCAAACAACTTAGTATCTCAGAAGTATAGAATGTGTAAAACTCAATGTTTGCTGGCGTTGGTAGCACTGTACGTGGGGGTGGTGCACTCTTGGGGTGAGTACAGTAGTCCAAAATTATTTTTTAGAAACTATTTCCAAAACAAAACAACCCAATACATTCACCAATTATTATACGTTTTTAAACCCTTGCTTATCTAAAATATTTGAAAAGAAATTATGGCAAAGACTTTCCAAAGGTTGCAGGAACCCGCTGGATGAGAGACGCACGGGACCGGTCAATGTGGCGACACCTGGGGGAGGCCTATGTCCAGCAGTGGACGTCTTTTGGCTAAAATGATGACTAAAAACAAAATAAAATAAATATTTATGGGGGGCTCCCAATGCTCCCATACAACAAACGTGATTTTTTTGCCGTTTTGGTACGGAACCCTTCATGTGCGAGTCCGACTCGCATAAGGCCAGCTTTTTGGGTTCCGTTGCCAAATCGCTGCCGTCTGTCTGTGTGTCCATCAAAGACAAGACATTTAATTTTATTTGTAGGAGACGGTATACACAAAGTTGTTATAAAATTATGGTTTAGGACAAATTCGGCATCAAAATCAATTGGTATTTTATCACTCTCTTCAACATTCTGTTTTATAATTATAAACATAGACTAGTATTTGCGTGGCTGCGCGAGCTGCGCGCAGCTCGCGGGGCGTGAAGAGGGGGGGAGGGGGCGCTTTGAAAAATAATTTCGACTAACGCATTGCCCTTTCAATGAATCTGATATACCTACCTAAATACACCTACCACCTACCTACTACCTACCCCTACCTACTACCTACCTACACCTACCTACTACCAACCACCTACCTACACCTACCTACTACCTACCTACACCTACCTGCACCTACCTACACCTACCTACTACCTACCTACTACCTACCTACACCTACCTACCACCTACCTACTACCCCTACACCTACCTACTACCTACCTATCACCTACCTACTACCTACCTACTACCTCCTACTACCACTAAAAAAACATTACCCTAAAGTTTGCTTGTCGTCGCCCCTGAGTAACGCTTCACCCACTCAACCTTCGTTACGCTAAGGAGGTCGCCGGCTCGCTTCGCTCGCCACCTCCCACCTTCGCTCCACTCGGTCTCGCAGGTTCGCTCCACTCAGGACCTACCTACCACCGGAAAGCTATCATGACATTATCCCTACGCTACGGGGGTCGCCGGCTCGCTTCGCTCGCCCGCTCCCCCCTTCGCTTTACCGGTACCACCACAGGATAGGCTCCTTTCGATGAATCTGAAAAAAAAAATTTTCCAAGTCTCTTAACTTCCGAGATCTGCCAAAGGGGGGGTGAAGGGGGGCAAAGGGGTAAAATTTTAAGAATGGATTTTACTTTCCCGAGCCTCCTCTATACGAATCCGTAAACAAAACTGAAAAAAGGGGTGAAGAGGGGGGGGGGGGGTGAAGGGGGGGGGGGGGGAGGGGAGCTTTGAAAAATGATTTCGATTAACTCATTGCCCCTTTCAATCAATGAATCTGAAAAAAAAAATGTTCCAAGTCTCTTAACTTCCGAGATCCGAAAGGGGGGGGTGAAGGGGGGCAAGGGGGTCAAATTTAAAAAATGGTTTTTACTTCCCCGAGCCTCCTCTATATGAATCTGAAAAAAAAATCGTTCCAAGTCTCTTAACTTTCGAGATCCGCTTAAAATGGGGGAGAAGGGGGGCAAGGGGGGCCACTTTGAAAAATGATTTTTACTTTACCGAGCCTTCTCTATACGAATCCCTAAAAAAAAACTCGTAAAGTCTCTTTGTTTCCGAGATACGATAGGGAGGGGGGAGAAGGGGGGGGAAAAGGGGGGGTTTGGGACTTTTCCCATACTCACGAGAGTTATTTGTTTACGAATCTGTCAAAATTATTTATTGGTATTTTATCACTCTCTTCAACATTCTGTTTTATAATTATAAACATAGACTAGTATTTACTGTCCCATCCACCATCTGGGAGAACAATTCTGTCAGTGAGTGAGTCAGTCAGTGGTAATTAAGCTTTATATAGTATAACTAGTATTTGCGTGGCTGCGCGAGCTGCGCGCAGCTCGCGGGTCGTGAAGGAGGGGAGAGGGGGAGCTTTGAAAAATGATTTTGACTAACGCATTGCACCTCTCAATGAATCTGAAAAAAAAATGTTCCAATGCAGCTCGCGGTACTACCTACCTACACCTACCTACACCTACCTACACCTACCTACACCTACCTACACCTACCTACACCTACCTACACCTACCTACACCTACCTACACCTACCTACACCTACCTACACCTACCTACACCTACCTACACCTACCTACACCTACCTACACCTACCTACACCTACCTACACCTACCTACACCTACCTACACCTACCTACACCTACCTACACCTACCTACACCTACCTACACCTACCTACACCTACCTACACCTACCTACACCTACCTACACCAACCTACACCTACCTACACCTACCTACACCTACCTACACCTACCTACACCTACCTACTACCTACCTACACCTACCTACTACCTACCTACACCTACCTACTACCTACCTACACCTACCTACTACCTACCTACACCTTCCTACACCTACCTACTACCTACCTACACCTACCTACCTACACCTACCTACTACCTACCTACACCTACCTACTACCTACCTACACCTACCTACTACCTACCTACCAACTACCTCCTACTACCACTAAAAAAACATTAACATGAAGTTTGCTTGTCGTCGCCCCTGAGTTACGCTTCACCCACTCAACCTTCGTTACGCTAAGGAGGTCGCCGGCTCGCTTCGCTCGCCACCTCCCCCCTTCGCTCCACTCGGTCTCGCAGGTTCGCTCCACTCAGTACCTACCTACCACCGGACAGGTTTCGACGCCTATTATAATATTTGTTCAAACACCTAATGGCTATCTCTAACCGTTATGAAGTTACAGCCCTTTTAATTTTAGGGGAGGTTGGGGAGGGGAGGGTATACAAATTTCAACGCCCCTCAAATAGATTTAGGTAAGAATCAAAAATTTTTTCAGGAGTAAAAAAGAGGTGAAGAGTGGGGGGGGGGCTGAAGGGCGGGAGAGGGGGGAGTTTCTAAAAAATGATTTCGACTAACGCAATACCCCTCTATATGAATCTGAAAAAAAATTCGTTCCAAGTCTCTTAACTTTCGAGATCCGCCTAAAAGGGGGGAGAAGGGGGGCAAGGGGGTCAAATTTGAAAAATGGTTTTTACTTCCCCGAGCCTCTTCTATATGAATCTGAAAAAAAATTCGTTCCAAGTCTCTTAACTTCCGAGATCCATCTAAAGGGGGGGTGAAGGGGGGCAAGAGGGTCGAATTTAAAAAATGGTTTTTACTTCCCCGAGCCTCCTCTATATGAATCTGAAAAAAAAAGGTTCCAAGTCTCTTAACTTCCGAGATCCGCCTAAAGGGGGGGAGAAGGGGGAAAAGGGGGGCCACTTTGAAAAATGATTTCTACTTTACCGAGCCCCCTCTATACGAATCCTAAAAAAAAAACACGTAAAGTCTCTTTGTTTCCGAGATACGATAGGGATGGGGGAGAAGGGGGGGGAAAAGGGGGTGTTTGGGACTTTTCCCATAGTCATGAGAGTTGATTGTTTACGAATCTGTCAAAATATACCCACCTCCCCATCCACCATCTGGGAGAACAATTCTGTCAGTCAGTCAGTGAGTGAGTCAGTGGTAATTTAGCTTTATATAGTATAATAATATATGTGCTCTTTTCAACACCTCCCTGCCCTCACCCCATTTATCTTGGGTTGAGACAATACATTTTTAGGGTTTCTTAACTGGGTTGCAGGTTATACACAAGATACCGTGGCCTCGACATATAGATAGTGCTAGGAAGGAACATGGGTGGTTTTTAGTCAGTAAAAGTCTGACTTTCCCTTTCTCTCTGCCCAAGAGCGATAGGGGTCATTTGATGATTTTCCAAAAACCAAAAAATAAAATTGTTTCTTACCTCGAAAGGTAAAAACAGAATCCTGGTATCACTTTGTTGTCCGTCCGTCCGTCCATCCGTCTGTTTGTCTGTCTGCAGGAACGCGTGGAGGTATTAAGCTGAAATTTATATCAAATCTAAACTCAAGTCTACTGTCCCTTAAAACTGTGAAAAAAATCAAACTTCTAAGCCAACGCAATAAAAAGATACTGCAGCCGTTTATGCCGCAAATTTCAACAAATTATCAACACTCGCAAGGGGTACTTCCCGTGAACTCAGAATCTTGAACTTTGGTACGAAGCAACGTCTTATAGCACAGATAAAGGAAAATATTTGTATGACTTACATTTATGTATAGTTGTTCCGGGTCTGGGTATTTGTGTATGTGAGTTTAAAAATCTATGATCGGCCACCGAGCGGCAGATACCCTGTATTGTTGGAAATGATTTATCTAGAAATAAATTACTTTTATTTTAAAGGTCATTCTAAATTAAAATTCTGTTAGTGTTTCGGTGGTCGTTCTACATAGTTTTGAATTAAACAATCATAATATTTGGAGTTGGTTGCTTTGAGTAGGATCACTAGTTGTAAAATTTTTACTTCTCATTTCACGATGAAATGGGAATTTAATTTTGGTGATCATTTAATATTTTTGGCAGTAAAAACAGATTTTTGTCGTTACATTTTACTAGATCTGGTGGTTAGGTTAGTTGTAAGCTGGTGTTAGTTATAAGCCATACAAAATTATACGATTTTAGTATTTTTTGTTATCATTTATTTTTCTTATTGCAGACATTGCCATAACCGCTGAAGATCATCTAGATTTTTTTGTCAATGAAGTTAAAACCCACACTGAGATTGCTCACTTCAGAGACTTCACAGCATTAGCTTATGATGCAGTACACAATACGCTGCTATTGGTTGACAAACAAAGCGACAACGCCTCTATATTTAGTTTTAACCTGTCTAGTAAGAAATACCAATCATTAGTCAAGAAAAGAGCATACGAAAATATCCAGGGTCTCGCCTTCGATCCAGTCACAGGACTATTGTTTTGGACTGACAGTTATGAGAGAAGCATATATTTTTTGTCATTGAAGCCTGGATCAATGAACAGTGTTTACGGCAATCTTTTGATCAAGATGGATGATGAGATTCCAAGAGCTATTGCCGTGGATAGCTGTAGAGGGTACTTTCCTAGTGACAGTTAAAAATCAAAAAGCTAAATTCGCATTATGTTATTATAAAAGTCATTTACAAATTACAGATATGTTTACTGGACCAACACAAACAAAAAGAAGCCCACAATAGAGAGAGCCAGATTTAATGGCACTGAGAGAGAAGTTGTTGTTGACAGCGACATTTTCATGCCAGTGAGCTTGGCCATTGATCAACAAACGAAGCGAATGTACTGGGCAGATGATAAAGAAGGCATTCACTATGCCATTGTAAGTGCAGATCTGAATGGAAAGAATAGAAGAACATTATTAGTTGGAATACATCATCAACCAAATGCATTGACCGTGTCGAAAGATTCCATTTACTGGGTGGACTGGGGTTACAATTCAGTTTGGAAATTACCAAAGAATCCAGCAATGGATGAAGAACCTAAAGAGATTACAAACTATAGAAGTGAAACACCATTCAGTATTGTTGCAAATTACAAAATTGAGGATCAGACTAAAGGAACTACTGAATGCGAAACACTAAAGAGAGTACGACAAAATAATTCAGTGATCAACGATTTCTTCAACATTCCTACTGATGTAGGCCTGTTTTGTGTCCATGGCACAAAAGTTAGTGGACAATCAGAATGCAAATGCATGCCTGGCTACACCGGTGAGCGATGCGATGTTTCAGTTTGTCTGAACTATTGTTTCCGTGGTGACTGCAGCTCCGATGTTGAAGGCCACCCCAGATGCAGGTACTTATAGCATACTAATATTTTACAAAAAAAAAAACAGAATGGATTGACTTACGCCACTGCTAAGTCCCAGAAAATTAAGACGATGCTTCTGCACATTATTATGCTGCCAAACCTTTAGCGTGTCCCACAGCTGGGCAGAGGCTTCCCTATATCTTTCCGTCACATCCTCTGTTTTGCGCAATTTCTGGCCAAATTTGCCACGCGGTGGTTCCATTTGTTTTCTATGACACTTTCGTTAACTTGTAGAGCCTGCTTAGCTGTTTTTATGCATTTGGCTACCTTCGTCATGTCTAGTACTGTTGCGATTTTTTCTCATTACTAATTGTATTCGATCTTCTCTATCTATTTTGTAAATTTCAAATATTTAAAAATGTACAAAATTGGTTAAGAAATAAATAAACGAAATAATTATTATAATACATTAAATTTTGGTAATAATATTTGCATGGAAAGGTATTTTGAATAATTTAAGTTAACATAATTTGCATTATCATTATTTCAGATGTAATGCCGGGTATTCAGGGGAGAGGTGTGAAGTATTCGCGTGTGGTGGTTATTGTCTTAACGATGGTAACTGTACCCTGAACGAGGTACATGAGCCATTCTGTCAGTGTGCTGGTAATCACGAGGGATCACGCTGTGAAGCTGTCAAAGATGTCACTTTCACGATCAACAACACCCCTACGTACTACTCAGCAGGGAGAAACCTGACTCTCGCTGACTTATTGGCAAATTGGCGAAAGCCTAGCGCAAAAGTTACCATTACTGTTGAAGTATAATCTTAATATAATATGCATTCATTACATGTGTTTTTTTATGTTTTCGTAAGCCTAGTGCGCAAGAACACGTGGAGCTAACGTAATGTAAATTCAATTTAATTTAATGATAATGTAATAATAATAACTTTATTTCAGACCATAATCATCACACAGATAATAGATCCATATTAAATGTTAGTAATCAATACGGACCTGTGTTAGTAAAACACGCAATAAAATATGACCAAAATCAATGATACGCATTATAAACTCGTACAATAAGAATTGCAATCACACCGGTGCGTTAATTATAATCAGGTTCCTGTCTCTGGAGCCCTAACCACCAGTAGCTTGGACCCTGCTTCCGATACCGGTGGACTACTATTTTTTATGTTTTTACATGTTTTTTGATATCTTTTTTAAGAAATACCTATTTTTATAAAATGTTATCATGATGTAAAGATATTATAATAAATACTTAAAGATAATTATAATCATTTATTCAACAGATGGTATGATGGATGGTATGCCATCCAATTGTAAGTAATACGTACACATTTTTACCCGACTACGGCAAAGCCAAAGGAGGGTTATGATTTTGACTGGCTATGTATGTATGTATGTTTGTATGTATGTATGTGAGTATCTTATCGGAACTCGACATGTGAGGTATCGTTAGAACCGTCTTAATTTTCCGCTGAACATAGGCTACGTGACGTGTCACAAAAAGCGATTTGGCGCCCTCTAGCGGACAAAAAGTAAGGTTTAAAAATTAAAAATGGAGATAAATACGCCGTGTTCGGTATCATTTGAAAGGGCCTCACTTGTACATTTCCAAAATATTGCTCAAATTTAAAATCACGCCCTCTAGCGGAAAAAAAATCAAGAGGTAAAATTTTTTTAAATAAAAAAAAGTAAAAAACTAAAACCCGACTACGACAAAAAAAACGACGCTGAAAAAGTATGAAACAAGATTTTCAGGATAGAACAAAAAGAAAAGCCGTAGTCACGGTTGATGGTTTTACTTGTGTCCTGGTCCAGTGCTTAAGTATTAGACCTTCCGCCCTATCAGTCACAGTGACCAAAAAGCTGTTGGCACTGCCCCGGACCCACCGCATCAGGGACGCGACACGGTTTCGCATGATTGCGTAATAATCGTCTCTGCAAAAATGCCTGATGCGCTACCAGTGTCGTGGCAACCCCAACAACGCCCTGTACCTAAGCGTTATTGTACTGGACGAGGGAGGTGCTGTAAGACATTTTCGTGTAGTCGACCCATAGACTGTTGGTGTAAAAAGATTGCCAAGATACAAAACTGCCAAAAATGGAGAGATTTGGAAGAAAGACCAACGAAGAAGGGTGGCCTACCTAATTTTTTTTTTAAATTTTACCGTTCAAAAAAGACAATGAAACAAACAATGCCTTCGACTTCCAAAAACAAAGTTATTTTAAACTTTTTAAGGGTTCTTTTCCCTGAAAAGTTTTTTAGTGAATACAGAATACGTTTTTTAAAGTTATTTTTAGCACAAAATGTAAATAATAATTGCTGATAAATAGAAACGAACAAAATATAAGTACAGTCTTAATAATTCAATAATATCGGTAGATTAGGAATATGGGCAAGAAGACTATGATGATGATGATGTTGATGATGATGATGATCGGTAGATTATCTATTATTGTGCTGATCGTCGCGTCGGTGGGATGTTTCAGTTGTATGAAAATCAATAATTTATGGTTGGCGTTAACCGGTGCTGCAAAATCTCTGCTGGACCTGTTTGCTAGTATAGCGTTGTGCCCCATTGTTCTGTTGATTTCGTGTTTTGTTCTGTTTGTTTTCTTTTGTGTTTAATTTAGTTTACTAACATAGATATAAGATAAATTGTTACTAACACTATGAGTCATGTTACATAAATAAATAAATTATTATTATTACGTTTCCATTGTGCGTTCCTGTTTTGTCTCCAGACTTCCAGAGTCATCTTTCAGTTATTTTTATTCACTCATTTTATTCTTGAATAAAAAAAACAATAAATACCTACCTGCAACCATTGTAGGTATCCTGAATTGTCTTACTACAAAGTGAAGCTTTGCAACCTCGTCAAAATTCTTTAGATTGTCGTCAAAATCATAAGTAATCAATTTAAATTAAGGTACGGGGTCAAAAAAGAATGTACGCTTTTTAAGTTTTCAAAAAACTAACAATATTGCAGTATTAGCCCCGTGCCTTGGTTTAGAGAATAAGAAACTATCAAAGAAAAGTTTACGTTTGTTTGTATGTGTGTGTGTGTGAAAGGGTGGTTATAGAGCATCAATCAGACCGGCCCTGTTTTAACAATTTTTGTTCACACTTACTGATTTCTGATTATAAGGAAAAAAATACTTAAGATTTTTATATAGGTGTGTATTTTTTATCTGAATTTGAAGAGGATGCAAAATTACCAGCATCCCCCTGTCGGTTTTTTTGAGACAAGCCCGCCACACTATTCTTAAACCACTGTACCTAATTCCTGAGAACAAGAACCAACAGTGGCGACCACCGTGAAAATGTGTCTGTACCTGGCGATTGACCATTGGCCCTGCGTTTTAACGAACACATTAAAAAATTAGATCTATATTTGTTCTGTCGAAATATGCATAATACGCAATTTGTTCCGTAATAATTAAAAAAAAAAATACTTCTATAATGCCTGTAGCACACCTCCACTGCGAAACAACAATTGCGAAACCGCTGCGCGAGTTTCGCTGTACACCAGTACTACGGTCAACGGGCGGAGATGTCTGCTCCTGAGCAAATGAGCGAAATCGTGTTAGAAAGAGACAACGTCATAGTCAGTTTTGTACGTTAGAGCAGGGAATTTCGCTCCTGTTTGGCCGCCAAAGAACTTACAACTCACAGCGAAACTATTGCGGTTTCGCCCTTTGAGTTTCGCAGCGGAGGTGTGCTACAAGCATAGGTAACAGTTAGCCAGCGATGTACTTTTAAATACCGCACTTTAAAAAAACAAAATCTAGCTACGCGATTATTTGTACATTAACTGTAATTACTTCTCTACTTTTTACTTATAAAATTCATTGCTTTAAGTTAAAAAAGACAATACAAAGAAATAAACCTAGTGATGTATTTCTAAGTAAATTAATTTCTTTCGCTTATAAGTAATGTGAGAGTTACGTCCCAGCTTTTTTTTTCCTGTGTGTCTCTTTGTTTGTATGCTCGTTATGTTTCTGCGACAAATAAATATTGAATTATTATCTTAACGCATCATATTTAAGCACCCGGCAACAATACACAAAAATAACAAATATAAATATTAAAACCAAGCGTCGAATCAAATATCGGTCAAAACTTAGAATGGTGTACCTCAGGGGAGCGCATATCGTCGCCTTGGAGGCCAATGGTGCTATTCCACAGAACTACACTTCTGAGATAAGGACGTTTAAAAAATAAAGGATGCGCGTAAAACAGTTATTTTAACATAAATCAGTGTCATAGTGTAGTAGAGGGTTAAAAATTTTACCCTAGACTATTAAAACGTGTAACCATTGAATGCTTTAATTAAAAATACCTAAATATCATGGATTTTAAGTTATGTGGCTTAGGCCTGTTGACTACTATTAAACATGTACAATGTAATACTCGTAGTACGGGGTGTAAGTCACTTAACTCTCTAGTCTCTTAAAGATGTAATCTAGAATACAGTATTACGATGTCATTATTTTGGAGGTCAAAAGTTCTATGAGCTCTCACAACTTTATTGACCACTCAATAATTATTTTCCAACTACTTATTATTACTTGTAATCACAATGATCTAAGCTGCAAACACTCTTGTTGACTCTTACTAAAACTACACTTTACATTTATTGGCAAATTTAAAAATAACCTGCTTACAGTTATGATATCTATTAAATGTATTGATTAATGTAAAGTATGGCTCTTTGTGAGTACGAAAACGCAAAAAAACGAGTTCGCAAAAATTTTGGCTTAGGTCCATTGGCCTCCAAGGCGACGATATGGGTAACGATGGAGTTTTTGCCTAAATTCAGTTTTTTTATATTATAATAAGTAAACGACTAATTAGTTAAATTGTAGATTAATAGCCTATCTACAAACTTGTGGTCTCACGTAAGGGACCATTATTTTTATCCTGTCGATATTGCGCAACACTGGCGCTTTAATATGTTGTGTTATTATTTCACAAGAGGTCACCGGCGGTAGACGCTTCACCTCTTTCTGTTGAAAGAACTTTGTATAAATTAATATTTCTGAAGTATAAAATGTGTAGAAGTCAATGTTTGCTGGCGTTGGCAACGCTGTACGTGGGGTTGGCGCACTCCTGGGGTGAGTACGAGAGACCTAGTTAATCCTTATTTATTATTAATACAATAAATGCGAAAGTAACTCTGTCTATCTGTCTGTCTCGCTTTCACGCCAAAACTACTGAACTGATTTAAATGAAATTTGGTACACAGATAGTCTAAAGTTTAAGAAAGGACATAGGCTGAAAAGAAAAGAAAAGGGGGGATGAAAAGATTTTTAAAAACTACCAAAAAAAAAACAAACAATAACAATTAAAAAACTAAAACTTTATCGCATTGATTATTGATGTTTGGTTTTCTTATACAAAAGCATATTATGCTTTTTATACGAGAAAATTATACGGCCGTCTGCAGAGCTGTCTCTAACAAATTAAAAGTCATTATGTTTGATCTGGCAGTTGATTTTGACAGTTCGGCTGTCTAAAGTCTTCTTCTACAGTCTTCTTAGTATGGAGGTTTTCTTCACATCATGAAAGTTTCCTTACAATACTTTTTCTTGTCGACGCATGTCAAAGATGCCGTATGTATAGATTTTATGTTTTGAAGTGATCCCGTTGAGGCTGCGGGTTGGTCACAAAGATACCGCAGCCTCGACATAAAGGGCTAAGAAGGAACATGGGTGGTTTTTAGTCAGTAGAAGTTTGACACTCCCTTTCGCTGTGCCCAAGAGCGGGAGGGGATTTATTATTATTTATTAATTTACTAGCTTTTGCCCGCGACTTCGTTCGCGTGGAATAGTGATTTCCGGCAGATTTTTGGTTAATCTCGCGAAAAAAAAAAAAAAACTATCTTATGTCCTTTCTCAAGTTCCAAACTATGTCTGTACAAATTTCACACAAATCGGTTCGGTAGTTTAGGCGTGAAGCAAAGACAGACAGACAGACAGACAGAGTTACTTTCGCATCTATAATATTAAGTTAGGATTAGGATATTTGATGATTTTCCACCCAGTCCAAAAAAACAAGTTTTGGCTTGACGTGAAATCCTACACACTACGTTTGAACCAAACATTTCTCTAAAAAAATTTTTTAGTCCAATCATTAGTTTTTTTTGTAAATCGCATGTACTATAATCCCGAATATAATTTTGTATGGTAATAAAAAATCGGGCTGGACAGTCCTTACTATTTGAACTGCCTCGTTGGTCTAGTGGTCGTAAGCGCGACTGCTGTGCATGAGGTCCGGGGTTCGATTCCCGAATCGGACAAAAAGTGCTATTGAGTTTTTCATTAGAAATTTCCCAGTATTAGCCCGGAGTTTGGAAGTTGGCGGTATAATACCCCCGTGCCTCGGAAAGCACGTTAAGCCGTTGGTCCTGCGCCTGATCTCTCTCCGGTCGTGTCGGATTGCCGTCCCATCGGACTATGAGAGAAAAAAAACTAAAACCCGACTACGACAAAAAAACGACGCTGAAAAAGTATGAAACAAGATTTTCAGGATAGAACAAAAAGAAAAGCCGTAGTCACACGGTATTAAAGTGTTTAGGTTGGTAGGTACCTATAACGTGTGACTACGGCTTTTCTTTTTGTTCTATCCTGAAAATCTTGTTTCATACTTTTTCAGCGTCGTTTTTTTGTCGTAGTCGGGTTTTAGTTTTTTACTTTTTTTTATTTAAACAATTTTGGTGTTAAATATTTTTATTACTTTTGACTTTTTGTCCGCTAGAGGGCGTGATTTTAAATGTGAGCAATATTTTGGAAATGTACAAGTCAGGCCCTTTCAAATGATACCAAACACGGCGTATTTATCTCCATTTTTATTTTTTAAGCCTTACTTTTTGTCCGCTAGAGGGCGCCAAATCGCTTTTTGTGACACGTCACCTAGCCTATGTTCAGCGGAAAATTAAGACGGTTCTAACGATACCTCATATGTCGAGTTCCGGTAGGTAGATTAGAAGCTATGAGGGAACAGATGAAGATACACACATACATACATACAAACATACATACATACATACATACATACATACATACATACATAGCCCTCCTTTGGCTTTGCCGTAGTCGGGTAAAAAGGAACAGAGAGTGCACCTGTGCCTGCGCACACACTTGTGCACTATAATATCTCCCGCGTTGATGGCTAATCTCCGCTGAGATTGGCCGCCGTGACCGAAAACTATATATATTAGTTACCCTATGAAATTACGAGCATGCATTGCGGGGATGCGTTCGCGGTCGCGGGGAGTGACGCAAGCTCAATCTAATCGCTTCAGGTCGCTGGCATTTATTGTCGCCTTCAAAGGAAAACTATCACAGCTAAGTAGGCATTACAAGTTTACGAGTCGATTAACTTATAAAATGTACTTGGATACAAATAATGTTTTTTTGACAAACGTTCATAGTATGCTACGTAAACAGGATCCTATAGATTATTATTTCCTTATTTATGTTTGAATTTGTTATTTTCATGGTATGGGTTAATTAATTTTAATTGGAATATTCGGCAAGTGTAATATCTTATCAAAACATTATTAATAGAAGTCATATCGTGTCGGCAATCGTAAAGTAAACTTAATTAGCTGTACCTGCTTGAAAAACAGGAAAGAGGAAAATTAAAAGAAAAACTATAATTGGAGGTTTTAATAAAATTTACTTTAAATTTACTTTTGATCCTTAACAATGTTGTCAATATTAATATTATAAAGAGGTAACATTAATTTGTATGTTTCCATTAGGGGATAATCTCCAGGATTGAAAAACTAAAAAAGTTTATTGGATCATTAGGATCCAATAAACTTTTTTAGCTTTTCAATGACGTTCTATCAGATTTGCGAAATCAACGTTTATGTTTTGTTTCAGACATCGCGGTAGGCGTAGAAGATCTACTCATATTTTATAACGAAGGAACTGAAACAAGCACAGTGAAATTAAGTTCCCGAAACTTAACGGCGTTAGCTTACGACGAAGTCCACAATGTAATGCTATATGTCGACAAACAAAATAACAACGACGCTATATGCGGTATCAACTTGGACTCCAAAGAAAACACATGTTTTATCAAAAGAACTGGTAGTAACATTAAGTCAATTGCGTTCGACCCACCAACACAGACACTGTTCTATACTGATACGAATGATAAGAGCATAAAGTGGATTTCAGTAAAACCAGGAGTCAGTAACAATGTTAACGCAAATCTTTTAATCATGTTGGAAGATCGGATCCCCATTGATATTGCTGTGGATAGCTGTAGAGGGTACGTTATCAATAACCGTTTCAAAAGCAAAATCTGTTCCATTTGATTTGATATAGTTTATTATATTTACAGGTACATTTACTGGACCAACACAAAGAATAAGAAGAAATGTAAGGGGTGCCTGGAAAGAGCTCGATTTAATGGTTCCGAAAGAGAGATTATTGATAAAGATTTCGATAAGTTTAAGCTATTAAGTCTGGTTATTGATCCACTAACCCAAAAGATTTATTATTCAGATGGTCGTCCTCTTGCGGGTCATTCATATAGACACATATATTTGAACCGTGCAGATTTGAATGGACTTAACAAACAAACAATATATCATAATACATTTGGACATTTTTCTGTTGCAAAAGAATTGACAGTCTCAAAAGATTACTTGTACTGGGTAAACAGTAGCAAGAGCTACAATACCGTTTGGCAAATACCAAAGAACGCAACAGATGACGAAATACCCGCGCAAATAAGTACGATCCATACTAAAAAATCACTTGCAATAGCTACCAACTACAAAATAGAAGACCAGATTCAGGGAATTCAGGACTGTGACGCTCTTACAAGTCTGTTAACACCAATCTCAGTAACCAGCGACTCTCTCAATATTGATCAGACAACAGAATACTCAACAGAATACATACCGTCATACACAACACCAGAATACTCAACAGATCTCGCACCAGAATACACAACACCAGAATACTCAACAGATCTCGCACCAGAATACACAACACCAGAATACTCAACAGATCTCGCAACAGAATACACAACACCAGAATACTCAACAGATCTCGCACCAGAATACACAACACCAGAATACTCAACAGATCTCGCAACAGAATACACAACACCAGAATACTCAACAGATCTCGCACCAGAATACACAACACCAGAATACTCAACAGATCTCGCAACAGAATACACAACACCAGAATACTCAACAGATCTCGCAACAGAATACACAACACCAGAATACTCAACAGATCTCGTACCAGAATACATAAGAGACTACACAACAAGAAAAACAAAAGAATACACAGCGGATACCGAACAACGATGCGAATTTTCAGCCTGTCACAATTACTGTTTGCATGGTAACTGCAGTCTCAACGATGAGAAACTTCCCACATGCAGGTAAAACTTATTTTACTCCATCGGATGGTTTTCTAGTTTATAGGACTTTCGATAACAATGTTCAACATTTCCGTTATTTCAGTTGTAATGACGGCTATACAGGGGAGAGATGTGAAGTCAACGGTTGTTATAGATATTGTTCAAATAACGGCACCTGTTCCTTGAACGAGAACAGTGAGCCAGTCTGTGAATGTAAAGGAGATTATTTAGGTGATAGATGCGAGGTATCAGAATGTCTGAACTACTGCATCCAAGGGAACTGCAGTGTTAGTGATGACGGACTTCCTACATGCAGGTAAACTATATTTTTCTCTTTGTGAACTGATATTTTATCCCTATTGAAGCTTCTGTGCACGAGAACATAAATCTCCACTTAATATACAAGGTTAAAATTCAGTTCAGAAAATTACCATCTCTGACCAATGAGTCAGGAACGGGTCCAAATCTTCATGCCTATGAAATTCCCATGACTTTGAAATTCTGATTATTTCAGATGTAATGCCGGGTATTCAGGGAAGAGGTGTGAAGTGTACGCGTGTGGTGGTTATTGTCTTAACGATGGTAACTGTACCCTGAACGAGGTACATAAGCCAGTCTGTCAGTGTGCTGGTAATCACGAGGGATCACGTTGTGAAGCTGTTAAAACTGTTACTATTACTATCAACAACACTACTCTGCCTCACTCTACCGCTACGCACTACTCAGTAAGAAGAAACCTGACTTTCGATTTACAATCGAATTGGCGAAAACGTAGTGCTAAAGTTACCGTTATTGTTAAGCGCACATAAAATTAGACAAAAATATGAAATAAGTATTATTTTAGTGACAATCATAAATAGCTTTCAAATTTTTGATATTGCGCAACTTGACATCCATGGAGAAACGTAGAATTATTGGCAGGGTTTTTGAAACGGAGTTCCTTACCGCACGTTATCGTTTTGATTTGTTTGCCAGCCGATGAAAACCGCCTCAAAAAACCGAAATCATTTTGCAGTGATTTTTGAGGCACGTCCCGATAACTAAAACTTTTTTCATCGAATCAACTTGCGTTCAATACTGAGAATATTCAAACATATTTTATAATTTTAACGTTTAAAATGTCCTTTTTTTAAATGAAAAGGAACTCCGTTCCAACCAGTTACGCGGGTGTCCATAAAACACCTCTATTTTCCTTTAATTTTGCTTTTTAATACTTTATTAGTTCGTTTCTTGTACCAGTCTTCAATCAAATGTATGAAAATAAAAGTTGTTGGTGGTTCGTGTTAGGGTTTTCTCTTTCAGTTATTTTATTGATTCTTTGTATTCTTTAATAATATTACATTATATACTCTAATGAAGTTGAATGGCTTTTTTTTTCCTCCCTGCAAACATTCTATCAAGATTATGTCGTTAGTATAACGTAACCGTTGTCCACGTTGAATCACTATCACTAAAACATAGTTTATAACAAAGTCGCTTCCCGCTGTCTGTCCTTATGTATGCTTAGATCTTCAAAACTACGCCACGGATTTTGATGCGGGTTTTTTTATTAGATAGATTGATTCAAGAGGAAGGTTTTAGTGTCTTTTATGCACCCGTGCGAAGCCGAGGCGGGTCACTAGTAACTAATAAATAATAACACCAGCCTATTCCTGTTCCACAAAGGCTTTGGATACTGTACCCTGAACGAGGCAGTCTGTCAGTGTGCTGGTAATCACGAGGGATCACGATGTGAAGCTGTTAAAGATGTCACTTTCACTATCAACAACACCCCTACGTACTACTCAGCAGTAAGAAACCTGACTCTCGCTGACTTATTGGCAAATTGGCGAAAGCCTAGCGCAAAAGTTACCGTTACTGTTGAAGTATCATCTTAAGGATAGTTCAATATAGTACATTGTAACACAAGGGCCTAAAATGACCCATTATATACGAGGTAGTTTTACTACCAAACTTTAGCGAGGTATTAAATAGGAACCGAGTTTTAATGGGATTTTAGCGCCATGTGTTACACTGTACTTTTCACTACGATTGCGAGAAAATAAAATAACCATGTTTAATATGAGTTTATTTATTTATAATAAATAGGTAATAAAATAAATAATACATTTCCAAAAATTTCGCGCAATGCCTTTTTTATTTCTTCTGTAGCTGCAATGCAACGCACACATTCTACCAAAGAGTTCGGCATTCAGCGCGTTTAGTTCCATTTTTTAAAATAAAACATTTTTTTTTACTTGAAACTAAATCACGCACCAGCTGGCTGAACAAGTTGTCTTACGAGATTTACTTTTAGCCCTAGGGCAATAAATGCAATTTTACGCCCGCTCTGGTATGCTATTATGACGTTCTTTTTGAGCAAGAGGAGTGAAAATATATTTATACTTTCTTTCCCTTGTATTTATTAAGTATGACGTCATGTTTAAATAACTGTGGATGTGACCATTTTACAAATAACGCAATTCATATTATTATCATATTATTATTTTTGATTTTGCTGAAGGTGCCATTTCAGGCCCCCAGGAGACGCTGCAATACATTTTTCGTTCATTGATATGTTTTAGAGCTGTTTATCTGAGTAGACTAGCCCGATTCAAATAAAGTTTTGCCGTTACCATATCAATTGCTACTTGTACTAGACTCTAGACACTTAAAAGCTTTCTTTTATTATTACCTACATTTTTATTTGGGAATAAGAGATGACAATGGCTAACCAGATGGATTCTTGTTTTCTGATTTCTTTTGTAGTCGATGGTTTTGCAATTTATTATTACCTTTTTATTGTTAAGACTATGTTCTTTTTATAAGGTAGATAATAATTATAGTGCTGGTCGTCGTCAGGCTGTATCAGATATATGAATAGTTGTCGTCACGTTCAGATCGCGCGTTTGTGCTAAGGTCTACTGTAATTGTGTTCGGTTATTTTTAATCGTTCTTTTATTAAAAGTAATCACTTAACTTCAATAGTGTTTTATTTCCGATTTGCTCAAATATCTACAAAATACCCGTAACGAAGCCAAAAGGCACTTGATCACCATATTCTTGCGACTATTTCACGCAGATCATATTTTTTAGTTAGTTTCGGAATTATTGGAGGTCAAAGTTACTAAATTTTTAGAAGTTTATTTTTTTAATAGTAGTTTTTAGGTTTTAAGGTTACTTTAATTACCTACATGACCCGTTTACGGCCATTCTCCGTTTGCCTAATTACCGTAACCTGTTTTATTTTCATATATTTAAATAATTCTTTCATATTTTAATGTGTTTTCACTAATTTGACTTAGACACAGTAAAATTTTAAAGAATTCTTTCATATTTTAATGTGTTTAAGTCAAATTAGAGAACAATAAAAAAGGTTACGGTAATTAGGTAAGGACGCCAACTCAGAGAATGACCGTTTACTATTTATAACATCCTTATACACAGTATTTGAATGTGATTTGTTGATGCCTAGCGAGAGTTTTTACCCCAAAATGAAGTCATTTCCCAGCAATAATTTTTGCGTCACGTGGTTTAATTTATTACGTGAATAATACTTGGTTGATGGGTTCGAGAAGGGTCCGTTTGCACCCCGTATTTGCACTTACCATCAGGCAGGCCAGCTACCTGGTCGGGGTAGCTGCGTGCTGGGAGGGTGAGGCTACTAGGTTGCGGCGACCTCTCGCGTCCGGCCCTGGTGCAAGCCATGCTCCGGGGCGAGGAGAAATGGGACGCCGTCGCCTCCTTCTGTAAAGCAGTGATGCTAGAGAAGGATCTTGTCTTGTTTTTTCAAATTTTCAAACAAATGTCATTGTCACCATTCGTCTATTGTCAACTCCGCATTAATCATCATCATCATTATTTCAACCGATAAACGTCTACTGCCCTACCCCCACCATATTGACGGAACCCGCGCGTGTCGCATCCAGCGGATCCCCGCAACCTTCACCAGGTTTGCTTCACGTGTCATTGATGCCGAATTTTTTTGTGGTAGCCATGTGGGAATCAGAGTTTTTATTCCTCGAATTCGTCTCCAGCCTGCATCTATCTGTCAACTGCCTTTAAAATTTAGTCGGCTTCAGTTTTCCATCCGCATAGCATTCGCTATGACAATAAATAAAAGTCAGCGACTTGACATAAACGTCTATTGTTTTACCTAATCCTGTGTTCACTCATGGCCTGCTCTATGTTGCCTTCTCTAGAGTTCGATGATTCGATGATGTAAAAATCCAAATGATGAATACCACTCAACAAGGCTTGAAAGGTGATAAATATTCAACGAAAAATTTTGTACGTAGATATATTATAATTATGATTATTTCCTAATAGTACCTTTGCCAACTTCTCAGGTGAGTACTCATTGCAAAATTGCATTACTTGACTTCTAAATATTATTTTTAATTTAGGCAATTTGTATAAAGAAACACATTTTCCAGGCAGTCATCCAGCCATCCAGTCTTACCAAAGGGTATCGTAATACCTAGTATTAACTGGGTTGTGGGGGTCATACCTACTTACCAATGTAAAAAAAAAACTAAGTGCATAAAACAGAGAGGTTTACAGAGAATAAACTTTAAAAGCTATTTGTTTTGTTAATAAAAATATAAGTTTATTTTGAAAGTTTATTTAAATTTAAAATTATTAAAAAAAAAACTTTTGCAGTTTTAATTTATTTTATTAGCACAATGAACGATGCTCTACGAATCTACGCCTTCTTTTTTCTTTTTTGTTGGGTAGGTGGAAAATCATCAAATAACCCCTCCCGCTCTTGGGCACAGCGAAAGGGAGTGTTATACTTCTACTGACTAAAAACCACCCATGTTCCTTCTTACCCCTTTATGTCAAGGCCGCGGTTTCTCTTGTGAAGAACAACCCGCAGCCCCGACGGGACGAATCTATGCCTTGCTTTGCCTTTAGGTAATATTCCTTGAGAACCAATAAACTCAAACTCAAATATTTTATTTCAATTAAGCCATTACAGGCACTTTTGAATGTCAGAAGGACGGAAGAAGAACGAAACTACGAGTGCAATACGTCATTCCGAAAGTCACCACGCCGAACCACACGCCACCGAATGCCCGCAACAACGAACACTGCGAGCACGAAAGCACGCAGCGATTCAAACCGCAACAACGAATGCTCGAAACCCCGAATCACGGAACAACAGACATAGGTACAAACCTACATTTTGTACCTACATGTTTGTGTATTATGTATGAGTCTCATTTCACCCGAGCAAAGCCGGGTTTTCATCTAGTTATTCTCTATTATAGTAATACAATTTACAGTATATCTACATACATATTTTAAGGAAAAATTTCATAATCCTTGACTATGTAATTAAGAGTTGCTTATCACCACTGTAGCATTTTTTAACTTGTCAGGGTCGTGGATTACCATCGTTTTATTAATTTTTGTGTTAGTATTCCTTGACCGTTGGCCAGCGGTGGTTCACCTTCTGCCTAACTCAGAAGTATACAATGTGTCAAACGCAATGTTTGCTGGCGTTGGTGGCGCTGTACGTGGGGGTGGCCCACTCTTGGGGTGAGTAACTGTACGAGAGTAGCACTTTATAACAATATAAGGGTTTGTGTTGGGGTTATTACTTTATCACGTAATGGTACTCATGATAACAAACACCTGTGTGTCAACTGTGTGTGTATAGGTTAAATTGGCCAAGGAGTGACAAGAATAGCGAAATCAGCAACTCCGTCTTCCATTCCATTCCCGCCGACAAACTGCTGCTCAGTTTAATAAAATGTTTGGTCCTCATTAAATGATTTATTTATTTATTATTATTATTTTCTTTATTCATCTATTTAAATTTTTAACGGCATGTATTTAAACCGTTATCTGTATATTCCCTTTTTTCGAACAAAATATTTTAAAGTTACACCAAAAATACTGACTTGCACACAAATTATGCACACTAAAGAAATCAAATTTAGTATCCTTTTTAATGGCACTTGCAGAACTCTTTTACTGAACGAATAACTATTATCAAAATAGTATATCTAATAATTATTTAGTCTAACAAACATTTTAAAACTTTTTAAGGAAAACCTACACCTGATTTACTCCATGACGCGCGCTCGCTTCGCTCGCATATTAAATAACACTAATATCATCTGTCCCCGAAGTGCCGGGCCTCCGCCGGCCTCCTTCGTCGGCCTACGGCCCGGTGCCCATGCCGCCCATAAATGACACTGTCGCGAGACGGTCGTATTAGATATCAGTTTTAGAAATTCCGTAGTAAGATTGTACAATTTAGAGTGCAAGTTAGTATTTTTGATAAGCAATTAGTGTTTTTGTTTTACAAATCATATATCCGATGTACTAACTACATTTATGGTGTGCATTCGATAAAAAAAGGTCATCTCGTTTTGTGTGATTTTTTAGACTTTTTTGTAGGACATGTTTAGTTAATCAATTGGTTTTTTTGCACAGCATTCATTTTTCTGGTATGCATTCAGTTAATTAGTGGAGTTACCTAGTGTGCTGAAAAATTAAACAGATGTGCATTTAAATATAACCCATTTTAAAATACTCCTATCGAACATAGTATAAAAAAACGTTTAAAAATATAAAAAAGCAGTAGCCCAGTTTTGTCTCGGTTACAGGCTAACTTACCGTTGCTGAAAATCACTAGTTTTTGTGACCTTTGACCCCGAGTATTTTTTTTCCAGGTGTCGAATCGATGAGGACTTTTCGCCTTTAATTTATAATGGTGTTTTGTACAATCCTACCAATTTTCAGCTGGGTGTGGATTAATTTAACTTCACCACTATTTTTTGGTTAATTTGATCGGACTATTAGGTTAGGAAGGACCTACATACTACGTTTTTTTTAAATAATGAGAAGGTTTATTAAAATTTTTAAGAATACGATCCTTTTGTAATGAAATCAAAAAATCAAAATCAAAACATTTATTTCAATTAGGCCAATTACAGGCACTTTTGAACAGTCGAATTAAACTAACTGCGGCACTCAGAGATATCCAACGATTACTCAAGCCGTGGCCCCAGCAAAGACCTGACATACTTTTGTATAACAAAACTGCCAAAAACCTTTACCAAGCGACGGCCCAAGCAACTAATGAAGCTCTTCAAGTGCGGCAGCAAACTACTAAACTAATGAAGCTAAATAAACTCAGCAACAGTCCCCGTCACAAGGCATAAAACTCGTGAGTGAACTGTAGTTGCCCATTCCAAAGCGTTGGTCTCATGAGAAGAATGGCAAGAAACTCCATGGACACTCTTTTAAAATCGTTTGGGTTTACAATAATAATATGTTCAAGGTACAGACATAATCTTGGTATAATACACACATGAAGACCATGCAGATTAGTGTCTGAGATGGTCTTTTGAAGAAAGCACCACACAGATTTGAGTGAACCCGTCCAGTCAGTGCAAGCATTTGTCAGTTATCGTGGAGCTCGACTTATAACTCAAGGAGCTCAACGTCACGACGAACAATACCAAAGAAAGGACATTTGGGTGGGTCGCTTATAGTAGGTCCTCAAACTGCCAGACAATCGTTAAAATTAAATAAAAACCCACATCACGGTCCTCATGCTGGTCTTTGCATGCTGAATGTAGTAAGCGAAATATGTGAAACTTTTTTATTTTTAAGACCATATTGTACCATATTTCAAGCAAATAAAGAATCTTGAATCTTGAATCTCACATTCACAATATGAAAATAATAAAATACATGAAGACTATGCAGATTAGAGTCTAAGATGGTCTTTTGAAAAAGGACCACACAGATTTGAGTGGACCCGTCCAGTCAGTGCAAGCATTTGTCAGTTATCGTGGAGCTCGACTTATAACTCAAGGTGCTCAACGTCACGACGAACAATACCAATAGTACTCAAACTATACAATAAAACAATAGTTAAAATTAGAGAAAGACCCACATGGTCCTTACATTCACAATATAAAAATAATAATATATAATATACTTTTATTTTCAGACCAAGTTTGTACATAATTGTTAGTAACAAATTTCTTAAAACTACGTTAGTATACTTATTAAATATCAATCAAAATTCAATAATAATTCAATATCTGGGGCAACAACAAAATACACATGTCATGTTAGTAACAAAGGTCTTAAAACTATGTTAGTATTATCATTCACTAAAATTCTAATAATTAGAAATACAATAGTTACAACAAAATACACATGTCATGTTAGTTATAAAGGTCTTAAAAACTACGTTGGTATTACATCAAATCACATGTCAAGAATCACACACACACACACGAAGCACACGAAGCTGGATGAATCTCCCCAGCACTGCGGAATCTGGCCTCTCAGATATCGTTTTTCATACCTAATAAAATATTTGTCATATTAAATAATCATGTCAAGTTATTAAATGTCAATATACACAAAACTAAATGAAAAACAAAAATAAAATATTTAACAAGTAAAACATATTGATCAAAAAAGCAAAAAAATAATATCATACTTAAAAAAGTAAATAATGTCATTGTGTATAAAGAAAAATCATTAAATGTCAAATTGTAAAAGGATTGTAAATAATGTCAATGTATAAATAATTAAAATGTCAAAGTATAAAAAAGAAAAAGAAAAAGGAATAAATAAAAAGATATAAAATAAATTCACCTTTAAATTTAAATTGGAGCAGTTCAATCTCAAGGTTTTTAGTCCTTTATATAATCTTTAACAGCATATAAGGCTTTCTGGCAAAGTTAACGTTTTAAAAAAGATTTGAATTTATTCATGCTTAAATTTTGAATGTCGCTTGGAAGTTTAATAAAAAAGCGAATACATTGGCATCTAAATGATCCACCTATTTTCTTGAGCCTTGTTGTGGGTACACTTAAGTTTGTTTCTTGTATTTATATTGTGAATATCACATCATTTATTAAAAAGCTTAATATTTTTGTGAGCATACAAAAGATATTCATAAATATATTGAGAAGGAACAGTCATTACATTCATTTCCTTAAACTTTTCTCTAAGAGAGTGTCTCGGACTCAATTTATAAATTGATCTACCCGCCCGCTTTTGCAAAACAAAGATGGTCTGAATATCGGCAGCATTCCCCCACAGCAGAATGCCGTACGACATTACGCTATGAAAATAACTGAAGTACACTAATCGGGCTGTCTCTATCATCGGTTAAATTACCAATTTTTCTAACTGCTAATGCCGCGGAGCTCAGTTTCTTCGACAATTTATCTATATGGGGTCCCCACTGAAGTTTAGCGTCTAAAGTTAAACCCAAGAACACCGTGCTATCTTCCGGATTCAACTCTTCGCCCTTCACCAACACACAAGTTTTCACCTGCCTAACGTGAGGTAGTGTAAACCATATGCATTTAGTTTTTTTTTTCATTGAGGAGTAAATTATTAGCGTTAAACCAATCCACTATTTTTGAAATTGCGCTATTTACATCGTCAATAACTGGCTGCTGACGTTTAAGTTTAAACAAAAGCGAAGTGTCATCTGCAAACAACACTATATCGTGGTTATCCTTTATGAGGTAAGGCAAGTCAATAATATAAATGAGAAACAAGAAAGGGTCAAGAATTGAGCCCTGCGGGACTCCCATTGTTTCAAAAGATCCGGGAGATCTTTTCCCGTTGATGTCAACTCTTTGGATCCTATTACTCAGGTATGAGGCAAGAAGATCCAGAGCGTTGTTCCGAATTCCGGAGTGGCGGAGTTTCCTGATTAACGTTTCATGAAGAATGCAATCAAATGCCTTGGATAAATCGCAAAAAATGCCTAAAACATCGCATTTATCCTCCCATGCACTATAAATATGTCCCAAAAGTTCGACACCGGCATCAGCAGTTGTCCGACCCTTCGTAAAACCGAACTGTTTGTTATGTAATAATTTATGTCTATTAAAAAATCTTTGCAATTGGTCTAAAATCAATTTCTCAAACACTTTACTAAAAGTAGGCAGCACTGAAATAGGTCTATAATTTGTGGGGTCTGATGTACTACCTGCTTTGAATAAAGGAATAATTTTGCTATTTTTCATAAGGTCAGAAAACTCCCCACAATCAATACAATGATTAAAAATAGAAGATAAGGTAGGTGCCACAATCTCAATAATAGACTTGGCAACTTCTACAGAAATACCCCACAGATCTGCAGTCTTCTTAACATTTAAGGGGTGAAAGGTTTTGACTATATCTCTACATGAGACATGTTCAAAATGAAATTCCGAGTCACAAGCTTCAACATTTTCCTTTAGCAAAGATTCGGCAACAGAAGGTGACGAGTTTAGGGATTTTGTCGTTGAAACGGGAATGACAGAAAGTAAACTTTCAAAAGCTGCGGCAACGTCCGAATTGGATTTAATTACTCTATCATTCATAGTTAAGCAGTAGTCACTGTTACGGTTACTAGACCTTCCCGTTTCATTATTAATAATATTCCATGTTGTTTTAATTACATTATTACTGTTTCTAATTTTCGAGCTCAAATAATGTGACTTAGCAATACAACACACTTTTTTAAATAGCTTTGTATAGTTTTTAACATATAAATCAAATTCAGCAGTATTTACAAACACTCTTTCATTGTACAGCTCATAAAGCCGCTTTCTACTCTTGTGAATATCAATGGTATTGGTAGCCCAATCACTGAAAGACGCGTTACAATTTACTGAAATAGACTTGGGAATGAAAGTAGAATCAAATTGCTTACAATACATGTAAAAAAGTCATCATATTGATGATGAGGGTTGTCAGTAGGCAATAACGGTAAGTTATTCATAAGTTTACTTTTAAATATTTCCAAGCGTCCTGCAGTTTTAGGGTTAACAGTGATATTTTTTTTAACCATTTTTAGTTTTTGGTTTTCAATGGTAATCATTTGACCGCAATGGTCTGAGTCTAGAACATTTATGATTTCCTTATGAATTGGAATGACGTCGGTATAAATATTGTCTAGACAAGTGGCACAAGTAGGCGTTATTCTTGTGGGCTCCAAAAATAGGTTCATGAGATTGTAGGACTGACTGAAATAGACTTATTATTTTACTACATGAACTAGACTTTTCTAATTTTAACACATTAAAATCACTGCAAGTGACAATGGACTTGTTTGTGTTACAAATCTTGTGTAAAACTTCATCCATTACCTTCTCAAAGCAGTCATACAATCCCGAGGGGGGCCTGTACACACGGCTACACATCAAGCTATACAAAACCAGTATAATCTGATCGTTCATTGTGCGAAAAGATCTAGTAAAGAGAGGCCAAGATTAACTGGTTTTGTATAGCTTGATGTGTAGCCGTGTGTACATACTTAATATAATGAACTGCTTCAATTTTATACAAGCTATTTCATTAATGCGTTCAACAGATAGGCTCACTATGTCCTTTCGGTCTTTAAATTTAATCTGATTATTTACTAAAATTAGTGATCCACCATGAATGGCATTAACTCTGTTGAATGTGCTACCAACCTGGTAATTACTAAAACTAATGACTTTTAGCATAACATAATTATATTTTTAATATAGAAATCGTACGGAAGGTTTCCTCAACCAATTTCTTAAAACGTACGGGTGTTTTAGGGATTTGAGCGTTGTAAAAACCTTATCACGCATTTGGCAGGATTTATATTGCATGACTTACGTCCATATATAGTGAACTTTTATGTTTTGTTTCAGACATTGCGGTAGGCGTAGAGGACAAACTCATGTTTTATACCGATGGAACTAAAACAAACACTGTTGATTTAATTTCCCGAAACATCACAGCGTTAGCTTACGACGAAGTCCACAACACGATGCTGTATGTCGACAAACAAAGTAACAACGACGCTATATGTGGTTTTAACTTACATTCGGGAGAAAATAAATGTTATGTACACAGCAATGGTAGAAATATTAATTCAATTGCCTACGACCCGGTGACGCAGGTACTCTTCTTTACGGATACTACTTTCAACAGCATCAGCTGGATTTCGTTAAAACCCGGATCCGATAACGGTGTTTACGGAAATCTTTTAGTCGAGCCCTTAGACCGGACTCCCAATGATATCGCCGTGGATAGCTGTAGAGGGTATGTTATTAATGACGGTATCACTGTCAATTATAGGTTCCATTTCGAGATATTCAATACTTTCATTCAAATTGCAGGTACATTTATTGGATCAGCACGTATAATAATCATAATAATAAGGCAAGAATGGAGAGAGCTCGATTTAATGGTTCCGAGATGGAGTTTTTATACTATACATTCGATACTTTAGACGTGTTGAGCTTGGTCGTTGACCCACTAACTAAGCAGGTGTATTATATGGATGGTAGGAGAGACGGTGGTTACTATGGAAATATGTTTTTGAATCGTGCAGATCTGGACGGAAAACACTCAACAACTAGATATCATCTTGTAGACAGAGATTATTCGGCAGCAAAAGAGTTGACAGTCTCAAAAGATTACGTGTACTGGGTGAACCGTAGCGACGACTACAATATCGTTTGGCAAAAGTCAAAGTACGCGGACAGCTGGGAAGAACCCGAACAGATAAGTTCGTTCTTTAATGACAAAGATCTTGCTATAACTACCAACTACAAAATTGAAGATCAGATTTCAGGCCTTCAGAATTGTGAAGCTCTATCAAGTCTGCTGCCGATAACCACAGTGACCGACATCTCTCTCACTACTGAACAGACAACAGAATACACACCAGATGTCGACCTGTTTTGTGTTCACGGTGTACGCAATAGTGAGACAACCGTTTGCAATTGCACTCATGGCTACTTCGGAGAGCGATGTGAAATATCAGTCTGTCAAAATTATTGTTTGCATGGTAACTGCAGTCTTAACGATGAGGAACTTCCTACATGCAGGTAAAACTTATTCTACTCCTTCTGATCGTTTCCTTGTTTAAACTACTTTAGAGAGAATGTAATGTTTAACATTTCCGCTATTTCAGTTGTAATGACGGCTATACAGGGGGAAGATGTGAAGTCAACGTTTGTTATGGATATTGTTTGAATAACAGCACCTGTTCCTTGAACGAGAACAGTGAGCCAGTCTGTGAATGTAAGGGTGATTATGTAGGTGATAGATGCGAGGTATCAGACTGTCTGAACTACTGCATCCAAGGGAACTGCAGTGTTAATGATGACGAACTTCCTACCTGCAGGTAAAACGTATTTTTCTCTTTGTGAACTGATATTTCATACCTAGTGAAGCTTCTGTAAACGAGAAGATACATCTCTGCGAGTAGAGAAGTTTTAAAAAGCATGATTGGGTTTCTTTATATATATTCTTTCCTACTGCTTTATAAAGGCGTCCCTTAATTTCTAACTCTCCCGGTAAATAATGCTGCGCTGTGTGTCGCGGGGCTGTCCCCGCACGGAACAAATATTTGTATGGCCTACAGATAGTTGTTTCGGGTCTGGGTATTTGTGTATGTGACTTTATATGTTTGTGAACGCACCCACGATACAGGAGAAATTCCTAGTGTTCCTACGTTTAAAAAAAAAAAATAACAGAAAATTTCCTTCTCCGACCAATGAGTCAGGAACAAGTCCAAATCGTCATGCCAGCGTGCTTAAATTTGTCTATGACAAACGTCTTCAGGCAAGACGTGACGATTCTCTTCCATGTGTACTAACCTTGAAATTCTGATTATTTCAGATGTAATGCCGGGTATTCAGGCGAGAGGTGTGAAGTGTACCTGTGTGGTGATTATTGTCTTAACGATGGTAACTGTACCCTGAACGAGGTACATGAGCCAGTCTGTCAGTGTGCTGGTAATCACAAGGGATCACGTTGTGAAGCTGTTAAAGATGTCACTTTCACTATCAACAACACCCCTACTTACTCAGCAGTGAGAAACCTGACTCTCGCTGACTTACTGGCAAATTGGCGAAAGCCTAGCGCAAAAGTTACCGTTACTGTTGAAGTATAATCTTTACGATAATTCAATTATATTATGAATTATTTTGCTTATCTTATCTATCGTGTTTATGCCTTATAGCTTTCGTAGGCTTAGGAAGAACACCGAGAGTAGACGTAATGTTAATTTGACCTATTTTATTTTGTAATGCTTGTTGCTCTAGTAAGAAGAGTTTTACTTATTTTTACACAAGTTGTTTGTGTGTCAAACGAATATTGTATCGCCAGGGAACGATGTCACAAACATTGTTTGCTCATTGATATGACTTTTAGAGCTGTTTTTCCGAGAAGGCATGCCCGATTTAAATGAAGTTTTGTCCTACAAGGCACATAAAACCTTTTCTTCTAAAATATTACCTACTCTTCTAATTGGGAATAGAGATGACTTTGGATTGAATATGAGATGAATTTCATAGTCGATAGTTTTGCAAATTATTATGTTCTTTTATTTTTAAGACTATGTTCTTTTTGTATAGTAAATAATTATTGTGTTGATCGTCGTCAGGATGTATCAGATATATGAATATGGATGGTTAATGTCATGTTTAGATGATTGGAGCGTTTGGCTAGGGTCTCTTGTGTTCTTCGGTATATTTTAATCATTCTTTAATAAAAAGTAATTAATTATCTTGAATAGTGTTTTATTTTCGATTTGCTCATAACTATAAATGGTGTAAAAATAACGCTAACTAATGAAACCAAAAGGTCTCAAGCTTACAAAATATTCAAAAGTTTTTTTTTAATACTAGCTTTTTTAAGGTTTACGTTGAATACCTCCGTGACACGTTCACTATCACAGTATCCAACATCACAATGTTTTGAGTGAACTTCGTGGAGTTTTGTTGGAGATTTTAATTATTATTTTGCAACACCAACATTAAATGTAAATCCTCTTGTAAATAGTGGCGACACTATTCCCTTCCATCTGCGACATTGGTCCAATACAGACGTACATTCTATTATTCTCGTATTTAATTGAATCTTCCCCGGCAACAACGTACCAGCACCTCACCAGCTACCTAACATCTATCATAAGCTACACAAGTTTTACCGAGATTTTTCACCCCAAAAAATGTCGTTGTCCAGTAATAACTTTTGCGGGGAGTCACTCAGTTTGAAGTACTATACCTAATGCTTGCTTGACCGCCGCACGAGTCCACTTACACCTTGTATTTGCAGCTGCGGTCAGGCAGTCCAGCCGGTCTGGACAGCTTGGCGGGTGGGGCCAGGTTAATCTTGTAAACTGCAAAATAATATCTTACGCAGATGACACAACTCTCACTTTCACGGGAAATTCTTGGGAGGAAGTATATTCCTTCGCTCAATCAGGACTAAACACAGTCTTCCACTGGCTTGCTGCAAACTCACTCACACTTAATGCAGATAAAACAAAATATATCCCTTTTGCAATCAGGGGCGTAGAAACCTTTTTTCAAGACAAACCTCCCTTATATGTTCATCGGTGTTCATTTTCTCCTTTAAATCAATGCGCTTGCTCAACTATACAGTCGACTCAAAGTATTCGCTATTTGGGTGTAACTATTGATAGAAGATTGTCCTTTGATGAACACATTCACAACTTATGTAAAAGGGTACGGAAACTAACCTATATTTTTAAACAGCTTAGACACGTGGCAAATGGTGAAACAGTTAAAATGGTATATTTAGCACTTGTCCAATCCATATTGTCATATTGTGTTACAACTTGGGGAGGTGCCGGGAAAACGAAAATGTTGGAAATAGAGAGAGCCCAAAGGTTGATTTTGAAGGTTGGCCTCTCAAAACCACGACTCTTCCCGACAGCCACACTGTATCAGGAAGCCAAGGTCCTAACGGTAAGACAAATTTACATCCTTTTAACTATTCTGAGGCAGCATTCAAACCAAACCTCTTTTGACCCTTATTAATTAACAACGAGGAGGCACTATGCAATATGTAGCACCTTTCAATCCAAAACAGGTTTTGCCCAAAAATTTCATACTTTTCGAGGACCACTCTACAATAAATTAAATAAAGAATGGTTTTGACAAACTGGCTTCTAAAATTGACCTACACAGAAACAGAAGAGCTACTAGTTATAAAAACGTAATAAGAATTAAATTATGCATCCTTTCCTATACCATATTTCTTCAACCACTCATCTAGCTAAGTATGAACCATAACATACCCTATAAACCTTTCTACACTACACTACACATGCACACACACACACATCTACACACGTACACACACACACACATATTCACACGCACACACACTCACACATTATATACTTATACACACATTATACACGCTCTTTAAGTTATTAATGTTGTTCTTTCTTTGTTTTCAACATATATTTACTACAGTTGCTATTTATTATATATTAAAAAAAAAAAAAAAGTATATTAATTTTTGTAATATACAGATTTTATCTCATATGTAAAATATCTTCTGCCTGTAGGGGGGAGTCCCTGGTGTCCTGAAATACAAGTCACGGCTTAGTTTAGGCACCAGTCTCCCACAAATACACATTGTAACTCTTATTATTCATTTTTTTCCATTTCTAAGTTTTTAGTTTTAAGTTGTGTTTGTGGAAGAAAATAAACATTTTTATTATTTATTATCTCTTTTAAACAACCCGCAACCCCGACAGGACCCGCAGCCCCGACGGGTGCAGCACGTGTCCTGACTTAATGAAACATTAAAGTATCTAGATCCCTTTTATGATAGAATTATATCCGTGCTTCCAGAAAAAAATCTATAAAAAAAACATGCTGGACCAGATGTTGTCTCACTTTAACTCAACTGCGATTCTGCATAGTCAACAGTTTGGTTTCACGAAAGGTAGGTCGACAACGGACGCACAACTCATCAGTCACATTTTGGTTGTCAGTGGCGTTTTCTGTGATCTCTCAAAAGCGTTCGACTGTGTCAACCACAACACACTGATTTGTAAATTACACCACTACGAAATTCGTGGACAAGCAGCTAATCCTATGTTTTCCTATGTATCAAATAGGCAGCAAAACGTAAAAATTATAATGGGGCGATGTCCTCCGGGCCTACAGTCAAGATAGGCGTGCCCCAAGGTTACGTTACGTTACGTTAAAGATAACCATATGCTTCAGAGGCGCACCTTTTATTAATACGTGTTTTTAATTGATTTAATAAAAAGTATTTATAATTTATGATTTTGTGTTAAAAGTTATAATATAAACTATAAAAATTAAATACATTTTTATTTTATTTGTTTATTTAAAATAATTTATAACTATATGAGTAGACCTCTACAAAAAAGTAACGAAAATAAACAGCCTTATGCTTCAGGAACAAAAACACTTATAATTATCTTATAACAATTAAGTTTTTTTTGCAAGTTATTTGACTACAATTTAATAAGTATAAAATAAATTAATAGTTTAAAAAACACTAAAAAACACGCTTAAAAGTCAAAAATATATAACGGTTCGTTCAAGTTGTCTCAATTTCTGAGCAACTTTAGAAGATGGTTAAATTAGTTTTCTTAGATTTGAATACATAGTTACATAAATACAGGTCAACCTATTATAAGCGTGTTAAAAAATATCTATCATCAAAAAAATAAATTTCAAAGATAGTCATGGAAAACGTATTTTTTTTACCACTTAGTGCAGGTCAGAAGGGGCTGAAGTTTTCAGGACTAACAAATTCTCTTCTTTTTGTTTATTTTCCAGTTGCTCTACATTTTGGCTGTCGACAAACTCGTTTTCGAAGTCACTTTGGACATCTTCCATTCGCTCTGGTGATTTTCCAATTCAGTGTCAATTTGCAGAAGTTCATCAGAGTCGTTTCTTCTTCTTCACCTAGTAAAGCGTATATTCCATTTTCTACCAACGTTCTCCTATGTGCCATGATATATAAATAATAAATTGTTCCGAAAAACAAACAAAAACTATTTACAAAAACGTTTTACATCACTAAAACTACAATATTAATTAATTCTTAAAAGTTTCACAAAAGATAACCATACGCCTCGCGAGCGCACAGACTCATCATATAAACAAAACTGTAGTACTTAAAGCATGGAAACAGCCATCCCGTGAAGGGGCTAACCGACGACTGAGTTGGCTGAGAAGAACAAACAAATACACGCGTCGGATAAAAAACGACAGCAATATGTTTCCAGCGCAGGCGCCTCTGCGACGTAGGTTATCTTTCTAGGGTTAAAAAAGAATATTATTAAAAAATCAAGGCCTACGTTGAAGATAGAAAAAAATGACTTTAGCTCCTTCTGCGCATGCGGCTTCCCTGGTAACTAAGAAAAGGCACAAATAAGTGAATGTCTTTAATATTCTCGATCTCTTTTTTTTTCTTTGAATTAGGCTTCTTGCAATGATTTTCAATCTTTTTATACGCCTTTTGCTACGAATAGTTATAGCACTGATAACAATATAATAATATACCTATCGTTCGCCTGGTCTCTGCAGATTTGCAATGATTCATGGTCGCCACTGACTGGTTGTTTTTGTTAGTGCTTGTACAAGTTTCTGGTGAAATTGTGTCCAAAAATCCAATTCAACACATTTGCAATGCATTTAACAACAAAAAGGAAATTGAGACAATTTCGTTATTCAAAGAATCTCTAGGCACACACATTTGGGCCTTTTTCTTCAACAGGAAAATGTTCATAATCCGTAACTAGCTAATTAAAAGTTGCTTATTAGCACTGTTACAATTTGTTCGTTCTCCAAAACAATTGGCTTGTGGTTTTAGATAAAATACTTAAAATAATAATAAAAATGATTATTTCAATAGGGGATCGGACTGGGTCAAAATAATATGATTCTGTTTAGTCCGTAAGTTAGATTATCGAAAAATATTGAATACGTGTTTTTTGTTCTATCAAATCAATAAAAAATGACGAAGATAAAACGCGTCAAAGATCTTGGAGTGGGGCTTGAAACGTCACTTGTGTCGTCAAAATGTACTATCATACGACGTCACACGAGTTTTCGAAGCACTGTATCGTCTTCATTTTAAGTTTACGTGAAAAAAGAAAAAATACGTGTCCAATAATTTTTGGAAATCTATCTGACGGACTAATTAGTTTTTTTTTGTCCGACCCCTATTACAATGATTTGTTTATTTTATTTTATTTATAAGCCTTCAATCGGACATGACAATATATATTTTTTTTATTTTTTATTTTCCGTAAATTACTTTTTTTCTCCACTTTTGCGTGTCCGTTTGCCAGGTGGCAAAGGCCTCCTCCGATCTTCTCCATTCTGGTCTCTCTATGGCCACTCTACCCCATGTTGTTCCCGCTACTTGTCTAATGTCGTCGTCCCACCTCTTTTGTGGTCTGCCTCTCTTTCTCTTTCCATGTCTTGGGTACCATTGCGTGACTATTTTACTCCATTTATCCTTTCCCCTGATCATGTGGCCTGCCCATTTCCACTTTTGTCTCCTTATTTTTAAAGTTATGTCCTGGACCTTAGTGTTGCTTCTGATGCTGCTACTCTTTACTTTGTCTTTTCTTTTGATCCCAGTCATACTCCTTTCCATGGCATGTTGACATACGGAGAGCTTATTTGTTACATTTTTTGTTAAAGCCCATGTTTCTACTCTACTTTTTCTAGTCGGATACAGGTCGAACTGTGATTATAAATATTTTTTATAATTCTTATATATTTATGCTCTGTATCCAGTTTCTTCAGGGCTTCCCAGATTTTTGAGTGTGTCAGAGAATCGAAAGCTTTACTGTAGTCAATAAAAGCTATGTAGTAGGTAAGCTGATATTCAGTGTATTTTTCTAAAATCTGTTTTACAGTATGGATGTGGTCCAGTACCGAAAAATCTCTACGGAATCCTGCCTGTTCTATTGGTTGTTGCTCATCTATATTCCTTCCTATTCTTTCCAGAATAATCTTTGCAAAGATCTTCTTATAAATATTAGGCATTAAACTGATGGGTCGATAGTTTCCAATATCGCAGTGATTCCCATTCTAGAATATAAGGATTATGATGGATTCAGTCCATTGTTTTGGGATGATTTCTGTGTTAATCACGTTGTTGAAAATCTCCGTGAGTATCGGTGTCACTTCTGCTTTCGATTGCTTTAGTAACTCATTGCTTATGCCGTCTGGCCCTGGAGCTTTACCGTTTTTCTGTGTGTCAATAGGTTTTTCCTTTTCTTCCTGCATGATGTAAGGTACCGTTTCGTTCTCTGATAAGTCTGTTTCTCTGTTATTTGTGTTATTTTTGTATAGTTCGGTGTAGTAGTCAGTAGCGATCTTGAGTATTTCCTGTCTACCAATCTTCTACGCTCCACTGCTATCTTCCATCTTTACAATCCATTCTTTCTTACTATTTAATTCTTTGTACGCCTTCTTTATACCTCCTGTCTGTCTAATATGTCTTTCTATTGTTTCCATCCGATGTTGTCTCCTGTCTTTCCTTATATTTTCTTTTATTTCTTTGCTAATTCTTGTAATTTCTTTCCTATTTTTATCTGTATTTTTGACACTTATTAGAGCTGCTCTTTGGTGAAGGAGGTTGACAGTTTTATCTGACATCCTGTTGTTTAAGTTTTCTTTCCTTTTGCTATGTTCTTTAGTAGTGGTTGTGATTGTACTTTCCAACCAATTGTATTTCCCCTGTATGTCTTTTGTTACTTCTTTGTAATCTCTCAGTTTCGATTTTAGTGAGGTGGCTATTTCTCCTATCAGGTATTTGTTAAGTTTTATATTCTCTAGACTTACTTTGGGTCTGGGGTTCTTGGGTTGGAATGAGTTCGGCCCTTACCATGCGGTGGTTGGTGTTAAAGTTTAGGTTATTTATGACATTTATGTTTGGAAACAATTTATGCTTATTGGTCAATATAAAATCAATTTGGTTTTTTGATTTGTTATCGGGTGACAACCAGGTCCACATTCTGCTTTTCTTTTTCTTGAAGACGGTATTTAATATGGTCAGGTTATTTTCCATTGCAAAGTCAATGAGCCTTCTTCCATTCCTGCTTTTGGGTTTTGAGCTGTATGAATAAGGTTCCATAATTGTATCTTCGTCCCGTTGACGTTCACCCAATTGACCATTAAAGTCGGGTACCCATCACGATGATATTTTTATGGGCATATGTCTGTAAAGTTTTGTTCAAATCCTGGTAAAACTGGCCAATTGATTCAATGTCTGCTTGTTCTGTGGGTGAATAGATCTGGATAATGGTCCATGGGTCTTTGTAATCTGGTAGTTTTAAATTCAATAATGCTATGCGCTCTGATACACCATAAAATCCGTTTATGTGCTGTGCTAGGTATTTTTTTACTAAAAATCCCACACCATGTTTTCCTGGGGTTTCCCCTATATGATAAAGTATAAATGAATAGAATGTGTAAAACGCAATGTTTGCTGACGTTCGTAATGTTCGTAGCGCTGTCCATGGGGATGACGCACTCCTGGGGTGAGTAAGAAGAACCTAGATTATTTCTGTTATATGTTAATGTAAATGCTCGAATTTTGACAAATAGCTTGAGTGATCTTTAGGTTAAGCCGCGCTTGCCTAGGTTTTTCTGTGGACGGTTGACCACCCATTACATAACGAGTTTCCTTCGTGCCTCGAAAAGCACGTTGAGCTGTCTGTCGCAGCTGACAAATAAAGATCTTTGGCAATCGTTAGTCAGTGCCCAAACAAACAGGTAGTCAGTGCCCTGTAAGTCTGATAACCAGTTTTACCAAAGTGTATCTTATTACCCAGTATTAACTGGGTTGTGAAGGTGAGATAGATAGTCGCTCCATGTACAATACTGGTATTCAGCTGCATCCGGTTAGACTGGAAATTTCAACATAGGGAAAAGGACAGACAGATGATTTTAATTTTGTATGGCCGTTCAGTTGCGTTATTTTAATTTGTATTAAATTTTATTCTAAATTTAATTTAAATGTTGATGTTTACTGTTTTCTGGTTCTGTTGAATTCAAACTTAATTGCAGTTGGTTTGTTAACTAACAAAGTTAAAAAAAAAAAACAAGTTTAAAGCGGTATGCTGGGTCAGTCACAATACACAAACGACCACAATGTCTAAGAAAATGCCAATATGCATCGACCCTTAGGTGCTTTATTTTATTTGGTTTATTTGATTTAGATTTCGCAAAAAAATAGGGCAGAAACCTAAAACAGTGCAATAGACTTTATAGTCTACTCGGAGTTATTATTACCTCCGTTGATTTTAATGAGCAGTACAAAACCGAAAATCTCCGTTCCGATTACGTTTAGAGGAATGGTTCCAAAATAACTTCTGATCGCTTTTTTTCTGTTCTTTCAAAATATACAAGTTTAATTTCTGGCCGCTTAACTTCAAAACGACGCCTACTTTACTCAAACCCCTTTGAAAGGCGGTATTTTATATATTTTTACCTCTTGAAATATTTTGTTATGATATATTATATTATTTTATTCTGGGGAACGAGCAGTGGTGGCCCAGTGGTGGCGGCCCCGACTTACGAACAGTGAGTCGTGGGTTCGAACCCCGTCAGGCGCATTACTTTGTGTAATTTATTTCATCACCACTGCTCTCAAAACGGTGAAGGAAAACATCGTGAGGAAACCGGCATGTCTTAGAACCAAAAAATTCGAAGACATGTGACATCTACCAATCCGCACTGGGCCCGCGTGGTAGATTATAGCCCATCCTTCTCCTAGAGAGGAGGCCTGAGTCCCTGCAGTGGGAACATTATAGGCTGATGATGATGATGATGATGATTCTGGGGAACGAGTTATTATTCATTAAATTAATTTGTTATTATCTACATCTGTTAGATCTAATCAAAACGTAGTAGTAAGTAATGTATCGTAGGCAAACGTGAAATTAATTAACTAGACGTTCATGAAAAACAGGAATGAGGATAAGGATAACAGAAACAATGTACAGAAAAATAGCCATAACATAACATTAATTAACTTAGAACTTTAACTATTTTTGTTATTGTTGCTAACCGTTCACATTCAAGGCTTCGGTAGTAAAAGAAAGAACCACACGTAGTTTCACTAAGTTCGTACTTTTGCCGTAGAGAAATATCTCTCAGGATCTATCTCAGAAAATCGTGAGGAAACCCTCACGATTTTCTTCCTTCCCTTGCTTTGGAGCAAATGATAATTTATAACACTTACATGAATGCTATGCTTCTGCGCATGCGGCTTCCCTGGTAACTTAGAAAAGGCACAAATAAGTGAATGTCTCTAATATTCTCGATCTCTTTTTTTTTTCTTTGAATTAGGCTTCTTGCAATGATTTTCAATGTTTTTATACCCTTTTTGCTACGAATAGTTAAAGCACTGATAACAACATAAATATCGTTCGCCTGGTCTCTGCAGATTTGCAATGATTCATGGTCGCCACTGACTGGTTGTTTTTGTTAGTGCTTGTACAAGTTTCTGGTGAAATTGTGTCCAAATATCCAATTCAACACAATTGCAATGCATTTAACAACAAAAAGGAAATTGAGACAATTTCGTTATTCAAAGAATCTCTAGGCACACACATTTGGGCCTTTTTCTTCAACAGGAAAATGTTCATAATCCTTAACTAGCTAATTAAAAGTTGCTTATTAGCACTGTTACAATTGTTCGTTCTCCAAAACAATAGGCTTGTGGTTTTAGATAAAATACTACTACGAGAATTTTATCCTTTTGGGTCCGTTTAAAACCTGCGTGCTGTTCTTTCGTGTAATTATTCCTCGACCGGTCGCCAGTGGTGGCCGTATCTCAGAATTAGTATAGAATGTGTAAAACGCAATGTTTGCTGACGTTCGTAATGTTCGTAGCGCTGTCCATGGGGATGACGAACTCCTGGGGTGAGTAAGAAGATCCTAGATTATTTCTGTTATATGTTAATGTAAATGCTCGAATTTTGACAAATAGCTTGAGTGATCTTTAGGTTAAGCCGCGCTTGCCTAGGTTTTTCTGTGGACGGTTGACCACCCATTACATAACGAGTTTCCTTCGTGCCTCGAAAAGCACGTTGAGCTGTCTGTCGCAGCTGCCAAATAAAGATCTTTGGCAATCGTTACCTACAGGTAGTCAGTGCCCTGCAAGTCTGAAAACCAGTTTTACCAAAGTGTATCTTATTACCCAGTATTAACTGGGTTGTGAAGGTGAGATAGATAGTCGCTCCATGTACAATACTGGTATTCAGCTGCATCCGGTTAGACTGGAAATTTCAACATAGAAGGGAAAAGGACAGACAGATGATTTTAATTTTGTTTGGCAGTTCAGTTGTGTTATTTTAATTTGTATTAAATTTTATTCTAAATTTAATTTAAATGTTGATGTTTACTGTTTTCTGGTTCTGTTAATTTCAAACTTAATTGCTGTTGGTTTGTTAACTAACAAAGTTAAAAAAAAACAAGTTTAAAGCAATATAAGTTTTTAAACTGACATGGTCACTGACACTACTATTAATATCATAAACGGGATATTTACCATGTTTGATTATTGTTTCGAGTTCCCGATATTTCGGCGCTGTTACAAGCACCATGATCACGGATAAACTGAAGTAGAACTGAATAGAGAGACTGAGACTGAGACTGTAGAGTAGTACTGAATGATAGTGGTGCCGAACGACTGTATTTCGTTACTCCGAAGTTCGAAATACCGAAGTACGGTATACAGAAAGTTTGTGAGTCCGAATTACGTTAGTCAGAATGTACGCTATGACGAAGTACGGTATTCAGAATGTTCGTTACTCCGATGTACGTTACTCCGAAAGTTTGCTACTACGAAGTACTGTACTCAGAATGTTCGTCACTCCAATGTACGTTACTTCGAAAGTTTGCTACTACGAAGTACTGTATGCAGAATGTACATTATCGCGAAGTACGGAACTCCGAAAGTTTGCTATGACCAATTACTCAATAATAATTGAGAATATTCCTCATTAGAGAGTATTTCGAATTAGTCAAGTATTATAAATGATGATTATTGTGCAAATAGGTTTTACAAGTCAGTAATTCTCAATTAGTATTGAGTAATTGGTCATAGCAAACTTTCGGAGTTCCGTACTTCGCGATAGTGTACATTCTGAGTACAGTACTTCGTAGTAGCAAACTTTCGAAGTAACGTACATCGGAGTGGCGAACATTCTGAGTACAGTACTTCGAAGTAGCAAACTTTCGGAGTAACGTACATCGGAGTAACGAACATTCTGAATACCGTACTTTGTCATAGCGTACATTCTGACTAACGTAATTCGGACTCACAAACTTTCTGTATACCGTACTTCGGTATTTCGAACTTCGGAGTAACGAAATACAGTCGTGCCGAACGCAAAAAACGAACTAGAAAGAGGGTAGACCGATTTGTCTGCTCATAAACATCCACCCGCAATGACTTCAGTTTATCCGTGATCATGGTGCTTGTAACAGCGCCGAAATATCGGGAACTCGAAACAATAATAATAATAATAAATTCATTTATTCAGGTAATTTTACACCCGTTACCATGTCAATCACAATACAAACATGAATAAAATATTAAAATTCAGATAAAAATAAATGATAATAATAATGATTATGAATATTATTAAATTAAAAATATAAAAACAATACACACAAACATACAATTAAAAGTCAAATTACTATTAAAAATTCAAATAAAATGAATACACACACAAACAATTAAAAAGTTATTCATTAATTAACATTATTATTCTACATAAAATAAATACAATAACTAAAATTTCCTAACCGGCACTGGAACGGTAACATGCCTGCCACAACAATGGCGGATATAAGGGCAGTCCAGCCTGTTGCCAATCATTGCCAGGATAGCATTGGGGCTGGCCCGCACCCGGCGCACCAGGGATGCGCACCGCTTACGCATCGTAGTGTGAAAACAATCCCCAGCCAGGGGCAGCCCCAACACCGCCCGGAACGCGTTGTTGTACTGGACTCGGAGGGCACTATATGCCCCTGCACTATAGTCAACCCACAGGCTACACGTGTATAGAGATGTGCAGTACGCTCTAAAAAGCGTGATCTTCACACCTGCCGTACACCGCGAAAACCTGCGGGCTATCATGTTGGCTCGCACCGACAGTGCCCTCCGCTCCCGGTCCATGTCGACATGGTCTTTAAGGCCCTCGGTAAGTAGATGCCCTAAATATTTAATTACAATAATCAAACATGGTAAATATCCCGTTTATAATATTACCTAATAGTAAGTTTAAAGCGGTATGCTGGGTCAGTCACAATACACAAACGACCACAATGTCTAAGAAAATGCCAATATGCATCGACCCTTAGGTGATAAATATCGGGCTATGCATCTACTTTATTTTATTTGGTTTATTTGATTTAGATTTCGCAAAAAAATAGGGCAGAAACCTAAAACAGTGCAATAGACTTTATAGTCTACTCGGAGTTATTATTACCTCCGTTGATTTTAATGAGCAGTACAAAACCGAAAATCTCCGTTCCGATTACGTTTAGAGGAATGGTTCCAAAATAACTTCTGATCGCTTTTTTTCTGTTCTTTCAAAATATACAAGTTTAATTTCTGGCCGCTTAACTTCAAAACGACGCCTACTTTACTCAAACCCCTTTGAAAGGCGGTATTTTATATATTTTTACCTCTTGAAACATTTTGTTATGTTATATTATATTATATTATGTTATTCTGGGGAACGAGTTATTATTCATTAAATTAATTTGTTATTATCTACATCCTGTTAGATCTAATCAAAACGTAGTAGGAAGTAATTCCGGCCCTGGTGCAAGCCATGGTCCGGGGCGAAGAGGAATGGGACGCCGTCGCCTCCTTCTGCGAAGCAGTGATGCTAGCGAAGGAGGTGGCGGAACGAGATAGGGAGAGAACCTCTCAACGTCCCAGCCGCCGCGGAAGGCGCTCCGGGCGTCGGGGGTCACACGATGACCTCCGGCCACCGTAGACGCGGGCCTGTGGACGGTGAGTAACGGGCTAGCTCGCCGTCCGGCCGTGCGTCGTCATGACGGCAACAGACCGTGTCGGCGGCGCGTACGTGTTCCACGCGCGCCTCAAAGAGATGTCAGCAATATGGAAGGGGCCCGCAAGGGCCGACGCCCGTCGGGGCTGTGGATATCGAAAGGTTACCGCGGCTCCGAAACAAGGGCGAAGAAGGAACATGGGTTTGGTTTTTAATCAGTAGAAGTGTGACACTCTCCTTCGCTCTGCCCAAGAGCGGGGGGGGGGGGGTTTTCGATGATTTTCAACCCACCAAAAAAAAAAAAAAAGTAAGAAGTAATCTTTCGTAGGCAAACGTGAAATTAATTAACTAGACGTTCCTGAAAAACAGGAATGAGGATAAGGATAACAGAAACAATGTACAGAAAAATAGCCGTAACATAATATTAATTAACTTATTGTTGCTAACCGTTCACATTTAAGGCTTCGGTAGTAAAAGAAAGAACCACACGTAGTTTCACTAAGTTCGTACTTTTGCCGTAGAGAAATATCTCTCAGGATCTATCTCAGAAAATCGTGAGAAAACCCTCACGATTTTCTTCCTTCGCTTGCTTTGGAGCAAATGATAATTTATAACACTTACATGAATCCTTAAAATCAGACGTGTGGGTCTAGGGTTTGAACTCAGTACCTAAGACGGGGCTGTCCAACGGTCACATTACTAGTCTACCACTGCTTGAAATAACCTAACAACCTAATACGTTTCTAAGTAAATGTTAGTTATTTTTTCAAAATAGTAGGTAGTAACAGATAAAAAGAAGTTTTGATTGATTAACAGTTTAGATTCATGGCCTTAAGGTGCGGCGTACATAATTATAATATAACAAAGCATCTTATAAAACGATGTAATATAACATGTAAGACTAATGTGGAGGCTGAAGTTGTTGTAAACTTGTTATAATAACAAGTTGTGTACGCCTAACTTAATTAGGCGTACGCGTGTCCTCAAGATGCGACAATGTCGCATAACAATGTTATAATGTTGCAATGTTGAAAAACAATGTAACATAATGTGAACGTGTTTGTTTATTGTTAAGCAATATATTACTTAATCTGTTCGCACGTTTACACGGAAAGCGAGAATAATTTCTTTAAATACTCACCTAATAGTGAATTTTGTAGATTTTGCAAACAATATCAAAATCAAGCTACGTTACTTTGTAGCTTGATTTTAGTACGCCGTGTTGTCAAAATTGTGGGAAAGGATCATCCTCGCACGATTAACTCCTTGCCTAGATATGGACCATGTGATACCTAACCACCAATTTGGTTTTCGGAAACATCACTCAACTATAGGAGCAGGTACATAGAGTCTATTCTACAATAAGACAATGTTTGGAAAAGAAAGAGTACTGTTCGGCTGCCTTACTCGATGTGCAACAGGCCTTTGATCGGGTTTGGCATAAAGGGCTACTCTGCAAAATTAAAAAGTACCTTCCACACTCTTACTACCTGCTGATGGACTCTTATCTCAGTGACAGAAAGTTTCAGGTGAAGCTCCGGGACGCAAGCGTCCCGGAGCTTCACCTGAAACTTTCTCCTCTCTTTATAGCTGCACAGCGGGAGTACCCCAGGGCTCCGTACTTGGTCCGGTCCTTTACAACATATTTACTTGTGACCTACCCCGGTCACCTGACACAGCTGTGGCAACCTTTGCCGATGATGCGGCCGTCCTCAGCTGTGATCTTGATTTAAGGGAAGTGAGCAGATTGTTGCAGAACCAGCTCAATGCCACCAATGCTTGGTTGACCAAGTGGCGCATAAAAGCAAGCGCTCCAAAATCTCACCACATCACATTTGCGCAGACGTGAAACTTGTCCCCCGGTCAACCTAGGCCCCGACACTTTGCCACAATCAACCTGCGTCAAATACCTTGGATTTCACCTGGACCGAAGGATGACATGGAAGGACCACATAAAAACAAAGCGCAACCAAATAAATCTAAGATTTAAAAACTTACTCTGGCTCCTCGGTAGACAGTCTGCCTTATCCCTATCCAACAAGCTGAGGGTATATTGTTCTATAATAAAACCGATTTGGACATATGGAATTCAACTGTGGTCGACGGCCAGCAAATCCAACATTATGTGCCTGCAAAGAGCCCAAAACAATATTCTTAGGGTACTTTCCTCGGCGCCCTGGTATGCGCTTAACTCGGAAATTCACCAGTATCTGGAAATCCCAACCATTTTGGACGAAGCAAAACGATACTCTGCCAACTACAAGGACCGCTTGACAACACACCCAAACCCGTTATCCAGTATGCTCCTGCAGCCAAATCCGATTAGAAGACCCAAGAGAGCCGATGTGCTGCCTTACTAAGGGGAGATAGAGCAGTGGCTCTACCTCTCTAAACTCCAACCGCTTGCAACACACCTGATTATAGTCTATGCGACTGATCGCAGGTCAAAAATATCAAAAAAAAAATTAGTACTTAACTACGTTATTGTGGCTGGGAAGTCTTCAAATGATTTCTCCCACTCTGGGCGAGCGGAAGGACATGTCAGACTTCTACTGACGAAAAACCTCCTCTGTTACTTCATAGTCCTTATTTGTATTCCGGGCTTGCGGCATCGATTTCGAACAACGCGTCGGCCCACTTTGAGGCGCACGTGAAACACTAAAGCGCCGTTTTTGGTGGGTGGAAAATCATCGAATATCCCCCCCGCTCTTGGGCAGAGCGAAGGGGAGTGTCAGACTTCTACTGACTAAAAACCAAACCCATGTTCCTTCTTCGCCCTTGTGTCGGAGCCGCGTTAACCTTTCGACAAACCACAGCCCCGACGGGCGTTTTCAAGACCTGTCGTCAAAAGACGGACGTACGTTTAGCTAGATCATTATTCACCGTTCAAAGGCCCGTGCCTACAGTGGCCGGAGGCCATCACATAGGCCCGGCTTCGCTAGCATTCTGTTCGCAGATAGATGCGACGGCGGCGTCCCATTCGACGCCGCCAAACTTGCCTAGGGTATTTGTGTAGTAAAACCGATACTCATCAACTACAATAACATTTTGATTACCTTGGCGGGGTAAATAAAGAAGATTCAACACTAAAAGATAAATCCTGAGTTCTTGACACACAACTATCACTTTTGAAAATGAATTTTCTGTGAATATTTGGATTTTTACCTCTTTTATGAGATATGTTTTCGGCCGTTAGACTCAAATTGACTCAATCAACTCAATGGGGTGCATTGAGTTGATTGAGTCAATTTAAGTCTAACGTAACGTCTATGCGTAAGTATTATACGAGATAAATAAATGCATCGCGACCACGAAACCGTTCACAGTGCCGGGTGCAACATGCATTTGGCTTGATTTATTACACAACCCCTAAGTAACGATTGCAATCCGAAGGCCCCGACGACGCGCGACGGTGCCGACGACGCGCTGATAACGCGCGTATTACGCGTTTCAAATAAGATTTGAATGCAACCGTAGAAAATACGCCATGTGCTAGGGGCCTTAGGCGCGGGCCACACATAAACGGCGTCGGGCGCGGACATGGCGCGGCGCTTTGTCGGCACACGGAATGACGTGGTTCGGGCGTGGATAAAACGCGCCGCGCGCGTATCAATAGCGCTTTATTTCTATGCACTTGGTATGAAATTTGAATGTGTCCTCGCCCGACGCCATTTATGTGTGGCCCGCGCCTTACGACTTAATAAAGTGAACTGTTATGTTTTGTTTCAGATGTTGCGGTAGGCGTAGGAGAAAAACTCATGTTTTATACCGATGGAACTAAAACATACACTGTTAATCATTTAATTTCCCGAAACATCGGGGCGTTAGCTTACGACGAAATCCACAACACGATGCTGTATGTTGACAAACAGAGTAACAACGACGCTATATGTGGTTATAACTTGCATTCCGAAGAAAACAAATGTTATATACAGAGAAACGGTAGAAATATTCATTCAATTGCTATCGACCCGGCAACGCAGACACTATTCTTTACTGATACTAATGATAACAGCATCAACTGGATTTCATTAAAACCCGGATCCGATAACAGTGTCTACGGAAATCTTTTAGTCAAGCTCTTAGACCGGACTCCTAATGATATCGCCGTGGATAGCTGTAGAGGGTACGTTATCAATGACGGTATTACAGTTAATAATAGGTTCCATTTCGAGATATTCAATACTTTCATTCATATTGCAGGTACATTTATTGGATCAGCACATATTATAATCATACTAATAAGGCAAAAATGGAGAGAGCTCGATTTAATGGTTCCGATATAGAGTTTTTATATTACAATTTCGTTACTTTAGACGTGTTGAGCTTGGTCGTTGACCCACTAACTAAGCAGTTGTATTATATGGATGGTAGGAGAGACGGTGGTTACTATGGAAATATGTTTTTGAATCGTGCAGATCTGGACGGAAAACACTCAACAACTAGATATCATCTTGTAGACAGAGATTATTCGGCAGCAAAAGAGTTGACAGTCTCAAAAGATTACGTGTACTGGGTGAACCGTAGCGACGACTACAATATCGTTTGGCAAAAGTCAAAGTACGCGGACAGCTGGGAAGAACCCGAACAGATAAGTTCGTTCTTTAATGACAAAGATCTTGCTATAACTACCAACTACAAAATTGAAGATCAGATTCCAGGCCTTCAGAATTGTGAAGCTCTATCAAGTCTGCTGCCGATAACCACAGTGACCGACATCTCTCTCACTACTGAACAGACAACAGAATACACACCAGATGTCGACCTGTTTTGTGTTCACGGTGTACGCAATAGTGAGACAACCGTTTGCAATTGCACTCATGGCTACTTCGGAGAGCGATGTGAAATATTAGTCTGTCAAAATTATTGTTTGCATGGTAACTGCAGTCTTAACGATGAGGAACTTCCTACATGCAGGTAAAACTTATTCTACTCCTTCTGATCGTTTCCTTGTATAAACTACTTTAGAGAGAATGTAATGTTTAACATTTCCGCTATTTCAGTTGTAATGACGGCTATACAGGGGGAAGATGTGAAGTCAACGTTTGTTATGGATATTGTTTGAATAACGGCACCTGTTCCTTGAACGAAAACAGTGAGCCAGTCTGTGAATGTAAGGGTGATTATGTAGGTGATAGATGCGAGGTATCAGACTGTCTGAACTACTGCATCCAAGGGAACTGCAGTGTTAATGATGACGAACTTCCTACCTGCAGGTAAAACGTATTTTTCTCTTTGTGAACTGATATTTCATACCTAGTGAAGCTTCTGTAAACGAAGATACATCTCTGCGAGTAGAGAAGTTTTAAAAAGCATGATTGGGTTTCATTTTTTTTTACTAGCCTATATTCTTTCCTACTGCTTTATAAAGGCGTCCCTTAATTTCTAACTCTCCCGGTAAATAATGCTGCGCTGTGTGTCGCGGGGTCGATCCCCGCACGGAACAAATATTTGTATGGGTGACTTTATATGTTTGTGAACGCACCCACGATACAGGAGAAATTCCTAGTGTGGGGTAAAGTTTAAAAAAAAAAAAAATAACAGAAAATTTCCTTCTCCGACGAGTCAGGAACAAGTCCAAATCGTCATGCCAGCGTGCTTAAATTTGTCTACGACAAACGTCTTCAGGCAAGACTTGACGATTCTCTCCCATGTGTACTAACCTTGAAATTCTGATTATTTCAGATGTAATGCCGGGTATTCAGGCGAGAGGTGTGAAGTGTACCTGTGTGGTGATTATTGTCTTAACGATGGTAACTGTACCCTGAACGAGGTACATGAGCCAGTCTGTCAGTGTGCTGGTAATCACGAGGGATCACGTTGTGAAGCTGAAAAAGATGTCACTTTCACTATCAACAACACCCCTACTTACTCAGCAGTGAGAAACCTGACTCTCGCTGACTTACTGGCAAATTGGCGAAAGCCTAGCGCAAAAGTTACCGTTACTGTTGAAGTATAATCTTTACGATAATTCAATTATATTATGAATTATTTTGCTTATCTTATCTATCGTGTTTATGCCATACAGCTTTCGTAGGCTTAGGAAGAACACCGAGAGTTGACGTAATGTTAATTTGACCTATTTTATAATTTGTAATGCTTGTTGCTCTAATATGAATAGTTTTACTAGTTTATTTTTACACAAGTTGTTTGTGTGTCAAACGAATATTGTATCGCCAGGGGACGATGTCACAAACATTGTTTGCTCATTGATATGACTTTTAGAGCTGTTTTTCCGAGAAGGCATGCCCGATTTAAATGAAGTTTTGTCCTACAAGACACATAAAACCTTTTCTTCTAAAATATTACCTACTCTTCTAATTGGGAATAGAGATGACTTTATTATTATTATTGAATATGAGATGAATTTCATAGTCGATAGTTTTGCAAATTATTATGTTCTTTTATTTTTAAGCCTATGTTCTTTTTGTATCATTCATCATCATTTCAGCCAAAAGACGTCCACTGCTGGACATAGGCCTCCCCCAGGCGTCGCCACATTGACCGGTCCCGTGCGTCTCTCATCCAGCGGGTTCCTGCAACCTTGACCAGGTCATCGGTCCACCTAGTGGGAGGCCTTCCAACGCAACGTCTTCCGGTTCGCGGTCGCCATTCCAGAACTTTTCGGCCCCATCGGCCATCCGTTCTGCGAGCAATGTGCCCTGCCCATTGCCACTTAAGTCTGGCGATTCTTCGGGCTACGTCGGTAACCTTGGTTCTCATGCGGATGTCCTCATTTCTGATTCGATCACGCAAGGAAACTCCGAGCATAGCCCTCTCCATTGCCCTTTGGGTGACTTTGAGCTTTCTGATGAGGCCCATTGTGAGCGTCCACGTTTCGGTCCCGTATGTAATCACTGGCAACACACACTGGTCATAGACTTTCGTCTTGAGACACTGGGGTAAGTTGGACGAGAAGATACCGCGCAACTTCCCGAACGCTGCCCAGCCGAGTCGGATTCGACGATTGACCTCTTTCTCGAAGTTAGATCTACCCAACTGGACCGTTTGTCCCAGGTAGACATAATCGTCCACAACTTCGAGCGTAAAGTCTCCGATCTTGATAGGAGTGGGTGTTACATGAACATTCAACATAACCTTGGTTTTGTCCATGTTCATTTTAAGACCCACTCTTTCTGAAGCTCTACTGAGGTCATCGAGCATTGCACTGAGGTCTTCCATGGTCTCAGCCATGACCACTATATCGTCGGCAAACCGAAGGTGAGTGATGTACTCGCCGTTGATGTTGATGCCAAGTCCTCTCCAATCCAGAACCTTGAAGATATCCTCCAATGCAGCGGTAAACAGTTTCGGAGATATGACGTCTCCCTGTCTCACACCGCGCTGCAGAAGGATAGGTTCCGAGGTCTGGTCCTGAAGTCGGACTGACATGGTGGCGTTTTTGTACAAACACTTCAACACCTCGATGTACCGGTAGTCGATTTGGCACCGTTGGAGAGACTGCAGCACAGCCCAAGTCTCGATCGAATCGAAGGCTTTCTCGTAGTCCACAAACGCTAAACAGAGAGGCAGGTTATACTCTTCGGTCTTCTGTATAACCTGCCGCAGCGTATGTATGTGGTCTACGGTACTGAAGCCTTTTCGGAATCCGGCTTGTTCGGGAGGCTGGAAATCGTCAAGCCTGCGTGCGAGACGATTCGTGATGACTCTTGAAAACAACTTGTAGACATGGCTTAGAAGTGAGATGGGCCTATAGTTCTTCAACCGGGCATTGTCACCCTTTTTGAAGAAGAGCACCACCACACCCCTGCACCAAGCCTGTGGCGTTTTCCCCTCGAGTATGACGGAATCAAACAGCTTCTGTAGGGCCTTAAGGACCGGTTTGCCACCCACCTTCAGAAGTTCAGCCGTAATTCCGTCATTGCCTTGTTGTTTTTAAGCTGTTTCAGAGCCATCCTAATCTCGTACAGGCTGACATCCGGGATGTCTTCGGTATAGTGTCGGGTCAATCTAGCTCTGGGGTCTTTCGCTAGATTTTCGACGGGTTGACTAGTTGACGTGTACAGCTGCCCATAAAAACTCTCGATCTCCCTCAGAAGCTCCGGTTTGGCGGACACGATCCTGCCATCGTCGGTCTTCAGTTTCGTGAGCTGGCTCTGCCCAATAGCCAGATCTCTTGCAAATACCTTGGAGCCTTTGTTGCGTTCAATCGCGTCTTTAATACGCTCGGTATTAAAGCGGCGCAGGTCGCTCTTCAAGGATTTGGAGATCTGTCTATTGAGCTACCGGTATTGCCGAGCTTCGTCTGAAGACTGCAGGATCATCTCACGCCGCTCCTTCATGAGCCTGAGAGTGTGATCTGAGAGTTTTTTGATCTTATTTGTACGACGTACCTTAAAAAATTTAGATCCAGTCGTATGAACAGTTTCCACGAACCCGTCGTTGTAATCGTCCACTGAGCTTCCTAGGCATGCGAAGCGATTCTGGAGTTCAAGTTGAAAGCTCTCGGGGTTTTGGATTTGGATCTGTGCTGGACGGAGCGTAGACTTCATCAGTCGTGACCTTTCTAGCTTTATATTGATGTTCAATGTGCCTCTTACCATGCGGTGATCGCTTCCGGTTTTCACCGAATTGATCACAGAGACATCATTGAACATTTGCTTGTTGGTAGACATGATGAAGTCAATCTCATTTTTAGTCGCACCATCGGGGCTCTGCCAGGTCCACTTCCTGTGCTCACGTTTTTTGAAGAAGGAGTTCATCATAAAGAGGCCCTCCTTCTCCATAAAACTGGCCAGTTGGTGACCCCGGTGGTTCCGAAGTCCAATCCCAAATTGCCCCACCTGCTGCTCATCCTCGCTTCGTTTGCCCAGTTTCGCGTTGAAGTCCCCCCCATGACAACGGTGAAGTAAGTTCTGAAACCATGCATGGCTTTAGAAATATCCTCATACATGGTTTCTACTTCATCGTCGGGGTATGCCGAGGTCGGGGCGTAGACCTGTATGACCTTCAGCGAATATCTTGCAGATATTCTGAGTATAAGGTACGCCACCCTGTTCGACACACTCTCGATCTTCACCACGTTGTTCACGAGAGACTTGTGGACGATAAACCCAACACCACCCTGTGACTGCCGGTCTCCCTCTCGGAAGTAGAGCAGGTTGCCGGATTTCAGGATTATCGTGTCCTCCCCCTCTCTTCGGACTTCAGATAATCCGACAATACTCCATCGCAGCCTGCTTAATTCTTCCTCGAGTTCCGCCAGCTTCTCGTCGGCCCGGAGTGTGCGCGTGTTATATGTTACCAGGTCCAGTCGTCGGTATGTTTGGTAGCCGGATCCCGTCCGGGGATTCTTAGCACCCCTTGCCACGCCGTTGCCTCGACCGCTACCGTAGCCGAGGGTAGACGGGCTGCCGGGTACTAGGGGCCTGTTTTTGGGGGGGTTTGCCATAATCGCCACGCTTGGCAGGCGGGTTGGCGATCGCAGTATGGTTGTTACAGAGGCACAGAGAACGCTGCTGCCCATTCTCTGGTAAGTCCCTTAGTCGCCTCTTACGACACCCACGGGAAGATATGGGATGGTGCTATTCTTTACGTCCGACACCACACGGAACAGTACGGAACAGTTCTTTTTGTATAGTAAATAATTATTGTGTTGATCGTCGTCAGGATGTATCAGATATATGAATATGGATGGTTAATGTCATGTTTAGATGATTGGAGCGTTTGGCTAGGGTCTCTTGTGTTCTTCGGTATATTTTAATCATTCTTTAATAAAAAGTAATTAATTATCTTCAATAGTGTTTTATTTTCGATTTGCTCATAACTATAAATGGTGTAAAAATAACGCTAACTAATGAAACCAAAAGGTCTCAAGCTTACAAAATATTCAAAAGTTTTTTTTTAATACTAGCTTTTTTAAGGTTTACGTTGAATACCTCCGTGACACGTTCACTATCACAGTATCCAACATCACAATGTTTTGAGTGAACTTCGTAGAGTTTTGTTGGAGATTTTAATTATTATTTTGCAACACCAACATTAAATGTAAATCCTCTTGAATAGTGGCGACACTATTCCCTTCCATCTGCGACATTGGTCCAATACAGACGTACATTCTATTATTCTCGTATTTAATTGAATCTTCCCCGGCAACAACGTACCAGCACCTCACCAGCTACCTAACATCTATCATAAGCTACACAAGTTTTACCGAGATTTTTCACCCCAAAAAATGTCGTTGTCCAGTAATAACTTTTGTAAAATTACATACTCTTTGAACTTTTGCGGGGAGTCACTCAGTTTGAAGTACTATACCTAATGCTTGCTTGACCGCCGCACGAGTCCGCTTACACCTTGTATTTGCGGCTGCGGTCAGGCAGTCCAGCCGGTCTGGACAGCTTGGCGGGTGGGGCCAGTAGGCCTCGTTCATTTTACTTTAAATGTCTATTAACTTAGCAATAGGCTCGCCCTCAAATAAATGGGACTTAAACATAACCGGCGAAATGTGAGTACTATTACACCCACTGCCTAACTCTTCGGGGAATATAGGCGTAATGTTATGTTTAAATATCTAATGTACACATTAGCGCCATCTAGGTGATTCGTGTTGAATGTAGGTTCGAGACGGCGGCGGCGGGCGGCGGCGGGCGCAGCGGCGTCACTCAGCGGGGGCGTTGCCGGTGGCTCCATCTGTATCCGGGCGAATATAAGTATTGCTCGCATCAGCGCCATCTAGATCTTCTGCTCTGAACTACTTATTAGGTACCGCCAAAAGTGGCCACTTTTACCTTTTTAATCAGTAATAATTCTCTTAATTTATCAAGTCTAGAATCATGAAAAGAGATTTTAAAAATACTACAGGTTATTTACTAGTTGTTTTGGATTTTTCAAATTTAATGTGATTTTTAATGAAACGCATGAGTTGCTGGTTGAGAATAGACAATATTTTTATTGTTCATACGTATCTATGGTACATTATAATCCTAGAACACACTTTAATCACTATGAAGTAAACTATTATTGTTTTGATATTACTAAAACATATTTTAACAGCACCACTTATCAAAATAATCTAATATCAATTTATAACTAAATTAAGAACAATAACTTGACCTTGACATTCTAACAGCACCACTTAGCTAAATAATCTAATATCAATCTAAAACTAAAAGTACAATAACTTGACCTTGACATTTTTTAAACATTTTGAACCCCTAATAATTTTACAAAATAGTTATGTTTAACACCACTAAGACTTTTCGTTAATACATCGGCAGGCATCTCAGATGTTGACAGATAAACAATTTTTACAACCTTATTAGAAACTGCTTCTCTTATAAAATGATAACGCACATCTATGTGCTTAGTTCGTTTGTGAAATAAAGGGTTTTCCGTCAACTTTTGAGCTCCCTGGTTATCGTTGTAAATCAATACAGTATAGTTACAATCAACAATATCTGTTAAAAGACTTTTTAAATACATTGCCTCTTTACATGCCTCAGCAATGGCCATGTACTCGGCTTCAGTGCTTGATAATGCTACTGTTTGTTGCTTCCTGCATTCATAGGATATTACACAGCCTGACAATTTAAAACAAAACCCTGTGTAGGATTTCCTATCAATAGTATTTGAAGCCCAATCTGCATCTACGAAACCTTCTAAATTACAATTGTCTTTGGTAAACTTCAAACCATAAGACTTAGTTTTTTGCAAATATTTTAAAATTCTTTTTGCATGATGCCAATGAACTGAACTAAAACAATTATTAAATTGGCTAAGATAGCTTACACTATATGATATATCTGGACGTGTTAATACTGACAAGTACATGAGATTTCCTATAAGCTGTTGATAGGGAAACTGTTTGTCAACACATTCTGCCTTATCTAATTTCAAATTACATTCCATTGGAGTATCTTTAGTTTTACAATCAATCATATTAAACTTTTTAAGAATTTGTTTTACAAATTGTTCCTGATCAATGGAGATACAATTATTATCATATTTCACTCTCATGCCTAAACACCTTTTTATTTGACCTAAGTCTTTAATTTTAAATTTTGACGTAAGATTTTTCTTCAAATCATTAGTCATACTCTTACTATTAGAAAAAATGAAAAAATCATCAACAAATATTGCAATGATAGTCTGCTCATTTTTACACTTTTTACTATATAAACATGGCTCTGAAACTGACTTTACATAATCCATATCTATCAAACAATCATTTATTCTGGCATTCCATGCCCTAGCAGACTGCTTCAAACCATAAACTGCTTTTTTAAGTTTAAGAACACAATTACTTGGACAATTCAAACTAGGAGGTGCCTGCATATACACATTTTCTGTTAAAAAACCATTTAAAAATGCTGTAACAACATCTAGATGAGTGATTTCAAAATTAAATTTTACACTTATTGCAAATAAAAGTCTAAGTGTAGAGTACCTGAGAACTGGCGAGTAAGTCTCATTGAAATCGACTCCATGCTGCTGAGTGTAACCTTTTGCCACAAGTCTAGCTCTATACCTGATACTGTTATTGCTTTCTGGCTTCTTCTTGAACACCCATTTGCTCTGTACTACTCTGTCTGCCTCCTCTTGGCTAACAATCTCCCAGGCTTGGTTGTCTTCAAACGCTTGAAGTTCATCGGACATAGCCTGCAGCCACTTGTCTTTCTCTGGACCATTGGTAGCGTCATCATAACTTATGTCTTCAGCCCAAGACTCTAGTTCATCTGAAACACAAAGATTAGTAAAACCATACCTTTCAGGGGGTTTCCTGATACGCTTTTCCACCAATTGAGGCTCTTCATTTTCAGATAGATCTTCCTCAGATAATGTCTGATAAGAAGTTGAAGCTGTACTGTTATCTGATTCATTTACATATGTAGGATCATCCTGATTTGTCAATGTTATTTCTTTTTCTTCTGTAGAACTTTCCTCTTGCTGTTTCTCTGTCTGTTCTTCATTTATAGATATCTGAGTAGTATCTTGCTCCATTACAATGACATCTCTGCTGGTACATATTTTCTTAGTTACTGGGTTATACAATCTGTAACCCTTGACATTCTCTGGGTATCCCACTAATATGAATTGAACTGCTTTCTTGTCCCATTTCAGTCTTTTATTTTTTGGAACATGCATCATTACTGGGCTCCCAAATATTCTGACATGACTGAGATCAGGCTTTTGGCCTGTCCATACTTCAATCGGTGTCTTTTGGTCCAAACCTGAAGCTGGCGATCTATTTTTCAGGTATACCGCCGTGTTGACTGCTTCTGCCCAAAAACTTTTATCCAGTTTGGCCTCGAACATCAAACACCTTGCACGTTCAACTATTGTTCTGTTGAAACGCTCGCTGACACCATTCTGCTCTGGAGTGTATGGGTTCGTCTTCTGATGGATAATTCCACTATCTTTCAGATAATTTTCCATCATATTTGAACAAAACTCCCCGCCGTTGTCAGTTCTCAATGTTTTCATCTTTGTTCCTTTTTGATTTTCAACCATTCTTTGAAATTCCTTGAAATACTGTAGAGTCTGATTCTTCTCCTTTATAAAATACACAAATGCCATCTTACTAGCATCATCAACAAACAATAGAAAGTATCTTGCCTGTCCAATCGATCGAACCTCCATAGGCCCACACAGATCTGAGTGAACTAAATCGAGCACTTCTGTACTTCTATGTTTTCGTAATTGGAACGGTAAACGACTCTGTTTCCCTTCACAACATATTTGACAATTGGATTTCTGAATATCAGCTTTCATATCAAACGATATTCCATCTACAGCACCATTTTTCATCTTCTGCAAATCATTGCTATTTATGTGTCCTAATCTTCTATGCCACTGTTTTGCATCTGTAGTTTGAACTGCTGCGGCCAACACTTTCTCTGACTTTACTATATTTAACTTATACACACCATTCTGTAAATTTGCAATTCCAATAAGCTGATTCTGTTGGTTATGTATATAACATACATCACATTTGAAAGTAACTTTATTTCCTCTTGCTATTAACTGGCTTACTGATAATAGGTTTGTGGTTAGATTTGGTATGTATAAAATGTTGTTTACTTGAATGTTGACTTGAGAATTATTCACAATTGTAGTTATCTGTGAATCTCCGGCACAAACAACTGGCACAGTCATATTATTAGCAACAATAATTTCCTTCATATTGTGTACTTGTCTCACTTCTGACAAGTTTTCTTTACTTGATGTCATATGAGCACTAGCCCCTGAGTCGATATACCAGTCTTCCTTATTAAATTCACTGTTGAAAAATGCAGCACTAAATGCGTTTACTGGCTTTTCTTTCGTTTCGGTACACTGGTTTTTATAGTGTCCAGTTTTCTTGCACTTAAAGCATTTTATAACCTTTTTTGCATTTGACGTATGATTTGACGTTTGTTTCGCGCCTTTTACATTGACATTTTGACCAACCTTGCTTTTTTGCTTCGACCATAATGCAATTTCAGGCTGCGGTTTAAATTGTACGATCCTTTACAAACGTGCCAACGCTACAAACTAGCTGTTTAAATTGAATGTTTACCATCGGTACACATAGTACACATTTCAATTTAAACCAGTCAATAGCCCTGTAATGTCACTTCTGTCAAAAATTATAACCTCTGAACTAAACCGAAAGCACAGAACATAATATTATACCCCTCTCGGAATTATTTATTTACGTACTTTTACATTTTTCATTGAATAATATCTAAATAGTGGTGCAACAACAAACAACATCTAAAAGCAAAATAAAAACAAGTCAATTGCTTTCCTTATCACTTGTCAAATTCGAATTTGACGTCTCCGCACACACTGTACTACCAAATTTTTGTGTGCGCCGTTGGTAGCGATCGATGACGTCAATCATGACGTCACACTGCTACGAAGAGCTCACGTTTGTACAAAATAAACCGATTTTATGCACGAACACAGTACCAATAGCGCACATCGTACAATTTAAACCGCAGCCTCAGAGTCATGGTCACCGATCTCAGAACTCATATCAAGCAATTTTGTTTTAATGACATCAGAATTGATTGCAATGCCGGAATGTTCTATTGCCATAATCATTGGGGCAAACTTTTCTGGCAGCCCCGCCAACAGCAATGATCCGACCCATTCCTCGTTTATTTCAAACCCTGTACCTTTTAGTCTTTGTGCAGTTTCCACTATCTGACCAACATAACTTGTCATGGATTCACAATTATCAAGTCGAATGGATATTAGTGTTCGAAGTAGATTGATTTTTCTTGTGAATCCGCTGTCATCGAATAATTTCTGGAGTTTCTGCCACAAATCCTTGACTTTAATTTCATTTTTGATGTGCACATATAACTTGGGATCAATCGTCATGATGAGTTTTGCTTTCGCTTTTCTGTCTTCTGAATCTTTCAAATCTGCGGGAATGGCGTCGATGTCCACGCCTTCCAAGATGAGAAAATTTCTTGCAGCGAACGCCCAGTCATCATAGTTTTCGCGACCCTTTAACTTCGGCACATTTACTAAATAACCGCCTGACGACATTATAACTTATTTTCTGATACACAATATGAATTTACTGTAAAATAATTTAATAAAATTTGCCCTGGGCCCATAACCTAATGAAACGAATGAGTTGCTGGTTGAGAATAGACAATATTTTTATTGTTCATACGTATCTATGGTACATTATAATCCTAGAACACACTTTAATCACTATGAAGTAAACTATTATTGTTTTGATATTACTAAAACATATTTTAACAATTTTTAGAATAAAAGAAATAAGATGTGGGTGGCGCTAGTTTCTTAGTGTGGACCGTGAACTAAGTAGGTAATTAATCTTTTTTTCAAATTAATCAATTTAAATCATGTTTGTTTTTATTTTGCAAGGAATGGTTTTTCAAAAAGGCCAGGTGGGTAGTAGGTATCTACTCGCAATCGGCGTGCGTGTATGACCGCAATTCATATTATATTATTTTGCCATTTTTGACTGCCTGGGGGTCTAAAAGTCTGGGGGCCACTTTAGGTACTGACGCATTTACTATTATGAAAGCTCCATTTTACGTTTTTTAACGCAATTCATATTATGATCAGCTAAAGTGGAACCTATTTTAGAACCCCTGCACCTGATGTATGAATGTGGACGAGGCAAAAGGCACGTTAGGATCGTAGCTGGTAGCAGGGATCCTTGTGCGGTTTCTGCCTACCTCCATAGGAAAAGGGCATGAGATATGTTTGTTAATTATCGAAATAGCCAAACAGACACAACAAGACTGCGTTTAATTTTTTGTTCGAATTGTTTGTCTAAATTATTTTATAATATAAAGGTTTAACTTATATATTTGAAAATAATATTACCGTTTTAATATTATTCTCGAGTTCACTTTGTGGCTCGTATGAATTTATTATGCAACCTATTTAGAAATGCGCTGTGGTCTCTGTGATACAATGATCTTCATTAGTACAGGTATACGATACTCTTTTGTCTGTAGGAATGTTCATTTTTATTTGGAAAATTGTTTTTGTTAACTTATAATCTGTTGTTTCTGAAATAAAAAATATAAATTATTCTGAAAAAAAAATAGATAATTGCAAACAATTCATAATAAATCAATTAGTATAGAATTATTAAGGTCTTCAGTTGTAACGGTGTAAACATTGTTATTTAAATCCAGTTACCGTGCCGCGACAGTAACCTCCAGGCCAATGGCCAGGCAAAGAGATACCGCGGCCTCGGCACAAAGGGCTAAGAAGGAACATGTGTGGTTTTTTACCCAGAGCGGAGGAGTCATTTAATGATTTCACAAACCCAAAAAAAATAAATGGCGTGCTATTGAAGAGCTGTAGACTGCTGTAGGGTGATGATGATGAAACCATGAAAGTTCCATGGGCTTATTGACCATTAATTGTAAGCATTGCAAAATTGACTTTATATTTGTATTGGACTCGCACTGTTGGGTGGGACACACGACACAATTTGTTTTTATTGTTGTGTTTTGCAATATTATAATAAGTCACAGAGTAATAGGTAGGTAGTCGACGAAAAATGTAATTGTCCGTCAGATAGATTTTCAAAAAATATCGGACATTTACATTTTTTCTTTTATCACGTAAACAAGAAATGAAGACGATACAGCGGCGCTTCGAAAATACTGTGACATCACAGTTTGACAAATTAACGCGAACGTTACAAGACCACACACATCGACGGTTGAAAGGCTAATTGATATAAGCGACATTTTGTAAAAACTTGCAGGAGGATTAAAGTTTTTTTTTTTTTTAAAAAAAAAAAAAACATAAAAATCTGCTGTTTGATAGATATTTATTTAATTAATACAGTATGTTCCTAATTAAATAAGGCAGTTTTTTAAGTTATTACTGTTGAAAATTGAGTATTATTTTAGAAAATTTATGTCGGTTAGCCCAAAATGCATCAGATTTAGTTATTCTTTGGGAAAGGCAAAATGATTCAAATGCCTACCGTATAAATAAAATATGTAGCTGAAAGTAAACTGGCGCAAGCATCGACATAGAAGAAAATAATAAGAGGGAAAAATGAATTTAGCGCCAAGTCAACTGACATTTGAATATACCCAATGTGCATAATCAATCAACGTGATGGTGTCGTACCAGAGTGAAGTAGTTCCACGATTGAAGATAAATTATTATTTCAAGTGTAGGGCAACGTTTTTAATAAAAGAAAAGTCAGCTCTAATTCGTTATTTGCAAAACACACCGCTTTGGATAATACATTAGGTTTTTTTTTGCCTGATTATTAAAAAATACAGTGTGTTAACGAACCCTAGACGTTGCCGTCAACATGTGGACCTTTCTATTGACTAATGCAGAAAAGCAAGAGATTCATAAGAATGAAGGATGCAAAAACATCATCATCTGCCTAGCCTTTTCCCAGCTACGTTGGGGTCGGCTTCCTATCTAACCGGATGCAACTGGATATAAGTATTTTCCAAGGAGCGACTGCCTATCTGACTTCCACAACCTAGTTAATACTGGGTAATACGATACCATTTCGTAAGACTGGTTGTCAAACTTTCAGGTCTCTTGACTACCTTTATCGACTGCCAAAGAGTTAAATATGGCAGCCGGGACCAACAGTTTCATGTGCTTTCCGAGGCACGGAAGAAACTCATACCGAGTTTCTCCGTAATGGGCGGACACCCATCCACATACCAACCCAGGCAGGTGCGGCTTAACCTAAAGGTCGACCCGAGTGCCAGTTACTATTAAGCCACGAGACCCCCTAGAAGGATGCAAAAACAAGCCCCTGGGGTGAGTTAGGTTTTGTTTTGATAGTCCCGGTTATAATTTTCTCCACTGGACCGATGGATCTGACTCCACCAGTTTTTTGAGGGATCTTGAAGACACTGCCGTTCATCATCTGCGTAGCCTTTTCCCAACTATGTCGGCCTATTGGGGTTGGCATCCAGTCTAACTGTATGCAGCTGAACACCTGTTAGGTATTACATGGACCAGGTGCTTACAGAACAAGGCCATTAGGCACACAGGGACGTATACAACTGGGATGGACCAGGTGCTTATATGACCTCCACAACCTAGTAAGTAGAGGTACTGGGTAATATGATAACCTCTGATAATTCAGGTTGTCAGATTTTTGGGGTCATTGTAACGACTGTCAACAAATAACTATACCGGGGCTAAGGCCGTATACAGAAAGAAAGCTGGTAGCCGGCGTGGATCTACCAGCGCATATCGACGCATAACTTGTGGCGACGTTCGGCGCTTATCGGCGCTTGTTCATCCGCCGTTTACCTGCATGGACCGGTTCCTATAAGCGCTGGTAGGCTGCCAGCTTTCTTTCTGTATACAGCCTATCCGCTTAACGTGCTTTTCGAGACATGGATGAGTGAATCTTGGTAGGTATGTAATAATAATAATAATAATCATCATTTTATTTCAGGCAACTAAGGCCCATAAGTAAAATACATACAATAAGAATACAGAAATAACAAACTAATACATATTTAACATTACACTTTAATTAAAACTAAACACGTAACATCGGCGTCGTGTTTCGCTGCGAGGTGTCGCGTAACCGTCCTCGGAAACGTCGGTAAACGACACCTTTCGGCCAAAAGTCCTCCTTCAAAAAGGTCTGAAGATGTTGGGTTGGAAGTTTGGAACACGCACCACAAATGACTTAAAATTGATGTTGTGGCGCGATTCCAACCATTCGACCCTCAGAGTCCAGTTGGTCTTATGAGTAGGTCACCCATCTAGGAACCAACATATGCCCCAAACCGGGCCTTATATTTTCCGTTCAGGCATAACATCACGCCTGAAATCGCCGAATGTTGAGCAGAGGTCTACCTTTAAAAAATACAGAAATTAGTTCAACACTTTTATAGATTACAGGGAAACCTATAAGAAGTCTATGGTGCCAAAATAACATGGAAAATCTCTTAATATTATGCGTACAAACTTACATATTTTGTAGTTGCAATGTATGGTTAACGTGGCTCAAAAGGCTGCCATACTTAAATGGGACTGGGCAGGACATGTCTGTCGCATGCCGAACGAGCTGTGGGCCCGTAAAGCTCAGGAGTGGTGCCCTGAAACAGTTACACGAGGTCGGGGCAGACCACGAAGGAGATGGCGGGACGAACTGGATGTCTTCCTTGAGAATTGAAGAGACGTCGCACAGAGTCGTGACCGGTGGAAGGAATGGAGGGAGGCCTTTGCTCAGCAGTAGGACAACATAGGCTAGCTATAATAATAATAATATAATAATAAATAAATAAATGTAAGTTTGTCAATTACCTACAATGGTTTGGTCGATGGTACGGAACCCTTCATGTGCAAGTCCGACTTGAACTTGGCCAGTTTTTGTTGTTTTTTGTGTGCACTTGTGCCATTTGCTAAATAAATATGTTTTCTTTCTTATATTTTTTCTTAATTCTGAGGGCTACGTTTTCCCCCATATTTTAACTAAATACCTACTAACTAATGCTGTAAAATGAAAATATTGTTAAACCAAACGTTTAACAATATTTTGAAATGAGTAACCATGGAGTTTCTTGTGGGTTCTTCTCCATAGACATAATATTTCTGTCGACGTTTTACAAGTGCCCAAGTGAGCCTATGTTAAATAAAATATTTTGATTGGGTTTGATTTGACATAGACTGGGCAAGAATTTAGGCTCCGATGCTGCTACTGAGAAATTCCCGATGGAAAATCACAATGACACTTTGCACGACCCCGGAATCGAACCCAGGACCGCATGCTCAGCGCTTGCGACCACTCGAACATCGAGCCTCGTCGAGGTAGTTTCAGTAGTTACATTTAAATACCATCGTTTTTCGTTAGAGCAGTGGTGGCCCAGTGGTTGCGGCCCGACTAACGAACAGTTGGTGGGTTCAAACCCAGGCAGGCGCATTACTTTGTGTAATTTATTTCATCCCCACTGCTCTCAAAACGGTGAAGAAAAACATCTTAAGCGGCATATCTTAAGGCGAGGTTGCAGTACTTTGTTTTTACTTTTTATGTACGCACGACCTCACCCGGCCCTGCCGCGCGAGCGATATAATGCCTAAATTTTGACTGTTTTTTGCTTCTTGGAGAAAAACTATAAAGAAATTATACAATATGTTTTCAACATTTACTTCAGAATAAAAAGTTCTATCTATTGATATAACTTTTATATAAATTCATGATGAAATGTTTTAGCAGTACACGTTTGAAAAACTTTAAAAAAACTCTTATTTAGTTCGATTTTTATAGGTTCAAAAATCTTAAAAAGTACTGCAACCCCGCCTTAAAACCCAAAAATTCGAAAATATGTGGCATCTACCAATCCGCACTGGGCCCGCGTGGTGGATAGTCCATCCCTCTCCTAGAGAGGAGGCCTGAGTCCCTGCAGTGGGAACAATATGCTAATGATGATGATGTGTTTCGTTAAGGTAATTAGTGACCAATTTAAATTCGCCAAAAATATACTAAACAGATGTTTTTTTCGCGATTTCAGTTTTGGTCCCATAGTGAAAATTGTTTGTTATCATGAGTAAAATCACGTGTTTATCACAGTTACCCTATTTATGTTACAACTTCTAACTTTCTGTAAGTCTAACAGACTTACAGAAGTACCTAGTTACGTCTTATATCCTAAGTCAGTTGCATAGTTGGCCTGAAACGACTGTATCAGGCGAAAACATGAAAATGACGAATGACGAAAACATGAATCTAGACCTTAAGAAATTAAGATTTGAGAAAAAGAAAAAATATGCATAGGACATTTTTCATTACGTCACTTTTCTTTTGACAGATGGAGAGTCAAAAGTGCCTTATTTTGCAAAGTAAGACGTTTTTTAAAATCTTGAAGTATTGTAATTTAATATCCTTGTGATTTGAAGATTCAAAAACCATACATTTTTTTTGTTGCTTTTAATAAAAAATAAAACGGCCTTCAACAAATATAAAACACAAAAAAGAGAAAAATAAACTTTCAAACTTAAAAGTTACTAAAGTCGGTGACTTTTGACCTTCGTTTTTTTTTGCCACCGACTTCAGAAGCTGATTTTTGCTTCTAAAGTTTATTTTTCACATTTTTGTGTTTTATTTTTGTTGAAGTCGGTTTTATATTTTATTATTAAAAAGTTTTTTTTTTCACTTTTTAGTGGTCACATGTGCTTACACCTTTAAAGCGTACCGGCGGCGTGATGTTAAGTTATGAACTGGTGTGAACAATAGACAGACATGAGATTTCAGCAATCCCAGGCCATTTGCTAAGTATAATTTATTGAGGAGTTCCGATTCCTATCTCCGAAGTTCTTCACCAGATCTACACCAAATTGATATGGGACCACTTCGAGAAAGTACGCTTCTAGAAAACTAACCAAATCGCTTCAAGAGTGCCTATAAAGTTAGAAGAGTTCTCTCTATTTCTCCAGGATCACATCATCAAATCCTGACTTGATGATCATGGGACTACCTGGGAAGTATACCTTTTCAAACCAAATTGAAAATATCAAATCGGTCCAGCCATCTTCGAGTAATCAGGGAACATACATAAAAAAAAGGTCCGACGAATTGATAACCTCCTTCTTTTTGAAGTCGGTTAATAAAAGGAGCTCTGTACACTAAACGTGATTATGCAATCACGGATTCACGGGAGATATCCCGTAACGAAAGTGGCAATGATTAGTTAGAAATCCTTAAGTTATAACCTCCTCCTTTTTGAAGTCGGTTAAAAAACAGTGTAAGAAGTTTTTATTATAGACAAGAAACTAAACATAGTTACCTTCTAGCTAGATGGTATTTATTGGTAAAGGTATGACTTTCAAACATTTTTTTTTATTCCACACCTTCGCTAGGATTTAAAATAATAATATGCTAGTAAGTACTTATTATAGTTAAGGTATCTTTTAAAAAACTGTTAGATTTGGTAGCTATTTACCGGAAAGTAACTAAATTCTCCATTGGAATCACACAAGGATTACACACAGGATAACACAAAAAAAAATGCGAAAAAAAACGAATGCAAAAAACACAAATGAAAAATTAAAAAAAAATGCAAACGTTTAATACAAATCCTAAAAACTTATGTTACTTACGAGTATACCCCCTTTTTGCGGTACGAATTCAAGTAACCACTCAATGCGATAGTGTCCTAAATAAAGCATTGACTACCGAATTACCCCGTCTATTAAAACTACGGCTAACTCCGTCAAACACAAAAATGCAAGTGCACCAAAATGCAATTTCGTGGCGGCAGCGTGTGTTTTATAGCTCTCTTTCTTATACCAAGGTTTCTGTCGTGAGCGCTAGAGATATCAGGTCGGCCGCTACACTGGCACGCGCCTTAGTCAGTGCAGTGCTGTGAACCGAGGTGGTTGTGTCGTATTTCCTCATTTTTTTCGTTTCCAAAATTACGTATTTACAAACTTTTCTGTTATTAATTTTAAATAGTGACTCCATTCATTTATGAATGACAACCTGAAACGTGATCTAAGTGACTTAAATACAGTTTAATTTCCCTTTTTAGTTTTCTTTGCCGTGTTAAACTATTGTTTTAATTTGTGTGTTGGTTAGCTGTTGGTGTTTTAACCTTGTGTTTGTTGATTGACGTGTGTTTTTTCGGCGGGAGTTTATTTTGGCGCGTATGATGTAAGCGGCGAATGGTGCCGGGTTTGATTCCCGTGTCGTTATGGAGCAAGCGAGGTGTTGAATACAGAATATGCATACTTCAATAATGATGGTGAGTAATTTAATTGATTGGTTTATTTGCACTATATTTAGGTATTGTGAGGTGTTAGGTATAATTGTGTTTGTTTATACACTTGTCTGTTAAGCACTTTTTAAGTGTAATGATATGAAAAAGGTGTACGTTTAAATCGAAAGTATAATTACAATAATAATACAACAAACCATTGTATGAAACGGGTCCCCTACGTTTCTTCGAAACACTATTCTTCGAAAATTGTTTCACCGAACACTATTCACCGAAGCCTTCATACCTACTGCAACGTTTTGTTTGGAAACTGGTCAGTGGGTCGTCTTAGGGGCGTGTTTGTAGGATTAGGAATGTATACTATAAGGGCAATATGAGCAACAAAGAAAAGAAAAATAAAACAAAAAGATTTAAAAAAAAATTGCCGCTAACATTATTGTCTTTTTTGTCGGGAATTTCTCAGTTTTATTTATTGCAGTATCGGGTTGAACTAGGCCATGGAAACCATTTAGGTTCCCAGACGAATGGTCACCACGAACAACACCACTAACTTTTATGCCTGTATAGCCTTTACTTTTAAGTCACTTTTACTTCTAGACCAGTCAGTTACCTTTATTATTATGTATACAGTAGCATCCCGATTATCCGAACCTCGATTATCCAGATATCCGATTATCCGAACTCATTGTTCACAGAATCACAGCTCTAATTTTACCATATTTTTATCTTAATGACGTCATTAAGTCATTATATATTGTAAAACACTATCTATAATCCAGAGTTTTCGGAATATGGAATACCCCTGGTTTTAAATGATCATTAGGATTCTACTTAATGTACTGCCAATTTCTCTAACAATAAAATAAAATAATTTATCATTCCTTAACCTCCGATGACGGTGATCAATGAATAGCCCACATTGTAACCGAATCATAAAAAAAAACAACAGACTTACCAAAACATTATTTTTTTAAATGACGTTGCCCCACACTAGGAATTTCTCCTGTATCGTGGGTGCGTTTACAAACATTTAAACTCACATACACGAATCAAACACCCTGACCCGGAACACCTACCTGAAAGAAAAAAACAAAAAAAAAATGGAATGATGAAGAATGATGATGATGATGAATGATGTTGATGAAATGCTACCAAAAATGAAGTTATTCGGAAATAAGGACTAGAAAGGGCTAACGACCAAGGAAGGGTAAACAAACAGCCTATTTACCTGTAAGTTATAAATGTAACGATAAACCGTTGGTACAGTGGTCACAAGCGCGACTGCTGAGCGCGAGGTCCTGGGTTTAATTCCCGGGCTGGGCAAAGTTTTTTTCTGTTTTTCCCATCAGGTAATTCTCTGTAGCAGTCTGGTTTTGGGCCCAGTTGATGGCAATAGGCTCGTCCCCTTTTATATAGAACCTAACATGACTAGCGAAATGTGGGTGTACTATTTGGTACCTACCTACACCTCTGCTTAACCCTTCTGGGATTACAGGCGTGATGTTATGTTTAGAGGGACGGGAAAATAAGACTGTGGTTATTTGAATATACAGCTTGAATAAATAATGCCTACAAAATGATGCAGCGGCTCATGAATGTAGGTTATCGTAATATTTGCGTTCTCAAATGAATGTACAGAAGCTAATTATAAACTGTAATTATCACAATCGATTTCACTGTTTTAATAAGAACTGCCACTCAGGTCGATCTTTAGGCAAAGCTGTGCTTGCCTAGGTTGGTCTGTGGATGGGTGACCGCCCGATATACCGAGTTTCCTCCGTGCCTCGGAAAGCACGTTAAGCTGTTGGTCCCGGCTGCCATATATATATAGATCTTTGGCAGTTGTTACAGGTAGTCAGTGACCTGAAAGTCTGACATTCAGTCTTACCAAAGGGTATTGTATTACCAAGTATTAACTGGGTTGTGGAGGTCAGATAGGCAGTCGCTCCATGTAAAATACTGATAATCAGCTGCATCCGGTTAGACTGGAAGCCGACCCCAATATAGTTGGGAAAAGGCTAGGCAGATGATGATGATGATTATGCTCACCCGGACAAAACGGGACTACAATCATCATCTGCCTAGCCTTTCCCAACTATGTTGGGGTCGGCTTCCTCCACAGACCAACCTTGCAAGCAGGGCTTAACCAAAAGATCAGCCCGAGTGGCAGTTATTATTAAGCCAAGTGTCCATATATTAAAATATTAAACTGTAAAAAATCAAAATCAAAGCATTTACCTATTTGAAGTAGGCTTTTGAATAGTCGAATTAAACTAACTGCGGCACTCAGAGATATCCAACGATTACTCAAGCCGCCACCCAGCAAAGACCTGACATACTTTTGTATGACAAAACTGCCAAAAACCTTTACCAAGCGACGGCCCAAGCAACCACTGAAGCTCTCCGAGTGCGGCAGCAAACTACTGAACTAATGAAGCTAACAAGAGATGTAACCTCAGACTAAGAAAAAAAGGGTCTGAGGATGAAACAAGGACAATCGATTTCACTGTTGAACCAAAGGTTGACTGCCGCATTCGCCTTGTTCTGTTCTGTCTCCTGCTGATATGGAGGGAAGTGGAAATTATATTTTTTCCTACTCCTCCGCTATTCTTTTCTGATTAATTTCGTTGTTCATTGTCTCGGCGCTTTTCTGTGGTCGCCAGTCGCCACTGTTGATCCTGGCTAACAGGAGTTACAGTGGTTTGGGAATAGCGTGGCGGGCTTGTCCTTTTCTTGTGTTTTTTTTTTTCCGCATTCGTCTAGTGGTCGCAAGCGCGACTGCTGAACACGAAGACCAGGGTTTTGTATCCGGGCTGGGTAAAGTGTTATTTGGTTTTTACATCAGCAAATTCTCAGTAGGAGCCACGGAGTCTGGATTTGTCCCCGGTTGATGAAAATAGGCTCGCCCCCTATTACAAGGGACTTAAACATAACTGGCGAAGTGTTTGTGTACTATTATGTACACCTCTGCCTTTCCTTTCGGGAATTACAAGCGTGATGTTATGTCATCATTCCTGACTATCTGTCTTCTTTTTGGAATTCTTTATGTGCTCAGTTTGTCGTGGTTTTGAACTTAATGTAGAAGCATAGGCAAAGTATGTATTCCTCATCATCATCATTAACAGCCTATAATGTTCCCACTGCAGGGACTCAGGCCTCCTCTCTAGAAGAAGGATGGGACACCACCACGCGGGCCCAGTGCGGATTGGTAGATGTCACATGTCTTCGATGTTTTTGGTTCTAAGACATGCCGGTTTCCTCACAATATTTTCCTTCACCGTAGTGAGAGCAAATATGTATTATTTTAAACGAAAACATTGCCAACAATATGTCATATGCAAACGTATCTTACGTTTCCGTACAATTGAACAATAAAAAAATACTACAGACTCCATAACGGTGAGATAAAAAGGAAGCGAGCATGACCTTGCGTACTCATTTGCTGGCAACCCTGACCAGAACAACAGCGCTGTATGTTATGCAATAGACACACAGTCACACCACCGATTAGAATCTATGAATTATTTTTCTTGGCAACACTGATATTTGTTTCCTTGTGTCGGATACGGATTGACTTGTCTCTTTTGAGTTTAGATGGTAAATATAAAAATATCTAGCTGTTACGTAACCTTACAATATAAAACAAATAAATAAAATTGAAGTACCTATCTCTTTGCAATTCCAAAGTTAGCTTTTTACTGTATGTATATCAAGTCAGTCAGTCGCGCCAACTCTAACCAGAACAACGAATCAATTAATTGTTTTTCTTGGCAACACTGTTTTTATATTTCCTCTAAAATAAATGAAGGCACGACACTAGTATCAGAAACAGATTGAGTTATTTCTTTGGAGATAAGGTGGTCATTATCATATTCCTGACCTTGTTGTATTCTATTTCTTAATTCTTTCTTATCATTACGGCTCTATAGCCAACTGACCCCACTCATTTAGGACCCACGATCCAACCTCGATCCAACGTAATCCAACTTATCTTTGATCTCCCTCCATTCATCTCTTTTTTGGTTACATGTATTTCATCCCTCCTCATTGCAATACATATCCATAGGTTGTAAGTATAAAAATATTCAGTTTTTAGGTAACAACATACAATCTATACAAATTATTAAGATAATTAAAGTGTATCATTTTAAAATCACAACTTTTTACAGATTTTTTATAGGGTAAATTTAACAATTATGTCAGTCGCTCCAATGTAAAATACTGGTATTCAGCTGCACTGCAAGCTGACCCCAAAATAGATTGGAAAAGGCTGGGCAGATGACGATGACTTACAGAACAATGACTTTTGATCCTACATTAACAAAAGGAAATAGACCAATCAAATCCCAAACTTTTACCGAGCAACCTTTTAATCATAGACTAGCTTTTTCCCGCGTGAAAATTCCGGTTTTCCATACAAACTTTCATGCCCTATTTAACTTCCTTAGGGATTGAATTTCAAAAAATCCTTCCTTATTCCTTGTCTACATAATAGACGGAACCACTATGCAAAATTTGAGCTTTCAAGGTCCAAAGGTTTGGGCTGGGCGTTGCTGAGTCAGTCAGCGTCAGGATTCAAATACAAAATTCACTTTAAATTAGAGAATAAATTGATAAAGTTAACCTGGGTCCATTAGGACGTGTTTAACCGGTCATAATTCAAAAGTGAGAAGCCACGAGCACCTCCAATACAATAGAGAGCCCCCTAGGGTGCTATAACAAGGTTCAATGGAAATATTTCTTTACAGATGTTTAGGGCTCGACTCTCGAGTCGTATTCGTTTGCACTTGAATTATTATTAACTACAATTTATTGGCCGAAGCTTAAAGGGTACTACTGGTCTTGCCACATCTGCCGCATGTAAAACTACCATTATTTTATGTGACCTATCACTTTATGAGTCGCGTAATTCAGTTTAATATAAATTCATTATTCCTCTGCCCTTATCCCATTTTTTAACCGACTTCTAAAAAAAGAAGGAGGTTCTCAATTCGGATGTTTGTTTGTTTTTTTATGTTCGTTCGGGCATAACTCCGTCGCTTGCTAAAATGCTAACCGATTTGAAAAATTATTTTTTGTTGGAAAGGGTAATACTTCCCAAATGGTCCCATATTTTTTTTTATCGAAATCGGACCAGCGGTTATTGAAAAATCGACAAAACTAAAAAAAAAGCTACATTGTCCACATTATGACCCATGAACTTGAACTTACATGTGAACCACAAAAAAGTGAAAAATAAAAACTTTTTAACAAAAAATAAAACCACTTCAAAAAAAAACACAAAAAAGAGAAAAATAAACTTTAGAAGAAAAATCAGTTTCTGAAGTCGGTGGCAAAAAATTAAATCAAAGAAACAAAAGTCAGTCGGTTTTATTTTTTGTTAAAAAGTTTTTATTAGGGTCAGTGCAGCTTATGTCTTATTCTTCCAAAACTTCTCTAAATATTACTCCTCATCTCAGCAGTTACCGCTTTTCGTCCATCCATCGTTTCTAAGGTTTCAATTAAGTCTGGGTTTATTTGGCATCGCTGCAAGAACCAGACTTTAGCACGAAGTCGAATGTAGTGTAAATCACACGACTTTTCAAATGATTACTACGAGTATCGTTCATTTGACTTTTTTTGTTTTGGGGGGGGGGGTTTGAAATCATCAAATAACCCCCGCTCTGGGCAGAGCAGAAGGGAATGTCAGACTTCTACTGACCAAAAACCCATGATCCTTGATCTCTTTCGAAAAACCCACAGCCCCGACAGGGTGAGAACCAGACTACCACGGAGCCGAATGTAGTGTAAATCACGCGACTTTTCAAAACGCACGATTAAAATGATTACTACGAGTATCGTTCGTTTGACCTCACTCTCACAATCGAACAAGGATATCCATACCTATGAAATATGCAAATACATTTATAATTCAAGCGGTAAGCGTGGCGCCTCGATGCTAATCCAATGTTAAGATGGGCTCAAGTGCCTACAATCAGACATAATTAACTTTCTTGGATCAACTGCCTTCATTACTTGAGATATCTGGTGTTTTCGAAGATATTTTCACAATTTAGACACCAGATATTTTCACAATTTGGTCGTTACATTTTGGAACTATGATGAAATTATAGACACAATTTAAATAATGGTCAAAGAGGGGCAAAATATTAACAGTCGTAAAGCCGCGCTTTCCAATGTCGGTCTATGGACGGGTGCCCATAAATTACAATAAGTACCGAGTTACGTCGATGCCTCTCCCGACTGTCATTCTTAGATTTATCTTTGACAGTCGTTAGAGATACTAAGTGGCCTAGTCTTACCTAGGCGTATCGTATTATCTAATACTAACTCATTGTGGCTTCAGACTCTGATATGCATTCGCTCCACTTATAATACTGGCACTTAGCTGCACTCGGTGACAAAGAGTTAAGTTACGTTTGTAATTAGGTACAAATCATGATGTATTTTGAAACGAAAAATAATCCTCGATCTTCAAATATTTTGTATGCTAGTATTTCGAATGAGCTTATTCACAGGACCAACAATGTAAAACCAAGTTTACTTTTGCGGTACAAAATGCTGTTTATTTTGTATTTACACACGTTATAAATCATCGCTAAGTAAAGCATTTGATTCATGTTACGGCTTCTTGCTCCGTAAATCTTTTGAATCACCAGACAATTTACCTTTATTGATGTAATTTGCGTTTATTACTAACACCTACGCTTTGACTTTCTATTAAATGAAGTTATGATTAGATACTACTAGCTTTTGACCGCAGCTTCGCCCGCGTGATTGTCGAAAAATATGCCAATAAACTTTCATCCCCATTGACCTCTCTCGTCTCTATATCTCGTCACCGGACTTACCTTGTCAGTTCTGGACGCCAAGGACAGCCTATTTTTTTGGAGGGTTGAATATCATCAAACGACTCCTCCGGCTCTGGGCGGAGCGGTGGGGAGTGTTAGACTTCTACTGACTTAAAACCACCCATGTTCGTTCTTAGTCTTTTGTGTCCAACACCGGGTATCTCTTTAGACAACCCGTAGCCCCGACAGGCCCCTCCCCCGTTGGTCCTCCCGACTGTCATTTGTTTCAGTGGCCCGAAAATCTGACAACCAGTTCAGACTGGTTGTCAGAGTAATATGATACCCCTAGGTATATTACCCAGTTCAACATTGGTTGTAAGAAATCAGACAGGCAATCACTCGGTAAAATACTGGAATACCCTAAAATAGTTAGAAAAAACAAGGCAGATGATGAAGTGTCAATAATGTATGTTCAATTATTATCATTTTTCAATTAAAGTCAATATTTATAATGACCGTTTAGGTGCAGTAAGTAATAAACAAATATCGATAAAAACTGTTGACTTAGATAGTGCAGCCCATACGTAAACGTTTACCTGTAATTTTTATCGTACGATAAGTCCGTTTTGGGTGAGCCCGATAAGACAGAAGTCGCCAAGGACATATCGATAAGTTTCTGAGACTCGTGATAAGAGCACCATTAGTGTGTTGTGTGGGTTAAAACAAATATTATTTGAAGTTAAAAAGTAATATAATAAGTTTGACCGTTGACGTGATGGCAGTTTTGAGGAATGTTAATGGGTATACCAATAGAGGAAGATCAAAAAGACGATGGATGGACTGTGTGAAGGATGATAGAGCAATTAACGAGGTTTCTGATAAGATGATCAGTAAAAGAAAAGTATAGAAGAAGATTATGTTGCGCCGACTCATTGAATCAATGAAAAAAGAATTGGGATCTTGGCAAGATAATGATAAAGTTTGACTGTTGACGCTAAAAAGTAGACGTTAGAATGAAAGAAAGAAAAAGTATTTATTGCTTTCACAACAGGACAAAACACACTCACTAGAGTATGATTATTGACGATTACTAGATGGTAGACCATGGTCTGATTGCTCCAATTTATAAGTACAATTTTGCACTCTTTCATTGCATGTAGATTTTACTGTTTCAAGTGATGTTAGTAGTTCTAGGTCGTTTCCCAAAATTGATAGCGACGAAATAAGTGAAAAAGATTCAAACTAAAATACAGATCCTCCAGAAAAAGTATGGGCTAACTCCGAGGACAGGTGATGATTCCCGAATCATCACCTGTCCTCGGAGTTACTCTATCTCGGAGTTGCGACGTACTTGCTAATTCAAAAACAAAAATACCTTATCCGAACAGCCCCCCCCCCCATATCTCCGAAACTACTGAGCCTAAAATTCTGAAAAAAAAAACAGCAATCGAATTGAGAACCTCTTCCTTTTTGGGAAGTTGGTTAAAAATAAAGAAATTTGTTTAACACTTATAGATTACAGGAAAACCTATAAAGAAGTCTAAGTACGGAATCCTTCATGTGCAAGTCCGACTTGCACTTGGCCAGTTTTTATTTAAATTATTGGCATTCTGTCCTCAGAAATATATGCCAAGACCATCTGGCGGAAGCCTCAGTTCAATATCTGTATCACAGGGGCAACAGCCCGTAACTAAAACGACAAATGATTTAAACAGTATAATAAAAACGGAGTCGACTACAACAAAATGGTTGTCTTATTAATAATTTGATTCGTATTTTACTAAATAAGAATAATATACAATGTACAGACGCTAGCCAGCTTATCAAGCTACTACAATCTGCCAATTTTTTTAAATAGATTTTCAACCAGCAAAGGTGCAAGGTTTATTTGGGAGATTTAGCAGTTTCGGATAGATTGATGACTATGTTGATGTGCTAGCGTCTGTCACAGATATTATAATACTTCGTACAGATACCCAATCCCATACAAAGAAATGACAACTCCCTAAGTCATCTTATTGCTCGTTTTATATTCTTTCCTCCATTATTTCAACAGATGGCAGCACCAGCGTCGCACTAATTGCCACAGACTGGAGTTTTACAACGCCATCTAGGAGTTCACGTTTCGTGTTATGTAGTTCCGGAACTTTCGGGTTCAGTAAAATGAGATAAATATGTAATTATTTCGCTAAGAAATGTTAAAAGATGTGTTATATTTCTATAAACAGTCATACATATGCTTTTTAATGGTTAAATTTAATTAAAATTATACAGCAGTTACGATTATTGTATGTGGCAAATTGAGTAAAACGCCATCTATTGCAAACAGCTCTAGAGAAAATGATTTACAGATGGCTTACTTTTGACAACTTTATCAATCTATGGGTACGAATTGAATTATAAGTCCTCCTTTAACCTTTTTTGTTGAAATAACGTGATAAATGAGTGTAAATAAATAAATAAGCGTTAAACATGGAACTTTTGATTTTTGCAAATCTTATTTCGGCCGAAATCTACCGTTTATCGCATTTATGCGATTGTTAATTTCATTACTGCTACCTATGCTGCCGTCTATTGTTTTTTTCAAGATTAATTATAATTTGTTCGAGTTGTGACCCCATGCGTCTGTACACACGGCTACACATCAAGCTATACATTTCCAGTATAAGCTGGTCTTGCATTGTATAGGATTTCCGTACAGTGCCAGATCAGCGTAAACTGGAAATGTATAGCTTGATGTGTAGCCGTGTGTACAACGTACAAAAAGGTTTGGCTCCTACATTCTTGCTTAGTTCGTTTGCTTTTAAATTTGAGTTTTTGTTTGTTGATGGTTCATAGTTCTGTCTGTTACCTACGTATGCCAAGTCATGTAAAATTTTAAGCTACCCGGTTTCTGAGTGCAGAATTTGTCAAACTATTTTTTGTTTTTTTTAGCAATAAAACGTGCCGAAAGAAACACAAGTTTTGTATTTACAAGTTTACAAATTCAAAATGTTTTTATACACCCAGTGGCTAACAAAGAGCTTTTTATTTACTGTTATCGATGCATCAAATACCGATTTTCGAGTGACATTAGTAAAAATTGCTTAATTTATTGACCAACAAAAAATTATGCAACTTCATCATTAATAATAGGGACTGTCATTGTTATGCATATCAGAAACATTGCTAATACAGATCACGCATTCGCATAAGTTATTTTATAATCGTTGGTTACTTCTGGGAATAGTGTTATCATCATCTATTGCTAAACAAGTCATGAATATTTTGTCTTTGAATTGAAGGCCTATGACAGGAGTAAGTACCCTTTTTGCATATTCTAGCCAAGCTTCACATTTACGTATCATAACAGCACGCTTATAATCCCAAAGGATTTACACATATCTAGCACCGAAAACGCCTGGAGAACGATTAAACACGTATAATTGGTCGATGAAACACGTCATGAAAGGAACACTTCCACTTTCCCTCAAAAGGAAATTTATGGACACCTGCATCCTTCCCACTCTCACTTCTGGAGCTCAAACGTGGTCATTAACAAAGTGTCAGAAGTACGCAGTCGGGGTCAGCCAGCGAGCCTTGGAGCGAAGTATACTAGGAGTCAACATTTCTGTTGTGTCAAAGACTCAAATCGCAAACGTTTGCAACGCAGCCGCCAAATTAAAATGGAACTTGGCAAAAGTGGCTTTAAATTGTGTTCCGAGCAAAAGGAATAGGCGACGCGGTAGGCCCAGAAGGAGATGTAGATGGCATACCGAGCTGGACCCTTTCCAATTGCAAAAGTTGCAGGGATCCCTGCAACCTTGCAATGCTGAATATATGCATCATCTCATGGGACTGGTCGATGTAGCGACACGTAGAGAGACCTTGAGAATTTGAACTTATTCCTTTTAGCTTAAGGGGAACCTAGGTCCTATGTGGGGTTGGGCTGGGCGTGGGTTAGGTGGTTTTCTTCAGTGAGTGTGTACCTAAGTGACATTTTTTACTACAAGAATAGAAGGGTGTGTGTGATAAGGATAACAAATAAATCGTCCTCTTTACACGCCTTCAATGAATCAACCTAACCTTTTATGGGCCACAGAAGGACAATGCATATTGTACAAACTTTTATTTAACTCGCAAAGTTTGTTTGTTTCAGTCAAATATTGCAACTGCATATTAACAGACATCCCCAACCGCTTGAACTGGAATTTAGCAATGACGTCATTCTAAATCCAATCCATAAATAGGCATTAATTGAAAGGGTCTGCTGAGAAGAATATATATATTTAGAATTTAGAATAGTGAGTGATGAACTCGGAATGTATCTTTGTGAATATAAAAAAAAAACTTCACACCTATTTTTAAAAGTGAAAAAGTTTCTGTAAGGCTGCGGTTCCACTGAGGCGGAGCGGAGCAGAGCGGAGACGTGCTGTGCCGCGAATCGCGATTCACCAATCATATGGCTTGAAATCCACATCAAGAAACCACAATCAAGATTTCAAGCCTTGTCAATGGTGAATCGCGGCACTGCTCGTCTCCGCTCCACCTCAGTGGAACCGCAGCCTTATTACTCATGGATGTCTCTCCTTCATAGGTCGTCTGTGTCCCAGCACTGGGAACATAATGAAGGCATAATGCAACTCCCGATCTCACTAAACTGACTGATTACAACTCGATCAAAACGTGAATCAACCAAACGGAAGCACAAGCGCACACGCGCGTCTAAAATTAACACGTCGCGTTGTGAGTAAAAACCGCGCAATGTAAACAGTTTACATCTATACGGCAGTACTTGACGACGGGAAATCGATTGATTGCAGACATACCTAATCTTGGTATACTCACCGTTACTCACGAGAGGACTATCTGCCGCACTCAGAGAGCTTTAATGATTACTTAGGTCATCACTTAGTAAAGGTTTTGACAGTGCGTCTAAAATTAACACGTCGCGTTGTGAGTAAAAACCGCGCAATGTAAACAGTAGCTCTACCATGAGTTTACACAGCAAAAACTCGCTAGCGTCTCCGTAAATTAGTTGTATGACATATTGTACAGCGCCCCTAGCGCTCACAGAAAGAATTAAAAATCATACCATGAGCGCTATAGATTACGAAAGGTTTAACACCTAGCGTAATCTATTCGATAGTCACTAACGTTCTTCAGCTGTCACCATACAAAACGGAACCATGAGTCACTAATTTCACTAAACCTATCGAGTAAGACGCTTACTTTAGTAGTTACGTAGCTCACTAGCATTTTTGCGTGTGAAACATATGTTTACATTAAAATTATATACGTTTTTGAGTCTAATATAGTCAAAATAATGTCTGCAAGTGGTTATTTAGCATGGAATATGTCAGTGGTCGCTAAATTTGAAGACCAACGACTTGAATAACATGAATTTCAAGCCAAAATGTTAGATACCAATTGGAAAATATAATTTTGAGGAAAGTTCAAACTTACCTTTCTATAAACTCTACCAACAATTGAAACTGTGTGACACTGGTCCTCATTGTATTAAATAATCTGTTTGAATCTATAGTATACTTTTAAACTACACAACGCAGCTCTGTCACTCAAGGTCAACTATCAAAATTACAAATTGAATACACGACAGTGACATATTATAAGGAATAAAAATTCAAAAACCACTTCACACTATGTGTAGTCTACTATCTGTCAACTTTTCAATTTCGTCGGTTTATTTGTGTAGATACCGTTCTCTCTTCTTATTAGTGGGAAAGAAAGAAACAAAACATGAGTAGAGTGAAGTTAGCTAGACGACACAATCTATCGAGCTTACCTAAGCGCCTGCGTAAGACTCCGTAAATCTCATGGTGCAAACATAATCGTAATCTATTTGATCCACGTTAGCACGCTAGCGAGTACAACGCTAGCGATTAAGTTTTCGATGACAACTCATGGTAGAGCTACAGTTTACATTTAGACTGTAGTACTTGACGATAGGAAATCGATTGATTGCAGACATAATCTTGGTATACTCACGTGAGGACTATCTGCCGCACTCAGAGAGCTATAATGATTACTTAGGCCATCACTTAGTAAAGGTTTTGACAGTGCGTCTAAAATTAACACGTCGCGTTGTGAGTAAAAACCGCGCAACGTAAACAGTTTACATTTAGATGGCAGTACCTGACGACGGGAAATCGATTGATATGAACAGCTTAGTAATAGGGTATTTCACCAAAAAAATCTAATTAGTCCGTCAGATGGATTTTCAAAAAATAAAGGACACGTATTTTTTCTTTTTTCACGTAAACAAAAGATGAAGACGATACAGTGCTTCGAAAAGTCGTGTCAAGTCGTGTGACGTCACAAGGTTAGTACTTTTTTACTCACAAAGTGATGTCAAAAGCCCCCACTCATAATCTTTGACACGTTTTATTTCCGTCAATTTTTATTTATTTTAAAAACTAAAAAACACGTATCTAATATTTTTCGATAATCTAACAGACGGACTAATTAGATTTTTTGGGTGAAATACCCTATTAATGTACTTAACATCACGCCTGTTTTTACTAAAGGGTTAGGCAGAACTATAGACATATCATCATCTTCTGTCAAGCCATGTGGGGGTCAGGGGTCAGTTTACTGTCTCAGGATGCAACTGAATACCTACCAGTTTTTCAATAACGAATGTCTCAGTAGCAGGTGTAGCAGACACGGAGTCTGAATTAGTGCCCGGTTGATGGCAATAGGCTCGCCCCCTATTACATGGAACTTACACATAACCGGCGAAATGTGGGCGCACTACTAAGAAACGCGATGATGATCATGAATCATGAATTCATGATGTATGTATGCCTACGGTTTCGCCTGCGGTTTCGCCTACGTGAGTTTGGTAGTAGTTCTTTGTTATTTAATAGTCAAACGAACTTACCTGTAAGTGAAGTTCGATGGTAATTATACTTGTTGTTGTATTGTCCGAAGATGATTAGGAAGACTAGTGTAGTCTCGGCTTTTAAGTCACCGACGCCTACATAAGTTTAAAGAAAAAAGTTTCTTTCCGAACGCAAATGCCTCCTGTCATCCGCTTCTGAAAATAGGTTCATTAAGTTCATAGCAATTTATTGGTTTTACAACATAGGGTTCATGCTCATATGACTATATAGCATGAAGATTCTGGGTCGGGTGGGACTAATCATCTTCGGACAATACAACAACAAGTATAATTACCATCGAACTTCACTTACAGGTAAGTTCGTTTGACTATTAAATTATACTTGTTGTTGTATTGTCCTCGATGATTAGGAAGACTAGTGTAGATGTTTAAAGACTAGTTGTAAAATCAACAAACATTTATATAAAATCAATAATCATTTATATAAAAGCATTAAGCATTCATATAAAATCAATAAACATTTATATAAAAACATTAAACATTCATATAAAATAGGTAAACATTTATGTAAAACCTATAAACATTTATACAAAATCAATAAACATTTAATTAATAAACATCTGTCTAAAGTCAATAAACATTCAGATGTAATATAATATAAAATAACTAATAAGTCATTTTTTACAGTTCAGGTTTAATCATTACCAGTGTTATTAAAAATTGCTTCAGAGAATTTTCTATTGTTCACTATTGGTAAATTTTTAACTAATTTCTTCTATCATATCCACAGCTGTAGCTGGGCTTTCATACTCCATATTCTATTGCTAGAGAAAGGAACAGTTATAAAAGGTTGGCATTTGTTTGGCCCAGAAAAGTTAGCATATCAATCCTTAAAGTAATACGATTTTGTGTAATCACTCATAATAAATATATATTAGAGATATTGTTTGCACTTTTCCACTTGTGGTTATTTATTTATTTATTCAATAGTTGTACAATTACATTTATATAATAAGTTGGTGCAAACATAAACTCATTCGAGCAACAGTAATAACAGCAACAGTGGTAACAGTAGCAGTTAGTGGTTCTAACAGTAATATAGTTACCGCTTTCTTGATAACAATTTGTAAATCACTTTGTTGAATGTAATCTAGTAGAGAGAGAATAAAACACTGAAAACATCCCAATTCCCAAGAATTCTCTGGATCTTGGAGGACTTAACTAGTCTCTGAACAGTATTTTGATATTTCATCTGTACCTTTATGTGGTCTTATAGTTAGAGATAGAGCTGAACTAACAGAATATGAAAATAGAGGAAAAAACCTTTTTTAATCCTCAAAACGAAAAGACTGAATAACTTCAGTGATGGTTTGCTAATGCATATAATATTTTAATTACTTACAGTATCTTGTCTTGTCTATACAATTGCAGGTAATGAGGCAAGCATTAATATTCTGTATTTTTAATTATTGAATTCCTAATAATATCAACAGCTTCATTACTAGTTCCAGAAAACCTAAAATATATTCCTGATAATACTCCTGCCATCAATCCCAGTTTTTTTTTTTGTGAAAAAAGGGATGTAACTATTTGAAATTATGTAAAGTGCAGGTTCCTGTATCACAAAAGTATTAAATTAAATAATGGAAAAGACCATGGTTGAGTAAGGTATCTATTTCCTATAATACCAGTTGTTTGTCTGTAATTATCTTTTCTATAGGTTCCAGAGCCATAGAGAATTTGAAAAAAGTATAGAATAAATGATATTGGTCTCAATACCATTCCTTCCATTGCCACCTTGTATTGGCAAGGAGCATCCACCACTTATCACAGCGCAACCCCTGGAGATCCCAGAGTCATGATGCATAAGTGTGATATTTTGTGTTAGTCCATGATACAATTATTAATCAATTGGGGGTTCACCCAATACGGATATAATATTTTGATAATTTAAAAACACCTAAGATTCCCTTCCACATTCAAAATCTGCTATCATAATATTACCTTTGGTATTTATGTAAGTAATATCGAGTAAGTAACCATCTATTTAGATTCGCACCAATGCTTTTCAGAAATGTATGTAATAGCTCATCATAAAAAAGAGTATAATAATGTATCCATTATGTACCTACTATAACTATGTTTAATAAATAAAAATTTTGATTCTGTAGTTATATTTTCAATTCTTGAAAAATTTCAATAACTAGTAAATGACTGACTGAACACTTAAGCCCAGAAAAAAGGGGCAGCACTCAATTTTGATATGAAAAAACTGAGCTGAATCTACAGTTCATAGTATAATAGCAATCTATGGGCCACACCATGCGGGAGAAGCATCTGTGAATATTTTTATTAACTCAAAAGAACTGGCTATGTTTATAGACCAAGCCAAATGATATGATATATTCATTGCAGTGTTTATATCATAATTATCATAAAAACAAACTGGCAAAAAAGAGGGTGTACTATTAGGTACCTCTCTGCCCAATCCTTCGGGGATTACAGGTGTGATGTTATTTTACCATAACTATCTCTTAGAACAAGGTATTTGTTCCATTCGAGTTTCTTAGTGAATAGAATCCTATAGTAATGGCTGGACAATATTAAAGTTTTAAAACCTTAAAAACAATTATAATTCGACTTTTTATCAATAAATTCTAAATTATTTCTTTTCTCTTCAGTGATGTTAAGGCTTGTCTTGACTTGTTAAGCTATGTGAATAGTATTAAGAAGTAAACCTAGAAGTTTACAGTGTCGGATAGGTATGAAATGACATTTCTCTTTGGTTCTGGTGATTGCATGTTTTCTAAACATTATACATCTCTTAAAAAATTAAAAGGCCTCTCTAAGGGTCCTTTGAAACCTGTAATGGGTTTCAATGTTTTTGTTATTTATGTTTATGGGGCTGAACATAATATTGAAAACATAGCATTTTCCTTGTCTCATGCAATAAGCATCCAATCCAATGTGACAAGAAAAAACCATTATTCTGTAAAAATTGGTATACTGTTGTATACTAGGTCATCTCCAAGTAAACTAAACATATGTAACGCCTTTTACATAAAAAACGGAAAGCTATATTTTTGTGCCTTTGACAAGGAAAAAATGGTAAGCAAAATTGTTTTTGTAAACATGCCTTTGGGTAACAAAATTCCATTGCTATGAAAGCAATTCACTTCTCTATTTCAGATACTATCTGAATAAATTCAAGTATAGAGATTTTATCATCTAGAGGAGTATCACTCCATCACCACCATCCAATTAAGAATAACTGGGTCGCTTGAGTGACTAGTTTCCAATCATAAATTATATTTTAGTCCACCAACCTGTGAATTTAGGGGGATGATTTCTCCTGGCCACCTGTCTGCTGCACTCGTACTCTTGATGACGCCCCCCCCCCCCCTTTTTTTTGCATTTCTGCCAGAGGAGGGCCCCGCCAGTTTTAAAAATTTATTGTTAATTTTAGGAGCATTTGCTCTGGGCACCCATGTGCTCTCTCTAGGAGTGAATTTTATGTTACACTCATCTTTAATCCTCAACCAGATTTATTTATAGATTTTTCTGAGATTAGTTTCTCAGCGTCTTCACCCAAAATATATGTTTCCGTCTATGAATGCAACAAACTCTTGAATGTCTTTGTTGTTTACCAACAATAAGAGTGATCTGTGTCCCCTTGCTTGTATCTTAATGTATACACAAATAACAGAAGCATCATTCAGCTTCTTCATCATCATCATCATCGGTCTATAATGTTCCCACTGTAGGGACTCAGGCCTCCTCTCTAGGAGAGGGATGGGCTATATATAATCCACCACACCAGCCCAGTGCGGGTTGGTAGATTCAGCTTGTATGTAATGTATGTAAATCTTCTCTTCTTTCTCTGGGTGTATATCCACATAAAGTATTTCAAGAAACTTGATTATATAATAATTCTTTCTATGGTACTTACTTCATTTAATTCTTGATCTGCATTTTCAACTTCTATTGTGGTTATCCATATACCAATTCCGGGCAATCATTCTCAACCGATAACGGGAGGATATTTTCTAATCACTGTGGAGGGACAATTTTACTGTCTTCACCCACATAAGGTGACCTCCTATGGTATTTCACCTTCTTGAAGAAAAACATAATGCATGTTGAAGAACAACTACACATAAATAACCTGTAAGTTCCCAAAAAACTTCCCGTGAAGGTTATTATATAACAGTCAACCACGTGTACTCCCACAGAGCACCCTGTGAAGGTTGCTGAGTTCTCGACATAGCCTTTTAGACCGCGTACGCCCCCACAAGACGTCCCAGGCCAGGCAAGTCGTCCATAATGTATCCATTTTGGACTTCATAGTCCGTTGCAAGTCGTTCACTTTCCTTGCAGGTTATAATATGTAGAACAGTCAACCGCGTGTGTTCCTACCGAACACCCCTCAGGTTGCTTACGGCATTGCCGGTGTAGGCCATAAGGCCAGGCCAGTTGTTCATAATGTATCCATTTTGGACTTCATAGTCTGTTGCAAGTTCCAACGGAGCGGTCTCAGGTCATGTTAATAGCCAACAAGGGCAAACATTTTAAACTCTCTGTACTCCGATGTAGTGCCCACATGGCAATCATGCCGTTAGTTGCAAATAGGTACGTGCAAAGCGCAAGGCATAAAAAACATACAATATTTTAGATGTAGCGATTATTGCCACATAACAGAGCTTTAGGCTTTTGATTCCAATTCTTCAGCAGTAGGCAAAAAACAAATTAAGGTCACACAAGTGAAGCCATTTTGGTTTCTTACTTCTAGCACTCAAAACAGAGCTAATAGCATTTTATGCGCTTTCCGCAATATCTTTAATATCTTCAGTAGCTTCGACTTTGTTAACACCAACTTTATTTTACCATTTAAACGTTAAAATAAGACTTATCAACCTAAAAAATAAATAAAAATTATTGGAAAGAATGGCGCCGGTATGACATAAAATCCGAATGAACCTATTTTCAGAAGCGGATGACAGGAGGCATTTGCGTTCGGAAAGAAACTTTTTTCTTTAAACTTATGTAGGCGTCGGTGACTTAAAAGCCGAGACTACACTAGTCTTCCTAATCATCGAGGACAATACAACAACAAGTATAATTACCCGTAAACAGGGTTGGAAAAAAAACAGTTTTTTTTACATTTTTTAAAACAAACAGTTTAAAATGTTTTAAACAGGTGTTTTTTTTGTTTTTTTTCCTAAGTTAGTTATCATCCATTTTTAATTGATTAAGCCTGATATATTTCACTTATATACTATTTTAAAAACTGCATGACAAAAATTTATCATAATTCAATACATTCTGTATGTTCCTACGTTCATTTTTAGTAGGGAAATCTCCTAAATTTCTCTTAAAATAAGGGGAATACCCAAAACATATTTTAAATAATCACGTTCACGAATTACGGAAGTTCTGGTAATTCCCCGGGGGACTACCGATGGAGAATAGAGCGGACTTTCTATCTGATTTTTCATTTCACAATAACACAAAAACCTTTGGATTTATTCAAACCGATGTACACACGGCTACACATCAAGCTATACAAAACCAGTTAATCTTGGCCTCGCTTTACTAGATCTTTTCGCACAATGAACAATCAGATTATACTGGTTTTGAATAGCTTGATGTGTAGCCGTGTGTACGAAACAAACTTGGTAACGAGAAAGCTGCAAAACTTGTCACAGTTTTTAAATACCTAAATAAAAAATAATAAATGTTGTCGAATCTGATAACGAACAAATATGATTGTGGTCGTTTTATAACAAAAAAAATTGTTAACTATTTCTTGATTAAGGATTTTAAATATTAAAAACTGTTTAAATGTCAAGTTAAAAAGCCACTTTAATTATTTTATAAAAATTGTTTAAAGTTGATTAAATAAAGGAAATATGGAAAAAAATAACTACTTAGTATTCATTTATTTTTGCAATTATACAATGTTTTTAAACACCTAATAAAAAACTATGTTTTATTTGAAACTGTTTTAAACACTGTTTAAAACACATGTTTTAAACAACTTGTTTTAAACATGCCAACCCTGCCCGTAAAATACGTAAACACTCAGCAAAATTAAAAAACTATTTTCATGGGACGGTTTCTACTTTGAGTTAAGACTTATTTCGTAAAAATATGACTTCCAAAAATCTACACAGTAGGACTACTCCTACTGTGTTGATTTTTTTACTACACTTTTAAAAGTTGCAAACCATAACGCAACCTCAGAGTTCAGAATGGTATGGACTTAACTCAAAAATCCAAGATTTTTTTGAGTTAAGTCCATACTATTCTGAAAGTGCCAAGATACACCTATTCAGCTATTAAATAACTCATAGGAACGCAATGTAAACGACCACCACACCTGACAGTGCATATTAATGTTTGTAATGAATGTCTGGCACTAGGCGCATCCGCATTACGAAGGCACAGGTGGCCTGCGCATGATTCTATTCACGAGCCCTTCTCGGAACTTAGAGGGGGACGGAAGTCGGACCTTTCATGTTTACACCCTTCGGTAACTCGGAAGCGGTTTCATAGAGTTGGAGGTTTTCTTAGGAAGACTATCTTAACACCAGAGATGTGCTATGCAGCTATGCCACTGCGAAGATGTAATAGCTAAGCTGTGAAACTAAGTGACCGTTTCCACTGATGTTATGCTATGTTTCGATAGTAGGGAAGATAGCATAGCATAGCAACACATAGCACGCATCCATAGCACACATCCATAGCACACATCCACAGCACGTATCCAAAGCACACATCCACGGCACGCATCTTTCCATATAAAAAACATAGCTTAGCTGAGTCCGTTTCCACCAGTTGGTGCACATAGCACCAATGAATATGATTGGTGATGGATAACAAACGTTTTCATAGCAACGTAGCATAGCACATCTCTGAAAAGTAAAGAAAAAAAGTGATACCTACATCCTATTTACTGAATAAACAATTTCATTTCATTTCATTTCTTCCACTTCTCCCGTATCCGCGCGTTCTCCTTCCAGTTGTGACGGAGCCTATTTAGTACATCCCACCATCTCCTTCGTCGACATCAAACGACTTCCTCCGCTCTGGGCGGTGCAGAAAGGAGTGTCCAACTCTCACTGAAAACGCACCTGTGTTCCTTGTAATGCTCTTTGCGTTCAAGGGCCGCGGTTACTCTTTTGAACCAACTTCCACAACCCTGGCAGGTGTTACCATCGTCTGTCTGCCTTTTTCCCAACTATATTGGGGTCGGCTTCCAGTCTAAGGCCAATTTCACACTAAGACGTAGACTATAAACAAGAATTATTATCGGGTTGCTACGGCTGTTCTTATAAAATGTGAAGGAATGTGCTTCTGCAGCTCGACCATATTTGTACTGTGGCTCGACTGTCGCGCTGCTAACGTCCTAATATGAAAGCGGTCTAAACGTATACAGCTGAATGAAGCCGCTAGATATTTTTTGACCTTGCTTACATGAAATCTTTACTTGAACTATCACGAACGTAATCAACGTAGGATTCTGATTGAGAAACCACGACGGAAATAAATAATTATCTTGCTGTGTTAGTAATAATGTACAAATGTTATTGACTGTTTTATATGTCATTATTATGTAACATCCGCAGTTTTTACAGGATATATACTAAAGTCTCTCCATATAAAATGCTGGTATTCAGCTGCCTTTTTTTTGGTGGGTGGAAAATCATCGAATGACCCCCCCCCCGCTCTTGGGCAGAGCGAAGGGGAGTGTCAGACTTCTACTGACTAAAAACCGAACCCATGTTCCTTCTTTGCCCTTGCGCCGAGGCCACGTAATCTAGTACAAAAATCCGCGGCCCCGACGGGCGTCGGCCCTTGCGGGCCCCTCCTTGCTGACATCTCTTTGAGGCGCGCGTGGAACACGAACGCGCCGCCGACACGGTCTGTTGCCGTCATGACGACGGCCGGACGGCGAGCTAGCCCATTACTCACCGTCCACAGGCCCGCGTCTACGGTGGCCGGAAGCCATCACGTGGCCCCCGACGCCCGGAGCGCCTTCCGCGCCTTCCGCGGCGGCTGGGACGTTGAGAGGTTCTCTCCCTCTCTCGTTCCGCCACCTCCTTCGCTAGCATCACTGCTTCGCAGAGGGAGGCGACGGCGTCCCATTCCTCCTCGCCCCGGACCAATCGGCGGCGGCGACCTCTCGCGTCCGGCCCTGGTATTCAGCTGCCTGCGGTTAAATTGGAAGCCGACCCTAACATGGTTGGGAAGAGGCTAGGCATATGATGATCTATACTCATCACGTCTATGGAGAACTAGTTTATTTTATTTAAACCTTTAGTAGCAGCGGTGGCCCAGTTATGGCGGCCCCAAATTACGAACAATAAGTCGTGGGTTCGAACTCAGGCAGGCGCATTACTTTGTGTAATTGATTTCATCACCACTGCTCTCAAAACGGTGAAGGAAAGCATCGTGAGGAAACCGTCATGTCTTAGAACTAAAAACTTCGAAGACATGTGACATCTATCAACCCGCACTGGGCCCGCGTGGTGGATTATGTGGCTATATAGTCTTTGGTTCGAACCCAGGCAGGCGCATTACTTTGTGTAATTTATTTAATCACCGCTGCTCTCAAAACGATGAAGGAAAACATCGTGAGGAAACCCGTATGTCTTAAAACTAAAAAATTCGAAGGCATGGCGACTCTACCAACGCGCACTGGGCCCGCGTGATGGATTATAGCCCATCCCTCTCCTCGAGAGGAGGCCCGAGTCCCTGCAGTGGGAACATTACAGACTGATGATAATGATGATGAAAGTACCGTATAAAATCTTGTACAATAGACCAATTGTTCTATTAGCACGGTTGATGTCAATAGACTCGCCCCCTTTTATATGGGGCTTGTCCAGTTATGTTTTAACTGTCGAAATGTGGGTGCTGTACTATTAGGTACACCTGTGCCTAATCCTTCGGGGATTACAGGCGTGATGTTATATAAAGGGTGTAACAGGACCCTTAACGCAAACGAAGGGCATTTGTTCTCCCCACCATTGCGATAATTTTTTTGTTCTGGACCATAACTGGGAACCCCCTAGTTACGGAGATATTGGGGGCCAAAGTTCCAAAATTTTCACAGCTTTTTTTGTAAATACTTGTTTTTCAGGTTATAACTTCACTTAAATTACCTCCATGACTCGTTTACTATTCAAAGCATCCACTAGCACAATGGTTTAAGAGTGCTAGTTTGAGTTTTACCGTAAAATGTGATTTTTGATCCCAAAAAAAAAATCGTTTCCCAGCAAAAAATTTTGTGTAGGGGTACTTAGTTTGATGTACAGAATGCTTGGTTGACGGCTGTGTGATGGGTTGCTTTACACCCTGTATGTGTAATATTGTGATTTGAGCAAGCCGCGTTCTTTGTCTGCCAAGATCCCAAGGTTTTCGTTCTGACAATAAATATTGTAAACTTTCCTGTTAGTATTCTCGGAAACGTTGTTTTAAAGCTAAAAGTATTAAGTCTTGTGTAGGTATACTCAAATAATATTGATTTTATAAACATACGCTTTTTACGATGTTCAGTTCAAGTTTGACCATAATAATATATAAGGTAAAGTGACTTACGAACAGTGAGTTGGAGGTTCGAACCCAGTCAGGCGCAATACTTTGTGTAATTTATTTCATCACCGCTGCTCTCAAAACGGTGAAGGAAAACATCGTAAGGAAACCGGCATGGCATAGAATTAAACAATTCGACGACATGTGACATCTACCAACCCGCACTGGGCCCGCTTGGTGGATTATAGCCCATCCCTCTCCTAGAGAGGAGGCCTGAGTCCCTGCAGTGGGAACATTATAGGCTGATGATGATGATGATGATGATGAAATATAACATCACGCCTGTAATCCCTGAAGGGTTAGGCAGAGGTGTACCTTATATAGTGCACCCAGATTTCGATAGTTATGTATAAGTCCCATGTAATAGAAAGCGAGGCTATTGCCATTAACCAGGCACAAATTCAGACTTCGTGGCTGCTACTGGAAAAACCCAATAACACTTTGCTCGACCCGGGAATCTAACCTAGGACCTCGTGCTTAGCAATCACGCTTGCTCAACATTTAACAGGTTTGATAGTGAACATTTACGAAATCTAAGACTACCTACTTCGTAGTTTTTAAATATAAATAACTATTTGCAACGATCTATATAAGAAACTTCAAGTATTTTTCTATGGCTGCGGGTTGCTCGAAAAATATACCGCAGCCCGAACACAAAGGGAACTTGGGTGGTTTATAGTCAGTAGAAGTCTGTCACTCTCTACCGCTCCGCCTAGTCAGAGCGGGAGGAGTCAATAAGGTTGATGTTCCAGGGTAGCCCGCGAAACTCTCAAGAATGACCTTTTGATGAAATAATCATTCTTGAGAGCTACATGAACTTGGAGGGTTGTAATGATGATTTTGATGATTATAATTCTGTAACTGCATACGTCTTACAGCCGCGAATCATATTTTTACTAACATACAACCTATGCACTGGCCTGCAAATCGCTAAAAACGTAAGAAAATTTGAATTTCGCGGGCTACCCTGCAACATCAGACTTAATTTGATGATTTCCAAACCCTCTAAAAAAAAGATTTTTTTATTGCATCGATTAGGAAGGAACCAGACTTAGATACCTAAGTGAATAATAATTACATTTTAAGCAAACAACAATTTAAATCAATAAGTTCGAAATAATTGACAAAAGAATTAGTTAACCATTTTGTTGATATTATTTAATCAGTAAATACGTTATAAGTTTTATCATTAGTTTGTGTATTAATTGGGGTTAATGTGCGATAAGCAACAATGAATTAAATAACAATCCTTGACTTGTTTCTTGTTTATTTATTGGACCAACGGGGGCTCGTAGCTAAATACTTAATACAGCCACACAGGTCAATCTTCTAGGTAAAGCAACGCTTGTCGAGGTTGCTCCGAGGAAAGGTGAGCACCCATCGCTGTCTGTTACTCGGAAAGCACGATACGACATTGTTTTCCGCCTGTAATTTAAAGGTTTTTGACAGTAATTGGCACACTGTTCCCGAACCACTGTAACTCCTGAATGCCAAAATCAACAAAGGCGCATAATTTAGAAAGCATGTACGGAAGTCCATAAGTCTTGCCAATTGGAAGTCCCATTTAATACAAATTATTACCAGTAATAGGGATGTGTCCTGGGTAAAAAAAATATGATTCCATTTAGTCCGTCAGTTAGATTATCGAAAAATATTGGATACTTACGTGTTTTTTGCTTTAGCAAATTAATAATAATTGACGAAGTTATAACGCGTCAAAGATCAGGAGTGGGGGCTTTTGACGGCACTACGTGGTAAAAATGAGGAGCGATGTGACGTCACACGAGTTTTCGAAGCACTGTATCGTCTTCATTTTTGGTTTACGTGCAAAAAGAAAAAAAACGTGTCGAATATTTTTTGGTAATCTATGTGGCGGACTAATTCGATTTTTTTTGTCAACTACCCTATTAATTAACTACACCTTTCGCAAGACATATCTCAGAAACATTCGAGTCTAAATAGCTGCTAGTAGAACGTGTCGACTTGCCAGGTTTTAAGATTGCAACAGAACTCAGTATGCTAATAATGCAGAACTTAGTACTGGTAATACGATATCCTTTGGTAAGACTAGTGGTCAGATTCTGCCACTGACTACTTTGAAGTACTTGGAACGACTGCCAAAGTCTGGGACCAAGGGCTTAACGTACTTTCCGTGGCAACGGAGGAAACTCGGTATGTAGGTAATGGACCGTGTGATGGTCGCACATCCTCTGGGTTGGGATTATGATTAAATTCATAAGTTTTTAAATATTGTTTGTAGAATTATTAGCCTTTGGATACTACTGTTTTAATGTTGATAACATACAAAGAAGTTGCTCAGATTTTTTCTGAATTATTATATAACTACATAATCTAGCTAGACTAACTTTTTTTTATTAATAAGAATTTTATTTCATTGTGTTTGGGTGTCTTACCGTTATAAATACATCAATGTAACATAGTGAAGTAATCAACGACAAGACATTGACTAACCGTTGGCAGTAAACTATAGTTGATTTAAAACCATTTGTTTTTTTTTTAATATTGTGCAAAAACCGTGTTCTTTTCTTTAATAAACAAAAAAAAAACACCTCTCTTTCACTGCTACCAAAACCAACCCAGCCTTTAACGTAGCGAACCGTTACTTTAGTTAAACAGTGCCCAAATACCTTGAAAAATAGTTAACTATTAAAACACCAACAATCGGGTCTTATTACGGCTAGTTATCCACGGTAGAGTAACCGCGAATCATTTCACTATCGCGTTCGATTTCACTGCATTCTCCCGCGGCGGCGCGTGCGCCGGCTGGCAGACCGAACGGAGTGAAATGTGCATGAAAAACCATTGTTACTCTCGATTAGTCTCGCTTAGTGTGTGAAATCACTTGCTGTTCGATCTTATAAATAGGTTGTTTTTTTATAGTAGGTGTAGCAGTATAGGTACTTTGCATTATGTTTGCAAAATGTTTTTTTTTATAATCATTGCTGAGCATGTCCTGAGTCCCATTCTCAGGGCAAAGTGTTATTGGTTTTTTCCTCACATTCGAGTTTCTCTGAAGCATCGGGTGGTCTGGACTGGATTCTAGCCCGGTTGATAGTAATAAACTCGTTTTTATGTTATCCTACTTTGTTTCACTGCTGAATAAAGGCATCCCCCATAGCTTCATAATTTTGTTTACAATTTGCCTTTTCTAACCAATCCGATAACAATGACTCTAGATCGTCACGGCAGCATTTATTGGCCCAGTCTCGGTCACGACGGCCGAGTTCAGGCATTAACAGTGTGACTGACTTCGCCCATCTCTATGGGCGAAGATTAGGCTTCATCTAGACAAGAGGCCTGCCCAATCACATTTTAACCTCGGCGACCTCTGTCTTAGGTGTTGTCCCGTGTTGCGCATTCGATCGGAGCGTCTAATATTGAGAATGTAACGTTCCATCGCTCTTTGGAAAACGTTGAGATTGGACATCTGGGTTTCAGTCAAAGACCAAGTCTGAGCGCCTAGTTTAAGATAGTTAGGATACTTCTATTAGCTATACTTCTGTCCAATCTTACTTTTTTGTTGTTAACTGTTTGCTGATTGATACCTACTATAGCTTTCTCTCGATTAAAGCTATGTTACTGACACAATAGAAAAGATAATTAGCAGCTTCGTCGGTGTACAGGTATTTCAATAATTGCCAATCAGTCCCCAGCGACCTTTAGTCAATTACTTTCGGTTCAATGGCTCGGAGAGGTTGTGAGAGACATCAACGTATCTATATGTATACAGCCTGATGTATCTGTGTATATGTGAGGAACTTGTGGCTTAATAATAACCGATCTTTAGGATAAACCGGGTTTACCTAGGCTGGTTCGTGGATGACCACTCATTACATACATACCAAGTTTGCCAAGTAGCCCGGAGTTTGGAAGTTGGCGGTATAGTACCCCCGTGCCTCGGAAAGCACGCCCGTTGGTCCTGCGCCTGATCTCTCTCCGGTCGTGTCGGATTGCCGTCCCATCGGACTATGAGAGGAAAGGAACAGAGAGTGCACCTGTGCCTGCGCACACACTTGTGCACTATAATATCTCCCGCGCAGTTGGCTAATCTCTGCTAAGATTGGCCACCGTGACCGAAAACGGTCAGGAGGACTATCTTATTTTTATTAATTACCAAGTTTCCTCCGTGCCTCGGAAAGCGTGATAAGTCGTTGGTCCCAGCTACCACATACTAGGCAGATGATGATGGATCTATGTATATGTGTGAGGAGCTCGTGGCTTAATAATAACCGAACTTTAGGATAAGTCGTGATTACTTAGGTTGATCTGTGGATGGGTGTGACCATGACCACCCATTACATACCAAGTTTCCTCCGTGCCTCGGATAGTGCGTTATGCCGTAGGTCCCCGCTGCCAATATACTAGGCAGATGATGTATCTGATCTATGCTATGTGTATGTTTCGACTAAAGAAGAGTAAGTTTTGATAAATATCTGCTGCTAAGCAAATGGCCTATAAATAGAAATTTGTACACAATGTACACCTTTTTTTTTTTCGGGGGTCATTTGATGATTTTTTTTTATATTTTAGGCAATATCCTTAAAAATAAGTCGCCAATACTCCCAGACACTTTCCATCGGCCGTATAGCTTAACAGACCCTTTAAAGAATACGAAACCCCTTATGTTTTAATACTTAAAGCTAATTAATCGGGTTATTGCCATGCTATATTGGGCAGGCGCTCCAAAATGCACCCCGGCTTTGAAAGCAACGTTATCAAAAAAAATCTGAAGACACAGGCAATGGACAGATCCTGTTGAATGCCCACCGAATGAGTCCAGTGGAGGTCTGTATTTCAGCCACACGAGCGATGCCATGCGTTCTCGGGTAAACAGCCACAATACGTTTAAGTCTCCACTTTTTGTTAAGCAATACGGCCGCTAGGAAGTGTCTGGGAGTATTGGCGACTGTGCGTTCTTAGTACATACTAACACTACCCAATCGTTCACATTTCCTTCGTCAGAAAATACGTGACGTCTGGCGGCCCTGGGATCTTACTCTAATATCATCAGTCTATTTGTTCTTAAAACGTTTACATGTAAATCACAATAGGTAGAGCCGCCACTTTGACACACGATAATTTACTTCCTATTGACTGAGAATCTAATTCTCGACATCAGATGCATAAGGTTGGATGTTCAATCTCTCTGTATTTATACATCCGACCTTATGTTCAGAAGCATAAGGTTGGATGTGCAAAACTCTCTCGATTTGTACATACGACGTTACGCTACTGTTGTAGCATACTAAATTGGGCTTTGTTTACAAACAGGGTTGCTAGATCCAGCTTATTATTTTCCATTTTCAAAATTATTTTTTCTCAATTTCACTTCATTTTATTTATCAAACAGGAAATATAACAATGGAACTAAAAAAGCTAACTAATTCACATACGGTATCTCTTGGTCTAGTGGTCGCAAGCGCCACTGATCAGCGTGAGGTCCTGGGTTCGATCAAACTGTTATTGTGTCTTCCCATCAGGAATTTCTGCCACCGAGGAGTCTGGATTTGCGCCCCGTTGATGGCAATAGGCTCGCCACCTATTACATAACTGGCGAACTGTTAAGAAGATTTTTTTTCTCCCGAAAAAGGAAAAACATCTACTTACCATTATTGTTTATATACGTTCTGTTACATAAGTTGGTGAACTTGACTGTATTCGAGGTCGCGACCACGCGTGACACAGATGTTTGTCTAACAACGGAGACTTATGCTAATTTGACACACTTATTCTTTGCATTTTACAAATATATTTTGTTTGAGGAAAAAAAACTTGCTAAAGAAAATCGTCAAGTGTCGTCTTGATCTATATTTATAAACTAGCTTTTGCCAGCGGCTTCGCCCGCGTGAAAATGTCGATTTTCCATACAAACTTTCATCCCCTATTTAACACCCTTAGGGGTTGAATTTCGAAAAATCCTTCCTTATTCCTTGTCTACATTATAAAGGGAACCTCTGTGCAAAATTTCAGCTTTCTAGGTCTAAGGGTTTGGGCTGGGCGTTGATGAGTCAGTCAGTCAATCAGTCAGTCAGTCAGTCAGTCAGGACTTCTCTTTTTATTTTTACAGACAGATATATATATATATAGAAGTATATTATATCGTTACATCTCCATTATCATTATCCTCCTGTCATGTCCTGATGCCCTTTTTTGGAGGGTCGGAAATAAACTCCCCGCTCTGGGTGGAGCGGGAGGGAGAGTCAGACTTCTACTGACTAAAAACCACCCATGTACCTTCTTAGCCCGTTGTGTCCGGGGCCGCGGTATCTCTTTCGAAATACCCGCAGCATCGAACAACATGTTCTTCTGATGCCCTTATCTCTTATTGGGGTCTATGCAGTATGCCTTTTCTTCTGTACTTACTCAATGACTCGTAATCCTCAGCAGTTATTTTTTTCTTTTTAATAAAACGTTTGTCCCACTCTGGGAATTATTCTCATGTATCGTGGGTGGTTTTCTTGCTGCCCATATCATCCTTCACACACACAGTCTACACCCATCGTTTCTTGGGACGTCTGAAGATGTCGTATCTTCACAAGGTACCTAATAGTTTACTTAAACGGAAAACTAAACAGTCTCTATGTGTATGTGTCTCAGGTTTCGGTTTTAAAATCCTCTGACAACTTATCACTTTGGGAAAAATTTCGGCCATTTTTTGTGTCTCTCCAGCCTATACCTCCATATTATATCCGAAGACAAAAGAAAATTGAAGTGTTGTTCAGAGACTGATTGTGATAACCTTGAGAAGCTCTTAGCGAAATTCGATTTTATACGACGGTATGTAGGGTTTTTCGAAGATCAATGTCTTTTCATTTGTTCGTAGAAGTAGGTAGTCATTTAGTTCAGTAGCATCCATGTTCATGGGTTAAAGTGGTGTCATGACGGTTTTTTTTTTATAAAACTAGAATGCACGCTAGCCTTTTTTTTTTGGAGGTTGGTATATCATCAAATGACTCCTCCCACTCTGGGCAGAGTGGTAGGGAGTTTCAAACTTCTACTGACTAAAAACCACCCATGTTCCTTCTTAGCCCTTTGTGTCGAGGCTGCGGTATCTCTTTCGAACAACCCGAAGCCATACACGCATAGCCTTAAGGCGTTTCTCACAAGACGTCTAGCGGAGGTGGTGGAGAAAATACTATGTCTCTTTTCTACGCTGTTCAAAAACAAATATTTATTATTATTAAGGCAGTCAAAGTGTCGTGTTTATGTTAGTGAAAACAGACAGTCGTTGCCGATGATTTGCCATTTGAAAATATAGGTAGTAACTAGAAATACTTTGTTTCTAATGATTAATGAATGAAAGTAATGATGGATCATCATAAAATTCATACCTACTATCTTTGAAAATTATTCTCGGAGAAATTATGAAGACTCCAAACTAAGGATTAAGTTGAAGACAACCAATCTTACCAAAGGGTATCGTAGTCCTAACTGGATCCTGGAGGTCAGATATGCGATCACTCCATTTAAAATACTGGTATTCAGCTGCATCCAATTAGACTGCAAACCAACCTCAATACACTTGGAAAAAAGCTTGGCAGATGATGAATTTAAGTGAAAATGTCCAGTTTCAGGCAAAAGAGAAATAATTATGATAGAAGCATAGAGTTACGAGTTACAGAAAAACTACTCGTAGGAAATAGGTACCATTCGTAAGCAGTCAATGTAAATGATGCGACCTTGCATTGTTCTCAAATCTTAACGAACCAACCGTTTGGTTCTATAATCAGTATGTACTTCTCACTAGCTTCTCACGTTAGTCTTCGCTCGTTTCATAGTCGAAATTTATACAGCGGGACCTTTTAAATAAAGTCCATAACCATAACACTTGGAGATGATGTAGCTTCTGATTAGTGAAAGAATTCGCGTCCGGACCAGTAGTTTAAAATACTGTTGTTGATGTTTCTAACTTTCCATTGTTTAAAGTTATTTGATAATGAAAATCAAGTTATAATTTTATATTACGAAACGAGACCAACAGCTAATAAAATGATTTGCATGATTAAAATATTAAAATTTAAAAAAATCTTGCTTGATAGCGAGTTGCCATCATATCTGCCTAACCTTTTCCCAACTATGTATGTTCGGGTCGGCTGCCAGTCTAACCTCTGCAGCTGAGTACCAGTATTTTATATGGAGCGACTGCCTATCTGACCTCCACAACCCAGTTAATACTGGTACGATACCCTTTACTGGTTGTCAGACTTTCAGGTCTCTGACTACCTGTAACGACTGTCAAAGATCTATGTAAGGCAGCTGGGATTACTTGATAGCGGGTATATTAAGATAATTTACTACCTGGATAAAATATACCCTATATACCAAGGTCATCATCTACCAGTGTGCCTAATTTCGAAATCTGTTCAGCCGTTACGGAGGCAAAGTTTACAGAAAGAGTTACCCACTTTCGCATGTTATTAAAAGATTTAGATAGGTATGTGGTATAAATTCTTGTATCTGTTCTGAATATTTTCTTGTGTGATACTTTTGATAGTTTTATTAGTAAAACCGGTATTCGTCTAACTCTAAGTAATACTGACCTGTGAAACCGGAAACATCATGGCGGACATATCTTGTGGGCGAAACTAGTTAACTAATATGACCTAGTTAAAGAAATACCATTCATATGTGGAATGAGTTAGGTTGTTATTTCTGTTTGGTATGGTTTTTACCCACGACGGAACGGAGCAGGTATATGCGTTTAGGGTGAGAGATGTGTGTGCACTTTTTTAAGTTCCCACCTATCTTCTAAACTAATGATCCGATTTTGATGCGGCTTTCAATACCGGGTTTGTGCTCGATGATTTCATGTTCTTAGACAGGTGTCATGGCTGTAACTCACTAGGGGGCGCCACAATACTCGTATTAGTGCAAAACAATGTTGCAATATAATCAAAACGAAATGTCCGATTACAATTCTGTTTTACCTACATATTATATAGATGATAATTCGTATATGCTTTCTAAAAAGTCTGAAATAAAATTAAGCAAAATTAAAAATTTTGAAAAAACCCACGACGGTAAAAATCTAATTGAAAAAGAATAAAATAACTCAAAATAAACATAACTAAGAAATATCCGTCGGGGGCTGCCTTTTCTACATGAAATTTCAACAAAAATTTAATCATACTCATACGTGTATTTTATGTCGTCGTTATACATCTACAATTCTTCAATAATTGTGTTCACGTCAATAGTTTTTGTTAAGTATTTTTTTATTTTATTAGTTGTGTTATTTGTTTTTCCAATTTTATGACTTTATTCATTTAAATTCCCAGAATATGATTGTTAATAATGATATCTTAATATTCTTAAATGTTTTATGTAACAAGGTAATATCTAAGTGTACTAGGTGCTACCCGAGTACTAGGTCATCATCATCATCATCAGCCTATAATGTTCCCACTGCAGGGACTCAGGCCTCCTCTCTAGGAGAGGGATGGGCTAGTGCGGATTGGCAGATGTCACATGTCTTCGAATTTTTTGGTTCTAAGACATGCCGGTTTCCTCACGATGTTTTCCTTCACCGTTTTGAGAGCAGCGGTGATGAAATAAAGTATAGTACACAAGTATAGTACTAGGTGTTTTAATTAAATTTTAATTTTAAGTTTGCATGCTGAATGTAGTAGGCGAAATATGTGAAACCTTTTATATTTAAGACCATATTATTGTACCATATTTCATGCAAATAAAGAATCTTGAATCTAGAAAACCTTTAGCTGGTTTAATGGCAACCCCCGACGGATATTCCTTAGTTATGTTTATTTTGAGTTATTTTATTCTTTTTCAATTAGATTTTTTACCAGTTGAGCTTTTGATTGATTCTACAGGGTCTAGTTTGATAAGCTAGTGGCACTCCGTAGGTACGTAACGGTTTAGATGTCGGTAACATTAAAAAAATAAACTGTTTTTGTCGGGTGTCTAAATGGGTACTTACGGGTACATACAAGTGTTTCTTTGATCCTAGAATAAAATCTTGTACTTAATTTTAGTTTTTTTTTCGTTTATCTATAAGAGTTTGATCTTCGAATTTCGCGCGATGTACATTATATAAATCAAAACTAACCTTCATAGACTAACTAACCTAGTAAGAAACTCTATGACAGAAAATTTAAAAGAAAAAGTATTGACTGTTATGACTTGGTTTCCAGGTGTGGTGTATTAAAAGAATACATAATCAAATAAGTTAAATAGAAGTTTTATTGCACGGACAACATGACAAGAAGATTATTCCAGAATGAAGTAAACGTTGACACATACGCAAGCTGTAGACAATAATTATCATAGACAAGATTTCGTTCACAAAGTCCAACACTACCTCTTGAACTAAACATGTCTTATAAAAACACTAACGTTACTTCACATAGTAGTAAATAAGAATAACAATATTACACTGATAAAAAATACAATGAATAACAATATTAAACTGATAAAAGAGACAAACAGAACTTAACATGTTTCTCTTTAGCTAACGGTTTAGTAAGTATGTCAGCAACCATTTCACCTGTAGGCATATAACAAATATCAATAAATTTATTATTTACAATATCCCTTATAAAATGATGTCTAATATCAATATGTTTGGTACGGGCATGAAACATTGAATTAGAGCATAATTTATGTGCTGACTGGTTATCATTGTACAAATTTATATTACAATTAACTTGAAGGCATTCCTTCAAAAAAGTACGTAAAAACAACGCTTCTTTGCAAGCATCTGAAATAGCCATGTATTCTGCTTCAGTACTTGAGAGAGCCACAGTCCGCTGCTTACGGCTTTCCCAAGATACAACAGAATCGCCTAATTTAAATACATACCCTGTGTATGAACGACGATCAACCTCATTGGAAGCCCAATCAGCATCTGTGTAGCCATTTATGACCAATCCGCCTTTAACATACTTCAGAAAGTAATGACTTGTACCTTTGAGATATCGCAGGACCCTTTTCGCAGCTTTCCAATGTGTTTCATCGTAACATTCGTTAAATTGGCTCAAGACACTTACTGCATGTGAGATATCTGGTCTGGAACAAACTGAAATATACATCAAGCAACCTATAAGATTTCTGTAGTCGAAACGAGTATCCTTGACTTCACTTTTCTTCAGTTTTGATCCTGCTTCCATAGGAGTTGGAGACGGTTTGCAGTCAGTCATATTAAATTTACATAGAACAGTTTCAATGTAATGTGACTGATTTAAAGTAATCGATTCTTTATTCCTGCATAGACTCATACCCAATATTTGATGAGCTGGTCCCAAGTCTTTCATCTCAAATTCTGACATGAGTTTTTCTTTCACCATATCTTTTTCTTTCGATACTGATGAAGAAAATAACATTATGTCGTCGACATAAAGGGCAATTATAACCATTTCCCTCTTTTGTCCTTTATAATAGACACATGGCTCTGAAGGCATCTTATTGAAATGGAGTTTATTTATTAACACTCGGTTAATCTTTTCATACCATGACTTTGCTGCCTGTTTTAATCCATAAACAGCTTTATCCAACTTATAAACCCTGTGTTCTTGTCCTTTCTTAACAAATCCTTCTGGTTGTTCCATTAACACATGCTCTTTTAAATCACCATTCAAAAAAGCTGTTTTGACATCTAGGTGATTTATTTCCAGATCATATTCTGCAGCTAGTGCTAACAACAAACGGATAGTAGAGTAACGAACAACAGGTGCAAAAGTTTCATAGTAATCAATGCCATACCGTTGAGTAAAACCTTTGGCAACCAGTCGTGCCTTGTATTTAAGGAGACTTCCATCTAAGTTCCTTTTTCTTTTGAAGATCCATTTGCATTTTACTGCTTTGTGACCTTTAGGTAGATCCACAAGGCGCCAGACTTTATTGGTATTAAAGGATTTATACTCATCTTCCATGGCTTCCTTCCATTCTTTAGCTTCATTGCCACCAAGTGCTTCCTTAACAGTCTCCGGGTCTCCAAGATCCCTGTACTGTTGAGCTACCAGTAATTGTGCAGATAGATCTTCATCTACAGCATCAGTGAAGTCTGTAATTGTCGAGTCTTCACTTGAACTCCCTGGAATATAGGTTTCATCCGATGAGTTATCTGCCTCAGATGAACTACTGTCATTTATACTAAATACTGTGTCCCTGTTTCTATTTCTATCATCAGGAGGACTATTTTCAGAGACATCCTGTGAACTTTCATCCCCAGTGTTTTCGTCAGTCCTACCTGTTGATTCTATTTGTGAAACAACATGAACCACCCGATTAGTATCATCATCTGACAGATCCTTTTTCCAAAAACAATGTTCTAAAAATCTAACATGGTGTGCCTTTATGCAATGCCCAGGGTTCTCAGGATCAAGAAGTTTGTAACCCTTTGTAGTGTTGCAGTAACCTACAAATATATATTTCTTTGCCTTCGAATCTAGTTTCTTGTGATTTGAAGTCAAAGCATAAGCCAAGCAACCAAATGTACGAAGATGACTTACATCTGTCTTTGTATTAGTCCATTTCTCCAGTGGTGTCATGCCCATGACAGCTTTTGTAGGTGAGAGGTTCTTCAGATAAACTGAAGTGTTTACAGCCTCTGCCCAAAAACGTTTGTCAAGATGAGCATCTTCTAGCATACAGCGAGCTTTGTCCATGATGGTACGATTAGCTCTTTCCGCCACACCATTCTGTTGACTACAATGCGGGACAGTTGTTTGGTGACGGATTCCTTGCTGTTGCAGAAACTCCTGAAATTTTTTATTAATATATTCACCACCATTGTCGCTACGAATAGTTTTTATTTTCTTATCAGTCTCATTTTCAACAAGTTTCTTAAATATTTTGAATTTTTCAAAAACTTCACCTTTTGTTTTTAAAAAATAAACAAATGTTTTTCTTGAACAGTCATCGATGAAAGTAAGAAAATAACAAGCACCACCAAATGACTTCTCTTGCATTGGACCACATAAATCTGTATGTATTAAGCCTAAAATCTCCTTAGACCTACTATGAGAAACTTTTGGAAAAGGTAACTTTGTAAGTTTTCCTTTAATACAGGCTATACAAGATTGAAAACAAGTAGTATTATAATTCATACCAATGACCATACCTTGTCTCATGACATTCATGCTCCTAGAGTTGAGGTGCCCCAGCCTGCGATGCCATAGTTCCTGTGACACCAAGCTGCTCTGCTCTCGCTCTGACACATCACAGTCTAGTAGTGATTTACCGCTGCTGTCAGACAACATGCATTGATGCTGCACGTCACCATCAGCTCTACTGCTATTCCCTATAGAATCTAATTGAAAAATACCATTCACATAACTAGCAGTAGCAATGGTTTCATGCCCATCCATTATTTTACAGATTTTAGAATTAAAATTGACTTTATAACCCTTTCTTGTCAATTCACTGACTGACAAAAGGTTAGTTGACAGTTGAGGAACCAAATAAACATTAGTTATTGTTCTAAAACCGCTGTCTAACTTAATTCTAACTTGACCTAATCCTTCAGTACATAACTGATCACCATTCGCAATATTCACAGAGAGTTCTTTAGTTGATTTTAATTCTGACATAACACTCTTGTTGTTGCACATATGGTTAGTTGCACCAGAGTCTACATACCAGACATCCTTCTTGAGATTAACCGACAATGCTGACAATAACGCCTTCTTCTTCTCCTTGAAATTACTCACTGGAGTCGTAGAAGCAGCATTCTTAGGGCAATTCTTTATTGTATGTCCTGGTTTCTTACATCGATAACATTTAATTTTCTTGATAGTAGTCAAAGCCGATGCATTCTCTGTCTTGTCATCTCGTCTGTGAAACTCTTGTAATAATTTAGTTTTTACAGTTTCACTGACAAGCTTGTCACTGGAATTCTCCAACGCCATGATGAGTGGGTCGTAATCTGATGTCAGTCCGCTCAACATGATGACTGCTATGAAGTCATCGTCTAGTGGAGAACCTATATCATGCAATTGTTGAGTAATTTCCATTATTTTTGTAATGTAAGCGTCCATATTACAAGCATTCTCTTCGAGCTTAGTTCCAAAAAGCAACCGCAATAATCCAAGGCGCCTGCACAGACCTTTGTCTTCGTACGCTTTTTGCAAATTAGTCCACGCCTCGTAACCTGATTTTGCGTTACGCACAAGCGAGAAAGCATTGGGATGCACAGAAAGACAAATTTTAGCTAGCGCGCGTTGATTTTTTTTGACATCTTTGCTTCCGTCGGTGGACTCGATACATTCGAGTAGGTCCTCGTGCATCAGGAGCATCTTCATAGAAAACTTCCAGTTGTTATAGTTTTCCGCCCCCTTCAGCCTTTCTATTGGAATACCTGGGTAGTTTGAGGCTTCGCTGCTCATATTTTCTTGAAATATTTCCACCAAAGAAAAAACGACGAAAAAAAAAAAAAAAGTGACGATCTTTTTTTTTGTTTTTCTTCTTACATAAAATATTTTCACTTATCTGAGTAGGTTCCTGGGCCCATAACCTGTTATGACTTGGTTTCCAGGTGTGGTGTATTAAAAGAATACATAATCAAATAAGTTAAATAGAAGTTTTATTGCACGGACAACATGACAAGAAGATTATTCCAGAATGAAGTAAACGTTGACACATACGCAAGCTGTAGACAATAATTATCATAGACAAGATTTCGTTCACAAAGTCCAACATTGACAGCCTGACGTAAGTGTCATAACATTGAAAAATATGAAAATTATTTATTTTATTTTAGATATTTTATAAGAAAACGAATCGTTTTATACCGATTCGCAGAATAGTAATGCAAAATAAAACTTATGATAGATGCGTACTAATAATAAAATGAATGTATATAGAGTACTCACTCCTCACTCATTTTCTTTCACTATTTTTTCGTGACTTTCTTCATTATTAAATGCACTTTGTTTATTCATATTTAAAACACTTTGTACACAAATTATACGAGTAAGAATATTTTAGAAGGAGAAAGCAAAGAGACAAACAATTATTTAATTTGACAACCTCAGTTGACAACCTTGTTATTTTCCGTAACCATAGCAACCTGGTTGAGTACTGAATACTGAATCCTGAATATTTTTGTTAGGAAATCTCTGGATTCGCTCTCCACGCTCAACTCAAGGCCCGCGATAGAATCTATGCAATAGATTAAAAAGAACTAAGAACCTAACTGTCACCGTAACTTTTCCAAACTTTATCTTCATGATTTTCAAGTACCTAGTTTCAACTTCATACAAATTCTTGGTAAACACTGAAATAAGAAACTGCATGTTTGCAATAATGGTAGATTCGGTTATATTTTTTTTTAAAGTTCATGAGCATTAAACAAAAAACTATCTATTCATCTACTTTTTGCTTCCATCTATTCTGAATACCTTGTCATTATTTTCAATGTCACACACAGACCGTGATATCCAGCGGATTTTGAAGCAATTATATTAAAAAATACTAGCTGTTTCCCGCGACCTTCGTATGCGTGAAATTATTATTATTATAATAACATATTAATTCCCTATTTGAATCTTTATTATTTTTTTTACATGGAAACCTATTCCTTTTTCTGAAATAAAAGACGTTTAAGATACTGCCTCTAACATCAGCTATGTACCAGCAAAGGTCACGTTAAAACGGTCCAGCCGAGCCGTTTCGGTGATTAACTGGAACAAACAAACAAAAGACATGCAAAAATTTTACAAAAGTTTTTTGTTATAAATACCGTTTAGACTTAAGTAATAAGTACCTAACTACTTTAGGTATCATATTATATACACTTAAGAAAAGCTATTATTACAAAACAATTACTCACTTCAATTTTATTCTTCTTCTGCTTATCGTGGCAGTAAGGTCTAACACCCTAATTTTATTTACTGCTATAGATAAACACACCAGTTACTTAAATACAACTTCAGCATTAATTTACTAGTACAGTCGAACAAGGTAATAAGTATACAGCCAGCTAACTTGCATTTACTTTTAAGATTATACAGATACATTTAGAGACTGATGCCAAACGATACAGCGCGTTTGCATCAGTCGCTTAATGCGAACATTGCAATCAATATTTTCAGTGTACTAGAATTATAAAAAAATCTACCTGTATACTTATTAGCTTGTTCGACTGTACACAAAACCATACTATGGTCAAGTACCATGGTTATCGTGATTTATAACAAGTTGACGTACTTTAGATCCAAGTTAAGGCAAGTAAAGCCTTAAGTAAAATGTGTCAATGTGGACCGCATGCGTCGCTTGGCGTTTGTTTATGTGCTTGTTTTATTTTAAATCTGTCTATGTGGGCCTTATTCTGTGATGGCAGTGTACTGTTGTGTAAGCGTTAGTACGTGGAGATGGTTTGTTCGCTGTGTTACACTGCATTCTTAGATGGTATTTTAAACCGACTTAAAAAAGGAGATGGTTTTCAATTACCTCGTACTCGTAGTTCTCCGTCATTTATGAACTGATTTGATTTCATGAAAATCAAAATAGGTACATAATTTCATTTCTGATAGATGTATATTGTCCACTGCTGGATATAGAACACTGTTGTTACGGTTGGAACTCCTCAAAGGATGCCGTCCGTGGGGGCTGCCGTAGGGGTTAGTCTGGCTCCTACTGACGAAAACAACACGTGTTCCTTCTCGTAACTTCTGTCTGTAGTGTATTTTCTACCAATGACTTATAATTATCAGCGGTTTTTGTCAAACCACATTTGGTCTGTGATTAAGAAAAATGTTTTCTAACTAGAAATTAACTCATAATAACCGTCTTTAAGACAAACCTAAACCAAGACGTGGGTTTAATTAATACGTAGGGGAGTTTTTATGCTGTTGGGGATTGCCCGAAGACGTTAGTCATCGCCCATTGGTCAAGCAACCGTGTCAATAACCACGATTATTTATTATTCATGTAAATTATTGGAAATAAAGTAGGTAAAGACGACAGAGTTTTTTTTATTAGTAACCAACTATTTCCCGCGACATTCGTCTACTTACATAAAACTATGTATTTGAAAAAAAAGTTTCTTCGCCATTTGAATCGAATTTTTAGTAATTTCAAGGGTTTTTTTTGCACGGACCCCTAATTTGTTTTCTAAAATAATATTACGCTTAAAGTTAGTCCTTATAACATCAGCCATCTGCCAGTAAAATTAAAATCGGTCAAGCCGTTTCGGAGATTAGCCAGGGCAAACAGACAGATAGACTAAAAAATTAATTACTGCATTCTTCAAATTACAATCAGACCCACCCTTCCATTTATTATTAGTAAATGTTTGTAGAATTTTATTTGCCTGATTTATGTTTTAAATTAACATAAATAAGCACCGTTAAATGTCTAAACGTGTTTAGAATAGTATGCTAAAGCATATTAATATTATGCTTTATTTTTATTATTATAGATACTTTTCACAAATATTAATAAATGAACAAACTTAATTATTTCAAATAGGTTTACTGATAAAAATAAGTCATTTAACTTTCACTTAATTATTACATTCAACGGTGGAGAAAAACATCGTGTCATGTCCTAGACCCAAAAATTCGAAGACATGACGTGTCATCTGAGTATCATATCATACCCGCACTGGGCTTGCGTAGTGGATAGACCATTTCCTCTCATAGACAGGAGGTCTGTGTCCCAGCTGTGGGAACATTATAGGCTGATGATGATAATGATGATATTACATTCATTGATTTTTAACCATCTTATGTTTTTTTGTTACAGGTACGTTAACTTGATGGTTATCAACTGGACCTGAGCTAGGTGATGTAAATGTGACGGACTTAAAACAGTTTTTTACTTTGTGTTACTAATTATGTAAGTACTAATAAATTACATTTTCTACATTAAATTAATTTAAAACAAATCAGAAGGCACGGCCGCACGGCAGTGCCCCCGCCAAGTCGACCAAAGACGCGGCACGGCCGTACCATCCTTTTCTGGAAACAGTTCAAGCCATTTTCGACCCCCTATAACTTCGATATGGATAAAAATAGAAGCCTGAATTTTCGTCTTACATATTTAAAAGACGCACTCTCTAAAACCGAACAGGCTATAAACAAGTGCATTCAAACTTACCCGATAAGGTGTTGCACACAGTAAATAGACTCAGCTTGTAAGATAATGTGTCTCGGAGCAATTTACTTTTTAATGTTGAACATTACACGCTAGGGCGTAAAGTAATTGATGTCAACGGATGCTCTGGTAACTTGAGGTAAATAATGTGGACTTGAAGTAAATTATGCAGTTAACTTGGGCTAGTTTATAGTCTTAATTAGGTTTAATGCTAGGAGCTCTTGGAAGTTTTTGTATTTTTACCCGACTGACTGAAGGAGGGTAATGTTTTCTCGCGAATTAATTTAAAAAATAATTAAATGAAACTTAGAAATGTCGCACCTTATTGTGAGGATTTAAAACAAATGGGCTGCTCGGATATCTGTAAAATTTATGACACGCATAGACTGTGAAAACTGGGTTCAAACTTAGGGTACTTAATAGTGTCAGATCTAGACAGATCTTAACTTAGTATAGCCATACTAATTGCCATACAATTTATGGAATACTAGCTTTTGCCAGCGGCTTCGCCCGCTACAACTCAAAAATTATCCCACAGGAAGATAAAACTGGGATAAAAACTATCCTATGTGTTAATCAAGGTTATAAACAATCTGTGTACCAAATTTTATCCAAATCCGTTCAGTAGTTTTTGCGTGAAGTAGTAACAAACACACACACTCACATACAAACTTTCGCCTTTATAATATTAGTGTGAAGTGTGATAGTGCAAAAATATATTTTTCTACCACTGGTGACCACTAGTCATCCTTAATTCAAGCTTAGTCCAATTCCATCAGCTCTCAATAACTCCAGATTACAGCCTAATAGGTAAGTATTGAAATTACACTGACCTGTTGCCAAGCAATTAATCTGTCCAATCTCTATAAATCTCAGTCGATAAGGGCGTTTATGTATAATGTTAAGTCATAAATACTGAGGCACGTGGTCTTTGAGTGGAAAATGTTTTTCATTGTGGAGTTTTGTGATAATGTTAGTAACTGGTCTAACACTGACCAGCTATGTGTTTAATAGATTGCCAGTGTCCTATTGAAATTGATTGCGATTCTAAATATCGTTGCGATGGCTTAATCATCATCATCATTCTACGCCCAAATTCCAATTTATTTGGGAATCAGCATATCATCTCTGTTTCACATCATCTCATGAGACACCTGATTTTCTGCCATATAATTTTTAACACAGTTCATTCATCGTTTCTTTGGTTTTTCTCTACTCTTATACCCATTCACATTCATTCATACCCAAAACCTCTCTCACGACATTTTCTTCAGTTCTCCGCATGACATGCTCATACAATACATGACAACCAATTTCCACACAACTTTTCAGTCACCGGTGCCACTTTCAGACTTCCTCGTATGTAGGTACTCATTTCTTATTTTATCCATTCGCGTAAAACCATAATAAACATTCAATCATTTTTAGAAGTTGGTTAAAAAGTCTGTACTGCAAAACAGATTCAAACTTCTAAGAATGGCTAAAAGATGCGCAATAACAGGAATATATGGCACACATTCTGAAACCAACAGCAACTGCTGGTTTTTTATTAGGTATATTATCCTAAGTATTGTCACAGTTAGCTTAAAGTACCTCTAAAATCTTCTTACTTTTTTGTATGTTTTTTGTACAAGAATAACAAAATTTTAACAAGGTGCCTGATCTCGATATTTCTTTTAATTTCTGAATAGAGGGCAGCATCTACTGGAAAGGCTTTGATGTGTGGCCATTTAGATCTTCATCGTTTTTTAATTATATTATCATCTATAGTCATATAATCAACTATGTACATTAATTAAAAACTATTAAAAAACTAGAGCAGCGGTGGCCCAGTGGTGGCGGCCCCGACTTACGAACAGTAGGTCGTGGGTTCGAACCCAGGCAGGCACATTACTTTGTGTAATTTATTTCATCATCGCTGCTCTCAAAACGGTGAAGGAAAACATCGTGAGGAAACCGGCATGTCTTACTAACCAAAAAATTCGAAGACATGTGACATCCACCAATCCGCACTGGGCCCGCATGGTAGATTATAGCGCATTCCCTCTCAAAGAGAGGAGGCCTGTGTCCCAGCAGTGGGAACATTAATAGGCTGTTGATAATGATGATGAAATAAACTAACAAGAAACTATAAATAAAAAAACTGCTGCTTTTCTAATTATTACATAACATCAGACCAGTAATTCTCGAAGGGTTAGATAAAGGTGTACCTGTTAGTACACGCTCATTCACCAGTTACGTCAGCAGTTTTACGAAATAGCTCTTATCTCAAAGTAGATCTCATAGAAAATAATCGTTAATTACCATGAAAATAGCTCTTGTATTTTTGCTAAATACATAATTGTGCTCGTGACTGTGCAACTCATAAAACTTAACCTTTTGATAGCACAGACATCTGATTTACTAGGTGGACTTGTCGCCATTCCACGCGGCCTTTGAGTGAAAACCTCGTAAGTTGTAAAGAAGTATCTAACTTTTCAGGAGGAAGAAAACACTGCCCGCTGTAATTGTATGGCGTCTTTTGTTTTTTTTTTATTTCATTTAACCCGCTTTTATATCGAGAACTGTTTGATACTGTAGGATTGTCCGAAATGGAGGTTTTCTTCCTACAATCGTAATAAAATTTGATCAAAAATGCATTCCCAAGGTCGTACCGAGGACGCATTGCATACTTTAAAATCAATATCATTCTGCCACTTATATAGTTACACCAGGACTGTTATGTACATTACATAACACAACGTTCATTGCATTATCGGTCCAAAATACCGGCTATTGAATTGGCATCAAATAATTACAGTTGTTGGCGTATTCGCAACTAACACTGAGCTATTCGAGGTGAATGTTAACCCCAATACGACTAATAGTTCATGTATGTACCAGCTGTGGACTAAGTGTAGACAAATGGCAGAAGTATTAGTCTCAAATTAAAAATACTTACTTATTCATCCTCTTGTCCACTACTACATCTCTAGGAGATTTATAACAATGGCTTTTTAATTGTGTCTATAATATGGCGTATGAGCTCTTATAAATACAAGTTGGAAACGGACACTTCACGAAAACGCGTTCTGTACAGACTGTACATCAAAGTAAATCAGTCTACATAAAAATTGTGGGTCTGTCTCCTCCGATCCCGGGATCCGATTTGATGTAACACGGATCCCGGCGATTTGTCTCCACGGATCCCGGGATCCGTTTATACAAAAAAATTGCTGGGAAACGTCTTTTACTTTAGAGTGTGAAATCATCTTTTACGGTCAAACTTAATGTAACGCACTCAAAAGATTGTGCTGATAAATGCACTGAATAGGAAATAAAAAAAAAACTCATGTTTAAAAATAACTCATGAATCTTACCAAAAACAACTCCTGATGAACTCCTGAAAGTTGAAACTTTGGCCACTAATATCTCTCTCTCTAAGAAGACAGTTCCCTGGACTGGTCTGGAACAAGTCAATGATCGGAATGAATAACAAAACCTGGACAAGAGTTGCCGTGGCTGACCTGGAAGTCTTTAAACAGACTCCGGACCCAGGTTGGTCGCAGCAAAGAAAACCTACTGAGGTGGAGATATATAAATGACTCTGCTCTGGAGTGTAAATGTGGTGCTGTTCCTCAAACGATGGGGCACTTAATATAGTGTCCTGCGTGTCCTGCTGGTTGTTCACTGCAGGAACTGATGGACGCTACCGAAAGCGCCAAACTAGTGGCCCAATTCTGGGCCGACACAATTCAGATTGCCATCGACACGCTAAGAAGAAGAAGAAGAACAAAAGAAGTGCCTTTCGGCGTTATTCGGGTGCCTTTGTCTAGGCCCTAATGCGCCTACCACACGCTCACACTTCCCCACAGTCTTGCCTGCGCGATTACACGGTGCACACAGTACAGTCGCCATCAGATATATTGTAGCAGACAAGGTGACCAAATACTTCTGAACAATTTAAAATGTCAATAAGATCCATACACTACAAGTTACCATTAATATCTGAACATTCGTTACTTCATTAATATCTGAGCAGATGCTTGTCAATAATATCTATACAAACAACTAACCAAATAATATCTGAACACTTACTTACTTACTCTTTATACCTAGAACAGTCATTTGGTGTTCAATAAAACCGAGTTCAACAAAAAATAAAACAAAAAAAAAAGTGAAAAATAAACTTTAGAAGAAAAATCAATTTCTGAAGTTGGTGACAAAAAAATCTAGGTATAAAGAGTAAGTAAGTAAGTGTTCAGATATTTTTGGCTAGTTGTTTGTATAGAAATTATTGACAAGCATCTGCTTAGATATTAATGAAGTAATGAATGTTCAGATATTAATGGTAACTTTTAGTGTATGGAACTTATTGACATTTTAAATTGTTCAGAAGTATTTGGTCACCTTGTCTGCTACAATATATCTGATGGCGACTGTACATCGCGCGTGTGGTTTGTAATGGTAATACAGTTTTAACAACCATACGCGCGATGTACTGTGAAGTGTGAACGAAAAGTGTGGTGAAGCTTGAGCGTGTAGTAAGTAGGCCCTTAATATATGAATCCATCATCATTCTCCTGCACTTATACCAATTAATTTCACCTCGTCGTAACATGTCTTCTTCTTCCTTAATTCTCTATTTCTCGTCACCTCAGCAGTCACCTTCTTTCTAGCCAGATCATCCTTCACACAGTCCCATCCATCGTTTCTTTGGTCTAATATTTAGAATCCGTATATACATAATGACTTTTTCAAATGAGCGTGGGAGGCCAAATCTGCAAAGGAATAGCGCAAAGGAATTTTTATACATAGTATAAAACAAAGTCGCTATTTTTGTCTGTATGCTTAAATCTTTAAAACTACGCAACGGATTTTGATGCGGTTTTTTTTTAATAGATAGAGTGATTCAAGAGGAAGGTTTTAGTATATAATTTGAACGACATCCACGCGGGTGAAGCCGCGGGCATCAGCTAGTAATTATTATTAAAAAAAATCCTCCGCCGCGTCTGTCTGTCTGTTCGCGATAAACTCAAAAACTACTTCACCGATTTTAATGCTGTTTTCACCAATTGATAAGGTGGTTCTCGAGGAAGGTTTTAGTGTATAATTTGACGCGGGCAAAGCTGTGGGCACCAGCTAGTTCTGTATAATAACTGGACCTTCTGCAGTTAAAACTACCTATAATTGAGGACGCAGACATCCTGCCAGTACCCCACCGTTATTATCTTTATAGTTTACTATGTACTTATGCATGTTACGTAAACTAGCTTATCATAGGTTTACTTCAATGGGAAACGTCGCTTGCTTGATCAACCAAAGCGAAACAGGTTTTGAAATGTATTTTAAAACTGAAGACTATTTTTAAGACATTGTTCTTGCAAAAGAAGCATTGCTTCACCTGTATATTTGTGGCTAATCTCCAAGCTATGATATAATAACATTATTTTTGTAATTAGCCTGTACTGTCTCACACCTGGGCAAAGGCCTTTAAATTTTTTCCACAAAGTCCCTATTGATCCCGATTTTGTGCACCTTTTGCCAATTTCCAAATTATTCCGTTTTCATCGGGGTCTGCCAGTAGCCCTTATCGATGTATTTTCGCTATATTTACACCGAGGCTCGTGCCTCGATTTGGTCCTATTTATCGCGTTTTAAATGAATTAATCATTCTTAGCCCTCTTACTATAACCATAATATATTTACGCCACTGCTAATGACACAAATACTACGATAGCCTGTAACCTTAATAGGTATTACGCGTCGAACAGCGCTAAGTAAGGTAGACATCGTGTTACTCATTCACGATTAAGGACAATGGAATTTAACATAAGGGCAATAACATACATATTTGTATGCAAGCAATGCAGTAAAGTTGGAGGGAAGGAGGACAAAGTTTTGGACTAAACGAAAACATTATTATTGACTAGGTGTTGCCAGCGGCTTTACTCGTTACAACTCGATATATTCCACGGGAAGATAAAATCGCCAATGAGTATAGTTTTTGCGTGAAAGAATAACAAACATCCATACATACTTACAAACTTTCGCGTTTATAATGCTAGTAGGATGGGCCAGCTCTTTACGTCGATCACGCCTGAAGGAAAGCGATGAATGTGGCCTATGATGGAACGAGTGTGGCCAATTTCCTCACACTTTGTTCTACTTTTTAAAGTATTGTTATTACAGTCGAAACATAAATTCCACAAAGGTTTTGTTAACCAGTCCTTCAAACAATAATTATACTAATTACTAAGTTTTAAAACTCGTAATTTGCTTGAAACGACAAGAGCTCTCCATTCTCAAATTACTTTTAGCCGAAATAATCAATTTAAGCATGCTTGAAATAGAAAGTCAACAAAAATGGCTGCTTTTTTCCACGTAACATAATAAATCACATCTTTTGTTAAGTTTGTCAAAGATACTGACCGTTTCTCTATTATTGTTTAGTTTCATTCGGTTTTTATTTTGATTGGCTTCTAAATTTCCAAGGTAACCAAATTACTTAGTTTCAATATAGTAGTTTTGCTATATACTTTTAAATTAATAACACTTGGGCTTAATATAAGTCTTAAAACCATTCTGATAAAGGTGTATCGTATAACCAAGAAATCACTGGGTTGTGGAGGTCAGATAGACTGTTGCTCCTTGTAAAATACTGATATTCGTTGCCGACATAGATGGGAAAAGGACTTCTAGTTAATTTAATTTCCAACAATGCAAGAATTTTCCAAATAGTTCTGAAGACTCCCTACACAATGTAGAATCCAAATTTTACCTCTTTAAAATATTAGTGTAGAAGATAATGCAGCATGAAACAATAGCTACAAATGCATTAACATTTATGCAAAAACAACAGACCGCGATGATTCATTCATGGCTAGCTATCTGTGACATTTCTGTCCACAGTTTTTGTGATAAAAAGTGAAATCTGCCACAGTGCGGTGACTATAGTTTATGCCTTTATAGTATTCAGTGTTTATAGCAATTTGGAGAAAGGCTTTTAATTTTGTTGCTGTTCAGCGGCAAACGTTGACTCTGTATAACATTTTTGGCACAGAAACTGCTCGTTCTGAACCTAGGTTTAATAGAGAGCAGTTTTGAGAGACATCTATACTAAGCGAGTTCATGTTATCATCATCCTCATTAGCATATAATGTTCCCACTGCAGTGACTCAGGCCTCTTCTCTAGGACAGGGATGGGCTATAATTCACCACCCATTGGTGTGTACTAATATACTACGATATTGCAAATAATAATGACCGGTTAAAACTAATTATGCTAGTTGATCTGGTCTTACCGTATCAAGACAATGAGAACGGATATCAATCACGTGACCCTCTAGCTACTGTGATGGTAAATTACAGCCATTGCGAGATCAACAAAAGGCTAGGATCAATTATATCGTTCCATAACATAATAATTGATCTGTATATAACTGTATCTATACTATAATATACTGTATGTATACTATTTAAAAGGCAAATTTGACTGACTGAGGATCAACGCACACGTATTCATCTTGTGACGTACTTACGTATCCACTAAGAAAGGGTTTTTCAAAATTCAACCTCCAAGGGGATGAAAGTTTCGTCATTTTTGATAATTATATTTTCCGACATCACATGTTCTTTTATATCAGATCAGTCATTGCACATTATCACTAAAAAAGTGATGGTTATTAATATTAGTGGATGTGGGAAGGTCAAAGAAAAGATGAATGGACTGTGTGAGGAATGATACTGAATGAAAAAGACAAGAGTAAATGATGCCGACTCATCTGACCGGGGTGTATGGAAGAACAAACGTGTCGCGCTGGCTCTAAGTAGAATGGGACACGGGTAGGAAGATGATGAATCATTGTACTTTGCCACTATTGGGACTTCTTGGAGCTAGACAAAATTAAATGTCAACTGAAACTGAAGAATAGAAGACGAAAGAAGAAGCACACACGCTGAGCCGACCCTACATATTCTAGAACTACACGTAAAGAATAAAGCCCGAAAAATTGCCAGACTTAAGTGGCAATGGGCAGGTCACATTGTTTGCAGAATGGACGGCCGATGGGGCTGAAAAGTTCTGGAGTGGCGACCGCGAACCGGAAGACGTTGCGTTGGAAGGCCTCCCACTAGGTGGACTAATGACCTGGTGAATGTTGTAGGGATCCGCTGGATGCGAGACGCACGAGACCGGTCAAGCTCGCCACACTATTCCCAAAACACTATACTTAAGTCCTGTTAGCCAGAATCACGGGACCGGTCAATGTGGCGACACTTATGGGAGGCCTATGTCCAGCAGTGGACGTCTTTCGGCTGAAATGATGATGATCATTACACGTAAAGAATGCCCAGTTTATAAAAAATTATCTATAGGGAACTAAGTTTAACAAGCGACTTAAAACAAAGTAATGCTTTGAACAGCACTCCATCTTATCACTTGTTATCAGTCGAGGTTAGCAGTGAGTGTAACTTTCTCAGAACTTTAGCATAGTTCGTTATATTATTATCAGACGCTCACTTGAGTTAAATAAACAAAGCTTGAAACACTAGATTCCTTTATTATTTTTTACACAAATTCTTAAAAAAAAAAACTAAATGTGGCACTCGGAGACTGCCGCGGTAAAGCTATTGCATAGCATTTTTTATCAACAGCAAATAATTAATTATTTAATTTCACAACCTCAGTTGACAACCTTGTTATTTTCCGTAACCATAGCAACCTGGTTGAATACTGAATCCTGAATATTTTCGTTAGGGAATTTCTGGATTCACTCTCCACGCTCAAGGCCCGCGATAGAAGCTATGCAATAGCTTTAAAAACAGGCAGGACTTAAATACTGAATTATTGTTTTAATTTTAGATATGAGAAACCTAATGCAGTTTACAGATAAGAATGTTCAGAATTATTTGAAGAAGTAGACCAGTAAACCCCTCTCTTTTTTCAAAAAAAAATTTGGAAATCATCAAATGACTCCTCCCGCTCTGAGCAGAGCGGTAGGGAGTGTCAGACTTCTACTGACTAAAAACCACCAATGTTCCTTCTTAGCCTTTTGTGTCGTGTCATGTCGTGCTGACATTTCTTTGAGGCGCGCGTGGAACAAGAACGCGCCATCGCCGTCGACACGGCCTGGCATCGTCATAGGATGGATGGACGGTGAGCTACCCCATTTCTCACCGCCCACAGGCCCGCGACCAATGACAATATAGCATTATGACCTATCATCTTGAGTTCAATGACTTTTCAGGTTTTAAGTTAAACCAATTTCAATTAAACCTTAAATTAACCTAGCTCTATAACATCCGTCATGAAAATAAACTAAGGTCCAGTAATAATTGGCAATTAAGTGCATTCACCCCGCACTTATATTTTTATTGTTGAACTATAAAACTCCTTCAGTGAGCGTAAACGTCCTCCGCCATTAATTTTGATAACTAGAAAACTGAAGTCAACCTGAGTAAATGAGAATGGTGTAATAACTTCTGCATGATTGCTTGAGCTGCATCGTGTATTCATGACCTATATTTGGCAATGCTATTGGTCTCTAGTCGACTGATCCCACTATGCCAGCGGCTCCACTGGACCTAATGCATTTTAATTAGTCAACTGTACCCATTGACTGATAATACCTAACACCCGCTCGGATCAATCTTAAGGTAAGCCTCGCAAAACTAGTGTGAATGTCCAACCATGACATACCAAGTTTCATTCGTACCTCAGAAAGCACGTGAAGCTGTTGGTCCCGGCTTTTATTTTTAGATCTTCAGTCGCAATAAGTAACCGAGGTGTACCAAATACTACACCCACAATTTCACTTGTTATGTGGGCCCCAGGTAAGTGACCCAAGGTCACAAATCCAGACTCCGTAGCTGCTTCCGAAAAATTCTTCATGGGAAAACACAATTACGCTTTGCACAACCTGAGAACCAACCCAGTACCTCATACCCAGCATTCGCTCCTGCGGCCACTATACCAACGTGGCACTCATAATTAAACCTTCGTGGTAGACTCATGATTACTAAAAACAGTTAAGTACACAAAGCAATAAAAAAAACAAAACACCAACTCCAATTCAAAATCGAATTCAGAACTCCAAGTTCATCCATCCTATAGAACGGTAATATTTCATCCGAACAAACTAATTTTTCCTTCTGGCCGTGTCGCAAAAAAAAAACAAATGAAAAATTCAGGACATCACCTGGTTTGTCGGCAATATTGCAGGTGGATGGCCCATTATTTATGCTAGCCGGCTAAGCTAGGTGGGCCAGGACAGGACATTATATTACTTCCATGGTTCGCCTGCGAAGAGTAATAAAACCTTCGGGCTTGACATTGTGTAAATATTTAGTAAAGTAAGTAGACGTTGTTTTTCATGGGCGTGTAGAAATAGAGCACTGGGTTTGGTTATGAAGTTTTACTTGGTAAATGATGACTGGGGAAGTCTGATAAACTTTCCACATTAAAGATACTCTTATAATATCTTTTCTTTTACTACACACAATCTATCCATCTAAATAAATAAAAAGAGAAGTCCTGACTGACTGACTCATCAACGCCCAGCCCAAACCCTTGGACCTAGAAAGCTGAAATTTTGCACAGAGGTTCCCTTTATAATGTAGACAAGGAATAAGGAAGGATTTTTCGAAATTCACCCCTAAGGGAGGGAAAATCGTAATTTTCACGCTGGCGAAGCCGCTGGCAAAAGCTAGTGCATAATAAGACGGATGCGCCGGAGTTACCAGCGAATTTTTCAATTGTAGGTCATTGTCAGATTGTATGTTGATTAGAATATAATGTGTGTTAACATACATAACATAACAGATGTTTTCCCAGAAGGGTTAGGCAGAGGTGTCTCATTAATCCTCCCCCATTTCCCACTTATGTTCAAGTCCCGTGTATCTGGTATAACACTGTTCCTGACCGGAAAATCGAACACAGGACAGTGTTTCGGGTAGCTTGATCTACTGGGGTCTATACAAAAGGGTCTTGACAAGGGTAGTTAGAGGACAAGATGTTTAAATAAATAAAATATTCTAAACGTAAACAATAATCAAAAACCTTGATTGGGCTGAAGTTCTCCAAATAATTACGCACTAAGTGTTTGGTAATTCAAAAAGTAAAGTTGTTTCCTTGTTAATCTAGGAACGAAAGAAAACTTTCAAGGTTAAGTCGATTTCGGGTTTTATCTCCTTATACAACAGTTAAAGGATTTAGAGAAGGTATCATTGACTGGCCTTGATTTTCATCATCTGCTAACCCTTTCCCAAATTATTTTAAGGTCGGCTTCCAGTCGACTGCAGCTGAATACCAATATTTTACATAGCTCCACAATCCTGTTAGTACTGGCAGTTGGCACTTGCCAGACTTTCAAGCCCCTAACTACCTGTAACGACTGTCAAAAGTCCACAATTGACAGCCGGGACCAACGTGCAACGGTGCAAGTGCTGAACGTGCTTTCGGGGCATGCGGAAACTCAAACGCATCTACGGACCAACATAGGCAAGTGCGGCTAAACTTGACCGACCTAAGGGGCTGGAATTATTTAACCATGAGCCCATTGTCCCAAAATCTTCTTGAATAATAAAAACATTATTGAAATTCATAAATATTTTTCAGGCGCAAAAAAAATTGTTCTTACATAGCTAGAATTTTTATTAGAAAACACCCTGAATAACTTACTGCCTTTTTATCAAATTAAAGTTAGTAAGTCCTGAATAATTATACCTGTCGGTTTGATAGTGTTTTATAAAACTTTAGAGATAGCCCAGTGTGTGTGGAGGTACTGAAAGTTTTTCCATTTGCGGCTATTCCGTGGGTTTGGCTCTGCCCGTCGAAGTTTCTTTAATCTGTAAAACATTCACCTTCAGCTGTATGTTAGAAACTGAATAATCTGCGGTCATTTCGTACATGTTAACAAATATTATGGGGTTTTAGGTAAAACCAACACGTGGTTTATTTACTTTCAGAAATATTTTTGACATTTTCAATGGTCCAGTCATTTTATATAAATGTAATTTGGATTAGATTAAGTCGATATTTGTGTAAATAACAACTGGAAGTATTTATTTGAAAGAACTTTACAAAATAATTTATTTAATACAGCGTTGGCTGCTGAATTTTAGAACACAGAAAGAAATGTTAAAAGCGGGGCTTGAAAACTATGTTCGTACGTTTTCATACACTTACATAATCTCCCGGGAATTCTAATGCCACATAGCACTGGAATTCTAACAGAATTCTCAGGTGATTTTGTAAGTGTATGAAAACGTTTTGTTTAAATATCTAGCGAGAGAACACAATCTGTGATAGCTGGACTCGTGGGTTTTGAAAAATATTTTGTTTATAACAAAATGTGAGTGTTCTATTAGGTACAACTTCTGCCTAAGCAAAAAACTAAATAAACAAAATCAAACCTATTTATTTGTATCGTAGGTACTTTAAACAATCAGCGTTTTCTCTCTAAATAGATATTTGGTATTCTTTCGAAGAAGTAGATAAAAATTCAAAGACTCCCTTAAGTATAATGTTTATTACCGTCCTTGTGCTCAGAAATAGCTTGTCACTTGTCAGTAATTCACTCAGTAAGGACCACGTTTACTCCCGTTTCCCCCGTTTAAGCACTTTTAGGGCTGTGTCAGGCTCATTCCATTACGATGCAAGTGTATTTTCTACCACCAACGACGCCTAATGACCATTATCAAACCCTTGCATCAGATAAATATTGTTTAAAAGCCTCTCGAGGGATCCACGAGTTTTGTTAAAGGATACTCCTGTTAAAATCTGTTTGTTCCCAAGTTTTACTTGATAAAAATATAAAAGTGTGGCCCAGTTTTTTTGGTCGATTTTATATTCTTTTTTTGTTTTTGAGGAATTTGTGTAAATATATTATTTGGTTTTGTTTTTGCTTAAAACATAATTAAAGCTATGTTTAACTGAATATAATATTCACGCGATTTAATGTAAGAAAAAACAAACGTATTATCATAATATTAATTATAAACCTCTTCTTCTTCTTCAAATAAATATAAATAAACCTCTTTATTTATTTTTGTTTGCAAATTAATACTGTTTTGAAATTAATTTAAATTACTAGAATTGTTGATTTACATACATAAAGTCACGCCTTTTCCCATGGTAGTAGGCAGAAACCACAGAACTCCACCTACTACGATCCTTACATACTCCTTTTGCCTCGTCCACGTTCATATATCTGGCCATACACGCAGAACAGTTGCGAGAGCCGATGATCAACTAAAATAATTTCAGTTCGTTGCGAACCCTACAGTTGATACCAAAATCAAATATTCAAAACAGATAGCAAAGTAAAATGCAATATTCAGAAAGGCAATATTGAAGATAGCAACCATTATGCCTGAGGGACAGACGAATAACGAGGGTCGAAAATACCCTAAGGAAAGGCTTTCTAACGCCTTGACGCGTTTATAGGTTTATCCCATTAAAATTTAATTCATTTCTTCTTTTAGATGATTAGTTTTAAATGTAGGGCTCTTAACATTAAGCGCCTTGTTGGTCTAATGTGTGTCAAGTTGATGGTAATAAGCTCGCCCCCTATTACATGGGGACTTAAACATCATCATCTGACTAGCCCTTCGACGCAAAAAAATCTAAGAATAACTTTTAATAGTCACCTTGCAATGCATCAGTTTCTGAACAATAAAACATAGTTTTATTATCGGCCCACTGAAGCGTGACGATTCAAGAATAACATGCAAACATGTATGCATCACTTTCCCACACAAATTGTAATTAGTATTTGTATTATCGCATGCAATGTCCGAAAGGTCGGGCAGAAATGTACCTAATAGTACAACCAAATTTCGCAAATTATGTCTAAGTACCTCGTATGCACGTTAAGACGTTTATCCCGGCTTTTGAGGATCCTTGACAATCGTTACAGATAGTCAGAAGTCTGACAACCAATCATCAAACAGAATATCGTATTACCCAATAACCGGGTTGTGGAGGTCAGCTGAATTGGGTCAGACTGGAAGCCGACCTCAACATAGTTGAGAAAAAATAAGGCAGAGAATGATAACGAAAAACAATTGCCAATCGGCCACATCTTCCAATCTACTCGTCAAAATAACTTTCACGTAGTAAGGTGTCGTTAAGGGCTGCGGGTTGTTCGAAAGAGATACCGTGGCCTCGGCACAAGGGCTAAGAAGGAACATGGGTGGTTTTTGTCAGTAGAAGTCTGACACTCCCTACCGCTCTGCCCAGAGCGGGAGGAGTCATTGATGATTTTCAATCCTCAAAAAAAAAAATGTCGTTAAGGCAATCTCCTGACGTCTAGTGTTCCTATTCGCCGTCAAATTAGCTATATTCGAGTTTCTTACGGAAAATATAACTGACGGTGCCGTCCTTAGGGAATGCCCTATCTTGAAGACGTTCTAACTGCTTCATCAATGTCTTTTGAATGAAGATTATCGGCTGCAGGTTGTCTAACAAGGTGAAAACATCTTAATAGATGAAAAGAGGATGATATAGATTCCCAAAGGTGTGTGTGGCCAGGCTTATCTTTTTGGTAGGGAAAATTATATTATAGCGAAAGAGTAGTGGGTTTTTTAAATTTGGGATCGTACATACAAAGGTTCAGCATCATCCACAGCCAGAATTCACCCACTGCTGGGAAATAGACTTCTCTTTTCTTGTGCCAATCTACACGGTCCTGTGCCAGCCTCATCCAGTTCCAGGTCTTGCCCCCGGTGACAATTATTTCGTCTGCCCATCTTTTTTTTTTTGTTATATGATTACTTAGGCCGTCACTTAGTAAAGATTTGACATACTTTTGTATGACAAAACTGTCAAAAGTTTAACTAAGTGATGGCCTTTTTTTTTTTTTGGTGGGTGGTAAATCATCGAATAACCCCCCCCCCCCCCGCTCTTGGGCAGAGCGAAGGGGAGTGTCAGACTTCTACTGACTAAAAACCAAACCCATGTTCCTTCTTCGCCCTTGTGTCGGAGCCGTGTTAACCTTACGATAATCCACAGCCCCGACAGCCCATCATCTGCCCATCTCGAATAAAAATAAAAAGGTTAGTTTTCCGAAATTCAGATGACGTATTCATTTTGACAGCTCCATTCAAAGTTTGGCCAGTTTTCATTGTTTCCTATGGAATCTCAAGCTAGAGAAAGATTACGTTGTTGTTGGTTTTGCCTGTGAATCGTAAGTGTTTTTAAATGTCTTTACCGAATGCAAATTTCATGCGATAACGTTAGAAGTAATACGAACACAATTTCTCATGGTTTTCACAAGAACACGCAATAGATTTCACAACTTATTGTGTCTAATTCTCCTAACACCACTATGTTTTATTCTTATAAAACTAATGCGTATTTATCAGGGTACAATCAATATGTCCTTGGATCCGATATCGGCCACACACAATAATCAATCACAATTTAATGTAGACCTTTTTGGCCCCTATTGGACGATTTAAATCGTCCAGCCTTATTAGAACCCTTGTATTAATGTGCTTTTGTTTAATTAAGGACAAATTAGGGAGCTCTTTATGCTGGTTGGTCATCGTTAGTGATAACGTGGACTCCTTTTCAATTTGGAATGTGGTTGGCCCTTATGTTATTGTGTCATTTTAATCAGAGAGTGTAATGAGTATTTTATAGATGTGATGACCCTTATCATTTAGTATTGATTCTCATAATAATGCCTGTAATCTCTAAATATAGGGTTACCTTATGGTTCCTTCCTACCTTCCAAAATACTATGTTTGTGAAAACGTAAAACGTTAATCAATGCAATAGGGGAAAATTTCTTTTGAATTTGGCTAAAAGCATGCATTTAATTGTTCATACATAACGGTACACTCATGTTAATATATATAATACCATTGCACTAGTAGGTAGGAGTATTACCACAGATTACTGTGGTATTACATTGATATAATGAGTATTACTAGTGTTTTCATTTATTGTCGTATTGTTGACGCCACCCTGTCGTCACTAATACCATCGATACGAAATAATAAGAATCCGGTAAATTATGGACCGTTAAAGGACATGAGAAGATGTCCATGTTCATCATTCGATCCCAACTATGTTGTGGTCGGCTTCGAGTCTAACCGGACGCAGAGCATACCAGTATTTTACATGGACCGACTGCCTATCTGACTTCCACAACCAAGTTAATACTGGGTAATACGATATTCTTTGGTAAGACTGGTTGTCAGACTTTCAGGTCACTTATTACCAAATAACGACGGCCAAAGATCTATATATGGCAGCCAGGAGCAACAGCTTAACATGCTTTCCGAGGCACGGAGGAAACTCGGAATGAAATGAATGGTCACCCATCTACAGACCAACCTAGACAAGCGCGGCTTAACCTAGAGATTGACCGGAGTGGCAGTTATTATTAAGCCACGAGCTCCGAGAAGATGTCCATAATTATGTAAGTACTTAAATGTAATAATGACCCTTCATACGCATAGTACACCTTCACACTATTTATCTGTAGTAGAGTAATTTGTTAGCTTTCAGTAGGTCAGTTGTTACTAGATAAAGTTCATTAGTTTATCTAACTAATGCGTGAGCTTCCATTAGGAGGATTGCCTTACTCTTTAGTGCTTACAATCTTAGATGTTTTTATCGTCTGCCTTTTTGCCTTCATCAATATCGTTTACAAAGTTTTATTGGCTGTTGCTCGTACCTACGTACTCGTGAAAAATTTTGAAAATAGACTATTTGAATCTGAGTTATAAATGGCAACATGTATTTGCACAAACACACAAACAAACAACCTCTCACCCCAAACGCATATACCGTCTCTGTTCCGTTAATAACACAAAATCCTTGCCTTATATTTTTCTTATTTAAGGAATGAGTTGAATGAGCCTGAGTTACTCCTTATGATATCAGCTATCTGCCTGTAAAAGTCCCGTAAAAACCGGTACAGCTGCTTCGGAGATTAGAGATTTCAATCGGTATTTGTTAACAATTTTGTGGTTTTTCAAGGAACCTTAATTCTTTTCTTGTAAAATCAAAGTAGCATAAGTGAGATCTTATAACATTCTCAGACTCATTCAGCTGCATCCGGTTAGACTGGAAGCCGACCCCAATATACCTAGTAGGAAAAAGGCTAGGCAGACAACGTATCTCTGTAATGTAAAATTGAGAAACTCAATGTCCACACAGAACTAGAGGATTGAATAACATTAAACTGAGATACAAAGTTTTAAAGAACTGAAAATCCACTGCATTTTCTTCAAACTGAAAGGAGAGTAAGAATGGTCTAAATAATAGAATATGTCACCTTTATCTTTGTCTCACTGACTCACTCAGAGATGTTATATGATTACTTAGGCCGTCACTTAGTAAAGATTTGACATACTTTTGTATGACAAAACTGTCAAAACTTTAACTAAGTGATGGCCTTTTTTTTTTTTTTGGTGGGTGGAAAATCATCGAATAACCCCCCCCCCGCTCTTGGGCAGAGTGAGGGGAGTGTCAGACTAATCCACAGCCCCGACGGGCGTCGGCCCTTGCGGGCCCCTTCCATATTGCTGACATCTCTTTGAGGCGCCGCCGACACGGTCTGTTGCCGTCATGACGACGGCCGGACGGCGAGCTAGCCCTTTACTCACCGTCCACAGGCCCGCGTCTACGGTGGCCGGAGGTCATCGCGTGACCCCCGCCGACGCCCGGAGCGCCTTCCGCGGACTAAGTGATGGCCTAAGTAATCATTAAAGTTCCCTGCGGCAGTAAGTGCAAGTAGTGGTAGGTCTAACTACGTAACATAACATAACCTCACGCCTGTAATCCCTGAACAATTAGGCAAAGATGTACCTAATAGTACACTCACATTTCGCCAGTAATTATTAAGTCTCATGTAATAGGAGACAAGGAATGCTTTATTGTCATCTTCCGGGCAAGAATTCAAACTCCGTGGCTGGGAGTACTGAGAAATTTCTGATGGAAAAACGCTTTAAGATCGAAGCCAGAGACCTCATGCTGAGTACCTAGTCGCTGCGACCACTCGGCCAACGAGTCAGTCTTGATCTGACCGGGTTTTACACAATCCGAATTCACCTCTTGTTTTTTTTTTTTGACGGGTGGAACATCATCAAATAACCCCCTCCCGTTCTTCGGTAGAGCGAAAGGGAGTGTCAGACTTCTACTGACTAAAAACCACCCATGATCCTTCTTAGCCCTTTATGTCGAGGCCGCGGTATCTCTTGTGAACAACCCGCAGCCCCAACGGGGTCCGAATTCACCTTTACTCGACAGTTAACCAAGGGATGCAGGGGAGAAACGAGGACGTTGAATAAAACAGTGGACTAAGCAACATGCTTTAACTACAGTGTTGCCATGTTCAAGCGGAATAAAAAAGGGATTTTTCTATTAAAAAATGTGATGGATTTGCTTTTGAGTACTCTCTTTGAGCCTTGGATCAGTATACGGCGGACTTTTGTGTTTCAATAACTCTTCTATTTGAAAAGTGCCTTGTTAGTTAATTAGTGTTTATTGATTTTTGTCGCAAAGTTAAAGCCTATTTGAGCGCAAGTTCAGTTTATTGAAAAGATACTGTAAAAGAAAGGGCTGTAGATGAAAGCACAGACGCCAGCACACCAAGGAGGTCTGTACTATAGAAAAAGGTACTGTATCTACAGTAAAATATATATATATATATATATCTACACTTCTACACTAATATTATAAAGAGGAAAGATTTGTACCTATTTTTGTATGTTTGTAATGAATAGGCTCAAAAAGTACTGGGCCGATTTCAAAAATTCTTTCACCCTTGGAAAGCTACATTCACCCTGAGTAACATAGGCTACTTTTTATCCCTGTATTCCCACGGGAACGGGATCTACGCGGGTGAAACCGCGGGACGTCCGCTAGTAATAAATATAGGTATCTATCAAAACTTCAAAGAATCAATGAAATATTTGTCTAAATTTTCGAAGAATTCACATAATCCCAGACCAACCAAACATATATGGTAACACTAACCTGGCCAGTACATTTATAAGCTTAGCTTGCTTTTCTTTCTGAACACAGTTTGTTCCAACGTTTTCCCTAAGGTTGGCAGCTACAAAAATAAGTGAAAACCCTTCGTGTGGAAAACAAATGTCTAGTTTTACTATATTCAGGAAAATGTGTATGTTTCGGCAGTTTAAAAAAATAAAATTTGAGGAGGATTTCTTGTTTTATAATGTGAATAGCAATCTTAAAATAGTGAACATCAAATCAGTCTTATATTGATCTTTTCTTTACATAGTATAAAATAAAGTCCCTTCCGCTGTTTGTAAGCTTAGATCTTTAGAACAATGCAACGGATTTGAATGCAGTTTTCTGTAATAGATAAAGAGTGATTCAAGAGAATAGTATATTGTGCAGTATACGATATCTACATTGCCCGCATGCGAAGCCGGTGCTGGTCACTGGTAGTCGAATGAATCAAAAAATTAATCTTAAATACAAAGTTATCATCTATACAAAGTATAAACGAACCCATTACGAAACTGCAACCAAGCATTCTGTGCATTAGACTATGCCAAAATTATTACCCAGAACCCCCAATTTTTTATTTCGTCATCAAGTTTACCTGAAGGTATAGCCTCATCAATATGTGCTTAGGACAATGTATGCGGGGAGAATAACATTTTATTACATACGTACCGATATAATATGTTAAACGTAGCTCCTTTAACGATGTGCCAGACAAGAGCTTTCAGATTGTCTTCAGGTTTAGAGATACTAGACTTCCTAAAGGTACCTCAGGAATGGTGTTAATGATGGTGACGGCACGGTTGACGCAGTGGCTCAAGCAGTTGACTGCTGCGCTACGTGTCGCGGGTTCGATCCCCACACGGAACATATTTGTATGGCCTACAGATAGTTGTTTCGGGTCTGGCTCTGGGTTTTTGTCTATGTGAGTTTAAATGTCTGTGAACGCACCCACGATACAGGAGAAATTCCTGGTTTGGGGCAACGTTTTTATAAAAATCAAATCAAATGATACCATTCATACGCACACACACACAAAAACACAAATACTCTTACAAAGAAACTACTTTTAAAAGGTATTTTTTCATCCAAAAATAAGGGCGTTTGTCAGCAATAATGATTATGAAGAATTACTTAGTTAGATATACAGAATGCTTGGTAGACGGCTTCGTGGTCCCTTTATACCCTGCATTATAAAAATTCCAAATAAATCACAAAAGCTCCATCTAGCTATTTAAAAAAAATGGTAAACCTATTGCTTTCCCTTTCACACTCATTCCCATGGAAAGGGACAGAGTTCTCTATTATAATCGAAATAGTTGTCGCATTTTAATCCCTCTTTATGTCGGTAATCGCATTTCTATGAGGGTTCAGGTTTGAAATGTAATGAATAGCTATGTGACCCCAGCCCGTATCGCCGGGGTTCTTATAATTATGGGAGAATTAACCAGCATTCATTCTGGAATAGGGATGTTAACTAAAAAAATCTAATTAGTCCGTCAGATAGATTTCCAAAAAATATTGAACACATATTTTTCCTTTTTTTCTCGTAAACAAACAATGGAGACGATACAGTGCTTTGAAAACTCGTGTGACGTCATATTCTAAGACATTAGTATGACATTTCTTAACGAGCAGTGACGTCACCACCTCCCACTCAAATCTTTGACGCGTCTTATCTTCGTCAATTTTTATTGATTTGATAAAACAAAAAATACGTATCCAATATTTTTCGATAATCTAACAGACGGACTAATTAGAATCATATTTTTTTTAGTCAGTAAACATCCCTATTATTTTCGTTACTGATTTTTATCTCAGTAGCAGCCATAGAGAACGGATTTGTGTCCGATTGATGGCAATGGGCTCGCAATATAACTGGCGAAATGTGGGTGTACTTAATGGGTACACCTCTGCCTAAACCTTCGGGGATTACAGGCGTGATGTTATGTCTGTATGTATGTAATCGTTTGCCTGTTCTTTAGTAAAAACTTATTAATTCAAATCTACAGTTGCAATAAAGTTTCTATTACCAAATAATTAGGTACTACAATTTCAAAACGCGCATCAAATTCAAATTTTATTAGCGCCCTTATTTACAGAATCGAAATTGATTTGACGATAAAAATGTTCATTTCAATCGTTAATCCAATATTGGATTCTCGAACGCCCCTCTACTAATTCTACTGACCCCACATTTTGATCGGAATCCCCTCATTTACACTTGATAATGGGAACCTTAGAATTTCGGGAATTCCGCGTATTGCCCGAATTTGCTCTTACAGTGTGTTCCGAAGTCGAGAAGTAATTGAACTTGGAATATTTAATAGCTTCGGTCGTATATTCCGCTACTTTATTTACGGAATTGCTCCAAGAAATGTTGTTTTCTTTCTTGGTCTCATTTATAAGTAAGGAAAAGAGAGCAAAGTGGATATTTTCATACCAAAAGCCTTTGTTGTAAAATTGTTTTGATTTCTTTCTTTGGCTTTTGTTATCTTTTCATGGTATTCACTGTCTATTTTACAATTCTTACCTATTCTAGTATTTTTATGTAAAAGTCTGTTTTCAGGCTTACAATAAAAATCAATAATGGATTTCTTTTATAAATTATTCATTCCATATTGTTAACTCCAAATACAATTTTCCTAATAGAATCAATATTCTATTATACAAAATAGAGTGTAGTTCCATTCAACCAAAACTCCAAATAAAAAGCGATTCAATTCCAATACAAATGGACCTATAATAAAATCACATCCGAGATTAAATATTTACGGATTGAAATCGGGAGGGAAATGTGGAAAGTAATAAGGTGAGGAGCCACGAAACTCTTCTGAATAAGTAATCTGCTCCCATACTCCTACCAGTTCCCATAAATTGGATACGTTAATATTTGCCTCATAAGCAGATTAGTTTGGTACTTTAAAGCCTAACACGGAGACTAAGGCGGTAGCGAGCGCGATTTGGTAACCACAGTACATCACAAGTTGTTGTATTATTATATTTGCCTTGTGTCCCACTCCGCAGTGTTTTGTCTTGCGACAAGGGCATCTTAATGAAAAGAGTCGAGTTCGTCGTGCCATCTCCTGGGCCTGCCGCGTTGTCATTTGCTGCTGTTTGGTTATTTTAGCCCATAGCTCTTCCGGCATGCGACAGATGTAGCTTGCTTTGAGTTTGGCACCCGTGTGACCTATATGTGTGACCCACAACGCTTAGCTCTAAAGTATTATTAGGTGGAAACTTGTAATGTTTTATATTTATATCTGTATTTAGTTTTACTATAAAAAAAATTGATTTTAGATTGTAGTTCTATCTATGTATGATTTGTAAAGCTTGTATTTTTTAATATGTATTTTGTGGAAAATGTTGTTGGTAACACATTTGCTCATACTTGTATTATTGTTTTTTTTATTTATGTAATGTGTCACTGTTTGTTTTCCCCAATAAATAAATAACAATATATATATCGGCAATTTGACTTTTGGGCACTATAAGCTAGTAGAAGCTAGTATTCCGGGTCGATTAAAATGTAGAGGAATGGTCAAAAACGGTGGTTCCTAATGTTTGATACTCTGCACCCGCTTCATCACCCGCGCTATCCCTTCTCGCTGTTCTAACCCCAAGTTTGCCAAACTTATCGTTCTGAATAATATCTTGTACATCTGTTAAATGTTCGGCCAGTATCTCCGCAACTGGAGGGATGTCGTTAATGAAAGGTTACAGGGGTGTATGATCTGTAATGTGTTCTTCGTTTTTATTGCTTACTGTTAGTAGGGCTTTGACCTTTTTATTTTATAGTTTTTATTTTTTTTCTTTTCGTTTACGTATTTTATAGATGCGATGGAAAGCCTCGCTTACCTGGTGAAGGTTACGGTGATCCACTATACGCGAGACACACGAACCGGTCAATGTGGCGACTCTTGGGGGAGGCCAATGTCCAGTAGTGGACGTCTTTCGGCTGAAATAATGATGATTATAATGACGTATTTGTCTAGCCTATATCTATATTTGACTGTACATAGTGTCAAATTAAATTTAAGCTAGTGCACCACAGAAATATACCTAGTTGAAGTAAAAGTTAAGGTAGTCAGTTTTTAGTCTTTCTAGCTTAGCATCATTTTATAGACTTGAATTCCGCTTTGAAAACTAAATCAAAATCCAATATTGAAAGAAGACCAATCTTTATCTTTTCAAAAGATAGAAGTCTGATACTAAGGCAAAGTAAATCTGGAACCATCACTTAAATGAATGCTGTTTCTAAAGTTAGTAACTTAAGTCTATAACTAAGTTGAGTGAAGCGGTCGTTTCATCAAAATTCTTTTCATCGCATCTGAGAACGTCGATGATAAATTTATGTGAAAGCAGGCTAAACTTTCTGGACCGTCTTGGTTAGCCATTTATATTTTATACTAGCACTTCGCCCGCGACTTCTAAAAATCTTTCTTGCGTGCTTGTATGTTTGATAATATAATTTATAGCCGAGCCATCACTCAAAATTATAGCATTTAAGCATCAAAACTCAATAATTTCGACTTCGAAATTATTGAGTTTTGATACTTAAATGCAAGACGAAGACGAAGGCTTTGAATTGTCAAATACATGGAGTATGCTCAAAAGCAAGTGGGTTTGAGTGTGTTTTGCCATGACTTTATATCGAGTTCTAGTATTAGGCGTAGCAAAAGGTTAAGAAAAAGGGTAGACCTTATAAATAAAAAAAAGTAGTTAAAAAACTAAAAAACCCGACTGAAAAAACTTAAAAGCAAAAAACAAGCACATTTTAAATTAAACAAAACTTGGAAGCTGGCGGGGTCCATTCTATTTACATTTTTTCTTTTCATTATTTAATATTCAAATGAACCCCGCCTGATTCCAAGTTTTGTTTAATTTAAAATGTGCTTGTTTTTTGCTTTTAAGTTTTTTCAGTCGGGTTTTTTAGTTTTTTAACTACTTTTTTATTTCCAGCTTTTTAGTTCTTTTGTGATTGTTCTTTTTCTTTGCAGATGATTTAACTTTTGTGCTTGTTTATAGGATTTTCCACTTTGAATTTCTTTTAAACATATAAGTGATTTATATTTTTGTAATCTCCTTTTAAAACCCTTTATTTTGATACCCTACTCGATGGTATTAGAAAAAAAAACATTTTTGAACTCCTCGATTTGGCCCCCAAAATCTGCAATTTTTCTTTGTGTTTTAATTTTAATGTAGCCTATAACACTCGCGCCATCACGACGAATCTAATGACGTATATTTCATTCAAATCGGTTCATACGTTTATGAGTTATGAGGGAACAAAGAAACGGACATACATACATACATACACGTCAAACACATAACCCTCCTTTTGGGCTTCGCCGCAGTCGGGTAAAAAGGGGTAGACAGATTTCTCTGCACTTCATAATTTAGTTACCATTCACACGCATTCTCCAGACATCCCGCGATCGTCAAAATATCGGGAGCTCACAATAGTTGAAAATCAGAAAAGAACCGTTTAAAAGTTTCGATAATAAATTATTATGAATAATGTATAATTAATAGGGACTCCTCGGGGTGGAACTCATTAATAAACTATTATATGAATACTACTACCTACACACACATTTGTACATTTTGTCTCACCCTTTATATGTACCTATATTTAGGGAAAGATGGTAGTCGATCGATTACTTATAAGGTAAACGACTTTCTAATCGGTTTTAATGACATCCTATTAGCCTTAAGCCGTCGACGACTCTGTGAGTGAAATAGAGATCAGTTCATCAGTCATGTTTAGTTTATGTAAAAACATTGAGGAAAACGGTTGTGTTATGTATTAAATAAACATTAAAACTGAATGCAGTTATTTCAATTAAACCATTACAGGTACTTTTGAATGTCAGAAAAACAACACATAAAACGAAGCTACAGTCACAGTCATAAAGCATAATAGCTTGTGAAAGTACTGTATATAGTTGCCCATTCCTTAACGGAGATCTCTGTATAAGGTCCCATTAAAATAGGTGGACAAATTTTAACACAGAGTTCAGTACGTCTAACCAAAGATATCCAAGCAAAAAAAACACTGATTAAAGTGATTTTTTTTTATATAAAATGTTGGGTAACCAACACTTTTAGTGTATTTTCGCTAGCTGTTTTATTTTCTTGTAAGTATGTAATGCGTTTTTCTTATTTTCTTTTTTTACCATTGCCCTTATTTTGGTGGTCTGAATGATTTCTAAAATTTTGTCCACCTATTTTAATGGGACCTTATTATATGGAGAAGAACGGGCAACAAACTCCATGGACACTCTTTTAAATCATTACAAAACCTTGATTACACCACGTTGTGATCTTACATAATTATTATTTATGGGAGAATAATGTTAAAATACGTGCAAGTTACGAGCGTCCAGAGTAAACGATGTTTTAAACAAATAAAAAATAAATTTATTTACATTGCGAGTATACAGAGGACAGGTGCGTTGTACTCGTAACCGGCGTTCGTGTATGACCAGTTTGGGGGTAATGAGGAACAGGGTGTAAAGCTCCTCATCCCCCGTAGAAAAGAGAGGATCCTCCGACCGGACGGGCAGTCGTATGAATGTGGACGAGGCAAAATGAGTATGTAAGGAACGTAGCAGGACCCGTTGGGGCTGCGGGTTGTTGGAAAGAGATACCGGGGCCTGGGCTAAGAAGGAACATGGGTGGTTTTTAGTCAGTAGAAGTCTGACACTCCCTACCGCTCTACACAGAGCGGGAGGAGTCATTTGATGATTTCCCTCCAACCAAAAAAAAAAAGATCGTAGCAAGTGTCCTTCTGTGGTTTCTGCCTACCTCCATGAGGAAAGGGCGTAAGTTTATGTATTATACAGATAAAAATCTTCAAAAAAATAAGCAGTCAGTCAAGTTTTACTGTAACTAGATTGTTTTAAAAAAATATGTAGTTCGTGTAGTTTTATTCATCCTTTCTTCATAGCAAGCCTTTGGCGTATGCATAATGTCTGCTCGTCCTACATTTTTTTTTCAAAAGACCTTTTCAGCTTTAATTATTTTAATGAACTGAATCTGAATATCCTGCAGCGAACAAGTTTTTTGCATTTTTAATATCATTCAGCGTTATAATTTACAGCTGTGAAAATAACAGAATTTCAAGTACTTAATTAATTAAAAGTCGTTTGACTTTCGCATATTACTTTGAGTAGGTAATTGATTTTTAAATATAATTTACGTTTTTTGTTACAGGTACGTTAACTTCAGCTGAAAAAGACAACTACAAGGTTTTTATTTCTACTCTAAAACTAATTTAAATTGTAAACGTTGGTCTTGTGGTCGCAAGCGCGACTGCTGAGCTTAAGGTCGTGGGTTCGATTCTCGAAAATTTCTCAGTAGCAGTCTTCATGTCTCATCTAATAATTTGACGTCAAATTAAAATAATCATCACAATAAACTAAAAAAGATAACTTGTATGTGTAAAACCTAAAATAATCCAACTGTAAATGAATAAAAATATCCTTGTCCTAACCAAGGTTTATCCATTAACCAAAATTTGATCTACATCCGTTCAGTCGTTAAGATGTGGAAGGGTAACAAACAAACAGAGTTCCACCATAAACTAGAAACTAGGGGTAGGCAGAAACCACAGTGTTAGCTTTATTAAAATACTTACTTAAATATTACCTATACCTAATTATATTATGTTAGCTTTTATTAAAATATTTATCTGAATATTATCCATACCCAACTTTATTGTAATTAAATGTATGTGTTCGCATGTCATACGGATGGTATATTGACTTGTTTGTCATTCGATCCAACACTTCACTTCGCCGTTCATTCCGGCATTCACCTACAAGCGTTGACAGTGCGAACACAGGCATTCAAGTTTGATGTCTCGTACAGACAAGACGTGCTGTGTAAAAGTGTGGTAGAATAAAGTGATTATTTGAAGAAGGACAATATTATTATTTCTGACCTGTTTAAAGGTCAGAAGTGGGATTCGAACCCACGCCCACAAAAGTGGACTGCGACACTCTGAGGACTCCAGCAGTGAGTCAGAATTATCCTCGGAGCGCAGAAGCAGATCACGGCATAAGCATTCACGACGAAAGCGTTCACGGCGAGTGGAGAAGTCCAGGCAGCGCCGTTCCCGGTCGCCGGATACGCCGGCGCCGCAAGAGCGTTCTCGGCGTGTGGAGAGGTCGAGACAGCGCCGTTCCCGGGCGCCAGATACGCCAGCGCCGCAAGAGCGTTTACGGTGTGTGGAGAAGTCGAGGCAGCGCCGCCGTTCCCAGACACCAGATACGCCGGCGCCGCAAGAGCGTTCACAGCGTGTGGAGAAGTCGAGGCAGCGCCGCCGTTCCCAGACGCCAGATACGCCGGCACCGCACGAGGAACCAGCAGTACGACCGAGTGCTGGGACCAGAAACAGCGCATCATCACCATTACCAAGTAACCAATCCACTGTTTTTGACTCTCAAAATTTTGTTAATGTGTTCCAAGAACTTGTTAAGTCTTTACGTACAGACGGCAATACAGACCGTTACCCTGTTTTGAACGTTGTGCCTGAATTCGACCCAACAAAGCGAAATCAGAGTATAGACGTTTGGATTACAAAAGTAAATGAATGTGCAAAGATTTATAATTGGACAGAACGACAGATAGTTCACTACGCTTTGCCTAAATTAGTAGGGTTAGCCCAAAAATGGTACCAGGGTCTACCCACTTTGTTATTTACATGGACGGAGTGGCAACAAAAATTGAAGTCGGCATTCCCCAGTGATGATAACTATGGTCGGTTGCTGACGGAGATGCTTGCCTGTAGGGCACGTTTTGGTGATAGTTTAGAAGACTATTATTACGAAAAGATAGTTTTGCTTAATAGATGTAACATTTCAGGGAAAAACGCTATCGATTGTATATTATATGGTATTGAAGATAGATCGGTCAGAACTAGTGCTGAGGCTGTGCAATTTAGCGAGCCTGATAAGTTGTTAGTTTTCCTTCGAAATGTTAAAATAACTAAAAAGAATGACAAGCAAAACGTGACTGTGCAGCCGAGCGTTTCCGACAGCAAGCGTTTTAAAACCTCTAAAGATAATGCATCCGCATCTGCGGGTATTAAGTCATCAAAATGTTATAACTGTGGAGAGGAAGGGCACCCTTTCTACAAATGTAAACATCCAATTAAGAGGTGCAATCACTGTCATAAAGTAGGCCATTTGATTGGCGATTGTCCCAATAAATCTGAGCATGAAAGTAATAAGACTGTTTTAAACATTTCAAAGGAGCAAGATAATGATGCGAAATATTTTAAGATCGCGATAGTTAACGGTCAGACTATGAATTGTTTTATTGACTTCGGTAGTCAAATTACTATGCTCCGAGAATCGGATGCAAAAGTATTAAACCAAACTCTGTCTTACGGTGACTTGCCGATTTTAAGAGGGTTCGGAAATTCAATTGTTCAGTGTTTAGGGAAATGCGATATCGAAATTGAAATAGACTTAGTTAAAGCCCGCGTTGAAGTACTCATAGTCCCTGATCATTACTTAAAGGTATCATTACTTGTAGGCCAAACGTTTACGGAACAAAGCCATGTCGTAGTTCTCAAAACAGAAGACAAACTGATTATTAAGAGTAAAACTATAAACGTCCCTGAAAGTGTTAAACTGTATGTTAGTAACTCTATTAAAGTAATGGGCCGCACCGAAGTGGCCGTAGAATCTAATCCACCTTATGATGGTGAGGTGGTCGTGGAGCCTGGTTTATGCTCTCAACCTCAAATGATGTACAGTTTAATGCCTTGTATTTTAGAGTTGGTTAGTGGCAAAGCCACACTTCAATTGGACGGTTTGGTAAAATCGGGATTCGATTTAAACAAAGGTACCCTTCTGTCTCGGGCTTTGCCGTTAGCACAAATTAACTGTCAAAGCGTGAATAGAATTGACAAAGGCGCGGATAACTCTTCTAATATTATTATTGATCCGAAAATGTTGTCTGTGAGTGACCAAATCAGTGAAAGCAATCTTTTGCAGTTGACTCGTCTATTAAATGAATACAGAGATTGTTTTGCTTTTTCCACTAAAGAGTTAGGCTGTATTTCAAACACTGAAATGGACATAAGGCTCAATGATAATACACCAGTAGTTTACCGACCGTATCGCATGCCTTTTACAGAGCGACAAGTAGTTCGTAATATGGTACAAGAACTTGAGGACTCTGATATAGTTAAACCATCGACCTCAAGTTATGCATCACCAGTTCTCCTCGTCAAAAAGAAATCAGGAGATTACAGATTATGCATTGACTATAGGGCTCTCAATAAAAAAACGGTTAAGGAGCATTATCCCCTCCCTAGGATTGACGATCAATTAGATAACTTGTCAGGCTATAAATATTACACATCGTTAGACCTAATGTCAGGTTATTATCAATTGAAAATGTCTGAAACGTCTAAACATTTAACTGCCTTCATAACACCTGATGGGCATTATGAGTTCAATCGGATGCCCTTTGGCCTTGTTAATGCGCCGTCTAATTTCCAACGTGCAATTAACAATATACTGGGTAATGCACGATTTAAAGAGGCGTTTGCTTATATGGACGATGTCATAATACCATCTAGAACTATTGAGGAAGGGTTCAGTAAGCTCAAATCAACATTGGATTTATTTCGTACCGCCGGTTTAACTTTAAAATTATCCAAATGCAACTTTTTAATGGAATCTATTGACTATCTTGGATTTGAAGTGTGCGCCGAGGGAATAAGACCAGGGAAAGCTAAAATCAATGCTGTTGACGTATTCCCTCGCCCTACCGATCAGCATAGGGTTAGGCAGTTTTTAGGACTCGCTAGTTTCTTTCGTAGATTTATAAGGGGGTTCTCTTCAATAGCTCGACCACTTACCCAACTTTTAAAGAAAGATTCGAAATGGCAGTGGTCCGACTGTGAAGAGAATGCTTTTGTAACCTTAAAGACAGAGTTAACCAAACGTCCGATTCTTGCATTTTATAACCCTGCGTTTGAAACTCAACTTCATACAGACGCTTCTAAAATTGGTATTGCTGGTATCCTTTTACAAAGATCAAGTAAAGAAGCACCTTTAAATGCTGTAGCTTATTATAGTAGACAGACGTCCCCAGAAGAGTCTCGTTTCACTTCCTACGATTTAGAAACTCTGGCGGTGGCAAGCTCAATACAACGATTTAGGACGTACCTATTAGGCATACCGTTTACCATAGTGACAGTGATGCGCAGTCTGGAAATGTTACTGATGAATGATTGGCACCTTTTGATTGGGTGGTTAAGATAAAACATGTAAGAGTATTAACAGCAGAATGTTGTCCATGTCAATCGTATACAATTTAATTTGAATAATTGAGTAAATTTACATTGTTTTATTATTAATTATTATCAGTTATTATTATGATGAATTAATTTTTATACTAACATTATTTTGTACAAGAAGTTAAGAGCACACTGTAGACATGCAGAGGCTACAGTTTGTCAGATACGTGGTTATTATGGATATGTAGAGGCCATAATAACTCGTCTAGACGGTGTGTTGTGGACATGCAGGGGCCACAGCATACACGAATTGCCGTAGATATGTAGAGGCTACAGTAGTTCCGCCAATGTTATCGTTGTACTCGTCGTTGTGGCATTGTCGTTAGTGTGTTGTGGACATGAAGGGGCCACAGCATGCTTGAGTTGTTGTGGATATGTAGAGGCCACCGCAACTCCTTCAATGCTGCCGAGTGTAATTATATCTGAGTTATGCTAACTATTCTGATGTAATAGAAAGAGATCAATTTGATATCTGTGTAGCTATTTGTGTCATAAGTTGTTGTGTTTTGTTATTTTAATTAATCATTCGGTTGATTTTGTTTACCTTGTATAATCTTTCCACGGGACGTGTAAACGTCAGGAAAGGCCGACTGTTAGCTTTATTAAAATACTTACTTAAATATTACCTATACCTAATTATATTATGTTAGCTTTTATTAAAATATTTATCTGAATATTATCCATACCCAACTTTATTGTAATTAAATGTATGTGTTCGCATGTCATACGGATGGTATATTGACTTGTTTGTCATTCGATCCAACACTTCACTTCGCCGTTCATTCCGGCATTCACCTACAAGCGTTGACAGTGCGAACACAGGCATTCAAGTTTGATGTCTCGTACAGACAAGACGTGCTGTGTAAAAGTGTGGTAGAATAAAGTGATTATTTGAAGAAGGACAATATTATTATTTCTGACCTGTTTAAAACAGAAAGCCACGTGCTTCTATCCTTACATACTCCTTTTGTGTCGTCCACATTCACACATCTGGTCATATAGAGAGTAATTTCGCATTTATAACATTAACCATGGGGTATGAATATAATAACAATATTCCGTAGGCCCTCAATACAAAAGTGGTTCACCCTACACGGCAATATTTCGACATAACAATCGGAATAAACCAGACTATTAAAACGAATACATTTCTGACAAAAGGTGTTACCGTATTTATAGTGTCACCTTTCTGGGCCAGTCGTCAATTCTTACTTACTAATAATTATAATTGCGAAAGTAACTCTGTCTGTCTGTCGCACTTTCACACCAAAACTACTGAACCGATTTAAATAAATTTTGGTAGACAGATAGTTTAGACTTAGAGCCTGAAAAAGGACATAGATTCCTTTTTAAGGCGAAAAATCATCGGGGCTGCGGGTTGTTCGCAAAAGATACTGCGGCCTCGACATAAAGGGCTAAGAAGGAACATGGGTGGTTTTTAGTCAGTAGAAGTCTGACTCTCCTTACCGCTCTGCCCAGAGCGGGACGAGTGATTTAATGATTTCTAACTCGCCAAAAAAAAAGGCGTTTGACAGAGGGGGGCGGGGGGGTAAAAAGATTACTTTTGGTCGTGATAACCGACATCCACGCGGGCGAAACCACGGGCATCAGCTAGTTGGCTTCATAAAATCAAGTTTATATTGAACCAAGTAAAGATTTCTTCATCGGTATACCGGTTACACCACAGTGATCTGTGGTCAATACGTACTTTCGCTTGTGTTTCTCGTTTTAAAACTTTTTTAAATCTTAAGATTTATGGCGTCGAAAAGTTGGTCGTGAAATATAATCTAGGTAGGTAGGTAGGTTTATAGGTATGTTGAAATAAGGCTGAGTTTTCTGCAGCGGTTCTTTTTGTTGTTACATACGTTGGTTTTGAAGCATTTTATTCCAATTTGTCAAATAAATGTATTTAAACTAGCTGTTGCAACAGGCGCGGGCCGCGGTTTTTTTATTCATATGCTCGGCGAAAGCCTATTTTCTATAACTACCTTATTATGAACTAGGATTATAGAATATTTCTAACTATAAATAAAATTACTATAATACCTTTTTACCCGACTACGGCAAAGCCAAAGGAGGGTTATGATTTTGACTGGCTATGTATGTATGTATGTTTGTATGTATGTATGTATGTATGTATGTGAGTATCTTCATCTGTTCCCTCATAGCTTCCAATCTACTTATCGGAACTCGACATATGACGTATCGTTAGAACCATCTTAATTTTCCGCTGAACATAGGCTACGTGATTTGTCACAAAAAGTGATTTGGCGCCCTCTAGCGGACAAAAAGTAAGACTTAAAAATAAAAATGGAGATAAATACGCCGTGTTTGGTATCATTTAAAAGGGCCTCACTTGTACATTTCCAAAATATTGCTCAAATTTAAAATCACGCCCTCTAGCGGACAAAAAGTCAAGAGTAAAAAAAAAATATCACACCAAAATTGTTTAAGTAAATAAAATAAAGTAGAAAACTAAAACCCGACTACGACAAAAAAAAACGACGCTGAAAAAGTCTATGAAACAAGATTTTCAGGATAGAACAAAAAGAAAAGCCGTAGTCACACGTTATAGGTACCAACTTAAACACTTTAATACCGTGTGACTACGGCTTTTCTTTTTGTTCTATCCTGAAAATCTTGTTTCATAGACTTTTTCAGCGTCGTTTTTTTTTGTCGTAGTCGGGTTTTAGTTTTCTACTTTATTTTTTAGTTACCTATTTAGTCAGTAATATACAGACATTTATTTCAACACTTTTAACACCTAGTTTTTCTGTGTCTGAATGCACTTCAAGCAATTGGCTAACACTAACACCTAAACCGTGGGGTCGAGAAGGCCAATATAGATGATAATTAAAATTTATTATATATCATGAGTGTCAGTGAAACTTTTTTGATTTATTATAACAGAGTTCGTGTCATGAACTCAAGTCATGACTCATGGTCCGGTTGTTTGTCTGTGTTTTTGTACAAAATTAGTACATTTTATCTGCATGGAGAGAAGGTTCATTTTATAAGTAAACTAGTGACCCGCCCCGGCTTCGCACGGGTGGAAAAAAGACTAAAAAGAGAAAAGACTAAAATCTTCCTCTTGAATCACTCTATCTATTAAAAAAACACGCATCAAAATCCGTTGCGTAGTTTTAAAGATCTAAGTATACATAGGGACAGACAGCGGGGAGCGACTTTGTTTTATATACTACTAGCTGATGCCCGCGGCTTCACCCGCGTGGATGTCGTTCAAATTATATACTAAAACCTTTCTCTTGAATCACTCTATCTATTAAAAAAAACCGCATCAAAATCCGTTGCGTAGTTTTAAAGATTTAAGCATACAGACAAACAGACAAAAATAGTGACTTTGTTTTATACTATGTAAGGATATAATTAAATATAATAACTAGCTGATGCCCGCGGCTTCACCCGCGTGGATGTCGTTCAAATTATATACTAAAACCTTCCTCTTGAATCACTCTATCTATTAAAAAAAACCGCATCAAAATCCGTTGCGTAGTTTTAAAGATTTAAGCATACAGACAAACAGACAGACAAAAATAGCGACTTTGTTTTATACTATGTAAGGATAACAGCCACACGAATCAACTTTAAAGTTAAGCCGCGCTTGCCTAGGTTGGTCTATGGATGGGTATGTAGTGATAGTGATAGTGATGTGATGATGTACTTAGTGAAAATTCTCACAAGTTTGACAACTGATTGATGATGATGTAGTGTTTTTAATTTTTTGGTCGGTTCACCAAGAAAGGTGTAATTAGAGTGTGCAATATAGCAGTATTGTAAAATTTGAATCTCTATGCTCTGTTTGACATGTTTTCTGTTTTACCTGTGTACGTAAAAAAAAAATAACCGACTTCAAAAACACCAAAAAGTGAAAAATAAAACTTCAGAAGAAAAATCAGCTTCTGAAGTCGGTGACATTTGTTTGTTTCATTACGTTTTTTTTTGCCACCGACTTCAGAAGCTGATTTTTCTTCTGAAGTTTTATTTTTCACTTTTTGGTGTTTTTGAAGTCGGTTTTTTTTTTTTTTTGCAAAAAAGATATTTTTTATTTATTCATTTTTAGTTGTAATATCCTATAGACATAATTATTTACTGTAGATTAATTTAACACTCGACTAAGAAACCTGGCCCTTAACCTTCAAATTCCCTTATTATTGCTTTCAACTCTTAACCTTTGAGGAGTAGTACCTTCCATCATCAGCTCAGCAACATGAAGTGATGACTGCTAGATGCGAATACTTGTGTAGCGTCAGAAAAACACACAATACGTGCCTATGAAATTTGAGGGTTGCCCTCGATTTCTCTGGGATTCCATCACCAGGTCCTGGTTTTCATAATATCATGGTACCACCCTTGAAATATCTCCTTCACAATAAAAAAATAATCATCAAAATTGGTTCATAAACGACGAAGTTATTCGCGAACATACATAAACGAAAAATGTTGATAAATTAAGAAAAATCTTCATAAAATGAAAAGTGCTGGACCAAACTATACTAAATTTTTATGGGACTAAATGGCAACTATTCCGCATCAAACTAAAAAGGAATCACGTAAATCGGATCATAAATCGCAGCGTAATCGGTGTACAAACATAGAAAAATATATATACCGATCGAATTGAGAACCTTTTTGGGAAGTCGGTTAAAAATGAAACTACCTATTTAGTAGATTCTCTAATCAACCGCGTGGGCTCGCTTGGTGAATTATTAGAAAGAAGGACTGTGTCCCAGCTGTGGGAATATTATACGCCGATAATCAGACAACACTTTTTTGATGAAACAATCAATTCAATGAAACTCATTAAAATTTTAATCTGTTTACTTTTCAGTCAATAATGAATTCAGTCAGATTTTAATTCGGAAATTGATTGCTGTTTGCCGTATTTCACAATAATTTAATTTCATTAATTACATACAGTGTTGATTAAATAATTATTTGCAACGAGATTATTATGAAATATCGTTACAGTTAAGCATATTCATTGATATCAATGATAACTATACTCCATTTACTATAAGATTAGAATTATAAGTTGACCTTTGTTGTTTTTACAGTCCGTTCAACCGATTTTGACTTCTATACCGTAGGCATAAGGATGGCATTAAAAGCAAAAAGAATGTTACAATACCGACTATTTACTGCAGCTGCATTTTGTCTTGCTGTCAACGTAATAGAGTTCACAATCGGTTGAACGGACTGTAAAAACGGTTAACTTAAAACTCTCATCTTATAGTAAATGGAGTATAGTTTCGTATTTGATCATCCTTACATAGTATAAAACAAAGTCGCTATTTTTGTCTGTTTGTTTGTCTGTATGCTTAAATCTTTAAAACTACGCAACGGATTTTGATGCGGTTTTTTTTAATAGATAGAGTGATTCAAGAGGAAGGTTTTAGTATATAATTTGAACGACATCCACGCGGGTGAAGCCGCGGGCATCAGCTAGTAATATTTAAAACAAAACTGCCTTGTAGGTCTAGTGGTAGCAAGTGCGTCTGCTGAGCTCCCGAGTTAGACTCGGGTCGAGGATAGTGTTATTCGGTCTTTTCATCAGAAATGTATCAGTAGCAGCCACATAGTGTAGATTTGGACCCGGTTGATGACCGAAAATCTGACCCCCTATTACATGGGACTTATTAACTGGCGAAATGTGGGTGTACTATTAGATACACATCTGTCTAACCCTTCAAAGATTACAGGCATTATGTTATGTATGTTTTAAAACAAAGTAGCCTTTGAAGTACTTATTGAATGATAGAATATCTTTAGTACCCGTCGGGGCCGGGGATTTTTGTACTAGATTACGTGGCCTCGGCGCAAGGGCAAAGAAGGAACATGGGTTCGGTTTATAATCAGTAGAAGTCTGACACTCCCCTTCGCTCTGCCCAAGAGCGGGGGGGGGGGGGGGGTCATTCGATGATTTTCCACACACCAAAAAAAAAAAAAAAGTACCTATATAAACATACTTAGCAGAAATCAGCCGCTATAAAACTCATAATCAAATAGGTTTTTCTTTCAGCAATCTATCACTATATCTATAAGCATTAATCTTATCATAAGAAACAGATATGAATAATCTCAACTTCTCAAGTGTCAGTGACTTATTGCAGTATATATCGAAGTGAAAACTTATCAAGGACGTTTAACACGACACGAGTTAAAGGTGACATCGTTGTACGGAGACCAAAACTTTGTGGTCGCTAATTTTCACTCGACTCGGCTCTATCACTTTTGTCAGTATAATTTTTATTTCATAAATTATATATGTATACATTTTTTTGGTGAAGGAGAACATCGTGAGGAAACCAGCATGCTTCAGTGGTATTAATCTACGGCATGAAAACCAACTCAGAGGCCCATGGGTGGCATAAAAACTCTGACACCGGATTGTCTTTAGATTTAGATTAGGCTCACTAAAGATGCGTTGATTGTCTTTAGATTTGGCTCACTAAAGACTTACACCCGTATTTATAAACAAGTAATTACTATTACTTGAGTAAATGTCGTACGATTTTTTCTCTGTAGTTTAGTAATTCCTTGATGTTAGAAGCATCAAACGTTACAATTCTTAGTTTTACTTTCATTGACGGTTCTAACTTCGCTTAAACTCTTGTCCATTGCATAAAAATGTATGCCTAAGTAATTACTTAAGATCAAGTAATTACTTTAACTTGACTATGAATACGGGGGTTAGACGTAGTGGTTAAAAAGTGTCGCAAGAACTTTAATTATAAAATAAGTTCCGTTCAATTGCAAAAATCTTATAAGACACAACTGTTTCTAATAGACTCAGCGTCTTAACTCTATTAGTTCGAAATAGTCGTGTTTATCGAGTTTTCCCGTTGAAACTTCTCAGATATGTCTCACTGCATCGTAGGTCGGTTTCACTGACACTAATAATCTCCGTCGGCGACTCGATCTGTGACATTTGTCATCAGTGAGTGACTGAGTGTGAGCGTGAGTTCCCAAGACTGGTCTCACCACTTTCTCTTACGCATTTACGGGTTAACACGAAACCTATATGCCTATACTTATCGATTACGTAAGTCAAGACCTGATATACCGAACTTAATTAAAGAATTTTGCATAATTGAATTGCAGTTTTTAATTAAATGTCAATGTATTTTGGTTTGTTATGGAATTGATCGGCAATATCTCACGCTTATCATGGCCGTTGTGAGATAATCGAGTCACTTAATGATAACATAACATGACGCCTCTAATTCCCGTCGAGTTTGGCAGAGGTGTACCAAATAATCGGGTGAACTCAACTAATTCTGTGATTCGCCTAATTCGGTGATATTTGGTTTGAGCGGTATCATACTGTACGAGTGCACAAATGCCTTTATCACGAAGTTAGATGAGTTCACTATACACCCACATTTCGCCTCTCCTAACCCTTCGAGGATTGCAGGCGTGATGTTATGTTTTGTGATGTGAATGTCGTTCAATTTAATTGTTAGTTTATTACGAAATTGAACGCCAATATTTCACGCTAATTTTGAGTGTTGCGAGATAATCAAGTCACTTAATCATTATTTGAATTTATCATCATCTGTAGGTACATTAATTGCCTAGTATGACAGGTTGACAGGACTCGCTGTCAGTTCCGGAGGTTTCTGCATATTTGATAAAGACGGGATGATAGAATGGAGTTAATAATTCATAGATCTGTGGGGCAATGCCCGACATGATAATGCTATCTTTGTCTTTCTTAAAAACATGGGAATTACTAAGGCCCACGAATAATTTTGTATAGAGGTTCTTGATTTTAGGATGCTGTAATTTTAGTCTATTTAAGTGTAAGTTTTCGACATAACTAGTAGTGGCTTTTTCGGCTTCCGGTGGTCATAGTGTAAACATGTACGTCAACGTCCTCCGCAAATAAAAACCGATATCAGTGCAAAAAGTGTTAATCAGTTGTATCTCAACGCAAAATCCAAGTGAACTAGGAACAATTATTAGTTTGGACAATAAAACAGTGCAAAACATACAGCTGGAAAGAAAAAAACTGCTATTAAAACCGAGCACATAACCTAATTTTGCAAATCATAGTGCAGTGCTACCAACATAATCCAACGAATCTGTCAAGCGTCAACTGTTATTGTGATTGTGACATTGTCAGTTGCAGGGTGAACATCACCAGTAACTATTTACAACTGAACCAGTGTTGCCAGAGCAAGAAGATTACCCCAAAAAATGGATAAAAGTATGGAGTTGCTGTTGTCAAAACTGGATGAGAAACTGAACCTACAAACAAAAACTATAACGACGGCGGTAACACAAAATGTTATGGAGGCAATAGATATGAAATTAAAAACAATAATGGAGGAAAATACCAACCTCAAAGCCAAAATTTCTACACTGGAGCAAAAACTTAATCTAATAGAACGAGAAAAAAGGAATTATAACTTGGTGTTTTTTGGAATTGAGGAGTCTGGCAAATCAGAAACAGAATTGGTAGACTACATAAAAGACATAATAATAGAAACAGGAACACACTTAGATAGTCAAGAAATCAAGAACATATACAGAATTGGCAACGATAAAAACAAAAATCGCCCCGTCGTAGTCACCATAGCGTCTATATGGAAAAAGCATATCATATTGAAAAATTATGCCAATCTCCCGCCAGGTATCAATGTCAAAGAGGATTATTCTAAAGAAGTACTTGAAAAGCGGAAGCAGCTACGACCCCAACTAGAAGAGGAAAGGAAGAAAGGAAATATCGCTTTTCTTAAACACGATAAGCTGATAGTGAAGAAACCAAGTGACAAAAATAGAGATAAAAGAAAGAGAGAAGATTTGGGCTCAACCAACTCATCAACCCAGAAGAAAATTAACTTAGAGGAAACCTCAAACTCAGCCAAGAGTGTCTTGAAAGAAATTATAAAACCGAGTATTCTTCATTATGTGGAACGAAGCACAACAGCTTCGATTTCTGAAACTTCAAAAAACTAGCAACGGCCACCGGCACCCGGAACAAAAGTGAAAAACACACAACATTATTTAATTCAACTTCAAAAAAATACACCCCAAGCCGGCTGGTCACCGTGGGGGAAGAAGACCAACACCCTCCATCTAAATCAAAACACTATAATTCGAAACACCCTAAAGCAAAACTTTCTACGAGAAATATGCAAAATAGGAAAACAATACAGATAAAACAAGATAAAAAGATCACTGAACATATAAACGTCTGCACACTGAACACTCGGACACTAAGAACAGAAGAGAGCCTAAAAGAACTAGAAACAGCTATATCAAACATAAAATGGGACATAATAGGCATCAGCGAGATGAGAAGGTCAGGAGAAGGGATAGAAGAGCGGACTGACTATATCATGTTTCATAAAGGAGAACACGCCGGTCAAAAAGGAGTAGGCTTCCTTATTAAGTCTAAGCTGAAAAAGAATATTATCGGATTTGAAGGAGTTTCTGACCGAATTGCGGTAGTTCATTTAAAATTTCCGGGCTACAAGAAAAACTGGGCCATCTTTCAAATATACGCCCCAACAGAACAAACTGGGAAACCAGATATAGAACATTTCTACGAGAGTATCTCAGAAGCAATAAAACCACACTACAACGATAACATAATAATCATGGGCGACTTTAACGCACAGGTTGGAGAAAGGCAAATTGGAGAAGAATCCTCAATCGGGAAGTTTGGGCATGGTAAAAGAAGCCAAAATGGACAGAAACTAGTAGAATTCATGATGGAAAATAACCTTTTCCTAATGAACTCACGTTTTTACAAAAAAAAGCAAATGGACGTGGTCCTCCCCAGGTGCAAAATACAAAACTGAAATTGACTTTATCATAACCAACAAAGCAAGCGCATTCACAGATACCAACATAATAAAAAACCTCAACTTTAACACAGACCACCGCATGGTAAGAAGCTGCCTAAGTCTAAACCAACCTAAAAGATCCAGGAAAAACATAGCAAACAATAATAAGCTGCATCAAATATCAGACCACAGTCACTCCTCTAATTCTCGCACATCAGAATCACTCAAGGAAATTATTACCTCCGACGCAGAAACTGGGATTAAATACCGGAAATTACAAAACAAATTGAAAGAGATGCTAGACAGCAAACCCAGAAGCAAAGAAAGCTATTTAAGCAAAGAGACACTAGAACTACTAGACGAAAGAAGAACACTAATATCAAATAAAGGTATTAAAGAAAGACGTCAAAAAATTGCAAGCCTTAGCAAGGAAATTAAGAAGAATATGAGGAAAGACCGTAAGGAGAACAGAAATAGAGTTTTGGAAGAAAATATAAAAAGAACAGGAGGAACAAAAAAGGCTATGAAACAACTAAACGAACATGGGAAAGAATGGATACCGAACGAAACTAAAGCTACGCGAATCCTACTTAACTAATCGACTCTCTATTCAGAATCTAGCTACGGACTATTACCGCCTATTGTATTCTGATAAATTCGTTTCAGAGCTGGCCACAATCCCGGAAATAAACGAAAACAAAGCAGACCAAGTGCCAGAAATCCTTGCCTCAGAGGTAACCAAGGCGATAAAATCCCAAAAACCCGAGAAAGCCCCAGGGCCGGACAAGATACCTAACGAAATGCTCAAGGGAACCTTAGAGGAAATCAGTCCTGTGCTGGCAAAACTCTTCAATGAAATCCTACAAACAAGGCAAATCCCAGAAGAATGGACCGAGTGTCACATAATCCTACTACATAAAAAAGGCCCTAGAGACGAGATTGGGAACTATAGGCCAATTTCTCTAATATCAAACATATATAAAGTATTTGCTAAAGTGATCCTGGAAAGAATATCATTAACACTAAACGAAAACCAACCCGTAGAGCAGGCAGGATTCAGAAAAGACTTCAGCACAATTGACCACATTCACACAATAAAACAGTTGTTACAGAAGTATAACGAATACAATAAACAAATCTACTTGGCGTTTGTAGATTACTCAAAGGCATTCGACAGCCTCAGGCACCAATACATATGGCGGAGCCTTGAACAACAAGGAGTCCAGAGCAACTATATAGAAATACTTAAGAGTATAATTATACAAATCTAGCAAAGCTAGGCTTAAATTAGAATGTGACGGCACGTTTGGCGCAGTGGCTCAAGCAATGGACTGCTGCGCTGCGTGTCGCGGGTTCGATCCCCGCACGGAACAAATATTTGTATGACCTACAGATAGTTGTTCCGGGTCTGGGTATTTGTGTATGTGAGTTTAAATGTTTGTGATCGCACCCACGATACAGGAGAAATTCCTAGTGTGGGGCAACGTTAAAAAAAAAAAAAAAAAAATCAACAGGTGAATCATTTCCTATCAAAAAAGGCGTACGCCAAGGCGACCCTCTCTCTCCTACGCTATTTAATGCTGTACTCGAGTACATCTTTAGTCAGCTAAACTGGGACCACTTGGGTCTGAACATTAACGGAGCTCGCCTAAACCACCTAAGATTCGCTGATGATCTGGTGCTTCTTGAAGAAAGTCCAGCAGCAATAGAACAAATGATGCAGAGCCTAGCAAATATGAGCAGAGAAGTTGGTCTGGAAATCAATGCCAGTAAAACAAAAATGATGTCAAACTCAAGGGAAATAGACGTTACGGTAGATGGCAACAAGATCGAATATGTCAAAGAATATATTTACTTAGGACAGATAATATCCCCTTCAGATGAAACGACAAAGGAAATAGACAGGCGAATAGCCCAAGGATGGAAAAAATACTGGTCATTGAAGGAAATAGTGAAAAGTAAGGATTTAGGAAACCACATTAAAAAGAAAACATTTGAGACATGTATTCTACCAGTTCTCACTTATGGCTGTGAAACTTGGTCAACAACACTTCACCACAGGGAAAGGCTTGCAAAATGCCAACGTGCCATGGAGAGAAGCATGCTAGGGTTAAAAATCAAAGACAGAGTCATATATTAATTAGTAGTGGCTGGGTCACCTTCCTTTCTCCTTAAATCTGTACCTAGGAGCTCGAAAAGTTTTTATTACGAAGTGTAAAATATACTATGTCTGATTAAAAGTTGCCTAAAGATTTTATTCGCCTCATAAATACAAGGTATAAATAATGTAACCTTCACTGAACCAAACATACTGTACATTTTTTTAGGGTGATCGATCTTGGTTTACGGTTGGAGTTAATGGAACGCGCTCAAAACCAGGAGGTAAAACCTTGTAATTATATTTTTTCACCGATATAAATAAAAAGAGAAGTTCTGACTGACTGACTGACTCATCAACGCCCAGCCCAAACCCTTGGACCTAGAAAGCTGAAATTTTGCACAGAGGTTCCCTTTATAATGTAGACAAGGAATAAGGAAGGAGTTTCCGAAATTAAACCCCTAAGGGAGTTAAATAGGGGATGAAAGTTTGTATGGAAAATCGTCATTTTCACGCGGGCGAAGCCGCTGGCAAAAGCTAGTAGTAATGTATAAAAGTTAGATATTTTACCTCTACTATTCCCGTAACTAAAATTCCCAGGTATGATCCAGAGTACAAAACTATATCGTAATGACGCAGAGAACAAGTGCTTATCAGCTTCGTTACAGACATTTATCGTGAAGAAGGTTTTGAATATGAAGGTGAGTGGGTATAAGAGTAGACGAAAACCAAAGAAACGTTGGATGGACTGTGTTTAGAATGATATGGTAAGAAAGGAGCTGTCTCATGAGATGACGAAAAACAGAGAGGTATGGAAGAGGAAGACACCAAATGAATTGGTAGAAGGGCCAGAGAATGACGTTAATGATGATAAGTAGGCCCATTTCATCAATTTTTCCGTCAAAACTCATTTCAAAATCACTTTCTTCAAATAGAGTATTCTGATCCTTATTGCTTCTTGGCGTCATAAAGTATTTCGCAGTCCACTATTTATACCTAGTTTTAATGACATTCCTGAATTTAACGAGCGGTTGTTTTGTTCGGTGCAGTTCTCTTAATAGGAGGAAGTATGAGTGACTGGAAGTTAAAGTTGGAGCAGTCATAAAAGGGACTGGGAATAGACGCCAGTACTTCATGTATGCAGGGTTGTCTTTTGCATTGGTAACTCTGGAGGAGTAGCACGTATCGATAAGTATGATGTGGGTCATCCATCAGCCGTATGAGCAACAACCATAAAATATGGCAAGGTCAGACTGGAGTTATGGAGTCTTGTGCAGATTCGGCGAGGGATATGTCCAGCGCATGATTGCGGTAAGCTATGTTGGAAGATTGACTTTAGGCAACTGATCGGGCTCCGTGATTGGTGCACCCCGTTTTTTGCCAGTGTCCTAGATTGAGGCTGTTAAAAGAAAACCTTAAATTTTCGAGGTAGTTCCATTTGCAGATGCATTCTATGCAGCAGGTTGGTCTTTAAATTTATTTAATTTATTTATTGGGGAACACCATAGAAATATAAAAAAAAAACTGGGGAACAGAAACAGTGACACATTACAAGAATATTAAAAAAAAACAAGTGTGAGCAAATGTGTTACCAGCAACATTTTCTACGAAATACCTTCATACAAAAAGTTCAAGCTGCACAAACCACGCAATTTACAAAATATAAAACACTTCTTTGCTGAAATCCTGGTGACACTATTTTCCACGAGACGAACTCGTTGAAGAGTAAAACTCATCCCACTTCTAATATCATAAAAGAAACAATTTCTAAACCTGCATAACCTAAAAAGCCTACAAAACTCCCGCGATGAAGCGAAAAGCGACAATAACACACCAACTTTTGGTCCCAATTGCAACCCGTCAGATTTACACCCCCATTCTAATATACATGGTGTTGTAATAAATGGGTGTGCTGCGATCTACGCTCTCTGGCCTACTAACTCATTCATGGCTCCCTGAGTTTATGAATGGCTAAAGTTGCCGTTTTTCCCGCGTTTGCGCAAATTTTATGGGAATTACGCCTGGAGGGGTAATGTCGCCGTGACGACGTAGGGTTTGCTTTTTTGCGCTTGTTTTGTTTTTTCTGTAGAATTCTTTATTTTTGTGAGCTGTGTTGTTGTTATTGAGATTCTTTGGATTTGTACTGTTTTCGATTGTTGTATTTGAGGCCATTTCATCTTGTTGCAGAAAGTATTCAAATTCAAAAGAGTTACCCTGGAACGCAAAGTGCATTAAGAGGAAATCGGATGCATTTTAGTCAGTAAGAGTGACATCGCCTATGGAGCGGGAGGGGAGACATAAATATCTATCAGTCATATGTATATAGTCATATATATGTATAAATAAATGTCCGTTCTTAAAAAAAAGGTAATTTCATCTTACAAGATTGAAGTGCTTTTTAATTCCTTAATTACTTTCACGAAATTTTTCTGATCTCTTATTACTGTAGTAAGCAAGTAGTTGCCTAATATCTTGGGTCATTTGCTCGAGTAGCCGTTTAAAATTTTCGGAACATTAAATAGCCAGAACTTTGTGAACATTTATGAGGGAAGATTATTGATTTTATGAAACTGGACTGAAAGTTATAAGTGGTAGTTAGTTAATTGACCTTTTTTTTCGTTCTTTCCCTTTTCAAGTTCCGACTGAAGTAAAAAAAAAATTACAATTAGTGGTACTTGATAAACGTCATCAAAATTCATACGACAATCTGAATGCAATGTTCGATGTACAGTTATGTAGGGCAGTTTAGTAACTGTAACATACATACAGAAGCTCACACCTTTGTCCCACCGGGATAGGCTAAATACCACCTGCTACGATCCTTTTTTTTTGGAGGGTGGGAAATCATCAAATGACTCCTCCCGCTCTGGCTAGAGCGGTAGGGAGTGTCAGACTTCTACTGACTAAAAACCACCCATGTTCCTTCTTAACCCTTTCTAGTATCTCTTTCGAGCAATCCGCAGCCCCGACGGGACCTGCTACGATCCTTACTTATTCCAAGTTTATCTAAAGTTACACACGCACTCCGGTGACGAGTACTTTACGCTCCAGACCTTGAACATCACCAGTAAAGTCAGTGTATCTCCAATTAGGATCTCCCGTCCCGTCGTTTCCACAGAGTTAACTATAACATACCGTGTTAATAAAAGCCGCTTCAGTGCTAGATTAAGCGACACAAACAAAACTAAACATTAATTTGGCAGAGAACACCGCTGCTCTAAATCCGCTTTAAGCGTCAAACGTCGCTTTCGCAACAAATCTGTCAGACGCTGAGATACCGCATTCCGTGAGGGTCGTGTTTCTAGGAATATGTCATGGACGATGAGAAGACGAGATGTTTTAAGCTGCGTACAGACCGGCCAAACGAACGCCAACGATGGATATTTATCGTGCGCTAGCGTTTACCTAAGGGCAAGGGTTTACCAAAACCTTGGTAAACCTAAACCTACTTAACGTTTAGGTTTACCTACCCCTTACCCTAAGCCCCTAAGCCGTCCAGATTGCAGCAACGAAGGTCAACGAAACCCGTTCGTTGGCGTTCGTTTGGCCGGTCTGTACAGGCCATTAAAGGCTGGGCAGATGTTGATTTGTGTATAATCATACAACTACCTAGACTTTTCCCAACTATGCTGGGATTGACTTTCAGTCCTACCGAATGCAACAGAATTCCAGTACCTATTTTATATCTCCGGACTGCCTATCTAGCGTTTAAACTCAGTATTCTCAGTAACTGGTAAACACATATCTTGGTAAGATTGGTTGTCAGAATTTCAAGCTCTAGAATTTTGACAGACGGTATGGATACAACGATTGTCAAAATATCTACAGATGACAGCCGGGACCATCAGGGAAATCGGTATGTAATAAATAATCGGTTTGACAGCACGGTTGGCGCAGTGGCTCAAGCAATGGACTGCTGCGCTTCGTGTCGCGGGTTCGATCCACGCACGGAACAAATATTTGTATGACCTACAGATAGTTGTTCCGGGTCTGGGTATTTGTGTATGTGAGTTTAAATGTTTGTGAACGCACCCACGATACAGGAGAAATTCCTAGTGTGGGGAAACGTTTAAAAAAAAAAAAAAAAAAACGTATTTATACATACACACCTACCTATACACCTTAAAATATTTAGTTTCTGGTACAAAGTTCGAATGATAAAGGTGAACGTGAAATCGTGAGTAGAATTCACGTTTTTAACAAAAAATTGCATAGAAGGATTCCAATCAGGATGCATAAAATATGATTACAATGCATTTTTTTCTAATTTGCAACATGCAATGGTCGCTGGCAGACTGTGACCTTGTGCAGCTTTCACTACTATGAGCGATTCTGAATCTATATTCATACAGTTTTATATCTCATCTATGGCCTGGTCTTCGGCATAATTTTGTACCCTGCCTGGGGCCATTTACATCTTTTTTGCATAATCATCTTCCTGAACTTGTTCTATGTTACCTGGGGTTGTCATAATATGTTTTTTCTTTCATTTTCCCCTATCGGCCACCACGGTATCATTTACTCCTTTTTTTTCATATCAGCCTCGCACTATCCATTCACCGTTTCCTTTGCCGTCCTCTAGCTCCCTCTCCATCCATCGTTTAAGTTCATTATTGTTTTAGTCACATGTGATTCTATTTTTTTGCATAATATGAACTTCATGCTTTGACCTTGTGTTATGGTATCGTCATTGACCGTGTGTTCATGAACTATGACATCAAGACGTGTTGATACTCATTGAACTGGAACTCTTACGTACTATGCCATATCATATTACCATAGTGACTACCACCACTGTTCTCCTACTTCCTTGTCATTGGGATGATCAATGCTTATAACCACTACTGATTGATTTACTAGTTGATTAGAACTTCATTCTGCGGTCAATTCACAACCCCCAGAGCTCACTCAAACATTCAAACAGAAATTGAATTGCGAACAAATTATATTCTAAGCAGCCATCACCATCAGACTCCTGCCCATATGCCAATTCATTTGGGATCTGAGCAATCCGGTGAAATCCTCTTCTCTAATACTCGCCATCTCAGCAGTCTCATCATTTCGAGCCATAATACAAATCATCCATCCATCGCTCCTTAGATTGTACCTTACTATCATACACATCCACATTTATGCTTAAAATTTCTGCATAGTTCACTTTGAAGCGGCCAGGTTTATTAGAATTGGAAAAAAAAAATTAAAACTCTTGTTTACCACTGTAGGTGGCCCTAAAACGATTACAGCAACAATAATATTGCATGATGAGCAAAATACCAGTGACATTCTTGCTTAAACTGCAAAGGAATTTGAGCCTGAAGATACCGCATTCCCAAAAGGTCATATTACTTGGATATGTCACGGACGGTCGAATAATACGAGTGCTTTTTGCATCGGCCTTGTTCCACAGTATGATTGTTTTACTGGCTGTGATTTATAAGAGTATTGTTCTCAGATAGAAGTGTGTTGATTTGTGGTGAAATTCCTAATAATTTGGTAAGATGCATAATTTTCGTCAGACACGTCATACATGTGGATTGAACGCGATACTATCTAAAGACAGTGAAATTGAGATGCGAACCTCAAAAGGGACCTTTGACAGCATTGATCCTAAAATTAACTGCTCCAAAACTTGCTCTATCTATACGAAGGTAAAGCTTATACCGTGTCCAAAGACCACCATTTTCTTCAAATGACTTCATTCTTCTAAGAAATTATCTATAAATCTTAACTGGGACTCTTGCAACATAAATAACTCAGCCACTTGGTTTAATTTCGTTTCCTCCTTCATTTACATCTTAGGAATTGTCTCTGGACACTTCGCTACGCTTGCGTGTAACCGAACTCCTGGCTTGCACTACCCAGAAACTAACTCACTCAAAACTGTACTTTTTTGTTTGATATCTACTGCTGTTTTTATGTAGGCTCTGAGAATGATATTGCTATCAAAACCACCAATGTATTGTGTTGTCGAGATAGTGTCGCGATTTCGTTCGTATTGTCGGTTACGTAAAGTGTGTGAAATATAGGGCATTTCTCAATGAAACTGCTTGTGTACTATGTTAGTTTTTGTTGTTACGTCTCGTGGTTCTGATGCAACAGGCTTTTTTGTTCTGCCGACAGTAAGTAGGGCGTAATAAGGGTGATTTCTACGGATACCTGACTGCTTTTGATTGAAGAGAGTAATGGTTTTAATGCTTCAGAGTTGAATCGAAATGAGAGAGGTGTCTTTTGTCACAAGTATCAACTTTTAAAAGTAAATTAAAAATCTTGACCTCAATCTTGTCCTGCGGACAGAGATGAGGTCAATGATAGAACGAGCTAACCCAAGAGAAGTATATTGACTCACAACTTAAATAGATTAGCGCCAAATGAACTTCGGAAAACCGACGCAGGCAGAGAATTCAACTCCATAACTGAATAAAGACAATATGATAATTCCAAGCAATATCTGATGGCAAATATCAGAAGTAGGATTTGAACATCAATTATAATAATTATATTTGTGACTCATATCGAGAATTTCCACTACATAACTTAAACAATCGGCTAAGACACGATACTCCGACAACTCGATCGAAAAAGGGAAAAGCAATTTGCATTCGAATAAATTAATGCCATATTGCAAAACGGTGCCATTTTTTGAGGGTGAAATAATTATATTCATGTCACGAAAATTCTGAAAATGGCGTAAGATTACCTACTATAGGGGTCCAAGCACGAAGACACGACGTACAGTTCATTCCTAGTTATTTTTCACTGCCTTATGCCCTCGGCTTTGCCAGCCCAGTGTCAATAATGTGACATCCTAGCGCCATAAAAAGGCGCTCTTCCAGGTGGTGACTGAATAGGGATGTTTCATAAGTATTTTAATTTTAAAATTGTTCGAATATACGTTTTATTCACTTCGTGCGTTTGCACTAGGACGACAGTTCACACTTCGGATCGATTTGAAAAAATCCCATCAAATCAAGAAGTGGGCTATTTCTTCCTCATCTGGGTGGCAATCGGGACCTCCTCAATTTATTCGGTTATATCACTCTTGGGACCTGTTCCATGAGAGCGTGATAGTGTAAATGTATTGATGATTTGATGTGTGGTTTTGCCTTTTTGGTGCTAGTATATAATGTCGTTTTTGCGCAGGAAAATAGGGTTTAAATGTTTTTTGATACTTTTATTTTACGCTTGGATTATGGCATCATCTACGAAACCGGTATTCACACACTGTGCTTGAGACTTGACCTCACGCATGTATCGTAGTAGAAGTAGTCGAGACAGGAAATCCACGAGATAAAGACAAAAAAAGCCACAGAGCAATAACCCACTAGAAACAAAACTCGTCTAGTCAGAGGATCAATCCCTTTTATGAAGAATGATCATATCTCGTACCGTAGAATAAAAGGAGGATACTGAGGACTTATTTTGAGCTATATCGTTATTACTGCAAATAAATGCTCGAAGTGAGCCTTGAGTAGAAATTCAGACACTGGCCACATACAACTCTACTAATATCAGTGACAAAACGACCATAACAAAAAACGATCAAATAAAAAAATAAAGCTCGAAATTAAATGGTGCACTGGGTGCACAAATATGGACGGAACAAAAATTGCATTTTAATTGAACGCGTCCAGTACGCTTCAATGGCGGCCGGCAATCGTTCCCGCATTGTCGAATGTTATGAATTTAACGTTAACTGCTGGACCAATTATGTTTTGATGAATAGTTGAAATACGAGTATATTCGTTAAATTTTCCTTTGATTTACGTGTTTTTGGTTGTATTAATTGCATTTTATTGTTTATCTGTGTTTGCGTCCCGACTTTTTTTTCTGTCTCCTTGTGTACTCATAACATCTTAATATTTTTTGTTGTTGTAATAATGAAAACATTTTGTAAAATATTTGGGAGTCTTTTTACCTCTTGCCAACACACCTAATTGACAACTTTATTTTTGCCCAAAAAAAACAGTAATGATTTAATCACAAAATCTTACGTATTGTTAATTACCAATTGGTAACCAGTAACTATGTAAGCATTACCAAACAAAAATTACGTAAAGAAACAATTAACCCTCCGATCGCGACACTCTCTTCATACTTTTTCTTATTATTGACATTATTACTTACGTCAACGTTCTCGTCATGGGAATTCTTGGCCGTGGTCAATGGGACCGGTTACTTAAGTACCCAGTAGAAAGGGACAGGGGTCACTTTCCCATGAATCGATGGTTTTTTGCTCGAGTTTTATTGCCATATAAGATTCTTGCTATGGTATCTTTTTCTTAAGTCGGCCGGAATTGGCGTGGGATCGTGAGATATGAAAAGATGGACATCGAGTAGCAGTGAACGGGTTATGTGAGGTAGTTTGAATTTAGAAAAGGCGTTTCAATGCGACTAGATTTTTCTGTTGAATGTTTTGATGATTTTCCACGATCTATTATCTTGTTCGCATCATGATGAGTGTTAACCTGATTTTTGCTGTCAACTGTGTTTATCCCGTCCAGTTGAATTTATAAAAACTTTTTATGCGGTTTATAATTATATACACATCATGTCTTAACGATAAATTAATATGTTTTCTTTCTTTTATATTCTGTGCTATTTAACATCTGCTATTGTGTAATTTATTTCATAACATAACATCGTAAGGAAACCGGCATGTCTTAGAACCAAAAATTCGAAGAAATATGACATCTACAAATGCACACTGGGCTGAAGAGGCCTATGTAGCAGTGGGAATACGTTGCTTTTGCCTATACTTATGCGACATAATTATACCTATTTGTAGATAATTCAATAATGCGCGGCGCTTACGTCTGCCTCATCAAAACATTCTTATGGTTACTCTATGGCTTTTTATAGACCATAGACACTTTGTATTCCGCAGCTACTCTCGCTAATACAGCAACGTTTATTTTAACAACATAACGACCTATTGTGTCTCCATTGCGACAATAGTTCATGCCTAATATGTCAAGATGAATCTCTAACAGGACCTACGTTCGCAATTTAGTTTCCAAACATGTAAATAAAAATGCAGTTTTGTCAAGTTCACATTGGCCCTGAATTGTTGAACTCGAAATCATGGGGAGAGGACTTTGCCCAATAGTGGGAAACCGCAGACTGTAGTAACAGTAAACACAACTTTAATACATCAATAATTTTCGTCCTTACCAATAACACTTATTAACAACATTTTCTATTAATGATGTAGAACGTGGTATCGGTAAATTAAAACTCAGTAGTTCTGTAGGCCCGGATAACATTCCAGCCAATATCCTTAAACAGTCTAAAGCTTCCATAGCCAAACCTCTATGTCATATATTTAATTTATCACTAAGCACTGGTACCTAAATATCCGTCTCAATGGAAACTATCCAGAGTTACGCCTATACCGAAAACAGGGGTAAAATCATCATTTGAAGACTACAGGCCTATTGCTATACTATCGGCCCCTGCTAAAGTATTCGAACACATTTTATACAAAGAAAACAGTGTTATACAAAGAAATTCAAAGACAAGTAGATATTTATATGTGCAATGAACAACATGGTTTTCGCAACTAAAAGTCAGTTAACACGAACTTGCTGACATTAGTTGATTTTATTTCTTCTCAAATGGACCGCGGACAGCAAGTTGATGTGCTGTACTTCGATTTCCGTAAGGCCTTTGATAGAATTAATAACGACATCTTGTTACGTAAGTTAAGTGCCATAGGATTTACACCCAGTCTTCTTCTTCTAATTTCTGACTATCTCCATGACCGTCAGCAATTTGTTCGCCTTGGCTCATACAACTCACATGCGTATCATACACGATCAGGCGTGAGTCAGGGTTCCATTTTAGGGCCCTTGCTCTTCTTAATTATGGTGAACGATCTGCCACAAATTATAAAACATGCAAAATGTCTACTTTACGCCGACGATCTGAAAATATATGCAACTGTTAACTCCGTGTCTGACTGTATAGCTCTCCAGCGTGATATCGATGCCTTCAGTGAATGGGCTGCCACCAACAAAATGGAATTTAACACATTCAAATGTCAAATTATGAGCTTTGTCTGCATGCGGAGTCCTATACGGTACGACTACGGAGTGAACAATGAGTCTATAGCCAGAGTATCCTCAGCCAAAGACCTCGGTGTAACGTTTGATAGCAAACTGACGTTCCATACACACAATATAGGTTTGGCTAAGGAATCTTTCCGACGCTTACGCTTAGGTTTTGTTTTACGTAACTGTCAAGGTTTTAATAACCAGGCAGTTATTAGGCTTTTGTTCAACGCATTAGTTCGGTGCAAGCTTGACACCAGCGCTTGTGTGTGGAATCCTCACGAGGTTATCTGGGTGCGCCAAAGTTCACCTAAATTTTCAACTCCGATAATTGGAAATCCGATAATGTTCTTCCTAACATTTTTCATCCTAACGATCACAATTCCTAACTATATACTCAGTCTCTAATGTTTTAATTCCGAAGCATTCAACTTCATAATGTCAGTAGCAATAAACATCTCATCATCATTCTCCTGCCCTTATCCCAATTCATTTGGGGTCGGCGCAACATGTCTTCTTCTTCCATACTTCCCTATTTCTCGTCATCTCAGCAGTCACCTCCTTTCTAGCCATATCATCCTTCACACAGTCCATCCATCGTTTCTTTGGCCTTCCTCTCCTTTTATAGCCATCTACGTTCATACTCAACATTTTCCTCACAACATTTCCTTCATTCCTTCGCATCACATGTCCATACCACGACAATCGATTACCAATCAACTTTTCATTCACTGGCGCCACTTTCAGACTTCCTCTTATGTACTCATTCCTTATTTTATCCTTTCGCGTCACACCACACATCCCTCTTAGCATTGGCGAGCGCTACCTCGAAATTGGTCGCGAAATTTATCTAAGAATTTTTTTCATAGTGCCCCCAAGACGACACTCTGACCTGAATTTCATTCATTTAAGACAAAAATCTGTGAAACGACCTTTAATCATTCTAAACAGTTGTAGGAGTGAAAATATTATGGTAGGTAATTATGTTTAGGAATAAAAGCGTTAGGATAAAAAACAGTAGGAGTTTAAATATATTTACAACTAGCTGACCCACGCAACTTCGTCTGCGTCACATAAATATAGCTTATAACCTTTCTCGATATCGACTATCCGACATAAATTAAGCTAAATCGTAACAAACAAAAAATCTTATCTTTCCTCTTTATTATAATAGTTCAGATGGTTTAGATTAGCTTAGATTATATTAAAGTGTGAATTACTATAGGTATCTCTTACTGTTAATTAAACTATAACTCTCTATACATGGCTTGACAGTCGAGAGGATATGGGTTAAATAAGCTTCGCAAAAAATAATTATTTTTAACCTAACAGTTTAACTGTAAAAAAAGGTTATAGTGAGTCAATCTTAAAAGATAGATATATGCTGTCGCGGACTTTTTTTTAGAACTTTTAAAGAGGAACAATTCCTTCATACATGATATTAGCGTAACTTAAACCGTTTTCGCAGCGCACGCAGCGGAAGCTCTCAAAAAGGAAATACCTGTTCCCGTTTTTGTAACATTTTTCATTTATGCTCCGCTCCTATTAGCCGTAGCGTGATGTTATATAGCCTATAGCCTTCCTCGATAAATGGACTATCCAACACAAAAAGATTTTTTCAATTCCAACCAGCAGTTTCTGAGTTTACCGCGTTCAAACAAACAAACAAACAAACAAACAAACAAACAAACAAACAAACTCTTCAGCTTTATAATATTAGTATAGATAATATTATGATTTTCGGAAACATTCAATGAGTGTTATGAACATCGCCGGTAGCACTAAAAATAGTATGAATGAAAACTTTAGGATGAAAAATTTTAGGAAGAGTGATTTGTAATCCGAATGATTACAAATCGTTAGGAAGAACAATTTCGGGTAAAGAACTTTAGATGAGCCAATATGGACCCAGGTTACCTTTAAGCTCATGCTGGAAAAGGTGCAAAAAGCTTTTCTCAGGTACCTCTACAAACGAGTGTTTGGATACTATCCCTATATGTATCCTACTAAATTCCTTTTAGGATGTTTAAATTTTAGTTCCCTTAAAGTTAGGCGGGCTTTTGACCAAATAACAACAGCGTATAAAATCATACATGGTCACACCGACGCCTCAGACTTACATATTTAAGGAGCTGTGTCAATTATTTGTTCCAAATAATTATCATCGCTCTAGAAACCATAAATTGTTTAATGTCCCATTTTGTCGCACTGTAGCTCGGTCCACCTCGCGTATGCTAACGATGCTCAACGCGCTCGTGGAGACAACCCTGGATTGGATTTGTTTGCTGATGAATGGAAGACGATAATGTTAGAATGCTTGTGGTTTTGCGAGAAGACCGAATAAAAGGATTAGTTAATTTAGTGTTAATGGCTTTTGCTGTACTAAATGTAATAAATAAATAAATTCTGAAACCAACCTTATTTTTAGTCGCGTAAAGTTGATATTCGCTGAAATTTAAATAACCCAGACAGAAACAAGGACTTGGATAGGCCTTAGGTTTGTCTACCAACTACCAAGTCCCTTAGTACAGTAATAATACTTATGTAGTGACCAAGTAGCTTTTCATTACGGTAAGTGGGTAATTTTATACCTAGAAAAAGCTTAAGTTATTGAAGCTAAGCTGATTGAAGTGGGCAGTTTATGGCTTAGCTAAGTGAGTGGCGAGGGCAATCTGTGATCGATCCGTAACTACTAATATTGTAAACTGCGAAAGTACTTCATTGCGTCTGTCAGTAAGTTTCACTCCACCATTTTTTTTTAGATGGCCTAGTAATATGTCAACGTTTGAGAGCATCGGTGGCCCAGTGGTGGTGGCCCCGACTTACGAACAGTAAGTCGTGGGTTCGAAGTTCGAACCCAGGCAGGCGCATTACTTTGTGTAATTTATTTCATCACCACTGCTCTTAAAACGGTATAAGAAAACATCGTGAGGAACCATCTGCCAATCCGCACTGGGTCCGTGTGGTGGATAGATAGCTCATCCCTCTCCTAACGAGGAGGCCTGAGTCCCTGCAGTGGGAACATTACAGGCTGATGATGATGATGAATAATAATAATATGTCAACCTGTGAGGCTGGCTTCTTCTTAACCGGACTATTCTGTGGGTGCCTTGAGTGTGAGGCCTTCAGCCGGGGTGTAAAACTTATAGGCTAATTGACAGCACGCTAGGAGCACCCCATGTGGCCAAATCGTATGAATTTTTTTGAAAGAGTGTAGCGGTAACAAGCACTCCTGCAGGATTTTATGTTCTGGGGATCGATTCCTGAGTTTCGTTCGGGCAAAGGGATATTCGGTTTTTCTCAGTAGCCTGTATTGGCCCGGTAGATGACAATAGGCTCGCCACCTCTTATTGTGTTACTATGTTACTTCAAAAATACCAATAGGGGATCGGATTGACTCAAAAAAATATGATTCTGTTTAGTCCGTCAGTTAGATTATCGAAAAATATTGGATACGTGTTTTTTGTTTTATCAAATCAATAAAAATTTACGAAGATAAAGCGCGTCAAAGATCATGGAGTGGGGCTAGAAACGTCACTTGAAGGTACAAAATGTACTATCATACGTCACACGAGTTTTTGAAGCACTGTATCGTCTTCATTTTTTGTTTAGGTGAAAAAAAAAAATACGTGTCCAATATTTTTTGAAAATCTATCTGACGGACTAATTAGTTTTTTTTTGTCCGATCCCCTATTATATTTAATCTGCTCCACAAAAACATACCGCAATGACTATTTATTACCTCATCGTAATAGGTACCTACATAAGTATGTCCTAATATTCATAACACAACACATAATATTAGACTCGTGATACATTTGCCAAATTAAATCATTTAGCCAAACGAGCTTTTGATTGAAAGCTTCAATATAAAATACTCGCCTATACAATTTAAAGCCATTAAAAATATTTCAATACCGGTCCTTATGTATTGAAAAAATAATTGTGAGGCCGTGTATGTTATTTGCGTAATAAATATTAGAGCACACGTGTGGTATAATTATACAGGCAGATAGAAAAAAAACATGACTTTCAAAGGATATCCTTACATAGTGTAAAACAAAGTCGCTATTTTTGTCTGTTTGTTTGTCTGTATGCTTAAATCTTTAAAACTACGCAACGGATTTTGATGCGGTTTTTAATAGATAGAGTGATTCAAGAGGAAGGTTTTAGTATATAATTTGAACGACATCCACGCGGGTGAAGCCGCGGGCATCAGCTAGTAGAACATAAATTGAAAGAGGTGTGCTACTACTAAGTTACTTACATTGTAATGTTTAATTAATATTAAAAAAGTGGCCCTAGGACGCTACCCTGGGGTACTCCGAATTTATTTGTTTAAAAAGTTGATTTGAATGGGGTAGACTTTGCATTACTACCCACCATAATTCAGGTGTTATACCTGAATTGACTTTCCCATAACGCGAAAATATTAATGTCCTTTAGTCTAAAATATGTAGAACAGAAATTCCCTTCCTATAAAATGCCATGGCAGTATAGCAAGTGTTACTGCCGAGACAAGACTGCTCTGGCCCTATAAGACTGCTCTGACGGTATAAGATCGCTCTATTAATATCATAAACGGGATATTTACCATGTTTGATTTTTGTTTCGAGTTCCCGATATTTCGGCGCATATAAAGTAGACTGTAGTTGCGGCAAGTCCTATATCGGTCAGACAAAGCGTACGGTGGCTTGTCGCATATCCGAACATATTAGGGCGGTGAAAAATAACGACACCCAAAAATCGGCCATAGCTGAACATCTGCTGGAATCGGGATCAAACCACTGGATTGAGTTGCATAACCCTCAGGTCATCTCGACAGAACGCCACTATATACCTCGTCTGGTCAGAGAGGCCATTGAAATTACCAAATATGACAACTTTAACCGGGAGGATGGGTTTCAACTGTCGAGAGCCTGGAATCCAGTGGTTCATCTGTGTAAAAACCGAAAAAGTGCCGAAAAAAGTCCGCGAGTAGACACAGTGAGTTTTGTGTGTCGGGAACAGAATCGTGTAGTGAGTGACAATGGTAGTGGTACCGAACGCAAAAAACGAACAAGAAAGAGGGTAGATCGTTTTGTCTGCTCATAAACATCCACCCGCAATTACTTCAGTTTATCCGTGATCATGGTGCTTGTAACAGCGCCGAAATATCGGGAACTCGAAACAAAAATCAAACATGGTAAATATCCCGTTTATGATATTAATAGTAGTGTCAGTGACCATGTCAGTTTAAAAACTTATAAGATCGCTCTGTCCGCATAAGACATCTCTGCCCGTATAAGACTGTATCGAGCTGTTGTTATTTGATTTACAAACAATGCGTCATTTCTGAGTGTATCTTGCGGTTTTCTCACAGATGGTCAGTATAAGTAAATGGCGCCAATTCTCCGAGATAAACATTGTGGTTATACATAACACTACACTGTTAAACACGCTTTTATTAACACTTACACGTGTTGATGGATTGTTTATAAAATAGTTTGTTCTAGTGTTTAGTTTAAAATGTAAACAATAATTGGCTCTGAGCCCCGCTAAATCACAAATGAAAGTAGATCTATCTTTAACAATATCATTATCATCACCATTCGCTTGCCCTTATCCCAATTAATTTGGGGTCGGCGCAGCATCGTCTTCCATACTCGTCATCTCATTAGACACCTCCTTTCTTGCCATATTATTCTTTAAGTTACTAAGTCCATCCATCGTTTCTTTGGTCATGTATCTTTAACAAAAGCCGAGAAATATTTCTAAATTCTATATTTTGACACTGCGACGGTTTGCAAACGCTCCCAGTTTGTGAATGTCGAAGAGACCTCTTTCTTCATTTATCTTTCGGCAGACCTGCTGCATGAGATAATTCATAATTATTTATACACCCCATGTAACACGCTGCTTCCTAAAATAAAAACACCTATATATAGATATCAAGCAAGACAATACATACATTCTAGTATGCACTTACTTCCTGACTTCATAATTTACGTAACGCTTTGTACAGGACACCTATATACCTTCATAGAAATTGTAAAGTATCCAGCGATGTAAATTCAGCCCTAGTTATAGTATGTTTGTATACTATGTAGTTTAGTAATATGTGTTTTGTAGTATAGTAGTTTATTATTAGTAGTACATGTTTCAAGTGTATGCCTTCAGGCGACGTCAGTGTACATGTTAATGAGTGCGCAGACGGACTTGTATAGGGATGTCACTGTTGGACAAGCTGTCTTGACAGTTGGTTAATTATTAAATAAATGAAAAATTTAATATTACATCATCTGCCAAGCTTTTTCCCAGCTATGTTAGGGTTGGCTTCTAGTCTAACCGGATGCAGCTGAATACCAGTGTTTTATATAGAGCGACTGCCTATCAGGCCTCCGAAATCCAGTTAGCACTGGGTAATACGATACTCCTTGTTCTTTTCTTATCGTGTGGGCAGTAAGGTCTAACGACCCCACACACCCTAGTGTCAGAGTTTCTAAACCGCCGCAAGGGCCTCTGACATGGTTTGACAACCGCTATTTGGCGGCCGGGACCACCGGCTTATACGTGCCTTCCGAAGCACGGAACCATCTTCACGGACAATCAGGTGATTCAAGCCTGCAATGTCCTAACCAAACTGGAAACAACTTTACAATGTATGCTTCCCGTGGGAATCGAACCCACTGCCACCGGGTCACAAGGCAAACGCCTAAACCACTCGACCACGGAGGCAGTTGTACTCCTTGTTAGGGCTGGTTGTCAGAGTTTTGGGCCACTGACTCTCTGTAACGATTCTCAAAGACCTACGAATGACAGCCGGGAACTAAAATCACTGCTTTCAGTTCCAATAATAAATCCATTCATCTAAATTCATACAGCCATTGTGATATTATTACCAAATAAATAATGCAAAGTTACAAACTAAACATTTGAAATAAACATTCTCACTTAAAATTTAGCTTTTATGTTGGCGAATGTAAAGTAAGGTATTGCTGCAATCCCATAGGGGCCGCGGATTTCCCGTCGGGGCCGCGGATTTTTGTTACTAGATGACGTGGCCTCGGCGCAAGGGCAAAGAAGGAACATGGGTTCGGTTTTTAGTCAGTAGAAGTCTGGCACTCCTCTTCGCTCTGCCCAAGAGCGGGGGGGGTCATTTGATGATTTTCCACCCACCAAAAAAAAAAAACAAAAAAGGTATTGCGGCAAAAGATTTGAATAATTCCAAGAAATTTTACTTCCAAAGGATATTTACAAGTAGGAATATTCAAACTTTCAAGTTGGTAAGGTTAACCTTTTCTCCTAATGATTCCCAGAAATCTACCAAACAGAAGTTACCCCCAACTTTTTAAAAGCCTAACCTAGTACTACCCATTTATCAACAGCGAAAAAGAGACTCTAGTTGATTACTTTGAATAAAGGAACAATTCTCAAGAACTTCGTAACTTTATTTACTGTCAAGATACTTTACCTCAGTTTACGTCTCACCTAAGCATCTTGAATATCCTGCAGGGTCGCGTTTCTTTAGTAAATCAAGCCTGCTTTAGTGATTTGTTTTAGGATTTCTGAGTTTTACGATTCTGTATCTAATGTTAAGGCCTATAGTAATCTAAAGTGCCTGATAGTGTGCCATCATCTTCCTGTCTATATTACTTGGGGTCGTCGCAACACGTTTTATTATTCCATTCTTCTCTGTCAACCGTCAAGTTATTATTCACTCCTTTTCCTTTCATATCATTCCTCACTCAATTCATCCATCGTTTCTTTCATCATCCTCTCCATTTCCATCCTTCAACATTTATATTTATCACACGCACCGCCACCTGCGATTCGAAATGCCTGATATTGTGTCTGCCTCGTAACTTTCGTATAGTTCCTAACCTATGGTAATGGAAAATGCCTTCGTAATTCAATGAAACAGCAGCTGCGTCGCAAACTTAACTTCACCTTCTATCCTGCCCTCTGGGCCCAAAATCATACAGCTAAAGTGACTTGCGCAGTGGAAGTGGTGAAGTCACGAAGAAGATGATTCTACAAAGGTATAATAATATTATGGTAGGAGACGCCATTAAATCAACTAGTCGTCATCTTATGATTCACTTCGTTTCGAAACATCTTCCATTCCTCATTAAAAAATCTAATTAACTATCAAAATACCTTTTCAAATACTAAAAGAGTGGAATTTTGCCGAGTAGAAAGTTGAAATTGCGTGAAGTAGAATCAACTTTAACTTTACTTACTAGAATGAGAATATTATTAGTAGACCACGAAAGTATAGCACAGTGTAGGGCCGATATTCATAGACGATGATAACCAAAAACTTGGGATAAGCGTTAAACAGGATAGGATGACGTATCATCGAGGCGAAAGGATTAGTCAGCAAGACTTTAATAATAATAATAATAATAATAATATTCCACAACTATCACACAACGCCATCTAGTCCCAAGCTAAGCAGAGCTTGTGTTATGGGTACTAGACAACTGATAAACATACTTATATATTTCTAAATACATACATATTATAGATAAATTACACCCAGACACAGAACAAATGATCGTGCTCATCACACAAACATTTTGTCCTGGGTGGGAATCGAACCCACGACCTCCGGCATAGCAGTTAGGGTCACTAACCACTAGACCAACAGGCCAGTCAACTTTAAGTTACCAAGACAATGTTGTCTAGGATGCGACGGGTGTTTTGAATTGCAGTACGATTTAGATTAACGCCGCTCGGGGAGGGTCCATTTGTGGCGACTAGCGACATCTATCGCAACACCTGCGTACTAACAACGAACGACAGAAAATCCTACATCGCGCTATCAACTTTATCCGCGACATAAGCCTATATAGGAGTTCCCGACTTACATATGTCGGGCAGTTAGCCCGCCGGACACAACACCCGTCCGGTCGGAGGATCCTCCCTTTTCAATGGGGGATGAGGAACTTTACACCCTGTTCCACTACCCCCCAAACATTCATGCAAACCTCTGAATCCTCTAACGCTACAATAAACGTGGCCACATACTGGTTGGCTGGATATAACATTGATACCCCAGGCTCAGGATCTCCGCAGGGTGACGTTTAGAAACTGGATGGGAGTTGCCGAGAATCGAAATAAGTAGCGTGCGATTGAAGAGGATTATAATATGTCCAGCAGTGGAATATTGTAGGCTGATAATGATTATAGCCGATACTAAAAGAAGAAGAACTGTATTCCTCACAGCACTGTCGCAAAACTGACAAAGTAGGTACACGGGACTAAACCTGACCAGATTCACAAACAATCGCATCGAAAATGTCATATTATACTTATGTCTATCTCGCTCGCTCTCATACTGCCAAAAAAAGATAGTCACACAACATATTCGATTCGGTTTTTCGTGTATAACCATGCAGTTATCAACCTCGATACTTAGAGCATAAGGGTGACAATTGGCAGACACTCACTGAACTTGGTAATACAAGATAACGCCGTGAACACAGAACATGTCAAAGCCAAACTCCGTGCAAACTAACGTTGATGGATCTCGACCTAAGAGTAGAGTGACTGTTATTACTTAGGAAATTAATTTTAACTAAAGTGCGGGACAAGTACTCGACTTGCGGTTTGACTAGGTGACAACCCTACCACACCTCAGTAGGATAATGAAATGAAAGGGTCGTTGACCCATAGACAGACATAAATATTTGTTTTTGCCATACACTGTATAGTTTTTGTAGAACATTTTGTATGAGCAATTATTACAATGATTTATTATTGATTGGTCTTAGTAAACACGGATTTGACGTCATAATGTGGTGCGAAAGAATTTGAAGTTCATTTGTATCAGGTGGATTTAAAAGTGAACATATTTGATTAATAGTTTTGAATTTCAGTTTAATGTACCTCCTATTTTCTGGTGTGGAGATAAATATCTTCCTAGGCTAGACTTCACATGTAACTTGGCATAGAAAGGAGGTTTCTCATAAACTGACTGAGTAATAGAGATGTATGGAAGAAGACAAGACAAGTCATGCGGACCCCCAATCAATTGGGATTGGCTGATGATGAGAATGATGATGATCTTTGCGCAAACAATAGTACATAATTATGACCATCATCTATAAAAATGGCGACTCAGCTCTTTCAGGGCCATTTCACAAATATTTTTACCTTACCTTACTTAATAATAAAATGGTGCCAAAATGGTGCCAAAAAAGACTTGACTACTCTGTAATGTCAATCCACAAAAAGACAGAAAGTAGGTACGGTAGGTACACGGTACAGACTCCATCAAATGAATGAAATGAACGAGTGAACTAAAGCGGGCGCTTCAATTAATGCGGGAGTAGCCATTACTAAGTGATTGGCTGTTAGTCCTGTTAAGCAGTGTGCACACCAAAGACACGTACCTACTTACTTTAAGGGATGGAAGGGACACCGATGCAAAAGAGTTCTATGTGGAGTTCAGAATGATGAATTCTTTTCATCATCATCATCATCAGCCTGTAATGTTCCCACTGCAGGGACTCAGGCCTCCTCTCTAGGAGAGGGCTATAATCTACCACGCGGGCCCAGTGCGTATTGGTAAATGTCACATGTCTTCGAATTTTTTGGTTCTATGACATACCGGTTTCCTCACGATGTTTTCTTTCACCGTTTTGAGAGCAGTGGTGATGAAATAAATTACACAAAGTAATACGCCTGACGGGGTTTGAACCCACGACTCACTGTTCGTAAGTCGGGGCCGCCACCACTGGGCCACCACTGCTCTCGAAAAATTCTTTTGTCGGTTAATAAAAAAAGAAACAGTAGTAAACTCAAACTCAAACTCAAACTCAAACTCAAATCGTTTATTTCAATTAAGCCATTACAGGCACTTTTGAATGTCAGAAGGACGGAAGAAGAACGAAACTACGAGTGCAATGCGCCATTCCGAAAGCCACCACGCCGAACCACACGCCACCGAATGCCCGCAACAACGAACACTGCGAGCACGAAAGCACCCAGCGACGCAAACCGCAACAACGAATGCTCGAGACCCCGAATCACGGAACAACGAATGCACGCCGCAACGTGCAACCGCCGCCCCGCGACCCGGAGCCCCGCACACCCACCGCCACGGCACACGCCGCCGCGCGCCCCCGCACCCACACCACTCGCCGCCGGTAACATCCGGCGCCGCGCAGCCCGACGCAGCAACTCCCGAAACGACGCATTGCACTCCTACGCTACAGTCACAATCACAAGGCATAATAACTTGTGAAAGTACTGCAGTTGCCAGTTCCCTAACGTAGATCTCATGAAGAAGAACGGGCAAGAAACTCCATGGACACTCTTTTAAATTAGAATTTGTTACAAAATCTTGGTACATTATATCATTCATGTTGAGATGGTATATTATGTGAGAACTATGTAGCAAGACGTGCAAGTTAAGAGCGTCCAGAGTAAAAAGATATACTTAATAAACAAATCAAAAAGAAAAATATATATACACCATGGCAACTAAGGAATGACCAGTCTCCACTGACAGCGCCCGTTCACGAACATGACGCATGGATCAGCACCATTCAACTCAACCATTTTGAAGGGAACTAAATGATCCGACACACCCGCCACCATCAGCGAGACATTTGAGTGAGCATGACATTCTCTCAGCCACCAGGGCAACGTCACTAAAATATAACTAAATGTAAAAATGTAAAAAGGGGCTTTATAGTACATAGTACTCACACATGTGCCATGCAATTATACAATATTAAGACATTGAATCTATACAATGCAAAGATATTTTTACAATCTTCTGCAGCCTCTACAATAACTTCACATGATAATCGATGTAATTGCCCCTATGGTTGTGGAGCAGGACCAGCATGGAGCCAAGCATTTTTATCATCAATGTAATCCCCCAACTTATAGTATGCTTGCCTACATAGTGTGCGTTTTACATAAGTTTTAAATTTCGTCTCACTCAGTTGAAGAATGTCAAATAGCAAAATAGCAATATCCACACGGTCAAAATGTATGGGTTCAGAACGATGTACTGAATACGTGCTTGTTGGTGATGTGGACACAAGCACGTCTGCAGCTACTGGGATTTCTATGACCGCCAAAGTGTAGTAAGGTTTTTCAAAATTGTTTTGTTTTTTTTTGTGGGCGACCCTATTGCCACAGTAATTAGGCGACATAGGTAAAGATCATACATAGGACGAGCGTATGCATAGTACTGAGTGCTGTTTGCTTGAATTTTATGGAATTACAGATGTGTCACGTAAACCTTTGATGATATATTATGAGACCTTTGTTTTGGCTGCACGAAATATCCTGTTTTAATTCAGGCCCCGTATTCACAAACGTAATACGCTTCGATTAGATTTTGATTCGGAAAGGAAGTCATACGTCTTAGATTTTTTTTTCCTACGCCTCCGCTATTCTTTTCTGATTAATTTCGTTGCGGGATCCAAGACAGTTAAATCGCTTCTCTGGGACTTCGTCGAGCTTCATTGTCTCGGCGCTTTTCTTGTGGTCGCCACTGTTGATTTTGGCTAACAGGAGTTACAGTGGTTTGGGAATAGTGTGGCGGGCTTGTCCCAATAAAAAAAAAAAAAAATACGTCTTAGATCTCGCTCACTTTCGTATTGCCATAAAAAGATAGAATACGACTTATTGAATCGAAGTTTTATATTCGTGGGCAGTTTAGTCTGCGCACAGCCTAACACTGGAGCCACGAGTGGTTCAGGGAATTAAAGGGCTCGTTAGGGCTTAGAATATTCTAGTAGTCGAAATTGTCAAGTGTGACGCGGTTCATTTAGGTTTCCGTGGCCCTCGGGTTAGGGACGTGTAATCGAGAGATATTGTGTTTCGAGTTCCTAATGTCCGGCAGTGATCCGTTAAATATTTACACTATTGTTCACGGTAGAATGTTCGTTTGAATTTCGAAAGTATATTTTATCATTTCTTGTGAGTTAGATGAATGCTTTACGAAATGAGCAATTTTTAAAAAGATTTCTTCATTGTCTAATTAATGAGTAGGTTTACGAAATCATTAATCAGCCTTGTCTCATTCATTGCCGGTTTCTGTATTAAGCGATTGAAGTTTAGATCTTTTCATACAGTGTTAACATCACGCCTGTAATCCCCGAAGAGCTGGGCAGAGATGTACCTAATAGGACACCTACAAACGTGCCTAAATCTGAATTCCGTTGATGCTTCTGACAAAGTCCTGATGGAAAAACCCAGTAATACTTCCTGACTCGGGAATAGAACTCAGGGCTTCTTGCTCAGCAGTCGCGCTTACTACCACTAGACCAACGAGGCAATAATTTTAGTGAATTTAAGTAATGATTACTTCAGTGTTTTAGAAGGATAAAACTAAAATTAAAGCATTCCTGCACAAACAAAGCCTTTTAAATAATACTTTTGACAATTTTTATTAACAAAATAAAATCCAATATTAAAATTATTTTGTTTTCATTTCAGGTAAGGAAGGAAACTCCAGTAAACATCACGGTATTTGATGCTGTTGCTAATAAAATAAAGGTAAACGTTTTATTTGCCAAGTTTTACGGTACTACGTTGTTTACGAGGATTTTGTTCCTAAACTCTGCTTTTTACAGGTACAGTCGAACATAGAGACGAGTATTCAGAGTTAAATCAGCAAGCGAAAAATGCTATAATTCGCAACTTTCTATCTTCTTTTGTGGATAGTGCCTAACCTGATCAGAGTTTTTAAGCGTCCCAAAGGTCTCTAACTTAGCTTTATATGCCATCGAGAAATACCTCTCAGGTATGCTGGTTTTGGGACGCCGTCGCCTCCTTCTGCGAAGCAGTAATGCTAGCGAAGGAGGTGGCGGAACGAGAGAGGGAGAGAACCACTCGTCGTCCCAGCCGCCGCGGAAGGCGCTCCGGGCGCCGGGGGCCACGTGATGGCTTCCGGCCTCCGTAGACGCGGGCCTGTGGGCGGTGAGTAATGGGCTAGCTCGCCGTCCGGCCGTCGTCATGACGGCAACAGACCGTGTCGGCGGCGCGTTCGTGTTCCATGCGCGCCTCAAAGAGATGTCAGCAAGGAGGGGCCCGCAAGGGCCGACGCCCATCGGGGCCTCGGCACAAGGGCAAAGAAGGAACATGCGGTTTTTAGTCAGTAGAAGGCTGACACTCCCCTTCGGTCTGCCCAAGAGCGGGGTCATTTGATGATTTTCCACCCACCAAAAAAAAAAAAAAGGTATGCTGTTTTCTTAAAGACGTCTTCCGTGACCGAAGTGAGTGGTAATTAATTATACAATGCTTATAATTATGAATCGGAAAAATCACTAGACTGCTATGATTAGTGCCGAGAAGTTAAAATTGTCGTCTTATTCTTCGATTTTCTGATTTATTCATATGAGATGTGCGAACGCGACCTTTCAAACCGCATTTTGTAGATTCTAATATCCATACAAACAGTCGCGTATTTGCATGAAGATCACTTTCAATTACAACACTACAAAACGCGTTAAAATTGTGTTATCCAAACAAATAAAGAGAAAGAATTATGGCAATAGGTAAAGTAATAGTAAAAATATAAATAACTAGTGACCCGCCCCGGCTTCGCACGGGTGAAAAAAAGATATTAAAACCTTCCTCTTGAATCACTCTATCTATTAAAAAAAACCGCATCAAAATCCGTGGTGTAGTTTTAAAGATTTAAGCATACAAAGCGACATAGGGACAGAGAAAGCGACTTTGTTTTATACTATGTACTTAGTGATTATGATGATGGCGCTCTGCTCCTGGAAGGCGTCAACCATGTTGAACAAAGACTAGTGGTTTAAAACTCTATGATGTTGAAAGTTGCAAATTACACAGACGAAGGTGAAGCTGGCGAGGGCAAGAGAATTCAAATATTCCGGCTGGATACTTAACTCTTTTGTTTACTGTACGTAGTAAAAATAATGAAAATGATTCAGGTCCTGAAAAATCAGAACCTGCAATTTTACTGTTGTTGTTGAATACGGTAGTATCAAAACAAATTGTTTTTTATGACGTATTTTGGTGATCGTCGTTCCTGAATACTGAAATACCAAAAAATAAATGCATTTGATTTGACATTGAAGTTTGCAGATCGATGATTTTAATCATTTTAATAGAAATTGACCTGTTTTCCGTATTTTAGTGGGTATATTTATGTTTGAATGCTGTAGTTTTGTGTGCTTCTAAGTTTTTTATCTAATATGGTCACTAACATTACATCATGGTCATTAACGTGACAAAATAACTTCAGTTTATCCGTGACCTAATCATGGTGCTTGTAACAGCGCCGAAATATCGGGAACCAGAAACAAATAGTACCATACATGGTAAATATCCAGTTTACGGTGTTATAGATTCTATGCTTCTAGTACCATAGTGTATACTTCCTTATCCTTACATAGTATAAAACAAAGTCGCTATTTTTGTCTGTTTGTTTGTATGCTTAAATCTTTAAAACTACGCAACGGATTTTGATGCGGTTTTTTTTAATAGATAGAGTGATTCAAGAGGAACGTTTTAGTATATAATTTGAACGACATCCACGCGGGTGAAGCCGCGGGCATCAGCTAGTAAATGATAAGAGGTTTATCATGAATATTCTAAAGTGGCTTCGGAAAACGCAAATTTAAATAACAGTTTTGTTCTTCGAATTAATTGTATTACCTAATGAATAAGTACTACTACGTAATGAGTACGCTAAGTGGAGAGGATTTAAATGTCGGTTTTTCCAAGTAGAAACTACGATCGGCAAAGAAAGTCGATTAACACTCTTCTCAACGGTTCGGGATTTAGTTAAAAAGTTGATACCTAATAGACTCTTCATGATTTTCTAAGCGATTAGTTAGTGATGTCTATTTATACTGCATTCTCAATCGAATCGAAATTGCGTTGTTGACGGTACATGCTTTTTTTATTTTCCTACACTGTCTCACTGCTGGGCAAAGACCTCCCCAATTCCTTCCAAGATCTCTTTTCCTGTGCCGCCTCGAACCAACCCTCGTGGTACGCGTCTAGAACATCACGCCATCTCTTTCTTGGCCGGCCTCGGCGGCACCGTCCGTCTTCTGGCACCCATCGTGTGGAGGCTTTTGCCCAGCGGTCATTGTGCATGCGGCTGAAGTGACCCACCCAATCCCATTTTAACCTAGCAGCCTTCTTGACAACGTCTACTATGCCCGTTTTGGAGCGCAGCGTTGTGTTTCGAATCCTGTCTTGCCATTTGACACCCAAAATGCTGCGCTCCATTGCCCTTTGGCATACTTGTACATGTTTGAGATGTCTGAATGCATTGGTTTATACTGTAGATCCGTTAAAGAAGAGAGAGAAAAAAAAAAAAACATACCTATCGAATTGAGAACCTCCTCCTTTTTGGGAAGTCGGTTAAAAACTTCTTTGTTTTAAGTAACAAATGGTTTCTGAATTGAGACGAAGAACTTGCCAATCTCGAGTTTCGCGTTACTGGTGATTATTTCAATACAGTTCGCAAAATTCCAAATTAATAACGTTTTTGAATCATCTTAGGTAAGACTTCGTCAAGCTCTAAATTTTGAATCCAGTATTAGTGCCACAAAACTCAGCTGCTTTAAACAAGTACCTACTTAAATATATTCGAGTCGTGATTACGAGTTATAAGTAGTTATAAATCGTGCTCTCTATTGTACAGTCGACCGAATAAGAATATTATCACATTCGTCACGGGCCTCCAATGCCATGGGCCAGATGGTATACCTTGATACTTAGACTGTACATAGAGTTGGGAACGTTTTGTAGGTCTATTGGATGTGGCACTATGCTGTCTTTTATTTAGGTAACGGAAAGTGATATTTTACGTAACATCACGTCCGTAATCCCCGAAGGGTGAGGCAGAATTTTACCTATAAGTGCACCTACATTTCGCCAGTTATGTTTTTAAGTCGAGCCTATATAAGGTTCCATTAAAATAGGTGGACAAAATTTTAGAAATCATTCAGACCACTAAAATAAGGACAATAGTAAAAAATAATAATAAGAAAAACGCATTAATATACCTACATATAAAGGATGACTTTGTTCTAGAGTGCCGGCAATTTATTATTTTAAGTCAAAATAAAATCACTTTATTTAGTGTGTTTTTTGTTTAGATGTCTTTAGTTAGACTTACTGACGCTGTGTTAAAATTTGTCCACCTATTTTAATGGGACCTTATATATTGCCATCAACTGGGTGTGTTCATGAGACTTAAACTTAACTGGAGATATTATAATTATGGGTGTACTATGTATCATTGGGTACACCGCTGTTTAAACCATCGGGATTACAGGTGTGATGTTATAGACCGTAAGTTATTATTATATTTGCTTTCAAATTGTGCTAACCCATCACATTATATACTTTCTTATTTCTACTGATATATAATATGAAGCTTGGCAACGTTCCATTTATTTGATATTGAGCTGATAATCTGTTAGAAAATATAATATTCTTCAAGACTGTTTATTTTTCTGCCTTTATTAGAACATCAGTTTTGACATGGAACATCAATATTTGGGAATTAAAGATACTTCCTACAGCTGTTGCATTTCCTCGCAATCGAAGTGAAAAGTAGAGTGTAAAACTCGTCCATAAAACCCATTTTACTCTCTACTTTATATCCATCCTCGCTCGCAAGCTCGCATCGGATGGATAAACGTCTCGCGCAAAATGGTGCGTTTTATGCACTTGGTGTATAGTAGAGCGATGAATACCTTTATTTTTCTGGATCAAGGCCTCCCTCAATTCCTTCCATCAGCTATTTTCCCGTGGCTCCTCAAACGAGTCCTCTTGGATGTGTCCAGATTATCTCGCCACGTCTTCCGGCACCCATCGTGTGGACTGTGGAGGCTTTTGCCCAGCGGTCATCATGCATGCAGCTGATGTAACAAAACAGATAGATTTTCAAAGTTATTTCCGCATTTATAATCACTATTTGTATAATATGTATCTACCTACCTCTCTACTCTAAATTGTGCTTCTTTTTAGGATTTTTTTTCGAGGTTTCGAAATGATCTTGATGACTCCTCCGCTAGGCAGAGCGGTATCCCTGTCAGACTTCTACTGACTAAAAACCACCCATGTTCCTTCTTAGAGATACTGCGGCCTCGACACAAAGTCGAGGCCGCAGTATCTCTTTCGAAAAACCCGCAGCCGCGACGGGTTCCTTTTAGCCTTACAAAATGTTATGTGGAAAGAAGAAAAAAACAACAAAGATACCACATCCATTATTTCCTCCTCTATCAATAAGAAGTCGGTCCGTCTGTTGATCGTGCCGAAGTGATCACAAGCAATTGTTATTGTTAACACAAACATACATGTATACTATACTATACATAGGTACTCGTACCGTGAGGTGAATGAACTTCGAATCTATTTTATAATTTATAATCGAAGCCGCGTCGTGGCTTGTGGCTTGCCAAGTAAAACAATGTATGGGATGTCTTGCTTGTGCTGTAGGTATTAATCGGTATTATTTGGGTTGGCTTAATGTACAGTAAATTAAAATCTGGTTGATTTAAAGTACAGTGCGGTCAAATTATCTTGGCAGGTCCGAACTTCGTGCAGGTCATTTTCTTACAACTAATGTTTAAAAGTGTTATGATATTTATTTTATTTGTATTTCTCACTGTTTAAATTAGATATTTTCTGATCGTTTAAGTATTGGTTTATCTGGCAATAACAGTTTTCTTCACAAGTTTACATGCGTAAAAGTTCGCAGAGCCTATGTTCGGACCTGCCAAGATAATTTGATCGCACTGTAAAGTAATTACGTGTAATTAAAATTTTCTTATATATTGCTTTATGGTCAGTTTCCTCATTGTAGACTCTGGGTCGCTAGTCTTGTCCATATCGTTTTTCCATCTTCTATGAGTTTTGAGAAAGTGCCTTTTTTGTCCCACAGTTTGTCATATTGGATATACGGTAGACGGGGCCAGTCCAGCGCCATTTCGGCTTAGCGGATTTATGATAAACGTCAGCCAGCATCATGTTTATACCTTAATAATACCTTTATTTTTCTGGATCAAGGCCTCCCTCAATTCCTTCCATCAGCTATTTTCCCGTGGCTCCTCAAACGAGTCCTCTTGGATGTGTCCAGATTATCTCGCCACGTCTTCCGGCACCCATCGTGTGGACTGTGGAGGCTTTTGCCCAGCGGTCATCATGCATGCAGCTGATGTAACAAAACAGATAGATTTTCAAAGTTATTTCCGCATTTATAATCACTATTTGTATAATATGTATCTACCTACCTCTCTACTCTAAATTGTGCTTCTTTTTAGGATTTTTTTTCGAGGTTTCGAAATGATCTTGATGACTCCTCCGCTAGGCAGAGCGGTATCCCTGTCAGACTTCTACTGACTAAAAACCACCCATGTTCCTTCTTAGAGATACTGCGGCCTCGACACAAAGTCGAGGCCGCAGTATCTCTTTCGAAAAACCCGCAGCCGCGACGGGTTCCTTTTAGCCTTACAAAATGTTATGTGGAAAGAAGAAAAAAACAACAAAGATATCACATCCATTATTTCCTCCTCTATCAATAAGAAGTCGGTCCGTCGGTTGATCGTGCCGAAGTGATCACAAGCAATTGTTATTGTTAACACAAACATACATGTATACTATACATAGGTACTCGTACCGTGAGGTGAATGAACTCCGAATCTATTTTATAATTTATAATCGAAGCCGCGTCGTGGCTTGTGGCTTGCCAAGTAAAACAATGTATGGATGTCTTGCTTGTGCTGTAGGTATTAATCGGTATTATTTGGGTTGGCTTAATGTAAAGTAAATTAAAATCTGGTTGATTTAAAGTACAGTGCGGTCAAATTATCTTGGCAGGTCCGAACTTCGTGCAGGGCCCTGTTTAATAAAACTTACAAATTGTAAATTGTAAATGTAGGCTACAAGTTACAATTCTACAAGTTTCTGTTTAATAAAAACTACAAGTTACAATTTTACCATGGTGGAAAACTGACAAATTTGTAGACTTGTAGCTACAATTCTACATATTTCTGTTTAATAAACATTTTCTCTCTACAGGTGACAATTTACAAATTTGTAGGGAAAACTGTTTTATTGAACGCATAATTGTAGCTACAAGTTTACATATTTGTAAATTGTAGAAAAATTTCGACAGGTGGACTCACCGTGTGTCAAAAACTTACAATTTTGTACCTCAATTAAATAAGTGAAGAAATTTTATTGTTATTCTTTAAAAAATGGTTGAAATAGTGATGATGAATATTATGAGTGAACGGTAAAGGTGATTTTTTTTTTATAAAGGGTTAACTTTACTTTTGAATCGTTTAATTTTAGGTTTAATGAAATTAAAAAAAAATACCGGCGAATATTTTATAACGAAGATAGGACATGATCTTAAATTCGATTTTAAGAGAAATGCAGCTCTTACATCCACTCGGCAAATTTCTTATAAATCAAACAAATATTAAAGAAGTTAAACCAAATTCTAAATGTATAAGATTTATGAAATTACTCTCGATTTAAGAATCTTCAACAAAACTTACATTTTATGTAAAATTGTAACTTACAATTACATATTTGTAGCTACAAACTTGTCATAAAAATCTACAGGCGTTTTTTACAATTGTAAACGTTTATTAAACAGCATTTACAAGTGTACAATTTGTAAAATTTTTACTTGTAGAATTTTTTACAAATTGTAAGGTTTATTAAACAGCACTTGTAAGAAATTTTTACAAATATGTCAGTTATCTACAAAATTGTAGACTTGTAAGTTTTAAAATAGGGCCCAGGTCATTTTCTTACAACTAATGTTTAAAAGTGTTATGATATTTATTTTATTTGTATTTCTCACTGTTTAAATTAGATATTTTCTGATCGTTTAAGTATTGGTTTATCTGGCAATAACAGTTTTCTTCACAAGTTTACATGCGTAAAAGTTCGCAGAGCCTATGTTCGGACCTGCCAAGATAATTTGATCGCACTGTAAAGTAATTATTAAAGAGGAAACGCAAGGGTATCCCGTGTAATTAAAATTTTCTTATATATTGCTTTAAGGTCAGTTTCCTCATTGTAGACTCTGGGTCGCTAGTCTTGTCCATATCGTTTTTCCATCTTCTATGAGTTTTGAGAAAGTGCCTTTTTTGTCCCACAGTTTGTCATATTGGATACCTATACGGTAGACGGGGCCAGTCCATCGCCATTTCGGCTTAGCGGATTTATGATAAACGTCAGCCAGCATCATGTTTAGAAGCGCAGTGTGGTGATGTTGCATATATGGTCGGTTACTTTGACGTCTAGTATGCTGCGCTCTATTACACGTGATATATGATTAAATGATTATTATCCTACTAATATTATAAATGCGAAAGTTTGTTAGGATGTATGTATGGATGGATGGCGTAAAAACTATTGAACGGATGTGCATGAAATTAAAATATAATATTAAAAAATGAAAGAAAAATTAAGATATAGTACCTATATTAAACTAGTTGGTCCCGTACGAGGCCAAAGGCACAGAATACATAATAGTACTACGTACAGAAGGGACGCTCCCTTCCCCGCGCTCATATTAAATGCCGCACCTCACCCCGCACTTCGAGGTAGTAGTCGCCGACTCTTGAGCAATGGCTCGCGCTCGTACGTATTGTAAGAACCGCAGCGCTGCACTATTGACACGAATTCCGAAATTGTATTTAAATAAACTGCTTGTAAGAATAACCGTTTATTTAGGAATAAGTCATTTAAACGAAAATATTTTCGTGTAAGCAATATTTAGTTAGGTACCTTATTTTGTCATTATTAATAATATAATAACTATCATAATATTACTTTTATTTCATTATGAACCCGAATATACAAATAAATAATAAAACGCCCGCTGCTCGTACACACGGCTACACATCAAGCTATACAAAACCAGTATAATCTGATCGTTCATTGTGCGAAAAGATCTAGCAAAGTGAGGCCAAGATTAACTGGTTTTGTATAGCTTGATGTGTAGCCGTGTGTACAAGGTCACTTCATAATAATGTGCGTGCGTTCGGGCAGCGCCGCCGCCGCCCGAAGTCGTCGTTCGGTTTTCGCGACGCAGACCGTTGCACTTTCTTCGCCATTTTTTAGGCTACGACAACCCTACTAGTGTTTACGTACACATTTGCACGTGCACATCGTGCACAAACGTTATTTGTTTATGTAGTAGTAATAGGTTATTATTTTGCGGGCGTTGTATCATGTAGGGAGTGTCCGAGGTGTGCCAAAGGCCTGTATCTGAGCATGGAGCTGTCATCATCATCATTTTCTTGCCCTAATCCCATTTCATTTGGGGTCGGCTCAACAAATCTTCCTTTTCCATTCAGATGACAAGTAACAGAAAGCTGTTACTCGTCATCTCACGAGACACCTCCTTTTTGCTAGCTGTAACATTTAAAAAAAATTTTTTTTCAAAAGATTGACTAATATACAAACGATATTTTTCCTATTTCTCTTACAAGGTCATTATCGCTCAATATATTCCTATAAACACACTATTATTAACCTATCAGTAATCAAGCTGTTATCACTAATGACAGCTGATAGGCTGATAGCACAATCGATGGTCTGTACGACGTTCATCGAACTCAAACAAAGGACTAAGAATTGATTGATAGGAATTATCTGCTAATACGTGGATATATGATGTTACAATAAAGTGAAGAACTATTCATCTATACTTAATTTTAAAAAGAGGTACAATTTTTTGTATCATTGATCTCCGGAATTAATGATCCATTTCTAAAAATTGTTTCACCGGCAGAAACTTGCATTACCTATTCGTGGGGCTTGTTCAGGGGGTATTTACGAAGATAAAACTTTGATACTTCTTGGAAGCTTGTAATTAGCAAATGAAACTACTTATGCATGATATTTATAATTATTATTAGTCTGTAAGCTTTCTTTAAAATTAAATAAATAAATAAATATAAATAAATACGCTAACTCGGTTTGTTCCCGCTCAGTTAGGTACACCAAAAATATTTTGTCAAGTAACACTGTAACTCATTGCCACGTTTTCTTTTCCACTGATTGACACTGTAGGTACCCCAATAATACATAAAAGAGTTAGGTACAAGGTAATATGTTGCCCGTCGGGGCTGTGGATTATCGAAAGGATAACGCGGCTCCGACACAAGGGCGAAGACGGAACATGGGTTTGGTTTTTAGTCAGTAGAAGTCTGACACTCCCCTTCATGAGGAGGCTGCATCTCGCCGCTCCTATGGTGTTTGCTACTTGACGATTTGCTTAAGAAGCTAAACAAGATGCACATATATTATTTACAAGCATACTCGGACGATGGAGTGCTATTAATTACTGGAAAAGTACTTAGCACCATAAGTGACGTAATGAAGAAAGGAATTAGGGCTACCCTCGAATGGTGTAGGGAAAGGGGACTGAACCTCAACCCCACTAAAACGAAGCTAGTCCTTTTTACAAAAAGAAAGAAATACAAGGAGTTATCACCAATATACATAGACGGTGAACGGATAGAAGTAACTAAGGAAATAAAATACTTAGGAGTGATCTTAGACAAAACCATGTCATACAAGACGCATATAAAAGAAACATGTGAGAAAGCAAAAATTGCATTACTACAATGCAGAAGAGCTATAGGTAGAACCTGGGGAATGAAATCGGCCATAGTAGCCTGGATATATAATGCCATCATCATACCCAGAGTTATACACGGAGCAATAGTATGGGGGCACAGAACACAAATCAAGACTAACAGCACAGAGCTAGCAAAAGTTCAAAGAATGGCCGGGTTAATGATCTCTGGGGCAATGAGGACGACTCCCTCAGCGGCCCTGGATGTCATACTAGGAATGATACCGCTTAGTCTACAAGTCAAGAAAAGAGCCTTGGAGCAGTGGTTCAAACTGAAAAGCTTGAACCTCTGGAAAGGCAATTTTATGGACAAAGGTCACTCGGAGATAGCAAACCTGTACGAAGACAATCTATCAATGATTATGGCCAACAATGACTTAATCAAAAAAGAGAAGATCTTCGACAAAAAGTATAATAATAATAATAGTCTCTGTTTCAGGAACTGGAACCAACCATCAACGTTTCCAGCCAACGACTGTCGGATCAGGTGCGCGTCATCCAGCGTAATCACATGTTGGACGACGCCGCGCTTGATAGGCTGCGCTCAGAGGTACTGAGCAACCGTATCATCTTGACTCAGTCACAGACCGCGGTGCCAGCGACTGTTATTGTTGCGACCCCATCGCGGCCCAATACTGTTGCTGTAGAGGAGGATGATAGGGTTGCCACAGTAAGTAGCCAGTGCAACGACCGATTGAGGAGCGCACTGGAGGATGCGCTTCGTGAGTATCGGTCCACTCCTACCGAACTTAGGCCCCGATTACCACGGTTACCCATGCATAAGCGAAATAGGGCGTTGGTGTGTGCCCTGGACTCGCAGCTCAAGAATATATTCGAGAGCAGCGAGGACCTCGTTGATACACACTCGATCTTGTACTGTGGGGCTGTTGCGGCATGTCGACTAGCTAATGTTAAATTCCCAAATTGTGACTTAGCTAGTCGATCAAAACCAACCGTACCGGCCTGGCAGCGCAGGATCGAGCGTCGTGTCGACGGGGCCAGGGTGCTCATTGGCAAACTATACTCCTTCAGGGAGGGCAATACACGACCACGTGTGATGCGCTTTGTGAAACGGGCATTCTCGGGGACTGAAATCAGTCCTCAAGATTACATGTCCCGAGTCACAGAGCGCATCGACTTCCTGAAGCAGAAGGTTTATGCATGGGCCAACCGTATTCGGCGGTATAAGCGGCGGGTTGATCGGTACTCGCAGAATCGCATGTTCCAGAGCGATGAGAGGTGGGTATACCGAGCTTGGGAGCGACCCGAGCAAACTGTGGCGGACGTGTGTCGACCGGATGATGCTGCCACGAGTTCATTCTGGCGCAGCATCTGGTCGGTACCCGTCTGTCATACTGAGGCTGACTGGTTGCGCGATGTCGAGCGAGTGTGTGAACCTATTCCAGAAATGGAAGCAATAAATATAACACCACTAGATATAGCCAGTGCAGTTCGTCCGTTACCGAACTGGAAGTCACCTGGTCCGGACGGACTGCACAATTTCTGGCTGAAATGGCTCAGCAGTTCACACACTTGCCTGGCATCCCAATTCCAGTCATCCTTAGAATCTGCGTCGCTTCCGCAGTTTTTAACCACAGGCGTTACCCACCTGCTCCATAAGTCAGGTAGTCCCGCGGAACCCAAGAATTATAGACCGATTACGTGTTTGTCGACGGTCTATAAACTTCTTACATCCATTTTGAGAGCGAAAATTAATAAACACATTGAGCAAAACTGTATTATGTCTGCTTCTCAGAATGGATGTAGGAACGGGTCCCGCGGTACTAAGGAGCTACTCCTCATCGACATGGCCATTAGCCAACAGGTTCGTCGAGCCCGCAAGGATCTGTCGACATGTTGGATAGATTATAAGAAGGCCTACGACTCGATACCACATACATGGCTGATGAGGGTGCTGGAGTTGTACAAGATAGATGCAACTCTACGCGCCTTCCTTGAGTCGTGTATGGGGCAATGGAAGACGGTCCTTCGATATCCAGGATGTCGACAGATTCGGGGGAACGATGAACCTGTATGGATTAAACGGGGAATATTCCAGGGCGACAGTCTGAGCCCGCTTTGGTTCTGTCTAGCCCTGAATCCTCTTAGCACATTGCTGGAGGATTCAGGTCTAGGCTACCGGTTGAGGAGAGATGGTCAGGTCATATCTCACCTTCTTTACATGGATGATCTGAAACTGTTTGCCCACAACAGATTGCGACTGATGGAGTTACTAAAAATAACTGATTCTTTTAGTAGCGCCATCAGGATGGAATTTGGAGTGGACAAATGTGCAGTCATGCATGTAAAGAGAGGGGGGATTATGGAATCCGAGGGAATTCAGCTCTCGGATTCCATACACCTCAGATCCCTCTCCTCATCCGAAAGCTATAAATATTTGGGTATGTCGGAAGCGTTAGGCATTAACGTAGCTGACATGAAGCAATCGTTGAGGGAGCGCTTCTTCGGACGCCTGAAGAAGGTTTTAAATAGCCTTCTTTCAGGTGGGAACAAGGTGCGCGCCTTCAACGGTTGGGTCATGCCAGTTTTAATGTACTCTTTCGGCATACTCAAATGGACTCAGACTGAACTCGATGCCTTGGATAGGAGAGTCCGTACATTGCTGACCGCAAATCGGATGCATCACCCACGATCATCGGTCATGAGACTGTACATCCCGCGGAAATGCGGGGGTAGAGGCTTTTTAAACGCGAAGACCCTCCACAACCGCGAGGTGTGCAGTCTCAGAGAATATTTTTTAAAGGCCGACGTGGGTATGCACCGAGATGTGGTCGCAGTGGACAAGGGACTCACCCCGCTGTCCATGGCTAACGAGAACTGGCGCAAACCTGTGGTACTTACTGCTGATGACCGCAAGGAAGTATGGCAAAGCAAGGAGCTTCACGGGCGCTTCTACCGGGCTCTTCATGGGCCCGATGTAGATTTTTTAGCGTCCGTGTCCTGGCTACGTTTCAGCGACCTCTTTGGGGAAACTGAAGGTTTTGTCTGTGCAATTATGGACGAAGTTATGTTGACGAACAACTACCGGAAATATATTATGAAGGATGGGACGGTTGACGTGTGTCGGGCATGCCACCGTCCGGGTGAGTCCATCAGACATATTATTTCTGGTTGTTCTCGTCTGGCTAACGGCGAGTACTTGCACAGGCACAATCAAGTGGCCAGGATTATTCACCAGCAACTTGCCTTGAAATATAAACTTGTGGAGTCTGAGGTACCGTACTACAGGTATGTGCCCGACCCAGTTCTCGAAAAAGACCATGTCACGTTGTACTGGGATCAGTCTATCATCACTGACAGGACTATTGTTGCCAATAAACCTGACATAGTGGTGATAGACCGATCAGCGCGCCGCGTAATGATAATCGATGTTACCATCCCACATGACGAGAACCTCGTGAAAGCTGAGAAAGAGAAGCAAATAAAATATCTGGACCTAGCTCACGAGGTTGTCGATATGTGGCATGTGAGCTCGGCTATCATTGTGCCGATAGTCGTCACGGCCAATGGCCTGATAGCAAAAAGCATGGACGACCACCTGTCAAAACTTTCGCTTGGTGGTTGGATCAAGGGCCTGATTCAGAAGGCAGTACTTCTCGATACGGCCCGTATTGTGAGGAGGTTCCTGTCTCTGGAACCCTAACCACCGGTAGCTTGGACCCTGCTCCCGACACCGGTGGACTACTATTTTTTTATATTTTTAAATGTTTTTTGATATCTTTTTTTAACAAATATTTAAAAATGTAAATTAGTATGTAAGAAAAATAAATAAAGAGAATAATAATAATAATAATAATATTCCACAACTATCACACAACGCCATCTAGTCCCAAGCTAAGCAGAGCTTGTGTTATGGGTACTAGACAACTGATAAACATACTTATATATTCCTAAATACATACATATTATAGATAAATTACACCCAGACACAGAACAAATGATCGTGCTCATCACACAAACATTTGTCCTGGGTGGGAATCGAACCCACGACCTCCAGCATAGCAGTTAGGGTCACTGACCACTAGACCAACAGGCCAGTCATAGAATACATATAGGCACAAGAGAAGAATGGACAATTGAGAGTGATCCATCTATGGCGGTCTGCTATACAGACGGATCAAGGAAAGAGTCAACTAAGCTATCCGGCTCTGGGATACACATACCAAGACTGGAGATAAATAGATCATTCTCACTAGGAACAGGCGCTAGTGTGTTCCAGACAGAAATACATGCCATTATGGAATGTACCAGAATAATTGGAAACGCCCTTACAGGTGATCTTTCCAAAATAGTTATATACAGTGATAGTCAAGCAGCACTCAAAGCACTGAACAAAGTGGAAGTCACATCTGCACTGGTTAAAGAGTGTAAGGAAGCACTCAACCAGCTAGCGGAAAAAGCAGAAGTAACAGTCGCATGGGTCCCTGGTCATCAAGGACACGAAGGGAATGAGATAGCAGATGAATTAGCCAGAAAAGGAGCAGATGAAACCTTTGTGGGACCAGAGCCCAGGTTACCGATCCCACATAATATAACAAAAGGAATCATCCATAGAATAACCACAGGAGAGTCAAATAAAAGATGGAATGCAACAGAAGGTTGTCGACAATCGAAAATCTTCTTAAAGTCATATGATGAAAAGAAATCCTACTCAGAATGAGCAGGGGAAACATAAGACTAGTAGTAGGCATCGCAACAGGACACTGTGAACTCAATAGACACCTGACGATTATGAAAGTAAAGGAAGATCCCATATGCCCAGCATGTGGAGAAGCAGAAGAAACAAGTTTCCACCTTGTGGCGGAATGCACCATGTATGAGCCACTCAGATGGGAAATCCTAGGAACAGACGAGATTAATGAAGAGAAGCTCGCAGAAATCTCTACCGAACAACTGGTGAGCTTCTGCAAGGCAACAGGAAGATTCGCGATGCCGACCACCAGTAACCCATGAAGGGGATCCACCAAAATGGGGAACTGGGCGAAATAATCCACAACGAAAGGACTGATCGCCCGTCTGGTGTCCACCAAAAAAAAAAGGGCACAAATAAACCTTTCAGAATAAAATATATAAATTATGATGAAAACTGCATCCAATCCAGTTGCGTTAGTTCGGAAGAACTACACAGTCATAATGGACTTAGACAAAAAGCAATTTTAATTTGTAATGTGTAATATGAATAATTTCATTAAATAGGTCAAGGAAATAATCAAAAGTTTATTTGTAGTTCCTTTGTCTGAACAGAATTAATTGTTTATCGAAACTACAATAACTCGTCCCAAATAAGGACTGCCTATACATATGCGCTTATTTGTTCCAATTGATATCAGAAATAATATTGAATTTATATTATTATGAAGCTTTTGCAATCAATCAGTTTGATGAGGTACTTATTATGACAGAATTCTCGATATTTCACGTCGAATTCATAATTTAAAATGCCGACACAATTTATTTGATGAAGTACCATTTCGAATGGTACTTCTGGATGTATTTCGAGTATTAAAAAGTGTAACGTAAATGCATTTATTAAAAAGCTAGTAGTAATGTGTATAAGTAGTATGATACGACTATACGTGGTAGGTATACATACATCAGTGGTGGCCCAGTGGTGGCAGCCCCGACTTACGAACAGTAGGTCGTGGGTTCGAACCCAGGCAGGCGCATTACTTTGTGTAATTTATTTCATCACTACTGCTCTCAAAACGGTGAAGGAAAACATCGTGAGGAAACCGTCATGTCCTAGAACCAAAAATTCGAAGACTTGTGACATCTACCAATCTGCACTGGGCCCGCGTGGTAGATTATAGCCCATTTCCCTCTCAAAGAGTGGAGGCCTGTGTCCCAGCAGTGGGAACATTAATAGGCTGTTGATGATGATGATGATGATACATACTACATTCTTCTTTTTATTAAACTTGACAGTCATCATTCTCTTGCCCTTATCCCAATCTATAGGGTCGGTGTAGCATATTGTCTTTTTCCAAACTTCTCTACTTATTACCTACTCGTCATCTCAGCAGCCTTTCTAGCGATATCATCCTTCACGCAGGCTATCCATTTATATTTTGGTCTTCCTCGACTTTTTAGGCATCTACTTTACATACAATTAGCACAGATAACCGAACGTACGGAGAAAATTATTAACATTAGGACTAAAAGATAAAATAAATATCAAAAATATTCCACAGAGAAACACTTTAGATCCTTTAGTCTAAAACTAGACTAGACTGGTTAATCTCTTTTATAAATCTAAATTAATATGACTGGAATATCTAAATTAGCGGGCACAATAACTGTAGTAGAGATAAGAATTAACTATGTACCTACTTATATTTTATTTAATGGACCATGATTAAAAACAAAGAGTATCATAGTACATTTTGCACGATATTATCTTATTTAAGTCAATCAAAAACTTTAAAATGATTTTCCTTCGTACAGTCACCATCAGAAGTAGCTGAACATTTCGGAATTTTAATTCTTTAATGTACAGGACTCCAGCTATTATTTTTAATGTTTCAGAAAATTATTCGTTAAAATAGTCCTTAGACTCCAATAACATTTAGTAACGAGTAATATCTAACAAGTTTTTATCAAAAAAACAGCTTCGTAACTTTGAGTAATGTTAATAGACTTCTGATGCTGACTGTACCTAATTGTTTTTGTAACATGATTTTGAAAGGGTTAATATTTATTTGATAAATTAAAGAAATAGTCGTTAAATTAAAGGATATATTATTAAAACGATTGAATAATACGTATACCATTCCCTCTTCCCTTTACTAATATCGAAAACAAAAGAGTTTTTTCTCTACACTAATCCCCATACTCGTTTCGTTCAGATTTCTATAAAAACAAACCAATACAGCCTAGCCTTTTATTGTAATAGCGTGATTTTATCGCCCACTTCGCCATTATTTTGTGTTTACGATAATACGATCATGTGGATGAATAATAATAATAATATAATGTCTACTTATATTATTATATTATACGTCGTTAAATGGATACGGGAGTTTACTACTATTCGAGATGGTCGATGGAGTAATATTCTACTCGTCATCATTACATATAGTTTCCTTCCTGCCTTGGAAAGCACGTTAAGCCATTGGTCCCAGCTGTCATTTTGTAAATCTTTGAAAGTCGTTACAGTCAGTGGCCCGAAAGTCTAAATCCCTGTCTTACCAAAGGTTATTGTATTAACAAGTACTAACTGAGCTGTGGAGGTCATATATAAAGTCGCTTGATGTAAAATACTGGTAGTCAGTTGCATCAGGTTAGACTGGAAGCCGATCCCAACATAGTTAGGAAAAGGCTAGGCAGATGTTGACTTCTTTAAGTGAGGAAAGTTCTAGAACGTAGACAGCCAATTTATATTTAGAAAGTTTTAGAATATCAGTGTCATTAGGTACACCTGTCATTGCTTTTTTTTGTCTGAATTTAAATTATAGTTACAGTTGTATTAGGAATAAAAAGTGTCTTCAATTTAAATGAAAGTAAAAGAAAAGAATAATATACCTAGGTAATGTAAGAACAGCTGATCAGCGTCCAATCATGGTTATCCTTCAAATATTTGGGTTAATTCTGATTCCCCCGTTCTTGCTACCCCTGGAAAAAAAATGTTTTATAATTGTGTTTTTCAAATTTAATCACGGTGTTACAGTCACCCGTTGGGGTTGCGGGTCCCGTTGGGTTGGTTGGTTCGCAAGAGATACCGCGGCTTCGAAATTAAGGGCTAAGAAGGAACAAGGGTGGTTTTTAGTCAGTAAAAGTCTGACACTCCCTACCGCTCTTGCCCAGAGCGGGAGGTGTTTTTTCAAATATGTTAGGATTATGCAGAGTTGGCAGACAAGAATGATGAGTACAAAAGGTGTCAAACAAAATGTAAGAAAAATGTGAGTGGTGGTTGACTGTAGCACAGATAATATAATACTAGCGTACTGTAGGTAACTATGTACTATTTTTTAAATTTCGGAAATGATGTTTATTGAATGTATACAATATCAATACAAAAACTAGAAGGAAACCTACAACACATATACAAGGCGATCGTATTGCATTCTGCATTGCAACATTTTTTTTTTTTTTTTTTTTATTATAAATGGGCTTGCTCTTGACTTCAATCTTGCCCTAGGGGCAGAGATGATGTCGACGATGGAACGAGCTTACCCAGTAGAAGCCTGTTTACTCGCGTTTACTGTTTAATATGAACTCGGAAAAACCGACGCAGGCAAGGAATTCCACTCCTCATTCCACATTTCATTTATTCGATTGAATTCACGAACAACAAGCATCTCTCCATCACGCAATATTGAACATATAATACCTACCTATATGCATCACTGCGATTATTGACCACACTGAATCAATTAAACATATATTCACAATAATCAGACACACGAACATACAAGTCATTTGCTCACATAATATAATTGATCACGTACACATCGGTTCGATGTAATTTCAGCTCAGCTTTCACTTGCGCACGCACAGATGTCAATGGTGATGATTGGTTCGCGATATTGCTTGTGTCAGTCTTTATTTGTAACGGTTGTTTCAGACAGACAAAGTTTGTAGAATAGATACATTGTAGTCCCAACTTGAACAAAAAAAAATACATTGGGAACCCCCCTCTCTTTCGTCCATCAAACTTTATAATATGAAGAGCTGTCTTTGCCCAGGAGAGAGACAAACCAAGCTAACAAGAAAAAAAATCGTTAAACCCAATATTCAAAACTTAAAATACGTTTTACTGCTCGATGAAAGCCTCTTCTTTATCCTGCCAAACCTGTCCTTATAAGAACATACAATATTTTTAATTTTAAAGACATTTTTTATCCATTCATTCATGACCAAAAATATGAAGTCACAGCACCGGTCCATGCAATTACAGTAGGTACAGCTTTCACTGAGATCTTGTGCACTACAAGAGTTAAGACTAGGGTTACCATTTGTCAATTCGAAAAATCCGACCTTATGGCGACAGATTGACGGAAAAAAGGGGAAATATGCTCGTAGTAGTACCTATACTGCCTCGTTGGGCCGGTGGTAGTCACAAGTGCTGCTACTGAGCATGTGGTCCTGGGTTTCGATTCCCGGGTTGGAAAAATGTTACTGGGTTTTTCAGTTTAGCAGCCACGGAGTCTAGGTTTGTGGATTTGGCAATAGGCTCGCTCCCTATGACATGTGACTTAAATGTAACAGCAAAATGTCAGTGTCCTATTAGGTACACCTCTGCCTAACCCGTCTGGGATTAAAATCGGTTATGTTAAATCTGTACGAATGGCAGCCCTACGACGCGCCACGCCCCCGCGCCGGTGTCACTGTCACTGATTACTTCGTGATATCGCTTGTAAACATCTCAGTCGAGTTTCTATTGCTAATCGCTTATTTGATTGAGTCGCCTACTTATACTTTGTACTGACAACAATTGTGATAGGTGTACATGGCGCTAATATGTATCCGCGTAGCACCTTTTATAAGTGATTGCCCTCTTATGAATATATTGTAGTTTAATGTTGTTACGAACATAGCATTTTGGATCCCATAAAATGATCAAATAGGAGTTTTATCAAAGTTGCAATAGTTTTTTTGTTTTTTTTTTTTTTATTTGGAATGGGCTTACTCTTGACCTCAATCTTGCCCTAAGGGCAGAGATGAGGTCGACGATGGAACGAGCTTACCCAGAAGAAGCCTGTTTACTCGCGACTTAAATAGATATTTAAAAAGTTATTTCACGAGACAATCGTTCTCGTGATGTATCTAATTCCTGCGACTCCAAACAGTAAAGAGAGAAGTGTCAGCAGGTTTTTTTTTTTTTAATTTTTCTAATGTTTATTTGCAATTTACAGGTCAGTACCAGGTCGTATGTTAATCTAGATCTAATATACCCATCAATAGGTACTCTGTTAGTTGTAGAGAGTTTTATTGATGATCTTATTTTTTACTATGATTATGTATTTGATGCAGTCATCATTACTATTTTGACATACAACCTAATAGTATTAGGTACTAAACTTCAGTTTTTATAGGGAATTTTTGCATGCAAAAAGAAAACAAGGATTTCCGGGAGCCTCGGCGCTTTCGCCATAATATAACGTGTTGGGTAGCTCTTGCAGACTTGAAATCGCTTCAAAAAAATATTTAGAAGAACAAACAACATTTTTTCAATGTAAAAATGATTTTACAACTTCCATGTTTTCGAGTTATCGCTCTCAATAAAAAAGGATTGAATTGGTACCGTAGTATTGCGCGAAATGTAAATTTTTTGCCTGTTCATGTAACTCCTTTGCTGCTTGTACCTGCTTACCATATCATTGTGGTGATTTGTGTACCTAATGATAGTTTCTCCTTGATTCGAATGTAATGACGTTTTCTGATAGTTATGAGAAAAATATTGTATATACAATGGATCTATTTACTTGAATAAAGAACCTTACTTACTTTTCAGTATTGGTTGGTGTTTTTATTATTAACGTTGTTAGTTATTTTTTGTTTAAGTAATAGTTTTTAGTAAAGGAGACTTTTCGTGAGAGCGTTTCCTGTTCCAATTTTTTTTAACAGAATTGACATGCATGAGCCGTTCAGTGGCTTTTATCAAATTAATACGTTGTTGTCTCTTCCATTGTTGTTATAATAATAATTTATTTTAAAAGAAAATTTATAAAATAATGCCTCTTTGTACAAATTATTAGGCTAAAGATTAATATTCTGTTTTAACAAAAACATTACCAAAATTAAACTCTACAGACTACAATAGTATTCAATAATTAAACTACCCTAGTTGGCAAAAAAAAAAATTAATTAGTCCGACATAGATTTCCAAAACATATTGGACACGTATTTTTTGTTTTTTCACGATACAATGCTTCGAAAAGTCGCGCGACGTCACAGTTTGGTACATTATTTACAAAAAAGTTACAAGAAACTCACGATATTTGACACGTTTTATTGTCGTCAATTTTCATTAAGGTGAATCCAACCAGCCCGCGAAATTCAAATTTTCTTAAGTTTTTTGCAATTTGCAGGCCAGTGATAGGTTGTATGTTGATGAACATTTTTAATTCGCGGCTGTAAGACATATGTAGTTACAGAATTATAATCATCAAAATCATTAATACAACCCTCCGAGCTAATAAAGGTTCCGGAATGACTTTGACCTTGTAAAAAGTCATTCCGGAACCTTTATGAGCGCGGAGGCTGCAAATCGCTAAAAACGTAAGAAAATTTGAATTTCGCGGGCTACCCTGGAACATCCACCATAATTCGATAAAATATTTTTCGATAAACTATTAAACAGACTAAACAGAAACATATTTTTTTAGTCAGTCAACTACCCTATTATGAAGATACACCAAGTATAACGAAAATACATCGTAAGATAAAAGATATAAAATCTTGAATAAGGAAGAAATCTGAAGTGAGAAATATCGTTTTCCATTAGGTATGGGGATACGACCGTCAAAATCTCACAATTTATTTCGTATGAATAAAATCATAAGTGGTAAATCACTTCTCGCCGCAAATTTCCATTGGGAAACGCATACCACACCTACACCATACTTGCGAAATATAAAATTAACGGTGTATATCTACGTTTCCTACGTATCGATACTAATATTATTTTATACAAGCTTAGAACCAAAAAATTCGAAGACATGTGACATCTACCGATCTATCAATCCGCACGTGGCCCTCGTGGTACCCATCCCTCTCCTAGCCTGCCCTGACCTCAGGTCCCTGCAGTGGGAACATTATAGGCTGATGATGATGAAAGCGAGACCGGCTGTCTGTATTTTGACTAATAACGGCTGAACGGATATCGGTCAAAGGGTTTGAATTAAATGTCGAGATATAAGCTAAAAAAGTGAAAGCCCATTCATTTCAGTGTTTGTAGTGGTATCTTTCAGTGTTATTCATTCAAAAAATTAAATTAAATGTTCTAAGCGGCTAACAGACGTAAAACGCAAGTTTTATAATGCGTAAAAGTATATGATTCATTGCAGTAAACAAAATCAGAAAAATATATGATATTCTTCAGGATATATGCTAGTAACATAATGTTGCGAAAACATAATACAACTAACTTTGCTCGATAGAAAAAAATTCACGAAGATACTTCTAAAAAAATATTTTAACGAGTAAAAACCATACTAATAATGCCAAATATTTCTACAAGCAACATACTAAAATCATAGTGTTTTACTTTTTAAGTCCAATCAATGGATTTTTTGTAAATCGCAAAATACCACTACTACTGGCCGTAGCGAAAGACGTAACAACCGCTTTGTAGTGCAAGCTGATTATCAGAACAGAACAGTATTTCAAACGAAGTTTGAACCACCACAAATAGAGTTGCTAATTTGAAGTAGCATAGGCTCTTAAGTGTATTTCTATAGCCAACTTCTAATAGAACTACCAGCAATAAAGTCACCTAAAATGAAGTACAATTAAAAAATAACAAATTTTTCTTTGTTTTCTTTCCACTTCATAAAGAAACCAGCCATTTTTACGGTTAAAAGTGCGTAAACAGTGTGGAGTTACGTCAATTTCCTAAAGGTTGCCCAGAGGAAATGTACCGATATGGGAGACGAGAGAACATGGCTTCGCTCTCAGTCGGAACGGCGGCCAGTCGTTTGTTATCCGTGGAACTATGCCCGGATTGCCCGGAAAAAAAAAGAACGGCCAGAAAAACTTGTCATTATTTTTAGCTTGACTATAAGATTGTGTGAAAAGTGGTAGTTGGTAGTGTGTTGTGTTTTTCTCAGCTTTTAAATAATAACATAAAGTCATGCCCGTAATCCTCGAAGGGTTATGCAGAGCTGTACCTCGTATACTTAGTAAGTTAGTACACCAACATTTCACCAGCTATGTTTTAAGTCCCATGTTCTATGAGGCGAGCCTATTGCCATTGACTGGGCACAAATCCAGACTCCAATGATGCTACTGAGAACATTACTGATATAACAACCCAATAACTTACCCAACCCGAGAATCTAACTCAGGACCACATGCACAGCATACGCGCTTGCGACCACTAGACCCATCGGTCTAGTGGGCGCAAGGCAGGCATCGAAGTGTGAGTTTATGTATGTTTAATTTATATAAATGATTATGTAGGTAGTACTTAGGTACCTAAGAAGATTATTTTATTTCGATGACCAGTTTTTTTGTTTCGATCATGTTAAAAATAAACTACAGTTTTATAGTTTTTATTGCGTGTCTAATCCATGGCACGATAGTCTAAAAATGACAGAGGTCATCGTAACCAGCCGTCCACCATAAAATCGAAACGGACAGAATTAGACAGACAAGTGTAAAAAGTAACAAAAATAATATAATAATATAATAATATAATAATATTCCACAACTATCACACAACGCCATCTAGTCCCAAGCTAAGCAGAGCTTGTGTTATGGGTACTAGACAACTGATAAACATACTTATATATTTCTAAATACATACATATTATAGATAAATTACACCCAGACACAGAACAAATGATCGTGCTCATCACACAAACATTTGTCCTGGGTGGGAATCGAACCCACGACCTCCGGCATAGCAGTTAGGGTCACTAACCACTAGACCAACAGGCCAGTCAAAAACTAAAAAAACTTGACATGACTAAAAGTTAACACGCGATGAAACTAATTTCTAAAATAACTTACAGACCTGTTACTATAACTGTGTTATTTAAATAATTATTTCAATTAAAGTGTGTATGCGGCGTATCTCCATAGACGATGGCCCACCTTCCATCTTGCGCTGCATGCCTTAACACCTGCACACTTTACGAACTTATGACAGCATCAGCGAGCGGCATTCGCGTAGCTAAATTTTCAGCCAAATTTATTTAATGAAGATTCGCCATCGACACGCTATGAAGAATTTAAAACTAACATAATTTCAAAAGAAGTAACCATCGATTTTTTTGACGGTTTTTATCTATACGAAACAACCAACCTAGTGAAGGTTGCGGGAATCCGCTGGATGCAAGATGCATGGGTTCGGTCAATGTGGCGACACTTGGGGGAGGCCTATGTCCAGCAGTGGACGTCTTCAGACTGAAATGATGAACCTGAACCCATATGGGCTTTGTGAAATAAAATATGATTTGTATAGCTTCCAGTGTCGCTGTGTAAACAAGTAAACAACAAAATCCAATTTACAAAAGCAAACTAACATTTAAAACCACTACAGCACTCGAAGTAGGTATTTGTCGCCTGTACACCCTATAATACGTTCTGTGTGGCATATAAATAATTCATGAGAAGTCAAAAGGAGTTAAATCCACAAGTATCAGTACAAACGTTTCAATATTCACGACGCTGCACCAATGTGGGTGAGTAGGTGACCCGGTGAGCGTCAAGGATTTTAATTTTTAAGTGGACTTTGGCACCCAAGGTAGTGTAAACAGTGGCTTAGGTATTTGGAGTTAACCGCTTTTACGTTGGTCAGTACTAGGAATTTGACAGTTGGCGCAGTCGCTGAGCGACATTGTACTGCTACGCTGCGTGTCGCGGGTTCGATCCCCGCACGGTACAAATATTTGTATGGCCTACAGACAGTTGTTCCGGGTCTGGTTTGCGAGTTTAGATGTTTGTAAACGCACCCACGATACAGGAGAAATTCCTAGTGAGGGGCAAGGATATAAAAAAACCAAAAAGTTGAGTACAGTGACAGTATTTCCCTACCCAACCCACTTGTTCCACTAGCAATAAACCTGGACACGAGTTGCCATGGCTGACCTGTAAGTCTTTGAACAGACTTCGGACACAGGTTTGCCGAAGCAAGGAATACATGTTTAGGTGGAGAGTCATAGATGACTCTCCCTTGCACTTGGAGTGTGAATGTGGCGTTAGACAAGAACTACTGAATAAGTGATGCTGGATGGAGAGGGAGAGGAAGACCAAAGAACAGAAAATATAATTAGATAACATATAGCGCTGTCACCTAATAATATGAGATAAGGGCAGGAAGATGGGCTGCGGATTATCGAAAGAGATAACGCGGCCTCGGCGCAAGGGCGAGGAAGGAACATGGGTGGTTTTTAGTCAGTAGAAGTCTGACACTCCCTTCCACTCTGCCCAAGAGCGGGAGGAGTTATTTGATGATTTCCCAACCAACCCAAAAAAAAAAAGGTCAGGAAGATGACAAGGACAAGATTCACTCTGTCAACATAAAAATGAGGAGTTAATTTTATGGCATGTTGGGTCGTTGGGAGTCATTATTTAATTTTGTTTAAATACAGCTTGGGACTAGATGGCGTTGTGTGATAGTTGTGGAATATTATTATTATTATTATTTATTAGTCAATGAGACATGACGTAAACTAGATTATGTCATGCATAGAGCGCAGGATTAGGATTTTCCTTATTACGTTTATTTACCCACTAGTTTTTGCCCGCGTCTTCGCTCACGTGAATATGATGATTTTCCATACAAACTTTCATCCCCTATTTAACTCCCTTAGGGGTTGAATTTCGAAAAATCTTTCCTTATCCCTTGTCTACATTGTAAAGGGTCTAAGAAGCTGAAATTTTGTGGAGAGGGGTCTGCACAAAATTTCATCTTCTTAGGACCAAGTGTTTGGGCTGTGCGTTTAAGAGTCATTCAGTCAGTTTTTAATGTAACATCCTGCATGCATAACTTGCATGTATACACAATTAGACATGTTTGGACAAATAAAATGATCTTTATCTTTTTCTTTATCAGGACTTTTCTTTTTATTTTTATTTATAAACTAGCTTTTGCCAGCGGCTTCGCCCGCGTGAAAATGACGATTTTCCATACAAACTTTCATCCCTTAGTTAACTCCCTTAGGGGTTGAATTTCGAAAAATCCTGTCTACATTATAAAGAGAACCTCTGTGCAAAATTTCAGCTTTCTAGGTCCAAGGATTTGCGCTGGGCGTTGATGAGTCAGTCAATCAATCAGTTAGTCAGTCAGTCAGTCAGTCAGGACTTCTCTCTTTATTTATATAGATAGATAGAAAACATATCATCACGCCAGTAATACCTGAAGGGTTAGTCAGAAGTGCACCTATTAGTGCAACCACATTAATTTCACTATTTATATTTTGTAATAGGGCCTATTACTATCAACCGGGCACAATTATCTAGACTCCGCGGTTGCTACTGAGAAATTCCTGGTAGAACCACCCAATAACACTTTGCCCGACCCGGAAATAACTAATTGATTGATTTTTAACTAAATTATGTTTTTTGTTACAGGTATGTTAAATTCAAATGAAAACACCAAGACGAGGTTTTTATTCCAACTCTAAACTATTTTCAACCATACTTACATATTCAAAAGATGCACTCTCTAAAATCGAAAGGCACTAAAAAGTGCATTCAAATATTTACCTGATAAGATTACCATAGACTGACGAAGCAGTCACATTTTTATGTTTTTAAACTGACATGGTCACTAACACTATTATTAATATTGAAAACGAGTTATTTACCATGTTTAGTTTTATTTCCGAGTTCCCGATATTTCGGCGCTGTTACAAGCACCATGATCACGGATAAACTGAAGTCATTGCGGGTGGATGTTTATGAGCAGACAAAACGGTCTACTCTCTTTCTTGTTCGTTCTTTGCGCTCGGCACCACTACCATTGTCACTCACTGCACGATTCTGTTCCACACACACAAATAAAACTAAACACGGTAAATATCCCGTTTTCAATATTAATAATAGATTCACATGTTTGTTTGCTCATAGTATTAATTATTATACGATGGTATATAGGTACAGAACCCATCGTAACCACCACCACCAATAAAGCTATACACATCCAGTTTATGCAGATCTCTTACTTTACGAGAAATCTATACAGAGCGACGCCATGTTATATTGGAAATGTATAGCTTGGAAGTGTCCCCTCGTTTACGGCCGCCGACTCCCACTTGAACACTTTTTTTTTTCATTCCAGTTCAGGATATCCCATCCAGTGGCAATGTTGTTTTATGGATTAAAACCTTTGCTTGTCCCATATAAGCTTACGAGCTCGGAATAGTGATTATTCGATGAATATTTAAAATCACTTACGGGGAAATGGATCCCAGTCTTGATCTGTTATTTTTTTTATTTCGTGTTTATTCTACCTCCATGTTCAGGGTGTATGCCCAATGGGGTTGAATATGTACTGTTTTACACTCTCATTTTATTTTTGATGAAATTCTGTTCCCTGTAAATGGGGCTGAGAATTTTATGTATGGGATACATCAAAGCTGCTGTTGACTCTATCAAGCGATACGAAACGAGTGCATGAAGATCTCTCATTTTACCGGAAATTTCAAAGTAAGGGCATGTTATACTCTTGCTCACCGTCCGTCTGTCCTTTGACGATGACAGGCCGTGTCGACGGCGCGTTCGTGGTCCACGCGCGCCTCATAGAGATGTCAGCAACATTACAAGGCAAGGGCCGACGCCTGTCGGGGCTGCGGATTTTTCGAAAGAGACATCGCGGCCTTGGACACAAAGGGCTAAGAAGGAACATGGGTGGTTTTAGTCAGCAGAAGTCTGACACTCCCTACCGCTCTGCCCAGAGCGAGAGGAGTCATTTGAATATTTTGTGGAAACGTATAGCTGATGTGTCGCCGTGTGTGCTTTACTAATGATAATGATTCAGTTCAGAATATAATTGCATAATCTGTTCAATGTTAATCGTAACTTGATGTATGACTGAATATCTAATCAGTTAAGTGGAATAGATTAGGTAAGTTATTATATAAACATCACGCCTGTACTTCCCGATGGGTTAGACAGAAGTGTGCATGAACATAATGGCACAAACTCATTTCGATTTTATTTTAGTTAATAAGAAAAGCCAATAATTGAGTAGATTAGTATCGTACAGGTAGGGGTTTAAAGGACATGTTTTGGTCACCTACGTTTGTCCCATGTAAATAATAATGTGGGCCAGAGGGGGCGAGACTATCGTACAAAATTCATATCAATTCAGATTAAAGGTTTTTATTTGCTTTTTCTTTTGCACTCTTGCACGCGTAGCATGACCACCGTAGAAATGGGTTTTGTCGACGGAAGAATCGACAAAATGACAGATTGTAGAAAGATATCATGTCGAATTGTATTGAAAGAGCTTTGTCTATTTTTGGTAGAATAAAGAAAGAATCACCATGCACGCGAGCTGGGCCTTTACCCAGCCCGCGTGGCATGTTAAATGTAAAATGGAAGCATGTGAATGTGGCTTGTAAAATCATTCATACATTTTGAATTTGCGGGCTGACACAGGCAATTCTTTGTCATTTGCAGCCCCGAATAAACCACGTTACTAACTAACATAAAAATTAAATACCAATCGAATAGAGAACCTCCTCCTTTTTGGAAGTCGGTTAAAAAGACACGCGCACATTACAATCTGCCTGAATTGCACTCCGAAACAAAAACACCAAAGAAATATGCGGGTCAATGTGACGTTTGAAAATCTTATCACGCGCCAACACTGACATTTGGGAAATGTCAGCCGCATAAAGGGCGGGAAAGTGGATCTACAATAAGAACTTATGTTGATAGGCGTAATGTACTCGACATTAGTATGCAGAACTTTTGTTTTGGAAGGAGTATTGTAGTTGACAAAAAAAAACTAATTAGTCCGTCAGATAGATTTCCAAAAAATATTGGATACATATTTTTTCACGTATAAAAAACAAAGAATGAAGACGATACAGTGCTTCGAAAAGTCGTGTGACGTCACAGTTTGGTACATTTTTAACAGAAAGTGACGTTATTTTCGTAAAAAATAATTTGACAAAACAAAAAACACGGTCGTATCCAATATTTTTCGATAATCTAACAGACGGACTAAACAGAATCATATTTTTTTAGTCAAGAAACATACCTATTGAGACCTTAGAAGATAGAGACCTTATTTTTTTGAGCGTGTAGAAAATCATCAAATCACCCGCTCTTGGCAGAGTCAAAGGGAGTGTCAGACTTCGACTGACTAAAAACCAACCATGTTCCTTCTTAGCCCTTTATGTCGAGGCCACGGTTTCTCTAGTGAAGAACCCGCAGCCGTGACGGGAGGAGAGACCTTAAAGCCTTGACATGTAGCAGAGCTTTCTACTAAAGAAACGGTGGATGGACTGTGTGAAGGAAGTTGTGATGGAAGGTGTGTGGATATGACAAGAAAGGAGGTGTCTGATGAGATGACGAAAGTAGAGAATTACGGAAGAAGAAGACTTACCCCAGATAGATGTTGATAAAAGCCAAAAAAATATGAATTATACACATATTTAAAACTAGCTTTTGCCAGCGGCTTCGCCCGCGTGAAATTTACGATTTTCCATAAAACTTTCATCCCCTATTTAACTCCCTTAGGGGTTGAATTTCGAAAAATCCTTCCTTAATTCCTTGTCTACATTATTAAGGGAACCTCTGTGCAAAATTTCAGCTCTCTAGGTCCAAGGGTTTGGGCTGGGCGTTGATGAGTCAGTCAGTCAGGACTTCTCTTTTTATATTTATATATAGATAAAACTAGCTTAAGCCCGCGGCTCCTCCCGCGTGGACTTAGATAATTGCCCCACGAGATCATACAACCGATATAAAATTGTATCCTATGTTTTAATCCAGGTTGTAAACCATCTATGTGCAAAATTTCGTTCAAATCCGTTCATTACTTTTTGCGTGAAAGAGTAACAAACATCAATCCATACTTACAAACTTTCGCAATTATAATATTAGTAGGATAACTATTAGTAGGATTCACAATTTCACATTGAAGTTTTCAAGAACTTCATCAATTCAATAACTAGCAACTTATCTTACTCTTATGTTTCAAATGTTTGCCACTTGTTCACATCATCAGCCCTACTCTCAAGTCATCAATCTTTAAGTCTATATATTTTCTACCTCCATTATACGACTACGTGTATGTTACCTGTCCTTGGCCATCAATAGTACCCAAGTGACATTGCTTGTAGTCGGACATCGTAACAATTCCGAGATAGTGCGTGACTTTATTTCTAAGTTAGGTTTGCGTTAACCAAAGGTAATAGGGTTTATATTACTGTGACATAGTATGTGTACTGTGTAGCTATTATGTGGATCAGTTTAATGGAGTGATTTCCGTTCATTTTATTTGTTATATATGTGGTGATATAAAATGGTAGAATAAAGAATTTGAGTTTGAGTTTGGTTTTGTTGCTCTCCCAGCTTATCAAAGGTATTTGCTTAAATATTTCCCTGCTGTGCATACATTACAGTAGGTATCCGACAGAACTTACACAAGGAAGATACTAGAGTCCAATAAAAAGGTAGCAGGATACATCTATCTTCTATATATATAAAAGGAGAACTGACTGGGTGACATATCAACGTACAGCCGAAACTACTGGGGCTAGGAATGTGAAATTTTGCACACGGCTTCCTATTATAATGTAGGGGAGCACTAAGAAGGGGTTTTTGGAAATTCAACCTTTAAGGGGGTGAAAAGGGGGATGAAAGTTTGTATGGAAAATCTTATTACTTGTGTTTAGGAATATGAAATTTTGCACACGGCTTCCTATTATAATGTAGGGGAGCACTAAGAAGGGGTTTTTGAAAATTTAACCTTTAAGGGGGTGAAAAGGGGGATGAAAGCTTGTATGGAAAATCGTCACTTTTGTAGTTGAACCGACATCCACGCGGGCGAAGCCGTGGGCAAAGTGCTAGTATCATAATATAATAATATTCATACTCAGTATTTTTCTCTATTCTACTCTCTCTCTCTTTTTTCCTCGACTCTTATTGCCATAATAAACATTCGTAAATGGCTACAAGAGTAGAGGCTGGGGAGTTTGTTTGTGCTGGGGAGTTTGTTTCGCCACTTCTTCTTTCCAGCTAAACACTAAGAAGTGTCGATGGGTGGGCGTTTTTGGGGGACTGTCTTATAAAAATGTAAATATAGTGAAACCTGGTTAAATGTGTCTCAGATATCCAAATCTGTCTCATGGGACCCCAGTATGAGTTCCAGTTATAGAGTTTTCTCACTTATCCAAGTCCCAGTTAACCAAGTTTCACTGTAGTAAAGTAAAGTAAATTTTGACCTTCGAAAAGTGCTGATTATCAGCCTAGTTTGAATAAATGAATTTTGATTTTGATTTTTGATTTTGATTTAGAGGAAGACCAAGAAACGATGTATGTACTGTGTGAAGGGTGATATGGCTAGAAAGAAGATGACAGTTCGAATGACGAGAATAGAGAAGTATGGACCAAGAAAACATGCTGCGCATTCAAATAAATTAGCATCATCATCTGCCTAGCCTTTTCCCAACTATATTGGGGTCGGCTTCCAGTCTAACCAGCTGAATACCAGTATTTTACATGGAGCGACTGCCTATCTGACCTCCACAACCCAGTTAATACTAGGTAATACAAAACCCTTTGGTAAGACTGGATGTCAGAATTTCAGGTCACTGACTACCTGTAACGACTGCCAAAGATCTATTTAAATGGTAGCCGGGACCAACAGCTTAACGTGCTTTCCGAGGCACGGAGGAAACTTGGTATGTCGGGCGGTCACCCATACACAGACCGACCTAAGCAAGCACAGCTTTACCTAAAGATCGACCTGAGTGGCAGTTCTTATTAAGCCACGAGCTCCTAAAATATAAAATAAAATAAAAAAATATAAATATTCAAATAAATTTGCTAAAGAGTAAGAAAATGATGACAAGGAAATCCCAAACCTAAACACAAACACACCCATTTGCACCACATAAGCACATAAACTTAATTAGTATGGTTATTGTTTTAATTAGCCAGCTTCGTTACACGCTCTTAGATTACGCCTGCGGGTGTTTGCTGGTCGGCCACGCAAAGTGGGTCACAGGCCGCAGCACAATGTAGGTAATCTTAAACTTGCATTGTTTGGGGCCCTAGGGGGTCAGTAGAGTGCAGTTGGGATTGTTTCGTGTTCGTCGATTTTGTGGGGAAAATGGGCTGGATAAGAGGATGGGTATTTTTAGGGTTCCGTACCTCAAAAGGAAAAAAAAGAACCCTTGTAGCAGTTGAAGAAAGAAATGAATACTCGTAGAATTACACAATTAATTTTTATTTATCTCTAAACTATTATAGGGACTTTTCAATGTCAGAAACAAAAAGAAAGTGAAGCTACAGTCACAAGGCAGAATCCATTACAAAATGGAGATCTATTAGAACAATTGGCAAGAAACTCCATGGAATTTATACTTTTTCAACGCCTTTTGAATTAGGCATTATACTGAAACAAACGTATAGCACTTATTCGTAATTCCTCGATTTTCGTTCCATTGACAGTCCCTATGGAGATCAAATTTTAATTATTTTCCCAATAAAATTTTCCAATGAAGCTAATAATTGTACGTCCATTAAAATCTGTTCCCAAGGGTGTGTGGGCAAAATTACATTTATTATTGAGTTATTTCTCAATGCAATTATGTCCGTATTCACGCTAACTAGAATGTGACGAATTTTGATAAAATATATTATTGATGCCTGCAAAATTACTCACATACTAATTATGATTATGGGTATCAGATAGAGTTCATTGAAATATTTTTAATGCCAGTATAAGTCATAGCGGTTCCATACATACCTAATTAGGTTGTCCCATCAATGTGATCAAGTGACAAATGGTCACTGAGTGTCAATAATAATTATTCTATTAACTGCGTCTGTTACTATTTTAAGAATAATCATTATCCTATCACGATTCTGCTAAAGGGACCATTTTAGGCCTCCAGAAAGGTTTCATAGATACCAAAATAGCCCAAAGAAACATTATTTCTCCTTCTCTTCTTTCATTATACTTATCTCTTTGTTCTGCTATTTGTGAGAGGTGTACTTAAAACAAATTAATACACAAAAAAAAAAATATAGTCTATAAAAAACTCATCAGAATCTATTCAGTAGTTCACCCATAAATGGAAAGCACAAACGGACAGAAAGACGCCATTTTCCATTCACTGTGTGTCTGTTACTATGTATATTTGCTAGTAAAATGTTCTAATGTGGAATGTTTATTTCGAAACGTTTCGTTTTAGAGCTAACTACCACAAAGCGAAGAGAATTTAATTTAGTTTCACGTTGTTTCATTTGGTTTACATGAGAATGCTGAAATGCGACGACAGAATATGCACACACAGTCTTTTATCATTCGTTTATTACGATTGCCATTTTGTGTGTGTTAGTTATTTATTTGTTCTGTTTTATGCACGATATTATTAAAATAACTTGATTCGGATATACATGATATATGGTCAGTGTTCAGTTCAGGGTTGTCGGACTTGTCCAGTGCTGGACATAAACCTAAGTGTCGCCACATTGACTGAACTTGTGCGTCTCCAGTGGATCCCCGCAACCTCCATCAGGTCATCATTCCACCTAGTGAGAGGCCTTCCAATGCAACGTCTTCCGATACGCGTACGTCCGCGTACTTCAGAACTTTTCGGCCCCATCAACCACCTGATCGGCAAACTAAATTAGGTATATACTTAATTAAATTCTAGATTAACTAAGCTACCCAAGAGGGTTGCCTGATAATCTGGCAACACTTATTCCGTATTTTTGTTTTAGCCACTTATTTTTTATTGTTCTTGAAGCACCGCGGGACGTACCTAACTTTTCTATTATTTCTCTCTAAAAAACGAACGAAAGCTTGTACACGCAACCCGGCTGTATGTGCACACCGCGTCAAATCAAGTCATACACCTCCTGTATAACCTGACCTCACATCCTACAAAAACCCTAAACAAGGCGAGGTCAGCTCCTACTAGAAATGTACAACTCGAGATGTCTTCCCTATGTAATCCTACCCCAGTTGGCCACCCATCCCGTCTGAGTCAAAACTATACGTGATTCGGGTTCCAATCGTGTATGGATTGCTGACCGGAACACTATATGATCGCTATGAACTCTTTGTTTCAGCGAATCCCTTCGTTGGCGAACAAACGGGCTTAGCTTGAATCTTGTAGGGACCGGGTTAAGGATTCAGTTTTGCTTTGTATAGTATTTATGTTTAAGTACTAGCTTCTATCAGTGGAATTTTATTAAGGATTAGCCTTTGTGCGAACCGGAAGACGTTGCGTTGGAAAGCCATCGACTAGGTGGACCGATGACCTGGGGAAGGTTGCGGGGATCCGTTGGATGCGAGATGCACGGGATCGGTCAATGTGGCGACACTTAGGGGAGGCCTATGTCCAGCAGTGGACGTCTTTCGGCAGAAATGATGATGATGATGATGACGATGAACCTTTTTATTTGGACCAACTGCTTGACGGTACAGGGGTATCATACCGCTAACATCCAAACTCCGGGCATACTACGAAAATTGTAATGGAAAAAAACATTATTAGGCTTATGGGTGGCATAAAAACTTTGGCAACAGGTTAAGACCTGATACTGGTTAGCCTGCATCATTCCATTGCTGGGCCTCTCCTCGTGAATTCCAGTTGTTGTGTTTCAATTCAAGGCCAATATGGACCACTGGTCGCTAGTCTTGTTCAAATCGTCCCGCCATCTTCTCCGAGATCAGCCGCTGCCTGTGTTTGGGACAAATCACACGAAAACCAATGAAAAAACCCAACAGCACTTTTTTCTTGACCTGGGAATTGAACTCAAGACCCCACGCTCACCAGCCACGAGACCAACGGGGCAGTTAAACGGTAACTAAAGTAATCTGAAGTAGCAAAAAAGTTTTTCACTTAAAACAGTCCTTTGAAAACGATTAGTTACTAACTACAGTAGCGACTAAATTCTAGTCCAGGCTAACATTTCCCTTGAACTTTAAAATAAAACTTTAATAGCTTAACTTTGCCAATTACTGGGACCCCGTTTTAATGGTAGCCCTGGGGCTGAAAGTTTTGGTTAAAAAAGGTATGAGAAACATGCATTATGCAGCTTTTTGTAGCTTGGTAGCTATGATCATTTAATTTAGTTTCTCACCCTCTCTTTCTCTAAAAAAGATGTGTCGGTATTCTATCACACATCCTCCTATGCAAGGTAATTGGTAACATACACACCTTCATTCCCGTAATACCCGAAGGGTTATGCGCCTACCACACGCTCACACTTCCCCACAGTCTTGCCTGCGCGATTACACGGTGCACACAGTACATCGCGCGTGTGGTTTGTAATGGTAATACAGTTTTACCAACCATACGCGATTTGTACTGTGAAGTGTGAACGAAAAGTGTGGTGAAGCTTGAGCGTGTAGTAGGCCCATTAGACAAAGGTATACCTAATACTGCACCCACATATCGTCAGTTATGTTTGAAGTCCCATGTGATAAGACCAACCTAGGCAATCGACCTGAGCGGCTAGCTAAAATTTAGCGACAAACCGTGCAATCAAATGGGAGTTACTGATCTAAATACAAGCAAAATATGAGAATATATACAATGTGTATATGCGCCTTTATATATTTTATTCGGGGTCAGACTGTCCTTAGTATTCATACCAAAAGGTCCCAAAAGTTCGTGATTCCAAATAATATATTGTAACAAAAAGTTTCCCGTCACACATTTACCAAAATATTGACATCACATTATGTCGAAACTTTCAACTTTAGGAATTGTCGGGTTTGGTCGACTGTTTTCGTTATTTAACATTAGCTGTCGGCTGCGAATTCGTACGTGTGGAAACTTTGATGTGTATGTGTAAGAAAATAAGATAGCCCATGTCTTCCCCCAGGATTATAATCTATCTCCTTGCCAAATTTCATTACGATTCGATCAGCTTTAGTCGTGAAAAGGGAACAAACAGGTTCATTTAATTACTATATACTTTGTTAGGTAAATAGTAGTCTTCTCCTATATACCCATATGTTAATCCTCAATGAAATCAGTTTGACGTGCAAGCTTGGAAAGGTGATAGACAAAACTATTGCATTAGCCATTTATTTTGAAGTTTTCGAATTGTACAAAGTAATCAGAAACAAAGCAAGATTTTTGTACTAGATGACGTGGCCTCGACGCAAGGGCAAAGAAGGAACATGGGTTCGGTTTTTAGTCAGTAGAAGTGTGACACTCCCCTTCGCTCTGCCCAAGAGCGGGGGGGGGTCATTTGATGATTTTCCACCCACCAAAAAAAAATAAATAAAAAAAAAACAGAACTTTATATCACCAATTTTTATATACATATTAACCGTACACGATATCAAAACGAAAACCATTTATTTCAATTAGGGTGAGCGCTGATTATGATAAAATCAACGCTTATAAACGTCAAAGTTAACTAAAAAACAGTCCTCCAAATCGCCCGCCATTCGACTTCTAGTGTTTTACCTGGGAAGAAAAAGTGGTGGAATAAATTCACATATATGCCTATAATGTTCCCACTGCTGGGAAACAGGATACCTCTCGATGAGAATATAATAATACCACTCGGGCTCCGGACGGGTTGGTATGGTAGATGTCGGAAAAAATTCACCAGCAAATCAGTCTGTTAGGTTAGAATAACCAGACTCTAACCAAAAGTGTGAATTGACAAAGAATAAACACAATCAATAAACCAAAATAAATAAGGAACCAAACGTAACCAAAGCTATACTCTAACCTAACTTAATATGTACAAGACACACAACAAAAACTAGAACGGGGACGTGATCACCGTCTTTATTGCTTTTCATATAATTCATATCATAGTGGATTTATATCGCAAATCGTATTTATTATAGCATCAGCCTGTTTATTATGTTGTTATTAATAAAACATTATTTGATATAGAAAGAGGGAGGTATTGATATTATTGATTAGGAATTAATTTGTGAAAGTGTGTGTGATTCATGTAATGAAAGATTGCTTTTTATATATTGTATTTTTCCTATAATGTTAGATCGTGATTTTAATATTGTAGTATTAGTATTGTAGCGTTAGTGTAGTAGTAGCGTTTGAACAATTATTTAAGGATTTAAAGATGCTGCCCTATTGGTCTACTGGTCACGAGTGCTACAAGTGGCTTTGATCCCCAGGTGGGGAAAAAATTATTGTGATTTTTCATTAGGAGATGTTCAGTACTAGCCCGGAGTTTGGAATGAATTTGGATTTGTGCACGGTGGATGTCAAAAGGCTCGCACTCTTTTACATGAAACTGAAACTTAACAGGTGAAATATGGGCTATTTAAATACTTTTGCCAAACGCTTCTGGGAAATACAAACGTGATGTTAGGCTGAAAAAAAGTAATTAAATATAAGCAAAAATAACTTAAATAAAAAATGTAAAGTAACGACGTTAATGCTTTCTTAGTAAATTTCAATTGGTATGGTGTGCATAGAATATTCTAAGAATCTATCTGATCTACGTAATCTACGTTCCACCGCGCCCGTGAGAATTCAAACAGGAAAGACTATGTTCAAATTCTCAACATGCTGTCAATGTTCCTTTAATGTTTTTCCTTTTATTGTTAAATTCCAATACGATTATATTTTAATGCAGGAACACAGAAGTAACACCTGTGAAGAATATCTTAGAACACAATGAATACTGAATCGAATCAGAGATGCTAGCAGTAGATAGTCATATAGAAATCGGCTAAGTGCGAGTCAAAACACAAAGCGAATAAAGTTCATTTCATTTCATTTCAAAAGAAGGTCCGTAGTTTTATAGATATGCATCAAAAACATAATCTGAACTCAATTATGTCCATAGTTTTATTTATAACAAAACATATTATCATAACGCCTGTAATCCTCGAAGGGATATAGTTACGTAGAGATGTACAGACGGCTACACATCAAGCTATACATTTCCAGTTTACGCTGATCTTGCATTGTACGGAAATCCTATACAATGCGAGACCAGCTTATACAGGAAATGTATAGCTTGATGTGTAGCCATCTGTACCTAATAGTTCACCCACATTTCGCCAGTTATGATAAGTCCCATGTAAAGGCCAAATACTAATTCTAGGGAAATATGGATCCATATTAATATACTGTGACTAGGGGGCCTATTTGTCATCAACCGGGCGCATATATCCAGACTTCATGGTGATGGTATTTATTTACCAAGAATTTTACGTGGATAGTTTTTTAAATTCTCTTCTTCATTTATCATTGACAGCCGGGTTCTGTACTTCTGTCCATTACTGAATCCTACTTTCCTAGTCAGCGCGAGACTCCACTAGGTTTTACCCGTAACCATCTGATCCCCAAGAACAAGTACAATCTCTTGCAGACGCAGACAGTGCTTTTGCACGACATGGAGCTTATACGAGTAAAAAAAAAGTTAATATTACCCCATTCCTTCTCACAGAAAGGAGACCTGTGTCCCAGCAGTAGGAACTTTATAGGGTGATTATGTTTATGCTAGACCGTTTCACCACAGAACCCTAAAACCTACAAGACTCATAAAACGTTGTTGTCTTATATCAAAATTATGTAAATGACATAACAATGGATGTTCCTATGTGTTACGAGGTCTGAATAGGAATGTGCTACCGATTATCACATAATGGTACACTTATATGCAGTTGCATTGTTATAATATTTGTATGAATGCGTTTGAATGGTAATGTATGGTTTTCATTGATGTGGATGTCATAGAAGACGTCATGGTGAACGTGTGGTACCTAGTGTAAGAATTTATTCGTTTCCGTAAGATTTTTTTAAGAAACTCAAACTCAAATCATTTATTTCAATTAAGCCATTACAGGCACTTTTGAATGTCAGAAGGACGGAAGAAGAACGAAACTACGAGTGCAATACGTCATTCCGAAAGCCACCACGCCGAGCCACACGCCACCGAATGCCCGCAACAACGAACACTGCGAGCACGAAAGCACGCAGCGACGCACACCGCAACAACGAATGCACAAGACCCCGAATCACGGAACAACGAATGCACGCCACAACGCGCAACCGCCACCCCGCGACCCGGAGCCAAGCGCACCCGCTACCACGGCACGCGCTGCCGCACGCCCCCGCACCCACAGCACTCGCCGCCGGTAACATCCGGCGCCGCGCAGCCCGACGCAGCAACTCCCGAAACGACGCATTGCACTCCTAAGCTACAGTCACAGTCACAAGGCATAATAACTTGTGAAAGTAGGTACTGTAGTTGCCAGTTCCCTAGCGTAGATCTCATGAAGAAGAACGGGAAAGAAACTCCATGGACACTCTTTTCAAATCAGAATATTGTTACAAAATCTTGGTACATTATTTCATTCATGAGACTGCTTCGTTGGTCTAGTAGTCGCAAGCGCGACTGCTGAGCATGGTGTCTTGTGTTTGATTCCCGGGTCGGGCAAAGCGTTTCCATCTTGAAACTGTTAGTAGCAGTCACGGAGTTTGGATTTGTCCCCAGTTGATGGCAATAGGCTCGCCCCCTTTTACATGGGACGTAAACATAGCTGATGAAATGTGGGTGTACTATAACGTCTGCCTCTGCCTAAACTTTCGTATTTTTGTAAGATGATTGATACAATTCTGTGTAAGAAAAAGTAACCCAGAAAATCTTTTTTTCTAGAATAACTATCAAAAACCTGTCGTTAACTAACAAAATAACAGTAAATTAAACAAGATGTTAAATTAAAGCTTCTAAAATAAACCTAATTCATATGCATTAAAGTCTCAATTAGATATTCATTGGATACATAAATTATGATAATTAATTTGAACGATAGACTTTATAATAGAAACCTACCTACGTTTAATTTGCTGATAAATTGTAGTGTATTCGGCCTTAACCTAGATATTAGATTTCGGCCTCGGTCAATGACAGTCCGAGTTTAAACTAGTTACTTATATTATATTTTTTTTGTTAAAACTAAGGTTTTCGTATGAATTGTGACTGTTATGTTATCGATCATCATCATCATCATCAGCCTGTAATGTTCCCACTGCAGGGACTCAGGCCTCCTCTCTGGAGAGGGATGGGCCACAATCCACCACGCGGGCCCAGTGCGGATTGGCGGATGTCACATGTCTTCGAATTTTTTGGTTCTAAGACATGCCGGTTTCCTCACGATGTTTTCCTTCACCGTTTTGAGAGCAGCGGTGATGAAATAAATTACACAAAGTAATGCGCCTGCCTGGGTTCGAACCCACGACCTACTGTTCTTAAGTCGGGGCCGACACCACTGGGCCACCGCTGCTCATGTTATCGATAATTCACTAAAATTATTTCAAAAAGAAACATTTAACAGGTACAGTTGCGTACAACATGGTTATCTAAATTAGAAAAAAAAAAATTCATTCACGTTTTATTCACAAGTCACGTTTTACTGTGGCAATGATTTCTTAAGAATTAAAAGAGATAGGTCATGAACATTGTCGGTACCTAAGAGAGACAGGTAACTAAGAAATTTTGAAATAACCTTGCACTTGAAAGTGGACCATGCGCTTGGTATTATGTATGTAATTGTACGCACAACGACCAATCAAGCAAAAAAAAAAACAGTTTAGACTGATCTTTAACTGTAGGAGAAATCTATACAAACCGATACCGTAATAACCTGATCGTGTTTGCAAATAAAATCAAATAATAAACATTAATGTAAATACAACGGCAACGTTGTCAAATAAGTAGTTGAGCACGTAGCTATGGAAATCTATTTATAAAGTAGGTATACTAGTTTCCAAAACAAAAAGATTTATTTACTAAATCTATCAAAATTATTTCGGTGAGTGAACGTTTATTGAACTGATATCACTTTCATATTCTACACACACCCAATTTGACAGGTGACGTCGTAAAAATTTGACGTTAGCAAAAAAACATTCACGTAACTGTCATCATGTCTCGAGATTCAATAAAAACGTCTCAGAAATTCAATGAGACCTATTTCATGTCATCATTTGATGCCCTTCAAGGCTTATCACATCCAATTACGTGTGTCAAGATGTCACTCCACTTGATTCGGATTAGCCTGTTACTCCAGTTAGCCACTTTACCTGATTTCTGGCCAAGGTTGGGAGACAAACAGTTTTAAAACGTACTAACATAGCATCATGCCTGTAATACCCGAAGGGTTATGTAGAGTCGCGGGAGGCGGTCCGGGCGTCGCTCGGGGGCCACGTGATGGCTTCCGGCCACCGTAGACGCGGGCCTGTGGACGGTGAGTAATGGGCTAGCTCGCCGTCCGTCCGTCTTATGACGACAACAGACCGTGTCGACGGCGCGTTCGTGTTCCACGCGCGCCTCAAAGAGATGTCAGCAACATGGAAGGAGCCCCGCAAGGGCCGACGCCCGTCGGGGCTGCGGGATGTAGAAAGAGATGCCACGGCCTCGGCACAAGGGCGAAGAAGGAACATGGGTGGTTTTTAGTCAGTAGAAGTCTGACACTCCCTTCCGCTCTGCCCAAGAGCGGGAGCAGTTATTTGATGATTTCCCACACCAGAAAAAAAAAAATGTTTAAGTAGAGGGGTTTCGCAGCATACATTTCGCCAGTTATGTTTAATACCCATGTAATAAGGGGCGAGTCTATGGTCATCAACCAGCCACAAATCCAGTCTCCGTGGCTACTACTGAGAAATTCCTGGTGGAACAACCCAATAACACTTTGCCCAACCCGGGAATCGAACCAAAGACCTCATACACAGCAGCCGCACTTGCGACCACTAGACCAACGAGGCAGCGAAATTAACGTTTTGTAAAGTCTCATCATCTGCCTCCTTTTCCCAAGTATATTGGGGTCGGCTTCCAGTCTAACCGGATGCAGCTGAATACCAGTATTTTACATGGAGCGACTGCCTATCTGACCTCCACAACCCAGTTAATACTAGGTAATACGATACCCTTTGGTAAGACTGGATGTCAGAATTTCAGGTCACTGACTATCTGTAACGACTACCAAAGATCTATATATGGCAGCCGGGACCAACAGCTTAACGTGCTTTCCGAGGCACGGAGGAAACCCGGTATGTTGGGCGGTCACCCATCCACAGACCGACCTAGGCAAGGACAGCTTTATCTAAAGATCGACCCGAGTGGCAGTTCTTATTAAGCCACGAGCTCCTCTAAATAATGTATTGTAAAGTCTAAAATTACTTAAAAGAGATTTAGGACTGTTTAAGTTTCTTAATTTTGAACTTCAGAATTGTTGCGTGCGTAGGTTTTAAGTACCTTTATATCGAATTAATGTCTTCATTTATTTAATGTAGTAAAGTGTTAGGTAGGCGCCTGTAATTCGCACAAAATGTGTGCGTGACCGTTAATTTGTGAGTGGCATATCAAGATTCAGAATTAAAGGGTTGGGTGCCAGATTGTCGACTTTGTCTAAGTATTCCAAATACACACACACACACATAATAAACACACACACACACATAATATATACTATAAACATGAAATGAACAAAATAAAGTTCAATAATTGTTTCTCATCTTTTTTGGCTATACATATAGTTTAGGTACTAGCTTTTTCCGTGGCCACGTGGAGGTTGAAAATCATATCATACACTAAAGAAAAAAACCTTCCCAGAGTCTAGTGTCTACCTGTTTACCCATCAATCATCATAAAATTAGTAAACCATTCAAGCGTGAAATAGTGGCAGACAGATAACCAGAGTTACTTTCGATTTTATAAATTAACTAGTTTATAAAATAATGTGGGATAACTCAAAAACTCAAGTTAACAAACCTGTGATCGGAAAACGAAGATACTTGCTTCTACTTTAACAATAACTTTCAACTTAAACAATGACCAAAGATCTAGCCAGACTTCCTTATTTCTCATTCCTAAAACTAATTTAACTCTAAACAATACTAATAATAACCAAATTACGTCAGAAGCCGCGCTTAACGACGGACAATTAAATCTTGGTTTAATGTATTAACCGTCTGCTAGTAACGGTTCTTTGAAAGTAGGCAAAAGTCGCGAATAATTATAGGATTTAAGCATGCAATTTATGATGATTCATTATGATTTTCTCACGTTAGGTATGTTTTGTAAGTTTACTGTTAACATTTCGTCATTCTTTAAAAAGATATTTATCATTGGTCCAGCCTTTTCGCAATATGTTGTCGGCTTCTAGTCTGACCGGAGCCATTTGAATACCAGGATTGCCTATCTGACCTCCACTACCCACGTAATGGATAACAGAATACCCTTTACTACCACAAACACGGAAAACCGGATACTTACTTTTTTCACCTTTTGATTCAAGTTCCCGATATTCTGAACTTGTGATGATGTAATACAACTTACAAAACATACAAAAATTTGGCAATAATTAGCTAGTCGCACCTATGTAGGAGACTTTCTCACGGATACTACATCTTCTAATAGGTAATTGCGAAACAGGAAATATAGAAACTATTAAGCGAAATGCGATGGTTAAATAATTACATATTTACTTACTATCCGTATTAGTTAACTATTGCTAAACTAAATTGATTAATACTTTATAGTATCATAAATTCATAACCTATTATAAACTTCTTTTTTAACTTCACATTACATAAAAAAAATATATAAAAGTACCGAATAAAACCACACACAGTCTAAAAAAAATAGCACATTTGCCATTAATAATATTCTGAAGCAAATCATTCAAAATTAATTACACAGTGCCCATCTAACCATGACAGCTGGTAAAAAAGTTAACGAACAGTCAATTCATAAGTTTTTTTGTAACACTTTTGTGTCCGACTGCCCTTGAGGGTGTTCCATATTTGGGCCTCTTTGAATAGTTTGAATCATGCGCTCTTAACAACTGGCCAGTGTTTTGTTATTATTATTATGTTTGTACATTGTATAAGGGGGAGGACATAATGATGTATGAGATTATTTTTATTAGTGTACAGTATGGCGAAAGTGGGTACAGCTGTAAGTTGTTGGAAAGAAAAGATTGATTGATGTAGGTAGTAAAAGGGTTAATACCATTTATGTTTAATAGAATAAAATATTGAACTATTTATTTTACCTATTTGAAGTCGACCATACATTACTTAATAAAAGAACTTTTAACAGGGCGATGTGGACCCTAAACTAAAAATACTTAAACCTACGTAAAAATAGTAAACTATGATGAAAAGCGAACGTTTACAATTATAACGTGATAAATTTATAATAAACATAGATGTATACCGACTACAACAAATTCACTAAAATAGTCTAAAATAACTTTACTTTACTTTCGGTTTTTAAGTCAGTGGCAAAAAAAATCAATGAAACCAACAAAGTCACCGACTATCTAAAGTAATATTATTTTTTTCCTTTTTTTTGCCACTGACTTAAAAACCGAAAGTAAAGTAAAGTTATTTTAGACTATTTTAGTGAATTTGTTGTAGTCGGTATACATAAAGTCAATTTAATTTTTGTAAATCGATTTTTTTTTTCACTAATGGGTACAATTATTACCTATGCTTTGACATTTGTATTTACGAGATAAAAACAATGCACAGTACAACTAGCTATATTTGCATGAGCTAACCAAACCATTGTTCAAAGTAACCAAAACAAAGCAGTGGCGCTTGCACACAGCTACATATTAAAACAAGCTAATCCCTTTTGTATTGACCTTCTAGTACCTTCTATAGATGACGTAATGCTCAACTGCAGCTGTTTTACTTGTCCCGCCATATTTAGAAGTCTAGCCATAAACAACTAAATACTGGTACAGTATGACCATTTTAAGTGTGAATTTCATGGTGGCGCCACTGGTCAAGAAAAAATGCATCGCTACGTCAAACTTAGTACACATAATTTAATTCCGTCTTTTCCCACTTGCACAGATAAGTTGGTCGAAGTGTAAATAGTGACTAGTGACTACCATGTTTACATAGTCACTCACTGATGTATACGTACCTATTTCTTCATAATTTAATGCTGTCATTTTGATGACAAAGAATTTTTTCAGTGTAAGTTCCTTTGATTAGAAAATTATGTGATCATCAATATGGGATGACACAGGCTAACAGTAACATCAATATGATGATGTATGTATGAATAGAAGTGAACCAATTTTAATATCAATACAACCCTCTACGCTCTCTTTTAATCCCACTGAATGACAATTTTATGAAAGAGTCATCCTACTATAATATTATAAACGCGGTAAGTATGTATGTATGGATGTTTGTTACTCTTTCACGCAAAAACTACTGAACGGACTTGGATAAAATTTGGTACACATATAGTTTATAACCTGGATTAACACATAGAATAGTTTTTATCCCGATTTTATCTTCTCTTGGGATAATTTTCCAGTTGTAGCGGGCGAAGCCGCTGGCAACAGCTAGTTCGTAATATTTTTTTTTTAATTTTTTCATACTCCCGTTTTTATGATTTTTTTATGTTTTTTTGTTTAAATAACATTTTTATTTTGCAACACCTTCAGACACATGTGAATTAAATAATAAATAAAATAAAAATGAAACTTACATACTATAAAAGTCATCCATCTCCATAGTGTGCACAAAGCGTTACAATGACGTGCGTCCGTCAAGTTTGCTTATAATCTTAGCATGTGGTAGCCCCACTCCCACGTGTGGGTCCCATACAACGGGTGTTTAGTTTTGTCATCTCATCACTGTGTCATTACCATCATGGTTTTTTATTTGTTCGTCTTGTTTCGGTTTTGATATGGTGTTGGTTGTTTTAATTATGAACTCAAAATTAGGTGTCACGATAAACAAAGAAAAGTCTAGAGTCACACTTTTATACCAACAAGTTTTAAAATACAGTTCTAGTTCGTGTCCATGACTCCCTTTATTATTTTTTTTATTAAAAAGTAAAGTTTCGAAGCATTAACACACTAGCAATCCTTCAACGGTTCCAATGGTCACGATTCTGTGTTTATTCCTTATCTTTTCAATTCTCAAGGAAGACATGTCATCTAGTTCGTCCGGCCATCTCATTCGTGGTGTGCCCGACCGTGTGTCACTGTTCCAGGGTACTATTGAATTACAATGAATATAATTACTTCAACATTAGACATCTCATTGACTCGTAAATAATGTACTTTTGTTCTCACCTATATTAATGTAATGTCCTGTTAAAGTTTTCTGTGCGTACATAAATAAAATACAAAGAGCAGGCAGGCTTTTGACTGATACCTACATACTGTACTGTCTTAATATTTGCATAGCGTAGGAGATGCACTAGAATTTACGTCTACGCATGCTTGACTATTCAGATAGTCTAAATACATAACTGAAAAGGTCAGTCACTTTGTCAACGTATCATAAATCAAAGAAGAATAACATAACAACACACCTCTAATGCCCGAAGGAGTAGGCAGAGGAATACTTACCTAATAATGCACCCACATTTGCCAGTTATTTTTGAGTCCCATGGAATAGGGGGCGAGCCTATTGCCATCAACCGGCCACAAATTTGGACTCCGTGGCTGCTACTGAGCCATTACTAATAGGAAAACTCAATAACAATTTGCCCGACCCGGGAATCGAACCCATGGTCTCATGCTCAGCAGTCGCGATTGCGACCACTAGACCAACGAAGCCATCGGTAAATAATTAAATAAGAGATCAATTTATGAATCAGTATTGATTATTATCAGATAATATCAAAGAAAGTTGTGGCGAGATAGTGTTGCCTTACCCAACCCATTTGTGCCACTTGCAGAAAATCTTCCGCCTGGACACGAGTTGCCATGGCTAACCTGGAAGTCTCTAAACAGACTCCGGACACTGGTAGGCCGAAGCAAGGAAAACCTGTTCAGGTGGAGATTCATAGATGACTCTGCCCTGGAGTGTAAATGTGGTCTTGCCCCACAAACTATGGAGCACTTGATATCGTGTCCTGCTTGTCCTGTTACTTGCACATCACAGGAGCTGATGGAGGCTACTGAAAGTGCCGAACTCGTCGCCAAATTTTGGGATGACTCAATATGAATAATTGTCATCGACACGCTAAGAAGAAGAAGAATAATATCAAAGAAAATAATTATCTTGATGATTACAAACCCCGGTTTTTATAAAAGAACAACTTAATTGACCAACTATCATAATCTTTATCCTTTATTTCTATATACTTAAGAATACACAATACACACATATGATTAAGTTTATCCATTATACGCCCTACAAAAGATTACTCAATATAATATTTTTGTATGATATTTTTCCTTGTCCATATGTTGTCCGTTTATTATGGCAAACACACTGGTGTGCGAATAGAATACGTTGTTTGGGCGGTTTCCAAACGTTTATGTTATGCCACTTGACCTGTAATGTAACTGAAACGGGTTCTGAATTGTGTTGTGATGTAAATCATACTGTAATCAGAGGCTTTATGGCTTTTTGATGAGTGTCTGAGCAGATTTTTGTTCGAAAAGGAAAATATTTGCTTAACATAACATCACGCCCGTATTTCCCGAAGTGTTTTACAGGTGTACCTAATAGTACAGCCACATTCCGCCACTTATGTTTAAGTAGATTGCCATCTCTCTTTCTCTCTCTCTCTTCAAGTGCCTCTCCAACTAGTGAAGGTTGGCAGTCAGCTCCTCAAATTCGATTCGGTCTTTTGCCAGTCGAAAAAGTTCCGCGGCGTTCTTAACTCCCGTCCATTCCCGGATATTGCGCAGCCACGATTTCTTTCTACGACCCACCACTGCTCTTGCCATCATTGGGACACAAATCCAGATTCGCAAATTTCCTGATGGATACACCCAATAACACTGAGCGACCTGGGAATCAAAACCAGGACTCACGCTAAGCAGTCGCGCTTGTGACGACTCGACCAACGACCGCCTCGTTGGTCGAGTCGTCACAAGCGCGACAACAAATTATCACATAAGTAATATACATTCGAAAACAAAGTAAATAACACCTACTACGTGTTAATAACAAATATTTTTATTATGTGAACACATCACGGAAGGCACGTCCGTCCAAGAGATTGTTCGTTCGTGCAGACTAAATTAGATTTCTTCATCTTGTCTGGACTTTAATGAAGCTAAGAATAAATGTGATATCTCTTTTACGTGTGATATTAGATAGTTTTTGTCTTGAGTTTGAAATCCAATTATTTCTTCCGTCTCCGAAAGGCGGTAGGGGATCGGACTGACTCAAAAAAAACATGATTCTGTTTAGTCCGTCAGTTAGATTATCGAAAAATATTGGATACGTGTTTTTTGTTTTATCAAATCAATAAAAAATGACGAAGTTATAGCGCATCAAAGATCACGGATTGGGGCTTGAAACGTCACTTGAAGGTACAAAATGTACTTTCATAATGACGTCACACGAGTTTTCGAAGCACTGTATCGTCTTCATTTTTTGTTTTCGTGAAAAAATAAAAAATATGTGGTCAATATTTTTTGGAAATCTATCTGAAGGACTAATTAGTTTTTTTTTGTCCGATCCCCTATTGTTCCACGTATACTGCCATGTAAGAACACTAGCCAATAGCCATTGATGTGTATGTGTGTGTGTCCTGGGTTCGATTCGTCGTGTCGGGTCGTGAAAAGTGTCGCGTCGGGGCTACGGGTTGTTCGAAAGAGTTACCGCGGCCTCGACAGTTCGACACAAAGGGCTAAGAAGGAACATGGGTGGATTTTTGTCAGTAGAAGTCCGTCGTCATTCATTTCCTACCCTCAAAAATAAATAGGTCGTGAAAAGTGTTATTGGGTTTTTAGTACTTTTTAGCTTATTTTTTCCCAGCCACGGAGTCTAGATCTGTGCTTGATTGATGGCAATAAGCTCACCCCTCATTACATGGGACTTAAACATAACTTGCGAAATGTGGATGTACCTATACCTCTGCCTAACCCTTCGGAGCTTACATGCGTGATGTTATGTCACAAAATCCTTGTCGCACCATAAACAGTCTCTGACACCACCTCACAATCTCCAAGGCTCGTCCTTTGTACAAAGTGACAAACAGCGCCAAACCCTTGGTCAACACAACAGAACTCCCTTTGTCCTGAACAGACGCGTAGGTTTGATGTGGCAAGCATACCATCTATTCACTCACAAGATAACTTGCTCCTTTGTGAAGATTCCCAATCAACCATGTTTTTTTTTGGATCGTGGAAAATCATCAAATGACTCCCCCCGCTCTGGGTAGAGCGGTATAGTTCAGACTTCTACTGACTAAAAACCACCCATGTTCCTTCTTAGCCCTTTGTGTCCGAGGCCGCGGTATCTCTTTCGAACAACCCGCAGGATCAACATTGATTGAACTTAAGCGATAATGTTGAAGATCTATTAAAGAAATTTGACAGATTATATAGGTACTTAGCCTGATGTGTGTCTGTGTGTGTCTTGATGTGCGCAAGATCCTTTTCTCATAATAGACCGTCTCTGACACCACCTCACAATCTCCAAGGCCCTTCATACAAACAGAGCGGCAAACCCTTGGTCAACACAACAACAGAACTCCTTTTGTCCTGAACAGACGCGTAGGTGTGATGTGGCAATCATACCATCTATTCATCCACAAGATAACTTGCTCCTTTGTGAAACTGACATGTTCATTTATAGCAGTTTTATTGATTTAGTAGGTGAGGCCAACGATAAAGGATCGTGTTGCGTTATTGTGACTTCCTCAATATAAAATGTTCCATTCCATTCAATAGGTAGTATTTTTTTTTTCATAACTGTCAGCATAAAGGTACAAGTTGGTAGCCGACTGCACGCAGCAGAAGCAGACGACATGTCGTCGCTTCATACAAAATAATAAATTATTATTATTCAATTTCATAGAAATAAGTAGAAGCGACGACATGTCGTCTGCTGCTGCTGCGTGCAGTCGGCTACCAAGTTGTACCATAATTATTCTCCTGCCTTTCATTCAATTAATTTGGGATCGTCACAGCATGTCTCATTCCATACTTCTCTATTACGTGTCATATCAGCAGTCACCTCCTTTCTAGCTATATCATCCTTCACACAGTCCATCCATCGATAACATATATTATAACATCACACCTGCAATCTCCGAGTAGGCAGAGATGAGGTGAGTCTAATAGTACTTTCTTCTACATTTCGCCAGTTATATTAAAGTCCCATGTAACAGGCGGTGAGCTTATTGCACCTGGCACAAATTCAGAGTCCGTGGCTGCTAATAAAAATCCTGATAAAAACCCCAATAACACTTTGCCCGAGCCCCGACCTGGAAATCGAAACCAAAACTTCCTTAGTAGTCGCGCTTGTGACCACAAGAACAAGGATTTTTTTTTCATGTTGCCAAAAATCCATAAAAATCAAATTTAAAAACTCGTAAAAGAGAACAGCGACCAACTTTACTGTACTTATTTCGAAGAACATTTTGTTCCTTAAGGAATCAAATCTGACTCCCGCCGTAACGGAGGCGGAGAAACAGCCGCTCAGTCATAGCGCCAAACATATCTTTATTTATATACCTACACTTTACATTAATAATATAAAACTTAATTTACAAATAAAATAACAAAACTACGAGTATAATTATCCTCAAATACATTCAAGGAAATAATTGAATTTACTAACAGGGGTCAACTACGGTCAAAGCATCAATTAGAGATAAAATTTTCCACATAATATAGTTGAGGAAAATTAAATTCATTCATTGTTTAGTTACTAAATTAAATAATTAGGTATTTAGCACAGAGGTAAATGACTGTTTTATAGCATTTGTTTAGTTAGCCAAAGAGATCTGTCATTTACCTTCCGCATCTGGGCAATGACCTACTCTGTTGTTGAGATAAAAACGTAAATGTTTTACCTTATAGTTCTCGTGTTTTTTACCTGCCAGCTGCTTTGTATTTTCCTGTATAATTCTAATAAGTTTATTGGAAACGTGGCGACATCTATACCGTCGCAAACAAACTAAAGCAAAAAATGTAGACCTGAGAATATGTTTGTAATTTAGTACATACCTACCTCTCACATTCCTGATAAAGTCTCTTGACAAACAGACGCACAACAAAGTGGTCCTATAATAAAGGATTCCCTTTTTCTTTTGGAGGTCAACCAGACCAACCAAACACCAAATCATTGAAAAAAACGTTAACGTTAACGTTATTGAAACACCAAATTACTCATTTTAGTTAAATATTGCAAAGCAAAAAACTAAGTCACAAATATTAACGGTTAACGACATTAAATGCCGATGAGCACAGCTATTCCGGGAATCATCTGAAAGTGACTCTCTAATCATCGCTCAGGAATGTCGCAGACGGACGGACAGTCGATTGTTCATACTTTATACGTCTTTATTTACATTGACAATGAGCCTTTGAAGAGATAACAGGTCTATGCGCTGCTGGCTGGGATTATGGTCCGGTGAGTAAAAACTAGTGTGGGGCTTATGGCGCCAATATGTTGATGGTTTATCTAGACGACACTACTGGCTACATTTCCTTTTTCCTTTCACAGGCCTGTGGCCATTTATTTTAAAATAACCCTCCTTTTGGGCTTCGCCGCAGTCGGGTAATAATGTGTACTTTTCAACACACGTCGACACATCAGAAGCTATAGGTTTCTAGTATCACTTTATTTAAATTTTTTTGAGGGTGGGAAATCATCAAATGACTCCCGCTCGGCCGAGCGGAATAGAGTATCAGACTTCTGCTGTCTAAAAATCCCCCATGTTCCTTCTTAGCCCTTTGTGCCCGTGGCCATGGTATCTCTTCGAACAACCCGCTGGCCCGACAGGGTGTTTAGGTAGGCTTAGGTGATCATCAATCGAAAACGTACCTTCTTTCAATAATATTTTGACCCCAACTCTCTTTCGTGAATATATTTTTTCTTCCTTCTTACTAAAGAATTTGGTCAAAAACAAAACACCATCGATTTCATCACAGCTAATGCCTTACTTGCACCAATTCTCCGAAACAATACATATGTTCACGACGTCGGAATGCACTTTGTTGCATAAGGTACACCGTTTCTAGCAAACGTAAACAAAACTGGGCAATATGATACACGGCTTGTTGCTCGTACTTTGGTTAAACAATTACTTGTACAGCGTTTGTTTAGCAATGGATACAGTTACACTGTCTTGTTTAACTATTTTGGACGTATGAACGACTTTTGTCCGTATTATGTCGCTGATATATATGAAATAACAGGCGCGGAGAGAAAACCTCAAACCATTTATTTAAAAGAGTAAAACTACATAGTTATAGAAATGTTTGTTTTGTCAAGAACTCGGTCAGTGAAAAGCTAAAAGATGCCAAGCTAGTTGCTTCTTCCAAAGTGAAAAATCCTTGAAAGGTTCTTGAAAAGTCATGAGCATTAGTGTTGCAAGCCTCTAAGATGATAAATATGCTCAACCAGATAGATTATCTGTTTGCCAATTAAGATGATTAAAAATCTAAGCTGGATCTTTAGACGGTCAAGCAAGGTGATGAAGACTAATGAGTTTGTTCTGCCAGTTCTTTTCAAGAGTGTGTCGATAGGGTATTTCGACTCTATCTAGGTACCTATCGCTAGCGATATGGTATATTTACAGAATAAATAAATTTTATTTTGCCTGGTGACCCGTAACACAGCCTACCTACCTATTTCGGGCACCAGCCTCTCACTAGATTAAATAATTACTGTTCACTGTAATGTTTGTGATGAGAAATATTGTATAAAAATCCAATGGCTTAAGCATACGAACAGCTGTATAACATGAAGACTATTGTAAACGTGGTTTACGTAATAATCACGCCAAAGAGCTATATTAAAGCAGTCCTAAGGTTTCACCTAGTGTTCACGGCTACTAGGCTAGATGAAAGGTATCAGCTGTTTATCGCAGGTATCGCAGTTCCACGGCTTTGGACGGTAACGGTCTCGGAACCCAACGGACTAAATGGAGGTGATAATCATAGAAATAAAGAAGGTGCGTGAAAATACTAGGTCAGCTACAACATGAACCCTTTTGTTTTTGCAAAGGAAATATTGCAAAATTTTGTGTAGATATGGACCATTTATCTATAGTAATATAAACACAAAATGCATTTCTGAGTCCATCGTTTCTTGCTACTAGGTGAAATATTTCCATATACTTGAACCTGAAAATCTTGTATAGTCATAATAACTGATCAACCTGATAAAATGATAGAAAGCTATTACGAAGAGACCTAATACTGCCAAAGCCATTGGCAAACCAGCCGTCCATTTTGAAACTATTCCTACTCCGAACAAAGCCCTTACAGCAATATTGCCAGCAATAAAAATACTGAAACAATAAACAAGAATTAAGTGACCAACCAGAGGTCAAGTTGTGGTCCTGGAGAAAATCACAGCGGTGTCCATTGACGCCAATTTATTGTTCTCCATAAATAAAGGCCGGACACTATATCAATTAATGTTAATTTAGATAGTTCTCGGCTGTTCTCGGCTTGTGGCTTTGGGCGAGGTACTCTGGCATTTGCTGCTTGAGTTGTTACTGTGAGGCCTGTGAGTTATTGAGCTGGATTGTTTTATTATTTGGAATTCGGGTCCTTGATTAATTGTCAAATGAGTCTGACCTTTGCAATATGTCCTAAATAATGTACAAGTTATTCAGATTTATCTTTGTTTATAGATTTAACTGCTTCACGTGCGTCATCCTCGTCATCGTCATCATTGAAAGCCTTGTTCTCCTCATTCCTCATTCCAGTGTAACTGATCGAGAGATCAGTTACACTGGAATGAGGAATCAGAACTGACTGAATGATCAGAACGGACTGTGAAACAGACTGAATTAGAGTGAAAGCATGACACAAAAGAGATTTTGTGTCATGCTTCCACTCTAATTCAGTCTGTTTCAAGAATTTATGAATTCACGGTCATTCTATCCAGCATTCAACAAGGTTAAATTCTTATGTGAATCAAAATTCTGTATACTGCTTCATTTAAATCATACATCGTCTCAATGCTTCCTTGTTTACAACATTTTGACTCTAGTTCCCAATAACTATTGTTCCAATTCATTCAATTTTAACTTCCATTGTTCTATTGACTTTATGTGTGTGTGTGTGTGTGTGTGTGTGTGTGTATGTGTGTGCACGTTGTTTTGTTCATAGAGTACGTACTGTGCGTTCGTACTCACGGATCATTCATAAAAAAAATATTAAGTAAATCTATATTCGCTCTCTCTCTCTTTTCTCTTAGTTGATACTTGATTTATGTTTCATCTCATTAGCAACATGTTTTATTTGTAGGTATGTTTCACCAGTGCGAGCACACATTTACTATCTACTATTTCACCTTTGAGCTAAACACAGGTAGTATGTAGTACATCACTTTGCTCATCTACCTTCGACCCTTGGGTCGGACCTAATTACTAGCGTCCGTTCTAATAAGTCCCAATGTTTTGTCCGTCCATTCGGTTGGATCCAAATAAATCGTGGGCTCACCTACCTACTTCTAGTGAAGGTAATCCTGTTATGTCTGGTAAATTGATTCACTATCCCTACATGCTTAGGTTTTGTATTGTTTTCTGTTTGGTGTGTAAGGTATTGGATTGAATTTAATACCATTCACGTATGAACGAGTTGATTGTTAACCTTTTGACCGCCACAGTCAAGTATAGACGACAAAAACCGTTTTTTTTTTTAACTTTTTTCTGCTGTTTAATACAAAATAGCTTTATGGAGATGATCCTTTATCATCTCTTGACTCAGAACTTAAAGATTGGTTGTCGAATCATCATCTGCCTATCCTTTTTATTCCAAATACCTATATATTTTGGGGCCGACCCCAACATCGTATACAACTGCTTCCGGCGAAACAGGAAGCCGACTTCCAGTTTCGCCGGAAGCAGGTTGTATACCAGTATATTACATGTAGCGACTCATCTGACCTCCACAGCCCAGTTATTACTGGGCCATACGTTACCCCTAGGTGTTTAGAGTTTCGAGGCACTGACTACCTATATGTAACGACTGTCGAATGTCTACAAATATCAGCCGAGACCAAAATAACGAATGAGTTAGGTACTTCAATTTCTTTAAGTAAAGTATGCCTCATACACATAGATACGTTTACTAATGAGTTTGTTATCTTTCCCAGGTACGTTCGCTGCACTCATTCAAAGGTTTGTTTTCCGGAGATAGCGGGTTATGTCCCAGTGACATGCGACTACGTATCAGTACATTGTTGCTGCCTTCAAACTATCTGTGAGTCGTTCACTTCCTATATTGCAGTAAGTTAAAGAATGTTGTACTTGAAATGTTGAGACACAGATCTTTCTGTGTTGTTTCCTTAGGGTTGATTGTTCCATAGTCGCAGATAACTTTAATATTGTAGTTTTTTATCCATTGGTTAAAAAATTCAGTGGCTACCGTTATCTGAATCTGTTAATTACAAAATAATTCCCCATCATGGAATAGAGAATAACGATTCATCTGCCTAGCCCTTTTCCAATTATGTTGTGGTCGGCTTCCAGTACTTATAACCGAATGCTTGTATAGAGACTTAAATGGAGCGACTGCCTATCTGACCTCCAAAACCCAATTCCTTTTGTAGTTGGTGAGACTGGTTGTCAAACTTTCGGGTCTTTGACTACCTATTACGACCGTCAAACATGTACAAATGACAGCCGGGAGTGCCGGGACCAACCAACGGTTTAAAGTGATTTCCGCAGATCAACCTAGACAAACGCGGCTTAACCTGAATAGCAGCTGTTATTTATTATCTAGCCAAGCTCCTCTCCAATTCCTCACTCAAATTTCTAATTTGATAACAGATCATTCAATTTAAACCACAAATTACAATCTCTCCTCAAATCTGGATTAAAATAGCTAATTACATGTTAATTCAGTTACGTCGAAACACGTAAGATATGTAAGTGAAATACATTTGTAAGAAAAAGTAGGCAGTGTTTGTTACCAGCTGATTGCAATCGTGGGAACGGCTGTGCCATTGTTGAGGTTAGTTATATAATTATATTACTGGCAGCTGCTGAAGGTTGTGTACTAACTCGGATCGATAAGAGTTTTATACTGTTGGTAGTTTGTTCTCGACTGCTCATTGTCAGCTGAGAAATTCACTGCTGGGGCATAGGACACGCCAATGAAAACAATTTTTGAAATTCAAGGGCTAGTTTAATTTTATATTGCATTTTAAAGTTATAGGGCTAATGCCTCATCAGTGGAAAATATTCCTCTGATCATTCAACGTTTTTAAACGTGAGTTACCACTCTAATGACAGTTGATTTTTTAATGACATCCACATTAAGAAAAAGGGCTTGTTTGACAAGCCATTGCCATAATAATCCTAATCTGAACGCAGACTGCGTTCGTTCGTTAAGAGTATTTAACGATATGCCTCGACGGTTAAAAAACACAGCTGTATTCTACTAAAGTTCAAAATGTATGGAACAGCAGTATTTTTTTTTGGTTATAATTCTATGTGGTGGGGCTCAGGTTGGTACAGTACTGAATACGAGGTCCTCCACCCTGTACTTATACCTATCGGGTTGTTAGATAGTTGTATTATACAGCAAGACTATAAGAAAAGTTTAATCTTCAAAACGTCTCATATTTCCGTTTAAATTGCGTTTTCGGGCCAGAAAACGTAATATCTTATAGTGCAGGCAACGTCTCAAATAAAAAGCTTTTGCCTTATAACGACCTAAAGAGAGTTATAAAAGACCAAACTTTGCCAAGTTGCCATAAACATGAACGGTATGCGAAAAACTAGAGAAAACCGTCCACTGTATTTGATGGGAAATAGGTTTATACGAAATCCTCGTGCACTTGTCCAACTCACACTGCCGATTTTTATAGCTATAGATGACTTTCCCAAGCATTAAAAATATTAATTAATATTAACTATGCCACGGAGTATGGATTAGTGCCCGGTTGACGGAAATAGGCTCGTCCCCAATCACACGTGACTTAAAAATAACTGGCGAAATGTGGGTGTACTAACACGTGTACATTGCCTATCCCTTCAAGAATTACAGGCGTGATATTATGTTATGTATAGTTATTATATAATAACAAAACAATCAAGACAAATTCGTTCACAACACCATCTGCCTAACGTATTACCTACACATTAGTTTGAGGAAATTGTTTAATTATAATCTCTGTGTTCTGTTACTTAGCAAAGTAATTAAAACAAAACAGAACAGGCAAAGCTTTAAACAAGATTATGAGCTATTTATCATCATCACCCTATTGCCCTGATCATAATTTATTTCGGGTCAGTACAAGCAGCATGTCTCCTATTGGAGCTCGTGGCCTTATATTATAAGGTATTACATAATTATCAAGTTTCCTCCGTGCCTCGGAGTCTCGGAAAGCACGCTTTAAGTCGTTGGTTCCAGCTGTCATTTGAACATCTTTGACAGTCGTTACAGGTAGTCAGTGGCCTGAAAGATTGACAACTAGTCTTACCAAGGCAAGGGGTATCATGGTACTCAATACTAATTGGGTTGTGAAGGTTATATAGGCAGTCGCTCTATGTAAAATACTGCTAACTATTCAGCTGCATAATTGGGAATTGACCAGGATGCACCCAGTATAGTTTGGACTCGATAGTATTTTTGCTTCGCACTACGCTGGACCCCATGGCAAACACCTAGCCTATGTACCAGCACTGGGAACATTTGTTCCATTACGTCATCTCAAGGTCAAGTTGCGGTCGCCTGTACAGTTTGAAACAAATGCCAATATATTTGACCCGATTCAGCTATCTTCCAAATAGAATCCCTAATACGGCTCTGTTCTGAGCGAATCGACGATTCTTTTTGATTGGATGAACGGGCATCTATGTGCAACGGAAGAATAAGTTTACAAGGGATAAGTCATGTCTTGTCATCCTTTTTCATACCTACATAGTTTGGAATTGTTTTATTTATTTATTTATTTTTATTTTCTTTGGGTGGCTTACAGCTAACAATACAAAAATGGATAGTGAATTGTTCAACGACAAGCCATTTACAAGCTTCCACAGTTGGCAGTAAAATAGTGTTACAAAAACTATTACATAAGCATAATACACATAAATATAGAATTAAAAAAAACACAATTTAAACTATTAACTAAGCTAATGATTGCGGGAGAATTGATCTATCAAATTCACTTGAGGAATTGACTGTCATAAATATGTTAGCAGCGAACACCTGCTCTAAAATGGTGAAGGAAAACATCGTGGGGAAACCGGCATGTCTGAGAACCAAAAAATTCAAATACATGTGACATCTACGAAGAAGCACTGGGCCCGCGTGCTGGATTATAGCCCATCCCCTCTCCTAGAGAGGAGGCATGAGTCCCTGCAGTGGGAACATTAAAGGCTGATTATGATGATGTTCTTTTCTCATCACAAACGTTACAGTGAACAGGAACTATTTATTTTAATACAAAATATTTGTGAGGACTGGGTGCCTCAAATAAGCATACAATGTGCCAGCTGTGTTATGACCTTAAAAATGAAAGTGGTGTAATGTTAAGTGTTACTATAACCTACCTTTCCCATTTATAAGCGATTATTGAAAAGACAGACAAAATAGGTAATTCGTAGTTTTATATGAAACGTTTTTTTTGTTTTGTTTTAGAACAGAAAGACAAAAGATACAATACAATGCGGATAGAGATATTTTTTGTATTCATTTCGTTTCGAGTTAGCAGTAAGTTACGTAGGAACAACTTGTTTTGCCAAAAAGCCAGATAGCGTTAGAAAATTAGGTCCTAAATACTCACTAAGAAGCTGCGACGCCTAAATAAAGAGATTTTCTGTTATCTTTTCTCCAGCTAGTACCTACTTACTTCGGTACGCATCTAGGGTTACCAATTCCGGGTAAAAGCCCGGACATATGCAAAATACATCCGAACTTTGTTGTATCAGCTCTCTTTAACCTTTTGCGCTTTCTAGTAGAAAGATCGGACCGAAAAAAAAAATTCAGAGAGGATGCCAAAAACCCAAATAATATATCCGGAGAAAACCGAAATGTTGGTAACCCTATAATATACGCACCTCAAACAAAGATTTAGTAAACGAGTTCCCCAATCTCAGTGCCTAAGCGTTCCTATCTTGGAACTGTTAGGCTGTATCGTGAGCATTCCTGTGCTCATTTTCAAGATAAAGCTGATATAAAAATAAACGAGAACGTCAACGTATTTCCTTAAAAGTTGGAATCAGGATTTTCGCAAACCATCGTTACCTCGTCTTTGACTGGCTACCAAAATGTGATTTCTGATCATTCATTCTCGAAAGTCTTCATTTCTGAAGCTTTAATTAAGGCGAGGTTGCACTACTTTGTTTTATGTACGCACGACCTCACCCCCCGCCCTGCCGCGCGAGCGATATAATGCCTAAATTTTGACTGTTTTTTCTCTCTTGGAGAAAAATGATAAAGAAATTATACATTATGTGACCCGAGATAATACACATTTTTTACGACCTTTATTATGATATAAGTTTTATTTTTCAAAGCCTAATATAACTCAAGTAAAACGATTATTTAGCCATCATTTGGACATGTCTTTGCGATTTAATTGGATGCAGTGAAGTGTAAGTAATCGTGTATCGCATGCCCGACATATCATGATCGAAGGGTCAACTATGTAATATGTACATTTTTTTCAAAATTTAAATCCGTTCCATGTACGAGTAAAACGCTATTGTTGACGACGTTTATCGGGGTAACCTCGCCTTAAGCAATTTAGCACCATCATGTGCTTCGGTTTGTTCCTGGATTGCTTTTCGCAAAACTGCAAAAGCAACACAACATCATAACACCATGCCTGTAATCCCGAAGGGTTAGGCAGAGACACCTAATTATAATACTCCTAAATTACGCCAGTTATGTTTAAGTCCCATGTAATAGGGGGCGAGCCTATTGCCATCAACCGGGTACAAATCCAGACTCCGCGGCTACTCTACTGGGATATTAATAATTACAGAAATTTAACTCATGGATACTCGAATAAAGAGAAATTCTATTCTATTATATTCCTACTGAAGTCCAAAGACAGCAACAGTACCATCCTCGTTGTCAAACTTAGCTATTACAAAAGCCATTGTGTCTAAACGAACACGTGTGACACGGGTACCTGGGTACCTACTACGGAACCACGTCCATAACTATTTATTGACAGAATCTTCCTGTTCAGCTTTATAAAGTTACATTTTTATACTTTTATGTTGTTCCCTAGCCTTGTGCCGCTTGTGCGGGTTGGGGTTCCTTGGGGAGATACAGTAAACGTTTCATTTTTCGCTCTACAGTGTGTTCGTGTAATAAAAATAATTATGCCACCCGTTTGTGGTTAACAATTGATACTGAAACCATAGTTTGCTGTCAGCCACTCGGAATGCCGTCTGTAGGACTATTAAAATTTGGCAGTTACAATGATTCTAGAAAACAACTTATCCACTCCATCAAAAAGGTTCTCTAATAAAATTCATAGGTTTTCTTTGATGTATCCCAATCATGTCTAATCAGTAGGACCTAGTCTCCTGAAATGCGGTGCAAAGAGGACGTTACCATGAGCATCCAATCCACTTATCACCGTCCAGCACAAAAGATTGACTACTAAAACATACAGAACCATCCCCACGAAACGTCCTTACAACGATATTTATAGCACGTGCAGTATAAACAATCCTTGTGTTGTGTCCCGCTCCGGGTACGGACCGGGGACGGCATCCGGCGACCCGGCACGGCTTATCGGTACACCCGCGGTCGTGTAAACACTCCCATACTTCTGTTTAACTAAACCCGCAATTCCGGAGAAGCGGTTCTTGCAGCGCACAAAGGCGCTTCTGGCTATATTATAATAGCGGGTATTTTCGCCGGACTTGCAAAGGTTTGTCTGTGGATGGGTGACCATTACATACCGAGTCTTATGAAGTTGATTCCGGCTGTAATTCGTAGATCTTAAACAGTCGTTACATGCACTCATTGGCCCTAAAGTCCTCTTGCCTGTCGGTCTTCTACAGGCAGTACTTCGGAGTGTGTGCGCAAGAGCTCCTCGAACTGATTCCACCATCGTCACCCTTTTATCACTGGACTAGCAGACGTACTGCGGCGTACCATCCACACATTATTGAAAACCCAAAGAGACGTACTCAGCGCTTCTCCTCCAGATTTATTATGCGCAAAGCCAAAGTGTTTAAGAGTTCTGTGTTCCCTTCCACATTTAACCCGTCTCCCTTCAAAGCACAAATGAAACACTTCTTCTGGGCACGCATATACTTCATCCATCGCTTTCAATCAGGCTAGGTCAAGAGCAGACCCATTTTGCAATTAATAATTAAAGAAAAATAAACAATTAATTAAAGAAAATACTGCTTTATGACGTCACGGTAAACTGCAAGTTCACGAATTCTTCGCCATGACGTCACAACACGCTGTCGGTAGCATCTCACGTTTAAAAGGGAACCCTAGCCTTATCGGTCCTGCCGCGGTCATGTAGACGCTTCTGTACTTTTGTAATACTAACCCTTCCTCGATAGCCGGGCTTCCGATACGCGCTCGTAAAAAAACGAATGGCTTGAATGGTGCTGCGTTCAACTATATTTGGAAAGAAATCTAAATGAGGGTACGCGGTTCGGGGTTGGTAAATAATATTTTGTTTGGTCGGAGTATGAATAGATTTGCATTGTGGGGTTATTTCGCTTTTTTGTAACAGAGAAAAATGTTTTAACTGGGTTGTGGAGGTCAGGTAGGCAGTCGGGCAATGTAAAATACGGGTATTCAGCGTCATGCGGTTAGACTAGAAGCTGACCCCAACATAGTAGGGAAAAGGCTAGGCAGTAAGCTACGAGTAAAATAAACAATATTATATCGTTAGTTCAAATTTTAGTTCCACTCCCAAAAGCTCCCTCTGGTTCAGCTGTATCCGTGTATTTTACGGAATATAATGTTTCCTTCTATGGCTGACAGACATCAAAGTGATATGACGCGTAAGCTCGAGAATAAAGCCGCATTCACATTTGTCTGACGTGTTGTGTCGTAATGCTCTCTGTCGTGATGGCTACTGTTCACATCTATGACGACTTTTTTATCAGTTCCGTTGTCGTTCTCGTCGTCCATACTTGCTGACGCGCGTCTGACGCGTCACAACACAACATTGGCGCGTGCACACTAGTCCGACTCGTTGTGACGTGTCGCTGCGCCGACCCCCGCACCTCAGCCATTCTGAGTTCTGACGCAGACCGGGATCGCTTCTGATGCAACACAACACAAGCCATCACAACACACTGCGTCTGAGAAATGTGAACGCAACCATATTAATTATATGAAACCGATACCTATCTGATGCATCACAACACAACACGTCAGACAAATATAAATGCGGCTTTATTCTCATAAATACAGCTTCAGGAGTCACTCACGTCTACAATTTTTGACAGAGGCTTATCCAAAAAGAAACCACACTCAAGACCACATGTTTTTCTCCAAAACACCAAATATGGGTAAGAAAGTGAAATTCACCGCATTAACTCTCGTAAGAGTCAATCTTTCACAATTTCCTTGACTACACAGTAATTCCATTACGACACCCGTCCTACATGAGCACGTATGAACAATGAGACCTTCGCACGTTCAAATAAAGGATGATTACACGTCTTGCTGGTGACTCAGTGTCCCATTTGTTTGTAGAACACCGCAAGCATTGTATGCAAATCAATTCTATATATTAGAATTCGCGAGAGATTCGTGGTAATGAGTTTTTAATAGCTGGCTTATTTTTTTTTGTAATGGCTGATTCGTTTCGCGAAGCAATAAATTAGACTTGGTACCTACGTGTTTTGATTTTGCTTGTATTACGTTTAATTTATGACGATGATAATATTACAGTAATCTGCCTTTCATTTTTCGAAATAGTTTTAAAAATTTCTTCAATTACGAGATATACGAATAAACAGTTTTTTTTTACTTGATTAGTCGTCGTGGTATTACTAACTAAAATATATAAGACAGGCAGTCAGTATGATAAGTATAGCAAAGGTTCACTTCACCATTTCAAAAGAAAACATCTAAAGGCTTACAAATACAAATCGACCACTACACGACCCTCGCAAGGAAAACGATTAAACCAACTTCCCCTGACACTTCAATTAATACTTTTGCCCAAAAACGGCCTAATTGCCTATAAAGAGGCAGATAGCACTACTACGAACAACGAGTACCTTCATTACCATCCACAAGCGATGACGGTGTCTCGATAATGCAAATTCCAGTCCCCTCTGCTTTAGAAAGGTACATAAACATAACATAACGCCTGTAATCCCAGAAAGGCTAGGCAGATAATGATTATGGTTAAGCTATATGTTAAAGATATAAATATGCTTTAAGTAAGAGCAGTGGTGGCCCAGTGGTGGCGGCCCCGACTTACGAACAGTGAGTTGTGGGTTCGAACCCCGTCAGGCGCATTACTTTGTGTAATTTATTTCATCACCACTGCTCTCAAAACGGTGAAGGAAAACATCGTGAGGAAACCGGCATGTCTTAGAACCAAAAAATTCGAAGACGTGTGACATTTACCAATCCGCACTGGGCCCGCGTGGTAGATTATAGCCCATCCTCCTAGAGAGGAGGCCTGAGTCCCTGCAGTGGGAACATTATAGGCTGATGATGATGATGATGATGATGTAAAAGGGAGCAGGTATAAGAATAGAAGAAGACCAAAGAAACGAGAGATGGACTGTGTAAAAGATGATATGGCCATCTTCTTCTTCTTAGCGTGTCGATGGCAATCTAAATTGTGTCGGCCCAGAATTGGGCTACTCGTTTGGCGCTTTCGGTAGCGTCCATCAGTTCCTGCAGTGAACAGTCAGCAGGACACGCAGCGCACGATATTAAATGCCACATTGTTTGAGGAACTGCACCACATTTACACTCCAGTGCAGAGTCATCTATGTACCTCCACCTCAGCAGGTTTTCTTTGCTGCGACCAACCTGGGTCCGGAGTCTGTTTAAAGACTACCATGTCAGCCACGGCAACTCTTGTCCAGGTGGGAGATGTTCAGCAGGTGGAACAAATGGGTAAGGTAAGGATGCACTACCTTGCCACAGTTTTAATCTTTCCGTAGAAATCTCGCCAATGAGTGGGGTGACACACTTCAGAAAGCTGTTTCGGCTTTTCAGCCTTTGCAATACAAGGCTGTCTAAGTGTAATGGTCATATGGTGTTGCTGAGCCCATCGATTGGTGCGTTGCGCAAACTTCTCCATATTTGTGAGTCCTACTCGGGGGCCCATGGGCTCAGTTCATCATCATCATCATCATTTCAGCCAAAAGACGTCCACTGCTGGACATAGGCCTCCCCCAGGCGTCGCCACATTGACCGGTCCCGTGCGTCTCTCATCCAGCGGGTTCCTGCAACCTTGACCAGGTCATCGGTCCACCTAGTGGGAGGCCTTCCAACGCAACGTCTTCCGGTTCGCGGTCGCCATTCCAGAACTTTTCGGCCCCATCGGCCATCCGTTCTGCGAGCAATGTGCCCTGCCCATTGCCACTTAAGTCTGGCGATTCTTCGGGCTACGTCGGTAACCTTGGTTCTCATGCGGATGTCCTCATTTCTGATTCGATCACGCAAGGAAACTCCGAGCATAGCCCTCTCCATTGCCCTTTGGGTGACTTTGAGCTTTCTGATGAGGCCCATTGTGAGCGTCCACGTTTCGGTCCCGTATGTAATCACTGGCAACACACACTGGTCATAGACTTTCGTCTTGAGACACTGGGGTAAGTTGGACGAGAAGATACCGCGCAACTTCCCGAACGCTGCCCAGCCGAGTCGGATTCGACGATTGACCTCTTTCTCGAAGTTAGATCTACCCAACTGGACCGTTTGTCCCAGGTAGACATAATCGTCCACAACTTCGAGCGTAAAGTCTCCGATCTTGATAGGAGTGGGTGTTACATGAACATTCAACATAACCTTGGTTTTGTCCATGTTCATTTTAAGACCCACTCTTTCGGAAGCTCTACTGAGGTCATCGAGCATTGCACTGAGGTCTTCCATGGTCTCAGCCATGACCACTATATCGTCGGCAAACCGAAGGTGAGTGATGTACTCGCCGTTGACGTTGATGCCAAGTCCTCTCCAATCCAGAACCTTGAAGATATCCTCCAATGCAGCGGTAAACAGTTTCGGAGATATGACGTCTCCCTGTCTCACACCGCGCTGCAGAAGGATAGGTTCCGAGGTCTGGTCCTGAAGTCGGACTGACATGGTGGCGTTTTTGTACAAACACTTCAACACCTCGATGTACCGGTAGTCGATTTGGCACCGTTGGAGAGACTGCAGCACAGCCCAAGTCTCGATCGAATCGAAGGCTTTCTCGTAGTCCACAAACGCTAAACAGAGAGGCAGGTTATACTCTTCGGTCTTCTGTATAACCTGCCGCAGCGTATGTATGTGGTCTACGGTACTGAAGCCTTTTCGGAATCCGGCTTGTTCGGGCTCAGTTACAATGCTAAAAAGAGTGAATTCATGATCTTTAAAGCCGGTAACAAATCATACTCATCTGTACCACCTGTCACTCTTTGCGGCATTCCTTTAAAAAGGGTGCAGCATTTTAAGTACCTGGGCCACTGGGTCTCCGACGACTTGTGTGACAATATGGACATAGAGAGGGAGCGCAGGGCGCTGTCTGTCCGGTGTAATATGTTGGCTCGCAGGTTTGCACGGTGTACCACTCAGGTGAAAGTGACGTTATTTAAGGCATATTGCCAGTCGTTTTACACGTGCAGCCTGTGGACCGACTATACGCAGCGGGCGTACAGCGCACTGCGCGTTCAGTACAACAATGCTTTCAGGATACTGTTAGGGCTTCCACGGTTTTGTAGCGCTTCGACTATGTTTGCGGAGGCGCGTACCGATGATTTTTTCGCGATAGTAAGGAAGCGAAGCGCTTCGCTATTGGGTCGCCCACGAAGCAGCTCGAACAGTCTCCTGAGGGTTTTGTCCGAGCGGTGGGACCTGTCACTAATAAAAAGGTGGATGCTGCTTCATGTTAGCGCTTCTCCACGCTTATTTTGACATTTGTGTTTATTTAATTTTATTATGTATTATTTTAATTTATTAAATATTGAATTTGATTGTATATAAGTGACATTGTTTTTGTAATTTTAATGTGTTTGTGTAATTTTATGTTTATTGTCTGTTTTAATGTACTGATGTTATGATTTTAATTTGATTTAATTGTGCTCGACAATGATTATGAGTTTCTAATGTGTATGTGTTATTTAATTTATATTGATTATTTTAATACTACATTTGTGTTTTATGGCATTCTAATTTTAATATCATGTATGGACTGTGTCTGAAGTAAATAAATTATTATTATATTATAAAGGAATGATATGGCCATAAAGGAGGTGTCTAATAAGATGACGAATAATAGAGAAGTATGGAAAAAGAAGACATGTCTTCTTTGATCCTACCCCAAATGAATCAGGATAAGGACAGGAGAATGATGATGTAAAAGGGAGCGGATCTGTTACCACCGGGCATAGAAAACAAGAACCCTGGACCTCATGATCAACAGTCGCACTTGCCACCACTAGACCAACGAGCCATTTCATCCATTACCATTCACAAACGGCCATTGTGCCTCGATAATGCAATATGGAGTCGGGTCTCGTGAATGCCGTCTGTTTCAGAAAGCTAATAATGAGTTTTTAGTCGAACGATGTCGAGACGAATACTGAGAGCGGTATTATAGGGTAAACTGGCTTTATGTCGCGGTTTCACCCGTTTTCGTGATATTTTAATGGAAATTACAACTGTCCTGTAACATTTTGGTTAATTTATTTTACTTGATGTTTTAAGGCGACATTAACTGCCCGCGCCCTTGAGCGCGCGTTTAACTCATCGCCTAAACAAATAAGGTTGAAAATGGGGATGCGTTTGATTCTCGTGACTGCCAATATGAACGATACCTAGTTCGCAGATTTAATTTATTAAAAAAAAATACGCTGTAATGTTAAAATATTTTTACATATGTCTTTAGTTGGTTAAATTTCCTTTCTGATAGTAAAAAAAAAATAACAGTTATCGCTCAAAATATTGAACATTTCGAGACGAAAAAGTTTTTTCGTGTGATTTTTTTTGCGATTTTGTGATTTTTTTTTCGAGGTTCTTGATTAATTTTAGAAAATATTTTTGCATAAGTCTTTTACCTATACATTTGACTATACACTGTATTTTTTTTGGAATTGTAATAAGTAGCAATATGGCTAACTCTGCAACGAAAAACAGGTCGTTTTTACGGTGTCCCTCTTATCTGCGCCTTAATGATAAAGTATTTAACCTATTGTTACTTGTTAGCCTGTATTATTCCACTGCTGGAAAAAGGTCTGTTCCCATGACTTCTAGATCTTTCGATTCAGGGCCAATGTCACCAATGTACTGGTCGTTGGTTCCCTCCGGCTCGTCCCGCCATCTCCTGCGAGGTCTACATTCACCTTGTGGCTACTTTGGCCCGCAACTTGTCTGGTATACGGCACATATGGCCAGCCCAGTCCTACTTCAGCTTAGGCATGCGTTTTGGAAGCAATGCGGTTTGGTGTAAACCTTTATAGAATTAGTATTGTGTCTCTAGGCTAAATTAATGTTTTAAACAACAGTAGTGAATCCCGTGGTCTCGTAGTGAAGTGGAAGTGAAGGTCTCGTAGAATTAAATAACCATGAAGAGCGCCAATTGTTTGTAGAGATGAAGAGCTCTTCTGCGTTTCACACCGCGGTCCGAACCGCTCGTGGTGCGAAACGACGAAAGACCCGAAGCAAACAGTACCGAATAGGTAAATGAGAACTGTCATTTCGCGACCATATCACGAAAATTTGTAAAAGGGCGTTCAGAAACTTAGGATTTGTTCTGAGGCAGACAAGGCACTTCACTAATATCGCTTCAGTCAGGGTCCTGTATGACGCACTTGTTAGGAGTCATTTGGAACATAGTGCGGTCATATGGGCTCCACATGAGGCCAAGTACGTGGTGATGCTAGAACGTGTACAGAACAAGTTCACGCGCCACTTGTACAAAAAGCTATATGGGGTATATCCGTTTTACCCCTTGATGTACCCTACACTGTTTGTGCTTGGTATGGTCGGGTACAACCAACTGAGGGTAAGACGGGAATTCACACTTGTGTCATATTTGGTTAGACTACTTCGTGGCATTGAGCATAACCCAGGAGTGCTGCAGCGCCTGAGTTTATGTGTACCGGACCGCTATGTGTGGAGGCGGCGCCGCCCGCCGTTGCTGGCCGTGCCGGTTGCAAGGACCAACCTTCTCTAGAAGACACCATTGACCCGCGCAATTCGGGTAATTAATGATCTCCACGGCAAGATCGATATATTTACATGCCATTTGAGTGAGTTCGCAAAGGTACTGTTATTTATAATATGCTATAATAAAGATTAGAGCAAGCTAAATGTTTTTGTTTTATCATTTAAATCGTTTTTGTTTTTTTTATTTTTTATTATTAAGTATGTTGTTTTATAGTTTAAAAAGATTGTGATTTTATAGTTATGTGTTTTTATAATTTAAAGATTGTGTTTTTCTATAGATATGTGTTTTTATACGTTAAAGATTCTATATTTTGTAGTAAATAAAGTAATTGTAGGTATAATAGTAAGATTGTTTTTTTTTTTCATACTAAATAAGGTAGTTTTAAGACCGCGCTATCGCATTAGGTGTACACCTGTAATGATAGTTGTAAGGGAGATTTTAATAAATAAATAAATTTTTATTTGTAAACACGATTAATCACTGTTATCATTAGTTACTTAAAGAAAACAAATGAACGAGGAAAAAACTTCAAATAATGAGTTACTTACTCGTGGTCGTTAAATACGTAATCTATGTATTATATTGATCTGGGAGACTGGGACTTCAGTAAAGGGTTTCAAATAAGTGTGAAAGGTGAAGAAGGTGCTTCTAACTAAATTGTTTGTCATCCATCAAGTTTCAATGTACTATCCCAATGTATATTGGAATGGTACTTTAACTGTGCAATGAATATTTAAAACGTTTCCTTCTTCCTATTTTCGTTTTATCTTTTCAGTGTTTTATTTTTATTTACAATCCTACTGTTTTCCTTACCTTTTGCTTTATTTAAATCCTTTGTTTCCTGTTTCGATTTTAGCTTAAGGGAAGCAAAGATTACTTTCTTAGCTTCCATTTTCGTTGGTTTTAGTCAAGAAGAATAATCTAGAGGCATTGTATGTATTTTGGGTTTAAAAGTACTTAAACCGAATGTCTAACCTTTGTACCCTTTTTTTATGTGTGAGAAGTTTGAATACTAAATAGCGAATTTCCTCCGTGTCTCGGAAATCACGTTAAGTCGTTGGTAGCCGCTGTCATTTGTAGACCTTTGATAGTCGTTGCCACAAAAGTCTGAAAACCAGTCTTACCAAGGGGTATCATTAGCCAGTGCTAACTGGGTTTTGGAGTTCAGATAGGCAGTTGTTCCATGTAAAATAGTGGACTGTATTTACCGTTAAGATACCCGTTCTAAGATACCTAAACTAGGGAAATGATATCAATAAACAATTTTTTTTTATTCAGTAGATATTGACACTGTAACAGAATTATATTTTATCATCACATCATGCATATACATTTATTATTCAGGCCGGCCATCCAGCTCCATCTACATTTTAATTAGTGACTTGTAAAACCTATTTGCACAATAATCATCATTTAATTTTATAATACTTGACTAATTCGAAATACTCTCTAATGAGGAATACTCTCAATTATTATTGAGTAATTGGTCATAGCAAACTTTCGGAGTTCCGTACTTCGCGATAATGTACATTCTGCATACAGTACTTCGTAGTAGCAAACTTTCGAAGTAACGTACATCGGAGTGACGAACATTCTGAGTACAGTACTTCGTAGTAGCAAACTTTCGGAGTAACGTACATCGGAGTAACGAACATTCTGAATACCGTACTTCGTCATAGCGTACATTCTGACTAACGTAATTCGGACTCACGAACTTTCTGTATACCGTACTTCGGTATTTCGAACTTCGGAGTAACGAAATACAGTCAAAATAGTGGTATTAGACTGGAAGCGATGATGAAGAAGAAGAAAACGAAATCATAATAATAAGTAAGGATCGTCAAAATTCCAGAAGAAATAAACGCGTTAATCCGCAAAGGATTTAAGAATAGTGTCAAAAAAAATCCATAAAGCCGACGCATATTCTGGATAATAACAAAAGCGGGGCAATTTATCATTATATTTTCTGAAGACATCGGCATATAGGCCACCGAAAGGGGCTTAGCAGGGATGTAAAAATGATTTAGTGTCTATCTGCCTTAGCCATACGAGAAGAAAAGGCATTATTTTGCAATCTCATTGCTGATGGGTAAAAGATTATCAGATGGGATTCGGTCGTTGATTTTGAACGTAATGTGATCGAAGTTCACGGTTTGCCGGAAGGCTTTTCCAAGGAAGACCATATTCTTTAGAATGAGATGAATTTTAAAGTTAGTAATTGTATAGTTTACTAGCGTATTACTCGTACAGACTTATTTTAATGCAGCACCAAGGCCGTTGCAGAAAATAGATTTATTGTTGAACTTACAACCCTATTGCGTAACGCTTTTAAAGCCCTCTTTCTCTAACTCATTCAAATCATCAAGTGACTCCTCCCGCTCTGGGCAGAGTGGTAGGGAGAGTATCAGACTTCTACTGACTAAAAATCACCCATGTTCCTTCTTAGCCTTTTGTGTCAAGGCCGCGGTATCTTTTTCGAACAACCCGTAGCATTATTCTCTTACCCTTATCCCAATTCATTTGGGGCGGCGCAGCATGTCCTATTTTTGTTGAACCTACTAAAACTTTAAATACTTAGATGCTTTCATACACCGCAGTGGTACCTGGTATATTTACTCTAAGTAACAATAAACTGTACTATTAAAACTTTTAGCAGAAGCTTACCTGATGCATTTGAAGTTTCCCGCATCCAAACTTTTCCTTCAATCTCAACATAAACAGCTAAAGTAGAAAACTATTCCGTAATGCACAAAGCGTTGTGAAGTTCAGCTAACATTTTTTGTTTTACAAAACTTATCTGCCTCTTAAGTATAGTTTTTGCAAATGCTACTTGCCGACAATGAGGGGCCTAACTTTGGTTCCCAGGTGGAGGATAGTGTTACTGGGTTTTTCAATTAAGTTTATATTATTAGCAGCCATGTTTAATGTCAATAGGCTCGCCCCATATTACATAGGACTTAAACAAAACTAGCGATATATTGGCGTACTACTAGGTACTCTGCTAGGCCCTTAAGAGATTACAGGCGTTATGCGAAAAACTTGCCTCGAAGCAATCTTCAGTCCATTTACACAGGCTCTAGTTAAGCCCTATCAATTTAGGATACCTTTTTTCTAAATGGCCGATAAAGTAAAACCTAAATCAGATCTTAAGTAATTTATGTCAAGAAAAAGGTCTTAAGTATAAAGAATTCTTGTCCCGAAGTATTTTCTACTAAGTATGAACCGCTGTAGGGACTTAAAACAAAATGTTAAAAGCTTCGGTATAACGTTGGTATAAAGAATATGATCCAATTAGAGTTCGTATTTTTAACAATTGTGTTTGTTGCTGAGATGATGTTTGCAATGAAAATTATTTATTTGTTACAGCAATAAAAGCTTCTAAAATAAACACAATAGGGTTATTCATAAAGGCTGCTAAAGTTAAGAGACGTTTGAACGTCAAAAAATCTATAGCTAAGTAAATATTATTTAAAAATTTCTTTAAGTATGAAAGCGTAAGCGAAAAGTAATGTAAATTGTTTCTTACTCAACATTCTAAATACCTTCATTGTGCATACCTTTTGGCAGAACTACGTTCAAATTGTGTTTAAGATTCAGCTCACAACGCCACAAGCAAACTAACCAAAAGGAACACAAATCAAGAAAATAAACTAAACAAACTTAGACCGGAACAAATAAAGTGAAGCAGAGAATAATAATAAAATAAAATTTCGCCCGCAATACAGAAAGGGCGTAAAATTTTATACTCTGTCCCTCTCTCTCTAACGCATACATCACACATGCATGTGCCCTTTTTGTGCCAATATGGTATATTTCATAGACTAATAAAGGAAACTGGTTTGAAGGTTCCGTACCTAATTTGTAATCATTTGAATGTGGAAGTGACCCTATGGAGGAGCAAGGAGATTCACGACGGAAGCAGAACTAATGCATGTGATCAAAGTGTCGTTATTTTTAAATTACTGTTCATCAGAGAGACAATAAATAATAGTGTGGTGTCTTCCATAACCAGAGGAGCTCGTGGCTAAGTAATAACAGGCGCTTGAGTCGATCGTCAGGTTGGTCCGTGGATGAGTGACCAACCATTTCATACTAAGTTTCCTCCGTGCCTCGGAAAGCAGGCTAAGCCGTCCGGCTGCATGCCATTTGTAGATCTTTGTAAGTTGTTATACGTAGTTAGTGGCTCGAAAGTCTGACACCCAGTCTTACCAAGGGATATCGTATTAACCAGTACTTACTGGACTGTGGAGATCAGGTAAGCAGTCGCTCAATGTAGAATACTGGTAGCTGCATCAGGTTAGACTGGAAGCCGACCACAACATAGTTGGGAAAAGACTTACAATTTATAAAGATTATGTGCTCCAAACTTTTGTAATATATTTTGTACCTATAATGAATATAAGTTGTATGTTTATATTATAGGTATGTACCTATAATATAAACAGAGCAGCAACAGCAGATTTCTCATACAAAACAGCTTTTCATCTTGAAATATTTTATTTTACCTACAATAATATTATGCAAGTCAGGACCGCAATATTCTGAATGCAGAGACTCCGGAAATACTCTGTGCAATATGTCTTACGGGAACGAGAAAAATAAAACGTAGGCATTAAAATCATATTGGGTATAAGTTACGGACCCCTAAATGTGTGGTTTTGGTTCACATTCTACCAATAATTTTTATTTGAAGAACAATTTGTGAGTCTGAAACGTGTTACATTACATTTATGGTTGTTTTATTTTGTTTTTCTCGTAAGGTTTTAGTAATTGTCGATACTTTAGCGATTTGGGCAGTTTTGTGGGTTTTTGTTTTGTAAGTCCTAATAGGTTTTACAGAGTTAGGACTTTTCAGGAGAATATAAGTTAGGGTCGTTTAGAAATTGCTTACGACCTCAGAATTTTGGTGGTTCTCTTGTTAGTCTAAACTAGATTAACATTCTCCTGCCCTTATCCCAAATCTTGTCACTCCATATGTTTCTATTACTCGTCAATTCTCAGCAGTCACCTCTTTTGTAGCTATATCATCTTTTACACAGCCCTTCCATCTTTTCCTTGGTCTTCCCCTACTTGTATAGACATCTACATTCATACCAAACAGTCTTTTTTTTTTTTTTTTGGTGGGTGGAAAATCATCGAATAACCCCCCCCCTCCGCTCTTGGGCAGAGCGAAGGGGAGTGTCAGACTTCTACTGACTAAAAACCAAACCCATGTTCCTTCTTCGCCCTTGTGTCGGAGCCGCGTTAACCTTTCGACAAACCACAGCCCCGACGGGATACCCAACAGTCTTCATTCCAATTTTAACCGACTTCAAAAAAAGGAGGAGGTTATCAATTCGAAAGTATTTTTTTTTTTTTTTTTTTTATGTTTGTTCGCTCATAACTTGCGACTGGGTGAACTGATTTTCATGATTCTTTTTTCATTTGAAAGCTGGTGCTTCCCGTGTGGTCCCATTGTCACCATTTCAATATCTGATGATGGGATCTTGTAGAAATCGGGGGAACTCTTCAATAAATAACAGCAGATTAACCGCGATTGTTGCTATAGCATATCCAAGCATTGTTTACGCCATCACACAACATAATATCACGCCTGTACTCACTACAAAGGTTATAAAAACTATTTGGTGAAGATCTGATGAAGAACTTCGGAGATAGGCAACGGAACTCCTCAATTAATGATAGCAAATGGACTGGGATTGCTGAAATCTCATGACTGTCTATTGTTTACACCAGTTCATAACATAACATCACGCCGGTACGTTGTGAAGGGGTAAGCACATGTGAACCACTAAAAAGTGAAAAATAAAAACTTTTTTACAAAAAATAAAACCGACTTCGACAAAAATAAAACACAAAAAAGTGAAAAATAAAAAATCAGCTTCAGAAGTCGGTGGCAAAAACATGAAATCAAACAAACAAAAGTCACCGACTTCAGAAGCAGATTTTTTATTTTTCACTTTTTTGTGTTTTATTTTTGTCGAAGTCGGTTTTATTTTTTGTAAAAAAGTTTTTCTTATTCCTCTTTATCACATATCCATACAAGTAGGGATAGTTTGCTTATTTTATTGCGGATAATTACAATTAAAATAAATGATGTAAATCATCACTTACGAGTTTCATAAAAAAAATATTCTCACTGCATATAGGTTAAGAATTCAAGAAACGACGAAACTTTAAACTGCTTTCAAAAACACGTTGCAGCAATGTGTAGAATTACTGCTTTTATACGCAAATTCACTTGAAATATGGCGGCTATAATGAATTCCTCTTCGCAAAATGTTGTCTTATATCCTAAAGAAGATGTATTCAAAATGAAAATTGTAGAGATTTATGTTTGAGAATTAAAGTAATAAAATAATCTTGGCAACGCAACATCTGGTTTTATATCATACTTTAATCATAGGATTATATATTGCTTACTACAGTGCGATCAAATTTTCTTGGCAGCTCCGAACTTCGTGCAGGTCATTTTGTTACAACGAATGTCTATACGTGTTATGATATTTATTTTAATTGTATTTCTCACTGTTTAAATTAGATATTTTCTGATCGTTTATGAATTGGTTTATCTGGCAATAACAGTTTTATTCCCAAGTTTACATGCGTGAAATTTCGCAAAGCCTATGTTCAGAGCTGCCAAGATAATTTGATCGCACTGTAAGAATTGTTATTTCGACTTGTTCCATGGTGACATCATCATCCTGCCAGGGTGTCGGAATTCCCGTAGGGGCTGCGGGTTGTTTGAAAGGGATACCGCGGCCTCGCCACAAAGGGCTAAGAAGGAACATGGTGGTTTTTAGTCAGTAGAAGTCTGACCCTCCCTGCCGCTCTGCCCAGAGCGGGAGGAGCCATACGACGGTCCAAAAAAAAAATGATGCGGCATTTGTTCGAAAGTGTTACCGCGGTCCTGGAAACGCAAACGTTATAAGAAAGCATTCTAATCTGCTCCGCCTAGAGAGGGAAGATTCATTTTAAGATTTCGCATCCTAAAATAAAAATGGTGACATCATCCTCTCTCTCCTGCATTTTTAACCGACTTCTAAAAAAAGAAGGAGGTTCTCAATTCGGATGTTTTTTTTTATGTTTGTTCGGGCATAACTCCGTCACTTGCTAACCGATTTGAAAAATTCTTTTTTTGTTGGAAAGGGTATACTTCCCAAATGGTCCCATATTTTTTTTATCGAAATCGGACAAGCGGTTTTTGAAAAAACAATAAAACTAAAAAAAAAACACTACATTGTCCACATTATGACACATGAACATGTGAACCACTAAAAAGTGAAAAATGAAAACTTTTTAACAAAAAAAAAACACAAAAAAGTCTTCAAAAAAAAAACACAAAAAAGTCAAAAATGAATCAGTTTCTGAAGTCGGTGGCAAAAAAAATTAAATCACACAAACAAAAGACACCGACTTTTTTACTATCTACTACTGTTACTTGGGGTAGGCTAGGCAGATGATGAGATGACTGCGGCGCAACACGTTTTTTTCGTCCGTTCTGCTCTGTCAGTCATCATTCTACTATGACGTAAAACAAAATGCAAATAATGCGAAGTACTTTTAACAAATTCAATGGAATTATGGTAAATCTCTGTTCATATTGACAAATGTTAACAAATTATTGAATGTGTCGTTACTGAGATCAGTAAGCTCACAAAACAATAAAATAAAATGATTTTACTTATTTCACCGGTTGGTTGAATCTAACAATCCAAATCTTTGCGTTATGGCGTAACTGAATGCTTTCATTTCGCTCTCCTATGGACCCTCCGGATATTGCAGGTTATTTCATGGGTAAGGTTTTTATATCAACTGAATAAGCAATGTTATGGGATTTCGAAAACAAAAGGAAGGAAAAATTTCTTGACCGAAGTCTTTGTTATTGATTTGGTGGAGCAAAAGTTGAGTTTATTAACAAAACTAAAATCACATATTCGACGATTTAATTTGGTATCTAAAAATCTATACTCCTTCGTTGATCTAGTGGTCTAGTGGTTGCAAGTACTGAACATGGGGTCCTGGGATCGATTTCCGGGTCGGCCAAAGTGATTATGGGTTTTTCCATTAGGAATTTCTCAGTAGCAACCACGGAGTCTGCATTTGCGCCCGATTGATGGTAATAGGCTCGCCCCCTATTACATGGGAATTAAACATATCTCGCAAAATGTGGTTCGTGGATACTAAATCAGTAGCCAAGTCCTGGAACAACGCAATTTAGATTGTCATAGTTACGCAAAGAACAATATTTTTTGTAAGATCTTTGTATGTCCGCAGTATCCTATTCGCAAAAAAAAACGTCCCACATGCCACATGGTGTTCCTTATGTCCCGAGACGCGCCTAATACGCGGTTCAAACCGTGTTACATTTTATGTGTCCCCCTAACCTACATCAATGGAGCATACGGCGACAATATAAATATTTTAATAACTTTTACACATGCCAGATGTGGGTTCAATACAATGGCGGCACAATGCAGCGTTGTTTTATTCATACATTCTTGTGGTTTGACTGCTAAGGAGGCCGGTTTTCGTGCACTCAAGTGTACTTAGTGGTGAACGACTTGAGGACTCATTCATTCCACCTACTGTGTATGCTATGAACTGCCTTGGTTAACCTGGAAGTCCTGAAAGACTGCCATAGAATTTATTCTTTTTTGCCTGTCGATGAACAAAAATTGCATTAGATCAACATGTATAGCTCTAAAATTGAGGTATTCCCATCTGAGCACCGATTTTTAGAGCACCTACGCTTAGAGCACCAAAGCTGTTCCCATCTGAGCACTAATAAATATTTTGACGTGGTGCTCCAATATTTGCTTCGAGTAAATCTTCAAAAGTGCAAGTGGTTGTGCAGGATGGGCAGGATAGGAAGTGGCGCATATCCTGCAGACGCCCTAGAATGTAAATTCTAGAATGCCCTAAAATTTGGTATTCTTCCACAAGCGATGGGAACAGATTATCGTGTCTCTCTTGCGTACCTCGTTGTTTGCATGTTTCGGGAACTGATACCCACACGGCTTGAAGATCCTGAACTCTTTGTCAAATTCTATTCCTATGCAATTAGGTTTTGCCATCAACACGCTATGAATGAAAACTTGAATGAACATGGAACAGTGGAAAATGGGGATAGTATGGTTACTTGATTAGTCTTACAAATAGATTGGGATAGTATAAATAGGTGTAAAAACAAACAACGGATTCACACGTGTTTTCCAAAGGTTAAACTTTGAAATGAGGGCAAACTACGCTTAATTTTGAAATAGATGAATTTACGTTCAGTGTTATTCGGGCATTTGAGAGATTTTTATGGTTATATCCTTGCGTGAGGAAAGTCAAGACTAAAAAAAGATGTAAAGTTTTTCTAAGAGCGTTATAGTTACTAAAAAACATTCAGCAAAAAATCTTGCCTGTTGGCCTTATGGAATAGGTGGAACGAGCTGGACAATACCAAAGACCAGTGATCCATATTAACCCTGAATCGAAACCACTGGAAGTCACGGGGAGAGGTTTTTGCCCAACTGTGGGATAACAAAGGGTAATAACAGTATCAGTATATCAGTCTTAGAGTCATTGTCACCATTTATTTTGACAGATATCTTGATAATTCCAATAACGGTCCGCTAAAATTGTTTGGAAACCCGACAGAGTGCAACTTGTACTGAGGGCAAGATAAAGTTGAAACAGTACTAAAACCTAATAACCCTTGTATCTCGCACTTCACAGTTTTATTATCCTTCATATCCTATGCATCTTTAACGATTCGACGACGTATAAAAGCGTCATTTACGACAATTATATCAGTATGATATTTGATGGTAAGGTACCTGTTCCACCACAAGCGAGAAGCGACTAGCTATCAACTCTTTTCTCGCTCCAGAAAAGTACAAGAGTGTAGGTCCTGTGTCCGTGAACAAGATACTTAGATTAATATGGCTTGTTACTAAGTAATACCTTCAGCACAGGTCTGATTGCACCCTCCAGGGATTTGAATGAGGCAAACCACAGAGCTGAGACATCAATTCGAGCAGAAAAAGAAGAACGCACAGGTCTTCAAGGTTAAGCATTGCTTGCCAATGCTGGTCTGTAGATGGGTTTCGTAACTTACTGAGACCCCTCCATTTCTCGAGAAACTTGTTAAGCCAATGGCTCCCATGTCAAACACTGGTAATTAGCTGCATCTGGTTAAACTGGAAACTGACTCTTACATAGTTGGGAAAAAGCTAAGGAGCTAATGATGAACTGGACGTTAACATCACTGGCAACCTTCTGTCAAACAAACAACTCGTTAATAGTTGCTAGCTTTACCCGCTTCTCGCTAATCGCTGACGGTGGGACAGTAGTCTTACAAACGCAGGAAGCGTCACATGTCTTCATACACATTAGGTCGATACTTAACGACTATGATGTTGATGACACTGGAGAGCTTAATGACGAGATGGTGTCTTGTATTGTGTCAACGGTTGCTGTAATGTGGATCGTAAAACCGAGTATCAGTAGCTGTTTAGAGATTAGTATGTAATGAAATCCACCGTCGAACGAAAGACGAAGTCCGGGGCCGAGCGGTGCGCCTCAAGTGGATCTGGGCAGAATATTTGATTAGACACGGAGATAGCCAGTGGAGCAAAAATTGACCAAGTGGTAGCCAAGGTTAGGGCAAAGAAACCAGGGCCGTCCTAAAGCTCGTTGGGTTGACGATATTGTCAAAGTCGCGGGAATCATCTGGATAAGGGATGAACAGGACCGGGAAGTGTGGCAGAAAAAAAGGGAGGCCAGTGGGTGATTCTGAACTGATATGATGATTTGTTCGGTTTCTAACCGTCTTTATCAAGTGCTTTTGACTATCGATTGTCAGCTTTTCCTATTCAAGTCACTATTAATATAATTTAAAGGTACTTAACCTGTCAACAGCAACTGCAGCATCATGCTGAGATAGGAGCCTTTTTGGCCTCGCACAGGACGTCTTCTCTTTATTATTTAGTTTTATATTTTTTGTTTTTGTTATTATTATTTTTGTAAGTAGTTCCTGTGCTTGTCCCAAATAAATATTTTTCTTTCTTTCTTTCTTTCTTTCAACGGCACAAACATAATTTTAAATATTATGCCTTAAACCTCTACTTTTAATAATAAAACTGACTTGTTTGACCAAACTTGGCAATGTCACAGTTTATATGGCTTTGAAATCTTGTACTGATAAAATCAAAAGCGCAAGTAGTAAAATGTAGTAAATTATGTTCAACATTCTGACCACTTTGTTCGGCTAGCGCGGTAATGATGATAATAACCAACTCAAAAATCTCAATCACAGTGCTGTCCTATTTAACCCAAAGGTTTACTGGTAGAGAATATCTTGTGACATAAAGTTCCTCTACTTCTGGCTACGGTATTAGTGATTTGTCAGTTTTTACTGACCAATCATCAATACGTAGCCTGAACTGTGGCTGATCTGTCAATTGCTAGTCATTGAAACCTAAGCCAATATTTATTTAAAACTGGAACCGAGGGACTCTAGGCACCGGGCTGGTCGAAAGACATACCGCGGCCCGGACACAAAGGGCTAAGAAGGAACATGGGTGGTTTTTAGTCAGTAGAAGCCTGACGCCCGAATACTCGAACGTCACTCAATTATAAGTTGCACTTAAATCTCGTGCTGTCTTTGTTACTTTAACGCAGAGTGACAGAGATAGCACGAGTTTTGAGGGCTACTTATAATTGAGTGACGTTCGAGTATTCGGGCGTCAGACTCCCTACCGCTCTGTCCAGAGCGGGAGGAGTAATTTGATGATTTCCCACCCTCCTAAATAAAGGGACTCTATTGAGGTAGGTACTGGTTAAATTAAAGTCTTCATAATTAATATAGCTTATAATATTTAGCTTATTGTTTGAAGACACAAATATTTACATGTGGTTAACTGGTATAAAATGAGCGAAACTACGGGCACAACAAGCATACTGGTACCTATAAAATGACACGTTAGTTACCAAAACCGATTTATTTTACCAACAAAACTGTCTGCAAACTAGTTGATATCGCTATCGACTATGATTTATAATTTAATGCAGATTGGTTCATAGCGATACCGTCTACATGGGACATTATTCTGGATGTTAATCAGGGTTCGAACTACGAGCCGGTTTAATTAAAATTATGCAGTTGATACGTCTATTTTGGGTTTATTTTGATGTTGGAAATGGAGTGAATGGAAATGGCACTAATTGAGTGGTCATCATCTGCCTAGCCTTTTCCCAACTATGTTGGGGTCGGCTTCCAGTCTAACCGGATGCAGCTCAATATCAATATTTTACATAGAGAGACTGCATGTCTGACCTCCACAACCCAGTTAATACTGGGTAATACGATACACTTTGGTAAGACTGGTTGTCAGACTTTCAGGTCACTGACTACCTGTAACGACTGGCAAATGGCAGCCGGTACAGTCGCCGTCAGATATATTGTAGCATACAAGGTGACCAAATACTTCTGAACAATTTAAAATGTCAATAATTTCCATACACCACAAGTTACCATTAATATATGAACATTCATTACTTCATTAATATCTGAGTAGATGCTTGTCAATAATTTCTATACACACAACTAACCAAAAATATCTGAACAACAAGTATAGATACACTTATCGCTGTGAGTGTTCAGATTCAGTTCGTTACTGCGTGTTAGAGAAGACGAACCAAAAACGACTATCGTCTTGACTATCTGTGGTTTGTCCAGTCATTTGTTAGTTTCGAGCTTGGTAGTTTTGGAAGTGTCCAGATATTTTTGGTTAGTTGTGTGTATAGAAATTATTGATAAGTATCTGCTCAGATATTAATGAAGTAATGAATGTTCAGATATTAATGGTAACTTGTACTGTATGGAACTTATTGACATTTTAAATTGTTCAGAAGTATTTGGTCACCTTGTCTGTTACAATATATCTGACGGCGACTGTACCAACAGCTTGACGTGCTTTCTGCACGTAGAAACGTGGGAAACTCGGTATGTAATAGGCGGTCACCCATCCACAGACCAACCTAGGCAAGACCCGAGTAGCAGATATTATTAAGCCACGAACTCCTATGTGTGTTCTGCCTAACCCGATGGGAAAAGGGTGTGAGTTTATGTGTGTATGTATGTTTGTAAGTACTTGCCTCTGAGTCTGCATAACTAGCCCTAAAAACTAACCTAATATTCCCCCAAGTGCTAACGGAAGCAACAGTTGCATCTCAAACATCGGAAACATTCAATTTGCAGCACAGAGGGAATTGCTATGGACATTCGGACATTTGCACAGACCTGTGTACTCGTATGAGACGGCTGGACCATCCGAGCGAGAGCAAATAGCCCGTATACGGTGAGACAGGCATTTCTCAGTTCACTTTAGGGAAATTGCTGAAAGCAAAGCGATATCTCTATGCGGTGAAGTGGTGTGTGCTCATGTATGTGAGGTGTAGTAGCTTGTGCTGTACACGGTAGAATCGTGAGTTGGGGTAGGAAATGCCTTAACCGTAGTAAAAATAGGCTTACGGCCTCGACACAAAGGGCTAAGAAAGAACATGGGCAGTTTTTAGTCAGTAGAAGTCTGACACTCCCCTACAGCTCTGCCCAGAGCGGGAGCAGTCATTTGATGATTTCCAAACCCTCAAAAAAAAAGAAAAATGGGGACTAACCATAACTTTAAGAAGATAAAACTGCTTCCCCACGCGGTGGTAATAATCTGTAAGGTTAGAATGTATTTCTGACTAAATTAATTAATAAACAGTCTGCAAGAAAATGCCCAGTTTTCACAAAAACTTTTTTCGATCAAAAAACTGTATAGGACCAACTGAGTTTCTTCAGTTCTAGAAAAGTCAGAAATCGCACAAAACTTTTCCCATATAGCCCAAAAGTTAAACCTTTCATCTTTTTCAGTATTTCCACTTCTAGATCATCATCATTCTCTTACCCTTAAGTATCCCAATTCATTTGGGGTCGGCGCAGCATTTCTTCTTCTTCCATACTTCTCTGTTTCTCAATATTTTATCTATCTATCTATCTATCTATATATAAATAAAAAGAGAAGTCCTGACTGACTGACTGACTGACTGACTGACTCATCAACGCCCAGCCCAAACCCTTGGACCTAGAAAGCTGAAATTTTGCACAGAGGTTCCCTTTATAATGTAGACAAGGAATAAGGAAGGATTTTTCAAAATTCAACCCCTAAGGTAGTTAAATAGGGGATGAAAGTTTGTATGGAAAATCGTCATTATCACGCGGGCGAAGCCGCTGGCAAAAGCTAGTATATCAATATTTCAACTTCTAGATATCAGCGCTTTAAATTCACATAGTACAACATTCGGAAACGTCAACTCATTAGATAGTCGATTGACGTCAACGGTACTATGATCTGATCAGGATATTTACTGATGTTAATTAGAATCGTATCGGAACTGTCGGCACCCGGGTAGAATAGCAATTTATTAACCCGGTAGCTTGGTAGAAAAGTTAGAAAATCAACCCTGAACGTTTGCTGGTTTACAATGGAATGGTAGGAAGAGATGGATGAACGAGATGGATTTAAGGTATCGGCAGATTAGCTTAATACCACATAACATCACGCCTGTAATCCCCGAAGGGTTAGGCAGAAGTGTACCTAATAGTACACCCACATTTCGCAAGTTATTGTTAAGTCCCATGTAAAAGGGGGCGAGCTTATTGCCATCAACAAGGCACAAATCCTGACTGCGTGGCTACTAAGAATTTTCTGATCGTAAAACCCAATACCACTTTTCGACCCGGGAATCGAACCCAGTCGCGCTTGTGATCACTAATTGCATCAATTTATTGTTAGCCAGAATCGTTGTGGGCAGGGCAGTTAGGTAGTCAGCATTTAAAATTCTGGCAGTCAGCTGCATTCACATTTCATGATGTTTTGAATTACCTGTTGAATCGAAAAATGCTTTTAGAATGTCCGTCTGTCAAACTACTTACATCATCTTCTTCCAAAAAACTTAGCTAAGTGCACTGTAACACGCCATCTTAACTAACACCACAAAAAAAATATAAAGTAAGAAGTAATTGACAATCTCAACTTGTTTTTTCACTGACAGACGACAATATTAATAGGTATATGCAAAAGATCCAACAAAACTTGATAACGTGACATGACAGCAAAAACTGTCGGTCACAAATATTTAGGTTGTTAGATTCGAAAAAGAGGATCGCGTTTTAGTAGGAATCGGTTTCGATGACAATTACAGTGACATTTGTATAGCATTGTCTCACTCACTCATACTAATATCGTATCTGTTGTTTCATACGATATATTGTACAAGCTAGCTCTTCTCAGTGTTACTACTAATTAATATCATACTAAACGAATATGAATAGCAGTGATAGCCTAGCGGTGTGACTTTCGGACGGCCTAGTCGAGTTCGAACTTAAGGCACGCCCCTTTTCTATTCATGATTCTCACGAAGATCGACTAGTGCAGCTGGTATTTTTTAGCGGTGAATGTCCACCTAACGATTAAAATCTTACATCGAAACGTTTCCTCATGACCCTCGCCCACGTCAAACTATGAAAGTAGATTAAAGTACAGATAATAAAGTTTACCAAGTTTTTTTAAACGACCCACTCATTAAGCATAATTTGACTTAGAAAAGGCATCTCTCTCATTTAGACGGGCGAGTTTAGGCGTGTATAATTTGTTTGTGTTATGTAAAGCAGCCTTTACATCTGTGATGCTTGTATGTCACTAAACTTTTTGTTGCCTTAACATCCACAGCCTGAATTCATCCACTGCTGGGTGTAGGCCTCTTTTCTTGTGCCAATTTACAAGGTCCTGTGCCAGCCTCGTCCAGGTTTTTCTCGTCCTTCGATGGCAACTAAGTCGCCTACACATTTCGCCGCCGGACGACTGACGACCCATATCTTCTTTTGCCAGTTCTTGGACACAATTGATGGCAGCCTTGCCATAGTTAGATATCTACTATTTTACAATCAATTTACTGATACTGAAATTGTTACTGTATCATCCCACTGCAGGACAAAGGCTTCTTCCACATGACTTCCAGTTATTTCGATCTAAGGCCAGTGTGGACCACTTGTCGTTCGTCTTGTCCAGATCGTCTCGCCATCTTCTACGAGGTCAACCGCGACAACTTCTGTCTGTGTCAGGGCTCAACAATCAATTTACTGACAATTAATTTCTCTAACATTTTTTTTTACATGCTCGTACATATTCATTACTGTACTAACTCATTATGTTATACTAAAACCAACATAATGTACAAGCTACTTTAAAACAACTGTGCCAGACCAAGGTGCGCAGTAGGTGTTTAGAAAAATCGTACTAATGAGCCGAGACCACGCCGCTGTAGGTGTGCAGGTGAAGAGGAGGCGAACTGTCTTCGTTAGTTTCCTTGTATAATGTTAAGGGGTGAGGTAGTAGAAATTCTAAATAGCTTTAGGGTTTTTGCAAATGGTGCTGTTTTTTTACGTTGTAGTTAAAATAAAACGCTCTCTCTCTCTCGCTCGTTCTCTTTTTCTTAACTGCATAGAATTTATGTGTGTACATTTTGTAAAATAAATAAAATATTGAAATTTCAATTAATTATGTCATTATTTTTTTAGTTATTTTATTAAGACCAACGAAGTTCTACTTATAGTAATTATGTTTACACGGGAAATAAGACTATTTCGTGAAAATATGTAAATTTTCAGAAAAATTATTTTAATTGTTTTTAGAAATAATTTGAAATAAATTATTTAATTTAATTAGATTTACATAAATGGCCACAAATTGGATTTTAATCACCATTCAACGCAAAACAGTTTCGCAATTCAGAATTTCGCGGATTAAAATGAAGGAAGTCACCTTAACTAGGTACGTTTCACAAGTGTCTTGCAGCATTACTAGGTCAGCAGTTCTACTAAGATGTGTAGTGTTCTGAAGTCAGCCGCCAACTGGGTTTATAGGGGATTAAAAATCGGTCCATTGAGCCGGAATCTGTACTAAGGATGCTGGACGGATGGAATGCCTTTGATTTTGACTAGCGTATCGTTAGTTTGATTCGTGAGGGATCGTAAAGCAAAATCGAATATCTTTGTAGTGTGCGATCGAAGTGCATTGTATTCATTGATGAATGTGACTGGAAACAGAAGACGAGAAATTATAAAATAACATCACGCCCGTAATCACCGAAGGGTTAGGTAGGTAGAGGTGTACCTAATTGTACACCCATATTTCACGAGTTACGTTTAAGTCCCATGTATTTGGGAGCAAGCCTATTGCCATCAACCGGTCACAAATCCAGACTCCGTGGCTGCCATTGAGAAATACCCAGAGAGACAGAAAATCTCAAAAACACTTTTACCCTTTGCTTGGATATAGAACCCAGGACCTGATGGCCAGCTCTTGCGAACACTAGACCAACGAGGTAGTCACAGATAGAAAGTGCATTGTATTCAGTGATAAAAATGGTGATGAAGCAAAAAATTCTGAAAACAAAACGAGAAATCGTTTCAACGAAAATCGTGACGTTACACAAAAAGTCTATGGGACTGACAAAAAGCATTTCAGTTTCAGACACCGTCTCCACAAAAAAAAAAGAAATCGACTTTAAAAAACGAAGGAGCGTCCATTTTCTTTTCTTTTTTCAACCATAAAGTATTTTAAACTTTACGATGGGCGCATTATAGGAAGTGCCCGGTGGCACAGGTTCACCGAGATTATCTCTGGTTAAATCGTCCCATAACCATAAATATATTTTTTTACGTTTTATACCGAGGGTTTTTCCATAAGCATACTTTTAGAATATTTGGGGTTGAAGAGAAAAATCTTTGAGAAATTATGTTTTGAGGTTGCCCTTGGAAAGGTTTCCGATTTCAGCGAATTATGATGGTACTTAATTTTCTTCTAGTTACTTACTTAAAATAATTTTATGTTTGAAATAAACTCTGACCTAGTTTACTAAGTTTTACCTCCTTTCGCATGTTATATATCTACTTGGAACAGTTTTTAAAAGTAAACTTCAACTTTCCTCCAGAAAGAATAAAATTGTTCCTTGCACGATGAATTATTTTACTGAAAAACAAAACTGTTGCAATTCTAAGATACTGTAATTTGCCCCAAAATATTTATTATCAGACTTTTCTCAATTTTTTTAATTCTGACTTCAATATGTTTTCATTATGTAGTGTATCGTTGTAAAAACCTTTACGGTACAATTTGACACAGTTTTCCACATACGTCATCCAGGTGCTAAAACATCCTTGTAACACAAAACATGCCCTTAATGGCTACTTGTTTTTTCTTGTAAGTCAACGCCCCAGCACCTAAGTATAAAGACACACAACAATAAATAACACCAGACACCGCTTACTGAGTTGCACCTGCAACTACCTGCACTTAACAGCGTCTTCCATCACTGGCCATAAAACAATGAGCGAGCTCAGCGAGCTTGTATGGGTAGCATTAGTGCTAATGGGCTTATGACGTCACCTTCCTTCCTGTCTGGACGTCACACCTTATTGTGGACTGTGGACGTTAGGACTAGGGTTGTCAAAGTTTTAGATGGGGTCAGAAAGGTTTAGAGATAATACTAATTTTCTTTTCATTAATAAAAAAAAAAAAACGTTACCCCTCGCTAGGAATTGTACCTGTGCATTTACTAACATTTAAATTCACATACACAAATACCCAGAAACCCGAAACAACTATCTGTAGGCCAAAGAAATATTTGCTCCGCTCAGGGATCGAACTTCCGACACGAAGCACAGCAGTCACAAAATGGGACATTAAACAATTAATTATTTCTGGAGCGATTATAATTAATTGAAACAAATAATTGACACAGCTCCGCGTGCAAATCCCAGGCCTCGGTAGGTATAACCATGTATAATTTTATACGCTGTTATTAATTGGTCAATTTAAATTCAAACATCCATAAAGAAAATGAGATACATACTCCTTCCATTTTAACAGGCTATCCTTAAACCCTTTACAAAATATAGCAGTAATGTTATGAAGTTTTTCATAATTAGTTTATTCTATGAATGTTATTGACTTCGATTGCTATGAATTAAAAAAAAACACAATAAGTATTTATTTAAATATTAGTAGCTCCGCACGGGACCGGTCAATGTGGCGACGCCTGGGGGAGGCCTATGTCCAGCAGTGGACGTCTTTTGGCTGAAATGATGATGATGACGAAAACATTTTTAGAGAAATTTAAGCTAAAGCTTCTTCTAGACCAGACATTTATTTCCAAAGAAAATTACTCAAGACTGAAACCTGTTCTATAGTCCCTACTCCCTGGACACCGATAGTGTTAGATAACTACAAACCTATAAACACGTCTAGACATAAGAACTATCCCTTTGAGAACCACTGGTGTAGACACATTAAACACGTTACCAGCGGCGGCGACTTGGCAAAGGGTACCAGCGGCTTGGCAAAGGGTTCACTTTGTTGTTACCGTGCGAAGTTGTGGTACAATGCATCGTTGTCTATACCTGCCAATTGATGGTCTAGATAAGCAAAATAAATTAAGTTATGTTACAATAGATTGAGTCATGTTATATAAAGAAATTAGTAAAAAAAAATTACAGAATGGCTAAAAAAAAATGGCCACTTATGTGCTCTACTGAGGAGATAGACAAGAGTTGCATACACAATCAGTTCATGATTAGACTCAAGTGTGTAATAATATTCAGGAATTAAAGATTTCCTCTAGCTTCTGCGGTTAACTGTAAATGACATCATTCGACCCCTCTCGGCTAAAATTATAATTGCGCGGTTTCCCGCTCAAAACGCCGCAGCCATCTTTGCTAATTAAAAAGTTAATGCTGATTAGTCTTTAATTTCATTTTCCAGTTTATTGGATTTATATTTATGATTTTTTTTATTTGTTTCAGGTACGATATGTTTGGAAGCTTCCTGGAACATCTTAGAATTCAACTTGGAAATACTACTTATAGGAACAAAACCTAATTCTGTTGCGCTCAGCTGTTGCGGTCTTGACCACCCCAGTAAAGGATAGACAAACGACCTCTCCGATAATTATTTCAGGAAATGGTAAGAACCTGGATGTTGCTCTAGTCACAATCATCATCTGCATAGACTTTTCTCAACTGGGTTTGGATCCGCTTCCAACATAACTGGATGTAGCTGAGTACCATTATTTTAAGGAGTGACTCCCCCCGCCTGACCTCCAGAACCGAGTTAGTACTGGATAAGACAATCCCTTTTGTAAGACTATCTGTCAGACTGTCGGGCCACTGACTGCCTGTAAAGACTGTCCAAAATATACAAATTACAGCTGAGACCAACGAGGCACGGAAAAAACTCGATAATATGTAATGGGTGGTCCTGGTCACCTATCCAAGGACCAACCTACGTGCGCACGGCATACTTGTTATAACATGGGATTCAACGGAAATAGCAAATGGGACCCATCGTTAATACCAAAAAAACAAAATTTAATAGTTAATACTAAAAATGGGATCGAAAACTCCACGACCCCACGAAAATAAATTTAAAACATTTGGTGACAAGTTTAAAAAAATTAAAAATAAACAAATCATTGTACATTAAAAAGAGCATCATATAATCATCACGCTATAGTCTAACCCCGGTATGGCATTACAAATTATCTTCGGATGACGAAAACTCCTCGAAAAGGTCTGCTTACTCATCCTTCCCCATATTTTAAAGTTAAGGGTCTGTAAAACCCGACAATATTGTTAAGAGGGTGAGATAAATTCTCCAAGTACCATTTAAGGTGTCTTTAGATTTGTTCCCTTTCTTCTAACGACATTTATTTTGTCGTTCGATAACGGCGAATACTGCTGTTTTCGTGTTAGCAAATGGTACAGCTTCTTAAAGTTTTTAGATAAAATCTGCCTTAACACTGAAATAAACAGTTTCTTCTAATTATCTAAGTAATTCTTTGGAAAAAATTGCTTGTGAAGATATCATCCTAACTAATATTATAAATGCGAAAGTAACTCTGTCTGTCTGTCTTTGCTTCACGCCTAAACTACTGAACCGATTTGTGTGAAATTTGGTACATACATAGTTTGGATCTTGAGAAAGGATATAGGATAGTTTTTTTTTTTTTTCGCGAGATAAACCAAAAATCTGCCGGAAGTCACTATTCCACGCGAACGAAGTCGCGGGCAAAAGCTAGTCTATCTATCTATATAAATAAAAAGAGAAGTCCTGACTGACTGACTGACTCATCAACGCCCAGCCCAAACCCTTGGACCTAGAAAGCTGAAATTTTGCACAGAGGTTCACTTTATAATGTAGACAAAGAACAAGGAAGGATTTTTCGATAAGGATTTAAATAGGGGATGAAAGTTTGTGTGAAAAATCGTCACGGGCGAAGCCGTGGGCAAAAGCTGGTAACAAATAATTATGCCTGTAATCCTCGAAGGGATAAGCAGAGGTGTCGGTATGTACACACATTTTGCCAATTATGGTAAGTTAAGTTCTTTGTAATATTTAATGGGGTGGGCCTATTGCCGTCTACCGGCCTCACGTCCAGGCCCTGGGCTACTACTGAGTAATTATTGATGGGAAAACCTTAAAAAACATTCTCCGAAATGGGAACTAAATCTAATGAAATAAAATCTTGCATACAAATTAATTTCTAATTATTTGTAAGGAAAAGCAACTCTCGGAATTTTCACGCAAGAGTTCACTTACAAAGGCTGCTCTAATTCATAATTATTATGAAAAATTACTGGTTTTTTCAATTAGTAAAACATTCCTCAAGTGCCGGGGGGGATAAATAGTTATTTCTTGTTTATATATGAACCGGGAGCACGCAACCCTAGTTACTGGAAAAAAGGGGAAAAACTGTAATATTCATTTTAATTAACGTGGAACCGACCCTGCAGGCTGCAGTCCAGAGGGATGAATATAAGTTGATACTTACTAATTACCTACTGTTGATAGTTAGCTTTCTAGCATGTAGGCAATCGCGACTGCTGAGCATAAGGTCCTGGGTTCGATTCCCGGGTCAGGCATTTTGTTATTGGGTTTTTCTATCAAGAATTTCTCAGTTGCAGTCTCAGAGACTGGATTTGTGCCCGGTTGATGACAATAAGCCCGCCCCATACCTATACTACACGGGAGTTAAACATTACTGGAGAAATATGGGTGTTGGATGTTCTATTAGGTACACCTCTACCTATAAATCCTTCGGGAATTACAGGCGTGATATTATGTTTTGTTTCTAGTATTAACTTTTGTCCAAAATACCACGTTTAAGATAACCGTTTTTTTTTTCTTTATTTAAAGGGCTTTATCGCTGAGCGATAACGTCACCCTGTAAAATTAACAATAACACTTTATCTAACAAAAAATATTTCAAAACAATTTTATGAAAACCTAAAACTTTAATCAGTACAGTAGGAGAAAATCTTTTAAAAGATCCTTCGCGTACATAATACTGAATGCATAAATTCAAATTGTTTATTCCATAATGCACACTTAATTGATTGTGAAAAATAGAAACAATTTAAACATCTCTATCAACCCTAGCCTAATTGCCTCGAATGCAATCATGAAAAAATTCCCGTAGTTACCACTACGGTCGCGACTTGACCCGACTATAGCCGGGTCAGATCTAGGTGCGTGCGGCCACGCCTATACTGTGCTATACGGTTTCTTTATCAGTCACACAACGTAGATTTCAGTAAACAAACTACGCCTTTTTTTGAGTTCAAACACAATCATGTTGGGACAGTTATCAATGCTTACTAACACATCATCATCAGCCTATAATATTCCTACTGTAGGGACTCAGGCCTTCTCTCTAGGAGAGGGATGGGCTATAATCCACCAAGCGGGCCCAGTGCGGGTTGGCAGATGTCACATATTTTCGAATATTTTGGTTCTAAGACATCCCGGTTTCCTCACGATGTTTTTCTTTATCGTTTTGAGAGTAGCGGTGATGAAATAAATTACACAAAGTAATGCTGTTCGTAAGTCGGGGCCGCCACCACTGGACCACCGCTGCTCATTGACACATGCTTACACTAAATGAACAGGATGGATTGGATGGAGGGCGATTTTTCAAAATACCATCTCAAATACAAATCTAAATGGTCTTGATCTTTGAATTCTGAGGTTTTTTCGGAACCCTTGGTTTAGTGTTATGTTATGTCTTCTTCTTTATCGTGTAGTTAGTGCCTAACCTGGTGGTAGAGTTTTTTTATTCTGGCCATAGGCCTCTGACTTGGCTTTGGAATATCTCTCTGTCATGTGGTTTTCCTTACGATGCGTGATGGCATGCTGTGTCGTGTATGACAATAATATGTTCCTAGTTAGATTACTGTAGTTACGTATGTCTACTGTGTCATCGGTCAGTAGTTCACCCTTAGAATACGCAATAGGTCATGGACGATTACTACTGAGACCCTATAGAAGGGTTTTCGTGTTTGTGGTAGTAGTTTATCATAGGAACTGACATTAGGGTATTGGAACTACATATTTGCAATCAAATAAGTGAGTGTTGATTGTCCTATTGATTGCTCAATGAACTCAGTTAGCATATTAACTGACAAACTTACCTAAAAGCTACATTATTTTTCACCCATATTTATATATCTAATTCCTCGATGGGTGGACTGTGTGAAGGTATGTTCGCCCCTATTACATGGGACTTAAACATATCAAGCAAAATGTGAGTGTGCTAATGGGTACCACTCTGCCTTATCCTTTGGGGATTACAGGTGTGATGTTATGTTAGTAACAGAACTTACAAAATAATCATTTAGATTCTCATGTTTAAAAAACATGTGCTCCAACATTGATGTCAGTATGTAACACAAACAAAACCCTTCTTGTGAGAGATATAGCTCATTATCTAAAACAATGGGCCGGGTGATAATACTCCCACAGACACAATGCAACACTGGGGCAATATAGTGTCCTAGTAAATAACTGCATTCTTACACTATTAGCTACTTTGTTACATAAGCTATGTATTCTGGGTAATAGACGGTATACGTTGCTAAGTAAGTAGCGTACTTCATCATCATCATTTCAGCCAAAAGACGACCACTGCTGGACATAGGCCTCCCCCAGGCGTCGCCACATTGACCGGTCCCGTGCGTCTCTCATCCAGCGGGTTCCTGCAACCTTGACCAGGTCATCGGTCCACCTAGTGGAAGGCCTTCCAACGCAACGTCTTCTGGTTCGCGGTCGCCATTCCAGAACTTTTCGGCCCCATCGGCCATCCGTTCTGCGAGCAATGTGCCAGGGCACATTGCTCGCCAGACTTAAGTGGCAATGGGCAGGCCCATTGCCACTTAAGTCTGGCGATTCTTCGGGCTACGTCGGTAACCTTGGTTCTCATGCGGATGTCCTCATTTCTGATTCGATCACGCAAGGAAACTCCGAGCATAGCCCTCTCCATTGCCCTTTGGGTGACTTTGAGCTTTCTGATGAGGCCCATTGTGAGCGACCACGTTTCGGTCCCGTATGTAATAACTGGCAACACACACTGGTCATAGACTTTCTTCTTGAGACACTGGGGTAAGTTGGACGAGAAGATACCGCGCAACTTCCCGAACGCTGCCCAGCCGAGTCGGATTCGACGATTGACCTCTTTCTCGAAGTTAGATCTACCCAACTGGACCGTTTGTCCCAGGTAGACATAATCGTCCACAACTTCGAGCGTAGAGTCTCCGATCTTGTTAGTAGCGTACTTATTTTACCAATACTTTATATTATTACATTTTATTTTCGACAATCTACTCGTATCATCTGCCCAGGCATTTTCCAATAATGCTGGGGTCGGAGTCCACTATGACTGGATGCAGCTGAATCTCTTTGTCACTCATAGGAACGCAGTTCAGATGTGTAAGTACTTTCCCCCCGCATTTAGACAGTTAGGTATACCTATGTTTAGTAAATTCCATTTTATAGGAGATAAACCTATTACTATGACAAATATTTTTACTAATGAAAAATTGCAAAAAAAAACTTTTTTTTTTTTTGTATTGTAGGTATAAAAAATAATCATATATAAATATCTTTCAGATATGTTAATAAATTCATTCTCTTTATTTCTACTTCTTTGTTGTTCACCACGGTACCACAAAACAATCACCTCATAATAAGCTCATCTGTAAACGAAGTAGGGAATATAGTACCCAAGTCTACATTTTATCTAGCCTACTAGGTACTACTTAGGTATTTCATGTTAAGGCTAAGAAATATTTTCTTCTTAGAAAAAGGCTTTAGGGTCCAAGTGTGTGCGTGGCTAGAAGTTATAAAGTAAGAGAAATTATTAAGGGGCACCGCGGCAACCGTTAGACCCTAGAGCGCCTCTATTTTTCCTAAATATACGCTGGTTATATATTTATGTGTGATAAATATTAATATCCTGGGATGCTAGTTTATCTAGGCTCCAGGATAAATACTGTCACTTCGGCAATTTATTTTATATGTAGTAGTTTGGATACCAATTTTAACTTGTAATATTCAGAATGTGTATCGTCGTCATTAAAGGACGATCCCTTACACAACACACTTTATGTACCTTTTTTTTTTTTTTTTTTTGGTGTGTGGAAAATCATCGAATAACCCCCCCCCCCGCTCTTGGGCAGAGCGAAGGGGAGTGTCAGACTTCTACTGACTAAAAACCAAACCCATGTTCCTTCTTCGCCCTTGTGTCGGAGCCGCGTTATCCTTCCGACAATCCACAGCCCCGACGGGACACTTTATGTACCTTCAACAGTTTTTAGGGTTCCGTATCCAAAGGGTAAAAACGGGACTCTATTACTAAGACTTCGCTGTCTGTCCGTCTGTCTGTCTGTCAAGAACCGCAACAGCTCACCACTGCTTACTCGTACCTTAGTTATTGTTACACCTACTACTTTTTACATATAAAAAAAGTTATCCAACCTCAAACATGACAAAAATTCGCACTCATTATTACTAACTCCATTCTATTTTCGCCAGTCACGGTAGTTAATCTTAGTAATTCATACAAACATGCCGTGATTTCGCTTCATTATACTGGAGTGGCCATAATGTCAATGAGAGACACGCGAAACTAAATTGAGTGAAAACACAAGTATTTTGAGAACGCCATACCTTGGGTTTATCGGCGTAAAAGTGGATGATAGTACTTTATTAGTACTAAAGTTTAGGTTGATTCTAGTACTGGAATTAGCGGGTGCGCCAAAGTTCACCTAAAATTTCAACTCCTATAATTGGAAATCCGAAAATGTTCTTCCTAACATTTTTCATCCTAACAATCGCAATTCCTAACTTCTCTGTCTCTAATGTTTTAATTCCGAAGCATTCAACTTCATAATGTCTGTAGCAATAAACATCTATTACACTATTATTTGTTTTCCTATATTTTCTCAACATAACCATCTTTTACACTAATTATTATTCAAAGTCATATCTTTTTTTTTGTTTATATTACTTTTTATTCATAATAATCAGTATTATAAAAGGTCCCATTAAAATAGGTGGACAAAATTTTAGAAATCATTCAGACCGCTAAAATAAGGACATTAGCAAAAAAAAAAATAAGAATAAGAAATAAAATACCTACTTTTATAGGATGAGTTTGTTCTAGAGTGCCGGCAATTTATTATTTTAAGTCAAAATAAAATCATTTTATATATTATAGTGTTTTTTTTTTGTTTAGATGTCTTTAGTTAGGCTTACTAAACGCTGTGTTAAAATTTGTCCACCTATTTTAATGGGACCTTATATACTATGCAAAGATATCCATAGGTTAGGTTAGGTTAGAACTGTGACCAACTACGCGCGAGCCGAGCGAGCGAAGCGAGCGGTGCCGCGGCAGCGGCCGGCGAGCGCTACCTCGAAATTGGTCGCGAAATTTTTCTAAGTATTTTTTTCATAGTGCCCCCAAGACGACACTCTGACCTGAATTTCATTCATTTATTTTATTTCAAGACAAAAATCAGTGAAACGAACTTTAATCATTCTAAACAGTTGTATGAGTGAAAATATTATGGTAATTATGTTTAGGAATAAAAGCGTTAGGATAAAAAACAGTAGGAGTTTAAATATATTTACACTAATGATATTATGAATTCCAATTTTCGGAAACATGAGTGTTATGAACATCGTCGGTAGGACTACAAATAGTATGAATGAAAACTTTAGGATGAAAAATTTTAGGAAGAGTGATCATTCGGATTACAAATCGTTAGGAAGAACAATTTCGGATAAAGAACTTTAGGTGAGCCAATATGGACCCGGAATTAGCACTTTGTAATTAAATTATAACTCTCGCATTCTATTAATAATGATGTAGATTATAAGTACCTACCTAAATTATTATGATTGTATTATGATGTTGTGAATCATAGTAATAATTTAAATTAATAAGAGGTGTAAAATTACCTTTATCTACCCAAATATCATAAACCCTCTATAATGCGTTCAAAAACCATAGGCAATGACCAGCATTACCAACCAGATTATACAGAACTGTAATGAGCTCATAACCTACTGAAAACAGAAGGTTTAAATTTGGAACAGGTGTCAAATTCAAGTGAGTGTGCTATTCTAGTATATAAATTAAAACAGATACCTATCGATACGAAACCCCAATTCAGTATGATTTTAATTATAAATCGCACGACATTTTGATCTCGAGTGACACAAGAATAGTGACTTTGTTCGTTTGCGTAAGATTTTAAAAAAATGGCAGGTATATATCCAAAACGCCGCCATCTCGAGCTGTCATTTGTTCGTTAGCTTTTTATTTCCAGTTACGAGTAGAAATTAGAGTAAAATTTTCTGATAAGTTCTTTATTTCTGTCGAAAATGAGTGATAGTGACTCAGAAATTGACATGAACACTCCGCCAGATATCGTAAATGCAGCGACGAATGCAACTAATAACCTGTTTATTTTTTATTGCATTACACTGGTAACAATGCTGGTCATTTCCCTATGGTTCCTGAACCCATCATAGAGCCCTTATGATATTTGGGTAGATAAAGTAGTGTATGCAACTATACATAATTAGGCATTACAACACTCGTGTGATGCTATTAAGATACTCGCCTTCGGTTCGTTTCTTAAACCCACACTTGTGTTGTAATGCCCTTCATTATGCACAGTCGCATAAACTACTATTATGGAAGTCTTGTCCTTGCGATCATTTTTCTGTTCCTCACCATACCTGGGACGTGGGAACCTTCTTGTTTCGGAGATATTGGAAGTCAACGTTTAACTCATATATTTTATGGTGTTAACTTTCCTATAATGACCCATTTACTATTCAATGCATTATCACAATGTTTTTAATGCGGAGTTTGGCCGTAAAACGTGATTTTTCACCACAAAAAAAGGCGTTTCCAGTAATATGTTTTGCATATAATTAAGCGACTTAGTTTGATTTACTTGAAATAACAAAAAGAAAGTAAACAAGTAGCAACGTAGCACCAAATTTTCGTAGCACAGAGGTACGCTGAATTAAAAACATCAAACGATCCTAAGCCCGAAACCTTTCGGCCTAGGCCAGGCAATGCAATCCCCCAGAGAACCATTTACTTGCTAGCCTAAAGGCATTTCTGTTAGACGTGCGCCTGGGATTCCATTTCAGCAAGTCTTATTGGTACCTCGTTTGTAGATAGTGTTATAGATATATTTTGCAGGAGGATGTTTCTTTGTATTTTCGTCTTTAATCAGTATAATACAAAGTCGGTTTTACTGGCTATTTGTAATTGCGTAGGGTTTCAATGGGTTTTGATACGGTTTCCACGATCATTAGGACTATCATTTCTAAAAGAATTTATTCAAGATCATTAACAAGTATAACGTACTTACGTATATCGAATTTACCTTTTTATTGGAGGTTGAGAAATCATCAAATGACTTCTCCCGCTCTGGGGTGAGCGGAAGGGAGAGTCGGACTTCTACTGAATTTAACCACCCATGTTCCTTAGCCTTTTGTGTCCGGGGCTGCGGTATCTCTTTCGAACTTGATGATATATATTTACTACATCACTGACTGAACGGGTTTCGCTTGGCCGAACTTTGAGATGTGTATAACATCAGAAATCGAAGAAGATCATACGTATTTCGTACTATCAATATTTCTTTTTTAGCTATGTCGCCTAAACAGTGTACAGTCGTCTCGTTTACAAAGCACAATTACATTAATTGTAAACATAATACTAATGAAGTTATTACAGCTAAAAACTCTTTTAATGAACCTCTAGAGACAAGATAAATGAACAAAAAATATTTGAAATAAATATATCATGTAGCAAGCAAAAGAATCATTATTGTGTGTTCGTGTCCGTGTTCTCCTCGAACCACACATTCGTAACGAAACCAATAGTGAACGATATATTTTCATTTCTGAATTTTCCTGAAAGATATCGCGTTTTTTGCATGTATTTGTACGGAAAACGACTCTTATCATGATCATTTATGTCTCACTTTGATTATTTTATCAATGTTAATGATAGCATGACGGTTGACAGAAACGTGTTGCGCCGACCCCACACGAGACAAGGGCATGAAGATGATGATTAATTTCTTCATTAATTGACTATTTTTGGTTAAGATAAACAGTGCTATAATTTATCTTAACTAACAGAGAGATCTTTTGTTTTTTGGAAAAATAGGCACTCAGAGTAGATCTATCACTGATTTATAACTATAGGCACTAGGTATAGCTGACTGCTATAGATTTGGGTCTACGCGAACGAAGTTACCGGCAAAATCTTGTTATTTTAAGATTACAAAGACAATTTCTTCTTAAAACAGAATTGATAAACGCTAAAGCTATCTGCATGTAAATTCAAGTGTAATAGTTAACTGTACCTAGATATTCGTATTACTAGCTGATGATGAGCAACAAACTTTCCCCGTCTCGATGTATTTAATGGGGTGTGAAACTATTTGGCATCACCGTATGCGTTGGCGCCATTATCCGCTCGATATAACATCAGTACTGCACCCTATCTATCGGCTATAAATAGGTTGTATCTCGTTAATTCTAGCATCAAATATTGCATACTGTTTACATACCAAGTTTTATAGTCACAGATGAAGTACCTATTAGGTTCAAATCTTGAGGGCGTAGAAAAAGTGACATTCTAACAATGATTCACTTTTTTTTTACTTTTCTGCAATCTTCGTTTGATTTTAGTATAATTTCAGAAACTTTGTTATTGCAGTCAAGGGCCTCAAGGGGGAATTTAAACACAAGCCGCAGGCGTCGTTGTTATAGAGCCAAGAATTGCAGTAACAAATGTAACAAAAGCCCATTAGTATCATACGAAGTTTATACAATACACTTTCGACGAATAGAACCTAATCGTAGAGCACACAATGGCCAATTTTCGAGACAGTATTTTGAAAAACGAATTCCTATTGGATTCACAACTGTTAAAAAATTTCAACCCCGTTGAAATTCGTAGAAGCTAAAAAGGCTTTGAAAGCAATTATACTTGAGTGACAATCGTCAAGACTACTACATTTGAGCCAAAATACAGATACAAGCGTCGCCTTAGATAAACTTTGTTTAGTGCCAGGTAATTCGTAGAGATCTTGGTTTATCTAATAACATAATAGGCCCAATAAATTGCTAGGATACCTAAGTAGGTATCGTACTGAATACCACCACCGTACAAAATGATACTACCTTAGAGATCTTGGTTTATCTAATAACATAATAGGCCCAATAAATTGCTAGGATACCTAAGTAGGTATCGTACTGAATACCACCACCGTACAAAATGATACTACCTTACCAGACATACTTGTAATTCTTTTTTTTTTTTTTTTTTTTTTTTAATTTCATTATAAACATTTTTATATTCTCATAGAAGAGACTTTCAATCTAATAAATTATTAAATACAAATAAAAAATAATTAAGCTAAAAATTTAAACTAAAAGTTAATACTTACATATATACAAAGACCAAATAAGACACTTAGGCGTCCTAGTACTCCTCCGCATCGCCGACAACCGGGAACGTGCCCAGAAGACTGGCAGCATTGCCACGTTGAATGGCAATGCTAATCCTTTGACCTAAGAATGAGCCAGCCCTCTGGTCGCGCGAAGTGTCGACTAGACGGCGCGAGATTTCCTTGAAAAGGACACGTGCACTCGGTCCCCATGGCCCGAGCGTCTCGACCCCAAACGGTTCAAAACTATAATTACCAATGAGGTTACAGTATTTGCGCCGCTTGAGGGACTCAGCAGTTGCAGCAGCAGCGCCCGCACAGCCCGCCGTGCTTGCAACGTGAGATGGCGCAAGGGTGTCGACACAAGTTGCATCCCACACCAAAGGCCTACCCACCTTCCAAGGCACCAACGTCATGCCATCTGGTCTCTTCCCATCGTCACGTACCAAGCCGTTAGGTTCTAAAACCGCTGGTACGCCGGCGCTGGAAAGAGCTCGACGAATAATGTCGTTAATACTGGCGTGTCGTGCAATGCGACCAGCGCTCCTGCAGCAAGACAGGCCATGGTGTCCGAGGCTGTCGACAGCATCACCGCAGTGACAACGATGCGGAGCAACACAAGGTGTGCCTAAGCGTAGACTTGTAGCGACCCGGAAGGATGAGTCATCCATCATAGTGCCAATGGTGGATGACGGGAGTGCCTGAAGCCACAAGCCCGACTCCCACTCTCCCACAGCCAGCAGACGAGCACGCTCCACAGCATTGATTGACGTGTTTAAAAGGGTATTACGTACAATACTGCAGAGCGGCTCGTCCCACCGTCTCTGGGAGGACAGGTTGTCGGGTAAATCCGTATTGGGACAAGCCATTTTCCAAGCGTTCAACGCATCGGTCAAAAACGGTACCTCAAAATCAACCAGTGAGGAAGAAAGAATATTCCTGGTTAATTTTTCTGTACCGTAGATCGAGGAAAGGAAGGCTGGTAAACTAATACTTGAAATTTTGTATTGTATGTAGCTACTTACCTTAATTATATAGGTACTTTATGTTGTAGCAAATTCCTAATACTTATATAATTATAGTAAATAAGAAAACATTTCGCTCTAGTGATTATATTGTGTAAAGTATTGTCATGATTATTGGTTAATAATTATTGTAATATTCTTGATAATTTAAAAAAAAACCCTAACTTAGTTTGTTGTAATTTTTCTGGCCGGCAGTATGTTGCTAGCAACACAAGCTGTCTATGTTATACATAGTATAATATGTATTAATAGTCTGTATTGAAGACTTTTCTTTTGTCTTTGTTTAGTTCACTCTCTCTTCCAAAAACGCTGCAAAAGCTAAGACGTGTGTCCGTGTAATTTGTGTTGAATTCGTTATAATTATATAGTTTTGACTGTGCCAAACTTGGACTCTTTATTTAAACCGACCTACTACAGTCCGCAACCATCGAAGAATCTAACATTGGTCAGTTCGAGCCGATTGAGTTCAAGCATTGCATTACTACACGTGCGAGTGAAAGAAGAATTCCCAATTCTTCTTTCACTGACTGTAGTAGGTCGGTTTAAATAAAGAGTCCAAGTTTGGCACAGTCAAAACTATATAATTATAACGAATTCAACACAAATTACACGGACACACGTCTTAGCTTTTGCAGCGTTTTTGGAAGAGAGAGTGAACTAAACAAAGACAAAAGAAAAGTCTTCAATACAGACTATTAATACATATTATACTATGTCTATCATAGACAGCTTGTGTTATCATCTATTTTGATGATGACAGTACAATAACAACAGTGCATTCACCCCTGGAAACCACTTCGGGAAAACAAGTTGAGTACTAACATATTCCAGAACTTAACCTAGGATTCTTTCTATCCCAAGTTTGTTGACATTGCAGACTAGAAAAACAAACAACGAAACGATGTCCCTCCTTGTAGGAACCCAGTGTTTTTGTGAGGTTTACGACTCAACCTTGTTATGGAAGTGCCAATAACACCCTTGGGCCGTTGACCTTAGGATTCATCTCGCGTACACGTCACATGCGGGCTTGTCATTACTATATTGATCGGGAATAGGGCTGCCAGATTTTATCTCAGTGCATGAAAGATGAGACGATACTTGATAGGGTGGTGCAATTTCCTGTAGAGATTTCATTTTGAAGATCGACAAGCTCTGTACCTATAATGTTTGGTAGTCGTGGTGGAAGGAATCTCAGCGAAAACCTAATCAAGCTTAACATGATTTTACTGCTAAATTAAAATTTTTAGTTAAGTCTGATTTTTACACGGAGTATCCGTGTAAAAATCAGACTTAACTAAAAATTTTCGGAAAAGGCAAGGCAAACGATAATGGTTAAAATATACATTTATTTTTCGGTTTCTAGCTGAACACCAGTAGTTTACATGGAGTGACTGCCTATGTGACCTACACAAACTAGTTAGTACTAGGTAATACGATACGTTGTCAGACTTTCCGGACTACTGTAATAACTGTCAAAGATCCACAATTGGCATTCCAAAGTCAACCAACAACAAGTACACAAACAGTCAAGTTTTCCAGCCATGCAAAAGTTTTTGACGGCAGCTATCATAATATCAAGAAGCGTAGTATTCTCAAATATCTCTAAAATCGAAAATCTTAAATCGAATGAAAAATCTTGTACCAGACTGAAATATCCTACCACCATCCCTATCAATATCGCCGTCTATTCCCGTGGGAGATATAAAATTTTAACAGACCGCTTTGGGACTGTTTCTGAAGCGTCTGTCGGTAAAAATGTCGGGATAACACAGGTTTACATCCGGAATCGAACTCTCTAACTGCGGGATATGAAGGGACTGTTCTTTTCTTATAAAAAAAGAAAGAAAGAAAAAATATGTTATTATTGTTTTTAATGGGTGGACTTGTATGAGAATTGCTCGTGTTTTGTAGTAACTAGTAATATTGCCGAACTGACCGTCACATGATACTGAGTGTTTCCCGTCGTGGCTGCGGTTGTTCGAAAGAGATACCGCGGCCTTGACACAAAAGCCTAAGAAGGAACATGGGTGGTTTTTAGTCAGTAGAAGTCTGACACTCCCTATATACCGCTCAGCCCAGGGCGGGAGGAGTCATTTGATGAGATTCCAGCTTTAATTCCTAGACGCTTTTGGTATTGATGCTCATCAGAATCAAATCCCGAAAGAGTACCTACACAGTCACGCCCTTCATCTCAGGTCAGTTCAGCTGTCCCAACCGACAGAATTTTTGGCGCTTAGTTCTTCGGTGTACTACCATTTATTGCAACGACCTGTGACGCAGAGTGTGACTGTGTAGATTGAAAATTCATTATTCATGGATTCTATGATAATTCAAAAGATTTTTGCATAAAAATGGAAAGGACGCAGCTACATCAGCATCAGCTTTATGACATTCTCCTTTTCAAACTCAAAGCATTTATTTCAATTAGACCATTACAGGCACTTTTGAATGTCAATATGTATAAACATAATAGGTAAATTATTATTATTACAATGGTATTAATTCATTAGACGCCTATCAGCTGTGTGAGAGAGTTAATTACAAGAGACATCGATTTAAATAGTTGTTAATTAAGGGCATACTCTAATTTGTAATTAGGTCGAGTCGAATTGATCTTCGTGAGACGTAGGTAAGACAGATCTACACAGAAATAGATTGGTAAAGAAAATGTTGTAAAACGGCTCTTACTGTTACGTTACTTGACTGTTACTTTATGTGCAAAAACTCACAAATATTGTCAGTTTCACTTTGCAATTTTCTAGTTTTCTAGCTCCACAATGCTGAGAATGTTAATGAGATAGATAATTACGCCACTGTCAAATTGTCATCAGCTTTCAGTTTACCGGATGCAGCAGTACCTAATGTACGTGGAGCGACTGTCTATCTGACCTCCGCAATCAGTGTCATTGCAGTCACTATATAGGTAACATTTACTCGTAACGACTGTTGAATATCTATAAATGCTCTCGCAGTAAAATACATGAAAAATTCCAAGCACGGCCCTCTTGTAAAATTGCATAACCCGTAAAAGAAAAACGTGCCATTCATATCCCAAATATTCCAATTTGAAACTAACCCCGTGCCTCTTCAATGAAAATAAAGTCTCCCAATTTTATACAGGGTTATCTACGGAAATATACGTGTTCGTTTACGTGTGTTTACGCCGCCGTGCTGTTTACATTGTTTTACAAGGGCGAACCAGATTATGTAACCTGTGTCTATAAAACTGTTCGAAATCTATAGAAGCAAAAAAATAATAATAATAATAATATTCTTTATTATATAAAACAGATTGTAGCAGTTTATAACAAATTTCACAACTGTTATATTAAAGATTAACCGTGTATGTAAGCAGATTTGTTGGAAACAGCTGTTTTTTTAATACCCGTTAAAATAATCTATGTGGGAGATTCAGAATGGTTATGCTGACTAAGTAGTAACCGTTTTTACGTCACGTCGGTTTCCCTTTCATATTTTATAGTACTACATCATATTTTCCAATGTATGCAAACAAACGAGAAATATTTGATGTTCTAAAGTTCTAAGGTGACTACACAGGTAAAGCCTCCTAAACGCAAAGACTGCCGCAATTCTATAATAATTATGTATAACTATTTGAAATGGCAATAGGAGTTTTAATCATTCATCAGAGTTATAATAAACATAGGGTATTAAATAGCTATTTGTTCGAAAGAGTCACCGTTGCCTTGGAACGCAAAAGGTATTAGGAAGAGCATTGATGGGTATTAGTCAGTAAGAGTCTGACACTTTCTTCTGCTTAACCCAAACCGGGAAGAGACATTTGATGATATCCCATCATTTAAAAAAAAAGGTAGCTGCCTTCATTTAGATTTTACATAGATACTAGTTTTTTTAACTATTTGAAATGGCAATAGGAGTTTTAATCATTCATCAGAGTTATAATAAACATAGGGTATTAAATAGCTATTTGTTCGAAAGAGTCACCGTTGCCTTGGAACGCAAAAGGTATTAGGAAGAGCATTGATGGGTATTAGTCAGTAAGAGTCTGACACTTTCTTCTGCTTAACCCAAACCGGGAAGAGACATTTGATGATATCCCATCATTTAAAAAAAGGTAGCTGCCTTCATTTACATTTTACATAGATAGGTACTAGTTTTTTGATCACCAATATCTTTAAAAAACTTATTCACATATTAAATCTTCTGATCCAGATTGAACATACTGAAGGGCCTGGGCCTTTCCCGTTTGAATACGATAAAAATGTCACGGAGTATTCGTGAATTTTCCGTGCGTTATATGTGTATGTGCGTGAACGTTTCGTACGTATGTGTGCGGGCTCAAGGCGAAAAGCTATGGCTGTAATATTCATTCATTAGTGACGACCATCCGTCTTACTTATAGGGACGGGCGTGCGTTATCGATAGATAATTTTATTGTAATGATGGGACATTATTTTAGTCACTTTTGTTGTATCGTTTATCGTTTTTTAATTATTTTTGGGCTTTGGCATTTAAATTAATTCACTTAGGGTCTAGGTCAAGTCACTTTCAATCAGTGATCAGATAAGTGATAACTGACCGAGTCAAACCGAAAGAAATTAAAATTCTTATTAGACCATTACATTATTTATTGTATTATAAGCTTTTCTGTTATTTTCTAAAAAATAGATATAACAGTATTAGAATAAACTAAAATACAACAATCAAAGAACAAAGATCGAACAACATCAAAAACTCCAATCAATCTATTAATCAATTAAATTAAAAACTTTATGAATATAAATTCAATTACTAAGGCACACAGAAAATAAATGGAATGTTCCATTTTACCTGATTTACAGCTGCGGTTGAGGCGATGGAATGTTTTCATTCGTTAGCGGGCTCAAGTACCTAGTGCACTGGGTCATGCGGACATAGTCCTACTTCTCACTACTGAAATAACTTCGGGGCTCGTGATTTTTTGTATGAAGGAAATTCGAGGCGAGGCTTTAGTTGAAAATGGTTTAAATGGAATGGATTTGGAGTTTCTTTTGTTGAAACGCAAGTATGTAAGTAGATTGGTTGATTGGATTAAATGTTTCAGGCTTATGATTTTACATGTTGTTGAAGGATTTAATCACTTATTTGTTAACTTTTATTTTAAACTAGCTGGTGCCTGCGGCTTCGCCCGCGTGTATACTGTAAAAACAATCCTTGATGCGGATTATATCATTCTAAAATTTCAGCTCGATCGGTGCAGAACTTTTTGAGTTTTTGAAGCGTACACAAACCAACATAACATTTTTATATATAGATAGATTGGTTTCTATCTTTAAAAGTATGCATATCAATTTACAACGAAAACAAGTAGTTATTTTTAGTTATTATTATGTACTCTACACTGAACAGAAAAAATTCTGTTCTGTGGTACTCTATCACAATGTTGTTTTACTTAACCCATAGAACTGGTAGAAAATGCCTTGTAGCATTAAGTCCGGCTATTTAACACCAATGTACATGAAGTTTAAATAAATACATTTGTATTATGTCCTCCAGTCAAAGATTCCTAAACTTGAAAAAAAAAACAATGTTAAAGTGTTTCTCCCTCTTTGTATGTGTTTCATCGCTAATCAATGTTACTTTGCTATCTATACTGTGGATGCAAAGGACATAATAGCTATTCAGTAATCTGCGAGTATACCACAATACAATAACACACTCGTCTCTACCATAATTGTGTCATAACGACATTTACATAACAATGCGAGCTAACGAAGCAATCGATAACTAACCCGACTGTGCACATCACTACTCGTCGCAGTCATCACGTCGAATATAATCTCACCTTTTATTCCTGTCGCGCGACAAGAATGCGTAAACAAAAATTCCCGCAATTCTACGTATTCGTGGAATTGGAACGGGATCATTTGGGGGTATCCCGGGATGGCCTTGCCACGTCCCTAATAGTCCATTCCAGTCGACCTGAGCTAGATTATACTGGTATTACGCTAGTAATAACTGCGATGTGTAAGTGCCAAATTGTCATGTTTTACATGATTTTATCGTGAGCGAAAATGTTGGCTTAGGTTTAACGTTTTATAGAAAGTGTTGATCGCCTAGAATTGGAGATTACTTTAGTTTAGTAAGCTTTTCTTTTATTGGCCAATTGGTTTTTCTTTACCGTCTAGTCTAGGTGAAGCGTCAGCTTACGTGAGGTAATTTTAACGCGTACCACGCTCCGCCAATCGAACTGTATTTTCTGCCTTCGTTTTTACTTTAAAAGCTTCATAGGGTATCCTGTAAAATATTCATACGTTATCATTTTGCCAAGCCAACCTTTTGGTGTCGGCTTCCAGTCTAACCGGTTGCAGTATTTGACATGGGGCGACTGCCTATCTGAATTCCACAACCCAGTTAGTACTAGGTAATACGATACCCCTTGGTCAGACTGGTTGATAGACTTTCAGGCCACTGACTACCTGTAACGACTGTCAAAGACCTGAAAATGACAGCCGGGACCTTCGGCTTAACACAATTTCCGAGGCACGGAGGAAACCCGGTATGTTTTAAGTGGTCACCCATCTACCTATAGTCCAACCTAAGCAAGCGCGGCTTAAGGCGAGTTTGCAGTACTTTGTTTTTATGAACGCACGACCTCACCCCCCGCACTGACTGAGCGATATAATGCCAAAATTTTGATTGTTTTTTCTTCTTGGAGAAAAATGATAAAGAAATTATACAATATGTTTTCAACATTTACTTCAGAATAAAAAGTTCTATCTACTGATATATAACTTCCATATAAATTCATGATGAAATAAATGTCTTAGCAGTACACGTTTTAAATTGTGATTTAGAGTCATGTTTGATAAAAAAAAATATCGAGCCGATCATTCTAAATCGCGTTTCTATCTTTACGATTTACTTGAGAGTATGTTCAATTTTTATGCAATGATTTTTATTTATTAAAAAACTCATATTTAGTTCGATTTTCAAAGGTTCAAAAATCTTAAAAAGTACTGCAACCCCGCTCGACCCGAGCTCGAAATATTCATACGTATGCCTACAAAAACAGCTTGTTATCATTTTCTGTAGTTATTTGTTTCGTGCCATTCTAATAAATCGTTGCGTCATTAGAGGGGCGCTAATGAGGGAAGAAGCCGACTCGACTTAAAATATGACATGCTTTCAAAACATTACACTGCTGAAGAATGCTCGGGAGTTGTGCCCTTTTCTTTGGTAATTAACAGGGAATTATGAAAGGTTTTAAGAAACTACGTTTGTAGAATAGAAATAGAGGTTTTTAGCTTTTGGAAATGTGATTTAATACGGTTAATATCATCACGCTAATTAAATAACTGCCTCGTTGATCGACTGCTGAGCATGAGGTCCTGGGTTCAATTCCCAGGTCGGGCAAAGTATTATAGGGTTTTTCTTTCATGAATTCCTCAATAGCAGCCACAGAGACTGGATTAGTTTCCGGTTGATGGTATATAGGCTCGCCCCCTAATACATGGAACTTAAATATAACTGCAGGCGAAATGTGGGTGTACTATAATTAAGTATGCGTCTGCCTACCTAACCCTTCAGGGATTATATGCGTAATGTTATGTATGTGTGTGATAAAAACAATGTACTCAACTGCGTCTAACATAGTTCATGTAACCAGGAAATTGGTTTAAAAAAGTCCTAAACAGAATACGATTGAAACAGCCACAATATTAGAGCCGAAAATAGGACGTCTGGTTTTGGCACAGCAGTGCAAGCCGGGTTGACTGGTTAATGGTTTAATAAGTAGAACATATCCAGGAAGTATTTTAGTTCCTATTAGTGCTAACTTTTTGGTACAGTTACAGGGATCAATTTAAAGAACTTTCGCATGTAATGTGATTTCTATTGCAACGATAAATAGTTAAATTGATAACAACTTATTTAGCAAAAAAATAATTTTAATTGCCTTCTCATCATCATCATCACACACCCGAAACCACTCACTGCTGGGTAGCTTATCTATAGGGCTTAAACAAACTAAGTTTCCAGTGGTCCAGTGTCCACTTAGTCCTTTTAATTATCGATCAATGATACTTGTCATATGGGTAACCAAAACTTCCAAAATAACCCTGCAAGCCACAGCACCACAGTCTAGGTTTGTCTTTTGCAACTCCTCCGCTAGTTATTTCTGATTAATATCGATGCGGGATCTAAGACAGTTAAATTGTGTCTCTAGGACCTCGTCGAGGTTCATTGTCTCGGCCCTTTTCTGGGGGTCGGCACTTCTGGCTTTCAGGAGCTACGCTATATCTTAACCACTGAGGTTTAGATATAGCGTAGCGGACTTAAAACTAGAGTTACAACAGGAAATGTATCTCTTCCAAAATTGTAACAAGGGTAGTTATAAATACGTAGAGCAGTGCAGATGTTTGGTCGGCCATATTGGCATGAGATGTATGCGCGTGCGACGGTTAAAAGCCGGATATGTCAATAGGAACCATTGTTATTTGTAACAGATTTATGTTACACCGGAAATATTGTGTTTGCTAGCGAAATATTTGCATTGGTTTGTCTTTGTTCAGTTTCTGGTTACTTGAATTGTGAAAATTATGAGACCGGATACAAGACGTATACGACACTGGAGAACCCCTGGACGCCAACAGCGATTAAAATCCTGCCAGGAAGTCCATCCTTATAGTGGTGGAACCATCATGGTATGGGCGGGTATTTGGATCGGCGGAAGAATTGAGTTGATCAGCATCACGTGACCCTGACGCGAGTTTGAAAGTACAAAAAAAAGTGTTCAGCGCCGCTAAAGAAGTTTTCACTTCAAAATAAAATAATGATAAAAACAACTGTCAAAAAATCATAAATACAAAAGTCACGTCTTCGATTTCTACAAAATGCAATAAAGATATCCTCAGAAAGTTTGTGCTGGCTTGAAGTGACACGCAATTTGTATTAAAAACAAGGCTAGCGGAATATTTGCATAACAAACAAATGCTATCCAATTCATTTTGAAAATTCAAAATGATGCAAGAAATGTTGTTGAATTGTCACTTTCAAGCAAACAAATTTTTCAAACATTGTTTTAGTGGCATGTATTAAGTGAACTAGAAAGTGTTTTATGCAGTTATTCTGCAGGTGCAAGAAAGTGTATTTCATCATCTACTTAGCTGTTTCCCAGCTATGTTGGTGTCGACTCCCAGTCTAACCGAATGCAGTTTGCAGTCGGGTAATACGATACCCTTTGGTACGACTGGCTGTCCGACTTTCAAGCCACTGACTACTTGTAACGACTGTCAAAGAGGTTCCCCCTTGCCTGGTGGTCACCCATCGACGGATCAACCTAGGCAGGTGCAGTTTAAGGTGGATGTTCACGGTAGCCCGCGAAATTCAAATTTTCTTAAGTTTTTAGCGATTTGCAGGCCAGTGCTACGTTGTATGTTAGTAAAAATATGATTCGCGGCTGTAAGACGTATGCAGTTACAGAATTATTATCATCAAAATCATCATTACGACCTTTTGATGAAATAATCATTCATGAGAGTTACATGAACTTGGAGGGTTGTAATGATGATTTTGATGATTATAATTCTGTAACTGCATACTTACGTCTTACAGCCGCGAATCATATTTTTACTAACATACAACCTAGCACTGGCCTGCAAATCGCTAAAAACGTAAGAAAATTTGAATTTCGTGGGCTACCCTGGAACATCAGCCTTAACCTGAAGATTGACTCTAGCCACTGGAACGATTTAGTCACAAATTCCTAAAGTGCAATTACTTATATCTTAATTTACATTTAAATTCTAGCCAAGTCTCGTTTGTAAATAGATGGGCTTAAGTTTCGTGGGTGGCGTAAAATATGAGTCAGGAACTATGACTAAGGACGATGGGCCATCACGTCCCACCTTCGTCTAGCTGGATTGTTCACTGTTACGAGAATATAATGTATTTTAACTGTATGACTTTCAAAAGCCGATTACATTCTGGGCAATGAGGGGCAGATAATATTATATAGCAAAACGTTCATTAAACTTTTCTTGTTGGCTGTGATTCATAGATCGTTGACAGCTTTTATGGCTATACAGAAGCGCAAAAATCCGCCTTACCGTCATGTATGTATCGTGTTACTCAGTCAGTTCAGTTAATCAATGGTTCTACGTCAATATTGCTACCTGAGCTGTTACCAGTTTGACTGGAATCTGACCTCAATATAGTTATAATAATAATAAATAATAATAATATTCCACAACTATCACACAACGCCATCTAGTCCCAAGCTAAGCAGAGCTTGTGTGTGAGTTGGGAAAAGACTTGGCAGACGACGATGCGAACTGTCAATAAATCAAATGAAACCCCCACTCCACTCCTTCCAAAATCCTCACATTTTTATCCTTACGATTCCCACGCTTTAAAATAACAAGACAACTAATATCATACAATATGGTTACAACATCAGAACTCATACGTCACAATTTAATCATAACATTCTTCCCATGAACACGTCTTCCATAAATAAATAAATCTGAAGCTCGCGTACATTCTAATGTTGCATGGGAAACTGCACCACTTCCTGTGACGTCAGAGAATTGAACCCACGTCCTATGCGATGCACGTGCGGACATACGACTCCTAAATAAGATATATTGACGGGAACAGAGCTAGATGAGCCAGATGACCCACAGAAAAACCCGTCACGTAAAATTAGTCGACGAAATTACGTTGATGCCGGTTTGACTGACTGATCGTCAGAATGCAACGTCATCCGTCACGAAAAATTTGTCAACGAAATTACGTTGCGGTTCGACTAACTAATTATCAGTGACGCAAATTCCGCTCAAACCGTTTGTATGACACCGAATGCTATGTATTTTGTACGATTCGTCCGCTTGTTGACATTCCGCATCAAGTTTGACATAAACGGCAGAGTGCAACGTCATTCGGTGCAAAAATTGTAGGGAAAAACATAACACTCTTTTTTTTGGGGCAGTCGTGTAAAAAAACAAAAAGCTGTCAGGTTTTACCCGAGGAGGTCAACTGAAACTTTTCCAACTTTGAAAAATATTCTCAAAGACTTCAAAGAATTACCACGCTTTTATAAGTGACAGTTCTTTGTTTACGAAATATTTTTACGTCCAAAGAGTTATTAAAAATTTGTAACAAAGAGGCCCAATTTTCTTGCTGACAATTTAAAAATAAATAAAGTCGTTCATTCTTGCCCAATTCGTTGGATGGGTTTTTTTTTGGTGTTTTTTTAACGCGTCGAGACTGTAGCCAAAGCATGATTAAGCCGTCTTGATAAATGGATTTCAGGAAAATCTTTATGGTTTAATGGTTTAAAAAGGGAATCTGAAAGTTCTGTGAGTTTTTCTTACAATTTATTTTTGTTGTTGTCTTATTGTATTATTATAATAATATTGAACTCAAGACGCCTGCGAATTCAAATAGGTAACAAAAAATCATTTTGTTGTACCTAAGTTAAATGTTTTAGCAACCCAACTTTCCTATTGGTGAATTCGGCAACTCCATCAAAAATTATCAGGCTAAATTGTATTCTGATGGCCCCAGCACTCACTAAGATCATCGGTCCATCGCACAATGTTTCGTAACTCAATCATTCATTATTTAAAGTACCAAACCATAGAAAACAAAAGTCATGGGCAGTGATAATAAGCAAACACCCGAGATAACACCACCGGGGGCTATATTTAACACAACGTTAAGATCGAGCCGCGAATGATAAGCGCTAACAAAAGATCAACTTTCGCTTGTTTGCCAACTTCACCCAGATTCGGTACAGTTGTAACTGAAAGTAAAATTAATTTATCGTTTTTCTTATCTATTCAGTATTATCCTTCTTCTCAATAGCTCTCAAAGAAAGTCTTTTAGTCATCGCCCACAGGTTTCTCATTCACAAAAAGTTCTGAGTTTCTGATTTTGTTCAGAAACTCCGTCTTGAAAGCTGGCAAAGTTCTAAACGAGAAAACAGTACAATGAAACCTTTTGTTCAAAGTTGAATTGAGAGAAAATGATCCATAAACCACATCGAGTCTTAATCCAAACTTATGAAACTACCATTTTCTGGATCAATAGTAGAAATAACACAATAAACTTGTGAACAAATGTCTGTCCAGTCCAATACACTTAGTTTTATGGAGGCAAGAAACTTAACATTATCATGAAAGGAATCCCGATTGTCGACTGCTGTTTAACTTTTATACGAGATTCAGCACTCACGTATATTAAAACAAAGAACAAAAACTTTCAAACAAGTCGCTTCCTAGAACCATGATCGGTGTTGCCGTCGAAAAAATTAAAAAAAGCAATAAATAAAAGTGATTTTGTAACGGAAATGCGTAGTTGTGTGTGACGCTTGTCACTGGGCGGTCATTTCTGTGTCCCGGAGACATCAGTTAGGGAAGACAGATTCGTCTTCAAGATGGATGGGGGAACGTTCACATGGTGATGGTCTTATGGTTCAGCGGAAATATTATTAGGATTAAATCGAATTAATTACGTACGGGTAGATAAATGAATGGGAAGGGAACCAGGTGTAAAAGGGACGAGTGAGATATTATTATGGCATTCAATAGATATAGTTCAAGAAAGATATTATGACTGAATAGTACATGGATGCAAAATGAATATGAAACAAATGAAATTCTTTTCATAAATAAAAATAGGTCAATACAACATCTGAAGAAATGGAACAAATATTATCTTATGTAATTTTGAACATACATTTAACATCACACTCCTCAAATAAGCACTGCGAATCAAAGCTGTAATCGTAAACAAACATCAAGAGTTGCATGCACCAAATATTGTTTTAATTGGACCACTGGCCTCTTTACACTAATGAAACAAGTGTCAAGCAATCTGTGTTCAAACATCTTCTCAAATACTAGATCAGCAACGATCAAACAAAATGTTACATCACTACAGAACAGCTGATCTATTTTTGATCACGGTTCAGCTGCAATAGGGGATCGGACAAAAAAATACTAATTAGTCCGTCAGATAGATTTCCAAAAATTATTGGACACGTATTTTTTCTTTTTTCACGTAAACTTAAAATGAAGACGATACAGTGCTTCGAAAACTCGTGTGACGTCATATGATAGTCATTTTGACGACACAAGTGACGTTTCAAGCCCCACTCCAAGATCTTTGACGCGTTTTATCTTCGTCATTTTTTATTGATTTGATAAAACAAAAAACACGTATTCAATATTTTTCGATAATCTAACTTACGGACTAAACAGAATCATATTATTTTGACCCTGTCCGATCCTCTATTACCTGAGCTTGCCTACATAATGTGACGACAACTCATTTTCTCTCATCTTAAGTTTATCAGGCCTCCTTTTATACTTCCTCAATAAAATTGTTACGAAATTGGGCACCTCGAGTAGATGGAATTGGTTCCCAATTTTCTGCAACATCAATTTGTTCTTTACGATTATTTTCGAGATTATGTTCATTGTTAAAAAAAGATGCTGAATTTTACTCGTTGATTAGAAACGATAAAATCTAAATGCATCGCTATGTAGCCAAAACACACGTCAGTTCCTTTGGTTACAAGGGTTATTAATATGTGTTCTGTTGTAATAACTTGTAAAGTTTTCCGCACCGTGCCTTAAATGGCCCTTACTTCGATTTGATTGCGTTCTGCGGCTCCTTAATTATCCCGACAAGGTATAAATTGGTCCCCAACTCTGTCCTATTTTTAATGGAGTGTATCTGATGCGGTTCTCTCGTATAGCCCCGCCATTTTTCAGGCTTAATTAAATAGTGTCTATTCCAATGGAGTTGTTGGGTTAATTTGTTTAGACGTCAGCCCAACGTGACGGTTACGGAATGAGATTCTAAAAATAACCAATCATTGTTGGACCGACTTAATTTAGGAGATTCCCATCCATTACAAAATTAAAAAGGGTTTTAAATTCCTGATGGGGAAAGGGAAAAGGAATTCTGGATATATGAGACAACCACTTAGACAGAGTCGTTTGCAGCTGACGTTACTAGCATTGAAGACATTCCAGACGATATTGTGTTGTTCGTGATGCATTTTATAGCGAATAAAAAGAACGCAACCGATGCTTCGACGCAGCGTATTTTTGGCACAAGAATCGCATTCACAATCGTATGTTTTGGACGAGTCGCGGCTTTGGGGGATCGTTTAGCAATACGCCAGGGTAACAAAAAGCTGCATGGTTTGCGCGTTTTGGTCATATACATTCGAAGTAAGTGCTGGCAACAAAACATTTGTGGTACTAAATGGATTCCTAACGTTGTATGTAATTCGAAATGTTTCCCAGAATTTGCTTTCTTTTAAAGGCATAAGTAGAAAATGTCGAAAGCTAAAAAGACTATTTTGCTTTAAACACCCATTTTCTAAAAGACTTAAGTAGTCTATTATAATGTTTATTGGCTGTTGCGATTTCACTATCATAATAGGAAACATCAGTTTTGATAGCAGATTCACTGATCAAAGGCTACCAGGCTTCCAGAAATCCAATGTAAGTCTCTTCATTGGAATATCCATCATTTAACTGTACTTCTTCAATCGTTTCGAACTATTTCAGTCGAATGTTCGCAGTCGTATATTTGCAGTCTGTCCTATAAATCTCCTCGAAGTCTTTACGATCCCAAGATTGATACTTATAGAAACAATTCCAACTAAACATACGTTTTGCATTTGTTTTGCCAATGTCCTTTTTATCTGCGTACAGAAAAACATGTGTATTGCAGATGTACTCGAAAACTGTTTCAATATTAAATTTATCATTTGTAAATGCCTGATACCTAACATATTTTTTTATAACATCGTTAATTCATTCATCGAGTTCGTAAATATAAATCAGAGCAACTAACACTCATTATAATATGGCGGCTCAATCTAAATTAAGATAACCTGCTATTCAGTTTTGATTTCACAATCGATTGCGCTTTGCCTCGCAGCTAAATTATAAACGTTACTGCAGATACATCAATGGTTCGACACGTAAACAAATTATCGTTGATCTGTTTTCATGATATCCGCTGTTCTCAAATAGTTGTCTGCTAGCAGTGACCTCGTCTAAATCTCAAACATAGTTACAGCAACTATACTGAATAGTGTTTCAGAATCAACATCGTGCACTTGACTCAGCCGAGTTATATTTGGATCTCCCTTCGGTGCTTTCTTCGCTTCATTTGCTCCCACCTTTTGCAGTAACTGAACTTGTTTTGCATTACTCTTTACCTATAGGAGCGTTGACTTTAAAGATTTTTTACAGTCTAGTCAATCGTATCTTTAAATTGAAATTCCGTTGATTAAGAAATTACGCATCTATCTCTACTTCCTTCAGGTACGGGATATTTATATCTTTATTGCGTTCCAAATATTTTTATTGATACGATAAAATGTCGCACGAATGTTTTTCTTAGTTTAAGGTCTCTGATCTTTGACCGAAATATAAAAAAAGCCCGTTAATGTTCAAACCTAGTAATCATAATAATTTTCTCTCGCTTCTTGTTATCTTTGAAACCTAATGAACGCCTGTCGACATCTGAGCTCGTTAACAATAACATTTAAATAAAACTAATATAATGCGATCATTCAGTGCTAACGGCACTTCCTATACACACGTCTATTTTCATAACATCTATCCAAAAAAAAGCATCTGAAGATTCCTTTCGACACGAGAATTGCATCTAAATAAAAAAAAATTGTTGTGAGTGTATAAATAGCTAGATTTGTGGAGCATCGGGCGCCTGTGTTATTATAGCGAAGAAATATAGGATAAGACGCGGATCTATCTGTAGTTGGCCGAAATTATCGCGAGGCGACGCGCGCGCAGCGTTGGCGAGTCGCACGCGCATCGTCCGCGGTGCGCCCGCACTCCCCGAGCTTACAATTAGTTATTTGTTTGTGTCTTTCGTTGTGATATAACATATACATGTTTTTGTGTGCCATAATAGTGTTACGTCAATTTTCTTGCAGTAATTATTATAGTGTGGCGTAACCCCAAAGATTTGCAAAATAGACGGGACGAAAATACAATATTACGTGTGGTCCGAGTGTTAGTTTAAGCAATATTTTAGTTCTAGTTAAGAGACTAATGATGATGCTCAAAGACTGAAATAGTGAACACAGTGGAAGTTTTCAGTGCAATAAATTAATAATAGTACGATATTATGTTTATATAGGTATTAGTGTGTGTAATATTGTGTTAAAACATACGGTAGGACCGTCGTGCCAAAAGTACGCAAGTGGGTGTGAATATTTGTAAATGTTCTTTAAATAAGTGTTTATTTTATTTATAATAAAATATGGTCGCCATGCTCGAAGTCGCCGAGAGGAGGAACAATGAATATTTTAGATCGTTTTTACCTGTAAGTTAAATTTTAATTATGATATTCGCCTTGTATGGGTCTAGCATGAACGTACGCAATATAGAAAGTACTCGTTCCGCATACGAAAACTTAGTTTTAAGAATTTATTCATAAAGAAAGCGATACAAATTTTACTTCTCGGAAAAAATGCCAAACCAAAATGGTGTTTGATAGTTGCATTTCGGATTCATAAACCGTTCAAAATTTACCGTACTTAAAAACACCTACCTAACAGAAAAAGCTTCGATTGATACTGAACCTATTCTTTTTTCACACACGGCCTTAAAATTCCGAAGCCACGGCCAGTATTTGAAAGTGATTAGGTGTAACCCTGGTTTCATAGCGAGCTTTTGTTGAGTCGAGTAGGAATCAAGTGGTTGACCTTTCAGTAATATTAGCTATCTTACTTCAGTCACGAATACTCACGAATAATGGTTGGTTGGTTATTCGACTAGAGTCCTGTTTCAATATTCGAGTAGGTACAATCACCTACAAAATTGCAAGGATACTTTAGTGTGTATTTCCTATGAATAGAGTTCAGAATTGTTCATGCATTTTTTCTGGTGACTGTACTAGATGAGTTTAAAAAAAGAAGAGATGATCAGATGATATAGTTGCCATCGAGGGAAAAGCCTGGATGAGACTGGCATAGGAATATGGAGATTACCACCAGAAAAGAGAGGCCTATACCCAGCAGTTGGTGAATTCGTGCTGTGGGATGATGATGGTGAATTGAAAGATTTCATGGAATTTGCGATTTTCAACACCTAAGTTTTAAGAATGATGACAGTGATTTGGAGCAGTATTTAGAAGCCTAAGCGCCCTTTTGTATATTCAATTCGTTTGTTTTACTAAAATTAGTCTCTGTTTTTGCAAATCTAAATTTTAAAATATTTTAAAAGTTAAATTGTGTGTATAGTTCTAGCTTTTCTTGCAAAATAAGTTTTAAGCTAAAAGACAGAGACACACACAGGCTTGTATTTCTGATCAAATAACAAATAATATATAATATAATAATAATATTCCACAACTATCACACAACGCCATCTAGTCCCAAGCTAAGCAGAGCTTGTGTTATGGGTACTAGACAACTGATAAACATACTTATATATTTCTAAATACATACATATTATAGATAAATTACACCCAGACACAGAACAAATGATCGTGCTCATCACACAAACATTTGTCCTGGGTGGGAATCGAACCCACGACCTCCGGCATAGCAGTTAGGGTCACTAACCACTAGACCAACATGCCAGTCAACAAAGGATTTTAACATCCAAATTCAATAGATATTTATGCTTCACCAAATTCCAGGAATACGGAACTAAGATACCTACAATTATTGTTTACCTACTAGCTACAGAGTCATCTTGATACAACGCAGATGGCTTCGAAGTCCACGATACTATGTTGCCATAACATATTTAAATAGATAAAAACATACGTAAACGTGACATAATTTACTCTAAAGATAACCAGCTGACACACTCTGTTTTGTTTTCATTATCATCTGTTAATAAATGAGCGTTGGTGCAAAAGAAACAGATTAAAACATTGGGTTTTGGCAAACGAAATGCTGAAACAATAAAAGCTTCCATTATTGGGTCATTGTTGCCAATCAGTGTTCAACGCATTCCTAATTAAGGTCGCTCAAATATTTTGAGGGAGAGAGAATTAGTGGTGGTATGTCTCCGATATACTTCAGAGATGCTCCTGCTCTTATTCCTATCTTATACCTTCCTCACGACTTTTTTTCATTCGTCAAAGATCCACAAAATCGCACTGGGTCTTTTTGAAGGAATAACCTCCGGTTCCTCTAAGATAAACTTGTTTATTAGTTGTGGGAAGATTATAGGCTGAGAATGATGCTATCATCATCCTACCCTTGTATAATTCTGCTTGGAGTCGGCGCAACACGATTTCTTCTTCTTTTCTCCCCCGATTGACGTCACGGGATCATTTACAATCCACCCATCTTTCGTTAGACCAGCCTCTACCTCTCCACTCACCAACATTCATTCATATCCATCACTCTTTTATTCCAATCCGTAATATACCTTGTCATAACAGGTCCATACCAACATAACACAAACGACTCCTTTTAATTTTTTCGATAACAAGTGCCACTTTCTAACTCATCCAATATACTCATTTCTTACTTATCCATTTCTTCCACTCCCACATTACATCTCAATATTAAGCATGATTACCAGCATTACTATTACTATGCTATGATAAATATTTAGAATTGTTGAACATAGTGCAGTAGGTACTGTTCTTCTTTTCCTTGATGTCGAAAGCAATATAAATTGGTTCAGTCCATTTGGCGACGAGTTTGGCACTTTCAGTAGTAGGTGGAATGGTAATAATTGTGATCACTATGTAAAAGTTTATTTGCTGTTTCATAATTTGTTTAAATTACTTCGCAGAATTTAACTTCCGTAGAAGATATTTAAATAAAAGAGACTGATTGTTTACCACTGCAGATTTATCTCTCTCCTTGGTCGAAATTACTCTGATCTTTGACCCAAGATAAAATACTAAAAACAATTAAAACGGTTCCGATTTCACGTCCAATAAACAATGCAAATTCGTAGTATTCATAACATTTTTACATTTGACACCATGCCAAACTAACGTCCTTGGCAAATTATACTTCTAGACAGCAAGGCGAGGTACCTACATACCTCTTTTCTACTAAACTAGCGTGAGTACATTCAGTACACACGTTGAATTTTTTACAAGCCTGAAAACTATTCTCTAGGTTGTAAATACGGGTTTTCATAAAAGCTGTGGAACGGGGGACAATGAAGGCATTTGAATTAAATTTTAAATTACAACGTGTTCGTGCTCACTTCACCCGTGACTGGCCGTGACATAAAAATAATTTATTTTTTCTCTCATTTCAGGCTGTCAACTCCCCACCGGTCCCTCACCGAGACATATCGGCACCGACGGCGACGTACCGTCCCTACACAGAAGAATATGCCACCGTCCAGCGCCGCGTGGAGCGCCCCGCACAACCAGAAGAAACTGAACGAAAGAAAGACAAGAAATGGTCCATCGGAAAACTATTTCGACGAAAGAAAAAAGAAGACGAAAGTGAAGAATCCTCGGAAAGTGATGAAGGAGTCAGCACACGATCATCATCGAAAAGAAAGTCTAAGAAGAAAAAGAAGACTCCAGCAGTTAATAATTTTGACCACATAGTTATAAGAGATTCAAGAAGAGCGCAGAGTTTAGCCAAACCGAATCTTCGAGATGCTACCGATGACGGTGTGCTCTCCGACCCTTCGGCTGGCTTCATCAACTACCGGGCAAAAAAGCAAGAATTGTATGGAGCTTCCAAAGAATCCCTCAGCTTGAGAGAAGACAATTCGAATAGATCCTTAGGACCATCTTTGGAAACACCCTCCAGGAAATCAAGAAAAGGCAGATTGAAAGCCAGAGTAGAAGCACTAAGAAACAGTATGAAGGGAGAGTCGAGCAGTGAAGAAGATTCACTCAAGTCATCAAATTCATCATTGATGATTCGATTTAGAAGTGAAGATTCCTTAATGCGTTCACGTGATAGCTCATTAAACAAAAGGTCGAGGAGTGCAAGAAATGAAAGATATATCAAAAGGTTATCTCGGGATGACGAAAATCAACTGAATAAAGAAGCCGAATTATTACAGCAAGGTTACACAAAAGCTGAAGTTGAACTGTTGACAAGAACGCCGACAAGTCAAAGTAGTGGTTATGGTACCTGCAAACGTGACCAAACACAAAATGTTAAAACAGAACAATTATACACCAATGACGTTAACCGCCGTCCTATGAAATCCGAATCAATATCATCATTCCCTTCGACACAAAGTTACCCATCATCCATCAATTTTAACGCAAAAGTTAACAATGAACATATTAATTATTCCATACCTACTAGTAACCTTAATAGAGAAATGCTTTATGCTAATAATAACCGAGAAAGGAGCGTCACTAACCAGTATGAGAACCCGGAGAGTGTCATGTGTATCAAATTCCCTTTGGGAAATGTAACTAATGTTAAGAGAGAGGAGAAAGCACCGCCTGTGCCACCCCCTCGTGATATGCAACGAAAAGTTGCAACTCCTATATCAATGTACTATGAACATAACCCCATGGTAGCAGATAGAATAGCAAATACACAGCAAAATGTTACACACGGTGTCCCTAACAACGACTTTGAAAGAGTCATGAGACGAAGTCAGGAAAGGTCACTGAGCCACAGCTTTAGTGGATTGCGACGACCTATTTCAAACTCTGAGGACCACATTGCAATGCAAAATAATGAATACATCCAAAACTTCCAAATTAGGAATGATCAGCCTCGAAGGCCAGCTTCAGTGTCAGCAGAACCAAATCATTATGGCCTCTACGCTAATTCACCACCTTGGAGGAAATCCATAGGTCCCACAAATATTGTTAAACCAGAACCAGTCCAATTAAAACATGATTATCTGTACTATGCAGATCAAAGCCCCAGATCTCGGAGACCTATTAGCGTTAAAACTAGTCAAAATGGTTATGAAAATCAATACTTAAGTGACACTCAAGCTTCTCAAAACGTTGCTGAGAGTGTGTATCGTCGACCACGCAACGCATCAGAGTTTTGGAAAAAAATTGATGATGCCGAAAGACAAAGACGGCAGCAAAATATATACTCAAACTCAAGAAGCAGCAGTGACTTTTCAAACAGTACGCAAATGAATAGAGTAGCTCCGTATTTAGAACAAAATAAACTGGGCCACGAAAACACAGACATTCAAAATAAAAACAAAACTCCTTATAAAAGTTCTTCTGTTGACACAACTGACGGTGCTAAAGTTTGGAAGGCGACGACAGAGTACAAGCGATCGGTTACAGTTGACCCAGCAAAAACGGTTACATCGCCGACTTCAAAAACACACGTAAGACATAAATCTGATACGTATGTTCCCAGTATTTATCAAATGCCGTCTGACGATGAAAAGAGTTCAGAGAGACGAAAATCTACTAACCTTGACGATGCTCTCAATGAATTAGAAGCCATCTACAATAGCTTAGGTTTAGGCGACGAAGATTTATTAGATAGAGCTGAACGTCGTGAGTTAATGACGCCGAAGTTCAACGACCATTTCAATGATTGGAATGGAAACGATGATGAGATCCAACTGCGAAGTCAGCCGACGACGCCCTTGAGACGTGCTCAAAGGAGGTCGACATTACCTGACAAGCTGCAAGATGATATGGCATTTAGGCGGATGAATTCCTTAACAAAGGAAAAATCTAACAATTATAAAGATGCACAATCGCAAATAAGTTATATGTTAGCATCACCTGTTTTTGTGCCCTATGCGTCAGATGACGACAGGCAGTCGGAACGAAACGAACCAGATATAGTTTATGACGACGTTGTTTACAGAAATATAAAACAGACTAATAGTCGGTTAAAAACAATGGATCCTCAACCGCCATTTGGCATACCAATAGGGCCAGTATCACCAGCTCCTCAGAGTGACTATCTGCATGCAACACCAGAAAACAAAGGCCGATCCCGATTTATTCCAAGAAGATCACCGGACCTGGTTTCTGACGATTTAGCGTATAGAAGTTTGAGGAAGGATAATAGGCATTCCTCACATTTTAACGGTGAAGATTACACTGGTCTAATCAATAACAATCATTCTTATAATGAGTATCCTTACACTAAGGACTCTGCCGCTAATCTTAAGAAGAAGAGAGCTGTGAGATCTCTATCTGCTAACATATTCACCATGATACAAAAAGAAATTGACGATGCGTTAAACATGAGTAAAATGGCTACGTTACAAAAAACCCATAGTAACAGTGACGTCATGAAAAGGCTGCGTAATACATTCGAAAATAACGACAACGAGCCGGAGCACTACCCTCGTAACAAGGTAAAGCAAAGACATAATACTGTCAGTCTATTTGTCAATAATACCCATGCACCCACCCATCATTTTGCAAAAGACGATTCATTCATTCATAGTGACGATAAGCACCTTGCTAAGCCACCATCTTGTGATAAGTCCAAAAGCTCATCGCCATCAAACAGATCTCCCCAAGCATCGAAACGTTCATCAAAGGATGAGTTTCAACAGGTTCTTAGCATGCTGGCGCAGGAAGCTATGGATACCAGCAACAAGTTAGGTGTAGCGTTAGCAGAATTAGACAAAAATAGGAACAATAATGAGAAGAAATCAGACGTCCAGAGCCGAATTTCTGATAGCCGGCAAACTTTTTTGAATGGTTTGACGTGTAAAACTCCAGAAGATATTGCGCCTGAAGTCAAGCATGTTAACGTTCGATCTGAAGTGATAAGTGAACAGAAACATGATAAACCACTGACAAACGTTAATGGAGTCAATGAAGATTCGAAAGGGAAGAAGACTGAAGATAGTCTTTTAGCCATATCAGATCAGTTACACAAAGTCGAAGACCAGCTCAAGCATAGTTTTGAAAAAGAACTTAACTTCGAAGATGAAAGTTTAAAACTATCGAATTATATAGCGAAAGCTGAAGAACAATTGAAGGCTCAAGAAACCACGGTTGTGATACCTGAGAGTAAGTTAATACCTGACGTTGTCCCATTGACTGTAAAGGAAGATGCGGTAAAAGTAGAAACAGTTAAGGATAATGAAAATAATATAAACAAAATGGAACTGAAACCGCCAGTTATCAATTCGTTGAACCCTTTCTTAAACACGGATGATAAAATTAAGGAAATTAATGAAATTAACGCCTTCAAAGAGTTAAAAGACGGAATATCTGATTTAATCGCTGGTATTTGTCAAGTAAATGATAAATTATTTACACAGAATAAAGGACCAAAACTGGATAATTGTAATAACGTTAATACAGAAAAAATGTCTGGAATTACCGAAGCCACTGAAAAACTGAACCAAGTTTCACAAACGATCAGTAATCAAGAAGTTCATAATAGGGCTTCCGTTAATCTGTCCATATACGAAGACGATTTGGAAACAAAAAAGGATAAGGATGCTGCTGATTCAACAGAATATAATTCTTCCGAAGAACTGGCGACGATATTTAAATTAGACAGTAACGCAAAATCGCGGGCTGCTAACGAAAGCCAGAACGGCTCCGAAAATAAGATTCGCAATGATTTAAGTTCTCCTAAATTAGTTCAGTCTATGAATCAGCACTTAAGAAGATTGTCTGTAGATCAGACAGATGATTGTACTCCTAGTCAAAGCAACCCACTGCCAACGAACGCAGTTCCGTGGAGAACTAAAAGGCAAACTCACTCACAAAAAGAAAATAGAGGTACGTGGTCCATTCTCATGCACGGTGTATGGTTTTCACTGTAACCATTTTTGCATCCAGCTTTTTGTTCATTTTGTGTTCACAACCCCGTTGTTTTTTGTTGCCTGTACTAACTAGTTTTTTTACTGTATGCGTTGTTTTTGTTCCGACAGGCGATGATAACTCGCAGTCGAAGCGCGATTGGCACGACTCTGGCACCTTGATGTTAGCTTGTACCTACACTATGATGTTCTCCCAACACCTGGCCGATTTGGACTGGCTGACGCTGCTCGGTTTGCTGCTGGCAATGATCACAATTATCGCTATGCTAATTATATAACATAGAAGTAACAATGTAACCACAAAATTCCTGAGTAGAGATGTACCGATTTGCAGACCGTTGATTGAGGAGTTTCTTTAGCTGATTTTGTGAAGATTATATCTTCGGAGATTTGCATGGAACGTTACCATACGTTTAACGAGTTATTTCTTTAGTGTGAGATTATTCTCTGTAAATAATTTCCACCATACTAATAATAGTCTTACTATTGATATTATAAGTTGGTTTGTTTACGGTTCATCTCTACGCAAAACGCATTTATGGCCTTCTAAACTATACACGTATTTTTTATTTTTAAATTAAGTACTTATATTACTTCATTGACATAAAATTGTATTACCTATGTGTCTTATTTTAAAACCATTTTTATTTTTAGAAATTTTAGCTGTGATGTAAATTTTACCTTTTACTTATTGATAGTAATATTTTTTATGTAACTAAATCTTACCTTTTTGTTAACTTTTTGTGCCAAAATCAACGAACGATTTGTTTTTAATATTTTGAAAATGATTATTGCTTTGATTGTTTTAAATCGCATGATTTTCAATTGTAGTTTTATTGAACTTGCATGATTTTTGTATATTTTCTTTTTTTGTGCTTAGATAATTTAATGTAGGTACTTAATGGATAGACTACATATTTACAAGTTTAAAAACATTGATATGTAATCACTTGAGACTAATTCATTACCTATTTGAATACATAAACGAGATGTCTTTTTAATATGGTTAATTTAAATTATGTGCTTCTATCTGCCACATCAAAAAATTATAATGGTCTGTTCCAAGTTTCAATAGTGTATTACATGAAGAACATCATTCTTCATTATGCCCAGTGACATTATAGCAAAAAAACAATAAAATAAGTAAAAAACGCAATTAAATACATTAGCATTAGCTCTATCCATAATCATAAGCATAAGTACTGCCTTTACATTAATAGGTAAGAATAATAAAAAAACATTGTTCGATAAATATTATTGTCACGAAAAATGGTGCGAGAATGTAAACCAATCACTCCCGCTGCCTATGGTCAGTGCAGTACTTAATCATTCCATAGGAGTACCTCCCTAACCCATAATTTGTTTTCTAGGTGAACATTGATTGTCTGCAGTGATCTACTGGGTGACTTCGTTCAATTAAACCTGCGTACTTCGACGATATTTTTAAGCTAATATTAATTTTTATCTAAGCTACTTTCTGTATTTTATCCTGTACCTAGTTGTATGACATTTAAAACTTTACTATGTTTATGTAGAGGCTTCCAGATACATTTAAAGAGAGCGTTATTTATATGAAGAAAAGAGTTATAATTTAAATAAAATGTTTCAGTTTTATCTGTTGTTTTCATTACCTCATGTTAGGCAGTAACCACAAGATAGAGAAAGAAAGAATTACCTATTCTATCCAATGCCATTCAATTCTATGACCAAATTAAAAGCCAACGTCACTAGCCGAAGACTGGATATTAATAGTGGTCACTTTAACTGTTTCTTTTTGTGTTTTTTATTTTTTTTTATTTTATTGCTTCTCTTGAAATAAACTCCCAACTACTGGAACTGATGGACTCTGCCGAAAGCGCCAAACTAGTAGGTAGCTCAATTCTGGGCCGGACACATTAAAGGTAGATTGCCATCGAGACGCTAAGAAGAAGAACAAGCGCTAGGTAGGTACACTGGTTTTATTCTATCCATTAATTATTAATTGATAAAGTAATTTAGTGCTCAAAATGTATGTAACAGAGTATAGGAGTTTAAAAAAACTGCTTAGAGACGCAGGAGTAAATCGAGACCAGGCTTTGAAAAGACTTTTAACGTTAGTAATTGTTTAGAGCCCTGAAAAAAAATACAGAAATTAGTTCAACACAAGATACAGGAAAACCTATAAAGAAGTCTTGCTAAAATGTCATGAAAAATCTCTCAATATCTACTACAATTGGCAACTATATAGTAGTAACTAAATTATTAATTTAACGTAAAGGTCTCCCGTTCATAGTAGTTTTGTCTCGATCCGCCCCTGCGTTTCCTTTCACCCCGTTTTACGGGGTAGATACTAGAATCGTCAAACTTTGCAAGTCTAATAAGACATCACGTATTAACATTGTAAACAAGCTACGTATGTACTCACTCTATTATTTTACTTTCACTGTACACTGATACAAAAATAGATTATAGGGGGCTGTCCCTGGCACAGTCAAGAGAGACATCTTAATTTCTAAAGCAAAGGACATCAGTCATTTCGGACCCAAATTTTAAAGTAGGTACCGACGCCGCGACGATCAGTATACCTACATAAACCTGCTGTGGTTTCTAGTACAGTGCGATCAAATTATCTTGGCAGCTCCGAACTTCGTGCAGGTCATTTTGTTACAACGAATGTTTAAAAGTGTTATGATATTTATTTTATTTGTATTTCTCACTGTTTAAATTAGATATTTTCTGATCGTTTAAGTATTGGTTTATCTGGCAATAACAGTTTTATTCCCAAGTTTACATGCGTAAAATTTCGCAAAGCCTATGTTCAGAGCTGCCAAGATAATTTGATCGCACTGTAGCTACACTATCATTGTAATAGGCGGTATTTCAACATACCGGGGACTTAATTTGTGGGTACAATTTGTTGGTCCTTTAAAACTAGTAGCGCCACCTAGTTTCACAAATGTAAGCATTCTAATTGCTAACGCCATCTATCGCCATCGATCGCGGAGACTGGTACAAGAAAAGAGGCAACGTGGGAGTGAATTCAGGCTGCGGATGAACGCCATCTAATACCAAAAGTTAAAACCACTGAGGTGGATTTCATATATTGCAACAGATGGCGCTGTTTTAAAGCACAATTTGTCCGTAGATGGCACTGGCAGCTCGACACTAAAACTGAAGTCAGCAGTGTTGCCAACTTAGTGCTTTCGGCACTAGATCTAGTGCATTTCTTGATGTTTCAGCGCTCAAAATTCCATAACAGTGCCTAGTGCCATAACTAGCGCATTTTAAAAAGTCTGCAATATACCTATCACGCACGTTGGTAAAAACAAAACCAATCAATGGCGCGTTCTGAAACACAGTTCAATTTCAGAACGCACCTCTAATTAAATGGAGAGCTACTAATATCTAATCTGTGGTGGAGAGTGGAACAAGGACGGCCCCGTACCTATGTCTATCCTTTTTTTGCATTCCGAAAGCGAGCGAGATAGGCATAGACTTTCCGAATCGAAATGCAGTCCGAGCGTTTGTAGTTTTGTTCTCTACGACAGCAACCGCAGACCATGATACCAACTCGGAAAAAAAAAATCCAAAACTGATTCGGACGACGACCTAATTTTGTAATAACAACTTAAATATTCTCTATTAAACCTTTTTTTTTAATATTCATTGATTTGATTTATTTATTTGGTGCTTTTTATCAAAATTAGCACAATCCTAGTGTATTTTAGGGTTTGCTTAGTGCATTTCTTACAATAGCAGTTGGCAACACTGCTGAAGTGAATTCTTCAGTTTGTCATGATTAATAATTCCAAATGGTTTGGTAACAAATGGTTCATTGTATTCATTTAAATTTTAATGTGATTGTTATTGACTAAAAACAATAATAATTCATAATTATTATTTATTTTTTTCACTTCACCGTGCGTAACCGGTTTCGTGAACCGTGAAACACAATGTAGAGGAATGAAAAAAAAACAACTGTCACTAATGTCAGATTTTTCGCAAGAGTGTATCGTATGCGTGTTGTGAATATTATTTTGCAAAAAGTCTCTATTATTTTAGATTAAAATTGTTTGTGGAGTTAAGCTATTGCGAATTTTAGTCTCTAGTGTTTTACACTTGTTATGACGTGCAGTTGCACGTGTAATTTGGTACACGAACGCTGGACGGCAACCTACTTTGTTCCTGTTGACCTGTCCACATTGTGATTGTTTTAAAAGGTAACGGTTTCATTATTTATTTATTGTTTTGTGTAGAAACTATCCTAAACATTCTTCTAGAAGTTTTCAAAACTCATGTGGTTGAAATTATTACTTTTCCGGTGAAGTTTTGAGATTTTCTGTAATGTTTTCCTCCGGTATCCAACGGTTTCGTGGTTTTATCTTTATTCGTTTTGTTTTATTATTATGATATTGGCGACACATTGAATTCCACGACGTTATCGTGATGAAAAATCTTTCCGTTTCGGTTAGTTTAGTCTAGAATTTTCATTGGGTTTCATTCATTTGCTAGTTGTGATTACTAATTCCTGATTTGTTTGTTTGTTAAAACGCGAATACTTGCTAACTTTCCACATGATTGAAATGGCGGCAAATATTTTACGTTAATTAATAATATTGCTTTTCAAAGTAGGTAATTTATTGACTATTTGGTCATTAGGTTCTAAAGTAAGTATATGCAATAAGCTTGAGTTAAGTTTATTTATACCAAAGTGATGTAATGAGATGTCAATGAATTATTCATGACTACAACCACTAAGTAATAACATGCCATTCATCATCATATTAACATTATATATTTTATGTCTATGTACAATAGGTATATTTTTTATTAGGGTTAGGATTGTTTGACATAACAAAATACATTAGCAAAACTACCAACCACTCAATCAAAAAAACACTTAATAACATGACTGTAAGTTTCTTAGTTTTTAAAAGTAGTGATGAACTCCCACAATTCCCCAGTAATGATATTTATAACATAACATCATACCTGTAATCCCAGAGGGGCAATGCAGAGGTGTACCTTATAGGCCACTCACTAGTAGATTGAGACAAAAAAAAAAGATCATAAAATGAAAAGTACTGGGCCAAACCATGCCAAATTTTTATGGGACCAAATGGCAACTATTCCACATCAAACTAAAAAAGAATCACGTAAATCGGATCATAAATCGCAGCGTAATCGGTGTACATACATAGAAAAAAAAAAAAACATACCAATCGAATTGAGAACCTCCTCCTTTTTGGGAAGTCGGTTAAAATAGCTGGCAAATAGCTTTGTTAAAGTCTCATTCTATATTCCTAATCTGAGAATCAAACCCAGAAACTTATGCTCAGCAGTTGGGCTTGTAACCACTAAACCAAAGAGGCAGACAGCTGGACATAAAGTCCCATGTATAGGTCAATACATCTTAATTCATCGATTTAATTATTATCCATCAAACAACATTACCACAACAATCTTAAAACATTGATGAATAGAATACTTACCAATATTTGTATAAACCAAAAATATTGAAAACCAAACAAATGACAGAATGTCACTTTCAACAAGGTCAATAAATCATTGGTTGGAGTGAGGAAATGATAAATCTTGACCGCCTCGGATTTGGACAAGGGTCCCCCCGCTTCTATATTTAGCATCAAATTGAGCTCTTCTGTACGAGATCCTGTTGCAAAGGAAATCCTTGAATCCCTTCCTGAACACTGATTGACCAATGGCTATTTTTATCTTTTATCATTGTCATACTACTACAAGCTATTTTGGGGAGATTAAAATAAGTACAAACTAGTGTACACTGAACTACTAACTTGTATTTACTTTTAAGATTATACAGATACATTTAGAGACTGATGTCAAACGATACAGCGTTTGACATCAGTCGCTTAATTCGGAACATTTGATAAAATTAAAATTTCAATCAATATTTTCAGTGTTATAGAATTATAAAGATCTCTACCCTGTATACTTATGAGCTTGTTCAACTGTACTAGTGCAAACTAGTTTGTAAAGTAGTGTGCAACTAACCATTACCTACCTATTTAAAATACTGATACAGTTGACCTACATCATCCCACCCCACTGCTGGGCAAAAAACTCACCTCTTTATTTATAATATTAAATTATTTCCTTTATTTATTATATACAAACTTGTTACATTTTTAAATACTTATTCTGTCTTTCTTCTGTTTTTGTAATTCTTAATATGTGTTTATGTATGTATATGTATGTATTTATTGTATATAATTATGTAAATGGTACACCACAGGCTACCTGCAGTATTGTTTCTCCTTCTTCCATATATCCATCCAAAGGTTGTCTTTAAAAGATCACTTTAAGCGATAAGACCGCCCATTGTGTCACCCCTTGTAAAATGTTTTACTATTGTTTTTTTTTTTTAAATTGGTGTACATAATAAAGAGTATTCTATTCTATTCTCTTCTATTCTGTCTAAAAAAAATTAAAAAAAAAAACATAAAAAAAAATCTTATTTCTATCTATTTTAGAACCATTTGGCTTTTTCAGTTAAAGCTTTTTTTTTCAAATTTCTTTCAATTTAACCGTTTATAAGCACTTTTCAAATGGCATGGAGTCCGTCAGTCAGAAACATACATTAATATTACCTAAAAATAGTCCGACTTCAATAATGTGTTTTATCCTTCACAAAACCCTTTGTATTGTTATTATTTTCGAAAGAAACCATGTTAAAGATACAGAATACAAGATATAAAATGTAATCTGTCATTGTCTGACACTTCTATAAAAGGCAGAAGGTCTATGACTTCATAAGAAATACTTCAGATCACCCTCCTGATTGATAAGCGGCTAATCTTATCATTCAGTCTATGGAATCTATTTCTAGATCTACTAGTACTACCTATCGTGAGCTGAGTTGGGTCAAGGAACTTACATGACCACAAACAATTTAATTAAAGAACTACGGACATGGTTCTATGAACTCCAGACATGAGACCAATAAAATTGAATTGATTCTTTGATTTTGCTAACCTAGTAAATATTGATTATTGTGTGCTTGGCTTGTGCAAAATGTTTTCAACGTGATCTGAGTCTAATTCATTTTAAAAAAATCGATTGGCCATAGGTTATTCTTATTATAAAATAAACACTAAGACACATTTTTTTTTAAATTAATTTGTGCCAGTGTTTCGTACCTGACTGCTTTGTAAAAGAAACAGCTGAAACTAAGTCTCAAGTCTCTTCGACCTGATTAAGATTATGTCTGGACCTTAAGATTTAAGATGACATCAGGACCTTACAAGAGACTGACCTCTGATCTTCGCAGAGTAGTCAGGTATGAATAATCCATAGTAGTGGGCTATGAAATAAATTACAGTAAATAAAGTTCTACAAAAAGAAATTACCTATGATAATTAAATATGGATTTCTTTAATCCATAAATCTATTTATTATCTGAGTGTGATGAAAGATACAACAAAAGTTTCTTCAAATATAATACTATGATTTCATTTTAGCATAGATAAAGGGTGGGTCATTTTAATTGTATGGCAATAAAAATAGAAGTAATAGGGGATCGGACTGGGTCAAAATAATATGATTCTGTTTAGTCCGTAAGTTAGATTATCGAAAAATATTGAATACGTATTTTTTGTTTTATGAAATCAATAAAAAATGACGAAGATAAAACGCGTCAAAGATCTTGGAGTGGGGCTTGAAACGTCACTTGTGTCGTCAAAATGTACTATCATATGACGTCACACAAGTTTTCGAAGCAGTGTACCGTCTTCATTTTAAGTTTACGTGAAAAAAGAAAAAATACGTGTCCAATGATTTTTGGAAATCTATCTGACGGACTAATTCGTTTTTTTTTGTCCGATCCCCTATTTCTTGATAAGCAGTCAATGATTTATTACTTACTATCATATACTTATTAGTCAACTTACTGGACTACTAAAATAAGCATGTTGTACTCAATTCTTATCTAATTGACTTGGCTATAGTATCAACAATTATTTTGTTGTGTATAAAAATGCTTAATCACACTTTACAATATCCTCTTAATTATCTAGTTGTTGTGCTAATTAATCAGATTATCTTTAGATAATATCATTCATGTTTGCAACTGCAAATAATTTATGAACTAGGTATATAAAAATAATAATGAATGCAAAAATAACAACATGCGGTAGAAGGTTAGATTTCGGGTACTTGTCTGTTTTCATATAGACTTTCAATCACCAATCTTATCTTCCTCGTGACTATCATTGGTAAAGCATCGTAAGCAAACATTTTTATTTTTTAACTAGCCTTTACTGTCCCACTGTTGAGCAAAGGTGTCCCCCAATTCCTTCCATATGTTCTCTTCTCGTGCCGCCTCGAACCAGAGCTTGCGGTACGCGTTCATATCGTCTCGCCACCTCTTTCTAGGCTGGTCTTCCATTTCAGCCTAGCACCCTATATCCCAATCCCAACGTCCACTATGCTTGGAATTAAAGTCAATATTTAGTCTGAAGTCGGCTATCTGCCTTGAGCAAACATGAAGATCGATGCTCATACCTTCTTATGACATTATGAGGCCTTTGCCCCCCAATAGGACAGTTGTAATAGGCGGGTATAAAAAAAAACCCAACAAAAACAATGCACAATTAAAAAAAAATCTTTCACCATTTTGACATAATCAGAGATAGTAAACCTACCTATTGTTATGTTAAAAATATCATCAAAAATTCACGCAACAACACATTCAAAAAGATTGTCTTCCTTTCGTAATAACAAGAAGCTCATAGTAAAAACAAAATAGGTACGACTACTAAACAAAATGAAGAGTTCTAAATTGTATTTGGTATGTTAAGGAAAATGTCCGTCTTCCTTTAATGCCGACTTGCTTGTAAAAATGCTAATCGTTTGTTGAACTTGACCTAGACCTGGCCTTGTTAGGGTTTTGGTGTCTTTTGAATAGGAAAGTATCTAAACTGAATAATTTGATATTGAATTAGCAGCCTGTTCCGGCTTCGCACGGTTGGACATTTATTTTTTAAACTTGTATGTAACAAGGGGTTATATTACTCAGGGATACCGGATAATATATTATTTTAAAGGTGAAAGAATTTTTAAAATAATTCCTGAAGTTTTTTAGTTTATGCGTTACAAATATCCTCCTTTTCATATTAGTTTTAGTATAGATGGGTATTCAACACCGCAATATTGCATAACTGAAGCAAACTGAAGGATTTTGAAGAAAATCGTAATATTGCTTCAAATGTTTGTAAAACTCGTCTGCTCGACGAAATAAAAAACACATGGAATATTGTTGAATTTTCAAAATGACGTTGGGAATGCAATAACTCGCAGGTGTTTGATAAAATCTACCATACGATTTAATAAAAAATCTGAAATCAATACACAATATTTACATGAATTATACTTAATGTAAATATTTGATGACGTCATGAAAACACGCAGCGCAAAATAAAAAAAAAAACACAATTAAATAATAACCACAGACCGCAGGAATTCCAGCACAAGCTCATTCTGTTGTTTTATTGCTGTGGCTTTAGCCTCGCGTAACCTTAGAGGAAAATTTCGCTACCATCAGTACTTATACAGCTATGTTTCTTAGGGGGATATATACTTGTTCAGTGCCGGATATACGATTCGGAACTATTTGTTGAACAACACAGTCCACCCGTAGTAATTACTTCACAATAATTTGGCTTTTGTTTAGTTTGTGCCGATAGTCAAACACCATTCGGCGTGTACCATTGCTAAATCATGTTCGGTTTAGGTAGGGCTCTTTAGTCAACTGACTCATCACAATTTGTGCTAAGCACAGATTTATGTGCTAAGCCGATTGGCTTTTTTTTTCTGGCCTGCTCTGTTCAACTCCTGGGCAAAGGCAGGACTCCACTCCTTCCACTCTCCCGAAACCGCGCGTCCTCCTTCCAGTTCTGACGGATCCTATCTAGTTCGTTCTACCATCTTCACGACCTGCTTTTTGCGACCGGCCTTATTATTTCAACATAATATAAACTCATCCAATTTTACTGGCCCGGTCTTCAACATTAGTCAAAAGATTGTCCTATAAAATAGATAAATAAAGACTTTCCTCTCCTTATAGATGAGGCGGTCGAGATAGCGATAACGCAAGGCCTTATCTAATCATCAGTTTTGTTCCGACGAAGGCTATGTACTGTCACGAACACCAATATGTGTATTACTTAGCAAAAATTCAAAAGCAATTTTCTCTTTGACGAACGAGTGCTTTGAGATAAGACCGTTTTCATCCGTATTTGTACCAAATCCCTATGTCCATCTCAACATAACATTGACGTGAAATAAAATAGGAGAAGTTCAATCTATTACCGTGAGACGAGCAATAATATTATTATAAATCTACTATGTACTATCTATATACACTTGCCAAAGTTCAAGCGCGAATTTCGCGTGAAATCAGATCACAACTTTGAGATATTCATATTCATATTTTGGACCCATATTATAATAAAATAGTAAATTTCGTTACAGTACAAAAATTACTTCCAAATGTTGCTTAGTGTACCTATACAAAATGCTGCTGGCTGTACCACAGATTACCAGATACTACTCTGAATACAAAATGTTCAATGCCTACCGCTATAATAGCCTACACTTTCAAGTCGATAGACGCTGCGAACGAAAATGCACCTAACCTTACAAACTTAAAGTGAGTTTTGCTTTGTAGATGCGCGCCGCCGCGTGGATATTGTGAATTGCCAGGGCTGCCTCTGTCGACAAAGATGTCAGTAGGAATTTGTAGTATACTTTATGAAATAAAACAAGTTTTTTAATGTATCAGAATTTATAATTGGTTTAAAAAATAAGTGTAAAACGAAATCGATATAAATAAAAACGAATTGCAATTCTGTTAAAGCGGCTAACAGACGTAATTAAAACGCAAGTTTTATAATGCGTAAAAGTATATGATTCACTGCAGTAAAAAAAGTCAGAAAAATATATGATATTCTTCAGGAATTGACAAAAAAAATAGAACGATGACATGTTTTTTAGTATTATATAGTTAGTTGTATTATGTTTTCAACTTAATACAACTAACTTTGCTCGATAGAAAAAAATCGCGAAGAAACCTCTAAACATTTCTTTTAACGAGTAAAAACCATACTAAAATACATGTCATCGTTCTGTTTTTTTTGTCAATTAATTCTACAAGCAGCATACTAAAATCATAATGTTTTACTTTTTTAGTCTAATCAATAGTCTTTTTGTAATCGCAAAATACCACTAATTTCGCACTATTCGGCCGCAGCGAAAGACGTAACAACCGCTTTGTAGTGCAAGCTGATTAGAACTTTATTCTAAAATTCTAACAGCATACTGTTCCTATGACCATCATTAGATGAGCTCCATGTCATCATAATAATGCATTGTCACGCGATATTCATATACCTACTCTTACGATTGCATCCGCTCAATCGGAAGCCGGGCAGTTAAAAATTAGCAAGATTTTACTACAGACAGACAACGGAACAAGTGAAATTAAATATAATCTTGTAAAAAGAAAGAAAATATTGTCTTTTTTAAAACATTGTCCTACGCTGGGAATTTCTCCTGTTTCGTGGGTATATTTAAAAACATCGAATTCGAAACAAAACATCGTCGATGAAAAAATGTAAGTACCTACCTACAACTATTTTATAAACGACCGAATTTTTAGTGGCTTGTAAAAGTGTTTGTAATGGGACGGGCAACTGGTGGAACTAATAGCGCTAGCACCGCATGAACCTAAGCTCTTCATTGGTTGAATATCTGTCAATGTCATTTTATATTTCAAAATAGCTTGACCTCATTGGTCGGATTGGGACAAGCTATGGACACGCCATCTACAATCAGCTTTCACTTGCCAACCCCATTTAAACCTATTTATAAAATAAACAACATTTATCATTTAATTAAACAATTGTAGGTACCTAAGTACATTTTTTCATCACTATCACTACATAGTATAAAACAAAGTCGCTTTCTCTGTCCCTATGTCCCTTTGTATGCTTAAATCTTTAAAACTACGCAACGGAGTATGATGCGGGTTTTTTAATAGATAGAGTGATTCAAGAGGAAGGTTTTAATACCATTTTTGCACCAGTGCGAAGCCGGGGCGGGTCACTAGTAACAAAATAAAACTTACATTTCTGTATCACGAGGAAAACCGAAAAAAGATAAATTTTTATCTCTTCTCTTGCTGGATCTACATCCATCCACTGCACACAATGCACCAGAAGTAGCCATTTCTTAAGATTTGAAAACTCAAGTCGACCGAAATATTATAATAATTATGCGTATACGCGCCGCGCGGCTGTTGACAACCCACTGCCAATTGGGCTACGATAGACCGGCGCCCGGTAGGTAGTTAGCGCGCGTAAGTACATGGAGTGTAGTATCTGTAATCTGTGGCTGTACCCTCGCATGCATACGACCGTTACAAGAATACGCCTCCTTGGCGAAGAAACCGTTGTAATGCACCTGAATTAGTTGTTCCACCAGAATATCAGTGTTTTAATAACATCATGCTAGCTAATGTAATAAATGTGAATGGTATTGTTATGGGTTCATGTTAAGACGACTCACGCGTGTATTGTACTTATACATCCCATTATTCGTCAGTGATGGGTCGGCATTTTACTTTGTATAAATTATTTCATCACCACTACTCTGATTTTTCGGATGCATGTGCGTATTGTATAATCCTCACTTACTTCGGTGAAGAAAAAAAACGTGAGGAAACCACCATGCCTGAGAGTCATTCCTCGACGTCATGTAAAGCCAAGTCAGAGGCCCATGGCCGGCATAAAAACTCTGACACCGGTTTAGGCACTGACCACCTGATAAAGTTGAGTAGTAAAGTAGAAACTCTACTCTGGAAACAGTGGAGGAAAACTTTCTGAGGAATTCGGCATCGCCTATTCCTGTTTCTCATCCTCTTCCCAAGGAGATGTGTGTCTGTCGCAGCGAGGAGGCTAGTGGCGTTCCACGGGGAACTATGTTATTACCTATATGTAATGGTATTTTTGATCTGTAAGCGTTCGAAAGCTCAGCTTAGTAATGTAGGATTTATTCTTCGTCAAAAGTATTTTTTGCCTTAACTGCCTCCAAAACTGGTTTTCGCAACCACAGGACCGCCAATCCCGAGTACACCGATTTAAGACCTTTGTGACTGGTCAGGACGTTTTCCTTAAAAAGCAATTTACTTGTAATGCCCTACTTTGGATGCTTTCGCCGAAGTTTTGTCATTTGTTAGCCAAATAAGGGAGTTTCTGTTGAGGCCTTGTGTCCCGAATGGACTTTTCGCCTATTAGCGCAAAAATATGGTGATCAGAATGTTTAAAGAAAAGTATTTCTAAGAGCGAAATTTTAGCTGCATTACTATTTGCTTCACTGCGTTTTAATTTGTCTGCAAATATCTCATATCTCCCAGTCCAAATTAGCGCTCAGCTGATAATGTCATCCACAAAGAAATGCCTAGATTCCATTTCGATTATCACTGACGTCTTTTATAACGGGCATTAAGTCCTCCCTATTGTTAGCTTTTGTTCTAAAAACGTCACAGAAACAGAACTGTTTTCGTCTAAAGTTTAGTCTTGCGGTCCAGGCTCCCTAGACAATGAAATGTCAATTCCACTTAGGTAAACTGGAGCACTCTGCGGATTGGGCTTACAAGAGATGTCCAACTATAATTTGTCGAATTAGAGCTAACTTGGAACAGCTGTCGCAACTTTGCCAGTCTAAGAGACATTACGTGCAAGTTCCGACTTCATTAATTTCCTTTGTATTTTTTTCGTGTTGCAGAATGGCGGGCAGTTTCCTTATTGCTTCTTGAAAAAACTCTTGTGCTCTAAAAATAGAAGATTAAAATCGGGTTGATTTATTTGCTTCTGAGGAGTTTAGCTAATAATGCGGCTGCATTTTAATCATGCGTTTACTGTTTATATAAATTAGACCACAGTATCTTTAAATCTCTTTATATAAATACGCATCCTTGAGTCCATAAATTCCAAATGATCACACCGTTATGTTTTGTTTCGCCATGCACCCACGGCCAAACTTTCAAATATAATGCAACAATAAAACCTCAAAATCAGAACACATACAATTAAGTTCAACAACATCACAAGCCTTCTGTTATTCTTATAATTCATGTAACTTAAATTAAACTTCGCAATAACCAATAGATAGGTATATCGATATGCATGCAGTGTTGTAGTGGTCAGTGCAACGATCGGAATGATCGGCAGACCGTAAACTCACAACATGTAGGCAATAATAGCTGTATCCGTTCGACGGTTGCGTTTTCTTAAGTTCTGGCCTGGAGAAATCAAATGCGGTTTGTTTGTTATGGAAATTGCATCATTAGTTGAAAAAACACTTAGAAAAAACTAGATATTATCAAATGAACCAAAATGTGACATCACCTCTGCAAAGCTCGACCTTTTATTTGATCGTCCTTCGAACTAGGTTTCATTTTCGCACCAATATTTGTCTCGCCCCAAAAAACCCTGAAACTGGCACTCAACGCAAACTTGCTAAGCCTAAGTTGGTGCGAATTTGTCCTGATGCTTTCTCGGTTACTCGTATAAGTCCACAAACCTAGTAACGGAATAAGTTACAGCCAGTCACTTTATTTATTTCTGTGCATACGACATACAAACATACTTGATAATATCTGTCTGCCACTTATCACAGAGTTGTTGCTAGTCATTTGAGGGATGCATGTTACTTCTGATTGGTGATGGGCTAATAAAACCTCCCACCTTGCCTTATCGTGATCTTTGAACTTACCACGCTAGGAGTCGGTGAAAGTGATACGAATGTCTCGCTGTCATGTTCTGCCAGACGGTTTAACGGTGATCCGGAACGAACGAAGATGTTATCGGCATGTCTGCTAAATATAAAGTTCTTTATTGTTTTGAAGGTGAAGTTAATGAGCGATTGAGTGTATTATGTCAATGAACCTAATTGACTAACTGAGCATTGGTGATCTCACTGTATGATCTAGTTATCCTTACTGTTTTTGTTAAATCAACCTTTATTGCCTGGTTTGCTATAATTCTACAATGTGTTTCTCACAGACTTCCATAAGTATCTCATTCTCTGTTTTCCAAAACAAGGGTTAGCAAACTTGTTGATTGTGATCTATGTGCAGGGTTATCTATTGTGTCAGGTTTATTGACCTTAAATGCTTTGCCTTTTGTAAGAACCCCATTGTTTTTGGGATAGCTATGCAAATTTTTATTCTTAAACTATCATTCTATTGGTTGTTGATCACAGAATCGGTTAAATCCTCTATGAATGAACATAAGCAAACTTAGGGGTAAACAAGCCCCCGTCGGGGCTGTGGATTGTCGAAAGGATAACGCGGCTCCGACACAAGGGCGAAGAAGGAACATGGGTTTGGTTTTTAGTCAGTAGAAGTCTGACTCCCCTTCGCTCTGCCCAAGAGCGGGGGGGGGGGGGGGTTATTCGATGATTTTCCACCAACCAAAAAAAAAAAAAAGGGTAAACAAGCCAACGGCACGAACTAGTTGGTGGGCGGGGCTAAAATGCATGCTATTTCATCCGACATCACGAGCGAAATGCATAGAACGAAAGAGACACAACTAAAACGGGCGCGCGATTGTTTCTATGCAGACCTTTGGTAGTATGGATACCATGAAAAATCCATTGAATGTATCTGTTCAAAATAAAATTATTTGAATTCTTTAATAACTAATCTATGTCTGTATGGTTTCACTTTTTTCATTTTCGTACTATATACGTAACTTATTTACGCCCAAAGATGGTTAAAATTAGTGCTAAAATATGAAAGTTTCGACGCTCATAACTTCCAAACCAATATTTTTTCTTTGGCTTCCATAGAGACCTAGATAATGAAAAGACCAGTTGATAAAATTTTTAATTTTGAACCTACACCGTCAACCAGAGGAGTAATCACCATACTACGTTTGTATGGAAGAATGACTGGCTTGTGCAACTTAAGTTTCGCTATGGCGACAAGATCAATGTACGTGATAAATGATGTTGTCTATTTATATTTATGTTTCTCTGCGTAACTGTCGCTCACCACAAATTGGTGAAATTCCATCTAACGGTAGAAAATGCTAGCCGTTTAGCTTGCTGCTATTAAATTGAATGTCTACTTGATAACTTACACTTAGAGATACCACTTGCGAACAGCCTCTTGAGTTACGGATACGAGAATGAGTAATGTAGCAGCTTATCTATGGATGTTTTCACTCTTCTTGTGATTAGAATTTATTGATCGCTTTTAGCCTTGATACATATCTAAGAAACCGGTTGGTTGGTTGCTTGCGATGAAACTCGCTTTATCGTCTCTTATTTTATGCACTAATCGCTCGAATCTGTCGGCTATGATCCGTGTCCAGTTGGCACGCTACGAAAATTACTCGATGCCTTCAACAATCTGAACTGTAATGTCTTCACTAAAGCGTTTATTACGATACAGCTACGTAGCTCATAACGTTTTTATTTTACGAGAAATATGTTTCTGTAATTGCTGTGCCAAATAAAAGTGGGCTAAAAGGTCAAACGGATCTTCAAAGGAATAAAATATAAGTTTGATAAAACGTTGAGTAAATGTTTGAAGGTATCAAATGAAGTCTGTGTCGTTTCGTCTCGAGTGGTGAGTCAACAGTTCTGGGTCGGCGGACGGCGCGGAGCTATCCCGGCGAGCGAACTTGGCCACGTAATTGGCTCCTTGGAAATTGACTAAAAAGTTGATCGCAAAATGAATCGTTATGAAAAGAGTGTTCTTTTCAAGCGCTCTCTATACTTAGATTACTTTGAAGACGACTTTGTTCGTTTATTTATATTCAATTCTGAATCAGACAGGATGCGGCTTTTAAAACTAAATAAGTCACATTGCAATTCTGTGGAGAAATCCATGTGGCAAAAAGTTATTCAAGAGACCCTTTCTAATTTCGTAGAAGGGTAAATTAGTGTGAATTTAAGATGAGAATGCAATTAACTCACGCAGTAAACGACACAACATAACAATCAACAAACTAACATAATTCCGTTCATTGTTATACGGAGCCCTCGTTGTTAGAAAGTATGAAATCTCCAGGGACCGCCACGCGCCGGACGTAATAGAACAAATTGTCGCCTACCCTCCGGGGATGTTTAGCTAGTTTCATACAGTTTTCTACCAATGCTAATATAGGAAGGAGAAACTTCTAGAAACACGAGTCGAGCTTGAAACATCTAAGAACCAGTTTGGGATAAAAATAGATTGAAATAATTGTACAAATGGCGCTTGTGAATTAATCGATCTTGCAGAAATGGCTGTTTCTCGGTTTTTCGAAAAGAAAGTCAATTTATGTTAACGTTACCAATTTCTACACTTATATTCATAGTATCTTAAGGCGGGGATTCCGTTCATAGACCAATGACGTGCAAACAGCATTTTAGAGAGTGATTCACTGAGGAAGGTGACACTTCAATTAAGTAGCTCTTGATAGGATATGAATATTTAGACGGGATCGGACTGGGTCAAAATAATATAATTCTGTTTAGACCGTAAGTTAGATTATCGAAAAATATTAAATACCTACGTGTTTTTTATTTTATCGAATCAATAAAAATGACGAAGATAAAACGCGTCAAAGATCTTGGAGTGGGGCTTGAAACGTCACTTGTGTCGTCAAAATGTACTATCATATGACGTCACACGAGTTTTCGAAGCACTGTGTATCGTCTTCATTTTAAGTTTACGTGAAAAAAGAAAAAATACGTGTCCAATAATTTTTGGAAATCTGCCTGACGGACTAATTAGTTTTTTTTTGTCCGATCCCCTATTGCAGCTAATTATAGACCATTGTGTTTTTCGCCTCAATGGAGATCTTCATCTACACTAATATTATAAAGAGGAAAGATTTGTACCTATTTTTGTATGTTTGTAATGAATAGACTCAAAAAGTACTGGGCCGATTTCAAAAATTCTTTCACCCTTGGAAAGCTACATTCACCCTGAGTAACATAGGCTACTTTTTATCCCTGTATTCCCACGGGAACGGGATCTACGCGGGTGAAACCGCGGGACGTCCGCTAGTCGTTTATAAAGTGACCGGATACGTATGCATCCACTCGACTATTATGAATTTAATTAAATGCAGCGTCGAAAAATTCTTAACGTTCTAGAACTTGTACTACTGAAACGTTCTGCAGCTTCATCTTTATCATCTCATCATCAATTACTAAAGTTGTTATCCGATATATAGCTCATAGCGAGGTGATTGTCCAAATGTCAAATTGACAAGTCGGCAAAATTATGTCACAATCCATAAAACAAATTCAAACATGACATCAACAGAAAAAATCTATTTCAAGTGCAGATATCATGTGCTAATCGATAATATAATTTGTTCTCATTGATAAATATGGATTTGATCGATTACCCATGATTATACATGAAAGAGTTTTTTATTTATTCTCATTGTCACTGCCCACACAGGCAAAAACCTGTCTGTTATGATAATCAATTGGAGTTGAATGAATTTCTACATGTTTATTGGCCAGATGTTGGCAACACGCTTTCTCCTTTATGTGTGTTGCTATCCTCGTTTTCTCCCTTACGTTATAATATCCCAGAGAGCCTTAGACAGTATAGTTAATGGGTTAGTGCTTCACTAGGTCTATTATATTACATGTCGTGTTAAAGTGGTTTACTTTTTCGCTTGGAGTAGACCATTACGTCATCATTATGTTCTGTTATAACGGCAAATAGAGAAGGCATTCTCAGGAGTATGCGAATGAGATCTGAGAAAGAGGGTTTACTTACTCTGTAATGGAAACTTCAATTCTGGAAACGTTAAAGCTAAACATGTTTGTAGAGCTCCATGAAAGCAAAGAAAACAGTGTAGTAACAAATTTTGTGGAAGCACTTAGGGTATGCACAGTCCTAGTGGACATGATGTCATGAATAACTATGAGAAAAGTAGCTAATTACTCGATGATGACGATGATAAAATCGGGTAATAACATGAAATCCACTAGATCAATACCGTATGAAACAATCAGTCGTAAATTAACGGTAATAATACTTTTGTCTACAGTACTGCAATAGCATGTAATAAAAAGACATTTTTTATCATTTATGCATAAGCGTTTTTATCTTTGAGTATCAGTAACAGATGTATCCCCTCAGTTGACTTACTTGATAAATAAGGACTTGATATACTTATTCTGTTTTTCATTAATCCCCGACTCGGTACGGGAACTTTTTCCTTTTATCTTTCGCAATCCAAGTGTATTTCACTTGAGCGAAATAAATATTCTCTGCGAAGAGCAAAGTTTGGTCGTCAAAAGTAAATGTATCCGATAAAATTCGAAACTTAACACCTCGTGTTAAATATGTGTATTCACGTTTTATTTGCGCATTGATGTTTTCATCATCTTTAAATGGTTGGTGTGTCATTTTTTCCGTAGTCGTTGAGTGTAGAATGCATCTTTTATCGCGGTTTTCTTCGAAGGCATCGGTGTCCAGCAGAACCGGCTTCCGCATGACGTGTGCCGTGCGACTAATGGACCGCTTCGTGCCAGTAACGCTCCTCGCGTCGCGGTAACAGGTGCGCTCAACCTCCTGCGCTGTTCTGCCTCCCTGGTAGTCTTACGAGACCACCATAACCTAAATACGAACTTTGTGTCTGTGTTTTGTGTTGAATTTGTGTTTTTTTTTCTTGTTTCTTTACTCATAAGGTACAGTTCACTTTCTTTGTTTCATCTTTTTATTCATTTCTTCATTCATTATTTATTTATATGGATCATCAAATTGGTTATCCTTATGTAACTCATGTATGATCAATCGTTGACCCAATCCGGCCGGCACATCGAGAGAAAGTTGCAGAAGTTATATTTTACTCCCCTTCGTCGATATGTTTTTCTTGGCGAAAACGAGTTGTATTTGTTTGATAACTTCGAAATTAACTTAAAGGAGCCGTCTTTACTTGTACTTGCTTAAGTTGGTTGATTGAAACAACTTTGGTATCTAGGCATTTCGCAATTCAGTTAACTGCAAAGTTAGAAGTTCTCAATTTATTAGAAGTCTAGTTGTTTGCACGTTATGAAGGCCATGTGTGTATGTTGTGTGTAATGTTATTTAAGTGGCAAACATTCCATGTTATCTCTTCAAGTAAACAGTTGGAAATATTCCAAGCTTACTAATTTTATTATTCTTTATTAATATGATTCTCTTTTAATTTCCATATCCACCTATGCAGGATCCGTCTCTAATACCTTATCAGTCGGTTTATTCTCATCTTCCTTATCAGTTCCTGCATATTTATAAAGATAAATATGCGTATAAAACACAGCATTAAATCAACAGTTGTGTATCAAGTCGCGGCCTTAAAGGTTACAGAGAAAAAAAAAGCAAACATGACCAAAAGTGAGATGTCGCGTTGTTACTTAAATAGCCGTGTCGTTGAACCTGATTGTTGCTTGATGAATGCATTAAGTAAAACTTACGGTAATATTTATTACATATTGTGCGAAAGCAGCATTGAATATAATTAACTCATTAAATTCACATATAAAGAGCAAGTAAAACGTTGGACAAACCGTATCGACAATAATCGACATCCACTCAGATGTTTTCGAGATTATCTGGCTTACAAATAAATGAGGTCGTTCACATTGTTCTCTCTTAATTTGCATTGAACATCATAGAAAATACTTAAGATATTCTGCTTGACTGCAATGCAGTTTTTCTTGTATATAAGAAAACCTTATTTTTAGAAAGCATACTTTGTACTGATAGTTTTTAGGAGGACAATAAGCCAAATTAATGAAACCTGCATATTTAAATGCGGCACACTTCCATAATTAGGGCTTTTACTGCAGCTCTACTACGACCTCTTAGCATGTCCCTCCATACAGCCCCATAAGGGAATACAAGCAAAATGTCGTAAAAGCCACCTCTTATTACCTCGCCTCGACTCTCTCGCCCTATTAGCGTAAATGTACTACGCGACGTAAGTGCCCGATACCACTGCTCTAGCGATAAGGGGTGAGAAAAATTGTATCAGGTGCTTATCTACATGCTGAGTCGGGTTGCTCTTAAGTGCACTTCGGAATGCAAAAGATATCGAAAGGAATTTGTGGTCTGGACCAATATGGCTGGAATAGCATTTCAACTGTCAAATAGTAGTATTGATTTTTAGTAAGTACGGGTTTTTCCCTAAGGTTTCCTGCCCTGTCGATAGCTTGTATGTAAATAAAGCATACGCATCGGGCCATAGCAATAAATGTTAAGGTAATATTGCTATAAACATCAGGCCCAATAGTACTTCACCAATATAAATTTTATGGCGAAGGTATCATGTCAAAGTGACAACCCTTCACATGTGACATAAGTGGCGGATCCGCCTAACGGATACAGGATTATAGTCTGACCTTTAATACAGAATTTGATAATGTTAAACTAGATATAAGAAAAGAGATCAATAGTATGGCTTCGCTTGCCAAGTCAAGTGAAATACACGATATACCATGATAGCTACCAATAATAATAACTGTGTCTATCGAAATAATTATAATGAATTGCCAGTATAATGTTTGGTTGATAGTGACTTCCTCATGCCAGCTATCGAAGTAGATCAAGAAAAAATTGCTCGTTCAAATGAAAATCAGGTTAATGATAATAGTTTACGTTTGATAGATAGTTTAATAGGCAATAATGTTGAGCTTAAGGTTGTAATTAATATGCAATGCATAAAATATTACGTTTATGGTTATATTATGTAGGTTAAAAATGGGTTTGTTGTAGTAGCTGGTATGGACATCTTTTCCTTATTCTTATGTATGGTCTTCCTAAACATTTCCGTAGTATTCGAATTCCTAAATATATTCGTTCATCGGTTATTGACTAAGAACTAACTAAAGCATCGGTTGGTCGTCCTTCTTCCTTCTATTACCATTAATTACAAGGTATACTCTCAAAGGAGTAGCTACGATAAAGAAAGTATTGACAGTTCTGTTCTTCGATGGATCACAAGATGTCAATGATTTTTGTTACCTTTCGATGAAACAAATCTTTTAGATTATCCGCATCAACTGCTCTGAAAATATGATCTACTAAAATGTTTCTGTTAAGTTAACATAGCTGCTGACATTACCCACACGCTGCAATTTCTAAATAATTGTCAACGGTACAAAATCTAAAAATACGCAATGATTCGGGCCGCTCTGAATCATAATGCTGTTTTGAATACATTGTGCTCTCCACCGTCTGTTTTACACCAATTGTTAAATTAGGATGGCATTCATTAATGTAATTTTTGTGACTATTGTTATGTTTCATTTCTAGGTTGTCTCTGGCACAAGAGCAAATGTGTATACTTATATTCTTTGTTGTAGATATAGTTATCATCCAGCGTCTGTACTATCTTTATTACAAGATATATAAACACAATTTTAGTTACATTTTTATCTTGTTATTTTGTAACTGCACTCGACTTTCCAATTGGAAGCTTTCAGCACTTTTGCCGATGTTTTTTTACGAAAATACGGTCGCAACTAGATACTTCAAATGTGGCTCCTCGGATTAGGTAGACTCGCTGCTTATAAGATGGAAGCCAGCCAAAAAATGCATCCACGAAGTTAAAGTTAGTAGTTTTTAGGGACATAATGTTGTTTTCTACTTATTTTCGGAAGATATAGCACGTTCATCTTACGTAACGGCTTGATTTTGTGTTTTCTATGAAATTCCTATGGGAGTATGAAATCATCTTAGTTTGAAATGCTGCCAATGCCGCAGAACTGAAGAAACTGGTTTCCAAATCTAGGCTGCAAAGTTTTGGGGCCTTGAAGAAGACTTGTCGCCTTATGCAACTCTAGGCCTCCAAATTAAGGCGTAGCTTGTTTTCGAGACTTGCATGTTGCATAAAAGAAGCAAGCTGTTGAGACAGCTAGCAAGGACAATATTAAAACGTTGTTTTCATAATTTGCAATCAGACTGTCTACGTCTCGTGATCCAATCTACATATTTATTATGTTGTCTGAAAGATTATCAAAAGACTTTTCTCTTAACAATTCAAATAAATTGTATCGCTTCGTCAAGTTATTTGAAAGACGACGTTTTCATATTGAATAAGAAACCAGATTTTCATTTGTATCAGAATTACCATTACAAAGCTTTGATTTAGTCCTACTTTGACTAACAAGGGTCTGTACGTGACTTTAATACAGGGCTTATCTGTTTTCTCATTAAAGGTTTGGTTTTTTATTCATATTTTTATCAAAAGTACTTCAAGTGCTGCTTCTGTGTTGCCTGTGCTGTTTATTGCATCAATTACGCAACTTTAAATATAACTTGTAAGCAATTGAATCGACCATAATATGTGGTTATACTTGTTATCCAATCATTGTTCAAACAATGATAATAAAAGTGAGTTGTTCAACAAATCACCTATGCCGATCCTTTTCACTGATATTACCAACGAACTTGGTTATTATATTTCTTTGATAATTTACTCAGTTATAACAACAGCCTGTTTACCTATAAGTACTACTTTCTTCGTTTATAATCTCTACTTCTATGCTATTTTATTTTATTAATAAATATTTTTAATCGATCGCAGTTTCGATGCCTAATATAGCCAACGGCTGCGCCATTCAATGCCGTGTGCCAAAAAAAGTCGTGCCTACCACTTACTGTAACTTACCGTATAAATTAAGCGAGATCCTCCAAGGCGAGACTGGCTTTCGATAAAATCCGGTCCGACTTTACTTTTATTTGTGGTTACTGATGTCCAGGGTCCAAGCCTTATTACACACTTATTCGGCACTCGGGAATAACTAGCTGGTCTCAAGTTTACTGCTATAACAACAAACGAAACGAAACTCGTCAGCAATTTGCAAAACAATTCTGTGAGATGCATTCTGTTTTAATATTTTCAAATGTGAATTATTAAGCTGTCCTGAAATAAAAAAGGAATATTTAAGGAGATGTATTGTCTCTTTGTTTCACGTCTACTGTAACTTTCTACTGTAATTTGACAAACGTCTTATTTTTTGCAATGCCTTAAAAAATTCTATCTAGTCTTGTTTTGCAGATAGGTATATTTTAAAGTCTGGCTATCTTTAAGGTGGGACGAGGTCATCGTTCCCATTAAATGGTCCGCAGATACATCTTCATTCTTTAAATGGTGGCATGTTATTAAAGCATTAGTATTATGGCTTCGATTTCAACTCATTTAGAGCGTAAACACTCAACACCAAACACAACGAAATTCCGCCTGGAACGATCTGTATTACTTTGATCAACACGATGTTTGGCGCATGTCGCGAAACGAATCTATGTTGCAACGTGTCCAGCATGTTGGCTGTCTTATGCTCTCTGATCTAAGTAATGGTCCTGTTTTCTCCAAGCAAAAAGTCGAGCAACAAGTCCGTCTGACTCATCGGTTCGGTTTGCTTAACAACCGCGGTTTCAGCTACGTGATCCACTGGCTAAGTATATGATTTACATTTTCATTCTATAAGATATATGATCTGAGAGAATATTGCGTTGTGGGATGCTGCCATCTCGTTTGAGCATCGTCGCAATATTAAAGCGAAATTCATGCTTCTAGAAATAGCGCTCCGTTGCGTGAAGGCTTAGCAGATTATTGTTGAAATTCATATCATAATCTTTGAACAAAGAAAGCAATGGCGTTACATAAACTTGTTTATTGTAAACGGAAGAAGAAAGTCTTCAGAATGGATAGTTTGCGTTCGTCTTAACTTTTATGAGAGGTGCAAATATTGACGAGGAGCATTATCGCTTGTGGCGTCACGACAGCGGCATGTTAGTCATGTCTCAGTTTTAAATGGAACAGTGATAACAGGTGACATACAAATCTATACAGCTGTGACTTATAAATCTGGTAAACAAAGACTTTTTTTTCTAAAAATAACTTCGTTCTACTTAAGTTTCTTGAAGCATGCTAAAAGATAATCTTTAGCAGTCTATACGTAGCTGCATTTTAAAATGCTCTGCACGTGAGTCTACTGATAGAATCTAATGCGAAAGACAAATAAACGTCAATTATGAATGAGAAAGATTGAATTCGCTTTTCAATAAATCACGTTTGACTTTATTTACTTTCAATATTTGCTTTGATCACATGGCATATTCTTCTTTATGAATATTCTACTAACGTAATTCCTTTCTTACATAACTCGGTTTGGTTAAATTTTACTTGATGCGTAGACTGGGTAGGCTTAACTTCGACTTTCTGCTATCAAATGTATTTGGGCTAACGTTCGATATTGATGTGTTTTTTCCGACCGAATCGTGGTATGAATTCTAATTTATTTCATCAACCGCTGCACTGTTGGTAGCTACAAAAGCTTTTTGATCAATAGGCTCAATATTTTATTCTTTAAGTAAGATCAAGTTACTTTTATGCAAACAGTTAATGTCCAAAGATTTATGTTAATTTGGTTATATAAACATTGCGACAATTTCTCTTTGGCTTGCTGCATTATCGTTAAGTGATTTGAGTTTAATGGAATCGAATTAATTTCTTTTGACTGGAAGTGACGTTTATTTTTCCGGGTGGTCGTTAGCCTTTCTCTTCTCGTGGACATCTTGTATTGCAGTAACGTTCACATTTACTTCGATGACATCATCTGTTCGATCATTTATCATGTCCAGTCATAGAGATCAAATTCCAATAGTACCTATCAATCGAGGCACCAGACCTCGTTCCTTTTTTCTCTAGATTGTTCTGATCTGTTTCAGTGGAAATAGTGGAATGTCGATGTTTTTTCTTCAATTTCGCTAATGCAGCAGACTACAGTGTTTTTTGTTCTCTCGAAAGCTGTTCAATGTGTTTTGCTTCGGTAAAAACTTAGAAAAAATCTTTATTAGAAAAGCTTTTGGCGTCCAACAGTTCAGGTCTCAAGTTTTGGCTGGAATAGATACAAGTTTAAAGCATTTTATGACGGCAACATGTGTTGGCTATTTTTCAAAGGTTAAATGGTTTAGTTGGCTTTTGTTGTTTACTTGACCACGCCTAAAATAATTCAGTATGTTATTAAGATAGAACGTAGCAGAAAACTCTATGCCTACCTAAATATCACTATTCTGATCTCGTTTAAATCGAGTAGCGGGATGTGTGGCAGAAACGGGAGGCCTATAGTCAGCAGTGGATGATTCTGGGTTGATATATGATGATGATAAAATCGACTAGCAGATGCATAAACCTACTCAGAAAGTCATATAGCATCTCCCTGAAAAAACTAGACAAATCATTGCTTGTACATCACTTTTCTGCACTATTAAACATGTAAGTTTTTTTAAAACATTATGCATTGATGTCATCTTCGTTCAGCGGTCTAGCAATTCGCATCCGCGTGGTTGTTGCCCATTAGCTATCCTCGTATTACAGTCTTGAGCCGTGTGAATCAGACTGTGAGAACTGCACGCTATATTGATGCTCCGTACGGGGTTACGTTTGTAAAACAGGAATTTTCGCAATTAATGTGTACTGTACTGTTAGTTCTTAGGTTAGGTTTTTGTGCTGGATTTTAGATAGAGTCGTTTGTTGAAGCTAAAGTTCTTTTAAGTTTTTCATTTTCAAAGTTCTTTTATGTGAAACCTTGTCAGTAAATAAAATATTTGAATCAGAAGAAGATTGATCAGATGATAAGCGATAAATTTTTAGAACAAAAAACTAAAACATAGCATCACACCTGTTATCTCCGAAGGGTTAGGTGGACTTATAGTACCCTCACATTTCGCCATTTATGTTTAAGTCCCATGTAATCCTATTGCCATCAGCCGGGCACAAATTCAGACTCCGTGGCTGCTCCAGAGAAATTCATCATGGAACGAAAACCCAGTAACACTTTGCTGGACCTGGGAATCGAACCCCAGGACCTCATGCTTAGAAGTCGCATTTGCGACCATTTGGCCTGCAACGAGGCATGCAAAACACTAACGCTCATTTAATAACTCTTCATGGTTTTCTTAGCTAATTGAATCAGATATAATCAAGAATTGTTGGTAGAATCCATAGGTTTCTTACTTCAAAATGGTATCATAAATTAGTTATATTAAAACAAAGCCGAATCGATGCAAATTGACCTGTTTTCTAATTTGATAGACGTCCTCGATGTTGATGGATGGCTGCTCTATGTTATCCAATAATGTTTAGTCAAAGATAAAATAAATATTTCAGAAAAGCGGCTTCTCCGAAATCCATTCTGTGTGACCTTGAAAGTAGAATAACATTCAAAGGGCTTTGGGTCTTTGACACAGTTCCAAGCCATTACCATCTATTTAGAAAATACTTTCTTTGTAACAAACTGTAGCGCACGGATGCGTTTGTCGAAGTTATTCAAATTATTCGGAAACGAAAAGGTTCATTGGTATTCAGCGGTGTCGGCGCGTCCTTTCGCGTCCGTCAGCACTTCTCAACTGGGTGACATAGCTTCCGACAGTGAACGGACACATACGAACGCGTTCGGTTGAAAACTAATGTGAATTCTGGTCTTTGGAGAGGATACTTGTTGGCAGTTTGATCTTTAGTAATATTATAAAGAAGTAAAGTTTGTGTGTTTGTTAAATTGTAAGGGGTAATCTCGGGAGCTACTGAACCGATTTTAAAAATTCTTTCACCAATAGAAAGCCACATTATTGCTCGAGTGTCATAGGTTATATAAAAAACCGAAAAAAAGGCTTTTACGTGGTAGTCCGTTTTGCAAAATGAATCGTAGAAAAAGCCAAAGCAGCGGAGGGCGCGCGATGGTTTCGGGTTTAATTCGGTTCGCGTTCGTGCTCGCTTCGGGAGAAGGGGGCGTGGCCTTTTAATCAATCAATCAATCAATTTATTGCATACATGTTGTACATGAGATAGAATTTTTGTAAAAGTATCAAACATGCACCCTGTAAGGGCACTGCAAAACATAAAAATAAAAATAAAATCAAATTAATAACATTTCAAATCATACTAAAAATTAGCATGTCACAAATTTACAAAATTATTATTACATATTATTATAATTATGAAAGTATTATTGTCAAATCAAATCAAATTATGTCAAAGAAAAAATAAAGAATAAAGAAATATAAATGTCAAAATACCTAAAGTTACAAGTTAAAATGTCAGTCGTACACAGTAACACAGCCAAAAATTAAAATTAAATTATACATGAAAACCAAAATAATTATTTTAAACTCACAAAACAATAACATACAATGTTATTTATTATATTTAATTAAAATCTATCATTGAAGTATTCGTTAATATTATACACTCCTTTGCAAAAAAAACGGGCACCTTAGGAAATTTACGTTCTAAGGTCGATTTGAGTTAATTCAATGAAATTTAATTGTTTGACGTAGTCTGTATACTTATAATCGTGTAAATTAATACGCGTGAAGTGAACTGTGGCAATTAAAAAAAAAATCTATGAATTCTTTAAAACCGATGTACACGGCCAAACAATAAGAAGTGGTCGGCAATAAAGACAAGAAGATTTTTTTACTTTGTTTAATTAAATAAAGTTACAAATGTAATAACCTAATAACGAGTGTGACCTCCTCTTGCCAAAATCACAGCTTGAATCCTTCTGGGCATGCTTTCCACGATGTTTTTAATGACGTTTTGAGGAATACGTTCCCACTCTTCTGCAATGACTCTTTTTAGCTCCCTGATGTTTTGTGGAGCATGTTGCACTGATCTTACCCGTCTCTTTAGAACATCCCAGACATGCTCAATTGGATTGAGGTCAGGACTTCGAGCTGGCCAATCTAAACGACGGATCCCAACTTCTTGCATGTACGCTTCCACGTCGCCAGAACGGTGCGGGCGAGCATTGTCGTCCATAAAAATGGAATCTTCCCCAAGTGCAGTCAATGCGGGTTGTGCATATGGAATTAGGACTTCCATTATGTACCGGTGTGCATTTAATGTTCCATTTTCTATGAGAACTAACTCCGTACGCCCCGTCGAATTAATTGCTGCCCAAAACATAACGGAGCTTCCGCCATAAGGAGTGATTTCTTCGAAACACACTTCCGCATAGCGTTCCCGTGGTCTTCGTAGCACTCGCCGGCGTCGGTCCTCTCCACACAAAGAGATTCTAGCTTCATCAGAAAACAATACTTTATTCCAGTCCTCCAGAGTCCATGAAGCACAGTTTCGAGCAAACTGAAGTCGAGCAACACGGTGCTCACGGAGTAATTTAGGTCCCCGAGCCGGGCGGTAACTCCTGATATTGGCAGCCAAAAGCCTCCTCCTGACGGTCCACAAGCTAACTTCTACTCCTCTTACTTCTTCAAGGCTCTTCTTCAGGTCCACACTTGACGCCTTACGATTCCGCAAGGCCTGACTCACCAAAAAGCGGTCATCTCTTGGTTCTGTGCGTCGTTTTCTTCCCGAACCGGGTCTTCTTTTGACCGAACCGGTCTCTTGATACCGTTGCCAAGTCCTCTGGACAGTTGAACGACTCACATTTAGCCGCTGAGACACGTAAGTTTGCGAACAACCTTCTTCAAGTAGGGCTATAATTTTACCGGCCCTTATCGCTTTATCACTCATGTCAAAAAGTGGTATTTAATGTAAAAAGAAAGATAAAATTGTTTAATTTGCAGAAAATATCCAAAAAGTTTTAAAATTTTAGTAATCAGTAATAAAATCGTTTCAGCAATTCGCGCCATTAGTAAAGCAATTTTACAATAATCTAAAATAATCATTATTTTCCTTTTGTTAATTTCAAAAAATAAATTTGGAACGTACAGAATCATGCCAGGATTCTTCAAATAACATGCCAATACATCGTCAAATTAATAAAACCTCTTACTTGTCCTTCTTCATTGAAGTAGAGAAAAAAATATGAAGTGCCCGTTTTTTTTGCAAAAGAGTTTAATAGCTTTTGTTTAACAAGAAAAATTTTAGTTTATTAATAAAGATGTTATATTTATTTAGACTTCTTATTTCCTCAGGTAACTTATTATATATTTTTATCGACATGACATATGTACTTGAGGAATGCATTTTTAATCGGGATGTAGGGATATTTAATCTATTTTTATGTCTAAGAGTAATTTCATTTTGGATGTCTTCTCTTTTTGTGTAGAAATTCGGGTATTACGTACAAATTTACAGATCTCAAAGATGTAAAGACACGGTAGGGTTAAAATATTTTGTTCCTGGAAGTGGGGCTTACAGCTATCCGTTTGTTCAATATTTACTAGTATCCTAATAAGCTTTTTTGCAAGGTGAAAAGTGTGGGCGAGTCTGTACTATTGCCCCATAATATGACACCATATTTAAGCCATGCATATGCATACGCGTAATATGCTACCAACGCAGTTTTTATGTCTGTAGTTTTTTTGATTTCCCGAAGGGCGTATGAAAATTTTGATAATTTTGCTTGTACTTTTGAGTTTTATGGTTATAATATTCCAATTCCACTACTTGCTCTCTATGTTGTAAGTACGACGCAAACCATTCATGACATTTACCACGGATCCCTATGCCAAATAGTTTGTTTAGTAAGATGTCAAATTGTACTCTATCGTAAGCTTTCGTCATATCCAGCAGTAATCCTATTTTTACATTTGAGAGGTAGGTACCCGCGCGGCCCAGTCGCGTGGTCGGCTCCTTACGCAGCGGACGTCCCCGAAATTGAATTTTTCGAAACGTAATTAGCACACTTTCGACTAATTATGCCCAACGAAGTGGGCACGGGTCAGCTAGTATCTTATATTTTCATTACCTACCAACACCAAGTTTCCTCCGTGCCTCGTAAAGCACGTTGAGCCGTTGGTCCCGGCTGTTATTTGAAAATCTTTGACAGCTATTACAAGCTGTCAGTGGCCCGAAAGGCAGACAACCAGTCTTACCAAAGGATAACATATTTCCCAGTACTGAGCTGTGTAGGTCAGATAAGCAGTCGCTCCATGTAAAATTGGTATTCAGAGGCACCCGGTTAGACTAAAAACCGACCTAAACATAGTTGGGGAAAAGCTGATGAACTGTCTATGAAGTCTAAGAAAAGTAGTAAAATTAAAGTTTTACTTGTTTGGATCCGAACTGCGCATACGTGATACGCCTGTTAATGGAGATAATAAGACTAAACCGAGCATCCTTTCAACTGAAGGAGGGCGCACTAAGGTAGCTCAAAGAATGAAATCTTGGACTTGAGAATTTTGAAACACCAGAGCTGCAAGTTACAAAAAACTTACCATAATTTTAATTTTGCGGGCTACTGGCGGTTTTGGCCTTGAGTAAAGAGCCCCTGTATTCCATCTAATGTAATGTTGACAAACTATCTCGTCTAGTATAATGGGTACACGAATGATGGCCGAGTAAACAGCGTTAGATATAATTATGTGTCAGTTTATGATGGATGCTTACGATCTATCCAGCTCACAGGGTAGTTCATGACTGGCCTGAATAATCGACCTCACTAAGCTTGTGACGAAGCTCACTATCCTTGATTAAATAATGTTCTAAGTAGTGGTGTGATATTGGAAATAAATATTTTTATTCTAGCGTCCCACCGTAACTTTGCACGGGCGTAAAGTAAATATAAACCTTTCTCTTGCTGAAAACTGCATTAACATCCGTTGCGTGGTTTAAAAGATCTAAGCGTACAAACAGTGGAAGCGACTTGGTTTTGCACTATGTGAAGAAGAAGATAATTATAATCAAACGTCGTAGTAGCAGTATCCCTATTCCGTATCAATCTATAATATGGGATACATGATATCCTGTCCTGTCTGTCTTGTTATTTAAACATCACATGAGCTGATGGAGGCTACCGAAATTGCCAAACTCGTCGCCAAATTTTGGGCTGACCCAATTTGAATTGTCATCGACAAGCTATAAGAAGAAGTATTATCCATACTGTTGAAATGTTTCTTATCCTTAGTAATAAAATTGGTACAATCGGTAAACTTTTGTTTTTGCTTTTAAACATGAGCCCGAAAGCCTTCATTTTTATACACAGAAGGAAAACAATGTTTACTAATAAGATCGCATCTGACGTAACGTATTTACGCCGTTTCTGCTCCACGTGGTCGGAATCCTCCCTCCCCCTTATTTAAGATATTGTAGCCGACAGATGTTGCTTGTCGTATGCCCATAAAACCTTCGAGAACTTCCCTGAAGTTATGAAGCCGTAATGCGAGTACTTTAAAGGCTCTCCTGAGAGGTTGTACCGCTGCGCGCTGTAAGTTTGGATAGGACAGTTTCTGTCAAACTTTAAGGCTTTTTTCGTTGTTAAAAAAATAATGATATGACATTTCTCTTGGAGGATTTTAACTGGTTGAGAGTTTGGGAATTCCGGCGAAAATCTTATCTTAGTTTATTCCATAGCACTCAGTCAGAAGGAGACTTTTAGAGAAGTTTGCTGTTTTATAACTTTATTGTTACTTATTCTTCTTCTCGAATCGATGACTCAGATTTCGTCCGATCAGTACGTAGCAACCTGGACAACTCTTTAGTTGTTTGCTTCATTCAAGTCCTGGATTTTTAGTTAGTTATTATTTCTTAAAAATGCTCTTTTAGTTTGATAAACGTTCTTTACTTTTAAGCAAATATTTGCATTCATTTCACATTCCAACCCGTACCACCCGCTGCCTCCCCAAATATCCATTGGGGAGAAGGTCGTTTACTTCGAAAACCGCTGTGTTTAAAATAAAGATACGGTATTACGGTCCGTAGTTCGAAGCTGTCTAGACTACGGAATAGCTCTAGCAGGAGTATTTGTTTTGCTTAATACTGCAGAGTGTGCAGAGCTTAACTTGCACATAAAGCCATGTAAACATAGGGGATCTCCTCATATGTGCTCTAGAAGCTTAGTGTCACGTATTTAGCAACCCTTGCTTGTACAGGATTAGATTTTCTGATCTAAGCTTCTTTAGGAGTTCTTGAAAGTGTATTTTGTGTTTTGTCTCTGTTATAATAACACGCTCAGCCTCTGTTTGACTGCCTCGTTGGTCGAGTGGTCGTAAGCGCGACTGCAGAGCATGGGGTCCTGGGTTTGGTTTCCAGGTCTGGTATGGTGCTATTGGATCTAGATTTGTGCCTGGTTGATGGCAATAGGCCCACCCCCTGTTACATGGGACTTTGGCGAAATATGGGTTTACTTTTAGGTACACCTCTGCTTAACTTTTCGGTGGTTACAGGCGTTATGTTTGGTTATGTGTTTTGTATAAGGACAGGGTAACGTTTACCTTACCTTTTCAAACGATGGAGTCAGCTACAACAAATACGTTATCCTTTCATGTCGTGTATTGATCTTATGAGTTAGTTCAAACCATCGAGATATATGTACTAACGTACTAGAGAAGCTACGTCAAATAACTGACTTGTCCTATTCTTCGTAATTTGAATCTTTAGTTCGCTGCAGCGCTAAAATAATAACAATTCGTCTAAACCGTAACTAATTTACCACAGCGCTAGATTTGCTGCGGAAGTGTGTTTATTCTCGGCAAAAAGGTCTTAAGCGCCATGTAAATCACGGCACTTACGCGTTTTCTTCGACAAAGTGCAACAACATGTCTTCCCTATAGACTATGACAGGAGTACTACAGAATGGACAACGTAGGTATTTTGCCTACAGGGTTTATTTCATAAATAATAGACAATTTATTTTTTTGATATATTTTATTTAGTTACCCTTAAATAATATGAGTTTAGTCATCTTTTGCCTTTTTGTGGAATAATCAACGCTTTCATCTGTTTTTGCTTCATGTTTTAAACGAATGGTAGTATATTTATTAATAATCGCCCGAATCAAATGAATTCTATGATTCAGTGTACTTGGTTGGCAAAATGAATGCTGAACCAAAGATGTAAATACCTCCGTGTGAATAAAATGCTCCAAAGTATTTACAGTAATGTAACTGTAATAGTATTTCGTGGAGAGGCTAATTCCACCACTTTGGTTTATAAGTTTTCGTATGATAGTTTCCGTGATCACACATATTTTGTATACGTCTTCTGAAGAATATAACAATCCGCCCATGTCTTTAATAGTAATAAGTTTATGGTGTGGCAGCCTTTCTGCTGTTGTTAATGCGTCCACGCATTCTTCACATTTTAATGATTTTGTGAGATTTCGAGCAATATAGCCAGAAATGTAACCGACTATCAATTGAGAACCAAATGGTATTTGTTGGGAACTGAGAGCATCGGAAAAAATATAACAGTTGTGTTCAGCTTCTATATCAGATTCTAAACATCTAGTTGCTGACAATATTTCGTATTCCTCATCGTCGTGTCTGTTTAAGGGCGTCGTACTATTAATAACATTTGTTGAAGAATTACATAGAATGTTTATATTATCTAAAGGTATACAATTACCCGTGAATGATGAACGAAGTTCCAAATGGTTCATGGTTTTTTTGTAGGCAGCTCGAAATTGTAAGACGTTGGGGTTATTATTGTACCCGCCGTGCTTTCTTATGACCCCAAAGAAAAGCTCTAGATGATCTTGACTTAGACGGTATGTAGAAATATATGTCATATATTTTTTTTCTTCTACTACATGTTGATATAAAGTTTTTAAAGATTCTATACAAATCAAAGCTCCTATAAATCCTGTTTTATTAGCCGATTCAACAATTTTCTTTTTTGAAATCGACAAAGTTATACGTGGATCTAAATCTTTTCTTTTTACGACTCTTCTGCATTTTATATGAAATTCTAAATTTAATATGTATCTTTTTACTTTTGACAAAAAATTTAGTACTTCTGACTTATTTATGGCGTCAATTGGTCGCTTGAACCCATAAAAATAACACTTTCTTGAATTCATTGTGTCAAAAAAATCATTAAACGTTTCCAAAAATTGTATTGTAGCCGACGAGTCCGCGAATTGTGTATACTTCAAATCCTCGTCACATAGCTGCAATGCCTTGGCTACACTCTTACTTAAGAGTTGAGTAGCAAGACGGACCTTCATAATTTGGTTACGGAAGTACACATGCCGTGGTGTAAGTTTGTTGGCAAACCTAAGACCATCTTTCATTTGCAGTTTATTTAGATTAATCAATAGCTGCCACTTTATTTTCTTACAATCTTGGTCAAATAATAATCTTTTTTTCTCAAATGAGTTTCTTATAAGTTTGATGACGTGACATGGATCAAGAAATATACACACTTTCTCCTGTGTAGACGGATGTGGAAAATGGGTCACCAAATCATTTGGGTTCGTCAGTTTACACCCTAAAATTTCTGCAGCTGACAAATTTGCAGGGCATCCATCAAATGTCATGCTTACGACTGTAACTCCGGCGTCATGACATTTATGCAAGCATGTAGTGATTAAATTAGCTTTTGTTTCTGCAGTTATACCTGATATTAAAAAATAGCCTACAGGAAGTTTCCAATTTTCAGTCACTGACACCAACATAAATACTAACGCCTGTGACGCAACATGATCATCTCCATCACCTTCTTGAGGACCAGCACCAAAATTCACAGCACCAAGCTTCTGTTGATTGTGAAAAAGCTTTTGGCGTCTAATAGCCATCTCGTCGAATACTAGATTGCATATAAGAGGTTGCTGACTTAAAGTACTTTTCTTTTTTAGAGCTTCAAACGATTCATTTGTAAATCCTGGCTCAGCATTAATTGTTCCATACCAGCGACAGAGAGTTCTTGTGTGTGGTAGAAGATTGCCGTACATATCTCTCAAATATTTGTATGCAGCTGGCGAGTAGTAATGGAGGGTTAATGCAAATTTACGTAATAATGGAGGATATTTTAAAGAGATTTTAGTATTCTTTTTACACTTTGACATTCTTTTATAGATTTCGAGTAATTCTGCCTTTGCCAGTAAATTATTCTCAGCTACCTCACCGAGTGGAAATTTTGTTTTTAATGACTTTACAAGAAGCTTCAATGACTCACATTTTTTCTTAAGATTTCTATTATGGCGTTGAACTTTCAAAAATTTTTCTGATAATTTTTTTTTAGCCGACGTCAAGGTCCGAATTTGACGTCTCAGGATGATTTTTCTTGGGGAATCAAAAATCGATTCGGACTCACTGACAGGTTCTGAAATCGGCTCAATGGCTCCATGACACAAAGTGTCTTGCTAAAACAAACAACACAATGTTAGTGGCGGCTAAATGAAATGTTGTCACCATACTCGGAATTAATACAAACGGAGCATCAAATATTTAAAATTATATTGATACTCACATCATCATAGGGCACAGCAGACTTCTTTAGAAAATGCCTTCCCCCTTTCGTAACATACTTATCATCCTCACGAAAATGCAACGAACATATGTAACTATGATCGGATGGTAGCCAGGTCTCTTCACAGCGATTGTTTTGAACAAATCGGATCCATTTTTCTCTATTTTTATGACTTGGACGTGGAAATCTGGATAAGAATTTAAAATAATTAATTACATCCAAAACTAATTTAACATTAGTGTAAAAACTGTCTGGTTAATAATTATGATAATAAGGAAAATTTATTAAATCTTTTTCTACCTAAATATATATTTAAATTATTAGTTTTAACAGGACATAGCACGATCCTTTCATTTATTTATATCTGCTGACGTTTCGATGTAGTTACATCCACTGTGGTTGCGCAAGACTAGAAAAAAATATATAAATGAAAGGTTCGTGCTAAGTCCCGTTAAGACTAATAATTATCTGTTTAAAGTGCGATAGTTTAAAAAACTAAATATTAATATCAACATTAAAAACACAACATACGATATTTTCACCGTAATGTCAGTCTAATCTACCTACATTGCACTCTGTTTGATTAGTCTATGACAAACAATACAATATGGCGCGTGGTAATAATTAAATTTGTAAAACAAGGAAATTAGTTTACTTACCGATGAAAAGTAATTCCTTTGCACTTTGTCGTGTTCCTTGAATTATTAGTACAATATCTCAACACACACCCAGGCATTTTTCGTCGATTTTTTCTAGGAATTAATTTATTATTGTCGGAAGTACTAGGCGCGAAAGAGCTAGAGAGCGACTGAGTGAGGTGCGGCACACATGCCGCAGTTGAACGAGACAAAGTAGGAATTTACGGTGTCTTCTCTAGTACGTTAGTACATATATCTCGATGGTTCAAACTGTTTATGCCAAACACCATGCCTGTCATTGTCCTTTATTTTTCTCAAATAAATACTGGACCTGTCGCTTTATGTGCTTTAAATAATTTACGTCCACACAACCCAAAGATATAATATCATAACAAGAGCCATACGGCCATCAGACGTGTCTTATAGTTTTATCATAAAATTTCTAGCCATAATACATTTTTACGAGTGATAACAGCCACATTACTTCGTGCCATTTGTTTACGACTCACGTTAAAGCACAATGTCAATGTCAATTACAGTTTGTCGTGTAGACACTGCCGTTTCTAAGCCTAGCCGAGGTCACTGTGGTCTTGCTCAAAGGCTCCACCTGTATCCATCCATACAAAGGAAAATAACCTCAAAGCTGTCAAGTCCAAGATCGAAATTCCTATGAAAGGAAACGAATAAAGATGACTCATCAGTACAGTCGCGAGCAGCAATAAGTTATCATTTTAAAAATAGGATTAAAAGACTGTTTTATGTTACAATAAAAGGTTAACGACATGTACGCAAGCTGTGTTTTCTAATATTTTAGCTACCTTGCATAAATAAATAAATATTTTTTTTGTTTGCGATTGTACCTTCTTGTTTTTACGTACGTTGGATATTTTTGGTAGTAAAAGTGTTTTCGTTTGAAATAAGCCTGGATTTGCGTAAAGCTGATTACCGTTGATGTAACACGTATCGGTTTTAAAGGCAGGCAGCGCTTTTGGCGGCTTAGAAAGTGGAGAAGATTAGGTATTATACTTGTTAAAATTGCTTGAGGGAAAGGTAAAGAAATTTACGAAAATGTTTCATCCCTACCACTCCGCCCAGAGCGGCAGGAGTCATTTGATGATTTCCCAACCTCAAAAAAAAAAAAGTTTAAGGAAATAATGATGAAGAAGATTAAATGTTTTCCATGAGAAAGAAATCGAAAGTTTAATTATCCAAGAATCAATATAGTGTAACCTATTATCTGTGGTGTAACTAAGGCATTGATTACCCGATTGTCGAGAAAACCGTGCTCAAAGTACTAGCTTATCAATATGCTACTATTTATACATAGTAACCACCGTACAATATTGTAAATAGTATTGCAGTCATTGAATTCATGGTTGCTTATAGATAAAGTGGTCCTGTCGGTTAACCAAGGCAATGGTCGATAATATAATGTTGATACTTATTTTTTATTAATGAATTGTCATGAAAATTGCCTCTTTGCTCAAGCGATCGCTGTCATGTGTTCAAGGTGTTTGATCTCCGGATTGGGCGCTGCGTTATGAGAAATTTCTCAAAAGCAGCCTTTTTTTTTTCGGATCATATTTTTTTTTATTTATCTAATATTATAACTGCCTCCGTGGTCGAGTGGTTTAGGCGTTTGCCTAGTGACCCGGTGGTCGTGGGTTCGATTCCCACGGGAGCATACTTTGTAAAGTTGTTTCCAGTTGGTTAAGACATTGCAGGCTTGAATCACCTGATTGTCTGATAAAAAGATGGTTCCGTGCTTCGGAAGGCACGTAGGTATAAGCCGGTGGTCCCGGCCGCCAAATGGCGGTCGTCAAACCATGTCAGAGGCCCTTGCGGCGGTTTAGAAACTCTGACACTAGGGTGTGTAGGGTCGTTAGACCTTACTGCCCACACGAAGAAGAAGATTTATCTAATAGTTTTACAATTACATTTATTTATTTACATTTATTTTTTTGTTGTCCGAAGTCTTGTTTTAATGACTCAAGAGTCAAGACTCTTAGACTTCTACTGACTAAAATCCACCCAGGTTCCTTCTTAGCTCTTTGTGACCGAGGCCGTGGTATCTCTTTCAAACAACCCGCAGCCACGGCAAGCGTCGGCCCTGCAAGACTAACCACTTCTATCCCAGTAATGGCCAAAGACCACCTTCTGTTAATTTTATCGGATACGATTCTGCACTACTTCTTTCCATTGTTTTAGGATGACATACAAACCCTCCATTTCAAATGTATAGGTGAACACGCCTTTGTATAACCTTCGGGAAATACACGCATATAATGTCCAGATTGAGTAAATAATGTGAAATTATACATAATGTCGAAGTAAAAAGTTGAGACCTGAATGCAAACAGTATTTCCCAGTTAGAATGTACTGTTTTAAATGTCAAAAACTCCAGTGTGGGAGGCTGAGGCCTCGAAGAGAGTTAGATCTGATAAGAGCCGTTATTATAAATGTAGCCCAGTTAACTTGACCCTCATTAATATGATCCTGTTTGCGGCTTTTAAAATTCATTCGCCCCAAAATAGGAACAAATGAGGGTCAAGTAAGATTTGACGGGTTGCTAATTAATTTTAGCTTAGTAAGATTCCAATCGCGACCGGTGTGTATGATGAGATGTATGAACGCGGGTTTGCAAAATAAGTAAGGAAATATTGTAGCATGTGGCATTTTGTACTTTTTGCCTAACACCACGTGAAAAGGCTTGATTTTAATGTACACAAGATTTGCAAGAAGCAGGGATATGATATATGGATGCGTGTATAAGATACAGTTCGTCTTTGTCCGGTAGTTTGCTAACTACAGCTACTGGTGAATGCTACCGAAATCGCCAAACTAGTAACTCAGTTCAGTCAGTTTTGGGTTTTGGCCGACAAAAATTAGATTGCCATCGACACCCTAAGAAGAATAAAATAGACTGCTGGTTTTAGCTTGCGTATTACCGTATTACTTATTTTCCTGGATATTCTTTAGCTATACTTCCCTTATACTTTTACTACTAACCCAAGATGATTTTATCAAGTTCCTTTTCCATCCAAATATCAAGTTTCTATAATTAGCCAAAGGCTTCATGCGTTGGCGTCAATCATTTATTCAGTCAATCACCTTTTCTTCTTTGAATATCAAATTATATTTTTGTAAGGCCTTTTTTGCTGCTTCTAAACAGCATACATATTCATGACTTGGTAGGTAAACTAATATTTTGGGTGGCTTACGTCATAAATGTTTGTATTTGTGGTTTAGCATTAGTTAAATATGACTGTTTCCAAACTGATTTCAATTAATTAAATTATGAATTTAACCTCAATAATGGTACTTGGTCCAAACATTGTGTAGTTGGCAATTTTGTGTGTGAAAAACACCACTAATTAAAATGAAATCGGTGTTTACGTAAATGAAGATATTAATATTCATAGACGCACTCTATTATTGAATACTGCTCTATGATAGGCATATTATTACCTATTCCAATTTAAGCAGTCATCGTCAATAGCTGTTGCTCATATTCCATTTTGAAAATGTTAGCAAATCTTTCTTTTAAGTTATTGGCCTGCAAAATGACCCATTGCGAAATGTATCAAGCATTTGATTAGGACCATTGATGTTATACTTTATCACGTATATCCTATTGAAGTGCAAAACGAAAAAAAAGATAAAAAAAAACAATGAATGATTGTGCGAAGGATGATATTATGTAGGTAGGTAGGCTAGAAATAAGGTGACTACTGATATGTCGAGTTGAGAAGTATGTAAGAAAAAAAATGCTGCGCCTACCCCAAATAAATTGAGATAAAGGCAGGAGAATCATGATGATCTCTTATTGAAGTGCGTATAACGAGAAGAAATAACTCCTTTCAAATCAGAGTAGTATTCAGCTTCATTTAGCAAACCTCAGTCTAATAAACGGTAATTAGATGTCAAATGCATGTCATATCACAACGCTGCGGTAGACATTAAAGGCGCATTTCCATTGCCGCGTATAGACCAGACACACTAGACAAACATACTATCTCCAAATGTTGGATCCTTAGTTTCTAGCTTCACTTAGTATAAAAATGCTAGTGTCATATCATATGCTATGACGCATACGCATGCCCACGATGTTTACGAATGCGTGGTTTTTGTCATCACCAGCATCTTAGAAACTTCAGATGATATGTGATATTAATTTCTATTAAGTTTTTATGGAGTACCATGCAGATAAGTGGCTGGTTGGCTTCGTTGACTGCGTTAAGCTTAATGCAGGTCATGCTAAACATGCGACATTCGAAAATTTAGCTTTTAACAAGGTTTAGGGGAGATCTCTGCATCGACAAGGGGGCTGCGGATATTTTTTTAAATAGGAAACGGTGCCTCTTCTAATGTGCGGATTGTGACTACCGCGACACGGGGGCGAATGTGAGTGAAGTAAAAATCCCACACTCCTTAATCTTCTCCCCAAAGACCCTTTGAAAGGTTTCGAGATTCGGGATCGTCGTATGATCTTTAAATCGTGTGGTGCAGTAAAAAGTAGACACAGGATGGTCAATACACCTACGCACTTAACATGCAACATAGCCTTTGCATGGATATCCTACGAAGCAATGGAAATGCACCTTAGTAGCAAGGCCACAGTTGAAACTGTTGCTCAACAATATTGGTTATTAGTTTAATTAACGGCGGTTAAGGGTTGCGTTAACGATAACCGATTCCAGTTAACTGCACTAAGTAGAGTTGATGAAACCGTCAATATGCGGCGGGATTTAGTGGTTCAAGTTAATCCACAAGTTAAGCTAATAGTTTTAGATGGAGATCAAATGTGTGGTTAGTTTGGTACGATGAAACTTTGATAGTTACTTATGAATCTAGTTATAAGTTCTACTTCGAATTAATGTGACAACATTATGAGTCATTGCATAGTAAATGATAGTTTGACGGTTGACTGAGGAGTATGAAAAAAAAAACGTGTTGCGCTGACCCCAACATGGGACAAGGGTAGGATTATGAAGCATTGCTTTTGCTGACCATGAGGTCCTGTGTTGGATTCTCTACAAGGCAGTGTTTTTTTTTACCTGCAATTTCATAATAGCGATCCGGAGACTGAATTTGATTTAATGACAATAGCCTCCTATAATACGGGACTTAAATGTAATTTATAAATGAAGGTCTATGTAGTTAGGTACTATGTTTACACACTAGTAAACTTCTATAACATTTTGAATCATAACATTGACTCATAGATTTGACGGCACGTTTGGCGCAGTGGCTCAAGCAATGGACTGCTGCGCTGCGTGTCGCGGGTTTGATCCCCGCACGGAACAAATATTTGTAAGACCTACAGATAGTAATTGTTCCGGGTCTGGGTATTTTTGTATGTGAGTATAAATGTTTGTGAAAGCACCCACGATACAGGAGAAATTCCTAGTGTGGGGCAACGTTTAAAAAAAAAAATGTTGACTTGTACACGGCCGATGTAAATCTTCATAGTTTTATAATACCAACTGTGATACTTCAACAACATCTTTGTCGTACTAAAATGAGTCTCAAAACAAAAAAGTTCTCAAAGAATTGTATTCTAGAAAGTCTAGAAGTATTTCTGCTTTCTCAAGAATAGCGATATCTTGACGATAACAGGCCTCTCTGTCCTTTCAAGGCAATTGTTAGTTGCTGTTACATTCCCCTTAAGCGATGACAATGGAACAAAAGCCTTACAGCCCCGTTCACAAGAAATAAACCATAACTACGATCCACAAAACCAAACATCATTGTTTGTGTTCTACGATTTGCCCCCGACCTTACATCTGCTCTAATATTACTCACGCCTAATTATGATAACAATTCATTATGAATAGTGACTAATATATTCCATTTTATATTTCCAGGTCATCACAACGCAAGCCTTAGTCTGTATTCATCACTGCCAACTATTCCGCCCGATAGCGCGCTTAATGCCGCCATGCTAGACAAGATTTATATTAATTACAATAAAGAAGCTCAAGGGTTTAGAAAGTTCGAGAAGTACTGGCGTACGTGACGTCGACGGGAGCGCAAGGAGGCCGACATGAGTCAGTCGCAGGATGAGGCCCGCGCGGTCAGGATACAGAAGTATAAGGAGGAGAGGAGGAAACAGCTGACGGCTAGGACAGCGACGCTTTTTTCTGCTAACGTCACTGAGAGGTGAGTTTCGTCTTCTACAGGAGATTCCATGCAATTTTTTTAACTACTAGTAAATATTTTTGAGTTTTTTCGGTTGCTAAATGTATTCCATTGTTCATTTCAGGCGCCCGAAAAGATCACCTGTTTTGACGCCTACAGACGACATTGCTGCTCATCTTAAGTCTTCCTCGGAGCTAAATCTTAACACAGCTTCCACTTCAGTGCCTATTAGAACAACGCGTACGTCACGTCTTAGAGCTGCTGCCGCAAATCTTTCCGATTCCTCGCCGTCTCCAAAAAAGTCTAATAGAAGCTCATCTGTACAATCCTTACTTGAAGACGCCAAAACGAAATCACCTAAAAATTCCAAGTTACTAGATAGAGATAAACGATCGAATAGAAGACAAAGCAATGAAAAAGAAAATTTGAAGAGTACGTCTTCGACACGCTTCGAAAAGGAAATTGGTGCTATTAAGACGAAAACTAAACATTCCAATAAAAATAATTTAGAAAAAGACAAAAATAATTTAATAGTGACTAGTCCTAAAGGGAAGAATGTTGACGAAAAGCGCAGTTCTAAATTAGATGAAAGTAGAAACAAGAATTCCATGATCGAAGAAAAGAAATTGAATAGTGAGATATACGAAAGAAAAAACGAAAAACCAATACGAGTCAATAGTGAAGAATTTTTTAACGATATTGTAAACGAAAAAGACATGTCTAATATTATAGATGACGAGAAAATCGACGACTTATTTAATAATCTTGTTGCTGATGATGTTGAACACCAGAATGGTATCGAAATTAAGATTAATGATGAGATTTTGGATGATAATGGGCTCAAATATAGTCACAATAGTTGTATTCCTGCCGCTGTTAAAGCAATAGAAGTTAATAATGTTGCTTATGTAGAAGATAGTGTAGTGCCAAAAGTGAAAGAGGATGTAGGAGGCTTACTAGGGGCCGTGTGTGTGCGCAAAGTGGAAAGGTTCAGTGAATTGCTCAGCAACTTGTGTTCTCCTTGCGAGGCGGACATATTGTTCGAAGATATCTTGGTCGAAAATGGAATTGATGGTGACAATGACTTGGTAAGTTTTGATTCGTACTTTAGTTAAGACTATTTTGTAGTTAGAATTAATAATATACCTGCTGTAGGCTCGAATTTTTTTAAGTTTTAATTTAGGAATTTTCTCAAGAAAGATATATGCATATTTCATTGCAATGGCTGTGATGTTATGTGAAACAGATCAGAATCTGTTGTAATAATAACTGAATGTTTATTTAAAGTATTACATGTACCATCATTTCATTTCATAAAATATACACTAATAACGTCGTAAGATCTACTACTTCATTTTATCCGTGACCAGTAACAGGTGTTACTAATCAAGCTATTGTTTTAATTCACAGCATTTCAATTGTGTTTTCAACTAATATAATATTAGTCATTTCACACTTATTATTTGCGGTTTTTATAATAACATTTCTCAATGCCATTACATTCATCACTCGAGGTCTACTCGTAAACAAAATTTAATATTTAAATGACGCACTTTGTGGGAGATTGATCACGTACGAAATTGTCTTCATTCATCAATTGTTGTCAGCTATCAATCTCATCAATTAGTATCAATCTATGTCTAAAAGGTACATTGCCTTTTGACCGTCATAAGTTTTATACAGTATTGTTCATGACGCCTGCTCTTTGTTTTTCTGTCTAATGGAAAGATTTCCATGTCATCGTCCTGTTAGATATGGCATCTCTTCTTCTGCCATACATTCTTATCCTCAATATTCATCTCTTTGCTAGCCAGTGTTTTATGTCTATACCATCATGTCCTTGCGACAAATAAATAGTTTCTCTTTCATTTTTCATAATATTTAATTAACCTTCTCAATAGAATCGTACATTCATGAAGTTCAAGGTCTTGCATGTACAGCTGTAGTCAAAATAAATAACACCCTGTTTTAGCGTGTTTCAAATGGGCTTGTCTATCTTCACTGAAATGACGTACTGGAAGGCATTACTCTCAATGCCAATATTGTAAGCATTAATCATCCTCTGTAAACGTAACATTATTAGCTACTTATTCATTGTAAATGAATAAGTAGCTTTTGTCTCTTACAAAGTTACTTTCGCTTTTACCCTTTCACGCCTTAATCAATAAACTGTTTAAAATGATAATTTTGTCAGACTGATATTTTGCCTAGGACCCCTGACATTTCCCAGGGATGTGCCATAACAGGTGTTGCACAGAGGGGGTCCGGACCGGATCCGGATCCGGATGTTGACCACCGCACTAAAAGTGAAGTAGAAATCCCACACTCCCCGGTCTTATCCCTAAAAGATCGGTCACCTTTTGAAAGTTTTACCACGTGAACAAAAAAAGGATCCTTGAAATTTGTGTAAAAAAGGACGAAATTCGAAATAAACACACACGAACTCGCAGGCACGAGCTAGTTTTGCATAATTGACTACCTTGCTTGCCTTACAAGTTTTTTTTTTGTTACGAGTATAACATACAATGCTTAGATCTTTTTGTATACCAAATTCCTTGTATACTCGTCAAAGATAAAAAGGTGAAGATGATTGATTTCAATTCAATTATCATATAACTTTACTGAAGCTTTCATTGGCTTGTCTACAACTAGTTTCTAATCCTAATTAATATTATTCTTCAACAGTACTACATTACTTTCTCACTAACGAGTATATCTAGATTCTACTCAGTTGATTACTTATCAGACTCTTTGACTAACTTTATTACTCGACTTTTGCGGGTAGGTACCCGTTTCTACAGTCCATCTTATCTTGCCGCTCTGTTTGTTTTGTAGAAGTTGATTTTATCGTGTAGAAAATTGTTGCTTTCTTGGATAAACTAATTGCCATTAATACTTGAAAGATCATCATTATCTTGCCCTTTTTTTTTTTTGGTGGGTGGAAAATCATCGAATAACCCCCCCCCCCCCCGCTCTTGGGCAGACGCAGAGCGAAGCGGAGTGTCAGACTTCTACTGACTAAAAACCAAACCCATGTTCCTTCTTCGCCCTTGTGTTGGACCCGCGTTAACTTTTCGATAATCCACAGTCCCGACGGGATCATTATCTTGCCCTTATCTCATTTCATTTGTGGTTGGCGCAGCATTTCTTCTTCTCTGTTACTCGTCATCATAATAGACACTTCCTTTCTTTCAATTTACTTCAAGATATTAGTCATTAAAATTATGATATTAGACACGTGTGAGGTGCCTTAGTCACCCTTGCAGGCATAGTCATTGTTCTTGGTATAATTGTTAAGTTAATTACCTATTTATAAGCTTTTTTTTCTAAGGTCGGTAATCCTCTACTTGTTAGTGGAAATAATAATTGGTCTTTGTTGTAATATTCCATAATGTTTTGTCCGTTATGGAATATTACAGTTAAAAGTCTTGGGGGATTTTCGGACTGTATGTTAAGGCGGGTCGATCCTTGGTCGCATTCTTCTAGTTAAGTTTATTATGTTAGTTTAAAACCCACCTCATTTAGAGTTAATTATCTATTTTTTCACTAGATATTAGGAAGTGTAATCTTTTCACTCTCACAAACCCATCGAGTTATTTTAGTTAAGACTTAGTATAGGTCATCAATTTATTTTAGTTAAGGCTTAGAAGGAAATATTCTGTACATCGAAAGTACTGTACTAAGTAAGCTATGCAAAAATTAGTGAAACGACTTTTTTTTGGGTGAAAATTCACGGTTGGCAGTAGAACTTAATGAAACGCATTCAAAACATTGTGCTGATGGGTGCTATAAATAGTACATAAGTCATGGAGGTATTGACCGTGTTGGAAGCAAAATTTAACATTAAAAACTTGCATTTACAAAAAGTTGGACGTTTGACCTCCAATATCTTCATAACTGGAAAGTTATCAGGTATGGTCCAGCTCAAAAAAATATCACAGTGACCTTTTGGTTTCGTTATTTTTACACCCATTATCACTAATAAAACACATCTAGTGTAGTAACCAGTTAACCACCCATCTACACTAATATTATAAAGAGGAAAGATTTGTACCTATTTTTGTATGTTTGTATTGAATAGGCTCAAAAAGTACTGGGCCGATTTCAAAAATTCTTTCACCCTTGGAAAGCTACATTCACCCTGAGTAACATAGGCTACTTTTTATCCCTGTATTCCCACGGGAACGGGATCTACGCGGGTGAAACCGCGGGACGTCCGCTAGTTTTAATATATAAATAACATACTATTTAATTGAAGAGAACCGCACCCACAGTGCTATCACATCAAAAATAGCAATTTAACCAACACACCTTCACCTCTGCCTTTGATTATCCACTTGATAATCTAGCTTTGTAAAAACGTGACTATCATATTAATTCTTTCGTGGTCCTCTCGTTAAACCCAAGGTTTTCTTGGTCGTTCTTATGTAATTATACTACCTTATTTACTTGAAAGCCTGTTTTTTCTTTCATAATATTTGTAATATGGCCGAAGCTTTCCTTAAAGCCTGAAATTACCATTATTATGTCTTAAAACCTTTTTGGTATGTTAATTTCGATTGGATGTCGATGGAAACTATGTGTTAATTTAAGTTTTTTTTGTAATAAATTCTCTTAAAGTAATTGTCGCGTTTTTTTTTTGTTAACCGAGTCTTATCTGAAAATACTTGAGAATTTAAAGGATTTTTACTATTGAAGTATGCAAGAAATATCGAGAAGTTTGAGAAATGGAATTCCTATTTCGAATTCAATATCAAAGAATTTAGCATACCATATCAATTTTTCCAATTTTATTCCGTCCCCTCAACCATTGAAAGATCAAAGAACGATCGAAGAGTTTGGTATGATTCAATCATAGTATCTAGTCCTTTCAATGTTTTCGAAACATGGTCCTTATAAAAGGTAACCCCTTTACTACAATCATTGAGAAATCGTTATTACTCAATTAATAGGGTATAACATCACTTCTGCATTTCCCGGTGGCCGTGGTGTGCAACTGTGCAGTACTGAGCAGCACATCGAGATTTCCACCTAGACGGGTTTGCATCCTATGTAAAATGGTACTATAGCAAGTCAAAATGTGCACAAATGCTTGTACAGAAAAAAAAATTGGTTGCCTGTAAAGTCGGTATACGGGCGAAAGTTTTACGTGACAACGACTTTGAGTGGTAAAATAATTTTAATGTGAATATTCATTCGTATAGTAGGAAGAAGGATGAAATAATAGTAACAATTTAAAACATTTATTTATGCTTTCACTTTTTATGTCTGTCTCTCTCGCTCTTAGGCGGGCTAACCATGCCCGAGTGGAAGGGACGCGTGCCTCTCACTCGCTCTCATTGTGAGCGCATAACGTGAGCGGAGCGTAACGCAGTTTCTTGAAGTGTCACCCGGCAAACCAATTTATAAGACGTTGTCACGTCAAAAAACCTTGGTAAATCTCTTTACCTGAACTAGAATTGGAGCCAGGATCCCCAGGCGCTTCCAGACCCACAAGCTTCAGCCCTAGGGAGAACAGAGACCCTTCGCCTTACTGCTCTCTGGGTCATCTACTTACACACTTAAACGGTGTAAACCATCGTGACACATACTTCTTAAATGAACTCATGATTCCAGAATCATGTTCTGGATCTTATTCTTCTTTTCGTCTCTATTGATTGCTATTCAAATTATGGCTGTCGGCTATGTCAATGTTCTCGTTTAAAGGAAAGGTTGAGGACATGTCCTGTAAGCTCCACGCTGGCACTTCCATGGTAATGTCCCATCAGCCGTAATATCAGACTATTTTCTTCCCGCTGCTGGTACTGAGGCCTATTCTCTAGGAGACAGTATGAGCCGTAACCCACCACGCGGGGTCTAATGGCGGTCATCGCTAACTCAGCACAACCAGCCTAAAAATATTCCCGATGCTTGTATTGCGTCTCTAGGAGACGGTGTGAGCCATAATCCACGAGGTGGGGTCCAAGGCCGGTTCATCGCAGCCTACAAATCTTCCCAATTCTGGTACTGAAGTCTTACGAACTACTCTCTGGGAGACGTTGCGAGCCGTATTCCACAACATGGGGTCTAATACGAGTTCATCGCTTACTCATCAAAACTAGCCCACAAATTATGCCAGTGCTAGGATTTACAGCTCTCTGGTAAAGGGAGCAGAGTCGTAAATTCGTAATCCACCACTCGGGCCCAGTGCAACGCTTAATCGCTTAACTCAAATAGACAGGCAGCCTTCCTTCGCAATCGGGTCAAGTATCCATGATTGCTGCATATGGCGTTGTCGTGAAATTACATGTAAATTATCGACGCTTCATTTTAGCGCCTTTTATGGGCCACGAGGCCTAGATAGTAAGTAAGCAAACTTGTGAGAAAACCGGTGTTTGTGCCGTGGGACTGGGTTATCGAGATTTTTATTGTTTTAAAGCAAATTTTATACTGATTTGTAGGTGAACGAGTTTCTTTGTAATTAGACTGTTATAGAAGACGTGAAGTAAATAGTGATACTGATAACTTTTGAAAGTTAAGAGATATTTTTTAATTAAGCTAAGCAAACATTATGATTGTTGTGGTGTTCGAGGTCCTCTAGTGTTGCATACAATAGAAAGTTTTCTTGTTTGTTTAAAAAAAAAAATGATTTTACTACGAACATATTTTCTTTTAATTACTAATTACCTATGCCGTTTGTGTTGTCTTATTTCGTCTTGTCTCTGTAATCACAAAGTTATATTTACGAGTTTCTGGATAAGTTACAACGCTGTTTGGGAGTTCTTCAAGTTTCTGCGTAAAAAAAGTCCTAAGTACCTACTTAAGTTTCTTTTGAAAAAGTTTCACAAAGAAATGCTGCTTCATTACGAAAGACTTCCAATTCATGTAATGTTTTCCATACTTATGGTTCGATTATGTATTGTCAGTTTTTTGTAGCATTGCCAACAGCTTCTGTCATACCATCACCATTGTTCAAAACTCGGCCACCTTGATTCAGAATCCCATAACTTATTAAGTAATTCCATGGTATAAAATTAAGCATTTTTTAAAGTATTGCAATTTCATTATATGGCCTCCTACGCTACCGAATGCACTGCCTTAAACGGTGACTTTCGATCGTCGTAAAAAAAGTTGTATCGCTAATTTTTGTATGTCTTATTCCTGATGATAATAAGGATGTTTTTTGTGTGTTACGTAAATAAAGAGATGTCTTGTTGAACTGGTGGAGTGATACAATACCAATTTTGGTAGCGCCTACAGTGTAAATCGATTGTATTGTCCGCAAGGAGTCTGACATGCTGCCGACCTCGTCTCCTCATTGCGAGATCAATTCTTATTTGGTTACGATGCTAAAGAATACGACCTCTTACTTGCAACGATATGTTTAATTTAATTAAATATTGTTTGAGAAACACTTTACTGGGCCCCGAGTCTGCTATTCAATAGTGTCAGAATGGTCTATCATTGATCTCATAATTGTTGATTGATGACAAGCCAAAAAGTACCTTAGGTCTGTCGACTTATGGTAGGTACTTTTTGGCTTGTCGTCTACTTGTCAAAATCAACAATTATGAGATCAATGATAGACCATTCTGACACTATTGAATAGCAGACTCGGGGCCCTGAGTACTTGAGTATTGTCTGTAGCGTATTACGAGTGATAAGCTCTTTGTTTTATTTTGTTTCGCTGAACTGTCCTACTCTTGGGTAAAGGCGGTAAGTTTTCAAACCTCACATTTCTCTCCATTTTATGGCTTTTTACTGGGTTGTTTCATCAGGAGTTTCTCAGTAACATCCACGGAGCTTGTATGCTGATGCCAATAGGCTCGCCCCTATTTCATGGGAACATAAGGCCATTTAAAGTAGGTGCACTAATAAGTACACCTCTACGTAACCCTTACAGAATTACAGGCGTGATGTTTTATAAATAAAGAGAGGATACATTAATAGGGTATTTCACCAAAAAAATCTAATTAGTCCGTCTTTTAGATTATCGAAAAATATTGGATACGTGTTTTTTGTTTTATCAAATTAATAAAAATTGACGAAAATAAAACATGTTAAAGATCAAGAGTGGGGGTTTTTGGCGTCACTTTGTGGGTAAAAAACTACTAACCTTGTGACGTCACACGACTTGATACGACTTTTCGAAGCACTGTATCGTTTTCGTCTTTTGTTTACGTGAAAAAAGAAAAAATACGTGTGCATTATTTTTTGAAAATCTATCTGACGGACTAATTAGATTTTTTTGGTGAAATACCCTATTTAGCTCTTACCTTTGCTTTAATTAGCTACGCATTACTAATGACTTGCCTTGCTCTCATCAAAGTGGCGTTGCAGTGCCATGTGGTGCTAAGTTGAATAAATAAATAAATAATGTAGGCTTGTCTCGAAAATCTACTCTAAAATTAATTAATCTAAGGCATAGTATTGTACCTACATAATAGTAAAACAATTTAATTTAACGTTAAAATCCCTTTAAATTTTCTGTCTCGATTCCCTGCGAGTCTATTCACCCCGTTTTACTCGGTACTGGACTTATCAGCCTTTGTATCACCTCTCACAATCGCTCTCAGTTCATCCATGGAGCTTTGTACCAAAAGCCCACAATTCTGTCGGCTACAAATTGTCCATTCCATTTTCGCCGGACGCTCTGCATTCTATGCATGCCTTTACAGTAGGGATTTTATGGAGCTCCGTGCCGAAACTATCGGATATCCGAAATAAAAAAATATCCGTAACCGATTTAAAAAAATCGGAGGACTCTAAATTATTATTATATTGGCGGGATGTTAGAGGTTATTTATTTTAGTTTTAGGGATAAATATTTTGGACTATGGGTTGTTCGGAATAGAAACCGCGGCCCCGAACACAAGGGTTAAGAAGGATCATGGGTGGTTGTTAGTCAGTAGAAGTCTGACACTCCTTTCCGCTCCACCGAGCGGGAAGAGTCATTTGATGATTTCCCTTGGGAAGGTACACTGTGTTTGTTTTGCTTAATCGAGCCGTCACTTGGCAGTTGTCAGATTGTGCTGTGAGATTCTAATATCTGTAACCAAAATTATCCGAAACACTAGCGGATAATCCGACATGATTAATTGTCCGTAACCGTATCGGAAACCGGTATATTATTTTTATTCTTGTATTCGTATCCAGATCCGAAATTTCATATCCATAACATCCCTGCTTTACGGGCACAACCCGCACAACCGCTTTGCGAATTTACTAGTAGGTACCTAAAACGCCGCCTGAAGTTGATGGCAATGGCGATAGCATAGTAGAATATTGCCGTGTTTGATGTCAAAGGGGCTGTGATCCATTGTGGAGGATTGCGTTTGTGTGTCTTATTGATATTTTGCAGTTACTTGATGTACTGTAGTGCTTGTGCCCGCTTGATGCCAATAGGTTCGCCCCTTAATACATGGGACTTGAACATAACTGGCGAAATGTGGGTATACAATTAGGTATACCTCTGCCAAACCCTTCGGGGATTACAAACGTGATGTGATGTTGTCTTATGATGTAGTTGTCGTCTTCATTCTGATATTTTTCTATATTTTTGAGACAAATCCGAATCAAACTTTTGTTTTTGCAGCGTATTACACTGGAAGCTGGAAAGATTCTAGTGTAGGCAGCTCCTAGTTCGTTTATTCAGAACATTGGCAGGGATTTCTTCAAATTATTGCGAAAACTCGTGGACTTGTTATACTAACGTAGTAGACAAATTAATGATTTTGTATCGCTAGTAAAATTCGCTACTTAGTTCATCAAAAAGTTTTCGGACATTTTGAGCAATTGAAACATCACATTGGTGTCAAAAATAACGCATTCCTACATCCATCACGAAAACTGTCGCTTCAAATATTTTATCCAATACTGCATGTGTGAGTCCGTTGCGTGATTTCATGAATTTTTATGTCTACTCGCTTGGGTAGACATGTTGGCAGCTTGTCTTTAATTGATCTATCGTTATTTCGCACTGATTCAGTCACCGCTTTGATAGTTTTTATTGAACTGGTGTTTCTAGACGTATTCATGATTTTTTATCCATTTCTGAATATATTCTTGGTTTACCAGTGTTTACCCTTGTTTCATAGGAATCTGAAGTATTTACAGAAAAGTGTTATTTTTTGTTTATCGTGTGGTTAGTCCCTAATCTGGTATCGAGAGTTTTATACCGCTCATAGGCCTATTAGGTCTCAAGTTCGGTCTCCAAACACGCACCTTTGATTTTTCAGATTGAAGTGCGTATTGCTAGGTGAAGGAAAGCATCGTGAGGAAACTAACATACTTGAGAGGTATTTCCCAACGGCATGTAAAGTCAAGTCTTAAAAGTGTTGGAAATGGGAAATATTTCTTAAATTGTTGGCGCGGTATAGTGGAGCTTGAAGGAGGGCTTTCCCCAGCTGTGGAACAGCGCATGCTACTTAGAAATATGTGATGACTGCTAGATGCGAATACTTGAATTACTTTAGAAAAAGTACGTGTATATTAGTGAGTGCCCTACATATAGAAGAACACCGAACACGTCGCTTTCTCAACCAACTGTAATTTGTGGGAGGTACTTACAAATCTTTTGTTAGAGCGATCAGTCTGCCCATTTGAATCATATCCAAGATTAACACGGGCTTAAGTAGTAAATCATCCAAGCTTACGTTCGCATTTAGCACAATGGTAATAAATGTTCATATTTTTGAGCATCAATCGCACATGGTGTTACAGAGGACTAATAATTAATTGTATTTTATAATATCTCTGACGTTGATCCCTTTTACTCGTGCCATTATATCACAATTTTCATATATTATTTCGGAGCCCACCTGAAATATGTATATATATTCATGATCGATGCGTTGTTCTGCCAACTCTATTACAATGACGCAAAAGGGCTCTTTCAGAGGGACACAAGTTCATTACGATTATTTCGATTTTAGAAATATTCTCTCGCATTTCGACTAACAAAGGTTTTTTAGACATTAGTATCTTATGAATACTAGATTACGCGTGGATGTGGAATGAGATAAAAATGGTTCGTTTTGAAGTTTTGAGTTTTTCTCATTTTTATTCGTTTTATTTTTTTCGAATCTTAATTTTGAAATTGCAAAAGTTTGTGAGGATGGTTTGATGTTTGTTACTGCTGCATGGATATAGAATGAATATGGATGAAATTCACGTCACGGATAGTGATATAACCTGGATTACCACATAGGATAAAAGAGTGATTAATGCAAATATTGATGGATGGAGAGGGAGAGAAAGACCATAAAAGAGATAGATGAATTATGTGAGGATTGGTATAGTAGGAAAAAAAAGTAAAAAACTAAAACCCGACTACGACAAAAAAACGACGCTGAAAAAGTATGAAACAAGATTTTCAAGATAGAACAAAAAGAAAAGCCGTAGTCACACGGTATTAAAGTGTTTAGGTTGGTAGGTAGGTACCTATAACGTGTGACTACGGCTTTTCTTTTTGTTCTATCCTGAAAATCTTGTTTCATACTTTTTCAGCGTCGTTTTTTTGTCGTAGTCGGGTTTTAGTTTTTTACTTTTTTTATTTAAACAATTTTGGTGTTAAATATTTTATTACTTTTGACTTTTCGTCCGCTAGAGGGCGTGATTTTAAATGTGAGCAATATTTTGGAAATGTACTAGTCAGGCCCTTTCAAATGATACCAAACACGGCGTATTTATCTTCATTTTTATTTTTTAAGCCTTACTTTTTGTCCGCTAGAGGGCGCCAAATCGCTTTTTGTGACACGTCACCTAGCCTATGTTCAGCGGAAAATTAAGACGGTTCTAACGATACCTCATATGTCGAGTTCCGATAAGTAGATTAGAAGCTATGAGGGAACAGATGAAGATACACACATACATACATACAAACATACAAACATACATAGCCAGTCAAAATCATAACCCTCCTTTGGCTTTCCCTCCTTTGGCTTTGCCGTAGTCGGGTAAAAAGGACCAAATTAAAGTGTGACGATTGACAGCGGAGAAAGGAAGAAAAAAAAAATGTGTCGCGCCGACTTCAAATAACATGAGACAAGGGCAGTAAGATAATGATGATTTACAAATAGGATATTCCGCTATTTATTCCCGTAGTTCGATCCCATGGGACAAATGTTATCGAACTCCATGCTGGCGAAACCTCTGGCAGTAGGTGCTCGTACCTGCGTGCATGCGTAAAATAGTAAGGCAACTAAAAATGTAACAACTTAAATAATATTGTGTCATCCTCATTACTTAGGCAAGAGAATTTTTCTAATGTTACATGTCTTGTGAATGAAGGTGTTACGCACTTTTACTTTCTTGCTTGAGTCGTGTTTAGGTAATCATAATAATAATGAATAAAATAATGAGAAGATAAATTAAATTAATTTAGTAGATATTCTCATCTTTGTAGATCTTTTATCCCTTACTTATAGTACTAGATGATCGCATTTTGTTTCAAATCAAGAGTTTTTTTTTCAAGCATGGAACGGTATTTATTCTAATTCTAAAATAAAAGTAGCCTAAGTTATTCCTTATAACTTCAGCCTGTTAAATCCTGTCAAAATTGTAGGTCCAGCCAGCCCTTTCGGAGAATAGCCGAAACAAACATACAGACAAAAATATAAAAAAAATATATTATTGCTTTACGTATAATTTCAAATGCATTCAGTACAAAGTTATTATTTTTCAATTACAAACACACACTTCTATTTTATTTATTTGTACTGTAACTACTATGGTCTGACCTAGGTTACGTCTATTTCACATTAGTCATGAAGACGTTTCTTGAAATTAGTCAGTTCCTTATTATGTTACTAAAACTCATCTCTAGTTTCCGTCCAACAGTTTCTCGGTCATTTTTACCAAAGTCACAGTCATCTCATTTGTTATTCTTATTAAACTAAGTAGCTGAGATCACTCCAATATAAATACTACGATTTTGTATTAGTTGTAGCGTTGAATCATTATTATTTACGTTGATGATCATTAGCGCGTAGGCGAGGGAAATATGGACTTATGTCAATACTTGAAGTAAACGAATTGATATGTACTCTAAAGGTTGTAAAAAACTTAAGTATCTTCATCAGCCAGATGACTTCCACTGTTGAGTAAAGGCCTCCGCCGTAACGAACGGCAACCTGCCGCTTGCATCCCTCGCGCGGTTTCCCGCGACCCTGACGATGTCGTCAGTCTACCTGGTAGGAGGCCTTACCTACGTTGCGTCTTCTGGTTCGTGGTTACCACTCGAGAACTTTTATTTCTCACCGGTGGTCGGTTCTTCGAGCGATGTGGCCTGCCCATTGCCACTATAACTTGCACATTCTGAGAACTATGCCGGTGACTCTGGTTCTTTGGCGAATTTCCTCAAAGATGTAGGTACTGTGAACTAATTTCAAAGCTTACTGCCTCTTTGATCTAGTGGTCGCAAGCGCGACTGCTGTACATATGGTCCTGGTTACGATTCCCGGGACGGTCAAAGTGCAATTAAGTTTCTCCATCATGAATTTCTCTGTAGCTGATATGGAGTTCGGATTTGTACCCGGTTCGTGGCAATAAACTCGACCCCTGGGCCCTGTTACATGAGAATTAAACATAACTGGCGAAAAGTGAGTAACTAATGGATACACCTCTGCCTGGCCCTTCGGGGATTACCGGCGCGATGTTGAGTTAAGTCTCAATTCCAAAGCTACACGTCATACTGGAACATTAATCTAAGTTCTACATCCGGTCATTTATCTGTACTAACGCAAATTATGGTATCTTATCTAACCAATGTGATAGCGTGAAAGTCATCCCCGGATATTGGACATTTCGACCTCGAGCTTAGATTAACGAGATGACATGGCTTTGATACATTTAATCTAGGCCAGGTACAACGCAAGCAGATCGGGTTCGACCAACATCGGTGGTCTGCCACAATATTAAACAGTACCTATGTTAGTTTAACTTTAAACGAGGGACATATTGAAACCCGATAGATATAATGATAACATGACACTAATAAAAATATGAACAAAAAAAAACACAGATAAATAACAGACAGAACCATACCAAATATTTCGCAGCCCTTGCGCTTATCACAGAAACTGGCACGGGCGTAGGAAAATGGCAATAAAGAGAAAAAAAAGAAAGAAAGGCCAAGAGAATGATGACTTGTTTCTATACAAAATCTTGGATTGTTACGTTATGGGGGTCGGGAGAATGCTTTATTATTATTATTATTTTTTTTTTTTTAAAGCTTTGCCCCACACTAGGAATTTTCCTGTATCGTGGGTGCGTTCACAAACATTTAAACTCACATACACAAATACCCAGACCCGGAACGTTTATGTAGACCATGACCGGAGTTAACTCGAATACCTTTTGTTGAATCGTTGGTAGAAGTTCCGTCTGCCGTGGTCTGACGTGCTTGACCACCAACCCATCTCCCAGATCTGTCTACCGCGCTGCCAATTTTGTTACTCCTACCCGCCTAACCAGATCCAGCTGAATACCAGTGTTTTACATGGCCGACAATGACTCCTCCCGCTCTGGGCAGAGAGGTAGGAAGTGTCAGACTTCTACTGACTTAAAACCACCCATGTTACTTCTTAGCCCTTGTGCCGAGGCCGCGGTATCTCTTTCGAACAACCCGCATCCCCGACGGGTAACATGATACCCTTGACAAGATTGGTTACGGGTTAACCACCAACCATTACAACAGTATTAGAAACGTATGTAACACGTTCCGGTTTCCGTGCAAGTATCTTCGCTGCTTTTCACCCGTACTAGGAAGTAGTATTTTAATTGCACGCTATATTAGAATAATTAACACGAGCGTGTATTAAGTTTTGTGACATTTTATAGCTCACATGTGTCTAGAAATTTAATTACCATGATGTGTTTATTATTGAGAGACACGATTACTGAGCAATATTTATTCGCAATTTGCAAATACTTACATTACTTACCCTACTTGGTGACAAGGTGAGTTCTAGTCTTCGATCAATAATGTACTATTATTGATCGAAGGTTCTAGTAGCCCTTTTTGGACCAAAGTATTCCCAACTAGCTTTTCCTCGCGGCTTCGCTCGCGTTTTGTTCGGAAATAATCCTATAGAAATATAGAACCGTTTAAAATATAATGTATGACACTCGGGGATAATAAAGCTTCCTATTAGTGAAAGAATTTACACAATCGTATTGGTCAGTAAACCCAGAGATAAGACCCTACTACTTCACAAACTTTATCTCTTTATAATTTTAGTCTAAAATAGATGTACACATTTGGTAATACTAAACTAACACAGCTTTCGTGTAGTCCTCAAGGACTTATTCGGATGTTGATCATCCTGATGAAATCATAAACATTGGTTCTAATTATTCAATAAAGTGTCTGTTATTGTTAGTGGCTCGCTGTCTTATTAAATTATTTCGTACTTAATTGCCTACTGTTGTTTAGGTTCTAAATCTGAAGTCAACAAAATCGATAGTCATCTATTATTACATGTAAAATCGATCGAATCTCTCTACCAAGACTTAGGTTAGGTGTGTCAGGGTCGACATAATATCCTCTACAAAAAAGTATTTTGTGGGGAAAGTGCCAGTGCCAATAAAATCATTTCGTTTGGCTTCCAGATTGCTGGTTGGGAATACCCGGTGATACTAAGCAATTCTGAATAATTTACGCAAGTGTCCTATATTTGCGTAATCGTTGTCTTATCTTATGGACGTGTCTATACGTCACTTTCTATTGAAGTCATTTTATTGTTCAACTAAATCATTCCCTTGTCTGTCTTTAGTGTCTCTGACATACTCCACTTCAGTTAATCTTAGTATTGAGACCAGATGTTCAAATCAAAGTACAGACCATACGGCACCTTATGAATAGTCGTACCCAAATCGAAGTGAAAGAAGGTGCGCGGGCGCTGTTCTTGAGTCCATATCGCAGTTGCGAACCCACTGTGCGCGTGTTTACGCGCATCGGCCTCTGCGCATGTCTCTATTGTCGTTTGTATCGTGATTAATGTGCGATTTTATTTTCTATTCGGTTTTGTGTAATACTTGTCATGTTATATCGTGATCGCTTATGTGATATGATTCGTTGACGAAACAGTGATTGAAAGTTATGGCAGTTTTTATGTGGAGGTTTTTGTTGAAAGTTGACGGCATTGAAGTCGTTTTCATGACGATTTCTATTATTATTTACATCTAAATATTGCTCATATTCTCTACTGATGTTATCTGAATTAACACCCCCATCTCGAATTTACCTGCTTCTAATTTTATCTCCGTAAATAAACGTGTTTAGAAACTCAACTGTAACAGTTTCAGTTGTTCGTTTCCGTTTAGTGAGACGACATTGAATTAACCGATAACTAAATACGGGCATTGTTGTCGGAAGTAGGAGTTAATCAGTAACCTCGCGTATAGTGCCTTGTATGGTGAATTAAGTATGGCGTCGTGACGATATTGATGCAAGGAAATGAGGTTGAGTTGATCACGCAGTCAGTCATATCTATCTATTATAGATAATGGAGATTAATCTTGTGTTGTTTTGTTTGATATCTTAGTGTTCTCGTTTCTTTAAATTCTTTATCTGAACCACCTTGGAATAAAACTTAATATTGATTGGCATGACCGTTTTTTGAAGACGTTATCTTGCAAACCAAAGTGGCCCAAGTAGGCGTCCTTGCAAAACCACTTCTTATACATCTTATCTGTTGTTGTTTTCTCTTAGATACTTCATGTTTTTAAAGAAGTGCCTAACCTAGGTGTCGTACATCATAGGGACGTGACTCAAATTGTGAATGCAGGTCAATGTGGGCTGAATAGTGTACTCTTCTTCCCACATAATTTTATCGATGTTATCGATGAATACTGGGAATACAACAAGTCTTCTTTTACTCAATACGGTTCCTTATTTATAATAAACAGATTGGCTTTTGTGTGGTGTGATTCCACAAACGACGTGACACATAAGCCGTATCCTGCGATGGATGCCGGCCAGGATAACGTTGAAGATGCTAAACTCATAGCCGAAATTTGGGCTGAGTCAATTTAGGTTGCCATCGACACGCTAAAACATTGCCGTGTGCTATTTTAGGGATTTCGTTTCCGCAATTACTCTTTGAAGTGCCATTGTACGTGAGCCATGGCGGCGGTTATTCCAACCAGCCCAAACCCCCTACAGAAGCATATCAATCTTCCTAGTCTTCGTAGCACATCCGCAAGCGATCTTGGTGTTCCAAGTTATTTTCCGGATCTGGGTGAAGCCGGTGCACTCGAGGAGTAGGTACATGCGCTACCGTTTCCTCTGCCTCCATGCACGCTCACATTTTCTTAGATCGCTTCCTTTTCATCCAGTTCATCTGTGCCGCAAGTTGCTTGAACAGACTTTCACAAGATCTTGCCTTGGAAAGTTGCGACTTCCCTTTATTTGAACAAGTCTCTTCTACAATTATGCTCGTTCGTTAATTGGCAGTAGTTTCTTTGTTAAAGTTGTAGTTCCTTTTCCTACGAAGTGTCATTTAATTAGATCGTGATAGGTCAGTTGGGTCTTTTCGCCAGGAGTTGATTTAAGTACTTACTTTCAAGTACATAATATGTTGATACATTCACTTATTTTGTTATGATATTTGTTATTATTGCTTTTAATTTTGTTTTTGTTGCAATTTGCAGGTCAGTGTCAGGTTGTATGTTAATTAAAAAATGATTCGCGGCCGTAACTTATGTGGCTTTACTGAGTTATAATAATTAAAATAAATATCATCAACACAACCCTCGAAGTTAATTTAGGTACCTCCATTAAATGAATATTTTCATCAGTCGTTCCGCGAATCATATTATTTTGTTCAACAAACAGCCTGAAGCCTGAAAATCGTACAATTTGTAGAAAACAACATCTTTTCCATAATCCTTTATTCTCCTTTATTGTATATCCAAAGCAAACAAAGTAAGTCTTGTTCGATATTCATAAATCTATATAAATAAAAAGAGAAGTCCTGACTGACTGACTGACTGACTGACTCATCAACGCCCAGCCCAAACCGTTGGACCTAGAAAGCTGAAATTTTGCACAGAGGTTCCCTTTATAATGTAGACAAGGAATAAGGAAGGATTTTTCGAAATTCAACCCTTAAGGGAGTTAAATAGGGGATGAAAGTTTGTATGGAAAATCGTCCTTTTCAAGCGGGCGAAGCCGCTGGCAAAAGCTAGTTATTTCATAAAACTGACCGGTCAACACAATCTATTAATTACTTACCTCAGTTACTGCAATACTCTGTCACAGCCCCATAACTTCAGTTGTTAATTACGTAAGTAATTTATTATGACAGCTAATTACTGAAAAGACTACCACCCTATTCGTCATTCCATTTAATGCTTCACTGGAACATGAAATTAAGGCAATCGTAAGAAGCGTTATGTGCCTACTTATTTACATACGCATATTTAAATATAAGTTATGTGTTAAGCATGCATGTCAATGTTACTTAATCTTTAATTGTTGAATCTTGTAGCTTCCACATTTATATCTATTATATGAATATTGAAACACATTTCATATATGTTGTCCCGGTATAAGGAACCTAATGGATTGAACCAGGTCTTAATCTGTCAACGACTGGACGTGGGTCTCTCCAAAGTTCCGTACCCTTCATCAACTGAGTAGATCCTAACTCAAAATAATCATCTTGATTAAAATTAAGATCACCTCCCTCCAAAAGTGTTTTGCCAAGCAAATACCTGTGTTAAAAGCTCTTAAGAATTAACTTATAAAAATATTTTCGCTGGAGGTACGAAGACGACTAATTCCTTAAAATCCTTGTTTCAAGGTTGTTGAAGTAAGATTGATGTCAGAGAAGGGAACATCATCCGTCAATCAGTTTCAAAACTTTTGAGAGTACCTACCTGATTCAATATGAATCCTTATTTATTTCACAGACATAAAGGTCAACCTAAAAAGTGAGTCAATATAACCCGAGGCTTCATATAGTGTCATGCATAAATCATCTGCTTTATTCAGAGATTTTAGTCCTTTAGAAACCAATACATTAACCCTACAAGAGTTCAATTCAATTCATATGAACGTGTTCAAACTCCAAGCATAATACTTGATATCTTAGTTTAGTATTACAAATTTGCATAGAGCAGATAGTTCGGTGGCTTAGGTTACGTAGATCAGACAATCTATCTAGCCGTTGAAGGTTGTCCTGCCACAAACCGAGATCTAAGCGGTTTCGAAACATCTAGTTTGCGAGCTTACATTGTTCTCTGATTTTACTTGTTTCACACTTCTGCCTTTAAAATAGGTTTGTTGGTGTCATTAGTAACAAAGGGTACTTGAAAGTTATAAACATTTGAACTTATTTGTCACATCAGCTTCCTGCCGTCCCATGTATATTGGAGGTCGGCCCAACTCGTATTTCCTTCCATCCTCCCCTGTCAATCGTCACGCTATCATTTACTCCTTCTCCTTCATATAATTCCTCACACAAATCACACAATCCGTCCATCTTTTCTTTGGTTTTCATCCTACTCTCCAACTATCAACATTTATAATTCCTCACTCTTTTAGTCACATGCGATTCGCTCCTCATCAGAACTTATTACCTCTAATAGTTTAAAAAAAGGTTGATAGTGACTAAGCTACTTTCACAAGTCCTCTTTTACTGAGCAAACTACTATCATCTGTATCTACAAAGCTCAGGCCCACGTCCTCCCACTGCTTAAAGTTGTGCTCCTAATTGACGTCTTTCGCCTTTCCTGGATTCGAGCCAGGCTTTCGATTCATAACATCATTACTTGGGCACTCCTTTTTTTAATGTCTTACTTTTGTCGTGGTACCTACAGCTTAAAACTATTTGGATATTTACTTGCACTCTAACCTTATTCTGTCTAGCAAAGGGTCTTGTTAATATCAACTTGAACTGTTTTCTACTTTTTATTTTATTTACTTGTCTTCAGTCTACATCTCGTTTGTAAATATTCTTTGTAGCTTCGAAATAAAAGTTGTCTAAGAGTCAAAGGATTAGCGACCTAGAAACAGTGACTGCGTGTTTTGAACCGTCGTCCTTGACAAGTCTTTGTCTCGTATTTAGTTAGGAATTTGTGCCAACTTTAGTGGAAAATTAGTAAACATAACATTCTACAAGCAACTAAGCGGTTGTAACTTTGTCTGAACATTATTCCGTCCCCCAAACTAGTGTATGACTTTGTCAATATTAGGTACTACTTGTTTTGCGACCCTGTTATAGTAGTAACTACTTGAAGTTTTTTTACATGAATTATGGGGAAATTTCTATTCTTGGATCGGTCTAATCCTTTATTCTAGAGCTTTTTTAGTCGTATTTGTCCTTGAGTTCTAGATAGTAACTGAAAATCGATTCTGTTGTTAGAATTTCTAACTTTTATTTATCTATCTATCTGACGAACTTTTGCTCGCGGCCTCACCCACTAGGAAGGCGGAAATCAGCTCTCGAGCACTAACTACCAGGATAGAAAGTATCCTGTCTTAGTTCATGGTCTAGTTGTGTGCAAATTTCATCAAAATCCTTTCAGCCTTGCAGGCGTAGGTATATTTATTTATTTATTTATTAAAACTTTATGCCCAACAAAACGTACAAAGGCGGACTTAATGCCGCTAATGCTTAATGTATATGAGTTACTTTCGCATTTAGATATTAGTGCCTACATTAACCAAGTTTCTACAATTCCTTGCCAGTAAACCTCACCACTAAGTAATCCAAATCTGCTTCACTGAAAGCTTTGTTTATCCTATAGTCTGAATTAACGCGTTTTATTACTTGAGTTGTTGTTGTTGACACACATTTCGGAAAAATCCTCTAATTACACAAGTTCTTTCCATGTTTTCTTGTCAACTTAAAGCGGCAATATAGGAAACATTTACAGAACTGAGAAAAGGCTGGGAAGTTTCCGTAAATATCTGCTGATACAATTGTTTTTGGAGTTTTTTTGCTTCTCTGTCGTTTGTTTGAAAAACTTTATCCATTAGCTGCAATGGACAGGTTCTATGTTATCTAAACCTCTGGCCACACTCAGACCAAATCCCGTGGGATTCACAGGATACCACTGGACGAGCCAGTTACCTAACTGATTCACGCGACTTTGTATGAAGGCTTTCAAAGTGGTGCGTATCAACTTTGAATGCCTCCATACAAACCCTTTGAATTCTTCCTTACAAATTATATGGTGCAATCGGCGCATGCATATTTCGTCCCACATCCCGGCAATATTCGCTTAAGTTTGGACTTGGTTTGTTTGGTTCAATGTTTTGATGTACAGAACTATCTAAATCCTCCCAAGTTTAAGTAGGACACAGGAAGCACTATCTAAGTTTAAGTTTCCAATCAAACACTATGCAGCTCTTTACTCACACATAGACGGTTTCCATCAAGCGATGCTAACAAGAAACCTATAATGAACAAGCGCTTCACAGCTGTTATTCTGGAGTAACTTTCGATATTTCCTGATAATAGCGAAATATACACGATAGGATACTAATTACGAGTATATTGAACTATTTGACATCATACTCTACTTAAATCCATAGCTTTTCTAGAAATCAATGCTTCATTTCTCCGGTTAAACAGAAGCAGGACTCATAGTTTGACCAATGAGATGCCATGTAGAAAAAAAAATCAATGCTCTTGTTATTTAATAATGTAGTTTTATTGAAATCTACGTTCAAAGAAATCTACAGTTACTTGAAAACTTTAGCAAATCAGTTTAACTTACTCCGGTCTGCCCTAAGAACGGGATCGTATGCAGAATGCGGTCTGTGTGGGCCAACCAGAACGGCAAAGCAAGTTGGCTTGCACATTTTCACAAGTTGACTATACTTAAATATGGCCGGTGTATCCTGGGTAGACAGCCCTCCTACATTCAATAACTGTATGCGTTATAGACTGTGCTCATAAACATAAGTTACGCAAACATGTAAAGATAATCAAATCATCATTATTCTCTAGCAGTCTAGCCCTTACCTATCCTAATTCATTTGGGGTCGACGTGTCATGTCTTCTTCTTCAATACTTCTCTATTACTCGTCATTTCATCAGATCGTTACCTCCTGTCTTGCCTTGTCATGCTTTACACAGTCCATCCATCGTTTCTTTGGTCTTCTCTTAGACCCCTCCACATTCATGCTCAAATCTTTCGTCACGACATTTTCCTCATTCTTCCGCAACACATACCACGATAACCGATTACCACACAACTTTTCAGTCACCGGCGCGACTTTCAGACTTCCTCTTATGTGTTCACGTAAATATAATCTATTGGACCCCAATGCCATACCAGCTACATATAACACTGATTAAAGGGCGAAACTGTAGTCTTGTCCTTTCAAAAATACTAAAAGCTAAACCTCCAAATGGATTTTATGACATCATTAGGAAGAGTTATGAGCAATTTCAGTTGTATTTTAGGTGAAATCGTACTTTAGTTGAAACGTGAAGTGAATAAGTGAATTGGACTCTTAATTCTATGTGAAGCATAAAGTTAAAGAGTCGTCCGGATTATATTCAATATGAGGATTTATTTCAAGGAGTATAAGATTAATAAAATGGTAAGTGTTTTGGACTTAGGTACTAAGCAACGGCACGTTGACAGCACGGTTAGCGCAGTGGCTCAAGCAATGGACTGCCGCGCTGCGTGTCGCGGGTTCGATCCCCGCACGGAACAAATATTTGTAAGACCTACAGATAGTTGTTCCGGGTCTGGGTATTTGTGTATGTGAGTTTAAATGTTTGTGAACGCACCCACGATACAGGAGAAATTCCTAGTGTGGGGCAACGTTTTTTTTTAAAAAAAAAATAATCATACATTATTCATTTATTAAAACTACTCTTATAACTTGTGACTTGTTGTGATAGCTCTTTAATTGAATCAATTTGATAAACGCAAATCTTATTCCAGTCGTACTAAATAAGGTTTTAAGAAAATTAAAGATTTTGGACACTAGGTACCTACTCTTACCAATCTGCGTTCAAGTTGCTAAGGTTAAACTGGTACTACAGGTAAGGAGTTTCCAGGAATTCCACGGTTTGCCACTTCTGCACGTGTTGAACTGATCTCAGCTCAGATCCTTGAAATTCAGTACCTAACCTTCGTTAAGTAAGCACAGACTGTTCTGAAAACTTAAGTTGTATTAACTTTACTGTTCCCAGTATTACTGTATATGCTCACTGTTCTGAATTCTGTGGAAATTGTGCCGCATAATTGGTGGAGATTGAGACAACCTAAGTCTATGTTCACCTATAAATGACTAAGTTTTTATGTTGTTGGAGTTTTAAGAACTGCTTAACTTAAATGGTCTTTTGGAACATTGGAGTTTTCTTTGTCTATACACACAGATATCTAAATAGGTACTTCACTAAAACTAGCTTGGCCGCGGCTGCGTGAATTCCTGGAATTATCACACAGTAACCACACACATCAGAAGTACCGGGATGAAAATTGTCCTATGGCTTTACCTAAGTCATGGGGCTTTGTGCCAATCCGGTCAGCCTTGAAAAGGGAAGCACCAGACGATAGTATTGTTTCTTTATTAAATAAGCATGGATTTTTGCTATTGTTGGGTATTCATATTTGCTAATACTGTAACCTGTAACCATGGAGTTTCTTGCCAGTTCTTCTACATAGGAAACAACTTACCCCAAACCGTCCACCTATCCTTTGACGTTTTAAAAGTGCCCTCGTGCCCAGTTGATATTGTTTTTTTGTCCTACCACAATGTTGTCTTGTTTGACCCTAAGGTTGACTGGTAGAGAATGCCTTGTGGCATTAAGTCCGCCTATGTATCACTATCACTAATGTGCATAAAGTTTAAATAAATAAAATAATAAATAAATGTGTCAAAGCTTCTCTAGATTCGTCATATTTCATCTTAATACATGATGTGGCGCCGACTCAATTAGATCTCATTAATCTCTCATAGAAATACTTAGAACTCGCAGCAACAAACAATTTGATTAATTTCATTTCTGTATCACGTAGCGGAAGAATTAAGTACTGTTATCATCGCTATTCAATTAAAGCCTTTTATCTCTGTTATAACTGCCTCATGGGTCTTGCCTAGAGCTCGCAAACGCGACTGCTTGAGCATGAGGTCCTGGGTTCAATTCCCAAGTTAGGCAAAGTTTTATTGAGTTTTTTCATAAGGAATTTTACAGTAGCAGCCTTGGAGTCTGGATTTGTGCTCAGTTGATAGCAATAAGCTCGAACATGGGTCTTTATTATCTCGATCGTTCGTTTCGTTATTAGTAGCCGATAGATTATTCTTTAAGGCACACGGTTAGTAGTAATACTATCAATAAATCGGTTGACAACTTTATTTATTATCTGAAAGTATTTAATTCGGCTCCCTATTAACTTATTTGTGCCTTGTTCCTACCCTACTTAACACTCATAACCTAGCTAGCATGGCTATTCACAAACATTCGAATCGAAGCCGAATCGAACATAAGTAATTATCGTATGTCTGTATCGCTCACTTTCATAATGCCAAAAAAGATACGACTTGTCGAAATTGGAGCCGAATCGAAGCGTTGTGAATAAGGGGCTAGGACTGCTGGGAGAGAAGTGTTCACCCACATGTTTGTGTAATAGTACTTTTTATAAAACTGTATTTTTAACCGACTTCCAAAAAGGAGGAGGTTCTCTATTCGTGTAAATGTTTTTCTTGTTGTGTGGCCCTGATAACGTGTACTACAATGCCTTGTGTTAAGTAAATAAATATTTATTAAATTATTATTGTTCCAGCGTTCCAATGGCCCGGAGTGTACTCCTCCGTGCCGGCGCGCGCAACCATCACCACGAACAACCAGCACGCCCAAGCGAACTCTTGCGCAGCCAACCGTTGTCAATGATGTTGCTGGTGAGTACTTAGCATAAGTGTTCCTAGCATAAGTGTTCTTTTCCCTTTAGGTACCTATGTTGATTTTTAATGAGTTTTGACTGAAGAGGAGGTTCTTTAAAAACGGTTATTTTACCGCAATTGAGGTTCGGTATCACTCAACTATTAAAAGTAATAAGTTAGGTAGGTACATGAATTTATTTACAAATTACAATTTACAGAACTAAACTTAGGTAAGAATTACAGGGCGTCCAAAAATTTCGCACATGAGCTTTTTGATTAAGTAGCTCCTTCCATCATCGACCTGATATCTGTCCTTAGGACAAGATTGAGGTCAGGAGTAAGCCCATTCAAAAGTGACTCAGGATTCATATCAATAAAAGCGAAAGTTTGTTACATATTCGAGCAAAAGACAAGATATTAAACTTTCTCAACTCAAAATGCAACAAAACAATAGGCATAACAATTTACATGTACGCACATACATTGTGAAACAAAGCGATTAACTGCTTACATGTAGACGCATTAACAGCACAAAATCCACGCGTTCTCTTTGTCACCATTTGTCTCGCACTTTATTTACTTTATTTCCGAAAAAATGGTTCTCTTGACGCGACAGAGTAAAGGATTTCCTAAATTATCACAGAGTTTAAAATTCTTTCGTGACAAATCGGCGGGTTTTACCGCTCACGATTTCAACATCCGCAGAAATCAAAACGTTCATTTTGTTTTAATACTATAATTAGAAAATGTCGTAATTTTTTACTTTCGTATTTCTGGGGGTGTTATGGACCTTCCAGTGGTTCGTTGAGGGTTGGGATTAAACAGGCTTTTACGCTGCTCATTTGCAATAACCGTTGGATTTCATGCGTGTGAAATGCAGTTTAGCTGGTTATTGGGGAGATTAACCCTTCGTTTGATTGGTAGGTAGCTTGAATAACGTTGATGGCACTGATTTATGTTTTTTTAGCCGGGAGGGGACGTCCTAAAAGGACATTCACTGACTTTATTAGTTAGGTGCTTCAGAAAGGATAGGTGCGTAGTACCTACTCGCACGCAACCGGCTTGCGTGTATGACCAGATGTATGAATGAGAACGAGGCAAAAGGAGTATGTAATCATCGTAGCAGGTTGCGTTTTGTGGTTTCTGCCTTGTATTAATGACTTATTGAATTATATTCGGTGTATCTTCAATAGCGTTGTTGTTGGTTAGTCAACATTATCATTACTAACTGCTCTATTTAAGCCAGATGCCCCACTCGCGTCTCTCACCAGGTACAATGACATCAAAATAACAATACGTTTCGACTTGTCAAAGATACGCCCTCAGTCTATTTCTGCGTTCTACCGTCCGGCCGTGACCGCAGTCACGTTGACACGCCAAACACCCGGTCGGCACACGTAGGGTTGAACGTCCCAAGCACCCCTTTAACCCCCTTTTAGGCCGGGACATGTTGATGTCCCGCACACGTCTCTTTACTCCGATGCTTAAATGAATCGGCCCGATTTGCAAATTTTATTATACTGAATTTGTTCCCTGAATTTAAAGTGGGCGGGTTAAACGAATTGTTTAAAGTTTAAAGTATTTAACAAAAGATCGCTTTACAGTTTTGTAGATTCTCTGTTACTTATAGCTTAGCTTTGTGGAATACTTTTAAAATGTTCAACATTCTTGAATACAAATTGCTCGCGATCTTATTTTCTACTAGCCTTACTCCGCGGCTACACTCGCGTTTTTGTAGGAATGAATCCTACGGGAACGTTTAAAATATATTCTATGACACTCGATGTTAGTAAAGCTTCCCATTAGAGAAAGAATTTTCAAAATCGGTTCAGTAGATCCATAGATTATTATACCCTACAACCACACAACCTCACAAACTTTACCTCTTTAAAATATTACTAGCTGATGCCCGCGGCTTCACCCGCGTGGATGTCGTTCAAATTATATACTAAAACCTTCCTCTTGAATCACTCTATCTATTAAAAAACCGCATCAAAATCCGTTGCGTAGTTTTAAAGATTTAAGCATACAAACAAACAAACAGACAAAAATAGCGACTTTGTTTTATACTATGTAAGGATAGTACCTACAGCTTAGATGTAGTTTCCGAGTCATACCGGAAAAAAAGCGGTCCGCGCGGTTCCGGTCATAAAGCGTTTGCTTGTTATCTTTACCAGGTGTCCCAGATATATCTGGATAAGGCAACCCTATTGTCACCGTGATTATTGGCACACGCTACCTTAGCCTAGCCTCGTACCCTTTGCATTCGAATTCGCACCTTACACAGGTGTAATCTTCTATAAATACGTATATATGTATTCTTCATCTATATTCTATTGTTTGTTTTTAACGACTGTCGGGCAATTTGAGTGCTCTGGAAAGGGCAACCTACCTAAATGTCCTTTTTTGGTATTGTTCGTCGTGGCGTTGAGCTCTTTGACTTACTCTAGTGACACGATAACTGACACTGACTGGACAGATCCACTCAAAGCTGAGTGGTTCCTTCTTCAAAAGACCATCTCAGACACTAATTGGTATGGTGTAGGTACGTAGTCCTCATGTGAGTTGATCAAGGTTATGTTTAAATTAATTCTGTGCCGGTGTACAGAATTAATTTTCCACTTTTTATTTTTTGTAGACATGAATAACGGGATCCGTGGAGACAAAATTTTATTGGAGACAACTCGCCGAGATCAGTGTTTAATCAAATCGGATCCTTGGATCGGTGGAGACAATTCATTTTGTTTTTGGGTGGGTGTATAATCATCAAATAACCCCTCCCGCTCTTGGGCAGAGCGAAAGGGAGTGTCAGAGACTAAAAAGCCCCCATGTTCCTTTTTAGCCCTTTATGTCGAGGTCGCGGTATATCTTGCGAACAACCCGCAACCCCAACGGGGTGGAGACAATCCCTTAGAGAGACTTTGACCTCGGACTTTATCTCGGCTGTTTCTTCTTAGAGTAGGCAGGTTCCAAACACCGGCCCCATCAAGAAGTTTAAAAAAAAAATGACGTGTAATTTTTTTTGCAAAACTTATTTGAAAATTATAGGTACGTCATTAATCTTTGGTAATGGAAAGTATCATTCCGTTTTCACTTCCAGCATTACTAGTTTGAGGAATTAAATGTTTGGTTATGGATTCTCAGTATCGTGCTCATGATTATGTGTAATTGTAGATTGAAGAAGCGGTATCTCGAATATAACACATTCCGCCTGCTATTAATTAAATACCATTGTTATTTGTTATGCTCTCTTTCCCGCTTATTGCACTAATTGAGTACGTACTTACGCTGAAATTATCCAGTGTTTTGCTAGTTTCTTTCGAGAATTCATATTTTACATAACATAATGACTGTAACCCCCAAGGGTTAGGTATAGGTATGGGACGAACCTATTGCTATCAACTGGGCTCAAATCCAGACTCCGTGGCTAAGAAATTCTTGATGGAAAAACCCAATCACACTTTGCCCAACCTGGAAATCGAACCCAGAGCCTCATGTACAGCAGTCGTGCTTGCACCAGCAGACCAACGAGGCTATATTTACATCCATACTATATATACTATATATCCTTACATAGTATAAAACAAAGTCGCTATTTTTGTCTGTTTGTTTGTCTGTATGCTTAAATCTTTAAAACTACACAACGGATTTTGATGCGGTTTTTTTTAGTAGATAGAGTGATTCAAGAGGAAGGTTTTAGTATATAATTTGAACGACATCCACGCGGGTGAAGCCGCGGGCATCAGCTAGTAATATTATAAATGCGAAAGTAACTCTGTCTGTCTGTCTGTTACTCAATCACGCCTAAACTACTGAACCAATTTGCATGGAGATATTTTGATATTTTGATGTTTGTTATGGAGATATTTTGATACCCGAGAAAGGACATAGGCTACTTATTAATAAAAATAAGAAAAACTTTATTCATTCTAGGGGTTGAAAGGGGGGGGGGGGGGGGGTACGAAAATATTACTTTTGGTCGCGATAACCGGCATCGGTAGCGATAACCGACATCCGCGCGGTTGAAACCGCGGGCATCAGCTAGTAATTTATAATAATAATTTATTATCATAATTTTATTTACATAATAAATTATAACCCGCACGTAAGATCGATAGAAGATGATCTATCGTAACGATAACAATAGTTCTCGGAAAGCATATCGTGTCACTTTATGAATCGAAACAGATATAATTGGATAGAAAATTAAACTGCGTGTCCATCAATTTCGCTTCGTTTAACGTATCAATTAAAACCATCGATTACCAACCGCAGTTCTTCGCGGTTTTTTACCCCGAAGTGAAAGGGAAACTCGTGTTAAATACTATACCATTCGTAGACGTACGTTTCCAGATAGTTCAATGTACTAGCCACTCTCAAAGAAATTCCGTGTCCGCTGTCTATATTTTATCCATCGAAGACGTTCGTGTAGTCAATTTATTATTCAAATGAGCTCAATTTATAGGCCACAGGTAAACTTACGGAGTTGACGTGCTGCCTGAACCTGGTGTCGTACGTGTGAGCCAGCCTTACCTTGAATTATTGAGAAGTTCTGGAGCAGGAATATTATGATCGTGTTCTCGTGGTCTCTAGGCTGCCAGCATTATGTACCAAGGTTGTTTGTCTTGAACCACGATCGTTTCAAGTTAATGCATTAGTTTGCAAGGAACAAGAGCTAGTCGCTAAGTATGTTCCGGTGGAGTAAGTAATGTTTCATTAAGGAAACAACGTCCCACGAGTGCTTTACTATCGTATACATCGATCTCCCCCTTATGTGAACAAATAGAATTAACTACCTATAGGAATATTTCTAGTGTGTCAGAGCAATTTAGTTTTCCTAATATGGAATAGACGAATCTACATATTGCCTTGACATGAAATAGGAACCTTCTGGGTGAATTTATTTCTATATATGACAATGTTTTAACTGGGTAGGAACTGTTCGACAGCTTTGAAATAAGTTTAATTACGGAAATGACCTTGATACTGATCAAAGATTTTCCTCGTTTTAGGTTTGGGTAGGGAACGAGGAATACGCTTACGAAGTCTCTTCACTAATTAGAATAAGACAAAAGTTATAGCATTTTTACAGCGGCAGTAACCCGAGTGAAAAGTTACATTTTCTGCCACGGAAGCATTTCAAAGAGAGTAGGTAATACAAAATGGATATATTTTCGCCATAAAATATGTCCGTCGGGTGTCCTTTTACGAGTGTAATTTAATAGCAGTCCTGAGGCATAACGGGTATGGATGTGTTATTATCTTCGGCTTTTGGGAAGAAAAGCGGGTTTGGGACCTTACGTTTAGTATTGGCGAAAAGATCGAGAAGCTGAAATCTCTTATACACATTAATTCAGTTTTAGTGAGTCTGTCTTGAACGTTTTCTTAATTATTTCATCATGAATAGGTATCTCTTATACCTATTTGTGTTGAAATTATTAAGAAAACGTAAAAATAAAATAACGTTGAAAAAATAGAGAAGTACCTATGGACATTCTGAGCCGACCCCAAATATATTGGGTTAAGGGCAGGAGCTTGATGAAATATAATCCCAAATTCTGGATGTTGTCACATGTCGCAATTTGTAACAATGAGTCGCTAACTCGCTAGTAAATACTATAGGAGAAACTATATTTTCCTCACTCAAATACCACATAGTAAATGAAAGTGTCAAACCAAATAGTACTATCAATTTCAACTCGTATCATCGTATGTGACCTACGAATATGTCATGCATGTGTAAAGCATTTCTGAGGTCATTGCAGGATGGTCACTGAATCGGGACAAGGCTGCGGTCCGGTCCTCGACTGAAACACAGAGAAATAAAAAGAAAAACATAATATGTAATAGGTAATCGAAAAGAAAATACAGACATACAAATCTTGTTTTGCGGGAAGATAATAATATGGAGCTTCTAAGCATATATCATATTCTTTTTAACAGATATGTTCCTAAATGCGGTAAACGAATGTTATTGAAGTGAAGTAAAAAAACTTTATGCCTAAATCCTAAAGTAAGCGAAATGCCAGCTGTTTTTTAATTTTCAGCTCAAGCTAGCATAAAACACAAGCAGTTAACTACACTGAAAGACACGTTAAAACTGAAAACCAATTTACTGAAAATACGTAAAACAACGTAGCTACAGCGTATTTTAGTTGATTGTATATCTACCGGGACCGCTAGGGGTGTCACAAAATAAATGCAAGTAAAACGTAAACCTTGCCACAAGCTGATCATGTGTTATAAGTGGGCCAAGGTCGGGACCTTACCTGACTGGTTCTTCATAATAGAATGGTGCATACGACACGAAATGACGTTTAAGTTGAGGAGAGTGCAGTTTAAAGTTATTGGAAGACTTCGAAGAGTTGACTGATGATGTAAGTTAGCTGATATCTGATTATGAACGTCATTTGATGCTTATAACAGGCACACTTATGATTCCGTATAAAATCAAGACTTATGGCATCTCGTAGGTCAACCTATGAAGCAGGCTTCTGCTAAACGGAGCTATCCTGAGGGTCCCTTAAGTGTAAGGCCTCCAACCATGTGCATAAAACGTATAAACTATTTCACAGCGCTCTAAGAGTACTCCTTAGTAGTAAGAATACCTTGGCTTAGAGCGTTCCTTGGTAAGGGTACCTAACTAAGGGACGGGCTGGATCTGAGTGAAGACGTGTAGAAGGCGATGATATAACGCCATATCTCATAAAGTTATCTCATTTTCTGAAACCAACGAGCAAATCAATGAGTACAATACCCACGTTTACCAGTCGCGTGCATATCCCCTACCCCTCCACTGCATCAATGATTAGAAGCCTTCCCATGTCCAGCCGTCATCACTAACAGGCCGATTTGACGTGCAGGGTCACTCCGGGGGTCCTGTCAAAATCGCTCGTCACGTGGTTTAGACCCAACAGGTACTGTAGCCTTTAAAACAACTGGGTCAAGGTTGACATTACCTATCTCGTCCTTCACATGGCTGCTGAGGACGTTACCACAAAGATAATATCTGTGACGTTTATTTTCATTTAGAAAGCTCGTTTTATTATTTTTGCAGCGTGTGGTTATGCTGCAAGGTTTTTGAGGTGCAGTATTTTCTTTGTCGTGTTGTTCTTCGTCGTGTGGTTAGTTATCCTGGTTTCAGAGTTTTTATGTCGCACATTGGCCTCTGATTTAGTTTTCCTCAAGATATTTTGTTGCGTTACGTTCGTTTCAAATCGTGATTATTCACCAAAAAAAAGTCTTTTTCCCACAATATTATTTGCGGATAGTTTGTTAAAATTGACGTTTAGAATACTTAGTAGCTGACGGCATCGTGAAGGGTCTCTTTATACACCTTTTATAAAAAAGGTGACTTTAAATACCACCATAATTCAAGAAATCAACATTAACCCAACCAGAAGCTCCTATCTCCAACCCTCGTGCTGTCACTTCCGAGTAGATGACAGCGAGTAGGTGGACCCCGGCCAGACTGCTAGTCCAGGGGAAATGTTTTATCAGCCAAACTACGCCTGACATTTACCGCAGCGATCTGTTAAGCTCGGGTGACTTTAAATTAGAACAGAGGGTAGCAAAGACCTTTACCGGTGTTTGTTTAGCCTTGATAGTAAAGGGTTAGAAACTTCGAAGGTATTTTAAATTAAAGTATGTAAATTATTATCTGTTTATGAAATGAGTGGAAAGTCTCCAAAGGTTAGGTTGAGGGTTGAGGACCACCTTTTAATTGAAACCTTCGTAAGGCGACCAGGCTTTGGGGGTATAGCGTTGAGCAGGAGTGTAGGATTTCTACCTCACTAAAATCACCGCAGTTGCTGCCTTCCGCAAATAAAGGGAGACTGCGCTACCCCAATGTCTCACCTGCTTAAAGTTATGCAGGCGGGGCTTCGGTGTGTTAAGTATCGAAGCGGTTGTTTCCCCGACGCCTCCTTCAGAACCGTCACTATCTTTCAGAAGGAGGTCCCCTCCCTTCAGTTAGCAGTTCATTAGGTCAGACTCTGACTGGAGGCAGAAGTTCACCTATCGTCATTCATATTTCGTCAGTGCTGCAAATATACAGTGCTGACCAAATACAATTTTCCTCATAGTTCCAAATTATTTCCCTCTTTCCAAAATTGTCATACCAATCAACAAAGATTTCAATCATCCTGGCTTTTGTTTGATGCAGTGGCAATTTCGGAAACCACTGGACGGACACAGTCAAAGTACTTTTCAGAGGACAGTGACACTACACAGTATGATTAAACGTGAATGGAGTCGCTTGCAAACCGTACATATTACAGGCCCTAGCACAACAAGCTACCCGAAACTGTAACATTTTCCCAAACTAGAACCTTATGCTTTAGCGATAAAGTTCAAAATCTCCTCATACGCCTAGTTTCTTTCCCAACTATGTTGGGGTCGGCTTCCAGTCTAACGGGATGCAGCTGAATACCAGTATTTTACATGGAGCTACTGCCCATCTGACTTCCACAACCCAGTTAATACTGGGTAATACGATACCCTTTGGTAAGACTGGTTGTCAGACCTGTAACGACTGCCAAAGATCTGTATATGGCAGCCGGGACCAATAACTTAACGTGCTTTCCGAGGCACAGAGGAAACTCGGTATATAATGGGTGGTCATCCATCCACAAACCAACCTAAGCAAGCGTGGCTTACCCTAAAGATCGACCTGAGTGGCAGTTATTATTTAGTCACGAACTTAAAATCTATTAAAGAAAGTTGACAGACTGTAGTAGCTTGTTGTGATGTGCTGGTGTATGTACTTTGCAAAGTTTCCACTAGCATGTATGTAGTACATAGTTTGTTGTTTCAAGTAGCGTGTCAAGCAACAGTGAGCGATGCTAGTGAGTGTTTACACGTGATAAATTTAGTGTTTAGTCCTCTTCAAACATTGATGGCTCATAACTTATTGCTATGCACTCAAGCGCGAAAAATTCGTACTTACATGATGTTTGTAGGGTTCCGTACCCAAAAGGTGCAAACTAGAACGTATTACTAGGGCTTCGTGACTCTTCCGTTCGTTCGTCCCTCTGTTTTTCTTTGGACTGTTTCTTTAGAACCGTAATAGGCCTCATTTGGGTTAGCGTGTTCCACCATCGACAGCATCTCTTCTGGGACAAGATTAAAGCCAAGAGAAGGCCCATGAAGTATATAAAAAAACAAGCATTCATTTCAAATTTTCACAGGATGTGTATTATTTTAACACGGTGGCCACTATAAAAAAAAAGAATAAAGTTAAAAAATAAAGAAGTTAGAAACTTTTTTCGGCATTATTAGCTCATTTATAATAACACTCGTACAGAACCATTCGCGTGCGATTTCGACAGCCATGTTTATTGTTAAAAAAATATGTCTAAATAAGGTATGGATACCAAGATATTATACTTTTATGATCTCATCTGAAAGTTATGAGTTCTTCGGCACGTGTAACATACGGTTTATATGTAACATATTCTCTATATTGAAAAGAGTTATATACATACATACATAAACTCACGCCCTATTCCCGTGGGGGTATACAGAACGCGATTCCTTTTGCCTCGTCCACATTCATACAATACAAATAATACATGACAACGAGACTTATTATTTGAAGTGTTATTGGGTTTTTCCATCTGGAACTTCTCAGTAGCAGCCACGGATTCTGAATTTGTGCCCGTTGATGGCTTGATGGCAATAGGCTCACGCACAATAGGGTAATTGACAAAAAAAAAAACTAATTAGTCTGTCACATAGATTACCAAAAAATATTCGACACGTATTTTTTCTTTTTGCACGTAAACCAAAAATGAAGACGATACAGTGCTTCGAAAACTCGTGTGACGTCACATTGCACTATATTTTTTACCACGTAGTGCCGTCAAAAGCCCCTACTCCTGATCTTTGACGCGTTATTACTTCGTCAATTTTTATTAATTTGATAAAACAAAAAACACGTATCCAATATTTTTCGATAATTTAACATCTGCCAATCCGCACTGGGCCCGCGTGGTGGATTATAGCCCATCCCTCTCCTAGAGAGGAGGCCTGAGTCCCTGCAGTGGGAACATTATAGGCTGATGATGATGATGAATTTAACTGACGGACTAAACGGAATCATATTTTTTTAACCCAGGACACATCCCTATTACATGGGACTTAAACATACTTAACTGTCGAAATGGTGGAGTATTAGGTACCTACACCTTTGCCTAACCTTTGGGGATTACAGGCGTGATGTTATGCTTTTTGCATAATCTTTGACATTTATAATACTTAGTGGGTTAAGAAATTAGCACGCTATGACGGTGACCTTTACGTGACTGAATTAAAGGAGTAGGACAAACCGCTTCACCCAAGTTACTGAGAGGGAAGCGAAGTTAATGGCTGTGTCATATTTTTTTTGTAAAAGAATAAAATGCGGAATAAATTAAGCATTTATTTCTTAATTTATTACCCAATGAGTATCTGCTGTTTAAAATAGAATTCCTCAAAGACGAACGTAAACGAAACGAACGTAAACGGAACGACTGTAAACTGGTAACCATCACTAAAGCCGAAAGCAAAAGGGTCGCACCCACAGTAAAATGTAATGATATTCCCAATTTTGTTGGGATTGGCTTCCAGTCTTCAAATCTACTAATTAGTACCTATTCAGCTGCATCCAATTAGGGCCCAACAACAACGCTAGGCAGGCTACAAAAAGGCTAGGCAAATTGTGATGACAGCCTATCTAACCTCTACAACTCGTGACTGCGTAATACGATGCCCCTTGGTAAGTCTGGTTGTCAGAATATCCGTATCATGTGAATTTCTGCCAACCCCTACCGCCTGCCAAAGAATAAACATCTTAAGATAAATAAGCTTATTAAGTAATAAAAAAATCGCATTAAGTTGGCTTACTACTCCCTAGCTTCTTTTCTGAGAATTTTGTAAGGCCCCGTTTCACTCACGGCGGCAATATGGAGTGGGGGCTACACCGACGCTATAAACGTTTACCACGTATCCAGTAAGTACATCATTCTGAACTCCACAACATAAATATCGTTAATTGAAAAAAAAACCGCTTTTCCATACCTATTACGTTTAACACGTGTAGGAAAGAGAGTTTCGAATAGGGTACTAAACGCGTGGTAACCGTTTATGTTCCGGTGTTATAAGGACCCATTAGAATAGATAGAAATTTTTTAACACAGCATTCAGTATGTACTTATAACCAAAGTTAGGAAAGCAAAAGAAAGACTGATAAAAGTGATTTTATTTTGACCTAAAATAATCAGTATTGCACTCTAGAATAAACCCATCCAGTATGGGTAGATACTTTAATGCGTTTTTCTTATATATAATTTTTTACCATTGTCCTTATTTTGGTGGTCTGAATGATTTTTAAAACTTTGTCCATCTATTTAAATAGGACCTTATATATTTTCGTATAGGTAGTCATAGCCATTGGAGTCACAACAAATACCTTTAAAAAATCACACGCCTCATTACGGTGACAAATTATAAAGTTGCAGTGTTGCAAACTTTATTCGTGTTGCTAAAATACGAACACGAATAAGGTTTAGCACTATGATCTATTGTTTCGTACAAAACGTCGTCGTAAAACAACACAGGATCTCACAAAGGAATATAAAATACAGCTTTCGTTCACATCATCGATTCTCTATTAGTTTCAAGACCTCTGAGACTTGGTATTCTTCTCTATATACTAAACTATCTAGACAAAGTAAGGCTGATCTTAACAACAAGTTTACCTTATACATAATAGAATATTAAAGCTCCAGGTACACGTTGGCTCCAAAGTATTAACTTATGTTCCTATAAGAAACTGCTATAGATTTAGTCTAGCACCATTCTGCAAGTTTGTTAGACTTGACTGAGCTGTAACCTTACAATGCAGATAGTGCTCTTGACTTTATAATAACGTTACCTGTGCCCGGAATATAGCGGACCAGAATAAACTTCGTTTCGTTGGGTCTTATATTTCAAAGCTTGCAGTAGACTGAGTGTTTAAATATTCAGTTTCCGCATTTAGTCCTAGTTGATCGATTAGTTAAACATTTTAGAGCTTGGTTTGTTTCTCTTGCCTAAGGGACTTTTAAGAATCGAAAGATAGACTTATAATATGAACGTAAAATACGCGCTTTGGACGTAGAGCTGCTAGTACCAGCCCAGTATGCAATACAATATACTTAGGTGCTTATAACCTTTTCCCGGGTGATTTCAGAAAACTTAAAAAAAAAAACTGAACTGCTTGTCGCAGTCACGAAATGCAAGGTATTAACTTTTATTTTTGTTGTTCCGTCCTGTTGTATGTAAAATATCTGTTGTACGTTGTATGTTTATTATTTTTTTGTCGTCATTTTGTATACACGTCATGCATCTGCGACAGATAAATATGTTTTATTTCTTTCTATTTAAAGCGTCTACATATTGCACTAATAAATTTGTGACCGTAAAATGCAACGTGTGTATAATTATCATTTGCACATGCACAATGTTTTCCTTCATCGAAATGAAGGAAAACATTGTGCATTGGAGAGATATTTCTCGACGGCATGTAAAGCTAAGTCAGAAGCCCTTGGGCGGCATAAAAACTGAGACCAATTAGGCACTAACCATATTTATAAAGAAGAACTAATATTTCTTAACTAAAAGCTACGTTATTAAAACATCCAATCTTTCGGCCGATAAAGCCTCCAAAAAAATCTATTCGCCGCAACTAAAGGCTTCCCAAAAGCATCCCTATCGAACATCAAAAGATTAACCGGATCGTAACTGACGGATATTACTTCCAACGGATTACGAACCGTAGGTCGGCGGTGGATGGATTTCAGCCATACGCTTCAGTAAGCCCAAAGCGATTTCGTGATAATATGTGCATAAGTGAGCATATTAAACGGTATTGTGCTATGGTAGCATTATGTGTATTGTTCTGGTACGTGAATTCACTAAATAGCTAATTGAATTTACGGCTTGAATCAACCTATTCATCTATTATTAAATCCCTTGTGTATAATTATTGTCCTATCATTCTTATTGTGTAAACTTGGTATGTAATATCTCTTGATATTAAAACATTTATACTATCATGCACAAGCGCCATACCCGGAAAAGCTATCTGTAAGCCATACAACCTATTTGTTCCGGGCGAGAACGAACCCGCGACGCACATCGCAGGAATCAATCGCTTAGCCACTGCGCCGATGATACAATACCTACTGTCTGAATTTTCATTGTCGAAAAGACATTCTCTTGTGAAGAAAAAAAAATTACATGATATCTCCATAATTTGTTATGACCTATTAAGTACTTAAGGTATGAGACTTTTTTTTTTTTTTTTTAAATACTTAATAGGTCTCATTATACTACCATCACATATGTAAATAGAAGTTCCAGTTAAGCTAAATTCCGGCCGATTTCACAGAGGCCAAGCTCCAGATAGGGTTGCCCCAAGCTAGACTGGAATATTCCGTTATTTATACCTACGAGTCCGGGAGTGGAGTACGAAATGGATAGGGTTAAATCAAAAGGCATCTAAAATGGGTTTTGCTGAATGAAGAGCAAGGCTTACCTTTGATCTAAAGAGATGAATGTGGGTGGAGAAATTAAGTTAAATTCTTAGTTAGAATTCTTCGTAATTATAGTTTGTAATTTTAAGCGAGCCTTTTATTAACTACTAGCTTTTGCCCGCGGCTTCGCCCGCGTGAAAATGACGATTTTCTATACAAACTTTACTCCCCATTTTCAATCCCTAGGGGGTTAAATTTTGAAAAATACTTCCTTAGTGGATGCCTACATCATAAGAGGAAAACGTATGCGAAATCTTAAGTTTCTAGCTCTAAGGGCTTTTACATGGAGCGACTTTATTGCGCGCGGAACTAGTTGGTCGCGCCTTAGGTGGCGACAGGGGTGAGGGGGCGGGTTGCCTACAGCTCGCAATGCACAGGAGACTAATTAGACAGTGATGACCAATCTCGAGATATCGTGAACAATAATTGTTCAATTTATTGAAAAGAATACTTAAATAAAAAACAATTGAACTTTCTAAGGCGCGGCCAACTAGTTCCGCGCGCACTATAGCTAGTAGCTACTCTGATGTCCACAACCCAGTTAGTTTTAAATAATATAATACCCCTAGGTAAGACTGGTTGTCAGACTTTTGGGCCACTGACTATCTGTTATAGCTCCCGCAACGTAACTTGGCAAGGTTTCGAAATTCGAATTCAAAGTTCGCGCATCGTACACTTTGTGCCACAAAAAGTGGTCACTTTTATTGCTTGTCATTATTCTATGGTTATCGACATACTTAATTTATTTTTAATAATGAAGTTAAAGAAAGGTGAAGACTTTGTGACATTTATTAGGTGTTATAAATAAAAATATGCATTTAAAAGTAAAACAAAATTTAAAACAACAAAAACTAAATTTAAAACAACAACACTCGTAACAAAAACTAAATTTAAAAGAACTAACAAAAACTAAATTTAAAACACAACGACAACTCAAATTCGTAACAAAAAGAAATAACAAAAACAACACAACTTTCGTGCACCGCAAGTGTAATCGGGAGCGAACGGAACGTATGCATTTGAATGCACCAATCACACGCGCGGATGACGCTACCTCATACCCCGCGCCCCGCTTGACCGCAAAAGAGACCTAAAAATGACTTCTGCGCATCTAACGACTCTTGCCAAGTTACGTTGCGGGAGCTATACGTCTGTCAAAGATCTACAAATGACAGCCGAGACCAACGGCTTAACGTGCTTTCCGAGGCACAGAGGAAACTTCGTATGTAATAAAAATTGAACCGAGCAGCTGTAATTAATATTAAATAGCGACTATTTAATATTCCAAAACTCAATTAGCGTTTTAGAAAGAGCGTGCTAAATCTAATTTCCGACTTCAAAGCTAACTTTGGTATACTCCTAGGCAAATAACTTGAAACAAAATGGCGTCGTTCTGCGCAGGTTCCCTGTTTGATTTGCATGGGACGTCTAAAATTCGACTACTGCGCATGTTCAACTTATATGCCGCGTGGTATATAGTTAATTTATTTTTCTAGCTAAAATGGCATCCCTAAGTAACCGCAAGGCCGACAAGTTAGTTATGCCCTTTTATGTTTATAGATCGGAAAGTCAACTGTTCGTGAATCATTCGGGGCCGAAACTTTATAGACTTCGAGTACGGTCAGCAATGGAAGTAGCTTAACATTTCGGAATTTTAATTATTTGATGTACTCCAGCTATTATTTTTAATAAGTACTTTAGAAGATTTTTATTTAAAACTAGCTGATGCCCGCGGCTTCGCCCGCGTGGATACTGTAAAAACAATCCTTGATGCGGATTATATATCATTCTAAAATTTCAGCTCAATCGGTGCAGAACTTTTTGAGTTTTTGAAGCGTACACAAACCAACATAACATTTTTATATAAATATATATATATATATATATAGATATTCCTTACTCTTCAATAACTGTTAGAAACGAGTAATATCCAACAAGTTTTTGTTACAAAACCTACTTTGAAGCTTTGAGTAGTGTTAATTTATTACTTCTGATGCTGACTGCGTCCACAGGAAAATAGACACTAAAGTATCCATCCAATTTTGCAGGTGACTGTACATGTAGGTATTATGTGTGTGTGTGTGTTTAGGAAATTGTACCTATGATTTATACTGCTTCGTGGCCTGACCTAGGTACTATGAATCATAGAACGATCAGCTACTAAGGACTGGTTATGTATGACTTATGAAGTCATGATCCTTTACAGGTAACCATTCATCACGGAAAGGCCATAAGCATAAGTGTTTTGTTTCTTTACATCATCATCATCATCACGATTCACGCCTGTAATCCCCGAATAATAGGTACACATTTCGCTAGTTATGTTTAAATCAGTAAAATGGCGAGCCTATCGTGCTGTTACTGAGAAATTCCTAATGATAAAACCCAATAAATCTTCGCCAGACTTTTTATCAGGAATTTCTCTGTAGCAGTTACACTGTCTGGTTTTGTACACGTACTAGTAGGTTCACCTCTGCGTAACCCTTCGAAAATTACAGGCATGATGTTATGTATGTTGCTATTAATCGCATAAAGGCCACAAGACAGGAGTGTTGTCTTTCTTCTTTACAAAAATGCAGACATGATTCACTGCACTCCTTCAATCCTAATTTTAGAAGTAGTTTAGTGTAAGCCCGTCTTAAAATATCAAGTGTCTTCGCGTGGGGGCATTAAATTTTAACATGAGCGTCTAAATATATGCCTTTTACTTTGTAAAGGAGATATTTTGTTTTGTAAACCGTTTATTAGGTAAATAATTTAGGGTTTAGTCTGTAATTAATTAAGTAATTTAAGGAGTAGCTGGCCATAAAGTTTAAGTATGTTTTACGTCTTTTTGCAATTTGTTCGAGCAGAGGTTTGCGGAGGGCTGATTTTGAATGATTAATTATACTAAGAGAGGATTTCACCAGTAAAACTGAACGCGGTTACCACAACTAAACGATGTTCAAGATCTTACATTGTCAATATTCCCAAACAATAACGCCAACACTACTATAGCTCTTGACCAGAGCCTAAATGCGTTGATCGCGTTCAACTCAACTTTTCTACTGATCTAGATATTTGGGGACCTAAATATTATCTGCACGCGAAAGTTACATTTAGCAGTTAGGTCAAATAACATATTATTTAAGTCCCTAATCGTCTTTTGAGCACAGATCCAGCAAGATAGCTAAAATAGCCGACATGTGTTTTAGTTAATTTCCCTTTAGACCTGACATGAGACGGCAGAAAAATGTGACCTAGATTTCATAAGAAAAGGTTACATTTCAAGAAATGTTTTTTTCCGGTCTGTTTGATCGATTTTGACGGGACTTTAACTGGCAGATAGCTAATATTATGTTGAAAAAGGATAAGGGTTCCATGCAAAAAAAACATAATTTTTTATAATAATTTCACGGGTAGGAATGTCACGGGACTCAGCTAGTTCAAATTAAAATTACATCACGTAGACAAACAATATTTTATCGAAATACGCAAAGGCTCATGGGAATTATATATTTCATTTCGATTACGACATAATATTTACTAAAATGTATTTTCTTCGTAAACTTTTGAAAACATTTTCATTATTTTTCTGTTGTTCTGTTTGCCCTAAAAGAGAATGACGAACGACTGTTTCCCCTAAGACCTGGGGTATATACTGCTTGAAACTTGAGACCCAACTGACTTATTCTAAAGACTAATGTTGTGAACGCCCCTAATCAATGGATTAGGAATTTCAGATGACCAATTGATTATTGCATAAAATGCTTCTAAAGGTTTGTATTATTTCAGTTTAATGGGATTGACTGAGAAATATTACGGAAATTCTTGCAAAAAAACCCGTGTCCCTGTATCCTGAAAGATCTCATCACATTTCGTGTAAAATACTAAAGTGTAAAATACTAAGTGTGAAATAATAAGTGCAAAATACTAAGTCATATTAGACAAAGTCTGTCCAGCTAATGATTTTGAAAATTCAAATTAATGGAAAATATTCTCACACGCAATAATCATACGGGAAAAATACTTCGACAACCGTCTGCGATTAAATAAACGAGTAGCTACGTCAAAATAGCTTTTAAATACAAATGTTTCATGTATGAACGAATTCATGATTTTTAACACACGTGTTGAACTTTTAACATAATCAGTTCTGTCATTTGAAAGTCGATCCTGAATACTGATGCATTAAAGAATACATTTTAAAGTTCAAAATGTCTGCTGAGATAATAAATTGGAAAGTTTTCCACCGTCATGGATAAGTCGAAATGTTACTACGATGTATGAATGTTTGTTACTCAATCATGCCAAAACGGGTGAACGGATGCAGATGAAAATTCATACAGAGAAAGACACGTCATGGCAACTTTTTGCTTTCTTTTTCTCTCGCATCATATTCATCAGCCTGCAGCAGCCCACTACTGGAAATAGACCTCTTCAATCGTCCCCTTCCTTTTATTGCATATTCACATCAAAATTTCTCCACGCGAACGAAATTGCGAGCAACAGCTTGTAGAAGAATATTTAGGTACTAGCTGATGCCCGCGGCTTCACCCGCGTGGATGTCGTTCAAATTATATACTAAAACCTTCCTCTTGAATCACTCTATCTATTAAAAAAACCGCATCAAAATCCATTGCGTAGTTTTAAAGATTTAAGCATACAGACAAACAAACAGACAAAAATAGCGACTTTGTTTTATACTATGTAAGGAAGTACATCATCATTTGTGTTTTAAAATTCATCACAAAAAACGTGTAATATAAGAAAGATATTATTATAAGTAGTCATGTTTATTTTATGTTTCTCTCCTTCAAAAACTCATGTGAATGCCACGTGACCTAACTTCAGGCAAAAAGTTTACTCAAGTAGCCTTAGCTTTTTTTGTGTTGTGGGAAATCATCAAAATAATGACTCCTCCCGCTCTGGGCAGAGCAGAAGGGAGTATCAGACTTCTACTGACTAAAAACCACCCATGTTCCTTCTTAGCCCTTTGTCGAGGCCGCGGTATCTCTTTCGAACAAGCCGCAGCCTCGACGACGGGTGTCTCCATTAACATTAACCTTAAATCTCCTTTGTCCCAAACACGTGCAAATACTCTATTTCACATTCAAAGTTTTGTGTTTGACACACCTTCCCAACATCGGTAGCAGAAATCCTACCTAGTTTTCGAACAATTCGAACTATAAACTTGGTTCAACTGAAACCAAATAAACGAAAAGTTATCGCGGCAGGAAACCGAATTGAAGTTATTGATGTTGTTAGGTTTTGTAATAAAACTTAGGTACTTAACTGTATGTCTGTCCTGTCTCGTTGGTCTAGTGGTCGCTAGCGCGACAGCTGAGCATGAGGTCCTGGGTTCGATTCCCGGGTCAGGCTAAGTGTTATTGGGTTTTTCCACCAGGAATTTCTCAATAGCAGCCACGAAGTCTAGACTTGTGCCCGGTTGATAGCAATAGGCTCGCCTCCTATTAAATGGACCTTAAACATAACTGGCGAAATGTGGGTGTACTAACCGGTACACCTCTGCCTAACCCTTCGGGTATTACAAGCGTGATGTTATGTTAATGTTATCGCAGTTGGAAACCAAAAATAAGTTATTAATGTTGTTCAGTTTTGTAATAAAACTTACTTAGCCGTGTTCTATTTTAGTTTAGACGTTATTAAAAAGTATTCATCTATCTATAGCCAGCTTGCATCCACCTGTTAACACTAATTTACATAGTTCATTGACATACGATCTTGAAACCAAAACTTAACGAGTCTAGAATAACGCGACTACTTTTTTTAGTTATTTTTTAGGGTTCCGTACCTCAAAAGGAAAAACCGGAACCCTTATAGGATCTATCGTGTGTCTGTCTGTCTGTCCGTCCGACCATTCCTCCCCCCCCCCCCCTTATCTCCGAAACAACTGGGCCTAAAATTCTGAAAAAATACAGATATTAGTTCAACACGTATAGATTACAGGAAAACCTATAAGAAGTCATGGTACGGAACCCTTCATTTGTAAGTCCGACTTGCACTTGGCCAGTTTTTTTCTCTTCATTTCTCCGCTTGGGAGGTTGGTTTTATTTTAGTTTATCATTTACGAGAGTATTGTACCATCGACAAGTCGACATAATATGTTCGGGTAGAGAGGCGCGTGCGCGCGCGCAGGTCAGTCGACGCGGTTCGTTTGTTGCGCGCGCTTATCTGATCCATTCCGATCGATGATTGGATCGCGACGTGTTTACTATGTGAGATAATTGCAGCATGCGAAACGAGGCATTCTTGTGTTTCTATTTAAGATTTAAGAAAATTATTTTAGCAAAACTTTTGTAATTTTTTGCCAAAATTGTTTTATGAAATGAATATTTTCTCATTAATCATTGTAGTGTCGAACTTCCAAAAACAAAACAGTAATTAAATCGTGTAATTTCGCCGGTTATTTGGATCTCGACTCCCGCGCAAGTGCCAAGCGTTCGGCGCATTTCTTTAGTGTCGACCGATGACACCGTGCCGTGCGTCTACCCCACAAAGTTTTTTGTACTTTTTGTCTAAAATACAAAGAGTTACCTGCAGTCGTGTATAGATAGTTTGAAAGTGGTCTTTTTCGTCTGTTCGCTCCGTTTATTGTTTGTCAACAAGATGGAAATGTTAATAGTGCAAGATGGTCCTATTGTGATATCCTGGATTGTTTTCCTACTCCTCATATGTCGGTGTTACTACCAGATTGGCGCGATCAAAGTTACCGGTAAGTGTTTCTGCTTTTACTGTGAAAGTAATCGGGTTTTCACGTGTCACTGTGACTCATTTACACGTCGGAAATATTAGTTTTTTTCTTTGAAACCATGATCGATGGTCACTCAGTGGAATAAATATTGTGTAAAGTAGTGTTTTCAAATGAAATATCAAGGTTTTCTTTGAAAGGCAATTACTTTATCAAGCAGGGAAATTAAAGTAGTTTGCAGTTGAAAGAACAATTTGCATTAACAAGTTAAAAGTTCTCTACGGATTCTCTTTATTTCAATTTGCATTTTCATTATGAAATGGTAATGGTTTATTTAATAAAAAAAAATGTAGTAGTTTGTAGAAAACGTAGGTAATGCAGTTGGACACTATGTGGTTTTGAATTTAAAAGGCTTTGGTAATACTTATTAAGTTTTAGAAATAAATTAAGAAAACTGCATTAATTTAGTAACTAGTTTAATTTCTTAAGACGCTAAACGAATTAAAAACTTATCTTGTTAAATTCTGGTTATTAAAGTTTTTAGACTAAACTTAAATGAACCCTCGAGACATAAATTAAAACATAATCCGTCGCCGTGACATTTTCAACCAACTGTGCTGCCATCTATCACGATTTAACACCAAAACAAGTTTCGCAGTTTCGCCTTTTTATCTGCCCGTATTTTCGTCATCTGCAGAGTTTTTCGGTGATAAATAAATCTGGCATTTTACTAACCGTTTTTGTCTATACTTAGTACCTATGTTAGGCTGATAGCATCAATATATAGGCCGTAAAGACAAATAGAAATATTTTTCAGGTACATATTTTGTTTTGGTCTTACACAATCGGAATGGCATGTTATTGTTATATTGTATTAAAATAAGTAAACAAAGTAGTAGTGACACAGCTCTGTCAAAACAGAATAGTAAAAAGAGAAAATAACTCAGTTCTGACTCTTGCTATTCTATAACTACAAATTAAACTGATAAAGCGATATTATTTATGTTCGTTATGTTATTATCACCTATGTCTGACTACTTTATTTTTACTAAATCTAACAAAAAACTGAGTTCCTGTGTATTGTGGGTAGGTAGATAAGCATAATCAGCCTATAATGTTCCCACTGCCTGGGACACAGGCCTCTTCTCTATGCGAGGGAATGCGCTATAATCCACCACGCGGGCCCAGTGCGTGTCGGTGTGTACATAAACAAATAAATTCCCACACCATTTTAATAGACCAACAAACAGTGTTCCATTTCACTCGATTAATTATTCGATACATAAACAATTCATCCATCCGAATCAATCGTATTCAAAATATAATTCGCTCCACGAACTAAATACGAAAGGAATATCAATTGGAAACCTAATCGAATAATTTGAATGTTGCATCGAATTTTAATTGAATGTGGCGCAATCGCGTGTCAACTCGCAGACACGGGTAAAGCTGGCCATAACATACTAGCTGATGCCCGCGGATTCGTCCGCGTATATGTCGGTTATCGCGACCAAATGTATATTATTTCCATCCCCCCCTTTCAATCCCTTACAACCCTTTTCTCGCATTAAAAAGTAGCCTATGTCCTTTCTCAGGTTCTACTCTATCTGTGTACCAAATTTAATTTCAATCGGTTCAGTAGTTTTGACGTGAAAGCGCGGCAAACAGACAGTTACATTTGCATTATAGGGGCGTTTGTTATGGAAAATATATAACAGCATAATTTGTGTACGATTCGGCATGATTGCCGGTGGGGGTGGCAAAATTGAATAAAAAAAAACCAGCTCGGCTTAGATCAAATTTTGGAAACCAACCTGAACATGATTCAGCCCTCATCAACATCATTCTCTTGCCCTTATCTCAATTAATTTGGGGTCGGCACAGCATACCTTCCTCTTCCATTCCTCTCTGTTTTTCGTCATCTCATGAGACACCTCCTTTCTTACCATATCATTCTTAACATAGTCCATCCATCGTTTCTTGGGATATTAGTTCGTATTTTAGAGAGGTTAAGATGGAATATCGTGTGTGGGTTTTGTGTGGTGATAAGGTAATGTCTGGTAGAGTGCTCGGAGTAGTTCGTGACTGTGTCTTCTTATTGTTGTGTGATACACATTGTCTTTGGTCTTCGTCTACTCTTATACCCTTCCACATTCATATTCAAAATTCAGCACTCTTTGTTTGAATTATGTTTCATAGTGGCTTCTGTTCGGCTTTTTGTTCTACGAATATTGCCGAATCAAATATGTGCACCAGTTAGACGTACATGGTATACTTCGGTAGGTAGGTACACACGGCTACACATCAAGCTATACATTTCCAGTATAAGCTGATCTCGCATTGTATAGGATTTCCGTACAGTGCGAGATCAGCATAAACTGGAAATGTATAGCTTGATGTATAGCCGTGTGTACGTGGTCGCTTATGATTTCGAATATATCGATACGAACTGGAAATCGATATGTCTGTGTTTGTTTCACGCAAATGAATGTGTGCTCACCGAAAATTGGTTTAGCAGACTGTTACCTTTGAAAGTTTTGTGGAATGGAAAGTATTTTTGTTCTGACTCAGTCAGTGTACAGGTACCTTCTAAATACTAGAGTTCCCGTCGTGGCTGCGGATTGTTCGCAAGAGATACCGCGGCCTCGACATAAAGGGCTAAGAAGGAATATGGGTGGTTTTTAGTCAGTAGAAGTCTGACACTTCCTTTCGCTCTGCCCAAGAGCGGGAGGGGTTATTTGATGATTAGGTACCCACACGCCAAAAAAAAAAGATCTACAGTTACAGTGCAATCAAATTATCTTGGCAGGTCCGAACTTCGTGCAGGTTATTTTGTTACAACTAATATATAAAAGTGTTATGATATTTATTAAGCTATTGCATAGCTTCTATCGCGGGCCTTGAGCGTGGAGAGCGAATCCAGAAATTTCCTAACGAAAATATTCAAGATTCAGTATTCAACCAGGTTGCTATGGTTACGGAAAATAACAAGGTTGTCAACTGAGGTTGTCAAATTAAATAATTTATAACCTCACGTTGTAGAGGTGTAAAGTTTTTCTGTTTTGTCTCTCTGCTTTCTCCTTCTAAAATATTCTTACTCGTATAATTTGTGTACAAAATGTGTACAAAGTGTTTTAAATATGAATAAACTAAGTGCATTTATTAATGAAGAAAGTCACGAAAAAATAGTGAAAGATAATGAGTGAGTACTCCTCGAGTACTCCATATACATTCATTTTATTATTATTACGCATCTATCATACGTTTTATTGGTTTTTGCATTACTATTCTGCGAATCGTTCTTAGAAAACGATTCGTTTTCTCATAAAATATCTAAAATAAAATAAATAATTTTCATATTTTTCAATGTTATGACACTTAAGTCAGGCTGACAAGCTGTCAATACTTTTTCTTTTAAATTTTCTGTCATAGAGTTTCTTACTAGCTTAGTCTATGAAGGTTACTTTTGATTTACTTATATACCTAATTTAAATTCTTTTTAAAAAATACTGCATAAAAAAAAAAAATAAATAATTATTTGCATAAGTTGATAAAAAATGCTATGCACAATAGCTTTACCGCGGCAGTCTCCGAGTGCCACATCAACTTTTTTTTTATTTGTATTTCTCACTGTTTAAATTAGATATTTTCTGATCGTATAGGTATTGGTTTATCTGGCAATAACAGTTTTTTTCACAAGTTTACATGCGTAAAAGTTCGCAAAGCCTATGTTCAGACCTGCCAAGATAATTTGATTGCACTGTAGGTACCTACATCACTAAACTTTCTTTAAAATAACGTTGACGTAATAATTTAAACATAAGCACTGTAACTCATGTTTACCGCTTTCTCTCATAAATTGCAGTATTACGATATTAAATATTTACCTACATATTTAACATAAATAATAATATTCATTATTATATTTATAACACGCGTGTATAATGTTTTGTTTTATAGCAGCCATTTGGCTGACAACTGGGACGGGTTCATCGGTGCAAACATGACATACAATGAAAATAGATTAGCCACGTGATGGACTAATTATTATTTTAATACTAGTTGTGTCCCGCGACTTTTGTCAACGTGAAATAAATATAAAAATATTGTGTCCCTATTGGAAGCGGATTTTGTTGACAATTTTAAGGGGTATTTTTTGTACGTTAGCCGAATTGTTTATCTAAACTAAAAGTTATCTAAGTTAGTCCTTGTATTATGACACAAGCTATCTGCCAATAAAAGTCCCGTCAAAATAAGTCCAGCCGTTTCGGAGATTAACCGGAACGAGCAGATATACATGATGATAAAGTCAAGGCTGTTATTGTTAAATTCTTAATCGGAAAACACAACAACACTTTGCCCGACTAGGAATCGAACCCAAGACAAAGCAGTGTCGCTTGTGATCACTAAACCAACATGGCATTTTAATTTGAAAATATGTCACAACCTAAACAATAATTCTTCTTATCTACCCGATATTTGCCAGGAAGCTATCAAAGTAAAATTTTAATGGCGGTTTTCAAACTAACGGATATACTTAATGCGAAATATTATTATGCAACTAAATGAATACCACGCTTTAACCCGGTTACATTTTATCACATTTCGTCCGCTCAATAACAGGCGTCCTCTAGTCTTCCGTGTCAACGGTTTAATTATAAAATTACTAGTTATAAACCCACAGTTTCACTCGCGATTAAATCGGTTATGGATAACGTACGATTTACGATTATGCGATACGAGTTACACGAAGACATGTGTCACCTACAGACACCTAAACCGCAACTGAAACCGAAAACCTGAAACTGAAAATTTTGCCAATCAGACCTGGATCTAATGCGCTAAGAATGACAGATTGTATTAGCTTGGTGTACTTCGCATCAGTACACCAAACTACTACAATCTGACAAACGCGCAACGGAACAAAATTAAATCCTTACCCACGGTTTACCCAAGTGCGCAATTATATCGAAATTATTAACAAACAATAATTAATTATTAAACAGGCAGACAAAGTTACTTTCGCGTTATAAAATTATCAAGGATACATAATTAAGTTATAAGTAACTATGAATTTATTAATTATTCGTTGACCCAGCATCATTAGCGAGAAACAAATAAAAGGCGTTCAGTCTGTCACAGTAATTAATCTAGATTAATTAGTCACGGGTCGGTGATCTGTACCATTTAATTGTTACCTTTGTCTACATTCAGGCGGGCGACAATAACGATGTTTTTAAAATGACTGTGTAATTTTTATCGGCCATTTCTGATGTCTGATGTCGAGGTCTGAGGTCTGAGGGTCGAAAGTAAATTGCAATCGAAACCCCGTAGATATTACGAGAATCGATATCGATTTTTGGTCAAAGCCCATTAAGTACTCGCACATCTCACCAATAATAATTATGTTTAAGCCCCATGTAAGTAAAAAGGGGCGACCCTACTGCCACACCGGGCACAAATTCAGAGTCCGTGGCTGATATTGAGAAATTCCTGATGGAAAAACCAGATAACACTTTGCCCAACCTGGAAATCGAACTCATGCACAGCAATCGCCCGACCCGCGAACACTAAGTGCATGTTTACGTACAGGCGGGGCGTCGCGCGGCGTGCTGCGTTTTTAATTCAAACATTGGCGATGTATGAAAAAGTTTCGTCGATTTTACGAGAAGTTATTTTTCGCTCGTTAGTTTAAAATTCAGCGTTTGTTGCGGTGGACTCGTCTCTCAATAAATTAATAAAAAAGCACGAGACGAGCCTTCTGCACGCGCCGCGCGACGCCCCGCGTCTCCGTAAAGCCCTCACTTGTTTAAAAATAATATTACTTATCTAACTAACACAGTTGCCCGTTCTGGTTAATTTCTCTAACTAAGCTTAATACTATTGTGGTAGTCGGTTCACCACAATAGCGCAACGAGTAAACTCCAAGCTTTCAGCTTACTATCTTTCTATTCTCAGTAGTGTGCATAAGCCATTCAGCCAACGCAAACACTGCTGCTGTTCTTTCAAGCGCAAACATCACTCCAATCCCGAAAGTTCTCGAGAGTTCTCGAACTTCACTCGTAGGTACTCTACACTCACACAAATACATTTTAAAGAACAGTGCTTAGACTATCAAAAGAGTAAGTTTGCACTAGTTGTACTACGTCCTAGCACAGGGTAAAAATAACCAGTAAATCAACTAGCCTCTTTGTGAACGACAACGCGAGTAATTAAATAGGTTTGACAACTTCTACTGGGGCTGTGGGATTGTTCGAAAAAGATAACGTGTCCCTGAAACAAAGGGCTAAGAAGGAACTTGTGGATTTTAGTCACTCCCTTCCGCTTCGCCCAGAGTGGGAGGGGTCATTTAACGATTACCCAATCTAAAAAAACATGGTCTTGTACACTACGTGATAACCCCGACATGCTTAGAATCCCTTTAAACTCCTTTTTTTTTGGTGGGTGGAAAATCATCAAATGCCCCCCCCCCCGCTCTTGGGCAGAGCGAAGGGGAGTGTCAGACTTCTACTGACTAAAAACCGAACCCATGTTCCTTCTTTGCCCTTGTGCCGAGGCCACGTCATCTCGTACTAAAATCCGCGGCCCCGACGGGATCCCTTTAAACTCCTTACGTGCGTGTGTAAGTAGTTTCTAACCATTGTTCCAAGTTGGAATACTGTATGCTTACACTAAAATGTCCACTGTGGTCCAGGACGCCAGACGTCTCGAGTTCTCGACGTTCCCATACTCCTGTATGTAGGTGACCTGCTTTCCGGCGCCGCTGCACCCGATGCGGATTACGAAATTGCATACTTTGACGTGGTGTACCTACCTACTTAGATGCAGCATGTATGGCTAAGTGACTGTGGAAAATGGTTAAAGAATAAGAGTAGGTAACTGAATATGATGCCTGTATTCTTTGCAAGGTTAGGTAAAGAGGACATTCCGCTTCATAGGGTAGACCGGGGACAATTGAAACAGGTCATGATTGCAACAACTTCAATTTCTCGGAAACCATGATATCTACGCGTGTGATGCGGCGTTCGTTGCATCGTCGGCCATATTCGGTTTTGTGTTTAGCACGGCTCGAGCGAGCGAGCAATGTAGTCGCACACAGGACGCCTCGACGAATTTCACGCCAAAAAGTAAGTTCTCACCATTTTTATTTTTTTGGTTTTTACCTATTTTAATCTTGTAGTTTGTCAGTTTTTCTTATTTGAGAGTATTGTTTGTCTATTTAAGTTAGTTTTTATTACTGTTAATTATTATTTAAGTCAATATATTACAAAATATTGAGTGTTAAAGTAGAAGATGTGACATGGGTACGTTTGAAACGACGTGGCTGTGGACGTTTGAAACGTTTCAAACGTCCCCGCATATTTCGCATTTTTATCCGACTGCACAGAAGAAGGTTGTGTTTTCTAAAATGAGTCTGCCGCAGGATTTGAAGCCGCTGTCCCATCTTCTCCTAAGTACTTAGGGACTCCACAGCCAAATTCCATGGTCATACATGTGTCGGAACAGTGACCTTACCAGCCCGATGACACTACAACCAGGGTATACTTACGTATTTTAATTACAAGTAAGTAATTCAAATACTGCCCGTATTTGAATTACTTACTTGTAATTAAAATACGTACCTAAGTAATTGAAATACAAATACGTATTTTGTATTTGTATTTCAATTACTTCCTTAAAATGAAATTTGTTTTTCGTATTTCAAATACCTGACGACGAAGTATTTTGTAATTAGTATTTCAAATACTTGAGGCTTCAAAACACATTTTAACATTAAAATACATTTATCCCCTCGTCTGTCCACTTTTTTGTGGTGGTTTTTGAAGGCGATTATTTTTATTTTGAAAAAGTTTTTGTAATTATTTTATGTATTTTGTATTTCAATTAAAAATAGCTAAAAAATACTGTATTTTGTATTTTATTCAAATACGTCCTTACTTAAAGATTTCAATTACTTGCGATACTGTATTTTGTAATTTGTATTTCAATTAAAGCAAAGCATGTATTTTGCCCAGCCAACGACACCCAACAGTCTACCGCAGGACTTGAAGCAGACCGTCAATAAACCATTGTTATGATTGAAACATTTTTATGATTGAAACATTGTTATGATTGAAACATTGTTACGATTGAAACAAGCTGTTTTGTATGAGACTGGATTATCTTTTTTTATCCCCCATGTAAGTGCAATTACAGCAAATTATGGTAACAAGTCTTTCAATCATGTGAAATAGTATTCATTAGCACAATTTAAAGCTCGAAAATGATTAAAATAAGAGATATTTTACGTTGTTTATATTAAAGATGTTTTTGCTTTTATAATTTTCAAAATATTAACTTTACGGTGACACACTTGTCACGATCTCAATAAATAATTTAGTAGTAAGTTAAATTTTTAAGATTGAGTAAAAACCTTCAGTAGTTCCTGAAATATTTCAGTGTTTCAATTATCCCTACATACCGTTTCAACCGTCCTTGGGGTGGGGTCAATAGAACCACTGTGCCCGGTCTTCTCTAATGTGTGATTGTAGGATACCTATTCAAAATAGAGATATAGATTATGTTTAATTTAGGAACTAGATAACGACCCTTTCAACTATATAAATTCGAGGGATGTAGGTACTATAGATACTTCACTGCACACGATTTAAGTCAAATTGTTTCAATTGTCCCCGGTCTCCCCTACAGTGTAACATTATGCCTGTAATGCCCAAAGGTTTAGGCAGACGTAGTATCTATAATAATAGTACACCCACATTTCGCCAGTTATATTTAAGTCTCATTTAATAGGTTGCTACTCAAATCCTGATGGGAAAACCCAATGTTCGCTCAGCAGTCGCGATTGCAACCACTGGACCAGGGATGGCGAAACAATGGCACGTTACACAATATTTTAGGCACACCACCGAATTTTTGACCATATTTCCATCTATGCCTATGAGTAATTATTTTCAGAGATGAATAACATAAGGTTCGATTAGAAACCGTTTGGTAAACGAGTCCACTTTAATATGCAATCTACTAAAAATAACTTCTTTCAACCCTTATATTATTTAATTATATAAGTTTTTAATTGAAAATACTGAATTTAATTATCTGCCAATAAAGACTATGCAAATATTATTGGACGGCACGTGCATGGTCTCAATAAACATAGCTTTAGAAAAAATGGCACGTTGATTCATAAAGGTTCGCCATCCTTGCACTAGACCAACGTCGCACACTGGCCCCAGTCTCATACAAAGTAATGCCCAAAACTCCAATAATAAATAAAATGCTATAAAATGTTTATTTTCAAAATTATTTTTGTATGTATTCGAAAGAGTATGCTCCCGAGGTGGTCCCATTGTCACCAAGTCAGGACCTGATGATGGGATCCCAGGGAAATCGAGGGCAACCCTCAAATTGTATAGGCACTTGTTACGTGTTTCGTACTTTTTCTAAAACTATTCAAGTATTTGCATCTAGCAACCAACACTTCATATTGATGAGCTGATGATGGAAGGTACACACGGCTACACATCAAGCTATACATTTCCAGTTTACGCTGATCTCGCACTGTACGGAAATCCTATACAATGCGAGACCAGCTTATACTGGAAATGTATAGCTTGATGTGTAGCCGTGTGTACAACTCCTTAACGGTTAGGAGTTGGAGGATAATTCTTTAATAAAATATTATGGGGCCGTATATATCGCAGTATTCTTTTAGGTTATTTAGGTGAGCTGATTAATTATGGAAGGTAGTACTCCTCAACAGTTAGGAGTTGAAAGCAATAATAAGGATACTTGAAGGTTAGGGTTAGGTTTCTTGGTTGAATGTTAAAAGCATAGTAAATATTTTTATAAAACATAACAATTGAAAATCGTTATGTTTTATAAAAATTTTGCAAAAAAAAACTTTAATAGTAAAAAAAGACTTTATAAAACAGTAAAAAAATAAATAAAAATAAACATCAGAAGAAAATGAAAAATCAGATTAGTTGGTGGTTTTTTTGTTTGATTTGGCTGTTTTTGCCACCGACTTCAGAAGCAGATTTTTCTTCTGAAGTTTTTTTTTTTTTTTTTTTTGTGTTGTTGATTTTTTTCACTTTTTTGTGTTTTTCACAAATTTAAAGATACTTTGGAATATAAAATGCAAACCTATATGAGATAGGTTTGCATTTTTCAAGGCGAAGTATGATGGTGAACTTTCTTCTGAAATGTCCTACTAATATTATAAATGTGAAAGTCTGTGAGGATGTTTGTTACTCTTTGACGCAAAAACTACTGAACGGATTTAGATAAAATTTGGTACACAGATAGTCTATAACTTAGATTAACACATAGTATAGTTTTTACCCCGATTTTATCTTCCTTCTAGGGATAATTTTCAAGTTGTAGCGGGTGAAGCCGCTGGTAACAACTATTAATGAAATAAAGTTGTCTACAACAAAAAAATATCAGAATTAGGTGCGACAGACAAGATTTATAACTGTTTTCTTCAAAATATAACTTATTTATTAAAATTAATTGCTAGGGACTAAATACTTTGGTTTTATAGTAACATCATAACGCCTAACGAAAATTTGTGCGCAAAAAATCATTAATTATCTCGAAAATGCGCAAAGTGCTATTGCTAATCTCTTCAGTTCCTTACTAATCAACACCTAGTAGATATTAAAAAAAATATTTCAAAAATAGCACTTTGCGCGACAACGAAAAAATATAAAATTTATATAAGAAGCCATACTATCACATATAATTAGTTATAAATCCAAAAGTACTAATTGTTATGGTTCATAAAAACAATATTAGAATAACCATACCTTGCCTAGTTGCAGCCTTAATGCACTTCAATAAAATATAACGATTACTTGCAGAAAGAAATGTTTAAAGATTCACTACAAACTCACGGATAATTGATGAAGTGGGTATAACGTAAACTTTGAGCTAATGTACTGGACAGCACATAGCAGTTACTGATTCCGTATTTTGCAGAAATGATGTGATACATTCTTAAGTCTACCCTGACATAGTTTATTATTTGAAATACCTACCCTCATTTTGAAAATCGAGTTTTGGGCATTACGTTGTATGAACGGGTCCCAGTGTGCGTCGTGGCAGCCATTCCGCTAGTTTTGTTAAATGACCATGTAATAAAGGGCAATAGACTCGCTATTGCTATAAACCGGACATAGCCCTAAACTGCCAATGGGAAATTCCAATTACAACCTGTCTGACCTATTTGTTGAACCCAGGACCTCGTCCTCATAAGTCACGTTTACACCCATTAAACCAACGAGGCAAACACTTCTTGATAAGCACTCTCCATAAAAATGAAGGACACAAAAAGAAAAAATAGAAAACGTACGTGATGCCCAAGGACATATTTTCTTTTGTATTAACTTTTTCCTTAAAAACGAAGTTATTATCTCGAAAGGTTTTATTTTTGCCAGAGATACGGCCGTTTCATTTTGATATCGTTTTGGTCCCAGCTTTAAAGAGGTTTATGAAAAGCTTTCTTACACGTGGTCGTCTTGTCTCAAGGAGCAACTAACAATACAATATTTATCATATTCTTGCCCTTGACCCATTTTATTTGTGGACGGCGCAACACGTTTTTTATCTTCAATTCTGTCCTGTCAATCGCCACGCTATCTTTTCCTTCATAACGTTCCCACGATATAGGATAAATTCATAGTGGAATACGATAAAAAAACATGGTCTGGATAAACTAACAAACTGAACAACTTTCCCCATGTGACCAATATCGTAATCCTGAAAATACCTTCGTCTGTTATATTTAAGTCCAATGTAACAGGCGCGAGCATAGGCCGATCAATCGGGACACAAATCCCGACTCCGAGAAATTCTTGATGGACAACCCCAGTAACACTGACCGACCTGGGAATCAAACCCCACGAAAAAATCCATTGACTTTTCGTTAAAAAAAAAATAAAAAAAGTTCCCGCTAGTTCTATCGTAAGACTGTGCAGTAGAACTAGTGCGAATGATCCAGTTATTCATGCTCACTTGCTCAGCAACCACTTACAACCGCTCACCCTTAAATATGGCCACACTCGTTAGACAAATGCTTTATTCATCATCAGCCTATAAATTTCCCACTGAAGGGACTCAGGCCTCCTCTCTTGGAGAGGGATGGGCTATATAATCCACCACGCGTGCCCAGTGCGGGTTGGTACTGCTGTATAAGCAATAGAAAATATTCAGAATTGGGTCCTTGACAAAAAAATAACTAAACACGTAACCAATATTTTTCGGTAATTTAACTGACGGACTAAACAGAATCATATTTTTTGTTTAGTCAGAAAAGTAGCCAATTGTATTTAGAACTAAGCTCTTCCCCACTTGTCCTTGAAGCGTAGACGTGCCCATTAGTTGGCTCAATAGAACCATGTCTCCAAAAAGTACGATATATTCTTTCCATTATATTTTTCGACGCACAAAAGAAGTGTGTACATGAAAGTGGGTAGGATTGCCACACGATACAATAGTGTTATAGGAGAAGGCTGGGTAATGGCTGGTTGGCGCCTAATTAGGAGCCAATTCCCGTCATTTTCACGGTAACATGAGAATTCGATTAATTACATGTAAGTATACTTAGTTTACCTTTCAGAGGTGATTGACCGAAGCTGATAGCAACATCATATTGGCAATAGATAATATTGTTTGATCGAGAAATGATGGATGGGCAGTGAAAGGTGATATTGATAGGAAGGTAGGCGGTGGTCACTCCCTGGTGACGACTAATACAGAATTACGTACGAATTGTAGGCAAGACAATAGTGATGATTTTGAATACCTTTATTTTCAATCTGTGAAAAAAGAAATATGATAACAGTATTGTGATGATCGAAGTCGAAAGACAATTGTTCTCCCAGTCGTTTTCATCATTTTTTTTTGTTCTGGACCGTGCTTCGGAACTTTGTAGTTAGTTACGGAGGTGTGGTTTTCAAAGTCCCGACTTTATCACAAGTTTTTAATGTTATAACTTGAAGATGAAGACTTTCAGCACCGACAATAAATAAATTGAGAAAAGAGCAGACGAAAGATATTCTATTGCTTGTTTTCAGTTTCACAAAAGAATTTTACTTAAAAAAAAAAACAAATTGTTATTCAACACTATTTTATTATTCAGAATGCCAGTGAAAACCAGATCCTTCTATACAGAAAACTAATTGGAATATGAGCGCTGCCATTCCAATAACTAAAGCTCCGGTGAATTCTGTAAAAAGGCGCCTTTTGTGAGGCACGACTTCAGTAAATGTTGAGCACTATTCCGTTCAATTCCGGTCATTTATTCTTTTATTACATTTATGTAATGCTCCACAGGTTCACAATTCTTCACTATTTTTCAATTACTTAGTGACGTCATGTCTGCGACTGGTCTAGTGATTGAATGCGCTAATGAGCATGTGGTTCTGGTTTCGATTCCCTGTTCGGGTAATGTTGTTGGGTTTTCCGAACAGGATTTTTATTTTTTTAAATATAGCATATTGCATATTGTAGCATATTTATCATATCTTAGTACTTAAGCCTTGTCATTAATCTGTACTGTTTGTTTCTCCTTAAGAAATAAATAAATAAATAACAGCCTTGGGCCTGCCCTCGTGCATTCAGCTGCATCCGATTACGAGTAGACTGAAACCGACCCCAATAATTTTTAAAAAAGAGCTAGACTGATAATGATGATGAGTCTGCCATCATGTTAGGTTTATGGTTGACTCACGCCTATTACTTATGGGTTAAACATAACAAACTATTTGGGTGTACTAACAGTACATTTCTGCTTAAACCTTCGGTGGTTACAGACGTAATATTGTAGTATTTGTATTACTCTGTACAATTTCGACCATATAAATTCTTTGTTACGTAATGCTCAACAGCTTCAAACTCCACAATTTTCCAATTACCGATGTAATGTTTTATTTGTCTACCATTAATTCAGTTCACATTTAACCGATGTTCCCTATAAAATCTTTACTGGGATCGTATTTAACCCGGCCGAGTCAATAATGTACCGTGTAGGTACTAACTACCGGTATCAAGTAGCCAAATGACGCGCTAAAAATACTGTCTGCATTCAGTATGCAATGTACTGTCGCTCACGAAATATAAATCTCGCGTTGTATTTTTTTTTTTGTTGCAATGTTTTTTTTTTTTCATTTTGTGCAGTAATAAAATTCGAATGTTTATTAGTCGAAGGATACAAAAGAGATACGAGGTTGTTGTTTCATTCAAAACACAAGCGATAACTTTTATCTTTCCCAACTAAGTATCGAAGTACAAACATTTATTCCGAACAACTGTTTCTAGTAAAGCAATTAACTTACAGATAAAACTAGTAATTATTTTCCCTTTCTAAGTAAACAGATGGTAATAAAAACTTTTAATTGAGCTTTTATTGACCGATCCTAAAACGTGGCCTATCGACGCTTCAATAGGAATGTTACACGGAGTATTAATGGTGTTTGTTTTCCTAATTGAACCGCCGATTTCTAAATTAACAAACTTATTTGGCTTATGTGCAAACGTGCTTTAGAGTCAAAGTTCGTACGTTAGTTAATCTTTCAGAAGATTCGAAGTTTTACGAACTAAAAACAAATACGTGAAAATGGCTTTCAATTCTAGCGAAAAGCGAGCCATTAATGATCGCATTAGTGGTTATAGCACAGTTGTTTCGCTAAACAAAAACAGCATTTGCTATCTCACTGTTAAGAGTTCTGTTCTTTCAGTTATTCTCATACCTAGAGGTTTTACTAAGTCATTCTTTTCATGTATAAAAACTACACAAACCCTTAGTGCTGGAAACTTAAAATGTCGCACACGTATTTATCTTATGACGTTGGCCCCTTTTTTTTTTTTTTGGTGGGTGGAAAATCATCGAATAACCCGGCGCTCTTGGGCAGAGCGAAGGGGAGTGTCAGACTTCTACTGACTAAAAACCAAACCCATGTTCCTTCTTCGCCCTTGTGTCGGAGCCGCGTTAACCTTTCGACAATCCACAGCCCCGACGGGTGACGTAGGCCCCCTAAAAAGGATTTTTCAAAACTCCCAAGGGTATGAAAGTTTGTATGGAAGATCGTTATTTTTGATATTTCCGACATACACGCGGGCAAAAGCTAGTGAAATATAATGTCCTGCCAGCAACACAAAAGCAGAAGAAAAAGAACGTCCAAGATGAATGTTTTTTACGATACATCGTGAACGATTACGTACGCGAGTGTACGTGTTATCGCCCCACGTTGGGCTACAGTAACTCAGCCACGTGCTCTCAATGGAAACCATTTTGAATCATCATTTAACCGATTTAATTACTCGGCTTGGGTGGCACGCGACCTATTACTTACGCATTCAATTAATTATTTTGACCTAATTTTGTTTGGCTTTAAAATAATTAATGGAAGTTTATTGGTTTTATAATGTGTCCTGATAGGATTTCATATCAATGGCGTAATTACGGACTTCTGGTTCGAATCCCAGGTCGGGCAAAGTGTTATTGGGTTTATCCATCAGGAATTTATCATTAGCAGCCAAGGAGTCTGGATTTGAGCCCGGTTGATGGCAATAGGCTCGCCCCCTATTACATTATGGGACTTAAACATAACTGGCGAAATGTGCCAAACCCTTCGGAGATTACATGCGTGATGTTACGCAATATTAGTGTGCACCTTAGATTTCTGATAGTGAACGGATAAATGAAAAGAAAAATATGAAGATTTTTTGAAGATTAATTTTATTGAATGCATTTAGTTTTATTTTATTCACTGAAAAATGTGGTTGCTACAACCTTTGATATCTGGAGAGGTTGCTTTGTATACCATACTTAGTTAATAACTCTGAAAAAGTTTTACAAATGGTCCATTCAGATAAGAAACTAGCAACAATATCAGTCATAAAATGGCCGTTCGTAACTTTTTCAAGTTTGACTTATAAAGTTACAAACAGTTTCAAGTTTCAAAAGTAAACTTTTAAACTTCTAGCAAATCTCATTATAAGTTTATTTCTAGTTAGAGAGTTGCTTTTATGTGTTTAATACCAAAATCAACGATCTTACCAAAATGAGTTTATATAAACAAGTATAGGTACTTATAGTAGATAAGTTAATGTATTTTCTTGTTTTATTTATTGCTTTACAGGTCCAGAATTAAGTCCAGGGTTGGAAAAAAAACAGTTTTTTTCACATTTTATAAAACAAACAGTTTTAAATGTTTTAAACAGGTGTTTTTTTTTGTTTTTTTTTCCTAAGTTAGTTATCATCCATTTTTAATTGATTAAGCCTGATATATTTCACTTATATACTATTTTAAAAACTGCATGACAAAAATTTATCTGTGTGTTCCTACGTTCATTTTTAGTAGGGAAATCTCCTAAATTTTTCTTAAAATAAGGGGAATACCCAAAACATATTTTAAATAATCACGTTCACGAATTACGGAAGTTCTGGGAATTCCCCGGGGGACTTTACCGATGGAGAATAGAGCGGACTTTCTTTCTGATTTTCCATTTCACAATAACACAAAAACCTTTGGATTTATTCAAACCGATGTACGAATCAAACTTGGTAACGAGAAAGCTGCAAAACTTGTCACAGTTTTTAAATACCTAAATAAAAAATAATAAATGTTGTCTAATCTGCTAACGAACAAATATGATTGTACGTGGTCGTTTTATAATAAAAATTGTTAACTATTTCTTGATTAGGGATTTTAAATATTAAAAACTGTTTAAATGTCAAGTTAAAAAGCCACTTTAATTATTTTATAAAAATTGTTTAAAGTTGATTAAATAAAGGAAATAAGGAAAAAAATAACTACTTAGTATTCATTTATTTTTGCAATTAAACAATGTTTTCAAACACCTAATAAAAAACTATGTTTTATTTGAAACTGTTTTAAACACTGTTTAAAACACATGTTTTAAACAACTTGTTTTAAACATGCCAACCCTGATTAAGTCTGACAATCAGTCTTACAAAAGAATACCTATAGTACTATAGTATTACCCACTACTCTGGGTTGTGGAGGTCAGATAGGCAGTCGCTCTATGTAAAATACTGGTATTCAGATGGTTTCGGTTAGACTGGAAGCCGACCCTAGCATACTTGGGTAAAGGCTAGGCAGATGATAATGATTTTCTTGTTATTTAAATCTTCTAAAGTTCAAAGTATTTTGTATTTTAATCGACAAAATATTGTAACCATTAGACATTTGTGAATTTGCTAAATCGCAGCTTTTCTAAACTGGTATATTTATTTACATTTAGGAACCGCGCACCTTGAACTCCTCGAATCACAATACAAAAATACACCTTATGCGTTTAATAATAGTGTTCACTGAAAAGGAGTTCAACATCCGTCTTATTATTTTCCGATTAGGCAGCTGTGACGTCAGAACCCATTGGTGCGGCCTTCGCGGCCGGTCATTGACCCCGTCCGCGGCGTGGTACCGTTAGCAATGCAAATGGATCGGGATTTGTGTACTGTTATGAGCACTAATATGTATGCACTAGAAAAAAATCGATTTCGACTTTGAGATAAAGCCTATTTTATAATAGTTCGAGTTTACGTTCTGCCGTTCTACTATGGGGACCGATGACCTGGTGAAGGTTGAGGAGGGATCTACTGGAAGCGAGAGACACGGGACCGGTCAATGTGGCAACACTTAAGGGAGACCTATGTCCAGCAGTGGACATCTTTTGGCTGAAATGATGACGATGATGATACTATGTTCGTAGCAAAAAATTTGAAACAGTAAAGTAGGACAAAATCGCTTTCTCATGTTTCAACGTGTTTACATAGTAGGTACTGCTCATGACTGTACATTGCGTATCAATAAATATCATGCACGATAACGATACTGAAGCCACATAAAGTCATAATATAATATAACCCACTCCATAATACAAAGGTTGCTCATAATCCGGAAAACTTGAACGAATCTAGGTTATCTTGCATTTTTATTGCATTGCAATGCTGCCATGAACTTTGCCGGGGTTATGAAGAAATTGTATTGCAAATTGTGACTTTATAAGTGTATCGTTACATCGTATCTGCTATCTATGATATCTGCGACCTGCTATATTTATGATAATTTTAGCAAGAACTAGGACATCTTTTATATTGCACCATTTTCTTAATTATTAATATTTTATATTGCTTAAGAAAGTATCGATAAATAATAATAATAATAATAATAGCCCCCTAAACAACCACACGTCCTGACTGACCATCTAATCACGTGGGGGGCGGACACACGAATGAGAAATTACTGGCGTGGCTAACGTGGCTCTGGAAACCCACTAAAAATGGAGACTCGTTCAAAGAGAATACGTATAGGACCGCTACCCGGGGGTGATCGCCGGGGCGCATCTGGAGCTGACGCTGGGTGCCACAGCATGCGAACCGTCAGCGGTGAGGAGTTGAACAGGCGGGCTCCCACCGACAAAGATACTACAGCCGAAATCATTGACGATGGGGACAGACTGACGGACAGGACAGACACCCCTGTAGAACCGTACAGTCCAAGCACAGTCTCATACGCACCTTCTGGGCGATCATCACCATCCATACCATCGTCACCAATACTTTCATCACCCCCCATCATTAGTTTAAACACAGTTTCACCCACTCCCACCTTGAATGCTGCGCGGGGGGTATCTACCTTTTTACCCGCGTCCACCAAGGCTGGAAAAGCAAGAGTTCGCATGAAATGGAGCAAAGAAGTTAACCTATTTATCATGCGAACTTACCTACACATCACTAAATTAGAGACAGATATGACCACATATAGACAACAAATGCATGAACTTTTTACACGTCGTTATCCAGAGGTTACCGTTTCAGAACAAAGGATTTCAGATCAAAGGAGAGCCATAATTAGGAATAAACTCTTGTCAATACAAGAAATGGATCAGTTAAAAGTAGAAGTGCGTTTACAATTAGAATCAGAAAGCTTTGAAGATACGAACAATACCACAATAACTCAAAACCCACTTGAAAATACTCTACAAGAACAGCCATCGGAACCTAACACACAATCTCAACCACGCTATCAGTCACAAATATTTTCTCAAACCACACATACATCCACACAAACCGAAAGTGTAACAATAATGTTAGAAAATGATGTTGAGATTCTAGCAGATACTCATCAAATTCAGTCTACAGAAACGCGCACTAGAGAAATTCACGAAAAATTTAAAACAGCTCTAACTCAATACTCTGGCATGGATCCGGCAGCTCGACCAAAACTGCCGAAACTTAGGTACTCACCAAAACTTTGTCAGCTTGTTAATGTATTTAATAAAAATATCCTAAACCAATATGTTAGTGAAGAAACACAACTTATAGACGTGCATACTCTCATATACTGCACAGCACTAGTAATTTCAGAAGAACTTAATTATAAAATCACAGACTACGCGGGCAATACAAGACCTAAAAATATTAACAAACCAGCATGGCAGCAGAGGCTTGAACAAGACATCGAGAAACTTAGAGCAGACTGCGGTAGACTTACCCAATATATAAATAACAATAGGTCCAACAAAGTAGTTAAAAGAGTGGAAGTAATATTTAAAAACATGACTGTTCACACCAGACACGAAAGAGAAAATAGAAAACCGGAAGACTTTTTAGATACGCTAAAACAAAAGTTAGCCGTAAAAGTACACAGGTTAAGAAGGTACAAAAAAGCACAAGAACGAAAAGATGATAACTCCTTATTTGCTATGAACGAAAAGAATTTCTATAGAAAGTTACAGACTAAACCACGCTCTGACACAACAACCGAAAATAGTATAGAATTACCAGCAGCAGAACAACTTGAATCATTTTGGTCTGGAATATGGGAAGAGCAAGTGCAACATAATGATAAATCCGAATGGATAACAGAGGAAAAAACAAGATGGATTTCGTTAGAGGAAATGGACTTCGTTGAGTTAACGGAATCTGATATTACTGGTATCACAGCCAGACTTCACAACTGGAAATCCCCCGGCATTGATAAAATTCATAATTACTGGTATAAAAAACTAGAATCACTACACAAAGTTTTAGCCAAAAATTTTACAGATATTATATTAGGGAAACAACATGTGCCCGAATTTTTTGCTACTGGTATAACCTACATGTTGCCAAAAACCCAATATTCTCCACAGCCTTCTCAATACAGACCAATTACTTGCCTACCTACTATATACAAGATCCTAACATCAGCAATCACTACAAAAATCAATAAACACATAGAACACCACAACATAATAGCAGAGGAACAAAAGGGTTGCAGACGAGGCCACATGGGATGTAAGGAGCAACTAGTAATAGATTCGATAATACACAAACATGCTGCAACAAAAAATAGAAATTTACATTGCACCTACATAGACTATAAAAAAGCTTTTGATAGCATTCCACATTCCTGGCTTATCCAAATTTTACAGATATATAAAATTAATCCAAATATAATTAACTTTTTACAAAATATTATGTCCCATTGGAAAACTACACTTCAGTTAAACTATCATGATAATACTGTCACAACTAGACAGATAGCCATAAAAAAGGGTATTTATCAAGGAGATTCCTTGAGTCCTTTATGGTTCTGTCTCGCTCTAAATCCTCTATCTCACTTACTGCAGCGTTGCCAGGCCGGGTATTGTCTTAAACATACAACTGAAGAAACGAATATTTCACACCTTATCTATATGGACGATATTAAATTATACTCAAAAACTGAAAAAGGCATGAAAAAATTAATAGAAACCACAACAGAATTTAGCAAAGACATAAACATGCAGTTTGGATTAGACAAATGTAAAACGGTACATATAATAAGAGGCAAAATTAAACCTGGTGACTATGCAATTGACACTTATGACACAATTACTGCTATGGAACCCACTGATTTATATAAATATTTAGGATACAAACAGATTAAAGGATTAGATCACACAACAATTAAACAAACACTTAACACAGAATACAAGAGAAGAGTGGTCGCAGTATGTAAAACCCAGCTATCCGGAAAACATTTAATTAAAGCTTTGAACACATACGCTATTCCAGTTTTAACATACTCATTTGGCGTGATCAAATGGTCAAAAACGGACATCCAGCAAATAGAGAGAACAACACGCACGACACTAACTAAACATAATAACCTTCACCCTAAATCTGCAATAGAAAGGCTAACTATAAAACGGCAACACGGAGGGAGAGGCCTAATAGATGTCCAGCACCTTTGGCAAAAACAAATAAGTAGATTAAAAACATTCTTTCATAACAAATCTAACACAAGCAACATACATAAAGCTATAGTGATGAACGACCTCAACTATACACCACTTCACCTAAACGAACGAATAGACACACAACACAGTATCAATGATAACCCACAAGAGAAAAAGATAGAGGATTGGAAAAAGAAAGTGTTGCACGGCAGACATCCCCATGATTTAGAACAGTCTCATATAGATACAATCGCATCAAATAAATGGCTAATGATAGGTAGTTTATTCCCGGAAACCGAAGGATTTATTATTGCCATACAAGATCAAATTATAAACACTAGAAACTACAGGAAATATATTATTAAGGATCCCACCATAACCAACGATAAGTGCCGCAAATGCCACAGGCAACCGGAGACCATCCAGCACATCACAGGGGCATGCACAACACTCACACAAACAGACTACACTCACAGACACAATCAGGTATCAAATATCATTCACCAAAGTCTAGCTCTCAAACATAAACTGATACAAAACACTACTCCTTACTACAAATACACACCAGCAATATCTCTTGAAAACACTACACACAAACTCTTCTACGACCGCGGTATTATGACCGACAGGACCATTCATTGCAATAGACCAGATATTATACTTCAGGATAAAATTAATAAAGTCACTTACCTCATAGACATAGCAGTTCCTAATACACATAACTTGCAAAAAACAATAGGTGAAAAAATCAGTAAATATGTGGAACTAAAAGAAGAGGTAACCAGAATTTGGGAACAGGAAAAGGTGTACGTAGTTCCCATAGTTGTCTCCGCTACGGGGGTTATACCCAATCACCTCCACCATAGCCTCAAATTAATAGACCTTAAGGATTCAATATATATTACACTCCAAAAGGCTGCAATTCTAAACACCTGCAGAATAGTAAGGAAGTTCATGCAAATCGAGGAAAATGAGATTTCCTCTTACGACTCACACACACACACGCTACGTTAACTTGGTTTAGACCCGTTAACGTAGTTAAAACTAGCTGAATAGCTAAGAAACGATATAAGTTTACGAAAATAATAATAATAATATTCCACAACTATCACACAACGCCATCTAGTCCCAAGCTAAGCAGAGCTTGTGTTATGGGTACTAGACAACTGATAAACATACTTATATATTTCTAAATACATACATATTATAGATAAATTACACCCAGACACAGAACAAATGATCGTGCTCATCACACAAACATTTGTCCTGGGTGGGAATCGAACCCACGACCTCCGGCATAGCAGTTAGGGTCACTAACCACTAGACCAACAGGCCAGTCATAAATAAATGTATTTTGGTTCAACAAATATTAAAATTATAATCATCAAATTAGATAGTTTTATCGTAAAATGTGATTTGTCACCCCAAAAAAAGGCGTTTCCCAGCAATAATTTTCGCGTAGGGGTACCTACTTAGTTTGATGTACCTACATAATGCTTGGTTGACGGCATTCAAAATCAGCATTTTAAACGGCGGCGATTTTTACCACCTTTTTTTTTTGGTGGGTGGAAAATCATCAAATGACCCCCCCTCCGCTCTTGGGCAGAGCGAAGGGGAGTGTCAGACTTCTACTGACTAAAAACCGAACACATGCATGTTCCTTCTTTGCCCTTGTGCCGAGGCCACGTCATCTCGTACTATAATCCGCGGCCCCGACGGGGCGATTTTAACCCCTTATTAAATAACAACTGATATGGTTTACTCATTTAAGTCGCAGATAAATCCTTTATTACTTGCTTTCAATTAAGACAGATGTATACATATAATGAAATGAACACCACTAGACTGTAAATAATACTACACAATGAACTCCTCACTTTTAATCTAAGTTGAAGAAAATAAAAAGGAAGAGAAAATTCTTCTAGTTCCTTTGTGTTCGAGGTTAGATTTTTCTCCGAAGTTTTAATAGAGAAATTCCATTGAACTTTTATGTGCATTCATAATATCTATAACTAAACAAAGGTCAAAACAGAAGGTAAATAACCTATGTTTAAAACATGACTAGGCCATGTTCACGCGTATTAAATTTAACAAACACTAACAAAAACATACTAAATACTAAAAATAGTAACAACGCAAAATAAATTGTAATTAAATTGACCTTGGAAAGTGCGCGTTTTTGCCATTAGTACAAGATTCAATAATAAAAGTTTAACAAAAGATCGTATAATCTATGGTAGCTATCGTCATAGGTCATTGATAAAACTGCGCCTCGAAAGATATTTTTGTTGTCTTTGTTCATGAATTCCATGATCCCATTGTTTGTTAGATTTTTGTTTGTATTACTATTTTTCACGCAAACAAACAGGAAACAATGAATCTGTAATTGGAGCGAAATTGCAGTGCGAATGCGTAATTTATTTGTGATAGCTCTGATGTCACTGCTGATAATGTCTTTCGTTTTGACAATTCCATTATTTGACATTTTTCATTCCGATATGGTCAGTCACGTTATCATTAACGCTGAAAATGAGATATTCACCGTGTTTATTTACTACTAGCTTTTGCCCACGGCTTCGCCCGCGTGGATGTCGGTTTAACTACAAAAATGACGATTTTTCATGCAAACTTTCATCCCCTATTTAACTCCCTTAGGGGTTGAATTTCCAAAAACCCCTTCTTTGTGCTCCCCTACATTATAATAGGAAGCCGTGTGCAAAATTTCACATTTCTAGCCCCAGTAGTTTCGGCTGTACGTTGATATGTCAGTCAGTCAGTTCTCCTTTTATATATATTTACTATTTGTTTTGACTTTCTGATATTTCGGCTCTGTTGCGAGTGCTTATCCACTGAAGTTATTTGCTGGTAAGTATTTATGAGTAGACAAATCGTTCTACCCTCTTTCTTGTTCGTACAGCCCCGAAATATCGGGAACTCAAACAATCATTAAACATTTAGTATTCCTTTTTCAGAGTTTATAATAAATTACTTGCTACTTGTACTATTAAATCTGTGGTATTACAGCATCCTCAGCATTAGTAAATAATTGTATATTTATGAATTATCTGATAAAAACAAACTACTGATTTGAATTATTCTCACATAGATTTTATGAATATTTTCTCATCATTATTAAGGTTTAGTTTTGGCCCGGAACCAAAAGACAATAAATTACACGACAGAATAAACCAACATTTCTCACAGTTCATAATGTTCATGTTATATGGACATAGCCCTGGATATGTTATTTGTATTTCCCGAAGGAATTTGCTGAAAGGAAAATAACAAACTTAGATTATTTCCTTTTTTGTTCGATAAGTTTACAGAGAAGTTATGAAATGAAATATGGAGCATAGAGTGACTGAGGATTTCTATAACGAGTTTATTCAGATATTGTGCAGCTGTTTTGTTTTTTTTTTTTTTCATGAAAGAAGGTAGACGACAAAGGAACATCTGATACTAGAATAAAAAAAGCTCAACTTAAAAACAACTCCACAATATGCATAAATGTTTTTTTACTATTATTTTATACAAATACCAGACGTGGTGTTATTAATTACAAAATGCTTTTTACTTTGCTTAATTAATTTTTATAAAAATGTAGAAGCTCTCAGCTGTAACAACATGATTATTATACAAGGGGTAAAAAATATCCTGTTATAATTTCAACGGTTAATAAAATACGTAAACAACCTTGTTTGTTATGCTTTACATTACACAAGTGATTTAATCTAGGTATACAAATAAATAAATTACAAGTTTCTGTTTGAAATTTCAAAACAGCAGCTTTTTACTGAATGCATTTGAAAGTATTTAGGATACTTATTACATTTTTGTCTGTCTGTTTGTTCCTAAACGGCTTGGCCGATTTTTAAAAAAATATAACATCAATACGCAAACCAGTCGTGATTATAACTGCACCATTACGATTGGCTATAAGTGTACCTATCAAAGAACCTACACTATATCCTGATACCTGCTAATGAAATCTCAAACAAGTTTTAGTCGCATGTACGTGATCGAACCTGTGGTACCTACCTGGGAACAGGAAGACTCGTGAAGTCATTTAGTCGGCACTTCGGTGTAATCTTAATCTAAATAAAGGGTAAATACTTACGTATTATTTTATGTTCTGTTTGGCCGTTTAAAAATGTTAATTGTATTTTATACTAGCTAGTGCTCGCGACCTTTGTTCTCTACATATATCTGAAACGGATTTCGTTAACAAGTTCAAAGGCGTTTTTGCACGGAACCCTGGATGTTTTTCTAAAATAAAAGTAGCTTATGTTACTTGTTATCATTATCTTCTCTGCAATGTCTGCCAGTCCGGTTGAAATCGCCGTCCCCGGATTAGTCGACAAAATACATAAATTTTCATAAAGCCTTCAGTAAAAAGCTGTTATTTTGAAATTACAAACAGACACTTTAATTTTATTTAGTTTTATAGTTTTTGATTACTTAAAAATCGTTATTACTAAAATACTTCTCATACTAAAAGTAAAAACCTTATATCCAAAACGTTTCCCAACCCATTAAAATTCCACTGCATAACTAAACCCAGTTTGTCAGTTATTATGTAGGAAACGGGAGCATATCAAACCGCCAGTTTAAATTAAAGGATTATTCTTGTCGCAGACAAACTATATTTCAGTATGCCGCAGGCAAACTGTGTTACTGAAACTTGTATGATATTTGTGTTGTCTGTCGCACCCCCTTTACTGCAAGTGTGATTGTTTTAAATTGCCACCTGTCTGGCTTGCCTGATGGAGACACGCGTGGGATTGGCTAAGTAAATTCGGTTTGCATTTATAGCTGGAATAAGAGATACTTTTAGGTTGATGCAGGTTGCTTTTCAGTGGAGTTTCAATCAATATGGACACGATAGCAATGGGAAATGATAACCTTGTGAAGGTGGAAGGGATCAGCTGGATACGAAAAGCGCATTTTGCTCATCTTTGTGAGGATGCTTAGGGGAGGCAATGTACAGTTAAGAGCAATAATATGTTTATCTATAGGTACTTCGCACAGTTCATAAGCGAGTTCCTTGTAGAATAAAGATTTGATAAATGCAGTTTGGCTTCCAAAATACTAGGTATGTTCGTGGTCCGTGGAAACGTAGAACGGTAATCAATGTAGGAGGAGAGAATCACTTTTAAAAGTTTCTGCGTATCACATAATATCAGTGCACGTGACTGTACGTCTGTATGTCGATGATGTAAAGCGATGTAGTCTGGTAACAATAGCTTTAGAATTAACAATATCACCACCTGTCTGTAAGCCTTTAAGCTCCTTATTAAATAGAATAGCAACATATCACGTTCAAGTGACTTCGAAATAAGCTCATTAGGAATTGTGACGTAACTAACCTAAATTGTTTCAGAAGATGCTTAGGGCCGGCAAAAGGCGCTATTCTAATAAATCAACGTAAATGTCCCGCTATGTTTAAGATAACTTAAAAACTTTGTTCCTAAGCCCACCAGTTTATTTTAAACTCTTTTATTATTAAGTTTCCATGACTGCTTCGTTGCTCTTGAGGTCGCAAGTGTTATCAATAGCAGCCAGGAGACAGGACTAGTGACCGTTTGATGGTTAAAGGCTTGTTCCGTATTACATAGCATGGGACTTTAACATAAAGTGACGAAACGAGGGTGTTCTTTACACTGCCAAACTTTCGGGAATTACAAGCGGTTTATGTTACTACGAGCTTTTGGTCACATGGACCCGCTTGCTACTCACATTAAAACAGAAAAAAAAAAATGCGACTTGGTCGTTTAACCCCGCGGACCTATTTCCAGTGATTATAGACTGCTATGTCGTCGGTGAAGTAGGTAGATATTTCACATAAGTATCTATAATAGTTTTATTTCAAAGTACACATAGGTTCTTTTTGATTACAGTTTCAATTGATTTATGAGCATGCTTACTGGTTTGGTTCCAGTAAAAGGGGTTGGCCGACTACGTATAAATAATGTTGCAGAGTTTATGCGGTCTTGCAAATAAGTATTCGCGAATATTTATAGTTTTAAGAAAATGCAAGAGTATTCTGTGAAAACTTTTTAAGAAAAATAAAACTTGTCACGAATAAAAATGTAATGTGATATTAACTATACCTACAATGTCGTCTAATCATAGGTTAACCTACAATCAAATTAAAACAATGATGGCCTAGTATTGTGACCTTTGAACTACCAAGTCAAGGTCTCAAGTTCGAACCCAAGACACACCTCTGATTTTTTTTATTCATATGCGTATTGCATAACTATCACAATTTCGGTGAAACCAAACCAGCATGCCTATAGATATTTTTTCACAACATGTAAAGCCAAGTCAGAGGCCCATGGGCGGCGTAAAACACTAATACAAAAAGGACAGACAGAATTCAAGTTAAAAATTATGTCAATTAGGGGATCGGACTGACTCAAAAAAGTATGATTCTATTTAGTCCGTCAGTTAAATTATCGAAAAATATTGGATACGTGTTTTTTGTTTTATCAAATCAATAAAAATTGACGAAGATAAAGCGCGTTTAAGATCATGGAGTGGGGCTTGAAACGTCACATGAAGGTACAAAATGTACTAGCAGATGAAGTCACACGAGTTTTCGAAGCACTGTATCGTCTTCATTTTTTGTTTACGTAAAAAAAGAAAAAATATGTGGTCAATATTTTTTGGAAACCTATCTGACGGACTAATTAGTTTTCTTTTTGTCCGATCCCCTATTACAGGCTGATCTATAATTATCGAGCCACTGCAATTAGACCTGAAAATGTCTTTTCGTTCCCAAAATACCGATAAATAATATAATTTGAGGCTTCTTGAGTTACCTGGCTTGAAATTTTACCTACTCATTTATTTACGACTCTAACTACTCAGTCATTACTTAGGGGAATTGTAGGTACCTACCTTTAGATTAAGCTGAAGTCTAAGCTGCCTTAGGCCTGCTGAAATACTCCGAACAAACAGATTTATAATCTGGTTTTGCAGATAGAGACGAGAGATTAAAAATAAAACTTGAAATACAGATTTTTGGGCGGCGACAATCAAGCAAATTAATATCATAGTTCTTTTTTAGTTTTTCTGTACTGTCCTACGACTGGGCAAAGGCCACCCCCAAATCCTTTCAAGAGCCCTTTTCCTGTGCAGCCTCCAACCACCTCTCGTGGTATACGCGTCCAGATCGTCTCGCCCAATGAGGTTTTCTCGCCAACCCTTTCTGGGCCGGCCTCGTTCCGGCGTCGTTATACCTATCATAGTTATCTTACTTATTATTATTAATGCTTAAGTTTGGATGAATGGATGTGTTACCCAATCACACCAGAATGTCTGAAGGCACAGATATAGATTACTTATAATGTCTGGAATAGCACATAGGCTATTTTTTATCCCAGTAGTACAATCCTATGGTATAATTGCCAAACTTCACGCAGGCGAAACCACGGACATAAACTACTATCGTGTAATGGTGGTAGTTTTATTGATATTAGTTGATTTTTATTTTTCGCGCGACCATAGTTATTGAGATGGTCTAGCAAATTATTTTGACTAAAATCTTTTTAGGTAAGTATATCTAGAAACTTATTTATACCATTAGGTCTTTATTTTTCGTTTTCCAGCTTCTCTTTTAGTTGAAAATATATCCACTTTTAATTTTACGTTTTTTGCGTAACATTTTATACTGTCATTAGAAATACTTCGTCAAATCACAACAGAAGCGGTTGTGGAATTTATTTTTCAATTTTAAATTGGATCAACTTGTTGTTTCCACAAATACCAATTACCCTTTCGAACAAAAAAAAATAAACGCTGAAATCGGACCATTCTTTAACACGCTTAGCGAGGTTTATACCTATCCTATAAATAAAAAAAAACATACGTATGCAATTTATACGAGACCTCCTTTTATTTTCATCGGTTGAAAAAAGAAACAGGATGTTCAATTTCAATAAACGAAGAAATAGTTCAAACACGCGGAAAAGAAAGACAGCAAAAAAATAAACGGCCACCACCATTATTTATGTAACAATGAAAATGCTAGCGAAGACTGGAATAATAAAATACAAAAGAATGTGATGGAGTTATTTTAATTAATTTAACTCCCGGAGTGTTAGAGTAAAGTTGCAGCCGTAAGAATAAGATATGTCTATCAGTCTAGACTGAAAGCGTCGGCTACTCCCCTATATGTAAATATTTAATTAATCTGGGGATCGGACAAAAAAAAAACTAATTAGTCCGTCAAAAAGATTTCCAAAAAATATTGACTACATATTTTTTCTTTTTTTACGTAAACAAAAAATGAAGACTATACAGTGCTTCGAAACTCGTGTGACGTCTTAGGATAGTACATTTTGTACTTTCAAGTGACGTTGCAAGTTGCAAGCCCCACTCCATGATCTTTGACGCGCTATAGCTTCGTTAATTTTTATTGATTTGATGAAACAAAAAACACGTATTCTATTATTATATCTAACTGACGGACTATAGGTACAGAATCATATTTTTTTGAGTCAGTTCGATGATTCGATCCCCTGCCTCGGTACGGAAATTAGTTATCGCTTCTCATGGCATTTCTAAATTATATGCAACGGTAAGACCCTTCCGCCGTAGCATTGCTGTCATGTACAGTGTACTGGTTTTTACTTAAATTTTTATATGATAATAGGGGATCGGACAAAAAAAAACTAATTAGTCCGTCAGATAGATTTCCAAAAATTATTGGACACGTATTTTTTCTTTTTTCACGTAAACTTAAAATGAAGACGATACAGTGCTTCGAAAACTCGTGTGACGTCATATGATAGTACATTTTGACGACACAAGTGACGTTTCAAGCCCCACTCCAAGATCTTTGACGCGTTTTATCTTCGTCATTTTTTATTGATTTGATAAAACAAAAAAACACGTATTCAATATTTTTCGATAATCTAACTTACGGACTAAACAGAATTATAATATTTTGACCCAGTCCGATCCCCTATTACAATAGGTTCGCCCCCTATTATATGGTCCTAAAACATTACTGGCGAAATATGGGTAACCCTTTGTGGATTACAGGCGATGATATATGTAATGTTTTCATGCTTCAACTGTGTAAAAAAATCCAATAAAAAGAAAATTTTCAGATACTAAATGCCTTGTTCTATATTTAGGAAAAAGGGACATTATTCAGACACATTGTTCATGAAACACACACAATATCGCTGATCTAATTAAAATTCGTGAAGGTACAATGGCCACGGCAGTTTTTAGCCAGTAACGAGAAATTCGAAACATTTCCAATATAAAATGATATCGAAAAGTTTCATAAAGGGTTATGGGACAGAGTATTCATTCATATCTACTCAAAAAATTAAAAGCATAAAAATTTTACGGTTCAATATGGGATATTGCGTGTCCCAATGAGTAATGGCCATGGGAAAGACAGGCAAAGTAAATCAATGGAATGATGAATAACATTCATCATACATATTTTACGTTTGAATGAAAAATATGTAGTAAATGAATAATTATTACAAACGTAAAATGTTAGCAAATGAATAATTATTTACTTCCAAGCAAACTATTCAGAATAGCAAAACAGGTGTAATAGGTTTGCATTTTAATGAGCCATTAGGAATAGTTAATATTTAACTTTCAGCAGCTTATCGATTTGAATTTGTAAAGTTCGAAACTCTGCACAGTCTGGCTCTCAATTAAGTTAAATAATAATTAAATCATTATGTGTTATCTTGATTAGTTATAAGGGAAATCATTCATGAAATACATAAAAATAATCAGAAATTAAGATTCCGAGGGCAAAAAGAACAACAGCCTCACGCACGTGTTCGAGGCAACAAATAAAAACACTTACCCTATTCAAATAATATTGTTTTTGTGATAGACTCCTAGATAACAGAAATAGGCTGCCAAGTCAGGTTATAGGTCACGTGAAGTAAACAACAATCCATAACAATTTACCTCAAATAACACAATACATGTTTGCCTATTTGGAATACAAACTGCGCAATGCCTGTCTATTGTTTGCCAATATCGAACAAGGTTCGTGTTTTAGAATGGGACATGACCGTAAACAATGTTATCTTGGCCACGTGTTATTTTTAGCTCAGTATAGATAATATCACGGCCTACTTCGGCTTTCTACGTATTAAATAATATTCGACGAAAGTGTTAAGGGCCGGGCCTCACTCGGCTTTGTGTTCCCCATCAGATTGGACGCGCCTTCAAAGCTTTCTTGCTGAAATAATTGGTCAGAGTTGAAGGTCGGACCGGATAAAATCTCTATGTAAACCGTTCGTATTCCGCAATGTAATTTACGAGTGTTTCTGCTGTCCGATTTGTTCGTCCCGTGTCGGTATTATTCAAGGCTTTTCGACTCGTGTTATCCTTCTATCTGATCCATTTGCTCATTATCACCCGGTCATAATGTTCAACTGTAAATCCTGTTGGTATTTCCATTATTAGGGATAATAAATTGCCCCTAGGTTGAATTGCGTCTACGGTCGAGTGCGGGGCGGTTCTATTACGAAGCAACAGAGCGGTTGTGCATTCTGCATTGCCCGCGCCCTTGGGCTACGAACTAGGAATCATGTCCATAATGGCCTTTGCAACTATTACGCTGTTCCCACCACTAGAAATTTCTGCACACTTTAGCCTAGAATTCTCTCTCTGGAGAGCAGCCCGGGGCCATTCCTTTGTTTATGTAAGTTCCTGAGATGCTACTGGATATACATTTCGCGACCAAAAATGCAGGCATAAGTTTTGTTTTAATCTTGGAAGTGGGAAGTTGAGTGCATCCAAGCAGAGAGTATGCACTCTAAAAAGCTCCGGCTAATTTATAATGTCCTTGAATACTTATGATAAATTGAATTTTACGAACAAAATCTCGTTGTTTTTATTTTTTAAAGTCCTTTTCGTAGCTTCTCCTATAATTAGGGAACTTAGTCCTTTTATTTACGTTCTTAGAAATAATGTTTAATGATCTAAACGAGCGCACCCGTTGACATAGTTACAGCATCTGGCAGAACTGGATGCTGCTCTCCTCGTTACAACGCACATTTTGATTTTATTGTGTTCGCCTTGTGGAAATCGAATTCGCATTGCAGTAGTGCATTATCGATAATGGGAACAAGTAAAAACCGTGGTACAAATGTACGAATAAAATGAAAATATATGTGAATGCGGTGCCGCCATAATAATGATGGATGAAAGGATATGAGTGTTCGATGTTATCCCACGTCACGTCTGATACCGCATCAATTAAGTGTCGCCTAGTCGTACCTCTTGGTCGCACCTGATGGCTTTGCACTCCAACGACACGAGTCCGCCGAGCCAGCAGCCAGTAGTCAGCCGACCGCGTTCGGAGTCGCACGCCCTTCGTCCTCGGCCGCGTCATTAGAAACGCGAGTCGCGACCCTTAATCTTTAAAAATATTTTTAGTTCACGGAAATCGCGTGTCGTCGAAATTTCAGTGTTGTTCCAATTCGAGAGAGTGCACAAAGGAAGTTTATACTACTTGAGAATCGAACGTTTTGTACGTCGATGGGATGTAGTGTTTACAGTAATACCATATGGTGAGTTTGTTGATGTGTACGTCGATCAGCTGTGAAACATAGCACGGCTTTCAAGTGTGTTTATGATACTGTCATATTTGAGCCGCCGCTATTCAAACATTTGATGAGGTTGAAGTGTTTTAGTGAGTTGAGGCTGTTAACTGGTTCAGTTTTACAAGTGTGTTTTGAATGTGTGACGTGTTTAGTCAGTAAAACAGGAAGTTATTGCAGACGAACGTTATCTGGCGTCAGTTAGTAAATAAGTTACGACTAAGTTGGAGTGTATCGGTGCGATTGTGGATCGTAAATTGTCATTAAAGTAACCGTTCGGAGAAGAGCTCGAAACACTCGTAATTAACAGTTACACATTATCTGTACCTGTTTCTTAATTATCTTGTTAATTTTCATCATGTTTATTTATATTGCATAACTGTAGTCTATGTAAATTACTGCAGTCATACACTGAAGTATTTTGTTATTGTTAGAGTATTCTTCAACAAATACTCGTACTGTCGCGTGTTTCGGTTGCTTACGAATTCAAAGAAATGAACAATGCTGTTATGTATTTCAATAATATTTACATTACATAACGACGTTCTTTAAAAAAAAATATTGAATTAAAACTATTCACAGAATAACTTGAACTGTGATATTTCTCCTATTTTAGATCGGTGGGTTTATCTCATATCTCTTATCTTCAATTGATATCAGCAGCTGATAAATGCAATCACATACGATCACGCACATTCTCACACAAGTATCGTAACTGTTCTATAGGATTATATCATCATAGCCTTAATAAGGAACTTATAATAACCGCGGAAGAGGTTTTGAAAGGGAGATGCTGATCTTATTAAGAACAAAGTCGGTGTATGGTTCTCTCACGTTAGACTATGATTGAACCCGATAACCTATAACTTTCGTTATGTATGGTTTAACTCGTTGGTTCGTTAAAGTCTTTTTTATTTTTTTATTATTTGTGGCATCGGTCCGTTGCACAGACGGTTGAATCGACTAAACCCGTTTGTTAAATTGTTTGAGTCTATTTTTAAGTGACTGTATTTTTGTGAAGTAATCTTGAACGGTAGAATTAAAAGTAGGTTCTTGTTATAACCAAGTAATTATCTACTTATTTACACGACATAGTTTACAGTAGCTTTTTCGTACGTAACCGTATATCGAGTAAAACTCATATTACTCCGGAATAGTCAAACAATATTTGATATATCCCCAAACTACGTAGAGCCATTCAAGATACGATATCTTTCATATTTCAATCAAAATATTGCGAAATCGTATGAAAGGTTTAGTGTACGAAAAATATGATATTATGCCGCTCGTCCCAACATCTGTATTTTGCTGAAATGTCAGAAGAGTGCGATCTACATGATACCGACCTATAGATACGAATATGGGATTCGAATGTATTTATACAACGTGTATCTTTTCGTATTTTTCCTCTGATGGATTGGCTTTTGATGGTATCGATAGATATATTATGTTGCTTGAGGTTAAGGAAAGGAGTAACTTGAGGTTTATTTAAGTTTATTAAACTATCTGTTAGTGATCATTTTTGTTTTGTTCCGCTTGCAACAGCGCCGAAATATCGAAAACTCAATATAGTTAAAAACAACTGATTTCGTGATGTCTAAATAGAAACCTATTAGATATTGCCGGTCGGCATGATCCGATAAATGAAAGCCGAATTTGAAAATGTTTTGGGCCCGCGGCCGTGTGTAGTAAATACGAAATCGAGAATGTTTGCGAAACTGAGCTTGAAAAATGAATTTCCAAATGGTGTTAAAAACTGCACCAAAATAAAATTCATCTAGGTATGTCTAGTTTGACTTGGTCTTTCTTTAGTATTCAGAAACCCAGTTCACTTTGTAGTTTTCTCATCGTCTCCATTTTCAAATAAAACTTTTAGATTATAAAAGTGGTTTCTACGTAGAAGTCACACCGGGGAATAGTTATTATATTATGTGGGTAGCGTTTCAAATGGCGAGACAGGAATTCCTGGTATCGTTTCCAATTGCAGTGATAACGGAATTTATTGGATAAAGTTGTTTGAGAAGACTCGAGGTTTTAAATTGCAACTTTGTGGTATCGGTATTTACCCGTGTGTAGTTTATTTATTGCTTATCTTTATAGTAATATAATCACAGAACATAAAGAACAGTAGAAATGCAAATTAGGCGTGGTACGGCTGACATTCCTCTGCGGTGTCCCGCAAACTCTCAGATTTTTGACTTAGTCGTGTTTTGACAATCACTTCGAGTCGCTAGTCTCCCGCCAATTTAATTTTTGCATTAATTAATATGCAGTAGAAAAAAAAATCTTAAAAAAGGAGGTGTTTCCTATCATCGGTAGATACGATTTTATTTGTTTTTCTAAAATATTCTAAAAATGTGACAATCTGTCACATTATTAGAAAATTATAAGTCGATAGATATCGATAAAATAAAACAATGTATACTTACTGTTTAACATTTCAATACAAAGATCCTAATATTCATACACAAAATTTATTTTGAGAGGTGTATGTACCTGTGCAAAATTAAAGTTACATTACATTTAATGGCAGCCCCCGACGGACATTCTTGGGTTTTTTTTTAAGGTGGGTGTTTTATGTTATTTTATCCTTTTTTCAATTAATTTTTAACAGTCGTGGGTTTTTTCAAAATTTTTAATTTTGCTTTTTATTAAAATGTAGAATCTGTGAGTTACGCTAGTTGTGATTGAAATTGAAACGACCAATCAAACAAATTGTGTAGTTGTAGTGCACTGTATGATTAATGGTTTGATTGTGTTAGTTTGGCGACACTGGTTCCGATACAGATTTCGTCACTTAGCACTTCTCCTGTTCTTTATGTTCTGTGGTAATAATAATGTTGGTTATTTTTATCAATCAATCAATCATTTATTTTGTTAAACATAGGTATAGTATGGTTACAGATCATCATCATCATTCTTTTGCCCTTATCCCAATTTATTTGGGGTCGGCGCAGCATGTCTTCTTCTTCCATACATCTCTGTTTCTCTTCATCTCATGAGATACCTCGATATGTGTGCACTATGTTTTGCTAGCATATGGCGTACAAAATTAACATAAATGAACATTATATCATATTGTGTTACAAGTTCATTGAGAAAACGTGGAATTACTTATAGGATTACTGTGGGAGGAAATTAAGTGACTAAGAGATTTCTCATGAATGAAAGAAGGGATAAAAGCGGTACTAAATAATGACTGTCAATGAATAAATTTGCCAGTAAATTCGGTTGCCAATCGCTAAGAAAATGTCTACATGCCAAACAAGTCTTAAATAAGCTCAAGTTATCGGGACTTTTAAAGAAGCCTATCCAATTAATTTATGGATAATTATATCCACTGATGTAACATAATTAATTCATTAAGTACTAGGTATATATTGATTCGATTTCGACACTAACTTGTTTATGTGATAACTTCTTAGTTCTAAAACTTGACAATCTACAGAATTCTAACGAGAATTTATCATTAATCGAAAATGCAATTATTCTACAAGCCTTTGCAGATTTGCTGTTATTGGTCGAGGTAGGTATTAATCTATCCAGAAATAAATTAACAAAACGAACGTCTGCATCGCACGAGAATGCATTTTCGAATACACATATAAAAGAGGAAGTTAAGAGTTGCCATGTTATAAATTCCCCGCGCATTTTAATTTAAGGACAACATTAAACATATCTCTAAGTTTAAAGATAAAAGCGTCTGTCGGATGCATTCTAGTGGATTTATAGAATCTATAACAGAAAGAAATAGAGAAAACTTTAGATTTCTTTGTCCCATTTGAAATGCTTCGTTCGCTAGATTGATGTTAATTAATTTTATTTGCTTAACAATTTAGTGCTTCGTTTCATTTGTAGGTTGGGATGTAATGCCATGATATTGCTTTTATGACTTTCGAAATAGTGTCGTTTAATTTAAAGTGTTGTCATCAAAATAAATTGCATGCCCATCGTTTTTCTTAATATCACTGTCACTGAAATTAAAACTGAAATAATATAAAAGGGACTGGAATATTTATTGGTAGGTAAATCTCACTGGAATACAATACTTAACTGAAATATTTTTGAATACAAAATAATAGGTAAGTCCCTGAAGATTTATCAGAAATATTTTTTTTGAATAATAGGTATTTAAATTACCTATAGGTAGGTATGTGGGTGGGGGTTCGGAATGATGTCTGACTGAATACGTGGTCAATTCGTTATCATTTATGCGTACCTGTATTTTCGTAAATCTATACTCCGAAAATAAAAATCCAATTAAAAAAATACTGAGAGAAAGATACCTACATTATACGTGGGTGCTATATGCTATATATTTTACTAGCTGACCCGTGCCCACTTCGTTGGGCATAATGTTAATAATCCTTTTTTAGTACAGAGTGTTACGTTTTAATTTCTAACTGCCAAAAGGAGGGTTATACGTAGGTATAGTTTGTATTTGCATGCTAATACAAAATTCGAAAGTAACTCTGTCCGAAAGAAAAACATTTTCTGCGGGATTTGAAATAAACGAATTCCATGAGGACCAAGTCGCGGGAAAAGTTAGTTTGGTTATGATAATTTTAATTGTTCAAAACTTCTCTGTAAACTATATTGGGTGTAATGTTATCATTTGGTAGCAAAATATATTGTCTATCAGTAGTTCCAACCCGAGATAAGCCAACATATAACTGCCCATGGGAAAAACACGGCTTTCTAAAAATTTAACTATCAATACTAATATTAACAAAAATACTTCTTGTAACTTAAATATAAAAGTTAGACATAATTATGCTGTCGTTGACTTTTTTGTAGGCATTTTCAAGCTCCACATCTTTTCTCTAGAACTCAAAAATATATATTTCATAGTTAAAGCAGCGTTCGTAAGAAACGCTTTCATTCGACCGTTTTTTCTCCGATTCACTTTACAAAACGGACTACCACGTAAAAGCCTTTTTATTTTTCGGTTTTTTATATAACCTATGACACTCAACAATAATGTGGCTTTCTATTGGTGAAAGAATTTTTAAAATCGGTTCAGTAGATCCCGAGATTAGGTACCCCTTACAATTTAACAAATATACAAACACACAAACTTTACTTCTTTATAATATTAGTATAGAGTATAGATTTATATCATGCATTTAATAAGTATTAGCCGAGCTAACTCAATTTTTGCGGACGAAGTATTTTACCACAATTTTGTGTAAATTGGCAATAAAGTCATAACTAAGTTACGGTCTAACTATTATTACTTTACACCTTCGTTTTCCACCATAAATCCATAAAACACGTAGGAAGGTAGGTCAGGCAGAACCAAATTACCTACCTACCTTCAATAATTATTTAAATTACCATTGTACTTAAGTAAAGAATTTTCCACAACGGCTTTTTTGAGGAAACATTGTAATTTTTGTTGTATAGCCACCCATTATTATTTGAGTTTTGTTAGGTAGATAGAATAAAGATATTTTCACCGACCATATTATCGTAATTTTTCTGCCCTTGTCCCATTTTACTTAGGGTCGGCGCTACTCGTTTTGTTTTCCATACTCCTCTGTCAACCGTCACGCTATCATTTATTCCTTATTCTTTCATATCATTCCTCACAAAATCCATTTATCTCACCGACCATATATTCACAAAAAATATATCATCATCATCAGCCTATTAATGTTCCCACTGTTGGGACACAAGCCTCTTCTTTGACACGGAATGGACTATAATCTACCACGCGGGCTCAGTGCGGATTGGTAGATGTCACAAGTCTTCGAATTTTTGTTTCTAGGCCTCCTCACGATGTTTTCCTTTACCGTTTTTGAAAGCAGAGGTGATGAAATAAATTACACAAAATAATGAGCCTGCCTGGGTTCGAACCCACGACTTATCGCTGCTCTCAGCAAAAATGTATACCTACATTTTCAATTTTCATACATTTCATACAACGATTTACTCGACTCGCACAAAGTTAATTCGTTGATCAAGCAGTCAGTCTTAACCGTTCATTAAAACTTCCATCGCTCCCTGAACTGTCGTCGGATATTAAATAACGATCCGTTTAATTATGAACGCTTCATTATACAGGCATCATCATCAGCATTTTCTTGCCCTTGTCTCAATTTATTTGGGGCGCAGCATGGTCTTGTTTTTTAACCCCGACGCAAAAAACGAGGGGTGTTGTAAGTTTGACGTGTGTGTCCGTTTGTTTGTCCACATGAGATGGTAGCTTTCGAACGGATGAACCGAATTTCATTTAGTTGTTTTTGTTTTGGATGCTTCTCTTTAGTCGTCATCTCATAATTTAAGTAGGTACCTCTTTTTAGCCATACCATCTTCCATACAGTTTATCTATCCTGTCTTTGGTCCTCCATTGCTTAATTGTTAATTTATTTAGGTTTTCTGTCTCGTTAGTATAGTGACTGCTGAACATGAGTTCGATACCCAGGTCGGGCAAAGTGTTATTTAGTTTTTCCATCAGGAAAAACTAAATAACACTTTAGAATTTTTCAGTAGCTACCTTGAAGTTTAGATTCCTGCCCGGTCGAAGGCATTATGGTTGTCCCTTATTACATGGGTCGCTATGTTAATTTAGTTTAATCACGGCCTAATGACCCTATCATGGCACAAAGGAAGCACAAGCCCATTGCGGTAGGTTGTAGTTGGTCACTAAATAATTAATGAAATGTAACCTCGATTATGCAGCTAAGTGCACGTTGTACGGAATGCGGAGCGAGGGCGGGTCAATAGTCGAAGAGCTGGCTTGACTTTATTATTGTTATGTTAAATCATTCATTCCAATAGCGAGCAGACTAAAATATTGATAGACGTTAAAGAAACACCATTCATGCTGTTTAGGGTTGCCATTTCGAAATTTTAAAAGTAAGTGTTTTTTTTTTGTAGGAAGGTTTCTACTCATTTAACTTTTGAGACTGACGAAATATATCCCTATTTTCGACACGAGCTGCAACTAAGCCTGGATAGTAGACTAAAACGACGGACAAAGTAGTCGAAACCGAAACAGATGGTAACCCTAGTCGAGTTGGTGTCTCCCTGACAACGCCTTGTAATAGTCCGCGAGCTCGGCGAACAACCGAAGAAATATATTTTAAACACAAATAAAATAATATAAACTAAAACACTCCCAAATGGCCAGCAGACAAATACTAGACATCGGTAAAAGTCTAGATATCCATTCGTCCTCGTAATTTTATCCATCGATATTCGCGAGTTCAATGCATGTCTTTACGGCCACCGGTCCTTTGATACCGATGTGAAAACTTTCCAGACGTATTATTCCTTTTCGCTCAAACGGAACCTTCCCATTACCTATGTCTCTAGAGAAAGTACGTGTGTGACTTTATTTAAAGTTTTTTTTGTCTAGTATTCTTACATATATATTAGTAGGGTCTAGTCTACCCAAGGCGTATCGAATTGCCTAGTAACTGAATTGTGAAGGGCAGCTTGTTCCAAAAAATAGAATACTGATAATCGGGTGCATCGGGGTAGATTGGAAGCCAAGTCGAAAATGCCTTGCAGATGATAATAATCTTTCTTTATCGAATGGTTAGTGCCTGACTTGGTGCCAGAGTTTTTATGCCGCCTATGGGAATTTGACTTGACCGTCGAGATATATCTGTCAGACATGATGGTTTCCTCACGATGTTTTCCTTCAGCGAAGCAAGTTAACCCGCGATCATGGCGCTTGCAACAGCGTCGAAATATCGGGAACTCAAAACAAATGATAATCACGGAAGATATCCCGTAAGTGACATTTTAAATGAAGCAAGTGAATACACACACAGATGAATCCGAAAAAAATGTGAGGGTAATTCGTTTGCACTGATTCGCTATGAACCTTGTAGTAATTAAACGTTTCATACAGTCATCAGTCATCCATTACTATGCTTTACTTTCAACTTACAAATCTAGAACAAAACAAATCGAGACTGTTTCCAATTCTCCCTTAGATACTGCTTTGTGTGTGTGTAATCTGTTGAACTTAGGTAATTTGGTTGCACCACAAGTAGGTTCACCACAATAGTTCAATAGGTCAAGATGGATTTGAACCCGACCTCTTGATTGCCTGTTAACACATTAGCCTGCGGTCGGTAATTGTTGGGAACTTACATTCGTTATTTCACACCCACTTTTTTAACCTTATTACTTAGGCTTAGGCTATAAATTGTACCTGTAAATTCTTACCAGCTTTAGCCTGCAGCTTCGTCCACGTGTATGATGAAAATGATGACACGGAATCGTAACGTAACCAAGTTATAAAACGTTAAGTATTGGAACTGAGGCTGCGTGCCATATCGATTTCCGTACACGTAATTCCAAGTAATTCCCGAAGGGTTAGGTGTTAGAGGTGTGCCCATTAGTACCTACGCCCACATTTCGCCAGTTAAGCATTTCGCCAGTGTTATAGGGGGCGAGCCTATTGCCATCAACTGGGCACAAATACTCCCTGGCTGCTACTGAGAAATTCATAATGAAATAAATATAAAATTAATAACACTTCGTACAGAATTATTTTCCCATTAATATACTGTTGGAATGGGAGGAGTATGGATCAGTAAAAATAAAATATGTTATGTAAAATCTACATTTTCACACTTTAATCCGATTTACGTTGTAGCAAAATTTAATTCCAAGTCCTTCTACTATCTAGAGTTCTAGACTAGATAAATTGTTTACCATTTCATATGTGTATTAAAATGTAACCAAATAAACGCACGCACGAGTAGTGTTAGTCTACCCACATAATATTATGTTTGTCTATGAAACGGGAGTAAACAGATATTCTTCGTCCTTGATGTTTTGTTTGTACAACTTTGGGTAGGTAGGATTAATATACGTAGGCAAAACAACGAGTTTTAATTTGGTATATGTATTGAGGATACAGACAGGCTACGGTTTCCATTTCGAAATTTAAAAAGGCCTTACGAAAACCTTTTTTTTTTGTTGATCGGTGAAAAATGCCTAATGCATGCCGCACCGTCCGGGGCGAACATATTCTAATCCATTTCAACCTCAGATTGAGTCTTCAGATTCTTAGGACACGTTACCCGCAACAATGAGTCCATGGAGCGTTTGGTGATTTAGAGTAGAGTTAAAGGTACGAAACCACGTGGTCAATCACCAACCCGATGGACAGACCCCATCAAATCGCCACCAAGATCTCTCTAGCAGAATGAGCAGAATGCGCTAGCCATGCGGCCAACAGAGACCGGTGAACCGCAAGCGACCGCAGTTGTGGGCGCCCCCCATGAACACGACCACTCTGTCAAAAGTGAACGACGAAGAAGAGAAAGAAAAGCTGGACCTTTTTTCCTAGTAATCTGTGTTCTTACAGTAATCAATTAACGCTGTTTTAAAATAAAAATAATGCTGAAAAATACAGAATCTTTTTTCGAATAGTTTTGACTAGTGGAAAGGAGGCACAGTCGAAAAAGGGCTCAACATGTTAAACAGCTTTTTTTAGTTCACTCGGTAGAACGGAGGAAGGACAAGGTAAAACGGACTGTACTCCACTTTATCAATAAAACCTTCAAGGTAACAAATGTTGAAATCTACTTCGATACAACTAAATTCAAGATGACAAGCGTTATCTTGCTCTAAAATAAGATGTCCTCCAAAAACCATTAACAAATTCAAACTTGACAAATACCAAGTGATAAGCTAGAAACACCTTGAACCAAAACGAAAATACAAATAAATTTCTACACAGTAACTTTTAAACTTATCATAATTATCTTCCTAAAAAAACGACAATATGTAAACAACCGTTATTTTTAGTATAATCATAATCACCTCACTATCAAGTTGTTTGTCAATTACAACACTATGTAATGGTTGACTATGTTTAGATCATTAATAGTTCTATTGCTTTTAAATACAGTAATTTTATCATAATCACTTGCTCTTCCATACTAATATATAGCGGTTCTTTATGTGGTTTTATTATGTATTTTATGGTAATTGTAGTGTATCTATTTAATTGATATGTAAACACCGTCACAGCCATAAGTAGTCAGTGCTTAGGTTAAACAAATGAATAAATGACTTAATATTATGACTAATGTCAACTGTCAGACGTCATGAATGGCGGGAAGTTGGAAGGTGAAGCGTACCCTGGACTGGGGCTTGGTGAGCCTGTGATATAGTTTGTAAATTGGGTTATTAACCTATCGGCTCTACTATCTGCGAACAAACAAAAATATAGCAGAGCATATCTATAAATTGAATAGTCAGTTTTATTAAAAAGAAGATGGAGATTTAAATTCTTTAATTGTTGCATGAATTCGACCCCGTTCCCAACTACTATTTTCTCATTAAAGAAGTTTTACTGCTACAGTCTGATTTAGAGATTTGTTATTAATTTACTTGAACTTGACCTATCGTTTTAATTAAAATGCCGACGACCTCACTCCGTAATTGGTAACCCAATCTGTAGCAACCCCAGATTCCTTAATTTGCATCATTATTAAAGAAATTAGATTTAAGCCACGTTTGTTTACGAAGATCGAAACCATGCCTGACTTGCTTAAAGCTGGCAGCGATATCAATTCGTAAGCACATTATGATGGTCAGTAAAAAAACAATTGGTACTCGAGATGTGGTGACCCGCAAAGGGTTCGCCCGGCCGATGTACCGTTGGCGAGGCTAGACATTTCTGTGACGACGAGACGACAGGCTTAGAGGGTGCTATGTACTTCAATAAATTTATTGCAAGCACACATTCTAGAGTACATTATCCTTTAAATGACTCTGTCGTTGAAATTGAGATTTATTTTGAAGTTATCTGATATATGGGTGAAGCAGTCATTGGCACTTTCGATTTCAAATTCGCAGTGAGTTTGTGAAATAAGATAACAATTCTAAGAATTCAGTAAGTTTTTGTATTGAGATAATCTTTGAACGTTTTAAGATTATTCTAGTTATTTGAAAGAGCTGTTTAATAAGATAATATTTCTAGTCTACACAAGGCTTCGACTTGTTGGAATTCTCATGAAATAGTACCTAATAATTTGAAATAATTAAACAACGAATTATGTTGTACTTCATCATGTTTATAATCGAATCAAAATCTTGGACGAAGACTTAACGTACCGTCTCTTTAAGCTAAGTGAGTCTGGCACTTGTTGTTTCAAACTTTGCACGTAATCACTCACAAGCTCTTTCTACTTTGCATCAAGCTGGCTTCCAAAAGCCAAAGGGGATGTAAGCTTCCTATTCACAGCTGTTTAATTTACTCTGAAATAATGTTTCTACCTGCGTTTGTGATTGTGACCTTATCTGTTACCATTGAAATAATGAATAGGTCTTCGTAAGCGTAGTTCCCATGTAATTTAACAAGAGGTTCACAGTTCTTCCAAGGTCATTTTATTGTTCGTCTTAATGTATTTCTGCTTCGTAACCGTTATTGCAGTCTTCATCATTTCAGCCGAAAGACGTCCACTGCTGGACATAGGCCTCCCCTAAGTGTAATTTTTGCTTAGGGGGGTTTGCCATAATCGCCACGCTTGGCAGGCGGGTTGGCGATCGCAGTACGGTCGATACAAAAAGCACAGAGAACGCTGCTGCCCATTCTCTGATACATCCCTTAGTCGCCTCTTACGACACCCACGGGAAGAAATGGGATGGTGCTATTCTTTGCGTCCGACACCATACGGAACATTGCAGTCTTATGAAGGCACAATTATACTTCGCTTTATTTTATGTTTGGCAGCGTTCTTCAGAATTTAGCTTCAATTTTAGTCTTAGATTATTTGACAGACAATATTAACTCTCGTCTAAAGATAAATTGAAATAGGGTAAACTTTTTAATTTTACTTGGCCAAAGGCACAGTGTCTCTGGTCAATGACTGTCTGAGCGCAAGCATTGAGTGATAGCTTATGAAATTACAATTTTCAAAGGGTGTTCATGAAATTAGAATTCATTTGCTTAGGATGCCAACGGGGAACTTTTTGTAGTGTTTTCAATGTTACCCGTTTATTGTTTTCCATTGCAAATTTTGTGGCTTACCCTTGTCTCATGTTAGATAAATGAGAGTTGTATTATAGGAATTTTTGAAGGTCATGTTCATTGAACCTACTACTATATGAAAGGGTCATTACAATGTTTGGTTGAATAAATATGAGCCATTTCTCAAAACGTTTGTAGAAAAACAACACGTGTAACGTGACGTCAGTTTAAACGTTTGCTTGGGACTTGATTTTTATTTGAATTTCTTTGTGATGTGCGTTTTCAAAGACATTTTATCTAGTTGTTTTTATGCAATCGACCGCAGGAGCACTCGTGTAGAAAGCTCGGTTTATTCAACCCTCGTTGTATTTTTTTCTTCTGACATTATCTGCTAACTTTGTAATTTTATTTCGCTTGAGTATTCTCTCTTTTAATAAGTGAAAAATGTCTGTGTGACCTTGTTTAATAAAAGTGTCCACAGAAAATTAGTTTTTATTCAAACTTATGCTCCTGCATTTCTAGGTAATAATTTTGATGAAAATGTTTTACATTAATTTTTCACTCGAATGTAGGGTTTTGAATGTGCTTCGCATATTTCAGTTGAAAATTTCAATTTGACTTTTTCGAGAATAACAATTAAAGTCTCTTAAAAAACTTTCCTATGTTAAAACAGTTTAATTGCCCTACAATTTTCTTTCAAACTTACTGGATTACAACAACTTGGTCAGCAGTCTATTAAAAACAAAATCCCTCGTATTCGTTTGCTTTCGACAGTTTCGACTACAGCCAATATGTAAGCCTCATATTTCTGCCACACTATTTCCGAAACGGTTTTTGCAGCTTAGATTTTAGGATTTATTTTTGCTTTGTACGAATCTTTTCACCTAGTCTCTTGCTAAGGGGTATCGAATCCCCGTCGGGGCTGCGGATTATCGAAAGAGAACACGGCCTCGGCACAAGGGCGAAGAAGGAACATGGGTGGATTTTCCAACCATAGAAAAAAAAAAGGTTGAAATGGATTAGCCTAGGGCGCGGGCCACACATAAACGATGTCGGGCGCGGACATCGTGCAGGCGGCATTCAAATTTTATACCAAAAAGTGGTATCGAATTACCCAGTATTAATTGGGTTGTGAAGGTCAGATAGCCAGTTGCTTCATTTAAAAAACACATTTAGCTGTATCCAACTATCCACCCCAATAAAAAGGCCAGGCAGATGATGTATTTTTTCGCCCAAAAAGTACTAAGTATGCAGGTACTGTGTGTGACTCGTGTTTTTGCCTAGTCCACACTTATTAGTGCTTTTGTTACACACACTGTATAATTTTATCCACATCTCTATTTACCGAAGCTATTTACACAGCCTGTTTGTTTATGAACGTCACTACAACCTTCTCACGTTCAAAATACACTCGTATTTTGCTACTGTTTGGATTCATAATTGAAGAGCAACGGCTAGGGCTCGGTTTAACAGTGTAATAATATGGCTTATTATTTTTTACATTAATGGAATTAATATTAAAAGACACGGATAATAAAATTACATTCCTAGGTAGTCTCTGCAAATGCCGTTGTTTACAATCTAGAGTAAACAGTATTATAAGCAGGCGTACAGTGTTTAGAAATGGATTATCTAAGTAGGTAGGTAAGCACCCGTTATTGTTATAACGTTAGCATGTTATATGAATAGGAAATGACATAGTCTAATGAGTTTGTCATAATAAACCCGTTTGATATGACATCACCGTAACACACGCACCATGGAGCGCATCGTAGGTACTATGCAAATTAAAAATCCGATAAATCCGGCCTTTACCACACTAACCTTTTACCAGGTACCAGGCTTATAGCCCAAGAGCCCACGACAGCCAGACCTTCGTTATTTTATAAAAGCTAAAAGTATATAGAGTTTGGGCTGTGGTGCCTTTGGCAGTTAGCGGGTAGTAAAGGTGCATAAAATAGTACCATATTTTCGTTAAAGTATAAAGCTCTATTTTTTGATATTGTCTTCGGCATAACTTAAAAAACCTCGTCTTCCATTGCCGGACACTTTTGACGGTTCCAACCCCCAGCCAGACACACTTTACCACTTTGTAAGTGTCTATCTATCAAACGATTGACTTTGAGGAAAAATGGTTTAAGAGACCTCAATGTCATTTTTAAAGACCTATCTATAGACACCCCACATCACCACATGTATAGGTTTGATTAAAAAAAAAATGTTTCAGTTCCATGTATGGGGAGATCCCTTTAATCTTTTATATATTTTTGTTTTTGTATAAGAATTGTAAATCGGTCCACAGAATACCTTCATCTACTTAACTAGTTTAAATTGTGTAGTCCTAATAGTTATATAATAAAGTGACTGTGGCGAACTTTCAATGTGCCTGACAAGATATAGGTAAAAGCCATTGAAACTGTCCGGCTATTGAGGTAACATAATATTTTTATAGGGCCCACTTTAGGGCAACTTATATAAAATTCAGCTTTTGTACTACAATAAAAGTATAAGCATTGTTCATGCGTTAGGCGCGTTCCCTTTCATTATTGTGGTTGTGAATTTCAAAACGAGCCTTCATAGTTTCTCCAACATAAAATGGTTTATTGCAATAAAAAGTTAGTAACTTGGTAAAATAGAAAACGGTTCAATAATTAAGGTTTTAAAATGAAGCTATATAGAACAAGGCTGAGATTCGAATGTGGTTAGTAATAAAGGAAAAGCTAACAGCTAACGTTCCTCGTGAAATAATCGAGAATCTAGTACTAAGTAATCGTAGACTGCTCCCATTGGTGCTACATTGGCTGTCCGAAGATGATGAGCTAATTTTGAGTCATGACGTGTATGGTAGGTTCCCCAAAGAATAGAACGCCTGCGGTTTTTGTTATAGTTTAGGGGTGTCTGGCAGGGGGTTGGAACCGTCAGAAGTGTCCGGCAATGGAAGACGAGGTTTCTTAAGTTATGCCGAAGACAGTATAAAAAATTTGAGCTTTATACTTTAACGAAAATATGGTACTATTTTATGCACCTTTACTACCCGCTAACTGCCAAAGGCACCACAGCCCAAACTCTATATTCGCTGGTCGTTCTTACCTTTATAGGGGTCATGCACAGACCAACTTTCAGCTTTTATACAATTACGAAGGTCTGGCTGTCGTGGGCTCTAAGGCTATTAAGTCTCGTGTAAAAGAGGGCGAGACTATTGCCATTAACCGGGCACAAGTCCGGACGCTACTGAGCCCCAATAACACTCTTCGTTGCCTCAGAATCAAACCCATGACCGAGGTCAACAGTTCTTGCGGCTATTCGACGAACGAGGCAGTCAACGTTGCTTTATGAACTACTAAAAAAATAATTAAAAGCAGCACTAATGATTGCGCTCTTAATTCGAATAATTTCTCAAATAGGTCATGCAGTTAATGTGGAAAGTCGCTAGAAAGGTCACGCCTTCACTAGTAGTTTACTAATATTAGATTGCGTCCTCACGAGACCAGTGTTATGCGAGTGAGTGCGGAATACTCCAAGTCTCCAACTAATAACAGAAATCTTTCGAGAGAATGACGGCTTATAAAAAAAAGGAAATGTTTGACCACAAATATCTTAAGGCTTGCGCAGATGGGTAACTTTGGCCGGGTATTTTGGGCATCAAAATAGATCGCTTACAATTGTATTTCGATACAATTATATATAACACACACCCCGATTTTTTTTTATATAGTTAGCCTGTTCTGTACCTCTGCTAGGCAAGGGCCTCTCCCATTCCTATCCAACTCTTCCGGTGTTGTCCCTTCTCTGGCCAAGAGACCCCAGAGTAAGCGAAAAATTGAACGGGGTCCCCGGATAATAAAGACAACGTGCTGAGTGAGTGTGCTGACGCTAATAAGGCATATCGACGCGTCTAAGCTTTAGCGCTTGAGTGTGACCTAGTATCTATCTATGCACGGTGACTACACACCATATGCTTCCAGTCCGCGACAAGCGTCCACGAGATTTTTGTCTTCTTGCAGATTAACGTAGAAGGTTGACGGCTGGTTAACCAGGCTTTCATGTGGACCTTTAGTGTAAGTCCTCAAAACTTAAAAAATTACGGCGTCTCCACGCTGAGGAACCACCCTCTGTGGGGTGCTAGTCTTCGCTAAAGCCATCACAGATTCACAGCAACGGTCAAGTTGGATCGGATCAAACCAAAGTAAAGTCCCTCGTCTGCCCAGACCTTTACAAGGCGAAGGCGGCGGCGCGTAAAATTATTTGTCGTACGTAACTGTCGTAACTCGTAAATAATGAGTCGGATGTGGGCGGGATTAAGTTCCACATGAATTTTGTCTTACTCCGGAAAATTCTCGCAGTTACATCCATTAGCCTTGATGTTCCGAGCAATATTAACGCGAAACCTGCCTTAATTAGAAATTACAGTCATAGTTATTATTCACCTATTCATTTTCATTTAGATATTGTAATTACTCTGCCATTTCTAAACCTTGTATTTTAATAATTAAAGGGCATTTATCTTTTGGTAGAATAGTTTTTATTAAAACTTGGCGTTGTGTTCCACTACGCGGGATGTTTTGGCTTCATTGTTTAAAGAGAAAAATTTAAATGACGGATTAATTTGAAAGCGTGAATAATAGGGTTCGTGCGGTCGTAGACCCAGGGGAAACTGTATGGTAGTGAAATAGAGTAAACTTGCTCTGGTCAAGTACATCACGGTATTTTACTGTAGGTACTGTGTGTGTTCCAAGCCTGGCATGATATAAAAAAGAAAGGAGTAACCGTGATGGTTGACACAGGATAAAGGAAGAAAAAACGTGTAGTGCCGACCTTAAGGAACATCGAACAAGGTCAGAAGATGGTATAGTCTCCCGAGGCAAACATTTCTTTAAGTCACAACTCACAACATAATTATTATTAAGACAGATCAAAGTCAGCTCAGCCATCTCTAAAATTCACTTACTTAATACCCAACAATTGTCTTAATAAACTACAACACTTTTAAAAGTACAATCAAAATCAAATTAATCATTCAAATCACTGGGTTCGCAAATAGCTAAGTTTGCAACATTTTGCAATATTACGTCGAGGTGAACGTCCGTCTGAACGGGCTACGAACTTGCGACCCCGCGTCATTCAAGCCATTATTTTTACCCGCGAACACGGCCGCCTACTTCGATGGTATCTCTCTCAATTTTCGCTCTAAAACATAGCTCGAACCTGCTCTAATATTGGGGTTTAGAAAGAGGCAGAATTTGTTTCGATTGTCTTGAGAATCTCTTCTGGTTAACCAAGCTTTGTAATGTTATTAATTAAAGTTTGGTCCCGTTGAAATATTTTTATTTATATTGACTCGAGATTTATTTAATAATTTCTTAGAAGAATTTTACAATGTTGAATTTTATGACTAGGATATTCTTGAGGACTTAAATTAGTAAAGATTGCCAGATAGAAAGAATTAATGAAGATTTTAATCCCGAAGAGAAAGTACCAAATCGACCAATTCAGATCGGAAGAATCGATTCCAGGAAGAACCACCTAACTTTATTAGTCGAATGCGCCACTAACTTATCCAGTAAAGAGGAATCAAGTTTTAAATTCAATCAAGCTCCAAGCTTTTCAATAGTAAAAACTTTTTATTGGTTTCCTAATTGCATTTAAGCGGTTCATCAATAAGAGAAACGCAGGCAACCTTGACCCGTGTCATATTTAAGAGAAAATGGCCACTGTTTTACTGCGTGGAAATCATCATCATCATCATCATTCTTTTGCCCGTATCTCAATTCATTTGGGGTCGGCGGAGCATTTCTTCTTCTTCCATACTTTTCTATTACTCGTCATCTCATCAGTCGCCTGTTTTACGGCTTGGAAATAAATGAAATAATTCGTAATTAATTTTATTGTGGAACTTAATCCGTCATTACGGAGGTACCTATTGCGTTCAGCGTCTTCGTCCTTCCAGTTTTATGGAGCGAAAATTTATGGCTGTCTCCGTAGACCCCGCACTTTAATGTTCTGATGATTTTATTGGTACCGGGAAATGTACTGTACCTATATGTCTATGTGTTGACGATAAATATCATGTTTTTAATGCGATTAACGTTACGCCTTCGTCGATGTAATTAATCTTCATAAGCTGAAAACTCGTGTGGGGAGAGTGGGATGCTTCGTCCCCAGAAAATGAAATATAAATTACATGGAGACTCGATAATCTAGTTTTAATCTGGGTTTAGTTATTTATTCGAAACGTGTTTCACAAATTGGATAACTAAGAATTGTTTCGTAAAACATTCCAAAACCTAAGATTTAGATTAAATACTTGATCGGTGATCCTTGATCTCGATACACAATTACTTATTAAAGGAATAGGTATAGACGCGACAATATTCTTATAATACGATCCAACTAGTTTCATTAGTTTGCTGCTATTTTACAAAGATGGAAATAGTTGAGTAAACAAAGCTAGGAATACGTTTGTTTATCCACCCTAAATAGAAAATATCCATCTAGGACTAATAGGTACCTACACTCTGGAAACACATGGCGGTACAACCAGCAATAAAAATAATGGCGATTCCCAATACAACAGTGAACGGACAAAATTGAAAGACGACGCTATATTTTGCGGAATACACACAGTATTGGACACGACAAAGGTTGTCAAAGATTTAGTACGGACATTTTTGTAACCCCGGTCCAGTTTTAGTGCGGTACATTCGTACAATATTAAGGTGCCTCGACAGAAGTATGCTTCAGAATCGGATATGCTTCTAGACAGATCTTCAAGCAGTCGATACTCCATTTCTGAGAAGATTTCACCGATAAAATTTTCGCTGTGAGCAACAATAGAAGTCATTCTCGAAGTCAAAGATCAAATTGAAATCCAAGATCAGTCACGTTTGGGCATTGTTCTATTGTACAATTGTTTACATCATTAGAAATAATCTTTTGTCTGGTGAACACATGGCCAAGTTTACTAAACGATTGTGGTGTAACAATCAATTCGGCAACCTATGTCGGCGGCGTGTTGTTGTTTGTATTAAGGAACCCTCGTTTATCTTGCCGTGGCGGCCTCTTCTAAGTCCATTGCAATACGTAAAGCACCTAGTGGTTTACGTGCATCCATTTCGGTTTACGACGATTTTATTGTTCTCTCCTTTTATCGTTTATGTTGCTTTTCCTATGTGAAACATGTTTTTGAGCTACTATTGCACGTACTGATACTCGTGCAGTTTATGTGTCGTGAATATCGAGCTTCGAGGACTCATTTCTATCTAGATCGGGGTAAAATGAGCTAGGCTAACATCTTTTGAATATCTCTCTTTGAATATCACGTCAATCTCGCTCATTGCTTCCCTTCAGCCTATAACGATGTCATCGTCCCTTCAAATATCTGCTTATCTGTGTCCCAAACTTCCGAACCTACATACACAATTCTACAAGTTTTTTATCGAGAATCTATTGGATTTGAATATGTCTTATCACGTAGAGCAGACGTCTTAACACCCTAGTTAAGAAACCTAGAAAAACAAGGTTGTTAGCTTACTCAGCAGTCTAGTATATGACTGCTGGTTTATTTCCGTCCGTTGCTCCAAATTAAATTTACTTTTTATCCCCATCCGCCTTTATTACGAAAGAAAACGTTTCTCCAGAGAAAACGCATTGCTTTTAATTAAACATTTTATGCCCTTACTTATTTCAGTCATAAATAACAAAATATTATCAGATCAGTATATTATACTACTAATTTATAACATCGTAAATCTGACGTAATAATTGCCCAGATCCAGGTACTTGGAATGCTGCCAGAAATGCATAGAAAAAACGATATCTTAGAAACTTGTTCGTACGAAAGTATCTATAAATCGAGACTGTTTTACTTTTCAATTATTTCTGGACAAAAATTTATGGGTTTAAATTCGATTCCAATCAAAACAAGCTCGGTGGAATTACTTGGAAACGTATCTAAAACGGCGGTTGTAAACTGGGCTACAATAAACTGATCGTTGCTTGGTTTGCGAAATAATTTGACTTGGAGCCAAGTGACTTGATTATCACTGGTGCTAACCATTGTATTCATGTGTTTGATAAGCTGTCTGGCAGACCTCAGGTTCCTGGAAAAGTATGTCATAAACACGTCCCCATATTAATTTGATGATATGCAAAGTAACATTGAAAATGGTAAACAGTATGAGTCAGCATTATTATGACATTATCAGATAGCAATAAAGTGCTTGTCAGGATTTCTGATATCAAACTGCAATGACAACATAGCGTTAAAATAAAATCTGAGTAGGTATACTGAATTATTCAATGTGGGCGTTTACTTACACACGTGTAAAATTACCTGTAAAGTTTAAAGGCACTCCCTCCATATTATCTCCTCGAGTTGGAACTAGAAGTGATGCACTTGCAGTTTTATCGCGGAACAGTTTAATAGGCTTGGTGTTAAGTTTATTGAACAAGAACCACGTGTAGCCTCGGAATGGGGTTCAAGATCTAGCTAGACTATCGCTAAGAGGAAATAATATCTTTAATTGAAAGTGAGAAGATTACATCGTCCACCGTTTTTGTTTCACTTTCAGCCTGTGGAAACTTTGCGTATTGGAAAAATTCCGCTCATTCGCGTTCAGACGTTTTGTAAATATTAGACTTACTACATGACACAGAGTTTCTGCTTCTACTAATACTGTTATGTCTGGTTTGAACATTGGCTCAAATTTTGCTTTGGACCAGGGAATTTTGCTGTTGGTGCAACAGTATCTGAAGGTCTTCCGTCAAATCATAGTAAGGCTTTAAACTATCCTTTGGCTTTCAAAGATACAAGTCTTATCTTCTTTTTTCGCAATTTAATTCTTAGACAGCTTAAAATCTTACTATTATCTCGATGATGTGGCCGTCAAAAACCCGAAAGATTAAATCATTAATCTTAACAACCGCACCCTCTAAAGAGATATTTATCTGGACGATAAATAATTCCTCACTGACCGGTCCAACAATTGCTTTTCTCGCATCAAATTATCGTGAAGCGTGTGTCGGGGTCAAGGTATATTGCAATGGATATTGGCGGGGTCACTCCGGGCTGGCGAAAACCTTACCCCTGTTTACTCACTGTGGTTATTGGCTTTGCTTACACACAAATCAGTTGTTTTTATTACACTAATCTACCTGTATTGATTTAGGAAAGCATTTAATTTAGTTTTGGTGTTATTCGATAAATATTGTTTTGTTTGAACATCTGTTTGCGTGTTTTTCATCAATCCGTGGTCTTAAGAAAAAGTAACCAATGAATGTGGAATTAAGGTTCTCTTCATTCTGTTCTTGTCTTGTTCATCTTCTTTATCGCGTGGTTAAGTGTCTAATCGGGTATCGGTACAAATACCGCCCATGGGTGGGACTTGGCTTAACATGACGTCACGAAATATCTCTCAGGCATGCTGGTTTCCTCACGATGTTTTTCTTCACCGAAGCAAGTGATATTATACAATACTCACATGAATCCGAAAAATCAAAGGTACATGCCTGACCTGTTAATAATAACGAACTCCTTTTAAAGAAATCCGTCGACAAAGCAATGTTTTTATAGTAATCCCCATTGACCTTAAACTAAGCCGTCGATTCAGCTGAACCCACAAGAAGATTGATAATATAATCTGTTTCGTCGCCAGCAAGATGGCAATTTCGTACGTGACATGTTGATGTATTTAAGGTTATTTTCTCCTGAAGCGAAACATTTTACGAAATGTTATTTTTATTATACCCTGTACTGAAATATAGCTCAAAGGGCAACATATTCATAGATTAGAATCGATTGGCGGTAGCTCACGGAGTTTCGCGTGTGATTTCTTTACGAACGCTCTTTCGGCCCCCTTTTCCTAATCTGTCATTCAAATGTCGAAATACGATTTGGTATTCGGATTTTTCGTGTACACTGTCGTATCCATACTAAATAAAAAAAAGTAAAAAACTAAAACCCGACTACGACAAAAAAAACGACGCTGAAAAAGTATGAAACAAGATTTTCAGGATAGAACAAAAAGAAAAGCCGTAGTCACACGGTATTAAAGTGTTTAGGTTGGTACCTATAACGTGTGACTACGGCTTTTCTTTTTGTTCTATCCTGAAAATCTTGTTTCATACTTTTTCAGCGTCGTTTTTTTTGTCGTAGTCGGGTTTTAGTTTTTTACTTTTTTTTATTTAAACAATTTTGGTGCTAAATATTTTTTTTTACTCTTGACTTTTTGTCCGCTAGAGGGCGTGATTTTAAATTTGAGCAATATTTTGGAAATGTACAAGTGAGGCCCTTTCAAATGATACCAAACACGGCGTATTTATCTCCATTTTTATTTTTTAAGCCTTACTTTTTGTCCGCTAGAGGGCGCCAAATCACTTTTTGTGACACGACACGTAGCCTATGTTCAGCGGAAAATTAAGACGGTTCTAACGATACCTCTTATGTTGAGTTCCGATAAGTAGATTAGAAGCTATGAGGGAACAGATGAAGATACACACATACATACATACATACATACATACAAACATACATACATACATACATACATACATACATACATACATAGCCAGTCAAAATCATAACCCTCCTTTGGCTTTGCCGTAGTCGGGTAATAACCTAAATGGGATGTCATCCTGTGTCATGAATGAGATTACACGAGCTGTCTGGAGTAGGTTTATTCAGCATCCTCTATTGTTTATCTTTGTTATGATGTTTCGGGTCCGTCTCGTGTTATTCAAATACCAGCCGTAGCTAAAATTGAGGTATTTAGACCAAACTAATTATGTAATGTTCTGGAACATCTGTGTTCTCTTTAATCATGATGTTATTTATGTTTTGGTCTTGTTACTGAGGTTTCAGTTAGAGGCTTCAGCTTGACATGAACTGAAAACAACGGTGCTAAGTTATTTATTTGTGTTTTTGTAAAATTTGCTTACTGCGGCTTGAAATAAAGCTTGATTATTGAAATCTTTCTGTTTGGCACTTATCACGCCCAGGATCTAATTAGATTAACTTGCCAAGCTTTAATTTCAAAGTGTGATTTGGAATTTATCGATTATGATCTATTAAAAAACAACCTGATTTAAGTTATTTATGTTTTTCAGTTATGACCGTGAAGATGTCTGTTTAATATTGTAATTATTTAAAACTTTAGTCGACCTTAAATCTAAAAAGATAAGCCAAATAACATTAATCACGCTTTCTAATTTCCCTAATCCCTTTTTGCAAAACTTTCGGACGTGCCATAACGATTTTCAGAGTAAATAATTTGACGTAGGTAATTGGGGCTCAAATCGCCTTTATACTAATAAAATTAATGTACTTTGGTTTGGACATGCGAACATTGTTACAACTACTTACAACATACATATATATTAACTTACGCCCTTTTACCATGGGGGTAGGCAGAAACCACAGAACGCCACCTGCTACGATCCTTACATTCTCCTCACATACATATCTGGTATTGTTCATCATTTCAGCCAAAAGACGTCCACTGCTGGACATAGGCCTCTGGTATTGTTACATCATGTTTTAACACATTTTGGTTATCAATGAAAATTACGTTGTCTTGTTGGTCTAGGCTTTGGTGCTGAGTATGAGGTCCTGGGTTAGATTCACAGGTCAGGCAATGTGTTATTAGGTGTAATTAACCGAGCAATTACTCATTAGCAACGCGGAGTCAGGAATTGCGTCCGGTTGATGACTATATACAGATTCGACCCCCTATTTTGGGAGAACTTAACATAACCGGGAATATGTAGGTGTTTTATAAAAGGTGTAAAAGGACCCGTCATGTCATGAAGCTGTCAACCAAGCATTATGTTATCTACACCAAACTAAGTAACTCTACGCAAAAATAATTGCTGGGAAACGACTTTTTGTGTGAGTTTTACGGTTGGACTCAATGTAAGGTAGCTAATCACAAAAAACACAAAGTTACCGACAACGACAACGTAAAGTAAATACATTAAACATTTTTATAAAAAAAAACGCGTGTAAATAAATTGAAACTTTGATGTCTAATATCTTCGTAATTAGAAGGTATAAAAAAAATATCGCAATTTACCTTGTTAACGGTCTTTTTACAATCATTAGATTCTCTATATACACTAGGTATAGCCTATCCCTTCAGGGCTTACTGCCGTGATGTTATGTTTACTTCATAGTGGAAATTACGTGTATCAATGAACTTGTGTAGTCACCGATCGATGATACGATGTTGGATTGAAATGTTATTTCATGTTTTGTTACTGACACGCCTTTGAAATGTATTCGTTAGTGCTTTTTCATTTGAAAGTAGTTCCGCTCACGTGTTGTTTGTCAAAAGAAAATAATCGATTCACGGAAAATACCTTCCTACACTTAAAATAGATTGTTTAACTTTGATTACTTGGTTATTTGTGAATTTGTGATGGTACACTGGTACACACGGCTACACATCAAGCTATACATTTCCAGTATAAGCTGGTCCCGCATTGTATAGGATTTTCGTACAGTGCGAGATCAGCGTAAACTGGAAATGTATAGCTTGATGTGTAGCCGTGTGTACACAGTTACACACATTCATCGAAAACATCGTAAAGGAATCGGCTGTTCTAGAACCAAAAAAGAAGTCATTTGACATCTATCGAACCGCACTGGTGGGCCTGTGTGGTGGAAGAGGAAAGCCTGGGTCCTATCTTTGGGAACATTATAATGCATATGCATACATTCATAAACTCGGTTTGTTCCATCATAAAAAAAAACCTTACATAGGTACTCCTTTTGCTACGTCCTCGTTCATACAGCTAGTCATACACGCATACCGGTTTCGAGTTCTACGCACAGCTGACCTTTCTTAAGAACATCACTAGTAAGGTCAGAGTATGTCCTCCTAGGATGTGATAGTGACATAAAACTAGTCATGACGTCATAAATGGGAAACGGTAGCTTGTTTGGCACGTGTATTATATTGTTTTTAGTGTACTCGTAAAAGGTGTGGCGATAAAGTTAAATGGTAGTCACGTCACCAGGTACTAAATTACTTTCGTATTTACATCGTGTCACTTTATCAAATTAATTTTAAGCTTTTGCGTTTCATAAACTTGACTACTGCTTGTTATGCTTTTGAATAAATTTTAGGCAATTCTCTAATTAAAATTAACGTAACTGAAAATTAAACTCGAGAAACTCTAAAAGAAGCTCCTAATTTTTAACCGACTTTCCAAAAAGGAAGAGGTTCTAATTAGATTGGTATTTTTTTTTCATAAACATAACATCTCGTCTTTAATCCTGGAAAGGTAGGGCAGAGGTGTAAGTACCTAATAATAAACCCTTATTGCGCCAGTTATGTTAGGTCCCATTATAATAAGGGGCGAGCCTATTACCGTCAACCGGGCACAAATCCAGACTCCGTGGCTGCTACTGGGAGATTGCTGATGGAAGAACTTAATGGCACTTTGCCCGACCTGGCAATCGAAAACAGGACCTCATGCTCAGGTCCTTGGCGAAGACTACACCAGTGAGGTTTTATAAATACTTATTAACTTGGCAAATATAATTTCCAGAATGCACATGCCATAATGCCTGTATATCATATTATTATGAAAGAGTCGCAACTTCGCAAGCTATGTTCGAGACTGATGATAAAATATTTTATTGCGATGCTACGTAACATAAAGCCAGCAAGTTAGTCCATACATTGTAAGTTACTTATTTATATCTGACAGGGAATGGCGACAGGCCGAGTTTAACCTTGTTAGTAAATTAATTTATCAACCATTGCCCTATAATGACTGGAACTCTGGAAGGGACATTGACGCACAAACGAATTTCACGTTAACGGCACAGCATCATTTCTCCCTCCTTTTTACCCCCCAAGGTATTGCATTTTTGTAGGAAACAGCTATTTTTAACCGACTTCTAAAAAAGAAGGAGGTTCTCAATTCGAATGTTTGTTTGTTTTTATGTTTGTCAGGGCATAACTCCGTCACTTGGTATAACCCATTTGAAAAATTCTTGTTTTGTTGGAAAGGGAGGGTGTACTTCCCAAATGGTCCAATGGTGGTTTTTTATTGAAATCGGACAAGCGGTTTTTGAAAAATCAACAAAACTCAAAAAAAAAACTACATTGTCCACAATATGACTCAATGAACATGTGAACTTACATGTGAACCACTAAGAAGTGAAAAATAAGAAAAATCAGTTTCTGAAGTCGGTGGCAAAAAAAATGAAACCAAACAAACAAAAGTCACCGACTTCTGAAATTATTTTTCACTTTTTCGTGTTTTTTATTTTTTAAGTCGGTTTTATTTTTTGTTAAAAAGTTTTTATTTTAATTGTCGATGTGTTGTGATTGTGTTCGTGTGTCTTCCACTCTGTATAGGTCGAACTGTATGGAGGATATAAACCCGCTTAATAATTAATTTACATGTCAAATGTACTGTAATCAACTCCTAACAATTTTTCATCAGAGTCTTTAGATACTTACTTCTTACTATATGTTAGCTACGAAGTGTTTACAAAAAATTAAATATTTTTATAATCGGCTCTTCTGTTAGGTCGGATAGCTGGCAGCCCCAGTCTGTAAATAACTGTGGGTGATTTTAGAAAATATTATCTTAAATTAATTACTAATACAAGTTTCCTTATTATAATAGCTAAAGTCCCGGGGAAAGTACTGTAAAATTCTCTCAGCAACCCTGTCAAAAGTTGCTCTTACTTACACTTTATTCGTAAGCGAAGTTGTAACTTTTCAACTTTTTCAAAAGCTTAAAGCTTTTTACGTAAGTGTTTTTAACTAGAGCAGAAGATTTTAAGATGTAAAGTTTTCTTTTTTCATAAAACATACTGAAATTGGGGCAAACTAGAGTTAAAGGAATGTTTATGTTTGTGGTTTCGTAATAAATGTGTCCGATTTTAAGATAATTTTGCCTCATAATGTTGTTTATATCTCGGATGCAGATTTTGGGAGTTAATTGGTCTGGTTACGTCAATCAGTGGACTAATTGCATTGTTTTCTGTATGGCTGGCTGGTTGCTGAATTGTATTTTGTATTCATGCTTCAATATGAATGCTTTAGTGCTTTACATGGGAGGATAAAGCAAATTAATAGGCGGCACATTGCGCATTTTTGTGATCGACGGTTACATCTATACAAATATGTAAAATTGAAGTGTTTGTTTGTTATTTCAAAATAACAGTTTTTTGTTAGTGTTTCGGGAAAATTTAAGTGAAATAGTGTTTCGGGAAAATTTAAGTGAAATCATTTTTCTTTATAGACATTTTTTTAAGACACCGAGAAGCTTTCTAAAATAAACAAAGGTTGGACACAAAAAGGAAAAAGTAACAATGAATTTGCACATTCACCCACAACATTAAGCTCACTTAGGTCTAGAAAAACAGGTACTTTCTTATCCGGCCTAGATTGCCGTCCTGGGATTTAATGCCTTATAACCATTCTATCTTTTTTTGTTACTGAGCCACAAGACACGTCTCAATGGGATAATAATTTAGCCCGATAAAGTAAATAAATATTGATAAATTAAATAATAAACACTTGTATCCTGGTTTCTTTTATTAATCACTCTTATTGACTCTTAAGGAAATATATTTCCTTGTCTTCGTATATAACTTTGTACTTGGCATATTTCAAACAATATGCCAGAAAAAGTAAATAAGTATGTACAGACTGAGTTTATTTATAAATTCTTAGCATTCTCAATATGTACCCAATATAATATTCTCCCTGAAAAAACCATTATACATAGTTATTGTGCCGGCTTGGGAACATTGTTAATATTCAAAAGAGCGGAAAAATATGGCCTTCATATACTTCGGAATATATATCGGATATTCGGAATCGAAAAGCTTTGTTAAATTCCGAACGATTGTCTAATCAGATAGCTGGGAACCTGAATATGAATCTCGTAATTGAAACTACCGAAAAGGTTGTATATGAATATGTGATACAGATCTACAAACCTATTTGAATCCCCTCTAGAGTGTGATTTTTTTTTTTTCCAATACGAAGAAAACATACTGATATTATTCTTTGATTTGGCACAAATTGTTTTGATCTAGGTAGCAATAGGTATTATTTTATTCGCTCAATTTTCAATACAAACGGTTTTTCTTTGATTCTGAGAAGGGACGGGCGGGATATTACTGTTATTGTAAGTAGTACAAATATTATTATACTTGTTGTACCTATTTGAAAAATATGAAAACACTTTCTTAGTAACTACATAATCAATAATTGAATACAGTCCACCATTTTGATAAACAAGCTATTTCTATAAGGGCCGAACTCACCATTAAAAATGATTGCGATCAATACACTTATAAATGTAACTTCATCTCTAAAAATGTAACGAAACTGACAGCTCTTGATCGCGGTTTCTATATGCTGATCGCGTTCAGTTTTATTGGTGATTTCCGGCCTTAGTCATGTAAGTAAACAACTTTTAATTGCAAACATGTGGAATACAACACGAAAACTTCAGAAGAGTGTCGTTAAGAATAATAAAAAGAGCGTTATTTATTAGATTCATTCACAAGAAACGTAATAAAATATGTTACGGTACATCCGAGATATGTTATTACCCTATACAACATAGTGATATATGAAAACATTACGAAATACTCATTAAATTGAAATAGGTACTCATTAAATTGAAATGCTCAGTTGCGGAATTTAAAACTAAAATTTAAACTTTGCAATGTTATAACCTTTTTGTATTGACTTCGTAAGTATTATATTGCCTCATTTCAGAGCAATTCTTCTTAAAACATTATTATAATTGAAAATAATTGACACAATGCAAATAGGTCTTGTCATTTTCTGACGTGCTAGTGACAATCAACCTTGAGGTGTCAAAGTCATAATTGTTCATTTATCGTTTATAATTATAATTAAGTACCGCAACTATACTTACGTACTTACGAATAGGTCCCTGTGAAAATGATAACCTGATGAGACCTGACTATTATCGAAAGAGATGACGTGGCCTCGGCACAAGGGCGAAGAAGGGACATGGGTTTGGTTTTTAGTCAGTAGAAGTCTGACACTCCCCTTCGCTCTGCCCAAGAGCGGGGGGGGGGGGGGGGGTCATTTGATGATTTTCCACCCAACAAAAAAAAAAAAGAAAGGGTTTTACTAATTGTTTTGCCGTAGTTGGCGTTGAAAAGTAGTTTGTATTCACCACACTTTAGTATTACAAACTATTTGCATTTATATTTAGGTTTGGTTTGGCGTGGCCATTAAATATCCATTTTGTAAGTAGTTCCAAAACTTTTCCTTTTGCTCTAAAAGCTTAGAGGAAAATGAACCCGCTTGTCACAATATTCGATTCTAATGAACCGTAATACGTTACTTATTAATTTGTGACCTCCATAGGCTTATTAAAACAACAGATTTACAAACAAAGCATCCTTTGCACGTGGAGCAGCTTATCGCGTACCTACTCGCTGACCGATCCTATGTACATAAACCATATACTTATTATGTATTTTGTACTGTTCAACAAGCAAAAGGTTCAAATTAAAAATTCTGTAATGAATTTTATTGACGATCAAACACAACTGGCGAAATGTGGTTGTACACACGGCTACACATCAAGCTATACAAAACCAATATAATCTGATCGTTCATTGTGCGAAAAGATCTAGTAACGTGAGGCCAAGATTAACTGGTTTTGTATAGCTTGATGTGTAGCCGTGTGTACTAATGGGTACCCCTCTGCATAAACCTTCGGATTTTACAGGCGTCATGTTATGAATAAATGGATCTATCAGGACGTATCTGTCAAGTTATATTGAGTTGTTTTTGTTTGTTCGAATGTTTAATTAATATTTTCTTTGTTCAATTCCTTCTAAGAAGGTAGAAACCCTTTTATTTCTCATAACAAATGAGGGGTTTCATGTCTTGCTTACTAAAATCGAGAAGTAAAATATGTTTTCGGCTTCTCCGGTATACATAAGCCCTTTGTGCCTTTGTTTATCACAAGGCCAACAAGGCAAATTTTACGTAGTCAATAATCACAAAAGAAAACCAGAAATTAAACATTGTATTTTAATATTACTTGCCAAGTCAATTAACGGGCACTTTATCGTTGGTTGTGAAATTAGCCCATCGGTAACACAGCATATTTTGATGAAATTATTTTGTTTGTTTTTTGGTAATGTACGTCTTGGTAAGACTGTTTATCAGACTGTCAGGCCACTGACTATATATACCTGTAAAACTGTCAAGGTCTACAAATGACAAGCGAAACCAACGACTTAACGTGCTCGCCGATGCACAGAGGTTATCGCCTATGTGGGTGTAGGTAGGTACTATTAAAACACCTCTGCCAAACCCTTCGGAGATTACAGGCGTGATGTTACGTTATGGCTTTCTGTGAATGTTACCAGAATGTTCTTGCATTCATTCAGCTCAACAATCTCATTCATCAATTGAAGCTCATTGAGATAAAAAAAGTCTCAGTTTCAGGCAATTTCTAAAAGACTTCGTCGAATAGAACGTTGTATTTATCTCGATCAATTTACCTTTGGAAATCAGACTAAAATAATGAGTATCGGAAATGCAATTTCGAACGATTTACTACTCTAGGAGCGGTAGACTTCTGGAAACTTTCATAACACAATTCAGGTGTAAATAATACAGTTGAGTTTATTTATTAATATTTTATGCGCAAGTAAAACCTATCCAAAGGCGGAATAATGCCTTTGGCATTTTCTGCCAGCCTACCTTAGGGTGATGCACATTAATGCCAACATTTTACATGGAGCGACTGCCTATCTGACCTCCACAACCCCTATAGTATGAGTCTGACGATACCCTTTGGTAACACTGTTTGTCAGATTTTCGGGATACTGATGACCTGTTTGTGATGAAGTTGGTGCAATAACATAAAAATATATTCCTCCTATAGCGTTGCCCGATAAGATAAATAAACCAGAAAAACGACTACAAATTAATTCTGAGATGAATCTGCCAACTTCTCGTGTAATGTGTTTTCACTTTTCGAGCTTTGTCAATATTAAACAACAATGATGACACTGACAACTCTTGAACGTGGTTTAGATTGTGTTGATCGAGTTCAGTATTATTGATGAGCTGGATGGCTTATGTTACGAAGTAAAAACTACAACCTATCATCACCTAGTTCCCTCAAAACTTCTCACGACTTGCATAGAATATAGAATACACCTTTTTTCCCCAGATACATTATTGTTTCTTGATACATAAATCATAGAAGACTTTTATTACGAGTACAGTGAACCGATAGTATATAGTGTATTAGTAACCTAGTTGATAATGTTTGTAAAGTGGATACATAAGTAACCAAGTACTCAACACGTTCGTACGCTGACGAAGTTTGATAATACGACAATGTTGTGATTTAGTAGGTGTGTGTTTTGCTAGTATAGATAGACAGTGTGTGCTACAATTGACGTACCGCATAGTATACAGTTACGTTTTTAAATAATAATAACATTTTACTGACAAGTTGTTACTCACAAACATCAGTGTAGCCCTGGCTCTTGTACTAGGAGTTTACTTGTATCACAAGAGTCAACTAAGAAATAGTATTTCATGTGCGTGAAGTTTAAATAAATAAATATTCACTACGTTTCAAATCTTCTACGAGAGAAATAAGGTGGAAATCGGAAATACAATTAAAAGCATTTTCTCAGTCTGTACTAATTTGAGGTAAGGTATAAGTAGGTACTTATTTACACTTTCCTAATTTATCGTTTTTATTATTAAGAGATACTGCTGGTATTTCAATTCTCGGCTGTAAACCTTACTAGAGCGCTTTCATTTAGTTGATGCTTAAAGTTAGCGACATGGGAGTTAATTTAAGGTATCATAGTCAATTTCGGAAAGCAAATCTCGTTAAAATAAATACGTTAAAAGATTAAAGACTGTCGCCTATTGTTGTGATGCCTGATAAGATTCCTTCTAAACAGCTTCAAAATGAAGCTTTTTCATTTCAAGAACAAATGATTAATTTGGAAATTCTAGTAGGTAAGTACCATTTTGGCCCAGTTTTAAGACTCCCATTTTATATCACTTTTTGATAGCAGCCATTCCAAGCGGCTGGTCCTCTGCTTAACTCGCGCGACGTGCAATGTCTCTTAAACTTTGTCTCAGAAAACATATTCGGTAACAACGGTGTTTGGAAAAGTGCCTGGTTAATGGTAAGTAGTCTGACGCGATAAGTTTACGCTGTCAGATGCAGAGCTAGGGCCCAAAGATACTACGAAGTATCTACGGGGTACCTATCCTAGATCTTCACCCCCTTTCCTAACCTACTTGCACCTTCCAGGATTTTTGATGAAGCCGATGTTATGACTGTGTTGGTGGTTACATAGTTACATACTGTCAACATTTCGGTATATATAATCCTCCGGTTTAAGAGACGAAATTAGATCTCAAAGTCAGGGATCTTTGGCATGATTTTGACTGATTGCTAAGTCTACGCTAAGTTTCCCCTGGAGCCTGGAGGCACTTATTAAATCCCCAGAACTGCTACAAATGTAGAAGAAACTGCTAGAGGCATCATGACTTAATACTATTAAAGTGCATATATAACCTACAAAAATAAAGTCTCTATGGATGCGCATTAATTAAGAAAGGGTAAAACAAACAGAAAGAAATACCTTAACTTTTTTACCCTTTTACTATTTTTTACTTAGTGTAATTATGAAAGCTTTCATAGTATTATAAAGAGTGTTAATGTTTTCTGTTTTCCTACAGCGTGCAGCACTTGTGTACCACAAAGAGAATGCAGTATTATTTGTTCATTTGCATTGTAAATGTATGAAGCGAAGCCATAAATCGTTTAGAGATTTCAAACATGCTTTAGTAGAACATGAAAATATGCGAATGTGAGCTTATGTCTTATTTATTTGTAGGAAGATTCTACATGCAATGTAATATGTACTACGTCTGTGTGTATGGGTACTTTTAGATTAATGGAATGGTTTCGTTGTTATTTAAAGATAGTTTTATTCACCATGTGCATGTTGTTGGGTTTACTTAATTATTCAGAAGCTTCTACGTAGATATATTTATGTGAAAGGTGTTCCTAATCTTTCTTAGTTTACAAAAGCAGTATATATAGCAAAATATCGTGTTTTACTGTATGGGTATACAGTAAAACACGATATTTTTCAGTTATTTGAAAGCCTATTTTAGTTGTTTTTCGTGTCAAGTTTCATTATCGAACGCGATAACTGATCAGCACATCTATATTTCAAGCTTAGCTGTCTCAGAGTGTTACTTATAATTGATAGGGAATATTGACAGCTCTTGAACGTCGTTTGGTTGTGCTAACCGGGTTCATTTTCACTGGTGAAATTCGCCTTGACATAGCACTATACGAGTATCCTCGTTACGAATGTTGTTCGTTACAGCTATGTATTCGCATGTTTTACTTTCTACTGCAACAATTATATAGTTAGGTACTGGCGACAGCTAATAGTAGTACAATACCGTGAAAGTATACGACCCTATTATGTCACGGCTAACTACGAATTAGGACGGCATGTAGGACAGTAATCGCGTGACCCGGTTTGCGCGGCAACTATTTGAAAAAGGAATATAATGTAGCTAACTCTATGGTTTTATACTCCCGAGGAATTTGTATTTCTTCCCTTTCGTGACGGGTTAAGGAAACCGGTGACGTTTCGTGCTGACAGGAGGAATGTGGGGTATTTTATGCAGGTACTTAGATAATATTTCGATAATTTTGTTTAGCAACTGATGAATACCCCATTCCCGTAGGTCTATAAACCAGGAAACTACGGTGGTCCTGAAATTATATCTATTTAAGTCAAAATAGCCTAGAGGTACATTTACCCAATACTGGGTTGTGGAGGTCAGATAGGCAGTCGCTCTATGTAAAATACTGGTATTCAGCTGCATCCGGTTGGACTGGAAGCCGACCCCAAAATAGTTGGGAAAAGTGTAGGCAGATGATGATGATTAACCTGTACATATAATCTCACGGAGCTTTTAAGAATGAGGCATTTCTCATCATATTTAGTGCTTCTCAGTACTCACTGTTAATATTTTCTCAGAAAAAAATATTAAAAAAGCTTTCAAATTAATTCCGACATAATGTCAATTTGACGACTTGCGATGACTCAAAAACTTTTATACCTTACCATTAACTACACAAAAGAAAATAAACGCCATGTTTCAAGCTTCATTCCACATTAATAAGTACTTATCCACTTGAATTGCCTGAAGGAGGAAAATGTATTTTTCTTAGAAATAACTTCTGGTGCCTACGTGTGACATTTCCGAGAAATTGAAAAAGCTATTAGATCTGAAACATAATACAGTAGTTCCCTTATCGGAAAACCACAGTTGATTCACCAATATTTCATTAATGTGTATAATGATTGGTTCTTTCAATAAGACCTGGTTCATAATAGTCTTCACTATTCGACTTTTAAAATTAGTGTCCGATCGAGCGTTCGATTTTGGTTTCCGCTGAAAAAATCTACACTGTTAAAAATTATGTAATTTTACTAAAAATTATGTAATTTTACTTAAAATTATGTAATTTTACTTAAAATTATGTAATTTTACTTAAAATTATGTAATTTTACATGCAAAAAAATTACATAATCCTGTAAAATTTCCTAAAAATCTGGGAAATTTACGGGAAAATATGAAATTTTACATAAAAAATGTAAAATTGACGAACATTATGTAAAATTTCATATTTTCCCGTAAATTTCCCAGATTTTTCGGAAACTTTACAGGATTATTATAATTTTTTTGCATGTAAAATTACATAATTTTAAGTAAAATTACATAATTTTAAGTAAAATTACATAATTTTAAGTAAAATTACATAATTTTTTACAGTGCACTGCGGCCACAGTTTTGGTTTCGGCTAATTACCTACTGGCAGAAACTTCGTCCCCGTCGAATCTTCTAATTTTTAAATGCCATAATAACAATAAGTGTTTAAATGAGTTTCGGTTTGTTTCGGCCAAAACTGGGAACTGTGCCGAGGTTTTGGCTAAGAATATCGTTTCGGTCTGATACTATCCTAAATTCTAAGTCCGTTGCAACGCTCACATCATAAAATTACAACAAATATAGTAAAATTTAATCACTTTTAAAAGTCTCTGTGACTGTACCCTGTGAGTAACTTTCTATTATTTCAAAACTTCTAAAATATTTACTGCGGAATAAACGGTTCTGTTTTCCTTTCTTCTTTCCGATCGTCGTTATTGATTTATAAGTCAGTTAAATGTCCTTTGTGGTTGTGCTTTCAGTGAACCGAGCTTTGTTTTTAAACTGCGTTTGTTTATTTGTTCTTTTATGAGGAAGCTGTATAATTTTGTATGAAAACCTCTTAAAATTATAGTCGGCTATGCTGCGTGAAAGTTCTTAAAAACTCCTGGAGGCCAGTTGTTTTCTTTAATTCGTTTAAAGTTCCATTTTCTTGGTAAAGGAACTATTCCTAAGTCGACCACAACTACTAAAAATCATTCCTTTTGGCTTCGTCGTAGTCGGGTAAAAACACAAAACCTAGCAGGAAAGCCGCTCAATCTATTTTCACTCGCCGGTTTATACGTAACTATGAAAATGCTTCCCTAATTGGATTGGTAACCATTTTCACAGATTTACAAAGAAAGCTAGTCTGACATAGAGATTGGGCGACTAATTGCACGACCCCTTTCGGAATTGCTCTTTAAACAAAAGTTGCGAAACATAGCATCAGTTTGTCATGCTAGAATCATATTTCACACACAATCTGCTTAAAATGTTTCCAACAACACAGAATCATGTTGCGGAAACAATTGTTTGCAACATTGTCTGGTTTACTATGACCTCTAATAAAATCGTGGTAAAAACAATGTCATCATAGTAAAAGATCAGATACATAATATGGAAGGTCAAACGTTAAGTGGACCATCCATACTAAAATAAGTACATATCAGGTATCATCTAATGGACCGCCCAAGATAATCTGGCAGCTCTATTAATGACGGACAAAGCTCTTAATACATGTTACGCCGATCTTCCAATCTCGGATAATACGGGTAATAAGTTACGCTTCAATAGAAATGTGTCCAACAGATATTGGGTTCCGTCGTCGATAATGGCGGCGTCTTGTTAACAACCAATAAAGTATTTACGGAGCTCGTGGTTTAATAATAATTGCCTCTGGGTCGATTTTTAGGTTAAGACGTACCTACTTGCTTAGGTAGGTCCGTTGATGGGTGGCCAGTGGCCACTAATTACATATGAGGATACTCCGTGCCTCGGAAAGCACATTAAGCTGTTGGTCCCGGTTGTTGACAGTCGTTACAGCTAGTCCGTGGCTTGGAAGTCTGACGACCAGTATTTCTAAAGGCTTTTCTCGTATTCATCATCATCATCATCATCAGCCTTTAATGTTCCCACTGCAGGGACTCAGGCCTCCTCTCTTTGAGGGGATGGGCTATAATCTACCACGCGGGCCCAGTGCGGATTGGTAGATGTCACATGTCTTCGAATTTTTTGGTTCTAAGACATGCCGGTTTCCTCACGATGTTTTCCTTCACCGTTTTGAGAGCAACGGTGATGAAATAAATTACACAAAGTAATGCGCCTGTCGGGGTTCGAACCCACGACCTACTGTTCGTAAGTCGGGGCCGCCACCACTGGGCCACCGCTGCTCTCGTATTACCCAGGACTAACTAGATTGCGGTGGTCAGATAAGCAGTCGCTCCATGTAAAATAATGATTTTCAGCTGCCACCGGTTAGACCGGAAGCCGACCCCAACGTAGTTTGGAAAACGATAGGCAGATGAAAATGTCTAAGGAAGGATGCGTCAAGATTTCTCTAAACATAAATATTACGTATCTTCGCTAACGTTACTACAGACAAAACATTTCTACCTAAGACATAAGACGTACGCCATTTGTTTTATAGCCTCTATTGATTAAACAATAAGTGTTTTGATTAGGAAATGTGGAAGGAATCCAAGACGCTCAAGAGCTATTATTCTGCTGATTAAAGGATAATCGCCTTTCACCAGCGGTTAGGATATTTATTTGATTCCTAAATCATCCGATCCTGACAGAATGGTGTCGGGTTGGAGCCAAGTACCTATGTACTTCGCGCAAAGCAGTTGTTTGTAAGATTTTATATTGTGCATCTAGTTGTTTATATTTTGCTCTTAATCATTGCTTATTGAAAGCTTATGTAACTTCTTCAGCTATTTTCGCAACTAAACAATTATTGTTGGGTATCAGCAATGCATACTCATCATCCTGCCCTTGCCCCAATTTTATTTGGGGTCGTCGCAACATTTTTTTTTTTTCTTTCATTATTTCCTGTAAATCGTCATGCTATCAGTTACTTATTTTTCCTCCATATCACCTCACAAAATCCATGCATCTTTACTTAGGTATCCATCTCCATTCATCATTTTCCTGCCCTTATCCCATGTCATTTGGGGTCGGCGCAACACGTTTTTTCCTTCCATTCTGCCCTGTCAGTCGTCACGTTATCATTTATTCCTTCATATCATTCCTTACACACTCCATCCATCTTTTCTTTGGTCTTCCTCTCCCTCTCCATCCATCCACATTTATATTCTGAATAACTTTTTTAGTCACATGCGATTCATCCCTCCTCATCACATGCCCATACCACGACAGTCGATTCCCTTTTAACTTTTCTGTAATTGGCGCAACTTTCTAAACTCCATTCATCAACATTTATAATTATTATACTACAATAAAATAATTGTAACGTGCTTGACTGCATCGGGGGCATCGTAGTAGCGAAAACGTAGTTTACACTTAAACATTTTTTGGTATTTCAGACTTCAGGATAAAAATGTCAACTGAAAATCCGATTTGAGCACGCGTTTTCGTGTCGATTCACAATCTGAAGTATGACATTACTGAACGCGACTGTCCTATGAAAAGAATAATGTGAAATCGAGTACCTACCACAAAGGATTAATCATACATTTTTATTTCACTCTGCTAGCAATATAGCTGAGAGAACTTTTCCAATTTCATCATGCCTAACTCGTACGCTGCATTTCATAAAAAATACATGCATTGAGTTCAGTCTCATGAGTACCTATACTACGGTCTACGGTACACAGAGCACGTCCCTGAGTAGTTGGGATAATGGTATTTAACACAGGAATACTCGCTTTAAATATTTCTTGCGATTTTTAAAGAGATGCTTTTAGTGAAAGTGATTTTGAAGAAATACAAAAAATCTGTTATTGTCCCTGTTACGCTCAAAGGATTAACATAACATACATCGACCTACTTCTTCTGTTTGAAGCTATTTTAGGTTTTAAATAGGGGGATGTCGGGCCCAGTAGGTGGCAACGTCAATAATATCAACAGTGGTGCTTCTAACCACAGTGACACAGTGGCCACTGTCATATTTTTATATATAACTATGAACACATCGGACAGAAGGTATTCGGTAACACAAAGGATTTTTCGTGTGGCTGAAAAACTGTGGACTATACATGGGTACACGTATTTATATTTTGGACGCAAACCGCGTCGACCACAGCCTTCGACATTTCGCACGTGATTGGACGTCGTTCAGCCACGCTAGGGCTTTATAGGAAATTACCCGTAGGCTTTACCGGCTTTGTCTGCAAAATGTACAGGATTATAACCACGGTACGAGATTCTAGAAGCTTTTAAAAAATATATACCTTTTTGGTCGGTATGACCGCGTGTTTACGCAAAAAGGTTACCTAGAAACAACCCAAATATGTTATTTATATTTATAAACGTTAAATATTTAAAGCCGATTAGCATATTACTTTAGTAAAAGTATGTGAACCTTTTGAGAATATTCAGGCCCGTGAAGGCACCCAAAATAATTTGGTAAATACGCAGCATTTATTATTCACGCTTCGATAGCAATCTACTGCGGTCGAATCTAGAAACATTTCGGAAACGTCGAGATAAATATTATATCTTCATGTTTGAATCACCTCAAAGGTATGCATTCGTATCAGCTCAATCGTGCACCGTTTATCACATGAACTGATATTGCGGCGCATGTGATCTTACGTGATTTCAGTAACGATCTCTATAAATTGTAGCACAAAACACTATTTAGATGTCCAATTTTACATAATGGAAGTGTCTGAATACAATGCGGCGTGCGTTACCTACTTACGGCAACAATGGCTCCGACCGCCATATCGCGCGAAACAACACGAATCGACGCTTGCGCACAGTCAGTGAACCTCCGTAAAACAATACACACGTGCGGGTCAACAGCTTCCTCTTCCGTCCAAACTCGTTGACCGTGATTAACATTATGTACTTTATAAGTAGGTATAATAAAATGATAACAATATGTAATGTGATTTTCTATTTGTTGCAGGAAACGTCGCAAAACCTAGAACTCGCCGACCCCTTGAAGCACCACACCCCAAGACTGAAAGCTCACTGCCGTCTTCCAAAGTATCTCCTAAAACTACTTTAAATTTATCTTTTGGAATCAAATCGACTTCGCTTAAGTCTTCACCCTCTAATTCTACTCCTCAAAAGACTTATGACAGGCGTCGAAGCCCTGAATCAGGTTCCAAACCTAGTTGCATACCTCTTTCCAAGAAATCCGCTGATAGAAATTTACGGACATCTACATCACCGGTTAAGCAGGACTTAACTCGAGATACAATATCTAGCAGATCGAAGGCTGAAACACCTAGAAGTAGAACAACTCGAAAAAGTCCAGAAAAAGCCAAGAGTGACACAGAAAACAATCGTATTGATCGAAGACATCGAGCTCAAAAAGATAGTGAAAGTCTTAGCGAAAAATATCATTATTCAAAGAAAAGACTGACTAGTTTAGAAAATAATTCTCCAAGAAAATCGAATGAAACTAAACACGTTTCGCCTAAAAATCTTTTGAATGGTACTTCCAGAGCGAATCAGGAACCAAATGTTAATGCTTGTGGACTAGAATATTCTAAAGGAACGAAAATGTCGACGCTTCACGAAACTGTGAGACCGCATAGTTCCAGACTTTCCCAAGAGATGGACAGCTTAGCTGCGTTGACTAAACAGACATTAGATAGGGTTAACAAATTGTCGAATAACTTAACTAGTAATAAGATAAATTTAGACACTTCTGAGCCTCGTTTCGAATCCATATTCGCTCCTAAATCTGAACTAAAACACACCAATCACGCATATAATTATGGATTAATTAATGAAAGGCCGGTACATAACAGAGGAGTAACAGAGAGGTTAAGAGATATAGACACGGCTGCTCAGAGACTGATTGATTTTGAAAAGCAAAGTGCAATGTTTTCTGATCTCAATAACGATACGTCTAGTCAAAGTCGCCATCTTGATACTTCGTCAACGTCCTGTAGTCATACGCCCGTGTCTATCTTAAAACGAAAGTCTATCCACGAAGACAGTGCTGCATCTAATAATACTAATCAAGCCATTGCATCTCCGCCGGTTACATTTTCACCTAGCGTAGTTGAACCGCGAAACGGTCGTTCTGACAGCAAGCAGCGACAAGGTATTTTAAAGAAACGCCGAAGCTTGGATGAGTCTCAAGTAGCTCGGAGGAGGTCCTGTAGCCCAGAAGTATCCTTTGCCGAGGATGGTTCTTTAGAAACGAACAAATCCATATTAAAAAATAGGCGATCATCCCTAGAAGACGTTGTCAGGAATAGATCGCCTGATGGTCAAATTCAAGGAATACTTAAAAGGAAAATGAGCAGAGAAGAAGAGCAGCATCTTACTGATGACTTATCTCAAAGCTCACCAGAACCCCATGGAATATTGAAACGAAAGTCTAATTCTAGTTCTAGTAGCAGCACTGCCTCATCCCACGTTTCTATTGCTCAAGCTGTGTTATTAGCAGCAGCAGGTGGTGCAGAAATCATAGAGGACGATAAAGAAACTGTCAGACCAATACTGAAGAAAAAGAGTTTTTCTGAAGAACGACCATGTCTTGAAGATATCCTATCTGATACGCCCAGACCCATACTTAAGAAAAAATCGACCGAATTTGATGATTTCGATTTCGACCTGCCCAAGAAACCGATCCTGAAGTCATACAAAAAGTTGTCTGGAGACGAAGGACATGCTTCTAGTTTCGATTTGAGCGAAGACGACCGAAGCTCCCGAAGGCCTTCACTCCTACGCTCCAGGACATCTGATCACTCGGGATCGGAATGTGAAGCAGCAGTTAGACCTATTTTAAAGCAGAGAGGTTCGAGTTTGACTAGGGAACGCAGCCAATCGCCGCGCCCACGGCTCTCTTTTTGCGCGGACAACGATGCGAACATTATTAGTGTGACGAATTTCAGTTGCGACGCGAACGACTTGTCGGCGGCTGGACCGCGACGAGTGTTGAATCTCGCGCCCGCTCCCAACCCGGAAGAGTTACCGAGTGCAGTGCTCCGACGGAGGAATCTTCGCCCTAAGACGAACCCTCGATCAAAAAGCCTCGCGTGTGATGTGAACGATGAGTTACTATCTATCCTGAACAACCGCCGGTTAAAGGTTGAAGAGAATTGTGAAAACGGATTTTGTGAACCCTGGAATCGGACAACTAACAACGCAGCTGGAGAAGATAGCAAACCTAAATCGTTTCCATCGATTGCCTCGAGAATAAAGTCCATGGAACAAGCACTAACTAAAGACCTCCTGTCACCGAAAGAGCAGCCCTCCACTTCTAGGGCAAAGACCCGTGACAAGGAGCGCTTCAAAACTCAGCCCATTACTGTAGAAGAGATGCGGTCGATAACATCCAGGTAAGACTTTATTTATTTTTACTACTTTAGCACTCAGTAACTTTTAAATGCGGAATGTATTTAGATCACATATTCAAAGTCATTGCATCTGTCGAGATTCGTCCCACACGCCGCCGCGTGCACTAGCGTGTTTATTGTTTGTTTGTGATCACATTTTAAATCAAATCATCCTTAATGTTGTCGTCTGTCTTGATAAGTGATGAATGTTCTTTTTGTTTATGCTGGAATGTCTTTATTTCTTATGAACTGACATCCTTAAATATGACTTTCTTTGTAAAGGTGATTGTGCTGCCGGTGTACGAATCTAAAAGTTGGCTGGTCGCCATTATTTTGATGGGTTAGCGGCCCACGCCACACGTGGGCTGTGTTCATCGAATGTGTTGTTCCAAACACTATACATTTCACTGTCCAGATGGTTAGTTAGTCATCATGAAAATGTTTTTACTTTCATGTTTGCATTATCATTTCCTACTACTGCAATTGGAAGTAATAACTAGCGTAGGTAAATAGAACACGTGGCAAAACAAGCTTGTAATACCTAAGTAAATAAAGAAACTCGGTATTTGTTTGTTCGGGCTGTAGATTTGTTGAATGTTTGTAAAAGCTTTACCAGAGCGCACATTCAATATACGAACTTAATTTAAATTCAAACAAATCTACTGCTTCTTTAGTAATCGAGTTCAAGTATTTGAAGGTTAATCCCGTAGCTCTAATGAGAATTCTAGACGATGTTTTCGTAATTAACTGCCTCATGAAAACCTTACACAAACTTTGTGTTAATTTTTGTTTTTCGTCGCTCTGACATCATCTCCGTTGCTTCAGTTTACTGTTTGATTCACGCCCGCTGTAGACAGCGTAAGAATTAAATTTGGACTGTGTAGAACGTTAAATTGTTTGGAAAATTGTTTGCGTACTTTAACTTCCTGTGCACGGATTCTTTGTATAAAGTATGCATCGTTTAATTTTGGATTGTCAGCTCAAAGACATGTAAGTCATCCGTTACTTCCATTTGCTGTCACTATTAGGTCACTAGCTACTTTGTCTGTAGTTACTGTGTGTGTCCAGGCCAGACGGAAATATGAGTCTTCTACAAAATTCAATCAAAGTTTTCTTATTGTTTTCCACCGCATAATGAAAGAATAAATTGTTTTATTAACTAGATGTTTTCACGATTTGATAGAGGCGTTTGTAGCCATGTGAAGTAATTAAAATGGCTTGTAATAACAAAAATATACGTTTGAACTCACAAAGGTTCAGTCATTTAATTATTATTCTGCAGTGCTTGTTACGTTAAATATGTTTGGAAATATCGTAGACACAAAATAAACGTCAAGATGATAATATTTAAAAAGAAACGTCCTCAAAAAGACTTCCATGAAAATGGCTCTTTGTTATCAAATTCTATTGTTATTATTATGGGAGGAATGTACCTCATGTTATATTATGTTCCCTTGATTGTTGTTGACAAAACATCTTTTTATAGCGTTGGCATTACCTATTAACAAATGCTACCGCATTATTCATCTCGCGACTTGGCGTTGTCTCTAAGAACTATAATAAGAATAAATCCAAATATGCCATTAGCCGTTGCGAGCTGATTGCCTTCATCATCTGTTGCGTCAAATCAACAGTTGTTCCCATCTTGTTGCTTTGATTTTCTTTCATACTTCATTGATTCATTGTAATTAGTATTAGTTCGACATGGTGCTGTAACATTCGCCGAGCGGGCGCTGTCTTGATGACGGAAATAAGCGCTCCAGTCGTTAGTGGGTCAAGCACTATTTCTGGCTCTGTTGTGCTTCAAAGCACGCATCAAGAGTTTTATGAGCGCTTCGGCTGTGCGCCTGACTCCCGAGCCCTTAATGCCATCCATTGAAATGCAGCTATCGCCCGATGTGATCTACATTTCAAACTGCACTATTATAGAAAATTTCAATATTCTCTCACTGCGCAATCTGCTCCGTATTGTATCCGCGTTATTAAATCACAGCACGCCACTGAATATCATAATTATGATGAATATGGAAGTAAATATTGTAGTACTATCCGCGAAACTATAAAAACAACTCATAGAAAATTATGACCGTCGGCAGCCCAACAATAAATCGCATTGAGATCGAACCTCGATCGATAACATTCAGATCGAGAACAGACATTTATATTTAGATTATATTGCCGATGGTGTCAAACTTCCCTAAAACGATAGATCGGCGACGCCGATCCTATCACTCACGCCATAATTCATCGAAATTTATGAAGGCGAGCTGAAACAGCGACCGTCTCTTTCTTATGTACGGGTGTGTTCTACTTTAAAACATTTCTTTTCTCATTTCGCAGTTTGGAGCCGGGCCAAGCGCGTTTCCAAGCGTTCGGCTCCGCGGGCTGTAGTTTTCCGAGCCGACCCGTCGAGTCCGGTGTTGCTCCCTCTACCAGGGGCCCTTATCCCCTACCGGGGGAACCCGAACGTGATCCTTTCGCTGACTTCGCGCAAGCTTTGGATTCGCCACCGTACGGAGTGAGTTCGTTCAGTGCCAAGTCTCCGACAGCGGGCAATTGTTTGTCAGACGGCAGTACCAAGGACGACAGTTACGGCGAAGCCACATTTCTAGACTTCGAAAACATCGACGTGAACGCTGCGAGGAAACAGTCGACTTTGGACGAAATAGAACAAGAAGTGAACAAAGTTCGCGTTGCGCTGGACGAGGACAGTCGTGCGCTGGAGGAGGACGAGAGACAGCAAGCCGAGGCTGACAACTGGAGCCTGAATGTGTCTTGTGATAGCGGTGTATACAACCGCGCTTCCTCCAGAGATTCCGGACCACATTCCGGTAAGTGTTCTCTTAAAATTCACAAATCATGCTGGTCGAATTGTTAGTTTATTAAACTCGTAAACTTATTTTAGTCGGAACGAGTGTGCAGAGCTATAATGTAAAACATCGATACGCTTATTTAGTGCGTCCAAGAGTCCCAACTGTCAGTGTCATAAAGTAAGCATGTGAAAGCGATCAGTTGTGTCCGGCGCGGCCGGCGGTAACTTGCGGTTTGTTTACGTTCTGTTTGGTAAAATTAGATTTACCGAATGCGCCGCTATTCGTATTAGGTCGGTTTTGAAAATAAACACAGTATAACCTTGCAGATGTCTCTCGACCCACTTATTTGGGTCAATGTAATGCACGTGTTCTTTGTCAAACGTCATTGCATTACTTGAAGGTAGATTAATCGGTTATTAAGCGATTTGTGTCGTTTTTTACGGAATTCGTTTTTGACATTGAACAAGTGAAAAACGTTTGAATAGGGTATAATTGTACACTTTCGATAGCTTGCTGTTTATATGCAGGCGTGGTGTTTACTCTCCTTGACGGTTTTTCTCTCAACATTCCAGGCGAGGAGCTTGGCTTGATCGAGAGCCAGGAAATCAGAGAGAATCACGCGACGAACAGCAGCAGCAACGAGTGGTCTTCTTCATCTATCGAGCGTGGTCTTCTCGCGATGGACCGTGAGAGGAAGTCCACTGAAACCGAGGCTCCAAGGAGTCCCGAGGATGCAGGCAGTGATGACGAGGGGAGGGAGCCCCCCGGGTTCGCACTTGGCCTCGTCAAGAGCAACAGTGTGGTCGCCCGCGCCAGCATGTGGCAACAGCTGCAGCAACAGGCTAAAGGTAATATTTACTCTCGGTCAACCTTTACAAATACATCGTAAAACAGATGTTCTTATAAAAGTAAACTTGGTGTATAAGTACTTCATATTAATTCATAACCGCTGAACGTAGCATGAATATCGGTAACGCATTTATAGATATTCGTCTTATAGAATCGAATATATCCAGATGATTCGAAACTACGTACGTGAGTCATATTTTATAGTGTATCTAACCTTGCCCTATAATAATCTTGTGCAATGTACGTTCCAGGAACTCCGAAACCTCTGCTCCGTCACAGTCGCTCCAAGCTAAAGGAGGGACCTTCAGTGGCGGACAGGTTCAAGAGCCAGCCGATCTCGTTCCCGGCGCCCGAAGTCACCCCGACTGAGCCCTCAGTCGAGCCCCTCCCTCTCCCTCAGTCCAAGAGCACTGCCAACGTGCTAGACAGAGACGAAGATGGTAAGTCTCCACTTATTCCACGCTAGAATAACGCAGTTTCAATAGATTTTTATTTTGAGTTTTTTAAATTTTCGAAATTCAAATTTTAAAGTAAAGAAATTCAAAGGCATGTAAAATTTGCATTACATTCAAGAGAACCGCTTCCTGTCTTATGTATCGTCGGCTTTTGTTTCTTTTTTGCATGTCCTCGACTACTCTACTATGTGTATGTCCCGGGCTCTATCGTAAACACACAACTGCACAATGTAATGTAAATACGCACAAATTCACCGGTGGCAGCTAAGTTAGACGAAGACGATCCTGCGAAGATGTCGCTGTCTGACAAGATGAAGATGTTCAACTCGAAGCTGACGCACAAGCCGCCGGTAGCGGGTGCGAGACAGCGGGAGGAGAGGACTGCGCGGGCTACCCGTCTGCGCACCATGCCTGTCCTGGCCAGCCAGCTCCAAGAAGCACTGGAGCAGAACGAACGTCTCACCAAGTCCTTGACCCACGAGGACGTACCCCGTAATAATGATTTTCAATTGAAAATGGAGCTGTTCCGTTCGGCCAGCGCCAAGAACACGTCTTTAGAGTATATTATGAGGCAGAACGCCAAGTTTAGGAGCTTAGGTCTGATTTGTTCATTATTATGAGTGGTTTTGTCGTTTGCTTGAAGTTTCGCTTCTCTGGGTTCGATTGGTACTAATATCACAGTTTTAGTCGTTAGTTTTAAACAGTGCATGATTATTAACTTGCACGTTCAATATTATTTTAACTAATAATGTTTATTACAGTGTGGGTGTTGTGTAGTATGTTATAAACTTATAATTTAACCGTTATTTGGTCGAGTTCTTCTGTTATGTTTTATTATAAATTATTACTACTATTGCAATATTGAATAATAGTAGTTTATGCGACTGTGCATAATGAAGGGCATTACAACACAAGTGTGGGTTTAAGAAACGAGCCGAAGGCGAGTTTCTTAATAGCATCACACGAGTGTTGTAATGCCTAATTATGTATAGTTGCATACACTAATTTATCTACCCGAATATCATAAGGGCTCTATGATGGGTTCAGGAACCATAGGGAAATGACCAGCATTGTTACCAGTGCAATGCAATAAAAAATAAACAGGTTATTAGTTGCATTCGTCGCTGCATTTACGATATCTGGCGGAGTGTTCATGTTAATTTCTGAGTCACTATCACTCATTTTCGACAGAAAAAAAGAACTTATCAGAAAATTTGTCTACTCGTAACTGGAAATAAAAAGCTAACGAACAAATGACAGCTCGAAATGGCGGCGTTTCGGATATCTGTCATTTTTTTTAAATCATAGGCAAACGAACAAAGTCACTATTCTTGTGTCACTCGAGATCAAAATTTCGTGCGATTTATAATTAAAATCATACTGAATTGGGGTTTCGTATCGATAGGTATCTGTTTTAATGTAGATACTAGAATAGTAGTGAGTGTGCTCACTTGAATTTGACACCTGTTCCAAATTTAAACTCATAACCCACTGTTTTCAGTAGGTTATGAGTTCATTACAGTTCTGTTTATTTCTGCTGGTTGGTAATGCTGGTCATTGCCTATGGTTTTTGAACGCATTAGAGAGGGTTTATGGTATTTGGGTAGATAAACAAACATAACGTTACGAAGCTTGAGTAACAATAAAATTACACTTGAGTGCATGCACCGTTGCGCGTGATCCTAATATTCCGTAAAATCTACTGATATTTTGACATTAATCATAACATTTCACGGACCACAGCCCATATATTTTGAGTTAAATAATCCAGTTACCTTGTCCCGGTGTTACTCATCAATATAATTATACTCTGTATTTCAAATCTCTTAAACGATGGTGTGTAGTTACGTCAACAAGACATGGGGACTGTCAAAATCCATGTGGTTGCGTTTTAAAGGTCGTGACAGATAGTATGTAGGCGGAGACGGCACGAGAAAGCAAGATTTATTTTAGATTTTTTGTCTTATGTTACATTGTTTTTAAATTGTATTTATTGCTACACGTTTTTCTTTGTGTTGTAAGTATTTGAAGCTTCTCTAAAAACAGCAGATAAGAAAAATATCAGAGACGTTACTTTTATGAAGACTTCAAAGTGACTCGAAGATAATTTAATTGTAATAAAGATCAGAAACTCCTCTCTGAGATACGATTATAAAAGTTACTAGAATACAAATCCTAGTGCATTTCAGCGAGTAATCACACTTTCTTGAGTAATTTTAATAGTAGGTAGAATATACGTACAAACACAAACTCAAACTCAAAGCATTTATTTCAATTAAGCCATTACAGGCACTTTTGAAAGTCAGAAAAAAAAAACGAACGAAACTACGAGTGCAATACGTCATTCCGAAAGCCACCACGCCGAACCACACGCCACCGAATGCCCCAACAAAAACAACTATCGTCCTTCGCCGCAACGTAAAAGCTTCACTAATAAACTAAATAAACATATAATAATAAACCATCGCTATTCGACGGGGTGCTTTGTATATACGGGACCATAACCCACCTATTCAGTTTCTAACTAAATCCTTATATTTCAGACCTAGCTGATGATGATTCTCCGACGGAGCGAGCCCAGAGAATGATAACTCCTGAGGTCAGGGGCATCCTGAAGTCAGGGTCCACTGTTGTTCCTCCGAGACCCAAGACCCTGGCTAAGGGGGAAAGCTCAGAGGTTTGTACAGTTAGTATACAGTTGTTTAGTTTTTATTTTACTCTTTAAGCGTATAAATATCCCTTTGCGGTGCTTTCAAGAAATTGCCACACTTGTTGACTTTATAATCGGCTTGAGATCACCATTTTAGTCGTATTTAATATTACAATGTGGCGGGTTTAGTCGTCCGTATCAAAACGAGGTGATTATCGTATTTGTTGCCTTTATTTTATGGATTCAAAGCCCTTGCTGATCGGCTCATGCCGATTCCGCGTCGATATGTGTGGTTAGTTCCTGAAAGTGTTATATTTTCCCCTATGCCTTATGTTCCCACTAAAGTCAGACTTCTATCCGTAGGAGTGAAAGTCCCACAACCTGGGATTTAATATGGAATGGCTGGTTTAATTTACAAACAAACCACTAATATAACAGTTAGCCAAGAAACAAATGTATGCGATTAGGTACATGTCATTTTCTTTATGTTTCTAGACATATTTACAAGAAGTTCAAAATACGATTTGATAAGTAGATCCTCAGGTTAGTTGCTCAATACTCTTTTATTGCTAGTAAGTTATCGAAGTAGGATAAAGTAGATTCTATAAAAATACTTTTATTGAAATGTTGCTCATACATACACAGTTTTTAGCTTTCACAGTTTATAACCAAACTAATACTGTCATTTACGGGACTTCTTCCGCGATTATCCTTTATTATGATTCCCGATATTCGTAGGTACAAACAATATACGTTTACCTATAGAACGTGGCATCCAGATTAACAGCCGGTGTCGTAAAAAGGACCACATAAAGCCTAGTGATACTGTGAGTGTGTTTTGCCTTGACTTTGTGTCGAGTTCCAGCAGTGCGCATAGCAAAAGACTAAAAATAAGCGTACTCCATAGATTTTTCAGCACAATTCATTTTTGAATTAGTTTAATTTATTCAGAATTACATTTTAGGCTTACATTTTTCACCAAAATGCTTAAAAGCTAACAATAATCATATTATTACAATATCAAATTACTTCTTTATTATTTCATTTACCATCCACACGCGTTCTTCAGTCATCTTGGCGCTTACAATATATTATATACTAGCTGAACCCGCGCATGCATTGCAATGCTTTTTTTCCTACTTACCTACCACCCTACCTACTACCCTACCTACTACCCTACCTACTACCCTACCTACTACCCTACCTACTACCCTACCTACTACCCTACCTACTACCCTACCTACTACCCTACCTACTACCCTACCTACTACCCTACCTACCACCCTACCTACTACCCTACCTACTACCCTACCTACTACCCTACCTACTACCCTACCTACTACCCTACCTACTACCCTACCTACCACCCTACCTACTACTCTACCTACCTACTACCCTACCTACCTACTACCCTACCTACCCTACCTACCTACTACCCTACCTACCTACTACCCTACCTACCTACTACCCTACCTACTACCCTACCTACTACCCTACTTACTACCCTACGTACCAACCACTTTCTCACCGTTAAAACCTTCTCTGGACTTCCACAAATAATTCAAGACCAAAATTAGCCAAATCGATCCAGGCGTTGTTGAGTTATGCGCTTACCAACACATTTTGCGATTCATTTTTATGGATAGATTATATATATAGCTCTTGCTAAATATGTTTTTATGGTTTTTCGAGGAATATTAAATAATCTGCAAGTATTAGAATCGTTGGGATTACTCGTTCCAGACAGGAGGCTACGGTTGGGACCGAGGGAGGGGCTGTTTAGAGTTCCGGCAACGCGTACCAACTTATTAAAGTTTGCGCCTGTGATTCGTGCAATGAGAATACTGAATAGTGTGTCTCGGCGTTTGGACATATTTTCTTGTTCCTTGGCGAAATTCCAGAGGGAGACACTAAGTATGTTGTCCACTGTATAACTGTGATAATTGGGATTGTAATTAATGACTACTTTTGTTAACTTGGGTCTTACCTGTCACAACAAATGTATGTGTAAATCAATCAATAAATAAATAAATATTCAAAATATCGGGATCACTTAATAAAGGATAATCACGTAAGATGTCCCATAGAGACAGTATTAGTTTAGCTCGTTCATTTTCCGCCGTGTCGTCTTCTGGCTATGATATTATAAATACACCTATTTACAAATAAATAATAGCAAGTAAATTCTCCATCGCCCTAGTTCAAAACCCATTAAAAGTTACGATCATAAATTACTCCAGAGTCCAGACCTATATTGATAATCATGTAGTACAAACAAAAATAGACCAAAATACGTTAGTTAAAGACGTTATAGTCAATAAAAATAGCCCAGTAGTAGTAATGTGTAATGCTACAAGTATGCAATGGTTACGATTTTGGCTCAAACATGCATTATTGTGATTTCAATGTAATTACTAGTCGCCAATATTAGACAAAGGTCTTGGATATGATTGATTATTTGTAGGACATCCTTCTGTTGAGAAAGGTTAGTTTGGCATTGATTGAATATTGCGGATGTTCCGGATAACTGTTGAACTACGAAAAACGACCTTACTGCTACGACATAAAGGTGTTGTTTCATATTTTGGCACGATCTACGTTCTGTGATCGTCACGAGTTTGTCATATTGTATTGAAATAAACTACGTTTAATCCTGATACATACTTATACTGTTATCCGGCTCTCCCCATGGATGAATGTGAATCACTGGTAGTCTTGTTCAGATCGTCCCGCCATGTTCTACGAGGTCTACCGCGACGCCTTCTGACTCTGTTAGGGCTCTGCCTTTAATTCTATTTGAGTTCAAATTAAATCTCAAGGTAATGCAATTTCATTAAAACAATTCCTTTATTTTTCTAGGGCCTAAAAGACGAAGGCATCGACAGCTCCTCAGACGAAGACTCAGTGTCAGCCTCAAGCGTGTCATCATCAGAGAAGAGCTGTTCCTCATCTGACAGTTCCGATGAGCTTCCAGATCCCAAACCTCGAAGGTTCCAACGCAAGCCAAACAAATTGAAAGCATCCCGAACAGAATCAGACATACCGCGACATCCCGAAGCATTCCCCTGTAAGATTAAGCTACCAGGAGCGAATGAGTTGAAGGAACGTCTTACACAAGCGAAGAATCCAGACGTTAAAATCCCGATGCTCGCAAAACTGGGAAAGAAACCTTCTGAAGAAGCAAAGAAAGAAGAAGACCAGACCAGATACAGGAGGTTTGTCAAAAAGATGGACGAGCCTATACAACTGGGCAAGTTACGAAGGCCTGCGGAGAAGGTTACGCCTCCTGCCCAAGAAATCCCACCTCCTCAGATCCTCAAGATTTCTGCACTGAATCAGGTAGCGAAGGCTAAGTTCTTCGGCTTAGATCCTGGGAAGAAAGAGAAAACCATTGATGAGTTGGCCGCGGCTGTCAGAAAATACATTCCACCAGTAAGTTTATTAAGTGAAGTCTTTACTTTTTATGCTACTATGACGGACACCAACGTAAAAATATCAACTCATTATGAAGATTGTTTGTGCCACAAAGTCACAATGGTTTAATTTGCCTTTTCTCTAACTGTCTGACAGACAGCGCTCAGCTTTAAGTCTTTCAAATACGTTTCATTAATAACGAAAGTAAGCACGAAGTCATTCTGAAATGTCAACCCCTAAAGACCGCAAGGGTATGCCGCTAATGGACCTCTGACTTGGCTTTAAAAACCTTCGAGAGATATATCAAGCATGCTGGTTTCCCTGCGATAGTATCCATGCACCGAATCAAGTTATGAAATCCGCACCTGAATCCGAAAAGTCTGGGGTTCGAACTTGAGATCTATGATCCACACCACAAGGCTATCACTGCCTTAAAGGGTTTAAATATGAAATGAAAGTGTGAGGGAAGTTCGTCACTTTTGGGAAATTCCATTCAGAACACGACTTATATCTCTATGTGTACGTGAGAATCAAAATAGCGTAATGTAAATCGATACGGTAGCATAAGCATAATCAGCCCTCCTGGCCTCCTGGATAGAAAGGATTCTATGAGTGGGAATGAGCCATAATACACCACGCAGGCCCAGTGCGGATTGGACCGATTACATAACCGATACGATAACCATTCTAATAATTCCCTATATTTTATGTAATAATAAGCTAGCCATTCTAACAATTCCCTATATTTTAGGTAATAATAAGCTAGCCATTCTAATAATTCCCTATATTTAAGGTAATAATAAGATAACTATTCTAATAATTCCTTATTTTTTAGGTAAATTAATAAGGTAACCATACTAATAATTCCCCTTATTTTAGGTAAGCAAGTCAATATCAATACACACGATGGAGGTACCGGGTTCCGGCAGCGACGGAGAGAGCAGCGGCGGGCGCGAGGTGCGACACATTAACAGCAGAGTTAGACACAGGTCAGTTCACTTCTGTATTCGATTTAGAACCACCTGGAAGCTAGTGACGGGTCCTGGCTAGATATAAAAGCTGGTCGGATCAATCTTCTGGCACTTGGCTGGTAACATCTGAATACATACCAGCAAAGGCGCCATGCGGCCAGGTGCTTCAATATTAGAACGTTCGTTTTATCTAGCAACTCGATACTTGACTCACCATAGTATCTTAATTGAATACTGATAATAGGGGAACGGACTGACTCAAAAAAATAGAATTCTGTTTAGTCCGTCAGTTAGATCAAAGAGTGGGGCTTGAAACGTCACTTGAAGGTACAAAATGTACTATCATATGACGTCACACGAGTTTTCGAAGCACTGTATCGTCTTCATTTTTTGTTTACGTGAAAAAGAAATAATATGTGGTCGATATTTTTTGGAAATTCGAAGACATGTGATATCTGCCAATCCGCACTGGGCCCGCGTGGTGGATTATAGCCCAACCCTCTCCTAGAGAGGAGGCCTGAGTCCCTGCAGTGGGAACATTATAGGCTGATGATGATGATGATTTTTTGGAAATCTATCTGACGGAGTAATTAGTTTTTTTTTGTTCGATCCCCTGTTGTTTAATCAAGTGAATTAGCAAGAGTCATCTACCCTACTACGTGCTATAAGCTCTAAGCCCAGTGACCACTATCGGCTTTTGTACCACTGGTTTCGCGACGCTCTAGGTATCTTAATACCATAATATCAGGACAGATGTCGCTACTGGGCTACTAGTAGTGGAATATTGCATTTGATATAGTTAGCGCGTTTAAAAATTCAAAGATATTTCAAACTTGAACACTTTATCTGCCGAGTTTTATTAAATAGAAATTACTATAAAATAAATTAAGTATTATGAGGAAAACATGTTATATTAAACTATGGCAAACTTTTTTTATTCTGTGACGGCATCATTTAACTGTGTGTTGTATTCGTAACTTACATGTAAAAACAAAGGCTATTAATATTTGCAACAAGATATGCAAATTATACTAAAACGATAAAAATCACTGTTTGTAAATTCTCACGCGTTCTCATATTTTTTGCACTAGAAATGTATCATGATACATCACACCTGCAACACAATATGTAACGATAGCCAGATAGATAGTACACACGTATACCTACTAGACTGAATAATAATAAAACAAAAAGTTACCACAATATGGATATTTACAGAACATCAACTCCATACAGTGAGTAAGAACAGCACCTGTTCTTACTCACTGTATGGAGTTGACGCACACAGTTAATAGACGCTTAACGAAGTCGAGAGTCACTTGTCATCCAAAGTAAAAAAAAAAACATTTTTTCCTTATGACAGTCCTTCACAATGCTTGCGGGGGTCACCATTTCCCAGTGAACCACCTGGGACACATTATTAAGATTTTTTTGAGGGTGGGATATCATCAAATGACGCCTCCCGCTCTGGGTGGAGCGGAAGGGAGTGTCAGACTTTTACTGACTAAAAACCACCCATGTTCCTTCTTAGCCGTTCATGTCCGGGGCCGCGGTATCTCTTTCGAACAACCCGTAGCCCCGAAGTACGGTAATCGCAAACTGACTGAAATATTGTCAGTAGCCAGTACTCCTGAATTGTACAAGATTTATCGCTCGATAACTGAAACTCAGGATTTATTTCAATAGGGGATCGGACTGGGTCAAAATAATATGATTCTGTTTAGTCCGTAAGTTAGATTATCGAAAAATATTGAATACGTGTTTTTTGTTTTATCAAATCAATAAAAAATGACGAAGATAAAACGCATCAAAGATCTTGGAGTGGGGCTTGAAACGTCACTTGTGTCGTCAAAATGTACTATCATATGACGTCACACGAGTTTTCGAAGCACTGTATCGTCTTCATTTTAAGTATATGTGAAAAAAGAAAAAATACTTGTCCAATAATTTTTGGAAATCTATCTGACGGACTAATTAGTTTTTTTTTTTGTTCGATCCCCTATTAGACGATTACAGGCATTGAGATACAGGAAAGTACTGTAGTTTGCACGTTCCAAAGCGTAGATCTTGAAGATGATTTTAATTGAAGAGATGTTGAAGAATGGGATAGAAACTATATAGATAATGTGGAAACTATGTAAAATAAGACGTGCTTATTAAGCCTGTACAGACTAAAAAGATAAAATCAAGTTTGAACCCAACCTTCTGTACATCTATCTATTCTGTGATATTACACAAAAAATAAAGCAACCTAACACATTTGTATTACTTGACGTAATAATGAGTTATTAGACAAGTTTTACACATACGTGTGTTGTTTTACGTAATTAATTTATTAAAATGATTATTATTATAATGAGGTTTGTGCCATCTGTTGCGTATCAAGGCAACAACCTTGATACGCAACATTTGCAAACTTAAACATATGCAGTGAAATATGTATATAATATATAGAAATATTTTGGCTGTCAGCTGATTGTAGAGGGAATAGCCCTTGACTTAAAAAATATTAAATTGCACAAAACTGGTATGAATTTTGGGTCAGAAATTTCCATAGAAGATGCTGTTTGACTTAGCCAATACTTTGGTTAATAGATTTGATAGTCGCCTTAAATGCTAGAGTAGCCTCTTAGATTTAACGAAGGTCTTTGATACACATATAAGATCAAGTTGAGATGCTTATCAGTACTTCCTTCATATAATGTTCTGTGTTTTAATGAATTTGATTGATTAGTTCTACTTTGATTTTTTGCGTGGGTCTGAATATGACATATTTAAGTTATTTCCTTGATTAGTCCTACCTAGATTTAGGTAGTTAAATTGACTTAAAAAGACTTATGTTTATCCGTTTCAATCAGCCAATTTTTGATAGGTCATCACAACATCATAATAAAAGTATCATAATCTCTTACTTGCAACTTACGAAACATTGTTTTAGTAAATAAATAATATTTGCTAAAACAATGTTTCGTAAGTTGCGCTAACAAATTATGCTAATATAAATTACTTACTAGATTGTTGTTACTAATTATAATTTTAAACCTCTTAAGATTCACATTTTCTTACTTTTTTTTTGTTATGCAGGTTGCTATTTTCAGTATGGTTAAGGTATTAATTTGTGATGGATTATTTTAGCTTTCGGTTATCCATCAATTAGCTTTGTTTCAGTTCACATGAGCGGGTATATAAATAACAAGGCACACATATAGCTTTAAAATTTATGGAAGATTGGCCCTTAATACATAAACCAATCTTGACCAGCCTTTGATTTTATTTGAAAAGAACATGGTTACAGAAACTGTGCTAAGTAGCTTCCATTTTCGTTTATCGAAAATAACTAATAAGAAATTAATATAAAAGTCGCCTTCCCTCCTCAAACTGCTAACAAAAGACACCAAAACTTACGTTTTTATGAGCTTTTATTTACCTGGCCTTGTTAGTTATTCAGTTAGTGTGTATTAGTCAAATGTTGCAACTGAATTTCAAACCATTTTCCCCCTAACCGATTGAGCTGAAATTTCGCACACACATTTGGTTCTAGTGGCAATACATTTTTATGACAGATATAAGTCGATCCTGCAACCAGCATCGCCTCCTCACGAGAGAACTCTTCAACGGTTAGCATGGACTTACGTAACTTAATTTTCTTTTCATTTTAAAACATAGTTTCCTATCCACACATCCACGTTTATTTATATCCTCTCTCATAAAACTTCGCATTCATATAATTATGACATAATATACATCAAACAATATTGATGTAGTACTTCAATCTCGCATGTGGTCGGGCTCGTCTCCGATTTTAATGAGTTCCTTGATTGGTTCCATTATAGATCTAACGCAACGTATTAGTAGAGCGCACTTTGACGGCTTTGAGTAGTAATAAGACTAGCTTTATGGCAGTGATGTGGTATTTCGTTTCTATAGCAGCTTAAAAAATGACAGCTTGTTTTTTTAAACGATAACATAATGTATTAAACACAACAATATTAGTTGCCGCTTTTATTATTTGGTGACGAACAATTGTAGGTTTATTCCGTTGTCTTAATACTGAATTGTCTTTTAAATAAAATAGTAGTTATGATATATGGTAGACCTCGTGACACTATTTTGTTCTAAAACGCATTACCTTTGACTTTTTTCGTTTATTTTTAAAATATCCTGTAAATCTTGTTTTTGTTTGAAAATGTTCCTTCGAGTCCTCATCATATTCACTTCAGTTTCCGAAAGCTACAATAGTCACTGTTTTCGCCAATTTTTTACCAGTACATACGACGATCCATCAAACTGTAGTTTTCCAAAATAACGTGGCCTCGCTTTGTATCGATTTCCCGTACAATGAGAGATGCGCATAAACTGGTTTATATAGGTTGTTTGGTCCTCCTGCGCACCACAAATAAATATAAATAGGAACTGAATATTAATACCTCATTGCCTGTTGGTCTAGTGGTTAGTGACCCTAACTGCTATGCCGGAGGTCGTGGGTTCGATTCCCACCCAGGACAAATGATTGTGTGATGAGCACGATCATTTGTTCTGTGTCTGGGTGTAATTTATCTATAATATGTATGTATTTAGAAATATATAAGTATGTTTATCAGTTGTCTAGTACCCATAACACAAGCTCTGCTTAGCTTGGGACTAGATGGCGTTGTGTGATAGTTGTGGAATATTATTATTATTATTAATTACAATTGTTCAGAAAAAATGTGTGACATTACTGCTATGCAGGTATATAACAAGTTGCCTAACGCATTCAAGGAGCTTCCTATGAACATGTTTAAAAAAAAGCTGACAAATTGGCTATTTGTGTAATTGTTTTTATGACATTAACGAATTTATGGACTTTTGTAAAAACTAACATGATAATTTAATTAATTATGACATAAACTTTCAATTTTCTATTCGCTATGACATCAATTTCAATTCTGACCTGGACATTTAATTTACATGCTTATTGTGTTGACATTCAATTTTAGATGTTTATACCTATTATTTATAATTAAATTGGCATGTTATTCACTAAAATATTAACTTCAATAGTAAAACTAACATAATATTTGTACACCAGATTATATGGTAGAATGTAAGAAACCTTTTAACGAACCTAACACCATACAATGTACAACTACATTCTGACAAATAAATAAATTATAATTCTAATTCACACTTTGCTATGGCGTCCGCTCTTTACTAGCGCTCATTTATTTAAACTTCCGTTATCGCGCTCTATAGCTACAAAACACTCTTAGTACTCCAACAACCGGTTCGATTCCGGCTCAGACGAAGCCGCTCTGATGAGCTTAAAGCCTCATGTGCCATCATTTAGTTGCTTAGGCTTCGCTAGGGTCGATATCCTGAGGCGATATAGCAGTACCTTGCAGAACCCTGTAGTTAGCATGTGATGACAGGCATTATGAGTACCTAAGCCTCGTATGTAATTTGGATCCTTAGGTTTGTCTAGGAGATTATGTGGGTGGTTGATGCGAGAGTACTGGGTAACTGTATTTTGAAAGATTTATTTGCACATAGAATATTTTGTTACCATTTTTGTAAATATTTAACATTATTATACGGGCTATTTCTATTAAAATGAAAAGTGTCCACCACAATTATGTCCTATTTGACCCTAAGGTTGACTGGTAGAGAATGCCTTGTGGCCTTAAGTCCGCCTATGTATATACCTACCACGTTTGTGCATGAAGTTTAAATAAATAAATAAAAGTAAAAAAAATGGTTTATGTTATTGACCACGGATACTAAGTTTAGTGTTCGTGCTATTAACCGATAAATAATTAACCCTTGAGGAGTTCTCACGTCATGAGGCAATCCTGAATCCTGAAATCCTAGTTAACTGCCTCGTTGGGCTAGTAGACAAGCACGACTGCTCTGTATGAAGTGCTGGATTTTATTCCCATGTCAGGCAAAGTTTCATTGGGTTTTTCCATCTGGAATTTTTAATAGCACCCACGGAGTCTAGGTTTGTGCCTGGTTTTGTTGGAAATAGGTCCTCTTATTCCATGGGACTAAAACATAACTGGCAAAATGTGAGTGTACAAATGCCGCCGAACCCCTCGGGAATTACAAACATGATGTTATGTTATATAATTATGTATGTTAAACGGTCCATTATCAACAAAACCATTCATCCGTCCCATAATCATAATCGTTAGTTACCCGGGTAACGGGTAAACGGTTAAGTAAGGAAAGTGATCAATTACACACGGGCCGGCGACGCAGTCGGGAAATCGTGTGTAACAGCGCATAAAATTAATCTGACTTACTAACATTTTCTAAGCTGACCAATAAACGATTTCACTTTTCTTTTGTTTTTAGTTGTGTTGACGTAATATTTAGTTGTTGGATTTGTCGCGTGAAATTGGGGGTTTCTGTTGTCTAACTTGCTCTTAATTATGTCATTGCGAGAAAGATGATGTCAAGTTTAAAACAAAAAAATAAACAGTTTTCTCTTAGACAGGTTTAGGTTATTACTCGCATTTAAAACACCGACTTCCAAAAAAACATCAAAATATTTCACTTTCGGAAATCGGTGACTTACTTGTGTTACCTTTATTTTTACTTTTTTTTGTTGTTTTATACCACACGAATAATATACTTAATACAATGTACCTAATTGAGGACCTCCTTTTTTAAGTCAGTTAAACATCCAATTTCATTTTGCTATTCATACAGTGAATATGTTTTCTTGGAAATTGCTGATCCTATTAGTTGAATATTCAGAATTGCTTAGATTTTAATGATGTAGTAGTGATTCAATAGGGGATCGGACAAAAAAAAACTAATTAGTCCATCAGATAGATTTCCAAAAATTATTGGACACGTATTTTTTCTTTTTTCACGTAAACTTAAAATGAAGACGATACAGTGCTTCGAAAACTCGTGTGACGTCATATGATAGTACATTTTGACAACACAAGTGACGTTTCAAGCCCCACTCCAAGATCTTTGACGCGTTTTATCTTCGTAATTTTTTATTGATTTGATAAAACAAAAAACACGTATTCAATATTTTTCGATAATCTAACTTACGGACTAAACAGAATCATATTATTTTGACCCAGTCCGATCCCCTATTGTAATACTATTTCATATGTGTAGTCTTAAATTTTTTGAACACAGACAGAAGTTACATTACAAAGGTGTCGTACACTTATTATAACCACATTTAGAGTATCCATCCTCAACACGACCACGTTACAATAATCTAGACTTCTAGAGTAACATTAGAACCAAATAACGTTTTTATTCTGTATCCACTTATCCAGTTCATTCGATATTTTCCGATCAAGTCCCGAGTCTTCACCGCTTTGCTGCGTCTACGCAAAGCTTTCCATCGAAAGCGCTTTACGCTCGTTTGCCTTTAGATATCGTCAAGCCGATGTAAGCGCTTCACTGGTTCAGGAGACAGGTAGAAAATTAAGTATGTACCTACCTAAGTAGTAACTTTGTATGGCAATTATTTTGCCGTCGGTTAGTGTGAACTAGACTGCCTCGTTGGTATTGCTGTGGATATAGTCCTGGGTTCAACTCCCGGGTAGAGCAAAGTGTTATTAGGTTTTTCCATCAAAAAGTTCTCAGTAGCAGCCTAGGATTCTGATTTTGTGCCCAGTTAATGGCAATAGGCTCGTCCCTATTAAGTACATAGGACTTACACGTAAAGTTAGATCAGTGTTATAAATATAACACAAATCATTACACGCAAAACCTTATTTCCAAATCAATTTCGTTATTGCTACTATTATCTCAGTACTAACTAACATAAATATTCTAAACCCCATAATAGCACGAAACTAACACATTCTTGTAAAAAGCGTACAGTTTACAACACAATAACAAAGTAAGTATAACGGCTACCGTACATTTATTATCACTTACCACGAAACGCCCGTAATCGGTTTATTACCAAAAATGGGCATTGTCTAACATGCGTTCATACTGGAAAACCACACACGCAACTTTAAAACTTATTTTCTTGGTTATAAAACCTAGTTTCCAAAGTGCCGGAAGCCGGCCGACTGGCACAGTTGCTTCCTTGCGAAATGGCTAGGAAGCCGACTCGAAGCAGCCATGTATGGTGAAACGGATCGACTCAAGTACAGGTAGACTTCGCTTTAATGTTTATAGTGTTGATTCAGAACGGAGCTCCCTATTGACCAAATTGTTGGAGTTCTAGGTCCTAACTGGCTGAACCTTTAGTGGGGTAGTTAACTGTTGGAAAGGAAGTAGAGTTATTAACAGTTTTGTTGGTTTTAGAGGTAGCAAATAAGGCTGCGTTTTGATTGTTGCGTCAAGGAACCTAGGACTACTTGGTAACTTATGCTAATATTGATAATTAAGTAGGTACTGATTATTGGGTTGATTATTGGGAGAGCAGTGGTGGCCCAGTGGTGGCGGCCCCGACTTACGAACAGTGAGTCGTGGGTTCGAACCCCGTCAGGCGCATTACTTTGTGTAATTTATTTCATCACCACTGCTCTCAAAACGGTGAAGGAAAACATCGTGAAGAAACCGGCATGTCTTAGAACCAAAAAATTCGAAGACATGTGACATCTACCAATCCGCACTGGGCCCGCGTGGTAGATTATAGCCCATCCTTCTCCTAGAGAGGCGGCCTGAGTCCCTGCAGTGGGAACATTATAGGCTGATGATGATGATTATTGGGTTCATCCATCGGGAATTTCTCAATAGCAGCCACGGAAGATGGATTTGCGCCTGTTTGATGGCAATAGGCCCAAACGCTTTCGTAGTGTCGCTGCGGTATTAACCAATCGCGTCACAGCGGGCTGCGGCCGCCGTTTCAAGTTGCGGTCGGTTTGAAATATTTCCATTAAATCAAGAATCAGTCTAACTAAAGCCTGGTTCTAAAATGGAGCCCGATTCATGCCATATGGCAAATCTAACTCAAAATATATTTTTACAATATTTCCTTTTACAAAAATCTCATTTAAAGGTCGGGAATTGGTGCGTGATTCCGTCCATTTGTGGCTCACGGGCCGCGGTATATTACTCGGAATCGATTACCAGTCGTCATTAGCAAACCATGAGCTTCTGTAGTTACGAGCGTTCAACAGTTGAAACCTTCGGGGAATCGCATTAGCGAACTTGGGTAAAGATTGAATAATTTCTCAGCAATCATTGGGTAGGTATCGAAGGTTACCTTAAGTGGCTTCCCCCTTGTTCTCTTGCATTATAAATTAGCAATACGGAAATATCTTTTCTCATATTTTCGTGAAAATACTAGCCAGGTGACTAGAGATGGGTAACACTATTGACGGCCAATTACCATTACCCCCTTTTTTTGGAGTGTGGTAAATCATCAAATGACTCCTCCCGTTCTGGGCAGAGGTAGGAAGTGTCAGACTTCTACGTCAGACTTCTACTGACTAAAAACCACCCATATTCCTTCTTAGCCCTTTGTGTCGAGGCCGCGGGATCTCTTTCGAACAACCCGCAGCCCCGACGGGCGTTCGGCCCTTGCAGGCCTCTCCGATGTTGGCTGACATCTCTTTGAGGCGCGTGTGGAACACGAACACGCCGTCGACACGGCCTGTCGTCGTTATAAGACGGACGGCCTTCGAGCTAGACGCTTTATAACCCTAAGGTTGACAAATATCAACTAACTTGACTAACCAACTAGAGCTACTTAACTAGAGACTTTAGTTCTAGTAGATTCTAAAATTCTTACTGAAATTTCAATTTTCTGAAAGTTGTCGTGAAAAGTGGTAAAGCAAAAACGTCACCGTTTAAAACTACCCGGGTACCTATTTACAAGACTATTCTACTCTGCTCTCGAGCATAAAAGTAACAGTCATTACAGTACGCAAGACGCATTATCTTGCATGCTTACATACATAATACGTGGTAGATCCAGCATCCGGGCTCCCAGTTACCTCACATTTATCTGCGGTCTTTGCGCATTATTTACTGCATCGCAGCACATTGTATTAGCACAGAATATTAGTTTAATAGTGTAGAACGACATACATTTGTACAAGATTTAAGTATCTTAAATATTTGAGTCGGTATCTCTTTCCTTTTGTCAATTACTCATACATCCGCTCCGAGCCAAATGTTTTGATGTTTCTTCTTGTGAACTATGCCGGTCATTAATTGCTGATGGTAATGAATGATTGCGTGACATAACATCATGCCTGTAATTCTCGAAGGGTTAGGCAGTGGTATACCTTATAGTACACCCACATTTCGCCAGTTATGTTCTAAGTGCCTTGTAATTTATTGGGGGCGAGTTTTTTGCCTTCAACCGGACACATTCCGTGACTGATTTACCAATAATGATTGGTTAAAAAATATCTAAGTGCGTTTTTTTTTATTACAACATTTTTTTTTCAACGCTTTGTCATGGGACTGCCTCCTTGTAAACCGATAAGGTGTTAGATTGCGTATCTGGCAAATTATTTTTCAGAATTTCTATCAGATTCGAAAAAAAGGCTAGAAAAGTGTTATTGGGATTTTCTGTGAACTCTGAAACTGTGTAGCAGAACTCTATTAGACGATAGATTTGTATTCCGTTAGTGGTAATAAAAAAAACCGTTTAATTACCCTCAGTATCATGGGAGTTAAACTTAATTGTTTAAATGTGGATGGGTTGGTGTTATCTATATCTATAAAAGCGAAAGGTCACTCACTCATTCACTCACTCACTGATTCATCACGAAATCTCGAAAACCGCTGGACGTACAAAGATGTTTTTTGGCAGGGAGGTAGTTTATGGTTAGTAGACGTCCGCTAAGAACGGATTTTGCGACAGGGCCGGATTAGGGTGGTCTAAGGGCCCTCGCAAGTTTGTATGAAACTCCTTCATTTTTTGTGCTACAATCTAGATTTTTGGCAGATACGTAGTTTATAGTCAGTGGGCGTCTGCTATGAATTAATTTTGCGACATGGCCGGATTAGGGTGGTCTAAGGGCCCTCACAAGTTTGTATGAAAGTCCTTAATTTTTCGTGCTATAATCTTGATTTTTGGCAGAGACGTAGTTCATAGTCAGTAGGCATCCGCTATAAATTAGTTTTGCGACAGGGCCGGATTAGGGTGGTCTAAGGGCCCTCGCAAGTTTGTATGAAAGTCCTTCATTTTTTGTGCTACAATCTTGATTTTTGGCAGAGACGTAGTTTATAGGCAGTAGACGTCTGCTTAGAACCGATTTTGTGACAGGGCCGGATTAGGGAGGTCTAAGGGCTCTCGCCAGTTTGTATGAAAGTCTTTCATTTTTTGTGCCACAATCTTAATTTTTGGCAGGGACGTAGTTTAAAGTTAGTAGACGTCTGCTTAGAACCAATTTTGAGACAGGGCCGGATTAGGGAGGTCTAAAGGCTCTCGCCAGTTTGTATGAAAGTCCTTCATTTTTTGTGCTACAATCTTGATTTCTGGCAGAGACGTAGTTTATAGTTAGTAGACGTCTGGTAAGAACAGATTTTGTGACAGGGCCGGATTAGGGAGGTCTAAGGGTTCTTGCAAGTTCGTAAGAAAATCCTTAATTTTTTGTGCTACAAACTTGATTTTTGGCAGGCACGTAGTTTATAGTTAGTAGAACTCTGCTAAGTACAGGTTTTGTGGCAGGGCCGGATTAGAGAGGCTTAAGGGCGCTCGCAAGTTTGTTTAAAAGTCCATCATTTTGTGTGCTACTAACTTGAATTTTGGCAGGGACGTAGTAGGTGAGTAGAAGTTTGCTAAGAACCGATTTTGCGACAGGGCCGGACTAGGGAGGTCTAAGGGCTCACGCGAGTTTGTATGACAGTCCTTCCTTTTTTTGTGCTACAATTTTGGCAAGAAGGTACTTTATAGTTAGTAGACGTTGACTAAGAACAGATTTAGCGAGTTTAGCAACATGGCCAGAATAAGGAGGTCTGAGGAATTTCACATGTTTGTAAAAATATTGTACTGTTTTTTTTTTGTACTAACAACCTGTAACAAGTCTAGAGTTTAGGAGTAGGAGATCTAAGCTAAGAAATTTGTAAGGAAGACCTGGACTAAGGGCTCCCGTAAGTCCATATGAAATCCTTGGCTTTTTGTACCTGAAAATTGGCAGAGAGATAGAATATAGTTAAGACATTTCAGGTAGGAATAGATTTTACGACAGGGCTGGTTTAAGGGAATATAATCGCTTCGATTGGCATTTGGCATTCGATTTGACATAGTACCATCCACAGGCAGTCCAGACAAGAGAGTCAAAATTTCTACGCGAACGAAGTCGCGGGCAACTGCTAGTTGTCACTATATATGTACACTTCCGCCCAAAACACAAGCATGATTTTATGTTTACTTTTATGTGTGTTTTATAGTATTTATACTTACGCAATGAATGGATAAGTACTAAACAAACATCAAATCCGTACCACTAAAATTACTCATCATCAATTTATAAACAGAAGCATAGATCTACGCATCAACTTGAAGTGTAGCATAAATCTTGTGCCACAGATAAAACGCTATTCAAGTAGGTCAAGTATGTTCCTGGCTGAACAATGAGCATCTGCGCATGCGCATCTGATGTTTTGCAACAAATCACCGGTTAGCACCGAAGTACTGACTGGTGTTGGTACTTTGCAGACTTGCAGTGTGGGGATAAATCGATCGAGCGATACTGGGGATAAATGGTTCGTGGCTTTATTGAATAAATAAATTAAATTGTACTAAGGGATGCGCCTGAGTTTGACGGGAGACTTGTTTTTCTCAAAGAGTTAAGCCTAATAAACTAAAATAAAAATATGATAAAATGAGCATGTGCGCCTGCGCATCTAATGTTTTGCAAAAAATCACCGGTTAGCACCGAACTACTGACTGCTATTGGTTGGTACTTTGCAGACTTGCAGTGTGGGGATAAATACGAATGTTTGTACTGGAGTTAAATGGTTCGTGGCTGTATTGAATAAATAAATTAAGTTGTACTAAAGGATGCGCCTGAGTTTGATGAGAAAGGTTTTGTTCTCGTTATTGCGATTTTCTTTCTACATCACACTTGGGGAAACTTCTAGTTACGGAGAAACTGAAAGACCAAGTTCCATGTTCAAGTTTCTTAGTACTAACTGAACTTTTGTTTACATTATATAATATTTTCATGACCCCACTATTCAGTGCATTATATCAGCACAATATTTTAATACCCTAAACAAGAAAACACACAAAAATATTTAATTTGGTTGACGGCCTCGTGAAGGGTTACACCCTTTAAAACGGGATTGTGACTTCCCAGGGTTTTACCGGACACATATTTGTCAACATTTGAGGAGTCGTAGGGGCAGTTATAATGTACCAGCAGTCCAAATATTCTTTTCACATGTGTTTGCCAACAGCTATTTCCTATGACGCCCACACGACCATTGGGAGTGCGTTCTCTTGTCGTTACGAAGACTACACATTCTTGTCAGTTCATTGTTTGGTAATTTAAAGAGCAACTCAAACATAGTTTTAAGTTCTCTGTAAGTGGAAAGCATACGAAACGCATAGCGAACTAAACTAATATTCAAATGGGAGATGTAGTCCTATTTTTAAACCGACTTCAGAAAAGGAGGAGGTTTCTCAATTCGACCGTATATATATTTTTTTTGTTTGTTTTGCATTCACGAAATTGAGTAAGAGACACAGTGGCGTAGCAAGGGTCACCGAGCGTCATCGGGTATACCCCGATAACCAGCGTGGCGCAACTTCAGTGACAAAACTTTTTAACAAAAAATAAAACCGACTTCAAAAAAAACAAAAAAGTGCAAAATAAACTTTAGAAGAAAAATCAGTTTCTGAAGTCGGTGACTTTTGTTTGTTTGATTTCATTTTTTTGCCACCGACTTCAGAAACTGATTTTTCTTCTAAAGTTTATTTTGCACTTTTTTGATTTTTTTTTGAAGTCGGTTTTATTTTTTGTTAAAAAGTTTTTATTTTTCTCTTTTTTAGTTGTTCACATGTTCATGGGTCAATGTGGACAATGTAGTTTTTTTTTGAGTTTTGTTGATTTTTCAAAAACCGCTTGTCCGATTTCGATAAAAAAATTATGGGACCATTTCAACCCTTTCCAACAAAAAAAAGAATTTTTCAAATCGGTTAGCAAGTGACGGAGATATGCCCGAACAAACATAAAAAAAAAATACAAACATCCGAATTGAGAACCCTTCTTTTTTTAGAAGTCGGTTAAAAATAAAAATATTCAGAAAAAAAAAATAATAGATAGCATAGCTATCTTTTTCGGGGATTCTCTGATCAGCACTAGTTCGGCTACCTATATATTATTCAGGAATTCCCTCAAAAGCATGCAAGCAAGAATTACTTTTGTAGATATCAATACGGCGAAGACACTTAGAACCCGCTAATGTTTATAATAATTTCTGATTGGGTATCTCTAGAGGTTAAAGTTTATTTTAGAATGGGATTTTACGGTTTCTCCCAAATCTTATGCTTGCGCTAAAATTATGAATGACGGTTTGCGCGTAGCTTCATGTTAGAGAAGTTTCAGTAAACTAAAATTAGAATACAAAACTAATTACTTGCAACAATGATCCAATCGTGGATTTAGCTATCTTGGTGACCCACAGAACACGAGGCAATGCAAAATATTCATTTTCAAGAACTAATTTTCGAGTTTCTTACAACTGTCAAAGCTAGAAAGAAGATATTTTAATTGTTAGATTCTAGTTTTGTTAGTTTTTATTTCTTCAATATTTTTAATTATTTGTTTTCTTTCGATGGGGTGACCACCTACTTTCACACCGGGTGTTACCCAAGGTTCCTAAAGAGACATTCAATTATCCTGAAAAACAAATAGATTTAACCCACAACTTTACGTATTTATAGCAGCATTTAGCGAGGCAGGTACATAATAAGCCTATATCGTTCCCACTGCTGGGACACACGCCTCCTCCCTGCCCCCATAATCCACCACGCGGAAATCTTATAAGCCATAATCGATATCCATCCCCATTAAACTTTCCCCTAATCAGCGCCTAATGACAAAACTAATGTTAGGACATCCATCACTCCATAATTTACTTTCTCCATAAAATACGCCTTGTTTTATAAGCTATTACACTAATATTATATAGGCGAAAGTTTGTGTGTATGTTTGTTACTTCTTCACGCAAAAGCTTCTGAACGGATTTTGGATAAAATTTGGTACACAGATAGCTTATAACCTGGATTAACACAGGATAGTTTTTTATCCCGATTTCATCTTCCCGTAGGATAATTTTCGAGTTGTAGTGGGTGAAGCCGCTGGAAACAGCTAGTAAGCTTATAATTATTAGCGGTAATCGCGGCCATATTGTGTGGGGAGTCAATCAAAATCTCGTCGGTGAGTGACACCGCGAGGAGCTTTCACTCCTGCGCATACATTAACTTGAAGGTCGTTAGGGTGCGCAGTTTGGGATTGAACGGAATTTGCATTATTCTTGCCGTATTTATTTTATTTTTAATACAAAATGGGCCTGCTCTTGACCTCGATCACGCCTGATGAAACGCTAGGGAGGTCTATGATGGAACGTGCGATATTTTGATTATGCCGTGCCAGTTGATTTTGAATGTCTGAGTGGTAGTTGATCGAAACCAAAAGAAGATGCTTTGAAAGTAAATCACTTGATTTCAAATGTTAATATAATTTAAATTGCCTCTTTCAAAATATACGGTCCTGTGCCAGCCTCATCAAGGCTTTTGCCCCGAATGGGAACTATGGCGTCTGCCCTTCTGGCCGCCGGACGACCCACATTTCTTTTGCCAGTGCTTGGACGCCATTTGATGACAGCCTTAGTCCACCTTTTATAAATAAAAACACATAGCTACAACTAATCTGACATTATCTTTTCAAATACTTCATTAAGATTCCAAAAAATCGCAAAATCTCTGACGCGGCAGCCCTAATTGCGGTTTACCTACTGCCTTGATAATCTCAAGGTAATTTGAATTTCATGAGTCATACTTAACAAGAAGCGGTAGCCTTTCCATATTCCCAGAGACGAATTGGACAAGTTTCACTTCTTTGTTCAACCCTAATGGGCTCCTTTAATAGGGTAATTGACAAAAGAAATCAAATTAGTCCAGATAGATTTCCAAACAATATTGGACACATTTTTTTTCCATGTACCTGGTATACTAAAAATTAAGACGATGCGGAGCTTCAAAAACTCGAGTCACGTAACATTTCAGTACCTTTTTACCTAAATGTGACGACACAACTTGACCCTTGACTCAAGATCTTTGACGCGTTTTATCTTTGTCAATTTTTCTAAATTTTTCAATCTTTTAATTTGATAGAACAAAAAACACCTATCCAAAATTTTTCGACAGTTTATCTGACGGACTAAACAGAATGAGTCATATCTTTCTTAGTCAGGAAACTTCCCTATTGTTTCAACCCATTTTTAGTTAGAACACGTCGTTTGTCAAGAATGTGAGTTATTTCTAGCTATCTGTCATAATCAGCTACATTGTAATATTCGGGCATTGTTATTTACTAACTAGTTCAGTGTGCCAGAACCTCATTTTTTTTGTTATAATTATGAAACTAACGTCTCAGGCGTGTTTAATTAGAGTAATTGCCTCAAATCGGAGATTTCGCGTATGTGGTCAGTTTGCAACGATGTGGACTGATTTTGCTTGGTTTCCTACTTACACCTACTTTTGTGTTGGTTTGGACTTTTTGTTTATAACATAATCCCCGAAGAGATAGGCAGAGGCCACAGTTCTTAAGTCCCATGTAATAGGGGGCGAGCCTATTGCCATCAACCAGGTACAAATCCAGGCTCCGGGGCTGCTTCTAAGAAATTCCTGATGCAAAAACCCAATAACACTTTACCCGACTCGGGAATCGAAGGCAGGTCCTCATGTTGAGTAGTCACACTTTCGACCACTAGACCAACGCAGCGGTCTAGAGACTAGGCTGGTAGACGAGAGTTTTTGTTTATGTTCAACTGTTATCATTAAAATTGAATTAGCAATATCCAAATTAATTATACCACCCATCGCGTTACTAGCCTCAATCCTCATTGATTCACAAAACCACAACCTACTTTCCAAACATTCTCTGCCCAAAAAACCGAAGCCAGGCAATTCACTATTTCCTAAAAAGTATTGAACCCAATAGAAACGCAATTTGCCACCCAGTTGTACAGTCAGATCCCAGCATAACCTGACCCCTCATTTAAAGATTTACCGCCTTATTTATAAAAATACTTAAACCTGGTTTAACTTACGCTTGGTTTATCTCGCATGCCGTCTCTCTCTTCAAAAATATTCAAAAGAAAGTGACGGCATGTGAGATAAACCAAGCGTAAGTTAAACCAGGTTTAACTATTTTTATTAATAAGGCGGTTAGAGGGGAAGTGGTGCTGCGGGTTGTTCGAAAGAGATACTTACCGCGGCCGCACACAAAGGGCTAAAGCCGCCTTTTCACTATGGGATGTAATATTCCTTCAAATGACCTCTAAATATCGCTCGCATACATTTTGTAGTTTGGGATGTAATATACATTATAGCACAGTGTGAACGGTCACGTACAAAATGTAGGCGAGCGATATTTAGAGGTCATTTGAAGGAATATTACATACCATAGTGAAAAGGCGGCTTAAGAAGGAACATGGGTGGTTTTTAATCAGTAGAAGTCTGACACTCCCTACCGCTCTGGCCAGGGCCTGCAGTCTCTACACTAATAACAGCGCTACGAATGTCTCTACGTCGTATCGATGTCAAATTTCTTTAATAGATTTTCAGCTTTATTTCAACAGCATAAGGTTGAAAATCGCTTAAAGAAAGTTTTCGATTTTTCGACTTAACGACATTCGTAGCGCTGTTATTAGTGTAGAGACTGCAGGCCCTGAGCGGGAGTCATATGATTTCCCACACTCCAAAAAACCCCAGAGACTCACGTTAGTACTTATCAACATTTTTGGAGTCGTAGAGGCTGTTACACCACCACCAACCCAAATATTCTTCTTGAAGTAGGTATATAATATTAAGTATAGTATTTGCCTACAGCTCGAGCATTCGTTGTTGCGGTTTGCGTCGCTGCGTGCTTTCGTGCTGGCAGTGTTCGTTGTTGCGGGCATTCGGTGGCGTGTGGTTCGGCGTGGTGACTTTCGGAATGACGTATTGCACTCGTAGTTTCGTTCTTCTTCCGTCCTTCTGACATTCAAAAGTGCCTGTAATGGCTTAATTGAAATATTTGAGCTACCTTTGACGCCCACACGAACATTGGAAATGCATTCTCTTGTCATTATGAAGACACGAAGTTTTGTCCGGGAGGAGTCATTTGATGATTTCCTCCAAAAAAAAAAACGGGAAGTGGTGTGAAAACAAGGTTCAGATAATACTGGGCACTGGCTGTACGAACTAGGTACACGCACCTACATGCAATTATTCGTTACACAATAGCGCCACACAATGGGCGTGACGGTCGACTGCTGCGCGCGAGTGCCCCACAAACCTACCTCCGAACGGCGCATGCGCATGCTGACAACACTCTCGCTTGTAATTAAACGATCTTTTTTGTACAACACATGTTTTGGCTGTATAATAATAAAGTAAGACAGAATAAGAAAATATTTGAAAAATCTTTTGAATTAACCATTAGCTACCCCGTTGGTCTAGTGGTCGGCGCACGCTCGACTTCATAAGTACTGTAGAATGTAGATCAGGATTAGGGTTCGATTTCCAAGTCGGCCTAAGTGTTATTGGGTTTTTCCGTCAGGGACTTCTCAGTAGTAGCCACGGAGTCTGGATTTGTGTATGAATGATGGCAATAGGCTCGCCCCCTAGACGGAATGTGAGTGTAGGTACTAATGGGTACACCTCTGCTGAATCCTTCGAGGATTAAGGCTTGATGTTATTGGATTAAGTACCTACACTGTGAAAGAGAAATTGTTTTACGATTGTTTGCGCTCTTCCCTTTGTCGATTTGTTCATTCAGCCGAAAATGCGAAACCTACTTTCAAACCATTAACTTTCAATTTAAATTATTTTGAATGCCTAAATTCTAGCTTTTAATAAAGTAGCAATTTGTAGTTGCTTTCTAGATTTAACATAATTCTGCACTTAAATCTTGATTTTTATAACTTGACGATTCGGAGATGTATAAAAAAATTGCAGAAAATAATAAAATCACTTTTCGAAATCGAAAGCTCTTGTAAAGCTATAAAAACAGTTATAATAAGTAATCAAGATCTTATCTATTTTGTGTATACTGACTTTCATACATACTATTACTATATTTCTACTTCCTTTTTTGGGGATGGCAACATTTAATTCTAAACGTCAAAAATAAAATCTAATGAAAACTTTTTTTAATTGAAATTTACGGCTGCAATCTACTCAAGATGTCTTTAAAAGTTTAAACTCATTCCGCCTTATTACAAAAGGTAGATAAACCTGGTTTAACTTAGACTTGGTTTATCTCGCATGCTGTCACTTTCTTTTGAATATTTTTGAAGTGAGACGTCATGCGAGATAAACCAAGTCTAAGTAAAACCAGGTTTAACTACGTTTTGTAATAAGGCGGATTGTGGCTGAGTATAAACTTATAAGTAGGTGCAATGTCCAACGGAAATATCATTTAGCAAGTGTAAAGGGAAAGGTTTTGTTATTGCCCGTCTGGCCAGAAGATTTAAAATTAACACAAACGGCCCGTGACTCCGTGAGTCACCGGCTTCATCGCAGATTGAGATAATACCCATATTAACATTATCTACTTCGCAGTTTTTTGTTGGTTTAGGATTTTTTATGGTAGATACTCATACTATGATGACATCATGCTGCTAGTCGGTTACATGTGTTTTGGTTAACATTCTAACATTCACGTTTTTATTAAAACCAAATGGCTAGAAATAGGAAGACCAAAGAAACGATGGATGGACTGTGTTGTTGTCCAGCTACCCGAAACTGTCAAAACTTCCCAATCAACCTTGAACCTAATGCTTTAGCGATAGAGTTATAAATCTACTAGCTTTTGCCAGCGGCTTCGCCCGCGTGAAAATGACGATTTTCCATACAAACTTTCATCCCCTATTTAACTCCCTTAGGGGTTGAATTTCGAAAAATCCTTCCTTATTCCTTGTCTACATTATAAAGGGATCCTCTGTGCAAAATTTCAGCTTTCTAGGTCCAAGGGTTTGGGCTGGGCGTTGATGAGTCAGTCAGTCAGTCAGGACTTCTCTTTTTATTTATATAGATAGAAGATTAAAGAAATTTTACAAATTGTAGTATTGTAGCTTGATGTGGCCTGCTTGTACTCATTGTTTACTTTATTTTTTATTTTATTTGGAACAACAAACAATTACATAATAAAGCATAAAGATATAAAACATAGAATTAACAATTATGTAATCAACAGCTTTATTCACAGAATACAAGCAAAATATTAATAACACGCTTCAAAGTAAAATTAAAATTAATTTAAAAAAAATATGCAAAAAAAAGACAGTGATGTTAAACTTTTAAATAACAAGTATGTGCATAGAAACTAATATCAAGTACACACGGCTACACATCAAGCTATTCATTTCCAGTATAAGCTGGTCTCGCATTGTATAGGATTTCCGTACAGTGCGAGATCAGGGTAAACTGGAAATGTATAGCTTGATGTGTAGCCGTGTGTACATGTATCAAGTGCATTGAATACAAAACATATTGACATAAATACTCTAAGATAAAAAGGAAAACTTATCTTTCCACATCTAATGCCTTGATCGCATTGCGAGTCGATATTATTATTCATTTCGATATTCATTTCATTGCGAGTCGATTTCAGAATTTTCCACGTGTTGCACAGAATAAATCGATGTCAACAACAACATGTTTACGGTTTATTTTCAAGATCTTGGGACAAGGTTAATGATACAGGCGTTCAAAGAAAATTTCTCGTTTTCTCACTTGTAATATGTCTTTATAAAGTAACAATAGCATAAGCAGCACGTATCTGCTTTAAGTGCATAATGTAATTGAACCAAAAAAGAACGTCAAGGCGTTTGGCCTTTCAGTGTTATAGTTCAATGCTCTTGAACTAAGACAAATGCGAGGTCGTTATTCTACTAACCGGCTTAAGCCTTTAGTTCAAAGTTGGAAATACTGAACCCATTCATTGAAACTTTTTCGGTTTCGTTATTTATTTTTTACAAATTAGCGCTCAATGGATTTTCTATCTGCAAAAATGACTGATATTCAATGCTATCCTGTATTTATCCCATTTTCACAAAATGTTGCGTATGTGTGTCACCTTTGCTATTTAAGCTCTTGTGCAAAATGTATGGTTTAAGACAATGATATTATAAATAAAAAGAGGTAGATATCGCATTAGCACGCACAAATTGTTGAGGACAAACTACGGCAATTGGTGCAGTTTAGTAACTAGCTATCTCTTTTTATCTTAAACGTTCCGTATTATCTATCGCTGTCGTAGAACGCAACCATATCTGAACGCCATTCAGTATGAACATGGCGTATCTTTCATTATAATATCACTAGCGGACGTCCCGCGGTTTCACCCGCGTAGATCCCGTTCCCGTGGGAATACAGGGATAAAAAGTAGCCTATGTTACTCAGGGTGAATGTAGCATTCCAAGGGTGAAAGAATTTTTGAAATCGGCCCAGTACTTTTTGAGCCTATTCATTACAAACATACAAACATACAAAAATAGGTACAAATCTTTCCTCTTTATAATATTAGTGTAGACTGGTTTAAGATTTATTCTAGCTCAACTCTGTAGTTTAAACAGTACCTTGTCTTTCAGTAAAGAAATTAATTAGAGATATATGCAGAATACTCACCTAATACATACTGTCGTTAAAGTTAAACAACAATAAATGCATGCAATAATGCCTGTAGTTGTGTTTGTCTCAATTTATTCAACAAATAATAAAGCACTAACACTTCTTGTCAGGCAGTGCCTTATACGTAGGATGTATGGGACTTGAAGCGACGGACTCTTCCGTTATGACCATAATTATTTGCAGGAAATAAATGACATAATCCAGCCGCTGCCATAAGTTGTCCCATAGAAATACTATGCGTGGGTTTCGGCATTAAAGATTTGCTATAAATGTCATTTATTTCTTTGTTACAGCTTACATTCCAATTGATATTACACAGTAATTCAAAAGTGCACAGTTAAATTTGTAATATTACAAAATTTGGTTCTCGTGTCTAACCAGGAAACATAACACGCTGCAAACTGAATTTATAATAGTAGTACGGTTAGTACATTAAACTTTTGCAATTTTGATGCAACGCGGTAGCGCCAGACTGTACCTGATGCATGTTTTATACCACTGCAGTAAGAGAGGGGTTGCCTAATGCCCACCGCACACAGCACTCCCATCCAGTCTAGACATTTGAACCATCCCTATACTTTAATTATCCCCTTCTCACTACTAAAAACTACAGAAGGTATAAACTCGTATAGGGTTCACCCCCCAGACATATCTATCGATTCAGACGCGGTCATAAACTCAAAATCCAAAGCTCACCCTCCCTCAGGCGAGACTAAGTCTAGACAAACCTTATTGAAAATACAACGGCACCCAGGACATTCGTTCCGTATATCCTGTTAAGTTTGCCTCCAGAATCACGTTCGAGTAACACTTGAAATAACTTCATTTGTATCTGAAGTCGTACCGCAGACGTCTCGCATGTGAGGAAAGCTAATTTTCTCGTCTAGACTGCTTTTAGTCAAGTTACGGTTATAATACGACTTTCCTATGTAAATTCTGAAAGCGATGCTGTTAACTTTAAGCCGCTAATTGTCTTGCACGACGGAGCTTTTACTCCAAATGGCAAATCCATGTCGGTTGATCTTTTGATTTTTTCACTTCCGCCGCAAGAATCGATAGTTCTAAAACTAACAAGCAACCGCCATTCAACCGTATCTCAAGTTACGTCACATTCGATAATGCTATCGACTAACTAAGCGTGATTTTTATTTTCCGCATCACAAGTGTCGTTTGTGTCGTAATTAGAAACAACACTTTCGATTTCGACAGAATTGTGTGAAACGTTAATGGCGATTCAGTGCGCACTCGTTTCTTACGTTGAAGTGCGCAATACTCGTATATTTTGGATGTAGGTTAATGTACAAGATAGTAGTCACGCCTGATGGGATTCCCGCGCGGTTTTATGCATTTTCATTTACCAATTAGGACTTTAATAACTGTGTATTGATTTAAATCATTCTTGTTTCAGGTATGTTTCTCCAATTCCTTCAACCATATCAAGTAAGTTACATCAAACTATTTCCTTCTATCGTGGGAATATTGACGTGTTTCGAAATTCTCCGGCATTCTAAACGGCTATACAAAAGTGTACCATTTTGAATGTTCACTGCAGTCAATGTATCTTCGAGAGTCATTGATTCCGGAACATCGATAAAAACTGGATCGTGATGCCCGTCTCGCTCTTCTGGGTCGAACTCACGCATTTTTCCCACGTTTCCGTCACTATAAGTCACGACCTTTTTTTCTAAACCGATATACTATTTATGGAGATAAGAGTTTTGTTTACGACTAGTCTCGCCCGAGACCGCTTTTTCTAGAGTTCGATAAGTGATCGGGTCGGATTCATTAGTTCTAAATACTCCGAAATTGGGGTACCAATAAAATAGAAATCGAACCGTCTTATATTTTCTCGAATCAAACACCACTTGTGATGCAAAATAAAGGTTAAAGAGCAAAACCAGTGGTACTTAGTAACCCATCCAAAGCCCAATCAGGTAAAGACATTTCCAATAGCAGTAAATGTCGAAGCATCATGGTATTTAAAGTGCCATGTTTTGCAAGCGCACGTGCACAAGACGACGACGGGTAAAGGTCAGCTGGTGAATAGACACGCTCCGGCAGATGCTGCGCGCACAATACATATCTTATACAACAATAACACATTCGTTTACAAGGAAGAAAGAGACGAAATAGCGGGGAAGCGGACGGCTATTGAATCGGAGACAACTGACAGACTCAGTCCAGAAATGTACTCGGTAGCTATAAATTATCGTTGGTAATCGGAAAACGTGTTAGAGTTGCGTTGTAGAGCGATAATTATAATGTCTGAAGCGTTATCTTAGCAGTGAAATTTAATATAATTCCGAAGTATTTCATCCAATAATTCTCAGGATTTCATTGCAGCTATAGTCTAAAACTATGTCCACTATGTCTTCGTTTTGCTCAGAATCTTCGTCGTCTACCCGTGTTTGCTCTTAGCCATTGTATTCTACATTCTACCTAGCTATCCCTACATCGATAGCCTCTGTAGCAAGGTCTACATTGTTTATTCATTACAATAAACCGCTTTTGTTTATTGCTAATGTTATATCAGAGGATGTAACTCTACTTGTTTTCATTATGTGCGATTGTTTGGTCGCATCAGTCGCTTACTTTATTTTGGAATTCCACGCGTAGTATACATATACTTACACGATTGTGATAATGAAGTTTGTTGTTATTCTTGTTGCTATCACAAACAGTTCTGGTTTATTCTTTTTTATCAACATTGCGTTGAATGTTGTATGTGACTTCGCAATTGTAGTACACCGGATTGCGTCTTGCTCAACGGAAGCTCGTGAGATTTGGGCATTGTTTGCATTGTTCCCTAAACTAGCTTGTTATGTCATTGTACGTTGTCCGGTATTTCGTCTTGGATTAGCTTTGTACAGTTTAGTTTTAAAGGTTACACAATCACTGCAGTTTTTATTACCTCATATCTATTTAGATAAAATATTTATGGCGTCACTGATAAGTTACGTACATAATATTTTTCGTGGAACCCGTAATAGAGGTATGTATATATAAAGTACGTATAATATAAAATAATTGTAAATGAAATAAGTGCAAATAATACTAAGAAACATTTATTTATCGTTAAAAAAAAAAATATGTAATCGAAAAACATAGAGACACAACTAAGTTAAGAAGAACTTCATAAAATTCAAATGATCTCCAAAAAGTAGAAATATATTTCTGTAACGTTTGTGCGACCACATGAGGAGATTTAAGGCGTGTTGTTTGTTTACATATCTTCGTAGTACGTTCATGTGTAGGTAACGGGCCGTTAAGATGCCGCGGGGCTCCTAAACCGCAGGCCACAGCGGCGGCGGCGAGGCAAGCCCGGGCTCGAACGAGGCTAGCCTAGCAGTCAGTCGCGCGCGGCACTCTCGCACGCTCGCACACCGCGCCCGTCGCCGGCTCCGCAAGCAACAGCTGATCGCGACCTCTACGTACCACATAAACAAACATAATAACACAAACTATACTAAACACTAGCCCACGAACACATTTAACAGTGAGCTTTAACCAAATTTAACCCAGAGACAGTGTGGCAACTGCAGCGCCCCGAAATCAGATCGATATCCTGAAAACGGTCCTGCGACCTCCTGCGATAGAGCTCAGCAATACTTCCGTGCAATAATAACCTGCAATATTAATGTTAATTTTATTATTAGAGACGTTCGATTCAGTGATCTCGTTGATATATAAGAGACTGTGAAAACCGCAAGAGTTCGTCTTACAAGTGCTATGCCCGTGAGAATGGATTTCCTCCACTGACTTTGATACCAGATGGTTTTGCTGCATCTTCCACATCATTGTTCAGCCTGAGTGAGTACGTTGGATATTTACTTTGTCAGTTCCGTTTAACTGTACTATTGTTTACTGCAAATATTCAACAATCGTGTTACATCCACACATGTCTTGCATATTCCTTATCAGTTTCTTAGTGTTCTTGGCATTACAATGTTTGCATTTATTGGTTGATTAGCGATCAGCCGTTCCAAACATAGATTAGCAACGATTATCAAAATATTTGTATTAGCTATGGGTAAATTCGCTATGGGAAACAGCCACTGGCAAATCGATTACGAATTTGGGCATCCATATTTGGTGGAATGCAAATATTGACACCAAGTTTGTTTCGGGTTTAGTCGAATTACATCCTTGGCATTACATTATCAGCAGATACCGCTGCGATTTAATTGATTGATACGAAAATCGCTATCTATAGGCAACCTCGGCTCGAAGTTTTGCACAATTTTCTGTCCCTTTCGCCTGTGTTGTATTGTTGTGTTGTGTGTGTGACTGCAGTGCACCCTAGGGCGGTCGCCGTCGCGTCCCGACTCCCGTCCCATTATTCCCGGGGTTGACTGTGAACTTGAGGGGTGCGTTACCCTCTTGCCGCCGGAACCGACGGCACTGCGCGGTCATCCAACCCAATCACTGAAATGTATTTGTAAAAACAAATCGATTACTACGATTGTCCAACTGAGACTGATCTAAAAAACAATGATCGTTCACGTGTTCAGTTCGTATCGATCTGTCATGTTTTGTTGTTACTCTAATAACTACTGCGATAGTCTGCGATTAATCGCCACGCAATAATCGTAATCGAATGTTTTGTTTTGTTTATGACTCACTGTTTTCAAAGCTATCGAAACATTACTACTACGTTGTTTACAACAGATAGGTACCTATATTATTGGCAACTTGACAGGTGACCTTTTATAACTTTCACTTGTGCCAATTTTCGCTTGGATTGGAACCTACCAAAACGAGTCCTGTAGTATCTGGTATCAAATTTGTCATGGTTGTATTGTTTCCGTCGTGTCATTGTTTTATAATCTAAACAGCCGACCTCGAACAAGATCAAGAACTTTCACTATCGACGTGAATTATGCATCAGGAACTGGCATTGTTGATACTAAAATGATCTTGTGCTACTGGTCGCTATTAGGATCGAACTGCTTAATGTCAAACGAAGAAAGTTCATTAATAAATTCGAAATCTGCTACAGCAATTTTAAGATGATAATGACATAGTTTTGTAGCCAAAACGTTTATTTTAAAATATGCAAGAATTTTATATTGTTGCTGATAAATTTATTTATCTAGCTTTTCAATATTAAGATTTGAAGTCTGATTTCGAATGACCTCTCAAGTAATCACCATTGCTTTCTATTGCACCATTTAAACCTATAAATTACTATGAAAAGTTCAAAACTCAATGGAATCGTAGCGGCGGTGCATCAATTGGGTGTTAATATATCAATATAGACTTTAATTGATTGTCATTCAGCGCATGTAGCCACGTACGACGGAGACTCGTCGTCTGGCGTAAAGCGATCAGATGTGTCTCAGTTATCTCCAAGTTTCACCTTCTTTTGTATTCCAGGAAGTGTTTACACCTGAGAAAGCACATTTCCCGTACATCGTTGATATCCGCGTACATTATTCGCACTTACCAAACCCAAAGGCTTCTTAGGTTCAGCTTTACCGTCTTTTTATATGTATAGGTACTGTGTGTAGCGTTTTGTTTGAGATAATGCCGGTTGAGCATACGTGGGCGACTCACTGGTAATCCGATGTTAAATCTCTAAACTTGCACGTTGCTACTAAACATGAATCGTACGTGTGTCAACTTTGGTTGGATATGGCATGTTTAAAATAGAAATATTTGATTTTAGGCTCAAATGGATAACTTCTTCTTAGCTTGTCGATGGCATGAAGAATAACAACCTATCTTAAAATTCAGCAACTTGTTTGACGTTATCAATGGTTAACTGCTTTGGGAAAACTGGTCTTGATGCGTCATATTTTTTGCATCGCTTGTAGGTCACCTCACCTGTTACTAACTATCGTTGCACAGTATTATGGCGTGTCCTCTTGAGCGTGACCCCGCTTTTTCCTCCTCATTATTTGGTTTAATTAACTGTGCACTTTATTCTCTTCGTACTCAAGTTCAAAATCCATCTTCATCGCTTTTTTGAATAATTGAATACCATTTTGAATCTTAAATTATCGCTGTTTTGTTAATTTACAAGTACATATTATCATTTATTGTTTACTGCATTTTTTACGGTTGGTTGGATATTTTCTTTATCTTTATTTACGCTTGTGTTTACATTGTACACAACTAGTAGTTTCTCTGGATTTACTTTACTCATCATATTCAAGGTCTTCTACATTAGTATTTATTATTTGTTTTAACGGATAGAGACTGATTAGCCGGAATGTTATCTGTCACGTTGTCCGCCTACTTATTGTAATAAAACACTGCTTCATTATAATTTTAAAGGCAAACATTGATCACGTTCGGTATTGGATATTTTTGCCATAACCAAGATCGTAACTAGGGCATGCATTCCGGAATTCCGGAATCTCGCAATTCCGGAATTCCGTAACAATTTTCCTGATATTTCAATTCCGGAATTGAGAGGAGTAATACCGGAATTCCGATATTCATAATTTTTTGATTATTATTTTTTGCGCGACGCTTTACACTATACTTTACAGCATACAGCTGATATCACGTTACAGTTTATGCTCAAGAAACTTCTTTGTGAGTTCTAAACTTGCGATGAGCTTGCGAAGTCGTATTAAACAAAGAAGATTACTATTAGCAGGTGTGATCCACTAATTACACAATCCACAAGTCTTCTTTGCACAAGCAGAGGACGATACCTTTCCCAAAGTCAATTCCCAACGTCTTCCCGTTTGTGGTCACCACTCCAGAACTTTTCGGCCCCATCGGCCATCCATTCTGCGAGCAATGTGCCCTGCCCATTGCCACTTCAGTCTGGCGATTCTTCGGGCTACGTCGGTAACCTCAGTTATCATGCGGTTGTCCTCATTTCTGATTCGATCACGCAAGGAAACTCCGAGCATAGCCCTCCCTATTCCCCTTTGAGTGACTTTGAGCTTTTTGATGAGGCCCATAGTGAGCGACCACGTTTCGATCCCGTATGTAATCACCGGCAACACACACTGGTCATAGACTTTCGTCTCGAGTTGAGACACTGTGGTAAGTTGGACGAGAAGATACCGCAAAACTTCACGAACCCCGAAAATCCCGAATTAACCTCTTTCTCGAAGTTAGACCTACCCAACTGCTGGACGGTCCAGTTGGGTAGGTCTGTCCTAGGTAGACATAATCGTCCACAACTTCGAGCGTAGAGTCTCCGATCTTGATAGGAGTGGGTGTTACATGAACATTCAACATAACCTTGGTTTTGTCCATGTTCATTTTAAGACCCACTCTTTCGGAAGCTCTACTGAGGTCATCGAGCATTGTACTGAGGTCTTCCATGGTCTCCGCTATGACCACTACAAACTACAAACCGAAGGTGACCTCTCCAATCTAGAACCTTGAAGACATCCTACAGTGCTGCGGTGAACAGTTTCGGAGATATGACGTCTCCCTGTCTCACACCGCGCTGCAGAAGGATAGGTTCCGAGGTCTGGTTCTGAAGTCGGACTGACATGTCACATGGTAGCGTTTTTTACAAACACCGCGATGTACCGGTAGTCGATTTGGCACCGTTGGAGAGACTGCAGTACAGCCCAAATCTCGATCGAATCGAAGGCTTTCTCGTAGTCTACAAACGCTAAACAGAGAGGCAGGTTATACTCTTCGGTCTTCTGTATAACCTGCCGCAGCGTATGTATGTGGTCTATGGTACTAAAACTTTTTCGGAATATATGTCGCCAGGACAAGTCGTCGGTATGTTTTGGGGTAGCCGAATCTCTTCCGGGGATTCTTAGCACCCCTTGCCACGCCGTTGCCTCGTCCGCTACCGTAGTCGACGTTAGACGGGCTGCCGGGTACTAGGGGCCATTTCTGTCATGCGCTCTAATTTATTAGAGGGGGTTTGCCATAATCGCCACACTTGGCAGGCGGGTTGGCGATCGCAGTGTGGTTGCTACAAAGACACAGAGAACGCCGCTGCCCAACCTCTGGTCCCAGTCCCTTAGTCGCCTCTTACGACACCCACGGGAAGATATGGGATGGTGCTATTCTTTACATCCGACACCATACGGTACAATATCTCAATAATATGTTGTTTATAAAATGTCGTATGTTTTTTATTAACATTACTAATGTTTAATTCTATTGCGTGATTTATAAACCTTGTTGATTTTACGGTTTTTAAATGTTTAATTAGAGTAATAATTGAGAAAGATGACCAAATATGTTTAATTTGTTACTGAAAATCATTAAAAGGCTGATATTATTATAAATCTTGTTTGATTTGAAACAAACTTTAAAAATTTACCAGTTCCGGAACCAGTTCCGGAATTCCGGAATCAGACCTCCAGTATCGGAACTCAGTTCCGGAATTGAGAACCTTGCGATATTGCATGCCCTAATCGTAACTTCTTTATTCGGGTTTATCCCACAATTTATCATAATAACAGTAATATTTTGTGGTTGAATCTCTTTGTTGCCAGTAATAGTTCACGTAGCAGACTTAGTCACGTCGTCGTCCGAGATTTGCAGACCGATTGTATTTATTAACCTTCGCGTGTCCCAAGACTGGCTGTCTTCTAGCTTAGTCTTCATGTCTAATAAATTCACTTCGATTGCTTTACTAAGAGATTCGTTCCACATTGTTAATCTTTCATCATTTGCCTTATTAATTTGTCCGATTAGTCTTTACTGTGTTTGTTCATGTACGACTAATATTGGTTTTAGTAAGATGTCATTTAGTTTGAAATTGTCACCTGATTTGTTAGTTTCTAAGTCTGTTTTATTTGACATGGCGTCTTGTTTGAAACGATGGAATCGAGACACGGACGTGCGAACGTTCTCAAATACGATTGTCCTTGTTCTGAGCCCCTTTCAGTTTCGTACGTTATATTACATCCTCAATGCTTTCTCTCGCTCCAGACGTGAGAAACATTGTCAAATAGACGTTGGATCCTTTTCCTTTCCATCTCGCGTATGTTGACTTTTATCATGTTCTGTTTTATCGATGTTTATTTCGTGCTATATGTTTATAGATATGAAAGAAATAACATGGAAATAAACTATTTCTATTTTTATATTATCCACCACTTTAAAATTCTCAACATGAATTTAGATTACTTCTTCATTTAAACTCTCCACTCCAAATCTCAAGTATCATCCTGAAGCGCCTTAGTCATCTCGAGTGGCATCCATTAGTAGATAGGTGTGGTCCAAATTTAGGATAATGAGCGCTGGTGTTATTGTCACGGCAATTAACTGCTAGGCCGGGGTTCGCTTCCGGGCAGACTATTTTCAGATCGTTGATTGATAGGTGCAGCCAACTCTATGGAGAGTATTTTGTTTCTATTTTAGTTTTTGTCGAGTTCGTGTCTTGAAGAGTGACGTTAAGATAATTCAGCTGTTGGAAGATCATTATGAAACCGTTCTTCTATATTAAGACAAATTTTATTATCTCTTACAAACACCTAATAGGATACTGTTCCGAGAATCTTATCACAAGAAAAACATTTGATTGAAATCATAGTGTCGATTAGTGAGACATTAATTAGAAACCACTGATTACTATCCCCTGATCAAACGAACCTGTTGGAACATAATCAATCAACATTGTGTTTGTTTTTGTCGTGTAGAGTAATTGGTGCGATAGCTGTGCCATTAAAGTGTCGTTAATATGTGTGGATAGCTCGGAGAAATGGCTCGGCTCACCGATGTAGCCACGCCCATGTTTCATGCGCGCGCGCTGGTTACTTGTCGTAATAAATATCTAGATGCAGGGCTTCTAAATGACTGGTTTTTTCCAAGTGTGTTTGGAATTTCTGATTACTGGATTTTGTTCCTTAAAAAAGTAAATACTTATATCGGTAATAGGGGATCGGACTGGGTCAAAATAATATGATTCTGTTTAGTCCGTAAGTTAGATTATCGAAAAATATTGAATACATATTTTTTGTTTTATCAAATCAATAAAAAATGACGAAGATAAAACGCGTCAAAGATCTTGGAGTGGGGCTTGAAACGTCACTTGTGTCGTCAAAATGTACTATCATATGACGTCACACGAGTTTTCGAAGCACTGTATCGTCTTCATTTTAACTTTACGTGAAAAAAGAAAAAATACGTGTCCAATATTTTTTGGAAATCTATCTGATGGACTAATTAGTTTTTTTTTGTCCGATCCCCTATTGATTTGGTTAACTAAAAATACTGAATTTTATTACGATTTCTATTTAAATTCGAACAAAGTTGTCTTGAAATGTACCTATAGTTTAATATTTTTTTATTCTGCCAAAATATTATACTATATACTTTTAAGTGTATAAAGCTGTTTTCTTTGGTTTAATTTATTTCTACGATCTCGTTCCAGGAACACTTTTATAAATTTTCCGTTTCATTAAAACCATAAGTTCTATTATTTGATCTGCAATTGTCGATATATCGAGGTTAATTGCTTACATCATTATTTAAACTGCACTTATTATCATCAAATGTAAGATTTTCATGCAATATTTGATCAGCTTTTATGCAATATTAATTACTTAATGGCGAATTATCTGGGTTACGTACGATTATGTGAGTGGACGACAAAGACAACCTATGTTTTGATTTGCCATGTCACATGTGTTACGATTTCTTATACCTACACTTTACTAGGCGGTCAATCAAGCTATACAAAACTATGTGGATATATCTAACTGTATGGGGAATCTATATCAAGCCAGGCCCTGTAATACTCTCGTCGTAGCTGCGGGTTGTTCGAAAGAGATACCGCGGCCTCGGCACAAAAGGCTAAGAAGGAACATGGGTGGCTTTTAGTCATTAGAAGTCTGACACTCCCAAAGTAAAAAAAAAAGCCCATGTAATACTGGGAATATACATTTCAAGTATTACATGACGAATAGGGTTCGCTTTGGTCTGTTTGTGGTATTGTGTAATTTATTACAAATGTTATTGTTCCAAAATTCATGTGTTACCTTTTGGTTTATGCTACACTTGAGCATATAGACTTGCCTACGTCACTGGTTTACAACTATTATTATATACCTACATAGACGTAAATATTTTTCTTTCAATTTTCATTGTGACGTTGTTCACGATATTTAGAGTGAAACCAATTCTTAAAAGCATAAAGCGTGTTTTTTTTTTTAAATATATATATATATATATTTATGTAGGTAATTAAACTCGATCAAGATATTTTATAAATGACATGATTTGTGTGTGATGACTGCTTATTTGTTAATGTGTACTTCGTTAATGGCTTCGACTGTGAATAGCAAGTAATTACGACCTCGTCAGAGATCATGACTTTTACAATACATCACTTTGCAAGTACATAACATCACGTCTGTAATCCCCAAAGGGTTAGGCAGAGGTGTACCTAATAGTACCTACACCCACTTTTCGCGAGTCATGTTTTAAGTCTCATGTAATAGGCGAGCCTATTGACATCAACCGGGAACAAATCCAGACTTCGTAGGTGCTACTGAGAAATTCCTGATGGGAAAACCCAATAACACTTTGCCCGACACGGAAATCAAACCCAGTTTCTCATGCTCAAAAGTCGCGCTTGCGATTACTAGACCAACTAAGTCCACGTTCAACTAAAATTGTCTATATAATTTATCGACTACCTACCTAGGTTGTTATAAAGGTTGCAGGTAGGCTGTTGAACCTAGCATCCGGGAAGTAAAAACTAGAACACAATTTAGGTATCAATCAATCATTTTCTTACTTCCTTTACTTACACAATTTCCATTTGCAACATACTAAAATACAATATTACAAAATCCTAAATAGTATCCATTTTTGCAGTTAAAACAAAGCAACGAATGCGTGTTACATGCTTATACCAATATAACGGTGTACGTGTGAACGGGGTCAATTAGGGTCGTCCGTAATTACTGATTGTAGAACCGAATCCAGTGTTAGCGAACAATGTTACCATTTCACTAATATTTGTGGTGTATCGTTCATGCGGGTGAACGTATAATCTACTAATGCGGTTTACAGGTTTGTAATTTTCATGGCCTTTTAGTTCAGACTGATGATACATGTCCAAAGTTAGGACTATCGCCAACAATCTATACGTTTCCTCAATAAAAAAGGTTAAATTCTTGCAAACCATTGATCAATCGTGCATGTAATCCCCGAACATTTTGCCAGTTAAGTTTAAGTCCCATATTGTAATATGGGGCGAGCCTATTGCCATCAAACCTGGCATAAATCCAGACTCCGTGGCTATAATAATATATCCGTATCAATCTAACCTACTAAAATATTTGCCTTCCTGAGACTGAGGCGACCAATAAATTGTGTGCTTGTTAAATCCATTTGCATATGAATGCAAATACAAGAGACCTATATTTGCCAAAATAATTTACCTATTTGCACTAACATTTATCACTGGACAGTATTTACGAAGTGAACTACGCAATAAATCATAATTGATGGTAATTAATCAAATAATTAGTGGAAACGGGTAGCTGTCAAATTGGCAATCGTTTTAATTGGAACATCGCTAGTTAACTCGACTGCAACTGTACGTGTTCTGGTAACAAAACTTGTGCTTTTGTTGCGTTTCACTGAATTCTAATTAGAGAAGACTGTTTGTATTAAACGTTAGTATTTTTGGCGATGGAGATCAACTGGTGAATGACCACCCTATTTTCATTTGACATGAATATAATCGACCGGTACTTTAAAAAAAAAACACCAATTATATAAATTACCAACAATTATACAATTGTGTGGAAAAGGCGATCTTTATTAGAAGATCACTAACGAATTCATTTGTATTCTATATAATTCATTTGAATTTTATAGAATTCATTACCCAGAGTGAAGTGGAAATAAATTTGTCTTTTTAATAGTCCCGTTAAAAAATAAGCGGACACATATAAAAGCAAAAAATCACATAATTCAATTTGCTCTGCCACAAAATTTTCACACAAAAGTCTCTTTTTACTGAATTCGCATAAATATACAAAAACCTTCCATTTGAGTCGTTCAATTGTGGTAAAAATTGCCTTTTTTATCGCTCACCAAAATGTGGAACGTAAAAATGAGTCATGTGTCAATAGGTGTTGATTTTAGATTTATTTGCTAACACACCTACCCACATAGATAGATTAATCACACATTACAAATAGTCTAAACAATAACTTCGTTAATATCCCACGAGGCGGCCGACCGCTGTTAATTGAAATTTGAATCATTTTGTTTTAGCATTATGATGAAATTCTATTGATGTGCGGCTCCTATGATGGAAATGTAGTGAATGGGAAGTGTATGAAGTCGCGTAATGAATGCTTCATTTTGATGCTCATGTTCATTCATCAAAACATTGAAATAGAAGGGCTTTGTGAATGAAAAACTGATTTAAAACAAATTGGGGCTATCTTTGAATTAAAGGAGAAGTGGTCTCAAGCGAAACTGCCTAGGTCCTTGGTTTGATTCCCTGGTCAGGAAAAGTTTTATTAGGTTATTCCAGAAAATTCTCAGTAGCAGCTGCTCTATGGAGTCGACGTGTACCTATATAAGTTATACCTTTGCCTAACCTTTCGGGAATAAAAGGCGTGATGTTATGTAATTAAAATTGATTAGCAGTCATTGCACATCCTGCCATAGATTATATTGTCAACAGGATGCAGATCATACACTCTCCATATTAATATCTCTGAACTGCCTCGTTGGTCTAGTGGTCGCAAGCGCGACTGCTGAGCGTAAGGTCCTGGGCTCGATTCCCGGGTCGGACAAAAAGTGCTATTGGGTTTTTCATTAGAAATTTCCCAGTAGCAGCCCGCAGTTTGGAAGTTGGCGGTATAATACCCCCGTGCCTCGGAAAGCACGTTAAGCCGTTGGTCCTGCGCCTGATCTCTCTCCGGTCGTGTCGGATTGATTGCCGTCCCGTCGGACTATGAGAGAAAGGGAACAGAGAGTGCACCTGTGCCTGCGCACACTGCCGCACACACTTGTGCACTATAATATCTCCCGCGCAGATGGCTAATCTCCGCTGAGATTGGCCGCCGTGGCCGAAAAACGGTCAGGAGGACTATATATTAATATCAGTGAAGGTACACATTGATAACTTACCAATTACTTATATGAAAGGTAAATCATCTCTGCTTTTATGTAAGAAACCCAAGTTTACTAGTTACTTGCAAGGTACTAAAACATAGAACGGGATTAATACTGCTCATAATTACATGCCGTTAATTTTATCGCGAGTGTCAGCATATAACACTAGTTTTCTAAAACCCTGTTTAATAAAAACTACCTCTTAGATAAAAACATTGGATACTATACTACCAGAGAAACAATGCGTGTCGATGACAATTTAAATTGAGTCTGCCCTATAATTGGCGACGAGTTTAGTAGCCTCCATCAGCTCCTGTGATGTGCAAGTAACTGGACAGGCTGGCACGATATCAAGTGCCCAAAAGTTTGTGGGGCAAGACCACATAGTGATGTTCTTCGCTCCTGAAGTCCAATGTTTTACATTAAGGTTGATGTTCCAGGGTAGCCCGCGAAATTCAAATTTTCTGACGTTTTTAGCGATTTGCAGGCCAGTGCTAGGTTGTATGTTAGTAAAAATATGATTCGCGGGTGTAAGACGTATGCAGTTACAGAATTATAATCATCAAAATCATTATAACAAAATTACAACCCTCCAAGTTCATGTAACTTTCAAGAATGACTTTTTGATGAAATACTCATTCTTGACAGTTACATGAACTTGGAGGGTTGATGATTATAATTCTGAAACTGCATACGTCTTACACCCGCGAATCATATTTTCACTAACATACAACCTAGCACTGGCCTGCAAATCGCTAAAAACGTAAGAAAATTTGAATTTCGCGGGCTACCCTGGAAAATCCACCTTAATGCGTAAATAGATCATGATTTAGTGTCTCCAAAATCTACTTCGAATAGTGATTGTAGGAGTATTGGCGTTATCGGACACTCGCTTTTTCTGAAATGTTGAGTTCGATTTCCGACAGTGTCTTATCTCAGTTAACAAAACATTGGGCTGTGAGTGCTGTGACCTAACACCAACTCGCTACCATTATTGTTTCGTTTTTAGGTCAGAAATTCAAAGTGGTCTGTCAATGCGTTAAGCTTTCCTCAAATATTTCGTCCCGGCTGAGGGAAGCTACTCAAATAGGCTGGAATGTCAAATCGATCCTCATAGTTAAATTGTTCACAATAATATTCCAATATTCTCACATACATACGTGTTCCATTGTGCCTATCTAGCCGGGGTCAGTGTGAATAAAAGAATCGTGCCTTTTGTCCGTCCGTTTGTACGCTTCCGTCGTGAAAGCCGCTTTCACTCAATAATATAGTGCAGTTATGAGTCTGACAGGTCATAAGGTTGATGTTATGGTCAACGTTTTATGGTTATTGGTACTAGGAGCGTAGGAAGTTTCTTTCTTTACCCTGCATCACGCCACTGCTGGGTAAAGATCTTGTGATAATGACGTGTTGGAGTTCTAATGTGCTAATGTGGTCGTTGGACTGAGCCAGCTCGACCCATCATCTTCAACGAGGTCACATATATTTACCAAAGAAGATAAAGTTAGGACGTACTATATAGTAAAAGACATCGTATGTATACTTAAAAAGATAAATAAATACAGTTTATGTTCGCCAACTAACTTTAAATCACCATCTTCTTTCAGCGATAATTTTGCAACAAGATTTTTCAATCACTTTGGAAACTTTTACTTCCAAGATTTTCACTTTCTTTGCATATCATTCAATGTTAACGGTCTATAAAGTGTACGTTCTTTATACTACGTTGTAAACATAAGTAGATAAGTACTATCTGTCCATCGAAAATGGACGCGGAGAAGTAATTACTGTCATAAAAGCTAGACAAGTGGACACACTACTGATGTTGATGGATAAAAGATTCAATCTTCTGCTAGGGAAAATAAGGCTGAACACTGTTTTAATAAACAATATGTTAGTAAATATTCTAAACAAAGACATGAATATTATACACATGTCCGTGGATGGAGAGGAAGAGGAAGACCGAAGAAAATATGGAAGGATTGTGTGAGGAGATATGAAAAGAGTAAATGATAGCTTGTCGGCTGACTTGGAAGAATGAAAAGAAAAATAATCTTGCTGCGTGTAGTAGTTTTGTGTAATTTATTTCATCTCCGCTGCTCTCAAAACGGTGAAGGAAAACATCGTGAGGAAACCGGCATGTCTTAGAACCAAAACATTCGAAGACATGTGACATCTACCAATCCGCACTGGGCCCGCGTGGTAGATTATAGCCCATTCCCTCTCAAAGAGAGGAGGCCTGTGTCCCAGCAGTGGGAACATTAATAGGCTGATGATGATGATGATGATGTGTAGTAGTACAAGAGCAGGAAAATGATGATACAAGCAAAGATTTATCAACTTGCAGAATTTAATTTCTAGTCCCAAGCTAAGCAGAGCTTGTGTTATGGGTACTAGACAACTGATAAACATACTTATATATTTCTAAATACATACATATTATAGATAAATTACACCCAGACACAGAACAAATGATCGTGCTCATCACACAAACATTTGTCCTGGGTGGGAATCGAACCCACGACCTCCGGCATAGCAGTTAGGGTCACTAACCACTAGACCAACAGGCCAGTCAAGTCAAATTATAACTGTCATTAGTAAAAATGCTACAAGTTTAAGCAAAATTAAAAGTCGGAGATTCAAAGCAGAGGTGTAATGTTGCAGCTTCTAATATTGCAATCATCGAGCAACTAAACTGCTTCACACAAATGGGCTTTAAAATATTGTCTTGAAAGATTTAACATGCGTTAAATTTTCTATCTTATGCATAGAATTTTCTGTAATAAATAAAGATTTACTATGAACTAATTTATGAGGCGTAATATTTGAGAAACTTGAGAAAGTGTTCTAACGAGGATTACTCAGCAATATTTTTTAAATTGCCCATCCTGCCTGTATAGTTTTCTATTTGGTTGGGTTTCTTATTCAGTCGTATTCAAAATGATGATATTGGAAAATGTTCTCTCTGAGTCTTATAAAGAATACACGTACCGGTACGTTTCTTCACCACCCTTGGTTTACTGGTAGAGAATGCCTAAGGTAATAAGACATCACTTTGTGGTACCTTTATAGACCTAAAAGCAGATGAAATGATCAAACCTGAGAGTCTATTTAAGTAGTTACGAGAAAAATTGGCCGGTAGCTAAGACATGTCATAGATATTCAACACCCACGTCTATTCCATTCACAAGCAACTTACACTTTCATGACTACGCGTACTCATTATCACTTGACACCGATCCAACGTTGTCTACTTAATGATTCACGTTATCTAATACATGATATTGTTTGTGTTCTTACTTATTACCTAATTGTATGTATGTCTGTGTGTATGTTATGTCGTAATCAGAGCGAGAAGCTGTTGTAGAGTTGGAAACGGTACTGTTTGTCACCCTCATTTCTGAAGGAACTTCCTTGAAGATAACCTTGTTGATAATTCAAGTTTTGATGTTCTTAATAGAAATACTTCTATAGTTCTAATCTTCTTCTTCTCGAACCGATGACTCAGATTTTGTTCGATCAGCATGTAGTATCCTGGACAGTTCTGTCGCAAGCCTCATTGAAGTCCCGGAGAGGGGTCACTTGTGCATGACGGGCAATACTTCTAATGAAGAAATAACATGTGAGGAAGATAACGAATTGATGATCCACAGAAAATACGGAACAATTAAGGAAAACATGATAGTTGTAGCTAGGAAGGAAGTCAAAGAGACAACAGTCAATAGAAGTGTATCAAAGATAAGAACATGAATCACTGGCTCCAAATAAATTGATATGAATGAAAATTAATTTCTAAACGTGAACACATCCTTGATATAACTTAAAAGCAAGGCACAGACAACAAAAAGAGGTGAGCAGAATGAAGACAAAGAATTGTAACACACTGACGTATAACTTTAAAATGCTAACCTGGCTCTTGATGACAAAGACTTGGCTGCTCAGCTCATCCGCTACTCAGTAATTGAAGGAAGACACATACTGCATACTTATAGCTTCAGCTCATTGTAAGTACCTAGAAATAATTATAATTCAATATGAAGGTACAGCAAATGTCAATAATGTACGGACGGTGATTTAATTCAATCCATGTTTGGATGATGTCATAAATAATCATAAAAAACTGCATCGTAAGTTTACTGATAAAACATGTATAATCTTAGTTATGTAGAATTTAAAGATAAATTCCTCCCTGAAGATATTACAATCCTATGTTAATTTGTAGAAATAATCTGTCTGGCGGCAGTTTTATTAAATACTCGTAACATTGCAGGTTCCATGATTATTTGTAATGCCCGGTTTATCCATGTTTTAGTGCGTTATCCGATCAGTGAACTAATGTTAATTGGTTAGCTACTGCAGGAGTTAGTATTTTAACTGTTAGATTAGAAGCTACATTTTGCATTGCAGTAGCTTGTCCTCCTATGAAAATGTTTAAAGTATGGTGTGGTGTCTCTGCTTCTGTTAAGACAAAGGAATCATGTATGACATGTGAATGTTTGGCTTCCGTTTCTTCTACAATATTTTGTATTAGACTTTCATTGAAAATGACAGTCATATCAGCTTCAGAAAATTGTGTTCTAATAACATTGTTTCCAAGTTAAACATTCTTTACATTGTATGGGAATGCTTTCTTTTATCTTAAGTTTAGTTACATTAACATATCGTCCTCCCATTAGTCAAAGAGTAGGTCTATTGCCTCGGAACTGCCTCGTCTTGTGGACGCAATCGCGACTGCTGATCAAGAGGTCTTGGGTTCGATTCCCGGTTCGGGCAAGAAGGTGTTCTTGGGATTTCCATCATTAGTTTCTCAGTAATAGCATATCAGTAACACTGGGGTCTTGATTTGTGCTGATTGATGGGGGGGGGGGGGGGGTTGATACACCTCTGCGTAACTCTTCAGGTAAACAGACCTGATGTTATGTTATGTAGGTCTCTTGCTTCCCGTTAAAACAAGGTACGTAACAAGCAGTAAGTCGGTCAGAGGACGGAGTGTTAATTGGAAATGCCTGGCCACAGTGTATTCTCTTTATTTATACGTACTCGTTAAAGGAAATTAGCGAGTCACCGCTTTAGCTAAATGGGTGTTACTTTGTTATAATCTGTGTGTGTGTGTCTGGAACGATTTGTTTTGTTTTTGTATGTTATTGCTGTGTTTATTGTGATAGCTAAGTTAACACAATGTGATTATGTGAGGTTTTTCATCTTTTTTATATCTATTTAATTTTTAATTAAGTATAAAGCAACAAGGATCTTAGGAGGTGACTTTTTTGTAACATAAGGTTATATTAACCTTCATGAGGGAAAAGACATAAGTTTATACATAGAAGTACTTATGTATGTCAATGTACTAATTTACTACTACTAGACTACTACTAATTTGCTTTTTTTAAACACATTTTTAACCTTACTACGATTAGTGTAAAATCGTACTGCGCGAACAATTATTGCATCCATCTTCATTTAAATACTGGTTATGCATAGTTCTTTTTTTTTATATGGGCTTACTCTTGACTTCAATCTTGCCCTAAGGGCAGAGATGAGGTCGACGATGGAACGAGTTTACCCAGAAGAAGCCTATTTACTCGCGACTTAAATAGATTGGGGTTATATGAACTCGGGAAAACCGACGCAGGCAGGGTGTTCCACTCCTTGGCTGTACGGATAATGAAAGTCTTAGCAAAACGCTTCGTACTAATGTGTGGAACATCGATAAGGTATGGGTGATAACCCGCAGTACGTCTAGTCTCTCGATGAAAGAAGGGAGATGGTGGAATAAGCTCGTGGAGCTCTTGCGCACACTCTCCGAAGTACAGTCTGTAGAAGACCGACAGACATGCAACTTTGCGGCGGTGGGCCAGGCTATGTAGCTTGGCAACCAGCTTAGCGTCACCAATTAGCCTCCTGGCTCTACGCTCTACTGAGTCGAGTTCGTGGAAACTTAATACTTACAATAAGCAGTTTGTTTGTACTTAAATAAAAAGCAAGGTGACAAAAATGTTAGCACTATATCTATTGGCAGGAACTTATACCCGGAGGTCATTAACCTCTGGTTTACTTTGAGAGCAAAAAGTTTTGCTAATAAAGTTGCTGTTTAGGGCTAAACTTTAGGGAATCAATATTGAGTGTCGTAGTAGCACCTTTGTATCAATTTTTACCCGACTACGGCAAAGCCAAAGGAGGGTTATGATTTTGACTGGCTATGTATGTATGTATGTATGTTTGTTTGTATGTATGTATGTGTGTATCTTTATCTGTTCCCTCATAGCTTCTAATCTCCTTATCGGAACCCGACATTTGAGGTATAGTTAGAACCGTTTTAATTTTCCGCTGAACATAGGCTACATGACGTGTCACAAAAAGCGATTTGGCGCCCTCTAGCGGACAAAAAGTAAGGCTTAAAAAATAAAAATGGAGATAAATACGCCGTGTTTGGTATCATTTAAAAGGGGCCTCACTTGTACATTTCCAAAATATTGCTCAAATTTAAAATCACGCCCTCTAGCGGACAAAAAGTCAAAATTGTTTAAATAAAAAAAAGCGAAAAACTCAAACCCGACTACGACAAAAAAAACGACGCTGAAAAAGTATGAAACAAGATTTTCAGGATAGAACAAAAAGAAAAGCCGTAGTCACGTTATAGGTACCAACCTAAACACTTTAATACCGTGTGACTACGGCTTTTCTTTTTGTTCTATCCTGAAAATCTTGTTTCATACTTTTTCAGCGTCGTTTTTTTTTGTCGTAGTCGGGTTTTTATCGCCCTGTTTTTTATTATGTAAAGTTATTGGAATCGTCATAGATTACACTACCTACCATGTATTTTTCTGTTGCATTTAAGTTTCTTTCGTGAAATATCTATTATCCGTAAAAAAATATTGATGTTTTGACAGTTTTTGTTTGGAGAACTGTCAAGAAAATTCATATGACCAAATTCACGACATTTTATTCCTAAGTTAGTAAATTCGACTTATCGGTAGACAAGCCTCTTATCTAAGTACTTCAGTAAACAACAGTTAAACTAAGCACGCTTTCAAATACAAACATGTCATTAAATACAATCGCTAACCCTACCGCAACCTGCCGGGTAACGGGTTGACTCGCAACGCAACCAAACATTATTGTGTGCATACATTAACGGTTGTGCTCTAATAACAACAGTGCAGTTCATGTGGAACAGAACAGTTTTATTAAATGTTTGATTTTGTTAGAGCGTTAGCTGACAAAAAATATCCTAACTAATATTATAAATGCGAAAGTAACTCTGTCTGTCTGTCTGTCTGTCTTTGCTTCACGCCTAAACTACTGAACCGATTTGTGTGAAATTTGGTACAGACATAGTTTGGAACTTGAGAAAGGACATAGGATAGTTTTTTTTTTTTTTTTTCGCGATATAAACCAAAAATCTGCCGGAAGTCACTATTCCACGCGAACGAAGTCGCGGGCAAAAGCTAGTTTTCAATATAAATACGGGACAAGACGATGAAAACCCAATACTTGTTACTACTATTGTAACTTTTTGTAAGGGTCAGGGACTGTTATTCCTTAATACAGGTTATTCTATAACCTAGCTAGGAATAGCAGAACTTCACTCACTAGATTGTGTCTGACTTGGTACAAACTTTTATGTCTAACTTTGTGTATGCCTCTGTACTACAATCTCCTTTTTTATGAAATAAATTTATTATTATTATTATTATTATTACTACTTGGTAACAAATCGCTCTGTCCTGTGCTATATGCCTCTCACGCCTATACATAATAGTCTTCTCAAGTGGCATTCATGTGTCAAAATCGATAATGCTGGGGATCAAAATTCTTGTATGAAAATAGTCCCAATGTGCGCTTTAAGTCATTTAAATCTTTTCGTCTATCACCACGCACCATATCAATCAATTCGTAAATAATCATAGAGGTTTACATCTCTATACCTAGTAGGTACCTACTGTATACCTAGTAGGTATACACTCGTGTACTGTTGCTTCAGTATATAATACTAATATAATTAGAATGAATACAGGAAAAACGTAAAGGAAAATGATTATTCAGTAGGAATGATTGGTATGTGTGCCTACATAATGTATCTTATAGTCCATATGTGATACATAATGAAAAATTGTGATAAATGTCCATGAAGTAATTCATTATTGCATTATTTATACTTGATCAAAATGCCATACCTAAACAATTATATTATTCAATCTGCTAACACAACTTTCTCTTCTTAAAGGTCAAAAGCTAAAGCTCTGACAAACAAGAAGTTCTGAAGCTAATTGATTCTCATTACGAATCACAAAGGAGTTATACTATCTAGAATGTGACATTGAATCAAAGGTCACGACGTGATACACTCGCACTTGACCGTTCACTCAACGTTAGGTCATAATCACCTGATGTGATCTGATGTGGCATGTTATAGATATATGCAGAATGTAAAGTCTGGACAATGCAATTCAGATTCTTGCTTCTTGAACAGAAGTGTTTTATTCTACAACTAGGAGAAATGCGTCATACCTACGCGTCGATTAAATAAACATAATATTGAAATAAAAGAGCTAGAAATTCAGAAAATGATATCAATATAACAAGTTGAAAGCAGGATCTTGAAGAATGAGGCAGGTTTTCTACTTTGAGGATCAGCTGCCAAATAGAAAACGTGTCAGTCGTGAGTCTAATAGAGAAAATATACACGGGCTCGCATTCTTGATTCTAATTCTGTAGCACGTTTCGTCCCATTTTCCTTATTTTTTCCGAAGTTTTTTTTATCCAGTTTTTACAGTAAAAACAATACAAAAGCCCCTAAAACGCGTTAGCGCGTAGTTTTGAAGATATCATCAATCATAATTAGTAATTACTTACATCATAGTTTCATTGATAAATACGAGTAATTAATTTTCATTCAAACCAATCATTAGGAAAGGTAAGAATTAAAAGAAGACTTTGTCATATTTCACATAAGGGTGTTAAGTCTTAATTGGTACATTAATAATCGAGATTGTCGAATTATTTTGTATGACAAAAAGAACAAAAGAAAATTCTGTTGAAAAATTATTCATAAACCAGTTGATTGTTTGATATGGTCTCATTCGTTCATACCCTAGGGGCCTAGGCCCTAGACCCTAAGGTTTTTTGATAAGTAGGGCCTAAGTTAGTTAGTAAGTTATGGGATATCAAAAAACCTCTTTTCTTGACTTATTCTTCCATTTCTCCGTTAATCATGAAGTCTTACGATTAACAACCAACTCAAATAGCGTTTGTGCTCGTTGTAAGAGTAAGGACCTTCTGTTTACACTTTCATATTTTGTGCCTCAACAGTGAGTCAGTGATTCATAATCACGGGAACTTTAGTTTCTTTCTTCTTGAACCGGTACTCGCCAAGGAAAATACGATCGTAACATTCACGAGAGGCTGACTCATTTGGGTTTGTTGTGTTAAAATTTCGCGAAATAACAGATTATGTGTGATAAGGACTCGGTGTGGTGCGTTTTTTATCACTTATCAAACAATTATAATATGCTAATTGTGATAATGGCAATGAATTTGCGGGGATGTACTTGAAAATTAACCTACTGTAAAATATATTGTGACTAAAACATGGGTTGAATTATCTCCCTCGTTGGTCTAGTAACCGCAAGCGCGTCAGCAGTGCATGCGGTCCAGGGTTTGCGTACCAAGTTGGGCGAAGTTTTATAAGGTTTTTCCATCAGGATTTTTTCTATAGGAGCTATGGAATCTGGATCTGTGCCCGGTTGATGGCAATAGGTTCGCTCCTATTAACAAAAAACATTACCAGACTAATGTGGGTTTACTACCCTTTTTTTTTTTTTTTTTTGGTGGGTGGAAAATCATCAAATGACCCCCCCCGCTCTTGGGCAGAGCTTTAGCAGAGTTTACTACCCCTGTAGGTACATCCCTGCTAAATCCTTCGGGGATTATAGACTTGATGTTATGTATGCCATGATGACTATTATTTTGAGAATAGGTGGTTAGTTTTTACAAACACGTTATTTACATATTATTTTTTTTAACTAGACTTACATGACTAAAACATGAATTGAAAAATATCCTTCGGCTATATCAACATCCGTTTTGTTTAGATAAAAATACGCATGACTTGACTATTATCTTTGATTGCGTTATTATAATTACGCATATCAATTAACAACCTTCCAATCTTTCCTTTTCACTATAAACAAAAATAAAATCTCAGCCTCCCATTTACAAAGTTATTAGAAACCTCGTTAGCCATCGTAAATTAATAGCCGCTTCATAGAAACGATGCGATAAATTAATGGCTTGCAGATTAACTGACCATAAATATGGGAGTCCTGTTAACAGATGATGTAGGGTCGTGTGTGAGGGTAATCAGCTGGGGGCCTGGCACCTGCTGGTTGCAGGAATTGATTGCCTAGCCGCCGTGGGTCAACGACCTGGCGCTGCGGATTTTTCTATTTGTGTGTTGGTAGTTTCCTTCTTGTGCCTGATGCGTTTTGTTTGCCGACCTACGCTTAGGAGTTTAAGTTACATTTTCGACTTCGTACCTAGTTTTCTTAAAAATACTTCAGTTTTCTGAGGGTTTCCTTTTTGGATTTAGCATGTTAAGGTGCCTTATCCCTTTTGTTTGCCCACCTACGCAAAGAAGTAGGCAGGTATACCTTTTTTTTTTTTTTTTTGGTGGTTGGAAAATCATCGAATAACCCCCCCCCGCTCTTGGGCAGAGCGAAGGGGAGTGTCAGACTTCTACTGACTAAAAACCAAACCCATGTTTCTTCCTCTTCGCCCTTGTGTCGGAGCCGCGGTAACCTTTCGATATCCACAGCCCCAGTCATTTTCGACGTTATAGTTTTCTTAAAAAATGCTTCATTCTTGAAGTAGTAGATCATACGTCTTACTTCGCTGTGTTAAATATATCCGATTATCGTGTATTGTTAGGATATTTTCCTGTCCTCGAAATCAAAATACTAAGTAATAACGGTGGTTGCGTGACTACGTTTGCGTTTAAGCTTCCATTCTACTATCCGGTTACTAATTGGACATGTCCATGGCTTTATAAACAAAAGGCCTTCTCAGTTAACAAAACAAGCTAAGCTCACATTCGCCATTGATAATATCATAAACCACGGACGCCCCCGACTCGTGAGGCACGGCGAGGCTGTGACAATCTAAGTTTATTTCAAGACCCAAGACTCATCAGGCCTTCATATTTTTTTTGTAGTGACAGAATTTAAACTCTCGATGTGGAGGTGAGGGTTGAGAGTCCAACAAAGCGCTGTTATTTAGGCAGTATCGCTTATTGTTAGGGACTAGCATTTCGTCCGTGACTTCGTCCGCAAAAATGTGATAGCTCGACTAATATGTGTCAGAATTTGAATCCTAGGTGCTGAGACGAGCATTCAGAATTCAACAAAGCGCTTTTTAGGCAGTGTCGCCTATATTAGTGACTAGCACTTTACCCATGACTTCGTCTGCAAAAATTGTGATAGCTCGACTATTATGCATGATATCAATATAATTTATAGCATGTAGCACCCACAAATAATGTGGCTTTCTGCCAGTGAAAGAATTTTCAGAATTGAATCATTAGTTACGGAAATTTCCCCCAAATACAAACTTACAAACAAATACCTCGTATAGAAATCGGTCTAAAGCGGATTTCGCAAGCAACCGCCAAGATTCCGGTGTACCTACAGCTTCCAAGGACTGTTCAACATTCATCGCTTATTAAGACATCTGTTCATTTAGGTCCCGTAGGTGCCTTATAGAATTGCTAAATAGTTGAAAGGTGAGTTATGAGACCGCGTGGGAGCACGACAGGTTGGTATTGCGCAACCTAACCCTTCTATATCGATAGGCTTGGTTACTTAGTACGTATAGGTACCTATACAAGCTGTGAGCGTTTGTACAGTCAAGTGCAAAATGTTTTATCAGCCTGCAAAAGTTCACTACTTCTTCTAATTGTTTCGTTTCAATATAGCGTCATTCTTTTTAAGTCCTGGATGTGTAGATTTAGGTATTGTATTACCTAGTATTAACTGGGTTGTGGAGGTCAGATAGGCAGTCGCTCCATGTAAAATACTAGTATTCAGCTGCATCCGGTTAGACTGGATGCCAACCCCAATATAGTTGGGAAAAGGCTAGGCAGATGATGATGTGTAGATTAAGGCACTTTCGATACTGCAGCAGAGATGCCTATGTTCAAATCACTATTAGACATGGATCCCTCCAATCGCCCACCATTCATCTTGTCAACCCTTCGTCATCACCATCATATTAGCCCGGTACCTTTCCACTTTCGTCTGCCACACTTCCCAGTTCTGTGCGTCCCTTATTTAGATGTAAACCTTTACTTTTACCGTTATCTGTGAGTATGAAAAGCGATTTTATAGTTTAGCAGAAAAGGACTTTTAGAAATTCGCTAAACGTACCTACTTACATATATTTTCACACATGACTGTACCATGTATTTCATAACCCACGATATATTGATATCTACGTACCGCATTATCCAAAGGAATGTAGGCATTAGTGGTGGTGTGTGTCTAGAACTCAAGAGAAAGCGTACGTAATCTGTCTCCTAATCAGTCTTGCAGTATTTTAATTGGACCCCACCGATGAGCGATTAGTTATGCACATGTAATATATTGAAGAATTATCTTCACAGAAGTTGATTGACTTTAAGCGCATTTATGTAATGAGAGAGATTTTACGAACGGTAGACAACACTTTTATAAATGCTACTTTAAAGTTAATTATTTCCTCAATTAATTAATTCCTCAATCATCAGCGTTGGGCAGCCGTGTTCCAACTACAGCTAAATATAGGCCTTCTCCCCTTATGCCATTCTTCACTGGTGTGAGCGAGTCTCAACCAGGTCTTACCCGATGACTGCTAGGGTACACGTGCTTTTGACTGGAGACCGCAAACCGTAAGCGTAAGGTGTAACACCCTCAGGCTCAGTGGAGCGACGATCTTCGCAGGGTACCAACTGGATGGGAGTTACTGAAAATCCAGCTTAGTGACGTGCAATTAAAGAAGCCCATGTCAAGCAGTACAGTGGATTGCTTTAGGCTGATGATGATGATGGTGATGAAATGCTATCATATTTAGGGCGCTTCGTATCCGAAAACGCTACTTTAAGATACCTACTACATATTTGATTACATATAAACCAATATTCAAGACAATTCGATAAATCTTGTCATGATTGACGTATTCTAAGTGCTAAATATCCAATGTTTAGACTCGCGGTCAAAGCCTAGTTACCATTACTTATTATGCATATTAGATAATGCTGTGTTACACGTATTCGTGACCGAGTGGGCGACTAGAACTGAATCGTTCATTTGCCACCTGTTAACTTGTAATAGGTAAATAGAAGTTATCACTACGCTAACAAATAAGTTTTAATGGATTTTTGATTATTGACTGCCTCGTCCGGTCTATTAGTCATAAGTTTAACTGCTGGGCATTAGGTACTGTGTTTGATTCCCTCCACGATTCCTCCACGATTCCCTGGTCGGGTTGTGTTATTGGGTTGTATGATTGTATCATCAGGGTTTTTGAGTTACAGCTTCGGAGTCTGGATTTGAGGTTGATGATGATGACCCACGAAACTTAACATAATTAGCAAAATGTGGGAATACTTCTTGGTACATTTCTTTCTCACTCTTAGGAGATTACAGCCGTGATGATAATTTTAACTTGTTATCATTTCCTTTCCCATTCATTTAGGGTCTGCAGAGCCTGTCTTATTCTTCCATACTTCTATATTACTCTTTATCTCATCAGACACCTTCTCGACATATCACTGATAATTTTAACTTATTATGATTATCATTCTCTTACCCTTATCCCAATTCATTTGGGGTCGACGCAGCATGTCTTCTCCTTCCATACTTCTCTATTACTCGTCATTTTATCAGACACCTTCGTGCCATATCATCGATAATTTTAACTTGTAGCAGATCTTTATCAGTCCTATTACAAATAAATATCTAATGGAGCATTGACCATTAGCAAGCGATGACGCAACATCTCAATCAATGAGGCAATTAAGGACACGCAGTTCTGTTATGTTAGAAGTACTTAGTGCTTTTAGCGAAGGGCTAGCCGTCATTATGTACTGACACGATCGTTGAACCTGACTTGTGTATTAGTATAAAGTAGACGTGCTAGTAAAGGAATTTAAATGTAATTACTTATAGTACCTACCTATAAAGTGTATCTCCAGGTTGAATCAAGTTGTACGAGTAACAGATTTTTACCTAATTTTCACACACTAAGCAACAACGAATTCAATACCTAAATGCCTAGATTTTCAAGCTCCTAATTGAGGCGTTGAAACACCAATTACTTAGAGGTGAATGCCTCCTAACAAAATTTAGGTTACATTTTGCTGAAAATCGTTATAAAGATATTATTTTGTAAAAAACATGAGTATGTATACAGGCACTTAATTAGTGAAAATATGGATTTCATATTGAAATTATAACACTAAGCGTTCATGAACAGTCTCATTAACAATTCTGATTTACCGCAGGCTAATCCAATCTAGAACTACCTAAGAACTAATAAATCTATTATTTAATACCTGAGCTACAATGTTATAAACAGGCTTCAGCAAAACGTCATGTTTGCATCGTTAGTTGCAGCGATTCAAGGCCGCGTACTCAATACTTATCGGTACATTATTAATGCTTTGTGCATCTAAACGTTGTACCATAGGAGGCACATAGATTCTCTTATTTATGCCCCTCCTTGCTATAGACATCACCACATATTTCACAAACTAATTTCTACTCCAAACTGGATTTTAAAATTAACAGACACGTATTTCGAATCGATTTTTAACGAGATTCGCAGTTTGAATATTTTTTCTTATCAGTCAATCAGATAAACGGTTTCCTCAATTATAGATTTTAACTGCAGCTTGTTTCCGATTCCTATATTGATAAATAAAATTAAGTTATTAAATAAATTTCGAATCATTGATTTATTAAGTATCTCAGTCACTTTCCAAAATAACAGCATTATTTATTAAAACTTTATGCACTAGAATTAAGACTACAAAGGCGGACTTAATTCCTTGGGCATTTTCTAGCAGTCTACCTTATGGTGATGCAGAGACAATACACAGTAGGTGCAAAACAAAAAACAGATTATCAACGTCAATTAGCCAAAACGTGGACTCGATTTTCCATCGGCCACCACCGACGCTGATAGCCAATCTGGAGTCCTGCTAATCCACTTTGCGGTAGCATGGTCCACGGTCCGCCTGCGGCTATGGGAAAATGGCCGGAAAATGATCGGAATCGTATCGGGCGCATACAGCCGAGTGAACACGGAAATCGCCGAGGGCTAGGCGCGGCTAGACCGTTGATGAACTTATTATGTTGGATAGTTGTATTTAGTGATTGCATATTATTATGCTCTTTGTTCATTATAAATCCGTTTTTGGACGATTTGAATTGACTATTACCTCGTTGTTCTAGTGGTCGCTAGCATGTATGGTCCTGAGTCTGATTCCCGTGTCGGACAAAGTGTTATGGGGTTTTTCCATTTGGAATTTCTCAGTACATGCCACAGAGTCTGGATTTGTGCCCAGTTGAAGGCTCTCCCCCTATTACATGGGGCTTAAACATAACTGGCGAAATGTCATGGGTGTAGGTGCTATTAGGTACACCTTTGACTAGCCCTTCAGCGATTATAGACGTGAAGTTACATTATGTTGTATTTAGTAACTGCAGTTTGTTCTTTGTCCATTATACGTGCCTTTTAGGAAGAATCCAATACTTTAACTTCATCACCAGTTGTAACTACGTCTAAATGCGATTTACCTAAATACTTAGGTTTCACTTTGAATACTTAGTAAGTACCCACCTACCTTGTGGTGGTCGCCCTGAATCGTGCACCTGCAAGGTACAAGCAAGCGTCTCGTATCATTTATTGTTATCATATAATAACTATAAAAGTTTCCCTATGTCGCCCGCAATAAAAATAAATTGTACACGATATTTTGTATTCGCTCCGAAGGTTGCCTATGATGTAACATCTATATTGTGTGTACCAAGTTTCTAATAACTTGCATGCCACAGAGTAAAATAATATCATTACAAAGTAAGCAAAAAACATTTCCTAGAAGAACAGGTATAATCCACTAAAAATCACGTAGACAACGAAATTATTCTTGTCCATTTTTATACCTCAGTAATTTGATAGTCCAGTTCACAAACAAAGGTAATCGTCTAACCGCAAGACCACGATAATTTGATATTGAATTACAGTACCATCATTATTTTTCACCTTGATCATAAAAAAATAAAACTGTAGACGTATTGTTTCGTCTTTGAACAAAATGTCGTGGTGATAAAGTTGAGAATTTAAGATACTATCTATAGAAACAAAATGGACGTTGATTTATAGTTTGCAGAAGTTTTTACGGTTTATATAGTGATTTTATCAACTTAGACGAGGGATTCTCGACCTTCTATATATAAGTATCAGTCTTATGTTGATCCATAGAGCTTTCAAGCAGCCCAAAAAATAATACGTTTCAGAACCATTATCAGGGTGCTAGATCTGTAATAGTAAAAGAAGTATGAATGTGGCTTGCCCACATTCATACTTCTGAAAACGAGAATCGTATCTAATTAGATAGAGAAGACCAAATAAACCATAGACAGTCTGTGAAGGATAAAAGGGGTCACTGCTGAGATGACAACTTAAAGAGAACTATGGAGGATTAAGACATGTTGCACCGACTCCAAAATACTTTGGGATAAGTGAAGGCCAGTGATGATGAGTGTAATATTTGATGAAAAGATAGATATACTTTAGTATTGCGTCCAAAAAGTTTTACTAAACCCCCTTTAAACAAAATAGCTCCTATTCTCAGCTATGTACTAAAACTAATAGAAATAAAAGGTTAGATAACTGGAGCCTAGGCTAAGATAAGCAATGTGCCTCAACAATTTCTGCGTGACTTCCTAAGGAGATTGCCCGACTAAGGTCAATACGGTATTAGGAGTGAACCAGTTGCAATGAGGCCGATTCACTCAAGAATACTACATTAATTTGGCCTTTGTATTCTGTATCTTGTTGCACCAAATATAGGAAATAATTAGAAGATGAATCTGAATAGTTATTGTAATCTAGGAAATCGTTATATTTTTTTGCTCGTTAGATATCGATAAATTTGGCGTTATTGTGATTTATAGCCAATTGCTCGTCTTTATTGTTTCATTCTGACATTAACAGGGCACGTCTAATTCCCGATGGACTATGGACAGTTGGACACCCCACATTGCACTGGCTATATTTAAGTCCCATATGAGTAATAAGGCTGCGCCTATTAGTATCGACCGGGCACAAATATAGAGTTCTAGACTATCTATACCACCACAATTCCTCATCCTTATATCCCCCTCACATTGATTGCTAATACGATAACTCCAGACTAGGAACTGTAAATGGTACAGCTATTATTATTTCCTCTAGTTCAAAACCTGCTCAAAGTTACATCAAAGCGATTGCACCATTACATCACCCATGTAACAATGTGACACTCCACTTACGTAGCCAACATTTTCTCCTTACTGAAATTACATACTGTGAAGCTATCGTTAGTCAGCGTATCTCATGGGTGTAGTTTACTCAGTTGCAAGCATCGCCGTTTGGCTTCGTCGAGAAACCTGTACGGTGCAACGGTAAGGGTAGTTCCTTTGTTGACAAGCCAAATGGTCTTGTTGTTTTTTAAAATTGTGGCGTTTTTTTACTGGTTGAGGTCTGTGTTATGGATGAACCTTCTTGCTTCTTTAGTACATTTACATTTTGTACATTTGAAGTGTTTGGTGCTAGAGCTGTTTAAGTAGGCAGGTCTCTCCCTTTTATGCAAATATGGTTCTTCATCATCACTAAAAATGCCATGAAACGTATTGGAAAATATCTCGATATAATTGAGAAATACGAGAATAGAATTACTATGTCCAATTAAGTTTATATCTGTAATAAACTAATTGATGAATAATTACGTGCGGATATCAAGTAAACCTTATAGTTTTCCTGTTTTGATGGCAGGAATGTAGGCAAGACAATGATAGTGTTGGTTTTATTCCTTTTAAAGCAAACATAACCAATTCTGGAAGATATTCCCCACAGATTTTCAACCGTTCTACGAGACGAGTTGTAAACATAGAAATGACGAAAAAGTTTCCTAGTGCCTGGACATCATTCAATTTAGAAAATGCAGTAGTGGAAGCCTAGTCATTATTAAATAAGTATGGAAGGGACCTAAAATAATTATTTAATCAATATCTAATGTCCCTTTTGTCCTACTTAATCTAAATGAGGATGGGTTGCATACTTCGGCTCATTTAATTAAAATCTCTCACGCATCATATCAATTTTAATGCGGAACACGGAAGGTAATTCATACGCTGTTATAATTATATGCGTGTGCGATGTTTCAGTGCTGATGTTCATATGTTTTTGTTGCAGGTACGTATCCATTGGCATGGCTGCACTGACTTGTCCCTCCGATCTCAGGTACAGTTTAATGAAATACTTTTTAAAATATTCTTACCAACTTGCATATTCTTCTCACAAAAGTATACAGCATTCAAATCTTTAGATTATCTGCCTCGAACACTAAGTAAAACTTTTACGCTATGCGGAATATCTCCACTTTTATTAAGACGAAGTTATTAAAATTATTTTTTTATTTTTCTTTTTCCCGACGTCTCGCTCGAGTCTGCAGCATTCGTGATCACGAACTTCGTAGTTTTTTTACAAGCACTTTGAACGCCGAGCAAATCGTAATTAAGTTCGAGCCAGAAATATTTATTTACACGAATGGCGTTTGCATAATTTTGTTAGCAAATTAAATCCAACCTTTAAGTCTGTTGAAACAGTTAATAACTATACAGAAATGCATTCCGATCATTGGAGTTCCACGGGGAACTATACTCGGTCCCATCTTTCTTTTTGGAGAAAAGCAATCGTCGTCGAACGTTTGGAAGTTAAATCAACCTAATAGGCTCATACATTAGTTAACCTATTAGTACGTTTGTTTACGAACCGGTTCGTGGACCCAAAACGTGTATAGTTACGTCACTGCATTAACATACGGCATACATGCCTATGATAATGTTCTTGTTGTGCCTTTAGGAGTCGGTTCGGTGCAAGTATCTTTATTATGTATTCTTTAGGAACAGTATTTAGTAGTTCGTGTTATGTTGTAGGTAGGTACTTCATAGTTTGAATGGATGACGCTCCTTTGTATTATCAGAATGCAGTACCTTGTTAAAGGCTTTTGACTGATTTATAGTTCACCTTCCCAGCTTGGAAAGCTTGCTTCTTTTCTGACTTATCCGTACTACTGTGTTCTAAGTAATCGTTTCGTACTTTATCGAAATTACGTATACATACAGTTCCATTTATTTTAGCCCCGTTATCTACGCAGTCTTCAACTCTTCACTCTTTCCTCAGTGGACTGTTAAATAACAACTCGACCATTCCTGTTTTAAATGCGATCATATAACGATATCAATCTATCTAATCGTATCTGAATTTAATTGATTACCTCTATTTTGTTTATTATTCGGCTCAAACCTCTGTTGAGCATTTATATCTGATTGCGATCTAACGTGTTGGCTTAATGGCTGATAAAACAGCCTTTTAGTAGACTCCTTTGGACTATGATTGGGTTACGGCTCATTGAAAATCAATTTTGTAAGATTTCTCGTTTAGTCCCATTAATTGACAATTTATCATGCCTTTGTGAAATAATTTCTAACTTCAATACTGTAGGTCAGCGAAGGGCTTTCACCTCTTTGTTCACGAAAAGCAATTTCTCCTTAGAAATTATTAAATGAAACTGTGAAGGTTTTTTTTTAGGATTGTCGAAAACTTTTCTAAACTCGACCATTTCGCTTTTTAATTAGTTCATCGTAAGAAAATCGTGGAGCCTTTTTACTTTCCGTACCAACCAGAAGGTAAGTCTACGTTAAGGTAGTACACACGGCTACACATCAAGCTATACAAAACCAGTATAATCTGATCGTTCATTGTGCGAAAAGATCTAGTAAAGTGAGGCCAAGATTAACTGGTATTGTATAGCTTGATGTGTAGCCGTGTGTACCATAGCTGTTTCCACATGGATGTTGTCTTTAATATCAGCTATTAATAAAATAGATAATTTCTTACCAATATTGAGCACAACTTGCGACATATGTCTATGTATGCCAGCCTGTAGGTAGGAAACCACCGACAGGTGTTTAGAACGAGACAGGATGAAAAGAGAGCAGTGGTGGCCCAGTGGTGGCGGCCCCGACTTACGAACAGTGAGTCGTGGGTTCGAACCCCGTCAGGCGCATTACGTTGTGTAATATATTTCATCACCACTGCTCTCAAAACGATGAAGGAAAACATTGTGAGGAAACCGGCATGTCTTAGAACCAAAATATTCGAAGACATGTGACATCTACCAATCCGCACTGGGCCCGCGTGGGCCCCCATCCTTCTCTTAGAGAGGAGGCCTGAGTCCCTGCAGTGGGAACATTATAGGCTTATGATGATGATGGATGAAAAAACCGCACGAACCGTTTCCTTCACAGTTTCACACATATAGGCAAATATCCTGCAATGGTAATGTACGTATCGTGCCTTAATACGCAAACTGACATTCCATGTATTGAGGCCGAAACCAAAATAAATTAGGTATCAAATTATACCTAGGTAACTTTGTAACGACCTGTTCCTGACTGGAAAAGCTCCGAGAGAGTTAGAATAGAATGCAGAGGGCCTTTGCCCAGTTGTGGGATAAGACGGGCTGTAAATAATAATAAAAAATACAATAAGAACAGAAATGCAGCTGGAGTACTGAGATGACATGAAACAGATTCCATTAACGTATATCCATCTGAGTTTAAGATTGAAACTGTTTTAAAACTGGGTAAACCCAAGCTGCAAGCATCTGGGTTTTACAGCAGATATGATGAGTCATCCGCATTTTGTCTGTCCCTTCCACGTTTTTAAGATCATCAGCCCATCTGGCTAGGGGTGTCCCACACTACGCTTGCAGATATCTTTTCTCGGATTTTGCTTTTCTTTGCTCCAGCAGATATCGCTCTTTCAACAAACATAACTATCATTCAAACATACTAATATTCAAACATGTTTATATGAGACACTTTCCAGTCTTTTTTATCACACTAATATTATAAAGGCGAATGTTTGTGAGTGTGTATGTTTGTTACTTCTTCACGCAAAAACTACTGAACGGATTCGGATAAAATTTGGTACTTACACAGATAGTTTATAACCTGGATTAACACATAGGATAGTTTTTATCCCGATTTTATCTTCTCGTGGGATGGTTTTCGAGTTGCAGCGGGTGAAGCCGCTGGCAACAGCAACTTATTATGAGATAATTCCTTTGATATAGGTAGAGACACTACTTATACCAAAGAAATTTTGTTTATTGTCTTATAATTTTGCAACTTCTTTCCTCAACACTGCGTTTAAAACTAACCCATTGTCTGCTCACATTACAAAAAGACGTGTAATCTACGTGCGTCCCTAATTTTCCTCTCCATGGCATAATGTTATGTAGTACCTACACTACCTATTACATGATCTGGTCATACTGTAACCGTGTTGTTTTAATGGTTGCATATAATTTCGCCGCGGCCGTGCTCATCCGGTGTGGCAGCTACTGTGTTTTATCTCATAGCATCCGGACGGCCTGTGTTGTCTGTGTGACGCCATTATGCGTGTTTTCCTATGCCAGCCGCTTTTCACGAGGATTTATTGTTTTTCATATGGGTTGTAGCTGGCTTATTGTAGTTTGGCTTATGAGAAGGGATAAAGTTGTGAGATTGGCTCAACTACTCAAATAACACGTGGGTTTTTGAAGGAAAATCAAAGATATTTCCATCACAATGCAAGGTAGGTAGAGGGTGACGTAAACTTCAATGTTGTTATATTTCGCAAAATCCCTTTGTTGCGCTACAAAAGAGCCATTAGCACAACGCAAACGTGCATACATAATATAATATTTTAATGAGGTACCCATGATGCAAAATTTACTGTGGAAACACGCTGTATTAAAGTGCTTTTAATAAAGCTTACCTGACCACTAAACTCACATATTTATGCGAAAATACCAGCGCATGAGGCAGAAGATAAATAGGTTCAGAAGCTCCACTTCGTAATACCTAATAAGCTGACACATCCAACAGACGCCGTTGGGCGCTGACCCAAAATATCACAAAAAATTGGTGGCGTGCCATGTCTGATCAGATGACGAATAGTAGAGAAGTCTGGAAGAAGAAGACATGCTGGGCTGACCCAAAATGAAATGCGATAAGGGCAAGAGAAAGAGAATGTTGCTGATAATTCAGTACCTGACTAGCTGGGTCCGTGGCTTAGGCCCCCAGTGGTCGACGCACCTGTGGCCAACGCCCCCGATACGATTAATTTAATATCTTTTTTTTTTGTGCTTTTTCACTTAGTACAGTATAGCTTGCCATTAACACAATGTTATAGAAAATATAATATATTATTGTTTGCTGCAAATACACACATCAAAAGTGTCTAGGGATCAACATATATTTTTGCAATAACTTTTCTCCTGATTGATATTAATTAAAATTTTCTTTAAGGATTCATCAAATAAAGTGTTTTCGTTTATCACAGTAACGATAAACCAAGTCACCTTTGCATTAATAAAGAAATTTGCCATTTTCCTAATAAAGGGATTTTTGACATTTGAACCACTAACATTAAAGTTCGAAAAAAAGACTGAAATAACAGTTTTCTTTAAAATTTTATTGGGTAACTTAAACAATTAATAATCCGTGTTTCTACCGCGAACACTAACAACACAAGAACATCGGTTTGGCATACTCAAAATGAGTTCATCCAAATCACGCTGTGGAATGGCCGCCCATGTTCGTTGCAACAACAAAAGGTCTTTTTGCGACTGGATACCCTCCATATTCGGCAGAGCTCTTCTCTGTAGCATATCCCATGCATGCTCAATCGGGTTCAAGTCTGGCGACTGAGCAGGCCAGGGCAGGACATTGATGTTAGCTGCGCCGAGAGTCTGTCTTACAACTCTTGCGGTGTGCGGTCGTGCATTATCATGCATTAACTGAAATAAGGGACCGATTTGCACTTGTAGAGGAACGATGACGTCTGATACAATCGTCTCAGCATAAATTTGAGCGTTGAGGTTGCCTCTGATCCAAATCAACTCAGTTCTTCCGCCGATCCAAATACCCGCCCATACCATGATGGTTCCACCACTATAAGGATGGACTTCCTGGCAGGATTTTAATCGCTGTTGGCGTCCAGGGGTTCTCCAGTGTCGTATACGTCTTGTATCCGGTCTCATACCAAAACGAGACTCATCAGAAAAGCACACGAAACGCCATTGTTCTTCTGCCCAATTTCTGTGTTCAAGAGCCCATTGATATCGAATCCTACGATTGTGCATTGCTATAGGTGGTACCCGTAGCGGTCTTCGGGAATGAAGGTTCACTTCATGCAAGTGGTTTCTGACTGTTTGGTCGCTAATTAAGTTCCCTGAAGAGTGATGAAGCCTCACGGCTAACATCATGGCGGTTATTGTTGGAGCTCTTCGACTTAAGATTTGAATGTATCGGTCTTGTCTCCGTGTGGTGCAGCGATACCGTCCTCCATGGCGCTCAGCCACGGTACCAGTGCTTCGGTAACGTGTCCAAAGTCGACTGATAACACTCTGACTTGTATTCAGAGCTAAAGCCACAGTACGTTGCCGGGAACCAGCTTCTATCATTCCCACGGCTCTGAGCATTTCTTCCCTGCTTAAATGACGTCGCCGCTCCATAATAACGTTGGTTTTAATCAGTAGTAGGGAAACAGTAGCACTAATAATAGCGCTTCAATGCGTTGTATGTTTTTATAGGGAAAATATTGACAGCTGATTTTCATCTTTTACTCGAATTTGATTCACAGTTCCTGATTCAAATTATGAAATGCACCAAAAAGGATCCATATAAATTTATAAAATCATAAATTTATTACAAAGCCACATCAATCTCAAGAAATCCGCATAAAAATGCTTGATCCCTAGACACTTTTGATGTGTGTACTTGAGACTCGCACAAACTACACTTTCAGATTTTTTTTGTAATGTTTTAAGTCTATTTGTGTTGTTGTACCTTCTGAACATCATTTATGCATAGACAGCACAAAATGTAATCTTGCAGCAGTGCGGTGCATCCGGGCGTACGCTTCCGGTCCGGTGCGCGGGAAATCAACTTATCCGTGTGACATATGCTTAGCCGGGTACATGGTATCAATTTTGTTTGTGCTAAAATTATCTACTAAATAATGGCGACTTTGTGAGGATATTTTAAGGGTGAATATTGGGTGCATCCCTAACTATACTTATACAAGTAGATAGATTATGTCTAGACTGTACTGACTGTTTTTGTTTAGTGTTTGTTTTATTTATTATCGGGTTCGGGATATCGCGAATCGTACTGAAGTTATCAAATCTTTTGGTGCAGTCAGTTTTTGGAACTCTGGACGAGACAACATTCTGAGCTTAGAATTGGTTTGGATTATAAATATTTCGAGTTTCGGAATAGAATGACGGCCCGACACATGTGCAAAAACCGGTTAACGGATCATTTGGACATGCCCATGTGATGCAGTGAAATGCGGAAAATTATGAGTAGGTATGAATGTAAGAAAGAGTATTAGCTATAACCCCCGTATTTATAGTCAAGTCAAAGTAATTACCTACTTGGACTTAAGTAATTACTTATGCAAATATTTTTATGCAATGGGCAAGAATTTAAACGAAGTTAGAACCGTCAATGAAAGCAAAACTAAGAATTCTAACGTTTGATAGTTCTAACATTAAGGAATTACTAAATTACAGAGAAAAAATCGTATCTTAAACAATGACATTTACTCAAGTAATAGTAATGACTTGTTGATAAATACGGGTGTAAGAGTACCTAGAGGAAGACCTATGAATCAATCTCAAATCGCAAGAGGTGCATAATATGAGAGGGAATGAGGAACAGACATCAACCTTGCTAACTGCGCTGTTTAGCAAAGCTTACTTTCCTCCCAATTTTCCGCAGATAAGCCCTTTTAGCATGCTCAGCGCAGTTGAGCTGTTTAATTAATTGTTAAGCTGTTTGTTATTATTTGTTTATATAATATGTGCTGCTCTTTTGTGTTGCTGCTGTCCATTAGCGAATAAATACATATTCTATTCTATTCTATTAGCTTTCCGCAGCAAAAATAGTGCCTGCCTCAAATAACCGATTAAATATACGTGCATTTTGATTTCACCGTTGCAATTTTAACCCGAACCTGTCGATTTACGTTTAGCTGATTCTCTGTCACAAATTGTAAGTCAATTTGACCCGTCAGGTATCATTAGCCTGGTTAAACCCGTGTGACGCACGTTACGCACTAGTTATTATTTGAGTTATTTTGTGCCTACGTGCAGTTCGGAACATAGGAATAATGTGCCTGCATGATGGTTTTTTTTTTTGTTAAAACCACAATTTTAAATGTGTGGTATTGGACTGGTCACAATGTTGACATAGTGCCTTTCTTTGTACCCGTCATAATAAGTTTTAACCATTGTTTATTGTATACCTACTTCAATTATATACAACACAAGCGGACTTCCCGCGGTTTCACCCGCGTAGATCTCGTTCCCGTAGGAATATAGCGATAAAAGTAGCCTATGTTACTCGTGGATAATGTAGCTTTCGAATGGTGAAAGAATTTTTAAAAACGGTCCAGTAGTTTTTAAGCCTATTCATTACAACCAAACAAGGTTTTCCTCTTTATAATATTAGTGTAGATAACGTAACGCATCTAGTCCCCGAAGGGAAGGTACCTTGCGCCAGTTACGTTTAAGTCCCATGTAATAGTGGGTGAGCCTATTGCCATCAACCGGGCACAAATCCAGAGTCCGTGGCTACTACTGAGAAATATCTGATGGAAAAACTCAATAGCACTTTGCCCGACTCGGGAATCGAACCCAGGACTTCATGCTCAGTCGCACTTGTGACCACTAGGCTAACGAGGCAGTTAAAGGGGATAGAACCGATGTGGCATATCAACCTGTCCGCCATTTTGTTTTTTTTTTTCGAAATCGTGGTCCACAAAGAAAGTGGTATTTATGGATAGAGGACATATAGACGAAAAAAAAATGTCCAGTAACACGGTACCTAAAGTGTCACGTTACCGAGATATTTTTGAAGATAAAGATGGATATGAGTACAATGACCACACAAAATTTTTACCTTTTACGTGTTTAAATTACATGTAATTTTTGCAATAAAACAGTTTGAAGTTACATAGTCGAGCTTAACCCAAAATAAGGTTTTCTTTACCGTTTCAAGGCAACTAGTTCAATCTATAGATTTGCAAGCACTAATAAATAATATTCCAAGCGTAAAACGCGACGAGGATTAAATTTACGCGCCGAAGACAGATGTATTCTCAGAGAGCAGTAATCATCATCAATCATAGGTATGCTGAGATCTGAGACGCAACATAAAGTTGTAATCAGAGTTCATTTAACTCCTTTACGCAAATATTAATTAAAGTGCAAACAAAAATAACCACGTACTTTTTTTAGTGTCTTGTCCCAATGCTAGCCAAAGGCCTCTGATATCGTCGGGGCTGTGGGTTGTTCACAAGTTACCGAGGCCTCGACATATAGGGCTAAGAAGGAACATGGGTGGTTTTTAGTCAGTAGAAGTCTGACACTCCCTACCGCTCTGCCCAGCATTTGATGATATACAACCCCAAAAAAAAACAAACAAAAAAGGCCTCTCCTATAGCCTTCCACTTTTCTCTTCTTGCGGTTTTCTCCGGCACAAAACCACACATTTTTAAAAAACTCGCATCGAAACACCACCCCTCTTCGCCTTAGAAAACAGCCTAGCTATGCCTCTAACCAAGTTCATCCCATTCATCAGATTCTTTTAAAAACATCCTTACTTTAGTAATTACTCAAAAAACGTCGCCGCTAATACCTCCAACGTTTTCTATAGACTGGGCCCATATAAGCATGCTATAAGATACCAAGGGAACCTGAAGTCTGAAGCTTTTTAGGGTTCCGTACCTCGAAAGGAAAAAACGGAACCCTTATAGGATCACTCGTGTATCTGTCTGTCTGTCTGTCTGACCATTCCTCCTCCCCTTATCTCCGAAACTACTGTGCATAAAATTTCAACACTTATAGGTTACAGGAAAACCTATAAGAAGTCTATGGTGCTAAAATAACTTGGAAAATCTCTCAATATCTTCTACAATGGTACGGAACCCTTTATGTGCAAATCCAACTTGCACTTAGCCTGTTTTTAATCTTGAATCTTCCCCCATGGCGTACCAAGTCGAGACGGTTGTCTTCATCTCTTGAAATGTATTCAGTCTATTCAGATGAACATTTGTTAGCGTCTCGCGTATTAAAAGACGCTGCGTTTTGCGTATTTGCACCCATATGTGTGGTTTCACGTAGTGGTTATAAGGCTGATAGAAAATATCGAAAAATAGGAAAATTGTAAGAGTTGATACATGTTTTGGCAAAAAGATAGAGATTTGTGTAAGTAGGTACTCGAAAATAAAAAAAACGTAAAAAAATTGCTGTTACACATTTTATATCCCAAAATTCCGTTATTAATGTCCTTCGAAATGTAATACACAAATAAACACCCAACATTAATTAACCACACGAGCGCCTACCAAAATGCTTATAGCAACAAATCTCATTTCCTAATCAACCATGCGCTATCCGTCAGGCGCGTCATTACTCATTAGTCGCGACCGTCTGTCAATCCTACGCGTAATTTGTGCTAACGAGACGAAACATGACTGAATACGGTATTGTTTTGTCCTCTTGTGTTGATATTATCTCTTTTTGTGAGAATAATGTACCGTGGTAATAATACAAAGCTGAGTAATTATGTTTATTGTGTAGTTATGCGGATGTTTTGTGAAGCCACGTAGTACCTACGATAATATTCCATTACTTCCATTAGATCTATTGTAAGACTGATGTCATGTTCGCGCGTCAAGCGCTTTCAGCGAGCTTTGCGGTGCATTTTTCATAAAGCGCTTACAGAGCCTTCCTTTCCACATGTTTCACGCTTGCCATAAGTAGTCTCCTAGTGCTGAAAAGCGCAACATAGTCTAGCAATAACGCTAAATCCATGGGGAAATAAGAATCAGACATATTTAACCTCCGTTTCTACCAACATTATGTCGCAATAAATACTAAATTGTATCCTGTACCTACACCAGTCCTTGATATTCCCTTGTTTTACTTACAATGTAATCATAGCAAGGCTTTGTGACGGCTCCCGGTCTCATAAAGTTCATATTTTTCTCCCACAGCGGACAAAGAACGGAGGGCTTTTAAGATTTTCACTACCCCTAAGTCTAGACGGGAGGGGGAGGGGTACAATGAGGGCTTACATTCAGCTGAGTTCGCTGTTTTCCCGCGTCTTATTATTTTTGCAAAATAAAATGTTTTTGTTCCGCTGTTTTCCTGGTTCTTTTTTGGGTGTTCCGGTTGATTAAACAGGGTAAAAGTAGAATTTTGTTATGTCAAAATCAGCCCTAATGTTCCCACTGCTGGTACACAGGGTATGGGAGGGAGTGGGCTGAATTACTACACGTAAGATCATGTTATATCGATAGGGTTCAATGCGGGTAGGTAGAGATGACATGTCTTCGAATTGAGGATTCTAGATCAATCTGGAATCAAAATACAAAATACATATATACTCGACAGATAGTGATGCTTATTGCAAAGCAGTTCATGCATTTGTGTATTTTAAAACTTGCAAGAACTGGCCCTTTACTGTCACTGATTGCTTCAACACTACTTTAGATTCTTAACGTCGATAAGTTGTAGTAGTTAGTCAGGGTTTGGAATGATACCTACCTCCTACCTTACGAACTGATCCTCAAGATTGCTCAAGATTCCATAAAAAGGCATTAAACTGGTATAATCACGATCGTAGATAGCACACCCACTGTTGGAATAAGGCATTAATTGATGTTGTGTATTTGGTTAAACAACTTCGTAACATTCTACTTTACTTGATTGTGAAGCTATGAATATATTTTAAAATCAGCATACCTACATATAGGTACGTAGCTACATCATCTGATGGAGATTCAGATGGCATTCTGAAAGCAAATGTAGCTGAATATATTTGATGAGCTGACAGGTGGTTAGTCAAAGCAACTTCAAACGGAAAGGAAATAGAAAAACATATACCATAACATCACGCCTGTAATCCCCGAAGGGTTAGGCAGAAGTGTTCCTATATCGCCGTCTCCTTTCCGCTATGCCCAGAGCGAGAGCAAATAACCCCTTTGATGATTTCCAAAAAAAAGAGGTGTTCCTAAGAGCACCTACACCCACATTAAACCTGCAGCTATGTTTAAATCCCATTAATACGTGGCGAGCCTATTGTAGTAGTAACCGGATACGAGTTCAGACTCGGTGGCTGCTACTGAGTAATTCCTACTGGAATACCCAATAACAGTTTTCCAGGCCCGGGAATCGAACTCAGGACTTCATGTCGCAGTTGCGACAAACGGAGCAGTAATTAAGGCGAGGTTGCAGTACTTTGTTTTTATATACGCACGACCTCACCCCCCGCCCTGCCGCGCGAGCGATATAATGCCTAAATTTTGACGGTTTTTTGCTTCTTGGAGAAAAACTATAAAGAAATTATACAATATGTTTTCAACATTTACTTCAGAATAAAAAGTTCTATCTATTGATATAACTTTTATATAAATTCATGATGAAATGTCTTAGCAGTACACGTTTGAAATTGTGATTTAGAGTCATGTTTGATAAAAAAAAGTATCGAGCCGATCATTCTAAATCGCGTTTCTATCTTTACGATTTACTAGAGAGTATGTTAAATTTTTATGTAATGATTTTTATTTATTTGTTAAAAAAAACTCGTACCTATTTAGTTCGATTTTTATAGGTTCAAAAATCTTAAAAAGTACTGCAACCCCGCCTTAAACTTTCTGATGTATATTAAAATTAGTGTTACCCAAAATCGGTCTTGGTCTTGCAGTCTTGGTCTTGTTCTTGCATTTTCGCAAGACCAAGACCAAGACCGACCTAATGTAGCAAGACCAAGACCAAGACTGAACCCTGCAAGATTTGAGCAAGAACAAGACTTAGCCTGCAAGACTCTTGCGTCTCGCAGTTTAGTCAAACTGAGATCTGGGCGTTATTATTTTCTTTCTATGTTTTGGCGAATTTGTGTACAACTGTATGGATATATTTTGTATGTCTGAATAAATTAATTAATTGAATTAAATTAAGTAGGTATTTTGTTTCGACGACGACTTTTATTAGTTAGAATTATCAAGTCGAGGCGATGATGAAAAATATGTAAGTGATAATTATTTTAACCGCTAGCTGTTTGTGAAGAGTTTAGGATAGCCACTAAACACGCTCAGTAAATCATAATAGGTACCTACCTAAAGTCAGTAATTACGCTTAGGGACTAAATTGCATATTTTTTTTATAATTATTATAAAGTTAATTTAATTAATTTGGTGGTTTACTATGCCTATGTCAATTTAAACTGTCAATGTAAACATGTACCTACTCTGTTACGTTGTTCTTAGATCTAAACTAACGTGTTTAGTAAATAGCGATAGGCCAATAGGTATTTGCAAGACTTGCGAGACTCTTGCTGCAAGACCAAGACCAAGACCAAGACTTGAGAGCGCAATACCAAGACCAAGACCAGGTGTATTGACGCAAGACCAAGACCAAGACTGGCTAAGTCTCGTCTTGGTCTTGCATTTGGGCAACACTAATTAAAATGCTATCTATGAAAGCAAATGAAGCTGATTTGTTGGCTAGGCTGACAACCTGTTTACCTTCAGCGGAGAGAAAATGAAAAAACATACTACTTACATTATTTCCCGATAAAATACGTCAGTATCTAACACAAGACTCGCCAATAGATCAGACTAGAAACCTATCTATTCCGAAGACATAACTAATCGTTGTGAATTTCAACACGTGTGTCGGAAAGCCGAGAACTCGGGATAAGCGCTGCACCTTTCTAAATCATTGGCTGGGGCGAGGTGCCAAGATGCTGGCGCTGTATGCTCTGACGTAATGAATTAATAGACTAAGGAGGAGTAGCTGTGTGAAGGATGAGGATTAAGTGGGTGACAAAAATAGATCTTTTCAATAAACAGTCGTAAAAAATCAAGACCAATGTGACGTTAGGGACAAGATTACTGCTCGTCCTTAGCCATTAACCGTTGTATGGCAAAAATCAAATATTATTTTTGTGCTTTACGAAGCCATAACGAATAGGTACCCAAAAAGTTGTTTACCATCCGAAATCACTTAAAGTAAACGATTATGGAAAACCGATTCATTACTTCTGATATCACCAACATAGCAATATCATAGATAATAAATAGAAACTGTAACATTTCCATAACTATCGGAAGTACATAAATACACGTGACGTCATACACTGTCAACTGCGACGCGACTCCTTCCGTTTCCTGTGCTCGCTCGATGTAAACGTCATTTCCATATTCAGGAGTCGTTTTCTAACTGAAACGATGCCTACGGGCGATTTTGGGCTGAATTTATCGAGTATTTGAAACGAGAACACGTCATTTTATTTCAGCATAACATGGTCTTGCCTTGTTTAGATTTTCCCGTACAATGAGAGGTACGTATAAACTGGTTTAGTATAGCTTGAATAATCGTTGTGCGTCCTAATGTTATATGGGAAATAATAAATCGAGCCACAGTTTTTTTAATTGGCCACGTGAATTCACGTGATCAAACTTCTAATTTTACAACTAGGCCACGGGAAAATTATATAGCCTCTAATATACTAATTCGTCTTTTTTACAACGCCCACTAAATATTCTATAGAAAGCGTCAAGTGAAGAGCAACAATTATATTAACTTGTCCTTGTTATTTATACATAGGCACCTAATTTACTAACTCAGCCACGGAATTTATATCTCACCACCATTTTACATTTTACAGCTTCAACACAAGGCCCTCAAAAAAATATAATTGAAGCCACCATAGTCAACATCATTTATTATAACTTAGCATGTAAAATAATACATCACATTCTTATACCGTGAAAATAGCAACAGCAAGATTTGGCGCGAGCGCGCGAGACGACAGTGACTGGCCATTTGCACCAATCAGAGAGCGCCATTCGATTCATGTACTGACGAGTTAGTCACGTGTATTCAAAATGTCAACTTTAGATACACTTTAGATTATTACATTTACGTTAAAAATACCTACTAGTAACAGAAATGTTTTTACCATTGTTTATTTGACTAGTCATAGTCAGATTGTATGACTCGTCATTGTAAACTGAAGGAAATAGGTTAGGTTAGGTTAAAACTGTGACCAAACGCGCGCGAGCCGAGCGAGTGAAGCGAGCGGTGCCGCGGCAGCGGCCGGCGAGCGCTACTTCCGAATTGCTTGCAGAAATGTTTTCACAATTTATTGTTTAGTTTTCCGATAAAAATGAAGTTCTGAAGCGATTGTGTCGATAACTTTAGTAGCACAACATGTAAATAAAATCGATCTTTAGTACATTCGATAGTCTGAACTTCAATATTTAGGTCATTAAATACTCTGAACTTCTCTATTTAAGCCTTTCGATGACACGACAGAAGTTTATACGTACTATTAGTGGCTATAATATAATATTTGATGACAATTTTAATTAAATTTTGATGCTCAGTTAATGTGGCATGAGTTATAATTTAAACGTACTGAGTTAATAAATTAGAAGCTAATAGAATATTTTTTTGATGCCATGTTTTAATATTTTAGAAGTTTACTGTTTGAATCCATGTTACAAATTTAGATGCTAAAAAATAATCACGATGCTGAGTTGTATTTAGAGTGGCTTTAAAAAAGATAACTTGTGGCTAAGATAGTATTATTTAGATGCTCGTCAATTGTGGCTGACTTAGTAATTTAGAAGGCAAGTTAGATTTTTAGATGCAAATAATGCTATTAAAAAGAAGCCGGTTTAATTAGCACCCATGTTATATTACATAGTTTTTATGAATTCGAATGTTAACTTGAAATTTCTTGCTCGCTCTTCTCCACAGAGAATAATAAATTGCATGAATGCACTAAAATTATGTGGTCCTACAAATGTTATTTTTAATCTCATTGCTTACTAGCGACCCGCCCTGCTTCGCACGGGTGGAATGTTACATATAAACCTTCCTTTTGAATCACTCTATTAATAAAAAAACCTGCATCAAAATCCGTTGCGAAGTTTTAAAGATCTAAGCATACATAGGAACTGACAGAGGGATGCGACTTTGTTTTATAGGTACTATGTAGTGATCATGACTTTCAAAGTCATGATCCGATTCTGATTTTCCGTTTACCCTTTTTTAAAGGTTTTTCGATTTAACCAAGCTGAGAAAAATTTGTTTTGTACATCTAAAATAATCTAAAACAAACTTTATCTCAACTCTCACTCCCAATTGTACAGACCTCAGTCCGAAAAGTTGCCAGTTTCCGACAGTTTCGGCCGGAAACGTCCCATCCTTGTCAAACATCAGAACTGAAAGCCCACTCACCTTCGACATTACGGTTTGGCCACGAGCTACACGATCAAGCGACTGCGCAGAATTTAAATGAAGAAATGACTGCAGAAATGAGTGATCAGTACAAGTCACGAATTTCCAACTTATTTCACACCTGACAGCAGTAGACCACAGCAACTTTCATCATAGTACTTCTCATCGTATACTCGGAGTATCTCTTTTATATGTGAGTAATGTACCTACACAACACAATCCACCCATCTCTAGCGTGCCTCTCCAATTGCAACCTTATAGAAACCAGGAAGAGTTTGTATAGTAACGCTTGTCTAGCTTCGGTGGCTTTCGTTTATGAGACTCGTCGAGAGACATAGAAAGAGCTATCGGTAGAGTCTGTACAGCCACCATGAAAAGCCTGTAACGTAACGGTACTCGAAGAAAACAACTAACACACGCGTGTCGCATTGCCTAAGGTTACGAACAGGGCGTTATAAGGTAATATAGATCTGACTACCAGTTTGAATACGAGAGATAACAAAGCTTTGAAAGCTACTACCATGGTAAAGCGTTGGTCTTTCATCTCGTCGCCTTTGTTACACGAGAATATCAGCGCGATCTGACGCGTGCGAGTGTCGACTGCTTCCTGTATACATTTTCAGCTAGCTTTTCTTGTTGTTTTTGAACAATAGAAGGTTTTAGTCGGATAAGCCAGGATTGTGTTATGGGAGATTATGCTTTGGTAGTGCTAGTTATCTGTTAGCGTGCACTTGCCTGATTTTAGTTGTATTCAATGGTCAAAGGCCCGCTTGCACTACTTAACCTTCCGAAATGCGTTTAACGTTAAACGATTTTCTTAATTCTATCTTTGTTCACTCTAAACAATAGCCAGGAATAGAACGATATTTCAATACGTTTTAGGCTAAACTCAGTTAGTGAGCTGTGGATGGTGCTAAAGGGCCTTAGTATATTATACTCGTATAGCTTATCAAAAAGCTTTGAACAATGTCTGAGAGAGCTGTCTATTGTTGACGTTGTTGTATTCACCTACTTTAATAGAAAATGATTTAAACCTTGCTAGTCCCTAATAAATGTTTATTTTAATCACAAACACGGGTACTCGTTTATAAATACACTGAATTATGGAAAGTTTCCACCCCTATCGTCACCCTATTTTCATAAAATGCAGTCTATTTACGGGTAGTGGTATTTGGTGGGGGCTATTTTGGTGGCAGTTAATCACGTAGGGGAACAAACAGCATATCGGAAGTTTCCGAACCATAAACCACGGGTAAATTATCTTACCTTAATTTGATGTGTATTAAGTAAATGTAATGGCGCTATCGCAGTAAGAAATGGCATGCACTTTAAGTCAGTAAAAACATTTAACGCTAAACATATTTAAAACATTATGTTGCCTCTGTCACTTTTAAACCGAGTGATAGAAACAGAACGATGTTTAAAATGCGTTTACGCTAAACGCTTTTAGCGATATGTGGTGCATGCGGGCTTTAGAAAACACAATAAATTTTAATAATATGTATATTATAAATAAAGGTACTTTGAAATAGTTCCTATTGTTGTGGATTTTGTTTTACCTGTAACCATTTTTATAAATAAACAAACGATGCCATAGACACTATGAAAAAGTGGAAATGTTTGTATGTTTGTAACGGAATAAACTCATGTTTTTACTAATTCAGGGAAGAGTATTCATTGGTCTTTCTAAGTAACCACCTTTGTTATAAATGTAACTCTTCCACAATTTAATTTCTGCTTCTAGATCTTGTCTCAGCGATTTAATTTCTGCGTTGTCTGGCAGGGAATTTAAATATTTTTTTATTGAATAAATCGATAATTCTACCTATCTTTATCAATACAATTTATACTTTTATCAAAACAATTCATAACATACTGCAATATATTTATGAACGTTGCAATCATTATTTGCTTGTTTATAATAAGCACCCTAATTGATTAATGGACTATCAAACGATTTTGAAAACAATTCTTTTATCACGTTTTTATTCAATCACCAACATTGTTTTTATCATATTTCTTAAAATTATATTATCGATTAACAATAAGGTTTATTTATCACATAATGGCATGATATCATTGTAACAGAATCGATAAATTCGACATTTTATTGTGCAACTTATAGTCGTGGCGGTTGCGTGAGAGTTGCAATTGTTTGTGAATTATGAGTGTTATGACAGTTGTTTTGTGTTGGTTGTCAATTTGATATTGTGAATCACATTAGCTAGACTGTCTCGATATATCTATCCACTAATAATAATAGTATTTGCAACTTTTTGGTAGACTCGCTTTGCCCACGGCTTAGCCCGCGTGAAAATGACGATTTTCCATACAAACTTTACCCCTCTTTTTCACCCCCGTGGCTTTAGTATTTTGAGAAATCCTTCTATAGTGAAGGTCTATGTCATAAGAGGAATAATGCGAAATTAAAAGCTTCTAACCTAAGAGCCTGACCTGTGTGTGATCTTCAGTCAATCAGTTTTGCCTTTTATATATTTTATATAGGTAGACAGATATCTTTACTATGAAAAAGTTTCAAAAGCTATTATTACTAGGTATACGTGTATACCTATACATACACATACCTAGTTGCATTTATATGCACACGACAGCTGGCAAATGGTTTTTGTAGGTCGTCTCGTTGGCTCTATTTCATATGTGCATATTGCAAACAGTTTCTGAAATGTTATTATTGTAACAATTTTTTTTGTTCGTGCCTTGTTTTTCAGTCAAGGAAGTGTAGGTATTTAACCAAAAATTCATACATAAATGCCTAATAATTATCTAGTGTTATGAGAAAAAGCCTTTGTTCTGCAATGGAAACTTATCTATATAAATAAAGAGAGAAGTCCTGACTGACTGACTGACTGACTGATTGACTGACTGACTCATCAACGCCCAGCCCAAACCCTTGGACCTAGATAGCTGAAATTTTGCACAGAGGTTCCCTTATAATGTAGACAAGGAATAAGGAAGGATTTTTCGAAATTCAACCCCGAAGGGAGTTAAATAGGGGACGAAAGTTTGTATGGAAAATCGTTATTTTCACGCGGGCGAAGCCGCTGGCAAAAGCTAGTATATTATATGAATTCTTGCAAATACATTAAGTCAATACAGTTCAAAATTGTTTCAGCAACTGGTAGCAATCGCTGCGATACATAGATAACCCAGTTTCTATATCTTTCAATTCGGAAACTACATAGCAATTAAAAACAGATAAACCTTATCTTTGGGTTTAGTTTGTATTCAGTTTAATTGTTTTAATGTTCGTGGTTTTACGTTTTCATTGAGAAAATTATTGATTTGTTTTTTTGGTGAAAAAGTGAAGTGAATATGATTGTGTATTTTTTGTGCTATCATAGTTATCACATTAGTCACATTAAAACAAAAACTTTCCGCATATTGTGTCCCAATTTACTAGAAATTTCTTAACTGATATACTTGCCCCAAATTGACAGCAGCGATTCCCAATCACGATTAACGACGGAATGGTTATTTTATTAAATTATGTCACCGAAATTAATGGATATATCACCGCTATAGTTACATTTACGCAACCTATTAAACTCTCCCGACTAAAGACAGTGTCAGACCAACTTGGACAACTCAATTGATATTAATGGCGCTGCACTCGACAAATACCACTAACCAACCATGCATAATATCTCTAAAGCACTATTTATCATCATAAATATTATAATGTTTGTCATGACCCGTTTTTCTTGGCCTCTAGTGTAACAGAGAGTTTTCTTTCACAGTACGGTAGGTCCAGGTCAACATATACTGGTGTTAGGAAACTGTAAACTCTACTTCTATATTTACAGTATAGTTCTAACCAATCATCATTGATCTGTCGTATTTCAGATATAGTGGTTTCAATAGTCGAAAAGTACAGGCCAAGATATGTTGGTTTTGTATGCTCTGTATTTCATTTACGAGTGGTAGCGATGACCCCCACAAACGGCAATTCGATTCAATTACCTATGTTCTGTATTCAATGGGCATGTCAGACGATTTTCAACTCTATAGCAGAAAGTAAATAATGTAGTTTTTTTGCGATTTTGATAGGATTTTCCACGACCCTCTTTGATAGAATCCGTATTGATCAACATTGAGGGTTTTTCGTCTGTCTGCAAGTTTTTACCCGCTTCGTTTCAGTAAAAATATTAAGCGAATTTCTTTCAACAAAAAATTGCTTTTCAACCACGTGTGGTTTTGTATAAAATATGTCCGTAATAAAACTCCAACGTTAAAATGCAGGGAATGGCATAAATTCGCGTCCGATAGTTGACTCGAAATACCATCGTTCGTCGGCTTCAGTATCGCATATTTTGCGGAACTGCGGAAATCGGGAAAAGCCGACGCTTCGAGGCAGTATTTCAGTCACGAGAGGCCTTCCCGCCATAGTGCACACACACATAAGTATAATTTATTTCCACAAGCTTTGTGTGAGTTTTGGTAAAGCTTGCTTCATGGCAGGATTTAATTGGTTTAGGCAATTAGTGTTGTTTAGGCTCTCTAAACCCATGCCCGAGGACCCTTTTATTGAATAAGTGTCAGTATTTGGCATTTGGCCCGTCTGGAAAGTTTTGTATGCACTTATTATTTATGCCATGCCCCTATGTAACCAAATCATAACATTATGAAAATTAATAGTTTCATGTCCACTCTGCCAGTCAATACTTATGTGTAAGGAGACATAAATATTGACTGGCAGAGTGGACACGAAACTTGCCTGTATTCGATTAAAATAGAAAGAAATCCAAATAACAAATATGTAGTGTATATTTCTTTCTTAAAGCACTCTTTACGAGAAAATAATGAGCCATCAAATAGTTACTTGAACTTCCTAGAGCCAATTTATTTCTACGTCCCGTCACTAGCCAACTGTCTGAAATAAAGAACCCTGCCCCTAATATATTCAGCTAAACGTATCGTATGTCGAGCACTAACCACGACTAAGGACACAACAGGCGATGCCCTAACATTTTCCATACAGGGTGTAAGCGTGCAAAACTGTTATATTGAAATTTAGGACATATAGACTCGCGAGTCGGGGCTGCGGGATGTTCACAGGATACCGCGGCCTCGACATAAAGGGCTAAGAAGGAGCATGGGTAGTTTTTAGTCAGTAGAAGTCTGACACCCCCTTTGCTCTGCCCAAGAGCGGGGGGAGGGGTCAATTGAAGATTTTCCACCCACCCCAAAAAAAAAATGGACAGATTCGCGGCTTGAATTTTTTTTCTCCATTATTCAAATAAATGTCTATGAAATAATCAATGTAATCGTTATCGTCGTCGTTGTCGTTATTATTGCCTTGAATATAAGAGTTATAAAAGGTATTGCTTGAGGCCCCTAGATCTTTCATTAAAAAAACCTTACGAAATAGTTCATGTCTAATAGTGGATCTAGATTTTCAGAATTCTACTGATCAAGATTGCGTCATACATTGAATTCATGGTAAAAGCTTGCGTCAGTGTCGTATAGACGCGCGTATAGTTGTAAATCAACCTGTATACGTCTGTCTATACATGTCTATATTGTCTGTGTGTGCTGAAAACACGTGTACATTGCACCGTCCCCTTTCTATATCGACGCAGCTATGGGAAATTCACGTCAGGAAATTGATAGCTTACCTATGTTCACGTACAGTCACCACACTTTGTAGGTAAACTCGTAGTTACATTTAAAAGTGTTGATAGAAGTAAATATTTTCGAAATCATACTGTTCATTACATAAATTTTTCAAAAAGTGACAATCGTTTTTCCACAAGTTAATCAACATCTGCCTAGCCTTTTCCTAATTATGCTAAGGTTGACTTCCAGCCTAACTGGATGCAGCTAAGTACAGTATTTTATATGGAGCGTCTGCCTATCATCATTTCAGCCGAAAGACGTCCACTGCTGGACATAGGCCTCCCATAAGTGTCATTTTTGCTTAGGGGGGGTTTGCCATAATCGCCACGCTTGGCAGGCGGGTTGGCGATCGCAGTACAGTCGATACAAAAAGCACAGAGAACTCTGCTGCCCATTCTCTGGTACATCCTTTATGGGCCTACTACACGCACGCACTTCCCCACAGTTTTCGTTCACACTTCACAGTACATCGCGCGTATGGTTGGTAAAACTGTATTACCATTGCAAACCACACGCGCGATGTACTGTGTGCACCGTGTAATCCCGCAGGCAAAACTGTGGGGAAGTGCCTTAGCATTAGTCGCCTCTTACGACACCCACGGGAAGATATGGGATGGTGCTATTCTTTGCGTCCGACACCATACGGAACACTTTATGACCTCAACAACCCAGTTAGTACTAGGTAACACGATACCACTTGGTAACACTGGTTGTCAGATTTTCGAGCCACTGAGTCCCTGTAAAGACTGTCAAAGATCTATTAATGAAATTCGGGTGTAACGTGCTTCCCAAGACACAAAGGAAACTCGGAATGTGATATGGGTGGTCCTGGTCACACATCCAAAGATCAACCTAAGCAAGCGCGGTTTAAGGCGACATTAACTGCCCGCGCCCTTGAGCGAGTGGGAGGAGACAGCGATATAGGCCGATAGAGGAGCTGAGGGAGTCAGCGATACACTGACTGTCTGCCGCCCGTCGCCCGCCAGAGCCCCGCTTCAACGCGCACCAAGATTATTCGAAAAAACAACCCATCTTGATTTATCAAACACAATACAAATAAAAGCCGTATACTAAAATATGGGTCATTAAATTGTCTTTTATATGATTAAAGTTTCATGTAAATACGCCCCATAGTTTTTGCGTGATTATCGTTTTTTGTCCACGTTAGACAATACTTTACAAATTAATTACACTATGTTATTATAATATAATTCATTCACATTTTCACATATCAAATTATGAATAAAATTGTCTAGTATAACATATATTTTTCCAAAGAAATAAGACTAGAAGTTTAGACGTGATGTTCAATATAAAATCATTAAAAGTCGTTTATCTGCGCCTTAACCTGAAAATCGACCCGACTGGCTATCATTATTTAACCCGAAACGAAATTAACCGCTTTTGAATATTGCGTGTTTCTAAAGTATTTATGCTCTTGACTATCTTGCGTTGTTTACTCCGATGGTCGATACCATTTACCAACTGACTGCGCCGTTAGCTTAAGATGAATTACTTACTAGATTGAAAATGCTGAATCGGCGCAGCTGTATCATTATACACGATTACTGATAGGTTCATTATTTATGCATGATTGAGCTGAACATTGATAAATTATTTTGAGAAGTAGTGGTATTTTATGACTTGGGAATGTTTTTAGTAGTGGATATCACTTGAAAGCTTAGCGTATCGATGGCAAAAAGTTCAAGTGATTTTAGCCCAAAAGTTAGCCACAAATGTAAGGATAATAAAACTGATATTGCCTTTCTAAACTCACTTGCACAAGCCTGATAATTAAAACGAAAACGTGTGTAAAATATCGTTCTGTTTCCTCGATTGGTTTAAGATCAAAGAGGGAGATTTATGCTTTTATGGTTGGAGCCTAAGTCTCAATACCGAACAATAGCTGAAAAGAAAAGCGAATATCATTTCAGCATAGATAACATACAACAACAAACACAACATATTCGTAAACCCTGCCAAACAACAATGACTATAAAAATAACAACGAAAGAAAATATTTATTTCCCGAAGAAGCTTTCTTGATCCTCTATTTGAATCATTACCTACTATCGGCGTTTGGCACATAATGTAGGTTTATTTATTTATTTAAACTTTTCGCACACAAAAAAAAAGGTACAAAGGCGGACTTAATGCCTTAGGCATTCTCTACCAGTCAACCAAGGGTGTTGTAGAAATTAGATGGCAGGTGCTCTTTTTGAGAGGAACAATGATAGAAAAAACAAATAATATTCAAATATATCATACCTAATGATTTATAAATATAATATACAAATAGTTACATAAATAGATTATGAACATATAATACCCATATATAAATATATATTTATCCTATATTTAAATATATATATATATATATTTTTGTATACAAAATCAAGATAGAGAGATGTTGAAGTAACTCTACACTATTTATTTGTTGTTGTTGTTGTTGTTTGTTTTTGTTTTAGGTTCTTTGTCGTCGTAAGCTAAACAGGAAGTATGTAAAAAATAGATAATCCTGTTTCCGCATCTGAAAACTTGAAACTTCTCGCATCAAAAGGCCTAATCAAATAACTGCATTTCTTATCGATAATTTAAAAATCACCTAGAAAAATATGCAAATCTAATTTTAGAACAAAAAAAATTCTAGGGGTTTGTTGTAGAGATATTTTTTTTTTGCTTTTACCATTCTTGGTATTATATTATGTAAAATACTGGTATTCGGCTGCATCCGGTAAAACTGAAAGCTAAAAACGCTGGCAGATGACGACTTACAGCAAAAAATACTCGTCAATTTTCACATCATGAATGATATCGTGAGTTTTCTCGAAACGTGGATTGATTGAGTTACCGCTTCTAGGCTTGCAGGGGTAGTTATTGACGTCATCATATATTTAACTTGTGTTCTGCTAATGAGAGGCGTCCCCACCCCTTTGTTTATAGGCACAATACCGTCAGACTCAGTGCTGTACACCCGGCAGACAAAGTTTCGTTGTTTAATATCCTGCGCTATGTGCCTGCCTTGTTAGTGGCTGTGTTCTAGGCTGTATTGAAAGCCTTTCGATAGTTTCGAAGTATTGACAGTTTGGTAGACAAAGCCGCTTGGCTTGAGTATTATTCTTGTTTAGGTAGGTTTGTTTATGTGAACTATAACTTCTTGTATTTCATTTATTCGGACCTTGGCATAGTGCTGAATGGTTCTGTCACCGCATGGGCTTAGACTAGCTATTCATTTTTTTTCTAAAATAAAAGAAGATCAACAAATAACGACAGACAAAAATTTAAAAAAAAAACTGTTTATACTTGCATTTGCTAATAAGCCCTGCAACAAGCGAATACTACAGCTGCTATCTCCTTTTCCAATATATTTTATTAAATGTTCTCCAGCATGTTACTGACAATATAAATTTGGTTTGAGAAAGTTTATCATTTACCGACAATATCAAATAATGATTATATTGCGTAGCGTTCCGAACGCTAGTTTTCCGTTTCCTCTATCGATTTCTTCGGTTTTCCCAGACTACACATTTCCCCTATTTTTACCACCTTAAAGTCCACTATCTATTAGACATAGCTTTCACACAAACTACCCACACCATACCCTTTTGTGTCATCCCTATTGCTCGCTCAAATTACTTTATGCATAAAACTTCATTAGTGCACAGGTGTTGAACTTAATTTGTGTACTCTGTAAAGTGCATTTCATCGCACTTCCTTTAGTGAAGCACTAAAAATTACAATTAATTAAGTGGTGTATATCGCATCGCAAACAGTGTATACCCTGTATTTTAGGGTTGTTTCATACAGCCAGACTGCCATGCATAAAACTGACACCGAGTACTGGGAGCTGCAGGTGTGAAAGCAGTAATTCTCCTCCATACAGACCTTGAAATATTTTACCTCTGGCAACTACACCTCAATAGCAATTTCTTCATCATCAGCCATCTGCCCTTATCTCCATTTATTTGAAGTCGGCGCAGCATGATTTCTTCTTACATACTGTTCTATTACTCACCATCACACCTCCTTTCTAGCCATATCATACTTCATACTATTTATCGTTTACTTGGTCTTGGCCTTCTATTATAGCCGTCTACATTCATACTCAACATTTCCTTAATCGTCTATACCACGACGGAACCATAATTAAAAGAAATTATTTAATTCTTCAGCCATAGTAAATTATAAATCTGCAACTATAGCCTATGTACCATCCTGGCACCAAGGGAGCAGGTTAGCCGACAGGCTGAACTTGTGAAACCAGCCTTAGGTTCAACCTAGCATACCTACTGTCTACACGACAACGTTGCACTGACTTTGAACTTTACTACGGTTAACTCGAACCTATATTTTATTGACTTAAAGCTCGAACGGTCGGTCGTCGACTGGCAATTGTGAATATTATATGAAAGCTAAATATTTGGTTCGATATTTTTTTTGCTTTTTTAGTATAGTCAGTTTAGTATAGTTAACTAGCTGATGCCCGCGGCTTCACCCGCGACAAGTAACTACATATTATAAAACAAAGTCCTCCGCCGCGTCTTACCTTCCTCGAGTACCACTCTATCCGTTGCAGTAGAATGAAAATCGGTGCCGAATTTTTTGAGTTTATCGCGAACAGACAGACTAACTACGAATATTCAATAAACTTTGTATCTGTAAACCAAAGCTTTTCTAATTTAAGCTTCAAGCTTGTATTGAAAAGTATCACAAATTATATTAATACCTTAAAATTCGACTGTTCATGTGTCTCTCCATCGAGTTCCAATAGTAAACACCATAGGCCTCGAACCTCGAAGGCAGAAAGCTCCCCGCCCGCCCGCCCACCAGTCGTGGAACAAACCGCGTAGGGCGCGCTCGCGTAGCCTTCCCCGTACACGTGAATAGACGTTAACGTGAATATACGTAGCCTTTGTTTCCAAACAACTGGTTTGTATTACCTTTAATTAATGTTTTAGTGTGCATGTTTTACCGTTGATTGGTTTTTCATGTTATTCAGCATTTGATTTTCTTTAATGAAAGCTGTGGGAAATTTAGTTTAGGTCATTATTTTCTGATTAGGAAATTTAATTATGATTTTTTTGCTGTTGGCTGCTTTTTGAAATGGAATATTCAGTTTTCAGTTCATTTCAGGTATTTTTCATAGAAATATTTTATGGTTATCGCAGCTTTTATCGGTTTAAATAAAAAGTGAGGTAGCTTTTTTATGCAGTTCAGTTTTCATAAAAATTGGGAATGGTTTTTTTGTTTTAGAAAAATTGATATTCGTGCATGATGGATGGGATTGTTTGTTTTTAGCGAAGTTTAACAAAAATGCAATAATAGCCTTTTAGCGTGAGTTGGCTGAACAGTCTTTACTTGTCAAAGCTCGTTATTTGTACTGCAGTCTTTAATGTTTTAGTTGGCAGGAGCTATTTAGCTATGAAAGTAACAGAGTATTTTCTAGGAATAAGTTCCTTAAGGAAACAGTTTTCTGGATTAATAAATTTATTCTAATTTCGCCGAACTATGTTGGGAAAATTGGATACCTGACCTTTGTAAATAATGCAAAGAAACTATAAACTTAAATCTTTTTTGTGGATTTTCCTAGTATAGTTACGGTTGCGTGATAATAAAATATCAAAGTGGCGCAAAAAACTTGCTTTCGGCGATAAAATCCAATAGATACGGATTGTCCGCTCTAGATTTAGTTTACGATCGCATGTAGATACAATATTTGATAAAAAAAAACTACTTTAGCAAAGATTTTTCGTACAACCATCATTTTCAGTTTTCGTTCCAGACGTTTAGTTGGTCCTAGCCATTCCAAGAAGCTACTTCGTTCTTTGCAGTCGCGTAAAAGAATTTAATCAGACAAAGTATTTTTTCCAAACCAGTGAATAATTTTACCAAGAACACTATCGCTGATAAAAATGTGTTGTCATTTTAATCAAGAACTAGATTGTTTAATTCAAAAAACTTTCCGTACGCAAAATACGCGTACGGGAAGTTTTGTGGACGTGGAGTTGCGGACACCAGCACGTTATACCATACTTTACTATACTCGTCATTATCCTGCCCTTTTCTTTTTACCCGACTACGGCGAAGCCAAAAGGAAGGGTAATGATTTTGGCAGTCTATGTATGTATGTTTGTATGTTCCACCGTAGCGCCTAAAATACTGAACGGATTTTAATAAATGAGGTGTCAATAGATTCGTAAAAATAGCCCGGGTGACATAGGCTATATAAATTTTATGAATTCTTTTTATGACGGAATTTAAATGTCAAAAACTTACCTCAAAAAATATTAAATTGAGATAAGCATAATATATGTTTGGTATCAAATGAAAGGTCTTGGCGAGCAAAAATCAATATTTTATTCGTAGTCGGGTTTTAGATTTTAAACTTGTTTGGAGTGTTGGAAATCATCAAATGAATCCTCCAAAATTAAATATAAATATTCCGGTGTACTGCCCATCACAGCTTTAGTTGGAGAGCGATTCTTCAGGTAGACTGCGGTGTTGACCGGAATATTTATATTTAATTTTAATAAAAAAATTATACTCTTCTTGCCGTCAGAGTTGTCAGGACAATCCTTCTTGATATGCCCACTCTTTTTGCATCTGAAGCACTTAATTGGTTTGGGTGCTTTCCGAGCTGCTAAAGCCATAGCATCTTCGCCTTTCACATCGTGGCTGAGTGAAATCACGGCCACGAAGTCAAAGGCGAAGATGCTATGGCTTTAGCAGCTGGGCAGAGCGGTAGGGAGTGTCAGACATCAACTGACTAAAAACCACCCATATTCCTTCTTAGCACTTTGTGTCCTGCCTGACCTTGTCCCATATTACTTGGGGTCGGCTCAACACATTTTTTTCTTCCATTGTTCTCTTTCTATACTATATTATAAATAAATAAATATTATTGAGATGAGAACATATAAATACAATAAAATTCCAATTTAATTAACCGCATTGTTTCCCTTCTAACAATAATAATTGTAAAGAGGATAACGCCCATACGAGTGACTTCGTCGTATTGTAATAAATAGTTGTTATCTGAACGCTTCCGAACGTGCCCACGAACGACAATTATCCTGCTGACATGCTGACATTCTGTCACTATCCATTCATGTCGACGTACAAACGTCCGTAACATAAAAACAAAACTACAAAAATATCTAAACTAAATACTATCTAATATTTAAAGTGATTTAAAATCTTTCTCTAGTAGTTATGTGATAAATCAGTGTTTTTAGTATTAATTTTCTATGTGCAAAGTTAGTGTGTAAACCGGCGGAATGATGACTTCGGTCCGAATGCGATCCTCGTTCGAGGAGAGGCTCTTCAGTTTTCAGTCTCTCAAAGAAAAGTTTGAGCAGACCAGGTAATTTTAGTGCTTGGCTTTTTCCTTTATTATTGTTCAAAAGTATTAGCAACTGTGATCATGAATGCTAGACCAAACTTAGAAAGTAAATGGATAATATTATATGGAGATTTAGTTACTTATGAATAAATACGGATTTTTTTATTGTTCTACACTCTACAATTCAAAATCATACATTTTACATATTGAACTCGAATGCAGGAAAATAATATAATAAAGCAATGTTATTCTAAATATGGAAACTAAATTCATTATATTATGTACATTGTCTTATGATATTCCTAAACTATGATAATATCAGCACAAAGGGAGGATATAGGGAAGGAAATAATGAATGAAATCCTCTTCATTTTTTTTACATCTCAGGGCTGTATGTCATTGGGGTCCAGTCTTTCAAATAGCAGTCTCATTTACCTTGCTACCTCTCCAATTTAGTATGGTTTCTATGTCTTGATGATGTAATTAATGTTATTTTATTTGTTTGTTCTCAGGGTGGGCGGCGGTGTACAGCGCAGCGCCACACATGCCGAAATGCCGCACAAGGGAGGAGGCACCATTGCCGAAAGGTAAATATTCTTTTTCTGTACTGACTCTAATTTCATAAATCGTCAACAGCCATAAGACGTCCACTCCTGGACAAAGGCAACACATAGAACGCCATGAAGAACGGCAACGTGCCGTTTGCATCCACCGGTTGCCAAATCCAACTTCTGGAAAAGCGTTTGAAAGAACTTACAAACACAAAATAAACCACTAAGAAATTATTTTAGCTAGTATGCACTTTGTTTACCTCAAATAATACAAGAAAGAAACAAACAAACCACGTCATCGAACCATCATCATCTTTTCTGCCACGTTTTTTGAAATTTATGTATTTACAAGCTGATACCCGCGTCTTCGTCCTCGTGGATATCGGTTCTCGCGACCGATGTCGGTTATCGCGACTAAAAGTAATCTTTTCATACCCCCTTTCAACCCCTTTTTTGTATTAAAAAGTAGCCTATGCCCTTTCTCAGACTATCTGTGTACCAAATTTCATTGAAATCGATTCAGTAGTTTTGGCGTGAAAGCGCGACAGACAGAGTTACTTTCGCATTTATACTTAATATTGGTAAGAATCAAATTATAATTATTATCATTCAGTTTCTTGCCCTTGTCTCAATTAAATTCGTGTCCGCGCAGCATGTTTTCTTCCGTATGTCTCTATTAATCGCGTTCTCATCAGATATCTCGCCTTCCTCTTAGCATCGATGAAGATTGCTGTTCAATCAGGGAAATCTTTATTAGCTTTCGCAATATATTTACTAAGTGTTCTTATTCTTATAAATTAATCAGAGAAATCGGAGCGCCGAAGTTTAGTTAGTTACTTTCCATGTCGCTTGATTTCTCTGACTATCACAGTTTCTGATTAGTAACTTTCAGTTCTTGAAACTTTGGACAGATCAACGGACAAAACAATCTTGCTAGTCCATTTACTGAATATTCTTGTACGAATGAGATGATTCTTTGCCTTTGAAAGAGGCACATAACATCACGCCTGTGATTACCGAAGGGCTGGCAGAGGTGTACTTAATGGTACACCCACATTTCGCTAGTCATGATTAAGTCCCACGAAATAGGGGGCGCCTATCGCCATCAACAGGGCAAGAATTCAGTGTCCGTGGCTACTGAGAAGTTCCTGATGGAAAAACCTAATATCACTTCACCCGGGTAACGAAACTAGGACTTCATACTCAGCAGTCGCGTTTGCGACCGCTAGACCAATGACCCAGTCAAAAAAAGAGGAATAGACCTGTTAAAATATGCTATCAAATAGAGAAATTCATCATCATCATCAGCCTATAATGTTCCCACTGCAGGAACTTAGGCCTCCTTTCTAGGAGAGGGATGGGCTATAATAATCCACCACGCGTGCCCAGTGCGGCTAGGTAGATGTCACATGGCATGTCATGGATGTGACATAGAGAAATTAATACTATCTAATACAAACTAGACACCTACATACCTATTTACAAATAATTATTATCTTTTGATACAATTCCGATTCTTTGTTTAATAACAAAACAAACTGATTACCTTTCTTTATCTATGAGTCTATTAAAATTGAATAATGTGGGTTGATAATATAAGTAATGATGATGACTGGAAATCCCGCGCTGTATGGGGCAAAACAATGATTTCTTTTTTTTTTGTAAAACGTTGCCTCACACGAGAGTTTCTCCTGTGTCGTGCGTGCGTTTACAAACATTTAAACTGACATATAGAGCCAGACCCGCAACAGCTACCTAGGTCATACAAATATTTGTTCCGTGCAGTCAATGATGTTTGAGTCAACAAATAAGGTAGAATTTGTGTCTACAACGCGGGCCCAGAGCGGATTGGGTAGATGTCACATGTCTTCGAATTTTTTGGTTCTAAGACATGCCGGTTTCCTCACGATGTTTTCCTTCACCGTTTTGAGAGCAGCGGTGATGAAATAAATTACACAAAGTTATGTGCCTTGCCTGATGGGTTCGAACCCACGACCTACTGTTCGTAAGTCGGGGCCGCCACCAATGGGAATAATTACTCACGTTTTAATCAACCTTTTCTTTTTGGGCGTGTGGAAAATCATCAAATAACCCCTCCCGCTCTTGGGCAGAGCGAAAGGGAGTGTCAGACTTCTACTGACTAAAAACCACCCATGTTCCTTCTTAGCCCTTTATGTCGAGGCCGCGGTATCTTTGTGACCAACCCGCAGCCCCAACGGGACGTTTTAATCAACCTTGACCACGATTACTGATCACTAAAGAATTGCTCTTCAAAATTCATACAAAAAAATAATATCTACCTATCCCAGTTTATCATGAACGAATGATGAACGATGAACGACATTTTTCGGTTAATATAGTACGAACTTACGTAAATACGAAGGTACATTAATAACATTGAGTGCCATTGAATTATTAATTTTATGTATTCCGTATCTATGTATAATTAGATGTAGACACTTATGTGGCAATCGTTTAGTGGGTTTACCAAACCTAAAACAATGTGTAATGTTTATGTCCCATATTTATTAGTGTTCAATTTTATCCTCAAGTGTGTTGGGAAATCGGGATTCCACTATTAAAGTTATTACGGAAACCTGACACAGATATCATTAGTACTTTATTATTTTATAACATTAATTCTACTTTAATTGGGCATGCCAAATTTTATTTAAGGCGTGCTAAAGAAAAAACCATTTGGAGATTTTTTAATTTGATGCTTTATTTTGTTAATTTCGATTCATAAAAGTACAAGATTACAAAATAAACAGCAATAATAACTATTGACCTTCATTTGACCTGATGTCACGTGACGTGACGTCACATGTTCACATCTTTCATTATCTGTGGACTAAAAATATTATAAGGATTTTTAGTGCTGCCAGACTTCGTAATAGGAAATACACACACATTCTGTTTATTTTAAATATTATTTAGATAAATTCGCATTTTACGTTACGAATGTTTATTGTTTCTATGTGGTTATATTAAAATATAATCACATAGCTTTTTAAATATGTGTAAATAGATATATGTACAACAATATTAAAAATCGACTGCTTTTAGATTAAAAACCGTCCAAATTTGACTATCAGAACTAGCAATACTGACTGGTCCGTTTGACGTTTGGACTTTGGTTGGTTAATGGTTTGTTCTTTTCGTTGCTTGAGCGCTGAGGAAGTTTGTTGTTTTGTGGATTGTTTCATAATAAGTTTTACTACGACCAGCCCCCCTATTGCGTATCTTTTTAACGTCAGTGGCTATCAGAAATGTCCATAGATTAACTGTAAATTGGTTATGGTTTGGTACATTTTTTTCTTAAAAACTCACCATTTGACAGTTATTAGATAGACATTATAAGTTATCCACTGTCATTAAAAGATACACAATAGCCCTGCTGGCCTATTTATTGGATGAATTAATTTGCTCGCACCACCGTCTTTTTAATTTATTGTTTACGTGAACAAACACCTTATCCGGTGTTTTTGAGATAGAGCTCCGACAGTTCGGTATAAAACATTGAAACCTACGGCTCATTTTTGATTTAAATGAGTATTCTAAATAAGGCAGAGATAACTAAATAAGCACTAGAAAAAATATCAACAATATGACAATCTGCAACTGACATGACACTGACAGCTGCAGTGAGCTGCATGTTTTGAGTTCGTTTAGAAACTAAAATTGTGAACATGTGACGTCATCAGGGATTAATTTTCAAAAAATTATAAATAAATAAATAATGATCTAAAAATTAAAATAGCCAAATTAGTTTCTTAAAATAGTTTAAATTTACGAAAAAAAATATAAAAAAATACACTTTTTTTTTTAAGCATGCCCAATTATTATATAATTTTAGAAGATGTTTACGTAGGTTATAATGTCGAGTTTTCCGTAAACCCTTCAAAATTACTTAAATAAGTAACTCAAGGTAAATTTAAAATCCTACGTTTATCCCTATTTATACAAGGCTCATTAATGTAGATGACCAGCGCATTAAGTGATTTAAAAAAAAAGAAGTTAGGTACACACACAATCGACCTAGCATTACTTACACACGCAAATATTGATACAGCAAATGTTTCTTCCAAAAACAAATTAATGCAAGAATTGTCCAAAATTATATCCGAAACATGTCTAGACGATCCCCATAGAAATATGACTTACAAACAAACATAGAAAACCATCAAATAGTCATTACTTCAACAATTTGTGTACACTAGCTGATAACAATACTATCAAGTAATGCGTGTGCTTCACCGTCTAATTAAAGTTAATGACTTTAAGATAAGGGCTTCCATAGGTCACTGGTCATCGTAGGCCCTTACAGACAATCAATATTTAAGTATTTATTTATTAAGTAAGAGAACGCAATGTTATCTGACTTATTGTATGTTTACTAATAATGTGTGTAGAGATAGAGAAGGAATGTAATTGATGCATCCGTTTTGTATTATCACTACATCTTATAAAACAAGTCCTCCACCGTGTCTGTATGTCTGTCTGTTCGCGATAAACTCAAAAACTACTACACCGACTTGCGTGCTGTTTTCACCAATGGATAGGGTGGTTCTCGAAGAAGGTTTTGGTGTATAATTTGTCCGACATATTACGCGAGCGAAGCTGCGGGTACCAGCTATTATCAAAATATATCGAATGAAAAGTCTAATAACCGTACCTATCTATAGTCAAGTCAAAGTAATTACTTGGACCTGAGTAATTACTTATGCAAATATGTTTATGCAATGGGCAAGAATTTAAACGAAGTTAGAACCGTCAATGAAAGCAAAACTAAGAATTCTAACCTTTGATAGTTCTAACATCAAGGAATCTATACTACGTATCTTAAATAATGACATTTACTCAAGTAATCAATATGACTTGTTTATAGATACGGGTGTAAGAAAGCTCCCGTCTTGCTTCAGGTACCAAACTATTATAATAACTATTACGGCTTGGCCTTTTACCCGATTCTGGTTTGACGTCGACTTCTAGGACATCCTGTACTCGATAAAGCTACAAACTAAGTTTTCATCATTGACTTATATATTACTGCGTAAGGACTGGGCGGACCGCATGATAAAATGACGCCTCGAATTTGGTCCCAAATAGGTCTTGACTAAACCGAAGTTTAAAAGAAAATGAAAATGCAAATTATTTTTTTTTTTTTTTTTTTTTTATTAACATTTTAATGAAAGCTTTATTTAATTTCTTTATACCTCGATAATACCACGCCACGCCGCTCATACAAGGTTACGTTTACGAGCAGCCTGATTAGTTCTTATAGATGACGTTAGTGTTTCTCTTTATGGGGAACGCATCGAGCAAAATGTTCGGACGACCGTATCTTTAGTTTTTATATCAATGGTTTTCATGTAGGTAATTTAGAAACAGAACTTTGGTCGTTGAGTCAAACACCTAGATTCGTCTAGTGGTCGCAAGCGCAGCGATTGCTATGAGCACCCGGATTCGAAGCCCAAGTCGGGCAAAGTCATATTGGATTTTTCTATCAGGAGCTTCTCGGTAGCAGGCATGGAGTCTGGATTTGTGCTCGGTAGATCTTTATGGGCTCGGCCCCTACTATAATGTGACTTAACCATAACATAGCAAAGTGTGGGTGTACTCCTCTTTAGATAGCCCTTCGGAACAACCATACATTCGCTACACTAGGTAGATAGTATAAGTATAGTACGAATGCAAATTCTTTATACATCAATCTCCAAGCTCTTTTGTATGTCAAACACTTCCTCAATACGTATTATGTGAACAGACTGATAGAATCCTTTACAAAGCCTGACAAAAGAGTTAATACTATTCCATTCTTACGCCCTATTACAGGTTGCAATAAGGGATTAAATTCTCACTCCGATTGTGTATGAAAAATAAGCTACGCAATAGGTTAATCACCTTTATTTGTAGGTAAATAAGTAGGATTATCCTGTGTGCCTATTTATGTTTATTGTTTTGTTTTAATGGTAGGTATTTGTTGTAATGTGTACGTGATGTTAATCTGTAAGCATTGTTGGATTATTTATAAGTACTGAAAAGACTGGGTTTTTGGTTGGGATTATACTTACCTGTAATAGCCTCGACTTTAAATCTGAAACACTGCTCAAAGCAGACTTGCAGCAGGCGTTTTTAAAAATAAATTTTTATTTCTAGTGTCAGAAAATTTTCTTTTTTAGGAGATGCACTGAAGAATCAGAATAACATTTGATAGAGTCAGGAGTTTCTTTTTTGAGCGTATTATTATTGCTTCTGCGTTTTTGTTGGTGGCAAAAGGCTAGCCCCCTATTACCTACATGTCTCTATGACAAAACTGATCGAAATGTGGCATTATTACCTCACTCTAAGCATCCGGAGATTTCAGTCGAGACGTTTTGTAATTCACAGCTTCATTGCGCGTCATCTTAAATATTGTCCTAAAGTGTCATCTCTTAAAATTCACCCTAAACTTTTTCCCTTCTGCTCCATCCTATATGCTTAATAATGTTACTAATAATATTGTTGTTTATTTACAGGCTGGCGGCTCTTCAGGCAGCCGGTGCGAACGACTGGCGCGCGCGCGTCTGTCGGCTGAGCCCCGAGAAAGAAGACTCCAAGGCCATCGAGCGAGCCAAGAATAGGATCAATGTGAGTAAACAACCCTTTTTGTTAGAAATTAGGATATATTTTCCATTACCATAACTAGGTAATTATCAACAAGCGATGTTGGTTCTGTTAGTGCAGAGCTGCATGAGATTTCTTGAACCAGGTACTTTTTGAATACATTGGGCCTTCTATTAATCGCACTATCCCAAAAATTTATTGATCAAAAACACTTCAAAAACACGTCTTTAACAAAAATACCAAATACTACAAGTAAGTTTCACCATATCAAAACTTTAGCAAGCAAACATTCGACTCTCTGATATTACCTCGATACAAATGGCATACCTAGAGGAATACTATTCACTAATCATTTTGATGCAACACCCTTACCATTTCTTAGTTTATTCACTTCCAATGTAGGTACAGTAAACTTTGAGCTTTATCTTATCTTTGTATAACGCCATCTTAATGCAAAAACACCAAGTTCCTGACACAAGCAACTTTCCGTACTAACAAAAGAGTACCTATTCAAAAAGATTCTCATTCCGCTACACGAAGGTTGCAAGACTAGCAATCTCCATCAGCCTCCCATCTATTTAAAGACCTACGCCTACGGCAACTAGCTTACCATTCGAGGGCCCTACACTCGCGCTAACCTTGCAGGTTTGCATCACTTTGACGGCCCCCCTTTAATAAGCAGAACCCTTGAAGACAGCTCTTCATAGCTATTGTGATACTGTAGCTCCCCGTCTGTTACTATGCGAGTGTATATGGTGATTTTGTGCGAAAATGTGAGGTAGGTTCAGGGGGTAAAGTTGAGAGTGGATTGGTGATGTTGTAAGGTTGAGGAATTGGTGTATGGTGCAACTGTTACGCATGTTTTATACAAAATATGAAGTTTATTTGGGAACAAGGCTTATTAAGATGTCATGATAGATTTACGGGTCATGTTTAGTTTTAAAACAAAGGATCCAAATGATCGGCCTCGGACACAATGGAATATGTAGGAACATGGGTGGTTTTTAGTCAGTAGAAGTCTAACACTCCCGACCGGTCCGCCTAGAGCGGGAGAAGCCATTTACGGATTTCCAAATCTCAAAAAAAAAATAGCCAAAACCATGGCCCTAATTTTTTTATTGGGGATTCCTTTTCTTATTAAGAGCTTATACTACCTCAAACGCGAGTTTTATAATGCGTAAAAGTATATGATTCACTGCACTAATCAAAATCAGAAAAATATATGATATTGTTCAGGATATGTGCTAGTGACATAGTGTTGTGAAAACATAATACAACTAACTTTGCTCGATAGAAAAAAAAATGCGAAGATACTTTTAAAATTTTCTTATAACGAGTAAAAACCATACTAAAATACATGTCATCGTTCTGATTTTTTTTACAAGCAACATACTAAAATCATAGTGTTTTACTTTTTTAGTCCAATCAATAGTTTTTTTGTAAATCGCAAAATACCACTGATTTCGCACTATTCGGCCGCAGCGAAAGACGTATTAACAACCACTTTGTAGTGCAAGCTGATTAGAACTTTATTCTTACAGTATTTCAAGCGAAGTTTAAACCACCACAAATAGGGTTGCTAATCTGAGGTAGCATACGCTCTTAATTCCAACAGTTACTTTACTGAAAGCTTAAATAAGACATCAAAGAAAAAAAATGTGAACAAAACAAAGCTGTAGCAGTACTAAAAAATAAATATCTTTCCAGTAATTTATTACCGTTACTCTGCGTGTTACCATGATTATAATCGTGCTTCCATCAAATTAGTAAGGCAGTAAACTAAATGTATTATCGATTTTACAAGTTTCGTATTGTCAAGGTCGGGTATCGTGCTAGGCAGAGATGTCACCTACCCACTGCACCAAATAATAGCGTTGAAGACCACGCACTGTTTTCGAACAACGTTATTGATTTTATTGCAAAACAAAAATCATCATCATCATTTCAGCCAAAAGACGTCCACTGCTGGACATAGGCCTCCCCCAGGCATTTTTGGGGGGGGGGGTTTGCCATAATCGCCACGCTTGGCAGGCGGGTTGGCGATCGCAGTATGGTTGTTACAAAGACACAGAGAACGCTGCTGCCCATTCTCTGGTAAGTCCATTAGTCGCCTCTTACGACACCCACGGGAAGATATGGGATGGTGCTATTCTTTACGTCCGACACCACACGGAACAAAAATAAAAATATCGATGGCTAACTCGAAATATTGCTGGACCTAGGCTGCATCGTGTGAAGTAGCTTTAATTGCTAAATGAACCTGCTCTGGACCTCAATCACGCGTGGTGGAAAGCGATGGATGAGGTCTATAATGGGACGAGCGTGCCCAGAGGATGTCTGGTCACTCTTGCTTTGCAGGGTTACCTGTCTGAGTGGGAGGGAACACAGATCGGCAGAGAATTTCGTACATTGTCTGTGCGTATAATAAAAGTAGAGAAGCTCTGAGTACGACTCGAAAGATATCAACCACTTGGTTCCACTTGGTTGTGGAGGTCAATTATGCTGTCGATCCGTGTACAATACTAGGAAGGCGACCCCAATATAGTTGGGAAAAGTATAGACTTTTCCCAACTATATTGGGGTCGCCTTCCTAGTATTGTACACGGATCGACAGCATAATTGACCTCCACAACCCATTTACTGGGAAATGCCATGTAGTAAACAAAACAAAGAAATAATATAACTATCACATTAAACTCGACGTTTCCGGCGTAATATAGTCAGTTAATTTTAATAATTATGCTCGGTGAGGGCGCGGCATTTATATTTTCGCGCTATCTTGCCAAATAAATTAACGTTAGTTCAATTTGCCATATGATTTGCTGTAAGAAAACCCAATTCTGGGTTAAGCTCGCCTTTGTACATAAGCTTTGTAATTTATGTTTATATTTGTTATTTTATGTGTGCAATAAAGAATAAGAATAAGAATGATTGGCAGATTTACCTCTAAAAACACATTATTTTTGAAATAACAAGGTTTAACCGAAAGTGGATAAGAGGTTATCCATCCTTCACCTCTGTTTTTTCCGCACAATTTTGGCTCCTTGTAAAAACATTACCCTCCGCCAGTGGGCTTCTGAATAACGCACAATTTTTATTAACTTATTGGCATTGAATTAAATCTGTTATTGTTATTTAATACGATATTTAAATTCCAGTTCAGAGTATCATAAAGATTTTATTAGGTCTACAATCTACATTTTATCTCAGACCAAAAATGCTTCCGTTTAACAATTTCCCAGAGTGATAAGTGTCATTGACCTCTCACCAATGTCACGCATGTGTAAAACCACGCCTCTTGTGAACTTTCCAACGAGCGCAAATCGCGTGTCACCTCCAATATTGCTTCACGCACTACCTTACCTTACAAACCCACCATTCTCGACCCAATTTTGCGATAATTAAGGACGTTTTTCAAATGGACGCCGTTTCCGCTCCCAACAAAAGGTATGTTGACAGGTCACGGTACAGTTTACTATTAAAATAAAACGTTAACCTAAATCTCCCCTTATTTGACTTCCAATCCGTCACGTCACATTGACACTGTAATTGGAAACTGGACTGATTTATGACATTAAGAAGATCAACTTGTAAAAAGCTTTTAAAAGGCTTGTCTGTCCCGTCAGGGCTGGTTAAAGATTTGCTTTTTAAGGTTGATGCGACAAAGTAGCCAGCGAAAATCAAATTTTCTTGCAGTTTGCCGGTCAGTGTCAATTCGCATGTCAAATAAAAAAGGATTCGCGACAGTATCAAATGTCTATTTCATTATCATCATTTTAGCCAAAAGACGTACACTGCTGGACATAGGCCTCGGGAATAGCTGCACATAGGCATGTCTACTTACTGAGTAATAATGATTAAAATCACCAATTCAAGTGTCTCAGTTCATAAAAGTCTCTTGAGTGACTGTTTGATGAAAACGGCATTCTTGAGACCTTTATGAACTAAGACGGTTACAAGAAAGCCCCCGGTTGTATTGGTGATTTTATCACCAATACAACCGGGGGCTTTCTTGTCGCCTTCACCTTAAAAAAGGCTTGTCTGTCACGTCAGGGCTTGTTATAGATTTGCTTTTTAAGAGGAAATTGTCCAGTTTAGGTTTTAATTTACTACGGGGGTGTTCGAGGGGCGTTTAAGAGGGTCTGGTGATGACAGGTTGATTTGTGTGACGGAATTTTCGTTGGAATTACTGCAGTAATCTTTTGAAGTGTAGAACCCCTGTGTGCAATGAAGTAAAACGATTTACGTATTTTTTTTTGTTTGGTGTTGACGTTGAGTGTTTGCTACCATGGTTCGCCATTTTTATTGTAAACTAACTGTGTCCCCGCGACCTTCGTTCGCTTGAACTTATTATTAAAATACTACAAAAGTTTCTATAATAATAAAATTCAATCATAATTCGAAACAAACGTAGCGCCATCTTTCATCATAACAACAATGTTTTCCTTGCGAACAGTACTTTTTTTCGTGTTAAAGGATGTCCATTTCTGTACACCTAACGTACTAGGAAACATGCAGGATGACTGGTTCACTAATCGTTAATTTCCATATTAGCAAACATTTAAAATATGATTCCAGCTTCTATAATCACTATACAATACGAGCTTCGGTATTTACCAATAGAAACAGTTTTCACTCATTATAACCCCCGGATTGCTCTTTCATCCAATTCTCAAATAATTTTCCCACCAAATACGACCGGGTCGAGCATTAACGTAATATGATTCGTCCTAAATCAATAACGCGGTGCTGAACGTTCCAATATTGTCCTATTGCCGTTCAAATAGAATTTCCTATTCGACGGCGCTTTTCCATTTCCCGATAAAGCATAAATAATGTCGACTACACATTTATATCGACAAATCTAACTTTATTTGTGAATATTAATATGGTGTTTGATGCCGAAAAAAGGTTTTTTATGTAGGACCACTATACATAAAAAACCTTTATACGAAGTTGGTGAAGACACAAATCATTAAAGATGGTCTGTTTTTCAGTTATTTTAATCCCGCCTTTTACGCTGTCTGTGTTATTATGGAGGCTTTTAGGTTAATTATAATGTTTTGTATGCCGTTATTTTTTTTATTCTGGTATTCAGTTAAGTCATAAATTCTCCTATATTCGGAGACCATTCCTCGGTAGCGTATAATTTCTGGGATAAAAATTTATTCTATGTCCTACTCCAGAGTCCAGTCAATATCAATTTATTGCCAATTTTTATCTAAACTGCTTCAGATATAAACACGTTAAAAGGTAACAGACACACAGAATGATATTCATATTAAAATTATTATTGGGTTGCTGAGCAATTCCCTCATTCAAGAACATCTCTTGAGCAATTTTCGTTTCCGCGACGAAATTCGCCAAATGGCAAACCATTTTTCTAATGAATCCTGCGCTGTCATCATCTCAGCCCTATTTTCCGCCCAGCCGCTCACCATTCGTTACTAATAGTAGTAATAAAATCTACTACCCGCATTTATATAGCCCATGAACCCGAGTTAATGTTATTATCACTGGCTAACTTGCAACGGACGTAACATGTAGGAAATAGCAGTGTTTACCTGACCTTTTGCTTGAGTATTTTAAATGTTATAGATATAATTGTTTTTTAATTATATGTTTTTGATTTAGCATACTGTAATTATACTAAAACTTTAAAAAAGGTTATTTAAAAAAATTGGAGCTTGATGTCGACCTCACACTTTCTTTGTACCTTGGCCTCACTGGGGGCACAAGTCACGCAAAGTTTTTTTCGTGATTTCTACAGTTAACATTAATTTATTTAATTCCTGATTTTAGTCACTTCTTTGAATCTTGGAACTTGCGCCGAGGTGAGACCGTGCTGAGTGACAAAACTCTAGTACGCCCTGGCTAGAGGCCTTACAAGGCATCCACAGGATTTGTCTGGCTGAGCAGAACCAGTCTCATAAGTTGACCAGCGATATGCCATGTAGAAAAAATAGGACAACATAGAAACTGGTTAATTTTGCTGCATTTTTTTTGTCTTTGATTAACCTACTCCTTGGCAAATAAAAATGCTATGTAAACAAATCCGTTACAATAACCTTTATAAAAACTTTATCATGGCCGCCAGGGGTGATTATCGTGTCATCCTCATCAGTAGTTCACCGGTTAAGGTCACCAACCAAAGTTCACGCTATTTTGGGCTAAACGACATTACTATTTATAGCGAGTTTCAAATATCGCCCTGACCTTTCATGGGGTTTGTTTCAGCCTTGCCTGTCATAATGTGTTTTCTTTCTACTGAAAGTCACTACCGAATATTTATCCATTGAGAAGTTGTTTAAATTAGATTGATGTCTTTCAACATATAATCAGCCTTTACCTTCTTTCTTGTAAGCTTTTTTAATACCGTTAAACTTGTACCAAAAATAAAATCAAATTACTCTCGTAATTTCTCGCTACAATTGATTTTCTTAATTCCAAAATATTCTCCACGAATCCTGTTCTGCTGGAGAATTTATCCTGTATCTACTGAGGCGACAAATTGAATTTGTTCCGTAACGTAACGTGTTTTTATTAAATCATGTGTCAGCGCCATCTATGTTTGGCGGCGGAAATTAAATATGCGCTAGTGGCGACGCCAGCGGCAGCGTTGGTAATCTCATTATAAAGCGCGGGAAAACGTTTTCCGTGTATTTTGTAATTAAGGTTAATATAATGTGACATGCTACCGGAATATTTTGCACTATATTTTTGTAAACTCGTGTGTTAAAATAGTTCAATGAATCATCTACCTACTGTCATGGTCTACTAGCCTTATTGGATAGAATATTAGTCAGCACGACACATTATCTTATCAATAAACCTCTTCAGTGATTTCCGTACCAAAACATGCTGATATGAAATTGACATTTAATTGAATATAAACATATTCCCGCGTTCTAGGTCGCATTTGCGTGCATAATGGGGTTGGCAAGTGAAAGCTGATTGTAGATGGCGTGTCCATAGCTTGTCCCAATCCGACCAATGAGGTCAAGCTATTTTGAAATATAAAATGACATTGACAGATATTCAACCAATGAAGAGCTTAGGTTCATGCGGTGCTAGCGCCATTAGTTCCACCAGTTGCCCGTCCCATTGAAAGGGTATCGCGTCCTCACTGCCATATATAGTACATTGTAGCACTCGGCATAACCCTGCCTTCTAAGGCGGTATTAGAAGGAGGTCGCGCTTCGTATGTCGCAGGTGTATATACCTATCTGTAAACCTTACAATACTATACCCAACACTAATATCTCTACGAGTATAAACATGGGGGTAAGTTGTTTTAGTTCTTTTTTTACCCGACTGCGGCGAAGGGGTATTTTTTTAGCTTAGCGTTTGTATAAAAAGATAATAGGGAAATTGTATTTAGCTTCAACATCCCTGAACTGAATATCCATAGAATTATGTGTATACATGTTTCTAACAAGTAAAATGCTTAGTTACTGTCTGAATGCAAAATGTGAAGTAGTTTGGCTTAGTAATTTTGAAAGATAGGAGAGGATTTTAAGTGTGTTAGATAGGAATAATAATTTTGCCCGGTTAATAGCAATAGGCTTGCCCCCCAATACATAGGGCTCATTTCTTTGCGGGATCCAAGACAGGTAAATTATTTCTCTCGGGACTTCGTCGAACTTCTTATTCTGGTGGTCGCCTGTTGATTCTGGCTTTTAGGACTACAGTAGTTTGGGAATAGAGCTTGTCCCAATACAAACCAATCTGTGCTTGAATATAAAACCAACATTTTACATTCTAGGTTAAATGGACGTCAGTCAATAGGTTGTTACCAGGCTTACTGCCGCACTCAGAGATGTTTAATGATTACTTAAGCAGTCACTTAATAAAGATTTGACATGCAAAAACTTTACTAAGTTACGGCTACGGTAAATCTCTGAGTGCGTCAGTAAATGACCACACCATACATGTTTCGTTTTCTTTTAAACTAGTTAAAATAACTGGAGGTCTCGTAAAGGAGATTTACGCGGCTCTTCAGTACTTATTTCATGTATTTTTAACAGAGTGTTTAGTTAGGAACAGATTTGTACCGAGGAAGGTTTAATAGTTTTAGGGATTTCTACTTGTAGGGTTCCGTACAGTCAACAGCAAAAGTAGATGATCAAAATCAGAAATTCAATACTAACGAACGGAGTTCGCGTCAGAACTGTGTGGCGTCGAAGTGATTCAAAAGTATGTGATTGTAAATTATACGAAACATTTACTACTAGTACAACTGCCATATATTTGTGATCAGTTTTGACTCCAAAAGTTAATAAACTCAATTCGCTCCAGAACTTTAGAAGTGAAAAAAAATTCAAAACTAGTGAACAGCTAAAGTCAAAAATTAAATGATGAAACTGAGGCCACGTAATCATGAGTAAAATAAACCGGAAGGTAGATTAATAGTAAAAAAAAAAAAAATATTTTTATCTTTAATAAAAATATCAATCTACCTTCCGGTTTTAAGAAATTGTAGCCGACTGGGCAAAAGCAATTATTGAGTTATGATTTTGTTTCGCATCAGATACTTTTGAACATTGACATAAATTCACAAACATGCAAAGATAATAATATTAATTGAATTATGATTTTGTATCACATCAGCTACTTTTGAACATTGACATAAATTCACAAACATGCAAAGTTAATAATATTTATTGAATTATCGTTTTTTTTTTCACTTCTTAGTTCTGGAGCGAATTGAGTTTATTAACTTTTGGAGTCAAAACTGATCACAAATATATGGCAGTTGTTAGTAAAAGTTTGGTATAATTTACAATCAGATACTTTTGAATCACTTCGACGCCACACAGTTCTGACGCGAACTCCGTTCATTAGTATTGAATTTCTGATTTTGATCATCTAGGTACTTTTGCTGTTGACTGTACCTCAAAATGAAAAAAACGTGTGGCACTCGGAGACTGCCGCGGTAAATCTATTGCATAGCATTTTTTATCAACTTATGCAATAATAGGTATAAATAATTAGGTATTAATAGTGTAATTACACACCAAAATAATCATTCATTCAAAAAATTTGAACAAAAATAACGATATTAAGAGTTTGATCTTCGAATTTCGCGCGATGTACATTATATAAATCAAAACTAACCTTCATAGACTAACTAAGCTAGTAAGAAACTCTATGACAGAAAATTTAAAAGAAAAAGTATTGACAGCCTGACGTAAGTGTCATAACATTGAAAAATATGAAAATTATTTATTTTATTTTAGATATTTTATAAGAAAACGAATCGTTTTAGACCGATTCGCAGAATAGTAATGCAAAAACCAATAAAACTTATGATAGATGCGTACTAATAATAAAATGAATGTTTATAGAGTACTCACTCCTCACTCATTTTCTTTCACTATTTTTTCGTGACTTTCTTCATTAATAAATGCACTTTGTTTATTCATATTTAAAACACTTTGTACCTACACAAATTATACGAGTAAGAATATTTTAGAAGGAGAAAGCAGAGAGACAAACAATTATTTAATTTGACAACCTCAGTTGACAACCTTGTTATTTTCCGTAACCATAGCAACCTGGTTGAATACTGAATCCTGAATATTTTCGTTAGGAAATCTCTGGATTCGCTCTCCACGCTCAACTCAAGGCCCGCGATAGAATCTATGCAATAGATTAAAAAGTTGATGTGGCACTCGCAGACTGCCACGTTAAAGCTATTGCATAGCATTTTTTATCAACTTATGCAAATAATTATTTATTTATTTTATTTATGCAGTATATTTAAAAAGAATTTAAATTATATAAGTAAATCAAAAGTAACCTTCATAGACTAAGCTAGTAAGAAACTCTATGACAGAAAATTAAAAAGAAAAAGTATTGACAGCTTGTCAGCCTGACGTAAGTGTCATAACATTGAAAAATATGAACATTATTTATTTTATTTTAGATATTTTATAAGAAAACGAATCGTTTTCTAAGACCGATTCGCAGAATAGTAATGCAAAAACCAATAAAACGTATGATAGATGCGTAATAATAATAAAATGAATAATATATAGAGCACTCGAGGAGTACTCACTCATTATCTTACACTATTTTTTCGTGAGTTTCTTCATTAATAAATGCACTTTGTTTATTCATATTTAAAACACTTTGTACACAAATTATACGAGTAAGAATATTATATGATCTGAGGTTATTGAGGTTATAAATGATTTAATTTGACAACCTCAGTTGACAACCTTGTTATTTTCCGTAACCATAGCAACCTGGTTGAATACTGAATCATGAATATTTTCGTTACGGAATTTCTGGATTCGCTCTCCACGTTCAAGGCCCGCGATAAAAGCTATGCAATAGCTTAAAACGAAACCCTTATAGGATCACTCATGTGTCTGTCTGTCCGACCTTTCCCCTCCCCCTTATCTCCGAAAAACATGAAAAATCTCCGAATAGGTATCTACAATGGTACGTACCCTTCATGTGCACATCCGACTTGCACTTGGCCAGTTTTTTCCGTTTCATGCACAGTCGAACAAGCTTATAAGTATACAGCCAGCTAACTTGTATTTACTTTTAAGATTATACAGATAAATTTAGAGACTGATGTCAAACGATACAGCGTTTGATATCAGTCGCTTAATGCAAAACACTTGATAAAACAAAAATACAATCAATATTTTCAGTGTTATAGAATTATAAAGATCTCTACCCTGTATACTTATTAGCTTGTTCGACTGTACATATCGTTCTTGTTTTAAGTCCGTTTCCGTTATTCAATATACTTAATACTACTTACGTCGTCGTTATACACTTTATTAACTATTTTCCTTGTTCATGTTTAAAGGTTCTTCCAAATAGACAAATTAAATAACTATAATTATAATTATTGTATTAATTATGAATTTAAACGGCTATAATAGTAGTGGATACGCCGTTGATACGCCAAACATACGATGGATGGACGGTGTAGATGAATAGAGAATTAGGAACATAAGGAGAAAAGTCATGCTTCACCAACCCTAAATAAGGTCCAAATTCTACTGTAAATTATTCTTCTTCTTTTGTATCGTCTGATAAGTGCCTAACCTGGTGTCAGATCTTTTGATGCCCCGTCGGGGCTGCGTGTTGTTCGAAAGAGATACCGTGGCCTCAACACAAAGGGCTAAGAAGGAACATGGGTGGTTTTTAGTCAGAATAAGTCTGACACTTCCTACCGCTCGGCCCAGAGCGGGAGAAGTCATTTGACGATTTCCCAACCCTTCAAAAAAAAAAGTTTTCCATGATTGTAATTATTAATTCCAACAAACCAAAAACATTTTTATAAGATCAAAGTATATCAAGTATATAGTAAATATTATCATTCCTATTTCCGCCATATCAATACAAGCTACAGTTGCAACGATCAATGCTTCGCCGCAAGTTGTAATCCTACCCGAGTCGGTTACAGGCTTTGCGCACGCGCGGTCGTGATGCAACGCGGGCCACCGCGTGCGAAGCCTGGCTGGGTGGCTAGATCGAGTTTCTTAATTTTCAATCATTTTTTTTTTCAAAATTATACGTTTTGCAATTTTTTCCACCATTGAGTTTTTAAACAAGAATTGAGAGAAATAGAGGAGATAATTATTTTATTTGGTATCGAATTTGGTGTCTGTGTAGTATCAATCAATAAGTTAATATTACAAATTACCAATTCAGCCGTAAATAAATAAAATAATGAAATATCTTAAGAGATGTGCAAGATTCAACCAATCACACTACTTAAGTGAGAGACGCGATGCGGATTTCAATCACTTCTCTTCTCCACTGCTTTGGTGGACTATAGAACTTAAATCCACAGTAAACCAAGGCTAAGATTACGCACGTATAATAGTACATTATGGTATAAGTGTGTAATGTTGGTGATTACCGCCGAGGCGCCATTGAGACCCGAGCCGTCAGGTGAGGGTATTAAGATAGCCGAGGACGGTAATCATCAATACACACGTGTATCATACGACGTTTTTCAACACACTTGTGAAGAAAATAATACTAAAAAGTCATCTTCAACAGTTAAAACGAGTTCTGATTTTTTTTTCACAATAGCGGGAAAAATTAATCGGTTTTCCTATGCGCGCGCATCTACAGTTCTACCAACTTATCTGTGCATGCGGGAAAACACGGAACTAAAATAAATGTACTAAGTTTGACGTAGCGATGCATTTTTCTTGACCAGTGGCGCCACCATGAAATTCAAACTTAAATTGTAACAATGGCGATCGACCATAGACAAAAGAATGAGGTTTATTTATTTTAAAAAAAGTTATATTTATAATATTACAAAAGTTATATTATTTGAGTTAAAGTTTCATTTATTAAAAACGTACAAGTTAAAGTTATCTATTTAAATTCAAAGTTGCATGAAATGAGCAAGCACTAGGTACATTAATTTATTTTTACTATTGAACACGATCTTTTTTGTATCGAAACTTTAAGAACATAGCAACTCAACCAATAAAATTAAAAAAAAAACGGTATTACCCGGTTAAATTGAAAATGCTCTGTTTACTCGCATATAATTTGCAGAAAGGTACTAACTTAACTTTGTAGTGATATTTTTATTATGCACTAGTGTATAATATTATTATGCACGTGTGAGTTATAGTTCGGTTTATGGCCCTAAGAACGATGTAATAAGGCTCACTTTACGAGCAAGTGTGTTGAAAAATAAATTTGATTTGTATGAAAATGTAGGCGTGATCATCCACTGCCACCAGCTACAAATGTGTGACTAGCAAACAAAATTAAATTAACCAAGCATCTAACGCAATTCTCTCAATACACATCCTGCGTAGTACTTGACGATTGATTTTAATGCACCGACCATTTAGTCGATTATTAACTACATATCAATATTCATTGAATACTTGTTCTAAGGCATTCGTAGTATGCGATTTATGTTTTACGGTTGGAAACGATTTGCATTTAGGTACGTATTTACTTAGATCGGGGTTTTTTTTATTGCGTATATAAATGTCTTTTGGAGGTGACTGCTGAGGTGACGATTAATAGAGAAGTATGGAAGAAACAGACATGCTGCGCCGATCCCAAATAAAATGGAATAAGGGCAATCTATCTGATGTAATCTATCTGAAATAAATGAATGAAATAAATGTATGTACCTATATTCTGGCAAATAAATAAATTTCATTTCATTTCAATGAATTGAATTGAATGATAATTAAAATAATTTTCAAGAATTTTCTTGGCAGAGTTGATTGATGAAACTAATTCATTATAAGAGACAGTCTTTCGCTAGATACTCAGGTTATCCTAAAAATATCTTACGAGTCTCCTAGATTCTAACTATTCCTTGAACCAATAAAATAATCTCAATCTCCTGACAGTTATTGTGGGCACATTAAGATTATATCTGTATCTAAATATTTCACTTGGCAAACAATCTATTGAGATCCATCAACGCGCGTTACATCAGCTCACAAAAGTGTCCTCTACGTCTTAACAAACTGCATCACATATTAAATTAATGGCATCACTAAGGCATACCTAATATGTACAATCTGAGTCATCTGTACCTCCCATATTACCTTTTTGGTTTAAAATAAAAACACATCTAAGATACTGATATAAATTCCTGCTAAAATATCATGATCCAAGTATAGAGTTCACATTCTACACGATCCCCATTCTGAATTCTAAAAGTCCATGGTATGCATGGTAAGTGAATCTAGTTTCTAGATTTGTTTTGCTTTGTCGCTCAGATTACAGTTTCTTTTTTTTTTTCTTTTGTCATTGGGAGAGGTGTATTGTAGGTACATACATGTATTTAGAATCTGTTATTCCTACGTAGAATATTAAACAAAAAATTCTAGATTTCAGAAGTGGCCAGTTCTCTAATTGCTCAATAATTGGTCATGATCCAAAAAATATAGCTTCAAATTCAATCAGAATAAACTAGTTACATTTCTGAATATTTATTTAATTAAAGAAACATCTAAAGAACATCTGTCAGTTCGCGGTGTAGTTTTGTGTTACACTCATCAGTCAAACAGTGCCAACGAAACTGTTATGAAAGTGCTCCACATAAGTTTTGGCGTTAGAAGATAAATCTAATTATAAATTTTGGCCACTGCAAAGTTATGATGAACTCAATGACGGCGGCGCGACTAAAGCTTGCTTTTTAGAGCAGAAAATCGTAAATCGTGAGTACGTGAAGGGATAATTAATTGTAATGTAAGCAAAAATGCGTTAATAGTCTCAAATGCTGATGTTCAATCTGAGAACTGGTGGTCCAATGATAGAACCCTGTGGCACGCCAATAAATATACACAATTACCGGATAATATATGAAGAAATATTCAAACTAGCAACATATTATGGTAATCAAGTTGTTACTGGAGTTACGAATACGCATCAAAGTTATAAAACAGAGCTCTTGTGTGAATACAAAACAGTAAAGCTTTGTTTAAATAATATCTACTTTCCAAGCCAAAACTGTTATTTCTCACGAAATTCGACTCCCGTGTCTTTTTGTTTTGTATAGGTACAATCATATGTAATAAGATATTGTTTGAAAGTGTGACTTCACTAAGTATTAGTTGACTATTCATTGAATAGATTCAAAACACACTACTGGAGGAATTTAGAACTAAGAAATAAATCAACATCTTGTGTGGCGGCGAAAATATTTCAAGAACCTTAGTTACTCCGTTATTAATACCCGAGGTTGAATCATATTCGTATATCAACTCCAAAAACCTTGTGAACAGTTTCCGGGAAACTTGCCGGTACGTTGAGCAAACAAAAAGCGAATCTTAATTTCCATGTAGGTACCAAAAAGCGGTATTTACGTTGCACATGCGTCGACAATGACCCGGCTGGCTGGTTGACTGGCTGGCGAGACGTACTGGCACCGTCAGTTGTTTTGGACAAGTCGGCCAATGTGCGCGCGCGCTGCCGTCGTCTTCCACGGATTTTCGCCTTCAAAATTCGCGTTCAATAAGACGCGCCAAAATATTCCAAACAGTGCCTTTGAGATTGTGTGTCGGGTTTAATCGGTCGGATTGAAAACACTGTGCAGTTTAATGTGATTAAAATATTTTTTATAACAGTATTCTTATTTTTTTATCAAATTCAATTTGTTTATCTCACCGTAAATAAATTTCAATAAGCTTGAGATACTTGGAGTCGTTTCTTCTGTTGTGTTCGTGTTGTTAATTAAGATAAATGGCAATTTGCACAATTTAATATCGAGGTGAATTTTGTTATTGATTGCGTGAACAACGCGCTCTTCATTATCATTTGCTATCAGACTTATCTTTGCTATCTTTGGTTTCAACCTTGTAATCTAGTATAGGTTAACGTAACGCTGTTTATAGCAATTCTTGTCTTATTACGTGTATTTTCTTGTAGAGAACTAATCAGGAGACAGTCTTTGTAATTTAAATCTTTATTCATAACGACACTTTCGCCCCTTAAACCTACGTTTCTATTTCTGTTAAAGTTTAATTATTCTTTGTATCCGCTTAAGGCATGTAAACATTCAAATTGTCTACGTCTTCGTAATTTGTATTCATTGCGAGTTAAGGATTTCAATTTGACCGCATATTTGTGTGTCGTTCGTTTGTTGATAGTATAATTGTGATGGATTCGTCCTATATTGCCCACAGCGTTGCCTATTTAGCCCACACCATTGCCTCTATTGATGTTTATTAAGCCATCGTTGACAGAATTGACGTATTATTACAGTTCTGCTTCGGGACTAAAATATGGATTATTACATCTTCCTGTTTACTACACAATGTTCGCATTATGTATTTGCCTGTTGCCATCCTCAAAGTTAGGTTAATTTAAATATATTCTATGAATTAGCGTGCTCAGTTTTTGCTCGTTTCCACATTAGGTCGGGGCAAGTTAGCTTATTTGGTGCAAGCTCGGCGTCGACAGCGTTATTGCGTACTTTGAGGTGGTTAGATGGAATCTTGTCCGTCGCAGCCTAGTTTTAAAACAACTTTATGTTTTTCCTGTTTTGTGTAATTGGTTGGTAATAGGAAAATCGGTCAGACTAAACTCCAGCGGTTACTGCTGCTATTATCTACTATTCCACAAAGGACATAATAGAGTAACCGTTCAGTTATCATGTTGTTCTGATTAATAAACAGCTGGTTACATATGCATTGTAATCCATTTGACTTCTACGGCCACATGCGGTGAAGACGTCGTCGTCGCCTGTTTTCTAATTGTTTTCTTTTGTGTCGGTCTCCTTATGTTAATGTAAGGTTAAATCGTTTACGTCTTTGGGTGTGGTGTTACCTTGGGTCAAGGTTTCCCTCAACTTGATGGTACTGGCTGCGACACACCTATAATATAGACATTTTTTCATTAAATGGTGATGCGTCATTGTTGCTGCTACTGGACGTATACAATGTTTACATACGTTCTCGGACCTGCGCGTGAGTCACACGTGCCGTGTCCGCTGCCAGATGATAATGACGACTGATCTCAGTGATCAGTTCGATTCCGACCGTCACAGTGCGCACATTGTTTACCCAGTTTATATATTATGTTTATTTATTTTTCGTCAGTCTTCTAATTTTCTTCTGCCACAGTGACTTCATTCATAGTGAATTACCAAAGTGTTATTGAACGATATGTATTGTCCGGTGCCAATAAAAACAAAGTGCTCCTCTTGTGTGTAAAACGTTATTGCTCAATTGACTCCTCATTACAAATGGAGCGCGAAGTCTTCAAGGATTCTTAGTGGCGCTATCAATATCGCATATCGATCTCATTCTAGTCAGTGAAGTGATTTGATTGGAAATCAATAACAATGTTACTCGAAACGTTCATTGGTCTTGGAGTCTTTATTTATATACTGTGGAAATATTTGTTACCGTCAAATCAAGAACAGATTCAATATGAGAAACCGCAAGATATTCAACCAACAAAAATAGAAAAGGAGTTGGATAGTGTTGTTAACAAAGTCATACCTAATGATCCCGCACTTGAAAGTGTCGAAACAAAACGACAAATATTTGAATCTATCAAAAGTGATCGTAAACATGACATACAAAATAATGTATCCTTCAAACCCGTAGAAATTATAACACCAAGTGTTTTGCTGAAACAACGTAATGAAAAACTACTCGGTGAAAAAGTGGTCAGACGAGAGAGTCCGCCAAAAGAAAAACTTGCGGAATTTTTAGAGAAAACTATTTTGAGCGACGACAAAATACAGGCGATTATACAAAACTTGTCGTTGGATAAAACTGAATTACTCATACACGATACACCAGCAAAAGTGCATTACTCTACTTCGGAAGTAATAGAATCACGTACTAAGCAGGAAGGACACACTATAAGTGAAAAGGCTGCAGAACTACAAAACACGATTGATGCTGTAGCTGATAGAATAAAACGATTCAATGGGGATAGTTGCGTAAAAGATAGTGAACAAACTGCCGACGAGGTTGTTGAAAATAAAACAGATGAAAACAAACCTGTTTTGAAGCGTCTTCAAAAGCAGCCAGGATTTCCACAGGGTCTTAACTTCGGCTCAGTTATTGGAGAGCTGAAAAATAAAACGAAGAATGCTAGCATCGGAGGTCTTAAACCCGTTTTTAAGAAGTTCGATGTTGATTCCGTCGACAATGTTCAGGCAGGTTTCTCATTTACTCAGTTAAAAAAATGCTTGTTTTATAATCAGGGTTACCGGATACATATACGTACATTCGTACAACTTGATTGCCAAAATTAATCATTTCTATTACTGTTTGTATCCGTTAACTTCTTTCAATGACGATTCGTTTCGTACCGCGTTTTTAGCAAATTAAATCAATGATTTATTACCAACAGATTTCCTCTTTATTTTTGGCATCGTTGCTAACAAATAATTAAAAGTATCTGATTTTAATTATATGTAATTAGCAAAGTATTCGTCATAGGAATTAGAAACAGACTTGCCTAAGGTTTTGCACAATTACAGCCATGGTTTCAAGAGACATACTTACCACACGATGTTATGCAAGCTGGCGTGACAATAAATTATCAGTCCGTGAATGTGGATCAAATGCAATATAATTACCTATCTATTTACGCAACAAAGGGGTTTTCGATATGCAATAGAAGGAAGATGCCATAATTATAACGATTCACACTTTTTTCTCCCCATCAATCTAATGTCTTCAACTAACTCAAATGTGAACATTATACCTGAAGTCATTTCATTTGATAAGGAAAATTTATGTTTTCGTTCCTCAATTTGTTATGCGACTTCAATAACCATTAATCATTTTTTAATAAATGAATAGTTAAAGCGCACGTAGTAACCAATCTCGGGTTCTTCATATTTCAGAAACTAAACTTGATTATAAAGACGATTCGTCAGACTACATTTTTTCAATTTATTCTTATTTGTTTCAGGAATCTCTAAATTCGGTAGACGACAAGAAGAAAAGCATCGATGACAATGAGATCGCTGCATCAAACATTTTAGCAGATAGAAGAAACAAATTGGAAACCGCTGCACAAGTAAGTCATAACAATCAACAATGCTTATTCAATGATTAATTAAACTTCCTCATTTCTGTAGTAATCACAACTATAATTACAAGGATACGTGACAAGTTAAATGAAGTAACAGAAAGAAACATAGTATGAAATTAATGATGTGTGAAACGTCGTGAGAAAACCCACACATTAATATAAAATCTCTGACATGCCTGATGCCCTAAGAAAGGCAATAGGTCACTTGTTTTAACTAGCGCATGAGACACAGGCATTACGAATACACGGACATGTAATAAATACAACAAAAGAATCCGAGCATTCATTCCGAACTTTATCGCTCCTTTATCCTGCCGCTTGATAAAACTCGAGGCTCTTGTCAATTTATATTATGTTTTAATGTTTTTAATTTTAGTGCGGCTTGTTCTTACGAATTCATATTTATTACTCTCTTCCTCTTAACGTTCTCTTTCTAGGTCATAAAACGATTGTCTTGAGTTTTTTGCACATGCACGATTGCATTACTCGTCGTGATTGCAAGATCTTTACCAATAACCGCGTGTTTTTTGTCAGTGTCAACTGGCATCTCAACGTCTATCATTACACCATTACTTTTATTTATTTGCTCATCAACTTAAACGTATAAATCAACTTTCGATGAAGCTATAAATGCTAAAGTTCAGACCATGCTTGTTTAAATAATCCTGTGTTGCGTAAAATCGCGTTTAACTTACGTTTACTTGCGTCCAACGATTCGGTTGATATACGGAATGCGGTTTACAACAATTGCGTGACCTCTAGGCCTTTCCAATGTGAGCATTTAATGTAAAACAACACAGATTATAATTGTGTTAATAAATGTATCCTTTGCCTGTTAAGGATATTTAAAGATCAAGGGCTTAATGGTGTTTGGAGTGGGTAAGGCCAGTCTTAGCTCAAAATACTTGAAGTGGGAATATTGGCAATATGAGTAAGTGACCGCAGTGATTCATCATCGATAAAGCTTGCAGTGGTCACTGGGGCCAATTAATTCTAGTTGGTGACATATTGCGGTTGTTTGCCGTTATTTCTTTTTACACAAAAGAAATAACGGCAACGTCATACATATTGATTCAGTGACCATAAAACCCCAAATATGATTTATTGGTATTTGTCGCAGCGGTTTCCGAATAGTAACTGTTTTCAGTTGGATATAATTTTCAAGAGGTTTTTCACAAAGTAACGATAAAGACGATATTCGACCTATATCAAAACGTGTGACAATCGAACACATGGCCGTTCGTCTTTCGAGACCGGACGTATGATATTTGGTAGTAACTACAAGTAAATAGCCCATGCTCATATCATGTGCCCAATTCATTCACAACAATCAATTTAGGTGTCAAGGTAAAGGACAAAATTGAACTGAGCTGAGCATGTTGTGCTGGGTTCGATTACCGGGACAGACAGTGTAGTTGGGATTTTCCACCAAGAATTTCTCAACGCAGACGCCACGGAGTCAGGATTTATGCCCGGTTTATGCCAATAGGTTTGCCTCCTTTCACATGGAACTTAGACATAACTGTGGGTATACTATTAAGTATACTGCTGCTTAACCCTTCGGGGATTACAGGCGTGATTCTATGTATATGTTATATGTAGGACTTCCCGTGATCATCTTAGGTAAAGAACAAGTTGATATAAGAGGACTTTTTTTGGTGTTTGGGAACTCATCAAATGAATCATCCCGCTCTGGGCGAAGCGAATGGGAGTGTCAGACTTGTACTGACTAAAACCCACCCATGTTCCTTCTTAGCCCTTTGTGTTCTCTATATATCTTTTTCAAACAGTCCCGTACGTAAGATCTCACCACGCTCGTCTCTTGTTTCAGGGTTGGCGCAAGCGCGTACCGCAGACGGATGCCTCTCTATTCACGGTCGCTGGGCGGTTAGAGAGAGACAAAGTGGTGTCAGCGATGCCCCCTCTCACTCCCCCGCCCACGGCCACCGCACCTGTGATAGCTTCGCCCGGGATACCTCCGCCTAATACTTTCAAGTAAGCAAAATAATGTTTTTTTAACTAGTCAATCATCATCATCATCATTTCAGCCGAAAAAAATCCACTGCTGGACATAGGTCTCCCCAAAGTGTCCATACATTGACCGGTTCCGTGCGTCTCGCATCCAGCGGATCCCCCTAACCTTTACCAGATCATCAGTCCACCTAGTGGGAGGTCGTCCAACGCAACGTCTACTGAAATCGGACCATGGGTCCCGGATCTAGTCAAAAACAGCATGAGTCGATCTTCAAGGTAAAGCAGCTCTTGCCAGGGTCAGTCCGTGAACAAGTGACCATCCATCACATACCGAGTTTCTTATGTGCTTTAGAAAGTACGCTAAGCGGTTGAGCCCGACTGAGAATAGGGGATCGGACAAAAAAAAACTAATTAGTCCGTCAGATAGATTTCCAAAAAATATTGAACACATATTTTTTCTTTTTTCACGTAAACAAAAAATGAAGACGATCAGTACTTCGAAAACTCGTGAACTCCTCGAAAACGTCAATGAGAGTACAGTTTTTACCTACAAGTGACGTCACCACGTTTTTTATCTTCGTCAATTTTTATTAATTTGATAAAACAAAAAACACACGACGTATCCAATATTTTTCGATAATCTAACTGACGGACTAAACAGAATCATATTTTTTTGAGTCAGTCCGATCCCCTATTTTAGATTTTTGACAATCTTTATAGGTAGGTAGTCAGTGGGCCCAAACCACTCGTACCAAGAGATATCGTATTACCCATACCCAGGACCAACTGGCTTGTGGAGGTCAGATCGGCAGTCACTTCATGTAAAATACTGTGGTTAATGAAGTCAAAAACAAAATCCATCAGCTAACTTGCAGTTTTTCAACAGTGGGTTTTGTTTGGCCATTATATAAACTCCTTACTCTGATTTAAATAGTTAGCTTTCTACTTTCTTTAGCCAGGGGTTGGCATTTCCAACTGGAAGCCTGCCAAGCCAACATACTACGTTGATTGCTTATTTGAGGAGCGTTCAAAGAGTCTTAACTAGTGTTTTTGCAAACTGACTCATCACGATATTCATATACTTTCCTATTAGGTATTTCAAATGCCATGGGAAGATATTGGTTAAGCAAAGTTTCGTAGATGCTTGTTTTTAACAACGCAGCTATTGGATTTTTCCTATAGGAAATTTCTTTGGCGATAGGCTCGCCGTCTGTTACATGGGACTTCGACTTTAGTTATTACTTTACTATCTCATATTACTTATAAACCAATCAAACTTTAGCTACATACAAAATACGACCTTATCAGAATAGAAATATAACTATATCTCTCCAGGTCCCGCAAGCAAACTTCCCCCACGAACGGATTCGCTTCGGGTCCACTTCGGTCAGCTTCGTGCGCCGTCGTGAGCGCAGCCGCCGTCGACAACAAGCCCAAGAGTAACAGAATTGACAGGGAGTCCTTCAAACGAAGTCACTCTGTCAGTGAGAGTATCAGCAGGGTTGATGAGAGTGAGTATCTTATGCTAATTGTTTTAAGGGTCAAGTTAGAAAACTGATTACTGACTTAATGAGGTAGAATCGGCTTGAACTTATCGGGTCGTGTGGCCTAAACTGAGTAGAATGATGTCTTTTTCGCTCTTATTGCATGGACATAAAGCTTTGTATGATCGGTTTAAGCTGATGCGTGCCTACAGTGTGTACCAATAAGACCAGTATGATCACACCTTTTTGGTACTAAGTGTGGCTATTCCCTAAACCAACTCATTTCATTATCGAATTTTTAAATTTCGTGTCATTTTAATTATATAATTGGTAAATTTTATATCGCTTCAAGTTAGGTACCTATTGGATTTTATTATAACATGTTTTTCCTGTGTTCTGTCAATAAATTTCATAACTTCTTCCTTCCTTCTTTCAACTGAATTGTTTTTCATTTGTAAGCATAGTAACTTTTACTATGAGTCAGAGAAAATATGGAAGTTTCTTACGCAAGTCGTTTGTTTATCATTTTAGAGGCTAGAATTTATCACTGTTACATAAAACCTATGTTAGGTCAATTGCAGGAAACCGCCAACATTAATAAATATTATGTTTACTAACAATTATCACATACTATCACAATTATTAACATACCTACATGATACTTGTAACATACGATGCAGTTTGATTAATTTTAATCAATCGCGTTATCAATTTCTAATAAATGTCATATATCTTGTATATGTAGATATTTTGGAGTGTGAGCAAATATTTTATGAGGCCCTGTTATCAATACTTATCAATTTTACACTGCATATAAGTGGTATTTAATTTGAGTATGTATACCACAATTTGTATGACTGATCCTGCCACTTGAAAGATATCAGAACTATTACCTGTTAGTTGAATAACTTTGTTTAACCGTAATGTCGTGTTATTCGTTCGCTCAGTATTGTTTTCAGTTAAAAATTCAACGTTGGTCAACAGTACCAGTGGCTTTGTACAGATGAATCTTGGTACAGCTTATTAATAAATATACGTTTATACTAGCGTCACTTGGTGGTGGTCGGTTCTTATCCATAGAAAACGACCAACCCGAACAGTCCACCTTTTCGCTTTTATAAGTGGCCATGTAGGCCTATGTGAAATAAAATATAATGATTTTTTAGCCCACATTAAGAGTTTAAAATGGTTTTTTTTTTTGTATAAATGACGACTACAATAAACTAACAAGATTACACTAAAGATGTTTCACAGTTTCCATTTTTTCTCACATCAAGGCTTACGCTTCGTCTCTTTTTATAATATTATTATAGTTCGCCAAAATCTTATCCATGTCGTCATCATCAGCCCATAGTCCACCGCTGAACATAGGCCTCTCCAATCTCAACTTACTAGTCAACAACTCTAGCTGCTACCAGTTTCTCATACTAACTTATCCCTATATTTTCAAGACGATGAAACATCAGGTGCTGAACGAACAGGCCAACCAGTGCAGGTGCCACGAGCTGACGATGAAACCTTCCAAGCCTTCTACACGCCAGCTATACAACAGGAGAGGTTGGCAGACACCGAGGGTGTCGATGTCGATCTGGATGCCATTGATAGCGGTTCCAGGCAGATGTGAGTTGTGTAACTTTGTTTTGGTTTATCTCGCATTCGGTAGTCTCAGCGGCTTTTGGCGGTCAGTCCATCCAATACGTACGTTTAGACCCTGTCACCTAGCTTGGATCAGTACAATAAATGGATATATTATTTTTGGTATCTCATCTTCTTCTTCTTAGCGTGTCGGTGTCAAATCTTAATTAAATAAATTTTGCTCGCTGATGTAGTCATAAGGTCGTTGAGTGTGCATGTACCAACTTACTAGTCAACTGTTGGGCCGACTCAATTTAAATTGTCATCGACACGCGCATGTAGCGTAAGATGGGATCAGTTTTATGCTGCATTTGTTTTAAACAATAAGAACAGTGGCAATTGCAGTGTGACCCCAACGTTTTATTCTAAAAAATCACATGGATGTCCTGAAAGTTATGTGATCTCCATACTAACATAGGTCTGATCCAAAGGTGTCAAGCACCGGTTTTTCACGATTTTAAGCTTTTGCACTTATCAGCAAATCGCAGAAAAGTCCAGAAACCATATTTTTTCCCATAGTGGCTCGTTTTAACTAGAATCTTATTTGGAATCCCACGTGGTTAATAAGTATGTATATCCCCTCCAGGTTGGCAGGCGAGTGGTCGCGCCGCGCCCGAGTATGCCGGCGCCGCGCGGCCTCGCGCAACCCGCTGCGGGCGCTGGCCGCGCGCACGGACCTGCGCGACGAGTACGTGCCGCCGCCACCTAGCGGGAACAAACAGAACTATGTCATCGAAAAGTGTCAGTACTTTTTAACCGACTTCAAAATGGAGGAATACACTAAAGAACGTTACCTCATTGACGTTTAATCAATTGAATAATCATGAATAAATTACATGGCAGTTGATAAAAATCAACATTTATCTTCGTAATTTTTTTTATATCTGAAATGATAATTCTCCTTTAGTCTTTATTCGGTGAACAGTCATTATCGTCTAAAGTAATAAATAATTTCCACAGCACCGACATTCGAAAATATAATCCAATTCCAAACAAACAATTGACAAAGTATTCCCAACAATTCCAGTGGCCAGTAACGGTGGACTAGCAGCCGAAGCCCTAGCAGCCCTAGCCAGCAAGGAGGACTTCGCAGCAGTTGCCTTGCGAAGTGCTGCAACCGCGCCGCCCGCACACGGCATCAAACCCGCCATGTTGCTGCACGTTAAGGGACGACGGAGGGTGCAGGTATGTACCGAAATCTACATCTACACTAATATTATAATCTACACTAATATTATAAAGAGGAAAGATTTGTACCTATTTTTGTATGTTTGTAATGAATAGGCTCAAAAAGTACTGGGCCGATTTCAAAAATTCTTTCACCCTTGGAAAGCTACATTCACCCTGAGTAACATAGGCTACTTTTTATCCCTGTATTCCCACGGGAACGGGATCTACGCGGGTGAAACCGCGGGACGTCCGCTAGTTTGTTATAAAATAGCTCTAAATTAAGGAGATATATTTCATCGGCTATCAAAACCAAAAGGGGTATCTTAGATTCATCCTAAACAAATTGCCAGTGTGAAGCCCCTCTGCAGGATACGCGCCACTTTCTGTCCGGGCAGGACAGAAGGTGGCGCATCCATCCATCCTGAAAAACCACTCGCATCTTTCATTGGCTACAAATATGTAGCCTGTCAGGAAGAATGAGGGAAAGAGTCACCAATTAAACTAGCAACGTTCGATAGTGTTTGCGGGCAACGACTGATAGCAAAAAGATATACCAACAGCCGAAAAAGTTACCTACTTTTTTTTTTTTTCAAAAAAACGTTGCCCCACACTAGGAATTTCTTACAAACCCGAAACAACTATCTGCAGGCCTTACAAATATTTGTTCCGTGCGGGAATCGAACCCGCGACACGCAGCGCAGCAGTCCAATCGCTCAGCCACTGCGCCAACCGTGCCGTCAAAAAGACAAAGTCACAAACTTGGAAAAAGTCAATTCTGTGTGGAAACACCCTAATACGATCAATCAAGTTATGAAAAACCAGTATACGCTGATCCCGCACTGTACTAGCAGCTCATACAAAGTGAGGTCAGATTAAGCTGGACATTTAAAGCTTGATAAGCCACCGTGTGTGCCACCTACAATATTAAATCCTGTTTAACCCTCAGCAATATATCCACAGACGCGACTAGTGGAGCCCGTGCACACGAGCGTGAACCGCGGAGACTGCTTCGTGCTGATCACGTCTGATCAGCTGTTCCTCTACATTGGACTCTACGCCAACGTTATTGAGAAGTAAGTAGAATGTTACTTGTTTTTATAGCACTCTATAAGAAAATAAATAGGGACTGGTTTAGCCTAGTCTAGTGTAACCAGATGCAGCTGAATGCCAGTTTTTTACATGAAGCGACAAGCGATCTGATCTATTAGTACGATATGCCTTGGTAAGATGGGCAGTCAGACTTTCGAACCACTGACTACCTGTAACGACTGTCAACGATCCTCTTAATTAATAAACCAACTTCATGATATGAAATAAGCAGTTCTTATATAATTATTGTAAAATCGTTACATAGTTAATGGTAACACACTAATTCATTTATTTCCTTATCCCAGGAACCGCAGCACAGACATCGCCCTCCACATCCAAAACACAAAAGACATGGGTTGCAAGAACTCCACCGGAATCATCAAAATAGATGAACAAATCAAAAACTTTAGCAACAAACACTGGAACCAGTTCTGGACCCTTCTGGGCGTCACTGAGAACGTGGAGGACTACAGGCCTATTGAGACTGGACACGCTGATGAGGACGAGATCTTCGAATCCTGCATCCTTCAAACAAACATGTGCTACGAAGTCATGGACGATGAACTAGTACCAATCCAGGAGTACTGGGGCCAAGTACCCAAGATCGCGATGCTCAACCAAACCAAAGTCATCGTCTTCGATTTTGGCTCCGAAATGTACATCTGGTACGGGAAAAATGTCCCTCTGGAAAGTAGACGCAGAGCGGCGCAGTTAGCACAAGAAATGTTCGACGAAGGATACAACTATGAGGAGTGTCACATCAACCCTCTCAACGCAGCCATGTACCAAGGAGCCAGGGACGCCACGGAACCACCAACCAAAGCCGCCAACAGCAGACCAGAATGGGCCATCCTCTCCAAAATCACACAACACATGGAAACCATTCTGTTCAAAGAGAAATTCCTCGACTGGCCTGACTACTCAAGAGTCATCAAAGTCAAATCACCTGAAAATAAATCCAATAGTATTGAAATCAACCCTTGCGATGCCGAGGAGATGTGGTCGAACGAGTACCAGGATCCAGATCTCATTTTAGAAGGATCTCATATCGGCCGCGGCACGCATTACTACGATAAAGAAAACATGAGGCATTACGATATCAGAACCAAATCAGTCTGCAAATGGGTCATTCAGGAATATGATTTCCAAAAAGTGGAGAATGAGACCGATATTGGCGAGTTCTTCTCCGCTGATAGTTATATTATTCGATGGGAGTACCAGATCACAAATACTGGTCGAGAACTGAACGGGAAACCTTCGAAGCACAACGTTACTGGTAGGGATAGATGCGCGTACTTCTGTTGGCAAGGGAAAGACGCTAGCTCCAACGAGAAAGGTGCAGCGGCCTTACTAACTGTCGAACTGGACAGGGAAAGGGGACCTCAAGTGAGGGTAGCCCAAGGAAGCGAACCACCAGCCTTCCTCAACCAGTTCCAAGGGAACCTAGTCATACACCAGGGCAAGCGGGACACGGACAAGAGCCGGTACAGGCTGTTCGTTACCCGAGGGAACCTCTCCAACGAAGCCTACCTCCTGCAAGTGCCTTGCTCAGCTCGTCAGCTTAGAAGCCGCGGCTCCTTACTCCTCGTTGACACTGAGAAGGGATGTCTGTACATATGGCACGGGGCGCGAAGCATGAAACATACCAAGGACATAGCTATCGAACTAGCCAACAAGCTGATTGCTAGGAAATCGAAGTATCTGTTTGGTGACAACGTTTCCGATGTTAAGATCACTGAGGTGCGGGAGGGGGAGGAGCCTAAAGAGGTGCTGGAAGCGTTGGGCGTGGCCAACAAGCAGCACTACACGTCGGTGCTGGGCGGGGGGCGGGAGGGGGTGGGGCTAGTGACGCCCCGCCTGTTCCACTTCACGGACCTGGGCGGGCAGTTCGAGGCTAACGAGGTGTTGTCGCCGCTGAGACATGAGCATCTAGTGACACCCTTCCCTTTTGATCAAAAGGAGTTGTATTCGGCTTCGCAACCAGGTGAGAAACGAGTTTTAAATATAATTACTAATGACCTAAAGCCATTTTGTCTTGGTAGACAGAGGTGGCCTATGACCCATAAAATAACGGTTATTTCTATTCTCAACAGCTCTGTTCCTACTGGATGATGGTGCGTGCGTGTGGCTGTGGCAGGGCTGGTGGCCGCGCGGGGAAGATGGTGAACTGGAGCCCGCTGAGAGGAATGCCGGTTAGTACCAACAACCAACGTTACCGCCAATAGCAGCACTTTTCAATACAATAATAATAATTTTATAACTGTTCCGGCTTGCCATACCCGTTGTTATCCATGAATACTTTTTTTTTTTTTAAAAAAAACGTTGCCCCACACTAGGAATTTCTCCTGTATCGTGGGTGCGTTCACAAACATTTAAACTCACATACACAAATACCCAGACCCGGAACAACTATCTGTAGGTCATACAAATATTTGTTCCGTGCGGGGATCGAACCCGCGACACGCAGCGCAGCAGTCCATTGCTTGAGCCACTGCGCCAACCGTGCCGTCAAACTTGCAAACGTTGTTCCGCAAAAAGTGTGCACAATCAATTTCAAAAGGTTTGTTGAATTATGGTGAGACCAAAATACAGACGTTTGAACCTTCGTTGGGCTTATTAATTGCGTGTGTTTCAAATATTCCTTCACGCGAGCTACCTGCATCGAGAAAGGACTATGTTATGTTAATGTGTAAAGAAAATTACAAAGTTACAAGGCTGAGATCTATAAACATTACTTAGCAAGTACTTTGGCGCTATTCCTCTAACTGCAAAATTAATCTAAACAAGAGACTGAACAATGTCAAAAAAATTACGTATCAAATCGTTTTATACACGGGTGAATTTGTTACTGCCGTTCTCGGCTGCGTAACAACCTAGCCTACGGCTCAGTCATTAATTCCACCTCGAATTCCCCCAGGAGTAGGCGCATTCGCAGCCCGTTGGCAAGCCATGCGCGTGGCAGCGCTGCGCACGTGCGACGCGTACTGGCGCGGCGCGCGTGACGTCACGCGCGCTGACGTCACGCGCGCCGACGTGCGCCTGGTGGCGGCGGGGCTGGAGCCGCAGTGCTTCACCGACCTGTTCGACACCTGGCAGGATCATGACCATGCTGCGGATGCTAATATCAACGTGAGTAGACCTTTGTTATATTAAATATTGGTAATTGTAAAAAAAAAATGGAGGATAATGCGGGATGGCCAACAAAGAGGCTGTTTTCACACGTTTAGGCTGCCTGAGAATTAGTACTGATTACCTATACTCCTGGCCACGAAAAGCTATAACTTTAATGAAAGTACGCTCGAAATTCGATTCGATTACGATATTCAGCAAAGTTTCGGCACGGAACTTTATGACAGCTGAATTAAAGTAACAAACACAGCACCATCTATATTGGAATAATTTGACAGACTTTTCATATTGTAAAAGCTGTATTTATCCATGCATTTTGTTATTAACGTCTACTCAGCCTGAACGTGTGAAATGAGACAATATCTTCGCTTTTTGTGAAAGGATGCTAATGAAAATACGCAATGGGGTAAATTGGTACAACGGGAAAACCTTTATTGTAATGTTAATGCTACTGGTTCTTTGGGGCAGCATTTTGTACAAAAGATATCAAATGGAAAATCGCGAAATATAATTCGCTCATAGACCTTCATGACTTCTAATGTGATCTTACCACAAATAAACGTAAGGCTTTCAGTCAGAAAAGCATATTTCTCGTTTCGTGAACAACTCGAGAAAACGGTTGCGTATAAAATGACCACGCCTTTCTACGAACGAAACCGACGTAGACGTACACCAAACGTCCCCACGTTTGGTGTACGTCTAATCCACGCAACCGTTATCTCGAGTCGAACTTGGAAAGGGACATGTATTTCAGAAAAATACAGATATTTAGAACGAAGAATCAGAGGGCTAAAAGAAACTGCGATGACGATGTTTCAAAATCCAAAATAAATGAGACTGGCTTATTTTAATCACAAAAATTTATGAGACAGGCTTATTTCAATGACAACAAAAATATACGAGACTGGCTTATTTCAATCCCAAAATATATGAGAATGGCTTATTTCAATTACAAAATATATGAGACTGGCTTATTTCAATCACAAAAATCACATCAGGACAAACCTATTGAGGTTTTTGTGTTTACATTTTGTTTTAATCTTTAATTAATAAACAATAAAAATAATATAATATGAAACTGGCTTATTTCAATCACAAAATATATGATACTGGCTTATTTCAATCACAAAAATATATGAGGCTGGCTTATATCAATCACAAATTATGAGACTGGCCTATTTCAATCACAAAATATGTGAGACTGGCTTATTTCTACCACAAAATATATGAGACTGGCTTATTTCAATCACAAAATATATGAGACTGGTTTATTTCAATCTCAAAATAAATGAGATTGGCTTATTTCAATCACAAAAATTTATGAGACAGGCTCATTTCAATGACAACAAAAATATATGAGACTGGCTTATTTCAATCACAAAATATTTGAGACTGGCTTATTGCAATCACAAAAATATATGAAACTGGCTTATTTCAATCACAAAATATATGAGACTGGCTTATTTCAGTCACAAAAATATATGAGATTGGCTTATTTCAATCACAAAATATATGAGACTGGTTTATTTCAATCTCAAAATAAATGAGATTGGCTTATTCAATCACATAATATATGAGACTGGCTCATTCAATTCTCAAAAATATATGAGATTGGCTTATTTCAATCACAAAATATATGAGACTGGCTTATAATCGGGGCTTTAAAATCGATTAGCATTTGGTTAGGTCTTTGCATTGCATTATCTTTCTTTTTCTTTGGATTTTCAAGAAAAAAAGATTGCCTTATTATACAAATCGAGAACTATGTATAAATATTTCCATGCTTGGCCACCGCACTGTCTATATATCGCACTGCACTTTATAGCACGGGCACAAGGCGGGCGAGTGGCTGGAGGGCTCGCGCGAGCTGTCGCGTCTGACCAGCGTAGCGGCCGAGCTGCCTCTAGCCGCGCTGCAGCGCCGCCCGCTGCCCGACCACGTGGACCCGCACCACCTGGAGCGCCACCTCGCGCCCACTGACTTCCTGGTACGTGGACCCCATGTATGTCTTACTGTCGCGCCGCCCGCTGCCCGACCACGTGGACCCGCACCACCTGGAGCGCCACCTCGCGCCCACTGACTTCCTGGTACGTGGACCCCATGTATGTCTTACTGTCGCGCCGCCCGCTGCCCGACCACGTGGACCCGCACCACCTGGAGCGCCACCTCGCGCCCACTGACTTCCTGGTACGTGGACCCCATGTATGTCTTACTGTCGCGCCGCCCGCTGCCCGACCACGTGGACCCGCACCACCTGGAGCGCCACCTCGCGCCCACTGACTTCCTGGTACGTGGACCCCATGTATGTCTTACTGTCGCGCCGCCCGCTGCCCGACCACGTGGACCCGCACCACCTGGAGCGCCACCTCGCGCCCACTGACTTCCTGGTACGTGGACCCCATGTATGTCTTACTGTCGCGCCGCCCGCTGCCCGACCACGTGGACCCGCACCACCTGGAGCGCCACCTCGCGCCCACTGACTTCCTGGTACGTGGACCCCATGTATGTCTTACTGTCGCGCCGCCCGCTGCCCGACCACGTGGACCCGCACCACCTGGAGCGCCACCTCGCGCCCACTGACTTCCTGGTACGTGGACCCCATGTATGTCTTACTGTCGCGCCGCCCGCTGCCCGACCACGTGGACCCGCACCACCTGGAGCGCCACCTCGCGCCCACTGACTTCCTGGTACGTGGACCCCATGTATGTCTTACTGTCGCACCGAGCGAGTGAGATTGACCCCCTAAGTCACACTGCCCAAAAAGTGGCGTGAAAGGTTTGATATGACCCTTAAGTCACAAGATACAAGCGATGCTTAGATGGTGACTCGCCTATAATACACAATTCAATGGTGTCTGAAGTTGACCCACAGAATCTCTTTATCAACTTGAAAAAAATTATGAACAAACTGTAAAATAACACTCTATAAATACATTTGCACGGAAGTGGGAATTTCGGTGAAGGTTATCAATACATACCATTTATTTGCCAAAGATATACCTGTATTGTTACGAAAGTTGCAATTGAAGTGTTACTGTAACACGTATTTGCGTCACAAATATTAATAAAATCCCTTGTTTGGTTTTCAGGAGGCTTTCGGCATGACCAAAGAAGAGTTCTTGGTGCTCCCCGCGTGGAAGCAGACCAACATGAAGAAGGACGTCGGTCTGTTCTGACGCCCCCTCCCCTCCCCCCTACATTACATATTATACACATTTTGTACAACCGCAGCTCTTTCGTACTTTTTTACTGAACGATGTCGTCGAAGGATTTGATACAATTAATGTTAAGAGCACGCTTATATTCTATAGTAAAATAAACGTTTGTACTAACGGTATGTGTGTACCTAACGATGTATTCGCGCTCGTGATATTTTCATGTAACCGCCGTAGACGTTAGACGATAGGCTACTCGTACTAGTTGAACTGAAGGATTTGGACGATGGAATTGTTTATGGAGTTGAACCGTTCCTCACACCCGCGCTGGCAACACTCAATGTTTGTATATAGTCCTTTTATTTGATTATTTATTTCTTACCTACCATTTTTCGTCTCACTCTTATAATATTGATATTTTAACTGCAATCCTAACGATTTTATTGATGTAATATTTTTGTAGTTTTAGATCCTTTTTACGTAACAATGTCGGCGTGTATGTGGCGAACTGACTTTGATAATACTGGTGATATTTTTCGATTCGACTGTAAGATACGACTGTGCGGTGCGTCCCGAAGAGAGTAGTTTTGCTAACGCTAAGTAATGTTTTTAAATGGACGCACCGCGCGGCAGTGTCCATCGCGGAACGTTATAACAAATGTCTGGTCAAGTATGGTTATTTGTTAAACCGCTAGATTTACACAAGTACTTTACTACTATTGTATTCGCTTTAGGGGTAGGCTTATATACTTCTGTGGCGGTTGGAATTGTATGCTGATCTTGATCTTGTGATATTGTTCATTTGCGTTAATATGTGCTAATATAAACAGTACTTTACGTAGCCGACTGTTGTTGAAATTGTTAGTAAGTAATTCCAAAGCCACAGAGCAACCTATTATGTATATTTTAACACATCACATATCTTTATCTACTCATTGCATCTTTTTATACTGTGCGTTAGGTGGACCATGATAAAGTTTTAATATATAATCATACGGTATTCCGTACTGTGTGGCTTAGCTTCGGGCTTGTCTCGAATGCACTTTGACTATAAGGATATTCGTAAAGGGACTTTTGTTGCTAACAGGACCATTTGACGTTATAAATTATTTAGTAGGGCTCACCAGTGGTGCTCACACCCAGTCTATTTGTACTTTAATTTTGAAGCTGTTGATATGTTGTGTACAATTTTAGAAGTTTATTTTTATATTCTAGCTTATTGCTTCTAGTATGGAACGTCGTAAAGCGGCTATCTGGTTCGTAAAGGAGAAATTGCCAGTATTGTAAGTTTACTGCCAATGAGTAGAATAACTCTAACAAAACAGTCATACTTTAGTTAACTAAATACCAATATATTTTATGTCCTAAATGCATTTACGGCCACCATTATCGTAGGCCTACGGTGACATCAACATCTCAAATCCAATTTTTAATATTTTGCTTTGGTTGTGTTACTTATAACTAAATAATTATTGTATTTGAGGATTATTTTGTACTATAATAAATGATGTAATAAATTCTTAAAATTGATTTTGGTTCTTTTATTGGTTATGACTACCTATCCTAAACTATTCATTATAGCTGACAGACGACAGTCAAGATTTTCGCCGAGGAATCACCGAAACTGATGCCGATAAAACGCAGAAAGAAAAATATTTTTATGAGTTGCAGCGACACTACAGTTTTTGTGTGTTTACACAACATATTAAACCTGCCTGTACGGGTCAACCACCGTACAGTACGTTTACCTGGGTCATCATTATTGCGCCACCCGCTCAGTATGTGTCCATCATTTATATTATTGCACTTTCACAGCAATAGTCAGTACGTAATTCGGCGACATACCGTGCGCGTGACTCATAATCCCATATCGTTCACCAATCATCCTAGTATAAATTAATCTTAATCTTATATTTGTGGAAACAGACAATACAGTGAATTTATTAACGTTACTGACTTTCATCTCTTATCTCATCCTTTATCTCTATCTTAACCCAACCCCGAACATTGGTCCTTCGAGCACGTTGGCGGGACCGAAACGCGTGTGCAGAACTTTGTGCTTTGTTCGTTTGTGTGTGCGTTTTACCGGTTTCGTTATACGCAATCAGTAACATTGGAAACTACAGTGTGTGTTATCTCGTGATCCTCGTCAATCCCGGTGCCTAGGAAGGCGCCAATTTGTTTCATCTCGTGATCCCGGTGCCTACGAAGGCGCCACTTTGCCTCATCTCGTAATCCTGGTCAATCCCGGTGCCTAGGAAGGCGCCACTTTGTATCATCTCGTGATTTTATTTAATCCTAGTGCCTAGGAGGGCGCCACTCATCTCATCTCGCGATCCTGTTCGACCCCGAAGAAACCCTACAAGTAAGGTATCTTTCTTCTCACTTTTACGATGGCTACAATGGAAGACATTTTAGCTACTCAACAGCAAATCATTGAAGGCATAGATAGACTTTACTCCAACTTCAAGAAAGATGGAGCAGAGCGAAAGACCCCCGACTACCTACGTCGACGATTGGAAAGCCTAGAGCAATACTTTACGGAGTTTCATAACAACCATATGAATTTGTTATCCTTTGGTGATCGATCTCATGCGTATTTCACAACCAATCAGTATGATCAAATGAAAGCGAAATACAGCAATATTAAAACAGCCATTCAGAATTATAAGCCTTCCACAGACAGACCTCAAACCCCTGTTTTGAAACCCCCTACTTTTCAACCATCTTCAATATCTCAAACCCCGGACCTCTCATCTCAAAATAATCCTCCTAAGGATAGCGTAAAAATAGAGGACCTCTTGAAGAAACAAGCTACAAATTTTAGGGCATTTTCAAGAGAAGCTGCTGACATTGATCTCAATCTTATCTCTGAAAAGTGGGAGTTTGAAGACATCCTAAAAACTTTAAACACTCGTTGGGCAGCTATTGACACCCTACACTGGGAAATGGACAACGAGCTCAACGGGTCCAACGCCCAGTACGACGAGCAATTCTCGAACTACGAGAAATATTATAAAACTCTGAAAAGGGATATTAATCGAAAGATGTGGTCGGTGGCTCATATTGAGAAATCGACCCCAAGAATGGAAATAGCTACCTTTGAAGGAAGTTATATGTCCTGGATATCCTTCAAAGATCTCTTTACAGAAACTGTACACAATAATCCATCTTTATCAAACGCCCAAAAAATGCAGTTCCTGAAAAGTAAGACCAAGGGCGAGCCGGAAAAATTAATCCAGCATCTTCAAATAAGTTCAGACAATTACCCCGTTTGTTGGAATATCCTTACGCATCGCTATGACAATAAGCGTCGTATCTTTATATCTCATCTCAAAAACCTCCTAAATATCCCGACATCTCAGCAAAAATCAGCGAGTCACCTTAAACGGATTCACGATACAACGTACGAAAGCGTGAACGCTATAAAAAATCTCGGAATCGATGTATCTACTTGGCATCCCTTCCTCGTATGTGTCCTAGCGGAGAAATTAGACTCTGAAACCAACGATGACTATATAGATTCGCTGAAATCACCAAAGGAGTTGCCAGTATTGGACGAATTTCTTCGGTTTCTGGAGAATAAGTTTACGTCGCTGGAAACTTCACGGAAGAAACAAGAACCCTTCAGTCAAAAGTCACCTCAATCCCAACACGCATCTTCATCATCTAACGGCTATCGTAATGACCAACAATCTCATTAAAAGGGATTTAATTCTCGTTTTAAACAAAATAACAACACCTCAAATCATACCTATTCGACAAACCAGGTCATTTCGCAATCGTCAAAGTCCAATTCGAAAAATAACGAAAGACGTAAACAATGTGGTATTTGCAATACAATCGATCATCGCATACAAAATTGTCAAAAGTTGGCAAAAATGCATCCATCGGCTCGTAGAAACGCAATCGCAAATTTGAACCTTTGTGTCAACTGTTTGCACTATCACGAAGGTAGAAAATGCCTTTCGGAAGTAAAGTGTAAAGAGTGCAATAAAGACCACAATAAAAGACTAGTCAAGAACTTGCCTAGTTATACCTTCACTAAACCCAACTGGCCAACTCTTAACCAGATAATCCTAGCTGATCCGGAATTCAACAAAAGTAGGCCAGTTGATATCTTATTCGGCGCTGACGTTTATTCCCAAATCCTATTGGATGGAATCTGCCGTTCCGAGGGAATGTTACCCATTGCCCAGCAGACACAGCTGGGATGGATCCTAAGCGGTAACTGTAAAACATTTCAGTGCAATGTGATACTAAACAATCTCACCGATATCCAACAGTTCTGGGAAATAGCCTCAAGGCGCAAAGACGGCAGTTATGTCGTGAAAATACCTTTTAAAGAAAACTTTGAAGAACAGTTGGGTAAATCCAAAAATAAAGCCATTGCGCAATTCTTTCAAATAGAAAGGAAATTAATTAAGCAACCAGACTTGGCACATGATTATAAATTGTTTATGTCCGAGTATTTAGAGCTCGGACATATGATCCCCGTTGCGACACATGTCAACGAAACCCCAGATTGCTACCTTTCGCATCATGGCGTACTTCGAGCTGAGTCATTAACTACAAAATTACGAGTTGTTTTTAATGCCTCTGCAAAAACCTCAACAGGTCATAGCCTCAACGATCTTATGTGCAGGGGGCCGAACCTGCAGCAGGACCTCTTAAGTCTCATACTAAAATGGAGACAGTTTAAATACGCATTCACGGCCGATATTGAAAAGATGTTCCGTAACATTTGGCTACATCCTGACCATCAAAACTTCCAGAAAATTATTTGGAGACATCATCAATCCCAACCTTTGCAAGAATATCAGCTAGCGACTGTCACCTACGGTACAAAGGCCGCACCTTTTCTGGCCATGATGACACTGAAACAACTTGCCATCGATGAAAGGCCAAATTATCCCAATAGCAACGCTCCTGATATCTTAGAAACCTCCTTTTACATGGATGATCTCATGCATGGAGCTCATACCGCGACAGCTGCTAAACATCTCAAAGCAGAGATGACAAACCTTCTTAGGTCAGGCGGCCTCAATCTTAGAAAATGGCGCTCGAACTTGCCGGAACTTTTAGACGATCATATTAATCCTCAAGATGAAGAATTTCATTTTAAACAGCCAGAATCTACAAAGGCTTTAGGTCTTCGCTGGAATCCAAAAGAAGACTATTTTATCTTTCATCCAATAGAAATTACCACAGAGGGCATCCCAACAAAACGACAATTCTTGTCTGAAATCTCAAAAATCTTTGACCCCTTGGGCTGGGTGTCACCAGTCACAATAAAACTCAAAATATTATTTCAAGAGACATGGAAAACGGAATTAGGTTGGGATCAACCGATTTCTCATAATATTGCCCTGGAATGGAATAAAATAAAGGCCGACTTACCTTATATCTCCCAATTTAAAATACCTCGATGGATACAAACCATGGAGAATGATATAATTGAGCTTCATGGGTTTTGTGACGCCAGCACAAAGGCCTACGCCTGCGTTGTTTATTGTAAAATTACAAAAAACCCTATAAATATCTTAAAAGATGATCATAGCTTGTGTGAAACGATCCCACACACAAGAACCTGTGAAACTATTAGAACCCCTTGTAAAAACATTTGGAAGGAATTAACAGCGGATAATAAATATTATTATTTTTGTTGCAACGAATGCAACTTTAAACTTCTCTGTGACGGCGACATTACCGCCATTAAATTGATGAATGCAGGTCTGTTGAATGTGGAGGAAGGCTGTATCATAAAGACGGACAATTTCGTTGTTCATTCTAATAAAAGGCTGTCTAGTAAAATGAGTATAGGTGCAAGAATTATTGCGCCACAAATATCACCTATTAATCATATATTCAACATCTCTACCCCTGAAATTAATCCTAATAATTCTGAAATATTGCGACAATTTGAAGAAATACAGAAAAAGATTGAGATCATGAAACAAACTGAACCATTGAGTGGTAAAATATCCTATCACGACGTACATCTTTATAGCGTCTTGTATATGCTCTAATCTTTGGAATCCTGATAACTGCGGTGGTATACTGTTGGCGGCGTCACTGGCGGTCAACACGTCGAGAACCCTCGGTGCCTGCTGGAGAGGCATCTACTGCTACTGCGATTTCTTCACATCCCGGAAATAAGAGTGTTATGTTAAGTGAGTGTAGTGCGGTTAGGGAAAAAAGGCAATCTTTAATCAAAGTGAAAAGAGCAGTGAGTGAGTGTTGTGATCTTAGGGAAAAAGGTCAATTTAGTCAATCCGTGAAAAGTGATCCCAAAAATCTTACTAAATCAAACGAGTGTTTACAAACAGAAGATAGGGCCTCGTCCCCTGTTTTTCGTGTATTTTCCCTTCCCGATCTAAGATAACCTTGATTGTAATTGTTCTAAATATTGTTAATCACTCACTACTAATCCTTATCCCTGTCATATAGTTGATAAGTTGAATATTGTTTATCATCTTGTAAATCTCATCACCATCTTTATCCTACTAACCCCTATCTTTGCCCCCGGGAGCATGTACGGGTCAACCACCGTACAGTACGTTTACCTGGGTCATCATTATTGCGCCACCCGCTCAGTATGTGTCCATCATTTATATTATTGCACTTTCACAGCAATAGTCAGTACGTAATTCGGCGACATACCGTGCGCGTGACTCATAATCCCATATCGTTCACCAATCATCCTAGTATAAATTAATCTTAATCTTATATTTGTGGAAACAGACAATACAGTGAATTTATTAACGTTACTGACTTTCATTTCTTATCTCATCCTTTATCTCTATCTTAACCCAACCCCGAACACTGCCTGTAAATAGCCGTGTTACAATTTTGGTTTATATTCCAACCACCAGTCCACCAACCAGTCTTACCAAAGGGTATCGTATTACCAAGTACTAACTAGGTCGTGGAGGTCAGATAGGCAGTCGCTCCATGTACTAGAATTCACCTGCATCTGGTTAGACTGGAAGTCGACCTCAACAGGTATGGGAAAAGGGTAGACCAGATGAATAAAATATATTCTATCTTATTCAGGGAGGTAGGTACCGTAAATATGATTCATAATGTATATCAGAACGTTCGGCCAGTCGAGATGGGGAGCTGGCTGCTACTCCAGTTTTTAGTGACGATAATGAGACGCATACAGACCTGAGAGAAACCAGTCTGTATTGAGCTCCGTCAACTGCAGTAAAGCTTGATATTATAAGTTATTCAACAAAGATAAGTGTCAGTTAGGGGTCGAACAATATGAAGAATATCAAACAGTATTAAAATCTCTCAGTTTGATATTTTTTCGTGATGTTTGAAAGTAATCATGAAAAATATTCAGGTTCCTCGGTCTGCTTATACTTTAATAACAAATTCATAACATTAAACCATTGCTCTACTTAGGGTTAGGTCGACAGTCGTTTTGAACATCCACATTTAGCCAGAACCACGAAAAATATCGGTAAAATTGCGAACGCGGACACCTAGATGCTAATCACAGGAGTACTTTTATTATTGTTACAAATACTGACCTACTGACGTTACTGTCAACACTACTCAGATCCGGCCTGTCCCCTTGCTGTCCACCCCTAGCGACGCTCCAAGTCGAAGCTCGTACCCCACAGGGGGTGTCCTAAGCGTGTATTCGCTTAGTTTGTAAGTTTGTTTGCCCTGGCTGGAAGCCTTACACTCAAGGCACCTACAAGAAGATTAAACAGTCTACAACCTCCTAGGTTGAACTGCACGATACCATTTCAAAAGAATAAGTTACTGTATTCGTGTTTGGATCCGATCTCGCAATTTGTCCGTACCAGTTTAACCGATCGTTAATATTTGGAAGCTGCACGAACGGGAAAAGGATGGGTAATGGAAACCACGTACACTGAGCGCCTTAGTTAAAGCAGTAGCAAGGCAGCCTAGCCATTCCTTGTAAAATATCATCGGCTAATTATACTGCCAGTGCAGTGCACGTGGTTGATTCCTCACAACCCGCCAAAACTACCTTAAATTTTTGAATTTCCGATCTGTCACGCTTTCACGACAAAAACTACTGAACCGATAGATAGTCTAGAAAGGACAGGGGGAAAGGCCTGAGAAAGGACATGTCCACTTTTTAATGCCAAAAAAGGGGTTTTGGGGGCGAAGCTGCGGGCATCAGCTTTTGATATGATAATAATTATATTTATCGATGTAATCAGATTTAGAATGAATCCGAAGCTTGAACTTACAACCCATCTTGTGGGGTCCGAAACCTTCAACATATTGGTGTCTATCGCACCAGTTTTATGTGCCAGGTTAATAATAATATGTATTCTATTTAATTGGTAAAAAAAAGAAACAACAACTGTCAATAAATAATTTAATAACAACAGTAATATTTACAAAATTGCACAAAGTGATTCTAAACTTAAATTAAAACTAATTACTTCTAAGTGACGCTAAGAGTTTCTTCAAGGCAGCATTTTTCAATTCTTAAGTCTCTTAGTTTAAAACCTGAACACATTTCTGAAGAAGTTCTTTGCTCTGGACCCTAAGGATTCATCTACTTCTAGGCTGTCTTCTATTTCTTCTTCAACGTCATTTTCACCTTCGGCTTCTTCACTATCTTCTTCTTGACTTCTCTTAGAATCTTCAATATCGACTTCGACATCATTTTCATCACCGTCTTGTTCATCATCATCTTCTTGGCTTCTCTTGGATTCGTCGTTGTCATTTGCCTCATCGTCATCTCCCTCTTCATCTTCGTTTTCCTCTTGTCTCTTTCTAGATTCAATCGCATCCTCGGATTCCTCATCATCATCAATCTCCTCTTGGCGTTTCTTAGCTTCCTCTACGTCATCGTCATCCCAGTCTTCGACTTGGCGTTTTGTACGTTTAAGCTCATCCTCGGATTCTTCGTCTTCTTGAACTTCTTCTTGCCTTTTCTTAGCTTCTTCTTCGTCTTCTTCATCCTCATCCTCCTCTTGTCTCTTCTTGGCTTCTTCTACTTCTTCGTCTTCTTGTTCTTCTTCTTGCCTTTTCTTAGCTTCCTCTACCTCCTCTTTTTCTGCGTCTTCCTCCTGTCTTTTCTTGGCTTCTTCTTCGTCTTCATCATCCTCAACCTCTTCTTGTCTCTTTTTGGCTTCTTCTACTTCTTCGTCTTCTTGAACTTCGTCTTGCCGCTTCTTAGCTTCCTCCACTTCTTCTTCATCAGCCTCAGTCTCTTCTTGACGTTTCTTTTTCATTGCTTCTTCATCTTCTGTCGCTTCATCCTCAGCATCTTCCTCTTGCCTCTTCTTAGCTTCATCTACTTCATCGTCGATTTCCACCTCTTCTTGACGTTTCTTAGATTCTTCATCGTCGTCAGCCTGTTCATCAGCCTCAGTCTCTTCTTGACGATTCTTTTTCATTGCTTCTTCATCTTCTGTCGCTTCATCCTCAGCATCTTCCTCTTGCCTCTTCTTAGCCTCATCTACTTCATCGTCGATTTCTACCTCTTCTTGACGTTTCTTAGATTCTTCATCGTCGTCAGCCTGTTCATCAGCCTCAGTCTCTTCTTGACGTTTCTTTTTCATTGCTTCTTTATCTTCTGTCGCTTCATTCTCAGCATCTTCCTCTTGCCTCTTCTTAGCCTCATCTACTTCATCGTCGATTTCTACCTCTTCTTGACGTTTCTTAGATTCTTCATCGTCGTCAGCCTGTTCATCAGCCTCAGTCTCTTCTTGACGTTTCTTTTTTTTTGCTTCTTCATCTTCTTGTTCAGCCTCAACCTCTTCTTGTCTCATTAGTTTCTTAACTTTCTCTAATAAATCCTCTGCTTCTTCCAGGATTTCCTCCTGAGCTCTGCGGGTATCTTCTAAATACTCTCCATCTAATTCCTCAAGGTCGCTCTCTTCTTCTTGTTTCAACTTTTTAGATTCTTCAGTTTCATCATCTTCTGCTTCGATATCCTCTTGTTTGATGCCTTTGGATGCCATTACGTATTTCCTGATGGCGTCGTCTTGCCATTCTTCACCAGAGCCTTCGACAAGAGCCTGGACTGGTTCGACTTCTTCTTCTTGCTCGGGTTCCTCTTCCTGTTCTGGTTCTTCTTCTTCTGGCTCAGGTTCTGGCTCAGGCTCTGGCTCTGGTTCAGGCTCTGGCTCGGGTTCGGGTTCCGGTTCCGGTTCGGGTTCCGGTTCTGGTTCTGGCTCAGGAATTACACAATGGCCTGGTAGGCTGGACCAGTCGCATACCTGGAAAACAGTAAATATTCATTAGATGTCTGGGTCTTTCATCATATTATTATTATTTAGTTCTATCATAGGTTCTACAGGTACTGAATATTATTTATGTTATCTTTTTTATTAATACAAAACTTCGAGTAACATTTATCTTGACATTTACAAGTTAAATGGGGTTTTGTGTTCTTAGATTCATAGTTTAATCTCGATATTTCTAGAAGCTACATAGCATCAAAGATCACTCATCTCGTGTCCACGAGTTTCACGACATATTTTATATCGGCACATGTCAAAATGATAACAAAAATTGACAAACTACTGTTGAGATGTTGTGATAAAAGATAACTCTGCAAAATACTAGCAAAGTGTACTCGAATAACTGAATGAATCATGATAACCTTGAGCAATTGTTTATAAAAAAGGGACACTTTTATTTTTAAATGTTTGGTCGGGTTTGGTTTCCATGTAATTCCATCAATCAATTTAAGTTTGTAATGTTATTTTTTAACTCAATTCTAATTCATCATTTAGTGGGTCTAAATGATGAATTATTAGAATTGAGTTAAAAAACAGTACAGATGATGTAATATGTCACATGTCTTTGACTTTTATGTTCCAATCAAGGATATGATTCTAGCACTAGAAGGTCAACCCAATGCGCGAGTCTACATAAATGCTTCCTAATTATACCAGTTTTCGTATGATGTTTACTGGTGAAATAAATAACACCAACACTGTACCACCGTCATCTTTCTAGCCATTTTCCAAATTTAATTAGGACTAGGCTTCAGAATATCCGTATTTTCCATAAAACAATTGCCTGTCGAGCCTGTACAACCAAGTTAGCACTGGGTAACAGGGTCCATGTAACATTGTGTCTCAAACTTTTAGGCCACTAACTACCTGTATCGGCTGGACCTAGGAACGAACGACTTAACGTGTTTTCTGAGCCACCAAAACACCAATTGTCCGTAATTTCTGCCTAATATTATAATCAATCAAACCAAATGATGGGAGCAGATGTAAAACAGTACTCTAACTTACTCCAAAAGAGAACTACAAAACATGGTTTCTCACCTGCTCCGGCTCATTAAACCAGGTCCCTTCAGGGCACTGCATGAGGTAGGAGTTGCCGGCATAGCACTGGTAGTAGTGGAAGCAGGACTCGACGCTGGCGATCCTCAGGAAGTTCTCCTGGCCACGGCACAGAGTCTCCGGGTTCTGCCTCAAGGGTATTGAGAGCCCCGAGCAGCTGGCCACGGCAGCCGCGCAACATAAAAGCCTGAGGGCTGCTGGAAGAATAAGAAGGGAAGTTTTGAGGATTTCTAATATTTTGGCTTCCTTTTTAAACGACTTCAAAAAAGAAGGAGGGTCTCAATTCCACTATTGTTTTTTTCTTTTTTTGCATCTATGTTACGTAACACTTCGAGATTTATGAACCGATTTGAACATTTGTACTTTCGCTGCTTTAAAAGAACCGGCTTCCCAAAAAAACATAAAAATTCAAGTCACTTTATCGGTGACTTGAAGCAGCAACGTCCACCAAACGATCGCAATGAAAGTTAAGACATTGTCTACTCATAATGAGATGACAATATCGTAATTTTCATAGCTACAGGAATTTCATAAATTACAATAGCATAAGCATATTACTCAGTTTATAACGTTCCCACTGATCAGTCATATGTAACCACTTGGGCCGAGTGCGTCTAAGACCTAAGAGATTTGGTTCTGTAATATCGGTATCCTAACGATGTTTTCTTTCGCCGTTTTGATTATTTATTAATTATTTTACAAACACAAACTAAAATGCCAGCTAGGGTTCGAGCCCACTACCTACTTGTAAGTCACGGTGACCATTGGGGAAGAGGGTCAATTATGATACGTCGATTTTAAAATTGAAAATACTTGTTTCACATAATTTTAAGAATTTATTCATATCGATTAATGAAGGTTGTGCATTTGCAAAACTTTAAACTAAATTGCTATTGGATAATATAATAAAAATCTGTCTATTTCGATACTGGAAATATAAAATAACCTAAGGGACATTGAGATTCAGTTCAATTTATGACTTTTGGCGCTAATGCAAGCGGTGCAAATCCAAAAAAGCTCATGTCCCTTACATTTTTTCGTTACGTTTACACTGCACGCTCACGCTAGAGCCTCAGATTGGTCTATCAATCCAAACAGTATCAATTCAGAAATTATCCATTCTGGTCCAGAATCGTTTTCAATTGATTTACCTACATAATTCCATCAACCATCCTATATCTGCGTGCCATACAATAACCGAATGTGTTGCCACTTATCAGTTATCACTGAGGACTTGTCAATTTCATCTACAATCTACATAACAAGACTTAGCTAACTTTGCTCACGTCAGGAGAAGGAAACTAAGTAGATTTTAGTTTAAATTTGAATGTAAAATTAGTTTTAAACTCGTTATCGAGCAATTTCTAGCCAAAATTAGGAAGAAATCTTTCATAGTTGTTCTAAAAATAGAAGAGTGTTCATAGTCGTAAGTTCTTCCAAGTAAGGTAATATTTTATGAAATGATAACAATGGTCTATATAATAGGTATGTACCTTATTATAACTTTGCCCTAAAAAAAAAAAAAAAAAGTTGTCGCGGTTGTTAGTGTCAGGTTTTATGTTAAGCAAAAATGATTTGTAGCCAAAAAACATTGTAGTAATTAAAATCTTCAATACAAACCTTTTAAGTTCATTTAATCCCATTAAATGACTATTTCATCTAAAAGTCACTAAGTATAAAACTTACTAGAGCCAAATTTGTTTTTCAACATGCAATCTTACACTGACCTGTAAATTGAATTTCGGGGGCTACTTTGGCGTTTCCACCTTAACTTTGTTTTGAACTTACGTAACATGTCAAAGTTAAATTTTACCCTTGTTTTCCACAAATATTTATTAATTAGATTCTAATCGAAGAAATAAAGAATCAACCCCCTGTTTTAACTTAATGGATAAAATTCACAGAAACAAAATAAATAAAAACCAAACTTACTGTTCATTTTGATCGCACTGTCTTGCTACTGTTGCGATCCGGTACAAGAGTAAGATAAACTAGCTAAAGCCTTCAATTTTATCGAGAGCATATCAGCGACTGTGATAACGTCTGCCGATACTGTGAGATACAGACGAGAGATATCGTCCATCAAAGTGTTATCCGCGGTAAAACCGGGCTGCTGTCGCAGCGACTGGCGACTAAAACTCCTTGTGAAATAGAACAATGCAACCATGTTTATGTTATTAAAATAGACTGTTGGTTGGGTATCTACTTCTTGTTACGGACCATGAGAAACCTTTCTAACACTAACTATTCAGGATATCAATTTTCGCAGGATAAAAAAATGGTAACACGAACTATCTATCGATTTTAGGGTGATTTTTATTCTGTACCCCTATTATATGGGATTTACCTAAACATAACTGGCGAAATGTGGGTGAACTATTAGGTACACCTCTGCCTAACCCTTCGGAGATTACAGGCGTGATGTTATGTTATGTGTTTTATTCTGTCTAACAAAACCTACGTACTACATGGCTCATCCGATGGGCATAGAACGCTTAGCTTGCAAACTGTTGTTTCTGTTATCCATGCTTGCAAACGATATCTATTTGCTAGCATTAAGCATAAACAAACAATACAAATAAATAATCAACCGATATAATGTTTCCACTGCTGGGACTTAACTTCCTCTCTATCAAACTTCTTCTCTATGAGAGGAAGTTGTCTATTACCTATCTATAACGCGGGATCCGTGCAAGTTGGTAATTGGTGGTTCTAGGCTACCTATGTCGGTTTCTGTAAAATCTTTTACTTTTCCGTTTTGAGCAACAATCCATGCAATTTAGATATAGCAAGTTATCAATCATTTAGTTTTAAAACATAGAGAAACTAAGTACGTTTGTACACATTTTTTTCATCACAAAAAGTCAGGAAAATAGTTCTACAATGTTGATGTTGGTTAACCAATATTTTCCTCTACCAACATGTGAGGAAACTCTAATAAACTCCATATTATCTTTTCATTTTCTTGTTTCACCCCATCAGCGCCTTTGAACCGTGAACTGTATTATTTTGTAAACTGACGAGCAGCACTGAATATTTACGAGATACCCGCACCCGCAGTTATTACGATTTAGAAAGTGTTATCAAACACTTTTTTAGTGAATGGAAGAAGTGCTTTTTTAAGGAGTTTGAAACATATTTACAAAACTATGCCGAAATAAAAGTATCCTATGTTAATCCAAGTCAACCAAGAGTTGTTTAAAAGGTCACTTCTACCACTAGATGTAGTACATAACTTGTGAAAGAAAATATTTTATTTGTGTACCGAATCATCATCATCAAAATTCATCCAATCCGTAAGTAGTTTTTGCGTGAAAGAGTGACAACCATCGATCCATAAATAAACACAAACACAAAGTCTCACAAACTCTCGCATTTATCAATAGAATGTAGATCACAGTAACAAGAACTACAGAAAAAATATACTTTTCTCACCTACAAGTCCCATAGACACATTACGAGCTTGCAAACCAACTTTCAACCCCTAATTAATATTTTAAGATGAATTTTCTCAAATCCTACATTAGTGCTCTCCTAGGCTGCAACATTTAATTCTCTCCTTGACTTCGTGGTTTTAGTTATGCCCTGAATGTGCCATGAATGTACAAAACAATTTAAGATTTTTATAAAATAGTAGCCACATATTGTAATCTAATCGAATCGCAACAGTGAAACGCCACTCTTACAAATTGGTGCGTCAACATTATCTGAAATCTAGCCGTGTGTAAGATGTGTGATGGCCGCATGACCTTAAGGCTTTGTCACGCGAATGTAAACACGGCCAGTTGAAGGCAATTTGACTCCATTTATTATGATTGGATTGAAAATGACCATCAGTCGTCATGAGGAAAAAAAATGTAGCGGAAACAACTCTAAAGATCTTCTTATAGTATATTGTTTGTCCTGCTCTTTGTGCAACTTCCCCTGCACTATAAGGGATCTAACCTGGGTTATCTGACCTGACCTGCCCTCTCTACCAACGCCGTCAATGTGGCTTAGTTCTGGTCGAAAGATTGGGAATCTTCTATACGAAGAAGCAGAAGAAAAACCGTTGTTTCAAGGTTGCATCAAAACTATAAATTACATTTGAAACCGGACGGAGCTTAACTGAGTATGTTTGCAAATTCAACAGGTAACGGTAATTTGTTAATTGATAAAGTATAATATAATCTGGCACAATATTATCAGATTTTTTAACAGGCATTTCGCAAACCACTGTCTGGATTTGTGCCTGCCAAAGTCGACACAATTACATAGGTTCACAATCGCGGGAATATTGTGGATGAGGGTAGCATTGGAACACGATGCTTGGCACAAGTAACGAGAGGGTGCAGTGGGTGAGGTCGGCCTTTGGATGCAGGTTATAGGGATGACGATGATGAATTTGGGTCTGGTGACAATACATTTACATGACAGACATGACTTAATTCTTTAGCCAAGATCGCGTCTTCACGAGAATTCCACAACGGTGAATACCACGGACGAACGTCGATAGATAAACCTAATTTTCTTCTATTTATTTTATAAATTCTTATATTTTTTAGTTTTATTTATGACATTATCCCTTGACCTTGTCTGAGATATGTACATAATATGAGGTAAGTTCAGTACATGTAACCTAATGGGCCTTTCCATTGAAAGGTCGAATAAAATATTGTTGTCAAAATATCTTGGTAATCTCTGTTATCGTGTGTATATCTTTATTTTCTACGTCATGGAAATTTTGCACGATGCGACCTAGTATTTTTAAGAATATAGCTGTATAGTAACTTGGTTTGGCCCAGCCTTATATCCCTGTGAGTGAAGTAAGATATTTATGTATTTTATATAGTTCAGTCAAGAAAGGTAGATGCTTTAACCTTTAATTTAAAATAATTTGATAATCACTTAAACGCGTGAGTAGTTATGAAAGCGGATTAAGAGGTTTTGTGTTTCCTATAATATCTAACAAGCCGTGTTCCGGATGAGATTTCCCTTTCTTAGAATTAAACTTCCATACAAACTTTCGCCCCTAATACAAGGGGGAAGGGAAGCCATTGCTAAACCGTTACCACTTATTTAGTAAAAATGTATTGGAGGAAAGTAGGAAACCCAATATATTTTACACTGGTAATTAAAAAAAAATCCGTTTCATACATTTTAAACTTGTAGGTATTGCAGTTTTGTAGAAAACAACTTTAGGAAACGTCGGTGTTCCTTCTACCCTGTATATACGTAGGTACCCTCCTATATACCCCGCTAGTATGAATTTTCAAAACTTCTCCGTTAGCTATTTTGAGGAAGTATCTTACTCTTGGGCCAAATAACTGCTTCTCTTTGTATCGGTACGAAAAGTAAGATAGTAGGTACTCCTAAACAAAACTAAACATAGGTACCTATAAAAATATTGTTTTATTGTGGTCAAGAAAAGATTTGAGAGAGCACCGTTTCAGGTGGCATGCTCGACAATCGTAGCCGTTTTGTTCACAGTTTATATGGCAGACGCGTCGCCTCTTCAACGCGACCTTTTCAACACAAATTCGTATACATTTTCATGTTTGAAAATAACGGTCAAAACGACACAATACTGTGATATTTTCTACAATTTGTGAAGTCAAGATTGAACAAGACATTTTTCCCTTGTCTTATTGTCCGTTAGTGCACAAAGCACGGTATGCAGCATTTTCTTTTTTCTGCATTGGTTGAAGTTTCTAACATAACATCACGCTTGTAATCTCCGAAGGGTTAGGCAGAGGTGTACCTAATAGTAATACTTACACCCACATTTCGCCGGATATGTTAAAAAAGGGGGCGAGTTGGTAAAAGGGGGCGAGCCTATTGCCATCACATCGACAGGGCACAATTCCAGACTCCGTATCTGCTACTGAGAAATTTCTGAAGGAAAAACCCAATTTACTTGGCCCGGGAATCGAACCTAGGACCTCATACTCAGCAGTTGCGCTTACAACCACTAAACAAACGAGGCAGAAACGATGTGGAAGAGTGATTTTATATTTTCCTGACTGTGTGTTTGTGGTTAAGCAGGTTACAAGCGAGAGAATCAAATGCAACTTAATCCGCGACCACACGGCACGGCACGCTAGGAAGATGATGAAGAGATTAATTATGTACCTACGGGTGCCTGTTTGAGATAATCAGATAAAGTTTTCCGTTGACAAAATATTGTTTATATTATATTGAATACCTATCCCATGAATCATAACGGAAACCACGAATATTCAGGTAGGTACCACCCAACTACTCGAAGTATGAAAGAACAACAATAAAAATCTTGACAGGTATATATCAACAACATACGTTGATAATATTTTTGTATGAAAATGTTGTAAGACGTATGTTTATTATTGCATTTGATTCTCTCGCTTAACCACAAAGACACAGTCAGGAAAATATAAAATCACTCTTTCACATCGCTTCTGCCTCGTTTGTTTAGTGGTTGTAAGCGCGACTGCTGAGTATGAGGTCCTAGGTTCGATATCTGGGTCGTGCTAAATGTAATTGGGTTTTTCCATCAGGCATTTCCCAGCGGCACGGAGTCTGGACTTGTGCCCGGTTAGTGGCAATAGGCTCGTCCAGTCGTCCTCTATGACATGGGACTTAGACAAAAAAAAAAAATCCCCTCCTACTATCAACTCCTCATGCAACGGAATGTTCATCAGAACGGTGTCTAAATCCTCCCAAAATTTCTCTTTTACACTTTCATCACATCCCACTTGCGGTGCTTATAGACTTATTACATTCATCATTACATTTTTAAACAACTTCCCAAAAAGGAGGAGGTTCTCAATTCGATTGGTATGTTTTTTTTTTCTATTTATGTACACCGATTACGCTGCGATTTATGATCCGATTTACGTGATTCTTCTTTAGTTAGATGCGGAATAGTTGCCATTTGGTCCCATAAAAATTTAGCATGGTTTGGCCCAGTACTTTTCATTTTCTGATAATTTTTTATGATTTATGAACATTTTTCGTTCGTTTTTAGGGTTCCGTAGTCAACTAGGAACCCTTATAGTTTCGCCATGTCTGTCTGTCCGTCCGTCCGTCCTCGCTTAATAAATAAAAAAAAATAATAAATAGAAAAATGTGCTGGGCAACACGGGTTGATGTACAACATTGATAAAAGTGAGTGGATGGTCTTTCAGGCTCGGGGAAGGTCTCTAAGTCAAACACCTGAAGTTAGACTGAATGGCTACCCCCTTCGTAGGGTAGAAAAGTTTAAATACCTTGGGCACTGTCTAACCCCGGATCTGAAAGACGATAATGACATAGAAAGGGAGCGTAGAGCGCTGTCTGTTCGTGCGAATATGATAGCTCGCAGATTTGCTCGCTGTTCAAGAGACGTCAAGATCACCCTATTCAGGGCATTTTGTACGTCCTTCTACACGAGCAGTCTGTGGGTGGATTATACGCAAAAGCAGTACAGCGCTCTACGCGTCCAATATAATAATGCATTCAGGGTGCTGTTGGGGCTGCCTCGCTTCTGTAGCGCTTCGGGGATGTTCGCCGAAGCGCGCGTGGATTGTTTTTGTACAACCATGCGCAAGCGGTGCACATCCCTGGTGCGCAGGGTGCGGGTCAGCCCGAACAGTATCCTGAGCACTTTCGCCCAGCGATTTGACTGCCCGTACATGTATCACTGTGACATGGTACATGTACGGGCTAATGTCGAAATATTGTTTTAATTGTATTTATTATTATTTTTATGTTTAATTGTATTGATTTTATTTAATGTTAATTTTATTGATTTTAATTGTATTTACTGGTTATTTTTGTATTGTATTTATTGTCTTTGTGTTATTTTATTTTATTTTGTAATGTGTGTTTTGGTCCTTGTTGGCCTTTTGATCAATAAATAATAATAATAATCTCTGTGACCGTTAGCACTAGAAAGCTGAAATTTGATACCAATATGTGTATCGATTACGCCGACAAAGTGGTAAAATAAAAATTGGAAAAAAATGTTTTATTAGGGTAGCCCCCCTATATGTAAAGTGGGATTTTTTTTTTTTTTAATTTCAACCCTAACGTGTGATATATTGTTAGAAAGGTATTAAAAATCAATAGGGGTTTACTAACATCATTTTTTGATAATGTCAATAATTTCGGAAATAATCGGTCCAAAAGTAGAAAACAATGTGTCCCCCCCCCTCTAACTTTTGAACCATAAGTTTAGAAAATATGAAAAAAATCTTAAATGTAGAACTTTATATGGACTTTCTAGGAAAATCATTTTGAACTTGGATAGAAACAACAGATGGAAACAGCAGTTAACCAATATAATTTGGTCCCTGAATCGTATGAGCGCCTATACAATCCAGAGGTCAAGTTTCATTGGCCCGTAGAAGAAATTGTATAAATATTATAGCATACCGTTTTGGTACGGAACCCTTCATGTGCGAGTCCGACTCGCACTTGGCCAGTTTTTTTTTTATGTGTGTTCGCGAATATCTTCGTCGTTTATGAACCAATTTTGATGATTCTTTTTTTTGTAATTAGTATTTCAAATACTTGAGGCTTCAAAATACATTTTAACAAAAAAGCAAAAAAGTCAAATCAAACAAACAAATGTCACCGACTTCAGAAGCTGACTTCACTTTTAGGTGTTTTTGAAGTCGGTTGTTTTTTTTGCAAAAAAGTTTTTTTCTAACATTACTTTTACAACTATCACTCGATCATTAATCCTTTTTACATCCATCACGTTTTCTTTCAAGTTACTATTATATCTAACACTATTCCCACGTGGTTCCTTTTCCCATCACTTCCACAGTAGAAAAACTTGTATCCCTCGCCAATTTCCCTCGCTTTTGTTCCCTTTTATTTCGTTTCTTGCAAACACGCCACATTTATTCGTCTTATTTTGAGTACATCCGCTAATTCTCTGCCTCTTCCAGTCATGGTTCCAACATTCCAACTAGCATACCTTATTCTTACTTCCCGGGCTTGCTTCTTACGTCGCACCCGCCCGGGGTGGTGCAACAACCCTTGTCCATTTTCCAAAGAGGCCGGGTGCTGCCCCTGCGCGTCGCCTGTGGGGTACGCCCTAGCCCTATCGCGCATCATTCCATTTTCACTTGTCATGTTGCAAAGGATGTGGCTCTGGTTTTAAAGTCGGCCGCCTGCCTGACACTAACCCTCCTTGGGAATGCTGTTGTTGGTGATTTACCCGTCACCGTTCGGGGACCCAAGGTGCTCTTCGTATGCACTGGGTCTGAAACTCCCTTAGTCGCCTCCTACGACACCCACGGGATGAGATGGGGTGGCCTTATTCTTAATCCGCGACCACCGCGATCTAAACCCAGTTAGTAATACGGTACCTTGAGGTAAGGCTGGTTGTCAGACTTTCAGGCCACTACCTATAATGTTTGCCAAAGGTCTATGCTAGCAGCCGAGACCAACAGTTTAGCGTGCTTATCCCAGTTCTTTGTATACGTCCCTGTGTGCCTATTGGCCTTGTTCTGTTCTGTCTCCTGCTGATATGGAGGGAAGTGGAAATTATGCTTTTCCCTCCTCCGCTATTCTTTTCTGATTAATTTCGTTGCGGGATCCAAGACAGTTAAATGTTTCTCTGAGACTTCGTCGAGCTTCATTGTCTCGGCGCTTTTCTTAGTGGTCGCCACTATTGATTCTGGCTAACAGGAGTTACAGTGGTTTGGGAATAGTGTGGCAGGCTTGTCCCATATAAAAAAAAAATGCTTAGCGTGCTTTCCAAGGCACGGAGAAAACTCAGTACTTATGTAGTTGATGATCATCACCTATCCACGATCCAACCTAGCACGACTTAATCTAAAGATCAACCCTCATGGCTGTTATTACAGAACCGTGAGCTCCTCTAACCTCCTCAGGCTATTGTATTTGGAACTAGCTTATCACCCGCGACTTCACCCACGTGGAGCTCGGAAATTATCCCTCGGAAACCTACCGGAATATAAAGTATACTTCCGGAATAAAAAAATAGGTAAAAAAACTTTTTAAGTTAAACGGTTTTATGTTAAACATACATTGCAATGTTTAAGATAAATGTACTAAAAACCAAAAAATAATAAAATAGATACAGTCGTGGGAATTATAAACATATGCATAGACTAGACTAAAATAAAACCGTGGGGCACGTCAATTGTCTACAATCGTTGATTAAAATGTTTGTTTTGTAATGTTACAAAACAAACATTTGACGTGCCCCACGGTTTTATTTTAGTCTAGTCTATGCATATGTTTATAATTCCCACGACTGTATCTATTTTATTATTTTTTGGTTTTTAGTACATTTATCTTAAACATTGCAATGTATGTTTAACATAAAACCGTTTTTTTACCTATTTTTATTTTCTAGTTTTTAGTTTTTATTTCGCATTCTGTTTAATATTTGCATAGTAAATTGTATTCTACTTGTTGAGACCTTTCATTTGATACCCATGTTGATGGGATTGATAAAACAGGATAAAACCTAAGTTATCCGCCATTTTGTAGCGGCCGCCATCTTGTATTTCAATTTTTTTATAGTATATTGTATTCTGCTTGTTGAGCCCTTTCATTTGATACCCATATTGATGGGATTGATAAAACCTACGTTATCCGCCATTTTGTAGCGGCCGCCATTTTGGATTTCAATTTTTTATAGTATATTGTATTCTGCTTGTTGAGCCCTTTCATTTGATACCCATATTGATGGGATTAATAAAACATAAATTATCCGCCATTTTGTAGCGGCGGCCATCTTGAATTTATAATGATAATGAATAAACATAATTGTATTGTCACCAAAATCCAAAGTGTATACAAAATTTCAGATTAATCGGTTGACAGGAAGAGGGTGAAATTTGAATTACTAAATTTGACCCAAGAATAAAACAAACGGGGTGAGCTAAATAAAACCGTTTAATAATAAAAAAGTCTGCTACATTGTGAATTTCATCCAAAGTTAACAGCGTAAGACCGAGTTATTTTTATTATTAGTTTATGATTATGGAATTACTGACTACCTCCTTGGACGAGTACCAGGGTTCGTTTCCGGATTCAGGCAAAGTGTTATTCGGTCTTTCCATTATAGGAATTTCTCAGTAGCAGCCACGAAGTCTAGCCCGATTGATGGCAATAGGCTAATTTTAATTAAACACGACTGGCGAAATGTATGTACTATGTTCCTACTATTATGTACATCTCTGCATAACCCTTCTGGGAATATAGCCGTTATGTTATATTATTGATCATGAGCAATGGTACAAGATTCAGTTTTGATAAAGTTGTAGAGGTTCTATTAACTAAAATAACAGTCCAACTGATATACTTATTAATACTTCAGATAATTCCGAGAAGGGGCTAGTAATGGGCAGTTGGAAACTTTGCTCAATTTCTAGCCGAGTTTAATTAATCAAGTCTAGTTTTGAGTTATTATTTACATTATATACAGACTACAAAAATAACTTTTATTATTATTATAAGCCTATGTTGTCCAACTGCAGGACAAAGGCCTCCATTCCCTCCTTCCACTTTTCGCGATCTACTGCGACAGTAGGCCAATCCTTTGAGCAGGAGAAAAACAACTGAAATAATATTTTTTTTTGTAAGTAATGTCTTGAAATGTACAAAATTTGATAAAAAATAAATAAAGGGAAGTACTTACATAACAACGACGACATAGGACACTTAGGTGTCAAAGTACCTACCCCTCCTCAACGCTGTCATCTGGGAACGTCTCCATTGCCACGTTAGGACAATGATAATTATTTAGTCAAAGAAAGAGCCAGCTCTGTCAGCCCTCTGGTCGCGCGTCGCCCAGTCGAAAAGGATTTTTTTTAAAGGAGACATTCGGTCCTTATGATCCGACTCTAGTATTATGTGGGTTCTGTATATAAAGCAGTTTCTAGAGTTGGGTTGTGTACTGTCTATGATAGTGTTCAATTTGTCTTTCCACCATCGCATATACCTACAATATCTCACTGTATTATTTGACAAAATAACATAACTTTATGCGTACCCAAAACTGCTTGATATGCGCCCACAATCTAGGTGACGAATTTGCTAAACGCCCTGATTGCTCAGGAACCAAATATAGATATGTTTGTGAGTAGCATTTAGGCTGCACGTGTATGTGATAATTAAACTACGACCTTCTCCGAAAAAGATACATCCTCGTTTGAAATAAATACTCAAGAGATTTCAACTAAACTGTCTCTAGTTTATTAAAGATTTCTGTTGTCACAAATCGCCGTCGGTAAGCCATTAATTTATGAGATATGTGTCTGGTAATAATACTCCAGAGACTGAACCCAAGTCATCCTATGTTCACGTCAAATAAAATGTCAATACGAGAAGTGATAACTACCCACAAGCTTGATTCTGAACACTAAACTGCTTTGTAACATCGACTACTTTACTTATTTTTGATATCCTACTTAGAAAACCGCTATTAATCAAATGATTCCTTATGGTGGATGTTCCAGGGCAGCCGGCGAAATTCAAATTTTCTTACGTTTTTACCCTCCAAGTTCATGTAACTCTCAAGAATGATTATTTCATCAAAAGGTCATTCTTGAGAGTTACATGAACTTAGAGGTTTGTAATGATGATTTTGATGATTATAATTCTGAAACTGCATACGTCTTACACCCGCGAATCATATTTTCACTAACATACAACCTAGCACTGGCCTGCAAATCGCTAAAAACGTAAGAAAATTTGAATTTCGCGGGCTACCCTGGTACACACGGCTACACATCAAGCTATACAAAACCAGGTAATCTTGGCCTCACTTTACTAGATCTTTTCGCACAATGAACGATCAGATTATACTGGTTTTGTATAGCTTGATGTGTAGCCGTGTGTACATCAACCTTATATACTCGTAGCTGATGAAAGACTTTAAGATAGGTTTATAATTAACTTGTAAAATGTGGAATATCCTAATAATATTGCTTACCAAACCATATTTCCAAATAGACTTGCAAAACCTCGAAAGATTAGGCCTGAGCATTTAGAAAACTTAACTCAAATTTTTACACATAATTTATTTTCCTAACCTTTTCCCAACTATGTTGCGATCGCCTGCAGTTGAATACCAGCAAATTAAATTTTAATACATGCTTTGTTTTCATAAGGTTTACATGTCAGTTAAGAATTTGTTCAACGGATGCGTCGTTCTTCAATGATAAATATTGACAATACAGTGATAAGAGAATCGACCCTACGATGCTTTTTTTTATTTCATATGGGCTTACTCTTGACCTCAATCTTACCCTAAGGGCAGAGATGAGGTCGACGATGGAACGAGCTCACCCAGAAGAAGCCTATTTACTCGCGACTTAAATAGATTGGGGTTATATGAACTCGGGAAAACCGACGCAGGCAGGGTGTTCCACTCCTTGGCTGTACGAATAATGAAAGACTTAGCAAAACGCTTCGTACGAATGTGTGGAACATCGACAAGGTATGGGTGATAACCTGCAGTACGCCTAGTCTCTCGATGGAAGAAGGGAGATGGTGGAATAAGCTCGTGGAGCTCTTGCGCACACTCTCCGACCGACAGACATGCAACTTTGCGGCGGTGGGCCAGGCTATGTAGCTTGGCAACCAGCTTGGCGTCACCAATCAGCCTCCTGGCTCTGCGTTCTACTGAGTCTAGTGTGGCAAGTTGGTATTTGGCTGAGCCATCCCAAAGGTGACAGCAGTACTCCATGCCGGACCGGACTTGAGCTTTATACAATACTAGCTGATGCCCGCGGCTTCACCCGCGTGGATGTCGTTCAAATTATATACTAAAACCTTCCGCTTGAATCACTCTACCTATTAAAAAAAACCGCATCAAAATCCGTTGCGTAGTTTTAAAGATATAGGCATACAGACAAACAGACAGACAAAAATAGCGACTTTGTTTTATACTATGTAAGGATTGAAAGCTGTCCAGGCTTGAAGTACCGCTTGACCCTGGATACCCTTTAGGATACCCAGCTTTTTTGCCGCAGTTTGAGCTTTCGACTCGATGTAGGTGCCGAAGTTCAGATTTGCACTCAACTTCAACTTCGATGCTTATCAATAAGACAGATACACGAGTTAATGACGCGTCCTTGAGTCAGAGGAAAACTAGCCTATACCTGCATATTGCGTCTATGAATCAACAAACCGTGAAAGTAGGTACTGCACACTATCACCAATGAACTTATGACTGCACTCGGGAACTTATTGGCGTAGCTGAATTTTGTGTCAAACATTAAATTCGTTATTTTTCAATTAATTTATTAGATATTTGTACCCTGTGCATGATGATGGCAAAATGACTATAAAACGTTACAGGCGTGCCGTTTTGTCATGTGTGATATCTTTTAGTTTATTACTAATACATAACGATTTGTAACAAATCACTTCGGACACAATATGACGTTCCAGTTTGCCCCAAGTGATAAAGGACATTGTTCTGCTCTCATGCATCGTGCGCCCTGGGTCCAAGAGCATCGGAAATATGTGTTGTATTGTCGATCATTAGGAAACTCCTCTTAGATCTTCTTTTTATAGCGGACTAGTTGCAGAATAGATTATATTTAAAAAAATATAATACATTTTGAGGTTATAATCGAACCAACCATAAAAACGAATATTAATAACTGGAATGTGCACGTGCAACTCAAAAGCGTTCCGTACGAGATTAACTCGAAAGTGGATATCATCTGTTTCTAATAGGATGTAAACCCCGAAAAGAAATCAAGGGCCACATATTAGCAGTCAAAGGTTTTTTCATGTCACACTGAGACAAACTGTAGCTCGATATCACGCTAGTGCGACAAACTGATATCTATATCACGTTACATCTATTTAAGTCGAGAGTTAGCTTCTTTTAGGTTAGCTCTTTCCATCGTCGATAATTTAATTTAAAAAAAAAAAACAAGCTACAGTAACAACAAGCAAGCAAGCAACTATACTACCTAGTCTAACTATACTACGTAGTCTAACTATACTACCTAGTCTAACTATACTACCTTCTAACTATACTACCTAGTCTAACTATACTACCTTCTAACTATACTACCTAGTCTAACTATACTACCTAGTCTAACTATACTACCTTTTCTAACTATACTACCTATTCTAACTATACTACCTAGTCTAACTATACTATCTTCTAACTATACTACCTAGTCTAACTATACTACCTAGTCTAACTATACTACCTAGTCTAACTGTACTACCTAGTCTAACTATACTACCTAGTCTAACTGTACTACCTAGTCTAACTATACTACCTAGTCTAACTGTACTACCTAGTCTAACAATACTACCTAGTCTAACTATACGAGTCATCATCATCTTCCTGCCCTTATCCCATGTCATGTGGGGTCGGCGCAACACGTTTTTTCCTTCCATTCTGCCCTGTTAGTCGTCACGTTATCATTTATTCCTTTTTCCTTCATATCACTCCTCACACACTTCATCCATCTTTTCTTTGGTCTTCCTCTCCCTCTCCATCCATCCACATTTATATTCATAACTTTTATAGTTACACGCGATTCATCCCTCCTCATCACATGCCCATACCACGACAGTCGATTCCCTTTTAACTTTTCTGTAATTGGCGCAACTTATAAACTTCCTCTGATATACTCGTTCCTTACTTTATCCATTCTGGTCACACCACACATCCACCTCAACATTCTCATCTCCGTAACATGCAACCTTTTTTCATCCACCTTCTTCACAGCCCAACATTCCGATCCATAAAGTATGACAGGCCTAATCACGGACTTGTATATTTTCCCCTTTAACTTGAGGGGCATTCGCGGGTCGCAAGTTGTTCCAGTGACCTGTCGCCATTTCGTCCATCCTGAATTGATCCGGTGCGTTACGTCCCGGTCTACATCGCCATCTCCCTGGACAAGCGACCTGAGGTACCGAAAAACTAACTATACCAACTACCTATACTAGCTAGTCGCAGTACAGTTTTGTCGCACTAGCGTTAATCGCACATTCATTTGTCGCACGATCGTTAATCGCACATTCATTTGTCGCCCTCACGCATTGCACTCAAAGTTTCACTTACTCAGGAAAAATTCTTAGAACCGTATCTCGGCCATTACGTCTCGCCTACGCCGAGCAAATTTTTATTTACTGCGTCAAGTATAAGATGATTCCAGGAAAAATGTCTTGGAAGGCTAACGAGCCGGGATTCGTGACCTTTTTCGTCAAGTTCAGGAATTCTTACAAGTGGTGACCTTGACCTTGACTTGTGCCGTATTTCACCAAAATTAGGGACACCTACATTGGATTGGGATGAGTTGGTATTTCAACTTTCGCCATAGAGCCAAAATTAAACAGCATTCTTTTAGGTGTCCTTTTAGTATTCTCGAAAACAGGCATACCTAGATGGTAGTTTTAGGTCAAAACAATGTATTGGCAATTCATGATATTACAAATCTATACTAATATTATAAAGCTGAAGAGTTTGTTTGTTTGTTTGTTTGAACGCGATAAACTCAGGAACTGCTGGTTGGAATTGGAAAATTCTTTTTGTGTTGGATAGTCCATTTATCGAGGAAGGCTTTAGGCTATATAACATCACGCTACGGTTAATAGGAGCGGAGCATAAATGAAAAATGTTACAAAAACGGGATAAGGTATTTCCTTTTGAGAGCTTCCGCTGCGTGCGCTGCGAAAACGGTTTAAGTTACGCAAATATCATGTATAAAGGTATTGGTCCTCTTTAAAAGTTCTAAAAAAAAGTCCGCGACAGCATATATCTTATCTTTTAAGATTGACTCACTGTAACCTTTTTTTACTATTAAACTGTTAGGTTAAAAATAATTATTTTTTGCGAAGTTTATTTAACCCATATGGTATCAATCTATATCTAATTATACGTGTTTGTTAGAAGGGAAATTTAATATAAAATATTAGTGCCCTGTAATCTATACAGTTTAAACAAATATCTTAGAAGATATTGCAATGTAAAAACATCCGCGCGGCAAAATAAGTCACGCGTCGCAATGTAGGGAGATTCTTTCCGGGAAATTCAAATTCAAAATATTTACTGCATCATAATGTTTACAAGCACAGAGTGTTATCGTATATTTAACAGTAAGAGATACCTATAGTAATTCACACTTTAATATAATCTAAGCTAATAGATCTAAACCATCTAAACTATTATAATAAAGAGGAAAGATAAGATTTTTTGTTTGTTACGATTTAGCTTAATTTATGTAGTCGAAACGAGAAAGGTTGTAAGCTATATTCATGTGACGCAGACGAAGTTGCGTGGGTCAGCTAGTTTAATATAAATTCACAATTGAAAGAAAAAACCGTAGAAATATAAAAAAAAGACTGAAACTTGTTTGTAATGAAACCAATTTGCGTCGTTAAAGAGTTATTGATCGTAAAAATTAGAAAAGCAATTCATGCCTGATTGCGGAGTTGTGCAAGAGTTCAACCCCTAACTGATTTTCTAAGTCCTCTTTAGAAACACAGAGGGTGGAGCTTGGAGCTACTATTTTTATTATAAATGTCGTATATAAACATTACCCGCGACGTTGCTTGGCCGATTTTTACCCGACTGCGGCGAAGCCCAAAAGGAGGGTTGTGTTTGACGTGTATAATTATGTATGTATGTATGTCCGTTTCTTTGTTCCCTCATAACTCCTAAACGGATGAAGAGATTTAAATGAAATATACGTCGTTATATTCGTCTTGATGGCGCGAGTGCTATAGGCTACATTAAAATTTAAAAAAATTTAAATTGCGGATTTTGGGGGTCAAATCGCAGAGTTCAAAAAATCCAATACCATCGAGTAGGGTATCAAAATAAAGGGTTTTAAAAGGAGATTACAAAAATATATACCACATAATTGTTTAAAAAAAAATCAAAGTGGCAAATCCTATAAACAAGCACAAAAGTTAAATCATCTGCGAAGAATTTTTCGCGTGCAACGAAAGAACAAACACAAAAGAACTAAAAAATTGGAAATAAAAAAAAGAATAACTACTTTTTTTATTTCCAACTTTTTTGTTCTTTTGTGTGGGGCGGGGTTCATTTGAATATTAAATTATGAAATGAAAAAAATAGAACTAATAAAATAGAACCCCGCCTGCTTCCAAGTTTTGTTTAATTTAAAATGTGCTTGTTATTTGCTTTTCAGTTTTGTCAGTCTGGTTTTTTGGTTTTTTAACTACTTTTTTTTAATCAATTCGTTATATTGACCACCTGTCCACTCTAAATTTAAGCCTAAATACGTAGAAATATTTGTGCTAGAAGTGAACTCCCCAAAATAAAGCAACGAGTGAAAATCGAACAAAAGCATTGGGCGCCTACAAAGTCTCTCTTTCATAACTTAATCAAAGTCCGTTTAGAAATTACACAGACATTTTAAAACTTACTTTAACATTTCTAAGAAATCCACAAAGTTTCGTGAAATAAAAACAAACTAGAAAACTCACAATGTTAGTAGCTACGCCTTTGGCAACCATAAAAAAGCAAATCGCAAAATTGTATGGAAACTTGGTCGTCGACCAGATGAGAGGTTATTTATTTTAGAAACTTCTTGTTTTATTAGCTATATTAGTTTATTGTTCAGTGTATTTGTTGCATTTTAGTTGCATGTGAAACTGTATTCGATTTCTTTCAATATAATTAGGGTTCCGTACCTCAAACGGAAAAAAACGGAACCCCTATAGGATCACTCGTGTATCTGTCTGTCCGAAACTACTGAGCCTAAAATTTTGAAAAAGATACAGAAATTATTTCAACACTTATAGATTACAGGAAAACCTATAAGAAGTCTATGGTGCTAAAATAGCATGGAAAATCTCTCAATATCAACGGAACCCTTCATGTGCAAGTCCGTCTTGCACTTGGCCAGTTTTTTTTTGATCGATTTCAAGATAAATTTAGGACTCGCTTTTGTTTTGGTAAGTCTTTTGTTTGTCTTTTATGTATTGGTCTGTAATGCAAGTTGTTGGAAACTTGGGTATTTTTTTGTTGTTGTTAATGTAGGGCTTTTGTTCTATAGCTACTTAGTTTAGAGGTCGTAACCGCTAAGTCGGTAAGTTTGGTCGTAAGACCAAATTCAAGGCTCCGTACTCCGTGTGGCGGTGGGGCCTTGATTTTGGTCCAGTAGTCGGACATATTGTTACTTATGTGTTTTTGGTCCGTCACATCAGTCAGGCACTATTGGGCCTATTTGGCGCAGCTGGTGAGACACACAAACACAATGTTATGTCTTTTTTAACCGACTTCTAAAAAAAGAAGGAGGTTCTCAATTCGGATGTATTTTTTTTTGTTGGTTCGGGCATAACTCCGTCGCTTGCTAACCGATTTAAAAAATTCTTTTTTTGTTGATGATCTGATGATGGGATCCTGGAGAAATAGGGAGAACTCTTCAAATTTTATAGGCACACTTGAAGTGATTTGAGTAGTTTTTGGAAGAGTACTTTCTCGGAGTGGTTCCATATCAATTTGGTGAAGATCTGATGAAGAACTTCGGAGATAGGTAACGGAACTCTTCAACAAATGATAGCAAATGGACTGGGATTGCTGGAATCTCATGTATGTCTATTGCTTACATCAGTTCATAACATAACATCACGCCGGTATGCTGTGAAGGGGTAAGCACATGTGAACCACAAAAAAGTGAAAAATAAAACTTTTTTACAAAAAATAAAACCGACTTCAACAAAATTTTTTTTTTTTTTGATGAATTTATTTTTTGTAAAAAAGTTTGTTTTGTTTATATTTAATTTTACTTTAATTTTATTTTTTGTTGCACTTGTGGCATGAGCAGCATAATACCTACATAATACCTATGTTTTCTTTATATTTTTATCTTTTTTCATCAGGGATCTTTAATAATTTTCTTGGATAATAACTTGTAAAGAATGTGCTATACCTTATTTAGACTGTAACAATGCTTGCTGCTTTGAACTCAGAAGCACTAACCAGTTGTGACATTTGGGACATTGTGCTGAAAGTAATATAAAGTAGTTACTTGGGTACCTTTACAAGCTCGTGGAAACTACAATATTCTTCAAACTTGTGAAGAATATCTTCCTTAAATTGAATTCAAGAATGCGTTTGTTTCCGGGGAGAGAAATACTTACATGTAATTTTCAGAATAACTCCCTGCTTCTACTCTATCCCCTGGTTGTTTGATATTGCAGGTTGCTTTTCGGTCAAGTACAAAACATAGGTACTAACCTTCAAGTAATCAGTACTTTTATCTTCTAGCTCAAACATTCAGAAATTCTGACCTGTGCCACTCTCACCTCCATCTCCTGAAAAAGTTAACTTATCTGTCAGTTTTAATTTTTTTTTTAATGTACCTAATGAATCGGTCTACTCTTGACCTCAATGTGGTCCAAAGGTCAGAGATGACGTCGAAGATGGAACGAGTTAACCCAAAAGAAGCCTTACAGACTCGTGACCATCTCGTGACTTAAAATACATTGGGGTCATGTGAACTTGAAACACGTAGGTATACAGGCAGAGAATTCCACTCTTTTGCTGTGCAGGACACTTGCTTAATACACAGAATCCCAATTCCATAATTTTGTCTCAACAAGAAAATGAATTGCGTAGTATATTTCAAACATTAGATGCAACGGATTACGTGATTTCATTTTGATTCGATCTAAGTGGGGATACTTGCATAATATTATTATAATCTGGGAACCATGTCCGCACACATTACCCCATCCTTAGGGCGCCTTCGTTAATCCATATAAATAAAATACGCGCTGCCACCGCGCGGCATATTTGAAGGCGCCCTTACTATTCGATTCGGACAGAACATAATGTAGTTGATTATAAGCAACTAACGTCTAAGCAAATATTCCAGACAGTCAGAAAATATATGATCTGTAGCATCCCCTCACATACGAGAAAAAACATAACACTCTTTTTTTTGGGGCAGTCGTGTTATGAGTTCAGAATAATACCACTCGGTAGATACCTTAGTTCAGAAGGTCAATAGAAGGCTCTATAAAATAAACTTGCACGCCAACATAGATACGTAGATACGATTAGTATCATACCATTTTAGCTACTCTGCAGTGGGCTAGAAATGAAAATATTGGAAATAAACAGCAAACAAACAGCAAACTTTGTATGGTCGCCTGGAGACGGTAGTTCAGGGTAGAGGGAAGGGTCAGAGGTAAAATCTGCGAGTGATCTGAAGCTGGTTTGGTTTGGGTAGAGTATACTTAGTTTGATGTTCAGAATAGTTTGACGGCTGCGTGAAGGGTGCGTTTACACCTTCGATCAATAATGTACTACATTCCCGATAAGCGCTTCAAAAACGGCCCGAAACTTAAGGTCCAATCATAGCCAACATGAAGACGTCAAAATACTGCAGTATGCGTTCAAAAACTATGTAAATAACCACCATAACACCAAGGTTTTGGTAGGAATATCTTTTTTTCGGTAATTTAATATCACTATAAATATAATTAAATCAGCGAATATTATAATTGTTTGGCCAACGTTTGCTACAACGCACCAACTATTGTATCAAACATCACTGTTCTTGAACAGGGAACGCATGGAGTAGTGTTTTTGTGTACTATTATTGATCGAAGGTTTACACCTTGGAAATTAGCATTAATACTAAAACAGTAGCTTATAATTATAACGCTCACGTCTTGATAGCGAGTGCAAGAATTCTCGTGACTGGCATTTGCTTGGAGCAGAGTCTATACGTGTGTGTTCTAGTGCCTGAACTGACCTTCTAGTTACTCCACTTTGTGATAACACAGTCGGATCCTTGCGAGTAGATTAGAAGTCTAACAATTCACCCACACGTATATTTGACTAATGATTTTTAATGTTATATTAATGATAAGGTTGTGTTTGATTAATTATTGTATTGCTAAGAAAGTTTATGTAAGCGCTTAGTATCTTTATGCGTAGGTGCAGCCGTAATATTATACTCGATAAGTATTTTCCTTTTGTATATTTACTAGCTTTTCCCCACGGCTTCGCCCGCGTGAATGTCAAAAACTTGACAAATTACATACTTAAACTTTCTTCGATAACCACTCTACCCATTGATGAAAACAGCATGAAAATCGGTGCAGTAGTGTTTGAGTTTATCGTGAACAGACAGACAGACGCGGCGAAGGACCTTGTTTTATAAAATGTTAGTGATATTTATTTACATATAAATAGCTTAGTTTTGCATGGTTGTAAATATTGTTACGGCGGCTGTTTTACGAGAACATTCTAGATAACGTTTCAGTCTAGAATGTTCCACTATGAAACTATCTTGAAGATTAGAGAATAATCGTAGATTATTCGAATATTTAACTGTCTAGAAGATCCTAGATAGTTGTGGAACTTTTCTTCGAAAAATCAGTCGTCATATAGATAGCCACCGTTACCCAATTACCCATGTCTGATATTTTACTGTGAACTCCATAAATAGACCATGTAGTAAAGTTATAATAAGTATCAATTTAACTTTCCTCCATGCCGACAAACGTTAACAGAGTTATATTATACTCGTATATCCTTGTGTGAGTTGTGTGGGTACAAGAGTTTAATTATAGAGAAGGAGATCTGACGTCACAGCGCATACATGACCTATCCACTGCACTTCGATTTGGCTTCTACAGTTTGTTATTTTGAACGAGGAACGTATTGAAGCCCACGTGATTCTAATAAAAATATTATTACATTATAGCTAGCCCTTATTGTCCCACTGCAGGGCAAATCCATCCTCCAACGATCACGATTCCGTGCAACTTCTTTCAAATTCTCAAGGAAGACATCCAGTTATAGCGTCATAGTTAGTTCGTCATTTTTTAGTTCAAAATATATACAAAAAAAAAACCACTGATAAATAACAGCCAGAACCATACCAAATATTTCACAGAAAAAGTGCGTGGGTCAATGACTTTTAAGTATAATCCATTTTCCTTTCATATTTTAAAACTGGCGTACGAGAATGGGGAAAAAGAAACGTCTAATGAAGTGAGATCTGTAGAGCGTGCAGGGCCATGGCACAATTTCATTGATTTTTTTACATATTTGGGACGAGAATCGAATACTGAGTACCTTCCCTCAAAAACGCACGGGAGGCCTTTAAATACTTCCCGTTGGGGCTGTGGGCCCCGTCGGGGTTGCAGGTTGTTCGAAAGAGATACCGCGGCCTCGACATAAAGGGCTAAGAAGGAATATGGATGGTTTTTGGTCAGTAGAAGTCTGACACTCCCTTTCGCTTTGCCTAAGAGCGGGAGGGTTATTTGACGATTTTCCCAATCAACCCAAAAAAAAGGGGATTACTGTCGGGCGGTCAGCGTTTGTCAATCGTACTTGTAGTTTTTCTCAAAAATCAGAAATTAATTCACTAACACAAAACACAGGAAAGCTTAAGTCACTGGAATCAAATTGAAAATTTGTAAGGTAGATCATATATATGCACGTCTAGTATTTTACCTACGGGGATCTATCTAATGGGTGTAAAAGTACCCTTAACGAAACCACAACGTACTTATTTTGTTCTAGAACATACCTAGCAATCAAAGTTCCAAATTTATCTGTTATAAGTTTATCTATATAAATAAAAAGAAAACCCTGTTTAGTTTGTGCCGATATGCACGAGGAAGTTACACCTTGCTCCCAATTTTAAATTAATTAGTAAATCAAACATTTCCCCTAGAGTAGGTACCAGAGAATGATTTGAACTTCCAAGTCACCGTTCAGAACAAGATGTATTTTATCAAGTTTCTACGAAAACAGTCCATTTTCATCGTCGTTTGCTTAATACCGGTAGAAAGGTGCCTTCCTACACTTTCGAAATTATTTCAAATCCTATAAATTTTACTTGAGAACTCTTCGTTTGTGTTAATTATTCGTCCCAAGTCTTTAACTTACCGTACTTCGTTCTAATTTTTACTTTGCTAACAAAAATACTTCAAATTTTTTTAAAGCAATGTAATCGTTTCATTAAATTGTTTTAAATATTGAAAATATTTGTTTTTGTGAATTGGTTGCCTTGTATCTAATTGGGCCGACATCTCCAATGAAATGACTGGATTAGACTGACTAAAGACACATTCGGACTATACGTGGCCCAGTGGCCCTAGTTTTCACCCCAAAGGTCTCAAACATGTAACTCCCAATTTAAGATTCAAAGTTTTTATATTTACACCGTTTGAGGTTTTCAGCACCTGCAGCAGCCGCCCCAGTGCAGCCCGACGCAAGTTGCATCCAACACCAAAAGCTAACCCAACTTTTATGGCATTATAGCCATATCATGTGGACTCCTTCCATCGACACATGTCAGATCATTGGGTTCTGAGACAGGAGGTACCCCAGTGGTAAGAGCGTGGCAGATGAGATGATTAATGCTAGCGTGCCGAGCAATCCGACCTGCACTCTTACTGTATGTAGGAAAGGCCATAGTGTTCGAGGCAGTCGACTGTTTCACCACATAGACAGCGATTTCCTAATTAATTAAACATTTTAAAAATTTACTTTAACCAGATGTATGAATGTGGACGAGGCAAAAGGAGTACGTAAGGATCGTAGCAAGTGGCGTTCTGTGGTTTCCGCCTACCCCCATGGGAAAAGGGCGTGAGTTTATGTATATATTTTAAAAAAATGGGTGAAAGAAGCGAGGAGAAGTTTTTTATGCCCTTTATTAGATTCTTGTTAGTTTATTTAATAGTTTTTTTATATTTATATTAGTTAACTCTATTAGAAATAACATAAAAAAGCGTTGTGACCTATAAACTATATTCCAATTTGCTTCACGGTAAACTTTTTAACCAACTCCATACAGTTTTGAAGACCATTATTGTACCAATGCTTTATATATATAAACTAAAGATCTGTGAAGTAAGTCTAAATCAAATTAAGCAAAGGGCAAGTACTGTCGGTCTGTCGGTTTATTTTGTGAATAACTGTTGTTTGCTCAGTCGGCCCTTTGAAGTTGTTGTTTGTGGCGCCCGTCGCCCTAAGATCACTGTAGATGAACTTCGTTGCTCGCCGTTTAGTTCGGTTTTTAACTTTGACATGTAGGCGGTTAGGAGTCGGTTCAACAGAAGTATTTTTCTACAAGATCGAACAAACACTCGAGCTTCCAAGTTTTCTTTTAAATAAAGTATTGATCGAAGAAATAAAGTATTTAATTTTCGTTAGGTTCGTGGCGGCCCCGACTGACGAACCCAGGCAGGCGCTTTACTTTAAGTAATTTATTTCATCACCGCTGCTCTCAAAACGGTGAAGAAAAATATCGTGAATAAACCAAGCATGTCTTAGAACAAAAAATTCGAAGACATGTGACATCTACCAACCCGCCCATCTATTAAAGCCCATCCCTCTCCTAGAGAGGAGGCCTGAGTCCCTGTAGTTAGAACATTGTAGGCTGATGATGATGATTTAATTTTCATCACTATTTTGCAACCCTTTTTGTTGTTTTGGTCTTCGTTTTTTATTATAGCTATAGTCCATTCTTACGCCACTGCTAGGTAAAGGCTTCCCTCGATTTCTTCCAACGGTTACGATTATGTGCAACTTCTTTCCAATAGGGGATCGGACTGGGTCAAAATAATATGATTCTGTTTAGTCCGTATGTTAGATTATCGAAAAATATTGAATACGTGTTTTTTGTTTTATCAAATCAATAAGAAATGATGAAGATAAAACGCGTCAAAGATCTTGGAGTGGGGTTTGAGACGTCACTTGTGTCGTCAAAATGTACTATCATATGACGTCACACGAGTTTTCGAAGCACTGTATCGTCTTCATTTAAAGTTTACGTGAAAAAAGAAAAAATACGTGTCCAATAATTTTTGGAAATCTATCTGACGGACTAATTAGTTTTTTTTAGTTTTTTTTTGTCCGATCCCCTATTGTCAAGGAAGAAAAACATAAGACCACGAAACGAGGACCATCTCCTTCGTGGTCTTATTTTTTGTGGCAAGTCTTGAGTTTAGGCTTTTGGATGTTAATCAAAGAACAAGTTTGTGCGCCGTAGGTCAAGATGAGGAGAATAATAAAGAAATAAAATAAAACTAATTCATAAACCTATAACTATGACCGCTATGATAATAATATGATAATTATACTTAATACTCTGCTGCTCCATGCAATTATAAAAAAGTTTCTTAGTGATTATGAATTTAATGCCAGTGTCGTTTAAGTTTTTAGTAAGTACACAACCTGACACCAACCTTTCGTTACACCTACTTTTAGGGCCATTCAAATGTACAAACGCAATTACTGTAAGCCACAACAATCTGTCAAATTACTCGTAGGTAATTTAATACATTTTCAATTTTATCGCTATGTAATGCGTAATTTTTTTTTTTAACGTTGCCCCACACTAGGAATTTCTCCTGTATCGTGGGTGCGTTCACAAACATTTAAACTCACATACCCAGACCCGGAACAACTATCTGTAGGTCTTACAAATATTTGTTCCGTGCGGGGATCGAACCCGCGACACGCAGCGCGGCAGCCCATTGCTTGAGCCACTGCGCCAACCGCGATTAGTTTCAATGTTGATTGGGAAAATTTGACAGTTTCGGGAAACCTACTACAGTAACCTAGATACCAAGACCTACCTACCTAGTACCAAGATAGCAAGACAACTTTCAAATAGGTATTTAATAAACGTTTCCCAACTCCCACTGCCTCACTGTCCGCTAGATGCAAGAACTTAGTTTTTCTTTGTCATCCACACCCTTTGAGACAACTGATAAACTTGAAAACGCCTTCGACGTCTGATCGATATGGCGAGGTAACGGACAGGACAAGATAGGAATCTTAGCTTGAATGATATTTGTATGGAAAGTGTTTGTATTATTCTAGGAAACCAGGGAATGAGTTCTTATCAGATTATGATGGTGGGGTTCCTCCGTGCCTCGGTAAGCACGTTAAGCAACCAGGATGGTGCGATTTTTTTCTTTCTTGGAACCATTCCAGTAAATCGTGTTTTTTTCGATATAAATTTTAAATTGCGATAAAAAAGTCAACAATGTCATTTGAATTGTTGACTTTTTTTTGCAGTAAGATTAATAAGATAACACCTAAGATTTTAAAACATTTTGAATCCAGGTGTTATTTACTTTTATTCTCCGGCATTTAATACACTTTTACACCAAAAAAAGTATTAATGATCGTGCTCTAATTGAAAACTTGGACTCTTTATTATAAAAAAGAGTTAAGGGAGCGAATGAAATGAAACGAAATTAAATTCGCGGTCATAATAGGCCGTTCGGATTTCCTTTGCGTAAAAAAAGAGATTAAAAAAAGAAGCGTCGAGGAAGCTCAAGATTAAAATGCATTTTTGATTAACAAGAGTATAATAATATTATAATATCTGCGCCACCAGATTTTTTTCTTAAGGTATTTTAGGCTCATTTTATGAATTGAGTGACTTTTTGTCATCCTTGAATAGCTATTTATTCACCAAGGGGAGTAAGACACAGATTACTAATCGAGTGTGCATTTGAGGCCCGACGCGAAGCGGAGGACCGTGAACCACACGAGTTTAGTAATCTGTACTTACCCTCGAGTGAAATATACTGCTTTATACTACACTTAGCTTGTTTTTCACTTTTCCACTGCATAAATATTTCGTATTCCATCATATATTTCATCTTGGATTTTCCAGGCAAGAGATTACTAACAATGTCTTTAGCATCTGCTATTATGTCAGGTGGAGTTGTTGTTAATAAATTGCTATCATTGTCACTTGAATCACTCATTTTAACTTGTGATTTACACCGCCAAACTTTAAACTTTACTAAGAAAATTGTTTCTACAAAATACGTCAACCAACAATAAGTCTTTTTTTTTCTTTAAATTTTTGCGCGTCATACAATTTTCACGCCAAAAGACGTTAAGCCGCGTCCCCACTAGAGCCGCGCGGCACGTGAAGCCGAGCCGTTCCAACTTACGCGCGCATGTTATAGCGAGAGAGTGTTATAAATCTTTCGCTCTATCGCATAGAGGTTTGAAGTTTTTCGGCCTTATCGGAATGTATGCTACCTGCTTTAAAGTTCTAGTGGCCAGTACTTTTTATGGTAAAATTAAATCGTTTGATTACCAACGTCATCAAGACTTTTAAAAAAAAAACAAAACGCGTTAGTAATGAACCCATTATATATACTACCCTGATTTTCAGGGCAGTAATGAAAGTCCATACAATATAACTGCCTAGATTTTTGAGAAGGTTTAATGAACAGCTTTCAAGCCGTATAGTGGGGTAGTATTGGTACACTTACCAAGCAAGTGTAGTATAAAAAAAAACACTTTTGAAGAGGTATTTTCTAATAAATAACACAACCACACTATTTCAGGTGCAGTTGAAAACTAGCGTATCGGGCACTAGTTGTTGTCCAACATTTTTCTGAGCTAGGGCTATTTAGAGCTGCCGTGAGGTATTGTGGCATTATTTGTTTAGATTTCAGTTTTCTTGTTATCTTTCTTATATTATTATTTCTTTACTGTGTGCATTTGTTTGTGGTAGGTGTGCCAATAAATGTATTTTATTTCGTTCATTAACAATATCAGTCTATTTATGTCTCACTGCAGGGCCAAAGACTCTTTTTAGTATGTGTGAACTTTTATAAATTGAATTGACTTTTTTCAGGCAAAAGCAAATTACATTTTTATTTTTAAAGGCTTTCTAATGAAAGCCTAAAAATTACTGTTTCTTCGTGGTCATACTATTTTGTCATATCAAATCGAGTCCACGCGGTAGTTTTACACTCGCCAGTTAATGATCAAGCCTTTTACGAATATTACCGGGCACCCTTTATATTTTCTTTTTCTACAGGAGCTGCAAATATGACAGTATGACAAAATAAAAATAGCCAAAAAAAAAATTTAGAACAGAGTCAGCTTAGATCTATAATAAACCTCAAAATCCTAATAAATCAGCGTCATTCAAGTGCAGTGAATAGCTAAGGAGTCGTATTCCCGTTATGTTCAATTCACTTAGGAGGCAGTATCAATGTGCAGTCAGTGCTAAGCGCCGTTAGTCGCTCGTAAACGCTTAAGGTAATAGGGGCATGGAGTAATGAGAAAGTGGAAAGAAAACATGTTGAAAACAATGACGTATTATTTAGACATCATTGGTTGAAAAGCAGTATTTTACAAAGAACTACTGATTTCTGACTACCACGACCTAGGAACAGGGTAACACGATACCGGTTGCCAGTCTTTCGGGCTTATGACTTCCTGCAGCGACAATTAAAGAATGTCAAATACGTGGTGAGGCTAAACTGTGGTTTTTAATTTGAGAGAGTAAATTGACACTTGGAAATGTCAAACTTCCATATATTTACAACAACATTGTATGGAAGTTTGACTTTTACAAGTGTCAATTTACTCTCTCAAATTAAAAACCACATCTTAGTTGTAACATCTACACCCTTGTGCACTCCATTCGTCACTACTCTGTGTCAAACCATCTAATTAGATTGCCGTGGCGCCACAAGCCGCTCTACGACTGCTTAGACATTCAACTGTGCTGTTCAAATTAAGTACTAATAGCTTTAATTAAACTATAGTCGTTTTACTTTTTTGGAAACCAGATTTCAGATCTTTTTTCAGACAAATGATAAAGATAGTGCCGTAGCTTCTCCAATATTGAAGTATTTTTTGACTCCCATTGGCCTATTATAAGAACAACTAATAGTACCTTGGCTAAAACTATGAACAGTTTACAAAACTTTTTAAAGTTTTAGTCATTAGCTAATTTGTGGCGCCTGAAGGTTTTTATTAAAAAGGCCCTTGAAATGTTCGAAGATTGAAGAAAATCAGAGATAAGAAATAATACCTACGAAGATAGGTGTAGGCACTGTCTAGGGCTAATCCTTTTGAAAATACACCTAATACTCTTTCAGATAAAGGTAATATTTGCTACCACCCGACGCTACATAAGGAAAACTGTGTTATTTTCAATATCCAAACAAATATCTTACCGTTGGCATTTATCATACCGCTCTCGATATCCGAATATTGCGTGAAAAGGCCTTAAGTCTCCTTTTGGAAAAGACCAACTTTCGCCGGGAATTACCGAGGTACTTAGATGGGAGCCTCGTCAGAATCTGTGACGTCATATATTACGAGTTCCATTGTGTCAAATAACTTAGATTGGTCTGAGGACTGTCGATAAGTGTCTGTGTTATTACAATCTGACAGAGGATTTAGGTTTTCCAGAGATGTAGGTGTCTATCAGTAGCGAATCTGAAATTCTGAATTAAATACTTATGTAACTCAGGTAGGGAATATTGCAGTTTGTTGTGTAATCTTAAAAGAAGGATTGATAACAAATGCAATTTGAGTGAAAGAATTACTACATTAATGATTAGTAAACGAAACTAAAAACATTATGAAGATTTCTAAAGAATATAGGAAAATAGATCATAATAGGAAAATAATATGAATTGCTTTAAAATTCGTAAAATGATCACAGACGCAGTTACTATTAGGTATGAAAGGTCCATTTTACACTTTTTAACGCAATTCATATTTTAATTATGATCTGCTAAGTGCCCATTTTAGATCCATTGTTCTTAAGAGGATGCATTGCTCAGTTTCGATTTATAAGGATCCTTAGAGCAAGACTGCCTAGTTTTAAGATTTTCACACAAGACAACCTGCACTGGGCCCGTATGGTGGATTTATAGCCCATCCCTCTCCTAGAGAGGAGGCCTGAGTCCCTGCAGTGGGAACATTATAGGCTGATGATGATGATCACTTTATAGCAGTCTAGAGGTGTGACCTAAGTGATAGTCTCGAGTTGAACCCAAAACCGCACCTCTGATTTTTCGAATTCTTCTGCGTATTGTATAAAAGCGATGTTTCCTGACTCAAAAAAAATATGATTCTGTTTAGTCCGTCTGTTAGATTATCGAAAAATATTGTGTTTTTGGTTTTATCAAATTAATAAAAATTTACGAAGTTATAACGCGTCAAAAATCATGAGTGGGGGATTGTGACGTCACTACGTTGTAAAAAAGGTACTGCAATGTGACGTCACACGAGTTTTTGAAGCACTGTATCTTCTTCATTTTTTGTTTACGTGAAAAAAAAAAACTGATGGACTAATTAGTTTTTTTTTTGTCACCAATAGCGCGTGTTTCAGTGAAGCAAAACATTGTGAGGAAACCTTCATGCCTGAGAGGTAATTGTCAGCATATAAAGACAAGTCAGGAGTCAGGACCCATGGGTGGGATAAAGACTCTGACACCAAGTTAGGCAATAACCATCACACGATAAAAAACTGGCCAAGTGCGAGTCGGACTCGCACATGAAGGGTTCCGAACCAAAACGGTATGCTATAATTTATACAATTTCTTCTACGGGCCAATGAAACTTGACCTCTGGATTATATAGGCGCTCATACGATTCAGGGTGTTCATTATATTGGTTAACTGCTGTTTCCATCTGTTGTTTCAAGTTCAAAATTTTCCTAGAAAGTCCTTATAAAGTTCTACTTTTCAGATTTTTTTCATATTTTCTAAACTTATGGTTCAAAAGTTAGAAGGCACATTGTTTTTTACTTTGGAAAGCGATTATTTCCGAAATTATTGACATTATCAAAAAATGATATTAGTAAACCCCTATTTATTTTTAAATACCTTTCCAACAATATATCACACGTTAGGGTAGAAATTAAAAAAAAATCACTTCCCGCTTTACATATGGGGGCTACCCTAATAAAACATTTTTTTCCAATTTTTATTTTACCACTTTGTCGGCGTGATTGATACACATATTGGTACCAAATTTCAGCTTTCTAGTGCTAACGGTCACAGAGATTAAGCGAGGACGGACGGACAGACAGACATGGCGAAACTATAAGGGTTCCTAGTTGACTACGGAACCCTAAAAAGACTTTATTTAAACTTGATTCATTTATTTATGAAAAGTAATTCGTAAAACGTGTAGGTTACATCAGTAGGTAAGGTATTGCACAATAATCAGTTCAAGTGCGGTAAATTCTGAGAGTTAGCAGAGATCGTACGACCGATGAAGCGTTGACTGATAATACATTTCGAGATTCATCTGGGTCTACTATCTACTTTACATGTATTTTACATAATACATGTTTACTTGGTAACTGTTTCACGTGCACTTCCATATACGATAAGTAAATGTGACAATGATAAGACAACTGATATCTAAAAAGTATCGATTTTAACCGGTTAAAACTTGCAACCAATCGTATGCTTGTCATTATAAATCGCCAACGGCATAACGTGCTTTGCGACACACGGGGGTATCATTTCGCCAACTTGCAACAACTCCTGCCTACTCTTATTAAAAATTGCTAATGAAAAAACCCAATAGTACCTATTGTTTGCAGACTCTAGAATCTTATATAGGGTCCCATTAAAATAGGTGGACAAAATTTCAGGAATTATTCAGACCACCAAAATAAGGACGATGGTAAAAAAAATAATAAGAAAAACGCTTTTAAGTACCTACTCATAAAGGATGCGTTTGTTCTAGAGAGCCGGCAATTTATTATTTTAAATAAAAAAAAACACTCCATTTAATGTTTTTTTTTTGCTTAGATATCTTTGGTTAGACCTACTGAACGCTGTGTATTTGTCCACTTATTTTAATGGGACCTTATATACTCCACGCTCAGCAGTCGCACTTACCGCTTCGTGACGAAACAGGTAGGAACAAGGTGTGAATTTCTTCAATTTTTGTGTTTGTGTGGGTTTTGTGTCTGGTGGGCTAATTACCGACAGTTGTTGTTTGGTTTTCTCCTTATGTTCATCACCTCGAGGATAGCTTTAATTTTATAGTGCGACTTAGCACTTTAATATTAGTTCTTCACTTATGTCATAGATGGCGCTGTAGTACCTACGTTTTGTTGTTTACGGCTACATAGTAGGGAAATATGAGTGTACTGATGGGTACACCTTTCCGCCTTTTCTTTTCACCTTCGGGGATTACAGGCGTGATGGGTCATGATATGCACAGTGATCCTCCTCCAAAATCGTTTATAAAAAGTTGCTGTAATTAAAATAAATGAGTAAGAAATGTAGTGTAGATGTATACCTAAGCAACGGTTACCAACGATCTATTAGCGGGCAAGCTGTCCTTTTTCCCAAACCACTGCAACTCTTTAAAGCCAAATTAACAGTGGCGGCCACCAGAAAAGCGCAAAAACTATGAAGCTCGACAATTATACAATTAGCGGGCAAACAATATTTTCTTTCTTTAAGCCACGTGTGTTGTGCAGCGTCTGATATAGTGTTACGAGAGTAAAAAGTTAAGTTCACGTGGTGTGGACGAGCGTCGTTTAACTGAGCCATTTGTTTCTATCGACGTCACGTGGTATAGACGAACACCGACCTGCAATATTGTGGACAAGGGCTGTCTACAGCACCAAGTGTTTATAAGTAGAAATATAGTTGTTTTTTTAAATATTTACTACTCTTGATCTTGTCCTGAGGACAGAGATGAGGTCGACGATAGAACGAGCAAACCCAAAAAAAAACAAATATCTGGCGACTTAAATAAATTGGGTTAAACAATCAGAAAGTTGTAGAATTAGTTGTTATGCGACTGACTTGCCTCTAGTAAAATTAATAATCAAAAAAATAAATAGTTGTAGAGCCAGTGACAACTCGAAGATTTATAATAAATTCGGTAAAATTGCCTTACCTATTGAACATAATCGTACTATTTATTTATAAAATTGACTGCGCCTTATAAGGTACTAATAACTTATTTTTAATTACTTGACAGAAATAATGTAAGGATATAGTTATACTACGAATGAAACAGGTGAGGATTTAATAATAAGAAGTTTATTTTAAAGCAATCATTTAACGGGAATTCGAAACAAAAAGTAAATATCCCGTTTTCAGTATACTCATTTATCATTTGACGTCGTTCACATGATATAATTAGAAACAGACCCTTCGTTTCAACTATAGTCTAACTGTAAATGGAATCCGATCAATCATATCTATTCTAGGACTACACGTGTAAATACTTCAATAAATAAGTTTTGAAACGATCAATTTTACACAATATCATGATTGATAAATTACATTCTATACTTGTACTTGTAAAATTGAACTTTTTACCATAACTTGTACAAGAACATTGACTTTTTTGGTGATGTTTTTCAGAAAGGTTAAATTAGGTGGTACTCAGTAGCGGTACGTAGCTTTGCTTGCTCTTAAAACCACTCTACTTTTCATAATTAATACGGTATCTGAACAGTATGCTTGCTTAATGGGCTTGATTTAGGTTACCGTATTATTAACCCATGGGGACGCCATTGGTACCTAGTACTCGCAACAGGAGAGCTACATGACCACAGTCATTATGAATGTGGACCAAGCAAACGGCATATGTAATTGTCGGTTTACAGTTTCTAACTACCCCCATTACCAAAACGGCGCTAGTTTATATACACAGGGTGTAACAGAAGTTATGCGAGACCTATCATGTCTATAATAGTGGTGACTCAGATTAAGTAATTGAATCGGATTTGTTTTATGACTTCTGATAAGTTATTTTTTAGCTTTCCTATAAATGTGATTGCGACAATTCATACAGAAAGTTCCAAGATCTCGTTTGCTGTTTAGTTTCATGGTTCGGGACACCACGGGAGAGTTCTTGCGTTTATTATCTTGTTCCTGTCTACATGTTTTTGATGGTTCTCGAGTTTCCTTGTTTTCAAAATAAAATTTTAATAAAGTATTTTTTTTTATTATTGTTATCCCAAACTTAACCTTTCAGAGAACGACGGGCAACATTAGAATCTTTTAGATCCGCATGATATTAACTACTGATACAGATTTTATATGATAATATTGTTGTATCCATACGATGATACCAAAATATTCCATTGAAATCTCAAGCGTTTATCAAAAAAGAGATAATATAATAATCATCTGCATCCGAGCACTGATTTGAGATTTCGTTATCTTTTTTTTACTGTTCGGTAGCAAGTCGGTTATAAGTATCTATTCACTTACACTTAATGCCTACATTTTTGATTTAAAATAAAACTAATACCGTTCAAAGCTTTTCGTGTAAAAATCTCGTTCTTTACAGACTCGAATCGAAATCTTTATTTATCGAAGCTAGTATAACGCTGCAAGAATGAACTAAAATAAGATTTTGTTCCGAAAATGAAATCACTTCTCCCTAAGGCCTTTTTTGACCTAAGAAGCTTAGCCTTCTGGGCTTTTTTCCTGTTGACAGCGATACGGGCGAATTTTTTGACGTCCCATAATTCTTTTTCCCTTGAGACAATACTATTATTATTTTAATTCCATTTAAAGTTTTTTCAAAGTAAATCAAGACAACTTTACGTTATATAAAATACGTTTAACAACCCTACAGTGACGTAAGTGAGTGTCAGACAGCTTTTGCAGCTAATAACGAACACTCTAGTGAAGTATCTGAAATAGACTGAAAATTAACAACTGTTGCATTTAAACTGTAACCTTCTTTTATTTAGGTATTCAAGTCACCGGTCTATTTTTGTTTTTGGAGGACAAGCCCGCCATACTATTCCCAAACCACTGTAACTCCTGTTAGCCAGAATCAACAGTGGCGACCACAAGAAAAGCGCCGAGACAATGAAGCTCGACGAAGTCCCAGAGAAATGATTTAACTGTCTTGGATCCCGCAACGAAATTAATCAGAAAAGAATAGCGGAGGAGTAGGAAAAAACAATTTCCACTTTCCTCCATATCAGCAGGAGACAGAACAGAACAAGGCCAATAGGCACACAGGGACGTATACAACTGGGATAAGCCCAGTTGCCTAGCACCACGGATATTTGATTTAACTGGCCTGTTGGTCTAGTGGTTAGTGACCCTAACTGCTATGCCGGAGGTCGTGGGTTCGATTCCCACCCAGGACAAATGTTTGTGTGATGAGCACGATCATTTGTTCTGTGTCTGGGTGTAATTTATCTATAATATGTATGTATTTAGAAATATATAAGTACTAGTATTTGCGTGGCTGCGCGAGCTTCGCGCAGCTCGCGGGGCGTGAAGAGGGGGAGAGGGGGCGCTTTGAAAAATGATTTCAACTAACGCATTGCCCCTTTCAATGAATCTGATATACCTACCTATATTATACACCTACCTACTACCAACCTACTACCTACCTACACCTACCTACACCTACCTACACCTACCTACACCTACCTACACCTACCTACACCTACCAACAGGGTTGGAAAAAAAACAGTTTTTTTTACATTTTATAAAACAAACAGTTCAAAATGTTTTAAACAGGTGTTTTTTTTGTTTTTTTTTTTCCTAAGTTAATTACGAGTATCATCCATTGTTAACTGATTAAGCCTGATATAATTCACTTTTAAACTATTTTAAAAACTGCATGACATTTAACTTAATTCAATACATTCTGTATGCTCCGACGTTTATTTTTTTGCAGGGAAATCACCTAAACTTCTCTTAAAATAAGGGGAATACCCAAAACATATATTAAATAATCACGTTCACGAATTACGGAAGTTCTGGGAATTCCCCGGGGGACCTTACAGATGGAGTGTAAAGATGGAGCGGACTTTCTTTCTGGTTTTTCATTTCACAAAAACATTTGGATTTATTCAAACCGATGTACGAAACAAACTGGTAACGAGAAAGCTACAAAACTTGGTCAGTTTTTAAATACCTAAATAAAAAAATAATAAGTAAATGTTGTCTAATAAGCTTATTAACGAACAAATATGATTGTACGTGGTCGTTTTATAACAAAAATTGTTAACTATTGCGTGATTAAAGATTTTAAATATAAAACATTGTGCCTACATGTTCAAATGTCAAGTTAAAAAGCCACTTTAATTATTTTATAAAAATTGTTTAAATTTGATTAAGATTAAATAAAAGAAATAAGGAAAAAAATAACTAGTATTCATTTATTTTTGCAATTATAATTTGTTTTAAAACCTGTTTTTATTATAACTTTTTAAACATTGTTTCAAACATGTTTTAAACAATGTTTTCAAACACGTAATAAAAAACGATGTTTTATTTGAAACTGTTTTAAACACTGTTTAAAACACATGTTTTAAACAACTTGTTTTAAACATGCCAACCCTGCCTACCAACACCTACCTACACCTACCTACACCTACCTACACCTACCTACACCTACCTACACCTACCTACACCTACCTACACCTACCTACACCTACCTACACCTACCTACTACCTACCTACACCTACCTACTACCTACCTACACCTACCTACACCTACCTACACCTACCTACACCTACCTACACCTACCTACACCTACCTACACCTACCTACACCTACCTACACCTACCAACACCTACCTACACCTACCTACACCTACCTACACCTACCTACACCTACCTACTACCTACCTTCACCTACCTACTACCTACCTTCACCTACCTACTACCTACCTTCTACCTACCACCTACCTACTACCACTAAAAAAACATTACCCTAAAGTTTGCTTGTCGTCGCCCCTGAGTTACGCTTCACCCACTCAACCTTCGTTACGCTAAGGAGGTCGCCGGCTCGCTTCGCTCGCCACCTCCCCCCTTCGCTCCACTCGGTATCGCAGGTTCGCTCCACTCAGGACCTACCTACCACCGGAAAGCTATCATGCCATTATCCCTACGCTACGGGGGTCGCCGGCTCGCTTCGCTCGCCCGCTCCCCCCTTCGCTTTACCGCTGTACCACCACCGGACAGGTTTCGACGCCTACTATATTATTTGTTTAAACACCTAATGGCTATCTCTAACCGTTATGAAGTTACAGCCCTTTTAATTTTAGGGGAGGTTGGGGAGGAGAGGGTATACAAATTTCAACGCCCCTCAAATAGATTTAGGTAAAAATCAAAAAAAATTTCAGGAGTAAAAAAAGAGGTAAAGAGGGGGGGGGGGTGAAGGGGGGGGAGGGGGGAGTTTCTAAAAATGATTTCGACTAACGCAATGCCCCTCTACATGAATCTGAAAAAAAAATCGTTCCAAGTCTCTTAACTTTCGAGATCCGCCTAAAAGGGGGGAGAAGGGGGGCAAAGGGGGCCATTTTGAAAAATGATTTTTACGTTACCGAGCCTCCTCTATACGAATCCCTAATAAAAAACACGTAAAGTCTAATTATTTCCGAGATTCGCCTAAAAGGGGGGAAAAGGGGGGCAAGGGGGTCCACTTTGAAAAATGATTTTTACTTTACCAAACCTCCTCTATACGAATCTTTAAAAAAAACACGTAAAGTCTCTTTGTTTCCGAGATTTGATAGGGAGGGGGGAGAAGGGGGGGGGGAAGGGGGGGTTTGGGACTTTTTCCATACTCACGAGAGTTACTTGTTTCCGAATCTGTCAAAATATACCCACCTCCCCATCCACCATCTGGGAGAACAATTCTGTCAATAAGTCAGTCAGTGGTAATTAAGCTTTATATAGTATAACTAGTATTTGCGTGGCTGCGCGAGCTGCGCGCAGCTCGCGGGGCGTGAAGTGGGGGAGAGGGGGAGCTTTGAAAAATGATTTCGACTAACGCATTGCACCTCTCAATGAATCGGAAAAAAAAAATGTTCCAATGCAGCTCGCGGTACTACCTACCTACACCTACCTACACCTACCTACACCTACCTACACCTACCTACACCTACCTACACCTACCTACACCTACCTACACCTACCTACACCTACCTACACCTACCTACACCTACCTACACCTACCTACACCTACCTACACCTACCTACACCTACCTACACCTACCTACACCTACCTACACCTACCTACACCTACCTACACCTACCTACACCTACCTACACCTACCTACACCTACCTACACCTACCTACACCTACCTACACCTACCTACACCTACCTACACCTACCTACACCTACCTACACCTACCTACACCTACCTACACCTACCTACACCTACCTACACCTACCTACACCTACCTACACCTACCTACACCTACCTACACCTACCTACACCTACCTACACCTACCTACACCTACCTACACCTACCTACACCTACCTACACCTACCTACACCTACCTACACCTACCTACACCTACCTACACCTACCTACACCTACCTACACCTACCTACACCTACCTACACCTACCTACACCTACCTACACCTACCTACACCTACCTACACCTACCTACACCTACCTACACCTACCTACACCTACCTACACCTACCTACACCTACCTACACCTACCTACACCTACCTACACCTACCTACACCTACCTACACCTACCTACACCTACCTACACCTACCTACACCTACCTACACCTACCTACACCTACCTACACCTACCTACACCTACCTACACCTACCTACACCTACCTACACCTACCTACACCTACCTACACCTACCTACACCTACCTACACCTACCTACACCTACCTACACCTACCTACACCTACCTACACCTACCTACACCTACCTACACCTACCTACACCTACCTACACCTACCTACACCTACCTACACCTACCTACACCTACCTACACCTACCTACACCTACCTACACCTACCTACACCTACCTACACCTACCTACACCTACCTACACCTACCTACACCTACCTACACCTACCTACACCTACCTACACCTACCTACACCTACCTACACCTACCTACACCTACCTACACCTACCTACACCTACCTACACCTACCTACACCTACCTACACCTACCTACACCTACCTACACCTACCTACACCTACCTACACCTACCTACACCTACCTACACCTACCTACACCTACCTACACCTACCTACACCTACCTACACCTACCTACACCTACCTACACCTACCTACACCTACCTACACCTACCTACACCTACCTACACCTACCTACACCTACCTACACCTACCTACACCTACCTACACCTACCTACACCTACCTACACCTACCTACACCTACCTACACCTACCTACCTACACCTACCTACTACCTACCTACTACCTACCTACTACCTACCTACTACCTACCTACTACCTACCTACTACCTACCTACCTACTACCTACCTACACCTACCTACTACCTACCTACACCTACACCTACACCTACACCTACACCTACCTGCACCTACTACCTACACCTACCTACACATACCTACTACCTACCACCTACCTACTACCTACTACCACTAAAAAAACATTACCCTAAAGTTTGCTTGTCGTCGCCCCTGAGTTACGCTTCACCCACTCAACCTTCGTTACGCTAAGGAGGTCGCCGGCTCGCTCCGCTCGCCACCTGCCCCCTTTGCTCCACTCGGTCTCGCAGGTTCGCTCCACTCAGGACCTACCGACATACCTACCACCGGAAAGCTATCATGACTTTATCCCTACGCTTTACCGCTGTAGCACCACCGGAGAGGTTTCGACGCCTACTATAATATTTGTTCAAACACCTAATGGCTATCTTGAAGTTACAGTCCTTTTAATTTTAGGGGAGGTTGGGGAGGGGAGGGTATACAAATTTCAACGCCCCTCAAATAGATTTAGGTAAGAATGAAAAATTTTTTCACGAGTAAAAAAAGAGATGAAGGGGGGGGGGTGAAGGGGGGGATAAGGGGGAGTTTCTAAAAATGATTTCGACTAACGCAATGCCCCTCTATATAATTCTGAAAAAAAAATCGTTCCAAGTCTCTTAACTTTTGAGTTCCGCCTAAAGGGGGGGTGAAGGGGGGCAAGGGGGTCAAATTTAAAAAATGGTTTTTACTTCCCCAAGCCTCCTCTATACGAATCCCTAAAAAAAAACGCGTAAAATCTCTTTATTTTCGAAATCCGCCTAAAGGGGGGGTGAAGGGGGGCAAGGGGGTCAAATTAAAAAAATGGCTTTTACTTTCCCGAGCCTCCTCTATACGAATCTGTAAAAACAAAAAAATACGGGTCTCTTAGTTACCGAGATACGATGGGGAGGGGGGAGAAGGGGGGGGAAAAGGGGGGGTTTGGGACTTTTCCCATACTCACGAGAGTTACTTGTTTACGAATCTGTCAAAATATACCCACCTCCCCATCCACCATCTGGGAGAACAATTATGTCAATCAGTCAGTGAGTGAGTGGTAATTAAGCTTTATATAATATAACTAGTATTTGCGTGGCTGCGCGAGCTGCGCGCAGCTCGCGGGGCGTGAAGAGGGGGAGAGGGAGAGCTTTGAAAAATGATTTCGACTAACGCATTGCACCTCTCAATGAATCTGAAAAAAAAAATGTTCCAATGCAGCTCGCGGTACTACCTACCTACACCTACCTACTACCTACCTACACCTACCTACTACCTACCTACACCTACCTACCTACACCTACCTATCTACACCTACCTACCTACACCTACCTACCTACACCTACCTACCTACACCTACCTACCTACACCTACCTACCTACACCTACCTACTACCTACCTACTACCTACCTACACCTACCTACCTACACCTACCTACCTACACCTACCTACCTACACCTACCTACCTACACCTACCTACCTACACCTACCTACCTACACCTACCTACCTACACCTACCTACCTACACCTACCTACCTACACCTACCTACCTACACCTACCTACCTACACCTACCTACCTACCTACACCTACCTACCTACCTACACCTACCTACCTACACATACCTACCTACACCTACCTACTACCTACCTATACCTACCTACTACCTACCTACACCTACCTACTACCTACCTACACCTACCTACTACCTACCTACACCTACACCTACCTACACATACCTACTACCTACCACCTACCTACTACCTACCTACTACCTGAACTACCTCCTACTACCACTAAAAAAACATTACCCTAAAGTTTGCTTGTCGTCGCCCCAGAGTTACGCTTCACCCACTCAACCTTCGTTACGCTAAGGAGGTCGCCGGCTCGCTTCGCTCGCCACCTCCCCCCTTCGCTCCACTTGGTCTCGCAGGTTCGCTCCAATCAGGACCTACCTACCACCGGAAAGCTATCATGACATTATCCCTACGCTACGGGGGTCGCCGGCTCGCTTCGCTCGCCCGCTACCCCCTTCGCTTTGCCGCTGTACCACCACCGGACAGGTTTCGACGCCTACTATAATATTTGTTCAAACACCTAATGGCTATCTCTAACCGTTATGAAGTTACAGCCCTTTTAATTTTAGGGGAGGTTGGGGGGGGGAGGGTATACAAATTTCAACGCCCCTCAAATAGATTTAGGTAAGAATCAAAAAAATTTTCAGGAGTAAAAAAGAGGTGAAGAGGGGGGGGGGGTGAAGGGGGGGAGAGGGGGGAGTTTCTAAAAATGATTTCGACTAACGCAATGCCCCTCTATATGAATCTGAAAAAAAATTCGTTCCAAGTCTCTTAACTTTCGAGATCCGCCTTAAGGGGGGGTGAAGGGGGGCAAGGGGGTCAAATTTAAAAAATGGTTTTCACTTCCCCGAGCCTCTTCTATATGAATCTGAAAAAAAAATCGTTCCATGTTTTTTAACTTTCGAGATCCACCAAAAAGGGGGGAGAAGGGGGGCAAGGGGGGCCACTCTGAAAAATGATTTTTATTTTACCAAACCTCCTCTATACGAATCTGTAAAAAAAAACACGTAAAATCTCTTTGTTTCCGAGATACGATAGGGAGGGGGAAGAAGGGGGGGGAAAAGGGGGGGTTTGGGACTTTTCCCATACTCACGAGAGTTAGTTGCTTACGAATCTGTCAAAATATACCCACCTCCCCATCCACCATCTGGGAGAACAATTCTGTCAATAAGTCAGTGAGTCAGTGGTAATTTAGCTTTATATAGTATAATAACTAGTATTTGCGTGGCTGCGCGAGCTGCGCGCAGCTCGCGGGGTGTGAAGAGGGGGAGAGGGGGAGCTTTGAAAAATGATTTCGACTAACGCATTGCACCTCTCAATGAATCTGAAAAAAAAAATGTTCCAATGCAGCTCGCGGTACTATCTACCTACACCTACCTACTACCTACCTTCACCTACCTACACCTACCTACACCTACCTACACCTACCTACACCTACCTACACCTACCTACACCTACCTACACCTACCTACACCTACCTACACCTACCTACACCTACCTACACCTACCTACACCTACCTACACCTACCTACACCTACCTACACCTACCTACACCTACCTACACCTACCTACACCTACCTACACCTACCTACACCTACCTACACCTACCTACACCTACCTACACCTACCTACACCTACCTACACCTACCTACACCTACCTACACCTACCTACACCTACCTACACCTACCTACACCTACCTACACCTACCTACACCTACCTACACCTACCTACACCTACCTACACCTACCTACACCTACCTACACCTACCTACACCTACCTACACCTACCTACACCTACCTACACCTACCTACACCTACCTACACCTACCTACACCTACCTACACCTACCTACACCTACCTACACCTACCTACACCTACCTACACCTACCTACACCTACCTACACCTACCTACACCTACCTACACCTACCTACACCTACCTACACCTACCTACACCTACCTACACCTACCTACACCTACCTACACCTACCTACACCTACCTACACCTACCTACACCTACCTACACCTACCTACACCTACCTACACCTACCTACACCTACCTACACCTACCTACACCTACCTACACCTACCTACACCTACCTACACCTACCTACACCTACCTACACCTACCTACACCTACCTACACCTACCTACACCTACCTACACCTACCTACACCTACCTACACCTACCTACACCTACCTACACCTACCTACACCTACCTACACCTACCTACACCTACCTACACCTACCTACACCTACCTACACCTACCTACACCTACCTACACCTACCTACACCTACCTACACCTACCTACACCTACCTACACCTACCTACACCTACCTACACCTACCTACACCTACCTACACCTACCTACACCTACCTACACCTACCTACACCTACCTACACCTACCTACACCTACCTACACCTACCTACACCTACCTACACCTACCTACACCTACCTACACCTACCTACACCTACCTACACCTACCTACACCTACCTACACCTACCTACACCTACCTACACCTACCTACACCTACCTACACCTACCTACACCTACCTACACCTACCTACACCTACCTACACCTACCTACACCTACCTACACCTACCTACACCTACCTACACCTACCTACACCTACCTACACCTACCTACACCTACCTACACCTACCTACACCTACCTACACCTACCTACACCTACCTACACCTACCTACACCTACCTACACCTACCTACACCTACCTACACCTACCTACACCTACCTACACCTACCTACACCTACCTACACCTACCTACACCTACCTACACCTACCTACACCTACCTACACCTACCTACACCTACCTACACCTACCTACACCACCTACCTACACCTACCTACACCTACCTACACCTACCTACACCTACCTACACCTACCTACACCTACCTACACCTACCTACACCTACCTACACCTACCTACACCTACCTACACCTACCTACACCTACCTACACCTACCTACACCTACCTACACCTACCTACACCTACCTACACCTACCTACACCTACCTACACCTACCTACACCTACCTACACCTACCTACACCTACCTACACCTACCTACACCTACCTACACCTACCTACACCTACCTACACCTACCTATTACCTACCTACACCTACCTACCTACACCTACCTACCTACACCTACCTACCTACACCTACCTACCTACACCTACCTACTACCTACCTAAACCTACCTAGTACCTACCTACACCTACCTACTACCTACCTACACCTACCTACCCCTACACCTACCTACCCCTACACCTACCTACACCTACGTACACCTACCTACACCTACCTACACCTACCTACACCTACCTACACCTACCTACACCTACCTACACCTACCTACACCTACCTACACCTACCTACACCTACCTACACCTACCTACACCTACCTACACCTACCTACACCTACCTACACCTACCTACACCTACCTACACCTACCTTCACCTACCTACACCTACCTACACATACCTACTACCTACCACCTACCTACTACCTACCTACTACCTCCTACTACCACTAAAAAAACATTACCCTAAAGTTTGCTTGTCGTCGCCCCTGAGTTACGCTTCACCCACTCAACCTTCGTTACGCTAAGGAGGTCGCCGGCCTTGCTTCGCTCGCCACCTCCCCCCTTCGCTCCACTCGGTCTCGCAGGTTCGCTCCACTCAGGACCTACCTACCACCGGAAAGCTATCATGACATTATCCCTACGTTACGGGGGTCGCCGGCTAGCTTCGCTCGCCCGCTCCCCCCTTCGCTTTACCGCTGTACCACCACCGGACAGGTTTCGACGCCTCCTATAATATTTGTTCAAACACCTAATGGCTATCTCTAACCGTTATGAAGTTACAGCCCTTTTAATTTTAGGGGAGGTTGGGGAGGGGAGGGTATACAAATTTCAACGCCCAAATAGATTTAGGTAAAAATAAAAAAAAAATTCACGAGTAAAAAAAAGAGGTGAAAAGGGGGGGGGGGTGAAAGGGGAGAGAGGGGGGAGAGAGGGGGGAGATTCTAAAAATGATTTCGACTAACGCAATGCCCCTCTATATGAATCTGAAAAAAAATTCGTTCCAAGTCTCTTAACTTTCGAGATCCGCCTAAAAGGGGGGAGAAGGGGGGCAAGGGGGTCAAATTTGAAAAATGGTTTATACTTCCAAATGCCTCTTCTATACGAATCCCTCAAAAAAACAATTAAAATCTCTTTATTTCCGAGATCCGCCTAAAGGGGGGGAAAAGGGGGGCAACAGGGTCAAATTTGAAAAATGGTTTATACTTCCCCAAGCCTCTTCTATACGAATCCCTAAAAAAATACACGTAAAATCTCTTTATTTCCGAGATCCGCCTAAAAGGGGGGAAAAGGGGGGCAAGGGGGGCCACTTTGAAAAATGTTTTTTTCTTTACCGAGCCTCCTCTATACGAATCTCTAAAAAAAAACAAGTAAAGTCGTTTCGTTTCCGAGATACGATAGGGAGGGGGGAGAAGGGGGGGGGAAAAGGGGGGGTATGGGACTTTTCCCATACTCACGAGAGTTACTTGTTTACGAATCTGTCAAAATATACCCACCTCCCCATCCACCATCTGGGAGAACAATTCTGTCAGTGAGTGAGTCAGTCAGTGGTAATTAAGCTTTATATATTATAACTAGTATTTGCGTGGCTGCGCGAGCTGCGCGCAGCTCGCGGGGCGTGTAGAGGGGGCAGAGGGGGAGCTTTGAAAAATGATTTCGACTAACGCATTGCACCTCTCAATGAATCTGAAAAAAAAAATGTTTCAATGCAGCTCGCGGTACTACCTACCCCTACCTACACCTACCTACTACCTACCTACACCTACCTACACCTACCTATACCTACCTACACCTACCTACACCTACCTACACCTACCTACACCTACCTACACCTACCTACACCTACCTACTACCTACCTACACCTACCTACACCTACCCACACCTACCTACACCTACCTACACCTACCTACACCTACCTACACCTACCTACCTACACCTACCTACTACCTACCTACACCTACCTACCTACACCTACCTACTACCTACCTACACCTACCTACTACCTACCTACACCTACACCTACCTACACCTACACCTACCTACACCTACACCTACCTACACCTACACCTACCTACACCTACACCTACCTACACCTACACCTACCTACACCTACACCTACCTACACCTACACCTACACCTACCTGCACCTACTACCTACACCTACCTTCACCTACCTACTACCTACCACCTACCTACTACCTACCTACTACCTCCTACTACCACTAAAAAAACATTACCCTAAAGTTTGCTTGTCGTCGCCCCTGATTTACGCTTCACCCACTCAACCTTCGTTACGCTAAGGAGGTCGCCGGCTCGCTTCGCTCGCCACCTCCCCCCTTCGCTCCACTCGGTCTCGCAGGTTCGCTCCACTCAGGACCTACCTACCACCGGAAAGCTATCATGACATTATCCCTACGCTACGGGGGTCTGTTGGAAGAGTAACGCTGGCCATCTAGAGAATATACTTTAGATTCAAATGTGAAAGCGTGTGTTCGTTCTGTTTGTCACTTGGCAACAATTTTTCCTATGTAAAGATGTCATGTGTAATTTTATAATAATATATATTAAATATTTCACTTCTTTCCAACTGTGTTTATCACTCCACTCCGCAATACCAACAACAGGTTATGGGCTACATGTGTGAAGTGTAAATATTTTGTGAATATATTATTATTTTACTCGAAATATGGATGAGTATACTAATTCGAAAGTTACGATGGAAAAGCTGAAAGGTACCATCAACTATCGCGATTGGGCATTTCAAATGCAAAATATACTAGTATTCGAGGACTTGTGGCAATGTATTACTGGAAAATACGAAACCTCAGGTGAGAACGCTAACAAATTAGCTCGTAGAGAGGAGAAAGCTCGAGCGAGGCTATGTTTGAGTGTTGAAAAATCGTGCTATTCTCACATTGTGCAGGCGAAAACTGCGAAGGATGTATGGGATGCCTTGCAGAAGGCTTACGATGATACCGGGTTGCAAAGGAGATTGTCGTGTCTCCGAACTTTATGCTCGATTAAGCTAGAAAAGTTCGATAGCATGGAGATTTATGTCAACGAGATCTTGTCACTTGCTGAACAACTCAGTAGCATGAAGAAACCGCTTGATGATGAATTTCTGGCTGCTATTATGCTCCAAGGGTTGCCTCATGATTATGACCCAATGATAATGGCTCTGGAACATTCTAGTATAAACATAACTACAGATATGGTAAAAACAAAACTACTTCAAGATAAGAGATGGAAAGGGAGCGCCGCTGATAATGGCGATGGCTGCTTATTTACACGGAATCGTAGTAATGAAAAGGCTAGCTCTCGAGGCGAGAAGAAAAATGCCTCAAGTACATCAAAACACGCTAGTACCTCGTCAAGTACGAACAAGTTGTGGTGTTGGAAGTGTCGTTCTAAAGGACATGTCAAGAAGGATTGTCCTCAATTGAACCGTAATGGAGCGATGTCGACTTCCATGGTGTTGTCTGCACTTAACACTGATAGTTCGTGGATTATTGATTCTGGAGCGACAGATAATATGTCAGGACGCCAAGAATGGTTTCAAGCTCTTGATGAGTCGTCGACTAAGGAGGTTTGTGTTGCTAACGGCAAGAAGTTAGATGTGAATGGGAAAGGTGACGTACATTTTACGGTTAACTCTCGTGGACATACGATAGATACTACTTTAAAAGATGTAATGCTTGTACCTGACCTTAATGTTAATTTAATATCTGTGTCTACCCTTGCTGAAAAGGGATTTAAATTTATTTTTGATAAAAATGGATGTAACATACTTAAAAATGGTAAAGTAGTTTTATATGCTAGGAAAGTTGGGAGAGTTTACAGGCTCCATTCTGTGGGTAAAGTCAATCTGACAACGTCATCTACTTCTAAGGATATGATGTTATGGCATCAACGTTTAGCTCATATTAATTTTGACAGCTTGGCATCACTTAGGAAGGTAGCTAATGATATTGACTTTCAGGTTACTACTCAGAAGAAAGTTTGTGATGTGTGTCTTAAGGGTAAGCAATCCCGCGCTCCCTTTGTGACCAATCATAACAAACAGGTGGCCGAGGCGAGGCTAGCGCTCATTCACAGTGACGTCATGGGGCCGATGCCGACTACTTCTCTCGGAGGCAAGCGCTACGTCCTCACGTTTCTAGACGACTACTCCAGGAAGGTGTTCGTCTATCCCATTGCAAAGAAGAGTGAAGTGTGTAAGTACACTAAAGATTTTATTAGACTGGTAGAGAATCAGTGTAGTGCTAAAGTCAAGGTAATGAGAACAGATAATGGCTCTGAGTACGTTAATGCTGAGTTGACGGACTTTCTTAAAAAGAAAGGCATTGTACATCAGCTGACGGTACCCTATTCTAGTCAGCAGAATGGATCCGCGGAGCGCCTGAATCGTTCTTTACTTGACAAGGTCAGATGTCTACTGTATAATGCAAATCTCGATGACAAGATGTGGGCAGAGGCTGTAAACACTGCGGCGTTTCTGATCAACAGATCGCCAAGCTCGAGACTTTCTGGTAGATTACCAGAGGAAGTGTGGAGTGGTAAGAAAGTGAGCCTTAAAAATCTGCGTGTCTTTGGTTGCGAGGCATTTACTCATGTAGATGACTGTAAACGTAAAAAGTTAGACCCCAAAAGTAGAAGGCTAATCTTTTTAGGTTACTGTGATAACGTCAAAGGATATCGTTTGTTCAACCCTGATGACAATAAGATCGTTGTATCACGTGATGTGGTGTTCAACGAATCTGTGTTTCCAGGGAGAAATACTAAAATAGGGCCAAAACGTGAGTTTGAACCTATTTATCTTACAGGAGGTGATGATGAGAGGGAGATGCTGGAGACTACGTCGGTTGAGGCGGAGCCAGATACAGTTCCTGCAGAATCACCAAATCATCCTGTTGAGTTGGAGTATGAACGCGAGGCTAGTAAAGATTCGGTAACGTCGCCTGAATTGGCACCAGAGTCTACTAGTACACGATATGACTTACGTCCACGTATGCCTAAGACAACCTGTAACATAACTAACGTGTGTAATGTGACAGAGCCCATAGAGCCACGTACTGTCAAAGAAGCTTTGAAATGTGAAGACAAAGAGTTATGGCAGAAGGCCATGAAAGAGGAAATCGATTCTTTTGTCTTACACGGAGCTTGGGAGCTTACTGATAAACCGGTTGACAAGAACGTCGTTAAAAATAAGTGGATTTTTACACTTAAACGAGACTCGGATGGGCACATTACACGTTATAAGGCAAGGTTGGTAGCTAAAGGCTTTACTCAAAGATATGGTGAAGATTTCCAAGAGACTTTTTCACCGGTCGTTCGTCATTGTTCTATACGATTGTTGCTATCTCTGGCAGTAGAAATGAAACTTAAGATTGATCATTTAGACGTGCAGACAGCATTCCTGAATGGAGATTTGCAGGAGGAAATCTTTATGCAACAACCGGAAGGTTTCATATGCCCTGGGAGTGAGAACAAAGTCTATAGATTACGAAAGGCTGTTTATGGGTTGAAGCAAGCATCGCGATCCTGGTACCAAAAGGTAAAAGATGTCTTACTTTCTTTGGGATACAGACAGTGTAAACAAGAGGACTGCATCTTCACTAAGAGATCAGGTGAGTCGATTGTTTTTATCGCTCTGTATGTTGACGATTTTTTCGTGTTCTATAATGACAAACGTCTGGCTGAGACGTTAAAAAGTTCTTTGTTAAATGTTTTTAAACTCAAAGACTTAGGCCCGGTACGAAACATGTTAGGTATAAAGGTAGAACGTGATGCAACTTCCATCAAACTAAGTCAGGAAAAGCGGATTGACAATATGTTAGATCGTTTTGGCATGACAGACTGTAAGCCTGTAAAGTCTCCCATGATAACTAATGTTAGTTCGGTCATTGAGAGTTCTAATAATGCTACAAATAACATTGTAATGAAGTTTCCGTATCAAGAGTTGATTGGTAGTCTTATGTATTTATGTGTAACTACGCGACCTGACATTTCGTTTGCCGTGTCATATTTAAGTAAATTTAACAGTTGTTATACGGAATTCCATTGGAATCAAGCTAAGCGTGTACTGCGATATCTTAAAGGTACTAAGCAAAAGGCTTTGGTATTTAAGAAGTCGAATGTAGATCCCGTTCTTGAGGGTTATTCTGATGCGGATTGGGCGGCAGATCCTGATCGTAAATCGTACACGGGGTATGTGTTTAAATACGGCGGTAATTCGGTATCTTGGGGTAGCTACAAACAGTCCTGCATATCGCTTTCGTCCACCGAGGCGGAGTATTGCAGCTTGAGCGAAGCGAGTAGAGAAGCGGTGTTCCTACAAGCTTTAATTAAGGAATTGCTAATGACGACTTGTTGTAAAATAGTAATGTATTGTGACAATCAATCTGCTATACAGCTTGCTATCAATCACACTCATCACAGACGGAGCAAGCATATAGAAATAAGATTTCATTACGTTAGAGATATGATAGATAGGTTTAACGTAGAAATTGTATACATCCCTACGGATGAGATGTTGGCAGATGTGTTCACTAAGCCCCTGGGCTGTGTCAAGCACGAGGTGTTCACCCGTCAGCTTGGTGTGGCATGAAGCCATCATGATGCCCACGTTATGGGGGGGTGTTGGAAGAGTAACGCTGGCCATCTAGAGAATATACTTTAGATTCAAATGTGAAAGCGTGTGTTCGTTCTGTTTGTCACTCGGCAACAATTTTTCCTATGTAAAGATGTCATGTGTAATTTTATAATAATATATATTAAATATTTCACTTCTTTCCAACTGTGTTTATCACTCCACTCCGCAATACCAACAACAGGGTCGCCGGCTCGCTTCGCTCGCCCGCTCCCCCCTTCGCTTTCGATATGAATCTGAAAAAAAAATCGTTCCAAGTCTGTTAACTTCCGAGATCCGCCTAAAAGGGGGGAGAAGGGGGGCAAAGGGGGCACTCTGAAAAATGATTTTTACTTTACCGAGCTTCCTCTATACGAATCCCTAAAAAAAAACACGTAAAGTCTCTTTGTTTCCGAGATACGATAGGGAGGGGGGAGAAGAGGGGGAAAAAGGGGGGGTTTAGGACTTTTCCCATACTCACGAGAGTTACTTGTTTACGAATCTGTCAAAATATACCCACCTCCCCATCCACCATCTAGGAGAACAATTATGTCAGTGAGTGAGTGGTAATTTAGCTTTATATAATATAACTAGTATTTGCGTGGCTGCGCGAGCTGCGCGCAGCTCGCGGGGCGTGAAGAGGGGGAGAGGGGGCGCTTTGAAAAATGATTTCGACTAACGCATTGCCCCTTTCAATGACTCTTAAAAAAAAATGTTCCAAGTCTCTTAACTTCCGAGAACCGCCTAAAGGGGGGGGGGGGGTGAAGGGGGGCAAGGGGGTCAAATTTAAAAAATGGATTTTACTTCCCCGAGCCTCCTCTATACGAATCCGTAAACAAAACAGAACACGAGTTTAAAAAAAAGGGGTGAAGAGGGAGGGGGGGGGCAGTGAAGGGGGGGAGAGGGGTAGCTTTGAAAAATGATTTCGACTAACGCATTGCCCTTTTCAATGAATCTGAAAAAAAAATGTTCCAAGTCTCTTAACTTCCGAGATCCGCCTAAAGGGGGGGGGGGGTGAAGGGAGGCAAGGGGTTCAAATTTGAAAAACGGATTTTACTTCCCCGGGCCTCCTCTATATGAATCTCACGTATGACACCACCTACCTACACCTACCTACCACCTACCTACCACCTACCTACTACCTACCTATCACCTACCTACTACCTACCTACTACCACTAAAAAAACATTACCCTAAAGTTTGCTTGGAGTTACGCTTCACCCACTCAACCTTCGTTACGCTAAGGAGGTCGCCGGCTCGCTTCGCTCGCCACCTCCCCCTTCGCTCCACTCGGTCTCGCAGGTTCGCTCCACTCAGGACCTACCTACCACCGCAAAGCTATCATGACATTATCCCTACGCTACGCGGGTCGCCGGCTCGCTTCGCTCGCCCGCTCCCCCCTTCGCTTTACCGCTGTACCACCACCGGACAGGTTTCGACGCCTACTATAATATTTGTTCAAACACCTAATGGCTATCTCTAACCGTTATGAAGTTACAGCCCTTTTAATTTTAGGGGAGGTTGGGGAGGGGAGGGTATACAAATTTCAATGCCCCTCAAATAGATTTAGGTAAGAATCAAAAATTTTTTCAGGAGTAAAAAAGAGGTGAAGAGGGGGGGGGGGTGGAGGGGGGTGAAGGGGGGGAGAGGGGGGAGTTTCTAAAAATGATTTCGACTAACGCAATGCCCCTCTATATGAATCTGAAAAAAAATTCGTTCCAAGTCTCTTAACTTTCGAGATCCGCCTAAAAGGGGGGAGAAGGGGGCAAGGGGGTCAAATTTGAAAAATGGTTTATACTTCCCCAAGCCTCTTCTATACGAATCCTTAAAAAAAAACACGTAAAATCTCTTTATTTCCGAGATCCGCCTAAAGGGGGGGTGTAGGGGGGCAAGGGGGTCAAATTTGAAAAATGGTTTTTACTTCCCCGAGCCTACTCTATACGAATCCCTAAAAAAAAACACGTGAAATTTCTTTATTTCCGAGATCCGCCTAAACGGGGGAGAAGGGGGAAAAGGGGGGCCACTTTGAAAAATGATTTTTACTTTACCGAGCCCCTTCTATACGAATCCCTAAAAAAAAAACACGTAAAGTCTATTTATTTCCGAGATTCGCCTAAAAGGGGGGAAAAGGGGGGAAAGGGGGTCCACTTTGAAAAATGATTTTTACTTAACCGAGCCTCCTCTATACGAATCCCTAAAAAAAAACACGTAAAGTCTCTTTGTTTCCGAGATACGATAGGGAGGGGGGAGAAAGGGGGGGAAAAGGGGGGGTTTGGGACTTTTCCCATACTCACGAGAGTTGCTTGTTTACGAATCTGTCAAAATATACCCACCTCCCCATCCACCATCTGGGAGATCAATTCTGTCAGTGAGTCAGTCAGTCAGTGGTAATTTAGCTTTATATAGTATAACTAGTATTTGCGTGGCTGCGCGAGCTGCGCGCAGCTCGCGGGGCGTGAAGAGGGAGAGAGGGGGAGCTTTGAAAAATGATTTCGACTAACGCATTGCACCTCTCAATGAATCTGAAAAAAAAAATGTTCCAATGTAGCTCGCGGTACTACCTACCTACACCTACCTACTACCTACCTACTACCTACCTACACCTACCTACACCTACCTACTACCTACCTACACCTACCTACACCTACCTACACCTACCTACACCTACCTACACCTACCTACACCTACCTACACCTACCTACACCTACCTACACCTACCTACTACCTACCTACACCTACCTACTACCTACCTACACCTACCTACTACCTACCTACTACCTACCTACTACCTACCTACACCTACCTACACATACCTACTACCTACTACCTCCTACTACCACTTAAAAAACATTACCCTAAAGTTTGCTTGTCGTCGCCCCTGAGTTACGCTTCACTCACTCAACCTTCGTTACGCTAAGGAGGTCGCCGGCTCGCTTCGCTCGCCACCTCCCCCCTTCGCTCCACTCGGTCTCGCAGGTTCGCTCCACTCAGGACCTACCTACCACCGGAAAGCAATCATGAAATTATCCCTACGCTACGGGGGTCGCTGGCTCGCTTCGCTCGCCCGCTCCCCCCTTCGCTTTACCGCTGTACCACCACCGGACAGGTTTCGACGCCTACTATAATATTTGTTCAAACACCTAAGGGCTATCTCTAACCGTTATGAAGTTACAGTCCTTTTAATTTTAGGGGAGGTTGGGGAGGAGAGGGTATACAAATTTCAACGCCCCTCAAATAGATTTAGGTAAGAATCAAAAAAATTTTCAGCAGTAAAAATAGAGGTGAAGAGGGGGGGGGTGAAGGGGGGGAGAGGGGGGAGTTTCTAAAAATGATTTCGATTAAAGCAATGCCCCTCTATATGAATCTGAAAAAAAAATGTTTCAAGTCTCTTAACTTCCGAGATCCGCCTAAAGGGGGGGTGAAGGGGGGCAAGGGGGTCAAATTTGAAAAATGGTTTTTACTTCCCCGAGCCTCCTCTATACGAATCCCTAAAAAAACACACGTAATGTCTCTTTATTTCCGAGATCCGCCTAAAGGGGGGGTGAAGGGGGGCAAGGGGGTCAAATTTGAAAAATGGTTTTTACTTCCCCGAGCCGCCTCTATACGAATCCGTAATAAAAAAAAAATACGGGTCTCTTAGTTTCCGAGATACGATAGGGAGGGGGAGGAGGGGGGGCAAAAAGGGGAGGTTTGGCACTTTTCCCATACTCACGAGAGTTACTTGTTTACGAATCTGTCAAAATATACCCACCTCCCCATCCACCATCTGGGAGAACAATTCTGTCAATCAGTGAGTCAGTGAGTGAGTGGTAATTAAGCTTTATATAGTATAATAACTAGTATTTGCGTGGCTGCGCGAGCTGCGCGCAGCTCGCGGGGCGTGAAGAGGGGGAGAGGGGGAGCTTTGAAAAATGATTTCGACTAACGCATTGCACCTCTCAATGAATCTGAAAAAAAAATGTTCCAATGCAGCTCGCGGTACTACCTACCTACACCTACCTACACCTACCTACTACCTACATACACCTACCTACACCTACCTACACCTACCTACACCTACCTACACCTACCTACACCTACCTACACCTACCTACACCTACCTACACCTACCTACCTACACCTACCTACTACCTACCTACACCTACCTACTACCTACCTACACCTACCTACTACCTACCTACACCTACCTACACCTACACCTACCTACACCTACACCTACACCTACCTACACCTACCTACACATACCTACTACCTACCACCTACCTACTACCTAACTACTACCTCCTACTACCACTAAAAAAACATTACCCTAAAGTTTGCTTGTCGTCGCCCCTGAGTTACGCTTCACCCACTCAACCTTCGTTACGCTAAGGAGGTCGCCGGCTCGCTTCGCTCGCCACCTCCCCCCTTCGCTCCACTCGGTCTCGCAGGTTCGCTCCACTCAGGACCTACCTACCACCGGAAAACTATCATGACATTATCCCTACGCTACGGGGGTCGCCGGCTCGCTTCGCTCGCCCGCTCCCCCCTTCGCTTTACCGCTGTACCACCACCGGACAGGTTTCGACGCCTACTATAATATTTGTTCAAACGCCTAATGGCTATCTCTAACCGTTATGAAGTTACAGCCCTTTTAATTTTAGGGGAGGTTGGGGAGGGGAGGGTATACAAATTTCAACGCCCCTCAAATAGATTAAGGTAAGAATCAAAAATTTTTTCAGGAGTAAAAAAAGAGGGGCAGAGGGGGGGGGATGAAGGGAGGGAGAGGGGCGAGCTTTGAAAAATAATTTCGACTAACTCTATGCCCCTTTCAATGAATCTGAAAAAAAAAATGTTCCAAGTCTCTTAACTTCCGAGATCCGCCTAAAGGGGGGGGTGAAGGGGGACAAGGGGGTCAAATTTGAAAAATGGTTTTTACTACCCCGAGCCTCCTCTATACAAATCCCTAAAAAAACACACGTAATGTCTCTTTATTTCCGAGATCCGCCTTAAGGGGGGGTGAAGGGGGGCAGGGGGGTCAAATTCGAAAAATGGTTTTTACTTCCCCGAGTCTCTTCTATACGAATCCCTAAAAAAAAACAAGTAAAGTCTCTTTGTTTCCGAGATACAATAGGGAGGGGGGAGAAGAGGGGGGAAAAGGGGGGGTTTGGCACTTTTTCCATACTCACGAGAGTTAGTTGTTTACGAATCTGTCAAAATATACCCACCTCTCCATCCACCATCTGGGAGAACAATTCTGTCAGTGAGTCAGTGAGTGAGTGGTAATTTAGCTTTATATAGTATAACTAGTATTTGCGTGGCTGCGCGAGCTGCGCGCAGCTCGCGGGGCGTGAAGAGGGGGAGAGGGGGAAATGATTTCGACTAACGCATTGCACCTCTCAATGAATCTGAAAAAAAAAAATGTACCAATGCAGCTCGCGGTACTACCTACCTACACCTACCTACACCTAGCTACTACCTACCTACACCTACCTACACCTTCCTACACCTACCTTCACCTACCTACACCTTCCTACTACCTACCTACACCTACCTACACTTACCTACTACCTACCTACACCTACCTACACCTACCTACACCTACCTACACCTACCTACTACCTACCTACTACCTACCTACACCTACATACACCTACCTACTACCTACCTACACCTACCTACACCTACCTACACCTACCTACACCTACCTACACCTACCTACACCTACCTACACCTACCTACACCTACCTACACCTACCTACACCTACCTACACCTACCTACACCTACCTACACCTACCTACACCTACCTACACCTACCTACACCTACCTACACCTACCTACACCTACCTACACCTACCTACACCTACCTACACCTACCTACACCTACCTACACCTACCTACACCTACCTACACCTACCTACACCTACCTACACCTACCTACACCTACCTACCTACTACCTACCTACTACCTACCTACACCTACCTACTACCTACCTACACCTAACTATCACCTACCTACCACCTACCTACTACCTCCTACTACCACTAAAATACATTACACTAAAGTTTGCTTGTCGTCGCCCCTGAGTAACGCTTCACCCACTCAACCTTCGTAACGCTAAGGAGGTCGCCGGCTCGCTTCGCTCGCCACCTCCCCCCTTCGCTCCACTCGGTCTCGCAGGTTCGCTCCACTCAGGACCTACCTACCACCGGAATCATGACATGACATTATTCCTACGCTACGGGGGTCGCCTTCGCTTTACCGGTACCACCACAGGATAGGCTCCTTTCAATGAATCTGAAAAAAAAAATGTTCCAAGTCTCTTAACTTCCGAGATCCGCTTAAAGGGGGGAGAAGAGTGGAAAAGGGGTCGATTTTGAAAAATGGTTTTTACTTCCCCGAGCCTCCTCTATACGAATCCCTAAAAAAAAACACGTAAAATCTCTTTATTTTTGAGATCCGCCTAAAGGGGGGAAGAAGGGGGGCAAGGGGGTCAAATTCAAAAAATAGTTTTTACTTTCCCGAGCCTCCTCTATACGAATCTCTAAAAAAACACGTAAAATCTCTTTATTTTCGAGATCCGCCTAAAGGGGGGGTGAAGGGGGGCAAGGGGGTCAAATTTGAATAATGGTTTTTACTTCCCCAAGCCTCCTCTATACGAATCCCTAAAAAAAAAACTCTTTATTTTTGAGATCCGCCTAAAGGGGGGGTGAAGGGGGGCAAGGGGGTCAAATTCAAAAAATGGTTTTTACTTTCCCGAGCCTCCTCTATAAGAATCCCTAAAAAAAAACACGTAAAATTTCTTTATTTCCGAGATCCGCCTAAAGGGGGGGAGAAGGGGGAAAAGGGGGGCCACATTGAAAAATGATTTTTACTTTACCAAGCCCCCTCTATACGAATCCCTAAAAAAAAACACGTAAAATCTCTCTGTTTCCGAGATACGATAGGGAGGGGGGAGAAGGGGGGGAAAAGGGGGGGTTTGGGACTTTTCCCATACTCACGAGAGTTACTTGTTTACGAATCTGTCAAAATATACCCACCTCCCCATCCACCATCTGGGAGAACAATTCTGTCAGTGAGTGAGTGAGTCAGTCAGTGGTAATTTAGCTTTATATAGTATAACTAGTATTTGCGTGGCTGCGCGAGCTGCGCGCAGCTCGCGGGGCGTGAAGGGTGGAGAGGGGGAGCTTTGAAAAATGATTTCGACTAACGCATTGCCCCTTTCAATGACTCTGAAAAAAAAAATGTTCCAAGTCTCTTAACTTCCGAGATCCGCCTAAAGGGGGGGGTGAAGGGGTGCAAGGGGTTCAAATTTAAAAAACGGATTTTACTTCCCCGAGCCTCCTCTATATGAATCTCACGTATGCCACCACCTGCCTACAACTACCTACACCTACCTACTACCTACCTACTACCTCCTACTATCACTATAAAAACATTACCCTAAAGTTTGCTTGGAGTAACGCTTCACCCACTCAACCATCGTTACGCTAAGGAGGTCGCCGGCTCGCTTCGCTCGCCACCTCCCCCCTTCGCTCCACTCGGTCTCGCAGGTTCGCTCCACTCAGGACCTACCTACCACCGGAAAGCTATCATGACATTATCCCTACGCTACGGGGGTTGCCGGCTCGCTTCGCTCGCCCGCTCCCCCCTTTGCTTTACCGCTGTACCACCACCGGACAGGTTTCGACGCCTCATATAATATTTGTTCAAACACCTAATGGCTATCTCTAATCGTTATGAAGTTACAGCCCTTTTAATTTTAGGGGAGGTTGGGGAGGGGAGGGTATACAAATTTCAACGCCCAAATAGATTTAGGTAAGAATCAAAAATTTTTTCAGGAGTAAAAAAAGAGGTGAAAAGGGGGGGGGTGAAGGGGGGGAGAGGGGGGAGTTTCTGAAAATGATTTCGACTAACGCAGTGCCCCTCTATATGAATCTGAAAAAAAATTCGTTCCAAGTCTCTTAACTTCCGAGATCCGCCTAAAGGGGGGGGGAGAAGAGTGGAAAAGGGGTCGATTTCGAAAAATGGTTTTTACTTTCCCGAGCCTCCTCTATACGACTCCGTAAACAAAACTGAAAAAAAGGGTGAAGAGGGGGGGGGGGTGAACTTTGAATAATGATTTCGACTAACTCATTGCCCCTTTCAATGAATCTGAAAAAAAAAATGTTCCAAGTCTCTTAACTTCCGAGATCCGAAAGGGGGGGTGAAGGGGGGCAAGGGGGTCAAATTTGAAAGATGGTTTATACTTCCCCGAGCCTCTTCTATACGAATCCCTAAAAAAAATCACGTAAAATCTCTTTATTTTCGAGATCCGCCAAAAGGGGGGGCGAAGGGGGGCAAGGGGGTCAAATTTGAAAAATGGTTTATACTTCCCCAAGCCTCTTCTATACGAATCCCTAAAAAAAATCACGTAATTTTTCTTTATTTCCGAGATCCGCCTAAAAGGGGGGAGAAGGGGGGCAAGGGGGGCCACTTTGAAAAATGATTTTTACTTTACCTGGCCCCCTCTATACGAACCCCTAAAAAAAAACAAGTAAAGTCTCTTTGTTTTTGAGATACGATAGGGAGGGGTGAGAAGGGGGGGGAAAAGGGGGGGTTTGGGACTTTTCCCATACTCACGAGAGTTGCTTGTTTACGAATCTGTCAAAATATACCCACCTCCCCATCCACCATCTGGGAGAACAATTCTGTCAGTGAGTCAGTGAGTGGTAATTTAGCTTTATATAATATAATAATATAACTAGTATTTGCGTGGCTGCGCGAGCTGCGCGCAGCTCGCGGGGCGTGAAGAGGGGAGAGGGGGCGCTTTGAAAAATGATTTCGACTAACGCATTGCCCCTTTCAATGAATCTGATATACCTACCTATATACACCTACCTACTACCAACCTACTACCTACCCACACCTACCTACTACCTACCTACACCTACCTACTACCAACCTACTACCTACCTACTACCTACCTACACCTACCTACCTACACCTACCTACTACCAACCTACTACCTACCTACTACCTACCTACACCTACCTACTACCTACCTACACCTACCTACACCTACCTACTACCTACCTACACCTACCTACTACCTACCTACACCTACCTACACCTACCTACACCTACCTACACCTACCTACACCTACCTACACCTACCTACACCTACCTACACCTACCTACACCTACCTACACCTACCTACACCTACCTACACCTACCTACACATACCTACACATACCTACTTCCTACCACCTACCCACTACCTACCTACACCTACCTACTACCAACCTACTACCTACCTACTACCTACCCACACCTACCTACTACCTACCTACACCTACCTACACCTACCTACACCTACCTACACCTACCTACACCTACCTACACCTACCTACACCTACCTACACCTACCTACACCTACCTACACCTACCTACACCTACCTACACCTACCTGCACCTACCTACACCTACCTACTACCTACCTACACTTACCTACCACCTACCTACCACCTACCTACCACCTACCTACTACCCCTACACCTACCTACTACCTACCTATCACCTACTTACTACCTACCTACTACCTACCTACTACCACTAAAAAAACATTACCCTAAAGTTTGCTTGTCGTCGCCCCTGAGTAACGCTTCACCCACTCAACCATCGTTAAGCAAAGGAGGTCGCCGGCTCGCTTCGCTCGCCACCTCCCCCCTTCGCTCCACTCGGTCTCGCAGGTTCGCTCCACTCAGGACCTACCTACCACCGGAAAACTATCATGACATTATCCCTACGCTAGGGGGTCGCCGGCTCGCTTCGCTCGCCGGCTCCCCCCTTCGCTTTACCGGTACCACCACAGGATAGGCTCCTTTCGATGAATCTGAAAAAAAAAATCTTCCAAGTCTCTTAACTTTCGAGATCTGCCAAAGGGGGGGTGAAGGGGGGCAAGGGGGTCAAATTTTAAGTATGGATTTTACTTTCCCGAGCCTCCTCTATACGAATCCGTAAACAAAACTGAAAAAAGGGGTGAAGAGGGGGGGGGGGGGGTGAAGGGGGGGGGAGCTTTGAAAAATGATTTCGATTAACTCATTGCCCCTTTCAATCAATGAATCTGAAAAAAAAAATGTTCTAAGTCTCTTAACTTCCGAGATCCGAAAGGGAGGGGTGAAGGGGGGCAAGGGGGTCAAATTTTAAAAATGGTTTTTACTTCCCCAAGCCTCTTCTATACGAATCCCTAAAAAAAAACACGTAAATTCTCTTTATTTCCGAGATCCGCCTAAAGGAGGGGAGAAGGGGGGCAAGGGGGTCAAATTTGAAAAATGGTTTTTACTTCCCCGAGCCTACTCTATACGAATCCCTAAAAAAAAACACGGTAAATCTCTTTATTTCCAAGATCCGCCTAAAGGGGGGGAGAAGGGGGAAAAGGGGGGCCACTTTGAAAAATGATTTTTACTTTACCGAGCCCCCTCTATACGAATCCCAAAAAAAAAACACGTAAAGTCTCTTTGTTTCCGAGATACGATAGGGAGGGGGGAGAAGGGGGGGGAAAAGGGGGGGTTTGGGACTTTTCCCATACTCACGAGAGTTGATTGTTTACGAATCTGTCAAAATATACCCACCTCCCCATCCACCATCTGGGAGAACAATTCTGTCAGTCAGTGAGTGAGTGAGTGGTAATTAAGCTTTATATAGTATAACTAGTATTTGCGTGGCTGCGCGAGCTGCGCGCAGCTCGCGGGGCGTGGAGAGGGGGAGAGGGGGAGCTTCGAAAAATGATTTCGACTAACGCATTGCACCTCTCAATGAATCTAAAAAAAAATGTTCCAATGCAGCTCGCGGTACTACCTACCTACACCTACCTACACCTACCTACACCTACCTACTACCTACCTACACCTACCTACACCTACCTACACCTACCTACACCTACCTACTAACTACCTACACCTACCTACACCTACCTACACCTACCAACACCTACCTACACCTACCTACACCTACCTACACCTACCTACACCTATCTACTACCTACCTACACCTACCTACTACCTACCTACTACCTACCTACTACCTACCTACACCTACCTACTACCTACCTACACCTACCTACTACCTACCTACACCTACCTACTACCTCCCTACACCTACCTACTACCTACCTACACCTACCTACCTACACCTACCTACCTACACCTACCTACCTACACCTACCTACCTACACCTACCTACCTACACCTACCTACCTACACCTACCTACCTACACCTACCTACCTACACCTACCTACCTACACCTACCTACCTACACCTACCTACCTACACCTACCTACCTACACCTACCTACCTACACCTACCTACCTACACCTACCTACCTACACCTACCTACCTACACCTACCTACCTACACCTACCTACCTACACCTACCTACCTACACCTACCTACCTACACCTACCTACCTACACCTACCTACCTACACCTACCTACCTACACCTACCTACACCTACCTACACCTACCTACACATACCTACTACCTACCACCTACCTACTACCTACCTACTACCTCCTACTACCACTAAAAAACATAACCCTAAAGTTTACTTGTCGTCGCCCCTGAGTTACGCTTCACCCACTCAACCTTCGTTACGCTAAGGAGGTCGCCGGCTCGCTTCGCTCGCCACCTCCGCCCTTCGCTCCACTCGGTCTCGCAGGTTCGCTCCACTCAGGACCTACCTACCACCGGAACGCTATCATGACATTATCCCTACGCTACGGGGGTCGCCGGCTCGCTTCGCTCGCCCGCTCCCCCCTTCGCTTTACCGCTATACCACCACCGGACAGGTTTCGACACCTACTATAATATTTGTTCAAACACCTAATGGCTATCTCTAACCGTTATGAAGTTACAGCCCTTTTAATTTTAGGGGAGGTTGGGGAGGGGAGGGTATACAAATTTCAACGCCCCTCAAATAGATTTAGGTAAGAATCAAAAATTTTTTCAGGAGTAAAAAAAGAGGTGAAAAGGGGGGGGGGGTGAAGGGGGGCAAGGGGGTCAAATTCAAAAAATGGTTTTTACTTTCCCGAGCCTCCTCTATACGAATCCCTAAAAAAAAACACGTAAAAGCTCTTTATTTCCGAGATCTGCCTAAAGGGGGGGTGAAGGGGGGCAAGGGGGTCAAATTTGAAAAATGGTTTTTACTTCCCCGAGCCTCCTCTATACGAATCCCTAAAAAACACACGTAATGTCTCTTTATTTCCGAGATCCGCCTAAAGGGGGGGTGAAGGGGGGCAAGGGGGTCAAATTCGAAAAATGGTTTTTACTTCCCCGAGCCTCCTTTATACGAATCTCTAAAAAAAACAAGTAAAGTCTCTTTATTTCCGAGATACGATAGGGAGGGGGGGTGAAGGGGGGCAAGGGGGTCAAATTCGAAAAATGGTTTTACTTCCCCGAGCCTCCTCTATACGAATCCCTAAAAAAAAACAAGTAAAGTCTCTTTATTTCCGAGATACGATAGGGAGGGGGGAGAAGGGGGGGGAAAAGGGGGGGTTTGGGACTTTTCCCATACTTACGAGAGTTACCTGTTTACGAATCTGTCAAAATATACCCACCTCCCCATCCACCATCTGGGAGAACAATTCTGTCAGTGAGTGAGTCAGTCAGTGAGTGGTAATCGAGCTTTATATAGTATAACTAGTATTTGCGTGGCTGCGCGAGCTGCGCGCAGCTCGCGGGGCGTGAAGAGGGGGAGAGGGGGAGCTTTGAAAAATGATTTCGACTAACGCATTGCACCTCTCAATGAATCTGAAAAAAAAAATGTGCCAAGTCTCTTAACTTCCGAGATCCGCCTAAAGGGGGGGTGAAGGGGGGCAAGGGGGTCAATTTCGAAAAATGTTTTATACTTCACCGAGCCTTTTCTATACGAATCCCTAAAAAAAACACGTAAAATCTCTTTATTTCCGAGATCCGCCTAAAGGGGGGGAGAAGGGGGAAAAGGGGGGCCACTTTGAAAAATTATTTTTACTTTACCGAGCCCCCTCTATACGAATCCCAAAAAAAAAACACGAAAAGTTTCTTTGTTTCTGAGATACGATAGGGAGGGGGGAGAAGGGGGGGGAAAAGGGGGGGTTTGGGACTTTTCCCATACTCACGAGAGTTAGTTGTTTACGAATCTGTCAAAATATACCCACCTCCCCATCCACCATCTGGGAGAACAATTCTGTCAGTCAGTCAGTCAGTGAGTGGTAATTTAGCTTTATATAGTATAACTAGTATTTGCGTGGCTGCGCGAGCTGCGCGCAGCTCGCGGGTCGTGAAGAGCTTTGAAAAATGATTTCGACTAACACATTGCCCCTAGTATTTGCTCGGTGCTGCTTGCAGCTCGCGGTTTTGTCGTGCTTTTGAGGAGTTTTAGTTACCAAGACAAAAAAAATTTGAAGAGGGGGAGAGGAGGAGCTTTGAAAAATGATTTCGACTAACGCATTGCCCCTTTCAATGAATTTAACTTCCGAGACCCGCCTAAAGGAGCGGGGGGGGGGGGGGAGAAGGGGGGCTAGAAGGTCAATTTTGAAAAATGGTTTTTACTTTCCCGAGCCTCCTATACGAATCCGTAAACAAAACAGAACACGAGTTTAATAAAAGGGGTGAAGATTGGAGGGGGGGGCGCTTTAAAAACTGATTTCGACTAACGCATTGCCCCTTTCAATGAATCTGAAAAAAAAACTGTTCCAAGTCTCTTAACTTCCGAGTTCCGCCTAAAGGGTGGGAGAAGGGGGCAAATGGGGCAACTTTGAAAAAGGTAGGAAGGGAAAAAGAAGCAAAAAGGGTATTTTGCACTTTTTAGCTACTCATGAGAGTTACTTATACGCTTCCCCACTCAACCTTCGTTACTCTACGGAGGTCGCCGGCTCGCTTCGCTCGCCACCTCCCCTCTTCGCTCCACTCAAGACCTGCCTACCACCGAGGAAAAGCTATCGTGACCTTATCCCTACGCTACGGGTTACTTCGCTTTACCGGAACCACCACACGATAGATTTCGACGCCTACTGTAACACGCTACGGAGGTCGCCGGCTCGCTTCGCTCGCCACCTCCCCTTTCGCTCCACTCAAGATCTGCCTACCACCGAGGAAAAGCTATCGTGATGTCATTCAACGAACCCAAATGTTGCCAGCTAGTCAAAGTCTTCATTCTAAAAGTCTTTACTTCTACTTTCATGTTTTTGGCAAAATCTGGGAAAATATTCTAAAAATGGGAATTTTTTTTGCACCAGGCAACATTACTTAACGAAATACACAACCGGGACAACACAATCCGGCCAGAAGGTGCAGGTGGCTGTCCCATTTATCGTTTCGAAAATTGGGATTTTTCATCATTTTTCCTGGCCTGTCCGCCATCTTGTTTTTCTGAAAAGTCACAATTTTTCTGAAATATCGAGGATACAGGCTACCGATTGGTGTACTTGGTGTTGCCAAGTTTTAAGTTTGGTAGAACAAAAGAATTCGCCAAAGTCGGTTCTGATCCGAAAATTCAATCCCAAATGACTCTCGGGGTTGCCAGCTGAAAAAAATGAAAATGGTCAAATGTCATTTGAGGCATCCCATTTTTGGTGTTTATGTAAAATGTCCATTCAAAATGTCGTTATTTACACTAATCATGTTTTTGGGAAAAATCTGGGAAAATACCCTAAAAATGGGGAAAATTGTTGCGTAAGGTAATACTCCACAACAAAGTACACAATCGCTTCATACAACACAATCCGGTTGGGGATGCCGGCTGTCCCATTTACCGTGTCGAAAATTAGAATTTTTCATCATTTTTACAAGATGGCCGCCACACTGTCCGCCATATTTTTTTTCTGAAAAGTTATAATTTTCCTGAACTTTCAGGAATATAGGCCACCAAGAAGTGTACTTGGTGTTGCCAACTTTTGAGTTTAGTAAAACAAACTAATTCGCCAAAGTCGGGTCTCACCCAAAAATTCAAGCGCCAATGGCTCTCGGGGTTGCCAGCTAAAAGTGATGAAAATGGTCAAATGTCATTTGGGGGACCCCATTCTTGGTGTTTATGTAAAATTTCCATTTAAAATGTCATTATTTCTACTTTTCATGTTTTCGGGGAAAATCTGGGAAATTTCCCTAAAAATGGGGAAAATTTTTGCACCAAGCCACACACCTTGACGAATTACATAACCGGTCCATACAACACAATCCGGTCGGGGGATGCCAGCTGTCCCAATTATCGTGTCGAAAATTGGGATTTTTCGGCCTTTTTACAAGATGGCCGCCATGGAATCCGCCATCTTGTTTTTCTGAAAAGTCATAATTTTCCTGAAATATCAAGAATATAGGCCACCGATTGGTGTACTTGTTGTTGCCAACTTTCGAGTTTGGTAGAACAAACTAATTCGCCAAAGTCAAAAAGTCCCAAAAATTAAAAAGTTTAATATTTTTTGGGGTTGCCAATTAAAACGAACCAAAATGGTCAATTGTCATTTGGGGGACCCCAATGTTGCCGGCTAGTCAAAGTCTCTATTAAAAATGTCATTATTTCTACTTTTCATGTTTTTGGGGAAAATCTGGGAAAACACCCTAAAAGTGGGGATTTCTTTTGCACCAGGCAACACTCCTCAACAAAACACGCAACCGCTCCGTACAACTCGAACCCGTCTGATGTTGCCAACTACCCGAAAAATGGATTTGAAAAAAATCGAAATATCCAACTTTTTACAAAATGGCCGCCGCAGCGTCCTCCATCTTGGATTTTCACAATGTCATAATTTTTCCCAATTGCCATTAAAATCACCAACAAATTGGAAAACTTTTTGTTGGCGGTTCTAGAATTTGGTAGAAGAAAACAATTCGTCAAAGTCGAGTAAAAAAAGTCGACAGTTTCAAAACGTCCTGGCGCGGCCGCCATCTTGTTTTTTTTTTTTTTTTACTTTTTTTTTTAAATTATTTTAGATTTGGTATAGGACCTCTGAGTCGAAATCCATCCAAGTCTTTCCCCCACCGAAACCGGAAATGGACTCGCCCTCCATCTTGGATTTGAACTTTCCCTATAATTTTCCTCTACTCACTCGGTCAGATTACACATTTTTGCAAAACATACCCCTAACCCATATCTCACCCATTCCGAGAAACGACATGTCAATCAGTCAGTCAGTCAGTCAGTGGCTTTGTAGTTTTATATAACTATAACTAGTATTTGCGTGGCTGCGCGAGCTGCGCGCAGCTCGCGGGGCGTGAATGGTTTCGACTAACGCATTGCACCTCTCAATGAATCTGAAAAAAAAAATGTTCCAATGCAGCTCGCTGTACCACCAACCCACACCTACCTACACCTACTTACACCTACCTACTACCCCTACCTACACCTACCTACTACCTCCTACTACCACTAAAAAACATTACCCTAAAGATTGCTTGTCGTCGCCCCTGAGTTACGCTTCACCCACTCAACCTTCGTTACGCTAAGGAGGTCGCCGGCTCGCTTCGCTCGCCACCTCCCCCCTTCGCTCCACTCGGTCTCGCAGGTTCGCTCCACTCAGGACCTACCTACCACCGGAAAGCTATCATGACATTATCCCTACGCTACGAGGGTCGCCGGCTCGCTTCGCTCGCCCGCTCCCCCCTTCGCTTTACCGCTGTACCACCACCGGACAGGTTTCGACGCCTACTATAATATTTGTTCAAACACCTAATGGCTATCTCTAACCGTTATGAAGTTACAGCCCTTTTAATTTTAGGGGAGGTTGGGGAGGGGAGGGTATACAAATTTCAACGCCCCTCAAATAGATTTAGGTAAGAATCAAAAATTTTTTCAGGAGTAAAAAAAGACGGAAAGAGGGGGGGAGGGGGGGGTTAAGGGGGGGAGAGGGGGTGTTTCTAAAAATTATTTCGACTAACGCAATGCCCCTCTATATGAATCTGAAAAAAAATTCGTTCCAAGTCTCTTAACTTTCGAGATCCGCTTTTTACTTTACCGAGCCTCCTCTATACGAATCCGTAAAAATATAAAAATACGGGTCTCTTTGTTTCCGAGATACGATAGGGAGGGGGAGGAGGGGGGGCAAAAAGGGGGGGTTTGGCACTTTTCCCATACTCACGAGAGTTACTTGTTTACGAATCTGTCAAAATATACCCACCTCCCCATCCACCATCTGGGAGAACAATTCTGTCAATCAGTGAGTCAGTGAGTGAGTGAGTGGTAATTTAGCTTTATTTAGTACTAGTATTTGCGTGGCTGCGCGAGCTGCGCGCAGCTCGCGGGGCGTGAAGGGGGGGAGAGGGGGAGCTTTGAAAAATGATTTCGACTAACGCATTGCACCTCTCAATGAATCTGAAAAAAAAAATGTACCAATGCAGCTCGCGGTACTACCTACCTACACCTACCTACACCTACCTACACCTACCTACACCTACCTACACCTACCTTCACCTACCTACACCTACCTACTACCTACCTACACCTACCTACACCTTCCTACACCTACCTACACCTACCTACACCTTCCTACTACCTACCTACACCTACCTACACTTACCTACAACCTACCTACACCCACCTTCACCTACCTACACCTACCTACACCTACCTACTACCTACCTACTACCTACCTACACCTACATACACCTACCTACTACCTACCTACACCTACCTACACCTTCCTACACCTACCTACACCTACCTACACCTTCCTACTACCTACCTACACCTACCTACACCTTCCTACTACCTACCTACACCTACCTACACCTACCTACTACCTACCTACACCTACCTACACCTTCCTACACCTACCTACACCTACCTACACCTTCCTACTACCTACCTACACCTACCTACACTTACCTACAACCTACCTACACCCACCTTCACCTACCTACACCTACCTACACCTACCTACTACCTACCTACACCTACCTACACCTACCTACACCTACCTACTACCTACCTACACCTACCTACACCTTCCTACACCTACCTACACCTACCTACACCTTCCTACTACCTACCTACACCTACCTACACTTACCTACAACCTACCTACACCCACCTTCACCTACCTACACCTACCTACACCTACCTACACCTACCTACACCTACCTACACCTACCTACACCTACCTACACCTACCTACTACCTCCTACTACCACTAAAATACATTACCCTAAAGTTTGCTTGTCGTCGCCCCTGAGTAACGCTTCACCCACTCAACCTTCGTTACGCTAAGGAGGTCGCCGGCTCGCTTCGCTCGCCACCTCCCCCCTTCGCTCCACTCGGTCTCGCAGGTTCGCTCCACTCAGGACCTACCTACCACCGGAAAGCTATCATGACATTATCCCTACGCTACGGGGGTCGCCGGCTCGCTTCGCTCGCCCGCTCCCCCCTTCGCTTTACCGGTACTACCACAGGATAGGCTCCTTTCAATGAATCTGAAAAAAAAAATGTTCCAAGTCTCTTAACTTCCGAGATCCACTTAAAGGGGGGAGAAGAGTGGAAAAGAGGTCGATTTTGAAAAATGGTTTTTACTTCCCCGAGCCTCCTCTATACGAATCCCTAACAAAAACACGTAAAATCTCTTTATTTTCGAGATCCGCCTAAAGGGGGGGTGAAGGGGGGCAAGAGGGTCAAATTTGAATAATGGTTTTTACTTCCCCAAGCCTCCTCTATACGAATCCCTAAAAAAAAAACGCAAAATCTCTTTATTTTTGAGATCCGCCTAAAGGGGGGGTGAAGGGGGGCAAGGGGGTCAAATTCAAAAAATGGTTTTTACTTTCCCGAGCCTCCTCTATAAGAATCTCTAAAAAAAAACACGTAAAATCTCTTTATTTTCGAGATCCGCCTAAAGGGGGGGTGAAGGGGGGCAAGGGGGTCAAATTTGAAAAATGGTTTTTACTTCCCCGAGCCTACTCTATATGAATCCCTAAAAAAAAACACGTAAAATTTCTTTATTTCCGAGATCCGCCTAAAGGGGGGAAGAAGGGGGAAAAGGGGGGCCACATTGAAAAATGATTTTTACTTTACCGCGCGCAGCTCGCGGGGCGTGAAGGGGGGGAGAGGGGGAGCTTTGAAAAATGATTTCGACTAACGCATTGCACCTCTCAATGAATCTGAAAAAAAAAATGTACCAATGCAGCTCGCGGTACTACCTACCTACACCTACCTACACCTACCTACACCTACCTACACCTACCTACACCTACCTACACCTACCTACACCTACCTACTACCTACCTACACCTACCTACACCTTTCTACACCTACCTACACCTACCTACACCTTCCTACTACCTACCTACACCTACCTACACTTACCTACAACCTACCTACACCTACCTTCACCTACCTACACCTACCTACACCTACCTACACCTACCTACTACCTACCTACTACCTACCTACACCTACATACACCTACATACACCTACCTACTACCTACCTACACCTACCTACACCTACCTACACCTACCTACACCTACCTACTACCTCCTACTACCACTAAAATACATTACCCTAAAGTTTGCTTGTCGTCGCCCCTGAGTAACGCTTCACCCACTCAACCTTCGTTACGCTAAGGAGGTCGCCGGCTCGCTTCGCTCGCCACCTCCCCCCTTCGCTCCACTCGGTCTCGCAGGTTCGCTCCACTCAGGACCTACCTACCACCGGAAAGCTATCATGACATTATCCCTACGCTACGGGGGTCGCCGGCTCGCTTCGCTCGCCCGCTCCCCCCTTCGCTTTACCGGTACTACCACAGGATAGGCTCCTTTCAATGAATCTGAAAAAAAAAATGTTCCAAGTCTCTTAACTTCCGAGATCCACTTAAAGGGGGGAGAAGAGTGGAAAAGAGGTCGATTTTGAAAAATGGTTTTTACTTCCCCGAGCCTCCTCTATACGAATCCCTAACAAAAACACGTAAAATCTCTTTATTTTCGAGATCCGCCTAAAGGGGGGGTGAAGGGGGGCAAGAGGGTCAAATTTGAATAATGGTTTTTACTTCCCCAAGCCTCCTCTATACGAATCCCTAAAAAAAAAAACGCAAAATCTCTTTATTTTTGAGATCCGCCTAAAGGGGGGGTGAAGGGGGGCAAGGGGGTCAAATTCAAAAAATGGTTTTTACTTTCCCGAGCCTCCTCTATAAGAATCTCTAAAAAAAAACACGTAAAATCTCTTTATTTTCGAGATCCGCCTAAAGGGGGGGTGAAGGGGGGCAAGGGGGTCAAATTTGAAAAATGGTTTTTACTTCCCCGAGCCTACTCTATATGAATCCCTAAAAAAAAACACGTAAAATTTCTTTATTTCCGAGATCCGCCTAAAGGGGGGAAGAAGGGGGAAAAGGGGGGCCACATTGAAAAATGATTTTTACTTTACCAAGCCCCCTCTATACGAATCCGTAAAAAAAAAAAAACACGGGTCTCTTACTTTCCGAGATACGATAGGGAGGGGGAGGAGGGGGGGCAAAAATGGGGGGTTTGGCACTTTTCCCATACTCACGAGAGTTACTTGTTTACGAATCTGTCAAAATATACCCACCTCCCCATCCACCATCTGGGAGAACAATTCTGTCAGTGAGTGAGTCAGTGAGTCAGTGGTAATCGAGCTTAATATATTATAATAATGTTTATCAGTTGTCTAGTACCGATAACACAAGCTCTGCTTAGCTTGGGACTAGATGGCGTTGTGTGATAGTTGTGGAATATTATTATTATTATTATTTTGGAGGGTGGGAAATCATTAAATGACTCCGGCCGCTCTGCTCTACTGACTAAAAACCACCGATGTTTCTTCTTAACCCTTTGTGTCGAGGCCGCGGTATCTCTTTCGAACAACCCACAGCTCCGACGGGCTAGTCGTAGGTCTCGAGTCAAACCCAAGACACGCATCTTTGATTTTTCAGATTCATATACTTATTTTGTATAACCATCACTCGCTCCGGTGAAGGAAAACATCGTGAGGAAACCAGCGTGCCTTTTTTTTTTGGGTGAAAAATCATCGAATAACCCCCCCGCTCTTGGGCAGAGCGAAGGGGAGTGTCAGACTTCTACTGACTAAAAACCGAACCCATGTTCCTTCTTTGCCCTTGCGCCGAGGCCACGTCATCTAGTTCTAAAATCCGCGGCCAAACCAGCATGCCTTAGGGCTCGTTTACGGAGACGCGGGGCGTCGAGCGGCGCGTGCAGAAAGCTCGGTCCCGTACTTTTTACCCGACTGCGGCGAAGCCCAAAAGGAGGGTTATTTATTCATTTACTGAGTGGCGGTATCACCGCAACAAACGCTTCATTTTAAAGTTACGAGCGAAAAATCGCTTCTCGTAAAATCAAAGTTGTTTGTTTTTAAACGTCATAACAATAATGTGATCATGATGGTTTATACGTCATAACAATAATGTGATCATGATGGTTATACGTCATAACAATAATGTGATCATGATGGTTATACGTCATAACAATAATATGATCCTGATGGTTATACGTCATAACAATAATGTGATCATGATGGTTATACGTCATGTATAAAATAAATAATCTAAAATACACATACCAATTCATAGCTTAGTACTAAGCTAAGCCATAAATAGTCGGACAGACAATCAGATATGGCGAAACTATGACGGACTACGGAATACTTTCAACGGGTTATTCAATTTATCATTAATCTGTAATTCTCTTGATATATCAAGTCTAGAATCATGAAAAGTGATTTTAAAATCAAATATATGTAAGTATCCTTTTAGGTTTGTAAACACAACCTTATGATAGCTGTTAAATATTGTGTAAGAAGTAGTAAGTAAGAACTCGCGATAATCTCATTAGAAAAGCATTGCAGTTTTCATCCCTCATATCATATTATTATTTAATACACTGAGAAAATATAACTGACTAAATATTTCAACTTTATGTCCATATCAAAACTCTGACAGGATCACGATTTTCAATTAACACTTTTCTAATTTTCTGTTAAATTCAATATTAAAGTTAGAGGATTACTGGCAGATTGTTGGTTCATTACTAAGAACCGTTAAGGCTATTTCCAGCAAATGGATCTAGCACAAGTGTAGGTCATGTTTTATCATTACTTGAACGTTTTAAAATTAATTTTTCATTGAAAAGTTTAGAATGTGAGAGGGGCTTACGTGTGGGCCCACCCACAGGGCCCACCGCTACCTGAGAAAGACCTGAGATCGAGTAACACTTACGTATAATGCATATTTTTTTTCAGGGTACCGTACCCAAAGGGTAAAAACGGGACCCTATTACTAAGACTTCGCTGTCTGTCCGTCCGTCTGTCTGACTATTACCAGCCTGTATCTCAAGAACCGCGATAGCTAGACATTTGTTCACAAATTAAAAATTATATTTCAGGGGGATACAACAAACGCGATTTTTATAGATAATGGTACGGAATCCTGCGCGTTTTTTATTATTGGATTAACAACAGTTCACGGGCCAAGTGAAGTCCGTAAGAGTTAATTTTGAACGACTTTACGATCGAAAACAGCAAAAGGATTGGGTCTGATCATCCTTCAGGCTGTTACCTAGCGCCCACTTCCCGGCCGCTATCCCACTACTGCCCAATACGGGGGCTTTTGACTGCTGGGTCTCCCCCCTGGTCCGTTTCACCCCTCCTCAGTTAACCTGCACCCCTCGAACTCCTTCGAGGGCTCCATGTTAGTACCGAGCTTAGTATGGACGGCCAGTATGGGTAGCTAGGTCCCAGGAACCCTGGGGTATGATCATCCGCCGCACCCGACCTCCGTGTCGCCGGATTACAGGAGGCGCCACGCTCCCAGTCGAAGGGGTAGTTGAAATACTAGACTAGTATCTGCCGGAAAGTCGGGGTTTCGAATCTAGCTTTTAACTTTGGGACTTTTTGCATTTCTCGTCGTGATTTGGTAGGTATGTTTTTTAAACTTTGCCTCTTTTTAATCTATTTGTCGTTTTTTTACCGCAGTATTAGCCTTTTTTATCGAGTGGTGGAACTTCATCGTCCTTTTCGAGTATTGTATATAATAAGTAGTATAAACCGTTAGATTATAATCTAACGGTATTTACAATTTTACACTGACATATACACGTAGCAACTTTTGAAAATTGATTGCAAGTTAATCTGAATTTATAAATAGTGTTTTGCAACCTCTACTATTACAGAGTACGTATTAAAATTATCTCAAAGTTGCAACTTATATTCTATGAGGTAATCGCTTTTGCAATTTGTTAAATGTACCTATACTTATTAGTACTCTTGATTGTACCAGCTGTTATCTTTAACTCCTAAAGGTTGAAAGGTAAACTCGATCAGTCAAGCAAGTATTCGGCCGCACTTCAGTAGCATATGTTGCTTGATTTATATGTTTACTGCTTGATTAGCGCCTAAATATGTGTGATTTAACGCCATTAGGTACCTACTGTTAGGGAGCTTGCTCAAACGTCTGAAGGTGTTATAGTAGTTTGTTCTAATAACTATAATGGAGGTTTTTTGGTGTTGAATGAGGCTTTATAGTATGTAAATCACGCTTGTGATCCCCGAAAGCATAGGCAGAGGTATCCCCATTAGTACCTACATACGTGTTTCGCTAGTTATGTTTTAGTCCCATGTAATGGTACTGAGGAATTCCTGATGGAAGGACACCATAACACTTCGGCCGACTTGGGAATGGAACCTACGACAGCTCAGCAGTCGCGCTTGCGACGACTAGAACAACGAGGTAGTGATATTATTTTAATTTAGGAAAACGTGAATAATACCAGTTTTAGGAGTGAATGTATTAAGACATATTGACAATTCTTATGTAACAAGACAGTTCATGAGGTCCTGAGTTCGATTCCCGGGTCGGACAAAGTGTTATTGCCTTTTTCTTTCAGGAATTTATCAGTAACAGTAACGGAGTATGGATTTGCGCCCGGATGATGGCAATTAGCTCGCCCCCTTTTACATGGGACTTAAATATAACTGTCGAAATGTGGGTGTACTATAAGGTACACCTCTGCCTTACCCTTTGTGGATTACAGACGTGATGTCATGTTTACTTTTTAAATTATAAACACCCTTTATGGTTGTTTCTTTATACGTCAAACTTAAACAATACTAAAAAAAACTTGATGTGGCACTCGGAGACTGCCGCGGTAAAGCTATTGCATAGCATTTTTTATCAACTTATGCAAATAATTATTTATTTATTTTATTTATGCAGTATTTTTTAAAAAGATTTTAAATTATAATTAATTTAAATTATAATTAAATTAAACACCCTGCCCCAGCAGATGGCCTTTCTTTTCCTGACCCACCTGATTCTGAAATACACTCCCTCACCATTACAGGTCGACAGTTGGTCACAGCTGTTTGCTCCTTCCGGAACGGCTCCGCCGGTGGCCTCGACGGCCTAAGTCCTCAGCACCTAAAGGACCTCATCAGTTCAGGCGCCGGGGCGGCTGGTGAGCTACTCTTGAAGGAGCTTACAGCTCTGATTAACCTCATGCTCTCCGGCAAGGTGAGCGAGGCCGTCATCGACGTTCTATAAGGGGCAAACTTGTGTGCTCTTCGCAAGAGAGATGGCGGCATTCGCCCCATTGCTGTGGGAACTGTTTATCGTCGTATGGCAGCCAAGATTTGCTGTAAATTTTATGGTGAGGATGTTTCGAAAAAATTTCAGCCCCTGCAGCTAGGTTACGGCTCTAAAGGGGGCTGCGAGGCTGCCGTACACGCCATGTCGACCTACCTAAATTCTGGCAAAGGAGAGGTCATTCTGAAGGTTGACATAAAGAATGCCTTCAACTCTGTAAACAGGGACACCTTGTTGATGGAAACTAAAAAAGAATTACCTCAAATTTATAGTTTTCTTTGGCAATGTTACAGACACCCTTCCAAATTACTTTATCGGGACCATCTTTTAGAATCTGCTGTTGGCTGTCAACAAGGTGACCCCCTCGGGCCAGTGATTTTCAGTTTAGCTATTCACCCAATTGTTCGACAGCTAAATTCTAAATTTAACGTTTGGTACCTTGATGATGGAACTTTGGGAGGCGAAGTAGATACCGTTTTAAATGATCTAAATTTCTTAAAAAATGAACTTCATTCCATTGGCCTAGATCTAAATCTTTTTAAATGTGAACTATATTTAGCTGACGGTACCGACAGACAACTGACTCTTTCAAAATTCAACTCAATAGCTCCAGACATCAAAATTATTGAAAAAAACTCTCTTCGTCTCCTTGGGTCTCCTATCCATGAAAATTCTTTTCCCGATTTTATCGAGGAGGAAATTCTAAATTTTAATGATGTTTCGGAAAGATTGCTCCAAATTAACATGCATTCGGCCATCACCATTATTCGCTACTGCTGTTTCGGCCCTAAATTAACATATTTCCTTCGTGCTTCCCCTTTATGGAAGCACAAACATCTTTTGGACAAAATGGACCAAATCATCAGACATACTTTGTCATCCATTTTAAATGTGGCTTTGGACGACCGAGCTTGGGAACAAGCAACTCTTCCCATTCGTATGGGAGGACTCGGCGTCCGCAAAATTTCTAGTATTATTTTACCGGCTTTTATATCCTCGGTTCACGGCACGGAGAAATTAATCAGGAATATCCTGGCTTCCACACTGGTTGGTTTTGATGTGCCGTGTTTCTCCGAGGCTATAGTCGCTTGGAAAATCGCTTGCCCGAATACAGAAGAACCCGACCATCCTTTTTCCCAGAGACGGTGGGACGAGCCGCTCTGCAGGGTAGTTCAGAATAATCTACTGAACACGTCTGCTACTACTGCTGAGCGTGCGCGCCTGCTGGCTGTGGGTGAGTGGGAGTCGGGTCTTTGGCTTCACGCACTGCCGTCGTCAAGCATTGGCACTCTATTTGACGACACAACTTTTCGCCTCGCTGCTGCTTTACGTCTTGGTGCCGTATGCTGCTCTCCTCATCGCTGTCAATGTGGTGAAGCTGTCAGCAGCCTCGGACACCATGGCCTGTCCTGCAGTCGAAGTGCGGGTCGTTTTGCGCGACACGCAAACATAAACGACATCATCCGACGAGCTCTTGTTACCGTCGGCGTCCCTGCTGTCTTAGAGCCAAATGGCTTGGCACGCGACGATGGCAAGAGGCCGGACGGCATGTCGTTGTTTCCTTGGAAGATGGGTAGGCCTTTAGTATGGGACGCAACTTGCGTCGATACTCTTGCGCCATCGCATCTTCCAAGCTCTTCGTGTTGTGCTGGCGCTGCCGCTGCGGCTGCGGAGAACCTCAAGCGGCGTAAATATATTTGTGGAAACTATATTTTCGAGCCGTTTGGGGTAGAAACTTTAGGGCCGTGGGGTCCTAGTGCACACAGCCTTTTTAAGGATATTTCAAAACGCCTTGTTGACGCTTCCTCCGACCCAAGGGCTGGCTTTTTCTTTGGCCAGAGGATAAGTGTTGCCATACAACGCGGCAACGCTGCCAGTCTCTTGGGTACTTTACCTGCTAACAGCGTTGAGGAGGAGTTTTTCGATGCCCTTTTATAGTTAGTTTGTTTTTAGGTTAGTTTAGTTTATATATTTAGTAAAGCTACTTTATTAACTAAAAAAAAAAAAATAAAAAAAAAAAAAAAAAAGTAACCTTCATAGACTAAGCTAGTAAGAAACTCTATGACAGAAAATTTAAAAGAAAAAGTATTGACAGCTTGTCAGCCTGACGTAAGTGTCATAACATTGAAAAATATGAAAATTATTCATTTTATTTTAGATATTTTATAAGAAAACGAATCGTTTTCTAAGACCGATTCGCAGAATAGTAATGCAAAAACCAATACAACGTATGATAGATGCGTAATAATAAAATAAATGCATATAGAATACTCGAGGAGTACTCACTCATTATCTTTCACTATTTTTTCGTGACTTTCTTCATTAATAAATGCACTTTGTTTATTCATATTTAAAACACTTTGTACACAAATTATACGAGTAAGAATATTTTAGAAGGAGAAAGCAGAGAGACAAAACAGAAAAACTTTACACCTTTAGACGTGAGGTTATAAATTATTTAATTTGACAACCTCAGTTGACAACCTTGTTATTTTCCGTAACCATAGCAACCTGGTTGAATCATGAATATTTTCGTTACGGAATTTCTGGATTCGCTCTCCACGCTCAAGGCCCGCGATAGAAGCTATGCAATAGCTTAAAATATACTTTCTGTGATAACTTATGTGTACACAACCTGCATCGCTACCGCTCGTCTGAAAGGAAACAGAGCGTGAAGATACCTTACGTGTTCCTATTTGTTACTGCCTCCATCAATGAGGACGGTCATAATGTGTTTCCGTGACGTTCTGTCGATATCAAACGTCTTTATTTTGTAGTCTTGGTAAATGTCATAACACAAATGACACAGATAACACAATAACAGTAATGCTAACTTTATATTGACTTTATAAAGGAGGAGGTTATCAATTCGTCTGTGATAATTATGATGATACACTATCAAAGGGACACAACAAGTCTTTTCTCAAAAATGGTATGTAATGTTGCCATAAGATCTCTAAAAAGTATCCAGAAAGTGAACTTTACCGGAGACTTATTCACAACTGTCCAGTAAGAAGCGAGATTTTAAACTTGGAATCTCCTACTGTCCAGTAAGTAAGTATGTAATTTACTTACTGGATACTAGGTCATCCTCTTTAGATCTGTTTAGAAAAAAAAACATAGTACCAGACACAGATTAGAGTTTAGCCATTATAACATGGTTATAGAAGGGAGGTTCCAAATATATATCTATCTCTCTTTTTGGTATGACATTTTATGAGATACATATATTTTTGGAACCTTAAACAGCCATTTTATACGTTGCGTTTTGTACTTAGTAATGTTGTAGAAGTTTAGTGTGGGATTTTATGATTGTATTTAGTAATTTCAGTTTATTAAAAAGTTTTTTCTAAAGTTGTTTCCTAAACTGCCTCGTTGGTCTAGTGGTCGCAAGCTCGACTGAAGAGCGTGAGGTCCTGGGTTCGATTCCCGGGTCGGCCAAAAAGTGCTATTGTGTTTTTCACATATGAATGTAACCTTCAATATTAATTAAACGAATTTGTTGTTAAACTTTCTTTAATTTTTGAGAAAAGCATTATACAAACCTCAACCAGTAAGAAAGCCATCCTGGCCTCGTATATAACCAGACCTCACCTGCGGTTCGGTCCGGTTAACTCATACTTGGCCAGGAAGGCTTACTTACTGGATTCTGCAGTAATGTACTATTTCAGTAAATGGCTCTAGAATAACTGAACCCGTTACAGCACCATTAATTTTAGTTTAATATAAGTCGTATTTTTAACTTTTTTTATGTTCACTTTTTGTTTTTTCATGATATTGGTGTGTCTTGTGTGAGACTTAAAAGTACAATTTCTTTCTACTTTCTTTAAAATGTATTACTTATTAAAGAAAAAAAACAGTATTTTTTTAAATTGTAAAACTTGCACAGTTAAAAAGCGTTACCATGATTCTTACACCCTTACAGAGTGAAGTAAAACTAAAAATGTAACGTAAAAATGCCATTGCTACGCATTTTACTACGAGCGACGCGCGGTGATCAATGCTACGGCGTAGCACATATTTGTGTGCATTTTTTTAAAACGATAACCACGATACCCAATCGTGGGTGCGCTTACAAAGATTTAACCCGTGCCGTGCACTTAACAGCTTATTTTTTTTTAGGGGCAAGCAATCTCTAACATTACAAATTGTGCAGTATCTCAAGCAAAATGACTGCTGCGTTGCGTGTCGTGGGTTCGATCCCCGCACGGAACAAATATTTGTATGGCCTACAGATAGTTGTTCCGGGTCTGGGTATTTGTTTATGTACCGCCCCCGTGCCTCGGAAAGCACGTTAAGCCGTTGGTCCTGCGCCTGATCTCTCTCCGGTCGTGTCGGATTGCCGTCCCATCGGGCTATGAGAGAAAAGGGAACAGAGAGTGCACCTGTGCCTGCGCACACACTTGTGCACTATAATATCTCCCGCGCAGATGGCTAATCTCCGCTGAGATTGGCCGCCGTGGCCGAAAAACGGTCAGTGGACTATTTTTATTTGTTTATGTAATTTTTAAATGTTTGTGAACCCACCTACGATACAGGAGAAATTCCTAGTGTATAGTAACGATTTAAAAAAAAAAAACTTAAGGCTCGGAAGGACAGTACAAAATTGCATTTAAAACAATTTAGGTGTAGCTTGGTTTTCACAAAAACAAGCTATGAAGTTCGGTTGCTGAATAATGAAATACATCAGTATTTCATAATACAAACATTGTGTGCAGTTATTTTCCACGAAACTCTAATAATAATTGTTTAAATAACACAGAACTTCCCTAAGGATAGTAGGATTGTTGTAGTTTGCATACAAATAGCCTGTGAGTGTGCAAGCCTGAGGGAATATGGTCATAATTATCATGCATATCTGTTAATAGGCGAATTAGTACTTGCAATATACATCTGTAGATGGAGCTCGTGGGAGAGCAGTGGTGGGCCAGTGGTTGCGGCCCCGACTTACGAACAGTTGGTCGTGGGTTCGAACCCAGGCAGGCGCATTACTTTGTGTAATTTATTTTGTCACCACTGCTCTTAAAACGGTGAAGGAAAACATCGTGGGGAAACCGGCATATCTTAGAACCAAAAATTTCGAAGATATGTGACATCTACCAATCCGCACTGGGCCCGCGTGGTGGAATATAGCCCATCTCTCCTAGAGAGGAGGCCTGAGTCCCTGCAGTGGAAACATTATAGGCTGATGATGATGATGATGGAGCTCGTGGCTTAATAATAACATCACATAGTGTCGATCTTTAGGTGAGGTAAGTCTTACTTGCCTAGGTTGGTTCATGAATTGGTGATCACATACTACATACCTAAAGTTTTTTTCCTCAGTGCCTTGTAAACCACGTTATTGCGTTGGTCCCGGCTGTTATATTTTGTACATCTTTTGTTACAGTGACCTGAAAGTCTGGCAACGAGTCCTACCAAAGGGTATCGCACTATTACCCAGTTTTTCTAGGTTGTGGAGGTCAGATAGGCAGTCTCTCCATGTAAAATACTGGTATTCAGCTGCATCTGGTCAGACTGGAAGCCGACCCCAACATAGTTGATAAAAGGTTACGTAGATACAAACAAATGAGGGATGAGAGTAGCGGTCAAATTAAGTTTATAAACGCGCTTTTAGGTTTCAATTGGTATTTCTATTTCTTAGTTTCTTTTATAATAGTAAACATGTATCAAGTGGACCTTACATTAAAATTAGCATCTTTAACTCTCGTTGCACATTTTTCAAACAAAGTATTCCAGTATATCTTTTTTTTTCAGTATGTACGAGTATGAGAACGAATAAAAACGTTATTATTATCGTTTAAAAGCAAGCACATGTACTTACGAGTATTTATTCAATTTTAATGTTTAGTAGCTCTTTAATTATTTAAATTACAGCTTGTCTAAATGTTTCAACGATGTTTCATTTAAATATACAAATTATACCAATTTGGCATCAGACGCACAATTTACATATTTTTCAATTTTGTAGGCATCTCTTTTTATTTCTAGCGAATGGAAAATTAGGTAAAAGTCACGTTTGTGGCAGACATATGATTGAAGAATGTTGAAAATGGTAAGAAAAAATGCCTACATAACCTTATGCTTTGATTTTCAACTACTTTACCGACTGCCTCGATGAGGTAGTGGTTGCGCCGCTTGAGGTCCTAGATTTTTAGATAAGACAAAGTATAATATGGTTTCGTCCAAACGACCCGCCGCTGTAATTGAGCCCTTAGTGTTTTGACAATAGAGTCGATTTAAACTTTTTATGACTGACAACAAAACTGACAAAATGAAAATTTCAATTTAATTTTCTTTAAATTGGGGAATCGACTGCCTGGCATGTTATGAGGAGGGACAAATCGCATGATTGTGACTAAAAGAGTGATGAATATATGTTGATGGATGGAAATTGAGAGGAAGACCCAGGAAACGATGGATGAATAGGGTAGTTGACAAAAAAAAATTACATAGTCCGTCACATAGATTACCAAAAAATATTGGACACGTATTTTTTCTTTTTGCACGTAAGCCAAAAATGAAGATACAAATGCTTCGAAAACTCGTGTGACGTCACATCGCACTACATTTTTCACCACTTACGTCAAAAGCCCCCACTTTTACCTGTTTTAACTTCGTCAATTTGAATTAATTTGATTAAACAAAAAACACGTACCCAATATTTTTCGGTAATCTAACTGACGGACTAAACGGAATCATATTTTTTTTACCCAGGACACATTCCTATTGTGTGGAGAATGAAATAAAAAATAGTAAATAAAAGTAGCGCGACGTTTGACAGAGGATAATGGAAGAAAAAAACGAGTTGCACCGACCCCAAATAAAATGGGACAAGGGCAGAAAGATGATGGTCACCCCTCCTTTACGTTATGTGCAACGTCTCAATGCTACTGGTGAGACCCGCTTGTGGGAGGCCAATAACACCGATTTGCTAACGTAACTGGGATATAACACGCTAAGCACTCTGCTGATGAGGAGACACGACAACTCACAAGATGATATGCCGTGTCATCCGGTTCGAAGGACCACTTTTATGTATGGCTCAGAGGTAGTTGACGAAAACCACAGATTTCACCTTAGTTCAGTATATTAGTAGAGTTACACGTAAGTTATGGTGGATGCTAATCCGCGGTTATAGCGCTACGGCAGCTATTGGTCAACTAATTTAATAAGTATATGTATATATCCTACTAATATTATAAATGCGAAAGTTTGTGAGGATGGATGGATGGATGGATGTATGGATGTTTGTTGCTCTTTCACGCCAGAACGGCTGATCGGATCTGAATGAAATTTGGCACAGAGGTAGATTATAGTCTGGAATAACACATGGGCTATATAATTATTATCTCCATAATAACTTAAGGGGGTGAGCAGTATTGCATTATCCATAATCCTCAACTGTTTTACACACAGAACAGAAAAAACAGGTAGAAGTGCTAAGTGACGAAATCTGTATCGGAACCAGTGTCGCCAAACTAACACAATCAAACCATTAATCATACAGTGCACTACAACTACACAATTTGTTTGATTGGTCGTTTCAATTTCAATCACAACTAGCGTAACTCACAGATTCTACATTTTAAAAATATACCTTCGTAGTATTACGATAGGATTTATTTTGCTTCACTCAGAAATAAAATACGACGTTTTGTAATCAGCAATCATACTAGAAATTATTGCCTAGTAAATTCCGCTACTCGTCCATAGATGGCAGTATTTTCAATGGACGCAATAATACACTTAAAAACTGCAGTAATAAGGATTATATTCGCGTCACAGGTCTGTATTTTTTGCTACTCGGCCAAGGAAGAGACACATTAAGCTTTTATCTATATTATCGATATTGATAGATAATCAATTTATTTTGAAAAAAAGTTTGTAGTATTATAAACAAATAATTGTACCTGATAATAATTGTAAATAATAAAATAAAATACAATATTTTATTACTTGCATAAAACTATTTACAACAAACCCAAACAAATAAATACTAACAGAGTTTTCTACGAGAAAATTCTAAGGAGTTAACATAAAAGAGAAATTATATTGACTTTTTACCCGTCTGCGGATGCATGCGTCTTTGGGAAACCTAACACAAGATTAATGAATGATGATACTTTTTTTAAACTACTTCCAACTTAGAGCCAATTAGAATGTTGTAATTATTGCACTGCAGCATAATACTATTTACTAGTGAACATTTTGGATTTCATTTAAACAAATATTATAAATGAGAAAGTTTCTCGATGTCTGTCGCGCTTTCACGTCAAAACTACCGATTGAATGAAATTTGGTACACAGATAGTCTAGAGCCTGAAAAACGACATAGGCTACTTTTTAAGGTTGTGGAATCTTGTGGAACCAGTCAGGATTTAGAAAATACGGATGGTTCGGCGCGGATAGGTGCGTGATGCCATATACTATTTCATATAAAGATTTATAAAATGCGATGACTGCGGCGATTGCGGTGCGGTCAGGTGCGCGTTCATCTTTGGTGCGAAAAAAGGGTTGAAAGGAAGGGATGAAGACATTACTTTTGGTCGCGATAGCCGACATCGGTCGCGGTAACCGACATTCACGCGGACGAAGCCGCGGGCATCAGCTAGTATCTTTATAATAATAATCACTTTATTATTATGGTTTGGTGGTCTCTATGGTCCTTACATTCATACTTTATTTAAACAGGTATATTTCGGTGGTAAAGATGCCATCATACAAAAGAAAAACATAAATTGTCAATATTATTGTGTCAGTTTTTACGTAAAATGTCAATGCAATTCTCAATCATTATTAAAATTTGTAAAAGTTTGATTCTATATTAGCTACAAAACATGTAACTTTAATGTTGTACGGGTACACCTCTCAAAATGAATTTTATGTGATATTATAGGATCTTTGTATTGAAATGTTAAACAGTTTATAACATTGTTTTATTTTATCGATATCTATCGATCAAATCTGCAACCGATCTTAACCACATCACTAATTGAGTAGCATGGAACTTTCGAGAACAAAAAAGATCCTTGTTCAAAATATAACAATCGACATTCGATCTAAAATAAACTTTATTTCAATCGGAAAAGGTTGATTATGATTTTCTAATAATGTGACAGATTGTCACATTTTTAGAAAATTTTAGAAAATTGATATTTACTACGATTTTATTAGAAAACAAATAAAATCGTATCTACCGATGATAGGAAACACCTCCGTTTTCAAGATTTTTTTTTTCTACAGTCATTTTTACGCTCCAAAATCGCACAATACGTGACAATACGGCATATTAATGCAAAAATTAAATAGGCGGGAGACTAGCGACTCGAAGCGATGTCAAAACACGGCTAAGTCAAAAATCTGAGAGTTTGCAGTACACTGCAAAGTTATGACAGCCGTGCTACGCCTACTTTGCATTTCCACTGTTCTTTCTGTTCCGTGGTTTTACAGCTTGATACTGAAAATACGAAATATCGCAAGGGACATCGAGTGTGCTGTGCAATTTTTCACTTTAGGTGCCTGGTGCGAGCGTTGCAAATCCAAGAGAAAGCTGAAGTCCCTTACGTCATTTCAAATTTCCAGTATCGAACCACAATCGAACTGTCAACTGTCATACTTATATTAAAATAGAAGGTCTATTTCAAGCTATTTGTCACTGGTGTTCGTAGCCTAACGGTACAGACACTTACCTGTAAACAAAGGTACGCAAGTTCAAATCACAGTCAGAATTCACTTTTTGTGATGTTTTATTTCCAAAAATGTTCAACATGTTCGCGAGTTCGATCCCCAATCGGTTTTCACTTTTTGTAAGTTCCAGGTATTTGTTTTTATTTTGATGATATATGATTTTCAAATCAATTCAGAGTAGATTAATTAATAAAATCTTCTTTTCATTGTGAATAAAATATTATAAATCTGTAGACGTAGGGTTTCTGTATAATTGAACATTTATTATTTAGAAAAAATTACGTTTTCTTTTGTTGTGTTACAATCATTTTTAAAATTTTTGTATGTAGTCTGTGTGTCTTGGGTGTATTAGTTTATTATAGTATTATCGCGTGTACATTTTAAAAACTAATACCTATGATAAGTTTTTGTTTTATTGTAATTGGTGCTCTCTATCAAAAGATATACGAATTTATAGTATTTGAGAAGAACTTATCATCATTAAGAAACATACATGCAACGACATATATTGCATCGAAAGGGTACTAATTAATAAATGTGTTCACAAGATAACTTTTAAATCGTCTTTTTCAAAAAGTTACGATAGCAAAAGGTACTCTTGATTAGTTTGAATAACGCTGCTTTGAAAATCTACATAGAGTTTTTTTTTGGAGGATGGGAATCATCAAATGACTCCTCCCGCTCTGGGCAAAGTGGTAGGGAATGCCAGAATTCTACTGACTAAAAACCACCCATGTTCCTTCTTTGCCCTTTGTGCTGGGGCCGCGATATCTCTTTCGAACAACCCGCAGCCCCGACGAGCGGCGGCCCTTCCATATTGCTGATATCTCTTTGAGGCGCGCGTAGAACACGACCGTCGACACGGCCTGTCGTCGTCATAAGACGGGCGGACGGCGAGCTAGCCCACTACTTACCGTCCACAGGTCCGCGCCTACGGTGGCCGGAAGCCATCACGTGGCCCTCGACGCCCGGAGCGTCTCCTGTTGCGGCTGGGACGAGAGGTTCTCTCTCTCTCACATTACGCCACCTCTAGCATCATTGCTTCGCCGAAGGAGGCGACGGCGTCCCATCCCCTCTCGCCCCGCACCATGACTTGAACCAGGACCAGACGGGTCGCCGCCGCCGATCGCCGCTAAGAGAACATGACGGGGCTTAACGCGGGGCAGACCTCCACGGTGTGCTCCACCGTGTCCTCCGGCTGATCCTTGCAATGGTAGCATGCGGGCGTTTCCTTCCGCCTGATTCGGTGCAGGAACCTCCCGGAACAACCGACAGCAATGTGCAACACAATGCCATGAAATAACACCGGGAGGTGGAGTGGGTAACTCCGCTACCGCGGCATGTAGTGCCTCCGCGCGCCATCCATGCAGGAATCTACATAGCTTAAGGTGTGTGTTTGCTTCCCATGCATTAAGTTTTGGCAGTTTAACTTCGTCTTCGACAGATGGCATTGTTCATTTGACACCATTTACTGAATTGCGGTGTTAATATTTGTCGTGAATAGTCAACAAAATAATACAAATTGACAAGTACACAGTAAGAAAAAAAACAGCTGTAAAATAAAAACCTAAGTAATTAAAATTAGATAAGAACCACGACATAAATCTATTTGTTCAGTGCGGGGATCGAATACAGTACATGCAGCGTCACAGTCAAACGCCGAGGCACTGCGTCAACCGTGCCGTCTTATCGCTGTGGCTTCCTCGGGCATTGCTGCAACTTTGCTTAAGAGTTTGTATGATGCTGTTTTGGTGATATTGGGCGATCTAGATCTCGGTATATAAATGACCTAAGAATTCGGTATTTGGACACCATTAAACTTGGACTTATAATCTTTAAATCTGTACAAGCGAAAACACGATTGGATGAAAAAACCTCGATAGAAAAAAAATACTAAAACAACTCGTTTTGCACTTATTTAGAGTTGGATCTCTGAAACCTTAAGGAATTTAGTGACGATTTTTACATAATAGATAGGTAACTATATTATCTCAAATCGTGCACATTTTTTTTATTAATTTTCTACATGGTTTTCTCGTAATTAGCATTCCTGTGATTGGCGTTTACGTTATTTTATTCTAAGCGAGCGCACATTCTTTCTGTCTCACGTTTGGAGCGCGGTAGTAATAGCGCTATCCTTTTCAATTTGTTCAATAGGGACATTCAGTCTGCTGCGGCAGTTGTTGCGAGGCGAACCTATGTTTGGCGACATTACAGACAGCGGACTATTTTCTACGCAATTATTTTGAATTATTTTGTTTAGTTATTTTGTTTTTGTTTGTTTTGTTTTGTTTTATTTGTGTATTAAAAAACAAAGAACATATTCTTTGTTTTTTAATTTTAATGTAGCCTATAACACTCACGCCATCAAGAAAAGAAACCCGCTCAGAAGCTTACAAAACGTTCATACAAATCAAACGCCGAACATAGTAAGAGTAATTTTAGTAATAAGTACTAAATATTTCTAAAACTATAAAATATAGAAATATCTTACTACCCATGAGTTATCAGTTCGAATACGCTCAGTTTTTTCGAACACTTTTACAACTGCTAAAACAGCTTGTTTGGTAGAGGGATGGACTGCCATAAAGCAGTGCCCTGGTTCGAACCCCATGTCTAATTTTTATTTTTGTGACATTGTATTTTCTTTTTATTCAAAGTACTGTGATGTAGATAATATTTATCAAATACTTTTTTGAATACTAAATAAAAAGTTACATTATAAATATTCTTACAGGAAAAAGAAAGCTATTTTCAATGCGTAAGTATCGTAGACACCATAACTTGGCTTGTTTAGATTGGGGTAGACTAGTTGGCCGACTACTCGGCACATCCGTATAAAAATGGAAAAAAAATTATGGTAATGATGTTATTTTTTTAGGAGTATCATAGATTCTCGCCTCGAAATGTAATGTTACCATACTACAGCGTAGTAAGGACAGTCCGGATTAGAGTTTCAAATAAAATTACTTGAGAGATGATATTGACATAGTTGTAGCACAGTATAATTATGGACAGTACCGAAACTAAGCCTAGTTGATACGATAACTACCTACGCTCCATTGAAGCCATAGGGTTGTCCCTTTCAATGTTGATGATATTGTTTTTTTTTTCTTAAATATTTTTATTCTGTTGTGATCAATGAATCGAATTGAAATTAAATAACTAGCTTACTACAACTAGTAACGTGCATAAATAATTAACATAATTTATTAATATTAAGAACGAATATATTATTAAGTATATTGTTTTAAATTATTATTATCAATGAACTTTCCTTCATATCTTACTACACAGTTTTAGACTAATTAAATGTTATTTAATGTTATTATTACGTAAAGTTGGACCAGTGTAAAAATTTTTTTTTTGTGATAAGTTATTCTCACTTAAATATCACGGGGGTGGCAGAGGGGAGTAAAAATTTTGGTCCTTTTTTGTCTAGGATGCTCCGTTTTCGAGATATTTCAATATTTTTTTTTTTTACAGAAACTTTGAACGCCCATAACTCTGAAACGGTGCATCGTAGGACCGCAGCGCGCCACCGCTTGCTACGTTGTTATACGTATTATAATAATATTACCCCGTTCTGGCCCCGTTGGTATTCGTTGGGCGTGTTGTTGAGTTAGACTGCTAGACATTATAATGATAACACGTAGGCAGCGTCGGTATAACAAACAAATAAAAATTCATTATGATCGATCACAAGGACATAATAGGTATTATTCGTTACCTATCTATATATCATAATAGGTATTATTCGATACCAACCATAATATAATACATATTTGTAATGTACTCGCCAAGACCTTTTATTTGATACCAAACTTCCTATGATTATCTCAATTTAATATTTTTTGAGGTAAGTTTTTGACATTTAAATTCTGTCATAAAAAGATTTTATAAAATTTATATAGCCTATGTCACCCGGGCTATTCTTACGAATCTATTGACACCTAATTTATTAAAATCCGTTCAGTAGTTTAGGCGCTACGGTGGAACATACATACATACATAGACTGCCAAAATCATTACCCTTCCTTTTGGCTTCGCCATAGTCGGGTAAAAATAAGACAAGTACACACGGCTACACATCAAGCTATACAAAACCAGTATAATCTGATCGTTCATTGTGCGAAAAGATCTAGTAAAATGAGGCCAAGATTAACTGGTTTTGTATAGCTTGATGTGTAGCCGTGTGTACGTACAGCCTGTCTATAAAGTCATGAAAATAAATGAGGGCGCTGCGGTCGTGCAGACTCGTGCACATAGCAACCCTGTATAGTGTGACTAAAATGGTTTTGATACTGGCACATTATTTTGTACTAGAAGCAAACCTGGTTTTAATTAAAATCTGTTATCTTATTAAAAAAATACCAGCCCATTACTGTCTCACTACTGGGCAAAGACCTCTTCTCAACAGAGAAGGCACGATCACTGATCACCACGCATGCTCAAGACGGGTTGGCGATTTCAAACTTATAATAATTACAAGTCCAGATTTCTTCACGATGTTTTCTTTCCGACCTTCATTGAAATAAAAATGAGTAAATAGAAGAAAAATGTTCGCACATATTTTTTATTAATGTTATGTTTTAACTTTTATACCACTGTATGCCCATTTTCTCTTGCCCGTTTTGCTGCAATATGTTGTTCGATTAGAGCCTTTCTGTTATTTTGACACTTCTTGTAAGAAAATCCAATCGATATCAAAATTTTACGCAGAACTTCTAGGCTACATTTAAAATCCAGATCTGTTTTAGCGTTTTATGTTGAAGTCATCCATTTCTTTATTAGGACGGCCTGATCTGTGTTTGCCTTCATCTACAATACGCTTCACTGTACTCTCAGATTTTCCTGAAAGAAACATTTAAAAAAAGATGTAGGTAAGTAATATCTAACAGAAAATAGATCGCACTATTTTTATTTCAAACATGTTAAAACTTATTCATATTTAAAATCACCGGTAAATTTGATTACCCAAAAGTATCAAAAGTTAACGTCGCACTACATTATGAGCTACTTACATTTGCAATCTAACCTATAAATGCGCAATGTAAACAATGCTTATTTTAGACTTAAAATCGTATATTTAGTAAATTGGTGACTTCTGGTAGATAAAAAACAAACAATAACACGATTACATACCTGTTATAGCTGCTGTTCGATTATAAATATCATCCAAATTTGATAAAATTTGTCCAGCTTGGTGTTCTAACAAACATCGCTAATATACTTTGAAATAATTTCCTGAGCTCCACTCCTATTTGTTTTCCTAATATTTAACACGTTTCTTCGAAGTTTTGTCGACGTAGATTTGAAAAACATTAAAAAATGGAAAAGATAATATTATCAAGATAAATAACAAGTTGATGACAGCCGATGACATTTGATGTACTATGATTTAGTGTTACCCTACTTTTGAATAATCTTAGTTCCTCAAACATTAATTTCATGACTTTATAGACAGACTGTTTTTAATATGACGAGTAGGATATATCGTGTTGTTTTTGGTTTTATGAATTCGTTAATAACGTATCCAGAGATAATTTTTTTTAATTACCTGGAAACTTTGAAAGATAAGACTATAATAATAGATATATAGATAGAATACTCTTTATTATGTACACCAAATTACAAAAAAAAACAGTAGTAAAACATTTTACAAGGGGTGACACAATGGTAATTTTACTTACTAGTAGGTAGGCATATAATGTGTGTCTTTTTAATGGATAAGTATTTCTTTATATGTCCCGAAAAAAACATGGGTTTTTAATTAAATCTATCAATCAAAAAACAACACGCATGTTTATTGAACACTTTCTATTCAATTCACAAAGTATTTTATTTGTTTTAAAAAGTATAATTATTTACGATCACAAAACTATATGGAAGCACAAAGTAGGCACATGTAATTAAAAATACTGGAGGCGGGCAGCCCTTTCGCATGTTTACGTACCGCGCGGCTGTAGGCATTTATTTCAAGGACACGGCCGAGTCACACTACCTACTGTACGATATTTATACTGTGCTAATGTACCTTAGATCTCCGCATCCAAGGTCAACTTTTTTTTGAAACTCTAATCCGGACTGTCCTTACTACGCTGTAGTATGGTTACATTACATTTCAATACTCACCTCGTCTCTGCATTTTCGAGGCGAGGATCTATGTTATTTGGTATGTATACTCCTAAAAAAATAACATCATTTCCATAAAATAATAGTTATTTGTTATACAAGAGTGCAAAGTTGCTTTTTAACCGCGTGCTCAATTTTGATGACCGAGGAAGCGAAGGATTCTAAAATTGAATCACGAGCGGAGCGAGTGATTCAAAATTAGAATCCTGAGCGTTAGCGAGGGAATCAAAAGAGCACGAGGTGAAAAATCTTTGCACTCGAGTGCAACACGTAACTTTTCATCCCACCTCAGCGAGGAAATGACTAAATGCAAAAAAAAAGCATTTACAATCACAAGATACTTTTATTTCAGTTTAAGTATTATCTACTACATTATGATAGCTAAGTATTACAGAAAAATCTTTAAGTTATAACAAAAATACTTAGGTATAATTAAGAAATATTTAGAGTAACGTTGCTACAGTTACTTAAGTTGAGTGTAATATTTTTGTTAGGTCCTGTAATGTTGGTGTTAGTGACTTGTGTACTATTTTTCGGTAAACTATCTGTCATACCTAATAGTTCTACCGATTCATCTGATTCCCTTGGCGTAAATGTTGGCGAGAGAGGGCAATGGCTACGTATTTCGTAACGGCTCATTTTTGATGTAGAAGGGCCAGTCCAAGGATCTGACTGAGGCTCTTTCAGTGTTATGGCTCCTACAATGCCTTTACATATTTTAGACTTATTTTGAATGGAATCCTCTATATATCCCTCCACAACCGCATTAGACTTCCAGCCTCCATGGCGCTTAAGGGACAGGAGATCAGCTCCTGAATCGGCCAAAAGTGTGGCTGAAGTTCGTCGGAAACAATGGCCCGTGTACAACAGGGGTTCTGGAATTTCAAGAAATGTTGCTATTTCTCGCGGGATACTGCCAATTTTATTAGCACCCATAGGTTGTCTTACACACTTTCCGTTGCGATATTGTAGAAAAAATCGCTTGATTGGAGTGTTAGGCGGGCGGAAGTCTTGATATTTCTCAACAATTTTTACGTATTCCTTGCGAATGACGAAGTTCCGGTCTCTTTTTGTCTTTGTATTATGTAAATGAAAACAAAAGAGAGACATTCAGATGAATTACTATTAAAGTATGTAATTCATCTGAATGTTTCTCAAGGTTTGTGACATTAAGTTGTGTTAGTTCGACATGCTCCGTTTATACCAATAATGAGAACAACCTGTATAGTCCACCCAATAAATCACCCATAAGGAGTTGTAGAGTGCGTGAGTTAGACCCTAAGTGATTTCTTCAGAAAATTGTTCAGGGTGCTTAGAGAGTTAACATACTAAAAGTCCTGACATCTAGGGGTTGAGGCGGAGTGGGGGGAGGGGGTTAAAGTTCCCATTTTTTAGTTTTTCGCTAATATCTTTTAAACGGTGCGTCATGGAGATAAGAAGTCTTCTACGCAATGAAAGCTTATAAAATTATGTACAACTTTTATCTTATACACTTTTTCACATTCTTACCTATTTTCGAACTACACATTCCGGAAAAGTGAAAATTGAAAAAAAAAACTACTTGAATTGAACACTACCTTTTGTATACTACTTCCTTCACGTTATTTGGGGATAAAAAGTATCTTATATCTTAAAAAAAATATAAAAAATAATATTCTGCGATCTTTTACAAGCCCACCTCCACGCACAGTGAGGTTGTAGAGGCTGGGAAGATGTGCTTCCTCAAATGGTATGGCGCACCAGCAAGACTGACCTCCCTCAATAAGTACCGATACCAGTGATTACCAGTACGCTGGTGAAAATTTGGAAAAAGTGTATAAGACAAGTGTAGATAAAAGTTTTGATATCCTAACGGCTGTACAGATTTGGATAAAATTTAGTAAATTGATATAGTAGGAGTTGATTTAAGATAGTTGAGTAGATTCCCGCCGGGGCCGCGGATTTTTGTACTAGATTACGTAGCCTCGGCGCAAGGGCAAAGAAGGAACATGGGTTCGGTTTTTAGTCAGTAGAAGTCTGACACTCCCCTTCGCTCTGCCCAAGAGCGGGGGGGGGGTCATTCGATGATTTTCCACCCACCAAAAAAAAAAAAAATAACCCTCCTTTTGGGCTTCGCCGCAGTCGGGTAAAAAGATAGTTGAGTAGATACTGAATGCGCAAGCTGCGCAACTGACTTACTTTTGCCGCCAAATATACGGAATACCTGATTCCGTATAGAAACTTTTCAATTTCAGATGCTGTAAAAACCTTCGATTTTTTTATGAGACTCTTTTTAAAAAAGCCACTAATTTAGGATAGGTGTCGATAATTATGTATGTCTTTTTTCATCTTTATGGGCCCGATGTAGATTTTCTAGCGTCCGTGTCCTGGCTACGTTTCAGCCACCTCTTTGGGGAAACTGAAGGTTTTGTCTGTGCAATTATGGACGAAGTTATGTTGACGAACAACTATGTTGCTTTTAACATTGAATACGTACTCCATAGAGTGCTTGATTTCTTGGACTCGGATAGTTCAATAAAATAAGCCAGCAAAACGTTTTCTGAGAAAGATTTGGCTCCTTTAGCTAGTCGCCACGTGTTGATCATGTCGTATTGTTTCAAATATTTTTCGCTTGATTGTTGAGGAAGAAAGCATTATTAACAGTTTCAGTCAATTCTGTTGGCGTCAAATAAACTTCTTCGTCGCTAGAATCACTCATTTTAGGTTTATCACTTGTTCCTAACGTTTTAACAATATGACCTGAAAAGAAAATGGCGCGCGCAAAGCAAATTAAAAAAAAAGTACACCAAGAAAGTTCCGAGTCAAACACAAACAAATTAAAAAAAAGAGGTTGTATGATAAATTCGGCACCATAGAGAATAATCGAATGAATGAATGATCGGTGATAAGTGTGAATGTTCGGTATGATGTTTTGAATTCACAGACTTAGCTTGCACACGATGTTCTAAATTCAAATTACTTTATCACTCTAGAGGATAAAAACGGCTTTTGCACTCAGATATCGAAGAGCAAAAAGACTCTTTCCGAGATGGGGGGATGAAAAAGTATTTTATAGGGATGTGCCGAGTAGTCGGCAAACTAGTCTGCCCAAATCTAAACAAGCCATGCTAAGGTGTGTAGATACTTACGCATTGAAAATAGCTTTCTTTTTCCTGTAAAAAATATTTTTAATGTAACTTTTTATTTATTATTCAAAAAGTATTTGATAAATATTATCTACATCACAGTACTTTGAATAAAAAGAAAATACAATGTCACAAAAATAAAATCTAGACTTAGGATTTGATCCAGGGCAGTGTTGTATGCCAGTCCATACCTCTAACAAACACGCTGTTGTAGCAGTTGAAATGGTGGTCGAAAAAACTGAGCGTATTCGAACTGACAACCTCATGGGTAGTAAGATAAACTCTAATTTATAGTTTTTTAGAAATAAATACATGTTATTATTAATTATTATTCTTATTTGTTTTACTTAGGTACTCGAATCAGCTGATAAGTAGTTTACTCAAACAAAATCGCTATCACCTTGCGTAGCTTAGGTACCCGCCGGGTGACCGCGAGCAATACTGTGCGAGCGAGATGAATGATTTTTTTACGAATACGTTTTTATATACATATTATGAATCAAGCTGTCGACTAGCTGGGCGGTCAGGGCACCGCAGTTCAAACTCGGTCGTACTCGACTCACACACTCGATCGCGGCCTATGCGCAGTGCGCGGTGCGCCGCGCTGCCGCGCCGGGCGTCATGCCACCGCGCATTATTGAAGAGGGGGCGCGGGCGAGAGGTACGAAATCGCTCGCGTTGGGCTATATTGCAGGCTCTTAACAATGGCCAGATTGCTCTTTCCGTTTACAAATTGCCGCTGAATCTTACCCCAACTTGCAACATCACCAAAAATCTGCGACTGGCCATGGAACAGATGTCTTTGCAAATAAGCTGCTTTAAACAGGAGAGAGTCGAGTGGAATTAGATGTAGATGCGTATAATCCACTTTCCGAAGAGTTTTCGCATCCAGAGCCAACAGAAGATGAACTTGCCATGCACGTTTTCATAATTTGGAGTAATGTTCAAGCGCTATGTAGTAGGGGGCGTTTGATGTCTATAGATATAATATTGCCATCGACCGGGCACGAAAACCACGCCCCGTGGCCTGGCCTCTACTGCGAAAAAACTTTGCAATCAAACCACGGACCTCATCGTCAGTAGTTGCACTTGGGACCACTCGATCAACGAGACAGTCACACATAAAAATTTCCCCGTGAACGAAGTCGCGGGTAGCAGCTAGTGTTATCATAAAAGTAAACTAAACGAGTAGCAAAAAGTAGGTCGCGGCGTTAGCAATTTGCCTGTACGTGAGCCGTACAATGATGGTGATTCAATTTTACCTTAAAATGATAGAACAAGAAATATTGCCAGTGTATTAGGTCCCCTAGCCTTATCAGTCGTATCTTAGCGTGGGTCGTAGTAAACCTGTTACCTAAAGATTAATTAAGATACATAATACATTTACACTAATTAAAAGAGCTTGACTGTTTTGTTCATAAAGGTACAGGTGTCACTGTCAACATGAGTTATCCACCAGTTAGGTACCTCTTTGGAAAATCAAAAAGATTAATGACACAGTATAATGATTATATTATATCTTTATATTTGGAGTTGTCACCTGCAGTGTGGTTAGAAATTAGAAACGCTTAACAATGGTATTGTCATTATTAAGTCAGATTTCTGAATTTCGTTTACTTTAGATGATGGAAAACGGTTTTGTTTAAACATAATAATTATTACATCTGAAATCCCCGAAGGGTTAGGCAGAGGCGCACTTAATACACTCACTCACACACATATAAATATATTAAATATATATTATATATTATTCGAAATATATTTCGTCAATTATGTTTAAGTTCCATGTAATAGGGGCGAGTCTATTGCTATCAACCGGGCACAAATCCAACTTGGTGGCTGCTACTGAGGAATTTCTGATGGAAAAACCCAATAACAATTTCCCCGACCCATGATTCGAACCCAGGCCGCCAACAAGCACTTGCGACTGCGACTACTAGACCAACAAAGAAATTTCATTTAAATTTTTAAATTACATTAAAAATGGCAGCTGTGGCCCAGTGGTGGCGACCCCGACTTACAAACAGTAAGTCGTGGGTTCGAACCCAGGCAGGCACATTACTTTGTGTAATTTATTTCATCACCGCTGCTCTCAAAACGGTGAAGGAAAACATCGTGAGGAATGTTTTAGAACCAAAAAATTCTAAGACATGTGACATCTACCAATCCGCACTGGGCCCGCGTGGTAGATTATAGCCCATCCCTCTCCTAGAGAGGAGGCCTGAGTCCCTGCAGTGGGAACATTATAGGCTGATGATGATGATGATGATGATGATGATGATGATTAAAAATGGCCAGTTATCATCTTCCTGCCCTTATCCCTAGCCCAGTACTTTGTCAAATAAGGTATTTCTACTTTACCTCCCAGAAAGCAGCTTTATACTATTTTGGCATAATCTTATTTTAGATATAGATAAAACATAAGTGCAACGAACTCAGGATATAACACCAAATAAAACCAATAAACAATCCCAAGTAAACATAGCTAAATAGGCCAAAAATACATCGGGGCGCCGAACCTTTGGTCAAAACTCGGCCACTTTTATTCACTTCAAAGTTTTATTTCAAACAATTTACATTTAAATCGGGTAGAACGATCTTATAGACACGCAACCAAGTATTTTATACATAAAATTTGACATCCTATGGCCTCAAGCCATTTGTAAATTAACTTGTTGACATCTCATTGCATAAATAACGAATCATTCTTACTTTCCGAGTTATATTATCTCTATCTTTGTCAACATAGTTAATTTTCCCTCTTTGTAAGCATGAACTGTGTAATGAGCAATGTAAATACTTGTGGCATAATGTTTCAAAACTTCTCTTTCGTAAGTAAAATGTGTTGACCGTTTCCGTGCAAATTAAGCGTTTTAAATATATATATTTTTATTTTTGTAGGTTTATTTTGTTATACTGCTCAATAAACAGCGGAGGAACAGAATTATATATTTATTTATCTATACAGGAAGGTGCCAACAATACGACAATAAATGAAACCACTGGTAGTTCTAGTTCACAGGAACATTTTTAAACTATCAAATAAATCCTAACACCGAAAGTTAGAACAAACATATACGTCAGACCCAAGAACGATTATGAATGGAGTGCCACAGGGAAGTATTCTTGGACCTCTCTTGTTTATCATCTACATAAACGATCTACCAAAAATTATAAAACAGGAAATGATACTATTTGCAGACGATAGTACAGCTATTTTTACGAACAAAGATAAAGACAATTATGAAAACGACATTAACGAATCACTTGAAGATATCATAAAATGGTTAAAAGTAAATAATCTAAAAATAAATATTGACAAAACAAATTATATGACTTTCACAAATAAAAATACTAACTCAGGAAAAAATCTGAAAATACATTACAAAGGCGAACAATTAAAAGAAGTGAACAACACTAAGTTTCTTGGTATTTATATTGACTCTGGGCTAAATTGGAAACTTCAGGTTGATCATGTTTGTAAAAAATTAAACCAATTTTCATATGCCCTTTACATGCTAAGAAAAATTGTTAACGAGAGAGCATTACTTAGCGCTTACCATGCATACGTAGGGTCTACAATCAAATATGGTATTCTTTTTTGGGGCAATTCAACCAACAGAGAATATGCTTTTAAGGCCCAGAAAAAGTGTATTAGGAGTATATGTGGGCTTAAACAAACCGATTCATGTAGAACAGAGTTTCCAAGACTACACATTTTAACGCTTCCATCACTATACATTTATGAAGCAGCAGTAATGATAAAACGCGATTTAAATAAATATGACACATTGAGAAGTGCACGGTATAAACATGAATTAAGTGGAATTAAGTGTAGGACAGTTAAGTTTAAAACGAGTATATTTGGGATAGGTGTGAAAATTTATAACAAACTTCCAAAAAATGTAAAAGGTACTATAACCACAGAATACATAATAGTACTACGTACAGAAGGGACACTCCCTTCCCCGCGCTCATATTAAATACCGCACCTCACCCCGCACTTCGAGGTATTCGTCGTCGACACTTGAGCATTGGCTCGCGCTCGTATTAGTCGTCGTTCGGTTTTCGCGACGCAGACCGTTGCACTTTCCGCGCCATTTTTTAGGCTACGATAACCCTACTAGAGTTTACGCACACTTTTGCACGTGCACGTCGTGCACAAACGTTATTTGTTTATGTAGTAGTAATAGGTAATTATTTTGCGGGCGTTGTATGGAGTGTCCGAGGTGTGCTATAACCTTAAATAGTTTTAAAAAAAGTCTAAAGGAATTTTTGATATGTAAGGCATACTATTCAATTAATGACTTTTTTAATGACAAAAATATTGATGACTTTGATTGACCTTTAGACAATGACTGAATGAGTACCTAATTTAATTTGTATGACATAAATCAATAATTTAATTTGAATGACATTAACGAATAATTTAATTTTAATGACATCAATGTATCATGTAATTATCATGAAATCAATTGGATAATTTAATTTGTTTATCTGACTACGTGAACTTGTAACTATATTAATGCATGATGAATGATGGACGCTGACTTAGAGCGAATAATTGTTTTGAAATTCAGTAAAATGTAGTGAATGTTATAAATGTGGAACCAGCATCAAAAATTGTACACCTTATAGGTATGTTGCAGCGATCCAATATATTGTAATCATAAGACCTAATATTTCACCTGTGACAAACAATAAATAAATTTGAATTTGAAATTAAAAAAAAAAAACTAAAAAACTAAATAGCATAAAACTGTAAACAAAATACAACACAATTTACAATCAAATATTGGTTTACTAACCTTAGGAATAATTTGCACCGATTAACGTGTTTGGAAAAAAAAGGATTTTTTTTTTGGCAAAAACATTTAGGTAGGTTGGTGCCAACGATTTCGGTGTTAGGATTTATTTGATAGTTTAAAAATGTTCCTATGAACTAGAACTACCAGCAGTGGTTTCATTTTTCATATCATGACGACTTACAAATTCGTAAATCGTCATTTTTGATATTTCTGACATCCACGCGGACAAAACCGCGGGCAAAAGCTGGTTTGAAATAAAATCACTTCGGTAATTCTATGAATATGATGATCTATATTACATCATTTGCCCAGACTTTTCCCAACCATGTTGGAGTTGACTTCCAGTCTTACTGGATTCAGCTGAACACCAGTATTTAACTTTCTATTTTATTTCTATTTTACTTTCTAACACAGGCTACATATATGGCAACACTACACGAGTGACATGTCAAATTTTTGTTCCGTGATTCTAAATTAGATTTACCTAATTAATAATTAAGTTAAAATAAGGTGTAATATTATGTGTAATCGTATTATAAATGCATATATCCTTAGCAAAAGTGTTTTCTTGCTATTGGAATCAAGTAAATAAAGTTTTTTCGGAGACACGGTTACCGGTAACCTTCAATCAACAGCTGACGTTCAAAGTTTCGAACTACGGATTTTACTACAAGGGGAGTATTATTCATTTTAATGTTATTATTAGCACGTAAACATCACTTTTAACTCTGTAACACACTCATATAAAAAATATGCTGAATCAGTATCCTGTATTGGTTGATATTAGCTTTGTTTACAACTTGGGATCGTAAAAATCATAACCTGTGAAGATTAATTCCACAATTCTGTTAGTTTTTTCGATCTTTTCACTAACTAATTAAAATAGAACGTTCATAACCGTTAATTTGTTTTGTCCTAAGTTAATTTTTTATTTTTTTTTATTTTATTCTCTCAACCTACCCACTCAACATAAACTAAATTTCATTCTAATTCAGTAAAAGCAATAAAATTACATTTCAAGCAGGATAATATCCCTTCAATATTATCTCTTTGAGTTATTAAAGCAGCCTACCTCATTTCGTTTAGTAAACATAAACTTCTTTCCTATTTTTATTTGTTGTTTTTCCCTACATCTCTAAATTCTCTTTATTGGTCTATACTATTAGTTCTCACCGTTTCCTTATTTCCAATTTTCAGTAACCAATCCGGAAACCATGCCAGTTATGACGCGGAAGGCTACTGCCCTAGAAATGGAACAAAAATTAAGAACGGCCCTCCAAGAGCTTAAGGACTCAAAACTCCAATGTCAACAACTATTACAGGAAAGAGATGACAGTGAGGAGGAGGTCATTAACGTTAACACCAAAAACTCAAGCTTAAAACGGGAGCTAGTAGACCTTCATCAGGAATATTTGAATGTTGTTGATGAACGGGATCAACTGAGGGTGGTCACGGATGGGTTCAAAAACTGCAGCAACTTGTATGAGGAGGCTTTACGTAAAATTAGGGACCTTGAGGATGAATTAATCCATGCCAATGTTCAACTTTTAAATTTGAAAAAGGAAAAGGATCACACTCAGGCTTTAGAAACTGACCATTTGTACAATGAATTAGTTAATACAAATACCAATCCTAATTCCATTGTTACAATAGACCTTACAGAGGACACAATATTGAAACTTAAATGTCATAAAATGAGTAAAAATAAAATTAAGAAATATGCGCGATTGAACAAAATCATTAAAAAATGTAATCAATATAGGAAAAAACAAAAACACTTTTCCAAAAATACTCAATTAAGGAATGAACGTGTTTCTCTTCTTAATAAATTAAATAACTATCAAATTAAATTGGAAGATAGTATAAATATTTATGAAATAGACACTCAGCATTTGCAATCACAAATACAGGTTCTGACCAAGTCACTACAGTCTTTATCTAGTAGGTATGAAACTTCAAAAACTCAAATTAAAGACCATATCCTTGCGACAAATGAATTACTGACTCTAAGCAACACTCAGTGTACTTGTCAGTGGTCATCCAGGCTTGATGCCCTCCAGCCTGAGGCAACAGAGAACCCGTCCCTTGCTGTGAGTACTCAAGGCTGTATCATCAGTCAAGATACAATACCTAACTTACTACTTAATGATTCACAAGTGGCACAGCCTGAGGTAGGTAGTTTTGTATTTCCAAACAGTCATGATTTTGGTAATTCAGTTATGTTTTCTGATAGTATAGGTAGAGGGCTAGGTAAATTAATAAGTAACAACATGACTTATTCTACAAAAAATTTTTGTATGCCAGGGTCAACATACAAACAGATAATGGCATCGGTAACAAAAACTGTTTGTGATCCAAGTACTACTATTACCATATTTGTTGGGAATAGTTCTAGGATTAATAAGAAAGTCATCACTGACTATGTATCAGAGTTGTTAAAGTTAAATTGCGGTAAAATAATATTATGTGCTTTTCCTTACTTTGAAAAATTAAGTGCAAGATCAAACAATTATATACACATGCTTAACAAGCATGTCCATTTCTTAGTCAGTCACCATTGTGACAAGCTTATGTTTTTAGACATCAACGTTTTAGTTGAAAATCTTAGGTCGACGCGGAATACAGTGTATCTGCCTCTCAGATTTAGACATCAAATAGCTAGGCTATTAAGTATTAGTATTGACGCAGACTTATGTAATATGTCGAAGTCTTCTTTTATAATTAATACTGCATCTATTAGTACTAATTCTAGTGTACAAGAGGTGACCTTAGATAATTTATATAGCACTAGTGCTATAAATGTTTACAAACTTTTTACGGAGGAGGATTCATATGTCACCATGGATAATTCTCAATTAGGGTCTATTAGTAATAGTATCTTGTCATCTGGTGATTGCACACGAGTCACAGGACTCACTACAGATGATAATACTAATTTAAACTAGATAGTAAGACAACAGAAGATACTAGTACCATTAATGTTATACCAAACCACAACAATGTACCTTCTGGCTCTCAAAGACCTAAATGTAAAAAAGGGGCTAAGCAGAATGACTTGCAATTATTTCATCAAAATATTCAAGGTTTCTCTTCAAAGCAACTTGAAATTGAATTGTTTTTAGAAAGAACAAAGTTTGAAATTGTTTGTTTCACGGAGCATTGGCTAAGAGACCATGAGATGCTAATTAATTACGCAAATTACAGTGTGGGCAGTTGCTTTAACCGTAAATCTAAGATTCGTGGGGGTTCATTAATCTTAATTAAAAATTGTATTAAATTTAAAACTCGTAGTGATATTGTTAATCTATCGGTTGAATATAATATTGAACTGTCTTGTGTTGAGCTCGATAAGCATATAATAGTGTGCGTTTACAGACCCCCAAATTATCAAAACTACTCTATATTTGAGTCAGTAATGGAAGATGCTTTAGCAAAACTTGCTACTAGTCATAAATCTCTAGTTATCTGTGGTGATTTTAATGTTAATATTTTAGACAAAAATTCGAATACCAGTAGATTTTTACATCTTTTTAAATCATTTAATCTGTTAAACGTGTTTTCAGAACCAACCCGAATTACTGCAAATTCTGCTACATGTATTGATAATGTTTTTTGTGGTTGTGAATACTTGGAGAAATCCATTGTAAATTACCTACCTTCTGATCACAGTGGTCAATCCGTGGTTTTCGAGTCCTACACACCAGTACAAAAAATACAAATTTCATCTAGACAAATAACACCTAGCAATTTAAATAAGTTTAATGATCATTTGATTAGTAATTTAGGCATTCCAAGCCAGATTATTGACAATGTAAATCTATTTTATGAGGAATTCTTTTCGGTGATTCACACGGAGTTCAATAATACAATAAAAACGAAAACTAAATCTATTTGCCCTAAGTTTGTGTTCAGTGACTGGGCAACTAAGGGCATTAGGAAAAGTAGGGAGCGATTGTTTGAGCTGTACGGTCTTAAGCCTTACATTAACTCAGAAACTTTTAATAAATATGTTGCAACTTACTCTAAAATCTTCAAAAATGCTTGCAAAGTAGCTAAAGCCTTATTCATTAGCAACAAGATTAAATCCGCCGATAATAAAATAAAGACGGTTTGGAAAATTATCAATAGTGAAACGAATAGAAATAAAAAAATTAATAATGATTTCACTCTAGAGACTTCACGTGGCCCTTTAAATTCTAAAAACGAAGTTGCTCAAGAATTTGTAGATTTCTTCACTAGTATCCCACTTAAAACTACTGAAACCTTAAATTCATCACCCTTGCTTTCTATTGAGTTATTAAGAGCGAACGTTACAGCCTGCCCGGTTGAGTTTCAATTTAAACATATAAACCCCATAGCAGTCATTAAAGCTTTTAAGGAAATTAAAGTCAAATTAACCGAAGATCTATGGGGACTGTCGATTAAAGTTTGTCAAGCTATTATTGAGACTGTAGCTCCGTATTTAGCCTTAATATTTAATTTGTGTGTGGACCAGGGAGTCTTCCCGGACCTTATGAAATACAGCAAGGTAATACCACTTTTCAAATCCGGTGACAGTAAAGACACCAATAACTATAGACCCGTATCCGTTTTGCCAGTTTTCAGCAAGGTGTTTGAAAAGGTGATGCTTAATCAGATGCTCATCCACTTTAACACCAATAAAATCTTACATGAGAAACAGTATGGTTTCACCAAAGGACGTTGTACGACTGACGCCGGTGTCACCTTATTAAAACATATATTTACTGCGTGGGAAGAGTCACAAGATGCCATAGGGATCTTTTGTGATCTCTCGAAAGCATTTGATTGCGTCAACCACGAAACCCTTCTCATAAAGCTTGAACATTACGGTTTAGGGAAACTTGCGCTCAGTTTAATGAAATCGTATTTAAACGATAGACATCAGCAAGTACAAATAAATGGTGTCAATTCAACGGGCTTAAAAGTAAGTATGGGTGTGCCACAAGGTTCCATATTAGGTCCCTTTCTCTTTTTAGTCTATATTAATGATCTACCCCATTTATTTAAAAACCAACCTGAAATGGTATTGTTTGCCGACGATACTTCTTTAATATTTAAGGTAAACAGACGTGCCACAAATCTAGATGACGTAAATAACGCCCTACTGCAGGTTCATAATTGGTTCACCGTCAATAATTTAGTCTTAAATGGGAAAAAAACGAAGTGCATAAGATTTGCTCTACCAAATGTCAAAAGTACTGATTGTGACATAGTATTGAATCAAGAGACACTAGAATTTGTCGATGAAACTGTTTTCTTGGGGATAACGATTGACTCGAGGCTACAGTGGGGTCCGCATTTAACATCTCTTGCAGGACGGCTGAGTTCAGCAGCATATGCTGTTAGGAAAATCCGCCAATTTACTGACGTAGATACCGCGAGACTAGTCTATTTTAGCTATTTTCATAGTGTTATGTCATACGGTATTTTACTATGGGGACGGGCTGCAGACATCGAGTCTATATTTATTCTGCAGAAAAGAGCCATTAGAGCCATATATGGTCTACGAAGGCGCGATTCTCTGAGAGAACTGTTTAAGGAAATTAACATCATGACAGTACCTTGTCAATACATCTATGAAAACATCATGTACGTTAGGAAAAATCTGCATTTGTTTAGCAAAAGAGGTGATAGACACCACTATAATACGAGGAATAGGGACCAACTAGTTCAGCCAGGTTTCAGGCTAGCTAAAGTAGACTCATCTTTCATGGGGTACTGTTTAAAATGTTACAATAAAATACCCCCTCACATTCTTCAACTGAGTGAGACGAAATTTAAAACTTGTGTAAAACGCACACTATGTAGGCAAGCATACTATAAGTTGGGGGATTACATTGATGATAAAAATGCTTGGCTCAATGCTGGTCCTGCTCCACAACCTTAGGGGCAAATAAATCGACTATCATGTGAAGTTATTGTAGAGGCTGCAGAAGATTGTAAAAATATCTTTGCATTGTATAGATTCAATGTCTTAATATTGTATAATTGCATGGCACATGTGTGAGTACTATGTACTATAAAGCCACTTTTTACATTTAGTTATATTTTAGTGACGTTGCCCTGGTGGCTGAGAGAATGTCATGCTCACTCAAATGTCTCGCTGATGGTGGCGGGTGTGTCGGATCATTTAGTTCCCTTCAAAATGGTTGAGTTAGATGGTGCTGATCCATGCGTCATGTTCGTGAACGGGCGCTGTCAGTGGAGACTGGTCATTCCTTAGTTGCCATGGTGTAGATTTTTTTTTTGATTTGTTTATTATATCTTTACTCTGGACGCTCTTAACTTGCACGTCTTGCTACATAGTTCTCACATAATATACCATCTCAACATGAATGATATAATGTACCAAGATTTTGTAACAAATTCTGATTTAAAAGAGTGTCCATGGAGTTTCTTGCCCGTTCTTCTTCATGAGATCTACGTTAGGGAACTGGCAACTGCAGTACTTTCACAAGTTATTATGCCTTGTGATTGTGACTGTAGCGTAGGAGTGCAATGCGTCGTTTCGGGAGTTGCTGCGTCGGGCTGCGCGGCGCCGGATGTTACCGCCGGCGAGTGCTGTGGGTGCGGGGGCGCGCGGTGGCGCGTGCCGTGGCGGCGGGTGCGCGGGGTTCCGGGTCGCGGAGCGGCGGTTGCACGTTGCGGCGTGCATTTGTTGTTCCGTGATTCGGGGTTTCGAGCATTCGTTGTTGCGGTTTGCGTCGCTGCGTGCTTTCGTGCTTGCAGTGTTCGTTGTTGCGGGCATTCGGTGGCGTGTGGTTCGGCGTGGTGGCTTTCGGAATGACGTATTGCACTCGTAGTTTCGTTTTTTTTTGTGAAATGTTCTTCTGACATTCAAAAGTGCCTGTAATGGCTTAATTGAAATAAAGAATTTGAGTTTGAGTTTGAGTTTGGCTATTCTGTAGCCTAGCTAGGAGAACAGAGCTTCAACCACTTTATTGTAGACTACAACTTCTGTGTTACCTGTTGTTACTATTTAAGCTAAATGTTGTAAATCTACAATTTGTTTATGCGAAATAAATTATTATTATTAAAATTATTATTATTAACATGGAGCGACTGCCTATCCGACCTCTACAACCCAGTTAATATTGGATAATATAATACCCAGCCTGATAATAAAATAATTTGGTTTGATACTTACCACGGGGGTAAGATTGGTTATGAGACTGACTACTTGTAAGTGTAACGAGTGTCATAGATCTACTGACTCGGGACCATCACCTTAATGTGCTGACCGAGACACGAAACTAGGCATGTAAAGGGTCCCGTCGGGGCTGTGGATTATCGAAAGGATAACGCGGCTCCGACACAAGGGCGAAGAAGGAACATGGGTTTGGTTTTTAGTCAGTAGAAGTCTGACACTCCCCTTCACTCTACCCAAGAGCGGGGGGGGGGGGGGGGGGGGGTTATTCGATGATTTTCCACCAACCAAAAAAAAAAAAGGCATGTAAAGAGTGATTTTTTAAAAACTGCCTCACATCCACTAGTGTGTTATACGTTAATGTTTTCCCTGAAATAATGAAATCTCGATTTTCATGTAAGTAAAACTACACGAAGTAGTGTCGGACCAGTAGTTACTAAACAACGCATTAATTAGGAAATTCCTCCAATGATGATTAAATTAATAAATATAGTACACCAGTGATACGTGTTATGGCAACACTGCTCCCCTGCATTGGGGGGATTCCCAAACCTTTTAGAGTAACACGAATACTCTATTTGGGAAACGGAGTCTTTATAATTTAATTTGAGAATGTTGTGTTAGTTTTGTGGTAGTAAATGCAGAAAGCATTGCTTCCCGGAGGAAACATGTGTTTCTAGTTAAAAACATCACGATTTTATTTTAGGTAGCTTCGTAAGTTTTACGGAAGAATGGAATGGTTCATTTCTAGAGTTTCTAAGCTAAATGGCAAAAATCTGGAATCATTAATATCACAATACGACTGTTTGTAATTAGACTCCGTTCCTACTGAGAAATTCCTCATGGAAAAACCAAATATCATTTAACTGACCCCGGAGTCGAACTCACTCCTGCTGTCCAGTCGCGGTTGACCACTAGATCTACAAGGAATGAACGATTATGTCATCATCATCTGCCTAGCATTTTCCCAACTATGTTGGGGTCGGCTTCCAGTCTAACCGGATGTAACTGCAAATGGCAGCATTTTACGTAAAGCGACTGACTTTTTTTTTAAAGAGCGTATTCTACCTCAGATTAGCAACCCTATTTGTGGTGGTTCAAACTTCGCTTGAAATACTGTAAGAATAAAGTTCTAATCAGCTTGCACTACAAAGCGGTTGTTACGTCTTTCGCTGCGGCCGAATAGTGCGAAATTAGTGGTATTTTGCGATTTACAAAAAAACTATTGATTGGACTAAAAAAGTAAAACACTATGACTTTAGTATGTTGCTTGTAAAAATATTTGGCAAAAAAATCAGAACGATGACATGTATTTTAGTATGGTTTTTACTCGTTGAAAGAAATTTTTAGAGGTATCTTCGCGATTTTTTTCTATCGAGCAAAGTTAGTTGTATTATGTTTTCACAACACTATGGCACTAGCATATATCCTGAAGAATATCATATATTTTTCTGATGTTGATTACTGCAGTGAATCATATACTTTTACGCATTATAAAACTCGCGTTTGAGGTACCTTAAGCTCATAAAGGAAATCATCAAATTACTCCTCCCGCCCTGGGCAGAGTGGTAGGGAGTGTCGGACTTCTACTGACTAAAAACCTTCCATGTTCTCTCTTAGCCCTTTGTGTTGAGGCCGTGGTATCTCTTTCGAACAACCCGCAGCGCCGACGAGACCCGAAACCCGACGGGATGAAGTGGCTGCCTTGGGCCGCGTCTCATTGCCAAAGGATTTAGGAAACGAAAAGTAGACAAATTGATAACCGCCTCCTTTTGAAAGACGTATCTTCTAAATAAAAAGCCTTTATAGTTAGAACTACTCTTTTTATGACATTTAACAAGGCTACAAAATAAATTCGCTTGATATCGACAGAACGTAACGGAAACACATTATGACCGTCCTCATTGATGGAGGCAGTAACAAATAGGAACACGTAAGGTATCTTCACGCTCTGTTTCCTTTCAGACGAGCGGCAGCGTTGCAGGTTGTGTACACATAAGTTGTACGTCGTGCACATAGATAACAGAAACCGTGTTTTTTATGTTCTGTGACAGAAACAACAGGTCGTGCACTTATCAAATACCGTATATACATTTATCTATGAGTTGTAGTATTGTTCCCGTCGGGGCTGTGGGTTGTTCGAAAGAGATACCGTGGCCTCGACACAAAGGGCTTAGAAGGAATATGGGTGGTCAGTGGAAGTCTGATACTCCCTACCGCTCTGCCCAGAGCGGGAGGAGTTATTTGATGATATACCACTGTGACTGTTCCTAAAATACCCCAGGCTAATAAAATTTTCGTTTTTTCTTAAATCATAGTAATATTAGTATTTACAGTCGGTTTCCGTTTGTTTTGGAATATATTCGGAAAGGCAAGCGCCCCACCACGCGCTCGTCTGTCAGACACAACCATAGACTTGGTCATCTGCCCACCGATTCTGAGAGGACTGAATTCCCAATTGTGGTCAGCCCAGTCCCAGCTTTCAAAGCTAGAGACTGAGAGGGGATACAAGGTGAAGTTAATGGGAATTCTGAATTAGAAATATACATGAATAATATCAAATCCAATAAGGCAAATCAATCGTAAAGTATGAAGCTAATAAGACAAGAGGAATCAAAGATATTATATAAGATAAAAAGGGTTGGTAAGGGAAACGTTACGCTTGCGCTTAAGAAATTATCTGTTACGTTAATTTATTTGTTTCCAAAATATTAGATGCCGATTCGCGAACGCAAGTGGTTCCATGTTAAGCCATGGAACCACTTTACAACGTCAGCCGGCGTACGCTTTCTGTTAGACCTAAATGCATAGCCCTACTAAGGACACTGCTACGAACTCTAACAGATCACGTTTCCTAAGCACTACTTACATGTCTGTCCCAATCCTAAGGCAGTGGGTTGTGAGGCCAGCCACCATTGAGGAAGACAGGTTTTCAGTATTTTCACTCTTAATCGCGTACTTAATGACACCCTTACGGCAAATTACCCCAATTAATATATAACAACAACACAACTTGCACAAGCGCACCGTAGATTCGGTCTGTAGCAGAACATATTGCGATTGTATTGGTGACGCCGAAGTGGTATCTTTATCGTCACCTCACATTTCCTTAATCTGCCCCAAAACATCGAGTTTGCGTGTCTCGCTAAATAGTGTCGATTCAGAATAGGCCATACCATAGGCCGGTGTTGCATTTAACGAGACACAGTCCCTAATCGTGTTCCTTAGAACGTGGCTATCAATCTCCAGGCCCATACTTAGTGGTGACTACCCCCGATATGTGGAAATGTGCGCCAACAATCTCAACGCAATGTTTCTGGGTTAGACCTTTATAGGAAGCAGTATCTATCATATAGCGTTTGGTGGATTCGTATTTCAAAGTACAAGTTGGTATTATTTACTGACCACAACTGTTTATAATTAGTTGTACTCTATAATATTACGTTGCCATATGGTTCAGTGATTTACCACTGAACCATAAGGCTCGTTCTAATCAAAATGTGAATAATACGGTTCGGCCATCCATTTGTGATGCGTCAGATAATAGTCAGCATTTGTCAAATAGTCAGGTGTATTAGTGTATAGTGTGCATGTATGCAAGAGGTGTGTGAAGAGTGTACCGGTTGGCTTTCTCCGTTCCCTGAGCAAACGCTTATGACAGATATCTACCAAGGTAGGGATTTGGGGATAAACTCATAATACATGAGATATACATAATTATTCATCGAGATGATAATATAAAGGAGTTGCTCCACAATGCTGGAATAAATGATTATTAACAGTCTCACTGCATTAGCACCAAACTGCTAAATATTATGGGCTAGGAGTAGAGAATAGTTAACACTTACCGTGTTTATTAAAATAGATTAGTCTGTAACTCACTTACAGAATACTTCACACATTACCAGTATTCGCTCTGCCTCAGCTTTCTCCTTACACGTTTCGTCACTGACTTTAGCTATACTTACTACTATTACTTATATTTAACTTATTAAATATTAACCGCACTTGGTACCAAGATTCCGCTAACTTCACGAGGCTAATCTAGGACGTCCTAGAACTTTACGCAACCCTGACTTAGTTCCGCTAATCTCCACAACCGAGCCCTTCCGTGGTTTCAAATCAACTGCCTTTCGTCATCCCCACAAATACCACGCTGCACACACGGCTTGCCTCGACTCCTTCCCACGGGTTTCTTTTAGCGCAGTTTTTGCCCAAACTTCTCAATTGTTTTAAGGGTCCTCTACCTAGAGCGATCGGGGTTTATTGCAAACAGATGTGGGTTCGCTCTTGTAAGTTGCGTTTAGAAATTACGCATGTTTTTACCGAATTTCTTTGAGACATCACATTCGACTTGCCGGCCGCCACTTATGCACTTGTATCCCGGCCCTTTCCCATTAAACAAAGGATTTATTATGCCTTTCTAGGAAGTTGAGTATTGCTTTGCAGTTTAAAATAAGAAAGATCGTTTCGTTATTAATTACGGTAACATGTCGGGCTGTCAAGTCATAAAATAGAAACTTAATGTGTTTGTAAGTGGCCCGATAGCTCGTGGTGATTTTTAAATGAGAATAAAACTAAGATATTTCTTTAATAATTAGGAGCAATGTCACAGACAGTCACACCACCATCCAAAAAAAAAAAACAAAACTTGTAGTTTTGTTGTGTTATAATTATGTAGTACTAGTACCCTTTGTTTAAAGTATCAAGAAACAACCATACGGATGTTTATAATTTAAAAAAATATAACATAACATTACACCTGTAATCCCCGAGAGACAGAGGTAGGTACACCCACATTTCGTCATTTATGTTTAAGGCGAGGTTACCCTACTTTGTTTTTATGTACGCACGACCTCACCCCCCGCCCTGCCGCGCGAGCGATATAATGCCTAAATTTTGACTGTTTTTTCTCTCTTGGAGAAAAATGATAAAGAAATTATACATTATGTGACCCGAGATAATACACATTTTTTACGACCTTTATTATGATATAAGTTTTATTTTTCAAAGCCTATTATAACTCAAGTAAAACGATTATTTAGCCATCATTTGGACATGTCTTTGCGATTTAATTGGATGCAGTGAAGTGTAAGTAATCGTGTATCGCATGCCCGACATATCATGATCGAAGAGTCAACTATGTAATACATTTTTTTCAAAATTTAAATCCGATCCATGTACGAGTAAAACGCTATTGTTGACGACGTTTATCGGGGTAACCCCGCCTTAAGGCCCATGTAAAAAGGAGCGAGCCTATTACCATCAACCGGGCACAAATCCATACTCCGTTGCTGTTATTGATTAATTCCTGATAGAAAAACCCAATAACACTTTGTCCGTCCCGGAAATCGATTGTGGTCATGAACTATGAACTGTCTTGTTACAAAAGAATAGTCAATTAGTAATTAATAAATGCCTTAGTACATTCACTCCTAAAACTAGCATTATTCAAGTTTTCCTTAATTGAAAAATATCCTACCTCGTTGTTCTAGTCGTCGCAAGCGCGACTGCTGAGCTGTCGTAGGTTCCATTCCCAGGTCGGCCGAAGTGTTATGGTGTTCTTCCATCAGGAATTTCTCAGTATCATTACACGGGACTTAAACGTAACTGGCGAAACGCGGATGTACTAATGGGTATACCTCTACCTATGCTTTCGGGGCTCACAAGCGTGATGTACAGTCGAACAAGCTAATAAGTATACAGCCAGCTAACTTGTATTTTCTTTTAAGATTATACAGATACATTTAGAGACTGATGTCAAACGATACAGCGTTTAACATCAGTCGCTTAATGCGAAACACTTAATAAAACAAAATTAGAATCAATATTTTCAATGATATAGAATTAAAAAGATCTCTAACCCTGTATATTATACTTATTAGCTGTTTACTTATTTAAAGCCTACAATCAACACTAAAATTACCTCCAATCATCCAATATAGTTATAGAATAGACAACTAAAATACTATAACACCTTCAGACAGTTGTGCAAGCTCCCTTAAAGTAATGGTTAACGTTAAATCACACATATTTAGGCGCTAGTCAAGCAGTAAACATATACATCAAGCAACAGATGCTACTGAAGTGCGGCCGAATACTTGCTTGACTGATCGAGTTTACCTTTCAACCTTTACGAGTTAAAGATAACAGCAGGTACAATCTTATCAAGAGTACTAATAAGTATACATTTAACCAAATGCAAAAACCTCATAGAATACAGGGGGTATTCTATGAGGTTGCAAAACACTTTTTATATTCAGACTAGCTGACCCACGCAACTTCGTCTGCGTCACATAAATATAGCTACCTACCTACCAGCCAGCCAGCCACCTACCTGCCTAGCTAGCTACCTTTCTCGATATATCGACTATTCGACATAAATTAAGCTAAATCGTAACAAACAAAAAATCTTATCTTTCTTCTTTATTATAATAGTTTAGATGGTTTAGATTAGCTCAGATTATAATAAAGTGTGAATTACTATAGGTATCTCTTACTGTTAAATACTTAAACGATAACACTCTGTACTTGTAAACATTATGATGCAGTAAATATTTTGAATTTGAATTTCCCGGAAAGAATCTCCCTACATTGCGACGCGCGAATTATTTTGCCGCGCGGATATTTTTACATTGCGATATCTTCTAAGATATCTGTTTAAACTGGTTAGAGTAAAGGGCACAAATATTCTATATTAAATTTTCCTTCCAACAAACATATTTATTTAGATATAGATTAATACCATATGGGTTAAATAAGCTTCGCAAATAATATTTATTTTTAACCTAACAGTTTAATAGTAAAAAAAGGTTACAGTGAGTCAATCTTAAAAGATAGATATATGCTGTCGCAGACTTTTTTTTTTGAAATTTTAAAGAGGAACAATTCCTTCATACATGATATTTGCGTAACTTAAACCGTTTTCGCAGCGCACGCAGCGGAAGCTCCCAAAAAGGAAATACCTTTTCCCGTTATTGTAACATTTTTCATTTATGCTCCGCTCCTATTAGCCGTAGCGTGATGTTATATAGCCTATAGCCTTCCTCGATAAATGGACTATCCAACACAAAAAGAATTTTAAAATTCCAACCAGCAGGTCCTGAGTTTACCGCGTTCAAACAAACAAACAAACAAACAAACAATCAAACAAACAAACTCTTCAGCTTTATAATATTAGTATAGATTAAATTGCGATCAATACAACACAACAGGACATTTTCATAAGCTAGGTACTACTTGTATACTGTCCGTAAAATTGTAAATATCGATTATAATTTATCTCGCGATATTGTAAACTATTGAAAGATTGTAAACCGTAACATACTAATCTGTGATACTGCTTACAATTTACCGCATTATATTCAATCCTTATCCTTATCCTTATCCTTACATAGTATAAAACAAAGTCGCTATTTTTGTCTGTTTGTCTGTATGCTTAAATCTTTAAAACTACGCAACGGATTTTGATGCGGTTTTTTTTTAATAGTTAGAGTGTTTCTAGAGGAAGGTCGACATCCATGCGGGTGAAGCCGCGGGCATCAGCTAGTGATATTATAAAGAAAGATACGCCATGTTCATAGTGAATGGCGTTCAGATATCGTTGCGTTCTAGGACAGCGATAGATAATACGGAACATAATATAAGATAGAAAGAGATAGCTAGTTGCTAAACTGCAACAATTACCTTGGTTTGTACTCAACAATTTGTGCGTGCTAACGCGATATCTACCTCTTTTTATTTATAATATCATTGGTTATATTTCGATATCCTCTAAAAAAAGTTCGCTACTCGGTAAAAAGGGCCATAAACTGCGTTAAAAACGACAAATAGTTAGTTAAAAAGAGGTAAAGTTAAATAAAAACATAGCCACCAAATCACGACGAGAAATGCAAAAAGTACTAAAGTTAATAGCTAGATTCGAAACCTCGACATTCCGGTAGATTGTAGTCTAGTATTTCAACTACCTCTTCGACTGGGAGCGTGGCGACTCCTGTAATCCGGCGACACGGAGGTCGGGTGCGGCGGATGATCATACCCCAGGGTTCCTGGGACCTAGCTACCCATACTGGCCGTCCATGCTAAGCTCGGTACTAACATGGAGCCCTCGAAGGAGTTCGACGGTTCCAGGTTAACTGAGGAGGGGTGAAACGGACCAGGGGGGAGACCCAGCAGTCAAAAGCCCCCGTATCGGGCAGTAGTGGGATAGCGGCCGGGAAGTGGACGCTTGGTAACAGCCTGACGGATGATCAGACCCAATCCTTTTGCTGTTTTCGGTCGTAAATTCATTCAAAATTAAAATTCGGTTTGCCGCTCTTACGGACTTCACTTGGCCCGTGAACCGTGATAAATCCAATAATAAAAAAAAGCATTCATCAAATTATTACAAAGCCCGTCTCTCATTCTAAACTTTTCAACGATAAACTTTTAAAATGTTGAACTAATATACAAACATGACCTGCACTTGTGCTCGATCCATTTGCTGAAATTAACGTCTACAGTTCTTAGTAATGAACCAACAATCTGCCAATAATCCTCCAACTTTAATATTGAATTTAACAGAAAACTAGAAACGTTTTAATTGAAAATAGTAATCCTGTCAGAGTTTTGATATGGATTAAAGTAATAATCATGTTACGAGGGAATAAGAACTAAAATGTGTCAAAGATCAATGCTTCTTTGATTTTAACAAGTTAAGGAGAACATAACCTTACCTTATACCCGCTCTTGGGCAGAGCGAAAGGGAGTGTCAGACTTCTTCTGACTAAAAACCACCCGTGTTCCTCCTTAGCCCTTTATGTCGAGGCCACGGTATCTCATGCGAACAACCCGCAGCCCTGATAGGAAACCTAATTGCCTTACGCTAAAACAACAACACGAAAAACTAGTCTTTCACCGACACTCGTAGTTTATATCCTCATATAATTGAATCCAAGACCGCTTTGTAATCTACACGCTCAGAAGGACAAAACAACTTGTATTACTTCGTAATAGCGAGTTGACAGTGTTGACACACTCAGTTTAGTGTGCGTTCTCTATCCGGTTTGTTTAGTCAAGAGGCTCAAGTCGAAGTTACTGATGTTCGAGTGCATAATGTGATTTTATATGTTGACGATGTGGGCGCCAAATATTTTTTTCATTAATTTCATCAGGAAATTATGCTCTAATTAAGATATCCATAAATAACACACTTACATAAACTCACGCCCTTTTCCATGGGGGTAGGCAGAAACCACAGAACACCACTTGCTACGATCCTTACAAACTCCTTTTCCATACATGTTTCGCTATATTTCGCTACTCTGATTATTATTATTATTTTTTTTACTAGCCTATCTTGTCCCACTGCTGGGCAAAGGCCTCCCCCATTTCCTTCCATCTTTCCCGATGTTTTGCCTTCTCTGGCCAATCTGTAAGGAATGAGTCTAAATCGTCACGCCAGCGTTTCTTGGGCCTGCCTCGGCGACGACGAGCGTCCTCAGGCACCCACTCTGTGACGATTCAGGCCCATCTGTCTTGACCCATCCTGGTAATGTGACCCGCCCAGTCCCACTTCAACCTCGCAGACTTATCGCTACTATAAAAATAAAATTATTAAGTCGTTCGTTCCTTGTTGGTCTGAGCACGAGGTCCTTGGTTTGATTCCTATGGTCGGGCCAAGTTCTCTTGGATTTTCCATCAAAAAATGTTCAGTAGCAACCACGAAGTCTGAATTTGTGCCTTTGTTGGCAATAGGCTCGCCCCCTGTTCCATGGGACTTAAACATAACTGGCAAAATATGGGTCTGTGGCGACTAGCGACATCTATCGCAACACCTGCGTACTAACAACGATCGACGGAAATTCCTACATCGCGCTATCAACATTATCCGCGACATAAGCCTGTATAGGAGTTCCCGACTTACATATTATGTCGGGCAGTTAGCCCACCGGACTCAACACCTGTCCGGTCGGAGGATCCTCCCTTTTCTATCGGGGATGAGGAACTTTACACCCTGTTCTTCATAACCCCCAAAGGTCTACTATTAGATTTACCTATGCCTATCCGTTCAGGGATTACAGGTGTGATGTTATATTAACTAATTATTGGTAGTACCTATGATCTACTTTCCAGATGCTAAAGTGCGTAACATAAATTAATGTAAGAACCAGTACCAACTCACTTCTTAATTAAGTATTTTTTTGGGAAACATAAATCATTCTCTTTCTTTTAATTTATTTGTGAAACAATGTGTTTCTTGGGTCGATGTAGGACAATCGTTCTATTCCCTTCATCATTCATCATTTCAGCCAAAAGACGTCCACTGCTGGACATAGGCCTCCATTCCCTTAAGTATCGTTTAATGACCTCGTTTTTCTTCTAGTTGATTACTTATGCCTTATTTTTCTATTATTAACTTCGCCTTTCAGTTTTTATTGGTTAGGTTGAAAGCCATGAAGAGACTTCAAAGGATTCTTTCTGTTGCAACTTTTCTAAAGCAATATTTGAAATGAAATGCTGAATATGATTTCGAAATAGACTCGTTCTAATGAAATATTTCTGTCAGACTTCTCTATTCTGAACTCAATTATTGTTTTATTTTATTTTCAGCTAACGTGCGCTTTTCAGTTTCAAATAGCCTTAATGTCCTAATTTGACGTTCCCAGAAATGGCTGAATGCGAAAGTAAAACATTTTTATATGAGTAGATAAACTTTGCCATTGCAACCGAGGCAGAATTCATACCCGCACAAAGACGAGGGTGTTTCAGAGCCGAGAACTGCAATAACAAATGTACATCAAACGATGTTTTTCAATACACTTAAGTATGAAGAAATTAAATTTATAGTAGAACGAAAAGTATTTTTGTCATTAAATACTAGGAATTATTAAGATTTCGTTTCCTTTATTTCTGCTTTTCTCTTCAAAGCTTGAATGATTGAGAAGCGAAGGTAGGAAATCGTTAAATAGCCTAAATAAACTTTGAATATTAGATCCCGTATCCTATTTCTAGGTCGGGCAAAGAATTATTTGGGATTTTTTCTATCAGGAATTTCTCAGTAACTACCGCGGAGTCTGGATATATGTGCGGTTGATGGCAAAACGCTTACCCCCTATTACAACCAAAATGTGGGGATACTATAAGGTACACCTTTGCCTAACCCTTCGGGGATACCAGGCGTGGGGTTATGTTATGTTATTTAAACATTGCTCATTTAATAGTATAGAACAAAACTAATCTAGCCTCAGCCAGTTATAACTAGAAATAGGACGTCTTCAAAGTCTAACACAACACAATACGGAAAAACACCGTCATTTTCCGCTCACCTATTTAATTTTTCAACGCGCAAGAAATCTCAATATAGCCGAGAGAACAACGGGGAATGCGTAGTAAGTGCATAGGGGACATGCAGAGAACATAGAGTCGGGGAACAAAGACATAGACTTATTGTCTGTGAACAAAGGCACAAGTCCATTACCTGCCAGTTATTTGTGCCTTATTTGTGGCGTATTTGTCTCGAATCAGTGTAGGCGAACAAGTGTGCAGTGTGCAGTGTGCTCGTTGTTCGACTTTATGTTTTGCTTTCTGACACTTGGGATTTAATTCGAGAGGTTTGCAACGTGTTTTCCTGGACGTCGAACAAATGGTGGGGTTCAAGCATCGTTACGTACCTACGTGTAATGATGACAGCACGGTTGTCGCAGTGGCTGAGCGATTGGGACAGCTGTGCTGCGTGTCGCGGGTTCGATCCCCTCACGGAACAAATATTTGTATGGCCTACAGATAGTTGTTTCGGGTCTGGATGTGTGGTTTGTGTATGTGAGTTTAAATGTTTGTAAACGCACCCACGGTACAGAAGAAATTCCAAGGAAAAGTAAAAAAAAAAATGATCACTTTCTTGACAACGATTCTAAAAGTCGACCCACAATGCAATCAATGAATTAGACAACCTAACCATTTCCTCTTAGATAATTATTGAATGTGACATAATCAATGCTCTTATTTAGAAGTTTAAAATCATTGTTTTATTTTTTCAATCAAAATCAAAGCATTTATTTCAAGTAGGCCAGTTAAAGGCACTTTTGAATAGTCAAATTAAACTAACTGCGGCACTCAGAGATATCCAACGATTACTCAAGCCGCCACCCAGCAAATACTGACACTTTGTATGACAAAACTGCCAAAAACCATTACCAAGCGACGGCCCAAGCAACCACCGAAGCTCTCCGAGTGCGGCAGTAAACTACTAATATAATGAAGCTAAATAAACTAAGCTGCAGTCCCAGTCACAAGGCATAATAACTCGTGAGTGTACTGTAGTTGCCCATTCCAAAGCGTTGGTCTCATGAGAAGAATGGCAAGAAACTTCATGGACACTCTTTTAAAATCGTTTGGGTTTACAATATGTTCAATACTATTAATTTCTCTTTTAAAGTGTTATTAATATTTTGCTTGTTTGCTGTGAATAACGCTGCTGATTACCTAATGGTTCACATTTTATTTAAGTGTATATTTATATACTTTGCTTTATTGTTGTTCCAAATAAAATAATACTTCAAGTTGGTCAAGGATAGATCAGCGGTATTGTGAAGACTATTGCACCGCTTTGACAATTCCATTTATTTGTTCCTAAGCGCTTTTGGTATGCTTTGAAATTTAAACCAACGACTTATAAAACTTTGAAAGCTATGTGCACGGTTGTACTTGGAAATTTTATACGTAGAAAAGACTAGCGGGGCGTATGGGGTGAAAAGATTTGTTGGTTCTCCATACAAACAAATTTTCATAATATCAGTGCAGTCAATCAGTGTTTAAGTAAATATAGACCTATTTCAGGAAACTTAATTTATATAGCGAATCAAAAACATGGCACATATATAAGGTCCCTTTAAAATTGGTGGACAAAATTTCAGAAATCATTCAGACCGCCAAAATAAGGACGATGGTAAAAAAGTGAGTTTGTTCTAGAGTGACGGCAATTTATTATTTTAAGTAAATAAAAAACATTTTATTTAATGTTTTTTTTCGTTTAGATATCTTTGGTTAGACCTACTGAACGCTGTGTAAAAATTTGTCCACCTATTTTAATAGGACCTTATATTTCTATTATTTCTCAAATGAATGAACCACACGGTGATAAAGAAGAAGAAGATAGAAATATCTTAATTTTCCGTACTTTTCCTATTAAAATGAAAAAATAGGACAAAAACAAAGGTCAGGTACAAAGATTTGTGAGTGTAGAAATAAATAAAAGCTGTTAAAAGCTTTTCAGACTAATCCGCTAAGTTGTCGTTGTAACAATAATTTACCTTTCTTAGGTAGGTACCGTTAATTTCTTTTGTTACCTTTTCAATGAAATTAAAGGTCTATGGAAATTGTACGAATCGAGTTCGAATTTTATGATTGTATTACACAAGACTTATGTTTTTACTTTTACTTAATACAATTACAATTTTAATTATGAAGTACCTAATATACTTTTTCTATACCTCAAGCTTCATTAGACTAGAAAATAAATAGACAGTCTAATGTTTACAGATCAATGAAAAACATTTAGGATAGGTACCTAAGCAAGAGACGACCAATAGGAAATCTATTCAAAGCGCATTGAGTACCTAGTTAGGATAATTCGAATCTATCAGATTTTTACCGAACCTTACTTGTCAGATTTTTACAGAACCTTACTTGTCAGATTGTACGATGTAATTCGAGTCTATTTCACAGTGTCCGAATAGGCACTAGGAACAGAATTTGTATGAAATTATCTGCCAAGTAAATAAGAAAACGGGAACTTAATCGCAGGTGTGACACAGGCCCTTAGTAAGTTAGTATTAAAGTTCAAGCTTATATAGATAAAATATAACACATGACGTGAAAACACTTTCACTTTCACGAGACATGACCTACATAGCCGCTAGGTTTGTTATTGTATTGTCTCCCCGTTACTGTCCTACGACAATACTGGCCAAGTGGGCGTCGAAACTTCTTGAGAATATTGTGAGATACGTCTTCAGTGCAGTTGCACTGGCTAGTCTAGTCAACAAGTCCATTATAAGGTCGATGATGATGATGATGATGACGATGATGCGGTCGCCGTAGCCGAAACCGGCTTGGAAGGATTATTATTATTATTATTATTATTATAAGGTCGATATTTTTTCTCCGGCTCCGAAAAATATGAACGAGGTGTCATTCGATTCGGAATAGGGGTAGGTATTTTTTGAAAAAAAATGAAGAGCTGCTTGCAATGGGGTTTGGTATTGGCAAAAAGGTCTTACTCCCGGAACTGTTGCATCAATAATGTTCCCAGAGGGTTGAAAGTACGACTGAAAACGGGGACTCAGACCTGCGTAAGTTTTGACGATTTTCGCCTTTTCATGATTTTTCTATTAGTCATGCAAAAATAAAATAAAATGCAAAAACCAAACCCATTTTTTGTTTCAGTTAATTGTTCTTAACTTTTGCAATTTTTGCAAGCGGCTCTTGAATTTTTTCAAAAGATACCTTACTCCGAATCGTATGACAGCTCGTTGATATTTTATGGAGGCGGAAAAAAATATCAACCAAAAAAGCACTTTTTGACTAGTCTATGGCCATGGGCCATCGCGTTACCATACTGACTTATTTACCTAAGGGTTCTTTATTTGCGTGTTGAATTAAATTCTTATATTTTCATTAAAATTATACCTAAAGGTAACGTAGAGAGATAATGGTACTGATATTCAGTAAACCTTGATTTTATGAAAAAAAATACTGCTCTAGCGACATTATCCAGGAAGGAAATAGGGTAATACATTTATATGGAGAATCGCACCTCAAGTTCCCTTTTATATTGTGTATGAAAATAATGGGCAAAGACGATAATTGGGAGGGGAAGGGAGAGGGAACATTCAGTAAGTAGTATTTTTTGTAATTTACTAAACAAACAGGTAACTATTAACTGGTGTTCCCGCATAATATGGTTCTGCCAAATTAGAACATACGAAATTTCCCCATGTAGCCATAAAAACTTACCTATTTATTGTTTCACTTAATGAAAAAAAAAAAAATAGGGAATGTTTATTTACAAAACGAGTAAAGTTTTGATACAAATCTACTGTTACAATAAAGGTTAGATAGGTACTTCCCTTGTTCAAGCAAGTTTCGTATTTCGAGAGACTTTGACTTCCTGCTCCTGTTTTGGTAGTTGGGCGAAACAACTAAGATACTGATTACGTACTCCATTTCTTTCATTACCTACTCAGGAACCAGTAGCACACTTCCTGTAGACTAAAAGACGGAAGGGAAACTCGTGGGTTCGAACCTAGGCAGGCGCATTACTTCGTGTAATTTATTTCATCACCACTGCTCTCAAAAACGGTGAAGGAAAAGATCGTTAGGATACCGGCATCTCCTAGAACCAAACATTCGAAGACTTGTGACATCTGAAATAATCACGCACTGTTGACCCACTCCCTCGCATTGAGTGGAGGCCTGTGTCCCAGCAGTGGGAACATTAAAAGCTGATTATGCCATGCTTACGCTTATAATATATCTTTTGTTATTTTCATAGCGACTATTCAGCTTTCACCAGATTGTTTAGTACGACACAATAAGAAGCGAAATAGAACTTGATTGTAACCCGCGTAAAATTTTGCATCGAAAGAGTTCCAGTAATTTTTATTTTTTTTTCACTCAGGGATCACTTTTTCTTTTGTGTAAAGTATTCGAACTCTAAAAGCTTTGCTACCTGTTCGTTGCTACCTAACTTCAAAGGGTTTGATCATTTTTCGCGTAGGTAGAATGACTTTGTTATTTTTTTGCATGAGTTTTCTTATACTGACTTTATGGCCATAACTTTCGTCATGAAAGCATGAGTGTTTTCACAGATATAAATGTTTAAAATAATTTTGAAATGAATTACACAGCTGGCGAAATGTTTGCTCTTTTAAACTAAGAAAGAACTTTTGTACAGTGAACAGAAGTTTTATCACCAGGGATCAAGATGCTGCTGCTGGACCGTGCTGTGGCTACGACGCAGCTGTACACACGGCTACACATCAAGCTATACATTTCCAGTATAAGCTGGTCTCGCATTGTATAGGACTTCCGTAAATGCGAGATCAGCGTAAACTGGATGTGTATAGCTTGACGTGTAGCCGTGTGTACCTATACTTGATAGTAAAATTATTTTATTATTAATCACTGCCATGAAGTTTAGGCAAAGAGAAAAAAACTATGCTTATTCCAATTTCTGATATCACTGAGCTTAGATCAGTTACGCACTAACATCTGACGTGACTTTACGTACACGTACACTAATTGTCTCGGCATGTCACTATCAAACCACTGGAGTGCGTCAAATATCAGGCGTGTTACTCCCAATCCCAACCTAATTACAATCTAGTCTTGTATATAGACTAGCCCGCATGGATGTCGGTTAAATTATATACTAAAATCTTCCTCGAGAATCTATGCATTGGTGAAAACAGCATGAAAATCGGTGCAGTAGTTTTTGGGTTTATCGCAAACAGATAGACAGACAGACACGGCGGAGGATTTTGTTTTTTACCCGACTGTTTTAATATAAGTAGTTTAATTATAACTTATACTGTCTTTACTTGAATTATAACTTAAAACTGTTTATTGGTCTTTACGTATTAAATTGTGTCCATTTTCACTTTTCTTATTGTCTTTTAACAAAGTAAACAAATACGATGCGAAAATCGGCGTATGTGCCAGTTTCCACATTAAATACACTTTCGGTAAGTTACGAGTTTATTAACATTAGAGGAAAAACGGTAGTGGATGAAATAACAACAAAAATATCGGATCCTAATGAACCATTCCTATATAATGAATTATATCAAAATCAATTGTTTTAGCTTTTTTCTTCTCACCACATCGGAGGAGAGGTGCGTAGTACTCGTAACCGGCGTGCGTGTATGACCAGATGTATGAAAGTGGACGAGGCAAAAGGAGTATGTAAGGATCGTAGCAAGTGGCGTTCTGTGGTTTCTGCATTTTAACTTTTTACCATCGATATGGGGGTGGGTACATATTGATGGTAAAAAGTTAAAATAATTATGTTGAACTAATAACAATTATATGTTTAGTTGACAGGGCATGCGGTCCAAGTTTGCAGGCGGGTCATAGTATGTGGGGATCTGTTGTATGTAAGTAACCCAGTGCGTGGGCACTATAGTTGTTGTACAAAATAATTATGAGATGAGGAAGAAAAACATACTCTTTGTTCACGTACAATAGTCCACTAAGGGCCGCACTCTGAGGTGTTTAATAATAACTTACCTACGTCGTCACTTAGTAAGATTTGACATACAAAACCTTAAGTAAGTAACGGCTTAAGTAATCATTAAACGTCTGTCAATACGGCAGTAAGTGTGGAAACCAAATCTAGAACTTACAAACCGTACTTTAACGACGTGTGACATACGACAGCTGCTACGATTACGTCCATCTTGTAGCTATCAAATGTACACTAGTTGTTCAGATTATTGAAGCGTCATGTCGTGGCCGTCGTGGGTGGCGGCAACTGTACGTGTTTCCTGTCGAAGACGTCCGACATAATCTGACTTAGGATAGACTGGCTTGACTTGTATCACTAGACACATGATTGTACAGGCACTTTGATGCGTTTCATTACTAGTTTTCAGGAAAGGAGGTCAGGATTGGTATGCATTCTTCTATGTGAGTAAAGGGTGAATGATCGTTTTGGTTTCATGCCACATTTTCACTTATAAAAAGATATTTTATTAAACTATATTTTTATCTTTTTATACACACTTGCTCTGCCAGTCATGAATCATTTTATATATATTTTTTTAAAAACGTTGCCCCACACACACGTGGGTGCGTTCACAAACATTTAAACTCACATACACAAATACCCAGACCCGGAACAACTATCTGTAGGTCTTACAAATATTTTTGTTCCGTGCGGGGATCGAACCCGCGACACGCAGCGCAGCAGTCCATTGCTTGAGCCACTGCGCCAAACGTGCCGTCAATTCATTCGTCATTTCTGTAAATTGGTTTTACAAAACACTTTTCCACGTCACATTTTATGTTTTAAAACTAGTTGGGGTCGGTGTTTCGTACCTGACTACACTCAGAATAAACAGCCGAAACAAACTCAGAAAACTGTCTATTTTAATATGTCCAACTATGTATGTCATAGTGGTCGAGTAGTTTAGGCGTTTGCTTTGTGACCCGATGGTCGTGGGTTCAATTCCCACGGGAATCAAACTTTGAAAAGTTGTTTCCAGTTCTGCTAGGACATCGCAGGCTTGAATCATCTGATTGTCTGGTAAAAAGGTGATTCGGAAGGCACTTATAAGCCGGTGGTCTTGGCCGCCAATTGGTGGTCGTCAAACCATGTCAGAGGCCCTTGAGGCGGTTCAGAAACTCTGACACTAGGGCCCTTAGATCTTACTGCCCACACGATAAGAAGAAGAAGGGGGCCATGCAGATTTGTGTCTGAGATGGTCTTTGGAATATAAAATAATAATAATAAAGCCTCTTTATTTCCATAATGAATTACTAATTTTTACAAAAATATCATTTAAATGTGCATGCATAAAATAACAAAATATTACAATAAAAATAATGTTTGAATAATTTGCAAATTAACTAATTATTTTTATTAATTTCATTTCTAAATAATAATTTAATAATTTCTAATAATCAAAAATATAGATTTCTTAATAATTTCTTAATAAGTATTAAATAAATTTAACAATTTCATATAGAAAGTATCATTTAAATGTGCATGCATAAAATTACAAAATATTACAATAAAAATTATGATTAAATTATTTATAAATTAATTCATTTCTTTTATAAGTAAATAATAATTTCAAAATTCCTAATAATCAATAATATAAAATTCTCAATAAGTATTAAATAAATAAATAAAATTTTCAAAACAATTTCTTAAAGATGATTCAATTCAATATGGACCCCTCAACGGGTAAAGGCCTCCTCCATTTTGCTCCACGTCTGTCTGTCTTTTGCTTTTGATATCCAATTTTCACCGGCTTTTCTTATTATTTCGTCCACCCATTTTTCTTTTGGTCTACCTCTTTTCCTTTTGTTTGTTGGTCCTTGCCAAGTAGTTACTTTATGCGTCCATTTTTCCTTGTCCATTCGTGCAATATGACTATGTCTATGTCTTTGGAATATATAGGCTATACTTAACATGATTCATATCAATAATCTAAATAAGAATCTAAGAAGCAATTATTTAGGTTTTTCTATTAATCCGCAAAAACTCAATATTGCAATCATTTCAAATGAAATTCCGTCATGATAGGAAAATAAAAACTATTCGTCGTTGAAATACGGAAACCGATAAACGTGATGAATGCTTTTTAATATAAGGTCATATCTCATGGCGGATTTCATGGTCTGTTTTCTTAAATACATATTAGAATTTGAAGACATGCATGATGGCTTCAATAAACAGGGTTGCGGCTTCTAGAGAATAAGGTCTGATTTCACAAGCATATCAATATAATTCAGAGACAGCCAGCTCATTAAGCTACCCAAAACTGTTACCTAAATCTCAATCGACCTTAGACTTTCAGAGACAAAGTTGAAAATCTAACAAATAAAATACACACATCAAAAGTGTCGGGATCAACATATATTTTTGCAATAACTTTTCTCCTGATTGATATTAATTAAAATTTTCTTTAAGGATTCATCAAATAAAGTGTTTTCGTTTGTCACAGTAACAATAAACCAAGTCACCTTTGCATTAATAAAGAAATTTGCCATTTTCCTAATAAAGGGATTTTTGACATTTGAACCACTAACATTAAAGTTCGAAAAAAGACTGAAATAACAGTTTTCTTTAAAATTTTATTGGGTAACTTAAACAATTAATACTCCGTGTTTCTACCGCGAACACTAACAACACAAGAACATCGGTTTGGCATACTCAAAATGAGTTCATCCAAATCACGCTGTGGAATGGCCGCCCATGTTCGTTGCAACAACAAAAAAAGGTCTTCTTGCGACTGGATACCCTCCATATTCGGCAGAGCTCTTCTCTGTAGCATATCCCATGCATGCTCAATCGGGTTCAAGTCTGGCGACTGAGCAGGCCAGGGCAGGACATTGATGTTAGCTGCGGCGAGAGTCTGTCTTACAACTCTTGCGGTGTGTGGTCGTGCATTATCATGCATTAACTGAAATAAGGGACCGATTTGCACTTGTAGAGGAACGATGACGTCTGATACAATCGTCTCAGCATAAATTTGAGCGTTGAGGTTGCCTCTGATCCAAATCAACTCAGTTCTTTCGCCGATCCAAATACCCGCCCATACCATGATGGTTCCACCACTATAAGGATGGACTTCCTGGCAGGATTTTAATCGCTGTTGGCGTCCAGGGGTTCTCCAGTGTCGTATACGTCTTGTATCCGGTCTCATACCAAAACGAGACTCATCAGAAAAGCACACGAAACGCCATTGTTCTTCTGCCCAATTTCTGTGTTCAAGAGCCCATTGATATCGAATCCTACGATTGTGCATTGCTATAGGTGGTACCCGTAGCGGTCTTCGGGAATGAAGGTTCACTTCATGCAAGCGGTTTCTGACTGTTTGGTCGCTAATTAAGTTCCCTGAAGAGTGATGAAGCCTCACGGCTAACATCATGGCGGTTATTGTTGGAGCTCTTCGAGTTAAGATTTGAATGTATCGGTCTTGTCTCCGTGTGGTGCAGCGATACCGTCCTTCATGGCGCTCAGCCACGGTACCAGTGCTTCGGTAACGTGTCCAAAGTCGACTGATAACACTCTGACTTGTATTCAGAGCTAAAGCCACAGTACGTTGCCGGGAACCAGCTTCTATCATTCCCACGGCTCTGAACATTTCTTCCCTGCTTAAATGACGTCGCCGCTCCATAATAACGTTGGTTTTAATCAGTAGTAGGGAAACAGTAGCACTAATAATGTCTTCAATGCGTTGTATGTTTTTATAGGGAAAATATTGTCAGCTGATTTTCATCTTTTACTCGAATTTGATTCACAGTTCCTGATTCAAATTATGAAATGCACCAAAAAGGATCCATATAAATTTATAAAATCATAAATTTATTACAAAGCCACATCTCAATCTCAAAAAATCCGCATAAAAATGCTTGATCCCTAGACACTTTTGATGTGTGTAGGTGCTGGAATCTGTACCCAAGGCTGGAATACTGGCTTTCTATCTCCTAGGTTTAGTATCGATACCATTTTTTTCTTTACGTCATTTAAGTACTTACGTGCAGGGTTGCTGTAAGAAAATAATTCTTGATAGGATTTAGGGGAGGCCTTTGTCCAGCAAATGGACAGTTAAGTCCAACTGAACACCCGTCGGTGCTGCGGGTTGTTCGAAAGAGATACTGCGGCTTCGACACAAATGGTTAAGAAGGAACATGGGTGGTTTTAATAATATAATATTCCACAACTATCACACAACGCCATCTAGTCCCAAGCTAAGCAGAGCTTGTGTTATGGGTACTAGACAACTGATAAACATACTTATATATTTCTAAATACATACATATTATAGATAAATTACACCCAGACACAGAACAAATGATCGTGCTCATCACACAAACATTTGTCCTGGGTGGGAATCGAACCCACGACCTCCGGCATAGCAGTTAGGGTCACTAACCACTAGACCAACAGGCCAGTCATTAATCAGAGCGGGAGGAGTCATTTGATTATTTCCCACAATCCAATAAAAAAGGCCAACTGAACAACAACCTATACCTGTACCTATACCTGTGTCGTCTGAGCACATTATTAATAAAAATGTTATTCTTAATAAAAAAAGTTGATGGTGTTGTTGGGTAAAATAATTCATCTAATCATTGCGCTTCTACTTTACCCCTAAGCAAATGGATTGAACTTGGGTACTCACTCGTACTGCGCGTCCTGAACGAAGTTTTTTACACGACTGCCCAAAAAAGCGAGAGTTCTGTTTTTTCCTTTTTAAACGAGCTGTAATCTGCCTTTGAATAAAAATGTCAAGAAGGTAAGTAGGCGAATATGTTAAAGGAAAGTTAAGTATGTACCAAATTACAAGGAAATCCCCTATTACATTTATATAATCTCGTGTGAACACGATAGCATCGACTTACAAACAGTAAGTCGTGGGTTCGAACTTAGGCAGGCGCATTACTTTGTGTAATTTATTTTATTACCGCTGCACTCAAAACGGTGAAGGAAAACATTGTGAGGAAACCATGTGACATCTACCAACCCGTACTGGGCCCGCGTGTTGGATTATAGCCCATCCTTTTCCAGAGAGGAGGCCTGAGTCCCTGCTCTGGGAACATTATAGGCTGATGATGATGATGATGTAAAAAGGTAAACTCTTCTCGAACTTTACAAACGAGAACAATATATGTTCCAAACCATACGTAAAAATTGCAATTTGAACTTAATTCCCGAAACAAGAGAGCTGAAAATCTGCCAAAAGAAAGATTTTCCCAAGAAAAGTGTGGGTAGTTCGGAACGTGGCGTGAAAAGTTCTTGTTTCACCATAGTTCGGTGTTACTTTGTAAGGTGATACCATTGTGCTGGCTTTATTAAAGTTTTGAACATCCAACCTCTGATCCTTGCCTAAGTGTAATCTAGTATCACAAGTGATATTGGCAAATACGAATAGATTTAAGTAGGTGATTCCAAGAAGGGATTTAACCACTGATGTAGATAGGTACCTGGATATCGCAAGTATCAAGATCCGTATGAAAACTGAGAGTTTTTTTAATCATAATTATATTCGTCATCTACCTTGTGTACCTACTTATTCTAACATTCTCTCTTTTATTTCACTGTAATTATTTAGTTTACTAAACCGAAAATTTCTATACAAAATAGAGTACGTTTTAAGGTTCCGTAGTCAAGGATTTAGCAGCCTTATAGTTTTTGATTCTTTAAATGTCTAGAATTAATTAGGTTCTTGAAGTGAGAGTGTTGAGTTGTTTCAAATAAGAAGGTGCTCTTGCTTTATCTAGGTACATCTATATATCTGTGTTTGCAACTATTTCACTACTTCACTTGAGTCCAAAATCGCTAAATACATTCTTGTGCCGTTACCGTGTCGATAAACTTTAGATATTGGTAGGCCCATTGGTGCTTGAAAATGAGGTAATTATACCACAGGCAATGTACTAACGCAATAGGGAATCTTGCCACGTGATTTATTAAGAAAAGCAGTGTCTACAATCCATTGATTTTAGCAAATATTTAAAAAAATGTTTAAGTAAATTCTTCAAAAATCATTGTATTTGCATACAAAATGTGTGTCTAAATGACAGTGCTACCGACCTACCAAGCCTTAAGGTGAATCCTCCAACCAGCCCGCGAAATTCAAATTTTCTTAAGTTTTTTGCAATTTGCAGGCCAATGATAGGTTGTATGTTGATGAACATTTGATTCGCGGCTGTAAGACATAAGTAGTTACAGAATTATAATCATCAAAATCATTAATACAACCCTCCGAGCTCATAAAGGTTCCGGAATGACTTTGACCTTGTAAAAAGTCATTCCGGAACCTTTATGAGCTCGGAGGGTTGTATTAATGATTTTGATGATTATAATTCTGTAACTACTTATGTCTTACAGCCGTCTGTCTTTCAAGTAGTTACAGAATTATAATCATCAAAATCGTTAATACAACCCTCCGAGCTCATAAAGGTTCCGGAATGACTTTGACCTTGTAAAAAGTCATTCCGGAATCTTTATGAGCTCGGAGGGTTGTATTAATGATTTTGATGATTATAATTCTGTAACTACTTATGTCTTACAGCCGCGAATCAAATGTTCATCAACATACAACCTATCACTTGCCTGCAAATTGCAAAAAACTTAAGAAAATTTGAATTTCGCGGGCTACCCTGGAACATCAACCTTAATAGTTATGGTCGAATATTGTCTGTGTCCCATTTGTTTTCGAAACCAGTTTGCCTTATCGTGTGAAAAGGGAACAATTCGACAGACATATTAACAAAACTTAAATCCCTGTAGTGTTAGGCAGGCTTTTGTCATCAACCAGACACAAATTCAGACTTCGCGGCTGCTACTGTGAAATTCCTGATAGAAAAACATGCCCGATTTTGAAAACGGGCCCAGAACATTTACTTCAATCAATTTATAATATTAGCTTTGCTAGTGCTAAATCTAAAAACACTCATCACTCTAAACACCACAAAACGGGACACAACTACCAACCTCATTACCCAAACACTATAGAAACCAATTTAGGGCCACTAGTTCCGCGCATCGCACAAACGCGCTTCAAAAACAAACTACACATACATATACACGGCGGATTAAAGCCAAATACTTCCGTATATTCAGCCTGTGCGAACGTGTACCCGTTATATTGCTTCTGATGGTCACTGAACCGTAATAGCAAAAAACGCGAGTCGTGTCCTGTGTAAAATATGCGCATACAATGAAAAAACAATTCAGGCACATGCAATATACAGGATACAATACTGGATGCGTACATAGTTGTGAAAGTTTTATTTTGAATTAGTATTACTTTTTTAGGAAATCACTGACGCGGCCTTAAAGAGGTGGTTTGGATAGAAAATGCATTCCAATGATACCAATAAATATTGATTGGTGCTCTATTGGGAATACCTTTGGTGCAGCTCTAAGCGTAGGTGCTCTAAAAATAGGTGCTAAGATGGGAATACCTCTCTAAAATAACGGCCACTTTAGCAGATCATAACAGGATCATAAAATGAATTGCGTTAAAATTTGTAAAACGGACCATTCATAATATTAACTGCGTCTGTGACCATTTTACGAATTTTAACGGAATTCATATTAAGATCATCATTCATGATTCATATTATGGCTTACTAAAGTGACCATTTTAGACGCCCTGGACGTTAGTAGTTGGAGGTGTAGTTACGTGCTCTAATATGTATGATCATCTGCCTAGCCTTTTCCCAACTATACTGGGGTCTGCTTCCTGTCTAACCGGATGCAGCTTGTAACGTGACGTTTTCCTGGTAGGACCCATAAAAACCGTAAGGTCACACCACTCACCTACCTTATTTTCAGTCAGGAGGACTATTAAAGGAAATTACTAAATGGAAAAGCGAACTGGCCTACCTAATGGAGTTAGAGTAAAGTAGAGATTCAGGGAAGTTGATGAATGAAAAATGATGGGTGAAATGTAGAAGAGGCGGCCTTCTCAGCAGTAGTAGTGGGCGAGGGGCGTCAGGCTTCGGTCTTCAGCAGAGAAGGCGGAGGCCGTCAAAGAAGGCCCTCTCGGCTGTAGTAGTGGCCGAGGGACGTCAGGCTTCAGTCTTCAGCGGAGGAGGCCGAGACCGTCAGGAGGCGGAGGCCGTCAAAGGTGGCCCTCTCGGCTGTAGTAGTAGCCGAGGGACGTTAGGCTTCAGGACCGGAGGACGTCAGTTTAAAGAGCCGGTGACTTGACTCGCGCCGTTATATTAGAGTTGTTAGGCCTTTCAGCTCCAATCGTAAACTGAAACCCAATCCACCATCTGGCTCCAGTATTTATAGGCAGATGACTGTCATTAATTTAATTTGAAAATAAATACTAGAACATTTTAGAGTGAAAAATAATGAGGTCGATGTGATTTTACATATACGACCTACAACTAGCTCCAGCAATACGTTCAAAATAAAACTAGGCCTGTCATTCTGTCATTAGCTGACATTACGAAAGTAAACAAAGATAACAATTTATAGAAAAACTTAAATAACATGATATAAGACAAAAAGTATGCTTTACCTCCAGGAAATAAGCATGAAGCTACCTAGGGAGGACGAATGCTTAAATTTTCAGGTTAACAAAGTCCAAAAATGTAAGTAAAAAAACCTATGTAGAGACCATTGAGGTATATGTAGTAGAGACACACCTTACAAGCTGTAAACCAGTATTAGATGGAGCAACTGCCTATATGACCTCCTTAGGTCAGTTCATCATCATCATTTCAGCCAAAAGACGTCCACTGCTGGACACAGGCCTCCCCCAGGCATTTTTGGGGGGGGTTTGCCATAATCGCCACGCTTGGCAGGCGGGTTGGCGATCGCAGTATGGTTGTTACAAAGACACAGAGAACGCTGCTGCCCATTCTCTGGTACATCCCTTAGTCGCCTCTTACGACACCCACGGGAAGATATGGGATGGTGCTATTCTTTACGTCCGACACCACACGGAACAGGTCAGTTAATACAGGGTAATACGAAACCTTTTGGTAGGACTGGTTATCAAATTTTCTAGCCACTGACTAGCTGTAACGACTATCAATAGTAGATTATGCACCAAGGGGATAAAGCAGTGTCTTAGGAAGTGATATGACTTATGTAGCGGGCGCCGCGCCGCCGCGCCGTATTGAATTCCGACCAAAACGCGGGACTGTTGCGTTAACTCCCGAGCTGAGCGAGCGAATCCCACGCTGCACTCAGGATTCTTAGAAATTTAGATTGAACTCCCGAGCAAAGGTCGCTGTATCCCCGAGGAGAATACTCTACTTTTCACACTATCTTTCCAGACAATATAAAGCAATAGTACTCGAATCAAAGTATTTATTAGAATTACAATAACAGTAAGTTAAAACAATTAAACGTAAAGATAACGTTTCATACATTAAACCAGTTGTGCAAAGACAAAGGTAAATTTTCAGAAACTTGGGTTTGCAGAGGACTATTTTCGGCCAGACGGAGGCCACTGCTGTTCCCCCAGATATCAGACGCTCCAAATCAGTGGGCCTAAAAAAAATGACTCCGTGGCCACTACTGCGAAATTCCTGATAGATAATTCAATAACATTTTGCCCAGACTGGTTTAAACGCTGAAAAGATACATCAACAACAAAATAATACTACTACTAAGTGCACAAATACACGTTAAACTTTTCAATGAATGTATGTTTTAGTTCAGTTTCTGCTAACCGATCCACATTTCAATATAGCTTAACTCTAGTTTAACTTATCCTATTCCTTCAAAGTTAGTCTGATCCATTTATGGTAAACTATAACCCCCTTATTAACACGTTCGTTGCATTACGAGATCTATCAGATCTCTTGCAGGACTTTTGTATTGTGCGTTGACTATAATCGTGTTGTTTCACTCTTTGAGGCTCTAACGTGTAAAGTTCTTTAAGTATGAGTAAGACAAATATACATATTTGCTTCCTATTTAAAGGTGAATTCAAGGACATAAAAAAAATATATAGAGATGGATTAGGTCCCTAACGCACAGTAGTATAATTATTTCCATTCCTTGCGTTAGGAGACCTGTCGGTACTCGTGAAATCGTACGCCTCGTAGACGCAAGAGAGGGAGGGTGGGCGGCGCAGGCGTCGTGTGACTCGATTTAGTGTTGTCCTAGCATCGACGTGGGAGGTCGATGAGTTATTATTATTATTGCCTGAATATTTTTCGGTGTTTTTGAGATTGTCTTAGCTTAGTAGCATTTCTGGTGGGCTTTGCTACTTATCTCTAATGCTAGAGTGTTATACTTATGTAAGCATTAAACTACACAGGAGGGATTTCACATCTCTCTGGTAAGTTTCTGGTAGCCTACCTATATATCGGTTATTATAACAAAATCTTGTTGCTATAGTAAACTGTGAACTATACAGATGTCCCATGGCAATGTACATATAGGATGGAATTAAATTCAAGTAATTTTTTGAAAGAGGAAGTACAGAAGCGACAACTAAATACATTCTGAATATTTAAATTCAAAATATAATATATAGGTATTAAAAATTGTGTTTGTTGCTGTTATTCTGCCATACAAAAGTTGAAAAAACTTTCCATTTTGACTTTTAAATATTCAGAACGTGTTCCACCATATATTTTTTTAAAGTAACAACAGCCTAAGGTCAAAATACATTTATGACACTCGAATAACTTTTCACTATTAGACAAACTAATAAAATTAGACTCCATTGCATTTATTCGTGATGTGGGTGCATGCTTTTTATATAAATAATGCATTTTATTACAGAATTTCTCGAAGGAAGATGTACCAGATCATGTTTTCCAACGTGGCAACAAAAAAAGACGTTTTGTGGGTTGTTACGAAAAATTACGACGTACATTCAACAGCACTGACGCTTCTAAAAAAGCCTAATGAATTATTACCATTTGCGCGCAATGCAAACAATCAATGTGCTTACCATGTTTTAATGAAAAACACTTTTAAAAAAACTTTTTCAATCGACGAGATATTAATATATTTTGTTCCCATCACTACTTTACTACACATATTGAACTATCTTCGGTTGCGGTAAGAGATACAATCGATACCTAATTTTTTTTTGGTATTTGTAGTTTATTCTAATGTCATAACTGCGTGCGAACCTAGCAAAATGTAGAGCAATAGCCTCTCTTGACCCACAAAAACTTCAAAATATTATGTCATTGGTTTTTTGGAAGATATAAATTATTTTCAAAAGACCAAGAGACCTAATCAGTCTCCTAAAAATACAATTTTAGGAGACTGATTAGGTCTCAAACGCACCAAAGGGTAGCTGAAAGTTTTAAGAAAATGATGGCGCAGTGAACGTGTTAATAAAAAAAAGTTAAACCTGGCTTAACTTACGCTTGGTTTATCTCGCATGCCGTCACTTTCTTTTGAATATTTTTGAAGTGAGACGGCATGCGAGATAAACCAAGCGTAAGTTAAACCAGGTTTAACTTTTTTTTTATTAATAAGGCCGTAAGTGGTTAAAAACATTTATTATTCTAACCCCACGATTACTCAAAGTTATAAAACATTTATTAGGTATTCATATTGTATCTTATGTGCAAAAAAGAAACGTGTCCTCAAGAATAAGTTGTATAAACCGCTTGCAGAAAACTTTTCAGAATTATAAATGTCATGATTGACCAACTCGCACTGGGCCCGCGTGATGTATATTATTACTGACTCTTTGTCATGGAAAAGAGTCTGTGTCCCAGCTGTGGTAACATTATGGGATTGTCTTTTAAATGCTTACATTGAGGTATAATGTACTAAATGCTTATGGTTATGTATGCCATGTTATGTCAACGTCAATGGCTATGTTACTTGTTGGAAACAAGTAATAAAACTGGTCTGGCCTGTTGGTCTAGTGGTTAGTGACCCTAACTGCTATGCCGGAGGTCGTGGGTTCGATTCCCACCCAGGACAAATGTTTGTGTGATGAGCACGATCATTTGTTCTGTGTCTGGGTGTAATTTATCTATATCTATAAAAGCGAAAGGTCACTCACTCACTCACTCACTGATTCATCACGAAATCTCGAAAACCGCTGGACGTACAAAGATGATTTTTGGCAGGGAGGTAGTTTATGGTTAGTAGACGTCCGCTAAGAACGGATTTTGCGACAGGGCCGGATTAGGGTGGTCTAAGGGCCCTCGCAAGTTTGTATGAAACTCCTTCATTTTTTGTGCTACAATCTAGATTTTTGGCAGATACGTAGTTTATAGTCAGTGGGCGTCTGCTATGAATTAATTTTGCGACAGGGCCGGATTAGGGTAATCTAAGGGCCCTCACAAGTTTGTATGAAAGTCCTTAATTTTTCGTGCTATAATCTTGATTTTTGGCAGAGACGTAGTTTATAGTCAGTAGGCATCCGCTATAAATTAGTTTTGCGACAGGGCCGGATTAGGGTGGTCTAAGGGCCCTCGCAAGTTTGTTTGAAAGTCCTTCATTTTTTGTGCTACAATCTTGATTTTTGGCAGAGACGTAGTTAATAGGCAGTAGACGTCTGCTTAGAACCGATTTTGTGACAGGGCCGGATTAGGGAGGTCTAAGGGCTCTCGCCAGTTTGTATGAAAGTCCTTCATTTTTTGAGCTACAAAGTTGATTTTTGAGACGGACGTAGTTTATAGTTAGTAGACGTCTGGTAAGAACAGATTTTGTGACAGGGCCGGATTAGGGAGGTCTAAGGGTTCTTGCAAGTTCGTAAGAAAATCCTTAATTTTTTGTGCTACAAACTTGATTTTTGGCAGGCACATAGTTTATAGTTAGAAGAACTCTGCTAAGTACAGGTTTTGTGGCAGGGCCGGATTAGAGAGGTTTAAGGGCGCTCGCAAGTTTGTTTAAAAGTCCATCATTTTGTGTGCTACTAACTTGAATTTTGGCAGGGATGTAGTAGGTGAGTAGAAGTTTGCTAAGAACCGATTTTGCGACAGGGCCGGACTAGGGAGGTCTAAGGGCTCACGCGAGTTTGTTTGACAGTCCTTCCTTTTTTGTGCTACAATTTTGGCAGGAAGGTACTTTATAGTTAGTAGACGTTGACTAAAAACGGATTTAGCGAGTTTAGCAACATGGCCAGAATAAGGAGGTCTGAGGGCTTTCACATGTTTGTAAAAATGTACTGTTTTTTTTTTGTACTAACAACCTGAAATTTAACAAGTCTAGAGTTTAGGAGTAGGAGATCTAAGCTAAGTTTGTAAGGAAGACCTGGACTAAGGGCTCCCGTAAGTCCATATGAAATCCTTGGCTTTTTGTACCTGAAAATTGGCAGAGAGAATATAGTTAAGACATTTCAGGTAGGTAGGAAAAGATTTTACGACAGGGCTGGTTTAAGGGAATATAATCGCTTCGATTGGCATTTGGCATTCGATTTGACATAGTACCATCCACAGGCAGTCCAGACAAGAGAGTCAAAATTTCTACGCGAACGAAGTCGCGGGCAACTGCTAGTCTATAATATGTATGTATTTAGAAATATATAAGTATGTTTATCAGTTGTCTAGTACCCATAACACAAGCTCTGCTTAGCTTGGGACTAGATGGCGTTGTGTGATAGTTGTGGAATATTATTATTATTATTAAAACTGGTAAGGGTGTTTTTTAGAGCCGGAAATCTCTTTTTCCATATTTTTTTTAAATACACACATTCCAAGTCACTTTTGACATTGGCAGAATGGTCGACATCGGCTTTGCTTGCTAATAACAAAGAATAGAACAGAGCCGGAGATTTATATTAAATGCAGAAAAGTGTTTTTACATAACATATATACATAATATCACGACTCTATAATCCCCGAAAGTTCCGGCAGAGGTGTTCCAATATAGTACAGCAACATTTCGCCAGTTATGTTAGGTCCCATGTAAAATGTTTTTAATATTCTTGAAATTGAATTCATTTTACTGATAACTTTATGTTTGGGTATAATTTTAGGCATATGGCTACTGCAATTTGGACACAGTATGCACATATTGAACGTCCAGATTATTGCGCTATGCGCCCACCAACGGTAGCCACATGCCACGTGCGATAACCATATTGAAAAACATAAATGGCATTTTAAAATTAACGAGTTTTTTGTGAATGTGTGAACATTGTATTGTAGGCCTTGTAGATGCCTAGATGTTTGTTAAAATATTTTGTTAACTTTTATTTTGTTTTAAGTTTTTTGTGTAATGCCCTACGACTTATTATCCTGCATGGATGGTAATGGTATGGTAACACGAAAATACTATAAAACCAAATCATGTTAAAAGAAGAGAAAGAGTAACCATGGAGTTTCTTGCCGGTTCTTCCGCTTAGGAAATGTTCAACCCGAACCGTGTACCTAACTTATGGCCTACATCACTTATCGAGAAACCGTCGAGAGGTGAGATAAAATATTTTGATTTTTAACTAAAGCCATAGGGCTAAGAAGGAACATGGGTGGTTTTTGGTCAGTAATTCAGTATAGAAGTCTGACACTCCCTACCGCTCTGCCCAGAGCGGGAAAAGTAATTTGATGATTTCGGGATGCATGTTAAAAAGAGTGAGTGTGTGCTTCTGATTGATTCGGAGACAAAGCTAATTATAATGGTTTGGGTTAACTTATTAAGTATGTATAGAAGTACAGAAGTCGTTCCCCTAGGATGCAAATGAAGTTATATTTAATGGCAAGTAGTAAATAAATGATTAAATTAACTTTCTTAGTTATATACTACCTAAATTATGAAGTTCCGTTAATATTGAGAGGGTAGAATTGAAAAGCGGAATAGAATGTGACGTTGATTAAGTGAGTGAACTTGAAAATTAAAGAGGATTAAGTAATTCATTATTAACTTAGAAGTAAGTAAGATTGTTGTTACGATACCCTGTTTAATCCTATACTGAATTAGTAAGTTTTTTTTGTTAAATTGACTATAGTCTAATGCTTATTTACGGAAATTTTAGAAGGTGCTTTTACTGATTTTTCATTTAAATTTTATTATGTTGCATAGTTTTACATGTACAATACACGGGTCCCCTATGTTGTTTCGAAAGCCGCTGTTGCGACACACGCTGTTGCGAATTAATTTTCCACTGCCTCACAGGTTCGAAAACTCATGGACTCAGGGGTAAGCAGTAATTAAATAAAATCAACAAATTCGGTGTCAACATCATCATTTAATATTATTATTAACAAAGTAACAATCAAAAATATTAGTACCTACCTCAACTGTAGATTTTTTTCCACGAGTACGGTAGTTAACACAAAATTATAAGACGGATCTTTATAAAAAAAAATTGTCTAGGTACCTAAGTGGTAGGTAGGTAGTAAAGTTCCACAAACTACCAGGAGAACAGAAGTAGGAAGGAGGTATTGAAAACTGGAATGTTTTTTTTTTAAATAACTTATTTAGTAAAGTCCCGTAAATTACCAGGAGAACAGAAGTAGGCCGGAGGTATTAGAATCTTTAAATCAAATCTATAATATGCCTTTCACCCCTCTCTAATATCGAAATCACGAGCATTCGAGCTTATGAGGCAGTGAAAATGTTTTTCGAAACAGCGTCTTTCGCGACTACTTCATTCGAGTCCATGAGCTTTCGAACCTGTGAGGCAGAGGAAAATTAATTCGCAACAGCGTGTGTCGCAACAGCGGCTTTCGAAACAACATAGGGGACCCACAATACACAACAGCATGCCTGGTAATATCCGAAGAAGTTGTGCCTAATTGTAGTATAGTAAGGGCGCGCCAATTGCCATCAACCAGGCACACATCCAGATTCCATAGCTGCTACTAAATTATAGCTCTTACTAGATTTTGGATTTCAAAGCAAGAACCCTATAACACTTCCCCGACCTGGAAATTGAATCCAGGACTTATGATAGTACTTTTCAAAACTCAAAGACTTTGCTACTCCTAACATCAAAAGTTTCAAACGTAATCAACCAATATTTGTCATGAGCTCATAATTGTTACAAATATTTGAGTAATGAGAGACATAAGCAAAACAACTCATAAATCTTCGTTTACTCTCATAAACTTGTAATTATGAGGGCATTATAATTAACAACTTGTTTTAACACTTTAACAACCTAATTAGGATTCAGCCAGGACTTAGTATTTGTCTGGCTAGATAAACATTTGTGTTTGTAAATACTTAGACTGAAAAAAAAACGTATAATGTTTTAAAATTGCACGTGAAAATAGTGACGAGTGTTGCTGGATGGAGAGGGAGAGATAGACCAAGGAAATGATTAAAGAATCGTGTGAGGAATGATATGAAAAAAGGTGCTGACTAATGAGAATGAATTATTTTTCGGATTCAACAGGTAGTTTTCTGCTTGATACAACTCAAAGAATTCAATGTTTTCATGCGAAGGAGATTAACAAACGAGCAAAAGCAAAAAATGTGCAAGAAGCACGCGTGCACCCTTTTTTTTTTTTTTTTTGTGGGTGGAAAATCATCGAAAACCCCCCCCCCCCCCCCGCTCTTGGGGAGAGCAAAGGGGAGTGTCAGACTTCTACTGACTAAAAACCAAACCCATGTTCCTTCTTCGCCCTTGTGTCGGAGCCGCGTTAACCTTTCGACAAACCACAGCCCGAACCCACGACCACCGGGTCACAAGGCAAACGCCTAAACCACTCGACCACGGAGGCAGTTAGTACACCTCCACACCTACTAACTGCCTCCGTGGTCGAGTGGTTTAGGCGTTTGCCTTGTGACCCGGTGGTCGTGGGTTCGATTCCCACGGGAAGCATACTTTGTGAAGTTGTTTCAAGTTTGGTTAGGACATTGCAGGCTTGAATCACCTGATTGTCTGATAAAAAGATGGTTCCGTGCTTCGGAAGGCACGTATAAGCCGGTGGTCCCGGCCGCCAAATGGCGGTCGTCAAACTATGTCAGAGGCCCTTGCGGCGGTTTAGAAACTCTGACACTAGGGTGTGTGGGGTCGTTAGACCTTACTGCCCACACGATAAGAAGAAGAAGAAGACCTACTGATGTTCCTTTTTATATTATACTACTCTGTGTACATGATGATGCGTTTGCAGACGTGTGGACAGACGCCGCCCGGCGCTCGCACTGCAACTATTTATGTGTGTCAAAAAAACATTAACAAACGGATTGGCGGCAGACACATCTGCCGACGTTAAATACCTACCACTGACGAGCAATTCTCCCCATCTATATATCGGTGAATGCATCCGCAGATGACATCTGCAGACGCATTTGTCGACGTGTAGAGGAGGCATTAGCTTTATTGTATGCGGCTGCAATATGATAAGTAGTGGATTTTTTTCTATTTCGTGAACATACGTTCAAACAAACTTATGTAAGCAGGCGTTTATGAGTTATCATTCTGTAATGCCAGCTACACTTTGCAGACCTCATCAAGTTAAAAATAACCTTTTCACTTCTCTCGCTCTAAAATTCGTCTTTATGTCGTGCGTAGGCGACATAAAGTCGCGTTTTATGCTCTAGAGCATAAAGTAAAATCTTCGTCGAAGATCAAGGTAATCGGCACAGGTAATCGGCCCAACAGCCACAGCAACAACTTCATAGAATAACCTCTTTAATTTAATTCGTTTCGCTAGTATTCTAAGAACAAGGGATTACTGCTTTTCATTACGAATACAAGGAAAGTTGATGGGAATAGGCTTCCCCCAATTACCTAAATCGCTTGATGGCAATAGGCTTTTTTTATTTTTGCTATTGCTCCTAATTACATCATTTGATGGGAATAGGCTAACTCTTAATTACATTGATTGATGGCAATAGGCTTGCTCTCAATTACCTAAATCAGTGGATGGCAATAGGCTTGCTCCTAATTACATCGGTTGATGGCAATAGGCTTGCTCCTAATAAGATTGGTTGATGGCAATCGGCATTTCCTAATTACATCGGTTGATGGCAATAGGCTTGTCCCTAATTACATCAGTTGATGGCAATAGGCTTGCTCCTAATTACATTGGTTGATGGCAATAGGCTTGGTCCCAATTACATCAGTTGATGGCAATAGGCTTGCTCCTAATTACATTGGTTGATGGCAATAGGCTTGCTCAAAATGTTTTTATAACTGAGCAGTATGAGTAACGCTAACGACATAAGTCAGGTGTTATGTCAAGTTTCCTACTGAAAAAAAAAGTTAATTGTGGCGGGAACCTTAATTATTTTTACAATATTTACAAGTTGCTGTTTCATTTCCTCGCAATCGAAGTAAAAAGTAGAGTGTAAAACTCGTCCATAAAACCCATTTTACTCTCTACTTCATCCTCGCTCGCAAGCTCGCATCGTATGGATAAACGTCTCGCGCAAAATGGTGCATTTTATGCACTTGGTGTACAATCTACTATTTAATATGTGGCTTTAAACACAGGTTTGAATAAATCTAGTTGCCGTAGATCGCTAGCAAACGTTTGAATTCCTCATACGCATTACTTTCTGGGGTAATAAACGGGGTAGCGGGGTAACGGGGGTTCGGGGGGTATTTTAGTTATAATTTACACAGTAATTAATTATGTATTAGAAATAATATTACTGGGCTTAAATTTACAGTTTTTATAAATATAACTTTATAATCAACTAGCTGATGCCCGCGGCTTCGCCCGCGTGGATACTGTAAAAACAATCCTTGATGCGGATTATATATCATTCTAAAATTTCAGCTCGATCGGTGCAGAACTTTTTGAGTTTTTGAAGCGTACACAAACCAACATAAACATTTTTATATAGATACTAGCTGATGCCCGCGGCTTCGCCCGCGTGGAAGTCGGTTAAATTATATACTAAAAACCTTCCTCGAGAACTACTTTATGCATTGGTGAAAACAGCATGAAAATCGGTGAAGTAGTTTTTGAGTTTTTGAAGCGTACACAAACCAGCATAACATTTTTATATAAATACTAGCTGATGCCCGCGGCTTCGCCCGCGTGGATACTGTAAAAACAATCCTTGATGCGGATTATATACCATCCTAAAATTTCAGCTCGATCGGTGCAGAACTTTTAGAGTTTTTGAAGCGTACACAAACCAACATAACATTTTTATATATCTAGATTTTTGGCAGAGACGTAGTTTATAGTCAGTAGACATCCGCTATAAATTAGTTTTGCGACAGGGTCGGATTAGGGTCGTCTATGAGCCCTCACAAGTTTGTATGACCGTCCTTCATTTTTTGGGCTACAATCTTGATTTTTGGCAGGGACGTAGTATGTAGTTAGTAGACGTCTGCTATGAACGGATTTTGTGACAGGGCCGGATCAGGGTGGTCTAAGGGCCCTCGCAAGTTTGTATGAAAGTCCTTCATTTTTCGTGCTACACTCTTGATTTTTGGCAGAGACGTAGTTTATAGGCAGTAGACGTCTGCTATGAAATAATTTTGTGACAGGGCCGGATTAGGGTGGTCTAAGGGCCCTCACAAGTTTGTATGAAAGTCCTTCATTTTTCGTGCTACAATCTTGATTTTTGGCAGAGACGTAGTTTATTGTCAGTAAGCGTCTGTTATGAATTAATTTTGCGACAGGGCCGGATTGGGGTGGTTTATGAGCCCTCGCAAGTTTGTATGAAAGTCCTTCATTTTTCGTGCTACAATCTTGATTTTTGGAAGAGACGTAGTTTATAGTCAGTAGACATCTTCTATGAATTAGTTTTGCGACAGGGCCTGATTAGGGTGGTTTATGAGCCCTCGCAAGTTTGTATGAAAGTCCTTACTCTCCTGATTTTTTTCAGGGACGGAGTTCATGGTGAGTAGAAGTTTGCTAAGAACAGATTTTGCATTAGGGTCAGATTAGGGAGCTCTAAAGGCTCTCGCGAGTTTGTATGTAAGTTTGATTTAGTACTGAAATTTAGCAAGTGTATTATCTAACAAAATTTTTTGTGACGATCTGGACTAAGGGCTACCGCAAGTATATAAATGAAATCCTTGGCGTTTTGGAGCTGAAAATGGGTATAGAGATAGAATATAGATAAGACATAATATGTATTTGTATGTGTGGGAACAGATTTTATAACAGGGCCAGTTTAAGGGAATATAATCGCTTCGATTGGCATTAATTGTCATTCGCTTTGGCATAGTACATCCAGAGGCAGTCCCACACATACATACACGTGAAAATTTCCTCGCGAACGAAGTCGCGGGCAACTGCTAGTATAGATATAAATATAAATAGATAGATAGATTATTCTTATAAAATCCACTCGTAAATTTTTACGCACTGGATGTAAACTATTGGTAACTTAATACTTATCCCAACCTTTTACCGGTCACCACAATTGACAAAAATGTGTGGTCCATCCATTTCAACGCCTCATGGACACCCATATATTAGAGGGGACGCGACACGGAACGCCACTCCGTCTAAAATAGTTCCGATCTTACGGTCACCCTACACGACTTCTCTTTTGTCGCGAATACTATTAAATTGGTGTTTATTTGTCCCACTTTTAGTGTTAAATGGGAGTTCTAAGTTTTTTGTGTTAGAAGACAGATTTACGGTAGAACGTCAAAGTTTACCAGGGATTGGGAAAAAAGAGTTTTCATACTGAACTGAATGAGGTTTGGTGCTCCTACTTGATTATGAAAAGATATATCGAAACGAACTCGAAAGAAAATAAGAAAAGAAAGAAAAAATATTCATTTGTCACAGATATCTGACGTGCATACAAAATGACAAAAAAAAAACAATAAACATACCTACAACGCATAACAAATATATAAATACTAAAAGACGAAACAAAAAAAAAAACAGCTTTTTAGGTAGAGGTATGAAGACCATGTAGATCAGTGTTTGAGATAGTTTTTTAACAGGCCCCCAAATATCATAGGACAATTAAGGGAGGAAGATGATTTAAATGGTATTTTGACTTTACATCCAATTTTATGGATTCTAAGCGTCCTCGTCAAAATTCAAGAGATTGTCATAAAATAATAAAAAAAAGTCAAAGTGAAAAATTGTTTTTTTTTTTGTTAACAGTACCTACTTATTTCAGGACATCCGCACGCCGCCGCCGTGGTTTAGGGAAAAATAAATTAACGAATAAAAGGTTGCGCTTGTTTGTGAGTGTGAGAAAGTTCAGTTATAGTGACAGAATGCGACGGGCCGTGTCGCACGGGTGGTTCAAACTTACTGATTTCCGTTGGCCTCTCCGATTGGTCTGGCTTCTTACAAAAACTCTTGAAATAGTCCCCTGAATATCATATTAAAAATCAAGCCTGAGAATGTAAGTAAAGTGAGTATTACTTTTAACTGCATTTATCATTTGTACCTGACAACTGGTCGCTCGCCAAGGTAGCAGGTATGCATAAAATCGCGGGCCTGTGGACGGTGAGTAATGGGCTAGCTCGCCGTCCGTCCGTCTTATGACGACGACAGGCCGTGTCGTCGGCGCGTTCGTGTTCCACGCGCGCAAGTGCCGTCGCCCGTCGGGGCTGCCCGGTTGTTCAAAAGAGATACCGCAGCCTCGGTACAAAGGGCTAAGAAGGAACATGGGTGGTTTTTAGTCAGTAGAAGTCTGACACTCCCTACCGTTCTGCCCAGAGCGGGAGGAGTCATTTTATCATTTCCCACCCTCAAAAAAAAGAAAAAGGTATGCATACATTCAAAGTACGTATGTACTTACACTACATTATCCTATACATTTTATTTCTGAGAAAATAAGTATTGTCTGGCGGCTCTGTAATCTTGCTAATTACTACGCACGTTATTATTGATTCGGGTCGAGAATCATTATTATAAAATAATTACCGACTTGAATTTGACGAGGATGCAAAACGACAACCTGTATTGTTGATTTCTAAAGATAGCCTCCTATTATTATAATATAATATAACAACAATTATAATAACAATACCCAAATCGCCCTACCTGTAGTATATAGGTCGGTGAATATTGTTATATTATTCGTAAACTTTTACTTCGCGTAGGAAGTTCAACGAAGTTGGTACATTGTGGCGGGTTAAAGGTTAATCCGAGAGTACTTGAGAAGAATAACATGATATTTATATTTTATTCATTAACATAACAAAAGCAAAAGGAGTAAATAAAAACATGACAGAGGAGAATGTAAGAAAAAATGTTGCGCCGACAACAAATGTCATGGGACAAGGTATGATATATGGTATATATATGGTATCCATCGTGTCTTTGGTCTTTCTCTACTCTAATAGCCATTTAAATTCATATTCAAAACAAAATGTTGATTTTTCTAACTAAATTTTCCTCATTGCTCAGTATCTCATGTCCATACTACGATAACTGGTTACCACACCACATTTCAGTCGCCAGCACCACTTTCATTTTCTCTTATGTACACAATCCTTATTTTATGCATTCGTGTTACAGCACACATCCCCCTTGGCATTCTCATCTCAGCCACATTCATCCCCTACTAGTGCCTTTCATTCATGCCCTTTGTAGCCCAATATTCTGATCCAATTAGCATAGCAGTACAGCCAATTACCATTTACTACTAAGAAATCCTTAATGAAAAACCCAATAACACTTCTATGATTATATCCATAATAAACAAAGCTATAATTCTTAGTAAGAAAAACTTAATATCCCAGTTAAAATTACTTTTGAAATAGAAACATCTTGTAATTTTCTTACATCAATTTTCATTTGAAAACTGTAAAAGATATACAAAAATGATTGAATCACGTTTAATTATTATTATTCTAAGAAACATGAACAAAACTGCATTACTAATTCAAGTCTAAAACATTGAACGAACTAGGCGTTAAGCCCGTGGAAGCGGTTACTAATAATTCTATAACCGTAAGCATAATCTTGTATCCTATGTCCTTGTACTCAACATTACATAAATAGGAGTACTAAATCAGTCATAGAACGTAAATCATCTGCGAAATACAATCCTTGGATCCAGTTTTTTTTTGGCCAGAACAAAATCTTTTCATTTCATCGCATCTAAGTCTTATTTTGCGACCATTTTTAATAAAGTTTTCAATTCAATGCCATATTTATTAAGAGGAAAGCGGGCGCTGTCTCTCTCCGTCTATCCGTCTGTCTCTCTCCACTATCGCTGTCTCTCTCCGTCCCCCTGCCCACAAATTCGTGCGATAAGGACAACTGCAGAGCCGACTCAATAGCTTAAGTAAAAAGTCATATTTCTAGGTTTGGCTCTTGCTTATTTCCTCCTCCAATATTGAACAAATTTAAAAAATATTTTAGACAATGAATAAGGAGAATATATACTACGCCGCTATGTTTTTATTTTTTCGTTAATAGTTGTCAAATTTGTACACTAGGACTCTGTTAACAGCGATCTAAACAAGCATTTTTAAACATTTTTTGAGGGTTCTAGTGCTTATAAAAATAATTTATCACCAAAAAGGAAAACATAGGGGCATAGAAATAGTTAATATTTATTATTCTGTAAAAATTCATTGCTCTAGGGTCATTAACCAAAAAGAAAAGAGGCGAGAGCGTTTGTATGGAGAAAAGACCACCGGCATTTCCTCTTAATTAGCGTAGTAACGGATAGATTGATAGTGTCATATAGTGTAAGGTTGAAGGTTTACTTAAACCGTAGCTATACTGTTGAAAGCATACTGCCCCACTAACTGGCTATTAGCCAGTTAGTCTACAGCCAGTTTTTCTCTTAGTTCATCTAAAAAAGGCACGTCCGTCCAATTCACAGTAGTCACCTACGTGCCAGTTTTCTAGATTTATTAAAGCTTTGCAAAACTCTGACATTTTGAAAAACTTCATCTAAAAGAGGACAAAATAAACAGTAGAAAGATTTGGTTTTCCTTTTATTTAAATTATATTTGTTATAGGCTTTTTGCTTAGTTCCTCCTTAATAATATTGCGTTTAAATTAAAACCGATTTTAATGCTAATTTTGGTGCGATAGTTTGGTAAATAATCTTATTAAATCCTTCGGATTAAGTCAATTTCACTGTTAAGTGGATGATTATGTATTAAATGAATATTTTGTCTCTTTCGTGTCATATCTATTGTGACAGATGAGGATCACTTGTTTGTCAATATAATAACCATAAGTCGGAAAAGGTAGAATATTATTTACCAAAACATTAAGAATATACCTACGTAACGTGATTAACACGTACCTTGCTATAAAATGCCGTAATGATTATTTTAGTTCAGATATAAAGCTGAATCCTTCGGGGCTGCGGGTCGAAAGAGATACCTCGGCCTCGACATAAAGGGCTAAGAAGGAACATGGGTGGTTTTTAGTCAGTAGAAGTCTGACACTCCCTACCGCTCCGCCCAGAGCAAGAGGAATCATTTGATGATTTCCCAGTATCAAAAAAAAAAGCTGATAGATTAACCACAAGTTACCATCTTCCTTAATGTTAGAATAAATTGAATACAGTGTACCTATTCCGATCTGAGTTAGCAACAATAACTGACCATAGTAATTAAAAAATACCGAAATTCAACATTACAGCCGCGTAGAAATTTCCTAGTGCGTGTTCTCTCAAGAACTTTCTCACGTTACTCAGTCTGTTGGCGATTTATTAATGATTAATGATGAGCACATAACAAAGAACCACTTCATTATTAGTGAGAGATGTTATCTTTGCTCCACTGACTCACCTTTTGAATTCTACTACTATTTAACATCAGGCCTGTAATCTAAGATAGTTTAGGCTACTTATATTTAACACAGTTACACTTTGTTAATTACGTTGAAGTCCCATGGCAAACGTGTTAACCGGGTACAATTTTAGACTCTAGGTTATGAACCCAGTAATACTTTAACCGACCTGGGACTGGAACCCCTCTAGAAGACTTATTGCTGATACCTGAAAATATTTTTATGTTGCGCTCTTAAATTTTTTACCGACCGTTAAATCTACACTAATATTATAAAGAGGAAAGATTTGTACCTATTTTTGTATGTTTGTATGTTTGTAATGAATAGGCTCAAAAAGTACTGGGCCGATTTCAAAAATTCTTTCACCCTTGGAAAGCTACATTCACCCTGAGTAACATAGGCTACTTTTTATCCCTGTATTCCCACGGGAACGGGATCTACGCGGGTGAAACCGCGGGACGTCCGCTAGTAGGAAATAAGGAAAAAAATGCCTCCACGATGGGTGTCTTAAGATGTCTAGTAGTCCGACAAATTCGATTTAGAATGACATCACTTAGCTGACTATGCATTGTCATCTAAACTAAGCGTTAATGCAAAATTTCAGCTCAAACGAGTGGGAATAATTGTTTTAAAATTAATTGAAAGATTTGCCCTAAACAAACATACAAATGCTGCCAAAGTCATATAAAAGTTTCCTGTCTTTAGAAGCGGAATTCAAATGCTACCTCATCGAGACGTCTAAAACTAAAGTGACTGCACAACGAAAATATTACAAAAGCTTGAACAACATAAGAACACATTTTCACCTTCAATTTTCTAGGAAGCTCGAAAAATATAGAGATTGTGTGTCCGATAAACTGTTTGAAAACAAACGGCTCTACGATATGGTGCTATCTTGTTTTCATGATAATTATAGACAATTGTCTTGCAGGAAAATGATGAATATAAACGCATTGGAAGTTACAATTTTAGTTATTGAGCTTCGCATTAGGTTTCAATTCAGTCGTGGGTTTTTTAATTAATTAAAGATGACGTACCTACAATGTACGTGGGCGAAGCATCTTGCTTACGCCAGTTTTATGTGGCATACATTTTTTTTTACTATAATATTTCCGAACGTAGTACACATCACTACCATGTATCCGAAATACTTTTATCGCGTTATATATTTCCTGTCATGTTGCCTACGCTGGTTTTATCTATCCCTCTCCTTTCCTCCTATCACGCTTCCATGCGACAGAAAGAGAAAGGAGTATTGCCGCCAGCGTCCAATGACGCGAGCTTCCGAGGTGATGAAGAAAGCCACCACGCCATGATGAAAAAGAACACTTCAAATTCATATCTTCAACTGTCTTCAACGGCTTAACACCTCTTTACGCTATACCGCTTAGTTATTGCGGTGCGCTCCGCAAATACATCAAGCAGCAACCATAAACCTAAAAACCAATCTTTGAGTGTCGGCCGACACAAGGGGGACAATAAAACGGTAAAGTGTAGCGCTGGAAGAAACCACGTACAAGACTTCAACACGGCGCTCTCCAGTCGCATCAGCCATCGTTCCAGGTGATCCTCCAAACTCCCAATTAAGTCCCAATATCGTTTCCTATAGTATAAAAGTTGGTAACATTCACTCCCGCATACATCATTTACACAACGCTTATTGGTCCTTCGCAGCCGCTATCCCAACTTCACCACATCTTCTTCTGTAAATTGTTATAAAATAAAATCTCGTACTTTAAATATTCTAACTTGGGATACCAGCGAGCTTTTTATTTTCCATTTCCGTACCTATTGAAACAAAAGCCAAGACTAGGAATTAACTTAATCATTATTTTTATGTAAAGTAGGCATCTGTCATGAGATATAATTATAATTATATAAAAAGTTACTATAATATCTACCCCTTTTGTTTCGTGACCGCAACAGCGACTGTTGTGTAGTCCTGTATTCGATTACCAGCGCGAGAAAAATGTTATTGGACTTGGGATATTTTCCGTAGCAAGTTTAGAAGTTCTAGATGATATTGGAGTGGAATGAAAGTAGAAAATGTGTTGCGTCGATACCAAGTACAATGGAACATGATAAACTGGTTTGTGGAGGTCGAATTTGCAGTCGCTCCATGTAAAATACTGGTATACAGCTGCGGCTAACATAGTTGGCAAAAGGCTAGTCTAGGATGACGATAATACTAAATAATCCCGTGAGACTACTATTAATATCAGTCAGTCAGTTAAAAAACTTATAATCCCGTGAGTATAAATGACAAAACTATCTAAAAATAAACTACAAGTTTAGTGCTAACCTATAGTGAGAGAAATGAGGACATACGCATGAGAACCAAGGTTACCGACGTAGCCCGAAGAATCGCCAGACTTAAGTGGCAATGGGCAGGGCACATTGCTCGCAGAACGATGGCCGATGGGGCCGGAAAGTTCTGGAATGGCGACCGCGAACCGGAAGACGTTGCGTTGGAAGGCCTCCCACTAGGAGGACCGATGACCTGGTCAAGGTTGCAGGAACCCGCTGGATGAGAGACGCACGGGACCGGTCAATGTGGCGACGCCTGGGGGAGGCCTATGTCCAGCAGTGGACGTGTTTTGGCTGAAATGATGATGATTAGTGCGAACATTAAATGTACATGTCATTGCTATGTAATTACATCTGTGTACATACAGAGTCCGTTCATTATATCCCACATAATCCCAAGGGTCATTACCAAGGAATTAATTAAAACCTTCCATTTTGTGTGGACATTATTTCGAGGAAATCTATGGAGAAGATCTTTAAAACAGATTAGTCTATGATCGTACCTTAGATTAATTAAAATGTTGGCAACTTTTTGTATTCACGTGCTTGTTTTTTTTTTTTTGGTAACCCAGGTTTAGTACAACCCCGTAGGGGCTGCGGGTTGTTCACAAGAGATACCGCGGCCTTGACATAAAGGGCTAAGAAGAAACACGAGTGGTTTTTAGTCACTAGAAGTCTGACACTCCCTGTCGCTCTGCCCAAGAGCAGGAGGTGTTATTCGATGATTTCCAACTCTCTAAAAAAAGAAAAAGATGTATCAGCAAGACTGGTGGTGAAGACATAAAGACCCAAATGCACCACAAATCACCAAATAGCTATAGCACTGAATCTGCGCCACCTCGTTCCATTTCTGGTAAAAGACGTGTGGAGAGAGATGCTAAATGTTTCGAGGGCATATAACAGGCCTGCACCCGATTTTAAGGCACGTTTTAAACATCCGTTCATGAACCAGCTTCAAACCCTTTTACTTATGCATGTGCTCGAAACCTAACGCAGCTGAAAACGGAACTAAAAAGAGAGTTAGTCATTTTTTTTTCTTAAAATACCAACCAGCTTACGATAACACGTTCATGATATTTAGTAAGTTTTTTGGTATTGATTTTGAACTTAAATTATAAATTACAAGCATTTTTTATGTTTAAAAGATACTTTCTATCATTATGTTGCTATTTTTTTGTGTCTTAGAGATAAGAATTCTTTCTTTATTATTTCTTTATGATTCATGAACACCGGAATTCCCCTTGTATCGTAGGGGCATTTTCAGACAATACATTTAAACTCACATACACAAACAGTCAGACCCGAAACAACTACGCTATACAAATATTTATTCCGTCTGGGAATCGAATCCGCGACCGCGACACGCGGCACCAAACCACTGCGCCACAACGAGAGGCCTTAGAACGCCACGTAACGAGGCGCACTAGGGCCTCTGACGAAAGAAAAACCTATGGCCATGGTTAATCAACTAAAACACGAGTATACATGCTAAACAACCTAATTATTACATTAATTAATAAAATCCACATTTTTATGGTTTCAGAAACCATTCATCGAAAGTTTCCGATAAACATGGGCTGTAACAAAAACTCGAGAAACTCCACAAGTATTTCACCAACATTTTTCGTTAAGGTAAATATTTTGCCTTTAGTTATAAGTACCGTGATAAATCGGAAATTGAATAAAGGGTTCTGATTCCGATAACGCTGGCTAGCGTCGGGGTATTGAGTAATCTGTTTCATCGGATTTCTTATGTATTTATGTTCAAATCTAGGGTTGTCATCTGAAAACTTTAATGTATTCTAGTGAGAAAACTGGTTTTTCATCTTAAACACTTTGATTTGAGTTTCGCGTACAGCCAATCACGCGGTTTTGAAGGCTTCTATTCAGAACCAGGCTAAGAGAAACAAAAGAGGAAGGTAATGTACTCACGGGATACTGGGAGCCTGGAGATCACCACACTGTTGACGAGCAGTCGTATTTTCACGGTATTTTTGAGTATAGTCTTCGCGGAGAAGATGGGCTGGCCAGCCGCTCGTTATTTTAGTTCGAACTGAAGTTTTTGTTTTCTTCCGTCAGAGGGCGCGAGCGGTCCGACGATATGATGTTTGGATACGCAACGTTTGAATGTCGCGTGTGGCGGCAGATTTAAATTAGGAATACAAGGAAGGAATGAGGATTAACTGGGAAAGCATCCCAAAGCCTGTTCATATCCCCCCATTTGAAATCAACCGGTGATTTCATAAGATAAGATAGATGAAGTTCGAGACTTACGGCCTATGCAGATTCATTTGTCATCATGCTGATAAGATTCTAAGATTAAAGCTAAGCTGATAAGAACAAAATAAGTTTAAATGTAATAGATAAGTCTGATATACATATACTAGATACTTGAAAAATGGTTAAGTGTTTTATGTGCGTTAAATTATAAGTATGAAAATATAATGCAGATAAGTTAATTATTTTGCTCAATTGGAAGAGGACAAATTTTGACAGCAGGTCTTACAAGTAAGCCTTTAGATGTTTTGACTGTCACAACACGAGTAATGTCATCTTTACCCGGATGGAGCTGTACAACGCGGCCCAACCTCCATTCGTTGGCAGGTAAGTTGGGTTCATAAATGGTAACAAGATCGTTCAGTCTTGGCTGATGGTTGCCGTGTTTGAACCATTTCATTCGCTGTTGTAAGGTATGCAAATAATCCCTTTGCCAAGTGCGCCAAAAGCTTTGTGAGAGGCACTGTAATAGCTGCCAACGAGTACGTAAGGTCTCGTTTTCCGCGTACCTTGGTTCAGGAAGAGATACTAAAGGTCGACCGATGAGGAAGTGACCAGCTGTAAGAGCGTCAACCTCGCCGGGATCGGAAGATAGTTCCACTAAGGGTCTTGAGTTTAACATGGCTTCCACCTTCGTTAAGATAGTGTAATATTCTTCAAAGGTAAGAATCTGGGATCCTATGATACGTTTGAGATGGTATTTTGTTGATTTTATACCGCTCTCGAAAATGCCTCCGAAGTGAGGACCGGAAGGAGGATTGAGTTTCCAAGTGATTCCTCGAGAAGCGAGGTGACTGTTAATACTATCGCTTTCGCGGTTGAGCATTTCCCTAACTTCCGACAAGTAACGCCTGGCACCTACGAAGTTAGTGCCACCATCTGTGACTATGGAGTGACAAAGTCCTCTCCGCGATACAAAACGATCTAAGGCCGCTATGAATGCTTCAGATGTGAGCTCAGTAACCAGCTCGAGATGAACGGCCTTGGTCGCGTGGCAGACTATGAGGCAAAGATAAGCTTTGTAAGTTTTAGCGCTACGACGTCTACTTTCTTTTATCATAAAAGGACCTCCGAAGTCGATGCCTATTGTTTGAAAACAATGACCCGGGTGTAGTCGAGAAGGTGGAAGATCACCTTGTAAAGGTTGAAGTGGAATAGGTTTGACTTTAAAACAGGTCACGCATTTAGATAACCGTGATCTGATAAGACTTCTAACGCCGAGTATCCAAAATCGACGCATAATTAAAGATTGGAGTAGGCGAGGCCCACAGTGAAGATAAGTTTTATGATAGCGGTCAATAAGAAGAGTACTCAATCGTGAAATCTTAGGTAAGAGGTATGGATGTTTGACTTGACTTGGTAAGGACGCGTGTTTAAGGCGTCCCCCCACTCGCAAGATTCCGCGAGTGTCAAGAAAAGGAGAGAGTTTAGATAAGTGTTTGGGTAAAGGTTTATTGGATGTTATTAAAGATATGACATCATTAAAACTTTGATGTTGAACATATTTTGTTAAATGATCTAAAGATTGGTTTAATTCAGTGGCTGTCAGATAAGGTAATAAGTTACGCTGAGAACGTTTAGCTTTTGCGTTGTGGATGAAACGGTAGATCCATGCAACCACTCTTTCCACTTGAGAAAGAGAGGAGTGGCGTTCCATGATGGAAGTAAGCAATTCAGCTTCACGTGTCACACCAGTATGACACGCGCGTGATGGAGGCTTAAGTTCTGGTAAGATAACGGACATTTCAACTGCTGAAGCAGGCCAGTTGCAAGTTTCGTTGGACAGCCACTGAGGACCAGACCACCAGAATTGAGATGAAGATAAAGATAGGCATGATAAGCCACGACTACAGATGTCGGCTGGGTTGTCATGGGTGGACACATGTCGCCACTCAGCTGACACAGGACTGTCATTAATTAGGACTACTCTGTGGGCAACGAAAGTTTTAAGCTTGTGTGGCTCAGTGTTCAACCACGACAACACAGTCGAGCTGTCTGTGAACAAGATAGATTTATTTAAGATGATTTTTGAACTAAGCAAAGAATGAATGCGATTTATTACTTTGGACAGTAATACAGCACTGCAAAGCTCTAAGCGGTTGACAGTCAACACTTTTAGAGGTGCTACTTTGGACTTAGCAATCAAAAGATAAACTTGTACGTCGTGAGAGGTAACGACACGAAGGTAAACACAACATCCATATGCTTTAGTGGATCCATCACAAAATCCGATGAGTTGAAATTCCTTAGACTGAGAAGGTATAATCCTACGAGGGATTTCTATCAGTTTTAAGTTATGAAGATCCGCTATAAAGCTTTGCCATTCTATAGCTATGTCTCTGGGCACAGGTTCGTCCCATGAAAGACTAAGACGCCACAAGTCTTGAAGGAGCAATTTGGCTTTTAAGATAAAAGGTGTGAGCCACCCAAGAGGATCGAAAATACGTGCGATGCTAGATAAGATGGAACGCTTAGTACATTCTTTGTCCTCGATTGGGGACTGTGAGTAACTAAAGTTGTCACTCACAGGATCATATTGGACTCCTAAGATTTTTAACGTTGATTTGTCACTTTCTTCAGAGAAAGGTTTAGGTACTTGACAATGATCTGCAGGCAAAGTTTTAATAAAGGATTGTGAATTGCTACTCCATTTTCGGAGCTCTAGTTGAGCACAGCCTAATAAACTGATAAGTTGATCTTTTAGTTCTATGGCTTCGCGTACAGAGGGCGCGCCGGTCGTTATATCATCGACATATGTCTCGTGAAGGAGAGCTTCAGCTGCGCGTGGGTACGCGGCGCCATGGTCGGCTGCTAATTGATGGAGGGTACGGATGGCCAGATAAGGTGAGCTACTAACTCCGTAGGTGACAGTCGCAAGTTCGTACTCTTTTACTGGATCATTAGGAGATTCTCGCCATAGTATGTGTTGAAAGTTCCGATCCTCCGGTCTAATTAAGATTCCTCTATACATCTTTGAGATGTCACAAGTTAAAACTACTGTGTGTAATCTGAAACCGGTTATGATATCTACAATATCCACTTGAAGCTTAGGGCCAGTGAATACAATATTGTTTAAAGATAGACCGTTAGTAGTTTTAGAACTAGCATCGAAGACTACTCTCAATTTAGTTGTCGTGCTCTCTGGGCGAACGACGCAACTGTGAGGGATAAGATAACGATTGAGAGTAGGTACCGTTGGGTTAGGTACCGGATACATATGATTTAAATTCTCGTACTCGCGCATAAAATTAACATAATCGGATTTAAGTTCAGTCTGACGATTAAGTCTCTTTTCTAGATAAGTAAAACGCGACAAGGTACTATTGTAGGATTCACCCAGAGAACGATCGCCATCCTTTAAGAGGATTGGTACGACATATCGTCCGTTAGGTTCGCGATAGGTTAAATCAGTGTACATGCGTTCACAGGTATCATTCTCGGGTACGGTGATAAAAGCGCGCGGTGGTTCCTCCACTTCCCAGAACTTTTGAATTTGTTCGTCTAACTTAAATGTGGTGGCCACTAAAGAGCACGCAGTGTTCAAAGGTGCAGAATTAAAGTTTACTGCCCCTGACAGAATCCACCCGAAAACGCTATGCAGAGCGGTAGGTAAACCGGGCCCCAGATTGATGCGTTGACCGTCATAGATTTCATGGAATAGTTCCGCCCCAATTAATAAGTCGATTTTGGCGGGAACATCGTAGTCGCGATCGGCTAACACTAGATGGTTGCAACGTTCTCTAACGACTGATGGTACCTTCACGCTAGGTATTAGAGCAGTGATGCTATCTAACACGACTGGCTTGATATTAAATTGTGGAGCATCACCATGTACAGGTCGTATAGTGCATTCCGTCACCCCTTTTACTTGTGTGACTGAGTTTTGTCCTAGTCCGGCTATATTAAGATTACAGCGGCGGAGTTTTAACCCGAGTATTCGCGCGCACGCAGCGGTGATAAAACAATCCTGCGCCCCACTGTCTACGAGTGCACGCACGGTATATTGAGTGCCGGCGGCGGTGTTGAACACGCGCGCCTGACACGTCCCTAGTAAAACCATGTCACGGTTGGGAACGGCAGCGTGAGAATGTGCTGTAACGTTCGCTGCAGTGGTAGCGCCGGCGCTAGATGGCGCTGGGTCAATATGCAATAGGGTATGATGACGTAATCCACACACCGTACAAGACATTTTAGATACGCATTTTTCTATGACGTGATTTGTACGCAAACAATTTGTACACATATTGTTTTTACCTTGTACTAACGCGAGTCTAGCACGAGAATCTAAGGTTTGAAAGGTAGGGCACCGATAAATCAAGTGCGGCTCACTGCAATGAGCACAAGCCACATTGGCAGGAGGATTAGATTTTGCGAGATAAGATGAGCGTTTTGAACCGCTGCTATTTTGCCTACTGGTCGCAGGCGAAGGTTTTTTCCCTTCGAGGTTACGAGGGTTAGGATTGTTATTAGATTTAGAAGATAAATGACTAGTTTCTAAGATTTTGACATAATCTTGAAGAAACTTTAACAATTCACAAAAAGTAGGTATTTGTGAAATGTTTTTCTGAGATTCGAAACGATTACGCGTGTCCGAGTCCAGCGCACGTGAAGTTAAACAAAATAAGATAAAATCACCTAAATTTTCAATTTTTAAAGCTTGGAGTGCATGGTATGCCTCATAAATTACGTTTGATAAAGTTTGTAAATCTTGGAAGTTACCCGATTTCAACACTGGCTGGTTAAAGAATTTATCTAAATATGTTAAAGCTATAATACGCTTGTTTTGATAACGCTCGATCAAACTATTATAAACTACTTCGTAATTATCAGCGGTCATCGGAACCCCTTTGACAATAGACAAAGCCGGGCCTTGTAAACAAGACGCTAAGTAATGAAATTTTTCTATTTGCGAAATCGAATTGTTATCGTGAATTAAAGTTTTGTAAATATCATAAAATGTTTGCCAGTTTTCTATTTTACTATCGAATTTAGGTAACTCAAGAGTAGGTAGCCTAACGTTACGTCCTGTTTGCATGGAGTCGAGAGCCGCCGGCCCCGTGGGCGGAGCCGCCGGCGCCGCCTGCGACGTCCCGTCGACGTTTTCGCTCCTAACAGCGACCTGTAAGTCAGCCGCTGCACCGATTACGGCATAGTACAAATCATCAAACGAACTTAAAGACTTTTGACACACTTTTGCATCAGGTTTTATGGCTAACTCCAACGCCTGTATTTTACTACACAACGCAACAAATTCTTCGCGAATTGAATGTATCCGCGTATATCTCGCCTTGAACGACGATACCTTTGAACGATCTTGAATCATAGATTTTGATAAGTCATAAAGGATTTGGATATCACGATAGACATATTCGCGTTGAGACTGAAATAGTTTAAGTTTACCGTCTTCCATTTTGTTTTACGTAGGTAGACTATGAATGAAAATACGAACCTAAGTTGAGATTTATTAGGTGTAAATCAATACCTATAGGTGAAATAGTTATCTAGTAACGTTTGTTAGTGTATAAATACCGTGAATAGATAAAGTTAATAAGATTGCACAATGAATTTCGTAAAATAACTACGAATTATTGTGATATAACCCGACTAAATTAAGATGACCTCTGAATCTGCATAGGTTTACCCTGCGAGTATGACAACACAATTTTGTAGGATAATACTTTTATTTTGCGAAATTCTAGGAAATCTCTGAGTTTTCTATTGAAATTGAACCAGAGAATGCCTGAAAAAACTGTAATTTACAGGTAATCGCGCTCGAAATGGACCACAAATATGATTTGAGTTTCGCGTACAGCCAATCACGCGGTTTTGAAGGCTTCTATTCAGAACCAGGCTAAGAGAAACAAAAGAGGAAGGTAATGTACTCACGGGATACTGGGAGCCTGGAGATCACCACACTGTTGACGAGCAGTCGTATTTTCACGGTATTTTTGAGTATAGTCTTCGCGGAGAAGATGGGCTGGCCAGCCGCTCGTTATTTTAGTTCGAACTGAAGTTTTTGTTTTCTTCCGTCAGAGGGCGCGAGCGGTCCGACGATATGATGTTTGGATACGCAACGTTTGAATGTCGCGTGTGGCGGCAGATTTAAATTAGGAATACAAGGAAGGAATGAGGATTAACTGGGAAAGCATCCCAAAGCCTGTTCACACTTATTTCGCTAACATCCAAGGTAAACCATCCTAGTCATAATCAGTCGAGCTTTTCCCAACTGTTCTATGTTCGGGTCAGCTTCCAGTATAACAGCATGCAGCTGAATACCAGTATTTTCCTTATAGCAACTATCTATCTAAACTCCACAACCCAGTTTCTACTGGGTAATACGATACGCTTTGTTGAGACTATAGTGATCAGACTACCGGGTTACAGACTACCTGTAACGACTGTCAAATATCTACAAATGACAACCCGGACCAACAGCTTAACGTGCTTTCCGAGGCACGGAGGAAGCTGAAATGGGTGGACCCCATCCACGGACTAGCCTAGACAACGGCGGCTTAACCTAAAGACCGAATGGCTCTTATAATTTAGCCACAAGCTGACCAAACCATCAAAATATGATAGGATAAATATTTTTTCACAAGGATGTTCAGAATGCCTTTCAAGGTCAATCCTATCCAAATGTTTTCACCTAGATTAAAAAAGGCAGTTCTACTTCTTCGTGTCGCTGGTGCGGTAATTTTTATATATTGTTAGCCCAGAACTTCACCACATCTACCGATGGCAGCGTGCATGATTTTGGGCTAAAAGGGCAGGATAGGAGGTGGAGCATAATTGTAACACACCTTCACCACTGCTGCTGTTTCATTGCGGTAGGTCTACCTAACAAGTTTGGATTTACAGTCCTCTGCTTGTTTGGTGGTGAAAGTGGGATGGTGAGAGCAGGTCGTGGAGCTCTGGGTGACATTACGCCGATATACTAGGCTGTGAAGCGTAGACACCAACGTCTCGTCGACTAAAAGCCTTTACACACTTTGCTTACCACCGAGTCAAGTACAGCAAGCTTTTATCACACATTTCTATTTACTGCTAACAAGAGCAAGCAACAACTAACGAGGTAATAAATAATTTTTTACCAACTTCCCACTAAACTGATCTAATAAAACCTACAAACTACTCATCCTACATGTTTTTCTATGAAAACTAAGAGAATCTGCAACAACAATGTATCTAGGTAAAAGCCGCCATGTTTTAACAGCAGGTGGTCCACCCACATTATAAGTTAATTATCTACTTACAAGGGTAAATTATGAGTTGTGACCCTTTTTTCAACACCTGTGTCTGACATGTACCCTTATCTGACTACGATAGTTTTTACACCGAATATTTTCGTCCCAACCTAATGAGTGCCTTTGACTTACAACTACGGTAAGTGCTTACCCTATTTTTGGACGCCCACATAAGAACGGGTTTTAACGTGTAATTCTTTAATGTGATCCGTCCCACCCTTGTGATCATTGGAGGGTTTGGGTTTAATAGAGATACGTTTATTATAATGTTTCAGCAACTTGGTGGATTGCTTACGCCGCGCGCCGCGCCGCGCAGGGAGCAGCAAGCACTACGTTACCGTGCTTCGGGTGACAGATCTCGGCATGCGTACGTCCCTAAGTCATCCACACATCGATATGTGTGACCGAGTTTGGCTTTACTTGATTGGTCACGAGTTCGAACCCAAGACAAGCACTTCTGAGTTTTCGGATCTAAGTGCATATTATTATTATCACTAGCTGCCTCCGTATTCGAGTGGTTTAGGCGTCTGCTAACGTTTTCATATCAGCAATTTCTCAATAGAAATCACAGATTCCGGACTAGTGCACGATTGTAGGTAATAACTTCACCCCCTTTAACATGGGACTTAAAAGTGACTAGCCAAATGTGGGTGTACAATGGGTACACCTCTGCCTTAGTCTTCGGGAATTACAGGCGTGTTATGTTATATTTTAAGGTCAGTTAGTTCAACTATTGAAACAAGATGCCCACTAAAGCATCCTTAATAGGCTAAAACATGGGCATCAATATTAATGAGCAAGACAGAATATATACACGTACACACACGGCTTTAATGAACGGCTTAGAAATGGGCAATATGTGTGTTGCCATAACTTACAAGGAAGCTAGTAACCTCTTGCACCACCAAATATTAATAATTCATAGGCAGAAACCACACACGGAAGGGCACATGTTTCATACAGAGAAATAATCGCTATGTTTTGTCACTGCTTTAAGTGACTTTGGGACATTACAATATCCAAAGGTATTTCCACTATGTTCACTATTTTGCAGTGGTACCTTTCTCAATTTATCCGAAAGTTAATAAAAAGTCGTACAACTTCCAAAAACTACTGCTGCTGGAATGCAAGTTCAGTCATGAATAAAGTCGACGTCAAAAGAGTACTTAAATAAGTGACAAAGTAACTATCAAAGCCTTCCGTATTTCATTAAAAAAAAAGCTTGACTTTAAACAACATCCGATTCAAATAGGTAAAACGTAAACTATATAATATATATACAAAAATCTCTCTTGTTAGTTGCCTTACTCCTCGGAAAAGGTTTGACCAATGTTTATGAAATTTTGTGTTTTAATTCAGTAGGTATGAAAATAGGTCGTAAAGTACTTTTCACCCTCTTAACCCCACCTGAAGGTAGGGTAGGTAGAAAAAGGTGCAATGCAACGCATGCAGGGCACAGCTAGTATTTTTACAAAAAGTTGAAACGAAAAAAGGTCGCGGGTAATACCTATATAGTAATTCAATATATTAATTACTGAAATATTTTTACGTTCCAAAACCATCACAACATTGTCATAATACATCATAATATCCCCCTTAACTGCTTAACTCACAATATTAATACAGTCATGATCTTCAACATAAAAATAATAATTTACCGTCAAATAGGCCAGGTAAGCGTCGTCGTAATTCTCATAATGAGCTCATAAAGGTCTCCCATAATTAAAGCGACGACGTTGATCCCGAGTTTATTTGTTATTAACCAATGTATTGGGGCGACCTTTTCGTTCGTCGTTAAATAAATATTGAGGTTGTTCAGATTTGTGTGTGGAAAGATGAGCCGGACGAAATATTATTAGGTATCGGGCAGTAAATAATAGAGGTCCAGTTTAAGCTTATTAACAGTGCTTAGAAAGCGTAGGTGTTTTTTCTTGTTAGGTAGAGCTGGTATTTACATCGAGTTTTTTTTTCAACCAGTAACTAATCCGGGATCAAAACTAATAATTACAAATACCTGGTGTTAAACCCAGCCTAGCGGGTTGTTCGAAAGAGATACCGCGATCCAGGTCACAAAGGTCTAAGAAGGAACATGGGTGGTTTTTAGTCAGTAGAAGTCTGACACTCCCTCCGCCCAGAGCAGGAGAAGTCACTTGATGATTTGCCACCATCCAAAAAAAAAGTTGTTAAACCCAATATAATTCAATTAATTAAAAGATATCATAACAATAAAGGTTCTTTCTATCCTCGTATTTGGCTTCCCAATTCACAATTCTGAGTAGCTGTCCATCATCTGACATTGATACACACTTAGCTCCTCCTGCCGAATCACTTAACTGATTGTGTTTCAAACGCCGAGAGATTTAGGAGAAATACTAAAATGGAAACCGGACATAACTGGCTTAAAAACACTTTAAGTACATATTTATTGTGATTTGTAATGTAACTGTATCTTCATTGTAAGAATAAAGACGATTTATCTTTTTATTTTTGAAATATTAAATTGTGTGCTAGTGGTTTCACTTAATAATTATACACAGACAGTTTTCTAAACTTATTTAAAGTTAAACGATGTTCTAAATTGGCCAGCGATTAACACGGTGCAATTAAACAGGGTTTTGTGTCAGCACTAAAACAAAGCAGTATCTCACCCGTATCAGATACCATACGAAAAGCGAAGCCAATCTATTCAATGACAGGGGAAAATCATTTCCTTCTAGTGCCGCAATTCGTATGGCAATAAGAACTTGAAACCAGTGCCAAACCAAAGCTATGTTAGCACATCAAAGTCCGGACGTGGGCCGACTAACTGTCAACGGAGAAGGACTGATTATGCGGTCAGAGTCAAATAAGAGGGGAACCAGGGAAGCTAGACTGCGTATCTCTAATCAGTGCCTGCAATTGCTAAAGTTAATCATTGTGGAAAACCGAACGTTTTTAACGTGAACGGTTAATCTTTCATTAAGGATTTGCGATTTGGTGCAATCGGACTGGCGGAAGTATTGGCAGATTTTTTTTCCTTTAATCAGGTTAATCATTTGATGGAAACGAATAAATTAGTTTTTGAAAAATATGCTAGAACCGTGTCTAGTTGGTTCGAATATTAATATTCTTGGTCTAGCTATCAAGATAATTTTTCTTCAATTACGGTTAAGCAAACGTGTTTTTCTGAATTTTAATATACTAGAATTTTCATACTTTAATCACATTCCGCACATAGGTGCACGCAGTTATAATTAAATAATAGCGAGTTTTGATTTGAACCAGAAACTTTCGTAAATTAGCTTTGCACTCTGGCAAAATGTTTTTAGTACAAATTCCTAGCATTCCAAAATTATCTGTGTGTAGGATGGGTAGATAATGTTAGTAATTTATTAACGGAAAAAAAGCTAATATTTTTTTTATCTAGGAATATTTTATAAGCTTAGTTAGTCAGGAATTCTAGAAAACATAGTAATACTTTTTAGTTCAATTTAAACTTTATTCTGAGAAACTTAAGGTTCTGTTTATACATAGGTTACGTGATCCCAATACTCGGACTGCCTCGTTGGTCTAGTTGTAGCGAATCCCGATTGGTGAGCTCAAGGGGTTCGATTCCCTGGTCGGGCAAATTGTTTTTTCTTACGTCATTCAGAATGACAGGTCATTCTTGACAGTTACATGAACTTGGAGGGGTAATGATGATTTTGATGATTATAATTCTGTAACTGCATATACGTCTTACAGCCGCGAATCATATTTTCACTAACATACAACCTAGCACTGGCCTGCAAATCGCTAAAAACGTAAGAAAATTTGAATTTCGCGGGCTACCCTGGAACATCCACCTTAAGTTACATTTTTATTTACCAACATAAGTCATAGGTTACTACAAAAAAGTAGATTTCTGAATGGGCAAACCACACACCTATTTCGTAGTTACAGTTCGACCAACGAAGTCACACCTACTATTCACATAATTATGTTTTACTTACAGCTACGTCACAAAATTTTAGAAAACCATTTTTAATAATACAAAAAAAAAAAATCGATAGAGAAAAACTATTCCTTCCAGTGGCACAGTTGAACTAGACAATGACATTGTATGAATAGGCGAGTAAAAATAGACTCACATTGTTACTTAATAGACAAAGATATTGTGATGGTCAGGTCGCTGCCCCTGGGTTTTCTAGACACGATTTAATTTATCTTTCTTATAAAATTAACCCCATTGTTTTTATACGGTATTTTGCGAGGTTAGATAAGGACAAACTCAACTCTGATGCACAAGCCCTTGATTGGGATGATCTTGTTGAATCTTTAACAGTGGATGAGAAAGTTAAAAAATTCAATCAGTCGGTCCTCCAGCTCATTGATGCCCATGCACCTCTGAGGGCCGTACGAGTTAAGCGCCCTCCGGCTCCATGGATAACCCCAGGAGTGAGGATGGCGATGAGACGTTTAGGACCTTTAGGAGATATAGACGGGATCGCAGTGATGAAAATTGGAACCTGTACAAGTTGGTTAGAAACCGTTGTAACCAGATGGTAAGGGCGTCTAAACGCCGATACATTTACGAAAATGTTCTCAATTCTTCACCGGCTGATAACTGGAAGTTTCTCAAATCACTGGGTATAGCAAAGTCCCCCTCTAGTATTTTAACTTCTAGCTTGTCCTTGAACGATCTTAATAAACATTTCTCAGCATCCGCTACGCTTTCGGTTGATGTAAAGAATCAAACTATTCATGACATTACTTCCAAGCCAATATTTCCTCCTGACTCTTTCTCTTACTCTCCCGTATCTAGCGTTGAGGTTCATAAATTCTTTACGTCAATTAAGTCTAGGGCTGTTGGCTGTGATGGGATCAGCAGAATAATGTTATCTTTTATGGCTGACAACATAATTCTTTTTGTTACACACATGATTAATTATTCTTTGTACACTGGTGTGTTTCCAGCTTTGTGGCTTAAATCATACATTATCCCCCTTCCAAAAATTTCCAGTCCAAGTTTGCCAAATCACTACAGACCGATCTCCATTCTCCCTTTCCTTTCCAAAATCCTTGGAGCAGCTGCTCTTAAGCAAATATCCTCTTACGTCCTCAAAAATAACCTGTTGTCCGATTTCCAATCTGGTTTTCGGCCTGGCCACAGCACGGCCACAGCCCTGCTTAAAGTCACAGAAGACATTTGGGATGGCTTGGAGAATTCGAGGGTTACGGTGTTGGTTTTAATAGATTTTTCCAACGCTTTTAACACCGTTGACCACGATATTCTCCTGGCCATACTGTCTCAAATTGGGGTCTCTTTGTTGTCACGTGAGTGGTTTTCATCATATTTTCGTGGGTGCCAGCAGGCGGTGCGTGCTGATCAGGTTTACTTCGACTGGTGCGACCTGGTAGCTGGTGTTCCACAAGGCGGTATACTTTCTCCTCTCTTATTTTCGTTATTTATAAACTCCATTACTACTGTCCTCAAATGCTCTTACCATCTATACGCCGATGACCTGCAACTTTACGCTCAGTCTGACATTGCCAACCTTGACAGCTGCATCACATTACTCAATGCTGATCTTCAGATTATCGGTGAATGGTCCGGCAAGTTTGGGGTTGCTGTCAATGTCGAGAAATGCCAGGCCATCCTCTTAGGTAGTTCGTACTATCTGAGAAATTTAGATACTTGCCAACTAATGCCGCTTATGTTTGACAATAATGTGATTCCTCTCCCACCTCACGTAAAAGACTTGGGCCTGCACATTGACGACACACTTAGCTGGAATAAGCAGGTAGCTCAGGTTAGCCAAAAAGTCACATACTCGCTGCGGTCTCTCTATAGATTTGAACATTTTCTAACATCCAGCACTAAAATAACTTTGGTCCAGTCCCTTGTGCACCCCATCATCGACTATGCTGATGTTTGTTACTCTGATTTTTCCCAAGAACTTCTAAACAAATTGGATCGTCTCCTTAATAATTGCATTTGGTTCATTTTTGGCCTTCGTAAATACGACCACATCTCTGCATACCGTTCTCGGCTTATATGGCTGCCTATCCGGCTCAGAAGATCCGTCAGATCTCTTTGTACGCTCTTCACAATTTTAAAGGATCCATGTGCTCCCAATTACCTAAAAAAAAATTCAATGTGTTGGGTAGTTCACACAGTCCTAACCTTCGAGCGACCAAGAACTTATTGCTTGAAATTCCCTCACACCGTACTGGCTTTATGTCCTCTTCTTACGCTGTCTCAACTATAAAGCTCTGGAACGCGCTACCGCTTGGGATTAAAAGGCCGAAAGCAAAATGGCTTTTAAAAGAGCAGTACGGAAGTACTACTTAAAATCAGACTAAATTGCTATTAATCAAATCTCATCACAGTGGTTAAAGGTTTCTCATGTGTAAGACTATTTTATATGTAATAAAATAACTCCTTCCAAGAGCTCTTATCTTGTGCCGCTTCGAACCAGCCCTCATGGTACGCGTCTAAATCGTCACGCCACCTCTTTCTAGGCCGGCCTCGGCGGCGCCGTCCGTCTTCCGGCATCCATCGTGTTGAGGCCTTTGCCCAGCGGCCATCTTGCATGCGGCTGACGTGACCCGCCCAATCCCACTTTAACTTAGCAGCCTTCTTGCCCACGTCCACTATACCCGTTTTGGAGCGCAGCGTGGTGTTTCGTATCCTGTCTTGCCTTTTGACACCCAAAATACTGCGCTCCATTGCCCTTTGGCATACTCCAAGGCGGAACTTCTGAGTCTCGGTGAGTGACCATGTCTGAGCACCGTAGGTTAGGACGGGCAGAATGCACATGTCGATGAGTTTGCGCTTCAGGGAAACCGGAAGATCACCCTTCATTAGCGTTTTCATGGACCAGTAGGTAGCTTTTCCAGGCGTTTTCGACTCGGCGTTCGATTTCCCTTTCTTGCCTGTTTTCGAAAGATACTAACTGGCCCAAGTAGATATACTCATCGACATAGTGTATTTCTTGCCCATCTACCTCGACCCTACGCTTAGTGCTGTTGGTCATAAGCTGGGTTTTAGACCGATTCATACTAAGTCCCACCCTAAAGCTAGCCGTGCTCAGTTCTTGGAGCATGGTCTGCAGTTCCGGGGCTGTGGGGGCAAAAAGGACAATGTCGTCGGCAAATCGGAGGTTTGTCAGCCTTTTTCTGCCGATTTCAATGCCTTTGGTTGTCCATGAGGCTGCCAGCGTTTTAAATATCTCCTCAAGAGTGCTTGTGAACAACTTCGGAGAGAGCGGGTCACCCTGTTTGACACCCTTCTGTACATTGAATGAAGGTCCTGCGGTATTTAATTTAATGTTTGCTGTACTGTTTTGGTAGATGGTTTTAAAAAGGTCTATGTATTGTTGTTCCAGTTCCTGATTTGTTAAAGCTTTGAATATTTCGGAGTGCTTGATGCTATCGAAGGCCTTCGCATAATCCACAAAAGCTAAGTATAGTGGTTTATTGAATTCGGAATATTTTTCTAAAACTTGGTTTAAGGTCTGTAGGTGGTCGGTAGTTGAAAAACTGGGACGAAATCCGGCTTGTTCTGGTGGCTGATGTTTATCCAGATTTCCATCTATGCGATTGTGTATTTCTTTAATAAAGGTCTTGTAGATGTGAGATGTTAGACTGATTGGTCGGTAGTTGCCAATATCGCTCTTGTCGCCTTTTTTATGTAAAAGAACTATATTTGATTTACACATTGCTTTTGGGATTTTTCCTGATAGTAGTATGGTGTTAAACAGGTTAGCAAGGTGAGGTAGCAAAGTAGTACTGCCGATCTTGAGCGCTTCCGTGGTAATTCCATCTTCCCCAGGACTTCTATCGTAGCGCATAGTAGTAAGTGCTAAATATATATTAGTTTATTATATTCTATCTGTATCTATAATAATATGTATTAGTATGTACCTATTTATGTATATCAATTTATATAACAAAATGGTTTTCTCCTTATTATAATATTGTTTTTGTACTCTACCACAGTGCTGTCCTATTTGACCCTAAGGTTGAATGGTAGAGAATGCTTTGTGGCATTAAGTCCGCCTATGTACCACTCTAATGCATGAAGTTTCATCATCAGCCTATAATGTTCCCACTGCAGGGACTCAGGCCTCCTCTCTAAGAGAAGGATGGGCTATAATCTACCACGCGGGCCCAGTGCTGATTGGTAGATGTTACATGTCTTCGAATATTTTGGTTCTAAGACATGCCGGTTTCCTCACGATGTTTTCCTTCACCGTTTTGAGAGCAGTGGTGATGAAAATAAATTACACGAAGTAATGCGCCTGACGGGGTTCGAACCCATGACTCACTGTTCGTAAGTCGGGGCCGCCACCACTGGGCCACCACTGCTCACCACTGCTCACCGCATGAAGTTTAATAAATAATTAAAGAAAAATATTGAACAGACGCCAGTACGGTACATCAAGCTTCCCGGAACTGTCAAATTTTCCCAATCAACCTTGAAACTAATACTGTAGCGATAAAGTTGATAATCTATTGAAGAAAAACAGATTTTAGTAGCTTCATGTGCTGTCTGTACGTAGACAAGTAAAACTAAAAATAACCTTTTAATCACATTACGTCAAATTTCCGGTTTCTATTCAAACAGCAAACATTGTGAAAACTAAATTAACTCAACCATTTTACTTTACCATTAATTTTCAACGTAATTTTCCGGGAAAAAGCTTTTACTATTTACCTGTTTTTTTAATCGGGTCAAAGTAAAAACGATTTAATCTGTCTAGAGCAGGCCTGAAAACACATTTTTACCTTTTTAATTATCTTGTTAACTTTAACTGTCTGTTGGTACGGAAGACTTTGCGTTGAAATTCAATGCACCCAATAGAGCTCGTTTTTTTTAGTGATACATAAATTTTACCCCAAAAAATGAAGTAGTTTCCAATCAATAATTTTTGCCTAGTGTTACTTATTTTGATGTTTTTATGATGATGATTATTTTGATGTGAGGAGCTCGTGCCTCAATAAGAACTGCCACGCGGGTCGATCTTAAGGTAAAGCTTTGCTTGCCTAGGTCGGTCTGTGGATGGGTGACCTACCGACATACTGAGTTTCCTCCGTGCCTCGGAAAGCACGTTAAGCTGTTGGTCCCGGCTGCCATATATAGATCTTTGGCAGTCGTTACAGATAGTCAGTGACCTGAAATTCTGACATCCAGTCTTACCAAAGGGTATCGTATTACCTAGTATTAACTGGGTTGTGGAGGTCAGATAGGCAGTCGCTCCATGTAAAATTCTGGTATTCAGCTGCATCCGGTTAGACTGGAAGCCGACCCCAACCTAGTTGGGAAAAGGCTAGGCAGATGATATTACTTATTTTTATGTACAGAAACCTTTGTTGACAGCTTCGTGAAGGGACCGTTTCCACCATGGATTGTATAATTTCATTAAAATCTGTGATAGTTTTTAAGTGAAAGAGAAACAAACATCTATCTATCCGTCCTTATAAACTATTAATCGCACATATAATAGTATTAAGATAAGATTAATATGTAAAGAACGACATCAGTCCCTCAGGGGATCGGACTGACTCAAAAAAATATGATTCTGTTTAGTCCGTCAGTTAGATTATCGAAAAATATTGGATACGTGTTTTTTGTTTTATCAAATCAATAAAAATCGACGAAGTTAAAGCGCGTCAAAGATCATGGAGTGGGGCTTGAAACGTTACTTGTAGGTACAAAATGTACTAGCATGTGACGTCACACGAGTTTTCGAAGCACTGTATCGTCTTAATTTTTTGTTTACGTGAAAAAAGAAAAAATACGTGTCCAATAATTTTTGGAAATCTATCTGACGGATTAATTCGTTTTTTTTTGTCCGATCCCCTATTATAGCTAAGGGAAGAACTTCATAATACTAATTTCCGTTGCTAATCAGATCAATCTTTTTTTTCTACATTGTGATCATCATATAGCAGCAACAATATTATAACGATAACTAATATCTATATCAAACTTGTTTTGAAAAGAGTGTTTATGGAGTTTCTTGCCAATTCTTTTCCAAGGAATCTACGATTTTGGAATAGGCAACTACAGTAAATTCACATTTATTATGCCAAAATATGTCATAATCATCATCAAGCCTATAACGTTCCCACTGCAAGGACTCAGGCCTCCTCTCTAGGAGAAGGATCCAGTGCGTATTGGTAGATGTCTTTGATTTTTTTGGTTTTAATATTAATAATAATAATCATTTATTAAACAGATCATACAATCCAATTTGTTAGTAATACGTACACAACTTAAACACTAAAGTTAGTAGGCACACACATTTGGAAAATTTTGATAACGATTACTAATAATGTCAAAACAAACAGCAATAATAATGTCAAAATCATAAAATGTCAAAATTAAATAATGTCAAAATCAAACAATGTCAAAATTAAATAATGTCAAAATCAAATAATGTCAAAATCAAACAATGTTAAAATTACCACTAATCATGTCAAAACCATTAGCAATATTACTTTACATTATGAAGGACCCTTCCAGATCCGTGAAGAGTATTCCAGTGCGAGTGTGTGAGTAAGACGCTCACGATATTTACCTTCACAATTTTGAGAGCAAAATAATAATATATGTAATGCTAGTTAATACCTGTGAATGTACTGTTGTTGTACCAGTAGTCTGTCCTATCTACCTGTAGTCCTGCAGTAGCTTATTGTTGACTATGCAAAAGTGCCTGTCACGGGTATAATTTGAAATATATGCTTTAAGTTTACTTCTCGTCTTGAGATAAGATTTTCACTTCTTTATTTCAAGTAATAATTTACAGTGCCAAACCTTCCATTTCTAGATTAAAACTCCTCAAAGAAACTTAGTTAACTAACTTCCAGTTATATTTCAAAGACGCCTGAGGCTATTGAAAACTATATCAAAAATGTTAATAAATGCTAATAGAATGTAACTGTAGCCGAAGAAATTGTAAAGCTCTGATTGGCTGATAAATAAATTAATAATTTTACGAAGGAGATAGTACATATTTCAGTGAACTTCACCAACTTGAAGCAAACCAATAATAATTGTGTTATTCCTACACCGGGAAAACCTTGAGGAAGCAACTTAATTCAATTTTATATTGACGCACCTTTGAAAATTTGTTACATATCTGTGTTGGGAAATAAACAGTATAACTACGTTTTCAACCGACTTCCAGTACGAAGGAGATTCTCCATTCGTCTGGATGTTTTTGTATGTTTGTTTCAGCATTTCTCCGTAATTTATGTTTTTTTTATTCGAAAGAAGTCGAAGTCGTCCCATTGTCACCATGTCATGATCTGATGATGGAATCTCAGTGAAATCGAGGGCAATCCTCAAATTATTCATATTAAAATTAACATCAATGTACCACTCGCATCCTACTGCAGTGTTAGCCTAGACGATTTTTCGGATTCGATTGCATATTAGTCATAGTCATAGTCATTTATTTCATAACAAAATACATTGTGTAGAAAAACTTAAAATTATATTAATATTACTTATATAGTAATAATAAAAAAAATAAAAATAAATTCATGTCAAACAATAATAAGATTATACTGGCTACTTATACGAAATTTTTATATTTTTTATATTGAATAATGATCACTTGCTTCAGGAAATATCGTGAGTAAACCAGCATGCCTGATAGATATTTTTTGAGGGCATGTAAAGCCCAGTCAGAGGCCCATGGGTGGCATAGAAACTCTTAGGCCACAAATTCGGAGAGGCGGGGCGTGCAGCGTGCAGCGGGGAGTTGAATGGAATTTCATTCAACTCCCCGCTGCACGCTCTAAAACACGCGTCTCCGAATTGGCGGCCTTACACCAGGTGAGACACTAACCACAAAAATAATTAACAAAGAATACAAAAGGTTTCATTTGGCGGTATCATATTAACATGCAGCTTGGACAATGAGACAGGATTACATCATTTGTAGATAAATGAACAAGGAATCAATAACAAATACATATCAGTATCATGGTTGCCATGGTTCGTAGACTTCACAGCCAAGCTACGTCGTAGCAGTGTGTGCTACGCCGTAGCTTGGCACGTGGTGTAGCAAGCGCTGCGTGTGGCGCGTGGATTTCTAACAATTTTTTTACCTTCAGCTATATTAATTAATACAATTTTACTATTGTTTTTTTTTCATCTCACACTATTGATTCAGGTTCTAAATTGCATAGTCAAAAGGTGTGGTGGGAGTCACGTGACCTTTGCAGTAAGCTATGTTATGTGTTTTCACTACGATAAATAGTACTTAAGCCTACGATGTGATTTAAAATCTACTTTAAAAGTTAAAAAAACGGGAATTCGACGAATTAGTATTACTTTTTATAGGTTGAACCCATTGTTATAACATGGTTTATATCTATGGTTATAACGCTACCACGCGGAATAGAATTAAGTCAAGAAGTCCGACAAGGAGCGACCCTAAAATAATAATTGAAGCAAGTCAAGAAACAGATTTTTTTTTATCATGAGATCAAACCTCTGGCAAACAAAAAATACTTGTAACAATCTTGTTACTTTTATAATGTTGTGTGTGTCTTTAATTATATTCCATCTTAATCACATACTTGCCAGCCAGATTTGTTACCAATGGGTGGTTAATATTGCAATGATGAATTATATAATTGCATTTTCACCGTTTTTTTTTGGCTAGTGTCAAATCATCAAATAATCAATCATCAAATAATCCCTAGCTCTTGGGCAGAGCGAAAGGGAGTGTGAGACTTCTACTGACTAAAAACCACCCATGTTCCTTCTTAGCCCTTTATGCCGAGGCCGCGGTATCTCTTGCGAACAACCCGTAGCCCTGACGGGTCTGATCAACCCATTACGGGTGACATCCGAATACACAACATTCCGATATTGCCCACATGTAGGAGTCAGCTCCCAGTCCAACCAGGTACAACTATGACCAGTGGACATGGATCTAGATCTATCTAACCTCCACAGACTTGCTGAGTACTCCTTGCTAGGACCGGTTGTTAAACTTTTACCGCCTTATTACAAAACGTAGTTAAACCTGGTTTAACTTAGACTTGGTTTATCTCGCATGACGTCTCACTTCAATAATATTCAAAAGAAAGTGACAGCATGCGAGATAAACCAGGTCTAAGTTAAACCAGGTTTAACACCTTTTGTAATAAGGCGGTTAGGCTTCTGACTACTGAACTATGACAGTAATATAAAGAAGGTTCACTTTATCCGATGATGTCATCATCATCATCATCAACACCCCGACTGTAATCTCGTAAACCTCTCTTTGTTTGTGCCAAGCTCCACGCTCGTATGCCAGCCTCATCCAAATTATTGCCCAACTAGCGGACGTCACGCGGTTTCACCCACGTAGTTCCCGTTCCCGTTGGAATACAGGGATTAAAGTAGCCGTTGCCACTCGGGGATAGTGTAGCTTCCCAACGGTGAAAGAATGTTTCAAATCGGTCCAGTAGTTATTAAGTTTATTCGTTACATACAAAAATACAAATCTTTCCTCTTTAAAATATAAAAGTATAGATATAGATAAATTAACGCCCTTGTAGAATGTGCACATTTATCGTTACTAACCAACGCGCCACCGCACAGGCTGACAGCTTGACATCGACTCACCGTGCCACCACTTGAAGTAAGCCACGTGCACGCTCGAAGCAACGTCATACATAATACTGTTGCCGGTTTGTAGTATAATATTAATATTTATATTATATAAAATATTGATGAGCAACAATAACCAACTCAGTTACAAAAAGCACAATAACCTACAATAGTATATTTCATTATAAGTGCGGAAAGCCTGTCATTGCAAAGAGTTGCGACAAATGTCTACCCGAGCCTAGGCACAGCCGACGGCGAGGGTTGACAGTCGGAACAAGTTGCAATGACGGTTCCGCACGTGTACTGAACAACTATTTTTAATACAGTTGCGAAAAAATGAAGCAATTTAATAAAATAATAAAACCGTAATTAAACTCGCAAAGAACACTTTTGAACCGTAAAAGAATTTAAGCAGAGATTTTTTTTGTTTTCTTCACCCATTCTGGGTAGGCAAAGGGAACTACATATATACAGCCAAGTCTTCAGTAGATTTTTTTTATTGATATGAAATGAAAATGAAATTTAATGAGATGAAATGGAATGAAACTTAAACTTAACTCATTGAATCAAATAATTAAATCTGATATTGAAACAAATTAGTAGCTTCTTTAGAAATATTTGCATGAATCATAAAAACTTCTATGATTTTTTTTAGTAAAAACTTCGTGGTTGGTTTTTTTTTAATGGACATTATTTTGACAGTTGGGAAAGAGAACGCACGAGTTCGGAAATGGTAAAGAAAAAGCACGAGTACGTAATAGCCCACATCCCGAACGCTATACGTCCCTGCAATACGCCACTTTTTGAGCAACTGTATTAAAAAATAATTTACAGCCACTATTTCCGCATAACACTCAGCCATCGTAAAAAGAACCTTAAATTTTAAAAGTTTTATTACTGTCCTATACCTGTGCAGTGGTTTTATGCTTATGCACGCGTTTAAATGCGGTCTAGCCACCTCAGTTTAATGATTTACGAGATAATGATGACACACCACTAATGCAAGCTCTACAGTGTACCCGTGTTCTGTGTTTCTCGCGGTGAGAAGCGAGAAAGAGAGTCATGAGTACTACATGACTCTTACTGTGGAAAGAAGGTTGAGTCGTATATGGTTATGGTTTACGATTGGGTTAAGAGAAAAGTTCGTTTGCAAAATTGCATTGTACCTACTAGTTTTTTGGTCTGTGTAGGCTGGTGTTTGACTTTACTAGTATTGATTCAAATTACATAAAATCTGGGTATTTGTCATGAATAATTAAAACGGGATATTTATCATGTTTACTCTTCGTGATCATGATGCTTGCAACGGCGGCGGCGCCGATATATCGGGAGCACAAAACAAATTAAACATGGTAAAATATCCCGTTTTAGTATTAAAGATAACGTTCGTCTGCTTATTGTATTAATAAGATCAAAGTAAATCAAAGTTATTTTTCTATGTAAACGACAACAACAACGTCAACGTCAACGTTATTTTTTTTGTGTTTTTGTGTATGTACTATTTTTGCATATGATTACACGATCAACTCATCAATTTAAAATCTAAACTCGCAAACAAACCATTTTAATGAAATTAGTATTCTAATGTAATATACCCAACGGACAATCATATTATTTCCCATAGTTTGCGGCCCAAGATTCAGTTATTAAAGTTAGGCCAGTACCTGATAGAGGCACAAGGTAATTTAGTTACTTGAGCAACTTGCCCAAACTTGCTGAGAACCCGGAACCTCTAAGTTGGACAACCCTTGGTTATTATGTGTATTGTGACCACTGCATGTGAAATTAATTTCGATAGGGTTACGTGACTTGTTTTCTCATATTCGATAGTTCGTATTGGTGTTTGAATTGGAGACGTATGGAATATTACTCTCAGAATAATTTTATTATTAGTTCTGTTATTTAAATAAATAAAAAGAGAAGTCCTGACTGACTGACTCATCAACGCCCAGCCCAAACCCTTGGACCTAGAAAGCTGAAATTTTGCACAGAGGTTCCCTTTATAATGTAGACAAGGAATAAGGAATGATTTTTCGAAATTCAACCCCTAAGGGAGTTGAATAGGGGATGAAAGTTTGTATGGAAAATCGTCATTTTTGTAGTTAAACCGACATGCACGCGGGCGAAGCCGTGGGCAAAAGCTAGTAGTAGATATTCCTTGTTTTGTTAACGCAGTAAATAAGTGCATCAATAAAAACTAGGTTTTGAGTCCAATTAACACTTTTCTAATACGATGTAACGCCAAGCAAGGCAAAAAACGCTAGTGGCTTTTATATAACTGCAAACAAATTCATCTGATTTTTTATTAGCTTTGAACTGCACCGAGCGGCGGCACTATTGCAACCTCTTTTTATTTTTTTTGTTTATGAACTACGTAAGCATTTTTTCTCAAGAACTCTCGTCTCTCTTTATATGTTTAATAGGGGCTTTTACGTATAGCCTATGTCAGTCCAGTCCAACATGTGTGGTATTTAGTCAGTAAAAGTCTGACACTCCCTACCGCTCTGCCCAGAGCGGGAGGAGTCATTTGACTCACCCTGTAAAAAAAACCGGCCAAGTGCGAGTCGGACTCGCGCACCGAGGGTTCCGTACAAACAAAGTTTAAAATTACTTAGAATATTTTTATTATGTGATATAACTAAAAAATTATGGTTTTCGTAATTTTTCCTTTATCTATGCTATAAGACGTTGCTTCGTACCAAATTTCAAGATTCTGAGTTCACGGGAAGCACCCTGTAGGTTTTGATTCCCTTGCAAGTGTCGAAAATTTGCGGCATAAACGGCTGTATCTTTTGATTGCGTTGGCTTAGAAGTTTGATTTTTTCACAGCTTCAAGGAACAGTAGACCTGAGTAATTGATATAAATTTCAGCTTCATACCTCCACGCGTTCCTGAGAAAAAGGGTCTTGACAGACGGACGGACGGACAGACGGACAACAAAGTGATCCTATAAGGGTTCCGTTTTTTCCTTTTGAGGTACGGAACCCTAAAAAAAGGTTTAACACTGCCGGCAAAGTCCTTCTTTTGTATTTTTCCTCTCCTTTAGAATAATATTGTACCTACACATTACACATTCATGTCCTAATCTCAAATAGATAAGACCAATCATAGAAGAGCACATTAAACGTATTAATACAGCCGAAATATATAAATAACTAATAATTCCATTAGCCAACAAAAATAAATAATTTATTTTTGTATCAGTCTTCAAAGATATAGCATTAGAGAGTAATTCAGGGTGACATGTCGTTTAAGGTGTCCAGTCGAAAAAAAACCATGTTTTGGTAATAGATGGCACTGTGTATCGGCATTACGTTGTTGACGTTTCTGTGTGATCGCACGTAGTGCAGTTTGTTGTGAAGAAAGAAGATAAAAAGTTTCCTGTTCAAACTACCTCAAAAATGTTATGTGCATGTTATTTGCTACGTTGTGAATGTGATTTTATATTCGATTTTGTGATAATTTTACTTTTACCTTCTAGTTTAATGTTTCGTTGTTATTTTAACCCCAAAACTATCATAATTATTTTACTGTGTCAGTGTGTTTGTTTATATGGCCATCTTATCCTTAACATCTGGTTAATATGGCCGTAGTCTAAGGCTTATATGGCAATATTATTTGTATTGGTTAATTAAAATATTTTTTTTGTTTTCAGATGCTGAAATACGTGCGAATATGGAACCGTGTTAACTGGACACATGAACAGCTATCAAATGCTTAAATGTTATAAAAAACGAGAATATGTCAGTTAATAAGGCTGCCAATAACGTTTTATATTTCAAGAAAAACTTTGGAGCTGTGTTTGAAGAAAAACAAACAACCCTAGAAAGGGACATTTGGGCCCAGGAACTACATTAAGTTTAGAAAATGTAAGAAGACAGTCTATGGGATTTCCCTTAACCAGGACTGACGGAAGGACGAACGAATAATATGGCCATCTTCTACGATTTGCTATGGCCATCTGACATGGATACGTCGGATGAGATGGCCACTTACAATTTTTTTCTTTTTTATTTAATTACTATAATTTTAATTGATCAATTGTAACCAAAGTCTGTAAAATCAAAGCTTATTAATATAAGATTAATTAGGTAGTGGAAATTTTCATTTATATTTATAATAACTATATAAAATTCTACCTTCAAAAAAATACGTTTTGTTTTTTTTTTTGAGTGGGAAAATCCTCATGGATACCCTCCGCCTGGGGCGAGCGGGGGTTATGTCGGACTCTAACCGACTAAAAACCCACTGTTCCTACTAATACCTATGTGTCGGGGGCCCGGGAGATACAAGTACATTCGCGCGCACCCCCGACTGGTATCAGCCCACCTAACCCGGCGGGCCTCATCACCAAGTACGGCCGGCGACCGCACGTTCTCTATAATGCGCACAGAGTCCACTGCGTACCACTTCTTTGGGTCTGGCTGGTCGGGCGACATCTCAGCCCTAAGTTTGCCACCCGCAGGCCCCACCTTACGGTGGCCGGAGATCGTTAAGCGCCCTTCGACACCCGGCTGCCCTTCTGGTGCGGGTAGAGTGAGAGGCATGCTCTCTTTCTCTCTCCGCCGCCTCCTTTGCATGCATCACTTCCTCGCAAAAAGAGGAGACGACATTCCAAGCGTCTTCGCTTGTAAGCATAGATTTAACTACAGTCGGAAGCGAAAGATCACCCAAACCGAGTGCTGCAACTAGGGCACAGCGCTGCTGAGCCCAGGCCGAGCAGTCCACCAGGGTATGCTGCGCCGTGTCCTCGGGACAGTCCTCACAGTGATGACAAGCAGGCGTCCGCTCCCAACCTATGCGATGCAAGTACTTCCCAAAGCATCCATGTCCCGTAAACACCTGCGTCAACCGAAAGATGAGGGCGCCATGCCGCCTCTCCAGCCACTCCTCTAACTGACTTTACCGCCTCTATTGCGTTAAGAGTTGATGGAGCTCGGTCCTTCGTAGCTCGATTTCCCGGGGAACTGGCCGCCGCCCACACATACCCCGACTTACCCTAAGTTTTTGTTGACATACTATGACAAAAGGCAATTTTTACGAGGAGGTTCTTCATAGAGCCAAATCGTTGCTTTGATACTTGCTTCAAAATAGTCTCAACTAGTAGAATTGATAGTAAGACTAAAGTTGAATCATAATCCTTTTCGATATCAGGATTAACATGATCATATATTTTTCCATTGTGACCTATTTCTGGCTTTTTCTTTCCAGTTTTCACTTTTACAATTCCTGAAACCACCTGAGTTTCGGTATACGTCAGTTAAAATTTCAAAAACAAGTACTGTTCCAAGTATTTGTTGTATTTCCAATAAACAGGCTTTCATTTACATGCGACGGTTTTGTTTGGTTTGTTATCTAGCTGCTGCCGCACGCAAAATTATTTACTTTTCTATTTGAATCGGATTTTGTTGACAAATAAAGGTTTTAATTTTTTTCCTTCCTCACAAAATAAAAGTAGCCTAGTACTTAGGCTAATATTATATTGTGAAAAAGTTTATATAACATTAGCTATCTACCAGTTAAACTCCCATCAAAATCGGTCCAGCAGTTTCGGACATTAACCGTAACAGACGTCTGTCTTCGTAATGAAGTGGAAGAAAAGACTACGATGCACGTTTGTCTATACAAATAAAAAACATCGCGAAATTATAAGGGTTCTTTGTTGACTACGGAACCTTTAAAAGTGTCTGCTTGTTATTTAGAAATAACAGCTTGTTACTGAATGCATAATGAAAGTATATACGGTACATATAGCAAAAACACATTTTTGTGTGTCTGTATAGACAAACGTGCATCGTAGTCTTTTCTTCCACTTCATTACGAAGATCATAAAAAAACAAGTGTTGATTGTCGTTCTTTCAGAGAAAAGAAGAAGTTTCTTTTGACTTTTAAGAAAACCTTTTGAGAACAATCAGTAGTTTCTCATTAGCATAGTTTTTTAAAACAGTATTTTTTGTATTATTTTGAGTTATGAGAAAGAATTCGACCTCGGTAGTGCATTTTTTAATACTTAAAGCAAAAGTACATATAAACATAATATAGCTACAGGCAATTTTTATTTTTATTTTGATTCAGCAATATTGATCAAAACAGATAAACATAAATATTTGCTAAATTCAGAATATTACACACCCATGGTGTGTAGTATTCTGAATTTTACCAAAAACGATATTTCGCAATATACCTCTTAAAATTCATGCGAATTAGTTAAAAGATATGTAGCAGAATCCTTGCAAAAATATTTCGAAATTATTTGGCGTCTACAAGACTCGGTTCTCGGAAAAAAGGCAAATGTTCTCGCATTTTTACCCGACTGCGGCGAAGCCCAAAAGGAGGGTTATGTGTTTGACGTGTATGTATGTATGTCCGTTTCTTTGTTCCCTCATAACTCCTAAACGGATGAAGGGATTTGAATGAAATACACATCGTTAGATTCGTCTTGATGGCGCGAGTGTTATAGGCTACATTAAAATTAAAAAACAAAGAAAAATTGCGGATTTTGGGGGCCAAATCGCGGGGTTCAAAAAAAATTTTTTTTTCAATATCATCGAGTAGGGTATCAAAATAAAGGGTTTTAAAGGGAGATTACAAAAGTATATGACACTTATATGTTTAAAAGAAATTCAAATTGACAAATCCTATAAACAAGCACAAAAGTTAAATCATTTGCGAAGAATTTTACGCGACCAACGAAAGAACAAACACAAACAAAAGAACTAAAAAGTTGGAAATAAAAAAAGTAGTTAAAAAACTAAAATACCCTACTGAAAAAACTGAAAAGCAAAAAACAAGCACATTTTAAATTAAACAAAACTTGGAACCAGGCGGGGTTCATTTGAATATTAAATTATGAAATGAAAAACATAGAACTAAAATTAAAATAGAACCCCGCCTGGTTCCTAATTTTGTTTAATTTAAAATGTGCTTGTTTTTTGCTTTTCAGTTTTTTCAGTCGGGTATTTTAGTTTTTTAACTACTTTTTTTTCTTTATTTACCTTCTCGACACACTTTCAGTGAGTGGCTGGTTTGACTTGACTTACTCTTGATGTTATTGAATAACACCTACAATATGCAAGTTAAGGTTTAGATTTCTGTGTAGAAAAATTCGCACAACCCGTTCTATACTTGGTCAGTCAACAACCACACCTGGGGAGGTTCTTGCTAAGCAGCTGGATGAAGGGTTTGATTCAGAGAGGGGATACTTCTGGATACAACTCGTGCCGGTAGCTTGGACTCGGTTCCCAATACCGGTGGGCTAATTTTTTTAATATTTTGTTATAATTATTTTGTGAGGAATATATAAGAAAGTACAAAATTTGTGAAAAATAAATAAAGGAAAAAATAATGTATAGAACTCAACCTGTCATCAGCGCGTAGTCCGAAGTTTAGAACTTTAGACTACGCGAAAATACAGGTTGAGTGCGAGTGCAAACGCTCGCTGGTACACAATTTGTCCTTACCATTTTCAGAGATCAAGGGACTGTTTTATGAATATTAGTGACGATATCATTTATCATTGACTTTATCGTGAGTGTTTTACCAGAAGTAGACGAGGCAAAAGGAGCATGTAACAAGTTTAAAAACTAAAACCCGACTACAAACCGCGGCCAACTTTTTGACCGCATTCTAAACGTGTATGTTGACTTAAACTACAATATAATATACATATTTGTAATGTGCTCACCAAGACCTTTCATTTGATAATGATTATCTCAAATTATTTTTTTTGAGGCTTTGAATCTGACATTTAAATTCCGTCATAACAAAAACTGATAAAATATATATAGCCTATGACACTCGGGCTATTCTTACGAATCTATTGACACCTCATTTATTAAAATCCGTTCTGTAGTTTAGGCGCTACGGTGAAACATACATACATACATATATACATACATACATAGACTGCCAAAATCATTACCCTTCCTTTTGGCTTTGCCGTAGTCGAGTAAAAATCATTGCCAATGGTTTCTGCCTTTCTTCATGCAAAAAAGGCGTGAATTAATATGTGCATCATTATCATCTGCCTAGCCTTTCCCCAACCATAGGGTCCGATTCCAGTCTAACCGGATGCAGCTGAAAACCAGTATTTTACTTGCGCCGACTGCCTATCTGACCTCCAGAACCCGGTTACTGGGAAAAACATCAACAATATTATCATCCTCTACAATATAATATTATGATAATGTATATATCTAGATTTCCCAAAATACAGGCATTTCTTGCCTAGTTTGGGGTTCTAAGATCTCAACTAAATATAATTCACCCATAGATCGAAATACAACAATTTTGTCCACAAGTATTTTATCACGGAATCACGAATGTACCTACTTCTAGATAAAACTATGTTTAATTCTTGTGTGTAACTAAGTTTTTGGATCAATAAACATTTATTATAGATACAGTAAACATTGTATTTACTTACTTTAATTGCCTCCAATTGGACAAATTAAATAAAAATGTTTCGGCCATTCCTTAATGAGGTCCAAATGGTGTTTATTAAATTAATGCTTAGGGAGCTATAACAAGGCCATGGGACCTATAATGTAAAATGTTAATTAACTTTCATACTTTCAATGTTATTGAATGTGAACTCATAAATTTAAAGTCGAGGTGTGGTTATTGTAATGATATATTTGTTCTATTAGTTCTATTGTCTGAATAAAAATGAACTGTTTCGTTGCCGCGTTGGTCTAGTGGGCGCAATCGCTATCCTTATCGTTAGACCTTACCAACCTTACTGCCCACACGATAAGCAGTAGAAGTCACACGAGAGAGTACATCACCTGCCTAGCCTTTTCCCAACTATATTGGGGTCGGCTTCCAGTCTAACCGGATGCAGCTGGATACCAGTATTTTACATGGAGCGACTGCCTATCTGACCTCCACAACCCAGTTAATACTAGGTAGTACGATACCCTTTGGTAAGACTGGATGTCAGAATTTCAGGTCACTGACTACCTGTAACGACTGCCAAAGATCTACATATATGGCAGCCGGGACCAACAGCTTAACGTGCTTTCCGAGGCACGGAGGAAACCAACCTAGCACACTTCGTCTCCAGTATCGACCGTGCGCTCGTCGCCGGCGCCACCCGCGTATTCGACCTGTCGTCGCTGCACGCGACTCATTCGTGACTCCAAATCTGGCTTTAAAGCATCTAAACGAGTTCTCATCGGCCTACCTAACATAAGCATGGCGGGACTTTGACCCGTAGACGCATGTTCGATATTTCGGTAGAACAATAAAAATGTATGTAACGCTTCCAATATGTTTTTTTTTTCAAAGTCCGCCTTCTTGATAACACGTTTTAATGTTTTTACAGCGTTTTCCGCGGCCCCGTTGGATGCGGGGTGTTAGGGCGCCGAAAACATGTGTTCTATTCCGTCGGCCCCGAGAAATGCTGCAAACTCGCTACCCGTAAAGGGTGGCCCATTGTCCGTTACTAACTGTTTAGGTATTCCCCACCTACTCCACAGTTCTCTCAACTGTAATTTTTAGTGTGTCAAGTACGGCGTCGGCTAATGTAATTCATTAGCCGACGCCGTACTTGACACACTAAAAATTTCCAGCCATTTGGACATGGCGTCTACCACTACTAAATATGTTTTACCAAAGATAGGCCCTAAAAAATCAAGGTGAAGCCTCGACCAGGGGCGGCGCGGCCAGGGCCAGGGTCGCGGCTCCTGCCGCGGCGGCGCGTCCGCCTGCGCCGCGCACGTTGCACAGGCGCGGCACATGCTTTCGATGGCTTCATCGATGCCTGCCCACCACACATAACTCCGTGCTAACGCTTTGGATTTTACGATTCCCATGTGGGGTTCATGTAACATTTCTAAGACCCTCTGCCGACACCTATCCGGAATTATCAACCGGTGACCCCACATAACGCAACCTAGCTCTTCGTACAGTTCTTTTCGTCTGTTAAAATACGGTTGTAATCCTTTAATTTCGCATTCCGAAGGCCAACCATTTCTAATAAAACCTAGCACCCTACTCGTGATTTGGTCTTTAACAGTGCAACTTTTAATTTCATTATAATCTAATAGCATCGCTTCTTGAGCATGATGTAAATGCGTTTGTTCCGGTAGCGAGTAAGAAACCGGTTTCTTATCGGGCAACGGTAAGCGAGACAAGCCGTCCGCACTGTTTTTGTCTGTTCTTACATACTCAATATCGTAGTTATACGCAGATAATATAATCGCCCATCTTTGCATCCTACTCGCCGTCATGGTAGGAATGCCAGTATTTGGCCCGAAAATAGACACTAAGGGTTTGTGGTCGGTCCGAAGTGTAAAACGCCTTCCAAAAACATATTGGTGGAACTTTTTCATGCAAAATACGATAGCTAAGGCTTCCCTATGGATCTGGGAATAATTTTTCTCAGCACTCGTGAGAGTGCGCGACACGAATGCTACCGGCCGCTCCGGCCCGTCGGCACCGCTCCCACTTGGCTGCGACAGGACGCCCCCGACCCCGCACGGACTCGCGTCGCACGTCATTACTAGCGGCTTGTTTGGATCATAATGTGCTAGAACGTTTGAACTTACTAAGTCTTTTTTAATACCATTAAACACTTGTTCACATTCCCCAGTCCAGTTCCATTCTGTACCTTTCTTTAAAAGATTATATAACGGCACTAACTTCTGACTAAAATTGTTTACAAACTTTGCAAAAAAATTAGCTAGACCTAAAAATGACCTTAATTCCGATACATTTTGTGGCCGGGGAATCTTAGTCACAGCTTCTATCTTTGAAGGATCCGCCTTAATACCGTCCTTCGATAAAATATAACCTAGGTAGGATACCTCCTGTACTAAAAATACGCATTTTGACTTTTTAAGTCTTAACCCACTGTCTACTAGTCGTCTAAAAACCATTTCTAACGCTTTGAGATGTTCCCTTTTTGAATGGCCGCCAATTATAATGTCATCAATGAATACTGCCACATTCGGTATACCTACCTTTCATCAACGTAGTCATGATGCGTTGAAATATGCCCGGACTAGAAGACAAACCAAATACTAATCGATTATACCTAAACATACCCCTATGACTATTTATAACAGTATATTTTTTTGATTCGTCTAACTCGATCTGATTATACGACTGTGATAGGTCAATTTTGCTAAAAAATTGAGCCCCATTTAATGCTACGAGCACATCATCTATTCTCGGAAGTGGGAACCTATCGACCACTAAAGCGGGATTTAGAGTACCTTTGTAGTCTACACAGATCCTGAGTGTACCATCCGATTTATTTACGGGAACAAGCGGCGAGGCCCAGTCGGAGCAGTCAACAGGTTCGATGACGCCGGCGCACAGCATGGCGTCCAGCTCAGCGTCGACGCGCTCGCGCAGCGCGAACGGCAGCGGCCGCGCGCGGTGGAACACCGGTGCCGCGCCCGGGCGCACTCTCAAAGTTGCCTTACCGCCCGTGAACCTCCCCAGGCTGCCATCGAACAGCTGCTTATACCTATCCAACAGAATACAAATCTCATCATTTATGTGAACATTTTTAAAATTATTATTGGCCATGTTAAAACACTCAAGAGTCGGAATTCCTATGTTTAATTCGGTAAGCCACTGTCTACCTAAAAGTGAAGTGGTTCCTCCTTCGATCACAAACAGTTCTAACTCTTTTTCCCTGCCTTGATATTTGATTGTGGGCTTAATAAATCCTAATGGTCTAATTTTCGATCCATCATAAAATGTTAAACATAATTTGTGAGGCTGAATTTTTATATGTTTAAAATAGGTATCGTACGTACTTTTACTAATACATGATATAGGCGTTCCGGTATCTACTTCCATATGTATAACTTTGTTATCGATGTTTATAGCCAAACTCACCGCCTTATAGTCTCTCAAACACAATTGATGTAGATACACTTCCTCTCCGGAGTCTTCCTGCGACTCCGCACCATCATCAGCCGCCTGGCCGTAATGGAGGCCCTGACCACGTACGCCCGAACGTTCAGCTCCATTAGCTCCAGTTAAACCCTCGTTAGGGCACACTCGTCGTAGATGACCAGGTCGCTTGCACCGGCTGCACACGTAGTCCCGGAATCGACAGTCTCCGATGGCGTGACCCGTCGCTCCGCAGCCCGTACAGTTGCCCCGCGGCTCGCTGCGCTGCGCCAACCTCTGCTGTGAGTCGCCGTGCCGAGCGCCGGCGCTGCCCCCGCGCCCCCGCCCAGCTCGGCCCGAGCGTTGTTCCCGCGCTTTCAACGCGTGCACGTCGACACTTCCCGTGGATCCCTGCTGGCTCTTATCTTCTACTGCAGCTGCGTCGCGCTCCGCAGCTTCTAATGATATCGCCAGTTTTACTGCCTTTACATACGTTAAACTGTCATCCTCCGCAAACAATCGTTGCCTGATGACATCACTTTTCAAACCGCACACAAATTGATCCCGCAAATTGTCTTCTAAACTTTCATTGAATTTGCAATTCCGTGCCAGCTTTTTCAACTCTGCCACATAGTCACCCGCATTCTCGTCTCCTCGCTGCCTCCTCTGACGAAATCTATAGCGTTCCGCGAGCAAAGACGGGGTCGGTTGAAGATGATTACGCAACATTTCCTTTGCCGCGATGTACGTCAACTCCGCTGGTTTTTTCGGGCTTGCAAGGTTCATCAGCAACTCGTAGGCCTCGTCCCCCATCAACGAGATTAACGTAGGCATTTTTAACTCCTCCTTTATTCCATTAGCTTGAAAATACATGTCCAGTCGGTCCACGTACGACTGCCACGATCCCGTTTTCACGTTAAACTCTCGAATTTTACCGATAGACATTGTTCGTGATTACGGTTCAGTTACTGCACGCACAAAATAGAATTTAACTCGTCGCCAATGTAAGATATTAGCTAGGAATAAAGAAAACTGCAAGGATTTCTGGTACGAGTGCTCCGTATATTCCAACTGCCAAAACTAGGACTACCCACCACCTAATATTATGTACTAAACTACCCACAACTATTCTTATACACTACAGCAAGTACAGCTTTACCTAAAGATCGACCTGAGTGGCAGTTCTTATTAAGCCACGAGCTCCTCACACGAGAGAGTACATTATTTGTTATTGTGTTCCTTTAATAATTTACAGTTTGTATAGGAGTTTCTCATCAATTTGTCTGTATATTTTGTTATGGATGAAAAGTTAGCAGAGGTAGACCATTTCCCAAATAAGCACATAGAAACTTTTGTTCCAAAAATATACCTAATTTAAATCGTTGTTTTTGAATCGTAGCCGCGGGAAACAGCTAGTTATGAATAACAATATGCGCCTCCGGCTTCACCCACACGCAGTGTTAGAACTTTTGTATATTTTAATAGTAAACGCATTGGTTTTGTTGTTTACTGCTTAGTAGAGTATAAGAGATTGTGGTGTATTAACTCCAATGTTATTATGCAAATTTTAGTAGATAAAATGAATAAGTAAGCTGTGTTATATGTTCAGTCACGCAACTACTTTAAAAAGTGATTTTTTACTAATTGTTAACTAATGTCGTTCCAAATTCATTTTTTTTTTTTGCATGGATGGTATCTTACAGGTCAATCTACGAGGCTGGCTGTTTAACCGAACAATCCTGTGAATATAAGGCCTCCTGGGCGTCTCAAATGGCCATTTTAGAAGGTCATAGTATGCATTGCGTTAAAAACGTAAAATGGGTCTTTCATAACGGCAACTGCGTCTGAGTCCATTTTATGAATTTTAACGCAATTCAAATTATTTTCCTCATCATCATCATCATTTCAGTCAAAAGACGTCCACTGCTGGACATAGGCCCAGGCATTTTTGGGGGGGTTTGCCATAATCGCCACGCTTGGCAGGCGGGTTGGCGATCGCAGTATGGTTGTTACAAAGGCACAGAGAACGCTGCTGCCCATTCTCTGGTAAGTCCCTTAGTCGCCTCTTACGACACCCACGGGAAGATATGGGATGGTGCTATTCTTTACGTCCGACACCACACGGAACTAATTATATTCCTATTATTATTATTATCCTATTATAACTTATTATATACTAGAATTATTTTCCTATTATAACTTATTTTCCTAAATGGTCATAGACGCAGATCTACTAACATTTTAGACCCCCTGCTAGGGTGTCCAATTCTATTACGAAATATCGTCTTAGCTTGTAGTAGAACCTGTTGTTTTACGAGAAAATCGGGTCTGATTTTTGCTGCATGTATGCATATTAGTGCTCATGACTATACTTGGTTGATTTGTACCTATTAATCCTTAAGTAGTAACTTTTTTTCAACTTGGATGAAGTAAATTATGTATGTAGTTCTAATATTGGTAACTGTTTCTGTTGGGATTTGGGATTCTGAAATAAAAAACCAAATAATTTTCGATACCCGATATATTTATTTTATTTCATCCATAACGTCGACAGTGGTAATTAACAACGAACTAATCAAATGATGGGTATCCAAACATTCAGTTTCCGAATATTTTACCGCCTAAAAATATTTTTATTATATTCATTACAATATAAATTACATGTATGTATGTAGAGTGACTAGTAAAGGATAGACTCCACTAAGTCCTATAATTTCATCTATGAAATTGACATGAATGGAATACTGTAAGACCCAGCCTAAGTTATCGTAGAACATACATTAATAGATCGTTAGATTTGCCTTTCCCCTTATATAAATTAAAAATCACATTTAAGACGAGACGATATTGAAACATGTATTCGGAGAGTAAAATAATGTCTAACATTAAAATACATTTTAGTCTTGTACCTCTTCATCATTACTCTGATCTCTCGACATCGTGACAGGTTACTGTTTATATTGTTTAAGATATACTCCCAAATATAAACTTGGTAGAATCTAAATTATTTTATCATAATATCTGACAGATCGTCTCAAGTAACGTGGGAACCAAGACAACGTTAGGAAGTAAATAACTGTACCAAAACATGGATGTATCATATTTTCTGAATGAGGCACATAAGAAAGAAAATGTTTCAGTTACAATAACGAATATTAATCTAGATTTTTAGATATAAAGAGTATCTCTATGGACAGACAATTCTTATGCCATCGACATTATAATTTAAATTATTTACAACAATCGTAAAATCCGAACAACAATACCGTTCTTAAAATTATCTTTTAAAGAACTGAAATAGTATTTTTTTTTTCAATTTTTGAATTGCAAAGGTAATAATATGATATCACAGTAACGTTACAAGTTCTGTAACTGAACGATAATAAATAGACTATATAATTATACGTAATATATTATAATTAATATATAAATATGTTGCATGCAGTAACAGATTTCAAATTATAGGGCTCTCCAGTTATAAGTTAACTAAATGTGTGTTTATACGACGTTCCTTAGTAGTTCCTCCGATGATAGCATGCCGTCCTGTGGACAAAGATTACTGTTAAAACTTGTATATCATACACAAACATAAACATATCATCACACCGGTAATCCCCGAAGGGTTAAGCAGAGGTATTTGTAATAGTACAATTCAATCACACAACCACATCCAAGACATATCATCCAGGCCATGCAGATTAGTGTCAAGAATGGTCTTTTAAAGAAAGAAAAATCAGATTTGAGTGATAAAATTGTATTGCCCTCTTCTTAGAACCAAATGGATGTAAAGTTTCAACAAAATGAAGTAACACATAAATTCGGGAAGTCGTTAAAATTCTCAAAAGGTTGCGTAAGTATACCTACTTAAACAACTTAAAGTACCTACAAGATTTTGCAGGTAATATGCCGTAATCAACCAATTTCGTAACCCGCCAAGTTTCCAATTACATCGCTAATTAAAATCTTTTGGGAAATTACATAAAGTTCAATATAATTCCTGGAAAGTTTTACTTAAGTATACGCTTGTTAAGTAACAGAGCCAGTAACTTTTACAGGTGTGATTTGGTGTTATAACTTATAAGTGCTCTAAGAAAAAATATGTGAAAGGAAAACGGCCTTTATGTAGCTTCACTTAAGTGACATGAAATACAGGTACACGGGAAAATGCCACGGTACTCTCTCCCAATTCGATTTCCCGACAATCGACCTCCAAAACGGCCCATAGTGGCTGCAACCACGCAGTAACCTCATTGCCTACATTAACATGCAACCTTGTTGGTTTCAGAAATTTAGGCAGGCACTTAGTACCTAGGTATACTGCACTTTAAGTGGCTTAAGCCGATAGTAAGCCACTTCCCACAGACTTATTTACTTTGGAAAGTGCCGTGCATAATAATTTCACCTTACGAACTTAGATGTTATGTGTTAAATTAGTTTGATGACTTAAGTTTTAGCATTAGGTTACTAAGTTGAACTTAGTTTGTATCTAGTATCACGGGGTTTGGTTCAAAGATGTTCTTAAACTAAGAGAAAGTGAAAAGGCAAGTAAAATTCAATCAGCGATAACTAACTCAAAAATGTTTTGTTTTTGTTTTGGTGGAGGGGGAAATCTCCAAGGTCTCCTCGTCTACCTGCATGTCACGCTGTGGGATAGTATAATAGTGCCGGACTCGAACCGGCTAAAACCATACTCTTGCCCCGCCAGTTATGTCCCTCAGAGGTGATCAAAGCCCTTGTTTGTGGATATAATGTCTTGTTGAGTGACTATTTGATAAGAGGCTGAAGAGACCAGGACCACATAGGTATGATCTAGTTTAAAAAACTTGACTCAAAAATGCTTGAGACACACAAGATACCAAATGAATTATTACAATTCACGTACAAAGTTATTGTGAAAATACGTACCGCTTTGAAAGTAACAACCAATTGTTTGTTGTATTTTTTGTAAGAATGAAAATGTTAGGAAAAACTAATCTTGGCATATTTTAGTCTTCAAAAATATATTTATTTTGCTTCACATTTAGGCTCAGACCCAGTGTAATAGACACCGAATTCATTGAAATATTAACAAAAGTCATATCTTTGAGGTAAATTATAACATCATACATTTCCATGAAATATTCTTCGTTACATTTCGTATATAATATTCATAATTTATTCCTTCCTTATAAAAGCCTACGAAATTGTGGGCAAAATGAGTGTTTTATTAAAAAGTGTAGACAGCAGTTAAAAGGTTTAATATATGAGTTACTATTTATATCGGCATCTAATAATATAATATTTTGTATAAGAATATTTAAAAATATAATTTATATGTTGTAAGTTAAATAAAGGTGTAATAATTAAGTAGTATACCGTAATTATTATACCTTTATTTAACTTAAAGCTAGGTAAATTTTAGCTCAAAGAACTTTAACATATTAAGTGCACCACCATCAGTTGATAGATTTCAAAAACAGCAATCATCATAGTATATAAATTCTCTAGTTGTAGTTAATGAAATTGTCAATTTAAAAGAAAGTTGAATATATTAAACTAAGTCGCCGACGTGACGTGACGTGCGACAATGTAAATGATACAGTGTATAATAAATTATGGTAACCCGAATGTTTGTTCTGTATCATAAAGATAATGTTTTACTACTCTATAAAACACAAGTTGACAGCCTTATTCAGACAGCTCAACTATGCATTTCCTACTGAGGGTCAGGTTCTAGGTTCAATTCCTGGGTCTCATGAAGAATGAAAGGGTGATGATGATGGTGATGGGCTATAGTTACCTGATTGAGGTCGATGAACTTGCGAACCACAGATCGCGCGAAGTCTGGATTGTTCAACATCTCGTTTACGAACCAGTCCAGGGGAATGCTGTTCAACGAAAAAATATATTATAATTTTACACGTCATCATTATAATTATGCCCGTAGGTCACTGACGGTCTGCCACTTTTCACCCTTATGCCTTAAGTATTAAGGTTGAAAAGGGGTTGACTTTCAGTGTGTGGGAAGAAGGTAAGTATATTTCATTAAGTTGAATGAAAACGCAACAATCTCCCTAATGGCTTACAATAATCTTTTATATGATAATTCGAAAGAATTATACACAAGAAATACGACTAAGCATTTGGCGTTAATTTACAAAAATAACCAAACGTTTTAATAATCTCGTGAGAAACAAAACTTTCCGATTATAATTGACTTGCCTGTTGGTCTAGTGGTTAGTGACCCTAACTGCTATGCCGGAGGTCGTGGGTTCGATTCCCACCCAGGACAAATGTTTGTGTGATGAGCACGATCATTTGTTCTGTGTCTGGGTGTAATTTATCTATAATATGTATGTATTTAGAAATATATAAGTACTAGTCTGGGTGTAATTTATCTATAATATGTATGTATTTAGAAATATATAAGTATGTTTATCAGTTGTCTAGTACCCATAACACAAGCTCTGCTTAGCTTGGGACTAGATGGCGTTGTGTGATAGTTGTGGAATATTATTATTATTATAATTGAATTCAGTTTGCGTTTTTAATTTTAAAAATGATCAAATTCACCTCGTGTTTACATTGCACATTTTTGGTAAACTTATGTTAAATGAAATAGGGATCATTTTAACTTCTACCTGTATGGATCAAGTTATCTGAATTAAATGAATTTAATTTTATTTTATTTATTTTAAACCATTTACAGCAAAAAAAGTTTAATTTCTAAAAAAATTACCTAGTTTCCATCACTCAATAAGCTTAAAAGTCATTTACTTTCATTCATGACGGTTGAAAAAGTTTGTTTTATACACACACAAAAACCAATTTATTTTTACCAAAGAAACGGATGACACGGCTATATTGAGATACCGTTTTTGATCGTAACCCTAAATAATGTTCAAAGACGATTTATTATCATTGAGCCGTATGTTAAGCTGCATCCTTAAAGGCAGATATTGTATATTACTTATTTTATAAAAAAAAAAGAAATAAGCAAAAATAGGTTAATAATATGTTAACAGAGGATAGTCGAAGGTTTATTTTTATCTTTATACTTTTGAGGCCCTTTTTGCGTCCTCTTAAAATAATTTTAAGTAGCTATTATTATTCGATCATTTAAGTGATCTAAAGCACATGCTTTTGGTACTAAGAATGGGAATTTGCATCTCGTAGCGTTTGCTACGTTTCGTAGACCCCAGTCTACGATTTGTAGCGCGTAGCTGCTACGCTTGTAGCACATCGAATTGATGAAAATTCTCGCTCCTGATCGTAAATTGGGCTGTATATTATCATGATTTGACATTTAAGTAAATGAAATTATTTTTCGAATAACTATAATTCCATTATCAACTTTTATATTGTAATGTGATAATACTACTTTATTTCTGGACAACTTCATTGATTAAAACATACACTACTTGATCAAAAAACCAATATCAATAACATCCAAATGGTGTTAAGTAATATTATAATGTCCAATCCATAAATATCATCAATATTACTTCCGTAATTCTATTATAATGGTCTTTTAAAAGCAAAGAGGTCGCTGGCTTATCGAGAAATAATAGAAAGGTGTCTTCGGTTGTAGATCGGATCTGCTAAATGCCAAGCCTTATCTATGAAACGGAATAGCGGCCTTAGAGTGGAACCGATCTGTTTGTGCCCCCCTCCCACACTCCTCGACCTCCCCGGTCTTTAACAAACCTTGCCTTTTGAAGCCAAGAGGAAAAAGTTTGCGTCTCTGACCAGTACTTAATTTTTATTGCGCTATTTCTGAGAAAGTATGGAAAAACTTTTGATATTTTTTGAGAAATCTATGGTTTTAATGTGACTTTGGCATTTTGAAGTTTAGTTCTCGATATGATCGCGTTTTATTTTAAACTAGCTTTTGCCTGCGGCTTCGCCCGCGTGAAAATGAAGATTTTTCCATATAAACTTTCATCCCCTATTTAACTCCCTTAGGGGTTGAATTTCGAAAAATCCTTCATTATTCCTTGTCTACATTATAAAGGGAACCTTTGTGCAAAATTTCAGCTTTCTAGGTCCAAGGGTATGGGCTGGGCGTTGACGAGTCAGTCAATCAATCAGTCAGTCATTCAGGACTTCTCTTTTTATTTATATAGATTATAAAGATTATCGCTGAATTGTGAAAATGTAAATGAAACTTATATCATAAAATAGATATAAAAAAAACTGAAAATTACTTTCTACCAAACATACATAGGCATTATTTTTCGATTCCCAGTTCGTCGCTATGTTAAAGGGTAGCAACAATACCAATTAAATATTACAGCTCAATAGCTAGAAATGCGGTATAATTATGCTCCTTCAAGCTAAGAGATCCCATACATTTCTCACTCATATCATTTCTCAGGAGTAACCACAAATCGGACTATAGGAAATCTCGGCGAAGTGTCTCTTGTCATGTCTCTAAACCACAGACCAAAAGGAGAGGTGCTAGTTAGGGATTATTAATACGCCTACGGGGAATCGAACAAGGATCATCTACATTTACAATCACGACCACTAGAATATGTTTACACATAAGACGATTCGAGAGTGATTTCCTCGCGGAACAACTATTGAAACTTTGATGGAAGATCTATTTCATAAATAATGGGCTCTAAAAATAGTATGTTCGTAATTACATTAAATTACAACTGAGAGATTAGGAGAAAATCAATTTTAAAAGTCCAAACCTCAAACAATTAAAGGGATTTTCTTTATATTTATGACAATACGAGACACGACAAAGAACTAATAATTACCGACTGCACTGTTTACTTATGTTAATAAATATCAATAAAATTTTAAATTTGACAATTATCTTTCGACAGAAACAATTTGTGCCTCCGAATAATTGTGTTATTTGCTATTCATTATCTGGTCGGTAATTATTCATTTTTGGAGCGGCTGAATTGCATGATGTGTATTATTTAATTTTCATATAGGTACAACGTACATGTTGTAAAAGTTGCCAAACTATAGCCGTGTTATTAAACTTCGTACGGGTTAGAACAATATATCCTTGCTAACCCACACAGCGGATAACTCTCTCTTCAGTAAAAGGCTTAAAAAGTTGTCTACCTACAGAATTCCGTCATTTAACCGATTAGACCACTTATTTGCTTTAATCTCAATTTTAAATTTAGGCTTATTTCAACACAATTCGGTAAGCAAATATTGTCAGGTAAATTAAATTCTTGGGCCCACAACGAATTGAACTGAATTATCATTCCTATTATTTATTTATAACTGTCTGTGGTTTTATTTGGTTACCGCTTTTACTACTGCTACTGTGTTACTTACTTTAGCGGAGTATTTGGCATACGTAAGTAATAAACTATCAGTATTCTTGTCCTGTGCTCGTCTCCTTCTTTAGTGGAATGGGTTAAGCAGGGGTGATCCTAATAGTATACCCACATTTTGCCAGTTAGGTATGTTTAACTCCCATGCTACAAGAACGAGACTATTCCCAGTTATCGCTTCTGAGAAATTACTAATGGAAAAACCTTGGAAAAACCCAATAACTCTTTGCCGGGACCTGGGAATCGAACCCAGAACTGAATGCTCAGCATTCACGCTTGCGACCACTGGAACAACGAAGCTGTTCTTCTTATTAAAGTTCCGGTTAAATACATCACGGTATGATACTCCAGTATAATCTCCAAGAGTCCGGTGTCCGAACCTGCGTACGCAATTCATCCGAACCGGTTTGAATGAACTAGATTCGGTAAAAAAAAAATATAATTGTACTATTTGAAAGAGACCTTCTCTCAGCATCGCGTGGTCAAAGGTTGAAGAAGACAGATAAGAGAGTAGTGGTTCACGTCAATTCGAATTTTCAAGTAGGCTATTCATGCCTAACATAAGTCTGTTAAGTTCCAATGTTCCAGTGTAGTATTTAAACTTCAGTGGTTATTTTCCTCAAATAACCTCTGAATGAGAAACTCTCGAAAACCCGATACCGCTACAGATTTGAAAGGTAGAAAAAGATTTTATTTGCGTCTTTGAGAGTTCGTTCTTATTTCTGAAAACCTACATTCCACAGGTTTTATTGGAATCTCAAAACTATACTAGAACTTTAGCGTTTAGTTCAGATTCGAGTGAAATTTAGTAAGGGAGGGATACTTTTGTACGCCTTCACTATTTCCATGGTTCTTAAAATCAGTATTCTTGCTAAAATGTAGCTATGTACCAAAACAATTTTCTTTTTAAAGATCAGTTTCATTCATCAATGAAAATGTTGCCAAATTATAAAATCAACGTAAAGGTGATATAAGCGTAAAACACTGTGACCCACAAAAGGTAAACACAGGTAAAGGTGTCTCTAAATTATAGGTAAACACGATATTGTATACAAAACATAAATAACAATAATAATTAAATAATAATTTGGTGTACATAATAAAGAGTATTCTATCTATCTATCTATAACATGTTTACTTTACATATTATTAATACGATGCAATGTTGAGGATACTCTAAATATATCAAACTGGAATGTAAGGCGTAGATAATCTAGCCGAACAGCTCGAATCTTGATTAAAATCTGACAGATGTCATTCTATTCTATTTTCAAACGGAGAATCGAAATTCCCGCTCGAAAAACGTTCTAGAATACGTATTTAAATTTAAATGAACCAATGCGTAATAAGTTCGAATATTCAGAATCAATTATTAGCATATATTGTACTGATATAAATTAATTTCGATTCACTAATGCTAATTTCGTAGTTTCGTAATTGGTTTTCGAGACAATTAATCGATGTTGGCATCGCTAATAAATTCCGGATTGGTAGGTTTCATAGTAAATTGCGTGTACAGCGGAAAATGTTGCCATATGGAATTGAAACTTAATTTGACTAGCGTAGAGGTCACGTGGTTATTGTTTTAAACAAATTGTTTTCTAGTAAGTGTATTCAGATTTCTAGCTCATTCTTGACTCAATAGTTCTGGAATAAAAACATGGCACAAGAAAAAATATATTGAATACTGCATTCGTTCAATTTAGTCTCATTATCTGCCTAGACTTTCTCAACTAATTAGTTGGGGTCGGCTTCCAGTTTAACCGAATGCAGCTGAATACCAGTGTTTTAATGGGTTCCGTATGGTGTCGGACGGTTCCGTATGGTGTCGGACGCAAAGAATAGCACCATCCCCTATCTTCCCGTGGGTGTCGTAAGAGGCGACTAAGGGATGTACCAGAGAATGGGCAGCAGCGTTCTCTGTGCTTTTTGTATCGACCGTACTGCGATCGCCAACCCGCCTGCCAAGCGTGGCGATTATGGCAAACCCCCCCTAAGCAAAAATTACACTTAGGGGAGGCCTATGTCCAGCAGTGGACGTCTTTCGGCTGAAATGATGATGATGATGAATGGGAATACGATACCTCTTGGTAAAACTTATTCTAAGACTGGTTGAATTTAGACTGTAAAACTATTTTTCATTTAATTATTTAGACACTAATAAAAAATTTAACCACTAAACTAAGTTTTTTCAAAAGACTTTTTGCTTTGAACATTTTCCTAGCACACGTAGAAACTTGGTTCCAATACCACTTACTAGCTCTCCAAGTTGCCACCTGAGGAGATAGCGAAATCCTAATAGCAACTTGAACCTAGCTTCCAATTTCCACCTTCTCTGATAATTTGCCCGCACATTTTCTTTCAGGACGACACGGTGTTAATACGAAACCCTCTTTTGTTTAATATAAATAGAACTCGATATGGTTCTTTTCCATTCGTTCTTTAGATGGTACTGGCTGTTTCCAGTGGCTTCGGCTGCTGTATTTTATATTTTTTTAAATTCGAGTGAATAAAAGTGGAGTGATTTGGAAGAGACCTATACTCAGCATGCTGGTAAAGTTAAAGAAAAATGCAAATATCCGGAACTCGTACTTCGCCCGCGACTTCATCCGCAAGAATTGTGATAGCGCGGCTAGTATGCATGACATAAATATAATTTAAAGCCCATCGCATCCACGATTAATGTATCTTTCTATCAGTAGCAAAGTTTTTCGGAATTGGATCATTAGTTCCGGAGATTACACTTACATTTAAATTTACACAAAAAAATAGTAAATACGAGTATTATAATAATATTAGTACATAGGAAATGCTGGTTGTGTCACTGTCTGTCTCTAGGTCACAGGCTATATCTCGGAAAATATGCAATTCTGTGGTTTAAAATTGAAAATGTAACAGACTGACAGAGTTACTTGTACTCTGACTGCTTTTGTAATATTAGTATAGAGTAAGAATTCGAATGAACTTTTTGAAAGAGACATAACATTTTAGAGTTACGAAACTACTTTAAAACCGCTTATGTTCCGATAGGACGGCAAATAAAATTTTATAAAGCCAGTTAAAGTTAGTTCAAAATCTCAAATCTAAGTAACGATTATTTATAATTACTAGCAAAAAGCGCATAAACTGAATAACTGATACGTTTGCAATCTCTAATGTTTTCATATTATCCTTTATTAGTCTTCATTGTTGTAAAATTAATACCTAAAGCATTGTTTTTTATCTTTTTAGGGTTCCGTAGTCAACTAGGAACCCTTATAGTTTCGCCATGTCTGTCTGCCCGTCCGTCCGTCCTCGCTTAATCTCTGTGACCGTTAGCACTAGAAAGCTGAAATTTGATACCAATATGTGTATCAATCACGCCGACAAAGTGGTAAAATAAAAATTGGAAAAAATGTTTTATTAGGATAGCCCCCCTATATGTAAAGTGGGAAGTGATTTTTTTTTTAATTCAACCCTAACGTGTGATATATTGTTGGAAAGGTATTTAAAAATGAATAGGGGTTTACTAAAATCATTTTTTGATAATGTCAATAATTTCGGAAATAATCGCTCCAAAAGTAAAAAACAATGCGTCCCCCCCCCTCTAACTTTTGAACCATAAGTTTAGAAAATATGAAAAAAATCTGAAAAGTAGAACTTTATAAGGACTTTCTAGGAAAATCATTTTGAACTTGGATGGAAACAACAGATGGAAACAGCAGTTAACCAATATAATTTGGTCCCTGAATCGTATGAGCGCCTATACAATCTAGAGGTCAAGTTTCATTGGCCCATAGAAGAAATTGTATAAATTATTATAGCATACCGTTTTGGTACGGAACCCTTCATGTGCGAGTCCGACTTGCACTTGGCCAGTTTTTTATTTTAAAGTTGTTTTAGATAATTACTGTAGAGAGACCTTTGTCACTTATGAATTAACTCTTCGACGTTGTAATGAAAAAGGCCATAAACAATAAGGCTCAAATTAGAATAAAATAAAAAGAGAGAGCTTAGGCGGCCGTCATAATTTGACAAGTAAAATTATCTTTCTAAGAATTATTTCAATTCAACGTCTAAATACCTTTTATTTATTCTATTTGTTACCATGTACGGTAACCATATTTACAAAATCAATATATATATTTATCATACATATGACATAAGTAGGTATTGCGTTAACACATTACAGGTTGATACAAAGCCTCCCTTGTTATTATTTATTTATATTTATTTCGTACATTTTGGTCCGAGTCTCGTAATGAGATCTTGTTAGCCCTGCCAATTCTTTCTAACAATAAATATTTGGATAACAGAGTCCAAGCGACATATTTTTTACTCTATTTATTTACTTTACTCGATATTTTGTTCATTATTATGAATCTAGGTTCTATATGTGAATAATTTCCAAAAGTGTCTCTACAAGGAAAGTGTATCAACGAGGAATAATTCGTGAATTTATATGGATTTTACTATATATTTTACTACGCAGATAAGTTAAATAATGAAAATTAATTAGGCACGTATATTGTTATAAAAAAATAAAATATAGGGTGTTTCCCGACGGCTTATTCCACTTTTCCCCCCTGAGAAAATCCCCCTCAGGGGGGAAAACTGGACTCGGATGTAAGACATGTCCAGAAAGTCCCCTTGGCATTTTGAGTTATTCCACAAATCCCCCCTGAGAGAATACTTTGGGGTGGAAAACTGAACTCAAATGTAAAATCATTCCGAAAATCCCCCTTATCATTTTGAGTTATTCCACTTTTCCCCCTTATGGTTACATTTTCAAACGGCATTGGCGAGGACAAGTAGGAGATGAGAAAAAAAGGATAGTAAAGTCCCACAAACTGCCAGGACATCAGCAGTAGGCAGGTAGGTAGGGTATTGAAAACTGGAATGAAAGTTAAAAAAAAAGCATAGATGGTAAAGTCCCACCACAAACTACCAGGAGATCAGAAGTAGAAAAAGAGTTATTGAAAACTGGAATGATTTAAAAAAAAAAAAAGCATAGATGAAACTACCAGGACATCAGAAGTAGGCAGGAGGTATTGAAAACTGGAATGAAAGTTTTTTTTTTAGAAGTATAGGTGGTAAAGTCCCACAAACTACCAGGAGATCAGAAGTAGGAAAGAGGTATTGAAAACTGGAATGTTTTTTTTTTTTTAAAAAAAGCATAGATGGTAAAGTCCCACAAACTACCAAATAAACTATAACATAACATAAAGTTAACTTAATACTACAGTTATATTATTATTTTTAATCATCATCTGCCTAGCCTTTTCCCAACTATATTGGGGTCGGCTTCCAGTCTAACCGGATGCAGCTGAATACCAGTATTTTACATGGAGCGACTGCCTATCTGACCTCCACAACTCAGTTAATACTAGGTAATACGATACCCTTTGGTAAGACTGGATGTCAGAATTTCAGGTCACTGACTACCTGTAACGACTGCCAAAGATCTATATATATGGCAGCCGGGACCAACAGCTTAACGTGCTTTCCGAGGCACGGAGGAAACTCGGTATGTCGGGTGGTCACCCATCCACAGACCGACCTAGGCAAGCACAGCTTTACCTAAAGATCGACCCGAGTGGCAGTTCTTATTAAGCCACGAGCTCCTCAATATTATTATTTTTAATATAATAAAAAAAAACATTTCATTAGACTTTAACATGTCTGCCAATTTCAGTATTTAAACTTCAATAAATATAAAGCGATTTTAACTTGCCTTTGCCCAGCAGTGGGACAATATGGGTTAGTAAAAAAATAAAACTTGTGAATGGTCAAAAGAGTTTGATTCCCTCAGGGGGGATTTCTGGACGTTGTTTCTTTTTGATTCCACTTTTCCCCCCTAGGGGGGATTTTCAGGGGGGATTTGTAGACTTGTTTTTTCTTTGGTGTCCACTTTTCCCCCTTAGGGGGGATTTGTGGAATAATATTTTTTTCAATTCCACTTTTCCCCCCTAAGGGGGATTTTAGGGGGGATTTGTAGACTTTATTTTTTGGATTCCACTTTTCCCCCTCAGGGGGGATTTTCAGGGGGGATTTGTGGAATAAGCCTTTCCCGACAGCAAAGTATAGAAATAAAAAGGTTAAAACAATTAAATGCACCGGCCACATGTTTTTCTGAATAAATGTAATAATAAACCAAAGTAAAATTTGTTAGAATTAGCCTACAAAACCCGAATTTTATAAACAATTCCAATTCTCGAAATAAAGTTTGACGTATCAAGCCATTCTCTTACTCATAAAAAAACTCAGATCAATAATACCTTTCCAAAGTCTTTTCGTCAGTAGATTCCTGTCCTTCCCTTTCAGGTGCAGATTCCAACATCTCCCAGAAGTTGTCCAGACCGTACACTGCTGAAAAACAACACCATATTAATATCCCGAAAGAAATATGCGCAACATCAACACTTTCACAAGCAAAAACAATCGAAATCAGTAAATATTTCATTCGATTGTCGACAATATCCCAGCTCAAATTCACACACGAAGTTTCAGTAGTCGTAATTACATAAAATCCTGTATGTTACATCAGTAGGATACACTCAAGCTCATAACAAGTTTTGTCAACAAAACCGTCCAGTAATTATATTATTAAATGAAGAGAGAGAGCAATACCTGTTGCTCCCTATTACCACACAAAACACATGACGTAATAAGCAACATTAACACCCTCGGGACAGTCACAATAAAAGCTCACAAACAAGAAGCCGAGAGTAAATCTCACCAAATGAGAACCTCTCAGTTTTCTATCCAGAAATAGGACAGGAGACAAAGCATTCGTGTCCCTATCAGCGCCACACACGCACATAAATACAGCATTGACGGACATCATGAATAGAGAACACGTTTTTCTCACATATTCGGGTCCTCAAATAAGGATGACAAAAATAGAATTCTGAAAAAAACTCGACCGCACTTGTTATCCGTAACAATGCCATATTTTAGCGCAAACAAATCCACAAGATACATCCCTAGTTTATCGAAATAAGCGAACAGAAGCTCCAGTGTGTGCTGTTTTCACTTGTGTCAAAGTTTGCATGTTTTAATAAGCGAGTATGGCATGTTTATGTTGGCCCAGTACGCCGTCTGGCCCGTCCCCTGAGGCTTTAATTCGGTCGATACGAATATTTGTCGTATAAATAACATTTTTGCGGCTTCAAGCCGGTTTCCCACTGACGACACCCAAAAGTCACCGATAGTGTGTGATTTTGTTAATATTTGATCAGAGATTATCTGGACTAATACCTCGATCGTTCTTTGGCATAGGGGCCCTTTTCCCGTAACCCCTCGCGATAAGTACGTTTGAGTTGGGCCTAAAAGTTCCCCTGGTCACTCTAATTTCTTCCTCTGTTGAAATTCCAAGTCATGGTGGTCAATTATTTCAGATCACCACAAGAAAGCGATAAGAAGCGTAATCTTTTTATTTACTGCAAGCGTTTATTTTTGTACAAAATCTTTTCTTTTTTTCGATTTTCACATTATTATAGCGTTTTTCTTTTATTAAAAGCTTGTGAAGCTCTTTTAGCATTGCTTAGAGAGTGCCGTCATATTTTACCTTCATCATTAACGTCATCATTACCACTCCTTTTTCCAAAGTCGTGGGCGACCAACAGGTTACTCTTGGGGTTAAACCTCCTGTGAGTGTGTTCGTAGCTGTCCACATCTGCCGATGTATGGTTGGGAGTAAGACAATGTTAGTGTGTGTATAACGAGTAAAAGCAAGTACAAAACAAGAGTCTAACACCAGTCGACGTGGTGCAGAATTCCTTTTGTTTGGACGAAACAAGCTCGACAGACAACACTCTAGTCACAAGAGAACCATAGGAAGTTTCAACTTTTGATGTTTTAGTACCATTTGAAATTCTTTTAGTTAGAACATTCATCTAAAGTTGAAAAGTTGCACCTTTATTCAAAGAAAAACGAAAAAATTGAAAATGTGTTATAATATGCACATGTCGTTTTATTTTGATTGAAAATGCACTTTATTTGTGCGCGATACAACACGAAATGCTATTCGTGACTTTTCTCTGAGTAAAGGAGTTATGGGTGCGTCGCAGAACCTACGGGCACATAATATCGAGCAGTAACAAGGTTTATATCCTCTCACAAACACCTGCAAAGCGTCACTTCGGAAAGAGCCTGTCCAAAGGTTTCGCGGACCATTCCCAAATGGATTTTAGCTTTTATTTCCTTACACACGGTTGGACTGTGTTTAAGTCTGTTACACGGTCCGGCATTCCGTCGGTCTCGACGTAATTGTGCCATTCACAGTGATGCGAGGCCGGAAACTCAATCAGGTTCGTTGTGGTACCTTCGCCTTCAAACTCGGGAGCTCTTTTACCGAAATCTCTTGCGATTCCAACAGTGGGACTCTTAAATGTGGGCGTGCCGCGGTGAGAGCGTGTCGTCGGCGCTTGATGCTCTACGTCCCCTTCAGAAATAATGTTACCTTTCTTAGCTTCATTACCTTAACTTTTGTCAAAAGGGTTTACCGGCCCACAGATACAAACTTATTTAACCCTCGATAAATAAATAATAACAACATGTATTGTACGATTGAAAGGCACAATTTCATCGTCAAAAGATTATGGTAATCGCAAATATTACGATAGAATACCAAAAGAGGACTTTACATATTGAACAATAAGGAGCAAGAAGTTAAGGAAACTTGTCATACTATTGTGGGATTATTTGAATATCAATAAAGGCTAATATTAAGGTAGAAAGGGGATTGTTCGTAATATATTATTCTGTACGAATTATGCGCTCCATTAGCGATCAACGAGCGTAACTTATAAGTTGGCGACCTAGGAAGATGGATGCCTATTGTGTACTAACTCACATACATCACTCGGCACCCAATGTTCGTAATTACTTCATAAAATGCATTATAATCTTATTAGTATACAACGCTTGCTGGATGTGATAACCTGATGAAAGTTTGGGTGGAAATGGAAAAATGGGGAGAATAATAATGTGTTTTCTATATACACACATCAAAAGTGTCTAGGGATCAAGCATTTTTATGCGGATTTCTTGAGATTGAGATGTGGCTTTGTAATAAATTTATGATTTTATAAATTTATATGGATCCTTTTTGGTGCATTTCATAATTTGAATCAGGAACTGTCAATCAAATTCGAGTAAAAGATGAAAATCAGCTGTCAATATTTTCCCTATAAAAACATACAACGCATTGAAGACATTATTAGTGCTACTGTTTCCCTACTACTGATTAAAACCAACGTTATTATGGAGCGGCGACGTCATTTAAGCAGGGAAGAAATGCTCAGAACCGTGGGAATGATAGAAGCTGGTTCCCGGCAACGTACTGTGGCTTTAGCTCTGAATACAAGTCAGAGTGTTATCAGTCGACTTTGGACACGTTACCGAAGCACTGGTACCGTGGCTGAGCCCCATGGAGGACGGTATCGCTGCACCACACGGAGACAAGACCGATACATTCAAATCTTAACTCGAAGAGCTCCAACAATAACCGCCATGATGTTAGCCGTGAGGCTTCATCACTATTCAGGGAACTTAATTAGCGACCAAACAGTCAGAAATCGCTTGCATGAAGTGAACCTTCATTCCCGAAGACCGCTACGGGTACCACCTATAGCAATGCACAATCGTAGGATTCGATATCAATGGGCTCTTGAACACAGAAATTGGGCAGAAGAACAATGGCGTTTCGTGTGCTTTTCTGATGAGTCTCGTTTTGGTATGAGACCGGATACAAGACGTATACGACACTGGAGAACCCCTGGACGCCAACAGCGATTAAAATCCTGCCAGGAAGTCCATCCTTATAGTGGTGGAACCATCATGGTATGGGCGGGTATTTGGATCGGCGGAAGAACTGAGTTGATTTGGATCAGAGGCAACCTCAACGCTCAAATTTATGCTGAGACGATTGTATCAGACGTCATCGTTCCTCTACAAGTGCAAATCGGTCCCTTATTTCAGTTAATGCATGATAATGCACGACCGCACACCGCAAGAGTTGTAAGACAGACTCTCGCCGCAGCTAACATCAATGTCCTGCCCTGGCCTGCTCAGTCGCCAGACTTGAACCCGATTGAGCATGCATGGGATATGCTACAGAGAAGAGCTCTGCCGAATATGGAGGGTATCCAGTCGCAAGAAGACCTTTTTTTGTTGTTGCAACGAACATGGGCGGCCATTCCACAGCGTGATTTGGATGAACTCATTTTGAGTATGCCAAACCGATGTTCTTGTGTTGTTAGTGTTCGCGGTAGAAACACGGATTATTAATTGTTTAAGTTACCCAATAAAATTTTAAAGAAAACTGTTATTTCAGTCTTTTTTTCGAACTTTAATGTTAGTGGTTCAAATGTCAAAAATCCCTTTATTAGGAAAATGGCAAATTTCTTTATTAATGCAAAGGTGACTTGGTTTATCGTTACTGTGACAAACGAAAACACTTTATTTGATGAATCCATAAAGAAAATTTTAATTAATATCAATCAGGAGAAAAGTTATTGCAAAAATATATGTTGATCCCTAGACACTTTTGATGTGTGTATATATAAATACATTATGAGTAAATAAATACATTCTAAGTTACGGAAATAAGTATACATACGTAAATAAAAAACATCACCTATGAAGGAGCACAATTCTTTAATAATTTACCGTCCTCAATAAAAAATGTAAACTCTTTCAGCGGTTTTAAATCTAAACTATCAAATTATATTATTGACCACACGCACAAATAAAGTTACCTACCAGTTGGGAATGAAACCGTTGAACGAGTATCATATTCATAACAAAATAATTCTACGACTACCTACATATTATATTGTATCTGTGACCGTTACCTAGAATAAGTTTATTACATTATGTTATCATATGTTCTCATGTAAGTGGCTCTTTTGTCTTTTTTGAGAATAAAGTATATTAAACCTAAACCTAAATATATATTACTACAATATCCACTATTTCACTATTATTCATTACTTACTCAAATTACACAGCGGGCAACGATGGGAACTTCATTAATCTTTTAAATAGGATTGATACTCGTATCTACGTTTTACTCGGTAAATATGAGTATGGGTACCTATGTGTTATGTGTGCTATATACATTTCACTTTAACTAATCACTTGATGGAAAAGGACGAACAAGTATGAATTATACCGATATCAACAAGTGGAATTTCTTTATAATCTAATAACATTACAGAATTTTTTACTTTATAGACAAAAAACGGCGAGGAAAACTTTTAGGAGTCAATTTTGAAAAGGGTTTAGAACAAAAGGAAACTGGTTTCTACAAAGTGATAGTAATTATAGTAGGAATTGCATTATAGGAGAGTGCCATATTGGAAGATACCAAACATTTAACTACCAAATGGAAATTTAAATACAGAAATCTGAAATAAAAAGTGCATTATACACGTCTATACATTACTAAACTACATCTAGATTGACAAGGGATTAAAAAAAAGTGGTTTCTAGTGCTCTATTGGCGAGCGTGAACATATCAGAAAAAAAGTGAGAAGAAAAAAACTACTTTGAACAATAAAAGGACAAAAGTGGAAATATAACATTTTTTAAACTGACCTAAGGTCGGTACACGACATCCAATATATAAAATGAAATGAAACAAAACTAAATGTCTCTGAACTTTAAACGATTGATAAGTTTTCAAAAAGTTAAATGACAAACTTTTTGTTAAAGTAGTAATTAGATGTCGCGGACACCGGCCTAAAGTTTAAAAAAAATATATTTTTAAAAAGTCGTAAAGTAGTTGAAATTCGAACTACACATTTCAGGGTCTTGGTCTATTGGGTGGTCCAAACTCAACGTATCGGAGAGGCAAAAGATATTGCGTGAATATTTGAATAGTTTAACATTTTCTGACTGACCCTGCTGATCAGTTTCTTCGGAGCGTAATCAGCTTCGTTTCTATGAACCCTCATAGAAACGAAGCTGTGCCGTTTAGAGAGCAGTGGTAAAGAAATAAATAATGTAATGATACGCGCCTGCCTGAGGTCAAACTCTCTGGGCTACTGCATAATGCATGCTGAAGAGAAAATGGCTTGCTACTTTTTTTTTATGGTGGGAAATCATCAAATGACCTCCCGCTCTGGGCAGAGCGGTAGGGAGTGTCAGACTTCCATTGACCAAAAAACACCCATGTTCCTTCTTAGCCCTTTGTGTTGATGCCGTGGTATCTCTTTCGAACAACCCACAGCCTCGACGGGACCCGGAGCCCAAACACACCTGCCTTAGTTCAAACTCACGGGGCTACTGCATAATGCATGCTGGAGAGCAGTTGGTGGCTTGGTTTTAAGCAAGCATTGAATTGTAAAGAACACTGAACCTGGGCAGCCCAAAAAACCAAGACCCAGAACTGTATGTATCTTAGCAACAAAACTTACGCTCGGCCCTGGTGTGTGGCCTGTCACGCTTGCCGAATCCCCTGGCGGTCATCATCTCGACGTTCTTGAAGCCACGGGTCGGGCGTTGCTGCTTGGTGCGCGTGAGTCTGCCCTCGGGTGCTGCAGTGACCACGCAGAGGCATGCTGCCGCTGCCACCGCTACTACCAGGTGCATTGAGAAATTCATTGCTGGGGACAAAGAGAGGGTGAGGTTAGTGTTTGTGGAAAGAAGATGCTGGGAAAGACCAGAAAGACTTTTTGGGGTGATTGATTTTTTTTGTAACATAAATACATAAAGTCATTTCTTTTTCTTATGATTTTATGCAGATAAGACAATACTACTTTGACCTAGGCCACGTTCATTCACTGATGATTCGAGCTCGCCCGTTGCCAGCACTATGCACCTGGACCTGACAGTGTATATATTAATATATCGCGTTTATAAAGCTAGGTATATGTCTGGGTCAGAAAAACTTCCATTTGTTTTATGTGAACAAATATTATAAATTATATATTAAGATATTTAGGAGACGCAATATATTTATTATTTACTTAATAACTATATCTTGCCCATGCTTAGATTAATCTATTTTAGGCATAAAAACCGTTAACGAATGTTACATGGCTATAACTACACAGTTAATACAGTCAAAGTATTTTTTTTATAACTGAAGTTAAAAACGGATATCCCACGTTATTCTCGTTACGTCATATTTGTCTACTAAAGAACTAAGGTGTCATCTAACCATGAAAGCCTTCACGACTCGTTCAAAAGCGGTAAAACTTATCTAATGGTAATGGATCTCTCTATTACCTACCTACCTGCTAGGTATTAGTTAGATACTAGGATCTAACTATCCACTACGAGTTTGCAGTTCACTATCTTGCTGATGCGAGAATGATAGGTACACGGATTTAAATAGGGAGGTTTGTTTATTTTTTCTGTCCTAGAGTAACAAAAAACATCCGGGTTTGGGCACACGAAACCTTTTTTAAGAACGGTCATGTTTTTCAAGAGAGAAAGAACAATGAACAATTTATTTGGTTTTATTATATCAATGGAGCCAGTATTTAGTTTTAATATTCATTTCGAAGATTTTTATTACATACTCGATATAAGTAGTGAATATCCAGCAGTGGACTCTAAATTGCCTGATTTGATACGATCAAAAACTTCAGAAGAAAAATCAGCTTCTGAAATCGGTGACATTTGTTTGTTTGATTTGGCTTTTTTTGCCACCGACTTGAGAAGCTGATTTTTCTTCTGAAGTTTATTTTTCACTTTTAGGTGTTTTTGAAGTCGGTTTTTTTATTTTTGCAAAAAAGTTTTTTTTATTTTTTCATTTTTAGTTGTATATCTTATAGAATTATTTAAGAAACCTATACTTGTATAGCGTCAGAAAAAGCACTAATCACGTAATGCGTGCCTATGAAATTTGAGGGTTGCCCTCGATTTCTCTGAGATTCCATCACCAGGATCTGGTTTCCATATCATGGTACCACCCTTCAAATATCTCCGCTCCAATAAAAAAAGAATCATCAAAATTGGTTCATAAACGACGAAGTTATTCGCGAACACACATAAAAAAACGAACGAAAAATGTTCATAAATAAAAAAAAAATTATCATAAAATGAAAAGTACTGGGCCAAACCATGCCAAATTTTTATGGGACCAAATGGTAACTATTCCACATGAAACTAAAAAAGAATCACGTAAATCGGATCATAAATCGCAGCGTAATCAGTGTACATACATAGAAAAAATAAATAAACATACCAATCGAATTGAGAACCTCCTCCTTTTTGGGAAGTCGGTTAAAAAGTAACGCTGCCGTTTTGTTCTAGCTGGTTGCAAGCGCTACTAAGTATGACATCCTGGGTTCTTCCAATATTATTTTTCTGCAGCCTAGTCTGGATTTGTAACCGATTGATGATATTAGGCTCGCTCCTATTACCAAATCTGGGTAAAGTACAATAGTCAAAACTCTGCCCAACCTTTTGGGATTCACTGTCGTGATGTTATGTAGGAATTGGAATGCCATTTAAATATCTACCTGAAAACTTCCGGGGATCATTTATAAACAATTCAACTTGTTTATTATTCTTAAGGGTTGTAATTGGAATAATTAAAGGTTTCCGAGCGTCCATAAACAATCATAACATTTTAACAGAGACAACTTATTTAAATACTTTAATGGTACAAATTCTCGAAAATAAACTCAAAAGTTACCTTACAATAATAACTGTGGGACACAGTTTGTATGAAAATTTGTGTGATAATTGTTTTCAACTGTGTTTTCAACGCTTGAAATTTCAATATTGACTGTTACGCAGAAGTTGGAAATTTCCAGTGCCTATCAAAGTGCAGGGTAATGGATAAATTGCCTTATAAATAAATAAATAAAAATAAAATATCTTTATTTCAGACCTAAGCAGTCCATACGTAGTTAGTGGTTAGTAACAAACTGTGCTTACATGCTATGTTAGTGTTGTTAGTACTTAATCCTATTTAACATAAACCTATACCTAATTCTACCCAGTGCCTTTGGATGGGGCAGTCCACTCTGCTAACAATCATTTTCAGGATGCTGTTCTGAGTGCTACGCAAACGTTGCAGTAGGGAAGCCGCTTTCTTACGCATGATGGCGTGAAAGCCATCCGTACGTGCTTCAGCAAACATTCCCGACGCACTGCAACGTCGCGGCAACCGCAACAGCATCCTGAAGGCATTGTTGTATTGCACGCGCAGGACGTTGTAGGCTCGGCTCGTATATGACACCCATAGGCCGCTCGTGTAGAAGGACTGACAGAACGCTTTAAATAAACTGACTTTGACGTCTGCCGTGCAGCGAGCAAACCTACGGGCGAGCATATTGCTCCTCACCGACAACGCCCTGCGCTCGCGTTCTATATCCCCATCATCACGTAGGTCACTGGTGACAACATGACCCAAGTATTTAAATTGAGTCACCACTTTTAATTCAACGCCGTTGAGATATACTGGCGGTACACGACGGGGCTGTTGTTTAGGTGCCGTAAACAATAACACCTCACTTTTATTTGAGTTGTATTTAAGGCCGTGCACCTCCGCATACGTCTCGCAGATCGTGAGAAGCTTCCTCAGTCCACTCATCGAGGGACTGAGCAACACCATGTCGTCCGCGTAACTTATGTTATTGACACATATACCGTCTATATGACAGCCGACATGAGTGCTGCTCAGCCGCTCGATGAGCTCATTTACATATAAATTAAATAACAGGGGGGAGCTTAACCCCCCCTGCCTCACACCGCATTCCATTCGATACTCATCCGACAGAGTACCGACCCATCTCACCCGATTTGTCTGGTGAGCATACCAGTACCGGAGAAGCAAAAAGTCAGTTATAAAGTCAATAGGTTTCTCAACTAATGCGGACCTGGACTGGACCGCTGTCGACAACCTAAAGTGGGCCAAACAGGATCACATTGTGCCATTATTCATCCTGCCATAGGTAAAGCAATACGTGGTAACGTTTAATACAGTTCTTTCGGTTATTTTACCGCTAGCAATTAAGTTGGAGAACCTGAACCGCTATATTTGTCAGGGTCATCTATCAAACCTTATATTCCATCTTCTACCTAGCTTGGCCTAACTGTATTGGGTTTAGCTTCCAGTCTTACCAGATGCTCTATCAATCCCAGTAATCAGGTGTTAATCCCAGTATTTAACATAGACATTATCAACTTAGTTAGTACAGGTAAGACGATAGCCTTTGGTAAGACTGCTTGTCAGACTTCAGGCCACTGACTTCCTGTAAAAACTGTCTAGATCTACAAATTACTGCCGAGACCAACGGAATAACGTGTTTTCCGAAGCACTGCAAGAACTTGGTTTATAATGTATGGTCAGCCATCTACGACCCAGTTCCGGGTAAGTGCTGCTTAACCGTGAAGATCGGCAAGTATGTCTGTAAAATTTAATCACTAGTGGTGAAATAACAGCGACAGGAAAGTAAACCAAACTGAAAAATTAGGTCTTTATGACACTGTTCTTTATTGTGTGTCTTAAAACTTAATTAAGATCCCCAGACGAAGTGTCATTGGACTTTGTTCGGTAGACAGGGTTGAGTACACAAAAATGGCGGCTTTTCAATTAAGTGATAAAACAATGAATATTTTGTAAGACTATACGAATTGAGAATTGTCGAAAACTAAAAAGAATTTTGAAAATCAGTCTATAAAAGAAAGAAAAAAACATACCTACAGTCGAACATAGAACCGCCTGCTTTTTGGAAGTCGGTTAAAAATAAAACCTGAGATGATATTGATAACTACTGACCAAAATTGCACATCTGAGAGTAGTGGAATTCATACCAGTTCCCAAATACCTGATAGGTGCAACTCAAGATACAAAATCAGGCAACAAACCCAAAAACAAAACAACGCTAAACGTCAATTACGCGAATTCAACTGTTGAACATGACAATGGCATGAATGCTGCAAAATGCTAATTTGAGTATTTTGGGTGTTCAGGAGCAGCAGACGTAATGTAATCGCTAATAAGGTTCCTGTAAAGTGCAGCACACAATATGTTGAAAATATATTTTTAGATTAATATTGGTTGGAGTGAGTACAACCCATATTAATCAAAAAAAAAAATACATCTACCGTCAGTTTAATATACTCGTATATCGTTGGTCTAGTTATTAGGTTTTCTATTAGGAATTTCTCAGTAGCAGCTGTCTTTTGTGCCCGGTATGGCAATAGGCTCGCTCCTTACTACATGGGACTTAAAAAAAAAACACCCGAATTGAGAACCTCCTTCTTTTTTTAGAAGTCGGTTAAAAACATGACTTGCTAAATGTAGGTGTACGATTACTTCTGCCTAACCCTCCAAGGATTACAGGCGTCATGTTATGTTATGTTTTTAATTAAGACTGGTATGTTTACTTTAGGAACAACAACATATGTTTAGGCACAGTACTAGTCTACTAGTCCTGTGAACACTGATAAATAATATATACTTATAACGAAAGTAATTATAAACTATGTATTTGTCTTTCTCTCGACCCCTGTGTGCGTAAGCATAATATGAGATACGCATGCATACAGTTTTGAATAGACAAGGACGCTTAAACGGTGATCAAGTGTACATAATTCTTCAGCCCCTGAAAGTCACTTCTCGTTGGTTATTAAAAACAAATCTGTTGTTTCCTATGCAACACCTAAACGTTCAAAGTGTAAAGAACCGCTTTTTCTTCTTTTCGATTCGACAACTCGAATTTTGTCCGCCCAGTACGTAGCAACCTGGACAGTTCTTTCATTTGCCTCGTTTAAGGCGAGGTTACCCTACTTTGTTTTTATGTACGCACGACCTCAAACCCCGCCCTGCCGCGCGAGCGATATAATTCCTAAATTTTGACTGTTTTTTCTCTCTTGGAGAAAAATGATAAAGAAATTATACATTATGTGACCCGAGATAATACACATTTTTTACGACCTTTATTATGATATAAGTTTTATTTTTCAAAGCCTAATATAACTCAAGTAAAACGATTATTTAGCCATCATTTGGACATGTCTTTGCGATTTAATTGGATGCAGTGAAGTGTAAGTAATCGTGTATCACATGCCCGACATATCATGATCGAAGAGTCAACTATGTAATACATTTTTTTCAAAATTTAAATCCGTTCCATGTACGAGTAAAACGCTATTGTTGACGACGTTTATCGGGGTAACCCCGCCTTAAGTCTTAAAATAACCGCGCGCTGAACACTGTCTATGTTGCGGGTTCAGAATGAATGAAATGAAAGAATGCATGGTCATCGTTTTAGTGTCGGTTTCCCTTCAACTTTTTATACGTCAATCTGAATTAAAAACTGCTGCTGATATAATTAGCATAATTATTCTTCTACTCAGTATCCAGAAAATTTAACAAGAGATACAATTTCATTTACCACTTTCAGTACATGAACTCTAAACCATTTAGCTAAATGTCATGGTTTCGTTTCCCTGCCCACACAACTACCTGAATTACTGACATTCTGTACCTAAGGGTACATCAGCACCAAGCATTACTTGACCCCTCGTATAAAGAAGTGGTGTGAGAAGAAGCTTCAGGTAATACTGGGCACTGTACACCAGCACCAACACACGTACAGATTGCGCTCTATTACGTGCCCAATCCCTCGATACAATCCAATCAGACAGCAAGCTGTGTTTAGGAAACTACGTGCACGTAATTTTGACAAACAATAAGTACGCCATCCGGACTTCGACAGACTTTGCCGTGTCACCGGCGGGCGGCAGCGTGGAGAGGCGAAGCCCTAATCCGTAGCTAAGCTAACGGTATATCCGGATGTAAATCGCATTATATGCAGTGAACCGTTTAACCCGTTGTGCTGTTGTTTTATATTTATAGATCACCCTGAGTGAGGACAGGGGCAATGTCTTGTTGCTTTGATGTGAAAAGAAATACAGACGTCACGAACAACAAGTTGAAAGGGGTGAGCTGTTGGTAACTCAGACACTAATCTGCATAGTCTTCATGTGTGTATTATACCAAGATTATGTCTGTACCTTGAACATATTGTAAACCCAAACGATTTTAAAAGAGTGTCCATGAAGTTTCTTGCCATTCTTCTCATGAGACCAACGCTTTGGAATGGGCAACTACAGTACACTCACGAGTTATTATGCCTTGTGACTGGGACTGTAGCTTAGTTTATTTAGCTTCATTAGTTTAGTAGTTTACTGCCGCACTCGGAGAGCTTCAGTGGTTGCTTGGGCCGTCGCTTGGTAAAGGTTTTTGGCAGTTTTGTCAAACAAAAGTATGTCAGGCCTTTGCTGGGTAGCGGCTTGAGTAATCGTTGGATATCTCCGAGTGCCGCAATTAGTTTAATTCGACTATTCAAAAGTGCCTGTAACTGGCCTACTTGAAATAAATATTTTGATTTTGTTTTTGAACCATATTTTATTTGGGTATTTGTTAGGTTGCCCCATTGGTCTAGTGGTCGTAATCGCGATTACTAAGCATGAGGTCCTCCTGGTGTTGATTCCCGCGTCGGGCAAATTGTTATTGAGTTTTCCCATCAGGAATTTGTCAGTAGCAGCCACAGAGTCTGGATTTGTGCCCGGTTCATGTCAATAGACTCGCCACCTATTACATTACACATATACATATGTGAGTGTACCAAGAAACCGTTGATAGTTTCTTTTTGGTCATGTACTGCAAGAAAGTTTTTAAACTGACATGGTCACTGACACTACTATTAATATCATAAACGGGATATTTACCATGTTTGATTTTTGTTTCGAACAAGAAAGAGGGTAGACCGTTTTGTCTGCTCATAAACATCCACCCGCAATGACTTCAGTTTATCCGTGATCATGGTGCTTGTAACAGCGCCGAAATATCGGGAACTCGAAACAAAAATCAAACATGGTAAATATCCCGTTTATGATATTAATAGTAATGTACTGCAAGATTTGATGTTCTAATGTTGAAATCCTAACTAATATTATAAATGCGATAGTAACTCTGTCTGTCTGTCTGTCTTTCTGTCTGTCTGTCTTTGCTTCACGCCTAAACTTCTGACCCGATTTGTGTGAAATTTGGTACAGACATAGTTTGGAACTTGAGAAAGGACATAGGATAGTTTTTATTACAAAAAATAAAATAAAAAATAAAATTTATTCCGGACATACAGCGCCATCTATTGGGTGCGCGTTCACCTTTCGTGCGAAAAAAGGGTTGAAAGGGAGGGATGAAGAGATTACTTTTGGTCGCGATAACCGACATCGGTCGCGGTAACCGACATTCACGCGGACGAAGCCGCGGGCATCAGCTAGTATAGAATAAGTTATCTTACTGAATCGGCTTCAAAAAATGTGAATGCAATCTCATTTTCTGCCTTAATTAACAGCAGATGTAGGTCCTTTAATTTACCTACAGAGCGTGAATTCGTTTTAAAATGAACAAACTTTATCCCAATCAAACTCATCTTTGCAAAAGTAAATGGGAAAACTCTAACAGTAAAATAGCACAATCTCAATATTCTCAATTACTACTACTAATTAACTTTAAACAAGACCAAAAAAAGTGGTGTCGTCCAAATACATAACCTCCACCATTTTAAGAAGTCGAATAAAAATATCAGGTCCAATTTAATTGGGGGCGAAAATAAAGGTGTTTAAATACAAAACCCCAGCTCACGGACGGTAACAACAGCACTTTAAACCCCTGTTAATTGTGACAACATCGATACATCGTAAGTACGGCACTAATTGATCAATAATTCGGATTTTATAGCCCCGTGTCCCGCAAGCTACCGCAAATTACAGACTAATGAACTCCTTCGTGACCTATCAACGAGATATGGAACCAGAAGGTTAATAAAACAAGATCCAGGAACACACTTTTTTCATACAAAGTTTTTCGTAACAAGTTTAAAAACTAAAACCCGACTACAAACCGCGGCCAACTTTTTGACCGCATTCTAAACGAGTTGTTCCGGTCTGATCCTTCAAACCGATCCACTGCCAATATTTTTCTTTTGTTTATTCCTTTCTGATCCCCTGTAATTTATCATTCCGTTCTGATCCCCTTTTTGACACAAGTACAAGTGAAGTACAGTCAACCGAAAAACAGTTGTTAATGAAAAAATAATCAGTTTTTATTTCTATAACTTACAATTGTACGATCATCCCACAAACTACCAGGAGAACAGAAGTAGGAAGGAGGTATTGGAATCTTTAAATCAAATCTATATTAATTCTTTCCTATCCATTCCTATCTCCACCAAAAAAAAGTGCACGGTTTTACCATGCACTTTTTTTGAAACCAGTACAGTAAAGTCCAATTTCCAACCTCCTTCCTACTTTTGTTGGTATTTTGTGGGACTTTACTATAAAGGCATAATATAGATTTGATTTGAAGATTCCAATTTCCAATACCTCCTTCCCACTTCTGTTCTCCTGGTAGTTTGTGGGACTTTACTATAGAGGCATAATATAGATTTGATTTGAAGATTTCAATTTCCAATACCTCCAACGTGTATGTTGACTGTGCTTGCCAAGACCTTTCATTTGATACCAAACATGTTATGATTATCTCATATAATTTTTTTTTGAGGCTTCAATCTGACATTTATATTCCATCTTAACAAAAACTGATAAAATTTATATAGCCTATGTTACTCGGGCTATTCTTACAAATCTATTGACACCTCATTTATTAAAATCCGTTTGGTAGTTTAGGCGCTACGGTGGAACATACATACATACAAACATACATAGACTGCCAAAATCATTACCCTTCCTTTTGGCTTCGCCATAGTCAGGTAAAAAGTAAACATTGTATAAATGCCAAACCGCCTCGTTGGTCCAGTGATCGCTATTGTTCGATGCCCAGGTCGGGCAAATTATTATTTAAAATCCAATAACAATTTGCTCGATCGTCAGGAATTTTTCTGCAGCAGCCACATAGTCCGAATTTCTGCCGATTGATGATAGGGTCGCCCCCCTTTTACATGGGACTTTAAGCTAAAATGGGGGATCTATAAGGTACACCCCTGTCTATCCCTTCGAGGATTACTGGCTTTACTGCTAACTGTGGAGGCTTGAAAATGGCTGATTTTTGATTACCTTACTATCACTTTTGTATACCTATAAGCCACCCAAACATAATAAAATAAAATATTAAACTCTATGACAAACGGCAACAAGCGGCAATTCTGCCATTTACGGAAGGAAGTATTTATTTAGTTACATTGAAACCATTAGTGTCATTGTGGTCTATCAAAGTTGCTTCACCCTTGCGGTTTGAGGTGGCCATCCCCTCCTCAATTGTACCTTTCTCAATCAATTGATAAATGACGTCTTGACCACTTGAAATATTGCCGGCTACACGTAAAAACTTCTTATAGAACAACTTCCAAAACCATAAAAGAATATTTAAAAATATTTAAAACCGCGAAAGATATCACAAGAAGAAAAGCGCCAAAAGACTACAAAAAAAAAGAAATTATACGATTCAAGGGAAAGTTTTTTTTACCCAATTCTAAAGTTCTGAAGAAATTCGACCTAACAAAGAAACAAAGCTGTTTAGCTTTCTTAGAATTGTACTATAATAGATCGAAGTTTATGAGGGAACGGAGTAACAGGCAAATTCTTGCAAGTTTTTGAAAAAACGCGGTATTTTGAAGTGGTAGAGTTTATATTTCAAAATATTACGTAATCCTCAAAGAAATGGGCAGAGGTGTAGGGTAGGTACCAAAAGGAAATTGTTATTTTTGGTTAATGAAAATGTAATTTTTATAGATGGCTAAAGTCAGATAAATGTGTTACCGAAATTACAACAAAAAGAAAAAATCATCAATCAGTCTAAATACAAAAGGACTTGGAAAGTAAATTGATGCATAATTACATACCAACCGAATAGAACACAGTTAAAGCAATTTAATGAAATTATTCTTTCGTTGCATTTATACTGAGCAATAGTGTAAAATTTCTTGTTTTAGTTACGCGGGAGACAAGTTGAGATATTTAAAAGAGAAATTATGAACATGGAGAAAAGACAATTTTGTCACAGCACATTAATGTTAAAGAAGGATACAATAATTTTGCACGTGATTTCAAAAACGAACCACTTCCATATCGTCATAATATCTATACTATACTGATATTATAAAGAGCTTAAAGGTGTGTGTGGGTTGTTGTATTACGTTCGTATGTAGAGATCCAATTCTATTTTTTTTCTATGGCTATAAATTATATTTATGAGCTATCACTATTTTTGCGAGCGATGTGCTATTAACAAATAATTTTATTAGCTTGTCACATTTCGACCACAAGCCTCCATTAAAAGGAGTTAGTCATAAAACATCACACCGGCCGGGCCCAGTGCGAGAGTTAGATGTCAAATCGAAAAAAAAATGAAATGGCCCTTCTGTCTTTATTTTTCTTTCTGTCTTAACTTTCAAATAAATCTACGCTTTTATTGGTTGGGTTCAGTCGCGTTTTAAATTTGTACATGAATATAGATGATGGTCTAACTACTCGAAACAATCGGGATCGCGACTTCAACACTAACTTTCGACATTTTACATTATTTTCAGCACATTTCTTTATATGTCTTTCGTCTTTATTTAATACGATCTTTCTTTGATTAAGTTAGTAAATATCCTACTAATATTATAAATGCGAAAGTTTGTGAGTGTGTGACTGTGTGAGTGTGTATGTTTGTTACTTCTTCACGCAAAAACTACTGGATGGATTTGGATAAAATTTGGTACACGTCATATAGTTTATATCCTGGATTAACACATAGGATAGTTTTATCACGATTTATTATATTCCCGTGGGATAATTTTCGAGTTGTAGCGGGTGAAACCGCTGGCAACAGCTAGTGATGAATAAATTAAATCCCAATCCAGGTTTAGTTACACTATTACCCTGTTCCACTAACACAAAACGGCATCGAAATTAACCCTGTGAACACTTGATTGGCACACTGCTTAGTCCGATCTATCAGACGACGTGAACTTTTGTTTTACTTTTGTTCCATTTTATCGGACAAAGCGGAATCACAAATTCTCACTAGTCCGATCGATCAGAACTGGTGATTTTTTTTTACTTTTTGCAATGTCAAAACTAAAGCACTCTGTCGGATTATTGAAAAACTAGGTTCTACGCTGCGAGTTCAAATCACAATCGTGCAATTACATTTAAACATTAATTAGGTTTTGTTTAGTGCTGGAAACACAAGCGTTAGTATCTCAAGATAGTTTAGTTTTAAAGGCCAAGTTTAATGATAACTTTGGGACTTTATTACTTTGCGTTAGACATTAAATAACTCCAAATCCCTTAATCTCTTACACACCAGTATCTACATATACATCACGACTGTAATCCGTGAAGGGTAAGATTAGGTGTATCTGTATACACCCTTAATATTAATACTGTAAGGCCATGTTCACATATAGACTCAGACATAGTTTCAACTAGTCAGATGTCAAATGCCAACATCAAATTAGTAATATTCTCAATACATGAGTATTCCTGACAAAACTTTCAGGATATTGCATTCCTAAAGCTACTCTGTGTATTCATTACAAATAGCTAAGATTGGCATATACATAATATACACAAACAAGTTATTTATAATTCGATATGTACATAACTATCTATTTATATAAAGGCAAAGCTGACTGAGGATCAACGCACAGGCCAAACTCTTACGCCCTTATTAATAATAAAAATAGTTAAACCTGGTTTAACTTACGCTTGGTTTATCTCGCATGCCGTCTCACTCCAAAAATATTCAAAAGAAAGTGACGGCATGCGAGATAAACCAAGCTTAAGTTAAACCAGGTTTAACTATTTTTTATTAATAAGGCGGTTAGGGCTACAAACTATATAAAAATTTCGCACACGTATTCCTCTTATGATGAAGGCATCTACTAAGCTGCAGCTAGACGACGCGCACGCCCACCATCCCCGGACTCGTCGCTCAGCTCCGCCTCGCCACCGCCGAACCTCGGATCACCTGCGTCACCGGCGGCGGCAGTAGCGTCGAGCTCGAGCGACGAGTATTTCTCTCCGCCGACGACATCACGAACACCATCACCATCTCCAGAGCGTCGGCAGGGGAGAGGCCGGCCGCCGGCCAGCTTGGGACCTAGGAGCCAACCGGCCCCGAGCCGGGTCCCCGCTACCGGTGGTTGTGTGCAGCGCATGAAATGGACTCGAACAATAAATGAGAACGTCATGCGCGCATACTACGGGTCTACAGAGGGGGGAACTAACCTCACTGCGTACCGTGCTAGGATGCTGTCTCTATTCCAGGACCTTGAACCAACCGTCAACGTGTCAAGCCAACGACTGTCGGATCAGGTGCGCGTCATCCAGCGCAATCACATGTTGGACGACGCCGCACTTGATAGGCTGCGCTCAGAGGTACTAAGCAACCGTATCATCTTGACTCAGGCACAGACTGCGGTACCAGCGTCTATTATTGACGCGACCACATCGCGGCCCATTGCTGTTGCTGTAGAGGAAGATGATAGGGTTGCTACGGTAAGTAGCCAGTACAACGACCGATTGAGGAGCGCACTGGAGGATGCGCTTCGCGAGTATCGGTCTATTCCTACCGAACTTAGGCCCCGATTACCACGGTTACCCATGCATAAGCGAAATAGGGCGTTGGTGTGTGCCCTGGACTCGCAACTCAAGAATATATTCGAGAGTAGCGAGGACCTCGTTGATGCACACTCGATCTTGTACTGTGGGGCTGTTGCGGCATGTCGACTAGCTAATGTTAAATTCCCAAATTGTGACTTAGCTAGTCGACCAAAACCAGCCGTACCCGCCTGGCAGCGCAGGATCGAGCGTCGTATCGACGGGGCCAGGGTGCTCATTGGCAAACTATACTGCTTCAGGGAGGGCAATACACGACCACGTGTGATGCGCTTTGTGAGGCGGGCATTCTCGGGAACTGAAATCAGTCCCCAAGATTACATGTCCCGTGTCACAGAGCGCATCGACTTCCTGAAGCAGAAGGTTTATGCATGGGCCAACCGTATTCGGCGGTATAAGCGGCGGGTTGATCGTTACTCGCAGAATCGCATGTTCCAGAGCGATGAAAGGTGGGTATACCGAACTTGGGAGCGACCCGAGCAAAATATGACGGACGTGTGTCGCCCGGATGATGCTGCTACGAATTCATTCTGGCGCAGCATCTGGTCGGTACCCGTCTGTCATACTGAGGCTGACTGGTTGCGTGATGTCGAGCAAGTGTGTGAACCTATTCCAGAAATGGAAACTATTTTAATAACACCACTAGATATAGCCAGTGCAGTTCGTCCGTGTGTCAGTGGCTCAGAAGTTCACACACTTGCCTGGCATCTCAATTCCAGTCAGCCTTAGAGTCTGCGTCGCTTCCGCAGTTTTTAACCACAGGCGTTACCCACCTGCTCCATAAGTCAGGTAGTCCCGCGGAACCCAAGAATTATAGACCGATTACGTGTTTGTCGACGGTCTATAAACTTCTTACATCCATTTTGAGGGCGAAAATTAATAAACACATTGAGCAAAACTGTATTATGTCTGCTTCTCAGAATGGATGTAGGAACGGGTCCCGCGGTACTAAGGAGCTACTCCTCATCGACATGGCTATTGGCCAACAGGTTCGTCGAGCCCGCAAGGATCTGTCGACATGTTGGATAGATTATAAGAAGGCCTACGACTCGGTGCCACAAACATGGCTGATGAAGGTGCTGGAGTTGTACAAGATAGATGCAACTCTACGCGCCTTCCTTGAGTCGTGTATGGGGCAATGGAAGACGGTCCTTCGATATCCAGGATGTCGACAGATTCAGGGGAACGATGAACCTGTATGGATTAAACGGGGAATATTCCAGGGCGACAGTCTGAGCCCGCTTTGGTTCTGTCTAGCCCTGAATCCTCTTAGCACATTGCTGGAGGATTCAGGTCTAGGCTACCGGTTGAGGAGAGATGGTCAGGTCATATCTCACCTTCTTTACATGGATGATCTGAAACTGTTTGCCTCCAACAGATTGCGACTGATGGAGTTACTAAAAATAACTGATTCTTTTAGTAGCGCCATCAGGATGGAATTTGGTGTGGACAAATGTGCAGTCATGCATGTAAAGAGAGGGGAGATTATGGAATCCGAGGGAATTCAGCTCTCGGATTCCATACACCTCAGATCCCTCTCCTCATCCGAAAGCTATAAATATTTGGGTATGTCGGAAGCGTTAGGCATTAACGTAGCTGACATGAAGCAATCGTTGAGGGAGCGCTTCTTCGGACGCCTGAAGAAGGTTCTAAATAGCCTTCTTTCAGGTGGGAATAAGGTGCGCGCCTTCAACGGTTGGGTCATGCCAGTTTTGATGTACTCTTTGGGCATACTCAAATGGACTCAGACTGAACTCGATAACTTGGATAGGAGAGTCCGTACATTGCTGACCGCAAATCGGATGCATCACCCACGATCATCGGTCATGAGACTGTACATCCCGCGGAAATGCGGGGGTCGAGGCTTTTTAAACGCGAAGACCCTCCAAAACCGCGAGGTGTGCAGTCTCAGAGAATATTTTTTAAAGGCCGATGTGGGTATGCACCGAGATGTGGTCGCAGTGGACAAGGGACTCACCCCGCTGTCCATGGCTAACGAGAACTGGCGCAAACCTGTGGTACTTACTACTGATAACCGCAAGGAAGTATGGCAAAGCAAGGAGCTTCACGGGCGCTTCTACCGGTCTCTTCATGGGCCCGATGTAGATTTTCTAGCGTCCGTGTCCTGGCTACGTTTCGGCGACCTCTTTGGGGAAACTGAAGGTTTTGTCTGTGCAATTATGGACGAAGTTATGTTGACGAACAACTACCGGAAATATATTATGAGGGATGGGACGGTTGACGTGTGTCGGGCATGCCACCGTCCGGGTGAGTCCATCAGACATATTATTTCTGGTTGTTCTCGTCTGGCTAACGGCGAGTACTTGCACAGGCACAATAAAGTGGCCAGGATTATTCACCAGCAACTTGCCTTGAAATATAAACTCGTGGAGTCTGAGGTACCGTACTACAGGTATGTGCCCGACCCAGTTCTCGAAAAAGACCATGTCACGTTGTACTGGGATCAGTCTATCATCACTGACAGGACTATTGTTGCCAATAAACCTGACATAGTGGTGATAGACCGATCAGCGCGCCGCGTAATGATAATCGATGTTACCATCCCACATGACGAGAACCTCGTGAAAGCTGAGAAAGAGAAGCAAATAAAATATCTGGACTTAGCACACGAGGTTGTCGATATGTGGCATGTGAACTCGGCTATCATTGTGCCGATAGTCGTCACGGCCAATGGCCTGATAGCAAAAAGCATGGACGACCACCTGTCAAAACTTTCACTTGGCGGTTGGATCAAGGGCCTGATTCAGAAGGTAGTACTTCTTGATACGGCCCGTATTGTGAGGAGGTTCCTGTCTCTGGAACCCTAACCACCGGTGGCTTGGACCCTGCTCCCGACACCGGTGGACTACTATTTTTTTATATTTTTAAATGTTTTTTTTTTTTTCTTTTTTTAACAAATATTTAAAAATGTAAATTAGTATGTAAGGAAAATAAATAAAGAGAATAATAATAATATTCCACAACTATCACACAACGCCATCTAGTCCCAAGCTAAGCAGAGCTTGTGTTATGGGTACTAGACAACTGATAAACATACTTATATATTTCTAAATACATACATAACTATACTAATATTATAAAGCTGAAGAGTTTGTTTGTTTGTTTGTTTGTTTGTTTGTTTGTTTGAACGCGGTAAACTCAGAAACTGCTGGTTGGAATTGAAAAATTCGTTTTGTGTTGGATAGTCCATTTATCGAGGAAGGCTATAGGCTATATAACATCACGCTACGGCTAATAGGAGCGGAGCATAAATGAAAAATGTTACAAAAACGGGAAAAGGTATTTCCTTTTTGAGAGCTTCCGCTGCGTGCGCTGCGAAAGCGGTTTAAGTTACGCTAATATCATGTATGAAGGAATTGTTTCTCTTTAAAAGTTCTAAAAAAAAGTCCGCGACAGCATATATCTATCTTTTAAGATTGACTCACTGTAACCTTTTTTTACAGTTAAACTGTTAGGTTAAAAAGAATTATTTCTTGCGAAGCTTATTTAACCCATATGGTATTAATCTATATCTAAATAAATGTGTTTGTTAGAACGGAAATTTAATATAAAATATTTGTGCCCTTTACTCTATACAGTTTAAACAAATATCTTAGAAGATATCGCAATGTAAAAATATCCGCGCGGCAAAATATTTCGCGCGTCGCAATGTAGGTACGGGGGATTCTGGCTGGCCTCCGGGAAAATCAAATTCAAAATATTTACTGCATCGTATTCGTAATGTTTACAAGTATAGAGTTTTATAGTATATACTGTTAGTAAGAGATACCTATAGTAATTCACACTTTAATATAATCTAAGCTAATCTAAACCATCTGAACTATTATAATAAAGAGGAAAGATAAGATTTTTTGTTTGTTATGATTTAGCTTAATTTATGTCGGATAGTCGATATCGAGAAAGGTTATAAGCTATATTTATGTGACGCAGACGAAGTTGCGTGGGTCAGCTAGTTATAGATAAATTACACCCAGACACAGAACAAATGATCGTGCTCATCACACAAACATTTGTCCTGGGTGGGAATCGAACCCACGACCTCCGGCATAGCAGTTAGGGTCACTAACCACTAGACCAACAGGTCAGTCAGGTCAGTAATAGGGTGAAACAGGGGATTAAAGTTTGTATGGAAAATCGCCATTTTTGGTATTTCCGACATACACGCGGGCGAAGCCGCGGGCAGAGTCTAGTTATTGTATACAAGGCTGTTAACTATATTCCGTATATCAAACAAAAAAGTAACTACACAAAAATTATTACGCGGCCATACCTTTTCACTACCTGACGGCTGAAGGGATTTCGATGAAAGCCACACATAGTCTGGGTTATTACAAATAATGTCCACTTTTTATACTACTGTTAAACCCACGCAGGCGAAACCGTGGGCAAAAGGTAGATTTACTAATAGTAAGTAGTGTATAGCTTGTGAAGTGTCCTGTGTATCATATTTCATTCGGTGAACAAAACTGTCTTACATTCATAAATGTGGGTGTGGTGTGGGCAATTAAAACCACGTTGTTTATCCCCAATTATACGCTCAGTGAACACCCCCAGAGGTTTTCAGAGCAAATGAAGATAATTTCCGGTAACAAATTGTTTCCCAGAGTCCAATTGGGAATAGACAGCACCATTTTATTTTTCTTCCCTGCAAATTACGAGGTAAACGTTACAAATTGTCGGTCAATAAGGAAAATTACCATTTATTTTTTGCTGTTAAAGGCGAGATTTCATACTCTTCGGTCTAAGGTACGTAATCAAAATGATAAATGCCTTATTGGTGTATATTTATGGTCATGCGCATTGATTATATTTTGCCAAAGAAAAATCGTCTTTATTCAATTATTTTATAAATGATAGTGAACTAGTGTCTTTTAAATATTCAAACGTATTTAATCTCATACAAAATTAAATAACCTGACGTAATACCTGAGGACGATCTTTATTTAGAGAGTCCCTTATTTATTTTTAGAATATTAAAACGTTGTCGTTAAGCTCAAATCATCTGGGACACTGCAGGCCCGAAATATCTACCTTTTACTTACAAAAGAATAGACAGCAGGAATCTTTTTACTGTTTGCAGTAATTTGGAATGAATGTGGAACCAATGAAATGGAAATCTTCAGAAAAAAATCTGTCAGAAGAATTTTAAATAAACTTTTGTATTGTTTTTAGTAAGTACCTACTTAAGCGTTTACAAGTCTTACCTAAACGAATTTCTGTAGAAACTGGTAAATATTCCCAATAAGAAGTAAGAACTCAAGTATTCATGTTTAAAAACGAGACTGTGCTCTCGAATTCAAACCCAAGACACGCACTTTTGATTGTCTAATAAATCACTTCTATCGATGAAGGAAAACATCGTTAGGAAACCAGCATACCTTAGAGATATTTTTCGACGGCATGTAAAGACAAGTCAGTGGTCCATGGTCGGCATAAAAACTATGCCATTAGGTTAGGCACATGATGAAGTAGAAGATTGAAATTAAAATGAAATTAGTCATAATTAATTAAAAGTGAATCATCATCATCATTTCAGCCGAAAGACGTCCACTGCTGGACATAGGCCTCCCCTAAGTGTCGCCACATTGACCGGTCCCGTGCGTCTCGCATCCAGCGGATCCCCGCAAACTTCACCAGGTCATCGGTCTACCTAGTGGGAGGCCTTCCAACGCAACGTCTTCCGGTTCGCGGTAGCCACTCCAGAACTTTCCGGCCCCATCGGGCATCCGTTCTGCGAGCAATGTGCACTGCCCACTGCCACTTAAGTTTGGCAATTCTTCGGGCTATGTCGGTAACCTTGGTTCTCATGCGGATGTCCTCATTTCTGATTCGATCGCGCAAGGAAACTCCGGAAAAGTGAATATTGCAAGATATTCAGTAGGTACCGGATGCGTGTTTGTTTCAGTATTTTCTTTTCCTTGTATTGTGCATCCACAACCGAAGCCGTATGACGGAACAATGACGTAGATTCTATATGACAATAGATTGTTACGACTACGCTAGACTAGCTCACTTCCTTATGAAGTGGCATACTAAGATGGCATAAATATTGGTGATACATCATCATCTGCCTAGCCTTTACCCAACTATATTGGGGTTGGCTTCCAGTCTAACCGGATGCAGCTGAATACCAGTATTTTACATGGAGCGACTGCCTATCTGATCTCCACAACCCAGTTAATACTAGGTAATACGACACCCTTTGGCAAGACTGATTGTTAGACTTTTAGGTCACTGACTACCTGTAACGACTGCCAAAGATGTATATAGCAGCCGGGACCAACAGCTCAACGTGCTATCCTAGGCACGGATATATTGGTGATACATATCATCGCTTATATAAATACCATCAAATAATACCATGATATGAGATATCAATGTCAAGTCTACATGATGGTCTACATAGGTCATAATATTCCCTTTTACATTTTTTAACACAAATCTATTTATTAGTCCTAATCATAACATCACGCCTGTAATCCCAAAGAGTTAGGCAGAGTTAGGCTACTGTCGGTTCCTGGTTAATCAAATTACAGTCTAATTTTAAATATGTCTGGTTTTTCCCCTTGTGCAATATATCATTTGTCTAGAGTATGAAAATTATCAATTATATTGTATGTGAACTAGGATAAAATGACGCTAACCAAAAATCTTCCGTTTTAACCACTCCACTATCCTAACCCTGTATTATTGATGAAGCTAAACTTTTAATTAAATAACAACTACCCCATGAAACATTGCCAATTACTCTGAAACCATCTAACCTAAATATTTTGTCAGTAAACGAAAATTGATTACGTAAATATACTTATAATTACACGAACTGGGCCACATGGGACATTCCGTTGTGTTTTTGACAAGTATGCGCATACTACCGTGTCTCGAAAATTGACAACTAACGGACAACACCCTGTTTGAAACATGTGCTGTACTTTGTAATTAGAAAAGTTATTAATGCATAGTGTTCATTAACAGTATGTTTTATTAGTTTTTGGTTGTGACGAGTTAAAAAATTAAAAGTTATACATATTTTCGGGATGAGATGATTATATACAGCCGGATAGCAAAATAAATTTAAACTTATGCGTTCAGGAAAAAACCGTTCGGTTTAGCTCGTGTTGTGCTAACCAGATCCGAACATAATTCAGCGACAATTTGAACAACAACACACACAACAACACAACAACAACACAACTGGGACAACTTGAATCTCGCAAGCTGCCTCTATCTAACACTTCAGAGATAAAAGCCGCGATTTTGTTTGACAAACTGAATGTAAATCGACTACTGGTAACCGGTGGACCAAGTATGCTGACCGAAACAATAAATTGTATAGCACTCTGCTATATATGTTAATATATACCTATTTGATATAGGTTTTTGGATAGCAAAAAGACGTAATGCTTGGAGCTACGCCCCCTACGCAGCAGGTGGTCGTTTCGATTCCCGCGTGAAAGTATTGTAATAATTATAAAAAGATGTTTTAGTGTGGGCAACATTTATTTAATAACGTAGTAGGTAGTTACTTATGCGAATATATTATTATGTAATCTGGTAAACAGTTTGCAAATTGAGTTAGAACGTATTAGTAGGTGTTGCTAACTACACACATGTACTTAGATAATATATTTTAATTTGGATCTACCTACAAACTATTATCTGCCTAACATAAATCAAATTATGAGAACTATAATTTTATAAAGAATCAACAACTTCTCCAGTTAAAAAAACTTAACAAAAGCAACGTTATTAATTATTTTTTCTGTGGATTTATCATTTTAAAGCCGCTTAATAAATTGTTCCCCGTAGACGGTATTGTCTTAATAGGTCACACCGCTTTATAAAGCGCTATAAGCGACGAATTCGTTAAAATCCTGTTAAAACTTTGGACATTTGTCACATTTTGAATAATACAGGTTCTATATTCAGAATGTAACCATTAATCTTTTACAACTTTGATTAAAAGGATTTTACGGTTACGACCTTACTATCAAATAAATGTCGATGGTATCTGCGTACGTATCCTGCCTACAACTCTACCTAACCTTTTATCGTATACTCTTTATGTTAGGTATCTATACTCATTAAAATATTATATTCTTTAAAGAAAATCCTCAGTCGGGACTTAAACATGGCTGGCGCAATGTGGGTGTACTATTAGGTACACCTCTGCCTGACCCTTCAGGAATAACAGGCGTGATGTTATGATGTTAAGAATCTTCAATAAACGAAATGAGCAACTTATATTTTTCAACGTCAACAGTCTCGTCAAAATCTCGACGTTTTTCGGCGAGCGCAAAAAAACAAAAGAGGAATAAAAAGAGAATTTGTTTCAGCAAAGGTTTTTTATAGTGCTGAATATTTAAGTAGACATCATAGGGCTTCACCATCAAGACCAATTTTTTTTTAATCTTATAGCCAGGTATAGTCTTAGCTATTTTGAACTTGATTTGATTATTATTTTGAGCCAACTATTCCAACGCAATAGACAGATTTATTAAAATAATTAACTATATGTATTAACATAATTAACGGGTGTTAAATATTGATGAGGCGGATGATTACAATTTCATAAAATTAAATATTTTAATTCTGATGGCTGATATAATTATGTACGTGTAAGTACACGCAGCAAGTTTCATAATCTTTTTCCTACCCCATATCCTGACAGATCATCGTAGACGATGATCTGTCAGGATATGGGCCGAGACGACAAGCATTTGTCCTACTCCACACGATCTCTTTTAAAGATATCGTAAAAATAACTCATCTCCACAATGAAATACTGAGGTTTTCCGATACCATAAAATAGAGACATTTTAGACAAGAACCTTCGTTCGATCTGAACCTTTTATTCATTGGAACGAATGTTACATAATTCATTTCTCTTGTTAATCTTGGAGATATCTGTACCTTTCGACGTTATGAAATAAGTTATAGAGAAATAATAATTTTGAGGTGGGGGCCCTGACTTACGAACCCAGCATTACTTTGTGTAATATAACATCATCGCTACTCTCAAAGCGGTGAAGGAAAACATCGTGAGGAAACAGGCATGTCTTAGAACCAAAAATTCGAAGAGATGTGACATCTACCAACATGCACTGGGCCCACTTGGTGGATTATCCCATCCCTTTCCTAGAGAGGAGGCCTGAGTCCTTGCAGTGGAAACATGATAGGCTGATGATGATGATGATATTTTGAATGAAAACCGACTTTAAATAGTTTTAGATCAATACGAGTGTCGAGCCTCAACAGAGCATATGCCACACCTATTCTCTTCTCCGTCATGCACATATAACTGCACGTTCCAAGACTTAAATGAAGCAAACGTCAAAGCAGTCCAGGTTGCTACGTAGGTAATGGTCGAACAAAATCTTAGTCATCGATTCGAGAAGAAGAAGAAGAATAGTTTTAGTAATAGTGCAATGTTTTCCTCCAGACACATTAAATCTATTCATATAATCTTCTGTAGCGAAGCAAAGTTTCACACCTATGTAAGTGTACTCCGATCCAAATTGAATCGAGCAAAGTTAATCCCTAACAATTCGTCAAAAGGTATGCAATTTAAATACTTAGACACCTCACACGTCTTAAACCACATAATTCAGCTTAAAATAAAGAGATTGAAATAAAACCTAAAGGGTCCAAAGTCATTCAAATCTTATTGAATCGCGCTCCGTCGAGTGAGCAAAATTTAAACGATTTACGGTCATATAGAATTCAATCATTGAAGGGATGAGATATTTCGAGATCGCCCCCTGATTATAAGGAGGGGATAACTGAATAATAAGGTCCCTGGGTTATTGCTTCTGATATTTATGTCAGGATCTGAAAAACAGGTTGAATATTATCCTATTGAGTTAAAAAGGAAGTTATGTTAGATATGACTTTCTTTTTTGGAGGGTGGGAACTCATCAAATGACTCCTCCTGCTCTGGGCAGAGCGGTAAGGAGTGTCAGACTTCTACAGACTAAAAACCATTCATGCTCCTTCTTAGCCGTTTTCGCCTTATTACAAAACGTAGTTAAACCTGGTTTAACTTAGACTTGGTTTATCTCGCATGACGTCTCACTTCAATAACATTCAAAAGAAAGTGACAGCATGCGAGATAAACCAGGTCTAAGTTAAACCAGGTTTAACTACCTTTTGTTAAAAGGCGGTTAGTGTCGAGGCCGCGGTATCTCTTTCGATCAACCCGCAGCCCTCGAACAACCCGAAGCCCATTGTAGATAATATGACTCACCTATTCATTTCGTTTTTACTTTAGGAAAGGTCTGGAAAGGACTACACTACCACTACACGACTACTTATATTATAGAAACTGCGTCGTTGGTCTACTGGTCGTAAACGGGACTGCTGAGTATGAGGTCTTTGGTTCGATTCCCAAGTCAGCCAAAGTGTTATTGGGTTTTTCTGTAAAGCATTTCCCAGTAGCTGACACGGAGTCTGTGCCCGGTTGATAAAGTCAAAAGTCAAAGTCAGTCAGTGTTTTGCTATATTAATTTGCTCCCATCTTTAGTAAGTGTCTAATATGAAAATTCAAATTGTTTTATATTTCTGCATCTGGCAAGTCAAAAGTCCATTTAAACTGAAATTGTGTCAAATTTTCATTGCAAATTTTGATGTTTTGTCGTAAACACATCATAGAAGATCTCTCGGTGATGGTGCTATAAAGCTTCCTCTCAATTGTAACGATTAAACCTTGGGTTGATGTTGTCATAATTTTTAACAGATGAAAAAATGAGAGAATTCTCAAGATGAAGCAAAAATTGTGTCATTTTAGACATAGTGATAACGTTATGTGACGTTGTCGACTTTTTTTATTGTCATAACCACGGAACAGAAAGAACAGGGTCATAACAGTGTAGCAATTTGTTTTTTGTCATTGATATTTTAATATAACAAATAATTTCCTCCAGTTCTCAGTAGCAACCACGAAGTCTAGGATTATGTCCAGTTGATGGCAATAGGCTCGCCCAAGGCGAAATGAGGGTGCATTATTACAGGGCACGCCACGATAGTGGCGGTAAGTCCCCTCTTTGAGGAGTGGCTGGAGAGGCGCCACGGCACCCTCACCTACCGTCTGACGCAGGTCCTCACCGGACACGGATGTTTCGGGAGGTACCTGTACCGAATCAGGCGGGAGGAAACACCCGGATGCTTCCACTGCGAGGATCGGCCGGAGGACACGGTAGAGCACACTGTGGAGGTGTGCCCTGCTTGGGCAGAGCCCCACCGTGTTCTCGTAGCGGCGATCGGCGGCGGCGACCTCTCGCGTCCGGCCCTGGTTCAAGCCATGGTCCGGGGCGAAGAGGAATGGAACGCCGTCGCCTCCTTCTGCGAAGCAGTGATGCTAGCGAAGGAGGTGGCGGAACGTGAGAGGGAGAGAACCTCTCGTCCCAGCCGCCGCGGAAGACGCTCCGGGCGTCGGGGGCCACGTGATGACTTCCGGCCACCGTAGACGCGGGCCTGTGGACGGTGAGTAACGGGCTAGCTCGCCGTCCGGCCGTCGTCATGACGGCAACAGACCGTGTCGGCGGCGCGTTCGTGTTCCACGCGCGCCTCAAAGAGATGTCAGCAACATGGAAGGGGCCCGCAAGGGCCGACGCCCGTCGGGGCTGTGGATTATCGAAAGGATAACGCGGCTCCGACACAAGGGCGAAGAAGGAACATGGGTTTGGTTTTTAGTCGGTAGAAGTCTGACACTCCCCTTCACTCTGCCCAAGAGCGAGGGGTTATTCGATGATTATCCACTCAACTTAAAAAAAAATAAAAAAGGGTGCATTATTAAGGCTTTGCCTCAGCCCTCTGGGATTACAGGCTTAATGTCATTCTATGATATTCCCTGCACTACACTATCATAAAAACACCTTACGTAGTAAATCTAGAATCGTGAATAAGTTTAAAAACATAATTTAACGTAAAGAAAAATATTCTGTCGAGAGATATAATAAACTGAGCACGTATTCTTTGAAATCGGGGCAAGAATACGAGTGTAAGTCTCCTCACAAACCAAATGTCTCATGAATTAAAAGATATACTCAACTAAAGGACATCAGCTTTCAATAAGAACATTTATAAAATGAAGAGGAATAAGAATGAAATACATATATCACTGAAATCTCTGAAATATTTCATAAGAAAAACGAATGTTTATAATTTTTGCCATGAAAATCTTGAGTGCTTTTTAAATTATAATCGTTGTTAGAATTATAAATATTTTATGTTTGCGAGAAGAGAATTATAATTAGGTGCCTGGTCTATACACTAACGACCCACCCCTGCTTCGTTACTCCGCTACATTGTACTATTGTATGGAGAAGCGCGTGGTCAAACAGACAAAGACATTCCTATTATGTTGTTAGAAAGGACGTTAAACTGTTGGTCCCGCTATATTATTATATAGATTCTTGCCAGTCGTTACGGTCGTTACGGTAGTCGTGGGTCTGAAAGTCTGAAAACCAGTCTTACCAAAGGGTATTGTAATAATAATAATCATTTATTTCAGGCAACTAAGGCCCATAAGTAAAATACACACAATAATACAAAAATAACAAACCAATACATATTTAACATTAAACTGTAATTAAAACTAAACACGTAACGTCGGCGTCGTGTTTCGCTGCGAGGTGTCGTGTAACCGTCCTCGGAAACGTCGTTATACGACACCTTTCGGCTAAAAGTCCTCCTTCAAAAAGGTCTGGAGATGTTGGGTTGGAACACGCACCACAAATAACTTAAAATTGATGTTGTGGCGCGATTCCAACCTTTCGACCCTCAGAGTCCAGTTGGTCTTCACTTTCAGATACTGCACCACTTCCTCAATCATCGTGGTGTGATGCAGTCGTGAAACGTACAGCTGCGTCGTAGGCACAGCAGAGCGGAGCAGCATGTTAGGACCACTCGGTGCAGTACCGCAGAGACCACTACCCACTAATACCCACTGGATTTTGGAGGTCAGATAGGCAGTCGTTGTATGTAAAATACTGTTATTCAACTCCAGTTAGAGTGACCGGCTCCAACATAGATGGGAAAAGGCTAGGTTGTGCTGATGTATTAGGATCAGTATCCCGAAATCTAAACTAATATACGTCCTAATTTTGAAGTAAATCGTCAATCTGGAACTTAACTATAAGAGGGTAAGTCCCAAATGAATTTCCATACAGAACCTAGTCAACCGGGGGTGTCGCAAAGATTAGGTTACAACTAACAGCGCCTGCGGGTAGTTTATATTTATAACAAAGCCTAGTTAGAGAACTGTAATTGTCAAATTTCTCACTCGCCTACGTTTGCCTCACCCACGATTAGCGGATTATGTTAAAAATATGCTCGTATGCACGAAGACCAGTCAAGCTGTACACAACTAGTATAAGCGGATCTCTCATTATAAGGGAATATAATACAAAGCGAGGCCATGCTATACTGGAAAGGTATTGTTTGAAATGTTTTTAAATTTTTTTTTTTATAAAAATTGCTGTGTATACAAGTGACGTAATTGAATGATTATTTCTTCCGTCACATGATGATGAGTGGGTAAAACTATTTGATATGAAAGCAATTTTTTATATTTATATTTTATATAATTTGCTGGCGACGCGACGTTCAAATCTCACACCCACAAACATATTTTAACAAAGCTAGCGACAAATCGGCAATCAAAGACTATGTGTGGATTTAATATATTTTTAGAGAAGGGGAGAGTTTTTAGATTTTACAAAGAAAACACCGTCAAAGCGTTTGAATTATTAATAAACCTTTAAAATATTTAAATTCTTTGTTGTCACACATGGCTTAATGAAGGAAAAATGTTTTAAATTGTCGCAAATTCCTCATAACAAACATAATGTGATCAAAAGGCTTTGATTTTAATTTTAAAGTATTTTAATAAACACGTGTGTAACAAAATACTTTTTTATTAGGAGTAAAACAATAGCTTTTATTTATTTGTCTTATTAGAACTGGACATTAAAGGTCAAAACGATCTACTTTTCCTTGATTTATCTAAGAAATTCCAATCATGTGAAGTGGTCGGCAAAATTTTCGCGCCATTACCCCTCTGTATTCCCAGAAGAAATATAAACAAAGTAATTAATTATTATAATTAGAAAGAACCGTTAATTTATGGATATGCCCACAAAAAAAAACAGGGTGCGTTTTCGATTGCCCTGAGGAATTGATTATGAACAAAGATATATAATTAACTTTAGGGTTAATTTAGTATTCATAGAATTATTTATCGCTGATAGAATTTGCTGAGTGCTCTCCATTTGTGCGAAAGAAAATAATTAAAACTCGTGTCTTAACTATATAACATAACATCACGTCAATAATCCACGAAAGGTTAACCCATGCAGGGGTGTACCTATGAGTCCCATGTAATAGGGGGATGTGGATGGCAATGGGCTTACCCATTGCCATCCACTGGGCATAGATGCAGAGTCCGTAGCGGCTACTAAGTAATTCCTGATCAAAAACCCAATAACACTTTGCCCGACCTGGAAATCCAGGACCTCATACTCAGACCAACGAGGTAGTTCCACCTCCTCAGACCTTACCTTAATTAAAGCGGTATAATGTATTTTAAACATCGCTGATAGTTTTTGACTTTAAATTCTATTTAGAAGTGTGCGTGAATGAATATTTCAACTCTCATACCTGTCTAGATTTTATTTAAAAACTCCAAAAAGAGGTGTACCAATAGTCTCTGTTATTTTAGAGTTATCTTTTAAACTAAATTACAAAAGAAAGTGTTGTAAAGTTCCTTTCTGGCAGTGAAAGTTCAAATTATGAAGGTAGATAAGATAACACAGAAAAATAACTAAATATATAAAACAAAAAAGTTTAACTGGAACGCTACGTTACATCAGGTAGGTACCTATAACTCGTAAAAGAAACGCTCAGTACACGAATGTTTTACAACTTAACTTAAAAAAGTTTATATCAAGATAAATAAAATCACGTGTTTCGTGTGTTCGTGTTCGTGTGTGTTTCTACACGATAAACTCCGAAATCACTCGAATTATCATCATCTGCCAAGCCTTTTCCCAACTATGTTTGGGTCCAAATACATCTGAATACCAGTATATAACATGGAGCGACTGCCTAGCTCTCCTCCACAACCCAGTTAGTAGGGTGAACTCATCTAATTCTGTGATTCGCCTAATTCGGTGATATGTATTTGGTTTGAGCGGTATCATAGGGCTGTACGAGTGCACAAATGCCTGTATCATGAAGTTAGATGAGTTCACTATACTGGTAAGACTGGTTGTCAGACTACCTGTAAATACTACTGTAAAGACTACCTGTAAAGACTACCTGTAAAGACTACCTGTAAAGACTACCTGTAAAGACTACCTGTAAAGACTACCTGTAAAGACTACCTGTAAAGACTACCTGTAAAGACTACCTGTAAAGACTACCTGTAAAGACTACCTGTAAAGACTACCTGTAAAGACTACCTGTAAAGACTACCTGTAAAGACTACCTGTAAAGACTACCTGTAAAGACTACCTGTAAAGACTACCTGTAAAGACTACCTGTAAAGACTACCTGTAAAGACTACCTGTAAAGACTACCTGTAAAGACTACCTGTAAAGACTACCTGTAAAGACTACCTGTAAAGACTACCTGTAAAGACTACCTGTAAAGACTACCTGTAAAGACTACCTGTAAAGACTACCTGTAAAGACTACCTGTAAAGACTACCTGTAAAGACTACCTGTAAAGACTACCTGTAAAGACTACCTGTAAAGACTACCTGTAAAGACTACCTGTAAAGACTACCTGTAAAGACTACCTGTAAAGACTACCTGTAAAGACTACCTGTAAAGACTACCTGTAAAGACTACCTGTAAAGACTACCTGTAAAGACTACCTGTAAAGACTACCCGTAAAGACTACCTGTAAAGACTACCTGTAAAGACTACCTGTAAAGACTACCTGTAAAGACTACCTGTAAAGACTGTATTGCCATACAAATGCCAACCAATAACTTAACGTGTTTATATGTTAAGTAGGAACATAATAGGGTATTTCACCAAAAAAATCTAATTAGTCCGTCTGTTAGATTATCGAAAAATATTGGATACGTGTTTTTTGTTTTATCAATATAATAAAAATTGACGAAAATAAAATGTGTCAAAGATCAAGAGTGGGGGTTTTTGGCGTCACTTAGTGGGTAAAAAAGTACTATCCTTATGACGTCACACGACTTGACACGACTTTTCGAAGCACTGTATCGTCTTCATCTTTTGTTTACGTGAAAAAAGAAAAAATACGTGTCCATTATTTATTGAAAATCTATCTGACGGACTAATTAGATTTTTTTGGTGAAATACCTTATTGCTAACAGTTACCATTTTAAATGGAAAAACTTAGAAACCGCAGTGACTTTTAAGTATCTATCAAGTGGTTTGTGGTTGCAGCCACATTCGGGATGACAAACTGTATTATCTTTCTCAAATGTATCCTTAACTATGTATAAACCTCTTTACATCCGCTTCGGAGCTAAAACAGAACAAATAGCTAAACGACTCCCTTGGCAGTTAAAATGCCACGATCTCGATTTTGTCTAAGTAAACTTACACATTCGTACTCGTTTCCGCTGATAAGATGATGTGTTTGTAAAACTTTACGGATCTACACTTACGACTTGGGAAACATTTAAAAAACTGCAAATAAATATGAACCGACAAAGGCCGATCAACGCAAAAATATGTTAAAAGACATTTGAGCAAAGAAATACAGTCACTTTGACAATCTTTTTTCATTATACCAGGTGTTTTAAATCTCATTACTCTATATATAAGACCATTCCAAGGAATCAACTGGCATATGAATATAACCTTAGAGTTATGGGATAATTATAAAAAATGCGTCGTATAATACCAAAACTTGCCTAAAAGGACCTGCTTTATAAAGCTGATGCATATTTTGAAAGTACTTCTACACCACTTTCCCATACCTTTTGTAAACCATCGCACGCTACGGGCGAGACGCTCTGCACATAATGTGTTCATACTCAGAGTTTAATGTTCCCACTACTTAACTGGGACACAAGCATCCTCTGTCTCGCTTCAATATGCAACTGTCGTGACGGCACGGTTGGCGCGGTGGCTGAGCGATTGGACTGCTGCGCTGCGTGTCGCGGGTTCGATCCCCGCACGGAACAAATATTTGTATGGCCTACAAATATTTGTTTCGGGTCTGGGTATTTGTGTCTGTGAGTTTAAATGTTTGTAAAAGCACCCACGATACAGGAGAAATTCCTAGTGTGGGGCAACTTTGAAAAAAAAAAACTCCCTTTAACATTCAGAATAATTGCGTCTATTATTTGACTGTTAAGTTAACCAACTTCAAACCTACACATATGACACATCCAACATTCCAAACGTTATTTTCAATTTCAGTAGATCCATTCCTAAATAATGAGTATCTAACCTTTAAGCTGTGTCATCTCTGATTGTCTATCGCGTAGGCAGAGTTACATGTGAAATACAGTCGGTAAAGTGTGCCAAATGCCATCAGGACGTACGGTCTACTATTATCATGATAACCTTTCTCAACTGATGTGCTTAATCCATCAATTTCAGTGGGTTTAGTAATTACTTTCGCGTACATAATTAACAAATTAATTAGAAATTCCATAGTGTATGGGAAATTGGCTACTGTAGTTACAAAATTAGTGGTTTTGTTAACAAGTTGCGTTAGTTACAGATTTTGACTTTACAATTTTATTGCATAATTTGCCCATATAATATTTTCTCTGATAGGACCTATGGATAGGACACAAATGCTAGAGGTTTCCGGTTTTATGACACTGATTTGCCTATAACTAACCCCAACGTAAGCTCAGTGTGAACTGGCCTTATTTATTATATGGAACTGGCGAATGTCATTGTTATTTTTTTTTATACCGCTTTCTACACAAACTTTTCTTTCACCGTTTTGAGAACTGTGCTAAGAATACCTTAAAATGTCATTATATTTACTAGGTAATCGCGTGTAAAGTTGGTATTGTTGTGGCTCTATTATTTTCCCATCTTTCAGGTACAATAAGGTATCTAAAAATAAATCATGGCCTACCTCAAGGTAGTGTCTTGGCACCTCTTTTATTCAACATCTATACCAACGACCAACCATCCAGCCCGCATACCTCCCGCTTCCTCTATGCAGACGACCTTGCCCTTACCTCTCAAGCCACCACCTTTGAAGAGGTTGAGGTGTCCTTGTCAAACGCTCTTGGTGACTTAGCCACTTACTACCACGCTAACTCACTCAAGCCCAATCCGAGCAAAACGCAATCGTGCATATTCCATCTTCGCAACAGAGAGGCGAGCCGCAAACTTAACATCGTTTGGGGTGGGGTATCCATCGAGCACAGCAACTTCCCAAAATATCTGGGTGTTACTCTGGACAGGTCTCTAACATTCGGCAAGAACTGCAATAACATCAAGCAGAAGGTACACTCTCGCAATAGTCTTTTACGACGACTAGTCTCGTCAAAGTGGGGTGCTTCGCCTGACGTCATGCGGACTACTGGGTTGGCGCTATCTTTCTCTGCGGGTGAATTCGCGTGCCCCGTGTGGGGTCGTTCAGCCCATGCAAAGTTAGTGGATACAGCACTGAATGAAACGTGCCGGTTAATCACTGGCTGCCTCAAGCCGACCCCGGTACAGATGCTGTATCCATTGGCAGGCATAGCGCCACCAGTAGTTCGCAGAGCGGTGGCGAGTTCTAGTGAAAGAGCCAAAATGGTCTCCGACGCTAGACACCCTCTACACAGTAACATCTTAGTACCGCAAAGGCTGAAAAGCCGCAACAGTTTCCTGAAGTGTGTACCCCCGCTCACTGGCGAACTCTCTAAGGAAAGACTTAAGCTGTGGCGAGATCGTGTTTCCTTACCCAACCCATATGTGCCACTTGCCGAAAATCTTCCGCCTGGACACGAGTTGCCATGGCTAACCTGGAAGTCTCTAAATAGACTCCGGACACAGGTAGGCCGAAGCAAGGAAAACCTGTTCAGGTGGAGATTCATAGATGACTCTGCCCTGGAGTGTAAATGTGGTCTTGCCCTACAAACTATGGGGCACCTGATATCGTGTCCAGCCTGTCCCGTTACTTGCACTCCACAGGAGCTGATGGAGGCTACTGAAAGTGCCAAACTCGTCGCCAAATTTTGGGCCGACTCAATTTAAATTGTCATCGACACGCTAAGAAGAAGAATAAATCATGTTATTCATTGCAGTAATTATCAATGAAAAAACTTGGTCCTGATGTACGTACAACGGGATTCATAAAGCCAGGTTTGTGTCCATTTCGATTAGCTACGAAATCAGCCATTAGAAAATAAGCCGTTAAGCACAAATACAATTTCCACATTTATTTATTTATTTATTTATTTATTACATTTAGTACAGCAAAAGCCATTAACACTAAATTAACTAATCCTTTTATTCGGTCTTCTCGCAAAACCACAAGCATTCTAACATTATCGTCTTCCATTCATCAGCAAACAAATCCAATTCAGGGCTGGTCTCCACGAGCGCGCTGAGCATCGTTAGCATACGCGGTATAGGGGAGGTGGACCGAGCTACAGTGCGACAAAATGGGACATTAAATAATTTGTGCTTTCTAGAGCGATTATAATTATTTGGAACAAATAATTGACACAGCTCCGAAGTCTGAGGCGTCGGTGTGACCATGTATGATTTTATACGCTGTTGTTATTTGGTCAACAGCCCGCCTAACTTTAAGGGAATTAAAATTTAAACATCCTAAAAGGAATTTAGTAGGATACATATAGGGATAGTTTCCAAACACTCGTTTGTAGAGGTACCTGAGAAAAGCTTTTTGCACCTTTTCCAGCATGAGCATATAGGTAACCTCGTGAGGATTCCACACACAAGCGCTAGTTTCAAGCTTGCACCGAACTAATGCGTTGAACAAAAGCCTAATAACTGCCTGGTTATTAAAACCTTGACAGTTACGTAAAACAAAACCTAAGCGTCGGAAAGATTCCTTAGCCAAACCTAATTGATGATGCGACAATACTAGGAATTTCAATACGAAAATACCCAGTAACATGGTGGCACAACAAGCTTATTTGAGCCGTAATACAAAAATAGGTTCAGGAATTTTGATAACTTGCTTGTTTACTATTTGTTAATCAAAAGCAATCTAAATTCCAATTACCTTAGTATTATAGTAGCTATTTAGTTTAATAGGACTAGCTTTTGCCTTTGGGTTTGTCCCCGTGGGTATCCGAAATTATAAGGAACATACATGCAGCTACTGGCATGAAAATAAAGCAATGGATGACCTAGGTTCATTAAAGTTCTTGAGTCGTTAAGACGTGAAGAGGTAACAGACAGACAGGCAGAGTAACAAAATAATATTGCTTTTATTCAACACTGCATAAGACATTTTTATTTTAAAAAAATGATACAAAAAGTCTAAGTGAAGCTAAACATTATTTAGACTTCATTTGCATTAAAATTATCCGCCGAGACGCTATCTCAATTCTGTAGCAAAACTAACCAACACAAAGTTAACTTTTCGATTTAAACGCGCCGACGTCTAACTTGACAACGATTAAGTTGCTCACGGAACTCGAAGTGAGTTTGTTTACAAGATAACAGCGAATAAGCATGCAACCGACCACTCACTGGCTACAGAAATAAACGGTATGCTATAAGGCGTAAATTCCTTTGAACAAACTTACTTCAATCTTCCTTTGACTAATTAAGGCATTCAATTAAACCTTTGCGGTTCTGAATCTTCAAGTAATTCAATCATAAACTGTTTGAACAAACACTTTCTTACACCAATATTACGTTAGCATTAAATTTAGTGAGTTGACCGAAGATATTATCGTTATAGAAAATGTACACTACATTGTCGTGTAAATTCATGTGTAAATACAAGAAAAATGGTTTACCCTATTCGTGGTATGCGGGTTGAATTATGCCTTCCCTTATATGTCAATATAAAATAATCTAATCTAAATATGCTTGCAAATGATATTACGGAGCCAAAAATTTGGAACTAAATAAGAACATGTGTATCATAGCCGTTTCCATCATCAACCAACCAACTAACATTGGCTCATTGGAACCAACTAACTAGACTAGACAAACCCAGAGAGGCACTGAGTGCAAATTTTTAATTGCTCTCCTCTTAAAAACGGAAAACATCGTAAGGAAGACAGCGTGTCTTTAGTACCGAAACGAAGACATCTATACTGTAAAGAGGTAATATTTGTTTGTATGTTTATATTTAGGCGGTAATCTTCTGTACTACTGATCCGATTCCAGAAATTCTTTCACTATCGGGAAGCTACATTATGCCTGAGTGTCATAGGCTACATTAAACGTTCCCGTGGGATAACGGAAGCGAAGCCGCGAACAAAAGTTAGTCAATGACGTTCACCACAACGCACTGGGCCCACGTACTAAATGGCCAGTGGGCAGTGGCCTTTAACACGTAGTGGGAATATAGTAGGCCGATTTTACTGTTTACAATTTGCTTATTTAAAGTTATTCTAGTATAAATACAACTTGACAAGGGTAACTATGTAATAAATTACGATCGAAATTACTAATCTGTTTAGGGACACTAAACTTATTTCCCACCCGCTCCCAAACAAGTTAATAGATAACAACATATTCTGTTGCCCAAATGACCAGAGGATGTAATCCGCTGAAAGCCTCAACTCATGTACTTATTTACATCTGAGCTTTGAGATCACACCAATGATACTTTAGGCCGTATTAAAAGGATTAACCATGATATTTTGGATATCCGAGATCGTAATTCATGGTTTTGAACATGGTCTGTAACTAAGTTTGTACACGTTTTGTGTTAGCGGGATTTTTAGTAAGGATGAAAGTGATACAATTGAAGTTTCTTTCTCGCTTTTGCTTGGTTTTAGTTACTATTCATTCTTAATAAAATAGTATTTTTTCTCATCTCGATTTAGATAGTGTATTTAGCATGTTTAAAAATCATATACTCTGCTGTAAAAAATTAACCAGTATGTACATTTTTTTTGAAAATCGTGTGAATATTTTCACCATTAAATTTACATTCTAGATAAATAATGAAGTGACAAGTATTTACGTATCATTTCCGCATTAAACCAAGATATCTTTCGATAAACCTCTTACCCAAAATTACAGGGCAACTAAAACAGATGCTACACCGCCAACGCTGTTAATCAATGAATACTCCATGATTGATCTCGCACCCAACCACAGAGGTTTAATGATCTTCGATAGAACCACAACCTTTAAGGTGTCAAACGTACAAGCCTCTTCATTAAAAGTAATGAGCGATGAAGCCTGCCGTTCATTTGTGCGCAAACGCCGTGTCATTGCTTAGTTAATTGAAATCTCTCGCTTCTAAACAATATGTACTCTTGAAAGCTGAGCCAGCGATTATTGATGGAGGAAGGGATCATTTGTTTCGTGATCTAAATTGATTATTTGGCATTTTGGTGCTTATTTTCAAAACGTTTTTGTCGTGGAGCAGTGGGAGAGGAACTGTCGAATTAATGTTGTTTATGGGGACCGAACTTGCACCTTTTATAGGCAATGAATTAGCTTTGTTCTTGTTTCGATTTTGATACAAAATATTTTGCCCAAGCCTAGTAGTTAGGAGAATGAGTCAAAATCAAAACTCATTTATTCAAACTAGGCTGATAATCAGCACTTTTCGAAGGTCAAAATTTACTTTACTTTACTATTAACATTTTTATAAGACAGTCCCCCAAAACGCCCACCCATCGACACTTCCTAGTGTCTAACTGGAAAGAAGAAGTGGCGGAACAAACTTCCCAGCACACACCTGTCTGTTAGGTTGGTTAGAAGAACCAGACTCGATACAATAGCAAGGTGTCAGTTAAATTTAAGATGGGTAATGGTAATGGGAAAATTAAAGCCAGGATTAGGGAAGACATGAATCATCGTAGTAATTGTCGACAAGGTCTGAAGAAAGGACTAACAGCGTTATACAATATCCCTTTACAATTACTATTGTGTTGTACGAGGTCCTGACAACTGACCCTTACGACTGACCGATAAGGGGCCATTGTGTCATTTTTCACCGTCACCGGCCACTGCTAAAGTTGAAACTAGTACAATAACTTCCTAAACCTAAGGGTCTCTATTATGTCAGGAACAACACGTTTTGCTTTTTAAACGCTTTTCTAAAATATTTCCATGACCGACCCATAGTCACACTAAACTACCACACCAGTGTGACTATGGTTAATTATATTTATCCGTAGTCACACTGGTGTGACTACGGCTGAACCGTAGTCACACCAGTATCGTAGCTTTTGGTCACGTCACTCATATATGCAACGCATGTACTCCATGACGCGCGCTCGCTTCGCTCGCATATTAAATAACACTAATATCTTCTGTCCCCGAAGTGCCGGGCCTCTGCCGGCCTCCTTCGTCGACCTACGGCCCGGTGCCCATGCCGCCCATAAAGGATACTGTCGCGAGACGGTGATTCATCCACTTAGCGGACGACTAGCAACAGCCTATAATTTTGGTTATTCATCCGGGTGTGACTACGGATCAGGTTAATTTATCCGTAATCACACCAGTGTGACTACGGATAAATAAAATTAACCATAGTCACACTGGTGTGGTAGTTTAGTGTGACTATGGGTCGGTCACTAATATTTCTAACAATAGACAAACACGAAAGGACAGCCTCCGGAAAAGCATCAAGCGAATGGTAGGTACAATTTTCACATAATCCTACAAAAAGGTAGCTACAGTCAAACCTTTAATAATGTACCGCTTACCCTTCATTTGAGCAAAATAAATATATTTTTTTCGTCTTTTTAATTTTTGCTTCCGACCACAATCTGTGTAGCCAAAAATGGGAAAAAAAAGCTGTAGTAGCTTAATTATTTAATTAAATGAACCACAAAATAATCTCAGCGAGTTTTTTTTTGTGCCTACACAAATAAATACTCATCAATTTCCATACCGAATCGTATCTAGTGTATCGTATCGTAACGTATTATATTTCTCCATATTATTTTATAATACTTGGAATATTTACCTAGTTCTTCCAATACCAATAGAGTAAAAACTTAAGCCCACTTGAATATTTTATGAAATATCTCAGATTGATTGCTTTCGTTTGAAATAATACTTTACCTAAAATAAAATGGCGATCTAAGCAAATTGAAATCAAAAACTAAGAAAAGTGACCTATATTTTAAGGGCCAAGTTTTCTGTTACATGTTTTTAAACAGTAATTAAAGCAATAGATTCAGCTGAGGAAACTTTTAAGAGAAAACAATTTCCTTTATCGGAAAAATATAAAAAAACAGTCTACCTATTTGCAGCAGCATGATTAACTAACCATTTTTTTTATAAAATGAATTTAATTATGATCAATCTTCAAGGAATGAAATTTATTTTCTATAGCTTCTGATAAATACCTACGTGGCCTAAGGCGAACCAGACCTAGGCATGACAGTTAGTCTATTCCTGAGGACTTAGATAAAAAGTGGTATTTCAAAACGATTAGTATTTCGCCAGAATCAACTTTACAGTTCTCGCTGAAAAGTTGTCACGTTATCGCTTTGGTTTACTTATTTTTTAATTAAATTTTTAATGCTATAACTTTACTTTAAATACCTTCTTGACCCCCGAACTATTAAATGCATCCATTAGCACAATGTTTTGAGTGCATTAAATTGAGTCCAATCGTAAAACATGATATTACACCCTAAAAAAAGTATTCCCCATCATTTTTTTTTTTTGCGTTGAATTTCTTAAATTGATACCTACCCAGAATTCTTGGTTTCGCTTCGACGCGATCGTTTAGAACACCTGTATACAACTACGCAATCAAAAGGATACGTTCAATAAAAACTAATAAATACAACAGTGACACAACATGGCCTTTTAAATTCCAATCTTTATTTGGTCCACATGAAATCTTTCTGTTCAAAAATAAACAGCTTATGTTTATTTTTCAAATTAATTCTGGTTACGATGATATGCACCGTTAATTCTGGTTACGATAATATGCACCGCAACCCAAACTGACATCACGATGCAAATGACATTTGTGCTCGGAAACATTGGAAATAGCCTGTTTCGTACCCAAATATGTGTCAGTTGTATTTGTCATGAGAATAGGTACTCGAATTTGTATTTACAGGGGCGGGTTTTATAATTATAACCGTCAAATCCATACTTCCATCGCATCCGTGCTTTATTGCCAATCACAAAGTTAATACATACTAATATTGACAATATGAGAAAGTGCATAACTCTGTCTGTTTGTTACCTTTTCAGTTGATATGCTATATACGGACGATGAATATTAAATGCCTTTTTTGGGGGGGGGGGGGGATGCGAAATCATCAAATTACTCCTCCCGCTCTTGGGCAGAGCGGAAAGGAGTGTCAGACTTCTACTGACTAAAAGCCACCCATGTTCCTTCTTCGCCCTTGTGCCGAGGCTGCGTTATCTCTTTCGATAATCCGCAACCCCGACGGGAATAATGAATGCCTTGTGGTGTGACCGTCGGACTCCCAAGTCATAGATCTCGAGTTCAAACCCAAAACACGAACTTGTTTTTCCGGATTCATGTGTGATGTGCGATCTACAATAATATCGATTGCTTCGGTGAAAGAACACATCTTAAGGAAACCGGCACGAGCGAGAGATACCTAATTCTCGAATCTCGACGGCATGTAAAACCAAGTCAAGAAGTCCATGGGCAGCATATAAACTCTGACACCAAGTTAGGCACTAACCCCATGATGAAGAAGAAGTTGCTATAAACCTTACATACTCTTTTTGTCCCGTCCACGTTCATACACTTTACGATTTAGGTAATTATACAACAATCAACTCAATGATTTATTTTCAAACCTTCTTGTTTCATGAACGTTGGTTGAATAATATAATATAGAGTTTATATGAATATTCATAATAAAGTAGATAAGCTCATATATTATTTATTAAAGGAAAAATATTAATATGTATTAAAGTACTAGTTATTGACTCGCCTCAATGATCTCTGCTCGTGGGAGTTTTTTTTATAAAGCCTACATCCTACACACGAAATTCTCAATATGAAATGTATTAATATCACATGTATCAAATTATTTTTTTCCTTTGCCATTTTAGTAGAACTTACCTACATAGTGGTGGCACCAGATTAACAGATTATTTAGTATTTATCAGAATATCTAGTATGTCGAGAAAAAAATAAGTTATTAACGTTTTGAATGGGTACTATCAGAGCGCATGGATACAAAAGGAAATCTTTGAAGATTTATTAGTAAATTTTATTTTCATAAATTTTTTTCTAGGTAAGGTTGTTAATCTTTCGGTAAAAAGTTGTCATGCTTAAAAAACTGGTAAATATAATATCCAGTAATTTACTGCAGTATACGATTCTAAGGACGTGAATGAGATAGGTACTTAATTTGATCACACTTTTTTCTTAGTGGAAACGGTAAAGGGTTTCCTCTTATCTAAAATGCTACTACTACACTAGCATACATAATAGTACTTTACACAGAAAACTACATATCTTTCTTCTAACTACGTTCTTATCGTCTATAGTAATCTACATCGCCTGACCTACCATTTGAGAGGTAAAACTTTGAAACACTTCAACAGCTCAAGTACGTACTCTACAAAGGTTGCTCAAAAATATCTTCACCGGATGAAAACGCCTCCGTATTATAATTTCACTTTCCATCTATAAATGGCCATCTATGAGGAAACCACCTTATATCATTGTGTACACCTTAAAGGCATGGATGGAGAAGGGATGAAGCACTTAATGCCAGTCCCCGCGAATTTCAGAAACCTTTTTATAACGTTTTTATTGCGAATGACAGCTAAGGTATTATAGGTACATGTCCCCATGTTCGTTTGGGAGGAGATTAATAAAGTTATTTGAGCAATACAGTACGCCATTAAGGCTTTGAAGCCCGTGGAGCACCGTACAAGCTTTATGCAGTCATTCAGCGAAGGTAATAAGTTTAGAGGTGTACGTGGAAGCTTTGATACGGTCGGAGAGCCGATTAGTTTACGAAGTATGCTCTTCAATCCGAAATTTTCAATTGCATTTTTTTTGGAACGATTTTTTGTCTACGGATAATTGTTGCTGTTTTTTTTTCTTAATGTTGTAAGTCGGCTTCCATTTTGACAAAGAAGTTTGAATAACAAATAAATAATAATTTGTTATCATCTAGTCACTGGCCTTTATTTACGAAAAAATAAATAACGCCAAATATTTAGTAAAAAAAAAAAAAGTTTTTTTTAATACGATGGTCATTCGAAATAATGTTTGAACAAGCGGCCAGTCTTTTTGAGTAAAAGATAATTGTAAAGGTATTTTAACATGAAGTTGTAAGCTATCAGAACCTTATTATCTCTGATAACTTTAAAAACACTCCTTAACTTTTTTTGCATGCAAGAAGATGAAACATTTCTGAATGAAAATTTTATACTTTAAGCTAACCTTTAAACACTTTTTTCTCAATGGCTACATATGTTTCGTGAATGTGTGAAGTTTGAGTACCTACTCTAGTGCGGATGTAAGCTAAGTACCTTTTGATTTTTCTCTTTGATCGCTCGGTGACATTTAAAAAACGACGGCAACCAACTATGAAATGTATGCCAACACAATGCTTGAAGAAAATAATGTAGAAAAGATACGTACCTAAAAATGATTTTTACCGAAACAATAATATCATTTCATATCAGCCCAAATATTTTTCGTTATTCTGACAAAACAATTTATTACTGATTGGGTTACTGGGAAACTCAATAAAAAAACCTCTTATTTTCTATGGAGGAAATTGAATAAAGTGTAACAATAAAAATAATCCTTTTGACAATTTGCTAATAATAAATTACAAACATTTTATTCTAGGGTTCATCATGCTTTGAGGAGAATTAGATTCCATTTTTAAATATTTTTTATTTATTAAAGCGTAAAATTCAGAAAGTAAACAATATTACAGGAATAAGTTTTCTTATTCTAGATTCAACTATTAAATCACGTTTAGGTAAATCTACGAGCAATCCCGAACTCTCCTAGAACTAAGTCTCTATTCCCGTTAAGATTATAATTTGGTTGTCTTTAAACTTTAATTTTCTTAGAATGCAGTTCTTGCTCGTTTTGAAAATTTAAACCAGGAACACGTATAATTCGATATTCTTGAGATAGAAATACATACTAAAATGGAGATTATTATTACAACTATGAGTTATGCTGGGTATGATTTTTCTTTTTAATTATAATTTAGTTTTTAATACATCCTTTTTGGTATTTTTACCGTAGCCACTGGCCTTAACGGCGTAAATAAAATTCTGAAGCCTTTAGCTAAAAAAAACATTATTGATTTTCTTCTTTTTTGGCTGACATGTAAGCTTTTGATGTTAAGTGGCCATACGTGTGTGTTTATTACTGAAGTTCCAAAAAGTTTAATACTTAATGTACTTAAGATTATTTGAAACTTCTTTCTTTTCATATTGCTTCCAAAGTATTCAAGCTGTGCAGAAAGTTTTATATTATTACATTTTTATACAATTGCCGGAATAATGGGGTTCTTATATTTGCATCGGCTCAAGCAAAAGCCGAGCCCCAATTTAAATGTATTTTAAAATAATACTTTCATTCTATTCAGAACCTTCTAAGGTGGAATGAAAATATCGGAAAAATAAAATCAACAGCTTTAGGATATGAGTTCTTTTCTAGAAAATCATACTATTCTCAATCCAAAGCGAAATCTTTGGATTATCCCAAAATGTTTACCTCCATTCAGGCTTATTCTATTATGGTAAGGTACAGTTGTCCCCATGCTTTTCCTCGTGAATTCTTTATGACAGCGACGACCGACGGACGGGATTTCTGTCACTTATAATACCTTTTTCACTTCTCTCGCTCTAAAATTCGTCTTTATGTCGTGCGTAGGCGACATAAAGTCGCGTTTTATGCTCTAGAGCATAAAGTAAAATCTTCATCGAAGATCAAGGTAATCGGCACAGGTAATCGGCCCAACAGCCACAGGAACAACTTCATAGAATAAACCTCTTTAATTTAATTCGTTTCGCTTGTATTCTAAGAACAAGGGATTACTGCTTTTCAATACGAATACAAGGAAAGTTGATGGGAATAGGCTTCCCCCAATTACCTAAATCGCTTGTTGGCAATATGCTTGCTCTTAATTAGATTGGTTGATGGCAATAGGCTTGCTCCTAATTACATCATTTGATGGGAATAGGCTTACTCTTAATTACATTGATTGATGGCAATAGGCTTGTCCCTAATTACATCAGTTGATGGCAATAGGCTTGTCCCTAATTACATCAGTTGATGGCAATAGGCTTGCTCCTAATTACATTGGTTGATGGCAATAGGCTTGGTCCCAATTACATCAGTTGATGGCAATAGGCTTGCTCAAAATGTTTTTATAACTGAGCAGTAACGACATAAGTCAGGTGTTATGTCAAGTTTCCTATTGAAAAAAAAAAGTTAATTGGCGGGAACCATAATTATTTTTACAATATTTACAAGTTGCTGTTGCATTTCCTCGCAATCGAAGTGAAAAGTAGAGTGTAAAACTCGTCCATAAAACCCATTTTGCTCTCTACTTTATATCCATCCTCGCTCGCAAGCTCGCATCGGATGGATAAACGTCTCGCGCAAAATGGTTCGTTTTATGCACTTGGTGTACAATCTACTATTTCATTGCTGGCCATTTATTTTTAAAAACTTTAATGCCTGCCTCTGTGAAATTTTATTGTTTTCTGTTTTTATTGTAATGATATTTTAACTTATGTTTTTGCCAGATAACATGACCGTTAAAGTTTATTACCTATATTTTCCTACTGTCTGTTTTTATCAAAAACTCAGCTGTTTTTTTACAAACCCTAGTTGTTATTGTCCATTAACAGTATTAATAAAATCTATTTCCTGTTTTTCTATGTGAGCATTTAGTTCTATACACATTGGACATTAATGCGGGTTTCACTATTATTTAGGGAATTTATTCTGGAATGGTTTTATGTACGAAAGATGAATATCTAACTTAGACTTAGCACAGAAATCTTGACCTCACTGCAGGCACAATATAGAGAGAGTACGAAGTAAAGCTTTACGAATCAAAAAAATCTAAAACGAACAAACGTTATTTAAACTGTGTAGATATTTAACATAGTACAATAAAATACTTACGGCTTTGTATTCAACAAAACCATAACCCAACATCACACCTGTTACACAAAGGGTTAGGCTGTTACAGCAGAAAGTACACCCTTATCCGCCATTTTTGGCTCCTAATCGAAAAAAAAGAAACAATCACTTCCTAGAATTAAAAAGACCACAATCACCCGCTAACCGGCAATTTTGTCGTCGATTTTTAATAAAGTACCGGTTAATTACGAATTCAATTAAAAGAATAACCTTTTTGAACAGTTTACCGACTGCCAGTTAAACAGACAACGTTTAATGAGCATTCCTTTGATCGTGTGATCCGAATTCTACAGTTATTGACCTAACAGCGGATGTCGAGCCATTAGAACGTGTTTCACTATATATGTTCTTAGTACTGATTAAGGGGGAATTCAACTAGCTAATGCTTCTGAGAGTTTCAGATCCTCCTACTCAATAGATGGTATTTCATTTCCACTTCACATTTCATCACCAGCATCAGCGTTTTCCTATGTCCGTGTTGGTTTCCAATCTAACCAGGTCTTGGTGAAAAACTGCTATGAACTAGGTTTTTTAGGCGTGTGGAAAATCATCAAATAACCCCTCCCGCTCTTGGGCAGAGTGAAAGGGAATGTCAGACTTCTACTGACTAAAAACCGGGCATGTTCCTTCTTAGCCCTTTATGTCGAGACCACGGTATCTCTTGTGAACAACCCGCAGCCCCGTGATGAACTAGGCTTCAAATTATAATAACTGCTGAACAAAATAGTTCTATAAGTCTCTAAATAAAATAAGATAGTGATACCCGTACATATGGACGAAGGGAAATCTTATTACCCAGTACTAAATGGTTTGTGGAGGTCAGGTAGGCAGTCGCTCCATGTCAATACTGCGTATTCAGCTGCATCCGGTTAGATTTGAATCGTCCCCAATATAATAGGGGATCGGACAAAAAAAAACTAATTAGTCCGTCAGATAGATTTCCAAAAATTATTGGACACGTATTTTTTCTTTTTTCACGTAAACTTAAAATGAAGACGACACAGTGCTTCGAAAACTCGTGTGACGTCATATGATAGTACATTTTGACGACACAAGTGACGTTTCAAGCCCCACTCCACGATCTTTGACGCGTTTTATCTTCGTCATTTTTTATTGATTTGATAAAACAAAAAACACGTATTCAATATTTTTCGATAATCTAACTTACGGACTAAACAGAATCATATTATTTTGACCCAGTCCGATCCCCTAATGCTAGGCAAATGATGATAACATGTGGACGAATTTAATGAAATTGTAAGGAAGGTTTGTTTTAAGAACCCTAAAAATCTATTTAAAACGTTATCTTTAAATTATATACACATTGCATTTCTCTACTATGTAATTTTGATATTTTAGAGTTAGTTCTAAAGATGTTCTACATTAAGAGTACAGCAAGAGCGTGCACCCAGTTAGGCTGTAAGCCGAGTCAACTCCATCATAGTTGGATAAAAGCTAGGCAGATGATAGTTCTACAGTATTGTATTAGGTATTCATGAGTATTATGAACTTCCACACACTGCAGGCTTCGCGCCAATGAATCCAATGTAAGTAATATGCAAAAGCTAACTTATGTGTACAACTTATAAGTTGTGAGCACAAAGGCTAAACGTGAGGTATTAAATTTGATTCTCAGTTCGAGCGTTGTCTGAATTAGGTTACAAGTCATTATTTGCAAGCGTGAGGGCTTCGGTTTGATTCTCGGGTCTTGCAAAAGTGTAGACGTTTTACATACATAACATCACGCTTTGTAATCTCCGAAGGGTTTGGCAGAGGCGTACGTTACAAGTATACACCCACATCTCGCCATTATATTTAAGTCCCATGTGATAAGGGGCGAGCCTATTACGATGTTTTTTCAAGGAAAATATTAGTGTAAATAATGTACAAGTAAAATGAAAATAATTATGTAGGAATTTGGCTTCTCGACGTAAAAAATAACGAAGGCACGCCTGTGTTATCATAAACATTATAATGATTTTATCGTACACATAATAAAGAATTATTAATTTTGCCGATCATGTTTTTTGTAATGGATATCAGATATTTAATAATGTTAGCGTTGTTTTTTATTCAAGAAATAAAGTTTACTGTAGCTGCTCCAATGTCCGGACACACAGATCCTAGCTATTTTGTTTATTACTTTATTTATTTTATGCGTAATAATTGTTTACTGTTTTTAATTTGTTTTATAGGCACAAGCCTAGCGTAGGTCATGGTGATTAACAAATTAATTTGTTCCTAAAATATTGCTATTTGCGGACTGTGAGAATTTTATTCTGTCTTTTATTTCAGTCAGATTCTTTATTATTTGGATGCATATTATAATGCTTAGTTATTAGTTTGTGCTGCAATACTTTACTGCTTATTGTGGAAAACTGGTGGAGTTGGTGTGTAAATGGGTTATCGTGGATTACCTCACTAATGTTTTTTTTTTGTATTAAGAGCTGTGAACCACCCAATCACAACAAAATAAAAAAATATTACAATACGTTTTTTTCAACGGGTAGGTATTTTTAATAATGTCTTGATGGAGTAAGAATTAAACCAAAATAAAGTTACTGATGACTGCATTTTTAATTCAAATGTAACTTTATTTTTATGTTACACAATTACTTTACAACAATTTTTCTTGGTGTCATGAAGTCAAAATGTTTGTTTAATTTTATTTGTTACATCATGACTTTTTTCTTGGTGTACATTTTATTAATTAAAACCAAAATAATGCTATCGGCAACCGCATTTTTTATTTCATCAATTCAAAATGTGCATTATTTTTTTTTATTAATTATTGCTGGTTCTTACTGTGTACTTATGAGTTGTTTTAATTTAATTTTATACTCATCAATCACTTTATATGAGCTATCGGGCTATGTAGATCGCGTCACATAGGTCAGTAAGCATCCCTGCACCGTATTAACGATAGACAATGACTTATAAATAACTTTCCACTTGATCGTTCGATTATTGCCACACGAATTTTAAAATATTTAAGGTTTATTGATTAAATTATATGTTCTGTGTTAGGGAAATTAAACATACTATTTTCAAACATAGGTGTTTTTTGTTGTGCATTTTATTTCCCAAAAAATTATTTAAAATAATTTGCTGTAATGCTAAATTTAAAAAATTTCTCATTAAGATTGACAAATATTTTTTTACGGTTGGAAAAATGTCACAGTATTTTCTTAGTATTTTTGTGAAGTAAAAGCACGGATAAATATAAAATTACATACGAAATTCGTTGAAAATATCAACTTAAACAAAATCATTACTACACCGAACCAAAACATGTCCTATAAAACTTTTACAGTCGAAAAAAAAAAACTTACCTGCAAGTTTATGTTGTCCGAAAGTGTTCGAGTAGTGCACTGTATCACTGATGAGGGCGAAGTGCGCGTGTTGCGCGCTGGGAAGGTTGTACACAAGTGGCCACGGAACCTCGCACCTCACGGTTATATACCCGAGACCAACTAGGGGTTACGCCAAAACCGTAGCGGTTGGTGCTACGCTGCTACGCCGCGCCCAGCGTAGGCGTGCGTAGGCCCCGGCCTACGGCATGCTACCATGAAAATTATTGTATGGGAAAAGCAAGAAAATTGATTCGTATTGTTTAACTAAATTAGGTTTATTTTTAATCTGCGTTAAATGTCAATAGACTAAGAAAAATTCAAAAATGTTGTTGATTTTCTTCAATTTGTCAGTTTTCATCGGAAAATTCGTCGAAGGGTCTTTGTTAAACTTAGTGAAAGGATCTTTTGAGCAAGTTTTGGCACCAAAATAAATCCGCTTATTGTCAAGATTTAAAGTTCGTGAGAAACTTTGTATTTATTTGATTAGCGACTGAATTATATTGGAGAGCATTGTTTAGCCGATCATGTTATTTAAGGCATTAAATTCGGCGAAACAATGAAATTAAACGGATCCAAATAAAAGTTTTTTCAAAGATCACATTCTGAGAATCTCTTTGAGTGAAAGAAAGTAGACACGTGCAATTAAAATTCTTGTTTTTTGATTATTTGAGTATAAACGTTTGTAATTTTAAAAGATGGTTCCTTGTTTGTAAAATAAGTTTAGAATTATTATTCCAAAGAAAAAATATTACAAGTTAACAATAGTTAGAGATAAATAAGACATTAACCCACCCACCAACCCGCCAACCCGCCTGCCAAGCGTGGCGATTATGGCAAACCCCCCCTAAGCGAAAATGACACTTAGGGGAGGCCTATGTCCAGTAGTGGACGTCTTTCGGCTGAAATGAGGATGATGATGATGAGATAAGACATTTCTGTTTTCAGGGTTTTATGTGTGATTTCGTCCGTCTATCTCAGAATGATGTTTATTTTATAAATTAGGTGCTAATATTTTTATTGGCTTGAATTTTTATTTTGATGACACTTTAATGTTAAGTTAACTTTAGTACGTAGTCCTAATGTAAAGCATGAGCTTTACATTAGGACTACGTACTAAAGTTAACTTAATTTTAGAAAGTATATTCATTGTGGTGATAATACGGTCTAGCGAGTTAGAATTTGGCATTTGTCGTAATTTTAACAGTCATTAAACTTTTCTTGGGCAATTTTATCACTGTAGGGTGACTACCCTACAGTGATTCGTTGGACTCAACGAAAAGTCAACTCTTACAGAATGATACAGTTTAAAAAAAACTTGTAAGATAGAAATGTATTGTTTTCTTTTATTTATATTTAATTTACTTTCGGCTTCACCTAATCAGCCTATAATGACCCCACTGCTGGGACTCCAGGCCTCCTTTCTAAAAGAAGGAATGGGCCACCATGCGGGCCCAGCCCCCCTATTGCGTATCTTTTTAACGTCAGTGGCCACAGATCACAGAAACAACAGGAGATATGCCCTTTAGCCGAAAATGTATGGGGACCTGTGTCGTCAGTTCACACACGCAGAGCAGTAAAAACAATAGATATACGCATTCGCAAACACATCCGCATTTCTTAAAACATTACGTACTACACAATCAATTATAAACCTTATCCCTTCAGTCACAGCGTGTATTTACCATGCACCGCACAATTTACTTAATACATTTTGTTTCACTTCGACGCTAGTGATTGACTAAATCGAAAAGTTATCGATTCTTCTATTTATTATTATATTGTAATAAAGTTCTTTTGGGGTCCTGAAAATAATATATTATAAATAAAAAACAATATGTCCATAAATCATTCAAAATAAAAAAGTCATTTATTCAAAACAGGTTGATTAAAAAAAAAATATTGATTTGTGTCTGTAGTAAATCGTACCTAATATTAACTTACACCACAGATGTGTTGCAACAGATTTTGACGTTCGAAAAGTGCTGATTATAAGCAGCACTTTTTTCTGTCTGTTAGTTTAAGTCCCTTAGGGGTTGAATTTCAAAAAATAAATCCTTCTTTATTCCTTGTCTACATTATAAAGGGAACCTCTGTGCAAAATTTCAGCTTTCTAGGTCCAAGGGTTTGGGCTGGGCGTTGATGAGTCAGTCAGTCAGGACTTCTCTTTTTATTTAAGTATATAGATAGATAGATAGATAACTCGAGCAACCAATGAATACTATTTATTCAGTCAATATTAAGCAATAAAAAGCACTTTCTATTTTCAGTATTGCTTGCAAAAATAAGAAAGCGTGATAATATAAACGTTGTTATTAGTACCTACCTATATTTATAATTTGTTGTTTAAACTAAAAATAAATTTATATTTTATTAGTAAATACATAGTACAGAATATTGGTTTTTCTTATCTCCATTTACGGCAACGCTCAGTAACGCCATAAAATACGCCTTATACTGCAGTAACAATTGTGTAGAGTAATTAATTGTATAATGCATAATATGTATAATCATTCGTACGTATACGCAGAATCATCGTATAAAATATCGACAACTACAAACATCACAATTAGACATCTCTAGCTCACAAAGACTGACAGCAGCAGCTTTTCGAAAATATTGTGTGAGTGAGAGCATCAGTAAAACACCTATCCATTGCGCTATTAGATCAGCCGATTCACTGGTCGATTTGTACTAAACAAGCAATGGTTTTTGTTCCTAATGAAAACAATTGATTTGGTTTTTCATCATGTTTCTCGTACCACGAAGTAATGTTTTAATGAATTTAATATGAAAAACATTATTTTTGTAGTACTTACGTGTGAAATGAGATACCATCTTTCGTGTAATTCACAATACAGCTATTATTTTTACAAACATTCACTGAACAACGCGGCATTTTGTAAAAAATCACGAGCAGTGAAGACGTCGCAAGTTGACATTCGACTTATTATTGAAAGTGGCGTAAGGCCCCGTCGTGGCCACATGAGTTCGCATGTACCACGCCTCCTTGCCATATCTCCTGTTGTTTCTGTATCTGTGTCAGTGGCTATCAGAAATGTCCATAGATTAACTGTAAATTGGTTATGGTTTGGTACATTTTTTTCTTAAAAACTCACCATTTGACAGTTATTTGATAGACATTATAAGTTATCCACTGTCATTAAAAGATACGCAATAGCCCTGCAGGTCGTCGGTGGTAAAGATCATTAATATAACATCAATAAATACAATCCACTGCCCTTTCTAATACGGAAATATTATGTTCATCAAAACTGGAAAAATATCCGTCGTCAAACGGGAAAAAGCCACGGATATTTTTCCGGATTGTCTATGTGCATAGACAATCCCATAATATTATTAATCTTTATCTTTATAATCTTTATTGAAAAATTTTGTCTGACGAAATACATAATTACACTTATCACAATATTGTTACAAGTAAAAAACAAATCAAAATAAACCCTAACGTCTAAACTAGGCCGGGCCTGTATCTTAGACGTTAGTCGCTTCCAATGTTTAATAATCAGAGATCATCATGAGTATAGTGTGATTAAACATTACAGGGCAAATTAGTAATATAATTAAATAAGTTATGTGCTCAGTAAACAATGTGGGTAGATAAGATATTTGCTATTGAGTATTCTTAAGATCTATGTATGAACGTTTACTACTTTTGTTTTCGAAGTACCCTGCACCCATGAAGGTATAGATAAATATGGAGACCACACTTCGAATACCTACTTGAAGCAAAACTTATGCATCGCTATCTCGCTCTCTGTGGGCTGACCCTCTCTTTCTAAGTAGGGTAACCTTTATTTCTTTTTACCTAGGACATTACGTAGTTCCTTTTCGTAACATGTGTTTGATTAAATGAATATATCCACATCTCTGTTCACTTCTAGATTGATGAAAGATGCCAATAATAAATTACGAAAGAAGCTGTTTGGTTTGCTTACAGTGTGAAAGTTCCTGTTTTTTTTTTGCTGTTTGTCATTTTTAATCACGCAAAAAAGTCCTAGGTCGTATACGTATGTAATTTCGCACAGAAATAGAATATAGATCATGACCATTACAAAAGTTTAGTTCCTGTAGCAATACGAAATTAATGATCTTCTATATAAATAAAAAGAGTCCTGACTGACTGACTCATCAACGCCTAGCCCAAACCCTTGGATTGGATCTAGAAAGCTGAAATTTTGCACAGAGGTTCCCTTTATAATCTAGACACGGAATAAGGAAGGATTTTTCGAAATTCAACCCCTAAGGGAGTTAAATAGGGGATGAAAGTTTGTATGGAAAATCGTCATTTTCACGCGGGCGAAGCCGCTGGCAAAAGCTAGTAGATCATAATGACATAGGAAGAGGTGGTGAGGACGGTGGTTGCCTACCGCAAGGGCTGGTGAGGTGGCTCAAGAACTTTTTGTCCAGCACAACTCTTACTATGAAATCATAAAATCGCAAAAAAGAAATTAGATGTTTCATTTATTTTGTAGACTAATGAAAATGATACACTTAAGATGATTTTTTTTAAAGATTTCTGGGTAAGTCAGTGTTAAGGTTTTTTACCACTGTGGAATTTTTAATATTATGTATTTTCATCTAAATACGGGGCTATAATAGGAACGGTAATACATGTATAAAACCCCAAAAAGAAACAAAAACACTTTCTAAATTAAAATCATTATATTATATTTTCTATTATATTACGAAGACATGTCCTGATTTTTTTTGTCTGTCGTAAAACTTTTTGTTTAAGAATCTTAGATTTCTTCTGCAGTATTTTTTCTTTAGTTGATTTTTTTTACACCTGTACGCCCCTATCAATCTTCGTAGAGACCTGGGCTTCGCTGTTGACCTAAAACCAGAAGAGTGTGAAATCAGAACAATTTTTTTTATTATTCATTACTGTTACTGTATTATTTAAATAGTAATTGGCTATTTGACTACTGTTAAAAAATCACGAAAATGTTATGTTATTTCAAAGAACTAACAGAAATAACACGGTGTGTGAAAAAAGTAATAAAATGTAATAAAGCGAGTATGATAATGACTATATAATTAATGAAGGTCCCACGGAAAGTCCCAGATATATCCCCAATATGGTCACACTACTTCAGTATGACTCCAAACAAAACCAAATAAAATTATTGCAGTAAGTCCATGAAATTCAATATAAAACTGTTTGGTCTTTACATAGTTATCTAAGTTATCATTGACTCAATCATAGGTCAAGCTTTTTATGAAGTAATTAATTGAAAATACAAAGAAATATGCAGAAATATGTTTACAATTATTCAGTGTCAAAAATCACGATTTAAACACTTACGCGTGAAATCTTATATTACCTCCTGGACACCACGTACTACCACAACCACGCACTACACAAGTTTACACCATTTTTTCAATTATAACTTTGATTACAGGAAAATATCTCAAACGAAACTGTGAACCGCAAAGTAAACAACCGCCATATTGGTACAATTTATGTTGACATGTGGGGCCAATGTTGCCACATTACCAAATCCTTAGGAAATGGGAAAATAATTCACTGATTCGCCAACCTTGTTAAGCATTCGTGACATACTATTTTGGAATTTTAATTTCAGTAATCTTAGTTTGCCCTTTTTATTTATTAGCACATTATTTGACAGTATTTAACTTCTGATTACGTTTGTGTGGTGACTCTTTTTAAAAATGTTTAAGGAGATTTTAATAACGAGATAGCAATACTATCGTCCACCCTAAAAAGAGAGGTCAGCCCACAGAGAGTGAGATAGAGAAACGTAGGTATTTGACTCAAACTTTTGCTCTAAGTGTGGCCTCCATATTTATCTATACCTTCATGCCTGCACCCAACTTTTGTTACAAAAACAACAAAGAGTATGGACTTAGGCAATTTTAGAAAAATTGAGGAATGAGGTTATACTTTGTTTTGTGTGTTTTTATTGTGAGTGATTTAAATGAAGTACCTAAATGCAAATGTTATTGAATTGAATTTAATGTTGTGTATGTATGTTTGTGACTGTGTGAATGTATTATTTCTATTGATGATTGATTGATTTTCTTTAATTTTATACGAGAACGTTGTGGTTTAAAGGAAGATATAGTGACAGAAATTGGGTAGGATAGTCTGGCGGGTTTTAAGAATTATTTTAAAATTGTGAATAGGTTTTCTACGCTTTCATAGCTTTGTGATTTCAGCCAGGATATTAGGGCCTTCTTGCATGAGTGTTGATTTAAAGGGTACATTTTTATAATTTTATTTAATTTGTTATACAGCATTGGTCCAAGATAACATTGAAATTTTTCGATAAAAGCTGTTTTATATGGAACCGTACCGTTATTCTTTCATTCGGTAACGTCAGAGATAAAAAACAAAAAAAAAACTATCATGTTTTGTCTGTGGACATCCATTTACGTCCGATGGGACTATTCTAAACTTTGTAAAACTGAAATAGAATTCATGGAACTCAAATAAATGTTTGTCCAGAGTTTCCTGTGCAGTCTTGCTGATTGGCTGTTTTTTTTTTTTTTTTTAATAATTTTGTACTGCTTCTTGTTTCTGTATTCTTAGTACTTTATGTGGCTGCTTCGTGATTGCAAGCGCCATTGCTGAGTTGGGTCTTGGGTTAGATTTTCAGTCTGTATAGACGCTTGGAAAATAGTTCGTTAGAAAGAAATTATTTTTTCAAAAAGAACATTTCATTCATCTATCTATATATATTATATATATATATATATATATATATATATATATATATTTATCTATCTATATAAATAGAAGGCAAAGCTGATTGACTGAGGATCAACGCACAGTCCAAACCCTTAGGGCTAAAAACACAAAAAAAAATTGCATTCGTATTTATCTAATGACGTAGGCATCCACTACGGAAGGATTTTTCAAAAATCATCCCCCCAAAGGCTGAAAAAAGGGGCAAAATATTGTATGGAAAATCGTCATTTATTCCCAGGCGAAGCCGCGGGCAAAAGCTATAGTTATCTTATAAAGCTGCGAATGGAATAGGTCATCTTCCGTTCAAAGTTGAAGGTAGTTCTATACTATCCCTACTCTTAGCGTGGTAGTAGTAAGTTTAAGTTTGAAAGTGATTTGTAAGTGTATTATCATCACGTCGGGACTGCGGGTTGTTCGAAAGAGATACCGTGGCCTCGGCACAAGGGCTAGAAGAAACATGGGTGAATTTTAGTCGATAGAAGTCTGACCCTCCCTACCGGTCTGCCCAGAGCGGGAGGAGACATTGTATGATTTCAAACCCCCCAAAAAAAAAAGTATTTCTATTTTGTTTGTTAAAATTTTCTTTATGTATGTATGAGTAAGTGCCGTTGTTGGTTCTACGTCCTCACTCTGGTCACGTCAGATTGGTTGATGCAATTGAAGAGGGAAAAATATCAATACGAAAAGGATCAATATAGTAAAATATCAATTTGAAAACTTGTGCATCAAAAATCACATCAATGACATCACCAGTGGCGTTATATCCATCTAACTCAGAAGAAGAATCTTTCTCGTAAAAATTAGATTATACCGCGATATTTTCTCCCGCAAAAGAAGTTGTGTTCATAAAAGTAACAATGAAGTGCCTATTTCAATGAATGTAACGTTGAATTTTATTTGTACCTTTCAGTAAAGTTACCGTACGTTGATATTGTTACTTTTTCAGACTATAAGCGGCTTTGGTAGTATTGTCAACAGCTACTGTATACCTTTATTGTTCTTGGAAAGGCAAAGTTTTAAATCCGTGGGTATCACACTCAGGGGTTTAAAGGAATATACGAGTATAGAAACATAACATAACATTTCAAGAATTTCGGATATTCGCTTTCAAAAATTTCGGATATTCGCAGTAGCAGTGTGGAGGTTGGATTTGCCCGGTTGATACGCAGCTACACTTCTGACTAATCCTTCTGGATTGCAGGAATTATGTTATATACTTACGTTATTAATTTAAAAAAAGAAGATTTTAGAGGCTGTCTACTTTCCTTGTCGTCAAAATGACCACTTCCAGTCTTACCGGATGCAGCTAACTACAAGTATTTTACATGGAGGGACTGCCTACCTGACTTTCATAGCCCCGTTAGTACTGACTGGGTAATACGAAACCTTTTTTTTTTTTGAGCGTGATAAATCATCAAATGACTCTTCCCACTCTGGGCAGAGCGGACTCGTTGTCGACTTTCAGACCACTGACACAGAATACATAATAGTACTACATACAGAAGGGACACTCCCTTCCCCGCGCTCATATTAAATACCGCACCTCACCCCGCACTTCGAGGTAGTCGTCGCCGACTCTTGAGCAATGGCTCGCGCTCGTATTAGTCGTCGTTCGGTTTTCGCGACGCAGACCGTTGCACTTTCCGCGCCATTTTTTAGGCTACGACAACCCTGCTAGAGTTTACGCACACATTTGCACGTGCAAGTCGTGCACAAACGTTATTTGTTTATGTAGTAGTAATAGGTAATTATTTTGCGGGCGTTGTATGGAGTGTCCGAGGTGTGCCACTGACTACCAGTTAAGGCAGTCAAAGATCTACAAATGATAGCCGAGAGGTTTCACGTGCTTTCCGAGGCACGGAGGAAACTCGGTACCCATATAATGGGTGTTCAGCCATCCATGGCCCAGCCTAGGCAGACAAGGCATAACCGAGCGGCTTATTGTATTCTAGCTGATGCCCGCGGTTTCAACCGCGCGGATGTCGGTTATCGCTACCGATGCAGGTAACAACATTGTATGGAAGTTTGACATTTCAAAGAGTCAATTTACTCTCTCAAATTAAAAACCACACCTTAGACCTACTATAATCGTAACGCGACCAAAAGTAATATTTTCGTAGCCCCCTTTCAACCCCTTGAATAAAGTTTTTTTTTATTTTTAAAAAGTAGCCATGTCCTTTCTCGGGTATCAAAATATCTCCATACCAAATTTCATGCAAATTGGTTCAGTAGTTTAGGCGTGATTGAGTGAGAACAGACAGACAGACAGAGTTACTTTCGCATTTATAATATTAGTATGAATAGGTACTGCCAGTTAAAATCACAATAGTGATCATTGACCCACCTAAGCCTGTTCATTAGTGTTCATGTCATGAATCGTCATTTATCGTGATCTTCAACATTTTTTCTAATGAAAAACGATACATGATTCATTTGTTTTGTGTGAGGGAAAGGGCAATGACCGCTATTGCAATCTTAATTGGCCACAAACTACTTGATGACTCAAAAATGTGACCTACAAAAAAAAAACCGGCCAAGAGCGTGTCGGGCCACGCTCAGTGTAGGGTTCCGTAGTAACAATTCTTTTTTTGTTTGAAAAAGATACGTTCAGGATAATAAAATATGTAAACGAAGTTAAAAAAAATGTTTGCTTAAACGATTATACTACAAACTTAGTCCAGAAATTATTTTGTACAACTTTTTGTCTTTTTTGTACAAAAACTGTTTCCATCCAAGTTCAAAATGATTTTCCTAGAAAGTCCTTATAAAGTTCTACTTTTCAGATTTTTTTCATATTTTCTAAACTTATGGTTCAAAAGTTAGAGGGGGGGGGGGGGGGACACATTGTTTTTTACTTTTGGAGCGATTATTTCCGAAACTATTGATATTATCAAAAAATGATTTTAGTAAACCCCTATTCATTTTTAAATACCTTTCCAACAATATATCACACGTTAGGGTTGAAATTAAAAAAAAAAACACTTCCCACTTTACATATAGGGGGGCTACCCTAATAAAACATTTTTTTCCAATTTTTATTTTACCACTTTGTCGGCGTAATTGATACACATATTGGTACCAAATTTCAGCTTTCTAGTGCTAACGGTCACAGAGATTAAGCGAGGACGGACGGACGAACAGACAGACATGGCGAAACTATAAGGGTTCCTAGTTGACTACGGAACCCTAAAAATAAGAACAACATTAGATTTGTTAAAAGGGGGAACAAAAAAAATTGGTTCCTGTTAGAACACGTAAGTCTGAACTAACGATGGTAAGGTCAACATCGCTGGGAGCAGGTGTCGCTCGGTCGACAGTGTGTAACAGCCTTACTGGGAACTGACAGATTTAGCTTTAGGCTTCCTGCACATGTACGACTACTGACTAATTAGGTGATGTTTAATTTGTGGGCTGAAAAGGCATTTCAACTTCTAAATCGACATTATTCGCCAATTTTCAAGTTTTTTGGGGTGGCACAGTCTAGTCGTATTTTTTTATTTCCATATTTTTTTTATCGCTACCTCGACAAACACCTACTTTCTAGTCATATCATATTTCACACAGTGAAGTTTTCCTTTAGTAGACTTTGCCTACTGTTTCCACCATTCCCATTCACTCTCAAAAGTTTCTTCATGACATTTTTCCCAAGTTATGTTCATAGTTCCCGTCACCCATTTTTTACATTGTATGAACCCAAAAATCAGTATGTTCCTAATCGAGTCCTGGGAACACTTAAAACGTATGAGATTCACCAAATAAATAACTCATAACTTGTAAGAAATAATTAAATCACACTGAAATTTACCAAATGACAGTATTCGTAGCCGCTACGCTATTGTAGCACTGGCTACGGCGTAGCCCTACGGCTACGAAGCGGTGCGTAGCAAATTGCAAGGGCTCAGATTCACTTTGATCAATCACCTTATTGGATTTGTCCTAAAGTTCAAAATATATTTTGTACAATCAAACAACTTTTGCCAACCCAAAGAAACATAGGACAAGGGCTGGAAGATAATGATGAAATAACTTTCTAGATATTTTATTGACAATCTAGGAAAAATCTTTGTTTTTAAAAGTGGGAAATCATAAAATGACTCCTTCCACTCTAGGCAGAGCTAGAGTGTCAGACTTCTACTGACTAAAGACCACCCATTTACCTTCTTAGCCTTGTATCGAGGCCGCGGTATCTATTTCCATTTTCTTTTTAACAACCCGCAGCACAGACGAGAATCTAGGAAAAACCTAAGTTCGATTTCACACACAATGGTCGGTTAGAATCTCGTAAAAGCGAGCTCATTACATAAGTGCGAATAAGTGATCAGTGACGCATAGTAACTATCCACTGTGTTCACAGAGTAGTTAGAAAACAGAAGAACATGCTTCCAAAAACAAAAAGGTGCCTTCTTCGAAAAAAAAAATGATCGAGAAATGGCAAATTAATCTAGTCTACAAGACTTTATTACTTTTCGTCTCGATCATTATAGATCAGGCAAACTATGACCATCGAAAAATGCGAATAAAGATGTCAGGTAGGCACTTCAAATTTTATTGAAAGTTCGCATTCGCAATATTTATTTACACCTGTGGTATTTACACTGACTGTGAACGCAACGCCATCGACCGGGACTAATGATATTTCTCACATTCAACTCGTAAATTGAATATGCGAGATTTACCGTCGATATACGGCTGTGCACTCCATTGGCTTATCACTCCGTGATTAAAGCCCATATATCGGATGAAGAGGTTCCCTTAATCACTATTGAAATGTTTCTGCTACTCGTATTACATATGTATAGTTAATAAAATGATTCAATCACAGTCCTCGGTTAATGATCTAATAGATTCTAGGTTGTAATAAAATTAACATGCTTGGACTACATATTTTTTATGTCTTAGAATTTTATTAAATTCACGAGTAACAGATGTAGGTACGATTCGAATCTTTCATTTGCTATTTTTTGCGTAATTTCTGCCGCGTTTTCCCATCATTTCGCAGTAGCCGCTACGGAGTCTCAACAGAACATTACTAACATACAAAATATCCGTTTCAAATTCCTAATTACCTTCAGACATAATTATAATGATATTGATCATGTCAGTCTAAAATCTTATATTTCAAATAATAAAATTAATATTATCTATAACACTTAAAATGAGATATGTATCTGGTTTTCTGTTTGTTTTGAGATACCGATAATAAACATGGTACATAACCCGATTGCCGTGTTAGTTTTAGTGGATTATCATAAAGACACTAAAACTAACACGGAAACGACGACTTCGTTTTGTCTTTTGTGTTGACATGACATGATGTTAACACAAAAGACCGGACAAGTGCCTTACACTAAATGTTGGGGCGTAACTCCCAACTGTGAAAATATTGTGTTGATGTTGTTAGTGGGATGTTATGTTGATATGAGCGGAGAGGTTTTTCCTGCCATTCCCGAATTTGTTGCAATTGTTGGTCTGCGGGAGCTACCCAAATAGCGCGAAACATCTTCTCAATGTCCGCTGTAAACGCATATTTGTATTGCCTCCATTTCATTAATAATGTTTGTAAGTCTTGTTAAACCACTACTATTAATACTATTAACGGGATATTTACCACGTTTTCTTACTGTTTCGAGTTCTTGTTAAACCACTTTCACGTTAAGGCGAATTTAGCAGCGCGACAGTCGCGCGACTATAAACAAGGCTTGTTATGGCTGTTCTTAAAATGTGAAGGAATGCTGTACTATCGCACTTCTAAAGTCCTAATCTGAAAGCGGCTTTAGAGAAAAAGTCGTGCCAACAATCGTTAAAGTACAAACAGCTTAACATATTCCGTTCCATGTCCCAATGTGGGTAGATTTATCTCTGATTTCTATCGGGTGGCCAGGGAGCGCCTGTGCCATATCACCCTCCCCACTACTTGCACCATTATGTCTTATTCCCAAACAGGGAATTCTCACTTTGCTTGCGTTCTGCTCGGTTAATATTTAATTTTCTTCCAGGAAATAATAGTGACAGTTAATGTATTGTTGTTATTTTTATTCTTTACTTGGTTTCCCCACGCGAGCGTAAGCTCGCGTTGAAGAAAATATTACACAGGAACTTACTGCTCCTACCAGGATAATTGGAATCTATCCAATGTCTTAAACCAGATCATGGTATATCCGTGTACCAAACACACAGATCCGTTCAATCATTAACGCCCGTCTTATGCAGATATTTTTATGCAATAGACACGAATATAAATGGAGTAAGAACCGTCAAAGAAAGCAAAGCTTTTTTATTATTAGATACATGTGTACCCTCATGTGGTAGAGTTATGTATTATTGACTGTGGTACTGTCGCTTAATATCATTTTTAAAAGGAAATTAAAGCTGCGGTTTTATTTAAAATGAGTTTATTATTTCTGCAAAAACAAATTATTTGTTCAGTAGATAAGAGAATTCTTAATGAAAATAAGATGATGTATTTTTCTAATAGTTTTTATTGTCAGAAATCGTGAACATTGGATAGAAGGTTGTGTATTAAATACCTTTATACTGATTTAGGTTCTAATTTTATATCTTCTATACCTAAGTGGTAGTTCTAAAAATATTTTTATTTTATAATTTGAAATACCTTTACCCTCTACTTTAAATATCACAGTAGGTCGTGATCTTTTATGGTGTGATTTGAATAAATAATACGAAAACCACAAGAAGTTGAACTTAAGTATTGTCATTAATCACTTCGGTTGTTAATATCAGTTTAATGGCCATCGGTTTTGTGCGGTATTCGGACCGAAATTGTTCATAATGTGCTAGCTTATTTATAAAATTTATATTTTACACAATATTATTTTTTATACAGAATATATTTTAATTTATTTTGTTCATGTGAGAGTGTTTGCTTGTTGCGATGATATTTAATATTTTTGGATATTCACGATTATGAAAAATTTCGAGATTATGTTTCAAGTGAAACATATATACAAAGTAGACTAAAGGACATGGTTGTGGTATGGGCATGTGATCCGGAGGAATGTGGAAAATGTCGTCATTTTTTTAAGTACGAATGTGAGTAGAGTAAGCCCAAAGAAACGATTTTGGACTGTGTAAAGGGTGATATGATATGGCAAAAAGAGGTGTTTAATGATATGACGATTATGGAAGTAGGAGTCATGCTGCATCGACCCCAAATGAATGGGAAACGGGATGGAGATTAATGAGACAGAAGGACAATGTCTGAGAAAATCCTGACCAACCTCACGACATTCTACCTTTCCCGTATGTAGAATCCCTTCAATAATACAATACGTAAAACTCTTACGCAACACGCAATTCCTACTTATTTGGCTTGAAATCATTTCTTCATGGTGCCAATCACGTGGCATACTCAAATGTTTCTTTTTCATTTCCATAACTTAGTTTCTTTACGGATTAGGGAAAAGTTTTAAAGAATACATATTGCAACATACCCCGGGCCCCTCGTTCCGAAGTACTTAACGATTGACTTATAATTTTATTGCGAGTTACGAAGGGTAAAGTTTTACCTAAGTGAAGCCGGACAAATGCTAAAAATGTGTGCAAGAAATTATTGTAGGTAACATGAGAGGGGAGGCCGGAAGGAGTTTTGTTATGTTGCGATTTCGAAATTACTGATTGATTTTCTGCATGCTATTGGTTAGGTTAGTTATTTGATTACATAATAAAGGGTGTCCAGCAAATAAGTTTCGATTTTTAAATTCAATAAAAAATTTACCAAAAATCGCATAGCGTTTATTACAGTTTTTAAGTGTAACATTAAGTGTGTGTTTATTGTGTAGCGGGTTTCATTATTTTTAATAATATCATCCAAAAAATATTCACTTTTCGCTACGAACTCTTGTAAATGTACCTACTCTCATATTGGCAATTACGCGTGAGCAAAGCGCTGGAGAGATGGAGGCGATTTCACTTCGGATATCTTCTTGTTGGGCAGCTATGGAAGCCTTAAATGACGAATTAGATAGAATGTTGGAGTTGGACGTGGTAACACCTAGTGACAGTCCGTGGAATAATCCCGTTCTTAATTACTAATTCCGACCTAACTTCCGGAATATAGGAATTCTTCCTATATTCCGGGAATTAGGTCGGAATTGGTAATTGGGGCTCGAACCCACGACCATTTTAGGAGCGTGTCGACGAACAGTATATTGCTACGTTGATGACATTATTATTTGTAGCAGTTGAGCTGCTGAGTTGAACAGCTTGACATCCGGCACATTATATGATACCTGAAGTTCGTCGACACGCTCCAAAAATGAACATGGGTCCGTGGTCCCATTAAACCTAAGGTTCCACTTAGCCACATTCTTATCGCCAGAACATTCCGTCACTGCCACTGGTTCGACCTGCGGCTCACACTGTTCGGACATGATCATCCTATTGCATTTGTAAGTTATTCAGTAATATTATTTCGACTGAGTAAGCTTTAATTGCAATCCGAACAGTGTGAGCCGCAGGTCGAACCAGTGGCAGTGACGGAATGTTCTGGCGATAAGAATGTGGCTAAGTGGAACCTTAGGTTTAATGGGACCACGGACTCACGTTCAGTTTTGGAGCGTGTCGACGAACTTCAGGTATCATATAATGTGCCGGATGTCAAGCTGTTCAACTCAGCAGCTCAACTTTATTACAGTACACTCGAGGGTATAGTGCTCAAACCCAATAAGTCCGAAATTGACACTTTTGAGATATTCAATATTTAAGTTTTAGGGACAAAAATACCTATGTTATTCAAATAATATCGTTATAATGAGTATTTGTGGTAAAAGTGGATATGTTGAATTAGAGCAAACCAGTATTTTAGAGTTTCTGAGGTAGTCCATTTTGTCATAGTAAAAATATTAGTTACAAAGGGTACCGACTTATTGGGTTTTATATCTAGTGATTTAAACATTTATTATGTACTTTAATAAATGGTTTATTAAAAAAATCACAATAAAATACAAGATAAATCATTCTTCGTTACTTTCGAAGGCTGTAGGTTTGGTGTAAGTCTTCATACCACGTATCCATGCATGGAGTTCCTCTGGTATGATAATGTTACGACAGTCACCCAGAATCTTCAAAAAACCGAATTGATAACTGTGTAGAACCTACAAGAGTCGGGTACATTCGAGACACGGATAGTATCCGTACTAAGAGTCAGCGACAACAGGGTATGGACCAAAGGCGATTTGGAGACTCCCCGACACAGACACCGGATGGTGTCCAGCCTACGTCAGAGCCAGTCGCTGGCCCATCCGGAGCTACTCCAGCAGGAGCGGTGCCTGACTTGTCTGCCTTAATGGCGCTGCTGCAAGACCAGACCAGACACGTCGTCAGGAGGACCAGGCACGTCATCAGGAGTACGAGTATCAAGTTTGACGTAGGCTCGCCAGTTGCAGGAGCAGTTGCAACGGGATAAGGAGAAGCAGGCTTGCAGTCAAGAGGAGCCGGCTCGCCCTTAAGAGGAACAAGTCCGGTGCCAAGAGTAACAGATGCTCCTATCCTAATAAAGGATCTTCACGCATCAGTTGGCAAACAGCTGAACGTGATGAAGGAGCAGGTACAGCAGCACAACAACCGTATCGCAAAGGCCGAAATTCAGATTGCCGATGTGAAGAAGGCCTTGAGTGAAATTAAGTTTGGAGACGAGGCTGTGACTTTAGTGATTGCTGCACCGTCGGTATGCGGGCTTAAAGTCTGCCATTTGATGGTACATTTTCGTGGTCGGCCTATAAAATTCAATTTGAGGCCGTTATGAAAGTGAATGGGTGCCATGACTGCGCTCACTTTGGGTCTCCGAGACCAGGCCCTTACCATTCTTGAGGCACTCGGCAAGGATGTGAGCTACGAACAGCTACTGGAGGCATTAGACTCCAGATACGGCGACGCGCACCTGGAGCACGTTTTTCGTGCTAAATTAAGGGATCGCGTTCTACGTAGTGCCGAGAACTTACAGCAGTGGGCCCTGGAAATTGAAAAGCTAGTTCAGAAAGCATACCGGTCCGCCCCTGCACTTATTGATGAATATCTGGTACAGGGGTTCATAGACGGAATACGCGATTTAGAAGTTAGAGCCGCTGTGAGACTTGGGCATCATGAGACGCTGAAAGACGCCTTGGTCCATGCATTAGAAGTAGAGGCAGTGAGGCATGACCACCGTACGCACCGCGTCGGGGAGGTTGTAGCGTCACCTGTACGCGACCGCCCGCAAGGATACAGCCCTAGCTGCTACACCTGTGGAGAAAGGGGTCATCCTCGATCAAGCTGTCCTAAGCGCAGCTCACCAAGAGAAGATCAACCCCCACAGTGAAGGGTGGCTGAAGTGACTGCCTAGCCACAGCAGGGAAACGAGTAAATGCCAGGACTGGGGTGCGGGTACTGGCTGGTTTTGAAAGAACGCCGAGGATGTCGATCTCACAAGCACACGACGGGAACAGTCTGACCATCAACGGCGAAATCAACGGAACTCCATGCAAACTGACGTTGGATACTGAAGCTTCTCACATGGTCGTCAATTCTCACCTGGCAAACGGTTTCTTGGGGACTACTTTAATAACCACGAATGTCTTCAATTACTAACAGCTACCGGTCAGCACATAACCGTCCGAAGCAGGAGGTGGAGTTAAAATTGGGTGATAGAGTTAACATTGTCATCGTGGCCGACATAGTGGACGATTGCATCTTGGGCTTGGACTTCATGCGGAAATATCGTTGTGAGATCGACATTGACCAAGGAGTGTTGAAATGTGGTTCCGAGGAAGTCTTCATGTAAGGTGCACCATCAGGGAAAGTGTGTGTGTGCTTGAAGGAAATTGTTCATCTTCGCAACCAAACTGCTTTGTTTGTTCTTCTTCGAACAAAGTTTGAAGAAAGTTAGTTGACGAAGAGAGCTAATACCATATAACTAAACGTAACTTGTTATTTTTCAAATTTTATTCGAACAATACAACCCGACAAATACACTTGTTTTGATTTAGCTTTTGGTTTAATTTGTTTTTTTTTATCTACGTATTTAAAGATAAAACCCGATAAATACAAATAGTGATTATTACCTCTAAACCGTTGGGTAATTTTAGTTAAAATTATTGAACAGTCAACACCAATAATAAGCTTTATGTGGTTTAAGCGTGATATTAAAATATGATGTTAACAAGACAACACGCTTTATAGGGTACCACTTTTTAAGTCTTGGCTAAATGAGGTGACTTTATTGGGTTAATACCTAAAGTAATTTTCTTTATAATGCGAATTTCACTTATTGGATTAGACCACTGGAAAGAGCGTCAAAAATACATTAAGATGTACTAATAAAACGATTTTAGATTTTTTGGCACTTATTGGGTTTGAGCACTATACCCTCGCACTTTGTATTTAATGCAACAAGAAAAAGTCACATGGCGTTATCTCTGGCGATCGTAGTGCCCAGGGTATGTCACTGAACTTGCTTAATATTTTCCAAGGAAAAAAAAAACAAGCACAGAAGACCCTCCTTGCTATACTCAGCAGTAGGAGTATAGCAAGGAGGTGGAGTCAGTGAGGCAGGGCTAATAATTATGATGATGGTAAGTAAACGGTAAGTCTGAAAGTGGCGCCAGTGAATGAAAAGTTGATTGGTAATCGATTGTCGTGGTATGGACATGTGATGCGAAGGAATGAAGGAAATGTTGTGAGGAAAATGTTGAGTATGAATGTAGATGGCTATAAAAGCAGAGGAAGGCCAAAGAAACGATGGATGGACTGTGTGAAGGATGATATGGCTAGAAAGGAGGTGACTGCTGAGATGACGAGAAATAGGGAAGTATGGAAGAAGAAGATATGTTGCGCCGACCCCAAATGAATTGGGATAAGGGCAGGAGAATGATGATGATGATGATGGTAAGTAAACGGTAACATTCACTTTACTTAACTAATTTGTCTAGAATAACCTTATTTACTAGAGAATTGAAAAACAAGCCTACTGATCTCTCAAAATTAGATACTACAGTAAATGTTTTGGCAAGCAGGTGCCGTAGTACTCGCAACTGCATCCATGGATTACAAAATGTTTGAACGAAAAGAAAACAAAAGGAGATTCAAAGATTGCGTTCTGGAGTTTCTGCCAACCAGGAAGAAATAAAAATAAAAAGTATCACAGTATAATCTCATAGAAGAACTCGTGGCTAGATAATAACATCCATTCGGATCAACCTTCAGGTTAAACCGGGTTCGGGTAACCGCCTATTTCATATCGAGTTTCCTCCGGTCCTCGGAAAGCCCGTTAAGCCATTGGTCCCGGCTGTCATTTCCAGATCTTAGCGGTCGTAACAGATAGTCACTGTCCTGAAAGTCTGACAACCAGTCTTACCAACGGGTGTCATATTATCCACTACTAACTGGGTTGTAGAGGTCAGATAGGCTGTCACTCCATGTATCTACAGTACTGGTATTCAGATGAATCCGGTTAGATTGGAAGCCGACCCCAACATAGGAAAAGGCTAGGCAGATGGTGACAGTATGAACTAACCTTAAGATTCCAGTAATTTCGTCATCTAGACATTTCCAGAAACAATAGATCGCGTATCTCCCAAAAATTCCCCCCAAATGTTTGGTATATGTTTGATAATTGATTACGGGTCCCATACTCCCATCCTGACGTCTAATTGTCCCCTTGTCTCCATTGATGGATAACACATGGCTCACACCATGACAGATTGGTTTTGCCTAACAAAACCTTCGGTACATTTACTAATTAGATGTACACATTTTCGTATGAAATGAAACATTTATAAATTGTTTGTCTCTTTCCGGTGTTTACTTAAATGTTAATTGGGAAGAAGATATTAATTTGGGGTGCTAATGTTGAAGGCGGCAACGTAAAGTGTTTATATTACTGTGCAAATTGAATAACAAAGGTTCAAGTTCTTGTAAAGGGCTGGCCCATTGTAAAATAAAGTCTTTGCTCTTCCGCAAATTGATACATCATCATCTGCCTAGCCTTTTCCCAACTATATTGGGGTCGGCTTCCAGTCTAACCGGATGCAGCTGAATACCAGTATTTTACATGGAGCGACTGCCTATCAGACCTCCACAACCCAGTTAATACTAGTTAATACGATACCCTTTGGTAAGACTGGATGTCAGAATTTCAGGTCACTGACTACCTGTAACGACTACCAAAGATCTATATATGGCAGCCGGGACCAACAGCTTAACGTGCTTTCCGAGGCACGGAGGAAACCCGGCATGTCGGGTGGTCACCCATCCACAGACCGACCTAGGCAAGCACAGCTTTACCTAAAGATCGACCCGAGTGGCAGTTCTTATTAAGCCACGAGCTCCTTCCGCAAATTGATACAAATACAGGGATAATGTGGATCACGATTTTTAAGTTGTCTTCATCATCATCAGCATCATCCACAGCACGAATTCACCCACTGCGCCAATCTCCGGATTCCTGTGCCAGCCTCATACAGGATTTTCCCCAAGTTGCAATGTCTTCTGCCATGTCCATCTCGCAGCTGATCAACCTACATATCAAGTCATTATCTTACATTCATACATACATAAAGTAAAGTCACGTCCTTTTTGCTGTGGGGGTAGGTAGAAACCACATAACGCCACCTGCTACGATATACGGAGGAGTCATTTGATGATTTCCCAACCTTAACAAAAAAAGGTTATATTACAGTTCGTAGGTATAGTAAACTAGCTTTTGCCCACGGCTTCGCCCGCGTGAGGCCGCGTGGATGTCGGTTTAACTACAAAAATGACGATTTTCCATACAAACTTTCGTCCCCTATTTAACTCCCTTAGGGGTTGAATTTCCAAAAACCCCTTCTTAGTGCTCCCCTACATTATAATAGGAAGCCGTGTGCAAAATTTCACATTCCTAGCCCCAGTAGTTTCGGCTGTACGTTGATATGTCAGTCAGTCAGTTCTCCTTTTATATAATATATAGATGACGACGATTAAACAACTTGAAAGCTTCGACGGCACGGTTGGCGCAGTGGCTCAAGCAGTTGACTGCTGCGCTACGTGTCGCGGGTTCGATCCCCGCACGGAACAAATATTTGTATGACCTACAGATAGTTGTTCCGGGTCAGGGTTTTGTGTATGTGAGTTTACATGTTTGTGAACGCACCCACGATACAGGAGAAATTCCTAGTGTGGGGCAACGTTTTTTAAAAAAAAAAAAAGGTCAGTGTCTCTTTTAAATACCAGAATAACTTTAACTTAAGCGGACTTCAGACAGCCTATGATAAATATGATCATTATATACCTACCTGCATATGGCTATTGTCTCAATGTGTGCCAGTACCACAACCCACATGTTGACCTTTGCGAGTGTCAACTTTAGAAACACTCTGTCTCAGCCATTATTCCGTTTTTCTGTTATTAATTCTCCTTATTTTCATGAAGAATGGTGTTATCTATGCCACCATTTGTGGCACTTTAATTAATCTGTTTTATACTCTACAGTTGGTTGGTTTATCGCTACTGCTGAGTATGAAGTCCTGATCCTGAGTTAAATTTCTGGGTTTGGAAATTGATATTTGGGTTTGTCCATGAAGAATTTCTCTATAATAGTCACGGATTCTGGATTTGTGACCGATTAATGTCAATACGTTCGCCTTCTATTACATAAGACTTAAACGGAACTGGCCAAATGTGAGTGTGTACTATCAAGTACATCTCTGCCAATCGCTTTAAGGATACAGGCGTGATGTGTATCCCATCGGGGCTTCGGGTTCCGTCGGGTCTGCGAGTCCCGTCGGGTCTGTGGGTTGTTCGAAAGAGATACCGCGGCCTCGGCACAAGGGCTAAGAAGGAGCATGGGTGGTTTTTAGTCAGTAGAAGTCTGACACTCCCTTCCGCTCTACCCAGAGCAGGAGGGGTTATTTCATGATTTCCCACACCCAAAAAAAAAGGCGTGATGTGTGTAATAGTACATTGTTACCTTAGGGGTGAAACGAACTTATTTAGTCCCCGAGACGGGGTTTGGCGCCTGAGCGCAGCGAGGGCGCTAATAGTTCGAGGGACTAAATAAGTCTTTAACCCGAGGTAAACACTGTGCTTTTCATTACGAATACAAGGAAAGTTGATGGGAACAGGCTTGCGCCCAATTACCTAAATCGAAAGAATGAAGAAAGAAAAGGTATTTATAGATTTCACAAAGGACAAAAAATAATAAAAAAGTAAACATAAGAGAACCACTTAAAATCAGTTAAATCTAATCGGTGGATGGCAATAGTCTTGGTCCTAATTACATCGGTTGGGGGCAATAGGCTGGCCCCCAATTACATCAGTTGATGGCAATAGGCTTGCTCCTCAATACATTGGTTGATGGCAATAGGCTTGCCCCCAATTACATCAGTTGATGGTAATAGGCTTGCTCCTAATTACATTGGTTGATGGCAATAGGCTTGGTCCCAATTACATCAGTTGATGGCAATGGGCTTGCTCCTAATTACATTGGTTGATGGCAATAGGCTTGGTCCCAATTACATCAGTTGATGGCAATGGGCTTGCTCCTAATTACATTTGTCGATGGCAATAGGCTTGCACCTAATCACATCAGTTGGTGGCAATAGGCTTGCTCCCAATTACATCAGTTGATGGCAATGGGCTTGCTCCTAATTACATTTGTTGGTGGCAATAGGCTTGCACCTAATCACATCAGTTGGTGGCAATAGGCTTGCTCCTAATTACATTGGTTGATGGCAATAGGCTTGCTCCCAATTACATCAAATAATATGACAGCTGTCAGTTATAGAAAGCGATTCTCCCTAGGGCTGAAAAGTAGTACTTTCAACCCGCTCCGCAGGCATGTTATGACCTACTTTAGTGTTGCAGCAGAACTCTGCTTCCGCTTCCGCTTCTGCAGAAGTTCCGCAAGCTTTTTCACTTCTGTTTCCGTTTCTGGTTCCGCAACTTTTTAACAGAACTCTAAACGGAGAATACAGCGAGGAGCGCGGGGGTGGGGGCGCGTGAACGACGACATGACGGAATCGGCCCGTGCGGGGGGCCGTTGACGGGGGCGGTACGCAAACGTGTCACGACTACCAAATACAAATTCTACAAATCTGAAAAAAAAAACTTTGTTTTTTCTTCATAGTATTAACACTTCCGCTTCCGCTTCCGCTTCCGCATCCGCATCCGCTAAGATTTACTTTTAACATCTGTTTCCGTTTCTGCTTCCGTTAAGACACTTCCGTTGCATCACTAACCTACTTTCAGAGTATGAGTAATGAAAAAATAAATTTTACAGTAGACACTCACCATGTCGTCATACTAACGACAACATGACTTGCCTTTTTGCACTGTAAAACAGCTATATCAATAAAAATATGAATTTCTTTCGATTCTAGCTTCCGAGACAAATGTTCGTGAACAAACAATAATCGAGTATTATGAACATCGGAAAGCCAACCGAGACATAGATACAATAACTGGAAATATTATTGAAATCCCAAAGCTTGATACTAGTGATGTGAAAGTCTTTTTAGTCTTTGGTACACTGGACCCGCTTGCTACTGGACCCGCGTCAAACTGTGAACAAATTCACCAAGTCAAAATGTTACTTGTTCAACTGATCCCGCGGGTCCATTTCGAGTGGGTCCAGTTGACCCAACTAGGCAAAGGCGGCTTAACGTAAGCGTAAGTATCGACTCGAGGGGCAATTATTATACTAGCTCGCCGTCCGGCCGTCGTCATGACGGCAACAGACCGTGTCGACGGCGCGTTCGTGTTCCACGCGCGCCTCAAAGAGATGTCAGCAACATGGAAGCCCCGCAAGGGCCGACGCCCGTCGGGGCTGTGGATTATCTAAAGGATAACGCGGCTCCGACACAAGGGCGAAGAAGGAACATGGGTTTGGTTTTTAGTCAGTAGAAGTCTGACACTCCCCTTCGCTCTGCCCAAGAGCCCCTTCGATGATTTTCCACCCAACAAAAAAAAAGGGGGCAATTATTATTAAAAACTTAAAACAGTGCAGTGTTTGAACATTGACGCACACATCGTGTATTCGTTTGGAGTTGTAAGCGCAGCAGGGCAACTGAGGCTCAGTTGCCTCATACCTCGTCATACTGACGCGCGCTTTTCGATCTTCGTAAAGTATCTCAGTTGCAGTATGTACCGTGTGTAAAATAAACAAATAACAGACTTGGAACCTTTTAATTATATCTGTACAAATCACTTAATTAAAAAACTAAATTGTTTATACATTAACCACAAAAAACAAACGCACCTTCAGTACTTTCTTTACCATAAAACACCCCCGCAATATCATCCTTTGCACAGTCCATCCAATAGTTTCTTTGGTCTACTCTTTTAATATCCACATTCATACTCTTCTTCTTATCGTGTGGGCAGTAAGGTCTAACGACCCCACACACCCTAGTGTCAGAGTTTCTAAACCGCCGCAAGGGCCTCTGACATGGTTTGACGACCGCCATTTGGCGGCCGGGACCACCGGCTTATATACGTGCCTTCCGATGCACGGAACCATCTTTTTATCAGACAATCAGGTGATTCAAGCCTGCAATGTCCTAACCAAACTGGAAACAACTTTACAAAGTATGATTCCCGTGGGAATCGAACCCACGACCACCGGGTCACAAGGCAAACGCCTAAACCACTCGACCACGGAGGCAGTTCATACTCAATTCATACTCAAAGCTCGCAACATTTCCTCATTCTTTCGCATCACATGCTCAGGCCACGTCAACTGATTACTACACAGCCTTTCAGTCATCAGCGTCACTTTCAGGTTTCACCCTATGCGCCTACTCATTTCCTGAATTTGCGAAACACCACACACCATCCTAAGCATTTTCATCTGACGGCACGGTTGGCGCAGTGGCTCAAGCAGTTGACTGCTGCGCTACGTGTCGCGGGTTCGATCCCCGCACGGAATAAATATAACGGCGCGCGATAAATTAGTTGATTTATTTTAACAGTTTTTATGAGTTGTAATCGATTATTTTTACTCTGTGGTGTAAGAATTATTTCTTTATTGGTAATTTTAATTTAGAGCGGGTAACACCGAATGGAGTTGTGAATGTCATGGCGGTGGTGACGGACACTTTTGATGCGACCGTGAGCCGAGGCACATGCACAAACCCATTGGCTCTAAAGTAAAGTTTAATTATTTTCCTTCCCGTATTTAAATCAGTAATTATTATTGTAATCATTAGTGATTTTGGTGAAGTTTTGTTAGAATGTTAAAAGTTAAATTAAGTGAGATATTTTGTGAGTATTATTTTACAACTACCTGCACCTACACGTCCATAATGGAGGACCATCAGATGACGATAAACAGCGACACGTGGTGTCTCAGCCGCTCGAGAATCCGTCATCAGAAGTGGGCTCTGAATCTCACTGCGCACAATGTTCGAGATCCAGCAGCGGAATATGATGCAGTTGATCGAGGCTATAAGAACACCAGCCTCATCATCCAAGATCGGTCTGCCAGAAATCAACCCAGAGCAGCCAGACTCTGATCCACGTGCAAGTGCAGGTGCAAGTGCAAGTGATAGTGCAAGTTTAAAGTGAAAGTTGATAGAAACACCAAACCTACCAAACTTTGACTTGATTTGAATCGTTTCAAACCACGGAATGTTCCTAGGTTCCTACATGCAAATGTCGTGTGTGTGCGTGTGTGTGTGTCATGAGATTGCCACCAGTAAGGGACAAATGACTTCGACGGGTACCCTTTCGACGGGTAACCAAACAAAACAAGTGATTTGTTTCCGTTATGGTGAAAGTGGGCCAGGGTATTTCACCAAAAAAATCTAATTAGTCCATCTGTTAGATTATCGAAAAATATTAGATACGTGTTTTTTGTTTTTTCAAATAAATAAAAATTGACGGAAATAAAACGTGTCAAAGATCATGAGTGGGGGCTTTTGACATCACTTTGTGGGTAAAAAAGTACTAACCTTGTGACGTCACACGACTTGACACGACTTTTCGAAGCACTGTATCGTCCTCTTCTTTTGTTTGCGTGAAAAAAGAAAAAATACGTGTCCTTTATTTTTTGAAAATCTATCTGACGGACTAATTAGATTTTTTTGGTGAAATACCCTATTGTCATCGTGGCAATTCGCGCATGGGCGGCGCGTCCTCTGCAGGCCATGCGGCGCGTCCTCTGCGAGCCATGCGGCGCGACTTCTGCGGGCCATGTGGCGCGTCTTCTGCGGGCCATGCGGCGCGTCCTCTGCGGGCCATGCGGCGCGTCTTCTGCGAGCCATGCGGCGCGACTTCTGCGGGCCATGTGGCGCGTCTTCTGCGGGCCATGCGGCGCGTCCTCTGCGGGCCATGCGGCGCGTCCTCTGCGGGCCGGGCGGCGCGTCCTCTCCGGGCCGGGCGGCGCGTCCTCTCCGGGCCATGTGGCCCGTAGCAACGGAAGCGGCACCGTCACCGAGATAATGCGTCGACAACTGTCAAGTAGCTGGTGTTTGTGGGCAATGGCAACAATCTGGTGAGTCGTTTCCATTTTACTATGTTAGTGGAGCCGAGTGTTTTCTCATAAAGCAAAGCTTATTTCAAAGGTTTTAAGGGTTGCTACACCAATTCAGTTGTCAGATTGATAGGGTTAGGTAATTATGACGTATTTAGTACCAAACAGGTTCTGAGTGAGGTTGAGTCGAATCACTTGAGGGCGACCGATGTTTTAAAGTCACTATCCGGCAATCGTACATAAGTACCTACACACACAACTATAGGATGCCAACCTGTGAAGTTTCAACAGAGTAAGACGTAATAGATGATGTGTCCAAGGGTGAAGAAACCTCGAGAGATTATGATTGCGCTTGTTGGTTATTAGGTCTGAGCCTGTGTGGCACCCGAAAGCCTGTGTGGCACCCGAAAGCCTGTGTGGCAACCGTGAGCCTGTGTGGCACCCCTGCGCCTGTGTGGCACCCCTGCGCCTGTGTGGCACCCCTGCGCCTGTGTGGCACCCGTAAGCCGTAATCATAATTTCAAAGTTGTTGAATTTTAAGTTGATATAGACTATGTTGAACTTCACATGTTTTCTGATTATTGTGTCAAGTCAAGATAGTTGTGTAGTGTTTACGATTTGTTTTTTCATTTAAATCTTAAATGACTAACTAACAACCTAGTAAGTCAGGATAGACGAGTTGAGATGTACGAAAGATTCCTCCAAGTAATGTGAGTTAAAGCCTAATGTAGAAGACGGTGAGGAGGGTGCCTCCACCAGCAAATGGAACACATGCCATGGCTATCTTGGTTGGTCGCGGTGCACGCACTGGTCTGTAGTCGTAACTGCAACTCAGAGTGGGGTTGTTCAGAGCGCGATGGGCAGCCAGTGGTGTGGCGGGGACCTGGTGTTGGTCGTATCACATGAGGTGATGACGATATGGGCGGCAATAGTGAATGGTCACTAGTTGCAGGCCATGAGTGGTGTGTTTTCTTTTTGAAATTTGATTTATGAAACGAATTATGAGGCTTGGAGGAACCTTCTGTGTTTAAGTTGTTGAAATGGTTTACTTAAAGCTTGTTCGGTTATTGAAAGTATCATTGTAATTAAACTTTACGGTCAGGTCGGCCGAGTTTTCAAAAATGCTTCAAAGTTGGTTATTTTGTTACAGATACACACGAGGACGTGTAGCTCGTCAGGCTGGCGTGTTAAGCGCTTCGCTCTGGGCTGCCAGCGCGCTACTGGCGTATTAAGCGCGTCGCTCCGAGCTGCCAGCGCGCTACTGACGTGTTGAGCGCGTCGCTCCGGGCTGCCAGCGCGCTAGGTACTGGCGTGTTGAGCGCGTCGCTCCGGGCTGCCGGCGCGCTAGTTGTGTCTCCTTGGTGCCGGCGCGCCCTGCTGGCGCGGTTGTGTGTGGCGCTCCTTGGTGCCGGCGCGCCCTGCTGGCGCGGTTGTGTGTGGCACCTGTACGCCTGTGTGGCACCCCTGCGCCTGTGTGGCACCCCTGCGCCTGTGTGGCACCCCTGCGCCTGTGTGGCACCCGTAAGCCTGTGTGGCACCCGTGAGCCTTTGTGGCACCTGTTAGTTTTAGCCTGTGTGGCACGTGAAATTCTGTGATACTATGTCGTGAATTGCGTAGCACTATCTAAGTAAACTTTCAGTTCTAGTAATGTTTTGGCTCTTAGTGATGATTAAGCCTGGATTTATTTCGATTAGACGTTTCAAGATTTAATAAAAATTCTTGAGAATTTTGTTGTGGTCAGAATGACCGAGTTTTGAAGTATGTGCCAAAGTACACACGAGGACGTGTGCTGATGTAGGACTGCCGTAACGGCGCGCGATAAATTAGTTGATTTATTTTAACAGTTTTTATGAGTTGTAATCGATTATTTTTACTCTGTGGTGTAAGAATTATTTCTTTATTGGTAATTTTAATTTAGAGCGGGTAACACCGAATGGAGTTGTGAATGTCATGGCGGTGGTGACGGACACTTTTGATGCGACCGTGAGCCGAGGCACATGCACAAACCCATTGGCTCTAAAGTAAAGTTTAATTATTTTCCTTCCCGTATTTAAATCAGTAATTATTATTGTAATCATTAGTGATTTTGGTGAAGTTTTGTTAGAATGTTAAAAGTTAAATTAAGTGAGATATTTTGTGAGTATTATTTTACAACTACCTGCACCTACACGTCCATAATGGAGGACCATCAGATGACGATAAACAGCGACACGTGGTGTCTCAGCCGCTCGAGAATCCGTCAAATATTTGTATGGCCTACAGATAGTTCCTCGAGTTTCCTTGAGTTTCCTTGCGTGATCGAATCAGAAATGAGGACATCCGCATGAGAACCAAGGTTACCGACGTAGCCCGAAGAATCGCCAGACTTAAGTGGCAATGGGCAGGGCACATTGCTCGCAGAACGGATGGCCGATGGGGCCGAAAAGTTCTGGAATGGCGACCGCGAACCGGAAGACGTTGCGTTGGAAGGCCTCCCACTATAGGTGGACCGATGACCTGGTCAAGGTTGCAGAGACGCACGGGACCGGTCAATGTGGCGACGCCTGGGGGAGGCCTATGTCCAGCAGTGGACGTCTTTTGGATGAAATGATGATGATGATGACAGATAGTATTGTTTCGGGTCTGGGTATTTGTGTATGTGAGTTTAAAATTTTTGTGAACGCACCCACGATACAGGAGAAATTTCTAGTGTGGGACAACGTTAATAAGTTACTATAAAAAAAAAAACTCAGCCACATGCAAACGCCTTCTATTCATCACTTTTGTTGCGCATATTTGATCCGTAAAAGACAGCAAGTCAACTATTGTTTTACAATTCTTCCCCTTAAGTTTAAGGGTAATGCGGGATTCGCATATAGTTCTTACTTTCTTAGTATCTGTGGCCATTTCATTAATCCGCCATCGCTTTGCACACCACTGTCTATACCTAAAATGAACGCGGTAGTAACTCTGTCTGTCTCTCTTAATTTATCAAGGCTTACACACTGAACCAATTTTGACCATGATCTTAATTATGAAAAGAGATACTTTATTTCTCGGTAGTAAGTTGGCGTGGGATTATCTATCTATCCATCTATCAATATAAATAAAAAGAGAAGTCCTGACTGACTGACTGACTGACTCATCAACGCTCAGCCCCAACCCTTGGACCTAGAAAGCTGAAATTTTGCACAGAGGTTCCCTTCATAATGCAGACAAGGAATAAGGAAGGATTTTTCGAATTAATTTTTTATTCGAATATCAACCCCTAAGGGAGTTAATGAATGTTTGTACGGAAAATCGACATTTTCACGCGAGCGAAGCCGTTGGCAAAAGCTAGTTCTAATAAAAGATGAGCTATAGCATTAAATTTTGAATTTCGAAAGATCATCAATAGTTTGACATTCTATTCTTCTTGTTTCTATCTACGAGTACTATTCCAAGTTCCAATTCAATTGTTACCATTCCAGTTTCTGGGATTACACTGAAAATAATTGTGTTTATTCCGTTTCTTTACTAAACGGTTTAGATATTCACATTTAGTCAAATATGTTTCGTCTCTTCATTTACTTGAGAAAATGTTTTGTGTATCTTGAAAATATCGCTATTAAATATAGATACAAAGTAGTTGCTAATAATGTAGATGCTTTCATTCATGAACGCTCTGAAATAAAATGTATCGGATATTTTCTTTGTTTTACGGAAACAAAAACGACTGTTTAATATAAGCTTTATAAATTTTCAAATTATACAATTTTTTTACAAAATTGGAATATTAATATTGAAATTGTTTTATTTATGTATACAAGAGTACTATAACTCATATGATTTATGCCTGTATTGCGCAAAATAAAAGCAGTGGACCATTCAAATTGAAAAATTCACTTTTGTCGCATCACTAACTCTCGCCACACTGAAAACCAAAGAGACCAACTCAATCAACGGTGGTATTGGAAACTAAACCATATGAGAAGGTACCAGGAAATAATTTTGCCTGTCTTGAGTCAAAAGAACTAAATTACATGCACTTTCCATTGAAAGTTGGTTATGGAATATATCGTGAACGCGAGTTTGTATTGTGTGGCAAATAAAAATTGTCTATGCGCTGCAGTCACTCCACAATATGGGGAAATGAAACACTGTTATGTGGAACAAGGGGTGCACTAAAAGCAGTATGTTATGTGACTGTATACCAGCCGTGTCTATAGACATTGGCATAGTGTTTCATACTGTTCTGTTTCAGGATTCAGTATTAAGTAATAGAGTACTGTTTCCTCAGAAAGCACGTTAAGCCGTTAAGATTTGTACCCGGTTGATAGTAATAGGCGTAAGTAATAGGTGGTAGCACCTATTACTTAGTACTTAAATATAACTAGTTTGTATGATAGCATTTAAATCTACAGGAGGTGGTCGTCGGCGTAACTGGACTATCCTGTTTCAGTTCAGTGTAGGGCCTCCAATCAGAGGCAGAGGCATGAAACCTTAAAAACAAAGCTAGTATACGCTAGTGCATCAGTCGGAGGAGCCTCGGTATAGAGCATCACTGAGGAAAGACGACAAGAGACACACGGGGTCGAAATAATAAAAAAAACACATTTAATAAAATTCGAGTATCACTGACTCATATCATAATCGAAATAAATTCAACAGTCACATTACACACACAAAATTAAATTCAATACAATAAAAATCATTCACATAATAAATTGAAAAAAAATATTAATGGTGGCTATCTTTATGTGGGAAGCTACGTGGGCCGGTGTTGGCTTATTTGCTACCCAAAAACCTAAAACAATAACAAAAAGCTCCCCGTTTCTAAGAAGTTCGAAAAGTAATAATAAATAAACTGAAAACTTCCAGTTGTTAAAACGAATAAATTTATTTATTTATTTTATCTTTACTCTTCAGTTTTATCGTCCCAAACAATTCAAGATTTGGATGAAATTGTGTCATGTGGGAAGATAAGATGTAAAACTAGGGGTAAAAAGGTTTTCTACAATCCTAAATACGACACAGACGAAGGTGAAGGCAAAATCTAGTCTATACAAATAAGAAGTTGTTTCCAGTTTGGCTAGGACATTGCAGGCTTGAACCACCTGATTGTCTTACAAAAAGATTGAGGCGGTTTAGAAAGTCCGACACAGGACACTAGGGTGTCGTTAGACCTTACTGCCCACACGATACGAAGAAGAATACAAATGAATTAGTATACGTTATTAATTTCAAAGCTACAACTTTTTACTGAATGCAATGATAGTAGGTATACCTATAATTATAAGTAATACAAAAATCAAAAAGTTTCTTTTTTATTTTAGGTACCAACCTAAAATAGATTTTGACGGGACAGATAGCTGATTATAAGGAGTGACTTAGGCTAATATTTTAGAAAAACCTTCAGGGTTCCGTACAAAGAAAATAATGCAAGCCCATAAAACCCTAATTCTTTGATATTCTAAAAGTAACGTCGAGAAGTAAAATAAAAGGCCTAACTTAGACCTTGCTACTTTGGCTATCTGCCAGTAAAAGTCACGTCAAAATCGGTCCAGTCGTACAGACGTGCAAACAAACATTTTAAAAATATGTTTTTGTTGTAATAGGGGATCGGACAAAAAAAAACTAATTAGTCCGTCAGATAGATTTCCTAAAATTATTGGACACGTATTTTTTCTTTTTTCACGTAAACTTAAAATGAAGACGATACAGTGCTTCGAAAACTCGTGTGACGTCATATGATAGTACGTTTTGACGACACAAGTGACGTTTCAAGCCCCACTCCAAGATCTTTGACACGTTTTATCTTCGTCATTTTTTATTGATTTGATAAAACAAAAAACACGTATTCAATATTTTTCGATAATCTAACTTACGGACTAAACAGAATCATATTATTTTGACCCTGTCCGATCCCCCGGTATTCAGTAGGTACAAAGATTTTTAAATGCCAAAAACAAAAATCTGAGGAAAAACTACTGGTAAATAAAACGATTACTGACCTATTTCAATACCTAATAACACAACCCAATATTTGTTCACGAACCCACATCGGTTGTTATCAAATCAGGGTAGGTATTGTCTAAGCCCACTAAAGCACCAAACCTTTAAAATTCTAGAGGCTATTGTCATTCAATGAAATAAATGCCATGTCAGAATACCAATGCTTAGATTTACATTTTATTCAGTGACTTCGATCACGAAATACTATACCATGTTATATGCTTAGATGGTTCACTAAAATGGAGAGGACGCCCTAGAAAGACATGCACTGATCTCTTTGGTGGCTTTCTTCAGAAAGGACAGGTGCGTAGTACTCGTAACCGGCGCTCGTGTATGACCAGATGTATGAATTTTGACGAGGCAAAAACAGTAAATTAAGAATCGTAGCAGGTGGCGCTCTGTGGTTTTTGCCTACCTATGTGAAAAAGGAAGGGGGGGGGGGGAAAGGTTTGAGTTTATGTATATGTGTACTTCGAGTTAATCACAGCTTGTTTGGCTTGGATTTCAGGTTTTCCCATAAAACTTGAACCTAGGTAAACGGTGGGTCCAGTCAATCTCCTCTCGTCTTATTCCCGCGTGGCTGCGATTACCTGAAGATGTCGCCCGAAATAGATAAATATAAAACGACTTCTAAAAAAACTTAGGTAGACATTTTTATGTTTCCTCGAAAGATCCACAGGGCATGAGAAGTGTTTAGGGGTCTGAAAAGATAGCGTGACCCCTCCAGTCGACCATTTCAATTTGGTACACAATGCATTGGTGCATTGTACACTCTATGAAACATTAAAAAAAGTGACCCAACTTTTACCCGGATTACGACTCTAAAGTAAATAAACCTAACCTAATTATTGCACTAAACTTGATACGTCAGCACTTTGTTGATTATCGGGTCTTAATTTGGTCTGAATTGGAATGGGTTATAAATTAGTCTAGAGTTCTAAATTAATAATTGTATAGTTAGTTAGTAGTATAATAATTATATAGTGTTAATAATGTACTTAGATACAGAAAGCTATTGTAAGTACGCACGCAGCAACACAATTACCTAGATGTTAAATAAATTAATATAAAAAATCTAGAGTATTGACTAACCAAATACCCCCATATACATAATAATATTTACATCACCACATATTATAAAACAAAGTCCTCCATCGTGTCTATATGTCCAGCACTTTTGTATTATAATATTTTATAAATATGACGAAGGTAGCTCAACTATTTCGGGTTCATCGTTGTCAGAGTCCAAGTTCGGCATGGCGGAGGTACGAAATAATAGTCTCAACACTGATTACAACCGCCTATTTATTTACTTCCGATAACAAATTAACAAAATCTCAAACGATCAAGCCGATGGAAATGGATTAAAGTACGGAAACGCGGTCAGTTCGATACAGGCGGGCAGAACAACCGTTCGCGTTCGTGTCTCACAAAAAAGTCCCGTCCCTCAAATCAAATGCGTCTAATGTCAACGTCAACCGACAACTGACCACTGACGTATGACATATCACAACTGACATTTGACATATGACAACTGACAGCTGTCAAACCAGACCTGCCACGCTCTGTATCGACCTCACCCAAGCTCACTGCTTGACGTTTCCGAGTTTTCCGACAAACGATGATAGATGGCGTTATTCTAAATTGTCAACTCTAAATATTGAGCCTCGGTGTTGAATCTGCGACACGGCCATCTTGACATTTCACACGTCCTCGTGTGAGGTATCTGCAACAAGAAGTCACGGAAAGTAAATCGTCCCTTACTCGGCCTCCCTGGCCAAGAAGTCGGAGTATTAACACACACACACACATTTCTAAACAAAATTTTGTTCTGATCCATATTCTCATCAAATCTCATAAAGAAATTTCAACATTGAAATCAACATTCTTCAAGAATCATCAACTTTCGACCAAATCTAGTATCCGATCAAAACCACTATGCAATGCTCTGCTCGGTACCATACAACACACACAGCTTCCAACAGGCAACCATGGGACCTCCATTCGGTACCCAACCTCAACACATCTCATTGCCTACATCCGGCAACCATGGGACCTCCATCCGGTACCCAACATCAACTCAACACAACACATTGCCTTTATTTAGCACCTTTAGCTACATTGCCATGCTGTACGTTGGTCACCGCCCTCAAGTAAACACTTACACGCGTGCAGCAACGAACAGCATTGCAATGTATGCAATCTGAGTCACTTGCATACTACATTTGCATCTTTTACCTCTCACCTGAACCTTTCATCATAACCCGATCTCGTTTTGTCAGTGTCTATCGTTTCAAAGTCAAATTTACAGTCAGCAATTGCGACACAATGTCGCAATTGACCGTATTTTCTCAAATCGTATCTCATTTGATGACATTATGAACCGAAACTAATCGCAAATAATTGTCGGGTAAAACGTGAAATAGAATTGTTAAAACAATTCCATCGGTCTCGACAGAAGTCAAAATTTGTACAGTTGACCTTACAGAAGTCTGCCCAATACCAGTCGTTCGGCCATTCCTGGCCCAAGTGGGTGGGGAATACAAGGTATTCTGATCAAAATCATTACAGGTTCTAATGAAATCATAACAAACTCTTTCGTTTAAAGCTGACATGTCGAACAACACCCATACTCATTCAAATAATAGGAAACTCATTAAAATATTGCAGTGCTCATACTCTGACCTCTATCCGGTCTTCATCATCACACTTATAGCCTCCATCCGGCCATAAGCATCAAAACAATCGACCTCCATCCGGTCTTCATCATCACACTTATAGCCTCCATCCGGCCATAAGCATCAAAACAATCGACCTCCATCCGGTCATCAACACGTAACCTCCATCCGGTTACATAAACAACAGGCAACCTCTATCCGGTCACCTCCACATGTAACCTCCATCCGGTTACATACACAACAGGCAACCTCTATCCGGTCACCTCCACATGTAACCTCCATCCGGTTACATACACAACAGGCAACCTCTATCCGGTCACCTCCACATGTAACCTCCATCCGGTTACATGCACAACACCATCAAGATAATCATTTCGAGCCTTTATCAAAATATTTTTTAAAGTAGGGTTGTTCAACATGTTACTTTATTTTTCCTATAACGTTACAGGTTATAAGAAAACTCTTACTATGCTAGGTACTTTAAATGTTAAGTTGACCACTTAGTATTCAACTAGTCTTGTTGTAATATGGGATCTAGAAATCACTAGTAAACAAAGATGAATATGCTGTCAATAGATTAATTAATTGGGAACGAAATTCTAACGAAACATCTTTAACAACTGTATTGAAATCAATTTGAAAATTAGAAGCATATTTGAGCTTATTTGAAACATCACAACATAACCTAACGACCTTTTCAAGACACAAAGAACACTCGCACCTCATACTAACGTTAAATCCTTGTTGTAAAATCTCAAGGCCAATTAAAATATCATTTTTAAAACAACTATCTGGTACAACATAAAACATTATTTTTAATCGTAAATCACGACCTCAGAAAATAATTGTAAGGTACAGACTATCATGACCCATCCCGGGTCAATTTACGATGTTGTTTACACGCTTGCCACTGAACTGTGACGAAACATTATTTTTGATCAGAGAGCATTTGGCACCAGAAACATAATAAAATGGGTACGACTCACCAGATATTCATCAGCACACTGCTGGGATTGCTCACATAGCAAACTTCAACACGTCGCTCGCTATTTGCCTCTGCTGCAGGCTGCAGGCACTGCTTGGTCAGCCTGCCGCGCCGCCGCGCTGCCAACCGCGCGCCGCCAAGCCGCGTCCCGCCGCCGCGCCGCCGGCGCCGCTGCCGAAGTAAATTCTCAGCGCACCGTGACGTCATCGCGCCATTCTTCGTATTTTCTTCAGCTCGAGTGAATCCCGGTTCTGATGTCGCATCAGGGTCTTCGCGATTGTCATCACCATACGGGGCACTCCAGACTATAAACAGCTCCTTAAATCGCTCCATTTCATCCCAGGACAAGATATGGACGACCGCCATGACGAAACTTCTCCCATGAGTCTCGTGGAATTCGCTGCTTCCCCTGTAGGTACGCCACAGCGTCGGTTGCACGGCGCTGCTGTCTTCACAGCACCCCGGCGGTCCATCCCCACCAGGTGAGACCAACGGTTACCCGGAGGAGGCCCAGCGGAGGACGACCAGCGACGGAGGTGCCGACTTACGACGCACCTACAGTGAATGTGTGACTCCCGTCCGTCCCGTTTCTCCCATGAGTGCGCGGTTCAAAGCAATCATCAACGATGCACCTTGACTATTCAGATCGATAACACACATGTCGGCTGTTGCCAACCAAGCCCGCGGGACAATATTCCGTTTTTCAGGGTCAAAATGCGGTAGGCGAATATCCGTACCCGCAAAAGGTGATTTCATTGCTTGCACAATAGTCATAAAGTTTTTGTTTATTTGCTCGAACAGAAAACACCACATTTCCGTTTCTATGTCACTTTCAGACGCACGCGCATTGTCTTTACACTTTTCCGGCCTAGTACTGTCACTTACACTATGTAGGCGTTAAAGTTACATCCCACTTCTGATGACGAAGGTAGCTCAACTATTTCGGGTTCATCGTTGTCAGAGTCCAAGTTCGGCATGGCGGAGGTACGAAATAATAGTCTCAACACTGATTACAACCGCCTATTTATTTACTTCCGATAACAAATTAACAAAATCTCAAACGATCAAGCCGATGGAAATGGATTAAAGTACGGAAACGCGGTCAGTTCGATACAGGCGGGCAGAACAACCGTTCGCGTTCGTGTCTCACAAAAAAGTCCCGTCCCTCAAATCAAATGCGTCTAATGTCAACGTCAACCGACCACTGACCACTGACGTATGACATATCACAACTGACATTTGACATATGACAACTGACAGCTGTCAAACCAGACCTGCCACGCTCTGTATCGACCTCACCCAAGCTCACTGCTTGAGGTTTCCGAGTTTTCCGACAAACGATGATAGATGGCGTTATTCTAAATTGTCAACTCTAAATATTGAGCCTCGGTGTTGAATCTGCGACAAATATATATAAATATAATTATAAATAATTATGTCTGTCTGTTCGAGATAATCTTAAAAACTACTGCTCCGTGTTTCATGCTGTTTTCACCAATGGATAAAGTGGTTCTCGGGGAAGGTATATAATTTTTCAAGTGCCGACATCCACGCGGGCAAAGCCGCGGTCGTCAGCTACTAGCTGCATCCAGGATTATAAAATGTACCTTCATAGTATTTACAGAGTATATTCGAACCCTTCACGTAGTCGTTAAGCACAAGCATTCTGTACAACTGTACATCCAACTAAGTAACTCTAAGCAATAATTAATGCAGGGAAACGAATTTTTACGGAGCGTGAAAAATTACGTTCTAGGGTAGATCTTAATTTAACGCACTCGAACTTGTGCTTGATGTAAAAGTTTTGGTAAACTTAGAAAAATGTTGATTCTACGAAAATTATCCAATATCTCTATAATCATTAAATACTCCGTAAGTCCATAATATTGTTGGGCTGTATGGAAAATTATTCAACAGCGTAAATACTGAATCAAAGTGATTACAATTAATAGCCTCAGGCTACCTACAGCTGAAGACGTCTAGTCAAATAAGGGGTATAAGTGAAAACAACTGGGCCCCAATGTGCACTCTAGTGTGAAGTTAGTTAACTTATGTGTAGGCGGATATACACTGTCTTATTACCGACTTCACTAGTACTAGATAAACCCTAGTGTCCCCCTAGTGTCCCCTTTCGTGCTCGCAGTGTTCGTTGTTGCGGGCATTCGGTGGCGTGTGGTTCGGCGTGGTGACTTTCGGAATGACGTATTGCACTCGTAGTTTCGTTTTTTTTTGTAAAATGTTCTTCTGACATTCAAAAGTGCCTGTAATGGCTTAATTGAAATAAAGGATTTGAGTTTGAGTTTGAGTGCTGTGGTATCGTATAATCACAAGAGTATGTGGTATAATGGTACATTACCTATACCTCAATGCTAGTGTTCCGGGTCCCCCGGATTCTATTTATTTTCCAGAGCCACTCTTTTTAAACCGACTTCAAAAAAGGAGGAGGTTATATGTTCGTGTGTATGTATTTTTTTTTTAATTTTATATTTTCTTTTATCACTTATTTTTGTGAAAAGGTAACTACTGTGTAATTCTAAGACTATTAACAGAAGCTTTTGTTGAACCTATTTTAATACATAACTAAATACATCTCTAGAAGCTAAATAATTAGCTCAACACATAAGTAATTTTCTCCACGATAGATGAAAACAAACATACCTAACCCAACCAGCAAAGATGACGTATTCCACAGAAAGTATTACAAGAAAATAATAAGCCTAATGTGTCACGTAACATTTGAATTAGGTGAAAGCAAACAGTCCGATATTTGTAGAGATTAGAGTGTCGCTAATAGAAACAGTTTATTTCGCCGCAGTCAGGTGGACGTGGGACGACGTGGCCGAATCACGTACACAATGGCCTATGATTGAGACGGCTCGTGTCTTGTGATGAGGGATATTGTTCAACAATTTCTTGGTACGTACCAAGATTATTTTTTATTGTTTTTTTAAACGTTGCCGCACATACGAATTCTCCTGTACGTGTATCGCACCCAGCATTCACAAACATTTGAACTCACATACACAAATACCCAGACTGGAGCAACTATATATTTGTAAGCCAGACAAATATTTGTTCCGTGCGGGGGTCGAACCCGTGACACGCAGCGCAGCAGTCCATTGCTTGAGCCACTGCGCCAACCGTCTCGTCGAATTTTAGATGGGTAAAGTCTCCTATTTAATTATTATAATCTTATATCATATTAGGTATAAATTATAATTATTATAGTCGCTCATCATCATCTCTTCTCCTTCGTTTCCCTCCTCACTCCTCAAGTCGGTATGATGGATCTTTCACTGTTCGTGCTGTGCGCCTTTGGAATTCACTTCCACACTCCTTGCGGGATAGCCCTTCGATATAGGTGTTCAAGAAAAGTATAAAAGAACATTTCCTGACATGAGTCATATGTATGTATGTATAAAGGATTTTATAGGTATGTATATTTACTATATGTATTACGTATATTATATTGTATGTATGTAGTTTAGTTTATAAGTCTATTTAATTTAAGTAACATAATTTAATGTTAATGCACATACTTAAGTGTATCCTCTATTGCAAATCTCACTTTCGAGATTAGGTTTGCTGTAAGAAAACCCAATTCTGGGTTAAGCTCGCCTTTGTACATATGCTTTGTAATTTATGTTTATATTTGTTATTTTATGTGTGCAATAAAGAATAAGAATGAATCTAATTGATAAGGGAAAATATAAAGGTGCATACATAAGCACATACATATGTATTTGCCTGCTATGCTTCGCGAGGCTTGTTAGTGGCTCCCTCTGTGCGTATCCAAACTGCTCGAATATACACCCACAACCCATTCGATGTTAAATCAGTTAAACAAGCTCCGCGCTCATTTCTCAGGAACTGAAACTAGATTGTTTACGAGTAGCAGTAAAGCTATGCCTAATTATTGCATACATGTTATGTTGGCTTGCTGCACGCTTTGTCGATGCAAACTGTAAATGCCACAATAATTATCTGTTCTAATAAATAAATCTATACTAATATCATAAAGCTGAAGAGTTTGTTTGTTTGTTTGTTTGTTTGAACGCGGTAAACTCAGGAACTGCTGGTTGGAATTGAAAAATTCTTTTTGTGTTGGATAGTCCATTTATCGAGGAAGGCTTTAGGCTATATAACATTACGCTACGGCTAATAGGAGCGGAGCATAAATGAAAATTGTTACAAAAACGGGAAAAGGTATTTCCTTTTTGATAGCTTCCGCTGCGTGCGCTGCGAAAACGGTTTAAGATACGCAAATACCATGTATGAAGGAATTGTTCCTCTTTAAAAGTTCTAAAAAAAAGTCCGCGACAGCATATATCTATCTTTTAAGATTGACTCACTGTAACCTTTTTTTACTGTTAAACTGTTAGGTTAAAAAGAATTATTTTTTGCGAAGTTTATTTAACCCATATGGTATTAATCTATATCTAAATAAATGTGTTTGTTACAACGGAAATTTAATATAGAATATTTGTGTCCTTTACTCTATACAGTTTAAACAAATATCCAAGAAGATATCGCAATGTAAAAATATCCGCGCGGCAAAATAATTCACGCGTCGCAATGTAGGTACGGGGATTCTGGCTGGCCTCCGGGAAATTCAAATTCAAAATATTTACTGCATCATATGTTTACAAGTACAGAGTGTTATAGTATATTTATCAGTAAGAGTTACCTATAGTAATTCACACTTTATTATAATCTAAGCTAATCTAAACTATCTAAACTATTTTAATAAAGAGGAAAGATAAGATTTTTTGTTTGTTACGATTTAGCTTAATTTATGTCGGATAGTCGATATATCGAGAAAGGTTATAGCTATAATTTATGTGACGCAGACGAAGTTGCGTGGGTCAGCTAGTAAGTTAATAAGCTCATGCTCTGTCTCTCTTTATTGTACGAGTGTGGGCAGGAGGTATAGAATACCACCTATATCTATCCTTTTTCATCAAATGACTCCACCCGCTCGAGGAGCGGAGCGGAAGGGAATGTCAGACTTCTACGGACCAAAAACCGCTCATGTTCCCTCTTAGCCCTTTGTGTCCGGGGCTGCGGTATCTCTTTAGGAAACCCGCAGCTGCAGCAACTATAACTAGCCTTACGTACTCCTGTCACCTCGTCCACGTTCATTCATGCACAACGCAGTTGCGAATACAATAAGTATAGGTACGGAAAACGAAGAAGCTAACGAAGTTCTACTTGAAATAAAAAACATGTCAGGGATCACCGCGCGCGCTGATAGCTACGCGATATTCTAATGGTGAACGCGCACCTGACCGCGTCAGTCATCGCATTTTATAAATCTTGATAATAATATGAAATAGTATACGGCATCGCGCACCTATCCGCGCCGAAAAATCCGCATTTTCTTAAAATCCTGTAGGTACACTGATTCCGCAAGCTCGCGCGGCCGACGCCGACGTCATGAAATTCGACGCGTTCGATGCGTGCGGCGAGTGCGGTGCTACGGCGAGTGCGGTGCGGGCGGCGAGTGCGGTGCGGGCGCGCTGGTGCCGGGGATGATTTCATCCGTATTCAAGTTCCATAATAGTAACAGTAATATTGATATTTACAATAATCTATATCGATATTTTCTGCTATTGGTCCCGGCTGCCATATAATATAGCTAGATCTTTGGCAGTCGTTACAGGTAGTCAGTAACCTGACATTCTGACATCCAGTCTTACCAAAGGGTATTGTATTACCTAGTATTAACTGGGTTGTGGAGTTCAGTTATGCAGTCGCTCCATGTAAAATACTGGTATTCAGCTGCATCCGGTTAGACTGGAAGCCGACCCCAATATAGTTGGGAAAAGGCTAGGCAGATAGACAGATATTTTCAAGTTTCATAAAATACGTTAGTCACGTCTTAGAACAGAAATAGGTACTAAATATATGATGGATGCGATTCGCCGCCGCGCCGCGCCGCTTGCGGTGAGTAAGACGCGTGCGTCGCGTACGATGCGAGCTAGTGCGCGACGCTATGAGGAAATGCGATGACTGTGGCGAGCGCGGCGAGTGCGGCCTTCCTAGAAGTCATACGTTTCGGCTGTCAGTGTCGACCAACGGTCAGCGTGATTATAAAACCAGCTTTTTTAATGAATCTAACTATGACTAATTTTTTGCAGGTTCTTTGTTCAATTGAAGTCATAATTATCACGTCATTACCAAAGATGGTCAAAAGCAAAATATTTCTATTGACCAAACCACAGTCAGAATTTTTTTGAAACAATTTGTTGTTCTGTACCTAAATACATGACAACATTTCATATTTTTAACTTGTGTGTATTATTACGTTATATTAAAGTAAATTCAAAACTAGGGCACCCGTATTTTTCTGTTTTTCGAAATTATGTACTTTTAATTCATAATTTTACGTTTCAAACTCAGCGTGTTCTAAAAAGACGTAAGTGCCAAATGACGTCATTCACGTGGCGGAATGGCGATTTAACCTTTGCTTTACAGTGACCCGACAAAAAAAAAATTTAAGTGTCTCACTTGTCTTGTCGTTGTCACTTTGGCAGCTTCCTATCATGAAGTTATAGATAAATATGGAGGCCACACTTAGAACAAAAGTTTGAGTCAAATACCTACAATTCTCTATCTCACTCTCTGTGGGCTGACCTCTCTTTCTAAGGTGGACGATAGTATTGCTATCTCGTTATTAAAATCTCCTTATTCATTTTTAAAAAGAGTCACCACACAAATGTAATCAGAAGTTAAATACTGTCAAATAATGTGCTAATAAATAAAAAGCTAAACTAAGATTACTGAAATTAAAATTCCAAAATAGTATGTCACGAATGCTTGACAAGGTTGGCGAATCAGTGAATTATTTTCCCATATCCTAAGGATGTGGTAATGTGGCAACATTGGCCCCACATGTCAACATAAATCGTACCAATATGGCGGTTGTTTACTTTGCGGTTCACAGTTTCGTTTGAGATATTTGCCTGTAATCAAAGTTATAATTGAGAAAATGGTGCAAACTTGTGTAGTGCGTGGTTGTGGTAGTACGTGGTGTCCAGGAGGTGATATAAGATTTCACGCGTAAGTGTTTAAATCGGGATTTTTGACACTGAATAATTGTAAACATATTTCTGCATATTTCTTTGTATTTTCAATTAATTACTTCTTAGAAGCTTGACCTATGATTTAGTCAATGATAACTTAGATAACTATGTAAAGACCAAACAGTTTTACATTGAATTTCATGGACTTTCTGCAATTTTATTTGTTTTTGTTTTTATGGAGTCATACTGAAGTAGTGTGACCATATTGGGGATATATCTAGGACTTTCCGTGGGACCTTCATTAATTATAATTTATATAGTCATTAACATACTCGCTTTATTACATTTTATTACTTTTTTCACACACCGTGTTATTTCTGTTAGTTCTTTGAAATAACATAACATTTTCGTGAATTTTTAACAGTAGTCAAATAGCCAATTACTATTTAAATAATACAGTAAATGTAATGAATAATATAAAATTATGTTCTGATTTCACGCTCTTCTGGTTTTAGGTCAACAGCGAAGCCCAGGTCTCTACGAAGATTGATAGGGGCGTACAGGTGTAAATAAAATCAACTGAAGAAAAAATACTGCAGAAGAAATCTAAGATTCTTAAGCAAAGAGTTTTACGACAGACTAAAAAAATCAGGACATATCTTCGTAATATAATAGAAAATATTATCATCATCATCATTTCAGCCAAAAGACGTCCACTGCTGGACATAGGCCTCCCCCAGGCATTTTTGGGGGGGTTTGCCATAATCGCCACGCTTGGCAGGCGGGTTGGCGATCGCAGTATGGTTGTTACAAAGACACAGAGAACGCTGCTGCCCATTCTCTGGTAAGTCCCTTAGTCGCCTCTTACGACACCCACGGGAAGATATGGGATGGTGCTATTCTTTACGTCCGACACCACACGGAACACGGAGAAAATATTATAATAAAATGATTTTAATTTAGAAAGTGTTTTTGTTTCTTTTTGAGGTTTTATACATATGTATTACCGTTCCTATTATAGCCCCGTATTTAGATGAAAATACATAATATTAAAAATTCCACAGTGGTAAAAAACCTTAACACTGACTTAACCAGAAATCTTTAAAAAAAAATCATCTTATATGTATCATTTTCATTAGTCTACAAAATAAAAGAAACATCTAATTTCTTTTTTGCGATTTCATGATTTTATAGTAAGAGTTGTACTGGGCAAAAATCTCTCCCAAATCCTTCCAGATTCATTATCTTGAGCCACCCCACCAGCCCTTGCGGTGGGCAACCACCGTGGTCGTGTCATCACCTCTTCTGTCATTATGATTTACTAGCTTTTGCCAGCGGCTTCGCCCGCGTGAAAATGGCGATTTTCCATACATACAAACTTTCATCCCCTATTTAACTCCCTTAGGGGTTGAATTTCAAAAAATCCTTCCTTATTCCTTGTCTAGATTATAAAGGGAACCTCTGTGCAAAATTTCAGCTTTCTAGGTCCAAGGGTTTGGGCTGGGCGTTGATGAGTCAGTCTGTCAGGACTTCTCTTTTTATTTATATAGATAGATAGAAGATCATTAATTTCGTATTGCTACAGGAACTAAACTTTTATACTGGCCATGGTCTATATTCTATTTCTGTGCGAAATGACGTACGTATACGACCTAAGACTTTTTTGCGTGATTGAAAATGACAAACTGCCAAAAAAAATCAGGAACTTTCACACTGTAAGCTTCTTTCGTAATTTATCATTGGCATCTTTCATCAATCTAGAAGTGAACAGAGATGTGGATATATTAATTTAATCAAACACAAGTCATGAAAAGGAACTATGTAATGTCCTAGGTAAAATAAAATAAAGGTTACCCTACTTAGAAAGAGAGGGTCAGCCCACAGAGAGCGAGATAGCGATGCATAAATTTTGCTTCAAGTAGGTATTCGAAGTGTGGTCTCCATATTTATCTATAACTTCATGCTTCCTATAATGGCGTTTAGTATGTTTCATTGGGATCCATTTTATTGGCGAAATATCGATCAAAGTTGATAATACTAACAGTAAGCGTGTCGAGTTGATAGGAAAAATAAATTGTTCAATTTTAAGAAAAATATAATTTTCGGTGACGTATAACATTGACAATTTGACGTGTTGTTTGACATTAATGTTTTCATCAAAAACATTGGAATGCTTAGGCAAAGCCCAAAGGTAACTACATCATTCAACAATGTATGTGACGTCATCACATGTTTTTTGGTTTTCATTTTTTTTCTCAGAAATTGAGAAATCAAAAAATATAAAAAATACATATTCGAACTCAGGATACGAAAATAGAGAAATGGTATTTTTATTATAAGGTGGTGTCAGATTTGAAATGTTGTGAATTACCTTCTTAAAATACATTTAAAATACCCAAGTTTGAGTGTTGTGCTTGTGTTAGCTACCTCGGATCAAGCGCGGATCCAGGGGGGGGGGGTCAGGGGGGTCATGACCCCCCCCCTGGGCTGGGTCCAGGACCTAGGTGGACCACTAATAAACGTAATGTTTTTATTATATATTTTACACAACAGCCCAAAAAATAGAGTATTTTTAGGGTTCATGTATGTTTATTTGTGAGTGTCTATAATCCACCATAACTTCTAAATGCCGTACTATCCTTAGATTGTTTGCATTATTCCTAGTGTTATAGGCTGGTGAAAAATTCACTGATCCACATACGTTACCCCAACTACGAGTATGTTGTAATCGGCTTCCAGTCTAACTGGATGCATGTAAAAACCGGAATTTTACATGGAACGACTGCTTTCTTGGCCTGCACACAGTGCACACTGCACAACCCAGTTAGTACTGTGTACAACGAGATATCCCTTAGTATGACTGGTTGTCAGACTTTCGGGCTCTGGCTGTTTCTGAGGCAATGAAAAAACTGAGGTACTACTAACATATTTTACGTTTCTTTACGTATCGTAGTGTTAATCGATTTATCCCTCACAAGGTTGGGTCAGAAACTCAGAATGGTACACTTTTAATAGACCACAAAAACTCAGTAGCCAAAATAAACAAAGTATACACCAATATTTTTTTTCGTAAGAATAATCGTTTAGCATTGTCGAGTCAGTCACATCTTCCGAACCTCTGTATATGGCGCTTGGTTCAGGAAGTGGAGGATTGATGTCTACCAAGATAAAAGTAAGCGGATCTCTTCCCCAATCAACTATAACAGTATTTTATACTCTTTCCTTCCAATGACAATATCTTTGCCAACCCCCAAAATCTTTAAAAAAAATTCGCGCTCGCTTCTCTCGCCTCTCCTGCTCTTCCACCATTCTGTCTCGCTTGAGAGGCTCATCTACTTCGATTCTCATTTCTGATTCTAACGCCCAAATACTCGAACGTCACTCAATTATAAGTAGCCCTCAAAACTCCTGCTATCTCTGTCACTCTGCGTTAAAGTAACAAAGACAGCACGAGATTTAAGTGCAACTTAAAATTGAGTGACGTTTGAGTATTTGGGCGTAAGTCGTTCATCCACCGAAAATTGTTCAACGCTTTATCCCCCTGGATAAGGGTTATAGCACTTCGAAGAATCAAATCGTGGCTAAGAGCTTCAATGGTTGAAGAACGTCTAACCAGACTGGCACTTCTCCACACTAAAAAAAACGTACCCATTGAAGTAGGTAGATGAAGTGGTAACGCGTTTCGGGAGAAGACGTAAAAGAAAAAATGATTTTGTTATTTAAATATAGGTATTTTTAAGAACCTACGTACATAAATTAATAAAACACCTATTTTTTACTTGACCACGACTCTTTGTGACCCCCCCCCCCCCCTGATAGATATATTTCTTTTGTTTCAGACTGAAACCGCGGTGGGTTGTGTTCCCAAATAGGTACTGAGGCAGGAAGGCAGACTGTGGCATCTGGCTACCAAAGAAAATTCATGCTCCGTTAAAAGGAGCCATTGATTGTACCCATGTACAACTGTTTCCAACACCAAAGCCACACCAAGCTCAATTTTGAAACAGACAATATGATATGGTGTTACCTCCATCAATGTTCAGTTGGTAAGAAAATAGAAACCATTTGTGATCTCTTTAATATTGGGATGACCATGAAGTCATTAAAGAATATAAAAAATACAAACAATTCTATTACTTCTAGATCGCAGATACTGCCTGCAGAATCCTGAAAGTAAATGCCAAGTCTATAGATCTGCAAAACGGATTTTATACGTTTTAAACAATTTGTTTTAACACACCTGCCCTCACCTTTTTTTGTACACAATAGGTAGCGATTTTGGTACCAAAGTGCAAAATAATAAAAATGCGCGTTGCCGTTACATTTTAATAAAGTTTTTCAGTCTTTCTAATCCTAAAAAGTTGTGACTTCGGTATTCTCGTTCGAGTTTTGTAATTTGTATTTCTATTTGGCGCCATTGTAAATATTGTTAATCTGTGGTGTTAATTTGACGACACAATCAAAACGTGACAAGAATGAGTTATATAATATTCAGCGCAAAAATGTAATAACTCGTAAAAATAGAATTTTTGTTCACCAACTTTCATTTGATTTCACTGACTGAGCATTATTATTATTTTAGTATTCATAATAATTATCTCGATTTTTACTCTGTGAAATTTATTGCCTATGATTTACAATGGCGCACATCCGAACAAGTGCGACAACACTACGGACTTATCAGTTTTTGTCTCTGGTAATAGTTTATGGTTTAGATACTGAAATCCTATTGGTTACGAAATGGCTAGTTAAAAATGGCGCGCGTTTTGTCACATCCTGTTGTGTGTTGGGAGTTTGGGAGAGTGCATGGCCTCGACGTTGATCCCGTTCTAAGATATTTTTCTTCAACGCCGCTGCTGTATTAATAATATTGACGGTGTTAAATTTCGTGATGGTGTTCTTTAAAAGGCCATGGATTTGATGAAAACGGTAAGGATATCATATTTGCAGTACATTTACATAAACATTTGTTTGGCTTTTGTTTCTTGTTTTGGTGATATTGAAACTGGCCACTACATTAGAAAAAATATCTCTTTCCAGACATTGTATGCACGTGGGAGGTAAGTGCCATTAGTTTTTGATACATAGAAAGTGTCCAGTTTCGAGTTTACGCTAAGAGAATCGCCAATATGTTGATTTGTCAATACTCTGATGGCACCCGGCAACTGAGCGTTGTTACGCCATCTTAAAGTCCTCCAAATGTTCCGCATATTTCGCAGCTTTGCGATAGCACAAGAGAAAATTTAACGCTGAAAATAATGCTTTGGTCGAAAGGAATTCCAATGGAAGTCAATTCGACAATAATCGGTTCATTAATAGGTATGTCATTTTCACTTTTGCATTTCATTTCATGACTTGGAAGAACCACATGTGCTATGGATTTGTTGTTGTTTAGTCGGTACGGAAGCTATTGCATATTATAGTCTTTGCATGGTAGATAATCGTGTTTTAATCGATGTAAATGTTTGATTTGGTGAGCTGTGAATTCAATGACTAAAATCCCGAAAATTATAACCTATAAATTTGACAAACCGTAGTGAAGTCCAACGTTCAAACGGGTTGTCATTTCTGTATTTTCTGTACATTCCGCAGCGAAACTCAAGGTTACCATTTCTTTTAAAAAATGTCTGGTAGCCAATCAAGTTGATGCAATTAGTTTCTTCAGAATGTAACTGTTGACTTTGCATTGTACTATCAGGTAAACTTTCTTGTCCAATACTTGTTGTGAACTACCACTGACAGTTAAAACTACTTGCATTAAATAATTAAGTAAATCCAATTAAAGGCAGAAACCTGTATTTGCCTGTGCATTTAATAAGTGTATCATGTGAAATTAAATATATTAAATGAGTTACATAACCTATGAAGATACGCAGATGTCTCCAGTTCAAATTTATGAAATTCCAACCTCTCAAAATATATGTTTCTGAGTATTTAAAACTATTGTAGTGGTTGAATATTGTGGTTTTAGTTTTATGTAGTAAACACATTAAAAATATTATTATTCTCAATAAAGGTTTGTGTAAAGTTCTCACGCTTCATTATTGTGTGTCATGGTTGAATTCCATTCCTCATTTTAAATAGTGCTATGGAATTTTGTAATATTAAATTACCAAACTAGCACAATTTATTTACTTAATTCAACAATTTCAAACATGAAAGTGTGAAACTTTGCAGTCTCACACAAAACTTTCCAAAACATAAATTTAGTTATTTCTTCAAGACTTGACAGTTCAGGATATCATGATTCATAATTATCTTGATTTTATTGTTGGTTTTTGTTGAATGTTGTTGTTTTAACAGTTATCAACAAAATTCTTGGACCTCTTCTACAAAAAATTTGAATTATTTCTGGTTAAATACTTATTTAAAGTGGGCCCTTGTGATTTCTGTTGTTAGTATGTTAAAATGTATCATAGAGGCATGCAGACTACAGACAAACTCACATTAGTGAAAATAATTTGATGACTGTGTTCTAGTGGAAGGGCAAAGGTGATGTTTCAAAATGTATGGAGTTAGGCAAGGTCTTTGTACACTATACTCAAAAACAGAAATCACATTCAAGTCAGTTTTCAGCTATCCAATATACTTTAAGTTGACTCTGTTTGGTAAAACACACAAATAGACACTTGAAATGGCAAGACAATAAAAACCATTGTGACGGTAAGCTGTCATGTTGATTTATTATTTCTGTGGAAGATAAAATTACTTTATCTAACTACATTGTCAAAGAGAATCACTAGGTTATTAATTTAAGCTGTTTACAGACAGAATACCAACATTAAATATTCATTGAATTAACTCTGACAAATGAACATTAGCATTATGGGTTGAGCAATAATTAGTTAAAATAATAATAAGTTCCCACAACTCGTCTCCGAGTCATCGAAAAATATGCATTTTACCTTACTCATATTCTGCAGGTAGTTTTCTCGAATTCCACTGACGTTTCTCGATTTTTCGACGTAGTGTTCATAATATACCTACTTGTCCCATAGAATTTGAAACATCTCCTTTATATATTTACTAGTGACCCGCCCCGGCTTCGCATGGGTACAAAAAACACACTAAAACCTTCCTCTTGAATCACCCTATCCTTTAAAAAACCTGCATCAAGATCCGTTGCGTAGTTTTAAAGATCTAAGTATACATAGGGACAGACAGCGGGAAGCGACTTTGTTTTATACTATGTAGTGATATCAAGTGTTGTTAATATTATGTTAATTGTACAATTTGGACAATGAAAGCAATCTTAGTGAAATTGTGTTGCTTTTATAACTTGAGGTTCATAACTTCATATTTAACTCATAAATGTTTAAGTAAGACATTTTATATATTTATTTTATTTTACACTTTTATTATGTTTTATGACTATAAAAAATAAATATGAGCAAGACCAGTAAACATCTGTTTTTGCCATTTGGCTATTTATTAAGCTATGTTAAATACTCTGACATATTATTGCGCAAGATATTAATGTTATACACATAGGTACACACAGTTACATACAATTTGCAACATTGATAATGTCACTTAGGTAAAAAGTGAGTGTACAATAATTTTAAACAACTTAAAACCACTGAACACTGATGAAAAAAACGTAATAAAACTAAATCAAACTCATATACTAATATCAAAACCTATTTTTCTATTTCTTGTACATGCATGATCTATTGTTTGTAATGAGAGCAACTTATTTACAGAATGTATGCTACTGTAGAATGGTTATTAATGAGTTGAATGTAATCATGATTTCTGAACTAATTTTGTAGTTAAGCAAGCATGACAATTAGTTTTGTAGTCTTCAATCATGGCTTCTTCATGGACATGTATTTTCTTTCATTACTTTATTTTAGTAAAATATTATGCAATTGCCTCCAACGACTTATGCAAGACTTTTAATAACAACTTTGTTTACACACACTACATAGTAAAACAAAACGAAAGGCATGAATTTTTAAATGCAAGGTTTGGTCTGACCATTATTAATTTAAAGGTTGCAATACCACCCGTCGGGGCTGCGGATTTTCGAAAGAGATGACGTGGCCTCGGCACAAGGGCGAAGAAGGAACATGGGTTGGTTTTTAGTCAGTAGAAGTCTGACACTCCCCTTCGCTCTGCCCAAGAGCGGGGGGGGGGGGTTCGATGATTTTCCACCCACCAAAAAAATATAAACTTATTGGGCATGGCTGGGCAGTAGAATAAATCTACATTCAATTTTACCGCCCGGTGTGTGCCGAATCAACCCGACCTAAACAGTATAGCACAACTTAGGGCTCCCACACATAAACACGATACGACGTCGCGTCGTGGAAATCTACGACACGACGTCGTAACGTGTCGATGCACGATACGACGTCGTGACGTTAGAAACTCACGATGCAATCCTGCGCAGTTGTCTTGTTACTTTAATGAACAAATTAACATCTATTTGGGCTCTAATTTCAAAAACATTTAAATATTCTTTTCAGAATGCGTTTAGAGCGGTCCATTTTTCGGAATGAACTAAAACACCACCCCACTGTATGGACGGCATCGTGCCGTGCATCGTGCGTGGCACATAACGTTACGATGTCGTGTTTTTTTTACGATGCTCATCGTAGATTTCCACGACGCGACGTATCGTGAAACGACGCCGCATCGTTGTACGACGCGACGTATCGTGTTTATGTGTGGGAGCCCTTACTTTCTAAATAGGGTATTTCACCAAAAAACTCTAATTAGTCCGTCTGTTAGATTATCGAAAAATATTGGATACGTGTTTTTTGTTTTATCAATATAATAAAAATTGACGAAAATAAAATGTGTCAAAGATCAAGAGTGGGGGTTTTTGGCGTCACTTAGTGGGTAAAAAAGTACTATCCTTATGACGTCACACGACTTGACACGACTTTTCGAAGCACTGTATCGTCTTCATATTTTGTTTACATGAAAAAAGAAAAAATACGTGTCCATTATTTATTGAAAATCTATCTGACGGACTAATTAGATTTTTTTGGTGAAATACCCTATTGTATGCATGCCTTTTGAATAACATTGTTTTATTAGTGGGAGGATGGGATATCAAACAAATTGGGATAAGAGAAGGAGAATGATGATGGGATATCAAATGGTAATGCACTAACCAATTGAGGTACTTACGCACTTTGTACTAACTCAATAATGCGCTACTTTGTGGGATATGTAGAGTGTTCTCAGTACTAGGGGACAAGTATCTAAAACAATGTTTGAACCTACACAAAATTGGTCATTTAAAAAGTAGTTAGAGACAAGGGTTAAATTAATATAATATTAGTTCCTACATATTGTTATGGAATAGTTGATATTCAAGGCTTGCAGTTGCACCCTACACTAAACATCTTGAATTAAATCACATTATGAGCTGACCACTAAACATCTTGAATTAAATCACATTATGAGCTGACAGCATATAAAACATTTTAAATTGTGGGATTTTATTTTACAATGGATTTTTCTATTCCTTACAATAAAGATCTTGACCGGGTACGTAGTCGCCGCGACGGACGCTATTGTTAGTAATTGAATAATAGATTTGAGAACTCAAATGTTGGAAATTGGAACCATTTATGTTGAAGTGATCAAAAAACACATTCTGCAGGTATTGGGAATAAAATGAAACACATAATAAGGTTCAATCAAATGACTTCTACAATAGGCAGAAACATTCAATTGATTGCAAATGTGAATCTATTGTACCTATGTATTTATTCTTGCTGACAAAAGTACATTTTTATTGATAGATTGCCACTTTTCTTAAAATCTCGGCCTACATAGTTGTCACGAGCGTTTTCAGCCCGCTAGAGATACACTCTATTTTTATTCTCAATGCTCTAGTCCACTACGAGAGTTGCGAACCCTATATTATGCGTCGCGTTGCGTTAAACAAACGCTCGCTGAAATTACATTTGGCGTACCTACAGGTACGCCAAATGTAATTTTATAAACAACTATGTAGTTAGAGAACAGTAGCAATCGCTCATGCATTTTTCTTCACTCTCGCTTCATCAACGACAGCGCTGTCTCAACGTCAGAGTATCTTGCTGTATGTCATTCCAACCTAGTCCTGACCATTATTCTCAGATCTTTATTTCGGAACGTAGGTACATCTTTCTGTAATAACTATGTCGTTTCCAACTGTAAACACTAACATAATATAAAAAAAAATGTGATAATAGCATAAATTCTTGAAGGTCTCTGTCCATACTATGTTTTAATTCAGAATTTTAGATAATTTAACATTTGATTCCAATTTACTCAACTATCTACATAAAAAAAGTTTTTCTTTGTGACCATTTATGTTAACAATATCCTATAAAAAATAATACAATAATAATAAAATAATAATCTTGGTCATGTAGGTATAATTTAATATTGAATTGATCATAAAGATGTCTAAAATTCTGAATTTTAAGGTTTATTGTTGGTGTTGCACTACTATTCACCACTATACTACCTACCCTTTTTCTTCAACTTAAATGAATTGAACAAATAAAGTGACAAATTCTTGATGTTCTAGTATGTACTGTGGGAGCCATTTTTGACGTCACTTTTCTTTCTGTAAAATATGGTTTGTTGGTTTATTCCTACAAGATAAGTTAAATAATTAACATTAATTAATCAATATGCACTCATTGTAAAACATGAATGTTTTATATTATTGTAAAACAACAAATACTTTGAAATGAATTGCTACGAAAGCACAACTTTCATGGCAATTTACTGAATATATTAGCTAACAAAGGTAAAGTAATTTCAGATCTCCGGGATCTGGAATGGTTTGGTCACAATGCAATGTGTAAACACGAGTTTTACTGTATAGAATAAAATGGTGACATGGCGACGGAATAGAAGTTCTTCAGCACGGCCTACTTAGTATGGAAAGTGACCTTTACTTTAATATTATGTAGTTGTTAGTTTTGTAATTATTATTTATGTGGATTGCATGGGAAAAAATCATGTTCTATATTAATTTGTATGGCGTGTTTCAGGACTATGAGTTCCTAGACTTATCTGATGTGAAGGAAGCGGAACTGAACAGACTGCAGTGCGCCCTGTACGACCGGATACCTGACATCTCGGCGAACGCACTCGCCGGTGGCTGGAACGAACCTATTATAGGTGAATACTGCAATTATATATTTCTTACTGTACAGTTATTTTAATTCACTGATTATTTTGTTAAAGTAGAACAAAAGTCAACTTTAATAACGTGATTTGTGGCGGCTATAGATCCGTCATCGTGTTCATCGAGCACGGCGGGTGCCGGGACCGTGTCGAGCAGCGTGGACAGCCTGTCGGGCGGCGAGTGCGAGATGGCGCCACACTCGCCGGCGCGCGCCGCCCCTCCGCCGCCCTACGCGCAGCCGCCGCCCGCCTACCCGCTCCCGCACCACCACCAGTGGCCCGTGGCGCCGCCCAACGTGTACGTCAGCCAGGTCACGGCCAACGTCAACGTGCACGGCTACATGGGGCAGTACTACCAGCCGCAGCCGCAGTACGCGCCCGCGCCGGCCGAGCGCGCGGCCCGCACGCAGCGCCGCGAGAGACGCGGCAAGCGGCCCTCCTCCCCGCCCCAGCCTCCCCCCTACTACGTGCAGTACCCGCAGTACTACCCCGCTGCGCAGGCGCAGGGCGCACCACTCTACCACCTGCCCGTGTACCAGCCACTCGTGTACGGGCCCTACGCCTACCCACCCTATTACCCCGACTACCCCATGCCTGTAGAGGGCGAGCCCGACAAGGGTCCTGATGAATACCCGCAAGAGGTCGTCATGGAGCAGGAGGCCGTAGATGCGTACTACGCCAGCGCACACTACGCCGCTCCGCCCTACGGGCCGCCCGTGGAAGGTGGCGTGGAATACATGCCACCCATGTACATGCAGCCACCGCCTCACGCGCCTCCTATACCCATGCAGCCGCAGCCGCCGCCACCGCAACACACCACGCCGCACCAGTTTAACGTTCACGCCAAGAACTTCGTGCAGGGACAGAGTCAGAACAAAACCTACACCCCACAACAAGACAAGATTATGGAACAAAAACCCATGCCTCCGCCGCCGACCGCATCAGCCTCGTCTGGATCCGTGGAATCGCTGCCCATGAAGGACCTTAAAATCGGAAGGGGTCCTGGCAGTCCTAAACAGTCAGACCGAATGCCTGATGCCGCCCCAGCGAAGCTATCACCAGTCGAAAAAATTACAACTACCCCCAAGACTGAGGCCCCTAAGACGTCGTGGAACACTGTAGAGTCGAAACCCGAAGCACCAATTGCTGCTCAATCTCCGGCAAATAAATCGTTCCCTCCGTCGTCCGCGCCCTCTACCAATCAGATTCCCACAAATAAGATTCAGCCAACGATTCCTAAACCGGCTAAGGGGCCCGCAGCGCCATTCTCAGGCGGTAAACAACCGGCTAAGGCTATCGTCCCGCAAACCGTAGTCCCAGTGCAACAAGCCGCGTCCACACCTAAAGCGCCTTTCGGCAGCAGACAAAGGCGTGACGGACCTACTAACCGCTCACCGTCCAACGAAAACAATGATATCTCTGATAGGAGCGCACCTGCAGTCGAACACGTCAAACGCGAACCTCCGCTGCCACCGAGCAAGGCACCGATGCCCATCTCCATCACCCTGCACGCGGCCGGGCCGCCGCTCATCGTGACCAACAAGGCGCCGTTCGGTCACTCGCGCAAGGGAGCGGCCGCGCCCTCCCCGCCCCCCGCACCGCAGCCCCCTCCCCCCGCGCCCACCGCGTCCGACTTCCCCCCGCCCCCCACACCGCGCAACCGTGGCGAGCCCGCACCGCCACCTGTGCTGCCGCAGCCGCAGCCCGCGCCCGGGAAGTCGTGGGCCAGTCTGTTCTCCAACAAGACCAGCGGAGTGGCCGCGCCCGCTCCCATGCCAGTGCCCGCGCCCGCTCCCGTAGCGCCCGCACCTGAGGAGCCGCCCAGCCCGACGACGATGGCACCTCCCGCACCTCCCAACGTCCAAAAGCCCGTCGCTAAAGTGCAGCCCTTCGACGCGTCGCCATCACAGGCGACGCCTGTCGACAAGAGTCCCCCAGTACCGCGTATGACTGCGCCGCCCGCGCTGTCGTACTCTGAGAAGACTTCGGTAAACGCGACGGCCGGAGGGGCGCGCAGTGCGCCGGTGCTGCCCGAGCCGCGCGAGGTGCCCGTCAGCAAGGAGCCCCTCCCCGCCGTGCCCGTGCAGCCCTCTCCATTCAGCGATGATCCCAATTCGTACAGGATGGGAGGTGAGTTCAGGGGTTTTACAGATATAACGGGTTTTGAGATAATGTGCCCTTATAAATAAACGATTATTATTATTATTAAAAACAAAAAAGAAATTATTTAATCATACTTTAACCATTAGAGGATTATTGACACAACAGTTAATTTGTTTTAATTATTATACAGAATTCCTGTCAAAGTACCAGCTGGATAACCGTCCCGTATCGCTGCTGCCTCGCGGCCTCACCAACCGCTCCAACTACTGCTACGTGAACTCGATCCTACAGGCGCTGATCGCCTGCCCGCCATTCTACAACATGCTAAAGGCACTGCCGTATCAAACGCGTCGCGGCAAGTCGGCCACGCCTGTCATTGATTCCTTGTAAGCAAAACAATCAAATTATTTTTAGATGTGTTGTAGGATATGTATGTGCTCAAAAATCTACCCATTTAGCTCGACACTACTGTGCATTAGTTTCTCGAGTGAAAAAATGAGCGACCAAATTGGAAACAAGTTATTTATGACTTTTTTCAAGTTTATTCCCATTTGGTTCGCTCATCCAAAATGTAGGCCAGTTTAAATTCATGTTTACGCTAGTCGCTCGTTGCGATCAATGTGTGGTAGGGATCCTAAGGCAGAGAGAAGAACGGGCAAGATATTCCTTGCACACGCATGCCTAGAGGCAGTTTGTTGATAAAAGTGTCGTTATATTCAGGGTGGAGCTGTGCTACGAGTTCAGCCCACTAGCGCCAGTAGCGCGGCCGGGGCGCGGCTCGGCGGCCGCCGTGCCCGCAGTGCCGGCCGGCCCGCCGCTGGAGGGCGGCGCGGGGCAGCGGGTGCTGCGCGCGCTGCGACCCTTCCCCGGCTCACAGGAGGGACGGCAGGAGGACGCCGAGGAGTTCCTCGGCTGTCTACTCAACTCGCTCAACGATGAGATGCTTGAGGTGAGTCTATCTATTAGAACCCAGTTGTGATGAATATCTTGAGGGTTAGCTCACGCTTCTTTCTTAGTTTGCAATGTTTAGGGTACTTTCGGCTTTTCGAGTGAAATCAAAAGAAAACTTTTTTTATTATGAGTATTTTTCAACGCCTGCTATAGTATGTTTATAATCATTTTCCAAAATTCTTAACTTCTTTAATTCTATTTTTTTTTTTGTACATTTTAGGGGCACATTTTGTCTGTTACTTTAGAATAGTGCATTGTATGTAGATAAGGCCTACTCTATTGAGTAGGGTAAATAAGTTGGTGTAGTAATAAGTTTTTTTTTTTGTCAAAACGTGTTTTGTGTACACTGCAGCACTTACATGTTTTGTCATACACATTGTATAAAGTGATAAAATGTGTGCAACTACTTCTATTCTGATTTATATAGTCGCATACAATGAATTAATTCTTTCATGAAACCGAGTTGCATGGGCTTGATCAAATAATTGTCTTCATAGAGGAGGTAGTTTTTGTTATCTCTTATTCGGAATTCCCCCTGTTGACCAACTTATAAGCATCACCAGTGTTTGAACTATATTTCCAGCAATTTTACTATGATGTCATTATTTTTCGTCTCCAATCGTGATACAAATCACGGCAAGTGTGGACAAGTTTTACTGAGGAAACTGTCGACATATCCACTCTTCCGCATAACCCTTCAAGGAAAGCAGGTCTGATGTTATATATCTTATTTCCAGCTGATAAAGTTGGTGGAGCCGGAAGAGGCTCGCGCGGCGGCAGCGCCCACGCCGGCCGAGCTGGCGGCGGAGGACGACGAGTGGAAGGTGATGGGTCCGCGCAACCGCGGCGCGGTGGAGCGGCGCTGGGCGGCGCGGCGCACGCCTGTCGCCGACATCTTCCGCGGCCGCACGCGCCTGCGTCTGCACCGCGCGCAGCATCATGACGTCACTGACGCCGTGCAGCCCTTCTTCACGCTGCAGCTTGACATCGAGGTTAGTGTTCACGAGGCATCACGTAGAAAGAAAATTAAAAATACTATTATCAGAGGACATGGCACTGGGCACTAGACCCGCGTGTTGATTTATCCTCATATAGGTTCTGTGTGCGCCTGCAGTGGAAACATTGTAGGCAGATTATTTTTGACACAAGTCAAAATAAAACATTCAGTAACTCATTTTATTAGTTAAAGAAAATTACAATGATGGTACCTTATTTTTCGTCTCCGAGAGTGGTAAAAATCACTTCAATGTTGAAAGCACAGGCTGAGTAAATTACACAAGAAATTCAACTATTCGAAATCCTCACAATTTGTCACTAAAATCTTAAAAATACAATTTCAGCGTGCAAACAGTGTGAAAGACGCGTTGGAGTTGCTGGCCGGTAAGGATACGCTCGAAGGTGTGAGCGACGCGTGGCAGCAACTGTCGCTGGAACAGTTGCCCGTGGTGTTGCTGCTGCACCTCAAGTGCTTCCAACTCGACGCCGACGGACACACCGCCAAGATTGTCAAGAATATTGACTTCCCCATTGACTTGAAAATTGACCCAAGTATGTATAAGTCCTGATGTTTTAACCTGCAATAAGTTGTGTAGCTTGTTTTTAGTTGAAGAATACAATGATGTACTTATTTTTCGTCTCTGAACGACATTATTATGTCTCTTACTTGTGGTAAACAATGACTGAGTGAACTCAAACTATTAATTCAATAAATAGGGATGTGTATTATTTAACAAATTAATAATGTATTGCTGTTCCTGTCACAGAAATAATGTCTTCTAAGCTGAAGTACACGACAAAGCAACGCGTGTACAAGTTGTTCGCTGTAGTGTACCACGAGGGAGTGGAGGCGGTGAAGGGACACTACCTCACCGACACGTTCCACGGACAAGTCGGCTGGATAAGGTGAGACACTTGCCTATGATATTGTGACTTTATTCTATCTTGTTTTCACTATGATGTCATTATTTTTCGTCTCCAATCGTGATCAAATTCACGGCAAGTGTGGACAAACTTTACTGAGGAAACTGTCGACATCGGTGCGAGACTGCGAGCTCAGGCGACGTCATACGTCTGTTGACACTTGGCTGTTCTCTGTTCAGGTACGACGACTCCACGGTGACGCAGGTGAGCGACGCGGCCGTGCTGAAGCCCAAGCCGCCGCGCATGCCGTACCTGCTGATGTACCGGCGCCACGACACGCTGCCGCCGCACCGCGCGCCCGCCAAGCCCGAGTGAGCCGCGCCCGCGCGCGCGCCGTGCGTGGCCGTGCAGCTGCTCGTGTCGCGCGTGCCGTGCGCGCGCGCCGCCCAGCGCGCGTCCGTGTGCGCGGGCGGCGCGGGCCCGCACCGCGTGCTGCTGCGGCGCGCGCTGGGCCCGCAGTGCGGCGCGCGCGGCGCCGAGCTGCGCGTGTACTTGTGTCCCGTGCACTTCTCGAGGTGGATGCTGTCCACGCTCCAGAGCCACGACTAGATCTGACTCACTTATTTTTGTCGTTTAAAAGTACAAAGTTGAGGTTCCGGTCGGCGAAACCGGTCCGTGTTGTGGCGCTGTAATATAGTCGAGACTTCGAACCCGCGATGAACGATTGTAAAATTAATTAAAATAGTTTACGAGCATGGTTGGTGTAAATAGTATTTAGTACTTCCGGAGAGAGGAGGCCCGGAGTCGAGCGTGGAGGTGTCTTCAGAAGCAGTTTCCGATCGGTCAAACTCAACGCTACTTTCGCGGCATTAGATGTGCCTCCTCTGTTCTTAGTGTCTATTTGTAATTTTTCTCCTCGACAATATGGAATTGTGGTGTTTTTAAATTATAAAAAAATGTAAAAAAAACATTGTAGGATATCTACTACTGAATTCATGATACATATTATTTCTATTCAGTTTGAAAATTCAGTCGAACGCTAAAGTGATGTAATCAGCTGTTAGATAGTACAAAGCCGTTAAATGATGTGATATTAGTCCCAAGTATACCAGTATGCCTATTGAAAAGAATACATTAGTATGTATAAGTGTAGATGCTGGTATTTTGTGACTGGCAAAAATGTACGCGAAGGAAAAATATGTAACTTGAATTATTAGTTTAGCGTTAAGCGATAAATTAAGGGGTCGTGGATTAACGCTGGCAATGTTAATGGTATCGGTGCTTAGACGGACTGACTTTGGCAGTGAGTGATATGTGCCCTATGATTCTTGTGATAACGGAGTGCTTGAGGACGATTACTGCAGATTGTTTACTTGTACACACTAGTGTATAGATATTGTTATAACAATGTAAGTGTTAAATATAAATAGATATATTATTATCTCGCCGTTGGTATGTTGTGGGGAATGTCTGTTTTTAATATTATTCAAATTCATTGAGGTCTATTCTTATTCTGTTTGAAAATTTTCGGAATAAGGATGGCATTCGTGGCAACGCAACTAAGTGGTATGTCTGGCGCATTGTCAGAGTGCCAGTCTTATTTGGCAATCAAACTAGCTGACTGTTGGATATATTAAAATTTACGTATTAGTTGTCTTATCAATATTAACATTCAAAATGTGACTCAATTGACTCGAAAGTGCGTGAGATAGCACAAGTGCTATGATTATGTTAGTGTCCACTAGTATTTAAATATCTGAATTGATTTTTGTATGTTAATAAAAAGATTTGCTTTATAGTTGACTAGCTAGTTTGATATTACAATTTTATTAATAGCTACACTATTCATTTATTATTGTAAATTGATAATGAACCATTTTGATCTCACTCATATTGTTGTTTGGGAATTATTACGAGTTCGGATGTAAATTTCCTTGAAAATATGATGAAGGCAATAATACATCATGCCTTATTAGGTATTTGAATGCTAATATTACGAAATTGACCAAAAAGTATGGATATTATTTGAAATTGCTGCTATTCTAGCTTTTCTACTTAGTGTTACGAAAATCATAATAAAGAAGCCAACACTATTTAGGCGTTAAAATGATATCTTAAAATGCACTTCAGTTGTGTCCAAATTATAATGAAGGAGTATTTAATCTTATAATTAGTCAATTTAACTATTACTATAATGAAAACGAAATAGGTTTAGTTTTGTATGATAGTTTCTAAAACAGAGTTATATACTAACTTGCTAAGCTTTTTATATGTATAACTTGGTTGTTGTTAATTCGTTTATTTTGGATTGTGGGTAGATATTAGTGTAGTTAGCGGTTACTGAAGGTAGTTAGTTGACGCGAATACTGCTAGCGACGGTATCACGTCGAGCGGTAAGCTATGTGCGGGGGCAGTTGTGAGAATGTTCTCGATGCAGCAGCAGTTACGTAGCAGCTAGACCAGTGAACATTTTAGACTTTTCATCTGCTTCAATTGTTCCTATATTTAAAATGCACCAGTTCCTAACACTTTTTTACTAAACAGGAGCAATGCTTCATAAACATTTAACTGTTCCTGAATAATCTCTTGTAGCCAATATTAACTAGTCAAATATACTTTCGTCTTTATGATTGGTTCTGCCTTCAAAAAATATTTTGATATTTTGCAAAACTATCAATAAATCTTTTAAATGAGATTATTAAATGTTTTGACGATAAAATAAGTTCCAAATTCCCGTCACGTGTGAAATGACACAGTTAGTGCATGACCTAACAACCTTCAACCCAACCTTTCGATCCATTCGCACGACTGTCCTTTTGTAAGTTATCGCGTATTATCACATGGCACGAATTATAAAATGATATTGATGCAGCTGCTTGCAATTGTACATAACGATTACATTAAATGTTCAATAAGAATAACACGAATTTATTCATCTATTTTAATAGATTAATCAGTAGCCCATCTCAATGGCCCGCGTCAGCGCTGGTCTACAAACCCACAGCATTTTTTCTTGCACAAGTTAATATTATTGTCTATTAGTTTAAAAAGAAATCTGTTCCTCTCGTTTTAGCAATATTTATTTATAGAGTGTGAAGTATTGCTGAAGTTCTGCTTGTTTCTGTGTTTGTTTGCTTCAGTTAAGTTTTTGTTCAGTTAGGTGCAAAATAGAAATAGTGTTACGACAGTACATTGACACTTGGAAGTTTATGTTGGAGGTATCATTGTAGAGTTTTTGTTAGATTATATTAATTTAGCCATTAGCTAGTAATACCTGTAACATACTAAAAGGCTTGTAATATTATGATGTACATTTAAGCCTCACGTAAAATGGTACGTACTAGCAATGTCCTCCAGTGAATGTGGCGGAATCTTCTATGCGTAAGACTGAGCGCAGGGTCCCCGAATGTCTGTTATTTATGTTTTTATTAGGATGTGAACACGAGCACACGTAGCTAGTAAGATTTTATAGTTTGCGTATTTATTGAATTATAACTAACTTAATCTAATTGGAGAAAACCTCGTGTATGAGAAAAGGTCGCATCTCAGTTGAACACATAATGGATTTTATTGCATAAACAATACAACATGTTAGACACAACCTATCGATATTGTTGCACGATCATGACGTAGCGCATGTACTGTAGCTAGCAGTTCTCTAGTTACTGGAACACGTAGTTGGCTGTGACATAGTTATTGGTTAGTGTGCCAAACGCCAGTAGCCACATATTCATTTTGTTGGTCAATCTTGAGACATCAATCACAAAAATCGCTAACTAAATACATCATTACTATGGTATACTAAATCAGTATAGATGATAGGAAGTTAAATTGTTGCATTGTGTATATTAGTTTGAAAAGTTTAATCAATTAGTGAATGTTCCTGGTAATAGTTTGTAATTTAATATCAGATCAAAATAGTTGGGAGTGAAATCGAACTACTTTTTAACTAGTTTTATTTACAGCAGAGAGCAGCTTATTTTATGTTTTTCTTTGTTCTCGAAATGCAAAAAGCCAAAATGTCAATAACCTTTTAAATAGTAGTATAGTAACTTGTAACACTTGCGCAGGCTAACATGGGGTGAACCGGGTTCATTGAGGACGACATAACAATTCTGGTATATACATTCATTTTTAATAATGTGTGACAGTAATAATAAATCTTTGCTCATAAGATGTACGACTTGTGTATAGTTTCCTCAGTCATGAATACTTCATCAATACAAATTATTAAAAGAGCTTAAATCATAGGTAGGCATCTAAAATATGTTATGTATAATAATGATCCAATCTCTGACGAAGTAGCAGTCTCAATTGATTGAATATATACCATACACATGGGCTGTTTTAGAGTATTTCACTTGTCATAATTTAATACAAAAAGATTTATGTTACTGTCAATTTTTTTTTTAAATATCAGGAACAACAACAAACAAAACTATTAATATTTTGAAATTTTATACTATTATCATAAAATGTTTTGTAAATATTATGAAGTGTTTTCTTGTTTTTAAAAATAAAATTTCTTAACTTTAAGATGAATCCATCTTTTTTCAACTTTGAGATCGCGAAAATGTCAACTACAGGCCTAGAATTTCTTATGTTATATCCAGTATCACATGTATGCCGCCAAAAATAGTCCATGAATCAAATATTAGTAAAATAGAATAATAATAGATTGATGTAACAAGTCTACTATGGCAGGGCCAGGTCATAACAATTTAATATAAGTGATTTTGCATGTCTATTTATATACACATACCAGTTTTATTCCTTGTGTTACTCTTGTAATCTCATGTTTTCAGCTTTACGTGTTAGATCCAGACCATAATGGACTGTCCCAGAGTGTAAATTATATTTTAATGATGAGTAAATTCGAGAAATTTTGATGTCATGATTATTCTAAATTTTATTGAAGCCAAATGTGTTTTGTTATGAATGTCCTCATATATTATTGTAAACATGTGATTTTGTTTTCAAACTACTCATCTAGTCCCTATCACATTTTATCTTTTGGTGCATTCATAATAATGTAATGGAAAAATATAATATTTTTACAATTGCTATACATTATTAATTACTGCTGTAAATTCTTATTTTGAACACAAGTCTAAAACAAATATGATAGTAACAGTACTTTACAATGAACACTTGGCGGTCTATCTACTTAGATTGTAAACTTTAAAGAAAGATGTATGTAGTAATGCTTATCATTATTATTTTTATATGAGAAGTTCATTATTTAAGTTACGGTTAATTTTAGAAATAAGATCCAAGGCTGTATTAATAGAAGGAGTGTTTTTTCCCCAATCAAAGCGAAGCTGATTCAACTTTTTTATTTAACCAACAACTGAATTTAAATATTGTGTAAAAAATACTCCTGTTGGTCATAATAAATAATGTTCACTTTAAAAAAGACAAAAAAAATGCCAATATTTAAACATTGTGCATTATTTAATAAGATCAACTTTCTAAGTTGTTATGTGGATATGTGTGTATGACTAATTATAAAATAATCCTTTATTTTGGTAACAAATTGGTGTTATGAAAAATTTTGTGAATAAAATAAGATGTCATTCTGATTTCAATGTTTTATTTTATCATTCAAGTAACAAACAACAAAATTAATTAACAACGATTTATTATTTAAAACAACTATTTTCCGTCTCGAACAATATTCTGAAAACGAAAACAAACACGTTATTTCAAAAGTTATGCTATCGTAATAATAATTATATTCCATAATGTAATTGTTCTATAATAATATGTAGTTCCTATTTTATAAAAATACTATCGACCCGCCCCGGCTTCGCACGGGTGCATGGTAGATATAAAACCTTCCTCTTGAACCACTATCTATTGCCGAAACTGCATTAAAATCATTTGGGTAATTTTATAGATCTAAGCGTACAAACAGCGGAAACAACGTTATTGTATAATACATAAAGATGTGGCCCAACTCGAACACATGTCTTACTCTAACTCTGCACTTGAAGATCACGTAGACGAGCATGATGAATGCGATGGGCAGCATGGCCGTGCCCACCAGCAACCAGCCCGCCAGCGCCTCATTAGCAGTCCACGTGCTTCCCGCGCCTACCGCGAACATACTCTGCCAAACAAATTCACAGGAAGTGCTAAGGGCGATCAAAGGGCAGTTATTTTCATGAGAAAGGATTTTGCGCCGGATTACAAAACCTTACCGTTATCAAAGCTTAGGCCGCACTAAAACCCCAGCTGACCTACTTCTCTATGTGCTCTATCTGCTAAGGGCAATTATCTTTTATGAGAAGGATTTTACGATTTTTGATTACAAAAACCTACCGTTATAAAAGCTTTAGGCTACACCAAAACGCAAGCTGACTGGCGAAGAAGGGCCACGCGCCGGTATCCATCACAACAGATTCGAGCTGAAAGCTGCTGAGACTGAAAACAGCCAATGTGATTGTTCGATTCCTGTACCATCTTTACTCCACTCGTGCCTGCTTTAGAGATTTAACAAGCTCCCTGATGCTAACAGTTCTTGAAGTAATCTATTCTATACAGCTATACACTCAGTGACTTAAAATTTAACCTCCAGGGCTATTCATCAATTCTGCTTACCATCATGATAGCTGGCGAGATCGCCCAGCACAGCCTCATAAACATTCTGGGGTACTCGCCGACAGCGAAGTACACGTCTTCACAGAACATGGTCTGTCCGTACACGTAGGTGATGACCGTGGCCATCACCGCTGCTATCGGCACGCGGAGCTTCGATGCAGGCCAGTTCATCAAGAAATTCATTATGTATAAACCACTCTGGAATGGTGAAAAGATAGGGTAATGTTTTAAGATCATGCATAGCCGGCTGGATCAGGTAAAAAACAAAGCACCTAAGTAGGTAGGTGTGTTGAGCCGACCCGAACTTAAATAAGCGATGGTTATAGTTGCCGATCGGCACGAGCCGAATAAGTACCTACTCAATTCTTCATAATAATATCGAAATTTAGCTTAACCACGCGTATCATGCCCTAACAGAACGAACTGCAGTCACTTGAATCTCATTGAAATCAATCTTTAGTAATTTATGCATAGGATGATAATAAGACTGAAATTGGTATAGCATATAACTGCATAAGCACCTATTAAAAGCATGAAAGGGAGACTCGCAATCAATTTGTCGAATAACTCGCTCAGTTGCAGCGTGGCGGGAGCGGGACTATATCCATAATTACTAGCTGCAACGCAAAGCTCCTAGCGGGCCAGCTGTTTTTTTTTTTGAGGTTGGGAAATCTTTCACATTATGAATCAAAGCGTATAAGTTGGCATACACTCTTACCTGTGTGCAAAGAGTGAGGACTCCAATCAAACAGAACATTGTACATATTAGTATGAGGAAGGCCCAACTTATTTTTCTGATTGATTTCCCGGTGAATGACGACATTATTGTTTGTACTAATAGCGCCTGCAATGAACAAAAACATAATAAATACGTAGCTTCTTAAATAATAAATCTTTTTACATAAATTCATTTCTAAATACCATACGGACGTCCAGACGTGGAACCACTTTCTGTACTGTAAGATAAGCCAATACATATTTTGTTTTCGAGGTGGAATATGAGAAAATGGAGATTATAGGTTCTGCTGACCCTCAGAGCGAAGAACCACACTGGTTCTCCTGACCAGACGATGGCCCAGTTACCTACCCAGTTAGTTGGTCCTACTCCAGTACCGACTCCTGCACATTTGTCATCGTACCGATAGGATGCTACCTACTGAAGCCACGATCTACTGGGCCACCTACTCTTGGGCCAAAGTAATACCAGTAGGTATATAGGTTAACTTGACGAATGCTGTATCATTCATTCGAAACCGAGACGAAAAGGGGGAATCTACGTGGAGCTCACCAGTTTAGTTGCTCTGCAAAGCATAGGTACCTACCTACATCTTATTTTTCTCAAGCCTGGTGACGACAATCTTTGAATTTACTGCAATTAAGTAATTTTCGTACATCGTTGAACAGGTTACACAGTGTATGCTTACCGTTGTTGTTAGTGATGAAACGAAGAGTGTGAAGAATATAAGAGCAGACCAGAACTGACTGCCAGGTATGCGCGCTACCAAGTCTGACCATAGTATCATTGATGCGGATGATCCTGCAAAGCCGTTTTTACAATTTATTTGGAGCATTTGTAAAGGAAAAAGTGAATGAGACAGATTGAATGCTGAAGACGAAGAAGAGGGTGTTGTGTCGTCATATGGGAGGCTTACGTCCAGCAGTGTACTGTAAGTAATAGAGGAGTTGCGACATTCCACCTAGCAGACGGACATTCTTGTATAAACATAGCATCAACCATCGAAGTCAGCTAGGAAAGCTATGGCTGGCTCAATGGCAACTGCAGGGACCTTAGAAGTCGTGACTCGTGGCGGATGTAGGTCGTTCGTACCTAAGATGCAACTCAAACAGCCACTTAACTTAGTGTCATCTGTGCCATCACGGCCGCTCAGGCTCACAAAACGATGAACGAAAATGTTGTAAGGAAACCAGCTAATCCTATGCTAAATCGAAGGCCGTCTGCATTGGGTGCGTATCGAAATTCCTGGCCCCTCAGATACAACTTATCCAGGCTTATTATTTACCTTCTGCAAAAAACAAACGAAATCACAAACGCTTAAATCCTTCTTTACCTGGCCAAATACCAGTACTATTCTCATAGTCCTTATAGAGCGCTCCATGTGTGGCCCCTAGAGCTAGTGCGGTAGTCATCGTCGTGGACTTGGACACAGCGAAGGCAAGCATCGCGGTCGTGCCCAGTTTGTGTTGAGACTTGGGGCAGTAGGAGCCGAGCATGATTAGGGATCCTTGGGACACTGTCATCTCGATCAACGCGTATTCCATGGCCTCGCGCCACATCTTAGGGAAAAGAGTTTATGAATTATTTATATCAGGATAAAAAATACCGCTATACGTAAGAGGACTTCATTCGTCCAGTGGCCGCAGCACTGTTCGAAGTGGGATCGCGTTCCAGGCCAAGTGGCAGTGGTCGCCATTATGAACTTCTCTAGCAAAATTGAATCTATAGATGTGTGCCCTGTTTATAGCAATAGGCTCGTCCTTACTCTCTAGTTTTTGGAGAACTCAGTCAGGCGTCATTTTTATTATGAAACGGTGAGACACCATCATTCCAGATGAACAACAGTTTTTTTTAAACTTATAAGCACTGTAACTCATCCCGAGCTGAAGCGACGTTGCAGTATGTAGTTTCATAGGTAAAGAATCCCGAAAGGCTCCAGTTGGGGCGCTGCTGTTCCCAATGCTTGTTGCCAAGTACAATAAGTCATTGTCTGTTGACCTTTACTCATATGAAAAAATGAAGAATTTTCAAAAACAAAAAACCTCACCTGTAAACTTTCAAGGAGCACGGTCCAATCACACTCCTTGAATATGCGATTGGCGCCATTCAGCTGTAGCGCACCTATAGCCGCGCATATCAGCACCAAATACGTCAGCACGTCTTTGAACAACACCAGCTGAACAGGGACATAACAATGTTAGTTGATTTGTACATGAACGTGAAACTAAGAACTTATATAGATAAGGGTTCCGTTTTTTTTATCGTACAGAACCCTAAAAACGGGGTTGCGCAGATCCACGTTCAGCATACGAAGGGTTCCCACCGGTGGGACGTGGGCCTCCCCTCTATGGGGTGTAATCAACTCCGCGGCGCGGTCCCGGTGCAGGATCTTTCTAGGATGTGGCGCGGTCCAGGTGCACGATCTTGGATGTTACACGACTTCGAATTGTTGGTTCTAGGAAATTGCTGGGTTGTCAACTGCACCGTTTGAGCATAGATTTAAAATTTTGGAATGAGGCGAGTAGGTAGGCTCAAAAAAATTTTTTTGAGCTCCCCACTTCAGTCAGCTTTCAGATATGGAATAGATAAAGGTTTTATAAGATAAAATCAGATTACCAAGCTATACACCTCTTACTTTCGAGTAGCTGTATATCCGTTTGATGACTATGAAGTAGATGAGAATCCAGCATATGACATAGTAAGCCGTCAGTTCCCACACCACGTTGCCAAGTCCGCCCGCCAGACCATCACGCTTCAGATCCAACACGAAGTTACTGGAACAACGATTTATTGGCTGAAACTTCAAATTATATATAATTGGACTAAAGAAGGGTTCGTTCCCACTTGTTCGACTAAACAGTTCTACGGCAGAATTAATGGGATAATTTTTCCCACTATACCTACTTCTACGAGTTAAGGTGGTACAAAATCGTAGAACACTATACTGGAGGCTTCGCAGCTACCGCGCAGAACAACCACAAAAGGAACGTGCAAAAGTTACTGTACCTAAGGGTGGACCCACATCTGTCGAAAGATGCGTCGGACGTATCCTCTTCCTCGGTTGCTTCTCTTCCAACGTATTTACGAATTTGCCACAGTAAACGCCTAGTCAGTTAGTAGGTACGCTAGCTAGCGCAAATCAACAGGCAGCGGTCAATGCCTGGGGCTTCGCAGCCACCGCGCAGTGCAGCAAAACGAATTGCATGCTGAGTGACTGAGTGTAGTACAAACCTAATATGATTAAAGTTACTCCTTTGATAAAGTTACTAACAAAAAGAACGACTGCGGCGGAGTCTCGCTTCCAACCGGCAGCGGGCGATGCCTGGCTGCGCAGGGGGGCTTGGCAGCCGCCGCGCAGTGCAGCCACGGCAGGAAGATGTGGAAGGAGTGCACCGTCAGCGCCAGGCACCACGCGCCCACCGTGCCCGCCGCTAGTGCACTGAACACGCAGATCGATAGCATCGCGAAACCCATACCTGGAAAGATTTAAAGTCATGCAGTTTTATGACAATGCTCAAGGATGTAGGTCAGGGATGGCAAACCAGTGGCACGCGTGCCATTGATGGCACGATGCAGAATATTTTAGGCGCGCCACCGAATTTTTACAATATTAGATTCGATTCTAAACCGTTTGATAGACCAAGTAGGTACATGTAGAATTGAAACATTTATTACGACATAGGTCAAGTTTTTTTTCTTTTTGGTAGCAAAGAAAGAGCTTTTAGTTGAAAATATTAGGTTAATTACGTAATTATCTGCCAAAAAAGACTAAGCAATATTATTTGACGGCACGTGTAAGGTCTCAATAAACATTTCTTTGGAAAAAATGGCACGTGTTCCATAAAGGTTCGCCATCCCTGAGTGTAGGTCATTTCGCATGTTTTACACGCCAAATAGTTTTTGAGCGTAAACGTGCGAAATTCATGTAAGTAAGCATGCTGGTTGGATACGATACGGATATAAAAGTAATGTTGAGTTTCTTGCCGGTTCTTATCCATAAGAAACGACCAGACCGAACCATGCACCTTTTGTCGACGTTTTATAAGAGCCCATAGACCTATGTAAAATAAAATATTTTGATTTTGAAACATATTCGACAATCAACTATACAACTTATTTTTCATTTTTCTTACCTCTAGCCATAGGCACCAAATCCCAGCAATTTAGCACTCCCTTCTTCGTAACAACTCCCAAAGCAAGCTCTAGATAAAACACAGGATATCCGATCACTATGCTGAACACATTGTATAGGAACAGGAAGGGAAGCAACCTCCGGAAGTCGTGGAGGTATGGGTGCCACCACACTTGGAAGATCCCGATGCAGGAGGATAGGACTAGTTGGCGGTAGGTTATGTTGTGTGTCCATCGGTCGTATACCTGGAAGAGTGGGATATATTATAAACAATTGAAATGGTAGGTAAGTATTGGAACTTGAGACGTTTCGAAAGCTTCGAATAATCCATTAAATAAAAGCGAAAAACATGTAAATCCCCTCCCCTCATTTCATTTTGGACAACACGTCTCGACCGACACTGCGTCTGACTATGTTATTGTTAAACTTTGCCCACACTATGAATTTCTGCTGTATTGTGGGTGCGTTAGTACTCCCTGTAACTTGTAAGTCCTAGAAATATTTTGGTCCGTGTGGAAATCGAACCCGCAACACGCAGCGCAGGCAGCCAGTCACAGTTGTAGTTAATACTGGTATTCAGACTTTCGAGTCACTGACTATAGTTGAGCCGGATCCAACGACTTGATGTGCTTTTTAAGATATGTACGACTCTCGTCATTTAATGGATGGTCACGCATCCACAGACATAATAACCTCTTGCATATACGCCATTCCTGTCTGTTGATAACGTCAATATTCCCGAAGTGTCTTAAAATTATGCTATCGAACGATATTGCCCATGGTTCTCCTTCCTTTTTTCCTGATTCAAAGAAGTAAGTAATGCGAATAAGCAATCAGTAACCAAAAATCATACATTACCAGTGGACTTTCAGTAGATTCAGAGTCGATTGTCTCGCTCAAACTTTTTGAACGAGTAGTCTGAAATAAATATAAACAGCATTAAGGTTTATTTTATGATGCCTGCGAGTCCTGCGACCTTCAAATAAAATAGGTAGGTAGACCGTATTCCGTACTTCTCTATTTGATACCCTTTTTTTTTGTAAAACAAAAGTAATTTACCAAGTCACTCCTTACAACATCAGCTATCTGCCCGTAAAAGTCCCGTCTAAATCGGTTCAGCCATTTCAGAGATTTTGTCATAAGCTAGTACCTAAATTATTATGAACTAGCTGACCCGTACCCACTTCCTATTAATAATCCTTTTTTTTCATAGTTCGTAAGAAACGCTTTCATTCGACCGTTTTTTCTCCGATTTACTTTGCAAAACGGACTACCACGTAAAAGCCTTTTTATTTTTCGGTTTTTTATACAACCTATGACACTCAGCAATAATGTGGCTTTCTATTGAAAGAATTTTTAAAATCGGTTCAGTAGATCCCGAGATTACCCCTTACAATTTAACAAATATACAAACACACAAACTTTACTTCTTTATAATATTATAGTATAGAAGTATAGATTTGGTAAGAAGCTGTTATTTTGAAATTACGAAAAAACTCATCAATTTCATTTATTTGTAAGTATAGATTAATATTTACTATTTAGTAATCGGTACTTACCACGCTTTCACTCATTTTCAAAACGAATTATATTTAAATAACTAATATTTTTCGAAAATGCTTCTGATGCTGAGATAAACAAGTGTCAAAATATACATGATCAACGTAATGACATTTACTGATCTGACTTTTTTGCAGAAATCAAAGCGTAAAACTCTAGTACTTACCAAATCAGTCATCAAGGAGTATTTATTTTAATACCAATCGAAATGGAAAGAAGTATCCTCTTTGGAAGTATCGAATATTGTTGTTGTCAGTATCTGGGTTGCACCTTTAAACAATGGTAACATGGTCCTTTTTTCAATGCAGCCATTAAATTCAAAAATTAAAGTTGCAGTCATTAAATTATTTTTCATCCCTTCAATTCGAAAAGTGTCGTTTTGTTCCTCTTTAAGTGCGAGCAAAGTAGCTCTTTTCTCCATTAGACTTTTTAGCGGGCAGTAATGAGATTTGAATTTAGAACATGAATCGTTCATTGAAATCGAACGCAAATTGTATTGTGTTGGCTGTACGGTGCGAGGAGACGCGGTAACAAAATTAAAAAAAAAACAAACAAAAGCGCGCGATTTACTTCCCTGTTCTAATAATCGGTACGGACTTTATTGTATTTTGTGCAAAAAAATGAGCTCTACGTCGAGTTCTGAAAGTGACAGTGCATTAACTCCTGAAACAATAAAAATAGAAGCTAATTACGTCATACAAAACTTAATCCCTACGAAATCCCGGGAGAAATATTTAAAGGCATACGACAATTTCTTAATATGGAGTAGAAGGTTGTTTAGTAACGTGTTGTCTTAATAAGGACGTAAAACTGGACACATATTCGTAATTAATATGTCTGATGGATTTAAACGTGTCGTCACTCTATTTTTATTAAATAATAATATTACAATAAAATATGAGGCGCCTTTTATTTTCTCATTGAGGGTGATGAAAAGTCGAGTGTATCATTCGGGTGCAAAATATATTTTGGGCTCGGGCGACGTACTTTGAATCCCTCGCTACGTTCAGGATTCTACTAAAGAATCCCTCACTACGTTCGGGATTCTACTCTAGAATCCCTCACTTCGCTCTGGATTCAAAAAAGCGCCCTCGCCGTAAAAATATTATTTTGCTCCCTTATGATACAATCTACTATATCCGTTCTGGGTAGTTAACCCAGAACGGATAAATAATTTATTGACTGCAACTTTATATTTTAACTTTATTTTTCTTTAAGGTCAGTTAGACCTTAACGGTTGAAACGCTTATTCTAGAGGATGCAGGATGTACCTAACAATAAAAGAACAAGATTGTTAATATAACAAATTCTATAATTCATTTAAATCTATAATATCTAGCTATACATAGTGGATTCACGGTAGCTAAATAAATTAACTAAACGCACCAAGTTATACTACTATTTGGTTTACAAACGTGATAAAACCTTGAATTCATGACTGAATTTGACGAAATAATCACAATTTTACGTGCAATATAACAACCAAAACCACTCAATACTGAAAACAAACATTGTTTTATGAAACAGGGATTGTTTTCAATGACCAGACAAAAGTTCTTGAACCAAATGTAACAAGATAGTAATTTTGCAACGATTGCAAAATGACTGAATGCATTCGAGGCTCAGTGGTTATCGAGCCGAGAACTGCAGTGACAAATGCCCACCGTGTGTCAAACAACGTTTTTCAATATTTACACTTACGAAAAATTAAATAATGGAACGTAAGGTATTTTTTTTTCAGTATTAGTGAATTAATCTTTTGACTAGTCATTGAAAAAGTACATTGCCTGTCTACTAAACAAACACTTTTGTGAGCAAATAATATTATTGCTAGTACTTACATGAATCAATTAATTGATACTCGCGTACATTTATTTATACCAAAATAGTACAGTCAAAATTGATTACTATCTAATGAAAACTTTAAAATTAATTGCAGAATACAGCGGAACCAGCGCGGACAGGAAGTTTTGTAAAATAGAGGAATTTGTTCACAATTAGATTTATCCTTCAGAGATAAAAATAAGTCCTATATTGTGTCTGATACACAATAAAGGACTTATTTTATCGATAGTATACAAGGTGGTAATGAAAGCCAGTGCAATAACGGTTGATACAGGCGGCGTCCTAATTGGCAACGGTCGTACGATCAAACGATGCGATCCCGTCGCTCGACGAGATTAAACACACTAGTTTCTTCAGTGTCCTAATAGAGCTGGCGAGTGATCGTGCGACCACAGTGATATGCTTAAAAACGATCGTACGATCGTCCAATCAAAGCTACAAATCTCTTCTGATTGATCACGCGTCATCGCACTTTGGCAATCTTCGTCTACGAAATATACGAATGCGCAATGACCAGACTCTTTAGAAAAATATATTGCAGCTATCTTCTTAAATTACTACCTTGTATATTAGACACATCATTATTATTATTAAACTAAAAATGTGATGAAAATGGACGAGAAGAATATGGAAATATGAACTTAGGCTAAATCTTACAAATTCAAACATAACAAACGATTAAAACTAGACATTCAATGCACTACGCGGCTTAAAGTGTGGTTTGGTGTTACTAAAATATTGTGAGTTGTCTTCGAGTCACAAAGTTTTAGTAACTAAAGTATCTTTTAGTTTATTTTCATGATAAAGTAGGACACTTGACTAAAATTATTTGTTGCTGTTACTTTGCCAATTTTAAATTGAACAGCATACCTGTAATAATCAATTTAGCAGGAAATACTGTAGCGTAAATCTATTTTAACAGATACTAACACCGGTATCTATAAACAAGTCATAGTGATTACTTGAGTAAAAGTCAAACTCAAACTCAAAACTCAATATAAAGTCGCTATATAAACTCGCTTATAAAGTCGTATAAAGTATTGTATAATCGTCGGATTATAACTGCTACTAACTGAAAACCCACCGTTTCAAGCTAACACGCCGGAAAAGGCGCGTGTACGCTCGTTAAAAGGTGGCGAGTTAACCGCGCGAGCTTATACGCGCTTTAAAATACGCTAGTCTGAAACCAATCTTAGTCAAAATATGTGATAAGCGAGGCTTATAGATCTTCGCATTAGTTAAATCATAAGACTAACATAAATAAACTACCCACATTATTCATACACAAGAGTTGTCTATACTTAATTGAATATATATTTTCTGTAACATACCAATAAATCGTATGTTAGCGAATGATAAGGCGATTATTCGCGTAAAATAAGGCAAACTTCGATTATAATTAAATTATATGAAGTGTATGATAATGCAGTATGTTTTATTTATATTGTTATCAGAGATCGGAATAAGTGGAGTATAATTACCTAAACTTCAAAGAAGTTAGTGACATAATTAGGATAATACTAATTATTTATTTACAAGAGAGAATTTAAGGAAACATAGTAACAAAACAAAGTACAAAGGCACAGCTTATTTCAAAAGATTTTTTTATAATACCTCCCTCTGAATTCATAAAGTTTATGACGGAACTTAAAAATGTGGTTTTCGGAGGTTCACATGTTTAGAAATAGGTATATATTCTAAGTATTCCGACCTCTGTTTTCTATCTATACAATAATATGTAACCAATGTCAATTTCCTCATGTACAATTCAAATAGGTATTTAACGCTAGAAAAAATATATATTTCTGGTATTCTACCTATTTAAAATAACTTCATTTACAATTTTTAGTCTTTTTTTCACAATATACGTACTTCAATAGATATTTCGTCAAACATAATATTGTCAATCATCGAAAAATAAGAGATATCTAGATAAAATAAAATAGCAGGGTAAACACATAAACATACACTTCAGTATAGGGGTTGGATTTCACGAAAGCGCGTCTGCCATTGCAATTTGAACCTTATGTCAATGTGAAAAGTCACGGTATTCGCGCTCGTGATTTGCAACGACTATATCTCACTATGTTTCAGGGACTATATCACCATTTCGCAGCAGTATTACTTATTTAAAGTAGTGTTACGTTAAATTTCGGTGGGAAGACATGAAGTTCTCCAAAACGTCTATAATACTCCACGCCACGAAAAGTAATACATTTTGTAAACAACGAACTTCTTATATGTCACGTAGCGACAACTCAATAAACAAAATCATCATTATCAGCCTATAATGTTCCCACTGCAGGGACTCAGGCTACTCTCGAGGAGAGGGATGGGCTTAAATCCTCTACGCGAACCCAGTGCGGGTTGGTAGATGTCACATATCTTCGAATTTTTGGTTCTAAGATATGCCAGTTTCCTCACGATGTTTTCCTTCACCGTTTTGAGAGCAGCGGTGGAGAAATAAATTACACGAAGTAATGCGCCTGCCTGGGTTCGTATCCATAACTTACTGTTCGTAATCGTAAGTCGGTCAATAAAGAAGAAATAATTGCAAATTCAATCAACTCAAAGTAAAATACGTGTACTACGAAAATAACGAGCAATTTCACACTGGGTTATATTTTAGCGATATAAAGTGCCGTCGTGTAATGTTTTGTAGTACTGGAAACCTCCGTGTATCAGACGCGACCCGGTACCACAAGACAATAGACAAAAGCCATTGATTTAAAAACTAAAGGTACGGTCGTCCGAACATTTTGCTCGATGCGTTCCCCATACAGAGAAACACTGACGCCATCTTTATGAACTACTCAGGCTGCTCGTAAACGTAACCTTGTATGAGCGGCGTGGCGTGGTATTATCGAGGTATAAAGAAATTAAATAAAGCTTTCATTAAAATGTTAATAAAAAAAATGTTATATTTTAATTTTTCATTTTCATTTTCTTTTAAACTTCGGTTTAGTCAAGACCTATTTGGGACCAAATTCGAGGCGTCGTTTTATCATGCGGTCCGCCCAGTCCTTACGCAGTAATATATAAGTCAATGACAAAAGCACTTTTTTTTTAAACCGTGAGAAATCACTTCAATCAGACGACAGGACTTTATATCGCAATGTTGAAGATTGATTTGTCGCTACATAACTTAGTAGAACTTCTTTGTTTACAAAATTTATAACTTCTCGTACTACATCTGCTTTGCAACCTGAAGTGAAGAATAAGTAATACTGCTACAAGTGGGTATAAAGCTTCATTTGCTAATGTTGCAAAATAACTTACAGAACTGATGCGTCAGCTACTCGGAATCCGAAACGAACATAATAGTTGCTCTTACTCCGAAATGCACTTAGATTTGACCGTATTAATGTCTTAGATAGTGTTTATAGTGCGCGCGGAACTAGTTGGCCGCGCCTTAAGTGGCGACAGTGAGGGGCGGGTTGCCTACAGCTCGCAATGCACAGGAAACTAAAATTAGACAGTGATGACCAATCTCGAGATATCGTGAACAATAATTGTTCATAAAAAAACAAAAACATGCCTAAGGGTCAACTCACACCGAAAGAGCGGCGAAGCGGAGAGCAGTTTCAGTTTCGTAGGAATTTTAACTTTATTATCATTACCATAATACTTAACGGAGCTCCGTTTATGGAATTCCCCGGAATTCCTGCGGCGCAGCGGGCATCCGCGCGACTCGTTCGAGTTTCTCATGCGATAATAAGTATTATGGTAATGATAATAAAGTTAAAATTCCTACGAAACTGAAACTGCGCTCCGCTTCGCTGCCCTTCGCCGCTGTTTCGGTGTGAGTTGACCCTAAGGCGCGGCCAACTAGTTCCGCGCGCACTATAAACACTATCTTTTTTAATTTCTGGGGTATTTTCTTTTGGAGGGAATTCATCAAATGACTCCTCCCGCTCTGGGCAGAGCGGTAGGGCGTGTCAGACTTCTACTGACTAAAAACCACCCATGTTCCTTCTTTCTTAGCCCTTAGTGTATCTCCGCGGTATCTTTTTTGAACAACCCGACGGGCAGAAACAGTTTACCTCTGTAAGTTTTTTAAAACATAATACGTGTCAGTGTGAGTCTAAGTGCATTTCTTCGGTTGTGAGGTGCAATGCTGCCCCAAGCTATAGTCTTAAATGCTGAAGAGGTCCCCAGCAGAAGGCAATGGCGCTAACCCGCCGGTCACATCCGGGAGACGAGACACGTCTGGCAGGTTCTCTATGTGGGACTTCACTTCTGATTTCACTGCATAAATCTTTTGTAGTTTTATGCTGTATTCCTGGAATGGGAAAAGGAGTTTGATTATTAAATTTATTTATTTCTAGCTTTTTAAGTATTGATCTATTAAAACGATAGTGGCACTGTTGCAAGCACCAAGATAAATATACTGGTTTCAGTGATAAAGGTACAACTGACAATGGACAATGGTAGTGGTACCGAACGCAAAAAACGAACAAGAAAGAGGGTAGACCGTTTTGTCTGCTCATAAACATCCACCCGCAATGACTTTAGTTTATCCGTGATCATGGTGCTTGTAACAGCGCCGAAATATCGGGAACTCGAAACAATAAGAAAACATGGTAAATATCCCGTTTATGATATTAATAGTAGTGTCAGTGACCATGTCAGTTTAAAAATTTATAAGGTACAACTGAATTCGAACTTTGCAGCTGAATATTCAAATGGAAAATATGACTGGGCCTGACACTGGGCTTCTAACAATGGTTATTTCGATACTCGAACTCAGTCTATACTAGTCAACACTAAAACTAGGTCAACATGAATATTCGATCTGTAGTTATGATGACACAACGTCAAGTGACGTAAACTTGCACCCCGACCCCCTGGCGGCGGACACGGGTGAACATGACCGAACCTGCCGCCGTCTGAAAGTGGCGCGAAATTCAAAAGAAACTTCGGCAGCGGCACATATTTCAACCAAATGTTCGGTACAGCTCCCGACATGTAAACAGAACGCTGAGCGCAGTGGAGGGGATATGGTACTAGGCTATTGTGATTGTGTTATGAAGTTGAAGTGTAATAGATATATTGAATACATATATAAATATATATATTATATACTTTTCTAGCTTTTTTGTACTTTGAACGATCTTTTTACATGACACGACCGATATTTATCTAGTAATTAGTTACCTCTAGCCTAGTCTCCGCCTGCTTGGAGAGGTCCCGCTGCGACTGCAAGAAGTCCCGCAGCATGCCAGCCACCCGGCGCCGCTTCTCCAGCTCTTCACTCAGCCTCAGGTTGTATTCAGCCAGTAGTTCCACGGCAGAGTTCACCACAGCACTTAGACTTAGCGCGGACTCCTTATCTATAAGAAGACGGTACCATTAGCTACTTGGAGAAGGTACTTCGTGTATCTATGGGTAAGAAATTGTTTAACTGAGTAGTATTGTGTGTTACCTAATTATAAGGTATAATGGAACAATAGTAAAAGGCATGATGGGGTTGGCATATCTGTTTACATAAAAACCCCCAAAACAAATTTAAGAGAAATAACAAGAGTAGGAAATCTATGTATCAATCCAGAATCTTGAATAATTTGCCTTCTTACTCAATTATGACTAGGGCAGAATTTTGATTAATTACTTGTAATAAAAGGGCAAAAACAGACAAAAATTAATTTCTGTTACAATAATATTTGGACTTTGTCGTTTACGACATAGAGGTTCCTAAACATCATTGTTAGCTAAGATTCTGTATTAAAGTTCAGGGTTTACTATCTTCTTGAAATTTTGTTTTGAGTGCTAATTAAATATTGTCTGTTTTCAAAATTACTTTCTCTAATTTAAATTCAGTAATAGGTTTGACAGCATTGACTGTGGTACAAGATGTGTTATTGCCACACAGTGGTGAGTTTATTTTTAACACAAATTTTATCTTTCACAAAGCATACTGCTAGAGGAATATTTTGGAAAACATTCAAAGAAGTCACAAGAATAACAATGTCTTTTTACAAATTTAATTTGATGATTTGGATATCTTTACCAATATTAACAAGTTATCAAACCAATTTGGGCATATCAGAGAATAAGTGAAATACACAGTGCATATCAGCAATATTCTTTATTAGCATAATATATTTATAATTATACAATAACATTTATCTACTAGAATCACATATAAACAAATATGAATGAGCACAATCAACATGCAACATAATATTCAGAGATCAATAGTTTCTAATCACAGTCAATGCTTACAAATAATTAAATAACATATATAAATTAACTTAGGCTGAGACAATGCACTCCAATATCTAAAATAATTACACAAAATGATCCCGATAACATAATCTATGAAAAACAAAATTTCAAGAAAAGTTTATAACTATGAATGAACACAGAATTACGTATTTATTATCTGGCAAACATTTTTTTTGGACTATGTTGCTATATTATTTAATATCTCACAAACATTTACTTTTTTTGGACTACTATGTGATGCTATATTTCAATATTTTAGTACTGACTGATTGAGAGAAAAAAAAAACACGTATTTTTTAAGAGATAAATAAAACAAGTGCGCGACTACTACCTTTTATTATTATTAATAGTTACGAGATATATTGTGAATATGAATATTATTATATTTGTGAGGAAAATTGTATCGCGGTGGAATACGCATACTAAGGCAAAGCGCCATCTATCCAGGCAACCAAAACACAACAGATTTAGAGCGACATTAACTATTCACGAGATTCACTTCATGTTCCTCAATCTCGCTCGCTCAAGACGCTTAAGACGCTCATGATCATTGATTTTCTTTGCCATATTACGGCGATTTGCATCCATAGCATCGCGTATCCTCCAATACATTTCCATGAGCTTAAGTACGTGGTTGATTTTTTGATAGGGTGTCATTTTACCTTCTAACTTAGTCAATAATTGCACTTCAGAGACCTCTGGCGGCAGTGACGCGATCCTCTCTCTGACTGCTTCGTCGCTGGACGCACTGGCTTCTAACTCGAGCAGTGCCTGCAAATAAAAACGACCTTCTAGACCATTTCCTGATAATCATAAATTTAAACCTCATATTACATTATTAAAATAATTTAATTAGCAAATTAATCAAATAAATTATTTTTAATTGGCTATTAATGCCATGATAATATTATTTTTCTATTGCATATGGCTGTATAAATAGTATAATTATGTTAGGCCTATTAGATAAACATCTAGCAAATTGTATTTTTATTTGTTATTCAATACTTTTAGAACTTGCTATATAATGCATTCATTTGACTTATTTTTTTGGTGGGTGGGAAATCAGGCATTCTACTGACTAAAAACCACCCATGCCCCTTAGCCCTTTGTGTTCTGGGGTTGTGGTTGTCTTTTGGTTTTTACCAAGAATGATCAAGTATTTACCTTGATGAGTTCCTCAGGCTCTGGTGGGTCCCCAGGCGGGGTCTTGGGGCTGAGCGTGGTGTGCGTCTCAATGTGGCCATCCACCTCCTTGGTCTCGCTGCGGCGGCGCTCCTGCTTGGTGCGCGCCTCGATCTTCACCTTCTTCTCCGGAACCGGCTCCTTCACAACCTCCACTTCCACCGACTTGCGCTTCTTGCTTTCTTTCTTTGTAGGAATGGCGTCGTTGGGATCCACTGGAATTTGTGAATAAGAGTTATTCAAAATCAAAGCATTTCTTTCAAGTAGACCACAGTAAGTAAGTGCAGCAAGCACTTTTGAATAGTCGAAACGAATACAAAATAAAAATAAGCTATAGTCCCAGTCACAAGACATAATATGTGAATGTACTGATTGTCCATTCCCTACCGTAGAACTGTATGGAGAAGAATAGGCAAGAAACTCCATGGACACTCTTTTAAATCAGAAAATTGTTACGAAACCTTGGTTACATCATTAATGTTGAGATGGTATATTATGTGAGAACAATGTAGCAAGATGTGACCAGTCACAACTGACAGCAACCGTTCACGAGCATGACGCATGAGCACCATGCGGATCAGCACCATTCCACTCAACCATTTTGAAGGGAACGAAATGATCTGACACTCGCGCCACCATCAGCGTGACATTTGAGTGAGCATGACAAACTCTCAATCGCCAGGGCACATCGAAGGTTTTCAGTTAATGATAGTTTTCTAGTACACAATGATCACACAATACGGGACGGGCGACTAAATAATATTAAAGAGATTGAATTTATACAATACGAAGATAGTTGTACATCTTCCGCAGCTCCAACAATATGATCACGATGTTAATGTTTTTGAACAATTCCCTCAAAGAATCGCGCCTACGAAGAGTCGAAGACCATATTATTGCTCTGATGGTTCTTTTTTGCAGAATAAAAATATAGTAAAAGAAGCCTGTCCCCATAACAAAATGCCAGAAGACATTATGCTATAAAAGTATCTAAAATAGTGTATGTACATCAGTAAACTGACGGATTTTTCTAATAGCACATACTGCTGAACTAATCCGCCCTGCAAAAGATATTAAAAGAGCACCTTATTGTAGCCGTGAATCAAGCGTAATCCCCAGAAAAACCGTTTCATCTACGAATTCTAGTTTCTCGTTATTCAATAGTACATCAAGACTGACTAGTCCATGCGAAGTATATTCAGCTTAATCTGGTTAGACTGGAACACCCACACCTAATTTAGATACAGAAGAAGAAACTCACCAGCCTCCTTAAACTCCTGAATCTTCTGCGAGTCATACACTCCCCTCTCCCCCCAGATATTGAGTATTCTATGCAGAGACTGTTTAGTCTTAGCATTTATTCCAGTCTTAGCCATGTGCTTGAATGACTCCACAAGTACTTCTCCAAACTCCTTCCCGTACTCCGGACCTTTCTTCTTGCTGTTCTGTATTACGTCATTAGCAAGGTACATGAATGTAAGCTGCTTGCTGTCTTTGGCTGTTAAAAAAAAACTCCATAGAATACGAGTAATAAAGAACACTTTCTTTTTAAAATAAATTCTCTGTCATCAGATGAACCCTTAGGATAGGGAATGGCGAAGTTGCACCTCTTCTGTTTTTACCCGACTGCGGCGAAGCCCAAAAGGAGGGTTATATCAGGTTTATTTATTTTCCACAGATGTGTCATTTTTTATTGCTGTGACAAGACTGCCATTGGTCTAGTGGTAACAATCGCAACTGTAGAGCATGAGGTGCTGGGTTTAATTCCGGGCGAATTGTTATAGGGTTTTCCATCAAGAATTTCTCAGTAGCAGCCGCAGAGTCTGGGTTTATGTATGATGATAGCCCTGTTACATAATGTGTGTACTTTTAGGTGTATACAACTCCGCCTAACGCTGTTATGTGACTGGACTGGTATAGAACTATAGAAATCAATTATCCTGAATATCCCTGGTTTTAATTGATCCGGATAATCGAGATTCTACTGTATTGACAATAGTGTGATTGTCACAAATGTGAATAAAAGTACAATAATGTAGATAACACAAGACAAACACAAATAAATGTACTAGATTCTAAGAAATCAGCCAGTCAGTCAGATGGGCATAAATAAATAATAAACTATCACTGTGCCTGTTCCAAGACAGGGTAAAGGATTCTTCTCAACAAGTGGGTGTAGCTCTACAAGTAACACATCCCTAAGATGAGCCACTGACACAGTCATACTTCTAGTATGGTGTGGTCAACTATGTTCATTGAAACCACAGGTGCCACCCACAAGTATTTGGATTTCTTTAAAAAAAAAAAAAGAATTTCTATATTTCTGTCGTCAGTTTTTCACAGTTAAAAGTATGAAATTAACAACAAAAATAATTTGTTAGCAGCAATTTAGCAACCTCAGCATTTTCATCAGATATTTAACAGTTTCAATTGATATTACCTACCTGTTGCAAGATAGATTTGCATAGTAAAAGTATTGATAGACTATAAAACTCAAATGCTTGAGTATTGTTCATTTTGTTACTAATCATAAAACTGATATAAATATGGGCGTTTTTTGTTTCATGTTGTTTATTTCTGATTTCGTCGTTTGAACTCTGCGTCTTTGAACGACACACTGACCTATTTCTTAAATTAATATCTTATAAAACACTGTTTAGCATCACCTAAAATACTTTAAAACTACAACATTACCGGTAAAGGTAAATATGCATGCAAAATTAAAACAAACAAAAGTGAGACATTTTGTCGATCAAAATGCCCTTGTGTAGGAGCCGCTGCAGAAACGAAAACATCTACTCTCTCAGTACTATAACGAGAAATAAGTATTGACCTGTTAGTTAAAATATTAATAAGATTATACAATGGTAAGAAAAATAATGATTAGGTTACCTTTTAGTATTTCTTTGAACCAGGTCTTTACAACTACGGCATGGTGTTTTCTGTGATGAATCAGCCACAAAGAAAGTGTTTGAATACTTTGCTGACTCGAATTCAATTCTTGTAGCTTACGAACTAACGCGTTTTCCGTAAACCCAGACATGGTTTAGGAAATTATTAAATAAACGCCACGGACCACAACCACACACTTCATTTGACGTTTACTAGCGCCATATTGATTTGAGATGAATGAATGAGATCGATAGGGCAGAGAGAAAAAAAAAAGAATGCTTGGCTATGACTGCGTTCCATTTCACGCCGGGTATTCCAAATATTCAATAATTGTTAAAAATAAAAATATTTAAGGACGGGAGATATTTATTTGATTTTCCTAGATTCTCTGTTTTCATAATAAATTATAATTTGAACCTTATAATTTAATAATTGAAATAACAGACAAAACCTATACTTTAGGTTTTAATTTGCAAAACGTTACATATTGTTGAAAATTGACAATTCATTCAGACAGTTTGATTATGACATATCTGATCTATGATCATAGAAGAATAAATAATGTTGTAAAAAGGTTCACCACATTCACCCCGGCCAGATCATGCCAGATGTAATCGCGCAAAAACTTCGGTGGATTCCGTGATCTGGCCGACCTCCGGAGTGGCTCCGAAACTGGGAGCTCGATCCCGTCCGAGCTCATTTGTTCTGGTTCCGGTGCCACTTGCAAATCCTCCGATGGTAGCGGTGACGAAGGAGTAGCTGGCAGCGAGACTGGTGTTGAGTAAGATGTCGGTGAAGAAGGCGAAGTTGGTGGTGAACAAGATGGTGATGGTGACTGCGATCTTTGGGGTTCGGCGTCCACAAATTCGTTAATTGTGGGAATATCTTCTCGATTGCCACCCAAAGGTGCTAAATGGCGGTTAGATACAGTAGTTTCGCGACCATCCATTGTTCGAACGAACGAATAAGTGGGGTTTGTCTCCAGTACCTCCACCTCCTCGGCTAGTGGTTGATATTTTGTTTTCCGGTCAAAGCGTCGCTTAAGTACTCTGTTTGAGCCAGATAGCCATGTGGGAATAGAATCTCCATTCGTCGATCTCCGAGAGTGGCGGAACATTCTTTCATGCGGCGTACAATTTGTACTAGTACAAAGAAGCGAGCGTATGGAGTGCAATGCTTGCGGTAGGACATCTTCCCAGCTCTCTATTGGCAGGTTCTTAGTTTTCAAAGCTAACTGTACACTTTTCCAGAGCGTAGAATTGAGCCTTTCAACTTGGCCATTGCCTTGAGGGTTGTATGGCGTTGTACGACTCGTCGCTATTTGCCTGGAGTGTAGAAAATCTTTTACATCAGCCGATAAAAATGATGTCCCTCGGTCCGAGTGCACGTAGGCCGGCATGCCGAACATGATAAAAATGCTGTCTAAATGCTTGATTACAGTCTTTGCGCTTATATCAGAGCACGGAAAGGCGAACGGAAAGCGGGAGTACTCATCGATTACTGTTAAAATGAATCTGTTATTCGACTTAGATGGTACTGGTCCCTTAAAATCCATGCTCAGTCGTTCGAAAGGCGCTATCGCTTTAATAAGTTTATTTTGAGGATCAGCTCTAATGAATCTAGGCTTAACCTCAGAACAGATGCGACAGTCTTTCGTCATACTCTTTATCTCTTCAATCGAATATGCTAAGTTTTTGGAACGCACCCAATGTGCCATTCTGGTTACACCCGGGTGACAAAGGGCTTCATGAAGTGATCGTAACTTTGCAGGTGTCTCGACGATGGCGCAAACACGGGAGAGGGCGTCCGCTACATGGTTCTGTGTGCCAGGCCTGTATACGATGTCGTATTTGTATGGAGATAGTTCCAATCGCCAGCGCTGTATTTTCTCGTTTTTAATTTTACTATTGTGCTTAGCATTAAACATGAAAGAGGCGGATCGCTGGTCAGTGACGAGCAGAAATGATTTCCCTATTAGAAAATGCCGCCACTTCTTCAAGGACTCTACGATTGCATAAGCTTCTTTTTCAATAGCTGAATGATTCTGTTCACTTCGATTAAGTGTTCTCGAATAGAATGCTACAGGCCTACCCGCCTGCGAAAGAGTTGCCGCAATTGAGTGTTCCGAGGCATCAGTTTCTACTGTAAATGGCTTATTATTGTCAATGGCGTGAACACAAGACTTGATTATGGCGTTCTTAAGTTCTTGAAAATCTTTAATGATATTGTCACTCAGCGGAAATGTCTTGGTCTTTGTAGTATACTAGCATTTCCGAACGAATAATTGGAGATGATTGTTGAACCGTGAACGTATCGAAATTTACTCTATGACAAGAGATCTGCAAAATGGACATTTTTTCTGTAAGCTGTATTATTTCAATTAAACTCCTGTTCATCATTAATTGACTTTTACTGTGCTCCTGGAAGGCCTGGGACACAACATTTTTGGCGACGAGGTGAAAAGCTGTGAAAAGGATTCACACACTCGCATTACAATGGCAAGTCTTTTACCATTTAAACCATTTCAAGAAGATGACGACATTTCTTGTTATTTAGAAAGGCTTGAGCAATATTTTACGGCAAACGAAGTCAAAGCGGAGAGACAAGTTTCTATTTTGTTAATATCTTTACATGAAAATGTGTACAAGACACTAAAAAACATTCTACATCCAACTTTGCCGAAAGACCAAACATATGCGCAATTAACTGCAGCTTTACTTTTACGATTCAAACCAAGAGTAGCATATTTCCGCACTAGAATTACGTTAGATAAACTGCAACAAGCAGAAAACGAGTCAGTATCAAGGTGGTACGCTCGTGTGAGAGAAAAGGCGGCAGAATGTCAGTTTGGCACACTAATTATTAGTGAACGAGTGCGAGACAAATTTGTAACAGGTATGCGGGCAGGACCGATTCAAGACAGATTATGCGAGGAAGCATTAGAGAAAACGGCGGTACAATTATTAGACATCGCGTAAGCGTGAGGCAAGTTTCTCCTTTGACTGATGATATATGATTAAGAGAGGCCATAGATATTGTCTGCTGGCTTGGTTTTATCTTTATAGAAACCAGTTTAGAAAATTCGAAATTTATGAAACTTTTAGAACTGCCTGTGTCTAATAGTGCTTCAGCTCTAATGCCTTTGATATATGCAGGGACAATTGCTTTATGTAAGGACGACGGTGATGCAGCAATGATGCAGGCGGTGACATTTTCCTGGTCAGACGCGGCAGCGCTAGTTAGGTTCTTACTGCGACAGAATTTTGCGAGATGCCCTGTCTTGTTACAAAGTTGACATGTCACATTGAAGGCGGGGCATGTCTTGCGCGGATGCACCCGTCCTCCACAGAAGAAACATTTGCGGTTCGAGTAATTCTGGAACGCCGGCGTGGCTGCAGAGGTACTTGCATTTCCACTTGGCATAGGAGTATTCCGTACATTAGTGTTATCAGAGATGTTTTGTGTAGCCGCGTTCATAGTTATGTTGTTATAATGTAGTGTATTAACTTCAGCCATCTCCAAGGAACGCGCCTGGTTATGTGCTTCGTCCAAAGTTAAGCAAAGGTTTTCGAGGAGTCTCTCTCTTATTTTTGTCGAGGTGATGCCAGCTATGAAAGCGTCGCGAATGTTGTCATCCCGGTTGGTCTTACTATCGACAGCCGTGAAGTTACAATCTTTGGACAGCTGCTTCAAGGCTTGGATGTATGTGTCGATAGTCTCATGGCTACTTTGTTTCCGTGTGGCGAGAGCGTGGCGTGCATACAGGATGTTAGTTGGTTTTACATAAAGTTTGTCTAAGAGGTTCAATGCCTGTTCGTATGTTTCACATTCACTTATATGAGTATACACGTTCGGAGACACGTGATTAATTAATATAGTAAGCTTGACCTTATCAGTTGTAGTAGTCGAGTCCTGCACCGCAAGGAAGTTGACGAAAGTTTTCTTCCAGTGTGCCCATTCCGCGGCCGCCGTGCTTAGGGACGGGTCGCCATCGAACCGCTCCGGTCGTAGATATTTGTCCATGGGATCTTAATCGTTTTGTTTGCAAATTAAATTGAAATAACAGACAAAACCTATACTTTAGGTTTTAATTTGCAAAACGTTACATATTGTTGAAAATTGACAATTCATTCCTAAGACAGTTTGATTATGACATATCTGATCTATGATCATAGAAGAATAAATAATGTTGTAAAAAGGTTCACCACAATAATATATTATGGAAAATTCCCAAATTCAAAAGTCAACTGGACACTATGAACCCCGCGGCGTTATGGGGATGTGGTTTTAATCTAGCCATCGATAAATACTCTTAATTTTGAAGAAATTTAGTAGTTTTCTCCGTTTTTGAAGCGCTTCAAAAACCCAAGAACCACACTTACGATGACATCTTCAGTTTCTGGAAAAGAGCTTGTTCTAAGTTTTGTATCTCGATTGCAGACATGCAAAGAGTAGTTTTGTCGACTTATGTACAATCTTGAGAAAAGCCAGCAAGAGCGAAAGTAGCAAGCTCGTACAATTTAGCAAGCAGTTTGAATGTGTAGATTTAATTGTAGTACATATTGATTAAATACTCCTAAAACAGATTGGCAATTATAAGGGAAGTATTCTTACTGCCTGCTAATACCTACCGAAATTGTGTCAAATTATCGGGAACCAGCAATGCCCAACACAGGAATGCACGACACGAGAACGCGCGACATAGGAATGTAAGTGTTTTGAATTCCAATGTTGTACATTGTCATGTCGTGCATTCTCGGCCCGAACCTCGATTGTCCGGGCAAGAATGTACAGCACGAGAATTTATTGGAATCAAAACAAACAGTGACGTCACATTAAAAAAGTAAAAAGTTATGTGACAATAGGGACGGGTGATACAATAAAATACTGGAAAATTCCGTGGTTCCTTTTTTTTGAAGTGAAAACTTCTTTAGCGGCGCTGAGCACTTTTTTTGTATGGGTAAAAACTTTCAAACTCGCGTCAGGGTCACGTGATGCTGATCGAAAAATCGTAAGATTTTTCGATCAGCATCACGTGACCCTGACGCGAGTTTGAAAGTTAATATTGAAGTTTTCACTTCTGCCGGCACTCCCGGAGTGCTACCTTTTTTTCTTCATGTTCCTATAATACGACCGTCTCGCGACAGTATCCTTTATGGGCGGCATGGGCACCGGGCCGTAGGCCGACGAAGGAGGCCGGCGGATGCCCGGCACTTCGGGGACAGAAGATATTAGTGTTATTAAATATGCGAGCGTAGCGAGCGCACGTCATGGAGTACAATTTAATTCGGCAGCACTACCTAGCTCAATTACCTAGTATCCAAGTCCCAAAATTTCAAGTTGCCCAACTAGTCGGCCAACCAATCGCGCGATGTCGCCAATTACTGTGTCGTACACTCCTGTTGTACATTCCAGTGTCGTGCATTGCTGGTATGTGCATAACTGTGACGGGCATTATAGGGACTCAAATTATCAACCTGCCCATTTTAATTTTTTTTCGAAATCGCACGATGAAAGTGGTGAGTATGGATCGAGGACATATAGACGAACAAATAATGTCTATAATAACATGGTACCCTAAAGTGTCACGTTACCGAGATATTTGAGGGTAAAAATCGACAATAGGGGATCGGACTGGGTCAAAATAATATGATTCTGTTTAGTCCGTAAGTTAGATTATCGAAAAATATTGAATACGTGTTTTTTGTTTTATCAAATCAATAAAAAATGACGAAGATAAAACGCGTCAAAGATCTTGGAGTGGGGCTTGAAACGTCACTTGTGTCGTCAAAATGTACTATCATATGACGTCACACGAGTTTTCGAAGCACTGTATCGTCTTCATTTTAAGTTTACGTGAAAAAAGAAAAAATACGTGTCCAATAATATTTGGAAATCTATCTGACGGACTAATTAGTTTTTTTTGTCCGATCCCCTATTGTGTGCAACGATAATCAATAAAAATAGACTTATTACGTGTACCTATAGGCGTTGAATTGTATGCACCTTACCGTTCCCAGGTTGATGTATTAGGCGCACGAGAAAATCGCTATGTATCGCAATGAAACGCTATGTTATGGCAAAGGCACTTAAAAAATTTCCTCTATCCATACATAGGTATGGTACCACTTTCATCGTGGGTCGCGATTTCGAAAAAAAATCTAAATGGCGGTGGGTCGATATGCCAGCTCCCATACAAAAAAGTTCAAACCCCTATTTAGCGTTACATCGAGAAGGTTACATTTTCTTTCGACCTTTCGGAGTTAAGTAAACTTAGGTAGGTACTTAGGTACTTAGTCAGCCAAATAGAAAATCTTTGCAAAAGCCAAAGAGTTTTATGATAGTAATATTTGAATGTCTTTGGCAAGATCGAACGAAACGTGCTCGAAATAATTTTACGTCCTCTGATTTTAATTATTTTCGTTCATTCATACAGGATTGAGAATAGGAGGCACTCTGTCAACTGTTGCAGAATTGAAATAGTATAGGATGTATTAGCGAGCGCAGCGAACAAGATTATTTTACCGTTCGGCCTCGGATTAATTTTTCGGAAAGGGGGAAAGTTCCCCGAGATGAGTTAGAATTTTAAGTTTCAAGATATAGCCGGAATAATAATAATCAACGCCTATAGACACGTAAAAGGTCTATTTTTTGTGATCATTGTACTCATTTGTCGATCATTAGGTACCTTCAAATATCTTGGTAACGTGACACTTTGGGGTAACATATTTCATGACATTTTTTGTTCGTCTATATGTCCTCTATCCATACATACCACTTTCATCGTGAGCCGCGATTTCGAAAAAAAATCAAAATGGCGGACAGGTTGATATGCCACATCGGTTCTAACCCCTCTAAAAAAAAAACACCAACGACTATTTAAAGAGTCTGCGGTGTTTTTTTTTTTATTACTTACGTCTTTTAATTTGCGTCTTTACCTGTGGTCTTTACAGCCATTACAGCATAAATAATTTTTGAATTTTTAAAAAGAATACTACATACATACTTAAACATGATTATTTTAAGCAATTATTTATTTTTATGAACAAGTACCATTTATTTGTGTTTGTATAAACATTTGAATTTTATAATTTTCCTGTGAGGCTGTTTAGCGGCTTTATACCAACTTCATACCTTTGCTTCTTCTTCAACCTGGCGAAATTTAACCGCGGAAAAAGAGCAAATTAAATCATAGTCTCCTAAAAATTTATGACAAAAATACATAGTGTTTTAAATGTTGTTTTATTAGTTAATTTCTTCGAAAGTGTATTGAAAAACGTCGTTTGATACACGTGAAAATTTGTTATTGCATTTCTCGACCCCATGAACACCCTCACCATACGGCTTGGGTGTTCAATCCGCCTCGAATGCAATAACAAAGTAATAAATTCAAAATGCTCATGTTTAACATGACCCGACCCATGTGGCTGTTATAAATTAGGAATTATTCCTCGTAGATACAGCTACGAGCCTCTCAATTCATCATTCATCATCAACATAATTATTTAGTGCACAACTGTACTTGAAAGTGTATCTAAGAAGAATAGCTGTACCGGATTTTAAAAAGTGTATCTTACAGGAACATACCTAAGTGAATAATTTCCAAAAGTGTCTCTACAAGGAAAGTATCTACGAGGAATAATTCACTTTCCGCACTTGTATCAAAATGTACTATTAGTACCTACCTAAGTACATTTAATTTTATATTCACAGTCTGAGTTCACAGTGTAAAAAGTAGTAAGGGATCAGTAGGTAACTTTAGGACATAATCCATTAGACATAGCATATCCAGTTTACAACGACGTCACATAGCCTTTAACTAGCAGGGCGATGAAGACAATTCCAACGATGTCTCATTTGTCAAATTAAGATCATTCACTAGCTCAGCGGATAAGATGTACCGGTCAATATCATTACCCTCCCTTTTTCTACGTCATTGATCGAAGACGTCAGGTATAAATAGGCTACATTTTAACATGCCCCAAAAAAAAAAAGGTAGCACTCCGGGAGTGCCGGCAGAAGTGAAAACTTCAATATTAACTTTCAAACTCGCGTCAGGGTCACGTGATGCTGATCGAAAAATCTTACGATTTTTCGATCAGCATCACGTGACCCTGACGCGAGTTTGAAAGTTTTTACCCATACAAAAAAAAGTGCTCAGCGCCGCTAAAGAAGTTTTCACTTCAAAATTATATACGGTAACAGAACAAGTGCAGAATTAGGTGGTGATTCTGAATTTTAGACCGTCAAACTGAAGAACATTCCAAATTAACATAGGTCGAAAAAAAACTTGACTTTCCATACACATGTAATAGGTACTGTATGTGCTGACACAAGTAGTATGTAATGATAACCCTTTACAACCGACTTGATACGATAGACTTGACTTTCAAAAATTCTGGCATGTATCAAAATCGACTTTTCGAGACGCAACCGGCCTCGATCTATCGTGAGTCTATTGTTTTCTTGGAAAAAACACGCGCGCCCTCTTGCGATTTAGTTTGAACCTGTCAGTCGCTGATGAAATTGACTGATGATGATGATGAAAATATTGTTGCGAGAGTCTTAAATCACCTAGAAGACAGTGGATCTGGTTCTGGCGATGAACCCTCCGAAGTGGATGACGCACCACCACCTATCCCAACAACATCTAGAAGCAGGGGATCCACTAGAGGCAGATCAGGCAGGGAAACGTCAAGAGCAAGAGGTAGAGGGCGGGTTACGGGAAGAAAACAGGCTAGAGGAAGAGGACAGACTAGAGGAATAGGATTAAAAACTCATAATTAATATCGTTAATAAATGACTGATGATCTAAAGACTGATTAATTAATTTAATTTTCATTTAATATCAAACCACATCTCCAAATTAGACAAATCTCACATTTCGAGCTACCTCCACGCTCGTGAGGGTAGGTATGTTTTCAGGAAACCAGAGACTTCAGGATTTTTTTATTTATTTTTTACATGATACCTAGGCACCCATGAATTAAAAAAGTCTAAGTAAATTATTTTACACTTCCTTAAAACTGGCTCTTATCACACCACGATTAGGTCACGATTAGGTTCAACACGCAGTATTTCACACTTTTTTCATATCACAACTAGGGCGAAAATTCAAAAAATCCACAGATTGGCTTAATTCCTATAATAGTCGGCCGTGAATCGTGATTCATCATCATCATTTCACTGCTGGACATAGACCTCCCTTAAGTGTCACCAAAATTGACAGGTCTCGTATAATCACAAGGACATCGGTGCACGTAGTGGGAGGTCTTCCAACGCATCTTTCGATGCGCGGTCACCATTCCAGAACCTACTTCAAATCAGCCCCATCAGAAAAATAAAGAATTGAAAAACTTAAGTGGCAGTGGGCAGGTTTTTCAATTCCTCAGGCTATGTATGTGATCGTTACATATATGTATATCAAACACTACATCATCACTACATATTATAAAATAAAGGTCTGTCTTTTTGCGATACTTAAACTCAAAAATTAATGCACCGATTTTCATGCTGTTTTCACCAATGGATAGAGTGGTTCAGATCAGCTAGTGTAAAATAAATGCAAAAGAAACATTTGTATAGTTACAGTTAAAAGTGGAAAAAAAAAACATTTAACAAAAAATAAAACCGACTTATGGAGTCGGTGGCAAAAAGAAGGAAATCAAACAAACAAAAGTCGGCCTTCAGAAGGTGCTTTTTCTTCTGAAGTTTATTTTTCACTTTTTTGTTTTTTTGAAGTCGGTTTTATTCATTTGTTAAAAAGTTTTTTTTATTAAATCGTGGCAAAGAACTAAGATGCGTCTTATTTTTTGGATATACTTAAATTAAAATCGTGTTCTAAAGAGTCATCATCATTCATCGTCATCATAATTTATTTGGGGTCGGTCGGTCGGTGTAGCATAATTATCTTCCTTTTCCATACTTTTCTCTCTATCATCGTTATCCTCTCCTTTCGGATCATTCTCATTAGTTCCACCAGCAATTAGTTCCATGGAACTAGTGAGACTTTTTTTTCTCAGTAGTTCCATGAACTTTGATATCTAGTCATATCATCCTTCACACAGTTCTGAATTCATTCATCGTTTCCTTGGCTTTCAATTCAATTCAATTCTTTTATTGCATCAAATATGGTAGGTACATGAAGTTCTTAAACAAAATATTTAGTAACACTATTTGGCCAATATAAAATAGCATGCAATAGTACAAGTTCTATTCTATTCTATATTTGTTTGATGGCAATTAAAGCCGATGTCGACTATTCTGCCAATGTCCAGTGAGTTGGAAAAGCAAGTGTGCACAGTAAAATAAAAAGTAAAAATATGAATATAATGTTAGTTATTATTTAAGGTCGCAAATAAAATTCTTCGACACGACGTGGATCTTGTCGGGTTAGTACGGGACTGAAACAAACAAAAAAAATATAAATAAATAAATATTAAAATTGTTAAAACATAGATTACACGCATACCACACCCACACATTTAAATTTATAACTTAACTAGTATTTGCGTGGATGCGCGAGCTGCGCGCAGCTCGCGGGGCGTGAAGAGGGGGAGAGGGGGAGCTTTGAAAAATGATTTCGACTAACGCATTGCCCCTTTCAATGACTCTGAAAAAAAAATGTTCCAAGTCTCTTAACTTCCGAGATCCGCCTAAAGGGGGGGGTGAAGGGGGGCAAGGGGGTCAAATTTGAAAAATGGATTTCACTTCCCCGAGCCTCCTCTATACGAATCCGTAAACAAAACAGAACACGAGTTTAAAAAAAAGGGGTGAAGAGGGAGGGGGGGGCAGTGAAGGGGGGGAGAGGGGTAGCTTTGAAAAATGATTTCGACTAACGCATTGCCCCTTTCAATGAATCTGAAAAAAAAAAATGTTACAAGTCTCTTAACTTCCGAGATCCGCCTAAAGGGGGGGGGGGTGAATGGGGGCAAGGGGTTCAAATTTGAAAAACGGATTTTACTTCCCCGAGCCTCCTCTATATGAATCTCACGTATGACACCACCTACCTACCACCTACCTACCACCTACCTACCACCTACCTACACCTACCTACTACCTACCTACTACCTACCTATCACCTACCTACTACCTCCTACTACCACTAAAAAAACATTACCCTAAAGTTTGCTTGGAGTTACGCTTCACCCACTCAACCTTCGTTACGCTAAGGAGGTCGCCGGCTCGCTTCGCTCGCCACCTCCCCCCTTCGCTCCACTCGGTCTCGCAGGTTCGCTCCACTCAGGACCTACCTACCACCGCAAAGCTATCATGACATTATCCCTACGCTACGGGGGTCGCCGGCTCGCTTCGCTCGCCCGCTCCCCCCTTCGCTTTACAGCTGTTCCACCACCAGACAGGTTTCGACGCCTACTATAATATTTGTTCAAACACCTAATGGCTATCTCTAACCGTTATGAAGTTACAGTCCTTTTAATTTTAGGGGAGGTTGGGGAGGGGAGGGTATACAAATTTCAACGCCCCTCAAATAGATTTAGGTAAGAATCAAAAATTTTTTCAGGAGTAAAAAAAGAGATGAAGAGGGGGGGGGTGAAGGGGGGGGAGAGGGGGGAGTTTCTAAAAATGATTTCGACTAACGCAATGCCCCTCTATATGAATCTGAAAAAAAATTCGTTCCAAGTCTCTTAACTTCCGAGATCCGCCTAAAGGGGGGGTGAAGGGGGGCAAAGGGGTCAAATTTGAAAAATGGTTTTTACTTCCCCGAGCCTCCTCTATATGAATCTGAAAAAAAAATCGTTCCAAGTCTCTTAACTTTCGAGATCCGCCTAAAGGGGGGGAGAAGGGGGAAAAGGGGGGCCACTTTGAAAAATGATTTTTACTTTACCGTGCCCCCTCTATACGAATCCCTAAAAAAAAACACGTAAAGTCTCTTTGTTTCCGAGATACGATAGAGAGGGGGGAGAAAGGGGGGGAAAAGGGGGGGTTTGGGACTTTTCCCATACTCACGAGAGTTGGTTGTTTACGAATCTGTCAAAATATACCCACCTCCCCATCCACCATCTGGGAGAACAATTCTGTCAATAAGTCAGTCAGTCAGTCAGTGGTAATTTAGCTTTATATAGTATAACTAGTATTTGCGTGGCTGCGCGAGCTGCGCGCAGCTCGCGGGGCGTGAAGGTGGGGAGAGGGGGAGGTTTGAAAAATGATTTCAACTAACGCATTGCACCTCTCAATGAATCTGAAAAAAAAAATGTTCCAATGCAGCTCGCGGTACTACCTACCTACACCTACCTACTACCTACCTACACCTACCTACTACCTACCTGCACCTACCTACTACCTACCTACACCTACCTACTACCTACCTACTACCTATCTACTACCTACCAACTACCTACCTATCACCTACCTACCACCTACCTACTACCTACACCTACCTACACCTACCTACTACCTACCTACACCTGCCTACACCAACCTACTACCTACCTACCTACACCTACCTACTACCTACCTACACCTACCTGCTACCTACCTACACCTACCTACTACCTACCTACACCTACCTACTACCTACCTACACATACCTACTACCTACCTACTACCTCCTACTACCACTAAAAAAACATTACTCTAAAGTTTGCTTGTCGTCGCCCCTGAGTTACGCTTCACCCACTAAACCTTCGTTACGCTAAGGAGGTCGCCGGCTCGCTTCGCTCGCCACCTCCCCCTTCGCTCCACTCGGTCTCGCAGGTTCGCTCCACTCAGGACCTACCTACCACCGGAAAGCTATCATGACATTATCCCTACGCTACGGGGGTCGCCGGCTCGCTTCGCTCGCCCGCTCCCCCCTTCGCTTTACCGCTGTACCACCACCGGACAGGTTTCGACGCCTACTATAATATTTGTTCAAACACCTAATGGCTATCTCTAACCGTTATGAAGTTACAGCCCTTTTAATTTTAGGGGAGGTTGGGGAGGGGAGGGTATACAAATTTCAACCGCCCTCAAATAGATTTAGGTAAGAATCAAAAATTTTTTCAGGAGTAAAAAAAGAGGTGAAGAGGGGGGGGTGAAGGGGGGGAGAGGGTGGAGTTTGTAAAAATGATTTCGACTAACGCAATGCCCCTCTATATGAATCTGAAAAAAAATTCGTTCCAAGTCTCTTAACTTTCGAGATCCGCCTAAAAGGGGGGAGAAGGGGGGCAAGGGGGTCAAATTTTAAAAATGGATTTTACTTCCCCGAGCCTCCTCTATACGAATCCGTAAACAAAACAGAACACGAGTTAAAAAAAAGGGGTGAAGAGGGGGGGGGCGTTGAAGGGGGGAGAGGGGGGAACTTTTATAAAACGATTTCGACTCACGCATTGCCCCTTTTAATGAATCTGAAAAAAAATTCGTTCCAAGTCTCTTAACTTTCGAGATCCGCCTAAAAGGGGGGAGAAGGGGGGCAAGGGGGTCAAATTTGAAAAATGTTTTATACTTCCCCAAGCCTCTTCTATACGAATCCTTAAAAAAACACACGTAATGTCTCTTTATTTCCGAGATCTGCCTAAAGTGGGGGTGAAGGGGGGCAAGGGGGTCAAATTTGAAAAATGGTTTTTACTTCCCCGAGCCTCCTCTATACGAATCCCTAAAAAAACACACGTAATGTCTCTTTATTTCCGAGATCCGCCTAAAGGGGGGAAGAAGGGGGGCAAGGGGGTCAAATTTGAAAAATGGTTTTAACTTCCCCGAGCTTCCTCTATACGATTCCTTAAAAAAAAACACGTAAAGTCTCTTTGTTTCCGAGATACGATAGGGAGGGGGGAGAAGGGGGGGAAAAGGGGGGGTTTGGGACTTTTCCCATACTCACGAGAGTTGCTTGTTTACGAATCTGTCAAAATATACCCACCTCCCCATCCACCATCTGGGAGAACAATTCTGTCAGTCAGTGAGTGAGTGGTAATTAAGCTTTATATAATATAACTAGTATTTGCGTGGCTGCGCGAGCTGCGCGCAGCTCGCGGGGCGTGAAGCAGGGAGAGGGGGAGGTTTGAAAAATGATTTCGACTAACGCATTGCCCCTTTCAATGACTCTGAAAAAAAAAATGTTCCAAGTCTCTTAACTTCCGAGATCCGCCTAAAGGGGGGGGGTGAAGGGGGGCAAGGGGCCAAATTTGAAAAATGGATTTTACTTCCCCGAGCCTCCTCTATACGAATCCGTAAACAAAACAGAACACGAGTTTAAAAAAAAGGGGTGAAGAGGGGGGGGGGGGGCAGTGAAGGGGGGAGAGGGGTAGCTTTGAAAAATGATTTCGACTAACGCATTGCCCCTTTCAATGAATCTGAAAAAAAAAATGTTCCAAGTCTCTTAACTTCCGAGATCCGCCTAAAGGGGGGAGTGAAGGGGGGCAAGGGGTTCAAATTTGAAAAACGGATTTTACTTCCCCGAGCCTCCTCTATATGAATCTCACGTATACCACCACCTACCTACACCTACCTACCACCAACCTACACCTACCTACTACCTACCTATCACCTACCTACTACCTACCTACTACCTCCTACTACCACTAAAAAAACATAACCCTAAAGTTTGCTTGGAGTTACGCTTCACCCACTCAACCTTCGTTACGCTGAGGAGGTCGCCGGCTCGCTTCGCTCGCCACCTCCCCCCTTCGCTCCACTCGGTCTCGCAGGTTCGCTCCACTCAGGACCTACCTACCACCGGAAAGCTATCATGACATTATCCCTACGCTACGGGGGTCGTCGGCTCGCTTCGCTCGCCCGCTCCCCCCTTCGCTTTACCGCTGTGCCACCACCGGACAGGTTTCGACGCCTACTATAATATTTGTTCAAACACCTAATGGCTATCTCTAACCGTTATGAGGTTACAGCCCTTTTAATTTTAGGGGAGGTTGGGGAGGGGAGGGTATACAAATTTCAACGCCCCTCAAATAGATTTAGGTAAGAATCGAAATTTTTTTCAGGAGTTAAAAAAGAGTTGAAGAGGGGGGGGGGTGAAGGGGGGGAGAGGGGGAGTTTCTAAAAATGATTTCGACTAACGCAATGCCCCTCTATATGAATCTGAAAAAAAATTCGTTCCAAGTCTCTTAACTTTCGAGATCCGCCTAAAGGGGGGGTGAAGGGGGGCAAGGGGGTCAAATTTAAAAAATGGTTTTTTTTTCCCCGAGCCTCCTCTATACGAATCCCTAAAAAAACACACGTAAAATCTCTTTATTTCCGAGATCCGCCTAAAGGGGGGGAGAAGGGGGAAAAGGGGGTCAACATTGAAAAATGGTTTTTACTTCCCCGAGCCTCCTCTATACGAATCCCTAAAAAAAACACGTAAAATCTCTTTATTTCCGAGATCCGCCTAAAGGGGGGGTGAAGGGGGGCAAGGGGGTCAAATTTGAAAAATGGTTTTTACTTCCCCGAGCCTCCTCTATACGATTCCCTAAAAAAAAACACGTAAAGTCTCTTTGTTTCCGAGATACGATAGGGAGGGGGGAGAAGGGGGGGAAAAGGGGGGGTTTGGGACTTTTCCCATACTCACGAGAGTTGGTTGTTTACGAATCTGTCAAAATATACCCACCTCCCCATCCACCATCTGGGAGAACAATTCTGTCAATAAGTCAGTCAGTCAGTCAGTGAGTGGTAATTTAGCTTTATATAGTATAACTAGTATTTGCGTGGTTGCGCGAGCTGCGCGCAGCTCGCGGGGCGTGAAGGTGGGGAGAGGGGGAGGTTTGAAAAATGATTTCAACTAACGCATTGCACCTCTCAATGAATCTGAAAAAAAAAATGTTCCAATGCAGCTCGCGGTACTACCTACCTACACCTACCTACTACCTACCCACACCTACCTACTACCTACCTACACCTACCTACTACCTACCTACTACCTACCTACTACCTACCTACTACCTACCTACTACCTACCTACTACCTACCTACTACCTACCTACTACCTACCTACTACCTACCTACTACCTACCTACACCTACCTACTACCTACCTACCTACACCTACCTACTACCTACCTACTACCTATCACCTACCTACTACCTACCTACACCTACCTGCTACCTACCTACACCTACCTACTACCTACCTACACCTACCTACTATCTACCTACACATACCTACTACCTACCTACTACCTCCTACTACCACTAAAAAAACATAACTCTAAAGTTTGCTTGTCGTCGCCCCTGAGTTACGCTTCACCCACTCAACCTTCGTTACGCTAAGGAGGTCGCCGGCTCGCTTCGCTCGCCACCTCCCCCCTTCGCTCCACTCGGTCTCGCAGGTTCGCTCCACTCAGGACCTACCTACTACCGGAAAGCTATCATGACATTATCCCTACGCTACGGGGGTCGCCGGCTCGCTTCGCTCGCCCGCTCCCCCCTTCGCTTTACCGCTGTACCACCACCGGACAGGTTTCGACGCCTACTATAATATTTGTTCAAACACCTAATGGCTATCTCTAACCGTTATGAAGTTACAGCCCTTTTAATTTTAGGGGAGGTTGGGGAGGGGAGGGTATGCAAATTTCAACGCCCCTCAAATAGATTAGGGTAAGAATCAAAAAAATTTTCAGGAGTAAAAAAAGAGGTGAAGAGGGGGGGGGGTGAAGGGGGGGAGAGGGTGGAGTTTCTAAAAATGATTTCGACTAACGCAATGCCCCTCTATATGAATCTGAAAAAAAATACGTTCCAAGTCTCTTAACTTTCGAGATCCGCCTAAAAGGGGGGAGAAGGGGGGCAATCCCCGAGCCTCCTCTATACGAATCCGTAAACAAAACAGAACACAAGTTAAAAAAAGGGGTGAAGAGGGGGGGGGGGGGCGTTAAAGGGGGGAGAGGGGGGAACTTTGAAAAACGATTTCGACTCACGCATTGCCCCTTTTAATGAATCTGAAAAAAAAAATGTGCCAAGTCTCTTAACTTCCGAGATCCGCCTAAAGGGGGGGTGAAGGGGGGCAAGGGGTCAATTTTGAAAAATGTTTTTTACTTCCCCGAGCCTTTTCTATACGAATCCCTAAAAAAAACACGTAAAATCTCTTTATTTCCGAGATCCGCCTAAAGGGGGGGTGAAGGGGGGCAAGGGGGTCAAATTTGAAAAATGGTTTTTACTTCCCCGAGCCTTTTCTATACGAATCCCTAAAAAAAACACGTAAAATCTCTTTATTTCCGAGATCCGCCTAAAGGGGGGGAGAAGGGGGAAAAGGGGGGCCACTTTGAAAAATTATTATTACTTTACCAAGCCCCCTCTATACGAATCCCAAAAAAAAAACACGTAAAGTTTCTTTGTTTCCGAGATACGATAGGGAGGGGGGAGAAGGGGGGGAAAAGGGGGGGTTTGGGACTTTTCCCATACTCACGAGAGTTAGTTGTTTACGAATCTGTCAAAATATACCCACCTCCCCATCCACCATCTGGGAGAACAATTCTGTCAGTCAGTCAGTGAGTGGTAATTAAGCTTTATATAGTATAACTAGTATTTGCGTGGCTGCGCGAGCTGCGCGCAGCTCGCGGGGCGTGAAGGGGGGAGAGATAAATGATTTCGACTAACGCATTGCCCCTTTCAATGAATCTGATATACCTACCTATATACACCTACCTACTACCAACCTACTACCTACCTACACCTACCTACTACCTACCTACTACCTACCTACTACCTACCTACTACCTACCTACTACCTACCTACTACCTACCTACTACCTACCTACTACCTACCTACTACCTACCTACTACCTACCTACTACCTACCTACTACCTACCTACTACCTACCTACTACCTACCTACTACCTACCTACTACCTACCTACTACCTACCTACTACCTACCTACTACCTACCTACTACCTACCTACTACCTACCTACTACCTACCTACTACCTACCTACTACCTACCTACTACCTACCTACTACCTACCTACTACCTACCTACTACCTACCTACTACCTACCTACTACCTACCTACTACCTACCTACTACCTACCTACTACCTACCTACTACCTACCTACTACCTACCTACTACCTACCTACTACCTACCTACTACCTACCTACTACCTACCTACTACCTACCTACTACCTACCTACTACCTACCTACTACCTACCTACTACCTACCTACTACCTACCTACTACCTACCTACTACCTACCTACTACCTACCTACTACCTACCTACTACCTACCTACTACCTACCTACTACCTACCTACTACCTACCTACTACCTACCTACTACCTACCTACTACCTACCTACTACCTACCTACTACCTACCTACTACCTACCTACTACCTACCTACTACCTACCTACTCCTACCTACCTACACCTACCTACTACCTACCTACTACCTACCTACACCTACCTACTACCTACCTACACCTACCTACTACCTACCTACCAACTACCTCCTACTACCACTAAAAAAACATTAACATAAAGTTTGCTTGTCGTCGCCCCTGAGTTACGCTTCACCCACTCAACCTTCGTTACGCTTAGGAGGTCGCCGGCTCGCTTCGCTCGCCACCTCCCCCCTTCGCTCCACTCGGTCTCGCAGGTTCGCTCCACTCAGTACCTACCTACCACCGGAAAGCTATCATGACATTATCCCTACGCTACGGGGGTCTCCGGCTCGCTTCGCTCGCCCGCTCCCCCCTTCGCTTTACCGCTGTATCACCACCGGACAGGTTTCGACGCCTCCTACAATATTTGTTCAAACACCTAATGGCTATCTCTAACCGTTATGAATTTACAGCCCTTTTAATTTTAGGGGAGGTTGGGGAGAGGAGGGTATACAAATTTCAACGCCCCTCAAATAGATTTAGGTAAGAATCAAAAATTTTTTCAAGAGTAAAAAAGAAGGTGAAGAGGGGGGGGTGAAGGGGGGGAGAGGGGGGAGTTTCTAAAAATGATTTCGACTAACGCAATGCCCCTCTATATGAATCTGAAAAAAAAAATGTTCCAAGTCTCTTAACTTCCGAGAGCCGCCTTAAGGGGGGGTGAAGGGGGGCAAGGGGGTCAAATTTAAAAAAAGGTTTTTACTTCCCCGAGCCTCCTCTATATGAATCTGAAAAAAAAATCGTTCCATGTTTTTTAACTTTCGAGATCCACCAAAAAGGGGGGAGAAGGGGGGCAGGGGGGGTCACTTTTAAAAATGATTTTTACTTTACCGAGCCTCCTCTATACGAATCCGTAAAATAAAAAAAATACGGGTCTCTTAGTTTCCGAGATACGATAGGGAGGGGGAGGAGGGGGGGCAAAAGGGGGGGTTTGGCACTTTTCCCATACTCACCAGAGTTACTTGTTTACGAATCTGTCAAAATATACCCACCTCCCCATCCACCATCTGGGAGAACAATTCTGTCAGTGAGTCAGTGAGTCAGTCAGTGGTAATTTAGCTTTATATAGTATAATAACTAGTATTTGCTTGGCTGCGCGAGCTGCGCGCAGCTCGCGAGTCGTAAAGAGGGGGAGAGGGGGAGAAATGAAAAATGATTTCGACTAACGCATTGCCCCTTTCAATGAAGCTTAAAAAAAAATGTTTCAAGTCTTTTAACTTCCGAGATCCGCCTAAAGGTGGGGAAAAGGGGGCAAGGGGGTCAATTTTGAAAAGTGGTTTTTACTTTTCCGAGCCTCCTCTATACGAGTCCGTAAACAAAACAGAACACGAGTTTAAAAAAAGGGGTGTAGAGTGGGGGGGGGAGGGGGAGAGAGGGAGGAGCTTTGAAAAATGATTTCGACTAACGCATTGGCCCTTTCAATGAATCTGAAAAATAAAATGTTACAAGTCTCTTAACTTTTGAGATCCGCCTAAAGGGGGGAGAAAGGTGGCAAATTTGAAAAAGGTAGGAGGGGAAAATGCGGCAAAAAGGGGAGGTTTTGCACATTTTAGCTACTCATGAGAGTTACTTATACGCTTCACCCACTCAACCTTCGTTACGCTGCGAAGGTCGCCGGCTCGCTTCGCTCGCCACCTCCCCTCTTAACTCCACTCAAGACCTGCCTACCACCGAGGAAAACCTATCGTGACCCTACGCTACGCTACGGGGGTCGCCGGCTCGCTTTGCTCGCCACCTCCCCTATGTTGCCAGCTACTCAAAGTCTTCATTCTATAAGTCTTTACTTCCACTATTCATCCTAAAAATGGGGATTTTTTTGCAACAGGCATCATTACTTAACGAAATACACAACCGTTACAATACAATCCGTTCAGAAGGTCCGGCTGTCCCATTTATCGTGTCGAAAATTGGGATTTTTCATCATTTTTCCAAGATGGCCACCACACTGTCCGCCATCTTGTTTTTCTAAAAAGTCATAATTTTCCTGAAATATCGAGGATACAGGCTACCGACTGGTGTACTTGGTGTTGCCACGTTTTAAGTTTGGTAGAACAAAAGAATTCGCCAAAGTCGGTTCTGATCCGAAAATTCAAGCCCCAATGACTCTCGGGGTTGCCAGCTGAAAAGAATGAAAATGGTCAAATGTCATTTGAGGCACCCCATTCTTAGTGTTCCTGTAAAAAAAATCCTTTCAAAATGTCGTTCTATTCCATTAATCATGGTTTTGGGAAAAAATCTGGGAAAATACCCTAAAAATGGGGAATTTTTTTGCGTAAGGTAACACTCCATAACAAAGTACACAATCGCTTCATACAACACAATCCGGTCGGGGGATGCCGGCTGTCCCATTTATCGTGTCGAAAAATAGGATTTTTCATCATTTTTACAAGATGGCCGCCACACTGTCCGCCATCTTTTTTTTCTGAAAAGTCATAATTTTCCTGAAATCTCAGGGATATAGGCCAGCAACTGGTGTACTTGGTGTTGCCAACTTTTGAGTTTAGTAGAACAAACTAATTCGCCAAAGACGGGTCTGACCAAAAAATTCAAACGCCAATTGCTCTCGGGGTTGCCAGCTGAAAGTGATGAAAATGGTCAAATGTCATTTGGGGGACCCCAATGTTGCCGGCTAGTCAAAGTCTCTATTTAAAATGTCATTATTTCTACTTTTCATGTTTTCGGAGAAAATCTCGGAAATTTCCCTAAAAATGGGGGAAATTTTTGCACCAGGCCACACTCCTTGACGAATTACATAACCGGTCCATACAACACAATCCGGTCGGGGGATGCCAGCTGTCCCAATTATCGTGTCGAAAATTGGGATTTTTCGGCCTTTTTACAAGATGGCCGCCATGGAATCCGCCATCTTGTTTTTCTGAAAAGTCATAATTTTCCTGAAATGTCAAGAATATAGGCCACCAATTGGTGTACTTGGTGTTGCCAACTTTCGAGTTTGGTAAAACAAACTAATTCGCCAAAGTCAAAAAGTCCCAAAAATTAAAAAGTTTAATATTTTTTGGGGTTGCCAATTAAAACGAACCAAAATGGTCAAATGTCATTTGGGAGACCCCAATGTTGCCGGCTAGTCAAAGTCTCTATTTAAAATGTCATTATTTCCACTTTTCATGTTTTTGGGGAAAATCTGGGAAAATACCCTAAAAATGGGGAATTTTTTTACACCAGGCAACACTTGTCAACAAAACACACAACCGCTCGGTACAATTCGAACCCGTCCGATGTTGCCAAGTACCCGAAAAATGGATTTTAAAAAAATCGAAATATCCAACTTTTTACAAAATGGCCGCCGCAGCGTCCTCCATCTTGGATTTTCACAATGTCATAATTTTTCCCAATTGCCATTGAAATTACCAACAAATTGGCAGACTTTTCGTTGGCGGTTTTAGAATTTGGTAGAAGAAAACAATTTGTCAAAGTCGAGTGAAAAAAGTCGACAATTTCAAAACGTCATAGCGCGGCCGCCATCTTGTTTTTTTTTTTTTTTTACTTTTTTTTTTAAATGGTTTTAGATTTGGTATAGGACCTCTGAGTCGAAATCCATCCAAGTCTTTCCCCCACCGAAACCGGAAATGGACTCGCCCTCCATCTTGGATTTGAACTTTCCCTATAATTTTCCTCTACTCGATTGGTCAGATAGCACATTTTTGCAAAACATACCCCTAACCCATCTCTCACCCATTCCGAGAAACGACATGTCAATGAGTCAGTGAGTGGCTTTGTAGTTTTATATAACTATAACTAGTATTTGCGTGGCTGCGCGAGCTGCGCGCAGCTCGCGGGGCGTGAAAAGGGGGAGAGGGGGCGCTTTGAAAAATGATTTCGACTAACGCATTGCCCCTTTCAATGACTCTTAAAAAAAAAATGTTCCAAGTCTCTTAACTTCCGAGATCCGCCTAAAGGGGGGGGGGGGGTGAAGGGGGGCAAAGGGGTCAAATTTAAAAAATGGATTTTACCTCTATACGAATCCGTAAACAAAACAGAACACGAGTTTAAAAAAAAGGGGTGAAGAGGGAGGGGGGGGCAGTGAAGGGGGGGAGAGGGGTAGCTTTGAAAAATGATTTCGACTAACGCATTGCCCTTTTCAATGAATCTGAAAAAAAAAATGTTCCAAGTCTCTTAACTTCCGAGATCCGCCTAAAGGGGGGGGGTGAAGGGAGGCAAGGGGTTCAAATTTGAAAAACGGATTTTACTTCCCCGAGCCTCCTCTATATGAATCTCACGTATGACACCACCTACCTACACCTACCTACCACCTACCTACCACCTACCTACTACCTACCTACTACCTACCTACTACCTACCTACTACCTACCTACTACCTACCTATCACCTACCTACTACCTACCTACTACCTCCTACTACCACTAAAAAAACATTACCCTAAAGTTTGCTTGGAGTTACGCTTCACCCACTCAACCATCGTTACGCTAAGGAGGTCGCCGGCTCGCTTCGCTCGCCACCTCCCCCCTTCGCTCCACTCGGTCTCGCAGGTTCGCTCCACTCAGGACCTACCTACCACCGCAAAGCTATCATGACATTATCCCTACGCTACGCGGGTCGCCGGCTCGCTTCTCTCGCCTGCTCCCCCCTTCGCTTTACCGCTGTACCACCACCGGACAGGTTTCGACGCCTACTATAATATTTGTTCAAACACCTAATGGCTATCTCTAACCGTTATGAAGTTACAGCCCTTTTAATTTTAGGGGAGGTTGGGGAGGGGAGGGTATAAAAATTTCAACGCCCCTCAAATAGATTTAGGTAAGAATCAAAAATTTTTTCAGGAGTAAAAAAAGAGGTAAAGAGGGGAGGGGTAAAGGGGGGAGAGGGGGGAGTTTCTAAAAATGATTTCGACTAACGCAATGCCCCTCTATATGAATCTGAAAAAAAATTCGTTCCAAGTCTCTTAACTTCCGAGATCCGAAAGGGGGGGGGTGAAGGGGGGCAAGGGGGTCAAATTTTAAAAATGGTTTTTACTTCCCCAAGCCTCCTCTATACGAATCCCTAAAAAAAAACGCGTAAAATCTCTTTATTTTCGAAATCCGCCTAAAGGGGGGGGGGGGGGGTGAAGGGGGGCAAGGGGGTCAAATTTGAAAAATGGTTTAAACTTCCCCAAGCCTCTTCTATACGAATCCCTAAAAAAAAACACGCAAAATCTCTTTATTTCCGAGATCCGCCTAAAGGGGGGGAGAAGGGGGAAAAGGGGGGCCACTTTGAAAAATGATTTTTACTTTACCGAGCCCCCTCTATACGAATCCCTAAAAAAAAACACGTAAAGTCTCTTTGTTTCCGAGATACGATAGGGAGGGGGGAGAAGGGGGGGGAAAAGGGGGCGTTTGGGACTTTTCCCATACTCACGAGAGTTGGTTGTTTACGAATCTGTCAAAATATACCCACCTCCCCATCCACCATCTGGGAGAACAATTCTGTCAATAAGTCAGTCAGTCAGTGAGTGGTAATTTAGCTTTATATAGTATAACTAGTATTTGCGTGGCTGCGCGAGCTGCGCGCAGCTCGCGGGGCGTGAAGAGGGGGAGAGGGGGAGCTTTGAAAAGTGATTTCGACTAACGCATTGCACCTCTCAATGAATCTGAAAAAAAAAATGTTCCAATGCAGCTCGCGGTACTACCTACCTACACCTACCTACTACCTACCTACACCTACCTATCTACACCTACCCACCTACACCTACCTACCTACACCTACCTACCTACACCTACCTACTACCTACCTACTACCTACCTACACCTACCTACTACCTACCTATACCTACCTACCTACACCTACACCTACCTACACATACCTACTACCTACCACCTACCTACTACCTCCTACTACCACTAAAAAAACATTACCCTAAAGTTTGCTTGTCGTCGCCCCTGAGTTACGCTTCACCCACTCAACCTTCGTTACGCTAAGGAGGTCGCCGGCTCGCTTCGCTCGCCACCTCCCCCCTTCGCTCCACTTGGTCTCGCAGGTTCGCTCCACTCAGGACCTACCTACCACCGGAAAGCTATCATGACATTATCCCTACGCTACGGGGGTCGCCGGCTCGCTTCGCTCGCCCGCTACCCCCTTCGCTTTGCCGCTGTACCACCACCGGACAGGTTTCGACGCCTACTTTAATATTTGTTCAAACACCTAATGGCTATCTCTAACCGTTATGAAGTTACAGCCCTTTTAATTTTAGGGGAGGTTGGGGAGGGGAGGGTATACAAATTTCAACGCTCCTCAAATACATTTAGGTAAGAATCAAAAAAATTTTCAGGAGTAAAAAAGAGGTGAAGAGGGGGGGGGGGGTGAAGGGAGGAGAGGGGGAGTTTCTAAAAATGATTTCGACTAACGCAATGCCCCTCTATATGAATCTGAAAAAAAATTCGTTCCAAGTCTCTTAACTTTCGAGATCTGCCTAAAAGGGGGGAGAAGGGGGGCAAAGGGGTCAAATTTGAAAAATGGTTTATATTTCCCCAAGCCTCTTCTATACGAATCCTTAAAAAAACACACGTAATGTCTCTTTATTTCTGAGATCCACCTAAAAGGGGGGAGAAGGGGGGCCACTCTGAAAAATGATTTTTACTTTACCAAGCCTCCTCTATATGAATCCCTAAAAAAAAACACGTAAAGTCGCTTTGTTTCCGAGATACGATAGGGAGGGGGGAGAAGGGGGGGGGAAAAGGGGGGGTTTGGGACTTTTCCCATACTCACGAGAGTGACTTGTTTACGAATCTGTCAAAATATACCCACCTCCCCATCCACCATCTGGGAGAACAATTATGTCAGTGAGTCAGTCAGTCAGTGGTAATTTAGCTTTATATAGTATAACTAGTATTTGCGTGGCTGCGCGAGCTGCGCGCAGCTCGCGGGTCGTGAAGAGGGGGAGAGGGGGAGCTTTGAAAAAAGATTTCGACTAACGCATTGCCCCTTTCAATGAAGCTTAAAAAAAAAATGTTCTAGGTCTCTTAACTATCGAGATCCGCCTAAAGGGGGGAGAAAGGGGGCAACTGGGGCAACTTTGATAAAGGTAGGTAAGGAAAATGCAGCAAAAAGGGGAGGTTTTGCACCTTTTAGCTAATCATGAGTTACTTATACGCTTCACTCACGTTACGCTACGGAGATCGCCACCTCCCCTCTTCGCTTCACTCAACACCTGCCTACCACCGAGGAAAAGCTATCGTGACCTTATCCCTACGCTTCGGGGTCACCGGCTCGCTTCGCTCACCACCTCCCCCCTTCGCTTTACCGGTACCACCACAGGATAGGTTTCGACGCGTACTATAATACGCTACGGAGGTCGCCGGCTCGCTTTGCTTACCACCTCCCCTATGTTGCCAGCTAGTCAAAGTCTTCATTCTAAAAGTCTTTACTTCTATTTTCATGTTTTTGGGCAAAATCTTGGAAAATACCCTAAAAATGGGAAAAAATGTTGCGTAAGGTAACACTCCACAACAAAGTACACAATCGCTTCATACAACACAATCCGGTCGGGGGATGCCGGCTGTCCCATTTGTCGTGTCGAAAATTTGGATTTTTCATCATTTTTACAAGATGGCCGCCACACTGTCCGCCATCTTGTTTTTCTAAAAAGTCATAATTTTCCTGAAATCTCGGTGATATAGGCCACCAACTGGTGTAATTGGTGTTGCCAACTTTTTAGGTTAGTAGAACAAACTAATTCGCCAAAGTCGGGTCTTACCCAAAAATTCAAGCGCCAATGGCTCTCGGAGTTGCCAGCTGAAAGTGACAAAAATGGTCAAATGTCATTTGGGGGACCCCAATGTTGTCAGCTAGTCCAAGTTTTCTTTCGAATTGTTGTTATTTCTACTTTTCATGTTTTCGGGGAAAATCTAGGAAATTTCCCGAAAAATGGGAAAAAAAATTAAACCAGGCCCTACTGCTTGACGAATCACATAACCGGTTTTTACAACACAATCCGGTCGGGGGATGCCTGCTGTCCCATTAATCGTGTCGAAAATTAGGATTTTACATCATTTTTACAAGATGGCCGCCACACTGTCCGCCATCTTTTTTTTCTGAAAAGTCATAATTTTCCTGAAATCTCAGGGATATAGGCCACCAACTGGTGTACTTGGTGTTGCCAACTTTTGAGTTTAGTAGAACAAACTAATTCGCCAAAGTCGGGTCTGACCCAAAAATTCAAGCACCAATGGCTCTCGGGGTTGCCAGCTGAAAGTAATGAAAATGGTCAAATGTCATTTGGAGAACCCCATTCTTGGTGTTTATGTAAAATTTCCATTCAAAATGTCATTATTTCTACTTTTCATGTTTTCGGGGAAAATCTGGGAAATTTCCCTAAAAATGGGGAAAATTTTTGCATCAGGCCACACTCCTTGACGAATTACATAACCGGTCCATACAACACAATCCGGTCGGGGGATGCCAGCTGTCCCAATTATCGTGTCGAAAATTGGGATTTTTCGGCCTTTTTACAAGATGGCCGCCATGAAATCCGCCATCTTGTTTTTCTGAAAAGTCATAATTTTCCTGAAATGTCAAGAATATAGGCCACCGATTGGTGTACTTGGTGTTGCCAACTTTCGAGTTTGGTAGAACAAACTAATTCGCCAAAGTCAAAAAGTCCCAAAAATTAAAAAGTTCAATATTTTTTGGGGTTGCCAATTAAAACGAACCAAAATGGTCAAATGTCATTTGGGGGACCCCAATGTTACCGGATAGTCAAAGTCTCTATTTAAAATGTCATTATTTCTACTTTTCATGTTTTCGGGGAAAATCTGGGAAACTACCCTTAAAATGGGGAATTTTTTTGCACCAGGCAACACTCGTCAACAAAACACACAACCGCTCGGTACAACTCGAACCCGTCTGATGTTGCCAACTACCCGAAAAATGGATTTGAAAAAAATCGAAAAATCCAACATTTTACAAAATGGCCGCCGCAGCGTCCTCCATCTTGGATTTTCAGAATGTCATAATTTTTCCATATTGTTATTGAAATTACTAACAAATTGGCAAACTCTACTTTTGCGGTTTTGGAATTTGGTAGAAGAAAACAATTTGTCAAAGTCAAGTGAAAAAAGTCGACAATTTCAAAACGTCCTGGCGCGGCCGCCATCTTGTTTTTTTTTTTTTTTTACTTTTTTTTTTAAATGGTTTTAGATTTGGTATAGGACCTCTGAGTCGAAATCCATCCAAGTCTTTCCCCCACCGAAACCGGAAATGGACTCGCCCTCCATCTTGGATTTGAACTTTCCCTATAATTTTCCTCTACTCGATTGGTCAGATAGCACATTTTTGCAAAACATACCCCTAACCCATCTCTCACCCATTCCGAGAAACGACATGTCAATGAGTCAGTGAGTCAGTGGTCTTGTAGTTTTATATAACTATAACTAGTATTTTCGTGGCTGCGCGAGCTGCACGCAGCTCGCGGGGCGTGAAGAGGGGGCGAGGGGGAGCTTTGAAAAATGATTTCGACTAACGCATTGCACCTCTCAATGAATCTGAAAAAAAATTGTTCCAAGTCTCTTAACTTCCGAGATCCGCCTAAAGGGGGGGTGAAGGGGGGCAAGGGGTTCAAATTTGAAAAACGGATTTTACTTCCCCGAGCCTCCTCTATATGAATCTCACGTATAACACCTCCTACCTACACCTACTTACCACCTACCTACACCTACCTACACCTACCTACACCTACCTACTACCTACCTACACCTACCTACCACCTACCTACACACTACCTACCTACACACTACCTACCTACTACCTCCTGCTACCACTAAAAAACATTACCCTAAAGTATGCTTGTCGTCGCCCCTGAGTTACGCTTCACCCACTCAACCTTCGTTACGCTAAGGAGGTCGCCGGCTACCCTACCTACCACCGGAAAACTATCATGACATTATCCCTACGCTACGGGGGTCGCCGGGTCGCTTCGCTCGCCCGCTCCCCCCTTCGCTTTACCGGTACCACCACAGGATAGGTTCCTTTCGATGAATCTGAAAAAAAAAAATTTCCAAGTCTCTTAACTTCCGAGATCTGCCAAAGGGGGGGTGAAGGGGGGCAAGGGGGTCAAATTTTAAGAATGGATTTTACTTTCCCGAGCCTCCTCTATACGAATCCGTAAACAAAACTGAAAAAAGGGGTGAAGAGGGGGGGGGGGTGAAGGGGGGGAGGGGAGCTTTGAAAAATGATTTCGATTAACTCATTGCCCCTTTCAATCAATGAATCTGAAAAAAAAAATGTTCCAAGTCTCTTAACTTCCGAGATCCGAAAGGAGGGGGTGAAGGGGGGCAAGGGGGTCAAATTTTAAAAATGGTTTTTACTTCCCCAAGCCTCCTCTATACGAATCCCTAAAAAAAATCACGAAAATTCTCTTTATTTCCGAGATCCGCCTAAAGGGGGGGAGAAGGGGGAAAAGGGGGGCCACTTTGCAAAATGATTTTTACTTAACCGAGCCCCCTCTATACGAATCCCTAAAAAAAACACGTAAAGTTTCTTTGTTTCCGAGATACGATAGAGAGGGGGGAGAAGGGGGAAAAGGGGGGCCTCTTTGAAAAATGATTTTTACTTTACCGAGCCCCCTCTATACGAATCCTTAAAAAAAAACACGTAAAGTCTCTTCGTTTCCGAGATACGATAGGGAGGGGGGAGAAGGGGGGGGAAAAGGGAGGGTTTGGGACTTTTTCCATAGTCATGAGAGTTGATTGTTTACGAATCTGTCAAAATATACCCACCTCCCCATCCACCATCTGGGAGAACAATTCTGTCAATAGATCAGTCAGTGAGTCAGTGGTAATTTAGCTTTATATAGTATAACTAGTATTTGCGTGGCTGCGCGAGCTGCGCGCAGCTCGCGGGTCGTGAAGAGCGGGAGACGGGGAGGTTTGAAAAATGATTTCGACTAACGTATTGCCCCTTTCAATGAAGCTTAAAAAATAATGTTCCAAGTCTCTTAACTTCCGAGATCAAGAGGGGGGATCAAAAGGGGGGGAAAAGAGGGGCAAGGGGATCAATTTTGATAAATGGTTTTTACTTTCCCGAGCCTCCTCTATACGAATACGTAAACAAAACAGAACACGAATTTAAAAAAAGGGGTGAAGACGGGGTAGGATGAAGGGGGGGGGGGGGGAGGCGGGAGCTTTGAAAGATGATTTCGACTAACGCATTGCCCCTTTCAATGAATCTGAAAAAAAATGTTACAAGTATCTTAACTTTTGAGATCCGCCTAAAGGGGGGAGCAAAGGCGCAAATTCGACAACTTTGAAAAAGGTAGGAGGGGAAAATGGGGCAAAAAGGGGAGGTTTTGCACTTTTAAGCTACTCATGAGAGTTACTTATACGCTTCACTCACTCAACCTTCGTTACGCTACGGAGGTCGCCGGCTCGCTTCGCTCGCCACCTTCCCTCTTCGCTCCACTCAAGACCTGCCTACCACCGAGGAAAAGCTATCGTGACCATATCCCTACGCTACGGGGGTTGCCGGCACGCTTCGCTCGCCACCTCCTCCCTTCGCTTTACCGGTACCACCACAGAATAGTTTTCGACGCCAACTATAATACGCTACGGAGGTCCCCGGCACGCTTCGCTCCACTCAAGACCTGCCTACCACCGAGGAAAAGCTATCGTGACCTTATCCCTACGCTACGGGAGTCGCCGGCTCGCTTCGCTCGCCACCTCCCCCTTTCGCTTTACCGGTACCACCACAGGATAGGTTTCGACGCGTACTATAATACGCTACGGAGGTCGCCGGCTCGCTTCGCTCGCCACCACTATGTTGCCAGCTAGTCAAAGTCTTCATTCTAAAAGTCTTTACTTCTACTTTCATGTTTTTGGGCGAAATCTGGGAAAATACCCTAAAACTGGGGATTTTTTTTGCAACAGGCAACATTACTTAACGAAATACACAACCGGGACAACACAATCCGGTCAGAAGGTGCGGCTGTCCCATTTATCGTGTCGAAAATCGTGATTTTTCATCATTTTTGCCAAGATGGCCACCACACTGTCCGCCATCTTGTTTTTCTGAAAAGTCATATTTTTTCTGAAATATCGAGGATGCAGGCTACCGACTGGTGTACTTGGTGTTGCCAAGTTTTAAGTTTGGTAGAACAAAAGAATTCGCCAAAGTTTGTTCTGATCCGAAAATTCAAGACCCAATGACTCTCGGGGTTGCCAGCTGAAAAGAATGAAAATGGTCAAATGTCATTTGAAGCACCCCATTTTTGGTGTTTGTGTAAAATTTCCATTCGAAATGTCAATATTTTCACTATTCATGTTTTTGGGAAAAATCTGGGAAAATAACCTAAAAATGGGGAAAATTTTTGCGTAAAGTATTACTCCACAACAAAGTACACAATCGTTTCATACAACACAATTCGGTCGGGGGATGCTGGCTGTCCCATTTATCGTGTCGAAAATTAGGATTTTTCATCATTTTTACAAGATGGCCGCCACACAGTCCGCCATCTTTTTTTCTAAAAAGTTATAATTTTCCTAAAATCTCAGGGATATAGGCCACCAACTGGTGTACTTGGTGTTGCCAACTTTTGAGTTTAGTAGAACAAACTAATTCGCCAAAGTCGGGTCTGATCCGAAAATTTAAGCCCCAATGACTCTCGGGGTTGCCAGCTGAAAGTGATGAAAATGGTCAAATGGCATTTGAGGCACCCCATTCTTGGTGTATATGTAAAAATTTCCATTCAAAATGTCGTTATTTCCACTATTCATGTTTTTGGGAAAAATCTGGGAAAATACCCTAAAAATGGGGAAAATTTTTGCGTAAGGTAACACTCCACAACAAAGTACACAATCGCTTCATACAACACAATCCGGTCGGGGGATGCCGGTTGTCCCATAAAACGTGTCGAAAATTGGGATTTTTCATCATTTTTACAAGATGGCCGCCACACTGTCCGCCATCTTTTTTTTATAAAAAGTCATAATTTTCCTGAAATCTCAGGGATATAGACCACCAAGCGGTGTACTTGGTGTTGCCAACTTTTGAGTTTGGTAGAACAAACTAATTCGCCAAAGTCGGGTCTGACCAAAAAATTCAAACGCCAATGGCTCTCGGGGTTGCCAGCTGAAAGTGATGAAAATGGTCAAATGTCATTTGGGGGACCCCATTCTTGGTGTTTATGTAAAATTTCCATTCAAAATGTCGTTATTTCTACTTTTCATGTTTTCGGGGAAAATCTGGGAAATTTCCCTAAAAATGGGGAAAATTTTTGCACCAGGCCACACTCCTTGACGAATTACATAACCGGTCCATACAACACAATCCGGTCGGGGGATGCCAGCTGTCCCAATTATCGTGTCGAAAATTGGGATTTTTCAGCCTTTTTACAAGATGGCCGCCATGGAATCCGCCATCTTGTTTTTCTGAAAAGTCATAATTTTCCTGAAATGTCAAGAATATAGGCCACCGATTGGTGTACTTGGTGTTGCCAACTTTCCAGTTTGGTAGAACAAACTAATTCGCCAAAGTCAAAAAGTCCCAAAAATTAAAAAGTTCAATATTTTTTGGGGTTGCCAATTAAAACGAACCAAAATGGTCAAATGTCATTTGGGGGACCCCAATGTTGCCGGCTAGTCAAAGTCTCTATTTAAAATGTCATTATTTCTACTTTTCTTGTTTTCGGGGAAAATCTGGGAAAATACCCTAAAAATGGGGAATTTTTTTGCACCAGGCAACACTCGTCAACAAAACACACAACCGCTCCCTACAACTCGAACCCGTCCGATGTTGCCAACTACCCGAAAAATGGATTTGAAAAAAATCGAAATTTCCAACTTTTTACAAAATGGCCGCCGCAGCGTCCTCCATCTTGGATTTTCACAATGTCATAATTTTTCCCAATTGCCATTGAAATTACCAACAAATTGGCAGACTCTTCGTTGGCGGTTTTAGAATTTGGTAGAAGAAAACAATTCGTCAAAGTCGAGTGAAAAAAGTCGACAATTTCAAAACGTCATAGCGCGGCCGCCATCTTGTTTTTTTTTTTTTTTTTACGTTTTTTTTAAATGCTTTTAGATTTCGTATAGGACCTCTGAGTCGAAATTCATCCAAGTCTTTCCCCCACCGAAATCGGAAATGGACTCGCCCACCATCTCGGATTTGAACTTTCCCTATAATTTTCCTCTACTCGATTGGTCAGATTACACATTTTTGCAAAACATACCCATAACCCATCTCTCACCCATTCCGAGAAACGACATGTCAATCAGTGAGTCAGTGGCTTTGTAGTTTTATATAACTCTACTAGTATTTGCGTGGCTGCGCGAGCTGCGCGCAGCTCGCGGGTTGTGAAGTGGGGCAGAGGAGGAGCTTTGAAAAATGATTTCGACTAACACATTGCCCCTAGTATTTGCTCGGTGCTGCTTGCAGCTCGCGGTTTTGTCGTGCTTTTGAGGAGTTTTAGTTACCCTTGTAAAATTTAAATGAATTGGAAAATCCATTATGAGTCCAAAATTCCAAATGGTCTTTTAAGTAAATCAACTGAACGATTTTTTATTCCTTTAGTTGATGTACATAAAAGTCGGTACAAATAAACTATATAATGTTTGCTCTAATCGTATGCAACATGTAGGTAGTATAAATAAACTTTAAACGTGATGTCAAAAAGAACCCTAGTCTTCCACTTTTCGAGGAGCTCGTGGCTTAATAAGAACTGCCACTCAGGACGATCTTTAGGTAAAGCTGTGCTTGCCTAGGTCGGTCTGTGGATGGGTGACCGCCCGACATACCGAGTTTCCTCCGTGCCTAGGAAAGCACGTTAAGCTGTTGGTCCCGGCTGCCATATATAGATATTTGGCAGTCGTTACAGGTAGTCAGTGACCTGAAATTCTGACATCCAGTCTTATCAAAGGGTACCTATTGTATTACCTAGTATTAACTGGGTTGTGGAGGTCAGATAGGCAGTCGCTCCATGTAAAATACTGGTATTCAGCTGCACCCGGTTAGACTCGAAGCCGACCCCAAATATAGTTGGGAAAAGGCTAGGCAGGTGGTGAGTCTTCCACTTTTCAAACTCTAGTGAAATGCCAAATAAAGCCGAGAAGAGACCCGAAAGGTTTCTACTTCATTGAACTCTTAAACGTAGTAAGTCTAGAGAAAGCCATAAGAAAACCTATTATTGTTTGAATGAACTCGTACAATTTTTTTAGCGCCATCTATCGTGGTCTTGGGAATTACTATTTTATTTTGAAAAGAAAATTCGTCATTACTAAGTAATAAATCATTATGATAGGCACTTAACTACCTCTATTACCCAATCGTGGAAAGTTTTCTTACAATGGATCACCAAGGTGGACCTCAGGAAGGGGGACTGTGTGTATTTTTTAGTAGTGATGACCAGCTACATGGACCGGACCAGCTATTTGGACCTCTCAAGAGAGCTTAGCAATATTAAATTTATGATGATTCAGTTATCTTATATTTTAACAGTTAAGTCAATGGCTGTGCTGTTGATTGAGTAAAATGTATCATGTGAATTTAAGAATAGTATTAAAACCTGTGACTAAGTTATTCGAAAAACACATTCGATTCCTCATCGTTTTCACAGGCGATAGTAAACAAAACTGCTTTGATAAATTAAATAAAACTATGTTTTACTTGTTACGATATAAATATAATTTGAAACAGTTCCATGTTATTTTAACATAAAAAAGTATATTTAGAAAACATAAAAAGGCATATAAGGCATTTTCTCCGGTACCTACATTTGTACATTAATTTCTTAATTATTGATATAGTCTTTTTCGCCCGTGGTCCCGGTCCCTGGAAGGGACCACGAGTATTGTTTTGCCCGTGGTTCCTTCTAGAAATATATACCTACTGCCGAATTAAATTGTACACACGGCTACACATCAAGCTATACATTTCCAGTTTACGGTGATCTCGCACTGTACGGAAATCCTATACAATGCGAGACCAGCTTATACTGGAAATGTATAGCTTGATGTGTAGCCGTGTGTACTCCATGACGCGCGCTCGCTTCGCTCGCATATATATATAACACTAATATCTTCTGTCCCCAAAGTGCCGGGCCTCCGCCGGCCTCCTTCGTCGGCCTACGGCCCGGTGCCCATGCCGCCCATAAAGGATACTGTCGCGAGACGGTCGTATTATAGGAACACGAAGAAAAAAAAGGGACCACGGCATTTTCCAGGGACTACGGGCGAAAGAATAAAGTAATTTACAATCAAAACATTTTGGTGTTTACTTTTTAGATTATCAAACAATTGGAGAAAATATTCCAGAAACTTTATCCTTGAAGTCAGTAGAAAAATCTGTTCAAGCACACAAATTCTGAAGTAAGGCTGTACACACCAAAATAAAGTCCATAGACCAGGCATCATCACCTTTGAAACCTTCACTAATATCTTGCAGTACGTCTCCATTTAAGGCTTAGACCATAAAACAATGTAGACCATCCATATCCAGCTTAAGCAAAACTACTCGAAATATATTAATTGAAGAAAAGCATTCCGACAACAATATTTCTTTATATACACTATCTGTAACAACTGGCAGTGAGTCACCATCAGTGCACTCATTACAAATAAAGTCATCATCTGACTGTAGTGAATTTATTAAAGAAGACAGAAAAATAGAAGCATCAGAGACTATATCACAAACATTAAAGAAAATTGAGAGAAGACCTCGATTATATATTGGTGTTCCAAGTAGTTGTTACTATTTAATTGATTTAATCAATAACGAAATTAATATTCCCAAACATCATTTGTTACATAATATATTTTATTAAATATCCAGGAAAACAGTTGGGAGCACAGAATCTACGGTTAATACTGTAACCGTATAATTGGAAAGCGTACTGTGGGTTGCTGTGCTCACATCATGACTATTGTTTGGTATATGGGGTGGGCTGGACATCAACAAGATATTTCAGCACCTGCCTCCTGCCTAGATCTCTTAGTAAGAGAAAATTATGAAAATGAGGAAATGGAATAAAAGAAAATAAGAATGTTATTGGTTTTATTTCAAATATCCCTAGTAGTTATCTAACTTCCCATTAGCATACACAGGATCGAATTATCAATTCTTTATAATAATATGTTATGTTACTGCCTATAAGCCTTCACAATGAAAACAATAATTGAAGAATCGATAATATTATTATTTCAACTGCCTATCTTGACGATTATATTTTACTATAATTATGACGACAATCAAGTCATACATGGTGCTATCGTCTGTCGTAAAAGTGTAGTTATATTCAGGTCCATCATCTTCCTGCCCTTATCCCATTTTACTTGGGGTCGGCGCAACACGTTTTCTTCTTTCACTCTCCCATAAATCGAAAGGGTTCATCATTATAATTATATTACTTTCCTTGGGGTTTATTGAATAACGATTTAGTCACTCGAACGTCCCGGTGTCTTTTGACCATTGATATAAAAACTAAAGATACGGTCGTCCGAACATTTTGCTCGATGCGTTCCCCATAAAGAGAAACACTAACGTCATCTATAAGAACTAATCAGGCGTAAACGTAACCTTGTATGAGCGGCGTGGCGTGGTATTATCGAGGTAAGTATAAAGAAATTAAATAAAGCTTTCATTAAAATGTTAATAAAAAAATGTTAAATTTTAATTTATTATTTTCATTTTCTTTTAAACTTCGGTTTAGTCAAGACCTATTTGGGACCAAATTCGAGGCGTCATTTTATCATGCGGTCCGCCCGGTCCTTACGCAGTAATATATAAGTCAATGCTTTTGACACTCTTTGTTAAATAGGTAGGTATGTAGATGGACTGGTAAATGTGGCGACACCTGCGAAGATGTTCATCTGGTGATGTTCTGCTGCGACATCAGTAATAAAAATAATTCATACTTTGATTTTTATTTAACCTTTGATTTTGACAGATGAAATAGTTTGACAGCTGTCAACGCTGTCATGGACGTTTCTTTGAACGCAGTTAAGATGCGAGGTGGTGCATTTTCACAATCTTATAATTCCCAATATATACTATATTGAAAATTTTTAAATACTGCCCATAACACCATTTATTGGAAGGAGCATAGATAGTAATTTGTACCCTAGTACATGATTTGGCCAAAAAAAAACCTCCTTTAAATTCTAATAAAATAACATTTAACCTTTGCAGATAGCTCAACAGTTTCATGTATATTTAGTACATCGTATAAATACTTGTACATATTCATAGAAGCTTTTTAGTAAATAAAGTTATTTGACTACATAAGTACATAATTTCACAATCTCTGAATAATGCTATCTGTCAAGTAAAATCTATGATATTGAAGAATTTATTTAAAGTAGAGATGGAAATATTTTTTATCCATCTGATGGATAGCGACCATGAAATAAGCCCTAAGGCTCCTAGGCTAAGGATTATAGAGGGCTTTATGGGAACCTATCTGCTATTATTATTGTAGCTGTCTATTTCCACTGTCTTCATGTAAAGATACATTTCAAACACAGTTCAGTTTAGATTTAGGTACATATTTCCCCGTTTAGAAAATGCTCTGTGGTACATATTAGGTCTTTACCTATGAAATTGCCGTTCTGCAGTACTGGCCATTTCAAACCAAAATATTTTTTGTTAAAGAAGCTGATGATACACAATCTACGGCTGAATTAGCAGCAGCTTTCGACGTTAGCGTGAAAACAATATTGGTCCATTTGCGTCAAATTGGCAAGGTAAAAAAGCTTGACAAATGGGTGCCCCACGAACTCAATGATCGCCAGCGCGAAGTACGCGTCGAGACGTGCCTTGCACTGCTCAACAGACACACAAATGAAGGAATTTTGAACCGCATTGTTACCTGCGATGAAAAATGGATTCTGTTTGATAACCGCAAGCGCTCAGCAAGTTGGTTGGATCCTGGTTCAGCACCTAAACGAAAACTTACCCCTAGAAAAGTGATGGTCACTGTTTGGTGGTCTAGCGCCGGTGTGATTCATCACAGCTTCTTACCAAACGGGGTGAGCATTACTGCAGATGTGTACTGTGAAGAACTGAACACAATGATGGAGAAGCTGGCACATCTCCAACCAGCATTGGTCAATCGCTCGTCTCCGCTGCTCCTGCACGACAACGCGCGACCTCATACTGCACAGCATACGGTCTCCAAGTTGCAAGAACTGGGGTTGGAAGCTCTCCGTCATCCGCCCTACTCACCAGACCTTGCGCCTACAGACTACTACTTTTTCCAGAATTTGGATAACTTCTTGGCGGGAAAAAAATTCAATACCCGAGAGGCAGTACAAAATGCCTTTGATGAATTTGTTGCCTCCCGACCAGCTGATTTCTTTAAGAAGCCCGCATCAATAAACTGCCACTGCGTTGGCAAAGATGCATTGATTAAATGGGTGATTACTTCGATTAATACAAATAAAAAATACATGAAAAAAAATCGTTTAAATTTTTTCAAACAAAACGGCAATTTCATAGGTAAAGACCTATTATTATGTATATTTCAAATGTGTGTTGCGGGTAAAAGTCTCCTCCAAGTTTGTCCACGTAGGTAATTCTAATGTGTGGTGATCATCCACAACATACAGCGCAAAAGGCAGGGTTCTTATCAATTGAGCCGTAACGCCTGACTGTAGTACAAAGCAAGGATGCATTGGCATCAATAATTATTGTAGATATATGATTATTATTGTAAATGTGAATGTAAGTTTGTTTGTTACGTTTTCACGCAATGAACGTTGTACACAGATTCTTGGAGGTATTAGAAGTAAACAAAGCAAGCAAAGCCACGGGTAAAAGCTAGTGAAATAATAATTTTTATGATTTTTCAGCATTATAATTATGTCCCATGCACATCCAATGCCAATGGCTAGGTACCTACCTACATAATTTTGTAAGGTAGGGATATCTCCCTACCTTACCTACTGTTGAAATTGACGGAGGTGGCCTCATTTTAACTTTTCTTTCATCAACAATAGGACAAGTAGGTATGTTACAGCCTCCCCCTGTTGAGATTTCCTCAACTCATCGTGGACAATTTGTGGACCGACTGTATTGTAGTGTCCATATTTGAGCAGTAGGTAGGTATAGATAAAACATTACAGATAGGAGACGCATTGGTTTATGACTCGTCTTTAAACATAGATGCTCTGTGCTTATTGTGCTTCAACTATTGGTAGTCTCCGGCTGAGCTTTCTCTTGTAATTGTGTACCTACCTACATATTTTATTGAGCGATCATTGTTTTTTAGTAGGTAGATAGGTATTAAAGCTGTTTGCGAGAGCTCGCCTGCGAAAGTATCACCATGCTTATTTCTATCGTCAAGCAATATCCTGTTTCGGTTTGAAGGGTGTGGGTGCTGGTGGTTACTTCTGGCACGTAAGGCTTAGCATCTATAAGCCTCAAGTTGATGAACGCAGAGCAGTGCATCGAAGGACACATTCTATAGGTACGTGCCTCAACTGCGAAGCAAAGAGTTACCATTTAATACCAATATTGACCATAATTTGCTTGTTCCGTCAGTTTTAGTAGATAAATCTACAAGTAAAGGTAGGCAGAACCAAATAAGTAGATAGGTACGTAGGTATATCTTTGTTGTCCAAGTCTTAATAAGTTAGGTTACATAATTATCTATAATTATTAAGTATTAATTGTGATGCCCTTAAACTTACTTACGTTAGTTGTTATCCCAAGTTTTCACGATGCTCTATTCTAGAAGTAGATTTGTCAATAATTATAATAACCCAGTTTCTCATATAAATAGGTCAGGTAAAGATAACAGTCCTATCTGTATTAGTAGGTTCCTATTAAAAGTACCTGTTTATGTACCTATACCTCAGTCGGATTATTCGTTTGAATGACCTCTTACGGTAAATTTTTGGGAAACTTGGGGTTTTTCATCATTTTTCCAAGATGGCCACCACCCTGTCCGTTATCTTCTTTTCTGAGAAATAACAATTTTTCTGAAATATCGAGGATACAAGCTACCGACTGGTGTACTTGTTGTTGCCAAGTTTTAAGTTTGGTAGAACAAAAGAATTCGCCAAAGTCGCTGATCCGAAAATTAAAGCCCCAATGACTCTCGGGGTTGCCAGCTGAAAAGAATGAAAATGGTCAAATGTAATTTGAGGCACCCCATTCTTAGTGTTCCTGTAAAAAAAATCCATTAAAAATGTCGTTATTTCCACTATTCATGTTTTTGGGGAAAATCTGGGAAATTTCCCTAAAAATGGGGAAAATTTTTGCGTAAGGTAACACTCCACAACAAAGTACACAATCGCTTCATACAACACAATCCGGTCGGGGGTTGCTGGCTGTCCCATATAACGTGTCGAAAATTAGGATTTTTCATCATTTTGACAAGATGGCCGCCATAACATCCGCCATCTTGTTTTTCTGAAAAGTCATAATTTTCCTGAAATCTCAGGGATATAGGCCACCAACCAGTGTACTTGGTGTTGCCAACTTTTGAGTTTAGTAGAACAAACTAATTCGCCAAAGTCGGGTCTGACCCAAAAATTTAAGCGCCAATGGCTCTCGGGGTTGCCAGTTGAAACTGATGAAAATGGTCAAATGTCATTTGGGGAACCCCATTCTTGCTGTTTATGTAAAATTTCCATTCAAAATGTCGTTATTTCTACTTTTCATGTTTTCGGGGAAAATCTGGGAAATTTCCCTAAAAATGGGGAAAATTTTTGCACCACGCCACACTCCTTGACGAATTACATAACCGGTCCATACAACACAATCCAGTCGGGGGATGCCAGCTGTCCCAATTATCGTGTCGAAAATTGGGATTTTTCGGCCTTTTTACAAGATGGCCGCCATGGAATCCGCCATCTTGTTTTTCTGAAATGTCATAATTTTCCTGAAATGTCAAGAATATAGGCCACCGATTGGTGTACTTGGTGTTGCCAACTTTCGAGTTTGGTAAAACAAACTAATTCTCCAAAGTCAAAAAGTCCCAAAAATTAAAAAGTTCAATATTTTTTGGGGTTGCCAATTAAAACGAACCAAAATGGTCAAATGTCATTTGGGGGACCCCAATGTTGCCGGCTAGACAAAGTCTCTATTTAAAATGTCGTTATTTCTACTTTTCATGTTTTTGGGGAAAATCTGGGAAAATCCCCTAAAAATGGGGAATTTTTTTGCACCAGGCAACACTCGTCAACAAAACACACAACCGCTCGGTACAACTCGAACCCGTCCGATGTTGCCAACTACCCGAAAAATGGATTTGAAAATAATCGAAATTTCCAACTTTTTACAAAATGGCCGCCGCATTATGGTCCATCTTGGATTTTCACAATGTCATAATTTTTTCTACTTGCCATTGAAATTACCAACAAATTGGCAAACTCTATGTTGGCGGTTTTAGAATTTGGTAGAATAAAACAATTCGTCAAAGTCGAGTGAAAAAAGTCGACAATTTCAAAACGTCCTGGCGCGGCCGCCATCTTGTTTTTTTTTTTTTTTTTACTTTTTTTTTAAATGGTTTTAGATTTTGTATAGGACCTCTGAGTCGAAATCCATCCAAGTCTTTCCCCCACCGAAACCGGAAATGGACTCGCCCTCCATCTTGGATTTGAACTTTCCCTATAATTTTCCTCTACTCGATTGGTCAGATAGCACATTTTTGCAAAACATACCCCTAACCCATCTCTCACCCATTCCGAGAAACGACATGTCAATCAGTCAGTGGCTTTGTAGTTTTATATAACTATAATAATGTTATTGTGACGGATGAAAATCATCAGCGCCACAAGCAGTTCGGGGGAGGAATATGTTAGCAGGGAGGAGAAATTAGTCGGAAGAGGGATTTTAAATTTAGGGAGACGTCTATACAGATCTAAAGGAGGAATGTTGTTTGAGCATTCAAAGAAGATGTGATCAAGAGTACCTTCTTCCAACCCACACTCACAGAGAGAAGAGTCCCTAACCCGGATTTTTTGCAAGAACACAGGAGTGCTACAGAAACCTAGACGAATACGACATAGAACTGATATAATAGGTTTGGAGACTTTTTTGTAGCCATAGAACCAAGGTTTTGGTTTTATGGTTGGTTGCACTGCGTAATAAAACCTGCCTTTTTTTCTTCCGGTGATATTCCATTGATCCTGCCACGATGACTGGAGGTTAGTTCGTGGGAGACTCAATAAGTCATACCCCTGAAGGCTATTGTGGGAAAGATCAGCTACTGACGATGAGCAAGCATCTTTAGCCGATGCATCAACGCACTCATTTCCCTTAATACCACAATGACTAGGTATCCAGACCAGCTGAACCTCTTTCTGACTGGTAGCACAAGATAATAAGGACTCTTTAATTTGTAAAACCAGGGAGCTGTGCAATTTACTTTTAAAAGGGTCTTGTTTTAAGGCTTGCAGGCAGCTAAGAGAGTCTGTAAAGATTACGGCTTTGTTTATATTATGGTGAGACTGTATAAAGCGACAAGCTTCCAATACAGCCACACACTCACCAGTGAATACAGAAGACTCCTTAGGACACTTAAACAGTAAAATTATTTTAGAGCTCTGGTAATAGACCGCCGCTCCAATGTGGTTAAATTCAGTTAGTTTCGAAGCATCCGTAAAAAATAATTGAAACCCATTCCATCGCTCGCCCACCACCGCGTTGAACGCTGAGTTCGCTGACGGGGATTTTTTGGATATACCAATGTTAAAGATAATATTTGGAACATAACTTAAAACTTCATACGTAAAATGAAAAAGGGGCAATCTGGGGAACTGAATAATAGGGGATGCTAAATTTATAATTTCTCGAAAAGATTTTAGAATTAGGGGTATTTCTTTATTTTTCCAATACTTTGAATTTGTACAAATGGCATCTAACTCGTACAATTTTGCTATAAGGGGGTGTGAAGTTCTGCATATAAGCCTAGATAAAAATCTGGAGGCCAGATATTGACGTCTAAGGGCCAGAGGGGGTTCAGCACACTCAACCTGCAACGCGTTAATGGGGGAGGATTTCATACAACCTAAGATGATTCGTAGGCATTTAGACTGAATCTTATCCAGTCCAACTAAGGCACCTTTGTTGCACGGGATCAAAAGATAAGTTCCATAGTCCAAAACACTACGAATCAAAGCATTGTAGACCAATTTCATGGTGTAGGGGTGAGCCCCCCACCAAACGCCCGCAAGAACTTTTAAAATCGAAATAACTCTTTCACATTTTTGTGTAAGGAAATTTATGTGATGTTTGCCAGTCAACTTTGCGTCCAAAATGACGCCTAAAAATTTTACTTTGTTAACTATTGGAATAGTTTGTCCTAAAATGTCGATTGTTACATGAGGAGTGCTTCTTTTACGAGTGAAGATTACTGCCGAACTTTTTGGCGCAGATAGCGACAGGCCATGGCTTAAAAGCCACTGATTCAAAGAATCCAGAGAGAGGCACAAAGATGACGCGGCCTCGACTATAGAGGAATCTGTCACGTACAGGGCAATGTCATCGGCATATTGTAAGATCTGACAATTGTTGTTTAAGCAGGACCCAATATCCGCCGTATAAAGGTTGTACAGTATGGGACTGAGGGGAGATCCTTGTGGGAGTCCCTTCCATATCTGCCTCTCATCGAACACCTCTCCCTGTACTCTCAGGACCAGCGAGCGGGACATCAGTAACTCACATATACATCGTATCATCTTAACCGGTAGACTCAGCTGTTGCAATTTTTGCCTGAGTACTGGAAGAAGTACATTGTCATACGCAGAGGAAATGTCCAGGAAGGTAGCTACAACCGATTCATTTTTGGAAAAAGCTAGGCGTATGTCCGCAATTAAAGTACCCACGCTGTCCATAGTACCAAGTCCCTTCCTAAAACCAAATTGGTAGTTCGGCAGTATGTCTCTCGACTCAACAATCCACTCAAGACGGTTTTTAATTAGGTGCTCCAGTAATTTGGCTAAGACTGAAGACAAAGCAATCGGCCTAAGACCATTCGGATCATCTGCATGTTTGCCTGGTTTCAAAAGTGGAATAATTACTTGCAATTTCCATTGTTCTGGAACCCAACCATGAAGATAAGCAAAATTTAGAATATTTAAAAAATAACTTTTGGCCTTGTCACCAGAGTGGGTTATAAAAGAATATGGCACACCATCAATACCCGGAGCTGAATCCCGGACATGATTGAGTACCACACTCAGTTCTTCCAAAGTAAATGGCGCATCAAAAGTGTCCTCTGATATGTTTTGGAGGGGCATGTTTACACATTCAAAAAAAAGGGGAACGTATGGTGGAGCTATTTTATCAAAAAAAAGTTCAGCTGTTTCCCTAGCGATTGGAGAAGAAACTGAAGGGGAACACCCATGTCTGAACCTATTGATACTCTTCCAAACTGCTGACACAGGTGTAGAGGGAGACAAAGATGTGCAGAATTTAACCCAACCCGCACGTTTCTTCTTGCGAAGGTGACGTTTGGCTCTGGCATTAATCTGACAGTATGCCAACAGATTTTCAGTGGTCATGTCTGCATTGTAACAAACCTCGGCCTCATTCCTGTCCTTGACTGCCGAAGTGCACTCTGGATCCCACCACGGTGGTGATGGAATTTTATTGCGGGCACTGTTTTTCAATGGGAAGCAGGAATCAGCACTGGAGGTGATGGCTGTAACAAAACCCTCATAGCAGGTCTTGGCATGGCGGTGACCAGGAGGATCAAACAAACTTAAATTTAAATTTGGCAAAACTTCAATTTTATCCTCCAATAATGATACAAAATTTACCCAATTTGGTTTGGACAAATTATATTTCAGAAGTGGAGGAGAACTTTTCTCTAAATAGGTCTTATTAAACAAAGATATTACTATAGGATAGTGGTCACTACCATGCGACAAGGATGTGCATTCCCAATGGGCCGAAGCCGCTAACTCAACTGAACAAAATGTTAGGTCAACACAACTCTTTTGTTGTCCAGGAAGGGATCTGCGAGTCGGGCAACCATTATTAAGGATACAGAGATCCAGATCATCCAAAATCTCAACCAAAGCCACACCAAAGGCATCACAGCGTTCGGACCCCCATCTATAATGGTGACAGTTAAAATCACCCATGACCATAATTGGTCCTTGAGTATTAGAAAAAGTGCTTTTTAAAATATCCAAAAATGCAGGCCGGGGGTGAGCAATGTATATGGAAAACACTGTAATACCTTCCACCCTTCCCGCCACAATACTCATTTCACCTGTGAGTGAAGGCAGAGGAAGGGGCAGAAGTGGGACCCGATTATTGATAAGGAGAGCTGAACCTCCATATCCATCAGATCTGTCACATCTGAGAATATTAAAGTGTGGCATGCGAAAGCTAAGACTTGGGGTGAGCCAAGTCTCAGCTATGGAACAAGCCAAAGGCTTGTATTTATTTAAAAGGAATATGAGGTCGTGCTTTTTATGCCACACGCTCCTCACATTCCACTGAAGGAATACTAGGCGGGACGCCATTTTTAATGGATAAGAGTATAGATATAAGTTGGTCGGCAACGTTGGACGGTAATTGTAAGCTGGAAGAAGTAGAAGAAATAAGAGTGGGAAGGAGTTTTACCAGGAGTTCAATAATTGAACTGATATTATTTGACGTAGGGTTGTCGTTATAAGCACAGCCATTGGGCTGTGAGGGTTGTGGAGAACTGACTATCTGCTGATGAGCAACTTTGTCGTATGATGGAGAAAGGGGGGCATGGGTCCTGGGTTTGAGAGTGACAGTTTTGCGGTATGACTGGGTAGTTGGAGAGGATTTCACTATGTTGGCATAGTTGCGGGAAGCTATTGGGATCATTTTACATGCCTCTGCATAGGGGATGATTTTTTCGGCCATGATCGTCTTAATCGCCTTCTGCCTGCCGTACTCAGAACATGACTGGCTATCGGCAAAGTGATTTCCTGAACAAAGCGCACAGAAAGCCTCAGTTACTGAAACATTACATCCGTCACCCGGGTGGTCGTGGCCACACTTGTTACAGCGTGGTTTAGACCTGCACAGATTTGCCACATGTCCAAATCTGCAACACTTGCGGCATTGGATAGTAGGATATATGTATTGCTTTACTGGAAGAGATGTGTAGCAGCAATAAATCCTAGTTGGTAGCACCTGCCCATCAAATGTCAAGACACATGTTTCCGTGGGTTTCCATTCATTGACCCCGTCTCTTTGCACTTTGCGATTGATGCGTCGCACTTTCAAAATTTGTCCACAACCTGACGGCACAGTCAAATACGACATCGCTTCTTCTTCAGTGAGTTCTGAGGGAACACCTGTGACAACACCCATCCTTGTGATGTTGAATGTTGGGATTGATGCTGTATAACAGTACTTAGACAAACAACTGTTTATTAGGAAAGAGTTAGCATCCTGAGGGGAAGCAAACTCCACCGAGACTCGGTTTCTGCCAACTCTATTAACACCACCACGAACAATGTTCGCGATGTTGTTGTTCATGAGGAATTTTCCAAAATTAACAGGGTGAAGAGTGGTGCCAGAATTTGGTTGTGAATCAATACGCGAAACGTGGACGACGTATGGGGCTTTATCCATGACAGAATATTTGGTGCGTCCAATTTGGTTTTTTTGCTGCTTGCTTGGCAGAGAAGAAGGCAGAATCCGTTCGTCAACAGGACGTTTTCGCGGGTTTGGTTGGGATTGGGGAATTTGCGATACATCCATCGCTGAAGCGTTCAAAACATCCGCCAATTGCGATAGTGGGTTCAGTGCATATTGATGGTCGAGAGAACATGAGCATTGAATATCGGGAGGGACCTTGTCAGGGGGTTTGTTTTTATCCATTATGGGTAAGGCGTAAAAGGGAACTTAAAATAAAACAATCACAATATAAACCTGGTTACGATCACAAGGACAACACAATTACAGAATGACAAGTCACTAAAATATCGAAAAACACTTAAAAACAGCAATCAAATTCTAAACACACGTGCTATCCAACAAACACGGTGGCCGAATCCTAGTACAAGTTTTTACACTTAAGATACAGTTAAATATGTCTGTGCTTTAATGTATAGAATTTACAGGGACACTTTTGAAAAAACTCATCTAGCGAATAAAAAGACTCATGCAACAACCATTTCCGCAACGCAACACAAAACTTATTGAAGGGTAGTTGTGTAATTTTCCACAACTCTTATAGCCATCTACATTCATACAATACATAGGTAATAGGGATGTTTATAACTAAAAAAAATATGATTCTAATTAGTCCGTCTGTTAGATTATTGAAAAATATTGGATACGTATTTTTTGTTTTATCAAATCAATAAAAATTGACGAAGATAAAACGCGTCAAAGATTTGAGTGAGGTGGTGACGTCACTGCTCGCTAAGAAATGTCATACTAATGTCTTAGAATATGACGTCACACGAGTTTTCAAAGCACTTTAGGGTCTTCATTGTTTGTTTACGAGAAAAAAGAAAAAATATGTGTCCAATATTTTTTGGAAATCTATCTATATACCTATATAATTAGATTTTTTTTGTTAACATTTGTAATAAAACTGCTGCACTTCAGTATGAGCGTTTATTCTATTACTAGGTATATAAAATATTCTGGTTTTATACAAGTACTATAACAATGAATAGCTGTAGTAGATTGTAATAAATAATTGTTACAAAAATTAATTAAATTATAATCTTAAACGCAATAAATTACTTTTTCACATCCAAACCTAACACTCGTCCATCCTGACAACGTGTATGTCCTCATACACGCTCTCAAGAAAATACAAAACCTAACACTCGGTTCAGTACATTATTGTAATAATTAAGCTACAAGCAACAATAACTACACAATAAAGATGTTATCGAAATACATATAAAACTTATATAAATCAAATGAGTAAAGAAAAAAAATAACTCTATTATCTCTCTCTTAGTAACTAACTTACATTTTGGAGTCCCGCACTTTCCAGTCTTCCAACTTTTGGAATTCCCCTTACGTGTCCAACTTTTGGAGTTCTCCAACTTTTGGAGTCCCTAACATTCCAACTTTTGGAATTCCCCCTTGCGTCTCCAACTTTTGGAGTTCCTAACATTCCAACTTTTGGAATTCCCCCTTGCGTCTCCAACTTTTGGAGTTCTCCAACTTTTGGAGTCCCTAACATTCCAACTTTTGGAATTTCCCCTTGCGTCTCCAACTTTTGGAGTTCTCCAACTTTTGCATGGAGTCCCTAAAATTACAACTTTTGGAATTCTCTCTTGCGTCTCCAACTTTTGGAGTTCTCCAACATTTGCATGGAGTCCCTAACATTCCAACTTTTGGAATTCTCTCTTGCGTCTCCAACTTTTGGAATTCTCTCTTGCGTCTCCAACTTTTGGAGTTCTCCAACATTTTCATGGAGTCCCTAACTTTCCAACTTTTGGAATTCTTTAAGTTCCTATAAATAAAACCATTCTTAAAAATAACACTACTCACTTTCAACAACTTATAGTGCATTTTAAATAATTTACGACCATATTTTACGAAAATCATGTTAATACAATAATCTAGAATCCTTCGGTAAAATGTACCTATTAAACTACGGAATTAATCACTAGAAACTTAACAATTACTATCAGTTTCATCATCCTTCATATCCTTCATTCTACTTTCGTGAAGCTCTGAAGCAGCTACATGAACCCATGGTAACATTCGATTATCGGCTACTACCCTATTACCTACGTTTATTCTTTGTGGTACTTAATCAGAGAATTGGGGCTGATTCATATCAATCATTATCAAGCGACGCATCTACGCACGCGTTATAGACCTACAGAGTACTTTTTTTTTGCATTTGCTGTTTTATTACAAAATTAAGTTTACGTTAAATTAAAGTTTGACAGCTGTAAAAAGTCACGAGATTGAACGACTTTGTATCAAACGAACACTGCAAAAGAATTCCACAGAACCTAACAAAGCTAGTGTCATTATTCAGTTCGGTTTCAGCAAAGAAGTCATAAATTTCCACACTAACTAACTAACATTGACAGTAACAAACAGCAATATATCGAATAGCCTTGCCCTGTCAGAATTAGTTATAAACTCTCCTACTCAAATCTGGCTAATATCACGACTATTAGGGAGTTTTGAAGAGACAGACGCATCTGGTACAAGGACTCGATTCACAATCTTAACGACTATTGTTCCCGTTAACGATATTGCTATTGACCTAGGTTTGACACAAAGGGTAAAGAAAATGATAAACTAAGAGGCCTTAAATCGACAACCGTTTGACTACGTATAATCCACCAGCCACTACACAATGCTGATGCGGCTTACCTTACATCTTGCCATCTAACATAATGTACACACGCAAAGAGGCTCTACTGAAACTTTTACCGAAGCTCTTCCATATGACATCACGTTGTCGGGCACACGTTAACTTAGACCACATTATATTACTTCTTTGTTTTTATGAAAATTGCATTTTATTTTGACATCAACGTTCATGCATTGTATTGTAATTCCGCGGTAGTCTTATTTACAACAACGTGAGGCATTTCTGTGAAATTTTGACGAACTAATAATAGTCCTCCTGACCGTTTTTCGGTCACGGCGGCCAATCTTAGCAGATTAGCCAACTGCGCGGGAGATATTCTAGTGCACAAGTGTGTGCACAGGCACAGCTAGGTGCACTCTCTGTTCCTTTTCCTCTCATAGTCCTCAGGGACGGCAATCCGACACGACCGGAGAGAGATCAGGCGCAGGACCAACGGCTTAACGTGCTTTCCGAGGCACGGGGGTACTATACCGCCAACTTCCAAACTCCGGGCTACTACTGGGAAATTTCTAATGAAAAACCCAAAAGCACTTTATGTCCGACCCGGGAATCGAACCCAGGACCTCGTGCACAGCAGTCGCGCTTACGACCACTAGACCAACGAGGCAGTTGACGAACTAAAACAGGTATTATATCCAAGTATTTGTCGCTCACCACACGGCAAGTAATTTTAGCGAGCACCTCATCTACAGAAAGTTTAACGTTAACTCTTCCTATCGGTTATTGTACTAATAATTTTGTTACCAAAACCTTTTTCAAAACAGTTTGCACGCGATCATTCTGAAGTCCTAGTTTCACTCCAAGAGACTCGGTAATCAGATACTACGCTATCAAAATTTATTAAAGACTAGCTTTTGCCCGCGACTTCGTTCGCGTGGAATAGTGACTTCCGGCAGATTTTTGGTTTTACCCACATAGTTCCCGATCTCGCGGGATCTCTTCAAAAATGAAATGTGGAAGATATTCTAGCGAGCTCCGCTGGAACTACGTGCTAAATTGGACTTGCGTTTTCTCGTCATTGAAAAAAGTAGTTTAAAAAAGAACATAAACTAAAGAAATATTACAATCTTTCCGAACTTTAAATTGAAAACTAACTGAAAACAAAAGAATTTAAAAAAAAATACGAATTACTAACAATTTAAAAGAAATTATATTACAACCTATTCTCAATCCAAGCTTAAAACTAAATAATTTAAAAGGAACGATTTAATTAATTTAAAAATAAAACCTTTTAATCGACAAATACAACGGAACCAATTTATTTTGAAAACAACCACCAGACAACCCAACAAAAAACCTTTTAATCTACTAATACAACGGAGCCAATTTTAAATTTACGAAACGATCAATCCACAATTCCACGACAGTACCGAAGCGCTCGGCCGATACCCAACCAAATGCGTGTAGCGTAACCATAGCGCGATCTATTTCGATCCCAACGCCATCTGTCGAGCATAGTGACAACTCGGATTATTTATCTATACTCCGTTCGGGCATTTTCTTTGTACTAAAAGTTTTAGTATATTGATATTATTTTTTTACTTTTAAAAAAGTAATTTTAAATGAATTACCGGCAAAGCGCAATAACTTAAAATATTTGATCTCACTATCTGCTCATTTTGCATTTCATACCTTTTTACTATTTATTTATTTTTTTCCGATGAACTAAAACAATAACATGAACCGAACTCGTGTAACGATCGACACCATTGCGCGATCACCAACTCGACATATAGTACTAATAGAATTATCTATACTCTGTTAGAGCATTTTCTTTGTACTATAAGTTGTATTATATTATATTTTCATACCTTTTTACTATTTATTTACATTTTTCCGATGAATTTTCAGTACTGAATTGATGCCGACTCTTGACCAATAGATGGCGCTGTATGTCCGGAATAAATTTTATTTTTTATTTTATTTTTTGTAATAAAAACTATCCGTTTTGCATAGCGTGATGAATGGTTGTGTTCTCGTCCCATCCATACACAGAATCGCACTCGTTAACTTTCTTAAGCCATACGTTAATGCGTTGGTTTTTCAATGAAGGGTTAAACTCTGCTAAAATATTCTTAGAATCACTACTACGGTACATCGGTGTAGTTGTTGATGGCTGGGACGCCAGTTGTTTAATAGAACTTAACAAATGAGCTAAGAGAGAGAGGAGGCCTGAGTCCCTGCAGTGGGAACAATTATAGGCTGATGATGATGATGATGATGAACAAATGAGCTATATCTTTAATACCTACTAAAAGAAACGCTACTTGATATCACAGATTGTTCCACATTATTAGAAACATTATCATAGTTGTTGCGATTATTTGTACGATGACGACTTGACTTAGCATAGTCTTCGCGATGTACGGAAGATTTACGAGAACATGGACTATGCCGGCGCTTTGACAATAAACAATTACGTGCTCTGGTCACCTCGTTTTTCAAAGCGTTGAGGCGCTCCCGTAGTTGTTCTAGCTCTTTCTCGCGTAGACTCAACGAAGTAGGGCTCCGGCGAAGACTGCGACCGCGACTTCCACTTCGGAGTCTCCTCGCATTGCCACCGCTGCCCGCTCTCGATCTGGCTTCAGCTGCATGGCGACTTCGACTTCGAAGGCGCCCGTGACTGCCTCGCCCAGCACTGCAGTTGTCTTGCACCGTCGATCGCGCTTCGGCTGCATGGCGTGTTGGACCCCTTATTGGCGTCAACAAGCGCCGCGATGTAGGCCGGGATGTTGCTCGATTGCGTGGCATGGTTCAGATTCGAAAACAGAAATAAAACTACGTTTGAAAAAGTACATCAAACCAACAACATGATAAATTTACTTATGATATAAAAAGTGATGTAGAGTATTTCAAAAATATCTCTGAGATCAAAAATAAGAAAAACATTCCCCCTTTTAGCTACCCCGTACAAGGGATAAGTATCAAAAGATAATATACAAAAATTCATTCAAAAATAGCATTCATTCACGCATTATTCATGTAACATTAGTTACGTGGTAGATAAAAGTTGTGCTTAAACAATCATTTTTGGTTATTTGTCACTTTCATTCAAGCTAACAATCAAGTTGTGCGCGACTCATTCAGCACCGCAAAGGTACACAATTTTCTTGTTCTGGCCTATTTAATTATAGGTATCCAAATCATGTAATTTTTAAAGTATTTGATTGATACAACTCTAATGAAATCGTAATTTATTATCACCAGGATACAAGACGAGCAATAAAAAAAACAAATCATATAATAAACATAGGCGTGTACTTACCACTTCTGAATTGTAATAAAACTGCTGCACTTCAGTATGAGCGTTTATTCTATTACTAGGTATATAAAATATTCTGGTTTTATACAAGTACTATAACAATGAATAGCTGTTTATTATTTTAGCCAAGAACTTTACGAGTACAATTCAACAACGTATTAAAATCAAAAGCCCGCCATCTTCCATAGACAATTTTCACCTAACCCTATGTTTCTTGGTGTTGCCAACACATTTAGTAGATTGTAATAAATAATTGTTACAAAAATTAATTAAATTATAATCTTAAACGCAATAAATTACTTTTTCACATCCAAACCTAACACATTTTTCACCCTTTTCCTCATTTTTTCACATCACATGTCCATAATAATATACGCACGATAACCGTGTGTTTAATTTGAAAACATTATTTCCTTAGATCTATCAATAAATTAACGTTTACAAATATTTTTGAATTCAGAATACACTGAATTCAAAAATATTTGAACTTTCCATTTTTCATATTAGGCTGTTTACCGGTTGGATTCCTTTGTTTCTCCTTCAACCTGCCGGAAGCAAGGCGCAGAAAGAAAAGCAAATAAAATCATAGTTTCCATACTAATCAAGACAAAAATCAAACACAAAATACAGTTTCAGGTAACTTGATGTGCTGGCGTCCGTAGATATAATTATATATTATACAAAGAAGATGTAGGTACTATTGATTGAGATTCTTTACTGCTTACAAATGCATTTTAATCTATGTATATTAAGATGCATTTGTAGTCAAGAATTTTAAATAAGTAGGTCTTTATGCAGATACACGTAATAAAGATGAGCATCTAACCAATCTTTGACTTTATGATTGCAATTTAAATATTTCGACTTTTTCGTACATATATTTATTTTTAAATAGGTACTGCAGGTACTAATTAAATAATAACGCCAAATATTAAAATAGTACGTAGTAGTAATAGTTTTTAAAAATATCCAGTTTTTGTAGATACGAGTCAATATTGATTCATACTTTGTACTCGCATTGCCCTATCTTATTTTATATAACGCATAAAAAATAAATTAAAGCAAAACTTTTTGCGCGCTCCAATTTCTACACGCTCGATCTAAAGCGCGTCTACATACCGCAAATGCCTAAACGTTTGTAATCACGTTGTTTATTGTATGATAGCAGACCGCGGGCGGTCCCCATGCCATCGACCGGTCTTACGATCTACGATGAACACGCGTTCTTCTTTCTCTATACACCTGCGCCGGCGCAGCCTCCTCTCAGTATAGTCTCTAAAAGGCCCAGCCGCACGCGCTTCCCACCTCAGCGGCCGACGAAACACGAAATCCGCGCGAAAAACAACTCGCGTTTGTAACTTCGTAAATCTTCAATTTGACAAGGAAAATACCAAATTAACTTGTTTCGATTCAAATATATTCTAGTGTTTTCTGTTCATTTAAATTAGTTTTAAAATTTAAAATACAATTAAAAATGAATTACTTTTTCGTAAATAACGTGCCCATCGTGCTACTGTTGTCGCTGGTGTTCCTGGCGAACGCTCAAAGAAGAGAAGGTAGTGAGTAAAAGTATAATTAATTAATAGAAATTAATATAAGAAAGCTGTTTACTCTTAATGACTAATTAAAACTGAAATCTTTTAGTAAATTCTCGGTGCAATTACCTAGTTACAAAGATGTAGGTCTATCATAAAATTCAGGCGTATTTTTCATGCATAATTCTCATGTGGGTTAATCTGCATTCGCTGCATGTTTTTGCATTATTTAAAGTTGGTCAAAACAAGAAAACGTCATCCGGTGACCACTCAAGAACGGACGATGACCGCCAAACAAAAGCCTACCATTTTGTCAAACAATTTAGTTTTATTTAAATTCTTACTAAGTTATTTTATCATATTTTTACTAGGCGGTATAGAACTTCTTGCCATTTTTGAATGCAACTGAATTTTAATGAGGATGCCCCCCCCCCCTTGTATCTGTAAATAACCTTGTCATGTCAATTTTGGTTCGCCAAAGTATCACGATGTTCTAAAGCTATTTGATTTAATTGTGAATAAATAACTCCACTTTGAAATCTCATACTAAAGTATATACTTAATGATGCCTTAGTTTACTTAATTTAATTTCCATGATATGATTTAGGCTAAATCATTTTAAAATACTAATAATTGGTAGAGCCAGTAAGTGTCAAACATTTGTTTTAAACAATGAAATAAGTATCTATTTTCGTCGATAATGTATTTTAAGATTTCTGAATTAAGTGATAGAGGCCCGGTAAACGAAAACCATTTATATGTAGATGAAATCAACACCGAATAAATATAGGTAGGTATGTTGGATTTAGAATTATATTATATAGGTATCAACAAGTTTTGTGGGCTTTTACATCATTATAAAAACCTACTCATTAACTGAAAAAGTGTTTTGTTAACTTTTAAACCAACATTTTCATCAATAATTTTCGCACGTTCATTGTGGGATTCGCAATAAGACTGCTGTCATTCGATCAGCCATTCAAACGTTATTAATAATTATATCACAGGTAATTTAATTAACAAGCAGAACACTAATCGATCGTAAATATAACCTTAGAGACCTAAAAGTCCTTCAATAGTTCACATAATGTCAAAAAATAAGAAACAAACCTGGTTGTTTACTTAGCGTAAACAACCAGCTTTTAATAAATAATGAATAATTTTGAGAAAAAAACCTTGATTACTTCTACTAGAGTTATTGGGACAAGTTATCTGTAGGTACTTATTACGTAAAGCAAGAACCATGATTATACATAAGAATGTATATAAAGCATTTCGGATTGACAGTGGTCCGCAAGGCCACTTTTACTTTTCATGACACAACTGTGGGTGAGATTTCTCTTTCGGAAGCAAGCTATTGACTGTTTGCCCACCAGATACGAAGCTATATGATTACGTCTCAGTTCCGATATTTGCATTTTAAATTTGGATAATTTTAAAGGCTAAGATGTCCTGACGAGCAGTCGAAGATGGGTATAGACAAAAACAGGTTGTATAGGTATGTGAAACTAGCAATAAAGAGATGTGTAGCTATATAACTAAGGTAATAAAAAAATGAAACGCAATGTGCAAATTGCACAAAGAACCTAAACAACACAATAAAAAAGAGAGAGCGCGTTTGTGTCTTTTGCACGAAAATTTAAAAAAAAACCACTGGACAAACTTGGTATCACACCTTGATGGGTAATTTTGATGTAAATATGTAGATGGAAGTAGGTAAGTACAAATTATTTTATGATGTCAACATAATCGTGTGAATAGCGAAATTACTTTATAACTTTTTGTAACAGTTACCGGCCATCTTACAACGTGCTCAGCCACGCTACAATAACTCTTATAATAGAATATTTAACTGAAAAAAAAATTATAAGTTTAATAAACACTAAAAAACACGCTTTTACGTGCACTAATAGGTGCACGTAAAAGTCAAAAGTAAATTACGGATCGTTCAAGTTGTCTCTATTTCTGAGCTGAATTGTAAACTATGTGCTTTTAATTATAATATTTGATTGTAAAAGCGTGGGGCGCTGGAGCAGGAAAGACTTTCTTGTAAACAAATACACGAACAAGAACTCTACATTTTGCCACTGTTGACTGGTACTTTGAACAGACTGTTTAATGTAGAGCCTCCTACTAGTCGTGCTGCAACTCTAGTTAGAGCGCCAATCTCTGTAACCTGCTTCCCGAAACATTGCTTAACTTGATTTCTCAGCAAGGTACACAAAAAATCTTTCCTGTTCCAGCGCCCCACGCTTTTACAATCAAATATTATAATTAAAAGCACATAGTTTACACTTCAGCTAAGAAATAGAGACAACTTGAACGATCCGTAATTTATTTTTGACTTTTACGTGCACCTACTGGTGCACGTAAAAGCGTGTTTTTTAGTGTTTTTTAAACTATTAATTTATTTTATACTTTTTAGTCTTTGGTCAAAGTTCATTTCGTGGTCAAAGTTCATTACAAGACCTTTCTAACAAGTCCAAACACGGCTATAATACGATCATCCATCATGAAGTTCCAGTTCATATCTTCCGGCTCCATCATCAGATCAGCTCGACAGTACCATGTTATTGTATTGTCATCAAAATCACATACAACTGCCAATTTTCATAACGCTACGATCTTTAGAAGATGGTTAAATTAGTTTTCTTAGATTTGATTACATAGTTACATAAATACAGGTCAACCTAATAAAAGCGTGTTAAAAATTAACCATAGATACTATATGAATAGCTTTCTGCTTAGAAAATGTGATAGGTAAATAAATAGTAAACAAGATATTTAGTATTTTCTTTTCTTTTAAAAACTAAAAAAAACGTTTCTATATTGTCTAAAAACGTTCTATCTCATGTATTGTCGGTGCGTTTACAAACTCACATGCACAAACCAAACACCCAAACAAGGAACAACAGAACAAAACATTGCACATACAATATATTACACACACACATTTCATTTTAAACAAGATGTCGACAGATATAAAATTTTAGAATTGATATTATTCTGTAAATGGACGTCGGCAATAAAAATATAAAACAAGCACATTTTATTGAGACATAAAATGTGCGTTTTTTGCTTTTCATGCGTGATATGCGTGTGAGTTTCCTGAAGATTCGATATTTTTATAAAGATGCTAAAATGCAAATAAATATTTTTGCGTGGGGACTTTGGACTCATCAACGTGTAAAGCTCTTAGCACACGATTCACGGCATCGAATCGTCATCACCTGTTCACATTTTATCTAGTTCATCCCGATCCCAGGTGATGCTGTTACAATGCCCAAGTTGCCCGCGTTGCGGTATGGACTTTCATAGAATTCACATTTTCACAAGAAAAAGCAGATAGAATCAGATTTTTTTGATTTATGGGTGTATTGTATTATTGTCACTAGTTTCGATAAAAAAGACATCGTGAAGAAAAAAGAGATATTTTTCGATGACATGTAAAGCCAAAAAAGAAAGATAAAACTACTCGTCAAAGACAGGTGATGCTGGTGCGACGTAGTGCCTACACGTGTGCATTGACCTTAATTTAATTGTTCTACAGCAAGTATAGTCAGCGCAGCCCCCAGATTTACCTGAGCCCTCTTTCTCACACGACTTTTCCTCTTCTTCTTTATACGAGGGGTCAAGTAATGCTGGACCTTGACTGTACAGTCGAACAAGCTAATAAGTATACAGGGTAGAGATCTTTATAATTCTATAACACTGAAAATATTGATTGTAATTTTGTTTTATCAAGTGTTTTGCATTAAGCGACTGATGTGTTTAACATCAGTCGCTTAATGCAAAACACTTGTATCTTTTATCATCAGTCTATAAATGTCTCTGTATAATCTTAAAATTAAATACAAGTTAGCTGGCTGTATACTTATTAGCTTGTTCGACTGTACCTATCATCTTACCGAATTCTTAATATTTCAGCTTTATGTCAATACCTATGTGGGTAGCTACTTGAAAGTATTTTTTTTTTGTTGCGTGGAAAATCACAAAATGACCCGCCGCTCTTGGGCAGAGCGAAGGGGAGTGTCAGACTTCTACTGACTAAAAACCGAACCCATGTTCCTTCTTTGCCCTTGTGCCGAGGCCACGTCATCTAGTACTAAAATCCGCGAGCTACTTGAATGTCTTGCGAGATGATTTGACCGCAGATCATTTAGGTATTTATTTTGAAAGACTATTTTTTATTGTAGGCTATGATAACATTGCTCCTTGTTGACTTTTAAGCTGTATTTACTTTTCAATTTAAATTGAAATAGTGCCTTCGCAATAATTTTAAATAATGCATAATTATGTGTAGTAAACCGATTGCGGTTCGTAGGTACACATGGTGTCACATCAAACTATACATTTCTAGTATATCATAGTCTCGCTTTGTATATGTTTCCTGAAGAATGAGAGATTTACATAAACTGGGTTTGTTTATCTTGATTGGTCATCATCATAACGTTCCCACTGCAGGGACTCTGGCCATCAATCCGCCACGCGGGCGGGCGTCAATAGCATAATAAAAACTAGTTTGACACTTGCCTAATATTGAGTCTATTAATTATTACGCACTAATTTCATTAAAGTATGCGCGTGAGCAAGTGTTTGAGTCATCCGCTGCAGCTTTGGTCAGTTTTATGAGCTTGGATGGAATTTATAACATCCTTCAACTGCCCACTTCAACTAGAATTGACATTTTTTTCGTTTTGTTATTTGAATAACTTTGGTTATATTAATAACTAGCACTTTGCCCGTGATTTTGTGCGCAAAAAATGTGATAAATCGGCTAATGTGCGTGATTTAAATATAATGAATAGCATAGATAGCATTCACAAATGTAGCTTTTTATCAGTTAAACAGGGTCATTATTTCCTATGTACAAACTTTAAAATAAATGTTACCTCTATAATATTAGTATAGATAGATGTGCAGGAGAACGATGATTTGAAAAAGAAAAAAAATCGAATCATCGTAGAATCTAGAAAAAAAATCTAGTCTCTATATAGTGGTCAAATGTGCAAGATCTTCAAGCTCTTCATAATAGCCCACTTGTAGTGTGACTGTGAACTGCTTCGGTTAAATAAAGTGGTTGTGCCATACGGACGGACAGACAGACATGACGAATCTATAAGGGTTCGGTTTTTTGCCATTCGGCTACGGAAAAACATACTTACTGGCAGTAAATCGTCAATACGCACAGTGAGCACTAGCGTTTTTAACTCAATCCACAAGGAAAGAAGCCTTCGTAAAAATTCATGATAACCGAGGTAAAAAAAAATACCCCATGACCGGGACAGGACTTGTTTAACAGTACCTTGTACACGGATGTGGCAATTTTAAAAGCTCAAGTTACAATTACAAGTCATGTTTGAAGTTTAACCCATCTTAGTACAGAAAAAATGTGTAAAAAACCCGTATGATGGGTAGAAGCCACATTAATGAATAATTAAGTTGATTGAAGGTGCGTATAAAATTATGAGTAAGCTATAACTCGTCACAAAAATAAGACATCATCAGCTTCCTGACATAGTCCGATTCGGGGTCAGCACAACATGTTTCTTCCTTGTCAGACTCTTTTCTCTTTTATATCATTCCTTACATTATATAATTATCCATGATGATTACAAAAAAAGAAGCGTTAAAACCTACATCATTAGGAAAAACATTGTTATAAATAAAAACAAAGCGAAAAACAATAACACCCAAGCTCGAAATATCACAACCTTAAAACAAGATTAGGGGTCAAGTATTACAAAGCTTCATCTCAACATAATATAATTTTAACGACCGTATCAAGAAGTTAATTAATAAACAAGTCACGATACAACACAAACACATACCATAGAGTATTATTTAAATACACACATCAAAAGTGTCTAGGGATCAAGCATTTTTATGCCTTTTTTTTTTGTATTTTAATGACCTGGATTCGACTTCAAAGACAAACACGTTCGGAATTACGTACCTACTAACTAAAGAAATTTTCATCATCATCATCATTTCAGCCAAAAGACGTCCACTGCTGGACATAGGCCTCCCCCAGGCGTCGCCACATTGACCGGTCCCGTGCGTCTCTCATCCAGCGGGTTCCTGCAACCTTGACCAGGTCATCGGTCCGGTCGAAAGAAATTTTGCAAAAAGATTATTATGTCTTTTAATGTAATTTATTGAATTTTAAACTTATTGTTGTATTTAAACGAAAATGTATTTACTGCAAATAAAACTGATAATTTACCTGTAAATATTTATTTCTAGTTTCATTAATGTTACGTAGTATATTTTGAATAATAAAATAATAGGGGTGCTATTTCCGAACACGCCTTAATTTAAATAAAAGAGCGGGAATAAAATTTCGTGGCTGGCGTAAAGAGCTGAATAAGTTAAAAAATATTAAAATAATCGTAAAATATGAGTGAAACTAGCGACGAGAACTATATTTTAACACCGGAAGAGTTAAAGCAACAAGTTATTAATGCAGAATTAAGTTTCCTACCTGAGAAGTCTCGCGAGAAATATCTGAAAGCATACCATGTCTTCAATGAATGGAGACTTTCAAAGGGCGCAAGCAGTTTTTCGGAGACGGTGTTGCTATCTTATTTTTTAGATTTATCACAGACGAGGCGATCATCTACAATGTGGAGTATTTACTCAATGTTGAAAGTTACTTTAAAAACAAAACATAACGTGCATATTGAAACATACGCAAAACTCGTATCTTTTCTAAAAAGAATGTCAGTTGGGGGCATTAGGCTAAAAAGTCCAAAATTTTCACGGCCCTTAACTCCTAAAGAAGTGTTCTCGCTGCTGAAGTGAAAAGTTATGTGTGTTACACGAGAGCAAAGTTTTTTGCATCTCGTACGTTTGAATCCCTCGCCACACTCAGGATTCAACTTTAGAATCACTCGCTACGCTCGTGATTCAATCCTTGAATCCTTCGCTTGCTCAGGATTCAAAATCAGCACTCGCAGCAAAAAACGACTTTGCTCTCTTGTTGCACAAATAACTATTACACGCCATTAATACTCTATAAAAGCCATTAGATAACTTAACTAAATATAGATGCAATGAATAATGAATTTTTCTACACATACATGTATGGATGTAGAATCCATAATCTTAGGTTTGAAACTTCAGTAGTACTAAGTATTCTTATTAAGAATCTATTCGTAAGAAATACTAGTGGATTATTTTAGGAAACTAGTAAAAAACGTCTTGAATTTAAATAATTAATCATTCATCAGATTTGTTCTCTACAACTTTGCTTTTCAAAAGAAGATTGAATTAAAAGCTGAGGAGGCCTACAAAAAATAACATCTACAATAAATAATGTCAAGGATTCAAAATTACAAAAAAATGCTATACGTTACGTGTCTAATAAAAAACAATTAATCAAAAACCACCGTATATCAATATACTTTAAATATAATTTGTAATGGGGATGCTCAGCATTAATCACGGCGGTCTCGCTGCGCGGGCGCCGCAAAATTGCTATCATTATCATTGTACTCCGATAATGAGTGTTAGTACAATGTGCAACCTGATTACAATGTCATAAATTCGAAACACAAAAGACAGGACACTGTTTTGACAAGTAAAGTATGTTCCCACGGCCACGGTACTGATGACAGAATATAATCGATTAAAGGTGGGGTATTTTGTAATTTTTAGGTACAATGGCAGGAATCAAAGGATGGCAGATCGAGCCGAAAAGTTTCGGAGTGGTAACAGCGAACCCGAAGACGTTGCGTTGCGCCTCCAACTAGGTGAACCGATGACCTGGTGAAGGTCGCGGGTATTCACTGGATGCGAGACGCATGGGACAGGTCAATGTGGTGACACTTGGGGAAGGCCTATGTCCGACAGTGGACGTCTTTCGGCTAAAATAATTATGATGAAGTACAAATGTACAATAACGGAGTGTAGTAAAATTCAGCTGTATTCGGTTGGACTGGAAGATGACTCTAACGTTGTTAGGAAAAGGCTAGGTAGCAGTTGAATTAAGCTAAGTGATGGCAGGTCAACTGCCAGACGGGCAGATGATACTCAAAAATTAGCAAGTAAGACCTGTTTTAGAAATGGTTACAGATGCAGTTAATACTATGTATTAATTAACACTTTGTGACCATTTTACGAATTGTTTGAAATTCAATGTAAATAAATAACATAATAATAATCATCATAATTGTTGTATGAATATGTGATTGTGGCCATTTTGCGTGGACCAGGGAAGCATAGCAGAGAAATTTTTAAAGAACGATTTGTACTACAATAATTACTGATCTACAGTAAGTGAATACTTGCCTCGAACTAACTATCTAGCACTACAAAGTGTAGATACTCTTACAAATTATAGTAGTATGTCATGGAACACCCTGCTTAACCTTTGATCACGGTATCTGATATTATGCGTAATGCGGGCGCCACACACTCGACGAGTGGCATGGGAAGTAGCGAGGAAAGGAGGCAGAGACATAGTGTGGCAACGTTACTCGTCATGCCGCACGTCATGCTCCTCGTCCTGCCCACCGCTCCGCGATGATCGCGCGATGAATACATGTGATCCACCATCTCCGTTGGCGAGGACGATGCCGACGATGTATATTTCTTTTTATGACATTGATATAATTAACTATAATAAAAATGCATAGCGCGCACGCTGCAACAGTTTCATCGTCCACCAAAGGCAAATAACAAGTGAGGAGCGTCGCGATTAATTGCGCGAGTAGAACATCGCGGCAAATAGCGGCAGCGCGAGGAGCATGGCGATGAGCAGCGCGAGGAGCATAGTGTGGCGCCCGCATTACAGATACGGTATGCAAGATTAATATTGGCCATACTATCTAAGGACTTTAGGAGTATTTGACCAACCCATGTTTTAGAAGAATAAGTATGTGCCACTCTCTTCCTAAAGAAATGTTTGATGCCGAAAGTTAGTAGCTAACTTTTAGCTGCGTCATGGTTGTGGCGTAGCCGCAGCCACGAGTTTGCAGCATTTTTTCGTAGTGTAATCTCCATGTCTTTTCGTAGTGTATGTCTGTCGCGTAGACTCCGTATATAGCCGAGTGTTCATAGCGTAATCTTGTTTCCGTAGAAGAGAATTTGTAACATAATTTTCGTAGCGTAAAGTCTGCGTCGGTTTTGTTGTAGTTTTTATCGTAGTTTTACGGCGAAGCAGTTGTAGTTTGAAATTCTTTAATTCTGCCAAGCGTGTACCAAATACAATGCTTACGTTTACATAATTATTTAATACCATCGGAATTTAATACATAAGTATCGGGTGTGTATTTTTATAGAATCCGGCAAAACAAAAATAGCAGCATTCAATTGAGGATATCCTTACATTTATGTACATATATAGAGCCTATTACAGCTTATAATTAACTTTGAAGACATAAACTAGTTGCTTTAAACTGGACTGTCCAGTTCTGATGAGATGACAAGACGTCCTTGACTAAAATGCAGCTTAACTTGCATTCTTGAAAAGATGCATTATTTATTAACTATTATTGTAATGCTAGTTTTTGCAAGAAAACTTGTGAATTTTGTATTCGTTATTGTCATTGGACAGATGAAATAACAAAGAAAAGCAAAACGGCTCAACTAAAAATAAAAGGTTGAGAGCGGTGTCATAGAGGGGTTTGATAGCGTCATGCCGTTTGCCGACAGTACGAGTCGGATTCACAGCCAAACCATGTCAATAAATATTTAACATCAAACATAATATAATAAATTAATTACCAATGACTAGTGGTGACAAGAACAATATTTATAGATATTTCAATTATTTTTTATTCGACGTGTTCAAGTAGGTGATTAAAATAATGACACAAGGCTGAAAGTTATTATAAAATGTACATTTGTAGGTACATGTGTATGTATTAAACAGCTATCACTTTCAGAACAAGACTAAAGTCATTTATTGAAAACATAATATGAGAAACCAATTCAGTTTTCGTCATTTCCGTACAAAACACAAAAGGTATAAAATGTATAAAAACTTTTTTTAATTAGATGTCGCTCGAAAATGGTGAACAAAATAACTTGTTTCGTCTTATTTTGCCGCGACCACATTAAAATGGGACTATATTGGCTTCTTGACCTCTAAAACAAGAGACGACCTTGTTTATTGAAAGTCATTAGTGACGTAGTGTCAACTAGCAGCTTTTAATTTTTGGCAGTTGAATTTCAACTGGTTTGATTACAAGTGTCCTGTAGGCAGCTTACATGTAAGGTTGTACCTGACAGGTTTTTGTGTAAACCGGAGCGTATATGCTGCAAAACTGTGCTGGTTTATCCTCTTAGCAGTTCATGCTTATCTGACGGGTATTCCTGCCAGCCAGGTACACCCTAGCATGAATAACCACTAACCTAACCTAGTACCTAATGTTGAAGAATAGGAACTTCACGCATCTTCAGGGTGAAAGTGTATCCTGAGCTTGTTCTAATACCCCTATTAGAACAAGCTCAGGATACACTTTCATATCGGACAAAAAAAATACTAATTAGTCCGTCAAAAAAAAAAAAATTTTTTTTTAAATATTGACCACTTATTTTTTCTTTTTTCATGTAAACAAAAAATGAAGACAGTACAGTGCTTCGAAAACTCGTGTGACGTCATATGCTAGTACATTTTGTACCTTCAAGCGACGTTTCAAGCCCCACTCCATCGTCCCACTTCGTCATTTTTTATTGATTTGATAAAACAATAAACACGTATCCAATATTTTTCGATAATCTAACTGATGGACTAAACAGAATCATATTTTTTTGAGTCAGTCCGATCCCCTATTCGCATGTCAATAGAAAATTCGACAAGGTGCACGATGTTGCCTGCAGTTGTGCACCATCTACAAGTTCTTAAACAACTTAGACAACTTAAACATCACCCATACATTATATTACTTCCCTATACCTGCACTCTTTTCCATAACTGTCATTTTATTATATAGGTCCATACGCAATAACAGGCGATTCATACAAATTTTTGTTTCCATAAAATCTACGATTGATTCATTACGGAAAATAACAATGTTCACAGTTCGTCACCTGTGTTACTCCACAATGTTTCATAGTTCCCATGAAATCCCATGTACACATTTGTGACGTCAGAATCATCATTAAATAATACATCGACATTCTTAAGGCGGCCATACTTGAGGCAATGAACGTGTTAGAAACCAAACTACGGAACTGATTTTGATAGAATTTCTATAGAACCAATTGGAAAGTATAATCTTCCACATAAAATCAGAATATTTCAAATTGGTTCATAAATAACGGAGTTGAATGAGATAACAAACAATGAAAGATTACTGAACCGATTTTAATGAAATGTTTATCGAAGGAATCGGAAGAATATCAATTCATATAAAAAAAATTACATTGATTCATAACTAAAATAAATACTGAACCGATTTTAATGACATTTATATGGGACCAATCGGAAAGTACCAATATCCTTTCATATGAAAAACCAATTTATATAATCGGTTCATAAATGACAGTTCTGAGGTGACAAACAAAAACAAATACAACCGAATTGAGAACTTCCTTTTTGGGAAGTCGGTTAATGACATGGGAAGAAACGAGGTGTCTGATGAGATGTATCAGTGTACCTATGACGAGTAATAGAAAAAGTGTGGAAGAAGAAAAAGATCCAGCACCGACCATAAAGGCAAGAGTATGAGTGTTATTAAATCTTCGGCTTCAGGTTCTGCCGAAATTTGCCAGTTATGTTCAAGTCCCATGTAATAGGGAGCGAGCACACAGTGACTCTTTTTACCCGACTACGGCGAAGCCGAAAGGAAGGGTAATGATTTTGGCAGTCTATGTATGAATGTATGTATGTATGTTCCACCGTAGCGCCTAAAATACTGAACGGATTTTAATAAATGAGGTGTCAATAGATTCGTAAGAATAGCCCGGGTGACATAGGCTATACAAATTTTATAAATTCTTTTTAAGACGGAATTTAAATGTCAAAAACTGTCGAACACCAAAAATGTCGATGACTGTTGGTTACATTGACTTTTTTACCACCGACTTCCGAAAGTAAAGTTAATCAAGACTTTTTGGGAAATCAGTTGTTTTTTTGCAAAATGTTTTTCAGTTGTATACCTGTATAATTATGTTATGTATTTACCTACTACACTAATTCGAGTCATGGACAGGATAGACCAGCAACTTAACATCGGATGGGAAGTTGAAGTCAATCGACACCGAAAAAAGATGAACAACTTTTTTTCACTGTCTCGTTGGTCTAGTGGTCGTTTTCAAAACTGAAGAAGTCGTTTAAAAACTGAAACCGATCGCGCGTTTTTAAGAGCTGTCAGTGTCATCATTGTTATGGAATATAATTGACTCTGACGGATCGTAAACGAGTTCTGGGGCTCTACTATGACGTCTTAAAACAGTCCTAACTTATTCTTAATCCAGTGTGGAAAAGAGATGGCGGTAGACACCCTGTATAGTTCTGTCACGTTTCCACACTGGAATTGTGTGAACCAGTTTATTGTGTGCCCCAAAACCTTCCTTCCTTCCTAAAAATGTCAAATTTTCTCTGTCCTGTCTTAATTTTTTTGCACGGAACCATAATCTTTTTTCTGTAACAAAGTATAGATACTTTATTTTAGTAAAAAGATTAGAGTTACGTTACTCCTTTATAGCATCAGTTCCCCCCCCCCCCCCACAACAATTAAAAAATATGTTATTATTTTGTCTTATGCAATAAAATGCTATTATTTTGAAATTACAAACAGACATTTGAATTTAATTTATTTGTATAGATGTACAGATTTGGCCTAATACAATACAATGCGTAGATATGTTGACGGTCGGTGTCACGGACTCGGTCCTCGGGCCCGATGAGTCCATGACCGATTGAGTCAATATCCGTAAAGAGATACGTTACAAGGCGTGGCGCCCACTGGGTCACGACGAAAAAGTTCTAAAGTAAACATTGTTATATAACGATGAGTATTTTTAACAATGTCGGTAAATTACCGCATACCGTGTTGATGATATACTACATACCAATTACCAACACTGTTGTGTGGGTATTCCATATCACAGAATCATGCTGAGTGGTAACAGTGTTGCAGACACGACGTGAAAGCTGTATTTTTTTGTATACCATACTGTTGTATTTATAAATATATGTTATTGCATTTGTGGAGGATGGAAGCCTGATCCTAAATTACCAAAATAAAAAACTAAAACCCGACTACGACAAAAAAAACGACGCTGAAAAAGTATGAAACAAGATTTTCAGAATAGAACAAAAAGAAAAGCCGTAGTCACACGGTATTAAAGTGTTTAGGTTGGTACCTATAACGTGTGACTACGGCTTTTCTTTTTGTTCTATCCTGAAAATCTTGTTTCATACTTTTTCAGCGTCGTTTTTTTGTCGTAGTCGGGTTTTAGTTTTTTTTATTTAAACAATTTTGGTGTTAAATATTTTTTTTACTCTTGACTTTTTGTCCGCTAGAGGGCGTGATTTTAAATTTCAGCAATATTTTGGAAATGTACAAGTGAGGCCCTTTCAAATGATACCAAACACGGCGTATTTATCTCCATTTTTATTTTTTAAGCCTTACTTTTTGTCCGCTAGAGGGCGCCAAATCGCTTTTTGTGACACGTCACGTAGCCTATGTTCAGCGGAAGATTAAGACGGTTCTAACGATACCTCATATGTCGAGTTCCGATAAGTAGATTAGAAGCTATGAGGGAACAGATGAAGATACACACATACATACATACATACATACAAACATACATACATACATAGCCAGTCAAAATCATAACCCTCCTTTGGTTTTGCCGTAGTCGGGTAAAAATAAGGACTCTTGTTAAAATATTTTATCTTTTCTTCTTTACGTTTGACACAGCACAAATTAAAAAGGTTATTAAATAGAAAATACATTCCGCCAGCACCAAAACACTATCAAAAGGTTGGTCGGTCCACAACAGCTTTTTTTTTTGGTATTTTGTATGCACTACATCGCTCTGTGAACAATAAATATGCTCTCTTTCTTTGTTTTATTTATTTACATAAATAAACCCACGGCGTCTTTCCTTGGGTGTATAGCAGAATTCTACTGAATACCCATCTATGTACAGACAAAATTGGCGATCAATCTTGAACCTGAAGTTTAACGATAAAGTTTATAATGTATTGAAGAAAGACTGATTGTAGTAGCTAGCTGTACTTAAGTAAACGTCTGGCTAAAATTAAAGACCTATATATACGATCCGATTGTTCAAAATTAATTTATTTCCATTGTCACTGTAAGCTTGACTAGTTACCCACTTACATATTTGGACGCTCTTTAATTCCGTCGAGTGGCTACAATACACAACGCTCAATAATTCGTAAAATACGCGAACCGAGCACAAATCAAAGATTATGTTGTTATAAATCGGTAAGAGTTATGTTAGTGTCCAGTGTGTTCATGGTGGCATATTACAGGGGAATAAAGCAAGTAAATAAGAGACAATACAATTAATTTGAAGATTTCTTCTCACTTATGGACGCGTCTAGGTTTACACATATTAAATATGAGCTTTTCTACTATTAAAATAGTAGAAAAGCTCATATTTGACAGTAATCATCATACGCCTAGTCTTTTCCCAAGTTCTACGTTTGTGTCGTCTTCTTAATCCAACCGGATACAGCTGTATTGTATACCTGTCTAATACAGCGACTGCCTATCTGATCTCCACAACCCAGCTAGTATTGGATAATACGACACCCTTTGGTCAGACTGGTTGTCTGACTGACCAAGACTGTAACGACTGTCAAAGATCGACAAATTATAACCGGGACCAACGGCATATCGTGCTTTCCGAGGGACGGAGGAAACTCTGCATGTAACGCGGGTGGTCAGAGTGGTCACCAATGTACAAACCAATATAGGTAAACGTGGTTTAACCTGAATATTGATGCGAGTGTCTGTTATTATTAAGCCAGGAGCTCCTTAAGTATACCTCTTTAAAATCTACCAAACAGTACCCTACAAAGATAAACTTTAGTTGTAACCGTGTCCCAGAATTATCTACGAGAAAAGCCATTGTGTTATCTCACATCGCCGGGGGGTTAACTGGGGTTCCGCAATAAACTTGTTCCTGTCGCTTTTATAATCCTTTTTCCCCGTTCCTACGAGCGAAACTGTGTGGACAAAGGATAATGGCGAAATAAAAATTTCGACGCGAGTAAAATTGTGCAGCGCGGAAGACTTTGCCCATATTCATATAATGTATGTATTACCATGTCAAGCTGAATTTATAGCGGTTTTGTTGTTGTTTTTATTTTAACGGTATTTTAAAATTGTTTACGAGTTTGTAAATTGTAATATCCGTATATTTAACCATATATGTTCAAGTCCCATGCAAAAGGGGACGAGCCCATTGCTAGTAACTCTGGATAAGACTACGGGATGCTACAGAGAAATGCATGATGAAAAATAACAGTTTGCATAACTTAGGGCAAAACTTTCTGCGTATTTTAGTACTAGATGACGTGGCCTCGGCACAAGGGCAAAGAAGGAACATGGGTTTGGTTTTTAGTCAGTAGATGTCTGACACTCCCCTTCGCTCTGCCCAAGAGCGGGGGGGGGGGGTCATTTGATGATTTTCCCTGATGAAGATTATTTCATTATATTATTTCAAGGCTTGAAATCAGACCCAAATTAGCTAAAATTGATGTCGCTACCAACATACTGAACTTTTTAACTTTCGTTAAACAAAATTAACTAATCGTTACAAAAGATTTAAAAAAGAATAAAATAAGTTGCAATTCATACTTGAATATTTTTACACTTTGTATTATAATTATTTCAGTTTAGAGATTCCGATCTCCTAACTGCATAAAAATATTTCATACGAATACTAAAATTATTCCTACATCAAATATTCAGAGCATATTTAATTATATATGTAGGATTGTAGGTGTTAATTACATTAAGTTTTTTATACTTGTGAAAGTAAGTTTCATTATTGTAATAGGTACAAGATTATATTATTATCGTATTGTGCTAATAGCTGGTAGATTAGAAACTAATGACGATAGGAATAAGAAAAAAGATAATAATAGTACCTAATATGTACCCAGCGGCCGTAAAAAAACTCTTCATACCAGTTTCCAAATCAGTTTTGGCATAGCAGTGCAGTTTTTATCAATGAAGTCTTTCGGCAAATAAGTGGTAGAGACAATAAAAGTTACTCATATGTTTTATTTTTAGAAGATAGCTTTTGAGAAATTAAACTTTGGAAGTTACAGTGTCGTGTTGTGTTGAATCACGTCAGAAGCATATCGATTTCATACAATGAGTATAGTTAGAAACACAATAGGGAAGGCAGATGCGTCGAATTGTTTGTATGTTATTTTGTGTATGTTTCAACACATCTCCAGAACTCCAGTTCACTGGAGACACTTTGAAACAGGCAGCAGCTGTAGGTACTTCTTCATGCCGCACTTTGACATCATCATTATCATCATCAGCCTATAATGCAGGGACTCAGACCTACTCTCTAGGAGAGGGATGGGATTACTACTACTTACTTGGCTACTTTGACATCGGGTATGAAAAAAGGAAAAACCATGAAATTCCTTACAAAATCCGATTCAAATAAAGAAATAACATTTCATAATAAATTTCAAGCGGACGCAGGTAGCAGGCAACAACTACTATTAATAAAATTACGTCGCATTATTCAATCAACACGATTAATGTGTGATACACAGATTTCAGTGTTGTTAATCTAATTTTGTACCTATTTAAAATATTCGCATTCCCTCCATATTAATTTCTACGCTACGTTTTATAAAACAAGTTATCGAAATACGAGATTATGTGTAATACCTATAGAATAATAAATTATTAGGTACGATCTTCATTTTTTGTTATAAAAATCAAGTCTAAATATATCAGCTACTATTTTAATAAAATAAACTAGTTTTTCTATACAAATATCTGCTGCACGTCCTAAGATAATGATAAATTAAAGTCGTATTTAATGCCTGTTGTGTGCACGTCATTTTCAGAATTTCAATAGGGTTCAACTCATCTTTTAGAGATTTTGTTCCGTAATCTATAGCAGTAAAATAAATCTTGATGTTCTAGTCGTAAAAACCACGAAAACCAAGGACTGGTAGTATAGTATCGTATAAAATTGTAAGCTCAAAACAAAATACAGCTACAGCTTAAATCCATTTCAACAGCAAAATCATAAACAACTCAGTTATTTAAAAACCACAAACCTCCAAAAGCGAAATAACTACTCTTTTCTAGTTTCTCGCTAGACTTTAACAGATGTACATGAAAAACTAAAGTGCCCACGGGAAATTAGAATAACTGGCAACCGCGCCACTGTAGGCCAGTTATTAATATTTATTTTGACATTTCATAAAAGCAACTCCGCTGTAGTTCCGCGCTTTCTGCCACGGAATAAAGGGAGGTTTCAGGTTTATTTTGTATGTTTTAACGTAGCTAGCGCGTTAGGTTTGATGTCATATAGTGAACATTTCATTGTTTGCTTTCATTTTCTGTGTATTGCAAATTGTTTTATTTTGGAATGAATTGTTTTAACTAGCAAAATTGGATAGTTATTTTTCTGTGAAAAAGCACTTGCTACTTTGAGGTAAGACCTATTTCATAATAGTATGGCTTTCAAAATGCTATGTTCGTAAAAAAGTAAAACCTTAATCAGCACAGTAGGAGAAAAACCATTTAAAATTTTTAATCTGCAATAATTATGTTGCTACCTAGTGCCTTTCTAGGGAAATTTCATAATCGTGTTACCTAGCAACAATGTTGTGGAGTATTAAACCAATAAACCTGAATACCGACCACAACTTAGTGCAGAGAACTCTAGGCAGATAGACGCCTGAAAACTTAAATTAAATTGGAGTAATCATGAAGGAAGTGTTTGCATGCGTTTTTTTTTAGCCAAAGAGTAGAATACTTATATCAAACGGCTTCTACCTCTACAGTTGATACTTGGCAACACATAGACAAACTCCTGAGGCTTTTGGATTCCAGCCAGGCACTCCAAAACTGTCAAACAAAATCCTACAGCAAGAAAATGAAAATGGAAAGAGAAAATGATCGCAAAGTGACAATTCATATTATTATCCTATTATGATTCTGCTAAAATCGCGGCCATTTTAGGCCCAAAGATCTCATATCTTACGAGAATATCATCGGTTCCTTTAACTTATCCGAGGCCGAAAAAATCGACATTGGTGTCGACATTAATCGCAATTTGTATCGTCTTCTAAACGATAGCTTCGCGTGCCACTTGAAGCTTTGTAATAAACTTAATTGGAGGGGCTGGGTTAATTTGGTGGTGTAATGTGTAAGAAATTATCCTCATCATTTACTGGTGCTTGTTGTTAGGGCTTTTTCAATAGAGTAAGAAACGAATGGTTTTACGAATGGGATGTCTTTTAAGAGATTTATCAATTATTTAAAGGAATGAACATTATTACGGGATATTTTCCGTGATTAGCCTTTGTAATGAGATCCCAATATTCCATGTACCTTGACAACAGTGAAAGATTTTTAAATGGAAGGAAGAGTTTCGGAGATTGTTACAAAAAAAACTAAATATACTTAACAAAAACTTACCTCTTCATAGTACAAAAAATAAATTCCTTTTAATATATTTTCAATTAGGTTTCCAATAATCTAATTCTAATTTTCATTTCGCAACGTAAGAAGAAACCACAAGTTATACGTAAATTGTTTTCGCGTGCACTGATACAATTTTGCAACATCCGCACTTCAGCCCATTGCAAATTGCAACCAACAGCTTTTGTAATAACTGTGTTTTTAAAATGAGGGTAGTTGTAAAATCTGTCATTACTAGTACTTCTGTCTTATCTGCATGGGTTAATAAAGTAAGTTAATGATTAAATTGTCGACTATCTGTCGTTAATTAAATTTTTATGAGTAATTTAAAACGCTTTCACCAAAGTACATTGTGTGTGTTATATCAGTGTGTTATGGTCAAAATAACATAAATAAAATTTTAAACATTAATTCAGTTATGTACCTACTATAAGTACTATAACTAGGTAATGATGAACCAGTTCGGTAATGATGTCGTCAGTTTGCAGAATGAAATTCAGTCAGATTTACCTTAGCACAATCACTATCATCACTACATAGTATTATTATAAAAATAAAGTTACTTCCCTCTGTCTGTCTCTATTTATGCTTAAATCCTTAAAACTAACGCAACGGATTTTGATGCGGGTTTTTTAATAGATAGAGTGATTCAAGAGGAAGGTTTTAATATCTTTTTGCACCCGTGCAAAGCCGAGCCGGGTCACTAGTAACTAATAATTCTAAGTCAAGTTTCTTGAAATCTCACATTATAATGATACATACATTCAAAATAGGCGGTTCTCAAGATACAACAAAGGTGAAAGATGTTCGATACATTCAGCCGATTAGCCGATTAACCTACTTTGTTAGCGTGAAAAGTCAAATTAAATTGATTAATACGTGTCCTTAGCATTCTAGATGTAATCTAGAAATAGATATTACAATATAACTAGTGTATCGTGTGATTGACGACTGTTATTACGTTCAGAAGACGTTTCATAATGAATGGAAGGTCAGTGGGTGAAGGTCGATTGTGGTGGACTGCGAGTAACTTGACCATTGAGAGTACAGACCCGTGGCATAGACAATGGTTAGGATGATTTGTGGTCAGCGTGATAATATGTCATTAGAAAGGTGGATGAGTGTAGGTAGGTTGTTTTGATTGATCGTATTTTTAGTAACAGGAAAATAAGAAAGACTAGTGAAATGTAGAGCTGACATAATTTATGTACATTGATTGAAGTCTTTTTTTGGGTTCGTAACCAGCCGAATGGCAAAAAACAGAACCCGTATAGATTCGTTATGTCAGTCTGTTCCTCCGTATATCACAGCCACTTTATTCGGAAACTACTAAGGAGACTAACGCAGTTGAAACTTGGTAGGTGAACCACTTCTATACAAAAAAAAAGTTTAAGCACGCATTTGGCCAGTTTTTTATTCCTTTGTCAGTTTTTAAATTGTTCCCTTTGGAAAAACCACACTTAATGACAACTGGGATGACTGTGACGGAAAACTATACCTAATGACGTAAAAACAAAATATTAAAACAGTGTCCGTGCATTATGATGGATGACCATTGTAAACATTTTAAATCGACGGGAAAATAAAATTCAAACGTTTTTTAACCGACTTCATTTCTATTGTTCTCATCAATGGCGTTCTGAATGAAGAATGAAAGAAATATGGAGTATATTTTACAGTCTACGTTCTTCAATACGCATAAATATTTAATGTTGGGGTGCGAAAAACTGGGTTACAGTGACGGATTAAGTTATACCTACCTATAAAAGTAAATCTTTATTATGTCAATAAACTATTTTATTATTATAGTATTTATTGATGGGCAAAATAAAATTGTGTTCTATGACATAGGTAGGCACGCACGGCAACCAATCAAGTTATAAACAACGGATTATGCGGATCTCTCATTACCCTTAGACGGATACAAAGCGAAGTCATGTTTTACTGGCAATAATTATGATGTGTCGCCGTGTTTCGCCACGTTTGCCCTGGCCATTGATATAGCAATCTCTTCCTATTGTTACCCAATATGCTACGTAACTCCTTGTAACTCCTGTAGAAAACTAGGAGAGTCTCCCAGGAAATCCCAACTGGAATGAAACTCCGATTCATCGTCATTTATGGTTGACGCAACGGTACCAGATGTATCTATGATATTAATGTGGACGTGGCAAAAGGAGTTTGTAAAGGATCGTAGCTGGTGGCGTGGTGTGTTCCTGCCTGCCCCCAAGGGAAAAGGGTGTGAGTTTATATACCTATGTATGAAACGGTATACAAAAAGTATGAATATTGAAATACTTGCGAAAAGGTACAGTTTTCACTTGTTTTGCACGTCTTTCGTTTAATTGGCGATTCGGGAAAGTAACCACGCGGTATGTAGGCGTCATAACTTCGTTAGAAATTATTTAGTGCCTTTTTACTACCCTAATTACGAATAGAAGAAAAAAAAGAGAAGGAAGGGTAGACCACTCAAAAGATGGAGTGACGACTTAAAAGAAACAGCCGGAAACTTGTGGCCCAGACTGGCGAAAGACAGACCCAGCTGGAACAGTTTGGAGGAGGCTTTCACCGCAAAAGGCGGCCCTTACACCTCACAATACTAATCTTATTTTAAGTACAGACACTAACATTACTAACAAATACATAAATAAGTACACAACTCATTATATAAAACTAAATTTAAGGGATAAAATAAAGTTAAATAAATAAATAAATTACGAATAGTGTTTATCTTAAAATATGCCATTACAATCCCCGTAGGGTTACGTAGAGGTGCACTTAACAGTACACCGACATCTAGCCATGTTATGTTTAAGTCCCGTCTAATAGGGAGCAAGCCTATTGATATACCTGAGGTCCGTTGACGAGGCCATTTAGACAAAGCCTCTATAGTATCTAAGATAGCCCAGAATACGGGATGTAATCTGAGCTCGCAGTCTGACCAGCTAATTGGACTAAATTGGGTGGATTACAACTATCAATCAAACAGATGATCACTTTGCCACAGTGCGGTTAATGTTGTTACAGAACAAACATTAAGGTACGTCAAGGTTTTTTATGTTTGTTACTAGCTGTGCCCCGCGTCCTTCATCCGCGTGTAAATAAATATTACAAAAATATTACTTCCCTATTTAATTCGGATGTTGTTAACAATTTTAAGAGTTTTTTTTTTGTACGGATCCCTAATTATTTCTCTTAAATAAAAGTTAATCTTCAACTGTGTGTCACTAAAACTCCCGTGAAAATCGGTAGGTATAGCCGTTTCAGAGATTGGCCAGATCAAACAAACAGATAGATAAAAAAACATAGCACTCTGTTTTTTGGGCAGTCGTGTAAAAATAAAAACAAATGTTTTTTGTTCTAAGTACTGTTTAAAGGTACCTACTTTCAGGTGCAGATCTATATTCAGTACTTAAACAGTTGTTATTTTGACACTTCACGTTTATTTATTCGTTTAAGATATTGCAACTGAAGCAAACAAACTGCACCTCAATTGCAATCAAACTAGTCTATCCAAACTTATTGATCCATCATAACCTAAACCAATATGTGCCATTCGCTTGAAGTATGTCCAAAATTGGTGCTAAACAATTATTATTAGTCTTGACATATATTTTGAAAGTTAAATAATCTTTCTTAATACTTTTTGTTGGTTTCAAACCGCATTGTACACATCCATCGAATATTTTTATGCAACAATTAAAAGTTAAAACTATTAGCTAATACTTGAAAGGGCGGTAATCATCGAGATTTATTGCTTTTTGTACTTTTATGTTTGCGATCATTTTACCTTCATAACAGATGTTGCAATTCGTTACACAATAAAACAAAAAATCTTTTTGTATACTTTCTGCTTTTAGTAACAAAAAGGCTAGTTTTTAATGTACTCGTATGACATAAATATACGGTGAAAAAATGGCATTGACAAATTACTTTTTGATTGTAATTGCACATAAAGATGGTTTGTTTTTATTACGTTTTTGTTTTTGTAAATTATGTTTACAACATGTTCTCTAAAAACACATTCACAATGTTTCCACAGCTGGAACACAGTCCTCGTCACTTTGAGTAGGAGGTTCCACGCTACGCGGGAGAAACTTGAAAAACTTAGGTAGAGTCACCAGCTCGTCAAGGTACCTCAAACTGTCAAATTTTTTAAATGATGAAACCATTAAATGTTTAAGGTTAAGTTCAAAATCGAATAAGAATATTTGACAATTTGTGGTAACTTAGGTATACACTGGCGACGCGACTGTAAATCCAACGCGTGCTCATAGATTTTATTATTTGTTAATGTCTATCAGACTCAAGCACGATCGTCTACTGCGAGGTATTAATTACCATTTATCTAGTTGCAATTTTTGCGTCAGTAAGTCAAATGACCACGCGTTAAAGTGGCTTTAGTAAATGACCACAATTAACAAACAAAACCTCATCATTGCCAAAACACTTAAACATTATTTTTTAAATCTTATAAAAACGAATAATAAATTAAGTAATAGGTATAATACATAAATCTCGGAAACAGTGCGTTACAATTTAACGTATTACGTAAATGTTTTACTTTTTTTAAACTGCAGGCTATGAACTAGATGTACAGATAGTTTCGCTTGCAACAGAGCGCATAACGCTTGCGCGCTTTACTTTAAATGTAACTTATTTATACGGAGCGCATAAAATTGTTGACTGGACTGCAATGTGTTTGTTAATTCATTACAGTTAATGATCTATAAGGCAAGAATACCTAGTTTATTTGGTTGATAGTTATGTGTTCATTAAGATTCTATCGTAGACTGACGGTACAGGCAAACGTTACTTTGAAGTATTACAGGCTGCGGGTTGCTCAAAAGAGATACCGCAGCCCCGGACAGAAAGGGCTAAGATGGAACATGGGTGGTCCACTCCACCCAGAGGAGGAGACATTTGATGATTCCCACGCTCCCAAAAATGAAAAAAGTTTTACTTACAATGTTAGCCCTGTTGACCACGATGACTTACCTGGTTACCTATGCGTAAAGTCTTTGGCTCCCATAATGTGCTCACATTCCAAGTTATTTTGATATTTTATCCATGATGCGATGGATAAGTAATTCACCAAAGATTACTTTACTTACCAACAAGTACCAAAACCAATTACCTTTGCAACGGGCTTAACTTAAAAGGTATGCCAACATTTCTACATAATAATATCCATTTTAATCAAATATAGGAGATATCACCACATTTGGGCAAACTGCTAAAAATCGAACCGTATTCGTACTTCGAACGTTCGAACTAATCAGGTTTTTTGCCAGCCAACGCAGACGCAGCAAAAATATCGATTTCTTTTCAAATCGAGCCATAATAGTACATTATGGTACAAGTGTGTAATGTTGGTGATTACTGCTGAGGCGCCATTGAGACCCGAGGACGGTAATCATCAATACACACGTGTATCATAGGACGTTTTTCAACACACTTGTGAAGAAAATAAAACTAAAAAGTCATCTTCAACAGTTAAAACGAGTTTTGATTTTTTAAAACTTAATAGGTTTTCTTATGCGCGCGCAGCTACAGTTCGACCAACTTGCAGGCAGTGCAGGCGGGCAAACACGGAACTAAAATAAATGTACTAAGTTTGACGAAGCGATGCATTTTTTCTTGACCAGTGGCGCCACCATGAAACACTTAAAATGGTCATACTGTAACAATGGCGATCGGCCATAGACTAAAAGAATGAGTTTTCTTTATTTTTGACTTTTTGCGGATAGAGTTTTAACCACAAAATGGGGAATTCAAAGTTTTCTTTATTACAGAGAAAACAAATGTTATATTATTTGAGTGAATGTTTCATTTATTAAAAACGCACGAGTTGAAATTATCTATTTAAATTCAAAGTTGCATGAAATGAGCAAGCACTAGGAACATTAATTTATTTTTACTATTGAACACGATCTTTTTTGTATCGAAACTTTTTTAAGAACATAGCAACTCAACCATTACATTTTAAAAAAAGAACTCCTATAACTCACTAGTGAATAATAGCAATGAAAAAGTCACAGTTTGATTAGAGGTGTCATTACGTGCCTAATTGCGGTGAAATTATAGCCACTTTATGAGCAAGTGTGTTGAAAAACAAGTTATGATTATATTTTATCGATTTTAGGATGAGCATACCTAATTATTATAAAATTATAATAATTAGGTATGCTAAAGGTTACACAAACAATTTTCGAATTATAGTTAGTCAAATATAAAATGGTTTTTTGAATTTTGAAATATCTTTTAATCAATATTATATTATTGGTACCACATACTCATTGATTTGGTCTAAATTGAATTTCAAAATACTGCAATCAAAGTTTCAGAAATATGATTACCTATAAACAGGGCCTAAGAATATTAAAATCGATAAAAATACTATCATAACTGCATTTTGATGAGAAGATTCAGATCAATTGGAACTTTAGCCCATTACGTTAAAGTTCAATGGTATTGTAACAATTTATTGGGTCATTAAAACAGATGAGCACTATTGAGTACTATTAAAGATACTCGTGCGAGTTTTATTTCGCAATTCTGAAGTTTATGAATATTCATTTCAAAGTCAGATGTTTGCGATTTTTGCAAGCTCTTGTTCATAGGAAGTTGTCAATACGATTTACGATGTGTTTGGTGAATTTTGAGGCTATTTATATTACTATTTTGCAATGCAAAACTACGTCTAACTTGTAATGTAACTCGTTGGTAATCCAAAGTAAATAAATTTTATAACCTTTCGCTAATTCCTCTTTTTTTTTCGTTCCAGGTAAGTTCCAGAGATGATACAATTTATATTACAAGTACCTATGTACAATATAGAGTGCTGGTATGTATGCCTATTATATAGGTATACTCCTCATTCACCGCAGCACGACTTCGTACATTAAATGCATGGATGTATGATAATTGGTGAGCTAAGTTAGTGATAACCTCCTTATAGTGAAGCCTAGATCTGTTGGCCGATTAACATGGACCCACTGTCACAAATATGGTAACATTTGTTACTCTAATAACCGCAAGAACTCTCCTGTGTGGTCGCTCGGACCATGAAACTAATCCACCTAATCAAAGTTCTATGAAACCTTAGAATTCGTAAAAAAAAACTAAATGTGCCACTCGGAGACTGCCGCGGTAAAGCTATTGCATAGCATTTTTTATCAACAGCAAATAATTAATTATTTAATTTGTCAACCTCAGTTGACAACCTTGTTATTTTCCGTAACCATAGCAAAAAGTACTGAATCCTGAAAATTTTCGTTAGGGAATTTCTGGATTCGCTCTCCACGCTCAAGGCCCGCGATAGAAGCTATGCAATAGCTTAAAAATACTTTGTAATGGACCTGAGTACACCTGAGGTGATCAAGGTGTATAAAAGTTTGAAAGTCCTAGAACAAAAGTTGTACCGTATTAGGTCTGAGATGCCACACTAGAAGCCTTGCGTTTATTATGTTTCAGCCCATACATATAAATATAATAATTACCGAAACACTAACCAGAACGCTACGTACTACCGTTAAATGCCACTTGTATGCCACTTTACTATGTTACTTAATGCCACTTTACTATGTTACTTAGTCATAAAATGGACAACTTTAGCCCTTCCTTTACCAGCAACAGAAGCCTTTTGTGTCACGAAACGCGAATTAGATCATAAATTCCTAACCACTAAGGAAAACTAACAATAATTTAAAGCACCATAATATACAAACGTTCCAATAAACTTAATTAGGTAACTAACAGACTTTTAGTCTAGTCTAAGCATATCTCAGTTTAGACTTAGACCACTTTTACATCGAGTCTACAATCTACAAGTACATGCAGGAGTTGTTCTCATTTATCTTAAGGTAACTAGACTGTTGAGATCCGATCTCCTTCCCTTGAATTGATTATTGCAATATACATAGGTATTATTTAGAACGAAGATAGAATGCACGTGGATGCTATACAAAGAAATATACGGTGGAAATGGCCCGCAGAGTTTAGACTGAAGTATCAACATCAAAAGCGTCCATGATTCATTACTTCGAATAGGTAGTTACTCAGTTTTTCAAAGTTTCACAAAGTCACTTCCTTCCACCGTGTTCAGGACAAGTATGTATGTATCTAAACAAGTTATCTTAATGACATACTTAAGTGTTGAATACATGACATAAGAAAGAAGGATTTGGCAGATGTGTACCTAAAAATACACCTACTTTTCGCCAGGAAAAACCCAATAACACTTTGACCGACCTGGGAATCGAACCCAAAACCTTTCGCCTGCGACCACTAGAGCAACGAAACAGACGGTGTTGAAATACAATGCATCCTTAAAATACTTAAATGCAGACACATAAACAATGCTATTACAAAAGCTATTGTACCTACAATTATTCGAATTATGCATAAGTTAGTATCGCTCTCATAATTAAAATAATTACTTTTTAATGTTATTTAAATCTGCACTAAAATGAGGCTTATGTTTCACACCTCTGCATGTTTCCGTAATAGATAACCCAAGTTACGACTGCAATACTGTAATAAACCTTAATCTTTACTAATTTCCTGTAAAACTAGGCCGAAAATGATATGTTCTCTTAATCTAACAGCTTTAATCCTAGCAGGAAACTGCTATATCATTTATAACAGACATACATTTATTATCATACATATTTTCGCAATAGTTAAGTAGAGTACTTCGGGCCTGTTTTATCAGTTTCGAACTGTTAAGTTACTGGGGTTTTGGTAACAAGTTAACGATTCAGTGGACACCAACGTGTAGACCCCGGAGGTAATGACGGGATGAGCTAGAGTAGGTATTTTAAAGAGATACCTGAAATAGATTGCACACACACACATTGCTCGCAGAACGGATGGCCGATGGGGCCGAAAAGTTCTGGAATGGCGACCGCGAACCGGAAGACGTTGCGTTGTAAGGCCTCCCACTAGGTGGACCGACGACCTGGTCAAGGTTGCGGGGACCCGCTGGATGAGAGACGCAGGGACCGGTCAATGTGGCGACACCTGGGGGAGGCCTATGTCCAGCAGTGGACGTCTTTTGGCTGAAATGATGATGATGACCTGAAATAGTTTGAAAATCTGGATAACTAATAACAGCCGCTCGGGTCGACCTTCAAGTTAAGTTTGCTTAGATGACTACCCATTACAAAGCGAGTTTCCTCCGTGCCTCAGAAAACACGGCAAATATTTGTAGGTCCTTGACAGTCGTTACAGGTAGTCAATGGCCCGAAAGTCTGTCAATCAGTCTTACCAAGAGCTGTAAAATGGTTTCGATGAAAATTGCAATGCGATCTAGCTAGGTCGCATATTTGGGAAACTTCTTTTACTCTATATTGACCCGAGGAGGCTCGATCGCCCAGGTATTGACTTCATAGAAATACCATTTCAATTCTTAATCGCAAAATCAGCTTTTGATTTGTGAAACAAGTCTCTAAACTCGTAAGCTTATTTCACTCTAGTTTCAATAAAGCATTTGGTAACAGCTCCTATTAAGACGAATGCATACAATTTACTGTTTCCTAGTACACAAGTAACGAGCAATGTGCGATGTATCCGAAGATAACACTGTTGGTTACCTGTTCCCGATGACTGGGCAGTGACGTGGACCTTGCAAAATGGTTCCACCAGCTATATCTTTCACCTCACAAACAAATTCAAACCCTAAAATCGAAGCTACAAGCTCTACTTTCGTGTTTCAACAAAAAGTGTCGGTAAAATTATTATGCAGTTGCGTGGAAACTACGGCTAAACGGTTTACGTTACAATTTCGTGCATCAATTTACAATTTGTTTTCGATTCCGGTTTTTATTTGTATGTGCAAGCTTTGTCGTGCGGTTTTATTACCGGTGTTATGCGGTCTAGACGTGAAATTGCCACTTACGTAGTTAGGTGCTTTTCTTTTTGTAGTTAGGAAAATAACAATTTTCGCCTTTTAATCATATCTTACTGCCTCCTTCGTTCTAGTAGTCGCAAGTCCCGGTCCTGGTTTCTATTCCGTCCGACGAAGTGTTATGGCGTGTTTCCGTCAGTAATACAGTATTAGTAGCAGCAATGGAATATAGATTTGTGCCCGGTTGATGGCAATAGGCTCGCTCCCTATTACACAGGACATAAACATATAACTGTCGAAATTGTGTGTACTATTGGTTACACCATTGCCTAACCCTTCGGGGATTACAGGCGTGATGTTATATTATGTTATAACAGGAATGTATTAACGTGGCAAATACAATTTACTTCAATTCTTATCTAATAACTTATTATCACCATTAGTAAAAGTTTTTGAACTGATAGCAGTGAGTTGTTAAAGCATTTTATGGTTACCGAAAAACTCATTTCTCAAATCAATTCTATGCCTAATAAATGTAGTCACGTATGAAGTAATCTCGATTATTACTTAGGTATTTTATTCACAATTATGTCAGATCATCATCAGTAATTTATAATCAATCACGTTCGAATGATTTCCTCACACCATTGCGATTTGCACAACAATTGATTTCGCAGTATGTTGTAGGAAGATGAAGATGGACTCTTAATTTAATAAGATGGTATGTAGTTATGTACTCATAACGAAGCCATTTTAAGTTTACTAAACGGACCGCTTACATTATGATTTGTAATATTATTAATTTGAATGTCAAACATTTTGGTAGGTTACGGTAATCTTTCATAGATCCAATTATTTCTTTAAATCATTAGATTATATTTACGTGATTTGCTGCTACATGTTGGCTCGCGTGTAAAATGTTGACACTGTCGCAAGTGAGCCTAATGTGTAAGGAGAGGTCTACTTGCGGCAGTAGGCGGATATGATGATCAAGTATGTATGTGTAAACTTATTTTGAAGCACACTTTTCGTATGGAACGCTAGATTTATGTCAGAGTTTGAGTGAGAGAGATAATATTAGTCAAAGGAAATAAAAATGTTACCATCTTTGGGGTCTAAAGATGGCAGCATTCCTGTATAACTTATTTAAATATTTGCATATCCTCTGTAACGAAGTGTGACTATATAGAGATCAAAAGATCGTTTCCCGCCTTCTATCCGCATAAACCAATCAGAACTAAGTAAAAGGGCATCCTCGAATCCCACAGTAAACAGCTCTGCTCATCACGAATGTAAAATAAACTACATTTAATTACGACTATTTGCTAAATCTAAGTACTAAAACAGATAATATAAGTACTTCTTAATAGCATGGGTTAAATATTATATGTAACCTGCTAATAGCTACAACAGAAGACGCTCATAATAATTACTTTCAGTAATAAAACGACAGATCGTGCAAACTATTAGGAACAACTAATGGAATCTATAGGATATCGTAAATGGTTATAAAGTAAACCGAACCAATTTAGTGTAGTAGGAAGAAATTCAGACGCACAGTTGTGTAAGACTTTAACTGGAGCAAATACTTTGGAGCACACAATCTTCGGAACATAAATCGAAGGCATTCTCTAAATTGTTGCTATCTGTTCTGAAATTCGGTATGTTCTCACGAACCTTACTGGCTTTATATTATGTTCTTTTAAATGAGGTAATTCACTCTCGCTACTCCATTGAGGAAATAAAGGGCCGATATTCAAATTCGAGATACTAGTTTTTGCATTCATACTTTTTTGAAGTTAGAAAAACCGTATTGACGACTACATTATACCTCAATGTTGACGACTAACGATTTGCTTTGCTCCATAAACTATAATTACAAATAGTGAATTAAACTGAATGCTAAAATAAAACATGTTTTAATAAATACTCTGGCCGACCTAGAAAGAGGTGCCAAGATGATCTAGCTAGTGTATCAGGAAGGCTGGTGCGTGCAACGCATACAACGTAATTAAAAAAAAAAACTCAGATATATATTGCGACTATTATATTAAACAGTCGTATAATAACTTTGACATAGGATCACAGGATGGTGTTTTTCAGGGACTGTAATATTTCCAATGATAATTAGGTACTGTCAAACTCAGCCAGTCTTTAGACAGGATTGGTCTTGGATGTTTGTACGGACCTCAAGGCTCAAAGTACGTAAAAAATGTCGATCAATCCTTCTTTTTTGGGGTTGGGAAATCATGAAATGAATCAGTAGTCTCTGGGCAGCTGCTTTCAACTTTTCTAAACTGACTGTGTCTGAGAACCATTACTCATTTTCTATTTCCTAGCCAGCAGTGAAATCACGTAATGCCACCTAACTTCAGCAGTAATCTGCGGTAATGCTTGCGGCATAACGTGATATTACTTAATATTGTGAAGTCTATTTTATGGTCAAGTCCAGATGCATAATACTGTTTAAGGTTGTCGACAGAAAGGCGGATGGGTAGGTATATCCTCTTTCTTTCCTTTCCTTGTTCCTTGTTACTTTGATTCGGTGTAACTTGTTTTTTAACGACTGTACAATTTTATCGGTTGGAACACGAGACCCTAAATCCACACCTAAGTCCCCGTGCTTCACCCAAGTGGAGAACCTAGGTAAAGCACGGTTCAGTACTCCGCTAAACAGAATTTAAACTTCGTTCTAATTCTGTCATTCATTTCTAGATGACAGTAGCATGATGATGTTTTACTTTAGGGTGGTCATTTCGTACATGTCTTGGGTTCGTGAAAACATGTGGCACTCAGTATTCAGCTAAAGTGGCAATTTTATGGCCCCTGTTTAATGTACCAGCAATTGCGCTGAAATATAACAGATCTTGTAGTTAGCAAAGATATTCGAACTAATGTGCTAATTGTTTGTGCTAACAATCTTACAAACTAGCACTTGTCAACTGAATGCGCTTTAGACTTTGCATGCACTTTTATGCGATATTAGCTTGAATGCGATATCTCCTCTTTTATTAAGTGTATAATTATTTTCGTATAAATTAATTGATGTGCGACCTGTGACCTATGAAAATTAAGATTTTGGTCGGCCGCGGATTTTAGTACCTACTAGATGACGTGGCCTCGGCACAAGGGCAAAGAAGGAACATGGGTTCGGTTTTTAGTCAGTAGAAGTCTGACACTCCCCTTCGCTCTGCCCAAGAGCGGGGGGGGGGTCATTTGATGATTTTCCACCCACCTAAGAAATTTAAAAATATGCAAAAATTGTTACTAGCTATTTTCAGCTTTATAAATTGCATGTTTATATGGTCTGAGGAATAATGTGAGAAATCAAAATAAAAGCTTTTTTAATTTTCATTTACAATCATATGCTTGTTGATACAATATACAGTCGAAGTAAACTTCTTAAAGGACCTCGTGACTATTTAAATAAACCTTCCGGTAGTTTAATGTTAGAACAGGTAGCTCAATATCATCTTGTACCTATGAAGGAATTTTTGTTTATCCGACGTAAAAAGGTATAATTATAACTGTGCTCAAATATGTTGATCAGTAGGTACGTAGGAAAATTTAAAATACTCTACGCACTTAATAAAACTGGTAGGTATGTTGATTTTATTAAATTAAATTAATGAGGTAGATACATATCTTGTGGCTTATGGAAAATTGACACCAACAGGTTTAACGGCAAATTAATGTTTTCACCGATTGAATTAATATAATTAATATTCAAGTAGGTACTTTGAACTTTTGTAGAAAATCTATCTACTTAGGATGATATCTTTATGTGATACCTACAACAATATGAAGAGTAGGTACTTCACAGAGAAGTTCACGAATTTCCATCTTTTAAATGTGGAACGAAAGTCAAATGAATAACTAGGTATATTCTTGGATAACTAGGTATATTAGTAGGATTCTAGAAAATTGAGGACCTCGACCTCTAGCCGTGAAGTAAATAATTTATCAGATTTTTCAAATAGAAACACGTAAAGTGACAACATTCGAACACAGTTTTTCACACGACGCAATAATTGAGTTTTGTTGGAGATTTTTATTTTATTTTGGACTGCCACCATTTTCCGATTTCACATTATATTAGATTATAACACTATTTCAGTTGATAGATATGTGCAAGCAATTTCTTAATTTAAATCTACGTACAAACAAAGCGTAGTACATATTTGTTTACATAGAATAATGATTTTACTCAATACTCAATTCTTTATCGCATTCCACAAATGTAAACATTTTTCAAAAGAAACAATCATGGACCCTGTCGGGCACAGCAAAAGAAATATTATGTTAAGCTTAGGACTTAGGATTTTTCGCAATAAGTACTTACCTATTTAATATAAAACAGTTATGTCACGTCACCGCTATAATAAATAGCATACGTCTCTAACTTTATTCCGTCTAACATTTGATCGTTCAGTCTAGTTACGGTTAGCTATCGATCCAGCCCGAGGCAACGTAATGACTTTCCAGCAAATCGGAACGTCTGAAGTCGGTTGAGCCAAATTGGACTGCATTTAGACGAGAATGGATTTCTTGCCATTGTTCTTTGTGTACTCGATACGGGCACCAATACCAACTTATCTGTGCAGACAAGGAAAACAGAACTAAAGGTAATGTACCAAGTTTGACACCATCATCTGCCTAGCCTTTTCCCAATTCTTGGGGTCGGCTCCGTAGACCTGATTGTGCTCAATACCAGTATTTTACATAGAGCGACCCCTATCCGACCTCCACAGCTCCGTTAGTACTGGGAAAGTCTGGTTGTTAGACTTTTAGGCCACTGACTGTGACCTGTTGACTGTCAAAGATTTACAAATGGACCAGATTCGTAACGTGCTCTTCAAGGCACGGAGGTAACTCGGTATGGAATGAGTGGTAACCCGTCCATAGACTAACCTAAGCAAGCGCGGTTTAACCTGGAGATTGAGCCATTCGGCTGTTTGTATTTAAGGCGGGGTTACCCCGATAAACGTCGTCAACAATAGCGTTTTACTCGTACATGGAACGGATTTAAATTTTGAAAAAAATGTATTATATATAATACATTTTTTTCAAAATTTAAATCCGTTCCATGTACAACTATAGTTGACTCTTCGATCATGATATGTCGGGCATGCGATACACGATTACTTACACTTCACTGCATCCAATTAAATCGCAAAGACATGTCCAAATGATGGCTAAATAATCGTTTTACTTGAGTTATATTAGGCTTTGAAAAATAAAACTTATATCATAATAAAGGTCGTAAAAAATGTGTATTATCTCGGGTCACATAATGTATAATTTCTTTATCATTTTTCTCCAAGAGAGAAAAAACAGTCAAAATTTAGGCATTATATCGCTCGGGCGGCAGGGGGGGGGGTCGTGCGTACATAAAAACAAAGTAGGGTAACCTCGCCTTAACCATGAGCTCCTAACCAAGTTTAACTTATCCTATATGCATTTTTTTGACAAGCAGCGCCACTTTAAAGTAATGACGCTACCTATGGTGTTTCCGCGAGGTTGACATTTTTAACGATGTTTTTTATGGTATTTTTGTTTAAATGATATTATTATTGAAATTTGAACCGGATCTTAGGGTACCTATTGGTTGACATTTTGATTAAAATAATAAATAGTGATAAGGTAAAAGCTTGTTTTTTACTCTTGATATTAATTGACGTTATTATTGAATAAAATATCAATTAAAACAAAAAATAGAATATGAAATTAATATTAAAATTTGTACCTTTTGCCTATAAAATTGTTTTTTTTTTATAATATCAAAAGTAAAAATACTTAGGTAATAAAAGTAAGCACTGGGTAGTCTACAATAATTTAAAAATACCTGTTTAATCTGTGGTAAGAGTTCAATGACATTTTCTGATATTCCAAATGCCAGTTCGCACATAATCAAACTTTGACATTGACCTTTTATTAAAATACTTTATTATTATTTTTAATTTCCCATGTCTAAATTAAATTACTATTAATAATTAACAGATGTGTTTCTAAGATCGAACGAAAAGTTATTAAATTTTCTTTGATGACGTCGTTCAGATAGTGTTTTGTAGATAATTATAAAACTACAGTCAGAAACCTTCAACTTCAAGTCTTTGGATAAATTAGAAGATAAATTAGTACTTTTGTTTTTCTCGATGTGAAAATCCTCAAAGGATGTCCTCCATGGGGAGAGTGCAGAGGTCTGTCAAACTCGTACCTACTAACTAACACCACCCACAGTGCACCACACCGGCATTTCCTAGTTTGCGTCAGGGGGCAGCGGAATCTATAACTTCCTTCGCCCCGGACTAGTGCCGACCTGTGGGCTTCATCCGAGGGGGGAGTGAAGTGTTTACCTCCCCGTTACATCTTAGAGAGGAGGAGATAACTTGGTACGGAGTCAGCTCACTCAATCTGTCGCAGTTCACAGTAAGGGCGCCTTCAAATTAGCCGCAAAGAGCCGCGCGGTGGCTGCAGCGCTGCCGCCGCGCTGCTTTGTTAATCCATATAAAAATCGCGGATTTTAAACCGCACACCCGCAGCGCTACAATCGCAGCGCGGATGTAGCGCTGCAGTCGCGCGTGCTTTATTTATATGGATTAACAAAACAGCGCGGCTGCAGCGCTGCAGCCACGCTGCCACCGCGCTTCATATTTGAAGGCGCCCTTAGATCTAACTGATATAAGCTTATCTCACGTTTTTTACCTAAGGGTGTGGTTTGGTTTATAAAATAAGCCATTTTAAACAAGTGGTCTGAATTTTTAGTCCATCGTTCATTTTAAAGCCTATACAAATCTAACGTAATTGATGGCCGGCCTCATTGGTTTAGTGGTCGCATGCGCAACCGCTGAGCATGAGGTCCTGGGTTCGTGTCCTGGGTTGAGCAAAATGTGTGCATTATAGGCACTTACCTATGTACTACGTATTTGGTTTTGGATAGGAATCTAATTTTCCACTAAACCTGACTACGTATTTTTATAATAAACCTTTACCCATGGGGGTAAGCAGAAGTAACAAAACGCCACCTGCTACGGTCCCTACATACTCCTTTTACCTCATCCATTCATACATCTAGTCACGCACGCCGATTGCGCCTTTATTACAAGCCATATCAACCATAATACCTTAGTAACTAAAAACGGGTTACCAGATGTACCAATCGTAGTACATTAGCACACGCCATAACGATCTATTTCCCGCATTGCACCGACTTGTAGTCACTCACTAGGTCTGTATACCTCACAATTTCCGCGGGATATAGCCAATAGCTAATAAATAGCTATTTTAAGATTTTCCAGTCATGCGTTTATGGACTAACTTCCGTTCCTATAATTAGATCAGCCACTGTAATACCAAGACATTTGTAACTCTGGTATTTACCTAACTAAGTCAAAGTTAACGATAATCGGATTATGGAAATCGTGATAAATCCACCACAAAAAAACTTCATTATTTCCTAAACAAGATATCTATGTACCTACCTACCTATAGTCACAGATATTATAATACTTCGTACAGATACCCAATCCCATACAAAGAAATGACACCTCCCTAAGTCATCTTATTGCTCGTTTTATATTCTTTCCTCCATTATTTCAACAGATGGCAGCACCAGCGTCGCACTAATTGCCACAGACTGGAGTTTTACAACGCCATCTAGGAGTTCACGTTTCGTGTTATGTAGTTCCGGAACTTTCGGGTTCAGTAAAATGAGAAAAATATGTAATTATTTCGCTTAGAAATGTTAAAAGATGTGTTATATTTCTATAAACAGTAATACATATGCTTTTTAATGGTTAAATTTAATTAAAATTATACAGCAGTTACGATTATTGTATGTGGCAAATTGAGTAAAACGCCATCTATTGCAAACAGCTCTAGAGAAAATGATTTACAGATGGCTTACTTTTGACAACTTTATCAATCTATGGGTACGAATTGAAGTAAAAGTCCTCCTTTGACCTTTTTTGTTGAAATAACGTGATAAATGAGTGTAAATAGATAAATAAGCGTTAAACATGGAACTTTTGATTTTTGCAAATCTTATTTCGGCCGAAATCTACCGTATAACGCATTTAAGCGATTGTTAATTTCATTACTGCTACCTATGCTGCCATCTATTGTGTTTTTTTCAAGATTAATTATAATTTGTTCGAGTTGTGACCCCATGCTATAGTTAAACTAATATTATAAAGCGGTTAGTTAAACTTGTTTTTTTATAATTCATGTTAGTTAAAAAGAAGGATAAACGCTTTATATAATGGTAACCATTCTTGTTTAACTAAATAAATTATTTATGAATTCTGTTATTCTTATAACTTCAATTTTCCCAATTATAAATAGTAGTTTGTATTTTTGGTTGTAGGGGTAATCTTCGAAAATACTGATCCGGTGGTAGGCTACATTAACCCCCATTTCCCGTGAAATAATTTTCGACCATAATGGAAGTGAAAGCACATCATTAATAAACACATTTTTATAGGAGAAAAAATCTAGAGTGCATGTTAGAATTCCGAATAAGAAATGAAAATTGTTTTATTTGTTCAGTAGGTACTGGATATCAGTTGGTGGAACTGGTTGTCAGAATTTTGGGCTTCCTGTACGACGGTCAAAGATCTTCAAAGGACAACCGGTCCAATGGTTTAACGTGCTTTCCGAGGCACGAACGACCAACCTAGACAAGCGTGGCTGAACCTGAACATCGATTCCAGCGGTTTTTAGGGTTCCGTACCTCAAAAGGAAAAAAACGGAACCCTTAGAGGATAACTCGTGTGTCTGTCTGTCTGTCCGACCATTCCCCTCCCCCCCATAACTCCAAAACTAGGTACTGAATCTAAATTTCTGAAAAAAAAAATACAGAAATTAGTTCAACACGTATAGATTACAGGAAAACCTATAAGAAGTCATGGTACGGAACCCTTCATCTGTAAGTCCGACTTGCACTTGGCCAGTTTTATCGTATAACCTGCACGAGCTCCACGAGACACACAGTCAACACTGAGTCATTACAGGTTCTAAATATATCTTTAACTAGATAAACTACCTCGGTAACGTTGTAAGGGACCGGACAGTTACAAGCTTGTCTCAACGCAATATAAGTTACCGACTTAGCCTGTGCGTACAATATGGTATGTGACGCAATATCAGATATGCAAACTATAAACCCGAGAAACAATGAACATGAATTTCGTATCAGATGACAGAGCCTTAGAAGGCATCTACCACGGACACAGCCGTTGTGGAAACATACAAAAAATACGTAAATGTGTAACATCCCTTATGTAACGGTCCTCCGTCGATACGGTTTTTGAGTTTGCCATTGTACAGGGAAAGTAGAGCATGTAGATAATAGGAAATTATGCTAATGTTTTATATTTTAATGCTTTAATATAAAATGGCTGCCACGTTATGCAAACATTGTAATGCTTAGCTTAATTATCCACACATGGTTCGTTGACAATGGTAATTTAATTTATTTTGAGTGTTACTGTGTTTTATATTATTATAAAATGGGGATGAGGTAATGAAAGAAAATATACTACATATACTTATGATACTCGTAGTCGTTTCGTAAAAGAAATTCTTCAATACATAACACGAAACTTACATGCTCAGTAGATATCTATGAATCCTTTATAAAATAAATCAATAATAATAAGCAACTGCCTCATTGGTCTAGTGGTCGCAAGTGCAACTGCTGCGTGCATGGTCATGGGTTCAATTCTCGGGTTGGGCAAAATGTAATTGGATCTTTCCATTAGGAATTTCTCAGTAGCAGCCACATAGTCTGAATCTGTACCTAGTTGATGGTAATAGGCTCGCCCCCGTTTACATGAGACTTAATCATAACTCATGAAATGTCGGTGAACTATTTGGTAGGTACACCTCTGCCTAACCCTTCGGGAATTACAGGCGTGATGTTATGTTATATCACAATGTAGAGCATGTGATACAGTTAACAAATATCATGGAATATTCATAACTCGGACAAAGACAGCACGTCTATTTCTGTTCGTGGTATTGTCAATTAGTCCCCTTTGACACTGTTGATAACGTTGGACCACACAAGGCTATATCTAACACAATAGCAAGTTAGCTTTACTAAGAATCATACTTATATATATAGGAGATAGATGCGATGATGATAGATGAGTTTTAGATAATATAATCAATGTGATAATTTCATTAAAATATTCACTTGACTAGCTTAAAATATAACAATTAGGTACTAACTGGGCTTTGTCAGTCAGACAGGCAGTCGATCCATGAAAATACTGGTATTCAGCTGCTTCTGATTAGACTGGAAGCTGACCCCAACATAGTTGGGAAAAAGGCTGATGATTGATGACTCAGTATTTTAAGCTAGTGATTAATGCGCTCACAATTAAAAGCATGTGAAACAATCGTAAAATTTCATAATCAACATTGAATTCAGTATATCCAACGATAATGACCTACAACGAGTTTGCAAACTTGCACAAATATGTAGGACATTTTTAAGTTAAAATTGAACGTTCTGAAATGTATCAAAGACGTGAAGGACAGTAAAAGTTGCCACGAACCAGTGTCTTTTGACCTAGATTTTTTAAGCTTGGTCTGAGGGTAGTAAAAAGGATTGCAGAAGCAATCGGTTTAAGTAAAATCTTTCGTTGAATCGGACGACGAGGTGTAAGGTACGCTCGGCTGTTAATGGGATTTCTTTCACTTTTAATCTAGAGTCTGTTGGATTCGAACTATTCGAAGTCTATATTTGTGGTAGAGAACTGAATGAAACTATAAACTAAATGAAATATAATTGAAAGAAATGTTATTTTGCAATATTATAGATAAGATATTTTGTTTGGATGTATAGTTAGGATAGATTCCGATAGATGAATGTTTGATACTCTTTCACGCAAAAAACGAAATTCCATGAAAATCCGATTAGTAGTGAGTGATCGGATTTAGATGAAATTTCGCTCACGGATAGTTTATAACCTGAATTAGCACGAAGGACACTTATTATCCCGGCTGTTTGATCACGTAGGGTAATGACCGATCTCCACGCGGGCATAGCCGTGAGCAAGTAAAAGCTATCTGTGCTTTATAAGCTAGTAAAAGATAAATTCTGTAAAATGAATTAGATTTTCTTGGCTGTTGCTGTGAGACAAAAATCTTTAATAGTCTAATAGATATTAGAGAAGCTATTATTGCTTAATAATAAAAAATAAAAGCTTAAATAATCAATTAAGTACTACTACCACGAACTATTACTATTCGCAAGTGCACAGCACTTGCCTGAACTTACTCAATATCAATAACATACAACTTTACCTCTTACTTCAAAACCGAGTAGGCGCTTACAACTTTACTTTACCCCAAAAACGTAAATAAAAACTACCTTTTACCGTAACATTGGTAACACACACTTGTGCCGTAATTTAAGTAATACACTCTAAGTTACCGACACGGTCGTTTTCGTTCAAGTGCGCAGACAACTTTCTCTGCCAAACCGGAATTCATTGACGCATTATTTAGAAGTGATGGCTAATATTTATTTATATACTTGGTATTACGTCCGGTATCTCAATTATAACTTGTTTGGCAATAAAGGGATGGGATGAGACGTCTGTGGAGCGAGACTAATGGTTTTCTATGAATGGACAAAGTTTTGACGAGAGTATTTCTTCTTGTTCTTTCCAGAGCCAAGGAAAGTCACACTTCTCAGATATTTTCTACAGATTAATATTCCATAATATCCTGAAGAATATTGAATCCACAAATAAAAATGGCACCGATTGCCATATTTACACTATCTACACTAATATTATAAAGAGGAAAGATTTGTATGTTTGTGTGTATGTTTGTATAATAAACTCGAAAACTATTGCGCCGATTTAAAATTCTTTCACCATAAAAAAGCTACATTCACCCTGAGTAACATAGGCTACTTTTTATCCCTGTATTCCCACGGGAACGGGAACTACGCGGGTGAAACCGCGGGACGTCCGCTAGTTAAAAATAAAGTTTGAATATAATATGTTTGACCTGGTGAAGGTTGCGGGGATCCGTTGGATGCGAGACGCACGGGACCGGTCAATGTGGCGACACTTAGGTGAGGCCTATGTCCAGCAGTGGACGTTTTTCTGCTGAAATGATGATGATGATGATGATATGTTTGTCCAACTAACTGTCCCATTTTGCTGAGGGCGATCAAATGTGAATATTTCTGGCAAACTACATCTCGAAAACTTATATAGGTAGGGCAAATTATTTTGATGTAATCTGTAATCTGAACAGCAATTACCAACGTGCCATCAAAACAAAAAAAAGTCGAGTACACACATTAATTATTTGGTGAAATAGCCCAGCGCGTCTGCGCATGCTTTCACTTGTCTCCACACGTCATTCGAGCTGTCCATCGCGCCGTCATGATCTAATCTCCGTTCTTATGTGTGAACAACACTATTCCACAAGTCAATTTGATGAGAACACCTTGCTTAATTATATAGCAGGTACTTAATACAAAAGAGTAGAAATTAAATTATAATATCAAATCACGCCTGTATTCCCGAAGAGTTAGACAGGTGTACCGTGTACGCAATTAGTGCACTCACAGTTCTGTTTAAGTCCCATGCAATAGGGGGCCTATTGCCATTAACCGGGCAAAAATCCAGACTCCGTGGCAACAGGAAAAACCTAAAAACACTTAGCCTATAATAAAGTTAACATAAGATATCGATATTGAGACGAAGACCTGCAAGTCTTCATTGATATGATCAGATGAACTTCGAGTAACGAAACCGAATATCTTCTTCATCTTTCACAAACTCAAGAAGTTCACAGAGAATTGCAGTGCCTTTAGAAAACTAAAAGTCCTAAACAGTTTGTGAAATAATACGAGCTAACGATAAGAAAATAAAAGACAAAAAATAACAGATGTTAACGTTTATCAAAATACTTCAAAAAAAAAATAAGTCTACCATTACCAAAAGATACAACAACTTGTAGGTACACAGTTATTGTTCCGTTAATATTTGATGTGTAGACAAATTACATGCTATACATTATTATTTTCCATGAAGGCTTTTACTTGCTCTTGGTACATCCGATGTTTCTCCTCTAAAGATTTTAGGGCACTCGTCTGACGGACCCCACCTACGTTCACCATGAAACTTATTTGTACTGGAGGTACGTCAGCCTCCGATTCCGTATTGACACCTCTGGTTGTGACACCGGACTTTGTCCTCTCGATATGTTTCTTCACCTGCAACCTAGCGTCAGGTTTAGTCTCAATCTTTGGTTTAGATTCTGTCCTCTGACTTACATTATCTTTCTTCTGATTTACATTAATCTTCTTCTCTGATGCTGTTTGTTTTTGTTGTCGTTCCTTCTCGACGTATCTTTCTCTTGTTTTCTTCACATCAGCTGATTTTGATTTAAAATACGGATTGTACACAGATTTTATGATATTATCTTTAGCCGATTTATTGACCAAATATGATGGACGTTCTTCTTCTTTGCAATCTTTAGTGGACGGTTCCTTCACGGGTTCTCTGATTCGCTTGGCTGATGATTCTCGTTCAACTTTTTTGTCGTTTTGAGCTTGACATGTTTTTTTATAAATCTTAAGTCGGTTTTCCATTCTTACTTTTTCCGAATATCTTTGTAAACTTCTAGCTCTTTCTAGTCTTGGTTTGATCAGTTCCATGTCGGGTCCCAAACCTCCTAGTTTGACAGTTTGTATAGGTTCCACGGTCGCTCGCCGGGTATGGCGTCGGGAGTTAGTTACCTCTGAAACACTCCTAAAATTCTCTGGGCTTGGATCGCGAATTTCGACTGCTTTCTGAGTCACATATTCCAAATGCAATTCCTCTTCGCGATCTTCTTCATATGAATTATTCAGATAGCCCTGTAAATCTTGACACAGAAGTTTCTCATAATACATTTCGTTATAAGACTCGGTATTGTAAAACTCCGGCACCGGATGATTAGCGTCTTCGCCGATACTTTCCCTTTCAGTATCACCAAACTCGGGTGATATTGACCGTATTTCATTCCTATCCTTCTTTTGCTCTACACGGTTTGGCGCGAACCGCTTGCGAAACATCTCCAGATACGTGGTCTGTTTTGGCTTGCGGTCTTTTTCTTTATTGAGCAAATAACCAGTAGATTGAAATAGTTCTTTCTTTACTTTTTCATTAACTTGTTTGTTACCTGAATTATTTTGCTTTCGGTGTTTGTCTTTTGGCACTTTTATGAGTACGTCTTTTTCATAAAAAGGCACAAGTATTGTGTCAACATTTTCTTCCGAGTTTACTTTTGAAGATGACTTCCGTGGAACGTTTGATTCTAAGCTATCTACTGATATATTGCTGTCGGTACTTGAGTTTTTATCCATTGCTCGGAATGAAAATTTTAGCCGTTTTCTTTTACTCATAAATAGATACGAGGACCTGTCCATAATGTCAAAATGACAGACCGTTTTAACTTTTTTAGGGAATACTGGCAGGCCTCTTCAGTAATAAAACAAACTCCTTCGAAACTAAAAAGGAACACTTGGCGTGTTAAGAAGACAGAGGTATGCATTTAAACAGCAGCTTATCTTGTGTTATCCGCGGAACAGTACAAGCAATAAATAGTAGGATAGTCAAAAGTTGGGACACGTAGTGGGGTTGGCAGCGGGCCAGATTGGAATAATGCGCAAATTGCTTTACGCCCTCGTCGGCAAGTCAGGGGCGCGCGGCGTGGCGAGGTAGCGTGCACGTTACAAGTTCACTGCCATGCGGCCACCGCATCGCTCCATCTGTCAACACTATTTCTACTAGATTTTAGCCTTTGGACTACTATTTAAGATTCAACCTGGGTCGAAATCTCCTTTGAATATACATAACATGTGTCTTAAATATTGATTTATCGAAAAGATTGGAGCACATGCATCATAAAATAGGTAAGTATTTCGCAAGCAAGACTTTTAAAGGATTAGAAATCTGTAGTAAGAAGGAATAGGTATCTCTCCTCGCAATATCTGATATTGCTAAAATCTTCCTTTTGAAATCCTGCCAAAGAATCCAGACATTCATGCAGGATTTTACGTCTTGCTATTAAGTGCTTTATTCATTTTTGTCTTGTTGACATATTTTCGAGATTGGAGTCAGTCCGCATCTAAGTTGATTAATAATATAGTTTTGTTTACCAAATTAAATAATCTTTAGTCAGTTAAGGTTCTTTATCGCTAGTTAAACTTTCGGCAACTAGCTTCAACTTTCTGACTGACCAAGACCTTGACAATTCAAATGCGCCTCTAAATGATTCATTCGAAATAAATTATTTTGAGTCCGAGTTCGTTATTCTTTCCTAATCTATTGTTCTAAGTTCTACTTGGTGTAGTATTTTAACGTATAATAATTACAGAGTACACAATGGCAGCAGATTCCTGGCTGGCACCGAGCCAATGGTCGACTGAGATAACGGATTGAGGGCAAGCTACCCGCGACCCGCCCGGATTTCCTCTCTTATTACACACATAATACCTATTTTATGCATTTAGGTCCTTCTACAATTGCATTTTGGTTGTTAAGTGCTACTGAATAGCCTATGTATCATTTGAAAATTAGTTTATCAGAAACGGTATTTATGTAGTATTGCGTAAATCAACCCTACATTTTCACTGTTACGTCACAAGTCTTATCCTCGCTTACTAGGACATGCTGGTTTATCCTCGATGTTTTTCTTCACCGTTTTTAGAGCAGTGGTGTAGATGAATTGTTCAATTCTTCTCCTTCTTTACGTGTCGATGAACTCAAACTGTGTCAGGCTAGTGTGTAGCCACATGCACAGCTGAAAAGCTTCGATTAAATCCTTAAAGGTGCAAATGGTTTTGAATGATGTGCAGTGCAGGAGGTGGCGCATATCCTGCAGAGGGGCTTGTTCAATTAATAGTTATATCGCCAGTAACAGTTATGAGTCTGACTGACAGTATATCACAAGTTCATGACAAGGGTTATCGATTGTTCCCATGACATTCCACACGACTTCAACCTATTGTTATTCATGCTGTTTGTTTTAAACTGTGCCCCTGATTAAATAATTCATTTCCTACCGTCCCTGAGATACTGTTAGAGAAAACGGCTAGGGGGGATATTTTTGTGTGACACTGTTACTTTTTTTTTTTATTATAAATGGGCTTGCTCTTGACTTCAATCTTGCCCTAAGGGCAGAGACTTTTCCCAACAACAAAGGTTTATAAATAGGAACTATGAATTTTAGTCTAATCAGTACTGAACATTAGAAACCTAACATCAGTGGCAAATTAGCCTTATAGCTTAGAGGCCATAACGGATTTCTAGCCCACTTTTATACGCCTCCTTTCCCTTTGGTGATACGTCGTGAAGTTATAGACCCTCCCAGCATCACGTGCACTTTAATTATTTAAAAGATTAGAGTTTTAGATTCTAATTACAAAAAAGCAAAATAAATGTGTGTCATATAACATGAATTTATTAGACACAAATTCGCTTGTTCGGGTTTTTACATGGTCACAATTAAATTCAATTCGATATTCGTAAAAAAACTCAATCATGTCCATCTTTTTTGTTGCATGAAAAAATACACGTGAGTGTACTCCCATCGTATTTTTTTTCTGAGCACACCTTTCCCCCGTTTTGAACCTTACATCATTTATGGCAATTTCCGTATTGCTCTGAAGTATGCGGATAACCACTACTATAACTATCCTTTCCTAAAATGTGGCTGTCATTAGTTCATTCATCATTTCAGTCGAAAGACGTCCACTGCTAGACATAGGCCTCCCGTGTCGCCGCATTGACCGGTCCCGAGCGTCTCGAATCCAGCGGATCTCCGCAACCTTCACCAGGGCATCGGTCCACCTAGTGGGTGGCCTTCCAACGCAACGTCTTCCGGTTCGCGGTCGCCACTCCAGAACTTCTGTCATTAGTTATCCATATCCAATACTTATTTGAAAACTCAATTCACATCAACTAATTCTGTTTCTGCATCATCAGATATTGATTGAACCATAGAATCTATTTTAGATTACACTGCATTGTGCACATATGGCATAATTTCAGCGAAGCCAACGTTAATAATGTTATCATGAGCTGATTGCATTCTAATGAACTTCCATTCCCATTCCATATAGGGCACATATTCGTGTGGCATTATCATTTAAATTGGTTATAATAGATGAGATACATTTATTATCAGCTGATATGATATTAGTTAACACAATGTTAACTGCTTCGTGAATTTAACTGTTAACTGATCAGGTGTTAAGGTCGTCGGTAGCATATCATTGTCGCTTATGACTCATGCTTTTAAAATGTTTCAACGATACAAGTAATGAGGCATATTGAACTTTATCCACTTCTGATAGGGTCTTTAAAATTAGCTCGTTGATTTATACAGTAGTGACAGCTTACACTATGATAACATCGATGACATTTAGAATTAGAACCGGAAAGATAATCGGAGGACTGAGGACCGAAGTATGGCGTTTAAAGGTGAACAAGTTACAAGTTTGGATGTTCCTTCTACAGGAACTTTCAAGGATTCTGTTTTCCATAAAATTGAATGACATTTTACAGGTTTTCCTCTAATAATTTGTCCGAGTGTGTGAGAAACTCGTGGTTAGATAATAAGAGCCAATAGGTTATCTTTCAAGTTAAGCCGCGCTTGCCTAGGTTGGTCTATGGATGGGTAACCACACCTTACATATCGAGTTTGCTCCATGCCCTTTTTTTTGTTTTTTAGGTGGGTGGAAAATCATCGAATAACCTCCCCGCTCTTGGGCAGAGCGAAGGGGAGTGTCAGACTTCTACTGACTAAAAACCAAACCCATGTTCCTTCTTCGCCCTTGTGTCGGAGCCGCGTTAACCTTTCGACAATCCACAGCCCCATGCCTCGGAAAGCATCTTAAGCCGGTGGTCCCGCGCCCGGGTGCCATTTGTACATCAAGGTACCAGTCTTATCAAGGGGTATCGTGTTAGCCATAATAACTGGGTTGTGGAGGTCAGATAAGCAGGCGCTCCATGTAAAATACTGTATTCAGCATTCAGCTGTATCCTGTTACATTGGAAGTGTTGGAAGAGTAACGCTGGCCATCTAGAGAATATACTTTAGATTCAAATGTGAAAGCGTGTGTTCTTTCTGTTTGTCACTCGGCAACAATTTTTTCCTATGTAAAGATGTCATGTGTAATTTTATAATAATATATATTAAATATTTCACTTCTTTCCAACTGTGTTTATCACTCCACTCCGCAATAACAACAACAGGTTATGGGCTACATGTGTGAAGTGTAAATATTTTGTGAAAATATTATTATTTTACTCGAAATATGGATGAGTATACTAATTCGAAAGTTACGATGGAAAAGCTGAAAGGTACCATCAACTATCGCGATTGGGCATTTCAAATGCAAAATATACTAGTATTCGAGGATTTGTGGCAATGTATTACTGGAAAATACGAAACCTCAGGTGAGAACGCTAACAAATTAGCTCGTAGAGAGGAGAAAGCTCGAGCGAGGCTATGTTTGAGTGTTGAAAAATCGTGCTATTCTCACATTCTGCAGGCGAAAACTGCGAAGGATGTATGGGATGCCTTGCAGAAGGCTTACGATGATACCGGGTTGCAAAGGAGATTGTCGTGTCTGCGAACTTTATGCTCGATTAAGCTAGAAAAGTTCGATAGCATGGAGATTTATGTCAACGAGATCTTGTCACTTGCTGAACAACTCAGTAGCATGAAGAAACCACTTGATGATGAATTTCTGGCTGCTATTATGCTCCAAGGGTTGCCTCAAGATTATGACCCAATGATAATGGCTCTGGAACATTCTAGTATAAACATAACTACAGATATGGTAAAAACAAAACTACTTCAAGATAAGAGATGGAAAGGGAGCGCCGCTGATAATGGCGATGGCTGCTTATTTACACGGAATCGTAGTAATGAAAAGGCTAGCTCTCGAGGCGAGAAGAAAAATGCCTCAAGTACATCAAAACACGCTAGTACCTCGTCAAGTACGAACAAGTTGTGGTGTTGGAAGTGTCGTTCTAAAGGACATGTCAAGAAGGATTGTCCTCAATTGAACCGTAATGGAGCGATGTCGACTTCCATGGTGTTGTCTGCACTTAACACTGATAGTTCGTGGATTATTGATTCTGGAGCGACAGATAATATGTCAGGACGCCAAGAATGGTTTCAAGCTCTTGATGAGTCGTCGACTAAGGAGGTTTGTGTTGCTAACGGCAAGAAGTTAGATGTGAATGGGAAAGGTGACGTACATTTTACGGTTAACTCTCGTGGACATACGATAGATACTACTTTAAAAGATGTAATGCTTGTACCTGACCTTAATGTTAATTTAATATCTGTGTCTACCCTTGTTGAAAAGGGATTTAAATTTATTTTTGATAAAAATGGATGTAACATACTTAAAAATGGTAAAGTAGTTTTATATGCTAGGAAAGTTGGGAGAGTTTACAGACTCCATTCTGTGGGTAAAGTCAATCTGACAACGTCATCTACGTCTAAGGATATGATGCTATGGCATCAACGTTTAGCTCATATTAATTTTGACAGCTTGGCATCACTTAGGAAGGTAGCTAATGATATTGACTTTCAGGTTACTACTCAGAAGAAAGTTTGTGATGTGTGTCTTAAGGGTAAGCAATCCCGCGCTCCCTTTGTGACCAATCATAACAAACAGGTGGCCGAGGCGCGGCTAGCGCTCATTCACAGTGACGTCATGGGGCCGATGCCGACTACTTCTCTCGGAGGCAAGCGCTACGTCCTCACGTTTCTAGACGACTACTCCAGGAAGGTGTTCGTCTATCCCATTGCAAAGAAGAGTGAAGTGTGTAAGTACACTAAAGATTTTATTAGACTGGTAGAGAATCAGTGTAGTGCTAAAGTCAAGGTAATGAGAACAGATAATGGCTCTGAGTACGTTAATGCTGAGTTGACGGACTTTCTTAAAAAGAAAGGCATTGTACATCAGCTGACGGTACCCTATTCTAGTCAGCAGAATGGATCCGCGGAGCGCCTGAATCGTTCTTTACTTGACAAGGTCAGATGTCTACTGTATAATGCAAATCTCGATGACAAGATGTGGGCAGAGGCTGTAAACACTGCGGCGTTTCTGATCAACAGATCGCCAAGCTCGAGACTTTCTGGTAGATTACCAGAGGAAGTGTGGAGTGGTAAGAAAGTGAGCCTTAAAAATCTGCGTGTCTTTGGTTGCGAGGCATTTACTCATGTAGATGACTGTAAACGTAAAAAGTTAGACCCCAAAAGTAGAAGGCTAATCTTTTTAGGTTACTGTGATAACGTCAAAGGATATCGTTTGTTCAACCCTGATGACAATAAGATCGTTGTATCACGTGATGTGGTGTTCAACGAATCTGTGTTTCCAGGGAGACATACTAAAATAGGGCCAAAACGTGAGTTTGAACCTATTTATCTTACAGGAGGTGATGATGAGAGGGAGATGCTGGAGACTACGTCGGTTGAGGCGGAGCCAGATACAGTTCCTGCAGAATCACCAAATCATCCTGTTGAGTTGGAGTGTGAACGCGAGGCTAGTAAAGATTCGGTAACTTCGCCTGAATTGGCACCAGAGTCTACTAGTACACGATATAACCTACGTCCACGTATGCCTAAGACAACCTGTAACATAACTAACGTGTGTAATGTGACAGAGCCCATAGAGCCACGTACTGTCAAAGAAGCTTTGAAATGTGAAGACAAAGAGTTATGGCAGAAGGCCATGAAAGAGGAAATCGATTCTTTTGTCTTACACGGAGCTTGGGAGCTTACTGATAAACCGGTTGACAAGAACGTCGTTAAAAATAAGTGGATTTTTACACTTAAACGAGACTCGGATGGGCACATTACACGTTATAAGGCAAGGTTGGTAGCTAAAGGCTTTACTCAAAGATATGGTGAAGATTTTCAAGAGACTTTTTCACCGGTCGTTCGTCATTGTTCTATACGATTGTTGCTATCTCTGGCAGTTGAAATGAAACTTAAGATTGATCATTTAGACGTGCAGACAGCATTCCTGAATGGAGATTTGCAGGAGGAGATCTTTATGCAACAACCGGAAGGTTTCATATGCCCTGGGAGTGAGAACAAAGTCTTTAGATTACGAAAGGCGGTTTATGGGTTGAAGCAAGCATCGCGATCCTGGTACCAAAAGGTAAAAGATGTTTTACTTTCTTTGGGATACAGACAGTGTAAACAAGAGGACTGCATCTTCACTAAGAGATCAGGTGAGTCGATTGTTTTTATCGCTCTGTATGTTGACGATTTTTTCGTGTTCTATAATGACAAACGTCTGGCTGAGACGTTAAAAAGTTCTTTGTTAAATGTTTTTAAACTCAAAGACTTAGGCCCGGTACGAAACATGTTAGGTATAAAGGTAGAACGTGATGCAACTTCCATCAAACTAAGTCAGGAAAAGCGGATTGACAATATGTTAGATCGTTTTGGCATGACAGACTGTAAGCCTGTAAAGTCTCCCATGATAACTAATGTTAGTTCGGTCATTGAGAGTTCTAATAATGCTACAAATAACATTGTAATGAAGTTTCCGTATCAAGAGTTGATTGGTAGTCTTATGTATTTATGTGTAACTACGCGACCTGACATTTCGTTTGCCGTGTCATATTTAAGTAAATTTAACAGTTGTTATACGGAATTCCATTGGAATCAAGCTAAGCGTGTACTGCGATACCTTAAAGGTACTAAGCAAAAGGCTTTGGTATTTAAGAAGTCGAATGTAGATCCCGTTCTTGAGGGTTATTCTGATGCGGATTGGGCGGCAGATCCTGATCGTAAGTCGTACACGGGGTATGTGTTTAAATACGGCGGTAATTCGGTATCTTGGGGTAGCTACAAACAGTCCTGTATATTGCTTTCGTCCACCGAGGCGGAGTATTGCAGCTTGAGCGAAGCGAGTAGAGAAGCGGTGTTCCTACAAGCTTTAATTAAGGAATTGCTAATGACGACTTGTTGTAAAATAGTAATGTATTGTGACAATCAATCTGCTATACAGCTTGCTATCAATCACACTCATCACAGACGGAGCAAGCATATAGAAATAAGATTTCATTACGTTAGAGATATGATAGATAGGTTTAACGTAGAAATTGTATACATCCCTACGGATGAGATGTTGGCAGATGTGTTCACTAAGCCTCTGGGCTGTGTCAAGCACGAGGTGTTCACCCGTCAGCTTGGTGTGGCATGAAGCCATCATGATGCCCACGTTATGGGGGGGTGTTGGAAGAGTAACGCTGGCCATCTAGAGAATATACTTTAGATTCAAATGTGAAAGCGTGTGTTCTTTCTGTTTGTCACTCGGCAACAATTTTTCCTATGTAAAGATGTCATGTGTAATTTTATAATAATATATATTAAATATTTCACTTCTTTCCAACTGTGTTTATCACTCCACTCCGCAATAACAACAACAGGAAGTCGACCCCAACATTGTTGTTGGCAGATGATGATATTTGCAGCAAAATACAAAAAAGTTTATCTATTAATTGCCATCAAATTAAGTTAGATAGGCACTTAAAATTGGTCATAGAATTTGTAAGTAATAGAGTAGTTTACCTTCAAGAATTTTCGGCAATTTAGTCTCACGTGTGATGCCTAAAATTCCAATAAAATATTAGCTAATGTTCTACAAAACAAAGACCTTGGCATTTGTTCATGTTGGATGGAACTAAATTCGTATTTACCAAAAAACAGCAAAAATGTGCTTTTTCATTTATAATTAATATACAGGACCTATTGTTTAATTTTATTTTTATAAGTGAGTCATTGTCTTTTCCTGTTGGTTTTTTCGTTTTCTTGCATTTTCTTATGGTGCGCAAATAAATGCACCCTCCAGGACTTGAATATGGCAAACGATAGAGCTGTTCAGGTCATTACATACTGTCTTGGTCACGATGTATTGTGTCCAGTCGTAACTAGTCGTAAGTGTAGTCATAACCCGTCTCACGATCTCTCTCCATCTGGTACAGTTACTGCTCTAGCCTAGTTAATTTTATTGTAAGAATTTCTCTTATATCGTGGGTGCAGTAAAAACTCACAAACAGTCAGACACGGAACAGTTGTCAGGGTCTGACTGTAAGCCATATTTTGTTCAATTAGAAATCGAAAAGCCACTGCACCAACCGAGCCGCGTGCGTATTATCTGCTACACAAGATTATTACAATAAACCATAACTAACTCTTTTTCAATATGATAAAATACCTACTATTAACCCACAATAGAATGTAAATCGAATCCTTTCAACAAACTAAACAGTAAAGCTATCGACAAGGTGACACAAATTAAGATGGGTTTACACCTCTGTCAATGTGGGCCAAGGTGCCTTGAAATTGATGTCAATTTAGTTGACAATGGCGACGCGGCTTTACGTTTACAATCTTGGAGTGAACGTGTACTTAAGTGTTGATAAACTTCGACAACAATGAAGATGTCTTTCAGGGCTATAAGTGTTGCATTGTGCATAGGTACTGCTAATCATCATCTATCTTTCATCATTCGTGACACTTAAATCTTACAATCCTACCAATAACAAGTATAAATGCGAAAGTTTGTGAGGATGTATGGATGGCTTTATGTTTATGACTCTGCCACGCAAAAACTTCTGACTAACTCTTCTTTGGATGAAATTTGGCACTCAGATAGTTTATAACCTGGATTAACACATAAAATACTTTGAATCCCGGTAGAACGGTCTCGTGGGACAATCATCGAACTCCACCTAGATGACGAAGCTGCGGACATAAATTATTAAAAAAAAAAAAGTTTATAGGGATCGTATCATGTGTATGTAGGGATCGTATTGCATATATACCTAAATTATGAAGATTAAAATTAACAAGTGAACATCAGACGAAGAGCTAATTAAAAATAGACGATTCCGGTATATTGATTACTTTTACATTTCAGTAAAAGCTATTTGTGCATTTAGACGAGTTCCTAGAATGTCTGGTCTAAAAGCTATCTTACAATGAAAATAGCCAAAAATAGCCCCAATTCCCCGACTGCTCATAATAGAAATAGATCGTAGAGAATAACAGACTAAGTTTCTGTGTAAAACCGTATAAATAAAATGATAAATTGGTCACCGTAATTTGGCGCGCCCTGTATCGTGTAACCGTGTCATTGACCTAATGGAGCGATTAATTTTGGGAACCATGGTGAAAAGCATATTACAGGCACACGAACTCAAGAAAAACTCCATGAACTTGTCATTTTACAATTGCTTTAGGAAAATAAATACCTAGTAGCTTAAACTACGCAATTAGTCAAATAGTAAGTACTTATTGACGCTAAGTACATACTTAAAAAATTGAGGTCGTAATAATAATTCAATAAGTAAGGCACTTTTAGAACTGAAATAGTAAGTAGCACCTACATTTATACAAAAGCTTCGGAGGCAAATAAATTGGAACAAGATCAGATTTCCGGAAACCACGAATTTAACTAATCAGCCTGAAAACATTTGGAATTTTGCGCTGGTAGCCCCGTTTCAATGTCTTGTTTTTATCTTGCACATTTCGATGCAGTTATTGCTGAAGCTTTGGCGCGAATCGTGATGACTGCGATTGGTGCGGTTACCCAACACGGGTAATAGGACTGATACAGTTCAAGTTCGCCAGTTACGATGACTGCAGAAGTACGGTGCTTTGCGTAATCCATTGAGAAGCCCACTTTGGAAGTACACACGTCACTTTACGTCAGTACATCAAGGTACTATAATCTGTCAAAATCTTTGATCGATTATCAACTTTGTCGATAGAGCATTAGTTTCAAGGTTCGTTGTGAAAAATTGACAGTCTCGGGTGACGTCTCTGAACTCTGTAGAGAAAATATACATTCAATGAATGCAATAGTAACTCTGACTTTCTCACTAGGATTTGGATTGAATTTGATATACGTATAGGCCATAACACATAATTTTATCCCAGTAAGTACGTCATCACCGGGGGCGAATTAAGTTCATGTTCCTTTTTTTGTTTAAATGTTTAAGTACACCTAAGTAGTCCGATACCAAACAGTTACAATTATTATGACATCATCAACCGCTACCACTGCCAAAAAAGAGCAACACCTCTTCAATTCACGTAGCTACTTTCTTTTTATTTCAGTAAGTAAAAGCAACCAGTCTACCACAATCCATATTTTCCATGAAGCGTGCCAAAGTTACGTCATCATTGATTGATTACGTGCTTACTGCTTACCTGTGCAAAATCATGTTTATCGATAAGTTCCGGCAATTGGGCCCGACATAGATTTAGTTCCGAGACAATAGGCCGATTAATTAGGCTGAATGCACTTGACCTACATCCGGTTGCGTTAGTTACAAACATTTAGCATAGCAACACTGGCCGTAAGTCAGTGGCATAGATAAAAAATAAAAAGCGCGGGACAAAAGCTTATTCGAATTTCGATTGCTTGTCGATGATTAGTGATTACATTAGGCGATGAACTTTAAAAGGCGTTAAGCTTTTAAATTGCTTTTTTTTCATTAGGCTGTAAGTCAGGGTCGTGAGCCTGACATTGGTATTTAAAAAACATAGAAATAGACCGCTATGCTGTTATAGTGTTGTTGACTCCTGGGTTTTTGATCCTTACAAATTAATTATTCATGATTAACAAAAAGAGCACAAACAAAATATCTAAAATCAGATAAATGGGCATAATATAACATTTTTTGTTGCTTTTTTCTGGTTTCTAACATGGATTATAGATAACAAATTACCCATTTCTTTTAGCATAAACTACCTATGGTGTCAACGAACGGATCGTTGACCTAACTTTGTGAAGCCAACGACCCATCTATGACAAAACGGTATTCCCAAACATGTTATCAATACCGGGACTAATAAAACATTTAATTTTGAACTCTATGGGATTAAAAAATAAAATATAAAGCTCGAATTATTCAATGTCATTGGCCGATTTATTAAAAAAAACTTGTAAGCTAAACAAATAAGGTTGATAACCTAGGAAAAATGGAGTCAAAAAACAAATTAATGGTTCCTATGCCTTTCAAATGTCTATAGTTTATTGCCTTACAAACATTTGCATATTTTCTGATTATTAATATAAATAACTTTATTATTTTATTGGCAGAACCAGCCTATACTTGTTGATTTTATTATCCGTTTTATAACTAGGTAGTATATTTTTTTCTTGAGCATCGGCCTTCGCTATTAAAAACATACGTCATAAAAGTGACATCAAGTCTACGTAACACCTACTATCGGTCACTCTTCCTGTTTCAATTCACGTGAAATTCACCCTTATATTCCATGAACAGCGTGTATAATCCCGCGAAGTATTTCGGCATTACGAAGGAGCTGTTTTATTGGATGTACAATGTCAATAAATGGCGGCCAAATGAAAAACAACCTTAATTACTGCGTGCGAGTGTCGATGAGTATTAAGGCAGTGAAATGGGTGCAACTTGCAATTTACGATAAGCTGACATGAACAGACTGTCAGCTGGACTTTAACACTTTTGTCCCAAATATAACGGCTACCTAGGTACCTATTTTTACCCGACTGCGGCAGAAGGAGGTTTATGTTTTTCGAGAGTATGTATGTATGTATGATTGTTTGGCACGCTCTGTGCCCTGAACGGGTCGATGGATTTTAGCTTGAGAGGTGTCGTTAGATCACTCCGTTGCCGCGGCAAATTGCCGCTCTGCGGACGGACCTCCGGTGCGATCTCATGGCGGCATGGAGACAGCGACTGTCGCAACCCAGCGCAGGGCACGCCACGATAGTGGCGGTAAGTCCCCTCTTTGAGGAGTGGCTGGAGAGGCGCCACGGCGCCCTCACCTACCGTCTGACGCAGGTCCTCACCGGACACGGGTGTTTCGGGAGGTACCTGTACCGAATCAGGCGGGAGGAAACGCCCGGATGCTTCCACTGCGAGGATCGACCGGAGGACACTGTGGAGCACACTGTGGAGGCGTGCCCTGCTTGGGCAGAGCCCCGCCGTGTTCTCGTAGCGGCGATCGGCGTCGGCGACGTCTCGCGTCCGGCCCTGGTGCAAGCCATGGTCCGGGGCGAAGAGGAATGGGACGCCGTCGCCTCCTTCTGCGAAGCAGTGATGCTAGCGAAGGAGGTGGCGGAACGAGAGAGGGAGTGGGAGGGAAGGTGCTCCGGGCGTCGGAAGTCACGCGATGACCTCCGGCCACCGTAGACGCGGGCCTGTGGACGGTGAGTAACGGGCTAGCTCGCCGTCCGGCCGTCGTCATGACGGCAACAGATCGTGTCGGCGGCGCGTACGTGTTCCACGCGCGCCTCAAAGAGATGTCAGCAAGGAGGGGCCCGCAAGGGCCGACGACCGTCGGGGCCGCGGATTATAGAACGAGATGACGTGGCCTCGGCGCAAGGGCAAAGAAGGAACATGGGTTCGGTTTTTAGTCAGTAGAAGTCTGACACTCCCCTTGGCTCTGCCCAAGAGCCAGGGGGGGGGGTCATTTCATGATTTTCCACCCATCAAAAAAAAAAAAAGGCAGACAGCGGCGAAGGTGGTGTGCCGATCTGATCTTGTTTGCGGGGTGAACATGGCCAGATATTGCTCAGGATAGGGAGTTACTTCACAAACAAAACGTAACAAAACTTGAAAGCAGTTGGGGTCCATTCTATTATCATCATTTCATAATTTAATATTCAAATGAACCCCGCCTGCTGTCGGGTTTTTTAGATTTTAACTACTTTTTTTTTGTAGTTATATCCTCTCACTTAAATGAGACTTACACAGTAATGTTTAAGAAAACTGTGGTCATATTGTAGGGGCGGTCAATATCTTTTTCTTTGTTATCCTGTGTGTGTCTACCACGGCAGGACAAAGGCCTCCCATTTCCCCTTCCACACCTCCCTATCCTGAGCAATATCTGGCCATGTTCACCCCGAAAACAAGATCAGATCGGCACACCACCTTCGCCGCTGTCTGCTTTTTTTTTTTTTGATGGTTGGAAATTCATGAAATTACCCCCCCCCCCCCGCTCTTGGGCAGTGCCAAGGGGAGTGTCAGACGTCTACTGACTAAAAACCGAACCCATGTTCCTTCTTTGCCCTTGCGCCGAGGCCACGTTATCTCGTTCTATAATCCGCGGCCCCGCGGGCCCCTCCTTGCTGACAACTCTTTGAGGCGCGCGTGGAACACGAACGCGCCGCCGAAACGGTCTGTTGCCGTCATGACGACGGCCGGACGGCGAGCTAGCCCATTACTCACCGTCCACAGGCCCGCGTCTACAGTGGCCGGAATTTCATCCGACAGGCATCCAGTGAGTACCTAACTATCGGTACCCACCCCTCCGGTCGTATTCGTGCTATGTAGCCAGCCCAGTCCCACTCCAGCTTGGCTATTTTTTCTCCAACATCTGCAACTTATGTGATCGAGCGCAGAATAGTGACAGCTATCCATAGAGTAGGTACTTTTGGGTAATAGTCCAAGATCCCAGGGCCGCCAGACGTCACGTATTTTCTGACGAAGGAAATGTGGGCGATTGAGTAGTGTTAGTATGAACTAAGAACACACTACTACCAGCTAGCTTGCTTGGACGGCCAATTTTCAGGTATCAGGTCATCAAGGTACATACAAAAATTACTTACTTCACGTATTTTCTCCAAGCTGATTTTTACGTATATTTTAGGCAATATCCTTAAAAATAAATCGCAAATACTCCCAGACACTTTCCGTCGGCCGTATTGCTTAACAAACGCTTTAAAGAATACATAAACTTAACTTGGTTTAACTTAGACTTGGTTTATCTCGCATGACGTCTCACTTCAATAATATTCAAAAGAAAGTGACAGCACGCGAGATAAACCAGGTCTAAGTTAAACCAGGTTTAACTACCTTTTGTAATAAGGCGGCTAATGTTTTAAAACTTAAAGCTAATTGATCGGGTTATTGCCATGCTATATTGGGCAGACGCTCCAACATGCACCCGAGTGGTCAAAGCAACGTTTTCAACAAAATTCTGAAGACACAGGCAATGGACAGATCCTGTTGAATGCCCACCGAATGAGTCCAGTGGAGGTCTGTATGTCAGCCACACGAGCGATGCCATGCGTTCTCGGGTAAACAGTCACAATACGTTTAAGTCTAAACTTTTTGGGAACTTTAAAGCGTCCGATAGGCAAAACGGCCGCTAGGAAGTGTCTGGGAGTGTGGGCCACTTATTTTTAAGGATATGGCCTACAATATACGTAAAAATCAGCTGTCAGAAAATACGTGAAGTTAGTAATGTTTTTATATGTACCTTGATAGCCTGATACCTGAAAATTGGCCGTCTAAGCAAGCTAGCTGGTAGTCGTGCGTTCTTAGTTCATACTAACACTACTCAATCGTCCACATTTCCTTCGTCAGAAAATACGTGACGTCTGGCGGCCCTGGGATCTTACTCTAAGGAGGATTTAAATTAAAAGTTTTTCTGCCCTTCATTTAAAAGGCTCGGTTGGGTTTCATTCAATTATTCGTTCACGATGATTATTTATAGTGTTTTCGCAAAGAAACTAGTAATCAATTTATGAGTATGGAATGTATTCACAAGTCCGTATTCCCAATTATTAATGGTCGTAATTTTAGTACTATCCAATTATATTAATAACCAACGTGAGGACACATATCTCCAAGGAAAATGTTTTGCAACCTAAATATAATAAATTGTTACAACATAAAAGCGCTCATTAAATTCCTATCAATTAAGTAGTGAAGATGTACAAACTGTAAATTACTCAATAAAAAACATTACAATTGATCGTTAAAATATCGTTTCCTAAATCATTCTCATTGACATTCAAAAAATAATGACATGCATTGATCTTCACATGTTCCGCATTTAAAACAAGGTCGGCTATGTTTCAATAAAAATATCGAGATTATATTACTCCATTTATTGAGTACTCGATATTTTACTCGATTCATTATTCGAATAATCTTCTTTATTTATTTAATAATAATAATAATAGACGTTATAATATTTATTCTTTATAAATGTAGGTAAGCTTCATAAACCCCACATATAAAAATACAATCTTAAACAATAATGTCTCAATTGGGTATCATTCTTTTTGTAATGAAAATGCGATTTCCTTGGTTATGGCTGGAATACTTGCAATATTTTATCCGTGTTTTTACATACAGTCTCTATATGCCATCGTCACCTCATGAATAAAATTATCATGTATCCCTTTTACGCATTTTTTTATATCCACAGCATGTATTTTAAAATTTATCGTGCATTTTACCAAATATGTCTTCTTCCATAATATGCAGCATTACATGACTTTGTTATGGTTTTTTTATGGTTTCATAGGTACCTACTATGTATTTCCATTTTTGTAATCTTTTTTTAATATTATTGTGTGTGTGCTTGATGTACTGACGTCAAATAAACATTTTTTCTTTCTTTCTTTCTTTATTTATTACTGCCGATGTCAGCAGTTTAAATATACTTTAAAATAAATATACTCGTATAATCGAGTTGGGTATTACTCAGTAGGTAAACTTAGTTTTAATCATGACGTAATACAGTTACAGAAATGTTGTATTGCCTGCCTACCAGCTTGTTAAATAATTATGTAAATAAATAAGAATTAATATTTAATGCTCACATTAGCGACAAAAAAGACTTTATAATTAGATGATTTATGAAATTACCTGTTTATTTTGGCTCTTTAAGCTAAGCTATATACTTCCTGTTTAACATAGCCTCGCTTTGTTTAGATTTTCAATACAATGAGACATCGGCAAAAACTAGTTTTGTATATATGTCGCAGGGATATGATAAAAACAGGGATTTGGTCAATTCCCTAAGGGTTTTGATCAAATCACGGAAGATGTTAAAATAATTAACAACACGATTTAATCATTCTCCTAAGCAAATCTAGTGTTTTGACAAATCCCTCTAAAGAAATCTAGTGATTTGAACAAATCCCAAAATTGATTCAGTGAAATGACAAAAATAACTTTTCTGTGGTATTATAAAGGTTTATTTTGTAAGATTACCTACATAATTATAATAGCGCGACATAGAGCTTGATTGGTTGTAGTGCGTGAGACGCACTGTGAAATACCGACTCATCCTTCGGGATTCAGCTATATACCGTTTCTACCTGTGTAAAACGCTAATTTGCAAATAACCAGGAAATAAACCTCTTTACATAGCATTTAAAAATATCTATTCCCTGCCTACATACTTCTTATCTCTATTTATATTCCCAGGCTTCGAATATCAAGGATTATCGCAATAATTGACGTTGAAGTAGTTCTGTTCACCCCACAGGGGAACAAGCGTATTAGCAGGCTAGATAACACTCGGATCGAGGAGGTGTCTCTGGAGATAAGTACTACGGGTTACTCGAGGCTGCGGGTTGTTCGAAAGCCTCGACATAAAGGGCTAAGAAGGAACATGGGTGGTTTTTAGTCGGTAGATGTCTGACACCCTATGGAGGATGATGAATCACAAACCTGACTTGATTACTTACTTCGACTTTGTCCAAACTTTACGTACTTGAACTTAAATATCCGTACAAATATAAATAAGGTAATATTATATTTTAGAAACTAAAAACTCAAGTCATAGGTAAGTAAAGTTCTTTTTGACATAAATTATTGACTAACTGAATGCGGAAAACAATTTAAATAAATGTATGATTTTTTAAGCAACTCAATAGATTCTCTAGCAAAATACTTTTACCTAATAGCCACCTGCTTGAAATAATTAATTAAAGGTAAAGGTTAATTGATTAAATGTCACAAATACAAAACTAAGGCATCACATTATTATTGATGTGTTAAAAAGTCACGATTATGACCATTAAAAGTAGTTAAAAAATTAAAATCGATGATATGGTTGAACTTTACTTAATTAATAACATTCTTTTATTAATTGATTTTAACGTCTTCTCTCTACCTTGAGGTCAATTAAGTTAGAATACTTAGTTATCTAATACTAATTCAATTCGGGAAAAATTTCATCAATAGGTCAAAACATCGTAAAAAAATCAACACCTGATTTTTTTAGGAGTAGTTAATAATCAAAACTAAATTAAGTGTGACCTATGAATCCCAGACTTACTGCCGCACTCAGAGATGTTTAATGATTAATCAGGTCGTCATTTAGTAGAGATTTGACATACAAAACCTAAATCAGTTAATCTTAGACAAGCAATCAATAGTTCAAGCTCAAGGTTTACCAACGTGCAATGGAGCGCATGCCTAGGCGTTAAACTAACCGACCAAATGTATACGCATTAATACGCAACACCACACTGCACTCCAAAACACAAATTACTGACGTTGTTCAAAAAGCTGCTAAAGTGAAGTGGGAATGTGCTGGCCATGTCTGCCGATACGCGCGACAAGCTGTGGGTTAAAACAACTGCGTTGTGGAGCCCTGACACAGCCAGAAGGCAACGCGGTAGACCTCGCAGGAGATGGCGGGACGAGCTGGACAGAACCAACGAGCAGTGCTCCACATTGGCCCTGGATTGAAGGATTTGAAGGGCATTCATGGGGGACGCCTTTGCCCAGTAGTTGGATGCTAGCTAACAGTAAGGAATAATTACTTGTGTAATAAAAAGGTGAGACATATCGAAAGTCAAGCTACAGATTTCGGTCCAAGGAAGTGTTAAATAAACAAAATAGTATTTGGCTTTTGAGGATGTTGCTGATTAGTGAAAGTGCCTAGTAATCGGTAAATGCATCATCATAACATAGCCTATGTCATAATCGCATACTTTTATGATTACTAGTTTAGTAAGCAGAAACTTTTTGTCATAGTTTTTATCAATGATTTTCCTTAACTATTTACTTAACTATTTTTGAACCCGTCATGAGTTAAGCTATAACAGAACTTGCTTATCAACTAGTAAAGATAAAAAATGAATATTCTTCATGACATTAATTGAAAACTCAATACAATAATTATAAACAATGTAGAGTCTAATTTATTAAATGGTAGACTAAACAAAAGAAGTAAGCATACGTACATGTTCTGTTTAAGTCGCGAGTAAACAGGCTTCTACTGGGTAAGCTCGTTCCATCGTCGACATCATCTCTGCCCCTAGGGCAAGATTGAAGTCAAGAGCAAGCCCATTTATAAAAAATAATAATAAGAATCGTAGCGGATGGCTATCTATGGTTCCTACCAACCCCAAGAGGAATATGTTTTAATAATAATGATTGGCTACATAACATAACATCACGCCTGTAATCCATTTAAATAAAAATAATAATGGACATCGATACATCATATTTAAACGACAGGACGTCATCTGTGGCTGGCCGCTGCTAGGTAATTGATAGGTATATAATATACATAACATACCTATTGTATACAGTTTTTTTTTGTAACTCTACAGCTAAAAATGAAAGTGTTAAGCAGACAGGTAGGTACCTACAAGCCTTTACTGTCGTTTTCTATCAACAAGTGTCTTGGTTTTATTGGCTTTTGTATCAATAGGTAAATAAAAAATAAAAGTTCGTTTTAACCTTCATTCGGTCATATATGAAGTGTTCCAGAAATGTCTATCTACCTATCGATTTTATTATTCTTTATAATAATATAATGCAACCTTAGCCATAACCTCTAGCTTTCTGGATTGTGTTTAATAACTAAAAGTTTAATATCTAGATCTACATTAGTACCTATAATATACCTACCTACATAACTCATAGTAGGTTGTATTGTATTTTTTGTAACATCCCGATCTACTTACTAAGAGGACCTCGTAGCTAATCTTTGGTCGATCTTTAGGTCGTAAGTAGCACCTTCATTTATAATGACTTCAGAACCAAATAAATAGGAGGTTGGTTCAGGGATGGCTAACCACCCGCTACATACCGAGCATCCTCCGTTTTATGAAAAACACGGTTGCGTTGGTCTCGGCTGCTATTTATAGATTTTGGACAAAGTATTCAGTGGCCCGAACGACTGACAACCATCTGACGTGCATCAAGTTAGACTGGAATTCGACCCCAACAAAGCTAGGAACAGGCAAGGCAGATGACGATGATAAGAGCCAGACCACAGATAATATAATACTAGCGTAGCCAGACTAAAACATTTCCTATATTCGGTTTTTCCAATTCAAATTCAACTTCAATTGATTTAGAAACAAGGTCAGGCATAAGATTCTAATCAGTTCTTCCACTATCATTGCCCGACTTAAGCACATGTAGAACCAATTCAAAACAATAGCCTATTAACAACCCTTTAAACCTTGACCCATTAAAAAGAAAAACAATTGAAGGTGCTACATTTTTAATAACATCTTCAATTTGCAATGTCCTTCGTACTTCCGTGCCCTATAATCAAATCTATTAACCATAACGAACAATACCGGATGACGATTGAAAAGTGGCCTTAATACTTAGGACATAAGGATGGAAAGAGGTCAATCATCGTGCGGTAGTAGTACGAGAGCTTCCGTACATTGTAGACGATTGGCAAAACAATTGGCAGGCCAATGTACCCATTGTCTCAGTAATGGATGCCCTAACAATGAAACCGTAGTAAGAAGTTCGATTTGCTCTTACTGAGGCACCGGTAGTAGCCAAAGATTTATATTTATAGATTGGCTCTACGGCTCTACCGCATGAATAAATCGTGTTGCTGTTTTGTTTCGACACCTCTGACTTACATTTTCGAATGCCGCCCTATAAAATTCTACAAGATTTGTTTGGTGGCTGAATGACACTGAGAGGTGGGCGCAATAGTGGTAAACATTTAAAACAAAATAGTATTGAAAAAAAAATCAAGATAACAGTGTTAGTTCTGATTTTGAACAATCGCCAAAAGATCTGTTTGTAATTATGTATGCTCCTTTTTAGGATTCCGTGGCGGAATGGAAAAAAAATGGCACGCTTATAGATTCATTATGTCCTGTGTGTCTATCAATATGTCGCATGTCGCATTTAAGGTTGCATTGGTACTATGAGGACAAATCTAATGATTGTAATCGCAAAGAAGTAGCCCCCTTATTTCCGATCTTGCATTGTTGTCCAATGCTATCGAAGTGTATTGAAATGTTGAGAGAAAGCAAAAAGAAATCACTTCCAATGGCAATAAAGATTGTTATCAAGAGAGAACAATAAGTTTTTTTTTGCGATGAAGTTTCTGTTCAATGGACGTTATTATAATTTAATTTGTAATAGAAAGGCGGAATATCGAGATGCTTGTGTTGCCTTGTCAACACCCAGTCATTAAAAGATTTAATAGTAGTAGTAGATTATTATTTTGTTCTACAGAATTGTCAAAAGTACCTACTCACAAAATGAAACTATTCCTCATTTCATATTCTACCTGTACCTAATCCTATTTATTTTATTTCTCCATCTGTTTATCTCTTAATTATAAGTTATAGCCTATTTCTATTTTCTATTTATAAGTTCTATGTTTATGTATTGCTATCCCATTTTTCGGTCCCCGAGAAGGGAGAACCAGATAAAAATGACGTCGATTCGTTTACTAAATTCCTTTCCCCTACCAATTCTATTGTCAGTCAGACATTGACTTAAGAACAATGATTTCTGAAATTCGCGCAAAAAAAACAGTCATTTTTATCTGCATTCTCGTTTCTCCGCAGACATGCAACACGAACTGAACAGACAGAACCAGATCACGCAGCAGATCCTAGAGGCGTTTATACAGAAGAAACTGGGGCTAAGGAGTAGCGCCCCGAGAGCGCCTACGATCCTCGACATCCTGCCGGTGAAGATGCCAACGCCTGTGACCAAGAGACAGCCTGACATCGTCGAAGAAGACGAGGAAGATATGGAAGACATGGACCAAGACAACCAAGACAACATAGACAGCCAGGAGTTAACAGATGATCACGAACTAAGAGAAGACGACAGTCTACAAAGCGTTGAAAGCGAACAGATCGACTCAATATACAACACAGAAGGCAGGTATCACGACTCTCTATTGTATTTGGCAATTTCTTGTTATAATCAACGACGATAGTTTCTGAATGAATTGCATTATGCAAGTTGCATTCTATCTTTTTAGCACCAGCTTGCTACTTACTATTGATAGTCGTTTTATAAACAAATTAATATTTGATGTTACTTGTCTTTGCAATTTCGGTGTTAAGCATGTCAATATTGATAGGTACGTGTTTCAAGTTTAGTGCAGTTGTTATTTAATTGATAGATTCATGAACAGCTTCTATTTGCATTTCGTTAGACCTTCAGAAAACAGGCATTGAGTGTCTTCAAGATGAAGACTTCTTTCAGTATTTCAAGAGTCAGCCTCATCGACAATTCCTAGAAAACCAATCGAATTCATATTCCTATGACCTATCGAGTTTAGACAATATTTCAAGTGTCATAACGTTACTTTCAATGCTACCCAAACAAGATGCTGATATCCCCACTAGGCCAACCTCTGAGCAAACAACCGTAGTACATACTTCAGTGAGATTGGTCAAACATTTGTCAATACGGCAAACAAAACGCAACGCGTGCGCAAATATGTCAAAGACACCGCGACCCAAATCATATACCACAGTAAGACAAATATTATGTCAAAGTTTGACCAAATATTTGCGGTACGCTCGTGAAACTATTGCTAACCTGCGTACGAGTTGATTAATTGTGAAAAGTCAATACAAGACAACTATAGTTTCTTAAGAGAAAAACAATGCTTCGACCTCTAATTTTCACAAGTTCATGTTAATTTTATGGTACTTGGTTTGTACCAATTATTTTTCCTTCTTTTGACATTCACTTTCAACGCAAAATGCAGGTATGTTGCAAATAAAGAACCCTAAATAGGGTAGGTAGGTATATTCTTTCACTGATTGATATAAGCTTTAAGGTATAACTCGTAAATACAAACTTGTGCAATTTTCAACATGAACGCTCTTTTGCTGTACACGGATATTTTTTTGGTTTGGATAAGTCTTGACTTGATGTTGTTAATTGGTAAACATTTTTGTGAAAATGTCACGAAATTGGGGGGTTTTGAAAAACAAGCGACAGCCCAAAACATCTTTAAATCAACTTTATTCGTTGCTTTATAAAGCGTGATCCAAAATCCAAGTCTACATTCCAAAAGATAATTAAATGATTATAGTGCACAAATTACAATATTCATTGTCAGTTAACTGTAGTTCAAGGTACAATCAGCTAATAAGCGGTGGCGGATCGTGAGGCGACTGCACTGGCCTTTGAACCACGGCACGCTCAGAAACATCTTACATTGCGAATCTATGCAGTACCTATCATTTAATTCGAAGAATTCTATAGACAAGCTTACTGTTTAATGGGAAACGCTCCTTTGAATGTTATGGAAATGGTCGTTTTCAAGAAAGAGTTGTCAGATAGCACCAATGGGTGACATGCCATAGAGAAATATGTTTCCCTTCATCTAAGCAAGTGATCATTTATACAATACGCACATGAATCCGAAAATTAGAGATAGTCTTGGATTCGAGATCGAGTCCTGGCAGTTCGATGATCTCACCCATATCACAATGCTGATGCGTGTAGTTTTTGAAATTACTGTTTGAGTGAGAAATAAAAAAAAAAACGTGATAAATATGTTTTGAAAAAGTATGATTTATTCCATACTGCCGATAGGTAAAACCATACCTACTTTTCAACATCTTAGTGATAGGTAATTAATAAGGTAAAAATATCAAATAAGCATGTTAAAGGCCAACCTTGTGTTCGCTTACCTATGGATTAATCTAGACATAAAAATTGCAAAAAAGGTAACAGGATCACATTTATGATGGCGAAAAAAGAAAGAATGTAATGAGTAGGTAGAAAATAACCACACGTTTGACATTTTCAAAGCGTACCTATATAAAACTTTTACGACAAAAAACGTTCAAAATCAATTGAGACGCCTCCTCCATTATATTTCTTTTTCAATACGGATTATCAGAAATTATGAGTTCATGGTAATAGGTCGCGATCTGACATTTGCATCAAATTAGATGTAAAATAAAACGAACATACCTACGTGTATTACGCGCATACCAATCATCTGTTATTTTTAACCAGTTATCAGTCTTGAAAAAATATTTTAAATTAGAACAAACTTTTGCCCCCGGCTTCGCCCGCGTATATGGACCATCCTCGAGAATCACTCTATCCATTGGTGAAAACAGCATGAATATCGGTGCAGTAGTTTTTCAGTTTATCGCAAATAGACAGACAGATGCGTCGGGTGACTTCGTTTTAGGGTTCCGTAGTCAACTAGGAACCCTTATAGTTTCGCCATGTCTGTCTGTCCGTCCGTCCGTCCTCGCTTAATCTCTGTGACCGTTAGCACTAGAAAGCTGAAATTTGGTACCAATATGTGTATCAATCACGTCGACAAAGTGGTAAAATAAAAATTGGAAAAAAATGTTTTATTAGGGTAAGTGATTTTTTTTTTGATGAATAGGGGTTTACTATAATCATTTTTTGATAATGTCAATAATTTCGGAAATAATCGCTCCAAAAGTAAAAAACAATGTGTCCCCCCCCTCTAACTTTTGAACCATAAGTTTAGAAAATATGAAAAAAATCTGAAAAGTAGAACTTTCTAAGGACTTTCTAGGAAAATCATTTTGAAAGTGGAAAAAAAATAAATTAAAATATATACAAAAAAATAAAAAAAAACCTATAGGATGGGACCTTTAAACTCAGTGGGAACACTTATTGTGACTTTCGATTGTGACGGACGGGAAACTACGGAACCCTACACTGAGCGTGGCCCGACACGCTCTTGGCCGGTTTTTTATAAAATATCTAGTGATAGTGATGTTTTGGAGTTTATAATTTAAACTAAGTTATCATGTGACGTTAGTAGATGTTAACATTAAATACCAGATGTAGATTCGAAAATAAAACTAATAAATAGGATAAAAAAATATATTGCTTTTTAAAAAAAATACACTAAAGTTTAGAAAAGAACCGGGTCGCGGTACGTCAATTTCGCTGAGTTGATTCGGAGCGTTCTAAAAAGTTAACCACTTCCCTGGCAGTTGTAGTGGTTGACCGGGGCAGCTGTGGTAGTTGATGACGTCACGGTCTGGCAGTTACAATAGTGTCGGCTTCAGGGACGTAGGCAGCAGGCGACATTAAAATTTAGGGCTCGAGCGTAGTCCCGTACCGGGATCCCACATAACGTGAAGGCAGTTTTAAAACTTTCTACTGAATGGAATGATATTTTCAACAGGCAGATTTATGTACAAACGCCAGTACATCAAGCTACCTGAAACTATACAATTTTCCCAATCAACCTTGAACCAAATGGTTTACTGATTCAGTATTGTGGTTGAAATCTATTAAAAATATTTAACCGATTGTAGTAACTTGATGTGCTGGCGTCGTAGTTGGGTTGTATACTTTATTTTGATTACGAATAGAATAGAATAGAATAGAATAGAATAGAATAGAATATATTCGTTTATTTGCTTATAATGTAGGTATTTACAATAAGGTGGTTACATCATTTTAGAGGATCCTTGTACATTCTACCATTTTGGCATGCAAATATTGATGCTGTTCATCATCAGCTATGAAACAGCTACAACTTATCGGCTAGAAAGTGCGATACGGAGTAATAACATTTATTTATTAGTAAATTAGTTAGTTTCTTTTTGAAAATTGAACCGACCTCCCTTTGTAAAAACGAGTATCCAGATGAAACCTATTAAATTCCCTGCCAACGATCTGATCATGACCAGCCCGGTATTTCACCCCACAAGTTCTCCTTGAAGAGTTCAGTGCTGCGGTCACAGTCATGAGCACTCATGACCGGTCTAGACTGCCCAACCGTCTTCGATCCCAAAATAAAAATAATTATTGCAAAAAACACAAATTAACGACGCATAAAAAAGAAAATAGTACCACTTTAATCAGGAATCATGTTTTAAATGTAAAAAGAAAATATGATACACTTATACTAAGACAAGTATGAAAATGAGAGTGGAATTATAAATATTTGACGTCTCACCAGTCACCTTGAAGGGTCGTTGCTACCAACATAATGGTAATTTGACATTTATTAAAAATGCAAAAACAAAAAAGATGGCGACGATACACGGTAACACTAAATACTTTGATCATCTAACATTAGAGCTATAAACGTTTGTATCTATGTAAATTGGCAAATATCTATGTGTTTTTATTCAAAATCGTTTCCTAGTTTAGTAACTTAGCTGTGTCTTATCTGTCATCTTATAGGTTATTAAATAACTTAGGTATGCTAGGTTGTTCGAAAGAGATACCGCAGCCCCGGACACAAAGGGCTAAGAAGGAACATGGGTGATTTTAAGTCAGTAGAAGCCTGACACTCCCTTTCGCTCCGCGCCGGGAGGAGTCATTTCATGATATACTTACGACATCAAAAACAAAAATATTCTAGCTAGACGTTTACCTATTTTTAGCATGACATACAGTGGACATTTCAATAGCTCACTTTATTTTTCCAAAAAATTTAACTTATTTATTTATTTATTTATTTATGTACACACAAAATACAAAAAAAAAGGAAAATACAATAACTTAATAGAGAAATCAAAACATATTTTATTGCAACTAATTTGGGCCATATAAGTTATAGTAATTGTGTTGTTAGGTTCCAGTTATTATGATATAATTAATTTATTAGTATGATAGCCATAAACAATTTTTTTTTTTTTTGGGTTTAACATAACAAAAGTACCTATAACATTAATAAGATATGGTTTTAGAATATCCCGCATGTACAAAAGGAAGAGTTTATTTTATGGGTTTTACCGCCTTATGTACCTAACACAACATAATATTGGTATATTTATATTTGTATCCGCGATATATTTTACGACAAACTTAAAAATAGACTACTAATTTAATAAATACTCTCGCCTCGCTGAATATTCATATGTCATATACTATTTAAATTGCCATATTTTGTAGTTACTTAAATTACTAACGATATTTTCATTTGATTTGTCGTTGGAATAACTTACTTTCCCATAGTTCGATCAGTTGTATACCTACTCGACTACTCGAGTACATATTTAAAGAAAGGTTTGCTGTACCAATTCCTCTGATAAGTCAAATATCAGTTTTTAATTTAAAGATTTTTAAGAGATTTTTTAATTAAAAGACTTGTGATACAGTCTATAGCATTCTGTTTGCTGTACCTATTCAGGTACTTTACTGCCCTTCTGTACCTAGACCTACATGTGTTAGTTCACACGGCATCCATCTTGCAGCCAGTAGCCATTGCAATTTTAATAGGACACGTACGGACGCGTGAACTGCTTCAAAAATGTAGAGTAGACACAATTTCATGCATGAATAATTAAAGAGTTTTGTGATGTCTTCTTATTTTCTCGTATTTTCATGGAGTATTTTCTAGTAGGTCTGTACAGTTTATCGTCGTACATTTATCTCTTCTCTCATTTCTTATTTGGAAGAAGAATAAGAAGAGAAGATTTAGTGATGATTGACGTCAGCTTAACCATATATTTTTGACGTCGGTTAGATGTCTCTTTTCTGCAACATTTCTTAGTGAACCTTTTAGATTTTAGAGTCCAGTTACGTCCATTCATCACCATCATCATCCACAGTCCGATTTCACTCACTGCTGGGTATAGGCCACGCTATGCTTCTGCCAAGGATCACGCTCCTGTATCAGTCTTATCCAGGATACATCCATTAGGTACCATTATTCATGCCGAGTGAACGCATAATTACCAGAACTTACAAAACATCCAGACAACATAAAAATCCATTTGCATCAGTAAACTAATTGCACAAAATTTAAATATTTTTTACATCTCCCGCTACATGAAACTTTATTTCCACGATGGCAAGCATAGCGTCCACGAATAACTCGATAACCTCAACTCGATTTGCAGTGCAGTTTATGCTATTAACTGCCGACCACTTCACAAATATCGAGTTTACATAATATTCTGAAATTCAACACTCATGTGTACCGTTTAACGTGAATTTCGATACTGTTTACCTACTTACATGATAGTTTGTTTACTTTTGCTGTATTTCAGCGGAGGTCGTTTTGTGGTTTTTCTTAAGATTTATTTGCTTTTCTTGATCTAGGCTTTGGTAATAGATACGTACTTTTAACAATAGGTCAAACAGTTCAGAAAATTTGTAAAAAGTTGATGTGGCCTCGCATAAATTAGCAAAAAAACTCAAACAATTAATTTTGTCTTTACAAACTTAGGAGTTTATTCATTAAAACACTATTTAATATTAAGTAGCTTCATTTTAAGGCGAATTTTGATCAGCCATAATGAATTATCCTCTCATTTACAAAACTACGACCCAAATTGCTTAATCGGTAAGAAATTCCAGCTGTATAATTTCGCGTACAGCTAAGCCTTTGGAACGAGGATGCACTGTTGTGGAAGGTGTCACGAGGGAATCCTGCAGATGGAACTCGGGTCTGTGATCTTGTAATCTCCGAGACCGCGCCAATCTTGCTCTATTACTGACAGCGATGCTGTTACCAGATGTAGGAAACAAATGTCTGGAGAGAAAAATCGCAGATATTGCGAGGTGATTTTACAGCTTATATTCATTTATTTTAAACTAACTTAAGAAAAAGTATTTATATGTACACAGGACAAAACAAAATTATTAAATTAACTATAAATATTAAAAAGCAACTACCAGAATAACTTGAAAATAAGACACACAATAAACTAAAATTAGTCGTGTTCAGAGACTAAAATTAAAGCCCCTTCAGAAAGAGAATAAAAAATAAGATTCAGAAAAAATAAGAGACGTTAAGATGAGATAAGATTAGAATATGATATCCACCGGGATATTAACAAATAAGTAACCAAGAAAGCAGAACGTGATAGATTTCCCATTCACGCTCTCTTTTTTCTGTGTAAACTGAAACAAAAAATGAAATTAATAGAACTTGAACTGCTATTCAGTATTAAACTAGCTACTATACTTCATTGGGTAATTTATTTACTTATCAATGCCTGATTTGTCCTTGTATGGTCATTAGTAGTGAAGTAATTGAATTGTTTCAAAATGATTCTGTGCAAAAAATCAATTTATCGTTATGAGTATTTATTGCCGATTAAACCTACAAACGGTATCCCCATTAATTTATATTATTGAGTAATAGATACTTCACCTTCATGTAAACTATTATTATGAGAACTGAAGAGACTGTTGTTAATTAATTTTATGACTTAAAACTTAAAATAAATCTTCTCAATACGAATTTACTCATCTTCAGTTTAATTGTGTTGTCCACAGAGTCGAAGGTTGACTGTGTTTATTGAAAAGAATTTTTAAAAAAGATTCCGACGAATTGATAGCTTCTTCCATTTTGAAGTCGCTTAAAAATAAGTAGAGCGAAGAAAAGCGCTTTATTAGCCAAAGTCGGGACTAAAGACAATCTTATTATTTATACTGAAACCGGGATATTTACCATGTCAGTTTAAAATCTTATATAAAGACAATCTTGATTTTTCAGTACATTTTCGAGGGCCACAAGATACTTGTACACAATTTCTGATCCCTATGACCAAACTTATTAAGAATAGCCCAAAATAAAATCGTATCTGAATTTTCTATACCTACCTCTACGTCTTCATAAACATACATGACTGTTCCGTCTCCAAGCTCCAACAATTTTAAGTAATGAGTCCGTGGGATTGGGAGCACTATGACGCATCATCCGGCGTCGGTCACGAGCTGACCATCACTTGCCTTATACAGAGCAAAATACACCAAGTTTTTTATTTGGAATCGTGAACGCACATCAATCACATTTTGTCTGGCGTAAATGGTCGTTGGCGGCGTTTTCATTTTACTCACAAAATAGAGACTGATCTAGGAAGGTAAATAGTTTTTGTTTGCGTAAAGAAGACTCTTGTAACATGGGAATAAATAGCGCAAGATTTGTTGTATATTACCCGTCTTTTTTGTAAGACCACATGATCATTAGTTACAAATTTTCCTAGTTTTCTTCCGGTCCAATTTGGTCTTTAAAAACCTGCTAAAGAAAATATTCCTGTAGCCAGAAAAGCCAACCTTCTTTCTATTTGTTCGTTGAAATTGTTGGTCGTGTCAGATGGCTCCTTGTTCGTTGAATCTGCCATAGCTGGTCCGGTAATTAAGTGTCACCTACCACCAGTGGGGTAGATGAGACAAATAGTAGCAACTACCACCAGTAGGGACAGGCCGGTGGAGGCAGATCGGAATAAGCGCAAGGATCCTAAAGATTAGCAACAAAAGAACTGCATACCGCACCGGTTTTTACTGCACCTGAGGTTTTGACGAATAGAAATTGCCCATTCTCCTTTAATAAGTCCTTTCACTTAAAAGTTACGGAGCATCACAAATTGTGATGATTCTCTACGTGTAACAGTTATTTCAAATGGTCTGTTACCGCCAACAAACTTGAACCCTCGGCACTGACTTTCAATGTCCTTGCCACGGTTGTTATTAATTACCGCTATTGCCTTCACATCTTACTACGCGAAATAACAATCATTGTTAGTTAATGGCTTCCGAAAACAATTGCATGCGGATTAGAATGCGAGTTGCGAATACTCTGTGTTTGGAACGAAAATCATCGACGCGTAAAAAAAAACATACACACGAATATAGAACCTCCTCATTTTTGAAGTCGGTTTAAATATGGTTTAAAAGTTGTGAGATTGTTTCCTCTGTGGCTTCGTTCTTCGGAAAGTACGTTATGCTGTTGGTCCCGGCTGGCATTTGTAGATTTTCGGCAGTCGTTGCGGTTGTTAAAAACCATAACGTCTAACAACCAGTCCGACCAATAGTAGATTGTACACCAAGTGCATAAAACGCACCATTTTGCGCGAGACGTTTATCCATCCGATGCGAGCTTGCGAGCGAGGATGGATATAAAGTAGAGAGTAAAATGGGTTTTATGGACGAGTTTTACACTCTACTTTTCACTTCGATTGCGAGGAAATGCAACAGCAACTTGTAAATAAGTATTGTAAAAATAATTATGGTTCCCGCCCATTAACTTTTTTTTTTTCAGTAGGAAACTTGACTTATCACCTGACTTATGTCGTTACTCATACTGCTCAGTTATAAAACATTTTGAGCAAGCCTATTGCCATCAACCAATGTAATTAGGAGCAAGCCTATTGCCATCAACTGATGTAATTGGGACCAAGCCTATTGCCATCAACCAATGTAATTAGGAGCAAGCCTATTGCCATCAACTGATGTAATTAGGGACAAGCCTATTGCCATCAACCGATGTAATTAGGAAAAGCCTATTGCCATCAACCAATCTTATTAGGAGCAAGCCTATTGCCATCAACCGATGTAATTAGGAGCAAGCCTATTGCCATCCACTGATTTAGGTAATTGAGAGCAAGCCTATTCCCATCAAATGATGTAATTAGGAGCAAGCCTATTGCCATCAACCAACCTAATTAAGAGCAAGCCTATTGCCATCAAGCGATTTAGGTAATTGGGGGAAGCCTATTCCCATCAACTTTCCTTGTATTCGTAATGAAAAGCAGTAATCCCTTGTTCTTAGAATACTAACGAAACGAATTAAAGAGGTTATTCTATGAAGTTGAAGTTGTTCGTGTGGCTGTTGGGCCGATTACCTGTGCCGATTACCTTGGTCTTCGACGAAGATTTTACTTTATGCTCTAGAGCATAAAACGCGACTTTATGTCGCCTCCTCACGACATAAAGACGAATTTTAGAGCGAGAGAAGTGAAAAAAGTATTATAATACAAAGTGATTATTTTCAGCGTAATTCACAGTCTTACCAGACTGAATCAGTAATTGTGTTGAAGTGGTCAAATAGGCAGTCACTTTCTTGCAAAATACTGGCTACACTGGAAGCCGACCGCGACCACGTCGACCACAACAAAATGTAGTTAGGAGGGGGCTAGGCTGAAGATGTACTACTAGTATAAACGATACTTTCCGTTGCAAAACTAACCGTCAATGTAAAAGATAATGTTTTAACTCACAATCGAGTATGTTATGTAAATAAGCGATAAGATCGTACAGTGATTGATTAGGCCATCAGATAAACTATGTAAAGTGTAGCCTTAACCTTCCAAGGGCTGATAATGATGTTTTAACATTTACATTTAATTTTTAGAGGCATGCGTACTTGATTTGATTAATTAAATTGATGCTCAACTCAAGAAGAAATAGATTCTATAGAGTATGACGAAACAGAACTTAACAATGGATCGACTGCTGTCATTTTATTTCTCGTTTTCTTGTCAGCAAACCCTTTCATTTGATATAAATGCATAAGAAAAATGCATAAAAAGTAACTCGTCCACCATCTTTGGGAGTCCACCGTTTTCGATCTTTAGCTAACCATGCAACTTGAATGTAAAATTTCAAATCAATCAGAAACCGGGAACTGGGTCATAAAACTTCAAAGATTTTTTTGAAAACTAAGTCCATTACCAGAGATAATTTCCAACATCCACGCAAGAAACCGCGGACAAGAGCTAGTTAGCTAGCACTTTATTTCCAGAAGCCATTATAAATGAATGTATCTTTTTAGTCACGTTTTCAAATGTACAAAAACTGATGAGATGCGCTCTAGAGGTCACAGCACGCATTAATTAAATCATTGAATTAAATATTGCAATTAACACCTGTTCGCGAGGCTATTATTTCAAAGACTAAAACGAATAACACATTCTTCGAATCAATCAATTAGATCAAACTATAAACAGCTGCACATAGTTTCAAACTGAGCTTGAAAATCTGTCCATTCTCACCAACAATCCTATAATACTTCTATACGAATGTTGTAAAGAGGAATTTATTTGTATAAAGGGTGTATTCTTCGAAAATTCTTTCACTAGAGGGAACCTACATTGTCCCCGAACATTCCCGTGGGTAAATTTTCGTACATAGCAAGGGTGAAGACAATAATTAATATTACTCTTTAGGTCATGATAGATCGTCTAGCTCAATTTTGATACTGATAATAAACCAAAACTGTAATCTTTTTTAGATAAATAAAATAACTTTGAACAAATAAAGCTCTCCTTAATAAATCCACTGCAGTCCACAGAAGCTACGACTTTATTTTATAACGAAATCAAGTCACGCAACGTTTGCAACTAACCAACACCGCTAGTTTAAAACTCTGTATAGTATGGTACATATAAAATGGTATACGTACTGGCAGTATAGGTACATATAAAAACTTCGTGATTGCCCAGAAATTCTCGCGTCTTACATTTTCTAAAGATGCCATATCAACGTGCCAAGTTTTCTACACTCAGCATTGAAAGAAGACGGTAGCGAAAAAGTGCAAAAAGGAGCATCGTTAGAGCTCACTGACCCATTTCTGTAGTGTCCCGTACTTCTGGCCTGTTTATAGCGAAGCGGTGCGAGGAATGAACGCTCATTATTAGCTCAGCTTATCTTACAAAATTATCACTAACCGCATTCTATTCTTTGACTGGCCTGTTGGTCTAGTGGTTAGTGACCCTAACTGCTATGCCGGAGGTCGTGGGTTCGATTCCCACCCAGGACAAATGTTTGTGTGATGAGCACGATCATTTGTTCTGTGTCTGGGTGTAATTTATCTATAATATGTATGTATTTAGAAATATATAAGTATGTTTATCAGTTGTCTAGTACCCATAACACAAGCTCTGCTTAGCTTGGGACTAGATGGCGTTGTGTGATAGTTGTGGAATATTATTATTATTCTTCTGTCAATAATCTCTCATATTTTTTTTCAAAAGGAACAGACAAAGGTTATGACTTTTGCGGTCTGGAAATGTCGATTTAATGAGGACGGTTAATATTTTGAGTTTAAATCTTTCCGGGTTTCTTTTGAGGAATTTTGCAAGATGTTGTGCTGTGGTTCTGACATTATTTTGAGTAGGTTACTTAACAATATTGAAAAAAAAAAATGTAATTAAATATTTGCACGTTACCGTAAGTAGGTTTTGTGGCAATCACCTAACCTTTAATATCATTGGTGACTCGTTGGTCTAGTGTTTGCAGACGCTGATGTTGAGCATAAGATCTCGGGTTCGATTCCTAGGTCGTTCAAATTGTTATTGGCTTTTCTCAGCCCGAAGTATCAGCCCGAAGTCTGAGTTTGTGACTGGTTTCAATAGGCTCCCCCCTTTTACTAAAACATAACTGGCGAAATGTAGGTGTACTAGAGCACCACAGACCACAGTCTAGCCCTTCGGGGATTGTATTTTGTTACATTATTAAATCCCCCAAAAATGCCTGGGGGAGGCCTATGTCCAGCAGTGGACGTCTTTTGGCTGAAATGATGATGATGATGATGACATTATTAAATATAGTTCATATTGGCGGACTATAGGCCTAGCCGATGGCCATGTTAGCCCAGACTCCAAGAAGCGTAGATACAATACCGGAACAAAATGGAGCAGAATTTGCAATATTATGCGCCTTGTTACACTTACAAACTAAGAGTAGTTAGCACTTAGAAAGCCGATAACTGCCGCGTAGGAACACTAGGAAGGAACTATTGTTATATAATAAAAGGGACATAATATTCGTCCTATGTTCACTTTCTCAAACTAGGCCTTGCTAAAACATTTAGCTTGTAATGTCTCGCTCACAATTCAAATCCAAAGCTTGCTGAAGTGCAATAAAAATGGATTCTACATAATCATTAATTTGTAAACCTCTTCCAAAAGCACTCAATATTATGAATTCACAGTTTGTGACCATTTTACGAATTGTAACGTAAATCATATTGTAACCCTATTATGATTCTGCTACAACGGCCATTTCAGAGTCTTTCGTGGTAACATAATTGTCTACAAAAAATTATGCATACTTACTTATCTGCAACACAAGGGCCACAAAGTGTATTGCACCTATTCACTATCGAAATGGCATAAAGCAATACTCCACGTAGGTACGTAAAAACCTACCTCCATCTAGGTACCGGCAGACATAAGTACCTATTTGAAGTGGCTACTTCTTAGTACGCGCCCCGGATATAAGCACCATCACAATGAGAAATTCTGCTAATGATGATGAGTGGGTAACGTAACGTAGCGCCCACATGACTTTTTCATTACCCACAACCTATTGTAAAACCTGCGGTTTCTGCCTGACCTCAAAACGCATATAGCCTTGAACTATTCTACTAATATGCCATAATCTTCACACTCTTTAAATAAATGCTTCGTATTATTGCGTTACTAATTCATAAATTACGTGCCGAAAATCATTTACTACACGCAGAAACTTTTCGGAATGAGATTTTAATTATAAGCACTTACGTAGAAACACCTGCATCTTTGGTTTAGTGCATGAGGTTCTTGGTTCGACTATCAATTCGGGCAAAGAGATTTTTGAGTAGCAGCCACAGAGTCTAGATTTGTGCCTAATTGACGGCAATAGACTCGCTCCCTGTTATGTATAGGACTAAACGTAACTGGCGAAATGTGGGTGTACTATTAGGTACACCTCTGCCTTACACTTCAGGAATTACTGGCGTCTTGTTACGAAAAACAAATTCGTCAATATAATAGGGTTTGAAGTGCTTCAATATTGATGATATCTGCAATGAAACTCACCTGAAATACTTGATGAAAGAAAATTAATTAATTCGAAAAGGTCAGGCTTCATTTATTTTCTTCATGTTTCCAGAACTCAAATAAATAATATTCATTGCTTAAGTGTTCCACGTATTTCGAATTACAGCATTGAATCAACAGTATTTTCGTAGGAAGTACTGGAAAATACACGAGTATGCTAGATAAATTCAGGTTTCAGAGAATTTTGAAAACGTTTGACGAGTAAAAGTTAAAAGCTGTTTAATTAATTATCATAGGTCGAAAATCGTTATTTTCTAGGAAACAGCAAAAAGCTTTAAATTTGGTTACATTTTAGGGTTACGTGATAACCCCTAGAGTAAAGGTTAACCCATATTTTAGCATTAATCGGTCTAGTTTGTACAATGCAAGGAAGTGACGAAGTTACCCCGTGCTCGATGCTATGTCTCTTTCATTCTCGTTAATCAGCGATATTTAAATGGTTACCCCTTATGGGATTAACCCGTATAGTGGGTTAACAAATATATGGGTTGTAGCTCCAACCGGTTAACCCGATTAATCGGTCCTTGCCGCAGTATAGATATTCTTTCAAAGGTTACCTATTCTTTCGTTGATTGCTGTCGTGATGTTTTCTCGCTTTTATGTTTATTTTTATCTTGTTACAGCTAGGAGCAAAAAGTATGCGACCCCGCCGTTTGAGGGGGACTTGGAACCGAGTGGTTACAATCGTAAGTGATACAATTTAGTTATCACTTTCTCTTCACTCCTTTTTCTCTCTCTATCTCACTCATTCAGAGCGAATTCCACCACTGAAGCACACGCAATCATCACACACTATCCGCGTTTAATAGCTGTTATTGTCAATATTTCGCAAATTGTATCAGTGACAGCTTTTGAATGTGGTTTTTGTGCTGATCGCGTTCAGCTTTGATGGTGAAATTTGTACTCAAATCTGTATGGCTTCTTTGTCCCATTCGATTTTGCGCACTGTCTCACATGTATATTCATTCACAACCACTTATATTGCATTTTCTGCACTCTTTTTAATCTTATCTTTAAATTATACATTTGATGATTTGCATTGACTATCTAACAGATACTGTCAATGAATAAACAAGGCTTTTCCAATTCTTGATTGACAGTACTCAAAATATTGTTACGAGTCATTTTGCCAATACTTATTAGTCTATTGCGCAATACGACAATCCTAGCATCTCTTAGGTCGCAGCCACACAGGTGGATCGCTTGTTAGGCTATGCTCATAGTAAACATGATTTTCATACAACAATGGCCACAGGCGTCACTTGGTGGCAGGCTGCTTGACTAAAAGAAAGAGATATTCTTCAATAATTACAACCGCACTAGTTCAACTAGAAACCTTTACTGAATTAATTGTCCGAGTCCATGTCTGGAGTCGCGTCCACATTTTATCAAACTAGTAGGCTAGTTTGATTTGATACATTTATATAGACACATTTTCAGGCTATGTTTCTCACCATGCAACGTTCCTAGCTATATGTCTCCAGCCTTAGTAACATCGGTAACATTCACTGCCTGTTCCTTTCGCCGAACAATGCCACTTTCGCATATTAAAACATCTGCATTTCCCCTTGGCTTATTGAAATTGACTATTTATACGGCTGTGCTTGGAGGCTTGGAGCCACAATGACTCGACGTTGCTCTGAATCTTTCATTGTGCTGTCAATGATGTTATTTATGGATACATACAACGAACCGCCCTGTTTCCGTTCAAGCTGCAAGGCTGTGTTTTTTCCCGAATGAATATGATTAAATAATTGTATATTGCAATATTAATACACGAAAGGTTTCATCAATAATACTCTACTTAAGCTATTGGAAATGTCGCTCCAAAAGTTTTAAGTATGAATGTGGATGGCTACGAGTAATGGGCCTACTACACGCACGCACTTCCCCACAGTTTTCGTTCACACTTCACAGTAGGTACATCGCGCGTATGGCTGGTAAAACTGTATTACCATTACAAACCACACGCGCGATGTACTGTGTGCACCGTGTAATCCCGCAGGCAAAACTGTGGGGAAGTGCGTGCGTGTAGTAGGCCCATAAGAGAGAACCACGTGAAAGATGGACTGTGTGCTGGACACGTCAAAATAGGCAATATATTAGGTGACTGCTGAAATGATCAGTAATAGAGAAGTATGGAAGAAAAAGATATGCTACTATATGATCCCAAATGAATTCGGATAAGAGTTAGACTATCAACTAACTCTGTATTAAACCAACAACTTATTCGATATTAAAACGATTAAAACTTGAACATCTCAATGAATAAAGCTCTAGTAAACGTGACGCATATTAAAATCGAACCATTCCTATGCATTTGCTTCCGATAGAGGCTCATATAGTTTATAAAATATTCATGAAGCATTCAACAAAATTATATGGTAATACAAGTTTCGAATATAACTTCACGTGTCTTTCAAAGTTTAAAGGTACATTGTGTAAATATTTCTACACTAGCCTACGCCCGCGACTTGGTCCGCAAGAATTGCGGTAGATCGGTTAATATACTTGATATAAACATAATTTGTCGCCTATAGCACCACGAAAAATTAAAGTTTCTGTCGGTGAAAAAAAAAACTGTTACAATTAAAAATACGATAAATCATTAAATCCGGAAATACCAAATATGAACATCTTTTTAAAACTAATACAGGCTTCCAATCACCAACTTGTTGCTTTTTTGTGGTTAATGAATGAACAATTTTTAATTTTTTTTTTTTAATAATTATATCTATAGGTTAAATACCGCCTACATAAAATGCAAGCTTATTTTCTAATCCGCCTATTGCAAAAAAAATGTAATTAACTACATGGCATTTCATGACATAAATCATTTTGAATCGAACTTTGAAACGAAAACCGCACCTTTTTGACATTATTTTTTTAATTAATAAAATATGTCAGATGATCAATGATGATGATATCAGAGGTAACACAGTTTTGTCATTGATTCTCATAGGTATTTCTCTGACCTAGCAATATATCTGTCTGAATGTCTAGCCATATTTTAAATTTGCCATTTATAAGATGACTAATCCGAATCGAATTTGAATACTTTAAATCTTATTGTGAAAATGACATCAACACTGAATATTCGAAGTTATTTTCAATTGATTATTATAAAGGCCACCAGACGAGGGACGTTTTTTTCTGCCTCGTTAGTCCAATGCGACTGCTGAGGTCCTAAGTTCGATTACCGGATACCTTTTTCCATCAGGATTTTCTCAGTAGCAGCCTCGGAGTCTAGACTTTTGCTCGGTTGATGGTGATGGCCCTTTAACATGAGAATTAAACATAACTGGCAAAATGTGGGTGTATAGGTCGCGCCATGTAAAAAGAACGCTGACAGTTATGTCAAACATGACTATTTTTTTCAAATTTCAGCTTATTCCAAAGTACTAAGGAGCTAGTGAAATTTGAATTAGGATTCTAACAATATTACAATTACACTTAACACAGTCACAGTAGCCTAGTACTTCAGAACGCGACTGTATAACGTGCGCAACAGTATCCCCTCCACTGCGCTCAGCGCTCTTTTTACGTGGCGCGAGGTATACTATTAGGTACACCTCCGCCTAACCCTTCGAGGATTACTGGCTTGACGTTATGTTTTACAAGTTTTGTTATAAAATAACGTCACACCTGTATTCCACGAAGGGATATACCCAGTAAACCCACATTTCACCAGTAATTTCAAAGATTTTCGTCCTCTAAAAATTAAAGTCTGCACAAGCCCTAAGTTATACCTACTTACATTTACCGATCCTCACCCGTACCGGCCAGTCTGTATGACATTTGAACTAGTCGGAATCCTGCCAAGGCCGATCCCAGCTTCATGCATTGTGCACACAATATCAGGTTGCCTACTCAGCCACCCGGGACCAAATACTTTTTGTGCTACGACTGACGCATACAAAATTAAAGAGCCCAGCTAACAGGCAGCTCCTTTGAAAAATTATGAATAATGAACGAAATTTTCTGGCACTTTTCCAAATGCTCGCGAATTATCCTTGGAGAGGGGTGCGGATTTATTAAAATGTTTGCTTTTTAGCAGATCACTCTTGGCTAAATAAGGAAATTAAGAAAGGTTAGTTATATTATTTGTTTTGTTTGTTAAATGTTTGTGTGATGAGCACGATCATTTGTTCTGTGTCTGGGTGTAATTTATCTATAATATGTATGTTTTTAGAAATATATAAGTAAGTTTATCAGTTGTCTAGTACCCATAACACAAGCTCTGCTTAGCTTGGGACTAGATGGCGTTGTGTGATAGTTGTGGAATATTATTATTATATTATTATTATTGGTTTCGTAAAGTACTAAACGTATTCGATCTCATTATGTGTGATGTGAAATCAAAAAGCAAGTGCTAAAACTTGCTCAATCGTAAAACAGCCTATCAAATAACAATAAAGGATTCCACGCAAGTAGAAAATTTCATACAAATCTTACACAAGAACAGTTCGCTTTGTAATTATCTGTGCTTGCTTGTAAAAGTCAAGGGCATGAAGATCGCCGGTCGAAACGTTCCTATTCGATTGAAATCCACTTATCTGACAATCGACCGTCGACCGCTCACTGCGACTCGTTTGGCTTTTTGCATTTTATTTTCCATCACCATACAGGTTCCTAAAGCTTCATACGCTGGTATTTGGCTGAGCGGGAAACAACAGCTGCCATGCACCCCCTGAAACCATAGTAACGCCCTCGTTCGACATATTTGCTCAATGCTTACCAGCTGTTTTCGTTTTTGGATTATCATTCGCAATCCGTTTTAGAGCGTTATTGCTTTCATAATTGCTGTGTTTTTGAAGCCAGTGCTATGTCTATACAGGAGTAATGTCCGGAGCCAATGATCCAATTCAGAATTATTTTTCAGTGATAGAAAGCTTCGTGGGTGCTATAAAGGCTATAAATTAAATTGCAGGACTATCACACTTTTTGCGTACGCTGTCGCGGGCGCGGGCGAAGTGCTAGTCCCTAATAACATTAAGGTAGAACAATGCCCACCTTTTTTTTTTTTTTGGTGGGTGGAAAATCATCGAATGACCCCCCCCCCCCCCCGCGGCTCTTGGGCAGAGCGAAGGGGAGTGTCAGACTTCTACTGACTAAAAACCAAACCCATGTTCCTTCTTCGCCCTTGTGTCGGAGCCGCGTTAACCTTTCGATAATCCACAGCCCCGACGGGAACAATGGCCCACCTTGGTCCTGAATTGTAAGCTGCAATTGGAGAATCAATCGGCAGTAAAATTATTCTTAGACGTGCAAATCTCGAATAACAGACAAAGAATTAGTCACCCTCTTAACTTTCTGTGCACGTTGTAAAGCAAGGGTGACTGCAAGAGTACTCTATAATCAAACAACTTATTGCGATCACCGAGTATGGCATTTTAACTTCTAAAATCTTAACCTATAAGTCCAAAATTCTATGATAATGAGGATGACGAATGAAAACACAAAATATTTCGTTCGGCGATACTTTTATAAACATAGTAATTTGAACCGTTTACGATTCAACTTTCTTCAATTTATGCCGATACCAGAATAGTGAATGAATGAATGGTGATTGAACACTTTTGACACGCCACGTGTCACGCGGAAGTGTCGTTAGAGCGTGATTAGAATTTGTGTCTCCGTAGCGTGACACAGCGCGGTGTCGTGACACTTTCCGTGACATCTCCACATGACAGTCGTGATTTTTCTATTTACGGAAACACTTCGTTTTATGAATGTATGTAATTTAAAACTTATAGCATTGATATAACGTCGGCTTGCAGCTTTTCAGAAAGAATATTTTGAAATACCTACTTACCATTTTTTAAACTGGTTTGAAACGTCAGCGTCGCGTATATTTCAAAACTGCATATATTAGAATTCAAAGAATGCAGATGCTTGCAAAATCTAAACACAGTTTTTTAAGCCTTGAATCTAGCTCAATGTAATCTTGTATAGAATTGAAGTGGTACATGTTAGGTAGGTACTTGACCTACCTAACATGTACTACTTCGAAAATTGTACAGGTCATTGATATTATTAAAAAGTATCCTTATACCTAATCCATCAATCATAGCATAGTCAGCCTATTTGTTCCCACTGGTGGGACACAGGCCTCCCCTCAACGTTCTCAAGAACGACGTTCTCTTACGGGAAATCTTTCTAGAAAACTCCTGATATTTCGACGTTTTTTCGCTATGATCGCGGGATGGCAAGTTGGTAAGTAACAGTATAAGTTTAGTTATAAACCGCGAAAGCTTTAAACAGTGTTCTCAAGAATTCCTGTAGTTCCAAACATTTCACCTCTTGGCAAAAAGCCTTTTACAATTTCCATCTCAGGAAACTCTCTTTATTCGGACTCACTGTAAGCTTTATTTTGTGTTGTCTTCTGTGTTCCTTTTGCCATAACCAACTTTACTATACTTGTACCTGGCATCATGTAGAAGATGTCCATCTTCAACTTTTTTCCTGACAAAAATAATATGGTAACAGCCTTTATATACACGGTATTTAAAATTAAACCGACGATAAATTTCACATCCACGCCTCGGAGGTTCAAAAAAGACGGGAACAACATTTAATAGGCTTTACCGGCTCGAACATAGTTTATTCAACCATCTTGTAAGGCACCGCATACATTATATGGACCACAGAGCAAGACACATCTGCTGCCGAAACGCTAGACATAGTTCTGTACAGGTATGCAATGTTCTGGTGCTACTATTCTGGAAAATAACTAAACTTAGAACTAATGAGAACAAGAATACCCTTTGTTCTACCGTAAACTGTGCGGTTGAACGGGTAGAACTAATGGGGCATTACTTTTCCACTAATTCTACGATTTTGTGGGACTAGTAGGAAAAAAGCTCATTAGTTCTACCGTAGAACTGGCCAGAAGCTCCAAGAGGACTTAGTAAATCGATGGATAATTCGTTTTAGAATAGGAAAGTATGTGAGTGTGTCCGGCCTGGACTGCTAACAGTGGCGTGTAGCATAAATATAAAAAAATAATCTTTTAACGAATATATAATATCGAAGTTTTTCCCTAAAAAAAATTGCATAAGTAATTACTTAAGTTCAAGTAATTACTTTAACTTGACTATAGATACGGATGTTAGTCTTCTAGTTTAGAGTAGCATAATCCTGGCGGGTCCCCTCGAGTCTACGACAGTAAGTAATATGAACTGTCACCATTTTTCATACAAACCAAAGCGTGTCAGTGGACGTTACGGCGGCCCGTGACAATTCTAACAACGACCTGTGATAGTTTCCGACAAGAAGATTGTTCGTATGACTGCTTTGTTATTCCAGTGGTTAGCCAACATGAGGTTCAGGATTGGATTCTCGGGTCGAGCTTTGACGTATTCGATCAAGAATTAGGAATTAGAATATTGATTGTGTGAGAAAAAATAGCAAATTACTTACATATAGCATAACGGTTGACAGAGCAGAGGAATGGAAGGAAAAATCGAATTGCGCCGACCCCAAGTAACATGGGACAAGGACAGGAAAATGATTATGAATCGAAAAAATACATGTTTGCATAATCTTCGAGAAATTACAGGTGTGATATTTATGTAGATAGTTTGTAAAGGCGTCTGTAGTCACAATTTCGTGCTCTGTGATTCGAACAATGAATAATCGAGCCGATCACACAATAAGTAACAAAAAGCCGTGTATAAAGCCGCTCAGGTAGACGCACCAAGTCTAGGTCTTTATTCTTTAGTCTAGACCTTGCCCTTTGTTGGTTAACGACACCGTAATGCAGGTTTCTTTAGACGTATTTTTAATGACGACGAAAGTTTTTTCGGTCGATTTTTGTTGAACAACTGTCGAAGGAAGGAAAAGGAAGTTTTATTTTTTTTTTAATATGGGCTTGCTCTTCTCGTTGTGCTCATTTTGGGATTCTGTGTCTTGAAAGCTCCCAGCATTCTACAGATCAAATTAGATTTCAAGTATCATCATCTGCCTTTTTTTTTAACGATGGGAAAGCATCAAATAACCGCTGCCCGGTCGGGGCTGAGCAGGACGCAGTGTCAGACTCTTACTGGCTAAAACCCATTCATATTGCTTCTTATGCCCTTTTCATTCGGGCCGCGGTAACTCATCTGCCTAGCCTTTTCCCAACTATATTGGGGTCGGCTTCCAGTCTAACCGGATGCAGCTAAATACCAGTATTTTACATGGAGCGACTGCCTATCTGACCCCCACAACCCAGTTAATACTAGGTAATACAGGTAAGACAGGATGTCAGAATTTCAGGTCACTGACTACCTGTAACGACTGCCAAAGATCTATATAATATGGCAGCCGGGACCAACAGCTTAACGTGCTTTCCGAGGCACGGAGGAAACTCGGTATGTCAGGCGGTCACCCATCCACAGACCGACCTAGGTAAGCACAGCTTTACCTAAAGATCGACCCGAGTGGCAGTTCTTATTAAGCCACGAGCTCCTCCTCGGGCCGCGGTAACTCTTTCGCACAAATTCCTGCCTACCCTTTTCACACCTATGTTGGGGTCGCCTTCCGGTCTAACCAGATTCAGCTGAATACTATTATTTTCTTGACCTTCACAACCTAATTAGTAAACGAATTTCAAGTATGCAGACGAAAAAGTCACTCTGTAATAGATCTAGAACAATGAAGCGCGGAAGTAGTCACACTTCTAAAATTAAATATCTCGTTTAGAATCGCGAAAATGATAAACAAAACCTGCTGCAGAAAAGGCTCAGTTACATGGCAATATATCGTTTCAGGAGTCTTAATATCAGCTGTATTTGAAAATGTACCTCACGAATCAACCACTCTAATTGAATCTGTAAATCAAGCTAAGACGAATGCTTTTACACACGAAAAAACAGTATTAAAAAGCTCTAAGCTTAGATGTTTTGTTTTAACCACATTTTACAGAAATTCTAATTGAACAGACGTGACAGATGTGACCCCCTGTTCATATTTAGCATATGTACACAAAAACAATTCTCTAACACTTCACACATATTTCTAAATAAAACAACCTTAGCCAGCGATGCTTACATAAGCATTCAAAAACACAAACCTTCAAAAGGTCATTTGAAATGTAGTTCCACTGCTGCGGGTGAATCGTTTGCACCATCTTCGTTAGATCGCGCTTGACCACAAAAATGCGGCTTTCAATCCGAAGGTTGCATAAAGGCTTTACGTTTATCATTGTTGGCTGGTTCAGTAGACCCGGCACGACCGCGCAGAGCGCAAGCGTCGACGCGCACGCGCATAACACATCGTTCACCAATCGTTCGTAACATTTAGACTTCGCTCGCCAATGAGGTGTCAGTGTGTGCAAAAACGTGATTATTTTCTTCTTCGTGTAAGCATTACATTAAAAATTAATGGGATTTAAAACTCGTTATTTTTATCTATTTTCCCTTAAAATATTTATCGCGTACGCAAAAAGTTGTTAAACAAGTATTTAACGTTAATTATTTTAAGTTTGACCTTAACATTAAGTGGTGACATATGTTTATGGTTTTTATATTAATTTACGAATTTTATAATCGAATAATTTTAATTGTCGGAATAATATCGAATCGCACGGTGTTTATGCTAAAACTTCTGACCTTTTCTTCAAATAGTGTAATAAATCGGTATCTACGTAGTTTCTCCCCGATTGCGGATAAGTTGGAGGGAAATTCTGATATCCTATGAAATCTAGACGGACACCACCGGGGTACCGCCGGCTCCGCGTGATAAATTACCTCTTGCATTTCGCAATTTCATTCCGAACACCTTAGAACGGAAATTTAATCAATATTGCACCGGTATCGATGGACTGGCCTGGCTACATTTAATTAAGCGACAATATTAATGATGAGTGAGACTGTCTTTATTAATAAGAGGCTGTCATATGAACTCGGTATCACGAAAGTTTCGCTCTGTCTCGAGGTCCCAGAATTATTTAAAATAATCTTGATCGGTATGTTCTCAATGTTAAAGTGTTGAATAAAAGATATGCTCCTCAATGTCAGTAGACGGAAACAGATACATTTCTTTTATTTCGAACACTGTTTACAAAAATATTTGACTGTCATTAATCACTTATGGTTAAACGGACGTTTTCAAGGTTTAAAGATCTGCAAATTCTAACATACAAGATGCAGTATATACCTACTAAAACTAATTAGCCATTTTAGATATAGCAACATCCAAGAAGGTACACCATCTGACATTTACTTGAATATCCATTAAAATTAAACTCGCTGCAGTCTGTAAAAGTTGTTTTAATCAATAAAAGAGACGTGTTCTCCTAATATTACTTTTGATTTCAGTGGCATATTATATGCATATTAACCGGTTAGTAACCAGAATAGCAAACACTTGAAACAAAGTAAGCGACAATTTATTCTCGATTTAAAACTTGCATGATATACGATATTGTAATTTAAATCTATTAACATCGAAGAACTTAATGAGATACAAATAAGGACACTGTATATGGACGACTAGTTTTTTTTTAATATTTAAATAACCACCTACATAAAACCAAGGACCATAAACTCATAATCCTTGTAGGAATTTAAAAATCGAACGTCAAAAAAAAAAGAATGCGTGGAGTTTATGGCTCAATCAACCTTTGCAAAAGTGACATTTCTACATCCGTGTTCGCTATTTTTTAATGCTATTGTCTCTTGTGCAAGTGATATTCGCGTGCACTTTTGACTTGCTAAGGTCAAACCTTTTACATTCTATAGGGTGGTACGCGTGTTGTACCACGTGCTTACTGTCACCAACCAACGCTTACGATTATTACAAACCAGCTTACGCCCTCGGCTTCGCCCCCGTATTTTTTTAAACACAAATTTTTGATAAATAGCTCAAACTCAAAGTATTTATTTCAATTAGACCATTACATGTACTTTAGAATGTCAAAAAACAAAGACAGCGAAGCTATAGCCTCAGGCACTTGGCATTATATCTTGTTATAGCACAATATGTATTATTCTGATTTAGGTATCAAAATTCGTGATGTAGTTTTTTTATGAAAAAGTTACAAACATAGTAAGATAAGTTTACAAAATTCATCATAGCAAGGCATATTATAAGGACAAAGACACATTAAAAGAAGCTCATGTGGCAACACAAGTTATGCAAAATTTAAGGAAGTCAAATTAAATAATATACAGCACGGCCACAGTTTAAGTTGCGTGACATTTAAACAAACACTAAATTAGAAATAATACCAATATTACTGGTATTAAAATTATCGTCTTCAAAGTATTAAATCAGTTTATTTATAAGTAGCAGATGAACAATCATTAAAAATCATGATTGATGCCTTAAGCTTCATGGCGAATGTTAAATGTTAGGTAGCCAAAGGTACGAACGATTATCGAAAAGGTATGACCTTGCCTACTCATAATCAAAAGAAAATAACTCTATTAATTATTCAAAATACATGAGAGAACAAATTAGTACAAAACGGTGAAGGAAAACATCGTGAGAAAACCGGATATCCTAGAACCAAAAATTCGAAGACATGTGACACCTACCAACCCGTACTGGGCCCGCGTGATAGATTGTAGCCCATTCCCTCTCATAGAAAGGAGGCCTGAGTCCCAGCAGTGTGTACATTATTGGCTGATTATGCTTATAAAAGACTTTTTATACATAAAAAAAACGATTTGTGTAAATGAAATGAACAAATCACCAACTGAAAAAAAAGTAACTGTGTCTACCTTGAGATGATTACACTAAAGACCTTGCATTACACACAACACGCTTCACAAATTTTGTTTTAAATACATAATAATACACATAATTGTGTTATTACATAAATAACTTGCAATGTTCTCGGCTTACACAATGAAAATATCGTGAACTAGCACACTTGAGAATGTGTTAGATTACCCTGAATTATTAATGTTGCATCCAACAGATTCAAGTCATTTATCATCTTTACTCGCAATCTGTGAGGAATGTTGCACGCAATCCCAAATAAATCAGGCCCTGAAATTAATTTGCACGATGTCAGAATGTCAGTAAATAAATGGATATGAAAGAAATATGTGACATTTATTGTGTTTTTTGTCAACCTCATACATAATTATACTCTGAATACTGTAGATATAAATTTTACTGAAAGGAAACATTTAATTTCCTGTATTTTTCAAAATAAACAAAATCTGCATTCAAAGATTTTCTAAAATCCCTAAATTCCTAGTCGTATATATGATCGTCATTTGTCTGTACAAAAGTTGGTAGAGAACACAATATTGGGCAAGAAATAAGTGCTAACCGATAAGAAACTTAATTATAACGTAGTTTTCATGGCAGTATTGGTAATGAAGGGATCTAGGTATTTGCTACCATGCAACAAACGATGAGGAAAGCATTTTGGATGTGAAATATACTGCAATTATGTTCACAACTCCTAAAATATGATGCATAAAGTACCTATAGTCAGCCTATAGCTTTCCCACTGCTGGGATACAGGAGTTATCTCTGTTAGAGACTCAAAATAAAATATTGCCAATGCGATGACTTTGGCGATATTCTATTCTGGTCCACTTGAAAAAGGATGCTTCTTCAAGAAAAACAGATTATAATGTATTTATTTTCAAATTATACGCTTCGTGGATAAACAAGGTATCGTCCTAATACACTCCACACCATTAATATGGATCATCCTGCAATGGAAAAGATACGAATATGGTAATGATCTTCCGCATAGGAAATGATCTAATCTAATGCAAGCTCATGCGTGTATCCTTCAAACTGTATAAAATAACATAAACATTATGCCATCCATAAAAATGAAGGAAGACCCAAATACCAGCCTACCGGAAACAGTTTCATAAATACCGTATAATTAATAACTTGATCATTAGATAGATAAGCGAATTACCGACCAAATTCCAAGAGCATATTTTTGTAGCAACTTTTATGCCTTAGTGGGTAATCCGTTTTAGATCATTACCGGCGGAAGACGTTTCGGAAATACTAGTTTGCTAGTCATTTATGTAAAGTGAAAATTTTAAACCCTGTATGCCAGTAAAACAAAAAAAAAACACTTTTTGCATATTAATAGAAAAGCACTACATATAAAAACAAAAGGACACTTTGGTATATATTATTGTACACTTCGAAGATTCAAGAGTGATTTACTCGCGTAATTACGAATGCAGCTTTGACTAAAACTCTATTTCATAATTGTATGGGTACTAAAACAGTATGTTTGTAACTACGTATAATTTCAACCAAGAAATTAGGAGAAAATCACTTTTAAAAATTGCTACATGTAATTATGTTAGAACTCATGACTACACTCCACATCACTATGTCATCCGAAACCGTACTACCCAGAAGACTGGCAGATGGCAATGCTAATTATTTGGGTCAAGAAAGAGTCAGCTTCTATTAAAATACTCCGTTAAAACTAGTTTTAAAATCCCACTCATTATAGAAATACGTCACCTCATTATGGCAAGCGAGTCTAACGAACGAAATTCATTTATTAGATAGTCACCATAGACACGTAATCGTGTGCAAACCTTATTAGAGAACAGTGCATAGACAAGTGATCAACAAAGATGTGGCAAAGGAAAGTTTTGTGCGGCCTAGTCCTGGTGATGACCTGGATCGGTAATACAGCAACCGTCAGCTACCAGAACCCGCTCAATCAGATCGGGAACGGCTTGAAGCAAGCAGGTAATGTGGAATAAAGGGAAACTATTTAAGAGACTTTAGTCTATACATTAAAAATATTAGCATTATCTGGACAGCCTCGTTGGTCTAGCCTAGTGTTATTTCAGGAACTAACGGTTAATTTTGTTTTTGCGAAATTGAAGGCTTGATTTTAATCATCTAAGTACTAGAAAAATACGTAAGTATGCGTTTTTTGTAAACGGTAAATAATTATTTAAATTTTCAATCATCATACTTACCGAGTTTCCTCCGTACCTTTCCTCGGAAAGTCAAATCAAGTCCCGACTGTCATTTGAAGAAATTTGACAGTCGTTACAGGTACTCGGTGGCTGCATCCGGTTAGACTGGAAGCCTAGACAAAGTTGACAGATGATGATAGTCCACTCCCCAACTAATAACGTTTATAAATTATGTCGGAGAGCAATTTCATTGGTGTTCTTTATAATTTAGCCATGTGTTCTTTTTCCCTAATTAAGAAAGTTCTACAAAATATCAAGTGCAGGAACGGACCATGGGTCTAGTTTGTTTGCAGTAGTAACCTAGACATCCATAGTAAAAACACTAAGAATGTCTATTTATAATTTAACGGATTCAAGAGTAGAACGAACATAAAATGCATTTAAAATGTTATGTTATCGTAATACTTCATTATTTTGATGTCCATGAAGTCTTTAACATTCGATTTTGGTATTTATGGGAATACCAACACGTACTGTGAGAACAATGCAAGATATTTATCATTGGGGACATCGCAGCATTGTTTTTTTGAATCAATAAAGTATTCGAGGCGTGGCTCCTTCACATAAGCCACAAATCAAAAGTCGGAGAAGAATTAAAATTACATCCTTAAAAAAATAATTGGAAAGTCTCAAAAACGTGGTGCAATATTTGTGTTTTTTAGCTGTTAATGAAGACTATTGAATTCAAAAAAGGAAAGTCTAACCACAGTGAAGAGATCCTAAGAACTCTTATGAAAAAGCGCACTGAATCTGACATTGACAAATACTCTTTGTGTCTCTTCACCTGTGCTAATACCACGTCAATTAAATCAAAACAGGTAGACTTTGAAATAAGTTTGACCACAAATTGAGTGACAGGCTTGCATCAATCGCACGCACAAAATTACACTATAATTCAATTTAAAAATAGAAGACAAATACTGAACTGTCAGAAATGACCTCAGGGACTTTTGCGGTAAGCAAGTGCCCCCTTAATGATCCTAATGTTTATCTAAAACATTTTGTAAGAAGAATTGGTTACATCGTTGACCTTTGTGCACACACGCAGGTTTCTTCATACGAACATGATGGATCTATTAAATGTCAAGTGGGATAGCAGGTGTGATGGTTTGTAGGCAAGGCTGTGCAAATCATATCTGCAAAAAGATATGAGGTCAAGAGAGTAGCTAGTATAGTAGTAGTATACCCAAGCTATATTTGGCCATCAATTCCTTGTTATGACCACATTCCTTGTACAGTCGAACAAGCTAATAAGTATACAGGGTAGAGATCTTTATAATTCTATAACACTGAAAATATTGATTGTAATTTTGTTTTATCAAGTGTTTTGCATTAAGCGACTAATGCCAAACGCTGTATCCTAAACCGCTGTATGCTAAATGTATCTGTATAATCTTAAAAGTAAATACAAGTTAGCTGGCTGTATACTTATTAGCTTGTTCGACTGTACAGTACAGCCACTTTGTTTGCAATAAAAGGCTGTGCTGCGTGCCAAGAAAAAATGCATCGATATGTGTAACTTGGTTTTATTTTAGTTCTATGTTTTCTCGCTTGCACAGATGAGTTGGTGGAAGTCTAAATGGAAACTTAATTCAGACTGAAACTATCTAGGTCATACATAGCATACATTGGACTTTAAGATATCAAGATTACCGGAAATCTTATTGTAATTTTTAAAGACCTATGGCATAAGCGGTCCACAGAATACATCTACCAACTGTGTAGTCCTAATAGTTTCTGTGACATACGGACGGACAGACATGACGAATCTACAAGGGCTCCATTATTTGCAATCTGGCTACGGAACCCTAAAAAGGGATAAAAATGTATGGAGAATCGCACCACCGTGTTTCCTCCTATGAGTAATGTATACTTGTGTGGAAAAGTGTTTAGATTGTTTAAACGAGGTTCAGAGGTGTCCCAAAAGGTCAGTTGTATTTTGTATTTAACAGTCACGCAAGATGGTACTGCATTCTCACATATTTTAACTCTAAATGGATGCATCTTAAACTTTGTAAGCTATTAACATTTTTAACAAGAGCATTTGTCATTCGGTTTTATATAATACCTCATGTTAGAAATATTATTAAACTAATATTAAATTTAGCAATCTGTCGGTTTAGTTAATCTAGTATCCAAGTTTAAAAAGTATAATATATTTTTTTCAAAATATAGCAATAAATAACTAATATCTAGTACGTATTTGACATTTCCTTGATTGAGATGAATATAATATTTAAATTGGAATGCGACAGTATTTTGTTAGTCATTAAATTCCAAAGACCTATAAATTCCTACTTTAATATTTTTGAAAATGCATGTCATTGAAAATTGAAATCAAATAAACGTCCACACAATAACAAAATCCTGAAAGCGTTACACTGAACTCAGTTTGAAAACAGTTTTTGTTCAAGTTTCTCTAAATCGTTGACTCTTTTGTGTGAAAATAAAACGAGCTCAGTATCACAGTCAAAAAAACTAGCGCAAAAAATGGCTACCCAGCGTCGTGCAAGCCAATTTATTACAAGTAATCGATTAATAATACTGACCTGGTGAAGGCTGCGGGGATCCGCTGGATGCGAGACGCAGGGAATCGGTCAATGTGGCGACATTCTGGGGAGGCCATTCGGCTGAAATGATGATGATGATGATGATTAATAAATAATAGGTAAGCATCTTATCCCAGTGGTCCAGTGGGTGGTGGCCCAGTGGTGGCGGCCCCGATTTACGAACAGTGAGTCGTGGGTTCGAACCCCGTCAGGCGCATTACTTTGTGTAATTTATTTCATCACCACTGCTCTCAAAACTGTGAAGGAAAACATCGTGAGGAAACCGGCATGTCTTAGAACCAAAAAATTCGAAGACATGTGACATTTACCAATCCGCACTGGGCCCGCGTGGTTAGCCCATCCCTCTCCTAGAGAGGAGGCCTGAGTCCCTGCAGTGGGAACATTATAGGCTGATGATGAAGCATCTTATCAGCATTCAATCGACTGCCTCGTTGATCTAGTGGTCGCAGGCACTACTGCTGTGCGTAAGGTCCTTGGGTTTGATTACCATGTCAACCAAAGCGTTACTGGGGTGTTTACCCTAGAATTTCTCAGTAGCAGAACGGAGTGTAGAGTTGATGGCAAAAGACTCAACTCTTATTACATGGGGTCTTAAGCATTGCTGCCTATATCCACATCAGTGGACAGCTGTATCATGATGAAACATGACTGGCTAGCATGGGTGTGAACCTATACCTTCGGGGATTGCAGACGAGTAGTTACGTTGATAAGCATCTTATTTGAGCCCATCAAAATGAACATTATCGTGCTTCCGAAGCCATTCCAGTGAGTCCATGTATGTATTGCGTGTTACACATCACCGAGCCATGTGATTACACTCACCGTAACCGTACTTCCATGGTAACTCAATGATTACGTTACATAACTTACGAAAGCTTCAACAAACAAAATCGTAACAGAGTAATAACACAAATAATTCTCTCGCGAGGCTTTCTACCGTATTAGTCTTGTGTTTATATCATCACTGGGTTTCGTCCGCGGCTTCGGTCGCGCATCTACAGGATGTAACGCATAAAAAGCAATATCCAGAGTAGAGAACGGGACAACTTTACTTATCTAAGGAACAAAATAATGCCGAATTAGACTCTTCACACTAATTGGGGCAGCAGATTGCATGAATGCGATTTTTGTTTGATCCGTGCTCCATTGAGAAAGTTGTCTAGTTTGGTGTTTTGAATGACCACCTCAGAGGTAACTAGTGCGCTTTTGCGTTAAGGGTAAACAAGCCAACGGCACGAACTAGTTGGTGGGCGGGGCTAAAATGCATGCTATTTCAACCGACATCACGAGCGAAATGCATAGAGCGAAAGAGACACAACTAAAACGGGCGCGCGAAATTTTCTATGCAGACCTTTGGTATATTTGGTTTCATGAAAAATCTATTGAATGTATCTGTTCAAAATCAAATTATTTAAATTTTTTAATTACTAATCTATGTCCGTATGGTTTCACTTTTTTCTTTTTCATACTATATACGTTACTTATTTACGCCCAAAGATGAGTTAAAATCAGTGCTAAAATATGAAAGTTTTGACGTTCATAACTTCCAAATCAATATTTTATTTCCAATTCTGCTTCCATACAGACCTAGATAATGATAAGACCAGTAGATACAATTTTTAATTTTGAACCTACACCGTCAAACAGAGGAGTAATCATCTTTTTAAGTTTGTATGGAAGAATGACTGGCTTGTTCAACCTTAAGTGCAGAATCTCACTCTTTCTCGATCTGCACAGATCGCATAGAATCCCACAGGAATTAATAGTACATTGTTACCTTAGGGGTGAAAGGAACTTATAGTCCCCGAGACGGGGTTTGGCGCCTGAGCGCAGCGAGGGCGCCTAATAGTTCGAGGGACTAAATAAGTCTTTAACCCGAGGTAAACACTGTGCTTTTCATTACGAATACAAGGAAAGTTGATGGGAATAGGCTTGCGCCCAATTACCTAAAGCGAAAAAAAGAAGAAAGAAAAAACAAATTGACAAAAAAAAAAAGTAAACATAAGAGAAACACTTAAAATCGGTTAAATCTAATCGGTGGATGGCAATAGGCTTGCTCCTAATTACATCGGTTGGAGGCAAAAGGCTTGCCCCGAATTACATCAATTGATGGCAATAGGCTTGTTCCCAATAACCCAAATCGGTGGATGGCAATAGGCTTGCTCCTAATTAAATTGGTTGATGGCAATAGGCTTGCTCCCAATTACCTAAATCGGTGGATGGCAATAGGCTTGCTCCTAATTAGATTGGTTGATGCCAATTGGCTTGCTCCTAATTACATTTATTGATGGCAATAGGCTTGCACCTAATCACATCAGTTGGTGGCAATAGGCTTGCTCCTAATTACATTGGTTGATAGCAATAGGCTTGCTCCCAATTACATCAAATAATTTAGAAAGCGATTCTCCCTAGGGCTGAAAAGTAGTACTTTCAACCCGCTCCGCAGGCATGTCATGACCTACTTTCAGAGTATGAGTAATGAAAAAGTGATTTAAACTTATATAGTTACTTGTAGTATTCTGTGGTCAGGTCATGGTCTCTCTGTGGTCGTGTACATTAAGAAGTTTGCAGAGTGAAAATACGACAGGGAGAGTAACGTTCGTTTACTTCGTTAAATATGTATGTAAAACTCGCAGCATCCCACTTGCTGTCACTTTATTCTTATAACAAGTTTCCATAAACGGCCCCATTAACCATTACATTGGGATGCGCGCAATTTGGGACGAGCTAAACGCATTATTTTATTACACACGGCCATTTTATTATACTCGAGAAGGTCGCATTGCAAAATCGAGAAACGCATCAGATTGCAAAATCGATTCCTTTAATATTGAATCATTAGTCAAATTAATATTGGACCTTAATAGCTAAGGTTAATAGCCAATTTGTTTCATCACAGCTATTAGGGACGCGTCAGGAAATGGTCACCAGAAAATATTTGTACTTGACCTTTTTCAATTTTGATACTTTTAAACTAAGTCGATCAATCAAAAAATCAATTTTGTTTTCCAAATTAAACCTTAAATTAAATACCATTATGATCTATTATCAAAAATGTCAACTTTAAAGTGGGTCATTTATTTTAATCAAAAAATAGATCATCCATCCAATTTTTGTGAATGACCTTTTAAAATTAAGTGCTAAGTTCTAAAATCGTTAATTCTGACCCAATTCCGTCATAATTGCCAATGTTTAAAAACATCAGTCGCCCAACAGATTAGATTGATTAGATTCTTAAATAAATCTTTTAATCCATTTGATTGGATGTCTCATTTTGGCAGGCAAGGATACGAATGGCATTTTTCAATTTTATCAATTAACTTATCCATTTCTTTTGATTTGAGATTCACCTTTTAATTTATTGATGTCAACTTTGATATACTTTGTCTTTAAACTTTGTAATAATATTTATTTAGGCTCGGTTTTCAAGTTTTATTTTCTTTTTGTTTACAGAATGTTCCAGCTGTAACGATGATGAGCTAGGTGTAACGCGATGGACGATGCCTCTACTCAAGTCTGGAGAGAAGAAGTATTATCTGGGAATCTTCTTTAAGGTAAGAACGATTTATCCTATAACTTACAACAGATATGTTTTAATCAACTGCAGCGGAGCCCATGAGCAAATATCGAAAGTGACCACTAAACTATAATAAATAACTTTTCACTGGAAGAAAATTGTTCTATTACCGAGTGCCACAGACTATATTTCATGTTAAAAGACGAAGAAGTCACGGGCATGAGCCACTAGGTAATCAAGTGACTAGGAATGCATCCCTTAACAATCAATACACCTTACGAAACTTGACACCGTCTAGACAAAACACACCTTCGAAACAATAGTCTCTGTCAATATATACAACTCAATTTCAAACCTTTAGTACAACATTATCCAAGCTCCTGATATGTCTAGCTTGAGGAACTATGCCACTAGGTTCTAGCCTTCTAGGTTGAGTCTATGACCTTAGCAACAAAGCCTTCACGGTTAGTATCAGGTATGCGTTATCATTTATCAGTACATTCTCGCAAGCTAAGTAATATAACCGCATTGTTTAGATATCAGTGATATTAAATTAGATTGGACGTTATTGAATTAGGTGTTATCATCAGGATAATAACTGTATTATGTGGGCATTATCAAGCAACTGGGCCTTTGTGCTTCATAAACTGGCATTCATAAGGTAGCTACTAGGTACTGTAGGACCAGGACTGGGTTAGAAGGACCGCTTCGTTGCTCTAGTCGTCGACTGCTGAACAAGAGGTTAGATTCCAGGGTCGGGCAACGTGTTATTGCGTTTTTTCATCACAAACTCACTAGCATCCAAAGTCTGGATTTGTTCCTGGGTTATGGCAATGCGGGCTTGCCCTCATGAATCATAAGCATAACTGACGAAATGTGGGTGCACAATTAGGTGCTCCTTTGCCTAAACCTTCAGGAATAACTGCTATGATGTTATATTTTGTAGGTATCAAGCCCCTTCGTACACAAGGCTACTCAAATCTTAGATATTCAACGATTTTAGTCTTCAAGCGACTGCTGCCATACAAAGCTGAAGACTAAAATCGTTGAGTATCTAAGATATAAGTAGCCTTGTGTACGAAGGGGCTTTCTCTCTATTTTTCAAAATCACTATTAGTCCGTACATACACGGTAGCCAGCATCATCAAATATCCTCTTATCGGATACCCTTTAGAGGCGACCGTTTATGTGACAGTCACGTACGATTTTATAGCTCCATATCGGAAACTGATGTGTAGTTCGAATTAGTTATACGGAGATAAGAGTGTTATGTGAGTGCCTAATAGTTAAACTATAAAGGAAAAACGTTTTAGCTAAGCCTATAAACCCATACCCACCACAAATCGCAAAGTTCGTTGAACAAAATTAAGTTAAAGCTATTTATTTGATTTGACTTACTGTTAACCTGTGTCATCCCTCTGCTGTGTAAAGGCCTTCTCTATGACCTCCAAATATTTTCTAACCACTGGTCATTGATTCTGTCCAGTTCTAGCTCTAGGTTTAATTTGACTTATTCAACTTATTTCCAAGATAATTCCATGCGACATCTGTCATCTCTAAACTAATGACAGAGCAAAAGTTTAAAATAGGTTTACCAGTAAACGTACCTATATTTTAGTTATTTTGGTGAAAGCGGACCTTGGTATCACCCACGAAAGACTCATGAACGATCGGTATTTTGGGGTTTTCCTGTTAAGTCATTCAATAAACCTTCATAATATAAACATTTCCAAAAAAGAAGTCAATACTCAGAACACCAAAACGGAATCATCATCACGAATACACCAAACTTTTTAATTTCACAATCAAACAACTGATTCGTCGACTCATAAATCTCGGCAGACATTTCTTAACCCGCGGAAGTACATTTTTCGTTACTTTTTACTATTATGTCACTATTTTGTTTAGGGAAAAAGGAAACTGGACATTATAAACAGATCTTCTGATATACTGCTGTATAATTTGGCTTGTATTATAAGTACCGCTAATGTCCCTTAATCAACGTACATAATAGATCAATGTTGAATATTGATGTGTTCTAGTACTTGATAGATGTATTCATGAATAGTAGCGTAGTTTGAATAGTAGGTTAATATCGTGCAATTAGAGTTTTATTGAAGAAACATTAAATAACTCATCTTTATCTGTCTAGCCTTTACCTAACTAGATGAGGTGGAATAGCAGTGTTTATTTAATGGATATACCCAGATGTAACTAAGGATGACTAAGGGAAGTACCAGAGAATGGGCAGCAGCGTTCTCTGTGCTTTTTGTATCGACCGTACTGCGATCGCCAACCCGCCTGCCAAGCGTGGCGATTATGGCAAACCCCCCTAAGCAAAAATGACACTTAGGGGAGGCCTATGTCCAGTAGTGGACGTCTTTCGGCTGAAATGATGATGATGATGACCCAGATGTACCTAATATACCTATTAAATTCTGACCTCTCTACCCAGTGGCTTTTGACCATACCAAACGTCACTGGGTAAAACGACACGCCTTGTTAAGACTGGTTTTCGGACTTTCGGACTACACCACTTGACGATAACGACTGTTAGAGATTTATGAATTTTAGGACGGTTCTTTCCAAGGCACACAGTAATAATAAGAACTTAGGTAATAAGGGGAGGAGGAGCTCGTGGCCAAATAATAACAGCCTCTCAGGTCAATCTATAGGTTAAGCTGCACTTGCCTTGTTTGGCCCGTTGATGACCACCCATTGCATACTTACTTACCGAATTTCCTCCTAGCCTCGGAAAACACTTCAAACAGTGGCCCGAAAGTCTAAATCTGAAGACCAGCTTTAGCACAAGGGTATCGTATTACCCAATAAGTACCCAGTAGGGGGCCGTTCAAGTATTACGTAAGCACTATAGGGGGGCGGGGGGGTCTTTGCTTTGCTTATTTTTGATGACATGGGGGTGGGGGGGTCTAGATCATGTTTACGTCAGTAGTAGTTGGTTACTTTTTACACATATGGCAACCCACACATTGTCTATGCTTGAAAACGAAACGCATTGTCGGGGATTATGTCAATAATATTGGTTTTAAATTAATGATTATGTACGTTAATGTCCTCTCTCCTATCACCTATGCGTATTTTCTTATTTAATAAAAAAAAAACAATAAGTACAATAAAAGAAAAATACATAGACCAATGTTTACGTAAGCATGGGGGGAGGGGTGAGAGCTTTGATTACTTTTGCTGACAAGGGGGATGGGGGGGTAAATAATTGCAGTAAATCTGCTTACGTAATACTTGAACGGCCCCTAGGTACTAACTAGATAGTGACGATAGTGACAGTCAGATAAGCAGTCGCCCCATGAAAATGTTGATATTCAGCTGCAACCGGTTAGACTTAAAGCCAACCCCAACATAGTTGGAAAAAGGCATATAAGCCAGAGATATGACGTAATAAGAAGAGGAGTCTCAATTAGTAACTACCAACCTAATTCATACCTAATGATTGCAATTAATAGTGCATCAAAAAAGATAATTACGATCACATTCTCGTACAAATTAACAGAATCGATTTATCATTTGATGCGGATGCCCGAAGGCTGCGCGTACGCAGGTTCGCGATGACGACGGTGACGCAACACCGCGTGGCGCGCTGATAGATCGCCGAGCTTTCTCTTTCGCCAGCTGATACGTTATGATTGCTATGGCTATTATGACTTAGTATTAATTATATTTTATTCACCTGGGCACTGGACCCGGGTGGTAGATTATAGCCTACCTTCTCATAGATAGGAGGCTTATGTCCCAGCAGTCCCAGTAGATAAAGTTAAATGTTGATTTCATTTTGATGAGATATGATCTCTGTTAGTAATTAAAGTTTGTGTATGAATGTAGATGACTATAAGGGTAGAGGAACACCAAAGAAACTTGTCTGATGAAATGACGAATAGAGAAGTATGGACTAAGAAGACATGCTGGCCTGATGCGCCGTCACTAAATAAATTGGGATAAGGTCAAGTGAATGATGATAATGAGTGCATCATCTGCCTAGCCTTTTCCCAACTATGTTGGGGTCGGCTTCCAGTCTAACCGGGTACAGCTGAATACCAGCATTTTACATGGAGCGACTGCCTATCTGACCTCGACAACCCAGTTTATACTGAGTAATACAATACCCTTTGGTAAGACTTTCAGGTCACTGACTACCTGTAACGACTGCCAAAGATCTATATATATGGCAGCCGAGACCAACAGCTTAACGTGCTTTCCGAGGCACGGAGGAAACTCGGTATGTCGGGCGGTCACCCATCCACAGACCGACCTAGGCAAGCACAGCTTTACCTAAAGATCGACCTGAGTGGCAGTTCTTATTAAGCCATGAGTTATGATCTCTAATAAGACTAGAAATGGGTGACTTTTGGTATGACGATAGTAATAGAGAAATATAAAAGAACAACACATGCTGCGTCGACCCCACATGAATTGGAATATGGACAGAAAAATGAATTTTGGACTCCTAATTAAAAAAATTGAAACCTACTGGAAGATTGTGTAGGTACAAAAATGTTTAGTATTCTTGTTTGTGTGTTTTTATTGTTATCTCAATCAAACAATATTGTAAAACGACCTCTAGAGAGAAAACCAGGCCAATGAATATAAACACAAACGACCAAACGTGATTTTTTCTAGTTTTCTGTGTTAGCAGAAAACACATTAATACATAACCGCAGAATCCAGTGGGTCACCGCGTCACTGTGATATAACTGACCAGTTTTCTCTGAATAACTAGTTGACTAACACGCCAGGGTACAGAATCACTGTGCCAATATCTTAAGTTTTTTGTAGGAAATGCGAAAAAGTTGCTTGAGAACGACTTATGGTATTATTGAGCAATAGTTCGCGAGTTGATTGACCCAAAAACTTTCTTAATCAAGTCCTAAAATCTGTTTGAGTAAATATGTGTGAAAAGTTACATACGAGTATTAGGGTCGTTACTTTGCAGAGGTCCTAAACGGGTCACTCACGGGCGTAGTGGGGGTTGAAAGTAGAGGATTCATGTCAATTATAATAACAGTAAGCAGTTCTCTTCTTGAAACCAAGTAAAACAGTCCTTTATCCGCTTTCCTCCCGATGACAATTTATTTCAGCCATGGAGTCTGGATTTGTGCCCGATTGATGACAATAGAGTCGCCCCCTATTACATGGAACTCAAACATAAGTGGTAAAATGTGTGTGTACTATAAGGTGCCCCTCTGCCTAACCCTTCTGGGATTACAGGCGTGATGTTATGTATGTTATTGTCTAAAGTTATACCTTACAAACCAGCAGTTTAGTAGTAGAAATAGAATGTAACAGTTGCTAATTTCCCGGTTGTACTTACTACTACAGTCGTCCGGGGGAAAGTTACGAAGTCTTGTCACAACTTAGGACATTTAACATGTAATACGTTCTTGTGACATAAACTTTGTTTACAACGTAAAGAACATAACTTTGGTGCTTCAGGTTGGTTTTCCTCGTCGAAAGACGACTAATTTGGTACGTCCATTAGAAAAATGAGTGTTTTGTTAGGACACGGTAAACATAATAAAATTGATTGACGTAATACTATAATGGTTAGGGCACATACAAACATGCAATAATTAAATTAGGTACATACAGTTCTATTTTTGGAACGGAGTTCCTTATCGCACGTTATCGTAGGTACTAATTTGTGCTGAGTGAAAAATGTGCACCCTGAAAAACGACACCTTTTTGAGGTATTTTCCGAACACCTAGGAAACTAAAACTTTTTTCAATGGATTCAGCTTGTCGTCAATTTTGTGAATATGCAAAAACATTTTATAATTTAAACGTTTTAAAACCCTTTTTTATTCATATGAAAAGGAACTCTATTGCAGCCGGATGTCCATAAGACACTCTAATAGGTTTGCCGCCAAATAGATGATTAGTAAATATTTCATACAAAACACAAATATTCAAAACTCGCGAACGAAATATTGCAGTCTTAAAGCCGCATCAAAACTACAGGCTGATAAAAAATATGGCGCTCAATGACTTTTGTTTACCTCTTCCATCTCGCACATAATAGGAAAGCCTGACATACTTTTTCTACTTCCCCCGATCAATAGAGAAATGGGAATAAAAATAGGGTCCCAGTAGACTATCATGCTATATCAATAGGTTTCTCTTATTTGAATAAAGTTGAAAAGTGTGTTTGTTTGTTTGAAGGGCAATTATCTTAGATTTGAAAAATTCATATTGAATTTGATCCCGCTTCTTTTTTTTTGTGACCGGTTCATGACAATGGGCTCGCCCCCTATTACATTGGACATAAACATAACTGGCGAAATGGGTACACCTCTGCCTAAACCCTTCGGGCTTACAGGCGAGAATCGTGATGTTATGTGTGTTATGATCGCTCTTTTTGAGGCAGGATATTTATGCTATTTAACAATAGGCCTTTAGGAGACATGCAAAAAAAAAAGTCAGAAACAGCAGGTAACACCGTAGGACTCAGCTAGTCAAACTATATTTCATTCGAACAGACTCGGGTTGGAAAAGGAAATATCAGACGGAGCGATACTCATAAAAGTGGGATTATTGTTCCGAGCACGAACATTTCATTGTATAGTGATCGATGTTATGACGACACTTTCTTATTGTAGAAAACAGGTGTGGTAACTAGATAATGTTGTAAACATCTTATGTGCTTCATTCAATACTTTATTATTAGGTACCTTGTCTATTATATCTATGGGTGCGGCACATTGTTTTGTTTGTATCGAACTAAACCATATAATACTTTCTAGTAGTAGGTACTTTTACTAATAATTTGCAATATATTCACAAAAATATACTCGTATTATACTGCCTCGTTGGCCGAACGAGGCAGTCTAATATGTATATCTGTAATAGTCTAATAATATATATTATTATATCGTAATTCGAATCCACTAGAGTAAGTTCGATTCCCAGGTTGGGCACAGTGTTATTGGGTTTTTCCTTCGTATTTTTTTAGTAAAATCCGCTGAGCTTAGATTTGTGCCTGGTTAATGTCTATAGGCACGCCCCCTATTTTAAGGGACTTAAAAAAACTGGCAAAACTTGGGTGCAACCCCTCGGGGATTACAGGCGTAATGATAAGACACATAAGTTTACACATAAGGCACATAAGTTTTTGAAAAAATCTGAATGAAAGTGTATATTTATTACCTACTCTACATAGGTAAATGTATTCCTACTCTGTGAACCGGTACAAGGACCATTAACTTTAGCCCAGTCGTAAACAGCCCGACCAACAATAGCTAGCAGTTCGTTGTTACATTCGAGTTCTGCTGTCCTATAAATAGTCCAGTGCTAGACTTTTAGTTCGTACTTAATTATACATGCAGCTATTTGAAACAGGCACTAAATTATGAACTTAGATTGGTTTTAAACTTGGTATTGTTGGATTGTACTGGACCAGCGTGGTGGATTATAGCCCATCCCTCTCTTAGAGAGGAGGCCTGAATTGCTGCAGTGGGAACATTATAGGCTGATGATGACATTGTTAATGAGATAGCCCTAGAAAGATATACACTGACTTATTGGTGGTGTTCTTTAGAAAGGACAAGTGCGTAGTACTCGCATCCGGCGTGCATGTATGACTAGATGTATGAACGTGGATGAGGCAAAAGGAGTACAAGGATCGTAGCAGGTGGCGTTCTGTGGTTTCTGCTTTCCGCCATATGAAAAAGTCGTGAGTTTATGTATGTATTGTTCTTACAATATTTTAATACTGTGTGAACAATATAGACGTACATAAACTCACGTATGGAAGATGAAGACATGCTGTGCAGACCCCGAATAAATTAGAATTAGGGCAGAAGAATGATGATGCAAGTTATAAAAAAAACTGTTACAGAATGCGTTTTGTTACATAAAGTTGTAATTATAAATTACGTTGTAATTGTAATAATAATAGAAAGTGTCTTATGACTGATGACGAGTATAGTGAACTCATCTAACTTCGTGATAAAGGCATTTGTAGAAATATAAAAATAAAGTACTAAATAATATCAAAAATCACCGAATTAGGCGAATCACAGAATTAGATGAGTTCACCCTAGTAGAGGACTATGAAAGAAGTAGACATGTTGCGCCGACCCCAAATAAATTGAAATAAAGACAAAATAATGATGTTGTAATTATAAATATCTTTTATTAGAAACTGGCGGTTAATAAATAACATGCATTACGTCCAAAACTTGTTATTTTTAACACATGAACAATATTGTTACGGCAATGCATTTTTATGAGATAACAATAACACGTTAACACTTTTATCTTTAAATCGTCTCATCAAAAACATAACCAATTATTATTAATTTAACAAACAGTATTTTAATTATACTAAATCTAATAACTTTGACTGCGTATCAATATCAATTAATTAAATTAGTGTAATGTTTTTTATATAATATTTAAAACTCGGAAATTGTAATAGACGAGCTCATTAGTTAAGTAGTTAACTGTTAATTAATTGCGCGACTGAAATGCAAACCGCTAAAATTGTGATAATTATATATGACTGTTGACGGACTGAGAGGGAGAGAAAGACCAAAATAAAGTATATTTGTCAACCAAATGATGCCTGACATGAAATGATTTTAAGAATACACCCAGTGAAAATAATGTTTTTCGTTACGGCATCGAACTTCATTGTCTCTGCACTTTTCTGGCTGGTGGTTGCCACTCTTGATAGGCTTTCAGGACTTGCTGTAGTTTGGGATTAGTGTGTTAGGTGAGAAATTAATTTAAAAAACCCAACAAGGCAGGTATTAACCTTCCCTTTTTGGTTTACCAAACGTCGCTCTCAGAGCTTGTGAATTTTCCAGAAAAATGGCGCAATGGAGCGCACGTAACTTGAACGATTGCAAAATGTAGTGGAAACACTGACTGGCCACAGCTCTGTCTATATTGAACACTGAACCATAGATTATATATATAAGAGATTTAGTAGTCATATAATACTAAGCTGAATTAGTGTGTCTGGCTTTCGAAGGATGAATGAAGTTGTTGTCTTCGCCTATTTAGGTGTCATTGGATGATGATTAATAATAATTTAATATTTAAATACTATGGGATTGGCCTGAACAGCCTGCACTTAGTTTATATGCAATATAGAGGTTTGAATACCTACTGAGCATGTGGGTAAGTATGTCTGGGTGTCAAAGGTCTGCGAAAGCTAGAAGCGGCTTGAGAAATGACTTTTCTCGTGGGCGATGCGTGTTGGTACTAAAATGTGCATTTTAAATCACTATAAAGCTACTTTATTATGATGTTTCATGGTTAATTTCCCTTATAAAGTCCACATCAATTCATGCTGATGGAATGTTGCTTAGTGTTCATTCAAAACCTTTAACTATGACGTATCTCACACAGGTGAGAATTTCTACAAACGGAAATTGCTAGCATTACGAGAAATACAACAAATGTAAACATTCTTCTATTATGAAACCGCCTCTATTATGTCTGGTTGCATCAGAACAACCACAAAGTAAATTGGAATCAATTTGGTAAACCTGGCTTCTCTGCTTTCTTCAACCACGGTTTAATTTTGTAAACCAAAAAATTACGCATACAATTGCAGAAATTTTAATTTAGTCACAGCTACGAAATTGTTTACGATGTGAATATGTAGGTACAAAATATTACATTAAAACTGTATGCAATAACAATTAGTGATGAAGTACACAATAATTGTCAGATTACGATATAATCGCGAAAACCGAACTTGTGAAAAAACCGTTAACTAGAAGGAAGTGACATCCTTACGATAAAAAACGTCAGTACAAAAAAAGCAGAGATCGAAAACACAAAAAAAACCGGTGTTGAACATCTAAATTGTAAATGAAACGTGATTGCATAAGCGGCACAGAGAGAGAAGTAAATAATCCGAGGTGGCTTCACGTCGCAGCACATTTCTTATTAGCCGGTTGCAGACGTCGCCGACGCCTATTACGGTGTAATTTGCACCGGCCGCTGTAGGGTTGGTACTCATCCGGCTATCATAAATATTGTGATGACTCGTAAAGTACTTTTCAACACACTTGCTCGTAAAGTGAGCCTTATTACATCGTTCTTAGGGCCATAAACCGAACTATAACTCACACGTGCATAATAATATTATACACTAGTGCATAATAGAATTATCACTACAAAGTTAAGTTAGTACCATATTGCAAATTATATGCGAGTAAACAGAGCATTTTCAATTTAACCGGGTAATACCGTTTTTTTTTTTAATTTTATTGGTTGAGATGTTCTTAAAAAAGTTTCGATACAAAAAAGATCGTGTTCAATAGTAAAAATAAATTAATGTACCTAGTGCTTGCTCATTTCATGCAACTTTGAATTTAAATAGATAAATTTAACTTGTACGTTTTTAATAAATGAAACTTTCACTCAAATAATATAACTTTTGTAATATTATAAATATAACTTTTTTTTTAAATAAATTAACCTCATTCTTTTAGTCTATGGTCGATCGTCATTGTTACAGTATGACCATTTTAAGTTTGAATTTCATGGTGGCGCCACTCTGGTCAAGAAATATGCATCGCTACGTCAAACTTAGTACATTTATTTTAGTTCCGTGTTTTCCCGCCTGCACAGATAAGTTGGTCGAACTGTAGATGCGCGCGCATAGGAAAACCGATAATTTTTTACCGCTATTGTGAAAAAAAAATCAGAACTCGCTCTAACTGTTGAAGATGACTTTTTAGTATTATTTCTTCACAAGTGTGTTGAAAAACGTCGTATGATACACGTGTGTATTGATGATTACCGTCCTCGGCTATCTTATGACCCTCACCTGACGGCTCGGGTCTCAATGGCGCCTCGGCGGTAATCACCAACATTACACACTTGTACCATAATGTACTATAAATACATTATTAGTATTTATGGTTTTTATATAGCAGGAGGTAAATGACTCTGCGGGCGAAATATGACTAAGTTTTAGTTTAGTCTATAAAAGTTTAAACTCCAAAGCTGATCGTATGAAAGAAAACATGAATCATGGTTAGTACGAAAAACTAAAATTACTGTTTAATATAGCTAGCGGCTTGAATAACTGTATGTTGTAGATAATTTAAGGTTTTATTTCAAAATAAAAATAATTATAAATTAAATATTAACATTTATATTATAATGATTGCAAGGAAAAAGGATTTTCGTTGTATTTGAACGCGAGAGTAGTTGAAAATTATAATGATTTACTAAGTTTGCCATCCCTAATCCGCAAGCTTTACCGGACCGGTGCGGTGTATTCCGACTTTCTCCGATAACCGGACCACCGGCCAACGACAATCGTACACACGGCTACACATCAAGCTATACATTTCCAGTTTACGCTGATCTCGCACTGTACGGAAATCCTATACAATGCCAGACCAGCTTATACTGGAAATGTATAGCTTGATGTGTAGCCGTGTGTACAATTAAACATTACAAACCGATAATTTCTTAAATATTGCAGGATTTAATAACGCAATAAGAAACAGTATTAAGTAAACAATTTCGCCTTGACTCTCTTTTGGATTAACGAACACAATTGGAAAGGATTGGAGCGATTAAAGTAAAGCCCAAAGTAAACAAAATGTTTTAAAACAGTTTTATTCGCCATTCAATTAGTGATTATCCACTACCTATTACATCAATCAATCCTGGTAATTAAATCAATTTAATTATCAGGATTATCGTTGTTAAATCAGCTTCAGTATTAGCCGGGCAGAAGCGTTGTATTTTAGGAACTGTTTTTGCCGTTTTTTTTACTTTTTATCTCGAATGACCAATAAGTAATAAGTGAACCAAGCGTCAGCTGACGCCCGCGGTGGGTGTAGGGTCGGAGCGTTATGGAAGTAGTAAAAAAATAAAGCCAAAATGCCATGCTGAAACTTTATTCAAAAATAAATAGTGGACATCATACTGAACTGAAAAAAAGTCAGCTGCATGATGGAGGGGAACTACGCGTCAGCTGCTCGCATGAACTTGAATAAAAAACACAATCAATAAAGTTTTATTAGTCATATAAGATCAACTATCGATCTCAACCGGCTTTTGTATTTGCAACGCTACCGCTCGGACCATATACAAGGTTAAGGTTTTACTCTTACTTTTATTGTACAAACATGGTTCTTCTTTCGATGATCTATAAACCTGGAAGAAGTAAGTACAATGTCTTGTTTTCCACTGATTTAAATGACTTTTTACAATAACGGAAACCAAGAGAAAAAAAAGGTATTGACGTGTAACAAGTTCTCTCGAACATGGTAACATTGCAAACCACAGTGACAGGTAAAGTTGTTGTTAAATCGGACTTCTCTTTAAAAAGTTTATGCGGGGACATAAATATAAAAAAATACATGGGTAGAGAACCTCCTTCGATTTAAAATAATGTGAACACTGCAATTTTGCTCAGAGCTTTTGAATTTCCGCACGGAGGCCGTGTGTATAATTTCCTTTGCATTCTGAAACTAGTGATCTTAAAATAAGTCTGCAAGTACATTAATGAGGTTCTAAATGAGTTGGTATATTTTAAGCTTTAGTACCAATGTGTAAATTAGATACAACATCACACAACTTTTACGATGCAAATGGAAACCTTTAAACTTTTTGTGCTGTCATTTATATAATTTTGATCGTAAATTATCAACACATTTAATGACGCACTTTGTCATTCATCAATCAGTTTGTAAAAGGATATTTATGGTAGACTAGCTTTTGCCAGCGGCTTCGCCCGCGCGCAAAAAAAAAGACTTTCCATACAAACTTTCATTCCCTATTTACCTTCCTTAGGGGTTGAATTTCGAAAAATCCTTCCTTATTCCTTGTCTACATTATAAAGGGAACCTCTGTGCAAATTTCAGCTTTCTAGGTCCAAGGGTTTGGGCTGGGCGTTGATGAGTCAGTGAGTCAGTCAGGACTTCTCTTTTTATTTATATACAGAAGATATTATCTGCTATCTAAAAGGTTTATAAATTTAAATTTCCAGTGTCTTTTATTAACAAATAACCTGAAGGACACCACGATAAAGTTACTTTATTTAGTCCACCCACATACTCGTAGTAAAGACTGAAGACTGATGCAGCTGAACGTTTTCCACAATTTCTACGAACCGATATCTTAGAAATTATCTAGATGTCGGAGTAAAAATCTCTCGAGGGCCTGAAATACAATAACTGGTGGTTATCTAGATATGACGTTACAGGTCATCGTTCATCGCTTGAATTTATTTACATTACATATTGCACCGTCTATAGATAAAATAATATTTTATTTATATAAAGCCTGAATATTTCCTACACTAGAATTAAAAAAAAGAAAAGTGTTTGTTTTTACCCAACTGCGGCGAACTCCAAAATAAGGATTATTAATATTCGAGAACTAGTAGCGTCGTCGCTCGCAATTCAGGATTTTTCCAAAGACGTCTAAACGTCTTTCAAAAACCTTATATCCTAACCAAGTGTATGGTCTGAAAGGTAACAGACATATAGAGTTACTTTCGCATATTATATTAATATCTAGGGATATAGAGCAAGAACTGAAATTATGTCGCGATTATTTGTAGATGCTATGTAGGGTGGAAACCAACCTCACCTAGAGGAAAAATAATCTAAATACTGTAGATCGATAGCAAATATTAATCATCGGAAACATTCTTTTATCTTTTAAAAGAGACAATCTTCATTTCAAGACTTTTTAAAAATTCGCTTGTCACACTCGGAAATCGAACCAGTTATAACCCGACAAAAGAACACCATTTAATAAGTCATATTTTATACTTCTTAATTCGTAAATTATTGAAACATTTTTTCAAGCTTACTGATGTTAAACCACTAATTTTATTGTACTTACATGTGCTTGTGACGGTAATATTTGAATGTCTCACGTTTAAGCAAATGACCGGATTAAGTAGGTTAATTCCGGTTTCCTAACAATTGGTTGTTAACATTATCTTCCGCGATTATTAAGTATAATTTTGTAAGATAAGCCCTGGGAACTAATTTAATAAATAATTAATGTTTCGGGCAATTGTGATAATTTAGATTTGATTTGTGATAAGATCAAGCGGTGTTACCGTAATAAATACAAATAGGTAATGTCACTGTCTCATTAAATAAGTAATAACATATTCTTGCACTGCAATAGTGCGTACTATGCCTAGAAGTTTCTATTTCTACTAATTAGTCTGTGGTAAAAAAAATCACACTATGAAATCCTGAAAACTTACAAGGTAAAAATATTTTAGGAGCCATTCATTGCTAGTTCGCAATCTCGTAACATGTGACTGGGCATTCTACAACTTCTACATATATGATTCGCCTTGGCTTTTGTAAACAGCGACGGACTCTTACAAAAAAATTACTAGGAATTCCAACAAGTAACAAAGACAACTGACAGAGACATCGCTGTAATATATTATATTGTATTTTATATATTATAAGCCTATATTTTCCCACTGAAGGGCAAAGGCTTCCCTTCCCTCCTTCCACTTTTCGCGATCTAGTGCGATGGTAGACCAATTCTTTGTGAAAGAGTCCAGGGGGTCTAAAACGGCCACTTTAGCAGTTCATAATAGGAATTGCGTCAAAAAGCGTAAATGACCTTTCATAATAGTAACAGCGTCTGGGACCATTAAGGAAAATAGATCATAGGTAAGTAATAATAGGAAAACAATATGAATTGCGTTAAATTCGTAAAATGGTCACAGACGCAGTTACCTACTATTTTGAAAGGTCAATTCATATTCTGATCTGCTAAAGTGGCCACTTTAGACCCCCTGCTCTTAAAGTAACGTGCGTATATTGTGTTACAAAAATCATACATCTCCAAAGTATTTAAGGAAAGACTTGATGCTGCCCACAAGCATTACTTCACAAGATGTAAATAATGTGAAGTGCATCATCATCTCCGTGAACAGATGGGCTGCATCACTCAACAACTACTTAGGTACTAATCCCCAATGCCAGAGAAAGTGGGTCTTGTTTCGTAAGATCAATGACTGTGTATACAAACATATACATAGATGTGTCTTAGATTGTGTTTGTACACCATGTATTATAAGTACTGTCGAACAAACAGGTTGGTGTTCAGGTGAAAATACGACACTGCCAATACTGAGTATTTTATTGATTACGTTGTAATTAAACTTTAAAGCTTTTACTAAAGAGAGTGGACATCATCTACCGAACCTTTCCCCAAATAAGTTGGGGTCGGCTTCCAAACTAGCCGAATGCAGCTAACTACCAGTATATTACATGGAGTGACTGCCTATATGTGACCTCCACAAGTTCCACAACCCAGTTAGTCATCATCATCACCCAGTTAGTATGTACATACAATTCATCTTGGTTATGTTGAGAAATTACCCCCACGTCCATCAGCTGACTATGATGACGGCATGGTTTACTCAGTGGCTGCGCAAATGGCAATGGGTTCCACTCCCGCACGGAGCAAATATTTGTATGGCCTACGGGTATTTGTTCCGGATCTGGCTGTTTGTGTATGTGCGTTTGAATGTTTGTAAACGCATCCACGATACAGGAGAAATTTCTAGTATGTGGCAAGTTATTAAAAGAAAAGAAAATACCTATAGCTTCCTGTGTACTTACTTAATTGTTTGACTGTACATATCATAAGATGAACATCTGTAGATTCGCACCTGTGCTCATTGTTTTAGCCCTCATATAATTAATCTTGCTGATGCATTTCGTTGGCATGACTATTGATAGCTATGAATCATAATGAGTAGCTAATCTTATTAATTTATTATGTTCTTGCAACAGTGTTTACACAAGCAGTTGCCTCATTTTCTACACTATCAAGAATGTTTAAAAGCGAAATAATCATTTGAATGGATTTGCTACTAAACCACCAATGTACCACACATACCACTCTCTTTTTTTCCGCTTGACATCTCCCAGGTCAGCCTATGAGACTGGCTTCTGATTAACCGTACAATCCTGTGGATGCCTTGAATGTAAGGCCATACCACTCTCATCTCAGTCTTAACATTTAGTTCGTTCATAAATGTCAGAAATCAAACTTAACTATAATTATGGGTAATAAAATCAAAAGATACACGAACATATCGACAAATTGTTGACACCTCATCCGGTTACAACCTAATTGGAATCCTAAATATAATTGCACTCTAATTATACTTCAAAATAACATATTACAAAAGTAACGACAAGACTCTTGCTTTCGATAGTACAACTTTCGCCTACCACATTTTTTTCTGAATATAATTTATTGCGACAGTCCAAAACATATGAGTGATATTAAATAACTTCTGCATTCGTAACATCAAAGTAATTAACTGCTTTAAAAACGTCGCTTTAGGCGTTAATAAATAAAAGTATCAAATAAATATTTGCATTGATAATTAAAATTTATAGCCTAAGTAGTCCATTTGCTTCTCTCTGCTCTTGGCTGTTTCTTTGTTCCTGGTGCTGATCCTGGGTTCAATTCCCAGAACGGGCAAAGTTATTATTATTTATTTATTTAATATGGGCTTACTCTTGACCTCAATCTTGCCCTAAGGGCAAAGATGAGGTCGACGATGGAACGAGCTTACCTAGAAGAAGCCTATTTTTTTTTTATTTTTTTAAAAACGTTGCCCCACACTAGGAATTTCTCCTGTATCGTGGGTGCGTTTACAAACATTTAAACTCACATACACAAATACCCAGACCCGGAACAACTATCTGTAGGCCATACAAATATTTGTTCCGTGCGGGGATCGAACCCGCGACACGCAGCGCAGCAGTCCAATCGCTCAGCCACTGCGCCAACCGTGTCGTCATTTACTCGCGACTTAAATATGTAGATAGGGGTTAAGTGTTATGAATTTCTCAGTAATTAGCAGCCACGGAGTCTGGATTAGATGCCCGGTTGATGAATCGCCCTCTATAACACGGGAACTAAACATAACTGTCCATATTAGGTCCGCCTCTGCCTAACCTGGTGATTACAGGTGATTACACTTCTCCAAATAAACGTTTGAAGATCTAGGCTACATTTTGAATACTAAATAAGCTCTGCCGAAGTCTCGACGATGCAAGCAAATGGCACCTGTCCGGTCCAAAACGTGGTTCCTATTTCTATACGTGACTTCGAGCTCAGCCAATTTATAGCACCAGTACAAAACCGGTTGAAACTCGGCGAGGGAATAAAAGCGAAAACCTTCGGGCAGGTTAGCGAATGGATTTTTCAAAAGTGCTTTTGTTCTGTCCATAATTTTGCCGCAAAAAGACTTTTATTGCGCTTAATTTATGTCCCTGTTACTCGTTTTGGTAAGAACTTACTGATAACTCAAGTGATCTATACGAATGGATAATATTGAAGTGTCTGTTTGTTATTTCAAGAGTTTCAAAATAACAGCTTTTTAATGAATGCATTTATGAAAGCAACATTTATGATACCAACTTATTAGTACATTGTTACCTTAGGGGTGAAAGGAACTTATTTAGTCCCGAGACGGGGTTTGGCGCCTGAGCGCAGCGAGGGCGCTAATAGTTCGAGGGACTAAATAAGTCTTTAACCCGAGGTAAACACTGTGCTTTTCATTACGAATACAAGGAAAGTTGATGGGAATAGGCTTGCGCCCAATTACCTAAATCGAAAGAAAGAAAAAGTATTTATTGGTTTCACACAGGACAAAAAAAAATTACAAAAAAAATAAAAAAGCAAACATAAGAGAAACACTTATAAAGTCGGTTAAATCTAATCGGTGGATGGCAATAGGCTTGCTCCTAATTACATCGGTTGATGGCAATAGGATTGCTCCTAATTAGATTTGTTGATGGCAATAGTCTTGGTTCTAATTACATCGGTTGGTTACATCAGTTGATGGCAATAGGCTTGCTCCTAAATACATTGGTTGATGGCAAAATGCTTGCTCCCAATTACCTAAACCGGTAGATGGCAATAGGCTTGCTCCTAACTACATTGGTTGATGCCAATAGGCTTGCCTCAATTACATCGGTTGATGGTAATAGGCTTGCCCCCAATAACATCAGTTGATGGTAATAGGCTTGCTCCTAATTACATTGGTTGATGGCAATAGGCTTGGTCCCAATTACATCAGTTGATGGCAATGGGCTTGCTCCTAATTACATTTGTTGGTGGCAATAGGCTTGCACCTAATCACATCAGTTGGTGGCAATAGGCTTGCTCCTAATTACATTGGTTCATGGCAATAGGCTTGCTCCCAATTACATCAAATAATTAGACAGCTGTCAGTAGAAAGCGATTCTCCCTAGGGCTGAAAAGTAGTACTTTCAACCCGCTCCACAGGCATGTTATGACCTACTTTCAGAGTATGAGTAATGAAAAATAAATATAAAGCTTTATTTTTTATTTTTAACTGTCAGTCTTTTTGTTCCGGACTTCCGGCTAAGCTCCAAAACGGCAGGATCGATTTTGCGAGACTTTTACTGGTAGTAATTTTGGCTACTTTCATAATAAAAAAGGATTTAGAAAGATATCCGTGCAAAAAAATTAAACCCCTGAAATTGTTAATTCATAAATCATACTATCACACGGATGAGATCGCGTGTAATAGCTAGTGGTAAATAAAATTAGGGACATACTGTTAACGTCTGTGCCAGTAGCCCATCAGTAGGTCACGCCAGGCTTACTATATTATTATACATCATCTTATAATGAATATCAATTTACGTTTCCACCCTATTTAACGTAAGAAGCACCAGAAGGCCTGCATACACCATTAAATAAAACGATCGTTAAATACGATCCCTAACGAGGTCCAGTTACTGAACATCTCATTCTCATTAAAACAGTCATAAAGATGAGAGCACACTAAACTTTCTTAGTACTTACCTCTGGTTTTAATGACATATGTCTGGTTTATCAAATTGATTTATCTCCAGACATGACGTGTTGTCTTGAACCGCAAAACCTGCGTGTCGCCGGTCGGTAAACCGCAGTTTTACTCATTGTGCCACTAACCTAGTTGGTATGCGGCTTCCGTACTGCGCATGCGATTAGTTTAAATGATTTCGGTGGAACTTTGCCTCGAAATTTACAAGTTCAACGTTTCCATTAAATTTTCTGAATTAATATTTTTTTAGGTTTACTTGATTAGCAAGCTAAGTTGGGTTTTCAAAGCATGCAGCCATCTCATAGTAAAGCCACATTTTTTTAACGATACAAGTAAACTACTTGAATTACAATTATTGGCGGTAATCGCTAGCCCATTTTAAATATAGCATATTTGTCGTATATTCATGGGGAAGTGTGCATAGCGTGAATTTTCCCAAAATTCTCTAAATTTTTCTAAACAATCAAATTAAGCGAGCAGTGGTGGCCCAGTGGTGGCGGCCCCGACTTACGAACAGTGAGTCGTGGGTTCGAACCCCGTCAGGCGCATTACTTTGTGTAATTTATTTCATCACCACTGCTCCCAAAACTGTGAAGGAAAACATCGTGAGGAAACCGGCATGTCTTAGAACCAAAAATTCGAAGACATGTGACATCTACCAATACGCACTGGGCCCGCGTGGTAGATTATAGCCCATCACTCTCCTAGAGAGGAGGCCTGAGTCCCTGCAGTGGGAACATTATAGGCTGTTGATGATGAATCAAATTAAAAATCACTAGGTTAAACCCGTAACTTCGCTCGCGTGAAACACATTCTTTGGCAGTCTGCAATGCTTTACATTAGTGAAATAATAGTTGGAAATCAGATGAGTAGTTTCGGACAAAAAATTCTAATCCCAAAATACCACAAACACGAACATAGAAAGCTCTAATGTAGTTTTACAGTACTTACCTACATTTATAAAATGTTGACTATCTCTCCAAGTAGTATAATCAATATTATTGTGGTACGAAACAGTTTAATAATGGTATTTTTTCTGTTGTTTCAGGCAAACTGGTTCAAAGCGCAGCAGTACTGCAGGTTCCACGGCATGCACCTGGCTTCCGTCTCCTCGCAGCAGGAGAACGACAAACTGGAGCAGTACGTAAAGGACTCAGGTAAATATGTAATACCCATGTAAACTATGCCAATATCAACCTTATCGCATGTTCTACAGATTATAGTTTTCGTTGAATACCTTAATATTGAATACCGTACCCAGAAAGACCAGGTGGTCTTTCTGGGTAAGGTACACTTCCTTAGCTTCTGCGTTCGGGGCTCTGCGAGGTGGATTAAGGCCTACTCCCTCGGACATAAGTCAAAGAGCCCAGCAGTGGGAATTTTGTAGGCTGATTAAGCTGCTCTATCAGGCTTACCGAGTGCAAAAAATGGGTTTGGATTGCCGAAATGTTTCGTATCTTCGCCCAAAACGATTCGATACATATTGTAATAACCTCATTGATCAACGGATTTCCATGATTTCCATGTAATAATTTCCAGTCAGTGCATTTTACAGAGGAAATACCAATGTGTAGGTAATCAAACTGCATACAACCACGCCATAGTTTCCGTTTGCAAGGCAAAATAATTTCTCAACTAATATTTTACTTATATCTTTTCCAGGTTATGGCCGCGAACACTTCTGGACTTCAGGCACTGACTTGGCTGAAGAAGGCAGCTTCTTCTGGATGGCCAACGGCAGACCACTGACCTTCGTAAACTGGAACGCAGGCGAGCCCAACAACTTCCGCTACGAAAATGGAGAAGAAGAGAACTGCTTGGAACTTTGGAACAGAGACGACAAAGGTCTTAAGTGGAACGACTCTCCTTGCTCTTTCGAAACCTTCTTCATCTGCGAAGTGAGGTCCGATTGATGACCCCTGCCGCTAGATGTCTTTAGTTGTTGTGTGATTGTAAAGTAGTGTGCTAGATGTCGCCATTTGTTACATTACTGCCCGCAGCTGCGTCTGCGCTGATTAATTTTCGAAACTATTGTAATAGTTTCGTGAAAACTGGACCCTGACCAACTGTTTTAAATGTAGGGAGTTTTTTCCTACAAAACTGAGAATCTTCTGATCTCTATAATTTCTAGCTTGCTTCTAATAAATAGTGCTGAAAATAGAAAATAGAAACGGTTAGTAAGTAATGTTGTAATGAACAAACCAAATGAAGTAGCAATGCATTAGTATGTTCGTATGTAAAAACAACATTTTTGTTTGTTATTTTTATTTTTATATTATAAAATCGAAGCAATTGGTCACTTTCTATCAAAATTATTTCTAATTATCAAGAAAAACGTTCGGTCAGTATAGATAGGTAACGATAAGTTAATATTTGATTATTTATTGTTTTATTTACGACTTCAATTGGGTCGTATTCGGTAAGGGTTAAAATTAAAGGAATTGCAATAGATCTGGAAACTGTAACTTCTCTTATTTTATGAAATGATCACTGCCTAATGATCATAAGATGAACCTCCGAGCTTTCGCTCAAAGGGACACGTGGTGTCCATAGTCAAACATAGTGGGTAAATAAACTATAGTTACCGTAGATATAAATGTATAAAATAGTCTTAAGTACAGACAATAAAACTCTTTTAAGTAATTCTTAAGTTTTTTACTTCCGACAACCTTTTTTTACAAGATAATTATAACACACACCGATGGCGGATGTGACTACCTCGTTGGTTTAGTGGTCACAAGCGCGACTGCTGTACATTAAGTTCGGGGTTCGATTCCTAGGTCGGGCAAAGAATTTGTGTTCGGATGATGGCAAAAGGCTCTCCCCTGGTACATACTTAAACGTAGACTTAAACTTTAACTGGCGAAATCTAGGTATTGTACTAATTGGTACAACTCTGCTTAACCTTTCAGGGAATACAGGCGTGATCATACTGTACATACGTAAGTACATTACCATCAGAATTCTACGTTTGTTGTATTCTGCGTTTGTTGTTTGTCCGACACAAAATTGCAGGTACAGTAAATAAGGTTCTACAGTACAGTATGATACCAGTTGACCAAAGAATTGACACTCATTCAATTAGTTGACGATATGATAATTTATTGTCAATGACCAACTAAAAGATGCTTATAAAACAGGAACTTTTGATGAAAGAAAATGGCACGAGCATTTACACAGAAATAAGTGGTTAATATAGTTGCAGACAACAGAACGCCGCGCGCCGCCTGCTACGATTCTAGCTTACACCTTTTGCCTTGTCCACGTTCATACATCTGGGTCATACATACACACCTGTCCTACAAAAGGCATCAATGAATCTATTTCATTCGAATTCATTTTTTTTTAATTCAAAATTCTTGTTCACAACCCCCATACAATCAGCACAAAAACACTATATTCCTTCCAAGGTTTTTAAATTTTCCATTCGACTGCAAACAACGACAATCTTACATTCTACCCACCGGTTATTTCCTGCAAATTTCATGCGTCCGCCGCCTTGCGGGTGGCGTATGTAAATGAAAGGCCGAGTCTGGGGGTGTTGGGGGCGAAAGGGGGCGGGCGTTCGGGGTGAGTGAAGCACGTGCTTCGAAACTTATTAATAACCAAGTCACGTGTCTTGCGAAGCCTTCGTGCCTCTAGTACTCGACGCCGCGCTTCGGAAATCACTGATATTATTCAGTATTTATTAAATTGTTGAAACAAGGGTACGTAGTGAGTTTGTGATTGTTTTTCGTTAAAATATTGTGTCTGTTATTGCCGTTCTCAAAAGATATACCTACGTCAATCGTGATAACACATTTAATTAAAAAAAAAAAAACTGTCTCCTCTTTGACAATAGAAAATTTTCCCAGAAAAGTGTCCCACCGTTTGTTCGGTCTATAGACGACATTGATTTTAAATGTAATTTCTTGAAACCAATTAAAGCAGCTAAGGTACACAGATAGGCACACAGATTGACAATCACATTCACAACATCACGCCAGTAATTTGTCATCATCATCATCATTTCAGCCGAAAGACGTCCACTGCTGGACATAGGCCTCCCCTAAGTGTCGCCACATTGACCGGTCCCGTGCGTCTCGCATCCAGCGGATCCCCGCAACCTTCACCAGGTCATCGGTCATACCGCCTGTAAGCAGAAATAAATGGTACAACCATCTTACGTAGGTTTAAAGGGTGTAATAAAAATGAAGCCGAAACGCAGTTGTGTTCCCCATCATTGAGAACTTTTTTTTTGTACCATACCTGGAAACGTTCCTATTACGAAGAAATTGGAGGACAAAGCTCCAACTTTTTCACGATTTTTTTTTGCAGTAAAACGTGATTCTACAACTTTCTTAAGTCACTGCAATAGTTTTTGCTTAGAGTTACTTATAAAATATTTAGATATTTGTATGGTATATACAGATCGTTTCGGGTCTGGGTGTCTGAGTTTAAATGTTTGTGAACGCACCCACGCTATAGAAAAAATCCTAGTGTGGGGCAACGTTTTATTTAATAAAAGAGAGAGGAGTTGACGGCTTCCTGATAGGCCCGTTTACACCTTTATATTTAAAACTGTTTTTACCCGACTACGGCAAAGCCAAAGGAGGGTTATGATTTTGACTGGCTATGTATGGATGTATGTTTGTATGTACGTATGTGAGTATCTTCATCTGTTCCCTCATAGCTTCTAATCTACTTATCGGAACTCGACATATGAGGTATCGTTAGAACCATCTTAATTTTCCGCTGAACATAGGCTACGTGACGTGTCACAAAAAGCGATTTGGCGCCCTCTAGCGGACAAAAAGTAAGGCTTAAAAAATAAAAATGGAGATAAATACGCCGTGTTTGGTATCATTTCAAACTCACTTGTACATTTCCAAAATATTGCTCAAATTAAAAATCACACCCTCTAGCGGACAAAAAGTCAAGAGTAAAAAAAAATATTTAACACCAAAATAGTTTAAATAAAAAAAAGTTGATGTGGCACTCGGAGACTGCCGCGGTAAAGCTATTGCATAAAAGTGTCATAACATTGAAAAATATGAAAATTATTTATTTTATTTTAGATATTTTATAAGAAAACGAATCGTTTTCAAAGACCGATTCGCAGAATAGTAATGCAAAAACCAATAAAACGTATGATAGATGCGTAATAATAATAAAATGAATGTATATAGAGTACTCGAGGAGTACTCACTCATTATCTTTCACTATTTTGACTGGCCTGTTGGTCTAGTGGTTAGTGACCCTAACTGCTATGCCGGAGGTCGTGGGTTCGATTCCCACCCAGGACAAATGTTTGTGTGATGAGCACGATCATTTGTTCTGTGTCTGGGTGTAATTTATCTATAATATGTATGTATTTAAAAATATATAAGTATGTTTATCAGTTGTCTAGTACCCATAACACAAGCTCTGCTTAGCTTGGGACTAGATGGCGTTGTGTGATAGTTGTGGAATATTATATATTATATTATATATTATATATTTTTTCCTGACTTTCTTCATTCATAAATGCACTTTGTTTATTCATATTTAAAACACTTTGTACACAAATTATACGAGTAAGAATATTTTAGAAGGAGAAAGCAGAGAGACAAAACAGAAAAACTTTACACTTTTACACGTGAGGTTATAAATTATTTAATTTGACAACCTCAGTTGACAATCTTGTTATTTTCCGTAACCATAGCAACCTGGTTGAATACTGAATCATGATCATATTTTCGTTACGGAATTTCTGGATTCGCTCTCCACGCTCAAGGCCCGCGATAGAAGCTATGCAATAGCTTAAAAAAGTAAAAAACTAAAACCCGACGACGACAAAAAAAACGACGCTGAAAAAGTATGAAACAAGATTTTCAGGTTAGAACAAAAAGAAAAGCCGTAGTCACACGTTATAGGTACCAACCTAAACACTTTAGTACCGTATGACTACGGCTTTTCTTTTAATCTATTGCATAGATTCTATCGCGGGCCTTGAGTTGAGCGTGGAGAGCGAATCCAGAGATTTCCTAACAAAAATATTCAGGATTCAGTATTCAGTACTCAACCAGGTTGCTATGATTACGGAAAATAACAAGGTTGTTAACTGAGGTTGTCAAATTAAATAATTGTTTGTCTCTTTGCTTTCTCCTTCTAAAATATTCTTACTCGTATAATTTGTGTACAAAGTGTTTTAAATATGAATAAACAAAGTGCATTTATTAGTGAAGAAAGTCACGAAAAAATAGTGAAAGAAAATGAGTGAGGAGTGAGTACTCTATATACATTCATTTTATTATTAGTACGCATCTATCATAAGTTTTATTGGTTTTTGCATTACTATTCTGCGAATCGGTCTAAAACGATTCGTTTTCTTATAAAATATCTAAAATAAAATAAATAATTTTCATATTTTTCAATGTTATGACACTTACGTCAAGGGCAAAGAAGGAACATGGGTTCGGTTTTTAGTCAGTAGAAGTCTGACACTCCCCTTCGCTCTGCCCAAGAGCGGGGGGGGTCATTCGATGATTTTCCACCCACCAAAAAAAAAAAAAAAAAAAAAAAGGCTGTCAATACTTTTTCTTTTAAATTTTCTGTCATAGAGTTTCTTACTAGCTTAGTCTATGAAGGTTAGTTTTGATTTATATAATGTACATCGCGCGAAATTCGAATCGTTATTTTTGTTCAAATTTTTTGAATGAATAATTATTTTGGTGTGTAATTACACTATTAATACCTAATTATTTATACCTATTATTGCATAAGTTGATAAAAAATGCTATGCAATAGATTTACCGCGGCAGTCTCCGAGTGCCACACGTTTTTTTTGTTCTATCCTGAAAATCTTGTTTCATACTTTTCAGCGTCGTTTTTTTTGTCGTAGTCGGGTTTTAGTTTTTTACTTTTTTTAAATCAACAATCTAACATCAGAAACATAAATCAAAGCCCCATATCAATAAAATATAATACCCACCTATTCACATAGATAAGTGTTTATACCACCGCCCGCTCTGAACGGAAGCCGCCCGCCCTGCCGCATCCACCCGCCCCCGCCCTACACTTGCAGTTTCGAACTAAATAACACACTGTTATGCAACCCGTTTTGTGATGTAGTTATGATGCCCTGTTTATTTATAAGGTTTAGTTCATTTTGAAGATAGTTTAAAGGCTGAAGTAACTTGCAGTTTGTTGGTAGAGTTTTTGTGTGTGACGCGGTTACTTTTTACCCGACTGAGGAGTGTAATATATTTATAAGGCTGTAAATGTATGATTGTTTTTTTACCCGACTACGGCAAAGCCAAAGGAGGGTTATGATTTTGACTGGCTATGTATGTATGTATGTATGTATGTATGTGTGTATCTTCATCTGTTCCCTCATAGCTTCTAATCTACTTATCGGAACTCGACATATGAGGTATCGTTAGAACCGTCTTAATTTTCCGCTGAACATAGGCTACGTGACGTGTCACAAAAAGCTATTTGGCGCCCTCTAGCGGACAAAAAGTAAGGCTTTTAACCTAAACACTTTAATACCGTGTGACTACGGCTTTTCTTTTTGTTCTATCCTGAAAATCTTGTTTCATACTTTTTCAGCGTCTTTTTTTTGTCGTAGTCGGGTTTTAGATTTTTACTTTTTTTTTTATGGCGCTATAGACATCTTTTTTGATGATTCTTCCTTCAATCGATTTCTCTACCTGCCGCGCTCAGAGATGTGTAATGATTACTTAAGCTTAGTAAAAATTTGGCATTCAAAACCTTTACTAAGTGACGGCTTAATTAATCATGAAATGTCTCTGATCGCGGCAGTTAATCTTGTGAGTGTCACTAAAGACATGACAGTAATCATTTGATTAACATCATTTTAATTGGGTATCATTAAATAGATATTTGATAAAAAAAATAGATTTTTCATATAATTTTTCATATCGAATGCCCATTTAGGATTTGTAACGATTTAAAGTTGGTTATTCGAAACGATAAATCATATAATAAACGCAAAAAATCAAAAAGTTGCCCTCACTTGGCAGTGAGGTAATTGCAGTTGGTCTAGTGGTCGCAAGCGCGACTGCTGAGCAATGAGGTCCTGAGTTTGATCCCTGGGTTGGAAAAAGTACACCTAAATAAACTCCCGCCCTTTTCCCATGGGGGTACCTAGGCATAAACCACAGAACGCCACTTGCTACGATCTTTACATCCTTTTGCCTCGTCCTCATTTATACATCTGGTCATACACGCACGCCGGTTACAAGTACTACGCACCTGTCGTTTCTGAAGAACGGCACCAATAAGATCGGGAAAAGTGTCATTTGGATTTTCCATAAGAAAATTCTCAGAAAAGTACCAGTAAGTCCTCGATTATTTCTTAAAAATGCTTTTCAATTTATCACTCACTTTCACAAAAGCAGGAAGCACTCTTTCTGATGCAGGAAGCCCATGTGTTCTTCAATCACAAAACCGTATTCAACGAAAACCGATCTTATTCAAACGTAAAAGCAGATGACTCATCAACAACAAAACCTTTCGTCCCTAAATCCTCATACAACAAAGACATTTACACTTTACGACAAGTGCAACATACAGAGACCATCTAATCCACTAAATTCTCGCAACCTTCCCTGGACTATCATTGCAGCCCATCGAGGTTCCTACTCATTTCCGCAGCCGGCGGCAATCAGACCCATAAGCCCCTGAATCCGTATCACGCTAACTTAAACCCTAACGGTCTGAAATAAGGTTTAGATTGTGTTGTGTTTATAGGCCCTGAAGTTGTTGTTGGTATCAGCACACGATGGCTTTGTTTTCACGCGAATTTGAACCTCAACACGAATGTGGAAGGTGGGTTTTTTCGTGTGGATACCATGAAGTGCCTGTTTCTTCAGTCAAGGGAATGAAAACCTTGCTGTGTTGTAATAAAGTTGGGTTTGTAAGGTGTGTAAAGGGAAGTTTATTGCAGCGTAAGGCTGGATACCTCGGGGCATATAGTTAGATTGAAGATATTAGTGTGGATATTTGTGTGTTTAGCCGTTTGTTATCATTCAAATGTCTGTTTGTTTGTTTTTCGGTTTATCTTTTAGAGGGTGCTTCGACTCGCTATTCATAAATATGCCTGAAAGCAATTTTTCTGAAGAAACACTCGACTTTCTCATATATTAGCTGTGGGGTTGAATCCCCCTCTGAATAAATAACAATCAGCAAGAATTTGGTTACTGTACATTGAAACATCTTGCCTATCATAATATTCATTGATGATTTCTTCAGTTGATCCTGAAATAACTACAGGATTATGCTGTTTCATAATATGTATTAAATGAAAATAACCTAAATCATTGGGATTTCTAAATCAATGAATTCATATAGTGCAAACATGACCACAAAGGAACGCTTTAAAAAAAACCTCTAAATTAACTACATAAATGATGAATGTTGACAATTTTTACCAATGAAAAATCTCGGTAAGCAGGTGGCTTCTTTTTTAAAATTTCGCGATATCTTCCGAAGTAATCCCGTTTTACCCCAGCTCCCCCAATTTTCTGACCAGGAACACATAACTTAAAAGGACAGGTATACAAGTCCTTTTTGCCCAATATACTTTAACGTGCACGAGGGAAATCAGACAAACCACGGCGTGATTGGCATGTTTATGTTACCCCTAATAAATATAACATGTTCTTTTTGACCTAATACAAAATAAAGGATAAAGGACACAGATAACATAAAAGAACAATAGGAAATAAGGTGACACCTAAGTGATTGGCCAAATAAAAGCGCAATATTCTTTTCCAAATTATGTTGGCGTCGCCGTCGTTTCCCAATCTAACCGCATGCATCTGAATACCAGTATTTTTATCATCATCATCATCATTTCAACCGAAAGACGTCCACTGCTGGACATAGGCCTCCCCTAAGTGTCGCCACATTGACCGGTCCCGTGCGTCTCGCATCCAGCGGATCCCCGCAACCTTCACCAGATCATCGGTCGACCTAGTGGGAGGCCTTCCAACGGTCTTCCGGTTCGCGGTCGCCACTCCAGAACCTTCCGGTCCCATCGGCCAACCGTTCTGCGAGCAATGTGCCCTGCCCACTGCCACTTAAGCTTGGCAATTCTTCGGGCTATGTCGGCAACCTTGGTTCTCATGCGGATGTCCTCATTTTTGATTCGATCACGCAAGGAAACTCCGAGCATAGCCCTCTCCATTGCCCTTTGGGTGACCAGTATTTTACATGGAGTGAATGCCTACCTCACCTGTTGTCTGATGTCAGACTTTTACGACACCTGTTACAACTGTCAAAGATCTGCAACTGACAGCCCTGATCATTTACGTGCTGTCCAAGGCACGGAGGCAACTCATTATGTAATGAGTAAAAGAATTAATCCACGGACCAATCTAGCCAACCACGGCTTAACATAAAGATCGACCCTAGCGGCTGGTATTATTTATCCACGAACTCGAATAATTTGTATGCGTTTATTTTGATCATTCTTTTACCCTGATGTATTTTGGCGTCCGCGTAAGTTGACTTCTTCTTCCATACGTCTTCTCGATCAATCGTGACCTCAGTAGATTCTTGCCATATACACACTGTAATATTACACCTGTAATCCCCGAAGGGATAAGCAAAGGTGTACTTAATGTTCACAACATATTCCGTATTCCTCGGTATCACCTGCCCGTACCACACAACTTATCAGTCACTTTGGTGACGCTTTCAGTCTGTATTTAAATGTCGGTATTTGTGTAAATGGGCATTAGTCCACGTAGTAGCCGCCTTTCAAAGCACTGTTTCGTCATCATTGTTTGTTTACGTGAAAAAAGAAAAAATATTGAGCCGCCTATTTCTTTACGTAATCCTTGCCAAGACGAGCGAACGCAAAAGTTAATTGGTCACCCCCTTGGTTATTTGTATGCGTCAGGGGTACCTACCCTTGCCGAATAATTAAGATGTCGTAACACTGAATTCCGAATTGCCGCCCCTAAAACAACTTTTTTACGCGGAATGTAATGGCATGATTAAGAAATTGTTTTTCATGTGCCTAGAATTACCAAGTTGTAATTAAAAGTGCATTCAAATAAAGTAGGCACCTTAACACAACATCACGCCTGCAACCCCCAAGGCTTAGCCAGAGGAGTGCAATACGTCATTACGAAAGTTACAACGTCGAATCACACGGCGCCGAATGTTTGCGACAACGAATACTGTGAGTACGAAAGCACGCAGCGACGAATCAGAGCTTTCCCAAGTCTATTGCTATAGGCTGGAGCTGCACTAAAAATCCTGATGAACAACTCAATAACACTTTGCCCAACCTGGAAATTAATGGGTTTTAATAGCACCGATAGCTCAAGTTGAGCAGCTGTGGCCCAGTGGTAGCAGCTCTGACTTACGCACAGTAAGTCGTGGGTTCGAACCCATGCAGGCGCATTACTTTGTGTAATTTATTTCATAACCGCTGCTCTCAAAACGGCGAAGGAAAGCATCGTGAAAAATTCGAATACATATGACATCTGCCAACCCGCATTGGGCCCGCGTAGTAGATTAGAGAACATTATAGGCTGATGATGAATTTCCAGGTCGGACAAAGTGATGACTAAACCAACTAGGTACATGCCTCTACAAATGCTTTAGTATTTAAAGTTTTACCGCTAACGTTTAACGCACCCTGAGCAGTGGACTATCAACCCTGCTTTTAAAAACTTCACTAGAATCATCCTGGCAGCAGTAATTAAAATTAATGGTTTTATTTTGCTACTGTCTTGAAAACTGGTTCTTATTTTCACTACAGCGTGACTATTCTCATTTTTTTTCTGACACACAATAGAAGCGACTGTAATGACCTTTTTCAATCCACCTGAGAAGAGCTTATGAATTTTTTCTTGCTAATTTTTTTCCTTATATTATGAGCACAGTATCTTAGGTGTAAAATTAACAGATCATGTTCGAAACACTACTCTGCGCTCCAAAACACAAATCGTTGACGTGGCTCAAAAGGCTGCTCAACTTAAATGGGACTGGGCAGGACATGTCTGTCGCCTGCCGAATGAGCTGTGGGCCCGTAAAGCTCAGAATTGGTGCCCTGAAACAGCGACACGGGGTCGCGGCAGACCACGTAGGAGATGGCGTGACGAACTGGATGTCATCCTTGAGAATTGGAAAGCAGTTGCACATCAGAATCGCGACCGTTGGTAGGAATGGAGGGAGGCCTTTGCACAGCAGTGTGGACGGTAGCTATTAATAAAAATAATATTATGACTAACAGTAACAGTAGGTACAGGTGAATCCTACAATAGACCACAGCACATAACTTAAGGTAGACTGATAGAACGTCCGCCTTTGTACGGTTTTATTACTTGTGCATAAAGTTTTAATAAATAAATAAAATAACTTCACAGTTTTATCAATAAAAATTAACTTTGAAGAAACACGCGAAAGAATCGTTAAGAAATTGGGTTATTAACTCCATATGGTAATACTATGAGTAAGTTATTAACTATAGGTATATTGTAATAATAATAGGTCACCGGATGATTGACGGGCACATGTAATCAATCTGTCATCATCAGTCGTACCTACATAATTGATGACAGAGATTTGGAACTGTGTATCATTAATTCGGTAAAGTGTGGGTCAATGTGTTGTGTATCGTAATGTTGTGGTTAACCTAAAATGTTAAACTATTTTATAATGGTATTTGACCATCTTTGAGGTACCTATTTCATGTTCTTTTTTCTCTAAAGGTCGGGGCCTTTTTTATTTTAGTACTAGATGACGTGGCCTAGGCACAAGGGCAAAGAAGGAACATGGGTTCGGTTTTTAGTCAGTAGAAGTCTGACATTCCCCTTCGCTCTGCCCAAGAGCGGGGGGGTCATTCGATGATTTTCCACCCACAAAAAAAAAAAAAAAAGGTCGAATATAGCGTCATCATTATCATCTTCCTGTCCTTATACCAAGTGTTTTAGGGTTGGCGCAACAGGAACAGTGTAACAGGATAAAATTGTTTCAGATCCTTGATTCATAAATGAAACTGACTGTCGTACGATTAAATGATTAGGCACATAATTATAATTCGTACTTATATGCATAAACTCACGCCATTTTCCCATGGGAGAAAGAAAATACTAAACTATAGAAACAGGCTCCATTAGTAATTGCTACATCCAGTTCCAGACAGGTACTATTAGTGTCTCCTACATCCATGCAGGTAATATTAGTACCTCCTACATCCATGCAGGTACTAGTAGTGCCTCCTACATCCAAACAGGTACTAGTAGTACCTCCTACATCCATGCAGGTAATATTAGTACCTCCTACATCCAAACAGGTACTAGTAGTGCCTCCTACATCCAAACAGGTACTAGTAGTGCCTCCTACATCCAAGCAGGTACTATTATTGCCTCCTACATACAAGGTACTAATAGTACCTACTATCGTAACTGCTAAGATCCTTACAAGAGTTACAAGTATTTGTTTTGTTTCACCCAGGGCACGTTCGTACACCAATCGGCATGCAAACGTCGATATTATAATTATTATGAACTATTACAGGCCACTAATATGCGTATTTTCTCAAGAAAAAACACACCAAAAACCTAACTCGAATTACAAGCATCGTACCAAAACATCACAAGTCGCTCTCATGGCGCATTTGAATCAAAATCTGCAGACGAGACGGATCGATCGCTCATGCAGCCACTATCGTAACCCATTTACAATCCACTTCTGTCGCACAACGACAGCAATGACCCGGCCTTTCACTCCGGCCACACTAATACATCAATGGATGTTGAACTGTGAATAAAGTTCGCCTTTGTGTGGTGAAGCCGTTGCAGATTGTGGCAGATTATGGATTGGTAAAGGAAAGTGGTGGTTTTTCTTTAAATTTTTTTGTGTTTTTTTTAGTAAATACACTCTGTGTGTTTGCGAGGTAGGCAATAACTCTTACACCTAGGTGGTAGGTGGTCCGTGAAAGGGTGACCATCCATTACATACCGACTTTCCTCCGTGGCTCGGAAAGCACGTGAAGCCGTTGGTCCAGGCTGTCATTTCTAGATCTCTGACAGTCGTAACCAGTTGTCAGTGGACCGAAACTCTGACAACCAAGTTTCACGAGGGAGTATCATGTTACCCATTGCTAACTGGGTGGTGGTGGTCAGATAGACAATGGCTTCATATAAAATACTGATATTCAGCTGTATCCGATAAGACGGGAAGCCGATCCTAACATAGTTGTGAAAAAGGCTTGGCGCCTTTATGTTTTTTTAGTAAAAATACACTACGGGTGTTGAGCAAAAAGATGCAGATTGCCAATACGGAACAAATCGGCACCGAAAAACCTGCATCTTTGACTCTGGTTTTTAGTCATTATTCCTCCAGTCTTACTAGATAAGTTCAAGTATTTTTCAATTCTTTGTCCGAAGTTCCATGAGAGCATCCATAATGTAGGAGCGATTAATGTCTCACGGCGTACCTGCCTGACTTTTTGTAACAATTTACTGTCGAACGCAGAAGCCTTGTCAGCTGCTTTTTATCATAGTAAATCACCACGAAATACATTTACTAAACTCACTTAAGTACTCAGACATATATTTTTATAAGGATGGGATATCATCGTATAGCTCCTCCCGCTGTGGACAGAGCAGAAAGGAGTGTTAGACTTGTATTCCAATTTATTGTATTCCATATTTTAAATTGTAATAAAGGTACTGTTTATTTTATTTTCTATTTATGTGGGTAATATACGTTATAAATATCCGTTTTGACATTCGTACGTTTTTGTTTTCAAGGGTTACCACTGAAAACCAACGCTGTGTTGTGGGTCCCCATAGCACAGCACCATGCTGAGTGGTAACCTATTTGTCGCAGTTGTGTTCCATTTTTAACCGACTTCCCAAAAAGGAGGAGGTTCTCAATTCGATTGGTATATTTTTTTAAGTTTATGTTAACTCAAACTTTTGTTTTTTCTTTTTTGTGCCTATTTTTTTTATAATAGTTGTAAGTTGTGTGTTTACTGCTTTTTTTATTGTATAATATTTCTGCGACAATAAATATTTTTTTCTTTCTTTTCTTTCTTTACTTGTACTGACTAAACCCCACCCATGTTCCTTCTTAGCCCTATGTGTTCCAGGGCCACGGTATCTCTTTCGAACAGTCCTGCAGCACCCAAACCTACCTAGATATAAAACATAGAAACATCAAACACTCAAATACAATTACGGCGAGAGGAAACAGAAAATAAAATTGGCAATATAAATAGATGTTACAAATTAATTGGACGTTTTCCGCCATGCACAGTATGGACGTTCGGCGCTCGTTAAAAATCTCATCAGCGGCGAGACGAGTCATTTCACTCTGACACCGATGGTCCCGCCCCTACATTCCGACCATAAACACTTGTTTAAACGAAATAATGTTTGTTTTTCGCGTAAACGTTCTGTTTGGGAAAACGTACAGGAAAAACCAATTTTTCCTGTACGTTTCTAGAAAAAATATGATTTCCGGGTACCTACTAGTAAAATGGGGCGTGTGAACTTCGAGAGGTGAATTCGGAACAAATCTTAGGAATTGATTTTCCTGTAAAACATCTTCTAAGAAACTTAAACTATTTTCAAAAATCCTCCGAAGCAACACCAATAAGAATAAAATGTCTTGTATATATAAATTAAAGAGGCGTGTTCTATTTAAATGATATTCTTCGTTAGCGGTTAGAATGAATGGAATAATTACGTTCTCCATTCACCGCTCCCAGTCTTCAGCGCTCATGAATTAACCCGCGCGTTCCACGTATGAAATCATTTATAATCTATGCTTTCACAAAAGAGCCACTGTCAAGTACAAAAGTGGCTAACGACAGAGAAATGAGCCAGTGAGCCTGCTCTATGAAAGGTTATAATTAGGAGCCCCGCATTTACCGGCTTTTTTTAGTTTTCCTTCATTTATATCTGGATCTTAATAATGTCTGCTAGGTGCAATTTGCTAGAGCTGTCAACGTCAAAAGGAACAGCGTAACTTTGAAATTTTGCAGTCTATTATAAAATCTTAGCTGCGGTTCAGCAAGGATTTATTAAATCTCCTCGACCGAAAACCGACCTAGGAATTTAAAAACCCTGTTACTTTGAGTAGAGGTTTTCAGCTCGTCGTGAATTATACGATTCCTAGCATGCAATTTACTTTAGAGCAAAGGTGTCCAATTTTTCTTTGAAGACTGTACCATTTTGTAACAAAACTGTTCATTTAGTCGCAAAAATAACGAAAATTTATTGTGGCAAACTTAATTTCTTTTGATTGATTGAGCACACAAATACAAAACGATAATATTTGGCAGCGCCGCAGGATTCGGCAGGATACACATAAATAAATCTGAATAAAACAATGCAAGGCAAAATAAAATTCAATCTGATATAAATAAACAAATTCAGAGAGGAAGTAGATTGACTGCGATAAATCGCAAATATAACCGATAATATTAACCGAGGAATACAGAAACTTTATGAGTAAGTGCATATAAATACCTACCATTAAACAGATCAAAATAATTATACTAACGTACATCATAATATTATGTATAAACTTCTAGACATAAATGACCTCGTTAGTAATGAAGGTATTAGAACACATTTTGTTTTTATTTTTAAGTATATGTGTTACGGCTAAAGGTGGGTGGGGAACATAAACTTCAGATTAGCCGGCTAAACTTAGGTCTAACTTCGAGGAGATGTTAATGTTAGTTTCTTCTATCTTTAGCCGGCTAAACTTAAGTGTAACTGCAGGCCCTAGGCTAAAAATGTAGAAGGAAATGAAAAAGGTAACAATGTTTACTATTTTACATTTTTAGCCGTGTAGTTTCGGTTAATGTGCACATTAGCCGGTTAAAGATGGAATATCACGACACAAACTAACGTGATATCGAACTTTAGCTGCTTCTCGAAGATAAACCTAAGATTAATCTTAAGTTTATGTTCACACCCACCTTTAGCCATAACATATGTACGGGTAAAACGCCAAACCACAGAAAATAAATCAAATCATACTAACTAAATGATACCGCGAACGCGACAAAACATGAAACATGAAAGTAAACAAAATCACATTTCCAGAGCTCACGAGAAATATTAATTAAACAACATTAAGTAATTGCTATTCCACTCTCTTCTGAAAAGAGATACCAGTGTTAGCCTAGTTTCCTATTATAGCAAAAGGCTTGTAAAGGAAAATTGCATGGTAGTAAGGTAAATACTTATTCCTTTCTGTTGCCTTTGGCACAGCGGGCTAAAGGGAGTGGTTGCTAGGTGTCGTTAGCGCTACACAAAACGATACCTGCGGCCTTATTCTGGAATGTTTCCAATGTTTTTTTATTGTAATGTAATTGTTTTGCAGGTCTAAAGGTGTCATTATGAAAAATAATGATTTCTTTCAATATTTTGATTCATTATCTTTGGATGGACAGGCAAATCTGCTGCATGATTGAGATGGCCTTTAAATTATCTTATCAATTTAATTTTCAAGCGTGTTACTTATGTTAACCGACTTCAGAAATAAGAGGATCTCTATTTGACCTATATGATTTTTTTTTTGTTTGTTACCACATAATTACCTCATTGTGAAAGGATTAAGAATCTCCGATTGGTCCCATAGAAATATCATCAAATTCGTTTCAGTAATTTGGTTTTATTCTTTTTTTCAGTAGATAAATCGGGCACTTGGAAGTTAAAGAATACGACAGCCATTGCTCCCGTTCCATTTGTTCGGCGTGTGCTACATTTGGCACTCGCATGCTTTCTGCCCCTCCAGCGGTCGAAGCCCAAAGCCGAGGCCGACTGCCGATGGACGAGTGCCGAGAGCCGATGTAATGAGTGATGTGAAACGTACAGCTGTAAAGGGAGGCAGAAAGTGCAGTAGTAAGACCTACTTTACGAGTTTATTGTTGAATATCGGGATAATCGTGCATATTGGGGTTATTCTGCTGCTGGTCTTGAGCATTTATTTGCATACCTGTTTTTATATTAGGATTTTCAGTAGCTTCATGTTATCGTAGGCATTATTAGGTACATTACAAGGTATTTTGTATTGTGCATAAAAGTAGGAAAGTGTAGTTACGGTAATGGTTAACCAAAACGAAAAAGTTTACCGTGAGTTAGCAAGTTTTCTATATATTCGTTCAGAAAGCTATCCACTCGCACAATTCAATAATCCGAAAATTACTTACCTAAGTACGTCTTTATACCGTGTTTATACGTTTGTAGCTGATATAAAAGAGGTAGGGGGGAAATGAATACTCGCAATCAACTCGCGTGTAGATAGGATGTTTTACCTATAGGTTATAGGCATATGAAGAGCTGTTAAAATATGGAAGAAGTGACAAAGTTCAAAGTGAAGTTGCGTAAAACTGCCTTACGTAGCGGTTTATTGTTTCTGAAATACAGTATGTGGTTGCTATAACAGTTTATTACTTACATTTTAGACAAGTTTTTTTAAGACGATGTGTGGTGAAGTCGTGATAAAAATTGAAAACAGTATGCTTTGGTCATTTGGAGAGGATGAGTAAAAGGAGACTAACAAAGGGTATTTATAAGGCAGACGTAAGTGGCAACGCCGGGAGGAGACGCCCTGGGGCTATTGCGTATCTTTTTAACGTCAGTGGCTATCAGAAATGTACATAGATTAACTGTAAATTGGTTATGGTTTGGTACATTTTTTTCTTAAAAACTCACCATTTGACAGTTGTTTGATAGACATTATAAGTTATCCACTGTCATTAAAAGATACACAATAGCCCTGCTGCCCCCCTATTGCGTATCTTTTTAACTTCAGTGGCTATCAGAAATGTCCATAGATTAACTGTAAATTGGTTATGGTTTGGTACATTTTTTTCTTAAAAACTCACCATTTGACAGTTATTTGATAGACATTATAAGTTATCCACTGTCATTAAAAGATACACAATAGCCCTGCTGGGCCCCGAGTCTGTTATTCAATAGTGTCAGAATGGTCTGTCATTGATCTCATAATTATTATTGTTGATTTTGACAAGTAGACGACAAGACAGACTTGAGGTACTTTTTGGCTTGTCATCAATCAACAATTATGAGATCAATGATAGCTACCATTCTGACACTATTGAATATCAGACTCGGGGCCCTGGAAGAACATGTCTTGTTGGTGATATTCTTCAGAAAGGTTAGGTTCGTTCAGTGTAGTACTCGCAACCGGCAGAACGTGGACGGGGCAAAAGGAGTAAAGGATCCTAGCTTCTATAGCTTCTGTTCTATAGCTTGTGTTCTATAGCTTCTACCTACCTCCATCGGAAAAAGACGTGAGTTTATGAATGTAAGTACATATTTTTATATCAATTCCCATATTCTAGAACAATTTCCCTAATGCACTTTTAAACACCGGAAAAGGAAACAAAAATCTCCGATTACAATATTTATCTTCCAATTCATTTCTTTCCTTCACACATTTTTGATTAATGTCCATCCGGTAGAGTGGTAGGAATCTTGTCACGCCCATTCCTTCGTCGCGTCCATTGGGCCCCAGAGGCTCGGAAATAAATGTTGTTTTTTCGCAAACGCAAGTATCTTCTCAAATATTTAAGTATTCCCTCGTGTGGGCTTATATTTCATGTGTAGGACTCTTAAGGCTCTCGACTGTAATGTATCTGGCTGGATGCGTATAGTGGTGGTACTTTCGTAAGTAGTACTCCTTCGGATTGGCCGTGGTACTGGAGGTGAATTCTGACGAGTATTAGAGCATATCGCGAGGTCTCGGTATCCGGTTGTCTTGGCCGCATCAAGATCATGTGTGCATGACGTTATTGTAAGTTTTGCAAAATTTTGTTCGCATTCATTGTATAATCTGGGGCACCAATATTAGTATGTATACGCGCAGTTATATACTTTTAAAAGGGATTTTAGGGACCTACTATATTCATTACCGTTTTACGTTTACAGGAACTTGGTATTTTGAAACTCATACTATTACGAAATAGGTCTTATCTCAAAGTACTAATACTTCCTAAGGTTTAATTATTATGGCACTGATTGTATATGAATTTTTCAGAATGTGTAAATCATCGAGAGCTGATTAATTGACTTGTTTTGTCGCAGTGCAGTGGATAACTATATAATATACTAGCAGATGCTCGCGGCTTCGCCCGCGTAGATGTCGGTCAAATTGTGTACTAAAACCTTCTTCGAGAACCACTGTAGCCATTGGTGAAAACATTAACATGAAAATTGGTGCAATAATTTTTGAGTTTATCGCGATCAGACCGACAGACAGACGCGGCGGAGGACTCTGTTTTAAATGTACCTAGTGATATTATGGTAAATAAATTTTCATAACATAAAATTTCGACAATTTTGCAAAATAATCAAATAGAACCTCCCCCTTTCTGGTAGTCGGTTAAAAATAGGCTCGCGAGGTTATTACAGGAGACTTAACTGGTAAAATGTGGGTGTTATACTAATCGGCACACCTCTGCCTAACCCTTCCGGGGATTACAGACATGATGTTATGTTTAATAATCAACATTTTATTCATTCATTTACCTGTTATGTTGACGGAACAACTGGATTCTCTGGATTAGCAAAATACAATTACAAAAGGATTTCAGCAACGGGTATCACGTTATAGTCAGAGCCTGGTAAATCCGTGTCCCAGATACCTGAGTACCTACGTAGGTAGCGCTTCCAAAATCAGATACAAATATTACTCTCTTTTAAAATCCTCCGTGTGTGGGAAGACCACTCTGCGCACACACCAATAAATGTGCACGATAAACTAAGCTCGAAAAGTATTCCACGTTGCGCTTTGTTAGAAATGGCATTAACCATTGAAAAACATCAACAGTAGGTAAACTTCTTTTTTACCCGACTGCGGCGAAGCCCAAAAGGAGGTTATGTGTTTGACGTGTATGTATGTATGTCCGTTTCTTTGTTCCCTCATAACTCATAAACGGATGAACAGATTTGAATGAAATATACGTCCTTAGATTTGTCTTGATGGCGCGAGTGTTATAGGCTACATTAAAATTAAAAAAAACAAAGAAAAATTGCGGATTTTGGGGGCCTAATCACAGAGTTCAAAAATTCTTTTTTCCCAATACCATCGAGTAGGGTATCAAAATAAAGGGTTTTAAAAGGAGATTACAAAAATATATAACACTTATATGTTTAAAAGAAATTCAAAGTGAGATATCCTATAAACAAGCACAAAAGTTAAATCATCTGCGAAGAATTTTACGCGACCAACGAAAGAACAAACACAAAAGAACTAAAAAGTTGAAAATAAAAAAAGTAGTTAAAAAACTAAAAAACCCGACTGAACAAACTGAAAAGCAAAAAACAAGCACATTTTAAATTAAACAAAACTTGGAAGCAGACGGGGTTCATTTGAATATAAAATTATGAAAAGAAAAAATGAAAATAGAATGGACCCCGCCTGCTTCCAAGTTTTGTTTAATTTAAAATGTGCTTGTTTTTTGCTTTTCAGTTTGTTCATTTCTCTTGTACCTATAAAAGAGAAAAAAAGAAGTTTACATAAAGTCAAGGTGGTATTTATTGTTACTGTTTAGCTGAACGCACATTTTCATAGAATTTTTTTATTTTCCTGCTTGCTTTGTCCCACTCCTGGGCAAAGGCCCTTCCTTCGCTCCTTCCATTTCTCGCGAACAAGCGCTTCCTCCTTACTAAAAAAAAGTATTTCTAATGATATTTAGTACTGGGCTTGCATGAATTCGAAGTTATGCCTCGGATATACTCCGTGAAAACTCCAAGGGTTAGGGCGGCTTACAGATGTATATCCATAAACAATAAGGTGCTTGAACTTTCGGCGTTTAGAAACTTTCGCGTGGGATGCCTTATGTATATATTATACAACTACTTTTGATAACATCTTTGATGTCAGCGGGTGTAATTGACTTTGTAGTTGTCAATCATTCTCGTCAATAGCGTGTATTGACTATTGTTTATCTATCACATTATCTAGTGTTGTAAGTTGCTGGAAGATATTCTTGAAAGTACCTACGCTACTACTACAGAAGTATTATACACCCTGAAAAATGTTCTTACATGAATATACTTTACATCCAACATAATATTCTATTGTCCAGTTATAGATAAGTAAGTTTGTTTAGATAGGTCATGTTGAGACGCAATTAAAGAGATTTGAGGGAACTATATAGCCATTGGTAGGCATAATAAGCAAGGATCTGCAGATCAGGGCGTCTGTAACGGAAATACTTACTACCCGTTACGTAAATGTTGTTTTGAAAGGATTTTTGTGCTCACCACCGTTCAACCAATGAACCTAATGCAAAAGTAGCATTAATCCTTACTTTTATAATATAGCTACTCTAGCAAACTCTACTTAAGAAAACAACTGTTACTAAAAATATATTCGCCACTTACAGAAAAACCTTTAAACAAAGATACTGCAGACCTTCTCACCTTCCGCGAATCGCATATAAATAAATAACTAAGGGCTCGAAATTAGAGCATCCTCTTTCCGTCAGTTGCAGCTGAAATGTGGGAATAGTGGGAAAACCGGCCAAGTGCGTGTCAAGCTACGCACAATGTAGGGTTCCGTAGTTGTCCATGTAAATATGCTGTTTTGCCTCCGAACAATGATTTTTATTGTAATAAAATAAAAAAAACTTACATTTGCAGTTCCAAACCTGTACTCCCATAAAATATACTATTCACGTTCTAAAATCGTAATATTTTTTAAAGACCTATTTATAACGACAACGACTTCCAACATTAATGGCTACGCGAGAAAAAAAAACATCCCCTCTTGACGTGTTCAGGAGATACCCAAAAAATTACTTTTCGAGATTTTATTTTACCACTTTGCTTTGATCATAACTATGTGTATATTCATGCTAAATTACAGATTTCTAGAACTAACTGCCGCACTCAGAGGTTTTGACAGTTTTGTCAAACAAAAACTGTCAAAACCTTTACTTAGTGATAGCCAAAGTAATCATTAAATATCTCTGAGTACCGCAGTAAGAGTCTCTGAGTTAAGCTGCGGACAGACCGACGGACATGCCGCAACTCTAAGGGTTCCTTGTTGACTACGGAACCCTAAAAACCGTAAACCCAGTAAAGTGTAACGTTAAGTTCGCTGATAGCTACGAGCTACGGGTATATGGCGCACGTGATTTGCATTTAGATCATAACTATCTGTATATTGCTAAATTATAGTTTTCTAGTACTAAGAATCTCTGAGCTAAGCTGTGGACAGTCAGACGGACGGACATGGCGAAACTATAAGGGTTCCTTGTCGATTACGGAACCCTAAAACCCGTAAGACCAGTAAAGTGTAACGTTAAGTTCGCTGATAGCTACGGGTATATAGCGCACGTGATTTGCATTTAGATTGCACGTTTTGGAAATACTGTGTGATGCCGTATGCAGTACTAAATAGGGGGGTTAGTTCTAAATCGTTTTGAGATTGAGTTGTGTGATTTCGCAAGTGTTGCAGGTATAATATCTATAAAGTATATTACTTACTATGATATATACTTGATACCAATCCTCACTGGGCCCGCGTGGTGGATTATAGCCCATCCCTCTACTAGAGAGAAGGCCTGAGTCCCTGCAGTGACAATATTATAGGCTGATGATGATACTAATAATATAAAGCTGAAGAGAGTTTTGGTATGTATGTTTGTTTGCCGTTTTTAAATGAATCACAAAAACGACTGCCCAGAATTGAAAAAAAAAATAATGGCTATATTCCACTCGGACGAAGTCGCGGGCAAAAGCTAGTTATTACTTAAAACTTGCAAACGGCATTTTTTTTTTTAATACGGACAAATATTTGCCAACCGAGCTAGTGCAGGGCCGTGAAATAAAAAGAATATAATGTTTTTAGCATTTCAATTTGTAAACTGACATGGTTCGTTAAACACTTTAAACGGGATATTTACCTTTATTTGCAAAACTACCAAAATGTCGGGCACTCCCAACAAATAATAAATACTAGCTGTTGCCGACGGATTCACCCGCTACAATTCGAAAATTATCCCACAAGAAGATAAAATCGGGATAAAAACTATCGCATGTGTTAATCCAGGTTATAAACTATCTGTGTACCAAATTTTATCCAAATCCGTTCAGAAGCTTTTGCGTGAAGAAGTAACAAACATACACACAAACTTTCGCCGTTAAATTAGTGTGATAGTGTGATATCCCGTTTTATGTGCTACTGGTAGTTTTGTACCCATCATAATTATCTGCAATGTTTATTGATTGTTCCTTTTCAACGATGTTTGGAATGTTATCTAGTCCAGTCAATGTTCATTAGTCTTATACTTACTGCCGTACTTCAGAGAGCTTTAATGATTAGTTAGGCCATCAATAGGTAAAGGTTAAGGTTAAGGTACGTTTATTAAGTGATGGCCTAAATAATCATTTAAGCTCTTTGAGTGCGGCCGTTAGACTGTCTGTCTAATCGCAAGAAGGTACTAGTAACTACTAGCTAATCGGATGCTTTACACTCGTACTCTTGAAGGTCACAAAGCTCTCAATGGTCATCCATTCAAGACTAAAACTCCGTCTGCGGTAATCGACCGTCAACCTAGCCTGAATGGCTAGGCCACTAGCCCTGACTGTGACTAAATATCTGTGCTATCGATCCACCGCAAACCAGTCTTAATACAAACATACATATTCATAGAAGAAGAGTAAACGGCGTTGGAAGGGGGACAAAAATCTGACAAACAGTCTCATCGAGTGATATTGTATAACCTAGGACTAGCTGGGTTATGGAGGTCAGCTAGGCAGTAGTTTTATGTAAAATACTGATATTCAGTTCCATCTAATTAGCTAAAACAAAAAGCTGACGCCAATCATAATGATCTGCTTAGCCTTTTCCCAAATATGTCGGGGACAGCTTCCACCTGTGATCTATACAACTCAGTTAGGATTGGGTAATACGATAGCCCGTGGTAAGACTCTTCAGACATTCGGGTCATTGACTACCTGTAACGACTGTCAAAGATCTACAAATGACAGTCAACTGACGACTTAGTGCTTTCCGAGGCACGGCGAAAAGTTGGTGTGCATAGATGGTGCACTGATCAACCTTGGAAAGCGGAAGCCGACTTCAAAATATTATAGTTGGGAAAAGAAAAGGCAATAAGAAAGTAAAGGGCGTTGTAAATCACTATGTTTGTTCTTTTGCGAAGAGCTACGACTTGCAATATGCTGAGTGGGTAGTGGCGTCGCGTATTGTCAGTTTGTAAGGGGGTAGGTTCGTGTATTGTCATCCATGACGTTCTTGTTTTGTGCTCTGTGTGGAACATTATTAGGTCACAATGTGTGTTGCCTTCAGTTCGATACCGGGTGTTGATTTTGATTTGGGTCTATGTTTTGTTAGACAAGTCGAATACAGTCATCATGTTTTGTATATCAGCCACTCGTTTTTTGATGCGGCTTCACCCGTGTATAGGTCAGGAATTAACCCTTGGTAACGGTGTTAACCCAGCTCATGGATGGTCCGTGTGCCAAACGTCTAAATTCGTCCAGCCGTGAAATAGCGTGAAAAGGTCACTTTTGCATTTTCAACCGACTTCCAAAAAGGAGAAGGGCTGTGTTTTTTTTTTAGGATTCCGAACCTCAATCGTCATAAATCATTACAGGATCACTTTGTTGTTCTTCTGTCTTCTCGTCTGTCAAGATACTTTTTCTCAAGAACGCGTAGAGGTATAAAACTGAAATTAATATTAAATTGTCAGGTGTGAAGATATCAAACTTGCAAGTCAACGCAATCAAAAGGTATGATCGTTTATGTCGCATATTTAGCGGTTTCACGAGGGAATCAACTAATAGGGTAGTTTCCGTTGACCTATGCCTTCCTTGATGATGTTCCAGTCATACAACGCACCGAGTAATGTAACCCTAACGAATTACAAACAAATCATAATCCTACCTAGCGTTTTTTCCTACTGTATTGGGCTCAGCATCACCGGATGCAGCTGATTACCCGTAATTTAGAAGGAGACACTGCATATCTGACAGTTACCGGTTAAGTCAGTAAGTAATTTGTGGGTCTACCACTTTTAACATAGCAAGTCTTTGAGACACAGGCTACCAATCTCTGTTCTAAATAAATAATCATATTCGCTATCAAATTAGGCCCGTAGTAATAAACTACTGCACTACAGCCAGGATACGGTGCACAGACAGTTCCCCTGGGATATCCTCGACTGGTGATCGATGAAGATGTTCAAGTATAGACAGGAAATAGCTTGGTAATTATTTGCAACTTCAGACCAGCATCCCAAGGGATGTATCTTTCAATCTCAAAAGGATAACAAAATGGAAACTTTTTTCTACGTTGACTTTCTGTCCTGGAAAATTGTTATATTTGTAAATATATAACAATTTTTATCTAGGTAACGAATTCCCTATTATACAGGGTGTAAGAGACAGCCCTCCGCAAACTGGCAGGCTGCATTAACCTCCTTAATCAAATTCCACCGGAATTTTCCGCGAAAAATTTTCGTTTTTTAATTGTTTTTTTCAGTTACCATTCCTGTTTTTACTTCTCTGTACACAGGACCCTGTTTCCGATACCGGTGCTACTATTTTTTAATGTTTTTTGTGCGTAGGTAGGTACTTAATGTATTCATATAAGTTATCATTTAGTAAACAACAGAAATCTGTATGATCTAGGGATTCCTATAATCTTATTGACATTCAAGTACGGCCTTACATCGTAATCTCATTGACACCTAATACCCCACTGGACACCTGACCGACGTTTCAGATATCAGCTGATACATAACTGTATGTACAGCTGCAAAGGTTAAACGTATACATGACAACATCATAAATACTCGTATACGTAGGTATGCGCCAATAATAAAGTAAGGAATTCGTCAATTCAATATCACTTCACAGGGCTCCTGAAAAGGTCCCGATTTCCCGAATAAAGACGCGCAATCAAAGTTATTGGAAGAACCCTCGGCAGCCTGATCCGTCTGTAGGCGGCACTATTCTGCAATCCTTTCCCGAGCTCACCCACCAATCATTATCGACCTCCCCAATCTTGAACTGTGACCTTTTGCAACAAAACCTCCAATTAAATTTCCATTCGTTCTGCCAATGTAATTTTGCTACTATTTCGAAATATTCACAAACTCATGTTGGCTGACATTGATCTGTAGGCGGATTATTATTAGACTTCTATTCAGGAACGCTAATTATTATGCTGGAAGTGTAATTTATTCAGCACGCAACGAATTTACATGAGTAATAATCAAGAGCAATAGTGTAGGAGTGCTAAATACAATACATTTCTTTTAATAGTTTTTATTTCTAGGTAACATCTCTAAATAAGTGTTGGGTTAAATAAACTTATCTAATATGTTCGACATAAATACTGCGACACGTGGAGCTAAGCTTAAAATAATTGTGCCCCGCCGCCGCGCCGTCGCGCGGCAGCGAGCGATACCCGCTATCACAACTGACTACAACATCGGATTAGCTGGTCTCGTAAAATACCGAATCTCACTCAAATAAAGGTCGGCCGAATCGCACCCCTGCAAGTATTATAAAATGGCGTCATCGGTATAGAATTATAGTCTTGTGATCGGCAGGTAGGAGAAAGGTTAGGTCGGTGGCGGCGGGGGGGTAGGCCTCCCCCTGACCTTTACAGAGTCGCCCAGTCCCGCGGGAGAGTATCGCGCCGCATTACCACGCGACATATCTGAAGCGGCTCATGGCATGGCCGGCCGGTGCGGGCCGGCGCACCTGGTAGGTGGGCCCCGGCCGCGGCCGCCGCTGCAGCCCGAGCGACGCGGCGCGACGGCGCGTCTCGTGCTCGGCATGGCAGACACGCACCTCTAGGCACGCGCTCACACGATATCCGAAAATATTCTGAAACACGAATATTAATCTAGTTTCAATGTTTCATTCGATTTTGCTGCTTGTATTTTCAGTAGGGCATTTCAGTTCGTTGAAACTGAAGCTGACAATAATTTGGTTATAATAGTCATGGTGTCAGAATACGCAAATACCGCTTGCACTAGCTGTGGAGATGAACTACAAAACCGAACGAAAACACAACACAAAAATAACATAGTAATGCCAATTCATCTAGGATATCTTCGTAGAGGTGACGCTGAAAGATCTTAACACATAAACACGTTTGTTCTTCTAAATGATTCATGTTTCAAACGTTCACGTTCGAAAGCAAAATCGAGACTAAATGCAGATACTCTGATGTTGCGAGTGATCCACGCTTATCCGCGGCGGCGACATCGTCCCTGCCCTAGTCGTTACGTTCGGGACGGGCGCGGCGCATGCGCGCTGGCCGCTACTAAAAAATGAATTCCTGGTTCCCGCACTGTGAGCCGTACGTCGGCGTCAGCGGCTGCGTTGGGTCGGCGCGCGTCTGTCGGACCCGCGGACCCGCCCGACGGTTGCCGAGCCCGCATCGCGCAGCGCCGGGCGCGTGGAGTGCGGTGTGCGGTGTGCGGGTGTGGTCAGTGCAGTGCGAGCGGGCCCATGCGGTGAGCCCGGCGCCGGCCATGCGCCGTGCGGGCTGGTAGCGGCCGCGGCATGGCGCGCCGCGCCGCCCGCGCCCGCGCCTGCTCCTCACACGAACCATGAGCGACCTGCAGGCCACCTTCGAGTTCTCCGTGGAACTCTACAAGTTCTACAATGTCGACCTCTTTCAGAGAGGGTGAGCGCTCCCGATATTAATTACGTAGTGGTACCTGAACCGTAGTGATAACGCCGATAACAACTGATAGCATGTGAATTGGATGTCGAATTAGGCCGGAATAAGCTCAGAGTAATAGATAACATCGAAAACACCTGACTGGTATCTAAACTTTTGATGCGCAAGAACCACGAATCGAATTAATAATGTAATTCCTAAATTTCATGACCTCGTAATCAAAGTTATCATCAATAATCGTGTTGACGTCAAGCTCGCATCAGACCATCCATCTGATAGCGATCGCTATCTCCTTGACATTCGCCAGAGATGCCCTCTGATTGAGACGTACGCAGACAGAGATTATTGGTACATTTTCTTTCACCGCATTACCCCAACTTTAGAGCGGGATAGTGCTATAAAGATATATCGACGAAACTCTGAGTTATGAAGTCTGTCTGCGGGGTAGCGCGTCTACTAATCTAAGAAATTCTTATTGCGGGATTAGTAAGGGGAGCTTTTAAATTACCATAGATTATATTCTACAGCATTTTGGTTGGTTGGTGTATCGAAAAATGGTATGTAGTCTTATCTCTCCCTACAAACTTATCACAAGGAGCAAGGAACTGTGCGAAAATAGCTTCTATAGCATTAGCTACATGTACGAGTATGTTAACCTAATTTTCTTTCTTAATGAGTTCCAATAGAAGAGCTCTTCTGTGTCAGATTTCGTTACGTTCCGACATGTTACGTTGTTGTGACGATATTCCTTCAACGGAACCCAGATCATATGGCAATATGCCGAAAGCATGCAGCAGAACAGATCCCCGAATTTAGTGTTTATATTGGGGAAATAAAAGCGTGTTCAATTTTCTTATCTAAAATTCCTGCAATGGAAAGGATCAACTTCGAACAAAAATCGCCAATTATAATCGAACGATGAAAAACAAAACAAAACGTACAGGGGCCTAACCACCCCTTATAGCAGGTTTATCAACCTTATTTTATCGTGGCACAGTGGTGTAGCTAATCATTCTTTATTGCTTTATGTATAATCGAAGTAAAATTTTTCTTCAATTTTTACAATAAAAAACAGCTATTGTAGAAACTAAACTGAACTAAATAATGAACTGAAAGACAAACCCATAACTTACGGAGCAATATTTTAGAATTTAAGTATTTCAAATGAAAGAAGAAGAAAAACTCTAGTGAATATTGAAATCGTGTTAGCAGTATCATCGATTTTTGTTGACATTGCTTGAAAACCCTCCAACGTCAATGTTAATACCGACCACAAGGTTGATACTACAGGTACAGATAATGCCACTGATTTAAAATTAAATAGAACATTACATTCAGAACCGTTAAAGACTATAAATAATAAAGATACAGATTTTACATAAATACAACTTAAAAATGATGGAGATAAGGCAGTCATAAATGAAAAAAACACAGCATGTAAACTCTTGTAGACCAAGTACTGGAAAGTGAAGATAATTTATTGAACCATTAAATTAAAATCACACCGTATTTACCATAGCGTTCATGCATTAAAATCAATCTTGCTTCATATTAATGTTCAGTGACGGTCGCCATTAATTTCAGTAAGTACGAAAATATGAAAGGGTTTTTATAAAAAAAAAATCCAGACATGCCTCGGGGCTGTCGCGTGCAAATATTATGATTGACGAATGCTAACTGCACGGCATCGTTGAAAACCCTTCAATTAATTTCGCCAGACTGAAGGGGACTGACTCATGCCTTTTAATTGGTAATCACTGGTTTTCGTGTGCCTTCCCTGATTATTCGATTTGAACAGAATTTGTGATTAATGACTGTATAAGGCTATGCCGTGGCGTTACTGACATAAATTCAAATGTATTTGCGTTAAAACAGGCTTTATGACTAGTTTACATAAGACATTCGTTAATTTCTCGTCGATTTTAAAAGAAACAATTTTCGTCTCTCTAGACTTTGGCGTCCTTTAGCGTCAGCTTCATCTCTCAGCGTTGCCAATGAAACACTTATTATCATTATATATATTCATTACTGTTATCAAGTCTTTTAATATTAGTTGCTGCAATATTTGAATCCTTTTTCACCCTATCTACTAAGTATTTTATTTATCCATGACCTCAGTCGTAGAGTTTTTTTTATATACGATAGCTTCATGACAACTTACTCGCGTGCAAACAGCAACCATTTCTTAAATTATAACATTGCGTGTTTGAGTTGCGAAGCTTGAAATATTTTTATAAGTCTTGAGCATTAAATACACAAATATGTCTGCAATTCAGACTGAAAGCCAAAAGTTTCACAATCGATTTCAGCCACTACATACCCGTAGAACTTGATTGGTCTGTTTATTTCTGATATTGCTTCGGTTAGTCGCTATCATGAAGTCAAGTGTTCATCATCGTCATCTAAGGTTTTGCAGCCCGGTCTTAGCCTGATCGATGATCTTAGATGATTATAGTTTTTCACTCTGACCTATTTCTGACTTTCTCTCTTTTGTATCTCTAAGTAAATTGTTTGCTGCCGGTAGAATATTGATGATAAGCACCATCAATCCAGAGTTGTTTCTCAACTTTTTAAGCAGTCTGGCAAAATCACTTTTACCGACGCTTTTTTTAAAACTTCGTAACAAACAAAAAAATCGGTTTTAACCAATCATTGGAGGAATTATACGCATATCATCGAGTTTGTTAAACCCTGTCAGAATGCGTTTGGCAACGAGTATGGTATGAAAATGTTATTTACGATCAAACTGGAATTCTCTGCATTCTTGAACCAAACCAACTCGATCTTGAACGAAAAATGTACTCCTACTACTATAAAGACTAAGTGCATTTCATGAATTCGTATCCTAGTTGATCGATTGGTTATTATATTTTATTTTTGGATATCAGTCGTCGGGTTGAACCTGCTTAAGATACTACATTTCATTGGATTTCTTAACGGGAGATGGATGTTTATTTCTAATTCTCGGCTGGATTCGGCTGCATCAGTTTCAGACTGCTCGGACAGTTTGAGGCCTCTTCTGTAGGATACGGATAAGGCCAATGTTCACCTCATCCATTGTATCCATTGTGAGATGGTTAATTTCCGGCCCAAGGACATGCCAGGTTTCTCAGTTTTCGTCGTTTTGAGGATTTGCCGGAATATGACAAAAAGCGACTTATGAAGCCTACAACTTGCTAACGATATCATGTGGTAACAGGCAAATGCTAGTTTGAGTAGCTCTGGAATTATGAATAAACATTTTTTACATAAAAACATGAAGTTTCCTACTGCGGTGCTAAAAATAATAATAAAACCATTAAAATAATTCGAAATGAAAACAATCGTGCTTCACAAGATTTTCTCACACGTCACTGTATTCCGCGGCAAGGCCGTGGTCTAAAATTAAATGTTTTTAACTAGCTTTTACCACACAATGTTTACTCCCGTAGACCAATGTTTTACTACAGAACACGTTGCATACACGGTAGATACATAAACAGTCGTAAAACACACGGTTTAATAAACTTTGTATTGTGTAGTGAATGGGCAGCCAAATAAACAATGTACTTCGATTCTAAAAAGGCGGACTTCTACCTGATTTTAATGATTCAGATCAGATCGTTGAATTTAAAGTCGGTTTTGGCAATCATTAGCCAATCATTTAGTGACGTATCATATGCTGGATTCATTGTAACATGTCGAGTTATTCTGAAATCATTTGAAGTTTATCGCACCATATAAAATGACTCCGAAATGGTTCGGAAAAGGCTAGGCAGTTGATGAAGTTCTGAAATCATAAGACACATCCCATAAGTCTTGTATAGAATATAAAGGTGTCAAGAGATAGACAGAAGTGCAAATGCCATGTATCAAAGATTTCTAAAGGTACATTAATTCACCACAACAAACTTTTAAAGCAGCTTAATAACCAACGTCAACAAATCAACGCTAGACACAAATTACTTTGCATTGATGAATATCTAATTTCATTGACAAATTAAAGGTGTTTGGGATGAAGGAAGCAATTTATGTTTAACATCAGATGAAGTAGTTAAAAACAGCAATGAAGAGAGCAATCAAAATATGCTATGAGATAGTTTTATGACAAATGAGAAACTTTCATTACTGTATGTAGGGTATGTAAATCAAGGTATTTATTGCGGAAAGAACTCTAGCACTTAAACAAATTAAGGACCAAAATAATGAAAAACGTATTTAATAACAAGCAAAACACTTTACGACCGCACATAAAACAGCACTACTTTATCTTTTAAATTGCAAATGACAAGACTCCTACGCATCGAGGACGGTTTCTGACCCAGTTCTATATTTGTGCGGCGTGTCTTTACAAGTATGCCTGCCACAGAATAAATAATATTACGACTATTAGCGAGTTTACACGTTTTTTAAATAGGTTCAAAAGCTTCTGCAGAAGATGTTTGTGCAATTACTCTGGATTTACTAATAGCGTGCGATTTATTATTACGTGCACACTTGCACAGCTTTCACCATTATCATACTCAATTACTCATGATCTTATCCCATCTTCATACCTTCTAATAAAAACTATCAAAGGAATCACTTTTGTAGCCATATCGTCTTTCACACAGCCCCAGCTATCGTTTGGTCTCTTTCTCTACTTTTATTGTATTAATTGTTTTTAGTCTTCCCCTACTCTCATTGTTGACAAAATCTTTTCAATTATATTGCAATAACTTCGCAGTATTCTTACTGTGCTTGTGGTCTGTTTCTGTCTTATCGTTTTCCACAGGCTTGAACTGGACTCAGCGATTTTGCATCCCGCGACGGATAAATTGTATTTTACGTTTCTTTTAAAAAGTATGATTGTACCTCTACTGTGTCTTCTCTTCTTATTTAGTCTTCGATTTCATTCTTCACTTCTCTCAATTTTCGTTTTATCAATTACCTCTTTATCTCAGCGTTCTAGTCATTCCTGAAACTCCAAACACAAAGTTTTTTGCTCGATCAATTTCCTAGCTACCTGTGTGAGCAATAGCCAGTTCGCTCGAAACTCTACAACTTGCATTAATCAAATTTTAGTTGAATCATTTTCGCTTTACCTTTCAAAACTAACTGAGCTTCGAAACGAATCTACCAAACTAACTAACAGTTAAACTTTTGAATTGCAAAATTAGTAATTAAATGCTTCCATTAACGCCTAAACAATTAGCAAACTACTGAAAACTGGAAGCGTCTACCTACTACGTAGTAAATGTCAGAATTGGTCTGCTATAGAGTGCGCTCAAACTCATATTTTATGCTACGAAGTGCATACCTAATAAACCCAATTTTCTCTTCTACACTTAATTACTAAGAAACGTGCTTTGAATGTTGTTTTAACGTCACCACCTCAGATCAAATAACAGGGTCACCACTATTTTAAGTATGACGTATCAGTGGTTTATGGGATCAAAGGTTTTTATTTTTCATTACTCATACTCTGAAAGTAGGTCATAACATGCCTGCGGAGCGGGTTGAAAGTACTACTTTTCAGCCCTAGGGAGAATTGCTTTCTACTGACAGCTGTGAAATTATTTGATGTAATTGGGAGCAAACCTATTGCCATCAACCAATGTAATTAGGAGCAAGCTTATTGCCACCAACCGATGTGATTAGGCGCAACCCTATTACCATCAACAAATGTAATTAGGAGCATGCCTATTGCCATTAACAGATGTAATTGGGACCCATCCTATTGCCATCAACCAATGTAATTAGGAGCAAGCCTATTGCCATCAACTGATGTCATTGGGGGTAAGCCTATTGCCATCAACCAATGTAATTAGGAGCAAGCTTATTGCCATCAACCAATCTAATTAAGAGCAAGCCTATTACTATCAATCGATGTAATTAGGAGCAAGCCAACTATTGCCATCAACTGATGTAATTAGGAGCAAGCCTATTGCCAACAACCAATGTAATTAGGAGCAAGCCTATTGCCATCAACCTATGTAATTAGGAGCAAGCCTATTGCCATCAACTGATGTAATTAGGGACAAGCCTATTGTCTTCAACCGATGTAATTAGGAGCAAGCCTATTGCCATCAACTAATCTAATTAGGAGCAAGTCTATTGCCATCAACCGATGTAATTAGGAGGAAAGCCTATTGCCATCAACCGATGCAATTAGGAGCAAAGCCTATTGCCATCCACCGATTTAGGTAATTGGGGGCAAGCCTATTCCCAACAACTTTCCTTGTATTCGTAATGAAAAGCACAGTGTTTACCTCGGGATAAAGACTTATTTAGTCCCTCGAACTAATAACGCCCTCGCTTCACTCAGGCGCCAAACTAGGGGACGTGCGTCTCGGGACTAAATAAGTTCCTTTCACCTCTAAGGTAACAATGTACTATTGTTAAAATTTGCGCTGCATTTTTGTAATTTTTCTGATACTTCTTTCTTTATCGTGCGGTTAGTGCCTAACTTAGTGTCAGAAATTTTATGGACTTGGCTTTACATGCCTTCGATGAATATCTCTATCATGCTGCTTTCCTCACGATGTTTTCTTGAACGAAGCAAGTGATAATTATACAATACACACATGTATCCGAAAAATCAGAGGTCTTGTTTCATGTATTACTAACACTATGGACTTAAGGTCTGCAAATAAAAGTTTAATAATAATAATAATCACTTAGTTTGATGTAGATCTACAGGTACAGAATGTTAATTGTTTACGGCTTCGTGATGGATCCTTTTACAACCTCAATTTTTTTAAACTGTGTCTCATCTTTTTCATGAAAACGATGTTATAAATTCTATTATCGCATATTAAGTGATTGGTGCATCGAATGTTGTTACTTTAGTCGAAATGAAAGCTTCGCTTAATTCGTTAGACATAACATTAAAGCCTGAAATACACATGCTACTAGAAAAGCATGCTTGTTTGCTACTAGGTAGTATTGTCATTTGTAGCATACTTTCTGAGTGTGCACATTTGCTCTAAAGCACAGACCTCAAAGCATACTTTTTACGATCATACTTCTTTTTAGCACGTCTGAGTGACATTATCTTTTTTTTTTTTATATTTAATATGGGCTTACTCTTGATCTTAAGCTGCGACCCCACAAGAGCCACGCGACCGTGCCTCGTGATCGTGGACGTGAGCAAGGCTTGAGCAGCGCGGCCTAACGACCTAATATATTTTAGTTACTTAGATATGTGTAATTGTGTATTCCAGCCTTAACTGCTACGAGTCTGCTACGAGGATTTCAAACATCTGCTACGCTCTCTTACGAAGCTGCTACGAGTCTGCTACGAGTTTAATACGCATCTGCTACGAATATACAACTCTTTCCTACGCTGCTACGTTCTTCTTTACGTTTTCTACAAAAGTATAACGAGTGTACTGCAATCTCCTACACGTTTACTGCACGTCTGTTTGTGTTTCTGCATTGTCTTTGCCTTTTCGTAGTAGGATAAACTACGAGTCAGTTTCGAGTTTCAGAAACCACTCATTCTCCGAAACTACTTAGTAAAGTACTTTAGCATCAATCAATAGTTCAGAAGTTGGTCAACTGCATTAACTATTAACGATGAATATTTTATTCGGTTTCTTTGTATTGGTTATTTGTTTACCTTTGTATTGGTTATTGAGGTTAACGAATAACATTGAGGTGACCTTAACTTAGCATGGTCTAAAATTATCAACAATTGTGGTTTTTTATGCCTTTGCCCTGCATTGAGGTCTTCACTTTTGGGTCTTTGTGTCCCAATGGAGCAATTACAGGCTCAATGATTAATGTTTGAGTCTTTATCCCTTTCCACCATTAATAAATAATCACCCAGTTATTTGCTTCCATCTCCTTTGAATTTGTTCGTTGAAATAATTCCTGAGCAAGCATGGTGATCAATCCTGATGACTTCTCGATATGAGAAGATTTGTTTGCCGTGCAGTGGGGCAGTTACTTAAAATGACGCCTGTAATTCCCAAAGGGGGGAAGGCAGAGTAACTGGCTGGTATTTATTCATTGGCAAAACTTTTACAACTACCATTTGATTAGTGACACGAGCCATTTAATTTAGGTATGCTAAAAGTTCACGAATACACACAACAATTTCCTCCCCCTTTTAACTGGGATCGTAGGGGAGAAGGGGTCGACATAGCTAACGCTGGGGCGTAAATTGATTCCAGTCGAGACCACCCGACAGGTGTAAATGAATTGGGGTGTAGAAAGTACCCGACTTTGTGGAACAGCATAGCATGTGTAGGAAAATGTCAAAAGAGAAGTGGCTTGATGAATTGGTACGGTTGCGTGTAAGGAACAAAGTCACAATTTGGCGACAAAGATGGATTTAAATCCATCTTTGTCGCCATTTTTGTTCTTCTTCTCAGTTTAAGACGCAATTAGAGCATCAAGCAAAGTACAATCTGTCAATTTTCTTTATAGTCCGGTCAAATTAAACCAGAAACCCATTTTAATCGCGAAAAACCCGTTTTTGTGACTTTTGACACCGAGAATTTTTTTTCCAGGTGTTGGATCGATGAGGACTTTTCACATTTCATTTATAATGGTGTTTTAAACAATCCTACCAATTTTCAGCTAGGTGTGAATTAGTGTAACCTTGAATGTCCGGACTATTAATAGATTTTCAACTTTATCGTTAAACCATTCGATTCAAGTTTGATAAGCTTTTCCATGTGGAATTTCTCAGTAACAGCCTCGGAGCCTGGATTTGTACTCGGTTGATGGTAATAGGCTCGCCTCCTATTACATGGGACTTAAATATAACTGGCGAAATGTGATGGTACTATTAGGTATACCTCTGCCTAACCCTTCGGAGATTACAGGCGTCATGTTTCGTTATGTTTTGGATTATATCCCATCCCTCTCCTAGAGAGGAGGCCTGAGTCACTGCAGTGACATTATAGGCTGATGATGATGATGAGTACGATTATAGAACTCTACCCGAACGAAACCGCGGGCATAAGGTATAAAATGGGTATAAACGTATCCATAACGAAACCGAAAGTTTTACTCGTTATTTCGGGTTTTTTTTATTCGGGAAACTTTAGTTCCGGAGTTAGTGGGGGTCTAAGTTCCAAGTGTTTCACAAGTATTTTTATAAATACGAATTTTTCATTTTTAACTTTACTATAAATACTTTAATAGTCAAACGAACTTACCTGTAAGTGAAGTTCGATGGTAATTATACTTGTTGTTGTATTGTCCGAAGATGATTAGGAATACTAATGTAGTCTCGGCTTTTAAGTCACCGACGCCTACATAAGTTTAAAGAAAAAAGTTTCTTTCCGAACGCAAATGCCTCCTGTCATCCGCTTCTGAAAATAGGTTCATTAAGTTCATAGCAATTTATTGGTTTTACAACATAGGGTTCATGCTCATATGACTATATAGCATGAAGATTCTGGGTCGGGTGGGACTAATCATCTTCGGACAATACAACAACAAGTATAATTACCATCGAACTTCACTTACAGGTAAGTTCGTTTGACTATTAAATTATACTTGTTGTTGTATTGTCCTCGATGATTAGGAATACTAATGTAGATGTTTAAAGACTAGTTGTAAAATCAACAAACATTTATATAAAATCAATAATGATTTATATAAAAGCATTAAGCATTCATATAAAATCAATAAACATTTATATAAAAACATTAAACATTCATATAAAATAGGTAAACATTTATATAAAACCTATAAATATTTATACAAAATCAATAAATATTTAATTAATAAACATCTTTATAAAGTCAATAAACATTCAGATGAATATAAAATAACTAATAAGTCATTTTTTACAGTTCAGGTTTAATCATTACCAGTGTTATTAAAAATTGCTTCAGAGAATTTTCTATTGTTCACTATTGGTAAATTAACTAATTCATTCTATCATATCCACAGCTGTAGCTGGGCTTTCATACTTCATATTCTATTGCTAGAGAAAGGAACAGTTATAAAAGGTTGGCATTTGTTTGGCCCAGAAAAGTTAGCATATCAATCCTTAAAGTAGGTAATACGATTTTGTGTAATCAATATATATTAGAGATATTGTTTGCACTTTTCCACTTGTGGTTATTTATTTATTTATTCAATAGTTGTACAATTACATTTATATAATAAGTTGGTGCAAACATAAACTCATTCGAGCAACAGTAATAACAGCAACAGTGGTAACAGTAGCAGTTAGTAGTTCTAACAGTAATATAGTTACCGCTTTCTTGATAACAATTTGTAAATCACTTTGTTGAATGTAATCTAGTAGAGAGAGAATAAAACACTGAAAACATCCCAATTCCCAAGAATTTCTGGATCTTGGAGGATTACTTAAAAAAGTCTCTGAACAGTATTTTGATATTTCATCTGTACCTTTATGTGGTCTTATAGTTAGAGATAGAGCTGAACTAACAGAATATGAAAATAGAGGAAAAAACCTTTATTAATCCTCAAAACGAAAAGACTGAATAACTTCAGTGATGGTTTGCTAATGCATATAATATTTTAATTACTTACAGTATCTTGTCTATACAATTGCATAGGTAATGAGGCAAGCATTAATATTCTGTATTTTAAATTATTGAATTCCTAATAATATCAACAGCTTCATTACTAGTTCCAGAAAACCTAAAATATATTCCTGATAATACTCCTGCCATCAATACCAGTTTTTTGTGAAAAAAGGGATGTAACTATTTGAAATTATGTAAAGTGCAGGTTCCTGTATCACAAAAGTATTAAATTAAATAATGGAAAAGACCATGGTTGAGTAAGGTATCTATTTCCTATAATACCAGTTGTTTGTCTGTAATTATCTTTTCTATAGGTTCCAGAGCCATAGAGAATTTGAAAAAAGTATAGAATAAATGATATTGGTCTCAATACCATTCCTTCCATTGCCACCTTGTATTGGCAAGGAGCATCCACCACTTATCACAGCGCAACCCCTGGAGATCCCAGGGTCATGATGCATAAGTGTGATACTTTGTGTTAGTCCATGATACAATTATTAATCAATTGGAGGTTCAGCCAATACGGATATAATATTTTGATAATTTAAAAACACCTAAGATTCCCTTCCACATTCAAAATCTGCTATCATAATATTACCTTTGGTATTTATGTAAGTAATATCGAGTAAGTAACCATATACTTAGACTCGCACCAATGCTTTTCAGAAATGTATGTAATAGCTCATCATAAAAAAGAGTATAATAATGTATCCATTATGTACCTACTATAACTATGTTTAATAAATAAAAATTTTGATTCTGTAGTTATATTTTCAATTCTTGAAAAATTTCAATAACTAGTAAATGACTGACTGAACACTTAAGCCCAGGAAAAAGGGGCAGCACTCAATTTTGATATGAAAAAACTGAGCTGAATCTACAGTTCATAGTATAATAGCAATCTATGGGCCACACCATGCGGGAGAAGCATCTGTGAATATTTTTATTAACTCAAAAGAACTGGCTATGTTTATAGACCAAGCCAAATGATATGATATATTCATTGCAGTGTTTATATCATAATTATCATAAAAACAAACTGGCAAAAAAGAGGGTGTACTATTAGGTACCTCTCTGCCTAATCCTTCGGGGATTACAGGTGTGATGTTATTTTACCATAACTATCTCTTAGAACAAGGTATTTATTCCATTCGAGTTTCTTAGTGAATAGAATCCTATAGTAATGGCTGGACAATATTAAAGTTTTAAAACCTTAAAAACAATTTTAATTCGACTTTTTATCAATAAATTCTAAATTATTTCTTTTCTCTTCAGTGATGTTAAGGCTTGTCTTGACTTGTTAAGCTATGTGAATAGTATTGAGAAGTAAACCTAGAAGTTTACAGTGTCGGATAGGTATGAAATGACATTTCTCTTTGGTTCTGGTGATTGCATGTTTTCTAAACATTATACATCTCTTAAAAAATTAAAAGGCCTCTCTAAGGGTCCTTTGAAACCTGTAATGGGTTTCAATGTTTTTGTTATTTATGTTTATGGGGCTGAACATAATATTGAAAACATAGCATTTGCCTTGTCTCATGCAATAAGCATCCAATCCAATGAGACAAGAAAAAACCATTATTCTGTAAAAATTGGTATACTGTTGTATACTAGGTCATCTCCAAGTAAACTAAACATATGTAACGCCTTTTACATAAAAAACGGAAAGCTATATTTTTGTGCCTTTGACAAGGAAAAAATGGTAAGCAAAATTGTTTTTGTAAACATGCCTTTGGGTAACAAAATTCCATTGCTATGAAAGCAATTCACTTCTCTATTTCAGATACTATCTGAATAAATTCAAGTATAGAGATTTTATCATCTAGAGGAGTATCACTCCATCACCACCATCCAATTAAGAATAACTGGGTCGCTTGAGTGACTAGTTTCCAATCATAAATTATATTTTAGTCCACCAACCTGTGAATTTAGGGGGATGATTTCTCCTGGCCACCTGTCTGCTGCACTCGTACTCTTGATGACGCCCCCCCCCCTTTTTTTGCATTTCTGCCAGAGGAGGGCCCCGCCAGTTTTAAAAAATTATTGTTAATTTTAGGAGCATTTGCTCTGGGCACCCATGTGCTCTCTCTAGGAGTGAATTTTATGTTACACTCATCTTTAATCCTCAACCAGATTTATTTATAGACTTTTCTGAGATTAGTTTCTCAGCGTCTTCACCCAAAATATATGTTTCCGTCTATGAATGCAACAAACTCTTGAATGTCTTTGTTGTTTACCAACAATAAGAGTGATCTGTGTCCCCTTGCTTGTATCTTAATGTATACACAAATAACAGAAGCATCATTCAGCTTCTTCATCATCATCATCATCGGTCTATAATGTTCCCACTGTAGGGACTCAGGCCTCCTCTCTAGGAGAGGGATGGGCTATATATAATCCACCACACCAGCCCAGTGCGGGTTGGTAGATTCAGCTTGTATGTAATGTATGTAAATCTTCTCTTCTTTCTCTGGGTGTATATCCACATAAAGTATTTCAAGAAACTTGATTATATAATAATTCTTTCTATGGTACTTACTTCATTTAATTCTTGATCTGCATTTTCAACTTCTATTGTGGTTATCCATATACCAATTCTGGGCAATCATTCTCAACCGATAACGGGAGGATATTTTCTAATCACTGTGGAGGGACAATTTTATTGTCTTCACCCACATAAGGTGACCTCCTATGGTATTTCACCTTCTTGAAGAAAAACATAATGCATGTTGAAGAACAACTACACATAAATAACCTGTAAGTTCCCAAAAAACTTCCCGTGAAGGTTATTATATAACAGTCAACCACGTGTACTCCCACAGAGCACCCTGTGAAGGTTGCTGAGTTCTCGACATAGCCTTTTAGACCGCGTACGCCCCCACAAGACGTCCCAGGCCAGGCAAGTCGTCCATAATGTATCCATTTTGGACTTCATAGTCCGTTGCAAGTCGTTCACTTTCCTTGCAGGTTATAATAGAACAGTCAACCGCGTGTGTTCCTACCGAACACCCCTCAGGTTGCTTACGGCATTGCCGGTGTAGGCCATAAGGCCAGGCCAGTTGTTCATAATGTATCCATTTTGGACTTCATAGTCTGTTGCAAGTTCCAACGGAGCGGTCTCAGGTCATGTTAATAGCCAACAAGGGCAAACATTTTAAACTCTCTGTACTCCGATGTAGTGCCCACATGGCTATCATGCCGTTAGTTGCAAATAGGTACGTGCAAAGCGCAAGGCATAAAAAACATACAATATTTTAGATGTAGCGATTATTGCCACATAACAGAGCTTTAGGCTTTTGATTCCAATTCTTCAGCAGTAGGCAAAAAACAAATTAAGGTCACACAAGTGAAGCCATTTTGGTTTCTTACTTCTAGCACTCAAAACAGAGCTAATAGCATTTTATGCGCTTTCCGCAATATCTTTAATATCTTCAGTAGCTTCGACTTTGTTAACACCAACTTTATTTTCCCATTTAAACGTTAAAATAAGACTTATCAACCTAAAAAATAAATAAAAATTATTGGAAAGAATGGCGCCGGTATGACATAAAATCCGAATGAACCTATTTTCAGAAGCGGATGACAGGAGGCATTTGCGTTCGGAAAGAAACTTTTTTCTTTAAACTTATGTAGGCGTCGGTGACTTAAAAGCCGAGACTACATTAGTATTCCTAATCATCGAGGACAATACAACAACAAGTATAATTCTACGACCCCGGAACTTATTAATGCATCTATCAGCATAATGTTTTAGTCCTACCGTAAAACTCGATATTTTAGCCCATTAAAAACTTCGTTTCCCAGCAATATTTTTGCATAGAGTTACTTTGATGTAGAGAACGCTTGGTTGACGGTTTCATGAAGGGAACTTACCCTATACCGTGTATTAGTTTGAAAAAATACACAGCGTTCATACTACACAACTGCATCATCATCATCATCAGCCTATAATGTTCCCACTGCTGGGACTCAGGTTTCCTCTCTAAGAGAGGGATGGGCTATATAATCTACCAAGCGGGTCTAGTGCATGTTCGTAGATACCACATGTCTTCGATTTTTTTGGTTCTAAGACTTGCCTGTTTCCTCACACAACTTAAACACACTTTATTACGAGTACAAGTAAGTATCCATACATAACGGTATACACAACATAACGGAAAGTTTACTCCGTAGTCAGAACTACTTAGGCAGATTGCAGCCTCTGTGGAGCTGTAACCACAATACTCTTCCCTTTGTTTTCCTATTCACATTTTCTGACATGATACCCGTATTGTGTATGGGCAAAATATTTCGGTATAACTCTACAGTTATACCGAAGTATTTTACTCGCTACAAACTACTTTGTAGCGAGTATTAGAGACAGCTCTGAATTAAAATTCAGTCATAATAAAAGCTCATTAACATAACATTAGTTAACTTTGAATATTAGCGGAGTTATCTTTGTCTAAAAGAATTTGGAACTGCACTAACTATATTATTACCATAAGAAGTTTATTGTATTTCTTTATTTTATCTTATTCTCAGACTATTTTTCAAACAAAATCTGTAACATTTTTTAAAGCACTAAAATCTTAGCGTACACACGGCTACACATCAAGCTATACAAAACCAGTTAATCTTGGCCTCACGTTACTAGATCTTTTCGCACAATGAACGATCAGATTATACTGGTTTTGTATAGCTTGATGTGTAGCCGTGTGTACTAACACGGCACTACACATTTCCAATATAACATTTCCTAGTAAAACTTACTTTGTATGAGTTTCCCGTAGGCACGTGAGAAACAAACGTATACTGGTTTTTTAATGCACAAAAAAGTACTGTTCCCGGGGAAAACAACAATAACTTTTTATGGTACCTAATAGATGACGCCACGAGACTTTCGATTCATAATCTATACTTCTATCTATACTAATCTATACATAAAATATAATAATAATAATTAATAATAATATAATAATAATATAATATTATAAAGAAGTAAAGTTTGTGTGTTTGTATATTTGTTAAATTGTAAGGGGTAATCTCGGGATCTACCGAACCGATTTTAAAAATTCTTTCACCAATAGAAAGCCACATTATTGCTGAGTGTCATAGGCTACTTTTTATCCCTGTATTCCCATGGGAACGGGATCTACCTACGCGGGTGAAACCGCGGGACGTCCGCTATCTATACTATCTATAATAATTAATAATATTAATATTATAAAGAAGTAAAGAAGTAAAGTTTGTGCGTTTGTATATTTGTTAAATTGTAAGGGGGTAATCTTGGGATCTACTGAACCGATTTTAAAAATTCTTTTACCATTAGAAAGCTACATTCATCCCGGGTGACATAGGCTACTTATTTTTTTTTTTTATTTATCTCTGTATTCCCATGGGAACGGGAACTACGCGGGTGAAACCGCGTGACGTCCGCTAGTAGAATTATATACGTAATTACAGAAACTTTTCAAATTCGAAATTAACGTGAGCAAACCCACTGACAAAAGCGAGTACTTAATACAATTTCCAAGGAAAAAAACCACTTTAGAACGAGGTCAAACTAATGCATATTAAAGGTCAAGTCATAAGTCAAGCTACTTACGTAGTAAAAAACCGTCGTAAACTTAACTGCTACCTTTCTGTGGAATGACTGTAATGAACCGTGATGACCCCTCTGAACTTAACATAATAAGCTTGGCTACCTTTGGAGGGCTGCCGAGGAAAACTCTCTGGAAAAATAAGGGTGACATAATGTTTTATGTAATATAGAAACAACTGGGACGGTTAACGGAGGGTGGTAGTGCTAGCTCTGATGGTCCGTGAGTTAGAAGAGAAAAATAAAGATTTCTTAACGCAACGAGAGGTTACAAATGCGAGTAACCTTTTCGTATGATTAGAAGCTCTGAAACAAGGGTGTCATGTCTTTTCCGAACTATGTTGGGGTCACCTTCCAGTCTAACCGAATGTAGCTAAATACCAGTATTTTCACATGAAGTGACTGCCTATCTGGAGTGACTGGTTACCGCCTACAAGTCAAAAACGTAGGCCACTATAGTGTTTGTTGATATTTTCTCTTAGACCAGACAACATCTTTATTTCTTTGTACTGTTTAATAAAAATTCATTTTGAATTTTTTGTTTAGTTGTGAAAGCATTGATATAGGGACAGTCCAATCATATTCCATCTGAATTTTTCACCCGAAAATATTTGTTTTTTTATCGGTTTTTCGGTTAAATAGTAACCGCAAAACCGATAACCCTTAGTTAAATGTAAAATTCCTTTTTCCTGTAAGGAATTAAATTTAAAAAAAATACATCAATTAATGAAAATCCAGCAACGTGCTTTACGTGCAGTCGCGTGGTCTATAGGAGTTGCAGTGGCTATGTTTCTTGTTAGTTATTTATAACGCAGAGAGCTGACCAGTCGTGGTGACAAATGCTCGTTCTTTTATAGTATGACTAGCTTTTGCCCGCGACTTCGTTCGCGTGGAATAGTGACTTCTGGCAGATTTCTGGTTTATCTCGCGAAAAAAAAAAAAAAAAGCTATCCTATGTCCTTTCTCAAGTTCCAAACTATGTCTGTAGTCTGTACCAAATTTCACACAAATCGGTTCAGTAGTTTAGGCGTGAAGCAAAGACAGACAGACAGAGTTACTTTCGCATTTATAATATTAGTTAAGATTAGGGTAGGATTACTGGTTTTTATTTGCTGTTTAATGGGGCAGTTATACACAGACTGCTATTATTCTATCATCATCATCATCATCATCCACAGCCTGAATTCACCCACTGCTGGGTAGAGGCCTCTCTTTTCCAGTGCCGAGCAATTATTCTACACATATATTTAAATGGAACACACTACTTATTAAATAACTACAGTATATAAGTGATACGAAGCGAGCTTCTTACTACTTAACCTACCAACACAAGTAAACAATCCATACTAATATTAACTAATATTATAAATGCGAAAGTAACTCTGTCTGTCTGTTACTCAATCACGCCTAAACTACTGAACCAATTTGCATGAAATTTGGTATGGAGATATTTTGATACCCGAGAAAGGACATAGGCTACTTTTTAATAAAAAAAAACTTTATTCAAGGGGTTGAAAAGGGGGTACGAAAATATTACTTTTGGTCGCGATAACCGGCATCGGTAGCGATAACCGACATCCGCGCGGTTGAAACCGCGGGCATCAGCTAGTTTACTATAATTGTTTTTAAAACTCCTTAGCGCTAAGTACACACGGCGACACTTCAAGTGTAACATTTCCAGTGTAATATGGGCTACCTTTATATAGATTTCCCATACCATAAGAGATCGTACTAAAATAGTTTTGTATGGCTTGATTGATAGAGCAGTTGCATGTGGTGTTATTTCAATGCGAATACCACCAGCCACAGCTATTTATTTCAAAATCATAATATTTTATTTCGGCCTATATGGACATAAAAAACATAAAACGTCGACAAAAGGTACACGGTTCGGATTGGTCGTTCCTTATGGAGATGAACCGGCAAGAAACTCCATGGTTACTTTTTTTAAACAATACTAATCGTGTGAGTATTAAGCTATCGTGTGGGTCTAGCGACCCCACACACCCTAGTGTCAGAGATTTTTTAACAAAAAAGTAGAAGGCTGACACTCCGTTCCGCTCTGCCCAGAACCCAGAGCGGGAGTGGATTTTTGATGATTTCACACCACAAAAAAAGGGCCTCTGACATGGTTTGACGACCGCCATTTGGCGCCCGGGACCACCGGTTCATACGTGTCTTCCGAAGCACGGAATCATCTTATCGTCATACAATATAAACATGTTACAGCATTACTACTTACAGTATTACAACATTCGCCCAATTAACCAGCTTCTTTTGCCCTCAGACTTTACCAAGTGCGCGTGGGCCTCCGTGTGTCGCCGAAGGTCCCGGTGCACATTGAGGCCTCCGTGTCGAGCGGCACTGGGGCCGCGCGCACGGGCCGGCCTGCTGCCAGCGGCAACCTCATCGGAGGCCTGGCCGCATCCCGGGCCTTCCAGATCATGTACCGTAACGAGGAGGTCACGTTACGGGATATCATCCATTTTAGAGCTCATCTCTTAGGTAAGAAGGTTGAGTTTAGCTTTTGAGATGTTTAGCTTTAGTGATGCACAGACTTTTTTTTGGGACTAGCCCCGCCAAACTATCCCCAATCCACTGTAAGTCCTGAAAGCCAGAATCAACAGTGGCGACCACCAGAAAAGGATAATTTTATCCTGAATAACATACCATCATAAAGGAAAGAAAGACCATGCATTTTATTTTTTATTAAGGTGATTGTGTTTAACTTTTTCTTCTTAGCGTGTCGCTGACAATTTAAATTGAGTCAGCCCAAAATTTGGCAACGAGTTTGGCACTTTCATAAACTCTTGTGTGACTAAAAAACTCTGGATGAGGAAAATCTTTGAGTTTACTTTCCTTTTCCTTTTGATCATAATTATATTCCGCGGTTTTTTTTTTAAGTTTTATTAATGATTGAGAAAAATTTTTTTTAAAGCACACTGCACTTTTTACAAAAAATCGTTCTTTTATAATACCTAAATAGCTTAATAAAGTTTTAGATAGCTACTGCGTAATGAAAAGTCCGAATTTTTCTCCGGAAATTCTAGTTACGTACCTAAAAACCGATTCAATGTACTTCAGCATTCTCGTAGCTAGAAGATTTGTTTCTTGTGGTTATTAATGTCAAGCACTATAACTAGCTTTTCGTCATTAAGACGAAAAGGTCAAAGGTCTAGACCTTCCCAATCAAGCTTAAAGTGAAGGAAGCAAACTCTCAATGAACAAATAAATAAAGTCATAGGTATAGATACTGTGGAATGAAAGAACTGATTTTTTCTCCGAAAATCCTAGTTATGCATCTGGGAAGTGGACTCTATGACACGCGTATATATATAAGAAAATTTCGTCTCGTAGCAAGAAAATTTATTTTTATGGTAATTAGTGTCAAGCACTATAACTTGCTTTTCTTCCTTTGTAAAGGTCAAAGTTCGAGACTCTCCCAGTTCATAATTCAACTTCCAATGAACTTGTGAATCCCTTATTTTTCGCATCAACGAATATTTAGGAAAAAGATATGATCTACAAAATGACACAGATTTTCACAATCACTAAACAATACCTAAATGAATCGAAAAGAAGAAACCATCGGAAAGTCAGTAGTAACTAAATCGGTGTCTAGAATTTTGCCCGGTTGATGGAAATAGGCTCGCCCCCGATTACAATGGGACTTCAACATAACTTGCGACATATTATTATTATATATTAGGTATACCCATAGAACACCCACAAATAAACATAAACTGTAAACTGTTTTTTATACACTTTTATGGTACACCTCTACGTAAACCTTCGGGGATTACAGGCGCGATGTTTTGTTGTTATGTTACTTAGATTGGGATTCGAAAGTAACTAATTAAAAAGACATTAGTTAGTTTTAGGAGAGGAAATTGAATTGTTCCACATTTCGCAATGACAAGCATTTGGAACTCATTACTTTCTTTTAATAGAAGATCGCTTTGAAACTGTGAACCGATTGTTTGCCAAGACTGTTTGTAAAGATATCCGCTGTCTTGTCGATACAAATGTGCTTCACATATGCGTTAGGATGGGTTACACAAATACCTACAAGAAAGATGCGCCTGCTCCCTATGCTCTTTGTAGTTCCTCCATCAGTTTTCTATTGTCAAAGAATTCAGAAAATTTTAATTTAGAGTATTTAAATTTTCGTTATTTTGTTTCTCTCACTCCGCTGTATATGCAAGGGTTATTGGCAAATAATATTTAAAAATGTTTAAACTTACATCGATTCCATCTTAATATCAGCCTACTGCAACTGTAAGGTTATCACCACGCAGAACAGTACACTATTTATACACAAACTCACCCTAAACCATATTTGTATTTTTAGTGGACAGCCGCAACCTCAAGGAGTCCCTAGAGCGCGCAGAGTTCAGCCTCGGTGTGGAGCTATGGTGCAGCGAGGGAGCACAGTCTAGCACCCTAGCCCCAATGTCCTGTCGGGTGCTCAAGCTGCACTTCCAGCCCTCGCAGGGGCTCCACTACCATCTGCCGGTGCTCTTCGACTACTTCCATCTATCATCAGTCTCCATGACCATACATGCCAGCCTAGTTGCTTTACATCAGCCTTACATCAAGTAAGTATGAGGAGTTTTTATGGAACAGCTGGAAACTTTTTGTACCTTTTCATTTATCCATGAGCTATTTGCTTGTGCTGAAAGCCGAAATACAGGCTTTACCTAGTTCGGCTACAGACGCTAATCTCTTTGCCCTAATTGAAATTTTTGCTACATTTCTATTGTAAAATAGTACGAAGTTTTTGAAATTAATAAACTATTTAACCCTAAGGTAGAAAAAAGGGTAAATCAAGCCAAAAAAATACCTATGGGACTACCTACGTACCTACGTTGTAGAACTATTGTCAATGAAGACAGTGGTGCTGAACTGTTGACTGGTGCTAAGTTATGTTATGTATGAATGCCTGTAGTTTCACGGTCGTGTATTACGGCTAATCCTCACGTGTGACACTTGCCTCAGATAATGTTTTATTAATTGAATGTATGACAAGAGCGGCGGAAAATAGGAGAGGCTTTTACCCAGCAGTGGGTGATTTCGTACTAATCATTATGATGATGGTAATGATGACAAGTCTGTGTTACTATACCTATTCAATCAACTTTTAAAACGCATTTTGTAGATTATAATCAAAAATGTAAAATATTTATGACATTACGTGTAAAAGCAACAAATTAACAATACTACGCGTGTCGAAAATCTGGATTCTCGTGTTTCCGAGCATTATCTTACATTAATTAATGTCACGAACTCCATTTAAATCATCAATTACTGATGTTTTATTGACTTGCCTGCAACTTAACCACGGGCTATAAATTACGATTGTTCTGATAACCACAGTGTGAACAACATTGAACTTCTGCGACAGAAACATTTATTGTACTGACACTAATTTATCGAAGTAACACCTCTTTTAACTTTATTTGGCTCATCAGTATCTTTTCGTTTTGCGTCATGATTTATCATCCTGCAAGATTAAATTACTACTACTAAAAGTAACCCAGCAACAATGGTCCACTCCATGGTGCGGAAACTAAATGTAGTTCAGAAGTAATCCAGGCATTTGAAACTTATTTTCCCACAAGTGAATAGTGCCAGTTAGGTACATAGATCCTAACACAATTGAATTCTTACATGTCTGTCCGCCAATCAAGGAAAAGTATCATGCATTATGTGCAAAGCTGGTGAGTAACTAACAATGCTCCCTTGCCTTTGGTCTTGTTAATTAGATGCATCAAATACATTTGGCACTTGGTGGCTCAGAAGTTTTATGCTAGCGAATAAACCCTAACACAATTGGTAAACGAACGGTATTTTGTCATAGAAAAGTAGACCTTACTACCACTGCACCGCCAGCAGTACCTACATCGAGTGAATTACGTTTTCACTTCAAAAACAATCAAGTCATCTGATTTCTACTTCTTCTTTTCAGTACTCCACGCTCAAGTAAACAATGGGGCAAATTGATGAAGAGTGCTGGATCCTTCAATACTTCGGGAAGTTTCGAGAACGTACTCTTTGGATCCACCGGCAAATGCTCAGGTGGCAACTCGAGCAAGATTGCACATGCTAGGTAAGCAGCAGGAAAGGAGAACCTCACTAAAATTATTGCTTGTGAAGGCTTTGATTAGTGTCACTGTGTCATCATCTGCCTATCCTTTTCCGAACAAGGTTAGTTTTACATGAAGAGACGTCCACAACTTAGTAGTTATACTTATATCCTTGCTAACACGATTCCCATTGGCTAATTTGATGATTATTGTTCCTACACGAATCTGACATATTCAGAAACATTCCCCAAAAAATACTCGAAACAGTTTAAACAATGAACAAACTAATTACCCTGATACTGCTTCCAGGCAAGTCCACGCTGAAGTATGCGGAATCCTGCTAGGGTCACTCGAGGGGCTCCAGAGTGCACTAGCAATGTGTGGCTCCCCCGGTGTCCTGCTGACTCCTGAAGAGTCCTCGTCGAACTCTGTTGTTGGAGAAGTCGCGCAGAGAATAAAGGATCTTAGCGACTTTGGCAAGGTGAGAATTTGTTTCTTAAGTCATTATCATCATTTCAGCTGAAAGACGTCCACTTCTGGTTAAGTATAGGCCTTCCCCAAGTGTCGCCGCATTGACCGTCGCTACTCCAGATCGTCACTTCTAAAGTTTTAGACCCCATCGGCCACCCGTTCTGCGAGCAATGACAGCAACGAGTTTCAAAGTATTTATAACATTTTTGCAGTGTAGACAAGCTCTCCTAAATTAAATAACCAGCAACAAGGGGCGAAGTCAGTGAAACTAAAACAAGACCTAAGTTATGCATCAAATTGAGAAGTCCATATACCTGGAGATCTTCATAAAATTGTTAAACCTCTCTTCCACTATCCATGTTTATTCATTGCCACAAAAATATTTCTCAGTTCATCAAGTCATTCTACTTTTCCGACTTCTAATCTACTTTGAACTCTCCCATCTTTACCTCACTACGGCAAAAGCAAAAGGAAGAGTTAAGGTTCTATCTTCTCGTTCTGTCTTCGTATTAACATAATCTAGTCTGTGTATATCTATCTAGAAATACGTTATGTTGGTTTGTGTACGCTTCAAAAACTCAAAAAGTTCTGCACCGATCGAGCTTTTTTCAAATTTTAGAATGTTAGATAATCCGCATCAAGGATTGTTTTTAAAGTAACCTCGCGGGCGAAGCCGTGGGCATCAGCTAGTCTTAAATAAATAAACTTTAAACTAGCTAGCTGTTTGTACTAAAACACAATTTTCACAGAACTTTCAGAAGTCCGAATGCGGCGAGGAGGAGGAATGGGCTATGAGTGCAGCTCACGACATCGCACGACTGTGCGCCGAAGTGACGCTGCGGTGGCGAGCCTTCCTGCACCACACGTCCGACCGGCCCCACGTGCATCACGCGCTCGCGGCCAGGCATCACGCGCTGCGGTAATATAGTCATTATATCTAGTGGTATAAGATGCACGATTGTGTGCCGAAGTGACGTTGAGGTGGCGAGCATTCCCTGCACCACACATCAGATCGGCCCCACGTGCATCACGCGCTCGCGGCCAGGCATCACGCGCTGCGGTAATATAGTCATTATATCTAGTGGTATAAGATGCACGATTGTGTGCCGAAGTGACGTTGAGGTGGCGAGCATTCCCTGCACCACACATCAGATCGGCCCCACGTGCATCACGCGCTCGCGGCCAGGCATCACGCGCTGCGGTAATATAGTCATTATATCTAGTGGTATAAGATGCACGATTGTGTGCCGAAGTGACGTTGAGGTGGCGAGCATTCCCTGCACCACACATCAGATCGGCCCCACGTGCATCACGCGCTCGCGGCCAGGCATCACGCGCTGCGGTAATATAGTCATTATATCTAGTGGTATAAGATGCACGATTGTGTGCCGAAGTGACGTTGAGGTGGCGAGCATTCCCTGCACCACACATCAGATCGGCCCCACGTGCATCACGCGCTCGCGGCCAGGCATCACGCGCTGCGGTAATATAGTCATTATATCTAGTGGTATAAGATGCACGATTGTGTGCCGAAGTGACGCTGCGGTGGCGAGCCTTCCTGCACCACACGTCCGACCGGCCCCACGTGCATCACGCGCTCGCGGCCAGGCATCACGCGCTGCGGTAATATAGTCATTATATCTAGTGGTATAAGATGCACGATTGTGTGCCGAAGTGACGTTGCGGTGGCGAGCATTCCCTGCACCACACATCAGATCGGCCCCACGTGCATCGCGCTCGCGGCCAGGCATCACGCGCTGCGGTATTATAGTAGTTATATCTAGTGCTATAAGATGCACGACTGTGCGCTGAAGTGACGCTGCGGTGGCGAGCCTTCCTGCACCACACGTCAGACCGGCCCCACGTGCATCACGCCGCCGCGCCGTTGCGGCCAGGCATCACGCGCTGCGGTAATATGATTACTAAATCTATTATATATCTAGTGCAAGAAGGTTCGACCTTTTTTTTTTTTTTGGTGGGTGGAAAATCATCGGATAACATAGAGGGGACTTACCACCACTATCGTGGCGTGCCCAAGAAGGATCGACCTTGAGTGGGATTTATATTTTTTTTGTAACAATCATTATATGCGTAATGGTCTGCAACTGTTGGGCTTCTTCTTCAACTAAAAATTTAATTATTTTGGAACCTGCCCCCCACAAGAAGTCATATGTGTATGTCTCTCTGACAATTTTTAAGGCAAATGGTGGTGGCGGTAGGTATTGCTATTCTCTTAAATATTCGATACATTTGTTACCTTCCATTATTTAAAACACACGCTTTCTGCCTGTTCAGAACTTAGCACTTTTTATGCTCAAATTCACTTTCCAGTATAAAGCGCTTCGCGGAATGCTTCTTCGTGCTGGACAATCCTCGGCACTCGCTGGCGGGCTGCTACGACAGCAACTACCAGTCGTACCAGAGTGTGGGCGAGGTGGCGCGTCGCTCTCGCTACCTGGCGCTGCTGCCGCCGCTGCCGGTGCACTGCATCGCGCTGGACGGCGACCCGCATATCATGCCGATCATATTTGAAGACAGGTGATTGAAATTATTAGCTTATCGATCGAAATCAGCAAATATCAAAATCATGCAGCACGAACATATATTATTACTAATAATCTTTGACAGAGTTCCATACTAATACACATATGTATAGTGCGAAATTGTAACATTCTGTTATAAACTATTTCAGGTATCAAGACACGGCAGAATTTGCTCGACGTCGTTCATTTCTGAATTCCAGTGCAAGCAAATCTGGAAGCGGTAAGTTGTGTTTCTACGAATACCTACTATCACTTCGTGCACAAAAACTTTTACTAATCTGGGTATGTCTTGATACAGATCCCTTCCTATGTTCGGAGCCCCTTGGAGATGACTGTGCTTGTAGCGTTAGTTCACTCATGGACTCCAGAAGACCGTCATCCGAAGCCTCCAGAGTCACCCTCACACTGCCCAAAACAATCATGGATGTTCTTGAACCACAATTCAATGCACCCAAATCCAGTTCCAGTGTCGTTCAAGCAACTCTGACATTAGCTCCCCAAAAATCTGCCCGCGGATCCCCCAAACGAGCATTAGTGAAACAAAATGTAGTAGAACTACCCAAAGCACACAACAAACAACTCGAGCTTACGGGACGAAACAGATATATCGTGCAAAACAATCTAATTAGCGAGATCCAACTACCACCGAACAGTGCGTTCGCTTCATGCCCGATCGTTCAAGGACAACAAATGTCTCGATATTCTGCATCCACTCTGCTTGATATCAATACCGCGAAGAGTGCTTCGAACGTTTCGCGTCTAGGCAAGGAGAAATCTGAACCAGGACTTGAAGTTTTTCGGCAAAAACATGAAATCACTAGCGGTGTGAGCACCTTGCCGGCGAGACACAGCAAGTCTTTGGATCAGTTGAGAGTGTCACAGTTAACACCGCTGAATACCGCGCAAACACTAACAAAGAATGTGAGAAATGGTTCCAATTCTTCTGTTAATTATCCAAAACCATATCTACCGCCGCAACAAATCAAGCCAACAACATTGCCTAGAAGCGTCACAACAAGTGCTTATCCAACAAACACAACGACTCGTTGTAGTTCCAAAGGGACGGACGACTACAGGAGGAATATAAACGAGTTTAGAGAAAAATACAAAAATCCTTGTGTTAAGAAAGTTCCACGCGGAGTAAATAATGAAGTGTTCCATAATGTAGGGTATAAGTACGATGGAGCGATGCAACCTAATCCTAACCAAGTTTACGGCTATACTTTCGGTAATCAGGGTAATCTGCAAGTAAACAATGTTATTCGTAATCCGTTAGAGTTTCAAAGAGGCTACAGTGTAAATTTACCCCGTCCTATGTTGCCTCCACGTAATTCTTACCCACCGGTTAGTGGTAAAAATCAAGTGACTGATCAAAATAACTTAGTTTCTAATAAACACGTACATAGATCTAATTCTACTCATGTGTTTCACCAGAAAGTGGAAAATCAACAAAGTGACATTGAAGCCGCTCGCAATCAACTCAGACATGAGCTTAATTACTACCTGCAGAAAGGTGATTGGAGTTACGATTTCCATACAGGGAGTTTAATTCAAAACTATCAAAAGAAATCTAGCAAAAGCAGCGATGACAGTGGATTTGTGATGACTTTAGATAGAAGCAGTGACGGAACATCGAAATCAACTTATTCAAAGACTCCGCCATCTACTCCACATTCAGCAATGCCGTCGGTAAGGCACAAGAAAAGCCGATCCAAAGATTCAAAATTAAACAATGGAGGAAAGGAAAATACTAAAATGAATTCGAGCAGGGATTCATTGAGCAGTCATCATTCTATTAAATCCCGAGATAGTAAATCAGATCGTCATACATCAAAATCTGAACGCAGTACTCCAAAATCTGATCGCGGTACTCCACGATCAGGTAAGTCTACGCCCAAGTCCGGTGGTTTTACTCCAAAATCAGGCCTAGCGACACCTAAATCTGGAAGAGCAACTCCAAAATCTGGTGCTACGACACCGAAAAGTGGTAGATCAAGCGGTAAACCAGAGAAACGTTCGAAACACAAACCCTCGGAAAAGATGACTCAGTTAATGTCTGAAGCTGCATCATCATCCAGCAACGAAAGTATACCTTTTGAACTGAGAAGATTAGAGTCTTCTACAAGTGTCCCTTATAGTCTCGACCACGGCCCAGAGCTGCTACGACATTGTAGAAGTGCAGGGTCAGTTTTAGATGAACCTAACTTAAATACTACTTTTGGCTCCGAATCTTTACCCAATTTAGCTCCTCCACCCGCATTTGAATCACCGCCTCTCGATATAGCAGATAAAGATTTCAAAATACTGCCTCCTAAAAACTTTTCGAACAAGGAAGAGAAACGTCGTAAGAGTACTTCTACATCTAGTTTAAGTGAACAAAGTGGATGGGTGTCGAGCGGACGTAGCTCAGGCCCATCATCCCCCGATAATGCAAGTTGTCAATTAAACCAGAATTTCGTTCCTGCTAAATCAACCATGCCTAAACCATGTAATAATAAAAACTACGAAGACACAACAGATCCTCGAAAACCTGAAGGTGAAACTATTAGTGACTTCAAAAGAACAGTCCTCAACGGAGATCAATTACGAGAGCGGCTGTTAAAATTAGCCGTTAAAGTTGCTCAACATAATTCGAACGAGAAAATAGAATGCTGTGATAAGGAAGTGTGCGAAGAATGCACCATATGTAGCGACTCTATATGCACAGATAGCCAGTGCGAATATAATAAACGAATGCACAGTAATGGCATAGACGCAGAATGCAATTCAGATACTTGTACAGCAAGTTGTTTCCAACAAATGGCAGAAGCTCATGCTGTGAAAGGTAATCAAAGACATAATTCCTTTAGCGCTGTACAAGGGAAGACTTACACCACTTCTTCTAAAAGTCTGAATGAGGGAACAGTGAAAAAATCACAAACAGTTGGTGACAATCTGCATCCTTACATAAGGAAAGAAATTCCGCAGAAGCCGCAACCGGCACCAGCCAAATCTTCATCGCTTGACAAAAGTAAATTGAAAGATAGAATACAATATACGGAAAAATTAATCGCAGCCGAAATACGAAGCTTGACGGTGGACCGCTCCTGCGCCAAACCAAGCAGTAAGAAAGATCGTACATCCAGTGCTGGGCAAAAATACTCGAACAAAGCTAAATCTGAAATAGATTTGGCGCATTTCATGGGTGACAATGACTATGAGCATTTACCTCCGCCACAGCAGTTCAGAGACGCTCCACCGCCACCTGATGAATTTAAGGTAAACAAGTAACATCCATCGATTCACAGAAATATGAACAGATTGGTAAAATACCATATTAATGGACTTGTACGTTATAGGATCCTCCGACGAAATCTCCAAAGTTGAGTCGCCAGAGCAGCAAATCGTCTACTCCATCGAAAACGCCGAGGAAACAACCTCCACAGTCTTCCTCACTACAGTTAGACAACCCCTTGTACCATGTGTGTGAAGGTGGGTAACTCTACAGCCATCTGTATATTTCCATAATGCTTTTGCTACTAACACCATCGCTTGGCTTACGACAGGTATAATGGAGAGGCGGAAACTGCGGCCACACCAGTCAGTAAATCCTGGCGGTATGCTCACCGGTGGTACGCTAAATAAAAGTCAGAGCACCGGGGAACTGGCGAGCAGAAACGATACCGGTAATGACATTTATTTACTTTTTACAACCATCATCATATTACAATCTACCACCTTCCCTTATTAAAATCAATATTATATTCCTTGTATTATAATCATATATGTTTACAACTCCTATTTCAGTGTTATTTTAGTCTTAAACAAGCCTGTAAGTGTGAAGCTGTAGGAATTCGGTGTATTTCGCACACTTTCAATTTAATTTCCATATTTCCAGAGCACCGAGAAAGTAATCTCATCAGCATATTCGGCCTGGCCGAATCTGAGAGGTTATTCGTCAAATGCAGAGAAGAATTCAGGCAAAGCGTGAAGTATCCCGGAGCTATCTACTCTGACTTCCCGCCTGTCGAGAACTCACTGCCGTACTTCCATATCAGCGATGAGTACAGGATGTTTAATCCTGAAGGTGAGATCTACAATTTTCTGATTGATATTTTAAACAGATTATCATAGGCAATCGAACTATGTAAAAAACTGGTATTGAGCTGCAACGAGTCAGATTGGAAGCCGACCCTGTTGATGATAAAACTACCCAGATTCAAACCTACGACTCGTGCATATGACCGACATCGCATGTGAGTCGAGCCGACCAATGCTCCAGATGAACAAATATTTTTTATTGACTTCTCTGCAAAGAATACCATAAGATGTTTTTACTCTCTGAGATAAGAAAACGGTAACACCATAACCATCCCAATTTTTACCACAGTAATCTGAATGTTCCAGGGCTCCACCTCATAATCTGCGTCCACGGCTTAGACGGCAACGCAGCCGACCTGCGCCTCGTGAAGACATACCTGGAACTAGGCCTGCCCGGGGCAAGGCTAGACTTCCTCATGTCTGAGAGAAACCAAGGCGACACTTTCTCGGACTTCGACACGATGACAGATAGGTGAGCGGTAAATTATCTATACTTAAACTATCTATATAAATAAAAGTATATGTATGAGGATCAGATCAGCATTATTGGAGTACGACTTGACCGTTTTTTGGGAAAGGCAAGGCAGATGATGAATGGGAAAGATGGTAGGTAATCTTTACCCTTTAAGATAAAGTTAGTAAGTTTGAATGTACGGGGTTATCTTCGGAACCACTGATCCCATTTCAAAAAATATTTATGTAACGGGAAAGCTACATTACCCTCAAGTATCATGTGTTATTTTTACGACATTCTCGATTATTAATTTCCGATCATAAGGCAAGCAAAGCCGCGAACGAAAGTTAGAAAACAGTAGCACATAAATTATTTCTTAAAATATGATTTGTTACTTCATCCTCATCAGTATCTTGTTATTGAATTTTTTCTCAGTCTGCTAACCAGTTTTTAATCCAAATTAAATTACATAGTTAGTTAGTGAGACCGCTTTACGACTTAATTTATTACAGACGGCAATCACAATTAGTTAATATTTATAAATCTATTTTTACTATGTTTGATTTTTTTTTTATATAAGTATTATTAATTTAGTCGCTGCTAAGCGAAATACACCATACTCAGCTTGCAAAAGTGAAATTATCATTTTCATTTCTCATACTCGGAAAGTAGTGTTGGTTTGATCCGAGTAGCGGGTGGCAAATGCTACTTCCCACCTTAGGGCGGGAAAGACTTATAGTAATTGCTGCAATTTTAAAAATAGAACTAAATTTGGTGCAGCGGTCGGCCGCAAAAAAATGCTGCGGTGTTGTGAGTGTTTAAACAGCCAGTATGAATTAAAAAAAAAAACTAAGCGGGTCCGCCCGCGGCAGGGACGCGGTGTGTTCCATATTTAAAATTTTAAATAGACTATATAATTTGGCGGGATACTAACTCTTTAAGCGTTATCGAAATCTCGGTAATAGAACAGAGTACGTAGTTATAGCTTATTAAAAATGAGTTCAAGTGATTCTGAAATGTTGACCCCAGATTCTGTTAGAGACGAAGCCAATACAGTTATCAAAAATCTTTTGCCAGAAATTTCAAAGGAAAGATACATAAATACATACAATGACTTTATGAAGTGGCGAGCAGATAAGAAATTAAAATCATTTTCCGAAAGTGTATTTCTTACATACTTCAATGGACTGTCTGGAAAAATAAAGCCTTCTATGCTATGGAGTAGGTATTCAATGCTCAAGAGTACACTAAAAGTAAAACACAATGTCGATTTAAAAAGATTCCTTAATCTAACATCGTTTCTGAAAAGACAGTCTCAGGGGTTCAAGACCAAAAAATCTAAGGTTTTCACCTCTTACGAAGTGGAAACATTTTTAAATGAAGCCCCTGACGAGATATATTTGGCAGTGAAGGTAAGTTATAAACGTTTTATCTAGGTTGGACATTGATATAAAAACTAAAGATACGGTCGGTCGTCCGAACATTTTGCTCGATGCGTTCCCCAGAGAAACACTAACGTCATCTATAAGAACTAATCAGGCTGCTCGTAAACGTAACCTTGTATGAGCGGCGTGGCGTGGTATTATCGAGGTACAAAGAAATTAAATAAAGCTTTCATTAAAATGTTAATAAAAAAAAATGTTAAATTTTCATTTTTAATTTTCATTTTCTTTTAAACTTCGGTTTAGTCAAGACCTATTTGGGACCAAATTCGAGGCGTCATTTTATCATGCGGTCCGCCCAGTCCTTACGCAGTAATATATAAGTCAATGAGGTTGGAGGTCTTTTACCCGCTCGCTTGCTTTCGATTTCAAGAAAACCGTCGAGCTTTGCTCGTGACATTTGACCTAAACACTCGGCGCAGCCGCCCCTCATTAAAACTTGATTTACAATCGATACGAGAGACCTAGCGTAATTTTGTTTATTGTTTTGTGTAGACAAAAAGATAAGGAAAAGAGTAACGTTTGTTATTTTGACAAAAGTTGAGTGTAAAATATTTTATAAGAGGCTAAAGTTAAGGTCGAGCATATTTTGCCGGTTTGTCGAATAACGTGAAATTGTGAAAAAGTTTGCGCGAAAGGTATATAGTTTTTCGTCATTTTTATAAACTAGACTAGTTATTTGTACTATTGAACAAGAAACAATAACGATTGTGGTAAAAAATCGTCATTAAAAATAAAAGGACACAAAGAACAAAGAAACACAAAATGTCGGCCTCAAACTTCACTTATTAATTGTAAATAAAAATTCGTCGGGTGATGTTGCAAACTTGCGTCTAAATGATAAACAATCTAATAATCTATGGTTTAAAGGCGTTTTGAAAGGACTTTACAGTCTTTAAAATAGAGTTTAGAGTTGTTTAACAAAAAATATATTTTGGCAACGATCGTTGCCGAAAGCAAGCGAGAGAGTTTTGGTTTTGGAAACAATCGTTGCCAGAAGCAAGCGAGTGGTTACTCTAAAATCAAATGTCGATCCCAACGACTTGACTCTGTTAAGATACCTACTTAGACTAGGATAGGTTTGCATAAAAAGAGGCAATCATATTATCAATCAAACACACTGACCCAGATTGCGTAAGTAAATTAAGAGTTAGATAGGCGTACATTTCTGGAGTAAAAGATCTCTGCTTGTTATTTTATTTAAGTACATAGTTAGATACCTAAAAGATTAATAGGTATTAATTAAGAAATTATATTTTTCACAGGTGGTATTAATACTTGGTATAAGCGGCGCCTGCAGAAGCAGTGAACTCACTAATTTAACAATTAACGACTTTGAAAATCACGGCCAGTTATTACTCGTAAAATGAACTAAAACAAAAACAAATATTGAGCGTACGTTTGTTGTACGAGAAGAGTTTACACAAATAGTAAAGAAATATCAAAAAATCAGACCTAATGACATAAAAACGGATCGCTTTTTTCTCAACTACCAAAAGGGAAAATGCTATAAACAAGTGATCGGTAAAAATAAAATCTCAGGTATACCGACGCAAATAGCAACATATTTGAATTTGCCAAACTGTGAACAGTATACCGGGCATTACAGAAGAACGTCAGCGACACTATTAGCCGATTCTGGGGCGAACTTGACAATGTTAAAAAGACATGGAGGATGGAAATCCAGCACAGTCGCGGAAGGCTACATTGAGGATTCTGTCCAAAATAAAACTAAAATTTCAAACAAATTAACTGAGACTATAAATTTACGCCCCACTTCGCCTCAACCAACTACTTCAAGGGAGTCTGCGCCATGGATTCCACCGTCTAATCAAATAATGGAGTCTCCTACTTTTACAGAAATTCAGCACAGCCAAACACAACATATCAAACAGCGTAAATATTCCAAACGAAAATGTAACTTTAAATTTCACAAATTGTTCAAATTTCTCAATTAATTTTAAATAGGTACCATGTTATTATTTTCAATAAAATTTTTAGAAAAACTACTATTTTTACTTTCCTTATATTCGAAATGAAAAGTAGAGTGCTTAACACGGGTGAAAGACATCAATTCCTACTCGGACTATAGCCGCCCTCGCTTCGCTCGGGTGTCTAAATACCTCGTATGGGAATTGATTCCTTTCGACCCTAGTGTAACAATCTACTATTTAAATTCATTTCGAAAATTTCCATTTACTGCATGTTGAGTATGATGCTTGTTGAGGAATCAGGAACCATAATTAACATATTGTTTTACTGTTTTCAGACTAGTGCAAGAGATTCTCACCCACATCCAGAACTCGAGTGACCCAGCTCGGATCAGCTTCGTGGGCCACTCCCTGGGCACCATCATCATCCGCTCAGCGCTGGCGAGGCCGCAGATGAAGCCTTACCTGGCCAAACTTCACACGTTCCTCTCGTTAAGTGGACCCCATCTTGGGACTCTGTATAACTCCAGTGGTTTGGTTAATGCTGGTAAGTTGCAGGTCATTTGGTTGCACCGTGCATGATTTGTGGAAGTGTTAATGGCCTGAAGTAGAACTGCAACGGTTTGGAAGAAACATTCGCTACGCTATATTCTATGTGCATTCTTTGTTTTTCTGACATTTAAAAGTACCTCTAGTGGTCCAATTAAAGTAAATGCTTTGAGTTTGAGTTTGTGATTGTTTGAAAACCCATCTGACCATGAATAGAATAAACTGTGTTCTTCGAGTCTTGTTTTGTTAACAATTTGATGGCAGTGGGATAACTTCTTAAAACATGAAGCAAACGGACTCTTTTTGTTTCTTCTCACTACAAACTAACCACCAGAAATATCATCAGAGCTCCAACATCTAAAATTAAACCCGCTGACAGAAACCACCTTTCATTTAATTTTCAGGTATGTGGTTCATGCAGAAATGGAAGAAGTCGGGGTCTTTACTCCAACTCTCTCTCCGAGATGCTTCCGACCCTCGGCGCTCCTTCCTCTACCGCTTGAGTGAGCGGAGTCAGCTACACCAATTCAAACATATCCTGCTCTGTGGCTCCGGACAGGATAGATATGTTCCACTACATTCTGCTAGACTGGAACTATGCAAAGCTGCTGCCAAGGATACGTCGCTCTTGGGGCAGGCTTACAGAGAAATGGTTGGTATTTTTATAGCTTTAGCTTACAATATTAATTGATAAGTAAATAATCGAAGAGTTCCCGGACTTCCCAGTGACCTAACCAGATTCTTTATCTTCTTTCTTAAATAACTTTGAGGTGGAAGGTGCCGAGCTAAGTTTCTGTTTTTGATTCATAACGACGAACATTTTGTAGCTCAAAGACCAATACTCGTAGATAATTTCTTGTCAGGGACCACACAGTTCCGTGTGGTGTCGGACGTAAAGAATAGCACCATCCCATATCTTCCCGTGGGTGTCGTAACAGGCGACTAAGGGACTTACCAGAGAATGGGCAGCAGCGTTCTCTGTGCCTTTGTAACAACCATACTGCGATCGCCAACCCGCCTGCCAAGCGTGGCGATTATGGCAAACCCCCCCAAAAATGCCTGGGGGAGGCCTATGTCCAGCAGTGGACGTCTTTTGGCTGAAATGATGATGATGATGACCACACAGTTCTTATGTAGATACACGAATGATTTGAATTATATAACTTCAACGTCACTGTTAGATGCAGACTGAAGAAACAACAACAAACACTTGCTACCCTCTCTTTTTTTGCCCTAACACCTACCTTCTGAGTGACTGCCTGCCCAGACCGCCGTCCGCTTCGAATACGTAGTACCACACTAAAAAAACAACTGTTCCACTCCAGGTCCACAACATGGTGTCTCCACTAGCTGCACGTGCATCATCAGTGTCCGTGGTGCGCTACGACGTGCAACACGCGCTTCCCCACACGGCAAGCGCGCTGGTGGGCCGCGCCGCGCATATCGCCGCGCTCGACTCCGACCTCTTCATCGAGAAGTTCCTGCTCGTCTCCGCTCTCAAATACTTCCGATAGAACTTTAACATGAGACAGGATTAAACGGCGGCTGTTCCTGGCGCATGCAAACAGTAAAAAGTTGTTTTTGGATAGTCCCCTACTATCCAAAAACAACTTTTTGCTGTTTGCATGCGACGATATCCACGCCACGCGACGCGATATGCGGTGTCAGCAAGAGTGAAATTACATTAACACGCACATATCAGCATTATATTGCATCTTTTGCGGACGCTTGCGCCAAATGACGCCTTTACGTGACACAAAGAGATAGAGCTACGCGAAAACGCTGGCCGTGTGCGTGTAAATGTAAATTTACCCCAAGTCGTCGTAAAAACCTGCCATAAACTCATCCAAACTAAAAATGTACCTACCTAATCTATGCAAGAGGTGGCAGCATGTCTTGTCATGATCGCAGTTATGACTTCCAACCAATTTATTCTTACTACTACTGTTGAGAACCCTTGCTATTACAACCCAATTACTTCTCGAAACCACGATATTTATGCACGTTAAATGCGGACGAACGACAGTATTTTTGGGCAATCTGACCTCATGAGATTGGGAAGATGTAACGAATGATATTAAGAAAGGTTGTTTCAAAATCATGTTTTCCCGTACTTACACAATTAACGAAACACACCATTCTATAGCATAGTCTGGTCCCAGGAATTTTCATCACCTGCGTTATAGAACTAAGATATTATTCTTGAAGAAACTTCAAAAGTCCATTGTGATGCCGATGGTAACTATTATTATTTCGTAATTTGGAAATCTATCCAAAAATTACGAAAACATGTGGATAAGAAATCGATTGATCCGAGTTTTTTACCACTATCGTCTCTCAAGATCCTAAATAAAGTTAAGACGTATCTTTGTATAAATTGAGGCACTTACATCCTTTTAATATTGTCTGGTTGAGCGTAAATGGCCGATGAAGAATGAAAATTATGATGTAAGTATGTGAAAAGAAAAGTAAAATAACAACATTATTTGAACGCACTTCTACCTTATCCTTCATTCATTTGATTTTAGTTTCTGCTTTAAGACCTAGTTTAAATAATTTCCATTTGCATTTAGTTGCATTTAAATCTATCTGGAAATGTTATCTAGGTAGGTACATAAATCCTTAACCCTCTTCCTATGCTATTTAAATTATAAAATAAAAGCTTTTAATAAAGATCTAGTTCTACCATTAATTTTCATAAATCTGAATTTTCTATAACTCTGGTGCATTTTGCCCATTCTTTGCATTTTCTTCCACAGAGTTGCTTCAAACCAGTTTCAGGTTGCGGACCGCTAATGTAACGTTCAAATCCGAAATTATTTTGAAGTAACTCTGTTACTCAAGTATTGTGTATTTCCTTAATATCGTCTACAGTAGGCACTACAGGATTATCGAAATTATAAATAGACTTGGTGACAGCGTGATACATTCGATAAGAATCCTAATTGTAGAGTGATTTATGAACTATGTTGAGGGTAACTGCAATGCAATCAACATTTTTAATTACTTAAGTAGGTTTTAAGACGGATCTTTACACCAATTAATTAAGACTATAATTTTAGCGACTGTAGATAATATGTAGATGTTATTTGTATTATTGTTGTCTACGAACGGTATCATTCTTGAACACCACATTGTTTGTTGTTTATGTACTCAAACACTATTTTATATTTCATTGCATTTGTTACAGTTGGCATATCAATTGCCATGATTTAATTATCTCTCTATCTAACGGTAATGGAATATAAAATCGTGAATCCTCGTTTTTCCTCCACTTCTTGAAGACCCGTTGTAACGAGCGGTTCGTTACACACTATTACTATCTGTCTGGTATTGTAAATATGAGTCGGTTCGTGTGTGTGTTCCATAGAACCATTAATTAAATCAATTATTACTGCACAAAGGGATATAGGGATAAAATTAAGAAAACTACCGAGTTCATTGTTGTCGTGTTTATGTTCGTGGAGCAGGACGAATCAGCCAGCCTGTAGCCTTATCGTAAACATAAAAAAATATAAACTAAAATTTAGATGAAAGTTGTAAATTTTTAACGAATGTTAGACTGATCTTTAAAAATATACGGACTCGTGCTTACAGATTTATATTTAATAAGTTTAATAGATTATTGTTTTCTTTATTGGTAGTGAACATTTTATTAATAACAAAAAAATAACAGTTAGGTATTCAATCTCGCTCTGTCCACTTCTTTGAATTAATCAGTAGGTAATGTTTTATACAGGGCTTGGATTAATAATTTATTGAAATTATTCGATTATTATATTGTTTACGTACTTACTACTGAATTAGTAGTACCTAATAGAAATTATACCTCATTATTGATTGCTCACGAGCAAGCTTGGAAATCAGCGCAAAGTATCAGTTTCTATGGAACTGGCGATTCTGGATAGGCACTTGGATAGGTAACTCTAACATTTGAATTACTTAGATTCACCCTAACACGTCAGAAAATGTTAACGTTTACAATGACAGCTGAACGTTATTTAACTTGTTCACTCTTCCGTCTATTTAACTTTTTAGCGTGGCCTAAGTAAGGCGATATGTAACGATTTACATCAATGATTCGAATTACTTATAACAAACTGTTAGGTCGTAACGTTAATCGGTTAATTTATACTTTAAAAACATTGATACGTAGAATGAAATCTTTCAAATACCTATGCACTTATCAGATGGCCCATGATTTTACCTAGTTCCAATCCTCTCAGACCTAGTTTCCCTGAAGCGTCTCTGAAGTCGGTATTACAACAGAACCGACCTCAACCGTTTTTTAAAACTAGTTTAAACAATGTGATACCCTAGAATATCATTGGTGATACCGGTTTCGGATTCCGGTTAGTCGCATTTTTCTTAGCAGTCCCTTTCATTGGATACCTTTACCATGGAAATACATGAAAAATAAATAGTCCGCCATCTTTGGGAGTCCGTTAGATTGGATTCTTTCGTCAAATCTTGGTCTCGGCCAACCATTCATTCTTTGTAGTGTTACTCGGCGAAACGTTTTTTCGCTGAATAATGTTTCGGCAAATCGATTTTTCGTATTACCGTTCAACGGCGAACCAAGCTTTCTGTAGACAATTAGATCGCTCAAGTGTAATTCTGTTTACCGTACGGGACTCATTGGATTCTGAATGACGTAATTTAGCTGACGCTTTTTCATTCAAACTAAACATAAACAATATTACATAAGCAAAATTTCAGCTCATTCGGAAACCGCGATGTGCCATGGTTCAAATCGAACTCCCAAGATTTTTACTTACTTATTTTAAAATCTTAGAACTGAAGGTACCTAGTTTTATGTTTCTATGTTTTTTTTTCAGCCTAGTTATACCTACTTTACACATCATGTTCCATTGAAACTGCCATCTTTGTTTAAAGCCTTGATTACCTAAATACTTATCTACATTACTTAATAGGTGTGTATCAAAAGATGGGAGGAATAATGTAAATATTATAGAAAAGAATTTTATTTGTAAATCGTATGTATAATGGCAACGTGTCGATGTTATACACTTATGATAATAAATAAATAATGCCTGTAATCTTATTAGTTTTTTTTTACTGGATAAAATCATTTCTGCTTGAAATCTTAGGTTCGATTCCCAATAGGGGATCGGACAGGGTCAAAATAATATGATTCTGTTTAGTCCGTAAGTTGTATTGAATACGTGTTTTTTGTTTTATCAAATCAATAAAAAATGACGAAGATAAAACGTGTCAAAGATCTTGGAGTGGGGCTTGAAACGTCACTTGTGTCGTCAAAATGTACTATCATATGACGTCACACGAGTTTTCGAAGCACTGTATCGTCTTCATTTTAAGTTTACGTGAAAAAAGAAAAAATACGTGTCCAATAATTTTTGGAAATCTATCTGACGGACTAATTAGTTTATTTTTGTCCGATCCCCCTACAGCTAGTTATTTCCATTACGAATTTCTCAGTAGCATCTCGTAGCCCGTTTTCATTCCCGATCGATGGCACAATCACCCCTGGCTAAATCTGCGTGTACTTGAATCAGTTTATTAGACTAACCAAAATACAGGCAAAACGAGCGTGATGTTATTTGGTATGTTACTGATGTAAATAATATAGGTACACCTTTTTGTTCTTTTACCTTCTCGGTTTTCTGTAAAACTAAGAATTTAATGTAGTACCTACTAAATAGCAAACTTCCGTGTAACTCTGTAAATATTCGAGGAATGAAACCAAAAGGCGCTCCCTCACCGGGTGCATTCACCCGTTTGGTCTAAGTAAGTAAGTACGTCTTCTCTTTGGCATTCATAGAAATTGTAACAAACCAAGATTCAATTTGTAGCGTATCCCACCCGTACTCCTCGCATTTAGTCAGCTAGTCTGTTGGCAGTCATTACCTATTATTACCGATTATCGAGTGTAACGACTGTCAAAGATGTTTTCGAGAAATAATTGGTCGAGAAGGTATCAGTCGTATCTCTAAACCTCCTTCGTAGGCACTTTTTTATTTTTTTTATTTTAAATGGGCTTGATCTTGACTTCAATCTTGCCCTAAGGGCAGAGATGGTGTCGACGATGGAACGAGCTTACCCAGAAGAAGCCTGTTTACCTACTCGCGCTTAGTTCCGAAAGTAGAGGATTAATGTCAATTATAATAAGAGTAAGCAGTTCTCTTCTTGAAACTAAGTAAAACAGTCCTTCATGCTCGCGCATATTTCCTGTTTTTATCCGTTCTCTTTCGTTTTAATTTTTTTACTTTAGTTTTTTTTTCATGCACTTTTAGTCGTTTTATTTTCCTGAACCCGACCCCCCCCCCCCCCCCCCCGACACAAAAACCTGGCTACGCCCGTGATCCGAGAACTATGATGGAATTTTGAAGATCGCTCTTTTTTATCAGCGACGCCTGTTGGCAGCGCCATCTCGAGTATTATGATCATAACTAATGCACGATATATTATAGTATAGGTATAGCCCTCAGTCAGAATCTCCCGCCAATGCCTGAATGCATCTATTCATTATTATATAATAGATGGTGGAATGTCCGCCACAATATTACGTTACATCCCAATACACGAGACCCATTTTCCTCCAAGACCTCTCGTGCCTCCCGGTTATAAATATGGTCATTATAACTAATAGCACTTAGCGAAAAACCCAGTAAAAACAATCAATTTAAGTTTTAAATGTTCACTCAAAACTCCAACCCCTCTGCCAATTATCGGCATGATTGTGTCGAATAGTCCACAATCCAAGAAGACTAGGAGCAAAACAGTATACATGCATGATACCTCTTTTTATTGGTTTGGTAACACTGAGAAGTTGTTATTGTTTACGTCAAATCCTGATTGAATTAATTTACTTTTACCGGTATTAGTGGTAATTTCAAGTAATTTGTTATAGATTGCTGCACATTGCTTGTGCTCATTGCTGAAAAACATTAAGATAAAGTTTACCGTGCAATAGATAGGTACACATCAAAGTTTGCTACATTCAACTACCCAGGGCAGTACTACGCTGTATTCCAAGATCCAAAACTAGCTCAGTTCAACTAGATCAGTATAAAGTACAGGTACGTCACAACAATGCCGATAGCAACGTACGTGTTCCTAGATCTACAGTCAACCGGTCTTCCAGGCCGAGCCCATGGAGAAGTACAAATCACCGAACTATGTATGTTAGCTGTGAAACGACAGCACCTTCTGGACACAGAACCAGGTGAACAGCCCCGGGTGCAGAATAAATTACGGATGGTCTTCCAGCCTGACAAGAGGTTGAACCCAAAAAGTGGCTCAATGACTGGATTTACCAAAACTCTTTTGAAACATGAAGCTGAATTCAATCAGGATGTATTTGATACCATTAACTGTTTCATCAGCTGTTTGGAGAAGCCTGTGTGTTTGATAGGCCAAAACGCCTTTGAATTCCACTTCCAGTTACTTAAATATCATTTTGATAAAATAAATGTAAAATTGTTGGACGATGTCTTGTGTACAGATAGCGCTTATGCATTTTTTGATATACTGGAAGCAGAACGCCAGTCAAACTACGGAGTAGATATCTTTGCTAAACAGAAAAACCAAGTATGTAAAAAGTATCATCTATTGTTGCGAAGAAAATTTTATTGGAAAATTCAATCCTATCAGTCATACAAATTACTGGATATTTACTGGAGGGTGACACACTCCATACTGTCATCTAACAGAGCAGAGAATCAATGTATCATGATGATGCAGATAGCTTTAGCTAGATCTCTACAGTTTGTTGATTGGGTTGAACAATATCACTGTCGCTTTTCTGAAGTACCCATTATGATCATGTAACAGTGATGTCCAGTGCAGTGCTTTTTGTTCAAGTAATCCTTAGTTCTAATTATTTTTATTATTGTGTTGGTAGAAAATGTAGGTAGATTAAGTACATAAATACCTGCATTCTGTTTAAGCTACTCTAGTTTTAGAAATAATATAGTTAACCATCCAATGGCTAGGCAGAAGAAACCGCTGTGTTTGACAGATGCTGTTCTAGGTTTTAAGTGTTCTACCATTAAAGGCAGTATCTAAATAACTATTAATTAAAATACAAACATGCACTTGGCCATAATTCTAAGACATAAGTACATGAAAATGTCTTTCTGAAACATGTGGCATGGCCAAGTATTATTTTATAATTAGCTATTTAAAAAATTACCTGCTATCATAAATACATTTTGTAATTATTAGGTACATAATTCAAATAGGTAGAATCTTTCAAAATACAGCTCTGTCAGAGAGAAATCTCAAGTAGTTGTAAAAGTTATATTTATGTATTAGAAGACTAAAAGAGTCCAAGACTAAATATTCTGTGACCTAGCCAACCACTGTTTAGGAGTAGAGGTCTGTTGAATAACTGTGATAACAAACGCAACCATAAAATGGGTACAAATTGTATTAAAAATGTGTAACTCCACCTCTGTTTACAAACTTCCGCGCCCGCTAGCGAAAGTATTGCCATTTGCCAACTCGACCAATTTTTGTCAGATCTACATTGAATTATTATTATTATTATTCATAACTTAATTAAACTGTAATTCGTAACAAAAAACTCAATACAATTGCACCAATATAAAAAATAATCGTAAAGAGCTACCTACTTAGATTCCGTAACCTAGAACACGGCAACACTACAATTATTTTGGGTCAACTGTCATTGTCAAGCAAGATCAGCAAGATTCAGTATCCTGTGAGTATCATTCAAAAATCTTGCTTGACAGTTTACCAGACTATCAGAATCCTATTGGTAATATTACACTCTGTTAAAAACACTGAAACGTATTGAAATAGTCTGCGTCGAACAAAGACATTCAAATACAGACGAGCGAGTCTCGAATTACCGGTCAGTTGAAGCAGTCAGTAATAGAATACAATACCTACCCGTACTCCGGTTGACTTATCGATATCTGGTAAAGAAAGACACTCGTAGAACTGCGGAAGGGTAGTTCTATAGCCAACGGTCTTCAGTTCCTCAATAATGCCGATAGCAACGTACGTGTTCTTGGATATACAGTCAAGCGGTCTTCCAGGTGACGACCATGGTGTCGTACAGATTACAGAACTGTGTATGTTAGCAGTGAAACGAGCGCACCTTATGTACGCGGATAACGTAGCCCCCCGAGTGCAATATAAACTACGGATGTGTTTCAACCCGCAGAAAAAAGTAGCCTTAACAAATGCTACCAAGACTGGATTAAACTTACCTCTCTTGAAAAATGAAGCTAACTTCAACACCGATATTTATAATGCTATCAATTCCTTCATCAGGTGTCTACAGAAACCTGTGTGTTTGATAGGCCACAATGCCTTTGAATTTCATTTCCCATTACTTCAATATCATTTCAATAAGATGCGGGTTATGTTATCAGATGATATCATGTGTACAGATAGTGCATACGCTTTTTCTGACATACTAGAACCGGTACCAGAAAACAATAAAACAAATAGTAACAACTCTTCGCTTTCGAAAAAGACTGCCAAAAACAATAACAAACCTAAAATCTTTGATGATTTATGGCAGGAAGATTTTTGTACATATCCGATAGAATCGGACAAATTGTCTGATGAATGCCGAAGAGTTGGAGTGGATGATGAGAGACTAAAGATAGAGGGAGCAGAGTATAATTGTTTCATGATTATGAAGATAGCTAAAGCACAGGCCCAATCCTTTACCAAGTGGGTTGAACAACATCACTGTCCCTTCTCCGAGGTGCCTGAAATGATTATGTAAGTTTTATTTTTTCTTTTTGTCCATATTCGTTGCTTTTAGTCTTAAAATAAAAAACCTTATAAAAGTTAGCATCAGCTACTGTATTGTATTTTTTTGACACAAGTGTCTTTTCTTTGAATCTCTGTATAAGATGGAAATCAAGGAAAATATTGTTCTGTTCTTGACATTATTTTTGTTGCATATTATTATTGGTTGTTATAAAGTTATTAAGATTTGTTGATTCTAGTATTCTAGTACTATGTGTGCCAAGCTTTGTTAATTACTTATAATTATTGAATTTAATATTAATAATGTCTGTTATAACTTGGTTATAACATGATTGTGATTTTTGTGATAATTACATAGGTGCCTGTTAATTTGATTCACTTACTATTAAGTTGTAAGGAAAGTGCCATTTATTAATAAAAATATTATAAGTAAGATTATCAAAAACTAGAATAATTATGAAAGAGAGACTGATATTATCTAGTGCCTAAGAAAGCTTTATTTTTACAAATAATTGTAGTAGGCAATAGCATATTTTTTCTGAAATTGTATCAATAATATTTTGAAAAAAATAAGGATTAAGATAATGTATACTTCTGTTTTATTAAAAAGTGTTTTTATGACAGAAATTCAGATACAAAGTACCTACTATTGGTAGGTATGTATAGAATTTTGTTGGAACTCTATCACCTTTAAAATCTGCAGAAATGTACAATTTGGTTAGAACTATTGTATCTACTTAGTTTACTAGATTGTATGCATTGTACTACCACTACTACAGTACTTAAATACCTCAAATAATAATTACAACAGTACGTACCTATTGTAGACAGTCTGAGCATGATTGAACTATCATTAAAGTGACCTGTTGATATGCCACTATAGATTGTTCTCTGATTAAAAAGTGATTTATTAAGACGAATGTTTTTTATTTATTATAATTTCGTCAATTACGTATAAAGTACAGTGCGATCAAATTATCTTGGCAGCTCTGAACATAGGCTTTGCGAAATTTTACGCATGTAAACTTGGGAATAAAACTGTTATTGCCAGATAAACCAATACTTAAACGATCAGAAAAAATCTAATTTAAACAGTGAGAAATACAAATAAAATAAATATCGTAACACTTTTATACATTCGTTGTAACAAAATGACCTGCACGAAGTTCGGAGCTGCCAAGATAATTTGATCGTACTGTAAGTCTAGTGAGCTAGAATCAGACTGATCAAGCTGCCTACCCTTTCAGTGTAAGCGTAGGCCAGGATAATTTTCAATGAATATTGAAATTGGCGGGCTATTTTCTACAGTGTTACAAAGATCTTTTACTTGTGTGACAGGGAGACAAATGACATTACTTAGTTCCGATTTTCGCCATGCCAAAATATCTCTGTACGTAGCCTGCAGATAGCTGCTCTATTCTCTCAAACTGCTAACCACTCAACTGCCAAGCAAATTTTTCGCAAAATTGGCATTATGTCACGGCTTATCTGGGTGACACTTTTGTATTGCGGTTGAATCGAAATCGAATGGTAGCTGTTTTAGTATGCTTGTACTTACATGTGATACGAAAAACCATGCAGATTGATTCGAAGCAGCAGATCACAATATTGCTGCGACTGTTTTTAGGAGCACCTGTTTACAAAACACAATCGCGGTTGTAGGCGAATGAGCTAGTTTTATGTAATGCTCTTAATGTGATATGTACTTTGTCCAGCTAAATAAAATCTGCTCTGAATTTGATTTAGCTGGACAAAGTACATATTGTACGTATTCATTGTCGCGAGTCTGAAATCTTTGTTTGTTCATAAAACCCGTTTGTTCATAAACCTCACAATACACTAGGCAGTTTTGCTATGATAAACTAGCAGAAAAGTATCAGAAAGCTTTGCTGCGTTGTCAAAAAAACACAAAATCAAATCGCCACTTATAAATTAATGTTCAATAGATTACATTTACAACAGTTTTTTTGTACAACAGATTACATTAGTCGTTTTATCATTCGACTAAATCAATCTGTCAAGCACGACGAAGTAGTGTAGCATCATTGCCTTATTTCATGGCAACACTTAATTTAATGACAGTTGGCCCATCTGTCTGTGGTTGGCCCGTCGCGTCGCAGTCGTCGGTCGGTCTCGTGTAATACTCCGCTGATTAATTTTGCTATTATTTATTACTATTTGGGCGTATTTTGTCAATAAAAGTGAGAAGAACGCTACAATACATCTTAAAAATCCTGTATAAGGCTACAAAGTCAGTGATTTAAGCACATTTAAGTGACATTTTTTAAACTGTTCATAAAATAGGCAATGCAGTGTTCGCTATCGAGTAGAATTCTCTATTAAATTGTGATTTATTTATTTTACGATGGGGAAATTATTGAGTCTTTTGTCTCGGGACGATTCAAATTGTTGTTCGTCGCCGCGTTACGATATATTTTTGGATTTCGAGAACGCCGCGCCCACGGATACGGAACGCGCGGTTTACGAGGAGGTCCAAAGGGTGTTGTTAGATTCCGAGAAGATACTAGAAGAAATACAGTGTTATAAAGGTGCGGGGAAAGAGATACGAGAGGCTATAGCGGACCCGTCGAGGATATCACAGGAGAGAGCGTGGCGCGCCGTGCGTCCGCTCGTCGACAAACTCCTGCGCTGTTACAACCACTCCCTCCAGTTGCAGCGGGTGAGTCCATGAATCACTACACTCTAACAAAGTCCCACTCACTATGATATTTTCTTCTTTAGCTCCTTCTGAGTAAATTTCGTATCAAGCTGGTCAAAATTAATTTTTAACTTTTTGGGGGTATCACATAAATTATGTAATAGATGCAATTATGATAAAGTTCTTCTAACAATTTTGTAGGGCTGTGTGAAAATTTTGATAGTCTCTAACTCATGAATATCATTTCATTTTATAACGGGCTGGTGTCTGCAACCTCACATCCACAGCTCGTAATTTGCTATCTCACATTATTATAATACAGTCAGATTAATTTACCCTAACAGGTGAAATAATATTATATTTTGCAGTATTGAGGGTTTCTCCATCCCAAAATAGAATGGGATAAGGACAGGAAGATGATGAGGGTTTCTCCATTACTGACCTTTTTTGAAGTAATTTTTTAACAGATTTTATTGTTGATAATTTCTGTTTTAGTTTATGGACAATGCAGTAAAAAGCTGTCACCTACAAATAGACCTTGAAAGTGTCATGTATCCAGGTGCAATACCTAATAATAGTGTTATTACCATATATGATTATTCATAGATATTTTTAGTCATTGCTTTGTTTACGTAGATTCACATGTTCACTATGAATTTCAAGTATTTATATGGTCTAACTTTTTCATTAAAGACTAGAAGCATTCCTTTCTTTTTGTTAGAAAGACTGAAAGTGTCTTCAAAATTAAATTAATTTACTATCAAATTCTACAGTAACTAAATGAACTAAATGTTTTTTCATTTAATAAATTGTCTATAGGTAAATCCTAAGTTATGAAGAAGTCCTCATTTCCAAGTGTACTTTATTTATTATTTACATGATACATTATTTTCTTAATTTTAAACTTACACTTGTATTTCATGGATAGTACAGGATTTAAAAAAATTGCCACAAAGCTCTAATATAGGTTTTTTTTGTTAGTTAGCCTGTATTGTCCCACTCCTGGGCCTAAAGGATTGTCAATTTTCTTATTAAGTATTTAAGGCGAGGTTGCAGTACTTTGTTTTTATGTACGCACGACCTCACCCCCTGCCCTGCCGCGCGAGCGATATAATGCCTAAATTTTGACTGTTTTTTGCTTCTTGGAGAAAAACTATAAAGAAATTATACAATAATTATGTTTTCAACATTTACTTCAGAATAAAAAGTTCTATCTATTGATATAACTTTTATATAAATTCATGATGAAATGTCTTAGCAGTACACGTTTGAAATTGTGATTTAGAGTCATGTTTGATAAAAAAAAGTATCGAGCCGATCATTCTAAATCGCGTTTCTATCTTTACGATTTACTAGAGAGTATGTTCAATTTTTATGTAATGATTTTTATTTATTAAAAAACTCGTATTTAGTTCGATTTTTATAGGTTCAAAAATCTTAAAAAGTACTGCAACCCCGCCTTAAAATGTATCCATGACTAAGTGGAATGTGGGTGCAAACCCCAAATTGTTCAGTATTTTCTCAAATATGGGTTCATTTGATAGATTTTCTATAGAAAGTATATCAAAAACCGACAAACAGACCTCTGTTTGCACATTAATGGAATTAGTGTCTTAGTAATTTATACAAAAGCTTCACATTTGCTTGTCTAACTAACTACCATGCACCCAGCATTATTCCCCACTATCTCTAGTAAGTAAACATTAAATATTTCACCAAGAGAGTACATACATTGTCATTTAGCATCCTGTATAGTACTCTGATAAGTGTGATAAGATTATATGATGTCATATTGATAAGTTCTCACATTGATAAGACTGTAAGCAAATACAATACTGTGTTTGTCAAGTGTTTATAAAAATATTCACTGTTTTCATTTTATTTAAATTATATTATAGTTTATTTGTATTTTATTGTAAGGGCATAATAGTCTGAATTTCGAAGATCCGTTTGCGAATATTTTATTCATTACAATAACCCCTTCTTTTTTATGCTGAAGTCCATTTTCTATGCCATCTAAACATTAAAAACATGTTTCGAAACTAATAACGATTAACTTGAAAATTATTCGAATTGTATAGAGGTCAGCCCACGGATGGGTGGTCGTCCTTTCGAAACATACGACTTAACCCTCTTACAATTCCAGTCACAGTTAGCCTGATGTAAATCGTTTCATTATCACGAAAGCCAGTTTTCCGTCACAGGTGATTACCTCCAATCCAACCCCTATTTAGTAAAAAAAATAAAAGTCTATCCTTATGATATGATAATGGATTAAAATGTCTCCCTAATGAGGTTCATGTGGGCGAGAGCCGAGACACATGATATTTATGAAAGTACCTATATCTCGCTATAAATAATAAGTCGAGGGTGTCCATTCCCCCGTAAACGTTTCACGCTACACACGCGTGCTGTAATGTTACCGCCCACCGACGCATTTGCATACGTTGTGCATTAGTTTATTGAATACAGATAGTACACAATCATGATAAACCCAAGGTCTCGATGTTGCAATATTTTTGTCAGTTGATAAAAATCAGGAATTACTGTGAAGGTTCAATTCAGTGGTTAGCATGATTCACGAAACAAAACGATCAATAACATCCACAAAATCTGTAGCCTCTTTACGACATTGGCGGCACTACCTCTGACAAACGGAACCCCCAGGGTTGAACAAAACGTCAGTATCCTAGTAGGCTTGCGGTCTCGCGAGGCAATCGTTCTCCACAACAGCACAAAACTTAAAAAATCCACTAGGACTGAGCTATGCTATTCACAGATTGAGGATACATACATTCTATCGAACGCCAAATGATTCCATTATCAGCCTCCTCTTTGCCACTAAAGCATGCTGGCGATCCGATAATTCAGCGCAAACATCAGTGCAAGAGAACTAAAACAAAAGGAAATTTGCTTTTGTAATAGAAAACATTGACCAACCTTCATTGTGGGTTACTCTCTGATTGATCGAGAACACACTGCAGTTGTCCGATCATTACCTACTTAGGTACTGCGCGTCTTGTTCTTTTATGCCTCATAAAGTCTTGATCAATATTACGCACCGTTACGTTACCGTTTAACTTGCAAGTTGTAACTAAGGAAAGTAATATCCTTATCGTCATTAAACTGACGTAAGACACAGTAGTGTTCCGTGTGGTGTCGGACGTAAAGAATAGCACCATCCCATATCTTCCCGTGGGTGTCGTAAGAGGCGACTAAGGGACTTACCAGAGAATGGGCAGCAGCGTTCTCTGTGCCTCTGTAACAACCATACTGCGATCGCCAACCCGCCTGCCAAGCGTGGCGATTATAGCAAACCCCCCCCAAAAAATGATGAGCGTTAAACAAAACAGGCCCTACCCGGCAGCCCGTCTACCCTCGGCTACGGTAGCGGTCGAGGCAACGGCGTGGCAAGGGGTGCTAAGAATCCCCGGACGGGATCCGGCTACCAAACATACCGACGACTGGACCTGGTAACATATAACACGCGCACACTCCGGGCCGACGAGAAGCTGGCGGAACTCGAGGAAGAATTAAGCAGGCTGCGATGATGGAGTATTGTCGGATTATCTGAAGTCCGAAGAGAGGGGGAGGACACGATAATCCTGAAATCCGGCAACCTGCTCTACTTCCGAGAGGGAGACCGGCAGTCAGGGTGGTGTTGGGTTTATCGTCCACAAGTCTCTCGTGAACAACGTGGTGAAGATCGAGAGTGTGTCGAACAGGGTGGCGTACCTTATACTCAGAATATCTGCAAGATATTCGCTGAAGGTCATACAGGTCTACGCCCCGACCTCGGCATACCCCGACGATGAAGTAGAAACCATGTATGAGGATATTTCTAAAGCCATGCATGGTTTCAGAACTTACTTCACCGTTGTCATGGGGGACTTCAACGCGAAACTGGGCAAACGAAGCGAGGATGAGCAGCAAGTGGGGCAATTTGGGATTGGACTTCGGAACCACCGGGGTCACCAACTGGCCAGTTTTATGGAGAAGGAGGGCCTCTTTATGATGAACTCCTTCTTCAAAAAACGTGAGCACAGGAAGTGGACCTGGCAGAGCCCCGATGGTGCGACTAAAAATGAGATTGACTTCATCATGTCTACCAACAAGCAAATGTTCAATGATGTCTCTGTGATCAATTCGGTGAAAACCGGAAGCGATCACCGCATGGTAAGAGGCACATTGAACATCAATATAAAGCTAGAAAGGTCACGACTGATGAAGTCTACGCTCCGTCCAGCACAGATCCAAATCCAAAACCCCGAGAGCTTTCAACTTGAACTCCAGAATCGCTTCGCATGCCTAGGAAGCTCAGTGGACGATTACAACGACGGGTTCGTGGAAACTGTCCATACGACTGGATCTAAATTTTTTAAGATACGTCGTACAAATAAGATCAAAAAACTCTCAGATCACACTCTCAGGCTCATGAAGGAGCGGCGTGAGATGATCCTGCAGTCTTCAGACGAAGCTCGGCAATACCGGCAGCTCAATAGACAGATCTCCAAATCCTTGAAGAGCGACCTGCGCCGCTTTAATACCGAGCGTATTAAAGACGCGATTGAACGCAACAAAGGCTCCAAGGTATTTGCAAGAGATCTGGCTATTGGGCAGAGCCAGCTCACGAAACTGAAGACCGACGATGGCAGGATCGTGTCCGCCAAACCGGAGCTTCTGAGGGAGATCGAGAGTTTTTATAGGCAGCTGTACACGTCAACTAGTCAACCCGTCGAAAATCTAGCGAAAGACCCCAGAGCTAGATTGACCCGACACTATACCGAAGACATCCCGGATGTCAGCCTGTACGAGATTAGGATGGCTCTGAAACAGCTTAAAAACAACAAGGCGCCGGGTGATGACGGAATTACGGCTGAACTTCTGAAGGCGGGTGGCAAACCGGTCCTTAAGGCCCTACAGAAGCTGTTTGATTCCGTCATACTCGAGGGGAAAACGCCACAGGCTTGGTGCAGGGGTGTGGTGGTGCTCTTCTTCAAAAAGGGTGACAATGCCCGGTTGAAGAACTATAGGCCCATCTCACTTCTAAGCCATGTCTACAAGTTGTTTTCAAGAGTCATCACGAATCGTCTCGCACGCAGGTTTGACGATTTCCAGCCTCCCGAACAAGCCGGATTCCGAAAAGGCTTCAGTACCGTAGACCACATACATACGCTGCGGCAGGTTATACAGAAGACCGAAGAGTATAACCTGCCTCTCTGTTTAGCGTTTGTGGACTACGAGAAAGCCTTCGATTCGCTCGAGACTTGGGCTGTGCTGCAGTCTCTCCAACGGTGCCAAATCGACCGGTACATCGAGGTGTTGAAGTGTTTGTAAAAAAACGCCACCATGTCAGTCCGACTTCAGGACCAGACCTCGGAACCTATCCTTCTGCAGCGCGGTGTGAGACAGGGAGACGTCATATCTCCGAAACTGTTTACCGCTGCATTGGAGGATATCTTCAAGGTTCTGGATTGGAGAGGACTTGGCATCAACGTCAACGGCGAGTACATCACTCACCTTCGGTTTGCCGACGATATAGTGGTCATGGCTGAGACCATGGAAGACCTCAGTGCAATGCTCGATGACCTCAGTAGAGCTTCCGAAAGAGTGGGTCTTAAAATGAACATGGACAAAACCAAGGTTATGTTGAATGTTCATGTAACACCCACTCCTATCAAGATCGGAGACTTTAGGCTCGAAGTTGTGAACGATTATGTCTACCTGAGACAAACGGTCCAGTTGGGTAGATCTAACTTCGAGAAAGAGGTCAATCGTCGAATCCGACTCGGCTGGGCAGCGTTCGGGAAGTTGAGCGGTATCTTCTCGTCCAACTTACCCCAGTGTCTCAAGACGAAAGTCTATGACCAGTGTGTGTTGCCAGTGATTACATACGGGACCGAAACGTGGTCGCTCACAATGGGCCTCATCAGAAAGCTCAAAGTCACCCAAAGGGCAATGGAGAGGGCTATGCTCGGAGTTTCCTTGCGTGATCGAATCAGAAATGAGGACATCCGCATGAGAACCAAGGTTACCGACGTAGCCCGAAGAATCGCCAGACTTAAGTGGCAATGGGCAGGGCACATTGCTCGCAGAACGGATGGCCGATGGGGCCGAAAAGTTCTGGAATGGCGACCGCGAACCGGAAGACGTTGCGTTGGAAGGCCTCCCACTAGGTGGACCGATGACCTGGTCAAGGTTGCAGGAACCCGCTGGATGAGAGACGCACGGGACCGGTCAATGTGGCGACGCCTGGGGGAGGCCTATGTCCAGCAGTGGACGTCTTTTGGCTGAAATGATGATGATGATGAAGACACAGTAATTTATTGTCAGTTTGTACAACTAGCTGACGTACTGGAAATCTTACGAGCGAGCATTAAATTAGTCATACATACTAGATACCTATTTACTTGGCCTACCGCAACGTCCGCAACTACAGATCAAATCGATTGTCAATTCACTTAGATGGAAAATGGCCAGTGGGACCGATTGTTTGCCGTTTCCCCAAAGTATACTTGAAACAAGACATGTAAGTCTTACGATAGGTACTACACGGGGTTTAAAATGACCACTTTAGCAGAATGACAAAAGGATAATAAAATAGGAATAACGTTAAAATTCATAATGGCTAAAGAAAGATGCAATGACACGCCTCCAGAACATAATATGGAAAAATCGTGGTAAAAGTTTTAAAACGAAGGCCCGTTTGGTCAGAGCACTAGTTTTCCCGATTTTCCTCTATGGAGTTGAGACGGGTCTGGTTCATAACATCGCGAGTCACTACATCGATGGTCGCTGTATCGACAACGGTCCATCGACGGGTTATTGAATCGACAGTACCCAATGATATTATAATTATAAAGAGGTAGATATCGCATTAGCACGCACAAATTGTTGAGGACAAACTACGACAATTGGTGCAGTTTAGTAACTAGCTATCTCTTTTTATCTTAAACGTTCCGTATTATCTATCCCTGCCGTAGAACGCAACGATATCTGAACGCCATTCAGTATGAATATGGCGTATCTTTCATTTTAATATCATTGACAGTACCCCAAATCGATGGTACGCTACATCGACAGTACACCAAATCGACGGTGCGCTATATCGACAGTACACTACATCGATGGTACGCTAAATCGACGGTACCCCAAATCGATGGTACGGTCAGCATCAGAAGTATATTAACATTACTCAAAGTTTCGAAGCTGTTTTTTTTATAAAAACTTTTTAGATATTACTCGTGTAACTACATGTTATTGGAGTGTAAGGACTATTTTAACGAATAATCTTCTGAAACATTAAAAATAATAGCTAGAGTCCTGTACATAAAAGAATTAAAATTCCGAAATGTTCAGCTTTTTAATGTTTCAGAAGATTATTCGTTAAAATAGTCCTTACACTCCAATAACATGTAGTTACGAGTAATATCTAACAAGTTTTTATTAAAAAAACAGCTTCGACGTGGACAATCTAAACAACAGAAAGACAGAGGATAGACGCATTCGAAATGTGGTGCTGGAGGCGGATGCTCAGAATTCCATGGATAGCCAAACGCACAAATGTGTCTATCCTTTCCCAACTCTATATCAAGACTTGACTGTCTACAGTTTGTCTACTGCGTATTTTTTGTCCTATTTCCGCCACATAATGCGAAGAAGAGATAGCAGCCTTGAAAAGCTTGTCATTGTTGGTAATACCGAAGGCAAGCGTACGCGAGGCTGGTCGCCAACACGATGGTCCGACTAAATAAAAGAGAATGAGGGACCGGCTGAAGAAGAAGAAAATTCTTAAAATGATCGCAGACACAGTTAATATTATGAATTGTCACTTTGTGACCATTTTACGAATTATATCCCAGATCTTGCCATGAGCATGATTGGAGAATCGTTCTGTGATACAGACCAAAGACTCAAGAACAATCAGCCTTGAAACCCAATAAATAAATGGCGAGGAAATATTCAGATGGTTTTATTACCGGCCGGACATACACGTCCGTTTAGTTGGGACTAATAGGAAGTCTACACAATTCACAATCGGTAGCGAACGGCTCCCAGCGCAGCGGCCTAACCGACCAGTTAGTATCTTTTCGGCGCCGATTGTACGTGTTTCCGGTACGTAGCGAAACGTACAATAACATTCGCTTCTTTTACGGTATGTTACTCATAGTGTTTTGTGTCAAACAGTATGAGAAACGTACCTTAATTAGGTACAGCCGCGAAAACTAATTTAGATAGATACACGCAGTACCTTTTAAAAGCGTTTGCCTTTTTTCCTACTTTCTTGATTGTTATCTCATGTCGTTACGATCAAAGCATTTCCGACACAGGTCAGGGTCAGGTTTACTATTACGACATAGGTCTTATTTTGAACTAGAAACTGTTGTTTCACGAGAAAATCGGCTTTGAATTTTCTGCGTGTAATACAAACATATTAGTGCTTATGACTGTACAGGAATCCTTGTCTTGGTGTCGAACTGATAAATTATTATGTAGCATTTCGAAAACTGCCATTTCATACTACAGACACGCACGAAATAAATAACTTCCTGGAGGAAACGTTCACACGAGAAAATGTTACAGATGAAACAAAACAATATGTTATACCTATTTTGGGACATTTTCACAATCGGTCATTGAGGTGGCACAGATGGACCGGGTCCGTGAAAATAATGACGGTTTTCATTACAGCAAACCCGAATGCACTCGTATTGAATCGCCAACGAAATGAGACGATCCTTATAGATATGATGTATGCTTTCAAACGGGAAATAAAAAGGATTTCAAAAAAATACCGGGGGAGAGAAAATCAGTAGATATTCCAGTTTTCCAATGCCTATTAATTCTAGCGTAACTTCATATTATGCCCGGAACTCATCAGTCATCATCATTCTCTTGCCCTCATCCCAATTAATTTTAAGTCGGTGCAGAATTTCTTCTTCCATACTTCTCTATGACTCGATTCCATCATTCTTGCCATATATCAGACCATCCTTCTCTATACATACTCACGGATGATCACAGACTAAATAACTACGCACTTGTTCTACCCGCCGGAGAATGAGATAAATAACTCTTGGTAATAAACATATCAACGGGCTGAGTCTGGTACAATCCGTACCCAGCATTACCTGAACCCTCGTTTATAGAAGAAGAGGGCAAGTGGTATGAGAAGAGAGCTCAGGTGAGGCTGGGTACTGACTGTACAAACGGCACCTATGCTGGCCTCTGATAGTACTAGCTTCGACGATCTAGCATTAACTCCGCTTCTAAATTAGACTTGAAATCAGGAAGTTAGGGGCGATAAACAAATCTAATACTGAACGAGCAATTGGAAATCGCACCTCTCTATAAGTACCCTTACTAAACTCGACAAAACCCTTTAAACGTGGCCATTGTTCTTTGGCTCTGCTTCTTCAACAACAATGTTTTTAGCCTTGACACTCATCCCGTTGAGTTCTATTATATTGTATTAGTCCTGTCGTCAATGAAATAATCTGTAAATTACTTCAAATAATTAATATAAATATCATTACTTACCTAAAGCAAACATATTTAGTAAGAATCATAACAATAACAAGCCCATAATAAAATTATGGAAATTTTGCGGTTTGGAAGTGTTGTAGGAACTAGAATAACCACCTATTATTATAGTCATTCTCATGTAACATTATGTTGCATCAAATCACGTTACAATAAATTATTTCGATTTAAAATTGAAGTCACCATCATTTACCTAGCCTTTTCCGAACTATGTTGAGGTCGGCTTCCAGCTTCAGTTGAAAATTGAAGTAAGTTAAATAAATTACGTTCCATATACTTAATATCATCATCACCAGTCTATAATGTTCCACTGCACCACAGAATACATAATAGTACTACGTACAGAAGGGACACTCCCTTCCCCGCGCTCATATTAAATACCGCACCTCACCCCGCACTTCGAGGTATTCGTCGTCGACACTTGAGCAATGGCTCGCGCTCGTATTAGTCGTCGTTCGGTTTTCGCGACGCAGACCGTTGCACTTTCCGCGCCATTTTTTAGGCTACGATAACCCTACTAGAGTTTACGCACACATTTGCACGTGCACGTCGTGCACAAACGTTATTTGTTTATGTAGTAGTAATAGGTAATTATTTTGCGGGCGTTGTATGGAGTGTCCGAGGTGTGACTGCACTCAGGCCTCCTCTCAGAGGAGAGGAGTGGGCTATAATCCACCACGCGGGCTCAGTGCGAGTTGGTAGGTGTCACATGGCTTCGAATTTTTAGGTTCTAAGACATGCCGATTTCCTCCCGAGCGATGTTTTCCTTCACCGTTTTAGAACAGCGGTGATGAAATAAATTACACAAAGTAATGCAATAGTAATATAATATACAGAGTCCAAAAAAATCTTGGCAGAGTCAACTCTCGCAGAATTCTAAAGATTTTTGCGGCAAAAAATCTTCTGATGAAATAACGCTGCAATATCCTTGTTGAAAAATTACGATCATATTGATGCATTTCCTCCTTCAACTATTACGTAAGCATAATGTTTCGTACTAACCAGTTGAAACCTTTATTGGAGGAAAATTGCGAAATTACCTCCTTCTTAAATTAATTACACGGTCTACATATCTTTGGAACCTAATTATAAGAAATCTGCTTCTGAAATCTAGGTCAAACTTAAAATGTACGCTATTTTCTTGATGCATATAACCGGAGATAACAATAGCTTCCCGTGGTATATAAACTAAGTATATGTAATAATTGGAGCAAGTGCTCGCTGTTCATTATCCAATTTACGTAATGATAATGACCTCTTCACTCCACTTTCTTGTGAAGTCTTTGTCTAAGTGCAGTTGAACTTAATTTTGAAGACATATCATTGATTCTCTAATACATCTTCTAGATGCATTTGAGCAACTTTTGACTGTGTGGGTGTCAGACATCTTATTGAAGATATGTAGGCCATCATTTACCATTGGTGTTGCAAATAGGGTTGCCAACCCTGCTATATAATATAGTATCCTACTATTTTAAGGGATCAAATACTATATTTATTTTCTAAAAAATATATGTAGTACCTAGGCGAAACGACTATATTTTGTAAAGCGGAACGCAGCCTCAACTAAAGTCCGCTCTGGGGGTCTACCGCGAAATATTACGCACGCAATCGCGACGATAGCAGCAGCAGCCAAGCTAACATGAATCTTATTCCAATGACATACAATAGCTCCCGAGCTGTCGGAATGGAACGTTTCGTAAGATTGCAATAAATCATACGCATGCTTTTTGAAAATGAAAATTTAATTATTAAGGCGCAGAGTAGCAAAAAAAATGTATTTAAAAAATAAAGTACATATTTTCTCCACATACTATTTTCTTTTTCATTTTTTTTGCCATCTACTATATTTTTTAAGTTAATAACTTCAAAAATACTAAGTATACTTAATAGAAAAAAAGTTGGTAACCCTAGTTGCAAATGGTAGTATTTTGACATCATTTATTTTGTCAATCTCTACGCAGATTGACAAAATAAATGAACAAAGAATACCGACTACCCTCCCTTCCAAATACAAAAAAAAAGGAACAACTCATTTGAAAATTAGAATGCAGCATAGCTAAGCAACCCCACGTCCATTACGTGCGTGTCAATCATCCAATCACAACGGTCACAACTCACACGTCGCGTGAGAATGCGCGGCACACGATAACGCATGCTGCATCCTCCGAGGGCAATGGAACCATCAATTTATTTGCCTTATTAGATCTCCTGATTTATACCACATAAATTAATAAGAACATTGTTGAATGTTGTTTCTCGCTCGAACTTTGGAACTGGAACTACTGATTCCAATTTATGTTAGTGTTTAAATTGGTTCTACAGCCGGCTTACACAATGTTTTAGTATTATGAAAATATTACACTAACTGTTTATAGAAATGTTTGTTTATTTATACCTTTTCAATGGTAGACGAATAAAACAATGGGTCGTGCAATTACAGTTTACATGTTATCAGTTCCGTGTTGGACATGGGCCTCCCTAATGGGAACAGACACAATAATAAACAATTCTGGATTCGTCTGTGTTCAATAATCACTGCGTTTGTGCTACATTGCCATTAGTGATAATCACTGTATTTTTGTAGCCAACAAAGTTGATGCTTCTGAATACACGAGGAGAAATATAAAGCATCCGATCCACGTTTTCACGAAAAAGGGACAGCAAGTTTTTGCTGTCATAACGAAAGCATGGAAATGATCCATACTTTAGGCTGTGTTTAAATGAAAACTAAAATCGACAGATATTTCACGAGTTTAAGGAAAAAGTACAGGTTTATCACATAATTATACAAATATTATGGTGTCTATTATTCGCACATCTATAATAATAGCCCAGTTAACCAATGATTGATAAAGTTTAAATTATGTATATGAAACAAATACATTTGTAAATACATACTTAATGTTTTTCCTTCCTGCTGGCAAAAGTTTTTATGTACCTACGTTATATGCGACACACTGGATTGAATCAATCGAGTAAGTGTGTAATTAATTAACTGGAGTCAAGTGATGATAACCTAGCCTCTTCAAGAGATTGATATGGCTATAATTCAAATCATAATTGAAGTTTTGATGGAAAGTTTATACAACTCTTACTGTTAATCAGACTTCCGCAATTCTAAGCAGCCGCGCTGAGAATAGCAGATACTTACACGAGATTGTTCCGTTCAGCGGTCGACAAAGCATGTTATTGTTATCCTTCCACCCAGTGGTCCATACAAAGCTAATTCTAACACTACGAATAGTTCTTGCAAAATGTAATTCTCCAGATTGCCATTCCAAACCGCAATACGCGGACCATTTTAGTCAGAACAATGACAACAAACGCCAAGGAGACGTGAGTAATAACAGAGGTACATCGAGTTTTGGATGCACAACCATATTCTGTCTCCTCCTATATCGTACAGTTGGAAGGAGACAAAACAACGTTTTTTAGCTTGCGTGACGTGCTATATTGTTGAATAGGGATCCTTATTAGGTGCGGTGCGGCTACAAGCGCGCTGCGGCATTTCGCAACGTGATATCTCTTACGGAACGAAGACCAAGCCTCTTTTGATATACATGCGTAAGTAATGTGTACACTTGGAAAGGCTTTCTCAATGCAGTAGGGAACAATTAACCGTTTTAGATGCATCCAAGATTGAAATCGCAATGTCTCTAGCAGTTTCGCATCCATCTGGCGAGTGATTGCGTTAATTATATTACGCAGGTGGGTACGGGATTACAAATTCACAATATATTATTAGTACATCCAAGGACTCTGTTTACAACCTTCCTTTAAAAACCCTTTCTTACTGAAGCCATGATGTGGCCTATTTTTAGACAAGGCAAGGCCAAAAGGCGAAAGGACCCAAGCGAATTGATTATCTCACGATGGCTTCTTTAAGCGCATTTCCAGTTATTCGTTTTTTGAGATTGTTTCCGTCCCTTTATTATGTCTGTGAGAATTTCTAAATATCCACTAATAAATCTCTTCAAAAATCGTTTAGATTTCGCATACTTTACACGAAATAGGAATTTGACCCAAATTCATAATTTACTGTTCTTTCTACAAAATTGTCATCTATCATGCATGCCCTTACCCCAATTCATTATAGGAGTTGGGTAAGCGTATCTTAATCTTCCATGGACATCTAAATGTTCTCCACTTTCCACCTAATACTACTTACTTTGACGTACTTGTCAACTCCAGAAAGATAAGTGCTTCACTTTTAAAAGCGCCTCAAGTATGCAAAGTTATAGTAGCAACTAAACCCATTTCGTTAAGTAACATACGTTTAAGTTGGTTATGTGAGGAGTTTTGACGAGCTTTAGCAAGAATTTACAGGAACAATGGAGCTTTGGTGAGAAATTCTTTAAAAGGAACCCGCAAAACGATAATTATACAAGTTCTGCTGGTTGTTTGTAAAAACATTTTTTGTAAATAATGACCGGTGCGTTTTCTTTTAATAAACAGTTTTACTTTAACATGTTTCTGTTTCTTCGCTTGCCAGACTACAAACTACCTCGAAATAGGCAGGTGCAACACGTCTACAAATAGTAAGGTGCATTTAATTGTACGTTCACCATCTACCTTTATAAAGGCATAATTATATAAAAATATCCTGTGTGCACTGACATTTATGCAAGCGCTGCAATTATCCTTAGTCATTCATAATCATAAGTGAATAAGACGGGTGGTATTCGATGTACACACGGCTACACATCAAGCTATACAAAACCAGTATAATCTGATCGTTCATTGTGCGAAAAGATCTAGTAAAGTGAGGCCAAGATTAACTGGTTTTGTATAGCTTGATGTGTAGCCGTGTGTACATCTATGATACCTGTTACAGATTGCACCTGCGCTCGTTACTTAGCTCTATTATAATTTACAGCAAAAATATATCCATTACATTTCATACAAATCGTTTGCAGATACGTCTGCTCCGGAAAGCTGCGAATAGATAATGTTTTCCATCTTCAAGAGAGCCATTATATTCTTTTGAGCTTGTCTTGTTAGTTGCTGGCATTCTTTCGTTGTTCTTTTCATCAAGTCTCTGTAAAGATAAACATTTTTAATTATTCTGGAAGTTAATAAGCGGTATTTCAACAGCAGTGGTGGAACAACGGGTGGGTAGTCATGATAGCGCATAAATTACAATCCGAGCTTTGGCGACGATGGACCAATTCTGAACTTTATTCCATATAAAAATTGCTCATATTTCAGCGTCATGTTATGAAAACAACTTCAAAGTCTCGGTTTCAACCACAATTTATGCAGTACCCTGAAAGCACGTCCAACTTTGCACACGAGTAGTGTTTTGCACGCAAAGCACCGCACTGAACAAAGTTTGGTGCAAGTATTGGCACGTAAAGCGCCACCATGTCGTTAATGTCGTATTGTTGGAGTACAATGCTGACTGTGGGTGCAATACCTTTATTTATTGGTACTTATGTGGGTGTTACTCGTGTTACAGAATGAAATTTCATTAATTTCACTATGTTATGTATTCGATATAGTGTGTGTGGGTCGGTGCCCACCTTAATGGCTATCACGATAATACTTAATAAGGATTGAGTAATTATAATTACGCATACACAACTCAATTAAAAAGTTGTAATAAAAAAGGAAATGGCTACGGTTTTTAGTCAACGGTTGAAGTAGCGCATTGCATTATAAATTCTATCGGAGGGAAAACTTGCAACGTGTTTTATGAATACCAAGGTGTCATAATAAACGTTATAAATGCTAATTGGCCAGTAGCATGCTGCATGACGCACTAGGCACACATTCATCAGGTCTAACAGGAGCTGTCTACGACCACGAGACAGATGATCGTAATGTGGAACCAAAGTTAATGGTGCATGGAGTACGTTGCACTCGCATAATGAAGAATGCATACTTTCTGTTTACTGTGTGTAATTTAACTAAGATTTTTCTTTTATTAAAGACATAAAAAACTGAGAAAAATATCACATTGATTTGATATGCAGAAAGCATGAAATAGCGGAGTGTGCGCTATCGGCAAGTTTTGCAAATAATCAAAACAATAACAATGAAATTGGATGCGTTCTTAATAAAATAATGATAATTCGAACATTTCGAACAAGCACTTTAAGTTTTAAAGATAAAATAAGCATGAACGCAGTAGTTTAGGTGAATAGTTCGAACACGTGGTTAACAAAGGAAATGGTTTTATTCCATAAATAGAGAAAAATGACACCCGCACTCTCGTCGCTATCGCGTTAATTTCTGACCATCTGGCAGAATTTATTGCTCAAATCTCGCAATTGGTCGGTAAATGGTGTTAATTTAATTACTGCCCCTGATCTCGTGTGAGCACTTAATTGAACATCGCGGTTGTACGGTTGTGAACAGTTAATATAAACAGTAGACCATCTTACTTAACACTATTACTGTGCAGTACTACTACTGTAGGCGTTGCATCTTAAATTCAACGTTAGTTCTGAGGTGGTAATTTACTATTCTATGCCTCAGCTGTTGGTAATCCTAGAAATCACAAAACTGTTACATCACTGCCTTTATTCTATTTATAAGACGTGGCTATTGCCCCAAGTCTTTACAGACATTATGTTATATCATGATTTCATGTAATAGGGGGCGAGCCTATTACCACCAACCAAGCAAACATCGAGACTCCATGACTGCTACTCAGAAATCCCTGATGGAAAAGTCATTTCAGAAAAAAACCTTGATAACAGTAAAACAAGTACAATTAAGTGAAACGGGTAGAATGATTGAAAACAAACCTCGCAATTATGTACTTATCTTGATTTATTCTCAGTATAACTTGAGAATGATGTTCTTCTGTGCGATATTTTCTTTTTTTGCAGACCACTTCTTGGGGCTCTTTAATATTATAATGTTGGCAATCAATTTAGGGTGCCAGATGCCATTATTATTCTGTGGAACAGTGAACGAGCATTCCATTTTCTTCCCATTTCTCAAATGTGATTAGCATTTTATTTGGAGTATTTTCTGAATAGAGAATTAGATAGATTCCGATCGCAGTTTTTTCTCAGATCTACGCACACAATAATACAAGGAAAATACTTGAACAAGTTAAGTAATCAATTCTGGCTGCTAAATGACAAAGTAAAAGCCATGTAAAACCAATCAAAAAGTCCTCAGTTAGTTTTCTTATAACAGACTTTGATTTCAATCAAATGTATAGTAGGTAGCTATGACATTCGTATGCCCTAAATCCATACAACGGCAAAGTAATCTTATCTATACTATATGCCACCGTATCTATGCCAATGACCAATAAATTTTGCTGTCTGTTACAATAATTTTGCAGTGGGTCTAACCTTCCTTGGCGGATATAAAGGATCATTTATGCTTCCCGCGCCCGTTCCGATCTCCTTGAGACTCGTGCGCAACTTTAAAATATCCATTTACAGTATTACATCATCTTCGACGAATCCCAGAATTATCCCGTCTGGTGGGATAATAAAAAAAAGGTTGCCATCCTCTCCACACGTGATTCACCACGTTTTAATTTGTATGAATCACCAATTAATATATGCGTTTGCGCACCTACTTGTGAACTTGCGAGGTTCGTTCGGGAAGTCATCTTATTTATTTACAATTTATTTTTGTGGTGACACGCCCTTTAGCGATAAATATGTTTTTAACTGAATAAACTGACGTTGACTGTTGACTTTCTGTAGAGTGAGTCAGTGTTTGTTATTATCGCAACATCATTTTGCATCCGTATCTTTGAACCTTTGTTAACAGATGTCAAGTCTCATATTCGTTCTAATATCGGCGAGTGCCAGATTGGTTTGGATAACCGATAACCCTGGGCAATCACATCCCTTTGCCATTATCAACGAATTGGGCTTTTAAATATTCATCACTCTTTTGTAGCTCAAAGCCATAAAAGCTTTAGTGAGCTCTTAAATGGTAGAAATTTAAAAGCACGGCCATGTAGGCACTATAATAAGGTTGAGGTCAAAGTGTTAATCTAAAAACATATGACTTTATCTCTGAAATAAATCCTCGAGTTATGGTTTATTCGCGTGACTGAAGGCTGAAACTAAAGTTCGCGGTCCTACGGCTACTCTCATTTTCATAATACACGTTTTCCCTGATTTTTAAAAACGTTGATTTACATGTATTAGACGTAACAACTGGGTAGGACACTAGCCTTTTAATTAATCAAATGTCCGCTTGTCATTGCGTGGTGTACAAGAATAGACTTTAATTACACATCAAAGTATCGGTCGGCCAGCTGATTATTGCCGACACATTATACAGCATAGTGAACTAAATGTACGCATTACGAAGTGTTAAGAACAGACGGGAAACAATAAATCACTTCGCGCCTGTACATCATTTTAATTATTCTTGATTATAAAAACAATAAAGCTGCTGAGAGCAAAATAGAAAAGCAGAAATCTAAAGGAACCATTATTCATACACAGCCAGAACTCAGTGTATGAAATGTGAAATGTAGATAAGCTACTAGAGTAGGTCGCTTAGGAAACAGGAACAGAGGGCAAACGATAAAATAATCGGTTACATTGGTTCCCGTACCAATAACCGACCGATGCAGACTAATCGGCTGAATTACGATCGTTTCCTGACATTGTTTTAAAACGGTTCACAAAGGCTCCGGTTTCGCTAACCATGTCACACGAGGCTAAAAGCCTAGCTGCCATTTAACACAAATATTTTGATAGGACTTAGATAGCTACGTTTATTGGCGACGGCGGCGGTAATCTAACCGAATAATAGCATAACGCGACCTGAGAAATCGATTCAGTGAAGCGGGCTTGCCTCCGGAAACGATAGTGATTTGGGCGTGTATAATACAACAGCAATATCTGGATACGAATTTCTGGTCTACGAGTACTATCATCCCCGAAATCGAATCCTAACCATCCGAGCAAGTTAATCTTAAGATTGCTCTGAATATTACATTAGTCCTAAGAAGTTACAAGGGGATACTCAGTTCTTCGCAAGCATAAAGAAACAGTACATTTGCGGGTTCCCGAGTCACTGTGAACTTAGCATCTCAAGTATTAGCATCTCAACCAATAACTTGAGTTCTGCTTGCATCCAGCATAGTTCCATAGTTCCTGATAGTTTATAACGATTGTTCAATTCATTTGCCCTGAAAAATCCAATTTTAAAAATGAGATGCCAACTTCACATATGACATCGCAGCATCTCATCATATTAAAGGTTTTTCAGGATCAAGGAGTTGTTTTAAACATAGTTCTATACCTCCTGATTGATTATAACAATAGTTCTGTTCCTTAACCGTCAAAATACCAATTTTGAAAATGAGATGCTAACTTCCCACATGACGTCATAGCATCTCACAGTATTTTCAGTGTTTTAACACCAAGGAGTTGTATTAAGCATAGTTCTATACCCTGATTAATTTTAAGCAGTGTTCCGCCAATTTGCCGCCAAAGCCGCGACGCGACGCGAGAAGATCCAAAAACCGTGTCAAGTTAGCTTTGGTTACAATTAACTGACAGTTCTGCCAAGCATCTCAGCCGTTTTCGTTACCTACGCTATAAATACGTCCAATGCTGCAGTACTCCGCTTTCAAAACACACCACACTACACATTTTAGCGAGAAAAACCAAAAACCGTGTCAGGTTGGCTTTAGTTACAATTAACTGACAGTTCTGCCCAGCATCTCAGCCTTTTTCATTACCAATGTTATAAATACGCCTACTACTGCTGTATAACGCTTTCAGGACACACCACACTACAAGTTGTAGCGAAAAAAAAAAAAAAAAACATGATGACCATTTACTGACAGTTCTGCCCAGCATCTCAGCCGTTTTCGTTACCTACGCTATAAATACGTCCAATACTGCAGTACTCCGCTTTCAAAACACACCACACTACACATTTTAGCGAGATAAACCAAAAACCGTGTCAGGTTGGCTTTAGTTACAATTAACTGACAGTTCTGCCCAGCATCTCAGCCTTTTTCATTACCAATGCAATAAATACGGCTACTACTGCTGTATAACGCTTTCAGGACATACCACACTACAAGTTGTAGCGAAAAACAAAAAACCAAAAAAAAAGTTATGACCTTTTACTGACAGTTCTGCCCAGCATCTCAGCCGTTTTCATTACCTACGCTATAAATACGTCTAATGCTGCAGTACTCCGCTTTCAAAACACACCACACTACACATTTTAGCGAGAAAAATCAAAAATCGTGTCAGGTTGGCTTTAGTTACATTTAACTGATAGTTCTGCCCAGCATCTCAGCCTTTTTCATTACCAATGCAATAACTACGGCTTGTAATGCTGTATAACGCTTTCAGGACACACCACACTACAAGTTGTAGCGAAAAAAAAAAAAAAAAACTAATAAAAAATGTTGACCATTTACTGACAGTTCTGCCCAGCATCTCAGCCGTTTTCGTTACCTACGCTATAAATACGTCCAATACTGCAGTATTCCGCTTTCAAAACACACCACACTACACATTTTAGCGAGATAAACCAAAAACCGTGTCAGGTTGGCTTTAGTTACAATTAACTGACAGTTCTGTCCAGCATCTCAGCCTTTTTCATTACCAATGCAATAAATACGGCTTGTAATGCTGTATAACGCTTTCAGGACACACCACACTACAAGTTGTAGCGAAAAACATAAAACCAAAAAAAAAGTTTTGACCTTTTACTGACAGTTCTGCCCAGCATCTCAGCCGTTTTCATTACCTACGCTATAAATACGTCCAATGCTGCAGTACTCCGCTTTCAAAACACACCACACTACACATTTTAGCGAGAAAAACCAAAAACCGTGTCATGTTGGCTTTAATTAATTTTAACTGATAGTTCTGCCTAGCATCTCAGCCTTTTTCGTTACCTACGCTATAAATACGTCCAATACTGCAGTATTCCGCTTTCAAAACATACCACACTACACATTTTAGCGAGAAAAACCAAAAACCGTGTCAGGTTGGCTTTAGTTACATTTAACTGATAGTTCTGCCCAGCATCTCAGCCTTTTTGATTACCAATGTTATAAATACGCCTACTACTGCTGTATAACGCTTTCAGGACACACCACACTACAAGTTGTAGCGAAAAACATAAAACCAAAAAAAAAGTTTTGACCTTTTACTGACAGTTCTGCCCAGCATCTCAGCCGTTTTCGTTACTTACGCTATAAATACGTCCAATACTGCAGTATTCCGCTTTCAAAACATACCACACTACACATTTTAGCGAGAAAAACCAAAAACCGTGTCAGGTTGGCTTTAGTTACATTTAACTGATAGTTCTGCCCAGCATCTCAGCCTTTTTGATTACCAATGTTATAAATACGCCTACTACTGCTGTATAACGCTTTCAGGACACACCACACTACAAGTTGTAGCGAAAAACATAAAACCAAAAAAAAAGTTTTGACCTTTTACTGACAGTTCTGCCCAGCATCTCAGCCGTTTTCGTTACTTACGCTATAAATACGTCCAATACTGCAGTATTCCGCTTTCAAAACATACCACACTACACATTTTAGCGAGAAAAACCAAAAACCGTGTCAGGTTGGCTTTAGTTACATTTAACTGATAGTTCTGCCCAGCATCTCAGCCTTTTTTATTACCAATGCAATAAATACGGCTACTACTGCTGTTTAGCGCTTTCAGGACACACCACACTACAAGTTGTAGCGAAAATAAAAAAAAAAACAAATAAAAAATGTTGACCATTTACTGACAGTTCTGCCCAGCATCTCAGCCGTTTTCGTTACCTACGCTATAAATACGTCCAATACTGCAGTATTCCGCTTTCAAAACACACCACACTACACATTTTAGCGAGATAAACCAAAAACCGTGTCAGGTTGGCTTTAGTTACAATTAACTGACAGTTCTGTCCAGCATCTCAGCCTTTTTCATTACCAATGCAATAAATACGGCTTGTAATGCTGTATAACGCTTTCAGGACACACCACACTACAAGTTGTAGCGAAAAACATAAAACCAAAAAAAAAGTTTTGACCTTTTACTGACAGTTCTGCCCAGCATCTCAGCCGTTTTCATTACCTACGCTATAAATACGTCCAATGCTGCAGTACTCCGCTTTCAAAACACACCACACTACACATTTTAGCGAGAAAAACCAAAAACCGTGTCATGTTGGCTTTAATTAATTTTAACTGATAGTTCTGCCTAGCATCTCAGCCTTTTTCGTTACCTACGCTATAAATACGTCCAATACTGCAGTATTCCGCTTTCAAAACATACCACACTACACATTTTAGCGAGAAAAACCAAAAACCGTGTCAGGTTGGCTTTAGTTACATTTAACTGATAGTTCTGCCCAGCATCTCAGCCTTTTTGATTACCAATGTTATAAATACGCCTACTACTGCTGTATAACGCTTTCAGGACACACCACACTACAAGTTGTAGCGAAAAACATAAAACCAAAAAAAAAGTTTTGACCTTTTACTGACAGTTCTGCCCAGCATCTCAGCCGTTTTCGTTACTTACGCTATAAATACGTCCAATACTGCAGTATTCCGCTTTCAAAACATACCACACTACACATTTTAGCGAGAAAAACCAAAAACCGTGTCAGGTTGGATTTAGTTACATTTAACTGATAGTTCTGCCCAGCATCTCAGCCTTTTTCATTACCAATGCAATAAATACGGCTACTACTGCTGTTTAGCGCTTTCAGGACACACCACACTACAAGTTGTAGCGAAAATAAAAAAAAAACAAATAAAAAATGTTGACCATTTACTGACAGTTCTGCCCAGCATCTCAGCCGTTTTCGTTACCTACGCTATAAATACGTCCAATACTGCAGTATTCCGCTTTCAAAACACACCACACTACACATTTTAGCGAGATAAACCAAAAACCGTGTCAGGTTGGCTTTAGTTACAATTAACTGACAGTTTTGTCCAGCATCTCAGCCTTTTTCATTACCAATGCAATAAATACGGCTTGTAATGCTGTATAACGCTTTCAGGACACACCACACTACAAGTTGTAGCGAAAAACATAAAACCAAAAAAAAAGTTTTGACCTTTTACTGACAGTTCTGCCCAGCATCTCAGCCGTTTTCATTACCTACGCTATAAATACGTCCAATGCTGCAGTACTCCGCTTTCAAAACACACCACACTACACATTTTAGCGAGAAAAACCAAAAACCGTGTCATGTTGGCTTTAATTAATTTTAACTGATAGTTCTGCCTAGCATCTCAGCCTTTTTCGTTACCTACGCTATAAATACGTCCAATACTGCAGTATTCCGCTTTCAAAACATACCACACTACACATTTTAGCGAGAAAAACCAAAAACCGTGTCAGGTTGGCTTTAGTTACATTTAACTGATAGTTCTGCCCAGCATCTCAGCCTTTTTGATTACCAATGTTATAAATACGCCTACTACTGCTGTATAACGCTTTCAGGACACACCACACTACAAGTTGTAGCGAAAAACATAAAACCAAAAAAAAAGTTTTGACCTTTTACTGACAGTTCTGCCCAGCATCTCAGCCGTTTTCGTTACTTACGCTATAAATACGTCCAATACTGCAGTATTCCGCTTTCAAAACATACCACACTACACATTTTAGCGAGAAAAACCAAAAACCGTGTCAGGTTGGCTTTAGTTACATTTAACTGATAGTTCTGCCCAGCATCTCAGCCTTTTTGATTACCAATGTTATAAATACGCCTACGACTGCTGTATAACGCTTTCAGGACACACCACACTACAAGTTGTAGCGAAAAACATAAAACCAAAAAAAAAGTTTTGACCTTTTACTGACAGTTCTGCCCAGCATCTCAGCCGTTTTCGTTACTTACGCTATAAATACGTCCAATACTGCAGTATTCCGCTTTCAAAACATACCACACTACACATTTTAGCGAGAAAAACCAAAAACCGTGTCAGGTTGGCTTTAGTTACAATTAACTGACAGTTCTGCCCAGCATCTCAGCCTTTTTCATTACCAATGCAATAAATACGGCTTGTAATGCTGTATAACGCTTTCAGGACACACCACACTACAAGTTGTAGCGAAAAACATAAAACCACAAAAAAGTTTTGACCTTTTACTGACAGTTCTGCCCAGCATCTCAGCCGTTTTCATTACCTACGCCATAAATACGTCCAATGCTGCAGTACTCCGCTTTCAAAACACACCACACTACACATTTTAGCGAGAAAAACCAAAAACCGTGTCAGGTTGGCTTTAGTTAAATTTAACTGATAGTTCTGCCCAGCATCTCAGCCTTTTTGATTACCAATGTTATAAATACGCCTACTACTGCTATATAACGCTTTCAGGACACACCACACTACAAGTTGTAGCGAAAAAAAAAAAAACAAATAAAAAATGATGACCATTTACTGACAGTTCTGCCCAGCATCTCAGCCGTTTTCATTACCTACGCTATAAATACGTCCAATGCTGCAGTACTCCGCTTTCAAAACACTCTTTTTGGTTTTTTTCGCTAAAATGTGTAGTGTGGTGTGTTTTGAAAGCGGAGTACTGCAGCATTGGACGTATTTATAGCGTAGGTAATGAAAACGGCTGAGATGCTGGGCAGAACTGTCAGTAAAAGGTCAAAACTTTTTTTTTGGTTTTATGTTTTTCGCTACAACTTGTAGTGTGGTGTGTCCTGAAAGCGTTATACAGCAGTAGTAGGCGTTTTTATAACATTGGTAATCAAAAGGGCTGAGATGCTGGGCAAAACTATCAGATAAATGTAACTAAAGCCAACCCGACACGGTTTTTGGTTTTTCTCGCTAAAATGTGTAGTGTGGTGTGTTTTGAAAGCGGAGTACTGCAGCATTGGACGTATTTATAGCGTAGGTAATAAAAACGGCTGAGATGCTGGGCAGAACTCTCAGTAAAAGGTCAAAAAAAATTATTTGTTTTTTTTTTTTTATTTTCGCTACAACTTGTAGTGTGGTGTGTCCTGAAAGCGTTATACAGCAGTTCAAGCCGTAGTTATTGCATTGGTAATGAAAAAGGCTGAGATGCTGGGCAGAACTATCAGTTAAATGTAACTAAAGCCAACCTGACACGGTTTTTGGTTTTTGTCGCTAAAATGTGTAGTGTGGTGTGTTTTGAAAGCGGAATACTGCAGCATTAGACGTATTTATAGCGTAGGTAATGAAAACGGCTGAGATGCTGGGCAGAACTGTCAGTAAAAGGTCAAAACTTTTTTTTTGGTTTTTTGTTTTTCGCTACAACTTGTAGTGTGGTGTTTCCTGAAAGCGTTATACAGCAGTAGTAGCCGTATTTATTGCATTGGTAATGAAAAAGGCTGAGATGCTGGGCAGAACTGTCAGTTAATTGTAACTAAAGCCAACCTGACATGGTTTTTGGTTTTTCTCGCTAAACTGTGTAGTGTGGTGTGTTTTGAAAGCGGAGTACTGCAGCATTGGACGTATTTATAGCGTAGGTAACGAAAACGGCTGAGATGCTGGGCAGAACTGTCAGTAAAAGGTCAAAACTTTTTTTTTGGTTTTTTGTTTTTCGCTACAACTTGTAGTGTGGTGTGTCCTGAAAGCGTTATACAGCAGTAGTAGCCGTATTTATTGCATTGGTAATGAAAAAGGCTGAGATGCTGGGCAGAACTGTCAGTTAATTGTAACTAAAGCCAACCTGACACGGTTTTTGTTTTTTTTCGCTAAAATGTGTAGTGTGGTGTGTTTAGAAAGCGGAATACTGCAGTATTGAACGTATTTATAGCGTAGGTAACGAAAACGGCTGAGATGCTGGGCAGAACTGTCAGTAAATAGTCAACATTTTTTATTTGTTTTATTTTTTATTTTTGCTACAACTTGTAGTGTGGTGTGTCCTGAAAGCGTTATACAGCAGTAGTAGGCGTATTTATAACATTGGTAATCAAAAAGGCTGAGATGCTGGGCAGAACTATCAGTTAAAATTAATTAAAGCCAACATGACACGGATTTTGGTTTTTCTCGCTAAAATGTGTAGTGTGGTGTGTTTTGAAAGCGGAGTACTGCAGCATTGGACGTATTTATAGCGTAGGTAATGAAAACGGCTGAGATGCTGGGCAGAACTGTCAGTAAAAGGTCAAAACTTTTTTTTTGGTTTTATGTTTTTCGCTACAACTTGTAGTGTGGTGTGTCCTGAAAGCGTTATACAGCATTACAAGCCGTATTTATTGCATTGGTAATGAAAAAGGCTGAGATGCTGGGCAGAACTGTCAGTTAATTGTAACTAAAGCCAACCTGACACGGTTTTTGGTTTTTCTCGCTAAAATGTGTAGTGTGGTGTGTTTTGAAAGCGGAATACTGCAGTATTGGACGTATTTATAGCGTAGGTAACGAAAACGGCTGAGATGCTAGGCAGAACTGTCAGTAAATGGTCATCATTTTTTATTTGTTTTTTTCTTTTATTTTAGCTACAACTTGTAGTGTGGTGTGTCCTGAAAGCGCTAAACAGCAGTAGTAGCCGTATTTATTGCATTGGTAATGAAAAAGGCTGAGATGCTGGGCAGAACTATCAGTTAAATGTAACTAAATCCAACCTGACACGGTTTTTGGTTTTTGTCGCTAAAATGTGTAGTGTGGTGTGTTTTGAAAGCGGAGTACTGCAGCATTAGACGTATTTATAGCGTAGGTAATGAAAACGGCTGAGATGCTGGGCAGAACTGTCAGTAAAAGGTCAAAACTTTTTTTTTGGTTTTTTGTTTTTCGCTACAACTTGTAGTGTGGTGTGTCCTGAAAGCGTTATACAGCACTAGTAGCCGTATTTATTGCATTGGTAATGAAAAAGGCTGAGATGCTGGGCAGAACTGTCAGTTAATTGTAACTAAAGCCAACCTGACATGGTTTTTGGTTTTTCTCGCTAAAATGTGTAGTGTGGTGTGTTTTGAAAGCGGAGTACTGCAGCATTGGACGTATTTATAGCGTAGGTAACGAAAACGGCTGATATGCTGGGCAGAACTTTCAGTAAAAGGTCAAAACTTTTTTTTTGGTTTTCTGTTTTTCGCTACAACTTGTAGTGTGGTGTGTCCTGAAAGCGTTATACAGCAGTAGTAGGCGTATTTATAACATTGGTAATCAAAAAGGCTGAGATGCTGGGCAGAACTATCAGTTAAAATTAATTAAAGCCAACATGACACGGATTTTGGTTTTTCTCGCTAAAATGTGTAGTGTGGTGTGTTTTGAAAGCGGAGTACTGCAGCATTGGACGTATTTATAGCGTAGGTAATGAAAACGGCTGAGATGCTGGGCAGAACTGTCAGTAAAAGGTCAAAACTTTTTTTTTGGTTTTTTGTTTTTCGCTACAACTTGTAGTGTGGTGTGTCCTGAAAGCGTTATACAGCAGTAGTAGCCGTATTTATTGCATTGGTAATGAAAAAGGCTGAGATGCTGGGCAGAACTGTCAGTTAATTGTAACTAAAGCCAACCTGACATGGTTTTTGGTTTTTCTCGCTAAAATGTGTAGTGTGGTGTGTTTTGAAAGCGGAGTACTGCAGCATTGGACGTATTTATAGCGTAGGTAACGAAAACGGCTGAGATGCTGGGCAGAACTGTCAGTAAATATTCAACATTTTTTATTTGTTTTATTTTTTATTTTTGCTACAATTTGTAGTGTGGTGTGTCCTGAAAGCGTTATACAGCAGTAGTAGGCGTATTTATAACATTGGTAATCAAAAAGGCTGAGATGCTGGGCAGAACTATCAGTTAAAATTAATTAAAGCCAACATGACACGGATTTTGGTTTTTCTCGCTAAAATGTGTAGTGTGGTGTGTTTTGAAAGCGGAGTACTGCAGCATTGGACGTATTTATAGCGTAGGTAATGAAAACGGCTGAGATGCTGGGCAGAACTGTCAGTAAAAGGTCAAAACTTTTTTTTGGTTTTATGTTTTTCGCTACAACTTGTAGTGTGGTGTGTCCTGAAAGCGTTATACAGCATTACAAGCCGGAGTTATTGCATTGGTAATGAAAAAGGCTGAGATGCTGGGCAGAACTGTCAGTTAGTTGTAACTAAAGCCAACCTGACACGGTTTTTGGTTTTTCTCGCTAAAATGTGTAGTGTGGTGTGTTTTGAAAGCGGAATACTGCAGTTTTGGACGTATTTATAGCGTAGGTAACGAAAACGGCTGAGATGCTAGGCAGAACTGTCAGTAAATGGTCATCATTTTTTATTTGTTTTTTTTTTCTATTTTAGCTACAACTTGTAGTGTGGTGTGTCCTGAAAGCGCTAAACAGCAGTAGTAGCCGTATTTATTGCATTGGTAATGAAAAAGGCTGAGATGCTGGGCAGAACTGTCAGTTAATTGTAACTAAAGCCAACCTGACACGGTTTTTGGTTTTTCTCGCTAAAATGTGTAGTGTGGTGTGTTTTGAAAGCGGAGTACTGTAGCATTAGACGTATTTATAGCGTAGGTAACGAAAACGGCTGAGATGCTGGGCAGAACTGTCAGTTAATTGTAACCAAAGCTAACTTGACACGGTTTTTGGTTCTTCTCGCGTCGCGTCGCGACTTTGGCGGCAAATTGGCGGAACACTGCTTAAAATTAATCAGGGTATATAGAACTATGCTTAATACAACTCCTTGGTGTTAAAACACTGAAAATACTGTGAGATGCTATGACGTCATGTGGGAAGTTAGCATCTCATTTTCAAAATTGGTATTTTGACGGTTAAGGAACAGAACTATTGTTATAATCAATCAGGAGGTATAGAACTATGTTTAAAACAACTCCTTGATCCTGAAAAACCTTTAATATGATGAGATGCTGCGATGTCATATGTGAAGTTGGCATCTCATTTTCAAAATTGCTATTTTGACGGTTAAGGAACAGAACTATTGTTACAATCAATCAGGAGGTATAGAACTATGTTTAAAACAACTCCTTGATCCTGAAAAACCTTTAATATGATGAGATGCTGCGATGTCATATGTGAAGTTGGCATCTCATTTTTAAAATTGGATTTTTCAGGGCAAATGAATTGAACAATCGTTATAAACTATCAGGAACTATGGAACTATGCTGGATGCAAGCAGAACTCAAGTTATTTGTTGAGATGCTAATACTTGAGATGCTAAGTTCACAGTGACGGTTCCCGAGGGATACAACTTGCACGAACATCGTGTAGCTGAATATAACATAGACTTCTTGCCATTCGTGTTTACTGTACGAAGTAAAGTACGGATGTTTTTATTTTCTAGCTAGTGGCTATCACAACAATGGTCCCAGTCAATAAAAGCATACGCTTTTGTACGTTTTTCACTCTTTGCCATGCTTATTTCGAAATGAAAACAGCGCCCGTTCAACTTTGTTTTTCTGTGGCTGATTGCGGGATAAATGAAAAATGTTTTCTTTCACTTTGATGTCAACACCTTGAGAACGTAGAATTTTAATTAAGAAATTTTTAATTGATGTTTCTGCTGTTGAAATTGTAAATAGGTTTATACATACACTTTTACAAGTTACTTTTTTTTAAATAAGACATGATGACTATGCAGATAAGTGTCTGAGATGGAAGAAACTTGTGTTTAGTGCAGTTATTGTTCTAAAGTTTCCATCATTTCCCGTTTATAGATATCTTCAAAAATAAAATTATATATTTCCTCAAAATTAACGAATATTTTTTGTTGACAGGTAGTCCCGCGGTTGCTGGGTTCACTAGTCGGCGGGGCGATGAGTCCCACGCAGCACCTTGAACAACAACAAGCTCTCGTCAAGCAGTTCGCAGAAATATTAGAATTCGTTCTCAAATTCGATGAATACAAAGTAAGTACTACCATAAAGGATAAGGGTCTTCCATTATAGAAACGAACGATCTTATATTTTGTCAATTACGTTAGTTAAATCTGTTGATGATCTCAGTATACAATTTTATTAATCATCTTCTTCTTCTTCTTAGCGTGTCGATGGCAATCTAAATTGTGTCGGCCCAGAATAATAATAATAATAATATTCCACAACTATCACACAACGCCATCTAGTCCCAAGCTAAGCAGAGCTTGTGTTATGGGTACTAGACAACTGATAAACATACTTATATATTTCTAAATACATACATATTATAGATAAATTACACCCAGACACAGAACAAATGATCAATTGGGCTTAATCATCTCATCTCGACACTTAGAAGCTTTATCATAATTCACAGTCCCTATATCGTCATTTGCGACACCCACCCGAAGATGGGTTGCCCATTCTTTGTTACAAAACACTCTGCTAATATTCACACCAGCCTTTAGTATGTCGCATCAATTATGCATGTTAGCTGTAACCCACGCTTCGCCCGCTGCTATTGCTATTATATGATAAGCCCTACTTTCTGGGTTAAGTCATAATTTTGTATGTTAATCTGTTACATGCATACTACGTAATTTGATTTGCCTTGTTGCAGTTAAACGCAATCCGCCTAATATCCGTTATTAAGATGGTAAATGTATTGTTGACTATCTAATGGAAAACGTTTTTTATCTGTGCCAAATAGTTTATTCATTGTTTGGGCTACTAATGCCAGGCGCGGATCCAGCCCTCAAAAATGGTTGTGGGCACAGTCACCCGAAAATTGGGCGAGTGCGAGTTGGAGTATGAACTCGCTCATGATCGATATAGTGAACTAATATTAGAACCTACTTTTGAAAATCGATAGTTTTCTGAATTAAAACGTGCATGGGCGCCGACAGGTTTATTTGGGAGAGAGAAGACGGATCGTGCATCTTTAGTTTCCCGAAAAGAGCTCTGAGTCTTTAGAATTTGTGTGTAGTAAATAAGGCAGGTTTTAAAAATAATCGTAGTGAGCTCCTAAAAGTCAGTACCCAGTTTTAATTTAAGAAGTTTTCTTACTGTCTGAAATTGTGTCTTGTCAGGAGTTACTAAAACAGTTAATATCAAAAAATATGCGAGAGCGAGCGGAGCGAGCTCGAAAATTTTTCTCATCCTCGGAAAAATTAGATTCTTTTCACTCATACGGGATTGAGAATAAAAAGCACTGAGTTTTTGTATACACGAGACAGCATATTGTGTTCGCGAGCGCAGCGAGCGAGTTTTTTTTTGCATTCCGCCTCGGATTGGTTGATCGCTTCGATTTCGGGAGAAGGAGAGGAGGTTCCCCGAGATGAGTTAGAATTTCAAATGTCAAGATTAAGACAACAAAAGAGCGAGTGGAGCAAGCCAGCCCTCGAAAGGATAAGGTTCTAAGGCGCAAGCCTCTGAAACCGCTTTTGATAATAACAGAATGCAGGAGCGAAAGAAGAGAGCTTTAAAATTTAAGCATCCCGCCTCCGACCCATATCTTCGGTTTTTTTTGTTTATATACCTACATAGATGACAACAAAACTAAACGTCAACTTATAAAGGGCAAAATGAATTAGCGAGCGAAGCGAGCTTACAATATTTGGTCCCTGCCTTGGAATGGTTAGTCTCTATTGTGCAGAAAGTTAATAATTTATCAAATTTACAAAAAATTGCAATTTTTGGAAGATCTTGGTGGGGGGTCATGACCCCTGTGACCGTGAAAATATGACGTCACAAGTCAATTAGGGTTGTGGGCATGCCCATAGTGCCCATAACGGTGGATCCGCGCCTGACTAATGCTGCAGAATTGTTGAGTAATCTCGAATGTTCATACACTCCAGTGGAATGGAACCCAGCTTTAGATTCGCAAACTTTTGTTGGTTCAAGTTTGTTTAATACAGCTTCAGTATAATCCATGTTTTGCTTCTGTAAACTCTTTCTGTGTCGGATTAAAGCTATACGTATCTGAAGGCAACGCTTTGATCGTCAAACTTTTGCAAGTCAGATGGTTGTGCTTGGTTAAGTTTTTACGAATCGGGTCTTTGGATTAACTGGATACAATGATATTGTAAATTTTACATAATAATGTATGTAAAATCATTGACTAGATAGATTTCTGCATTCAGCATTGTAGATATTGTACTTCGTACTCGTCAAATTCGCATTCGATATAAAAGTTTCGATAAAGTCACAAATCGATTTTTTGACGATTGTAGATCAAATTGATGTGTAGAAAATCAAATTAATTAAATACCTTATTTGAAACTGGGCTGACAGTCGGTTCATTCCGAACGTCAATATTTCATCATGAGCCAGTCCCCAAAACGTCCAACCTTCATTACTTCCTGTGTTTCAGCAAAGAAGTTGCACTACAAACTCCCTAGCAACACATCTGCGAAGTCTCAATGTTACACTGTATTATATGTTTCAAAACAAGAAGTCGATAAACAATAAATACTAATTCCTTTCATAATGCAAATGATTAGGGGCCATTGTTTCGGCTTTTGTTTTCACTTTCAATCAGCCATGATTATTATGATGCAGGGGCGATGATGGTGTAATTGATTAACATAAAACAAGTTCAGCAATCAACATATTTGTTTGTTTCGTTGCCTAGTGACTAGTCAACCAGGAAAAGTCATCAGTTTCAGCGGTTAACTGGCTTTTTTGTTGTCTGACACTACATGTGTGCACTGTAATCCAATTTCAGATTTCCCTATGACCCAATAGAGTTTATTTTGTTGTGTTCCAAAAGTTACTGTATTGTTTTGTTGGTAGCTATTCTGAACCACATGTTCATTTGGAACGGACACGTGACATCATCATCTGCCTAGCCTGTTCCAAACTATGATGTAGACGACTTCCTGTCAGTTTTAGCCTGCCAGTCTTATCAAAAGGTTACATATTACCCAGGACAACTGGTTTGTGGAGGTCAGATAGGCAATCGCTCCATGTAAAATACTTCTTCTTCTTATCGTGTAGGCAGTAAAGTCTAACGACCCTACACACCCTAGTGTCAGAGTTTCTAAACCGCCGCAAGGGCCTCTGACATGGTTTGACGACCGCAATTTGGCGGCCGGGACCACCACCATGTAAAATACTGGTATTCAGATGCATCCGGTTAGACTGGAAGTCAAGCCAATCATAGGTGGGAAAAAGCTAGGCTCGACTTCCAATCTAACGGATGATCACATGACATAAATGACCTCAAATGTTTCAAAAGAAGCTGCAACACAATGCGACCAATCAAATGTGATCTACCGTTCACAGCATTGTAAGCAGCCAATAACAAACAATAAGTCACAATGATATAAACAAAGCAACCAATCGTTCGTTTCCCAGCCTATCTGATGCAGCATAAGTAATTCAATTGCTGGGGCCCTTTTGACCCCAACCTTGCAGTGTCGTTGCTCCTAGTTCACTGACTGCTATCTGTCGCAAAACTATTGTTTTGTGTCTAGAATCACTGTTCATAATTGGCTATTTGGCTAATGTGAGAATGTGCCGCGGCATTTGTGCTATTTGTAGCTCTCTGGGGATTACTAATTGAATCGTATTAGTTAAAGCCATGTTAAAGCATTAACATGTTTCAGATTTAGTAAAATAATAATCACACTAATATTATAAAGGCGAAAGTTTGTGAGTGTGTATGTTTGTTACTCTTTCACGCAAAAACTTCTGAACGGATTTGGATAAAATTTGGTACACAGATAGTTTTTAACCTGGTTTTAATCCCGATTTTATCTTCCCGTGGGATAATTTTCGAGTTGTAGCGGGTGAAGCCGCTGGCAACAGCTATTATGATGTATTTATTTGATTTGATAACATTGGCCCACTGGTTTGTAATTTTGTATACAATTAAACTTATCAACTAAGGGTTAGTATCTATTAATTAATTAAATACAAATAATTACTTATTGACCCCTGCCGCACGAGCACCCGGACATAGTGTAAGGAAATGATGTTTCTGTGTACATTTGGAGTAATTGAAAACCCTTGGATATAAAGGACTGTGAAAGCCATAGATGTTCCCATTGTGAACGAACCAATTTTCCTAGCGCTTGATTTTTGCTTTTCATTGTAAGCTTAAGGCGGGGTTGCAGTACTTTTTATGATTTTTGAACCTATAAAAATCGAACTAAATACGAGTTTTTTTATTAAATAAAAATCATTACATAAAAATTGAACTTACTCTCTAGTAAATCGTAAAGATAGAAACGCGATTTAGAATGATCGGCTCGATACTTTTTTCTATCAAACATGACTCTAAATCACAATTTCAAACGTGTACTGCTAAGACATTTCATCATGAATTTATATAAAAGTTATATCAATAGATAGAACTTTTTATTCTGAAGTAAATGTTAAAAACATATTGTATAATTTCTTTATAGTTTTTCTCCAAGAAGCAAAAAACAGTCAAAATTTAGGCATTATAAGGTCGTGCATACATAAAAACAAAGTACTGCAACCTCGCCTTAACAATATTAGGTTGATATTCATGAGCTGCAAGATTATTGTTTTCAGAAATTACTATTGGTAAAACATTTATAAATGTTTGAACTAAAAATATAAGATCACGCCTGTAATCCCCAAAGGGATAACACCACACCGGCGAAGTGTGGACACCCACATTTCGCCGGTTATATTTAAGTCCTGTATAATAGGGGGCGAGCCTATTGCCATCAACCGGGCACAATTCCAGCCTCCGTGGCTGCTACTGAGAAACTCCCAATGGAAAAACTCAATAACACTGCCTGACCCGGGAATTAAACCATAGGACCTCAAACGCAGCAATCGCTCTTCTAACCGCTAGACTTAATTATGCAAAATATCATTTTCATTATCAAAATCAAAATTACCATCTGCATAATTTGAACAACGACAAGTAACCACGCTAATCAAACTCATTAGTGGTGATTCTGATCCCCTTGTTGTTCCTATCGCAATAGAGGAAGTTACTGTCTATGCTTCCGACCTAACCCCCTTTGCCACCATTTAGAACGACCCCAGAAACAGAGGCACATTCGTGTAACACCACAACACACACACCTCAAGCTGGTAAACTGTGTCCAGTCCAACAAATATTTCGGTACTTGACTACATTACATAACATCCCGCAAGTGATCTTCAAAGGGTTAGGTAGAGGTAGAGGTGTACCCATAATAGTACACCTACATTTCGCCAGCTATGTTTAAGTTCCATGTAACAGGAGGCGAGCCTATTACCATCAGCCGGGCTCAAATCCGAACTCCGTGATACCAAAAACCCAAAAACACTTTGCCCGACTTGGGAATCCAACCCAGGAGCTCATGCTTAGTAGTCGCGCTTGCGACTACTAGACCAACGATGCAGTACTTGACTACATAAGTTTGTCAATATCCTTATCTACGACAAGTTTACAATAACTTTTATTGGTTGTCATCATCATCATTTCAGCCAAAAGACGTCCACTGCTGGACATAGGCCTCCCCCAGGCGTCGCCACATTGACCGGTCCCGTGCGTCTCTCATCCAGCGGGTTCCTGCAACCTTGACCAGGTCATCGGTCCACCTAGTGGGAGGTCTTCCAACGCAACGTCTTCCGGTTCGCGGTCGCCATTCCAGAACTTTTCGGCCCCATCGGCCATCCGTTCTGCGAGCAATGTGCCCTGCCCATTGCCACTTAAGTCTGGCGATTCTTCGGGCTACGTCGGTAACCTTGGTTCTCATGCGGATGTCCTCATTTCTGATTCGATCACGCAAGGAAACTCCGAGCATAGCCCTCTCCATTGCCCTTTGGGTGACTTTGAGCTTTCTGATAAGGCCCATTGTGAGCGACCACGTTTCGGTCCCGTATGTAATCGTTAGTGGTTGTCTATCGACATAATTAATCTAAAGTGAGACTATCTGGCGTTAGTCATCGAGTCGAAAAACTAACAATTTGCGAAGGCTTTATACCCATATTACGTCGTCCGTTATGTTTAGGTCCTTTGTAACTTGTAATAGTGGGCAAGCCTATTGCCATCATTCGGACTCTGCGGTTGTTACTGAGAATTTCACTATAGAATTAACATAATTATTATATGCAACCCTGGACCTCGTGTTCAGAAGTCGCGTTTGCGACGATTAGACCAACTTGAATACATAAGCCTGTCAGTATCCTCTACAATAACTTGTATTGGTTAAACTATCGCCATAATTAATCTGAAGTAAAGCTATCTATCTAAGCGTTAGTCATCGAGTCGAAAAGGGAACAATTTGCGAAGGCATTGTATAGAAAGTGAGGTGAGGCTTGGCTTATGTCGCGACCTCGTCGGTGAGTCACGGGCTTGCATCCGATTTATTTACGTTTATTTCTTTGTCATTCGGAACAGATGAGGATTTCGTAATGTGCTTCTAGGAAACAATGAAAATAAATTATTGGTTTAGGCTTTTTAGTCATTTCGCGTAACGATTGTGGATCGGAGAAACGAGGATTGCAAAAAATTGTGAAATAATTTTGGCGAATCGAATTTCATAATTGGTTTGGTGTTCTGTTATTGTCTGACTTCTTTGATTGGTCCCTTCGATCAATAATGTCTTGGTCCTCATGATTTCAAGGCGTTTTTCGGTCTATCCAGTCGTGTGTTGGGAATTCACCATTAATGGGATGCCAATTCTGCCAATAAGTAACCAAAAATGTGCAATAGTTTGAGCAGATTTAGTTTTCTCAGTGTTTGGGATACGATTACCTTAACCATTTTCAGACACTGAATTCGTCTACAGTTCCAGTCTATAAAATATTCAAGAAAAACAAAGTTATTATTCTTTGGTGTTGTACGCTAATGATATTCCATTCCTATCATTTCGTTTATCTTTCCTATAAACTGGAACGGCCTTGTCCGTACCTACTAGTTACAGAAATAGATAAAGCTTTTGCCCTTTTAGAATTACAAGTATTACAACCACGGATTACAACCACCAGTTCAGGTAATCAATTTATATTTCTTAGAACAAAGCACACAGCTATAGCTCTTTATACCATCTAGTAACTAAACGACGTTTTGCTTAGAAAATAACGAATCAGTTTCTTCTTATTCTTCATCATCATTCATTCATCATTCTCTGGCCCGTATTTCAATTCATTTGAAGTCGGTACAGCATCTTCTTCTACCATACTTCTCTAATACTCGTCATCTCATCTGACACCTCCTTTCTTGCCTATGAGCATAATATCATCCTGTAGGGTCCGTTCACACCGACCGACTCATGTCACTAAGCTCAAGAACAAAAAAGAAGTCACATGTGAAAATAAATCTTATTACAATGATTCAAAACTCTGTTTTAAACGTGATAAATAATTTAGTCTTCTCTGTTAAACTGTGAACGGACCCCTACACAGTCCTTCCTTCGTTTCTTTGGTCTTCCTCTTTTCTTATTTATACCCCTCCACATTCATACTCAAAACATTATCGTTGTTATTTTCTTCTTATGTTTCCTTCAGTTAAATTCTAAATTCACCATACAAAATTATTTGTGCCAGAATTACTGGTATTCTCAAGTCAAACTAAGTCTTGAATCGTGTTAGTACTGTTTAAACACTTAACCCTTTACAGGGCATCGCCCTTCGGCCGCCTTTACGTGAGCCCTGTGCATAATTAACACCCTAAGTTAGGTAAACCGATCGTTTTCGAGTACTGATCGATCGGTAGCCGGTACCTAATCGACAATCGTATAGACAGTAACGATATTTGTGAAATGTTCCAGTTTTTAATAAAGTTAATAACAAAACTGAACTGCTGAAACATGAAGTCCTGAGATCGATTAATAATAGGTCGGGCAAATTGTTATTGGGTTTTTCCACCAGGAGTATCGATAATCTGGATTTAAACCCAGTTGATAACTTGATTGATAACAATAGGCTTGACCTCTATTACCTACATGGGACCTAAATATGACTGGCGAAATGTTGGTGTACTAATGAGTATACCTGTGCCTAATCCTTAGAGGATTACAGGCATGGTGTTATGGTTTAAAAACGATACGTTAACTAAGAATGGTAGGAAATGTTAAACATTGTCATTCAATCCTTACATAGTATAAAACAAAGTCGCTATTTTTGTCTGTTTGTCTGTATGCTTAAATCTTTAAAACTACGCAACGGATTTTGATGCGGTTTTTTTTAATAGATAGTGATTCAAGAGGAAGGTTTTAGTATATAATTTGAACGACATCCACGCGGGTGAAGCCGCGGGCATCAGCTAGTAGGATATAAAGGTCTTATGTACAGGAATTAATTTTAAACATAGTTACTCATTGCTTCTTGGGCTGTTGCTTAGTATTCACACTCGTCCTATTATTAAAATGAAGTTAATTGTAATAACTTTTATGAAGTAAAGAAAAAACACATGCTCACATTAGCAAGGCCCTGCATTTTAAACGCTTCTTCGCTTCGGTATCCAACGCCTTATTTCGACATAATTACCGTGCAAAAATTAATAAAGAGTTGGTTAATCTGGAGGCTTAATGTTGCCAGTTATTATACCTAATTGGATTACGAAGTAGCCTTGTATCAACGGAAATAGAAACATTGATTAGCCATGCTAGTCAATGTTTCATTCTTTCTGTTGGCTCAACGTATCGACCGTAGCGGCGAAATACTTAGAAACACTACTTTGCTTTGTTTGATCAATTATATATTTATTTCCTAGAAAGGGTTGATTATAGATCGATAGGTAGATTCTATTGAAAAATGATGATTCAAGGTTTTTTTTTGTCGTGAAACTTGATAGAAATAAATATCGGTCTGTCTGTTTATTCCGGCTAATCTCTGAAACGGCTGGACCTATGACGGGACTCCTACTGGCAGATACCTGGTGTTTTACGGAATAGCTTAGGGTACAAACTATCATTTTAGAATAAAAATTAGGGTTCCGTGCAAAAAATTAAATCGCTTGAAATTGGTAACAAAATCCTAATTGGATTTTGTTGATTTTAAAACGGAAGTGATTTTTTTTAAATAACTAAGTAATAATTTCACGAGAACGAAGGTCGCGGACAACAGCTAGTACTAAATAAGCAAGATAGCAAGAAAGAAAATTTGAAAATTAATGATCTCTTATGCGAGGAAAATTATTCTATAAAGCGGATTAACTTGAACTTTGTCATGAATTTTTAAACGAAACACTCATTTATTAAACAATATCTGTGGAGTAAATAAAAAGCACTGTAATCGTGCTACTCAGTCTGACGAAAATCGACGATTCGAAATCAATCCAATCTCGATAAATTGACTCTTCTCCATTTCCTTTTCTTCGGGACAAGGAAACAGCATCCAAGCATAAGTACACTTTATTTGCATAGCCTCACATACAGCAATAACGTTTTCTAAAGAGTTCTCCAATACAAATACTGACGAACAATGTATCGTTATAAGATGATCTTGCGAGTCTTGCGACGAATAAAACGCATGCGCAATTGCGCACCCATCTCCGCGTGTGGTCTACTAAAAATATACCACAATAAGGACGCGTGAAATTGCTAGGTTCGAGTTGCTTGAGTGCCACAATGTTGAATGGGCCGCTCCTAATTCATCTCCGCCCTTCATATCTAGAAAGTATTCAACGAGTATTTCGCGTGCCCATTGTGTGCAAAAAGTATTTTTATCAGTGAGTTTAATCATCATTATGTCAGCAGGTCGACGTTTTTAGGGTTCCGTAGTCAACTAGGAACCCTTATAGTTTCGCCATGTCTGTCTGTCCGTCCGTCCGTCCTCGCTTAATCTCTGTGACCGTTAGCACTAGAAAGCTGAAATTTGGTACCAATATGTGTATCAATCACGCCGACAAAGTGGTAAAATAAAAATAGGATAAAAATGTTTTATTAGGGTAGCCCCCCTTTAAGTAAAGTGGGAAGTGATTTTTTTTATTTATTTCAACCCTAACGTGTGATATATTGTTGGAAAGGTATTTAAAAATGAATAGGGGTTTACTAAAATCATTTTTTGATAATGTCAATAGTTTCGGAAATAATCGCTCCAAAAGTAAAAAACAATGTGTCCCTCGTTTTGTATGTGTGCATATGCATGAGGGCGGGAGGGTGGGCCCATTTGTGCATGTGCATATGCATGACGGTGGGTTTCGTGTCCTGCTTTCAGACCTGGATATATGTCTCGCGGTATTAAAACTCATACATTTCATAGCATTTAATGTCATGGATTTCCGCAAAGTAACGCCTGATTCCATAACTTAAGTTGTACAAAATAATTTTTGGACTAAGTTTGTAGTATAATCGTATATGCAAACATTTTTTTTAACTTTGTTTACATATTTTATTATCCTGAACGTATCTTTTTCAAACAAAAAAAGAATGATTACTACGGAACCCTACACTGAGCGTGGCCCGACACGCTCTTGGCCGGTTTTTTATTGTTAAATATGGGTGTCCCCGTAGAGTCCTATAATGCTCATAATACTCTGGGAGAACAGGTGCAAAGCTCGGAATGTCACAATAATTTATTAATGGGAGGTCAGCTAGCTTTCATGGTCTGCGTGACACGGTTTCGTCAATGAATTATGCGTTATGGCTAACACCCCTGAAGATTGGCCTTCCAAAATTAACTGAACACGACATGTCCAAATACCTATGAGATTCCGGATAACCTTTAACGGACTGTGTGAGAGATTACATATTTACATCCTGATTAATTCTAATAATTTTTCCTTTTTCGCAGATGAAAACACCAGCGATACAAAACGATTTTAGTTACTATAGACGAAGCGTATCGAGAGGGGGGCTGATCAACGCAGAACTTCCGCCGGGGGAGGAGCCCCACATAACGGCAGAAGTCGCCAACAGAATGTCCCTCTTCTACGCACAAGCCACGCCGATGTTAAAGGTCCTGTCGGAAGCCACGAGCCAGTTCGTCAATGATAACCAGCAAGACTTGGAGAATACGACGGAAACACTCAGCACTATGGCGAAAGTTTGCCTCAGGATGTTGGAGAACCCGTAAGTACTTTTTGTTATTTCGTTAATGAACGGGACTACTGAACTGCAAGAGCGAAAACCGACAAATACTCAACAAGTGATATCAAATTATGTTTTCAACGCGAATGCTCTTGACCATGTCCTCGCCAAATCATGTCCCATTTATTTGATTGGAGTGTCCGAAGTGCCCAACAGTCAACATCTATACTTGCGAGAATTTAAAGACTACTATAATACCGCAATTCACGTTACCTTCTACTGGAACTAACTCATCAACATAATTATAAAATGTTACGTGCGTGTACCATCGACTCGAAATGAAGAAGTTATCAATATCACACATGCTACTAATGATGCTGCACGCTACGTGTTACTACCCAGACATTAGACCTCAGCTCAGTTATCTCTCTCGTTATCCACTCAAAGAGAACGTGACCTAATCTCACTGGAACTACGCGGAAATTTTCGAATAACTCGTGAAAAAGTTTCAATCGCGAACGGCTATTTTCATAAAAGTTCATTTCCGCCACAGCAGGAAAACCCGAAAAACTGTAAACGTACGTTTTTGTGCCAAATCCTACATAACAGCCTCAATAAAAACGGTCATAAATATGGATGCCTTCCGAAGCCATCAACAACTTGAAATGGTGTCAACAAGATGTAACTACTGTCTCCAGCGTGTTTACAATAAACCAGTATCCAGCACAAAACATTTTGTGCTGTGATGATCAAAAGCGTCCGTAATACTGCACTCGTTTCCAAACTAGACTGTTGTAAACCTACCTAGCCAGAGCGAATCTCAGGTTACACGTACGAACCTGATTTTCTAACAAGACCCTTGTTCCTGTGGAATACGGTGCACCTGTAAAACCGCTTTTAACTTCGAAAATCTATTTACGTCAGCCGCTGTATAACTGCGATAGGTTCAGACTTTATCGAAGTTAGTTCAGTAGATCAAAGTTGAACAAAGAAGTCTTAACTTATGTTCTGACATCTGTCTCAGAGTTCAGTAGATCAAAGTTGAACAAAGAAGTCTTAACTTATGTTCTGACATCTGTCTCAGCTTCTTTCGCTGGGGCAACAGCTGTGTCGAAAGATTAATCGTTTTGAATAACTTTTACTTCGACTCGATAGTTTATTTCAAACAACGAGATTTATTACGCCTATGTTCCGGATTGTTCTAACACGTATGTTTACCTCAAAGGCTCATACAACACGTTTCCATTATTTCCTGGTCAATGGAAAAATGGGTCATAACAGTAGCTGTTGACAGGTGGGTAATGTAAACAGTAGATGCGTTATAACGTCACCGCACTCGGTCCTGTACGAGTTATCCTTGCAACAATAGGAGCGTATTCATTACTCGCAGGGATCGTGTGTCGAGCCACGACATCGATACGTTGGAGCCACCGTCAGAGCATAAGAACATATAAATAAAGATAAATCAGCTGTCACTTGTACCAACACGTGCCTTCGAGTGTGTTTGTACCATCATTACCTCGCCTCACGCTATCTATACCACTTTAAGCGCCATCCTCATTATTATTGTTTACAGCATTCGATTCGAAACTTATCTATCACAGTACTTATTAGCTCAAAATACCATCCTCAACCTGACCAATTTACAATTCCGCGAACGTCCAAACTCAGCTTAAAAGTTTTAGTTTATAATCACAAGTCTACAGTTTCAAAGCTTCTGTTTTGCTTTCACCGAAATTAGGTCCATCCTAATAAATTGGCCAATCTGACACTGTACGAGTTTGATAAACGGCTGAATTGTTTATACAAACTACAAATATCTTATCTCCCCCGAGACTTACTGATTGGACAGATACTGCCGAGCAACTAATTTAGTTCCCTTCCCCTCGTCTATTTAGGGTGAAAATCGGAAATGCGCTTGCAAGTTCCACGTAGAAAGCAATTCTCTAGATTGCTTTCCACTCCCGAAGATTTTCTTGCTATCAGCGAAGTGCTCCAAAATTAGTTAGACAATAAATCTATTGCGAGTCGCGGCAGTGAATATCCATACCATATGTTACTTGATAACTAAAACATGTGTCTTGTTTATCATATATATCGTATCAGTGGATTAATTGCACATGCCGTGTTGTAGCCATAATAATGTTGTTACATCATTATAAAACGAGGCGCCGTTATTGAATGTCATGTTTTATTTCCCAATTACTTTCTCGAAGCCCTGTCGAGCGCGGTTTGTCCATAACGACCTCCTACGCTTTTTATTCTCCTTTGTTTCTGTTTCCTAACTCCACGGAAAGTTTTTTTGTCTTGTTAAGATTACGGAGTGACTTGTTTACATAGTTCTAACACTTCAGACTAAACATTCGTAGAGGTTATTCCGTATGTTGTAGCATTCTATGTATTAATAGTATTATAGTAGTTTTGTTATAAACCGTTTCTTTTCACTATTGACGCATTTCAACGGGAAAATGTTTAAGTTTAATTAAACCACAGATAACGGTTTCCTCTCTTGCACTTCCTTATCAATACCATGCTGCATTCGATTCAGTTGTTCGCGTATTTTTGTCCACTACCTCACATCGATTGGCCCCAAGTGACCGTTTCCGTGCTCTTTGTTGTTGTGATGTTGCTTCCACATTACCAGCATAATTGACATCTATAGCACCCACTTGGATAATAAATACTTCATTCACCACATTTCGCCACTGAGTAAAAAATGCCTTTATAAGTCGCACACGTGATTACAAATTTAGCTAGATATAGGTATCATGTACAAGATGGAATGCGGATGTTTTGCAGACTAAGGACGTACTAGTTACTAAACCTTAGGTGCAAAGGTACGGAACTGAAATCATCACGCGATAAAATGCATAACGTATCTGATCTATGATTGATTGCAATTATCATCGATAAAACATAACGGTCATAGTGACAAAACCATTGAATCATCAGAGAAAATTTTACTAAATACCAATAACCTAATTAATTTGGAACATGGCGTCATTTCCTTTAGATTTCAACAAACATAGACTAAACCACATCAGTAATGAGTATGGCACATCTGAACAACAGACTCATAATAACAATTAAAAGAACATGCTTGATTGATGTTAATATTAATTGCTCGTATAAAAATATTTACAGAAACGATTGGCTAGTACCATAAGATCCGAATTAGCAGTTCCTTCGTTGAAAGTGACAATACGGACGTGACGAAAATTGAAATTAATGTTCGTCGACACTTTTTGCGGTTACCGATTTGTCACCAATGCTTCAAATGTAGCTGCATGGCTTGAAGTTGATTGGTCATAAAATTCTAACGATTATCATAATTGTATTCGAGACCCTAATGCAGGAAGATACTTTCTGGTAATAAAAAGCTTGACAGAGTGACTTTTACTTCTGAAAATTCGTTGTCTTTATCTTTTACAAGTGCTGATGCATAACTAAAAGGATTGTTAGTTTGATTTGCCTTTATAGATTTTTCTTAACTTTTTGGAGAGTTAGTGGCTTTCCCTAGGGACAAAAATTTTATCACACCTCCATATATTGTAATGTAAGTCTCCAGAGTTTTACAAGTCCATCTCACCCTTTTTACCGCACCTTTTACGTTATAATGTTTTATGCAGGGATGTTGCGGATGTCAATTTTTTGACATCCGCGGATGCGGATGCGGATGAGGAGTTTTGAAGTCTCACATCCGCGGATGCGGATGCGGATGCGAATGTTTCAGATATTATATAAATGAAGAAAAAAAATATTGGTACTTAAATGAATGAAGAATTATTAAAACATTCCCTAGATTAGGTACATACTTTGTGTCGGTAGTGACATTGTTAATTAACTTTTTATTTTAAACTAGTTAGGTAATCTATCATTAACGAGAACCACGCTGAAAAATAAAGAATTTTGTAATAATAATAATAAACTTTACCAACAATAAAACGTATTATCGGTGTAACATATTGGAATTGACCTGGCGATTAAAATAAGGTTAACTAGGACTAGTCTTAGATTATTGTAACTAATATAAAGTTTTCCCATAAACAATTATTTACACACAATGATCACTGTATCACAATCACAACTCACGACAACACTCGAAATATCAATCTATACCTACGTTATGTAATCTACAGCGCAAACAAAAACGTAATGATTTATTTACAAGAAACAAATGATGCACCACAACAAACGCGTCGGATCTTGTCACAATTTTCTTCGCTCTCATTGGTCAATGTCATTTGTCACATGCGAAACGGCACGCGCCATTCGCCGGCCGGCCTCGCCCAATTTATTTCTTGCCGCAACTTGTATATAACATTCGCATCCGCATGAACATCCGCATTGATTATTGCGGATGCGGATGCGGATGCGGATGTTCAAATCTATGCGGAAGCTCCGCATTTGCGGATGCGGATTCGAATATTCGCAACATCCCTGGTTTTATGTCAGTAAAACAATATTTCTCCATAGCTACATATTTGAATAATAATGGATGTACATATTTGATTACTGCTGTAAGGTATTCAGTTTGTATGACAGCGATATCACGCGATAGCACTAGTACGAGTACCTCGATTTAGAAAAGGGCAGTTTAAAGCCACCTTTGTTGCCAGAAATAACTTGAACTAACAGTTAAACATTTCTCCCAGCAACTGAATATTCAACAAGATAAATTCAGTTGATTTATGTGTTAATATTTAGAACTGGCTGACTCACGCCCCGATTAAATTCCAAGACGGGGACTAGATACTAAATTGAATATTATGGATACCTATAATTCGGTTATTAGATCGTAAATTGCGGAGCATTAGGTCGCTCGTTTGCAAAATGTCTGTCACGAATCGCATGAATTCAAATATTAGCAGACGTACTACTTCCGTCGTCGTCGACAAATAAAGGTACAAGTAACATTTATACAGTTTAGTGAACATACCTGTCTGTGCGGTGCATACGGGATCCGATGGTCCGTGGGCGGCGCGGCGCGGCGACCCAAATCCCAGCCCCGAGTCGTACGTAGCTTTATTGTGTCGTAAATTCAGTTTCTTCACTGTAAACACATCAACACGCGACCAAAAACAAACTTGTACAGAACTTATTTAATTACTTCTTGTAACCATATCAAAGCGAACATAAAAATATTTTAGAAAAATTAGGACACGTTAGGATATTGTAATTTATATGATCACAAATCTAGGTTTCTAGTTCGAAGTCATTTACATGAGACGAGGTCACGGTATTAATTACAAAAAATCTTGTGAAGTTTTATTAATAGATTGATCTAACATAAATCTTGTTATTTTTCCAGAAAACTCGTCGCCCAGTTCAGTCGTGAGGAGACGTCATTGCTGGTCCTCCGCGTTATGGTCGGGCTGATCATTCTGTACGACTGGGTGCATCCGTCAGGTGCCTTCTGCCGGTCTTCTTCTGTCGACGTGAAGGGCTGCGTGAAGTTCCTCCAACAGCAACCACCGACGAAGGCAGAACCACTCCTCAACGCGCTTAGGTATACGACGAAGCATTTAAACCATCAATCGACGCCGAAGAACATCAGGAGTCTGTTGGCCGCGTGAGGACAGCACTCCAGCCTTGCATGTTGCTGTGGGGAATGATGCGACAATAATTACCTGTGGGGATACCTCGTTGGCACGCCTTTATTTTGCTCCTTAAGCGATACCTCTACATTGTAGTATTAACACCTATCTCTCATCGCCACATTATTCGAATGACCATGGACCATTATCGATCCTATAATAGTGTATAGGTTTCCATTATAATATAAGGGTAACTATAACTAATAGGTACATTCACTGACGAGGCAGACGCTAAAATAGTTACAGTAAAATTAAAATATCATCATCACAATGGAATATGGTTGTATCCTACGTCATTTGGATGAGAGAATATTACGTGTCGTCTAAAAATATTATTATAAACTTTTGGTTCCTACAGGTGAAAGAAATTTATATATAAATACCTGTATTTTATTGTTAATTAATAAAATTAACACTTTTAATCATTTTACTAGTGAATTTTGGAAAATAATGTGTATGTATGAAAAAAGGAATAATCTACCTATGTGATTCTTACGTTTCATAGTTAGCATGCTTCAAAAGCAAAATTTTTAGATGAAATTATATAGAGAAGCTATCCCTACACTCCCACATTCGTGCAAGGTTTCACTGGACCCTCTTCGTCTTAACAGAAGTATATCTGTCAGTCGCAACTCGTAAGTTAGCTTATATAAACTATGTTAGGAAGGCTTAGACACCTCTAATGTGTAACGTAATTGAAAAAGAAGTATTATTTACATTTATTCTACGATATAAAACTGCCTTGGATCATAATGATTGGTTACCACACAATTTATTGTGCAACTTATTCAAGAGTATGAATTGTTATTGTTTAGAGGACCGTAAAGTGATGTATCCTTTGTAATACTGCACCTAAGTATCTGAGTAAGCTGAATTATTCCTTTAAATTCATATTTGTGACTATTTTGAAGCTGTATAAAAATATTAGATAAGTAATTTACATAATTATTTTTATTGATACTTAGGTGGAGAGGATATGATTACTTAGTTAACAAACCATTAATCCCAGTGTTGGATGGTATTAAATAGATATTGTAAATTTTTATATACTTAGCACAAATTTTATTGTTACGCACGTCCCCTTACTGGGAGGTCAGTATGCGTATGTATTCGGTTCCAAAGATTTATTGAAAACGTTAATTACTACTTATTTCACTATACATGATTCGTGTCGTATGTTATTTTTTGTAAGACTGAGAGAGACACTCGCGAATATTTTATTCCATTTCTCTTTAATACAGTTCCATTTCTTTTAATTAAGAAACCAGAAATGTTTAAGTCAAGAACAAATGCCTTATTGAATTAAAGAAAAAAGGCGTACCTATAGCGAATATATGAGTAATTTCAATGCCTTTTCTAAAATTATTATAAAATGTTAAGTATGTCGTGTTAACAATGTTGAATTTATGCATGTACCACTGCCTTGATGTTAACTAACATAATAATTTTAAATTGAATTTATAGATATAATGTAATACGTTTCACTATTGATGTATAAACTCAAATGTAAGTATAACTATTAAGCATGTACTGTTTATTTACAAGTAATACAAGTTTATATGTATTTATATCATTCTCCCAGTACCGCGTGACTGTGGCTAGACGGGGCACTTGAATGAGATACTATATTTTTTAATTATATTTAAAGCCGCTGATTACGCTCAAAATCAATCTGCATGTTGATTTAATTCTACTTCGTGAATAGGATCTCGACTTTATCGACTGGAATGTGTTTCAATCGACTGGGATGTCATAGCGCAAAAATAAATAGAATTTACTTTTGGTACGAACTGTTTGACGATGATTAAAAGTACCTAGTTTGATTTATCTAACGTGTTTTCTGGTCCTAAGTGAGCCATACACCCTAAATCTTATCGTCAAATATGACAGTAGGCACAAAACACATAAGCACAAAGCAAAGGGTGAAGTTTACTGACCTATTTGTCGAATCGACGGTAGATATTCTGGTGTATGGCAGGCCTTAGTGTTAAGTTTGCAAATGATAATAATTCTGTTAATCTTTCACTATTTATACATATTGGTAACATAGCTGTCGGTATATCACTAAGCACAAACACTTGTCTTATGTGTATAGTTATCTTAGAATTAAATAAAATTATTAACTTAGGATGGTTAGTTACATTACATGCACAGTCAGCACACTACTTTACGATAGTTAATATGTTATTATTATAGTATCCTTGTTGAATATTATCTTGTAATAGCGACTGTTGCTTGCAAGGAATAGGATCGACTCAGGTGTGCACTCCGAATTGCATTTACTGTGAGGAATTGAAAGTTTGAATTAATAATATCGTTCCCTAAATTAACACTGCCCAAATAAGTAAATTTTATACAATATTTTTTTAATAATTGATAAGTTTTCTAAAATTATTCCAAGATATAATAATTCCAATTACTCCATGTTGAGTCTAAGCATACTTTGAGCAAGTTAGTAGTGTCTAGTTGGGCAAAACTAAAAGTATTGAATGCTTATGATCGTAGAAGATTAAATTATAGAAAGGGCCTCTCTAGGTCGCTATGAATGTTTGTGAGTAGAAAAAGAAGCTGTAATAGTACTATTTACGTTATTTACTTGCATTATTTACTCAGAATTTATTATAGCACAGGCATTTGTTAATACTTTAGCCAAATCTTTAGTAAATTCTTCTAGAAAACGTTAATAGAATGCAATACATAATATGTACTAGTTATGAAGATTGTTGTATGTATTATTTGAACTGCAACATTTTGTTATTGTTTAAGGTGGTTTTGTATGATAGACCTATTTTTCTTAGTTATCATTTATTTATTGTATATAATAAACACACCAAAGTTATAAGTAATAAATAAACTTGGATAGATTCTTGTACACTATTGTTTTATTATGAAGCAAAGATTTTAATAGCCCCTAGTCACTATTTAAACATTTTTATGAGTGAGTAAATCACGCCTGCAGGCCAGACTTAAGTGGCAATGGGCAGGGCACATTGCTCGCAGAACGAATGGCCGATGGGGCCGAAAAGTTCTGGAATGGCGACCGCGAACCGGAAGACGTTGCGTTGGAAGGCCTCCCACTAGGTGGACCGACGACCTGGTCAAGGTTGCGGGGACCCGCTGGATGAGAGACGCACGGGACCGGTCAATGTGGCGACACCTGGGGGAGGCCTATGTCCAGCAGTGGACGTCTTTTGGCTGAAATGATGAAATCACGCCTGTAATCCATCATCATCATTCTCCTGCCTTTAGTGTCACTGACTCTGGCAGAGCCACCATCAGGGATTTTCATTTTGAAAACACAAAAAAATTGTCGCTAATTAGTCGAAATTTGTCGCCAAATATCAGAATTTGTCGGTCACTGGTTCAAAAGATATAAGGGTTTATAGGTGGCCGATCTGGAGAGAGTCTCCCCAGCAGGGCCACATTTATATCTCAAAAACTAGGGCACCTAGCAAATATCTCTTTTCTCCCATAATTTGTCGCCAATTAGTCGGAATCAGTCGCCAAATATCAGAGTTTGTCGGTCACTGGTTCAAAAGTTACAAGGGTTTATAGGTGGCCGATCTGGAGAGAGTCTCCCCAGCAGGGCCACATTTATATCTCAAAAACTAGGACACCTAGCGAAGATGTGTTTTCTCCCATATTTTGTCGCCAATTAGTCGCAATTTGTCGCCAAGTCACAGATTTAATCGGATCTTAGTTTAGGAGATATAATGAGTTCAATTAGTAAGGTATAGTCCAAGAGCTAGGTCGAAGAGTTCACGAAAAATACCAAGAAAAAAATATTTCTATTGATATGTGTAATATACTTCTAGTTTTATCGGTCTAAAGTCTTTAGAAATGTCCGAGAGAGATAAATTCTCAATTTAATTCATGTTTTTATGTTTTAAATTACTAGGTTAGAGTGGCTTAAACTTCTTTGAAAACATTAAACCTTGCTCTTGGTCTATTTGGTGAAAGATGTACAGTCGCATGCAACTGTTTTACCACTTTACAATGTTAAGCTCTAATTAACTTTAGAATAATAAATAAATGTCGTACCTTTAGTAAAATGTTTAAAATACTTAAACGTTGAAAAAGTATTGTCAATTGTAATCAAATTTTATTATATAAAAATGAATTTCCATAAAGTTCGTTTGATGTGTGTTGTGTTGGTGTGTATTTTGAGGTGATTGCGAGTGTTGTGTTGTGGGTATGGACGGGTTGAGTTTTTATTTTATCTTAATTGAGGTTAGAATAATAAAACTTCTGTTGTCGAAATATAAAATGATTTATTACCTTAAAATTATTGTACTTTCAGAAAATGTTACAAATAGGTATTTGTAACATTTATAAGTAGGTACTTATTCAATATTATTAACAGATACAGTTTGTGACTTTGGATGTTAGGGGTAATCTCCGGTAAAACTGATCCGATTTTGAAATTTTTTTCACTTTTAGTCTAGGCTAATAACATTATGACCGATAATATTATGACGTTATGACCAATAGGAGCGGAGCCTCAATGAAAAATGTTGCAAAAACGGGGAAAATTATTTCTTTGGCTCTATATCTCTGTGACGCAGACGAAGTTGCGCGGGTCAGCTAGTTAGGTACCTATATATGGATTATATCTCTCAATAAAAATTTCAATGGGTGTTTCTTCATTGGACGACTCTGCTTGAAACCAATACCTATGCCGATCGATACCTTCCTATCTACTCGACGACACGTCACCGACAGCTACATTCTTCATTTCGCCACCGACACGACCGCGACCGACCCGATACGACGTCATTAGCTGTATCTACTACAAGTACCGTAGAAACTCAATGAAGTCCAATTACGTTGTTTTATATCCACATAATTACATGAAGTTACAGTCATCGTACCTACTATTATTGCTGTATTATTTAGGTAAATTTCTACCAACCCTGATTATTAATTATAATGATTTGCAGGTAACAATTAAATACTATAATTAACAATAATAACAAAAAATAATTTCTACTCTTTGCACTAACCATGCCAACAACATAAACAATATCAAATATATCAATAACAGTACGACATTTTACACATTTTTAGAAAATCCTTACAATTATACATTTATCGTGAAATTCTAATTACTATAGACATTTTAATCACAGTATAAATTTTAATCACAGTATACCTAAATTTTAATCACAGTACTTACTTATACCTAAATTTTAATCACAGTATAAATTTTAATCTCTGTATAAATTTTAATCACAGTATAAATTTTAATCACAGTATAAATTTTAATCACAGTATACATTTTAATCACAGTATAAATTTTAATCACAGTATACCTAAATTTTAATCACAGTACTTACTTATACCTAAATTTTAATCACAGTATAAATTTTAATCACAGTATACATTTTAATCACAGTATAAATTTTAATCACAATATATAAACACAGTACAAATTAAACCACAGAACTTTCATTATACCTACTTAATGTTAGCACTATTTGGTCCGTTGGTTAGACAACATATTTTTTTTACATTTTTGAACCTTAATTCTACCCCTTCCTGGGAATTAAGACATATTACGTATATTATACTATATAAAGCTAAATATACATATATCTTTTAATCATTATTATGTGTTTACTTACAACGTGTAAATAAGGTTATGCGGTATTATTTCTGTGGAAGGTAATGAAATTAAATCTTGTAAGTCGTCGTAGCATTCCCAAGTTTTTGTAGACTTTCGGTAGCACCAACTTCTGTAATGACCTATAGAACCAGGTATGTACTCAATCACCGCTAAAACAGTAAACTTTTGTTTTTTTACTGTAATATGCAATGGTATGTTAGTTATGTTAATTTTAGAAATACCAGTCATTTCAAGAAATAATATTGTCGTTAAATAGTAATGAAATCTCACTTGCTTTCCGCAATCAGAGCACATCCCTTTGTCTTTTTCAATTGTTAACTTTATTGATTTAGTTAATGCTGAAATACCATCTTTCTTTATTACATCGATATTAATCGGCAAATACTGACATTTCCTTAATAAATTACTCTGACTAGAGCAACGCTCGTTAGTACATTTCTTTTGGCGCATTGTGCTATAAAATAGGGGATAAAGAATGTGATCAATAATTTTAGACGTATTGCATTCGCAGTTAACAAGTTGGTGTATTGTGTCATCCTCTGTCCGAAAGTGCTTTAACAATAATTTAGTTCGGTTTCTATATAAGTCGGTTTTATCTCCACTGTTTTCAACTATTTGTTGAATAATTTGACAAATTTCAGCATCCTTATTCTCTAATATATATTTTTTAACATGGGGTCGATCAACATAAGCTATAGCCAGGGCTGGGCAAAATACATGCTTTGCTTTAATTGAAATACAAATTACAAAATACAGTATCGCAAGTAATTGAAATACAAAATACCAAATATCTTTAAGTAAGGTATTTGAAATATAAAATACAAAATACAGTAGTTTAGCTATTTTTAATTGAAATACAAAATACAAATTACATAATTACAAAAACTTTTCAAAATAAAAATAATCGCCTTCAAAAACCACTAGAAAAAGTGTAAAGTAACTTTCTTTCGGAAGTCGGTGGCAAAAATGAATTAAAAACAAAATAACCAGCTTAAAAGTTCACTCTCACACTCACGATCGCTAAATGAAGGTTTATTGTATTTTAATGTTAAAATGTATTTTGAAGCCTCAAGTATTTGAAATACTAATTACAAAATACTTCGTCGTCAGGTATTTGAAATACGAATTACAAATTACATTTTAGGGAAGTAATTGAAATACAAATACAAAATACGTATTTGTATTTCAATTACGTATTTTAATTACAAGTAATTCAAATACTGCCCAACCCTGGCTATAGCCATACTTTGAAACATACTATCAAAGGCACAAGTATTAAAGGTGTCAACATTTTGTACATAAGAATTAGCTACAGAGCCATTTTTTAAAATATGGATTGATTTAGGTTTTTTTGATTTGGGTTTCATCTGTCCTCGCCAGTTTTCCATGGTAGATGGAACGTCCAAAAATACAGATTCTTGTTCAAAACTTTTGCGATCATCTGTTTCTAAAGTTATTATGTCTTTTTTGACAGGTGTGTTATCCTTAATATGTTGTTTTAAATCGCTGATGGCTAATTTCAGGCAACCTGTTACTTGTGTTATGTGTTGGATTAAAAAATAATCAATTCTTAATCTTTCCCTATTAGAATCCATTAAAAGAGTTTTTATGTCTTTGAAATAACTCTCTACATTTGTACTTGATGGATTAGGTTTGGATAAATAAAAATATTCAGACATAACTTCACCCCACAATAGTAGATTGTACACCAAGTGCATAAAACGCACCATTTTGCGCGAGACGTTTATCCATCCGATGCGAGCTTGCGAGCGAGGATGGATATGAAGTAGAGAGCAAAATGGGTTTTATGGACGAGTTTTACACTCTACTTTTCACTTCGATTGCGAGGAAATGAAACAGCAACTTGTAAATATTGTAAAAATAATCATGGTTCCCGCCAATAAACTTTTTTTTTCAGTAGGATACTTGACATAACACCTTGCACCTGACTTTCTCATACTGCTCAGTTATAAAAACATTTTGAGCAAGCCTATTGCCAATTGCCATCAACCAATGTAATTGGGACCAAGCCTATTGCCATCAACCAATGTAATTAGGAGCAAGCCTATTGCCATCAAATGATGTAATTAGGGACAAGCCTATTGCCATCCACCGATGTAATTAGGAAAAGCCTATTGCCGTCAACCAATCTTATTAGGAGCAAGCCTATTGCCATCAACCGATGTAATTAGGAGCAAGCCTATTGCCATCCACTGATGTAATTAGGAGCAAGCCTATTGCCATCAACCAACCTAATTAAGAGCAAGCCTATTGCCATCAAGCGATTTAGGTAATTGAGGGAAGCCTATTCCCATCAGCTTTCCTTGTATTCGTAATGAAAAGCAGTAATCCCTTGTTCTTAGAATACTAACGAAACGAATTAAAGAGGTTATTCTATGAAATTGAAGTTGTTCGTGTGGCTGTTGGGCCGGTTACCTGTGCCGATTACCTTGATCTTCGACGAAGATTTTACTTTATGCTCTAGAGCATAAAACGCGACTTTATGTCGCCTACGCACGACATAAAGACGAATTTTAGAGCGAGAGAAGTGAAAAGGTATTTTTTTTAAAATTCGATATAAATATGTTAAAAAAGTAGGGAAATAGTAAAGGTTTTCGGTATCAAAATTCGGTGTTATGTTTTCATTATATACTGTTTCTCGTCTCTGTACGTTTTTACAAAACCTTATCAAAGGGTTTTCATCGATATCGTCATATTCTTCTATGCATGCAGTAGTTAAATCCCCTTCAGACATTTCACTAGGCACTGTGTCTACAATCGTGATCATTGATTGTAATTTTAATAATGCATTACTGCACCTGGAGACTTTTTTTTGGTCTGTTACACCACAATATCTGTTGCAGGCGAGTGTTATAATATCATCCAAAATATTTTTTAATTGGCTATAACTTGTAGTTTGTCTAAGTAGTAAGACACATCTAACATATAAGTTTTTTACACGATTATCTACATGTTCAAAGCATGATTGTTTATATAAATTTTTAACAAAATGTGATTTATCGAGACGAATGTAACAAGGTATCCTAATATTGTTGTGATTATCGCCTTCTAATATGTTAAAGCAATTTTGTAAATAGATATTTGTAGAAATAAACCCTGTAAAGTTTGTTACAACAGCACCCAATATTGCAGCAGAATCATCAGAGACACATTCATTTGGTGCGGATTTACCACTCAACCACTGCTTTAAAAACATACTAATATTTTCTTGCGTATTAACTTCAGATAACATATGGCACAACGGAATACTGCTACCTTCTTCACGATAGCACATCAATACGTATAAAAATACGTGTTTTTTCTGCTTGTTAGCGTTTTTTGTAAAAATATTGACTTCCGGTAATACATTTCTTTTGACAATAGAACCAGTCGCGTCTATTGACACTCATAAATATCTTTCTGATTTAGAAAATAAATTATAAAAAAAAATTTGTTCCCTTGACCAGTACAGAATAAAAAAAGGAAATAAGGAAATTTGTCGAATTGTTTCATTGTAAGGTGGTGTAAAAGCCATAGACCAAACTGATAATACAGGTGAAGAGTGAAGAAGGGGAGCTTGTGGGGTACTTCTTATTTGTTGTAGAGCTCCTAAATTTGGTATAATAGGGGGTTCTACATCATTTATATCCATGTATTGATTAGCTAGCAAATTTCTAGTTATTATTGGTTTGTTTTTTGCTAAAATTTCTTCTAATTGTTGCTTATGGTACTTTGTTACTCTAACTTTTACAGACTTGTTGTGTCTATAATTTTCGTCAATATTTGATATCGAACATTTCATTTCATAAAAATTTTCGGATGATATGCAGTTTTCTGAGTAATAAATATTTATTTTTGCTTTGCATAGTTTGCATTTGCCTTGGCAAAAAATGTGACCATTTGGTTGAACTGTGTTATTTTTAAATATCCAACTACATTCGTTCCTGCTCTGTTTCCAAATTTCTTGTCGAAGAATGGTAGTCCACTTTTGCTTTTGAAATCTTCTTGTGGACTTGTAGCGTGAATTGGGTATTTTAGGATCATTACGGTGATAGAAATATTTAATAGGCTCTATTTCTCGCCACTGATAAGCATCTATAAATATAGAAAATGTAATTCCACTATGATCTACTTGTTTTTCTAAATTATCATTTAGTACATAATTATCTTTGGAAGATGACGTTCTGGATGAAAATTCAGTCTCCGACAAGAGTTCCTGTTGTGTACCACTATACGAAATCGATCGTTTTTCTCTGTCTTCCTCTTCTTCAACATTTGAACCAAAAAAAAGTGCATAATTTCTCTTTAAGCTCATAAATATTGAATCCTTAGACATTTGTTTGTTAAATTTTTTAAACAGGAGATCATAAATTGCGTCATTTCTTTTTGGCTGTATTGGGTAAAGTACATCTTTATGTTCAAGATATACGGTTTTCTGGCTGTCTATGTTAACTTTTAATCGGCGACCGCGTCTTGACATTTTCTATGGTTTCTGAAAGTAAAAAAGGGACTAACTGAGTACCTACGTTATATGTGGGTGAACGATTAGGTACACCTCTGCCTAACCCTTCGGGAATTACAGGCGTGATGTTATGTTATGTACCTATGTTTATTTTACTACATAGGTACAAATCTATTGAATTTTAGTTATAATATACTAAATGGTTCGGCCTGAATGAAAATATCCTCGCGAGGATAAACAACATGTAACTGGAATAATGCACACCCTGCCTGATACACCCCAATTAGAAAATTAAGTTACAATCATAATTTATGCACTGAAACACCTAAGTATTGTTTTTATTTAAATTAGCTATCCTAATTGTAGCTAAATAATATATGGACATCGACGGCTTACTTTAGCAGGTAGCGCCTCGGTATTGGTATCTAAGGACGCACACACAAACACGCTAGTGACGTGAAAAATCAAGGTAACTTACATATTAATCTGCACTCATACGGTGTCCTCTTTTCAAAACACTCTCAAATTGTCCACTAACTTGTTCAATGCACTTAAACACCCGTATTCGTAATTGTTCTTTTAATTTTTCACACAAACAAACCTTCTCGCTGTACTTCCGGTGGATGACTAAAGAAAAAATCCTTTAGAGCAAGTTTGTTTGTTTACCTATTTTTTTTTAAGTAGCTACTTTGAGCGGCGGGCGCGAACGCCGACGCGCCGCACCCGTGACGTACCTACAGCAGGTGACACCCTCGTTATATCTCGCTCGTTTCTCCGTTTTTGTATTTTCGGAATACCTAGAGATAACAACACTCAGTTCGTAACTATTCATAATAAGTTCCACTTTAATTAAACTGGCTGACTTCAACTTACGTGACGGGCAACTCGTTCGAAGCAGCTCATCTGTACACGCGCATCTATCTCTTTCTTACTTACCGTAAATGAAACGGAGCGCAGCGATCTATCTGCCAGCGACTAAGTGGTAAGTGCACATTGTGTTAGATAAATAATTACATAATTATATGTATTGTAGACTTCGATTGTAGATTTGTTTATAGGTAATGAATACAGCTTTCCTATGGTGGGTTGAAATTATAGAATAAGTTTACATTTATTTAATTCGAAACAAACATTCCTCCATAAGACGTCATAGATACTGTCTAGAAACTACATAAAGTATTTTGTACTCGCTTGTACCACTGTATGGGGAAATTGAATTCTTTAATATCTTTTTAATTACCGTAAAATGCTGCAACTTTGCCAAGTAAACCCAACTTTGCCTATTTTGTTTCGATTACGATATTTCACATTTGCTTAGTTTTTTATTATTTTATACCATTTGGTAGTAACTTTCCATTATTAGGGCAACATATTTTTATTTTTTTACAATAGTAACTCCATTGGTACGCTGTCAGTTGTGCGACAAACACCGGTGCGCGTGGGTGAAAGATTTTGGTGTCCTGTAACTTTTGCAGTTTCAAATAGAGAAAAGGTGTTTTCAAGCAGAGACGTTATTCCAAGGTAAGAAAATATTGTCTATTTTCCGTATTGTTTGATATTTCTATGAAAAGGACGCCATTTCATCAAAATAACTTAGTAGGCAATGTTGTGCACTGTTTTAGAAAGTTGAGTGACACAACTTTGCCTGGGTCTAGGGTTGTCTCTTGTCGAATTTTATTAATGATTGTTTTTTAGTATGATTTCTTGAATCTATATTTTTTTTACCGACAGTTAAACAGAACACAAATCATTAACGATTGAATGGCATACAAAATGTCTGAAATTGTGCCCGGTATGTGACAATTAGACTTACAACCACGACCCCTTTTTTTTGGGGTTGGTGTGGGAAATCATCAGATAACCCCTCCCGCTCTGGGACTTAAAAACATAACTGACGGAATGTGGGTATATCATACACAGAGATGGAGGCCTAACCATTCGAGAATACAGGCGTGATTTTGAATTGTGTTGTATTTTACGGGGTCTTTTTTTTGCAGTTATATGAAAAATGGGAAACAAGAAAAAACAAAGCCGAAGAAAACCAGGAGCTCGCAATTATAAACTTGGATTTTACTTTAAACTGACCTAGATATCTAAAAAAAATTTCGTCCTCTAAGAAGTGCACGCTAAATGTAACATTTCAATGGACTAATAATTTTCTATTTTTGTTTGAGATTATTTTTAAGTGTTTTTTTATATATACTTTATATTTTATACTCGTAAGTCTGTAAAATGTGTGAAAACAAGTAAATAAAAGTATTATTTAAAATAAAGTTTTTTTGTAGTTTGAGACAACCCTACAGTCAACGAAATTTTCTATGGAAAGTTTGAGGTACCTGCTACAACTTTGCCTATTAGCTTTGAAAAAAAGAATAATGCCTTTAGGGCAATCATCTGACTGCCGGGACCAGCTCGGTGTCTTATGCACCCAGAAAAAAAAAAACTGAAAATGATAACGCTTTTATTTATTGGGATATTCTTCTAGGCAAAGTTGCGTCTTTCACCTACAACTTTGCCTACGACTTTGAGTGCTTGTGATTCGGAAAAACAGCATGATTCAAACAGATGTGGGTTCTACTTGGCTAGATATAAGGTCTGTTTTCTGTCTTAAACTCATTAAAAGTCATAATAATAAAAAGGTTCAGACATACGAACAAAAAACTTCAAAATCCAGGCAAAGTTGCAGCATTTTACGGTACACACCGACTAAATCTGTAACTTTGCGACAAATTGCGACTAATTGGCGACAAAATATGGGAGAAAACACATCTTCGCTAGGTGTCCTAGTTTTTGAGATATAAATGTGGCCCTGCTGGGGAGACTCTCTCCAGATCGGCCACCTATAAACTCTTGTATCTTTTGAACCAGTGACCGACAAACTCTGATATTTGGCGACTGATTCCGACTAATTGGCGACAAATTATGGGAGAAAAGAGATATTTGCTAGGTGCCCTAGTTTTTGAGATATAAATGTGGCCCTGCTGGGGAGACTCTCTCCAGATCGGCCACCTATAAACCCTTATATCTTTTGAACCAGTGACCGACAAATTCTGATATTTGGCGACAAATTTCGACTAATTAGCGACAATTTTTTTGTGTTGTCAAAATGAAAATCCCTGATGGTGGCTCTGCCAGAGTCAGTGACACCTGCCTTTACCAATTTATTTGGGGTCGGCGCAACATGTCTTCCATATTTCTCTGTTACTCGTCATCTCAGCAGTCACCTCCTTTCTTGCTATATCATTTTTCACACAGTCCATGACGCCTGTAATCCCCGGAAGGTTACGTAGAGGTGTAAGTACCTAATGCTACGCAAACATCAAACACGTATGGTTCAAGTCCATGTAATAGGGGGCGACTCTTTTGCCATCAACTGGGTACAAATCCGAGTAAGCAGATGGGTTGGCCCTAGGCCGGATCATAGATTATTAGCACAGCAGTGATATCGAGAATATATTCCTAACCCAATTGTATAGTAAATAAAAAAAAGCCATATAAACAAAGAAACAATTTATTCTTAACTTAAAAAATATGTACAATGATGTGTTAGGTGTTGGCGGGGCGAGGCTTGAGGATGAGTTTTCCGGTGTCGTCACAGGACATGTTGAAGTCGTTGAGCACGGAGCGCGTGCGCGCGGTGATTATGCTCGGCGCCACCACCTTTCTATGCACGCCCATCATGAATAGCAACACTGGAAAGTAATATACAATTTAATGATATGTATAAGATTTATTGATAATATTGCGAAAAATCCAGCCTCAGATGCAGGCCGATCGAGAAGTTTCTTGGGTGCGTTGGGTTTTTCCAAAGGAAACAGTAGTAGCCCAGAGTTCGGAAATTGGTGGTTTGATACACCAAGTTAAGGTAAGGACTATGAGATTGAGGGAAGAGTGTGCTGCCGTGTCAACGGCGTGTTCGTGTTCCACGCGCGCTTCCAAGAGATGTAAGCAACATTGAAGCGGTCCAACGCCTGCCCCCTACGGGATTTCGAAAGAGATATCGCGGCCCCGCAACATAATGCGGCCGCCACACTGCTCCTTGCGCTGCCGCTATTTGTCGCGTTGTTGCCCGCTCTGCCCACACTGCTCTACTCGCGCAATTAATAGGGAGCGGTGGGCAGGACGAGGAGCATGACGAGTAAAGTTATTATTTATCTTCGGGGACACCGGCAGACACCAGGCGGGCGATCAGTCCTTTCGTTGTGGATTATTTCGCCCAGTGACGAGTAAAGTTGCCACACTATGTCTCTGCCTCCTGTCCCCGCTACTTCCCATGCCACTCGTCGAGTGTGTGGCGGCCGATGGCCACTGTGCTGTGACCAAACACAGTCACAAAACCGTTTATAATCGTTGATAAAATCTGCATCCAAGGATTGTTTCTTAACCATTACTAAATGTAAAATTAAAATTACTAGCTGGCTTCAGGATTTAAACTACCTTGAAACTGAGAAAATCCTAGCTGTCTCGGTGTAGCTCACGACATACTATTAAAATATTTTGATTTATGTTTTGTTTCGTATTTTGATTTATATTTTAATATGTATTTTGATTTTAATTTTTTTTTGTTGATTTTAGAGTTAGTTTTGATTTTGATTATGAGTTTGATTATGAATTTAATTTTAATTGAATTTATTGTATAGATAGCTGTGACTTGACATACCTATCACTCACTACACTATACAATAACACACTCAACCCTACACATTTCTCCATCACCACACATTACTAACCATAATAACACTATAATTAATTATAGATATAAGTTGCTATAAAAATTGTTAAGTGATTCGCTACCACTGTCTGAAGCATTCTATTCTTTAATTTAATGTATTAAAGCTTAAGGGTGGGGACCTGGTGTCCTGAAATACAGGCCGCAAGCCTAGTTTAGGCACCAGTCTCCCACAATATACTTATTGTTTTCACTTGGTCACTTGAAATGTATTGTGTATTTAATGTGTATTGTGGCGAGAAATAAATAAATCATAAATAAATCTTATTACTCCGGCTTGTATTTTAGATATTATAAAGCAATAAAAAAAATATTAATAGCTTACCTAAAAAAGTAGAGGTGAAGGCAAAAAAGGGGTGATTCCAGAGAGACTGTGTTAGGGAGACGACCGGTGTGAGCGGGTCCATCAACCAATGATATGCAGCTATTGCTGTGCACACTGACACCACGGTCAGCAGAACTGGAACAGAGAAATAAATTTGGTTCATAGTTATACATTTAGCTAGACAACTAGCTTTCATCTTATTTTTAACAAGAGTTACTTAAAAACACTCTTTGATATAGGTACTAATATAGCTTCATATAATAATATAAAATAAGTTGTATGAATATACAGTTCTGCTATCTCAGAGACCAGTAAAGAAACATAAAAAATTGAACATAGGCAGGCCTCCAAGTCCTGTGTTGAGACTAGGACAGTCAATTCTAATAATTGGAAAAATCCTCATGAAAAGAAGGGATACTGCAAATAAGACCCTTTGAATGTATAGTCTTTTTTTCCGTATTCCTTGAATCTTTTTTATATTCAAAAATTCCAGACAATGCAAGATAAAGTCCTTATAATAGATGACTAAAAAGCTGGACATATTCAGACACATCCAGATGGAAAATAGTGATTGGGGCTTACCAGCTAATAGCTATAAAGTGAGTTTAGTGAGGTCATTCTGACAAACAAAATTATATCATAATCAGCATGACAAAGCAAAATTATTAGCACTATTATGTAAGTGTACAAAAAATAGGATAGTCCTGCATTTCCTCAATCAACATAAACATTAATAGGAAATTATGCTGGTATTTAGTTATGTATGAGTTTGTTTCAAAACTTAGCCAGTTAATCATATAAATGGTGTAAGTAGATTACATTGTGGTACCATACTTATCAAATTGACAACAAAAACCTTATCAACTTAAAATAATTAAGTCCTCAGTAAGAATGAGTTTAGCTCCACTTAATAATTCTTGCTATGTTACTACAAAAACATACTTCTCCATCTCATAGTAGCAGGCTGCAGGCATCCTATGACTTCCGTCAGGCGCCGCTCGAACGCCTTCAAGTCTGAAATCATTATGAAACCATATTTATAGCAACGAAAACAGTGATTTTACATATAATTTTACTAGTAGTTTACATTATTTAGCAAAATGTATCGCAAAATAGCGGCTTAGTAAATCGAGTACTTGGCACTTGCAAATTTGCCGGCGAGGGCGACGACCTCTCTTGTTGTGGTTATAATAATCCGGATCAAATAGGCCTAGCTTACGAGTTATTGCACAGGGATTGAAGAATAAACATCGAAATACCAGATACGGCGCCAAAAAAACTGATCAATAGTAAAAAAGATTACTTACCATCGCAGGCCGTTTGTTCCAACGACATCTTGTTTTCACTCGTACAAACAATGAACAAGAATCTTAATAATATCTTTCTACATATTGAGACTACCTTTACTTCATCGATAATCGAATATGACAATATTTTTATAAATCTAAAATCAGTAAAATACGATTGATACTGATCGTGGTCTGGTCTGTTGTTGACATTGACATTATTTGACATTTAAATGGTTGTTGACGGGTGAACTGACAACTGACATCAGAGAATATTCACGACACTGACAGTGACAGCAACACGAAACGACTGTTAGTTATAAAATATCAACTGTTTTCGTTGAAATGGGCACCAGCCTTTACAGACGGGCTGCATGTCTTGCTTGACTCTTCTTGTGTTGTAAGTAGTTCAAGAATATCTCATCATCCTCATGCATGTCTTGTTTGACCCTTCTTGTGTTGTAAGTAGTTCAAGAATATCTCCTCATCCAGAAGCACACACTTCAAAACCATGGACCTATACGTCCATGTTCAAAACCTTTTAATTCCCTTCTAACCACGATTTTTTCTAAAGAATTTCAAGTTCTGTCCAAATTAAATGACAATGTTATATAATAACTAAACCGTAAACAGCGTTTTTTAACGTTGTATTGTAAATATCAGTGATGTTGTAAAATAATAATGTTATAATTCCCGCCGCCGCGCGCCGTTGGCAGAATGGTCGACATTTGCTCAGTTGCCAAAGAGAAAAAAAAAACTTTGAACAAAACAAACTTGGGGGTCTTTGCTTGGGGCAGTGCTGCCAACTTAGCGCTTTTCGCGCCAGATCTAGTGCGTTTTTTGTCTCGAAGCGCGTTTTAGCGCCTAGCGCTAAATCTAGCTCTTTTTAAAAATACTATAATACAGCTAAACTACACTACATAGCAGCGTAAACATAATAAATTACTAGTGCTAAATATAATTATCACTACCTACCTACTACCAACATTGACTAAAAAACGTTGTCTATGATTTCAATGAAAACATAGACATTGTTTTTTAGTTAAGACTCTATGATAGAACTACTAGAGTCTATGATGAAAACGATTATGTCTCGGGGATTCCCCGCTTATAATTTTGTATTTCTCCGTAGCGAAGTTACATTCTCTTTATAATTTAAGACCTATGGTTTATAGTTTACACAGTTGCAGTGCTTCATTACATTACAAAAATGGATTTGCCTTTATTAAAGCGTAAAAAAAGTGCTAGATCTAGCCCCGAAGGGGCTAAATTGGCAACACTGGCGCGAAATATAGCGCTATTTAAAAAAAACTATTTTAGCGCTTTCTAGCGCTTTTTTACAGCACTGACAGCGCGTTTTCGCTAAGACAAGTTGGCAGCACTGGCTTGGGGGTACTGAACTCTGCTAGGAGGGTACAAAGTTCAAAAAACGGGAGATTTAATAAATTCGCAGTCGTTAGGTTATATCCAATCGTACTTTGAAACCAAACATAGATTGCCGGGTCCAAGGTCCGACCGCACAAACAACAGTGATCTTATTAATTAGGTGTTTTTCTATTAAACGTAGGTTATTATTTTTCTTAGTCTCATAACTCAATTGTTTTTACCGTACCCACATAAATAATTTAACTGAATTCTAAATTTAAATGCGTCAGAATATTTAATTGAAGTGTTACATTAATTTTTGATTAGGGCACTGGGCAGCTTTTTATATATTATTTTGCAATTTTATAAAGTTTAGTGATAGTTATTGGTCTAGATAATAGCTATAGTTTAAAATTGTGTTTCCAGAATGTTTCCCCTGAGGCAATTAGTAGGCAATGTCACCAGAAGGGCTGTGCCCGGCATTAGGGCCATGTCAAGCAAGGGTCCTCTGGTTGACACAGCAGTAGACAATGAAGGAATAGCCACTGTGACCATGCAAAGGCTACCAGTGAACAGCCTCAACTTGGAACTCCTTCAAGCAATGGACAAAGCCCTGGATGAAGTTGTTGAAAAGAAATGCAAAGGAATGATCTTGACATCTGTAAGTTTAATAAAATTTTCTTGCACTGTAATAAAAACTTATGTTTCATTCAATAATAATATAGCTTTTAACAAAACATTACTACATTTCAAATTAATCTGTATCTAAAGACCAGTTTGAAATAAAGTCTCTAACAATAATTCTATACTTTCAGGCATCACCAACAGTGTTCTCTGCTGGTTTAGATATCATGGAGATGTACAAGCCTGACATGAAGAGAGTGGAAACATTCTGGAATACTCTTCAAGAAGTGTGGATCAAACTCTTTGGGGCCCAATTCATCACTGCTGCAGCTATCAATGTATGTTGAACTATCATAATCATTTCAGCCCGGAATCACCCACTACTGGGTAAAGGCCTCCCCGTTCTTTTGCCACTTTTCTCTGTTCTGTGCAACCATGATTTAGTTAAATATTCTTACTGCACATTCTTAATTCTGACACCAAAAGGACCAATATTTTAATGCAACATTTTTTTTTGTAAAGGAGAATGCCAGCGGCACTATGGGCAAATGTACTCAATTCAACATTGTTGTGTCTTCATCAAATCATCTTTAAAATACTGGTTGGCATGTCTTAATACTACCTCAGAAGATTGAACACAATAGACAATGGCATTTTCGAGATATTTACAAAAATGAAATGACTATTTTTAGGTTATGCTCAACCAAAAATTAGTTGAAAAAACTATTTGAAAGGGTCTGAATGGGATTACGAGTGAGCTTCGTGTCTTTAAAGCATATTTTTGTAAAATCTGTTACGGTTTAGCTATTTCAGGTGGCCCGTGTCTGGTGATCACCTGTGACTAACTCACCAAGTCTTACTGATTTAGATTTTGAGCATTTTAAAATCATATTCTCGTGTTTCATGAAATTGCAAAGCATGGAAGAAATCATTACTAAGATAATCAATCGCTCAGTGTTATTTGTAGATACTATTCAAATCTTAACCTTATGAACGCCACAGTCAAGTATAGACGCAAGCCAAAAAGTACCTTAAGTCGACAGACTTAAGGTACTTTTTTGCTTGTTCGGCTTGTCGTCTATACGTGACTGGCGCTCAAAAGGTTAAGGTAGTGGAAATCATGAAATTGTCTTTGTAAGTAGGGTGGAAAGGGAAAACACACAATACTAAATACAATAAATGAAAGAATGATTATTTCTGGACTTTATTTATTTTATTCATCAAAAAATAGTGTATCCAAAAATGGAGCTGGAACACTAACATTGTTATTATAACGTCCCCAGCTTAAATAGGTACCATACTATGCACATTAAATGCACACAGCAACCTTCAGTTCTTCTCTGTCCCAAAAGTTGTTATTCAAATGGATATTGCAGATCCAGGCACTCTAAGGAACATAATTATATTTTGTGGCGCCGCGCTGTATCAATAATCCTTTAACTATTGATGATACCAATAGACGCTCATTATTGTTGCGTTTGGTGTGGCAGCAACACGTTTATAATATGTTCTTGAATAACCTTAGTAACAATCCATAATACTGATCGACCAGGGCTCTGGCAGGAGGGGTGGCATTGGAATGTTAAAATCTTGTTCAATATGTATCTGAGATCGGTTTTGGGTAGCAGAATCTTCCACTCAGTCAGCATCGTGAGTTTGTCTGGTTGCAGTTATCCAGCATGTTCGGCAAACGCTTTCCAGACGTGACACCTGTAGATCAATACAATGACTTGTTTATAATTTGACCAGCCTATATATATACAATCACTAGTAAGATAACAGTAAACAGTGTGGACTAGTGTGGTACGCAAGGGAATTCGTAGCTGATAGGCTAGAAAATATAACGTAATCAAAATAACGTATATAATCAGAATAACGTGAAAAAATAACGTCCTCAATCGTATGTGTATAAAAAAATATTATTTAGTTACCTGATGAGATAGTACCCCTCGCAGTAATAATTAATTATTTGTGGGCAGTCTAATGGCACTCGGTGAGTTCTTGATCTCAGTACGGAAACCCCACAGCCGTAGCAGACGGCCGTTTGTCCTACTGCAGGTGTCAACTGTCCCTGGGATGTGAGTGTATTTTGCAACAGTGTAACACATTCCTGACACAATGTGCCTTCGGTTGACAGCTGAAAAAAAACATATTTAAACAATTATATTTCTGTACAACTAATCTTAAATGATAGGTACCTACTACATACAATTAATATTCTCGAATACACACTGATTAAGATAAACCATCTTAGTTATTAAGTTGGTTATTAACAACACATCAGTATGAGGTTCCTACCTATATAAGTTATATTAAAATCCGGTAACTCAACTGGTGAGGTGAGAAACTAACACACACATGGATTTTACTTGTTATTTGGTACATAAACATAAAAGTACAGTTCCTAAATAAAAAACACCATTCCATTAAAAGACAATGTTTACTCTTACCGGTGTTGGTGAGATCCAGACTCGTAAAATGTTCATGATGTTATTCGGAATCTCCGACAACATACGTCTGTGCATAAGTTGCGTTAATCTCAAAGAGCAGTTGAGACATCGTACCACAGTTGCATTCGCCATGATCACAACACAAAAAGTCCTGTATTTAGTTATAAACAACACACACGGTGCAGCGGCGTTAGAAGTGTGTTTATTGTTAATGGGTTGGCAGCATTAACGGAGTAACTAAAAGATTCGACTCGAAGCACACACAATGTAACAAAACCAGCAAAAGTAACATACCGTCGTAATGTATTGTAAAAATATGACAAACGCACAATAAATGTTAATGTACCCGCACTACGAGTAACATAATCCCTAGTATTGTCAGGTGATAGTAAAAAATGGCGTACTATGACGTCGGAAATATAAAAGTACTCATTTATTGTTTGAAAAACTATGCTATTGTAAATAATCTATACATATAATAAATCTGTAGAAAAAATATTTTTGTACATTGAAAATATTTAAAAAAGGAATTGTCAGGGTGTCATAGTATAACCAACAGAACTCAATTCCATCATTTTTAGAATTTTTGTCTGTTTATCTGTTTGTCTGTTTATCTGTTTGTCTGTTTGTCTGTTTCGATGACTAAGCATCACGTAAAATTTACGAAATTAATGTAGGTAGCTTTTATACATAAATATTGTGCGTAACTTGGGGTATTACTTAGTTTTTGTTCCATCGTAATCGGTGCTCTCTATCAAAAGATATTTGAATTTATAGTTTACAAGAAGAACTCTAATTCTGATCAAGAATGAGACATGCAACGACATCTATTAAACGAATGTGGTACTAATATTAATAAATGACTTCAAAAGATAACTTTAAAAATAGCTAAAGGTACTCTGTAGGTAGGTAGTCTAAATGACGCTGCTTTCAAAGTCTACATAGCCTAAACCCTGTAGTGTGATTGATCGCTTTCCATGAATTGAATTTTAGCAGTTTATCTTCGTCTTCGATAGATGGCGTTGTTCATTTGATGCCATTTTCTGAACCGCGGTGTTAATTAAAAATATGTTCGGTGAATAGTCATCAAATTAAATGGACCAATTACCTACACAGTATAAAATTAGGTTCCGTAGTCAACAAGGAACCCCTAAACTTTCGCCATGTCATGTTTTTTTTTCTTGCGAAGTCCATAGTGTGGGGTGTCGTTAGATAGGTCTTAGAAAAAGATTGTTTGTTTGCTCAAACACTTTTAGATTAAGGAATTCGTTTGTGAATTATTAAGCTATAAAGTACAAATTTTGTTAGACTCAAGTCAGGCTACCTGAAAAATACCCGTCAGAGCTGCGGGTCCCGTCGGGGCTGAGGGTCCCGTCGGGGCTGAGGGTCCCGTCGGGGCTGAGGGTCCCGTCGGGGCTGAGGGTCCCGTCGGGGCTGAGGGTCCCGTCGGGGCTGAGGGTCCCGTCGGGGCTGAGGGTCCCGTCGGGGCTGAGGGTCCCGTCGGGGCTGAGGGTCCCGTCGGGGCAGCGGGTTGTTCGAAAGAGATACCGCGCCCTCGGCACAAGGGCTAAGAAGGAACATGGGTGGTTTTTGGTCAGTAGAACCCCACCCGCTCTGGGCAGAGCGGAAGGGAGTGTCAGTCTTCTACTCTGTTTCCATCAAGATCCGTTCGGCCGTTCTGACGTGGTGAATTAACAAACATTCATCCATCTAAACTTTAGTAATAAACATAGTCAGTGCTTTGCATTACCTTCTTCATATTTTCTACAGCGTCAGTAAGTTAACGCAGGGCAATGATTTAATGTAATTTTGTCTAAACGACGCATGTTTTCGACAACCACGCGAACGAAGTCGCGGGCACAGCTAGTCGTTAATACTTATTTAAAAAATGTATTTTTATTTTAGATAATTAATGCCGTTTTAGGTTTTGATACACAAGTCTTTTATCAAGAGTACTGTACGCGGGCATTCTCCTTTACTGTTACAATAACACATATAGATGCTACTTGCTTGCGACTTTGTTCATGTGTAAATGATGGCATTTAATTTTAACTACTTTTAACAACAATTTATTGTATAAAAAATGCATTTCTTTGAAATTCCAGGCACATTTAAATAAATTATGCCTGATTTTAAAATAATTTGTTACAATCTCTACTCATGTTATGTTAATTTTTACATGCTGATGGTGGATAAATAAAAATAAATATGTAAGTACTTAATTTAAAAAAAAAAACAAATATTATTCATATTTTTTGTTGAACTGCTTATGATGAATAATTAAAAATATTGTCAGTGTATTGGAACGTACCTACATATTAATAAAAATAACATTCCATCAAAATAAATAAATAAACAAAAGCCTGACTTAATCTTCTTTCTTCCTAGGGTCATGCACCAGCTGGTGGTTGCCTCCTAGCTATGTCCTGCGAATACCGCGTGATGATGAGCGGCAAGTACAGCATTGGGCTGAACGAGACCGCCCTGGGCATCGTGGCCCCTAACTGGTTCATGCAGACCATGACCAATACTATCCCGCAGAGGCAAGCTGAGCTGGCTCTTACCACTGCTAGGATGTTCTCTGTTGACGAAGCTTTAAAGGTACAGCAATTTTTCCCTTAACTAGTGGTTTCAAGCGTTACTGCCGAGTATGAGATCTAGGTGTTGATTCACGGGTCAGGCAATTTTACTGCATTTGGAATTTCTCAGTAGCAGCCTGCTTTGTCTTACCGCAGTGTCTCAAGACGAAAGTCTATGACCAGTGTGTGTTGCCAATGTTACATACGGGACCGAAATGTGGTCGCTCACAATGGGCCTCTTCTAAAGCCTTAAAGTCACCCAAAAGACAATGGAGAGGGCTATGCTCGGAGTTTCCTTACGTGATCGAATCAGAAATGACGACATCCGCATGAGAAATTGAGAACCTAGGTTACCGACGTAGCCCGAAGATTTGACTGACTTAAGTGGCAATGGGCAGGGCACATTGCTCGCAAAACGGATGGCCGATGGGGCCGGAATGTTCTGGAGTGGCGACCGCGAACCGAGAGTCGTTGCGATGGAAGGCCTTCCACTAGATGGACTGACGACCTGGTGATTGTTGCGGGTATCCATTGGATGCGAGACGCACGGGACCGGTCAATGTAGCGACACTTGGGGGAGGTCTATGTCCAGCAGTGGACGTCTTTCGGCTGAAATGATGATGAGTAGCAGCCTGTAGTATAGTGTGGGTTGACTCAGCAGTTAGAGGAATAGGGATATTTCCTGACTAAAAAAATATGAATTTACTTAGTCCGTCAGTTAGATTAGATTATCGAAAATTATATCCTATTGGATACGTGTTTTTTGTTTTATCAAATTAATAAAAATTGACCAAGATAAAACGCGTCAAATATCATGGAGTGGGGGCTTTGTGGCGTCACTTTTCAATAAGTGTCCAATATTTTTTGGTAATCTATCTGACAGACTAATTAGATTTTTTTTTGTCAATTACCCTATATATATGAATTTTGAAGTGTGAGTTTATGGTACATCTGAGCATAACAGACAGTCCTAATAATAGGATAAGCTAAAAAAGTTGATGTGGCACTCGGAGACTGCCGCGGTAAAGCTATTGCATAGCATTTTTAATTAAATATGAAAATTATTTATTTTATTTTAGATATTTTATAAGAAAACGAATCGTTTTAGACCGATTCGCAGAATAGTAATGCAAAAATCAATAAAACTTATGATATGCATACTAATAATTCACTCATTTTCTTTCACTATTTTTTCGTGACTTTCTTCAACGGCAAATGCACTTTGTTTATTCATATTTAAAACACTTTGTACACAAATTATACGAGTAAGAATATTTTAGAAGGAGAAAGCAGAGAGACAAAACAGAAAAACTTTATACCTTTACACGTGAGGTTATAAATTATTTAATTTGACAACCTCAGTTGACAACCTTGCTATTTTCCGTAACCATAGCAACCTGGTTGAATACTGAATCTTGAATATTTTCGTTAGGATATTTCTGGATTCGCTCTCCACGCTCAAGGCCCGCGATAGAAGCTATGCAATAGCTTAAGGACGCTGTTACATTTTCGATCAACTCATGTTTAGGTACCTAACTAAAGTCGCCCAAAGCATGGTCTCACAATAGCGCTCGGTTTTAAATACCTCCGATAAATAATCTTGATCTTTGATATTATTTTTTAATTTTATTGAAATAGAATTTAGTAGATTACTTGGAACTTTGAAAACGCATTTGGTATTTGTTAATTATTAGTATCGTCGTCATAATAAGTAGGTTAGTATTTTCAACCGAGTCGAAAAAAAAGATGGTGCTGTATTTGTATGTATCCGCGATTTTCACAAAAGCTACTGATCCGATATCAATCGGATTTTCGTTGATAAATGCATATTGTGTTTTTAAGGAAGGTTTTACTGTATAATATAATTATAAATAATAATAATAAGTTTATTTATTTCTCTCACAATGGTTTTGTAGCACGTTTTGAACACTATAATATTCACATTGTGAGAGCTGGTGCCTGAAGTAGGTTTAAAAAAAAGCTAAACTTAATGGCAGGGCGCACAAAGCAGAAGCTACAAAGTTCCACAGCCAAGGCCTGTTTTATTTGTCCAACGCCATGCCATATTTATGAAATTGCCAAACATGACGAAAAATGGCCAAGTTTTCGTCAGTGCCATCTTGGATTTGGTTTTGACTCGCTCAAAAACCATAAAAATGAGACTCATTACGAAAAGTTGTAAATTTTTTATCGGCACTATCATTGATTTTGGTTTTCACTCCTTATTCGATTTTAGCGCCCAAAAAATCGAAAATCGACAACATTTCGTCATAGATTTGGTTTTGACCCCATATTCGTCATAATACCTACATGCATACATACATAAAAACCGGTTAAAATCATAACCCCCTTCCCGTGGCGGATCTTTCATACAACCTGAAAAGCTCGGCTTGCCTAACATAAGACAGAGAATGTATGTGTTCGCGGCAAATATACGACAGATAAAAAAAAAATGTATATTTAAAAAAAAAAAAATTAAAAGGACTTCAAATTAGTTCAAATTCATTTGGTGTGTTATTCTCCTATTATCACGGGGGTGGCAAAGGGGATTCAAAATTCGGTCATTTTTCGTCTAGGACGCTCCGTTTTCGATATATGTATTTGAATTTAACTTTTTTAGGTACAATAATTTTAAACTCCTCTATCTCGAAAACGGTGCATCGTAAGACCATGCTTTTTGGATCCTAAATGGTGTATATGGCCAAAATTAACCCGATACTGCAATAAAATTGGGCCCCATCCGTTCTACCCATCCACTTAAAAACAGGCGCCTCTCGCCAACAAACTGTTAAGTTTGGCGAGTAAATTGTGAATTACCAAAAATGTGTACCCTAAATTTGTGGACAATAAAAAAAAAAAAAAAAATCTTCCAAACCTCTCCGTCGACAGCTTGACCTGACCCATCCATTTCCAAACCTCACCACCGACAGCTTGGCCTGACCCATTTCCAAACCTCTCCGTCGACAGCTTGACCTTACCCATCCAATTCCAAACCTCTCCGTCGAAAGCTTGACCTGACCCATCCATTTCCAAACCTCACCGCCGACAGCTTGACCTTACCCATCCATTTCCAAACCTCACCGCCGACAGCTTGACCTAACCCATCCATTTCCAAACCTCACCGCCGACAGCTTGACCTTACCCATCCATTTCCAAACCTCACCGCCGACAGCTTGACCTTTCCCATCCACTTCCAAACCTCACCGTCGACAGCTTGACCTGACCCATCCATTTCCAAACCTCACCGCCGACAGCTTGGCCTGACCCATTTCCAAACCTCTCCGTCGACAGCTTGACCTTACCCATCCAATTCCAAACCTCTCCGTCGAAAGCTTGACCTGACCCATCCATTTCCAAACCTCACCGCCGACAGCTTGACCTTACCCATCCATTTCCAAACCTCATCGCCGACAGCTTGACCTGACCCATCCATTTCCAAACCTCACCGCCGACAGCTTGACCTTACCCATCCATTTCCAAACCTCACCGTCGACAGCTTGACCTGACCCATCCATTTCCAAACCTCACCGCCGACAGCTTGACCTTACCCATCCATTTCCAAACCTCACCGCCGACAGCTTGACCTTACCCATCCACTTCCAAACCTCATCGTCGACAGCTTGACCTGACCCATCCATTTCTGAACCTTATCAACAACTGCTTAACCCCACCCATCCAAATCCCGGTCTTACCCAACATAATTTCTAAATCACATTCTAATAATAAAAGTATGAAAGTCGTACTTACTTTTATCGCAGTCCTAAAAAGTATCAACTCCTTCCGGTCGTCGTCGGTCGTCGGTTGCCGTGGTAACCGACGACGGTAGGTACATTATAATCTTTTTCTATCACGTTTATCGTATGTATTTTTTGCGAGAGAGCGATACACCCGTCCTTCCACTAGCGCTGCTGAGCGCGGAATGTTGAACCGGGAGCGAAAAATGTATGAAGAAATTGGCAAGTGTTTTTATTATAGCTAATAATTGAATTAAAATAATTATATAAACAAAAAAAAAATATCTCAACATCTAAAGGACTATAAGTACCGCAATTTATAATAATTTTGGAGATATAATATGCTGTAAATTTACCTATAATGGTACCTATTCGGACCCTACTTTTTTACATTTTCTGCGATTATTGTGATGGGAAAAACGTATTTGTGCGAATTTTTTGTATGCCGTCATACAATTTTTCTGATGCCAATCTGGAGACGAATAAATTATCTTTAAATTAAGACCATGATATCTTCACATTCGTGATTGCATATACGTTAAAATGGTACCTGAAAACCACTGTTATTTGTAGAAAAACGTTATAGCGTCCTTAATTTAACATTATTAATTTATCTGTTAAATTTTGCATGCCAAAACTCAGGCAGAATGTACCCGTGTCACTGTATTTTTAACCGACTTCGAAAAAGGAGGAGGTTATATGTTCGTGTGTATGTATTTTATTTTTTATGTATGTTACCTGATTTCTCCCCCATTTGTGGACCGATTCTCAAAATTCTTATTTTATTTGAAAGAGTATACTCCTGAGGTGGTCCCATTTTAATTTGGTGAAGATCTGGTGCTGATCTTCGGAGATATACAATGGAACTCTTCAAAAATAGACGGCAAATCTGTCGTAATTGCTGGAATCGCTTGGATGTTTATTGAATATTTATTATCATGACGTAACATCACGCCTGTATGCTCTGAGGGGGTATGCAGATGTGTACAATACACATTTTTTTAGTTGTTATATATGAATTTACATAGACACGTATGACGTGTTTCGTGCTTTTTCTGACGCTATTCAAGTATTCGCATCTAGCAGTCATCACGTCTTGTCTTCATGCTCTTAACCGTTGAGGAGTAGTACCACTCCTCAACGGTTAAGAGTTGAAAGCAAAAATAGTTGAATCTTGAAGGTTAAGGGTTAGGTTTCTTGGTTGAATGTTAAATGCATAGTAAATATTTGTATAGGATATATATATATATAGGTACTTATTACAACTAAAAATGAAAAAATAAAAAAACTTTTTTGCAAAAAAAACAACCGACTTCAAAAACACCAAAAAGAGAAAAATAAACTTACATAAGAAGAAAAATCAGCTTCTGAAGTCGGTGGCAAAAACATGAAGTCAAACAAACAAAAGTCACCGACTTTCTGAAGCAGATTTTTCTTCTTAAGTAAGTTTATTTTTCTCTTTTTGGTGTTTTTGAAGACGGTTGTTTTTTTTTGCAAAAAAGTTTTTTTTATAACAACATTTGTATTGTACCTACATTCTATGCAAATAAATGTTTTGATTTGATTTGATTTTTAAAATAATATTGTCATTGATGGTGAAATTGATGACCATGGTGATCATCAATTGACCATGGTGGTCATTCATTTTAACGTAAAATAAAAGCATCTTACAATCATTCTGTTAATTACAGATCGGACTCATTGACGAAAGTGCATCAGACAAAGCGGACGCTGTTGCTAAATGCAAACAGTTCATCAAGAAGTTTGACAGGATCCCGGCTTTAGCCCGAGCTCTCACCAAACAGAAGGTCAGGCAAGGACCCCTGGCGTGGATGGACGATAACCGTAAACAGGACACGCAAGAGTTCCTCATGTTCGTAGGCCATCCTAAGGTTCAAAAGTCATTAGAAATGTATATTCAAGCTTTAAAGCAAAAGGCTGCCAAGTAATCTAACTTTAAGAGATAGTATTTTGATGAATTTTTTGTGTTAACTTTGTATTTTTTATTTTCTTCTTTTCATTATAAAATGTAGCAGCTAAGCATAACAAATCAATCAGTGAGTAGACGAGATTATTATTGTAACGAATTATAATTTGTTATTTATATTTTACCTGTGCTGTGTATGTATCAGTGTAAACATATTTTGTATTTAAAATACATTTGTTAATAAATACTCGTGTGGTTTAATTTTTAACAAAAAAAATATTTTCTTTTATAGTTAATTTTAATTATTTTGTTACGAAGGGGTATCATTATTACCCAGTGCGCTAACAAGGTTGTGTGGAGGTCAGATAGAGAGTCGCTTCATGTAAAATATTCAGCTGCATCCAGTTACACTGGAGCTGACCCCACCATAGTAGGGAAAAGGCAAGGCAGAGGATGAATTGATGATTCTTTTTTTTTTCGAGATTCATTTGGTAAAATGTCGGAACTTCGGCAAGTCAGACTATTCAAAGCCGTTTAAATGACGACCAGTAAAAAAATCATTGGATACAGGAATAATTATTTTGGATTCATTTTAAGAAATCCTGTGGTTTATTTTTTGCCAGTAAAAAATTGCGCCTTACTAGGTACCCTTCGCCAATAATGCGCTGGACCTAACTGTTGGTACGCTCATTCCGTACCAACCCAATGTAACCCATCCGTCTTCTTGATGATACTGCAGTTATCCTTCCTTATTTGGACCTCATTGCTACACACATCCACACACAGCAGCCGTGTTTCCCGCAAGATATTAAGATAAATAATACTCTGAACGCTTTTTCCGCAGTCAATTAAATAAGGACAATGAACAGACGCAAATCAAATGCTTAGGTACCTACGTAATTAAATAAATAGAAATAAAAAAGTGTTCATACTATCACGGTTCAAAAATAAGAGCACCTCAGTATTATACACAATTAGAGAGTATATAAGGTACTAATAACGTAGACTCTGAACAGATGGTAGTATTGTAATCTAGCAATATTAGTTATCTTATATTTGTATTATAAAATACTGTTATCTTTTATGATAAATATCACCCATATACTGTATCAGAATTTACGAGACAAGTGTGCCGAAAGAAAAATGTTACACCTAAGAAAAATACCAAAAAGTTTTGCAGTGGGTAGTAGATTAATGTCTTCTTCCAAAGTGAAGCCTCTAGTTGGTGTATCAGTGGATAACGAGGGGATAGCAACACTGCAGCTGCAGAGGGCGCCAGTGAACAGCTTTAGCTTGGAATTATTGCAGCAGCTACATGATTCTGTAAGTGAGGTGGAGAAAAATAAATGCAAGGGCCTGGTTTTGACTTCGGTAAGTTTTAAGTTAGTTTGAAACTTATCAATTCTTTATCGGAAATCAGTTTTGAAGTTTGCTAAGTGAAGCTACACATATTTTTTGTGCTAGGTCGGTACCTACCTACTGTAGGTACAATTATTAATTATCTGAATGTTTTCAAAAATTGCCAAACATTTTTTCAGCCGGTTTGGATTTGAATGAATTTCGCAAACCAGATCGTCAAAGGTTATCGCTATTTAAGGAGAGCATTTTTGATGTCGTTGTAAAGTTATTTGGGACAGACATCATCACTACAGTTGCTATCAATGTAAGTAGGTACCTTACAAATCTTTATTATTTTAGCCACAAATTCCATACTTGAAATTCAATTTTAATCACTGGTGCAAAAAAAAGCAGATAACTTCTCTCCCTCCCTGCTCTCTTGAATTTTCGAAAGAAACTTCAATGATTTTAAAAATAGAAAGTCTAAACCTAAATGTTTCCCGGATCAGGGTTACACAGGAGCCGGAGCCTGTGCAGTGGCCATCACTTGCGACTACCGCGCGATGACTTCTGGCCCAGCGATCATCGGGCTGAACGACACCGCAGTTGGGATCCCACCAGCGCTGTGGATTTATGACCTCATGTCCCGACTCATGGGCCCTAAGAATACAGAATATGCTCTCACCAGTTCCGTCATGTACTCATCAGAACGAGCCTTACAGGTTTGTATGCTTGTTCATTTATTGTTGACTTAGTATAGTACCTACTCGAAGTATCTTGAAAGAGTGGGACACAAAAGCTCTCAATGTTCTAAAAGTCATCGAAAGCCGTTTTTGTGGCTAAAATCGGTAAGATGGCCTTACGTCTAATGTCACCAAATGTCGACCGTACCTTCATCATCATCATCATAAGAAAGACGTCCACTTTTGAACAAAGGCCTCCATAGAACGCCGTACCTTAGTGCAGCGAAAACAGCGAATGTAACTATTCAACCGATACTGAATTACCTCCATGACAGATGCAGGTGACTGAATCGCCACCATCCTGTATCTATTCTTTAGAAAATGCTTAAAAAGGGTATGATAGCTGAGATGATAGTATCATTCTACCTACGTCAGACTTGATGCAAAAAAAATATTCTCATGATTTTGTGACGCGCATAAAATTATCACCCCAGACAATCTTGAGCATCTTAGTCTGATCTTACCCCCGTATTTATAGTCAAGTCAAAGTAATTACTTGGTCTTATGTAATTACTTATGCAAATATTTTTATGTAATGGGCAAGAATTTAAACGAAGTTAGAACCGTCAATGAAAGCAAAACTAAGAATTCTAACGTTTGATAGTTCTAACATAGAAACTACAGAGAAAAAATCGTATCTTAAACAATGACATTTACTCAAGTAATAGTAATTACTGTTTATAAATACGGGTGTTAGTCTACTTACCGAATACCTAATTACAAAATAATAAAAATTAGATTCTTTTTTTTGTTTTTTGAAAATTCTGAACTCTAAACAATAGCTACCTGTCAGTGATGAATGACTATGCCGTAGATACAACAAGTTATGATAGGTACTAAAAACCGGCCAAGAGCGTGTCGGGCCACGCTCAGTGTAGGGTTCCGTAGTTTCCCGTCCGTCACAATAAGTGTTCCCACGTATGAGTTTAAAGGTGGTTTTTTTTTTTTTTTTTCAAAATGATTTTCCTAGAAAGTTCTACTTTTCAGATTTTTTTCATCATCATCATCATCAGCCATTAGACGTCCACTGCTGGACAAAGGCCTCCCCCATAGAACGCCATAAAGATCGGCAGCCTGCCGTTTGCATCCACCGGTTGTCCGCGACTCTCACGATGTCGTCGGTCCACCTGGTGGGGAGGACTGCCAACGATGCGTCTTTCGGTTCGTGGTCGCCACTCGAGAACCTTTCTTCTCCATCGGTTGTCTGTTCTTCGAGCGATGTGGCCGGATTCATTCCGGATTCTGTCGCACAAAGAAACTCCGAGCATACTACTCGACTCCATGGCTCGTTGCGTGAATCTGAGCTTCTCTAAGAGGCCAACAGTTAAGGACCATGTCTCTGTGCCTTAGGTCATCACTGAGATTTTTTTCATATTTTCTAAACTTATGGTTCTAAAGTTAGAGGGGACACACACGTTGTTTTTTACTTTTGGAGCGATTATTTCCGAAATTATTGACATTATCAAAAAATGATTGTAGTAAACCCCTATTCATTTTTAAATACCTTTCCAACAATATATCACACGTTAGGGTTGAAATGAAAAAAAAAATCACTTCCCACTTTACATATAGGGGGGGGGGGGGGCTTTATCTCTTATTAGATAACTAATAAGAGATAAAGTTTAACAACGGTTATTCGGTAAAGGTTTTACAAAACAGAGCACACAAGTGACACACGTTGTCACATCAAACTAAAAACTACATTTATGTATTGCAAAATAATAGTGTGTGATACAAGAATACAATATTAACTACCACAAATATTGCACAAAAACAATACTAAGGACACGAATTGGAACAAAGAAACAAGTAATTAGCAGTGAGTCACACGGCGCGCACCGCTCCTATTTGCCAACAGCCGGTGAGTCAGACCGCATCGCACGACGAGAAACGCTACCTTATATGGTCACAAACCTCTGCTTCATGCTTCGCTGTGACACTCCTGGTGAGAAATAGATCAGTTAATTCACGTAATCCTGTCAAGCCCAAATAGCCGAGTGATGAGCCATTGAGATACGCAAGTGCGGTGCCGTGAGTTCGATTCTGGCATCTGGCGATTCTTTTTGCTTTTTTGTTTAACAGCGCCTTGGCCACTTGTACGACAGCGTTGTACCAAAACATTGCTATTGCTTTTCTGACAGGCTTTATTTGTTAACTTGCAAGTAATAACCATTCTACAAAATCATGATGTCACTAAGAGGTACACCTCCAAAGACGCCTACATGCAGTGAATCAGATGCACAATCAGCTCCATGCAAAGTAATCGCGCAAACAGCTGGATCCACCCCAAATATACCTGCCTGCAAACCTGACTATGTGAATTCACGCAGGCGCAAGCGTGACAACGATTGCTCAGACTTCATGGAGGAGATTCGTGAGCTATTAAACACTCATACAACTCAAACAGATAGCAAGCTGAAGGCAATTCAAACGGCCATGATTGAAATCAAGGTGCAAAATGCTGGAATCAAAGATTCTGTCGACCATATCTCTAAACAGTATGATGACATGGTCATTCAACTGCAAAATTTGGAAGCGGAACGAAAAGCTGACCGCTCTTATATTAATCAGCTCGAAGAGAGAGTGGAGAGCCTCGAACGGATGATGAATTCGTCTAAAGTTGAGATTAAGAACATCCCAAAAAAGCAAGGCGAAACAAAGGAAGACTTATGTAATATAATCACAGAAACGGCAAGACTCCTGGAAACCCACCTGCAGCGCCAAGATATAAAAGACGTCTACCGTTTAAAGAAAAAGGATGGCGATTCTACTATCATGGTTGACTTCACTACCACAACACCAAAGGATAGCATAATAAGGAACCTACGTCAGTTTAACAAAAATAACAGTCAAAATAAACTGAATACTACTCACATTATTAAGGAAGGCCCATCAAAACCAATATATATTACTGAAATTCTGACCCTTAAAGCACAACGTCTTTATTACCTTGCTAGAAACCATGCTAAGGATAACGGTTACAAATTTTGTTGGACATCATTCGGAAAAGTTTTTCTACGAAAAGCTGAAGGCGCTAAGCAAATTTTGATTAAGAGCGAATCTGACATCACCAACCTTCGTCTGGATATATGACTAGCGATTATCTCAGGTTTTCTCTATTGTAATATTAACATAATTTCCTGTTATCTACCGATGTTTGTCAAAATACTGTTAGTTATGTATAATGTTTTATCTGTCCAACCCAACCCCACACTCTTTCAGCGCACACTACAACACAATTACACATTTCACACACACAACCATATATACCAATTAATGCATCACTCAAATAGAATTGCAAATTTACCAAATTCCAAGACCAGATATGAACTATTCCAAGCATTCCATTATTACAAATATTTATTTGATAAAACTCCAATTCTTAGTGACATAATTTTCAATTCTTTTCCCAGAGGACGATAATTCCAATACAATTTTATCCGATTTAGATACTATCTCTGTGGCAAATAGCTATTTTTGTGACCCTGAAACCTGTAATTCTGTGTTACATAGCACTGCAAAGTCCTTGAAAATCATAACACAAAACATTCGCAGTGTTTACAAGAACTTCGATAATTTTCAGGCACAACTAGCCAGATTTTCCTTTGACATCGACATTATAATCCTTACTGAATGCTGGCTCAATGAACACAAACCTATTCCTATTATTGATAACTACGAATCTTTTTCATCCAAGGCCAGGCTTAATCAAAATGGTGGTATCGTTATTTATGTCAGAAAAAATATAAAATGCACTGTTGAGGAACCTGAGTCAAATGACGCTAGTTTTCTATTGCTTCAAGTTTGCCCTGATATTGCCATATTAGCTGTGTATAGATCCCCATCTGTACACTGCACAAATAGCTTTCTCACTTCCTTGGATGCGATCATACGTCCTATTAAAGCTAAACACATAATTATTGCTGGCGACATCAATATTGATATTAAACCGAACAACACTGACAGAAACAGTGCGACTTACCTTAATCTAACTGCAGAACTAGGTCTACTTCCGGCACACACCTATCCAACGAGGCTTGCAAACTGTCTGGATCATATTATGGTAAACACATCATATTCTGCTGCGGCCTTTGTAATAGACTCAACCGTGACTGATCACGCCTCAGTCCTCTTAAGCCTTTATCGCCGGAATCCTGACATTAGCAGAAATAATGTGTACAAGAAAGTTGATTATGATGCTGCCCTTGCACACTTGCAAGCTGTTGATTTTTCTTTTATCAGCAGTGATTCTGACGCGAATGATGCCTCCGCTCTTTTTGTTGATCATCTTTCAAGTGCATTAACACTACACTCGATCATAATTTCCCGACCCTGTAGGAAACGATTGCTTAAACCCTGGCTTACCCCTGGACTACTGCGATGTATCCGCCACAGAGATAAGCTGCACAAAACTTATAAAAAAGACCGACAAAATACAACTGCTGAACTGGTCTACAATAGATACAGAAACTTTTGTAACGGTCTTCTGAAAAAAATAAAAAGGAATTACGAAAAATCTTTACTAGAAAATACAAACTGTACTAAAGATAAATGGAATGCTGTCAAATCTATTATCGGTTCCTCAAAACAGAAAACAGCTGGGGACCACCTTTTAGTACCACAGAAAAGTGGTTCATGTGCTGTAAATGAGATAAACACCTACTTCTCTAATATTGGTAAACAACTAGCAGATAAAATAACACCAGCTCAACATAATTATAAATTTGACATAACCCCCATCCCAAATTCAATAGTGTTACTTCCGCCAGACGAAGTCGAAGTTGAAGCTTTGATTATGAATCTCAAGAATGACTGTGCTACTGGTTGGGATTCTATCTCAGCCAAGTTTCTTAAATTAGCGAGACACATTATCGTCCCTCATCTGACTAAACTCATTGAGATCTGTCTTACCCAGGGAGTTTTTCCGAAAGTCTTCAAGAAGTCCCTTATTACTCCTGTCCACAAGGGGGGAGAGAAGGGCAATGTTGGAAACTACAGGCCCATCTCAGTCCTTACTACTCTATCAAAAATATTAGAAAAGGTTCTAAACAAAAGGCTCACAAACTTTCTGCAACATAATAAGATATTGTCAGAAGCCCAATTTGGCTTTAGGTCGGGAAAAAGCACTGAAGATGCCGTAAACCAACTGGTAGATCACGCCACGCTAAAGATAGATCAAAAACAGAAATGCATCGGCATATTTCTCGATCTGGCCAAAGCTTTCGACACCGTCATGATTTCTCTCCTTGTGGACAAGTTAGAGAAGATTGGTATACGCGGAAATGCTCTAAACATTTTTAAGGATTTTCTCTGTGACCGCACGCAAAGAGTTAAAATAAAAGAATACGTTAGCTCTGATGCTGGGGTTACATATGGCGTCCCACAAGGCAGTATTCTTGGCCCAAGTCTCTTCTTGATTTACATAAATGACCTGTGTCAGTTGCCACTTGTAAACGGCAAGATTGTTACTTATGCTGACGATACGGCATTAATATTTCATGGAGAGACCTGGGACGAAGCCCGACGAAACGCCGAACTGGGACTGCACAGGATAAGCCATTGGCTGAGATCTAACCGACTCACTTTGAATCTTTCCAAATCCACATTTCTCCAATTCTCTTTTTCTAAAATTAAACCTGCCAATTTAGATATTAGATTACATGACTGCAACTTCGCTTCTTCAACGTCATGTTCATGCTCTACTATCACTAAGTCTACACATGTAAAATACCTGGGTGTGATTCTTGATGAAAAACTTGGCTGGCGACAGCATATAGACCTCACCACAACGCGTATCAGAAAACTGGTTTGGGCATTTAAAAAACTTAGGCACGTAGCAGACTTCAAACTCCTTCGCACTGTGTACTATGCGCTAGCGCAGTCAGTTGTGGGATATTGTGTTACTGTATGGGGTGGTGGATGCAAGACTTTTATGATTCACCTAGAACGGGCCCAAAGATCTCTGCTGAAAGTCATGACTTTCAGACCCTTTAGATTTCCTACCAAAGTCTTATACGAGAAATGTGAAGTACTCACAGTAAGACAGAATTATATTCTGCAAGTAGTTTATAAGCAGCACAGTATTACCCCTTATAACGCACAAAGTAATAAGAATCGCACTATAAAAAACGTTTGCTTAACTTTACGCTGTCACACGGCGTCCGCTAGGCGACAGCGGGTATATCTTGCCGCTTTTATTTATAATAAATTAAACAAAATCCTGAACATAAATCCCCTTACGACTCGTGAAACAAAAAAGAAGGTAAAAATCTGGTTACTGACACAGGACTACAACGCAACTGAAAATCTACTGCAATCAACTTAAGTATAGAACACTATTATATGGTATTCACACACATACTCACACACAAATACACACACGCATACACACAAATACACACACACACACCCAGTTACACCCACGCCCACATGCACATTGACATACCTGCACCCTTAATAATTGTAATATTATTTTGTTTCATCCTGGCTGAATTGCAATTTATTCTAATATTATTACAAGCTTTTATTATTTTTTACTACAATCTTTATTTTTAAAATTAATATTGTTTTTAATTCAATTATTAAACTAAATTCTAATCCTGATTTTATTATAATTTATTTTCTAATACTATAATTTTGTGCTGGTGGTATATGTTTAATATAACGATTGAACTTAATATTATGTGCTTAATAGGCATAATTTTGTCACCTTTTGTTAAAACTTGCCAAATTGTAACCCAAATGGAAGAAGTCACTGGCTCCTGAAATACAGGTACTCTAACCTAGCTCTGGAGCCAGGGTCTCACACTTTTCTGTAACCTGTTTTTTATGCCAATAAATAAATTTATTATTTATTATTATTATTATTGCACCCAGCTTTGAGGTTTATTTCAACACTACGGAACCCTAAAAATGGACTTTTGATGGCGACTATTCTAGCAGTTGGCTCTAAAGGTTCTAACTCGGGCCTGGAGACGTTAATAGACACACTTACGTCGGCCAATCAGGAAGTGGCTCCTTGGTGTATGTTGTTTGTGGATGACATAGTGCTAGTTGCTGAGAGTGGCCTACCCAGAGGTCCAAAGCAGATTGGAGGAGTGGTTACAAAGACTGGAGAATGTTAACCTGAAAAAGTAAAAAACTAAAACCCGACTACGACAAAAAATAAGACGCTGAAAAAGTATGAAACAAGATTTTCAGGATAGAACAAAAAGAAAAGCCGTAGTCACACGGTATTAAAGTGTTTAGGTTGGTACCTATAACGTGTGACTACGGCTTTTCTTTTTGTTCTATCCTGAAAATCTCGTTTCATACTTTTTCAGCGTCTTTTTTTTTGTCGTAGTCGGGTTTTAGTTTTTTACTTTTTTTTATTTAAACAATTTTGGTGTTAAATATTTTTTTACTCTTGACTTTTTGTCCGCTAGAGGGCGTGATTTTAAATTTGAGCAATATTTTGGAAATGTACAAATGAGGCCCTTTCAAATGATACCAAACACGGCGTATTTATCTCCATTTTTATTTTTTAAGCCTTACTTTTTGTCCGCTAGAGGGCGCCAAATCGCTTTTTGTGACACGTCACGTAGCCTATGTTCAGCGGAAAATTAAGACGGTTCTAACGATACCTCATATGTCGAGTTCCGATAAGTAGATTAGAAGTTATGAGGGAACAGATGAAGATACACACATACATACATACATACATACATACATAGCCAGTCAAAATCATAACCCTCCTTTGGCTTTGCCGTAGTCGGGTAAAAAACAGAATACTTGTTTTGTGATTTCATCGACCTCAAGTCCTGTGCCCATAACTTTTGCCGAAACACCCATACCGATCTATACCAATTTCCGGTACCTCTGGTTGCTTGTTCAGGGCAGGGTATGGCGAAGTCGACCTGGACGTAACGCAACGGATCAACTCAAGGAAGAATGAAATGGTGACAGGTCACTGGATCAACTTGCGAGTTTGCGACCCAAAGGTGCTTAAGTAACGATGGATGGATTCTGTGAGGAATAATATGAAAGAAGAAGGATTAAGTGATAGCGTGGTGGTTGACAGGGACGAAAGGAAGGTAACTGGCACAAGGGAAGATGATACTCACTACATCAACTTTTATCTTTTAACTTTTCAGGTAGGTCTCATTGACGAAGTAGCAACAGACAAAACGGATGCAGTTGAAAAATGCAAGGCATTTATAAGAAGTTATGACCACATATCTCCCATCGTTCGAGCTACAACCAAACGAACAATAAGACAAGAATACATTACAAAATTGCAGGAGCACAGAAAACAAGATTCAACAGAATACCTGAATCTTCTCCAAAGTGCTGATTTTCAAGATAGAATAGAGAAATACATTAAAAGTATCAAACAACGAAAGGCCGATAAGCTTTTAAATAAATAGGTTATGCTAAAAATATACTTTCATCTGGAAATTGTTTTATTAAAATCCTCCTTACACGCATAGGACATACTATATTATAAGTTTCAGAAGTGGAAATTTATTTAAAAAAAACAATTAACAACAAAAAAACCATTTTTACTTTATAATTGACTCAAATTACAACCAGCACAATTTACTTACAGTCCAGTAAGTCTTAAAATTAACACAACAAAACACAAACTCACTTTATGATTTTTACGACAAACTAAACTCAAAATGGCTTACGTAACATTACAATTGACTTATGAATCTAACGTCCGTCCAGTCAAAGCGTCGAGCAGCAAAGGGACGTTCTACCCGCAGCGCCTTGTTTTTATAAGCGAGGCGAGTATGACGTAACGCGAGCATTCTCCTTACACGGCCTCTCCTGACGAAGTGTCGTCCTCGACACAAGCTCTTGGAGCGGCCCCGCTAGGACCCGCGATGGGAGACGTCGGCACTTCGATCTCCACTTCGCCCGCTGGCAGAAGCGACGGGTTGACCGCAGTAGAGGACCCCGTTTGTTCAGAGTCGTCATCAGTATCTTCATCTGAAAACAAGATCTTGTTAGAAGCTATCCAAGCAATTTGTGTAAAAGCGTTCAACCTCTCACGAAGTTCCATTCATTTTCAGCCAACTAATTCATTCATCGTTCTCTCAAATAGTTCATAAGTTTGAATAGAGACACACATCCATCTTTCTCAAAACATTTATAAAAATAAAGCCAAGGCATTGTCCTGTACGTATCCAGCGCGTAAGAGGCGGTTTCTATGCTGCCGTCTTGCTGACGGTGACCGCAACCGCGACCACGACCAGCGTTCAGCTCTCACCACCTGCAACATGGTCTGACAACCTGCAGACCCGCTTGACACGCAGACCGTATTCATACGTGCAAGCCGCTTAACACGCAGACCGTATTCATACGTGTAAGCTGACTCATACACTGACCGCAATCATGTGTACAAGCCCACTCGATACGCAGACCGTATTCATACGCACGAGTTCTCTCAACACGCAGACCGTATTCATACGTGTGAGACCACAAATTGACCACATTGGCCAATTTTATGCGGCCACCAGTGACTCAGCAACAGGTGCCATCACAACCGGCGACACACACGCGCCTGCTACCAGCGGCACCGCAGTACAGCACAGCAGCCAAAGCTCAAAGAACGTGGCACACGTTTCTGGGCACCACTGTCCTCAGATCCATCTCTCACAACCAGATCTGCAAACACATGAAAGTGAACACATGAGCAAATAAATAACATGACCATTATGGTTTGAAGCCTATTCAAAGCGAAGTAATTTCATAAGTTAGAGTCCATAAATTTGACCAGTGTTCCAGGCGCAAGCGTGCACTCAAGCGACAGCAACAAAGACCACCAATAGTGATTTTTAAAATTGAAACAGCTTCAAACCCAAGAGATTCAATGCATCGCTAATGATTTTGTGACACACCGCGTCATTGAGACTGAAGCCCAAAACTTCCACATGTCTCCACTATGACCGCGGAGCAGAGCAGAGCAGACGCCCAAACGTTTGCATGCTCACGACAAATAAGTAGCAGTAGTCCTGCAGCGACGCGCTTGACCAAGCCAGGTCGCGCCAGTAGCCGGGGCCATGCGCTCAACCGCGCCAGTAGCCGGGGCCATGCGCTCAACCGCGCCAGCAGGGCGCGCTGGCACCGTGGTGTGCCACGCACAACTGCGCCTGTAGGGCGCGCTGGCACCGTGGTGTGCTACGCACAACTGCGCCTGTAGGGCGCGCTGGCACCGTGGTGTGCCACGCACAACTGCGCCAGTAGGGCGCGCTGGCACCGTGGTGTGCCACGCACAACTGCGCCAGTAGGGCGCGCTGGCACCGTGGTGTGCCACGCACAACTGCGCCAGTAGGGCGCGCTGGCACCGTGGTGTGCCACGCACAACTGCGCCAGTAGGGCGCGCTGGCACCGTGGTGTGCCACGCACAACTGCGCCTGTAGGACGCGCTGGCACCGTGGTGTGCCACGCACAACTGCGCCAGTAGGGCGCGCTGTCAGCGTGCAGCGACGCGCTCGGCATCGCCAGTAGGGCGCGCAGTCAGCGTGCAGCGACGCGCTCGGCAACGCCAGTAGGGCGCGCAGTCAGCGTGCAGCGACACGCTCGGCAACGCCAGTAGGGCGCGCAGTCAGCGTGCAGCGACACGCTCGGCAACGCCAGTAGGGCGCGCAGTCAGCGTGCATTGACACGCTCGGCAACGTCAATAAGGCACAAGGCGCGCGGCGGCGGCCTGCGGCCACGTGCACGTTCATGGCGTCACTGTTGCGCAGCCCTGTCAACCACTGCTATGAGACCAGGCAGCGTTGCGTTGCATATCACACGCCACACGTTCTTATGTAATGGTTACTCTGCAAAGAGACAAATCTACGACAGAATTTTGTTCCACTCGGTCACTCCTGACCAAACATCCATTAGGTCCCATTCTTTTTGATAAAATCAAACGTGGCCAAACTGGAAATTATCGAAAATACAACAATCAACCACCCTGGGTCATGTACCATAGTCGTTCAAATCAATCTTAAAAACACTATTGCGTCAAAAAAATGCCAGGTTCACAAAAATCTTCGAGTAAAACCACAGATCTCTAACTGACTATGAAACAAGTCGATCACTATTTGACTTCACACTAAGGTCTTTCCAGACCCTGACCTCAACCAGAGCTAAACGCGCATCGCACACACAGTCGACTTGAGTTTCCTTAAAAAAACTCCAATTTCAACCGAGCCACGACTACGCAATAACTACTGGTACGGTCGAACACAATACAGCCGATAGAAACCCTTACTCGACTTTCTACCTCAACTTAACTTCATCAAAACCTTTATGAACATCGACTGGTACGTGACCCGTTGGCTTCTTCCTTAGCCAATCATGCCATGTGTCTTAGGCACCTTCTTTAATAAAGCTAAAAAGACTAGACTAAGACTTATCAGACTTTACAGTGAACCTGTATACGGCCTACTTCTTCACACGAAAAACAAGTCAACTGATCATATTGCGTAGTGGTTTGCGTTTACGCAGATCATGATTATTTGAGTTTGATGTGCAAACAACTGCACTTTTGGGTTTCAAATATACAGAAAATAAGACTTTTGACTTTATTTTGTTTTGTTCATAATTGCGGCTTTTATTTGAGCATCAGATATACCACAAATCATAACGTTGCCCGACACTAGAAATTTCTCCTGTGTCGTGGGTACTTTCACAAATATTTAAACTCACATACACAAATACCAAGACCCGGAAAAACTATCTGTACGCCATACAAAAGGTTGTTCCGTGCGGGAATCGAACCAGCGACAGTCCCTTGACGATATTCAACCGCATCAAGGACTTTCAGGCATAGCCTGCATGTGTGGTACATTTATTCGAATTCGTACTCATAACGTCATATAGCACAGTGGCCATATCAACTTCACGCAGACACTGACCAAAATTCGGGTTTAAAATTAGTCCACGTACTGTTGTTGGTCACCCAATCTTTAAGCCTCGTCTTAGCACCACCATGTAAACAACCACCAATGCGTCCGAGGCATTGCCAATTGCCCCAGTGACTTAATAAACACACACACACAACATAACATCACGCCTGCAATCCCCAAAGGGTAAGGCAGAGGTACCCAGTATACCCACATTTCGCCAGTTATGTTAACTCCTATATAATAGGGGCGAGCCTATTGCCACCAACCAAAAGCATAAATCCAGACAATAAAACTTTGCCCGACCCGGGAATCGAACCCAGAACCTTCATGCTCAGCAGTCGCGCTTGAGACCACAAGACCAACGAATTATAACAATGGTTCGACCTTACTTGTATCAGGGACAAAAGTAAACCCACTTTTCTTTTAGGTAGAACTCGTTTGAACCGGCGCGGCGGTGAAGGAGTAAGTGTGCGTTTTCTATTGCCAATGCTGCAATGTCGCTACGCGAACGACCTACGCGTATCGCGCTAATCCCAACTACGCGATTGGTGCCTTTCGGGACTATAAGAATCATTCCAATCTCGATTACGCAAGCCATCTCATGGAGTACGACGACTACTACTCGAATCGCGGTACGATCTACCACTATTGCGATCAATGACCCACGGGATCGACGTCGTTTGCGCACCCGTGACTTAATCCCGAGTACGTGACCGTTTGTCGCGAGTATGCGGCTTTTCACGCCCCATTATCACAAGAAAATCGGGATTAAATCAGACAAACAACTAAAACAGGTCAGACAATCGAATAAAAAGAAAAATAATAAAGTGAGTAGCTGCAAAATAAAATTTAAAAGTAAAAGAACGGCTTTTCTGTTCAAAACAATTTTCAGCTACGAGACTTCGTCTAAGTGGGCCTAAAAAGTCCTTTATCCCACTTCTGATATAAGTTTCAGAAGTGGAAATTTATTTAAAAAAAACAATTAACAACAAAAAAACCATTTTTACTTTATAATTGACTCAAATTACAACCAGCACAATTTACTTACAGTCCAGTAAGTCTTAAAATTAACACAACAAAACACAAACTCACTTTATGATTTTTACGACAAACTAAACTCAAAATGGCTTACGTAACATTACAATTGACTTATGAATCTAACGTCCGTCCAGTCAAAGCGTCGAGCAGCAAAGGGACGTTCTACCCGCAGCGCCTTGTTTTTATAAGCGAGGCGAGTATGACGTAACGCGAGCATTCTCCTTACAATATCATTAGCGTACGGTCGGGTTTACCCTATGTCCCAGAAGACCCTGACCCAGCCCCGGGTGTCAAAGTATGCGAGTATGTGGGGTGGTGCAGACCACCCTTCACATTCTTGGCACAAGCACCTTTCATTTTCTAGCCTGCTTTTAGGATTAGGATAAAGTTATCCCCAATCCCAATCCCGCGAACAATTCGTCATGGTCATGATCTTGGAGAATTTCTTCCACGAACCTGTCAGCAGTCACACAGCCGCTGTCGAAGACAACCAGTTCGGTACGAGCCACTAGAAAAATAAAATATAAAAGTTAAGCCTATAATACTCCTATAGTAGGTGTGTCAGTTGATAACGAGAGGATAGCGGCTTCGCAGCTGCAGAGGATGCCAGTGAACAGCTAAAGGTTGGTTGATTGATTGCAGAAGCTATATACATAAGTCTTTATACCTGCGGTGAAGAAAAATAAACCGCGTTTATTTCATCGATTTTACTCTTGCAAAAACGGTTGTAGCCGTGATAAAACTTATTTCAGCACATCAAATTCCGATTTATTGAGATTCTGAGTGGTGAGGGAGCGTTCAAGTACCTATAACGTAACGCAGTTTTGGAGGTAATTGAGTTTATTTGACTCCCCCTCTCCTCCATATAACGCGCCGTAACGTTTTTCTGGAGCCCCCAGTAAAACTCTTTATAACAAAGTGACCATTTTTACCTATAGGTAATTTGAAATTTTGAGAAAAAAACCTTTTTCAAAAATGCGTGAGAGAATCTCTACACGACCGTAAAGGACCGTACTGGATGGTAAAAAAAAATGTTACGTAACGTTTTATACCGTTTTACAAAACCCCTCTCCTCCCCCAAATTCGTTACGTAATACTTGAACGCTCCCTGGGGTCACTCCCCAGGGAGCGTTCAAGTATTACAGTTACAATGTAACTCAAAGCAGGACAATGTAACTCCATCAAAATATAGTCACTGGTGATCTAGGTCGCGGTTTTCAGCCTTTTACATCTAATAGCACTTCATTTTTTTGATAATGACGTACCGACCTACCTAATCAGTAATCTAGCACAAAACAATCTTATTTTTGGTTTTTTAAGCCTACTTGTTATCAAAATGTAACGCATATCTATAGGTATGTAGCTTCAAAATATTTAAACAGTATCAGAGTCCGCCATGAAGCGAGTGCGCTGAAAGTGTTTTAAAAATGTTTCATCATCATCATCAGCCTATAATGTTCCCACTGCAGGGACTCAGGCCTCCTCTCTAGGAGAGGGATGGGCTATAATCTACCACGCGGGCCCAGTGCGGGTTGGTAGATGTCACATGTCTTCAATTTTTTTGGTTCTAAGACATGCCGGTTTCCTCACGATGTTTTCCTTCACCGTTTTGAGAGCAGTGGTGATGAAATAAATTACACAAAGTAATGCGCCTGACGGGGTTCGAACCCACGACTCACTGTTCGTAAGTCGGGGCCAAATGGGGTAAAATGTTTCATCTGACCTCAAATCAAATAGCAGCATCTGACAAATATATCAAAAAGTTTTGCAGTGGGTCGCAGGCTTCTATCTTCTACAGAAGTGAAACCTCTAGTTGGTGTGTCAGTGGATAACGAGTGGATAGCAACACTGCAGCTGCAGAGAGCGCCAGTGAACAGCTTTAGCTTGGAATTATTGCAGGAGCTACATGACTCCGTACTTGAGGTGGAGAAAAAATAAATGCAAGGGCTTGGTTTTGACTTCGGTAAGTTTATGCGTTTGTTTTATACTTAAAGGTACAGGGTGGATTATCAATCACGGTAATATTATCGTGGAACTGCAAGAGACACCGACGCTAGAAGGTTACCTACCACTTATTCAGTAGGTAAACCACGTAAGTAGATCAATCCCGTCGGGGCTGCGGGTTGTTCGAAAGAGATACCGCGGCGTCGACACAAAGGGCTAAGAAGGAACATGGGTGGTTTTTAGTCAGTAGAAGTCTGACACTCCACTCCACTCTTCCCAGAGCGGGAGGAGTCATTTGATGATTTCATAATAGTATGGGTTTGGAGATCCTTTTCTAGTCACTCCTCCTTTAGTACTGTTATGAGAAAGTAGTGAGAGTGGTTTAGGCGTTTGCCTTGTGACCAGTGATGGATTAACCCTTAATCAAATTAAGCAATTGCCTAGGGCATCACGTCTGGGGGGGCACCAGAAGAAGCACGAAAAAAATCCGTCCTTATCACGGCATCACGTATCACTCTCACGTCACCAAAAACTACACCAAAAAAAAGTTTCTAAGACTAATTTGAAAATTCGCGCGTTAGTTGACACAAGAGTCCGGACCTAGTGTCATAACCCCGCTCCCGCTTGCCCACTCGCTGCCCGCTAGTGCATTCGGCAATTCGAATGCATCGGAAAAGCCGCAAGGCGCATTTTTGCGCCTACTCCACTTCTAAGGTACGTTATATTTCATCATCTTATTTTACAAGCCTATTGCCATCAACCGATGTTTTTGGAAGCAAGCCTATTGCCATCAACCGATGTAAATGGGAGCAAGCCCATTGTCATCTTTACATTATACTGTATAGGAACACATTACACACATACATACATTTTTAATTATATGCTCCGTTTCTTTTGGTCGTAGCGTGATGTTATAAAGCCTATAAGCCTTCCTCGATAAAATAAATGGACTATCCAACACTAAAATATTTACTCACCAGGGGGTCTAAAACGGCCACTTTAAGCAATATCACCAAACGCAATTCCATTTCCGCATTCCCAGCATTTCCTTGGTGATGTTGCTAATTTTCGTAAAATGGTACCACATAATAAGTGAGTCGTATTCAATTCAATTCCTATCAGAATCCGGTTTGTTGGAAATGTTGCCACGTGAAAAAAATAAAGACCGTATTGTTCCCGGTAATTTTTTCTTTCAAAATTTTATTATTGAAATTAGTGTTATATTTATATACTTCTATATTTTAATCGTTATTTCATTATATTAAACTCATAACTGCTAAAAGTCTATAAATAAACCCTGAAAAGGGTAATTAGAAATAATAATTAATATCCTCATAAGCTGGCAACTATGTAGTTGTGAATTAAAAAAAGTTATGTCAACGAACTGACACTTGACAACCTGACAGGCGCGAAATGCGATAGTTGGAAAATTTTATTTTGTGCGAGTTGGATTATTTACAATACAAAGTAAGTGCAAACTTGTTTATTTGGATCATTATTACATTCTATCGCTGTGTAAAAGTAATCGTAAACAGTGTGTGATTTTTTGTAGGAATGGAAAGACTTGCAGCTCGAGTGTGTAAGACACAGTTTGAGATTCTGCTAGACTTCTTGTAGCGAAACCCAGGTTGAAGTTACGCTAGAGCTCGGTGTTTTAATAATTCTGCCTGAGGTCAAGCAAATCTTTTCGCCAGTGGTCACAAAAGGCTAAACTAAAACGCCAAAAGATTGGTCTATGATGAATATTTTTCTCATCACAACTTCTTTACCTTATTAGAATCCCTCCCGCTCGAGCCTCGTCATTGATGAGCGCCGTGTAGAAATTACTGTCGATTGCAGTCCCAGCTTAAGCCCAGACTCACGATGATGACTATTTAAAACTATTACTTAGCTATATATAATTATTGTTTTTAGGTCGCCCTTTGGCCCACACATAGATGAGTCTGAAGAGTTTTATCCCAGGTGGAAATGCAACAGGCTGCAGTTGAGATGGTTAATGCTCAAGCAAATAACTTTATAGCACAGAACCCGGGCAGGATTACTGATACTGTTGAAAGATATTTATCCCATATTGGTGTCCCATAGAGGTAAAGTACTTATGAATCTTTTGTCTAAGCAATAAAACTATCAAGTTTATCATCAACAACATTCATGTAATATAATTATAAATAACAGCAAAGGGAACTATAATCTAACATAAAACAAAATCAATGTGTTTTAAATAAGATTGCGCTGATCAAAATCCACATCAAGGTGGCCTCTTCTTGACGCAGTTCCAATATACTGTTGCTGTGTACAAGACAATGTTTTTCTGTATAATATTGTTGCGAAGTATCCACTATTAGGGTCAGAAGTGTTGCTATTCGGGGACAAACGAGCGGAGACACCTGAAACATTATTTTTTATTGTTATAGATTAAACAATTATGTAATTTTATTTAAAAATTTTGTTAATTATTGTCTGATGATTTTTTTTTTTTCAGCCTGGAGTTGATCCAAACTAGTCTTCAGTGGATGGTGTTTCCATAATGAAGAAGAAGTCATGGTTTGCCCCTCTGTGGCTAGCATCAACACTTTTTATATTCAAATCAGTCGATGAATGATGAACCTGAATGAAAAGAAAAAAAAACTATTTATTATATGTTTCTGTTACCGTGTTTGATTATTGAAAGATTTCTAAGTTATTCATGATGAGAATCATGAGACAATTAATTATTTTATTATGTTTCTGTAAGTTTCATTATCTGATTATTGCAACATTTTTTGTTATGTTAAGTATATAAGATGAGTAAATAAATATACAATTTGGTAAAAATATGTTATCTATCACTATTGTTTTATTTTAGTACCTAATAAGTAGGTATTTATAAAGTCTCTTCTTCTTTTCACGATAAGAAGAAGAAGATTAATAAAGTTAAAGTAAAGTTGAGCTTGGCACAATCAAAGAGACCTATGCCCAGCAGTGGGTGGAGTCGGGCTGTGGATGATGATGATTATGTTGAAAAGTAAAGAAAAATAACAACATTCTACCTTTTTAATCCTGAAGGGTAAAGCAGAGGTTAGCTCTTAGTATCTGCCAGTAGTAGTACGGGTCACAGCTCACAGGTAGATACACTAACCTGCTGCATCTTATAGTGTAGTTCCTATAAACCTATAATAAGACCCAGATGCATTAAAGCTGAGGGTGATCAGCACCTAAAATGTAAATAGAAGATTGTAGTAAGTTATTAACTTATTACTTATGTATATCAATATCAGTGGGTATATTTATTGAAGGGGGTACCGGGTAAACCTCTACAATCACTATCATCATCATCACTACATAGTTTAAAACAAAGTCGCTTTCTTTGTCCCTATGTCCCTTTGTATGCTTAAATCTTTAAAACTACGCAACGGATTTTGATGCGGGTTTTTTTAATAGATAGAGTGATTCAAGAGGAAGGTTTTTTGCACCCGTGCGAAGCCGGGGCGGGTCTCTAGTACTAAATAAAAGTGTGTATCTGCTTAATTAATATACATAACTTTAATTATTAATTATCACAATCCTTTTACTTGCCTTGGAGGTAGTATTTATGTTATCCTGACGGGCACTTAAGTAGGTACGGCTCCAGCTCCTGGATGAGACCCCGACCAACACTTTTAGTTGATCTATATACACCCAACAAACTCTTGTCCATCATTTCGGTATTTTCAGATTCCGAAGAGTTTTGTTTCGTCCGCGAGTTATTATGGAATACAAAACACGCGCGTGCTCCAAAAAAATTGTCTAAAGCGCTAAATCGGCCATAATTTATTTATTTATTCACTAAATCTATATTATGACTCGTAAGATGTTGGTATTTAGTAACATAATAAGAATCTGCTATTTGACATTAGCGCAGCATTGGCGCCTTTCATCAAATGTGGCCATTTTACGAATTTCCATACAAAATTGTCAGTTAGAGGAATTGCGTGAATTGAATCCTCAGCGAGTAATATTAGGAATTGCCATATTGTGACCATTTTACGAATTCGAACATTATTGTTAATATTTTCCTTAGACGATTCTGCCAAAGTGGCCGTTTTAGACCCCCAGAACGCCTTGCAGGTTTATTAATTTACTATCAACTTTATGCTCGAAGTATCTTCTTTCCAAACCCTAGAAAGAATTGAGTGCGGTTTGGCCGAAATTGGCACGATCACGACAACAATCAAACCGATAATATTCGCTGATACCAAATTGGAAACCCTCAAATTAGAATGCAATTCATAAATTATTTATGAATTGCATTCTAATTTGAGGGTTTCCAATTTATATATTTCTTTGAATAATTATTATTCAAAGAAATATATAAATCAAATCAAATCAAATCAAATCAAATCAGTTTATTGCATCATACATGTTGTACATGGGTTGGAATAGTTTAAGAGGTATCAAACATGCACCCTGTAAGGGCACTGCAAAACAAATACAAATACAAATACAAATCAAATTAAATTAATAACATTTCATAAAAATCATCTTAATAAAATTAACCGCATGTCACATTTTACAAAATTATTATTATTATAATTATGAAAGAAATATACTGTCAAATCAAAATAAAACAAAATAAAATCCAAGTCAAAATAATTATGAAAGAAATATACTATTATGTCAAATCAAAGCAAAATAAAACAAAATAAAATAAAATCCAAAGTCAAAATAATTACGGAAGAAATATACTACATGTCAAATCAAATAAAATCCAAAGTCAAAATAAATAAAATTACTTAATTAATTTACATAACCTTCAAAAATAACCTACGTTTGTTTATGGATGATTTATTTTATTTTTATTATTTCTTTATGTTTATCTTCAAAAAACTCTTGCAATGTGTAGTAACACTTCTGGTTTAAATAAGTAAACAATTTAGTTTTAAATAAATTGTTCCTTTTAATTTCTTTTAAGAATTTCGGAATTTTATTATAAATTTTGATACACATTACATATGGACCTGAATGGAAAATGGCCAGTTTTGAAACTGGTAATGCGAGATCATTTCGGTGCCGCAAGTATCGGGGCTGGGTATAATGATCTTTATTTAAGGGGAAAAGTGATATATTTTTCCTGACAAACAGGCAAATTTCTAAGATATACAGAGACGTGAGTGTAAGGATATTCTGTTCTATAAAATGTGGTCTACAGCTGTCCATGCCTCCTATATTCATTAATTAAAATTTGTGTTTTCAAATTATTTGAAAACACAAAACTAGGTTCAAGCGATTTTCTTCGGAAACCATACAATTAAGAAAAATCCCCATGGTTTTATAACGCACACAAAAATCTTTCAGATAACATGAGAAACAAAATTAAAACAAAATTTTAATTATAATACTTTCTACGATCGAGAATTCTTTAATATTTGTTAAGTGGGCAAGAAGTTTTTATATCATTTATCACTAAAACTGAAACTACAATAGTATAATTAATATATTATGTAGTATTCTAGCCATTAGCCAAGGTTCTCAAACACTATTTAGAAAACTTTCACAAAGATTATCAGCATTAGATTTCTAAACGATTTTCGTACCCACTATTGGAGTACCTCAAGGCTATGTTCTCAGCCCATTGCTTTCTCAATATTTTTGAATAACAATTTGAATTAATTTGCTTTCTCTAGTTTTAACTACTTTTCTCTACTCACCTTATATTGTCCTTTAACTCAGGTGGGTCTCATTGATGACATAGCAGCAGACAAAACGGATGCAGTAGAAAAATGCAAGGCTTTCCTATGAACTTACGACCAAATATCTCCGGCCATCCGAGCTACTACCAAACGAGCAATAAGACAAGAATACCTTGCAAAGATGGAAACTAATCGAAAAAAAGTTATAACAGACTACCTGATACTCTTTTAAAGTGCTGAGTGCCAAGAGAATATAGATTTGTATTTCCAAAATCTCAAACAAAAAAAGGCCGCAAAAGTTAAATAAATAGAGAATTGTTTTATTTGTAATCCAAAACAAGAGAAGGAAATTCTAATTCAGTTCTATAAAAATAATTTTGTCCATTTAAAGGTCTGCATCGTTGGTTACACTTACAACTGTGACTGCTGAGCACGACGAGGTCCTTAGTTCGAGGTCGTCCAGTGTTGTTGGGTTTATCCTTCAAACATATCACAGTAGTAACCACGGAATCCAAAATTGTACCCGGTTGATGGCAATACGCCCGCCCCGCATTACATGGGAGTTAAACTTAACTAACAAGACTTGGATCGACCTTCTATTGGGTACACTTCAGACAGTTTATCTCCTACATCCAAACCCACAAACTTTAGTTATAGCCTATCCAATGCTATACCTACTATTAATTGTACCTATATTAAAATTTATTTGTACGTGCATAGGTATAGGTAAGTACTTACATTATTTGCAATACGTAAGTCTGAAGATAATAAACGTGTTTTCCGCAGTCAAATAATATGGTACTCTACATTAACACCGGAACTCAAATGCTTACGCAAAAAGAAAGTGTCAATAGCTGATATGGATAACATCACGATTCCTTCAGTAACCGGCGCGAGGCGGCAATCTGTTTTTAAAACGCATAGCAGTCGTGAAGGTTAGATTGCCTGTTATCTAATATTAATAAATAAATATTATCTGTTACTTTTCTCTTAGATATTACCCATATTTGTGTACATTTAGAAGGTTTCAGAGTTCAACTGGAAACAAACGTGCCGAAAGTGTTTTAAAAATGTTTCACCTGAGAAAAATACCAAAAAGTTTTGTAGTGGGCCGTAGGCTTCTATCTTCTACAGAAGTGAAACCTCTAGTTGGTGTGTCAGTGGATAACGAGGGGATAGCGACACTGCAGCTGCAGAGGGCGCCAGTGAACAGCTTTAGCTTGGAATTATTGCAGGAACTACATGACTCCGTACTTGAGGTGGAGAAAAATAAATGCAAGGGCTTGGTTTTGACTTCGGTAAGTCTAAGTTTATTTTCTACGTATACATACCTATGTAAATATTAATTTTAACACACTTATTTTAAAAATTTGGTCGATTTTAGGAATCGCCTAAAATTTTTCAGCAGGAATGGATTTGAAAGAATTTCACAAACCAGAACATCAAAGGTTAATACAATTTAAGGAGACCATGTTCGATGCCATTACGAAGATATTTGGTACAGATCTCATCACTACTGTTGCTATCAATGTAAGTAGCTACTTATATAAAATTATTATACAACATGACAAGACTTAGCGATTCATGGGTTACACTTACCTACACCCAAAAATGTAGTTTCTACTCTAGAATGGAATACTTGAAAGAAACTAACCTGAAACAAGTGCAAGCTACCTCTAATATTACCTCAGAACATTTTTTTTCCTGGACCAGGGTTACACAGCAGCCGGGGCCTGTTTCGTGGCCCTCTCGTGTGACTACCGCGTGATGACCAGTGGGGCGGCTGCCATCGGGATAAACGACACAGCCGTTGGGATCCCACCAGCTACGTGGATTTACGACCTTATGTCCCGAGTCATTGGCCCAAAGCATACAGAATATGCCCTCACCAGTTCTGCAATGTTCTCACCAGAACGAGCTTTGCAGGTTTGTATCTGTGCTTGTTAATTGTCTAGGCCTGACCCAGCCACGTTAAGGTCTTTCAAAATACAAAGATATATAGTGGGTCTCGAAACAATAACATGAATATTCATCATCTGCCTAGCCTTTTCCCAATTTTATTGGGGTCGGCTTCTAGTCTAACCGGTTGCAGCTGACCAATAAATAGAGAATACAAAAAATAAGTTATTATGGTATGTATGACGATACAGCGGTTCTATCAGGTGCATGACAATCTCTTCTAGACGACCTTCAACCGTACACGTGTACCTAAGCCAAAATATAACAAATCTGTCAGAATATAGTTATTAAAAAAAAAAAACTATTATTATTAGATACCTTTACCCTGACTGCTTCCGTGATACATGAGAGGTATTCGATATTGGACATGGCTTTGGTAACAGGAAGGACTCGAAATCAACAAAATTATTAAAACTCAACCTTCTGTATTGCAAGCATTACTACGATTTTGAACGATGAACATACCCTACTAATGGAGTACCTCAGGGCTCACTTCTCAACCCACTTCTCTTCTTAATCTTGTGACTAACATCAAATTTTCTTTACCTATTTTTTTTTTAAATGCTTCGCTTACTGAATCATCATTCTCCTGCCTTTATCAATTTATTTGGGGTCGGCGCAACATGTCTTCTTCTTTTTTATTTCTCGCCATGTCAGCAGTCACCTCGATCCTTTCTAGCCATATCATACTGAATATTATCTTTGAATTTTTCAGGTGGGTCTCATTGATGAAATAGCGGCAGACAAAACGGATGCAGTAGAAAAATGCAAGGCTTTCATAAGAACTTATGACCAAATATCTCCGGCCATCCGAGCTACTACCAAAAGATCAATTAGGCAAGAATACCTTACGAGTGTGGAGAGGAACCGACAAAAATATGTAACAGACTACCTGAAACTAGTTGAAGGTCCTGAGTTCCAAAAGAATATAGATCAGTATATCCAAAATCTCAAACAAAAAAAGACCGCAAAAGCTAAATAAAGTGACGTAGAGACAAGTTTCAATCAAGTTCATTTGCCAATCATTCGTTTGTTTTAAATTGTTAATTGACAAATCCAATTCTGTCACCAATAAAATAAAAGTGCGATAACGTAGAGCGACTACGTTTTCGCGGTTATTTTATTGGTGACAGCAAAGACGTGAAAAAATCACCCCTCGTTTCTCCTACATTGTGTATTTCAATTTCAACCAATGTGATTCAATGTCATTTCACCGTCAATACTCCGCAATGAATATTATAGAAAGATCACAGTTTTGTTAAATGAAGAATAAAATTCAGTTTGTTCCAATAGGTGATTCTAATTTATTATTAATGTAATAATAGATAGTTAACATTGAAAGTCATCTCCCAACAAAGCGGCAGCGTCAGGGTCGACGGTGTCAGTTAGTTCCATGTGCATGTCTGCCCATTCTTCCCGCTGGTTGTCGATGAAATAGTTGATCTCCAGGATTCTGTCCCTGTTGCGTTTTATTTCATTGCTGCGGAGAAAAATATAGTTTTTTTACGGTCAGCAACAAAAATTAGTGATAAAAATAGGAAGTAACGGATCTCTTGATCACTGCCCGCTGATCTCGATTCCGCTCGATGGAAGGCGATAGATGAAGTCCAAGATAGATAGAGCATGACCAGATGATGATGCCTGTAGTGAACAGGCTTTGAAGGCTGCGGTGTAGGTATAGGAGGAAGAAAAACGGTGCTCATGATAAATAAATCAAATCAAGATATTATAGGTTCCTCCTATAAGCCCTTTATCTAGGAAGAAGAATATGGGATATGGATCATTGGGTATGAAACAAATGGCTCTAGTATAGTACCTAATAGTTGTTAGTACCAAGCAGCGTGTGGCAGCGTCATTCGTTGAGAATCTGTTAATGACATTGGCATTGACTCGAATCGACTGGAGATTGGTCAGATTGGGATCGAGACTTTCCCTTAGGGATACGCTAGCTATAGCTACATTATGATCTACACACTCCCTCCTTCCTCATTGAACCTTGCAAGGCTCACTCAGCAGAAGAAGAAGAAGACAAAGGACTTACTCGTTGGTTCCCTTCACGAGATCATCGCGCCAGACGTTAGCACGCGTGGTGAGCTGGTCTTCGCGCCCATCTATGAACCGCATGTGGTTGTCTGATGATGCAGCCACCAGGTTCATCAACAGGTCCCGGTCCATCATTGCCTGTGATTATTAAAAGGGATAGGAGACTGGTGGATAGAAGATGAGGACTGAACGAAAAAGCCATTTTTCATATGTGATTCCCTCACATATGTATGTTTCAACATGATTTTAGTTAAGTAGGCATCAATGAACACTTCTGAACTATGAAAAAAGAAACAAATAATGTATGAGCACGGTTGAATGGTGTAGGTTAGGCTTAGGTGGGTTTAGGTTAGTGAAGTGTCACTAAACAGTTTTAAGGCTCTATTTACTAACGGACGAAATGGGGGTGCCTCCTCTGCCTAGGCCTTTAAGGGTTAGCAGGCGTGATATTACCTAAAGAGCAACGTTCATAATTCCACTCACCTCGTAGAGTTCTGGCGATGCATCCCCTAGCATGACCTTGTTGCCGAGATGTTTGGACAGGACCTCGAACTGGCGCATCGAAAACACGCCTTCGTGCTCGCGCCACGCTCCGAAGGCGTTACGGGACACTTCCAGTAACTTCGTGACCTTCTCTGTCATGTTAACTGAGAATTGGACGCGGGAGTCCTACGATAAGAAAACGATATTACAACTGAAACCTATTTATATTCTTAAAAAATAATAATCAACACTGCCTGACACTTCCTGATGATGGAAAAACTGCCAGACACATTAAAGCTAGGGAATAATTTACATGAAAAATCACATCAGAGTACATTTTTAAATATTTGATACTCAGAAAGTTATTTTAATTCTCATTTTAATAAATGCAACCAGAGTCCAGACTAATTTCTATTGCAGACGGCTCCCCTGCCACTTCGGTATGAGATACCGCTTAGAACCGGAGCAGACCGATATCAAAAGAGACACGTTTATACAAGGAAGGAGATATCCACATACCTCACACTGCTCAAACAAGTGCATCTCAAGAGTCATGAGGCTCTTCCACATCTCGTACAGCAGTTCATGGAAAGTTTCGCCCGAATCTATCAACACCTGCTCCATATCATCGAGCGAGATCTGCTTCGCCGCCAACTGGTTGCTGTACTCGTTCACTGTAGCCATTACTGGCTTCTTCTTTTCTTCGAATTCTTCTACCACTCTGTTTTGTGAGTTAGTGTTCATTATTCATTATTTCGCTACCTTACCTCATTACATTACAAATCATTAAAATTCATTCAATTGAAAAATACAGGCTAGTGATCAACGCCGCCATTTCATACATCCCTCTAGGTTCTTTTTCCTATAAAGTTTGATCTTGACCTACATCCGGAGCAGTAGATAACTCAGGATTATCTTCAACAAGATTTGGGTCCCTATCTACACCTAATTCGTATTCGGTGGTTTCTTGTTCGATTAACGTGTCGACTTCTTCCGTAAAATCTCTCAAGACTTCTTTAGGTTCTGTTTTTTTGCCATTTGCCAAGAGTTAAGAGATTTTAAACATACCATGCACATCCTCATCGCTATGTATTTTAGGTACCTACCTATAGGTTACTCATTGACTCCGCGTTCGAATCATCGATTGTGTTCAGCGGTTCTGTAGAATGGTGCGTACAAAATGAAATACGTACATTTTGCTTTCTTTGACACATTCCTCCAAAGCGTTGTCCACAAGATCTTTGAACAACTTAATCTCATTCTGCCTGTCGTTGTAAGCTTCTTGGGCGAACTCTACTAGATGAGCCATCGTTTCTATGTAGTTTTCTTTGTATCTGTGAAACGCAATTTACTAACTAAAGGGTTCAAAAATACTGAACTACAAATTCTGCAATCATGAAAAAAATAACACTGTTGGAGATTCATGTTGATTATTTTAGCCTGACATAAAAAAGTTTTTCGAACGTCTATTAGTCCGCAATATCGCAATAAATAGAAATGCGTTCTTATTATAGGTCAAAGTGGAGTATCATAGAATAAAATCACTTACTGATCAAAAAATCCTATGAGTTCACCTCCGAAACTGAGCAGAATCAAACCATCAGGATCTTTCTCAAACATGCTGTCCAAAAGCTCAGGTCCGCTGAGGTATTCCACGAAGGACATTGCGTAGAACTCTACCCTCGAGTCATAATCTTCTTTGGCTAATCTTTCTTTTTCTGTTTTCTCGTCTGCTTCATCCATTAGTCGTATGAGACCTCTGAAATTGGTACATGTTTATTCAATTAGTCTAAAGTACGATATGGTGATCTACGATATCAGATTTATGGTCTATCTTCATTCGTCTTAAGTATGAGACCTCTGAAATTGATACGAATATTTATTAAATTAGAAGCCCGATACGGCGATACCTATCAAAATTACGACGGCACGGTTTGGTGCAGTGGCTGAGCGATTGGACTGCTGCGCTGCATGTCGCGGGTCCGATCCCCGCACAGCACAAATATTTGTATGGCCTACAGATAGTTGTTTCAGGTCTGGGTATTTTTAACCGACTTCAAAAAAAGGAGGAGGTTATCAATTCGACTGTATTTTTTTTTTTTTTTTTTTTTTTTTATGTTTGTTCACTCATAACTTGCGACTGGGTGAACTGATTTTCATGATTCTTTTTTCATTTGAAAGCTGGTGCTTCCCGTGTGGTCCCATTGTCACCATTTCAATATCTGATGATGGGATCTTGTAGAAATCGGGGGAACTCTTCAATAAATAACAGCAGATTAACCGCGATTGTTGCTATAGCATATCTAAGCATTGTTTACGCCATCACACAACATAATATCACGCCTGTACTCACTACAAAGGTTATAAAAACTATTTGGTGAACATCTGATGAAGAACTTCGGAGATAGACAACGGAACTCCTCATTATATGATAGCAAATGGACTGGGATTGCTGAAATCTCATGTCTGTCTATTGTTTACACCAGTTCATAACATAACATCACGCCGGTACGTTGTGAAGGGGTAAGCACATGTGAACCACTAAAAAGTGAAAAATAAAAACTTTTTTACAAAAAATAAAACCGACTTCGACAAAAATAAAACACAAAAAAGTGAAAAATAAAAATCAGCTTCTGAAGTCGGTGGCAAAAACATGAAATCAAACAAACAAAGTCACCGACTTCAGAAGCTGATTTTTATTTTTCACTTTTTTGTGTTTTATTTTTGTCGAAGTCGGTTTTATTTTTTGTAAAAAAGTTTTTTTGTATGTGAGTTTTAAGGGGCCTTGTACAGACAAGGCTTGCGGAACTTTAGGCAATTTCGGTGCGATGCTATGTTTGTGTGCAGCGATAACACCGACGAACGCACACACGGGCATTTCGAGCGTTGAACTACGGTTGAAAAATTTGATCATTTAGACAATTATTATTTTAGGTGACTTATTTTTATACTAAGTAAGTACACGCGTACGGCTTTGAAAAAAGTCTGGAATGTGTGTTGTGTATAGGTACAGTATATCAATCAACATAAAAATGGTTCAATTTGGTGTTAGATGAATTAAAATAAAAAATTATGATATCTATTTTAATCACAGATTTTAATATTTGTTGTAAATTGGTTGTGAAAGCACTTTAGCACGTCAAAAATAAATAATGTTTCCGTCTCTTTTTAACCGACTTCTAAAAAGGAAGTAGGTTCTCTATTCGTATGTTTTTTTTTATGTGTGTCCGCGCATATCTCCGACAATTCTGGACCTATTTTCAAAATTATTTTTTTGTTTGAAAAGGTATACTCCCAAGGTGGTCCCAATGTCACCAAGTCAGTTTCTGATGATGGGAACTCTGAGAAATTGAGGGCAACCCTCGAATATCATAGGCGCACATAACGTTTTCCATACATTTTCAGAAGCTGTTCAAGTATTTGCGTCGGATAATCATAATTTCATGTGGCTGCGCTGATGACGGAAGATGCAACTCCTCAACGGTCAGGACTTGAAAGAAAATTCCTTCAAAATTATAGGTTCTCAATTCGTCGGCTAGGAAAATTCTTAGGTTTTTCCGTCATGGGTGTCGTTTTCATGGTTTTTGGGGTCGCTGATTACGAAAATGAGGTCAAAATGAAAATCCAAGATGGCGGTCAGGATTTTTTTTGGTTTTTCCGTCATGGGTGTCGTTTTCATTGTTTTTGAGGTCGCTGATTACGAAAATGAGACCAAAATGAAAATCCAAGATGGCGCCGACGAAAATTTTTGGTTTTTCCGTCATGGGTGTCGTTTTCATAGTTTTCGGGGTCGCTGATTACGAAAATGAAGCCAAAATGAAAATCCAAGATGGCGGCCAGGAAAATTTTTGGTTTTTCTGTCATGGGTGTCGTTTTCATGGTTTTTGGGGTCGCTGATTACGAAAATTAGGTTTAAATGAAAATCCAAGATGGCAGCCAGGATTTTTTTTGGTTTTTCCGTCTTGGGTGTCGTTTTGATGGTTTTTGGGGTCGCTGATTACGAAAATGAGGTCAAAATGAAAAACAAGATGGCGCCGACGAAAATTTTTGGTTTTTCCGTCATGGGTGTCGTTTTCATGGTTTTCGGGGTCGCTGATTACGAAAATGAAGCCAAAATGAAAATCCAAGATGGCGGCCAGGAAAATTTTTGGTTTTTCTGTCATGGGTGTCGTTTTCATGGTTTTTGGGGTCGCTGATTACGAAAATGAGGTTTAAATGAAAATCCAAGATGGCAGCCAGGAATTTTTTTGGTTTTTCCGTCTTGGGTGTCGTTTTGATGGTTTTTGGGGTCGCTGATTACGAAAATGAGGTCAAAATGAAAAACAAGATGGCGCCGACGAAAATTTTTGGTTTTTCCGTCATGGGTGTCGTTTTCATGGTTTTTGAGATCGCTGATTACGAAAATGATGTCAAAATTAAAATCAAGATGGCGCCGACGAAAATTTTTGGTTTTTCCGTCATGGGTATCGTTTTCATGGTTTTTGGGGTCGCTGATTACGAAAATGAGACCAAAATAAAAATCCAAGATGGCGCCGACGAAAATTTTTGGTTTTTCCGTCATGGGTGTCGTTTTCATGGTTTTTGGGGTCGCTGATTACGAAAATGAGACCAAAATAAAAATCCAAGATGGCGGCTTGGAAAATATTTGGTGTTTTAGTCATGGGTGTCGTTTTCATGGTTTTTGAGATCGCTGATTACGAAAATGATGTCAAAATTAAAATCAAGATGGCGCCGACGAAAATTTTTGGTTTTTCTGTCATGGGTATCGTTTTCATGGTTTTTGGGGTCGCTGATTACGAAAATGAGACCAAAATAAAAATCCAAGATGGCGCCGACGAAAATTTTTGGTTTGTCCGTCATGGGTGTCGTTTTCATGGTTTTTGGGGTCGCTGATTACGAAAATGAGACCAAAATAAAAATCCAAGATGGCGGCCTGGAAAATATTTGGTGTTTTAGTCATGGGTGTCCTTTTTATGGTTTTTGGGGTCGCTGATTACGAAAATGATGTCAAAATGAAAATCCAAGATGGCGGCTAGGAAAATAAAAATCAAAAATGGCGCCGATTAATTTATCTTGGATTTTCATTTTGACCTCATTTTCGTAATCAGCGACTCCAAAAACCATGAAAACGACACCAATGACGAAAAAACCAAAAATTTTCGTCGGCGCCATCTTGGACTTTCATTTTGGTCTCCTTTTCGTAATCAGCGACCCCAAAAACCATGAAAACGACACCCATAACGGAAAAACCAAAAATTTTCATCAGCGCCAACTTGATTTTCATTTTGACCTCATTTTCGTAATTAGCGACCCCAAAAACCATGAAAACGACACCCATGACGGAAAAACCGAAAATTTTCGTCGGCGCCATCTTGGATTTTTATTTTGGTCTCATTTTCGTAATCAGCGACTCCAAAAACCATGAAAACGACACCAATGACGAAAAATCCAAAAATTTTCGTCGGCGCCATCTTGATTTTCATTTTGACCTCATTTTCGTAATCAGCGACCCCAAAAACCATGAAAATGACACCCATGACTGAAAAACCAAAAATGTTCGTCGGCGCCATCTTGGACTTTCATTTTGGTCTCCTTTTCGTAATCAGCGACCCCAAAAACCATGAAAACGACACCCATAACGGAAAAACCAAAAATTTTCATCAGCGCCATCTTGATTTTCATTTTGACCTCATTTTCGTAATTAGCGACCCCAAAAACCATGAAAATGACACCCATGACTGAAAAACCAAAAATGTTCGTCGGCGCCATCTTGGATTTTTATTTTGGTCTCATTTTCGTAATCAGCGACCCCAAAAACCATGAAAACGACACCAATGACGAAAAAACCAAAAATTTTCGTCGGCGCCATCTTGATTTTCATTTTGACCTCATTTTCGTAATCAGCGACCCCAAAAACCATGAAAATTACACCCATGACTAAAAAACCTAAAATGTTTGTCGGCGCCATCTTGGATTTTTATTTTGGTCTCCTTTTCGTAATCAGCGACCCCAAAAACCATGAAAACGACACCCATGACGAAAAAACCAAAAATTTTCGTCGGCGCCATCTTGGACTTTCATTTTGGTCTCCTTTTCGTAATCAGCGACCCCAAAAACCATGAAAACGACACCCATAACGGAAAAACCAAAAATTTTCATCAGCGCCATCTTGATTTTCATTTTGACCTCATTTTCGTAATTAGCGACCCCAAAAACCATGAAAATGACACCCATGACTGAAAAACCAAAAATGTTCGTCGGCGCCATCTTGGATTTTTATTTTTCTCTCATTTTCGTAATCAGCGACCCCAAAAACCATGAAAACGACACCAATGACGAAAAAACCAAAAATTTTCGTCGGCGCCATCTTGATTTTCATTTTGACCTCATTTTCGTAATCAGCGACCCCAAAAACCATGAAAATTACACCCATGACTAAAAAACCAAAAATGTTTGTCAGCGCCATCTTGATTTTCATTTTGACCTCATTTTCGTAATCAGCCACCCCAAAAACCATGAAAACGACACCCATGACGGAAAAACCGAAAATTTTCGTCGGCGCCATCTTGGATTTTTATTTTGGTCTCATTTTCGTAATCAGCGACTCCAAAAACCATGAAAACGACACCAATGACGAAAAATCCAAAAATTTTCGTCGGCGCCATCTTGATTTTCATTTTTACCTCATTTTCGTAATCAGCGACCCCAAAAACCATGAAAATGACACCCATGACTGAAAAACCAAAAATGTTCGTCGGCGCCATCTTGGACTTTCATTTTGGTCTCCTTTTCGTAATCAGCGACCCCAAAAACCATGAAAACGACACCCATAACGGAAAAACCAAAAATTTTCATCAGCGCCATCTTGATTTTCATTTTGACCTCATTTTCGTAATTAGCGACCCCAAAAACCATGAAAATGACACCCATGACTGAAAAACCAAAAATGTTCGTCGGCGCCATCTTGGATTTTTATTTTGGTCTCATTTTCGTAATCAGCGACCCCAAAAACCATGAAAACGACACCAATGACGAAAAAACCAAAAATTTTCGTCGGCGCCATCTTGATTTTCATTTTGACCTCATTTTCGTAATCAGCGACCCCAAAAACCATGAAAATTACACCCATGACTAAAAAACCTAAAACGTTTGTCGGCGCCATCTTGGATTTTTATTTTGGTCTCCTTTTCGTAATCAGCGACCCCAAAAACCATGAAAACTACACCCATAACGGAAAAACCAAAAATTTTTGTCAACGCCATCTTGATTTTCATTTTGACCTCATTTTCGTAATCAGCGACCCCAAAAACCATGAAAACGACACCCATGACGGAAAAACCAAAAATTTACGTCGGCGCCATCTTGGATTTTTATTTTGGTCTCATTTTCGTAATCAGCGACCCCAAAAACCATGAAAACGACACCCATGACGAAAAAACCAAAAATTTTCGTCGGCGCCAGCTTGATTTTAATTTTGACATCATTTTCGTAATCAGCGACCTCAAAAACCATGAAAACGACACCCATGAGGGAAAAACCAAAACTTTTCGTCGGCGCCATCTTGATTTTAATTTTGACATCATTTTCGTAATCAGCGACCTCAAAAACCATGAAAACGACACCCATGACGGAAAAACCAAAAATTTTCGTCGGCGCCATCTTGATTTTCATTTTGACCTCATTTTCGTAATCAGCGACCCCAAAAACCATGAAAATTACACCCATGACTAAAAAACCTAAAATGTTTGTCGGCGCCATCTTGGATTTTTATTTTGGTCTCCTTTTCGTAATCAGCGACCCCAAAAACCATGAAAACTACACCCATAACGGAAAAACCAAAAATTTTTGTCAAGGCCATCTTGATTTTCATTTTGACCTCATTTTCGTAATCAGCGACCCCAAAAACCATGAAAACGACACCCATGACGGAAAAACCAAAAATTTACGTCGGCGCCATCTTGGATTTTTATTTTGGTCTCATTTTCGTAATCAGCGACCCCAAAAACCATGAAAACGACACCCATGACGAAAAAACCAAAAATTTTCGTCGGCGCCATCTTGATTTTAATTTTGACATCATTTTCGTAATCAGCGACCTCAAAAACCATGAAAACGACACCCATGACGGAAAAACCAAAACTTTTCGTCGGCGCCATCTTGATTTTAATTTTGACATCATTTTCGTAATCAGCGACCTCAAAAACCATGAAAACGACACCCATGACGGAAAAACCTAAAATTTTTCTAGCCGACGAATTGAGAACCTCCTTTTTTTAAGTCGGTTAATGAGATTTACCGTCTATCATCAGTTCAACCTAATAAGCCTGAAAGAATAGAACTATCGATCCATAGGTACGTATAATTTTGAAGGAATTTTCTTTCAAGTCCTGACCGTTGAGGAGTTGCACCTTCCGTCATCAGCGCAGCCACATGAAATTATGATTATCAGACGCAAATACTTGAACAGCTTCTGAAAATGTATGGAAAACGTTATGTGCGCCTATGATATTCGAGGGTTGCCCTCAATTTCTCAGAGTTCCCATCATCAGAAACTGACTTGGTGACAATGGGATCACCTCCGAAGGAAACCCTTTCCAAGACAAAAAGAATTTTGAAAATCAGTCCACAATTGACGGAGATATTCGCGGACATACAAACACGAATAGAGAACCTCCTCTTTTTTGGAGGTCGGTTAAAAATATATATCGAAGTACAATAACTAGCAAAAAAAACATGTTTGATCAAAATAAATAAGTGTATCAAATTGTGGTAATCGGCTTACAATCTCGAAAATATGTTTACGAAAAACACGGGAGCGTTTGTGACACAAAGCGATACGTCCGTCCTTTGGCAGTGGCCGATTCGTACTGGCGAGATAGAGTTTGCGCGGTCGATAATATAGTTAACTTTGGATTCAATTTACGAAATGAAATTATAGTTTATTGATAAAATAAAAATACGATTCTATTAGAAGATTACCTTAAAATTAATACGTAGTTTTTAAATTTTCTTTAACGTGATTCTAAGGTATAGAAAAAAAATCTTATTTGTCGAGACATTTTGTAAAAATTGCGATGTTTTAACATTTTTTTTCTGCTATATTTTGTATTGAAGTCGAAAATGTGACAAATAGGTCCGCTAGTAGACCATACGGTGGTGTTATTTATATTTTTTTTAATGTTTAAAATCGTTTGTAGTGTTATGTTCGGCTAAGCCAAACGTAACTCGATCGGTATTTGAGCGGAAAAGGGCTTTTGAATACGGGTGATTGTCATTAATATAAACATTATTTTGAAAATTATTGAAACCTATCCACCAGAAATAGAACTCGTCTCTTATAAAAGCTAAAAGGAAGCTTCAAATTCTTCATAGATTTCCCACACCAAGCGATCAAAATTGATCAAAATGAGATGATTTTGTGGAAGGAGCCTGGAGGAATTCCTAGTGTGGGGCCAAGTAAAAAAAAAACTAAAATATCAATCTGAAAGGCAAATAGGGTGCGTCTTACTTCGATAGGTAGATATTTTTACCTGAATTTAGAAATACCACTTTCTCTCTCGGCGTCAGTAATAATCTTATAGTCCAGGTAAGTGACCCTTTTGAGAGCACCCCTGAGGAATTCATAGCAAATGGGATCATCGCAACATGGGTTGCCTTTGAAGCTTACTGAACGCAACATTCGAAATCTACGGAGGTACGCCATCTGGGAAAGAGGTGGACTGGTGGAAGATTTGTATTCATCATTACAGTGAATTATTAAAATACTGACGAATAAAAAAGTTTTAGTCAAAAACAATTTACAACTAGCTACAAAGTTTGTTACTTGAAGACTGAAGTTGTAATTGCAAAGTCAATTGAATAAGGCGCTCTAGTCTTTAGATAACGACCCTTGAATGGCAAAAATTACCAAGCGATATTGTGATGAATGCTTTGATTTTTTGCCTTTCAAGCGTCGTTATGTAAAGTTATTAATTGTGTAATACCAAATTACCAATCTACCATAGTTACAAACCTCCTTGTAATCTTCTATTTTATTATCTCCAATGCTGAATACAAGAAGTTTCTCCAACTTCTCAAGGTTTTCTAATTTCCGGATTTTATTATGAAATAATGTTAAAACCTCTAAATTCACCAACTCCTCTAAATTTTCTATGACCTCTATTTTATTGAACGACAGGTCTAGTTCATTAAGTCCTGTCAGCAGTTCCAAGTGCTCAATTTTCTCGATTAAATTGTGGGCTAAAGTTAGCTTAGTTAAAGATTTTAGCATCCAAAGGTGGTCTATGCGCAGAATCTTTTGGAACTCCAGTCTGACTTCTACCGCCTCGTCTAGATGTACACCTTCCTCAGCGAAAAGTCTTCCAGCCTCTTCGGTTGGTCCTAAATTCAAAAGTTGACTTGTTTTACAGCTATTCAATAGCCGACCAAGCATCTAACAAGTGAATAGCCGACAAGCATCTAACAAGAGCGTCTGCAGAAAACTTCTGATTCACTATCCTGCCCCTATCCCAATTTATTTTAAGTAGGCGCAGCATGTATTCCTCTTCACAGAAGTATAGTTCTGCTGCATCTCAGCAGTTACCTCCTTCCTTCTTCTAGCCATATCATCCTACACGCAGTAGATCTATCTTTTTTTGGTCGTCCTTTACTCCTTTAGCCATCCGCATTTATACCTACTCAAACCTTTCCCCACGACATTTTCCTCAGTTCATCTCATCACATCTACCATGCATCTACCCATCACTACTCTCAAAAGCGGTGCAGGAAAACATCGTGAGAAAAATTGGTATGTCCTAGGAGCATAATTTCGAAGGCATGTGACACCTACCAACCCACAATAGGCCCGCGTGGTGGATTATAGCCCATTCTCTCTCAAAGAGAGTAGGCCTGTGTCCCAGCAGTGGGAGCAAAATAGGCTTATGGTGACATCTACCCCATACTATGACAATCGATTAAACACACCACTTCATCATCAGTTTCAGTCATCGATGCCGCTTTCGGACTTCAGTCCTCGGACTTCGGACCTTCTGATTAGTAACGAAAAAGAAAATAAAAGGTTTTTAACTTACCTACCGTTTTCTAAAATACATCTTATGAGCATAGCATTGTCTATTACACCCGGTTCTGTATCGGGGTGAATTATGAGGCTATTTAGGTTTCGCTTCTGTGCGACCTTTGTTTGGGACATTATAAATTATATAGAATTCACTATAATCAGACAGAGCAACAATAAATAAATTAATTCCAACAGTAAATAAATATTGTTGACGTTGCTATGGTTATAATGAAATTGCTTTTTATTCCTTAAAATGTTGCAAGCCAGTCATCCAGAGAATTTTCACTAAATAACAGTTAATTTATTTATTCAACCTGCCATTCGAAAATCACTAAATTATTGTTAGTTAAAAAAATATTTAAACTTTACCGCCAATCCGTAAAAGCTAGGTCCAAAACAGCATCAATTTGATTTGAGTTTGCGTTTTTTAAATGTTGTTTTGGTTTTATGTAGTGATTAAGAACATAAAGAAATAATAAATATAATTCAATAAATTATAAAATTCATTCAAATTAAATAATAACAAACATAGTCGTTTTAGCAAGTTAATGAGTATTTCTGAACGAATGATTGTTAAAATTGCAGCTTGCTTAAGCTTGACAGCTGCGCGTATTTTTATCTGTGAATTGCGTTTTTGGTGACAAGTGAAATCGGTGAAATCATTTTGTTAGATACTTGATTAATTTCCAAAGATGTCTTTCTTTGGTGTAGGGAATCCTTTTTCCACGCCTGTGGGTCAAAAAATAGGTGAGAATACAATAGATTTGTTTTTTATTAATCAGTACTCTACAGTCTAACAAGATATTGTACCTTAGGTTCCATTTCTTTTTGTTGCGCACTCTACGATCTCAATTTCTCTTTGTTGTGGTGTCACGGTAACTTAATGTTAGGCAATTTTATTGATAGTACTTCGGGTACCCTACAATGCAATGGTCTTATAATTTTTGTGCGCCGTATATTATGAAGTAGATGTTAATTACTTTGACCCTATAAGTACTGAAATATTATTCCAGAACAAGCGACAGATGGATCCTTACCGTCGGAAAACTGGGCCCTTAATATGGAAATATGTGATATCGTGAACAGCAGCACAGATGGGCCCAAGGATGCTATTAAGGCTATTAGAAAGAGGTTGACTCAAAGTGCAGGAAAGAATTACACAATTGTCATGTACACTCTTACTGTTCTTGAAACCTGTGTGAAAAACTGTGGAAAATCTTTTCATATTCTGGCCTGCCACAAGGAATTCATATCTGAATTGGTAAGTAGTTTTATTACTTCTTTGCTGTAAGAAGAGCAGAATTTAATCATTAATAAAATCAGCAATAGTAACATCAAAACAAGGCAAATACAAAATATAATGCCCTAACATAAAATCTGTTAGTGTCAATGTATGCATCTGATAAGCGCTACTAAGATTATAAATCTTAAAGACCAATTACATTGAGACAGAGAGAACCTATCTTCACTACTCTTAAACTATGGTAGAAACCCATCCCCACTCATTCCCATGGGTAATAGACAGAGAGGTATGGTACACTCACACATAACGGATAAACTTGTTAGGTACTACCAAACAACAAGACCTACCTTGTTGTTTGGTAGTTAGGTATTAAGATTGAAAAGTATTTTTAATCTTTTCTACATCTCCCTCTACTCATTTATGTAATCTTCATGTACAATAATGGTACATAAATGTATTAAGTGCATTTACCAGGCACTTTCGACCAATCACCTGTAGTTTAAAATCAATCAATCTATATTATAAAACAAAGTCGTGTTTGTTACAACACTTATTACTCGAGATCTGCTGGACCAATTTTCATGGTTTTTGATTCGTTGGATTTGTCTCCGCCCCGAATAGCAGAATACATCTTAAAAACAATGAAAAGAAAAAAATAAAAAAAAAAGCCTAAATATCTCAGCTAAAAAGTAAAACTACATTCATTGACTGTTAGGCGGTACGAAGTTCGCCGGGTCAGGTAGGGTAGTAGGTAGGTAGGGTAGTAGGTAGGTAGGGTAGTAGGTAGGTAGGGTAGTAGGTAGGTAGGGTAGTAGGTAGGTAGGGTAGTAAGTAGGTACGGTAGTAGGTAGGTAGGGTAGGAAAAAGAGCATTGCAATGCATGCCGGGAACAGCTAGTAAATTAATAATTCTGATACTTAACCATTATAAATACAAATAATAACAATTAACCATCAGCACAAGATTGTGAAACTATTAAATAATAACATTTTAATAGACACTGCTCACTTTAACACATGAATCATGTAGAAGATAAATAGGTAAACATTGATATCACTTAAACTAATGATGTAATATAACACGAATTTTGTAGCTAATTTCAAGGGTTACATTATTTTTTGGTATGGACCCCTAATTATTTTTCTAAAATAAAAGTATCCTAAGTTAGACCTTATAACATCAGCTAGCTGCCAGTGAAAGTCCTGTCTAAATCGGTCAAGCTGTTTTGGAGATCAGCTGGAACAAACAGACAAAAAATTAAAAGAAATGTGTTTTTGTTTCGAGTATAGTAGGTAAATCATTTCACAAGTATTCAGTTTAAAAAAGTTGTTATGATATAGACAGACGCTTCCATTTTATATATTTATATAGATTGTTTCTATCTTCTTATGACTCATTTGCTCCTTTAATATCTCAGTTTTATAGTTCAACTGATAACAAGTTTTATGTCTTGAATGTTAATCTGCAGTGTTGCCTTGTTTTGATATGACTTTGATCCAAGACTAAATAGAATATAATAGTCACACCATGCCAGTTTCTAGACAAATGCAAGTAGATTTTGGCCAAGAACTTTTCATATAAAAAAGGAGTCATTTATGAAGATTATGTTCCTATGGAAAGTCACTGGCACAAACTTATTACCTACCTATGTTGTTAGCATCTATCTGCCACTTTTCCTGTTCTAAATATTGTAATTCCTAGCTTTGACATAAGTCTCTCAATAAAATATGATTTCTCCAGTTTACTGGAAAAGATTATGAGATTGTACACAGTGTGTTTTGTTATAGATGCTGTACTGCATAGAATAGTCTCTGTTGTAGTCAAAAATCATGTCCTGAATTCTTTTAAATTTATTTATTTAAACTTCATGCACAAAAGTGGTAGGCGGACTTAATGCCGCAAGGCACTCTCTACCAATCAACCTTAGGGTCAAATAGGACAGCATTGTGGTACAGTACAAAAATAAATTAATTAGGAGAATACTAAAAATACTAATATATTAGTTTATAAGGCAAATTCAAGCCATTTGATATTTAACTAAGTAAAAAAACATACCTAAAGTTAGTATACATAATGTAGTCTACACTGTTTCCTTAACATTAGTCATTTACCTATAATGATTCATAGGTCCCTACCTACCTTGTATGCATGTGTTATGGTTACAATGTTATGCAATAATGAGACTGCATTAATTATAACATCATGGCTTACGTTATAAATACATTTGGTTACTAAACATATTTGACAAAGTAACAATAATGATTCCAGTTATATTTTTGATGTCTTTGAACTGTAAATTGTTTTTTATTCTAAGTTAATTGTTACAATTTAGATTCTAAAACCTGTTTAATGAAATGATGGTCATACACTTCAAATCTTGTTACTTAATGGTTTTTTAAAAGCTTTGTTTCTTAATATTTATTTAAAAAACGTTAGATTGTTATTTGTAAGAAGTTTAAAATAAAGGTCGTAAACCCCAGATAAAGGCAACAAGTTTATCTCCTGTGATTCAGGCCATCATAACTTGCGAAATACGAGTACTTACACCACTACTTTTACCTTTTGAGGAATTCAGAAGCAATGCTATGTTTATATTTAATGACATTTCGTGGAACTTTACGTCCACAACTGTTTTAGTTTCATATATTATTTACAAATAAACTTGTTCTTTGCCTCATAGCCGAACATGTCACATTATGAATGTGCATATTTATCCAAACAAGTTTAATTAACACATATCTACGTGTGTATCTATTTGTAGAAAGGTAACTCAGTGCAATTTGAGAAAATATAAAATTACACCTTGATATTAACCTTTTTTTTTGGCTGTTGGGACATCATTAAATATCCCCTCCCGCTCTTGGGCAGAGCGAAAGGGAGTGTCAGACTTCTAATGACTAAAAATCACCCATGTTCCTTCTTCGCCCTTCATGTCGAGGTCGCGGTATCTCTTGTGAACAACCCGCAGCCCCGGCGGGACCTAGATATTAAAAGCTTGTGTTTAAACGCCTACCAGAAAAGAACCTATTTTACTACCAAAAAAATTCGAAATGCCGGCCAGTGTTAACTGCAGACCAAATATTTTATATTATCAATAAATAGATGTCACCAGTATTGTATTTCACGACTTTCAATTTATCTCCATGACGCGCGCTCGCTTCGCTCGCATATTAAATAACACTAATATCTTCGGTCCCCGAAGTGCCGGGCCTCCGCCGGCCTCCTTCGTCGGCCTACGGCCCGGTGCCCATGCCGCCCATAAAGGATACTGTCGCGAGACGGTCGTATTATAATTTTGGTTAATTGATTTGGTGAAAATCTCGACGTCTTCGGACAAAATTAGATTCTTTCCATTCATACAGTATTGAGAATAGAAGGTTACTTGGGCAATCCTAGCAGAAACCAGAGAGGATTGTATTCGCGAGCGCAGCGAGCGAAAAATTTTTTGCCATTTCGCCTCAGATCAATCTAGATCGCTTCGATTTCGGGGAAGGTGAGGAGGTTCCCCGAGATGAGTTAGAAATGTCAATGTCCACATATCTTCCCGTGGGTGTCGTAAGAGGCGACTAAGGGACTTACCAGAGAATGGGCAGCAGCGTTCTCTGTGTCTTTGTAACAACCATACTGCGATCGCCAACCCGCCTGCCAAGCGTGGCGATTATGGCAAACCCCCCCAAAAATGCCTGGGGGAGGCCTATGTCCAGCAGTGGACGTCTTTTGGCTGAAATGATGATGATGATTTGGTGAGAATTTATCCATTTTGGTAGGCAAAAAGAATATAAATACAATACAACACGTACAATTATTCTGATGAGTGTCTAATTATTTTGAAACTTAAAACGTTGTTCTTTAGGCACCTCAGTATAGAGTGGGTTTATTTTATTTGAAGTTAAAATATTTTATTTAGTACTTTACTGTACTTTAATCTAGGGTCTAAAAATCTTTTTTGGTGAGCATTTAAATTGTAGCCGATATTAAACTGACGTTGAAGTTTGGCCCTTATGAGCACCTGCCAAGGTTGCAGAATTAGTTCGAAATAGTTACCGCGGCCCTAGAACACAAAGGTCAGAAGAAGCAACACGGATGTGTTTTAGTCAGTAAGAATATGACACTCCCTATAACTACTCCGCCCAGAGCGGGAGGATTCATTTGATGATTTCACACTGTAAAATAAAAAAGAAAGTTCCTGAATAGCTTTAATCCTGACTTCCTGATGGCCGATGGGGCCGAAAAGTACTGGAATGGCGACCGCGAACCGGAAGACGTTGCGTTGGAAGGCCTCCCACTAGGTGGACCGATGACCTGGTCAAGGTTGCAGGAACCCGCTGGATGAGAGACGCACGGGACCGGTCAATGTGGCGACGCCTGGGGGAGGCCTATGTCCAGCAGTGGACGTCTTTTGGCTGAAATGATGATGATGATGATGACTTCCTCAGTACCTACTAATCAACGTCGAATGTTTATGAAAACTGTGATGACATTTGTTTTTTTTTTGTAGGTAAAGCTTATTGGACCCAAGAATGATCCTCCAACTGTGGTCCAAGAGAAGGTTCTCAGCCTTATCCAGTGTTGGGCTGATGCTTTCCAGAATCAGCCTGACTTACAGGTAAAGAAATATCCTACTAATATTAAAAACGCGAAAGTTTGTAAGTATGTATGGATGGATGGATGGATGTTTGTTACTCTTTCACGCAAAAACTTCTGAACAGATTTGAATTTAATTTGGTAGACAGATAGTTTATAACCTGGATTAACACATAGGATAGATTTTATCCCGATTTTATCTTCCCGTGGGATAATTTCCGAGTTGTAGCGGGCGAAGCCTATGGCAACTACTTGTCTAAGAATATTTTTAATTCATATCCTCCCGTCCGCTAATAAATCTCCAGGAGATTTATAACAATGGCTTTTTAATTGTGTCTATAATAAGCCGTATGAGCTCTTAGTAAACTAAGTATTAAATGAATCCGAATTTACGTAGATCCTATGACGACCGTCTTCGTTATTGGTCTCTTCGTATGTCTAGTCGTCTGGTGATCGCTAACGCGACTGCTAAACGTGAGGTCCTGCGATCAATTCCCAGGTCGGGCAAAGTGTTATTGGGTTTTCCCGTCAGGAATTTCTCAGTAGCAGCCACTGAGTCTGAATTTGTGCCATGCCCGGCTGATAACAATAGGCTCACCCTCTGTTACATTACTTAAACATAACTGGCGAAAAGTAGGTGTACTAATATGGGGTACACCTCTGTCCTCTACCCAAACCTTCGGGGATTACAGGCGTGATGTTATGTTAATGTATTGGGTTTAAAGGAGAATGCCAGCGGCACTATGGGCAAATGTACTCAATTCAACATTGTTGTGTCTTCATCAAATCATCTTTAAAATACTGGTTGGCATGTCTAAATACTACCTCAGAAGATTGAACACAATAGACAATGGCATTTTCGAGATATTTACAAAAATGAAATGACTATTTTTAGGTTACGCTCAACCAAAAATTAGTTGAAAAAACTATTTGAAAGGGTCTGAATGGGATTACGAGTGAGCTTTGTGTCTTTAAAGCATATTTTTGTAAAATCTGTTACGGTTTAGCTATTTCAGGTCGCCCGTGTCTGGTGACCACCTGTGACTAACTCACCAAGTCTAACTGATTTTGATTTTGAGCATTTTAAAATCATATTCTCGTGTTTCATGAAATTGCAAAGCATGGAAGAAATCATTACTAAGATAATCAATCGCTCAGTGTTATTTTTGTAGATACTATTCAAATCTTAACCTTATGAACGCCACAGTCAAGTATAGACGCAAGCCAAAAAGTACCTTAAGTCGACAGACTTAAGGTACTTTTTTGCTTGTTCGGCTTGTCGTCTATACGTGACTGGCGCTCAAAAGGTTAAGGTAGTGGAAATCATGAAATTGTCTTTGTAAGTAGGGTGGAAAGGGAAAACACACAATACTAAATACAATAAATGAAAGAATGATTATTTCTGGATTTTATTTATTTTATTCATCAAAAAATAGTGTATCCAAAAATGGAGCTGGAACACTAACATTGTTATTATAACGTCCCCAGCTTAAATAGGTACCATACTATGCACATTAAATGCACACAGCAACCTTCAGTTCTTCTCCGTCCCAAAAGTTGTTATTCAAATGGATATTGCGCATCCGGGCACTCTAAGGAACATAATTATATTTTGTGGCGCCGCGCTGTATCAATAATCCTTTAACTATTGATGATACCAATAGACGCTCATTATTGTTGCGTTTGGTGTGGCAGCGTGACACGTTTATAATATGTTCTTGAATTAACCTTATTAACAATCCATAATACTGATCGACCAGGGCTCTGGCAGGAGGATTGATTGGAATGTTAAAATCTTGTTCAATATGTATCTGAGATCGGTTTTGGGTAGCAGAATCTTCCACTCAGTCAGCATCGTGAGTTTTTCTGGTTGCAGTTATCCAGCATGTTCGGCAAACGCTTTCCAGACGTGACACCTGTAGATCAATACAATGACTTATTTATAATTTGACCAGCCTATATATATACAATCACTAGTAAGATAACAGTAAACAGTGTGGACTAGTGTGGTACGCAAGGGAATTCGTAGCTGATAGGCTAGAAAATATAACGTAATCAAAATAACGTATATAATCAGAATAACGTGAAAAAATAACGTCCTCAATCGTATGTGTATAAAAAAATATTATTTATTACCTGATGAGATAGTACCCCTCGCAGTAATAATTAATTATTTGTGGGCAGTCTAATGGCACTCGGTGAGTTCTTGATCTCAGTACGGAAACCCCACAGCCGTAGCAGACGGCCGTTTGTCCTACTGCAGGTGTCAACTGTCCCTGGGATGTGAGTGTATTTTGCAACAGTGTAACACACTCCTGACACAATGTGCCTTCGGTTGACAGCTGAAAAAAAAACATATTTAAACAATTATATTTCTGTGCAACTAATCTTAAATGATAGGTACCTACTACATACAATTAATATCCTCGAATACACACTGATTAAGATAAACCATCTTAGTTATTAAGTTGTTTATTAACAACACATCAGTATGAGGTTCCTACCTAGATAAATTAAAATCCGGTAACTCAACTGGTCCGTGTAGTGTCGGACGTAAAGAATAGCACCATCCCATATCTTCCCGTGGGTGTCGTAAGAGGCGACTAAGGGACTTACCAGAGAATGGGCAGCAGCGTTCTCTGTGTCTTTGTAACAACCATACTGCGATCGCCAACCCGCCTGCCAAGCGTGGCGATTATGGCAAACCCCCCCCAAAAATGCCTGGGGGAGGCCTATGTCCAGCAGTGGACGTCTTTTGGCTGAAATGATGATGATGATGAACTCAACTGGTGAGGTGAGAAACTAACACACACATGGATTTTACTTGTTATTTGGTACATAAACATAAAAGTACAGTTCCTAAATAAAAAACACCATTCTACATTAAAAGACAATGTTTACTCTTACCGGTGTTGGTGAGATCCAGACTCGTAAAATGTTCATGATGTTATTCCGAATCTCCGACAACATACGTCTGTGCATAAGTTGCGTTAATCTCAAAGAGCAGTTGAGACATACACAGTTGCATTCGCCATGATCACAACACAAAAAGTCCTGTATTTAGTTATAAACAACACACACGGTGCAGCGGCGTTAGAAGTGTGTTTATTGTCAATGGGTTGGCAGCATTAACGGAGTAACTAAAAGCTTCGACTCGAAGCACACACAATGTAACAAAACCAGCAAAAATAACATACCGTCGTAATGTATTGTAAAAATATGACAAACGCACAATAAATGTTAATGTACCCGCACTACGAGTAACATAATCCCTAGTATTGTCAGGTGATAGTAAAAAATGGCGTACTATGACGTCGGAAATATAAAAGTACTCATTTATTGTTTGTTAAACTATGCCATTGTAAATAATCGTTAATACTTATTTAAAAAATGTATTTTTATTTTAGATAATTAATGCCGTTAAAGGTTTTGATGCACAAGTCTTTTATCAAGAGTACTGTACGCGGGCATTCTCCTTTTATGCATTCGTCGCGTTGTTGTAAATACATAAATTCATACTCATAGTTCTGTATCAGTATATTGAGAAGGTCATAACTTTCAATTGCTTCGCCAATTCAGCTTCAATTGTATAGGTCATCAGCAATGAACATAACAATTTGAATAGCAAAATCATGTTCCGAGGAGATTATTTTGCCGCTTTTTCTTTTATGAAAGTGTTTGCTGTACATGTACCGACGCGACGTGTGCTTTAATTGGTTACAAAATACGTACGTTACTAGTCATTTTAATAAGAGAGGAACACCCAATTAGTGGCGTTGACTGTACATTTCTATTGCCTGTTAAACATTATGTAATATCAAAAAATACTCACTTTAATCTCGGTTATTGTGATGAAGATTCTTGATATTATTCTATTAAACAAATGAGGAAGAAGAGACCCCAACATGGCTAGGCACATGATGATGAAATGACGCTTTCAGATACATATTTTTATGAATTATTCTATCATCCATTATTTGTTCAGTCTCGTGATATCAGAAAGAGCATTTCAGCGAATTGATTTGTCCTCATACAATCAGCGTCCTATTGTTTTATATTCAAATGTTTCCTTACCGTCTCTTATCGGGATCACACGTGAGATTTTTCCCATTGGGTATTTTAGTGTAAATACGGAAATCTGTGTGTATAGGTACTCTTAATTATTTTTTACATATATATGGTTAAATATTATTGTGTATGATTGGGTGAGATGACGAGTAATAGATAAGTATGGAAGAAGAATGGGCCTCATCAGAAAGCTCAAAGTCACCCAAAGGGCAATGGAGAGGGCTATGCTCGGAGTTTCCTTGCGCGATCGAATCAGAAACGAGGACATCCGCTTGAGAACCAAGGTTACCGACGTAGCCCGAAGAATCGCCAAGTGGCAATGGGCAGGGCACATTGCTCGCAGAACGGATGGCCGATGGGGCCGAAAAGTTCTGGAAAGGCGACCGCGAACCGGAAGACGTTGCGTTGGAAGGCCTCCCACTAGGTGGACCGACGACCTGGTCAAGGTTGTGGGGACCCGCTGGATGAGAGACGTACGGGACCGGTCAATGTGGCGACACCTGGGCGAGGCCTATGTCCAGCAGTGGACGTCTTTTGGCTGAAATGATGATGATGGAAGAAGAAGACATTTTGCGCCGACCCTAAATGAATTTTGATACGGACAAGAGAATGATGATAATATTGTGTAAGATGTAGCCATATTTAAATGGAGAAACAGTAGTGATAACAGTTATATATTATGACTGGCCTGTTGGTCTAGTGGTTAGTGACCCTAACTGCTATGCCGGAGGTCGTGGGTTCGATTCCCACCCAGGACAAATGTTTGTGTGATGAGCACGATCATTTGTTCTGTGTCTGGGTGTAATTTATCTATAATATGTATGTATTTAGAAATATATAAGTATGTTTATCAGTTGTCTAGTACCCATAACACAAGCTCTGCTTAGCTTGGGACTAGATGGCGTTGTGTGATAGTTGTGGAATATTAGTTGTGGAATATTATTATTTGCCGAGACCCTCATGAGATTGGTTGAGATTCGTCTCAACCCTCTTCCCCCTTAAACATCTCGCGTAATTAATAGGCGTCCATAAAACTGCGATGCGCAAACTTTCTAGTGGCGAGACCCGTCGAAGGTCTTATGTTAAGCAACCTTACTGAGATCCGCTAGCCATGAGGAACTGTCAACTATACAATACACAACTTAAGTCCTTGTTTAAACGTTTCCTCAGTTCAATGTCCCTAACCACACCAATCTTATTACACCACTATCTAATAAAACAGCTTAAACGTTAATCCAATTAATGGTTGTGACTCAACTCACCTATATACTAGCTGTTGCCAGCGGCTTCGCCCGCTACAACTCGAAAGTTATCCCACATGAAGATAAACTATCCTATGTGTTAATCCAGGTTATAAACTATCTGTTACCAAATTTTATCCAAATCCGTTCAGTAGTTTTTGCGTGAAAGAGTAACAAACATACGCACTCACAAACTTTCGCCTTTATAATATTAGTGTGATAGTATTAGTGCCCTGGCCCTGCTTCGGTTTTCCCGACTTCACAAAACATCGTTTGTTTTTTTTTAATACAAGGTGTAAAGGCTTTACCAAAAAATATTGCATAAACAGATGGCATGAAAAACCACTTTTATTATACTAATGGATAGATGTCCTGGTACATAGTATATTTGACAAGTGAATTACTGTATCGTTATATTAAAGGCATCGAAATTATAATTTAGCGTTATATCGGATATTTTATGACATCGCGTGAATTAATCCGATTACTGAATACGATAGTCCAAATCATTTTAATAATATCGAAACATGAAACATTGCATTATTTGTAAATTTTGTAATAGTTGTCTCATTTAAAAAGTACATTTTATGATTGTAGTCGATTGAGGACAATTGTTCCGACTAAAATGCATAACCGTTTAGCCACATTGTTTCCTTAGGCAGAGGCATTATCTATGATTACATATATAAAACCTTGGCACCGACCTAGCCTGCCAGTTATAGTACAAGTTGTATAATATATAAATATTTGTTCAGGGCCCCATCCTACCCTAAGGGAATATCCATTGATTTACAAAGTAATGGAGTATCTAGGGGATTAGACAAATACACAAAAGAAACAAGATTTAAATCGTTTGATGTGCTCTTACAGTCCTTAAAAAGTGGCACACATCTTGCATAGAACGAAGAAAATCTTATGGAAGATAACCATACGATTGTCAATTTGAGTGAGCGAAACAATACCATGCAAATAATGTTATCGCGTTCTTAATCTTAAATCTGATGCAATCTTATGATTTAAATCTTTTGATTTAAAGATTAATATTATTCGGTTCTTCTTTCTCAACCTTTTTATTTTAATCATCATGTCTACTGCTACAAGTATCTCCATTGTTTCAGGGTGTTGTGCAAATCTACACTGAGCTGAGGACCAAAGGAGTGGAGTTCCCCATGACAGACCTGGATGCAATGGCGCCTATTTTCACACCGCAGAGGGTATGTATCATTCGCCAGTGATAACTGGAAAATTATCTCGATATCTACAGTTTATCAGGCTTATACTCATCGTCACGATAACTGAAACGAAATGAGTCAGTCGGATTCAATATGTCGGTATATACCGGGTAAAAAGTTTAATCGTTGATCTTAGAATTACTTCTACATATTATCAGTGATTTGTGACTTAGTGCAAAGGTAATCTACGGGAACCTAGTGATAAAAGTATTTGACGGCCTTGTTCATACGGTAATAAGTATAACATTATGAAAGGAGATGGCTAAATTCAGTTAGGACGACTGAACCAAGCATGTATAAACATGGCACCTAGCAAAATGCAACGCTTAATAGCTGAATATTAGTATTTCATTTAAAAAACACTTTCGGAAGTTGATCGTAAGTTGAAAATCCTGAAAATAAAATCGTTTAGCTCCTACGTCAATACGTATAAAACTGCAAACAAATGTCATTGGTATGAACTTTTACTTAGGCATTTGGATGTATCTGCATTGAAATTGATATAATTGTATTATAGACTAAACGAGCCACCCCGATTTCGCATCGTGGTACTTTAGTAAATATACACAAAGGGGTTGCACCTAAAAATGTAATACAACGGCCTTTCTGCAATCCGCGCAAAAATTACTCCCACCCGCGTTTTTTCTCTTGTAAAACCTAACGGACTCATCCAAATGAGTAAAATAAAGACGGTTTTCACAGACAATGTCCATAGGTGGTGTTCTGTCTGTGTCGAGTAGCGAGAGGTCCGTAAGTAGGCGAGCGAGGGTCATTGAAAATCCAAAATAAAAAATCCAAACGAACATGCAAACGGCAAAGCGTTCAAACGACATCTGACATTATGACGTTTGACGTTTGATTTTTATAGAGATGGGATTGAAATTCAAGTGTAACAGAATCGATAAAATAATAATCTAAAGTTTTTCACATAAAAAATATTGAAAATAAAACAGCAAAAATGTGAATGACTTTATTCTTTTCTGTTATTCTTACCTAAAAATGAAGCCGGAGCGGATAACGTGTTCTGGTCTCTCGCCCATCCTAGATACCAGATCACTGTCATTACATGACAGCAACAGCCCAGAGTTCTGTTCCCCACATTACAGCTGCAGTAATATGACAGAATGTCATCCAGAGGATTATTTGTAGTTTGGCTTTTATATAAAATATACACGTAGTATATTTTTTGAATTAAAAGTTGAGGTCTTCATCCCCATAAATGGAAGTCACATTTGTTCGACGTTTCTTATATTTTATTAGTTCTAGAATAATTCTAACTGTAGATGACTCACCTCAATAACCCACATAATAGTTAACCCACGATGGTTAACAATTGAGGTAAGTCATCTAGGGCTCTTTGGGGAGTGGCTAGAGAGTAGCCACGGCGCCCCTTCCGTCTTACGCAGGTCCTCACCGGACACGAATGTTTCGGGAGGTACTTGTACCGAATCAGGCGGGAGGAACGCGCCCGGATGCTTCCACTGCGAGGATCGACCGGAGGACACGGTGGAGCACACTGTGGAGGTGTGCCCTGCTTGGGCGGAGCCCCGCCGTGTTCTCGTAGTGGCAATCGGCGGCGGTGACCTCTCACGTCCGGTCCTGGTGCAAGCCATGGTCCGGGGCGAGAAGGAATGGGACGCCATCGCCTCCTTCTGCGAAGCAGTTATGCTAACGAAGGAGGTGGCGGAACGTGAGAAGGAGAGAACCTCTCGTCCCAGCCGCCGCGGGAGAAGCTCCGGGCGTCGTTGGCCACGTGATGGCTTCCGGCCACCGTAGACGCGGGCCTGTGGACGGTGAGTAATCGGCTAGCTCGCCGTCCGGCCGTCTTATGACGGTAATAGACCGTGTCGACGGCGCGTTCGTGTTCCACGCGCGCCTCAAAGAGATGTCAGCAAGGAGGGGCCCGCAAGGGCCGACGCCCGTCGGGGCTGCGGATTATCGAAAGAGATAACGCGGCCTCGGCACAAGGGCGAAGAAGGAACATGGGTGGTTTTTAGTCAGTAGAAGTCTGACACTCGCTTCCGCTCTGCCCAAGAGCGGGAGGAGTTATTTGATGATTTCCCAGACGCAAAAAAAAGGTGAGTCATCTACAGTTAGGATAGTAAGTAGAGCAGCAGGCAACGAAGTGATGATATGCAGCCGCAGTCTTTGCGTGGTTATACCTACCGCAGTACATGTATAGCATGATGAATATACTGCAAGTCAAGTCCGCGTTGAGAAGCAAAAGGGTCAAAGCGAGGGTGGAAATTCAAAATATAAAAGCACGACGAACAAATAAACGGCAAAGCGTTAAAACGACGTCTGACATATGACGTGTGCTTTTTTTAGAGATGAAATAAAATAATCGAAACGATTAAAAGAAAAAAATAGAACTACTTTTTAATAATCATCAGTTCATATTTTTCGCAAAATAATAACCTAACCTAACCTAACCCTCCTATATTCGCCAGACCGTGAACAACGAGAGCTGTACTCCGCAGCCATCACGATCCAGAAGGCATACCGCCAGTACCGTGGCAGGCAATATGTAGCACGATTAAATGAAAAACCATAATTCGAAGCTATCCCTTGTTTTATTTGATTAGGATTTAATTAAGCTGAATTGGGTAGAATCGACAGTCACTTTCAAACAACCCCATTTTCAAAACAAGGAACTAAACAAGACACTGAATTGCACGCCATAGATTCCCACCAAAAACTCTGATTACCACTTCTTAGTTTCAAGTAAATAAATCGTTTTAATAACTGTTATCAAGAATCGATATAAGTACTACTTCGATTTAACATTCTGAAAAGCGATATGGACCATCCTTAGCTTGCAGTTGCTATAGCAACTAGCAGCTGTATTACGAGTATATAACCATTTTATGTCAATGAAAAGAGAGATTTAATTTTTGCTTTTTCTTTAGTTCATGCAACTTCTAGGAAATTATTAAACACTAAATAATTAATGTTTGATTGTTTAAATACTACGAGTCAGTGTGGGAATCCTATACTTGCTGGAGGCAGTCATTTAGCCATCTCCTTATATCTCTTTATCCTACTGTGTTACATATAATCATTTAGTTCGTCATTTACCTCGTTTATGAGCAATTAATATTGTATTACCTAGATATATAAGTATCTAGTATGTTTTCGAATATAATTTGTATAAAGTTATCGCTCACTGCATTTGTTTACTGAAACTACTGAAATAGAAAATATAGATAATGTTATTTTTAGAAGGATCTTGATGCATAATTATATCAGAATGATTTTCACGATAAATGAGTATATGTTGTCGGCGACTGTCCCATATAATGTATATCGCAATAACTGTTATCCAGATACTAATAATAAATCCTTGTACGATTCATATCCGTTATGTTATGAAGTTTTGCGACACTCCATCCATACAGTTTTTCAATCAGCTGCAGAATATTTTTATATTCCCATACAATAATCGATTTCTACGTGAATTTCAAATAGTTTAGTATCAAAGGTAAAGTGACCATCAGCATACTGTATCATACATTTATTATTACTATCCAAAAGCGCTAGATAATAATCAATACAAACAAACTGATAAAAATCTAACTAAACTAGAACTTCTCGAACCAGTTCGTAACACTATACAGCTTCGACCAGATTATAATTAATCTCAGAGAGGACTTCTTCTTTTCGAATCGATGACTCAAATTTTGTCCAACTAGTAAGTAGCAACCTGGAAAGTTCTGTCATTTGCTTCATTTAAGTTCTAGAATGTGCAGTTACTTGTGCACAGTCCTGTGTTGGGATCTACAAACTAAAATAAATAATTATAATAATAAGTTGTTTTGTGCAGAGTGTGCCTGACGGTGGTGACACGATGATTGGGTCCCCGCAACGCTCGGCTGTGCCGCAAACTTCGCCCAGCCGCACTACTCAGGAGCAAATCCTTGCCACCGTAAGTAACATTGATTATTTTGTAGTGTCCGACCGAAACAGGATTTTCAGCCGAAACCGAAACCGAAACTTATTTGTTTTTTTTATAGCATGTTAAATCTATTGTATTTTTACGCATAAATAGACAGTTAACACATGTAAAAAAAATGCAACAATTTAATAGATATGCATGTAACATAAATAGCTCTTTATTTGTAAAATTAAAAAAATTGTTTCGGTTTCGGCTGAAAATCCTGTTTCGGTCGGACACTATTATTTTGTGAAAAATTGCGATTCGATGCACTATCATCATCATTCTCCTGCCCTTATCTCAAGGTCAGTCAGACAGACTTTCACACAGTCCATCCATCGGTTGTTGCAAGGTAGACGATCCATCGTAAAAAATTGCTAAATCCTAAGCAGTATGATAAGTATACATTGTGAAGCACAAAGACACAAAATACTACGGTTTTTAGAGACTTTTTCAACAACTCAATCTGCTTAAGAGCTTATACTACCTCAAACGCGAGTTTTATAATGCGTAAAAGTATATGATACACTGCAGTAATCAAAATCAGAAAAACATGTGATATTCTTCAGGATATATGCTAGTGACATTTGTGAAAACATAATACAACTAACTTTGCTCAATAGAAAAAAATACCTCTAAAAATTTCTTTTAACGAGTAAAGACCATACTAAAATACATGTTATCGTTCTGATTTTTTTTGCCAAATAATTCTACAAGCAACATACTAAAATCATAGTGTTTTATTTTTTCAGTCCAATCAATAGCTTTTTTGAGTATTTCAAGCGAAGTTTGAACCACCACAAATAGGGTTGCTAATCTGAGGTAGCATACGCTCTTAAATTGATACGCTCTAAGTAGTTGTTCCAAAGACCAACCATGTTAATAACTGGTATCATCAGCAAACGTATCTCGAACACAAAGTAGGAATGTGATATACCCATATGATTATAATGTACGGTACTTTTGAAACGAACGTCAACATGAACAGACTATATACTGCTAAAATAAAATAGGACTTAATGTTCCAAGAAAACTCTTATAGAATCAAAATCGTAAGTTATTTATTAAATTAGGGTGAGAATCGACAAGCTGAACTAGATGAGAGTTGCTGGGAATCGATTTGAGTAACGTGCGATTGAGGAGTGCCAGCAGTAGATTGTTGTAGGCTGATGATGATGACGAGGCTAAGAACAAGGGCTTTTTTTAAAACTACATAAGACAGTCCCCCAAAACGCCCATCCTTCATTTGTTATTACTGTGAAGAGAAGATGCGCAAAAATCTACCCAACCTCCTATACATTTTTGTTTACTAAACGTCTGAAATCTGTTCCCAAAGATACTGAATATTATAAGTCTTTCAGAAAAGTTCGTAGCTAGACTAACTACCAAGACGGACCGGACGTACTTAAATATAGTCACTCGAGGAAGCTCTTGAATACATAATTAATCAACTTATTAAACGCAATAGTTATCTGTATCGATAGTCAATTTGTCTGGCTACTATCTTTGTTGATAGTTTATCATATATCTTTGAAAAGTAAAGTGTTTATAACCAACTGCAGGGAATACATTTGTGTCGGCTATTGACACCGCGTGTTTTATAATCAGTCAAGTCTTTTGTTTCAATGTTATTGTATACTGATATGACTTTGAAACAATTAAATACAGAAGCTTCATTTTTGTCGTGGAAGTTTAAACTGATAATACATACACGTCAAACACAAATAACCCTCCTTTTGGGCTTCGCCGCAGTCGGGTAAAAATGGATAATGGCACGACCACTGGACTAACGAGGTTCTATGTTTATCAAAGACTAGCTTTTATCCGCGACTTCGCCCGCGTGGATGTCGGAACTAAAAATATGTCGATTTTCCTTCATTTTTTTGTCCTTTAGGGGTTGAATTTCGGAAAATACCTCCTTATTCTTAGTCTACATTATAAAGGGATCCTCTGAGCAAAATTTCAGATTTCTAAATCCAATGGTTTGAGTTGGCAGTGGAGTCAGGACTTTTTTATTTATATAGATCGAAGTTTTAATATTAGTATTGATTAGGCTAGCCTATAGTATTAGACAAAGTTCATCGGATCAGCTGTCACTTATATCTAAAGAAAGAAGAAGAAAGAAAGAAAATGCATTTATTTGGCACATGCCACAAAAACACACAATGTAAAACAAAAATTATAAAAAAGAACTTAAAACTAAACAAATTGTCCCACTGTGTGCCTCACGGCTGCGCCAAAAAGGCCCAGTTCAGCAAAATGCCGGGCAACTAGTGCCCGACGCTGGTTTTCAACTGAACCTAAATTAGAGTGGTTACGGATGTTAATCAGTTATAAATGTTGTGTCAATGTTGGGGGTGAATATGTACTTAAATATATAATCGAGGCGTGTACAATAAAATAAAAATAAAATAGATATACATAAAAAGCAATGGGTTAGTAGTAAAACAAACTATGACAACAAATATGGTGAGTGTATAAAGCAAACCAAATCTACAATATCTTTTGGACCCTTTCAGTGATCAAACGTGTTCTTGTTTCCAGGTGACGTTGTCAGAAAGTCAGACTAACAAGTTGCGTGCCGACCTGGCGCTGGTGGATGGCAACATGAACGTTATGAACGACATGCTCAACGAGCTCACTACCCAGCCTCACACTGCACACCACGACAGCGATATTGAACTGCTCAACGTAAGTGTAGTTCAGATATTGGATGCTCTTCTTCTTGGCGAAGGCAAAAAGTTCTAGTTGGACTGGTTCAAAACTCAGCTAAATATGCTTCACAAAATCAAAGCTATTATTTTAAGTAGGCCAGTTATAGGCACTTTTGGATAGTTGAAACAAATAAAATAAAAAGAAGCTACAGTCCCAGTCACAAGGCATAATATCTGTGAATGTACTGTAGTTGCCCATTCAAAAGCATAGATCTCTGAGAAGAACAGTTATAAAACGAAATAAGGTTTTCGAATATCATATATCCGTAGTCTGGCACCAAATAAAGGATAGGATAAAGGAAATATTTAAAGGTAAACGGGCCATCGTGTATCTAGAACATTATTTCAATTAAATTGCCGTACAAGGAAACGTTTTGTTGTCTGTTTTTGTATAAATATAAATAACATGGCAATGACAGATAAAAGTTATCAACTGTTTATTGAAGTCAAGGTTTAAAAAAAAAGACTTTATAACAGTAGTGTATTGAGTTCAAACACTTCAAAATTTAAAACATTTTTTGTTGATGGATTTATTTTTATCAGACCCGCTAAAACGTAAAAACAGCAGGACTGTTTTGTTTTTACGTTTATCGGGCTTGGTCTCATATTCACATCAAACACAACTTGAAAAAATGTTTATCTGCCAGAGTATGTGATCCTGCCTACATGAGTTTGATCCTGACGCATCATCTTCTTAATTTTATCTTAATACCGAGCCTTTTCAGGAAGAACATCGTAAGCGCCATAATTCCCAAAAACCGGTTTTAATTATTAACCGCCAAATCAACTGATTTTACGTTAAGATTTTTAAGTCAAATCTTAACATTTGAATTAATAGGGAGGTGCCCATATAACACCAAGTAAAAATTTCAAATTGATGCTGTAAATATTTTGAGAAATATTAAAAAAAAAACGTTCTCCTGTAAAATTATGCAAAATGGCGGTTACGATCTTCTTCCTGAAAAGGCTCGATATGTATTTATTACCCTGCGTCGGCGCAGGAGGACTTTTTTCTATACGTCTCTATTATCTATCATTATTAAAGAAGCAGTGATAACTTAGTGGTGTGACCGTTGGACTGCCAAGTCATGGGTCCCGAGTTCGAACCCAAGACTCGGACCTCCCATTTTTCGAATTCATGTCCGTATTGTATTATCATAATGATTACTATATTAGGTGGGGGAAAACTTCGTGAGGAAACCAGCACGCCTAAGACACAGATATTATAATACTTCGTACAGATACCCAATCCCATACAAAGAAATGTCACCTCCCTAAGTCATCTTATTGCTCGTTTTATATTCTTTCCTCCATTATTTCAACAGATGGCAGCACCAGCGTCGCACTAATTGCCACAGACTGGAGTTTTACAACGCCATCTAGGAGTTCACGTTTCGTGTTATGTAGTTCCGGAACTTTCGGGTTCAGTAAAATGAGAAAAATATGTAATTATTTCGCTTAGAAATGTTAAAAGATGTGTTATATTTCTATAAACAGTAATACATATGCTTTTTAATGGTTAAATTTAATTAAAATTATACAACAGTTACGATTATTGTATGTGGCAAATTGAGTAAAACGCCATCTATTGCAAACAGCTCTAGAGAAAATGATTTACAGATGGCTTACTTTTGACAACTTTATCAATTTATGGGTACGAATTGAAGTAAAAGTCCTCCTTTAACCTTTTTTGTTGAAATAACGTGATAAATGAGTGTAAATAGATAAATAAGCGTTAAACATGGAACTTTTGATTTTTGCAAATCTTATTTCGGCCGAAATCTACCGTATAACGCATTTAAGCGATTGTTATTTTCATTACTGCTACCTATGCTGCCATCTATTGTGTTTTTTTCAAGATTAATTATAATTTGTTCGAGTTGTGACCCCATGCCTAAGATATAATTTTCGACAGCATGTAAAGCCAAGTCCCTTGGGTGGCATACAAAATCTTACACTACGTTAGTCCACACGATAAAGAAAGAAAACTCTCCGATGTCTTCAAATTTTCTAGCGAAATTATCTGTTTCACAATCCTATCCTTCTTTGTAGGAAAGAACGTTAGTAATAACCACTTCTAAATATTCTTTACTAGCTGATGCCCGCGGTTTCAACCGCGCGGATGTCGGTTATCGCTTCCGATGCCGGTTATCGCGACCAAAAATAATATTTTCGTACCCCCCTTTCAACCCCTTGAAAGTTTTTTTTTTATTATTAAAAAGTAGCCTATGTCCTTTCTCGGGTATCAAAATATCTCCATAACAAATTTCATGCAAATTGGTTTACTTTCGCATTTATAATATTAGTATGGATTCTGTACAAACAGGAGCTAGCAGATACACTCCGCGCCATGCAGAGTCGCGTGGCCGAGCTGATCGGTCGTCTGGCGGGCGAGTCGCCCCTCACCGCGGAACTGCTGCACGCTAACGACCGGCTTAATAACCTGCTGCTAAGACATGGACGGTTTGTGAACAACAGGTGGGTGGAGAGAGAATCATCTGGGTTTTTTGTTTATATAAATGGGCCTACTCTTGACGTCCATCTTGTCCTGAGGAGACAGATGAGGTACAACCATACAGGTTAATGGAAAATATCTAGTCTTTTCTCAACTATTTTGGGGTCGGCTTTCCAGTCTATTAAGGTTGATGTTCCAGGGTAGCCCGCGAAATTCAAATTTTCTTAAGTTTTTTGCAATTTGCAGGCAAGTGATAGGTTGTATGTTGATGAACATTTGATTCGCGGCTGTAAGACGTATGTAGTTACAGAATTATAATCACCAAAATCATTAATACAACCCTCCGAGCTCATAAAGGTGTAAAAATGACTTTTTACAAGGTCAAAGTCATTCCGGAACCTATCACTGGCCTGCAAATTGCAAAAAACTAAAGAAAATTTGAATTTCGCGGGCTGGTTGGACATAGAGTGACTTCCTATTTGACCTCCACAACCCGGTGAAACTGGTAGTCTTTAAACTTTCGGGCTTACCTGTAACGACTGTTAAAGATCTACAATTGACTACCGTGACCTCAGATCACAGAAACAACAGGAGATATGCCCTTTAGCCGAAAATGTATGGGGACCTGTGTCGTCAGTTCACACACGCAGAGCAGTAAAAACAATAGATATACGCATTCGCAAACACATCCGCATTTCTTAAAACATTACGTACTACACAATCAATTATAAACCTTATCCCTTCAGTCACAGCGTGTATTTACCATGCACCGCACAATTTACTTAATACATTTTGTTTTACTTCGACGCTAGTGATTGACTAAATCGAAAAGTTATCGATTCGTTCTATTTATTAATATATTGTAATAAAGTTCTTTTGGGGTCCTGAAAATAATATATTATAAATAAAAAACAATATGTCCAGAAATCATTCAAAATAAAAAAAAGTCATTTATTCAAAACAGGTTGATTAAAAAAAATATATATATTGATTTGTGTCTGTAGTAAATCGTAATATTAACTTACACCACAGATGACGTGTTGCAACAGATTTTGATGCGGTTTTTTTTAATAGATAGAGTGATTCAAGAGGAAGGTTTTAGTATATAATTTGAACGACATCCACGCGGGTGAAGCCGCGGGCATCAGCTAGTTAATAATAAAAGCAAGATGCAATGAAAGAAGAATCATGCACGAGTACACACGGCTACACATCAAGCTATGGGAACATTTTCAGTTTACAGTGACCACGCACTGTACGACGAAAATCCTATACAATGCGAGATCAGCATATACTAGAAATGTGTAGCTTGATGTGTAACCGTGTGTGAGTCGCCAATAAAGACAATCCAATGTCTTTAAGTATTCGCTTAATTTTTTTTACACAATACTGTTTTACATTTCATCGGCTATTTAATGCCCGAATTCTGAAGTTCCCAGTTACATGCATTCCCATTAGCTATTGATTTAATAAAAGACTAGCTTTTGCCCACGGCTTCGCCCGCGTGGATGTCGGTTTAACTACAAAAATGACGATTTTCCATACAAACTTTCATTCCCTATTTAAGTCCCCTAGGGGTTGAATTTCAAAAAATAAATCCTTCTTTATTTCTTGTCTACATTATAAAGGGAACCTCTGTGCAAAATTTCAGCTTTCTAGGTCCAAGGGTTTGGGCTGGGCGTTGATGAGTCAGTCAGTCAGAGAGTCAGTCAGGACTTCTCTTTTTATTTAAGTATATAAATAGATAGATAACTCGAGCAACCAATGAATACTATTTATTCAGTCAATATTAAGCAATAAAAAGCACTTTCTATTTTCAGTATTGCTTGCAAAAATAAGAAAGCGTGATAATATAAACGTTGTTATTAGCCTTTGTTCTCATATTATTACATTCGCAAAATATTATATTCGCAAAATATTATATTCTCGAATTATTATATTCTCAAAATATTACACAAAGAACAATCACAACGAAAAATGTTTTTAATTTGAGGGAAACAATAATTAATATTTGACATCATCACATAGGTTATATTCATCACATATATTTGTCTCGGATGGGAATCAAACCTACAACCCCTTTTTTTAAGGTTTACCTACCTACCTTCTGTAAAATAAATCTAAAAACTGAAAAAAAAAAAACTGAATACTGAAAACTTGTATGCACTTGATCACTCGGGATTTGTTAGTTTCAGTTATATTAATTATATTTTATTAATGTTAAATGCAAATAATTTTGCAATACCGTATGATACTGCAATTAATTTTTATTTTAATATTGTATTACGTTCGAAAGTGTTTGTTTGTTTTTTTTTTACCTACCTATATTTATAATTTGTTGTTTAAACTAAAAATAAATTTATATTTTATTAGTAAATACATAGTACAGAATATTGGTTTTTCTTATCTCCATTTACGGCAACGCTCAGTAACGCCATAAAATACGCCTTATACTGCAGTAACAATTGTGTAGAGTAATTAATTGTATAATGCATAATATGTATAACCATTCGTACGTATACGCAGAATCATCGTATAAAATATCGACAACTACAAACATCACAATTAGACATCTCTAGCTCACAAAGACTGACAGCAGCAGCTTTTCGAAAATATTGTGTGAGTGAGAGCATCAGTAAAACACCTATCCATTGCGCTATTAGATCAGCCGATTCACTGGTCGATTTGTACTAAACAAGCAATGGTTTTTGTTCCTAATGAAAACAATTGATTTGGTTTTTCATCATGTTTCTCGTACCACGAAGTAATGTTTTAATGAATTTAATATGAAAAACATTGTTTTTGTAGTACTTACGTGTGAAATGAGATACCATCTTTCGTGTAATTCACAATACAGCTATTATTTTTACAAACATTCACTGAACAACGCGGCATTTTGTAAAAAATCACGAGCAGTGAAGACGTCGCAAGTTGACATTCGACTTATTATTGAAAGTGGCATAAGGCCCCGTCGTGGCCACATGAGTTCGCATGTACCACGCCTCCTTGCCATATCTCCTGTTGTTTCTGTGATCTGAGACCGTGACCAACAGCTGAACGAGATTTCCGAAACAATGGGTCATCCATAGACCAACCTAGGCAAGCGCGGCTTAACCTGAAAATAGATCCGCGCGGCTGGTATTATTTAGCCATGAGCTCCTCCGCAGGCTTCCCTCATTCTAATGAACGTCGTCTGTTTATCTGCATCCTTGACCATATGCAATAAATACTGGACCATTTAGGTCCTGGGCATTCAATATTTCTTCCGTCTACAAAAAAAGAATGATTATATTTCTTTTTATTCGATCAGGAATGCCGCAACTGGCGGTTCCACTCCATCAGCCATCTTGGGCGCTGCCATGGGAATACCTGGCACGAATGCTGTTGCCTCACGTGAGTATAGTAATGTTACTTATACCGAGTTATTTTTGGTTTGACTGCATGTATTGAAACTACACTCACTGCGGTCGTCACATCAAATCATTTTAGTTTTGTTTTATTGTGTTTTGATACCAAAACTCATCATATCCTCAGAGTTTCACTAGCTAACTTATATTGACCCTGTAGTTTTTATGTTGCTTGAACTTCCTATTGCTGTGTTGTGTAGTTATTCAGAAATCTAGTATAAATCTAGATTTTCTGTAGTAAAATGTGTTTAACAATGTTGCTAACATAATTTCAGCAAAGAAACCTGAAGACGATGCCTTGATTGATCTCAGTGACGATGTACCTGATATTGCTAAATTGAGTAAGTACACATTGCTTAACATCAACATTAGGCAGAGGATATCGCTAGTTATGTCCCAGGCACAAATCCATTCTCCGTTGCTGCTACTGGGATATTTGTGATGAAAAACCCAATATAACTGTCCGACCTGGGAATAGGGGATCGGACAAAAAAAACTAATTAGTCCGTCAGATAGATTTCCAAAAATTATTGGACACGTATCTTTTCTTTTTTCATGTAAACTTAAAATGAAGACGATACAGTGCTTCGAAAACTCGTGTGACGTCATATGATAGTACATTTTGACGACACAAGTGACGTTTCAAGCCCCACTCCAAGATCTTTGACGTGTTTTATCTTCGTCTTCTTTTATCGATTTGATAAAACAAAAAACACGTATTCAATATTTTTCGATAATCTAACTTACGGACTAAACAGAATTATATTATTTTGACCCAGTCCGATCCCCTATTGAACGCTAAGACCCCATGCTCAGTATTGACTCGAAAGACCATTAGACAAACGGAGCAGGAAACATTCAACGTTTGTTCTGCCAATTGTTCTCCCCCGTTATTATAAAACATTAGAAAGAAAAGAAAGAAAGAAAACATATTTACGTCATCGTACATGCCATAAGTGCACACAACAAACAATAAAAATAAAAAGAAATTGAAAAAATTACAGAAAAAAAAAGCGTGTGTGCATCTCACGGCTGCGCCAAATAGGACCATTAGGAAGGTAATGGCGAAGGTGGACTTTTTGAGAGAGTTTAAATGTTTTTTGTCGAACAAAAAGACCTTATTCAGCCTCGAGTTCTTCAATAAATTATTTCTTAAAATTCAAAACAAAAGACAGCCGGGACCAAAGGTTTGACATATTTTCTGGGGCACAGAGGCACCTCGATTTATGAGTAGACGGTCACCCAGCCACTTTTTGGTTAACTTATTTGAAACATATTTTTAATAATGTATGTAAATAATTCCAGCCGTAAAGGACGCTCAGCTGGACAAGTCTCCGGGCAGCTCCAAGGACGAGTTCGACATGTTCGCGCAGTCGCGCAACCTTACCTATGAGAACTCCAAGACTGGGTGAGTGTTCAGTCAATGTTTTTACTCAGAAAGACATAGACTGATGTTAGTGACCTTTTTGGTGACGTTCTTTAGAAAGGACAGGTGCGTAGTACTTGTAACCGGCGTGCGTGTATGACCAGATTAATGAGGACGAGGCAAAAGGAGTATGTAAAGATCGTAGCAATGGCGTTCCGCGGTTTGTTCCTACCCCCGTGGAAAATGGACGTGAGTTTATGTATGGGCTGAGTAATTAAATCGACCTTTTCTGAAAAACTGATAAATTCTAAGCACGGTTTAGTCTGCATTATTCCATTGCTGGGAAAAACCCTTATGACTTCCAACCAGGCGGGTACAACGAAGGGTGACCTTGGCTGAAAATGCCGTTTAAAAATAAACTTTATGTCAAACAAATAGAGTTTGTATTACTTTACTTTCCCTACGATTTTTCGAAGGGCGAGCAAAACGTAAGAGCGAGACAAAATTCAAGGGTTTGTCTGTTCTTGTCTTGCAATTGCCAGTGAAAAAAAACAGGAAAATGTATAGTAATCGAAAATCACCTATATAGCTAAACTAGCCCATAAAATTTAACAGTATTAATTTAATATTCAAATACTTCATTTTCAATAATAAATACTTGCGAATTAAAATTTGTTAGAGCCAAAATTCATAAAAACTGTATAGCCATATAAAAAAAAACGTAAAAAATATGGCGGACACATTTTCGTGTTGAAATAATAATTTTCCTTTTTCAAGTGTTTTTAATTGTATTAGCGAAATATTTGTCTTCAAATATGGTGAAATGGTGTTGTCTGAAGGGTTGTGAAAGTGAGGGGTATCCAGGACGTGGGATTTCATTTTTCAGATAAGTTCTTATAACTTTGTTTACAAATAACGACTAGGGTGACTATGTTCAAGATCTATAAACGGGAATCATGAAATTATTGTAAAGAATACCCCTTTTCCATAATCAATATCGGTATAAAATCTCATATCTCATCTTAATCTCAAACATAACCAAAACAAACATTTGAATTCTTTATTTACTTTTTGAAACTTTTCCATTTTGGTCTTTAATCAAATCCAACGTATCCAATCCATGAGCTGATGATGGATTCCGTAGCGGTTAGGAGTTAGAGGAGTTAGGAGTTTAAATAAATATTATGAGGACGTAGGTATATTGGTTGTATTCTTTCAGGTTATTTAGGTGAGCTGATTATGGAATGTAGGTACTACTCTTCAATGGTTAGGATTTGAAAGCAATAATAAGGGAATCTTGATTGAAGGTTAATGGGCCTACTACACGCTCAAGCTTCACCACACTTTTCGTTCACACTTCACAGTACATCGCGCGTATGGTTGGTAAAACTGTATTACCATTACAAACCACACGCGCGATGTACTGTGTGCACCGTGTAATCGCGCAGGCAAGACTGTGGGGAAGTGTGAGCGTGTGGTAGGCGCATAAGGTTAATGCGACAAGGTATCCCGCGAAATTCGAATTTTCTTACGTTTTCTGCAATTTGCTTGTCAGTGTCAGGTTGCATGTTATGGCACTAAAAGCACCGAAACTAGCGCCACCCACATCTTATTTATTTTACTCTAAAATCACATTACATTTGAAATATCCAAAACAATATCATGCTGGTAAATAACCTGTAGTATTTTTAAAATCACTTTTCATGATTATAGACTTGATAAATTAAGAGAATTACTGATTAAAGATAAAAGTGGCCACTATTGGCGGTAATAAGTAATTCTCTTCTATTCATCAAATAGTCACTCAAGGAACCTTTATGAACTGAGAGGGTTGTATTGGTGATTTTAATCATTATTACTCAGTAAAGTCACAATTTGTTACGGTCGCGAATCCTATTTCGAATTTCGCGGGCTACCTTGTCGCATTCACCTTAAGGGTTACAGCTTGGCAAAAAAGTCTAGAAACGGAACTAATTTTTTTGTTTGCTGGCAACAATTAAAAACTTATGACGTTTGGTGTAAACAAAGTTCGAAAGTTTATTAAATTTATAATTGTGCCCTAAAAACGTGATTAAAGCAACGTAGAGTAATACAAAATGAATAAAACCATCCCAAGTGCTGGCAGAGCGATAATTTATAAGGTATATAGGCGATGTTTGGCAGAAAAAGAGGCCAAAACCATTCTCTCCGATCTCAACGATGTTAACCTAAGAACCGCTGAAATGACAGGTATGTAACTGTTTGTTTTATTGTTTTTAGATGAATTAAGTGTTAATTTATGAACCCCATTCTGTTTTGACTTGCTTGCATACGAAATAAGTGGAATTTTGAATAATAATCATCGAGCACATAGGTTATGTTTACATTTTGTCTGACATTATCACATTACCTTGGTATAGCGTGTCAGATTAATGTTGATACTTGAGTGGCGTACTGTGCACTAAGTGAATTTAAATTCGATTTATATATAACTTTATTGTTGAATGTGATTTCAAGGTGATAACTGTTTGTTATATCATTAGAATTACAAATGTACCAAAAATGTATTATTTTTAATTTGTTATTTATTAACAACATAAATTAATATTTCATATGAATCACATAATAGAAGCAAAATTCATTCATTCATTTATTCACTTTAGGTAAATCAGTAAGCACCATAAGAAGAGTCGTCCTGGAAGGAGATCGAAACAAAGGCGTATTTTCTACACCCGGAAAACATAGAAAAGGTCGTCCCAAAAAAGAGTTGGAAGATTTATTAGAATAAATTACAATAATTATTTCTACGCCTTTTTTTAATCCCAGAAAAATTAAAAAACAGTGCTAATAACATATATTTATTTTTAGGTAGTTACATGAGGAGAATAAATTCTGGTTCAATAAATAAATTTTAAGTATAAAAAAAATAGTAATAAAAGTATCAAGACGATAGGTTGGTACGCGATACGGTCACAACGGGTTGCCATATGAACAGCACAGTGGCGCCCCCCGGATTTTCTACTCTTTTTTGCCAAGCTGTAGGTTTCTTCTGTTGAATGTTAAATGCATAGTCAATATTTGTATTTGTAGTGGAAAAATAAAAAGACTTATTTGCAACTTTTTTTTCTAAACTAAATAAAACAGACAAAAGACACCGACTTTCGAAATAGTAAGTTTCCTTATGTACCTATATTTAAGTTAGGTGTGTATATATTCGTATGCCACCATTTTTTTGGAACAACTTTTTGCAAATATGAATAAATGTCTTTGTCAGTTTTTTTAATTATATTTATATCTGTCCCAAATGTAAGTACAAAATGTTTGGTCACCCTATTAGAAAGAGATGACATTCTCTTTCGAGGTAATCTCGCTCGGAACGCTTTTGAGCGGCACGTACTCAGTCCAGATAGTATAAAACGTCCTTGCTTCCAACACTTTCGATCCAGAGTTGATGTGGACCACTGACCGTTTATTTTCTCTAGCCCTTCTTATCATTTAACGCCAAGCCAAGCTTTTATTTAGCTTAAAATGCATGTTTGTTTTGTTTAGGTCAAATATTGCAACTGGATTTAAAAACAGTTATCCGCTACCGATTGATCTGAAATTTTACATTCACTTTAGTTTGGATGACAATACATAGTTAGCTAAGGGACATAATAGGGATGTGTCCTGGGTAAAAAAAATATGATTCCGTTTAGTCCGTCAGTTAGGTTTTCGAAAAATATTGGATACGTGTTTTTTTATTTTATAAAATTAATAACAATTAACGAAGTTATAACGCGTCAAAGATCAGGAGTGGGGGCTTTTGACGGCACTACGTGGTAAAAAATGTAGTGCGATGTGACGTCACTCGAATTTTCGAAGCACTGTATCGTCTTCATTTTTGGTTTACGTGCAAAAAGAAAAAATACGTGTCGAATATTTTTTGGTAATCTATGTGACGGACTAATTATATTTTTTTTGTCAACTACCCTATTCTAAATCCAGTATGTCGATGACGGACTAGTTATTTGCACCTTCGTGATATGGGTATCAATTAAAAGGGTTTTTTAGAAGATACGTTATACCGGTTATTTACTAAAATTAACTTTTTTGACGTGACAACGTCTTATAAATTGGTTTGCCGGGTGACACTTCAAGAAACTGCGTTACGCTCCGCTCACGTTATGCGCTCACAATGAGAGCGAGTGAGAGGCACGCGTCCCTTCCACTCGGGCATGGTTAGAATATGAATGATGATATAATAATGAATATTCACATTAAAATTATTTTACCACTCAAAGTCGTTGTCACGTAAAACTTTCGCCCGTATACCGACTTTACAGGCAACCAATTTTTTGATAATATTTTAAGTAAAATTTAATATAAAACATTGTATTCCAGCGGCAGCAGTTACGCAGACAACTTGGAAGAACAATCCTCAACCGGCTTGGCTTCGGCCGCCAGCCAGCGAGCCACACAAGGACAACCTCTGGTGCGTACACTCAGACCAGCTAATCGTTGGTTGACAGTGGGTGCTCTAGGGTAGCCACCACCCCCCAAGGGTTCGTTTCCACCAAGCGAAAAAATCCTCGCGCAGTTTTTGGATGCTACTGAATAATGGACTGTATCAATATTGTCTCAAGTATAAAATTCAACGCAGATATGAATATCTGCGTCGAATTTAATACGCGCGTGCCCGACTTGTTTGCTTAGTGGCAACTGGCCCTGTCGGTGAAATTATATTTGCACGCAAGGATCAGCGTTCTCGAGTATCTCTATCTCATTCTGTCACGTAAACGAGTCATTTGGTGGAGTGAGAAGCCCGTTCGCAAGTATTACCATTCTCATCGAAAGCATTTTGACGTGCGATTTGAACTCTTACTTTAGACAATTCAATTTTGCAATTCTAAGTGGCAGAAAGGCAAGGAGATGCAAGAAAATGGTGATCCATGCGTATAAATGGGATTTCACCCTTCATTTTACTGTGTCGTGTTATGTCAATGTGATGTTGAGTGTGAATGAATTCATTTGTATGTGTACTAACAGATTTTTATTGTTTTGGTGTGTGTTAAAGTGAGAGAGGCCATTTAAATACTTCAGCCCTCTCATTGCTGGTTGCGCCTTTTTACGCTTATACAGTAAATCTATCGTTAAAGTTGGACCACCAGTAAGCAGACACTGCAAAATACTACTATTTACAAATATTGTGAAAGTTAATTTACTTTTATGGCCACACATGCAAATAGGATTCAATGACAAACAAAATATAATAAAAGAAGATTCTGTGACCGCCAGATGTACCTCATTTTATGAAAGTTTAAAACTTTTTCTGTGGTAGTACCTCACTGTAGGGAAGAACAATTGGACATTATGTAAAATTGTCGTGGTGGCTTTGACAGATATCAGGTAACAAAGGTGTGCAAAAAAAGTACTAAATAGGGGATCGGACAGGGTCAAAATAATATGATTCTGTTTAGTCCGTAAGTTAGATTATCGAAAAATATTGAATACGTATTTTTTGTTTTATCAAATCAATAAAAAATGACAAAGATAAAACGCGTCAAAGATCATGGAGTGGGGCTTGAAACGTCACTTGTAGGTACAAAATGTACTATCTTATGACGTCACACGAGTTTTCGAAGCACTGTACGTCTTCATTTTTTGTTTACGTGAAAAAAGAAAAAATACGTGTCCAATAATTTTTGGAAATCTATCTGACGGACTAATTAGTTTTTTTATGTCCGATCCCCTATTACGGCATACTACAAAGCATGATTTTTTATATTACACTAGCTTTTCCCGGCATGCGTTGCAATGCTCTTTTTCCCACCCTACCTAGCTGCTACCCTACCTACCTACTACCCTACCTACTACCCTACCTACTACCCTACCTACTACCCTACCTACTACCCTACCTACTACCCTACCTACTACCCTACCTACTACCCTACCTACTACCCTACACCTACTACCCTACACCTACTACCCTACACCTACTACCCTACACCTACTACCCTACACCTACTACCCTACACCTACTACCCTACACCTACTACCCTACCTACTACCCTACCTACCCTACCTACTACCCTACACCTACTACCCTACACCTACTACCCTACACCTACTACCCTACACCTACTACCCTACACCTACTACCCTACACCTACTACCCTACACCTACTACCCTACACCTACTACCCTACACCTACTACCCTACCTACTACCCTACCTACTACCCTACCTACCCTACCTACTACCCTACACCTACTACCCTACACCTACTACCCTACACCTACTACCCTACCTACTACCCTACCTACTACCCTACCTACCCTACCTACTACCCTACCTACTACCCTACCTACTACCCTACCTACCCTACCTACTACCCTACACCTACTACCCTACACCTACTACCCTACACCTACTACCCTACACCTACTACCCTACACCTACTACCCTACCTACTACCCTACACCTACTACCCTACACCTACTACCCTACCTACTACCCTACACCTACTACCCTACCTACTACCCTACCTACTACCCTACCTACCCTACCTACTACCCTACACCTACTACCCTACACCTACTACCCTACACCTACTACCCTACACCTACTACCCTACCTACTACCCTACCTACTACCCTACCTACTACCCTACCTACTACCCTACCTACCCTACCTACTACCCTACACCTACTACCCTACCTACTACCCTACCTACTACCCTACCTACTACCCTACCTACTACCCTACCTACTACCCTACCTACTACCCTACCTACTACCCTACCTACTACCCTACCTACTACCCTACCTACTACCCTACCTACCCTACCTACTACCCTACACCTACTACCCTACACCTACTACCCTACACCTACTACCCTACACCTACTACCCTACACCTACTACCCTACCTACTACCCTACCTACCCTACCCACTACCCTACCTACTACCCTACTTACTTCCCTACCTATCCTATGTCCTTCTTCTGGTTCTTAGCTACCTCCCTACTAATTTTCAGCTAGATCCGTCCAGCCGTTCTTGAGTTATAAATGGAGTAACTAACACGACTTTCTTTTATATAATACACTCGAGAGCAATGAATCCGGGTCACTTAAATAATGTTAAAAATCTCGGAAACTAAAAATTATAGGTTAATGCAATAAATTGTATTTAATAGACAATGTAATACTCCTTAAATGAAGGTATTAAAACTTCTTAGTTATTGTAAAGTTATATCATAAAAAAATCAAATTTGAAGAAGGGCCACTTTCGAAGATGGAACTACGTAATTACAGCATTTGGTTTTGCTTTTGTTTGTAATCTGTCATTTATGTGGGTACATAAACCATGTTGATAGTGCTCTATATTCATTATTCAAGCTGAAATTATGTCGCTTACGCCTGAAGAATGCACCAGAATACTTACAATGCTGGAAACCGGCCGGAGTCAGCGCGATACAGCCAGGACTGTCAGTGTGTCGCTGTCAACAGTACAAAGAGTTCTCCGACGTTACGAAGAAACTGGTTCTAACCTACGCAGACCAGGAACGGGCAGAACCAGGTGTACCACAGCACGAGAAGACCGATACTTGGTGAACACCATGCTTCGATATCGCTTTCTCACAGGAACTGAACTCACAAATCAGTTTCGACGCCTCGGAGGAAGTAACCCAAGTGCATGGACAGTAAGACGTTCGGCTTGCTGAATCTAACTTAAAACCCCTTAGACCTGCAAACGGCCCTAAACTGGAGCGTGGGCATCGTATTTCAAGACTAAGATATGCCCAGAGCCACGTAAATTGGAGTATTGAAGATTGGTCAAAAGTTATGTTCTCCGACGAATCAAAATTTATGCTCTACAAGCACGATGGAAGACACAGAGTGTATCGAAGACCAGGGGAAAGATTCAAGCAAGCATGCATCGAAGAAAAAGTAGCCTACGGTGGTGGGTATGTACTTGTGTGGGCCGGAATTTCCTCTGAAAGTCGCACAGAGCTGGTGATCATAGAAAACGGCTCTTTAACTAGCGAAAGATATGTGGAAGAAATCCTCAATGATCACGTTGGTCCACTTATGGTCAATTTAGGTGAGGATGCTATATTTATGCATGACAATGCCCGACCTCATACAGGTAGGATTGTGAATTTTTTACTTTCATTTAAGGAGTATTACATTGTCTATTAAATACAATTTATTGCATTAACCTATCATTTTTAGTTTCCGAGATTTTTAACATTCTTTAAGTGACCCGGATTCATTGCTCTCGAGTGTAGATTAGGACTAGTTAGTTTAGTGAGGGCATGAGGGTTATTACCTCTTGCACTGCCAAACACTTTGCGCGGTAGAAAATCTTCGCCAGACTCCTTTAAACTATGTTAAATTGTAAGTTTTTCTAATAACTATAATGTTCTTATTACTAGAATCATATGAAAGGGAAAGGAGTAAATGATGCTATTACGTCTGAACAGGGAAGAATGGAAGTAGAAAATGTGTTGCGCCGACCCCAAATAGAATGGGACAAGGTCAGGAAGATGATGAGACTATAATGCACTTCCACGAAAAAGTTTCAACTTTTATAAAGTGACGTAAATCTGGTACTCACAGGATCTTGGTCAATCCTGAAATAGTTTGTTTCTGTCCAAGAGACTTTAAAAAATTCCAATTTGAATATTTGAACAGAGTGAACTAGTCAGTATACTTTTTTTTTAGCATTCATTGTTGTCACTCCGACACAACACGAAACAGGAATCTTCCCTTGGTTTGAGAATAAAAATATAATGTTTCAGTAGTTCCAAGTTTAATTAATTAACCTATTATTTACCTAAAACTTCTTATCTCCTTATTAATTTAATTTTCCATATAATTTAATCGTTTGTTTCGTTTTTTGTATATAACAATTATTTTATGTTAACGATTCTGGAACATTCGACAGCCGTCGGGCATGGATCAGAGGGAGATCGATGAGATAGCCGCTTGGTTAGCGCAGGAGAAGGTGTGTTTTATGTTTATTTATCATTTTCCTTTTTATTTTATTATTTATTTTACGTAAGTATCGTGTAAATATGGCACATTTTCATGTTAACTGGATTTTTATTTAATCCTTCCATAATCAGCTACAATGGTGCACTCACGCCTTTATTTTATTATAAGTATAAAGCAAAATATACTTCTTTTTGGGAAATCTTTTTTACAGTAGGCTTATGCACTGCAGAATGAGGTGGATATAGTGCAAATTCTAACACTAGCTTTAATGGTGAAGTTTCAGCACAATAACGTTTATTTGGCAACACAAATGACTCAATGTTTTTAAAGCTAAACATTATTTTGTCTGACTTGAAACCAGAAACACTTTTCAGAAACAGAATGATGTCAATGGAAAATCTTAAAATCATGGCAAAACTGACTGCTGTCGAACACAACTCTTAAAGTGCTCCTCGCGTTCAATTTCTTTACGAATTTCGCCTTTATGTGCAACCAGGTCTAAATCGTGCACACTTACCAACATCACCTCACGTATAATACCCATATACTCCACAGGCCAACTCGGAAGCCCCGGGAGCCCAAGAAAGCGTCACCAGCAGCGATTTCGACAAGTTCCTCGCAGAACGTGCCGCAGCCGCCGACACCCTGCCGCCAACCCCCGCCCCCGCGCCCGCCCCCGCGCCCGCCCCCGCGCCCGCCCCCGCCCCCGCCCCCGCCCCCGCCAGCACCGCAGGCACCCCGGCGCCGCCCCTGCCGGCCGCGCTGACCCCGCGACACCGACACATCAACAAAGACAACGACCACGACTCCATGTTCGCGCTCTGATTCTCCAAAGCACCCTCCCCCCACGTTTATCGTCACCATAGAGGTTTCTAGGACAACAGCTATTACGGTAACGCTGGCGCTAAATGACCTAGTCTGACCCGGTGCAAGGATTGATCCGAGGATACGCATCAAATATTTAGTAACGTCTGACGCAACAATTTGACATCAACATTTTCAAGAGCGATTTTCAGAGTTCAAATGTTACCTCTAATACGCGGTTGCATATGGATAGCCTGAACGCGGCAATAAAAAAAAATATTTGAAGCTTTCAAGAAATTCATACTGACTAAATACTTGAAAGATGATTTTATATATAAAACCATTTGCACAAGATTTCCGCAGCCTAAATACCCAGCCTCATCAATATTCTAAATTAAAATAGACACTTGAAGCAATATTTTACCCTATTTAAGAGCATTGTGATTATTAAAATGAAATTCTCAACACATCACTAATTTGGCACACCTCGCGTTTCTTTTCCACACGGTATTGTAAGAAGTGTGACGATAGATCGCTTCGTGTGCGCGCCTGACTACTACTGAACGAATATGTAACCAGTAGACCTTCAATGTTGTTGAGTTGCATGGAATATACACCTCTTTATATCGCCAATAATTCACATGTATTCGATATGCCGTTTGGTGCCTGGCTTTTCTAGATGTAATTGAAATATTTTAAGGTGACTAATCGACTTCAACCACTAATCTTAAATCTAAGAAGAGTCTTAATATATTTGTTATTGTTCGAGATTACTAACTCTTAGAACATCATAGAAATAATCGTTTTCTTCAACTTAAAATACTTCAATATGTAATGATTTTGTAACAGCGTGGTATATACAATGATAAGTACATAACTGCGGCGTGTCATTGACTATGTATTACTCTAGAGTAAGGTTACATTAGGTAGATTTCTTTAATATATATAACTTATTATGTAGACTTCACTAAACCACGGGAGCATTTAATACAAGACCTCTGGCGTTCGAAATTATTAATTACATACAAGTAATTATTTATTACGATTTTATAGTATTTACGTATTGGAGAATGATCGTCGAAAGGTCGAGATTGTGATATATAATATGGTTTTATATATAGTATGTCGTGGTACTTTTTATTTACTAGATTTAGTGATTACTGAGAGTAAATCAAGAGCATGGATTTGTATATTATTTTAGTACCTGTCGTACTGCATTTTGATTTATCTTGTTGGTTAATGAAATTATTAGGAGTAGAAGATAAAATGGATTCAATAAAATCAAGAATTTTATGTATAACGGTTCTACTTTCTATTGAGAATGACGAGAATGGATTCCGCAAAGATAAAATAAAGGTGAAGTGTTTTTTAAGTCTTGTCTATGTCTACAGCGAATTCCGCTGTCTGTTTTATTCGAGACACCGGTTGCATGGAATCACCAAGTTTCGGTTCCAGCCTCATCAAAAAATCCCTTGGAAACCCATTTATGAGTTATTATCGCCCCCCTGAATATGAAGTATTTTATGCAACCTGTACCTCGAAATAAAGGAAAAACGTCTTTAATCATGTATGAATTTGAATTCAACTATTCTATAAAAACTTATGAATTAGCCTCTGTTGGAAGAAATATCTATGGAATGTAAAAACTCATATTATTATTACAGCATTGTAACTATATTCGAGCTGTAATAGTCTCGAGTTCAAATGTTATTATTTTTTATTTGTAAAGGATATCTGTTTATAGCGTAGAATATTTCATCGTAATAATGAAGTTACCCTATATTTAACCCTTATTGTACCAAAGTGCTACCCAATCACTAACGTTTGCAACACTATGCCATTCCACTTTTGTCTCAATTAAATGTTCTTTTGGTGTTAATGTGATAATTTAAAAGAACAAGCTTAATGTTAATTATTTAAAAAGAGTTATTTTATGTTGTAATCGTTGTATTTAAGATAATAAAATAATTATCATACAAAATATACTGTTTTATTTTAGGGTGGATGTGGTTTTTTCTACTTTTATTTCGACGACGCCCATTTTTTTTTGGAGGTTGGTAAATCATCAAATGACTCCTCAGCTCTGGGCAGAGCGGAAGGGAGTGTGAGACTTCTACTGACTAAAAACCACCCATTCTTAGCCCTTCGTGTCCGGGGCCGCAGTATCTTTTTCGAATAAACCGTAGCCTCGGCTGGCGTCGGCTCTTGCGGGTCCCGGCAATTCGACGACCCCCTAAGTAATCGATTACTTCTAACAGCAATGATTGCTTAGTGGCGCGACTGTCGGACTGCGAAATCATAGGAGCCCAAGACACACCACTGATTTTTCGGATTCATGTGCCTATAGTTAAATTATCTCTTGCTCCAGTGAAGACAATCATTGCAAGGAAACTAGCAGACCCAAGAGATATTTCTTGACGGCACGTACAGCAAAGAAAGTCAGAGAGGGTGGGCAGTGGGCTTATATAACAACAGCTATGATCTACGTGACGCTGCAACGTTGCGTAGTGTCCGTCACGCGGGGCATGTTGCTTGCCTCGAGAGCGAGCGCACGTCCCGCGTCAGTGTTCCGACAGACATTCGGAGATCACTTAGAATATTAACTTCTCCTTTCCCGTTGTAGTAAGAAATTCTGCATCCACCTTCTTTCTCTTACGTTTCAACACACTCGATTTAATTACTATGTACTCAGCACTAATAGCCACAATCTCCTCGGGCGACATTTCTATGAGCACTGATTAGTATGGCCGGCAAAATGTTCCGCGACAAGTGTCTCAGGATCCTTCACGTAGTTGATAAGGGACATGTTCAGCAACACGTTTCTTCATTTGCCCCCTAGTGTATCCCAGGATTTATGCTCTTTGGTTAAGTTAGGAAAACTTCTGGAAGCTCTTAAATAGCTATTCATAAGCAGAATGTTAACAAAGGATTTAAATGAAAATCGAGAATAAGTTTTAATTTTGTTTATTTATCAATTTCTGTATCCACAATAGATACACAATTGCAGATTTGGCAAATACAATTATGAATATTTACATGTATCGACAGAATTACCAAATATCCGTAGAAAATTACATTTTCAAGATCTTTACTAATTATATAATTATGAAAATAGCACTTAATACATTAGAGAATGCAAGTACTGATTGAACTTTTCGACGTCACAATTTCATTTTAAAAAAAACGCTACAAAAATAAAACTTAACGGTAATTCTATTTGTTGTGATGAATAAATGTACAAGTAAAATATAATAAAAATATCGCCAATGCTTTTTTAACAAAACATTTGTTCATAACTAAATCTTGTACTAAGGAATGTGAAAACATTATACCATTATGATACAGAAATTATAAATACATTCGTTATTATACATAAACTAAGTTATGCTGCTGTTTATGCAAAATAAATTATGCTTTTAGAAAATAAATTAAATTTTACTGGGCACTTGCACGAGATCCGGTCGCTCTGACGTTTCGTGACGAACAAACAGAGTATTACATTATAAAATATCAAACAATGCTTACTATATTAACTTAATTCGTTCAAGTACAACCCTTAACACAATTTAGAGAACAAGTCAACAGTCTAGCAAGAGAAATGCAAACGTGTTAGTTTAAGTATAAAAGTAAATAATTATAATCTATACAGTACTATACTATGGAAGTCTCATGAGAGTGTACTGGCCGCCTAGCGCTTATAACTCGTCCCTGGATGGCAGCTCGTCTTCCTCGTCGTCATCGCTCTGCAAAGATACAAAATAAAATCATTAACTTACATGGAACAAAACGTAAACTGAATCAGGAATCTTGTAGAAATTAATGTTAGTGCAATGAAACAAGTTAAACTCTCTTGGACAACATTTGTTCTTGCACACAATAGGGGATCGGACTGACTCAAAAAAATATGATTCTATTTAGTCCGTCAGTTAGATTATCGAAAAATATTGGATACGTGTTTTTTGTTTTATCAAATCAATTAAAATTGACGAAGCTATAGCGCGTCAAAGATCATGGAGTGGGGCTTGAAACGTCAATTGAAGGTACAAAATGTACTATCATATGACGTCACACGAGTTTTCGAAGCACGATATCGTCTTCATTTTTTGTTTACGTGAAAAAAGAAAAAATATGTGGTCAATATTTTTTGGAAATCTATCTGACGGACTATAGTTTTTTTTTGTCCGATCCCCTATTATGAGACAAAACCTAAACACGGTACGGTAGTTCACGATTTGAGTTGTGTGAAAACATGAGCATAATTATTAAATAATAATTTAATAGTAGGTGGCCCTACTGCCGTTAGGTTTAAGTTAAACTACCGTGGCCTTAACCCCATGGAAATAATCACGCCATAAAACACGTATGTAAGAAACTCTTCTCAGTAAAATAAATTAATTAGAAACTGTAACGAATCAGAAAATGTAATTAAAGGAAAATGTTTTTTAGTCTTAGTAATTAAAAATCGTACAAGCAAGGACGACTTGCTATGGCGATAAGCCCTTTAATCGGAGTATTGATTACGATTACTTCAAAAAATACAATTGTTCTTTCATGTTTCTAGCGGAGTTGAGAAGCCTTTACTGGATTGACTAATTTAAATTTACGGAGCACAATTTATCAATCAGAATTCAAAGGATTCTATGGGAAATTCTTTATCCGTTGCAATGCTTGAAAAATTGGCCTGCTCAATAAAATAACTCAATCAGTGAATATTTATGTATTGTAGCAATCCATAGTATTGGGACTTTCAGTCTTGCGCAATTATCCAAGTGAATTCTTTTTTTTTTCTTTTTTTTAAAAACGTTGCCCCACACTAGGAATTTCTCCTGTATCGTGGGTGCGTTTACACCCGAAACAATTATCTGTAGGCCAAACACATATTTGTTCCGTGCGGACAAACCCAACCACCCCAATAAAACATTGGGTCGTTGGGTCGAACCCAATAAAACATTGTGTTTTACTTGTGCAAAAACGTATAGGTACCTTTTTTTTTCAAAGGAAACTATTTTTTCATCTTTAAAATGTGCCGTCAGATATGATTCAAGAGTTCAGGCTTCACAAGTAGTGAGTGCCTAATTCAAGTTAGCTCAAATAGGCAAACACAATATAAAAGGTAGCGATAACTTACCACGCTTGGTGTGGGCTCAGCACCTTCACCGTCGGTCTCTACGAACTTGGTCATGGCTGCCAGCGTCCTTTCGCCGTTGTAGTCTTTCACCTAAACAATAGAAAATTATTGTTAGAAATTATAGAACAGCTCCGAGCGAATTTTTTCCAAGAAATTTATTCAGAAGTGGTGTTAACAGTGGTTATGGTGAAGGTTCTCGAGCGGCGACCACGAACCGGTAGGCCTCTCACGAGGTGGACCGACGACATAGTGAGAGTCGCGGGCAACCGGTGGATGCAAACGGTAGGTTGCCGTTCGTTATGACGTTCTATGGGGGAGACCTTTGTCAAGCAGTGTACGTCTTATGACTGCTGATGATGATGGTCATAGTTTCATGTCTTCTACTTCTTTACATCTACCTAGCTACGAATCATATCTTAAATTCTACAAATATTATAACTTCAAAACGAGTACAAATGTTACTGAGCGTTCGTTTATTATAAAATGCTTGATTTATTGTATTCAATAGGCAATGAAATTGCGTTATAAACATTTATGGCAATCTAAAGAAAGGCAAGTACAGGTTGATTTGGATTTGCACAGTTCATTTTGATTTACTTAGAAAAGTATAAAACTTGTTTGATGACCATGACGACTAACACGACAGTCGTGTGGTCTTGATACGTTTTAATACAACTACATGTGGTAGACGACTTTACTCTATAGTTAGCAACAAAAAGCCATTTGATAAGATTAATGAGTCCAGTAACAATAACTTTTTAAAGAATGAGTAACTGAAGGATATTAATAGCCTTGTCACGGTAGAAACGTATTGAAAGAAGCAAGTAACTATTAAACGTTGCCCAGTTTAAATCGCGAGGCGTGAACTCATAGCAATAAAATGAGGCCGTTAAATTTATACGTATTAACCACGATTGAATTCAATATAACTTGAACGATAGCAACATATTCATATTCGCTTATGTTTTGTTTCAATTAGCTTTTATATGTATGCGTAGGATTGCCTGAACTATCTAGCAATCATCATCGTGTCTTCTAATTAATCATTTACAGTATTGTACATTGTTACACCTTGGGAGATGGAATATAATGCTCTCTCTCCTTCTCAATGCTAGGAGTAGGTGGAATCCACCACGCGGGCCCAGTCTGGGTTTGTGAATGTCTCATATCAGTTAAGTTTAACTAACATGTAACAAGTGGCGAACCTATTTATATCACTACATAGTATAAAACAAAGTCGCTTCCCGCTGTCTGTCCCATATGTATGCTTAGATCTTTAAAACTACGCAACGGATTTTGATGCGGGTTTTTTTAATAAATAGAGTGATTCAAGAGGAAGGTTTATATGTAGCACATTCCACCCCTGCGAAGCAGGGGCGGGTCGCTAGTCAACAATAACGATTTCTGCAACTTCAATAAAGGTCAAGTAAGTCTTTCATTGTCATCTTCTTAGTGTGATTATGGCAATATTGACACGATTAGCTTAGTGGTGTTAAGAACAGAAAAAAGTGGCAAAAGAAAGGGGGGTCCTATACCCAACAATGGGGGACTCCGGGTTAAAATGATAATTCAATAGTGGTGTACTGACCTGGTTATCCTTAGTGTACAGTTTGATGGTGGGGAAGGAGGTAATCTTGGTGTGTTCGAGCTCGTTGGCTGTGGCGTCCATCTTGGCGATGACGACATCTTCGTCCTTCTCGAAGTGCTCTCCCAGCTTGTCGTAGATGGGCACCAGCTGCTTGCAGTGTCCGCACCTGAGGGAAAGGTAATTATGAGGTTTTTGAAGATATCACGGCTATTGAATGTGTATGACCAGATGTATGAATGTAGACGAGGCAAATGAAGTATGTAAGGATCGTAGCAGGTGGCGTTCTGCGGTTTCTACCTTACCCCCGACATGGGAAAATGGCTTGAGCTTATGTATATAACTATCACGATTAATATACGATTCTAGTGTTGTTTGTTGTAGCCTATTGCCATCAACTGAGCACAAGAGTTAAGTCCAGCCTGCCGTTGATAAAAACCTAGTAGAACTCAATAATGCTTTTGTGGACCCAGGAATCGAACCAAAGATCTCATACTTAGCAAAAGCACTAGAAAGTAGACCAATGAGGCAGCATTCAATTTATGTCTATTTATAGAGTTTTAAGACCATATGAATAAACTTTATGGACCTGAACTCTCAGAATGGAACATGGCTTCAATAATATTTTCGAGAGAAAAAAATGGATTCTACTGCATTTCTTCTGACTTTAAAATCGCGAATCTGACTTTATAATCTCATTGTTACAATCTCGTTAAATAAAATCAACAATTACTATTCAGGTTAGCAACATCTGAGCCTCTGAGAACTTTTGCATAATGTAGCAAATGATCTATTTCCAAGTCGTTGAGCAGCAAACAATGACGTTTGACACAAGCGAATTAATTGCGGCCCACTGAATACGTCCTAACGAGTGGCACATTTGCGCAAATTATACGATACTGCGACAAATGTGACGCAATGTCGCCGAGACAAATGTTAGTGTCTGCTCTTGAACTCGACCTAGAAACAGGCTGAACAACGCACCTAATGGTGTTATGATGTTAACTTTGCATCGCACAGCGGGTGACACTTGATCAAACAAAAGAATATGTACATAAGAAATACATTTGTGGCCATATTTTTTTTTTTTTACATAAATTACGACAATGATGCAATCATTTTGTATGTTTTTTTAAATATCCTTTTGATTGTCTACACTTGAATAAATAATCTTTGTGTAACTGAAAAGTATTTACGTTTGAATATTTGCTACATAGATACTATTGAACCGGTGACTCGCACGACATTCTATAGGTGACCTGATCAAGTTATATGTATTACTAGCTGATGCCCGCGGCTTCACCCGCGTGGATGTCGTTCAAATTATATACTAAAACCTTCCTCTTGAATCACTCTATCTATTAAAAAAAACCGCATCAAAATCCGTTGCGTAGTTTTAAAGATTTAAGCATACAGACAAACAAACAGACAAAAATAGCGACTTTGTTTTATACTATGTAAGGATACCCAGTAACTAGGCGTAATTAATGGGTCACGTTCATTTAACATAAATCGTAATCAATCGCGATTGTTACTGTTGCCTAGATATGACAGATATCTAGGCAACAGTACGTGCAAATCTTATCATAGCAAACGCGAAAAAATAAAAATTAATAATAAAGATTTGACTGAATCTGTCGTGTATGTAACCTTTAAACGTCGTTTTTCGACCACGTATTACAAATTTACAGATAGTGTTATTTATTTTTTGCTTCGGAACATCAGTTTATGCCAGCCTACATTTTATTGTAACTTTGTACTATGCTAGGCCAGTTCAAAGTTACCACTTCCCTGCGGCCTACTGTACTTAGATATTATTCTCTTTTCCCGAACGAGTGTACAGCATTAATACTTGGAAAACCATGAGGAATAAATTAATGATGGATTTTAGACCTAAACCAGTCGCATTTAATAAGTACATTAAAGCACCCTATCCTGATTGGAGATGCTACAAGAATAATAATAATATTCCACAACTATCACACAACGCCATCTAGTCCCAAGTTAAGCAGAGCTTGTGTTATGGGTACTAGACAACTGATAAACATACTTATATATTTCTAAATACATACATATTATAGATAAATTACACCCAGACACAGAACAAATGATCGTGCTCATCACACAAACATTTCTTCCTCTAATGATGCATTTCTTTCTCTATCGGGTGGTTAGTGCCGAAACTGGTGTCAGAAGTTTTCATCCGCCCATGTGCCTCTGATTTTGCTTTATATGCCATCGAAAAATATCTCTCAGGCATGCTGGTTTCTCTCACGATGTTTCCTCTCACCGAAGCAAGTGATTATTATACAATACGCACATCAATTCGAAAATTCATACGTGTCTTGGGTTCGTACTTGAGACCTACGACTTGGCAGACCGACGGGCACACTATTGGGCTACCACTGCTTTTGACGCAATTTCTAACAATCATTTATTTCTGTACAAAATCCAATCTTGGACAGTTTCATTACAGGCAAAACTTCGGTGAGGGACAAAAATTACGAGGATCACTCACCATGGGGCATAGAACTCGACGAGCACCTTCTTGTTGGTGTCGAACACGACGTCATCGAAGTTGGTGGCGACCAGGGTCTTGACAGGCTTGGCGGCCCAGTCGTCGGGCAGGTCCTCGCTCAACAGGTGCTGCTTCAAGGTGCCGGCGAAGAAGGACTGAACGAATTCCTAGGAACAAAGAGAATTAGGTTAAAATTATGTGGACAAAAGAGGTGAAGGATAGTGGCAGGTGGCGTTCTGTAGTTTCTGTCTAACCATATGGGGAAAAGGCGTGAGGTTTTGTATGTAGAAAGACTGAACTGACCTGTAGTAGTATAGTCAAATACCCGCCTGTAAGCTTTAAGCAACCTTCCACGCTACACTCTTTTCGAGTATTCTTTTCTTATACTATTCATCTATCCTTGAAAATGCCAATAGGGCGCCATTACATTTTTATTAAGATACGTCATGTTATCGATCTCAAACTTTAAAAATTGGTAACGGTATAAATAAAGGGTTATGAATTTATGATGTTATCAAAACTGTTATAGTAAACTGATATTTTTGTTTTATCTTTTTAGCGAAATACGTTTTGAGACTAGCGTAGCGTAGAGTGGAATGTAACTTAATCACCAAATTTATTACCGCTAACATACCTAGTTACTTTCATAAGTACTTATTCACAAACCCATATCGACCTTGTTGTTCGAAATAAATAAATATTTGATTTGATTGTAGCATCTATTTTTATGCATTACTTTATACAAAATTATTAGGATTACTTGGAAAGAAGCATCCAGTGATCAACAGCAAGGTGAACACCTACGCATTTCACAGGAAACTGAATATTAAATGCTTAGTAATAACGCCTACATTTCCATGCAGTTGTTGATGGCGCCTACACTGAGAAGTACTAGAAATGTCTGTGTTGAATATAATTGCATATTAATTATTGCGTCTAGTATCGGCTTGTCACGTCTCTACGATGTAGGTAAGTAATTGTGTAACATTTTCAAAGACATTAATAGCATTCTGTAAATTGCGTGGCACAGCCGACGTGACTATGCTTATGTTCTAAAATTCATGGTTTATTGTGCCATGAATGTTGTATTCGTTATGACTTTCTAGAAGCCCATAGTGACGCCACGTCCAACCACGCGGTTGTGAGCTGAATCAGCAAGCTTGATCTATGCCAGAACAAAGGTGAAGGAGTTAAATTTGCCTTTTCGAGCCAAGGATCTGAATTTTAGCCAGTATACACCATACTTCTTATTATTGGTAAAACTCTTATAGTTCTCATGCAGTCCACTACTCTAAATTAAAGGCCCATGCGCCACATTCTTAAAAATGATAGATCTTTGAGACTCCTTGTATTAAATAAGCTTCGAATAGAACTCTATCATCAGTATAATTTCTTCAAAATATCAATATCACTAAGTAAAAGATTGTTGTAAGCTGGTATAATGTTACATCGTTCTCCTACGACAATTAATGAGAGAATTTAACTACCAGATCGTTAACACATGAGCCGGCAAATCGGTAGTAATGAATAGCTATTACCATAACCATAGAACGCATTGATAAGGTTGATTACATAATAACGATTTGTATATGACATGGCAGCCAATTATGAATATTATGAAATATGAAACAAGTTCCATGAAATTAGCTGATAATACAGATGTATCGAATTACCTTTACGAGCAGAATTCGATATACTAGTACTTATTCTATCTACATTACTTACATTCTAATGCGTCTACTGAGACGCATTAGAATGTTTTTAAAAATCAAAACGCTGCACGTTGTACTCAACTTGCTTATAGGAGTTGTGCTATTAATATAAGATCACGCCTGTTAACCCAGTAGGGTTAAACAAATTTTTACTTAAATGAAATCCACAGGACTAATATTTCATTTAAAATTGTAACACGTTTAGATTAGAGACCGAACTCTGAAGACTGCTACTTAGAATAGGGGATCGGACAGGGTCAAAATAATATGATTCTGTTTAGTCCGTAAGTTAGATTACCGAAAAATATTGAATACTTACGTGTTTTTTGTTTTATCAAATCAATAAAAAATGACGAAGATAAAACGCGTCAAAGATCTTGGAGTGGGGCTTGAAACGTCACTTGTGCCGTCAAAATGTACTATCATATGACGTCACACGAGTTTTCGAAGCACTGTATCGTCTTCATTTTAAGTTTACGTGAAAAAAGAAAAAATACGTGTCCAATAATTTTTGGAAATTTATCTGACGGACTAATTAGATTTTTTTTGTCCGATCCCCTATTCTAAAATAAATCATCATGTTCCTGCTTTTGGCCTATATTACTTCAACACGTTTTTTTCTACAATACTCCGAGTCAGCCGTTACGCTATCACTTACTCCTTTTTCTTTCTTACCATTCTTCTCACAATCCATCCATCAAGGTTCTTAATCATCAACACTCAACATAGATAAAAACATAACAGGCGAAATGTGGGTGTACTAATATGTGGGGTACTCTGCTTAACCCTTCAGGGATTAAGGGGATGATGTTATGTTATGTCAACATAGATATAAATATAGTGCAGTAAACTTACTTCAATAGCGTTAGCGGAGAGCTCGTCGGTGGCGGGCTTGTACTTGGCCATGTCTTGTTCCAGGGCAATCAGACGGGCTGAGGGGATCTCTTCCTTCTTCATGCCGAAGAACTCCAGGATTCTAGGGAGAAGAAATACATTAATTTAGTAATCTAGCAATAAGTCTTATAAATTTAAAATTACTAAGTTAGACATTTAAACAGTCGAAAGGTGGTAGACAACACGGCAACACGTTACTTAAGCATCATCACATCACATCTCATCTCATCCTATCTACATCTATAGGTTTTCCGTACAATAAAAGATCCGAAAAACTGTTTTGTATAGGTTGTTTGGTCGTCGTGCGTACATACTGTACAGTCCAAATTATGATTGCATTTTTTTTTACTGTTTTTATGAAAAATGTATTTTCTTTACTGGCATTTTTGTAATGCCTTAGGGCCAACTGCGGTACTCCGAGATGTTTAATGAATACTTAAGCCGTCACTTAGTAAAGATTTGACATACTTTTGTATGACAAAACTGTCAAAATCTTTACTAAGGGATGGCCTAAGTAATCATAAAGCTCTCTGAGTGCGGCAGTAAGACCTACACTTGAACATTCACATTATGACTTCTCCATTTTTATTATTTACCATCTTCCGAAGGGTATCCCCAACTACCCAATTACCACGCATCAGTACTTGTAATTACTCGTTTCGAAAAATAATTGTTTTTCAACGACTTTACAAAGTAGAAGGAAATATCCTTGACCGGCCTTGGCATTTAAAACGAATGAAAGAAACACGTTTACCGGTGGACGGAGCGCGGGGTTAGCTTCATTCGTTGAGTTAAATTAATTTTCTAGTTGAAGCTCTGAAACCCTTCAGAACTTCAACTAGAAAATTAATTATAAACCCACTCGTAATATGGGTCGAGGTTTAAAAAGCCATTTGGAAAATATTCCTGCAGAATATTAGACAGTCTTTCATTACTGTGTACTGAAAATCACAATATTCTTCTTGGTGTGTCGATGGCAAATTTTCATGAAATATATTTGGCCTAAAATTCGGCTATGCCAATTCCGCTCGCTGATGCAGTCATAAGATCATCAAGTGCGCAGGTGCCAGGGCATGGAGCGCAAGATGCAAGGTGGGCCATTGTCTGTGGAGTCACGCCGCATATACACTTGAGATCTGAGCCTCATCTGAAGAGATTATTTTAGCAACGGCCGAGACTTCGGTTCGGAGGCTATTCATATCGCATTAACTAGATATTTAAAAAGGGTAGGTAAAATTATAACAATATTGTGCAACAAACTTTAAACAATTTTTGCTGTGTCGATAAAATTAAAGCCTAGAAATCATGCATACTTTGGTAACCTTCACCTTGCGAGTTGAATACTTCAAGGATTTTTTCTCAACGTTATTAAGCGTTATAAGTCAATGGTCTATTAATCTTTACCGTTAAGACATTTGACCGCTCAATACTTTTGCCTAAGACGATGAACTTTTGTCCTAGGACTATAATAAAATGTACAATATGAATTCAGGCATATGGTTTATATTTACTAAATAGAGTATGAGAATTATTAGTGTGTTGGTAAAGTTTGTCGTGTGCATAGGTCCTTATATAGTTCTGTCGCAGACCGTTGGCGCCGACTAATAAAACTCGACTATAATCACGTTGGATGTGATTCATACTCATCTTAACTTTCTATTGTTTCAAAAAAATATTTGCATTTCTAAGACTTCGCTCCAACCTCTCATACTTCTCGTGGGAGGTAACAGGAAAAAATGTAAATGTTATGTTTTTACTGTAGTGGTACGAGACGTATGATTTTCCCCATAAAAAATCTTCTTTGGATGAAAAAAAAAACAACATATCAGGACAAAAGAAGTCTACTACTTACTGCTAGACACGTGATCTTTACCGGTAACTTGCCACGTGCATTGCTAATATTATAAACGCGAAAGTTTGTGAGGATGTATGTATGTAAAAAGTACTGAACGGATGTGGATGAAAGAAGAATGGGTATTTTTGTATAGACCCCGTCCCTTTCCTTGTAACACTTTCTCCTATATATCAAATGAAAGAGCGTTAAAAATACATCATTTTATTGTAAGACAGTAAATGTGTGAATAATGGGGGAAAAAAGTTATTCACCGATAAAGAAAGAAATTTTTTTTTTTTTTCGTAGAACCTGCTTGAGTGTGGTGTCTATTAATAGGTCTTTTAAAATGACACTGAGGTTACTAAAACTATTCCTTCTCAAAGTCAATCGTTTGAAAGATAGACACTTCCAAAGTGTAAAAATGTGCCCCCACCCCCTCTAACTTTTAAACTAACTGGGTGAAAAATCTAATAAAAATATATGCTGTAGATCGCAATGAAAACTCACAACCGAAATTAGTTTTAACGTGATATAGTCAGTAGTTTTTGAGATATAGCTCATTTAAAAAACCGCAAATATAACTTTGTCATTCATACAAACACTATGAAAAACAAACTTATCACTAAATGTGTATTTATGTTGCCGCTTTAACAACAAATAATACAAATTAAAGGGGACTTCCCTACTACGATGATGCAGAACCTTTCATGTGCGAGTCCGACTCACACTTGGCAAGTTTTTTTTACCCAATTCATTTATTTTTTCAATTATTCACACGGTTACTGAACCGTGTGAATAATTGAAGAATTGAATTGAGGAAATGGAATACTTCTATGGTGTAGACACCATAGAAGATTTAAAGTCCAAGAATTACTGACTAAGAAATCAGAATCGACGGATCCGTGTTGCTGAGAGGTCGCATTTTATCGTGGCACATATAAAAAAAACTTATATTTTGTTCAATCCTAACACAGAGTGTAGTTAGCTTGGGGCAGTTTTCAGCAATAGACAGAGTGATTCAAGAGGAAGGTTTATATGTAGCACATTGCACCCGTGCGTAGCCGGGGCGGGTCGATTCAATTCAATTCTTTATCGGTGAATAACTTTTTTCCCCAATTATTCACACAGTAACCTTGTGAATAATTGGAAAAAAATGAATTGGATTAAAACTTTGCCTAGTCGGACTCGTACATGAAAGGTTCCGTACCATAGGGCACGCCACGATAGCGGCGGTAAGTCCGCTCATTGAGGAGTGGCTGAAGAGGCACCACGGGCGCCCTCTTCAGCGGACACGGTTGTTTCGGAAGGTACCTGCACCGAATCAGGCGGGTGGAAACGAATCTGAATGCTACTATTGCGAGGATCAGCCGGAGGATACGGTGGAGCACAACGTGGAGGTCTGCCCCGCTTGGGCGGAGCCCCGCCGTGATCGGCGATTGGCGGCGGTGACCTCTCGCGTCCAAGCTCTGGTGCAAGCCATGGTCCGGGGCGAGAGGGAATGGGAAGCCGTCGCCTACTTCTGCGAAGCAGTGATACTAGCGAAGGAGGTGGTAGAACGTGAGAGGAAGAGAACCTCTCGTCGCAGCCGCCGCGGGAGACGCTCCGGGCGTCGGGGGCCACGTGATGGCTTCCAACAACCATAGACGCGGACCTGAGGACGGTGAGTAATGGGCTTGCTCGCCGCCGTGCCGTCCGTCTTAGGAGGACGACAGGCGTGTCGACGTCGAGTTCGTGTTCCACGCGCGCCTCAAAGAGATGTCAGCAATATGGAAGGGGCCCGCAAGGGTCGACGCCCGTCGGGGCTGTGGGTTGTTCGAAAGAGATAGAGCGGCCTCGACATAAAGGGCTAAGAAGGAACATGGGTGGTTTTTAGTCAGTACAAGTCTGACTAAAATCTGGGTTTTAAAAAAAAAATCCGTACCATCGTCGTAGGGTCTGCCCTTTAATTTGTATTATTTGTTGTTAAAGCGGCAACAGATATACACACTTTGTGATAAGTTTGTTTTTCATAGTGTTTGTATGAATGACAAAGTTATATTTTCGGTTTTTTGAATGTTCTCTATCTCAAAAACTGCTAACTATATCTCGTTCAAACTAATTTTAGTTGGATGTTTTTATTGCGATCTAGAGCATATATTTTTATTAGATTTTTCACTCCATTATTTTAAAAGTTAGAGGGGTTGGGGGACACCTTTTAGCACTTTGGAAGTGTCTATCTTTCAAACGATTGACTTTGAAAAAAAATGGTTTTAGAAACCTCAGTTTCATTTTAAAATACCTATCAATAGACACCCCACTCAAGTAAGTTCGACGAAAAAAAAAAATTTTTTTTTTCAATCTTTATCGGTGAATAACTTTTTTCTCCCATTATTCACACATTTACTGTGATACAATAAAGTGATGTACTTTTAACGCTCTTTCATTTGATATATAGCAGAAAGTGTTACAAGGGTAGGGACGTTTTGCCCCTTCTTCTTTAGAACACAGATGGTTTATAACCTGGATTAACACATAGGATACTTTTTATCCCGGTAGTATGATCCCGTGGGACAATTATCTAACTTCACGCGGCCAAAGCCGCTGGCTCAAGGTAGTAGTAAATAATATCATACCTCTGGTGTTCATCTTCATCAGCATCAATGGCAACGGACATAACACGGTCGCGGTAGTTCTTGGCAACAGGCTTGAGTTCCTCGGTGTACTTGTCGAAGTCGCCATTTTTCTACAAACAAAACATTCTGCTGTTCAATCTGTAGGACAGTGGACCGACGCAATCACCATGCAAAGTTCATTGACTGAGAGGTCGTTGAACTTTATAGTGTTTGTCGATGTGTCGTTTGTGTATTTAGCTATTAGCATGCTTTAACAACCGTCTTGTTGACGCGATGATTTTAGCATTAAATTATGGAGCTTCCGTTAGCCGGTATCGTGAAAGATATTATTCTATTATTATCTTGAATTTTAGCATTCCATAGTCAGTTAACGATTAAATTGGTTTATCGAAACAGGGGGTATGGTTAAGAACCGTCTAAATCTGATAAGATAAACTTAGTTAAACAAAGATTTTACTAGTAGTAAAATGTGTAAAAAGGTTCATTACGCGTTACGCATGACCGATTGTCTAGTAACGAACGGTGAAAGTTCAAGCCGGCGGGTCATCGGCTCAAATCTCTTCAATGTATACATTCACGTTCGTGAAAGTACATCTCGCTAATTTCTCGTTATACCACTTTCGAGATCGAGTCATACAGTTGCATCGCAAAAAATGACATCGATAATTTTATTTCTCAGAACGATATTGACTACATACTCGTACGAGTTCAATGTTTGTCTTTTACGCGGTGAGGTCTACTTCAGTAACTCGTTAAAAAACAGGTTTCGCTGAGTAATAATACCCGTCTACGATATCTCGTTTTCCTACGAATTTGAATGTCGGGAGACTCACATGCGTGTCGAGTTAAATAAGTCGACATCTTTCTTATATTGTAAGTTGATAATAAAGAAACGTGCTTCTATATTTAACACAGTGCACGTCATTTTTAAATGGATATCTAATAAAGTGAATAACATTGAGTAGATATCTAATCAATTTGAATTTAGCCTGTTAAAATTTGAACAAATTTAACAATTTAATTTAAAGTAGCATAAAAGAACAAACTGTTATCTTAATACTTCTAGCTAGAATTTAACAAAACAACTTTTTGTTTTTGCCTTTACACACTTAGACCTGCTTGCACAGCAACTAACTTAAATGCATTTATCTAATTAAATTCACATTTTGTTACTACCATTTTCAATTTATTAAAAGAAACAGAAAAATGTTTTAAACATATTTAATGTTAAAAACACATTTGTGATGTGAGTAGTGGTGCAAGTGGACAAGAAAATTCTTACCTTGGATAGGAACAACAGAAGGTGATATTTGATCTGTCCGCCGAAGATCTTGGAGGCAGTCTCGTGGGAGAACTCGACAATGGTGGGCATGCTCTGGACGAACACCCAGGTCTTGAACAGGTCCTCGTTGAATTTCTCACCGTCGAACTTGACGCGGGGCTCCTCGAACTGTTGGCAAAATTGGAGCATTAGTATTGCAAAGATAAATAAATTTAATAAGTTAAATGAGGGTGGATTTCTTCTACGTGTTTGCTAAAACATAATAATTATCATCTAAAAACATACTATCCTTCTTTTTCGAAGTTGCTGGAAAGTTGTTAAAAGCTGCTGTTTAAAGTACAACTCAGTTCAGATTTTTACAGGAAAGTTTTGTACTGAAACCTCTTTGTATTCTCTCTTTAAAGTTGTTATTTTGAGAGTCAATTTCCAGACAAGGACAAAGGTGATTAGTTTACCTACAGCCTGAGTGAGGTAACATATATAGACATTGTAGGGAAAATGGCGAAGCAATTTATAAGGAAAAAAAATGGATATCAGTAATAAACACAAATTATTCAATGATGAGGTAAAAAATATGTTTAGCACAACAATATCAGTTTCAAAAAAACCTGAATACCCTACAATTATTATATTTAACTAGAAGGTATTTGTTTTAGAAATAAGATATGAATAAATTAGGAACAGTAAACAGATCAAAACTCCACTCAAATATACTATTAAAAGTAATTAAAACTGTTAAAGCCATATCTAAAACAGTCCTCCGAAAATAAGATGTTATCATTTAAAAGGGGCAATTAAAATCAAAGTAAGAAGATAAGTTTTGACTGATAACAAAGATATCTGTGTCAATGTTATCACTGCCCCACTACAATACAAGTGGACAATTGGATGCAGCTTCAATTCATTTATCTACCTCCTTTGAGGCCAACAAACTTATTATCTGCTAACCCAAATGGAGGACAACATCAATGATGTTTAGTATGTATGTGCATGTAATGTTTATCAGCTACTCATTACATCAGAAATGGCTCAAATGTACAATAGAATTTTATATGCATTCTTGAGGTGGAACCAGTTTTTTTTACTATTTAAATATTTTAATGATATGCACAAAAAGTGTGATAAGATTATTGAGTAGGTAGGTATGTGGTGTCTACAGAAATTCGGACTTATTAAAAAAAAACAGATTACCTGTATAGTCTGTAAAGAAACAATAAAACATGAGCATATAGTTTGTTAAAAATACTGCTAGGTTTTAAAGATAAAAGAATTATCTATTAAATTGTTTATTCCAACAAAATGGCTTAATGTTTTTAAACAAGTAGGTATATTAGATAATAAATGATGATGTGTACTTACGTTCTTGAAGAGAACAACATCCTCGTCTTCAGCTTCCAACTCAGCAATAACTTTCTCGTCAGAGACAATAGCAAACACCTGGTCATCAACACCACCAGCAACTCCAAGGAAAGCCTTAGCCTTATCAGTGGTCTGGTCAGAGAAGAAACCTATGGTGATGACATTGCTGCCGGCAATGAGCTCCTTGGCTTGCTCAACGGAGGAGACCTCGAGGGCTGGGGGACCAGTCTTCTTCTTCAGCCAGTTGATGATGTCATCAGCTTGACGACCACCTGAGAGAAAGTAAAGAATATTAAAAGAGGGACTGATTTAATGTCTTAATAGCTAATTACATTTAATAAAGTACTCAATTCCCCAATTACTGATGCAATAAACACGTTTTAAGTACTTGTAATTTCAGTAATTACACCATTAAGAAATAAATGAGGCGTTACAAATTCTAATTAAAAAATATTGAACTTTTATGAATAAACCATGAAAAGTTTATAAAACATTTGTTAAAGTAGAACATGTCGTAAAAACTTACCGGAGTAATCAGTAGGGCTGCCGTTCCTGAAGAACTTGAGTGTCGGGTATCCCCTGACGCCATAGCTCTCGGCGAGCTCTTGTTCCTGCGTGGCATCAACCTTAGCCAGCTTGATGGGAGACTCTTCCTCCGCCAGCTTGGTGGCGGCCTTGGCGTACTCCGGAGCGAGGGATTTGCAGTGACCGCACCATGGCGCATCTGCAAACAGTAGGTATGATTCACAAAGGCATGCGATACGTGCCGGATTGCCGGCAGGCGTGCGACCATGCCGACTGACGTGTTCACATTTTAACGCAATAATGAATAACAAAGGGCCAAATATTGAATTCTACAGTTATGAAAAGACAAAAGAATAATAGTTAACAATGACAACTTACAGAATTCCACTAATACGAAGTTGTTTGATGAGACAACACCATCAAAGTTGGATTTACTCAGTACGAGAACATTTTCTTCTGTGGGTACTTCATCAGCCAAAGCGGCGCCCAAAAGGGCTATCGCCGTAAATAGGATTACTCTCATGTTGAATTATACGGCACTTCACAAGCCTTCTCCGAAGACGAAACTCTACAAAATGCCGAAATAGTGCCACTTCATTCACTCCCGTCTCACTTGACGTGGCAGCGTCGATCGTGTGTAGAGCTGTGATTGGTTGACGCCAGGTGAATGTTTAAAGTGAGACAGGCAAAGAACAACATTTTTATGCATCCTTTTTTATTAATAAAATACTTTTTTTTTAATTACTATCAATGTACAATCGAATAAAATTAATAGAAGAGTTTTAAAATTGAAAATGCTGCTTTCCTTCGTATTTTTTCATTTTACTCCGGTATATAATGCAGTTGTGTAGCTAAACGCATGTCATCGTGAATTTCATCATCCTCCATCACATCCACATCCTACATGAAAATTTTATTTTGATCTTGGATGTTTTTCTCTGCTTCTTCCAGCTTCTTCCTACCCCTTTCCTCAAGATGTCAAGTACAAATGCTGTCAGTGATGTCAATTGTCACCTGTCTGTCAGTGTCAATTAAGAAGTAAACAAACGTGAAAACGAAAACAAGATTCGTCTGTGTTTCATTGAAATAAAATGAATAACGACATAAAAGTAGCCAGACATACTAATTATTATAAGGCAAAAACGTAAACCATAGGTGGGTGGTGTTTCAAGAATAGTAATACGACCGTAGTCCAGGTAATATGCATATTAAAGTATGGACTTTGCTACCAAAATAGTCATGAAGATTGTTTTATTAAATATTTTAGCAATAAACAAGAGATGAGGTCTCTACATCGCTAGCTTTAAACTGAAAAATTTTCTCCTTGCTACAATTTAGTTGCGGTTTCAATCATCAGTCATTATAACCTTGAAAACTTCATAACATAATTTGTAATTACAGTTTGATTAATAGGAAATATGGTTTTAATGACCATCAGTTACTCAATAATATAGTATATTGCTATCTAATAACTACTATAAGATCATTATAATCCAACATACACTACTACTTACTCTAACTAACACACACAAGCACATGAAAATTCCATTCAGGAATAACATAAATATTTTACTATAATAATATGGAGACTCCCACGTGACCGGCATAAATAACAAACACGCCTATGATATAGTAAATTACAAAAGCTGGCACGCATACCACACTATTACAGATTTATTTTAGAAGTTTTAATATTGGACCGTTTCCAATTTTTGTACTAGTGTCCTTCCTCATTAACAGTGGCAAAAAGTATTCTTATTGTCTTTGGTAATTAATAGGGTGTTTAAGACAAGGTATGGTTTAATTATTAAAAAAAATATAAAATAAAATATAATATCATGTAAAATTATCAGAAATCAATGAAAAGTGTTAAAAATTATGTAATAATCATATTTATATGAATGTGGATTTAGATACTTCAGGTTATTACTGTGAGCAAAAATTGTGAAACTGTGTGTTTCTTTTTAAATAAGTGAGCTGCATGGAATTTCAAGCCCTGTAACTTCTAATAGCCTTTGTAATATTAATATTTGTCAAGTTTCAAATATGGAATTAAAAGCTGAACCAGGAAATGTGATATTGTGTAGATTTAAATCCATGTGTCAATAGTTTTCTTTAGTTCTATTATTTATTTTAAATTACAAGTTGTTCTATCATTTTAAAAAGATAGTAGTTAGTCTTTCATTCATTCACATAAACAATAAGTTGCACATGCTTTTTAAATTACAAAAAATGGCCAGCCCTACTGGAAAAACTAATCACCGTTTAAAAGCTTATCATAAATCCAAGAATTCGTCACACTGCAACATGCATTACAAATTATATGTAAAATGTTTACACTTCCATTCATATTTCAACTCCTACTTTATCTGTGAGTAATAAAAATGTTATTAACATACTGGAAACTGCCACATTTAAATGTATAAAACATAAATTTTATCCAGAATTTATGACGTGTTTTACTAAAGAGAATCCTGTTATGATTACAGATGCCAGAACTGACGGTGACATCCGAAATATATGAGGAGTATGATTATAAAACTAAAACATCACCAAGCACTGAAGGAAGTAAGCATTAAACTTAGTATTTTATTACCTTTATGAATTAAAAGTGAAATATTAAATGGTTTATGTCTCTGGAATTGCCCGATGATATCGTCCAGCCAGTGACAATATTATTTATAGGCTTGTCTCAGCATTAAGAAACTCTTTACATTTTCAGATGTGATATCAGAATTTCCATTTCTACTGCCTAAGAACGGAAGCAGTGCCACTTTTGATGAGGACAATGACTTAGACATAGAGCGGCCACAGAAAGAAGTTATTAAAATAGGTAAGATATTAACTTGCTGCTTTCCACTGCTGGACTCAGGCACACCTAAACATTCTGACCTCTAAGACCTAGGCCTCCAGTGACAGGGACAGAGCCATAGTTCACAATGCCCATGCAGCCTCAGTGTGGAAAACGTTTTTTTTTATTATTCTGGGATAATATGTTGATGTTTTAAGAGCAGTGGTGCAGAAATCGTACAAAGTAATGTACATGCTTGCCTAGGTTCAATCCCTCAGCCCACAATTCATTATGCATCCACACTTTTTGTCGGAATAAGGAAGTGAATCAGTGTCAAAAAGCTTAATTCCTATTCTTATGAAGTATTTTTGCCCAGCAGTGGGACAACATAGGCTAAAAAAAAAACGCGGCGCCTTAAAAGAAAACTAGGCTAATAATTGGCTTGAGCCATGCTTAAGTCGCGCTGATTCCGATAAGTGTGGCCAACCAAACAGCCTCATTTTTTTACAATCAGAGTGGGATATGGTCACACACAAATTGACACAACAAGCATAGCATAAACTCACGCCCTTTTTCCATGGGGGTAAGCAGAAACCACAGCTCACACGCCACCTGTTACGATCCTTACATACTTCCTCCACGTTCGTATATCTGTCCTTTCTGAAGAACGTCACCAATAAGACACAACAAAGTTACCATAATTACTTCCTATTTAATCATTTCAGAGCACAGTTCCAAAACTAAAATTGCGTTCGTCGGCCTCCAAGTATGGCGGGGCGCGTTCCTCCTCGGTGATTGGCTGATTCACCTCGGTTTGAAAGGAGAACTGACCAATAGGAGCGTGTTAGAGCTTGGTGCTGGTACTGGACTTACCAGCTTTGTGGCAGCTCTGTATGCTAAGAAGGTTATTTGTACTGGTAAGTTTCTTCTATTTTTGTATTATAATTATTGGTCCAGGTTAAGTACAGACGCCAGCATGTCATACTAACGGGAAAATGACAAATCTTCCCAATCAACTTTGAACCTAATGCGTTAGTGACAAAGTTGAAAATCTACCAAAGAAATTCGCAGATTGTAGTACCTAGCTTGATGTACTAGTGTATGTACCTCATGGATGGGTTGGTGATTGTTTTTCGACAATGATTGCACCATCCATCATGGAAGACGGATTCGACTCTGGGGGCGGTGAATTATTCAAACCACGCCGTTTAGGTATTACTACAGCCACGAAGAACGCATGGTCTGCCTCTTGATTTGGTGGGTCAAGATTCCATTCACAAAGCCCTATCAATCACGAACGCGCGACGTAAACTCGACTGATTTTTAGAATTCCGTACCTCAAATGGAAATACGGAATCTTTAAAGGACTACCTACATCGTTGTACAACTGTCAATACGTCCGACCGTTCGTTTTCCAGAACGCGTGGTGGCATAATTCGTTTAATTTTTATTGCGTTTACTCCACGTATTCTACTGAGAATCATAGGTTACCAAGGGTCTGAAGTTTCGCAAAATGATCGATTTTTCTTTATTACAGACATCGACATCGGAGGTATCTTAGAACTTATTAAGTTAAACGCCAAGTACAATAAGAAGTTAATAAAATCTCAGTTCAAAGTGATGCCTCTGGACTTTACCGCCACTACTTGGAGTTCTCCTTTGCTTAGCGAAATTAAGCAAGCTAGCATTATAATAGCTGCCGATGGTATGTATTCATAACAATTATTTATTTTTGAATCCATCATTTCAGTTACTTTTGCGATTTGTGGTATAGCTGAAGACCTCATGCTCAACAACTAATGAAAAAAAGCATTTCACACTCAACTCATTAACTTTGTACGTTTTGTCTAGAACTAGACGGATTCTTATAGGTCACTTCAAGTGGAAAAGTACATCTTAATCATCATTCTCATGTCTTTAACCCATTTTTTTTCTTCCATACTTCTCTATTACACGTCATCTCAGCAGTCATGCACCAATTCAAATATGATTTAAAGAAAAACAAAATATGTACTTCGGTATTTATTCCAAAGCAGCTTCTTTAATTTTCTAGTCATTTACGACGATGACCTCACGGCAGCGTTCGTTTCAACTATACAGAAGATACTGAACACACAGCCGCCAAAAACACTATACATGGTGTTAGAGAAACGATACGTATTCACGATAGAACACCTGGATTCCGTCGCTCCATGCTACGAGACATTCCTCACTCTGTTAGACAAAGTCAAGACAGAAAACGCACATTCCACCTGGAACTTAGAACAACTACCTCTAGACTTCCCAAAGTATTTTACTTACGATCGCGTCAAGGATCTAGTTCTATGGAAAATCTCTTCTACGCCTAACTAAACTAAAAGACAATCTAGGTAAATTAAATCTTATTTTTGATGGAATACAGTCTTTCATTAAAATCTTCCTCGATGTTTGTTAAGATTTAAGAAAGAAAGGATCATTCAATACACATGTACGTCAGCCAGAGGCGTCTCTAGCACATGTAGCGCCCGTGTGCAAACATAACACTAGAGCCCCCTAGAGTAAGCACTCGGTCAAAATGGAATGGGTGCGGTCAGCATCAGAAGTAGCTTAACATTTCGGAATTTTAATTATTTCATGTACAGGACTCCGGCTATTTTTTTTAATGTTTCAGAAGTTTATCCTTTAAAATATTCCTTACTCTTCAATAACTTGTTAGTTACGTGTAATATCTAACAAGATTTTATTAATAAACTGCTTTGAAACTTAGGGTAGTGTTAATCTACTTCTGATGTTGACCGTACAAAGGACAAGTAACAGCCAGGGGCGTATTTACCCTAGGGCCATCCGGGCCATGGCCCGGGGCGCCAGAACAACAGGGGCTTGCATTTTGTTTTGGTTTTGGCGCCAATCATTCCACTTTTATTTCTCACCTTTTTTATATTTTTTATATAAATTATAATTTCAATTCAAAATTAACTTTTAAAAACCAGGCGGCAACGTCAGGTCATGGTTATCAGATGTGACAATTACTATTGTCACCGGGACTACCTTGTGAAAATAAGGACAACCAAGCAGAGGCGTACTTTCCTCGCCACCGCCCTGGGGCAGTTTTTCGAACTAGCCTTACGTATATTCCGGTGTATCGCATGCCGCCCCGAAAATCAATAAACAAGCACTATATCCTTCAAATCTGCCGCCCACCGCTTAAAAAAATCTAACCTATCTGGAGTCCTAAAATTTTCTAGCTCGCCACGCTCGCTCTTTCCGCTGCGTTTTCTTCATTACCCAGTCCCTCAATGCATTAGTAGTAAAAGTGAGTTAAATATATTTTTTTGAATAATAAAAAGAAAATCACTTACTTTCCTGAGCCAGGGGGCAAAAATTTTTGAGCTCGCTCCGCTCGCTCTTGCATTTGCCTGTGCCTCTGATTCATACATAAGTTCTTAAAACAATCTCTATCTTTAGGAATTGTTGAAACAAAATGTAATTTATTCGATGTGTCAAAAGTGTTGAGCTCGTTCGCTGTTTTAGTTAATTTTTAGAACGACAAACCCTAACACAATATTCGCTTTATTGACGAACAAAGGCAAAAAAAAAATGTTTAAAAGTGAAATAGATTTGACTTTCAAAAATAAACCCAAAGTTTATCATTTCCAAATAATAAAAAAGTAATATTTTGAATTTGACTTAGCTAGTTGTCTTGGCTAATGATGAAAATAGGCGTATAAGGGGCGGCCAGATAAGGTGGGTGGGCCTTCGGCGATAAAAACGCTCGCCACGACACTGGGATTTACTCAGACGTTGATGTCGTTTCCAAGTTCTACGACTCATTGTTCTCGTTTGTAGCTGATTTTTTTTCAACATTTTTTTCTTTGTCTGGGGCGGCAAAACTTATTGGCCCGGGGCGCCAAATTTCAAAATACGCCCCTGGTAACAGCACATCATGTTACCACAATCTGTCAAACCCCAATCTGTGGCGTAGTGAGTTGTTGCCGCTGGGGGCCAACCCGTATTTTCATCATTAGTCTTTTTTAGTAGCAAAAAGACCATATCCTTTCGGATTTATTATTTTAAAATACTGAAGACGGTCAGAGAGATAACTCGAGAAGAGTAATTGAAGGAATTTTGGGGTAGGTAAATATAAATATGAATTGTATCAAATTGAATTCAATTTGATACAATTGTATCAAATACAAAATAATAAATAAATAATATAATAATAAATAAAAATATAATAATAAATAATAATAATAATATGTATATGTCGCAGATTCAACACCGAGGCACAATATTTAGAGTTGACAATTTAGAATAACGCCATCTATCATCGTTTGTCGGAAAACTCGGAAACGTCAAGCAGTGAGCTTGGGTGAGGTCGATACAGAGCGTGGCAGGTCAGGTTTGACAGCTGTCAGTTGTCATATGTCAAATGTCAGTTGTGATATGTCAGACGTCAGTGGTCAGTGGTCGGTTGACGTTGACATTAGACGCATTTGATTTGAGGGACGGGACTTTTTGGTGAGAGACGAGTGCGAACGGTCGTTCTGCCCGCCTGTATCGAACTTACCGCGTTTCCGTACTTTAATCCGTTTCCATCGGCTTGATCGTTTGAGATTTTGTTAATTTGTTATCGGAAGTAAATAAATAGGCGGTTGTAATCAGTGTTGAGACTATTATTTCGTACCTCCGCCATGCCGAACTTGGACTCTGACAACGATGAACCCGAAATAGTTGAGCTACCTTCGTCATCAGAAGTGGTATGTAACTCTAACGCCTACATAGTGTAAGTGACAGTGCTAGGCTGGAAAAGTGTAAAGACAATGCGCGTGCGTCTGAAAGTGACGTAGAAACGGAAATGTGGTGTTTTCTGTTCGAGCAGCTAAACAAAAACTTTATGACTATTGTGCAAGCAATGAAATCACCTTTTGCGGGTACGGATATTCGCCTACCTTTTGACCCTGAAAAACGGAATATTGTCCCGCGGGCTTGGTTGGCAACAGCCGACATGTGTGTTATCGATCTCAATAGTCAAGGTGCATCGTCGATGATTGCTTTGAACCGCGCACTCGTGGGAGACACGGGACGGACGGGAGCCACACATCTACTGTAGGTGCGTCGTAAGTCGGCACCTCCGTCGCTGGTCGTCCTCCGCTGGGCCTCCTCCGGGTAACCGTTGGTCTCACCTGGTGGGGATGGACCGCCGGGGTGCTGTGAAGACAGCAGCGCCGTGAAACCGGCGCTGTGGCGTGCCTACAGGGGACGCAGCGAATTCCACGAGACTCATGGGAGAAGTTTCGTCATGGCGGTCGTCCATATCTTGTCCTGGGATGAAATGGAGCGATTTTAAGGAGCTGTTTATAGTCTGGAGTGCCCCGTATATGACGATCGCGAAGACCCTGATGCGACATCAGAACCGGGATTCACTCGAGCTGAAGAAAATACGAAGAATGGCGCGATGACGTCACGGTGCGCTGAGAATTTACTTCGGCAGCGGCGCCGGCGGCGCGGCGGCGGGACGCGGCTTGGCGGCGCGCGGTTGGCAGCGCGGCGGCGCGGCAGGCTGATCAAGCAGTGCCTGCAGCCTGCAGCAGAGGCAAATAGCGAGCGACGTGTTGAAGTTTGCTATGTGAGCAATCCCAGCAGTGTGCTGATGAATATCTGGTGAGTCGTATCTATTTTACTATGATTCTGGTGCCGAATGCTCTCTGATCAAAAATGTTTCGTTACAGTTCAGTGGCAAGCGTGTAAATAACATTGTAAATTGACCCGGGATAGGTCATGATAGTTTGTACATAGTAGTTAGTACTTCACAATTATTTACCGAGGTTATGATTATCGATTTACTATTAGAGATTTTATTTCATGTTGTACCGGATAGTTGTTTTAAAAAAAAAATGATATTTTAATTGGCGTTGAGATTTTACAACAAGGATTTAATGTTAGATAGACGTGTGATAGTGTTGTTTTTGTGTCGTGAAAAGGTTGTTAGGTTATGTGATGTTTCAAATAAGCTCAAGAATGCTTCTAATATTCAAATTGATTTCAATACAGTTGATACAGATGTTCCGTTAGAATTTCGTTCCCAATTAATTAATCTATTGACAGCATATTCATCTTTGTTTACTAGTGATTTCTAGATCCCATATTACAACAAAACTAGTTGAATACTAAGTGGTCAACTTAACATTTAAAGTTCCTAGCATAGTAAGAGTTTTCTTATAACCTGTAACGTTATAGGAAAAATAAAGTAACATGTTGAACAACCCTACTTTAAAAAATATTTTGATAAAGGCTCGAAATGATTATCTTGATGGTGTTGTGCATGTAACCGGATGGAGGTTACATGTGGAGGTGACCGGATAGATGTTGCCTGTTGTGTATGTAACCGGATGGAGGTTACGTGTTGATGACCGGATGGAGGTCGATTAGTTTGATGCTTATAACCGGATGGAGGTTATAAGTGTGATGATGAAAACCGGATGGAGGTCGATTGTTTTGATGCTTATGGCCGGATGGAGGCTATAAGTGTGATGATGAAGACCGGATAGAGGTCAGAGTATGAGCACTGCAATATTTTAATGAGTTTCCTATTATTTGAATGAGTATGGGTGTTGTTCGACATGTCAGCTTTGAGAGAAAGAGTTTGTTTTGATTTCATTAGAACCGGTAATGATTTTTACCAGAATACCTTTTATTCCCCACCCACTTGGGCCAGGAATGGCCGAACGACTGGTATTGGGCAGACTTCTGTAAGGTCAACTGTACAAATTTTGATTTCTGTCCAGACCGATGGAATTGTTTTAGAAATTCTATTTCACGTTTTACTTGACAATAGGGGATCGGACTGGGTCAAAATAATATGATTCTGTTTAGTCCGTAAGTTAGATTATCGAAAAATATTGAATACGTAATTTTTGTTTTATCAAATCAATAAAAAATGACGAAGATAAAACGCGTCAAAGATCTTGGAGTGGGGCTTGAAACGTCACTTGTGTCGTCAAAATGTACTATCATATGACGTCACACGAGTTTTCGAAGCCGTGTATCGTCTTCATTTTAAGTTTACGTGAAAAAAGAAAAAATACGTGTCCAATAATTTTTGGAAATCTACCTGACGGACTAATTAGTTTTTTTTTGTCCGATCCCCTATTATTTGCGATTAGTTTCGGTTCATAATATCATCAAATGAGATACGATTTGAGAAAATACGGTCAATTGAGACATGTGACGCAATTGCTGACTGTAAATTTGACTTTGACACGATAGACACTGACAAAACGAGATCGGGTGATGATGAAGGGGTCAGACCTTAAGTGAGAGGTAAAAGATGCAAATGTGGTATGCAAGTGGCTCAGATTGCATACATTGCAATGCTGTTCGTTGCTGCACGCGTGTAAGTGTTTATTTGAGGGCTGTTACCAACGTCCATCATGGCAATGTAGCTAAAGGTGCTAAATAAAGGCAATGTGTTGAGTTGAGTTGATGTTGGGTACTGGATGGAGGTCCCATGGTTGCAGGATGGAGGCAATGAGATGTGTTGAGGTTGGGTACCGAATGGAGGTCCCATGGTTGCCTGTTGGAAGCTGTGTGTGTTGTATGGTACCGAGCAGAGCATTGCATACTGGATTTGATCGGATACTAGATTTGGTCGAAAGTTGATGATTCTTGAAGAATGTTGATTTCAATGTTGAGATTTTCTTTATGAGATTTGATGAGATTATGGATCAGAACAAAATTTTGTTTTGAATTGTGTGTGTGTGTTAATACTCCGACGTCTTGGTCAGGGAGACCGAGTAAGGGACGATTTACTTTCCGTGACTTCTTGTTACAGATACCTCACACGAGGACGTGTGAAATGTCAAGATGGCCGTGTCGCAGATTCAACACCGAGGCACAATATTTAGAGTTGACAATTTAGAATAACGCCATCTATCATCATTTGTCGGAAAACTCGGAAACGTCAAGCAGTGAGCTTGGGTGAGGTCGATACAGAGCGTGGCAGGTCAGGTTTGACAGCTGTCAGTTGTCATATGTCAAATGTCAGTTGTGATATGTCAGACGTCAGTGGTCAGTGGTCGGTTGACGTTGACATTAGACGCATTTGATTTGAGGGACGGGACTTTTTGGTGAGAGACGAGTGCGAACGGTCGTTCTGCCCGCCTGTATCGAACTTACCGCGTTTCCGTACTTTAATCCGTTTCCATCGGCTTGATCGTTTGAGATTTTGTTAATTTGTTATCGGAAGTAAATAAATAGGCGGTTGTAGTCTCAACACTAGCCTCCGCCATGCCGAACTTGGGACTCTGACAACGATGAACCCGAAATAGTTGAGCTGCTTTCGTCATATAATTGTTGTGTAATTCAATTGTATTGTATAATTATTAAATATCATTATTATTATTATTCAATTATTCGATTCATATCGTAATATGAATTGAAATCTGAATTGTAATATGAATCGTAATATGAATAGAAAAATGAATTGAAATATGAATTGAAATATGAATCGTAATATGAATTGAAATATGAATTGTAATATGAATCGTAATATGAATAGAAAAATGAATTGAAATGTGAATCGTAATATGAATTGAAATATGAATCGTAATATGAATCGTTATATGAATTGAAATATGAATCGTAATATGAATCGTTACATGAATTGAAATATGAATCGTAATATGAATCGTTATATGCATTGATTGAAATATGAATTGTAATATGAGTTGTAATATGAATCGTAATATGAATTGAAATATGAACTGTAATATGAATCGTAATATGAATCGTAATATGAATCGTAATATGAATCGTAATATGAATCGTAATATGAATCGTTACATGAATTGAAATATGAATCGTAATATGAATCGTTATATGAATTGAAATATGAATCGTAATATGAATTGAAATATGAATCGTTATATGAATCGTTATATGAATCGTAATATGAATTGAAATATGAATTGTAATATGAATCGTAATATGAATTGTAATATGAATTGAAATATGAATTGTAATATGAATCGTTACATGAATTGAAATATGAATCGTAATATGAATCGTTATATGAATTGAAATATGAATTGTAATATGAATTGTAATATGAATCGTAATATGAATAGAAAAATGAATTGAAATGTGAATCGTAATATGAATTGAAATATGAATCGTAATATGAATCGTTATATGAATTGAAATATGAATCGTAATATGAATCGTTACATGAATTGAAATATGAATCGTAATATGAATCGTTATATGCATTGATTGAAATATGAATTGTAATATGAGTTGTAATATGAATCGTAATATGAATTGAAATATGAACTGTAATATGAATCGTAATATGAATCGTAATATGAATCTGAAATATGAATCGTAATATGAATCGTTACATGAATTGAAATATGAATCGTAATATGAATCGTAATATGAATTGAAATATGAATCGTAATATGAATTGAAATATGAATTGTAATATGAATCGTAATATGAATAGAAAAATGAATTGAAATGTGAATCGTAATATGAATTGAAATATGAATTGTAATATGAATCGTAATATGAATTGAAATATGAATCGTTATATGAATCGTAATATGAATCGTAATATGAATTGAAATATGAATTGTAATATGAATTGTAATAGGAATCGTAATATGAATCGTTATATGATCGTTATATGAATCGTAACAAGAATAGAAATATGAACTGTAATATGAATCGTAATATGAATCGTTATAATAATATGTTATATTTTATTCATATTACGATTCATATTATGATCCCTATTATGATTCATATTATGATCCCTATTATGATTCATATCCATGTTATGATTCATATTATGATAGGAAAATAATATGAATTGCGTTAAAATTCTTAAAATGTTCAGAATAAGTTGCATCTGGGACGGGGTTGCACGGCAAAAATTCAGAAGGAAAAATTTTAAAAAAATTCAAGAATTCAAAAGATGCATTATGATGGACAGGTTGGAGGGGAAGCAGAAAATTCTTTCTCAAACCCAGTGCACGTTTGCCGTACCGATTAGACAAAATTCCAAAAGCATTTAGAATCTATATTATGATCCACATTATGATCCATGTTATGATCCAACTAATTCTTAGTACTAACTTACTAACGCATTGAAGAAAGAGTATTTTAATTAGTCCGTCAGTTAAATTATTATCGAAAAAACGTGTTATTTGTTTTATCAAATAAATTTAAATTGACGAAGATAAAACGCGTCAAAGATCATGACTGGGGGCCTGCGACTTCCTTCACTACGTCGTAAAAAAAGTACTGCAATGTGACGTCACACGAGTTTTTGAAGCACCGTATCGTCAAAAATATATGTCCAATATTTTTTAGAAATCTATCTGACGGACTAATTAGTATTGTATCAGGTCCTGCAGATAAATGGGCTTTTAGGCGGCGAATCGCTACTGATATGTCAGCTGAGTCAATCACATTACAGCGATAGGTGAGGAATAGAGCGTGTCTGCTACCTTTTTTTTTTTTTTTTTTGGTGGGTGGAAAATCATCAAATGACCCCCCCCCCCGCTCTTGGGCAGAGCGAAGGGGAGTGTCAGACTTCTACTGACTAAAAACCGAACCCATGTTCCTTCTTTGTCCTTGCGCCGAGGCCACGTCATCACGTCATTGGGAATAGTGTGGCGGGCTTGTCCCAAAAAAAAAAAAAAATAGTACAAAAATAAGACCCCCGGTCTTAAATGGCCACTTTAGCAGACCATAATATGAATTGCGTTAAAAACCGTGTAATGGACCTATCACAATAGTAACTGCGTCTGTCTGTAGGAAAATAGATCATAATAGGAAAATAATATGAATTGCGTTAAAATTCTTTAAATGTTCAGAATTAGTTACAGCTGGGACGGGGTTGCACGGCAAAAATTCAGGACTAAAGTACTTAGCAAAAGAATTTGCTGCTTCCCATCCAACCCGTCCATCATACTCAAACTCAGTGCACGTTTGCCATACCATAACCGTTTTGACAAAATTGTAAAAGCATTTAGGATCTGTGGCGACTAGCGACATCTATCGCAACACCTGCGTACTAACAACGATCGACAGAAATTCCAACATCGCGCTATCAACATATATCCGCGACACATAAGCCTTACATAATACTTACATAATATGTAAGTCGGGAACTCCTATATAGGCGTTGTGTCCGGTCGGAGGATCCTCCCTTTTTAAAGGGGGATGAGGAACTTTACACACTGTTCCTCATACTTCCAGAGATCCATATTATGATCTACATTATGATCTATACTAAGATAGGTACATATTATAATCCATGTTATGATTCATATTATGATCCATAGGACCTTAGAACCGCTGCGCCCGGGTGCAACGCACACACCCTGCACTAAAGGTAAAGACGCCTCTGACGTCAGCCGCTCAGATCAATCTTCAGGTTAAGCCACGCTTGGCTAAGCAAGCTGATCTGTGGATGGGTGACCACGCCATTACATAACGAGTTTTCCCTGTTGGTCCCGGATGTCATTTGTAGATATTGAGTCGTAACAGGTATGAGGTAGTTAGTGGACCGAAAGCCTGAATACCAGTGCTGCTTCCGGTTAGACTGCAAGTGCACCCCAAAATAGTTGGAGAAAATGCTAGGCAGATGATGACGACAGTCTTTCATTAAAACACCCTGCTGTGAATTATCATAACCTTTATTTGATTTTGGTCACACAATTCAGAGCCACAAAGCAAACGAATCGATTAGATTTCAAATAAACAAACATCGGACAAAACGCATCTTCACAAATTTCAACATGGTACAAAAAATATTGTGTATAAATATAAAATGTTTGTAATAACTTATTCATATCATGTTTTTTGTTCAAACTTTCCTAAAGTTAAGTTAATCTCACTAAAGACGAAATTCTGAAATTACAATCTAGACTTAAAATTATTTCTGTGAGGGCCAAAATTCGTTGTATTTCGTGAGGAAAGTTTTCCTAAGTTCGGAGTTTCTGGCTTGCTGGTCCTTTTCCTTGCTGAGGGTCTCGACGCTCTGACCCACGCAGAGGTCGCCCGTGAAGTGAATGATCACCACTTGCGTGTTAAACGTCACGTTTTTGTCCGAGCTCTGCTTGCCGTAGGTTTGAGGAACGAAGTCCATTGGGAATGGAAGCGTCATGTTATCTGTGAACAAACGTTATTTATTGTTACTCGTGAAGACATGGAACTAGTCACATTCCACTCACTCTTCCACTTCAGGCAGTATTTCAAATGAAAGATGTCGACAATCTTATTTGCATTAGCTGTTGCCCGCAACTTTTCCGTTAAATTATTTATTAGGTAATTACTTACTTTTTATTAATTGCTTTTCATTTGAATCTGATTTTGTTAAAAAAAAAATTTTTGTACGGTACTCGCGCTATTTTTCTAAAACAAAAGTAGCTAAGTTACTCCTTAGGCCCAACGCACACCGGTTCTTGATCGCTCTCGTGGCAGCTTGACGGCTCACCGAGCGCCTCTCGCTTTGCATGCCGTTTTCAACCGCATGTCATATAGTAGTTAAGATTTATTTTAAATTGATTTATTCTCAGTATCTTCGCCGCGCCTCCGCCGGTGTGTGTTGGGCCTTATACCTAACATCAGCTATCTGAAAGTAAAAGTCAAGTCAAAATCGGTCCAGTTGATCCGGAGATTAACCGGAACAAACAGACACAGGGACATAACTAAAAAAGAAAAGAATTTCAACGACGATTATCAGAAAGAGTTCTGTGAATGACGAGATCAATCCTCTACCTTACCATTGTATTCTTCGGCGCCCTGCACGGAGGAGTCCCCGGTGCACTCGGGCCCGCAGCGCCCGTCCTTGAGTATGCCCCGCATGGTGGTCAGCTTGCTGATGGCCTTCTCACTGCTCTTGTTGTTCTGCTCGTTCTTATGTTTGTCAATGTTGCGGAGAAATTTCTTCATCTGAAATGGTTTAACAGGAATGAGCAAAGAGAGGTTATTGGTTCGATAAGGTTTTGATAATCAAAAATAATAAGTATCCTAATCTTATACTTTCTGACTAGTGACGGCTAAATAATTTAAATTCTGGGAGAAAAAGGTTTTATATTATCTATTCGATAAACTATTTGCGAATCATTCCACTGCAGGAAAAAACCTACTCCATAAAAAAAAGATTTTTTCTATAGTCGAGGGGTGCAACCGTGCAATTAGACAAAAAGGTGTTTGGGGGTAATGAGGAACAGGGTGTAAAGTTCCTCATCCCCCATAGAAAAGGGAGGATCCTCCGACCGGACGGGTGTTGTGTCCGGTGGGCTAACTGCCCGACAGTTGTAAGTCGGGAACTCCTATATAGGCTTATGTCGCGGATAATGTTCATAGCGCGATGTAGGATTTTCTGTCGATCGTTGTTAGTACGCAGGTGTTGCGATAGATGTCGCTAGTCGCCACAGATGGAACGAAGTTTATAGTGGTCAGATTTTCATGAAACTTTTTCATTGTAGTAGGGGAGGCCACGACCCCACCGGAGTGTTCCCACGTTGCCGTCGTGGTGGGGCTTGCGTATCTCAATGACCCTTAACTGGGGCTCTGCCGGTAGATATACTCATGCCGGAAAGGTCCAAGGCGAGAGACCAGACAAAGAGGGACACGCGGGGGGCGCACCGCCCGGAGACGTGAACAGTGTTCGGGTCCTCGGCCGCGCAAGCGGCCCAGACCGAGTCTAGACCGGTCTTCGTCCAACGGCGGTGAAGACTCAGCCCGAAAGGTTCCCCGGGGTGGGCGAGCCAAGGGCGGTAGGGGGAGGCGACCTGGCGGAGCCAAGGAGGGCGCCGGGGAGGAACTCACCGTAGGGTACTCTCCTCGGCGTCTTCAAGCCTCCTCCAGGCGAATATCAACCACTGCGCCTGCGCTCAGGACCTGTTGCTCCAGAGCATGGCGCAGTGGTCGATCAACATCGCCGTGGTCTCTGAGCCGTATTTTGTCCCGCCCAGGCCACACCAGCCACCACCACCAGGCCAGTGCCAGTGGCCAGGCCACTGGGTGGAGGACCTAAGCGGCACAGTGACCATCATTGCGTCGGCCGCCGCCGCCGCCGGCACCCCGGCCCTTGAGATGGTCAGGGGTGCGTAGCAGCACGGTTCGGGGAGATCGTAGTAGTGGGAGTCTACTTCTCTCCGAGCCGAACTCTCGCCGAGTTCATTTGATGATTTTCCACCCACCTTTTTTTTTTTTAGGGGAGGCCACGATGCTAAATGGGGATTTAGGTACTCGATCGCTATATATACCTATTGGGTTGCAAAGCTTAGATGATAAGAAGAAATTTTTTTTATATAATTATACCTTTTCATCGGTGGGGGGGTACAGTTTTTTTTTACATATTTGAAAATCTATAGTAGCTCAACTATAGATTTTCAAATATGTAAAAAAAAATTGTTGCATGGACATACTCGAGCGCGGCAGATATTGATAGCATCAAATGTCCTACGTATTTTTTATATTGTACCTAAGTTAATCTGATCGTTTGCACGATGGGGGTGGTCGTACGTGAGGGTGGAAAACGAATAACCCCCCCGCTCTTGGGCAGAGCGAAGGGGAGTGTCAGACTTCTACTGACTAAAAAAGTAAAAACCAAACCCATGTTTTTGGTTATTCGATGATTTTCCACCCACCAAAAAAAAAAAAGAGGGTGGAAAACGAAAAAACAAAATTTAATCGAGCGCGTCAGATTTTCTAAGGGGATGTTAAGTTAAGTGGACCCTAAAAAAAAGCTCTCATTCAATAATCTGACGATTTTGATGAGACGCAAACTCGCGGTTGTTATTCTAATTTGTAAAAAAAAAATCGGCATTTTGAAATACTCAAGCGCGTCAGATTAAGGGCTTAGTAGGCGACTCGGCCGCTGTAACTCGCCCGATCCGGTCGAGACAGGAATTTCACTGTTATTAATATTTTTGAGTGGTGTTTCGGACGAATCCTTTTTTAGAGGCAAAGTACCGTCAGACACATAATATAGATAAGGTTTAGTTTATGCTGTCTCATAATCTGACGATTATCTAGAGGGATTCGCCTAATCTGACAAAAAGAAACAATCTTTTTTTTAAATCATTGAAATATATGTAATGGAAAGAGTACATGCAGACGAACAAAAAATGTCCAGAAACACGGTACCCCAAAGTGTCACGTTATCGAGATATGATTCATATATGCTCGTCACGCTGAAAATCATTCATTTTCACTATTTCGGAGCGTGATACTCGAAAACTTATTAAAATTTCGATAAAGTGTATAGGATAAAAGTTGTAGTAAATTTTATAAGCTTTATTTATTACGTAGAAGACACTTTTTATCTACGACGCACCCCCCTCCCCCCAACCCGCCCCCCCCCCTAGAGGTGGAGACTTTTAGTATGTTTACCCTGGCATCCTGAACACATTTCTGAAGAAATTGCTTAGGTGCATTCATGCACTCTACACTCGCTTTGTTATGTGGACTAAAACTTTATCAACGAATTTTTGTAACTTCGGCTTGTGGAAATCGTCTGATTACTTATATATTTTTCGTTATCCTTGAATTATTTAAAAAAAAAAAAAAAAATAGCCATGATCGAGAATTCGAGATGACGTTTTTTTTTTACAACTTTGTAGCCCTCCCATTTCTTTACGTCACTCTCAAATTGTCAGATTAGTGGAATATACACTTTTTAGCATGTAATTAACTCACCCTATACCTTAATCTGACGCGCTCGAGAATGTCTGATGATCAATTTCTTTTTACTAATCTGATCCTTTATCCGTGACGGGCGCGCCCGTCAAGCCCTTATATGGCGCTCATATTTGGTGTAGGTACTTAACCGGGTACCAGGTATCCCCCTGTATATTAATCTGCCACGCTTTAGTAAATCCCGAAATCCCTTCTAGGGCTCCCCTACTATTGAGTTTAAAAGAGAGCGAAAAGAAAGTTGAAAAAAAAACTCCGACTTTTAAACTAAGTAGGTACTTATAAACTCTTTAATTTTGCCTAATTTTACTCGGCTACTTACGGAACAACACTTACAGCTAAAATAAATGGATATGACTTAGGCAGGTACCGTCTTTGAGATTTTCTTCGGCGGATCAGGATACGACATTTTCGGCTCGCCTGGGTTGCTGCCGACCACGTGCAATGTACTTTTAGGGATATTGTAGTCAGAATACACTGAGGGTTGACCTTCAACGGGTTCCTTCTGCCGCGAGCCTGTCGACGACTTGCTGTTCGTTGGCCTGTACGCAGACTTCTCTGCGCTTTCCAACTGACACTGCATGCCTGCTTTGTTCTTGTTTTTTTTCTTTTGGATCGGCGAATCATCTTCGTTCGACAGACTCTCTTCTGACGTCGAAGGGAACACTTCTTTAAGGCTCAGAACTTCTAAGTTGCATTCCTCGAGGTTCGCTGGGTTGTTCACGTCGGCCACTTGGCACAGCTGGTCAGTCGAGTGTATGCTTATGAAAGACTTCTGTCCAGCGCAAGGGGCACCTTCCTCGCTTGAGCCAGATGGCTTCTTTGATACCGTCACTGCAATTGAAAGGTGATCGCTTTATTTACTTATTTGATATTTTTTTATTGTAACTCTAACCACACCCAAATAAGTAAATCGGCACATGGAGAAAACAAGTTATTTACACTTAAAATGTATCACTATATTAATATAAGGAGGAAGGTATTATATTACATTAAAATCAATCAATATGCCTATCCTAGCCTTTTCTCCAATATGTTGGACTCAGCTTCCAGTCTAACCGGATGTAGCTGAATACCAGTACCTACCTATTTCACAGTGAGCCACTGTCTATCTGACCTCAACCCAGTTACTGATTATTATGTCAATGATACAGCCACCAACGAGCCAACAAGGACCAACGCAGAATGCTGAATTTCCAAGGTACGGATAGTTCTCGGTATGGTAACATGTTATGTTGAATAACTTGTTTCTACGTGGACCAATTTTATAGTGCACGGTGCACAAACTATAAAATATCCTACTTTCATAAACTTTAGGTTTCATCAGCCCACACCATTTGGTCCACTTCCGCCCGGTTTCTTTTGGACGTTCGAGGTTCAGAAATATTTCATACTAGGCCGGATTTTAAATTTTGATTGTGACAGATGTGATACCTTTGTGCATTACCAGAAAATAAATGCCGAGGCAAAATGGGGCGAGGCCGTTCCTGTTTTTACCCGACTGTGGCGAAGCCCGAAAGGAGGGTTATTACTTTCACTGTTGCCCTCATATTGGCATCGCATCTGTCACGTTTTCGCGTAGAAAGCGATAATGAAAGCATACATACCAGCATAGGTGCAGCTTTCCGTGGCGTTAACACTTATAACCTGTCCTACAAAATAAACATCATCGTCAATAACCTGATATTTAAATAAACTCGTATTAGACTCAGGGACTGCTCCCCGCGACCTTTACCTTCATCCTCATTTCTGTCGGTTGCCTGAATGTCTGTTCTACTTTTTTCAGTTATTTTGTGTACATTCCTCGAATGTGACATATTTAACAACAAATTTCAGTTTGTGAACTTTGTCAAATGGCTTTTCATTTTCTCTTTATTTGGTTACCCTTGACAGTTCTAATTTTATTTTATTTTTCAGATGTGAGCCATTTCTGTGGGTTACAAACTCTTTTTAGTGAACTTTTCTAACTCAAACTCAAACTCAAATATTTTATTTCAATTAAGCCATTACAGGCACTTTTGAATGTCAGAAGGACGGAAGAAGAACGAAACTACGAGTGCAATACGTCATTCCGAAAGCCACCACGCCGAACCACACGCCACCGAATGCCCGCAACAACGAACACTGCGAGCACAAAAGCACGCAGCGACGCAAACCGCAACAACGAATGCTCGAGACCCCGACTCACGGAACAACGAATGCACGCCGCAACGTGCAACCGCCGCCCCGCGACCCGGAGCCCCGCACATCCACCGCCACGGCACACGCCGCCGCGCGCCCCCGCACCCACAGCACTCGCCGCCGGTAACATCCGGCGCCGCGCAGCCCGACGCAGCAACTCCCGAAACGACGCATTGCACTCCTACGCTACAGTCACAATCACAAGGCATAATAACTTGTGAAAGTAGTGCAGTTGCCAGTTCCCTAACGTAGATCTCATGAAGAAGAACGGGCAAGAAACTCCATGGACACTCTTTTAAATCAGAATTTGTTACAAAATCTTGGTACATTATATCATTCATGTTGAGATGGTATATTATGTGAGAACTATGTAGCAAGAAGCACGTTCCGTGTGGTGTCGGAGTTCCGTGTGGTGTCGGACGTAAAGAATAGCACCATCCCATATCTTCCCGTGGGTGTCGTAAGAGGCGACTAAGGGACTTACCAGAGAATGGGCAGCAGCGTTCTCTGTGTCTTTGTAACAACCATACTGCGATCGCCAACCCGCCTGCCAAGCGTGGCGATTATGGCAAACCCCCCCAAAAATGCCTGGGGGAGGCCTATGTCCAGCAGTGGACGTCTTTTGGCTGAAATGATGATGTAGCAAGACGTGCAAGTTAAGAGCGTCCAGAGTAAAAAGATATAAAAAACAAATCAAAGAAAAATATATAAACCATGGCAGCTAAGAGATGACCAGTCTCCACTGACAGCGCCCGTTCACGAACATGACGCATGGATCAGCACCATCTAACTCAACCATTTTGAAGGGAACTAAATGATCCGACACACCCGCCACCATCAGCGAGACATTTGAGTGAGCATGACATTCTCCCAGCCACCAGGGCAACGTCACTAAAATATAACTAAATGTAAAAAGTGGCTGTAAAGTGACTGTAACTTTCTTGTTGGTTCGATTTTTAGTCAGTAGAAGTCTGACACTCCCCTTCGCTCTGCCCAAGAGCGAAGGGGGTCATTTGATGATTTTCCACCCACCAAAAAAAAAAAGGGGGAACTATCGATAGGAAAGTCATATTTTCCGCTGCAGGTAGAAGGCAATAAAACATAAATATTTGAAAATAATTGTTATATTTCATTTCATAAGTACATTTTACTGAACATATACAGAAAATGGAACAATATAAAAATAACAAAATAGTGTCATTAATTAGATCAGCATTGCAATATGGAATTATCATAACATAACTAAATGTAAAAATATTGAGTTTATTGTATACATATCTACTATTATTACTCTAGTTGTAACAGTCTAGTACAGAAATATGATTAATATTATGAGTGATAAAACGCGGACATTAAATTGAATTTACTTAATGATACTTGTGAACACTTTGATGATATACTAAGATCATATTTTGTGTGAGGAGTAGGACCACTTCTGTTGGTTGAGACAGTAAGAGTAAGGCATGGCAATCCTGCAGTCTTGTAGAAATTCATGTCAAATCAAACACACAATTCGTTCATTACTTTCATTGTTTCAACACCCAATTTTAATTTTATCCTAATTAAATAATTAAGCTAGTCATATTCAACAAATGATTGTAATTTTGTACTGATGATCAATCAATATAATAGTCTGGTAATGATTATCCAGTCAGGCTTACATATTATTGTTATTAAAATTTCAAGTATGTAAATTCGATCTGAAGACAACTTGAAGATTTCAGCTTTTTGTTGCAACTTATAATAAGTTATTTGGAAATTGTAGGCCTGAACTGGGTTATGAAAAACTGTTAGCATGAAATAGTCTTTTTGGTATAGAATTATTGAATACCTTTTTTTAGAAACCCTGTGATGAAGCCTTTAAAATTTTTACGAAATTAGTGTCATTACATATTAGTCTATGTCAAAATGCGATTGACTATAATTTATCTATGATAATGTTATAAGAACTAAAATACTGTGGCAAGGTTCTCATAGCGTGCATTCAGTCTAAGGAAGAGTTTCTATCGTAGCTTTTGGCAGTGGGGCAACTGTAAAGGTGCAACAAGGCCTACCTAGGGCCTCGGTGCTAATGACCAAAAAGGGGTGGCGGCATTTTATAATGCCATTTTTATTCATGGTTTCATTACAACAAAAGTGCCATAGATATTGTCCGAAGAAAACAACAACCAAGTTTTTAATTACGTACTAGAGTTTGCAAAATCCTGTTTTTTCTTTGCACCAGGGCTTCTTACTACTAAGTAACGCCACTGACTGTCGTAGTGCGAATATGCAGTGATACATCACAGAGAGGATGCGACGTGCAATCAGTTCGCCGGTGCATATCGGCGTGACCTCGTGAGATCAAACATCAGAGCAACAGGAAAAACTATCGTACATCATAATTTAGTAACTTAACTACTGTCATCCATTTCATGGACATCAACTTGCTTACAACTAAAACATTACCATAATTGGGCAGTAACGAAATCCTAATCACAAGAGATAATTTTGTTTTTTAAAAATGCCGGTTTTCACTTGTTAAGGCGTCAACGTCAACGTTAAAATTATGCATAATAAAACGTGAAAGACCAATTAAATTTGTTCTACCGATTCAGGTGTATTAGACAGCCGGTCGGTCCAAGTAACGGTGGTTGTACTTGTGGCGAGCCTCAGGCGTGGAAAGCAGTCCATAGAAAAGGACAGCGTTTTCGTTATACGGAGCTTTTTCTCTCGGATATGGAGGATCGCTTGCGGCTTTGGATGCTGCCCGACGACATCTTGCGCTTCGTGTCTGCGTGGCCGTGCGAGGGACCGGGGCTTCCCGACTTGAAACAAATTTGGTTTGATTAACAGAGACAGAGGTATCTTTCTAACTTTATACAAAAAAAAATCTCGTGTTACAGTGCTAGTTGCCATACTCCTCGGAAACTGGCTTGTCCGAGATTTATTTTTTGTGTGTATATTCAGCAGGTATGAGAATAGGTCGTTAAGTACTTTTTACCCTCCTAACCCCATCCGAATGTAGGGTAGGTAGAAAAAAGGTGCAATGTGACGTGATGCTATCGATAACTAAGTAAACAAAAGACAAAAATCGGTATCATGGGGTCAAATATCGTGTTTATAAAATACACAATTGACAAAAAAAAGCTTGTTAAAATAAAGAATGCTAGGGTAAATGTACCTTGCTGAAGTTGTTGCTGGCCATGCGGTTGGCGTTGGTGGTCTTACGTCGCACGGAGGGCGAGGCCTCCACGCTGAGCTTGGCGCCGGCGCCGGGCGGCAGCTTGGTGTCGGGCGGCTGCTGGTACTTGCCCACGGCGTGCCAGTGCTCCCGCGCCGCGCGCAACATCGACCGCATCTTCTCTTTGGCATCAGCACTGTCCGCTAACATCTGGTTCAGCATCTGCACCGTCTGGTACAACGCTACCGGACTTAACAACCCGAAATCGTGCAGTGAACACACGTGTAGCACAAAATTTCTGTATAAATTCTTCTCTAGCAGCTCCTTTCCTCTCATTTGAAGGAACATTTGGCAGGCGATGGGGATCTGGCAGTCTCCTACATAGTTGTACTTCATGACGTGGAGGTTCCACATCTTCATGAGTTCCTTCTCGCCTTCGTTGACGTCGGTGAACTCGTCGATCATCATCATTGTCTTTTGTTGCAGCCATAGCGGGTCCGTCTCGCTTTCAGAGTCAATGTCTAACTCGTTCGGGTATACGGGTAGGCAGGTGATTGTGTGGTGGTATAGTCTGGAAAGAGAGTTTTCCAGGATTGTAAGCATAGGAAATTGTATGCAGATGCTTTCATTCATCAAAAAGCGGTTAATCAGCTCAATGAATGTCATACGGTGGATAGTGGCTACGAGTTACGATCGATACGGGAGAATGCTTTGTCTGATCAATAAATCCTTTTAGGCAAAAGTATTGATTGGAGTGGCATTCCACCGAATAACAACCCATTAGTGCACGTGAATAACACTAAACCTATCAAAATTAGACACATAAACATTGATATAATAAAACCCTAGATGCACACAGTCTCGAATAAAACAAACAGTCGAAGCTGTCGCCAAACACTCACCAATACACGCAGTACTACATGTAGTTATCGTCACTATAAACATTTTTTTTTTTTGGCAAATTCAACCTTACGCAGATTCCTTTTACAATGCAGTTTTAGAAAGCAATATAAAAAGTATTTTGTACGACCGTGCAGAGACGCGAGCGACGCGAGACTATTTGAAATGAGTTCATTGTGAACTCATTTTAAGCGGACGGTTTTGAGACGCGGAGTGTGTATCTTGGGTTTTATCTCAGATCACAGAAACAACAGGAGATATGGCAAGGAGGCGTGGTACATGCGAACTCATGTGGCCACGACGGGGCCTTATGCCACTTTCAATAATAAGTCGAATGTCAACTTGCGACGTCTTCACTGCTCGTGATTTTTTACAAAATGCCGCGTTGTTCAGTGAATGTTTGTAAAAATAATAGCTGTATTGTGAATTACACGAAAGATGGTATCTCATTTCACACGTAAGTACTACAAAAATAATGTTTTTCATATTAAATTCATTAAAACATTACTTCGTGGTACGAGAAACATGATGAAAAACCAAATCAATTGTTTTCATTAGGAACAAAAACCATTGCTTGTTTAGTACAAATCGACCAGTGAATCGGCTGATCTAATAGCGCAATGGATAGGTGTTTTACTGATGCTCTCACTCACACAATATTTTCGAAAAGCTGCTGCTGTCAGTCTTTGTGAGCTAGAGATGTCTAATTGTGATGTTTGTAGTTGTCGATATTTTATACGATGATTCTGCGTATACATACGAATGGTTATACATATTATGCATTATACAATTAATTACTCTACACAATTGTTACTGCAGTATAAGGCCTATTTTATGGCGTTACTGAGCGTTGCCGTAAATGGAGATAAGAAAAATCAATATTCTGTACTATGTATTTACTAATAAAATATAAATTTATTTTTAGTTTAAACAACAAATTATAAATATAGGTAGGTAAAAAAAAAACAAACAAACACTTTCGAACGTAATACAATATTAAAATAAAAATTAATTGCAGTATCATACAGTATTGCAAAATTATTTGCATTTAACACTATTAAAATATAATTAATATAACTGAAACTAACAAATCCCGAGTGATCAAGTGCATACAAGTTTTCAGTATTCAGTTTTTTTTTTTTTTCAGTTTTTAGATTTATTTTACAGAAGGTAGGTAGGTAAACCTTAAAAAAAGGGGTTGTAGGTTTGATTCCCATCCGAGACAAATATATGTGATCAATATAACCTATGTGATGATGTCAAATATTAATTATTGTTTCCATTTTTCGTTGTGATTGTTCTTTGTGTAATATTTTGAGAATATAATAATTCGAGAATATAATATTTTGCGAATGTAATAATATGAGAACAAAGGCTAATAACAACGTTTATATTATCACGCTTTCTTATTTTTGCAAGCAATACTGAAAATAGAAAGTGCTTTTTATTGCTTAATATTGACTGAATAAATAGTATTCATTGGTTGCTCGAGTTATCTATCTATTTAGATACTTAAATAAAAAGAGAAGTCCTGACTGACTCTCTGACTGACTGACTCATCAACGCCCAGCCCAAACCCTTGGACCTAGAAAGCTGAAATTTTGCACAGAGGTTCCCTTTATAATGTAGACAAGAAATAAAAAAGGATTTATTTTTTGAAATTCAACCCCTAGGGGACTTAAATAGGGAATGAAAGTTTGTATGGAAAATCGTCATTTTTGTAGTTAAACCGACATCCACGCGGGCGAAGCCGTGGGCAAAAGCTAGTCTTTTATTAAATCAATAGCTAATGGGAATGCATGTAACTGGGAACTTCAGAATTCGGGCATTAAATAGCCGATGAAATGTAAAACAGTATTGTGTAAAAAAAATTAAGCGAATACTTAAAGACATTGGATTGTCTTTATTGGCGACTCACACACGGTTACACATCAAGCTACACATTTCTAGTTTATGCTGATCTCGCATTGTATAGGATTTTCGTCGTACAGTGCGTGGTCACTGTAAACTGAAAATGTTCCCATAGCTTGATGTGTAGCCGTGTGTACTCGTGCATGATTCTTCTTTCATTGCATCTTGCTTTTATTATTAACTAGCTGATGCCCGCGGCTTCACCCGCGTGGATGTCGTTCAAATTATATACTAAAACCTTCCTCTTGAATCACTCTATCTATTAAAAAAAACCGCATCAAAATCTGTTGCAACACGTCATCTGTGGTGTAAGTTAATATTACGATTTACTACAGACACAAATCAATATATATATTTTTTTTAATCAACCTGTTTTGAATAAATGACTTTTTTTTATTTTGAATGATTTCTGGACATATTGTTTTTTATTTATAATATATTATTTTCAGGACCCCAAAAGAACTTTATTACAATATATTAATAAATAGAACGAATCGATAACTTTTCGATTTAGTCAATCACTAGCGTCGAAGTAAAACAAAATGTATTAAGTAAATTGTGCGGTGCATGGTAAATACACGCTGTGACTGAAGGGATAAGGTTTATAATTGATTGTGTAGTACGTAATGTTTTAAGAAATGCGGATGTGTTTGCGAATGCGTATATCTATTGTTTTTACTGCTCTGCGTGTGTGAACTGACGACACAGGTCCCCATACATTTTCGGCTAAAGGGCATATCTCCTGTTGTTTCTGTGATCTGAGGGTTTTATTATATCAATGCACATAAATGCACAAAACCAACCTGTTATGTCCAGTAAGATACGGTCTCTGAGCATCAACGACATCAGCATCGTCCAGCTCCAGGAACTCAGCGAGGCTGTGCCTGGTGGGCCGACGCCGGGCCCTTGCCCGCCACACCAGCACGTGTGTGAGCGACGTGCGGCGCGTGGGGCCCGCCCGTGGGCCCGCAGCGGCCCCGCCCGCCCGGCCCTGCGCCGCTATGAGGTCGTGCGGGGAGCCCGTGTATGAGCCGTCGTACAACTCGTTGATGGACACGTCTATGCGTGCGCCGCCTGGGATTGGCTGAAAAGGGAACGCGGATTCGATTGATGATTGCGGTTTGAAAAGCATACAATTATGTTGCAGATCCTGAATGTGACATAAAATATTTAAATACAAAGTAGTATTGTTCTATAATAGATTTTGAGGGTTACGACCAGCTACACAAATATAGAAATGAAACTAACAGCCGCATAGCCAAATATAATACTATGTTATTTTTTTTTATTATACAAACTGAGTAACTTATTCCTGTGCCTTGCCCGGCCGCAGTTCGGTAATTGCCCACGGGAAGTATTTCCGGAATAAAGCCATCAGCATTTGTGCTATTCCAGGCTATAATCTATCTCTGTGCCAAATTCCATCCAGATTGTGTCAGCTGTTCAGGCGCAATTAAGTAACAAATATCCATCTATTTAAACTTTCGTGGTTATAATAGTAAGTAACTGATGCCCACGGCTTCGTCCGCGTGGATGTCAGTTATCGCGACCAAAAGTAATATTTTCAACCCTTTTTTTAAGTAGCCTTTGTCCTTTCTCAGGCTCTAGAATCTAGACTATCTGTGTACCAAATTTAATTTAAATTGGTTCAGTAGTTTTGGCGTGAAAGCGCGGACGAGTTACTTTCGCATTTGTAAAATTTGTAAGGATAAGTATAAGATTTTATTGATAATCGACATATACTCACAAAGTACGTAAAGTTGAACCTTGAGTGGCACAACTTGAGGTGTTTGAGCAAGGAGTACAGCGTCCCACAGTCCAGAGAACACCACGGACAGTGCAGGTCATCGCAGGCCTCCGTCTGCTGCCGCGAGTTGTTATTGTACAGGAACTGGTAGATTATCTGCTGACGACGTGATTCGCCGTCGTGGCCGTCCGACTTTGATTTGTCTCCTGAAATTAGGAATAAGTCGGTAATGTGGGTTTTTAGGTGAATCATAGTACACGTATACAACAATAGGGTAGTTGACTGACTAAAAATATGATTCTGTTTAGTCCGTCAGTTAGATTATCGAAAAATATTGGGTACGTGCTTTTTGTTTTATCAAATTAATAAAAATTTACGAAAAAATAAAAGGTGAAGAAGAATGAGATGGTAAAAAATGTACCAAACTGTGACGTCACACGACTTTTCGAAGCACTGTATTGTCTTCATTTTTTGTTTACATAAAAAAAGAAAAATATGTGTCTAATATTTTTTTTTAAATCTATCTCACGAACTAATTCGTTTTTTTTTGTCAACTACCCTATTGTACAATTTAACAGACACGAACATCAACCAACAAATGATTATTGTGACTTAGTGGTAATAAAATAAATCTAGACGAGGAACATGCTGGTACAGATAGATGAAAAAAAGAAAAGAAAAAATATGAATGTGAAGAATGTGGAAGGAGTACAATAAAGATAATTAAAGTTACTTTTATACACCTATCTTCATTCTACAACTACATGATTAAAATATAAAAAGCTGCTACTCATTTTAGAGGTTTCTGAACAAAAAAGGAATAAACAATATAAGGATAAGCTTTCTATGCAAAATAAAGAATGCAAGCTATTATCATTTGTTATCTGCAGCTTGTTGCAATACTTAGTACTTTATTTTAGCAAACTATGACAAATTGTTGCCTGTCATCCCTAAAACACAGTTAGCCATCCCTAGATTTAGTTAGGACGAAGATTCAAGAGAAGTATCCAAGGTGATGAAGAAACATGTACTAAGTGACAATACAATACCATTTTTAACATCATTATTACTAGATTTTGAAGTGCTCTGTCTGTCCTTCGAGCTGGAGTCCTTCTTGCCGTTCTCCATTTGTTGGTACAGCTTGGGTCTGTTCACCAGCCCATTGGTGGGCTCCTGGCTCCAACTTAGCTTGAGTTTGAGGAGGGGCCTCACTTTGAATATGTCGAATGGATTCCCTTCTGCTTGGAGATCATTTTCCTGTAATAAATAAGTGGAAATGAGGTGAATGCTAACCGTCTTACAATCTAATTTCAAGACAACATGCAAGACATTTGATGATAGAGCTAGTAGATGCAACAACAAACATGATCTTCAATAAATCAAACTAAGAATATTATAACTTTTGTTTATGGAACAGTTTGTTTCAATACAAAGCCATGCAGAAGGCGTCGCGGTAGACCTTGTAGAAGACGGCCAGTTGGACAAAAATAACAACCAGAGGTCCACATTAGCCCTGGATCGAAGTAACTGGAACTCATGGGGTCTTTGACCAGCAGTGGGGTGACGCAGACTAACTGTATCAATATCAGTAATACAAAATGATAATTCTTCAGTGACTTTACGAAAGTCTTTCGTGATTCTACTAGAACTAGCTTTTGGCCCGCGGCTTAGCCTGCGTGAAAATATAGTTCTTTTTCATAAATCCTTCCATATTCCTTGTCTACAGTAAAGAGGGAACCTCTGTGCAAAATTTTAGATTTCTAGGTCCAAGGGTTTGAGCTGGGCATTGACGAGTCATTATAAGTTTTTAAACTGACATGGTCACTGACACTACTTTTAATACTATGAACAAGATATTTACCATGTTTTCTTATTGTTTCGAGTTCCCGATATTTCGGCGCTGTTACAAGCACCATGATCACGTATAAACTGAAGTCATTGCGGGTGGATGTTTATGAGCAGTGTATTGATGAGTCAGTCAGGACTTTTCTCTTTATTTATATAGATAGAGTATGACGAAATACTTACATTAGGTATAGTTTCCCACTGCGCCATGAGTGCCTTATGCGGCGACCTGGCGATGGTGCCGGGCCTGCCACCAGGGGTCGCGTCATGCAGCACCAAGTCATACTCCCCGTTAGTGAGGAGGCACCGGTTGTGTTTGTCATAAACTATTAGCTCACTCCCGTAGAACTTTGTCCATTTCCCATCACTAGACGAGTTGAGATCTGATGATGACTTCAGACGTTTTGTCACTGGTTCTAGAAATAAATTTATTATTCCCTCATATATATAATATCCCTCATAGATAAAATATTCATTAGGGGAATGAATGTACTTATTGACGAAGAAGCATTTTTTCAAGAGAATAAAAGCGAATAGTCCGAAGTGGTGTCGCCGTCAAGTCATCCAGAACGAAGCGAATAACGTCTTTTTCGTTTTTATTGCATCGAAACAATGCTTTTCCTGGCCTCGTATTTACAAACACTTCGATTATGAAACTCATATGTCTATCTTTATCTCTATCACATTCGTAATGCCAAAAAAAATAGACATACGACTTATTGAAAATCGAAACCTAGCGTCAATACCGATCACCGGCTCAAGACGATTCCTTAGACAAGTGTGTTAAGTCCCGACATTACATTAACAAAAAGGTTTATGAAATCAATTGACATGCATACTATGCCACATTTACAAACAAAACAGGGAAGGATAAACATTTAGGACAAACGCAAAAACACGCGTGGGTGCGGGGGCAGGTGCACACTCGCGGTTCTGTATTGGAAACTAGTATGAGCGGTGCTAAGGGGCCGTCTCCATGAGCGAGAGAATCGCGCAATATTATTGTTATGCCACGGTTTTTACCCGACTGCGGCGAAGCCCAAAAGGAGGGTTATGTATACACTCTCTTATGGGCCTACTACACGCTCAAGCTTCACCACACTTCGTTCACACTTCACAGTACATCGCGCGTATGGTTGGTAAAACTGTATTACCATTACAAACCACACGCGCGATGTACTGTGTGCACCGTGTAATCGCGCAGGCAAGACTGTGGGGAAGTGTGAGCGTGTGGTAGGCGCATTGGGGCCTGCCTCCAGGAGCGAGAGAATCCAGGCGTCAGAGTGTAAAGAAATACGTGGCACAACGATAATACCGTTGCGATTTTTCGATCGTGGAAATGGCCCCTATGAGGTGTGAGCGCGTGCGTCGGGTTTTGTAAGGTAATTTAAAAAGTGGGCACACATTTACGATGCACCCACGTGAGTAATAACGGACACCCTTGGGTCGCTAAAACTGACGCTAAAAAGTGCCCACTATAGACGTCCTATTGGTGATCCATAGAAATTCGCCGCGTTAGTCCTGCTGTTACTAATTTTCAATACAGACACGCAAGCTTGCACTAGCACTCGCGTCTGCACAAGTTTTAGCATTCGCCCATAGGATAAAAACAAATGACAAAACACAAAAAGCATTACCATCACATTCACCATTTGTAATTTCACTAGAACTAGCCACACCATTGGATGTACCGGACCCTGAAGCTCTGGTGACTGTTACTCGTAACATGAGCATATAGGACTTAATGTTGGGGCCCTGAGAGGCGCTGAATGTGTCGCTGGAGATGCTGACTGCAGAAGCCATGGCTGGAGGCTCGGATGTGGATGGGTTTAGTGGTACAGAGCAGCTGCCAACCTGAGGAGTAGGGAATAAGTAATTGTTTCATCCTTACATATTCCTGCCAGTCATGTGCAATTTTAAGTTTTTTTTTTTCTTAACTTAAAACTTAATTAGCTTAACTCAAATCAATGCACACATAGATATTAAGGTTGCAGTATAAAAGCAAATCAAAACAAATTCCAAACATTAACCCTCCAACTACTGTCATAAACTTGAAGAGATAACAACATGGTAGTTGGATACTCAATTTTAATAAATTTGGACATCGCATGGCAAAATTAATTACATAAAATCTTCTATAATGAGTAAATTCTCAACAGGATGGTACATATTCGTATTGTCAAAGGACAGCTGTATATTCATATCAGCTGCTTGCATATAAACTATTTTCCTTATAAATAAGACACTACTTTGATGTTGACAACAGTACAATTTAATTAATATTATGCAGCTAAAATAAGGCCAGTGCCAAAGGTTAATAAGATGTTACTTTATCAGTCTGCATGTAACCTCAAGTGATTATAAATGACAATGTTGTCTTTGTCAGTCATTTCTTGTAGCTTTGTTGCTATTTAGGAACAAGAAGCAAAAGAAATTGGTGAATTTATATTAGTGTTGAAGGGAACAAGAGGACTACAATATTTTTAGTAGAATCAATTTATCCTATCTGGCCATAACTGTAAAAGCAGTAAAATCACAGAGGTTTCATTTAATTATTCTTCAAGAATAGGCCTGCATCACCTGCCTGCTCTATGTACTGCTAATTCATACTCACAGAGACTTCCACAATAGCAGAAGAACTTTCTTTCCTCTTTTTATGGCATATCTTAAGCAGCAGTGTTTCAACTTTGACCTGGTATTCTCTGGGGTCATCCAGGCTTTTGTCATAGAAACCCAAAAAGGTCAGTGTCATGTAACCTCCCAAACTATTTGTCTGTAGCTCTGTACTCCTCTTCAACGTTATTTTGTCTAGTAAACTGTCCACCTTGAAGCCTATGCGGCTTTTGTTACTTCGTGACATCCGTCTTTTCATATACGACAGTGTTCTATTTAGGAATATTGGCTAAAACAGTGAAAAGTTCCATTAGTATTTAAGATTAGAATACAGGACACAATATTCTTACGTCGTTATACTTACCGAAAGCATATTACGAGTCCGTAGAAATCTGTATATTTGAGTGGGCTCTGCAAAATGTTTATGAATAAAAATTATTACAAAATTATTCACAGGAAACGCTTACCATAGCATCGGATTTCTAACTTACTTTCAAATGCTTGTAAAAACAACTCATGGTCTGCTTGTAAGTGATCAATTTTGGAGTTTTTATGAGCTTCATTGTCTTTATCTCGCTTCTTGGGAGGCATTTTTAGGGTTTTTATCTAAACTATTAGTGAAACCGCCAAGTTCATCGGTTCGTTGACTTGACAGCGTCAGGTTATAGGGTTACCACTTCAACAAATTTACTCTAAGTAATGGTAATCCAAAAAAAATACTCACTGTTTCCCTGGAAACTTTTTGTATTTTTGTAATGATTTGAAACCATTTTCATTCATAAACTAACAATTTTGATAATTATAACTCATCGTAAACTGTAAAATCCTTACTTTCTTCTAACTTTGATTCATTGCCAAGGTTTGAAATCGTCGATAATTAGCAATAATTGTTGTGACACGAGATTCCAGTATTTTAGAGAGTGGATTAAAATTTAGATTGTTATTTATTTACGATTTCGGTTCAATTCGGTTGATCTAGCTAGGGATTAATATTTTTTTTTACTTTCTTTACGAAACGTGGAAGAAAAAATTTTGAGTAGGTTAACACTATTTCATAGACAAAGAGATTTTGTTTCACACGCCGTGAATCGAATGCACTATGGTATGGTGCCAGCTGCCGGAGCTTTCCGAATTCCGATTAGTAAATGGTACGAGAATATCTACTGAATGAATAAACGATCCTTCTATAAAATTGCGCTATGATGAATTCCGAACGGTGAATATAATTTCACGATGACGTTTATTTATTTATTTTTGTGAAATGATTTTACAAAACGCTAAAAACCACAGAACACATCTCTGCTAAAAACACCCAAAACACAATTGTTTATTTATTGAATATGTTTTTAATTCTAAGTAATAAACAATGCGTAAGTTTAACAATGAACACAGAGTGTTAAAGAAGCGACTACGAACAGTGCAAAGGCAAGCTCTCGAAAGGGGCTTAGATGGGGTGCTAATAAAGCAATATGATTTTATTTGTAATTATAATGACGAAGTTGAAACTAAGAAGACCAATAAGAAGTTCATTGCCGGGATTTTATCGGCTTTCATAATATTAGTGCTAAGCGTAAGCTTTGTGAACAGTATTTTAAGCTCAAGATGTCTATTACCTAGTAATTACTTAGTGTGGGAGGCGACGCGGCCACTCGCCGATTGTAGCTATTGTGAGAATGTTACGAAACCAATTATATTGTGGAACGTCACGCGACAGGAATTTACTGTAAGAAGTTTCGCTATAAATACAGAGCCAATTTTTTGGTAGAAGTTTCATTAGTAAAAGCTTTTTACTTTTTCCAGAATTATGCTTACACACCAAGGCCTATAATCGTTAAGAATGCGATCAAGCACTGGAGAGCAACCAAAGAGTTTAGTTTTAATATGTTTAAGAGGCTGTATGAACAAACTGTAGGCAGCTATGAGAGCCTAGAGGAAGGCTGTCAGTTCCTCAATTTTAAGACAGATCTATTTAGTTTGAGGGAGGTGTTCAATATGCCTGAAGCTAGAGTAAGGAATGAGGAGGGCCAGGAGCCTTGGTATGTTGGATGGTGAGTATAATTAAAACCAATAAAAAATTTAAGGAGACCATTAAACAAAACCTTTAAAAAGGTAAAAATAACACTGGGGAACAGGGGTTTTGTTTTATGAATTTTCTTAGCTGATTCTAAATGATTTTGCCGCGCTGATTACAAATCTAAAGTCCGTTTTCCAGTAGCAGCTCTACTTTTTGAGATATCGTTGGTGGGAGATTTTAGGAGAAATGCATGAATTTCGGAACTAAATTCTTTTATTTAGGAAAACTTTTTTTTTTTTCTGTTTTTATTTTTGCAATCAGCCTTATGACTATGAGCAAATCTGTTCTGTGCTGCTGTCATGCAGAGTGGCTTCCAATTTGAAGCATCAACTTATCTGCTTCCCAGAGCTACTGCCGGTCTTCTAGCTCTAGTATGTGATGATGTTTCAGTCGTCTCACATAGTGGTCCATGGTGAGTTGGCGAGCAAGTTCATTAGGGTGATGGATTAACCGTTCTTTGTATTTAGCTGCCAAACTCCGAATTTCCTCTTTAGTCGTCTTCATTTCAAGATGCTCGTGCACTTCATTGTTGGTTATGTACCATCTTTTGCGATTGTTCTTAAGATCTTGTTCTGTTGGCGCTGGAGTATATTTATGTTGGAATCGCTTGCACTGCCCCACAGTTGTAGCCCGTATGTCCAAATGGGTTTTAGGATGACTTTGTATATGAGCAGTTTGTTGTCCAAAGAGAGTCTCGAGTTCCTTCCTAGCATCCAGTATAGGCTGTTGCTGTTGTTGTTGGTTGTTGTTGTTGTTGTTGTTGTTGTTGTTGTTGTTGTTGTTGTGTTGGCTGTTGCTGGAGCTCCTGCTTTTTACATTTGATGTGGTGCCTCCAGTTTAGCTTGCGATCAATGTGTAAGCCAAGATATCTCACATGGTCACTGTGGGGCAGAGTACATTCGTCCAACTCTACAGGTGGGCAGTCTCCTTTTTTGAGAGTGAATGTCACCTGCACTGACTTTGTAGCACTTGCTTTTATTTTCCATTTTTGGAGCCATTCGCTAACTTTGTTAAGGCCTTTCTGCAAGTTCTCTGATGCCAGAGTTGGATCTTTATTACTGGCTAATATGGCGGTGTCGTCTGCAAATGTCGCTGTGGTTATTCCTGGCATTAGTGGTAGGTCGGCAGTGTACAATGTGTAGAGCATGGGGCCAAGAACAGATCCTTGTGGCACCCCAGCGTCGATTTCTCGGAATTCAGAGGTGGCGTCACCTTCTTTCACATAAAAAATGCGATCCTCGAGGTAAGATTGGAATATTAAGAAATATGAGTGGGAAATGTACTGCTTGATCTTACATAGTAAGCCTTTGTGCCAGACCTTGTCAAACGCTTGCTGGATATCCAGAAACGCCGACGAGCAATATTCCTTTTGTTCTAAGGACTTTCTTATGGCGTTACATACCCTGTGGGCTTGTTCCACTATGCCATGACGTTCTCTAAAGCCGAATTGGTGGTCTACTGGTATCACTTTGCGCTCCAAGCATGCATCTCTCCAAGCAGGCATGATTCTGCGAAGTATTATCTTCTCTAGTACCTTGGTTGGATAGAGTAGGCAACAAGCTGATTGGTCGATAGGATGTTTTTTCACCCATTGGTTTCCCAGCCTTGTAAATCATGATGATTTCCGAGACTTTTCACGCAGTCGGGAAGTACCCTATTCGTAACATGGCGTTAAAGATGATGGTGATGTAGACAATAGCCTTTCTCGGTAGCTCCAGCATACTTCTTTAGATATCAGGTCGTACCCCGGAGCCTTTTTACTGTCCAACCGTTTGATCGTTTTTATGATATCCGCGGGCGACACAGGTCTAGGGGGAAGGTCCATTTGAAAGTCTTGTTTTAGGATGAGATCAACATATTCATCTGATGAGTTGTCTAGTGTTACGTTCGGTTTAAAGAAGCTTGCTAGATAATCCGCAAACAAATCAGCTTTGTCCTCGCTTGTTCTGGCCCAGTCATTATCCTTTTTTATTGGAGCTTTTGGTAAGTTAAGTCTGTCACAAGAACGGGTGATTTTCCAAAACGAGTAGTTGCTGGCTTTAGTAGCAGTTAGGGACTCCAATTTTGAAAAATTAACACGATTTTTTTTTTCAAATTAGGCTTTCTTGAATGGGCTGAGTCCACATTATTAATCTGAATGCTCCAGCAGTAATCAGCCATCATATTAGCATTCCAACGACCGTGATATCGTTCTTCCATTGTGCGAATGTCATGATGGAAGCGTTCTCCCTGCTCTTCAATCAAGTCACCTAAATTTTCTGGAAAATTGTCTGAGTGACTAAACAGAAAATGTAGCTTAATGCTCATGTTGCATTCGAGAAGCTGGAAGTGCAGCATCAGCTGTGCAATGCGTTCAGAGTAGCTAGGTAACTTTCTATTTCCTATGAAATTTTGAACCACCCAAACGAACTCAGACCACTCTGATTTTTCGATATCTGTCATGGAGTAAATAAAGGTTTGGTCCTTCATTAACTGCCTGATCTGAAGACCATCAAAAAAGAAAAGTTAGTATCCACAGTATCATCCCTTCTCTCAAGTTCACTCTGATCTTCTGAAAGTTCTTGAAATGTTAGATTCGAGGTACTGGGTTCGGGCTGAGGCAGGCGCGGATCCAGCCCTCAAAAAAGGTTGTGGGCACAGACACCCGAAAATCGGCCAAGTGCGAGTTGGAGTATGAACTCGCTCATGATCGATATAGTGACACTATTAGGAACTAGATTGATAGTTTTCTGAATCAACACATGCATGGGCGCCGACAGGTTTATTTGGGTGAGGGAGGGCGGGATGTGCATCTTTAGTTTCCCAAAAAGAGCTCTACAGGCAAGTTACAAAAATAAGCGTAATGAGCTCCTAAAAGTTAGTACCTAGTTTGAAGTTAAGAGGTTTTCTTACTACTACTACTAAAACAGCCAACGTAAAAAAATAGGTAGAGCGAGCGGAGCGAGCTCGAAAAATTTTCACGTCCTCGGAAAAAATAGATTCTTTTCCTTCATACGGGATTGAGAATAGAAAGTACTCTGGCAATGTTTGTAGAAACGAGAAAGGAGGTATTCGCGATTTCGCGAGCGCAGCGAGCGAGATTTTTTTTGCGTTCTGCCTCGGATAGGTTGATCGCTTCGATTTCGAGGGAAGGTGAGGAGGTTCCCCGAGATGAGTTAGAATTTGTCAAGATTAAGACACACAAGAGCGAGTGGAGCAAGCCGGCGCTCGAAAGTATTAGGTTTTAAGGCGGAAGCCTTTGAAACCGCTTTTGATAATAACATTATGCAGGAGCGAGGAAAAAAGAGCTTCAAAATTTAAGCTTCCCACCCCATATATTGGGTTCTTTTTGTTTATTCATACAGAGATGACAACAAAAGTAAATGTCAAATTATGACCTTAATAAAAAAGGGCAAAATGCAATAGCTAGCGAAGCGAGCTTACAATATTTGGTTGCCGCCTTGGAATGGTTAGTGTCTGTTGTTCAGATTTTTTTTTTGAAATTTATCAAATTTCCAAAAAAATGCAATTTTTTGATGATCTTGGTGGGGTTATGACCCGTGAGACCGTAAAATGTGACGTCACAAGTCTATTAGGGTTGTGGGCATGCCCACAGTGCCCACAACGGTGGATCCGCGCCTGGGCTGAGGTGCTGATTTATCGGTAGAAGTCGGAATCGGTCTGATTGCAGACTGCAAGTTAGGTTAGACCCACTTGGAACGATTTTTGCGGTTTATTCTGTTAATATTCACAATACAGAAACAAAAGCTGTCATGGTGATTAGATGGTTCGCGCCAAATCATAGGACTTTGATACTTAAAGTCATCATCATCATCAACAGCCCGAATTCACCCACTGCTGGGTATAGGCCTCCCTTTTCTGGTGCCAATCGCCACGTTCTTGTGCCAGTCTCATCCAGTTCTCTTAAAGTAGGGTCTTTTTTTGTTTGCCCATAAACATAACAATGAAATAGCTTCCAAATACAAAATATAGAATCCAGGGCTTACTGTCAACTTCTAATGGCTTTTCAAAGCAAGTCCAAGTGGCTTGTTTCACAAAGTTGGACACACTTACACTACATTTTTTAAACATAATTATACTCGCCACAAATGGTACAAAAACTATTGGGATCGTTTGCACATCTTTTTCTTAATGTTAGCATATCGATAAATTTTAGAAATTTGCTTGATTACTTATCTGATCGGAATAGCGACGCCAAATTAGTGAGTTCAAAAACCGTATAAAACAAAAAAAAAGTCCAATTTTGTTCCCCAGTGTAATATATTTATATTGTGGCTTTATGTTTAATATAAGTAGAATATTTTAAACCAAGCCTCATTGAATTGGTGGACTGCTAAGTGCATAAAATAATAAAACATCAGCATTATTCGTGTGGTGGGAGTCGTCAAACCATGTCAGAGACCCTTGAGGCTGTTTAAAAACTCGGACACTAGGGTGTGTGGGGTTGTTAGACCTTACTGCCCACAGAATATGAAGAAGTTTCAAGTAAACTCAAATAAGTAGTATATGATTAATGAGTTGCAATACTCATAAAGTATAACAAAACTAAAAATATCCCACTTGTTTGCAGGGGTAACTGCCATCCAGACATATTGGCTAAAGCCAGACAGTATTACAATATTCCAGAATTTTTACCCGAAGATGCAGAGTTTCCAGCTACTGAAAATATATTTTTAATACAGTTGCTCAAAAAGTGGCGTATTGCAGGGACGTATAGCGTTCGGGATGTGGGCTATTACGTACTCGTGCTTTTTCTTTACCATTCCCGAACACGTGCGTTCTCTTTCCCAACTGTCAAAATAATGTCCATTAAAAAAAAGTCATAGAAGTTTTTATGATTCATGCAAATATTTCTAAAGAAGCTACTAATTTGTTTCAATATCAGATTTAATTATTTGATTCAATGAGATAAAGGTTTCATTCCATTTCATCTCATTAAATTTCATTTTCCTTTCATATCAATAAAAAAATCTCCTGAAGACTTGGCTGTATGGGCATAGTTCACTTTGCCTACCCAGAATGGGTGAAGAAAACAAAAAAAACTCTGCTTACATTCTTTTACGGTTGGTGCCATTTTCAAAAATGTTCTTTGCGAGTTTAATTACGGTTTTATTATTTTATTAAATTGCTTCATTTTTTCGCAACTGTATTAAAAATAGTTGTTCAGTACACGTGCGGAACCGTCATTGCAACTTGTTCCGACTGTCAACCCTCGCCGTCGGCTGTGCCTCGGCTCGGGTAGACATTTGTCGGAACTCTTTGCAATGACAGGCTTTCCGCACTTATAATGAAATATACTATTTTTGGATTCGAGATTGGAGCAGTTATGCATGTATGTTAGAAACGTTATATATTTTAATATGATATTATATGAGTGTTAGATAAACAATGGTTGTCGGAAGATAAACCGCCCAGGTCGGCTCAGAAAGAGGTGGAGTGACGATCTGGACGCGTGCCGCGACAGCTGGTTTGAGGTGGCAGGAGAAAAGAGCTCATGGCAGGAATTGGGGAGGTGGGCCCGGCAGTGGGACAGTACAGGCTATTAAAAAAAAAAAAAAAACTAGCTGATGCCCGCGGCTTCGCCCTCGTGGATGTCGATCAAATTATATAGTAAAGCCTTCCTCGAGAACCACTCTCTCCATTGCTTGGTGAAAACAGCATTAAAATAGGTGCAGTAGTTTTTGAGTCTATCGCAAACAAACAGACAGACAGACACGGTGGAGGCCTTTGTTTTAAAATATGTAGTGAGTAGTGATATTTCGTCTTCAAACTGAATCCGTTTAAATCACATCTTCATTAAGCAGACATTTATAGACATAATCTGTTTCCAGCTGGATTATATACCAAGACTGATGTGGCAGGGCCAGGTGCAAGGAAACAAGACCTGGTCAGTGGCGCCAGTGCCTGAGTGCGACCAAGTGTGTCAGAAGTTTCAGTATTATGTGGAACCTGGAGATGTTGGTGGGTATATCTTTTATTTATCAACATCATCTGCCTAGCCTTTTCCCAACTATGTTGGGGTCGGCTGCCAGTCTAACCGGATGCAGCTGAATACCAGTATTTTACATGGAGCGACTGCCTATCTGACCTCCACAACCCAGTTTATACTGGGTAATACGATACCCTTTGGTAAGACTGGTTGTCAGATTTCCAGGTCACTGACTACCTGTAACGACTGCCCAAGATCTATATATGACAGCCGGGACCAACAGCTTAACGTGCTTTCCGAGGCACGGAGGAAACTCGGTATGAAATGGGCGGTCACCCATCCACAGACCAACCTAGGCAAGCGCCGCTTAACCTAAAGATTGACCCGAGTGGCAGTTATTATTACGCTACGAGCTCCTCCTTATTTATCAACTTACATCTATTAATAATAATTACTAATTAATTAGCGGTACTCCTGGACACGGCTCGTATTGTTCGGAGGTTCATTTCTCTGGAGCCATGTTCCCGATGGGCTACAATTTTTTATATTTTTAAATGTTTTTTTATTGTTTTTATAACCGTTCAGGTGTTACAGGCGTGACTTTATGAAAAAATATGTTTTCTTTCTTTCTATAAGTTCATGTCATCACAGAAGAACTGATTTGTAAATATGACGGAACGGACGCAGTGGCTAAGCGATTGGACTGCTGCGCTGCGTGTCGCGGGTTCGAGCCCCGCCCGGAACAAATATTTGTATGGCCTACAGATAGTTGTTTCGGGTCTGGGTGTGTTTGTGTAGGTATGTGAGTTTCAGTGTTTGTAAACGCACCCACGATACAGGAGAAATTCCTAGAGACAATGTTTTACTAAAAAAAAATGTTACTCTAAAATATGTAAGTAATGTGATTTCTAAGTTAATAATAATAACATTAGGTTCAATGTTGATTGGGAAAAGGTGCCAGTTTCGGGTAGCTTGATAAGCAGATGAGATAGGCATAGACCGCACAGAAACTGATTAAACAAAGCGGTCCGGACGCGACGACTTTTGGATGAATATTCTTGTCCATCCATAGATCGCTGATAGATGAGACCCTAGGCGTCCTAAATGATCGACCAACGTCGTATCGATGTTTTGATCAAAGTTGATTTGGTCAAGATGATAGGCAATCGATCAATAAACCAAGGTCCTATAGGCTAAAATTTCACATAACATCCCCGAAAGGTTAAGGAGAGGTGTACTCATTATTGGCCATTATTAGATACCTACACCCACATTTCACGAGTTATGTTTAGTAATAATAACTAACATTAGAAAATAGTGATACAAAAATTTATTGGGACCGAACTATAATAACTGATAAAACAATTCATTACAATAGACCCGACATTACCATTCACGACAAAACCAATAAAACAGCTTATCTGATAGACAATTACACGAGGTCGTGGCAGACCACGTAGGAGATGGCGGGACGAACTGGATGTCTTCCTTGAGAATTGGAGAGAAGTTGCACAGAATCGCGACCGTTGGAAGGAATTGAGGGAGGCCTTTGCTCAGCAGTGGGACAACATAGGCTAGCTATAATAATAATAATAATCTGATAGACATAGCAATACTTACCTAACTCACACATAATATCCAAGCCACAATATCCGAAAAGCTTAGTAAGTATCAAGATCTTGCCATTGAAATTAAAACCCAATGGAATGTTCAAACTGTTCATATTGTCCCCATCGTTCTCTCATCTACTGGTATTATACCAAAATCTCTCTCACAAACCCTCAACACTCTACAAATGCCTACTCACACACTTTACCTGCTACAAAAAGCCACCATTCTCAACACCTGTCGAATCACCCGAAAGTTTCTGACCTCTTCTACATTATCATCCACTTTCTCTATCTAAATTACACCTTACATCCTTGGTTTCGACCCGCGTGGAAGGTTTCTTATGCTCTCTTAAATGAGAAGAAACAGAAAGAACCAAAAATAATAATAATAAAATGAATAAAGGAAATAATAATAAAACGATAATTTATTTCTACAACTTCAGTACCTAAATATTACAACAATGAGGTCTCAACCCTTGAACTAGGACAACCTGTATGACAAGGGTTGTTTAAATCCCGATGTAATAGAAGGCGAGACTATTTTTTTTCTAACTTTTCCCCACCCTAGGAATTTCTCCTGTATCGTGGGTGCGTTTATTACAAACACTTAAACTCACATACACAAACACAGTACCCAGACCCGAAACAATTATCTGTAGGCCATACAAGTATTTGTTCCGTGCGGGGATCGAACCCGCTGCGATGCAGGCAAATCCCTCAGCCACTGCGCCAATCGGACCCGGACATAAATCCCGATTTTTGCTACTCCTGATGGAAAATCCCAATAACACTTTTCCCGAACTGGGATTCTAACCTAGAACCTCATAAACCTATAGCAGTCGCGCTTGTACCCACCTAGCTAGAGCCAGCTACGAGCCAGTTCACAATTATCAACTACAACTATTTCTGTAGTCGTGTCTTATCGTATTTACTTTTGTTACAGTGTTGCTGGACACACGCATTTGGTACCACGCCACAAGCATTCCTAAAGGGCAGTTCTCCCTGACCGTACAATCAGAGTACGGCTGAAGCAATGCTTGCTATCCATATTATTGCCTAGACATAGTACAAAAGAAGTGTTCTTTTAACATATCGAGATGCCAAATTATACATTCTTTATTTATATAAGCTATTTTATACCCCTTTGATATAATGCATTTTAGTGCCATTTTGTAAGTAGTGCAACTATATCTAGCGTTAGGTTTTCGCAATATTTTGTTTTTTTTTTACTTGTAACTATTTATTTTCTACTTTGTGTGTGTAATACACGTTAAAATAAACATATAAATGTTTTACAGTTGTTTTTATTTTACACTATGTACCTACCGTGTCTTTCTGGAATCCTATGTACCTACCAGACTTTTTTTTTGGGTTTGGCAAACCATGAAATGACTCCTCTCTCTCGCTCTGGGCAGAGCGAAAGGGAGTGTCAGACTTCTTCTGACTAAAAACCACCCACGTTCCTTCTTAGCCCTTTATGTCGAGGCCGCGGTATCTCTTGTGAACAACCCGTAGCCCCGACGAGGCTTAGCATCGCCTCGCATTTATAATCATCATCATCAGCCTATTAATGTTCCCCCTGCTGAGACATAGGCCTCCTCTCTTTTTAAAGGAAATGGGCTATAATCTACCACGCGGGCCCAGTGCGGATTGGTCGATGGTCGAATTTTTGGTTCTAGGACAAGCCGGTTTCCTATCACGATGTTTTCCCTCTTGAGCAGTGCAGTATGATGCAGAATGCAGTGGTGATGAAAATTACACAAAGTAATGCGCCTGCCTGGGTTCGAACCCACGACTTACTGTTTGTAAGTCGGGGCTGCTACCACTGATGCCACCGCTGTTGTATTTATAATAGTATAATAATATTATTGCCTCCGTGGTCGAGTGGTTTAGGCGTTTGCCTTGTGGTCGTGGGTCCGATTCCCACGGGAAGCATACTTTGTAAAGTTGTTTCCAGTTTGGTTAGGACATTGCAGGCTTGAATCACCTGATTGTCTGATAAAAAGATGATTCCGTGTTTCGGAAGGCACGTGTAAGCCGGTGGTCCCGGCGCCACCAAACGGCGGTCGCCAAACCATGTCAGAGGCTTTTGAGGCGGTTTAGAAACTGACACTAGGGTGCGTGTGGGGTCTTTAGAGACCTTACTGCCCACAGGATAAGAAGAAGAATATTAGTATCGTTAATCTCGTGGCTAAAGACTAACAGCCGCTCGGGTCGACTGGGTTGGTCCATAATTGGGTGCACCCATCCCATACAGTTTCCTCCGTGCCTCTGAAAGCACGTAAAGCAGTTGGTCCTGGCTGTCATTAATAGATCGAGTTTTTACAGGTAGTCAATGACTCGAAAATCTGACAACCAGTGTTACCAAGGGGTATCGTAATACCCTTCGGGTTCGGAATATTCCAGTACTAACTGGGTTGTGGAGGTCAGATAGGCAGTCGGTCCATATAAAATACTGGCATTCAGCTGCATCCAGTAAGATTGGAAGTTCCCATCCATGTTGGGGTCAACATGGGTCGGAAAAGGCTTGGCATATGATGATTGTTATCGAGATCCGATAGAACACCTTTTGCACAACGTATGCCAAAGAAATCGGGTTTTGCGTATTTCGAAGATATAGTAGTATAAATAATACAACGAAATAAATATTCAAAACGTTTTATTCGTCTAATTCTATGATCAAAAGTTTTAAGTGAAAAATTGGCTTGCGTCTCAACCTCGACATAAATACATAATTTTAAAGACCACGCGTCTTGATTGTACTAAGTCTAAAAGTGATAAGAAAATTGTTAATAGAGTTGTTTACTCAGTCCAATCTCTCACTTAAGTTACATTGTAAAGTTCACATATAGAGATCAGGTTTGAAACTCGAGGGACAATAAGCTCGCGACTCTGCGCCGACGCACATCTCTATAATTATTACAATAGCAGTATTGTATGTACAGCTCACTGAACCCAAATGCACGAAATGCAAACTTACAATAATAATAAATAATTTCTCAATTTTTTGACCAGATAGATGCCAGTGTGAATGGACAATTTTAATTGACATGGCATTGTTATTTTATCACAAAAAAAAATGGTACCATTACATTGTACCGATTGAAATGGACACATTAGATTAAAATTTTATATTGCAACTACCCAATCGGCTGACAGAAAGGTAGACAGCAATGGACAGAGAAGATTCACGATTATGAGATGATTAGAATAACTGCCAGACGCCGAGCACTGCATCCTTTATGGCTTCGATGTATTGTGCTGGCACCCAGTAAACCCAATACCGGGACGCTTCTGTGGGGCCGAGCTGTAGACCCTGTGCAACACAAATAGTTTCATTAGTGCCTTATTCATTGTATCATTGAAACTGGAAATGATTACTTTATTATATTGCGCAATACATACCATGATATGATACTCTTCGTGTTCTTTGATTGCTTCAGATGTGATGCCTGGAAAAAACAAAAAGAACCCTATTAGTTTAACTGATACAATACCATTGTTGATTGGTGCAGTAGTTTTTGAGTTTATCGCGAACAGACAGACAAGCACCCGCAGTGAAGGATTTAGTTTTATATGTATAACATAACATAACATCACGCCTATAATCCTCGAAGGATTAGGCAGAGTTGTACTCCCGAAACTACCTTCATCCACATTTCACCAGTTATGTTTAACGGCGAGCCTATTGCCATCAACCGGGCACAAATCCAGACTCTGTGGCTGTTACTGACAAATTCCTGATGGAAAAAGCCAATATCACTTGCCCGACCCGGGAATCGAACCCAGGACCTCATACTCAGCAGTCGCGCTTGCGACCACTAGATCAAAGAGGCAGTCAGATGATGTAGTGATAGTGATAAGGAAAATAAGTTTGTTAAGGACCCCTATAATAAAAAAATAGTGATTTCTTTATTGTTGTAATAATATATTAAAAGGGATTCATTTTCCCAGGTTAAATTAGAAGATGTTAGCATTGTAAGTGTTACTTACTTTTGATAGAAGCCATGGCAAGTTTCTCAGTCCTCTCCTTGGTGCCGATCCAGAGTTGGTCCTGCTCGTGTTTGAATGTGAGCCGCACTTTGCCTCCATGTTTGTTGAGCATCCCGCTTAAAGGTACTGGTGGCAGTGGCTCCTAAACACAACATAATTTATTAGTTTACTAACTTATGCATTAAGTTTTTCCACATGGAGGTTAGAAAATATCCTATGGGAACATAATATTGGGACTAAAAGTGTCCTATGCCAAGTCATGGCCATTTGTCTGCTTAATTTTAGCACAAATTAGAATCCAAAAAAGGCACAGTTACTTTTACGTTTATATACCTACAACATGTGGATTATATTAATTATATTATTTAAATCCCTACTATCCCTACTAATATTGTAAATGTGAATGTAAATTTGTTTGTTACGCTTTCACATGAAAACTACTTAACCGATCATCATGAAACTGTGTACTCATTATTCATAAAGAGGATACTCTTTATGAAAAAAAAAGATTAAAAAATTCCATGAGAACAAAGTCACAGGCAACAGCTAGTATTTAATATTTTGGTAATTGTTTGTTCAATTATAAAAAAAAAAAAACAATTCTTGTAATATCAATATTTTTTTGGGCGGAATGCCTGTATGGCCGGATGTATGAATGTGGACATGACAAAAGGAGTATGTAAGGATTGTAGTAGGTGGTGTTCTGTGATTACTGCCTACCTGATGGGAAAAAGGTGTGAACATTTCTCAGATTCTTATTATGAATGAAATAATGAATAATAGAAATCAGAGCCCAATAAAATTATTTACTATTTGTTTATGAGTAGTAGTTATCAAGACAATGTACATTTGTAATAAAAATCTATATTTACCTTCACTCCCTTGATCCCAGGCATGACATCGGGAGGGATCCCCTTATCCAGAACTTTCCTGTGGATCTTCTGCACAGATAGTGGCTCTTTACTTGACTGACTACCAGCTTTTTCCTCTGCTAATTCCTAAAACAATAAATTTAAAGATTATTGTGATGATTTAGTTAAAAATATTAGTCAAGTAATGTCGATTTTGTAAAAATACAAGGGTGAGTCTAAATATTTTCGTTTTATAGATAAATTATTTGGCAGCTCTTATTGGAAGCTGTTATTATACTAACATGCACCTTTTGGGCACTCTTCACAGCTAGGATGTCATCCATTTTGGATCCCACCAGCATCACCTTGCCTCCTTTCACGACGCCTGATTGTCGCAGTGTCATGTTGTCCTTGGCCATGCCCTTTATTATTAATTTTTGCGCTGATTGAGGGACGCCGCATATTCGCTCCAAGTGCGCTTTTAAATCTACCACAGTTGCATCGTACGCGAACGTTATGTCATGTTTTGCTTTATTAAAAACTACTGTAAATTCGATTTGTTCCGGAATCTCACAAAATTCAGGTTCTGAGTCTTCAGTGGTCTCTGATGTGCATGCCGCCGCCGCATCCGAACTCTCCGCGGGAGCGGGTGCTTCTGTGTGTGCGCTCTCTAAAATACTCTTGTTTTCTGTAGCTGACTTAGATGTACCGTTGGCTATTGAATTTGGATCCCGATTCTCTGTTGAATCTCCCTTCTCGGAAGCTAGAAAATAACATCAAAACGTGAGTTAGCACAAATTCTAGAACAAAAGGTCTCGGTGTGTTGTTCCACAAAGACTGTCAAATTGTATTTTAGGCCAAAATTGAACGAACGCATAGGAATACTTACCAATATATTCCATAATTATAAATTAATTGTCAGTAATAGGAATTAAAATAACAAAAACGCTATTGTATCGTAGTTGTTTTGAAAAAATAATTAAAATACAGCCGACTGGCTGACGTGAAGCAACAAATTTTTTGCACAGACTATACGTTTTTTTATGTTTTGTTCCGTTTGGAAACGTATCGATCGCTAGTGCGAGGACATTCTCGATATTTCTACAGATAAATAAAGTTTGACCTATGGGCTTTTCATAAAAAAAATATGAAAAAAGTCTACTGCTAAAAGGTAACTGGAGATAAAAATCTGTCAGATATTCCTGTTTCTTTTTTAGGAACTTATATAACAAGCTTTCCCTCCTCGGATTAACCACAGTATTAACTCATTAATTTATAAAGCTCAGTGTAGTACGCGAGAACATTTATTGCAAGTTAAAAAAAAAACAATAATTTCTCTATGGCTAAATAAGGTTATCCGTTTCCATGGCGGCCAGTTTGTAAACAATAAGAAAAGGCAGTGCTCGATAAAATTTCTCACGCAGAGATTTATTCTATCAATCTGCGGAATTATGTGAAATAATGAGTTTTAACATTGACGATCCTCTAGCTGGAATTCTCAGTGACGGAAGTGATGATAGTTTTTTCGATGACGATGTATTGGGAAAGAAAAAATCTGCGAAGAAGAAAAGCACGCCAACATTAGAAAAGAAGACCTCTCTTTTTGATTTAAAGGATGTTGATAAACCAAAACCTGTTGCTAGCACTGTAGATAAAAAAGAGTCGTTGTTTGACATTGACTCAAAGAAATCTCCTACTCCTTTTAAGCGGACCGTATCAAAAGAGTCTATAAAATTGTCTCAATCAGACCCTAAAGTAAAAGTAGGACTTGATAAATTAGACCTGAGTAAGTCGCCAGCAAAGTCTAAAGTGAGTGCGAGTGCAGATAAACTCGACATACTAAGTGAATTAGGTGGATCAAGAAGAGAGACAAGTAAACCAATTGAAAAGGGGAAGAGTTCACAGTCGTTACTTGATGACATTCTAGGTAGCTCATCATCGAAATCCGCCGGTGGATCAAGTCAAGCGACAAGACCAGTGACTGCTGCAAAAAGTCAAGAATTTGATTTTGATTCAATTTTAGGAAAAAGTGAAACTAAAACTGCCACTTCTACCAAAACTCAACCACCGCCACCGAAAAAGAATGTTAAAGAAAATGTGAAAGACGAAAAAGACGCTCCTTCAAAGAAAACAAAATCTGCTGATGACTGGCTTGGTATATTTCAGGATAAGGATGATGGTAACGATGATTTGGAAGATGATACAGGAATGCCATCATGGTTGGTCGGAGGAGACTCAAAGAAGAAAAAGACGGGAGAAAAAAAGACAGCCAGTAAAGCAGAACCTGCTAAAGAAAAACCAAAACCGATTCCTCAAGTAGAAGAACAATTTGAAGTTGAAGCCCCCACTGTGGAAGTAAAAAAGGATGTGGAAACTATGGACCAGATGACTAAATTAAATCTACCTTCTAATTTAATGCACGGCGGTAATGAAGATATAGGGGCAGAGGGGGCCACTCTTTACATGCAGCAGCAAGAGTCTCAGCTAATGGTGGCTTTACAGTTAAAAGCACAAGAAGAGAAACTGGCTGCATTGCAAGGTGAGTCATTGTTTTTACTAGTACCTACATACTGCCGGTTAGACTGGAAGCTGAAACTAACATGGTTGTGAAAACAGAAAAGGCTAGACAGATATCAGTCTCATTGCTGGACAAAATTTCCCGAAATTACTCATACCTACAAGTTGGAATCATTTCATACGGTACGCCTCTAAGTCATCTCGCCTTCTCGTTTTGCACTGATCTCGACGGCGAATTTCATCTTCAGGCAATCAATTAGGTTTATATTTATGTCAGATTATCACCTTAACGATATTAAGATAGCCACAGTCGTGTGCCTAACGTGTTTGACGTGTCTCCACAGTGCGCCAGAAGGAAACCCAGCGAGTCCAACGTGAGGCTGCACTGGCGCAACACTCGCAATTGGACGCCATGTTACGACGTCAAGCGGAGAACAGGCAGCAGATGCAGTCCATCATAGCTGCTCACCAGGAGAGGATCACGCAGAGGATAAAGGTGAACCACAATTGTATCATGGGAGATTGGGAGATATTGGAAAGATCGGTCTTCTTCTTGGATGGTATTACACACGTGTTCGGTTCGGTAAACAATAATATATATTGTTACTGTGGTATACTATAGCATTAGCTAACCCTGTTATAATACTCGTAAGATGGAGAAAATAAATAAAACTGAAAGTAAGCTGACCTGAAGAAAACACTACTGATCAATTATTGACTCTTCCCGATCCCCATTTTTTTTCGCCATTTACAAACTATTATTAATATTTGGGTTGGCCCAACAATCGTGCTAAGTCGAGCAGCTTTTTCCCGAATGTATAATCAGTTGTCCAAACCAGTTGTTCCGAATCATGACATCGTGTTTAATTTGGTCATTTGTTCTGTGTCTGGGTGTAATTTATCTATAATATGTATGTATTTAGAAATATATAAGTATGTTTATCAGTTGTCTAGTACCCATAACACAAGCTCTGCTTAGCTTGGGACTAGATGGCGTAGTGTGATAGTTGTGAAATATTATTATTATTATTTAATATTATTATTATTATTAATTGATTACTATTTCTCCCTTCAGGCACTGTTAGGAACAGAAAACACGGACAATGAAGATATCCCGAACTATGCGGAAGAATTTCAACCTTCTGGAGATCATAAAGACCCACCTCATACTCGGGAGAAGAAGCAATTGTTACAACTAGTGCAGACGTTGCAGGAGAATCATGATAAGGAAATAGATCTAATGGAAACATCGTATAGGTAAAAGCATTCGTTAGCATAGTCTTACACCTGTAGACCCGAAGTGATAAGCAGTGTATTTAAAAGAACATCTACGTTTTGCCAGTGGCACACCTCGGACACTCCATACAACGCCCGCAAAATAACTACCTATTACTACTACATAAACAAATAACGTTTGTGCACGACGTGCACGTGCAAATGTGTGCGTAAACTCTAGTATATCGTAGCCTAAAAAATGGCGCGGAAAGTGCAACGGTCTGCGTCGCTAAAACCGAACGACGACTAATACGAGCGCGAGCCATTGCTCAAGTGTCGACGACGAATACCTCGAAGTGCGGGGTGAGGTGCGGTATTTAATATGAGCGCGGGGAAGGGAGTGTCCCTTCTGTACGTAGTATGTACGTAGTACTATTATGTATTCTGTGCCAGTGGTTAAGTTCCATGCGAAAGGGGGCGAGCCTATTAGCACAAATCTGAATCCAGACCCCGTGGTGGCCACTGTGAAATTACTGATTGATAAACCCAATAACACTTTGTCCGCGCTTAGAATCGAACCCACGCTCTTTCAACCACCAGACCAACGAGGTAGTATAATAAATACTTAGGTAATTGCCATGATTTTTGATGAATAAACCTAAATAATTATTATTTGGAAACGGAAAGTTTAACAATGTTCAAGTATTAATAAAAATCTCTCGTAATATTTTACGAACTTTCCAGGAGACAACTAGCTTTCCTAGAAGTATCGTTGAACCAAGGCGAAGAAAGAATGAAAGAGGAAAGTGATAAACTGGTGAAGTTCTACTCAGAGAAGATAAACTGGTTGGAGGAACATCACCGTCTGTTCAAGAAGTTAACAGAAGACGCAATGACGGCTTTGACTGAGCGACATAAGACTGAGAATGAAATGCTGAGACAACAGCATTTGGAAAATGTGAAAGTTTTACAGGAACATCATGCGGCTCTCATGGAGAATATCAAGTGAGTGGGGATTTTGATCATCGCAGATACGGTGGTAGTGCGGCTGCGGCCCATCTGAAGTGTGCTCTGTGGCGCTGATTCTACAAAATGTACAGCCGCCAACAGATCGGGCTACTACAATCTGACGTTTTTTTTTCATGTGTGGTAAATCATCAAATAACCCCCCTCCCACTCTTGGGCAGAGCGAAAGGGAGTGTCAGACTTCTACTGACTAAAAACCACCCGGGTTCCTTCTTAGCCCTTTATGTCGAGGCCGCGGTATCTTTGTGACCAACCCGCAGCCCCGACGGGCGTCGGCCCTTGCCCCTCTCATGTTGCTAACATCTCTTTGAGGCGCGCGTGGAACACGAACGTGTCGTCGACACGGCCTGTTGTCGTCATAAGACGGACGGACGACGAGCTAGCCCATCACTCACCGTCCACAGGCCCGCGTCTACGGTGGCCGGAAGCCATCACGTGGCCCCCGACGCCCGGAGCGTCTCCCGCGGCGGCTGGGACGAGAGGTTCTCTCCCTCTCACGTTCCGCCACCTCCTTCGCCAGCATCACTGCTTCGCAGAAGGAGGCGACGTCGTCCTATTCCTCCTTGCCCCGGACCATGGCTTGCACCAGAGACGGACGAGAGAGGTTGTCGCCGCCGATCGCCGCTACGAGGACAGTGCGAGGCTCCGCCCAAGCGGGGCAGACCTCCACGGTGTGCTCCACCGTGTCCTATCGATAATACACCTTAGGTTCAAGGTTGAGCGGAAAAAAATGACAATTTCGGATAGCTTTTTGTGCAGGCGTCTGTACGATAGTGGCGTAGAATTTTTGCCCACCTTTGCAACTGTAAAGGTCAAACGCAAGTGCGTCAGCTCTTAAGAGTTCTGCTTTAGATCTTTTCACTTTTCAGCCATAAGACGTCCACTACTAGACAAAGGCCTACCCCATAGAACGCCATAACGAACGGCAGCCTGCCGTTTGCATCCACTGGTTGCCCGCGACTCTCACGATGTCGTCGGTCCACCTGGTGGGAGGCCTACCAACGTTTCGTTTTCCGGTTCGTGGTCGCCACTCGAGAACCTTTTTTCCCCATCGGTTGTCGGACCTTCGAGCGCTGTGGCCTGCCCATTCCCACTTCAACTTGCATCTTCTGACAGCTATGTCGGTGACCCTGGTTCTTCGGTGAATTTCCTCATTTCGAATTCTATCGCACAAAGAAACTCAGAGCATAGCTTTCTCCATGGCTCGTGGTGTGACTCTGAGCTTCTCTAACACCCGTATTTATAAACAAGTAATTACTTACTATTACTTGAGTAAATGTCATTGTTTAAGATACGATTTGTTCTCTGAAGTTTAGTAATTCCTTAATGTTAGAACTATCAAACGTTAGAATTCTTAGTTTTGCTTTCATTGACGGTTCTAACTTCGTTTAAATTCTTGCCCATTGCATAAAAATATTTGCATAAGTAATTACTCAAGTCCAAGTAATTACTTTGACTTCACTATAAATACGGGGGTAAGAGGCCAGCAGTTAAGGACCATGTCTATGTACCATAAGTCAGAAAAGTACTACCTACTGGTTTATAAAGTCTCCTATGTGTTAATCCTAGCTTTTGTCTGTGTGCCAAATATCATGAAAATCCGTTCAGTAGTTTTCGCGTGTCGCAAAAATCGCATTTTTATTTCAAATAATAATTTGTATAGTTTTCTGTCCTTGGCCTGTGTGGCAATGGCTTAAAATAATGAGATTTGACTAGGTTTGGGTTTTTTTTCAGAAAGGCAGTTCAGCATGAGCAGGTCCTTATTCAAGATTCAGCCAGCTTCTCATCAGATCTAAAAGAGTTGGTGACAGATGTTAGGGAAAACAAAGTTAACTGTAAAGAACTACTGGAGAAGGTGCAATCGTTGGCAGAAAACACTGAAAGTAAGAGTGATAGCAGTGTGCAAGTCAGGGAAACACAGATAAACGGTATGTTATGTATAGGTTTTAATAGGTGGTTTCCAAGTAAATCATTAATAGAGATTCTGAGATGCTAAATATATAGTTGAGAACTATTTTGACAGAGTACCTGACGATGACATGGAAGTAAACAATCCGCTATAATGCGCAAAAGTTGAATGTAGCTATAATTTTAATTATTTAAAGTACCAATTGCTTTACAAACTTATTTGTTGCAGATATGATACAACAGTTGAAGAAAGATCGAGAAAATTTGGATACCGAAAAAACAGAAAATAGAGAAACAATCAAAATGCTAGAGGCACGACTGAAGCAAATGACTTCGGTAATATTAACTATTTCACATACAGTTCTTTGGAACAACATAAAGCAGCTTAATTAATAATAACATGGATAATTTTTATTAAGTAACAGATGATCGAGGAAGAGTCGGCTTCTCTTAAACAGAAGAGAATGGAGTTCGAGTTCGAAAAAGCTACGTTCAGCAAGCAGACTGAGTTTGCTAAAAATATACTCAAAAAGCAAGATGAAGAAATGAAGGTAAGTAATGAACTATTTTAAAGAAGACGATGGTTAGTAGGTATAGAACAGTTCCTTGTTATTCATTAAAAAAAAAACTTTACTTAGATGCTGAGAGAAGACATCCAAAAAGAGTTTCAAGAGAAGATTTCGAAGATAGACGAAGAAAAGGCTAAAGCTGTCAAGGATAGCGCAGCACTTGCTAAAGAAAAGTCTATGGTGCAGAGTCTGAAACAAGAACTTGAAGTAAGTAGTACAAAGATTTTCTTAGCGCTTTTCCTGTCATCTTATATATCTTAAATAGCTGTTTGTTGATCTACTGATAATAAAGGGTGTGATTATATGCCAACGTAATTACGTAACTCTATTACAGAAGATGAAAGCAGAGCTTCAGGCCCAGTTAGAAGAAGTATCTGATGAAAGATCCAAATTAAATGTGGAGAAACAACAGATACATATGGAAGAGCAGAGAATTATGGCCAAGTGCGTATACCATTTGTTACGTGGAGTTTATTCAAATTGGCAATATGGTAGAGGGAACCTACATCATCTTTCGCATCTTCATAAAACTTTATCTGATTTCAGGAGTCGGGACTTAGACCTCCTTGCAAAGACAGCAATTGAAAAACAATCGCACGCCGACAAAAAATACTCCGAAGCAGAATTCATCCAACGAAAGTACGAAGAGCGAATTCGAAGAATTCAAGAGCACGTGGTCTCTCTTAATGCAAGGGAAAAACACGTCGCTAGAGAAAAAGTAGCTTTGTCGAGAGAGAGATTGCATCTTCACAATGAGAAGAAACAAATTGAGAGCAGACAGCAGTGTTCGTTATGTAGATCTTCTCAAATGCCTTACATGGAACCAAATTATACTTTACCAGATTCTTTCATGAACGTTCCAGTTTCTAGAGAGTTTAGAGCTTCCAATGTGAATAGTGCCATGAATGCTATAGAAGACGAAATGGCACATTTGCTGGGGAAGAACTTGAATCTGCGACATTCTGTTGGGATTGGAGACCTGAGCAGTCATGAGGGGCGGTTTTTGAATGAGGACGCGCAACCGAGGCAATTACCGTCCGAGCCCATGCAAGTGGAGTCGGGGCCGTTTAAAGTAAGTTAAGAAGTAAACCATGAACCTAAAATGTTTGATCACCGTTTTCTTCTCGATCGGCTGGTTATCATACTTTATCTCTTGAGAAAAGTGAAAAGCATTGGGAGATTATGTGGACCACGTTTTGCATGAAAATGTGTTCCATGTCCATGACTATCATTTGAAATTATTGTGATTAAAGTCATTAACGGATAAGGTCCTATGATGCTACCCTGCGAAACACTACTGTGCTAGTTTCTTTCTCTAACTTTATTAGAATTTGTAATTCCTACAGACTTTATTTTATAAAATTATAACTTTATTTAAATGTGTGATTCGTACATACAACTGTGGAATTACCACTACACACGAGTATAATATGGTCAATTATTCGCTTTATCCTTCCGATTTTACCATGAAAGAAGTGAACATCATGCTATATTGTTTTAAAAAAATATTATACATTACAGGATTATTTGGATCCGAAATTTATGATGCTACGTCTAGATGTTCAGAAGGTGTTAAGTAATTTGGAGCACAATAAAAAAGAAGATGCTGATTTAACAGTGGAAGATGATAATGATGAAGATTAAGTGAATGTAGTAAAAAGTAAGTGATGTCAAAATAAAAGACTGAACCTGTATTAATTGGTTTAATTTACTTTGATGACTGTTATAGAACATCTTTTGTTATTAGATTTATGAACAGTGTTATCAAAATGTACACAAATGCCTATATAGCTACATGCTAACTTATCTATAAATATTTCATTGTAAAAATATAGGTACATGATCTTTTCTTACTACATAATTATTGTTTTAGGTACTAGGGTATGCAGTTAGACAAAATTTACAATTATGAATACACTCTTCGTATAAATGGCTCCAATTTTATAATTATGCATATCTACTTCAAAGTTACTTTCAATCAGAACTTGTATATTTTTATTCTCGTAAGCAAATCGACATTGATTGCAAGTAATTTTGTAGCAGCTGTAAGTTGTATAGCATAGTTCATATTTTTCTTATTCTTATAAAATATTATAGATATACTATGCACCCAAGTTTATCATTCGCACAGTCTTTCACAAAAATTGCTTTAAGTAGTTACAAATAATATCTTTATGGACGGCCTGGCCTTGTCGTTTAAAGTATAATTCAGTTATATTCTCCTATTTTGCACAGATCTACAGAAATAAACCCAAATAAATTATACATAACTTATTATTAACTGACAACTGCATACATAAGCAATACGTCTGAGATAATAACAAGGAACGATATTTTCTCTAAATCTTTAAAAATGCTTAATATAGTTTACTATACACAATATTTACAATACATCTTATGATAATTATAATAACACCCTCTATTCGTCCTCGGTGTCAAAGGCATTTTACAATTAGGAATTCCTTTTTATAAAAGCAATAAATTTATTCTCAAGTACAGAAGACTAGCTTTGCAAACAGGAAAGCTACTTATGATAATTTTGTTGATTATCTTTCTTATCACAGTAATAATATCATTCTACATCAAAGAAAATAATATAATTTTATATGTTGATAATAATAGAAATTAATTGTTAAAACATGTCCAAATAAATTGATAACCGATTGAAAAATAACGATGAATAAAAGATTATAACGTGCCTTGGATAGGGGATTTCCTACAGTTATTTGTTATGACCTGCTGCCGTCCGGAGTTTTCTGATATTTGACTTCAAGTAGCTGAGGATAATTCTCTACGATGGACAGTAGGATCCCGTCGATGTAGTTCCTCAGTTGAACATTAACGTCCTGTTGTTCTTTTAAAGCTTTCTGCAACTGTAAGAAATAATTTCCCATTATTTTTGATATTCAGACTTCACCAAGAGACTATTGATATTTGGATAATCACACACAAGCATTGTGTAAGGAAAGTGTGGTGCTCATGCCTTTGCTAGTCTTGCTAAAGTTGGCTTAAATGATGTGATATTATTGGTTGTTGGATAGTATGAGGGCAAGCATTCCATTAATAAAGTATGAAAAAGGTACATATTCAGTCCCAAAAGTATGTCAAATTTTGTTAAAAAGCATGCAAGTTAGCGGTAGTCTATAGGAACAGACATGCACAGTTAGTAAAAAATTTCGTACCTTTTCCATCTCTATGCTGAGATCAGATTGTGTATCGTTACCATCGAGCTGCAAAAATGCATACATAACAAATATAGGCAATTGTTCTGCAAATGAGTCAGTCAGGCTTCATAAAAAGCAAAGCATCGCGACAATATAATGTTGACTGTGAATGTTATGGAGCCATATTGTATGAATGTAAAACTTTCATGTAATGTGCGGCAGACTAAAACATAAGTATTTCAAGCCGAAAGCATAACATTATGGATTCACATCAAAACAATTTTTTTGTTGATTTTCCTCGTTAATATATTCATTAGAGGCATATCGAAATGACTGATGAGGAAAATAGGTTGGAATTGGAACCCAATAAGGTACTTGAGTTCATAAAACTGAATTGTTTAAAATACATTGAGTTTCGAAAAGAGTTTAAAAGTCTGAGGCATGCCATGGATATTGTGTCGAATAAAAAAAAAGGTAGCACTCCGGGAGTGCCGGCAGAAGTGAAAACTCCAATATTAACTTTCAAACTCGCGTCAGGGTCACGTGATGCTGATCGAAAAATCTTACGATTTTTCGATCAGCATCACGTGACCCTGACGCGAGTTTGAAAGTTTTTACCCATACAAAAAAGTGCTCAGCGCCGCTAAAGAAGTTTTCACTTCAAAAAAATGTAGCGCTATAATTAGTGAAATTTAAGCATACATACTGCTGGGTACCGTATGGGCCAATGAAGGCCAACGAACATGACGTGTCCAATGCCAAATCTTGTTCGTTGACCTTCATGTTTTCGTGTTGGTCACCAGTTAAGGTCTAGACCAAGTAAAACCCTTGTTACTGTAACGAGTGGATACTCAGAGTACAGTATTCAAATATGACCCCTGAATATAGATAGATTGAGGCGCCAAATTTTGAAACATTAAAGTCATCATTCTTTGAGGTGGCCCTCAAAGAATGATGACTTTGAGATGGTGTCGAATGTATTCATCTTTAACAAACGATGTGGCCCTTGGTATCCAGCTTAACATTAAATAATCGAGCGTACGCATGTAACGAATAATAGTAGCCTTTAAAAGGTGATTAATTTACCTCATCATCGCTCATCTGCGACAGTTCGTGTGCGAGCGAGTTGGTTCCGACGAGAGGGCCGCTGACTCCGTCCAGCAGGCTGCGACCTTCCTCCACGCCGCGGGTCAGAATCTGTGCTTGTAACTCCTCCTGAGCTTCTGATAGAGCTGGAAGGAAAACAGGGATTTGTAGACTCAAAGGACGAACAGAGACGAGGCAGTCTCTTTATGGGTCCTTTAAAGATAAAACCTGAGGTAGTGAGCATCCAAGGGGTCCTTTTTTGAAGTACAAAATCTTTGTTCAATTTGGACAATCGAGTTCAGAAGGTAGGTAAACTTGGATTGACCACGGAAGTCAGAAAATTTAATTATATGGTATAGCTAGTTCTATGATAGTCTGACAGTCTGTGAGGTACAATTACAATATTTACGGCTTCATGAAAGTTCTTATTACTTTTCGTTTTAAAGGTCAAAAAATTTGCAAGACCGTCGATAGACACGTGTGGCAGTTCAGTAGGGGGGACATTTACATGCGATGATATGAATCATCACTCCCGATTAAAAGTGAATTAAAATTAGCATCAGAGATGTCGTGACCGCTATATAGGCTAATTAATAATTGCGTGTTACATTTTAACATAACTATATTGATCACGTGTATCGTCACGTTTTTTCAATTGTTGGCACTTAAAACTGATACGAATAATATGTTTGTCGCATTATTTGAAGTGGTCCGAGCACTTGATGCTATCGAAACAAACATACTATTGATTATAATTATCATATTCTAATTGAGGTATCAGGTTTTGATTATTGTTACAGGAGACGCTTCAATTCACGTGTCGTTTTATATTTTGTTTAGTTCTTCACCAGTTACTGGCTTCCTATTCATTGTCCGAATCGGAATGCGGTTGTTTTCATTGTTCTTGGCAGGAGCTCCGATGAGTCTAATGAGTGCTACTGCATGTGAAATCACAGAAAGTGCTACGTAATCATCACGAATCTATCGTATGAAGTGTATCTTCGAAGGAGGATATAGCCTAACCGGACCCTAAACTTTTGACATCAGTTTCTTACCCCAAGAGAATTGGACAGATTTGAGGCAAGGAGGTCTTGTATTTGAGAATGTAAGACGCCAAACTAACAGGAGTAGACTACTGGCCCGTGTTGAAAAAAATATGGGTCATCTGAACCACCAGGTGACCTATCTAGAACGATATAGGAGCACAAAATAATAAGATTCAGCACTATGCCGTCACTTGTAAGCTGTCCAACCGAGTGCAGGTGAGAATTCAAAAGTACAGGTAGACTGGGTACATTTTGGTCATATATTTTTGTACGGCATTCTTACCATCGATAGATCCATGAAAAATAATAAGAAAACGCGTAGTGCCGTAAAAAAATGTTGCGCCACAAAGTCGGAATTTTTATTTTATTTTCCGACAATTTCGAGGGTAAATTTGGTCATTTGATTTTATACGGCATCAGTTTCATACTATTTCAATACTGCTTCTAATCCATTATTCCGCAACGCCGTACAAAAATCATGCGACAAGGGGAAATAATCGAGGGTTGTAACCCCCTCTCTTTGCGCTGGTCCAGGAGGTGATTTGACACAACATAAAATTAATTTATTTTGAAAGTATTTTATGCATAGATAATATTTTTTCATATGCCGTACATTTTCGTTGGTCCAAAGGGGAAAAAAACTGAAAATGAAAAAATTAAAAAGAAAAAATCCATATAACGAAATGTAAGGTGAAATTCATCACGATATTTTTTTATACGGCAGTTTAGATAGTTTATTTGTACTAATTTTCATACTCTTTTCGTGATTCTAGGTTCCTAGTTAGAAACTATGTTAAATATGGGTTTGTATACTATCGATTTATACCAAAATATAGACATGTTGTCACTGATAATTCCAAAATACAACATATTTTTGAGAAGTACTCGCACATTTTCGGTTGAGGCAACTAAAAGTCTGTAAGTCTTAAAATAATTAACAAGGAACAGTTGACGTCAACTGTTCCTTGTTAATTATTTTAAGACTTCTCTTAGTCGTGTAGCTCATTTCAATCCCTAGGTAGATCAGTAATTGTTTTGAAAGTAAATCTTATGTGGGAGCTGTAAAATTGAATTTCCTACAAGTCATAAGTATCATATTCGAAAGGATTTATACGCCGAAAAGCAGAAATGAAGCTTTCAAAAAGACAACTATGAAATTGGAAGCAACGTCGTTTCCCCCTTGTTTCCGGGAGTTAAAACAACATATGAAGAGAAGTACCTACATAGCACAGATTTGGTGTAATGCCTACAAACAAATACCGTCGACCTTGTTACCAATAAGCTATGGATGGATTCTCAATGACGGTCGGTACGATTTCGACTGGTTCCACGGCGAGGAATGCCCCCAAAAAGTCTTTGACATAACCGGATGAGGAATCAGGCGAAGAAGATGATGACGTCATAGGTAAATAAATAAATCTTTACATCTATAATCTGTACGTAAGACTTTGATTTTGACAAAAACATATTTATGTTTCAGAAAATGATAGAGATGATAATTCGGACGTCGATGAAGACGTTGATTCCGATAACAACTCAGCAGCTGATTCCGATACTGAATAATTTAAAGAAAAACCATGTTTTTTATTATCATCATTAAATATATCGATTTTTTTCTAAAAAATTATTGTTTTATTTATTCACATCATTACAATGAAACAAATCAATTATATATATGTATCAATAATGTTTGAAGTATATATTAAACCAAAAAGTATACAAAACTGTTGATACTGGGATTGGCAGTTTCAATTCTTGGATATAATATACACACCGTTTCAGTTCAGTTAGACGTCATAGTGATTTTTTCATATTATCAATATTGTTCTCTTCAAAAATATGTTAATGCCGTACTGTATCAGATTGATAATATCAGGAGTAATCACCATACTACGTTTGTATGGAAGAATGACTGGCTTGTGCAACCTTAAAATGGTAGCGTCATTTTCATCAGCCTAAAAGATAATGGTCTGCATTCAAATGTACGGCATCATTTTTTCCTAATTTATTTATGTTAATACTATTTAAAACAAGGGATAAAATTTAGAAAACTGCTATATTTCATTAATCTATGATATTTAAACTTTTGAAATAATTTGCAAAATTTCAGTTTTTGTATTTCTCTATAACTTTTTTTTGAACAGTTTCTTTTGAACGGCAATACTATATAACAATTGTATTTTACAATATCATGTTAAAAAAAAAGTTCCCGTACAGGATCAAATGACTTTACAGCTTTAAAAATCAAGGATACGATGAAATTAAGATAATTATTGATATACATTTAAAATGAACAATAATTTTTTGACGGCATTATTTTTAATAGTACTTTTGAGTGCTAGATAATGTTTTGGAACCGAAGCCGTACTTTTTCAAATCACCCCCTGGACCAGCGGAAAGAGAGGGGGTTACAACCCTTGATTATTTCCCCTTGTCGCATGATTTTTGTACGGCGTTGCGGAATAATGGATTAGAAGCAGTATTGAAATAGTATGAAACTGATGCCGTACAAAATCAAATGACCAAATTTACCCTCGAAATTGTCGGAAAATAAAATAAAAATTCCGACTTTGTGGCGCAACATTTTTTTACGGCACTACGCGTTTTCTTATTATTTTTCATGGATCTATCGATGGTAAGAATGCCGTACAAAAATATATGACCAAAATGTACCCAGTCTACCTGTACTTTTGAATTCTCACCTGCACTCGGTTGGACAGCTTACAAGTGACGGCATAGTGCTGAATCTTATTATTATATGCTCCTATATTGTTCTAGATAGGTCACCTGGTGGTTCACATGACCCATAATTTTTTCAACACGGGCCAGTAGTCTAGAGAAGTTACTTACATTTGTTTTGCGTCCTTAGCAGCGTGAGTTCCTTCCTGAGCTCGTCGAGGCGAGGATCGGGAGGCGGGGGCGGTACGTCCCTCAGTCTCTGCAGCTCTTGCCTGGCAGTCACCAGCAGGCCGTTGGCCGCGGCAGCCGCATCTCTCTCCCGTCGCTCGGCTTCACGTGCGTTTGTTAAAGCAGCGGATAGTTCCGCCACTTGCTCTTGAGCTTCGCGGTGCGCCCGCGCTGCCGCTTCTGCGTTTGCTCTGAGTGTTTCTGCTACGCCACGGAGTCGACCCACCTGGGATGAAACGATTCAGTTATAACTTTATAGCTTTAAGATAGGAACTCTTATATTTCATGAAAGAGTTAATGTAATGATGAAAGCTGGTGGCAGATTGAACATACGAAAAAGCTTCACAACACCTTATCAAATCGCAATGGAGGATTGACGAACTATAATAAATTGAATGTAAATAAACCTTATCAGTCTATCGATCTGACCTTTAATATGCAGGGTGCAATATTAATAAATGGGCCGTTGATATGAAAGATTGGCTTATCTTCGCATAAATCATAAACAACGAAAATGAGAAAAAAGTTTATTGTGCGCAGTCTACGCGTATGATAAACATTCCATTCACAAGTTTTACCTACCGTAAACAATTTAAGAATTTCTAATTTAAATAGTTAGGGATTCAATTCGCGCCAGTTCAGAGAAAGAGAGTAGACCTCTTTTCTGAAGCGGGATGTCATAAGAACATCATCAACTAATTCATCTGTTTCAGGGTAAACAGCAGATTAAAATAAACTAATTATGTCCGAAACCAACAACAATCGTAGTCCTACGGTATTGTATTTTTCATTACTCATACTCTGAAAGTAGTTCATAACATGCCTGCGGAACGGGTTGAAAGTAGTACTTTTCAGCCCTAGGGAGAATCGCTTTCTACTGACAGCTGTCAAATTATTTGATGTATTTGGGAGCAAGCCTATTGCCATAAACCAATGTAATTAGGAGCAAGCCTATTGCCATCAACCGATGTAATTAGGAGCAAGCCTATTGCCATCAACCGATGTAATTAGGGGCAACCTTATTGCCATCAACCGATGTAATTAGGAGCAAGCCTATTGTCATCAACCGATGTAATTAGGAGCAAGCCTATTGCCATCAACTAATCTAATTAGGAGCAAGCCTATTACCATCAACCGAAGTAATTAGATGCAAAGCCTATTGACATCCACCGATTTAGGTAATTGGGGGCAAGCCTATTCCCATCAACTTTCCTTGTATTCGTAATGAAAAGCACAGTGTTTACCTCGGGTTAAAGACTTATTTAGTCCCTCGAACTATTAGCGCCCTCGCTGCGCTCAGGCGCCAAACCCCGTCTCGGGACTAAATAAGTTCCTTTCACCCCTAAGGTAACAATGTACTAATAATTATGTGTTATATTCTTCCGAAATATTTCTCATTAAAAAACTACGACAGTAATTTCCGAAAAATTAACCTAAAATACCAGCAACTGTATTACCAGCTTCATCAAACAAACATTCTCTCACCTCTTGTTTAAGTTCCGACGCCTCAGCTTCCGCAGCACCAAGCCTGTCAGTGATGGCCGTCAGTTGCGTGTCGCGGTCCCTCTCGACGCGCGATATCGCCTCGCGGCTGCGACGCTTCTCTTCAGCGACGCTTTCCTCACATCGGCACTCAATCTGCACATTATCGACATTTTCATTATTCATCACGTGGTTAAGAGATCATTAACGGAATTGATGGGTAATGACTACTAATTGGACAATTAAGGCGATAGAGAACTTTCTTTAGTGTGCGGTTGATCTAGAGTACTAGGTCTCCCAGTAGGGAGATCTGTTTGTGAGTTCATGAGATGATGATGATTTAAGATTGATTTTACATTTCAGTTGAAGCAACTGCACCACTCTACATTGTTCTATTTACTAACTCTATTTAATTAGAGAACAAAAAAAATGCCAGGATAAGTCTATCATCGTAAAGCAGACGTTTCAAATTGTAGTTGCTCCTTGTTCAAATGGGCGAAGAAAGAAAGCGATTGATGATTCGCGGAAAGAATGCGAATTAAGTACAATGTCGAACAGTTTTAAATGTATGAAATAAAGATTTTGCAGTCACAAATTCTGAATTTTCAAATGAATTACTTGAAGATAATGTTGATATTGTCCCTAGAACTGACCTCTCGTATCTGCTCGTCGAGCATGTGTACTCTCGCCTGCAGCACCGCGTTGTCGGCCTTCGCCCTCGCGTAGCGCTCGTCCGCCGTGCTCTGAGTGTCAGCCAGTGACGTCACCTGCTGCTGAAGTAGCTGCACCTGCCAAAAAGGGACGACATTGTTATTTTGAACAAAAAAATATCAATGATTAAGAAAGGATTATGGGCAGACTAATTATAGACTGCTATCGAAAAGCTAAGAAGAAGATAGAGGGAGAAGATAAAGTTACAAGTAAAACTATTATGATAATGAACAAGGTTCAAAAAAAGAAGTGGCCTTTAACGAGAACCAAAATCTCCATTAGATCGTAGTTTCGGATGATGAAATCCTACGAGATGTCAAGCACGTTGCAGAAAACCACAATATGAAGATAAGTATAGAATCAAGTATCACTTTCCAAACAAACTAATATTGCAACAGTTGATAATGACCCTTTCCAAAATGTTGATAAACTACTGAGTAAATAAGATAACGCAATATATAAACGAGTTGGTAAAGCTTCTCAATATTTACACTTTGTCCATCATATTGTACGTTATCCTAGATTTACACAAATATGTAGGTTTATCGATATCAATATAAACATCGAATGGGTTCGATATTGAGCGATAACGATGTCAGTAAGCGTTTACCACGCCACGCACTAGTGCCCACCAATGTTAGCATTACTAGCTAGAGACGTATTTCAAATTGCGACCGTTGAATACAAATTGATTAGGATCTCCAGAGATTCAATGTGGTTCACAATGGATATGTAAGGCAGGTCTTGTATTCGTATGGTCCGGTATGGTTAGCTATAATCGCGTGTTAGTTGACCGCGTTCCAAAAAACAAAACTGGAATAACGCTCTAATCTTGCGGCTCCATGTAAAATTGAACTTTCGCGTGACCCGTCATTTAGTAACAATTAGTTTTTTATTGACATAAGTATAGTCTTTAGTAGCAATTATGTTTTTATTGATATAATTATGTGCATTTTTGTAGCCATTACCGAGGCGTGAATTAATATTAGTTCTATCATCTGTTTCGTTTAAATTCATTAACATAGCCGTGAACATACGTGTTCTCATTTTGTTCAAACAAATCGTTGTATTACGTTACCGCTCCTCTGTTGATTTACTAGTCTCACGGTTGCCAACTAGTACCAGGTGCTAGTTTTCTATAAATATTATAATATGTATGATGCACGTCCTAGAATACGTTACGTCTCTACCCGTGGGTCTAGGTTGAGGTGACAAACGAATAGAATTAAGTAGATGTGCAAACACCTCACGTACTTAGAATGCTGCATGAGATCACGCTGCGGAAAGACATTTCCTATAAAGGATAGCGGTGAATAGGTGATCAAGCTGATCATATATTGCATTCATGATACTGAGACTGTCAAGGAATTGCTTTGCGAGATTCTATCTCTGAGTTAGGTCATAAATTGGGTTAACTGTGAGAGTGTAGAGCTGTAGACTGTACAAGTGTGGGTAGATAGACACTCCATTTAGAATAGATCCAAGAAATCCTAACGTCAATTACGATTAGGTGTTCATCATCAAAATAAATCGTCCCTGAGGCATTTACCGAGTACTCAACTGAATCTGTGTCTAATTAAAGATAGTTAGTAAGATCACTTGCGGCCGCTTGTAATTATAAAATTACGAGTTACTTGATTTCTACATCGAGTTCTTCGTAACTTTAGAGCACATAACTTGCCTTTAACTATATTTTCGCGTATTCGTTCAATTTCATTTATAAAATCAGGGCAACTGGAAAATAGTATTGTATCAAAGTAAGGATTAAACTGATTTGCAAATTCACAAAATCTGATATTATAATGAGTATGCCAAGGATTCCCTTATCTTTAAGATAAGCCTGCCTTAGTCTTGTACATACATTTCGACATTTTAGACACGCCAGTGACTTTGTCACTTTAAGAACTTTTGTTTTATATTTTGCAGTGTCTCCATCGCCGTGTGTGAACTGTCCTCTTTCTTTGCTTTTCCTGCCAGAGGTGCTGAATCAACAAATAAATATTGGCAATTTATGATCATTGAAGCGTTATTTAGGAGAGCAAATGGTAATCGATTCGTTGAGCTCCACTGAGCCTCAGTCAGTCACGAAGGAACATCAGATTCTATGTATGTATGCACATTCCTACCCACTTGCAATGTTTTATGCTTGGACGAGTTCATTGTATCCGTAATTAACCTATAATATAGATCTCAAACAGGTTCAGGAACGGCACTCGTTATGAAAACTGCACAAGATTTGAAATTAAATTTCTTGGCCAGTAAACTTTCAAGAAAACACGTCTCTTGTGTAATCATCAACACAGTATGAGGACAATTTGTACGGCAAAGTGAATATAAATGTAACAAAACGTAATTAAGTCTGGAGCTGACGGCTTTCGCTTCCGAAAACTCGTTAAAACTTTGGGAAAGTCAAATATCCAACGCCTGGATAAGAGGTTCAAACAAAAGAGAAGTAATAAAAGCAGTTTATTGAGTGAAGATATTTAAATATTGCTTTTCTATTGAATCATAATTATAATAAAAAGTTATATAAAATTAACAACAATTTCGTGCAAGTTGCAGGAAGATGCACATCAGGAAGAGATAGATGCAAACGTGTCAAGTAGTCGCTTGAGCGATGATAGCACCTGACGTAAGATATTACATGACCAATAAGTTGATTTTAATCATAGTTAACTGTTGAAACAATCGATATTACAGGTACATAGTAAGTATCATCAAATTGATAGTAAATATTTAATACTGGGCATAAATTCAGCAAGCAGGAATTGAATTCTAGATTCTCTTTGTAAAATTCATAAACAAAATGTATAGTTTTGTGCCTATAATATTTTAGTTTTCCTTTTCGAATTAGGTAACTATGCAGAGTTTCCTTGTGTTTCAATAACTACAGAGTCGTTATATTTGGAGTAGGTAATTTAAACTTTGTTTTAATTCTAAAACTAACGTAGCATAATGAAAGCCGTTGTTTTAAAGGGTCCCGCGACACGAATACACAGTCAGCTAAAAGAACTCATTGAGCTTTTCGTTATTGAATGACTCATGAAGAGAGACGACATTTAAAGACTCGACTCATTGATACAATTTAATGGACAACGTCCGTGGAGAACAAGAATTTATTATTTGTAGAGTGGTATTAATGTTCCCCACTACGTGGCCGCCATGTGAATCATTTTCAGCGAGCTTCATGAGTCTCACTGTTATTTCAGTCTCAATTTTATGACGATTTTTTTTTATTATATTTATATTCAGAACTAGCTGTTCCCGGCATGCGTTGCAATGCTCTTTTTCCTACCCTACCTACTACCCCCTACCTTCTACCCTACCTACCTACTACCCTACCTACCTACTACCCTACCTACCTACTACCCTACCTACCTACTACCCTACCTACCTACTACCCTACCTACCTACTACCCTACCTACCTACTACCCTACCTACCTACTACCCTACCTACCTAACTACCAATTTCTCACCGTTTAAACCTTCCCTGGGCTTCCACAAATATTTCAAGACTAAAATTATCCAAATCGGTTCAGCCGTTCTCGAGTTTTAGCGAGACTAACGAACGGAAATTCATTTTTATTTAAATATAGATAGATATTAGTATGCTCAAAGACCATTAGATATAGTTACTGCTGCTTAGCCTGTTTCGCTTCCTAGTTTTCTGATAAAATATTAAAACTATTATTTTATAAAGCAAGTTACTTTAAAAAACAGTTATTTAAAACGATATGATATTAAGTTAAAGTGTAAAAAAACCTATTGTATGCACAGTATTCGCGGGTAGATCAATCAAAGATTACTTTCCGTTGACTTTCACAAGACCGAATTGTAAAGAATGCTATGCATTTACAATCAGAATAACTGGCATAAGTAAGTACATGGATGTTACAAAAAAAAATTTCAGCGACTTCGATCGACGATGACGCATTGATCGCTTCATCGATCACAGATTCATCATCCAAGATATTTTATCTCGTTTTTCTCGATTGTGTTAATGCGTATTGTCAGATTCGAAGATATTTTTGACCGATTGATGTGTCTTAAAATATAATAATATGTGTTACTTCAGTTTTAGATTTCAAATCTATTTTCGTAACATGTACATACCGATAATGTTGCATTTATCAACATTAATTATGTACTAGATATGAATTTAATGCACGTGAAGGATATCTTGATAGAAAAGTAAATAAAAACACTCCAGAATTTGATTTGTTTTGAATTTAGTCAAAATAAAATAACAAAAAGCTCAAATGCCAAATATTTGGAGCAAAACTTAATCCATAAATACGAGAGAAAGAGGAAAAGTCGTCATACAGAGAAACACTAGCAACCGTTGTGATTTTTTATGCATTATCAGTACGGAGAATTATGAAAGTGAAAGAAACTGGAAACAGACGGGTATACTTATACGGACTGTAGAAGTAGAAACTGATAATGCAAGTCAAGTTATGTTGAAAGAAAAGTTGAAGGACATTGATCCATAACTATTTTCTCCCTAGCAGAAGCAAGCGAAAGAAAACGTGAGGATGACAATTAACGACACGCAAAGTGGGTGAGGTGCGTTTTCTGTGATTTGTTGCAGAGTTTTAGCTTAGAGGAACTGCCTGCATTTATACCACGTTAGTTAGCTAAAGTATTTTGAGTTATTACGGATCAATTCAGGTTAAGCCGTAGTTGCCGACGTTGGTCTGTGGATGGGTGACAACACTGACAACTGACCACCCATTTCGAGTTTAAGCACGTAAACCGTTGGTCCAGGTTGTCGTTTGTAGATCTATGACATTCGTAATAGCTAGTCAGTGTTACTAAGGGGTATCGTTTTATCCACTATCGCTAACTAGGTTGTGGAGGTCAGACAGGCCACTCAGTGGGAAAAGGCTAGTTATATGTTAGTCAATAAAGTAATTTTAATGAAAAAGAAGCAGATGAGAAGATTCCACGCGAAGTAATCTAGACAATATAAACATGTCATTAGTGCGATGTAATTCTGTACAACGTGATGTAATTCATCAAACCATGGGAACTTTGCAATGATCATAGCTTAGTTCCGATGTAAAACTGTAGTTTTTGTCGATCCTAATGTATTTTGTATAAGAAATTAAACGGCATGACTACGTAATGTTTTGATCGTATGGGTAAAATTTGTGAAGATTTGAAGATGGTCGGTGTGTTTATTTTCTGCGAAACTGAGAATCACGAAGGTCTTTTGGGTTCTTGTTTTTGTGCTCTACATAATTCTGCTGCTCATTCTAAATCTAGGACGCGATACAGGTACTGATTCACGATGGATGCAAATAAAGTTGTAGATGACTCGCATCCTGCGATCCAGAGCACAGTGCCAGTTGCCAGCTGATGCAGAATTGTTGATTTTTATAAATATCCATGTCGTTACAGGTAGTCAGAGAGAGTAATATTACCCAATACCAATTGGGTTGTGGAAGTCGGATAGACAGTCACTTCATGTAAAACTAGTATGCAGTTGCATTCGGCTAGACTGGAAGCCGACTGCCGACCCCAACATAGTTGGGAAAAGGATAGATGATGGTGCTCAAACTGTTGAAATTTTAGAAAAGGGATTGCGTACATCACTGGCTTCAGTTGAGCAATTTCAATTTACTTTGTCTCTGCCAATAACAAATTTGAACTAATCAAAACTTCCAAAACAAAATACAATACCGTACTTAATTAACAATTTGCAGTGACATAACTAATTTAGCAACGCTATCATGGGAAAAGTGAAATGAATCGTCTTTAAAACGTAAAGCTGCTTTGGAATATATCGGACTTTCGATCAGAGCGAAGGTACTAGTGCTCTCGGTTTTACTTTTGTTGAACCGCTTCGACTGGTTTCACTTCGCTGATGTGCCCGACTTTAAGTCTAGCGTTAACTAGCGTAGATCAACTGTCTTGTGATTTGTAAGAAAGCAATTTATTTTGCATTTATACAGAACTGATTGCCTTGGTTTTTACTTCTTGTAATCTTTTTAGTATCGAAAGTATCGGCTGGTTTACATTATCATTATCAACTCACGTGTCTTGAACATTATCTTATCAATCGGGGGACTCTTGTGAGTCATAACTCTGCACACCTAACCTTTCATAACAATAATAGATAATATCAGTTACAAACAGAGCTTCAATGTACCCAAATACCTTTTGTTTACTAAAGTATGAGAAAAGAGCATGTCGTGGGTCCTCATGCAATTAAAAGGCGGATACTCCAAAAATAACTGACACAAACAAATTCGTTAAAATTTATGAAATGCTAACGAAAACTTGACAATTTCTCAAGATTTAGAAACAAAAGTAAAAATATATACCTACAAAATAAACTCTTCTAAATAGAGAATTTGAAAAGAACAATGCTCATAATGAGAGACATCATAAACCTAGTTAAAGGGTTAATTTGTAATCGTAATAACGGGTAGAACACATTAAGATTAATTACTCAACCCAGAAGACAAAAGCAAGTAACTCAAGTAGCAGTCATAAGATAAGTGGATGATGAATGAGTTCAACATAGAATGAACTTTACAATTAACAAAAACCAGAAACTTTTACTTAAAAAAAAACAGATTATGATAATGAGACGGGATTGCTACGAATAACTTGGATTTATAAATAATGTTTCTTACTTAGGCATATACTTTGTTTAGATTTCTCAATATTTGACGTGCTTCTGTACTAAGGCTAGTTTAAAACTAGTTTAGTCTGTTTAATCTAGGTCTTGACGCAAGTGCACCTTTTCCATGGCTCTAAGTATAATGTCTATTGTAAATCATACTGGTCTATCAAGGTGTTTTAGTATTGGAATCTGCAACTATCGGTGTAGACTAAATTGTTGAATATGCGACAGGTACCCACCCCAGTTTCGAATGGCATAACGATATGTGCAAAACCTTTCAACTTGTCGATAAGATGAAAATAGAGATGAGTAACAAGTTACGATATTAATTACTACAGATATAACAACGAAAAAATAAACATGTCGAGGTCATTATCGATAACCTTAGCAATTATGTCCATGATGAACAGACTTTATCTCGAAATTGTTGACTGTACTGAGATCATCGCTCATTTGCACTGTCAAGTCAAGTAAGTTTTTATAGCAAATATTTCGTAACGCATAGATTACTTGTCCAACTACTTTGTTTTTGGGCACACAAGAAAAATTGTGGTTGCGATTACGAGTGGCTCTATAAAAATCGATGTTTCAGAACTTATACCGCAAGAAGTAACAGATTGGTTAGTAAAACCATGATTATTATCGTTAAGTGCAATCAATAGCCACTTTAGTTGAATAGCAGGCGGAGTGAGTGCTCGTGACTTCCTCGAGTGAACATATTTTCTGTTGTATGTTGTCGAGTTGTCTCGCAACTTTCCACCGTTTGTTAACAACGACGGCTTTGCCTCGGATGGATATTTGCCAGTTGACGGTCGGTTTCGTTCAATTACCATCGCCAGGTGAACGGTTTCAGATGTCATGTGTCTTACCGTAATAGGCGATAGATGAAGGAAGCTTGTGTAGTAAGATTGACACTTGAAGATATATTGCTTCCGATTGTATACAGTAAACTGTTGCGTAGTCATATGAGCTAGGTGATGTTGCAGATAGAATTGTAAAGGCTGATGAAAAAACCACTCTCCCTTTACTAGATATTTGTTGGAACTTGGAACACGATACGGTCAAATCATTTATTTTGCTGTTATCGCTCTAATGTATGTGTTTACTACTACAATTGGCCGTACAATTAATTTATTGCAGATATAAAGGTCAACGTCCGAGGCGTCGGGTGGCGCCCCAGTTATATAGTAACAAAGTGTTAGTTCGTGCGGTGGTAACGTATTGTCCAAGTGTCCATACCGGTGTTACCGGTCAATCGATATGCACTCACTATGACACGATATCGGTAACGGTCAACTGTAACAGTTGCGTCCATTGATTGTTCTGATTGTGTGATAATTAGTTCTGACCTGACAATCATACCAGATTCTAGTCCAATAGCATAAAAAGCTTTGTTGAATGTAGGTAATGGTTTTGATATAATGCCTATTAGTATAAGGATAACCAATAACATTGTTAGGATTCCTGTATAGACATAACACCGTTTCCAATCTAGACATAGATTAAATAAAAGTACCTTGACCTGGTCAGACAGCAAATAATGTATTTAAAGATTAGAATCTGAAGAGAATCTTCTACTCCTTGTTTGGCTACATATTTAACAAGATGATACCCATAATTTTAACGTATTACCGTAACAAGTTAGATTACTGAATACTTTAAATGTTAACGAATACCACATTATAGATGATTAACTTAAAGCATTTTAGGTTAAACATCGAACGCAATGCAGATAAATAGTTACTGCGAAAACTGTTTGAAGCTTGTCCGCTCATTTACCGCATTCTAACTAAAGATTAACGATATAAAATGGTTGGCGAAAGGGAATGCGACTGGCAGGTTTACGCAGTTTTTTCTTTTTCGTAAACTAAACCCAAATCTTTCGAAATTAGAATACTCATTAAGGAGCGCCGGGGCCGCGGATTTTTGTACTAGATTACGTAGCCTCTCGGCGCAAGGGCAAAGAAGGAACATGGGTTCGGTTTTTAGTCAGTAGAAGTCTGACACTCCCCTTCGCTCTGCCCAAGAGCGGGGGGGGGGGGGGTCATTCGATGATTTTCCACCCACCAGAAAAAAAAAAAAAAAAAAAGGAGTGGACTGGAGTATGAAAACTGTAAGGAACAAAAAGAAAATACGATTGTCATGACGGGACCAACCTGAGAAATTGGTCTGACAGCAGAAAGAGATGTTTAATCATATTTTCCGTTTCTCAGTGCCAGAAAAAATGTTGTGGAAATGAGTGTCATCCAAGTAAGTTTTTCTCAAGAATATGTTGGCACGAAAATGACTAGTTTTGTTCCGGATTCTACGTATCTATGACAAGTTTAGATTCAGCCTAGTGAGCGTACAAACGGTTACTTGTTGCTGTAGGTCCGTGCTTTCTCGGTCCATTGGCATCTATTAATAGCTAACTTAAATGCGCGGAATTTGCAATCGTGTTTTTCAAATGTAGGTTCAGGAAGATACGTTTACGGAAGTAAATATGAATATTCGCACGCAATGCCAACCGAAGTCCGAACTATCATTTGCACTTATTGTATTCTGGACGTGCATCGTCCATGACACAGTTACCGAAAACGATGTTACAGCAGATACTCAAAGAATTCCGAGCAGGGCTAGAGAACCAGATCCTTAGTTGTACTAGCCCTTTCGAAATTTAGAAGGGATTAATATTAGTACTGGAGCTACGAGAATTCATTTGCATGAGTTTGGGCAAATACATTACAACAAGCTTCCGACAGTAAGGTAGGAATATAATTATTATTATGACAGTATGTTTTTGAACACGAAACTTTAAATATTATGGAGGATAAAATTCACCGAACGGCCAGTTTTAATTATGAAGCATCATTGTCTTAGCTCTCTTACCATCATTGTTCCGTAATTACATGTAATAGAACACATTATGCAAATCGTAGCTAAACATGGTGACTTCGTAACATGCCAGGATGCCTTTCTCAACGGCTATGAGGAATTCATTAAATAACAGTATTGTTTTAAAGCCAGCCTCTCTTTTACGTTAGAGTTTTGTGTGAATGTTGTTTGTAAGTACCTTTAATCTGATTTCAGTTGAAGAACATTAATTTTATCTAGTCTTTGTAACTCTATTGTTTCCTTATGTTTTGGAATTCTATTTATCACGTAGCTACATTTTCATTCAAAACAACTTCCAATATTTCAATTTACAGATATCATAACACTCAAAAGATATGATATTGATAAATGTACTATCTAAAGTAATCTAAACTATTCCGATCATCGATACAATTTCTGCAGGGCAATCAAAGGTACTGTCGCGTAACGTGCGAGTACCAGGCTACCATCAGTAATGCAGAGTTTGATCGATAGACGTAATGTACAGACAGAAATGATCGCGTGACACTTGTGAACAAATCAAAGGCCGCGATGGCACGAGCAGGTCGAGAAACTACAAACGGTGAAGAACGAATACTTTTGATTTCTATTGAACGATCATAGCTCGCTGTAGAGACGTACCGGCTACGGATGATACCGAAGTTTTTGTGACACTCGGTTCAAGAGTGGTAATGAAATCATTCAATGCAATGCAGAAAAATACAATGTTAGTCTACAAAAAATTGTTATTACTTTTAATAAAGAGGCTGCACTTTCCATTGATAATAACGATAAGTTTACTTTTTCGCAGACGTCGAATTCCATTCCATTACAAGGGTCTCCAAAAGTAAAGATCTGGATGAAAATCAACACTCATGATTTCCGCCCTTTACGGAAAAATTCAGAAGTAACGGCGACATTTACGCATTTGGAACAGGAATGAGTAATTCCTTTGTGAATCAAATGCCAGGAAAAACATGTGTTAAATGATGCTGTTGGCTTGACGTCATTATTGACGATGTCCAATAAATAGAATTCAATGAGTAGAGTACTTGAAACTGAGTTAATTTAATTGCTTCAAATGGTTCCTTTGGGATTTTTCCAAAGGTCATGGAATAAATAGAAGACGATCTAAAGAATGCTCACTTGATCGGATAAGTTATCGCACCACTGATGCGCCGCAGTTTTCTTCCCACCGTTCAGGCCATTGGCCAGGTGAGGGGTCAGAGGTCCTCCAGTAAACAAATCCTCTGTGAGACTCGCGTCAGAGGTAATCCTCCCTCTGACCTCTGGCGGGGGACCTTGCGGGCCCACAAAGTCGAACTGTCCGTCCCACATATCATACTCCAGCTCCAGACTGTCTTCTACCTCAATTTGTTCACCCATCGTGCCTCTGGACCGATTGAACAGTCCTGATTTAAACATTTAAGATCCGGTACTCTTATCTTTGGATATTTTCCAATATTGCACTGAACTAACTTAACTTACACATTAACTAAACACTATTTCGTAACTTTTAGTTTGACTTTTGTAGATTAGAATAATTTCGTTCCAAATAAAGCTAGAATTCTAATGGCACACTTGATTAGTGATAGTTCTTGCGGGTCTCTTGTTTTAATACAATTATGAAACTTCACATTCACGTAACACCACTTACAGGCAGTTAATCACACTGTGTCACATCTTTCACGTAAATGGCTTCACTGTAATTCCAACGTATGATCTCCCCGATCAGTGTCACCACAGAAATCCTTTAATTGTCGTCGTAAACAAGTATCAAAATATCAGGCAACAGAAGACTTCGCCGAAGTCGATTCAAAATTTTCGACGGTTGCACTGACATCCTTTTCGAAACGACGAATTGTGAGTAAACACGATTAAGATATTTAGATTTCTCTTGGAATGTTAATTTGTGTGCTATCGGTATCGAAGTATATCAACCGAAACTTTTGAAAAGTGGCGCGGGTACGTGAGGTTGGCACAGTATCGCGTCGAGCACTAACCGGCGCGCGGCGGCGTTCAGCCGGCGCGCCCCTCCCATTGACACGACATGATTATCAGCCGGCCGAGCCACCGCGCCATACAAATAAACTTTATTCGCTCCCTGCACATATGCACAGCCGTCTGATAGATAGTTCCGAGGCAATAACCCCTTTCATAAGCTCCCCCAGTCTGGTTGCATCTCGTAATTTTACGGGCGAGGGGCCATCATGATTGCGTCCGACTTTGCCAGATGGAGAACGATTGAATTCAACGAACGATCGTTCAAGACTTTGTTTTATTGTTAAATAATTCACAAAGTCATTTCAAGTCTCATTGTGCACAATTGTAACAGAATTATAATTACAAGTAATGAAGATAGTCTAGCTAGCTAGTGAGATTATTCGTAAAAATATAATAAAAGAATTAAACGACCTGGAAACTGAACCTGATAATGATAATTCTAAAGCAGTGAAATTGAAGAAAGTTAAAACTGAAAGTGAGAAGCAATATGATAGAAAAAACGTGAAATCATTAAGTGCTCTTCATAGATGTTACCGGCTCTTGCAATCATGGAGTGGTGGAGCATTTGTGCTTTACTTGATGCCTATTTGATTACTTGAGCGGGCAAGCTATAAAAGCTGTAGATATGCAAAATAAAACATGAGCACAAACACATAAATCTACGCATAACATTCCAATTAAAACGGTCTATTCATTTTTGCAAGCGATTTTACTGAAATCAAAAATTAAAAAAAAAAACTGGCAGTGTTTGTAGAGATGGATAATTTCAAAATTGTCGATCTACTTTAAGAGAAATATAACAAAGATGATTTAAAAAATAACAAAATAAAAAGTTATTTAATATAATAGTGAATTGAAATTGAGGCTATTGTTCACACCGTGTGAAATTCGTGCTCGGAAGTTTGAATTGGATACCATTGCCGGCTCTATTTAACGGGTAACAGAAACTGTGAAGTAATCATTTTAATCTACGCAGAAATTCACAGCTATTTATGAATTTCTTGATTCAGTCGTCTGATTAATCTTTTTGGTTGGTGAAGAACCGTTATTGTGAAAAGTATCGACGTTGTAACTCCTTGAATGCGTTGCTACTGAAAGACATGCGTAAAAGTAAATGATGAACATATTATGGATCAATTAATTCAGATGTACAGGATGCACATGTTGTCTGTTGTTTTAACTTGTGGTGCGTTGTCTGTTCGTTTAGCTTGTATTCGATCGAAACTGGTTGAGCAGTAGTGAAAATAGAACAACAACAATTGTTGCCTTCGAGGCCTTTATATCGAGGCCCCTGGTCTCATAAATTCTACTACTTAAGTTTTATGCCCTACATGCCCTTTATCATTTACTCAAAAGTGTGCCCCGTAATTTCACTTACCTAATTTATCGGATCAGTGACGAAACAAGTAGATTAAAAAAATAATTAAACTTGACGCAACACGCACTATTAGGCACGCTGTCGTAAGCTTTTAAATGCCAAACAAAGGGTTAAATATTCTCATAATGAAAGAAATAAAAAATACAACTCAATTTTATTCAACACAGTCAACAATCGACGGAACAATGCGATCTCATACATTTTAATACAGTTCATACAAGCGTGGCAAATAGTAGCGAGTAGCTAACAAATGCCACTCACGAATAGAATCCGCATAAAAACTTAATAATTCTACATCAGGGTTGTACAGAAATAGCTCAGGGAAATATCTGTCACTTTCTCTTAGAGTTACTCTATGATTACATACGGTAATACTGAAATGTACTGAAATAGCGAAAGTGAGAAATGTTTATTGATCATTAGTAGTTTATTGATGGATATAATTTATAACACCGACAAGAGTGACGACATTCTAATAATTGTTGATGGTATTGCAAACGACAGTTAAGATTCAATTTGTTAGATTTTCAAGATGAGTTGCAACATCAAAATACTTATTATGTCTTACGCAAAAACGCAAGATATAAGGTTTATTGCTTTTAGTAGAAGTATTTGCAGGACAATTCTGTGGTTGCACTCTGATGTCATATGGGCATAGAATTGCTCCCTATGAATTCCATCAAACACAGGTTTTTTTCTTACGCACACAACAAGTCTGATGATCAATGTTTCAACGATTTTGCAATCACGGTTTTCCGGATAAAATTCGAACTGAGTTTTTTCCTATTAGTGATTATGTTCTGTATTACGCTAAAGGGAGATTCCACAGCCTTGATGAGAAGTGAAGTAAAAGTGTAAGATTAATAAAAAAATATTTCAGTGATAAATTAAAAATGAGTGAAGTGTGGATGTTTTAGTAAGTAGGTAAGCATAAGTGTCGGATTGTCTTGATTCATTCATCTAGTCATTTAGAACCTGATATAAATCATAAGGATGACAAAGATCTGATATTTTTTTTTTTCTGTATGTTCCTTATAGATATTGGATCATTATATCCACAATACTATGTTTGTAACTGATCAGTGTGCTTTGCCATTGAACACGCAAATTATCTTTGTCAAGTTTTAATTAGAGTTTTTGTCGTATTGCAGCAATTTGTGTTCATGAGAAACTTAATAAGTATGTGAATAGATTGATAATTAATTATCTAGCGGTTTCTCTTTTATGTTTCCGTGAAGTTTTCCCTTGCTTTTATTTTACAGCTTTACTAATCTAATCTGCATTGTTAGTATTTGCTTTACTATAGTATTTATTGATTGGTATCTTTCATCTAAATCTAAATATATTTATTATATTTTATATAGCTGAATATAAAATTGAGTTGAGTCAATCAAAAATGTAACTGCAACAATTTTTGCAAAAAATGTGTCATTGTTTATCATTTATTCACGGTTCTCGTTATGCCTATCTAGATATAACAGTAAGACAGTACCTACTATCATTTATTGCCGCTGGTTCGGTTATAGTTGCTTCTCATGCAACATTCAAGTTTCATTCGGAATTCCCCGTTACTCATTTATTAAGAGATTAGTAAGGAACGGAGGGGAAAATGTCGGAGGGTGGTCAAATAATAATGGGATTGTACACCAGTAAACGCGAATATTTGAAACACAATAGTTATTTTCTTGTTGAAACATTTAATGGTGGATCAATATAAAGTACCGGAGATTCGTGTTGCAATTACAGAAACCACGCTTTTGCTAAAAGAGAGTTGCTTATAAAACGGTAAAGTGCTTATACAGGGCAGTTCGTTAAATAGAACAAACAACCCACAAATGTGTTACCTAAACATTAAACTATTAACACTCAAGATAAACACGCAGATGTTAATGACACTATAATGGCAGGGAATAGTAATTCTTGCTTCGTTTCCGCACTCAGTGCCGCTTGGACGGCAGCTGACGACCTCGAGGCAGTTCAAGGTTAACTTCCACCACAAATACAAGACACTGACCGTGTTGATGGACTACATAACGACAAGATATATAGAGAAACTAGAGCAAAGACAAATTTTATGATAACTTTACGCATTTAAATTAAAAATGGACTTATAGAAGCTGTTAAAGATGCAGATGATGAAGATCAACACAATGTTTACGAAACGAAAATTAAGATAGAACAGAATACGTGAAACGTGAGACCGGCTCCTATAATTTACGACAAGGAAGCATTCTTCTAAATTACTGTTACCAATAAAATACTCATGGAACTGCCCATAACTGTCTCTGTATTGGTGGCACTCTATTTTTAACCGACTTCCAAAAAAAGGAGGAGGTTATCAATTCGACTGTATTTTTTTTTTTTTTTTTTTTTTTTTTTATGTTTGTTCACTCATAACTTGCGACTGGGTGAACTGATTTTCATGATTCTTTTTTCATTTGAAAGCTGGTGCTTCCCGTGTGGTCCCATTGTCACCATTTCAATATCTGATGATGGGATCTTGTAGAAATCGGGGGAACTCTTCAATAAATAACAGCAGATTAACCGCGATTGTTGCTATAGCATATCTAAGCATTGTTTACGCCATCAAACAACATAATATCACGCCTGTACTCACTACAAAGGCTATAAAAACTATTTTGTGAAGATCTGATGAAGAACTTCGGAGATAGGCAACGGAACTCCTCAATAAATGATAGCAAATGGACTGGGATTGCTGAAATCTCATATTGTCTGTCTATTGTTTACACCAGTTCCTAACATAACATCACGCCGGTACGTTGTGAAGGGGTAAGCACATGTGAAACACTAAAAAGTGAAAAATAAAAACTTTTTTACAAAAAATAAAACCGACTTCGACAAAAAAAACACTCAAAAGTGAAAAATAAACTTGAGAAGAAAAATCAGTTTCTGAAGTCGGTGACAAAAAAATGAAATCAAAGAAACAAAAGTCACCGACTTCAGTAACTGATTTTTCTTCTCAAGTTTATTTTTCACTTTTGAGTGTTTTTTTTGTCGAAGTCGGTTTTTAAGTTATCACATCATCCAAACACGGGAACGTTCTCTGATCACCATGACAAGTATCTAAATATGGGGTTTGGTCATAAAATGTCTGACAAATAGCAAGGCTGTCTTGAAAATTATGTTTGAAACGAATTGTTTCATTGGTGGCAATAAAGGCAGACATAAATTACTAACAATCACCGTCTGTAGCAAAGGTGCTGCATTCTTTCAATTTGCTGCGAAATATTTCATCGTTGATTTTGGCAATCTATGGCTTTGTTTTTCTGTTCTAGCATTCTCACAACAAGCTAGAATTGACTTTGACTCATTTCACAATTGATGCGAATTTAATGGATTGCTACAGTCGTTTAATTGTGCTACTTAAAAACTTTTGAGGATAAATAGTCTTTTAACAAATGCATACGCGAAAAAAATCACCTCAAAGTGCACTTCACTGCAATTTCCGGATAAAAACATCAAACATTGTGTTTTGGTGGAAGCGGCGCGAACTACTTTAATGTTTTGCTACTTAGAGACAATTGTCTGCAAGACACGGTTCGTGAGGAGTTAGCTAAATACGGCAGGTTCCCGGATTCACTACACAAGTGTCATCTCACGGTATAATTACGACGGTAATAATGATCGTTACTGATATCTCGTCGTCTAGATCTGGTCCACATATAACACGTTCACACCGTAAGCTGATCTTTGCGCCCTAAAAACGAAATCAATTGCTTTCCTGAACGTGTGCCCCAGATGAGTGACGTTGCCCCCTGTCTTCTGTCTTGAGCTTTATTTAGTTTTCCGCGAATTTCTACAATACAAAAATATGTTTTGAACTTTTCTGGAAAACTGTACTGTCTGTACAAAGGTGGGATTGTATAACATTCACACGACTAGATGAACGCTCGGTGATGGCAAGCCTTTGATTATATTATATTTAAGTATCGTGTTTCAAATGTGGTGTTCCTCGAGGTGGAACATAAATTTCAATTAAGTTAAATTACTCACGTAGGAAGGATTTATGGGCGTTTAGTATTTGTAGGCATAATGGCTTCAATTTTGACGGTTGTTTTCTTTAAATTATACAACAGCGGTGGAAAACGAAGGAAATGAGCGAAGGACACCAGATAAGAAAAGAAGTTACTCGAAAGCGAACGGAAACCGGAATCCGTAATGTTTTTACTTGGCAATGAGTACTTACACAAATACTCAATGAAGTTGATAAATAATAATTAGGACATACGGTCATGTAGCAACTCATTACACGTAATTACGATGTATCTGGATATATACATGTGTAAGAATCTCGTCATCTGCACACAATATGTTTGTATTTCACACGCGTTCATTCGCACCACTTTCCGTTTCACACTACTATGTTTTTGTAACTCGTAATCCTAGGGTTAGATAAGAAGTAATAAGATGTTTAACTGTCATACACCTCTTGTTTCTGTAACCGATGTTCATGATAAGTTTGATAGATTGCTGAGATTACATCGACATGCTCTGGGAATTCGGCGGCACTTATGCAATATCATGTTCAAGAATGCCAATTAAAAGTTGAACTAAGATTATCATCTAGATAAGTTATGAGCAGTGTTCATTCATGGTGGGAGTGTCTTAATGAGGCGGAAATTACTTTTATTGCTGAAGGTGAAGACGTCGGTGTAGCTGATAAGTTTACGTTAACTTCTGTTGCTGAATTGGTTTCTAAAGTTTAATGGACGTGAGAAGTTAATTTTTAAAGCATCTCATATTTAGTACTTAAGTTGTATTTTACCACACACTGAAAATGAAGTATAAAACGATTACTTCCACTGTTAATAAAAATGCATTGTACCTTTCGCAGAAATTATGATACTTTCGAGATATTGCCAATTTATTGAAAGGAGCAGTTACTAATCTGACCAAAAATTTAAGTGTTTCTGCAATGGAATTTGCTGAACAAGTACCCAACCTAGCTATAAACCCAGAGCTGAGCTTTACGATTTGCTTTCAGGTTTCATAAGCCTCAGACATCTAGACAATCACATCAAAAGCCTAAAATAATCGTAAAATATAAAAAGTCGAATAGCAAGCCCATGTCAACACAATAATCACGCGAGATATTTCGCTAGGTTCCCGATATCCTTGGCACAGTTCTGGACCACCCACGTTGCCTCCCACAGCACGCGATAATACTGGCTCGCAACTATTGTTTATAGCCGAATACTAAGTACCTACATGTAGTCCATCCAGCTAACCTAACGTTACTAGAACTTGCGATACTTGAGAAGGAGGCTTTGTGTAACCTGAAGAATGATTGTGATCGAAAAGATTCTGTAACAGAAGAGTCAAGAAACTTTGATGTGATTAATAATCTGGAATGCACTTAATTGGTATTTATGTAAGCAGTACATTGTCTGAACATACTCGTAAAGATTCGATTTGATCGGACTCTTGACCTGCGTGATTATCATGCTTTCGACACGGTCGTCTCGTAGAATCACCCACTTTGTAGTACTGATATCAGTTAAAAAATAACCCTGACATTGGTTGCGTTCCCAACCCAACCTTTATCTGATCTGACCTTTCAGGTATCACAGACAAGATGTTGTTTCTACGACACAATATATGCAGGCCATCAATTTGGGAACAGAGCGTCAATTTGTATTGGAATAAAATAATGAAGAACAGGAATTTATCACTGCAAGAGTTAAATGCGAAAGTCACAGTCAGACACTCCTATCAAAACATTTCCTACCTTTTGAAGAGTGAAGGCCCAGACAGGCTCAGATTTGTCTGCAGCTCGCCTCTACCAGAATAGCGCTTGATATCATGCACGCCTGTGCATGAGTTTGACATGCGTGATCGCACTCGATCACTCTCAGGCGTACAAACAAAAGATTAACGGAACACTTTGTCCGAAACAAATCTTTACGGAGATAAGTTACAATGTTTCATGTAATTTGCTACGGAGCAGATAATCGTATTTTTAAAATTGCAGCGATTTGAAAGGGCTTTTTTTGACGTGGGGCTATCGATGCTAAATGCAGCAATAAGTAATTATGGTGCAGTGAAATTAAGCAATTATACGAAATAACGACTGGATTTGGCAGATGGTTATGAGCAGATGCAGGTTCTGGGAATGTTACGATTAGATCGACGTGCATTGGTAACAATGGAAATGTTTCCCCCAAATAATATCCATGTATGCATGGTGTCAATAATACCAAATGCGTAGAAATGGAAAAAACCATACACAACTAGTATAAGCGGATCTCTCTAATTGTATTGAAAATATATACCAAGATAGATTATGTTATGCTGGATATGTTAGCTTGATGTGCTGCCGTGTATGTACGTACTCATGTATTAGTAAATTCAAAGCTAAATTACAAGGTATATACGCTCTAACAGAATTAATTATAGTCCCCTCTAATACAAGACTAGTACATAGATGACATGATATTATGCAAAATTCAATGGCACGCAGTTTCTCCAAGACATATTGTCTGGTGCATTACGCGACGTGGAAACATGTTATTCAATATAGGCATAGGACCTTACTACTGTACGTTAGGGTCTAAAATTGTTTGTTGATCAGGGTGGCTTGTTTAGGTTTGAAATTGAATGGTACATTCGCCTACGTCGTTCGAGCCCATTTTGTCAAGTCCCTTGCGTCCGTACGAGCTTTTGTTCAACAACATCAGGGGAGCCAGTAGTTTTGTAACAGTAATGAATAATGTACGAAATATCGTCATCATTCTCCTGCTACTATACCAATTTATTTGGGGTCGATGCAGCATGTCTTCTTCTATACTTATATCTATTACTCGTCATCTCAGCAGTCACGTCCTTTCTAGCCATATCATTCATCACATCGTCTACCCATCGTTGCTTTGGTCTGCTTCTACTCTTATGGTCTTCTACATTAAAGCGCCCTGTTAGCGGTCAAATTGTTTGTCAAATTTTGTTTGTCAAACTTCACGTTTTCGTCAAGCAATAGCTCAAACGATCAAACCAAATATCAAACAAAGTTAACTTTCTAGTAATTATTACTGGCTATACTCCGTCCTCGCATTGATAAAAAGGACGTCAAACTCGACATTAATCCAGATTTCCATCAAACACGTAGATTGTTTGACAAACGCCTCAAACACAGCTGTACTATTATCAAATAATTTGACATTACACGTAAAATTTTACAAACAATTTGATCGTTTACAGGGCACTTTATACTCAGCATTTTTCTCCCCCGAATCACATGTCCATTATTATACCACAAAACTTTTCAGTCACTGGCTCCACTGGCATCCCTGGTGACTTCCTCTTATGTTTTCATTCCTTATTTTATCCATTGGCTTTACACCCTCAAATCCCCCAAAGCATTGATCTCATCTCAGCCACATGAAATTATAATACCTTTCATTCATCCATTTTGTGGCTAAACGTTGACCAATGTGTGAAGTACATTTTTATCACTATTACTATGTATTTATTTATACTTAAGTTTATTTAAACCTTTCAAGAAAATGAAACTAGTTTTGCGTCGCTAATCGAAGTGTGACAACAAGTTCGGTATGCTATGGTTATCAGATATAGTTAACTAGATAACGCATACTATAATGTTTAAAAACGCCTTAGGTAAAGTAATCTCGTGACAAATCATTTTAATTAATTTTTCGTTTGAGATTAGGTATGCTATGCTAATAAGAAAATTAATATTTTACTTTGTTGAATCCCTATAACACACCATGACATCTTATGAACTCATTCCCATCACTGGTTCGTGGGTCTAGCTAGAGGTCGCAAGTGCAACTGCTGAACATGAGGGCAAATTGTTATTGGGTTATTCCGTTAGGAATTTCTCAATAGCAGTCATGGATTCTGGATTTCTGCCCGGCAATGGCAATAGGATCACCCCTATTCCATGGGACGTAAACATAACTGGCGAAATGTGGGTTTAAAATTATGTACATATCTGTCTCACCTTTCGGGGCTTACAGGTGTGATGATATGAATCCCTTTAATGAGTTATAACACCTTACAACTCATCCACGATGAGCGATACAACGAAGAAAGTTAAGTCATTATTACTCATTTCCTTTCTAGGGTTTGTTTACACTGACTCCATGTTTGGCTGCAAAAGCTCATATCTGTTTAATATTTACACAAGGATTCTAATTTTAAATTAATCATATATCGCTGTGGCCGGGCACGCATCTGACCGGAAGTGGCGTATGCGCAGCTGAGGGACCGTTTCCGGCGTCCATTACTGTCGCACTAGGTAAGACTATTAAATGAAGCGGCACGAGCATTGTTTAGACCCCTTCCTCTGGTAATGTACTTATACAATGTCGCTTTAATGGGGTCATTGAACAGATATTATAGACGTTAATATAGTCAAAAGATAAATGGAGAAAATTCATAGCTTATTTATTGATCGCATTATCATCTCCCAAAAAAATTTAATTCATAAAACATTACTGAAGCAGTGAACAGAGAGCGGCAGACCATGAAGGAGATGGCGGGACGAACTAGATGTCTTCCTTGAGAATTTAAAAGATGTTGCACAGAATCCTGACCGTTGGAAGGAATAGAGCCTTTGCCCAACACTGGGACAACACTTCTTCTCCTTCTTCTTCTTCTTCCTGCCCTTATCCCATATCATTTAGGGTCGGCGCAACACGTTTTTTCTTTCCATTCTGCCCTGTTAGTCGTCACGTTATCATTTATTCCTTTTTCCTTCATATCACTCTTCACACACTCCATCCATCTTTTCTTTGGTCTTCTCTCCCTCTCCGTCCATCCACATTTATATTCATGAATTTTAGTCACATGCGATTCATCCCTCCTCATCACATGCCCATATAACTTTTCCCTTTAACTTTTCTGTAATTGGCGCAACTTTTAAATTTCCTCTGATATACCTACTCGTTCCTTACTTTATCCATTCTGGTCACATACTCACGTGAAATATACTGGAATTCTTACAGATAAGTCATATGCCAAATAAGTTTTACACCGATACAGAGGTTAATACGACGATTGCAATTTCAAAATATAATGAGAAAATTGAAGAAAATTAAATAAAAGTCGGCCTCATTTGAAGTCAAGCTATTTCTGGGAATAACAAAAACAGTCATTACCGCATTTAAAAAATAATATAAACACAGAATGATGTGAAAGTGGTCATCGCTAAATATTGCAAGTGAGCAAAATTTAAATTTGGAACTGGCTGCATGCCAGCACGACCTTGCACTATGGGAATAGATCATGATCAAAAACTGTGCAAATAGAGTTTTTAAATTAACTAGAACCTATCTTTGATCGTACCCAATTCCTTTTTTAATGTGTATCAATTCTCTTCGCTAGCTCGTGACTAGAAAATAACAGCCGCTCGGATCAACCTTCAGGTTAATCCACGCTTCCCTAGGTGTGCGCTCACGCATGCGTGGTCTGTAAATGGGTGGCATACCGAGTTTCCTCACTGCGGAAAGCACGTTAAATCATTGCTCATGATTGATCCCGTCTGACCACCAGTCTTACCCAGTACTAACGGGGTTGTCGAGGTCAGAAAGCCAGGCGGTCATCATTTCAGCCAAAAGACGTCCACTGCTGGACATAGGCCTCCCCCACCCAGGCGTCGCCACATTGACCTGTCCCGTACGTCTCTCATCCAGCGGGTTCCTGCAACCTTGACCAGGTCATCGGTCCACCTAGTGGGAGGCCTTCCAACGCAACGTCTTCCGGTTCGCGGTCGCCAGAACTTTTCGGCCCCATCGGCCATCCGTTCTGCGAGCAATGTGCCCTGCCCATTGCCACTTAAGTCTGGCGATTCTTCGGGCTACGTCGTTAACCTTGGTTCTCAAGCGGATGTCCTCATTTCTGATTCGATCACGCAAGGAAACTCCGAGCATAGCCCTCTCCATTGCCCTTTGGGTGACTTTGAGCTTTCTGATGAGGCCCATTGTGAGCGACCACGTTTCGGTCCCGTATGTAATCACTGGCAACACACACTGGTCATAGACTTTCGTCTATGTCTACGTTCCAGGCGGTCACTCCATGTGAAATACTGATATTCAGCTGCTTCAATATATAGACTGGAAGCCAACCCCAACATACTTGGGCAAAGGGAGACAATGATCATTACTGTTAGTAACTCATGAATAAATTCTAAGAACTGCCGAATGTCTCATACTTTTAATTTTCTAAACTATTAAACATAATTGAAAAAGTCATTTAGTGACAATATTTTGTATGTTAAGTGAATCATCTTTTATTAGTCGGTTACCCATATTGTGGTAAATTGACGTAGATTCACGTACCATTGTCAGTCGCTTACGTAAGCAATGACCACAGAAATGGGTTATTTACAAAAATATATTGTTTTCCTGAAACATTATTGTTATGTTATGTGTCCTATTATATATACGCAGTTGTTATTTGTTATATTAGTGGGACATTGGGAATACAATTTAATTGAAGAAGTTCATATGGCACTATACTACTATAGCGCAGATTCGAGTAAACCACTAAAACATATTGTTAATTAAATGAGAGGAAAATAGTAGGTTTATATTCTAATGCAAATTTATTTACTTTTTTTCATTAAATTTTTAAAGTAGGTATTTGTTTTGTTTTAATCGTTGTGAATTTATTTTTAAATGAACATGTGGTCATGCTACATAATTGATAGCTACACTAAATCGAATTACGATATAGTTATAAGTCGAAAATAAATTAAAATGGGTATTGTTTTCAGAACTTTTTATATAATAATTAATTTTACATAACAAGTTTCCTCCGTTTTTGCATAATTTGGAAAAGTCAAGTTGAATAACTCGCAAATTAAATGCGCTCAGCGAAATAAACCTTATAAACTTGTAACTGAAAAAAACTTTCAGCAGGTGAATCTGTTTCATCAGTATTCAGGAAGGAAGTCGATGATGTAATTCACTTAGCAATGACTCTATATCCGATGGCTTACACTGATAAACTTCCCATACTACGATATAGTTTTCCGAGAAAATTGTCTCCGTAATTGCCGCATGAATGGACTCACATGATTCATATGTTGTTTGTACTTTGTGTTATAAACTACGGTATGTGGGTAAACCACCTAGCTCCGAATATCGGGCAACTTAATATGCCTTGAAATAAATTGTCAATTGGATTTTCTTTTGCAGGTGCCCCGCAAGGGCCGACGCCTGTCGGAACTGCGAGTTGTTCAAAACAGATACCTACCGCGGAATCGGACACAAAGGGTTAAGAAGGAACACGGTTGGTTTTTAGTCAGTAGAAGTATGACACTCTCTGCCGCTCCGCCCAGAGCGGGAGGAGTCATTTCATGATTTCCAACCCTCCAAAAAAAAGGTGGATTTTCTTGCAGGATCAAAAGCTTGACCAAAATCCGAAAATGTCAAAGAAATATTCCGGTACTTCAACCGTGAAGTCAAAGAGCGATTTGCATCTCCGCTCAAGTTTTTGTTTTTGAGATTTCTACTTCAGAATAGGGGATCGGACAGGGTCAAAATAATATGATTCTGTTTAGTCCGTAAGTTAGATTATCGAAAAATATTGAATACGTGTTTTTTGTTTTAGCAAATCAATAAAAAATGACGAAGATACAACGCGTCAAAGATCTTGGAGTGGGGCTTGAAACGTCACTTGTGTCGTCAAAATGTACTATCATATGACGTCACACGAGTTTTCGAAGCACTGTATCGTCTTCATTTTAAGTCTACGTGCAAAAAGAAAAGATACGTGTCCAATAATTTTTGGAAATCTATCTGACGGACTAATTAGTTTTTTTTTGTCCGATCCCCTATTCTCTCAGAGACATACTCTTTGATATAATAAGTCACAGCCAAGTTTTCAGCAGTTTGATCGACGGCGGAAAAAGAAATTAGTTGTAGTAGTAGTAGGTAAGTACCTATATAAGTACCTACCTGTTGTAGGGGCTGTAGGTCGTGGCGCACAGTGAATATGACAATAGGTTTGAGGTCAATGGTTTGCATAGTAAACAAAACGACGAAGATTCAATGAAGCGTTGAAGATGATGGGTTTGTTTTGGCCCTTGTTAAAGATAAGTACCTATACTTAATGACATTTGATGATATCTTGATTATCGTATCACATACCTAATAATTATGTTAAAAAGGTTTGGCAAGTAAGTACCTTTGAGATTGTAGCTTCATCATGACCTGTCAGATGTTTGATTGTTTTGGTAATAACTTGTTTGTGCGGGGATAATTTCGCATACTACAGTCCGAACTCCGAACGACCAACATCTATTGGTACCTACTAAACGTACTGAATATGCTCGCCCTAATGACTGCTAATTGTTAGGTATGACCACAATATAAATATGGACAGTACGGAAACTGCCTACAAACGCTCGAAACCGCACACTCACACAAACATGCGCATCGACAGGGCCAGCTAGCGAACACCGCAGTGCTCTCAGTTGTGCGTGCCGCGCCGAGACGAGTGGTTAGTTTACGTAAAAGTTTTTTTTTGAAATTAATATCCTCCAATCTTTTTTAAATGCCGGGAACGTATATGGGTGTTTGAACTCGGCTTCATCAAAACCGGAGATGTTGTATTTTAAACTTCCTACTAATTTTGAAAGGTAAGAATGATTTTTGTTATCGAATTAAGGGCGTTCAAAGTTTCTGTAAAAAAAAAATTGAAATTGAAATATCTCGAAAACGGAGCGTCCTAGACAAAAAAGGACCAAAATTTTGACCCCCCCTCTGCCACCCCCGTGATATTTAAGTGAGAATCACATAACACCAAAAAAAAAATCTGGTCCAACTTTGCTTAGTAATAACATTAAATAACATTTTATTAGTCTAAAACTGTGCAGTATGAAAAAAATTGAAATTGAAATATCTCGAAAACGGAGCGTCCTAGACAAAAAAGGACCAAAATTTTGACCCCCCTCTGCCACACCCGTGATATTTAAGTGAGAGTCACATAACACCAAAAAAAATTTTTTTTTTACTCTGGTGACTGGTCCAACTTTACTTAATAATAACATTAAATAACATTTTATTAGTCTAAAACTGTGTAGTATGATATGAAGGAAAGTTCATTGATAATAATAATTTAAAACAATATAATAATATATTCGTTCTTAATATTGATAATATGTTAATTATTTATAGCAGAATAGGGGATCGGACAAAAAAAAACTAATTAGTCCGTCAGATAGATTTCCAAAAATTATTGGACACGTATTTTTTCTTTTTTCACGTAAACTTAAAATGAAGACGATACAGTGCTTCGAAAACTCGTGTGACGTCATATGATAGTACATTTTGACGACACAAGTGACGTTTCAAGCCCCACTCCAAGATCTTTGACACGTTTTATCTTCGTCATTTTTTATTGATTTGTTAAAACAAAAAACACGTATTCAATATTTTTCGATAATCTAACTTACGGACTAAACAGAATCATATTATTTTGACCCTGTCCGATCCCCTATTGCACATCACTAGTTGTAGTAAGCTAGTTATTTCAATTCGATTCATTGATCCCAACAGAATAAAAATATTTAAGAAAAAAAAACAATATCATCAACATTAAAAGGGACAACCCTATGGCTTCAATGGACCGTAGGTAGTTATCGCATCTACTAGGCTTAGTTTCGGTACTGTCCATATTTATACTGTGGTATGACGCATGGACAGTGATCAACGAAAAGATCTCAATGAATGAGTAAAGTCAAACCACTTCATATCTAATCATGACCACTAATAGGTACTCCTTGATAATTGACTCCGCAAAAATACTCTCAAGTCTCAAGAGTCCCTAACGGCTGTCAAAAAGTACCCAATAGACCTGACGCTCACAATTGGCATCTAACTGCAGCAAGCTTTTTGAGGTCATTTCAAGGCATTCATAAGATGGGCTTCCCATCGAAGGTCAAAGTAAAAAGAAAATATAACTGACCTTATAGTTGAGACCTTGGACGTCTTCCTCCAACGAAACATCGGAGTACATATCGTCAGCTGGTTCTCCGCCCGAACCGCAGCCCGACGAGTTGAATGATGACGACCGGTATAATTGGCTGAAACAATGACACTCCTCATTAAACCATCACTTTATTAGACAAGCATCCGTTTCTCAAATTATACTCATTGAATGAAACAGCCGTAAGTTCGGATAATTTGAATTAGTACTAGCAGCGACATCTGTTGTGATCTACAAGAACGTTTCAGCGCCATCTATGCTCGTCCGTCCTGACTTCTATCATAGTTTGAATGGATGTAGTGTTGGTGCAGTTTACTAGATGGCGCTACTTTGTGCATGAAGCGGCCGCTAGGTGTCGTTAGTAGTGCATATGTTTCGTTTTATTATTTTATGCAAATAAAATTAAAATAAGCTATAAATAGGACATACCTAGCTAAGACATTAGAGCCGAGTTGTCGCTTCCCAGAGCTGAAACAAACGAACATAAAATTAACTATGCGAACGCACAAAAATAAATTACGGTTTTTTTTGGGTTTTCTAGGAATCAAAGCAGCAAAAAAATAATTTATGTTCTCATAAATATTTATTTAAACGGATGAAAACCTTAATAACATTTTAATTAGAGTTAGTGGGCGTAACAGTAAATTAAATTATAATAACGTCTATTTTTGTAAAGAAGATAACCCATGCCTGGTAGGTATGGTACATCACTTAATATGGAAGTAGGTACTTATCTATCTTAGTTTTTGGTAATAAAATTCAAGTGGTTGGGTACTGGGTACCTGTTCCATCTTATCTTCATCTTATAATTACGTAAAATATTTCATGTACTCAGTTTAGGTTTTAGTTAATTCGTGTAAGTGGGTACAGTACAGGGCCTGTACCCACAAGTTACACGAATTAACTATTAGTTATTAGTAGTTCCTTTCGGTATTTTTTTATTGTTTAATAACTTTTACCCGCGGCTTCGCCCGCGTTTATGTCCGAAATATCTAAAATTACCATTTTCCTCAAACTTTCATAAGAGGAATACGTGTGCGAAATTTTAAGTTTCTAGCCTTAGCTAAGGTTTGGCATGTGCGTTGGTCCTCAGTCAGTCAGCTTTGCCTTTTTATTGAGTGTCACATGTCTTGTATTTTTATTACTAGCGACCCGACCCGGCTTCGCACGGAAGCATAATTCTACACATAAACCTTCCTCTTGAATCACTCTATCTATTAAAAAACCGGCATCAAAATCCGTTACGTAGTTTTAAAGATCTAAGCATACATAGGGACAGACAGCGGGAAGCGACTTTGTTTTATACTATGTAGTGATAGTGATAACGATAAAGAGATCTTCCTTACATAGTATAAAACAAAGTCGCTATGTTTGTCTGTTTGTTTGTCTGTATGCTTAAATCTTTAAAACTACGCAACGGATTTTGATGCGGTTCTTTTTAATAGATAGAGTGATTCAAGAGGAAGGTTTTAGTATATAATTTGAACGACATCCACGCGGGTGAAGCCGCGGGCATCAGCTAGTTTTTTTAATATACCAATTTCGTTTCTCGATAAATAATTATATAACACACAGAATACACAGTTACAGAGGAGTCTGTAACCATTACTTAATTTAATGCCGATGCACCTATTTACTGACTAAATTACCATTCGTATAGAAGCAAATAATAATATAGCAATGAAAGGTGATTTTGGGAAATTTTAATAAAACTAATTTTGATAATCATACCCATGTTTTTTGAACAAAATTTTATTGTATTGCAATGGGGATGTTAAAATACACATGCACAAGCGATTATATAATTAAATAACTAAACGATGATGTTTAAATATTGAAAAAAATACTGGATTTTGCTGTTTTTGTTCATGACAGTAGGATATTGCTGTATTTGAATCTCCTACTTTGGGATTTTGCTGGCATTGCACCCATAAAACCGAATTAATTTAATTCTCAGCCATTAAACAAAATATACAGCAAACGGATGTCTCATAAAACCATGATTGAATAGATTGAATAACAGAGCCCGTCTACAAAATAAATCGTCCGTAACCCGAACGTTCCACCCTGTATAACTATTTCTTATTAAGTAGTATCACGTTCTACGCAAGTAGGTATTAACACGGTAAGTAGTCATCACGGTAAAAGTATGTAGGCCCATATCACGGCACGAGTGTTGCATAGTAACTACATGGTAATAGAATACGAGTAACAAATACTTATTTAATTATTAATTAAGTTGGTTGGACGCATGTCCGGTTTAATTTAATACTGTTGTTTTTAGGGTGAGAATGTTAATATGAGATATATTAGATTACCTAATTAAGATATTGTATCGTGATAGCGTCTTCAAAAGACGTCCTCATCAATTAAACATTCGCTCGAGAAATTGGCATAAGGTCTTCAAGTATTCTTAACTTTTGTTCAAACCTCTGCACGGTGGTCCGGTCGCGGTCATAGGCCTCCGATGGCAATGATTGAGCTAGCCATGATATTTGGTTCAGTTACCCACGACTTGTCATACTACCTCTGAGACTATAAAAGGTTTTGCAATCATTGTTCGCAACATACCTTTTTCGGCATCGGAAGTGAAGTAAGTAAGTAAGTGTTTATTTTGCAAACATGGGTACAGTACATGGTGATATAAACAAATAGGAGGCAGGTTCAGCCATATTTTACCAAAAGGCATGCAAAAATTATTTTTAACACAATTAAAGGAATTAATACGAGTAGTTTTTCAATTGTTTTAAATCACAAGTTATATAGATCATTGCAACACAATTTATAGAACAGAAGTGCATTTGTCAAAATATTGTACAAAGCTGGACTATCATTCATTACATTAAAATTAAATTATTAATCATTAAAATTACAAATAATATAAAGAAATTCAATAATTTGTATAACATATTAATTAATTGTAAAAGGCGCAAAATTCAGTCAAGTCAAAAAGATTAAATATGATTTATCGGTAGAAATGTCAAGACAAATTCATAGTACATTGAACAAAAGTCACAAAACAAATAAATTTCCTTATGCCAAAATTCAATAATGTCAAAATTCAATAATGTCAAAATTCAATAATGTCAAAATTCAATAATGTCAAAATTCAATAATGTAAATTCTATAATGTCAAAAAGAATAAATATGATTTAAAGATTATGCCAAATATTTAATTAAATTTATCATTCATAAAATCTTTCTCATTGAGGAATTCGCTGACAGTATAGTAAGCTTTATGGGCCAAAAAGTTTCGCAGCCTGTTTTGAACACATCTAATTAGTCAGCACCAAGCGCTAATTAGACTAATGCGCGACGCGTGTTTTCAAATGCCAAGTTGTGTGTGACCTGTTATTTTGCAATGGAAATTGAAGTTACAGGTATGTATTATTAATTTACTTCACTATTTTGTATTTTCAATCCACCATTTATTTTTAAATAGGTTGCTACGCCGCAACCTTATTTACGTATTTATTTCTGTATTTTTTTTTTATGTCGAATCTTTTACTTATGTTTACATCTACTGACGCCATTGAGTTAGGTATAAAAATGTCCCTTAAAATCTCTACTACTAGATTTAAAAAAATGTAGCTGCGAATACCTGCAGATGTAAGGTGCAGCCAGGGTCTACGCCTCGTGCCTGGGCCGCGTAGCACTTGCTACGAAATAAGTATTGTTTTTGATCCGCATTTAACTGTTTTTGTTTTATTTTAGGTACTGGTATTGAGTGTTCTTCCAAAAGAATACTTGTACTAGATACTTGGCTGTCTATTAAGGATAGCAAATCCGAACTGGAACGGTGGAGTCGAGTTTTTCAAGCCCTGATACAGTTGCTGCCTGATGTTGAGAATTTGATTGCTGATGACTTAGAAAACAGAGTTACAAATCTTTGTAGAAGATTTGTAACTATCTGGAAGCAAGTCTCTCATCTCATCATTAATGCAAAATCACCGAATGCATTACCATCTAATAGTCGACAAACCGCGAAGTGGAGGAAGTGGTACATCCAACGATGGAAACACTGCCAGAAGTTTTTTTTCTAATTCAGCTATTTCAGCGGAAATTACTGGATTAGACAAAGACCTTATTGACAGATGTCATAATCTGCTGCAGTGTCTTTGGTCTTGGATACAAAATTAATATAAAATAAAATAAGCCTTTATTACTGTTACTGTTTACAATCTTATTCTTACATGCTATACTAATCACTATTTATATTAATACTTGTTACACTTAATTATGTTCCTTATAGTATATCGGTAATCGGTTTATTTTCCGTAGCAGCTTGTCTCTCGACAAAGGCCTCCTCTAAGGACTTCCATGCAGCTCGATCCCTAGCTATTCGGATCCATTCAGGGCCCGCCATTTGTCTGAAATCGTCTTCCCAACGTAAAACGTTTACTCTGTCTCCCTTTGTTTTTTTTGTCGCCCCTAGGGTACCACTCCGTTATTATTTTGGTCCACTTATCCTTCGTGTCCCGTAACATATGTCCTGCCCAACGCCATTTTAACCTTCTACTAACAATGTGCGCGTTTTTGAATTTTGTTTTCGTTTTTATTGTTTCCAATTTCACTCTGTCACTTATCTTCTTACTCCTATTACACTTCGTTCGATGCTGTTCTGGCACACTTTTATTTTATTCGATAGCTGATCTGTCAAAACCCAAGTTTGACAACCATACGTTAAGCAGGGCAGTATGCAAGTGTTATATACAGTTATTTTATTTTTAATGGACATTTGATCGTTCTTCATTATTTCACTAAGGCTCCAAAATCTTTTCCAATTCCAATTCCAATCTTTTTTTTATCAAAGAGAAATAAATAGAAGAATTACAAACACAACATTAATAACGCGGCTTTTAAAGAGTATATGCTTTACACACAGCACGTAAACTTGTTGCTACCTATCCATGGTACAACCTGCCCTCGTCTGTACATAAGGTCCCCATACATGGTTCGGAAGTAATTGAGCATGCATTATTGTCATTAAGTGAGCTTTCGGAAGAGGCTGCCGAATCTTGCAATAAGTTAGTGAAACAGTTTAGGCGTGACAATACGAGGAAAATGTCCCGGGTTGTCACAAACACTGACTTGATACATAGACTTCTTCTTAATTCGGATCCTTATATTTCTGGTTTAAGAAGGTTACCACGGAAGAAGAAGTCTATTCTATCTAAAGAGGTGTTGAATTTGTTGTCGGTATAGGATAAAATGTATATAGTTATATAATAAACATTAGATTTATATTATTTTAGACACAGCTCTTTTTATATACCTGGGTTCCAACATCAGCAACGATGGTTCGTGCGAGAAGGAAGTACGCAGGAGAATTGGCATGGCTAAGAGCGCCATGTCTCAGCTTGGAAAAATTTGGAGAGATCGCAACATTTCCGTAAAAACTAAAACCAATCTGGTACGGACTCTAGTTTTCTCGATCTTTTCTTATGGCGCTGAGACTTGGACACTGAAAGCTGCAGACCGTAAACGCATTGACGCCTTTGAGATGTGGTGCTGGAGGGGGTCTGGTTCATAACATCGCGAGTCACTACATCGATGGTCGCTGTATCGACAACGGTCCATCGACGGGTTAATGAATCGATAGTATCCCAAATCGATAGTACGCTACGTCGACAGTACACCAAATCGATGGTACGCTATATCGACAGTACACTACATCGATGGTACGTTACATCGACAGTACCCCAAATCGATGGTACGGTCAGCATCAGAAGTATATTAACATTACTCAAAGTTTCGAAGCTGTTTTTTTAATAAAAACTTGTTAGATATTACTCGTAACTACATGTTATTGGAGTGTAAGGACTATTTTGAACGAATAATCTTCTGAAACATTAAAAAGCTGCACATTTCTTAATTTTAATTCTTTTACGTACAGGACTCTAGCTATTATTTTTAATGTTTCAGAAGATTATTCGTTCAAATAGTCCTTACACTCCAATAACATGTAGTTACGAGTATATCTAACAAGTTTTTATTAAAAAAACAGCTTCGAAACTTTGAGTAATGTTAATATACTTCTGATGCTGACCGTACCATCGATTTGGGGTACTGTCGATGTAGCGTACCATCGATTTGGTGTACTGTCGATGTAGCGTACCATCGATGTGGGGTACTGTCGATTCATTAACCCGTCGATGGACAGTTGTCAATACAGCGACCATCGATGTAGTGACTCGCGATGTTATGTATCAGACCCTGCTGGAGGAAGATGCTCCGTATCCCCTGCCCCCGTGCTCCCCTGGACAGCATTCCGGACTAACGTCTCCATATTGCGTGAACTCAAGATCTCCTCGCGGCTGTCATCCGAATGCTTACGCAGAGTCCTGGAATACTTCGGTCACATTGCAAGGAAAGACAGTGGCAACCTCGAGAAACTCATCGTGACCGGCAAAGTAGACGGGAAAAGGCCTCGTGGACGCAGCCCAATACGTTGGTCCGACCAGATCCGCACCGCGCTCAACTCTACGTTTCGTAATGCCCTCCACACCGCCCGAGACAGAAATAGATGGAGGAAAATCGTACGGGAGAAAGTGATATCGAAGGGAGGTCACGATCCTCATCACTGAGGAATACGACGCAAGGAGGAGGACGAGACGGACGACTTTACTTTTTTATGCGACACTGAGATGAGACCAGTGATAGTGCAGCTACCATTAACATCTTTGCCTTTTTAATGCCATTGCCAACGATGTTGGGGTCTTGTGCTTGACAGGTAAATTTTGGATAACAGTGTACCTGGACTGAGGACCTATGTGTATGCTCATGGAGCTCTTAGGGTTATCTAGTCTAAGCGTTCATCACCAATACTGAGAAGTAGGTAAATAGTTTTGCACAATTTTGAAATACCTTCTTTCAGCTGTTTGCGTAATAAGTAGGTTAAGTCGATTGATTGAAGTGTACATTTGCATTCTGGTGAAATAGAGAAGAAATAGCCCATATCGTGACACGGCTAGTGCATGACAAACGTTGATAGATGCTAATTTGTTAACGTCAAGCAATTAAGTGGAGTGGACGCATGTCCGGAATTCTACAGCTGCGGTAGAAAGAAGGAAATACTTTGAAATGTAAGTGGGTAATGCTCGTCAAGCAATTAGTTCATATGATTACTACGACGTGTGCGGTGTGTGTGCCAGCATGCAGCGTTACGTGAGCGGCCATTGTGAGATTTTTTGTAGATTACGTTCATGCAGAATGACTAATGTCCCTAATTGTGTGATACTTGATAATGTTCTTATAAAAACATACAAAACTTGAACAATTAATAATGTTATGTAGTGCAAACCTAATCTTTTTGCTGCCGATATTGTGGAAGGCTACAACAAATCATGTTTTCCTTGTTATATTTTATTTTATAGACATAACTCGCAAGGTTGAAGTGGCTTAGTTACATTTTTATTGAAAGAACTTTTTAGTATCGTTTTCGATTAGCGCTGACGCGTTTCCGTTTCCTCTAAAACTAATTGAGACACGTGTGTTGTTAGCAGAAAAACGTTTATGAACAGCCGTATAATTGATCTTGAGTTAATAGTTTTATTTTAACAGTTAAAATAATAGTTTGAATGGCATATCGACCTTCTGTAACGCACAGCGCTTGCATCATTTAGGTCATCCGTTGGCGGTGCTGAGTGTAAGCCAATAGCAATTTTGGACAATCTTGTTTTGAAATGATATGATTTAGTCCATAATTATGGCCATTATTATCTCGAAGTTTTCGTCAACGCATGCAGCAATGCAAGAACACATTTCTTAGCACTCGGAACAGGACCAAGTATTGTCCACATGCATTTTTTTTTGTAACGGTTATTTTACCACTTAATAATTGTAGTCTTAGATAATTAGTTTATATTTCAAGCACTGTTTATTTTATTTTCTTATTTTAAACCTAATATTGAAGCTGTCTTGGCTTTCGTACGTTTTTTTTCAAGGTTGACCACTGAAAACCAGCAGCGCTGTGCTTTGGGTCCCCATAGCACAGCACAGCACCATGCCCGAGTGGTAATCTGCTTGTCGCAGCCGCGACATGCAACTGTCTTCTTATTATCCCTGCTTCTTTCTTGTATTTTTGTAATATTTGTTATGCGTTGTATGTGTATTGCTTTTATTTTTTTCATGTGTCTTTTTGTGTGCTATAAATATTTTTTCTTTCTTTTCTTTTCTTCGTGTGACAAAAGGTCTGAATACATTTTTCTTTTTAAATTGAACTTTTTTCTATGATTTGGTCTTCGTCTTGAGGATAAGTAAGTGCGAGTAATAGGCTGCTACGAACGCTACAAGACTACAACGATATTACTTCTTTTGGGTGGCTCAGGTGGGTCGTGGGCTCGTGGCATTGGCCAATTGTTTGTTTATTTTCTCATAGGTTAACATAGCAATTAATAATTGACGAAATACGACTTCGAAAGCGATTACAAAAGCCACGCACGGCAGGCATGAGCATCAATTATAACTTAATGTGATGGATGACGATGACTTATGTTACTAAAAATTTACTTGGTATTATTGATGGCATCTAGTTATTGACAGACTGTAGTGTCTAGTAATACCCGCTAACATTTCTAAATATATTACACGCATTATGGTAAAAGTCCCAGTAGACAGCGATGTGTTCACGATTACCATGGTTTGTCAAGTGTATCATAATGCAAGCGGCCAGGACGTCCGTGGGGAGTGTCGGAGAAATCAGCAGGCAATGAAACATGGGTGCGCGCACGCCGTGAAATTGTGCAAGAAAGTGACGACCAGAATACCAACTTATTACTTGACAAACATAACTTGAGACGCAGTGGAATTTTGAATTACGATTGCAATGTATTGAATTTGACAGGTGTGTGACATCTTTATAAGCAAGCAGCGCAACCCTGATGTCTCAAGTTATGTTGGTCAAGTCAAACCAACCTAATGATCATCAATTGGACACTGATATAGAAATGATGTTGGTTTTGCAACTTTGTGATGTGCACCAAATGATCTAGATCTAAGTACGAAGAAAGTTATGTAGCTGGCTGGTTGTAAGATTGCATTTATTTTTAAATTGCCACTGAAATAAGCCTGTATAAGGAAATAATGCGTGTGCATACTGTGCATGTACACAAGTTCTATTTACAAAACGATTTACAACTAAGAAGAAAGTTACATTACTTGCTGGTTGTAAAAAGAAAGATTGTCGATCGCGACTTTTATTTTTAAATGGCTGTCGCAAAAAAAAGCCTCAGGAATAACTTTGTGAATAGTCTTTTGCAAAATAAGATTAGCGAAGATTTCGTGACGAGATTCTATCAAAGTAGCAATTTGTACTTTTTTACAGTTTTTTTCGACAACTGAAAAAAAAGAAATAGGTTGAATATTGCGTGTTTATGACGAATTAATGGAAACATCACGCCCGATTAGGTAAAGAGGCGTACAATCTTGGGATGATTGTGAATACTGCGAATAGGTATTGTAATCATATAATTTAAGAGTTGGATAACCACTGAGCATAATCAATCGAACACGGGTTATTTAGTTATTTAATGTTCCTTTTTTAATTATCTTTCGTTATGTAATAGGTGTCATTTTGGGGTTATGATTAGTACTAAGCTTAGGTACTTTTACTAATATATTATAATTACTAAACGGACATAATTTTTAATTAGAAGTACCTTTATTTATTTATCAAAAAGCCGCAATAATGCTCCTGGGGTGTCACTTGTATTTTTTACACAACGTTACACTAAGTGGAAAATTGAAGATCCGTCTCTGTTAGCTCGTACTTATTGTGGATTTGGTCAGGAGCTACCTGACTCGAGATTCGTTCAAAGTCAGTTAAAATTACGATAGATAGACAGAAAAACCAGTTGTTTTTGGAATTTGATATTCAACCTCTAAAAATAATCTAGAATCAAACTATCTACCTGAATATCTTTCGTCTAGACCTACCTTGTTCGTTCCCACCTTGAGATACGTGAATTTGGCTTTGGTCTAAATTGCACTGGCATTCATGACTAATACGAAGCGTGAGGTTACAATATTGAAGGCTTCATTCAAGTCGTTACGTTTTTAAGTACATAGTCGAATAGGTACCTACATAAACATATTTCGTAATACAATATAATTTGTGGGAAATAGAAGCGGTTGTTACACAATGTGTCTTGCCATCGTCGTGTTTGTTAATTTATGCTTTCAAAGCAGAACTTTTAAGGTCAAACTGCGGTTTACGCGTTATGTTTTAGGCCCTTTTTAGAAGTGCCAATTTTTACGGTTCCGTACCTCAAAAGGAAAAACCGGAACCCATAAAGGATCACTCGTGTGTCTGTCTGTCTGTCCGACCTTTCCCCCCCTCTTATCTCCGAAACTACTGATACTAAAATTTTAAAAAAATACATAAATTATTTCAACACAGAGATTACAGGAAAACCTACAAGAAGTCTATTGCTAAAATAACATGGAAAATCTCTCAAAATCTACTATAATGGTACGGAACCCTTCATGTACAAGTCCGACTTGCACTTGGCCAGTTTTTTTCTAATAAAAAGGATACTGCAAATTGTGTTTTTTCTTACGAGTATACATCGCAATTGAGTTTTGAATGAATGAAAGATTGCCATCATCAAAACTTGATTGGAATTATCCGAAAATATTGCAAAATGAGGTAAATCGATGCTTAAAGTTTTGCCTGTCCTCGCCGAATGACCAACTGAGAACCAGTCCACCACCTACACAATTTTTTACCCAAATCGCCAAAAAAGTAAATTGTTGCTGTAATCGGTCGGAGTGGCCGTCACCGCGCCGGTGGCAATGAGTTCTCCAATTGACTGTTAACAATTACGTGACAATTGAAAATATTAGTGTCAACCGTTTTGTTCCTGGCACTCCATATTAGGATCCTAGCTGGTTAGTGAGCTGGTTAGTGCTAAGCGCACTATATGGGTAGGAACATTCATACATAAAGCTAGCTACATTGGATTTTTATATAGCAAGACTTTCAGAAGAAAAAAAAGAACCTATTTAAAAAAAAAAAAGAAAGTCAAATTCGTGTTCCAACCTAATACTTAGAAAATGAATAAATCATACATGAAAACAATGTAACTATCAAGTTACAGGGATCGATATCAATAAATATATAATTATTTGCCTCATCTAAGGGCGGACAGGATACCACAGAATAAAAAAACATTGGCATTATAATTGTGTTCGTTTATAGGATACGCATACATTTGAGTGTGCCATCGCCGAACACAATGCTACTGGCCAGTAATAAAATACTCATGCGTACACATTGTTGTATCAACTTGTATCTGCTGTGACAATAAAACAACAGCCCAACAGTTACGTCATTATCGCGCCATAACGGATTGTGTTTTTGTTACATTAGAAAAAGTGTTGTAATATAAATCAAATCCGTCTGTCTTTGCTATCATCTACTCTCTAAATATTAGGCCGTCAATGAAAGACTGTGTTTTGACTAAGCTAAGTCTTGGTCCATTAAACAAGATGAATTTAAAGATAGCTCTTCAATATTCATGTAGTCAGTTGCAATTTGTCGTCTCATTTATAATTATTATGTTAGGATATCTAAAAATCTAGTATCGTTACGACAATGTTTTCACCGAATATTAAGGTAAAATTAGGTAGCTATTCAATTAACATTTAAATTGCAAACAAGGTAAAATATTCCAACCTGTAGGGTCGCTTTCTGTAATGCATGTAAACACCGTTCCGCTCCAGCTTTACAAACAAATAATAGCACCGATTAAAAAGTTACAGCAGATCCGGTCACATGGAACACGACACTCGATATTATTCACATCACTTCATTTGAAACCACTACACAAGACAAGGAAATAAACATCACTGTTGAAAAATGAAAAAAAAAAAAAGAAAAAATGTGTTCGAAATTCGAAATGGCACGCGGCGTGCGCGAAGGCGGCGCGTTCGGTATATTCGTACGAGTAGCCGCGATGTACTGACGCATCAACAACGCAGCGGTGGACCGGTCAGCGACTACACCGCGAGGTATGAATTATCCACAATAGAACAGACAATGGTTGGCGAAACACTCGCCGTTATTAAATTATTAAGTAGCTCGCGGCGGTGGACGGACGGACTAATGGCCACTAATAACTTAGTCAACCGCATCGATATCGCGATCTGAAGGGTATGCTAATGCAACTTACATTTGCATCTTCATCCGTTTCTACATTTGTGTTAAAAAATTAGAGTTATTCCGGTCTGATCCCCTAAAACTGATACCCTAGGGGATCCGTTTTATTATAAATTATTTTCTATTCCGGTCTGATCCCCCGTAAAAGAATCGGATACCCTGACACATTTTTAGGACAGTCAGCAACAAAATATTTGTGCAGGTTCTATTAGATTAAAAAAAAGAATAGGTAGTAAAGTCCCACACAAACTACCAGGAGAACAGAAGTAGGAAGGAGGTATTGGAAATTGGAATCTTCAAATCAAATCCATATTATGCCTTTATAGTAAAGTCCCACAAACTACCAGGAGAACAGAAGTAGGAAGGAGGTATTGGAATCTTCAAATCAAATCTATTTTATGCCTTAATAGTAAAGTCCCATAAACTACCAGGAGAACAGAAGTAGGAAGGAGGTTGGAAATTGGACTTTACTGTCCTGGTTTCCTATCTCCAGAGATAGGAATGGATAGGAAAGAAATAATATAGATTTGATTTAAAGATTCCAATACCTCCTTCCTACTTCTGTTCTCCTGGTAGTTTGTGGGATGATCGTACAATTGCAAGTTATAGAAATAAAAACTGATTATTTTTTCATTAACAACTGTTTTTCGGTTGACTGTACTTCACTTGTACTTGTGTCAAAAAGGGGATCAGAACGGAATGATAAATTACAGGGGATCAGAAAGGAATAAACAAAAGAAAAATATTGGCAGTGGATCGGTTTGGGGGATCAGACCGGAACAACTCAAAAATTATGCATGAAAAACCAAATTCCGGAATTTTTTAAATATTTTTTCAACGAGGACTGTTGCAATTGAAGTTGAAAGGATTGTTACTTAAACATTAAATAGCAAATAATAATAGAAAAAAAACATCTTGCAGGACTCCCTAGGCCACTTAATATCATAGATGGCAATGGGAATCACAACGAAGTAGGTATAGGAGGGGAGAATTTTATGTACTTACAAGGAGATAATGCAACAAAAGAAAAAGAAAAACATTGTAATGTTGTTAGTGACTAACCCAAGCCTTCTTAAAAACCGGACGCAGATCCAGTTTACAAAAGAGAACAAAACTGTATTATTTGTTGAATCTCATTACTAATTGTGTATTATTAAAGATATAGCATGTCGTACTACTGTAGATAATACCTTCTACAAACGACGGTAAAATAACAGTGTACACAACCATAGACTGAAATAGTTGAAGCAAAAATAGTCATTGCAGCAGATCAAAATACTGCTTCCTCAATAAAATCTAAGCTAGATGATTCTGCACTTAAACATTTATCATTTCGAACCGGTACAGCAGGTGCTTCTTGCACAGATTCTGCTAGCGATTTTATATCAACCTCAGTCTCGTCAGTGGCTTTAGATTGTAGAACAGACCCGTTAAATGCTTCAGTTGCCATGTGAAATTTAACTTCTGTCCTTCACTATTCTCTTTGCATTTTATGACAAATGACAGCCGTTGCGTCATGGACCACTACCATCGTGTTATTGTTCGGAATGTCCACTGCAGTACGAACTTTGATTCGAATACTATTACTTTTCTCATCATATGCTTTGATAGGACCGTAAATTATCGAGGGGTCTTTATTATTTGGTCGCGTTTTGCTATTTTCTTCTGAATTATATCCCACGAGTCGCACCGCGTTACGAGCGTCTGGTTTCAAGGTATTTAGATAAAAAAACTTAAGTAGTGTGATGCGTGACTGCTCGAGTACAGCTAGGAAGTGGAATTGAATAATGTAGGTAAATCATTATTTTCTCAGCATTGTTCCAGTAATAAATTTTGACTCTTGAACCCATTTAAGCATAGGTACTATTTTTATCTGTCATTTTATTATAATTTTCCTGTTATAGATATAATTACTGTGCAAGGTACACAGGATAATTGCAAAAGTTATCGGGATAATCTCTGCGAGCGTATCGTGATTGCGTAAATACCATTTATGAAACCAACTTTTACAGTAATAAGTAGTTAGATTGTAGAGGAGAGACGCACATGGATATTATACACTAAGTAGATACTACAAACGCACATCGAGATTGCTTTTCTCATTATCGTGTTATGGAAATACCATCTGTAATAACTGGAGTTGAAATCTATAAAATTACTGAAAGATTAACTGCCAATTTGCCTGCAAATTATGAAAGTCGATGAATGAATTTATTAGCTCGTTGAAATATAAAATGACTTATTGAATGTTTTTAGCATTTTAATTGGTGAACCAACTGGTTTTGGACTAGTCTTGAAATTAATTGCGAACATTTTTCTATTGTTTTCCAAACCTGCTAAATATTCAATAGACATACTGGTTGATAAAGTTAAGATAGTTGAAAATGTTAAAGTTACCAGCCCTGTTCATTAGGTTTGCCAATATAATGGATTGCTAGTAATCTATTTCGATCGAAATTAGTTTATCGTATCGTAGTACCTACAAATGTAATTACCGATGTTCGTGGGTGATGATTATGTGTGCGTTATGAGTAAAATGCCTTGCAGTGCGGCGCGTGCACCGTTGGGCAACCACTAGCAACCACGGAACGCTGCCAGCCGGAACGAGACAGTTCACTTTCTTGGTGAGAATCCGAACTCGCGAATCTGTCTCTCGAACTTGCATTGTGCTCTAAATCTTCCAATTACATAATTATAACATCACTCTTGTAATCCCCAAAAAGACAGAGGGGTATCAAATCCTGATCCTATAAAATCTACACCCATAATACACCAGCTGTTTTTGCATCCTATGTAATACAGGACGAAAATAAATACATTAACCGGCCACGAATCTAATCTCCAAGCTGCTTATTATAAATTCCTGTTCCAAATTTTCTACTCATTAATTTGATCAAGTAATGAGATAATTAACGCATCTTTTTCTTCAAATAGACGTTAATATGATTACTAGTATGACTCTTAGTTATAATTGACTTATCAATATGTTAACGACTTAGTACAAGGCAAAGAGCGCGAAACTTATTCATAGAATCATTACCATAGACGATTACACATTTGCATAAAGCTATTTTCATTAAGGATGTTAGTAAATTAGACTTTACAAATGCTAATTACCCAAATTCAGATGCAACCAATAAAAAGAGCAGTAGCAGTAAAGCCTAGTATTGCAATATTTAGCATTGGGTTTCTAACCACAAATACTTGCCGACCAGTGCACACTGGCGCAACCGCTACCATTTACATTATTCTTTAGAAATGTTAAATTTGCAGGAAACGTTAGGAAGTTACGCAAACCTGTCACTGGATTTAATTGTATCAAGAATACTGTTGTTCTATTCCGAATGTGCATTTATGAAGTTAATCTGATGGGAATGGAAGTGAGAAAACGATCAGATGTTATTCTTTGTGACGTTAATGGCGGGTGAATAGCTGTTTTTAAACCACCAATTAATCCGAATACAAAGACTAGACTTTCTGAACGGACATAGACATAATAATCAAAATTATAGACATCTAAACTATATTATTTTGTTCGTACAAGCGGTACAAGCTAGTCCACGTAACGCATTGGAAGGTTTTGTCGTTTATTTTACGAACATTGTATAAAGTAAGAAGTTTTCCGCATTTTACTAGTAGGTACTCGTTCTTATTTGGTTATTACATTGTATAATAATAGACTGTCGATAACGATGTGCAGTTAGTTAGTAGTTATTTACTAACTATACTGTTACACAAAATGCGAATTGCAGGAATATTTATTACGGAGCGTGGGGATTACAAAATACATAACCACAGTTTTTTTCATTATTACGCTTAGCTAGACTTCCGAATTAGACCTAATGAAAACGATAGTTAAATCGTTAACAGCTGCCAATTTCCGGCTTAATGTAAAATTTAATGGCTCTAACGCTATTAAGAGGAAGCCGTCACGCTAAGGCCTATTCGTGATCAGATAGATAACTAATTAAGTAGTTTACATTTTAATTTTGCTGCTCTGTTCTTTATATCGTCATTGAATTTCACAAATTCTTTACTAACGATGTCAGCCTGAAGAGTCTATCTAATAACATTCTTCTCATTATTGGTAATTTTCGCAAAGCATTTGAAGGTCTCTTTGGCTTATCGCTCAAGTAATTTCCTTGTTCGGGCTTAAGTCGAAAAGTTTCATATCTCTTGCTTCACTAAACAAAGAAGTTCATACCGCGTCTCGTATATTATATCTCCCCTTTGCTTACGGACAAATCATTTTAGTTTTTATGGAACGCATTATACATCTTAGAAAGCCGTAAAGTTTAATTCGTAGGAAGGAGAGACATCGGTACTCGTATTGAAACAAAGTAATACTTTGTAACGTTCACTGTGATCGTAATTGTAGCATAAATAATGTGCATTATGAACGTTCCCAGACTCATTATTATTGTTTACTACAATGTACAACATCGCTTCGGTTCTCATGCTCATCTTGAGAATTTGAGCGTAGGTCGATAATCTCTAATTGTTCTAGTAGTTGTTCACGTTTAAATCTGACGTGATGAGGTGACTCATTGACGATTTGAAAATAGCGGGGACGGCATTGTTCGCAGCTGACAATAGTATGTACCACGGCATACGGCCATTACAACACTACCCAAATCTAAATATTAGAAGACCTTATTATTGTGGCGTACGATTGATAATTATTTGGCAAAGTAACTACTTTGATGAATGCAGACTGGTATTTCAGTATTGGCTCCAGGACGTTGTGGAGCTGATTTTCGATTGACGGCTGTTGTGTCTTGTCTATTCGAGGCTGTCTTTATTTAACTATGTTCTTAGACGACAGTGACTTAATAAGACTACACAAAACATACACATTGCGCGTAACATATTAGCGGTTAAGGATATACCAAAACTATGAAATAAATTATCCCATTTAACAGAAATAACACACATGAAATAAGAAAGCCACAATAGAAAACAAAATAAATAATACACACGGAATATGTCAGAGAACAATGCAAAATATTGAAATTAGTTTTTTACGTACCCGATAATTCAATGTTAATACAGTTTCGAGTCTGAAGTCAGACCACTATAATGCTCAATGTGCACAGTTGTTCAATTTACATGTCAATTTACACGTTGCAAGGTTAATTTATTAAAATTATCCTTGAAAATTGTAGGTTTTTTCAACCATTTTGCGTTGGCCCAAGACCCGAAAGGCACAAAAATATATTAAAAGTGAATGTAACAAAACATTGCAACATATTTAAATACGTTAGGAAGAGATAATTAATTAAGAAATTAATTGAAATGATGATGAATCTGTTTTATAAACTAAAAACAGAAGCAAAAACTATATAACATCTGTTGTTGGGTTAATAACAAGCTATTTAGTAACTAAATTTCAAACATGCTATAGTATTCTTTCTGTAGCAGCGTTTTGTTACTATGCACAAAAAATAAACAAAACCAAAAGAAAGCTTACTGTCTCATGGAGCCCCATCGCCGATGCGGCAAATTCTCCTGATGGCTACGGAAGATACAACAAAAATATAGGTAAAAGCAAACAAACAGAAAGCAAAAATAAATAAATAAATGCAAAACAAAATGAAGTACACACAAACTGAAGAAAAAATTATAAAGTAACACCAACTAAAAGTAAAAGTGTATCGCAGTGAACTCAATAGGTGCAAAATCAAATGCCCAGGAAATAAAATTCTTAGTTTTAAAATTGAGAGTCTATGCAGCAAAATTCACTGAGCTTACTGAGTAAGTCGGCAATTTGGAACATTAGTTAATACTGTACTGTTAATTTGTAATTTAAGAGCCTGATTGATTCCATCTTAGAAATTGTCTTCTTGTTAAACTAAAACCAGCCTTGTCACTTTGCTGCCCAGTAAAAAATGAGCTATACAATCAATTCTAAAACGAATTTTACCTATAGGGTCTACTTTATCAATAAATGTATTAACTACAGTGACTAAAGTGTATTCTCTTTCTTAGACTTACCTGGGTGGTGTCCGCCTAAGACTGGTTCTTGTCCATGAGTGTCTGTTCAGGGGGTTTCCAGGACTTCTTGAGCCGTTCTCTAATCTGTGAAAGAAAGTGGAACTTATTTGTATGCTAAGGTGTTTTTCTATATAATAGACTATACAGATAAAGTAGGAAACCCCAAAGGAAAACCGATTTTGATACTAAAATAATTTGTGATTATGATACGAAAGCTGTAGGTGTAAACGATGATAGTGTCAATATTAAAGGTTACATGTTGTATGCACTATAGTATTCCTACTGAAACCTGCAGCATTTGTTCACTCAAATCATATTAAGTATCATAAAGGGAAGGGCCATACTGATTTCAGACGACAGATAAATTATTACGTAGAAAGCGCACATAACAAACTATCAATTACAGTTGTTGTAACAAAAAAAGAAACAAAATAAGAAGAGAAAGATATAAAGAAAAATACTGAATTTGTCCAAATTGCTTTAACATATCGACAGTCTACCAAGTGATTACTTGATTTTAACACCTCGTTCAGTGTATATTGCTATTCTGTTTCCTCCAGGTAGCAGATATATTATCTTTAGTTACCGCTTCATACCCGTATCTATCAAAATAAATCTCTATTACATCATGCATATTTCGAAATTACCCTTAAACTAATCTGCCCTTTAATAACTGTTCTACATTTTTTATGTCGCCTTTTTATTAAGGATGTACCTATTTCTGCACCTACAGAACATTAAACTTGTATGTATATGACCTACTTTGTTCGCCAATGTTGAAAAATCATAGAGAAAACTTCTAGCATCAACATTGCATATTTATACAGTAATCCAACGTTGCACATATACCAAATTAACTTGCGGAAGTATTTTATGGTACCGTTGACCGCTGTTGTTGCTACATAAAAGTTTTACTCTGTGTCTATTACAAATCTTTGTTTATGCTCACTATAAACCTTTGTCTTTGATATTTTATGTACATATTTCTTATTTAGATCAACGTTAATGTTTAGACATTTGTCTTTCAGTTCGTCAGTCTGATGTAAAACAAAATATTATGACGGATTCCATATGATTTAATAAAATTAAATAGTACATTATTTAATTTTATTTGTTGTGGTTGAGGTCGCAATTTATACCGGGTACTAATCAAATAATTGATAATAATATGCTTGATAACATCGTTATTAATAAATTGGAGATATTCAGAGATGAATGAATTTCTGAGGATGTTAATATTGATTAGAATTTTTAAATGAACCCGTTCTATATTATTCTGGAATTCTAATTTAATAATAATAATTATTTTATTGACATAAAATGTTAAGAAACTTGTTTGAAGCCTCTGACTCCTAAACTAGGTGAACCTGTATGTCAGCAGGTATCAGTCATTTAAGACGGCTTACTGTGCTTTGGTAAATTTTTACGTTCAAAGAATAGAACTAATATGAGTAATTAATAGATTAATGCAATTACTTACCTAATCTAAAGAGAAAAAACATTGGAGAGATCCAGAACAGCAGTAGCTATGATTTGCATTTAATAAACTTACTGCTCACTTCCGAATTCCAAATTCATTGAAACTCTTCGTGTTTTCTTTGGGTTTATGTAATATTAATTATAACTACTTATGCAAACTACTTCTAGAATATAAATTGAATGAAATAGACAAAAAAATGTCTAGACGTACTGTTCTATTTAATTATGAATCTAAATTCTACTTTGTTCGTTTAATACAATTATAACCGAGTTCCCAAAAAGGAGGAGGTTCTCAATTCGATCGGTATATTTTTTTTTTATTTTTTTTATGTATTTTTATGTGAAAGAGTATACTCCTGAGGTGGTCCCATTTTAATTTGGTGAAGATCTGGTGCTGATCTTCGGAGATATAAAATGGAACTCTTCAAAAATAGACGGCAAATCTGTCGTAATTGCTGGAATCGCTTGGATGTTTATTGAATATACATTATCATGACGTAACATCACGCCTGTATGCTCTGAGGGGATATGCAGATGTGTACAATACAATTTTTTTTTTATGTGTGTTACCTGATTTTGTGTATCGCGAATAACTTCGTCGTTTATGAACCAATTTTGATGATTCTTTTTTTATTGGAACGGAGATACTTCAAGGGCCACCATGATATGAAAACCAGGACCTGGTGATGAAATCCCAGAGAAATCGAGGGCAACCCTCAAATTTCATAGGCACGCATTACGTGTTTCGTGCTTTTTCTGACGCTATACAAATACCTATTCGCATCTAGCAGTCATCACTTCATGTTGATGAGCTTATGATGGAAGGTAGGTACTACTCCTCAATGGTTAGGAGTTGAAAGCAATAATCAGGGAATCTTGAAGGTTAAGGGTTAGGTGTCACAGTAAGTATTTCTATAAGATATTACAACTAAAAATGAAAAAATAAAAAACTTTTTGCAAAAAAAAACAACCGACTTCAAAAACACCAAAAAGTGAAAAATAAACTTCAGAAGAAAAATCAGCTTCTGAAGTCGGTGGCAAAAAAACCAAATTAAACAAAGAAATGTCACCGACTTCAGAAGCTGATTTTTCTTCTGAAGTTTATTTTTCACTTTTTGGTGTTTTTGAAGTCGGTTGTTTTTTTTTGCAAAAAGTTTTGTTCTTGTCAGTGCTTATTTACTCTCCCATATAATGCACAAATTGAGCTGCCAGCGACAATTTCTAATATCAATAACCATCATGTCTGTGGAGTTGTGCTAGCTAATTTTAACTGAACCTCAATAGGCTCTAGACTCTGAAGTTAACTATTAAGGGTGCGTCTATTAGCTTGTGTTCATATTAAGTAAGGCGTTATTGGCGATTTTTCGAACTCTCCCTGAGATTTCGCCATATTTCAGTGGACAAGCATGTTTGCCAAATTAAACCCAGTTTTCACGCAATTTTACACTATTACACAAAAACGTGATATTTGCCGAGAATCCTCTCCCTCGTGAGATTAAGTGAGATTCGGCTCGATGCCCTCCCCCTAAACGCATCAAGTAATTTAATGCCCCCCTAACCATAGCTTTGCTAGTTTCAGTGGTTCTTTCACAGTAACCAGAAAACCAGTTCTTTGGTGGTAAACTAACGTGTTAGCAGGAGCGTCGTGGTCTCCTTCGCCGTAGCACTCGAAGTTCTCTGCATCAGATATAGAGTTGCCAGGACTGGAGTCTGCTGTGGGAACTGACTGGCCGGCTGCTTCTGTGCCGTTCTGAAACATGGGAGAAACTAATTTAGAATCAAGATGTTCAAATAGATTGCACAAAAGATAAAACTGGAAATACGTATACGTAAAAACGTAACGTAACTTAAAAAATATTTTAGTTACCTACTAAAATATTTTTTAAGTGATAATGCTGTTACAATTATTATGAAGAGATTGTTTAGGATGTGTTATGTCTGTAAGCGTTTTTATAAATAAAATACGTATTTAGCAGCACAGCAAAGAGCCTAGATATGCTAAGAAAAACAGACTGTTTCGTTGGACGAAGAAGTATTAGACATTTATGGTGTTATGACAATAATATTATGTTTATGGGAACCTGAACTTGTATGCAAATTAGTAGCATTTCCATTATTAGCTGATTATCTCATCATGACAAACAAGTACAAATCTTAGAAAACATATTTATCTTTTTAATAATTGTGAGTCGTTTGTCATTTGTTTATAAATGAGCGCTAACCGAAGTAATTGAAACCCGTAAGTTTGCTAAAATAATTTCAATCTATAGGACGACTCCATCCATGATGTACCTCGGCAATAATTATGGTGTATGAACCCGCATAAATGCAAATACCGGCTAAATTGAATTTCAAATCAATAATGATAGCTCGAAATCTTGATTGTCTTTCATAGAAGATCGCACTTTTTAGTTGCATTTTCCAGTTTTCATGCCTCGGAAACTATCCATATAATTAAACTACTTAAACAGTTTAACATCTTCCAAATGTTTCAGGAAACTCATTTGTTTACCTTTATCTAAACATTATCCTTTATTAATTCAAGGTTGTTACTTGGGAACTCCTTAAAATTGATAAGAATCTAAAGAATTGTCAATTGTGATAATTATTAGTGATTAGGTATGATTAAGTCCACAAATTTTCATTCAGAAATTTCATTACGGAAACGACATTTGATAAACCTAAATTAAAGTATAGATACCTTGCAAACTGTTCACATAGAATGCACAGAACCAAGAGATGACCGCTTTTTCGTAAGTCAGGCGTTGTGGAATCGTAAGGCGTCAAGTGTTAATCACCACTTTGCAATAATATACGCACAGATAAAATATAACTAGAGGTTTGTGGTATGAGATGAGGTTCTCAGCCATTTCCAAACTATGTTGGGGTCGGCTTCCAGTCTAACCGTAAGCAGCTGAATACCAGTATTTTCTACAGAGCGACTGCCACTCTGACCTCCAGAGGTAACGCAGGTTAGTGTTAAATAAATAAAAGTAACATTTACCTGTAGTTTCCTTGGCAAGTTTCCGGGAGATGTGCGCGGCGACTTGACCCTTTGGAACACGCTGGGCGCCATCATTGCCTCCGCAGGCGCCTTCAGCTCTGGAACACAACACACACCTCAATGAAACACCACATACATATATCTTGCACATGCTCTTAGAAACACGGCCGTTGACCCCAACCAGTCACGCAACAAAACCATTGGGAACGAGGTGAAGTCTTTCAGAATTAATATAACCAAACCAGCAAGGTTACGCTAGCCTAGATGGGATTTCAGAGTTTCGTGACTTTGTTTTTTCAAAACAAACGTTTATTTTTTCACTAAACTGAAAATTTCATGTACCTGCTTTGGCTATGTAATTAATAATTAAGTCCATCTCTGATAACACACTCTCACTGGTCCTAAAACTGTTCCTAATTAAATAAAACTGTTCCACTCCGGTGTGAAGTAGCTAAGCATTTAAATGTCCGATAGCCGTTATCTGTGTTATCAACGTTTGTTGATTAGTACTCGATTGGAGGGAAAGAGATACTGCACCTCCACCTTATCTGAGAGAACTATAGAGTAACGTAGGGAGAGAAGTTACTCACTAATTGACAAATATTATGGAGTAAAATTCTTGATTGATCACCATCAGCAAGTGTTTTTAATTACTTTATAAAATAATATATAAATATAATAAATAATATAGTGTTAAATATAAGAGGAACTGTTTTCATCAACACACAACTGAAAATAATATATCCGTTTTCACTGCGATCTGATCGTGGTCCCTTCGCATCTGATTATGATACAAAAGAACCAAGATAAGATCTCAGCGCAAACCATTAAGCAAGTAGCTACTGTTCTGTTCTTTGAAACCTTGTTTGGTTCCAGTTTTCTGCAACAATGAACTATGAAGCCTGATTCTCTTGAGACACTGTTGACTGTTTCACTCGTACCTTATGTTATGTAATAGTTTAAAGAGTTCAAAGTAAAGACATGTAGCGGCTGTAGTGAAATATGAAAATTTTGCGACCAAAATAGCGTGGTGTTTAGAGACACTTTTACTCTTATCGTCACGGTGAGGTTAGTTTCTATCTAGCCTTCTAAAACAGATACGTTTTTGGATTGATATAGAATTATAAATGTAGCTCTATATACTAAGGCTGCGCGCTTTGAACGTGGACTTGTGGACACCAGCCCGTTATTCAATACAAGGCTACATCTAGATTAGCCTCAGTTAAAATGGTGTCTGGCAGAGGCACTTTCATTGAAAAGATGGTATTTTATGCCCACCACAAATAGCCTGGTGTACCAGTCGACAGTACCACAGGACCAGTCTCCCTAGCACCAGCAGTCCTTGCCACCAGGCCTCCAGGAGCCGGAACACGTCATAAGAGTCACTCCGCAGCAGCACCACCACTTCCGACATCGACGTCAGCATCAGTACCACTCATCACATCACGTCCGTCTCAATTCACTTCACTAAGAAAGTCTTTGAATGTGACGCACGTTAGTCTACACTTTTTAGTCTTTTCATGCTCTTATTGGTTGTTTTCACGTTTACAGTTTGTCGTGCTTTTGTAGTGCTTATAATGTGTTCACGTCAGCCAGTGCCTGTGTGAAGGATATTATGGGTAGAAAGATGGTGCCTACTGTAATGACGACTAATAGAAAAAAAGGAGTATTGAAGAAGAAAACATGCTTCGACGACCCCAAATAAATTGGTATAAGGACAGGAGAGCCTACTCAATACAGGGTGGAAGAGATGTTCTTTTTATAAATTACCGATGAAAAGTTTCTATGTTGCGGTTCTAAATCAAAATCAAGATATTTTATTTTACGTGGGCCTACATAAAATGTCGAAGAATAGGGGCACGGTTCGGATTGGTCGTTATTCTCAATTTTTCACATCAAATAATTTATGCTTGGCAAATAGTTACACCGTTCAAGTTTTCAATGCATTCTCCTGTCCACAATTTTCTCATCGTAAATTAAATCTGTGAGTGTGAAAGCAATAAAATTGTTGTTTTATTGGTTTAGTAGAAAAAGTGATTTTTATTACATTACAATACCATTTTCAATGAATATCTTTCGAGTATTATTCCGTTTGTTTCAGCTTACAATCTATTGTTTGATTTTAATGGCGTTCGTGTATTTCAATTCGCATTTTATAGTTTATTCTTTGGAAAGTTAATGTTTCGTTGCAGCGGCATGCGTTGACATAGATGTTGATAAGAACGCTATCAGTTATAGCGGTAAGAGGAATGGCTTAGTAAAGTGCAAATAGAATTTTCATTCTATAAGATGCAGGATGCTAAGAACAAGAATAGAATGACATTTAAAGGCAAACCTTTGACGTCTCATTATTTTTTAGCTTTTGCAGAAGCGGAGGGCACAGAAGCGATATTCTTTTAGCAGTAAGATGGCGTCCATTAATTACCTCGGTCGATTTTTCGAATCACCCTCCCCCCTCGGTGAGATGTCGTCAGATTTGAATTGACCCCCTAACCCTAATCTGACGTCGGATTTTCCAAAATCCTTAAACCAATGCTTGATTGCAAAAAAAACCTAATTTCCTTTATCTTCGTTAAATATTTATCACTACATATTTAGTCCATTGAAATTGTTACATTTAGCGTGTATTTGTCAGTGGACGAAATTTTATTTTTCAGGAGTCTAGTTAAATAAAAGTTTGTGGACTTGCCACCCTTGTCTTACGGCCGCCATCTTGGAAAAAGAGGTGGTTCAAATGGTTTTTTCATTACTCATACTCTGAAAGTAGGTCATAACATGCCTGCGGAGCGGGTTGAAAGTACTACTTTTCAGCCCTAGGGAGAATCGCTTTCTACTGACAGCTGTCAAATTATTTGATGTAATTGGGAGCAAGCCTATTGCCACCAACTGATGTGATTAGGTGCAAGCCTATTGCCATCAACACATGTAATTAGGAGCAAGCCCATCGACATCAACTGATGTAATTGGGGGTTAGCCTATTGACATCAACCAATATAATTAGGAGCAAGCCTATTGCCATCAACTGATGATGTAATTGGGGGCAAGCCTATTGCCCCCAACCGATGTAATTAGGAGCAATCCTATTGCCATCAACCTATGTAATTAGGAGCAAGCCTAATTCCATCCAAAGATTAGATTTAATCGATTTTAAGTGTTTCTCATATTATGTTTACTTTTTTATTTTTTTTGTCAATTTGTTTTGTCCTGTGTGAACTGTGAAACCAATAAATACGGTACTTTTTCTTTCTTCTATCTTTCGATTTAGGTAATTGGGCGCAAGCCTATTCCCATCAACTTTCCTTGTATTCGTAATGAAAAGCACAGTGTTTACCTCGGGTTAAAGACTTATTTAGTCCCTCGAACTATTAGCGCCCTCGCTGCGCTCAGACGCCAAACCCCGTCTCGGGGACTAAATAAGTTACTTTCACCCCTAATGTAACAATGTACTATTGTGGTATGATGGAATAGTCAAAAAATTGAACATTATCTTATAGCAAGCCAATGTAAAAAATTTGATAACTAGAAATATAACGCATCGGAAGAGACTCTTTAAACCCTGGGAAAGGTAACAAAAACGCGGTCACATGAAATTGGGTTTGCATGTTCCACAGGCATGTTTACTTAACAGAATAACAACCACATATCCACGGTTGTGATCACCTGACTAAAAATACTACTGTAGCCAATCAAATTGCTTGACGGAGTCTGACAGTCTGTTAGCTAATATTATTTTGTATCAAAAACTGGGAGCGAGTTTTATGATTACGAAATACTTACATACAATAAGTGAGTACTTCATGAGTAAATATAGTCTACATTACATAACGGCACGCTTATAATCCCCGAAGGATTAAGCAGAGGTGTAGGTTACCCATAGAAATATAAAATTATATCTATGGGTATACCTAATAGTACCTACCTACACTCACATTTTGCCAGTTATTTTTAAGTCCCATGCAATAGGGGGCGAACCTAACCTATTGCCATCAACCGACACAAATACAGACTCCGTGGTTGTTACTAAGAAATTCATAATAAAAAAAAACCGAATTTGCCCGACCTGGGAACATTTAACTAACCAAGGACTTTATGCTCAGCAGTCATGCTTGCGACCACTAGACCAAAGAGGCAGTCTACTGGGAGGAAAATCATAAAAGCAACGATTACAATTTTTGCAGTGTTTTCTTCCTAAATATTAGTTTCTTGTCGTTCTACATTGCAGTTTTAATTATACGTTTGTCGCTAGACACAGTGTTTGACTATTTGCACGATTTAACTGGCACATAACATGTTTTGCGAGAACCACCTATTATTATGTCTACGTAGGTAATTGTAACGCATCTGTGAGCTGATGATTTACGAATGGCATTACGCTCTCTGAGCAAGTATCTTGGCATCAAATGTCAGCACAATACTGTTGTTGCACGATAGTGTATTTTCTGACATGTCTAGATGGGCTTAGAGTAGTGGAGAACACTTTTACTAACTTTAGTTTTTGGAGACCAGGTGAATTATTTTTTGCAGCCCAGCGTTTTAATATAGTCAAATGTATCACGGACCGGTATCAGTGGATACTTACAATTCGACGTGATCCGTGGCTAATTCAATCTGATCCGACCGCGATCGGTGGAGACTAACCGTCTTAGCCTCCAGTTCTGCCGAAAATTCAATTCCACATTATTCCTCATTATTCAATTACAAGATTTACAAACCCTGAGCAAATTAGAAACCTTTCAGGGTTTAGAAACCTTCATTAAAGCCTTTATTTACTATAACATTGTATCAGGAGCATCAGGAGTCGTCTTAGGAACGTAGCTTTTAGTAGGATTTTAGAAAAAAACCTTTTTCAGTAGAATGAGTTTCTGTCTGACATGCAATGTGTAAAATAGTAATTGAATTAGTATGAGAAATTATACTTTTATCGTCATTACGAATGAAATGAATGAAAATCAAATCTTCAATCAAATAATTTGTTTGACAACCACTGAGACAATGAAATTGTTAAATTATATGTGTAAACCTCTTTTGTTTTACTGTAAACTTGAAAGGTGATTGGTATTCTTTTGTTTTGCCGATAAAAAAAAACAAAATGGTTTAAACAATTAATGCACACGCAAGTGAAATTGTTGTTTCCTTGCGGCCGATTTACGCAAAACTTGTACCTACGTCCTTCGAGCTACATTACCCAACCAATGTATTGATTTGTTTCATACAAAAACAAGTGACGTTTCCTTCGATTTCGATAACTTTATGGATGACTGGATCTATTTATTAATCCGATGTACAGACAGTACATCAAGTTACTATACAATTTACCAAATTTCTTCAAAAGACTTTAAACTTTATCTCTATAGGTAGTAGGCTCAGGTTTGACTGGGAAAAATTGGACAGTTTCTGGTAGATTGATGGTGCTGGCTTCTGTACTTGATACTTTACTAACCTCAATTTAAGGCCTTAAATCTAAATTTATTCGGCAGGTCATAAACTAAAACTATGAATATCAAATGAGAAACGGGTCTTGCTACAATAATGGTCTATTCAAAGGAGATACCGTGAGAATTGTGTAATCCTTAAAACTGTTATTCTTTTGACAACTATCTTTGACCATACTACCTATGTTCTAAGAAATATTCATGAAAAGTATTAAAATATCTGTCAGTGAGTTACGTGATCCTACGTCGCAAGCGTCGAGAGTTTCCAGATCCAATGCATTTGTGTAAACTTTCTCTGGCGACGTGAACACACAATAAGCACTTTTGTTACTATTGTAGCACACACGTTACCACATTCTTTATTTAAAACTCCACACACTTCAAAACATTCCAACCACAGACTATTTTTAATAACTAGATCCAAACTATTTAGCACTGGCAAATGAGGTCGTATATTTTTTTATTGTTTTTCAAAATTCGAACCACAGAGTCTTATTTTATAATCACTAGATTCTATTTGGCACTGTTGGGTTTATATGAGGTTGTATATTACTTATTGTTTTTTTTAAAGGGTAGCTGGGTCGTTACCGGCGAGGGCCGACCGCGGCCGTCGACTGCGCCGGCGCTGTTTCAACCAGTTCATTGATAATTACGCAATCAGAGCTAATAAAACGTTATTATCGATAATAGTCGAACATGGAACACAAAAACAGTCATTGTTACACAGGTGTCTGTTGCAAATTGTTATAAACGTCCACTATCTATTCGCGACAGCAATTATTATACTTTTAAGTTAAGGCGTGATTGTGAAAGTAAATTTTAACAAGTTACCCACATTTCTAATGAAATTGCAATAAATGGTATTGTAAAAAATCAATTGCGCTTTGACTAATCAAGCTGTCTTTTGTATATATTTACCTAATTTGGGGTATCTTTTTGGAAACTTACAGCTTTTCCATGCTTTTATTTTAAATTGTTTTTTTTTTGTAGCTAAAACTTAAAAAAAAACTCATAATATAAAAAAAAACAATTTAATATTTTGAGATTGTCTCCGTTGATCTCATTTATAGATGCGCTTGCGCCACTTCTGTAGAAGCAGGTTTCTTATTTAGAAAGTCAGTGGTCACCATTTTAGCTCCCATGTTCAGACCATTTCAATAAATTCATAGCAATTTAACCACTTTAGGACATTAGCTGCGCCCTCTATTTACATGGGACTTAAACAATTTAACCACTTTAGGACATTAGTTGCGCCCTCTATTTACATGGGACTTAAACAATTTAACCACTTTAGGACATTAGCTGCGCCCTCTATTTACATGGGACTTAAACATAAACATCGAAATGTGGGTGCTACTGCAGAGGGCACACCTCTGTCTAATCATTCGGTGATAGTGATGACATGCGTGATGTTATAAATGTATGAGAATAAATAACGTGAGTTTATTACCAACAGCGTTGCGGAAAACAGATCTTATCGTTTTGATAAACATCAATAAAATAGTGAAACGCGACGCGATGCAATACTTTAGTGCTGGCGGGTGCACGGAACGCGAACGTAATAATGATGGTATATATTGTTGGCTCAAAGTCACGCCATCGGCTAGTAGCCGTCCGGTTAGCGTACGGTCGTCGTGCGGCAACCGACAGAACTTCATAAAACGAGGCGAGCGGCGTTGCAACGGTCACTTTTTGCTTGGACGGCGCTCGGAAAGGACTTGCTACCCGACTATTATCGTGTGCTTCGCTATTTTTGGTTTATGTTTTTTGCTCGTGTACTGATTATTCCATTTTGCTAGTGCTATTTCTATTTGATTATTGTTTAAAATGTTTGTCGTGATATTTTTGTAAAAGTGTAATCTAAACGATATTAAACATTGTTTATTTTGATCACGTATTTCACTTCTGATTCCTAACATCAGAAGTGGGATTCGAGATTCTTTTCGCCCACAAGTTAAAAACTAGTTTTCAGGCTTTTAATTTTAGATAAAAGCGGGTAGTAGTTAGCAATGGATAGATCGAGTTGTTCGCGTTCAAAAACTAGTGCCTTGCGTTCTAAGCGATCTCGTAGCCACCGTAAGCGGAGTGGAAGGTCACGTACGTAGCAAGTTTCGGGATCCGATCGCCGTTCCAAGCGCGAACGAGATCGTCGTAGGAGCCGCGTGAGAGACCTCGCGGTTGAGATGACATCTCCGGACATGATTGTTGATTTACTTTCGTTCCTGATACAAGTAAGATCGAATCATTTTTATATTTCGTTGGTTTAGTAGTCGCAAGCGCGACTACTGCGCATGAAGGTTCTGGGTTCGATTCCCGGGTCGGGCAAAGTGTTATTTTCTGGATTTGTGCCCTGTTGGTGACAATGGGCTCACACCTATTACATGGTTAAGCTTATGTCTTAACATAATTGGCGAAATGTGGGTATACTGGGTACCTCTGCCTAACCCTTCGGGGATTACAGGCGTGATGTTATGTGTGTGTTTATAAGGTCACTGGGGTGATTGGCAATGCCTCGGACGCATTGGTGGTTATTTACATGGTGGTGCTAATACGTCGCTTAACGATTGGTTGACCAATAACAGCACGTGGACTCATTTTAAACACGAATTTCGGTCATTGTGTCCGCGTGAAGTCGATATGGTCACTGTGCTATAATGACGTTATGAGTACAAGTATCTGTATGACCTAGTTAGTTTTTTTTCAAAGTCGGGTACTTGTGTATGTGAGTTTAAAATATTTGTGAAGGTACCCACGATACAGGAGAAATTCCTGGTGTGGGGCAACGTTGTGATTTGTGGTATATCGGATGCTAAGCAAAATACAGTCAAAAGTCTTGTTTTCCGTATATTTGAAACCCAAAACTGCAGTTGTTGGCACATCAAACTCAAATAATCATGGTCTGCGTAAATGCAAACCCCTACGCAATATGATCAGTTGACTTGTTTTCGTGTGAAGACGTAGGCCGTATCAGGTTCACTGTAAAGTCTGATAAGTTTTGCTTTATTAAAGAAGGTGCCTAATACACATTATAGGCTAAGAAAGATGCCAATGAGTTACGTATCAGTTGATGTTTATAAGGATTTTGATGAAGTAAAGTTGTGGTTGTAAGCCAATTAAGAGATTCTATCGGCTGTATTGTGTTAGACATTACCAGTAATTATTGTGTAGTCGTAGTCCGATTAAAATTGAAGGTTTTTGAGGAAACTCGAGTAGACAGTGGGTGTGTTTGTTGTATGTTGTGCGTTTAGCTCTGGTTGAGGTCAGGGTCTGGAAAGACCGTAGTGTGAAGTCAAATGGTGATACACACGGGAGATCGACTTGTTTACTAGTCAGTTAGAGGTCTGTGGTTTTACTCGATGATTTTTGTGAACCTGACATTTTTTTTTGACGCAATAATGTTTTTAAGATTGATTTAAACGACAATGGTACATGACCCAGGGTGGTTGATTGTTGTATTTTCGATAATTTCCAGTTTAGCCACGTTTGATTTTATCAACGAGAGTGGGACCTAATGGATGTTTGGTCAGGAGTGACCGAGTGGAACAAAATTCTGTCGTAGATTTGTCTCTTTGCAGAGTAACCATTACATAAGGACGTGTGGTTTGGTCAAGCGCGTGGCCTGAGCTGTGTGTATGGAAGTCTGTGTGATGTGCCTATGTCAACAGCCACTGAGGGGTATGCAAACTCGGAGCCTATGCCTACAGTGTGTGTGGAAGTCTGTGTGATATGCTAACAATGTGCCTATGTCAACAGCCACTGAGGGGTATGCAAACTTGGAGCCTATGCCTACAGTGTGTGTGGAAGTCTGTGTGATATGCTAACAATGTGCCTATGTCAACAGCCACTGAGGGGTATGCAAACTTGGAGCCTATGCCTACAGTGTTGTGAAAGAAGTCTGTGTGATATGCTAACAATGTGCTTATACATCCTTATGTGCCTATTGGTATTCTTGTCTGACAAGTTTTGTTTGGTGAATGTTTCTTTGAATTTGATTCTCGACTTGAATGTTCCTTAATGAATGAGATTACTCTCTTGTTGTACTACTCGGTTAGAGAGCCTTGGTGTTAATGGTTTTACTCGATGATTTCAGCAGTTTTTGTTGCAATAAAATTTTTAAGGTTGGTGTGAACGACTATGGTATATGACTCAAGGTAGTTGAGTGTTGTATTTTCGATAATTTCCAGTACATTTGATTTAATTAATGAGAGTCGAATTTGGTGCCACCCAATGGAACTAAAGTTTGGTCAGGAGTGATCGAGCGGAACAAAATTCTGTTGTAAATTTGTTTGTTTGCAGAGTAACGCAACGTGGACGTGGATGCAACGCAACGCTGCTTGGCCTTAGCAGTGGTTGCCAGGGCTTTGCCACAGTGACGCCGTGAACGTGCACGTCACTGCAGGGTGCGAGCGCGCCCTACTGGCGTTGCTGAGCGCGTCGCTGCAAGGCGACTGCGCGCCCTACTGGCGTTGCTGAGCGCGTCGCTGCAAGGCGACTGCGCGCCCTACTGGCGTTGCTGAGCGCGTCGCTGCAAGGCGACTGCGCGCCCTACTGGCGTTGCTGAGCGCGTCGCTGCAAGGCGACTGCGCGCCCTACTGGCGTTGCTGAGCGCGTCGCTGCAGGCCGACTGCGCGCCCTACTGGCATGTACAGCGCGTCGCTCCAGGCTGCCAGCGCGCTACTGACGTGTTAAGCGCGTCGCTGCAGGCCGACTGCGCGCCCTACTGGCGTGTACAGCGCGTCGCTCCAGGCTTCTAGCACGCTGCTGACGTGTTAAGCGCGTCGCTCCAGGCTACCAGCGCGCTACTGACGTGTTAAGCGCGTCGCTCCACGGTGCCAGCGCGCCCTACAGGCGCAGTTGTGCGGCACTCCACGGTGCCAGCACGCCCTAACAGGCGCAGTTGTGTGCGGCACTCCACGGTGCCAGCGCGCCCTACAGGCGCAGTTGTGCGTGGCACTCCACGGTGCCAGCGCGCCCTGCAGGCGCAGTCGTGCGTGGCACTCCACGGTGCCAGCACGCCCCACTGGCGTTGTGAGACACGCTTTCAAGGAGACAGCGAAGACTCAGCCGCCTTGTTGGAAGCTGACGAGGACGTCAGAGCGTCAGGAGAGGCCGTGTTGGCTCAAAGTCACGCCATCGGCTAGTAGCCGTCCGGTTAGCGTACGGTCGTCGTGCGGCAACCGACAGAACTTCATAAAACGAGGCGAGCGGCGTTGCAACGGTCACTTTTTGCTTGGACGGCGCTCGGAAAGGACTTGCTACCCGACTATTATCGTGTGCTTCGCTATTTTTGGTTTATGTTTTTTGCTCGTGTACTGATTATTCCATTTTGCTAGTGCTATTTCTATTTGATTATTGTTTAAAATGTTTGTCGTGATATTTTTGTAAAAGTGTAATCTAAACGATATTAAACATTGTTTATTTTGATCACGTATTTCACTTCTGATTCCTAACAATATTATATGTGTATTATTATAATAAAGCACATATGTCGGGTAGTAACTATGCTATAAAACTATCATAAGTTGAAAAAATTGAAGAACAACTATCACCATAAAATTAAAAGGAAACCATAATAATGGATAGAAAAAGCATTTAATCGTTTGACTGGCCAGCAATTAAAATCGTCTATATTACATTAATTAAAAACAATTAAATAAACTAACAAGAAACTATAAGAAGGCATAAAAAAAAAACTGCTCCTCAACGCTGTCAGCCGGTAATGTGCCCAAAAGACTGGCGGTATTGCCACGTTGTATGGCAACACTTAGCCCCTGGCCAAGATAAAAGCCAGCACTTGGGTCACGAGTCGCGAGAAGCGTCAACTAAGCGTTTTGAATTTAAAATAAACTGCTTGGACGGTTCAATCAAACTGGAATGGCAGGGAAACATATTTTCTTGAGAGGAAAACTTGCTTTATTAATGCAAGGCCCTGTATTGCTATAATCATAAAACATCTTGTTATAATCAGTGAAACGAAATGCATGGAATCCGGAATGAATTTCATTAAATATTACTTGTAAATACTGCTTTGAGTGAAGTTAGTATTTTTTTTACTGCATCTAGATAGGTACTATAATTTCTCTTGAGTGAAGATTACTAGAACGGAAGTCTATATCTTGTAGTGAATTCGGTAAAGTCGGGCTGTGATGATGATGACGATAACTACGATATTACAAATACAAGAACTGTAGCGTGAAAAATACGCTGAAATAACACATAACTGTGTGAAAATTCATTAAAGTGATGACACTGATCACAAAAGTGAACTGAGTAGTAGCCAAACTCTATTTATTGTTATAATGAAACATAAGTACCTAATTGTTCTATAGTGAGATTGAATGTTGTAAAGAAATTGAGCGATTGTTTGTATACAAAGAGATTTCCATTTGTGACTCCCAGCTGTTGTCATAAATGTATTGTGGCAGCAGATTCCAAACAACATCACTAAAAAACCTTCGATCAATAATGTAAAAAAACACATTTCACCTCAAGTCAGTCGCGCAACATTGAATCGAATACCGTCGCGGTTTAGCCAATAGCCTGCAGTCAGACATTTGAGAAATTCAATAGAAATCAAATAGACCGAAAACACATGCATCATACTAATTTGCATAACGACTGGCCTTGAGACGCGATGGCAGTTGGCACGCCACTTCCTCTGGCGAGAATTTTAATTCATAATACTCTGATTGAAAAGCTTGGTTTTAGAATCTCGGATACCGCATTGAAAGGCGATATAGAAATATTAATAAAAACATTATAATTATACTTGTTTACGACTGACGAGTCGTGTCGATGTTTCTGAACTACTTTCTAAACGATGAATATTTAAAAAAAGCTGGTGTTTAATCAGACGATGCCTGCCTATTTAGTGAACCACCATCATTAAAAGAACAAACAGTTTCAGTAGATCGATAGCTGTGGGAGCGGTGAAGGCATCGACCTCAAATTGCGCAACCATGGCCGGCTTTGCGTTGCACATTCGTCACACCAACAATACAAAAACTGTGCAAAAACCAACCACTGTTGTATAATACTCATCTCATTATAAATGCATAGTGTTTGGAACATCTATTTTTAGACTACTTCCGGATTTTTTGCATTTCCTGCCGTGAGAGGATATGGCTTCGTGTCACTTACAAAAAGTGTCGTTCAAGCACGGATGCCGCAGAGACGGATGCTTGGGACGTGACCCGAATGCTTTTTCATTACTAATTTTATGACAACGCAACACGTTTGCCATAAAAGTAATTGCTTACCAGAAATTTAGTCCAGCTCTCGAAATAAATTCACCGGGACGCGGAATCTGGAAAGAAAAGACAAAGATATTATCAACCTGTTTGTGAGTTTTGTTCTGTTCGTTTCTATTATTATATCCAATAGCAGCTCTATCTCTTTTTATAGTAATTCCGATTGGTCGCTTGCGAGGTTTGCGTGCCGTCGAAAGGTCATAGAAGTGCAAAACTGCTTCGTCTGCGTTACTGGATGCTATTTCTGAGATTAGAACGCGGCTCGCCTTAACCATAAGATTAGGAAACGCACCGCTTTACCGTAACGTAACTGATTAACAATCATTTAAGTATTCATTGATGGGTTTACCTTGTTTTGTCTCGTAATCGATTCAATTTTATTACTATGAATAGGTTCTACTTTTACCTCAACAATCTAAGTTTGTGATTATGACCCAGATTGCAATTGCATTGATAACAAGAATCCAGTCACTGCAACTTATTTTTAAACTGAAATTTATAATAAGGTTACTTGAGGAAATTGCGTAAATGTCTAGGAGCAAAATACTTTAAAAACTAGAGCTAGACTATTCGAATTTGCGCAATGCCGTACTTGTGTTTGATAGACGTCTCGTTTTCACTGCCAAATAAGTTTCAGTTTTAGTCACGTTTCTTAGCTTGTGAGATCGTGCGTGTAGATATGGCTTTCTTCTGTGGTTCGTTTTTGTCGGAATACTTGAATAATGTTATTAGTATGTAGTTATCAGGTAACTAAGTAAGTAAGGCCGGTCGGTCTCGCTGTGATTGCGATCCATGTCATTCGTATCAATTGCATTTCGGTATGTGTGTCGTAATTCGTTGGGAAACCCGGTGGCTGGTACGAATGCCTACTGATGTTGAATTGTAAATTTTTGTGGTTGATTAAAAATTAATGATTATTCAATAACTGTCGTTCTTTCTTTCTTTTGTGCCGGAACCAGTTTAATGGTACACGTGTTTTAATTCGTCACTTAACGACTTCCGCAAGAGGCAACGATCCTGCTCGAAGTAACTCTCAAACAAGTCGTAATGGTTTGAAACATTGAACTATCGGTGACTGATCTTTGCCATATGCCTGCCTTTGGTTTCTGAATAGGTCGGTGAAGTGTTGGTCGAGTGCCTAGTTTCCGGTCCTTTTCGTTGTCGTGGGAGGCTGTCAAATATAGCTTCTCGTTTCTAGCATGAGTATAGGTAGTAGTATTTTCAATGGTGAAAATAACTTATTAAAGAATGGTAATTAAAAGGCTTTAAGAAGTATTCATACGAGTAGCCCACGTATTTAAGAAAGTTAAAGTTTAACAGTGTACATTTATGATGGCAAAGGCAATTACGGGTGCAATAAAAATACCTTCTTGGGCGACGATACTTTATACATCCGGACACACCTTGTCTAGTCAGTCCCGTTAGTAACCTAACCTACGGGATATTATTTTCACGTCGGCGTCAGCTATTGTCATGTCTGAAACTAAACCGTACGCCTATCTTCTGTTATATCTTAATCAACCTAAATTGTTCCCACTGTTAGAACAGTCAGTGTCCTGCATATTGCATTCTGTTGATCTTCCCCTCTTCGATTTTGTAAAATGTATCAGGTTACATTGACTGACAATTGATTGTAATAGCAATGTGAAACATTGTGGGCTGATTGTGAATGCTGGCTTAAGAGTTCAGGGATTTTATCTTCCGATGAAGGCTTCGCTGTAAAACTTTCTGGTACCTACACTTCTGCTGATCAGCCTAAAAACATCGGCAATGACTTGAAACTAGTGACGAATGATTCAATCGTTTACGTTTACACTGAACGTCAATCGGAATTGTTTTCACGTCTCGGTCCATTGTAAATGAGTACCATTGTTGGTCCGGTTGTTGGTAAACAGAGGCAAGAATGCCTTTCTTGAGAAAGTAATGGAATTCTGAATTAATATCAACATGGGGTTTCTTTTGGAGGCTCTTGCTGACACAGTTACCTACGCGTGTAAGTTCGAGCTGGCCATCCATGACGCGGAGACAGTGACTGATATGTGTTTACACGGATATGTTACCTTTTCTTGAACATACACCACTTGGATAGATTGGTTTTCCTCTTAGTAACTTTTAAGACCTGTGTGAATAGAATAGATAGAATAGAATATTTCTTAGATGCTTGTATATGTTTGAGGTGCAGGTCAAGATAATCTGTTGCATATCGGAGAAGCAATGGGTACCTAAAGATTAAAATAATTATAGTGGATCCTAACTGGTAGAAAACGACAACGCTGCAGGACCGCAAGCAAAAAGGGAGATGAGCTAGACTAGACGATTGCCCTACAATTGTAATAGATCGACAAAAGTGGTAAAAGAGAAGGAGCTGTCGATAACGATTAATGGGGAGGAGTTGTTAATAACGATAATTGTTTACCACTATTCATACCCACGTCTTTAATTAGGTATTCGTGCTTATGGTCCATCTTTTTGTGCCCCAGAATCTGCCAGTTCTTAAGCAGGTGTAAGTAAATCACAGTGGGCCACTTGTTCACGGTCCGAGGGGTATCTGTGGAGCTCCACCATCGCCAGACCGCTCTGATTCACAAGCGCAATCACTTGTAGTTCCTCGAAGGGGTTATGTAAACGCGGACTACTGCTAAGTGTTTTAATTGTTCCGTACAGTTTCGAAAATAGAGAAGTGGATCGAAAGTAAGTGTGATGTACCAGCGCGCCTATTTCGTAATTAAAATTCGAAAAGTCTTGAGGAAATCCTTAATCAATTCCTTCAAAATTCGAAACATTCTATGCACTGTTAAAAAGATGATTTTTATAATGCACTGAATGTTGTTGCACAGTCGTATTGCCATTGTAAGTGTGTCATTATCCTTCCTGTAGATCTGTAGTTTGAAGTACTGCGGATATAGGAGCTCATGAGTTTTCCTGAGATTGTTGTTTTTGGTCATGTTTTGGCATTACACAATAAATTAGATTTGCATCATCATTTGCGTATGAAGATCGTATAGCCGCAAAAAAATCGCAATGAAGTCAGAGATTTCAAGTACCCATACAAATGTAGTTTTGTATAGTTCCATTGACATTCAATAGATTGAAGTCGGTGCACTTCAATCTATTGATGCGGATGTGATAGACAAGATGACCTTTACGACAACGATAGTTGATGTGAACTTATGAAGAGAACGTGCTACACTTGACATTGTGTCGATTGATTTAACAGAATAATCGAATAACTTGTACGGCTTCTGTGCATCATTAAGTTAATAGAAGCGTTTAAACTTTTAAAGTCGTATTGCTCTTGTAAACTGCTCGTTGGTCTAGTGGTCACAATTGCGACTTCGAATTCCGGGTCGAACTTATTGAAATCGGGTTTAGTAATACCAGCCACCCGGATCACTCGGTTGACTAATATTGTCAACCCGACAGTTTGACGATCTATTGGTGTAATGGTCCAGGTTTTGGTGGTCAGACTCGCAGCATGTGAAATACTGATATTCAGATGTATTCTACAAGACTCATAGTCGACTTTCCCATGTTTAGGTAGAAGATGATGATGATGCTACTGCTAAAGATGAACCTCCCAACATATTTATGTATATGTAAGGTCCTCCGCGGATATACACACTATACACTCCCTTTGTATCACTAAACTTAATATTATATGATACGGTGTGTGTGTAACTGTGTACTGTGTGTAGTGTAGCTTTTGCGTTTTAAACTTTTATGTTACAAATAGTATTACCTGTGGTATTACTCACTTTCTGTTTATATCTTAAATGCTTATTGTAACTTCAGCCTTTAAAGCACAAGTTCTTGGTAAATTAATGCTTGGCGCCTACTCTTATACCTTATTAGGCTCAAGCGGATTCAATGCCTGCATGACGTTGCAATTAGTCATTACCATTATTGAAAAGGTTATCTAACTATCGTAGGCGTTCCTAGGTTATAGTAATGACGTCATTTGCCGAATATAGTGTCCTTGCATCGTAAAAATGATTGTATGTGCTTTAGTGGTGACGTGCTTTCTTTGAGGTTACTTACCTTGGCGAAGGATTTAATGGTTGAGATATTATTCTTCTCACGCGTGTGGTTTTGCTGTCATTGGTCCTGTCATCGCTTCCCTTCCCGTGTCGTGCATTGTTTGGTGATTATCATCATCATCATCATTTCAGCCAAAAGACGTCCACTGCTGGACATAGGCCTCCCCCAGGTGTCGCCACATTGACCGGTCCCGTGCGTCTCTCATCCAGCGGGTCCACGCAACCTTGACCAGGTCGTCGGTCCACCTAGTGGGAGGCCTTCCAGCGCAACGTCTTCCGGTTCGCGGTCGCCATTCCAGAACTTTTCGGCCTCATCGGCCATCCGTTCTGCGAGCAATGTGCCCTGACCATTGCCACTTAAGTCTGGCGATTCTTCGGGCTACGTCGGTAACCTTGGTTCTCAAGCGGATGTCCTCGTTTCTGATTCGATCACGCAAGGAAACTCCGAGCATAGCCCTCTCCATTGCCCTTTGGGTGACTTTGAGCTTTCTGATGAGGCCCATTGTGAGCGACCACGTTTCGGTCCCGTATGTAATCACTGGCAACACACACTGGTCATAGACTTTCGTCTTGAGACACTGTTGGATGTAAGTTGGACGAGAAGATACCGCGCAGCTTCCCGAACGCTGCCCAGCCGAGTCGAATTCGACGATTGACCTCTTTCTCGAAGTTAGATCTACCCAACTGGACCGTTTGTCCCAGGTAGACATAATCGTACACAACTTCGAGTGTAGTGTCTCCGATCTTGATAGGAGTGGGTGTTACATGAACATTCAACATAACCTTGGTTTTGTCCATGTTCATTTGAAGACCTACTCTTTCGGAAGCTCTACTGAGGTCATCGAGCATTGTACTGAGGTCTTCCATGGTCTCAGCCATGACCACTATGTCGTCGGCAAACCGAAGGTGAGTGATGTACTCGCCGTTAACGTTGATGCCAAGTCCTCTCCAATCCAGAACCTTGAAAACATCCTCCAGTGCAGCGGTGAACAGTTTCGGAGATATGACGTCTCCCTGTCTCACACCGCGCTGCAGAAGGATAGGTTCCGAGGTCTGGTCCTGAAGCCGGACTGACATGGTGGCGTTTTTGTACAAACACTTCAACACCTCGATGTACCGGTAGTCGATTTGGCACCGTTGGAGAGACTGCAATACAGCCCAATGGTGATTATTATTGTCATTGTTTTAATTTGTAGAAATTTTTTGAGAGTACGTGAATTTTTGATTTCTTATTGTATTCATTAATAGGGTGGAAGAAAAAAAGAACTTTATTCTCTAAACAAGTAGGAAAAATTAAGGATTGGCTTGATAAGTGCTGGAGTATTATTCTCTAAAAGACAATTTCATGGCTGTAAGCTGTGACGAGCTCGTCGTCGAGACAGCCTTGAGATCGATCGAGCGTGTAGCGCTGATTATAACTGTATTCACTAACGTGGCTGTGGTCGTTGACGAACTCTAGGCTGTTTCCTCCCGCCGCTGTTTCGTAGACGAATTAGGGCTTGCAACAAATTCTTTAAATCATAATCGATCAATCTTGACTGAGAGTTATAAGGGTTTAAAATATATATTGAAGGTATATCTTGAAGTAAAATACTTGCTTTACAGGAATAGAGCAAAACTCTAAACATATTTCATAATTTTATAAGTTTATTCCATATTTCTTATTACCTACATTTTAAGGCTGAATGACTATTCCTTTGCCTATTTCGATAACGCGACTCGGCAGCACGGTAACCAATCACCAATCGCCAATACAAACAAACGTCAAAACAAACGACGCTGTCAAAACCACTTGAATTAATAATTTAAAAACTTCTATGTGTTTTTATATTTATTTGTAACAGCGAATACTTTGAAGTCACCCATCGACAAAACCCGGAAGGTGAAGACCCACTGCTTCCAAAAACACTACAACATAGAGCTCATAGAGGAGTGGTGTGAATACTCAGGTACAAGAGAGCTAAGGATTTACACTGAAGGATAAAAAACCGACGATGGCACAGGCGTCGGGGTGTTCTCCAACAACCTTAACATTTAGATATCCAAACCACTTGGAATGCTCAAGTCTGTTTACCAAGCAGAGTGTGTAGGTATTATCCAAGCGGCATACGCTATAGAGGCCAGGGAGGTTACGGATACCAATATTCGAATACTCTCCGACAGTGCATCAGTTCTTCAATCCCTAAAGAGTAATCAGATCACGTCGAGACTGATACTAGAATGCCACAAAGCCCTAGAACGAATCACGGTAATAAACCACAACACGGTAACGCTACAATGGATTAGAGGTCACAGCGGATCACTTGGAAAGAAGAAGGCAGTCACAAATGGCGAGCGTGACTGAACGGATTGTCGCCCTTGAGGAGAGACGTTTGGAAAATGAAAGACTTTTGATCGACAACCAGCAGAGGATGTTATAGATTAGGGATAAGTGAGGCAAGGTCAAGGCAGAGGAGGCGAGGGAGTTAAATTGAACCAACTATGTATAGAATTTAAGTATAATTTTAGTATATGATAGATTTTAAGATAAAATGTTGTTTTGTGGTAAATAAAAGAAGACATAAGTACAGCCTGTCTATAAAGTCATGAAAATAAATGAGGGCGCTGCGGTCGTGAAGACTCGTGCACATAGCAACCCTGTATAGTGTGACTAAAATGGTTTTGATACTAGCACATTATTTTGTACTAGAAGCAAACCTGGTTTTAATTAAAATCTGTTATCTTATTTAAAAAAAATACAGAAACCATAAACAAAGATGCGACCTTCATTATAAATGATAATACCAGCCTATTACTGTCCCACTGCTGGGCAAAGGCCTCTTCTCAACAGAGACGGCACGAGCACTGATCACCACGCATGCTCAAGACGGGTTGGCGATTTCAGACTTATAATAATTATAAGTCCACCTTCATTGAAATAAAAATGAGTAAATAAAAGAAAAATGTTCGTACATATTTTTTATTAATGTTATATTTTAACTTTTGTACCACTGTATGCCCATTTTCTCTTGCCCGTTTTGCTGCAATATGTTGTTCGATTAGAGCCTTTCTGTTATTTTGATCTTCTTGTAAGAAAATCCAATCGAGTTCAAAATTTTACGCAGGACTTCGGCTACATTTAAAATCCAGATCTGTTTTAGCGAAATTTTATGTTGAAGTCATCCATTTCTTTCTTAGGACAGCCTGATCTGTGTTTGCCTTCATCTGCAATACGCCTCACTGTATTCTCAGATTTTCCTGAAAGAAAGTTTTAAAAAAGATGTAATATCTAACAGAAAATACATAGCACTGTTTTTATTTCAAACATGTTAAAACTTATTCATATTTAAAATCACCGGTAAATTTGATTACCCAAAAGTATCAAAAGTTAACGTCGCACTACAATATGAGCTACTTACATTTGCAATCTAACCTATAAATGCGCAATGTAAACAATGCTTATTTTAGTCTTAAAATCGTATATTTAGTAAATTTGTGACTTCTGGTAGATAAAAAACAAACAATAACACGATTACATACCTGTTATAGCTGATGTTCGAGTATAAATATCATCCAAATTTGATAAAATTTGGTCAGCTTGGTGTTCTAACAAACATCGCTGATATACTATGAAATAATTTCCCGAGCTCCACTCCTATTTGTTTTCCTCATATTTAGCACGTTTTTTCGAAGTTTTGTCGACGTAGATTTGAAAAACATTAAAAAATGCAAAAGATATCAAGATAAATAACAAGTTGATGACAGCCGATGACATTTGATGTACCATGATTTAGTGTTGCCTTACTTTTGAATAATGTTAGTTCCTCAAACATTAATTTCATGACTTTATAGACAAGCTGTAGTTATCTATTTAATTACTCATGCCCCATACCTATCTACATTAATAATTATCACAACAAAAATTACAAAAAAATACTTATTGAGTGTACCATGACTATTATGGTGAGTATAAAATCAAAATCAAAACTCATTTATTCAAACTAAGGCTGTAAGCTGTAACACTGGTCAACACTGGTTTTGGTGCCGAGATACTGTTTTTTTTTTTACTTAGGACCGTATATTAATTAGGTATATTCATGCCAAAAATTGTTACTTCCTACGGGTAGTTTTCTAGATATGACGTGTACAGTAAAAAACAAATTTTCAAAGAAAATCAGCATAGTTTTAATTAATAAAAAACTTTCTTTTTCGCGATTTTTGTAAATACACAGTCACGTTGCATGCCCCAGCAGTAGTCAGCCATCATATGCCTATCCCATCGGCTTTGGGACCTCTCCTCTATCATTTTTAGGTCCTGGTGAATCCGCTCCCCTTGTTCTTCGCTATATGGTTCAAGATTCTCTGGAAATTGATCAAGATGACTGTGGAGCTATCTAGTTATTTCGAGGATAAGGCTTTGCACATCCGAACAAAAAATTATATCATTTTCCGAATGAAATAAAGGAAGCAGGTCTGGCTCTCTTGTACGATAGGACGTCACTTTTGTACCCTGTCTCCAACGACTTTTTTCTCTTTTAATGACGAAGCCATTTCTTCGTCAGACTCTTTCGGCAGTTCAAGACTCCTCATCAAATCATTCAATTCATCTTGAATGAAAGGTTTTGGTTTTGTATACGCTATGCAGTGAAATCACTGTCGCTACTCACTTGATTAAAGATTTCGTCATATGATGGTTCACGGATCGGATAAATGTTGGAACAGGTACTTCCTCTGAATGTGGCAATGGTTTTCCAACCGATTTAATGCCATTTTTTAACGTTATCGCCACGTAAATAAACAAAGCAGAAAAACAGTCATCGAAGTGATCTTTTTATTTCTTCCATTGCATAGGCACTCCGAATTTCATATGGCTTCTTTGACCACTTACCTATCGTCTCAAGTGTTCACAGCACATTTTACAATCAATTTGAGGTATCCACGGCTTGTATTCTTTAATAAGACGTGCTCGCCATAATTACACTAAATCTCGCCTACATTAATTGTTTCGCCTGTCGAGCTTTCTGCAAATCATCACATTTCTTTGCTTGTTCTAATAAATGTTGGATTATAAGTAATCTAGCTGCCGTTTTTTCAATTACGTATTTTATTTAAGTACATTTTATTATTTTTGACAAGAGTACGCACGAATATTGTTGCTTTTGGATTTGACAGTTGTAAGCGAGGCTGCGTGTGAGGTCGTAAGTAGGGCTTACGATCCGGATATCCGTATTATCCGGATATCCGCACATTTTCAAATTCGGATTTTACTCGCACTACCATCCGGATTTTTCGGATTTTACGGATACCTTCTCCTTTAAATATTAAATGAAAAGCTGTCATCTGTGTAAAGTACATAACTATTGCATTAGTTCGATGCAAGCTCGAAACCAGCGCTTGTGATATGGAATCCTCACGAGGTAACGTATCACTGCTGAAAAAGGTGCAAAAGGTTTTTCTCTGATACCTCTACAAACGTGTGTTTGGATATTATCCTTTTTAATAATATGTCGCATCATGGGTGGCCGAGATGCGAAACATCGGGTCTTCTTCGTGATCCGACATAGTTTTACTTAGATGTGGGCACTGTTATGGGTACTCGAGCGAAACAGAATTTAAATCAAATAACTTTATTATAAATAGGCTGACGGTTTTACATTTAACGAGAAACAAACACGTGCGTTGGTATTACTGAGCGTCTGCCTAGACTGTCGGAGTTCATTCAAGTGAGCGAACACTCCGTTCTTTCGCCAGTCCTCGCTGCATCCCCTCTACCGACGATCGTGTCCAAGCGGTAGGGCGCGCTTGCGTTTCCGGTAAAGATTTATTTAGTTCTATTTAATCCTTATTATCCGGATAGTAAAAATGAACGGATAATGCAAGCCCTAGTCGTAAGCGTATTAATTTCTCTAAATGACAATTTCATGGCTGTAAGCTGCGACGAGCTCCTCGTCGAGACAGCCTTGAGATCGATCGAGCGTGTAGCGCTGAATAAAACTGTATTCACTAACGTGGTTGTGGTCTTCAACGAACTCTACGCTGTTTCCTCCCGTCGCTGTTTCGGTAGACGAATTAGGGCTTGCAACAAATTCTTTAAATCATAATCGATCAATCTCGACTGAGAGTTTTAAGGGTTTAAAATATATATTGAAGGTCTGTCTTGAAGTATTTTAAGGAATAGAGCAAAACTAAAATCATATTTCATAATTTTATAAGTTTATTCCGTATTTCTTATATAATTTTAAGGCTGAATGACTATTCCTTTGCCCATAAAAAAACTCGAATACAAGTGACGCTGTCAAAACCATTTGAATTTTTAATTTAAAACCGTTTACTTAGGTGCTTTTTATATTTATTTGTAAAAGGTCGCTGTTGCTTTGAACAAAGGTTTCTGTGACTAAGAGGATAAATATACCTACTTTTATGTGAGTATTATACGTTTACTGTTATTAGTTATTAATAAAGTTACAATATTATTATAATATTTATTATCAGCCATTTGTGTCCCACTGCAGGGCAAAGGCCTCCCTCTCCCTCTCCCTCTCTCCCTCCCTCCCTCCTCCAAAGTCCAACTGGTGTCCTAATTGGCAACGCACGATCGTTCGACTTAGAAGAAAGAAAACGTTGACCACATAATACACTTTATAGATCCAGAAGTCAGCGAGGCGAATTTTCATGAGAATTTTTTATGTTTGTAGCACCTCGTAGGCGTCGAACGGTACGACGACGCCGTCTGATGCAGCGCTCACCACCTTCTCAAAGGCAGTCACAAATGGCGAGTTTGACTGAGCGGTTTATCGCCCTTGAGGAGAGGCGTTTGGAAAATCAACGACTTATGATCGACAACCAGCAGAGGTTGTTAGAGGTTTTTAGGGACATAAGTGAGGCATGGTCAAGGCAGACCCAGGCGTTGCAGGATTTGTGTGCATCCATGAGACGAAGGAGTTAAATGTACCTAGCTTCTGACTTTCTTATGTGCATACATGTAGGTTTATGTAAAATAATTTTTTTTGATTTGTTTTTTTTTGTGGTAAATAAAAAGAAGACATAATTAAGTAGTTATTGATCTATTTATTTTAATTACTCATGCCCCATACCTATCTACATTAATAATAATCACAACTAATTTAATTACAAAAAAAAATAGTATACTTTAACAGTATACTTCGCTCCATAGGCAGACACCAAGTGCAGATCAATTATGGTGAGTATAAAATCAAAACTCATTCAAACTAGGTTGATAATCAACACTTTTCGTACGTCAAAATTTACTTTACTTTACTTATTTTACAAGAGACAGTCCCCCAAAACGCCCACCCTTCGACACTTCCTAGTGTTTTAGCTGGAAAGAAGAAGTGGCGGAACAAATTCCCCAGAAACACATCTGTCTGTTAGGTTTGTTAGAAGAACCAGACTCGATACAATAGTAAGGTGCAAGTTAATGACTACAGACACAAATCAATAATTAAAAAGTATAGGTACATTATGGTATTATTATGCTTAATAATAAAAATTGGAATATTAAATATGACGTGCTCGCCATAATTGATTAACTAAATCTCGCCTACATAATTGCCCACTGACTAAGTCATCATGTGTTGGGGCTGGCTGTGTCAGGATGCCAAGTAACCTAGATTCTTCATCTACGTCTTACTGGTCCAAGTTAGGCGCTGGTAGCCCAGCACGATTACACATGTTGTGTAGACCACAGCAAGCTATAACAATTTTTCCCACTGTTATTGGGTCATAGTGCAATACCCTGTGAACCAATAAACATCTAAATCGGCCTTTCAGTACTCCGATAGTCCTCTCCACGCTGTTCCCCGAGCACTACTATGCAAGTTGTTGTAATGGCTCTCTGGAGTCCCAGTTTCTGGATTACCACAGGGAGTCATCAAATAAGGCCTTTTAGGATATCCTGAGTCACCTGAAATTAATGAATGAAGCTGGAATTATGACGGCAGTCGATTGAAGACTAAAATCGTTGAGTATCTAAGATTTGAGTAGCCTTATGTACGAAGGGGCTAAAAAAATGGTAAATGTTGGAAAATGGGAGGAAATGTTGGTACTTTTATTACTTTCCTTGACTTGAGCACTTGCCGATCATTCTGGTTTTGCGGAAATCGAATATATTTTTTAATAATGTTTTTGTTGTTAAGAGCATCAACAACTTCGTGGATTGCCCTAGAGGCAGAAGACTGTGATATGTATGTGTCCACATTCTCGCCGATGATTTTCTGGTAACTTCCATTTGCCAAAAGTGATAGAGTGCATAATATCTGAAACATTAGGAAACCAATAGGCTTTTGTTGGTGTGTGGTCCCATATCATAAAAAACAAACTGTAAACAAACCTTTAGCCTCTTAGTCAAACCACTGGAACGAACTCGTTGACGCATAAACGGTGCTAAATCGTTTTCTAATATATTAATTAAATCCTCAGAAAGCCTGTAAATATGAATCAAATCTGAATCACGGGATATTGTTTCAATCTTCCTTATTTGTTTCGCCTGTCGAGCTTTCTTCAGAGCTTCAAATCATCACTTTTTTTCGCATGTTCTAATAAATGTAGCTTTATTAGTAATCGAGCTACCATTTTTACAATTACTTGACTAAAAGAATCGAAATATGTAATATATTTATTTATTGAGTACACGCGATTATTGTAGCTTTTGGATTTGACAGTTGTAAGCGAGGCTGCGGGCGAGGTCGTAAGCGTATTCATCGCTGTTTTTTCTTAGTGAATACCAAAATGTATCAAGAACTGTCAATTTGCCCTCCGTACTACTCCGTAGGTTAGTTCTAACTCACAGCCGTCACAGCCTTGAGCGCTAGTGTAGCTTCATTCAGCGTAGTGACACGGCAGCGCTGCCAACAAGGCTGTTTCCTTAGAGAATAGCATAGCTGTTTTCTCTTAGTGAATACCAAAATGTATCAAGAACTGTCAATTTGCCCTCCGTACTACTCCGTAGGTTAGTTGTAACTCACGGCCGTCGCAGCCTTGAGCGCTAGTGTCGCTTCATTCAGCTTAGTGAATACCAACTTAAGTCTCACCGCTGCGGCAGCGCTGCCAACAAGGCTGTAATCCTTAGAGAATAGCATAGCTGCAGATTAGTGGTTTTTCCGGTAGCGGCAATGTTTTCTTATCTTTTGAAGAAAAGAGTTTGTACAGCAGTTTTTTATGAATTTAATTAAACTAAATTTGTATGTTCACCCGATGGGTAATTGCTAAAACTAAGTCGAAATGTTTAGTCTTTTTACTCATTTATCAAATTGTTATTGTTCATCTAACTTGAATCATGCAAAAACCACTTAAACGGCGATTAAATGTTTTTCCTGACGAGAAACATTGTTTTAAGTGCAAAAACATTGCTTTAACCGATACTTATTGGGTTTTGTCAGTTCTTTATTTAAAAAATCTCCTGATATGTTACCTTAGCTAAAAACTAAATCCAGAACGGAGCGTCATCTCGGAAAACGGGTTTTACCAGTATGTAGATCTTGAAAAGGAGATTCTAACGGTATCTGTAACTCATTTTTGCACATAAGTGACTTTAGTTGGTTTTCGCTTTAGGGGCACGAAATAATAACAATAGAAGATGAAAATGTAGAAACGTGTTTTGAAGTTGACTAAACGTTTGAAACGGAGGACATTTTTCAGTTTAAAAATATAATGATATTTTTGCAAATCTTTGGCAAGTTTACAACAATTTTGTTTAACGTCAGACATTCATTAGCTAAAGGTCTTTTACAAGTCAACTGAATTAAATTGCAGTTGCATTGCTCATATTCGAATATACCGAGATCAGTATCATAAAATCATAGGTACATACTTAAATGGTTACTGGAATACCAAACTAAAACATGTATCATTGCTCTATAATAACAATACCTTACAAGTCCCACCATTATGGCATGGCATTCAAACATATTCAAAACGAATATTACATTCTAAATACAGAACAAAATATCTATAAAAGTATTGGTCTAGCATTATCATCTTTCGAAAGTTTTACTAAATATAGAATTTGTAATATACAAATGCGTCAATACAGTGTATTTTTACCCGAGTGTGTATTTTTGACGAGCTTTTTAAATCCATAATTATGAAGTTGTTCTAAATATAGGAAAAATCCATGTTGTTGGTACAGAAATATCAACTTTTAATGGCTTCTTGTATTAATACCGAGTAATATATTCTATTGCCTCATACAAGTTTTTCTAATGTAGGTTATTTATAAGGCTTTAGTCAGGCCCCATGCGTCACGCAACACATTTTTAAGTTCTCAGAAAAGATCATTATAAATTCTGTGGCATTCGTGTATAAATGCTCACATATTTACTACTTCATGATTGTGTCCTTTCTCCTCCAATTTAACAGCTTGATTGAGACATTAATTTAGTCGACAGTCAATTAAAAAGTCATGCGATAAAATCGCACTAATCGCCTGTCTGATCGTTGATTTAAAGTTAACACAAAAACTGCTTCCATTAGAGAAGATAAAGCGCTCGATAAAAAGTGTTAAGCTCCCCCCAGATGCACGTGAGTGCGTTTGATGCATGACTTTAGTATAACTCGCATTTCGAATCGATGTAGCACGAGGAAGGATTGATATATAAATCTTCGTAGATCAGATTAGATGCGGCCGTGGATGTAAATGATGTAATGTATGGTAGATGCGGCCGGTGCAGGGTTGCCTGGCTGGCATCGTGGAAGTTTATTTGACGAGTAATAAAGGAGACATCTTTGAAGTATTCGTGGATGGAGGAGTTATAAAGGTGAGGTAAGATTGTAGTTAGGATGTTTTTGAAGATTTAGATGTAGTTTATGACATGGGAGATGGGAGACATGAATGATGAGTTGATGTTGAGTTTGTATCTTTTGTAAACGTTAAGGAGGGCAATTCTTCCGTGCCATTTATTTCAGATTTGGTTTGTTGTATCATGGTTTAAAATAAATGAAGAAACATTCCTCAAAACTGGTATTTAAAGCTAACAGTGAAACGTTTACTCTGCAGGTAAGGAAATGGCATACCTACATAAGCTTTTAAAGAGAGCTGTTTACTTACTATGAGTCACGGAGAGGATAAATATTTTCTACTCAAGTACTCAAACTAAGTGTAAGGTTCGTTGCATGTTATGAGAAACGGATGTTTTCCAATAGAGGTAAACGTGTTTGTAAGTAAGGGATCAGTTACTAAGTTGCGATTGGCGGTAGTTGTTGCGTAGGATCGGTTCATATCTGGGCATCGCATGACGATTGTGAAAACTGACGTGTCCCAATGGGCTCATGTTACTTTGGTTCCATTTGTTCAAACTTACCATTCATTTGTTGTAACTGCGGTGTTGGTTACAGGTTGTATGACTGCACGGAAACACTAAACGACAGCTGCTGAGCAATTGGCCTAAAAACGCTGGCAGTGAGTGAAATAAGAAGAAATAAGGATATTACTATTACCAGGCTTAACATGTAGAAGACAAAACCACTTGATGATGTTCACTAAAATATGATTCTTATACACCTAAAAGACGAAGTGTTCGTCGTTCATTCGAAACCTGGAACAAAAAAAACTGACAGGCATTTAAGAGTGACAAAACACCATGACGTAACACTTTCAAATTTCATAAATCTTCCAGCAGAGGCCTATATCGTTGGCAAACAGTTGGCGACGCTCCAGGAGCTGGACACATTCGCTCGTATTTCACTCAATGCGAAATAGTCTCGGGAAATAAAGTGTACTATTAATGCGCGCTATTTTCGGAGCGCGGCGTCCAATAGTCTGCCATGCTATCTCGTATATCTGCTGCGAATGCTAATTTTGTTAGCATTTTGTTTTAGGAAGAATTTTGCCACACACTCGCGTGTCCAGCACAACTAAACTACGTTCAAGAGCTGTCACTGTCAACTCACAACTGTCACCATTGCTATGGAATATTGACTCTGGGAAGTCTTGAACGCGGTTCAATCTAGTAAATAAGTAGGTACCTTTAGAGTTAAATTGGTGGAATTCAACCTTAGTAGCAAATAGCGTGCAATTATGAAATACGTGTTCGAAAGAACAAAGCAATTAAGATAGCGGAGATAGAAAAGGCTAAAATTAAAGATAGACTTGTGCAAGTGTTCCGGCTCATAAATTGTTTCAAATAAAACCATTGCAAATAACAAAAAAATTGTAAATGTGATTTATTAGCTAAAGAATCGGAGGTCAATGCAACTGTTGGTAATGAAATAATGATCTTATTTCTGAGCAAAGAATTAAAATTCTTGCGTGGTCTCGGTGTATAGCGTGCTATAAAACAGGTTAGTATTCATAGCAGACCCATTCATTAATTCTGTTTATAGATCTTTGGCTTTTAATGACCATTGAGTCATTAACATTGGTCAATCGAAACTTATTTTTGGATTTTTATAGTTTACTAAGCTTGAGATTAAAGGCAGTTGTATTTAGAAATATTTTGTAGACGTATTAGAGTATTTCTACGATTACCAGTTTTACGATCATAATTTAGAGTTTTAAATTGGTAAAATAAAGGTGGTTTTAAACTGATTACTGCTAGCTATAATACCTGAGCTATCACAACTTAAATCTAATGTAAGTAAGTAACTTACAACAGCTAATGGTCAACAAGGTTTAACGTAATTTTCCGAAACCATTTTCGTGTAAAGCTTTTGCTCATAAGACGCATTTCGCGTTTACATCATGGTTGTTTTTTCTGAATATTTAATATATACACACTCAAATGTTACCATCTGTTTAATGGATGGAAACGTGACAAAATCCTTTTGCATGTTTTTAAAAAATATTGGAGAGCCAGACCGAATAACTATACAGGTAATTAGTACCTATGTTTTGTTGGAGCCATGAGAGTTCAAAAAAGAGAGACAAACAGGGAAAACCTTGTAGATACCTTTTATCGATATGCTGACGCAGATAGCAAACGAGTTATGCTGTTATGCAACAGGAAACTCAAAATGCGAAAAAGTTGCCAACAGCAAAACTTTTAGCACTTTACAAAACAAATTGGCAATGCTCACAGAAAACGGTGCAGTTAAAAGTAAAAATCCGTTCGCAATGGTAATTTATTACCCACACTATGTGCAACCATTTTCAAGCATGTTTCAGTAATAGCTTTGCTCCATTTAAGGTTGTAAGGCCATCGACCCACTAGTATTGATTGCATAGTCACTGAGTTTTGTGGGGCAAACGGAAACAAACAGAGTTACTTTATGGAAGCCCTTTTGTAGGGCATACCTACAAGCTTTTCTATTCAAGTTTCTAGGTCATGAGGTTCAGATATAAAATTATATTTGTGTACGAGAAACATGTGTTTGTGTTGGTTCTGCTTTTTCTGCTGGTGTGTTTATTTTTGTTCGTAGCTTATTTGATTTCTTTTCAATTATTCATCTGTGTTTGAATAAATTCTTGAATTCGTTAACAGTTTTCAAATAATTCAATGATGTACCGTTCTCTTGATGATAACTTGTCAACGCTTATGTTAGGTATTTCTAGTTCAAAATTGGACTTCAAAATCATATCCACTAAACATGAATGAGTTTGTCCATGTTTTAAAATTGACTACAGAATTCACTTACACATAGGTACACTGTAAGTGAATTCACAGATGCGTCCTTTGGCCAAATATTTAACAAACAATATTTAAAAACGAGTTTTTCCTTTATGTAGTTTCTATTTCTTTGTTTGTTATCTTCAGTTTTAATAATAGCCATAATATTATTTGCCTCAGTAAAATGTTCCTCCTCATATTCTATGAATGCAGTAGATTTGGCACGTCTCGACTTTTGGTGCACGTCATGACTACGTAGCAAAGATCAAGGTTCTTTACTAGCAGTTCATTGTATGACATTGGTATCATAGAATATTGTTCTAACTTTATGAGTGAGTAATTGTTATTTGCATTTGTGGACAAGGAAGACTGTAGCGTTCGTTTTTTGCTGTTACCGGATAGGGATGTTCACATGATGTACTACCGAGTTCATTGACAGTCGACTACTTTTCAGCCTTATGCCCTAAGTTATAAGGTTGAAAAGTGGTAAGATCATCAGTGAGTGCGGTGGTACGTTCAATATATTTTTATATCGTTTGGGGTTTTACATCTTCTATTCACACCGTACCAATATAATCGTCGTCAATCACCCCCCAACCATAATATTTCTAAACATTATTATCCTGAGGAAACCAAACAAGTTTCTTGTTTCTACTTTAAGGAAAGATACTTGAGTATCTAGTTGAACAAACCTAATTTGACTTCACCTTGAAGTATGCCAAACATGTTTAGAGTGACAAACAAGCTCATAACAGCTGATTCTAGAAGCTACAACAGTTTTGGCATATCTAGTTGTATTTTCCTGTTTGCTGGCAAAGATGAAACTTGTGTCCGTTATAAGCATGTTATAAGTTTTCATATTAATTATGTAAATTCTCATTGACGTCAAACGAAGCTTATGTAGGTGAAGCTACCTAACCAACTGTTTATTAATCTGTGGGCTTCACAGCTAGGAATCTTTTGTCATGATGTTTGTTTTTTTGAAGTCTGCTTAAGAAGGATTTCAGAATACAGTAAGGTTTGACCGCGAGTTAGTTGCTTGTTTTCGAGCTTGAAGAATATAATATGTACTTACTAAGTTATTGATAATGTCTGGTACTTAATCTCATGTGTTCACACTGTTTCATATTAGTTTAGTTTCTAGTTTATTAATTGGTATGCTGTTTCAGTTGACGCATCATTCGCAATAAAAAAAAAAATACATTTTAAAATGAGCGTTGACAACATTGAGGTATAATGTACTACGCACTAGAGGAGACGCCTCAACTAGATTTTTTGTAACACACGTTTCGGTTCGTGCACTGAACCTCATTTAGTCTATGCCGAGCGGTTGCTGCGACATGACATATTTGAGTAAAGTTTTCTTGTCTAAATTATGCCTTCGTGTGCATTTAGATACTGTAGAAATAATTCAATAAATATAAGTAAAAGTCAAGGAGTGACTTTTCACCAGTAAATATAACTATTATCTTAAAAACACACATAATTTAATTATATTTTTTCCATTGCAATATGTCATCGCGGCGGCCATTTTTACGTGAATGTCAAAGAATAAAATGCTCAGACCAGACACTATCGACGTATTCAATGCTTGGCCACGAATCCTCTACATGCGAGTCAAAATTGATAGTAGGTTGTATAATATTTGCTTATCCGCTCGCTTGCTTTCGATTTCAAGAAAACCGTCGAGCTTTGCTCGTGACATTTGACCTAAACACTCGGCGGAGCCGCCCCTCATTAAAACTTGATTTACAATCGATACGAGAGACCTAGCGTAATTTTGTTTATTGTTTTGTGTAGACAAAAAGATGAGGAAAATAGTAACGTTTGTTATTTTGACAAAAGTTGAGTGTAAAATATTTTATAAGAGGCTAAAGTTAAGGTCGAGCATATTTTGCCGGTTTGTCGAATAACGTGAAATTGTGAAAAAGTTTGCGCGATAGGTATACAGTTTTTCTTCATTTTTATAAACTAGACTAGTTATTTGTACTATTGAACAAGAAACAATAACGATTGTGGTTAAAAATCGTCATTAAAAATAAAAGGACACAAAGCACAAAGAAACACAAAATGTCGGCCTCAAACTTCAATAATTAATTGTAAAAAAAAATTCGTCGGGTGATGTTGGAAACTTGCGTCTAAATGATAAACAATCTAATAATCTATGGTTTAAAGGCGTTTTAAAAGGACTTTACAGTCTTTAAAATAGAGTTTAGAGTTGTTTAACAAAAAATATATTTTGGCAACGATCGTTGCCGAGAGCAAGCGAGAGAGTTTTGGTTTTGGAAACAATCGTTGCCAGAAGCAAGCGAGTGGCAAGACAATTAATAAAAAAGTTAAAATGTGAAGATTGCATTGATAGTTTGACTATACTAAACTTCCACTTCACACATTTATCATAGGTACGTAATTTAATACGGCAAAGTGGTTTTGTCCTGAAATGTGATTTTAGTTAAATGTCCGTAAACACCTTAAAGCATTTAATTAGGAAAGAAGTATTTGCAAATTTGAATCAACATTTACTGAATCAGCCATCAACATTCAATCACAGATAAAATAAAGATTATTGTTAGTTTAAGTAAATTTTTATTTATTTTACTACATACGTATTTTGTACGTTACAATATCAAGTAGGCAGAATAATAACATTATGTCGCATCTGCACGTATTGATAGTAATCTATGAGAACATGACCCCCCCGCCTGCCCCGCTGTCATCAAGTGCGCGCACATTTTTTGTTCGAAATAGCTTCTCTATAGACCTCAATGGTTGACAATGGGGCAAAAAGTTTTAAGCATTCATGAAGGTCACAAATGGTATGACACGGACAATTTACAATTTGCGAGAGAAGTCGCGGGAATTGCTAACTGTATGTCAAACAATTACTCGATCGATATGCCTCCTCGTGTCTCTCTGTTTGTGCCTTTATTTAGAACCTACGTAGGTTTATTTAGCAAAGTAATGATGTTTGATTTGTAAGTTTGAGTTGTCTATGGTTTGCGCGCTTATTGCTGATTTATTTTTCTGCTGTTCATCATCATCATCATTATTATCCTATCCATATCCCTTCCTCTGTAAGCCATCATTTCAAAAGCCATCTTTTTTCACTAGTTCATCCATTATATTTTCATTTGTATCTTTACAGAAATTGCATCCTTGTTTCATTATTTTATACAATCATGATTCCTTCGAATACTCTGCAATCATAATTATTTATTTTGACATTGTTTGTATCTTATAGTTATTTATAAAGAACACAATTATTTCAGTTGTGATGTAGTCGTCCATCTAAATAAACATCAAATCTACAAGCAGATCGCGTGTAGATTCCTCATATTCACATATGTTACGATATTTGACACTTAACACAACATTAATGAATGGCCATCATCATTTAATGCTTTCGACGCCATTAACCTCACGTGCGTCAAATTAATTTGTCCAAAAATAAACGAAGTGATTAATGAGATACTCTATTATGAGATACTGTGTCTATGGGAGAATATTCCAACCTTCCTTGCTTTGCTCCCCCCGGCATAACTTGATGATGTATGGCGGTTGGTCGTCTTGTGTTTTGGTAACAGTCGAAATGGATCCGATTGTAATGGGTGTTAAAGCAGTTAATGAAAAATAGTTGTTCTCTCCGTCATTGCGATTTTTTTGTCATTCATTTTATATATCTCCACGCCCCCGTACTATATGCGTACTCAATGCTTTCATCACATCATTTTTGAATGCGTTACATTACTTACATTGAGTCCTATCATAAAACGCAACAATTTTTGGGTAGAATTACCTACTTAGTTTGATGTACAGAATGCATGGTTGACGGCTGCGTAAAGGGTTCGTTAACACATCGTCATCTGTTTGTGCAATATCTTTTAGATTCATTTTCTTGTTACTCTATGGGATGATTTAACTGTTAGCTTTCGGGGAGTATACATGTTTAAAAGTTATGATAGGACCAAAATGATATAGTTTGTCATCAACCTATTTCAGAATCCATTTAGTTAATTTAATAGTATAGTTTCCTTGAGCACATCCCAATGAAGCCGATAAAGCAAAAGATATCAAGATAAGATAAATCAAAAGTCGTTAAATCTTTGCTCTTGGAAAAGTTAGTGTAACAAAGATAGAGAGATCAGTTAAGATAAATGTTGATAAAGTATAGGTGCAGTTGCCATTGCCGGCATTGTTACGTCTCAAATACAAGTGTGAGTCATGGACAGTCATACATTACTGACAGAGGTATATTTATATATATACGTGCTATGATATTATGATGAGGTTCATATTTTGATATGTAGAAATTACAGTTTTGATGTACAATTAGAACGTGACCGTTTAAAAAAAAAAAACTAGGCGGAGCTAAAGTAATGGCGGACGTACTGCTGGGTTCAATACTTGCATCAACGACGGGAGTTAAAATCACAATAATACAGAGATACTAAATTAATTAGGCAATCATTTGTGTTGCTTCGCTTGGAGTTAGTAAAATAGAATTAAGACTTTCACGAGAGTTTGACCGATACTCTCACTCTGTCCTTAAGTTAAATGTTATCTTAGCGATAAAAAGCTAGTATAGAAAAACAGAAAAAGCGAGTAGCGGTGGCCCAGTGGTGTCGGCCCCGACTTACGAACAGTAGGTCGTGGGTTCGAACCCAGGCAGGCGCATTACTTTGTGTAATTTATTTCATCACCGCTGCTCTCAAAACGGTGAAGGAAACATCGTGAGGAAACCGGCATGTCTTAGAACCAAAAAATTCGAAGACATGTGACATCTGCCAATCCGCACTGCTGGGCCCGCGTGGTGGATTATAAGCCCATCCCTCTCCTAAAAGAGGAGGCCTGAGTCCCTGCAGTGGGAACATTATAGGCTGATGATGATGATGATGATAGAAAAACATACTTAGATATTTTCCATATTTAATTATTAACTACTAAAACGACGTCTTTATTTATTTATTTCTAAGTAATTCACGCTAAAAGACTTCAACGTAAAATTCCCACGCCAAACCACTGATTTAAGCCTATTAGGGCTCTTTAATTCAAAGTTAATTATAAACTAACATAATTCATTTACCAGCAACTGTTAAGGGGTTTCTGAGAAATCACTAGCTACTATAAATAGTGTACAGTCGACAGCACAATAAACTACCACAATCTGTCAGATTTCTTTAATAGATTTTCAACTTTATCGGTGAAGCCTAAGGTTCAAGGTTGATTGGGATAATTTGACAGTTTTTGGGTAGTTTGATACGCTGGCCTCTGTGTATTAATGATCCCACTTTGGGCAAAGACCTCATAAAATTACATAAGCACGTAATTGATGTTATAACGATGTCTGAGTGCGTCCACAGCGTCCATCTGTTAGGGTGTGTTTACATTGGTAGAGTTAATACTCAGGGCTAGTAAGAGGTTAGTAACTGGGGCAGTAACGGTGTTTCAGTTCTCTCTCTACTACACCATCATTATCATTAGGTACTTGAACCTGTAAACGATTCATAAAAAGACAGTTAAAATACAATACATTCTTAAAAGGAATCTGTGGGTTTAAAATGGCTACTTTAGCAGTTGCGTTAAAATTCGTAAAAGTAATTGCATCTGTGCTTCCTGTGACCATTTAACAAACTTGAACGCAATTCATATTATTTTCCTATTATGTTTTGTGGCCATTTTAGACCCCAGATATTGCTTGGCTATAGCAGTTCCTCCCAGACAGGGGATTGATATTTGATGTTAACTTTGCTTTTTGTAGGTACCTACTGCACTTATTTTGCTTGTACCTTCAAGTCAAGCTTGACTGCCAGTTTTTCTAGCAATGTAATTAAATCACGTATTAGGTAGGTACTTGAAATAATGACTCATTCTCACAGTATACAATACAGACGCCTGCATATCAAGCTACTACTTTATCACTATCGATTTTCAACTTTATTGCTAAAGGATGAGGTTTAAGGTTGATTGAGCATTGACAGTACCGGGTCACTTAATGTGCTGGCGACTGTACAAGTCACTTTACGATGAACTTTTTTGTTTTTTTGGGCTTGTAAATCATCAAATGACTCCTCCCGCTCAGGGCAGAGCGGTGGAGTGTCAGACATCTACTGACTAAAAACCACCCTTGTTCCTTCTTAGCCCTTTGTGTCGAGGCCGCGGTTTCTCTTTAGAACAACCCGGAGCCTTAACGATGAACTTAAATTCCATTTCGATAGATACTTGCCGGCTCATCACTCAAGAAGACCGAACTGTTATCAATATCACACCACAAGTCGTTAAACTTTATGACATGCTTTGGTTTAATATAGAAAATATCATGGTATAACCGGCCAACGAACCGGTAATGAGTATTTGATGGGCATACTTCGTTCTTCACATTCCTTATGGCATGGTGGTGGTATGGTTCAAAAACTTTTGAAAGTCAAAGTAATTTGATAGAATATCTAACGCACATCTAAATTATTGACTGATTTTTAACTATGATTTGATCTAGATGTTTGTTTACAAAGAAATAATTTGTTATTACCTAGTAATTTTGAGGAAAAGGTTAATGTTTACTTATTCACGTGGGTCATCATCAGCCTAGCCTTTTACCATCTATGCTGGGGTCGGCTTCCAGTCTAACCGAATTCAGGTGATCTGACCTTCACAACCCAGTTAGTACTCGGTAATACGATACCCCTTGGTAAGACAGATTGTCAGTCTTTCGGGCCACTGACTGCCTGTAAAGACTGTCAAAGTCGTCAAACATCTACTAAGTAATGACAGCCGGGACCAAAGGCTTAACGTGTTGTCCTAGGCACAGAGGATACTCGGAACGGTGGTCACCCATCACCGGACCGATCTAGGCAGCCACGGTTTTACCTGAAACCTTCATATACGGAGTTATGAAAAATCTGTTGGTAATTAGTCAAATAGACACCTAATTATGTCTACTTTATCTAATTTACAGAATAAACCCAATTTGTGGCACTTTAAATCAATAATCCACTTGATATAATTAGTCCTTCTTTTGTCCTGACATTGCTCCTATGGCTTCAAACAAACGTTCAGGCTATTCAGCTGGCTCGGCTGGAATTAGGACAGTCTGTAGACTGACTTAGTAAGTGCCCAAGCAAATGTGGAAATCATGTGTATTTTCCTTATGTCTTTAGTAAGTAGATACATTAAAGGTAAAATAAATAGTTTATTCGAAGTAGGTAAAATTGTAAATGTAATTAATATTCTCTACAAAAATCTTAAAATTAATTCATGGGAAACACATGTGACAACAATTACCTTCAAAAAGTATTTGTTCTCAAAATAAATTTAAAAAAAAAACTCGGTAAATGCAATTTTGATTGTAAGATTAGTCTAGTTTAACTTAAAGTCATTTCAGTAGGCCATTTATGAGAGGTAGTTGGCATACTTGACCAGCGATCCCAATTTATAAGAATCGATACAGTTTCATGTGCCCCCATTACCCCATTAATGCTAGAACTACCTACGAAAACATACATGTAAATATCGTTCTAATTGACTTTATATCGCATTACTTATTCACGCATGATTAACTTAAAAAATGATATTCCACGAAAGCAGAACAAGGGCGCCTACTTTGACATTATGAATAATTAAGTTTCAGGTTTCATTCAGTGTTTTATATAATCAATTATCATTAAATATTCATTGTTTTGGTAATAAACTTACAACAACATGGTACTTGTACCATAATTGATATAAAATATGTGTAAGTAAACTGTAAACAGAAGGAAAACTGAAACCTTTTAACATTGTAAGAGGAAAATAAGAAGTGTATTGAACATAACATAAAATCACGCGAGTAATCCCCGAAGGGTTGTGTTTTTTTTTTTATAATTATAAATGGGCTTGCTCTTGACTTCAATCTTGCCCTAGGGGCAGAGATGATGTCGACGATGGAACGAGCTTACCCAGTAGAAGCCTGTTTACTCGCGACTTAAACAGATTAGGGTTACTTATATGAACTCGGAAAAACCGACGCAGGATTTAGTATTTATTTATATTATTTTATAATTAGTATATATACCCACATTTCACCAGTCTTGTTTAAGTTACATAGAGTAGAACTTGTTGCCATCAACCGGGAACAAATACAGACTTCGTTATTCTCGGTGGATATACCCAATAACACTTTCCCAATCTCGATCTGCATCGAACCCAGGGCCTTATGCACAGCAATCGCGCTTGCGACCACCAGACCATTTAGGTAAATGTTCTGAAGTGTATTTTAATTACTTATAAATTGCGGTTTTCCTGATAGTAAACGATGTAACATATGTATAAATGCCGTCAAACTATATAAGAGTGCTTTGACCTCATTGAAATAATTCGAAAAGCAATAAAATGTTAAGGTTTGTGGAGCACAATGGAGCTCCGTCTCAAAAGGGTCTCGCTAGTTCATTGCTTGCAAGTACCATATTAACCTAGATTTGATCTCCAATTAAGTCTGACAAAATATACTAACTATTATAAGAATTGGGCATATCGCAAACAGAAATTGCGAGTTTTCGACCTTAGTTCGCGTGAAACTATCAAAAATATATTAAGTTACCATTTTGATTCGGATTTTGTTACCAATTTCAAGATATTTTTTTTTCACTGATTCGTAATTATTATTCTAAAATAACCCATCAACTATTTGTCAGTAAAAGTCCCATCAAAATCGGGCTAACCCTTTTGGAGATTAGCCGAAACGAAAAAAAAAATATGTCGGGGCTGCGGATTATCGAAAGAGATACCGCGGCCTCGGCACAAGGGCTAAGAAGGAACATGGGTTGGTTTTTAGTCAGTAGAAGTCTGACACTCCCTTCCGCTCTGCTGCCCAAGAGTGGGGGGGGGTTATTTGATGATTTTCCACCCACCAAAAAAAAGGCAAAAAAATGTAAAAAAAAGTTTTTGTTAGTCTTGTACCGTATGTATAAAAATGTGTTGTTTCGTTGTTACAAACATATTTCAATTTGTATTTATTTGTACAGACGACATAGACAATAATTGACAACTTCTGTTTTGTTTCAGTGGTGTGTGAAAAACGGTGCACCGAACGGTACACCTGCAATGCTGAAGTACATTTCAGTATAGCTTAAATAAATAAATATCCGTTTCACATTCATTGTTATTTTTTTTTTATTTTTTTTTTTTAAACTTTGCCCCACACTAGGAATTTCTCCTGTATCGTGGGTGCGTTCACAAACATATAATCTGACATACACAAATACCCAGACCCGAAACAACTATCTGCAGGTCATACAAATATTTGTTCCGTGCTGGGTTCGAACCCGCGACACGCAGCGCAGCAGTCCAATCGCTTAGCCACTGCGCCAACCATGCCGTCAAATAAATAAATAACATACACACATTACACACTTCACATAGAACATACCTACTTCTTAATAGAAGTATTCCCGTTAGAGCACATTAAAAAATATTCAACTTTATTCCCTTTTGAGCATTTATTTTAGAGCACCACGTTAATATATAGGTTGATGCTCTATTGGGAATACCTTTGGTGCTAAGCATAGGTACTCTAAAATAGGTGTTCAAACGAGAATACTCCGTTATTTAATACTACATACTATTGTGAGGTTTATTTTGCTGAACCCTGAAACAAATGTTTCATTACACAACAGTAAACTTAGAAAAAGATACGAAATACAAACACAGCAATCATAATCACACACATAACATAGCTATGCATATTGAAAATGTCTATTTTAAAATGTTTTTGCACAGACTTGTGAAGTTGTGACATAGGAGTGTCTACAAACAGGCGATCAGGAAATAATGCGCACTTGGCAGTAGTCGTATGGTAATGTCTACTAATTTGTGCCAACGCGACGAATGTGGCGAGTAACGTGGCATGCATGTGCAAATTGCATTACTAAATGTATCGTGGGATGTGAATTCAATATCGGTTTTTGTGTGGTACTGTTCAAATGATTCTGCTAATCATCTTTTCTTCTGTCGAGCCTTTATTTTACTATTGGTAAGACTGGTTATGAGGAGCTCTTGGCTAAATAATAACAGCTGTTCAGGTATAGATCTTCAGGTTTAGCCGTGCTGGCCTAGGTTGGTCCGTAATTAAGTGATCAGCATCCACGCATACACAGTTTTCTCTGTACCTCGGAAAGTACGTTATGCCGTTGATCCCGGTTGAGCCGTCTTTGACAGTCGTTACACGTCTGTGGCCCGAAACTCTTACAACCATGGTTCCCGAGTAACGTAGGGAAATCGGTATGTAATTATGGTCACCCATCCACCAACCGGTAAGCATTGCTTAACCGAAGATCTACAAATGCATGTATTGAGATCCTTAAGCCACGAGCACGACCCCGTCCAAAGGAAGCAGAATCAATATAAGATAATAAATTATTGTCAAAAATGACTCAACACTCGATGAAGTTACACCAAGGCGACATGTAGATATTATGTGGTAAGAAATTAATTTAATTAAGAAAGAGATTGTAGTCATAAAACGTGGGTAGTTAAGTAGCTTTAGAGAGTTATCGTTTTAGTTAACTTTGACATAAAAACTAGATTTTTCGAAATACAAATGCTGAGTGAATTTTGGTGGCATTCTGTGGTTTCTGCCTACGCTCATGGGTAAAAGGCATGAGTTTATGTATGTTGCCCGAAATTCGTCCTTATTTACTTAAACAATAAGTACCTTGAAGACGAAGAAACCTGCAAAGTAGCGGCTGGTGGAAACAATGGTGTTTTCTCAGGTGTTTCATTCACGTCAGAAACATTATTTTTTCATTATAATATAAATTGACGTGAAAAAATAATTATTACCACACGTCATAAACTATACGAGCTTTTTTAAAATAATAGCTCTTACAATTTATAATGTTGACGTTAGCTACATACGTATCAAAGGTAAGTGTTAAATACATTTATGAAAATCTACGCAGTACGAACATAACAAAAAATGAACATCCGTAATTGGCTGTAAGTTTAAATTATACCTATTATTAATTATACCTATTATAGGATTTTGTGAACAATAAATAAATAAATAACTTATTGCGCCTGTAATCCCCGAATAGTTGTATAATAAACCATTATATACTATACCACCTGAATTTCAACAGTTATGGCTCAAGTCTCCTGCCATAGGGAGGCAGCCTATTGCCATCAACCAATCACACATCCAAATTCTGAGCTGCAGATGGCAAAACCAAAACACCAATAACTCTTTGTAAAACCTAGGCGTCTAAAACGCCCACTTTAGCAGATCATAATATGAATTGCATTAAAAAGCGTAAAAAGGACCTTTCATAATATTAACTGAATCTGTGACCATTTAGGAAAATAGACCATAATAGGAAAATAATACGAATTATTATATTTATTTTATTTACGTTTAAATTCGTAAATTATTCAGACCCCCTGGGACCTAGAACCTGGGACCTCATGTTCAGCAGTTAGGGTTTGCTCGTTTGCTATGAAAATAAAATTCATAAAACAATGCAAGTGAATCTAGACATCTAAAATTCAGTGGCGTCGTTTTACCTTGACTTTATCGAATAACCGATCAATATACGATTGCAGACTGTAAACTGTGAAGTCAATTATATCTATGATACCTCTAGACATGAAATGTTGCGTTTCGTTTGCTTGAAAACTTGACTTGGTACTGAAATTGAAGTTATCGCAGTAGAATTTGTACCAGAAATCCATAGGTACACACACCGTGAACCTTATGTATGGGATTTTCTGTCGGAAAATTTCTGCATTTTGGTTTTTAGGCAAATCTACCTCAGGCAAATAAACTTTAGATCCAGGAGTTTTTGTTGGGCATTCTCTGTGACTGAATTTCAGATCATCATCATCCATTGCCCGACTTCTTCCCAATGCTGGGTACAGTACAGGCTTCTCTTTGGTTATGTCAAGCTCTCTTTTCCCGTCCTTGGACGGCGATAATCCTTATCCTTACATAGTATAAAACAAAGTCGCTATTTTTGTCTGTTTGTCTGTATGCTTAAATCTTTAAAACTACGCAACGGATTTTGATGCGGTTTTTTTAATAGATAGAGTGATTCAAGAGGAAGGTTTTAGTATATAATTTGAACGACATCCACGCGGGTGAAGCCGCGGGCATCAGCTAGTTATTCATAAAACATTTTATTATTTAGTTTAAAGAACCTATATAATAGAATATATGTAATGTAAGAAGGTGAGTATAAAAAAGGCGTCGGTAGTTCTGTACCTCTATAAATTTTTCAAACAATAATGCAGTGGATAAGGATTCAAAGTTGAATTTCCAATCAAGGTTACGTTACTGCGCCTGCATTGTTTAGTCTTTAACAACTCATTCAAAGGTTTTATGCAAATATTTTTACAACATGTGGAAAGGAATCCAACCAGTTCTTTATCGAGAAAAAGAAATACTGTCCACTTGCACCAAATGCCACTAAAATAATGCGTTGTGTGAGTTTGTGAGCAAAACGTGTTTCAAACATTGGCATGTTTCTGTCAATCGTTTGAAGATGATAGACACAGAATGATGTTTCCAACATGGTTTTACCCGACTGCAGCTAAACCCAAAAGGGGGGTTCTGCGTTTGACCTTTATTTATATAGCTCCGTTTCTTTGTGTCTCGTTTCGTTACTCCTAAACAGATTTAAGTTGTGAGATTAGTCTTGTTATCTTAATGGTGTCAATGATTCCTTAGTAAAATATATTCTTACACCGACCTAATAAACTAGCCGACAACCGTAAATAAACTGTTAAATGACAGTTAAATGAGTTCTTCTTCTTAGCGTGTCGATGACAATTTAAATTGAGTCGGCCCAAAATTGAAGATCTGATACAAACGGGCCGTAAACGGAAAAGGTTAAATATCTTTCGCAAATATGATATAACAAGCAAAACTAACAAATAAAGTGTAAAGTGGTCACAGTTATTGCGTAACCCAAGGATCGCGTGACCAGTGACCACCATAACAACCATAAGCCATGGTGTGTGGACGTTACCACACCGATGTAACCGATGTAACTGTATCCCAACTGTCATGGAACGGAAGTGGGCGGTTTAGTGCGAGGGAACAACTCGATACAGGCCTGATTGCACTAAACAGTCATGTACCGATATCCCGCCAGAACATCGGGTATCGTCTTACTGGGTAGGTATTAGTGACAGGCGATCATTTAAATATAAGCATTAATGATTATTTTGTAAATGTTACACCATATTACATTCTCTTAATGGTTAGTAGGTTCTCTTTCTACATTGCGCTTACATTTAGAAGCAACATTATTGTACCCAGGATTTACTTGATTTGAAAAGAGTGTCCATGGAGTTTCTTGCCCATTCTTCTCCATAAGATCTACGATTTTGGGATGGGCAAGTACAGCCCATTCACAGGTAGACTAGACTGAGGCAGCTCACTATGCAAAAGTCGGTCACGGGCTCACGGCCCACGGGTCTGTTCTATTCCGTATTGGCCTGTAATTATCTCACTGTAGGTCAAAGAAATCTACATAAGAAAAAACTAATGTTTTGTGCCCGTTGGTGATTTTTCCTTATTTTGGAGTAGGTATCAGTGGTATCACGGTGAATATGATATTCCCAAACTCTTAAGGCGTCATTATTTTACTCCGCCCTTAGCCTCCATCACCATGCACGCTTTCTAAAATACCTCTCAGTCTTTTGTCCCATACATAAGTGCAGGTTCTTCCCCACGATACCTTTCTAAACAGTCTCTTCAGTCAGTGATTAACGTTTATACTTGGTTTGAATAACGTAAATGATGTTCATTACAATTTGGGTTAATGCTAGTCATTAAAGGTGGCAAGGAGATCTTCTTATCGACTGATGTTTATGTAGCCGGTTTTTGAGGTCATTCATTAATGAAGGATGTAGATCTGGCTACCGTTACTATAAAGTCTACACACGACGTTTTACCTGATATGTGTATTTTAAAAGTTGACTAACCACCACCAGAAGAGGGATAACTCCGGAAATGTAAAATACTTCAAGTTTTTCCGCATCTTACAACAAAATACAAACAAATTGCCGACAGACAATAACCAAATGAAGACAAATTGACAGTTAACTATGCAAATGTCCCACAGCTAGGTCAAGTTGAAACAATTTACCTCGACTTACTAAAACAACGCTTAATTCCTTCGAAAGGCATCCGACATTCTTTCTCTCTCACACCTTTGTTGATAAAGCAGGATAGCAAGAACTGCGCTCGTAATCTCATGGTAAATCATTTGAATCGTATGGCATGCGTGTGCGCAACTCACAATGGGTGATAAGAACTGAGTCACAGTGAGAGAGCTGCTTTTACAGGTATTTAATGCACGTGTCCCGATTGTGATGACATTTCTAGACTGCGAGAAAGCTTTATTGGAAAGCAATGTAATGAATGGGATCGATTGTTCTGTTATTATTATCATAATAGCTGTTATTATCATATTGATCGAGAAATACTTTATACACTTAGAAAAACATACTTGAATAGAGATGGGATACGGGTTTTAATTAAATGGCCTGACTTACTACTCACCTTCTTTTTTCTTCTTCTTCTTTCTTAAAAGAATTCAGACATATTTTATTTGAGACAAATTGTTCTAAAGTGTCACGATAGGAGACATGATAGAAGCTATCAAAGTTGAAGTCCATTCACATAACTTTGATTTGATTAGCCTCGGACTAAACGTGTATCAATCGATACTGGCATCAAAACATAGAATTAGGTTTTATGAGTGGCCACTATTTTTATGTAAAATCAAATAGCGTAAGTTAAACCGGCCAGGCTTCATACAAAAATCATCTAACATCTTTTTACCCGACTGCGGCGAAGCCCAAAAGAAGGGTTATTTATACAGTTCAGTTTTAACTACTGACTATCGGTCAATTTCATGCAATCGAATTTTACATTTAAAAAAAATTCTATGGGATTATTATTATTTATTATGAGCCTATGTTGTCCCACTGCAGGGCAAAGGCCTCCCTTCCCTCTTTCCATGGCATAGAAAATGGCATATCTTTCTATGGCATAGAAAAGCTAAATTCCTCAGCGACCACAGACAAGCTAGCTCTACAGCTCTACATCTAATAGAGAATGCGGGTCATGGAAAAATCTTAGTCTAAAAGGAATTTTATACGAGGCTTCACAAGTATTGTTTCTTTGATTGTTGGCTCTACAATTTGATTGTTTTATTTGGTTGGTATGGGGCTGTCTGTTGTAATTGTGGTTGCAATATTATATATCTCTTATTATAACGTATTTTAAAGGACAAGCTAAGTCAGAGGTCAATGGGCGGCATAAAAACTATGACAACAGGCTAAGCTTTACCCCACGATACAGAAAGAAGGTTCTCAAAGGGAAGGCGTAGATCGGGGCGAAAGAGATACCACGGCCCCGTACAAAAAGAGCAAAAAAACCGGTTAAGGGCGTGTCGGGCCACGCTCAGTGTAGGGTTCCGTAGTTTCCCGTCCGTCACAATACGTGTTCCCACTTATGAGTTTAAAGGTGGGTATCCATTGTTTTTTTTTTACATATATAATTATGTACTTACCTATTTTTAATATTTTTTTTCACTTTCAAAATGATTTTCCTAGAAAGTCCTTATAAAGTTCTACTTTTCAGATTTTTTTCATATTTTCTAAACTTATGGTTCAAAAGTTAGAGGGGGGGGGGACACACACACACACATTGTTTTTTACTTTTGGAGCGACTATTTCCGAAATTATTGACATACAAAATAGTACATTGTAATACAAGGGCCTAAAATGACCCATTATATACGAGGTAGTTTTACTACCGAGCTTTAGCGAGGTAGTAAATAGGAACCGAGTTATAATGGGATTTTAGCGCCGTGTGTTACACTGTACTTTTCACTACGATTGCGAGAAAATAAAATAACCATGTTCAATATGAGTTTATTTTATTAAAAATTTAATTCAATTTAATAATACAATTCCAAAACCGGCCAATGCCTTTTTTTTATTTCTTCTGTAGCTGCAATGCAACGCACACATTCTACCAAAGAGTTCGGCATTCAGCGCGTTTAGTTCCATTTTTAAAAATAAAACATTTTTTTTTACTTGAAACTACATCACGCACCAGCTGGCTGAACAAGTTGTCGTACGAGATTTACTTTTAGCCCTAGGGCAAAATATGCAATTTTAGGCCCGCTCTGGTATGCTATTATGACGTTCTTTTTGAGCAAGAGGAGTGAAAATGATTTTAGTAAACCCCTATTCATTTTTAAATACCTTTCCAACAATATATCACACGATAAGGTTGAAATTAAAAAAAAAAAAAAAAAGTGTGGCACTCGGAGACTGCCGCGGTAAATCATAGCATTTTTTATCAACTTATGCAATAATAGGTATAAATAATTAGTAATTAAGTGTAATTACACACCAAAATAATTATTCATTAAAAAAATTTGAACAAAAATAACGATATTAAGAGTTTGATCTTCGAATTTCGCGCGATGTACATTATATAAATCAAAACTAACCTTCATAGACTAACTAAGCTAGTAAGAAACTCTATGACAGAAAATTTAAAAGAAAAAGTATTGTCAGCCTAACGTAAGTGTCTTATCATTGAAAAATATGAAAATTATTTATTTTATTTTAGATATTTTATAAGAAAACGTTTTAGACCGATTCGCAGAATAGTAATGCAAAAACCAATAAAACTTATGATAGATGCGTACTAATAATAAAATGAATGTAATATAGAGTACTCTCTTCACTCATTATCTTTCACTATTTTTTCGTGACTTTCTTCATTAATAAATGCACTTTGTTTATTCATATTTAAAACACTTTGTACACAAATTATACGAGTAATAATATTTTAGAAGGAGAAAGCAGAGAGACAAAACAGAAAAACTTTACACCTTTACAACCTTTACAACGTGAGGTTATAAATTATTTAATTTGACAACCTCAGTTGACAACCTTGTTATTTTCCGTAACCATAGCAACCTGGTTGAGTACTGAATACTGAATCCCGAATATTTTCGTTAGGAAATCTCTGGATTCGCTCTCCACGATCAACTCAAGGCCCGCGATAGAATCTATGCAATAGATTAAAATCACTTCCCACTTTACATAGGGGGGCTACCCTAATAAAACATTTTTTTACAATTTTTATTTTACCACTTTGTCGGCGTGATTGATACACATAGTGGTACCAAATTTCAGCTTTCTAGTGCTAACGGTCACAGAGATTAAGCGAGGACGGACGGACGGACAGAGAGACATGGCGAAACTATAAGGGTTCCTGGTTGACTACGGAACCCTAAAAAGGAACATGGGTGGTTTTTAGTCAGTAGAATTCTGACACTCCCTACCGCTCTGCCGAAAGTGGGACGAGTCATTTGATGATTTCCTACCCTCCAAAAAAGGCGTATATTATTTCTCAGGAAATGTAAGATTAATACTAAAACCATGTTAGGTCTACTTAAATATGTAATCAATTTCCTTCTCTATGTATAAATAATTAGAAAGCTGGAAACGTAATAGACATGAATAAAAAACAGCTTTGGTTGACAAAATTATGGTGATTTTCTACCAATGACGTAATGAGCCGTGGGTGAGTGGGTAAAGTAATGACGATTTGTTTAGGAACGAACTATTATTGTTTGCTGATGTAAGCAATAAAAGGTTAATGTTTTTTTTTCAGCTAAAATGTTACTTCAACAGTCATTTGTTTTATGAATTGTTTTCTGTTTGGTATCGATTTTTGACCTACCCCTTTTATTTGTGACATGCCAAAACATCGAGATTCCACAGCGGAGTGAAATATTAATTGATATGTCGATTCTCTAAATAATGACGCATATCACATAAACATCTATTGTGTGGTTTTAAATAAAAACTACGTGAGTTTACGTGACCCCACAGATTTGCGCAGATACACATGCTGAAAACTGAGATTGACAATCGGTTTCATTCAGTGCACAGTCACGCACGAGCAATAATAATGTATACACTTGGGAAAATTCGAGGGAGATTTTCTCGCGGAATAACTATTGCAACTTTGATTTTAAGATGTATATTTTGATTATTGTGTGGGTATCAAAACAGTATGTCTCTAACTACATAAAATGACAATTAAAAGATTAGAAGAAAGAGTCGCTACGTTTTAAACATGTTAGTGTTCGTGATTGTACCTACTACAAAAAAAAACGTGTGGCACTCGGGAGACTGCCGCGGTAAATCTATTGCATAGCATTTTTTATCAACTTATGCAATAATAGGTATAAATAATTAGGTATTAATAGTGTAATTATACACCAAAATAATTATTAATTCAAAAAATTTGAACAAAAATAACGATATTAAGAGTTTGATCTTCGAATTTCGCGCGATGTACATTATATAAATCAAAACTAAACTTCATAGACCAACTAAGCTAGTAAGAAACTCTATGACAGAAAATTTAAAAGAAAAAGTATTGACAGCCTGACGTAAGTGTCTTAACATTGAAAAATATGAAAATTATTTATTTTATTTTAGATATTTTATAAGAAAACGAATCGTTTTAGACCGATTCGCAGAATAGTAATGCAAAAACCAATAAAACTTATGATAGATGCGTACTAATAATAAAATGAATGTTTATAGAGTACCTACTCACTCCTCACTCATTTTCTTTCACTATTTTTTCGTGACTTTCTTCATTAATAAATGCACTTTGTTTATTCATATTTAAAACACTTTGTACACAAATTATACGAGTAAGAATATTTTAGAAGGAGAAAGCAGAGAGACAAACAATTATTTAATTTGACAACCTCGGTTGACAACCTTGTTATTTTCCGTAACCATAGCAACCTGGTTGAATACTGAATCCTGAATATTTTCGTTAGGAAATCTCTGGATTCGCTCTCCACGCTCAACTCAAGGCCCGCGATAGAATCTATGCAATAGATTAAAAGTATTTTCTTTTTATTGAAAAAGGAAACACTCTACTATACCAATTGATCGAATTTCATGACGCATGATAGTTCCGCGGAATACGCTACTTAATGAAGAGCTCACATTCATAATTAAATAATTTAATAACTATCACTTTCTTGTTAAAACGGGAATTATGAAGCACTTTAATTGTTTTAATGGTTCTAAAGCCTAATTAATGAAGAATTATAATAGTAGTAGGTGTATCAAATTATCAGTAGTAATACATAGTTATCGAAATTATCAGATTAATTAATCAATATAGTTTCGTAATTCCCACCAATTCGATTTGCCAACTATTACCTAAAAAGTGTGTTACAAAACATGACTATAAGCGATTAAATAGAGCAATAGTGTAGCTTGTAACTTTTCATCAGTGAAAGAATTTCGGAAGATTAATTGTTTCAGAGATTACCTCTTACATCCAAACTTATTTATGATATTAATATGCATGGAAATTTTCAGCCTAATTAAATTATGTATGTTAATGAGTCATTAGTTTATGCCTAGCCATTTCTCAACTATGTTGGGGTCGGCTTCCATTCTAACCGGATGCAGTTGAAAACCAGTATTTTACATGGAGTGCCTGCCTATCTGACCTCGACAACCTAGTTTGTACTATGATAGGTACTGTAGAGGATTGTGGGACTCCAGGATTGGGGAATATTAATTAAAACACTGAGCGGACGTGTGGTCATGCTCGAGATACGAGAGTCTATATATTTTTATAAAAACCACAGATAATCTTCTATAATAAGATTGATGTCACAGATAACATAATATTCTACATGCCCTTTCTTAAAAATATAAAGGCAACACTGAATTTGTTAGTTGACATAAATTTGACATTGACTAATTATGACATGACTTGACATTGACGTTAATGACATTTCTATAACGTAAATAAACATTAGGACAAACTATATACATAACCTTAAAAATTGAATTAAATTGACATAATAAATTTACATTCATTTTTATAAATCTAGTCTTTTTCTTGACTTTAATAATCTCCCTTTGGATGAGTATCTTAACTCCGGTGTATTTGAACTTATACTTATATCTAACATTTCAGGTAAGTCTTGACTATCACACTGTGACTGACTTAACATTTCATTTTCTGACAAATATTCATTATTTTGTACATCATCATTAACTTCTACAAATATAGGAGACTGTATCCTACTTTTATTCATTACATTTGACTTATCCAATTGTATTGGACTTTCATCATTAGATGACTGACTTGACTCGGCAGATGCATAAGAATCATCAAAATTTACAATTTGTTCCTCATTACTTTTTCTTCTACAATATAGATACTCAGGAATATAATAATGATGCCTCTCTGTATCCTCCTTTTCTATCTGACTTGACTTGTATGATTTTTGATACGATTTATTATAAGACTTGGACGACTTGTGACTAGAATGATTAGCATTATCATTGCTATTTTCCAATATTTTTTTGGTATTTTCCTTTGACTGTGACGATTTATAACTATTTTGTGACTTTGACTGTGACAGATTTGACTTAAATAGCTTAATATGATGTGTGTTTCTTCTATAGATTGTCCCATTACTATCTTTGACTAAGTACGATCTTGGAAAGTTAGTTTTTGATAAAATAACACCTTTAGACCATGTTGCATCCTTGGGACTTCTCTTGAAAAATATTATGTCATTTGACTGAAATTGTTGAGGAGATACAGCATTTTTATCATAATATAATTTTCTATTTTCCAAGTTTTGTGACTTATTTTTTAAATGACTTGAAAATTGAACTACTTTTGGCTTTAAATTACTTGTTGTAGTAGGCAATTTTGTTCTCAGTTTTCTTGACATAAGTAATTCTGAAGGTGATTTGAGATTACCTCTTGGGGTATTTCTGTATTGTAACAGACCAATATAAAAGTCTGTACCTGACTGTTCACATTTTCTGAGAATATTTTTGACAATTTTTACAGATACTTCCGCAAGACCGTTTGATCGAGGAAAGTGAGGACTTGACATGATATGTTGAATATCCCAGTCTTTTGTGAAATTTTGAAATTCATGAGAGTTGAATGGAGGGCCACCATCACTTACTAATTGCAATGGAATACCGTGTCGTGAAAAAATTGACTTGATTTGATTAATGACTGTATAACTTCTAGAATCTTGATTTAATTGTGCTATTTCGATGTAATTTGAATAATAATCAACAACTATTAAATATTTTTTACTTTTGTAATCAAATAAATCTGTAGCTACTTTTTGCCATGGTAAAGAAGGTTGTTCATGAGATAATAAAGTTTCCTTTGTTTTATTTGAACTAAATGTCATGCAAGTTTCACATTGTTTTATTTTCATTTCAATATCATGATAAATATTAGGCCAAAAAACAGTTCCACGGGCATGATTTTTAGTTTTTTCTATGCCCATGTGTCCTTCATGTAAAATTGAGAGAATTTCAGAACGTAGAGATTTAGGTATAATGACAGACTGATTTTTGAAAACTAGATCATTTACAACATGAATCTCATCTCTAATGTTCCAATAGGGTAAAACAATTGAATCACATTTTTGCTTGCAATTAGGCCATCCTGACATAAAGTATTCTTTTAGTTTTTGGAGTGACATATCAGATTTTGTATGAGACATGATTTTTTCTTGTTTTTCTTTAGTAATTGCCAAATTAGAAGTTAGTAAATTTACTTGACAAACTATATTACTATCCAACTCATCAAAATTAAATTTTTCAATATTAGTTTTTGATATGGGTGCACGAGACAAAGTATCAGAGACATACATTTCAGTACCTTTTGATATGAAACGTTAAGATCATATGACTGTATAGCTATCATCATTCTTTGAAGACGAGGTGGGACATCAGAAAGTGATTTCTTGAACAAAGTTACAAGAGGTTGATGATCAGTTTCAACATAAGTTGTTTTTCCATAAATATATTGATGAAATTTCTTGCAACCAAAAACTATAGCATACAATTCTTTTTCTATTTGGGCATAGTTTTCCTGAGACTTATTTAAAGTTTTAGATGCATATGCAATAGGATTTTGTCCATGAAAAATTACTGCTCCAACTGCATTTTTTGAAGCATCTACTGACAATCGTACAGGTTTGTTTACATCATAATGTACTAGGACAGGTGATTGACAAATAAGAGATTTTAATTTAGTAAATTGTTTTTCGTGATTAGGAGTCCACTGCCACATATTTTGTTTTTTAAGGAGTTCTCTAAGTAAAGTAGTTTCGTGAGCTAAGTTAGGTATATATGATCCAAGGTAATTTATCATACCAAGAAATCGTTGAAGATCTTTTATGTTTTCTGGTCTTGGCATTTTCATTATAGCTTCGATTTTTGACGTATCTGGCGAAATACCATTTTTGTTAAAAACATGACCCACATACGAAACTTCAGACTGTCCGAACTGACATTTTGATTTATTAAATTTTAAATTGATTTCTTTAGCTTTTTTTAAGACATTTTCTAATCTTTCATCGTGTTCACTTTGCGTAGAACCATAGACCAATATATCGTCGACAAATATAATAACACCTGGAAGTTCCCCAAGTAACTCGGACATTACTCTATGAAAAATTTCACCACTTGAACTTATTCCGTAAGGAAGTCTTAAAAATTTATATCTGCCAAACTGTGTGTTGAAAGTGCAAAGATCACTACTCTCTGGATCTAATTTTAGCATCCAGTAACCTGAATTAGCATCTAACTTTGAAAATATTGACGCATTCACTACCCTTGACCGCAAGTCATCAAATGTAGGGTATGGAAAATGAGGTCTTTTTATGGCTTTATTTAAGTTCCTAGGATCTAGACAAATACGTAAGTCACCATTGGGTTTTTCCACAGGTACTATGGAATTTACCCAGTCAGTAGGTTTAGTAACTTTTTCTATGACTTGTAGTCGCACCATTCGGTCTAATTCATTTTTGAGTTTTTGTTGTAGAGCATATGGTATTCTCCTAACTGGACAAATCTTTGGTGTGACGGTTGTATCTACTTGTAAATTAGGTAACACTATTTGGTAAGCAACCTAATCCTTCAAAAGTATCTGAATATTTGTTAATAAGTATTTGTACTGACCTTTGTTCTTTGTTAGTGGTTATCTTAGAAGTGTTTTGGGATAGTTCGAAAATACGTTTTACAATGCCACATTCTTCACATGTCCTCCAACCCAAAATTGTAGAACAGTTACATTTAACAACTATGAAATTGATTGGTTTGAATAGTTTGTGATCAAAAGAACATTCAAGTCTGACAGAACCTAAGTTTTCAATCAATTGACCTGCAAATGAAAATACTTTTTTGTTTGACTTTTCAATGAAAAAATTTTTCTTACACATATTTTCTAAACTTTTTAAAGTATCTAGTGAAATTACATTTATATCCGCACCTGTGTCAATTTGACATCTTATAATATTGCCATGAACATTCAATTCTAATTTCCAATTTTGTGAATTTGAATTACAATTAATTGAATTAATAATAAAATCATTTTGAGGGTAATCCAGAATAATATTACCATGAATATCATATTCATGACTATGCAATTTTTGTATACATTCAGAACTATTAATTGTACTTACATTCATATTGCTATTTTGATTTTTGTAGAAACAGTAATTGGCGAAATGGTTCATTTTCTTACATATATTGCAGATTTTGCCTTGTGCTGGACACTTGTACCGATGCAGCTGACCACATCTGTTACAGTTAGAATTATTTCTAATATTGTTATTGGACTTGCAATTGGCTGAAAAAGATTGTGCTGGACTGGACTTATATCGATTTTGACTAGAACTTCTATTTTCCAACGATTTTCTGTATGAAGTTATTGACCTTTTCTTTGAATTTTCTCTTTTTGATGGCTGGTTCTTGAAATATGTACTTCTGCTTTGACGAATTGATTGCACTTGTGTACTAGAATTATTATTAGCTTCATTTCCATTCTGTAATTTTCTAGACCTTTCCTGTGACAATTCCATATTTTTTGCAAATTGAACAGCTTCGTCAACATTCGTTATGTTTTGATTTTGCAATATTTGTTCCTTTATTTGAGTATTCTTTATTCCTATGATAAACATGTCCTTTACCAACGACTCTTTCAAATTTTCAAACTTGCAGCCTGATGCTAAATTGTTCAAAATTGTTACATATTCGTCCAATGATTCGCTATTTTGGTACTTTGTAAAGAAATTGTATCGCTCAACAGTGACATTCTTGCATGGATTGAATTTTCCATCAAATTTTTCAATAATAGTCGTTATCGTTTCGTCCGTTTCATTTTGAATATTGAAAGAATTATAAATATCTAGGCCTTCATCACCGATAGAATTTAACAATATAGCAATTTGTTTAGACTTTGAGACCTTCTGTAAATCATTTGCTTCAAAGAAGATTTTGAATTTTTGTTTCCACAGCTTCCATGACTCGGCAGCATTTTTGCCATCTTTGCCGCCATTTACAACTAACGGCTTTAGGTTATTAGCTAGAATGATATTTTGTACCTGTTCCGGCATTTTCTTTTGTTCTTCTGGGTTCCGAATAAACTTCTGACACCATGTAGAGGATTGTGGGACTCCAGGATTGGGGAATATTAATTAAAACACTGAGCGGACGTGTGGTCATGCTCGAGATACGAGAGTCTATATATTTTTATAAAAACCACAGATAATCTTCTATAATAAGATTGATGTCACAGATAACATAATATTCTACAGGTACGATACCCATTGCTACGCCTGGGGCCCGAGTCTGCTATTCAATGGCGTCAGAATGGTCAATCATTGATCTCATAATTTTTGGTTTTGACAAGTTTGGTGTTGTCAAAATCAACAATTATGAGATCAATGATTGACCATTCTGACGCCATTGAATAGCAGAGTCGGGCCCCCGTTTGTCAGACGTTCGGGCCACTGTCTAGCTGTAATGACTGTTAAATATCTATAAATGATAGCTGGGACCAAGGGCTTGGTGGTCACCCATCCAGGGACGAGCCTAGGCAAGCGCAGCTGAAGATTGACGAAGCTAAATAATTCTTTGAAAATTATCTTAGATTATCTCTCTATATTATTCACCACTATTTATCTGATTCTGTAGTGCCTATGTTATTTCGTAAGAGTCTATTATCTCACACAACACCGGAGGCTGGGCAGATTGCTTCTCAAGATAGAAAGTGTACGTGTGACATACTGTACCCGCTATCTTTGTCTTCTTAGTACAAAGGTAGGTAATGTATTTTTAATTAGGAGTAATGTTTGCCTTGTGTATATTTAAACAGAAAACTACCAGTTTCTTCTATAGTTACGTAATGTAACAGCATCGGATATCGCATGACACATTCACAACGGAAAAGACACATGAAAAGCAAGATTGTGCTATGATTTGTTAAAACGCGGGCGCATAAATATAAAAGTATATAGTTAAGGTGGTCCATGTGGATGGTCCAAATAATGACGTCATAAGAAATAGATTCCCACGCCTAGGGGTATCGGAAAATACTTTATGTATGTTCCGCGATTATTGATAGTTTTAAAGTTATAGCTTCTTGAAAATTGTATGGGAACAACATGGGGAACAATAATATAATTAGCTTGCTCTCTAAACGGTGAAGTAAGCCAAGTCCAAAAATTCGATGACATGTTACTTCTACCAATTTGCAATGGACACAGGAAGGAGGACTGTCTCCCAGCACTGGAAACGGTAACTACAGAACAGCAATAAAATTGTTCAATTATACACATACAACTACCTATTGAAAATAAACCATATCCTTTTATAATTTAATGCACCCTATTTTTTTAAGTTTCTCGTTCCGCGACATTTCCTCCTACTCCTCCGCTCAGGAGTGAAGAGTTTTTGTGCGGCTTCCTTTGTCAGCCCGTGGGAAATACTTGGGGTAACCTTCCCTGACCTTCCCCCACTCGCATTCCGTTAACGCTAATAATAGGTGAGGCAAGACTAAACCGATTTACGAGTTGGAAGTTATGCCGACCGCCTTTTGTGGGCTCATGTCTGGGTAACTACCCAGTTATTTTGTAGGTGATCGATTTCAGTAATGTTGTGGGTCGTTAATGAATTGATTCTTGATTTGATTTTAAATGGTTGTAGGTTATGGATGGTGAACGAATGTGGGTCTTTGTTAATTAATTAGTTCGTTACTACGTAATAATCAGGGACTGTACACATGTAACCATGGAGTTTATTGTCGGTTCTTCTATAAAGGAAACAAACAACCCATACTGTGCAGTTTTCTTAACGTTTTATAAGTGCCCATGTAGGCCTATGTAAAATAAAATACGTTGATTTTGATTTACCGCAACTAAATGAGTATCTAACGTTGACCAGTCAAAAAAAACCCAAAGATTGGTCAACAGTAAAAATATAAATATGTTCAAGTTCCGTTTCAGCACACATGCTGTTGCAAGTGTTGCAACCTACAAGCCAACACTAGTTTATTGCACAAATTGACAATTTACACTTATCTTGCTTACCAGTCAGACCGTAGTCCGTTACCCAACGAAACTAGTTTAAGGTTAAATATTAAGCAAAGTAAGTAAAAGCTGGGCTATCTGAGTAGCTCGTATAAATCTGCGTTTAACTGGGCCGCACTTTCACCGGTGTGCTGTGGGCTATGGCACTGAGTGATTTAATTCGCTGCAGTGGCGCCCGACACCATGACATGTAAATAGATAGATAGAATATACAGTGCTGCAGAATAAATATTGCGCATCGGCAAACTTCGGAATAAATCGGTATTGTCCAAGTCCATTACAAAAACGATTGATTTGAACATTATCAAAAAAAAAATGTCTCTTTGTGGTTGTTCGTTTTTCATGTCATGCCCAATATTCATATCCTATACAAAACTTATACTGTACTTTATTATATGTATACCAGCATTTCTGTACGAATTTAATTGATTGTGTCTACTTTACTCGTTTACAGAGCTCAGCGCCCTAAAATATGATATCTAGAGTTCTCTGATTGGATTACACAATTGTGAGTCTGCTAGAATGAGTCAGGATATCAAATGATCTAATACACTTAACGAAATATTACTGAGACTGTGCCAAACAACGCCATAATATGAAGTAAAAAATATTGAGAAGTACAGACACGAGGACTAACATGAACACACGACTTCTAGACGATATTTTCATCTAATCTCTTGATTGTGTGTGTGATGGGACCCGTAAAATTATGAAAAATACCTTTAATAAAAGATGCAATTATAATTACGACACAAAAACTCTCTTAAAGTCTCCTAAGTGAATACATATTAGTGCTCGTGACTGTACATAGTCATCTCTACATCATCATCAATCTCCTACCCGTATCCCAATTTATTTGGGGTTGGCGCAACATGTCTTCTTCTTCTATACTTCTTTATTACTCGTCATCACAGCAGTCACCTTGTTTCTAGCCATATCATCCTTCAAACAGCCCATCCATCGTTTTTTGGTCTTCCTCACACACATTTATGAATATTCAACATTTTTCTCATTCCTTCCTCTACATACTTTTTTAATCAATTAGTCATCATGATTATTAAAATCTAAATTAACGATAAACTAATTAGGTATATTTACATCAAATCTGCTAAATCATCGCATTTATTCAAATCAGAGCTCTATCGCAATTTGACCCAAATGATGCACACTGATACAAATGAAGAATTTCTGGGTAAAAATGTGGAGTATTCAAATTAATGTGAAATGACTATTGTTTAGGAGGCACATGGCTGGTCAGTGGTCACAGTGCACGGAATGCGTGTGCCGCCACTAGTGCTAAGTTTACAAACTGAACCAATAGTTTGTAAACACGCGGTTATTCTGGAGTATTCTGGACTGAGATGTGTTCGTGTTTTTCAACAATTAAGGTTCACGACTTACTTGTTTATTGAATGAGAAGTTTAATTTACTATTGGAAAGATTGATTTGGTATTTATAAGAACGTGGGATTTACATTTGTTAGTGTTTTTGTTGGCAGAAGATTCAATTTTGAATTCCGCAAATCTGAGTTCTATCAGTGTAAACTAGCACAGTTTACATTAACGTTATTTAGTTCATCAGCTACCTAGTTTCTTCTCTCCTGTTCGTCAGTGGGTTATCCCTCAACAAAATTCTCGTCTTGGTAGAGAACAATGTAGTGTTGTAAAGTTAAGCCTCCGGGTATTGATTATCACCGTTACTTCCAGGATTTAAGACAATACTCTAGTCATCACCGTTTCTTGCACATCTTTGTTTATAGATAAACAAAGATGTGCAAGAAACGGTGATGACTGATGCAAAGTCGGTGCAGATTAGAATAGATCTATTCTAATCTGCACCGACTTTGCAAAACTTATTACAATTTTAAACAAAGAAACTTAGCTTTAAACTATAAAATCTTCGACTCTTTAAAAAAGATAAGTTTAAGAGCACATTTCGCCAAGATTCGGGTATAAAAATAAAGAGAAATTGTTTTTTTTCGGTGCCTTGCATAACAGATACTGCTGAGTTGAATGTTACGTCGAGAAAAGTTTCGTGAATCCAACTGATGACGATCGCTCTTCATAACGAGAAACGATTGCTGACTGACTTGACTGAACTGCAATCGACCTTTTTGCGCCTTTCATGCCTTTCAAAAAGCCATAGAGCAGATCTACTTCGGTTAGAGCCGCTTCGGTCGATTGAATGATTACTGAAATTGAGTAGGGATTGGAGTCAAGACAATAACATTAATCTATGGTTTTATTGTCGAAATCGTGTTACGTGGAAGGTCACAGCGAATAGAATTAACTGCAACATGTTTTTGATTAGTTTTGGTACTTTTTATTTCAATGAAAGGCTTGCGACCTCGTCGAGAAATTAGTAGTAATTCAGAATGGAATCGAAGTGTCTGCTATAACAATAAAAATATGATATCACACGAGTAGAGGTTACTTCATTTAACTTTATTTCAAGTACACTCGAGAGCAATGAATCCGGGTCACTTAAAGAATGTTAAAAATCTCGGAAACTAAAAATGATAGGTTAATGCAATAAATTGTATTTAATAGACAATGTAATACTCCTTAAATGAAAGTAAAAAAAATATGAGTCACCATACATTTTATTAACACAAAATTACATAAAGAAAAAACTGCTGATCTCTCCTTAAAACAAAAATAGGAAACATGAAATTTTTGAACTTTATTACGATTTTCTTGAATTTTAATACTTCGTATTGCCTCCTCGTGCTTCCATTACTGCGTTTACGCGGTTTGGCATGCTGTACACCAAGTTCCTTATACGATTTTGGGGAATATTCTCCCATTCCTCTGTGAGAGCAATTTTGAGCTCACGAAGCGTGATTGGGGGAGGGTTTCGTTGTTTTACGCATCTGCCTAAGGTCTGAGGTCGGGCATTGTCATGCATAAATATAGCATCCTCACCTAAATTGACCATAAATGGACCAACGTGATCATTGAGGATTTCTCCCACATATCTTTCGCTAGTTAAAGAGCCGTTTTCTATGATCACCAGCTCTGTGCGACTTTCAGAAGAAATTCCGGCCCACACAAGTACAGACCCACCACCGTAGGCTACTTTTTCTTCGATGCATGCTTGCTTGAATCTTTCCCCTGGTCTTCGATACACTCTGTGTCTTCCATCGTGCTTGTAGAGCATAAATTTTGATTCGTCGGAGAACATAACTTTTGACCAATCTTCAATACTCCAATTTACGTGGCTCTGGGCATATCTTAGTCTTGAAATACGATGCCCACGCTCCAGTTTAGGGCCGTTTGCAGGTCTAAGGGGTTTTAAGTTAGATTCAGCAAGCCGACGTCTTACTGTCCATGCACTTGGGTTACTTCCTCCGAGGCGTCGAAACTGATTTGTGAGTTCAGTTCCTGTGAGAAAGCGATTTCGAAGCATGGTGTTCACCAAGTATCGGTCTTCTCGTGCTGTGGTACACCTGGTTCTGCCCGTTCCTGGTCTGCGTAGGTTAGAACCAGTTTCTTCGTAACGTCGGAGAACTCTTTGTACTGTTGACAGCGACACACCGACAGTCCTGGCTGTATCGCGCTGACTCCGGCCGGTTTCCAGCATTGTAAGTATTCTGGTGCATTCTTCAGGCGTAAGCGACATAATTTCAGCTTGAATAATGAATATAGAGCACTATCAACATGGTTTATGTACCCACATAAATGACAGATTACAAACAAAAGCAAAACCAAATGCTGTAATTACGTAGTTCCATCTTCGAAAGTGGCCCTTTTTCAAATTTGATTTTTTTATGATATAACTTTACAATAACTAAGAAGTTTTAATACCTTCATTTAAGGAGTATTACATTGTCTATTAAATACAATTTATTGCATTAACCTATCATTTTTAGTTTCCGAGATTTTTAACATTCTTTAAGTGACCCGGATTCATTGCTCTCGAGTGTATTTGTTTGACAAGAACGTGTGTAATTTGTAATAATAATAATAAATAATAATAATAATAATAATATCTGATAAGTAAATTGCGTGATGTTTCGCATTCCTTCTGCAGTTTTGTAACCATTGATGTTATGGCATCAATTATATTATTAGAACTATAATATTGTTGTTTGTTCGTGTTGAATTATTTATTCTCTTCTCAATAATTATCTATCTTCTATACTTATAATAAATCTGTAGAGAGGTCAATTCTGTACATGATATATATTTTCAAAATAACTATCAGGGGGTAATTAGTGATCGATACTAATGCCAAAAATGCAATCAGTAAAATTTTTGTCTGTCTGTCTGTCTGTCTGTCTGTCCTCCTGTCTGTATGTTCCTTATAGAAACAAAAACTACTCGACGGATTTTAACGAAACTTGGTACAATTATTCTTCATACTCCTGGGGAGGTTATAGTATACTTTTCATCACGCTATAATCAATAGGAGCAGAGCAGTGAAGGGAAATGTTGGGAAAACGGGAGAAGTTGCTCCATTTTTTAAGCTTCCGTCGCGTGTGCAGCCTTAATGGTTAAAGCTACATAGAAATCATTTATGACGGAAATGTTCTACATAAAATTATCTAAAAAATATCCCACAACAGCATATGTCTATCTTTTATGGTTGACTCACAATAACACGTGTAACTCCAGATAGATTAGCAGTTCGGAGCTTTCTAATTATACAGGGTGGAATTTTGTAATGCCACCTGGAGGGAAAGTACTCATAATACTGCAGATAGAAAATTTTACTCAAAGGAAACATTCCTTATTTTTGAATAGAAAGCAAACTGCATTCAAAGATTTTCGAAAATTCTCTTCTCCCACACCCGGGAATCGAACCGGCTAAAATCTGAAAAAATTATACCCTGTACTTTTATTGCATCGATCGTTAGGGTCAAATAAAAGGATGAAATCTCTCTAACAAACATGATAAATAATTAAATAAATTTAAGATTTCCTGGTTTTCTTTTTTTAATTTATCATGTTTTTTTATCATTATTCTCTTCTCAATAATTATTGATAATAAATTAAAAACGTGTTTCCATTTGCTGTAATGAATAAAACAATTTGCCAACAAAGATCGTGAGCAATATTTTTTACCTCGACAGATCTCACAATCTGTGGAATCTTGAGGTTATTTTTTGACAAAGGCAGTAAACCATTCGGTTTATTTAGTGCCACTAAGGTACCTGGAGGCAGTGACATCACGGTGACGTGCCAGCGAGGTGAGTCACGATCAGAGAGATGCATTGACGGAATGCCGGTCGTGCGGTCATGGACGCTAAAGTTTTACAAAAACTTTGTTTAGCTATAATGGATGACAACTGTACAATAAGGTATAAAAATTGTAGATTTAAGCTTCTAAAAAGTACTACGTGGTCAATAGATCACCTAAAATCCAGTTGAAATAAAAACGTTCAAAAGATTTGGTCCACGAAATCTATAGCATGACTTAAAGTCAAATGAATAAGATACAATTTGGTAAAGAACTTTTTATGATTAACCATTTGAATGATAGTGTTGACATGTCGCATTTAGTTGCGTGGGAGTGTATCGGGCAGGTAGTAGAGTAAACAGAGATATAGTTCCCCATTCTAACACATTACACTTGAGTGCTCTCCACAAACAGAGCACCTGATGATAGACCCCGAAGTAACAAGTGGATGAAACGGTTTTTTAAGAAGGGTGGTTTAGAAATCGTCGCATTTAAAAGCTGTGGCAGAGTGACTTCTTGACTTGTGTTTAATAGTTATTAAGCTTTATAACATAAAATGATCTTGAGGATGTCTACAAAGTAATTTAAAAGCAGATTTATAAAGTTTTTTTTAAATAAATGTTTCTAAAAAGTCACACTTGTTCAGTGACGTGGAACTAATCAGAAACTTTTATTTTTGAAGCAGTACTTTCAATTTACAAACAATTGACATCTGCCAATCCGCACTGGGCCCGCGTGGTGGATTATATCATCCCTCTCCTAGAGAGGAGGCATGAGTCCCTGCAGTGGGAACATTATAGGCTGATGATGATGATGATGACTTTCAATTTAAATGCTGTTAAAAGGTTAAAATGCTTACCTTGACCACGAATATCCCGCCAAAGTAACAAGCAGCGGGACCAACGTAGACGATGATAAAGCCTCCGATTCAAGGACTGAACTCACAACACAAGTTAAACTTGTTGTCACTGTTTCGAAACGCACCACTTGGTCACAAATAGGAGAAAACAACGTTATATTATTAACACGGTTACAGTTATATTAAATTACTTCCTTTATTCACTTATATATTCTCAAAAAACGACACTGTTATTGTTATAACAGGATTTATTTACGATCGTCTAACATCACGCGCTCGGCCCGACACACCTGTGAAATACGCCAGAGTTCCGCGGTGACTGAATACGCTGCTAGACAGAGATAGCGTGATGTCGTCAGAAAGAGATACGCGCTGACGTGGGGGGTGGGGGGAGGACGACCGCTAGGCTTCAAGAACGCACGGTGTTACACTTTACAGACAAAATATGTTTCGGATTATTTTATTAAGATTTGTTTCGTGACTTAGCGCTATTGTTTGACTTGAATGTGGGTTATGATTGAGTATTTTTAGCAGATGGTTCTACTTCCACTCATAACTCGCTACTCACTCACAATGATTTCTGGAACTTAGCGGAATCATTGTAGGATAGAATTTGTTTAGAAGGATTTTAACATCTCTCTGTGGTCTATTTTTTCAAAATAAATCACTAGTGTATAATGATTGGCGAAAACTATATGATTACGTCTTGTAACGCCATACTCTCCGAAAAAAATACACACGTGCTACGAGTTTTAAAGCGTACATACCCAAAAAAAACTGAAAAATAAATGCAACTGGGTACCTAAATAAAAAAATAATAATATTTGCAAAATGAATGAAATTATTTTATTTCGCACACGATAAAGTCCATTAAGTGTTAGTAACCTAATATTAAATAACTTATTATCTAGTATTATACCAAATATGAAAAAACAAAAATTCTTTCTAATTTTATTTTTGTCCACGATATCCGCTCGCCGACCCACTGTGCCGCCGTACCTCCTGTTACCTGGCACGGCCGACCACGGCGCCCCCCACTCCGGCGCACGCCGTACGATTCAAATTTTTAACTCCACGAGCCGGTACTACTCTACCTTCTACGGCTCTACAGTTCCAAAAACATTGCACAATTCACTTTTCTTAATCACTGCACTTTATTTTATTCACAGATTTATTATGACGAATTTGTCAATTATTTGGAAAGAATTTCAGCAAGTCAATAGAACCTTAAAAATGTAGAGTCGAGCAGATTATTGAATGCAACACGTTGCGCTTGCGTCGGTATGTTGGAGTTGAAGATGACCGACCACGAACAGAGAACCTCCTCCTTTTTGGAAGTCGGTTAAAAAGAACTGCAACGTTCAACGGCTCTTCGTGACACTGTCATTCATCACTACATGATGCTGGCAGAATAGCTGAATGCAGCTCAGTTACCAAAGAGAAAGAAAACGATATAAAATAAGTTGTTGCCGCTGACATATCGACAGCTTGCATTTAGAGTTCATATTATTATAACTTACCTGTAACGATTGTCTTAGTATGGACAAGAGGAGGGAGTGATGAACATAAATGTTGATAAATGGAGAACCTATAGGGAGAGGAAGTACCTACAAGGAAACGATGGCCGGATTGTGTAAGGAACTATGTACACACGGCTACACATCAAGCTATACAAAACCAGTTAATCTTGGCCTCACTTTACTAGATTTTTTCGCACAATGAACGATCAGATTATACTGGTTTTGTATAGCTTGATGTGGAGCCGTGTGTACCTACTACTCAGTTAACATAACATAACGCTTGTAATCTCCGAAGGGTTAGGCAGAGGTGTACCTAATAACACCTACGCGCCGCCCGTTAAGAGGGGGCGAGCCTATTACCGTCAATCAGCCACGTCGTGCCAAGCCATGTACTCAGTAGTTTTCATAAAATACTTTTTTCACTTCTCTCGCTCTAAAATTCGTCTTTATGTCGTGCGTAGGCGACATAAAGTCGCGTTTTATGCTCTAGAGCATAAAGTAAAATCTTCGTCGAAGACCAAGGTAATCGGCACAGGTAATCGGCCCAACAGCCACACGAACAACTTCAACTTCATAGAATAACCTATTTAATTCGTTTCGTTAGTATTCTAAGAACAAGGGATTACTGCTTTTCATTACGAATACAAGGAAAGTTGATGGGAATAGGCTTCCCCCAATTTCCTAAATCGCTTGATGGCAATAGGCGTGTTCTTAATTAGGTTGTTTGATGGCAATAGGCTTGCTCCTAATTACATCATTTGATGGGAATATGCTTACTCTTAATTACATTGATTGATGGCAATAGGCTTGCTCTCAATTACCTAAATCAGTGGATGGCATTAGGCTTGCTCCTAATTACATCGGTTGATGGCAATAGGCTTGCTCCTAATAAGATTGGTTGATGGCAATAGGCTTATCCTAATGACATCGGTTGATGGCAATAGGCTTGTCCCTAATTACATCAGTTGATGGCAATAGGCTTGCTCCTAATTACATTGGTTGATGGCAATAGGCTTGGTCCCAATTACATCAATTGATGGCAATAGGCTTGCTCCTAATTACATTGGTTGATGGCAATAGGCTTGCTCCTAATTACATTGGTTGATGGCAATAGGCTTGCTCCTAATTACATTGGTTGATGGCAATAGGCTTGCTCAAAATGTTTTTGTATCTGAGCAGTATGAGTAACGACATAAGTCAGGTGTTATGTCAAGTTTCCTACTGAAAAAAAAAAATATTATTTTTACAATACCTATTTACAAGTTGCTGTTTCATTTCCTCGCAATCGAAGTGAAAAGTAGAGTGTAAAACTCGTCCATAAAACCCATTTTACTCTCTACTTTATATCCATCCTCGCTCGCAAGCTCGCATCGGATGGATAAACGTCTCGCGCAAAATGGTGCGTTTTATGCACTTGGTGTACAATCTACTATTTATGGTTCGGCGAAACTGATACGTAATTTTCAAGGTTTTGGTTTGCTATAATTACCTATGCTCTCTTAAAGTTATGAGTTCGTGACCTATGGTTTCAGGAATGTCAGTGACCAACGGTTGTCCAGACTCGGTAACGGACCTGACTTACGATTTGATAGGTCGCGAGTGGCTGCTACACGGCTACACCATGTTCGTGCCAACCCTAAGGGCACGTTTACGGAGACGCGGGGCGTCGCGCGGCGCGTGCAAAAGGCTCGTCTCGTGGCTCTTTATTAATTTACTGAGAGACGGGTCCACCGCAACAGACGCTGTATTTTAAACTAACGAGCGAAAAATCAACGTTTCAAATCGTTAACTTTTTCTTACATCGCCATGTGTTTGAATTAAAAACGCAGCACGCGCTGCGCGACGCCCCGCCTGTACGTAAACTTTACATGCAGTAACACCATTCTTAGAACGATAGCTGCTAAAGGTAGGACTCTCCAATCTTGAGACGGTGCACGGTGGCCAGTCAAGTAGATATTTACCAGGATCGACATGCCTCACACAGCCGTAGCTAAATGATGTTTATTTTGCAAATAGATTTTTATAATCACTTTTAGTAATCATTTTTTTTTGTAACTATGTAGATAGGGTCGGTGTTTCGTACCTTACTACAAGAATCAGCCGAAACGACCCTGAGTTCGTTTCGGATGATTCTTGATGTTTGCTGATTCGAAATAGTCACTTTTAATGTCCAGACATAGTCTTTATATACTCACATGAGGATTGAGACCTATGCAGATGAGTGTCTGGTCTTTTGAAAAAAGAACCACACAATTTTGAGTGAACCTTGCGGCTTGCACTAAGCATTTGTCAGTTATCGTGTAGCCCGACCGACTTATAATATAACTCAAGGAGCTCAACGTAACGATGAACAATACCTACCAAAGAAAGGACAGTTGGGTCTGACGCTGATAGTAATCTAAAGGCCAGAAAATCGATCAAAACCAACCTGTGACCACCCAAAAATAAATGGTACTTAAGACTAGTTTAAAAGTTTACATTGTTGATTCTTTATTATATCATAATCATAATCATAATCATAATCTTTATTTGCCAAAAGAATAACAACCTTACAAAAATTTTTTTTTTTAACACTAGGTACTTATTTTCTATGGTGCTAAAAAGATTAGATACCCAATCACTCAGTACACAACTAAACAATAATACATTCTGGTTGTTACATACCGATTCACGCTGACCCCCGTACTAGTTATAAACTGTATTACGGTGGGACAGGCTTCCTCGTTCTACTTTACCAATATTCTAATAGCATATTTGAGAGAAAATAATTAGATAATTACAAATCAAAACTGTGGGTATACTTAACAATTATATATCTATTAATTGCTTGGGGAGACGACAGAAGTAGGGTCTATACAGATAGTACCTATGCAATTTTCAAATTATATTTTTTTACTATTATTTTCCTCATTTAATATAACTAAGGTATGTTGATTTATTTGTTATTATACTCGTACCTACGTAACTTGAATCACAAACAGAAGAGTTGGTTTTAACTCTACATTAGGTAAGATCGAAATTACAAATTCTTCCTGCAATACTATGCATCGAGGAAAAATACAATATTTTGGTAGACATTATGCTGATCATAGTTTTATTCCATAAAGAGTCCAGTCAGTGGTAAACTACTACAGAAAAAGGTTGTTTTCAAAATGATTTTAATATTCTTCTTGTGGATTAAACTGGCAATTTTACATTTATGTGTGTCGGATCTCCGTGATCTCGGATATCAGTGTTTTTTAAGTGGTAACCTTTTTTATATTTATTTTAAACTATTTATTACTTTTATAAATCAATCTGCTTACAAATTCCGTCCTCTGGCGATCGAAGAACCAAGAATTTTGATCGTAAAGCATAGTTTCAAAGACAAAATGTAGGTATAGATACTGTATTAAACTCACGCCTTTTTCTCATGGTGGTAGGCAGAAATCACAGAACACCACCTGCTACGATCCTTACATTGTCCTTTTGCCTCGTCCACGTTCATACATTTGGTCATACACGTACGCCGGCTGTTGATACTGTAATGTTTTTCAATTATTCCAGATGATTGGTGGATGACATTATCTGCAAAATATGATAGACCAGAAATATATTTAAAATGTCACTTACGGGAAATTAAAAATCACGGAAGATATCCCGTAAGTGACATTTTAAATATAGTTATGAACCGTGAAAGCTTAAAACAGACCAGAAATAGTATTGATTTATCATGATGATTACAGTACCACCAGTTATTACAATGACATACTTAGATCCAGATTTGAGGAGGCTTGTGAGCCATTTTATAAAATTAACAGTGACTTTCTAAAATATGCAAAATATATGAAACATAGGTTATGTTTGTCCTTCAAAATACAATATGTTTCTTAGACCGTCTGCCTATCAATAACTATCATATATTCAATACAAACTGAGGGCCGTAGTGTTCAATAAATAATCAAAATCGTCTATTTATTTTTCTTTTTTTTTTGCAGTAACTTTATTCACTTCGGGGTTCCTTATTATAAAGATAAAAAATTACCCGCGAATTTTGAGTACGCTGGCAATGTAACCAAAACAGAGGAAGTTGTTTGCAACAAAACAGACAAACCCAACGACTTTGACTGTCACGAAATCGCAAACATCGTTAGTAATTCGGTTATAACATTGAATGGTGGTCATATCTACAATTATGTGCAGAGAATGGACATAACCAGTAATAGGAAGAAGGAAGGAAGGAAGGGACATAATAAGGAACATAATTATGACATTACAAACATGGAAGATTGTAAGCCCTTCGTCCAGATACAGACAATAAACCTAACAAAAGTACTTCTTTGCACGGATGGGAATAAACCAGTTCCAAAAGTTAATATACTGCCGTTAAAACTTATAATAAAACCAAGACATTCAATCCGTTGCCTTACTGCTTTACATGAATTGAATGATCGTTTTCTAGCTGTGTTAGTCCCAAAACCATTAGAGGTATTCACCGAGTACTTAGTTCCAGCCATTTTCTATGAAACTCCATACGTTTTTTCGGAAAATCGGAGTGCTTATCCAAATTCTATGAATGTAGTGCCCTGGCAACTGCTCAAGTACGGATTTTTGAAGTTTATTCAAACTGTGGGCTGGCAAAGGGTGCTGATTGTGACTGACGATTCTGAGTACAGCCTGGAATTTGAAAATGAACTGATGACATTGTTTAATAAAGAGCGGTTAGCATACGCTGTGATACGGTGCGAAGATGCTAATTGTGAAATGGATAAGGTAATCTTTTAAACATTTATTTATAATATATTATATAGAGCATGGAACAGCATGCAACTCAGCAATATGGCGAGCCGAATTATTAGATATGCAGGCGGGATCCTCAGTTGTTATGGCCGGCATGACATAGCACAGTCATGCATCAAAATTGAAAATATTATTATTCCTAGATATAATATTTAGTTATGCACAGGATATAATTTTGTTCAGGAAAAAGAGGCATGACTGTGCCGTGCCGGCCCAAATATGATTTAGTGATGGTGAATATCGAACGGAGTTTACCGATCATGACGAACCGAAAGGATGCCAAATACGTTTAGTGATTACGTGTGTCTAGCTTTGTTGTTCACCAAGTATTATAATACTTCCGAACAGAATTTCCGCTAATCAAAATGTTCTCAAACTGATTACATTAAGTAAACGAATATACTTTCTTTCAGATCGTACAAGAACTACTTAGAGTTTCGGCTAAGATAGTTATTGCCAATGTCGAAGCGGACCACGCTCAATACCTGGTCGAAAATGCTAACCCGAAGATCACATGGATAATGAGAAACCTACCCAGTACCCCGAGATCCATCATATGTAATAACAGTTTGTTATACCCACCTTTCATCAGGCTAAAGATAGGTTTGAAAATAAACTTATGATAAGGTTTAATGAAGAATCCTTGAAAATACAATTGGTATTAACGATTTAATGCAACCAACTTGGATGGATGTAGCACTCGCCGCCCGATTGCTTCGTCTTTAGCCAAAACATATTTTTGGATCATCACACGGTCCAGTTCATCATCTGCCGAACCTTTTCCCAACCATGTTGGGGTCGGCTTCCAGTCTTACCAGTTGCAGCTGAATACAATATTTTACATGGAGTGACACAGTCCAGTTATTATATCGAAATGATGATCGACAGGACTCTGTCTCGTAAGTGGTTTAAAATGATTATTAGGTGTTCTGTTGATGAAATTGTTCGTTTTTTTTTGTTTAGAGACCGCACCTAAAGGCGTTTTCCATTAATTTGCGTACAGTCCACCACCCCGAAGGTTGCACAGATCTGGACGACAATACTCTAACCGGCCTGAGCAGTATTGCCCTGGCTTACAAAAACTTGTCAAAGGAGGACTTCGATGTGACGAAAAAAGAGTTTTACAGGTGAATGAATAATTATCTACATTTAGAAACCTATCATTATCTCTTTTGGTACAAGCGGCTACTTAAGTTTCACTAGCAACTGTGTGCAGTCATTCAGATATAGCCATTGCAACCTATTTCGGTAAATTAAACCAATATAGATTTTTTCAGACTCTTCGCTAATAAAGCTAAACAAATAATAACGAAAAAAACTGAAGCAATAGCAGTAGTGCATACTGGCCGCGATACAGAGATTGCAACGATGTATGTCGACGATAATGGTGCCAAGCTACTTACTTTTGAAGATCCCTTTAAATCTGGCAAACCGTCTGACGGAACAACGCACTGCTTCGCGACAAGTTACAATTACTTCAAGCCCTGTGAGGACCATCTGGTGATATTGCTCATGTTCGTCATACTGTTATGCATCTTAACATTCCTTTTGATCATGTGTTTCTTCAACCTCGCCGTTGAACGATACTAGATATCGAAGATTTTAGATATTACCTACTTACTACTCTCTTAACTATGTATACTTTTTATTTAACATTAGTCCTGTTCAGACTGCAGTTACTACGCTGAGATCACGCGATTGATAAAAAGTTCATTCTATCTCCTTTTTTTGAAATCGGTGAATTATGAAACTGTCAAGTGATCCCAAAATTATAGATTAAAATATCGTAAGTACTGGTCATCGCCGTTTGTCATGGGCCTATTGTGATTTTGTGAATGAAAATATTTAGACGCCAGTTAAGAAAATAAAGCTAACATCACGGCATATATTTATTTCTCTTCCAACGTTTGTCCTCTTCATTAGGTACTCATTCATTCATGGGCACCGGGTACAGGGTACAGTCAAATTTGGGTAGCATTTAGCAAGGTACAGGAGTTTGCACTAGCACAAGGAAATTTTCATAGTAATGATTAAGATTTATCTTAAGGTGTCGAGGTTGCTATCCAATTTTGACTGAGATGCTCACTGGCCTTTTAATAGCCGAAGCTATTAAGACCGCCGAGGATAGAGTGAAGTAGAAGAGAATACTAGTGCACCGAGTGATCAATGCCTCAGACTAGACACGACCTTCAACAGTGAAGGTAACGACTTAGAAGAGACGCACAGGCCGCCGCCGGTTAGTCTCGCGACTCACATTGTTAGGCAGGGAGAGGAGGTATTCCACATTGGGCACCCGCTTTAACCTTCACCTGAGGTAATGGCACCTGAAGGTATTCCACATACGGCACCTGTCAATATTTTTCGCAGGTGCCATTAGTGGAATAGTTTATTATTTAAAATTTTATTCCACATACGGCACCTACGGATCAGTAGGTACTACTAGTGTTGGGGGGTGGTTTGTCTGAACGGACCGCTGTCAATTCTTTCTGGTCCGTTCAGACGTAGACAAAAAATGTGTACATCCGAACGGACCGGTGTAAAAAAAAACAAATGAATAAACATAAACAATTCATTGGAGTAATTCATCAACTCGTCCCACATGCCCACGGCCCATTTGGGACGAGTTGATTGGACTTTTACGCGAACAGATTTCTGCGCGCCAAGACACTTGCTCGAATGGACTTTTGCGCGCCAGGACACTTCTTATCTTGCGCGGATAGATTTTTGCGCGAAAGGACACTCTTGCGCGAATGGACACTTGCGCGACTGAAATAGCATGGATTGCAGCAATGGATTTTTTTGGTTTTACGAAATCTCGGGCAACTGTAGAGATGACCTATCCGATGCGGAATGCAAAAATGTTCTATGCGGCAATTAAACGGAAATAAAAAGATAAAAAACCGGCTAAGGGCGTGTCGGGCCACGCTCAGTGTAGGGTTCCGTAGTTTCCCGTGCGTCACAATAAGTGTTCCCACTTATGAGTTTAAAGGTGTTTTTTTTTTCAAAATGATTTTCTTAGAAAGTCCCGAAGTTCTACTTTTCAGATTTTTTTCATATTTTCTAAACTTATGGTTCAAAAGTTAGAGGGGGGGGGACACATTGTTTTTTTACTTTTGGAGAGATTATTTCCGAAATTATTGACATTATCAAAAAATTATTTCAGTAAACCCCTATTCATTTTTAAATACCTTTCCAACAATATAATACACGTTAGGGTTGAAATTAAAAAAAAAAAACACTTCCCACTTTACCAGAGGCGGCTAGCCTAATAAAACATTTTTTTCCAATTTTTATTTTACCACTTTGTCGGCGTGATTTATACACATATTGGTACCAAATTTCAGCTTTCTAGTGCTAACGGTCACAGAGATACGGACGGACAGACAGACATGGCGAAACTATAAGGGTTCCTAGTTGACTACGGAACCCTAAAAAAGGAAAAAGTGGAAAGTTAGATATTCTTTACTGATTAATTTCGTTGCAGATCCAAGACAGTTAAATCGTTTCTCTGGGACTTCGTCGAGCTTCATTGTCTCGACGCTTTTCTTGTGGTCGCCACTGTTGATTCTGGCTAACAGGAGTTACAGTGGTTTGGGAATAGTGTGGCGGGTTTGTCCCAATAACCCGAAATCAGAACACATTTTACTTAAAAAGAAAATTAAGTGTCAAAAGGCCGGGTTGGTATCAGAATGACTGGATCGCAAATAGACCACGTTGCTCATAGTCCAAATCTCAAAATGTCTAAATCTCAAAATACCTAAGTCGCAAAATGACTACATCGCTTTTAGTCCACATCTCGTAACGTCTAAATCTCAAAATAACTAATTCGCAAAATGACTACATCGCAAAAAGTCCGAACAGTTGTGTAGGTACCTATACATTAATCTCTTAATACAGGGTTGATATCAGAATTACTGGATACATTTTGTTTGAAAAAGTAAGTGATATGGGTTGGTATCAGAATATGTCTATCTATCTAGACCCAAAATAGGTGATTTTATTTTGTTTGTTTGGTTTGTCTGTTTGTTCAAGCATCAAAATGGACCGATTTGGTTCAAGTTTGGTGTAAAGGTAGAGTGAATCTTGCGGAAGCAATAGGCTAGGGAAGTAAGACATTTACGGCATTAAACATTTATTTTATTTTAATTACCTATATTATTATTACCGAGAGAAAAAAAAATAAAAAGTAATTTCCTTATAATTCCTTATTCTTCTTATTTCATAAGACCGGTAACCGTTGCATAAAATAGCCGGTATATTTTTGTTATTTGAAAATATGATATCATTGTGTTTACAGATTAAGTAAAAACTAGGTAGAGGTATAGGCATATAAGTTGAACATGCGCAGTAGTCGAATTTTAGACGTCCCATACAAATCAAACAGGGAACCTGCGCAGAACGACGCCATTTTGTTTCAACTTACGTGCCGGGCATTCTACCTACGTTATTTTTTTGATCATGACATTCATGACACATACTTCAATTGTTTTATTTCCTATCATGGATATTACCAAGTGGCCAGGCATAAAATCAGCCAACATTAAGAACCAAAGAGATTAATGTACAGGTACCTACACAACTGTTCGGACTTTTTGCGATGTAGTCATTTTGCTACTTTGGTATTTTGAGATTTAGACGTTACGAGATGTGGACTAAAAGCGATGTAGTCATTTTGCGACTTAGGTATTTTGAGATTTAGACATTTTGAGATTTGGACTATGAGCGACGTGGTCTATTTGCGATCCAGTCATTCTGATACCAACCCAAAAGACCGTGTCAAAAATATTTTCCCGCTTCATTTACAAAAATGTTTTCCTGTCCTTTGTTCTGTACAAGACTGATACAGGAAATACTATATTTAGACCATAGACAAATACTTTTTGGTAGATATGTTTGTAGGTTCAATTCCAACAATTATAAAACAGAACGCGATCAGCTCGCCTGAACAGCTTTCAACAAGTCATCAGTATGGAATGTTGACTTTGACAGCTCTTGAACGCCGATTAGGAATGGAAATCAACGTACCTATCTCGTACACGTCTTCATACGAAAGAGACGTTCGTTATCTTTTATCAGAACAATCATTGTATAGTTGTTGGTTTTGTACTTCAGACGTGCTTTATCAAGTTATTTAATCATTACCACACTCACTAAATGTGATTTAATTGCCTTAATTTTGTAGTTTGAACCTGAGCTAGAGGAAAAAATAGTTCTCATCGCTTCTAAAATAGACTTCGGTAAGTTTCTTATTTGTCGTATTAGGTACCTATGTCTGTAAAAAGGCATCAGAGACAACTTTTGTCTATTAAAGTACTATTCGTACAGTGGTGTAGTGGTAGAGACCACAGTAACTACTACCTACTGTGAGAATAGTACTTGAATAGACCAAAGTTGTTTCTGATGTCAGAATACTTTGCCAGCTTACCAAGCTACTACAATCTGTCTAATTATTTATCTTAATTGGATTTTATGCATTAGGTTCAAGGTTGATTTTATACAATCTGACAGTTTTAGGTAACTTGATGTGCTTTGTCTGTACCTACTCTACAAGAACAGACCCTGAAAGGAACAAGTCAATCAAGCATTCTGGGCCACCAAACTAAATAGCTCTACTACGCTAGTATTATATTATCTGTGGCTCTAAATACTAATATTTTTTTGGGATGAAACATCACGGTTTACAGTAGAACTTCGTGTAAATCACTGAAAATATTGTGCTCATGGATGCATTGAACGGAGGTTATGGAGTAAATATAAAGTCAAGCAATAAAAGCCAAAATTAAAAAAAAAAAACTAAAAGTTTGTGTGTTGGAAGTTTGGAACTTTGACCTCCGAACCACCGTAACTAGAATGTTCCCATACGTGGTATGGTCCAGAATAAAAAAAAATAAGAATAGGGATGTTAACAAAAAAAATCTGATTAGTCCGTCAGATAGATTTCCAAAAAATATTGGACACATATTTTTTCTTTTTTCACGTAAACAAACAATCGTCGAGACGTCATTTCTTAGCGAGCAGTGACGTCACATAACCTCCCACTCAAATCTTTGACGCGTTTTAAGTTCGTCAATTTTTATTGATTTGATAAAACAAAAAATACGGTCGTATCCAATATTTTTCGATAATTTAACTGACGGACTAATTAGAATCATATTTTTTTTAGTTAGTAAACATCCCTATTACGAAGAGAACAAGTGCCTGTCGGCTTCGTTTAGTTTAGAGTCTTCTTACATCCATTTATAAACCTCCCTAAGTGCATGTTTACGTACAGGCGGGGCGTCGCGCGGCGCCTTATGCGTTTTTATTTCAAACACATAGCGATGTATGAAAAAGTTAACGATTTCAAACGTCGATTTTACGAGAAGCATTTTTCGCTCGTTACTTTAAAATGCAGCGTTTGTTGCGGTGGACCCGTCTCTCAGTAAATTAATAAAAAAGCACGAGACGAGCCTGCTGCACGCGCCGTGCGACGCCCCGCTTCTCCGTATACGAGCCCTAATATGGGTTTCCGAGTTCGATTCCCATTTCGATTTTTCAAAATGTTCTAATTCGCAAAAACAATCTATCGGCTGTACTTCTCTATAGCTAAGTCGTTACTTACGATTTCGATAGACAGCAATGCGACGCGTGTAAACTTGTCTCTAAGTAGTTAGAAGCAGGCGTTTCACAGGGTTCAATTTTAAGACCTACATAAAATGACTTTAAGCCACCTATATATCTTTTAGTTCACCGACTTTACCGTACAGCCCATTTATTTTGGTTACAAAGAGAAAAATATGTTTCAGTTTAGCAGTCGCTTCATGTAAAATACTGGTATACAGCTGCATCCACGGTTATATTGAAATCTGACATCTGCGCAAACGATGATGATGATTTGCGGGAGTAGAGTTCTATTTACTTCGCGAATTCAACAAATGTCATTTCACTAGAAATGACATTTGTTGAATTAGTAGTGATGTTATTATGTTATTTCGAAAATCGTTTTTCCACACAATGTACAGAGCTCTACATTTAATTACCCGTTTATTAACAGAGCTTATTATTGGACGATCGCATTGTTAGTAGATGGTTTATTAGTATAAGCTCTGTTAATAAACGGGTAATTAAATGTAGAGCTCTGTACATTGTGTGGAAAAACGATTTTCGAAATAACATAATAACATCACTACGAGCATAATATTAGCTGTTCACGACCGGGGTATGGTGGACGCATGTACCTACTACAAGAGTAGATCCCGAATAGTCATCAGATCAGAAGGGTTACCAAACAGATTTCAAACACCGCCGTGGAAAATTTATTTAAGTACTACCTTTATGTAGTACAAAAATTTTTACTTAATTTAATTAATACTAAATTAAACTTTTAATTTGTCTTATCACAGAACCTGAAATGTCTTCCATTCATCAGCAAACAAGCCCAATTCAGGGTTGGTCTCCACGAGCGCGTTTAGCATCATCATACAAAACAATAGTATTTGTGTTACATTTATATTTATCATGTCGAACTTGTTGTCCTAGTTTAATGATTTTGCAGATCGCCGCCATCCCCGGACCGTACTAATGCTGATGCTACACTAACTGGGCTTTGCCATTTTTGTGTTTCCACAATATCATCAACATATCTTTCTGCAAATCAACGTACGATAGGAGCGTAGCAGATCGGGGCTGCGGGCTGCGGGTTGTTCGAAAGAGACACCGCGGCCTCGGATGCAAAGGGCTAAGAAGGAACATTGGTGGTTTTTAGTCAGAGAAGTATGACACTAGTTCGCTCCGTCCGGAGCGGGAGGAGTCATTAGATGATTTCCCACACTCTCAAATAAAGGTATTAGAAGACTAGTCTAACCGTAATCATACTGATCACAATTCAACCTTAAAAACACTCGTATTTTAGCCCTCGAGGAAACAAATGTTCGCCAAAGGCTCTAGGTGTGACCTCAGCATTATGTGATATACACATGTATCTCTACCTGCGCAGTAGACAGATTCTGTTGCGCGCGCAAACGTTCTGGACAGCTGACTACCGCGAGTTGCCGTCAGTCTCCTGACTGCCTCAAAAACAAGTGCCGGTTAACAGTATAACCATAACCTCTTTCGTAATCGTAGAAAAGTTTTCATTCGGAAGTTATCAGTCACCACTCGGTAAAACATACTTTTTGTGGTAACACTTTATTCGCAGTGCATGCATGATAAGGACGTGAACGTCTGTGAAACAGAAGTGTCACTAATATAGCAGCTGGCTATATGATGAGAAGCGGCAAAGGGATTTTCACACGAGGTGAGATGAGAAAACATTGAAAAATTTTGCTCACATGTGTTACCATGTTTTGAAATCAGTGCATGTATGTAGGTATACTTAATTTAGTGGTTATATGTTATGATAAGTAGTTCGGTGACCTATTTGATATCGAAAATCATCAGTCTAGATTTTGTTTACTTTTTGCGAGCCTCGACTACTCTGCGAATGAATAAATCTTGACGAAAAATGCAGTTACCGCTCCTTTGTACATACCCTCTTTTTGAACTAGCAAATAGAAACAGGCTCAAGCTCAATATTATAAGGTCAGATTTATATTGTAGAACGAGCAGTGAACAAACACGAGCACAGAACACGACGCTTCTCGTTTAATTATTCCATTGAAGTCAATTGTTAGTTGACTGCGAATACTGCGATATGTAGGGGACAGTTCAGTTTGAATTACAGCTGATACGAGTCGCCTGCGCACGCTAGCTCGGCTAAAGTGTTTCTTTGTATTCAAATATTTTGAATTTACTGATAGTGAAATACAATTATTGTGTTTATTCTCTACTGCTAGGCAGTGGAGCAAGGACATAATCGCAAGTTTTATCTGAGTTGACTGTAAGTGATGTTGTTTACTTAATTCTATCAAAATTTCAAGTTTATATCTTTCATATTTGCCTAGTAAAGTATAATAAAATATTTTTATAGCTGTTGTTGAGGATAATCCTCTATAAATTCAAAGTCATATGTTGTAGATATGGTAATAAGGTTTTGTATGTAACTGCTGCAAGCTTGCTCCAACTGCCTGTTTGAATTTATCTCCATAACTCGTCATAAGTCGTGACAGTGTCCCTCCTCTTGTATGTTCGTTGATTCCAGTCAACTTGCCGTTTATTCAATCAATCAACTCGGTTTATCACAGACCACTACTGGACTATCCCAAGGTCTATCTCCTCGGCCCTCCGCATCCAGTCTGACCTAGCCTCCTCTTCAAGGTCGCTGATGGTCATTGGCGGCTGATTTTATTCAGGTTTTATTTCAACGATTGTGTATTTATTTGTCGGTTCATACGTGCTATTATTTCTATCGATAAGAACAAAGTTTAATTTCCTCAGTTTCTTCTCGGTTGACAGCCTTTATGTTTGCGAGAATTGGATAAGTCGAAGTTGATAGCGAGTGGAGCGATATCTGAATGTAATGTACAAAACATAACCTCACGCCTGTAATCCCCGAAGGATTATGCAGGTGTGATTTTTCCGTTTTTCGGGTAGTTCAGATGGCCCGAATTTTGTAGAGATAAGTATCTAATAATACCTAAGATACCTATCAGTTTCGATGTTTTGAGAGGTTTTTGAGTACCTACTATATTTTTTTATCTCCTGTGTTTTGTTAACATTCAATACAAGGTTCGCGTAAATCTTATCTCGTCATATTTAACACTTGAACGCTTCATTGCCTTGTTTTTGCCAGTTACTGTTATCTATTGTCGAGGACTTACTTTTTGGGTTACTTCAATAGTGCAATAGATTAATTTTAGATTTCGGTTTTTTTTTTTGCCATTTAAAAGACTTGTTTGATGTTAATTTTACTATTGTGAGTGTGTATTTGTCTGTATGTGTCCTTTATGATTTTATCGTTTACTAACATAATTTTATATGTAATTACTAACAATTTTATGGATACGTCTGAAACAAATAAATGAATTGAATTGAATAGAAATGATGTAGGGATCGAAAAACGCACAGACCAAATATAATTTGGGACAAGGGCAAAGTGATGATGACGATTATGTAGTAGGGCAACCTAACCGGGGTTTTTTTGGACATTAAACTGCACAAGATCACTTCATATGGTATTACTATCGAATACACCATCATTCTCCTGCTCCTATCCCAAGGGTCGGTACAGCATCATCATTCATCATCATTTCAGCCGAAAGACGTCCACTGCTGGACATAGGCCTCCCCTAAGTGTCATTTTTGCTTAGGGGGGGGGGGTTTGCCATAATCGCCACGCTTGGCAGGCGGGTTGGCGATCGCAGTACGGTCGATACAAAAAGCACAGAGAACGCTGCTGCCCATTCTCTGGTACATCCCTTAGTCGCCTCTTACGACACCCACGGGAAGATATGGGATGGTGCTATTCTTTGCGTCCGACACCATACGGTACAGCATGTCTTGCCCATACTTATACTATTACTCGTCATCTCAGCAGTCACCCCCTTTCCAGCCATGTCATCCTTCACACAGTTCATTCATAGTTTTTTAGTCCTCTGCTACACAATACTTATAGCGATGAAACACACTCGAAGGACCATAGGTCGCTGGTCCTTCGAGTGTGTTTTACAAGTACAAGTGTTTTCTCCGGTGTGCGCGTATCGTACATTGTGTTTCGACGACTTACAATATCGAGTCGTTGGAGGGCTGGTCCCGCGGGCGGAGGGACACGGAAGTTTTTCTCGCAGATTCGCATTGTTGCGAGTCGCGCGGGAGACTCATATTTCGATGCTATATCGTCGATTCATCAATTCATCAATCAGCTTATTAAAAGGCTAATAGTGGAACCATGAATTGAAGCTTGATAATATCATCAGGTTATCATCACTCATGGAAGGGAGTGCAAGGGCCGACATAAAAGGCTAAGAAGGAACATGAGTGGTTTTTGGTCAGTAGAAGTCGCTTTCGCTCTGCCCAAGAGCGTGATGATTTTCCACCCACCCCAAAAAAAAAATGTTATCATCACTCTCCTGCTTTTATCCACATTTAAGCATGTACTTATAGGGAATTTTCTATTAATCGTCCTCTCACTTCCAGAAGAAAACCTTTTCTAGTACTTCGTGTCCAACGGTCGTGTCTATTTGGATAAATAGCCTAAGCGTAGTTTTATGGCCGCGTTACCTAATGATAAATGGTTTACTGTTCCATTCAAGCTGTACGTATATAATGCTACACAACAATGAGTAGTATCACTAACATACAATGCACGCGTTATGCTAATTAGTTCAGGTCGAAATGGTAATGATTTAGAGGTCAACGATGATAGCTACGTTATGTCATTTTGGACACCTAAACGTAAACGATAGTTTGTCGAGGATAATAATCGAAAATTGAATAAAGCAGGTAAAAAACTTTTTTGCAAAAAAAAATAACCGACTTCCTGACGCTATACAAGTAGGTATAGGTTTCATAGTAAATATTTATATAAGTTAAACAGTCGGTGACATTTGTTTGTTTGATTTGGCTTTTTTTGCCACCGACTTCAGAAGCTGATTTTTCTTCTGAAGTTTATTTTTCACTTTTAGGTGTTTTTGAAGTTAGTTATTTTTTATTGCAAAAAAGTTTTTTATTTTTTCATTTTTAGTTATACAACTTGTATAGCGTCAGAAAAAGCACTAAACACGTAATGCGTGCCTATGAAAGGGGATAGAACCGATGTGGCATATCAACCTGTCCGCCATTTTGATTTTTTTTCGAAATCGCGGCCCACGATGAAATTGGTATGTATGGATAGAGGACATATAGACGAACAAAAAATGTCCAGTAACATGGTACCCAAAGTGTCACGTTACCGAGATATTTGAAGTTAAAGATCGACAAACGAGTACAACGACATTCATTAAATATTTTTTTAAATAGCCTTTTTACGTGTTTGGGCGTTAAATTATATCCAAATAATAGTTCCCAGGTTGATTATTGTTATACGCACATTGAAATCGCTTCGCATCTCATTGAAACGCTATGTAATGTCAAAAAATAGTTTTCTCGTGCTCCTAGTAGTATGTAATGTACCTACTCTCTTTCAATAACCAGTAATAATAATAATCAACGCCTATAGACACGTAAAAGGTCTAATTTTTATGTGGTCATTGTACTGATTTGTCAATCTTTACCTTCAAATATCTCGGTAACGTGACACTTTGGGTACCGTGTTACTGAACATTTTTTGTTCGTCTATATGTCCTCTATCCATACATACCACTTTCATCGTGGGCCACGATTTCGAAAAAAAAAAACAAAATGGCGGTGGGTCGATATGCCAGCTCCCATACAAAAAAGTTCAAACCCCTTTGAGGGTTGCCCTCGATTTCTCTGAGATTCCATCACCAGGATCTGGTTTCCATATCATGGTACCTACCACCCTTGAAATATCTTGGTTCCAATAAAAAAAGAATCATCAAAATTGGTTCATAAACGACGAAGTTATTCGCGAACACATAAAAAAAACGAACGAAAAATGTTCATAAATTATAAAAAAATGATCATAAAATTAAAAGTACTGGGCCAAACCATGCCAATTTTTAACCGACTTCCCAAAAGGAGGAGGTTCTCAATTCGATTGGTATGTTTATTTTTTTTCTATGTATGTACACCGATTACGCTGCGATTTATGATCCGATTTGCGTGATTCTTTTTTAGTTTGATGCGGGATAGTTGCCATTTGATCTCATAAAAATTTAGTATAGTTTGGCCCAGTACTTATCATTTTATGAAGATTTTTCTTAATTTATGATCATTTTTCGTTAATGTGTGTTCGCGAATAACTTCGTCGTTTATGAACCAATTTTGATGATTCTTTCTTTATTGTGAAAGAGATATTTTATGAGTGGTACTATGATATGGAAACCAGGACCTGGTGATGGAATCCCAGAGAACTCGAGGGCAAACCTCAAATTTCATAGGCACGTATTACGTGTTTCGTGTTTTTTTGTCGAATGTTAGGTTTCTTAGTCGAATGTTAAAACTTAAATGTATAGTAAATATTTCTATAGGATATTAAAACTAAAAATAAAAAAATAAAAAACTTTTTTGCAAAAAAAACAACCGACTTCAAAAACACCAAAAAGTGAAAAATAAAGTTCAGAAGAAAAATCTGCTTCTGAAGTCGGTGGCAAAAAAAAATCAAACAAACAAATGTCACCGACTTCAGAAGCAGATTTTTCTTCTGAATTTTATTTTTCACTTTTTGGTGTTTTTGAAGTCGGTTGTTTTTTTTTGCAAAAAAGTTTTTTAAGGGACCAAATGGCAACTATTCCACATCAAACTAAAAAATAATCACGTAAATCGGATCATAAATCGCAGCGTAATCGGGGTGTACAAACATAGAAAAAAAAAAAAAACATACCCATCGAATTGAGAACCTCCTCCTTTTTGGGTAGTCGGTTAAAAATAGTGGGGATCTAGAGACGAGAGATGATCAAATATGAAATTATTTATTTGTGACACTAAATACTTTAGGCTAAAACTATTCTAACCTAAGTACTTACACAATTTATTCATTATGGTTTTATGTATGTAATGGAACATTAAGGTAAATGACGTTCCATCCATCGGTTGATGTCAGAATCCAGGAAGTGGGACTTGCCTATTTGTAAATTGCGATGCTTAGAACATATTACATGAAATATAATTATATCCCGATAGGTCGCCAGAGAGCGGGGGCTGTAAAGCTAGGCTATGGCCGACATTGCTAGGTTGGGACGCACACACTTCATTTATTTTTTTGGTTCTAGAATTTGCCGGTACACTCACGATAATTTTCTTTTGTCGTGTTTAGAGCAATGAATTACGCAAAGTAAAGTGAAATGTATGAAATGTTAAGACAACAACGCCAACGTATGACTTTAATTTGCGTACCATACCGTCTCAAAACAGGCCAAAATAAATAATATACAGGTGGACCATTTCCCAGGTCCAACCTCGCGTCATCCAAGAGGCCAGGATGTTGAGCACCCTACGGCGAGGGTTCCAGCAGGCGCTGAAGAAGCGGCCTCTCCTCACCAATATGACGGTGTACGCCAGCTTCTACATGGCTGCCGAGATCTCCCAGCAGACCTTCAACAAGATGTCGTTGGTGAGTGAGGGTACCGTACCTGACCCTGGGGGTCTAAAATTACCACTTTCGCAGATCATACTATGAATTGCCTTTTTAACGCAATTCATATTATGATCTGCAATAGTGGCCATTATAGAGAGAGCACCCGTCCCCGAAACCGGTTTGTTTTTTTTTAGATGTTTTTATTTTATAGTACCTACTTTAGTTAAAAAAATAAAAAATGTAAATAATTATGTAAAAAGATAAATCAAGGATGGCAGTGTGATTTTATATCACTAAAATATTTATATTAATTACTTATCTCAAAAAAGTAAATACATTTTACTAAAACTGTAAAGAAAATCGAAAAAACCAACAAAAAGATTTTGGCAGCGGTGGGATTCGAACCCACGCCTCCGAAGAGACTGGTGCCTTAAACCAGCGCCTTAGACCGCTCGGCCACGCTACCATTGAAACAAGTGTTCGAAATTATCGGTCACTATCTCTACGTGTTGACGTCACAGCTCAATGTTTATATACCAGTACCATACGTTACAGGAAGTTACATTGATATATCTAATTTCAATGAGTATGTATCTATAAATATGTAGTCATAAATAAATCTAGGTATTATAGTTCTACGTCGAAAGATATTTATAGTACTAGGGAGGGAGTGCCTGTTGATTGATGATCTTGTAACCACAGACCTTGTACTGGCCCCGCGTGGTCTATAAGGGCCCATTTCCTCTCGCACAGATGCCTGAGTCCCAGCAGTGGGAATACTACAGGCTGATAATGCATTTTTTTGTTATGTTACAGCCAAATAAACCGGACTTAAACATCCAATCGGCAGTTCGCATTTCAGCGGTTGGCACAACACTTTACGCACCCACTTTATATTATTGGTTGGTGAAATTATACTATTTAATTAGTGCTTGTGACTGTACAGAGCGCCCACATCAAACTACCAATCAATAATGAACCTAATTTAATTAGCGGTAAAGTTAAAAAACTTTTAAAGTTTGACAGATAGCAGTAACTTGAAGTGCAGGTGTCTGTACAACTTCAGACTCTTGAGACTAACTTTGATTGTTCTTAGTAATCTTCGTACTGCGATTATAATGTCTTCATGTTTTAGTAGTCGCAATTGCCAAAATTTCTTTTCAATAAAAGGTTTCGGCTTAGATCCCCCAGTTTTCTGTACTATTTTCATTCTTATTATTTGAGACGTAGGGACCATTATGTTCTAAACTTCTAATCGAATGTTTTTTTTTACCTTACAGGTACAAATTCCTGGATAAGAAATTCGTGGGGACGGCTGCCAAAACGGTGTTGACGAAAGTAGCGTGTGACCAGTTTCTAATGACGCCCTCACTACTGGCATTATTCTTTATTGGTAAATACATAATTTTATTTTTTCCTACTCCTCCGAAGCCAAAACCAAAAATAGGGATAAATGGAAAGAGGGAAGGGAAACCTTTGCCCTACTGGAGGCACTCATCAGGTTCATAATAAATATTCATAATATTTTGTTGCGGGATCCAAGACAGTTCAATTGTTTCTCTGGTACTTCGTCGAGCTTCATTGCTTGGCAACTTTCTGGTGATCGCTAATTTTGATTCTGGCTTTCAGGAGTTGTAGTGGTTTGGGAATAGTGTGGCGGGTACGTCGCAAAAATAAATTTATTTTATGTATTTAAGAACTAACATAAAGATCACTGTCTTACTTAACAAGTGGTCGCAAGCACGGCTGCTGCGCGTAAGTTTATCGAGATTATCCATAGGAACACTGTAAAAAATTATGTAATTTTACATGCAAAAAAATTACATAATCCTGTAAAATTTCCTAAAAATCTGGGAAAGGAGAATGCCCGCGTACAGTACTCTTGATAGAAGACTTGTGTATCAAAACCTAAAACGGCATTAAATATCTAAAATAAAAATACATTTTTTAAATAAGTATTAACGATTATTTACAATGGGATAGTTTTTCAAACAATAAATGAGTACTTTTATATTTCCGACGTCATAGTACGCCATTTTTTACTATCACCTGACAATACTAGGGATTATGTTACTCGTAGTGCGGGTACATTAACATTTATTGTGCGTTTGTCATATTTTTACAATACAGTATGACGGTATGTTATTTTTGCTGGTTTTGTTACATTGTGCTTCGAGTCGAACCTTTTAGTTACTCCGTTAATGCTGCCAACCCATTGACAATAAACATACTTATAACGCCGCTGCACCGTGTGTGTTGTTTATAACTAAATACAGGACTTTTTGTGTTGTGATCATGGCGAGTGCAATTACTGTGGTGCGATGTCTAAACTGCTCTTTGAGATTAACGCAACTTATGCACAGACGTATGTTGTCGGAGATCCCGAATAACATCATGAACATTTTACGAGTCTGGATCTCACCAACACCGGTAAGAGTAAACATTGTCTTTTAACGTAGAATGGTGTTTTTTATTTAGGAACTGTACTTTTATGTTTATGTACCAAATAACAAATCTTAGAGGGCAAAAGTAAAATCCATGTGTGTGTTAGTTTCTCACCTCACCAGTTAAGTTACCGGATTTTAATATAACTTATATAGGAACCTCATACCGATGTGTTGTTAATAACCAACTTATTAACTAAGATGGTTTATCTTAATCAGTGTGTATTCGTGGATATTAATTGTATGTAGTAGGTACCTATCATTTATGATTAGGTAGTTGTACAGAAATATAATTATTTAAATATGTTTTTTTTCAGCTGTCAACCGAAGGCACATTGTGTCAGGAGTGTGTTACACTGTTGCAAAATACACTCACATCCCAGGGACAGTTGACCACACTGTTTACTGTTATCTTACTAAATTATAACAAGTCATTGTATTGATCTACAGGTGTCACGTCTGGAAAGCGTTTGCCGAACATGCTGGATAACTGCAACCAGACAAACTCACGATGCTGACTGAGTGGAAGATTCTGCTACCCAAAACCGATCTCAGACACATATTGAACAAGATTTTAATATTCCAATGCCACCCATCCTGCCAGAACCCTGGTGGACCAGTATTATGGATTGTTAATAAGGTTAATTCAAGAACATATAAACGTGTTGCTGCCACACCAAACGCAACAATAATGAGCGTCTATTGGTATCATCAATAGTTAAAGGATTATTGATACAGCGCGGCGCCACAAAATATAATTATGTTCCTTAGAGTGCCCGGATCTGCAATATCCATTTGAATAACAACTTTTGGGACGGAGAAGAACTGAAGGTTGCTGTGTGCATGTAATGTGCATAGTGTGGTACCTATTTAAGCTGGGGACGTTATAACAATGTTAGTGTTCCAGCTCCATTTTTGGATACACTATTTTTAGATGAATAAAATAAAGTCCAGAAATAATCATTCTTTCATTTAAGTATTGTATTTAGTATTGTGTGTTTTCCCTTTCCACCCTACTTACAAAGACAATTTCATGATTTCCACTACCTTAAGATTTGAATAGTATCTACAAATAACACTGAGCGATTGATTATCTTAGTAATGATTTCTTCCATGCTTTGCAATTTCATGAAACGCGAGAATATTATTTTGAAATGCTCAAAATCTAAATCAGTTAGACTTGGTGAGTTAGTCACTGCCCACTGGTGGTCACCAGACACGGGCCACCTGAAATAGCTAAACCGTAACAGATTTTACAAAAATATGCTTTAAAGACACAAAGCTCACTCGTAATCCCATTCAGACCCTTTCAAATAGTTTTTTCAACTAATTTTTGGTTGAGCTTAACCTAAAAATAGTCATTTCATTTTTGTAAATATCTCGAAAATGCCATTGTCTATTGTGTTCAATCTTCTGAGGTAGTATTTAGACATGCCATCCAGTATTTTAAAGATGATTTGATGAAGACACAAAAATGTTGAATTGAGTACATTTGCCCATAGTGCCGCTGGCATTCTCCTTTACGGGAAAATATGAAATTTTACATAAAAAAATGTAAAATTGACGAAAATTATGTAAAATTTCATATTTTCCCGTAAATTTCCCAGATTTTTCGGAAATTTTACAGGATTATTATAATTTTTTGCATGTAAAATTACATAATTTTTAGTAAAATTACATAATTTTTAACAGTGAATCTCAGTAGCCGTAAATCTAGATTTGTGCCCGATTGATAGCTTTAGGCTCTCGCCCTAATACTTGGAACTCAATCATAACTGGCAAAATGTGGCACTAATGGGTACACCGCTGCCTAATCCTTCAGGGATTAGAGGCGTTATGTTGTGTTGAAATTAACACTGAATTGATGACTTTCGCTGAGATGATGCTGAAAGTAGACCATTAAAACTCACCATTACGACATGAAACGAAAGAGAGCAGAAATAATCTGAATACTTTTGCAGAAAGATGCTAATAAACATTCCTCGTTCTATTGTATTATTTTACCTGAATATTCATTGGGTACTTATTTATGTATTATGTATGAGAATGTAGGTGTAACGTAATGCGGCCCTTTGTGTTAGATAACGAACAATTACTGACGAAATTTTAATTAAAAGTTCATAGCTCTCTCTCTCAGAAGTAAGCATGAAAATATTACTTTTACACGGCTAGCCCTGCGAGAAAGTCAGAAATTGTTTCAAGAGAATGTACTCTCTTGCGACCACTATAGACCAGCGAGGCAGTCCTGTATAAGTATCACTACATCCTTATCCTTCCTTATCCATAAATAGTATAAAACAAAGTCGCTATTTTTGTCTGTTTGTTTGTCTGTATGCTTAAATCTTTAAAACTACGCAACGGATTTTGATGCGGTTTTTTTTAATAGATAGAGTGATTCAAGAGAAAGGTTTTAGTATATAATTTGAACGACATCCACGCGGGTGAAGCCGCGGGCATCAGCTAGTCCTTTACATAGTATAAAACAAAGTCGCTATTTTTGTCTGTTTGTTTGTCTGTATGCTTAAATCTTTAAAACTACGCAACGGATTTTGATGCGGTTTTTTTAAATAGATAGAGTGATTCAAGAGGAAGGTTTTAGTATATAATTTGAACGACATCCACGCGGGTGAAGCCGCGGGCATCAGCTAGTATATGAAACAAAGTCCTCCGCCGCGTCTGTTTGTCTGTTCGCGATAAACTCAAAACCGGCCAAGAGCGTGTCGGGCCACGCTCAGTGTTGGGTTCCGTAGTAATAATTCTTTTTTTGTTTGAAAAAGTTACGTTCAGGATAATAAAATATGTAAACGAAGTTAAAAAAAATGTTTGCATACATAAACGACTATACTACAAACTTAGTCCAGAAATTATTTTGTACAACTTTTTGTCTTTTTTGTACAAAAACTGTTTCCATCCAAGTTCAAAATGATTTTCCTAGAAAGTCCTTATAAAGTTCTACTTTTCAGATTTTTTTCATATTTTCTAAACTTATGGTTCAAAAGTTAGAGGGGGGGGGGGGACACATTGTTTTTTACTTTTGGAGCGATTATTTCCGAAACTATTGACATTATCAAAAAATGATTTAAGTAAACCCCTATTCATTTTTAAATACCAAATACCTTTCCAACAATATATCACACGTTAGGGTTGAAATTAAAAAAAAAATCACTTCCCACTTTATATATAGGGGGGCTACCCTAATAAAACATTTTTTTCCAATTTTTATTTTACCACTTTGTCGGCGTGATTGATACACATATTGGTACCAAATTTCAGCTTTCTAGTGCTAACGGTCACAGAGATTATGCGAGGACGGACGGACGGACAGACAGACATGGCGAAACTATAAGGGTTCCTAGTACTATGGAACCCTAAAAACGACTGCACCGATTTTCATACAGTTTTCACCAATGGATAGAGAGGTTCTCGAGGAAGGTTTTAGTATATAATTTGTAATGTTTTTTAACTAGTTGATTAAAGACGGCTAAACAGCGTATTTTCTTTTACAGTTCTAAGCGTTCTGGAGCAAAAACAAGACGTTTTCGAGGAGCTTCGCCACAAGTACAAAAACGCGTTTATAGCAAATCAATCTTTTTGGATACCGGTGCAGATTATAAACTTCTCTATGGTACCTTCGCATATGAGAGTGGTGTATGTGGCTGCATGCTCATTCCTCTGGATCAATGTCCTGTGCCACATCAAACGGCAGAAGATTGCCATAACTGCTACCCATGAAGACTGAATTGAAGATTTTCGGAGCCCCAACAGATACAAACTAGGCATAGATAGATTAGACTTAGGTAAGTTTCTGGCAGGCGTAGTGTAATTTATTTCATCCCCGCTGCTCTCAAACTGTGAAGAAAAACATCGTGAGGTAAGCGGCATGTTTTAGAACCAAACAATTCGAAGACATGTGACATTCTACCAACCCGCACTGGGCACGCGAGGTGGATTATGCCCATCCCTCTACTAGAGAGGAGGCGAGTCCCTACAGTGGCAGTGGAAACATTATAATTATAGGCTGATGATGACGATGAAGTTTCTGGTATCGATGCCTTAGAGTGAAAACCTCATAAGTGTAAAATAAGTAACTGTTCAGGAGGAAGAAAAAAATGCGCGCATTTTCCAATTGTTGTACGCCGTCTTTTATGTTTATTTATTAATTAATATGGAATATATAAATCGAATGAACAAATTAGTCAGATCATGATTTGCGTTGCGAGATTTTCTTCGTAAAAACGTATTAACGTAATAATTTTTTTTTTACCAAAAACGCATTCCCGAGGTTTTCACTCTAAGGCGAAGTATATAAATACTATACTTCAAAATAAATACTTCTGTTGCTGACCGTACCACCCTTAATCCTAATACTATTTATTGTATATAATTAAAGGACTATACTATACTTTGAGAGATTGCACTGGTTCCATAGAGAAATGTGACAATAATAATTATAGAGTGCCCTCCCTGAGCTTAGCATTTAAACAAATGACCCAATTATTGGGTATTTAATCTTTCTAAAAGATTTAGGTAGGCTAAGTTTAATTACTATGTAACTACAATTTTTTACAAGCATTAAAGCAATTTTATGTAAGCTATTTTAAAACAGTTATACCTTACCTACCTAAAAATAAAATGTATTGTTTTCATTTGTTTATGAGCGAAAAATATTTGTTTAAATGATTCAAATCGTAACTGCATAAGTAGGTCTATTATTAAATGCCTACTATTTTATTTAATTATTAATTGTTCTGTATAGACGTGCCAAATAAAACTTTTATTTAAGACAATGTGTTAGTTTAATATAGCCAAATCTTAAATTATAAAATGAATTATGGTTCCCATTTCATTTGGCCCGGAATTAACTGTTCAATGAGCGACTTCAGTTGCATATTTTCAAGAAATAGGAGGTTGCATTTACGTATCTGAAAACAAGAAACGCGATATTATTTAAAGTACCAAACCTGATGCGGGAGTAGTAAGTATGAAACTATGAATACAGAACGCTTTGTAGACATGCTATACGTGCTACATGCTACGGCTACGCGCTTCGTGCTACGCGCTACGGCTGAGCGCTACACGCTACATGCTACGTGCTACGCGCTACAAGCTACGGCTACGGGCGGCCTACGCGAGTACTACGCAACCCTACGTGCTACGCCAAGTGCTACAGTTTAAACCTAACACGATGTTAATCGTATTTCCGATTTGACCCGTTATTGACCCATCTATACAATATCATTCTACTATAATTTCATTTATGGGACAGATTCCCTCCAGTATTTTGTTGAGAGCGGCGACAATTCAATATCCTTCATTATATCGCGGCCTACTCGCACCAAAAGGTAGAAATCGAACCAACTTACTTCATAAAGCAGGAGGGCAGCATCAGAGTCGCTTTCCTTGGCCATACAAGCCTCGAGCCGTGTGTCGAACTTCATCCTCGCACGAGTTGTGGCATCCATCATGGCTTGCAGAGACCGCCTCATGCCCATCAGCTGATCTTTGTACCATTTCTTCTAAGTTTAATACGTGTATATTAGAAAAATCCAGTCTTCAGAAACAGGGCGTTAATATGGTGCATAGAGCTTTATGAAGGTAAACCTCGGTTATGTAGACCATCATCTCTGTTATTGTGGATCTCGTTTGAAAGCACAATGTGCCATACTGACGCCTTTTGGGCTGTAGGAAGCCTACGTTTTTTTTGATGGGTTGGACGTCATCAAATGACTCCTTCCGCTCTGGGTGTTGTTGAACCATGTTCCTGCTTAGCCCTGCACGTTCCGGGCCCGCGGTATCTCTTGCGAACAACCTGCAGCACTGGCCCTGACAGGCGTCGGCCTTCGCGTCGACACGGCAGCGCGCCGTCAACACGGCTAGGATGCCTACCTACGTTACTGCAGTTGTAACAAATGTTGTCAGGATCTTAAAACTAATTATGGAGATGTGTTGCTGGGGAGTTTCAAGCGCTATTTCTTTCCAGCTCAAACTCTTGAGAAATTTTTAACAAACTTACAAAAAGGATGTGGTTCTCTATTTGTTTTTTTTATGTATGACCAATTGATCATCTGTAACTCCGTCAATAATTGTAGACCAATTTTCAAAATTGTTTTTTAGTATGTATTATGTTTTTAACGCCTAATCATACAGCTGTAGTTTTATTATCATCAGACGACACATACTTGCTTCTTCCTCTTCTGTTTGAGCGCTAGATACTTCTCGCCAACAGTGAGCAATGCGTTGTGCGCATGCGTGAGATGCGCCTGCGTCGAGTTGACGCGCTCCCGCCATTGTTGCAGTCGCTTGTCGCGCGTGTCGACCGCGTAACATTGCTCATCATATGCTTGTATCAGAGCTCTGTAGCGCTTCGCTAGCTGTTCGTATCTAGAAAAATATGAGAAGTTACATACAGACAGAAGAAGAAGAGAAAAGTCCTGACTGACTGTCTCATCAACGCCCAGCCCAAAACCTTGGACCTAGAAAGCTGCAATTTTGCACAGAGGTTTCCTTTGTAATGTAGAGAAGGAAAAATTCAACGGAGTTAAATAAAATATGGAAGATTGCAGGACGCGGGCAAGGTCGCGGGCAAATATTTAAAGTGATCTTCCGAAGGCGGAAAGTCACGGGGAGAGGTCTTTACCCACAGCAGAGGAATGATGGAGGCTAACAGAATCAGTATCTTACGAAGGCGAAGCGACAACGTTGCCTAATCACAATTGCAGAACACATTGACAAACGGAGACTCAGTGTATCGGAAAACACGTTAAGCCGTTGGTCCCTGCTGTCATTTGTAGACCTTTTCGGCAGTCAATGTGGCAACCAGTATTACCAAGTGGTCCCGTATTACCCAATAGGTAGTAATTGGGTTGTGAAGGCCAGTTACGAAGGCATCCCATGTTAGTTGGGCTAGGCAGATGATGAGTTCTAAAATACGTACTGATATTGCAGACAAATAATGCTCATAGAGGACCAGGTGTCTGTGTAATCATCTTGACTCTCCGACGACTTTGTGTTAGTTGCGCCTGTTAAAAAGGGTCATCATTATTTACATAAGAACCTTGAATATGTAAACAATACATCTACTCATGTCAGGCGAAAATTCATTCTTAACTCAACCCTGGATTGTGAATGTTGTGCTGTTCCACAAACGATGGGGCACTTAATATTCTTAAGTTGATTTTGTCATTACTTAATTAAAACTCATGGTTAAGTTCTAGGACATAATTAAGATCTACACGCTAAGATGATATTTAATCCGATAACATGTTTGTCTAAGCTGAAGAATAAAGGCAGAATATAACCTAACACGACCCACTGTGACTGACCCAAAGATCTACCTACCTTGCACAGCACCACTACCACTCATTTCCCAAGATCAGTTTCACCATTAATTCGTCCCTTATATTATTTTTGGCATACCTACCTACCATTCCAAGTTCGAGTTTTGGGCGTCCCTTATCGAATGGCTGTCTCCCGTGACTTAGGATGGACCCTGGTTTCTTAGGCCACCTTTTCAATATTTTTCAACAACGTCATCAACTTCTATCTTTAAAAACTTACTAGTGGTATTAGAGCATTTAAAACTCTTTTCCTCTGATTCGCTCTCCCACCAATCATTGACGCCATGCGAGTGTCTGTGGGAGCCCTTACAATGCAGCAGCTTCTGTTCATACTCGTTGGATTTGTTGATACTGCGCTCCAGACAACCAAGCGTGTGCCGTACGTTTTTTACACTGTTCATGAAGTTTTTTTGGTGACTGTCCAGCTGGGGAACAGTTTATGATGAAATCAATTAACTTCTGGGACTCTGAATCATCGATGGACTTAGGCAAGTGTAGGAATGGTAGCTAAAGATACTAACTGAAGTGAGAGTGGGGTTGCAAGTTGCCGGTATAAGTTGTCACGAGAGCGATAACTTTGTAAGGAAAAATGATAGGACTACCTATTATAGGTACATGTAAATGCAAAAATCGCAAGACGCGCCTCACCGGGCAGAAATTTCTCGAGGTAGATTACTAAACTTATGGACACTGATGAGTATATTAGAGGAAGTATGAAAGTAGCACTTATAGAAATTTAAAGGGCATCGTTTGGTTTGGTATGTGATGGGGATGAAGTGCATGTATAAATACTTAGCTAAAGATGGACAGATAGGGCAAAAACAATGCGAGAAAGACCAAAATAAGACATAAGATGAATAGGTTTTTAAGAAAAAATTATAGATCCTACTATGATATAATCCTTACGGCAAAATTGTTCACAGCAAAACACTTAACTTGACCAGGAGAAAACAAATCGTTGCGTATTTTTACACCTTGCATGTTTCACTCGATATAAAAATCCTGTAAAATACCTCGAAACCAGCGCAGAGATTTGATAAATCTGTCATTCAGATAAGACAAGACAGTTCCTAAGGCTACGTACCCATTGGTACAATTAAAATCGAATTACTTGCTAGGATACGCGGTCTCCACACTGAGAGGTGGCTAGCGAAAGCGCTAATAGACCAGTGCCGAAGCCTTCAAAAATGGTAAAAAATTAAAAAAAATTACAGTAGGATGAAACCCAATGGAAAAAGTAGAGAATATAACAAAAATTTAAGGACAAATAAATTACGGTCGATCTGAGGTCGGGAAGTGGGGGTGGGGGGGTTTTTGAGGGGGGAAAGCGGTTTATCTCGATTTCCGGCAAAACTACAAGTCCTATGGAAAAAAATGTAATGGCAAAGTTGTAGAGCATAAAAAGATCTACAACTTTGATTTTAACACTTTTTTCACATAACCTCAAAATTTAGGTGAAAAATTCAAAAAACCAAGTTTTTGGTTTTTTATTTATATCTTTTTCAAAAAAAAAATTTTTTTCTACGAAATTTGGTGAAGACTTACCTTATTATGTCCCAAATACACTGTAATTTATTTGATTTAAAATATTTATTTTTTCGGCTTATTTTAACTTAATATCAAAAAAGCACCCTAATTTTCAATCGAAAATTCTGCCGTCAAAATATCAGCTTTTTTTTAAAAGTCGGTAGGCGTTGTGTTCCTTATAATCTCTACTTTCTGATGATGTATAAAAAATATACATTGCAATGGTAAATTTTCTCAGAAAATGCAAAATCAGCTGCCACGAAATAACAGGTAGTAAGGGCCAAACCCTCCTAGCCCCTTCCCCACTTCTCTGTGAAATACCTTTTGGTGGGCCAAAATTTTCCGTAGGTCTCCACGATATATAAATTATCTTAAAATAACAATAAATAGGCATAAAACAGCAATAAATACGCTTATAATTTCTTGTCTAGGCCTTATTATTTGGTGTGGGTATTATTTCGCAGCAGCTGATTTTGCATTTTCTGAGAAAATTTACCATTGCAATGTATATTTTTTATACATCATCAGAAAGTAGAGATTATAAGGAACACAACGCCTACCGACTTTTAAAAAAAAGCTGATATTTTGACGGCAGAATTTTCGATTGAAAATTAGGGTGCTTTTTTGATATTAAGTTAAAATAAGCCGAAAAAATAAATATTTTAAATCAAATAAATTACAGTGTATTTGGGACATAATAAGGTAAGTTTTCACCAAATTTCGTAGAAAAACATTTTTTTTTGAAAAAGATATAAATAAAAAACCAAAAACTTGGTTTTTTGAATTTTTCACCTAAATTTTGAGGTTATGTGAAAAAAGTGTTAAAATCAAAGTTGTAGATCTTTTTATTCTCTACAACTTTGCCGTTACATTTTTTTCCATAGGACTTGTAGTTTTGCCGGAAATCGAGATAAACCGCTTTCCCCCCCTTAAAACTCCCCCCACCCCCACTTCCCGACCTCAGATCGACCGTAATTTATTTTTCCTTTCATTTTGATCATATTCCCCTCCTTTTCTAATGGGTTTCATCCTACTGTAATTTTTTTTGGTTTCAAAAATTATCGACCCTGGTCTATAAGTGCGCAGAGCGGCCGATGTGTAAATTCTACAACTTATAGGCAGAGGTGTACCCTCTAATCGCCAGCTATATTTAAATCCCATGTACTAAAGGGCTCGCAGATGGTTAAAAAATCGATGGCGTAACCAATCTATTGTGTAGCGTGCCATTGGGTATCTATCTTTGCTCTAGGTCCTAGAGTCTAGGATCTAAAAGCAGGGCACCTCTCAGTGCGTAACTGCGTACGCAGCCTAAGTTGAAAATTGACAACCTGCTGCGCGCTTTTATGGCGGCAGAATGACATAGTTACTGTAAAGGACAGGTGAACCCTAGCGTGTATGGGCTACCTTTAGTTTAAATTTTAGGTGACGTGTTCAAATAAAATGAACGTGTTATTCTTCAGATGGTTTATTCAACTACAACAAAAAGCATAACGTTTAATAACTAAATCAGTCTAAAAATATTCTCCTGCGTTACAACTACAACGACTCAAATATTTCTTCTAAAAGGTTAAAAATTATACTACGATTCGTGCATTTATTGCTTAGTGCATAAATCAACGTGGGCTTTACGCGTTATCTCGTTTTGTACTTCATTGCGCGATTGCAGCTTTCATAATATATCCTCTTCACAACAGCAAATAAATAGATCATTTTAAACAATTATTGAAATAATAAGTAAATATTTCTATGTAGTAACTTTCAATTCACATTATTGCACTAAAATATACAAAACAAGTACACAGTAAAGTTATTATAACTTGCGTTAGTTATTGAATGTTTACTACAATAGACATTCTTGTAAATTTTCTTATGTACAAAGGAAATAAAACCAATATTCCAAAGATTTGTACACGACGACTACTATCATGATTAAATTGATGTAAACTATCTAGTCTGGCCGTAAGTTCTGCTACAAATAAACAATTGTAGCCAAAAAAGTTAAAGATGACTTTAATTTGTTGCCTACAATCACGTAAATGTAAATAATAATACATAATGTGTTCTAGGGGTCTAGGCTCCGAATATGATTTTGTCCCATTCGGTGTCGAGACACTTGGTCCGTGGGGTCCTACCGCTATAAGGCTTTATAGGGAAATTACGAAAAGGTTGGTCGACGTCACAGGAGACCGAAGAGCTGGCAGCTACCTCGGACAAAGAATTAGTCTAGCTATTCAAAGGGGGAACGCTGCCAGTATCTTCGGAACCTTGCTTATAGGTACTCCTTTTAATAATATATTTTAGTTACTATGGTTTTTAGTTTTAGGTTCTTTGTTCTAGTATATATTTTGTTATTTAAAACATTAAATTAAACCAATGTGTTCTTACATAAATCTACATGGCACCTATGAAACGTTTTAAGTATGGTATCTTGTTTGAATTGGTCTTTTAAAAGTATTCATAAAACATTGTCATATTAGTGACAATGCTTTGGCCCTGACAAGTAGAAATGGAGGACATTATTACATTTTTGAGACAGAAGTGGAAAAATAGACGTTATTTAATTTTTCAATTAAAATAAAATATGTGATATTCGACATGATCCTTTTGATTTTATATCTCTTATGTATGCAGTATCATTGTAAAGATATTTAAGGCCAGACTAGATCACCAATATTTTTCTGGAAGACATTGTTCAGCCTCTAGCATGAGAAGCTTGGCTTAGCAGAAATAAACATTGAAAACAAGTATTTAACATTATACAACAATAACAGTAACATTTTTAGTAAAAAGCTATTTTTCACAAGAATTTCGAGTACTTATAAAGTTATAATATATGTTCACAGGAACTTTGGGTAAGTTAATATTGACAAATTTCTTGAGTCAACGAAATTTAGGGACGAAATAAGGCGACTACAGATTGATATGGCGTTGACTTTGTGATAGATATATTAGGAACAAAGCTATAGCTGTCAGACATCACAACTGTATCGTTAGGTCAAACAAAAGATGCAAATAAATCTTACATAAAAGTAAAATAAATAATAAGTGTGCTTAGCAATGCGCTATTAACTTGTGTCTGTACATAATTACAAAACAAATACTTACAAAAAACTAACCCAATGAACCATAATTGTTTTCCTAATTGTTGCTTTATGAAGAGCAGCTTCCAAGCAAAACATAGAATATGTATGACAAATATGACAATAATACTCAAGTACATGATTTGGTTATTAAGTAACATGAGGACCTTTACATATTTACAATTTAACAATATTTCGACCTTGTTGCATAACAATTTATAATACTGTTTATACTATTGCTGTATTTAGGCACTTCAAAGTATGGTTGCAATACAAATGATTGCAAAAAGGCATTATTTTATATAATTATAATGTAAAATAGCTGCAAAACTTGTAATGATACATAATTATTAGCATATTACATAACATGTGATTTAAATTGTGATGGTAACTTTCAATAATATAAAGACAGTAGAACAATATTACTCACTAAAAAGTAATTATATAAACATTTTGGCTCATATAGATATGGCAAAAAATGATGTCAAACTTCTTGGGGTGTCTTAACATGGTCATATCATAACATGATACTCTTTGGTATATAGTTGCTCCGAATTCGAAATACATATATCATTTTCATAAACAAAAACATTCACACAAATCAACAATCTTAAAGAATATTGGTTCACAGAATCATTGCAAAGAAATTGAGCTTTTGGAAAAATTTACTTACGATATGACATAACTACTGAGATCCACAATCAACTGTAGATTACTTAACTTTTTTTTAGAAATTCTTTTTTCTCTTTAATAATAACAATCATCCGTAAAAATGGATGTAAAAAATTATTGTTCATTATGTGCATAATATGATCATCAGATCTCTTATTAAGTTCTGGGCCAAAGGTTTCAAGTCATACTTTTGGATATGACTTCTAATGACAGGAGTTTCTCCTTTGAGCTCTGACCACTGTTAGCTATAACCCTCTTCCCAACTTCAATAAGAAATGTATGCAGTATGCAAATTGAAAAATGTGTTACGATCTTGACATTGACCTCAAGCTAAAGTCTTCAATTAGAACCAGATATAATAGGATAAGCAACAATTCATCTCATTCATCATCTCAAAACTAGTACCTAATTCAGTTAAATGGACAAAACATTTGCTTCCTGTTTGTAGTCTAGGGCAATACGATGTTACGCGGTACAGTTTAAATAAAAATTTAGTAAACTACAGATGATTGTGACTTATGCTACCGCCAACTTTTATGTTTCCGCATCTTTTTATTAAACACTTTGCACTCAGAGGGAGTTGGTGATGTTTTGGAACAGTCTCTTGCCCCACCATGTCTCCAGGTCGAATGGCTTGAAGTCACGCAGGACTGGGCTGGGCGCGTCGTCTTGGTAGTACAGGTTGGACAGAGGGGGTGATGAGCAGCCAGAATCTAGAAGAAAAAAATATATTCGTTATTTTTCAGCCAGAAGGCGAGATGACAGGCCTCGTAAAAGATGCTTGGATAATACCAACAATCAATGTTTCACATTAACCCTGGATCAGAAAAATGGGAATTCAAGTGGCTAGGCCTTTGCCCAACAGTGGAATAATGCAGAGTTATAGTAATAAATTGATATTCTTTATACATATATTTTGTTCACCTTGAAAATATATGACAAACTTTCTCTTTTATTTTATTACAAGGTTTAATGTTACTTATACTCAAACCTATTTATCAAACTGTCATGATACCATGTTATCAACCTGTGGGACATAAACGCACAAACTGTTGCCATGTGTTCAGTTCATCATACGGAACACCCTGCTTTTGTCATCATCAAATGACTCCTCCATGCAGAGCAGAAGGGAGTGTCAGACTTCTACTGACTAAAAACCACCCATGTTCCTTTTTAGCCCTTGTGTCCAGGTCCGTGCTATCTTTTTCGAACAACCTGGAGTCATATTATGGAACACCCTCATATTTTTTTACAGCCTAGATAAAAATTCTAAGTGACCCCTCGGTCACGGTATGATCTACTGAATACATGGTAACGGCCTGTGCATCCTGTCAATATCGATACCCTGTATATGCAACAAAATCTTAGTTTTTCAATGAGTAGGTACCACAAATGTGCAACACTAAAGGGAACATTAACTTCTACTGTAAGCCTTGCACTTTAAATGACCTTAATTGATTCATATAGCAACATGCATTCATAGAAAAGTAGGCCATCATAAATCAACATGGACAGCTCAATGTTGATTCAATAGACAACTGGAAGAGTGCTTATTCAGTGCAGGTTTATCACGGTTGCATCAGTTCATAATTTAATGTGAATACAGTGGTTATTTAAAAAAAACAGGCTATAGTAGTAAGTCTGACAGGTACCGCTATCAGAATATTTAGGTGATTATGTTTGTATTATAAAACAAGTATATATAAATAGGCCTATGAACATTTATTACAAAATGATTGTTGTTTAACATGGCAACATAGCAATAACCATTTTGGATGATTTTTCTGTAAAAGTTTATGATAGAACTATAAACATTGAATTGGCAGGATGAAGAAATATTGTTTGTTTAATGAGTATGTAATAAAGATAAATCACTTCTGTCAATCGTTGTTTGGACGACTTCGCCAGTGTCCTTCACATTTAAAGACTACCAACAGAACAAATATAGTTACAAGTTCATACTTCTCCATATAGATCTACGCTAGGGAATGGGCAACTACAGTACTTTCACAAGTTATTATGCCTTAAGACTGTGACTGTAGCGTCTGTAGCTTTGTTTTGTGAATTGTTCTTCTGACATTGAAAGTGCCTGTAATGGTTTAATTGAAATAAATGCTTTGAGTTTGAGTTTTTGATAAGTACTTACCATTTGTACTTGTAGGTGTTGAGGGCTCACTCTCTCCATATGCCGATTGCGTCCAAGCTAAAATCATTCATAAAAATATTATAAAATAAGTAAGTACTAGCTTTCCGAAAGTTTTCCAAAGAAAATTTTAATCAAGTTCATTTAAGTACTAAAGACAACTTACTCTCACTGATAAATCTGATGATTTCCTCATGTTGCGGCGAGATCACATGGTGTTGTATTCTTTGGTGCACTGTCTTTTTACCATTGGAATGAAATGTAGGCTTGGGCATGCTGAAATTTGAACAATCCAATGAGATTCTTAATGTAATCATATAAATTGCGATAGTGTGACTTGACTTTATTTATACACTCTTGTCTTTCTCTAACAAACGTTGTTGTCATGCTAAATTTCTTTAGACTGATCAACAAAGTACACATCTTCAGCCGAAGAGGTTATGTAAAAACAGTGATGAAATCTGTAATACCACTATGAAATGTATGTTTTATAGTAACTTACTTGATGATCTCTCCATTATCAGACTCTGAAGACTTTCTATTGTGGTCTTTGCGGCTATCCAATCGTTCCAAGTTCTGTGAGAGGCCTGTAAATTAAAAATAATAGGAAACGATATTTTCATCTCACATGATCACTGATAGGTTCGAACTTTATTTTCAAAACAAATTAGTTAACACGTCATAACTACCTCGTCGAGTTTTGGCTACAATTTTGCTGGGTCCTTTAGAAACAGTATACATTTTAAAATTTCACTCAGAAATTAAAAAAATAAACGTAAAAATCCTAGACGAATATTACGAGACCAACTTTGAACACTAAACATCGAGTTGCCATCTAAATAAATGAAATATGTACCATTACCCATTACTACCAATATTCATTTTAATTATTAGCATCCATTTGGTAATTTAAATTACATTTTTTAATAATATTAATGTATTGTATAATTTCGTTTCTTTTGTGCACTAATATAAGTAAAGGTAAGAATATTTTATTTTTACAAAGAGTCATATAATGCGTGTTGTGTGGTAGGCTCATTTAATGTATATGGAAACACTGCCAGTGCTGTCTACTATTGGACTTTTTGGCGGGAAGTCAAACGAGGCGGTAATTTTAATTCCACAAAAGTTTATTAATTAGATAATTGTACAGAAACATAACATTAATAACACCTAATAAGATCTTTAAAACAAGTAACAACCATGAGTGTCTCCAGTGGCGGCGAGGAGTCGCCGGAGCCTGGGGAAAAGAAGAAGAGAAAATACATGAGCAGCAATAGAAATTCAGACTCAACTAAGTATAACATTTTCACTAAACAAAATTACAAAAGACTATTCATTGAAAATACTAATAATTCTGAATATGTTGTTTATGTGGAGTCATCAGAGCAGGAGAAGATAGGAAATAAAAACCCTATCATGTTGAAATTATCTACATAGTTTTTAATCTATGGTTGTAATACGCCTCACCGTGTGTTGTCTATGTAAAACTCTTGTCCGTGCCCTCTTCTCTCCTTGATGGCTGTCATGTGTATGCGTTCCTATTTTTGTGCACTTTAATGTTATTAAATATAAATCTGTATTTGCCGACTCTATTGTGAATAATAAAGTAGTCAAATCAATCAGTGTGTTTTATCTCCGTGGACTGTTCCCGCCTCTCAAATCAAGACAGGTTATGTGCCCAGCCGAAAAAGTCCACGTGTCTGGAAGTAAGGAAAGATTTATAATTTCCAAGAAAACACTGATTGATTGTGTTCTCCTGTTGGTTCTGTACGCGCTAGGCTGCATCACAAATGGCGGACTCTGAAAACACGCCGCAAGTTGGCACTAATGAAAATGCCGCTAGCCGCCATGCTGCCGCCCGTCGTTCGTCGACTTTAGGTGATGCCGAGCCCGCTGCGTTTGGCAATTACGGCAATATTCCGCAAGCTGGATTTTCGGGAACGACATTTGAGAAATTAGAAGGGTCCAATAACTTTCACGCATGGAAATTTGCGATGAAAATGTCATTAAAGTTAGAAGGACTTTGGCCATGTATTCAAGGTACAAACTTGGATCCCTTACGTGATGAGCGCGCGCTGGCTCGTATTTGCTTAAGTGTGAAGCCCTCATGTTACCAATATGTAAGAGAAGCAGGTAATGCAAAAGCTGCCTGGGAGTCATTGGCTTCGGTGTTTGAAAGCAAGGGTCTTTACAGAAGGGTTTTATTGCTGAGACAACTTCACAGAGCTGAATTAGGAAACTCAATGACCGAGTACATTGACTGTATAATTGTTAAATATAATAGAAATACATGAAATAAAGATAGTTTTATTGTAAGTCACAAAAACTTCAAAGTATCAACAACCGAGTGTTGCGTAGCAATACAGGTAGTCCATAGAGTTTTTACTATGTAATAAGAAGGTGTGTATACTTCACATCCTCTCACGTTTTTAAGAATTTATAAATAAATTCTTGAGTCCCATTCTGGAACTTAAATCTTGCAACCTAGGGCCAAACAGTGGCTTCGTTAGCATATCGGCCAACTGCAACTCCGACGGAACGTGTTGGACATTTAAGTCTCCGTTGATAACACATTCTCTCACAAAGAAATGTTTCAGCTTGATGTGCTTAGTCCGTTTGTGATATTCGTATTGCGGATTTTTAGCAAGTTTAATAGCTGACTCATTATCTAGGTTTAGTACCGGTTTCTCTGTGTTCTTGGACAGATCCTTAAGTAGTCTGTTTAACCATATAATCTCTTGAGCAGCTTCGCTGGCTGCTATCACTTCCGCTTCTGTTGAGGAAATGGAGACAGTCTTTTGTTTCTGGCTTCTCCAGCTAATAGCAGCTCCAGAGAATAAGCACATCGTTCCAGACGTCGATCTGCCGGTAGTCTGGTCTCCTGCGTGATCTGAGTCACTATAACAGACCAAATATGAGGGTGACTCCTTCGTGTAAGTCAGCCCGTTCTGTTGGGTCCCTTTCAAGAAACGAAAGATGCGTTTTACCAGCATGACATCTTTATTAGTGGGTGCGTCTAGGTTTCTGGATGCGACACCCACAGCGTATGAAATATCAGGCCTTGTGCCTAATGATAAATATGCTAAAGCACCCACGGCTTGTCTGTACGGGAAATTCGTGTTCTCATCCTCTCCCGTCTCATGCTCTTTGATGATGGGCGTTGGTGCTGATTTGCAATTGGACATTCCAAATTTTTCCAAAACTTTCTTTGTGTAGGCCTTCTGACATAGTGTAATGGTCTCGTCTTTGCGCACGTCAATTTCCAAACCAAGGAAATATGATGCAGGTTTAGTAATTATCTTGAATCGTGCTTTTAATTCCTTAATGAATTCGTCTCCTGCTTTGGTTGTGTTGTACGCTACTAGTCCATCGTCAACGTAAAGACCAATAAAGACTTTGGATTGTCCTTTGACTCGAACATACAAGCATGGATCCGCTTCACTTTGTTGAAAGTTAGATTTCTTTAAGAACTCTGCAATGCAGGTGTTCCAGCAACGCGGCGCTTGCTTTAGTCCATAGAGACTGCGTTTCAGCTTGCAGACTCGTTTTGTGGCATCCTGATAACCATCAGGCTGTTTCATATAAATATCTTCTTCGACTGTGCCGTTTAGGAAAGCTGTTGACACATCGAACTGGCATAATTTTAGATTTTCTTTTGCAGCTATGGCAAGTAGTGTTCGCACAGTGCTCAGGCGAACCACTGGACTGAACGTTTTATCGTAGTCTATTCCAGGTTGTTGAGAGTAGCCCTTGATTACCATTCTGGCTTTATACCTTTCGACGGAACCATCAGGATTCATTTTAACTTTATATACCCATTTGCAAGGCAGGGCTTTTCGTCCTTTAGGTAAATCTACCAGATCCCAGGTTTGGCTTTCGTTCAGAGATGCCATTTCATTTTTCATAGCTTCTTGCCATTTGTTTCTGTCAGGAGATTCTAATGCTTCTTTGAAGGTGATAGGTTCTTTAGGCTTGTGAATGTTTTCAATTTCTTCAACAGCTGCCAAAATAAAATCATCGTAGCGCTTAGGAGCTGTAATTTTAGTCTTATCTCTCAAAGATCTCGCTTCATTAGTCACGTTTTCAGCAACAGCGTTATGTACAGGTTCATAATCATCGTCATCATGGGATAACCCGGAAAGAGATTCATAGTCACTTTCGTTGTTTACTGGTTCAATCCGTTGAGTGTTTTCATCTAAATGTGGTGATGAAGTTCCGTTGTCATCTTGATCATCGGTGTCTGTATCACTGTGCTGGTTATCTCCTTTGTTATCATCAAACGTAATAGTCACTTGCTTGCGTGATGTTTGTTGTGACGTTTGTTTGTTTTTATCTGATGAACTTTTAGTTCCATTGAACAATTTGGAAAGTTCAGTTTTATTATGTTCATCATAGAACATGTTCTTAACCACTCGAATATCTTTCGATGTAACAATAATGTTCTTCGAGGGTATGAAAATTCTGAAAGCTTTGCTTGTTTCAGAGTATCCCGCAAACATGCCAGGAATTGCCTTTGGTGCAAATTTGTGACCGTTGATGCCTTTCCTCAAAACAAAAGTCTTGGAACCGAACACGTACAAATGATTGATACATGGCTTTCTGCCTACCCATCGTTCAAATGGCGTTTCGTTCTGGATAGCGCTGTTAATACTCCTGTTTGATAGGTAGTTTGCAGTGAAGACTGCTTCGCCCCAGAATTTTAATGGTGTTTGTGCGTCAATCATCATTGCTCTCGCTTTCTCCACAAGGGTGCGGTTCTTTCTTTCTGCAACTTCGTTTTGATTCGGGGTATAAGGTGCGGTGAGCCTTCGCTGTATTCCGCAACATTTTAGGTAAGTGTCAAACTCTTTATTGACGTATTCAGTACCATTGTCTGACTGTAAAAACTTAATTTTATTTCCAGTTTGTGTCTCCGCTAGATGTTTGAACTCTTTGAACTTGTCGAATACTTCGTTCTTGGTTTTGATGAGATAAACTCGACTGTATCTGCTATAGTCATCAATAAAGGTAACGAAATATTTGTTTCCGCTGATTGTGGGCGTTTGTATAGGTCCACACACGTCGCTATGAACGATTTCTAAGCGTTCTGTTGTTCTTTGGGTATTTATCTCACGGGGGGCTGGTACTCGATGCAGTTTTGCTTGGATGCAGGTTTCACATTCTGCCAAGGTTTCAGAAGCATCAAAGTTCAAGCCAACTAAGTTCTCGTTTATGAGTGCAAGTTTCATATCTTTGGCGTTCATGTGACCAAGTTTTCTGTGCCAGTCGCTGATGTTTGATGAGTTCGTTTTCTTCGTAGTAGTTGTAACGTCATCGTTATCATTGGCCAGGTTGTTGCGCTCATGTTTATTTGGTTTAATATAGTAGAGACCATCTTCTTCTTTGTAAGCAGTGAGCGTTATTCCAGCTTTTGTGTTTCTGACCGTTGCTTTGTTCTTCGTAAAGAGGACAGAGCATCCTGCATCTGTCATTTTACTAACGGACATCAAATTAGTACAAAGACTAGGTACGTACAACGTGTCCTTTAGGTGTGTACGCGCAATACCGCTACCATTTTTGGATAAAAAGGTTATTGTGCCTTTACCTTCAATCTTTGCAGTATGTTCTTCAGTGGCGAAGCTTAATTTTCTGGATATTTGCTCAATGGTCGTAAATAATTCTCGTTGATACGTCATGTGAGACGTACAACCGCTGTCTAAGACCCAAATGCTGTTTCTAGGCTTCTCGTTTTGTGTGAGGAGGCACTGTGTAGCATAATTGTTCTTATGAGAACCGTTGTTGTTTTTGGTTGGTTTCTCATTGTTCTTCTTCCAGCAGTTAGTACAGATTTTGTGGGTTTTGCGTTTAAAGATGTTTCCTCTTTGTTTGCAAATTTTACATGTGGCGTATAGCGCTTCTTCATGCGTGAAATATTCAGGTTTGTCGTTGTTTTCTGAAATTTTGCTATGACGAGCTTCACATTCTTCGATAATTTTGATTTTCAGTTCTTCTGGCTTCGGAAGAGTGTCTCGTGTTTCGATAGCGACTCTGAAATTCTCGTATTCGGATGAGAGACTGTACAACATCATGATTGTCAACAATTCCTCGTTTATGGCTATATCCATGTCTGCCAGTTTGTCAACTATGTCCATAAATTTGTTTAGATGATCACGTACGTCGTGTCCTTCTAATTTTGTTAGGATCAGTTGTTTCAATAGGGATGCCTTTCGTGCAGGCCCCTTGCTGGCGTAGGTATCTTTCAGTTTTTCCCATAATGCTTTAGCTGTTTTGCAATTTTTAATTTGTTTGAGTTCAGAAGGAGCGATTATAAGAATCAGTTCTGATCTTGCTTGTCTGTCACCTTCTTTGTCAGCTTCAGTAGCATTATTTTCAATGTATTTCCACAGTTTTTGTCGAACTAGTACGGCTTCAGCTTGTATGACCCATGTGTCGTAATTTTCTCTCGTAAGAGGCTCGATTTTGGTGCTCGACATTTTAAAAACAAATGCGACAGGGTTACTCACTTAAATCTCGTAACTTCGTACACGCTCTGCTACCATGTTAAATATAATAGAAATACATGAAATAAAGATAGTTTTATTGTAAGTCACAAAAACTTCAAAGTATCAACAACCGAGTGTTGCGTAGCAATACAGGTAGTCCATAGAGTTTTTACTATGTAATAAGAAGGTGTGTATACTTCACAATAATGTCATTAGTACATCAGCTAGCCGATATAGGCAAGAATATTGAAGATGATGAAGTCGCAGAAATACTGCTAAGTGGACTTACAGATAGATACGATGCACTGGTGTCTAATATGGAAACTACATGTCTTGCCGGCGGAATATCAAGCGAATTTGTTCGCACTCGTCTCCTTCAAGAGGAATCCAGGAAAACTGATGGTGATTCATCCGCATTTATTGTGAAAATGACCCCCCGAGAAAGAACATCACCTGTCATTATTGCAGAAAACCTGGTCATATTAAAGCAAAATGCTTTAAATTGAAACGTGATAAGAAAATGAAGGATAACAGAAGCAGCGAGCAAACATTTTTGGCTTTTTTGACTCAAGATACTGACAATGATTCAAGCTGGTATGTCGACAGTGGGTGCTCTACACACATGTGCAACAATATAAACTTTTTTAAAAACTTTAGAAGTGCTAATAATAGTGTTAGAATTGCAAATAACAATAAGTTAAAATGTATGGGAATAGGTGATGTCCCATTGAGCACCGATAATGTGGTAAGACAAATAAACAATGTTATGTATGTTCCACAGCTTTCAGCAAACCTTATTTCTGTAAGTAGATTAACACACCAGGGATTTACAGTTTGTTTTGATGGAGAGGGTTGTTCCATTTATGGTAAAAACAGTAAAATTACTGGCAAATTGGTAGCTACAGCTTCTCTTTTTAATGGGATTTATAAATTGGATGTTAAAGTAAATAAGGATGACAAAGTAAGTAAGTTCTCGCAGGAAGTGTGCTCTTCTATGTCCCTGGGTATTGGACAGGGATCACAGAGCGCTAATGTAGCTGCTGTTACTGCGCCTGTTGATATTTGGCACAGAAGACTTGGGCATTTGAATTTCCAATCGTTATCTGCTCTAAAAAATGGTGTCGCTACTGGTATTCTGTTTCAGGAAAATGTGGAACAGGTCCTTGAGGAGTGCGTGCCGTGCCTTGAAGGGAAATTAGCTGCCAAGCCGTTTCCGTCTTCGGAGGGGGAGCGTACTAGCGAGCCATTGCAGATAATTTGTTCGGATGTGTGTGGCCCATTTCAAGTTAGCAGCCATGGTGGTGCGAGATACTTCGTTAGTTACACTGATGATTTCTCAAAGAAGTCTTTTGGATATTTACTGAAAAATAAATCTGAGGTAATGTCGACATTTATTGTTTTTAAGTCGATGGTGGAGAAGCAAGTAGGAAAATCAATTAAAGTTTTACGCTCAGACAATGGGGATGAGTATACCAGTTCTGCGTTTGCAGCATATTTAAGGAAGGAAGGCATCATTCACCAAATGACAGTGCCATACTGTCCACAGCAAAACGGTGTGGCAGAACGCCTTAACAGGACTTTAGTTGAGAAGGTGAGGTGTATGTTGCATGCTGCAGGTTTACCTCCTACCTATTGGGGTGAAGCGTTAATGACCGCTATTTATCTCAAGAATAGGAGTCCTACATCTGCACTCAAAGGACGAACACCTGAAGAGGCGTGGACCGGGTCAAGGCCAGACCTTAGTCACCTCCATGTGTTCGGTTGCATAGCATATTCACTAGTTCCAGGTCAGCTGAGGCGAAAACTCGATGCTAAAAGTAAAAGATATGTGTTTGTTGGTTACTCTGAGACAGTTAAAGGTTTTAGACTGATTGATCCCCAGAACCCTAAGAAGGTTATCTTGTCTAGAAATGTGGCGTTTATAGAGAATAAGTTTTTAAGGGATTTTATTGACAGTTATAATAATGATAATGATTTTATATCTTATGAATTGGTTAATAATAATGAATCTAATAATTTTAATAGTGGACCGAGTTCTAGTCAAATGATTGAGCTGAATTCTAGTCATATTAATTTTAGTAATACTAATAATGATTCGATGATTTCAGGAAATAAGGAGGAGTTCTACTCTCCGTGCAGTATGCGCGGATCGAGCTCGGCCTCGTCACCGTTAAGCGAAGCTACAAGCGAGCGCGAGTCACAGCGAGGGGGCGCTGGTGTGCTCGTTGCCGGTGCTAGTGTGCCCGACACTGGCGCTGATGCGCTCGACGCGGGCGCTGATGTGCTCAGGGAGCGCATTACGAGTGAGTCGCATGAGGTACCCTCTGCAGGGGAAGCCTCACCAGCGCAGGTAGACGTGCGGCCGGTTCGTAGTACGCGTGGTAAACCACCGCCAAGGTATGGTGATTATGATTATGATTTCGATTCCGATATTTCTTTGCTGGTACAGGATTTAGATGAGCCTGTGTCATACATGCAAGCTATAGGTTCTGCAGACAGTCATGAATGGCAAGCTGCCATGCAATCGGAATACAATTCACTCATCGATAATAATGTATGGAAGTTGGTGTATAGACCTCCAGGATTTGAGAATGGTCATAACAAAAATAAGGTTTGTTTATTGTTAAAAGGAATTTATGGTCTTAAGCAAGCCAGTAGAATTTGGAACTCGAAAGTAAATACTCTTCTAAGTAATAATGGATACATTCAAAGTAAATGTGAGCCTTGTGTTTATATAAATAAGTCAGGAAAAGAACTAACTATAATTGCTCTTTATGTAGATGACTTTTATATATTTTACAGCTCTAAGACTAATAGATTGTTGCCTATTTTGGAAAGTAATTTTAATGTTAAGAATTTAGGAATGCTAAAGAGCTGTTTAGGCATAAATGTAACACGTGATAGAGCAAAAGGTATTTTAAAGCTTGACCAGTCTGAGTATATTAGGAAATTGCTCTATCTGTATGGTATGGAAAATTGTAAGACAGTGTCCACACCAATGCCTGTTAATTGCAAATTAATCAAAGCTAATGGTAACAGTTTATGTGATGATGAAACACATAATTATAGACGTTTGATGGGTCATCTTATGTATTTGTGTGTTTCAACACGGCCTGACATTTCTTTCTCTTGTAGTCAGCTTAGCCAGTTCAATAGTAGCTTTGATAAGAGTCATTGGCAAGCAGCTAAACGTATATTACGTTATTTAGCAGGGACGATTAACTACTCTTTAATTTTTGTTAAAAGTGGGAAATTGAATTTGTCTGCTTTTACGGATGCTGATTGGGCTAATGACGTCACTGACCGTAAGTCATATACGGGGTATATTATCAAGCTGGGTAGTCACACCATCAACTAGGAATCACGAAAACAAAGGTGTGTGGCATTGTCAAGTACTGAAGCAGAGTACATAGCTATAAGCGATGTCTGCAAAGATATATGTTTTATAAGAAACTTCTTATCAGAAATTATCCCTGACATACCATATGCTGTAATATACAATGATAATCAAAGTGCTCATAAATTACTTGAAGTCAGGGAATACTGTCACAAGCGTACAAAGCACATAGATCTAAGGTACCATTATGTGAAAGATCTTGTGAAAAATAATGTAATTTGTGTTATCTAGAAACTGATAGGATGATTGCAGACATCTTAACAAAAGCTCTTGGTACTGTAAAACATAATCTATTTACTAAGAATATGAATGTTTATTAATAATTGTGTGTCGAGCCAGTGTTTCTGTTTTTCTTGTAAATGGATTGTATTGTAATCGTAAACTACTTATGTGAGGTGAGGCACATTAAGGGGAAGTGTTGAAATTATCTACATAGTTTTTAATCTATGGTTGTAATACGCCTCACCGTGTGTTGTCTATGTAAAACTCTTGTCCGTGCCCTCTTCTCTCCTTGATGGCTGTCATGTGTATGCGTTCCTATTTTTGTGCACTTTAATGTTATTAAATATAAATCTGTATTTGCCGACTCTATTGTGAATAATAAAGTAGTCAAATCAATCAGTGTGTTTTATCTCCGTGGACTGTTCCCGCCTCTCAAATCAAGACATATCACGCTTACAAACTTGATATCTGACAACGTGAAAGGAGTTTTAGGAGTGCATAGAGTGAATGCTCATAAAATTGGCATCACATTCAGAAAGGCGGCTGCGGCCAACAGTTTTTTAAAAATGGAAGATTTTTTATGGAAGAACAAGTTTAAAGCATTTATTCCATCATATTTGACGGAAAGGATTGGGGTATTAAGGTTTGTGCCCAAAGAACTCTCAAATGAAGATATTTATAAAAATATAGTGTGTGACTCCGAAGTCATATCAATTAAGAGGTTCATGAGAAAACTAGAGGGAAAATTAGTGCCTCTCAATACAGTTGCTGTCACCTTTGCATCAACATCTTTACCGCAATACGCTTATATACAGCTATTTAGATATGAGGTCAAAACATACATACCACCATTATTACAATGTTATAAATGTCTTAAATTTAACCATTCTGCCAAGACTTGCAGGGGCGAGCAACACTGCTCTTCTTGTGCTGGTCGCCACTCCTATAAAGAATGCGATGTCGAAGAGATCACATGCATCAACTGCGCAGGTAATCATCTTGCTATTTCACGAGACTGTCCCATTAAAAAACAAAAAATTGAAGAGAAAAAGGCCAAATTCCTGCAGCAAACGTATGCCACTGTTGTGAAACCACCCCCTACATTAAATGACAAATCTTTCCCTGCTTTACCCAAGGTTGCTGATACGGCCAAATCCAATGACATGATAGATATTAAGCAAGTAGCAAATAATGATATTATTATTAACGCAATTGTTAAAACGTTGGTTGCATTAGGAAACAAAAGTGACTCTGTTGGGCCACTCACACATAAGAAAATAAAAGAAATATTTATATCAAATTTAATTTAAGCATGGATAATTATCTAAATATTTTACAGTATAATATACAGAGTTTACAGAGTAAAAAGAGCCTGATACAAAATTTATTAATCGAAAAAAATATAGATGTCTGTCTTCTTAATGAGACTTGGTTGAAATCTAATTCTATAATCCCACACTTTCCCACATATAATCTAATCCATAAAAATTCCATAAATTCTCATAATGGAGTAGCCATTTTGGTGAACCATCGTTTGAAGTACAAGGTAGTTAATACACACTTCTCAGAATCTATTCAAAATGTATGTATCAGTATAGAAACACAATTTGGAGCAATGTCAATACTTTGTATTTACAGCCCTCCAAGTATCAGGTTTGATTCAGTAAAGTTAAAGGATTTAATCAATAACATACCCAAACCTTGTATAGTCATGGGTGATTTTAACGCACATAACATAGCCTTTGGATGCCATAGTGATAATAATAGAGGTAGATGTTTGTATAAAATCATTGATGAATTTGACTTATGTATTTTAAATGATGGTTCACCGACAACTGTCCCTTATCCTAATAGACAAGCTTCAGCGATAGATCTTGCCCTTGTTAGCTCTTCAATAGCTCATTTATGTAACTGGTATGTTCATGACGATCCCATGGGTAGTTATCATCTTCCAACCTTACTAGAGATCAACATCCAACCATCTATGTATGACGGGTGCGCCAAAGTTCACCTAAAATTTCAACTCCGATAATTGGAAATCCGAAAATGTTCTTCCTAACATTTTTCATCCTAACAATCGCAATTCCTAACTTCTCTGTCTCTAATGTTTTCATTCCGAAGCATTCGACTTCATAATGTCTGTAGCAATAAACATCTATTACACTATTATTTGTTTTCCTATATTTTCTCAACATAACCATCTTTTACACTATTATTCAAAGTCATATCTTTTTTTTTGTTTATATTACTTTTTATTCATAATAATCAGTATTATAAAAGGTCCCATTAAAATAGGTGGACAAAATTTTAGAAATCATTCAGACCGCTAAAATAAGGACAATAGCAAAAAAAAAAATAAGAATAAGAAATAAAATACCTACTTTTATAGGATGAGTTTGTTCTAGAGTGCCGGCAATTTATTATTTTAAGTCAAAATAAAATCACTTTATATAGTGTTTTTTTTTTGTTTAGATGTCTTTAGTTAGGCTTACTAAACGCTGTGTTAAAATTTGTCCACCTATTTTAATGGGACCTTATATACTATGCAAAGATCTCAAATTAGCATATTGTTGTACTTCATTGAACGTTTTTCCTGTTTTGATTGAGATGGACAAATTGTATCTGGCTTTTTGAAATAAAGATTATTATTATTATTATTATTATTAAAGATATCCATAGGTTAGGTTAGGTTTGAACTGTGACCAACTACGCGTGAGCCGAGCGAGCGAGCGAAGCGAGCGGTGCCGCGGCAGCGGCCGGCGAGCGCTACCTCGAAATTGGTCGCGAAATTTTTCTAAGTATTTTTTTCATAGTGCCCCCAAGACGACACTCTGACCTGAATTTCATTCATTTATTTTATTTCAAGACAAAAATCAGTGAAACGACCTTTAATCATTCTAAACAGTTGTATGAGTGAAAATATTATGGTAATTATGTTTAGGAATAAAAGCGTTAGGATAAAAAACAGTACAGCTTGGCAAAAAAGTCTAGAAACGGAACTAATTTTTTTGTTTGCTGGCAACAATTAAAAACTTATGACGTTTGGTGTAAACAAAGTTCGAAAGTTTATTAAATTTATAATTGTGCCCTAAAAACGTGATTAAAGCAACGTAGAGTAATACAAAATGAATAAAACCATCCGAAGTGCTGGCAGAGCGATAATTTATAAGGTTTAAAGGCGATGTTTGGCAGAAAAAGAGGCCAAAACCATTCTCTCCGATCTCAACGATGTTTACCTAAGAACCGCTGAAATGACAGGTATGTAACTGTTTGTTTTATTGTTTTTAGATGAATTAAGTGTTAATTTATGAACCCCATTCTGTTTTGACTTGCTTGCATACGAAATAAGTGGAATTTTTAACAATAATCATCGAGCACATAGGTTATGTTTACATTTTGTCTGACATTACCTTGGTATAGCGTGTCAGATTAATGTTGATACTTGAGTGGCGTACTGTGCACTATGTGAATTTAAATTCGATTTCTACATAACTTTATTGTTGAATGTGATTTCAAGGTGATAACTGTTTGTTATATCATTAGAATTACAAATGTACCAAAAATGTATTATTTTTAATTTGTTATTTATTAACAACATAAATTAATATTTCATATGAATCACATAATAGAAGCAAAATGCATTTTTTTATGTAAGTATATTTATTTATTCACTTTAGGTAAATCAGTAAGCACCATAAGAAGAGTCGTCCTGGAAGGAGATCGAAACAAAGGCGTATTTTCTACACCCGGAAAACATAGAAAAGGTCGTCCCAAAAAAGAGTTGGAAGATTTATTAGAATAAATTACAATAATTATTTCTACGCCTTTTTTTAATCCCAGAAAATTTAAAAAACAGTGCTACTAACATATTTTTATTTTTAGTTAGTTACATGAGGAGAATAAATTCTGGTTCAATAAATAAATTTTAAGTATAAAAAAAATAGTAATAAAAGTATCAAGACGATAGGTTGGTACGCGATACGGTCACAACGGGTTGCCATATGAACAGCACAGTGGCGCCCCCCGGATTTTCTACTCTTTTTTGCCAAGCTGTAGGAGTTTAAATATATTTACACTAATGATATTATGAATTCCAATTTTCGGAAACATGAGTGTTATGAACATCGTCGGTAGGATTACAAATAGTATGAATGAAAACTTTAGGATGAAAAATTTTAGGAAGAGTGATCATTCGGATTACAAATCGTTAGGAAGAACAATTTCGGATAAAGAACTTTAGGTGAGCCAATATGGACCCATGTATGACACGTCACCTCCTGTGGATCAAGAGAAATATATTTATAGTAAGGCAGATTGGGACGAATATTATAGATTATCAGAGACTTGTTTTTCCCACTTGAACTTAGTAAACGATTCCCCAATTAATGCATACAACCATTTTATAGACACATTATGTGATCTAAGGAATAAAACAATTCCAAAACGAAAATTAGTTGCAAACACACCTATTAAAAAACCAGTACCGTGGTGGAATTCAAAATGTAGTGATGCTGTCGCAAAATCAAAAGATGCATTAAAGTATTATTTTTCTCAACCCAACATTGAAAATTGGATAACATATAAAAAACTAGATGCAAAAAAGAAAATAATTCTGAAGGAAGAACGTTCTTCTTCCTGGCAAAATTTATGTAGTAGCTTCAATAGGTTAACTCCAGTTTCTAGGATATGGGGATATGTTAAAAAGTTTAAGAAAATTGGAACAAACCGAAACAAAAACGTCAATGATGAGTGGGTTCCAAGTTTTTTAGATAACTTAGCAGATTCTACTGAAATAGACGACAATAGGATCGATTATTTATTTGCAAGTGCTACAGAAAATGATGTAAATATATTTCTCAAGAAGGATTTCACTATAGAAGAGTTAAAAACATCTTTAAAAAATAGGAAAGATACTACACCGGGATTGGATGACATACCTTACATGCTAATAAAAAAATTACATCTAAATGCACAAACAACATTGCTTAATATTTATAATAAACTATGGGATGAATTAGAAATACCTGAGTCTTGGAAAACACAGTGTGTAAATACCAATTTTGAAACCTAATAAACCTGTAAATATTGCTTCTTCATATAGACCTATTTCTTTATCATCTTGTTTGGGTAAACTCTTTGAAAATATGTTGAAGTTTAGATTAGATTATTTTGCTGAATCACAAAACTTAATACCTTCTGTTGTATCTCGAACCGGGTTAAATAAATAAAACGTCCATTTGCAAAGTATTATGTTTTTTTATAATTCACGTTCCAAGACCACCTCTCCAAGTACATCCCAGAGTCCACAGATAATCCTCATGCTCTATTTAATTACCACAGATAAATAATAGTTTAACTTAAGAACTACCATACAACATCTCCCCTCTAAAGATTCTCTGGAACTTACATAACCAAAATTAATATAATAACCTACTCCTAGGTACATAAAGTAATCAACTAAAAACTAAATTCACATTCATGAACAAAACTTGACATTACTATTTTTCTAACACATAATCCTTAAATCTAACTGGTGGCTTTACTTCCCTGCCTGACCCGGTCCGTACACTATCCTCCTTCTCCTCTCCCTCTAGTACTTCTTTATCCCCAACCTCTACTGCAACAGCTTTGTTTTGAATCTCTTGTTGTTGTACCCTACTTTCTTTTGGTTTTATATGCATTTCGTTTCTTGTATATATTCTCCCGCTGTTACTATCCATTACACTGTACGAATTTGGATATTCAGAGCAGTCTACAATTGTAGCTGGTTCCCATAAACTATCTGGCATTTTTTTATAAAAAATATCTTGTCCTTTCTCATACCTATCTCGTTTTGTGGCAGTTCTATCATGCCACATCTTAGTTTTTAATTTTTTCTCACTAATCAACTCTATATCTTCTTTAACATTATATTTTGGTACAATATTACTAAACGCACACGGAATGTTCGTCCTTAAATTTCTACCCATCAGCATAGCTGCAGGTGAGGGTAATGACCCTCTAGGAGTTGCCCTCAAATTTAGTAAGGCTAGATGTGGATCTTGATTTGAATCCCTGGCTTTTTTAAATAACAGTTTAATCGTTTTCACAGCACTTTCTGCCAATCCATTTGACTTCGGATAATGTGGACTTGACAAAATATGCTGAAAACCCCATTCTTTAGCAAACTGGTTAAACAATTCCGAATCAAAATACAAGGCACCATCAGAATACAATTTCACCGGTATTCCATGTCTAGCAAAAATGGACTTAAACCTCTCTATTATACAAGCAGATTTTAAATTTGGTAACTTTACAACTTCAATATAATTAGACAGAGCATCCACTACCACTAAGTAATATTCATTGTACAATTCAAACACATCACATCCTACTTCAGTCCATGGAATACTAGGAACTGGTTTTGGTGTCAATTCCAGCTTAGTGTTCTTGTTAGAGAATTTCTGACATGTATTACAACTTTTGACAAATTTTTTAATATCCTGATTAATTCCTAGCCAAAACATAGTCAACTCACTTCTGTTTACCATTCTATTCATGCCTGGATGACCTGTGTGCAACTTTTTTAACATTTCATACTGCAATGCCTTAGGTATCAGTATCCTATCACCCACAAAAACTAACTCATTAATTACTGACAAATCATCCTTATAATTATAATATGGCTTAATTTCTTCTGGCAAATGTTTATATGAAAGCCATCCCTGTAACAAATAGGTTTTCAGTAATGTTAAAGTTTTATCTTTTAAAGTACTATCTGTCAATAACTTCCAATATTCTTTTGTAACTGGCAAATTTTCTATTAACATTAAAATTTGGTAAGCTGACACTGTGGCCCGTTCAGAACATGACGAGGATCGATCCGAGTTGCTCAAGGTTCCATTCACTGATTACTACAGTCTTTTTAATGAATTTAATAGACAGTTATGGAAAGAGTATTGGGCCATAACACTGGAAACGAAAGGCAGATGGTACTATGGAATACAAAATGAATTACCGATTAAACCTTGGTATCATAACTTCAAATACAGCACAAGAAGATTTATAACTGTTATAACACGCATGAGATTGGGACATTGCTTAACACCAGCTCACCTGAATAGAATTCGCATAATTAACAATAGCCGATGTCAACATTGTGGAGCAGAGGACATTGAGGTATAATGTACTACGCACTAGAGGAGACGCCTCAACTAGATTTTTTGTAACACACGTTTCGGTTCGTGCACTGAACCTCATTTAGTCTATGCCGAGCGGTTGCTGCGACATGACATATTTGAGTAAAGTTTTCTTGTCTAAATTATGCCTTCGTGTGCATTTAGATACTGTAGAAATAATTCAATAAATATAAGTAAAAGTCAAGGAGTGACTTTTCACCAGTAAATATAACTATTATCTTTAAAACACACATAATTTAATTATATTTTGTCCATTGCAATATGTCATCGCGGCGGCCATTTTTACGTGAATGTCAAAGAATAAAATGCTCAGACCAGACACTATCGACGTATTCAATGCTTGGCCACGAATCCTCTACATGCGAGTCAAAATTGATAGTAGGTTGTATAATATTTGCTTATGTATCAAGACAATTAATAAAAAAGTTAAAATGTGAAGATTGCATTGATAGTTTGACTATACTAAACTTCCACTTCACACATCTATCATAGGTACGTAATTTAATACGGCAAAGTGGTCTTGTCCTGAAATGTGATTTTAGTTATATGTCCGTAAACACCGTAAAGCATTTAATTAGGAAAGAAGTATTTGCAAATTTGAATCAACATTTACTGAATCAGCCATCAACATTCAATCACAGATAAAATAAAAATTATTGTTACAGTTTAAGTAATTTTTTATTTATTTTCTAAGTACATACGTACAATATCAAGTAGGCAGAATAATAACATTATGTCGCATCTGCACGTATTGATAGTAATCTATGAGAACATGACATGACACCCCCCGCCTGCCCGCTGTCATCAAGTGCGCGCACATTTTTTGTTTGAAATAGCTTCTCTATACGTTATACCTCAATGGTCGCAATATGGTAAATTTCAACTACTTGTTGAATACCGTAGTACCGTCTTCACTTATTTTCAGTTAAACATACATGACACCTCTGTAGGTATTTATTTTCATTTTGATTTGTCTGCAGTTTGTTATTTAGGGGTTTGCGGACCTTACGGTAACCAGTCTTTCTGACATTATTTAAAGGGGTTTGAACTTTTTTGTATGGGAGCTGGCATATCGACCCGCCGCCATTTTTTTTTTTCGAAATCGCGGCCCACGATGAAAGTGGTATATATGGATATAGGACATATAGACGAACAAAAAATGTCCAGTAACACGGTACCCAAAGTGTCACGTTACCGAGATATTTGAAGATAAAGATGGACATATGAGTACAATAAGAACATAAAAAATAGACCTTTTACGTGTATGTTGGCGTTGATTATTATTATTACTGGTTATTGAAAGAGAGTAGGTACATTAAATACTACTAAGAGCACGAGAAAACTATTCTTTGACATAACATAGCGTTTTATAGCGATGTCAAGCGATTTTCTCGTGCGTATAGTAATAATCAACCTGGGAACTATTATTTGGATACAATTTAACGCATATACACGTAATAAGGCTATTTTTTTAATTATTTAATGATTGTTGTTGTACTCATTTGTCGATCTTTACCTTCAAATATCTCGGTAACGTGACACTTTGGGTACCGTGTTACTGAACATTGTTTGTTCGTCTGTATGTCCTCTATCCATACATACCACTTTCATCGTGGGCCGCGATTTCGAAAAAAAAACAAAATGGCGGACAGGTTGATATGCCACATCGGTTCTATCCCCTTTCTGCATCAATCTTGTGATTATAAAAACAAAATTAACCATATTTTTGTTAAATTTAAAAGAATGGTTTACTAAAATAAAAAATAAAAGTACCTACAAAAAATGGCCAAGAGACACGTTTGTATGTAAATATAGGAGATAATATTGAAATTCCATTTTGTCAAGTCAAACATTCATGTTTAGTTTGCGGCAGATTTCAGAACGAAACGCAGTTTGACAGTCTGACAGATGCTGTCTGCTGTTGCCGAGGTTTTTGGGAACATTTTAATTTTGCTTTACATTTCAAGAATGTTATCAAAATAGATAACGATTATGTTGCGTTGTTTCCTTCACGAACAGGTGGTAAATTCGCATCAGAGATAGTAGGAAGAAGTACACTCTAACGAGGCGTCGTGAGATATGCCACTGTCGTGATCAGGACCGCGTTTTGTTCTTTATTTTGCCAAAAAGGGCGCACAATTATTGTGAACGTTATGTAATGTGTATTGTAGTGTTATCGTGAGTGCTTATAATATTGTGGGGAAGATGAGGACGGTGGCGTTGATCAGCGGGGGTAAGGACAGCTGCTACAACATGATGCAGTGTGTCGGTGCCGGGCACACGATCGTCGCGCTGGCCAACCTCCAACCTATACATAAAGGTTAATTTCGTCCCGTTAACTGATTTAGATGCATATATCTACTATGTCCAATGCTTAATGATTGTTGTTATACTCAAACACTCGAAAAAAAGCCCTGGAATAAAAATAAAAGTTTCATGAATGAAAAGTCCCACATAATGTAACATATGTCTTAAAATAAAAACATCTGAAGTTATTTTAAGCCTACCTGTGATTTGGCATCAATTGTTTTTGTTATCAGTTTACCTGTGCAGGGCTATCAAATTCATAGAGTGCAGTTTTAACCTTTTTGGTCTTTGAACTTTAACACTGCGTCTTTATTTTGACCATGACACAACAATATTACAATTCGGTATGTAAAGTATTTTTTAGGTATTTTTTTTTTATTTTTATTTCGTAAAACATTTAATTTTAAGCCACTAATTTGAAGCATTTTGTTTTCCCATTAACAGTTATTTTTTTATTATTTTTTAAAGTAATATTCGTGATGACGTCATTTCGTATCCTGAATAGCTTTAAGTCTTTGCCACGTTTTCAGTACATACAAAAAACACATATAACTTCAAACTTGACATTGCCAACAGTTAACACTTGACAGATCAAATACCTTACTGATTTTTTATTTTGTTGTGAAATGTTAATGCTGTGATCGTGGCTGTGATTTCCTACGATTTTTAGCTTTAATTTCCATCCATTAGCCGTGCTGCGTATCCGTGCAATGAATCGGTCATCGATTATTACTGCTAAATGCTTCGTACCGTCATGTAGAAACACTACAACAAATAGCCGACACAAATTGTTTGTAAATGTGAAAGAAACGCTAAAAAAGAAGTGGTGCGAGGAGGTAAATATTGAATACAAGCCTGGGCGTCGTCTTTTTTGTTGCGAAGATCATTTGAACAAAAAAAGAACAAAAAAAGTACCTATATGTAAAAACGAAGGCGAAAAGTAGGTACCTAATAGAATCCTGAGATAGAATCCTACAAAAAATTCAGAGAACATGTCGGGTGGTCAGGGCTCTCGAAATGAAAATTAAATCTCGTGAACTACTTTTATATTAGAACAATTGCAGCTTTCAATTTACTTCAAGCCATGTTTAACATTCAATCTTTTTGCAGTTGGAAGAAGATCTTGAAAACTACCAATATTACAAATTAATGAAAGGAAGACCTGTACCTACTCATTCAGTAGTCAGCCACAAACATGTTGGATACCTAGATGCTGTAGTGTTAATTGCATGTGGTTTAATAAATTTACAAAGTGAAATAATAAAGACTGATTAAATAACATTATCGTTTTATTTGTAATAAGCACTAAACAGTAAATACTGTTGAATTTACAAGAAACGAGCAGTTAATATACCTGTACAAATTACAATACCTTATTTTACACCTTATAATATATTCTCTTTATTTGTTTCACTTACATAATAGATTACATTTTTAAACATTTCTTTTCTCATTGGCCGTTACGACTATCGGCACAAAGCTAGCAGAGTTCACATACCACATATCGACAACCTCGTGTGCTAGTCCAGACATTTTATTTGCTTCTCTTTCTCAGCTTTCACGAGGTTCTCGTTCTGTCATGAATAGTCCTGTCAGTGATGATAGACTGATCCCAGTACAACGTTACATGGTCTTTTTAGAGAACTTTTACTTGATTGTGCCTGTGCAAGTACTCGCCGTTACCCAGATGAGAACAACCAGAAATAATATGTCTGATGGATTCACCCAGACGGTGGCATACCCAACACACGTCAACCGTCCCGTCCTTCATGATAGTAATAATAATCTTTTTGTATATAAACATTTTCCAAAATAACAACGCTTTATCAATCAGGTCCCTATTGTATTGATGATGGTTCACTGCTCCTTTTTTCCAACCAAAATAAAAACACCAGTGTAGTTTGCATCCACCGGCAGAAGCAGCACAGCCATCACAAGTTGCTTGCAATATGACTTCATCCTTTTCGTTGAGAGTTACAGTTACCATGTACTGCTTATTTGACACTCGGTGTTCTGGAACTACTTTGGCCCTCACGATGAACTTGACTTGGTCTCTTTTGACTTCAACATAGCCAACAGCAGAGTCCACATAGGAAGCGCGAGACGACCTGGATTACCAAAAATATATTAGTTAAGTAGTAAAATTACTAATGTAAATGGGTGCAAGGTATTTATAAATATAGGTAGGTACAGCAGTAGTTACATTGTTACTTACATTAGAGCTTTAGTTCCTCAGATTTCAGCGATGTTATATTTATCATCATTTTTCATGAACTCCAGGATCATAACATTATCCAATTTGGGCAAGTTAGTGGAGTCGCTGCGTTCAAATTGATCCATATTTAACTAATCCATACAATAGGCAGGCAGTTCCGTAAAGCGTGCAATGGTCGATCAATGGTGCAGTAAGTATCAAAGTCCAACGGGAAAGCAAGGTCTGTCGTGTACAAAGAATAAACGTAGAGAAAGAGAAATTAAGGCAGCGCGCGATCCGTCCGTATCTAGCATCTAGTATTGACCAGTATTGACTGTCATTGACACTGACAATGACGGACTGACAACAACAGTTTTTTTAAATTTATCTTGAAAAGCACGAAGGAAGTAGTCTATTCAGGAAACTTTATGACGTCATTTAGAGGTCAAATGAAAGTCAAATCGTTACAAGTATTATTGTGAAAATAAACCATTGAGGTATAATGTACTACGCACTAGAGGAGACGCATCAACTAGATTTTTTGTAACACACGTTTCGGTTCGTGCACTGAACCTCATTTAGTCTATGCCGAGCGGTTGCTGCGACATGACATATTTGAGTAAAGTTTTCTTGTCTAAATTATGCCTTCGTGTGCATTTAGATACTGTAGAAATAATTCAATAAATATAAGTAAAAGTCAAGGAGTGACTTTTCACCAGTAAATATAACTATTATCTTTAAAACACACATAATTTAATTATATTTTTTCCATTGCAATATGTCATCGCGGCGGCCATTTTTACGTGAATGTCAAAGAATAAAATGCTCAGACCAGACACTATCGACGTATTCAATGCTTGGCCACGAATCCTCTACATGCGAGTCAAAATTGATAGTAGGTTGTATAATATTTGCTTATGTATCAAGACAATTAATAAAAAAGTTAAAATGTGAAGATTGCATTGATAGTTTGACTATACTAAACTTCCACTTCACACATTTATCATAGGTACGTAATTTAATACGGCAAAGTGGTCTTGTCCTGAAATGTGATTTTAGTTAAATGTCCGTAAACACCATAAAGCATTTAATTAGGAAAGAAGTATTTGCAAATTTGAATCAACATTTACTGAATCAGCCATCAACATTCAATCACAGATAAAATAAAGATTATTGTTAGTTTAAGTAAATTTTTATTTATTTTACTACATACGTATTTTGTACATACGTACAATATCAAGTAGGCAGAATAATAACATTATGTCGCATCTGCACGTATTGATAGTAATCTATGAGAACATGACCCCCCCGCCTGCCCCGCTGTCATCAAGTGCGCGCACATTTTTTGTTCGAAATAGCTTCTCTATAGACCTCAATGGCAGAGGATGCTGATTTGGATCATATTATCTTACAGTGTTCAAGTTTTAATATGCAACGGTTGATTTTGGTCAGTGAATTGAAGGAAATAAATGACAATGACAGTGAAAGTGAACGTCAAAGTGTTCCCCGCCGCGTTCAGGATTTATTAGAAAATAAGAAATATTTTAGTGTTTTGTTTAAGTTTATTTGTAATACGGTAGAAAAAATTTAATTCACCGTGTAATGCTGTGATGTAATGTGTATAGTTAATTAATTGTAATTTAAATTAGTACGTAAGTTAGTAGTAGTAAATTGTAGTATTGTACATTATTTGTCACTGAAATATCTTTATTTACAACTGTACTGTATTGTACCTTTATCTAAGTTAGAACTTAGAAGTAACACATCTATGTATTCGACTGAAAGACTTGTATCTATGGTCATGAATAAAAAATTATTAAAAAAAAAAAAATGTCTACTATTTTAGTTTACGAATATTGACACGAGATGGCGTCAGATATAACTTGTCATCACGCCAGTAATTTCTTGAAGGGTTGAGCAGAGATAACAAAAGTATGTGGTCAGTTCCATTTTTCATTTCGGGGCGAGCCTTACTTCCGACGTTTTACCCTTCGTAAAATTTGATTCGAACCTAGAACAAAAACTAAGCTTTCCTTTCCTTTAACCTTTCGAGGGATCCTGGCGATACAGAATCGAGATACAAATTCACGACCTCTCAGAAGCTCTTCCGATGTCTTTCGCCACTGAGCAAATGAGGATATAACATAACAGCGATTTCCGGATTTTCATTCGAACAATACCGATACGATTAGTCATTCGGCTGCCAGCTACTTACCGTGGTATATTTCCCCCAGGAAGTGACGCCCTTACGTAAGCCCATATATCATGGAGGAAGCAACTGTGAAATGAATGCTTTGAATTTAATTAAGAAGTGCGGTAACTTTCGATCAATCGCCAGGGAAGGAAGTAAAAAGTAAAGACATGCACGTATCATAGATTAAAAAGTACTTCGGTTGAAATTCCGGTACTTTCAGAGGTATTACCGATATGCATCAGTTAGAAAAGTGCGTGATTGTTTACAATACCTACACTTTCACCTCTTTTCCAGTTGCAACCTCGGCTCCAATTTCTAATATAGGTACTTAATAGACATACCTGAGATATGTTTGTATACCTTTCACAGTCTATATTTTTTACACAACTGCTACAAAGCCAGGAAAGAAGGATTAGCACTGTTTTCACTACTGTTGTGAGAGAATTACTTCGGTAATGCACAGCATAGACAACCTGTAGTGTTCTTGCTGCTGGGACACACCTCACAAGAGTCACAAGAAGGGCGTAGACCCACCACGCGGACACAGAGTAGATATGGACCGGTGGATGTCATAATATGCTTTGGAATTTTCAGTTCACTATTTTGAAATCCGAAGTAACTAATTTCAATAATTTAGGAAAAGTAATTTGCCTTCTGGGCAGTTTTGTTGGGGTTTTGAACCCGAGACTTACAACATGTAAGTCAGGAGTGATAACAGTGCTCCACCAAGTCGGTCTCTTCTCGTCAACACCTACCTATATATAATTATTTTTCATTTCTCATACTCGGAAAGTAGTGTTGGTTTGATCCGAGTAGCGGGTGGCAAATGCTACTTCCCACCTTAGGGCGGGAAAGACTCATAGTAATTGCTTCCCTCCCTAGGGAGGGAAGCAATTTTAAAAATAGAACTAAATTTGGTGCAGCGGTCGGCCGCAAAAAAATGCTGCGGTGTTGTGAGTGTTTAAACAGCCAGTATGAATTAAAAAAAAAATAAACTAAGCGGGTCCGCCCGCGGCAGGGACGCGGTGTGTTCCATATTTAAAATTTTAAATAGACTATTTAATTTGGCGGGATACTAACTCTATAAGCGTTATCGAAATCTCGGTAATAGATCAGAGTACGTAGTTATAGCTTATTAAAAATGAGTTCAAGTGATTCTGAAATGTTGACCCCAGATTCTGTTAGAGACGAAGCCAATACAGTTATCGAAAATCTTTTGCCAGAAATTTCAAAGGAAAGATACTTAAATACATACAATGACTGTATGAAGTGGCGAGCAGATAAGAAAATAAAATCATTTTCCGAAAGTGTATTTCTTACATACTTCAATGGACTGTCTGGAAAAATAAAGCCTTCTACGCTATGGAGCAGGTATTCAATGCTCAAGAGTACACTAAAAGTAAAACACAACCAATGTCGATTTGAAAAGATTCCTTAATCTAACATCGTTTCTGAAAAGACAGTCTCAGGGGTTCAAGACCAAAAAATCTAAGGTTTTCACCTCTTACGAAGTGGAATCATTTTTAAATGAAGCCCCTGACGAGATATATTTGGCAGTGAAGGTATAGTACATTGTTACCTTAGGGGTGAAAGTAACTTATTTAGTCCCCGAGACGGGGTTTGGCGCCTGAGCGCAGCGAGGGCGCTAATAGTTCGAGGGACTAAATAAGTCTTTAACCCGAGGTAAACACTGTGCTTTTCATTACGAATACAAGGAAAGTTGATGGGAATAGGCTTGCGCCCAATTACCTAAATCGAAAGAAGAATGAAAAAACCAATTGACAAAAAATAATAAAAAGTAAGCATATGGGAAACACCTAAAATCGGTTAAATCTAATTGGTGGATGGCAATAGGCTTGCTCCTAATTACATCGGTTGATGGCAATAGGATTGCTCCTAACCCAAATCGGTGGATGGCAATAGGCTTGCTCCTAATTAAATCGGCTGATGGCAATAGGCTTGCTCCTTATTAGATTGGTTGATGGCAATAGGCGCGCTCCTAATTACATCGGTTGATGGCAATAGGCTTGCTCCTAATTAGATTGGTTGATGGAAATAGGCTTGCTCCTAATTAAATTGGTTGATGGCAATAGGCTTGCTCCTAATTACCTAAATCGGTGGATGGCAAAAGGCTTGCTCCTAATTAGATTGGTTGATGCCAATAGGCTTGCTCCTAATTATATTTATTGATGGCAATAGGCTTGCACCTAATCACATCAGTTGGTGGCAATAGGCTTGCTCCTAATTACATTGGTTGATGGCAATAGGCTTGCTCCCAATTACATCAAATAATTTGACAGCTGTCAGTAGAAAGCGATTCTCCCTAGGGCTGAAAAGTAGTACTTTCAACCCGCTCCGCAGACATGTCATGACCTACTTTCAGAGTATGAGTAATGAAAAGTTATAAACGTTTATCTAGGTTGGAGGTCTTTTACTCTAAAATCAAATGTCGATCCCAACGACTTGACTCTGTTAAGATACACACTGACCCAGATTGCGTAGGTAAATTAAGAGTTAGATAGGCGTACATTTCTGGAGTAAAAGATCTCTGCTTGTTATTTTATTTACATAGTTAGATACCTAAAAGATTAATAGGTATTAATTAAGAAATTATATTTTTCACAGGTGGTATTAATACTTGGTATAAGCGGCGCCTGCAGAAGCAGTGAACTCACTAATTTAACAATTAACGACTTTGAAAATCACGGCCAGATATTACTCGTAAAATTAACTAAAACAAAAACAAATATTGAGCGTACGTTTGTTGTACGAGAAGAGTTTACACAAATAGTAAAGAAATATCAAAAAATCAGACCTAATGACATAAAAACGGATCGCTTTTTTCTCAACTACCAAAAGGGAAAATGCTATAAACAAGTGATCGGTAAAAATAAAATCTCAGGTATGCCGAAGCAAATAGCAACATATTTGAATTTGCCAAACTGTGAACAGTATACCGGACATTGCTACAGAAGAACGTCAGCGACACTATTAGCCGATTCTGGGGCGAACTTGACAATGTTAAAAAGACATGGAGGATGGAAATCCAGCACAGTCGCGGAAGGCTACATTGAGGATTCTGTCCAAAATAAAACTAAAATTTCAAACAAATTAACTGAGACTATAAATTTACGCCCCACTTCGCCTCAACCAACTACTTCAAGGGAGTCTGCGCCATGGATTCCACCGTCTAATCAAATAATGGAGTCTCCTACTTTTACAGAAATTCAGCTCAGCCAAAGACATAACATATCAAACAGCGTAAATATTCCAAACGAAAATGTAACTTTAAATTTCACAAATTGTTCAAATTTCTCAATTAATTTTCAATAGGTACCATGTTATTATTTTCAATAAAAATTTTAGAAAAACTACTATTTTTTACTTTCCTTATATTCGAAATGAAAAGTAGAGTGCTTAACACGGGTGAAAGACATCAATTCCTACTCGGACTATAGCCGCCCTCGCTTCGCTCGGGCGTCTAAATACCTCGTATGGGAATTGATTCCTTTCGACCCTAGTGTAACAATCTACTATTCCTGAAACATAAAATGGAAAAATCTTCGTGCATCTTTTTATGTCACCGAGCATGCCAGAGGAGACTTTGTCTACATCGAATTGTATACTTAAAACATATGAAATAGTCTTTTCATTACTCATACTCTGAAAGTAGGTAATAACATGCCTGCGGAGCGGGTTGAAAGTACTACTTTTCAGCCCTAGGGAGAATCGTTTTCACCTGACAGCTGTCAAATTATTAAAAAAAAATAGCACTCCGGGAGTGCCGGCAGAAGTGAAAACTTCAATATTAACTTTCAAACTCGCGTCAGGGTCACGTGATGCTGATCGAAAAATCTTACGCTTTTTCGATCAGCATCACGTGACCCTGACGCGAGTTTGAAAGTTTTTACCCACACAAAAAAAAGTGCTCAGCGCCGCTAAAGAAGTTTTCACTTCAAAAAAAACTAGGTTTATTTGCACATTTTTATTGAACCATGTTCCAACTTTTTATACAGCCACTAAATTATAAAGCGCGATTTAAAATTAAAATAACATAAAGTTAAATTAAGAATAAAATTATATTATGACTTTAATAAAATTTAATTTTAACTATTTCTCAAAAATAACAGATTTCGGCAAAATCTTTGCCATTTTTTAATGACCAACATGAAAAATACTGGCTGTATAGCTGGACGACCAGAGGACAAAAAAAAAAACAAAATAAGCGGGAAAGCGACAATCCGATCAACTCATTTTTCCTTTAGCTAATAATTTGTTCTTTTTTTTACTTTCTTCGTATTCGTAATGAAAAGCACAGTGTTTACCTCGGGCAAATTACTTATTTAGTCCCTCGAACTATTAGCGCCCTCACTGCGTTACGGGCGCCAAACCCCGTCTCGGGACTAAATAAGTAACTTTCGGCCCTTGGATAACAATGTACTGCTACATCAACCCATCTCGGTTGATGTAGCAGTACACGCGGGTGTGCGGCAGGGCTGCCTCCTGTCACCGCTCCTCTTCTTGGTCGTTCTTGACGGAATTATGCTTCGCATAGAGTGGGGATTGCCTAACGTCTTGGAAGACTTGGACTACGCCGATGACCTATGCCTGCTGAGTCATACCCACGCAAGCATATACACATGCAAGCAAAATTGAACGAGCTTCGTCAGGAAGCGGCAGAAACGGGGCTTAAGATAAACATAAGGAAGACCCAGGAGATAAGATCTAGTGTGAAGAACTACTCACCTTTGCTGATTGGCACAGAGGCAGTGGCACGCGTCCACAAATTTACTTACCTCGGGAGCGTCGTGGCAGAGACTGGGGGCAGTGAAAAGAACATCGCTTCACGGATCGCCAAAGCCCGAGCTACCTTCGCGCAGCTGAGACCTGTTTGGCAGTCGCGCAAACTGACCCGAAGGATTATACTAAAGATATTCGGGTCCAATGTGAAATCCGTGCTGCTTTACGGGTGCGAAACGTGGAAGGTCACCAAGATTATCTTACGCCAAATCCAAGTGTTCGTCAACCACTGTCTTCGTCGCATTCTCGGAATCTACTGGCCCGAGACCATCTCCAACGTGGAGCTGTTGGAGAAATGCCACGAGAGCCCGATCGACCGCCAGATCAAGCGTCGCTAATGGAGATGGATTGGCCACACGCTCCGAAGGGATCCCGACCACATACCAAAACAAGCTTTGGATTGGAACCCCCAAGGGAAAAGAAAACGTGGCCGTCCCCGACAAACCTGGCGCCGCACCGTGTTGGCAGAAGCGGCGAGCATCGGATTGACGTGGTGTGAGGTGAAGCGTGAAGCTCAAGATAGATCGCGATGGAGGACTTCTGTGGACGCCCTCTGCCCCATCTAGGGGACATAGTACAGTCAAGTCATTTCGCTGCATCCGGTGAGACTGAATGCCGATTCCAACATAGCTATAGTCAAAAAATTGTGAGTATTATTTACACCTTATGTAAATGAATGTCCGTCTCGATGTTAAATGCAGCCGTGGTTCGTGATGAGAATAACACACGTTATTGGGCTGTCTGTATTGTATGTTCATGCATCTAGACTTTCACTTCAACTTTCGCTTTGTTACTAACCAATATTCCCTTTTGCTCTTTACATTTCTTGTATCGGGTCTTGATTTGTGCCCGATTCATGGTTTCGCCTCGTCCTTATGTTTAAATGTTTAGGGTATTTCGAAGTTTTTGCATACCAGAAATGGTTAATATGAGGATCGTTTTTTTGTATTATGTAATGCATTATGTACCATCTATTTTACCCTTATTATGCAAATAAATTATTTGATTTGATTTGATTTGAACAGCTGTAGAATATTCGTGGGTCGGCACAGCATGTCTTGGTCTTCCATACCTCTCTGTTTTTCGTCATTTCATGAGACATCTCCTTTCTTACCATATCATTCTTAAAGCAGTCCAACCATGGAAATGAAATGAAATCATTAGTAATCGTCAACGAATAACAGCGACAATTTTTCTATCATTGAAAGACGCTCCTAAACGAAGAAATCAGAAAACGTCATTATGGTTTCTCTTCGTACCTATAAGTATTTTTTACTCCTTTTGGGATAATACTCTACTCTTTGTTTCCTCCGCAATATGTATCCGTTTTCTGATTTCCTTCTATGGTAAACCCTTTCCAGAAACAGGCACGACGTTATCTTGTATATTTTGGACACCATCGGCTGTTTAGGAGATCAACACCCCAAAAACATTAACCTTGGTAAAAACCATCAACATTACCTATATCATAAAAGCATTCTTTACGATGTTTAAGAAAGTAAATCGATAAAGCAAATAAAAGGCTTTCAGATTTTTCCGATAACACTCATCGATCATTTTCATATTCAATAGACCTCATTATTTCGTCCAAATTTCGTCATCAAATTCCAATTCGATATAGAAATAGCTTTATCAATGATCAGTATACACAAAGACTGGGTATCTACTTACAGTGTTAGGATCAGCCAGACACACTAGTGTGTAAAACTAGGTTGCTTATTCCTACCAGTTTAATATTCTAAATTGTATGCCTATCTCGCAGCCATACTCTTATCGCCATCGCACACGTTCTGCCCTAGATGCATTAAACGAGTTAACAACCACGCATGCGCCAGATTTAACGACATTATAATATGGCAACACTAACGAGCACTAGCACCCAGCGTGCGCGCACAATCTGCAACCGGGTTGCACGTTTGCCTCAATGTTTTAATGGAAACTCCTTTGTTGTAACTTGTACATCAACTGTTATCCGCTAACAGGAGTTTAGTACCTAATGAATTTATAGTCACTGACTGACACACTTTTCTACTGTAAATAGTTGCAAGTAGGTTAGTACAGCTGTACAGGTATTTAGAATTGCATTCTTGGATTCTACGCAGTCTGGCTAACTCAGGTGTACAAATTGTTATTAGTATTCATCAGTGACTAAGTACTGAGTATTTAGTACGTTTATAATGTGTTTAAAATGTATAAATGTTACTAAATACTGGGTACTTAGTATGTTTGTGAAAGATAATATCTGTAAATACTGATCCGATTGCAAAAATTATGTTTACAAATAGAAAGCTTACACTATTAAAAATATTTGAGATTCGTACATAAAACATTACATAATTATGCGAGAAGGGTAGACGATTTATACTATGCCTTTACCCAGCAGTGGGTGAAGTAGGGCTGTGGATGACGATGATTAGGTATACCAAAACATAACGTGAAACCTGATAATTTAGTGATCAGGAATCTGTGCACCATAGGTTATGAAACCTGTGGTGCACAGACTTGGTCTTTGACTAGCATCTACACGTCCAAACTGAAGGTTTGCCAATGAGCAATGGAGCGCATATTATTAATAACTAGTGACCCGCCCCGGCTTCGCACGGGTGCAAAAAAGATACTAAAACCTTCCTCTTGAATCACTCTATCTATTAAAAAAAACCGCATCAAAATCCGTTGCGTAGTTTTAAAGATTTAAGCATACAAAGGGACATAGGGACAGAGAAAGCGACTTTGTTTTATACTGTGTAGTGATTATACTAGCTAGTGGTGTTAAATTTACGGATCGTGTTCGATATACGATACTGTGTTCCAAAATAAATATAATTGCCGTGGTTCAAAGGCAGTCCAACTCAACTGGTACTGGGCAGGACATCTGCCGATTGCCGAAAAAACTGTGGAACAAAATAGCAGAAAATTGGTGCCCTGACACAGTAAGGTTGGGGTTGCGACAGGACACGAAGGAGATGGTGGGACGAACTAGACAGGTTCCTCCAGAGTTGGAAATAGGAAGTGCGGTGAAAAATGGAAGAGTGTGGGGAGGCCTTGGCCCAGGAGTGGGACAGTGCAGGCTAGAAGGAAAATAATAAGTTAAATACACTTTGGGATGTAATGTTGGAATATGTTTATGCATCGTTGTCTTTTAGCAGGAATTGTACGAAAACGTACAATTCTACAATTACAGAGATCGGGATAGCAGCTGTCTGTAGGATTTGATTGCTGGGGTCATGGCGTGAGGCAAATCTAGCTATTTTAAGGAATGGTGCAGTGGTTTAGGTCCTGTGGTTGAAAGTAAGTTAAGTGCTGCGTTTTCTAGAACCTTTCCCTGAATGATTTGTAGAAAGGTAGAGGGCGTGAAATCATTAATTGAATAGATTGTCAGTTTTTGGTAAATTTACATTGGCTTATTGTGTCCCAGTGCAGGGAATAATGAATTAAGGGAGAGAAGGGAGGTCCCCTTCGCTCCTTCAATTATTCTCTTTAATTTTGTCTTTACTATGGACACCTTTAACGTGCACATCGTTCTCATATCACGTACCATCTCAACATGAATGATAAAACCAAGGTTTTAAAAGAATATTCTGATTTCAAAGAGTTACCATAGTGTCTTGCCCGTTCTCCTCCATAGAGATCTACGCTTTTGAATGGTCTTGCCGATCGGCACGAGCCAAATGCAAACAGAACCTTCGGGTCGTCTTTGTTTTTCAACCGAAGCAAGCCACCTCGATCAAGAGATGCGTAGCACCCCTCTGATATTTGCGCATAGAGGTTAACGCTCGGACGTTCGTATAAAGCAAATGTTGGTTAAGTTCAAACCAATTGAGATATTATGCCGCGATTGAGCATTATTAGTGAGTACACGAGCACCAGACACGCTGCATCTTTAAAAAGTGTTTTTCACCTACGATGTATTATGTACGATGTATGATTAACTTTGTACGTTATCACGAACATGGTATTTGAAAGCCTATTACGGAATAGGTCTTATCTTAAAGTAGAAACCGTTGTTATTTGAATTATACTAATAGTAAACATATTAGTACCTAATACTCGTGTATGCAGGGTCCCTCCTACGCAATTCTGCGAAGCTCTCGAGGATACGATTAAAAGGTTGTGAGAAAGAAGAAAGATAAGGAACTTTTAAACTAGGCATCCAATCCACGCTAGTTCTTGTGTCCAGTTGAAACTCCTGCGAAAGCACATGAGTTTATATCGTTAAAAAAACATTTTAATTCGCATACACAAACAGCCAGATCCAGAATAACTACTTGTAGAGTGTAGGCCATACAAATATTTGTTAAGTGCGGGAATCGAAAAACCAATCGTGTCGTCAATTAAAGATCATATTAATTACTTACATGCCAATACAGGCTACTTATCCGTTGGATGCGAGACGCACGGGACCGGTCAATGTGGCGACACTTGAGGAAGGCCTATTTCCAGCAGTGGACGTCTTTCAGCTGAAATGATGATGCGGTTGGTGGATTTATTACGTGACCAGAAGGCTGGCCTATTTGTAGGGCAAAGAATCAGCATTGCTATCCAATGTGGCGATGTTGCCAGCTTTTTGGGCACTTTTCCTGATGACAGAAATGAAGAAAATAACCTGGCCTGGACATATTAGCAGACCATTAGCCGTGGCTGATTGCGAGTTTTCAAGATTTATTTAAATGCATCCGTGTTTCGTGAAGGAATATTATGTATTTTTAAGAGGGAAGGCAATATCCACGTCGTGTAATTCTTTCCTATTTGTACATGTTTTATTATAATTTTAATTATGAGTCATATTAATTATTATTCTGATCCCCAAAATGGCGACTCACAAACCGTTACATAGCCAAGACCACAGTTTAATACATATTTATATTGAGCCAAGAGCCCAAGACGGCGCGGCGCGGCGGCACGGCGGCGTCGACAGAGAACTCGTTTTGCACTCCAAACCAGTTTTTTGAGGATAAGCATTATTATGCAATTATAATAATATGAAAAGTTAGCTATATAGTCAGCTTATAGGTCAAAGTTCTAAGAACCTTGCCTTTTATGAGATGGTTTGCTAGTTAGGTGAGTATAATTTTGGTATCCTGCCATCTGTTACCTCCTCTTGCTTAAAACGCTGTACCGATCGCGATGAAAATGTAACTGGAAGGGGTACCTAGCCCGAGACTTGGAAGGGAAGGTTTTTCATACATACACAAACTGACGCCTTTTGCCATGGGGGTCTAGGCAGAAAATACAGAACGTCTCTCATGCTACGTTTCTTTTATTTAGAGGGTGTAAACGTATCCTTCACGAAGCCGTCAACCATGCAAGCATTACTTATGTAGGTACACACGGCTACTACACATCAAGCTATACAAAACCAGTATAATCTGATCGTTCATTGTGCGAAAAGATCTAGTAAAGTGAGGCGAAGATTAACTGGTTTTGTATAGCTTTATGTGTAGCCGTGTGTACAGTGCGATCAAATTATCTTGGCAGCTCCGAACTTCGTGCAGGTCATTTTGTTACAACGATTGTATAAAAGTGTTATGATATTTATTTTATTTGTATTTCTCACTGTTTAAATTAGATATTTTCTGATCGTTTAAGTATTGGTTTATCTGGCAATAACAGTTTTATTCCCAAGTTTACATGCGTAAAATTTCGGAGCTGCCAAGATAATTTGATCGCACTGTAGGTACAACAAACTAAGTTACCTTACGCAATTTACACGAAACACGATTTATAAAACTCCCCTCCCTCTCCTCTCTTCTTCCTGTCTTTATCCCATGCCATTTGGGGTCGGCGCAACACGTTATTATCTTTCATTCCGCCCTGTCAGTCGTCACGCTATCATTTATTCCTTTTTATTAATATTATTATTATTATTCCTCACACACAGTCCATCCTTTTTTTTTTGTCTTCTTCTCCCTCTCCATTCATCTACATTTATATTCATCACTCTTTTAGTCATAATGCATGCATAATAATAATACATGCATTTGATTCATCAGCATACTAGACTAGCACAGTAACACACTCAAAATTATGTCACATTATTGTCTCTCTGTTATTTGTATCCCTAACTGCACGCTCGTCGGAGATAAAATCGTGGGTTTTGTATGTATCGCAACAATGGTGTTTCGCACCATACCATCGCGGCTCGGGCTAACGGGACCGGATAATGGGGTCCGATAAACTCGACGAACTTCAACGGGACCTGGGGCTTAAATCCCAACAAAGGCGTCTTTATTTCACTTGGCTTAACTGGTTTTATGTAGCAGGAAATAAGGAATATAAATAATAATAGATATAGGTACCTAATGTGCCTAAGGTCAATGATAATATATTATAATGAAAGATACGCCATGTTCATTCTGAATGGCGTTCAGATATCGTTGCGTTCTACGACAGCGATAGATAATACGGAACGTTTAAGATAAAAAGAGATAGCTAGTTACTAAACTGCACCAATTGCCGTAGTTTGTCCTCAACAATTTGTGCGTGCTAATGCGATATCTACCTCTTTTTATTTATACTATCATTGCCTAAGGTGTGGTTTTTAATTTGAGAGAGTAAATTGACACTTGGAAATGTCAAACTTCCATACAATGTTGTTGTAAATATATGGAAGTTTGACATTTCCAAGTGTCAATTTACTCTCTCAAATTAAAAACCACAGTTTAATGTGTGTGACTGTCAATAATATGGTGGTATTGTGCGAAAGTGTTCATAAACAGAATATCATAAAAAACATAATTATTAAAAAAAAAGTACTTTTATGAACAAATCAACATTCACTTGTGTTCAAAATTTAAAAAAAAAACGATTTTTCGTATTAGGCTGCTTCAGCGGCTTCATACCTTTGCTTCTCTTTCCACTCGGAGAAAGCAAAGCGTGGAAAACTTAAATTAAAAAATCATGGTTTCCTAATAATTCACGACAAAAATACTATTCGTTATATTATCTTAGACAGAGGGTGGGTAATCATTAAATGACTCCTCCCGCTCTGGGCAGAGCGGTAGGGAGTGTCAGACTTCTAATGACTAAAAACCACTCATGTTCCTTCTTAGCCCTTTGTGTCGAGGCCGCGGTATCTCTTTCGAACAACCCGCAGCCTCGACGCGATCCATAACAAACTTTCCTGCGGCTCGGGTGTGAATTCCATCTCGAAGGGAAAATAAAGTTCGCCATTTAGATCAAAATGTTCTATTGTTTGTCATGACGTAGAAGTATGCTTTTTTAATTTAAATTGTATGAGTTTATTCGTAAAAGGTTATGGACATTACGTATAGCCCGGACTATTTGAACGTAGTTAATGCATGGAGAGGGTTACATGCGGTTTGTAATATATTAAAACCTTCCTCATGAATCACTCTATCTTTTAAAAAAGCCCGCATCAAAATCCACATTGCGTGGTTTTAAAGATCTAAGCTTATATAGGGACAACAGCGACTTTGTTTTATCTATGTACTAGCTGAACCCGCGCATGCGTTGCAACTTGCAATGCTTTTTTCCTACTACCCTATCTATTACCCTACCTACTACCCTACCTACCTACTACCCTACCTACCTACTACCCTATCTACCTACTACCCTACCTACCTACTACAATACCTACCTACTACCCTACCTACCTACTCTACCCTACCTACCTACTACCCTACCTACCTACTTTCCTACTACCCTACCTACTACCCTACTTACTACCCTACTTACTTACTACCCTACCTACCTACTATCCTGCCTACCTACCAACCACTTTCTCGTTAAAACCTTCTCTGGACTTCCACAAATAATTCAAGACCAAAATTAGCCAAATCGATCCAGGCGTTGTTGAGTTATGCGCTTACCAACACATTTTGCGATTCATTTTTATATTATAGAAGAAGATAGAAGATTGATGATAGTGATAGTGATGATGTAGTGAAGTGATGTAGTGATAGTGAAGTTCGTGTGTTTTGTAACAGATTTTCATAATAGGTCTTTACCTATAGACACGTAAAAGGTCTAATTTTTATGTGGTCATTGTACTCATATGACCATCTTTACCTTCAAATATCTCGGTATCGTGACACTTTGGGTACCGTGTTACTAGACATTTTTTGTTCGTCTATATGTTTTCTATCCATACATACCACTTTCATTGTGGGCCGCGATTTCGAAAAAAAATCAAACCCCTTTCCAGAACGGAAGCGAGCAAACCAATAACAGGTGGTGCGTTGGTTTGTAGTGTTAGCTCCGTAAACGTCGTTGATGTTGCGTGCCGCTTGTGCCGCGTTGCTGCCACGACGGTACTCATATTCCATAATTAGGTACTCGAATTTTTAACGTATCCATGATGACGAAAAAGATTAAAATGCGATGAAAATGTAACACTAATCAATAAACAAATGACTACTTTTGGAAAAAAAAATCCATGTTTTTAAAATAAAATTAATTTATTAATTAATTTATTTATTTAAACTTCTCGCACACAAAAAAAAGGTACAAAGGCGGACTTAATGCCTTAGGCATTCTCTACCAGTCAACCAAGGGTGGTGTAGAGATTAGATGGCAGGTGCTCATATTGAGAGGAACAATGATAAAAAAAATAATATTCAAATAAATCATATCTAATGATTTGAAATCAGAATTCTTAGCCAAACAAAAATTATTTTGATTTGAAATGGCCAGTACTGCAGTACTGCAGAACGGCAATTTCATAGGTAAAGACCTAATATTTCTAGGATAAAGATAAATGGTAAGATGAGTATTTTTTTTATAATGAAAGAAGAAAGGCAGAAAAACAACGGGTTGCACTCCGGGAGTGCCGGCAGAAGTGAAAACTTGAACATTAACGTTGTGCAAATTTGAATATTTTGGAATAGTTAGGGAATAATTTCGCACAAATTATTGCGCTCTCGTACACAAATATGACAATTTAACATTTTTACCCATCTCAAAAAAAAGTGCACAACGCCGCTAAAGAATTTTTCACTTTCATAAATGGTCCTATAATTTTTCTATTTTCAGCGGTGCGCGATTATTTCGCAGGTTTACCTGCAAATTATGATTTGTTATGGGTTAGGTAAATAATTAATGCATTTTTTATTTCAAAATATTTTTCAATACACTTCTTCGAAAACTGGGTTTTATTGCTGTAGGTACGATTAGGTTCGACATGCAACGTATTTCGCACGCGTGCGTTTTTCTTATTTTTCCGCAACCAAGGGAGGGAAAGAAAATGACCACAGATAACTATAATTATCTTATACTAAGTCCAATTCGATTAAAACATAGGAAATAAAAAAAGTCTTTTGTTTTCGTTATTTTGATTTGCGCCTTTACAGCATAGATAGATAGATAGAATACTCTTTATTATGTACACAAAATTACAAAAAAAAAACAATAGTAAAACATTTTACAAGGGGTGACACAATGGGCGGTCTTATCGCTTAAAGCGATCTTTTACAGACAACCTACTTAAATAAGTTTTGAATATTAAATTGTGTTTGTAAAAAGAATGCTTAAACATGATTATTTTAAACAATTATTTACTTTATGAACAAGTAAACATTTATTTGTGTTCTTAATTAAAACATTTTTTGAATTTAATATTTTTCCTGTGAGACTGTTTTAGCGGCTTCACACCTTTGCTTCTTCTTCAACCTAGCGAAATCAAACCGCGGACCTGAACAAAGCGCTTTGCTGTTTCCAGAAGTCTAATCTAGATCTCTTCAAAGTTCGATTGGATCGGTTCTACATAGATAGGATAGGAAACATTTTCTGTAAAGAAAATGGCCGTGAACGTGAAAGGCTCTTTGTGGTAAGTAGTTCTTAGTTTTGTTTCAGGTTTCAGGTTCAGTATTTTCTTCGAACAATGTTAGTATACATGTTTTGTAAGCATTGTCTTTATATGCCTGATTCCTTGCCGTCATAAACTATTACACAATAAATCACAAAGTACCCACTCTTTTAAACAAAATAGATGATCATTCCACGTTTTCATGATTTATTTAGAACAAGAGAGAAAACAACAACTTTTTCTTTAAAACTAGTTCAACAATAGGAGAATTTGTTTAAAAATACAACAATATTTTTAAACTATTATGACACCGTTTTGGTGGAGTGGGTGACAGAGCGGTGGCCCATTTGTGTAATCTATAGGAGCGGGTTTGGCTGCGCTCATCGGCATTGACGTCACGGGAAGAAGGGCTATTCGCGTATTCGTATAAATAAACTATTAATAAAATCGAACTCGTTGGTATACACCTGTTTGATCCAGTTTCTAGTTACATGCTCGTAAAGTTAACAACTTCAAAGCGGGCCGTTCGGTATCGGCCTATTCACGTAAACAGTTTATCTCAACATCTCAACGATTTCCACGTAAGACGTCTAATTACTTCGAGATCAATTATTTTAATGGCTCTGTCTTGCGTTTATTAGCTCATAAATATTTGTCACGTTTGCCGTTTGTTACGATTTATGTAGCGTGAACAGAAGATCATTGCCACTTGAATTGACGGATGTTTCTTTGGACTATTTATGAATAACTAATGATGAATAAGTATGCACCAAGCACCAACTAAGCAGGGTAGACTACACTTACTATAATTATAAATATTACCAGTACCAACTAATTCTAGTTAGTCTACTTAATAAAATGATTTCTCCAATAGGGGATCGGACTGGGTCAAAATAATATAATTCTGTTTAGTCCGTAAGTTAGATTATAGAAAAATATTGAATACGTGTTTATTATTTTATCAAATCAATAAAAAATGACGGAGATAAAACGCGTCAAAGATCTTGGAGTGGGGCTTGAAACGTCACTTGTGTCGTCAAAATGTACTATCATATGACGTCACACGAGTTTTCGAAGCACTGTATCGTCTTCATTTTAAGTTTACGTGAAAAAAGAAAAAATACGTGTCCAATAATTTTTGGAAATCTACCTGACGGACTAATTAGTTTTTTTTTGTCCGATCCCCTATTGTATTGATTGCAATTTTACGTTGCTACGAGCATTGTATTTTGAACGCCACACTTTTATTATAGGTCTTATCTCCAAGTTGCAATCACCAACCAAGAGGTAATCGCTTCTGTATTTTTTGTTCAGTTACATAATTTTATAGTGCTCGTGAAGTCTGTACATAGTACCTATACATTATTAATAATTTCACCGCTTCCAAGAGTGACATTGATAACGGTAATATAAACTTTTGTTTATTAATATTTTCTATGAAGTGCAGTGCCGTATTATTATGCCATAGGAATGCCGAAACAATACAATCGGTACGCATTCAAACAGCAATAAAAACAATAGCTAAAAACACAATAATCTCCTATATTTACTTAAGTAACTTATCATCACGCCTGTTATCTCGAAGGGTAAGGCAGAGGTGTACCTAATAGTACACCCACATTTCGCCAGGACCACGTTTATCGAGCGGGCACAAATCTCCTAATTTGTTCATGGAATATGAAGTAGGCACCTTTTATAGGTAGGTACCTAGTTACCTTCCCCCTATATTAAAACAATACTATAATATAGATAGCTTTAAAAGTAAATGTAAAAGATATGCTATCTTTGTGTTAAATGCGAAGCTATCTTTAGACATAACGTGTACAATGTTTCATAGTGAGAACTAAAGTTCAAGGCAATAGAAAGGTAAAGTTTACATCTCATTACCAGCCTTCAGTTGGCTGAAAGTAGATCTCCCGCCAAAATGCGCAGAGCGCGCGCGCGTACCGCCCGCACCGGCTAGTCAGTGACTCCGCCAATCAGAGCGGTTCGCGCCTTACGCCCGCACGCGCGCGTTTATCAAAATGCGAATGGCTCCAGAGCGGCGGCGTCAGTATTAATTAAACTATAACAAATTAACTTATAGCCAGCCGTAATCGTGCACTGAGTCAAAGCACAAGCGACCTTCGCGCCGCGAACACATCCTGCGTGCATATTGCACAAAAACAAAACAAAGTAAACAATAAATAAAACGAAAACGACAAAAACGTGGCGGTCCGGTTTATTTCTCTTCGGTTGCTTCGTGTTTGTAGCGAAAAAGTAAAAAAAAAACAAAATCGCGGGCTTGTAAACAGCCTGCAATGAATTTCAGTTACGTTTAAAATGTTGCGATGAGTGTGTTGTGATAATAATAATAAACAAAGTTGTATTTTTGGTGCTATCTAAAATATAGAACTCAGTTTAATAATAGTTTTTAATAACTTGTCACTTACAATTAGTCATGTAGGGTACGGAAGTGTAGTGTTGTGCGTCAATTTGTGAAGTGGACATTCAGTGTGTTTAGCTGGTTACCAATTATAACGGACGAATAAATAATTTGCAACTTTCATTCGGAGTGAGCGTCCTCTTGATTTCCATACGAGTGAGCTACTTTGCATATTTATTATTTTATACTTATTTATAATACGATAGTTTGTGGGTCAATACACTTCTTCGTAAATTAAAAAGGATTATGACTAGAATACCTACTAAAACCGAACTGTTTGTTATGTAATAATTTATGTCTATTAAAAAATCTTTCCAATTGGTCTAAAATCAAAATAAGTTGGTAAGTCAGACAGTATGTGAATAGTTTTTTCAACCAAAACCATTTTTTTTTTGGTGGGTGGAAAATCATCAAATGCCCCCCCCCCCCCCCCCGCTCTTGGGCAGAGCGAAGGGGAGTGTCAGACTTCTACTGACTAAAAACCGAAACCATGTTCCTTCTTTGCCCTTGCGCCGAGGCCACGTCATCTCGTTCTAAAATCCGCGGCCCCGGCGGCGGCGGCGGGGCGATAGAGAAACCTTGGTGTACTGAGACTTGTTTTTTTTTTTAATGCTTTTAGTATAAAATAATTTCTTAAAAAAAATGCTTTTAGTATCACGAAATGATTTCTTAAAAAAATGCTTTTAGTATCACGAAATAATTTCGTAAAAAACTAAAATGTTTTCTAACTGAGATATAAAAACATATTGTCTTAGTTTATATAGTTTTAAAGTAGGAAACTAAAGAAAGCATAGATAAATAATTGAAAGGATTTTTTTTTATCCAATAATCACATTTTATCTGATAATTGTCTTATCCGAGGCCTCGGACTAACACGGTTGTCTTAATTGTAAAGTATTGTAGATGTTATCGACCACTCACTCAGTATTTACTCTACGATGTACTTCAATCTTTGTTTTGAAATAAAAAGATAGGTCTGTCATCATAGGACTTTATTTGTGTCGTAGCTTTGTTTAAAACTAGAATCCTGTCTCGTGTTGTGTCGTGTAAGAAATTATTTTTAATGGTAAGTCTTAGTAATAACACAATTTTTTTTTCGAATTTCTATCCATGAAAAAGTTGCGCTGGACACTTGTTGTTGTAGCAATTTCAATTGTAGATACCGCATCCACCTCTCTAATGCTTAACTTTTTTCTCAGTTGTTCTATGCACGTAAATTAAATTCTTCTCGGTCTCCATGTTGGCTCTCAAGATTTTCCCTTTGTAAAGAAGTTCACAAACTTAATGTGTCAACGGTGTCTAAATGACCCATATACCTTGCCCTTTTAGATGTCAGATGTGTGTGTGTCAGGGTTCATTGGGCTTTGTTCCCGGGAAATCAAGCTCGAGAAAAGTCGAGAACTCGAGAAATCATGTACCTACCTATATATAAATTAAATCGCCGTTTGTTGTGTTGCGTGGCTATATTGTTTTGAATATAATCAATAAAAAAAATATAATTAACTAGCTGACCCACGCAACTTTGTCTGCGTTACAATATATAGCTTTAAATAACCTTGCTCGATAAATCGACTATCCAACATAGAAATATTTTTTCAATTTGCGCGTTCAACCAAACAAAAAAACAAACTCCTCAGCATTAAAATTTTACTCGTTCGCGTATATTTTGAAAATATAATAGCCTATGTTACTCGGTAAAGGTGTAGCTTTTTAATGTTGAAAGAATTTTCAAAGTTTTCAAAGTCATTTTTGAGTTAAATCGTAACAAACAAAAAATCTAATCTATCCTCTCAATAATATTAGTTTAGATTACCTTCATCATCATCATCATTTCAGCCAAAAGACGTCCACTGCTGGACATAGGCCTCCCCCAGGCGTCGCCACATTGACCGGTCCCGTGCGTCTCTCATCCAGCGGGTTCCTGCAACCTTGACCAGGTCATCGGTCCACCTAGTGGGAGGCCTTCCAACGCAACGTCTTCCGGTTCGCGGTCGCCATTCCAGAACTTTTCGGCCCCATCGGCCATCCGTTCTGCGAGCAATGTGCCCTGCCCATTGCCACTTAAGTCTGGCGATTCTTCGGGCTACGTCGGTAACCTTGGTTTTCATGCGGATGTCCTCATTTCTGATTCGATCACGCAAGGAAACTCCGAGCATAGCCCTCTCCATTGCCCTTTGTGTGACTTTGAGCTTTCTGATGAGGCCCATTGTGAGCGTCCACGTTTCGGTCCCGTATGTAATCACTGGCAACACACACTGGTCATAGACTTTCGTCTTGAGACACTGGGGTAAGTTGGACGAGAAGATACCGCGCAACTTCATCATTTTTTGGGGGGGTTTGCCATAATCGCCACGCTTGGCAGGCGGGTTGGCGATCGCAGTATGGTTGTTATAGAGGCACAGAGAACGCTGCTGCCCATTCTCTGGTAAGTCCCTTAGTCGCCTCTTACGACACCCACGGGAAGATATGGGATGGTGCTATTCTTTACGTCCGACACCACACGGAACAGATTACCTTAGATTATATTATTAAAGTGAGAATGAATATAGGTATCTCTTACTGTTAAAATTAAATATACAATAACACCTTGTAAACATTATGGTGCAATGAATATAGTATTTGAATTTCCCGGAGACCAGAATCTCCATTGGGAATTTGTAATTATTTTGTCGCACGGATATTTTTATATTGCGATATCTTCTAAGATATTTGTTTAAACTATATAGAGTGAAGCGCACAAATATTCTATATTCAATTTCCGTTCTAACAAACACATTTATTTAGATAAAGATTAATACCACATGGGTTAAATAAGCTTCGCAAAAATAATTCTTTTTAACCTAACATTTTAATAGTAAAAAATGGTTACAGTGAGTCAATCTGAAAAGATAGACATATGCTGTCCCGGACTTTTTTTTAGCACTTTTAAAGAGGAACAATTCCTTCGTTTTTGATATTTGCATAACTTAAACCATTTTCGCAGCGCACGCCACGGTAGCTCTCAAAAAGGAATATCTTTTCGCGTTTTTGCAACATTTTTCATTTATGCTCCGCTCCTATTGGTCGTAGCGTAATGTTATACTGACTATCCAAAACAAAACAGAATTTTTCAATTCCAACAATTAGTCCCTGAGTTTATCGCGTTCAAACAAATAAACTCTTCAGCTTCATGATATTAGTATAACACATCCCGAGTTTCCTCCTAGTTTTGAAAAGCATGTTAAACTGTTGTTGACGAGTATATAATACTTTTATTTGAGAGGGAAACCACTGAATTTGTTGACGTTATTGGAACCAAATAATATGAGAAAACGTACGTAAATTTAAATTTCTCGACAACCCGAGAAATTAGCCTCGAGAATTCTCGAGACCCGAGAAATTGAAAACCTCGAGAAATCATGAACCCTGGACTGATATGATGTGTGCTTGTGCGTGATCCGTGATGTGTGTGGGATGTGATGACTTCATTGCAGATTTATTCTACTTATTTTTTTTTTGGGAAATAAAAGATGCCTAAAGAAATCCAATCCGTCTCTTGCATTGGCTTATAAGTTAAAATAATCTATTAAAGTCATAATTATGCACTAGTTGCTCATCTGAAACAAGATCCAAGCAAGTTAACTTATTAATTTTAATGGTACGTTTCATGGTCTGTAAGAAAACGTAATATTAAGAGTATAATTAAATTTCAAAGCACTTGGAAATTGTATTTCTTGCTAGTACGATAAAATATTACCTATAAAATAGTATCTATCTAAGTAAATAGTACCTATCTAAGGTACATTAAAACATCTGGATGTACTTAACGCGAAAACTTTTGCCAAACGTGCAAAATACTTAGTCATACGAACAAGAATAATAACTTAAGAATTATTGTTAGTTTATATAAATTCAGACACGTTTCTTAAATTATTTTAGATTTTTGTTTAAGTATAATTAAAACGCTTGAGTAATGTGTACCTACTGTTTGATTATTTCAACCAAAGACCAAAGTGAGCAAAGCCTTTGGTGAATGTTCTTGGTTATGGTTATTTATTGGTTTAACTTGTTACATATAAGATGAAAGAATACACAACTTACTATAATGTAAATCTATAAAATAAAAATAAAAAATGTACGAACAATAGGTACATGAATTATTATTTACTTAAATAATGTATTATAATTGCCAGCCACTGTGTTTATTTAAGTAGGTAACGTTTATTTCAACAATGAATTCATTCTATATTTTCGAAACTTTTAATTTCAGATGTTCAAATAAAATTTTAAGGAAACAGTACCCGGAAATATTGAATTAATTGTGTACCTACTGTAGCGATTGCAAATTCGTCATAATAATATGACCTTTTTAATGATATTATGGGTTTATACGGGGTTGGAAAAAAAACAGTTTTTTTTTACATTTTATAAAACAAACAGTTAAAATGTTTTAAACAGGTGTATTTTTCCTAAGTTAGTTATCATACACTTTTAATTGATTAAACCTGATATAATTTAATACTATCTTTCTTTTATACTATTTTAAAAGTGCATGACACAAATTGATCTTAATTCAATACATCCTGTATGTTCCGACGTTAATTTTTTGGGGAAATCACCTAAACTTCTCTTAAAATAAGGGGAATACCCAAAACATAATATTTATTAAATAATCACGTTTACGAATTCCGATGTACGAAACAAACTTCGTAACGAGAAAACTGCAAAACTTGTCACAGTTTTTAAATACCTAAATAAAAAATAATAAATGTGGTCTTATCTGATTATTATCGAACAAATATGATTGTACGTGGTCGTTTTTTAATAAAAATTGTTAACTATTGCTTGATTATGGATTTTAAATATTTAAAATTGTACATGTTTAAAATTTAAAATGTCAAGTTAAAAAGTCACTTTAATTATTTTATAAAAATTGTTTAAAAATTATTAAATAAAAGAAATAAGCAAAAAAATAACTAGTATTCATTTATTTTTGCAATTAAAATTTGTTTAAAACCCTGTTCTTTTTTTAACGTTTTAAACATTGTTTAAAACATGTTTTAAACATTGTTTAAAACATGTTTTAAACAATGTTTTCAAACACCTAATAAAAAACGATGTTTTATTTTAAACTGTTTTAAATACTGTTTAAACACAAATGTTATAAACAACTTGTTTTAAACATGCCAACCCTGGTTTTATAGTATTAGTTTCGTAACGTAACATGAAAATTAAATCAATAGGTACACACGGCTACACATCAAGCTATACAAAACCAGTTAATCTTGGCCTCACTTTACTAGATCTTTTCGCACAATGAACGATCAGATTATACTGGTTTTGTATAGCTTGATGCGTAGCCGTGTGTACAGTAGGCAAAAATTGCATCTAAACGTTACCAAGTGAATAATATTGGTTCTGCTGACAGTACATTTCATATCGTAATGTATGAAAAGATGGTTAATTGTACCTACACTTGTTTTCTCAAAATTAAATGATGACTGATGGATATAATTAGTACTTATACACAGACGATGTTTACGAGATCACAGGCTTTTATACATCATTTGATCTGGCGCTATAATCACTGTAGTTTGTTTAGTACGAGGCAGCCAGGGCATTAAAGGTAGACGAAACTGTAAACGTTTTAAAAAGCAACTGCGCGGTTCGTTGTACATATTTACCAATGCTTATTATAATGTACAGGTGGGTACCTGCCTAATTAGAGTGACTAAAATAATAATAATTAGAGTGAATACAATAATCTTTACTTGCCTTGGCAGTATAAATCAAGCAATCTTCTTCTCGTTGTATAAGTGATACCAAAAATATTTTTTATAGGTACAATAATATTATTACCCATTTGTCCTCGTAAAATGATTATAAAATATAACTATTTTGAATTACCCCATTTTAATCGAATTTTGTTATCAATCTCATGGGTTTTATTTTAATCTATTTTATATACCTACCCATAATTATAATAGCTAATCCATTTTCTAAAACAAAAGTAGCATATTACTTTATGTCTACATCAGTTATCTGCCAGTAAAGACCCTGTTAAAATCGGACAACAGATTTTTTTTTTTACATACATAAAATAGTTTCCGAATACGAATTCAGTAAATTGTGTGTGTTATTTTATTTATTTGTATATAGATAAATCACATCGACAGTAATAATTTAATTTCATTTATTTATTCATAAAACAATTTTTATTGTGTTAGAATTTTACAAAACAACAACATTGTGCTAGTAGGTACCCTGCTGATTTGATGTGTAATTGCCTTTATAAGAATATTTATTCTTATAATTGTCTTTTATAAAAATATTTATCCTTATAATTGTCTTTATAAGAATATTTATTCTCATAAAGGCAATGCCTTTCATTAGGACTGTTCGAGAACATGCATTGCTTTATGTTTCTGGTCGAACAACTTTTGCAAATATATGAAACAATGGAATAGCAGTATTCTTAAAATCTGATTGTGATTGAAAGTGTGTAAAATTACGCAATTTAAGTGCATGATGTAACGAGGATCCTTCAAATTGTTCACTCGACACTTAAAATATGCTCTTACCTAGCGGAACCAAACCTTAGCTAAGTATTATAATCGTTACACGTCCAAGTGTTAAAGTGAACGTAACAAATAGAATTTTGAGTAGTTACTATGACCTTCAAACAATCAAGAAAAAAAACTGATATAAAATCAGCGCACAAAATAGCGTTAATATTAATAACGTATGAATCACAAAACTGCCTGGAAATTCCTTTGTGTTGAAACACCTGTTTTAATTTGTATACCTAACAGTAATTGCTTAATTAATAACGGTAAGGTGTAATTAAGAATAGTCCAAAGCAAACATATTATTGAGAAAAATGGCAGAGTTCAGATATAACTGTATGCATAATTGCATAATGATCACTTTATGTGTTGGCACGTGACAAACTGGTGAGACTTATGGGTAAGACAGGAATGGTACATGACAAAAAGGCAAGACAAAGATGGCACATGACAAAAAGGCAAGACAAAGATGGTACATGACTAACTGGCAAAACAAAGATGGCGCATGATAAAAAGACAAGACAAAGATGGTACATGACAAACTGACAAAACAAAGATGGCACATGACAAAAAGGCAAGACAAAGATGGCACATGACAAAAAAGCAAGAAAAAGATGGCACATGACTAACTGGCAAAACAAAGATGGCGCATGATAAAAAGACAAGACAAAGATGGTACATGACAAACTGGCAAAACAAATATGGCGCATGATAAAAAGACAAGACAAAGATAGTACATGACTAACTGGCAAAACAAAGATGGCGCATGATAAAAAGACAAGACAAAGATGGCACATGATAGAAAGGCAAGACGAAGATGGCACATGACAGATGGGCAAGACAAAGATGGCACATGACAAACTGACAAAACAAAGATGGCACATGACAAAAAAGCAAGATAAAGATGTCACATGTCCAAAAGGCAAGACAAAGATTGCACATGACACACTGGGAAATAAGATTAGTTAGACTGTTTTATTCGAAACTTCACAGAAGTGTTCCTATTGATAAATGAGTAGAAACGGGTTTCAGGTTTTTTCAGAATTCAACCCCTAAGAAGGGGAAATGGGGTGATAAATTATAAAAATCAATGCACAGCCCAAACCGCTGAGTCTAGACATTCCAAATTTGGCACATAGGTATAGGGGTGCACCAAGCAAGGATTTTTCAAAATTCACCCCCTTAGGGGTTGAAACGGGGGTCCAAAGTTTACATGGGGAAATAAGATTAGTTAGACTATTTTATTTGAAACTTCACAGGAGTACTCCTATCGATAAATTAGTTAACATTTGGGTTTCAGGTTTTTTCAGAATTCAACCCCTAAAGGGGGAAATGCAGTGACAAAGTCTGAAAACCAACATGGTTATTGTTTGTATGGTGTATCGGGTGTATCACAAAAACAACGATTTTAAGATTTAATGTGGCGGACCTGAAATACCATCAGTTGAGGTGCGATGGGGTTGAAATGTCTAAAAATCAACATGGGTGTCGATTCCGAGAATATCAGGAGTGCTGATTACGAATATGACATTTATTTTGAGATCCAGAAGACGGCGGATTCAACTATATGTATTATCTATTCTATACAGGGTTATTGTTGATTTGTTGTGATAACAATGATGATGATTGTGATGATAATGATGATGATTGTGATTACGATGATAATGATTGTGTTTACGATAATGATAATTGTGATAATGAAGATGATGATTGTGATAGTGATGATGATGATTGTGATTACGATGATAATGGTTGTGATAACGATGATGGTGATTTTGATAGTGGTTGTGGTAGTGATAGTGATTGTGATTAAGATAGTGATAGTGATTGGTATAGGGATAGTGATTATGATAGTGATAGTGATTGTTATTGTTATAGTAATAGTGATTGTGATTGTGATTGTGACAGTGATGGTTATTGTGATTGTGATAGTGACAGAACAGAAGCATAGTCTACGCGTGCGAAGCCGCGGGCAAAAGCTATATATCTATAAATGCGAAAGGTCACTCACTCACTCATCACGAAATCTCGAAAACCGCTGGACGTTCAAAGATGATTTTTGGCAGGGAGGTAGTTTATGGTTAGTAGACGTCCGCTAAGAACGGATTTTGCGACAGGGCCGGATTAGGGTGGTCTAAGGGCCCTCGCAAGTTTGTATGAAACTCCTTCATTTTTTGTGCTACAATCTAGATTTTTGGCAGAGACGTAGTTTATAGTCAGTGGGCGTCTGCTATGAATTAATTTTGCGACAGGGCCGGATTAGGGTGGTCTATGAGCCCTCACAAGTTTGTATGAATGTCCTTAATTTTTTGTGCTATAATCTTGATTTTTGGCAGAGACGTAGTTTATAGTCAGTAGACATCCGTTATAAAATAGTTTTGCGACAGGGCCGGATTAGGGTGGTCTATGAGCCCTCGCAAGTTTGTATGAACGTCCTTCATTTTTTGCGCAACAGTCTTGATTTTGGGCAGGGACATAGTTTGTATTAGTTAGTAGACGTCTGCTATGAACGGATTTAGCGACAGGGCCGGTTAAGGGAGGTCTAAAGGCTCTCACAAGTTTGTCTGAAAGTCCTTCATTTTTTGCGCAACAGTCTTGAATTTTGGCGGGGACGTAGTTTATGGTGAGTAGAAGTTTGCTAAGAACAGATTTTGGTCCAGGGTCGGATTAGGGAGTTCTAAAGGCTCTCGCGAGTTTCTATGTAAGTTGATTTTTGTACTTCCGGCCTGAAATTTAGCAAGATATAACTATTAGCGAACAATTTTTTTTGTGACGACCTGCAATAAGGGTTCTTGCAAGTATGTCAATGAAATCCTTGGCTTTTTGGAGCCAAAGATTGGTAGAGAGATAAAATATAGTTAAGACATATATTATGTATGTGTGGAAACATATTTTATGACAGGGCCAGTTTAAGGGAATATATTCGCTTCGATTGGCATTTGTCATTCGATTTGGCATAGTACATCCCAGAGGCAGTCCCACCCCACACTTATATACACGTCAAAATTTCCTCGCGAACGAAGTCGCGGGCAACAGCTAGTCTAATATATAGGGAAGAATTCACAGGTGACAGCCAATCGACAATAGCGTTTACGCCGGCAGCAAATAAATTAGGTTAAGGTCCGAAGAGAAATGGTCCCTGTGCCAAAAAAAAAATAGTCCCAACTTACACCCCATTCAAATACATGCTCTTTTTTATCCTACAGAGCCGCAGCGATATCTACTTCTCAGTTAGCAATAAAAATAATGAAGGCAATTAAACTGTGCAAACAAACACAATCGCGTGTTCGGAAGTGTCCCACTGAGGCGTATCTACATATAGTTCCGTCCGTCAGTATCTATAGCAGCGTCTGAGTGTGTTCCGTAAGTTCCGTTAGCCAGCACCAGTTGGTCAGCACGCAATATGTGCCGCTAATATGGACAATGAGACGACCTACTCAATATTAATGGAATGATGTACAATGAAATGAACATATGTGTAGGTATAGCCGCCATATTGAAACGCTAAATTACAGTTGGTTTTATACTTCCGTCATAATTATGGAGATAACATCTAAATGAGTATTGTACACGAAACAAAATCGATGTTTTTATCTTCAATGTAGGTAATGTAAACATAACGTTTTTATATTTTTTCATACGTAGTATTTTGAAAGGCTCTAGGATGTAGCTTGCTTGCTGGTTTCGGCTCTGAAAACTTAATTTTTATGGGTTTGTTTCAATAACTAAATTGCTTATTAAATAATGTTTTGTTTAATTTTGTACAGGAAAATACGGTATTTTCGACCAATATCTGGTAACTTTTCCTTGTCAGTTAGTTTTAAGCAATTCCAAGTTTTCCCTGAATAGTTGCTACCTACTCGAAAATCACGACAGCCCGACAGGGCTGTTCCTTGGTCCTTCCTAATCCTAATATACATACAAGTTGTAGTAAGTCATGGATATAATTTTCAGTGTAGAATAAGGGGACCTAGAAATTATGGGGTTCCTTCGCGAGGGAGTCTCAAGTATAGGACAATCTAGATCAGGCAACAAAGAGGAAAAAGAAACAATCTAAAGAAAAATATTAGACGAAAAAGATTTTAACCCAATAAACCTAACACAATTTATTTGAGTAGGTGGGAAAAACAGGAACTACAATAAATGTAGGTATCAAGTTCTCCAGTCTTTAATGCAGTTTTCCTTGACAAGCAGCGCCACCCCAAATTGCAGACTCGTAGCGGTCACACTGTATTTGTTAAGCGGTAACAAGGTGACAAGTCGGTCTGACGTGTCATTTGAAGTGCCAACATAAAATATTCGGTAAAAGCTGTTGTAAACATCTACTAAAATGTCTAAGATATATGTATACTTCTACAGAGAGCCGCGGTGGCCCAGTGGTGGCGGCCCCGACTTACTAACAGCGGGTTCGAACCCAGGCAGGCGAATAACTTTGTGTTTTTTATTTTATCACCACTGCTCTCAGAACGGTGAAGGAAAACATCGTGAGGGTTACATCCAGATAGATGTTCATTACTTACATTAATTATAAACTGAACTCGCATACACAGGGTTCCGTAGCACCAAACAATATAATGACAATATTTGTGACGCTCATTCATACGTAAACAGTCTACAGCAAAAGTAACTTTGTTTGTCATAGTATCTTAATTGAAAACAAAGTTACTACTGCAGTTTGAAAACATCAAAAACCTAAACTAACCCAGACCCGGAACAACTTTATGTACCTACGCTATATTCATACAACCACCTTATTCAAATTAAACTTCATTGAAAGCTTTTTTCATGCTGCAGATCGCGTTTGCACGTTTGCGTTACGTTACGTGTTTGTGCGTTTTTTCAGAATTTTCCTCGTTTAACTTCAATAATTAGAGGGGCTGGGACTGTGGGACACAATTGTTACGGCTTTTGATATTTTTAAGTTATCTCATCAACCATTGACTTGAGAAAAAAGTGTTTTAGAAATCTAGATACTTATCATTAGAGCTGTAGGACAGGGATAGGGCTGTCCCTATCCCATTCCATCGTAATCAATTCATTTAATCGTTCCATCATCATAACCTTCCTGTGAAGGTTATGATGATGGAACGATTCATAGAAAACACTGCCTACAGTTTCGCATAAAATAGCTGTGACATACGAGTAAACAGATAAACACGAGAAATCTATTAGAAAACATTTGACTACCGAACCCTAAAACTTGTGCAACATTTACACCTTTATGTACAGTCGAACAAGCTAATAAGTATACAGCCAGCTAACTTGCATTTACTTTTAAGATTATACATTTAGACTAGAGACTGATTTCAAACAAACGCTTTATAAAACAGAATTTCAACCAATATTTACAGTGTAATAGAATGATAAAAAACTGTACCTGTATACTTATTAGCTTGTTCGAGTGTACATTCTAGAAAATACATTTCAGGTATATTCCATACTGGATAGACTTTTTAAAACGCAACAATGAAAGCATAACCTTCGTTTGTTAATTGTGTTATTTTTTGTTCGGCAGGCAATGATGGCGGGCCTGTGTTCGTGGGTCCTGCTGGCCATTGCGACGGTTCAGCTTGGGGGGGCCTCAGACAACGGCGCGGAAGATGTGTTGGCCCATACTTATTTGTAAGTTCTTATTTCTGTTGCTTGTGAGTTGTGACAATGTTAAATAATAAGACGTGATGTAAAAATGCCAGTATTTTTACAAAGTTTAACTTTTGAAGCGAATTTAAAGTTACTCCTCTAGAACTCAATGAAAGAAGTTTCATGGAAATCCGACCAATACGAACTTGTTCGTGTACCACCTTTTTCGTATTTTTTAAATAAATTATTTACACGTATAGGTACGTTGGACTTTTCCTATTCATCGCTACATGGTTGCTGCGCATTGAGAACATTAAAATTTATAACAGCTGAGGTTTAACGATACTTACTGTGTTTCTTAATGTTTTGAATATCATAAATAAATCGTCCGCTCCATAGGCGTCGGTGAGGTATATTCCATTGAGGGCACCTATTTTTAGAGCACCCTAGCGAAAAGCACCAAGCAGAGTACCCCACATTGCGCACCAACCACGGTTGCTTTTCAAATTGGTTTTCTAACTGAAATACCTCGCGACGGTGACCACTTACCACCAGGTGGCTTACCATTGCTTCTTAAAACAGTATTATACAAAAAAAAAATGAAAAGAGATGTCGCTAAACCCATGTATAGCTCTGCCTCTTCCCTATACTGGAATGATAATAAAACAACACTGCTTTAAGACTCCGTGGTAACCCCACAGGTCGGCTTCCTTCCATGTACTAACAGTAAAAACCTTTCGCAGACCAGCTTGGCGGTACAAATGCGTACCAGATACGGGTTGCGAGCGTACCACGCACCCACATGACGACCCAGTCACCAACTCCAGCAGCATGATGTTCGGAAGCCTGAACATCTGCAGAACTGTCTGTGGCAGGTTCGGAGGTCTATGGCCGAAACCCATCACTGCGGCCATTGGCATGCAGACGGTCAAGATACATCCAAATTATCTCAGGTATGTAAACTTTTATATGAAGCTCCTCCGTGCTTCTTTTGCGGCTTGGCCTACAGAAATTAGTAACCTATGATGGGATAGCGATACTGGCCCCTGTATGGTCGAATAAGGTGTTGGGTATATAGCCAGCTAACTTGTGGAAAGTGTAAATTATGTTTTACCTACTCCTCAGCAATTCTTTTCTGATTAATTTCGTTGCGGGATCCAAGACAGTTAAATCGTTTGTCTGGGACTTCGTCGAGCTTCATTATCTCGGCGCTTTTCTTGTGGTCGCCACTGTTGATTCTGGCTAATAGGATAGTTACCGTGGTTTGAGAATAGAGTGGCGGGCATGTCCCATAAAAAAAAAGCCAGCTAACTTGCATCATTCTTACACCGATATCTATAAACAAGTCATAGTGATTACTTGAGTAACAGTCATTCTTTGAGATATGATTTTTTCCCTGTAGTTTAGTAATTTCTTGATGTTAGAACTATCAAAAGTTTGAATTCTTAGGTTTGCTTTCATTGACGGTTCTAACTTCGCTTAAATCCTTGTCCATTGCATAAAAAAATTTGCATAAGTAATTACTTAAGTTCAAGTAATTACTTTTACTTGACTATAAATACGGGGGTTAGTGTTTAGTTTAGTTTAGTTTAACGGGGCTTTTATCCGCACTTAGCCTCTTGATTGGGCCATTGTGCGTGATGTTTTAAGAATACCTACTCCAACCAACATAGGTCGTCCCAGAATTGCAGCAGCCTTCCCAGACTACTGCAGGCTTCCGGGAGAGTTAATGGGGATCGTAGAGTTTGTGCCCGGTGATCTGCTACGCTCCTGCACTCTAGGAGTACGTGCCGTGGCGTTTTTTCCGCCTCTATGCATCCTCTGCACAGTGGGCTGTCTGTTACACCTATGCTAAGTAGATGTTTGTTTAGGGAACAGTGACCCGTTAAAATTCCTATGATTTTACGGAGTTTGTCCCTTTTAAGTTTGATGAGATTGCGAGTAAACTTCATTGATGCCTCCGGAACTGCATCTTTTGTTTGCCTGCATCATTCGCTGTTTCTCCATTCGGTGAGGTGTTTTTCTGTGGTTCTTCAACGCAGCCATGTTTTTATTTGGGCCTGAGGTATGGGCAGTAGTGGTTCCGGTCCAAATACTGTATTGCTTGAGCCTCTCTTGGCCAGCTCATCTGCTGCGTCGTTACCCAGCGAGTTGCTATGTCCTTTTATCCATTGCAGGGTTACACTATTCGTGGTTGCAATGGATTGGAGTGCGTTGTGGCATTCCAGTATAAGGACAGAGGTAATTGTGTTGTTTTTTAGGGCTTGAAGCACCGATGCACTGTCTGAGATGATCTTTATTATAAAATCACTGACGTCTCTGGCTGCAACTGCTTGTGCCGCTCTGGTGATACCGATACATTCGGCTTGGAAGATTGTGTTTAATTTATCTAGGGTATTTGATATTGAAATGTTTAGATCATTCGAGAAGACGCCGGCTCCTGTACCATGTGAGGTCTTGGAGCCGTCCGTATATATCCTAACTTCATTGATGCCAGAGCTATCTACTGCTTCTGCAGTGAGTTGGATGTCGTAACTTCTGTCGAACACATGGTGGCATGAAGTTTTATCCATGGGCGCCTCAAGGAGTGGTATTTCCTTCAGAATCCCATGCAAAACTTTTGAGTGTGTTGTTACTGTATTTACTTTCCATAGTCCGTTTGATCTTAGTCTTAAGGCGGTTGCCTGAGCTTCCTCCTGTATGACCAGATCCAGAGGTCTTAAATTTAGAAGATACTCTAACGCTGCTGATGGAGTTGTTCTCATGCATCCAGTAGCTGCTACACTAGCTAGGCGTTGCAGACTCTGGAGTTTCGTTTTCACCGTGGTCAGCTGAGTTCTGGGCCACCATACAACTGATCCGTAGGTAATAGAAGGTCTGATGACACGGGGAATACGGGGGTTAGTGTACTAGAACTATAAATATTTCTGAGTGGATGGATACCAAACAGTTTGTTCGACGGTACTATTTCTACACAAAAGTCACTTCAACTGGCTCCGGAATGTGGTGTGGATCTAACAATATAGGAAATAGGAAGTTCAGTTGCTCATGTTATTTGATTGTTTACGTTATAATACTATTATTGATCGAAGGTTATAATGGCAAAAAATCAGTTTGAAATGCATTCTAGATACCTAATAGTAGATAATAATTGATTAGTTAATGCTTCCTGGTTTTTATGTCTTCGTCTCTAAATCCGGAATGTCTAGTTTACAAGAGAGCAAAAGCGAGTTTTTTTTTTTAGAGATACATTACAATATTTTAAGCGGTTTTCAAATTATATTCAAGTTATTTATTTTGTCATGGAGAAATCGTTTCCTCGAATTACTCAACAGTTTTCACCATTATATTTTTTTTTAATTTTGTTTCGAGTATTTTGAATTTGCTTAGACGATTTTCAGTCTAATAGTAACGTTGGTGAATAACCATATTATTATTAGAACTGAAAACGGGTTAGGTACTTAACATGTTTACTATTTGTTTTGAGTAAGTAATACCCGCAGCGATATTTTAACGGTGTTGCAATCAATTATCACGGTTAAACTGAAGTTATTGCGGGTGGGTGTTTACATAGTTATGGTCTATTTACTAACACAAAAGTTGCCTGGAAACAAATAATGTTGGTGTTTGTTTATAAGCAGTCTAATTGGTTTACCCTCTTCTAAGTAGTACCTACCTAACCATATTGTCCTTCTACTAAGTACTTCTTTCTCAACTAAATTCAAATAAGATTTTTTTGTTGAAATTGTTCTCTTTAATGCTGACCGTTTTAGGTCAATCTTAGCGGAGATTAGCCATCTCCACGGGAGATAATTATTATAGTGCACAAGAGTGAGCGCAAACACAGGTGCACTCTCAGTCTGTTCCTTTACTCTCATTGTCGGATCGGCAAGCAATCCCTCACGACTATAGAGAAATCAGGCGCAGGACCAACGGCTAACGCCCGGTATCCGGGAGAGGAGCGGATTCGAGAGATGTGCGGAAATCGGCCAATCACATTATTTAAATTACATCTGGTCTTCCGCCCTTCCTTCCTGGTCGAATTTGGCACATCTCCTCTACGCTCTGCTCGTCTCCGCTTTGGTGGATACCGGGCCTCATGCCTTCCGACTTCCGAGGCCTCTTGTGCCTCACACTACCAACTTCCAAACTCCAGGATAATACTGAGAAATTTCTAATAGAAAAACTGCAATAGCACTTTTGAGCGGATCTGGTAGGTCCGATACGGTCAGTCATCCTCGCGACTATAAGATTTCTACATAGAAGTCAAACGTGTAGACAAGGAACAATCATAATTCTTAAGGCAACCTTGACCTGAACTGGACTGAATGGTTTACTGTCGCCCCATACTCCCACGGCAAACAACACGTTCTTTCTTTCTACGAATAAAGTCGCTTGTCACGAAGGTAGAAAAAAATCGTTATCGAATATTTGTTTCGGTTACAGTTCACGGCAATCGATTGTTGTTCGTTTAGCAGTCAATAAACAAGCTAACACAATAGGTGGTGAATACATCACGTGTTTTATGACTCATAAATAATTAGGGATAGACTTGTGGAACTCAGTTTTTTTTTTAATGCCGCGTCATCAATCGCCATCAGCTCTTGTTCCAAAATATTTGGGAACAGCGCAGCATGTCTTCTTCTATTACTCGTCATCTCAGCAGTCACCTCCTTTCTAGCTACATCATCCTTCCCCTTCAGACAGTGTCTTCATTGTTTTTTTGGTCTTCCTTTACTTTTATGATGGCAATAGGCTCGGGTTATTTACATTATTACTAGTGACCCGCCCCGGCTTCGCACGGGTGCAAAAAAGATGCTTAGGTAAACCATCCTCTTGAATCACTCTATCTAATAAAAAAAACCCGCCTCAAAATCCGTTGCGTAGTTTTAAAGATCTAAGCATACATAGGGACAGACAGCGTTAAGCGACTTTGTTTTAAACTATGTAGATTGCCTATATGGGATTTGAAGATAAATGCTTACACTGAAAAATACAGTAGAAGTATTGGTACACCACCTCAACGACGAACAGGTTATACGATAAAATAAATGCTTTACAAAAAAAAAAATTACTTTCGGAAGTCGGTCACTTTTTTTGTTTATTTTGTGGTTTTATTGGAAGTATTATAATATTTTACCCTTTTTTTTGCTATAATTCCACATACATTATTACCATATAGGGACTAATTCTAACAAGAATTTATTACTTACGAGATTAATAATTTCAATAAATTCCCACATTACATGATAAACTTGGCAATTCTCTGGGAAACTAGAACTAGTACCTAATTAGACATAAAGTCCCAGACAACGACATGTTGTGAAGAAATCGTGTGTTACACTACCACGTCCTATACGCCGCGTGCCGTGACTAGTCGTTATGGTATTGCAACTATTGCTACAGACCGTCATTTTTACAATATTAATGACAGAAATATGGAACAATAACAGTAGGTATATAGGTGTGAAGAAAAAACAGTTTCTTTGTTATAAAAAAATTGCAGACCGACTTTAGAAAGTATGTTTTCAAATCAAATATTTGCAAACATGGGTAAAAGGTACATAGATGTTCGTTTAATAGTAAATATCTCCATATTTTACCGTCACATGGGCTACAAATAATTGGTAAGAATGCACAATAATATGTCCATGATTTTTTGCTTGAGTAACAATGAAATATTTCCTTTCATTTAAAGCTCTTTTATGTTGGTCATATTCTTATAATTTATTTACTCAGCAACGAAGCCTCTACAACGGTGTCTTTTTTGACCAAATTGGCCAGTATAGACTTCCCACAGCATTGTCGAACGAGATAAGAGTTAGTAAACAAAATATATAAATGCATGAGTTATATGATAAAGAATGTAATAATATATTATATTTATTAACAACTAGCTACAAGAGAATGCTTCGTGATGTTGATAAACATTTTTTGAGTGTGATAATAGCATTTACAACTAACACTGTTAAATAAATAAAATATTAGCATTAAATACGCACTTAATGATGATAACTGTCCTACACAACAGACTTGGATCCCGCATTAACTAAATTACAGCGGGGGAATAGGGATCGGACTGGGTCAAAATAATATGATTCTGTTTAGTCCGAAAGTTAGATTATCGAAAAATATTGGATACGTGTTTTTTGTTTTATCAAATCAATAAAAAATTACGGAGATAAAACGCGTCAAAGATCTTGGAGTGGGGCTTGAAACGTCACTTGTGTCGTCAAAATGTACTATCATATGACGTCACACGAGTTTTCGAAGCACTGTATCGCCTTCATTTTAAGTTTACGTGAAAAAAGAAAAAATACGTGTCCAATAATTTTTGGAAATCTATCTGACGGACTAATTAGTTTTTTTTTGTCCGATCCCCTATTGAAAAGCACATAATTTCCTGCACATAGCCATACAGCCCCGTCAGGGGTTGTCCTGCGGGTTGTCCCTTCGGGGCTGCGGGTTGTTCACAAGACAAACTGCGGCCTCGACGTAAAGGGATAAGAAAGAACTAGGGTGGTTTTTAGTCAGTAGAAGTCTGACACTCCCTTTCGCTCTGCTCAAGAGCGGGGAGAGTTTTTTTTTTGTTTAATTTGATGATACTCAATACACCTAAAAAATAGAAAGCCATACAGCGAGAGCGCTAGCAGACTGCCATAAGGGATTATCTTAGTAATCTGTGGTACAGGCATGATAATTTATTTTTCAATACACTTCCTCGAAAACTGGCTCATATTGCACTACGATTAGGTTCGACACGCGACGTATTTCGCACGCGTGCGGTAATCTTATTTTTCCGCAACCAAGTGCGGGAAAGAAAATTACCACAGATAATTACCACAAATAATAATACCTTAAACTAAGTCCAGTCCAAATTGATTATAACGTATGAAATATAAAAAAAAAACACCAATGACTAATATAGAGTCTGCGGTGTTTTTTTTAATTACGTCTTTTTAATTTGCGCGTTTAAATAATTTTTCAATATTAAATTGTGTTTGTAAAAAGAATACTATACATACCTAAACATGATTATTTTAAGCAATTATTTATTTTTATGAACAAGTACCATTTATTTGTTTTTTTTTTTATAATTTTCCTGTGAGGCTGTTTAGCGGCTTCAGACCTTTGCTTCTTCTTCAACCTGGCGAAATCAAACCGCGGAAAAAAAGCAAATTAAATCATAGTTTTAAATGTTATTTTATTAGTTAATTTCTTCGAAAGTGTATTGAAAAACGTCGTTTGATACACGTGGGAATTTTTTATTGCATTTCTCGACCCCATGAACACCCTCACCATACGGCTCGGGTGTTCAATCCGCCTCGAATGCAAACAAACTTTCCGCACTTGTATCAAAATGTACTATTGCTATCATTAGAAGCTACAGTACCTACAGATTCAAATACTACATTACTAGACTGCATCAAACATTATTATTCCTATATTTTTGGTTTCAGATTCATGTTTCAAATTCATATTGTATTTTACTTTCCGAGATTTTGAATAAAGTTTGATTTATATGTTTTAATCAGCATAAGAGTAAGGCTATTGAAACGAGGAGCCTCTAAGCGTGTGTAAATAATTACATTACGCTTCAAGATAACATAAATCATTTCATAAATCATAAGAGTATAATACCCCACACTCATTGCCCATCTGCAGAAACGTTGTTCAATTTAAATTATAAGAAACACTTTATAAAACATGTGTGCTAAACATTTAAGAACACATTCAAATAATAAGTGGCTTACCATAAACTTTTGATATTCTGTTAGCCATGGATTATAGCTGTTAGCTATGCTTCGCTGGAATCGCGTTTTACGACACACTTACCTACTTCTGGGATGTAATAGGTACAGTCAGGAACACTAATACGTAGCCATATGTTATAATTAAAACTGTTAATGGGCGAAAAGTTGTAGAATTAAAAGATGTTAATAAAGCAACAAAAGAAAACCAATATATTTGTAAATAAATTAAAGCAATACTTAATTAAAAAAAGCTACTATACAATACACGAATATTTAACAGATAAATCCGATAATAATACATAATTATAACGTTTAACTAGGTACTAATAAAATTAAAACAAAACTTTTGAAACCAAGTAGGTAAACAAATAAGTAATTTAATGAATATAACTAACTAAATAATTAAAGAATAGATAGACAGCTAAAATATTAATAGAATAAGTAAATAAATATAGATATATAGATTAATAGATATAAGCTAGGTATAGAAATAATACCAACTTTTACAAAATATTAAAAGAAGCAAAGCTCTCTTCCTCTCTCTAATTCTCTAATTATTTTATATAGAAAATTGCTGTGCCCGACAGGGTCCATAATTGTGTCTAAAATTATTTTATACCACCTGTAAAAATGTACATTATGGATTGCAATAAACGATTTGAATTTGAAAAAAAAAAAAAAAAAAAATGTTCCTTCTAAATCATATCAGTTTTTTACGGAACGCTAGGTAATGTCGAATTAGGCTTCTTCTGGGTTAGCTCGCTCCATCGTCGACCTCATTTCTGCCCTTTAGGACAAGATTAAGGTAAAAAAAAGTTATTAGCCAGCCAGCTAGTGCCTATAGGAACTGTTAATTTTGGTAAACAATTTTTTTACCGGACAAAAATAGTTTTGACTGTGACCAAGTTAGGTATGTGCTCAAAAAAAAAAGAATGTTTTGTTGTATGATGTTTGTGAGTTTTTTGTGAATTATTTAAGTTTTATATTTGTACAGGATTTAAAGTAGGTACTTAATTAGACTGATCTACTAAACGGGATTATATTATAAAGAAGATCGCACATAATGTGTGGTGTTCGTGACTGAATTGTACCTACTGACGTGTCATCCCGTCACATACGCATCATTTTATAGCGGTATACGTACCGTTATTATTACTACACTACAGAGAAGCTGTTGTCTTTTGCCGGTTTCCTAAATTTAACCAATGGTTATAGCGTGAATTACCTCGACATTCATTTCACTACATGTTATAAAACAAAGTCCTCCAATCCAACACGTCTATCTGTCTGCCTGTTCGCGATAAACTAGAAAACTACTGCACTGATTTTCATGCTGTTTTCAATAAATAGAGTGGTTCTCGAGGAATGTTTTAACATATAATTTGTCAAGGTAACCGATATCCATGCGGGCGTAGCCGCGGGTATCAGCTAGTATGATTAAATGGATGTTATCTATGACGTAGCCAGTTCTTCAAGTGTGGTTTATTAATAAAATATTTATTGAATGCTTACAGTTTTTTATAGAAACAGAAAACAGTAAGCAACTCAATCATGTGATCTAGAATATAATACCCGCTGAAGATTTTTTTAGTTGAAGTTTAAATAATAATAGGAAGGAAAGCGGTAGCCGGTTATATAATCTTAGTTATCCGTTGAACCCAAAAAACTCATTTGCAGTTCATTTATTTCCGTTCTAACAAAGAAAAGACAAAGAAAAAACAACCAAACGACTGTCCGGACCAGTCCGGACACATCACGTGAATTCTGAAAGAAAAACTACATCACATTATAATAGACTGAAATCGCTATCATACACTTTCTATCTTTTTCATGACTTCCTAGAATAATAAATCATTTTGTTTTTTTGAGAATAATGCGCGTTATTTTACGAAATATACCGAGTCTTTATGAACAATAGGTGAGACTCAGACCATTCTAATACTGCCCAGTATTAGAATGGTCTGAGACATATTATATTTTTTTAAATAATGGCCTATTACGCTCCAAATGGCCTATTATCTGCCCTGTCTGTGTGATTGCTCAGTTTCCATCGACGACTATTAATATTAATTAGGCAGACAAAACTCAATCAATAACGTTTTATTACTAGGTTTAGTATGTACAACATCATCATAATTCTCGTTTTTACGCGTTTCGTATTCCCACAACGACTTTGTGCAGATATAATTTCTCCGTGTCTTGCTCTGGTAACCTGTGACGATACTTGCGCGTGCCACGCCGTTTTTGACACCACTCTAGTGACAGTCCGCAGGTGTCTCGCGTGCGTCTACCTCGCGATCTATTCACGGCTCTGCGCCCGCGCCGGTGACACTCGTCTTGCGTCACTCCGGCACTCCTGGGCGTCACAACACTGACATAACCACACTGTCTAATGGGCTCTTTGATTTCCAACTTTGAGTCTTGCGCTGAAAGTTGGAATTCAACAGCACGCTCAGTACCACTTACGATGTTTTAAGTTTGCGTCACCGATATTACCTGTGAATGTTATTAGGGCATCGAGTGTAGTCTACGGCTAAGAAAAGCTGGGCCGTCTCCCGTGGTGTTGTAATGAAATCTATCAGGTCTATTAGGTGCATGGGTTACCAACAACCTATTGGTTGAGTATGCCAACAACCTATTCATTAATGAGTCGATTCACTGGGCATCATTATCTGCTTATTGCCAATTTGACCAACAGTTGGCAAGACGCTTCCAGTCTTACTGTAGGGTATGATAATTATTGCTTATTATTATTGGAGGTCGGACAGACAGTTGCTCTACGTAAAACACCAGTATTCAGCTGCATCTGATTAGACTGGAATCCCGACCCCCTCACGGACCCCCGGCCTGCCCATTACTGATATTCAGAAGTATGATTAAGTAATACGTTTTACAATACATTACACATAGGTACTTCATTTACCCACATTAGTCATAGAGCCTCTAGAGTTCGAACCTCTGATTTTCGGATTCATATGCGAATTGTATATATCACTTGTTTCGGTGTAGGAAAACATCGTAAGTAAATCAGCATGCCTGTGAGGTATTTCTCGACGGCATGCTAAAACCAAGTCAGAGGCCATAGGCACTAGATGCGCTTAGCCACGACTTGGCTTAGAGCGGTCTTCGCCCGTCTTATGTTCTTGTCTCTGAATCTTAGCCTAAGTATGGCACTAACCAGACGATAAAGCAGACGGTACTTTTCAGGCATACATTTATACGTAACTATTTGTTAAAATGCAATGAAAATTAAATTGTATTACCTACTTAGGTACTTGATCATAAACTTCTACGAAGATACACAGATTGCTTAAATCTGGTTTCATGCCAGGAATGGTCCCAGTCAATCACATCTAACTGGCTTTCATATTGTTCACTTACTGTTGAATGTAGGAGGTAAACTACCTCAGTTGGAACAATCCAGCTATAAAAAACTGCAGTAATAAAATTTATCTAGATTTTACACACCACAGCCCACGTTTTCCTATTTACTAGTACTCTAACCAGTGCAGTGTGGGTAACGGATTAACTATTAGTACATTACTGCAGAATCCAGTAAGTAAGCCTTCCTGGCCAAGTATGAGTTAACCGGACCGAACCGCAGGTGAGGTCTGGTTATATACGAGGCCAGGATGGCTTTCTTACTGGTTGAGGTTTGTATAATGCTTTTCTCAAAAATTAAAGAAAGTTTAACAACAAATTCGTTTAATTAATATTGAAGGTTACATTCATATGTGAAAAACACAATAGCACTTTTTGGCCGACCCGGGAATCGAACCCAGGACCTCACGCTCTGCAGTCGAGCTTGCGACCACTAGACCAACGAGGCAGTTTTGGAAACAACTTTTTAATAAACTGAAATTACTAAATACAATCATAAAATCCCACACTATACTTCTACAACATTACTAAGTACAAAACGCAACGTATAAAATGGCTGTTTAAGGTTCCAAAAATATATGTATCTCATAAAATGTCATACCAAAAAGAGAGATAGATATATATTTGGAACCTCCCTTCTATAACCATGTTATAATGGCTAAACCGTGTTTTTTATGTTCTGTGGGCTAAACTCTAATCTGTGTCTGGTACTATGTTTTTTTTTCTAAACAGATCTAAAGAGGATGACCTAGTGTCCAGTAAGTAAATTACATACCTACTTACTTACTGGACAGTAGGAGATTCCAAGTTTAAAATCTCGCTTCTTACTGGACAGTTGTGAATAAGTCTCCGGTAAAGTTCACTTTCTGGATACTTTTTAGAGATGTTATGGCAACATTACATACCATTTTTGAGAAATAGTACATTACTGCAGAATCCAGTAAGTAAGCCTTCCTGGCCAAGTATGAGTTAACCGGACCGAACCGCAGGTGAGGTCTGGTTATATACGAGGCCAGGATGGCTTTCTTACTGGTTGAGGTTTGTATAATGCTTTTCTCAAAAATTAAAGAAAGTTTAACAACAAATTCGTTTAATTAATATTGAAGGTTACATTCATATGTGAAAAACACAATAGCACTTTTTGGCCGACCCGGGAATCGAACCCAGGACCTCACGCTCTGCAGTCGAGCTTGCGACCACTAGACCAACGAGGCAGTTTAGGAAACAACTTTAGAAAAAACTTTTTAATAAACTGAAATTACTAAATACAATCATAAAATCCCACACTATACTTCTACAACATTACTAAGTACGAAACGCAACGTATAAAATGGCTGTGGTTCCAAAAATATATGTATCTCATAAAATGTCATACTAAAAAGAGAGATAGATATATATTTGGAACCTCCCTTCTATAACCATGTTATAATGGCTAAACTCTAATCTGTGTCTGGTACTATGTTTTTTTTTCTAAACAGATCTAAAGAGGATGACCTAGTGTCCAGTAAGTAAATTACATACTTACTTACTGGACAGTAGGAGATTCCAAGTTTAAAATCTCGCTTCTTACTGGACAGTTGTCATAGTGACGCGTGAATAAGTCTCCGGTAAAGTTCACTTTCTGGATACTTTTTAGAGATGTTATGGCAACATTACATACCATTTTTGAGAAAACGGTATTTATTTGCAAAGCGAGCAATTTTTCGTTCCTATTTATTCTTCAACCATCATTATCTGCCTAGGCAGAGTTTGACTTCTAGTCTAATCGGATGCAGGTCAATGTTAGTATTTTACGCGGAGTGACTGCCTATCTGACCTCTACATCTCACTTAGTACTGGCTAATATCTAGTCACGAGCTCCATATCGTCTTCAAACAAGGTTGAGAGGAAGGAATCTGTATCTAGGCTATCCAGTAGAAACTGGTGATTGTCTGCCGTCCTAGCCGGTTGTATAACCATGAACTTACTTACTGAAGCTAAATGATAAAATTTGCAAATGGCTTCCATAAAAATAAATACTGTAGAATAACGTGGGTAATTTAATATTAAATCGAACAACGGCCATGAAAACTTCTATTCTTTGGTATAAGGCCTTTAAAATCTATAAAGCATCAATGCTACATTACAATAGGATGTCAAGCAAGTTCCCACGTTTGTAGCCACATAATAATGTAATGACAATTCATATAATAATAGAAGGCAAGATAAATCAAGGTAAAAACTCTGTACACCGTAGGCAAACTATCCTAAGTCATATTAAGAAAATTATTCAGTGCACATGTTTTATGTCTCAATAAATAATTATTTAAACACTGGCTGTTCCCGGCATGCGTTGCAATGCTCTTTTTCCTACCTTACCTACCTACTACCGTACCTACATACTACCCTACCTACCTACTACCCTACCTACCTACTACCCTACCTACCTACTACCCTACCTACCTACTACCCTACCTACCTACTACCCTACCTACCTACTACCCTACTTACTACCCTACCTACCTACTACCCTACCTACCTACCTACTACCCTACCTATTTCTCACCGTTTAAACCTTCCCTGGGCTTCCACAAATATTTCAAGACTATAATAGGGGATCGGACTGGGTCAAAATAATATGATTCTGTTTAGTCCGTAAGTTAGATTATCGAAAAATATTGAATACGTGTTTTTTGTTTTATCAAATCAATAAAAAATGACGAAGATAAAACGCGTCAAAGATCTTGGAGTGGGGCTTGAAACGTCACTTGTGTCGTCAAAATGTACTATCATATGACGTCACACGAGTTTTCGAAGCACTGTATCGTCTTCATTTTAAGTTTACGTGAAAAAAGAAAAAATACGTGTCCAATAATTTTTGGAAATCTATCTGACGGACTAATTAGTTTTTTTTTGTCCGATCCCCTATTATCCAAATCGGTTCAGTCGTTCTCGAGTTTTAGCGAGACTAACGAACGGAAATTCATTTTTATTTATATAGATTATTCACGTATGTCACTTGACTACACGGGAATTCACGGGATCCAACTCTGGGTAGGTATTCGTCGCTTCATTGTCTCGGCACTTTTCTGATGCTCGCCACCTTCCATCAATAAAGCTCGTCACTGTTTGATTCTGGGAATGGTGGGGCAGGCTTGTCCCATTGACTACACAACCGAAAATTGGAACATTTTTTAAAAATTGGGCTAAAAATAGTTTATCTCTAGGAAGATCTTTAAATGTTTATTTCAATGGCATTACATGTTTAAAAATGGACTTAGGACAATACGCGTCCAGCTGGCTAAAATGTGCACCATCACATAGTTATGTGTGCAATCAGTTACCCTGCATGAGATCAAGGCAGATAGTGCATGCGAAATGTGTGATGCGAATGCATTATTCGTTCTGCTACTTTATTTGGCATGCTAAGGCAAATCTCAGAGGATACTGTTTGGCTTGTTTTAGGTCTCAAAGACCGCTTTAGCAGAATCATAATAAGATCACGATTATAGTACATTAACTGCAGCGGCCAGCAACAGAGGCATTGAGGGACGAACCTGTAAATGTGGGCCGAGGCGAAGCCGAGGCACACATACGTAAGTCCATCAATGCCTAGTTGTGGCCAAGGCTTGTATAGTACTTTTCTCAAATAATGCGAGGAAATTAAATACAATTTACTTTTCAAAATCACATACAACAATAATTTTTCACGCGTTGAAGAGTTCAGCCAATTCGAAATTTAAATGATTTTAAATGAACTTGAAACTTTTTAAATTGTATTTCAAGTACAAATACCTATCCAAAAAAGAAAACCAAGTTGAATAGGTATATTAGATAGCCAAAAAGGGAGAATTGTTCAATTAATTTGTTTCTGTTTTGAAAGAAGCAAAAACCAAAATAAAATACTGAAAATAATTCTCTCTATGACGGTAAATAATTGTAGTTTATTAAAATCAATTTTGTACACAGGATCTCAAAATGCCGCGTTACCAGAATCATTTAATAGGCTAATAATATGAATTACAATACAATTCGTGAAACGGCCATAAATTAACGATTTATTATATTAACTGATGGATAGAGAGGGAGATATGGAAGAGAAAGAAATAAATAATGACGCCGCCGCCGCGCCGTGACGATTGAAAGGAGCGAATTGAAGAGGAAAACGTGTTGCGCAGATCACAAGTAGAATGGGATAAGGGCAGGAAGATGAATATTAACTGCGTCTTCAACGTAACGTAATTTTCTCAAACATGCTTGGAAATTTGAGCATTATTTTGACCTTCTTCGAGATAAATCGAAATTGCTGTACTGGCCAGATACATGCGACCAGCGGCCGGCAAAAGTTGTATGAAAATCCATATCTGTCGTGTTTAGCGGCCAAATAAATTACATACTAAACTCATATCTGTCGTGTTATTTAAAAATGGAACGATCTTTTACTCTGAACCATAGCAACCAAGGAGGTGACTTATTAAAGGTATCATTTAAATAGATAATTTATGCAAGATTACAGCTGTACAAACTTTACTGACTTTGCTGATTTATAATAAGTTATAGGTAGGTCACCTTTAATCGAACCTACCTGCTTATTGCAAACTAGCTACCAAAAAAAAACTTTTTAACAAAAAAGAAAACCGAATTCAACAAAAAATAAAACACAAAAAAGGGAAAAATAAACTTTAGAGGAAAAGTCAGTTTCTGAAGTCGGTGACTTTTGTTTGTTTGATTTCTTTTTTTGCCACCGACTTCAGAAACTGATTTATCCTCTAAAGTTTATTTTTCACTTTTTTGCTTTATTTTTTGTTGAAGTCGGTTTTCGTTAATGTATTTTTTTTGAGTATTTTTGATATCAAAAACCGCTTGTCCGATTTCGATAAAAAATTAATGGGACAATTTGAGAAGTATACCCTTTCCAACAAAAAAATAATTTTTCAAATCGGTTAGCAAGCGACGGAGTTATGCCCGAACAAACATAAAAAAACATCCAAATTGAGAACCTCCTTCTTTTTTAGAAGTCGGTTAAAAACTGAAATGAATTGATATCCGTCCTCGATTCATCTATGTATTAAAATTGTAAATAGGAAGGGCTAACCAGAATAAATGTCCCATCTGCTGGGTGCCATCCAATAGTTTGACAGACTACGCTCTAAAAATACCCGGGACCACTTCTAGATACTATTATACTTTGTGTTTAAAAACAACAGAGTAATACATTTCAGAGTATTCATTGTCATAGCTGTTGATACAATATTTATTTATTTAAAGTTCATGTACAAGAGTTTTCTTCATTCTTCAGACTTAATGCCACACATTCTCTAGCAGTCAACCTTAGGGTCCAATATTTTACCACAATGCTGTCCGCATTGTGGTAGAATACAAAAAAAGGAAAATATCAATTTAGCGTAAATTTTGTTTTTGTGACTTCGCCCGCGTCATTGTCTATATGTGTGCTACACATCAAAATCTCTTCAACTGTTACGTCAGGAAAGATGGATTAGTAGAGATACGAGATAAATTCAGAACGTTACTTTATTGTGTCCGGGTCTCTGAAATTGACATGTCAGGGTTATCTATCTATCTATGTTTTAATATATTATCACGATTTGATCGTATTGAATTTCAGGTTGTAAAGTTTTACCTGTCAATTAATTGTTAACCTTATTATTAGTAACAATAGAACTCCAATTCTCAGACCATAATCTCTGGCCTTTCTAACAAACTGTTTGAGATCGGCGGCGGATCCATATAATCCTTCACTCTCCAATTCCAAGACATAATAATAATAATATGTTTTTTTTTTATAAAATGTTTGCTCGTTCCATCGTCAACCTCATCTCTGTCCACAGGACAAGATTGGCCCATTTAATTTTAAATAAAACATATCGAGTGTAAGTATTGCTAAAATTAATCATTTATTGTTACAAAGTATACCAATATCGCAATGTTTGCACACAAACACTTCACATGACTGTTATCACATACGATAACATCCAGCTCACAATGTTACTGACTTTGACATCAAACTGTATCACATTGAATCGTTTAACTCGCGGCCATGATATCATAATCTACGAATAAATATAGAATGACGTTATTTAACGATCGATATGTGGTACATGCTCATGTAAGGTCGCCGGCCAGAGGTCACTAACCTTGACTAACATTGACATTCATATTTATCTTGCATATACTAAGTTGGTAAACAAGGCTTGCGGATGGACCAGACTGCGTAACGTTGCCTTTTAAGTCTTTGTTTAGATTATACGCTTTGAAAATGGGTGTATGACTTGTAAGAGCAACATTGCAGGGCAAGGGCCGACGCGACAGTGGGTTGTTCGAAAGAGATACCGCGGCCTCGGACACAAAGGGTTTAGAAGGAACATGGGTGGTTTTTAGTCAGTAGAAGGCCCTATCACTGCGCCCAGAGCGGGAGGAGTCATTTTGATGATGTCTCACCACAAAAAGAAAGGTATATTTTGGAATCCTCCTGCATACTGTTGTTTGTATGTCTTTTTTTTTTATTGGGACAAGCCCGCCACACTATTCCCAAACCACTGTAACTTCTGTTAGCCAGAATCAACAGTGGCGACCACAAGAAAAGCGCCGAGACAATGAAGCTCGACGAAGTCCCAGAGAAATGATTTAACTGTCTGTCTTGGATCCCTAATGTCGGATGTTTGTACTATGTCTAACTAAATACATAGTTTCGTTGAATTAGTCTTCAACACTGCTGAGCAAAGTAAGGTTACCCATCAGGCTCGAAGACACCTAAGAACCCAATCCCTACTAGTTTCCAGTTGAGAATAGCCATTCAACGTATTGTCTATTGAAATCGAATAGTTTCGCACTTATATTATGTAGGTAAAAATACCTAAGTAGCTTAGAGACGCATACATCGATACTAACATAATTAATGCACCAGTCATATTTGTACGGACTTTTGGACCGGCTTCGAACACCAGACAGTAGACACTGACTGATGTTCAGCAGAAAGTGAAAAGTGTTGTAGTATTTTCTATTAAATATTTATCAGGGTTTATGGATTAGCATACTGATTAGGTTCCTACCGTACATGGTACTTAACATTCATTACGAAACGAATTGTCGGCAGTGTGTGGCAATCTACGGCCACCTTATGCCAGACAGAGCTGTAACCCCCTGCCTAACCTTTTACGGTAAGCGCAATAATGACGTATGCTAAACAGTTATGTCGGCTCTCTCTCTGTGGCAGCCCTAACTTCATTGAAGCGAATTGCCGCAGCTCGACAGGGGTCAACAACCTATCTTAAACAGTTGAACACTAGCGGTTCCTTGACCTACGACCCATCGTTTATTTGACAGTCGTGATCGCTTGCGCAGGTACATAAAGACACGCCCACTTGTGCTGTGTTATTATTACGATCGCAATCTTTAATAGCTCGTAAAGTTTATGGAAGTAATTCTAGAATGGTTAAACAGACAATCGCGTATCATTATAATATTTTATGGTAAGATTACATTTTTGCAAATATCCTTTTGTTTAATCAAGTTTGGTGTAGCTTAATAATAATTATCGAAGACCTCAACAATGACTACACTGTTACATTGTATAGGTATTATAGAAAAACTTTTCAAACTGCAACAACATTTTTCCTCAACTCTTATTGGAAAAGCTAATACATAGGTACTTTGATCGGTTTTAGAGGGCTGAAAGTAGGTTAGATTATTTTTCGTGTTTCTTATGAACAAATTTAATAAGGATCGTATTATATTATATTCGTTTATATTATATACATAATTAATATTCGTCTATGTTTTGAAGTTGGAGAGTAGAAATTATTCTATGGCAGAAGGATGATGTTGGGCAGCAAATAATTGTTTACCAAACTGTAAACTGTATAGTTTAACTTTTAGTAAAATCATACAGTTTTCGGTTTTGACGAATTGATAATGATGTTGTCGGTGTCTGGGAAAAATAACGGAAATGATAAAGCAGTTGGATTTGGTTGATAAAACTTAATTCTATTGTTTGGTACGGATGTGGGTAGTTTGATTTGTGCTGCTATTTCCGTAATTCGGTTTTTACAGATATACTGCGGCATGACAGGCTAGATTCTATCTCTATCCATCGTAACCCTGAACCTACTTTGATCTACCTAGACCTTATTGAAAAAACTAAAAGTAGTAACACGTTGACTTACCCGATAAAAATAGGCGATATACCAATTCAATATTCATCATCAGCCAAAAGACGTCCACTGCTGGACAAAGGCCCCCCATAGAACGCCATAACGAACGGCAACCTGCCGTTTGCATCCACCGGTTGCCCGCGACTCTCACAATGTCGTCGGTTCACCTGGTGGGAGGCCTACAAAACGCTGCGTCTTCCGGTTCGTAGTCACCACTCGAGAACCTTTCTTCCCCATCGGTTGTCGATTCATCGAGCGATGTGGCCTGCACATTGCCATTTCAACTTGCATATTCTGAGAGCTATGTCGGTGACCTTGGTTCTTCGGTGAATTTCCTCATTACGGACACGACAATGCGGCGATGCTTTGTGCGACAATTCATTATTAATTAGAATTAAATGCCAAAAATAAGCCGTTTCCCTATAATCATTTATTTTTAAATCCAACATTCTCCAACCTCCAGGTTTGACCTACAAAACGTGCCCGCAGACGCTCTGTCTATCATGGTGGAGATGACAAAGCTGGTTGGTCCAAACCTGCTGGCAGAGTGCGATGGAGTGGTGACAGAAGTGGTGGAGACACCCATCGTGGTCTACCTTAACGTGAGGAGTGCTGACGTGGCTATGATGTGGACCACCGTCGAGGAGTACATGCTTGATGTGCAGACTAAAGGTTTGTTACGTTCTGTTTTGTGTGAACGTTGTAGTTAATTACCTGAAAACATCTTAGGGGGTTTTACACTCTTCATTATGAACAACTTAAATCGTAAAAGTGTTTGCTAAAATGGAGGAGCTTTTTTTAAAATATTTTGTGCCATAGGCAAAGTTTTATTATGCAACGATACGATGAAACATTTTCATGTTTTCAGTTAGGTACATTAATAATGCTTTTTTCATCCTTCCTCATTCCCCCCACACAATTATAATTTTGGCAAATAAAAGGCCTGTATCGTAAACCGGTCCGAGTCGTCACGTGTCGTAACAAAAAACCTTGATTCTTCTACAGAAGACCAGATCTCAGTTCACGTGAACGCTGAAACGATATACGGAGCCCGCCATGCTTTGGAGACGTTCACTCAACTCGTGGCGTCAGACAAATCTGAATACTCCGACCAGCATACTTGTGCCCTCCATCTAGTCTCCGGAGCCAAGATCCGTGATCGTCCTACTTACGAACATAGAGGTCTTCTTCTGGACAGTAGTAGACATTTTATACCCATGGAGGATGTCAAGAGGACCATTGATGGTATGGCAGCCAATAAGATGAATGTGTTCCACTGGCATGTTACCGACACGCATAGTTTTCCTTTGGAGTCTACAAGAGTACCGCAATTTACCAGGTTAGTCACTTTTCTTCACATAAGTTTTCTGTTTCGTCATCTTACGAACCTTTTCCCAAGTATGTTGGGGTCGGCTTACCAGTATTTTACATGCAGCGACTGCCTATCTAACCTCCAGAATCTCATTTTTTTCTGTTTAATGATCTGTTTTGCCAGGATAATGCCTCTTCTTATTTGCTTGCTTGGAACCTTTTACTTAATACATATGTACAAGCTAAATAGTACCTGTTATGTACCCCTGGGGGGTTATGCAGGAATTTAAAGTAAAGTTCTAAGTTAAAATCTAGTATTTTTTTTTAAAACAAATACTTGTGACAATGTTGGAACTTTGACTTACAATATCTCCGTGGCTAGAAGGTTCTCATAAAAAAATATAAGTCACTGAGAAAAACGGGCTACTTAAAATTGGCAAATTTGTAATGTACCGGCAGCCAGATACGTATAATGTGCTTTTGACATGAAAATTATAAGAGCCATACTTATAATGAATCGACACCATGTTAAGTAAGTATGCGGCATAATGCTCTGTAAAGACCATGTAAACAAGTTACTTGTAATGAGGCCGCATCATGAAATTACTGTGCCCGCATTATTAACGTTTACGTATGCGGTTTAATGATGCCGCATATGTATTAACGGAGCAGCATACGTAATTTACTTACCCGGAACCAAGAAAAATGTATGCGCTATACGAACGAAGTTATACAGCCGCATTATTTCAGTATCTAGGCTCTTTACAACAGTAACTGGTTGCCAAATCATTGTACTGACTCCGACTCATTAAGTAATGGTTCCGGTTACGTACATAATGTACGAGCATGCGTCGGGGATATGCCGATACATTTTACGCACACTGGATAATTAATAATGTCTCCGCCTACATCATCATTTACGTATCCTGGCTCATTTTACGAACTCCGTTTACTTACTGACTGTGTTCGGTGCGTGTAATCTTTATGACGTCAGCCGCATCATGAAATTACTGTGGCGCACTCTTACCATTTACGTATGCGGTTTAATGATTCCGCACAGAGCAGCATACGTAATTTACTTAACCCGTAACATAAAATATGTATGCGCTATACGTATGACGTTATACAGCCGCCTTATTTCAGTATCCAGGCTCTTTAAAACAGTAACTGGTTGCCAAATCATTGTACTGAATCCGTCTCACTAGGTAATGGTCCCGGTTACGTACGAGCGGAGTAGGGGATATGCCGATACATTTTACGCACACTGGATAATTAATAATGTCTCCGCCTACATCATCAGTTATTACGTATCCTGGCTCATTTTACGAACTCCGTTTACTTACTGACTGTGTTCGGTGCGTGTAATCTTTATGACGTCAGCCGCATCATGAAATTACTGTGGCGCACTCTTACCATTTACGTATGCGGTTTAATGATTCCGCACAGAGCAGCATACGTAATTTACTTAACCCGTAACATAAAATATGTATGCGCTATACGTATGACGTTATACAGCCGCCTTATTTCAGTATCCAGGCTCTTTAAAACAGTAACTGGTTGCCAAATCATTGTACTGAATCCGTCTCACTAGGTAATGGTCCCGGTTACGTACGAGCGGAGTAGGGGATATGCCGATACATTTTACGCACACTGGATAATTAATAATGTCTCCGCCTACATAATCAGTTATTACGTATCCTGGCTCATTTTACGAACTCCGTTTGCTTACTGACTGTGTTCGGTGCGTATAATCTTTATGACGTCAGCCACATCATGAAATTACTGTGGCGCACTCTTAACATTTATGTATGCGGTTCATTGATTCCGCACAGAGCAGCATACGTAATTTACTTAACCCGTTACATAAAATATGTATGCGCTATATGTACGACGTTATACAGCCGCCTTATTTCAGTATCCAGGGCCTGCAGTCTCGACATAGAACGTACCTAACCTATAAATAGGTTCCGGACGTTGTATCAGTTGTATGTGTGGACCGTCGCTGATATTAGTTTCATTGGTAGGAAGTGGATTCATAAATAAAAATAACACGACTATAATCGATTCCTATTTTCAACTTTATTAATATTAATCAGAATCATCTTGTTTAAGTTACACCTGTTTAAAGTAAATGTACCTATTAAACATGTAATGATGGTCGTATGTATCTCTATTTGTCTATAATGTGAAGTAAAATAAAAAACTAAAACCCGACTACGACAAAAAAAACGGCGCTGAAAAAGTATGACACAAGATTTTCAGGATAGAACAAAAAGAAAAGCCGTAGTCACACGGTATTGAAGTGTTTAGGTTGGTACCTATAACGTGTGACTACGGCTTTTCTTTTTGTTCTATCCTGAAAATCTTGTGTCATACTTTTTCAGCGCCGTTTTTTTTGTCGTAGTCGGGTTTTAGTTTTTTACTTTTTTTTATTTAAACAATTTTGGTGTTAATTTTTTTTTTACTCTTGACTTTTTGTCCGCTAGAGGGCGTGATTTTAAATTTGAACAATATTTTGGAAATGTACAAGTGAGGTCCTTTCAAATGATACCAAACACGACGTATTTATCTCCATTTTTATTTTTTAAGCCTTACTTTTTGTCCGCTAGAGGGCGACAAATCGCATTTTGTAACACGTCACGTAGCCTATGTTTAGCGGAAAATTAAGACGGTTCTAACGATACCTCATATGTTGAGTTCCGTTAAGTAGATTAGAAGCTATGAGGGAACAGATGAAGATACACACATACATACATACAAACATACATACATACATACATACATACATACATACATACATAGCCAGTCAAAATCATAACCCTCCTTTGGCTTTGCCGTAGTCGGGTAAAAAGGACATTACTTACAGTTATTTCAGTGCAGAAGACATTCCGTCATACTCATAAGACAATGGCATGAAAATTACAAATCACAATATCTCTTACGTTATACTTATCCTATGTCAACATTTTAATCAAGACAACTAATACACACATCATCTGAAACAAAATAAAACTGTAGACTAAATTATGGGTACATACATTATTATCACCAAAACATTTTACACATTTAATTCAACTGAACACAGCATAGGTACAAACATCTGCATTAATAAAAACAATAAATAAACACAAATACTTTCTTCAAACAAAACAAAATTAATACATTTTGAAATACTAACATCAACAATTAAATTCTATTACACAAAGCATTTTTAAAATGGGAAGAATGAGATGTATTTTTCAGGAACTTGACATGTTGTAAAATTTTTGTTGAATTAGCAATTTCCTTTCCGTTTAAAAAAATATATTGGATAGGTCAACTACTTGGATAGGTAGAGGGTACTAGCATAGAGAGAATTAATGGTACTACTTCTAAATATTTAGATTCTATGTACTGGTATTTCTACGAGTGACTTCACAGATGTTTGAGTTAATTCTATTTTAAAAGAGTTTCATTGTACACTTAACAGGGTTGGATAATTTATAAATGTAATAGAAGGCCTCTTCTATTCCTTTTAGTTAAAAAGTTCTGTGATTTGAAGATGGGTTGACAAGATTCAAACATTTGTATAGGTATTGAATATTTTATAATTATCTTGCACTCAAGCATTTCTTTTGTGCCGTTAAACTCGTGATAGCTCTGCTGTGTATCCGCTACAACTATAATTATCGTAATATCGAATATTGGAACACAGCGAATACACACATTATTGTATTGAAAAACTCTGATCAATATTACACACACTACACTATTTCACTCAGTTTGATTGTCTGCTTGTTCTTCGTCACTCCATTACCGCAGTCCCTAGGTCCTTGGTGTGAACAGCTCGCTACATGCTACCTCCGATAGCTTTGGTATGGTTCGACACATCACACGCAGTTTAAAATGAAAAATCCCTTGATTTTGCTTATTTCTGTATCCTGACGGAATAATAAGAGAATTGATCACGGCGCTCCTACATGATTTCAGCCATCTGTTCAAACACAACGACCTTACGGGCTTTTTGTCGAATTCCACTATCATTTCGTAGTTACATAATTATACTTCAATGATGAAGTATATCCGGCGGGGTAGCAGCTTAAGCCAGAAAGAGGTTAGCAGAGGTGCTGTACTCTTTGCTATCAATGAGAAATGCTTGAGAAAATACCATTAAAAACAGAAACACAACAAATATTCCAATGACAACAATAATAAACAAGACCTTCGACTTGACACTTGACAAGTTTGACACTTAGTCAATGTTGCAAGGAGGCAAATTCTAATTTCCTTAATCTAAGATAATTTCTTTCAATTTTTAACAACGTTTGTGAAAAATGAAAAATTGTGTCTTTAAAATAAGGGTTTTAAATTGTCAGTTGAGGTTTCAAGAAAACCAATTATTTTTACTGAACCATAATATTTATTGTGTAATTATCTTGCTGCTTTCACTCCTTTTATTTCAGTAGACGTAAAATCCGAATTTGATGCGAAATACGTGGCCATCATAAACACATCAATTTTCGGAAGATTGTCCGATTGTGCCTTGACCGTAACCGATATCAGTCATTTTCGTGTGAATCTTCTACTACTCTATTATAAAACGTGGTCATGGGCGTCATGACCACCCCGCCCAGGCTATCCGATCATTTTTCTGACCTCTTTGACTAAAAAAAATACATGGCGTGATGGCAAACGACTAGGTACTGTGTGTAATCGTGTTTCTGTATGAAAGCACCAAAAGACCCTAACGTAATCGACGGCCAGCTCACTTCGCTCGCTATTGCATTATCTTCATTTAGAGCTTGAAATCAAACTCATCTCGGGAAACCTCCTCCCCCCTCGCCTCGAAATTGAAGCGATCATCGTATCCGAGGTGAATGAATGAAAAGAATCAAAATCCGAGGATGTTAAAATATGTGAAAAAATTTTCGAGCTCGCTACGCTCGCTCATACAATTTGTCTTTTCTTTCAAAGGTTTTCACATTGGCTGTTTAAATACTGGGTGCTCGACAAAGTAGCCTTACTTGCATGCATCGACACACAAAACCATAGGATCATCTTGATCATCGGTTCGGCTCTTTGTGACCGGCCCCCCCTCAAATCGTAGGCTGGGACGGCCCCTGTGTACCTATGGCCCACATCAGTTCTATTTTTCTTCCAAAATATTAGATAATTAATTGTTCCACCAACTAGCACAGGGCGCAGAAAAGGCTATATAAGGCACTGCAGGTACATTTAGTCGTTTTATTTTCCTGAACCCGCCCCCGAATCGAAAACCTGGCCACGCCCGTGGTATGGACCACCGTGGCCTGATGTGTCTGGAATGATCAGAATGAATATATTTTTGTTTTATCTCATGAGTTTTTTTTCTTTAATTGACAAAATCATAAATAACGATATCTTTAAAAGTTCGTCTCTGAGACGTAAAAAAAACGTGTAAATAAAAGACTTTTCATTTTGCCTTTGATTACAAAATATTTTAATCAATAACATAAGATCAGGCTGCATGTGCTTTACCTTTGCCTTCCCGCAAGGGTAAGAAAAAAAAGAATTACATCGCGAAACTCACGAAACGTTACCAAATATGGTAATGTGTTGCATCAGCCGGTGACGCCCCCCCTTGCCCACCGGCGCGGGCGGTCCCACCCCGGCCGGCTCGCTCGGCTCGCAGCATTGTGTTCATGTCATGTTGTATGTGTGCGCGCGGCGGTCGCCCGTACGTATCGGCAGTTTGATCCTGCAGTCTTCTGAGAAAATTGGAGTGATTTTGTGCTAAAACTCGTCGGAGCGTAGCCATCATGGAATTTATGGAAGAGATATTAAACGCCGGTTTAGATGAAATAATACCATTCCTTGAAGGTAGGTAAGCCAGTTGCTTGGTTTTATTTAGTCAAGATTTTTTTTTCTCTGGTGGCATGTTTGAACTTGTTTGATTTCAATTTCACTTTTTGACAAGTAGGTAGGTACTTGTATTGTTTTAGTAGGTTTTGTTTTGATTGATTATTGATAATTTTACTAATTTACTAAATTTTCAATTGTGAACTGATTCTGTTGAAATTAACCAAACATTTATGATGTATGATGACACCACAACTCACAGATCTGATGATGGCGTCTCCATCATTAGATCAACTCCAGATCCATGTTATGTTGTAGTGAAGTCAGTTCCAACTGTTCCAAGAGGTCCTCAACAGTGTACAGGCGGCGCCATACAAACTTTGGCGCCAACTCGTAGTAGGTTCCTACTTACATAACAAGTTTTGTACATGTTTGTATTTGTATTTTTCAGACAATCGTATAACAACGCTTGAAACTGCCATTCTGTTAAACGATGAAGATTTGAAAGAACTGATTCCAAAGATTGGCCCCAGAATAAAATTTAAAAATTGGCTACTACAACATCAAAAAGCGACCGGTGTCAATGTACGTACCTACTTGTTTACTTGTATTTTATCTAATAAAAATGTTTTCTTTGTTTTTTTCTCTTGGACCGATGCCGCATACTTTTGTAATGCATTGTAATAAAGCTTTTAAATTATTTTTCTAGAACCTTGAAATTATGAATGCTGAGCTACTAACCGACTCGACTCAAAACGCTACAAGGGACACTAATGTCAGTGATAATGCAAAAATCTCTACAGATTGTACTATTGCAGATAATAACACTGTGAGTTACTCATAATCATAACATTACTCAGCTTGATAACAAAATGTATTTCGTCGGCCTAATTCGTTACCCTGCTAAGTCCATTTTTGCATAGTTTACAGTAATTGTAATACAATACTGACAGGCGGCCCTACCCTTTTTTGGTACTCACTTAATTTTTCATTTTGTAGCTTAATTTGGTAGGTACTTTATGTTTGTGATATGGACCAAAAGCATTGTTTACACAAGGCCATCGCTGGCTGCCAGTCTCACTGGCTTGAAAAATAGACAGGCGCTCTATTCTCACCAGCGTTGTGGCTTGGCTTGAAAAGCCGGCCAAGTGCGAGTCGGACTCGTGCATGAAGGGTTCCGCACCATCATAGTAGGCGATCCCCTTTATTTTTTTTTAATTTATTGGTTGTTGTTATGGCTTTCTTATAGGTTTTCCTGTAATCTATTAGGCAAAGAACTATTTATTGTATTTTCTTGAAAAGTTTAGGCCTTGTACAGTACGATCAATTTCAACTCGATAGGTCCAGTATTTTCAGAGTAAATGTCTGTGACAGACGGACAGACAGACTGACACTCGAGTGATCCTATAAGGGGTTCCGTTTTTCCTTTTGAGGTACGGAACCCGTACCTGTGTATGTTTGTAATAATTCTATGATTACGTTTTTTTTTGTTTCAGGTATTGAAACTATTAAATGTAATGTTATTTTCTTTAGTAGATTTTATGAGTATTCAGAAGGCACTAGTCAAAGTTAGTGTGCTAGTAGATACGTAGTTTATGTATATTGTTTAACCAGCAAAAATGTTATTAAAACCCGTATTATTACAACTTTCATTCATTTATCAATTTGTTCAACAACTTATTGTGTTTGTGTTTTACGTACAGGAAAGTTTAGACGGCAGAGCAATACTCAAAGAGGGAAAAGGAGGCTTACTCACGGAGGGTTCCCGAAGGAAATTGAGCCAGCTGCTAATACACCACCAACTTGAAAACAATTGTGCGAAGAAAATTTCCAGTGAAGAATTTTATAAACTAGCTACCGAAATTGTGGAAATATTCCACAAGGAACGCGTTGTGGTGTATTATTCTGCATATTTATCAGCTACAAATAAAGTAGCTAAAAAAAATGCTAGCGGAAAGCTCTACGAGAGCTATATAGCTCGAAGAAGAAAGTTGCGAGAAAGTGGACAGTTGCCGGGAACTAGCCGTTCATCCTCGAAGTCGTCCAGATCATCGCTCAGATCCACGCCAACTATCACAGATGATGACATTTATAGCCTGGAATTTGTAGAAAGTGGTAAGCAAATAATCGCTAGTCACCTTTTTCGTGATTTAAATGTACCACGGGCGACTGTACTATGGTGCCCATCCTCTTGTTGACTCATCCCACCATACACATATAAATTACAGGTGTTGTCTATGAAGAAACATTACTATGGCTGAAAAACAATGTTGATCCATGGAAATCTGTTGAAGAAAAGTGGGCAGAAACTGCAGATCACCGCCTAAATCGCATCCAATGTGGAAAAGGTGATATAGCGGATTACTTCAAGGATTTTCCAGCCTTAAAACAATCGCAAGGCTATACCTTGGTAAGCATACACCGCAGTCGCTTATTTTTTACATAATCCTTGGGGTTTTTCTATAAAAATCATGTAAAATTCATAATGTTAGTTCCCGTATCTGCCACGATTCTTCTCTTTTCGCACAGACTAGTCTCTTGCAACACTCGCGCGCTGCCAACCTATCAGAACGAGATAATATTGTGCAGGCACTAAAAGAGACAAGCTCTTCTAGTTCTCGCTCAACAACCCAATAACCTCTGTGGTAGCGATCCGGACCTTTCTCACCAGTGGAAATAACGTACCGTACATTTATTGTATTCTTTTTTTCAGCTAATGAACGATTTTAGTCGTCTGTATCCGGGAAAGGAAAACAAATTATTTTCCTCCATCACCCTCAAAAAAGAAGAAATTATAAAATATGCTTCATTAAAATTACGAAAAATTAGAGACCAAGACACGAGAACAAAAATAGCAGATATAGTTGCACTGATTGACGGTAAGAAGTTTTGCTCTAATATTAGTTCTTATTATTAACCTTTAACTATGGAGTGGAGTCTCAGTCCCCGCCCATTCTAGAAATCGCACAGATTTGTGACTTCCCCCTTCCCCTCAGCACTGAGCCGCTCAGTTAGTGTATTGAAAAAATGACGTCCAGTGTTTTTTTTTTATTTTAGTTGAAGGTTAAACCTTCGTAAAATTAAGTCTCAAAAATTAACCGAATCTTTTTTTTTTCTTTGAATACAGAAGATGAACCAGAGACATCTAGCAATGTTGCTTTGATGTTGCTGGCTTATGTCATCAACATTTCACCTGCACGGAAAATGAAAGGAAAGCCAGCGTGGAAGCCATCCAGAGCAGAGGTATGCGACGGCTATATATCGCAAGCTGCTTCTGAAGCCGACGTTACCAACAAGATCATTCAAAAAAAGGAGAACCTGCAGAGGCTAGGCCGCACAGTTCAACCCTATGTAATTTTTGTTGGCCCTACCGTTATCGAGGTAAAAGTAGCATATGTTGTAATAAATGACACATTGTATAGTTTCAACAAATTAGTAACAGCTGTAGACTGTGCATTTAAAATATTTCAATCGATAGGAGCTTGTTACCCGGAGGAAGCTGGAGACATATGGCTTTTTATTCAATTGGGTTTCTACGATATTAAAACTAAATTTGACAGGCCCACACAGGCTGTGAATAGTCTTTTAACTGATCTAGAGTTAATACTTTAAAAATGTTTACCTGTTACTATTGCAAAAAAGCCAGTGTGTCTCCGAGTTTACTTGTAACTCATGTGCGAACTTTCTGTAAATTAACGGTAGGATTTTCCGGATTTCGGTGTGGTGAACAAGGGTGTTATCGTCATTATATTTCCTCTGCATCTTTCAAAAAGCATTTAGTTAGAGACCACCAGTCATCATTGTCAGTCTTGCCTCATCCAAATAGTAACAAACCGATTGATACAGATACAGAAGCCAATATCTCCAATTTACCTTCAACGTCAAGCAAAGAAACTTACGAAACAGCAAATACAATGGAATCTCTACCAACTCAAAGCGACGAAAACTCTCTTGGTCACCATGCTGCATGTCTCGTCTCCACTCTATATGCTAACCCAATAATACCGCGTAAAACCGTACAAGTTCTTGTAGAAAATCTTCAATTATTTCATTCTAAATCACAATGCATTATAGAGCGGCAGTTTAATGATCTGGTACCACCAGACCAAGATAATTTTCATGTTAAAAATGCTTTAAAAAAAATATTTAGCGCGTTCAGCGATGCGTTTGGGAATTTAGATTCGGAACACAAACGTATAAAATATTTTAATGAAATAGGAACTTATTCTGAGCCCCTAGAAGTGGTTGTGGGTCAACGTAAGGAGGCTAAAAAAACAGCGGCTGGTACGTTATTAGTACAAGAAAATTGTACAATGCAGGTGATTCCGTTAAAAGAAAATTTAAAACGAATTTTTTCATCAAAAAATTTCATGAAGGATACTCTTGAATATTTGGACACAGTACAAAATGACTCTTTCGGTATTGAGAATATTGTTCAGGGTTCAGTATGGAAAAAAATGACAGAAAATTCTGTAGAGCATGATGCAATGATTTTACCATTAATAATCTACTTTGACGATTTTGAAATAGGCAATCCCTTAGGAAGCCACGCTGGGATTCATAAACTTGGAGCTATTTATGCCTCAGTACCATGTCTTCCACCTCACTACGTGTCGCTTTTGCAAAATATTTTACTATTGGCTCTTTTTCACTCATCAGACAGAACAAGCTTTGGAAACAACATAATTTTTCAAAAAGTTTTTGATGTTCTTAATGATTTAAGGACCAATGGTATTCATGTTGAAACTGATGTGTATACCGGCAAAATTAAGTTTTATGTTGCAGCTGTGACGGGAGATAATTTAGGATTGAATGCTATGTTAGGTTTTGTTGAAAGTTTTTCTGCAAATCGGCCATGTAGAATTTGTACTGCTAATAAAGAACAAATCAAAACACTGCTTTATGAAGATGACACGTTGATGAGAAACAATGTCAATTATGAAAATGATTTACATTTAAATGACATTTATATGACTGGTCTTAAAGAAAAATGCTCGTGGCTTGCTTTAGATGGGTTTGACTTATTTCAAAACGTTGCCGTAGATGTTTTACATGACTATCTCGAGGGTGCTTGTCGATATGTGATGTCATTTGTGATACAGAATCTAGTGTGCACTCAGAGGCTAATTTCTTTTGACAATTTAAAATCAAGAATACGGTATTTTAATTATGGTCCTGATTCTACATCGACACCATGCAATTCTGTAGCAAAAGAAGGCTCAACATTAAAGTTAAAATGTTCGGCTTCTGAAATGCTTACCCTTGTTCGATATTTTGGGCTGATTGTCGGACATAATGTCCCAGATGAAAACGAAGTTTGGTTCTTATACATAAAATTAAGACAATTGTTGGATAAACTTTTGAGTCATAGAATTCATGAAAATACTATGGATCAAGTAAAATTTTCAGTAGCTGAATTAAACGAGCTCTATCGACAATTAGCTGAAACAGACTTAAAGCCAAAGTTTCATTTTCTTACACATTATCCAGAAATGTTAAAAAAATTTGGCCCACTTACCCAAATCTGGACGATGAGGTTTGAAGCCAAGCATCGTATATCTAAATTTGTGGCCAGAGCATCACACAACAGAGTAAATGTTTGTAAAACAATAGCTATTAAACATCAATTAATTTTAAACGATACTTTTCTTAAAAATGAAACTGTAAAGACGATCTCATATGGCAAAAAGGCAAATATGACAGAAGCGCAAATTGAAAATGTAAGACTAAACTTTCATTCTCGAGGTATAATCGATAATAATTGTTGGTACTCACTAACATGGGTGAAGCTGTATGGTGTCCGATTTGAGCTGTCTTCAATTGTCATTCTAGATATTTCAGAATCTTCAGGCTTACCAAAGTTTGGTGAAATAAAAAATATTTATTTACTTGACAATGATGAAGTTACATTTGAGTGTGTTTCATTAGAATGTATAGATTTTAATCAGCATTACTATGCGTATCAAGTGATGAGAACCAACGATTACCTATTACATAATTATAATACCCTTGTTTCGTCTGTACCGGCTACAATTACTATAATGTCAAATTTAAAACTTTATGTCACTGTTCGATGGACTTTAGAATAATACACATCACATATGACATACGTACCCTTGGGGTAGGACTTCCTATTATATTACCACCAACCTTCTTCGTTTATTTTTCTCTCATCACACACTTACACGGTATTGTAGAATACCGGTTATAGTTTAAGGCTGCAGTCTTGCAAAATGCACTCGCGGGGAATTATTTGCGCAACTTTGTATTTTTATTTATAACAAAATAATGAAATAACATGAAATATTTTTATTGCACATAGATAACCCTAATATAGGTAATAGCTAGTTATTTTTTTTAAGTTCATCTAGGTGGATAAAGTTAGGTAAATCAAGTGTTAAATACAGCTCTTCTCGCCCAACATCATTTCGAGTTCTGTTTGTGCGCTTAGTTTATGGCAATGAAAAATTAATTTACAAATCTGTTCAGCGCATAATTAGCGCAACATTCTCGTCTTCAAAATGCGCTGATTAGTTTTTTCTAATTGTTTCATTTTCTTAATCTAGAGGTCACAATTTCAACTTCCCCGCGAGTGCATTTTGCAAGACTGCAGCCTTAAAGTCGGGCCTTGCGACATAGGTTCCGCAACTAGTTAGTTTTATGCGTATGTATTAGCGTTCGTATGCGAACGACCTTTAAGTTTACCGTAGGCCTAGACGCATTGGTTTTCAGCGACGACCACGCGGACTCCATTGATGCCAAGGTACCCTTAGAGCCAGTCCACATGACGACGCAGTAATAACGTTCCGACATCGCAGCGGCGACGCACAATTGCGGCAAGCATTTTATTTACCCATACCTTACCATTTTGCAAAAGCGTGAATACGGGCCCACCACCAATTTGTTTCTTTAACTTAACTTCAGGTTAAACATCAGTACTGAGTTTCATCTGTTGTTTGTATTCTTTCATCGTATTGTGTGCTTTTAAAATCAGTCAAATTTCGTAAAAGTAGAAATATCGAAACTCGGTACTGATGTTTAACCATCACCTAGGCCATGGGGTAGGGGAGCACCGCCCCTACTGCCTAAAGGTGGCTCTCGGATCGCTACCAAAACGGGGCGATCCCCACATTTTGTATTTTTTTTTTTGTAGAATACCGGTTATAGTTTAAAGTCGGGCCTTGCGACATAGGTTCCGCAACTAGTTAGGTTTATGTATTAGCGTTCGTATGCGAACGACCTATAAGTTAGGTTTACCGTAGGCCTAGACGCATTGGTTTCCAGCGACGACCACGCGGACTCCATTGATGCCAAGGTACCCTTAGAGCCAGTCCACATGACGACGCAGTAATAACGTTCCGACATCGCAGCGGCGACGCACAGTTGCGGCAAGCATTTTATTTACCCATACCTTACCATTTTGCAAAAGCGTGAATACGGGCCCACCACCAATTTGTTTCTTTAACTTAACTTCAGGTTAAACATCAGTACTGAGTTTCATTTGTTGTTTGTATTCTTTCATCGTATTGTGTGCTTTTAAAATCAGTCAAATTTCGTAAAAGTAGAAATATCGAAACTCGGTACTGATGTTTAACCATCACCTAGGCCATGGGGTAGGGGAGCACCGCCCCTACTGCCAAAAGGTGGCTCTCGGATCGCTACCAAAACGGGGTGATCCCCACATTTTGTATTTTTTTTTTGTAGAATACCGGTTATAGTTTAAAGTCGGGCCTTGCGACATAGGTTCCGCAACTAGTTAGGTTTATGTATTAGCGTTCGTATGTGAACGACCTATAAGTTAGGTTTACCGTAGGCCTAGACGCATTGGTTTCCAGCGACGACCACGTGGACTCCATTGATGCCAAGGTACCCTTAGAGCCAGTCCACATGACGACGCAGTAATAACGTTCCGACGTCGCAGCGGCGACGCAGTTGCGGCAAGCATTTTATTTACCCATACCTTACCATTTTCGACGCAGCGCACCGTGTGTACATTATAATTATTAGTATGTAAAATGACGCAACGGCAGCGCTGCGTCGACGCAACGGAGAACCAACGCGCTGTGTGGACTGGCTGTTACTAGTTATTCTTTGGTCGGAAATCCTAGGTTGCTCTTACGCAAGGGGGGTAACCGCCTCCGGCTCGTGCAACAAATACCTAAGATCTGAGACATTGTTTATACTACCATGTAATTCTAGAATAGTATGATTAATTAATAATAAATTGTTTATTGAGCCACACACGTAACAGTATACTTGCGCAAGTATACTTGTACCGTGTATGGCCGGCACTAGATTTACATAACAAATGTGATTGAAACAGCCCCAGTAAGTAGTTAATAACACTTGTGTTGGGGTTGTCTCGCTCCTCCCCTGAATTGCTAAACAGCATTGAGACTGACAATTAATTATGTGACTGACAATAATTAAGCTTGTGTTTTTAAGCTATTGCATAGCTTCTATCGCGGGCCTTGAGCGTGGAGACCAAATCCAGAAATTCCGTAACGAAAAAAACCTAACACCCCCCACTCCGACCGGCACAGCGGTGATACTTTTTAGTAGCGATCTGTGCGCCCCGGGGCGCACACGTCGGTGGACGGGTTAATGACTTTTTGAAACATCACGCATGTCCCTTTAGTTAAAGTGTGTTGTGTGTGTGTGTGTGAGTGTAGTGTGTGTATGTGTAGTGTGTGTGTGTGTGTAAAGTAATCGTGTATAATACTGCTATAAAGATAACCAAAATTTTTGATATTAAAATAAGCGATATTAAAAGTAGCCCCCTTTTATATATACACACACACACACACACATATAGTTTAAATTCTCAATTTAGATTCTCAATATGTATGTATACAACATTAGTTTTTGTTTATGCTAAACCCGAAAGGGGGTCATTGTACTCATCATTTTGAACAACTTTTTCTATGGGACCAACCCTGAAATCGCGAAAAAAAAATCAGCTGTTCCCTACATTTTTGTTCACTTAAATCGACAAAATGTATGGAACAGCTGATTTTTTTTTCGTGATTTCAGGGTTGGTCACATAGAAAAAGTTGTTCAAAATGATGAGTACAATGACCCCCTTTCGGGTTTAGCATAAACAAAAACTAATGTTGTATATTTATATGTGTAAATTCATTCTTCATTATGTATACAATTTCGCCCATGCGCATGTGACCGCCCGTAATATTCTGAATATTCATGAAAAAATGTCGAAAATAAACTTCAAAAAGGGGGGTCTATCTATAACATTTTTCATGTTATTCAATTTTTAATATTTTAAGTAGTTTGTAGATTTGCTTTCTATTTTTTGACACATCTCCGAAATTTTAAGGTCGATTTGGATTCTGTTTATTATTTCCAAAAGCTTGTGAGTTATTTTAACAGGTTAATTAACATTTTTACTAAAAAATATCGACTACGAAAAAAAAAGACGGAATCGAAGTCATTTTTTCGGTAAATGAATTTTTAGCTGTTATGTAGTAGATTACAAATGATGATTAAAAAAGTCGTCCTATGGGGATAATTTATGGACTTACACTAGTTTTTTTAAAATAAATACACAATTTTTTACCGAAAAAATGACTTCGATTCCGTCTTTTTTTTCGTAGTCGATAATTTTTAGTAAAAATGTTAATTAACCTGTTAAAATAACTCATAAGCTTTTGGAAATAATAAACAGAATCCAAATCGACCCATAAACTTCGGAGATGTGTCCAAAAATAGAAAGCAAATCTACAAACTCTACTTAAAATATTAAAAATTGAATAACATGAAAAATGTTATAGATAGACCCCCCTTTTTGAAGTTTATTTTCGACATTTTTTCATGAATATTCAGAATATTACGGGCGGTCACATGCGCATGGGCGAAATTGTATACATAATGAAGAATGAATTTACACATATAAATATATACATACATATTGAGAATCTAAATTGAGAATTTAAACTATATGTGTGTGTGTGTGTGTGTATATATAAAAGGGGGCTACTTTTAATATCGCTTATTTTAATATCAAAAATTTTGGTTATCTTTATAGCAGTATTATACACGATTACTTTACACACACACACCCACACACACACCCACCCACACCCACACACACCCACACACACCCACCCACACACACCCACACACACACCCACACACACACACATACCCACACACATACACACACACACACATACCGACATACTCACACACACCCACACACACAACACACACACACCCACACACACCCACATACTCACACACACTCACACACACACACACACCCACACACATACCCACACACCCACACACACATACCCACACACACACACACAACACACTTTAACTAAAGGGACATGCGTGATGTTTCAAAAAGTCATTAACCCGTCCACCGACGTGTGCGCCCCGGGGCGCACAGATCGCTACTAAAAAGTATCACCGTGTTAGGTTTTTTTCGTTACGGAATTTCTGGATTCGGTCTCCACGCTCAAGCCCCGCGATAGAAGCATGCAATAGCTTAAAAATAAAATAAATATATAATTGTAATTGCATAAGTTGATAAAAAATGCTATGCAATAGCTTTTTCACTCCTCTTGCTCAAAAAGAACGTCATAATAGCATACCAGAGCGGGCCTAAAATTGCATTTATTGCCCTAGGGCTAAAAGTAAATCTCGTACGACAACTTGTTCAGCCAGCTGGGTGATTTGGTTTCAAGTAAAAAAAATGTTTTATTTTTAAAAATGGAACTAAACCCGCTGAATGCCGAACTCTTTGGTAGAATGTGTGCGTTGCATTGCAGCTACAGAAGAAATAAAAAAAGGCTATAGCGCGAAATTTTTGTAATTGTATTATTAAATTGAATTTAATCATATTAACTAATATTATAAATGCGAAAGTTACTCTGTCTGTCTGTCTGTCTGTCTTTTCTTCACGCCTAAACTACTGAACCGATTTGTGTGAAATTTGGTACAGACATAGTTTGGAACTTGAGAAAGGACATAGGATAGTTTTTATTGCAAAAAATAAAATTAAAAATAAAATTTATTCCGGACATACAGCGCCATCTATTGGGTGCGCGTTCACCTTTGGTGCGAAAAAGGGTTGAAAGGGAGGGATGAAGAGATTACTTTTGGTCGCGATAACCGACATCGGTCGCGGTAACCGACATTACGAAGCCGCGGGCATCAGCTAGTTTTTAATAAAATAAACTCATATTGAACATGGTTATTTTATTTTCTCGCAATCGAAGTGAAAAGTACAGTGTAACACACGGCGCTAAAATCCCATTAAAACTCGGTTCCTATTTACTACCTCGCTAAAGCTCGGTAGTAAAACTACCTCGTATATAATGGGTCATTTTAGGCCCTTGTATTACAATGTACTATTTTTTGTATGTCTCAATTTTACGATTGAAAATAAATAATATGAATCTTTTATGTCTATTTACTTAAAATTGCCCTTTACACTATTTCTTTCCTTGCCCCGTCCCATCCCCTCTGCCCCGCATCGCTCGACCGCCTGCTCAAGAACGTACTGTGGCGGACACAGTAAAGCACGGTGAGCCGTACGTGTGTACCACGGCGGATGTGACTTTCGAGTGTTTAATATTCAAAATAAGTATCTGAACACATTTGTATGTACCATGCGCCAGCATAAGGAAAATACAGGTGCGAGTATCTTTCCTTATGCTGGCGCATGGTACATACAAATGTGTTCAGATACTTATTTTGAATATTAAACACTCGAAAGTCACATCCGCCGTGGTACACACGTACGGCTCACCGTGTTTTACTGTGTCCGCCACAGGATTGTACGTATGCCGCCGTGGTACACACATATGGCTCACCATTATTTACTGTGCCCACTACAGTGTCGTACGTATGCCACCGTGGTACACACGTACGGCTCATCGTGATTTACTGTGTCCGCCACAGTACTGTACGTATGCCACCGGGGTGCACACATATGGCTCACCATTATTTACTGTGCCCACTACAGTGTCGTACGTATGCCGCCGTGGTACACACATATGGCTCACCATTATTTACTGTGCCCACTACAGTGTCGTAAGTATGCCGCCGTGGTACACACATATGGCTCACCATTATTTACTGTGCCCACTACAGTGTCGTACGTATGCCGCCGTGGTACACACGTACGGCTCTTCGTGATTTACTGTGTCCGCCACAGTACTGTACGTATGCCACCGGGGTGCACACATATGGCTCACCATTATTTACTGTGCCCACTACAGTGTCGTACGTATGCCGCCGTGGTACACACATATGGCTCACCATTATTTACTGTGCCCACTACAGTGGCGTAAGTATGCCGCCGTGGTACACACGTACGGCTCATCGTGCTTTACTGTGTCCGCCACAGTATCGTACGTATGCCGCCGTGGTACACACGTACAGCTCACCGTGTTTTACTGTGTCCGCCACAGTATTGTACGTATGCCGCCGTGGTACACACATATGGCTCACCATTATTTACTGTGCCCACTACAGTGTCGTACGTATGCCGCCGTGGTACACACGTACGGCTCATCGTGATTTACTGTGTCCGCCACAGTACTGTAAGTATGCCACCGGGGTGCACACATATGGCTCACCATTATTTACTGTGCCCACTACAGTGTCGTACGTATGCCGCCGTGGTACACACGTACGGCTCATCGTGATTTACTGTGTCCGCCACAGTATTGTACGTATGCCACCGCGGTGCACACATACGGCTCATCGTGATTTACTGTGTCCGCCACAGTATTGTACGTATGCCACCGCGGTGCACACATATGGCTGGCCATTATTTACTGTGCCCACTACAGTGTCGTACGTATGCCGCCGTGGTACACACGTTCGGCTCACCGTGTTTTACTGTGTCCGCCACCATATCGTACATATGCCGCCGCGGTGCACACATATGGCTCATCATTATTTACTATGCCCGCTACAGTATCGTACGTATGCCACCGCGGTGCACACATATGGCTCATCATTATTTACTATGCCCGCTACAGTATCGTACGTAAGCCGCCATGGTACACACGTATGGTTCACCGCGTTCTACTGTGCCCGCAACAATAGTATACGGGTGTTGCAGTCGTAGTTTCAGGAGTATTCAGTGCGACTTGCGCACTACGTATTACGTAGCCGGATGTCGGGCTACGTACGTACGTACAAAAATCGACCACGAGTAAATTAAGTAACCCGCTCCATGATGAGCGTCAGTATGCCGACTACGTATGACTGACTACTTACGCGTAATGGACCGGGTTACACACGTCATGGTGGTCGATTTTTGTCCTTATTTTACGTAGTGCGGCCACGGTAATTTTTCTCAGCGCAATGATATGTAGAACAAGTGCCTCTCAGCTTCGTTCATGGTATTTTTACACATATTGTACCTAATTTCCTTCAGATACGGTGCTTATTCAGCGAAAGAGATCTACTCGGCAGAGGAAGTGAGGACGCTGATAACGTACGCGCAAGTGAGAGGCGTGCGAGTTGTGATCGAGATCGACTCGCCTGCGCACGCCGGTAACGGATGGCAGTGGGGACCGGTGAGTTTACTCGTAAAACAGAAACACCATGAACATACACTTCCTCTCCATCGGGGTAGACAAAAACAGAACGTCATCTGCTCATCATCTTCCTGCTCTTGTCCGCTTTCTCTCTGCCATTCTCCCCTGTCAGATGTCACGGCATCATTTACTCTTTCATCATTCATCAACATCATATTCATCTTATTTTTAGTTACATGCATTTCATCCCTCCTCTGTCTCTGTCATTACAATTCCATACCAAGATAAACATCTTCCTTACAGACCGCCATCAGCTATAGTGTTTATATACATATTTTAAATACTATTTCGCTTCCTCGTTACATCAGGTAACGTCACGTTTGATACACCTGGTTACTCACAACACGCACATCCACACCGGTTGCGAGAACTAGGGGGAAATTAGGGTTACCTATTTCTACGGAAACTCAATTGATCACTGCTGAGGGGGGCATGTCCTTGTACATATTATTATTGGTATAATACCATTGGCGGTATATATGAGTGTGAAATGATACTCGACACTCACGACAGAGTTATCTTCATTATCAGGCTATAAAGTTCCCACTGCAAGGACTCAGGCCTCCTCTCTAGGAGAGGGATGGGGCTATACAGAATACTAAGTACTCAATACTCGTATTTATATTGTGCTAGGCGCAAGCAAAGATTTACGAAGATAGAATAGAAAATATTTTAGAGTGAGGAAGAATATAAATAATCCTTCCATTACTTATTGGGCAGGGTTCCAATCCTGAGCGACTTCTGAGAATCGTCTCAGATGTTGATGAACTTTAGATGCTACTATTCCAGGATTGGATTGCTATGCACTTAGATCTAGGTGTCGTGTGTGAACTATTAAGTGTTTTACCTTTATGTTGTATGCCAAATACACTGAGCTAGCTATAATTAACTAAGATACTACTTCCTAGTAATATATTATAGTATATTTATTATTCTAGTTAAATATTTTTTTCTTAAAAAGTGCATTCAATAAATACATTTAAAATAGTATAGTGTTCCGCCGAAGCATGGTCAAAACTACTGGAGCTATAGAGACAGGTAGCTCCTCACAATGCGGGCTGAGCTATCCTGGGGGTCTAAAATGGCCACTTTAGCAGATCAGAATATGAATTGACCTTTCAAATAGTAACTGCGTCTGTGACCATTTTACGAATTTAACGCAATTCATATTGTTTTCTTATTACTTACCTATGATCTATTTTCCTTAATGGTCCCAGACGCTGTTACTATTATGAAAGGTCATTTACGCTTTTTGACGCAATTCCTATTATGAACTGCTAAAGTGGCCGTTTTAGACCCCCTGAGCTGTACTCTTGTACAGCTCAGGATAGCTGTTGTTGTTGGTCCTGAGCTGTACTCTTGTACAGCTCAGGACCAACGACCAGTCAAACAACTCGAACTCATGGGGACAGTCCTTCTCTTTTGCATAGTAGTGGGATGACAGGCTTTAGGTATCAATATAGTTACCCATTCTTTGTTGAGTAACAAAGAATGGGTAACTATATTGATTCTTATAGCCTGTAAATAACATACTAGAGTTAGTATGTTCATACTAAAATTGTATGAGACGATTTCTCGCGCAATTAGTTATTACCACCATATTTAGTTACAAGCCTAACATTTTCTCAAGCATTCAACGCAATTTCCAGGAGTTTGGCCTCGGCAACCTCGCAGTATGCGTGAACCAGTGGCCGTGGCGCCACCTGTGCGTGCAGCCCCCGTGTGGCCAGCTCAACCCCGCCAACCCCGCCGTGTACCGCGTGCTGGGGGACCTGTACCGCGACATTGTGGATGCTGTGCCGGCGCCCGCGCTGCTGCATATGGGAGGAGACGAGGTGAGGCATGCCTTATCTGGTATGGGGAAATCCAAAAGTTTAGCCTAAAAATATCATAAAGACGGGAAGAAGAAGAAAATTATATAACCGTTGAGTGTAAAAATAAATTTATAACAGGGAGTAAAATAAGCGCATTAAAATACCTATTATGTGGAGATTCATATTTTCGAACTGGACAATATTTTCAAGGTTCGAAAAAAATATGTGGACCTACCATATCGCATACGCTGTCATAATTAGTATAAAAAGTTTTTTTTTCTACCCTGGGAGATTGTTTGATGGTCATGGTCATCGACGATTAAGGTATATAAGTCGACCAACTAACTCTTGTATGAAGGGTTGAAACAATTCTAACCTGCCATTAGTAGGTTGCTAAACTTTTCGAACTGCAAAGAAGAGACAGTTTGTCACTATGTTTAGAAGCGTCAGTTTGTCGAGCCTCTACTAAAATTGGATACAGTTATTTTTTAATTCGTTCTTGACATTAGTGATATTGACTGCGACGCGTACGGATTTAAATACATCACAGCATCTGATAAAAGAACACACATCAAAAATGGAGTCAGCAACTTCACCTTGAACTGAATCATTGCAGGTGTACATTGAATGCTGGAACACAACTGAGGAGATCACCAATTACATGAAGCAGCAGAACTATGACACGAGAACAATGGAAGGCTTCATCGCGCTATGGGCAGAGTTCCACGAGAAGGCGCTGAAGGCCTGGGATGAGGCCGTCGCGGCCGCCGGCGGGCCTAAACAACCCGTCATGCTGTGGTCCTCAGAGCTAACCCAGCTTCAAAGGATTAGTCAACATCTGGACAAAGAAAGGTACCTACTTTTAACTTATTTTCTAAAACAAATACTGGTCTAAATAAGTGCCTTGAATCTCGCATACACTAATGAAGCAATAATAAGGGCAATTAACTTTATAAAACTATTTTATTTAAAAGTTTATGGTACAACCACACGGCTAATGAAACAAGACAGATGATGGATCAATCGACTATGTGTAAGATTGCTTTAAGTATTGGAGCAGGCGTCCATACTTTCATCATACACGACCACAAAATTGGTTTGGTTGCTGCTTCCTATATTCTCAAGTCTTGTCAGAGTACCTATATACAAGCGCCCTAGATAGAAACCCTTTTTAACTCCATTTTGTATTTTAGAGACCTGTTTTTACGTGATTGTGTCGATGACATAAAGAATTAACAATCGCAAGCACTACTGCTGAACTAAATTATAGCTTATATTAGGTTTTTTCGGGAAAAAAATCCCTGTAGCAGCTATGGAGTTTGATTTTGTGCATGGGGTGATGGCAATAGGCTCACCTCCTTTTACACCTTAACCAAACCCTCGAGAATCACAAGCGTGTTATAAATGTCATGCAACAACAGTACTTATATCATCCCCCCATTTTACCTTTCCCAGATACGTCATCGAAGTATGGGAGCCAGTGAGCAGTCCGCTGCTACACCAGCTCATAAAGCTGGGCTACAGGACCGTCTCCATCCCCAAGGACGTGTGGTACCTGGACCGCGGCTTCTGGGGCACCACCAAGTACAACAACTGGCGGAAGATGTACGCTCACACGCTGCCCAGGGATGAGAAGTTCCTGGGAGGCGAGGTCGCCATGTGGAGCGAGTATGTCGACGAACAGGGTCTAGGTATGTGGAGATAGGATAACATAAACTGAATCTAAAATGATCTTACTGCTTGCTTTAATACGCCACCTCACGGGATCAGTGCGGCTGGATTGCATCATATTTTGCTTGAATAGGTATTTGGTTCTAAGTCATGCTGGATTCCTCACGATGTTTTCCTTCACGTTTATAGTAGTTATGGCTACAAAAGATTTCCGCTCAAGCTTGTCCACATAAATCATAGGAGCCTCAAAATTAGCGATGTCTTTTATTTCGTATTTGAGGTTCATCAAAGATACGCTATTCATACTTAAGAACACGGTTCTCAAGTATGAATAGCGTTGGATGTATAGGTATCTCATCCTACTGAGAATACTATCCTAATCTATCTGTAATCCTATCCTACTAAGTAAGTACCTAATATTGTAATGCGAAAGTTTGTGAGGATGGATGGATGTTTGTTGTTACTCTTTCACGCAAAAACTACTGGTCGGATCTGAATGCAATTGCACACAGATAGTTTATAACCTGGATTAACACTCAGGATACTTTTTTATCTCAGTAGTACGATCCTATGGGACAATTACCCATTACCACGCAGGTGAAGTCGCGGGCATAGGCTAGTTCTTGATTAGTGTGTTCTCCCCGGCAGACACGCGCATCTGGCCGCGCGCAGCAGCCGTGGCGGAGCGGCTGTGGAGCGACCCCGCGGGCGGCGCGCCGGCCGCCGAGCGCCGCATGCAGCGCCAGCGCGCGCGCCTGCGCTCCCGCGGGATACGCGTCGACGCCATCGGCCCCGCCTGGTGCGAGCAACATGACTCCAAGTGCTTTTGACAAGACCACGGATATCCCGAAACGTACCCTCTATAGTTACCCCCACCCCTGTAGTTGGATGTGGATCTCTAAGCGCGTGGCCGTTATCGGAACTATGCGCTTTGTAAACGCCGCCATCTTGTTTTTCCACAGACAATTTCATTAGGCGATGGCGACCTTTTTATTAAAGTGCCAAAATAACTATGCAGGATTGTACAACTTTAGATAAGCTAGCCAATGACAGATCGAAGAGACGGAAAGTTCACTTTTGCGCCACTTCTTCTGATAACGCATCACTGGTAATTTAAGGCGGTAAGTATCGATCTCGATGAAGGGAGCCCTTCAATGGTGATAACTTAGATCGTATTCATCAATTGACAAAAAACTTAATGGTATTTTGTGTTAAAAAAATCCAGTCATAAACTAATTATAATGAGGGCTCCGAATAGCTTATTTATCACTATTATAATGGAACTATAATTTATTATTAAACGTAAAGTACTTATAATTTATAAATGTGTGCATGAAGGGCATTATGGGCGAAACACAAATAAAAAACGAGCTCATCTAAAAACCCATTTACAGTAAGAGAACAAGATAGCTAGTATTGTTTTAAATAATAGGTCACCAACTTATTTAATATTTTTATGGTATAAAATATTTCTACACATAATTTATGTCATTAAAAGGTCATGTATAGCTATAATGCCCAACATGCATTAATATTTTTAATAATCGCCATTTAAATACCTAATTTAAAAGTATATTTAATCTGGTGTGATTAAATAATTGGTGCTACGTTATAAAGATATGAATATTTTTATATTGATTCAGTATACATAATTATTTAATGGTCTGTCTAGCTGGAGAATATTTAAAAAGTATACCAACTCTAATATTAAGTAGGCACTGCCGACTGTAAGTAATATTGTAAATATTAATGATGCAACTAGGATATTTTAAAATATAGCAATGCAATTTACTACAAGTGATTAATTAGATATAATTAAAAACGAATAGTAATAAGTTTGTTGCATAATATTTTGTACATTTTCACAGATTGAAGTTTTCTTATTTTGTATTGTGAGTATATATACATAATTATATATACTAGTTGATTATATTATTATGAGGTACTTATCTAACTATTAATTTTGATGACAAAAACAATGAATATGTAGCCCTTATGATACTTGCATAAATATGTATACTTATACCAATATAATCCAAACTTTTTAACATAAATTCGATCAGAACCTAATAAAGTCAGGGTTGTAAATTAATGTAAATATTTATTTTATTAGCCTGTTAATAAAATAAATATTGTTATAATAATATATATTGTTATAATGATATACGCTAAATTTCTGAAATATACCGAATTTATTGTGATATATAATAATTTAGATTTACATGTAGTAGATAATACTGAACTATGACAATTATATAATAAAATTGCTACTGATTACGATTTGTTTTATTGCTTAAAGGAAACATGCCTAAAAATTGTTTAGATATTTTACAGTTTTACAAAAAAGATTTGGAAAATAATACTTTTGGGCACTAATATTACTTGTGGACCCACATCTGGCGGAAAATGCGTCGCGTAACGCCAGAACACACAAATATATATTTATTAAAATATCCAACATTACACACTGTATAACCGATGATGGGATTGGGATATTACGTTAATCTTATTAGCGACGATACACCCGACTGACGCTTCTTCTCTTCTTCTGTCAGAGTGCAACCACCTTAATACGATATCCCGCGTCCTATCAACCTTCACCCGTCTGGGGGCCTGAAACGACCACTAATGCAGAACCATATTTGGATAATAATTACGGTTTTTTTTTATAATAACCGATGAAAAAATTCTATTTAGTGGGATTGATAACTCTCAACGATCTTACTTTACAAACGTTGGGTAGCCCATTTGTAATTTAATGTTTGTTTATGTATAATATGATAGGCAAGGCAATTGCATGTGGCTAGATGAGAATACTAAAGGGGATGTGTGGTGTGACGCGAATGAATAAAATAAGGAATGAGAAAAGAGAAAGTCTGAAAGTGGCGCCAATGAATGAAAAGTTGTAATCGGCTGTCGTGGTATCATGTGATGCGGAGGAATGAGAAAAATGTTTAGTATGAATGTAGATGGGTTTATGAGTAGACGAATACCAAAGAAACGATGGATGGACTGTGTGATGGGTGATATGGCTAGAAAGGAGGTGACTACGTCGTGGATGACGAGTAATAAAGAAGTATGGAGAAAGAAGTCATGTTACACCGAACCCAAATAGATTGGGATAGAGAATGAAGATGTTTATAAATTAAGATTGCAAAAAAATAAAATTCGGAAAACAGATGAGTGAAGGTTGACGTTTTGCGGGACTTAAAATATAAATACTAACATGATGAAATGCTTTTTCGTTTTCTTCTTTGGTTCTTGCCCAGCCGTTTCAATATTTCTAATATATTTGTTTTGGGATCATAATCAGACATTAAGTTTCTGAAAACTAATTGTATATACTTAGTTCGTTAAGAAATGTATTTATCTATTGTAGGTACAGTTCTTGTCCTTAACTATGTGAGAAGTATCTAGGTATGATGGTAGTTCTTAAACATTATCCACAAGATTTCTAATTTACATATTGTCTACAAAAACATAGCTTATTATTAGTTACAGTAACATTGACTAGAACATAATCACTATAATTTAACTTATCACGTTTCTGCCTTTTAGAACTTAAATAAAATATAACGGTAAAAAGCGTGGTAAACCAAACTTCGGCATAAAAACCAAATAACTACTTTTACAAAATTTTATATTTCATACGTAATCTACTTACATTCTTCTATTCCATAGAAATCAAGACGAACTGAACGCAATCATCAAAACCGTCTTCAAGAGCTGACGCTGTTCTACAACAAGGATGGCACTGACAGAAGTTTAGACATGTTGATCGCGCTCAATCCGGTGGTGAAATTCACCCTAAAATATGCAACCTACAATGTTTCTTTTCTGAAAATCAGACGTCCAATTAAATTGAGACATTATTTCTAACTCTATCATTACCATTCTTTGTTCCTAAACTGAGATCATTCGGCATCATGTCATGGAGCACTGTGTCACTTCTGAAGATGCTAGTTGCGATCCTGCTGGCCAGCCTCTCGGATTCCCTAATATCATCGTCTTTAGAATGTGACGTCAGGTCTATTTCTGTGTCGGAATCGCTGTCACTGATTTCTTTGTTTCTCTGAGGACGATAGGCAAGGTTCTGTGGTTCATCCATATCTTGAACAGAAGTCCCGCAAGGACACGGGTTAGGCTTCGACATCATCCTCAAGTCTGTCGGCACTATCTCCGATTCCATTTGCTGGTTCATCATCATCGGTGCGAAAGAGAAAGGCTGCTGCATCATCCTGCCATCATCATTGTACGCCATCGGTGGCAGTTCGTGTACATTCGGGTTGCCTGTTGGTATTGGTTCCATGTTCGTGTTGTGCATGTACGGGTCTTGGCGAGGAGACTTCAGTTCTCGATTCTCCATCACACCTGGAGGCTCCGGGGAATCTTTGTCGTTGGGCGACTCTGGCGCTTCTGGTGATGAGTCCGGTTTGCCGTGCCCTGTAAATGATACAATACATTGTTTATAAAAAAATGAGAAACAAGATAAACCAAATAATAGCTAAGTAACTTAACCCCACAATAAAATAATAGAGGTAGGTAATAAAGGTAGTGGAGGCCTAGATACGATGGGGTTATTTGCGGGGAAAGAATGCCAACCCGCACTAGCGGTCTCGAACCTACAAATATTTAAAAAATCTTCCGGTAAGTACCAATTAAAACTATTAAAAGTATTACGGTAGACCGTTCTAATTTTAACCTTTTAATTTTTAAGTGTTTCTCCAAACGATTGCAAAAAATAAAAATACATACACACGGAGCGTGGGTGACTATTCTTAACATAAGGGGTCAATTTACACTCAACAGGAAAATATTTTTTTTTAATTTTAAAAACAAAGTTATAACTGTAGTTTCACGAAAAGTCCAATAATATCTCAAAAGCTAAATATCAAATCTTAAAAAAGGACACGACAAACCTAAGGATTTCGATTTTTCCGTAATCTCCGGAACTAATATTCTAATACTATCTTTTTTTTTCAAGAAAACTACATTATTCGTGGGTGTTATTGAATCAACTATTTTTGTATCATGCATATTAGCTGACACTTTTGCAAATGCTTGCAAAAAGCAGTTGCTGTTTTCGAAGTTGCCAATGTGGAACAAATAAACTGGTATATATAAGTTGAACACCTGCGATCATACACCGGTTTTATTATTTAACAATCACTTCTCACCTGACATGGGCAGTGGTGGAGAGCCAAGTCCGAGGCACCTCATCCGCCAAGCATCCTGGAGCAGTTGCAGCCGCGCCTGTTTGCGCCATTTCGCGCGACGGTTTTGGAACCATACCTGAAAATTACGACTGATAATAAAAAATCTTGGAGCATACCCTGCATCGAAATCAATTCAAAATCACTGCAATTTCATCAAATTCATTACCTACTGCTTAATATTATTGATTTCCTGTTAGGTTAGGAACTAAGTACATAGTTGGTGCTAAATGAAAAGATAACTTGGTTATCGTTCCATGGGCACTGTCGTGTGCTTCATCTACGAGTACGATCTACATTTGATGGCACGATTGACGCAGTGGTTCAAGCAATGGACTGCTGCGCTGCGTGTCGCGGGTTTGATCCCCACACGGAACAAAAGTTGTATGACCAAGATAGATGTTCCGGGTCCGGGTATTAATTGTATATGTGAGTTTAAATGGTGTGAACGCATCTACGATACAGGAGAAATTGCTAGTGTGGAACAAAGTTTAAAAAAATAAAATCGTTAGAAGAATTTTTGTAGTTCTAATACTAAATAATTTCGTTCTGATACTCATAATTTGGAGAATTAACTATTTTTCCCAAAGAGATTCAACGTCTTAGACGATTTATAGTTTCGCACCTAGATCTCTCACATCCACCTTATCCCTTTGCTGCCCCCACTCAGTGACTTCCTAAGTTGAGGTCCGTATCTCACCAGGCCCTGCAGTCTCTACACTAATAACAGCGCTACGAATGTCTTTAACTCGTAAAATCGTAAACTTTCTTTAATAGATTTTGAACCTTATGCTGTTGAAATAAAGCTGAAAATCTATTACAGAAAGTTTACGATTTCTCGACTTAACGACATTCGTAGCGTCGTTATTAGTGTAGAGACTGCAGGCCCAGGGGGTGCCCTTAGCGATTAAGTCACATAGTCTAAAAGTTAGGTACATGCCCGTGGCTGGAGGCGTTAAACTCAAGGCATCCACAGGATTTGTCCAGTTAAGCAGTAGCCAGTCTCCTAGACTGAACTGTAAGAAGACATAAAAAAACACCCCTAAATAGCTTCCTTATCAAAAGCAGGGGTCAAAATTCACTAAGATAATTATTTTATTCTTAAACCATTACGTATTTAGCTTAGGTAATAATAAATCTTAAACTGCTTTTATGGTTTTAACGCATTTGATTTGAGTTCAAACATAACTGTATTATCACACTAATCCTATGCAGAGTGGAAGGGCCATATCTGTAGCCCTCCACTTATAAATATGTTGTCGGTTATATAAAAAAAAACACAGTTTCCTACACAAACGCAATACCTACTACACAGTCGAAATCTGTGGCAAAGGTTTTTTTTTAATCACCGTGCATACGAAACTAAACAACACAAAGGATCTTAGCGAAACTCCAGCTTTTTTCAAGCAGCTTTCGCGAGCAACGAGTAAATCAACTCAATAATTGTATATTCTTGCAGACGTAACTAGACCTATTTACTAAACTTTTTCACGGCACGGTTGGCGCAGTGCCTCAGTGATTGGACTGCTGCGCTGCATGTCGCGGGTTCTATCGCCGCACGGAAAACATATTTGTGTTTTATAGCATCGAATTGGAATATTCTGTAATGCTGCTATAATTCATCATTTCAGCCAAAAGACGTCCACTGCTGGACATAGGCCTCCCCCAGGCATTTTTGGGGGGGTTTGCCATAATCGCCACGCTTGGCAGGCGGGTTGGCGATCGCAGTATGGTTGTTACAAAGACACAGAGAACGCTGCTGCCCATTCTCTGGTAAGTCCCTTAGTCGCCTCTTACGACACCCACGGGAAGATATGGGATGGTGCTATTCTTTACGTCCGACACCACACGGAGTCTGCTATAATTAGTGTTAAATAAATAAATATTATGGCCTACAGATAGTTGTTTCGGGTCTGGGTGTTTGGTTTGTGTATGTGAGTTTAAATGTTTGTAAACGCACCCACGATACCGGAAAAATTCCTAGTGCGGGGCAAAGTTAAAAAAAAAACTTAAGTTCAGTTAAGGACGTAAAGATAGCCAGGGTCGCACAAAACCGGGACAAGAAGTAGAAAAAGGGGAACCCTATACCCAGCAGTGATTGATTCCCAGCTGATATGATTATGATGAAGAAAGAAAGACAGTCACACACAAGTACCTATTAAATGTATAATATACTAGTGAAAGCTATTCTGCAAATGCAAGACGGTAGCAAATCACTGAACAGCAGTTACAGTTTGTGTACACTGAACGATAAATAAGATCATCCGGAATTATCGCTAAATTAACTTCACAGAAGATTTTGGTGATCAACCTGTTATAATATATCTTTATTTTATTACTAGCGGACGTCACGCGGTTTCACCCGCGTGCGTAGTTCTCGTTCCCGTGGGAATTATTATTATTATTATAGCTAGCCTATGTTGTCCCACTGCTGAGCAAAGGCCTCCCTCCATTCCTTCCAACAGTCACGATTCTGTGCAACGTCTCTCCAATTCTCAAGAAAGACATCCAGTTCGTCCCGCCATCTTCTTCGTGGTCTGCCACGACCTCATTTAACTGTTTCAGGGCACCAATATTTTATGGGCTTTACGGGCCCACAGCTCGTTTGGCATGCGACAGACATGTTCTGCACAGTCCCATTTAAGTATGGCAGCCTTTAGAGCCACGTCCACAATTTGCGTTTTGGAGCGCAGTAAAAGTTAGGTATAGCCCAATAAAGGTAGGTATTGCTTATGTCACCCTGGGATAGTGAACCTTCCCAACGGTGAAAGAATTTTTCAAATCGGTGCAGTAGGTAGTTTTTAAGCTTGTTCGCCACATACAAAAATACAAATCTTTCCTCTTTATACCTAATATTAATATTAGTACCTATAGGTAGATAGCATTTAATAATATCAACACTTATTTAGACCTCGAAGGCGTAGGAAGATATGACGTCATCATCTGCCTAGCCTTTTCCCAACTATGTTGGGGTCGGCTTCCAGTCTAACCGGATGCAGCTGAATACCAGTATTTTACATGGAGCGACTGCCTATCTGACCTCGACAACCCAGTTTATACTGAGTAATACAATACCCTTTGGTAAGACTGGTTGTCAGATTTCCAGGTCACTGACTACCTGTAACGACTGCCAAAGATCTATATATGACAGCCGGGACCAACAGCTTAACGTGCTTTCCGAGGCACGGAGAAAACTCGGTATGAAATGGGCGGTCACCCATCCACAGACCAACCTAGGCAAGCGCCGCTTAACCTAAAGATTGACCCGAGTGGCAGTTATTATTACGCCACGAGCTCCTCTAGGAAGATATGACGTATCATAGAGAAAACCTAATTATCGCCAGAACAGTACCTAAATGTTCAGTCTCATTTAAAAGGAGGCGGGCCTATAACTGAATGTTTGGTAGACGGCTTCGTAAAAGGTCACAGTGTGCACCATCATTAATATATAAATAATAAATTTTATTCAAATATTTAATAATTGTTAAATAAAAGTTAAGTCATAATTTCTCACGGCAGTGCACCTACGGCAATAAAATATTGTTAAAATAAAACCATAAATAACATTTTAAAAGAGTAATGTAGTTTATTGCCGGTTCTCCTCCATAGGAATCGACCAACCCGAACCGTGCACCTTTTCTCGACGTTTTATAAGTGCCCATAATATTAGCCTAAGTGATACAAAAAAATCTTTTTATTATGATTCTGAGTATGTCGTAACTAACAACTAAGTATATATCATGGGTGGGATGACACCATAGATCTGACACCGACGCACAAACGCACATAGTACTTTTTGAGGTTCAAAACTCGTCAATAATTTATGCTCCGATATATAATTGCTTTTTACCCAACTGCGGCGTAGCCCAAAAGGAGGGTTATTAGTTTTACCACAGATATTGTTTTACTAAATGGTGAGGTTCAACAAAGAACACACACATTTTGCCAATGTATATGAGGGGCGAGCGCGAGCCTATGGCCTTCAATCTTCGATTCCGATTCTCCGGAATTTTACTGATGAATTCCTTTAGGTTCCTAACCATTTTCAAAATTAAAACCAATAAAAGAAAAGTCACATGCCACACCGCGACGTAAGACACCCCATGGTTACAATACTAAAGCGGGATTATAATAATTTATTTCTGAGAGGAAACTGTAAACCGACTAAATGAAAGGATTAAAATCACACGTCCTCTGAAAACTGCACATGAACGAATTCAGCGATTTACAATATTTTGGATGAAGTTCTAATCTACTGATGATAATGATTAGGTAGTATTAGGTACCTAATAATTTTCAAATAATCATAAACTTTATAATTACATATTTCCAAATAAAACATTACGTAAATTAAAATGAAATGCACTTCAAATGTTCAAACTTGTCTTTATTGAAGTTTGAACAATAAAAGGCGGAACAGCGACCCCCAGCCGGTTCGTACTTTTATCAATTTTGATTTAGAACTTTTTAATCCCCTAATGTAGGGGTTGTTTGTATTAGGTCAAAGCGTCAATAAAATATTAGAATGGAAGCCGATGATAATCATCGTTATTTGCGGGTTATAAAATAGTCCCTAAGATCTTTTGAAATAACTAAGTCACGCTTCCCGATTTTCCTCTATGGAGTTGAGACGTGGACAATCCAAACGAGAGAATAGACGCATTCGAAATGTGGTGCTAGAGGCGGATGCTCCGAATTCCATGGACGGCCAAACGCACAAATGTGTCTATCCTTTCCCAACTCGATATCAAGACTCGATTGTCTACAGTCTGCCTACAGCGTATTTTGTCCTATTTCGGCCACATAATGCGAAGAGGAGATAGCAGCCTTGAAAAGCTGGTCATTGTTGGCAATACCGAAGGTAAGCGACCGCGAGGCCGGTCGCCAACACGATGGTCCGACCAAGTAAAAGAAGCTACTTCCTCAAGCAAATTTCAGCAGGTGGTGAAGGCAACCTTGGACGGGAATAGATGGAGGCAGATGATTCGCTTGAAGGGGTCCAGTCACCACGATCCTCAGTAATGACTAATGAGGGACCGACTGAAGAAGAAGAAGTCACGCTTAAATTCACCTAATAATGCAAACAATTCTCGTGACTTATTTAGGGTTCCGCGCCCAAAGGGTAACCAACGGGACCCTATTACTAAGAGCGGTTTCACATTACGTCCGATCCGAACCAGTAGATCAGAATGAAATCGGATGGCGGAAGCCGGATCTACTGCGTAAACTACCATAATTATAAATAGTTCTACGACTACTCCGGCCCGTATTTTCACGTTTTCCGTTCCTCTGTCTGTCAGCGGGCTGTATTTTATGAGACTTAATAGGTAGACAATCGAAATGTTTAGAAAATGTCTATTTCTGTTGCCGCTATTATTAAGTATTTCTTACTTATTAAAAACGACGCTGAAAAAGTATGAAACAAGATTTTCAGGATAGAACAAAAAGAAAAGCCGTAATAGTCACACGGTATTAAAGTGTTTAGGTTGGTACCTTTAACGTGTGACTTCGGCTTTTCTTTTTGTTCTATCCTGAAAATCTTGTTTCATACTTTTTCAGCGACGTTTTTTTTTGTCGTAGTCGGGTTTTAGTTTTTTACTTTTTTTTTTTTTGAACAATTTTGGTGTTAATTTTTTTTTTACTCTTGACTTTTTGTCCGCTAGAGGGCATGATTTTAAATTTTAACAATATTTTGGAAATGTACAAGTGAGGCTCTTTCAAATGATACCAAACACGGCGTATTTATCTCCATTTTTATTTTTTAAACCTTACTTTTTGTCCGCTTGAGGGCGCCAAATCACTTTTTGTGACACGTCACGTAGCCTATGTTCAGCGGAAAATTAAGACGGTTCTAACGATACCTCTTATGTCGAGTTCCGTTAAGTAGATTAGAAGCTATGAGGGAACAGATGAAGATACACACATACATACATACATACAAACATACATACATACAAACATACATACATACATACACAGCCAGTCAAAATCATAACCCTCCTTTGCCGTAGTCGGGTAAAAAGTAAATTAAAGGGGCTCCCCTACTACGATGGTATGGAACCCTTCATGTGCGAGTCCGACTCGCACTTGACCGGCTTTATTTTTTGGAACATTTCCAAATCCGGCTGCTGTTGACTTATGAAGAGAACTGTGCCTAATAACATTCTTATTGATTCAGACAGGGTAATTTCCGGTGCCCCAATTTAATTGTTAATTTAATACGCTATTGAGGAGTATTTACCGGACCCTGGTGCTACTAACTTTATCAAAATGAAACAGGCCTCATTTATTAAATATTAAACGTGGAATAAAGCAACTTAAAACCCCGAAAAACGTATGGTTATTAATAGGTAATCGAAGTTTGTACGAGTTGTTAACTTAGTACCAATCCAATCCTTAACCATTCATAATTCAATCCATTCCAATCATAATTATCTTTCTTCATAATCACGCGTTATAGACATATTTATTTCTTCAGGACTGATTGTTCTATCTTTTCAACCGATTTCATTCTATTCTGAAATCACCATTGATTAGGTACATGGCCCAATACCATTAATTTATTTGATAGACATTCGTTGAGATCAGTTGACAAAGCCATCCATATACCTACAGCCTCTACAGTATCTACTACAAAAACGTTGCACCACTGGAACTATGCAGATAACGTACAAATAACCCTCCTTTTCCGTGTTCCGTGTGGTGTCGGACGTAAAGAATAGCACCATCCCATATCTTCCCGTGGGTGTCGTAAGAGGCGACTAAGGGACTTACCAGAGAATGGGCAGCAGCGTTCTCTGTGTCTTTGTAACAACCATACTGCGATCGCCAACCCGCCTGCCAAGCGTGGCGATTATGGCAAACCCCCCCAAAAATGCCTGGGGGAGGCCTATGTCCAGCAGTGGACGTCTTTTGGCTGAAATGATGATGATGATGAACCCTCCTTTTGGGCTTCGTCGCAGTCGGGTAAAAATAGGCCAACATCTTTTGTTAATTGGCTACGGAACTCTGAAAGGATGACTTCTTCAGGATGACCTTTTCTCTTTTAAGAATATATTATAGTCACTAGTAGATGATGCAAGCTGAATAAAAAATCATCAATATCATTCTCCTGCCTATAAACCAATTTATTTGGGGTCGGCGCTGCATGTCTTCTCTTCTATAAATACTTCTTTTCCTATAAATCGTCATTTTAGCAGTCACTACCTACCTTTCTAGCTATAATTATCATCCTTCCATATTCAACATTTGCCTCATTCCTCCGCATCACATGGTACATACCAGGATAAAATAATCATATAAAATAATATAATCATGTATCATCTATAAAATAATATCTATTATAAAAATAAAACCTACTTGAACTCTAGCCTCGGACAGGCTGATCCTCAGAGCGACCTCCTCTCTCAGGAACACGTCAGGGTAGTGTGTCTTCTGGAACAGCGACTCCAGCTCGCTGAGCTGCTGAGGAGTGAAGGTCGTGCGGTTTCGCCGCTGCCGACGACGCCCGAACATGTATTCTGTCAGCAGGTCCCCGGGGAGAGGAGACAGGTAAGGTCCTGCCATCGCGATCTCGATGATCTGAATCTTTAGTTTTCTGTCTTTTGAAGTTTCTTTTGTATCGTAATTAAGTCCTAATAGCAGATTGTTTATTTACATATATGTCGTATTTAATGTAACTAAAAGTTTTGAGCATCGTTTTGAATGCGATAGATTTCGTTTCGACACTGTTCAACGATGATTTTCGTATTCGATTTTATCAATAAAATATCAGCAACTAATTAGGGTCCTACTTCTACTGTCTTCATTATTTAATTCTGAATAACATAATCTATTATTATTGGTTTAGATATACGCACTAACAAAGTTCTAAAACTTCTCGTTCGCGACAACCGCACTGAACTTAGCGCTACTCCAAGAAGTCTCATCCGAGATGATCCGAACAGTACTGTTTGATTTCGCGAAAATCTCGTCATGAAAACCACCCTGACTCCACCCCCTCTGTACCGAAAGCTCGCACGTGATTGGCGGATTGACGCAGGGGTTGAAAATCCCAGCCAATGAGAGGGCGCAATGGGGGTTGTATTTAATAGGTGTAGATTAAGTTATAGCATATCTGCAAATATAAACGGTGTATAAGTACTTTGGTGTGGACCTGTTAATGAAATATTTAATACGGTGAACGACGGCTTTTTAAAGTACTGATTAGTTGGCTGATTAGTTGGTTTATATAACCAGCATGATGATATAATAAACATTATACAAGGTGTTTTTTTTAATTCCTTTACCCTACTAAATATATTATTATCTAAGAATCAACTGGCATATCAATTATTTTTGAACTATCTTTATTTTTGTTTTCGTTTTTCATACAATAAAAATCGAAAAAGCCATGATGATGCGTCGATGTCTTTTCCACCCAGTGTTATCCAAACATATCGATTCATTGCTCAAAATTATAGTTGATAAAACCCTATATTATTTTATTCTTCAATTATTTTATCACACATTGTAACTGTCAATATCGGAATTCTACCCCGAATAGATGGAAATGTGGTAGAGTGCAACTCTATTAATATTTTTGAGAATTTATTACTATGCAATGAAGTTACGAACAACTAAATTACGCTCAAGTTCCCATAAACACAAAAAACCCATAAGCTATCAACGCTCTAGCTAGTCTATTCGAAACTATGTTGGGTTCGGCTTCTATATTATTATATAGTCTTTCCAGATGCAGCTGTACACCAGTATTTACATGGAGCGACTGCCTATCTGATCTCCACAGCCTTGGTAAGACGGGTTGTCAGACTTCCGGGCCACTAACTACATGCAACGACTGACAAAAACACAAGCAACTAATAAATGACAGTTTTTAATTGTCCGCTGAAGTTATAAAGTTGCATGAAATATGAAAGAAATGAGAGAGATTGCAACTGAAGTTGCATACATAATAATTATGAATATAAATATTCGTCTGATTACATGTTCTTGTTTTTTTTTGTAGATGATAATAAATAAGTAATTAATGGCCTGATTAGTTTAGCTGTTCCTAAGAATGGCTGCTGTACTGTACCTAAAGCTGATCAGATAAGTAGGAGGACATCAAATTAACGGCCATTACGACAAAATAATGTTATTTTTTGGTTTGTTAGCATATTTGTGTATCCCACTGCTGAGTGCCTCCCAATTCTTCCCCTAAATGTCTCTATCCTGTGAAATATCTGGCCATCCTCACCTCGCAACCAAGTTCAGTTCGTCACACAACCTTTGCCGCGGTCTACCAAATGTAAAGTTTTTTTTTCTGTATGTCATCTCACAGGTCAACCTATGAGGCTGACTTGCTTCTGCTTAACCGGACAAATCCTATGGATGTCTTAAATGTAAGGCTTTCGCCTTCCAGCCAAAATAAAGAATAATTATAACTCACAACCAAAGGAAAACCGCTTGGAACGCAGTCTACTTTTTAACAGGACAGACAGCAGTACAACAGTTGCAACGGCAATCGACGCCACTTTAAACGGGTGTAAGTGGCTGCAGATTAGATCCCTAAGACTAAAAGTCTACATCAAAGAACTATGTAGACTTAGGTTTACTGGCCTACCATCACTGTATGACAGGGCTACAACCGACTATGAACCTGCGTTACTGGGTACCTCCGCGTGGCTTCCGTTCTTCTGGGAAGCTTCTGTATACGTTAAAAGTTACGGGCTATTGGTCTATCATTATGTCACTGTATGACTTTAGACCTAGTTGACTTCATATTCCCCAGGGTAATCCCTAAATAATGCCTTACGAAGCTTTTTGAAGATTTCTCCACGAGATCAAAAAAAAATCTAGTTGACTTGGTTTGTGTCATATGTTCACCCGGGTGACATCACCCAGTTATTATTAGTTATCGTCTAGGCTCTACGGGTCAGTGTGGTGACTGGTGTCTAAGTGGCTTGTGGTTTCGGCTCCAGTGGACCTCTTACAGAGTATGAGATAACATTTTCTGAAGTCGGGGATATGTCAATAAGTTTCGCATGTGCCTCCAGCAACTCCTCAACGTGGTCATGTTAGAAACTCTGAATTTCTACACTCTTGTGCAAAAAGGATATATAAACAGACCTTAGACGGAGCCGAATTAAAAAATTCGTTTCTCAGGCATGCTATTTTTTGCGTGTTACTAAGTTTGATACAGTTTGGCAAAGAATGTTAACACTTGAAGTTGAAATTCTAGGTGACAAATGCATACAATATGAATTTAATTTGTAAATATCTAAAGACAAAGATGCTATCTTTTATCCTCCAACATACGAATCACATAGTTAGTTGGTTGTGTAGCTTATAAATTAAGTCTACTAAGTGGGTTGTAGATAGCGGAAGCAGCGATTACGAGAAGTAAATGAACGTTCCCGCCCGTCGCACCCGCTACGCAGGGCTGCCCCTCGCTCATTATCATTTAATTATGTGATTAACCCCTAAAGATTTAGGCAGAAGTTATGTGTTATTTTTCCGCGGCAGGTTTAATTAATGACAAAGACAAACTTACGCAGGAATAAAAATGAAAAATATATAATAAGTGCACTACGGCTTGCTCATAGCGCGGATTGGTGATTTCATACTTATTCAAGTTTTATTGTAAGTCTTACATAATTATATCAGCGCTGTCTGAGATTTACTTAGAATCCACATCATTAACACCTTTAAAATGTAATCATTGCCAGCCCTATACCGAAGGCGGGCGGGTGGCGCGGCCGCCCGCCGCAACGGCGCTAAACGAGTTTCCGCAAACATTTTAATGAATAACACCTCCCGCGCCCTCACACCCCCTCTACCCTCACTTTACCCCCTCATTTCACCCCCCTCTCATCCCCGTGGAGCCTGCAATGCGCTAATTAAACATTCGAGCCATATTGTCTCCCTTAGCATGTTGTGGGTATTTCGTACTCAGTAATTTACAATGCCTGAAAGATACGTGTTTTTTATAAATATTTTTTAATTATGTTCGCTTTTTGATGTACAAAGGAGTTTTGTGAATTGTGTCAGATAAGTTATAAAAGGGATGAATTCTAGGAACTCTAGGTCTAGTCTATAAAGGGTGCTATGCAAAGTTTGCTTAGTTTTCAGATAAAAAAAAAACCTAAAGGTACTATACTTGACTGACTTTGACATGGGATTTAATTATTCTAACCCTTTCTTTTATTGAGCCGAGGCCGCGTTATCCCTTTCGATGGCCGCAGCCTCGACAGCATTATTCTAATCCTTCAATCATGGTAAAGTTTTCTTACCCATGTGGTAATGTTTCAAGTGTTTTCATCAGTCGAGGATGTCTTACAACAAAATCAACAAACATGATATAATAGGTCTCTTTACCTATGAAATTGCCGTTTTGTTTGAAAAAATTTAAACGAATTTTTTTCATGTATTTTTTATTTGTAATCGAAGTAATCACCCATGCAATCAATGCATCTTTGCCAACGCAGTGGCAGTTTATTGATGCCCTTCTTAAAGAAATCAGCTGGTCGGGAAGCAACAAATTCTTCAAAGGCATTTTGTACTGCCTCTCGGGTATTGAATTTTTTTCCCGCCAAGAAGTTATCCAAAGTCTGTAGGCGCAAGGTCTGGTGAGTAGGGCGGATGACGGAGAGCTTCCAACCCCAGTTCTTGCAACTTGGAGACCGTCTGCTGTGCAGTATGAGGTCGCGCGTTGTCGTGCAGGAGCAGCGGAGACGAGCGATTGACCAATGCTGGTTGGAGATGTGCCAGCTTCTCCATCATTGTGTTCAGTTCTTCACCGTACACATCTGCAGTAATGCTCACCCCGTTTGGTAAGAAGCTGTGATGAATCACACCGGCGCTAGACCACCAAACAGTGACCATCACTTTTCTAGGGGTAAGTTTTCGTTTAGGGCATTGTTTAGGTGCTGAACCAGGATCCAACCAACTTGCTGAGCGCTTGCGGTTATCAAACAGAATCCATTTTTCATCGCAGGTAACAATGCGGTTCAAAATTCCTTCATTTGTGTGTCTGTTGAGCAGTGCAAGGCACGTCTCGACGCGTACTTCGCGCTGGCGATCATTGAGTTCGTGGGGCACCCATTTGTCAAGCTTTTTTACCTTGCCAATTTGACGCAAATGGACCAATATTGTTTTGACGCTAACGTCGAAAGCTGCTGCTAATTCAGCCGTAGATTGTGTATCATCAGCTTCCACAATCGCCTTTAATTCAGGCGCGGATCCAGCCCTCAAAAAAGGTTGTGGGCACAGTCACCCGAAAATCGACCAAGTGCGAGTTGGAGTATGAACTCGCTCATGATCGATGTAGTGTATATATACATAACTAAATCGATAGTTTTCTGAATCAAAACGTGCATGGGCGCCGACAGGTTTATTTGGGTGAGGGAGGGCGGGATGTGCATCTTTAGTTTCCCGATAAGAGCTCTAAAGGCAAGTCCTGAGTCTTTAGAATTTGTGTGTCGTGAATAATACAGGTTTTAAAAATAAGCATAATGAGCTCCTAAAAGTTAGTACCTAGTTTGAATTTAAGAGGTTTTCTTACTGTCTAAAATTGTGTCCTGTCAGGAGTAACTAAAACAGTCAACGTTAAAAAATTGGTAGAGCGAGCGGAGCGAGCTCGAAAATTTTTCACGTCCTCGGAAAAAATAGATTCTTTTCCTTCATACGGGATTGAGAATAGAAAGTACTCTTGCAATGATTATAGAAACGAGATAGGATGTATTCGCGAGCGCAGCGAGCGAGATTTTTTTTGCGTTCTGCCTCGGATAGGTTGATCGCTTCGATTTCGAGGGAAGGTGAGGAGGTTCCCCGAGATGAGTTAGAATTTGTCAAGATTAAGACACACAAGAGCGAGTGGAGCAAGCCGGCGCTCGAAAGTATTAGGTTTTAAAGCGGAAGCCTTTGAAACCGCTTTTGATAATAACATAATGCAGGAGCGAGGAAAAAAGAGCTTCAAAATTTAAGCATCCTACCCCACCTCCACATATATTGGGTTCTTTTTGTTTATTCATACAGAGATGACAACAAGAGTAAATGTCAAATTATGACCTTAATAAAAAAGGGCAAAATGCAATAGCGAGCGAAGCGAGCTTACAATATTTGGTTGCCGCCTTGGAATGGTTAGTGTCTGTTGTGCAGATTTTTTTTTGGAAATTTATCAAATTTCCTAAAAAATGCAATTTTTTGATGATCTTGGTGGGGGTCTCACGGGTCATAACCCGTGAGACCGTAAAATGTGACGTCACAAGTCTATTAGGGTTGTGGGCATGCCCACAGGGCCCACAACGGTGGATCCGCGCCTGCTTTAATTCGTAATTGTCAACCAAAGTCTTCGGACGACCGCGAGGTTCATTTTTCAGGTCGAAATTTCCAGAACGGAAGCGAGCAAACCAATAACTGGTGGTGCGTTGGTTTGTAGTGTTAGCTCCGTAAACGTCGTTGATGTTCCGTGCCGCTTGTGCCGCGTTGCTGCCACGACGGTACTCATATTCCATAATTACTCGAATTTTTAACGTATCCATGATGACGAAAAAGATTGAAATGCGATGAAAATGTAACACCAATCAATAAACAAATGACTACTTTTGGAAAAAAAAACCATGTTTTTAAAATAAAATTAATTTGAAATTAGAATTCTTAGCCAATCAAAAATGATTTTGATTTGAAATGGCCAGTACTGCAGAACGGCAATTTCATAGGTAAAGACCTAATATTTTAAAACAAAGTTAAAATGATTACGCGGCTCGTTTTTCCAGCCATTAAATATTTATCTTTCAGGAATCAGATCTTTTCACAGAAAAGCAATCAAACTACTTATTAAAATAAAATTATCCTTTAGTTTAGAAAGTTACCTGAATTTAAAAACGCGGCCTTTACAGCATCCATACGTCCCGCTGTCATATCAAGCAATCATCTTAATTAGTCGAATGAAAAAAGCTTAAAAAAGAGCACGGAGCGGTCCGACGGCTCAATTAGTTAATTAATCTTTTTTTCCGCGTTAAAATAGCATTTATAAACGAGATGCAAACCGGTGGGAACGACTCCCTTCTCTAGTCGCGTAGGGCTGGTCACTTTGTTCTGCTCAATCACATTCTAAATGCAAATTAAAAGTGCATAGATCGATGACAAATAAATGAGCAATTTCGTGGGAAACTGGTCCATTTGCCTCAATCCTCGATTTATTTAAATAAACAGTTCCGTTGATTCGTCAGTTTCTTCTGATTGTTAACTGTCCGCTGTGTGAATTCGACAGCTATAATTTCAGTGGATTTTCTTCATTCGTGACTCTGCGCATTGAATAATTATAATTATCTCAATATTTTCGATATGTCTGTTACCGCATCACGCAAAAACCGTCTCCTCCCGGTGACTGCCTCCGGTGCGATCGCGGCGCCCCAGGGTCGCCTCGGATAGTGGAATACCATCAGGGGTACACGATCTCTGCTGTTGGCACACTAGCTTTCACAGAGAGGAGGCTGTGGCTCTGCAATGGAAAAATAAAACGAGGCATTATTCTAGCTAGATCGATAGACTCAACATCTTCTCTTTCTGTATAGGCTGCTGCTACAAAAAATGTTTTTTCACATTGCACTACATACCACTACTTACTTCCTTTGTGGAATAAACTACCAATGTCCACAACCCCTCTTTTTTTTGGAATGTGGTAAATCATACTCCTGACTCCTCCCGCTCTGGGCAGAGAGGTAGGCGAGTGTGAGACTTCTACTGGCTAAAAACTACCCATGTTCCTTCTCTTAGCCTTTTGTGTCGAGGTCGCGGTAGGTATCTCATTCAAACAACCCCCTTCAAACTCAAAACCTATAAAATATCCAACTTAAACCTCACTAGCCCTGGCAGCCCTAATACCAACGTTAACAGCGTTTACTTTATTAGCAGGCAGGCGCAGGACAATACAGACGTCCGCGCAGCGCGCACACTGGTCTAATTAATGCGCTTTCAAGCCTGCCTTGATTAACTAGATAGGTAATTAGATGACGGCTGCGGTGGCTGCTGTGCCGGTGGGCTGTGCGTGTGTGTGTACTTTTGTGTGTGATTGTGCGCGTGTGTGTGCGTGTGTGTGTCCGATCGATTGTTTGTCTGATGTCTGATATGTGATGTGGTCTTTGATGAGTAACGGATGCTACTATGTTTGTACGGGATGGCTTTATCGATAATGAGATTAATTGTCGACCATACGCAATCGGTATATGGTCGACAATTAATCTACACTATAATATTATAAAGAGGTAAAGTAAGTGAGTTTGTTGTAATCTCTGGATATACTGAACCGATTTTAAAAATTATTTTACCAATCGAAAGCCACATTATCTGTGAGTGTCATAGGCTATTATTATCCCTAAAACCAGACCGGGCGAAACCGCGGGCAGAATCTAGTGTTGAATAACAATGATGACGTTTACCATAGCTGAATCAACTCGACAAAGAGCTAAACTGCGCGGCTTGTCCCGAAAGCATATCTTCATAAGTTACGATTTTGTCGCACATGTATGATTTGTATATAGAGCTGGTGAATTGTCATTATGTGTCGCAAACTATTGTGACCGTGTTATGTCTGCACAAGATTGTGCTATCATCGTCATTATTCTCCTGCCCTTATCTCGATTTATTTGGGGTTAACGCAGCATGTCTGTTTCTTCCATACACTTCTATTTTCTTCTCTTTGCTATGCTGCGTGAAAAGTTTATGCAGGAAAACTTGGTGATTGTATAAATCATAGCCTATTAAGTGAGTCGCTAAGCGCCGTTTTGTAGTTTGCAGTATTTGCGTGTATGTGGGTGTGTGTGTAAACCCGCCCGAGATTATATAAGTATATGCATACCTTCCATGTGTACTTCTATGTACTTACATCAAAAAAATCTAAAACAAACATCGTTTTTCAAAGACAATACCCAGAAAGGGTGCGAGCACATCGTATATGTCACAAAAACATTCATTAATCAAAATATGTTAGGTATCCCATTGCTTACAAGCGATATCAAAAGAGAACAGAGTCGCTTCCTGTCTTTGTCCGAGCTCATCCGTTTTGTCTTAACACCCCTTTTAACTTTCATACACTCATACATGCCTCCTTCGTCAACCTTGGGCTGAGTGCAGACTGGCGGGTAAATATTATTTTAATTTGCATAAGATTTTATGATAGAAAACTTTTAGAGGTCGAATTCAAGTGTTTAAAGAATGTTTTGACAGTTATTATTAATTTACACGGACAGTTATTAAATGTTCGTGAAAAACGGGATATTTACCATGCTTACTTGTCTGCTCATAAACATTCAACCGCAATGACTTCAGTTTATTCGTGATCATGGTGCTTGTAACAGCGCCGAAATATCGGGAACTCAAAACAAAAAGTAAACATTAATATTGAAAACGGGATATTTATGCCGTTTTCAGTATTAATAATAGTGTTAATAACCACGTCACTTAATAACTAACATGTAACTTAATTGGATTATAAAATATCATAATTTCCAAACAAACTCTTTTTAAGTAAAGACTATTTTGTTAGAAACTTCATGCTTCTTTCTTTTAGCACGAGGGTAGGCAGACACGACAATCACCTACGACGATCCTAACAAACACATTTTACAGAACTTGTCGTTTCTGAATAACTATACAAGACCTATACCCATAAATTGGACGAATAGTATAATATAAAGGCAATTAAATTAAATTGCTTCCAAAATTAAAATACTGATATTCAGCCTAATCCAGTAAGAATCGAAGCTTACCCCAAAATAGTTGGCAAAAGGCTAGTCAGGTGATGATGTTAACTTCCGAAATGAAACGTAATTTCTGTAAAGAAAACATGATCACTAGCTCCAATAGGGGATCGGACAAAAAAAAACTAATTAGTCCGTCAGATAGATTTCCAAAAATTATTGGACACGTATTTTTTCTTTTTTCACGTAAACTTAAAATGAAGACAATACAGTGCTTCGAAAACTCGTGTGACGTCATATGATAGTACATTTTGACGACACAAGTGACGTTTCAAGCCCCACTCCAAGATCTTTGACACGTTTTATCTTCGTCACTTTTTATTGATTTGTTATAACAAAAAACACGTATTCAATATTTTTCGATAATCTAACTTACGGACTAAACAGAATCATATTATTTTGACCCTGTCCGATCCCCTATTGTAACTCTATTTCACAATTCTATACTTAAACAGTTCCAATACCACAAAAATACTTAATCCCCAAGGTGTGTTCAAGCCTAACGGTGTCTCAGTTGATATATTTATGATTAAGCTTCGCGTCCAAAGCGCGGCATTGTCTTTGCGAGCCCTTCTGTGGCACCCCATCCGTCTTGCTTTCACGCCACTACCCCCTTTCTTTGCAGGCACGAGATTTTTTTAATTATGACGTTCAGCCTTTTTGTCTTTATAAAACGTGAGTCGCTACAACTCCTTGCGTGACACCTGGACGGATGTTTGAGGTTCGATTCTGGGAGAAAATTATGAATAAATAGACTAACTCCCGAGATAATGAAGGTTTTGTATGTCAAACCTTTACTAGGTGACGGCTGTAATTTAAATATCTTTGAGTAAAACTTATTTGAAAACATATGAACAGTGTGCTTGTTATTATTGTGATTATAAAGTCAGCGAACAGTCACTAATATTTGAGGCTAACTTATGCTACCTAAAGCCGCTTTTGTATTTGCTATTAATGATGGATAGGTACCGATAGGTTTATGTTTTTTAATGCCTGCTTGAAATCAGTATTCTGATCAAGTATTGGTGACTTCATTTTCGATGAACACCTGCGTGTTGTATTATGAATGTGACCACCAAAACAGTCTAGCTACCATTGTTTCTACCTTCGCGAAACTGTTGTTTTAGTTATGAGCCCTCTTCACAAAACAAATGGTCGATTCGGAAAATTCCACCGACTGATGGTTTAGCATACAATGTACCCGAAACTCTAACCGAAACCCTTTGGCAAAAAGACAACATTCATACACATTTAAACTCACCTTGGACAAAATCCATGCATAAACGTAAGATCGATAACATCGTAACAAACTCAAAAAAAGCAAATAAGAAAAAAGTTAAAAGCAACTAAACCAAACTCTAAATTGCTTTTCTACATCGTACACAAGCTAAATTACAAGTTCTGAACACAAGTGTACAGTCAGCATCAATATTTTCAATAATATTTGCGAAGTGAAGCTACGGCGGCGGGCGCGGGCGGCGCGAGCGGCGCTCGGATGTCCTGATTATGTAGAGGAATTAATTTTCAGACGCGACGAAACTGTTCTGTAGTGCAGCTAGTGGGGGTGAGAGGGGGTGAAGTGGTAGGGGGTGAAACAAAACTACCTCGTCAGCCGCACCTGTACAACGTACTCGTGAGCTCTCGTAAATCAGTTTGCGAGTTGTTTGTACGGCTTTGAGTTGACGAGTCGCTGATTACGGTGCTGATTAATTTTAGCTTGAATTTGGTTCGCCATTTTTCGATATATTTTAAATAATATTGCTGCTGTATTTAATAAAACTGTTGATTTTATTTACATTGTCTTGTTCAGCTCTTCTTATGAGAGTGTCCCCCCTGTCTTACCTAGTACTAACTGGATTGTGGAGGTCAGATAGGCAGTCGATCCATGTAAAATACTGGGATTCAGCTGTATCCGGTTAGACGAGAAGACGACCCAAACATAGCTGGGAAAAGGCTCGGCAAATTATAATGATTTGGCTCTAGTTCTGATGACTTTATTAAAATTAAGTAGCAAAAAATGATCCTCCAATAACTCGATATCCCAATAAATTTTGCATAAATCAACCAGAGGCACTTGCGTTAAAGTTGGCGAGTGATTAAATGGTCACAAACAACATGCTTAGCCAAGGGTTGGCCCATTGTTGGTATACCTCTCGACATGCTATTAATATGAAAACAATTCGTCCCTTGACGGTCGCGTGGGTACACTTCGGGACAGGCAAGGGGATGCAGATATCACATTTTAGGAAGTACAACTGGGTTTAACAATTTACGATTAGTCAGTATAGGTAAAGCTGCAAATTTTAAAAACGCTCAGTGTAGGGTTCCGTAGTAATAATTCTTTTTTTGTTTGAAAAAAGATACGTTCAGGATAATAAAATATGTAAACGAAGTTAAAATAAATTCTTGCATATACGATTATACTACAAACTTAGTCCAGAAACTATTTTGTACAACTTTTTGTCTTTTTTGTACAAAAACTGTTTCCATCCAAGTTCAAAATGATTTTCCTAGAAAGTCCTTATAAAGTTCTACTTTTCAGATTTTTTTTCATATTTTCTAAACTTATGGTTCAAAAGTTAGAGGGGGGGGGGGGGGCACATTGTTTTTTACTTTTGGAGCGATTATTTCCGAAATTATTGACATTATCAAAAATGATTTAAGTAAACCCCTATTCATTTTTAAATACCTTTCCAACAATATATCACACGTTAGGTTTAAAATTAAAAAAAAAATCACTTCCCACTTTACATATAGGGGGGCTACCCTAATATTTTTTTTTTTTCTAATTTTTATTTTACCATTTTGTCGGCGTGATTGATACACATATTGGTACCAAATTTCAGCTTTCTAATGCTAACGGTCACAGAGATTAAGCGAGGACGGACGGACGGACGTACGGACAGACAGACATGGCGAAACTATAAAGGTTCCTAGTTGACTACGGAACCCTAAAAAGGGAAGAAGCTGTTAGTACTAAGTAATTGGGAGGTTTTTTTTCCACAATATCCAAATCATTTACATTTTCTTGCCTTTATCCCAATTTATATGGGGTTGGTATACCAATTCTTCTTTTTTCATACTTAGTTTTCTATTAGTCTTGTCATGAGCCACCTTTTCTATGCATATCATCTTTCTTTAGTCTTTCCCAATCTTTCACCAATAAATTACATCAACATGATATACGTATCCTGAAAAAAAAAAAAAAAAAATTGCACCTCTACACATCCCGAATCCCCACACAAAAAGCTAGTAGTGTTCCCGTAACTCGCTCCTGCAGTGTACGCTAAGCGATCCCCAAAGACTATGCATATGCGCTCGTTGCAATCAGCGATTGCCACCATTGTGGCGCAGATTAAAATTTTAGGGTTCACCCGCTAATGTGATTGCACTCTTTCTCACTGTACGGAACCCGCGAGTAATCGGGCTATTATAGGGGCGGTGTGTTATTTTTAATCACATTTCTCATTTGTACCATCGCTTTTATGACTTGTTGAGAGTAATCTGATTGATTGAGTTGGTGATTGATTACTTGGCTTTGTAGTTAGCACATCGTGTTTGACTGTGTTAAGGTAATCAGTGATAACGTTGCGAGAACTAATTAATTTGAGCTAAACGCATGCAGTTTTTAATTCAAATTCAAAAATTCAAAAAAGTTTTTTTTTACGAGAGGTGTGGTGTGACGATGATTGATTGCGGGGTGAACCTGGTCAGATATTGCATAAGATAGAGAAGTTGGGAAGGAGAAACGAGAGGCCTTTGCCCAGCAGTGGGACACATGATAGACTAAGATAAAAAAGAACGGATACGAAATGTTGAAAATGCGCCTTATTATTACTTACCTGCATATAAATAAATAATTAAAAACATAATAAAACATTTACCTACCTCTTTTAATATGTATTAAGTTTAAAATAAATTCACAACACGACGCTATATTTCGAAAAAGCCAGTCTCAATTAAGGTTTTCATATTTCAATCAAGTGAAGAGAGAGCGAGAGATGATTGAATACACAAATTGATTGCTCCGAGCATTGTTGGCTATCGCCGACTGTACCTACCTACCTACCTACCACTAAGAGTACGTACACTCGCGTACAAAGTTGATTACTGATCGTGCACAGATGCAGATACAATGAAATCATCGGATGGAAGCTGCGATAACATGTGATTATTCTGTCGAATATGACTTTGAATGTAGTTGAATGTTGAGCATAGTAATTTGGCAGAGATTTGGATAAATCATTGTGTATTAGGGATGTTGGAAAGCGGTATTGTATTGTAAGTCGTGAACTCGTTACGTAGGAGGTTTCTAAGATTGTCTGAGCAAAAACGGATATCAAACAGTCAAAGAGGGATGTGTAAACAATTCTACGATAGATCTAGACGCTGTTAATTTATTTAGCCGACTGCGCCGAAGCCCAAAAGGAGGGGTATATTAATATTTTTCATCTTGTTAGTGTTCAACAATGTGTATTGTTGAACACTAACTTACTCTACTTTGTCCGCCGTAAAATGATAATTATCATAAAAACTACTTAAGTATTATACCTACTATTAATAGGTTTATTTCTAAGGACATGTATTTAATTAGTAAACGTTGCCCATATTTATGATTACTTCAGTTCATATTGCTTACACTTGACAATTCACAGGTCTGTTAACTACTGAAAAATAACAGTATCCTTTTGCAAGCATTACTATATAATAATTTTCTCTCTTCAGTACCATGTATTTACCGAAGTACGCACAGCTATGTACTTACGTAAATAGGAAAGTAAATATAAAAAATAACTACCAATGAAATGAATCAGACTGATATAGCGAAATTTATGAAAAGCGAAGAATGGATTTATTAATAAGCATTAATGTAAAACTCAAACATTGCGTTTCAAATAAAATCTCTCGGGAGTTTTGCTGATTTCCATTCGGTTCCCGTTTTAGCGGTGTATTCATTCAATATTTTTATATAATGTATTCAATATTCGATATTAATGTATTCAGCGGCGCCGGGCCGCAATTTTCATTTTGTAATTTTTACAGAGTGCGCATTCGGGCAGACAGGGGTGCTCAACGTTTGCTGTTACCTAGCAAATACGTTTGGTAAATAGTTTTTTTTTTATACAGTTGTATTTTTATATAATATCACGCCTAAACCGTTTTGGTACACACGGCTACACGTCAAGCTATACAAAACCAGTATAATCTGATCGTTCATTGTGCGAAAAGATCTAGTAAAGTGAGGCCAAGATTAACTGGTTTTGTATAGCTTGATGTGTAGCCGTGTGTACGAACCTATTGCCACCAACCGGACAAATCCAGACTCCGGGCGGCTATTGAAAAGTTTCTGAAGGGATATACTCAATTATGTACGTACTACGTATACTATTGTACTGTTTTGATTTTCATGTCGACAATATAAATATGAATCGTACAACCGCATGCACAGATAAAATACTATATTTAAGCACATAATGTTATAGAGATGTTATAGATAGTGTGAACATTTAAATTTCAAATAATAATGATATGATTTGGTCTTGTTCTTTGAGTCCGTAGATACACTGTACATTTGTACAACTATTTGAACATAAAATAACGAAAAAAGGAACATACGAAATAACAAAAACAGTAAAAAAGAGGCGTGGGAAATTGAAAAATGTGGTAGATATTTGTGCAAACATTTTAAAGTGGTAGCACTTTGCTGTAGACACAGATATTAGAATACTTCGTACAGATACCCAATCCCATACAAAGAAATGACACCTCCCTAAGTCATCTTATTGCTCGATTTATATTCTTTCCTCCATTATTTCAACAGATGGCAGCACCAGCGTCGCACTAATTGCCACAGACTGGAGTTTTACAACGCCATCTAGGAGTTCACGTTTCGTGTTCTGTAGTTCCGGAACTTTCGGGTTCAGTAAAATGAGAAAAATATGTAATTATTTCGCTTAGAAATGTTAAAAGATGTGTTATATTTCTATAATCAGTAATACATATGCTTTTTAATGTTTAAATTTAATTAAATTACGATTATTGTATGTGGCAAATTGAGTAAAACGCCATCTATTGCAAACAGCTCTAGAGAAAATGATTTACAGATGGCTTACTTTTGACAACTTTATCAATCTATGGGTACGAATTGAAGTAAAAGCCCTCCTTTAACCTTTTTTGTTGAAATAACGTGATAAATGAGTGTAAATAGATAAATAAGCGTTAAAAATTGAACTTTTGATTTTTGCAAATCTTATTTCGGCCGAAATGTACCGTATAACGCATTTAAGCGATTGTTAATTTCATTACTGCTACCTATGCTGCCATCTATTGTGTTTTTTTCAAGACTAATTATAATTTGTTCGAGTTGAGACCCCATGCTGTAGATATACAAAATTGAAGCACAATATTTTTACCGGATACCCATAAGATAGCTCAGTCTAACCTTTTCCTAAATATGTTGGGGTCGGCTTCCAGTCAGAATATCAGTATTTTAAATGGAGCGACTGCCTATCTGACCTCCATAACAAAGTTAGAACTGGGTAATACGATACCCCTTGCTAACGCCGATTGTCAGAGTCTCAGGCCAGGGCGTTAGTGACAATCCTGGTGTCAGAGTTTATATGCTGCCCATGCGCCTCTGACTTGGCTCTACATGCCGTTGAGAAATAGCTCTCGGGTCAACCGGGAATGGAGACCAGCCTGTTTCCTCACGATAAATTTGAGCCCATCACTGACTACCTGTAACAACTGTGATGAAGATGTACAAAACATGTGTATAACAGGCAGAACCGGCTGAATATGGTTTCCGAAGCACGGAGGAAATTCAGTAAGAATGGGTGCTCGAAATAGCTCAGTACAAATAAATAAAACTTTGAGACATGGTGTCTGGCGTACAAATTGTTTGTTTCCATATAATTTTATAGAAGCCACGGAAGGCGGGGAATTCAATGAAAAGTCCAGTCGCAAAACAGTTAAAATACGCCTACCTTCACAAACAAATGTATACAAAAGGTATTCATTTGCTTAATATTTTATTTGTTGATTACATTCTGTTTCTTTCTGTTCTGTTTTTATATTTGCAAATAAACAGCGGCAAGGATTGAATGAAATACAGTTTGAATAATCATGATTTTGACATTTAAATCTTTAATCAATCTTGTTTAATTTTATTTAGTATCTAGAGTAGGAGAGCAGTGGTGGCCCAGTGGTTGCGGCCCCGACTTACGAACAGTTTATTTAATTTGCTCTTAAGCAACCGAAAATTCGAATATGAAATCTACCAACCCGCACTAGGCACGCGTGGTGAATAATCCCTCATCCCTCATCCCTCTCCTAGAGAGGAGGCCTGAGTCCCTACAGTGGGAACGTTAAAGGTCGATGATGAAGAGTATCTGCAATATTGCTACTAAGTATTATGATTATTATTCTAAGTGATTGTAGTTGACTAAAAGATATAATTACCTATTTTAAGATCCATACGGTTATTCTTAGTAAAGTGCCAAAACTGTTTAATCCATCTTAGGTATCCATCAGTAAGTTAGATCTAAACAAAACGAGAATTAGGTAGAACCCTTTCGTTTTGGTTTTGGAGAGTGAGAAATCATAAAATTACTCCTCCCACTCGTAGAGCGGTAGGGAATGCAGACTTCTACTGACTAAATACCACCCATGCTCCTTCTTAGCCCTTTGTGTCCGAGGCCTACCCGTCGGGGCTGCGGATTATCGAAAGAGATGACGTGGCCTCGGCACAAGGGCGAAGAAGGAACATGGGTTCGGTTTTTAGTCAGTAGAAGTCTGACACTCCCCTTCGCTCTGCCCAAGAGCGATGATTTTCCACCCACCAAAAAAAAAAAAGGCCTCGGTACTTACCAATCTCTTTCGAACAACCCGCAGCATTAGGCAGTAGGTACCCTAAACCAATCTTAGTTTGCAATTAGTATGTGACATTATACCTGCGAAATAGCGTAATCACCCCTTCTACAGCCAGGTATCCTAACGTATCATACTACCCCCTCCCAGCCCTCTCATTGTCGTGAGCGTGACTCCGTTAATTAGTAAGGCGCGTGCTGCGAACACGGAGAAGTAATCAGTCTTGCACCTTCGAACGAGGATTTAGATTTATTGGAAATGGTAACAGTACAGGGATATGGACATGGCCTTCTTTTTCAGCATGTGGTTGGTGCCAAACCTTGTGTCAGAGTTTAAAGTTGCGGGCCTGTGGAGTGTGGACTGTGAGTAATGAGCTAGCTCACCTTCCGGCGCGTCCCTCCGTCTTATGACGACAGGCCAGGACGACAGGCGCAACGAAATTATATACAGAAAAGAATAGTGGAGGTGTAGGAAAAACATAATTTCCACTTCCCTCCATATCAGCAGGAGACAGAACAGCCAATAGGCACTACGGATTAGATTTTTCTGATTGTAAATGATCTACACAGTTGGGTGGCGATGTACAGTGCGATCAAATTATCTTGGCAGCTCCGAACTTCGTGCAGGTCATTTTGTTACAACGAATGTCTAAAAGTGTTATGATATTTATTTTATTTGTATTTCTCACTGTTTAAATTAGATATTTTCTGATCGTTTAAGTATTGGTTTATCTGGCAATAACAGTTTTATTCCCAAGTTTACATGCGTAAAATTTCGCAAAGCCTATGTTCAGAGCTGCCAAGATAATTTGATCGCACTGTACCTACCAATATTTTTATTGCAGTGGGCATGAAAGGTGTAACCAACCATTTATGTTTTCTCGTAGATGCTCTACGTCTATACTACGATCCCGCTACGAACCCTCTACGAAATGGAAATGGAAATGTCTACGAATTTGATTGAGAGGCGTGAATTTGGAAAAAAAACAGTTTAATTCCGTTATTATTAAGACACTATTGTCTTATATCATGGCGTATCTTATATCGTTATGAAGTTAATGTACGTATGTTTTATATGTTTAGTCTAATTTATTTGTTGGCGGATCAAAGATTGCATTGACACTTGCTCGGATAGAATAATACCTTTTTATAAGATTCAGGACAAAGATCTCTTAATAAAGATCAGTTGGATAAATGCTAAGACAGCAGACATTTATCAGTTGGATAAATGCTAAGACAGCAGACATTTATCAGTTGGATAAATGCTAAGACAGCAGACACTTCTAGTGATCTATAAATCGCCGTGTAGATATCTTGCGGCGGCGACCTCACCTGCAACAATCTACACGTGTAGTGCATTAGTTGATGACGTCACGCGTTGTCGCGCAGCCACCCTGCACCTCTGCCTGCACCCTGCACCTACCTGCCACATTGTCACCTCCTGCAAACACTGCCACAACGCGCCTAATTCCTCTAAAAGATTGAAAGTACCATTTACAAGCGAAAAGGTGAAGAAGCGTAAAAATACGCTTTGTTTTGTTGCCATTTTTAACCCTACATTTCCTTGTTATTTGTTTTGTTTGGCACCCCAAGTACTTCTGAATTATTATTTCCCAGTACAACAGTACTTAACTTCAAAAATTCCGGAGTCATACTCAATTATCACTATAGTTATACTTAGTATCAGCTGTTTTTCTGACCTCACAAGCCCGCAGGTCAGACACAATCAAGAGTTATCTGAAATAAACACACAAGTCCACATAATTGTATGAGTCATAGCACTCAGCTACAGAGAATAATAAAAGATATTACCCAAATGAAAGGTACGTAGACGAGAGTGGAGAAGAATGGGAAAAAAATTATAATACCTAAAACGAATGAATGTGCAAGCTATTGTTGTTCCAACAAAATATCCCAATTACGTTGCGGTGGGAGGGAAATATAATCAAAAGTGATCTCGCTCCTGTAAGGAGGACTCAGGACTCAGGGGAGGGCGCAGAATGAAAAATTTTAATTTCGAATGCAGTTTGTTAAAGAGCGCACAATAACGAGAATATTCGCCGGGAAGATAACACACAAAAGGGTTCTGCTTTTTGTTTCGTTCATTAATTACTTGTTTCAGTGGCTTCGGTTATGCACTTCGCTTCACGTTGTGCTATTGAAATAGTGCTAGCTATTATTATGTTTTTTGTCTTTATTTATTATTTGCACGTTAAGCCGTTGGTTCCGGTTGTCATTAAATTTGTAGATATTTGATATCGTTACAGGTAGTCAGAGATCCGAAAGTCTGACAATCAGTCTTACCAATGGGTCTCGAATTACTTAACACACACTAAATGAGTTGCGGAGGTCAGATCTAATAGGCAATCGCTCCATGTAAATACTGGTGTTCAGCTGCATCCCCAATTTTTACACGCCAATTTATAGTGGAATTTGTTATTTAATTTAGGTACCATTTATACGCAAATACAAAATCTGACTTACACCTTGTCTTTTGAGTATCATTATTGCATTGTGAGTTGTGATTACTTGTGATGTAGCTAGCTACACTGACAATGCTAATCTAATCGATTTTAGATACAGATACTAAGTAGAAACTGTTAAATTTAATTTAAACACAGGTTTACACATACTTTTAACTAAATTCGAGTTTCTAATATTCGCCTGAAATCTCTTCAAATGAAGAGATTTTAGCTACTTATTTGCGTATTTACGCAAATAGCGTTCCATCATTCACTAACTCAAAATAAATCTCCGCAAAATATCGGGTTCATTCATTTGACGTCCAAAGTAAAAGGACCGAAAAAAGCTGACGTTTCTGTGGCACACCTCAGACTAACCGAATACGGATGGACTCCATTTGATCTGGATAATTATACCCCTACGTTCGTAGTTCGTACGCAGTGGACGCCAGGGTTCACGGGTTAAAAACCTTTAAAAACGAAGGGGTTTATTTGCGTGTTTTTTGTTACTTTTTAGACATAAAAATGTCTTATAAATATACCTACGTATAGACGCGGTTACAAAATTGAGATAAGCGCAATTGACAAGCATATCAGCACGACGGGTGTCCATATCTCATAAATTAGATTTAGGTGCATACGGGTGGATGATGATATAAATCTTGTAGCCGCTTCCTTCTGCTGCCAATAGCCACAATCTGATAATTGACAGTCGAATTTGAACCACAAGCTTTCTATAGCAAGACTTGGTGATTTTGGGATTTCTTCTTTGACCGTTCATTGAACACGATGACTAAGACTCTATCGTCATCGACTTCTGCGTTACACTTGAAATATAAAAAAATCACCAACAAATATTCTTAGCCAACCAGCGCTCCTTTTGAATTGTATTTTAATCCACATCCACGTTTACTTCAGTCTTTAAATTCGTGACATTTCATCTGAGTGAAATTTGTCAGTGGCAACTCTGTCTGTTAGCTTTCTGCGCCGGGTCGTTCCCGTGCCGATGCCGACCGGGCCGTGTGGAAAAACGGCCAATCCTTTAATTAAAGCTCGCCGTAGCAGTCACCGCCAAAGATAGTATGAGGTACAGTGCCTCTACATTTTGACTGAGTTTTGGGACAAACTTGTTTTGACGGATAAAGAATTTTCGGGCAGTGGCGGGTGAGGATATGGCAGACAGGTAAACTTCAAATGTGCTAAATCTCTTAGACTCAAACTGAGATTTGTAAACATTGCTTAGACGCACTGATCAGACAGTAAATCTAAGTAAATAGCCAAAAAGACACATACTCGCTGCGGTCTCTCTCTCTATAGATTTAAAAAAATTCTACCATCCAGCACTAAAATAACTTTGGTCCAGTCCTTTGTGCTCCCCATCATCGACTATGCTGATGTTTGTTACTCTGATCTTTCCCAAGAACTTCTAAACAAATTGGATCGTCTCCATAATAATTGCATTCGGTTCATTTTTGGCCTTCGTAAATACGACCTTATCTCTGCATACCGTTCTCAGCTTAAATGGCTGCCTATCCGGCTCAGAAGATCCCTCACATCACTTTGCACGCTCTTCACCATTTTAAAGGATCCATGTGCTCCCAATTACCTAAAAATATATTTAAATGTGTTGGGCAGTTCACACAGTCGTAACCTTCGAGCGTCCAAGAACTTATTGCTTGAAATTCCCTCACACCGTATATATACTGGCTTTATGTCCTCTTCTTACGCTGTCTCAACTATAAAGCTCTGGAACGCGCTACCGCTTGGGATTAAAAAGGTCGAAAGCAAAATGGCTTTTAAAAGAACAGTTCGGAAGTACTTCTTAGGATCGGACTTAATTGCTATTAATCAAATCTCATCACAGTGGTTATTATAAGGTTTCTCGTGTTCTAGACTGTTTTATATGTATTATAATATATATTAGTTTATTCAATTCAATCAGTATCTATAACAATATGTATTACTTAGTATGTACCTGTTTATGTATATAAATAGCAAAATGGTTTTCTCCTAATTATTTTTTTTTTTGTACTCTACCACAGTGCTGTCCTATTTGACCCTAAGGTTGACTGGTAGAGAATGCCTTGTGGCATTAAGTCCGCTCTTGTGCATGAAGATTAAATAAATAAATAAATAAAAATAAGGTATTTGACAACTAATAATAATAGTCCTCCTGACCGTTTTTCGGTCACGGCGGCCAATCTTAGCAGAGATTAACCAACTGCGCGAGAGATATTATAGTGCACAAGTGTGCGCGCAGGCACAGGTGCACTCTCTGTTCCTTTTACAACTAACTAGACACTGAATACAATAGACAAATAAAGTGAGTATGATATTTTTTTTCTTTTCACTTATCCTTAGAGTCCATCAAAATGGAGCCTAATCTTATAACAATCTAGCCTTGTATGGTCTATGAAAAAAGTGAAAAATATTTTACTGAAAAGTTACATCAATGTTCTAGCCAGCTAGTACACATAGGTAAAGAAGTCACAATTTATATATACTCTGAGAAATTTTAAGATTATGTAGTTTTAAAATGTTTTTGAAAGCGTAGAAATCCCTTTTCCTTTTGAACACGTTGGACACAGTCACACAGCAGCTAAACCAATTTGTCGGACACCACCAGAAGTAATTACTTTTACGCGATCCACTCCTCGCTAATTTACAGACGGTTTAGCAAACACTTTAACAAAGCTATCTCACGTCTACGTTTATCTGCTAATTCGTTTGATTTGACATCTTTGAGATAAACTCGAATCGTTGTTGCTTACATTTTATCTAATAGTCCAGGATTCTTCTTTTTTCTTATACCATCTTAAAACATCGGGAGAGTTGGAAAGGAATTGGAGAGGCCTTTGCCCAGCAGTGGAACAAAACAGGCTAGTAAAAAAATACCTCAGCTTCTTCTCCAAGGAGCTTCAGAGATTCGAGGATGGAACTTCAGGTAAAGACGCGCTCGTGCCTCGAAAAACACGTTAGGCCGTAGGTCCCGGCTGGCATTTGAAGATCTTTGACAGCCGTTACAGGTAAACAGTGGCCCGAATGTCTGACAACCAATAATATTTGTTAAAATATGTCATAGCTGGGAAAAGGCTAGGTAGATGATGATGCCCTGTGGCCCTGTAATCACCACTTCTTTGTTAATTTGTATTAACTGAGTAGGTACCTAAGTATCTAAATTGTGTTGCTTATCATTAACAGTACTATACATAGGAGTTTAATACATTAATAGTAGCTGGCAAACATCAAACGTAGGTATTAATTAATGTTATTGTTATTATTCAAAGAAATACAGGGGTGTAAAATAACTCAAATGCCAGCTAATTAATTACAGTCTTTTTATAAAATGTTTTTGGGTTTTACCTTAGAACTAGGTAACATTTAGAACATGATAAGTAAACACAAAGAAAAAGCGACCAACTCAACCCCTTCAAAGTTACGTGTAAAACTTGACATAACCACATTAGCACATTAACTAACGATTTAAAATAAAACAGGGGACCATTAAATCCTATTGATACTTTGAAAGCAGGTGGTGCGCGAAAATCGGATAGCTTTCACCATTTCGTAATGAATTGACGTCCCGCGGCCGGAGTGACCGCATACCCGCTAATCCACTGTGACAGGTACCTTTTAATTGTTTCGTACTCATTAATGGGATCAGACTAAATTAAAATATTCAATTAAGGATTTGATTGGTTAATGGATGGGAGATTAAATAAATGGAGATGCAAATGTATTTTTTACGTAAAATACGCGTTATGGACGTGGAGTTGCGGACACCAGCCCGTTATACAATACAAATATATGGAGGTGAAGATGGTGAATTAATCTGTGAGCTGTTATTACAGTGCTTAAATTGGATTTTGTGTACACCGATTAAAAGACTTTTTATTGTATCCAGATCCAGTACGATTAACGGTTATATCTTATCAGACTTGTGCAAGCTATGAAATGTGTATCAGCACGATTTCATTACCATCTAAATAGTTATATCATCCGCCGATGTGGTTGTCCACGATGAAATATATCTGTGGGGTCTATGCTGCAGCTCTAGGTCTTAAATCATGTTTAGAAATATACATAATTATATAGATAGATCTTCTTCATCCCTCAAAATCGAGACGTTATTATATATCTAAATTGATTGTTGTTGGATTGTTCGGTATAGAGGGGGTGAAGGGTGCGGGCGGCAATTATTGAGCAAATGTAATAGCGGCATTGTGATAGAGAGCGCACAGACGTAGAACCGCGCTGATTAGTGCGCAACAACGGCGTGGAGACGACATTCACACTATAAATATTGGTTGCGTTTAGCAAATGCAATAGCGCAATGTGTGAGGAAAAGAGTTAAAAGTTACTTAAAGACGTAAGTTACTTTTATTCGCAACTTGCAACTTGCTTTGGAAATGTACTTGGCACTATACTACCGTTTTTGGAATAATTTAACGCTCAAAGTAGATAAATAAAAATAGACTTAGTAATATACCTAAGTTCTACCGACAACTGATTCGTCTGTAAGTATAGGTTGAAAGAATGAAACGTGATCTTCGCGTATTTTCGGTGGTATAAGCACTATAAGCTCGCTTTTGGAATCGCGTGTCGCGTGCCCGCACCTTTTGCCACACACATCAGAACTCGAACGAGCTTTGATGCGCTTTTAAGCTCGCATTAGGGCACAATGTAGCGCAAGTGATAGAGCATAATATCCGAAACGATCAGCTTGTCGAACGCTAGTCTGAAACCACTCTTATGCATAGAAAAAATTGTTCGTCGTGGTAGTGTTACGACATCGTTTTTGTGAAAAGAAAACAACTGCCATGAAGCCATCAATGCGGCGCTCCGCTATCACGTTTGATCAAACCAGTACGGACATATCTGAAGGAGGCCCCGGACACCAGACAAGCTGCTGCTGATAGATATTTTTCTGAGATATCTGTAAATGTCCGGTGACTGCCGTCAGCCCCTAATTTGTATGTTTTATTTAACCGAAGCTTAAGGGTACGAACGCACTGACGGTGGCACTGCTTAGTGCCTGAAGCTTAGCGTGTATCGAAATAGCGTACGAATGAGTTTATTTTTTAAAGCGTGTGTAGGTTGACGCCTCTTTTTTCCCTCACAAGAAACGTGTTCGAGCTTTGGCAAGCACGCGCGCCCACTTCCCTGTATCAGTTAGCAAACTCAATTTTGTAATGCAGGTTCGAGCGAATAAGAGGCAGATATAAGCGTTCGAGATTTTTAAGGACAAAATATGGTGTGTGGCGACTGTAAAAGTTGAGTTTTGCACTGCATTAGCCACGATTCCCGCAAAAGTCGTAGCGACTCAAAAGAAAAACGTTACCACCGATAATTATCAAAACAAATCTTCATTAAAATTAAGGCAAATGACGTCTCCAAAGATTTGCCAGTCCTTGATTATATTTGCGTCGAGCCCCGGCCCCGCCCCCTTCCATCCCCTATTATATTCGCACTCAATGCCGTTACGCCGTAACTGCATTATTTACACAAACCATTATCTGTCTTCGTTTTTGAAACATAAAGGCCAATTTAATTTGACACGCAGTATATTATGTAAGCATATAATCCCGTTCTGTTTCGATTTGTCTATAAAATAATACACTTTGAGCTTTGTCTGAGAATCATTGGAAAGCAAGTGATGCTTTAGAATGAACGAATTTAATTAATTAAAATCTGTGCTTTGTTGATTGAAATATTTTATTTTTTAATAGATTAATTCATTGTTTTCTTGAATTGTATGGTTCAAGATAAAAAATGGTGAGTACATATTAGTTTTGGAGTAACTCGTAACTAAATACTTTAATAACACACTCGGTTCAATCTTCAGGTTAAGCCACGCTTGTCTAGGTTGGTCTGTGAATGGGTGACCATCCATTTTATACAGAGTTCTTTCCCACATCAAACAGTTGGTCTCGGCTGTCATTTGTAGACCTTTGACAGCAGTCAGCAGCTCGAAATTCCGATAACCAGTCCTACCAAGGAGATCGTATTGTGCAGATCAGATTGGCAGTTGCTCCATTTAATGCTGGTACACAGCAGCACCCAGTTAGATTGGAAACTGAGTCCAACATAGTTGGGTTTCACACAAAAATCAGCACAGCAGAATCATGTGGTACCAACAGATAAATTTGTTTGTTTGTAGCTTTAGGTATTTTAGGAAATCGATCATATTTTTTCAGCCAGTTATCTTTTTGTTTGGATATTAATATATCTATTAATTAAACACTGTTTTAAGCTATCGCTCGCTCGCTGTTTTTTCATATCTATTAATTATCTTCTCGCGTAACATCAACTCTAAGCTACTCTCTAACAAAACACCCTCTAACTGAAAATTCAAATAACAATACCACTGAATCCATGTTTGGACATCAACATAACCCTCTACAAAAGTTTAGACAAACAACGACCACGAACAAAACATTTCGTGCAAATGATACTGTTCAAAAACAGTTTCGTCATGTTTTGTGTTTTCGAGGGAAAACAATATCTCGATTTTTTACTGTCCGTGCATGCAGGCACAAACTTACGAACGTTCAGCCAGCATTTGTGTGCAGGGAACAATGCGAGGCGCGTTACTTGTATTGCTAAGAGGTTCTATTGTTTAATGCCACAATTAGCCACGAATTCTGCCCAGATGAAAGAAGCTGACCAAGTCGCCGACTACTGGGTACGCTGACTAACACGTTTTGATCGTTTTACCAATATTTAAACTAAATCGGTCAGTTGGGAGCCTTTTAGGGCGCTTTTTGGGGGCTTTTTGGGGCGTATTTTGCAGTAATTTTATTTATTTATTTATGCACACACAAAATACAAAAAAGGATAAAAACATCTGCAAGAGCTACATCTGCCAACAAACTGCTATGTAGTTTGGCAGAAGTAAAATGTAATGTATTTGACTTATGTTTGTAATAAACACTTTTTCATTTTTTTTTTTTTTTATATGCAATGCGAAGTGTTGGACTGCTGCGTTGGTCTTGTGGTCACAATTGCTACTTTGAGTAGCATTACTAGATCGAGTCAAGTGTTATTGGATTGTGCCATCAGAAATTACTCAGTAGCAGTTTCGATTTGTGCCTGGTTGACAGCAATAACTCACCCCCTAATGCATCGAACATTTAATAAGTTAATCCTTCGGCTTTATGACTTTTTAACCGACTACGGCAAAGCCAAAAGGAAGGGTAATGATTTTGGGTAAATAAGATTATGACTAATATTGCTAAGAGTATTAAGACACCTGTCTGTGCACTGAGATATAGCGCAACAATAATTGCGTTGATCATAAAATTTTATTAACTCTTTATATGGCAGAACGATCTGGCAATCGGAAAATGAGGGCAAATTGGCATAGGTATAATTGGTAGAAAATAAATTTTTAGATATTTTTTCCTTTTTTTTTATTTTTTGAATATTTAATGAGTGATTGATAAGTCTTTAAATAAGCTCTGTACAATCATAGAATACCTAACAGGAACAAATTATTTAATTTTTGAGGTGAAATAAATGGTGGGAAATATATTCCCTTTACCATATAAAGGGAAACACTAGGTGTTGCCAGCGGCTTCACCCGCTACAACTCCAAAATGATCCCACGGGAAGATAAAATCGGGATAAAAACTATCCTATGTGTTAATCCAGGTTATAAACTACCTGTGTACCAAACAAAAGTGCGATTTCACACATTTTTTTTACTTTTCGTTGTTATGACATCAGGGGCAAATAAACGGACAGTTACGAACCATTTTTCAAAAAATAAGATTTGAACACCACAGAATGTTAATTTTTGTAGTCTTTTGTTACTTCTACATAAATACCTACATAGAAACCTATATTTGTTTATGAAACTAGCTTATTTGTTGTCTCTGTACTACTAATTATATAAATTCTAAGCCAACACAACTAAAACACTTGGATATTCATAAAACCATAGTTTTAATATTGCGGCTGATATCTTAATTTTACCAATGTGTCATCCTTTTTTTTATCACCATCACCGCCATCGCCACCACCACCACCGCCATCACCACCACCGCCATCACCACCACCGCCACCGCCATCGCCATCACCGCTGCCACCACCACCATCACCGCCACCGCCATCACCATCAGCACCACCACCACCATCACCACTACCATCAACACTACCACCACCACCATTTACTATTTCAATCAGTTGCTTCAATTGATGAGTGGTGTCAATATTGGTGTGCACGATTATTTCGAAGATTTTGAGTTGTTCCAGCGCTTGCCACTCATCTCTGTGTTTAATGGCCACGTTAAATAACTCATTGACGACGTCTCTCGACTTTTTCAGCATGCTTAGAACGAAACCAGCTTTGTAGGGATTTTCTTCTCTATATTCTGCCTTTATTGGCTCTAGTTCCTTCATGACTTCATCGGTATCGTGCATTGTCTGCTTCACGAGTGACGCTAGTTTATTCTTCAAATTTGAATCTCTCTCATCTTCGGAGGCACGCCTGGACGCTTTGAAATATATTTTGTTGTGTGGTTTTTGCTTGCCCTGCCAATATCTACCAAAAGGCGATTTTATTTCTCTTCTCTTTGGCAATGTATAAGTCATCACACGCTCATACATTGCCGGTACTCTTCTTGGTTCTAGTTTCCATTTATAACTGTGACCTACACCGCTTTGTTGCAAGTCTATTAAATTGAGACTGTCACAGTGCTGTAAAACTAGTTGTATCGTATCTAAAATCAATAAAAAGGTTAATCAAATTAAATAAAGTGAAAAAAAAAGTTAAGAAAAACACATCATCGTAACTTGTCACACTGTTTTTTATTTAAGCAATGTTATTCAAATTCCAAGCAAATCCGATGCTTTCACACGTGAACACATAAAAATACCAAGGTACTTGGGAATCCAATTTGCATGATTCAATTAAAATATGTACTTACATAATAAAGGAACGAATATGACCATGTTACCATCCTAGTAGAAACTACATTACTAGAAACACGAAAATTAAATGAAGTATTTAACGACTATAAGATTACATTAATCAATTTATAATTTAATGTTTTAAATATCAACAACAACATGTTACCTAAATCTTTTCTTATATTCAATTGGTTCTTTTTCCAACTATGATCACTGTTGAACAAACAATGACACAGACAATATAATATACATAGAGAAGCATGGTACACGTTTGGATAATTTAATACGAACTCAAGCCACTATTTTGTTATTTTACTGTCTTTCCAAAATATGGTTTCCAATTGTGCCCACCTGATAATGCCATTCAAGTATAAATTAATGATCTCACAATAGCATAGTATTTTTCCGAAGATCAAGACTATTGGCCGTTTTGGGCGGGCAGCCACGGATGGGCGCGCACTGTCCAGCTTCGTGTATTCGACAAGAAAATTTGAATAGAAACAAGAATTATTATGAGTCTTTTTAACTTTTTTTCTACCATTTACAGTCATTATCGCTAAATAATTGTGGTTGTTTAGAAAAATTAAGTATAAATCAGTTTCTATCTTTCGATTTTGGTATTAAAGTTGTTACATATTTGCATCAAATCAAATAAAATAAAATAATTATTGCCATAAAAACATCGTACAAAATGTTTTTACATTTAGTGGATTAGGTGGGGGGGGGGGGGGAATTGTCGGACAGACAGACAGACACACAAGTGATTCTATAAGGGTTCCGTTTTTTCCTTTTTAGATACGGAACCCTAATTATACATTTTTATAAGACAAATAAGCGAGAGTTTGTTAATGTCGTGAGTGTGAGTGTGTATGTGTGTGCGTAAGTAAGATGTGCGTGAATGTGTTCAGGCTTGGTAGATTTGTTAGGAAGAGAACACTCTCCCATCCCAGCGACACCATAACCTGAGATACATAGACTTTAATTATTAATGAAACAATAATTAGATGTAGCAAAGACCCTGGGTAATCATCATAACTATTGAAATTCAGACTCAAACACTTATTTTTACCCGACTACGGCAAAGCCAAAGGAGGGTTATGATTTTGACTGGCTATGTATGTATGTATATATGTATGTATGTATGTATGTTTGTATGTATGTATGTATGTGTGTATCTTCATCTGTTCCCTCATAGCTTCTAATCTACTTATCGGAACTCGACATATGAGGTATCGTTAGAACCGTCTTAATTTTCCGCTGAACATAGGCTACGTGACGTGTCACAAAAAGCGATTTGGCGCCCTCTTGTGGTCAAAAAGTAAGGCTTAAAAAATAAAAATGGAGATAAACACGCCGTGTTTGGTATCATTTAAAAGGGCCTCACTTGTACATTTCCAAAATATTGCTCAAATTTTAAAACACGCCCTCTAGCGGACAAAAAGTCAAGAGTAAAAAAAAAAAATTAACACCAAAATTGTTTAAATAAAAAAAAGTAAAAAACTAAAACCCGACTACGACAAAAAAAACGACGCTGAAAAAGTATGAAACAAGATTTTCAGGATAGAACAAAAAGAAAAGCCGTAGTCACACGTTAGGTACCAACCTAAACACTTTAATACCGTGTGACTACGGTTTTTCTTTTTGTTCTATCCTGAAAATCTTGTTTCATACTTTTTCAGCGTCGTTTTTTTGTCGTAGTCGGGTTTTAGTTTTTTCTATTAAATCATTTACTTACAGGTGGAAGCAACGGCAAAATCGATGAGCCAGTCAGTTTTTATTGAGATTTATTTAAATTACGACGAATCGAAACACAACTGAAATTATAGAATACTAACTATATATTATCGCATGCTGACTTCGCATGCCGAAATATAATTATTATAAGTACCTAGATACCTATATCGAATAATGTCGATAATTTTTTTGATGATTCCATAAAAAAGTAGCAGTATTCCTCATCGACTTTTGTTGCTAACCGTACCTATTCAGATGTGTCAGAATTGTTAGCAAAGTGAGGTTGCGTACAAATTGGAGACCCGACTCCGGACACCGCCATACCAGATTATGAAAATGTATTTATCCGTCAAAAAGTGAAGCTATTTTGTCCGTTAGAAAACGCTGGTTGTGTTTACTTCATCAGAATAAATAAAGGAGTTATTCCAGTTCTCCTCCCCTTTTGAAGAAATATATTGCAAGCAAGTCATAATTATGTTCACCGTTAGTAGTCACTCAAGACGTGTGTGATTTATGGAGGAAAGAAGAAAAAGTCGTGAGGAAAGTTTTGTGTATGAATGTGGATGGATTGAAGACTAGAGGAAACGATGGATGGACTGTGTAAAGGATGATACTTATAGCAAGAAAGAAGGTGTTTGATGAGATTACGAGTAATAGAAAAGTATGGAAGAAGAATACTACTGCAGGGCCGACCCCAAATTAATCGGGATAAAGGCAAGTGAATGATGAGTAACCAGTGGGCCCAGTTGACCAAAGACTCTATGTTCACAATAACGAACCATTTATTGTCTACTGTACGTGCTGTAACTACCTAAATAAGCTGTTGGCATTTAAATATGGAAGGCACAATATTTTTGCAGATAATCATTTCACCGGAACGAAGATCGCGGGGCTCAGCTATTATTGTATAATTTATAACATCTATTGTGAATTGTGCCTATTACAGGATTTGATTCTACTTTGAGCCTAGTTTTTTTTTATACCTACCTAGTTCGTAATAATACGACTTTCAAAATAAGTACTATAATTCGTGAAAACGCTTAGGGGAGGCAAAAATAACTTATAAAAGTTGCTTCATATACCTATACATATTAGTGCTAAGTAGTGATTATACCTATATTAAAAATATAGTCTCTCCCGTAGCCGCCCCACAGCCAAAATACATCTATTTCTCGTTTACCTACACTCCATTGTTTATTTTAACCAAAAAAGTTTTTAGTTTTCCATTGTGATGCTTTTTTGTTTGTTGCGATACCTATTCGAATGTTGCTGCTAAAAGTAGGGAAGGGTTCAGTATGTGATCGTGAATCTAATCAATCAATGTGTGGGGACAAAGAGAGGGTTATGACGTCATGTGATTTTCTGCTGTAATTTTCTTTTTATAGTTTATAAGTTAATCATTGGAAAATTACGTCACTGTGGTGTGTGTTCCGATTATCTGATGATAAATCTTTAATAGTAGGTACGGCCGAACAAGCTATTTTGCTATTTATTGCCACACAAGTGTGATGTAACATGAATAAAATCTACGAGTATAAATACATTGCATGTTAAACCCAGCTGTATAGCTAGTCCAATAAGAGCGAGTTTTCGAGGAAGTGTACCTATTCAAAACAAATTACTACTTTTCTACAGGGTGTAATCGAAACCTTCACGGAGCCGAAGCCGTCAACCAATCATTATGTACATCAAACTAGGACTTAGTTTGATGTTCATAATGCCTACGCAAAAATTATTGCTGGGAAACGACTTTTTTAATTTGAGGCCAAAAATCACATTTTACGGTAAAACTCTATAGGTAACACTCACTCTTAAAATATTGGGCTAGTGGATGCTTTGAATAGGAAACGGGTTATGAAGGTGATTTAATTAAAGTTATTAACTGAAAATTTAGTATTTACAAAAACAACTGAAAAATGTGGAACTTTGACCCCCAATATCTCTAAACGTAACTAGGGGTTCCCACTTCCCAGGTACGGTCTAGAACAAAAAAAATATCGCAGTGACCACGAGAAAAAGTGCTCTTCCTTTATATTCCAAGGAATTTTAAAGTACTGCGTAAATACATTGCTTTCATTTAAAAATAAACTGCATTGGAAATGCGGATAATGCGATTGCGTTACTCAATCACCCTGCATGTAAGTTCACTTTTGACTTGTGACTTTTAGATTTAGAAGATCCTTTCTTACCCTCCTATTATTATAAAACTTATAATGACTACAATATGATTGGAATACCTAGTCTAAAACAAACAATTTATAATCTGGTACACAAAGAACAGTTTATATACCACCCCCGCATATTGAACCTTCTCACCGCGTGTCGCCTGCACCGAGCCATGACGTCATCAACTAATGCACTAGCGCCGACCTCATCTAGACACAGGTGGCGTGGCTGTAGCGTGGCACCGCCATGACACCTGAGAAATAATTACCGTGCGGAAAAGATGGGATGCGCCTTCTCATTATTTAAGAAGATGCTACACAATGTGTGCTGCAAAATACACATGTGTTTTGTATTGTCTAGTGAATATAGTGCAGCGCTATTTTTCGCTTCGAACGCGGCTTGAAATGGAACAAAACACTTTTGAAAGGGGTAAATGGGAATCAACGTCGTTAGACGAACAGACTGTATGCAGAATCTGAATAGTAAGAAATATTAGGTGTTTCTTTTAAAATAAAGAGATACCTACTAAGTTTGTTTGTGATTTAAAATTCAAAATTGTATAATTATTTTGTAAATGCATGGAATATAAGGCTTTTTTATTTATTTACTAGCTGAACCCGCGCATGCGTTGCAATGCGTTTTTCCTACCTACCTATCTACTACCCTACCTACTACCCTACCTACTACCCTACCTACTACCCTACCTACTACCCTACCTACTACCCTACCTACCTACTACACTACCAAAAAAAAAAAAGAATCAAAGAACCTTCTCCTGGTTCTTAGCTACCTCCCTACCAATTTTCAGCTAAATCCGTCCAGCCGTTTTCATGCTATGTCGTGACAACGGAAAACGGGTTTTTTTTTTATATATATATATATAGATAGATTTTATAAGTTTGTTTGTAGGGTTATGGGACATCTCGCCCACGAAAAATATGGCCCGCGGGCCAGATGTCTATTTCTTAAAATGGACATATTCAATCCTCGCACCCCCAATTCCTTTTATTGCGTTTAGTGCTGTTAATTGAATGATTAATTATTAATTTTATACAAATCTTTAGATGAAGACGGCGCTATTTCATTTTATCTTACTGCTTACAAACTTTTGTACGATAGTCTACTTAGAACAAGTCTTAGTAAAAGAAACAAGATATTTATTGCAACGTGGTTATCATTTAATATTGAGCTGACTGAACATAACAGCCTACACAAAATTTATTATGAACTTTTAAATTTTATGTTTTTTTTTATTATCCGAATTATTATCACGTTGACGAGTTTCATCTTTACGTTTATGGGAGCCGGAGCCCTGTGTCATTTTTTTCAAATGTACGTCCACGAGTTGGCGCAACAGATTCGATGTATCAACGTTGGTGTGAGCGATCAGTTCGAAGACTTTTAGATGCTGGAGAGACTTCCACTGGTCCTTGTGCTTCACCGCCACATTGAATAACTCATCCATAACGTTCTTGGACTTCTTGATCATACACAGAATGAAACCCACCTTGTATGGCCACTCGTCCCGATTTTCCTCCCTTATCTCTTCAGTTTGTTTCATCTTCTTGTGAGTATCCCTCATCGTCTGATCGACAAGATTCGCTATCTTCTGCTTCAAATTCTGGTCTTTCTCATCTTCATAGCCCCGCGGTTGTATTCGGCCTTGCGTGTGATGCACTTGCTCGTTCAATAACCAATACTTGCGAATAGGCTTCATAGGTACGGTATCTGATTTGAATTCAGCGAACTTAATTGGTCCTGGTACATATTTATATTCTTCCAAATTGGTTCGTGCTACAGGTTTGTGTTCAGACTCATGTGGTAGATCTATTAAGTTCAGGCATTTACATACCTGTATGAATATTCCTATTGTACCTAGAAAATCATAGAATATTACGTATTTTGTGTAGGGGCTGTAATCAAAATTATAATTTTATGTACTTACATAGTATTGAAGCAAGTTTTACCGAACAATTGTTCATTGTTAACAAGGTGTCACTGCATTAACGAATCTTTGAAAAGAGCTGTTAACTAACTGGTAATTAAATGTTTTAAGCATGGAACATTAAAATTAATTAATCGTTTCTGGGATAGTAAACTGAAATTTTATTTATATGTACTAGCACGTTTCTACCACGTGAGCTGGAGGTTTATAAATATACAGATGACGATAGCCGTAGGTGCGCCAAATTTGAAACACTGAATGAAACCACTTAATAAGAACAGACCATCATTCCCAGTTCTCACTTAGATTGACCAAAGATGAGAGGTCGTGCTCTATTGAGATTTTCAAGCAGAGTTCTTTATCAGTGCTATTAATTCCATCTGCCTCATTGGTCTAGCGGTCGCAAGCGCTAAGCAGTCACGCTTACGACCAGCAGTTGTGTTCGGTCTTGGGCTCAATTCCCAGATCGGGCAGTGTTGAGTACACTCAGGGCTGCATTTACGGAGACGGTGCGCGTTTCACGGCTCGTTTTGCTTTGCTGTCTGCAATAAATTCAAATTCCTATGCAGTAATGTATGTCAGCGTTTACAGAGAAGTGATTTTACGCGCGTTGGCTTGAAATTTTACCATAAATACATAGATGAGATTGAGAAAGTCCAGCGAAAGTTTCTGCGAGCCATGCACTATAGATGCCATAAAACGTATTTATCGTACTCTCAATTATTGGATAAATATGGGCAGGTCAACCTTGAGTCTAGACGTAAGTATCTAGAGGCCTCTGTACTGCATGGCATTGTTCATGGTGTTTTCGATTGTATTGATCTCACGAGCAAACTTTGTTATGTAGTCCCACGCACCGTTAATACCCGTAGTACCCGTGCTGGTACCCTATTTGCTGTCAATTCCTGTCGAACTAATTCTGGTTTACGCTGCCCTGTCCGTCGAATGGTTGAATCCTATAATAGTAATTTTGTTAATATTGATATTTTTGTATGCTCAAAATCCAAATTTAAATCCAATGTCATGAAAGTTATTATGAACTAATAATGTTATTAGGAATGTGCAATGCAATGGGCCTCATCAGAAAGCTCAAAGTCACCCAAAGGGCAATGGAGAGGGCTATGCTCGGAGTTTCCTTGCGTGATCGAATCAGAAATGAGGACATCCGCATGAGAACCAAGGTTACCGACGTAGCCCGAAGAATCGCCAGACTTAAGTGGCAATGGGCAGGGCACATTGCTCGCAGAACGGATGGCCGATGGGGCCGAAAAGTTCTGGAATGGCGACCGCGAACCGGAAGACGTTGCGTTGGAAGGCCTCCCACTAGGTGGACCGATGACCTGGTCAAGGTTGCAGGAACCCGCTGGATGAGAGACGCACGGGACCGGTCAATGTGGCGACGCCTGGGGGAGGCCTATGTTCAGCAGTGGACGTCTTTTGGCTGAAATGATGATGATGATGATGAATGTAAGCTAATCTAGTTTTAATTATTTATATGTTTGTTATTTATTTTGTTATTTGTTTGTGTTTATTGTTATTCTACTGCCTAGCAATTGAATTGAATCAATTTGAACTGTTAATTTTTAATTTAATTTATTTGCATGATGCTAATCTGGATTTTATTATTTATTTTGTTACTTGTTTGTGTTTATTGTTACTCAACTGCCAAGCAATTGAACTGAATTATTTTGAACTTTTAATTTAATTTATTTGCATGATGTAATTAATATTTAATTTATTTTACTTTTTAAATTGTTATTGTTATTAATGTGATGTAATTATTGTTATTGTTTTTTTTTTGCCTATCTAGTGACACTCATTATCATATTTTCATTTGTTAATATGCGGATAATGTAGTGGGCTGCAATATTGTTATTTTTTTAATTTATTTTTTGCCTGTTTCAACACTGTATATTGTAGCTGTTTATTGTCCCTGAATAAATAAAATAAAAAAATAGAAATGCAGCATTGTACGCTGCGTTCAACGCTACCCCGCTGCGTTGTGCAGCGTTGCAGCCAGTCAGTTCCTCATTTACTGAGGATTTATTGTACGAAGATGCGACGGAATGTACGATGTTGCTTACGAAGTAGCGTGGTGCGAAGGGGCACGTGCTATGCCGCGTGCTCGGTCCATCGGCATCGCTACGTTTCACACCCCGCTTCTCCGTGAACAAGCAATAAGGAACTGCGTTGCGTTGAACCCCGTGATCGTGTTTCTTTACTACTGGCTATTCGTAATTTATAACTGTCTATTAAATATTGAAGTTTATTGCCTGTCATCGTAGCCGCCCCTTTGAACAACAATAATTTTGATTCGAGGTTTTGGAATAAATCTGCGAAAAATTCTCGTCATGTTTCTTCTAGCTCTAACGAAATTAGGGGCTCCTGCCTTATCAAAAAGTGTAAAAAATGTATTTCAACCACAATTTAAAAAATGTCACGGTGTATTTGGAATAATGGATACGCTTCAGCAAGAAAAGGTATTGAAAAGAGTTAGTAAATAATGTGTATGTCCCTGTCCTAGCTGAAATAAAAAACTAAAAATATTTTTAGTTTTCACAAAGAGGCCTCGAAGAGTGACTCTAGATTATATAATAAGTGTTGTGGAATCAGTTATTGAATTTGTAGCCTTGTTCTATACATCCCTGGTTTCACAGTTAGTGCCGTTGGTGGCAATATTTGGTTTATTTCTTATGTACTACACTGATTCACATTGGGCTTGGATAACCATAGTTTCATGGTCTTCCTGTCCTTGCATTCCATCCTATGTCAACCGCCAAGCTATCATATTTTCCTCCTTTAGTTAAATGTAAATTCTGCCTTCAATTTCAGCCAGATCACTTTTCGTTGTCCCAAGTGACGAGTGAGCACCACAGCTTAGCCCTGGACGTTATCAAGCAGTACTACTTGAGTGAACATGTCTTGGTTCAGTCGCGAAACATGGACATCTCTAACGACTCTGCACTTGATGAATATCTTGTTGGTTTGCTTAAACAAGGTACAATAACATCGTTCATTTATCTTTATAAGCCCCCGCGTTAGCTTCCCCACAATCATTGATCCTGTCATCATCATCATCATCATTTCAGCCAAAAGACGTCCACTGCTGGGCATAGGCCTCTCCCAAGTGTCGCCATATTGAATGGTCCCGCGCGATTCGCTCGCATTCAGCAGATTCGTACGAAAAACGAATGCATGGTTTAACTATACAAATAATATTGTTGTATGTACACACGGCTACACATCAAGCTATACAAAACCAGTTAATCTTGGCCTCACTTTACTAGATCTTTTCGCACAATGAACAATCAGATTATACTGGTTTTGTATAGCTTGATGTGTAGCCGTGTGTACCTACTTTCGAAATGTTATTTCACTCTAAATCATTCGTACTTAGACCAAATCCAGGTCATTTTTTCAGAACCAAATATTTGTTTCATTTTATGATGTTCCCAGCAAACTGCTTAACAGTTGATCGGCGGGAAATTAGTACCTGCAACAAGATCTTAAGCTCTTCGTCTATGAATCTATGATTAACAGGAAACTCGCTGTTCGCTAGAGCGGACGACGGCTCGATAGCAGGACTGTGCGTCAGCTTTGCCAGCAGCCCCGTTGACCCTAGAAACTTACGGAACTTTGCCTTCTACAGACAGGTAAACAAATACGTAGTACTGCTTTTAACTTTTTACCCGCCTGGCCAATGAAACTTGGGAATGGTTTTTCACGCCTAGTAGGTGTATCATTTTTAGTCGATGGTCTTCAGTCTGTAATGTCTATGGTCAGCAGTAGTCTATGATATAGAATGGGAGACAAGCTGATGTGCGCTTGTCCCTAATACAGTTATTAATAAAATACAAGGAGTCGCCTTATTTCAAGAACCCAGAAGACCCAAATACAACAGTAGGAGGCGTGGATACAGAAGACGAAGAGTGCAATTCCCCTCCCCCCCTCCGGTCCGACCAAATCCGCAAAGTAACGCTTGATGAAAAATTGCATCATCTTCGTTCTTTATATTTACAGGATCCTAACACCAAAGATTTCCTATACTTCACGGCGAAATTGCAGGAAACGCCAAATCTATGGGATGTTTTCAAACAACAGAAAGTTTATGAGGTAACAACTTTAACTATAGTTTTGAAAATGACGATTTTCTATACAAACTTTCATCCCCTATTTAACTCCCGAATTAAATTTGGAAAAATCTATCCTTATTCCTTGTCTACATTACAAAGGGAACCTCTGTACAAAATTCCAGCCTTCTAAGTCTAAGGGTTTGGGCTGGGCATTGATGAGTTAGTCAGTCAGGACTTCTCTTTTTATTTTACATAAGTTTAATAAAATCGTTATTACATAAATGCTCCTAAATTCCAGATCAAAATGATAGCTGTTCTCCCAGAATTCCGAAGGCAAGGCTTAGCCGTATTCATGGCAGAGAAGAGCAAAGAGCTAGCTCAAGACCAAGGCTACAACGTCATTCGTATGGACTGCATCAATCCTTTCGAGTAAGTATAGCTTGCAAGCAAAAAATACTTATAGGTCTTGATGGGAACTGGTTTGGACAAGGACTAAAGTAATTAGCGCCCTCTGGGCAGGTAACAGCCAAACGCAAGTGCATGGCTACTTTATCTGTGCCTTTATTCGTACAGACGGCAGCACATCACTACAATCTGTCTTTCTTAAGGACGCTAAAACATTTTTCTACAAATAACAGTGGTTTTCAGGTACCATTTTAACGTATAAGCAATCATAAATGTGAAGATATCATGGTCTTAATTTAAAGATAATTTATTCATCTCCAGATTGGCATCAGATAAATTGTATGACGTCATACAAAAAAATCGCACAAATACGTTTTTCCCATCACAATAATCGCAGAAAATGTAAAAAAGTAGGGTCCGAATAGGTACCATTATAGGTAAATTTACAGCATATTATATCTCCAAAATTATTATAAATTGCGGTACTTAGAGTCCTTTAGATGTTGAGATATATTTTTTTTGTTTATACAATTTTTTTTATTCAATTATTAGCTATAATAAAAACATTAGCCAATTTCTTCATACATTTTTCGCTCCCGGTTCATCATTCCGCGCTCAGCAGCGCTAGTGGAAGGACGGGTGTATCGCTCTCTCGCAAAAAATACGTACGATAAACGTGATAGAAAAAGATTCTATGTTGTCGGTTACCACGGCAACCGACGACCGACGACGACCGGAAGGAGTTGATACTTTTTAGGACTGAGATAAAAGTAAGTACGAGTTTCATACTTTTATTATTAGTATGTGATTTAGAAATTATGTTGGGTACGACCGGGATTTGGATGGGTGGGGTTAAGCAGTTTGTTGACAAGGTTCAGAAATGGATGGGTCAGGTCAAGCTGTCGACGGTGAGGTTTGGAAGTGGATGGGTAAGGTCAAGCTGTCGGGGGTGAGGTTTGGAAATGGATGGGTAAGGTCAAGCTGTCGGCGGTGAGGTTTGGAAATGGATGGGTCAGGTCAAGCTGTCGACGGTGAGGTTTGGAAGTGGATGGGAAAGGTCAAGCTGTCGGCGGTGAGGTTTGGAAATGGATGGGTAAGGTCAAGCTGTCGGCGGTGATGTTTGGAAATGGATGGGTCAGGTCAAGCTGTCGACGGTGAGGTTCGGAAGTGGATGGGAAAGGTCAAGCTGTCGGCAGTGAGGTTTGGAAATGGATGGGTAAGGTCAAGCTGTCGGCGGTGAGGTTTGGAAATGGATGGGTCAGGTCAAGCTGTCGGCGGTGAGGTTTGGAAATGGATGGGTAAGGTCAAGCTGTCGGCGGTGAGGTTTGGAAATGGATGGGTAAGGTCAAGCTGTCGGCGGTGAGGTTTGGAAATGGATGGGTAAGGTCAAGCTGTCGGCGGTGAGGTTTGGAAATGGATGGATCAGGTCAAGCTGTCGGCGGTGAGGTTTGGAAATGGATGGGTAAGGTCAAGCTGTCGGCGGTGAGATTTGAAAATGGATGGGTCAGGTCAAGCTTTCGACGGAGAGGTTTGGAATTGAAATATTTCATTTTAAGTAACTACTTATTTCACATGGAGCAAAATAACCAGTGGAGAAAGTATGGGCACGTTTTTGTTCTAAATCAAAGTCACTAATATACTGCGGGGGGAGAGGTACGTTTTGGACTCTGTGATTGGTAGACGAACTGACAACCAAATGACAACTCATTCTCTAGGGATTCCTTAAAAGTAATTGAAAAAGTATCGATATCGAGAATTGTTTGACTTATTAGTATTATAACGATTTGTTTGCAATACAGAGATTACGGGTTCGATTTTGAAATAAAACAGGTAATTATTAAACTTAGAAGACTGTAATTAAAAAAATATAATATATTTACCTACTGGTTTTTAAAATGGATTAGTTTTGAATATGTTTGTCTTATAATATAATCTATTTGTATTATTTTTCGTAATAAATGTCAGTCGAGTACTCGAGTATCAATATATGTTTTACTACACATGAAGCTAAATCAATTAAATGGTTAGTCGATTCTACGTCAAATTGGTGAAAAAAAAGTAAAAGGACCTCAAATTAGTTCAAATTAATTTTGTGTGTTAAGATCATGATATCACGGGGGTAGCAAAGAGGGGTTAAAATTTCGGTCATTTTTTGCCTAGGACGCTCCGTTTTCAAGATATTTGTATTTAACTTATTTTGGTACAATAATTTAAAACGCCTATAACTCGGAAACGGTGCATCGTAGGACCATGCTTCTCGGACCCTAAATGGTGTATTTATGGCGCAGGTTAACCCGATACTGCAATAAAATTGGTAGGTAATAAAAAAAAATTAAGTCCTCGTTCCATAGCTAGGCTACACAATCCAAACAATTTTTTTTTTTATCCCTATCGTGTCAGTTTTTCATAGGCCTTTGCCTCCGTTTTTCTGCAGGCACGCCACTACCAGCAATGTGTTCACATGCCGATGCGCATATTGGCCACCTTTACTCCTAAACTAAAATTGATAACGTCTGTTCCATACCTACACTGGCCTATATAAAAACATTTAAAAAAACATAATTGTCTCGGATTGCAATAATTCAAATAGATTCCAAGCAACGCGTCCAAATTTTGTGTAAAAGGCAGGCAGAGATATCATACACTTACATTTTTTACTGTTATGTACAAGTTTATGCCAGTATTATAAACATTTGCGAGTAAAGCCAAGGGAATAAGCATGTTTGAAAATATAGCAATAATGAAACAAAAAAAATATAAGGTATTTTAAGAACTTATATTTTAAATTATATCGATACCATAAACCGTCGCGATACTACGAACTCGAACATCACTATCATGAAAGAAAGAGACAACTGCATTAGTGCAAATCAGTGTACCAGAAAGAGACGGCAATTATATGATTCTTTTTTCATTGTTTTGATCAAATTGAATAGAAAACCACATGACTGTGCAATGTTATCCCATCTTTTGTGTAACTTGAAGTTGTAGTACACTTTCCACACCATTTAATTGCACAACTAGGCATTATTTTTCGATAAAAATGCTTTCAAAACAGGAGCGCGTGACGTTCGTGCGTTAGCCTACAATTTTTGCGACTGAGCAAAATATCGCCGCGTACGCTTGATATAGCGTATGTTTAGCGCCCGCGGTAGCCCCCGCACGCGCTCTCCACTGGTTATTATTATTATAATATTATAATCATATTTTACAGTAAAACCTTCCTTAAAAACACAATATGCATTTATCAACGAAAATCCGAATGATATCGGATCAGTAGCTTTTGGGAAAATCGCGGATACATACAAATACAGCACCTTCTTTTTTTTCGACTCGGTTGAAAATACTAACCTACTTATCATGACGACGATACTAATAATTAACAATTACCAAATGCGTTTTCAAAGTTCCAAGTAATCTACCAAATTCTATTTCAATACAATTAAAAAATAATATCAAAGATCAAGATTATTTATAGGAGGTATAAAACCGAGCGCTATTGTGAGACCTTGCTTTGAGCGACTTTAGTTACCTAAACATGAGTTGATCGAAAATGTAACAGCGTCCTTAATTTCAACTTTATCGTTAAAACATTGAGGTTCAAGGTTGACTGGGAAAACTTGACAGTTTCGAGTAGCTTGATGTGCTAGTGGACGTACTTCGTGGCATTAAGAGCGGTTTTCGTAGTTCAAATACTGCTCCTGTTGTGATGTAGACTGTATAACGTACTTACCTATAGTGTGGGCTGGGCAAGCTTTTGATTTTCCGGTTTATGATTGACCTATAACCACTTACAGACCTACAAAGAATCAAGATTACAGAATAACAGAACTAATAAATATCCAGTATCGGATAAGTGGTCTGTAACCTTGCTCGATTATAAATACCTTGTTGAATATTGAACGGTTAACTAACCTGCGCATAGGTAACTTCTTATTTACCTAGGTACTTCGACATAGTGTAAGTATTGTTTATTACATAATTGTCAACTCGGCCTATCGAAGTCCACAACTGCAAGAGCCTCTGTTAAGCTGCACCATAGCATGGCAGTACTTTACTGTTAAAACCATCTAATTCCTTAAAGTGACAAAAGTCGGAGATGGACCGTGTTGCACCGACCCTAAATAACATGGGTCAAGGGCAGGAAGTTGATGATGATGATGATGAGGAGATGGACTCGTTGTATAATGATTGGTCCTCGGCAGCTCTGCATACAGAGTGGTGAAAGTTGCCTAGCAGTGGCACAATGAGCTACGCCTTTAACTCTCTACCAAAGTTTATAACTGACCTGCCGTACAGGAAATTCTGCAAAGTTCTGAAAAAGTGGCTTGTTTCACATAGTTTTTATTCCGTAGCAGAATTTTTAAAGTTATCTAACTGTAAATCCTACCAATATCGGAATGCATTATAAAACCTTAATTATAAATATTATAGGATGCTGTGTTTGTATATTTAAAAATATTTTAAGTACTTAGATTAATTCTTTGTTTTGTTTCTCTCTCTGTTTATGTTGAAAATGTCGTGTTTGTTTATTTTCTAGTGTTTGTTTGTTTATTTTCTGAAATGCAAAATTTATTTTATGCTGAGTATGTTAAACTAAGAAATACACTTAGTTATCTATACTAATATTATAAAGAGGTAAAGTTTGTGTGTTTGTATATTTGTTAAATTGTAGGTAAGGGGTAATCTCGGAATAATTATACTGAACCGATTTTAAAAATTCTTTCACCAATAGAAAGCCACATTATTGCTGAGTGTCATGGGTTATATAAAAAACCGGAAAATAAAAAGGCTTTTACGTGGTAGTCCGTTTTGCAAAGTGAATCGGAGAAAAAACGGTCGAATGAAAGCGTTTCTTACGAACGCTGCCTTAACTATGAAAAAAAGGATTATTAACATTATGCCCAACGAAGTGGGCACGGGTCAGCTAGTACCTAATAGGTATATTGCTTGTTTCACAGTTACTGTGTTCCGATGTTCTGAACCAAGCATTATCATTATCATTAATGTTTGCATGCCAACTCTATGGCGAAATGTGTCATTGCACTACATAATTATAATTTTACCATCTTGTATAGGTACCACATTTGTTGCAAATAAATAATTTTGACTTTGACTTTGAAAAAAAAAAGGAAACAAAAAAAACTTAACAAGTGGTATTTGTAGATCTTAATAGATAGTGAGTAAAGAGGCCTCCGGATGAAACTTGATAGCCATGACGAAAACAGTGGAGAGATTTCCTATACTAAGGCAGTGGTCCGACCGCCGACGATGAACGAGAAACGAGTAGAACTAGAAACTATAAACGAGTTGGCGATCAGCGGGAAACGAGTGTGAAGTTTCGATAGTTTTGTCGCCGGGCTATAAGCGGGTGTGCAAGTGCGACGAGCGATTACTCACGCCACTCGCCGGCGGGCGCTCAGTCCTGTGCAAACCGCAAGCGAGCATCGCTGAACGACATTCACTGAGCGAGTTTATTTTTTAAAGCTCGTCGCTCAGCGACTAAACGAGTAAAGCAAACGTCGCTGGCAGTGTGAACAGTCAGAGAGCAACTTTTAATATACCTATGCATCTCTTTCGTTTTCACGGAATGTACATTTATTGTGCGTTTCATGAAAGAAAATCGCCGATAGTTAGTCGTTTTCTCGCCGGCGGTCGGACCACTGCCTTACTCAGCATAGGGTGGCAAAGGTTAAAGAAAAAGAAGTGAGGCCTTTGTATCAGCCCAAAAAAGGGTCTCTGTTCCCTTAATTTTCTTAACACTAAACTACTAAAATAACCTCATTTTTCCCCAGTTACAAGATCGCAGAACGCTGTATGCTACAATGTATAGTGAAGTTCCCACTGCACAAAGTACGTGGAGTGAACGCCCCTTTCATAAAACGAAGTTCTGAGTTCAACCGATGCGTTCGGGTCTACGTCGATGCAAGATCACAGCCCGATGTAGACCGCACAACTGTCAGGAGCAGGCAGCAAGATCTTGAGAGCCTTATAGAATGACCTTGGGAACCTCATAGAATGACCTTGAGAGCCTTATAGAATAACCTTGAGAGCCTCATAGAATGACGTACCTAGTTAAAGGAATAAATATGAATAAGTATTTTATTTGGGAGTCAAAATACATGATGAAGATGAGTGGCCACTAGATAGGTATGTTGTTGTTTTATTTTCGACTGTCACGGGATAAGGGGCGTCAGTAAGCCTGGAAAAAGGACTTTTTAACAGCGATTGAAAAAGACAAAAATGTATTGAATAGATGTAAGGCCGAAATGCTGGTGTCAAAGTCGTAGTAGAGTAGGTAAACCACAGAATACATTCATAGTTATTATTCTATAGAAACACAAAACACTGAAAAGCAATTACTAGTTGTTTCAGACTTCATGTTCCTCTGAGGACTTGATTGCTATTTGTTATTCTAAGGGCAGTTATCTATCTATCTATATATATATATATATTATAAATAAAAAGAGAAATCCTGACTGACTGACTCATCAAAGCCCAGCCCAAACCCTTGGACCTAGAAAGCTGAAATTATTTTGCACACAGGTTCCCTCTAAATGTAGACAAGGAATAAGGAAGGATGTTTCGAAATTCAACCCCTAAGGTAGTTAAATAGGGGATGAAAGTTTGTATGGAAAATCGTCATTTACACGCGCAAAAGCTGGTCATGCATATTCTACGACTGCACTGCCTCAGTTACTTTTTAACCGACTGTGCCGAAATATAAACAAACCAAAAACATATCCCTTCTACGTAAGATCTAAGGACCACAAAGGTTTAACGTCTCTACAATCGATATGTGATAAATACAAACAACGACCTCTTTACTTTATGAAATGTTTATTTTTTTTTTTTTAAACAAATGTTATTATCACAATATTATTGCTTCGAGATTCTTAAGGCTACTAATTAAGACATCATCCAACTTATTTAATTCATCAAACATTGTAAATTATAATTATCTATATATGTTTACATTTATCAATTCGTAATACATAATAAGACAATAATAATCAGTACTTTTGGTTTGAGTTTCCAAATAAAACACAATAATAATGACTTCGTTTTAGAACATAATTTATGTATACAGATTCAATTGGCTTTTCAACACTGGTTAAAACACAAAGAGGTTAAAACACAAAGTTACAGATAAAGATTGTAAATTATATGATAAAATTGGTGCTAAGACCAATCTATGTCAGACATCGCGAATCCCTCAAGCTATGTCAGTCACCGGGTGAAAAATAGTTAATTCAGAAACAGAAATAAGTCAATAGAGTCAATAATTTTAATGCGCGTTGTCATTTGCACTAAGCGACCATTTGAATGAATGCCTGAAAATTATTCTGCTGTTGTATTTGCAACTTTTGGCGCTTTACCCAACGGCGTTTTATCGGGGCAATTATTTAAATTTTCCCCTACTTAACAGTAGGGGAAAATTTAAATAATTGCGCCGATTGCCCGTGTTCATTGACATGAACACGGGCATTAAACTATGGGTCCAAAATAATTCAGACTAAACGATAATAAATAGACTCATAAGCTTATTACAAGTTATTAATGAATTCATCGTTAACGAATACATAGGTACACATTAACCCAATCACGTGGTAATGAGATTTGATCTCTTATTGGCTTAGTAATGTAAACTCTTATCTTAAGTCTAGTCTAATTGCGTAGATAAGGATTGATGATGGTATTGATAAACCATTTGTCTGAGAAACGAAGGTGATCGCCTTCTGTTGAAATTAGAACTATTTTGCCTTCCTTTTCCATCTTCTTGAGGCCTAGGAGATCCTGAAATGGAATTTATAATCAAATCTTAATTTTATATTAGATGTCAATGAAAATAGCACAAAAAAAAACAAATAGGCTGAAGGAAGTCAGATAGACAAAAATAATCTCTACTGCTCTACAAATACAAGACATAATATTAAATAAATATAATATGTAAATTGACATTGTGAACTTTAAACGACGCAACAGGCGGATCGCCAATCGAGCTCCTAATCGCAGAGACCTCAATCTTAGGGCCATATTAAGTTCGTTCTCAGAATGTTTCTAAGTGAAGAAAACAATGGTGCAGGTAGTTTGGTGGTTTTACTTCATGGTAAAACACTGCATTTTTTTTTGTTGTATACCTTCTTCCCTTCAAGTCAGATGGTCAAATCATAACCCACAAATTCTAACAGATAGTAAAGCATCTTTAAACAAAGCTACAAACCTCCTTATAAACCCTGGTCTCATTCATCGGCAACATCTTCTTCGACTGTCCCGCCTCATAGAAGCCGAACCACTCAGTCTCCCTCGGCTGCACGATGGTGTCATTGTCAAACTTGACCAGCACGAAGTGATCCAGATTGTTCAGGTTCTGAATATACGTCTGGTTCACGGAGACCTCGTTGTTGATGTCGGAGAGGAAGATCGACTTGTGTGTGTAGGTGTCCTCGTTTATGGGATCGTGCCAGTATGTCGCTTGGACTAGGCTGTGTTGGACCCATCTGTAATTTTAGTTGAAGTTAGTATGTTGAAATTGAAATGGAACACAACATGATCAACACATAAAGATGGATACATCTTGGGAAGCAGCGTATTTCCATCGAACTTCCACTATAGATCATATCATTCGGGTCTACTTATGAAAAATGAGAAAGATATAAATAGTAAGATATGTATAGGTTGCGCGCCAAAAATCAGCGACACTAAAAAAACTGAGCATAACATATTCCATAATCCATATACCTCATGGCAGTCATGGCATACCTACATGCGTACACATAGGCTTTCAGAATGAGTGAGCAATACTATTCAAATCCCACTGTCAATGAAACAGAATCTTGGGTCATCCTTTGACGAATGTTACGAATTAAATCTTTGGACAAACGGGGTTTGCAAGATCATGAGAAGCAACCAAAAACTGGATTTTTCTATTTAACTCCATCTATAAGTAATGCAACACAGTAACATAAATATAAAATTATTGTGGTTGGCTAGAGGCGCATCTCGGCGAAAGGAAAAGCAGAAATGCCATGTTTGTGGCCAGTATTTCTTACGAAGAAAGCGGAACGAAAATAAAGTTATACATTACAGATGGTGGTAATCTAGATTTCCGCAACATGCGTAGGTATGTTGTGGAAACTTGCCTAGGTATAAACCACTGTTAATTGCTTAATATTTTGTAGTCAATTATATTCCTAATTGCTTTGTAAGTACAGTGATAGGTTATATCGTTCCAAAAACGGTGGCCATAGGTAGGTACCATTTCGCAGTAATAGTACCTATAAAATGCCAAATTGTGGTAAAATCTTCCTAATTAGGTAATTATTTCGGTGTCGCCTAGTGACAGTTTCAATATCACATAATCAGTTAGTAGAGTTACAAAACAATTTTGTATGAGCAATATTTGTGTCCTCAATCGCAAGAGCAAAAACAAATAATGAAACAAACCACAAGGTATACTTAACAGCGACCTTCACATATGCGCTGACCGATGAGTACCGGTGTCACGCAATGCATACAAAACGATTAATACAGCTGCAACCCTGTATTAACTTATAAAGGTGGCACTCCACAGCAAGCAAGCCTACTGCTAAGCTGCGCGTTTGTAGCTTGAAGCTTATCTTTGTATGAAAATGTAGGCAGGATCATCACTGTGTGTGTCCCAAGGCTCCATACGAATGCTTATAAGTTCAGTCAGTTCATAATATTCGCACTGCTTGGCACACTGGCCAGCTTTCAAGTGCGAGACTGGGCCATAATGCGGAGACGGGTCTGGTTTGTCCAATGCGTCTGGCAAACAAGTGAATCCTGACGTTATTTAACGCAGATAACATCTCCGCACATCCTACATGTCAGTGGATGAGAGACTTTAGGGGGAGACCTACCAACGCTACGTCTTCCGGAGAGATATAATATCCTTGTTATTTTGTAGTACCTAACTAGATGATTGACTTACTTCTCATAAGCAGCGTAGTTCAAAAGCTTCCTAATGTAGTCGCAGGTGGGGTGTGCCAGTGCCCCGCAGTGAGGCAGACCATAGACTCCTTGGTGCTGACCTCCCAAAGATATGAGGTTCTTGATCGGAGGCAGTGTGTGACCACAGCGCTGGACTACGGCTCGGCTTTAAAATACAACTTCGTCAGTATATGATGATGATGTATGGTATGGTAAATGAACTGTACTGAAAGCAGTTTGAATGGAAGCTTCTGGTTTTCTGGGGTTTGGTGGATTTTAGTGTTTAATTACCTAGATCAGATTTGTTTTGCAACCGGCGCGGCGTGCGTGTATGACCAGATGTATGAATGTGGACAGGCAAAAGGAGTGTTAAGGATTGTAGCAGGTGGTGGTTCTGTGGTTTCTGCCTACCCCCATGGGAAAAGGGTGTCAAGGGTTATGTAATGTATCAGATTTGTATTATGTAGGTAGATATGACAAAATGGTGGTATCCTGTTTTACCTGACACCCTTTCTTTTTAATAGGAGTGGTCAAATAATGCAGGGCACTGTCAAATTTTGATGAAGTATTTATTTCTATTCAAATGAAATGAAATTCCAATAATATAATGATGTTCTTCGGATAGGGACCAATGAATGATGATTAAAGGCACTGAGTAATTGAGTTCAGTACGTAACCTAAATGGTAGATATAATACCAAAAATTCTTACAGAAACTGGCTTCCTTGAGAGAATCCTATGGCATTGAATCCGTCTTTCAACTCAGGTTGTTTAGCTAGGTACTTGCACACTTCCTGGACCTGCGTGTTAGGGTTTAAGAAGTACCCATTCTCGAGGTCCTCGATTGAGGAGTTACCAATTTGCAAAGAGTCCACATACACTCCGGGAATATTCTTTTCTAAAAATATCTTGAGTCCTCCTAGGCTGAAACTGACACAGCATGTATCACCTGTATACAAAGAGGAAAGGGTTTTTATCCTGAAATTTATTATGATTGTATTTAAAAAAAAAAAAACTTTATGTAAGTAGGTACCTACCTACACTCAAGAATATCATCAATATTTTAATAATCATTTTACTCCATATTCTTTCTGATTTATAACACTAAATATTTTATTATTAATTTATAGTTTAAGACACAGTTAAGACTTATTTTTGGTAAGTATTCTTAGACAGCAGCATGAATGCTTTAAGTGTAGGAATGGAAGCCTACTGCTACAATATAATTGATACATGTTTTGATACAAATCTATTTTTAGAATTTTATTCAGTAAGTACACACATTTTCCTGTTTGGTACAGGATAACCATAGGACGACCCACTGACCTAAAGTTTAAACACTTATAAATATTTTTTTAAAACTTTAAATCTCGGAAATCATTATTTTGTATGTAGGTAGGTAGGTACTTATGGTATTGAATGTTATTTAGTCAAATAATAATTAAAGAAATCATACAAACATCATTAAAATGTGATTTGTATGCAGAGACAATTACTAGATAGGTACCTACTTAGAAACTAAATTAACAGTACCTACCTATGGAATAAACTCCTTGGTCAATAACAAAGCATGTAAATTGCCCGCGTTATTAAAATAGTAGTCTAATTAATTCTAATACTCACCCATTCCATGCCATAGTACAATGGGTGTTGGTTCTGAAGATATGAATTTAATAAAAAACAGAAATATAAACAACGTCTTCATTCTGAATTATTATCGCACTTGGAATGAAAATCTGCAGTTACAGATTTCGAATTTATAATTGACGACACTTTACACTCCAGTAAAATGACCGAAGACAGAATTATCAATGAGAAGTTCTAAATGTAAACAAACAAATGTCAAAGTAATGTCAATTCATGAAAAGTGAAGTGCAATGCAGTATGTCAATGAGTTCACCAAACTGTTCATGAATGACATCTATCGGGCAATGACCTTACCACCAGACATCAACGCTCAGTCACGAACTCATGAATCAAAATTAGACTGGTGTTTGTATTTTTATGAATAACACCGTTCCATAGAAATGTACAATTTATTAATGAATAATTTATCAATTGGATGGAACGAAACCACAGAACAGAAAAAACAGGTAGAAGTGCTAAGTGACGAAATCTGTATCGGAACCAGTGTCGCCAAACTAACACAATCAAACCATTAATCATACAGTGCACTACAACTACACAATTTGTTTGATTGGTCGTTTCAATTTCAATCACAACTAGCGTAACTCACAGATTCTACATTTTAAAAATATACCTTCGTGGTATTACGATAGGATTTATTTTGCTTCACTCAGAAATAAAATACGACGTTTTGTAATCAGCAATCATACTAGAAATTATTGCCTAGTAAATTCCGCTACTCGTCCATAGATGGCAGTATTTTCAATGGACGCAATAATACACTTAAAAACTAGAGTAATAAGGATTATATTCGCGTCACAGGTCTGTATTTTTTGCTACTCGGCCAAGGAAGAGACACATTAAGCTTTTATCTATATTATCGATATTGATAGATAATCAATTTATTTTGAAAAAAAGTTTGTAGTATTATAAACAAATAATTGTACCTGATAATAATTGTAAATAATAAAATAAAATACAATATTTTATTACTTGCATAAAACTATTTACAACAAACCCAAACAAATAAATACTAACAGAGTTTTCTACGAGAAAATTCTAAGGAGTTAACATAAAAGAGAAATTATATTGACTTTTTACCCGTCTGCGGATGCATGCGTCTTTGGGAAACCTAACACAAGATTAATGAATGATGATACTTTTTTTAAACTACTTCCAACTTAGAGCCAATTAGAATGTTGTAATTATTGCACTGCAGCATAATACTATTTACTAGTGAACATTTTGGATTTCATTTAAACAAATATTATAAATGAGAAAGTTTCTCGATGTCTGTCGCGCTTTCACGTCAAAACTACCGATTGAATGAAATTTGGTACACAGATAGTCTAGAGCCTGAAAAACGACATAGGCTACTTTTTAAGGTTGTGGAATCTTGTGGAACCAGTATACCTACAGGATTTAGAAAATACGGATGGTTCGGCGCGGATAGGTGCGTGATGCCATATACTATTCCATATAAAGATTTATAAAATGCGATGACTGCGGCGATTGCGGTGCGGTCAGGTGCGCGTTCATCTTTGGTGCGAAAAAGGGGTTGAAAGGAAGGGATGAAGACATTACTTTTGGTCGCGATAGCCGACATCGGTCGCGGTAACCGACATTCACGCGGACGAAGCCGCGGGCATCAGCTAGTATCTTTATAATAATAATCACTTTATTATTATGGTTTGGTGGTCTCTATGGTCCTTACATTCATACTTTATTTAAACAGGTATATTTCGGTGGTAAAGATGCCATCATACAAAAGAAAAACATAAATTGTCAATATTATTGTGTCAGTTTTTACGTAAAATGTCAATGCAATTCTCAATCATTATTAAAATTTGTAAAAGTTTGATTCTATATTAGCTACAAAACATGTAACTTTAATGTTGTACGGGTATACCTCTCAAAATGAATTTTATGTGATATTATAGGATCTTTGTATTGAAATGTTAAACAGTAAGTATAACATTGTTTTATTTTATCGATATCTATCGATCAAATCTGCAACCAATATTAACCACATCACTAATTGAGTAGCATGGAACTTTCGAGAACAAAAAAGATCCTTGTTCAAAATATAACAATCGACATTCGATCTAAAATAAACTTTATTTCAATCGGAAAAGGTTGATTATAATTTTCTAATAATGTGACAGATTGTCACATTTTTAGAAAATTTTAGAAAATTGATATTTACTACGATTTTATTAGAAAACAAATAAAATCGTATCTACCGATGATAGGAAACACCTCCGTTTTCAAGATTTTTTTTTTCTACAGTCATTTTTACGCTCCAAAATCGCACAATACGTGACAATACGGCATATTAATGCAAAAATTAAATAGGCGGGAGACTAGCGACTCGAAGCGATGTCAAAACACGGCTAAGTCAAAAATCTGAGAGTTTGCAGTACACTGCAAAGTTATGACAGCCGTGCTACGCCTACTTTGCATTTCCACTGTTCTTTCTGTTCCGTGAACGAAACGCTCCCTCATTGTTTGGTTCTAAAACTAGATGTCACTACTATGAATGTCTCGTCTTGCATGAATTTTCATTCATTGCTTTCTCAAGGGTTCCGAATGTGTGCAATAGATGGCGTTAGTAGATCTTAAGATTGACAGTAACATGAATGGTATTTTTTGGTAATTCCTAGATTTATAAGGCAGTTCGATTCAATGTCTATGAACGATTTTTTTATAGTTTCCGATGTATTCACTTAGTATTCTAGCTATACCTACTGAATAGACTGATAGCGGATATGTCAGTCTTATTTCATTGAATCAATCTGACATTCTATAGTAGATATACGATGGGCAGATCCTAAGGAACCTGTTTCCTGTACCTATTGGTAGGTAGATCCTTATTTCTTATACCTAGCCATCCACACCACAAAGGAGGATGACGTTCACCTACCTGCCTCTACCTACCTCAGAAAATCTACCTAATTAGTTGTCCACAGCGACCAAGGGGTTATAATACTTTTTTTTTTGGGAGTGGCGAATCATGAAATGACTCCTCCCGCTCTGGGTAGAGCGGTAGGTAGGGATTGTCAGATTTCTACTGACTAAAAACCGCCCATGTTTCATCTTAGCCCTTATGCCGATGCCGCGGTATATCTTTCGAACAACCCGCAGCAGGGTTATTATTCTTTTCGTGTTATCAGATGATTGTGTCATCTAGCACAGACACAGAACACTATCATATTATCATTATCACGATTGCCCAACCAATCTAGGGTATGTAAGTAAGTAAGTAATATAGTTGACATTAATTTACCTACCATAGAAATGGAACTTTTCCATAAATCACTCGTATCCTATTGTCTCTTTTATGACGTCAGTAGAGCATTGTTTGTGGTAACAAATTACAGTGATTTCGCCGAACTTCCCTCCCTCTCCCCGAAATCTAATTACTTACCTAATACATTGTACCTAGGTAGGTAAGTACCTAACTCCACCAAATTGCTTTATACGCTTCTAAATCTTCAAAGCGACGGCAAACTATTTTACTGATAATGAGGTGGCCCAAAACCGAATTTAGCGGTATCACCCGAATCCATAGATTCCTATAATTATGTAATAGGTGTGCATGCATGCGTAGACAGCTTCTACTTCATAGTAGGCAAACGCAGTCTAAAAATAAGGAGAAGAAATTAAACAAAAATTAAACAAAATAATAAAGAATTCCTTTGTTTATTGACATTCATCACGGTTCAATACCTATGTAATAAATAACAATATTATAGATATTTTAACTGCTAAGTTTATCACATTCGCAGAATTGAAGGCCTTCGTCACTTCTCTCAGACATCATTTCCTATAATTACATTGCTTACAAAATCCTGTGTTAATTGATACTTTTGGTCCAGAGCAGAGATAGCGAGATAAGCCGAAATACTCGAAACTTAAATCTACATTTTGTATTGTCAACTTCCACACTGTACGTTATCATTAAAAAACAAAAGAATGTTGGCTGCAACTGACATTATTTTAGATTTTTAGGTCATCTATTCCAGAACTTTAAAGATATTTGGACGAATTAAGAACAAAATCCTTTCTTGATTTTATGATTAACATGTCTTGTGTGAGATATCAATTAAATATTTAATCAGTAGCTCAGTGTGTAAGTAGGTAGCACATATTTACTTTTTGCTTTTGTCACAAATTTTCCACTGTCATGATGTCAGAACGAACTCAAATAACGCTTAAAATAAACGTTACAATGTATTTTTTATGCAAACAACACTGAACTCTTTCACTCTATTTCAGCTGTTCGAGAAACACCAGTATGTAGGTAACACGCGTCGTCGTCTAGGCTAATTTTCATGGCAAACTTGTAAAGGCTAAACCAATAAGATCGTGCAATGTGTCCTAGAAAAACAAGATAATTATATCGAGTGCTTCTACAGACTAAGTGTTTCAGCAGTATTCTGTAGATATGGCCACTAACAGAGCTTTGGCTCAAACAGATACCGTAGAGTTACTTCGCAAGGTATGAGAAACGCACTTTCTTATGAAAAACACACGATTTCATCTGTTTTATTTTATGAGAATTTCAATCTTTACACATGCAATAAATTTCATTTAAGCGAAAAGTACTCATGATGTAAGAATTGTTTTTTCATTTTTTACTCAGTAAGTTAAAATTTTCGTAGATAACCGTTCTACCAAAATTCTTCACCCCTTGCGACTCTTTAACTATGATTTTATTAAAAGTACATAACATTTCTTTAATACTTTCCATAGAAAAATATTTCACCAATCACAATCTTTCGACATATCATACATCAGTGCTTTGTCCGTCGTATCGTTACGTCCCACAGTCACTGACACAAATTGACAATGAAAATAATCTTAAAACTAATAATTACAACTAAATAGTTATCATAACCGTTATCCTACTTCATCACAGTCTCTTAAAGGAAATCACTATAGTCTGTTACTTCGCCGAATCACGTTGGGATAAACATCTTTGGGATCGTCACATTTTCCGACGTAACAAAAAATTATGCACTATTGTAGCAAACTTTGCTAAAGTCGTATCAAACCTTTCGACTGTTACATTATTATGCATATTATTAGTGACAGTGCCATGTTTAGTAATGCTTAATGAAACATACAAACATTATCTAAAAATCTACAACGATGATCTTCTGAACTCGAGGACGTCCCAATTAAAATTGAAATCTGATTTTTCCTTTTAATCGACGGAAACCCGACGTGATTCCAGATCTAGTCGACAACTAGATTGTACAGCCTCATTTATAATTTAAAATCAGATCTCTAATGACTGCATTATAGTATTCTCATGGAGTCTGTGTGTTTGATGATGTTCTGTCCCAAACTCCGGATCTTCTTGGGTGACTCGAAGTAGTCACTCGAGTCAGAAGATTCTACTTGTACGTGTCTGTGATGATGACTCCGGATTCTTCTGGCTCTCGTGTCAGAGTCGTACATGAGGGTGTGGGTGCTTCCTTTTCTCGATCTGAATGGGATTCTGTATGGCGTACTGCTCTGGACGTCCGACATGGACCTGATGTGTCTTCTGAGTTTTGACTCCTTTGTGAGAGGCGAAAACGTGATGACCATGTTCTCTGGTTTCGGCTCTGAGGACCTGGAAAGAGGAGAACGATTTGTTTAGTACTGATGTCATCATTACCAGTGGACCTATTGACATAGTATCTTATTTATCGAGTATGATTGTTTGTTACTACTAGTAATGAGTAAACTCGTTAGATAATATTGTTTGCTAGAAGTTTACGTGGAATTGAAAATTAGTTCGATAACGCGTGACGCCTAGACTTATCATGTTACTGTTTACTGATCGATATGTGCGTTCGTATTGTTAGTTAACGCCTATATATAGTGCTAATTATTACTGTGATTGCACAATTTCTCAAAACTTATCAGTTGATGCTAAATTCAACCTCCTTGTTTGTTCTAGGTCTACGTATGTTTTAATTAATGTAGTGTGTGTCTGAACTCTGTTTAAATGATCGTTAAACACCTTAGATGCGTAGATTCACTATAATCAAAATAAATTAATTTATAGCCAACAATTAATACAACCCGAGCCACAGTATCGTTCATACACTTATCTATATCTACGAATATAATCGATGGCCTGAGGCCATATCAAATGGGGTATTTTCCTACGCTCCACACAACCATAGACCGTTCTTTTACGATTTTCACATGTTTGACCGCTGACAATTTACGTATAATGACAACGATTTAAAGTAAATTAGGCTTTAGTTAGAATCGATTTGAAACGATGGCTAACGACGACAGGCAGGCAACCTAAATTGTTGAAAACTACTGCAATCTCGAATCCATTCACGAAATTACTTAGACCAATCAGGGTTGTACTTGCTACACCGTTTTATCGGCAGAAGATATTAAAAATTTGTTGAACAACAAAGCCAAAGCAAAGGAATCATCTACGATATAGATTGGACTTTCATTCGACTGGTGACGTTCGCGGCAAACAACATAATTATGTTTGGTATCTATCATCGCTGAATCATGTTCGGTTCAGTACAATTCGAGCTATGCAGAGCGTTTTTTCCCGCACAACGTCAATTACATACATACTTATAAGATCGATTTTGGCACCAGACTGTACCACACCATGCTGGCCCGAAAATATAAAGGTAGCATATAATTATGGTAACACCTCCTACATTCATGGCTAGAGACCTTACACTCAAGGCAGCCACATGATATTGCAGTTAAGCAAAGGACAACCTCCTAGGCGTCTTTGGTCAACTGGAACAACTCAAACTGGACCCGCGGGATCAGTCAACAAAGTCACATTTAAACTTGGTCGACGGGCCGCGGGTCCAGTTGACCAAAGACTGTCTGAACTGCGACATGCCGTTCACAAAAAAAACCTCTACGTTCAATTAGTACTCAAATACTTATCGACTGCACTTAGAACCTCGTCAAGTTTTTCTTTGATATTCAAACAACGCGAAGGTTGAATGAAGCAAGATGGTGTAATTGAACGAAGCGTCTGAGATAACGTGAGGACGACTCCGTCTATGAAACGATTTGAAAAAGGTTAATTAAATGTTGTAATTGTTTTTCTTGGAGTCATCGTTCTAAAAATAGCGGCAAAGATTCGTTTACAAGATTTTCAATTCAATTTATTCATTAGTAGTTTAAATATAAACTAGTAGGTATAATGATCAAGTAGGTACCTAATTCTTTGAATTAATTGGTTCACTACAGTGTAACCAATGATTAATGAATTAACAAATATAGCAATAGGAGTATGTGTCACGGCAAAATTATGAACCTACCTATGTAGGTAGTCAGAACTGTTGGTTATTGAACTTTACCCAAGGTGTGGTCTTTGTGGTCTCCTATGAAACGGTACAACCTGTATAATACTTAAACACATATTCTCGAAGTCAATGTATTTATAATCATCCGACTATAGAACTAACAAAGTAAGTATCTTTTGTAAGATATATATACTCCTTGATAACACAGCTGCCTTAGATCAGTGTTCATCTTGAACACATGCAACATATCATTCCAATAAAGATCTTTGTTTAATTAAGGACGTATACGTTTTATAGCTTACTTTATATTTACTTTGTATGTAACACGTTTTAATGATTTTACCGTTGTGTAACAATCGTTTCTAACAAACAAATGGGAATTATGATTGACACAGTGACAATGACGTGATACCTATCTAATGCTTCAACAGCTAATAGTTTACCCAATGCTATGGCATAGACCCGGGGGTCTAAAATGGCCACTTTAGTAGATCAGAATATGAATTGACCTTTCAAAATAGTAACTGCGTCTGTGACCATTTTACGAATTTAACGCAATTGATATTGTTTTCCTATTATTACTTACCTGTGATCTATTTTCCTTAATGGTCCCAGACGCTGTTACTATTATGAAAGGTCATTTACGCTTTTTGACGCAATTCCTATTATGAACTGCTAAAGTGGCCGTTTTAGACCCCCTGCTCTCTATTGTTCTAGGACATGCCAGTTTCCTCACGAAGTTTTCCATCGCCATTTTAAAATCAAAATCAAAATTCATTTATTCAAACTAGGCTGATAATCAGCACTTTTCGAAGGTCAAAATTTACTTTACCTACTTTACTACAGTGAAACTTGGTTAACTGGGACTTGGATAAGTGAGAAACCTCTATAACTGGAACTCATACTGGGGTCCCATAAGATTTGTTAAGTACTAATGATTTGTTAACAAGATTGTTTATGGTTACTTTTAAGCTATTGCATAGCTTCTATCGCGAGCCTTGAGCTTGGAGAGCGAATCCAGTTCCCTAACGAAAATATTCAAGATTCAGTATTCAACCAGGTTGCTATGGGGAAAATAACGGGTTATGGGACATCTCGCCCACGAAAAATCTTGCCCGCGGGCCAGATGTCCACTTTTTGAAATGTGTATGGGTCGATTCGCCCGAACCAGTTTAGTATAACGGGCCAGTTGTCCCCAAAATAAAAGATAAGGGATATTTCGTCCACATCGTATATTTTGAAATTAAACACCTGGGTAATCTGTAAATCTCATTTGAAGACCAGTAGTATTAGGTATATTGCATGCATAGGTGATAATTATAGCAATTTTATTTTACAAACTACCAGGGGGCCAGAATCGCGAAGAAGTATTTTCTTTTTAACTTGCTGGAGAATCACGAAGGAGGTATTGAATGTTTTTAATATCGTCTTGTGGGAACTACTAAAATTACGCGTAGAGTCCATTTCACGAAAGAAGTCCCGCAGACGCAGCGCTGTATTCGCGCGACATAATGTTGCTATCTCTCTCTCTCTCGCCATAATCCGCCATATCTCCCCATCTGTCAAATTGTCTTTGTATGGTATGGTGGCTCTTTGGTAAATTGACTCCACTAAAGCGGGACCCGCAAGTCCAATCGAACTACAATAATACAACCTACGAATATTGGTCAATTGGACCCAAAAAATTGTCAAATTTTATGATTTGTATAGTTCAGTAGAAAAGTCTTCTTGATATTATTGTTCCAAGTGATCGTTGGATTTTATTTCGCAAACTACCAGGAAACTAGAATAATGAAGATATATTTATTGTCTTCTTCTTCATTGCATACTGCATGATAATCGAAATGTACAAAAATTCATATTGATCTGATTAGGAGGTTCTTATTAAAAATATAAATACCTTCTTCGTGATTCTCCAGCAAGCTAAAAAGAAAATACTTCTTCGCGATTCTGGCCCCCTGGTAGTTTGTGAAATAAAATTGCTATATCACCTATGCATGCAATATAATACTACTGGTCTTCAAATGAGATTTACAGATTTCCCAGGTGTTTAATTTCAAAATATACGATGTGGACGAAATATCCCTTATCTTTTATTTTGGGGATAACTGGCCCGTTATACTAAACTGGTTCGGGCGAATCGACCCATACACATTTCAAAAAGTGGACATCTGGCCCGCGGGCAAGATTTTTCGTGGGCGAGATGTCCCATAACCCAAAATAACAAGATTGTCAACTGAGGTTGTCAAATTAAATAATTAATTATTTGCTGTTGATAAAAAATGCTATGCAATAGCTTTACCGCGGCAGTCTCCGAGTGCCACAACTGCCACATTTAGTTTTTTTTTTAATTCGATTCCAGACTAGAAAATCAAAAGAACCATGGTTTCAGGTGGCAGTTCCTATTTTCAGTTTGAACGTTTCTGTTTTCTTTTTATCTTAGTAGAATAAGAGAAATTGAGAATGCCACTAATTAGGTGGGTATGGATATGAGTCAAATGAAAGAAGTCCAGTAAATACAGGCGCATTAAAGACAAAAGAATGTAAAACTCGACCTATTTACAATACTTACCAATTGGAAATTGGAATGTTTCACTTTGTATGGAAACCTACTGGCACAGTAGACAATGCGACTATTTTTAAAAGGAAATCTAATATAAAAACTTGGCAAGACTTCTTCTATTTTGTGATAATACTACAATGTTCCACTACTAATGTTCTACAATGGTTCCACTTTTGAAATTAAAGATAGTGCAAAGGCAACTCTGTGATGAAAATTTTAAATAGCTATGCTACCTCCTTCAAGAACATTCTTTCGTTTTAAAATGTTAATGAGACTGGTAACGTTAATAACGTCGTTTAAAAATGGAATATTGTTTTAAATGTGTTCGTTCTGAATGGTAAATAGGCAATAACGGTTGGTACACTGTTCGTATGATGGACTTATACAATAATTTGTTTTTTATATAATACGTAGGTACCTAGCTTCATCCATAATACCTTAATTATGTGGAATTGATTTAAATTTTTTCGTCGGCCAATTTATCCTGAACATAAATACAAATTTATAAAGCAATGTCGTAACCCAAACCTACTAATTAGACCGTTAATTTGAGTAGGTAACTACCAAATTCATTTAATTTCGAGTTATTTGATAGACTATAGTACTTATGTGGGTATTATAACTAGGTCTAAAACAGGTATCATATAAAATGTACAGCTTGATTCATTACCAGTGTGGTCAGCTACAACTATTCTGTGTCTACTCTATTTCAGAACAATAATTAAAATTAGACATTGCTAAGAGGTAAAAGCCATCGTTTAATAGACCAATGAATCCACCTACACAGGGTAAATTATTATTATTATTAATATAAGGGAAAACGTATCATGGCCGTCGATCGCGTGTATTAACACGTCCCATAGGATATTAGAAACGTTTAAGTCAAAAGCATGGTAAATTGTGTAAAGAATTTTGTACCCAAGCTATAAACCATAGATTGTAAAAGTTTACTGAGGTCCATTAACCTCTTTAGTTTTTGGAAACAGTTCCGACTGAAGAAACGTAGTTTACCATTGTTTATTTTAATTTTATTTTACGTTTTTCATAAATTCAGTCCAGTCATATCAACTACTTTTAACACAATCAGGAAGAGAAGGCTAAATGACTGTCCTATACTTATAAAAAGCTGAACATGTACGCAAATAGATGTGCTGCGTATTGCGTAGGATGCAGGTAGGATACTACATTCTTATCTTGCGTAGGCGCATGTTTGAAAGCCCAGAATCCCATTTATGCGATCATTCAACTACCGTACTCTGCACCGGTCGATGACGTCACTATATAATATTAGAAATATAGAATTTGCACTTAATAATAAAATAGAAACTATTTTTAAACATTTTTGTGATCCATTCAGCAAGAAACACCATCTGCTTTTCGTTTCTATTGTACTCGTAAGATAAGAAAATAAACACATTGGAACAGATTCTTTGCATTCCTTGGAAAAATATTATCATCGTTCATGTTGCGTTTTCTACCTAACCAGATAGGTATGTGGCTTCAGACTGATGCTTATCATCAGCTGTTAGCGTCAGCCTGTCCAGGTACACTCTACCTACCGCATTACCGATACCAATGACTTTGATGTTCGCCAATCATGCAATAAGGTTTGACAAATCAATACATATACTTAGGTATCTACACTGATGTCAGGTCCTAGGAGGACCTAGGTATCCTATCTTACCTTTAGTTTATTGTTTCGTACTTTGTGAAGTAGTAAAAGTCTAAAATAATTGAATAGGCTTTACGTGCGTTTCGGCCACCTAGGTAATTCAGCATTAGGACTTGGCAATCAACGTGAAAAATGGTCGATCGTCAGTGAGCTGAGCCCTCCCGGTAGTCTTCGTTCTAGTCTAGAATCTTGGAATAGATTCTCGATAGTCTAGTATCTTAATTCTAGGTACCTAGTATTGTACGTACCCATTCAGAAGCATTACAATGTCAGAGAAGCTTTTTTTTTCAAATTTACCTACCTGTGTTTCAATTTGATCAACCTTCAGTCTTAAATTAGACTCGCTTTAAGTATTTCAAGTTTTCCACAACCCATTTACTGGTTTTGGTACTAAAAGATATTGCCTGCCTCGCTATTTTTAGTCGGAAATGTTGGCTAACTGACGATATAAAAATTACCTTCCGACAGTTTACTTTGGCAGCGCTAACCTACATCGAATACCGTAGGTGTGGTGAAACAATATTTACATTTGAAGAATAATATTAGGTAGGCTACATAAAACGGTTAAAGTTGTCAAGTACCATCGATTTTCTACGCTATAAAAACTGAAGACTCAGAGTTTCAGTATAAACAGTACGTAGGTACCTACGGAAACTCTGAAACTATGTATTTTTTTTTAGATTTTGCGTCATCGAAATATATAATGTGTTTGACAACAAAGCGCTAATAGCATGGTCCATTTCAAAAATTGGCGAATCACCAGAGTAAACAGAGTTTTTTTAACGTGAAACAGACTTTTAATCTCACTTGTTTAAAAATAAATAACACGCACCTAACGTACCCCTGCATATTGTCTTTTGATTATTTCAATAAAATAATACTGATCAAAAGATTCATAATATCTACGAATGCGGAGAAAGTAACTAATTAAGATAGCTTAATGAACGACAATGAACTGACTAGACTAGTTTTAATTACTTGTTTACAAACTTAATTATAAGCTAACACATGATAGACACAAAGAGTGCAAAAACCAACTAACATGTAAGTAAATAATAGAGTAATCCTGGTGCCAAATACCATTAAAAGATTATCACACTAGTGCGATATCTTCCCGCCAAAACACACAAGTTCGACGCTCATTATAAACCAGATATTCGCACAATGACGTAAATTTTATTCGAAGATCCACTCGTTTGTATAAATACATGTAAATTGTCGAAAACAAAGCTCACGGTGATGTCGTGGTGATGTGCCAAATTGAACGAAACGAACGCTTTGATATAATATAGGTACACTAGAAATAGATCATGGTTTTTAGAGCTATATTTCTTCATAGAGAATAAATTATTGAATGGGAACGATTCATTTGTTCGGTGAGATTTACAAGCCAACAAATTGGCTACGTAGCGGGCAACACCAAGTCCAACATGGCTACCTTCTATAAATTCTTTCTAGTCTATATGGCATGCAGCCGATTTCTAGGTACCTATAATCATCGTTGGCCTGTTGTCTTAAATTAGCATTAACATTCTAGTCAAACCCCTTAGGTAAGGCTTCGACTGCCTCCTATTAATGTCATACGTGGAATAGACGTAATTTCTTTTTTTTATTTCGTTTTACATTATGTATAGCGTCTTTATAATCTTGATGTAGGTAGATGAAATGTCTCTTAGAAAGTTGATGTGGGAGTTAATCTATACTTCTATACTAATATTATAAAGAAGTAAAGTTTGTGTGTTTGTATATTTGTTAAATTGTAAGGGGTAATCTCGGGATCTACTGAACCGATTTTAAAAATTCTTTTACCATTAGAAAGCTACATTCATCCCGGGTGACATAGGCTATATACTTTTTATCTCTGTATTCCCACGGGAACGGGAACTACGCGGGTGAAACCGCGTGACGTCCGCTAGTTTAAATATAAACAGAATAGAATAATATGTGGGCATTTAAATAAGCGTTATCATACTGATATTTGGTTTACAGCAAATGTATATTTCTCTTTCTATGGCTCGGGTTTTGTAGCTGAAAAGGTCAAAATATTTATTATAGATAAACTTGTTTTTCTATTATGTTCCATACATTGTTGTAAGAAGATTACGCAACGATACAAAATAAATTGTTTTGATCAATGACGTCTTACGTCAAATAAACAATCGAAACATTTCTTCTTCTTCATATCTGTAGTGATTTACAGACTGGGCCACCTCTATTGAAAGGTCAATGAACTTTACTATGTAGTACGGTTACGAACGAGCTCAATGTTATTTATTAATGAAACGGCTGTATCTGTCGACAGACATACCTGTAGATTTCGTTTATCTGTTTCTATACAGAACCTACGTTTTATTTGCCTCATATTGAATTAATATACTATATTGGATAATTTTCCTGTTACCAAGAATGAACTCCTATAACAGCCGGTCTGGGTTCGAACCCACGACTTACTGCTAGTAAATCGGAGCCTGCACCACCTGACGCCGCTGCCCTTTATTTACAACAATATTTGCCACTACTAACGAATTTATCTTATACTAGCTGATGCCCGCGGCTTCGCCCGCGTGGATACTGTAAAAACAATCCTTGATGCAGATTATATATCATTCTAGAATTTCAGCTCGATCGGTGCAGAACTTTTTGAGTTTTTGAAGCGTACACAAACCAACATAACATTTTTATATATATATATATATATAATAGATATAAGATATATTTATAAATAAAAAGAGAAGTCCTGACTGACTGACTGACTGACTCATCAACGCCCAGCCAAAACCCTTGGACCTAGAAAGCTGAAATTTTGCAATAAGGAAGGATTTTTCGAAATTCAACCCCTAAGGGATTTAAATAGAGGATGAAAGTTTGTATGGAAAATCGTCATTTTCACGCGGGCGAAGCCGCTGGCAAAAGCTAGTGTAAATTTAATCGAAGGTATCGGTTTATTAATGGCAATGAAGGTATTACCTACCTACTTATAGAAATAAGTGAAACAAGATACTGGCTCAAGAAACCAGTAACCTTATGGCCATCGCTAAGGTCTACACTGACTCACACCCGTCCCGTGGACTTATCTCGCCTTTTAAGCGGAACAATGATTCATTTCCAATAATAAATAAAAACATAAGTCATTATTGAAACTTGATTTGTGTTTGTGAATAAATAAATTAAGTATTTGATTCACACACGGAGTATCAATTTAATGTGCAAGACTGTTATTACGATGGATTTGCAGTCGCGAGCATTAAATATGTGATTTCCGCTTGTTAATAAATGTTTCTACTATATGCTTATACCGATTTCGTATTAGTATGAGTGCGAAAAGGCTATTTTTGTAACGACATAAGATAACAATCAATAGGTACCAGTGGGAGAAAAAGTTTCTGCGTGTAGGAGGTATACATAATTATTAGTGACTGACTGACTGTACTCCGTGAAAGAGGCTAATATGGCTAGAGAGGGGATGAATCATAAGATGACGGCTAATAGAGAAGTATGGTAACAGCAGACGTACAGTATACCCCAAATAAATTGGGATAATGCCAGGAGAATGGTGATGAAAACAAAAGCAGTGGAGAAATCATACACCAGTGAATAACAGCCCTATATTAGAGTGTAGCGCGTGAGTTCAGAACCAGGAATGCACGTTACTACCTCAAATTGTTTTTCATCATCACTGCTCATTAAATGCCGTAAAAAGCATCGTCAGGAAAACGAAAATTCTAAGACTTAGCACATGTACATGTCCCAGGTCTTGGACCGGCGCGGGTTGGTAAGCAACCTGCGGGTCCTCGTTGTACTCCCTGTAGGCATACAGGCAGTGATAGCCTGCCAAGTTAGAGGTCCCGAAGTCGAAACCAAGACATAATTAACACTTGCTTCGGTAAAGGAAAACATGGTGAGAGATATTTCTCGACGGCTATGTAAAACAGAAGAAGAAAGTCAGAGGTGCATAATAATTAATAACTTTGACACCAGGTTAGGCATTAAACACACGAGAAAGGAAAAGTGAGAACATTATACCCTGCTGATAATTTTACACAAGTACACACATTTCCGATTAGGGCCTCATTAAACTATATAAATAAAAAGTCCTGACTGACTGACTGACTGACTCATCAACGCCCAGCCCAAACCCTTGGACCTAGAAAGCTGAAATTTTGCACAGAGGTTCCCTTTATAATGTAGACAAGGAATAAGGAAGGATTTTTTGAAATTCAACCCCTAAGGGAGTTAAATAGGGGATGAAAGTTTGTATGGAAAATCGCCATTTTCACGCGGGCGAAGCCGCTGGCAAAAGCTAGTAAATGATAATTTGTGATACATGCTCCGACTGCTAACGAGATTTGTCATGGACATGAATACCAATTTTCAAACTAATTGATAGCATTAATGGAAATTAAATTATGATAATATTCGGCAAGCATACCACTGTTATGTTAATTAATTAAGTTTACGGCGTCTATATGTTAATATTTTTAATGTTAGTAATAGGTATGTTAATGTTTCCAAAATGCGTATTGGAAGCTTTCAAAATAGCAATGGTTCTTGGACTTGGTAATGTTTGAAGACAAGCTTAGAATTTTGATCCATCGTTATAATTATCCTGCTTATCCCAAACTGCAGGTTTTATATTTTCCAATTTATTTGGTTAGCATGTCTTCTTCTTCCACACTTCTATATTACTATCTCAACAGTCACCTTTCTAGCCATAATCATCATCTATCACGCAGTCTACCATCATTTCTTTGGTCTACCTTTACTTTGCTTCAGGTGGGAAATAGTGGATGGGAAGTAATCTCAAACATTAAAAATATTCTTAGAGACAGTAGACTAGTTAGTAAATATAAAAAAATGTTTAAAAATATTTATGTAGGTTTACAGATCTAGAACAATAAAGTTGAATCTCAAATTAATGTAGTCACACCAATCATAATACTGATCACCATTATTCTTTACTCTATTTATTGTGCAAATAAACTGTTAAATAAATAAATATGTTAATGAAAAAAGAAGCACTTGTTCTAATAGGTAAGATTTCTCATTACATTACACAATCACTTTAAATGTCAAGAAAGTGGGTGACAATAAGTAGGTCCATGGAGTCTGGGTTTTTATTTATCGATTGGCTTTCAAAATGGAGGTGTTATTCAACTTCCTTGATGACGTTCGATAACTGTGTATTTCATTAACCATGTCATACGTACATAATGATTGTTCGTTTACCAGTATTTGTTACTTACTTAATTGATATATTTTGATTTGCTAAAGACGACCCCATGGCAAATTACGTGAGGTTCAAAAAGTGGGGAAGTAGGTCAAAAAATATAAGAAGGGAAGTCGGTTTGATTCCATGACGGAACAAATATTTGTATGGCCTACAGGTAGTTGTTCCGGGTGTGGCGGTTAGTGTATGCTTGTTATTTGTTAACGCACCCACAATACAGAAATTCCTAGTTCAAACTATAAATAATATAGCTTCTTTATCGTGGAAAACTTAAAAAGACTGCCCGTTTTAATTTATACTTAAAGACTGCCCGAGAGAGAAAAGTCTAAAGATATTGTAACTAGGTAACGGATTATTCCTAAGAGATGTTTCATAATAAACCGATTGTAAAGAATTTCAGAATAACATTCGAATACCTTTATGTAGATTGTTTGAAATTGGAACACAGATGTGGTGAGTAACCATAAACATTATAGAATTATGTGTTGGCCCTCTCGTTTAGGTTCCAGATATCCCTACGTAATGGAAGTGTCCGCTACTTATCTACTATCATGCCAAAATACCTGATAGTTTTGCCAATTGTCTGAAATTAGACAACTTTCTTCGATTAAATGAATTGATATAAAAACGTATAAAACCTATGAACTTTAGACTCAATCATTGCGTGGTCTAACCGCGCGTGCGTTTTTTGGCACAGCTTTGTATGTTCACTATTAGATCGAATTGACGTCATTATCAGTGCAACCTCGATATTGAACTAACTACATAATGTAAGGTTTTTTATATGAATATTAAGTAAATAGATGCATTTTTAATTGATCACGAACTTCATCAACATACATACATGTAAGGACGCGCGTTTTTTTATTCAGCGGCATCAAGGATGTTTTTGTGAACAACATTTTTTTAGATGTAAGTATTCATACAAACAAGTTGTCTTCAATATCCATAGACACTCACATAGACATTATTGTCCTACTACTCATCTTTATAAATCTATATTGGCGTCTAGACTCCACAATTCAGCTGCATATTATGTTTTACCAGACAATTTGTTTTTTTGTTGTCTGAAAAATTTGTTAGTAAGAATACTGTGAAATTTTTCGAGATTGAAGATTTTGCAGTGATTACGATTTTTGATATTTTTGGATATCTCAATCCACTTTTATATTTACACACCTATTATAAATTCATTCAACACGTAGGTGTATCTACTTAAGTATCCTAAACCTTTTTCATGATAAACCTCTAAGTAGGTACTTCTGGTATAGCTACCTAAAGTCATTCAATAAAATATAAAGTATGATAAAGAACCGAATTTGAATCATTTTCTTGTTGTCTATGTTTGGGCACAGAATTTCCAACGGATATAGGTACAATTTTCTTCTGTGAAGATAAAATTTAATCATATCACACCTGCACAAAAACCATTCAAGCTTTTTATTTATAGACATGTAAGACAATAGAATTATCACTTAACAGTCAGTTTCTCGAATGATTTGGATTAGATTACAATTACATTTGTATAGTATTAGAGTATTACCATTTAGGGTATTACCTATCTAGTGCTAGTGTGCACTAAACTTGTACTGAACTGAGCTCATAGGTATAGCTGTACTTCAATGCAATGAATCATGCTAGACGAGTTCCATACATGAGTAACACAGTGCATAAATGAGTCTCTGTGATTCGTCAGAGTGACTGCAAAAGAAAATAACCTCTAATAGTAAAGAGCATACCGTCGAACAAATTGCAATAATTATGAATATTGCAATTGGTTCAATGTCAAAAATTACAAAAAATTATATTCTTTTTTTATTTCTAATGTACCTACGCTTTAATTTAAAAAAAATTCAAAATGCTCGTTTAATATTAGAAAACAAAAGTTATAAGTAATCCTAACTATTGTGTTCTTTTAAACGGGCATTTTGTTTTTTTTTCTTTTGCAGTCACTCTGACGAATCACAGAGACAAATTACAATACGAACGAGACGATACGTCAATCCTGTTGAAAGTCATTCCAGAAACAAAACGGTTTGGAAACGATAGCCATTTATCTAGTCCTTACTGACCTGCTTACCTTTCAGTGTACCCTGACCTGAATCAGTTCAGGTAAGGGCTCATTTAATTTATGTAAGTGGCAAGGTCTACCATAAACCCAGTAGGTAGACAGACTTTGACATCTATCCGGCCTACTTACAACCACTTAGCCGGGCCCTAGCCAAAAACGTTGAGGAACAAGGTAGTACATTATAGGCAACATAACTGTCCCCTACGTCACACCCTGCTGCATTTACACCTGCAATGACCTGCATAATAGATTGTCTATGCCCCCGCAGTGCTAGAAAGCGAAACTGGCAACACAAACAGTGTGCAATTACGGTCTAATGCTATGGTGTGCACGTTTCCTTACGACATTATGCTGAGGTCAGTTTGATGTCATGGGTGCACACCTGATGTGCATGGTAAACCATACCACCTTCCTCAAGCTAAATGTTGAGGAAAGATGAATGTTTATTTTATTTGTTTCGTCATTTCGCCAAATTAAACCTACATTGGAAAGACTGAAGAATAATATGGGTGGAAAGGAGGTGACTGGCGTGATGCAGAAGAAAGAAATTCGGATAAGAACAATTAAAGCTACACTCAGAGACAGGACAGGGCCTAATAAAATGAAGGCTATTAATGACAATTATTGAATATCACTAATGGGCCATTGTGTCCCTGTCATGGCGAAGTTGTTGCCTGTAGTTAGCAGTCAGCATTGAACCTAACCATGACATTCCAACAGGTAAATTTTTATTTTTATTCATCATCATCATCAACTGCCTATTAATGTTCCCACTGCTGGGACACAGGCCTCCTCTCTTAGAGAGAGAATGGGCATGAATCTGCCACGCGGGCCCAGTGCGGATTGGTAGATGTCACATCACACATGTGTCTTCGAATGTTTTGGTTCTAAGACATGCCGGTTTCCTCATGATGTTTTCCTTCACCGTTTTGAGAGCAGCGGTGATGAAATAAATTACACAAAGTAATGTGCCTGCCTGGGTTCGAACCCACGACCTACGTACTGTTCGTAAGTCGGGGCCGCCACCACTGGGCGGTGCTGCTCATTTTAATTAATAAAGAATTATTCAGATGGTATCGCATTCTCATTGTGTTTTGTTCACTAATTGTATTTTTGATGATTTCATTATGATCTGTGTCGAGGATTGATTTTCAGGCCTTACTTACTGAATCAATATCTAAATAAAATAATGTTCAAAAACAAAAATAAACCTAAGTAATGCTATGAAGTATTTTCTAAAGCATTTGAGTTTATCACTAAGTATTTACGAAGTAATGTACTGGTTTCCTTACTATTTAATCGATTTTATAATTTGTTAACCTTGTAATCAACTTGCGTATTGAATACAGTACATTAGGCATACTAAAAACCTGCCTGTGTTTTATAACGATGAAACTTTTCCACAGAATAAAAATATACTCGAGCGATATTATACTACTGGCTGGGTGCCTATACGCGTCCACTTGAGATTTGAAAAAAGAACGAATGATGACGCGTGTTTAAAAATAAAATATTATGTCTTTGCTCCTTCCTTGACATTGAAGATCCCTTTTTTCGATTTGGGACTGTCAACTTCAGAAGTAAATAAACGAAAACGTTCGTTTTATTTATTCAATTGTCCATGGTGGGTAATAATAAGTCGCATTTGATTATCCTGCTACGTATTTGTACTATGCTAGCACAAAATTTTGTATTTATTACCTGCTAGCATTTAGTCTTAAAATAAGACCGATCATGTTCTTAAACATTTTGTAATGAAGTGAATGGAAAGGAAACGTAAAGAGCACATCGAATGAAAGACCACGTGGTATACCCTATATAATACCTACGCGTTAGAGTAGGTATCCCATAAACAAATTTAAGCGTATTGGTTGGCAGATTTGTACGTAAAAAATTGGAAATAGTTGGTATTTCGTATTTTTCAGATGTTTCCAATTCTGTGTTACTTTAGTGTCAGAATAATTAATGGCCCTTTTCCTTATCTAATTAATTAAAATTGTATTTTGGTCATGGTCATAATATAAGAAAGGAATTATTTTTAGTTAGCATCTAATCAGTAAATTTTTAGGAAGGAGTTTAGTTTTCGATAAGCGCTAATGGGATTAATATTAGCTATTTAATTATTGGTAGCATTCGTGACCGCAGCTAGTGTTCACCTATGAATAATATCAATCTACAACTACATAAATTCTGTTATTTTTCTGTTATGTGTTCTGTTATGTTTTCAACTATGCCTTCTGTTATGTTTTCGGTTCTGTTAAAAAATACCTAGCTGTGAAAGAGCGGAGTCTCCTAATACAGGCTTTTTATTTGCTTAAAAGGAGGCTCCAATCATCAACTTGTTGTTACTCTCTTGGTTACTGAATAAATAATTTTTAATTTAATTTTAATTAATTAATAATTATCTTTATTTAAAAATAATAATAACTGTAAATTCATTTATTATTTATACATAAGAAAACATTATGAAAAGCTGTTTTTTGTTTCGTATGTAAGTACCCTCGTTGACTTTGTTTACAGTGTTCACACCATGTTGTCATTCGTCTAGGTATGTACATAACTTATACGAATGACATAATGTTAAGAACTTGTTTTGAATATTTTCACTATGTGAAACAAAATGATGACTACACAACACCAACAATATTCATTAAACAGGATAAGCAAATTTTAATATCATACTAAACTAGTTTCCTCTGTCTGAGTTATAAACATTATTATAACAAGTAATTGTGTAATAATTACTAGCACTTGGAAGCGAAGTTCGACTCCCGTTCAGGCAATGACAATCAAGCCATTTTGACTACAAAAGAATGACTAGGTACCTACTTTACAATGTTGGAAAATATATAAAAATATATGTAGATCTATATTTGTTGAGGAATGAGAGGTATTGAAAAACATTCAAGAGAAGGGCAGACACAAAAATATTGATTGTATTGAAGACTAACATGTAAAGGACAGGACGAAACACTCAGATGACGACATCCGATAGAGATGGGGTTTGAATGAAAAACAAGTACACAAGGATCGACTCCGACCCAAAAATGTTAGATATAAACATGGATGGTGAATAAAAGAATGATTAAATAAACCATAGACAGCAGGCACCCGGAAAACACTACACATTCTAGGCATTTAGACACGAAAGTAATTAAGATAACATCTGTACTCATTAGAAAACATTTAATGGATCTGGCATTGTTTCAATTAGTCAACGACGCCGTGTGATTAACAGGTATTTAAACAAAATAACTCAATGAGTCGCAATAACTACGTAATCAATTTACGTTGGATTGCATTGTATCTTGTTTTTTATTGTAAGTTTCCTCTTAATTGAATTTATTGCCAAAAGACTAAGTTATGAATACCTCAAGATACTTCATAATAACAAGGGAAAACGTATTGGCTGTTTCAATAAAAACAAAGCAACGTATAGGTATAATATGTTTCTAGTGAACTGTTAAGAAATTCAGATACTGGGGTACTTTCCGCAGTATCCGAAAACTACCCGAACTGAAATACCCGGGGAATCCTGACAGATAGCGGTAATGAAAACAAACGTATAATAACTAACTAGTTTATCTCACACGTTAAACTAAGTTTGAAGTCATCTTGGCAACAGGAGCCGGGTTCATAACCTTCAAAGAACATTATTATGACTAATGAAATAAAATTAAAGCTACGAGGTGATAATTTAATAAATTTTAGCATAAATGATATAGTGTTCAAGCAAGATTATTGGGATACATAAAAGATGGGCAGACGAGCTGTAAAATAATAAAGAGAAGACGTAATAGATGGACTAGTCAATAAACATAACAATGATCAAGGTCTCAGTTCAGCAATAGATATTATATATTCATAAAATACCAGTGAATGATGAAGATGAAGAAGCTTAGACCAAATTATTGTGTGCTACAGAAAGGACCCAAGAAATAAAGAAAATAATCCTACTTCTAGTCTTTATGAAACAAAACAAGACGTACAAAATTGTACGGAAGTGGTTCGACTTGGTTCGACTAGTATTCAAGAACGTATCAAACATTGGCGACAAATTATAGCCTGCTCAGGTTGCTCTAATTCTCACAAACTTTTCGTAACAATGAACCCAATATTATGATTTATCGGTTTAACTCGACACAATAGTAAAGATTAACGATTTCACGGTGTTACCGAACAAGTACTTCCTTTTTGGCATCGTGGCGTGTATCACCTGCCAATCAGCACTGGCAGGCCATCACACACTATATACTTTTCACGGAAGCTGACATTCTGACATTAGAAAAACTTTTTTTAAACTTTGATAGAACAGATTTTCTTTTTTCAAAATTTTGCACGTTGAAGTTCTATGTAGTGTGTATTTTTAAATGTTACCAAAGAGAATTTAAAGCAGTAAGCTCAGTTGGCGATTGAAATATTAGTTGCCAAGAAATTAGAAAAAAAGAAGTGTTTACCTAAAGAATCCCACAGGATTCAGCTGCTGTTCACGTGTTCAGTGACAGTGCTATGCTTTATTTTTGTCTATCTTTTTATTTCTTGCTTCACTACGAACTGGGACTAGGACCTATCTATGTGTATGGAATGGATACGAATGATTTCAGACAGTCCTAACAAATAACTATTTTATTTTTATTTTATTTAAGTGAATGACATTATTTACTTTGTAACTTCACTTGTAAATATTGTAGCTAGATGTGTTATTCTATTGCATGTCTTTAAAATAGCATATTTTACTGTTGCCGTATTCAAAATATCAACAAGCGTTCGGTTTCGGTAACATTGTACTATTTTGATTCTTCTATCCGGTTTCTTTTGCAGAGGTCAGTTAACATGAATTTACATTTTGAATAATTAAATTACAATGTAACGAATTACAAAATAAAGTAAATCTTATCAAGAACTTTGAAATATGTATCATGGATTTGTTAATCAGATAAACTATCTCTGCTATATTATGTAGACGGCTATATCAACATTTCCTGCGATATTTCTGAGAGAATTGTAGGACTAATGCACCGGGTTTAGTGCAAACGAACTAATTTTCAAGTACCTTCTCGCAGTATTTACTTAAAAAGAATTCAGTGTACACATTTAAAACGATTTTGCATGTAACAAAATCGAAAAGTTTGTTACGTGTCTGAGTGACAATGGCAATAGTTTCAGAATGTTTATCACTGCTAATGTTTATTGTCAAGAACATAAAAGATAAGAGATAGCTAAGCAGGAGTTGTACTCACTTTCCCGTAAAGTAGTCGGAGATCTGGCTGACCTTCCAGAAGATCTGGAAGAGCAGCATGAGCACCGTGTGGTTGATCCATGTGTAGAGCTTGTGGCAGCTGTCCATAGCGCCCGCGCCGCTCGCGTCGCGCTCCCACAACACCTTCGGAAACGAAAACTCACTCATCCGTCACACGTCTATTTGCAAGGGTAATACCGAAATTCAAATCCACGAGTCTACGGCGCAAATACGAATAATATTCCGAACGGAGAATTCGAAGTAGCGTTTCCGAAACGACCGCCGCGATCGAAGCACAAGGGTAGTTTGGCGCTTATCAATCGAGCGGCTCTCGACCGAAAATAGCGACGATAATAGAGCGAGCGACGATAAGTTTGACCGCGCTCGAACGCCGGTGCACGCGAACTGTGGCCATGAGAATTCCACTACAACTCGGCTCGTCGAATGACGAAAGATGACTCAGTTGTATCACGTTGTAGATATCGGGTATTTGTTTCTTTGCTTGGTTAGCGTGGAATGCGAGGCAACCAGCCGACTGAACGACACTATGCCAGGACAATGAGGCACATTAAGCACGTAGTATTTTTTTTCAAGCCCCTTAAGGCCAGTCACAGGGACTTCTTTGTAAAAATACTTACCTGTTTTTTTTTGTCATTTTGAATTTTGAACAACCTCGATGCAATATCTGATGATGCATTTTACATTAAAGTTATGATAAACTTAAGATAAAAATAAATCAGCGATAAATATAGACAGGATAGTTATTGATCTAAAGCGGAAACGAACGAGGTCTCTGAAATAATCAACTGGTTGGTTGGTAACAGGAACAGCAGTGATAACCACGTTTGTTTATTTTGCTATTGTATAGTTTGTAGCATGTAAAATATATGAGCTGTTGGCGTACCTATTTGAAATAAATAAATTCAACATTGTATCTAAGAAATGGCGGCTACACGGTAAAAGGTTATATCTTTTTTAGGACTCCATAGTGCAATGCATTTTATTAATGAAACATATTTTTAACCCTTCAGAATATAGTAAGACCTATACTTATGATAAATCCAGATTATTTAACTTTCCAAAATACATTCTGTGCTAAGAATGCTAGGAGTGAATAACCTGCAGCAATGTTTACAGGTAAAACATAAATTAAAAATGTCAATAACGGTATTTTAATTTAATTTAAAATTAACGGTGTTTTTGTCTGAAGATAAGTAACTGCCTACGTACATTTATTAAAAAGTGGAGCACGAATGAGGTTCAAACTGTACCTAACTTCTGGATTTTTTGGCAGCACTGGGAGGGGACGCCCTAGAAGGATACTGACCTTATTGGTGATGTTCTTCAGAAAGGTCAGATGCGTTTTGCTCGCAACCATCATCATCATCATCAGCCTATAATGTTCCCACTGCAGGGACTCAGGCCTCCTCTCTAGGAGAGGGATGGGCTATAATCCACCACGCGGGCCCAGTGCGGATTGGCAGATGTCACATGTCTTCGATTTTTTTTTGGTTCTAAGACATGCCGGTTTCCTCACTATGTTTTCCTTCACCGTTTTGAGAGTAGCGGTGATGAAATAAATTACACAAAGTAATGCGCCGGCCTGGGTTCGAACCCACGACCTACTGTTCGTAAGTCGGGGCCGACACCACTGGGCCACCGCTGCTCGCAACTAATGACTAGATAATTGTATGAACGTGGACGAGGCAAAAAGAGTAAGAATGTAAGAATCGTAGCGTAAGTAGCGTTTCATGGTTTTTGCCAACCCCCATGGAAATAAAAAGGTGTGATTTTATGTATGTACTAGCTGACCCACGCAACTTCGTTTGCGTCACATAAATATAGCTTATAACCTTTCTCGATACATCGACTATCCGACATAAATTAAGTTAAATAGTAACAAACAAAAAATCTTATCTTTCTTCTTTATTATAATAGTTCAGATTAGCTTAGATTATATTAAAGTGTGAATTACTATAGGTATCTCTTACTGTTAAATATACTATAACACTCTGTACCAACTTGTAAACATTATGATGCAGTAAATATTTTGAATTTAAATTTCCCGGAGGCCAGCCAGAATCCCCCGTACCTACATTGCGACGCGCAAATTATTTTGCCGCGCGGATATTTTTACATTGCGATATCTTCTATGATATTTGTTTAAACTGTATAGAATAAAGGGCACAAATATTCTATATTAAATTTCCGTTCTAACAAACACGTTTATTTAGATATAGATTAATACCTTATGGGTTAAATAAGCTTCGCAAAAAATAGCTATTTTTAACCTAACAGTTTAACAGTAAAAAAAGGTTACAGTGAGTCATTCTTAAAAGATAGATACATGCTGTCGCGGATTTTTTTTTAGAACTTTTAAAGAGGAACAATTCCTTCATACATGATATTTGCGTAACTTAAACCGTTTTCGCAGCGCACGCAGCGGAAGCTCTCAAAAAGGAAATACCTTTTCCCGTTTTTGTAACAGTTTTCATTTAGGCTCCGCTCCTATTAGCCGTAGCGTGATGTTATATAGCCTATAGCCTTCCCCGATAAATGGACTATCCAACACAAAAAGAATTTTTCAATTCCAACCAGCAGTTCCTGAGTTTACCGCGTTCAAACAAACAAACAAACAAACAAACAAACAAACAAACAAACAAACAAACAAACAAACTCTTCAGCTTTATAATATTAGTATAGATGAATGAATGATGACGTCTAAAGGATAGCTCTAAGTACCATTCCTATATTACTTATAGGATATTGACGTTGTTATAACCTAGGTACCAATTCTTTTACATCTATAGGATATTGACGCAATTTACCTCATTCAACCATCCGGCAACGTCAGAAAGAAAAGACATTCGCACTTCATGCCCACATTTCTCCTGTGACAACGGAAATACCATAACGTTACTACAGAATCTACAGAATACACAACACAACAAAATATTTAACTAAGGAAGACGAAAGTCTGACCAATAAACTTTATAGCATGATTATTCTGCCTAAAAACTGATAAAGAGATTGCTTAAAACTGTCTTCATGACGCTTTATGGAGGCTGTAATTCACAGATGGCCACGGTAAGGTCCTTTCAGGAACGCCACAAAAGATATGCTCAAAACATTATTTATAGATTATGGGCAAAAAGGTTTACAAATTAAGCCCCTAATAATTAAAAAACATTTTGGTAGTTTAGGAAAACATCGTGAGGAAACGGCATACGTCCTGGAATCAAAAATTCGAAGCTTAATTCTACCAATCCGCTCTGGAGCCGCGTGGTGGAATGGAATACAGCCCACTCCCTCGTAGAGAGGAGGCCTGTCAGAGCAGTGGGAGCTTTGTAGGCTAAATTATGCTATGATATTTTATGGTAGTACAACTTGGTAGTTTAAGGGTGTTAAAACAAAAATAAATTAATTTACTATCAGTTAACTTAACGCTAGCTATCAACTTATCAAGTTGGCCCATCTGAGGATTGTGTAAAAATATTTTCAACAAACTCCTGGTAGGTAAAGCGGTAAATAAATAGAGAGGGCAACAAATATGGGTGTGCCATGAAAGTGCTGCATGGTCGTGAATAAGGCTATACGGTGACCGTCACCAAGGGCCGGTCAACGCTCCTTCCGCTTCCGAACCTACACCTGCAAACGTTATTGATAATACTTACTTATTTATAGTTCTAAAGGGTACTACGCAAGCAATGGAATTGGAAACGAGAAACAGAAATTTATAGGCTTACATAAATGATGGAGTTGCGGGAAAATAATGCCATGACTGCTTATTTTTAGAAACGAACAATCGTTATTGGTACCCTGACTAATTTATTGGTTGTTGCCACGTAGTATAAATCCGTTGCCGAATGAATAAGTTTATTGGCTGGAGGCCTCAAGATACCCACAAGATACTCCGCTGAAGCAGAAGAAGATAGGCTAGCAGGCTATTTTATGGGACTGCGAAATGTGGGTGTACAATTTAGGTTACATCTTTGCCCATCCCTTGCCTAACCCAATAGCGATTACAGACGTCATGTCACATAAATGGTTCTATGATCTAGAAGGGAACACAAAATATAACCACTTTTCTTTTTTTTTGTTTTGGTGGGTGGAAAATCATCGAATAACCCCCCCCCCCCCGCTCTTGGGCAGAGCGAAGGGGAGTGTCAGACTTCTACTGACTAAAAACCAAACCCATGTTCCTTCTTCGCCCTTGTGTCGGAGCGTTAACCTTTCGACAAACCACAGCCCCGACGGGCGTCGGCCCTTGCGGGCCCCTCCTTGCTGACATCTCTTTGAGGCGCGCGTGGAACACATACGCGCCGCCGACACGGTCTGTTGCCGTCATGACGACGGCCGGACGGCGAGCTAGCCCGTTACTCACCGTCCACAGGCCCGCGTCTACGGTGGCCGGAGGTCATCGCGTGACCCCCGACGCCCGGAGCGCCTTCCGCGGCGGCTGGGACGTTGAGAGGTTCTCTCCCTCTCTCGTTCCGCCACCTCCTTCGCTAGCATCACTGCTTCGCAGAAGAAGGCGACGGCGTCCCATTCCTCTTCGCCCCGGACCATGGCTTGCACCAGGGCCGGACGCGAGAGGTCGCCGCCGCCGACCGACGCTACGAGAACACGGCGGGGCTCTGCCCAAGCAGGGCACGCCTCCACAGTGTGCTCCACCGTGTCTTCCGGTCGATCCTCGCAGTGGAAGCATCCGGGCGTTTCCTCCCGCCTGATTCGGTACAGGTACCTCCCGAAACACCCGTGTCCGGTGAGAACCTGCGTCAGACGGTAGGTGAGGGCGCCGTGGCGCCTCTCCAGCCACTCCTCAAAGAGGGGACTTACCGCCACTATATATATCGTGGCGTGCCCTGCGCTGGGTTGCGACAGTCGCTGTCTCCATGCCGCCATGAGATCGCACCGGAGGTCCGTCCGCAGAGCGGCAATTTGCCGCGGCAACGGAGTGACCCCCGGTGTAGCAGGCGCCATTCATGCAGGCGCGCGAGGACTATCGCCTCCAAATCCCATGGTGGCAATCCGGCAAGGAGGTTCGCCGCCTCGCGGGAGATCGTGCGGTACCCACGGACTAGCCTTACGGCCAGCACCTTTTGGGGCGCGTTCAGGTAGTGGGCGGCCCGCTTCGACAAAGCACGCGCCCACACCGGGGCCCCCCCGTAAAGGGCCATGGACCGCACGATCCCGGCATAGAGCCTCCGGCAGGAGAAATATAACCACTTCAGTTATGATTTGACAAAACCGCAAAATGTTGATAATAGTACATTAAGGTACAAGTGTGTAACGTTGGTGATTACCGCTGAGGCGCCATTGAGACCCGAGCCGTCAGGTGAGGGTCTTAAGAAAGCCGAGGACGGTAATCATCAATACACACGTGTATCATACGACGTTTTTCAACACACTTGTGAAGAAAATAATACTAAAATATCATCTTCAACAGTTAGAGCAAGTTCTGATTTTTTTTTCACAATAGCGGGAAAAAATTATCGGTTTTCCTATGCGCGCGCATCTACAGTTCGACCAACCTAACTGTGCAGGCGGGAAAACACGGAACTAAAATAAATGTACTAAGTTTGACGTAGCGATGCATATTTCTTGACCAGTGGCGCCACCATGAAATTCAAACTTAAAATGGTCATACTGTAACAATGACGATCGACCATAGACTAAAAGAATGAGGTTAATTTGTTTAAAAAAAAGTTATATTTATATTATTACGAAAGTTATATTATTTGAGTGAAAGTTTCATTTCAAAGTTGCATGAAATGAGCAAGCACTAGGTACATTAATTTATTTTTACTATTGAACACGATCTTTTTTGTATCGAAACTTTTATAAGAACATAGCAACTCAACCAATAAAATTTAAAAAAAAACGGTATTACCCGGTTAAATTGAAAATGCTCTGTTTACTCGCATATAATTTGCAATATGGTACTAACTTAACTTTGTAGTGATAATTCTATTATGCACTAGTGTATAATATTATTATGCACGTGTGAGTTATAGTTCGGTTTATGGCCCTAAGAACGATGTAATAAGGCTCACTTTACGAGCAAGTGTGTCGAAAAAGAAATTCCACAATTGTTGCTAAGTTTACATGCGATTACGATGAATGGGGCATTTCTTTCATTGGAGCGTAAAATGTACGTAGGTACACTAGACCAGGTACGCAATTCGATATGCCGAATTGCGTACGTACATTTTTGCCATTTGACTAAAAACAACATCTCTTTTAGTCATCAGTGGACATCGTACCTACTTGTTATCAATAGATGAGTACACCTCGAGATCTGTTGTTATCGATCCCAAAAGCGGATGCTGACGGAGCTGATAATGTGTATCCTTGCACTCGCTGATCTCACTGCACACTGCTGACGTGGCAATAGAAACATTATTATTAAACCATATTCTAGCCATGGGCTGTGTGAAGGATAATATGGCTTGAAAGGACTACTGAAATGTCGATTAATAGAGAAGTATGGAAGAAGAGGGCATACTCCGCCGACCCTAAATAAATAGGGATAAGGGAAAGAGCACGCACGGGACCGGTCAATGTGGCGACACCTGGGGGAGGCCTATGTCCAGCATTGGACGTCTTTTGGCTGAAATGATGATTGCTGATGATGAAGGGAAAGAGAATGATGATGATGATGATTCTAGCCCTTGACCGTGTGAAATGGTATATAATATACAAGTCTACAAAATGCCCACCGTGAAGTTAATGGCATAAACGATTAATTACATTTCTGCGCCAAAATAACAGATTCTTGGCACTTCGTTGAATTTTCACTGGGTATAACTTTTTATAGTTCACGGTCTCGATCAGCAATGCAAACATTTTACGTTGCTTTGATAGACTTGTTACTAGAATTTCCTTTATTTTCTGAGATAAGGCACATATGGCTTATCTAGCAATTCTAGCATACTTTTATTTCTGTGCGTTATTGTCAAACGTTTCTGCAATACCTGTTATTGGAATCAGTTATAAGATCTTCGTCTTAGGACCAATTGATATTTATTCGTGGTACTCGGCAACTGGGCTTATCCCACCCAAGTAGCACAGATAGCTGTATAACTACTCACTTTTAGATCTATTTGAAACTCTATGCGTATTAAGACTCTTTTAAGAGTACACTTGTGATCCTACAGCTGCATAACAGCAGTCAGTGATATTTAAACAGCTTAGGCTGATTAAGAGCGGCATTAAAGCTGATTAAGACCGAGAAAACTGCCATTAATACGCTAAGAGTGCTATAAAGGTAGATTTTCAACGCCTCTATTCAGCTTTTAACCTTTTCTAATGCCTTAACCGTAGTAAGGGCTGTTTAGTGGATGAAATTACACCAAATGCTGTATAAGAAGGTATTTGTGAACTCCTATTACACTGATTTATTAAAGGGCCACGTGTGAACTATTATGACGTTAATAGCTGTTTAATGGATGATTTGAGGCCCACATTACAGCTTATTGCTGAATATGCCTACCGCTAATCAGCCTTTATACTGCCATTGATAGTGTCTGCATAGCGGCTGTTTAAACATTCACTAGATGCCTCGCAGCTGCTTAGAGACTCACTAGTGTATCGAATTTACGGCTACTTTTTTATAGTGGTTCGCATAAGTACTTTTAATCAGACTATACCTGAATAAAAGTTACACGTGGTACTGTAATCAGTCAGTGTAATTAGTTGAAGCAGATGGCGATTATATACTAACGTATATATTTTATTGCTTTATAAATATGAATTCGATTAATTCGTGGAAAATTAAAGCTAGAACAGCATTAGAAGAAAATTGTCGAAAGAGTACCAAAGAATTATGAAGACAGAAAAGAAAACCTGCAAGTCGGGAAGTAGCGCAAAGCGTGACAAATAGTTTTAAACCGGATGGTTCTGTACAAAATATAATAACCTCGGTGATAATATTATTGTTCCACCGGAAAATATAACTCGGAAAAAATATCGAGTTCTTAAGATGTTTTTAAGATATAACAATTTAAAAAGTTGAAAGAGTTGTAATATAAGCACGTAGTTTATACACGTGGTGTGTTTAATAATTAATAATAATAATACGTAATTATTCGATATATCTCAAAAACGGTGGCTTTTTAGAAATAAATGTGTTTGGACATTTTTGTAGATTATTATTTCATATATAATTTTGTCTTAGAAAATGTTATGATAAAACTTACCGTTTTGCTGAAAATTGCAAAATACCGGTTCTTTTGACCTTTGACCTCGAATAACTTTTTTCCAGGTGTCTGATCGATGGGGACTTTTTACATTTCATTTATAATGGTGTTTTGAACAATCCTACCTATTTTCAGCCGGGTGGGAGTTAATGTAACCTTACCCCTATATTTTTTGACTAATTTGACCGGACTGTATTACATATTTTTTAAATAAAACAAAAGAAATGATTGAACTTATAGTATATTTATTTATTCATTTAGCTCACATCAATGGGTAAAAAAAAATCAAACAAAATTTGCCTTTTTAGATCACAATTCATTTTCTTCCAATCAAGACTCGGCTTCGAACGTTCTTCCTTTATCAGCTTCAAAATATTTTTATTCTTTGGAAGCCAACTTAATATTCCATTAAACTCCCAAAGCGACGGTACAATGCTCAATAGATCACCATCCGGTTCTGAAGTACTAATGATCTTAAAAGGCATTATTCTGTAATAAAGAAATGAAACAATCACTTAGTTATAAGTAATAAATACATAACTTGTACAAAGGTATCATCTGGGTAGGTAGGTAGTATTGTTTGCATAAGCTTTCTACAGTTTGTAGGTACCTGCTTGTTTATGTCAATCGTAAATTTGGAAGGTTCGCGATTTGGAAGGTTCGCGCGCGCGCGTAATACGGTGTGTTAAAAATTTTGAACTAGAAGTTATCCATGCGGTGGTTTTAGATATAATACTACGGATCCCTAAAGAGTCTGTATAACAACTGTTTAATTGTTCACATTATGGCTAACGGTAGAGCTTGTGGACCATTAAGAAGAAATAAAACAGTTTATAGCTGCATACGGTTCACTTGTGTAATTTTATTCAGATTTTTGCTGATTAACAGTACACTAGTGAACTATTAGATAGCTTTTTGCAGCATATAAGGGTTTTAACTATTCACGTCGCTGTTTAACATTTTATTGTATGTTTATTATTGTAACCTATAAATATACTGATTCATTTTTCAACTTTTTGATGTTTTGTGTATGAATTAGGAATGTATTGCATTAATTTTTACTTCCTGATAGCATAATAATAATTTTTTATCTTATAATTCTTTTCAAAGCACTAAAAATTGTTTATTCAAGTTTTCATCAATGCTTATTTTTATCACAAAACTAATCAAAAACAAAATATTTTCGTGGCGCACTAAAATTTTCTTAGACAATATATATGTATAATGTCAGTGAAATTACATTCCCAATCATTTTTCTTTTATTATTATGTAAAACAATATACTTACCTGGGAATATGAATATTATCCCACGGAACAAGTGTTCAATTGACAGCTAGGGTTATTTGCTTTTACATGTTTGCTGCATCAAAAATGTTCACTTTTACACTGGCCGCAAGCAGCCTTTCCCGGTTTAAAACAACTATTAAGAACCGAGATGTGACATATTTACTGAATAAAGAGTAACTTGTGATCTCTTAGTCAGTCGATATTCAGCGCATAGTACGGTCGTTACCCTTTATAACACTGTTAAATTGCTGCTAAACAGCTCCTAAGCAGCTACGTGAACTTAAGGCTGAATAATTTGTGCCCATTTAAGAGTTATAAGAACTGAATAAGGCCCTATACAGCCCTTATGCAGCTTTTTTATTCAGCTTCAAGCATGATGGAAATCCGTTATTCGGCTGATAAGCAGCCTCATGTGCTACTTGGGCAGTTGTATACGCCCCTTCGTGCTTATTGACCTTGTTCTGTTCTGTGTCCTGCTGATATAGAGGGCAGTGGAAATTATGTTTTCCTACTCCACCAGTATTCCTTTATGCTTATTATTGATGTTAGTCACATAATACTCACTTAATGAAGTTGACACATATAAACGTACAAGTAATTTCTTGTACTAGTTAATAGCTAGCAGGCCTTATGACCCGTGTGGTAACGAGGAAGTGGTCGTAATTAATCAATATCAAACGCTAGGTACTACTTCTTCCGTCCACAACAGCGTTATATTATGGAGTTCTTATTGACTTATAGTTCTTTATGGTTTAACACGTCTTGTTTAAACGACCTAGATCTTAGCAGGATTTAAATTATGTAGGTATGCCCTAAACTGTGTCAGCATTTGATCAAATTTCATACACTTTGTCAATAATACATATTTTATTTACAGTCGGCTTTTTCTTCGCACAGGTGCATTTTACACACAGTTTAGGTGCAGGTAAACCTTAACCATCCAGTTTCTGCTGAAAAACATTCATCAATATCCTTATTGGAGTTTGAAGAGCTAAGCAATACCTCGAGAGTAAGGGAGAGGTCTATCTTATAGTAGGTACACGTACACCCATATTTTTCAAACTCAAACTCAAACTCAAATTCTTTATTTCAATTAAGCCATTACAGGCACTTTTGAATGTCAGAAGAGATTTCGTTATGTTAGTGTATTTAGTCATGTTTTCAGTATCATTTAATAGGGGGAGCCTTATTACCGCCGCATCCAGACTCCGTGGCTGCTACTAAATAATTCCTAATGGAAAAACTCAATAAGTAGAGCTTTGCCCGACCAGGACCCTGGACCTCATATTTAGTAGTCGCGCTTGTGACAAACTCGACCTACGAGTCCTACGACGCAGTAGGTAAACACGTGTATGTATGGAAACACAAAAACCTCTTGGTATTAAAACTTTGTACTGATGTTGAAAACAATTTACACCTTATTTGAAATTAAGTACCTAGAACTTAGTATGTCTTTAGATCTAATTTACAAAATAATGAGCGCTCAAATATTAATCAAACACGGTACCCGATACCAATCATACTCCTCATAAATTGTAATTCTCCATGTTTCTGTTTCGTTGGAAACACATGAATTATGAAGCCATGACCTTTCTTCAGGTGTCTTTTAATTCCAAAGTCACCTTCAGGCTATGAGGCTATAATTCTTGCCACAGACTATAAATCACAGTTAGCGTTGTGCGTGCCTATTGTGTCCCGTTCAAGTCTAAATGGACTATTTTCATACTTCATTCCGCACAGCTGATTGGCGATGGTGTTGCCAAACTGCAAAATGATGTAATGGTTGTGTAACGAACAAGAAAGCGTATCGACAGTTATGATTTAAAAATATGACTTGCTGTTTGTCGAATTAATGATAATTCTGTACCTATTCAACGAAAGGTCATTTGAGGAGGTGATGAGGAAGGAGATTAGCAGTCTGTAAAAGTGTTTGTTACTTTACTTGCTATAGTTAAGCTCATACATATGTAATGTATCTGTCTTGTTGTTGTCTCAGTATCATGCGCGGACTCGATCTCATTGCGCAACAATTATCTTGTCTCTGATTTGTCATTCAGTGGTTCTGTTGCCATTTTCATTTAATTACTCTCTATAAATGTATTATCACTTAGTGAAAGTTTCAATTGTAGGTAGGTATAAGACACTTGAGTTCAATTTTATTTCTGTTTACATTACCTTTCAGTATGAAGTCCATTACATCGCAAATCAGACTCTTATACATTCACGCATCGCTCTTATTTATTCAACACTTCGAATAGGCCATGGGACCATCAATTTCTTGAGTGGACGTTGAACTCTGTCCAACTTCGGTCCGCGTGCACTAAAGCTGTCCTCGGACGTTATTTAACAAGCCACAGTGAGAGCCGCTTCATCAATCCGCTTAATTTAATTATGTAAGCGAATGTAACGATTGCCTACATTTTGTCAGCCCATTATATTGAGGTCACTCAAATTAATATTACTTCATAGTCTCTCCCGCAAAGAGTTCTCCCACATTTATAGGAGAAAAAGCAAAACAATATTAAAGATTTTGTTTTGCTGTAGAAGAATAGAAGTCCTAACGGTAATATTCCAATAATATTATGCACAAGTCGGCCATGTGTTCTTATTTAATTAGTTCGTTAAATTCTAATGACTTGAATTGAATGTTGAAAAGGCGTAGCGGAAATTTTAAACGATTTTAAAATTAGAAATTCTAGTTTCTCACATCATGACTTGTTGACTTACTCGTTTATGCTTATAACAACGGATGTTACTTATTGCGCTTGTTCAAAATATTTAAACCAAAATACTAGTGGATATCTTGCATTTTTGATTAAAGCTAGGGCCCGCGTGGTGGACTTATTTATTTATATCTGATCTATGATTATATCCCAGTCCCTCTCATAGAGAGGAGGCAAGAGTCCCTGCAGTGGGATCATTATAGGCTGATGATGATGATGAGGGCCTGTGTGCGTTTGTGTATTAAGTAGGTACGCTCACACAAGCCCTAGCTTGACTAGGCCGAGCTAAGCTTACTGCGTTGTAAGTAAAGTACAAACATAGTTAATATTTATTCAAATCAATAACTATGATTAGGACTATTGTTGTGATTGCTAGTACAAAGTGTGTAGTTTGCTGTGTTTTATGATTTATTCATGAGACGTCCTTGGATCAACAATTGGATCTATTAGGCGAATGAACAATAATATGAGTTTTATGGTTATTTAAGTTGTTCCGAATATTTACCTTTATAGATCACTACTTAGCTTATGCCAGTGTCTTCACCCGCGAATTTGGCATTAAAGAAGAACAAGCATCCATACATAACATCCATCCACACAAATTTTGGCATTTTTATTAGAAGGTAGGTAAGTAGGTACCTAAAGAAAATGGATCTTAATAAAATTCTGTGTTCCCAATCGAATCATTGATTTTCTATTATTTCGACAAGCTAGCCCATCGGTAAGTCTAGGCTAGGAGTCTTAGAATGTTGTTAATCAGCTTTTGAAGGTCAAGTAGATCTTTTTGCTGATATATGCGAACTAAGCCAAAAAAGCTTGACTTTTTGCTGATGTCTGTCTGAATATGTAGGAGTATATAAAGAACAGGATGTAATTTATCCTCGACTTAGACTATGTACTCGTAGGAAAACCTGACAACAATATAGTCGAGTATTAGTCAGCACCAATCACAAAAGCCGTCTGGTCGAAGGATCCTGCCTTTTTTATGATGGATGAAGGGCTTTTTGTGTTAAGTTATTTTGGTACTTTTCATACCATATCCACTATAAATAGTTTTAAAACCAGCCAGTTGTATGCTTATGCACTTATATGAAAAGCAGTACCTACCAAACCAAAAACTAAAATAGTATACAGAAAACACTAGAACGAACAGAACAATACATAATATATTTGTCGCAGAACTCACAGATGTGGATAAATTAATGGCGATTTACTCATAATTATAGATTTAATTTTTTGACGTTTTTCAGAAACAAGCAATCTTAAAACAAGCTCAAGAACGTTTCAGTTGTAAATCACTGGAATGACAGGATTTACGTCTTATTTCTGCTTTGACCTAGGTGTTGCATGAGCGGGATTTCACTGTATCTCTGAATGTGTTTTATTTTATTGATGTTCATATAATTTAACTAGAATTCCTTAATAAAATGCAGTTCTGTCATCTTTAGATCTCGTCATCATCTGCCTAGCCTTTTCCTAATTAAGATGGGGTCGGCTTTTAGTCTTTTCGGATGCAGCTGAATCCCAGTATTTAACATTGAGCGACTGCCTATCTGACCTCCACAACCCTGCATCACTATGTAATACGATACCCCTTGGTAAAACTGGTAGTTAAACTTTCGGGTTAGTGGACTACCTGTGACTGTGACGGCTATCAAAGATTTACAAATGACAGGCCGCTTTACGTACGTGTTTCCTGAGGCACAGAAAAAACTTGGTATGTTTTTTGTTGTCACCCATTCATGGACTCTCTAGGTAATGAACCTGAAGATTGGCCGGAGCGGCTGCTATTATTCAGACACAAGCTCATGCATCTAGTATAATACGAAATGAAACCCAAAAAAAAACAAAATTGATATTACTTTCTGTTTCAGTTGAACAGCCAGGACGGTTGTAAACTGCTTACATCCGTATTCAATTCTGTAGGTATTCAAAGTTCATCAAGTTTCATCAATCTATCACTTAAATCAACAGCTGATCGTCAGCTGACATCACAAAGATTAAAGGCCAGACTTATCAGCAACTCCAGAGTGACGTATTGATAATTAATCATTTAAGTATACACAACTAACAATAACAGCTCATTATTGTATCACTGTGAGGCAACGGCATCTCTTCTTTTAAGAAGACCAGCCAGCAAGCCAGATGCCTTCTCTTTAGGAGAAAAGGCCGTGATTCCGGGCTTAGGTAAAATCTTTGCGTAGTATAAAATAAAGTCGCTCCCGCTATTTGTACGCTTAGATCTTTTAAACTTCACAACGGATTTTAATACAGTTTTCAGCAACAGGTAGAGTGAACTTGAGTGAAGGTAATATAAATATAACAACGGGCGAAGCTGGTGCGGGTCGTCTAGTCTAGACTTATCTAATTCTGCCAAATATATAATAAGAACAGAAAGTTTTTTACACGACTGCCCCGAAAAAAAAGAGTGTTATGTTTTTAGCGTTCATGTATGTGTGTATGTTTGTCTGTGAGTTTCTTTATTCCACCATAACTTCTAAAAGCCTTAACCGATTTTGTTAGTATAACAGACAGAACATCCACAGCCTGCCAGCCTCTTAGAGGTTTATCCCCCGATGGCAACTAGGTCGTCTGCCTACCTCAACGACGACGAACAATCCGCATTTGTTTTACCAGTACTTGGACCACATTCGGTGACAGCCTTAGCCTTAGTCCACCTGTCATCACTGCGCCTTGCTGGAAACTAAATCGGAAGTCTATCCAGGTTTTATCATGAAGTTTTCCTTCCACGGAAAACATACAACGCTATACTGAACCTTAACATAGGTATTTATAAACAAAAGCGTACTTACGATATTTGCACCGAACGTGCTCATCTACGTGTTAAGTATTATAATAATAAGTGACAAGTAGAGATGTGACACGAGGAAACTAACTTTTTTTTTTTTAGCTTTAAAATTGTGACTTGGCGCTGGTACAAACAGCTTACTACAAACCCAAAACAATAGCTATACACTTCTATCAGGAGAATTGATCGAGCCTATGGACGAACAGAGCACATACAAATACCTAGGTTTTAAACAGTCCAGGCAAATACAACAAAAGATGGCCAAACAAGAACTGGTCAAAAAATTCTCACACCGCCTCAACCTTATCTTAAAAAGCAACCTTAATTCAAGAAATACAATTAAAGCCATCAACACCTTTGCAATACCTATTCTCACATACTCTTTCGGAATCATACGATGGTCAAAGACAGATATTAAAAAACTACAGCGCACTATCCATACACTCCTAACCAAACATAGAAAACATCACCCAAAATCATGCATACAACGACTTACACTGCCACGCCAAGAAGGAGGCAGAGGATTAATAGACATACACAATTTACACAACAAACAGATACATTCACTCAGAGCATACTTTCATAACAAATCAGAAACCTCATTACTACACAAGCAAGTAACGGAGACAGATCAGAAATTAACACCACTAAACCTACAAAACATAAACACACAAACAAATGAACACATTGTAAGTACTCAACAAAAAATTGCAGCATGGTCTGAAAAAGCTCTACACGGAAGACATCGAGCCTGCCTGAGCCAGCCACACGTCGATAAAGTAAAGTCGAACGAATGGCTCAAACGAGGCGAATTGTTTCCCGAGACCGAGGGTTTTATGCTGGCCATACAAGATCAAATAATAGCTACACGTAACTACAGAAAATACATCATAAAAGACCCAAACCAGCCGACTGACTTGTGCAGACATTGCAACAATGCTTCTGAAACTATACAACATATAACAGGAGCATGTAAATCACTCGCACAAACCGATTATAAACACCGCCATGACCAAGTTGCTGCCATCATACACCAACAGTTATCATTTAAATATAAACTAGTTTCTGAAATGATACCGTATTACAAATATAAACCGGAAGTAACATTAGAAAATAACGATACAAAAATCTACTGGGACCGAACTATAATAACTGATAAAACCATTCATTATAATAGACCCGACATTACCATCCACGACAAAACCAATAAAACAGCTTATCTGATAGACATAGCAATACCTAACTCACATAATATCCAAGCCACAATTTCCGAAAAACTCAGTAAGTACCAAGATCTTGCCATTGTAATTAAAACCCAATGGAATGTACAAACTGTTCATATAGTCCCCATTGTTCTCTCATCTACTGGTATTATACCAAAATCTCTCACACAAAGCCTCAACACTCTACAAATGCCTACTCACACACTCTATATGCTACAAAAAGCCACCATTCTCAACACCTGTCGAATCACCCGAAAGTTTCTGACTTCTTCTACATTATCATCCACTTTCTCTATCTAAATTATACTTTACATCCTTGGTTTCGACCCGCGTGTAAAGTTTCTTATGCTCTCTTAAATGAGAAGAAACAAAAAGAACCAAAAATAATAATAATATAGCCTTTTATTCAGATCTCTTTACAAAATTTTAACTTAAAAAACTAACACTGAACTTATAAACTATTTACACTAATATCTGTTGTTTTGTTATTTTTCCTAGATCTGTTTGCCAGTCGACAAAGGCCTCCTCCAACCTTTTCCATTCTTTCCTTTCTTGTGCTACTCTGTTCCACATGACTCCTGCCACTTGTCTGATGTCATCATCCCACCTTTTATGCGGTTATGTTAAGTATTACATGGAGTTATTTGTATTAATCGAGTGACAGCGCAGTTCGGAGGGGGCGCTTGTAAGGCGCCGTCTAATAAGGAAGTAATCGACGCCCGCGCCTTCTGCGCCGGCGCACCCGTGACCTCTGCGAACGATACTCAGCGAATGAACACAGTTTTTTAATAAATTCTTGTTCGGTTATCTTGATTATTTAGATTTAAAGTTGAAAATGCTGCAATTTTTGCGGTGCTAAGAACGGGTTTTTTTATAAGGAAAGGTACTTTTAAACAAATGGTGCTGTCATTATATGCAAGTAAGGAAAGAAAATGATACCCACTCACTAGTTCTTTCTGCAATGTTTTTATACGAGGAAAAGTGAATATAATTGCATCGTTATGAAAATTCATTACCTAGAAACAAAGCCTAAGCCTTATAGACTTCATAAAACCTTTTTGAAGGCATAAGTAAATTATTAGGCCCGACTTTACTTTTACATTTAGTTTTTTTATAGAAAGTGAAAGGCATTATCGAACTATTTTGTAACTTACGTAATAGGCACATAAAGGTAACTCTTTCTTTCTTTAACGTGTGGTTGGTGCCTAACCTGGGGGTCTAAAACGGCCACTTTGGCAGATCATAATATGAATTGCGTTAAAAAGCGTAAAATGGACCTTTCATTATAATAACTGCGTCTGTAACAATTTAGTAAAATACATCTTAGTAGGAAAATAATATGAATTGCGTTAACATTCGTAAAATAGTCACAGACGCAGTTTTTATTATGAAAGGTCCATTTTACGCTTTTAAACGCAATTCACATTATCATCTGCAAAAGTGGCCATTTTAGACCCCCTGATGTAACTGTGATTGGTCGAATTTGGCACATCTTCTCTCCGCTTGGCACATTTCCGCTTTGGTGGATACCGGGCCTTATATGCCGGCCATGTGCCTCTTTTATTTTAATTTTTTTGGAAGGTGGGTAATCCTCAAATGACTCCTCCCGCTCTGGGCGGAGCGGAAGGGAGTGTCAGACTTCTACTGACTAAAAACCACCCATGTTCCTTCTTAGTCCTTTGTGTCCGGGGACGCGGTATCTCTTTCGAACAACCCGCAGCTCTGGCTTGGCTTTTCATGCCGTCACTTTCCATCACCGAAGCAATGATCATTTTTGCACGAATCAGAATATGCACAGGTTTAACCTACCGTGCTTGATAACCATCTTAGATAACCAATATCTAAATAGTAGCCAATACCGGAAATAGTCATTCAATATCTTAGTACTTTCATAGTATAGTTTATAGATGTGCATTCGCATTCTTTCTTATCACAGACTTCTGCACCTTGTCTATCAGTTGGGAAAGGCCTTGTTTGAGACATCAACCCCGGATATGAAAAGATATACGTAACATACCTACCTAATAATAAACTCTTTTGCAAAAAAAACGGGCACTTCATATTTTTTTCTCTACTTCAATGAAGAAGGACAAGTAAGAGGTTTTATTAATTTGACGATGTATTGGCATGTTATTTGAAGAATCCTGGCATGATTCTGTACGATCCAAATTTAAATTTTGAAATTAACAAAAGGAAAATAATGATTATTGTAGATTATTGTAAAATTGCTTTACTAATGGCGCGAATTGCTGAAACGATTTTATTACTGATTACTAAAATTTTAAAACTTTTTGGATATTTTCTGCAAATTAAACAATTTTATCTTTCTTTTTACATTAAATACCACTTTTTGACATAAGTGATAAAGCGATAAGGGCCGGTAAAATTATAGCCCTACTTGAAGAAGGTTGTTCGCAAACTTACGTGTCTCAGCGGTTAAATGTGTGTCGTTCAACTGTCCAGAGGACTTGGCAACGGTATCAAGAGACCGGTTCGGTCAAAAGAAGACCCGATTCGGGAAGAAAACGACGCACAGAACCAAGAGATGACCGCTTTTTGGTGAGTCAGGCCTTGCGGAATCGTAAGGCGTCAAGTGTGGACCTGAAGAAGAGCCTTGAAGAAGTAAGAGGAGTAGAAGTTAGCTTGTGGACCGTCAGGAGGAGGCTTTTGGCTGCCAATATCAGGAGTTACCGCCCGGCTTGGGGACCTAAATTACTCTGTGAGCACCGTGTTGCTCGACTTCAGTTTGCTCGAAACTGTGCTTCATGGACTCTGGAGGACTGGAATAAAGTATTGTTTTCTGATGAAGCTAGAATCTCTTTGTGTGGAGAGGACCGACGCCGGCGAGTGCTACGAAGACCACGGGAACGCTATGCGGAAGTGTGTTTCGAAGAAATCACTCCTTATGGCGGAGGCTCCGTTATGTTTTGGGCAGCAATTAATTCGACGGGGCGTACGGAGTTAGTTCTCATAGAAAATGGAACATTAAATGCACACCGGTACATAATGGAAGTCCTAATTCCATATGCACAACCCGCATTGACTGCACTTGGGGAAGATTCCATTTTTATGGACGACAATGCTCGCCCGCACCGTTCTGGCGACGTGGAAGCGTACATGCAAGAAGTTGGGATCCGTCGTTTAGATTGGCCAGCTCGAAGTCCTGACCTCAATCCAATTGAGCATGTCTGGGATGTTCTAAAGAGACTGGTAAGATCAGTGCAACATGCTCCACAAAACATCAGGGAGCTAAAAAGAGTCATTGCAGAAGAGTGGGAACGTATTCCTCAAAACGTCATTAAAAACATCGTGGAAAGCATGCCCAGAAGGATTCAAGCTGTAATTTTGGCAAGAGGAGGTCACACTCGTTATTAGGTTATTACATTTGTAACTTTATTTAATTAAACAAAGTAAAAAAATCTTCTTGTCTTTATTGCCGACCACTTCTTATTGTTTGGCCGTGTACATCGGTTTTAAAGAATTCATAGATTTTTTTTTTTAAATTGCCACAGTTCACTTCACGCGTATTAATTTACACGATTAGAAGTATACAGACTACGTCAAACAATTAAATTTCATTGAATTAACTCAAATCGACCTTAGAACGTAAATTTCCTAAGGTGCCCGTTTTTTTTGCAAAGGAGTGTATGTAGGTAGGTGAAACACCGGGTTTTTGTGCTAGTCAACTTTAGAGGTCATCAGGTCATGTTATAACCAACAAAAACCTAAGTGTAGTAGATACAGATAGCTCTTTTTGGGAATTTGATAAATTAAATATTTGGGGAAAAATTGCGTAATTTTCCCCTAAATATTTAATCTATCAAAAGCTACAAAATTAAAAGGAAAAATATCTATGAAATCACACAATCCAAATAGGTACCTACATAATTTAAACTGATACAACAAAGAAATATTTGAGTTTGATTTCATTTGTTTTTGTCCTGTGGGAAACCAATAAATCATTTTTCTTTCTTTCTTTCTTTCATCGGCTGCTGCGTCAACTTTATATTCAAATGATGACGTAAGCTGTTTATGTACTTCTTTGTCTCGACATTTTATTAACACGCCGACATTTATTGCAAAATTAAGCCTTCGTTATCTCTTAAATTGTCCAAATATTCAAATTCAGAGTTAAAAAGGAAAAATCTTTTGTTTTAAATCATTTTTCCTTTTAGATTGAAAGATACGCTGTTAGCTGTAGTATATACTTACCACTTTTGTGTGAACCTGCAATTAAATAAGTACTACAATGTCAAGTTCGATGCACTAAAATTACCTCTTTAGTAATCTCAATTAATTTACCTATCTCAACGAAAATACTATCTCTATAATACCTACGTAAGTACATAACTAATAATGATGTAACATAAAACCTAAAGTAAAACTACGGAAAACGAAAATAATCTTTAATTTTATCATAATAAACGAGAAATTCACAACGGTCACAAAAAAACGCGATAAAAATAAAATAAAACTTGTTCCACTCTGAATGTAGCGAGCCAAGGGTGATGATGTGATACCGACTAGCGACTCAAGTGGCTCGGTGCAAACTCAGTGCGCGTGCACTGAGTGATTCACTCTTTGTCGTTGATCGCATAATCATGGCTAATAAAATGATCGTTTAAACGCGTTAGGGTTCTGATTCAGAGGTATATGCTCGATTTATGCGTTATACAATTTAGTAGGTAGTAACATTTGCATCTGCTAACTAAACCCTTAGTTATAGCTTCTTTGTTGATCCCATTGCTAAACAAAGACTTCTCTTACAGTTGCTTCAACGTCTAGAACAAAGATCTTGTGTAATAAGAGTATTGTATTGTTGTTTAGCTTTCTATTTCATTCTATTTATCTTCGGGGACGCCGGCAGACACCAGGCGGGCGATCAGTCCTTTCGTTGTGGATTATTTCGCCCAGTTCCCCATTTTGGTGGATCCCTTTCATGGGTTACTGGTGGTCGGCATCGCGAATCTTCCTGTTGCCTTGCAGAAGCTCACCAGTTGTTCGGTAGAGATTTCTGCAAGCTTCTCTTCATTTATCTCACCTGTTCCTAGGATTTCCCATCTGAGTAGCTCATACATTGTGCATTCCGCCACAAGGTGGAAACTTGTTTCTTCTGCTTCTCCACATGCTGGGCATATGGGATCTTCCTTTACTTTCATAATCGTCAGGTGTCTATTGAGTCCACAGTGTCCTGTTGCGATCCCTACTACTATAGTCTTATGTTTCCCCTGCTCATTTTGAGTAGCTTGTGGGATTTCTTTTCATCATATGACTTTAAGAAGATTTTCGATTGTCGACAACCTTCTGTTGCATTTCATCTTTTATTTGATTCTCTTGTAATTATTCTATGAATGATTCCTTTTGTTATATTATGTGGGATCGGTAACCTGGGCTCTGGTCCCACAAAGGTTACATCTGCTCCTTTTCTGGTTAATTCATCTGCTATCTCATTCCCTTCGTGTCCTTGATGACCATGCGACTGTTACTTCTGCTTTTTCCGCTAGTTGGTTGAGTGCTTCCTTACACTCTTTAACCAGTGCAGATGTGACTTCCACTTTGTTCAGTGCTTTGAGTGCTGCTTGACTATCACTATATATAACTATTTTGGAAAAATCACCTGTATATTATAATATAGCCGTCAATTTTGTACATAGGTAAGCTTGCACGTATGTAAATACCACACAAAATGTAAACATCACGTTCAATCAATGATACCAAAACATGATATAAAGTACAAATACCTAACTATTATGTGTACAATAATAAATAACATAGTGTTACAAATATCTTGCTAAATGCTGACCAGTCAATCTTGAGACGGTTTAGTGGCGCTGCTGGTCTCAAATAAACGTCAACGAAACGTCAAACTTTATACATTTTCGGACTTAGTTGTTAAGGTGTTGTATGTTGTAACTTCAGTCCTATCTATGATGAAATATCTTTAGCAACGGTCCTTGCGACTGTTTGGCGACATTGATCGTCAATTTATAGTCGGCCTGGATGTGTAGGAGTAGGAATAGGTCAAAATATTTCATCAAGTGGGTGGTGAAGAGGCGGCCAATAGATAATTAATTTATCCGCTGGTGAGTAGATTATAATAGGGGATCGGACAAAAAAAAACTAATTAATCCGTCAGATAGATTTCCAAAAATTATTGGACACGTATTTTTTCTTTTTTCACGTAAACTTAAAATGAAGACGATACAGTGCTTCGAAAACTCGTGTGACGTCTTACGATAGTACATTTTGACGACACAAGTGACGTTTCAAGCCCCACTCCAAGATCTTTGACGCGTTTTATCTTCGTCATTTTTTATTGATTTGATAAAACAAAAAACACGTATTCAATATTTTTCGATAATCTAACTTACGGACTAAACAGAATCATATTATTGTGACCCAGTCCGATCCCCTATTATTGTGATCATCGATAAACTTCTACGCAACACACATACTTCAAAATTCTTAAACGGACTCATTCACTGACGGATAACCCATAAAGATCTAAAGCACAAGGCCTAAGAACCATGCAATTCAGTACAAGACAAGACTTCCTACATTGATAGAAAGCAGTAAGGAAAGATTTTTGGCAATTTATTCCCGGAAGCAGATAAAAGAACCTGAAAGTTTCTAAGGCCGTTCTTCATACGGCACACGTGGCTTGTTAATCAATACAGTTTTACTCTTTACTGCACACAAAATTAAAGTATATGTACAGGTACACGCTTATGTAAAAAGGTGACCATTGTTAAGGCTATACATTATACACACACAATAATATAGCCACTCCAGTATTTCCAAACTCGATGGAAACGAACATGAAACCAGTAACCTTGATCATCATTATCATACGCCAGTGCAAGTTCAATGCCAGTCACACCGAAGGTTACAGGAACACTCGAATTTGTTCACCATATGTCCGTCAATTAATTCTCCCAGACCAATTAAATAAACTATAATATTAATAAGATCGTCTATTTGGATAGCAAGGTAATTAATTTGTAAAATGTGTCACGCGATGGCTTTAATGAATTGCCTATTATTTCTGACGTTTTATTTTGTCTAGCCATAAAGTCGATCAGCCCGTGTTTTGTCCCTGGAGACTTCCTACTGCGGTCTACCTAAAGTACAACGAGTACAAGTGGATTTTGAACTAAGTATAAGTCTAGTGTTGACAGCCTGTTTGGTTGGCAAGATGGCTGCCATTCGCGGGGTGTTGGGTTAGGAGTATTTAAGTATAAACGTGTATTTGTCGATAGAAATGAGTGTATGTATACCATTAAAGTATCGGTAACCACACACACTGTATACATACATACATACATAAACTCATGCCTTTTTCACATGAGATTAGGTAGAAACCACAATGCACCCAAGTACGAACCTTACAAACTTTTTGCGCCTCTTTCATGAACGTGACCCATGTTTCATGCACGTCGTGAGCACCTGAAGTTTCCAAAAATCCTCCCCAATAAAGTGAGATGGAATTTGAATAGATTAAGAGGCCAGCTTGTACTGGTTTTACCACCACTGACGTGAGACTTAGTGTATTTAGGATTTACCTAAAACTGTCTTTGGTATCACAAAGATAAGGAAGATGATCATATAGCACGTTTTACTAAGAGCTCCATGCAAAGACAAATCCTAATTGCAAGGTTAAAAAGACACTAGACGTAATTTTAAACGAGGAAAAACCTCAAAGTAATTAGTTAGTACCTACCTATACCTACGTATATATCACGTTTTACGAGTCCAAGATAGGTAAGTGTCAGTGCTAACCAAGTGCAAACTAAGTGCAAACAAACACAACACTAACTAGGTACATCGTTCGATGTATCGAATAACTTTACCGAACCAGCTGTTAGTACTTTAATTATCAAAATGAGTAGATAATTTAGTCGAGTGTGTGTTTTGAACAATTAATGAAAGTATGATAAATGGGCAGCCATACTTGGGCATGTGTATAATTATGCTTCCGAACACCAGGAAGGTATAGAATGCGCTACTTGAACAAATGCGGATTATTCATCTAGCTTGAGTCAGACAGAACGAACTACAATGACGTAATCTTAAAGACTTCTAATAATATGTTATGAATGGTTTAGAGTTTAGACTCTTAAAAAAGAGCAGTAAGGCGCAAATAACCAGCTGTATTATTACTAGGCTAGTCAAGAGGTACAAAAAAACCTCTGAAAAGATAAAGTAAAATGTCACCCGAATTTTCTGGCAATTTGAGGATGCGGGGGTCCGCTGGATGCGAGACGCAAGGGACCGGTCAATGTGGCGACACTTGGGGAGGCCTAAGTCCAGCAGTGCCTAGACGTCTTTCGGATGATAATGATGAAGGAGAACAGAGAAAAGATAGATCGATTGTGTTAACAATCTTTCAATTACACCAAAGAAAAATAAATAAATTATAGCGTGATGGTTGACTGTGGAGAGCAAACAAAAACGTGAAGTGCAGACCCCAAGTAACATGGGACAAGGTTAGGATCTGATACAGAAGTTAGTACCACAAAACTTGAAGGTTGCAATTTGTGATCCTTTAATCAAACACCTTTTGCTTCCTCCACATTCATAGATTTAATATATCGATATGTCTGATGATAGTGATACTGCTGTTCTAGCTCAACTACTACTAGCTACTAGGAGTACTAGGTGTGTAAGAAAACGAATGGTTCTATGACCTGACCGTTTTGGAGGTCATCACAAAGAACAGTGTCAGTGTTTTACTCGAGCAGCATTATCAAATTACTCATTCGTAACAAATACGAATCAAGATAGCACCAATTCTAATGACATTAGCTTTTTAGAAGTAAGTAATCAAAATCAAATAAAAAATGTATTCGTTCAATATATATTATATTTAAAGCATATTAATGTAATACTATATTTACTATAGGTATATGCTAACGAAACTAGGTATATTTTTGACCACTTAAAATATACGAAACTTATGATTATTGTTCTGTTTAGAGCGAAAAATCTCAACAAAACAAATTATCATGACAAAGAAAAACATTGTCACATTACAAGCGCATACTCGTTTAAAAACACGTGTTTCAATTAGTTCACAAACGTTTTACTTCATAACTAGGTAAGTGTACATTCACTTGCAAAAATGCTTGGACAATTCTGAACTCTATTCACAGGAAATAAACACTAAAGTATCCATGCAATTTTGCAGGTGACTGTACATTCACGTGCATAATTATTTAATGACGTGTCTGTAGTCAATTTCTTGTTCATTTTCATGCCATGCAGTGTAATAACACTTTAAGTAACAATACTTACCAGCACATTAGCTTTTTTTTTTGTTTGAAAATCGTTCTACTTATACGTGGGTCTTATACGAACCTTATTGTCGAAATGTAGGTGTACCTCTGGGAATTACAGGCATGATTATTATTTAAAAAAATATTTTCAGAGCTAGTTTCCCACAAATTGCGTAATCATCTGTAAGGATAGTAGTAGTCATGTTCTGCCTGTCGTAATCATCTGTAAGGATAATAGTAGTCATGTTCTGCCTGTCGTAATCATCTGTAAGGATAATAGTAGTCATGTTCTGCCTGTCGTAATCATCTGTAAGGATTATAGTAGTCATGTTCTGCCGGTCGTAATCATCTGTAAGGATAATAGTAGTCATGTTCTGCCTGTCGTAATCATCTGTAAGGATAATAGTAGTCATGTTCTGCCTGTCGTAGTCTCCTTGGCAAAGCACGTTTTCTTCTTCTTATATCTCATGTCAGACGTCAGTGCATCATTTACTATGTACTTTCTCTTTCAAATTAGTTCTCAGACAATCATCAAACTTTTCGTTGGCCTTCCTCTCCCTCTCCATCAATCATAATTCGTAACTCTTTAGCCACATGCGTCATAAAACCGGTCTCCAAACCTAAAGTGGTATGTAGATGACTAACGGTATATTAGCTACCAGGTAACTCGATGAAATAAATCATGTGCAAGCTAACGTGGGGGCAACAACCGGGCACAACCCAGACTCCGTGGCTGCTACTCAAAAACTCCTGATGGAAAAACCCAATAACACTTCGCCCGTCCTGGGAATCGAACCCAGACCTCATGCACAGTAGACGCGTTTTCGACCACTAGACGACCAGGGCAGTCACTACAGTTCTTTCTCAGTTATATATTACCTGACTAGCTTTTGCCAGCGGCTTCGCCCGCGTGAAAATGACGATTTGCTATACAAACTTTCATCCCCTATTTAACTCCCTTAGGGGTTGAATTTCAAAAAATCCTTCCATACTCCTTGTCTACATTATAAAGGGAACCTCGCTGCAAAATTTCAGCTTTCTAGGTCCAAGGGTTTGAGCTGGGCGTTGATGAGTCAGTCAGGACTTCTCTTTTTATTTATATAGAAGATTAGCAGTTTATTATGTCCTCCTTTATGCATATCGGCCCACAATGTTTCCACGGCCATGACACAGGCCTCCTCTCATGGACTCGGCATGGGCTTAAATATACAAATAATCCAGTTGCCGATGTCACATTTTTTTCTAGGAGATTAAATAAATTACAATATGGTGTTGGTATTTTGGTTGTTGATGTTTAGTTTAGTTATCCGTTGATGGCTGAGATGACGTGGGACTTAACCTAAGTGGTGAAATGTGGGTGTACTATTAGGTATACCTCTGCCTATGCCTTCGAGGTTTACAGGCTTGATGTTATGTAGAACTGTAGACCTGTAGAGTTCACATGACAACAGAACAAAGTACAGTAAATCATAATTTAAGACTTGGAGCCATTTGTATAGCTAGTTTGTATAGCTGGCCTGCCAATTTAATTTATGTGGCGCCCGCACTAATTGTAGCATTTGTAGCTTAACTAACCTGATCAAAAGAACCGACAGCATGTTATGTTGTTATGTCCAAGCTACTGCTGTTTATTCTTTATTGCTACCCTTTCTTACAGTATTGTTGCCTACTGCTTTAGGTCGATGAGGATGAGTGGTTCAAAATGACTTCAATAATTTATGTAACATTGTATGCCTAAGTATAAAGTTTTTGTGATGTTCTTCAGAGACGTCAGGTACTCGCAACCGGAGTTCGTGTATGATGAAATAATAAATGAATATGAAATGTCAAATGGATTATAAAATTGTAAGGATCGTACCAAGTAGGTAACGTTCTGACAAGGAAATTGTTCGTACAATCATCATCCTCATCATCCGCCTATTAATGTCCCCACTGCTGGGACACAGGCCTCCTCTCTTTGAGAGGGAGTGGGCTATAATCCACCACGCGGGTCCAGTGCGGATTGGTAGATGTCACATGTCTTCGAATTTTTGATTCTCTAGAATACACACCGATAACAAACCGATTTCCACACGATGTTTTCCTTCACCGTTTGCGAGAGCAGTGATGGTGTAAACATCACATATCTTGAAAGAAATTATGCAAGCAAAAGATACATCGTGTTTCCTTAACTGACAGTTTAACATTGAATAAAAACGAAAGGAATCCATCGAGATATAAGTACTAACGTCTACTAACGTACTAGAGAAGCTACGTCAAATAACTGAATTGTCCCATTTCGTAATTTGAATCTTTAGTTCGCTGCAGCGCTAAAATAATAACAATTCGTCTAAACCGTAACAAATTTACCACAAGTTAAAGAAAAGTAGTAAATTAGTTCAGTTTCCGGTCTTAAGCGCCATGTAAATCACGGCATTTACGCGTTTTATTCGGCGACGCGTGCGGCGCGATCGCCGCAGTTGAACGGGACATGACGTCATGAAATAAGTATTTCGAAATTATTGGATCACTTGCGTAAATCGATGATTCAAGAATATTGAGGAACTGCGGTAAAGTTATAGAATGATACATCCTTTTAGGTATGTTTTGTCAGTTTGTAATTATGTATATACCTAACAAGCTTTTGCCAGCGGCATCACCCGTGTGAAAATGACGATTTTCCATACAAACTTTCATCCCCTATTTAACTCCCTTGAAGGTTGAATTTCAAAAAATCCTTTCTTAGCGGATGCCTACGTCATAACATCTACCTGCATGTCAGCTCGATCCGTCCAGCGGTTTGGGCTGTGCGTTGACAGATCACTATGTCAATCAGTCAGTCACCTTTAGTGTGGTGAGCAGAATAGAAGCAAATATTAGGGACTATTCCTGCAGAATAATAGTACTGTGATCTTTACATATTGCTTCACTCACATGTTAGTACATAATAGGGTAGTTGACAAAAAAAAATCTAATTAGTCCGTCACATAGATAACCAAAAAATATTGGACACCTATTTTTTCTTTTTGCACGTAAACCAAAAATGAAGACGATACAGTGCTTCGAAAACTCGTGTGCCGTCAAAAGCCCCCACTCATGATCTTTGACTGGTTTTATCTACGTCAATTTTTATTAATTTGTTAAAACAAAAAACACGTATTAAATATTTTCCGATAATTTAACTGACGGACTAAACGGAATCATATTTTTTTTACCCAGGACACATCCCTATTATCTGGATTTCAACCGCCACTTTCTGCTCAGAATGATCTTCTACGCCAGTGCGGCATATCTTTAAAGTTACTTCCGCTAAGACATTGTACACTTCCATTACGCCAGCGATACAGATCTGCTACGCCAACGCCCAAGATCGACTACACTTCTTCTACGACATCGTTACGAACTTGCTACGATTTACCTACGAATCTGCTACGTATTTGCTACGCTTCCGCTACGACATTGCTACACTTCCGCTACGACATCGTTACGGTTTTGCTACGATTTACCTACGAATCTGCAACGTATTTGCTACGCTTCCGCTACGACATTGCTACAATTCCGCTACGACATCGTTACGGATTTGCTACGATTTACCTACGAATCTGCTACGTATTTGCTACGCTTCCGCTACGACATTGCTACACTTCCGCTACGACATCGTTACGGTTTTGCTACGGTTTACCTACGAATCTGCTACGTATTTGCTACGCTTCCGCTACGACATTGCTACAATTCCGCTACGACATCGTTACGGATTTGCTACGATTTACCTACGAATCTGCTACGTATTTGCTACGCTTCCGCTACGACATTGCTACACTTCCGCTACGACATCGTTACGGTTTTGCTACGATTTACCTACGCATCTGCTACGCTTCCTTAATTTGTACGCTTCAACGCAAGACATAGATGGACTAGCTACATTATAGTTAATTGTAATACGGTCCGCTATGGTTCTGCTACGCCATTGCTCTCAATTTTTCCACTCGATGCTTATTTGTTTGTTTCTCAACCACTGACCGCTAATTAAACCTGTTAGTTACAAAATTAACACCTAGATTACATAGTGATAATAGTGGCACCGTCATGTGAACTGGATTAGCTAGGCAAGCAGGCACACCGCGCTCGGGTTACGTCAGGTATCAAATGCTTGGTTGACCATTATCGTGTGAGATGACTAAAATTTGTTATGCGATAATAAGTAGACATTTTAGCTATGTGAGACAAATAGCCTGCCTTATTGGTCTAGTAGTCTCAAGCCCTACTGCTGAACATGACTACCTAAGTTCGGTTCCCAGGCCGTGTGGGTGTTAATTGGGTATTTTCAGTAATAGCTTGTACACTTTAACATAACTGGCGACATATGGGTGTATTACAATAGGTTACATCTCTGCCTTACCTTTTACTCCCATAAGTTATGTTATAGTCATAATTATTTAATTTCTATGCGGAAGCTAAAGAGACATTAAATATTCTGCAACAAAACATGGCAACTCACGAAAAATGTCAAAACAGTAAACATAACGTGTTGGTTTTTGTCTGACACATCGAAGTCAATTCATTTTCATACATACCAACATACTGACGCTACGACTGTAGTTCCGTATTATAGGAAGGAAATCGATCGCATCCAGTCATATTGTTGATATTGGTTAATCTCACGGATCATATCAACCTTCCGTGAGAATAATTTCGCTAAAATAAGATAATTGTTTAAAAAAAATTACTCCAGGTTACATGAGAAAGTTATTCATGAAGTCTACCCAATTAAAATTGAAAAGTGTATGAGAACTGCTTTTCAAAACAAGAAAATATCGAATTCTTATCTGGTCGACGACTTTTTCTGATTTTATTTACTTTTCAGGGCAATAAGGAGTCATCAATAAACCAATTCAACATCATCACCTTCCTGCCCTTGGCCCATGCATGTACCAACTTGCGGTAGTCACAACACATTATATTTTCCTTCCTTTCTCCTCTGTTAACCGTCACGCTATAATTTACTTCTCAATTATAAGACAATTCAAGGAGAAAATTCCACGCAAATATGACGTTTAACAATTCCACAAGCGATTGAATTTCCTTTAACACTTTGCAAAATGCGCTCCGATGATACCCGATATGCGAAATTTATTACATAGCTAAATAATACTTATGATAAATGATAGCGTATCAACGATTGCCACACCTCACACGGCTCGCCCTTGGCCGTGGGACTACCGCAATGCCCATTAGAGGCCTTCACCTTGACCGAACCGACAGCCCCTGTCTTGCCAAGATTAAGACATTCCATATTTCCTGAGAACAGAGCCGCAAAGCCAGGAGGTTCGTGACAAGTAACAAATTATTTATGCAGCTTTCTACCAGCGTAATTGTAGCTAGTCGCTGATTAATATTTATATACCTAATTAAGAAAACTAAAGGACTGAAAAACCGTAAAGCGAAAAACAGATTTACAGTCTATTCCTAATATCCGACTTTTTAAACGATTTGTCGTTTCGAATAACCTTTTAAAACCTTTCATTTTTACACCATGCGATGAAATGTAACGGAATTGAATACCCTTGAATACCCCCAAGCGACCAAAATTCTTCATTTACTTTTTTTGTTATGGTTTAATAGTTTCGAAGATTTTCTTCTACATATACAAGCTAACATAATATTATTATTATTAGTATAGATAGAGTTTCAGGCCAGTGCATGTGTTACCACTTTCAGCCCGTAACACGTGACAATCATCGTATTGAATGAATCGTTATCAAAATATCCGATAACTGGATATTAGATAAGCATCCACGTGCCATGCACATGTGTTTCGATAAACAGTAACACCTAAATACCATCGTATTTCGGTGAGTCGAGAGCTCACATAGACAGATACCAAGATTAACGTATCAGCTCATATCCGCTGCTGAATGTATACGCCCCGCAATGACCGCTAAAAAGGTGAATTGTAATCACCTTTTAAACCCTCTGAACAGCGGTAAACAGGATTTAGTGATCGGAGTTAGTTAAAACACACGAAAATTCATCTACTTTTTTATGACTTCTAGGCAAATCTCTATTCATTGTCATCATCCGAGTATCCTGACTTTACTAGTGCATACGAAACCTGTTTTCGGAAAAACCGAATGTACTATCGAACCGAAACCTGGTTCCGCAAGCCCTAGAATGCCACTGCTGGGCATAGACCTCTTTTCGTTCCTGTGCCAACCCCAACCCGCGATTGCCACAGTGGCGACTGCTCATCTCGCCATCCTACACCCTATTCTCATACAGCGAAGGAACCGGGCAATCATTACCCAACTTAATGAGCCGTGATTGTAATTCTTCACACCATTCGGTATCCTCACAATCATTGTCTACCGTCACCAGTATAGTTAGTGGTACTGATGTCTAAGATGAACTTGAAAACTGCTACCTGTTTTTGATGACTTCCCACAGCACCATTGGGAGCTAGTTATCCCTTTTTTCTTCATTTTTTTTGGTGGGTGGGAAATCATCAAATGACTCCTCCCGCTCTGGGCAGTGTCAGGCTTCTTCTGACAAAAAATCACCCATCTTCCTTCTTAGCCCTATATGTTCCAGGGCCACGGTATCTCTCGAACAACCCGCATTCCCCGGCAGTGGGAGCCATCCCTTAGTTAGTCCTGTAAGATCACACTCAATTTTATTAATAACAAAGTATCACAACTTATTTAACACGCGCTATTGTTCAACTTTGTGGCGTCCTTTATTTCAAAACAATAACATTCTTGAGGGAAAACGCTTGCAGTACCTACATCTTTACATCGGTAGGTATTGGAACAGGTGTAACCTGACTCACTACCTTTTCTCCTTATGATAGAAGCAGGTGGGTATATTCATACGCAAGAACACACGAGACAGTAAACATTCATTGTGTTGTGACATAATAGCTTTGTGTAAATTCCAAGTTTTTCAGTAATAAATACAGAAACCATAGTGTCCTTATTCATAGAACCCAGGCCATCATAACATTGTGGTATCCTTACTCATAGAGACTCGTGGCAAGGGATTATACATTCCATCTGCCTTACGCCAGATTATATTAGTCACATCTATACGTACAGATCTCATCAGTTTTGTAAAAAGCTCATGCAATGGGGACCGAGCCTATTGCCATCAACCGGACACAATACTCGGAGACGTTGAACTGTCAGTCCCGTTCCCGTTGTTACGTAGGTATAAATATCGATGATGGTGCCCAAAACTAAAACAAGTTTACAAGATCGTTATGTTCTGGCCTAGTTGTTGGGGTCAGTCAGACACTAAATACGTGGTAATACTCGGTGGCATTAGTTCGATCGGCGTCAATAGAAGCCGACCGCAATTAGGATAAGGCTGGATTAATGATGACTCGGTAAGAGGACTCATATACCTACGTAGATAAGAATAAATTGACAATCAACATTGCAGTATCTCTTGCAGAACAAATATCCTTATCGTTAATTTGTACCTAAATCATCTTGGTAATGAGGATTAAATGGAACATTGGAAGAAACTATAATCTCTCCTATTTACAAAGAAGTCGTTAGCCATTACTGACGTAAATACTTATGACCTACAGGAAAAGATAAGGTCTCTTGCTTTCTTTAATATTACCAGTATATTTCTGAGATTTTCTCTGATTTGCAATACCTACAGGAAATCGGATTATGAAACATGCAGATTCTTGTATTGCCAAAACTTTTCGATCTGATAAACTAGAATAAGTAACTACATTCTATTTTTATGCCAGCTAGTCAACAACAACCTAAACGGTCACAGCAGTTCTTGAGTTGAGTTACAAACATCCAAATGTCCACATTGACATTGCAGCAGGCCCGATCGTAAAACTAAAAGCTGCATTGTAGATAAAGTCTGAACTTGTGGTCGCGCCCTTGTGCCGTGTCTGCCTGGGTGCGGCCGCAGACTGGGAGGGGGGGCTGGGAGGGTGGGGGGGGTGTCCACGACGCGATTATGTCGTTACGCAAAACTGGCCCTTCCGGTGCAAGTGGGTACGGCCGTCCACAAATAAACGACCCACACGAGGCAGAGGCGGTGGTACACTAAAAGATATAAGAGTTGACGATGCTAGTAAGATGGAACTGCATCGGTTAGTGAAAAAGCTGGTTAAAGAAGGCACAGACAAATATTCTGGTACTTACCTAGTTAAAAACGATGCATACCTAGTATGAGGTGAAGTCACAAGTGATCCTAGGGAGACTCATCGCTGCTTACATTCCATTGAAGACAATGACTTTACACTTGAAAATATGCAAGCTAACGCTAATGATGTTAATAGAACAAAAACTCATCCGTGTTTCTGTTTATGCTTAGGTTAAAACGTGGTGCTACACTTAGAGGTATGTTAAATAGAGATGAAAAATGGTACGCATATTGTGGAAGAAAATTGTATCATAATCATAACGTTTAAATGATAAACCTTGCAATTCAAGCATACAAAGTATATCATTATTTCTTTGCGATCTTGAAACAGCCGGATAAAAGGGGTTAGGCGTTAGAGAAACGTAGCTCTCCGTGGATCTCAGCTTAAAACGAATCGTTGACAGCTATATTGACTGGCGGACGATTAGATAATGCAACTTTTAATATCAGATTATTTCTAAACATGATCGTTGTGAAATGATCTAGTTCTAGATAACGATATCTCGCATATACCGAGTCAAATATAACTCGTTAAATTGCTTGTTGGCAGCAAATCGATTTATAACTAAGTAAAGCGTGCTGCTGGGTAGGTAAGGTATAATTGCGATGTAATTTAAACATCAGTCTAAAATTGTAATTTGTAATCACGAAACTGTTAAAATAACACTGTTTTGGCACATCAACAACCAACAATATTTGATTTAGTTCGGAACAGGGTTGGAAAAAAAACAGTTTTTTTTACATTTTATAAAACAAACAGTTTAAAATGTTTTAAACAGGTGTTTTTTTTTGTTTTTTTTCCTAAGTTAGTTATCATCCATTTTTAATTGATTAAGCCTGATATATTTCACCTATATAATATACTATTTTAAAAACTGCATGACAAAAATTTATCATATTTAATTCAATACATTCTGTGTGTTCCTACGTTCATTTTTAGTAGGGAAATCTTCTAAATTTTTCTTAAAATAAGGGGAATACCCAAAACATATTTTAAATAATCACGTTCACGAATTACGGAAGTTCTGGGAATTCCCCGGGGGACTTTACCGATGGAGAATAGAGCGGACTTTCTTTCTGATTTTTCATTTCACAATAACACAAAAACCTTTGGATTTATTCAAACCGATGTACGAATCAAACTTGGTAACGAGAAAGCTGCAAAACTTGTCACAGTTTTTAAATACCTAAATAAAAAATAATAAATGTTGTTTAATCTGCTAACGAACAAATATGATTGTATGTGGTCGTTTTATAATAAAAATTGTTAACTATTTCTTGATTTAAAAACTGTTTAAATGTCAAGTTAAAAAGCCACATTAATTATTTTATAAAAAATGTTTAAAGTTGATTAAATAAAGGAAATAAGGAAAAAAATAACTACTTAGTATTCATTTATTTTTGCAATTAAACAATGTTTTCAAACACCTAATAAAAAACTATGTTTTATTTGAAACTGTTTTAAACACTGTTTAAAACACATGTTTTAAACAACTTGTTTTAAACATGCCAACCCTGGTTCGGAACCACATGAAGGACTGACGTAATCGATTTCTATAATCAATTATGACTACACATTATCTAAGCCCTAAGGGAAGTCGATTCTGTTCGGTACAACTCAGATTATCTAAACAAAGCTGTTGGAACGCTCTTTAGATAAGCACATCGGTATTATCTTCACTCAAAATCGTTTAATATTTCCGGTAGATTAGATATATAGTTAGAACATGTTGTTTATTTTAAGCAGACAATGATGACTATTAAAGATTCCCTATCTGATGAATTGGAAGGAGTAGAGGGAAGTATTTGCCCATGCAGCCGTGGGACAAAATAGGCTGATCTAATACCTAATAATAAATAATCTGGTAGCCACATCTGGCTTATTAAAAATAGATTCAATTGTTTGTTACGTAAACTATAGTTTCCAGTTCATGTCTACAATGTATTCACAAGCAAAAAAGACATTCATTGTTATGTGTACTACATATTCATATTAATATAGCTAACGACTGCGTTTCTGCATTGGAGGATAAATTACTTGTTTTTATGTGTTTTAAACAAGACAGGGCAGGGATCTTGACCGTACAGACAGTAATTCTTTAGAGTTGATATCACAATTTACTCAAGGTAAAATTAAATGCAATACAAAATCTTACACATCATCATCTGCCTAGCCTTTTCCCAACTATGTTGGGGTCGGCTTCCAGTTTAATCGGATGCTGCATACCATAGAGCGATGCCTATCTGACCTCCACAACCCAGTGACGACTTAGTAATATGGGTATCAGCCTTTCGAAAGACTGGTTGTCAGGCTTTGCCGCCAGTGACCTGTAACGACGCTCAAAAATCTATGACTATTACCTGTAATGACTGTCAAAGATCTGTGGAGGAGACTCATTATGTAACGGGTGGTCACCTGTCATCCACGTTCCAATAGGGGATCGGACTGGGTCAAAATAATATGATTCTGTTTAGTCCGTAAGTTAGATTATCGAAAAATATTGAATACGTGTTTTTTGTTTTATCAAATCAATAAAAAATGACGAAGATAAAACGCGTCAAAGATCATGGAGTGGGGCTTGAAACGTCACTTGAAGGTACAAAATGTACTATCATATGACGTCACACGAGTTTTCGAAGCACTGTATCGTCTTCATTTTTTGTTTACGTGAAAAAAGAAAAAATACGTGTCCAATAATTTTTGGAAATCTATCTGACGGACTAATTAGTTTTTTTATGTCCGATCCCCTATTCCAAACACGGCTCGATCCGAGCTGCTACTGTTATAAAGCCACGAGTTCCTGCAATAACTATTACACATAAGTTATGAAATTCCCAACCAACAACAATCAACTGTATTATGATTAAACAATCATCAACTTATGTCATAAAAAAATGGCATTTTCATTATTTTTAATGATCACTATAATTATCCTATTTGACCCAAAGGCACAGAATACATAATAGTACTACGTACAGAAGGGACACTCCCTTCCCCGCGCTCATATTAAATACCGCACCTCACCCCGCACTTCGAGGTATTCGTCGTCGACACTTGAGCAATGGCTCGCGCTCGTATTAGTCGTCGTTCGGTTTTCGCGACGCAGACCGTTGCACTTTCCGCGCCATTTTTTAGGCTACGATAACTCTACTAGAGTTTACGCACACATTTGCACGTGCACGTCGTGCACAAACGTTATTTGTTTATGTAGTAGTAATAGGTAATTATTTTGCGGGCGTTGTATGGAGTGTCCGAGGTGTGCCAAAGGTTAACTGTTAGGGCAGTTTTTGTGGCATTTCGTCCGTATTTAGTTTATATAAATAAATAAACGAATGAGCAAGAAAAATAAACGTACCCTTGAACAAGGTAACCTACCCTGCGTTTTGTCTAGTTTTATCTTGTATCGTGCTTTTTTATAACTACCTAGTTAGTGCACTGAAAAGAAATAAAGGCACTAAATTGAATTGAAATAAGCGATAGAATATAATCTAGGTACAAACATAACTAGGTATATAAAATCATTGTTATTCAATATCTAACTTCCTGTTTATTTACCTGTCATATATTTAGATTTGTGCGTGTGTGAGTGGTTATTTAAATTATTTATATAATAAAATCCATGCAAAATGACTACGTAAACCTATCATTAAATGCAAAATCTTTCACATCACAGTCTTGTATAATAGAGGGTTTGCCCACAGTACAAAGGGAGTTGAGAAGGAAAACATAGCAGCAGGAAAAAGTTCTCTAGCTTACAATGTATGTTACTTCTAAGAATTATGATAACTTGCGTCTAATAATACCTAAAGAAACTTCTATGATATAATCTTATTTTTTGTGAATGAAACAATATTGAAATCTGATAAAAATACTTAAAGTAATTTCCTTTTTTTATGAATGATATGACGATAAGAGAAATACACTCATATTTTTATTTTTTAGCTATGACGATTGACGTACCATTAATTGATATGATCGAGGCTAGGTGTGTTAATTTATTAGTTGTTTTTTTTTTAATTTCATTTAAAAATGTTAAAACATAGTGTTAAGACGAGGAATAAAAATATCCTCGTTACATAAACAAAATACTAAGAGTATCGTATGAGCGCTAAATATTTTACATGGTTTTGCAACATTAAATATAATGCCTGAAACTTGAAAGTCTGATACGAAAGGTATCTTAGTGTTTTTGATTCGCTTCAGTTACTATGTATTACCAAACAACATAAGGATAATATTTATAGGCACTGATAATGATTAATAGGCTTCTTTGGGCAGGTCGATAACAATCTATAAGTTTAGTTTAGTCGGCAAAAATGTGGTTACGAGTTTGGCATCTTCAGGCGGGGTTGCAGTACTTTTTAAGATTTTTGAACCTATAACAATCGAACTAAATACGAGTTTTTTAATAAATAAAAATCATTACTTACATAAAAATTGAAGATACTCTCTAGTAAATCGTAAAGATAGAAACGCGATTTAGAATGATCGGCTCGATACTTTTTTTTATCAAACATGACTCTAAATCACAATTTCAAACGTGTACTGCTAAGACATTTCATCATGAATTTATATAAAAGTTATATCAATAGATAGAACTTTTTATTCTGAAGTAAATGTTGAAAACATATTGTATAATTTCTTTATAGTTTTTCTCCAAGAAGCAAAAAACGCAGGGCGGGGGGGTGAGGTCGTGCGTACATAAAAACAAAGTACTGCAACCTCGCCTTCAGCAGCATCAGTTCTGGTGACGTGCAATGAAACAGGACACGCAGGAGAGAACACTACACTTAATTATTGTGTTATCTTTTGTAGATCAAAACAGTAAGACAGTTGCCACAACATCTGTGAATATCCATCCTGATCCAGATTTTGCTTACTTCGGCCCTGAAATGTTTTAATAGCCAAGGCTATTAGTACTACTTTTAGCATTCGTAAATATTCGACTGATACTTTTCACAAGACATGTTACTGACCGTTCTTGTGGTCTTAGGAAAAAAAGTAACTTACTTGCAAAATGTTAGGTTCCATATTCATTGTGGATTTATTACAGTGAAGTCTATTTAGACATAATATATAATTATTATTTTGATGACAATAACTATATATTAAAGAGCATATTCATCAAACAATTAGTTTATAGCGCCACTTGCATACACTTGTACCTAACCTAGACCTACTCGAAAAACATCGCGGTTTCTTTGTTCGCAGAATTTTGTAAAGTGAGTGCCTGAAATAGCTTAATTTATATCATTTACTTACTCAGCACTGTGAGTATGATTGGTTTTAAATAGAATTCCTACTAAATAATATATACGTGGTTATTACTTATTCGCTGACTTTAGAATAATATTTACTAACAATAATAATTTGTTATTATTGAATTTTGTTCGGGATTTCCCATAAAAATAACCCAGTAAACACAATGTTCGTTTTTTCCCACTGTAACTTATTGTTATAGAGCCCCTTTTATGTTACTTACCGTTCGAGGATTACATGTAGCGTGATGTTATGTTTTATACTACCCAGGTAAGCTATATACTCACCTGTCATCGCACCTGTGACTGCACTTTGACTAACAATAAAATGTATTGATGATGTTTTCCAGTTAACCCTTATATGCATGATTTTATTTTTAGACCGAGAAAAAATATATTTTGGAGCCATGAATATGCTGATTCAGGGAAAAATAATAAAAAACAAGTGAAAATAATAAAAAAGTGTGTTGCCACTCGATTAAATATATTATATAACCATGATAGTGACAATCCTGCAACAGCATGCAATGAACTCATACTAATAATTTTAAGGTCGTTTGAATGGTATGTTGCAGTTTTACAACTTTATGCATTTAAGGGCCTAAGTAGGTATTTAAGGTACCTAAGTAGGTATCACTATCCCAGCTTGGACCAATGATGGTTTAAAAAACTTAAAGGTGATTTTACCTTCGTACACACGGCTACACATCAAGCTATACAAAACCAGTATAATCTGATCGTTCATTGTGCGAAAAGATCTAGTAAAATGAGGCCAAGATTAACTGGTTTTGTATAGCTTGATGTGTAGCCGTGTGTACATTATTAATCTGAATCTGGAGTCTGAATTTGTGCCTGGTTGATTGCAATAGTCTCGCCCCCTGTTACTTGGGACTTAAACGAAATAAGGGTATACTACACCTCTACCTAAACCGACAGGAATTATCTAATACTAGCTTTTGCCAGCGGCTTCGCCCGCGTGAAAATGTCGATTTTCCATACAAACTTTCATCCCCTATTTAACTACCTTAGGGGTTGAATTTCGAATAATCCTTCCTTATTTCTTGTCTACATTATAAAGGGAACCTGTGTGCAAAATTTCAGCTTTCTAGGTCCAAGGGTTTGGACTGGGCGTTGATGAGTCAGTCAGTCAGTCAGTCAGGACTTCTCTTTTTATTTATATATATAGAATATAGATAATAATAATAAAATATGTTTATTTCTCACCACAAGCCAAAAAATACAAATAATATTTATACACAAGCAGTAGCCAACGATTTTTGGTTGTGGATCGCTGGTGCCTGTGGTAGTTAGTAACACCTGTAATACAGGTCACCAAGTCCCCACCTGTTTAAAGTTACATATTTGATAGCCTTCGATCAATAATGTACTTGATAGCATACATCTGGTATCACAGCAAATTACAAAAAAAATGAGACAATTTGTGAGCTTATTAGAAAGAGACACAATATTAATAGTAATATTATATAGGTAAGTGAATTGCAGGTGTGATGTTATGTATGTAGTAAGTAGGTGACTATAATAGTGTACACAACATACATTGTAATTAACACACAATAATACATTAGCTAATACATTATTAATGTTGCCTGTTTTCAAAGAAACATTAAAGTTATCATAATAATAATTAGAGATGATGACAAAACATAAACAATTCTTAATTATTTTTTCTACAGAAACTTTCTGACTAATCTGTTTTGAGCGGATATTGAATATTGACGTATTCATTACTTAATTGATAGTCCATAATACATAATGATAAAGAATTTCTGTACGAAATTTAATCCTCCTCGAATTATACTGACACAACATTTATTCAGCAATGGATGGATATTTCCCATTCTTTTATTTTCTTTAAACGTAAAAAATAATAATAAACAAATCCAACGACACGGTTGGCGCAGTGGTAACATATCTAAACAAAAAAAAACATTAAATAGAATCATTCTTTTTTACTTAAAATAATAAATTGCCGGCACTCTAGAACCAACTCATCCTTTGTGAGTAGGTACTTAAATGCGATTTTCTTATTTTCTTTTTTACCATCGTCCTTATTTTGGTGGTCTGAATGGTTACTGAAATTTTGTCCACCTATTTTAATGGGACCTTATATAATAATAGTAGAGGACGTAGACCAATGAAACGATGCATGGACTGTGTAAAGCATGATATGGCTAGGATGTTTCTGGGGAGATAACGAGTAATAGAACAGTGTGTAACAAGAAGACATGCTGCGCCGACCCCAAATGAATTGAGATAAATAAGGTCAAAAGAATTATGAATATACGAAAAACAAGATGGCAGTGTATTGATTGAGTGTATGCTAGATAAAAGCTACGCTACAAATGATTCAAGAACAATATCTGAAATAGCTGTAGGTGTCGTAACAAGTATTAATCTGTTTTTTTTTTTTTTAATCAGAAAACTTTGTAATATAAGTTTTTAAACTGACATGGTCACTGACATTACTATTAACACTATAAACGGGATATTTACCATGTTTTCTTATTGTTTCGAGTTCCCGATATTTCGGCGCTGTTACAAGCACCATGATCACGGATAAAGTGAAGAAAACAGAAAACTTTGACCCACACTAAGAATTACTTCGTTACCGTGGGTGCGTTCACAAACATTTAAACCCACAGGCCACAATACACAAACACCCCGACCCGGAACAACTATCTGTAGGCCATACAAATATTTTTGTTTGTTCCGTGCGGAGATCGAAACCGCGACACGCAGTGCAGCAGTCTAATCGCTTAGCCACTGCGCCAACCGTGTCGTTGGATTTGTTTATTATTATTTTTTACGTTTAAAGAAAATAAAAGAATGGGAAATATCCATCCATTGCTGAATAAATGTTGTGTCAGTATAATTCGAGGAGGATTAAATTTCGTACAGAAATTCTTTATCATTATGTATTATGGACTATCAATTAAGTAATGAATACGTCAATATTCAATATCCGCTCAAAACAGATTAGTCAGAAAGTTTCTGTAGAAAAAATAATTAAGAATTGTTTATGTTTTGTCATCATCTCTAATTATTATTATGATAACTTTAATGTTTCTTTGAAAACAGGCAACATTAATAATGTATTAGCTAATGTATTATTGTGTGTTAATTACAATGTATGTTGTGTACACTATTATAGTCACCTACTTACTACATACATAACATCACACCTGCAATTCACTTACCTATATAATATTACTATTAATATTGTGTCTCTTTCTAATAAGCTCACAAATTGTCTCATTTTTTTTGTAATTTGCTGTGATACCAGATGTATGCTATCAAGTACATTATTGATCGAAGGCTATCAAATATGTAACTTTAAACAGGTGGGGACTTGGTGACCTGTATTACAGGTGTTACTAACTACCACAGGCACCAGCGATCCACAACCAAAAATCGTTGGCTACTGCTTGTGTATAAATATTATTTGTATTTATTGGCTTGTGGTGAGAAATAAACATATTTTATTATTATTATCTATATTCTATATATATAAATAAAAAGAGAAGTCCTGACTGACTGACTGACTGACTCATCAACGCCCAGTCCAAACCCTTGGACCTAGAAAGCTGAAATTTTGCACACAGGTTCCCTTTATAATGTAGACAAGAAATAAGGAAGGATTATTCGAAATTCAACCCCTAAGGTAGTTAAATAGGGGATGAAAGTTTGTATGGAAAATCGACATTTTCACGCGGGCGAAGCCGCTGGCAAAAGCTAGTATTAGATAATTCCTGTCGGTTTAGGTAGAGGTGTAGTATACCCTTATTTCGTTTAAGTCCCAAGTAACAGGGGGCGAGACTATTGCAATCAACCAGGCACAAATTCAGACTCCAGATTCAGATTAATAATGTACACACGGCTACACATCAAGCTATACAAAACCAGTTAATCTTGGCCTCATTTTACTAGATCTTTTCGCACAATGAACGATCAGATTATACTGGTTTTGTATAGCTTGATGTGTAGCCGTGTGTACGAAGGTAAAATCACCTTTAAGTTTTTTAAACCATCATTGGTCCAAGCTGGGATAGTGATACCTACTTAGGTACCTTAAATACCTACTTAGGCCCTTAAATGCATAAAGTTGTAAAACTGCAACATACCATTCAAACGACCTTAAAATTATTAGTATGAGTTCATTGCATGCTGTTGCAGGATTGTCACTATCATGGTTATATAATATATTTAATCGAGTGGCAACACACTTTTTTATTATTTTCACTTGTTTTTTATTATTTTTCCCTGAATCAGCATATTCATGGCTCCAAAATATATTTTTTCTCGGTCTAAAAATAAAATCATGCATATAAGGGTTAACTGGAAAACATCATCAATACATTTTATTGTTAGTCAAAGTGCAGTCACAGGTGCGATGACAGGTGAGTATATAGCTTACCTGGGTAGTATAAAACATAACATCACGCTACATGTAATCCTCGAACGGTAAGTAACATAAAAGGGGCTCTATAACAATAAGTTACAGTGGGAAAAAACGAACATTGTGTTTACTGGGTTATTTTTATGGGAAATCCCGAACAAAATTCAATAATAACAAATTATTATTGTTAGTAAATATTATTCTAAAGTCAGCGAATAAGTAATAACCACGTATATATTATTTAGTAGGAATTCTATTTAAAACCAATCATACTCACAGTGCTGAGTAAGTAAATGATATAAATTAAGCTATTTCAGGCACTCACTTTACAAAATTCTGCGAACAAAGAAACCGCGATGTTTTTCGAGTAGGTCTAGGTTAGGTACAAGTGTATGCAAGTGGCGCTATAAACTAATTGTTTGATGAATATGCTCTTTAATATATAGTTATTGTCATCAAAATAATAATTATATATTATGTCTAAATAGACTTCACTGTAATAAATCCACAATGAATATGGAACCTAACATTTTGCAAGTAAGTTACTTTTTTTCCTAAGACCACAAGAACGGTCAGTAACATGTCTTGTGAAAAGTATCAGTCGAATATTTACGAATGCTAAAAGTAGTACTAATAGCCTTGGCTATTAAAACATTTCAGGGCCGAAGTAAGCAAAATCTGGATCAGGATGGATATTCACAGATGTTGTGGCAACTGTCTTACTGTTTTGATCTACAAAAGATAACACAATAATTAAGTGTAGTGTTCTCTCCTGCGTGTCCTGTTTCATTGCACGTCACCAGAACTGATGCTGCTGAAGGCGAGGTTGCAGTACTTTGTTTTTATGTACGCACGACCTCACCCCCCCGCCCTGCGTTTTTTGCTTCTTGGAGAAAAACTATAAAGAAATTATACAATATGTTTTCAACATTTACTTCAGAATAAAAAGTTCTATCTATTGATATAACTTTTATATAAATTCATGATGAAATGTCTTAGCAGTACACGTTTGAAATTGTGATTTAGAGTCATGTTTGATAAAAAAAAGTATCGAGCCGATCATTCTAAATCGCGTTTCTATCTTTACGATTTACTAGAGAGTATCTTCAATTTTTATGTAAGTAATGATTTTTATTTATTAAAAAACTCGTATTTAGTTCGATTGTTATAGGTTCAAAAATCTTAAAAAGTACTGCAACCCCGCCTGAAGATGCCAAACTCGTAACCACATTTTTGCCGACTAAACTAAACTTATAGATTGTTATCGACCTGCCCAAAGAAGCCTATTAATCATTATCAGTGCCTATAAATATTATCCTTATGTTGTTTGGTAATACATAGTAACTGAAGCGAATCAAAAACACTAAGATACCTTTCGTATCAGACTTTCAAGTTTCAGGCATTATATTTAATGTTGCAAAACCATGTAAAATATTTAGCGCTCATACGATACTCTTAGTATTTTGTTTATGTAACGAGGATATTTTTATTCCTCGTCTTAACACTATGTTTTAACATTTTTAAATGAAATTAAAAAAAAAACAACTAATAAATTAACACACCTAGCCTCGATCATATCAATTAATGGTACGTCAATCGTCATAGCTAAAAAATAAAAATATGAGTGTATTTCTCTTATCGTCATATCATTCATAAAAAAAGGAAATTACTTTAAGTATTTTTATCAGATTTCAATATTGTTTCATTCACAAAAAATAAGATTATATCATAGAAGTTTCTTTAGGTATTATTAGACGCAAGTTATCATAATTCTTAGAAGTAACATACATTGTAAGCTAGAGAACTTTTTCCTGCTGCTATGTTTTCCTTCTCAACTCCCTTTGTACTGTGGGCAAACCCTCTATTATACAAGACTGTGATGTGAAAGATTTTGCATTTAATGATAGGTTTACGTAGTCATTTTGCATGGATTTTATTATATAAATAATTTAAATAACCACTCACACACGCACAAATCTAAATATATGACAGGTAAATAAACAGGAAGTTAGATATTGAATAACAATGATTTTATATACCTAGTTATGTTTGTACCTAGATTATATTCTATCGCTTATTTCAATTCAATTTAGTGCCTTTATTTCTTTTCAGTGCACTAACTAGGTAGTTATAAAAAAGCACGATACAAGATAAAACTAGACAAAACGCAGGGTAGGTTACCTTGTTCAAGGGTACGTTTATTTTTCTTGCTCATTCGTTTATTTATTTATATAAACTAAATACGGACGAAATGCCACAAAAACTGCCCTAACAGTTAACCTTTGGCACACCTCGGACACTCCATACAACGCCCGCAAAATAATTACCTATTACTACTACATAAACAAATAACGTTTGTGCACGACGTGCACGTGCAAATGTGTGCGTAAACTCTAGTAGAGTTATCGTAGCCTAAAAAATGGCGCGGAAAGTGCAACGGTCTGCGTCGCGAAAACCGAACGACGACTAATACGAGCGCGAGCCATTGCTCAAGTGTCGACGACGAATACCTCGAAGTGCGGGGTGAGGTGCGGTATTTAATATGAGCGCGGGGAAGGGAGTGTCCCTTCTGTACGTAGTACTATTATGTATTCTGTGCCTTTGGGTCAAATAGGATAATTATAGTGATCATTAAAAATAATGAAAATGCCATTTTTTTATGACATAAGTTGATGATTGTTTAATCATAATACAGTTGATTGTTGTTGGTTGGGAATTTCATAACTTATGTGTAATAGTTATTGCAGGAACTCGTGGCTTTATAACAGTAGCAGCTCGGATCGAGCCGTGTTTGGAATAGGGGATCGGACATAAAAAAACTAATTAGTCCGTCAGATAGATTTCCAAAAATTATTGGACACGTATTTTTTCTTTTTTCACGTAAACAAAAAATGAAGACGATACAGTGCTTCGAAAACTCGTGTGACGTCATATGATAGTACATTTTGTACCTTCAAGTGACGTTTCAAGCCCCACTCCATGATCTTTGACGCGTTTTATCTTCGTCATTTTTTATTGATTTGATAAAACAAAAAACACGTATTCAATATTTTTCGATAATCTAACTTACGGACTAAACAGAATCATATTATTTTGACCCAGTCCGATCCCCTATTGGAACGTGGATGACAGGTGACCACCCGTTACATAATGAGTCTCCTCCACAGATCTTTGACAGTCATTACAGGTAATAGTCATAGATTTTTGAGCGTCGTTACAGGTCACTGGCGGCAAAGCCTGACAACCAGTCTTTCGAAAGGCTGATACCCATATTACTAAGTCGTCACTGGGTTGTGGAGGTCAGATAGGCATCGCTCTATGGTATGCAGCATCCGATTAAACTGGAAGCCGACCCCAACATAGTTGGGAAAAGGCTAGGCAGATGATGATGTGTAAGATTTTGTATTGCATTTAATTTTACCTTGAGTAAATTGTGATATCAACTCTAAAGAATTACTGTCTGTACGGTCAAGATCCCTGCCCTGTCTTGTTTAAAACACATAAAAACAAGTAATTTATCCTCCAATGCAGAAACACAGTCGTTAGCTATATTAATATGAATATGTAGTACACATAACAATGAATGTCTTTTTTGCAACTGGAAATCATAGGGAGAGATCCCCATGACTTCCAGTTGTTACGATCTAAAGCCAATGTGGACCACTGGTCACTAGTCTTGTAAAAAATAATGTCTGTAGTGTGTCGATAGAGTGTCAATGGCGTGTTGCTTAACTCTAAGTTACAGAATTGGGCCATACACCACCACCATATTCCACGAGGCCTGCCGTAACGCAAAAATAACTACGTCGTAAATCTAGATTCCTAGTAAAAATAAATAAATAATCTACGTCCTTTAAGTGTAGGTAGGTAGGTTACCTACGCTACGTTACTCTACTAGTTAATCAGTGGTCATGGTATTAGTATGACCATCACGATCGGCTTCAGTACTAATGAAGAATAGTTATTGTTTATGGTCGCAATAAACTGCGTTCATTTCTCTATGATTGATATCACTCCATCTTGTTTACGGTGATGACTCGACTCTAACAGAGGGAGCTACTTATTTACTATATTTCCATGTTTTGTTACGTAGTAAAGAAACCCATATGGATTGTTCATTGTTTTCCAGATTGAATTTACAAAGTATCTTGAATGTTTTTTAAAAATCAGTAGTTAAACCATTGTTCATGTTCATATATTTTGTTTACAGCATTAACTGAAATAAACCAGTTCATTCTGTCTAAGGAGGGTAGTGTTATGTACTAACAAACAACATATCGTAAATATGTTATTGGTTGTTCATTGGCTGGTTCTACTGACCCGGTTATTGAGAAGTTTGTAACGTTCACCAATATTTACTAAAGCCATTATAAGGGGTGATTGACTTGCCCTCAATATGTACCAATGGTGTTCATAGCTTAATAATTAAGTATCGGTAATAGGCTTGCCCCTATTCCATGGGAGTCAAACATGATTTAGTGGCGAAATGTGTGGGTACTGGGTAGTTACTATAAGTCTATAAGTAATTAAGTACACCTCTGCCTCACCCTCGCGGGAGTCACGGGCGTAATGATGATGAATAATAAGATGTTTTCACTATTAGGGGAGAAAATTAATAGTTTAAAAAAAAACTAAAAAACACGCTTTTACGTGCACCAATAGGTGCAGCAAGGCTACTTACAAAAGGGTTTCGCCCGGTTCCCTGAGGTGACGCTAGCGACATGACATTTTTAACCACCCTCATGCCATTCAGCCCACGGCACGTTTCTCACCTTGGCTTGGGTGGGATCTTTAACAAGCTACTACCCCATTTACACGTCAATATACATCGTATGCTAATATACATCATGAAGTTCCAGTTCAAATCTTCCGGCTCCATCATCAGATCAGCTCGATAGTACCATATTATTGTATTCAGACCTTGAAACCTAATCGTGGTCAAAGTTCATTACAAGACCTTTCTAGCAAGTCCAAAAACGCCTATGATACGATATTTCATCTTGGAATGCTAGTGCCTATCTTCCGGCTTCATCATCAGACCTTGAAACCTAATCATGGTTGAGTCAACGTTCATTACAAGACCTTTCTAACAAGTCCAAACACGGCTATGATACGATCATCCATCATGAAGTTTCAGTTCATATCTTCCGGCTCCATCATCAGATCAGCTCGACAGTACCATGTTATTGTATTGTCATCAAAATCACATACAACTGCCAATTTTCATAACGCTACGATCTTTAGAAGATGGTTAAATTAGTTTTCTTAGATTTGATTACATAATTACATACTTATAGGTCAACCTAATAAAAGCGTGTTAATATAATTAAAGGACAGGTGAGAAGTACTGGTATGCATGCATGCGTGTAAAGGCCGTCACAGACGTAGCTATAATAATATATTATTATATTAATAAGAATCATAGCAAGGCATATTTTGATATATTTTCTATATAAATATTCGAGTGACCGCACACGCAGCTATAATATATATTTCTATGACGTCATCAAGATATGTCGACAGATATATCTCGGTATATTTTGGCACATTAATATATATTATGGTATATTAAAATATATATTTTAGGATAATAATATACATTTTGAGGATACGGGCTGCTCCATTTGTTCACCGAATAAATGGAACACTTTTTGTTCCCAGGTGGTCCCATGATCATCAAGTCAGGATCTGATGATGGGATCCTGGACACATAGAGAACTCTTCAAACATAGGCACACTTGAAGTGATTTGAGTAGTTTTTGGAAGAGTACTTTCTCGGAGTGGTTCCATTTCAATTTGGTGAAGATCTGTTAAAGAACCTTGGAGGTAGGCAACGGAACTCTTCAACAAATGATAGCAAATGGACTGGGATTGTTGAAATCTCATGTCTGTCTATTGTTTACACCAGTTCATAACATAACATCACGCCCGTACGATGTGAAGGAGTAAGCACATGTGAACAACTAAAACAGGCATCGGAATTCATCCTCTGAGGAACTTTCAATTACATCTAAAATAAGTGATCTTATATCGAATTTGTTCAGGTACCTAGATTGATATAGTGTTATTTCATCATTTGAACATCCTGTACAGAAAATAAGCTTTGAAACCGTGCGCTTGCATGGACGACCGCAGACCGAGTGAGGGCAAAATATATATACTAGAGTATGGCTCCCGTGTGTGCTTGCTATACTATAATATAATTATATCTCAATATAATAATATATATTATAGCTACGTCCGTGACGGGCTTAAGTATGACCAGACGTGTGAATGTGGACGAGGCAAAAGGAGTATATTATAATATGTCAGGATCGTATCAGGTGATCAGTTGGCTTTCTGTGGTTTCTGCCTACCTCCATGAGTGTGAGTTTATGTTACCTATGTATAAATATTTTTCTCGTGTACCTAACGGAATAAAAAAAGTAGTTAAAAAACTAAAAAACCCGACTGAAAAAACTGGAAAGCAAAAAAACAAGCACATTTTAAATTAAACAAAACTTGGAAGCAGGGCAGGTTTTTCAGTCGGGTTTTTTAGTTTTTTACTACTTTTTTTATTTCCAACTTTTTAGTTCTTTTGTTTGTGTTTGTTCTTTCGTTGGTCGGGTAAAATTCTTCGCAGATGATTTAACTTTTGTGCTTGTTTATAGGATTTCTCACTTTGAATTTCTTTTAAACATATTAGTGTTATATATTTTTGTAATCTCCTTTTAAAACCCTTTATTTTGATACCCTACTCGATGGTATTGGAAAAAAATATTTTTTTGAACTCAGCGATTTGGCCCCCAAAATCCGCAATTTTTCTTTGATTTTTAACCGACTTCCAAAAAAAGGAGGAGGTTATCAATTCGACTGTATTTTTTTTTTTTTTATGTTTGTTCGCTCATAACTTGCGACTGGGTGAACTGATTTTCATGATTCTTTTTTCATTTGAAAGCTGGTGCTTCCCGTGTGGTCCCATTGTCACCATTTCAATATCTGATGATGGGATCTTGTAGAAATCGGGGGAACTCTTCAATAAATAACAGCAGATTAACCGCGATTTTTGCTATAGCATATCTAAGCATTGTTTACGCCATCACACAACATAATATCACGCCTGTACTCACTACAAAGGTTATAATAGTAGATTGTACAACAAGTGCATAAAATGCACCATTTTGCGCGAGACGTTTATCCATCCGATGCGAGCTTGCGAGCGAGGATGGATATAAAGTAGAGAGTAAAATGGGTTTTATGGACGAGTTTTACACTCTACTTTTCACTTCGATTGCGAGGAAATGCAACAGCAACTTGTAAATATTGTAAAAATAATTATGGTTCCCACCAATTAACTTTTTTTTTCAGTAGGAAACTTGACATAACACCTGACTTATTATGTCGTTACTCATACTGCTCAGTTATAAAAACATTTTGAGCAAGCCTATCGCCATCAACTGATGTAATTAGGAAAAGCCTATTGCCATCAACCAATCTTATTAGGAGCAAGCCTATTGCCATCAACCGATGTAATTAGGAGCAAGCCTATCCGCTCGCTTGCTTTCGATTTCAAGAAAACCGTCGAGCTTTGCTCGTGATATTTGACCTAAACACTCGGCGCAGCCACCCCTCATTAAAACTTGATTTACAATCGATACGAGAGACCTAGCGTAATTTTGTTTATTGTTTTGTGTAGACAAAAAGATAAGGAAAAGAGTAACGTTTGTTATTTTGACAAAAGTTGAGTGTAAAATATTTTATAAGAGGCTAAAGTTAAGGTCGAGCATATTTTGCCGGTTTGTCGAATAACGTGAAATTGTGAAAAAGTTTGCGCGATAGGTATATAGTTTTTCGTCATTTTTATAAACTAGACTAGTTATTTGTACTATTGAACAAGAAACAATAACGATTGTGGTAAAAAATCGTCATTAAAAATAAAAGGACACGAAGCACAAAGAAACACAAAATGTCGGCCTCAAACTTCACTTATTAATTGTAAAAAAAAATTCGTCGGGTGATGTTGCAAACTTGCGTCTAAATGATAAACAATCTAATAATCTATGGTTTAAAGGCGTTTTGAAAGGACTTTACAGTCTTTAAAATAGAGTTTAGAGTTGTTTAACAAAAAATATATTTTGGCAACGATCGTTGCCGAAAGCAAGCGAGAGAGTTTTGGTTTTGGAAACAATCGTTGCCAGAAGCAAGCGAGTGGCTATTGCCATCCACTGATTTAGGTAATTGAGAGCAAGCCTATTGCCATCAATCAATGTAATTAAGAATAAGCCTATTCCCATCAAATGATGTAATTAGGAGCAAGCCTATTGCCATCAACCAACCTAATTAAGAGCAAGCCTATTGCCATCAAGCGATTTAGGTAATTTGGGGAAGCCTATTCCCATCAACTTTCCTTGTATTCGTAATGAAAAGCAGTAATCCCTCCCTTGTTCTTAGAATACTAACGAAACGAATTAAATTAAAGAGGTTATTCTATGAAGTTGAAGTTGTTCCTGTGGCTGTTGGGCCGATTACCTGTGCCGATTACCTTGGTCTTCGACGAAGATTTTACTTTATGCTCTAGAGCATAAAACGCGACTTTATGTCGCCTACGCACGACATAAAGACGAATTTTAGAGCGAGAGAAGTGAAATAGTAGATTGTACACCAAGTGCATAAAACGCACCATTTTGCGCGAGACGTTTATCCATCCGATGCGAGCTTGCGAGCGAGGATGGATATAAAGTAGAGAGCAAAATGGGTTTTATGGACGAGTTTTACACTCTACTTTTCACTTCGATTGCGAGAAAATGAAACAGCAACTTGTAAATATTGTAAAAATAATTATTGTTCCCGTCAATAAACTTTTTTTCTTTTTTTCGGTAGGAAACGTGACATAACACCTGACTTGGGTCGTTACTCATACTGCTCAGTTATAAAAACATTTTGAGCAAGCCTATTGCCATCAACTGATGTAATTGGGGGCAAGCCTAATACCATCAACCGATGTAATTAGGAGCAAGCCTATTACCATCAACCAATCTAATTAGAAGCAAACCTATTGCCATCAACCGATCTAATTAGGAGCAAGCCTATTGCCATCAACTGATGTAATTGGGGCCAAGCCTATTGCCATCAACCGATGTAATTAGGAAAATCCTATTGTCATCAACTGATGTAATTGGGGGCAAGCCTATTGCCATCAACTGATGTAATTGGGGGCAAGCCTATTGCCATCAAGCGATTTAGGTAATTGGGGCAAGCCTATTGCCATCAAGCGATTTAGGTAATTGGGGCAAGCCTATTCCCATCAACTTTCCTTGTATTCGTAATGAAAAGCAGTAATCCCTTGTTCTTAGAATACTAACGAAACGAATTAAAGAGGTTATTCTATGAAGTTGAAGTTGTTCGTGTGGCTGTTGGGCCGGTTACCTGTGCCGATTACCTTGGTCTTCGACGAAGATTTTACTTTATGCTCTAGAGCATAAAATGCGACTTTATGTCGCCTACGCACGACATAAAGACGAATTTTAGAGCGAGAGAAGTGAAAAAACTATTTTGTGAAGATCTGATGAAGAACTTCGGAGATAGGCAACGGAACTCCTCAATAAATGATAGCAAATGGACTGGGATTGCTGAAATCTCATATTGTCTGTCTATTGTTTACACCAGTTCCTAACATAACATCACGCCGGTACGTTGTGAAGGGGTAAGCACATGTGAAACACTGAAAAGTGAAAAATAAAAACTTTTTTACAAAAAATAAAACCGACTTCGACAAAAAAAACACTCAAAAGTGAAAAATAAACTTGAGAAGAAAAATCAGTTTCTGAAGTCGGTGACAAAAAAATGAAATCAAAGAAACAAAAGTCACCGACTTCAGAAACTGATTTTTCTTCTCAAGTTTATTTTTCACTTTTGAGTGTTGTATTTTAATGTAGCCTATAGCACTCGCGCCATCAAGACAAATCTAACGACGTATATTTCATTCAAATCCCTTCATACGTTTAGGAGTTATGAGGGAACAAAGAAACGGACATACATACATACATACACGTCAAACACTTAACCCTCCTTTTGGGCTTCGCCGCAGTCGGGTAAAAAGTGTTGGAAAATAACTGCAAGCTTGTGATATAGAAAACCGGCCAAGAGCGTGTCGGGCCACGCTCAGCGTAGGGTTCCGTAGTGATAATCCTTTTTTTAACCGACTTCGAAAAAGGAGGAGGTTATATGTTCGTGTGTATGTATTTTTTTTTTTTTTTTTTTATGTATGTTACCTGATTTCTCCCCCATTTGTGGACCGATTCTCAAAATTCTTTTTTTATTTGAAAGAGTATACTCCTGAGGTGGTCCCATTTTAATTTGGTGAAGATCTGGTGCTGATCTTCGGAGATATACAATGGAACTCTTCAAAAATAGACGGCAAATCTGTCGTAATTGCTGGAATCGCTTGGATGTTTATTGAATATACATTATCATTACGTAACATCACGCCTGTATGCTCTGAGGGGGTGGGTATGCAGATGTGTACAATACACATTTTTTTAGTTGTTATATATGAATTACATAGACACGTATGACGTGTTTCGTGCTTTTTCTGACGCTATTCAAGTATTCGCATCTAGCAGTCATCACTTGTCTTCATGCTCTTAACCGTTGAGGAGTGGTACCACTCCTCAACGGTTAAGAGTTGAAAGCAACAAAAATAGTTGAATCTTGAAGGTTAAGGGTTAGGTTTCTTGGTTGAATGTTAAATGCATAGTAAATATTTGTATAGGATATATATATATATAGGTACTTATTACAACTAAAAATGAAAAAATAAAAAAAACTTTTTTGCAAAAAAAAACAACCGACTTCAAAAACACCAAAAAGTAAAAAATAAACTTCAGAAGAAAAATCTGCTTCTGAAGTCGGTGGCAAAAACATGAAGTCAAACAAACAAAAGTCACCGACTTCAGAAGCAGATTTTTCTTCTGAAGTTTATTTTTGTTTGAAAAAAGATACGTTCAGGATATTATAATATGTAAACGAAGTTAAAAAAAAAATGCTTGTATATACGATTATACTACAAACTTAGTCCAGTGTTATATACTGGCCACCTATAATGGACACCTGTCATGCTGACGATTTATGTGATTGTTCTTTGCTTTGGTTCTTTGATTGTCAAACTAATTAGATATTATATTCTTATACATGAAAATGTGTATTTAATAAATTGGCGACGAGGATGTCGACTAACGATATTAAAAAATTAAAGAGAACCCGCGCGTCATTGCGGGGTTTAATCACAAAACTGGAAAACTACGTAAACACCCAAGAAACTCTACCATACGAAGAAACAGAGTCAAGACTACAATCGCTTCAAGAAACAGTAAAGAAATTACAAGAAATACAACATGAAATAGAAATGGAAACACCAGACGAACAACTAGACCAAGAGATAGATACCAGGTACGATTTTGAAGAGAAATATGTCATCATTAAAACAAAACTTCTCATATTTCAAAACATCGGAAATCGACAAAGTACACCGCTGCAATCATCAGCATCACACTTGTGTACGAATACGCAACAAGAAAGAGGGCCAATAATGAATTTTCAGCCCTTTCAAGAAAAAGAAACCTTCAGAAATTTTACAAAACGTCTAACTGTATTTTTCTTGCTTAATAAAATCGAAGATCCTAAAATAAAAGTGTACACCTTACTTGCTGCACTATCTCCTGAATTACACGAGAAGTTACATGATTTATGTTCTCCGGAGGATCCAATTGATATGAACTTTATAGAACTCACACAGATTCTTGACGATTACATCGATCCTAAGCCATATGGGCGTTACAACATAGGTTTATTACGCACACTCAACAAGAAAATGAAACCGTAGCAACATACGCCTCAGAATTAAATAAAAAATCCTTGAACTGCGAATTCAAGTGCCTTAATTGTAAAAAGTCTACCTCAGAAAGTTTTCTAGCCCTACAATTTATTCGTGGATTAAAAGACAATGAAATACGAACGAAAATTCTTCAAGAAAGAGATACACCACCTTTTACTCAACTAGTTCACATTGCTACATCCATGGAAATGGGAAAATCAGAAAATATCCGCATACATGCACAAACATCTGGACACAGTTAACAAAATAACAACATCGACAAGTAGAAAAACCGAATCACGACCATCATTCCCACGACAGAATATAAAGTTAACTTCTTCATCATCAACTCCGTTAACTATAAAAGATTTAAAAGGAAAATGTTTCCGATGCGGTAAAGACGACCACCGATCTAATGATTGCGGCGCCATCAAGTCTACCTGCCTGAAATGCAAGAAAATTGGACATCTCGCACGAGTTTGTTTGCAACGGAACCCAAAAGCCAATCAGCTTGATGACACTATAAGTAATACGAGTTGCGACAGTATTGGAGATATAAATTTAATCAAAAGTAAAATAACGGACAAATATATGATCACAGTAAAAATTGAGAACAAACAAGTAAGCATGGAATTTGACACTGGAGCGGCCTTATCAACAATGTCACTCAAACAATACAAAAGCTTACAAATACCAAAATAAAATTTTCAAAACTGATACGAAATTGAGAACCTACACTGGTGAAATTATCAAACCTGCAGGAGTAATATACATCAAGGGGACGTATGAAGACCAGACTTTCAACGGGAAACTTTACATTATCAATCAAAACGTTGACCCCATTTTTGGTAGAAGCTGGATTAAAGAAATCAATATGAAAATTGCAGATTTAAGAGTTTTACGAACTTCAGAACAATCCGACAAACTTGATAAATTATTAGAAGAATTTTCATCTACTGTTTTTAGATCAGACCTAGGAAAAATACCCAACTACGAAGCTCATTTAAATCTGAAAGAAAATATACGACCAATATTTATAAAACCACGACGTATACCGTACGCTTTAAAGGAAAAAGTCGATAAAGAAATTGAACGACTGTGTGCAGAAGGGGTGATTACCAAAGTAGACCAATCTGACTGGGGCACACCAATAGTACCGATTGTGAAACCTAACGGAAGCATTCGACTATGTGCAGACTACAAGGTCACCCTTAACCAAGTCATCAGAGATGAACAATACCCAATTCCTATAATTGAGGATATATTTGCGGAAATGAACGGAGGCAAATACTTCTGCACTTTAGACATTACCCAAGCCTATCTCAATATGGTCATGGATGAAGAAAGTGCCCTTTTACAAACATTAAGTACACACAAAGGTACTTACAAAGTCAATCGCTTGATGTTTGGAGTCAAAGTGGCACCAAGCCTTAGGCAGAAATTTATGGATCAGTTACTCCAAGGACTAGAAGGAATTAAATGCTTTTTTGATGACATTATAATTCAAGGAGCATCAGAAGACCAACTTTTAGCTCGTCTAAGACAAGTCTTACAAAAACTAAAAGATAGTAACCTCCGCGTGAACAGAGAAAAATGTAATTTTTTTAAACGTAGTATTAACTACATAGGACACACTATAGATAAAGAAGGTTTACATAAGAACAAAGACAAAGTCAAGGCCATCACAAATACAGTAAGACCAAAAAACATAAACGAACTACGAACCTTCCTTGGTATGGCCAACTACTACAACAAGTTTATACCGAACCTTGCCTCTATAACGAGCTCTTTAAATGAGTTACTAAAGAAAGAGAAAGTTTTTCACTGGACTTCTAAATGTGAAGAAAGCTTCAACAACATAAAGAAGGAGATTTTGAGCGACAGAGTTCTAATTCATTTTGACCCAGGTAAACCGCTGATACTAGCTACTGATGCCTCACCGACAGGCTTAGGAGCTGTTCTGTCTCACAAATTACCAGATGGCTCAGAAAGGCCAATCGCATTCGCCTCGAGGTCACTCTCAACTAGCGAAAAGAAATATAGCCAAATCGACAAAGAAGCTACGGCAATCTACTGGGGCATTAAAAAGTTTTTCCACTATTGTTACGGCAGGAAATTCGTTTTAGTGACTGATCATAAGCCGCTTACCTCGATTTTTCATCCACACCAGACATTACCTGCACTAAGCACAATGAGATTATTCCATTACGCACATTTTTTATCGGGATTTGACTACAACGTGGAATACAGAGCTTCGGTCAAACATTCAAACGCTGACTACCTATCAAGATTCCCAGTTGAAATAGCAAAAGAAACATCAATAGACCAACATTGTGCGTATCAATTACAACAGATCAACATAAAAAATCCGACCAGAAGTTATAGCCAGTGAAACGAGAAAAGACAATGACTTAAATACATTACTACAAGCACTACAGACAGGTCACTCATTACGACAATATGGTTATGGTGATAATGAATTAACACTCCAGGATAATAATAGTCCCTCCTGACCGTTTTCGGTCACGGCGGCCAATCTTAGTGGAGATTAGCCCGATGCGCAGGAGATATTATAGTGCACAAGTGTGTGCGCAGGCACAGGTGCACTCTCTGTTCCTTTTCTCTCATAGTCCGATGGGACGGCAATCCGACACGACCGGAGAGAGATCAGGCGCAGGACCAACGGCTTAACGTGCTTTCCGAGACACGGGGGTATTATACCGCCAACTTCCAAACTCCGGGCTACTACTGGAATATTTCTAATGAAAAACCCAATAGCACTTTTTGTCCGACCCGGGAATCGAACCCAGGACCTCATGCACAGCAGTCGCGCTTGCGACCACTAAACCAACAAGGCAGTTATATTGAAAGGAACCAGAGTGGTTATACCCAATAGTTTACGTGCTCGTGTTCTTGATGAACTGCATGCGGGACATATCGGTATACTTAAAATGAAATTGCTAGCACGCAGCTACATATACTGGAAAAATATAGACAAGGACATAGAAAACAAGATAAAATCTTGTAGAGCGTGCCGATTAGAACAGAATGAGTCACCAAAAGCTCCTATACACCACTGGGAACAACCTAACGGCCCCTGGCAACGAATACATATAGATTTTGCAGGACCTGTTCTGGGACACCAACTTCTCATCAGGCGCGGATCCACCGTTGTGGGCACTGTGGGCATGCCCACAACCCTAATTGACTTGTGACGTCACATTTTCACGGTCACAGGGGTCATGACCCCCCTACGATCTTCAGAGAATTGCTATTTTATTGTAAATTTGATAAATTATTAAGAGTTCGTATGATGCTGTTTTGGTGATATTGGGCGATCTAGATCTCGGTATCTATATGACCTAAGAATTCGGTATTTGGACACCATTAAACTTGGACTTATAATCTTTAAATCTGTACAAGCGAAAACACGATTGGATGAAAAAACCTCGATAGAAAAAAAATACTAAAACAACTCGGTTTGCACTTATTTAGAGTTGGATCTCTAAAACCTTAAGGAATTTAGTGAAGATTTTTACATAATAGATAGGTAACTATATTATCTCAAATCGTGCAGATTTTTTTTTTTAATTTTCTACGTGGTTTTCTCGTAATTAGCATTCCTGTGATTGGCGCTTACGTTATTTTATTCTAAGCGAGCGCACATTCTTTCTGTCTCACGTTTGGAACGCGGTAGTAATAGCGCTATCCTTTTCAATTTGTTCAATTCAGTGACATTCAGTCTGCTGCGGCATCTGTTGCGAGACGAACCTATGTTTGGCGACATTACAGACAGCGGACTATTTTCTACGCAATTATTTTGTTTAGTGGTAGGCAATATAGGTACCTATAATAAAGTTTAGGGACAGTATTTACTGTAAAAAGGAGTTGAAAACGTTTTGTGTAAATATATTATATACCTATCTTTTAATGATGATTGTCACCCACCTGATGATGGACTCCGAAGGTAGGTATAGGATCTCGGTGTCGGCACTACATAGAACCATCGTGTTTGGACTCATTTGTAAGGTCTAACGGAGATCTTGTTGACTAATGATGTCACCCACCTGATGATGGACTCCGAAGGTAGGTATAGGATCTCGGTGTCGGCACTACATAGAACCATCGTGTTTGGACTCATTTGAAAGGTCTAACGGAGATCTTGTTGACTAATGATGTCACCCACCTGATGACGGACTCCGAAGGTAGGTATAGGATCTCGGTGACGGCACTACGTAGAACCATCGTGTTTGGACTCATTTGAAAGGTCTAACGGAGATCTTGTTGACTAATGATGTCACCCACCTGATGATGGACTCCGAAGGTAGGTATAGGATCTCGGTGTCGGCACTACATAGAACCATCGTGTTTGGACTCATTTGAAAGGTCTAACGGAGATCTTGTTGACTAATGATGTCACCCACCTGATGACGGACTCCGAAGGTAGGTATAGGATCTCGGTGACGGCACTACGTAGAACCATCGTGTTTGGACTCATTTGAAAGGTCTAACGGAGATCTTGTTGACTAATGATGTCACCCACCTGATGATGCACTCCGAAGGTAGTTATAGGATCTCGGTGACGGCACTACGTAGAACCATCGTGTTTGGACTCATTTGAAAGGTCTAACGGAGATCTTGTTGACTAATGATGTCACCCACCTGATGATGGACTCCGAAGGTAGGTATAGGATCTCGGTGACGGCACTACGTAGAACCATCGTGTTTGGACTCATTTGAAAGGTCTAACGGAGATCTTGTTGACTAGTGATGTCACCCACCTGATGATGGACTCCGAAGGTAGGTATAGGATCTCGGTGACGGCACTACGTAGAACCATCGTGTTTGGACTCATTTGAAAGGTCTAACAGAGATCTTGTTGACTAATGATGTCACCCACCTGATGATGCACTCCGAAGGTAGTTATAGGATCTCGGTGACGGCACTACGTAGAACCATCGTGTTTGGACTCATTTGGAAGGTCGAACGAAGACCTTGGTCACTAATGATGTCACTTAACTGATGATGGACTAGTAGGTAGGTAGTAGGTAGGTAGTACTACTACCTACCTACTACCTACCTACTACCTACCTACTACCTACCTACTACCTACCTACTACCTACCTACTACCTACCTACTACCTACCTACTACCTACCTACTACCTACCTACTACCTACCTACTACCTACCTACTACCTACCTACTACCTACCTACTACCTACCTACTACCTACCTACTACCTACCTACTACCTACCTACTACCTACCTACTACCTACCTACTACCTACCTACTACCTACCTACCTACTACCTACCTACCTACTACCTACCTACTACCTACCTACTACCTACCTACTACCTACCTACTACCTACCTACTACCTACCTACTACCTACCTACTACCTACCTACTACCTACCTACTACCTACCTACTACCTACCTACTACCTACCTACTACCTACCTACTACCTACCTACTACCTACCTACTACCTACCTACTACCTACCTACTACCTACCTACTACCTACCTACTACCTACCTACTACCTACCTACTACCTACCTACTACCTACCTACTACCTACCTACTACCTACCTACTACCTACCTACTACCTACCTACTACCTACCTACTACCTACCTACTACCTACCTACTACCTACCTACTACCTACCTACTACCTACCTACTACCTACCTACTACCTACCTACTACCTACCTACTACCTACCTACTACCTACCTACTACCTACCTACTACCTACCTACTACCTACCTACTACCTACCTACTACCTACCTACTACCTACCTACTACCTACCTACTACCTACCTACTACCTACCTACTACCTACCTACTACCTACCTACTACCTACCTACTACCTACCTACTACCTACCTACTACCTACCTACTACCTACCTACTACCTACCTACTACCTACCTACTACCTACCTACTACCTACCTACTACCTACCTACTACCTACCTACTACCTACCTACTACCTACCTACTACCTACCTACTACCTACCTACTACCTACCTACTACCTACCTACTACCTACCTACTACCTACCTACTACCTACCTACTACCTACCTACTACCTACCTACTACCTACCTACTACCTACCTACTACCTACCTACTACCTACCTACTACCTACCTACTACCTACCTACTACCTACCTACTACCTACCTACTACCTACCTACTACCTACCTACTACCTACCTACTACCTACCTACTACCTACCTACTACCTACCTACTACCTACCTACTACCTACCTACTACCTACCTACTACCTACCTACTACCTACCTACTACCTACCTACTACCTACCTACTACCTACCTACTACCTACCTACTACCTACCTACTACCTACCTACTACCTACCTACTACCTACCTACTACCTACCTACTACCTACCTACTACCTACCTACTACCTACCTACTACCTACCTACTACCTACCTACTACCTACCTACTACCTACCTACTACCTACCTACTACCTACCTACTACCTACCTACTACCTACCTACTACCTACCTACTACCTACCTACTACCTACCTACTACCTACCTACTACCTACCTACTACCTACCTACTACCTACCTACTACCTACCTACTACCTACCTACTACCTACCTACTACCTACCTACTACCTACCTACTACCTACCTACTGCCTACCTACTACCTACCTACTACCTACCTACTACCTACCTACTACCTACCTACTACCTACCTACTACCTACCTACTACCTACCTACTACCTACCTACTACCTACCTACTACCTACCTACTACCTACCTACTACCTACCTACTACCTACCTACTACCTACCTACTACCTACCTACTACCTACCTACTACCTACCTACTACCTACCTACTACCTACCTACTACCTACCTACTACCTACCTACTACCTACCTACTACCTACCTACTACCTACCTACTACCTACCTACTACCTACCTACTACCTACCTACTTACTACCTACCTACTACCTACCTACTACCTACCTACTACCTACCTACTACCTACCTACTAGTTACTACCTACCTATTACCTACTACCTAACTATTACCTACTACCTACCTACCCGGTTTTATTTATTTATGGAAACATTTGTTTTGAATAGTTATAGTTTATTTTCGACGGAACATTTCTTTTTGTTATTTACGGTACTACCTACCTACGATATTTGTGTAAGTACCTACGAATGTTTGTCTTTTATTTTTTTATGGGATTTTTATTGTTTTCGTAATGGTAGCTCTACCTATATTGTATATTCTGAAAATACTTACATATTAAACTGTTTAATAAATAAACATTGATGATTAATTACATAGAACATTTTATTTCATACTAACCGTTTAGGTTTATAGATTGAGTACCTACTTACTTACTTACTTACTTACCTACTTTTATCTACGTGAGGAATGATAGATCAGTCTGGATCTTCGATCAATAAGTTTCGAGTCCACGAAAAAAAAAAACCTCTAAATTTCGAAACTTGAGTCTCGGCCCTAGTACCTACCTATCTATTATTTTACCTACTATTATGTATAGTGTTTAGGTGTGTCATTAGTTTGTACCTAGGTAATAATAGGGTTATGGACGGAGCTTCAAATAAGTATACCCACAATAATTTATTATCCTCGCTTGATTGTCAGCTCCGATCCGTCGTCGTACCGTGAAAATAGGTACTTCCATGAATTTCAACTTTATTTGAATGATTTTTTTACGAATACGTTTTATATATATAATTATATAATATGAATCAAGCTGTCGACCAGCTGGGCGGTCGGGGCACCGCAGTTCAAACTCGTACCTACTCGACTCACACTCGATCGCGGCCTGTGCGCGGAGCGCGCCGCGCTGCCGCGCCGGGCGTCATGCCACCGCGTATTATGGAAGAGGGGGCGCGGGCGAGAGGTACGAAATCGCTCGCGTTGGGCTATAATGCGCGCTCAGCACAACAGAGACAAACCATTCCAAGGCAGGAACCAAAATTGTAAGCTCGCTTCTCTCGCTATTGTCTTATTGTCATCTCTTTATGAATAAATAAAAAGAACCCAATATATGGGTCGGAGGCGACATGCTTAAATTTTGAAGCTCTCTTCTCTCGCTCCTGTATTATGTTATTATGAAAAGCGGTTTCAGAGGCTTGCGCCTTAGAACCTAATCCTTTTGAGGGCCGGCTTGCTCCACTCGCTGTTGTGTTGTCTTAATCTTGACATTTGAAATTCTAACTCATCTCGGGGAACCTCCTCACCTTCCCCCGAAATCTAAGCGATCAATCTATCCGAGGCAGAACGCAAAAAAAAACTCGCTCGCTGCGCTCGCGAATACATCCTGTCTGGTGTCCAAAGAAATTGCCAGTGCTTTATATTCTCAATCCCGTATGAGTGAAAAGAATCATATTTTCCGAGGACGTAAAAAATTTTCGAGCTCGCTCCGCTCGCTCTCGCAATTTATTTGCTGTTCACTGTTTTAGTAACTCCTGACAAGACACAATTTCAGACTGTAAGAAAACCTCTTTATTTAAAACTGAGTACTGACTTTTAGGAGCTCACTACGCTTATTTTTAAACTACTACGACTCAGAGCTCTTTTCGGGAAACTAAAGATGCACGCCCCGCCCCCTCTCCCAAATAATCAGAAAACTATCGATTTTCAAAAGTAGTGTCACTATATCAATCATGAGTGAGTTCATACTCCAACTCGCACTTGACCAATTTTCGGGTGACTGTGCCCATAACCTTTTTTGAGGGCTGGATCCGCGCCTGCTTCTCATAGTCGTAGATGCATTCACAAAGTGGGTTGAAGTTTTCCTTACAAAGACCACAACGAGTGCATGGTGCATTGCTAAGTTTAAGGAGTTATTTTGCACATTTGGGACACCGTACACACTGGTTTCAGACAACGCACGTCAGTTAACAGTTTGTATCCCAAGAATTTAAAACCTACCTTACCAACTGTGGAGTTACACATTTGACGTCGGCTCCGTACCACCCAGCAACTAACGGTCAGGCTGAACGTTACGTGCAAACTATTAAGAAAGCACTACGTGCAATGGAGGGGGAGAGAGGCAACCTTACGGATAAGCTCCTTGTGGTAAAAACTCGGCTCAGACGTACACCAAACCAGGATGGAAATACTCCTTATGGACTGATGTTCAATCGAGACGTTAGAACAAAGCTGCACGTTATGTTCAGAGACTCAACTGGCCCGACAGCATTGAGATCAGAGAACACACCGCCTCTCGTTAGAACTTATTCCACAGGTGATCGAGTGCAGGCCAGAGCCTACTCCGACAAGAGACAAAGATGGGAGTTCGGCACGATAATGCGTCGTCTTGGCAATCTGCACTATGAAGTGAGAACTGACGGTGGCGCTATATGGCGCAGACACCTGGAGCAGTTGCTGCCGGCCCCGGGAGTAAGGCAGCCAGGAATAGCGGCGGAGGACTGTTATATACTGGCCACCTATAATGGACACCTGTCATGCTGACGATTTATGTGATTGTTCTTTGATTGTCAAACTAATTAGATATTTTAATCTTATACATGAAAATGTGTATTTAATATCCAGAAATTATTTTGTACAACTTTTTGTCTTTTTTGAACAAAAACTGTTTCCATCCAAGTTCAAAATGATTTTCCTAGAAAGTCCTTATAAAGTTCTACTTTTCACATTTTTTTCATATTTTCTAAACATAAGGCATTGAGGTCTAACGTACTAGAGAAGCTATTTCAAACAAAAAATGTGCGCGCACTTGATGGCAGCGGGGCAGGCGGGGGGTGTCATGTTCTCATAGATTACTATCAATACGTGCAGATGCGACATAATGTTATTATTCTGCCTACTTGATATTGTACGTATGTACTTAGAAAATAAATAAAAATTTACTTAAACTGTAACAATAATTTTTATTTTATCTGTGATTGAATGTTGATGGCTGATTCAGTAAATGTTGATTCAAATTTGCAAATACTTCTTTCCTAATTAAATGCTTTACGGTGTTTACGGACATATAACTAAAATCACATTTCAGGACAAGACCACTTTGCCGTATTAAATTACGTACCTATGATAGATGTGTGAAGTGGAAGTTTAGTATAGTCAAACTATCAATGCAATCTTCACATTTTAACTTTTTTATTGTCTTGATACATAAGCAAATATTATACAACCTACTATCAATTTTGACTCGCATGTAGAGGATTCGTGGCCAAGCATTGAATACGTCGATAGTGTCTGGTCTGAGCATTTTATTCTTTGACATTCACGTAAAAATGGCCGCCGCGATGACATATTGCAATGGAAAAAATATAATTAAATTATGTGTGTTTTAAAGATAATAGTTATATTTACTGGTGAAAAGTCACTCCTTGACTTTTACTTATATTTATTGAATTATTTCTACAGTATCTAAATGCACACGAAGGCATAATATATACAAGAAAACTTTACTCAAATATGTCATGTCGCAGCAACCGCTCGGCATAGACTAAATGAGGTTCAGTGCACGAACCGAAACGTGTTTTACAAAAAATCTAGTTGAGGCGTCTCCTCTAGTGCGTAGTACATTATACCTCAATGACATAAGGTTCAAAAGTTAGAGGGGGGGGGGACACATTGTTTTTTACATTAGGAGCGGTTATTTCCGAAATGAAATTATTGACATTATCAAAAAATGATTTTAGTAAACCCCTATTCTTTTTTAAATACCTTTCCAACAATATATCACACGTTAGGGTTGAAATTAAAAAAAAATCACTTCCCACTTTACATATAGGGGGGCTAATAAAACATTTTTTTCCAATTTTTATTTTACCACTTTGTCGGCGTGATTGATACACATATTGGTACCAAATTTCAGCTTTCTAGTGCTAACGGTCATAGAGATTAAGTGAGGACGGACAGACAGACATGGCGAAACTATAAGGGTTCCTAGTTGACTACGGAACCCTAAAAATCTTCCATCAACCATAGCCCTCTGGTATTAGAGACCTAAGAATCACTTATGGAGAGCCCTCCTTATGTGATTCATAAGTATTTCGTCCCAAAGCATGCTAGGTTTAAAAAACCTGTCCAAGAATGTTTCTAAGTATATAGGTACCTACCTACTTAAAAAAAGTCTAATTTAAATAAATTACGAACTCGTGTTGTCTATTGATTAAAGTAGAACCATTCACTCTCCGATCTATTTTCACGTTAAAGTGAACGTGATAAAGACATTGATTGGATAATAAGGTTTTTCACGGCGTAGTTTCCGACAGCCGCCCAACTTGAGGCCAGGTGACTCGCCATTTGATTAACAAATTAATACGAAGTGAATTCATTATACGTATTAGGTACTTGTTCGTGTTGGCCAAAATATAGGTAGGCATTATACGATTGCTCACTCGAAACACACCTTTTTGCGTTCCGGACTATTTTTATCCGATGATAAAACATTGAGATTTTCAAGACGAAGTGTGTACCTAATAGGTAGTAAAATTTTGACGATTCCATTCTGAACTTATTGAATTGACATAATTATGCATAGTATGCACACGAATCCACTATATGTTGGTAAATCAAATTGATAATCAAATGGTTTTTTTTTTTGAACAAAGGTCTAAAAACAATTTAGAAAATCTACAAATAGACTACGAAAACTTTTTATCTGAAATAAAACAGCAAAAAGCCAACGTCACGCGGTGTTCCCAGGCGGTCACCCATCCAAGTACTGACCGCGCCCGATGTTGCTTAACTGCGGTGATCGGACGAAAACCGGTGTATTCAACGTAGTATGGACGTTGGCAATCACAATGATGAAATTATCAAACTTTATCCAGAGACATATATAGAACTACTGGTGACCATCTTATAAAGTTATAAGGCATTAGCCATCATTGGGCAATAATCTCTTCTAAGAGTACCTACCGTAATGTACGTACCTAAGGGTACCAAGTCCCGCCGGGGCTGCGGGTTGTTCTTCACAAGAGAAACCGCGGCCTCAACATTAAGTGCTAAGAAGGAACATGGGTGGTTTTTAGTCAGTAGAAGTCTGACACTCACTTTTGCTCTGCCCAATAGCGGGAGGGGTTATTTGATGACTTTCCACGCGCACAAAAAAAAAGGGTCACAAGTTAGTAACGAAGAATGAGTCGGTTGCAATAAAAAAAAAATAAGCTGCCACGAGATAGAAAACAGGCACAAGTTGCTCAGAGTTGAATGAAAAATATGATAAATAAATAAACGTGTTCGAACAAAATGTGTTCATTTGTTTTTAATATAAATATCTTCTCTAACTATTTAATTTTTAATGAGTTGAGTGTTAACTGCTAAGTAGGCCTACTTATCTACTCTAAAACATGTTGGAATGTTAGAAATAAGTTATAAATAAATTCCTATTAGTAAGTTTTATTAGTAACAACAATCCGACATGGTTTTTGGAAAGAGGATTCCTGAAATAACCTGAACTTCTGACAACTTTACTGTTAGTTTTGACCCGTGTGAACTTATGCGCCATCTGTTGCAACGTTTTGAACTAGCACCAGATAAGAAGAAAAAAGACGTAGTTGCAAGAAAACATTTAAAGACGTATTATACGTCTAGGTAAAATAATCTGCAATATACTATATCTGCGACCATAGTAAAATGTTTAATTTCTCACACATTTATCTAGCATTGTAGAAACAGCTTTGAACAATATTCGTTTTACTACTAGCGTCATCTATTCTCGGATCTATAAATTAACTGTGAACGTAATTTCACTATTTTTGTCTGTGGTTGTGATAATCTGTCATCATAATTCTTGTGTTGCCATCGCAGTATGACATGGAAGAATAAAGGGAAGATTAGGTATTTCGCCCTGAATTACAACAAGCGCGACTACAATAGAGGCACACAATAATTGATGACTCGTGACGTACTAGGAGAAATGCGTGTGGTTTTAGTGTAGGCGTGTGTGTGAGCGTGTATGTTTACTTAATTGAAGGCGTGTGGTTTTGTGACTTCACTGTTGGTGTTCGCGGCGCGCCGTCTTTGTTTTTTTCTTGGTCTGAGGGTGGAACATTAAGCTTTGTGTCTGGTATCACTCACTGTAAGATCGATATTTAATAGACAATGATTACGATCTAGAGGTCTAGAGGATAGTGGGCACTGGGCTATGATGGGCGAAGATCATTTGCCGGCAATGGCGACTGGCCTGGCGACAAATAATAAAATATATTTATTGATAAAAGTTATTGATTGTGTTGGTTTGGTCGAAATCCAAAGTTGATAAATCTTGGTATGATCAGCTGAGGCTGAGAATGACAGTTTGAATTTTTGTGCGCATTCAGTAAAATCTTGGCCCATTGGTTTTGGTGCGTTTACACAATGGTCCATTGTTCAGTTTGCAACTAGGTAGCTGTTGGTGAAAATGAACGTGCATAGAATCAGATGGTAGTATTGAAATCATTAGGGATGTCGTGGTCAAACGAAGAGACATTGAAATTCATAGACTTTTATAAAACAGAAACATTAATATGGAACCCAAAACATGAACACTACAAAGATAGAACTAAGGTAAGGAAATATTTAATCTAAACTATATTATGTACATTGGCGGCAAACCAGCATATTAACTATGTTTTAAAATATTTCTGCGGTTTACCTGTATTATAATGCAAGTTTCATACTAAAGCTGATCTGACTGGCGCGAAATAGGTTTAGTTTTTACATGGCTCAACAATAAATCAATGTTCCAAAAAATATATTTAGCCTATATTCACACTGCACTGCTGCACTGGTGATGCATGATTACCTACTTGATTAGCCTGTCTTTGGATCTTTTAAACTTCTCGAAACTAGTGGAAAGGCTTATAAATAAATAAATAATAATAATATAAAACTGTTCCACAGGTGCAAGAAGCATGGAATCGCTTGGAATATGGCATGCAGATACCAGTAGCAGAACTAAAGAAAAAGAAAGAAACATTAATGACTGCTTTCCGATTTCATTACAAGAAAATAATAACATCCATCCAAGCCAATGAGGATGATGTCTACAAACCAATATGGATATTCTATGAACCACTAGAATCATTCCTAAGAGATGTTTATGCATCACCTGCTGTTTATGTAAGCAAACAAATAGAATTTGGCATTCCAATTTTATTATTTTAATTACCTGCTGTAAAACAAATAAAACTGTCAAAATAAAACAGCAATTAAAACTGTTTGGTCAGTGGGTCGTCTTAGGAATTTTTAAGAAAATCTGCTGAAGAAAATCCTTGAGTTAGATTATTCTTCAGCAGCTTTTTTTGGGTGATGGTGATAGACCTTATAATAATGCCTGAATGATTAAAATAAAATCTATTAATGAATCCTTCAGAATCATTAAGGCTATAATATGTAAAATATGTTGCTGTTTTCAGGCCTCAACATCATACAGGCAAGAATTAGAACTTCCTGACGATGTTGATGAACAAGAAGACGAAGACAACATAGACTCAGAAAACAAGCCTGACATAAAGCCTAAACTCCGCCTAGTCAAACGGTATCCATCCAACCACCCGCTAGACTTACAAGAAGCCAGTAAAGAAATGAGTAACGCTTTTAACACATTAAACCAGGTGTTAAAAAATTCTAAAAGGCATCGAGAACAGAATCTAAAGGAAGAGGATGATTGTGATTTATATGGGAGGCTAATGGCTAAACGACTAAGGCAGTTCTCCGAGACTGAGCGACAAGAGATCATGTATGAGCTAGATGGATTGATGCTAAACCGATGCACTGGAGGGCACAACGGAATTGTTAACAGCAGTGATATGAGTGACAATTAGTAAATGGGACTAACTCTGCCGTCGTAAGAAAAAGGGGCACAACTAACATTTTGAAAAAAAATGAGTTATAGACATATTTAGAATCAGAAAAAAAGGCGCATCTGCTCAATTTTTCGTAGAATTTTATCTTCAAGGAATTCGGAGATACAGTAGGCTCAAAAGGCACAAATGACACTAATATTCATGTTTTGTAGAATGCAAAGGCACATTTATTTACCAATAAATTGAAAAGGCACAAATACGTAGATGTGACTATTTCTTCATACAGATTTTAACTAAAAATTCCTTTGAAAAGGCACACCTAACATAAAGAACCAACATAACACAAAGAAAAGGCTCAAATGCCAGATGTGCCCTATCTACTTAATTAATGATCCATGCATGTCTCAATTAATTTACGCATAAAAGGCATAAATAACCAGTTGTGCCTTTTCTTTAAATTATTTACGATTAAGGGTGAGGAAAGGAGGGCAGGGTTGGATTGAAACGCGCCAGTTGTGCCTGCGACGTTGAAGTGACTCCACGCTTATCCTTATGGCTATTGATGCCGGAGTTCCTCAGGGGTCTGTTCTCTCCGCGACACTTTTCCTGCTGCATATCAATGACCTCCTTGTTCCTGGTATTGTTGGGTACGCAGATGACAGCACTGTCATGGAGAGTTATACATCCAGCGCAAAAGGCGGCGGTGACCCACCCGCACGCAAAATACGAGCATCGAACGTGGAGTTGCGGACACCAGCACGTCGTACTTATACTTATACTTCTAAGCCGGCGGTGATGAAGTACGCTCATTGAGAGAGGCCATGGTAGAGCGAACGAATTCAACCTTAAGTCTTGTCTCCTAGTGGGGTAACGAGAATCTGGTTGATTTTAACGCCACCAAAATGCAAGTGTGTCTATTCACCGCTAAAAGGAGTCCGTTCAATCTGGCCCCTACTTTCCGGACTGCGACTGTACAAGTTACCGACAGTCTCAAGCTTCTTGGCACGAAGTTGAGCGCGAATCTGAACTTCGGTGCCTACATTGAGTCGAAAGCTCAAACTGCGGCAAAATAGCTGGGTATCTTAAACAGGGTTAAGCGGTACTACAAGCCTGGACAGCTTTCAGTATTATATAAAACTCAAGTCCAGTCCGGCATGGAGCATTGCTGTCACCTTTAGGATGGCTCAGCCAAATACCAACTTGCCAAACTTGCTTGACTCTGTAGAGCGCAGAGTCAGGAGGCTAATATTGGCGACGATAAGCTGTTTGCCAAGCTACATAGCCTGGCCCACCGCCGCAAAGTTGCATGTCTGCGGTCTTCTACAGACTGTATTTCAGAGAGTGTGCGCAGGAGCTCCACGGGCTGCACATTCGAACAAAGCGCTTTGCTAATTTGCGTCGGTTTTCCCGAGTTCATATAACCCCAATCTATTGTCGCGAGTAAATAGGCTTCTTCTGGGTAAGCTCGTTCCATCGTCGACCTAATCTCTGCTCTTAGGGCAAGATTGAGGTCAAGAGTAAGCCCATTACAAATAAAAAAATAAAATTAAAATAAATTACGGGTATAAGCTATTTCCTGTAAACGAACAATAAATAAATAAATATAGAGTAGCTTAATAAAGGTTCAAAACCAAAATGTATGCTCCTATTACTACCTCTATTAAGAATTAAGAATATTTTGATTTATTTTTCATATTGTGATTTAGAGTAACGTTTTTTTTATAGATTTAGTCCAACCTATTAGTAAAAAGAATAAAATATTTAATTTTTACTTTCCTTAGGTATCTAACTAACTAAAAAGTGTAATTGAGTTTAAGTATTAGCACTGTTTGTTTCTAATTAATAAGTTCTATTACTGCTATCCCTAATCACTACATAGTATAAAACAAAGTCACTTCCCGCTGTCTATCCCTATGCATGCTTAAATCTTTAAAACTGTGCTAAGGATTTTGATGCGGGTTTTTTTTTAATAGATAGAGTGATTAAAGAGGAAAGTTTTAATACCTTTTTAGCACCCGTGCGAAGCCGGGGCGGGTCACTAGTAATTTATAAATAACTATTGAATATTAAGAAAGTTTTTATTGTTTAAATGAAAAGGCACATTTTAATAAATATGCCTTTTCATTGTAATATTTCATATTTTTTTCCCAAAATGTCAGAATGAAAAGTCGCAATTGGTTAGTTATGCCCTTTATTCGTAATATTAATAACTTTAGTTAATTTTTTTTGTTACTTTGAAAGGGAAAATGTTGATTATTTAATAAATAGTAATAAAATAATAACTCACATTTCATTAGTTGTATAAGAATCGTGATAATGAATTTATTTTAATTCATCTATTTTCGAAAAATAATGTGTAAGTCAATATTTTTCGCCAAAAACCAATAAAAACTTTAAAGTCGATTTTCTCCATATTTATAAGATGTTAGTTGTGCCTTTTTTCATTATGACGGCAGAACTGTGGTATTAAGAGATATAAGGTCCCATTAAAATAGGTGGACACAATTTCCGAAATCATTCAGAGAAAAAAATCACTTTATTTAATGTTTTTTATGTTTAGATATCTTTGTTTAGACGTACTGAACGCTGTGTTAAAATTTGTCCACCTATTTTAATGGGACCTTATATAATGATTACTTAAGCCATCACTTAGTAAAGATTTGACATACTTTTGTATGACAAAACTGTCAAAACGTTTAATAAGTGATGGTCTAAGTAATCATTAAAGCTCTCTGAGTGCGGCAGTTAGCCTCTTCTTAGCGTGTGAATGGCAATTTAAATTGTGTCACTCCAGAACTGAGCTACGAGTTTAGCACTTTCCGTAACATCCATCAGTTCCTGTAATGAACAAACAACAGGACACGCAGGACACAATATTAAGTGCCCCATTGTTTAAGGAACAGCACCACATTTACACTCCTGTCCTCCACCTCAGCAGGTTTTCCTTTATTACTGTGACCAACCTGGGTCTGAAATATATTTAAAGACTTAGCAGAAAGGTGTTTGTCTGCAGTGTCAGTTGCCTATTGAATTAATTTAGATTTAAATGAAAACTAAGTCATATTTAGTGATAGTCTGCAGTTTAAAACTAAGATATTTTTTTGAACTGTTCAATCAGTGATATTTTATGTGAATTAAAAAAAAAGTATTTTAGGGTAGGTACCATGTACCCCATGGAGTTGTTGTGTGAGATAATGTAAATACATAAGGAAAGATAGTATTCCTTATAATATTTAAGCTTTTTCCTGAAAAATTTAGTTTTTGAAACTATTTTTGCAATATTCACTTCGACAAAATGACTTAGTATTAGAATTAAGTACTTATTTAAGATTTTTTGTTGTGGAAAGAAATTTTTATTTTATTGTTTTTTTTTGCTCCAGTTTTATAAAACTATGAGTGTAAGTAAGTTTTCGAGTTGTCAGTGTCATGTTGACACTAGATAGAGCTATTGGTAGGTACTGTATTGATCTGATTTTTGTGTTGCAACAAAGAATACGTAATGCCAAATATATTTTAACTGTAGAATGTGTACATACATTTTGTCATATTAGAAATAAACAGGTAAGAGATAAAACAAATGTTTCGATATTTGCTTTTTTTTTTTCTCTAGCTAGAAAGTGAAGAGAATTTCATGTTGATGTGAAGTGTGTGGTTGACCTAGCAATGTACAGGCAGGTGGACTAGGGCTGTCACCATTCACCAAATGGTGTCCAAGAAATTTGGGTCGTCCCACTGCGAGATGGGCAGATAATATAGTTTCAATCGGGGGAAAGAATCTGGATTAAGCCGCCTTTTCACTATGGGATGTAATATTCCTTCAAATTCAAAATATCGCTCGCATACATTTTGTACGTGACTGTTCACACTGTGCTATAATGTATATTACATCCCAAACTATAAAATATAATTTTCGACCGACTGAGCGATATTTAGAGGTCATTTGAAGGAATATTACTAGTAAATAAACTAGGTAAATAAAATTTCCAAATTGAGAAAATACATGTATAATCTTAATATCACTAAACATAACAATACGCGATACATTTGTGTATCATTCTTATGTTAGGATTTATTATTTTCACAAAATATCAACTTAATACTGTACTATGAAAGTGAGGTCGAAGCAAATAATAATTTTACAATTCATCTATGGCCAATACATAATGAGAGAATGTATACTAATCTGCCTACTTCTATACTCCTGGTAGTTAAACAGGCGTTACATTTTCATATGCGCTCTATGTTTTGCCATTTGGCGTACAGTGGGTCTTCAAAGACAATAAAATCTCAGAGGACCCACTAGTAGGTCTTGGGAGACACATCAGTATTCGGAGACCCACCGGTGGGTCTGCTTGGTGGGTCCTTGAAGACGAAGCGATATTAACAATATTTCTTATCAAATAAATTCTTAAAACTATTACTAAGGAATCATCAACTAAGTTCAAAATGCTGTGCTGTTATCATTCAAACTAGAAAAAGTACTTGTCAACATAATAAGAAAATAACGACTTGATGAACCATAGTGGTGACAAATGTTTTGTATTTTATTAATATTTTCATATGGGGTAAAATAGTCTAGAGCATAGATCGAGTTTTAAACCCTTTTCCGATGTTTTATGAAGCATACGGTCTAAATAGAAGCCGCCCGCAGCGTACTGAAAACTAAATCTATACTGATTTAACTAACGGTTTTAAGTGCGTTAATATTGGTTTCAGCACAAAATAGACACCTATTAGGCCTAGTTACCATGACAACAACCCAACGAAGAAATGTAGTTTTCGAATCCTACGTCAATGGTCTCTTGTTTATTTTGTATGGCCGAAGTTGAATCATAGATCTATATAGAGAGTAGAATACTCTACAAAACCGATATCTACGCTTGTGCGTGTCATTTTGCGTTGTCATGGAAACCAGGCGTTGAAAGTCCTTTCTATCAATTCAAAACACGAAAGCCCAGCTAACAAGCTAGACCGCCCCCCTCGTTACGCTCAAGCTCCCTCCTCACATACTCGGCCTGCTTCTCACTCAAGCCTAGAGCCTGAACTTCTTGCTCGAACTGTGTCCTTCCCCCCACTCCGACGAGGTAGCCGTTGAGCCTGGCTGCTAAGTGCGACGTCTGCAACTTTGAGGAGTCCAGGCCGAGGCCACGGCAGAGATCTTTGTGGCCTTGCAGTCTGTATTTTTGGTGGTAGCTGCGGATTAAGAAAAGGTGCGGTTAATTTAACAGTAAAGTATCATAATTCTATTTTAACTTGAGGTCGGTCGAACGTTTTGTGCCCTGCCAACTGTCACGCTACCATTCACTAGATAGAATGAAAGATTAAGTTTTCTTGCATATCCTTCCTTCCTTCGGACCTTCATTGGGAGGATTCAGGATTGAGAAGTATTAATATGTAGGTACTTATTGTAAACTGGAAAACAGAAATACCTATAGAATAATAGTCTTCTTGAGAGCAGTGGTGGCCCAGTGGTTTTGAATGAATGAATGAATGATTTATTTCACTTCAAAAATCTTAAAACTAAATACATTGCCCCACAAAACTGCTTACGCAGTTTAACTGTGAGATCGATGAGTCTCTTAACAATAAACTTAAATAATATTAAGGTACATCTATATCTTATACAAAATAAATATTCTTAATACCTACAAAGTTACATATTATCTAATAAATATGTTTTAAGTTTGCGTGCGAATTTAACTTTATTATCTTCTTGTCTGATGTCAGCAGGCAGAGTGTTCAGTAAATAGGGTACGCGTTTTTTTAAAGTTCTGTCGCCATAGTAATTACTAACTCTGGGTACATCGTATTTACCTGCTGTCATCGACCTGGTAGTATACTTATTAGAAACTAGTGAGTTACTATCCCGACTGCCATGGTTGTTAACTAATAATAAGTATTTATGTTTAAGGCTTACTGGTAAAATTTTACATATTTTGAATAAACTACTAAAGTCTCCTTTGCAACTGTTTTTAGTTTTCTTGTTTACTAATAATTTTAAAAATCTAATTTGAATCGATTCTAGTTTTTGTAAATTACTTTTAAAGGTCAAGCCATAACAATCGAGAGAATAACTCAGTATTGAGTCAACTAAGGACATATATAAACATTTTAAGGTGCTGGAGGGGACTTTAAAGCTTAAGTGATAGAATTTACTTAGCAATATTCTAAGCTTACCACAAATGTAATCAATATGCGAAGACCATGAAAAATTTTCATCAACTTTCATTCCAAGATAGGTGACACTTTCTACTTGTTCTATTGGTTTACAATTACAGTTTGAATTACCATTATGCATACAATCATAGCTATGGGTAATAATGGAAGGGCATGTTTTAGCCGTATGTATATAAGGGGAATGTATCATCAACAGCCTAGTTTTATCACCATTAAGAACGATACCGTTGTCGTGAGACCATTTTACCACTGCATCTACGTCCTGTTGTACGAGCCGACAGGTGTCTGTGAGGTCGGTGCCGGCGCGCAGTGCACACAGGTCGTCCGCGAACATGTGCGCCGAGCAGTGGCGCAATACGCCGCACAAGCTGTTCACATGCAATAAGTAGCACACAGGCCCGCACCCGGAGCCCTGCGGCACCCCGCACCCCACCTTCCTCTCGTCGCTGTACTCGTCACCTACCTTTACTCGGTAGGAGCGTGATGTGAGATAGTCGCGGAACCATTTGTTCAGCGGCTCTCCCACTCCACACTCCTCCATGGCGTTCAGTAAGGTCTCAGTTTCAAGGGTATCGAAGGCTTTTTTATAGTCAAAAAATACCGCGACTACAAACTTTTTCTCGCTTAAATAAGTATTAATTTCGTCATTAAATCGTGTAAGAAGAGTATTTGTACTTTTACCTTTTTGGAAACCATGTTGACATTCATTTATGACATTATTTTTCTGCAGATAATTATTCAAACGGTTAATGATACATTTCTCAACAATCTTGTCTACACTGGATAAAATTGATATAGGCCTATAATTACTATAATCTTTATGTTCGCCCTTTTTATATATTGGTCGCACTATGGCTTCTTTTAACATACTAGGAAACATACCCTTTTGCACACACAAGTTGACTAGATTAGAGATTACAGGGCTAACTATATCTACTAACATTTTAAGATCAGACATTCGTACAAGATCGCTTCCCGGTGACTTATTTTTATCCATTTGAGTTATAATTCGTTTAACATATTTACTGTCTACGGGCTGCCACCTCATACTTCTGTCCGTCTGTCCAACGTAGGTGATTCTATCTAACAAGTTAACACTACAAATATGTTTAATATTATCAATTTCTTCGGCAAATGTACGAGCAAAATTATTACATATATTTTTCATAGGTTCGTTAATCCCCATAAACTTAATTATAGCTTTATCTAAACATTGTTTTTCATTTCCCAATAAGTAATTTATTCTGTCCCATAGTTTTTTAATATTATTATTACAGTCCAGTATACATTGCCTGTCGTACTTATTTTTAGTTTTAAAAATTAATTTTTGACATCTGTTTCTAAATTTTGTGAAATTTAAACGTTTCACCATATTTTTAGGGTCATTACTCCAAATAATAAACAGTCTATCCCTCTCTAAGATCATGTTTTTTAATTCTCTAGATATCCAAGGGGTGTTATCCCTGTTTGAGTTAGTTTGACTTTTTAATACATAACAACTATCGTAGATCTGTTGAAAAATATTTCTAAAAGCATCGTACAACTTTATTTCAACTTTATTTTATTTTGTTGCGGCCCCGACTTACGAACAGTAAGTCGTGGGTTCGAACTAAGGCAGGCCGCATTACTTTCTGTAATTTTCATCACTACTGCTTTCAAATCGGTGAAGGAAAGCATCGTAGGGGAACCGGTATGTTTTAGAACCAAAAAATTCGAAGACATGTGACATCTACCAACCCGCACTAGGCACGCGTGGTGGATTATAGCCCATCCCGCTCTCCTAATAGTGAGGAGGCATCAGTCCCTGCAGTGGGAACATTATAGGATGATGGGATAAGTAGCGTGTCGATGGGAAACTAAATATAGATAGACGAACAAAGACGACCCTCATAAAGTATAAACTAGTAGATATTACGTGTCCTATACTCATTAGCGACCTTTTGATCACTCAATTGAACAGTATGAAAAGCAATTGTCGTGATTTGACCGGCTTGATTGATTTGATCTCATGATCAAACACTTAACTTGCATTTAATGCAGAGGACAGTAGGTATTTGAATGAAGTATTATTTGGAACTAGCTTTTGCCAGCGGCTTCGCCCGCGTGAAAGTGATGATTTTCCATACAAACTTTCATCCCCTATTTAACTCCTTTAGGGGTTGAATTTCGAAAAATCCTTCTTTATCCCTTGTCTGCATTATAAAGGGAACCTCTGTGCAAAATTTCAGCTTTCTAGGTCCAAGGGTTTGGGCTGGGCGTTGATGAGTCAGTCAGTCAGTCAGGACTTCTCTCTTTATTTATATAGATAGATATGGTTTATGTAATATGGAGTTAGACCTCGGGCTTGGGCTATTTTAACTGTTAGTTAAAATAGCAGGAAACTGGTGCCCTGACACAATGAGACGGGTTCGCGGCAGGCGACGAAGGGGATGGCGGGATGAACTAATGTGTAAATCAGTTCCGTCAAAACTGGAAGGAGGACGCGCGGGTTCGCGAGAAGTGGAAAAAATAGAGGGAGGCCTTTGCCCAGGAGGGGGACAGAGCAGGCTAGTAAAAAAAAGCATAGTGACCCATCAGCAACAAAAATAGCTAGATTGGTGGTGGTTGACCTTCAATATCTCCGTAACTAGAAGGTTTTCAGGTATAGTTCACAACATAAAAAATTACCTCTTTGACTGGGAGAACAAGTGGCACTCGGTTTCGTTAAATATATTTTTACACCCATTATACCAAATCGCCTAACAAATTACTCTGAGCTCAAAGTCTGTCTATTTTTAGAATAGTCAATATCAATATTCTCGATCTTGATTGCTTCTATTGAGAGGAAAAACGACGTGCGGAATTGAAATTAGTTGTGATGCACATATTATGGAGGCCTGGACTTTAACGAGGGGTAGACCATGGCCTGATTATTGCAATAATCGACAGTTATTTATGTATTCAACATTGCTAGACGTATGTTAAATATTCTAAGGTTGTTGCTAAACGCATTGGCAAGGTTATTTTTTTATTATGTAGTTACTATCTGGGCGTTGTCGTGGATTACCTACTTTTAATATTTTTTTATGAATGGCAACTTTGTAGGTAGCATACTCACGTGCCTTTCAATTGTATTTACTATTTAAGTTAATCTTTCTTAGTAAAAGTAAATAGATTTTGTATTGACAATACATTGTATAGGTAAATATTTTAATGCTTTCTAGGAGCTCATTCGACATGAAGTCGTGAAGCAATAATTGAAAACAAACGAAACGTTTTGTCTTGAAATAAAGTACGAATGATGGTCCATTACAAAGTAGTTCTTTCGTAGATCCAAATATTATAAGGGTTAACCTGTAGGTACCTATAACAGTTAATCAAGCATATGGGTCATAGGTCTGGCCAGTTACAGTAAAACTGGTAAATATCCTGTTTTCTGTGTTAATGATAATGTAAGTGACCATGTCAGTTAAAAACTTATATGTAGGTAGTACTTACTCTTCAGCGGGGTAGAAAGTCCCTGCAGGTGCGATTTCAGTGCGTAGCTGACCGTTGCAGCGCACCTGCATCTTCTTGTAGGACTCCTCAGCTTTCAAACGCTGTTCCTCGTCGTGGAATAAGATCAGGGACTGGTACTGCAAAAGAAAAGATAACGTCAGTAATACAATTCACTATTTAAAAAGTTTTAGTGCAAGCAGTGTTATTTTGACTTGCCAAAATCTTTTTAGTATTGAATGGCCTGAAATTGATTAAATTATAGGCACCTACAGTGCGATCAAATTATCTTGGCAGCTCTGAACATAGGCTTTGCGAAATTTTACGCATGTAAACTTGGGAATAAAACTGTTATTGCCAGATAAACCAATACTTAAACGATCAGAAAATATCTAATTTAAAGTGAGAAATACAAATAAAATAAATATCATAACACTTTTATACATTCGTTGTAACAAAATGACCTGCACGAAGTTCGGAGCTGCCAAGATAATTTGATCGCACTGTACAGCGAGGTTTAGGATTTATTTTTTTGCCTGATTAGGTAATGCAAAACGTAAATTGAATGACGAAGCGATTTAGCACCTGTTTTCGTTATCGGAATGCCTGTCTTTATTATATTGAGATAAGATTAGAAAAATATGCACAAGTTTTAAGAAAACGTTATTTCGCCCAAAAATGTATTTTTTTTAAATAAGCCATCTCCTTTATATATAGGTACTAGAAAGGTACTAAAACGTCATAAATGTGTAAAACATCATTAGACTCAGTCATAACATAACCACGCTTGTAATACCCGAAAGGTTAAGCAGAAGTGCACATATTTGTACACCCACATTTTGTCAGTTACATAAGTAATATTTAAGTTTCATGCAAAGGGAACCTATTGCCATCAACCGGGCACAATTTCAGACTCCATGGCTGTTACTGAGAAATTTCTGAAGGAAATCCACAATAACACTTTCTTTGACTCATCCTTACGATTTATGTTTTCGGGAGACAATTTTGTTCGCACGTGTAGCGTGTTCGTAATAATATGGTGCAACTACACCGTTGGCTCTTGTGATTGTTTACTTCAACAAAAACTATTTCTGTTATCTCTGTGTCATTTTTAACACAACTTTCGTTGTTTAGGAATAATATTATCTGATCACGTGACTAACAAAAATAGATAGGATGTTTGTTTTTTGTCTGACTTCGGCGAATAACCCTTATCATTTAAAAATTCACACGCACATCAGCATTTCTGAGTATCTCATTCATTCACATATATATATGTGTTCTCTCTCATTCTGTCACATGAAGCCGTGAAGGCAACATTTGGTAGAGCGAGAAATCCGGTCAGAAGCATCCGCATTCCTTCGCATCGGTAGCAATTTAATGTGCGATTGGACAGGAAATTGATGCAAGTAAATGCTGATCTGTGATTTCACCCTAATTTTATATAGACCGTTGGTAGAATTTGAATATAATGAGCAGTCTTCCCAGACCAGTGAAAATTTCATAATAGTAACTGTGTCTGTGACCATTTAGGAAAATAGATCATAATAGGAAAATAATATGAATTCAGTTAAAATTCGAAAAATGGTCATAGACGTAGTTACTATTATGAAAGGTCCATTTTACGCTTTTTAACGCAATTCATATTATGATCTGCTAAAGAGGCCATTTCAGACCCCCAGCTTACATCATCTTAAGCTTGCCGGGGGACACCTTTCAATAATTTCATAAAGGTTGTGACTATTACCTGTCTCTTTAGCTTGGTGGTTAGTCCATATTCGTGGTTCTCCCAGAACATACCCAGGAGGTCTTCATAGGTGACTGTTTTTGGGTCAAAGTCCAGCTCGATAACCTCAACGTGGTCGCCACTAAAAATAAAAAGAACATCGTCATTGTTTAAAACTTTAAAATGATAATAATGTTTATCTATAGTTCAGTATTGATAAACCACGTAATATTTATCGTTGGGAACTATCAACTTTTACATGTTTTTAGCAAGAAGTAGCGAATAACAGGTAGAACATAAAGCCGTGCCTCATAGTTTAAAAGAGAGGCCTCGAATGGGACATAGTACGAGAATAAACATGGATAGATGGCGCCATCAGCGCAAGCAGTACTTAATAGCGAAATTTGGTAGTTTCCTCTCCGATCAGAGTAGCTTGATGCCTTGATCGAAGCTTGATGCAGTGTTTATGAAGCTGAATAGCTTGTAATCGGTTTGCCCGACCAATTACTATGGTAATTGGGTACTTGACAAAAAAAACTAATTAGTCCGTCAGATAGATTTCCAGAAATATTGGACACAATGACATTTCTTCTTTTTTCACGTAAATAAAAAATGAAGACGGTACAGTGCTTCGAAAACCCATGTGACGTCATATTTCAGTACATTATTTACTAGAATGTGACGTCATAAGCCCCCACTCATGATCTTTGACGCGTTTTATCTTCGTAAATTTTTATTTATTTGATAAAACAAAAAAAAAACATACCTATTCAATATTTTTCGATCATCTAACCGACGCCGCGACGCGGCGACGGATAACGGGGCGGCCAATTGCTAGAAATGGATATGGTACCTAGACATCTATTGCGTGAAGCTGTTTCGTTTTCTACGCACGTGTAACAAATCAGGTTTTGCTTGATTTCCGCCTAATTTCACAAAAACTTAACGCACGTGCAAGTTATATGTATTATTAAAACGTTTCTAGTGCGTGAGCACGCGACTGACGCGACGTGCCTTGGCCTTGCGCACGCGTCGCCCCGCTAACCTTGGCTCTCGTTATCATCAAATTAGGCGCAACTATTATGGGATACAGTTTCAAAAAGGTTCAATGACAAGACAGATAATTATTATTATTATTGATGATGATGATGATGATGAATTACTTTTTATTAATCTGGTGACGTAATAATCCCTTGGCATTTAATTTTATCATTGACCCTATCTAACGTTTATTACATGATAACGGAAGGAAGATAGGCTCACGGGCAATATTGATAAACGAACATACAAAGTAATGCGCAAGATGGATTCTGCTGCTATGCTACGGGTGAATAGACAGCTCACAGCCGACGTGCCCTTCAGAAAAAGATGACAGCGTTCTCTACTTTACGAGTTGATTGGATGAATAGGGGATCGGACAGAAAAAAACTAATTAGTCCGTCAGATAGATTTCCAAAAATTATTGGACACGTATTTTTTCTTTTTTCACGTAAACTTAAAATGAAGACGATACAGTGCTTCGAAAACTCGTGTGACGTCATATGATAGTACATTTTGACGACACAAGTGACGTTTCAAGCCCCACTCCAAGATCTTTGACACGTTTTATCTTCGTCATTTTTTATTGATTTGATAAAACAAAAAACACGTATTCAATATTTTTCGATAATCTAACTTACGGACTAAACAGAATCATATTATTTTGACCCTGTCCGATCCCCTATTAGATATACTAGCGGCCCAATATTTGAGGATATAACAGCGTCCTGCCGAGCAGCTCCAGCTCTGTTTCGCTGCATCACTCTAGCAAATGGTGGTTCTGTTCTGAGAAACAGGGGCACGGTAAGATGCGATTCCTGACTGATAGATGAGAACCCACAACCTTTTGAAAAGATAAGTTCCCTAACAAAAAAAAACTTATTCATGTATGGCTTCATAGTACTTCATACCATGTCAAATACTAGTCAAACGCTCCCAATAACTTCGTTATCACTTATTTTTTACGTTTAATCTTACTGTTATTTTTAGGCACACGAGCGTAGTTGTAGAATGTTTAATAAGTAATTGTTGTTATTACCATATTATAGGTGAGTGTTTATGACGGAGTAACGATGGAATGTTAATGTTTGTTACGTCTTTAATGCGACGCATTATCTTTCAAAACTGTTTTGAGGAAACATTATTATCTTGTACACACGGCTACACATCAAGCTATACAAAACCAGTATAATCTGATCGTTCATTGTGCGAAAAGATCTAGTAAAGTGAGGCCAAGATTAACTGGTTTTGTATAGCTTGATGTGTAGCCGTGTGTACCACCTTTTTTTTATTTTTTTGGTGGGTGGAAAATCATCGAATGACCCCCCCCCCCGCTCTTGGGCAGAGCGAAGGGGAGTGTCAGACTTCTACTGACTAAAAACCGAACCCATGTTCCTTCTTTGCCCTTGTGCCGAGGCCACGTCATCTAGTACTAAAATCCGCGGCCCCGACGGGCGTCGGCCCTTGCGGGCCCCTCCTTGCTGACATCTCTTTGAGGCGCGCGTGGAACACGAACGCGCCGCCGCCGCCGACACGGTAACCAAATACATTCGCAAAAAGTTTAGAGTTGGCAGATAAAAATAGATATGACAATGTCTGCGATTCTAATTTTGCGTACTTTTCGACTCATACGAGAGTAACGATTTGTTCGAATCGATTCTTCACATCATCGGCCAACACCCGGTAAAATTAAGAAAATAAACTGTTAGCGCATTAAGCAATGTTTATTTTATTATCTCCGGAAAAACAAAATAACATGTCATTTGTTTGGCTTACCAAACCCTGCATGCAAGTCATTCTTACTAAATAATTGATTTATCTTTTACGTTTGCCTCTGTCAAGGTTATTTCAAATTTCGCGAATCATCCACGTACTAAAGATAAAGCGATTTGCGATTTCTAATTATTGTTGATGTAAGTAAGTAGATAGTGTAGATGTGACGTGTGATGTTTACCTTTTCTTTGTTATAGATCTTTGTCTTAGTTATTCTTATTACCCTGGTAAGCATTTGATCATCAAAACACTTTTACACGCTATGTTTTAAAACTAAATTTTCAGGTGTTTCGCACCCGAATACTCTGAAACTAGAGGCTATTGTCTCTTTTTAACCGACTTCCAAAAAAAGGAGGAGGTTATCAATTCGACTGTATTTTTTTTTTTTTTTTTTTTTTTTTTTATGTTTGTTCACTCATAACTTGCGACTGGGTGAACTGATTTTCATGATTCTTTTTTCATTTGAAAGCTGGTGCTTCCCGTGTGGTCCCATTTTCACCATTTCAATATCTGATGATGGGATCTTGTAGAAATCGGGGGAACTCTTCAATAAATAACAGCAGATTAACCGCGATTGTTGCTATAGCATATCTAAGCATTGTTTACGCCATCACACAACATAATATCACGCCTGTACTCACTAAAAAGGTTATAAAAACTATTTTGTGAAGATCTGATGAAGAACTTCGGAGATAGGTAACGGAACTCCTCAATAAATGATAGCAAATGGACTGGGATTGCTGAAATCTCATATTGTCTGTCTATTGTTTATACCAGTTCCTAACATAACATCACGCCAGTACGTTGTGAAGGGGTAAGCACATGTGAAACACTAAAAAGTGAAAAATAAAAACTTTTTTACAAAAAATAAAAACGACTTCGACAAAAAAAACACTCAAAAGTGAAAAATAAACTTGAGAAGAAAAATCAGTTTCTGAAGTCGGTGACAAAAAAATGAAATCAAAGAAACAAAAGTCACCGACTTCAGAAACTGATTTTTCTTCTCAAGTTTATTTTTTAAATTCTAGACATTGGTCAAGTGACTTGACTCAAGTCATATATGAGGACCATCTCAGCTTTCTCCTTACACGTATCGTCACTGACTTTAGCTAGACTTACTACTATTACTTATATTGTCTAAGATGGTCTTTTGAAGAAAGAACGACACAGATTTGAGTTGACCTGTCCAGTCAGTGCGAGCATTTGTTAGTGATCGTGTAGCTCGAATCATGACCTAGTATGTTGGGTTCGTCATCCACTTAGCCACATCAAGCTTAATACCGCCTACATCTGCATTTCTAACGTCCGCTACCGTACCAAGTTACTAGGTAAAACGGTACCTATGCCCATGGAAAAACTTTTGGCCTCCTGAAATTCGAAATAATCGTTACGACTGATAACATCTACTTGTGTTTTATTCAACAGCTAGGCACACACCAATTACCTATTTCAACAAGTTTCACTTTCTTCATGACCTTTCGGCTTTCTGACGTCTGTATCGATCGCTCGCGCCCTTCAGACATCCAAGTTAAGCAAATTTAATGTTATTTCTAGGTAGGTATACAGTTTCTAGGTAAAACTACCTACCCTTGTCTACCCTTGTTAAATGTTTATTTGATTTAGGTTGTCGGATATAGCCAAATACCAAAGAGAATAGCTTAGTTAGAAAGGGTTTATGATCATGGCTGATTGGAAGAAAAAGACGATCAACAATAAGCTTTTTTTTCTTGGGGGATGTGGGAATTCATCAAATAACCCCTATCGCTCTGGGCAAAGCGGAAGTGTCAGACTTCTTCTGACAAAAATCACCCATGTTTCTTTCTTAGCCATTTGTGTCGACTGTCGAGGCCGCGGTATCTCTTTCGAACAACCCACAGGGGAGCTGCAATAGCCTCAAATTGTGATTTATGAATATGATGGATTATAAAGGAGGTGTCTGCTGTGATGACGAGTAATTGACTTCTCAATTACTCGTATGAAAGAAGACATGCTGCGCCATTATCAAATAAATTGGGATTAAAGGGCAGGAAAATGGTGATGACTCAAAACAATTAAAAACGAACCACCTGAGATTTGAACCCAGGATTTCTTCCTCAGTAGTAGCGGATAGGGATACAGACGCAGATGCAGCAGAAGCAACATCCACGTTTTTCTCAAAAGTCAACAAACAAAACGAAGTCAGTGAACTGAACCGAGATGACAATGACACATGTAACTGATGCAACTACTACGTAGCTAATCCACCTACGCCGTACCGATGCATGAATTATGCATTTATCACGATAGTAGTAAATACACGTGTTTAGATAACACAGTTATTTTAGTTGTAGACGCACTATGGCTTTGTCTATTTATGAGTGAGAGTAAGAATGTTACGACATCAATAAAAATAAATAAATTGAATTGTCTGAAAGTACATACGGTACCTAATAATATATTTTTCGTACCTACCACTTGCTCAAAAAAGTGACATTCTATGCCACAAAAAGCGAACATAACAATAGTCATTTTTAATCTATTAAAAACAGGGAAAGAAAATTGTACTGAATTTCATTCATCCTCTAGGGGGAGAATGTGATTTCTATCAATAATTGGACCAATGTTTCGAATGTTAACTTTTACTTTTAATTGTCATTATCTATATCTTCTATATAAATAAAAAGAGAAGTCCTGACTGACTGACTGACTGACTGACCCATCAACGCCCAGCCCAAACCCTTGGACCTAGAAAGCTGAAATTTTGCACAGGGGTTCCCTTTATAATGTAGACAAGGAATAAGAAAAGATTTTTCGAAATTCAACCCCCAAGGGTTTTAAATAGGGGATGAAAGTTTGTATGGAAAATCGTCATAATCACGCGGGCGAAGCCGCTGGCAAAAGCTAGTTTTTAATAAATGCATATCTCATATTATTATTGTGTTAATTTTTTCGCAAATGGTACGAAACGTAGAGTATTTTCCTCGGTGATAAAGCTGTCTTAGTCTTGGGTGAACTTAAATCCCTCGCTACACTCAGGACTAAGTTTTTAACACCCTCGCTACGCTCGGGAGTAAACCTCGAGTCCTTCGTTACGCTCGCTATTTAAATCGTCACCCGCGACAGAAGACACTGCTTTATCCCCTTTTTTTTTTTTTTTTTGGTGGGTGGAAAATCATCGAATGACCCCCCCCGCTCTTGGGCAGAGCGAAGGGGAGTGTCAGACTTCTACTGACTAAAAACCGAACCCATGTTCCTTCTTTGCCCTTGTGCCGAGGCCACGTCATCTAGTACTAAAATCCGCGGCCCCGACGGGCATCGGCCCTTGCGGGCCCCTCCTTGCTGACATCTCTTTGAGGCGCGCGTGGAACACGAACGCGCCGCCGACACGGTCTGTTGCCGTCATGACGACGGCCGGACGGCGAGCTAGCCCATTACTAACCGTCCACAGGCCCGCGTCTACGGTGGCCGGAAGCCATCACGTGGCCCCCGACGCCCGGAGCGCCTTCCGCGCCTTCCGCGGCGGCTGGGACGTTGAGAGGTTCGCTCCCTCTCTCGTTCCGCCACCTCCTTCGCTAGCATCACTGCTTCGCAGAAGGAGGCGACGGCGTCCCATTCCTCCTCGCCCCGGACCATGGCTTGCACCAGGGCCGGACGCGAGAGGTCGCCGCCGCCGATCGCCGCTACGAGAACACGGCGGGGCTCCGCCCAAGCAGGGCACACCTCCACAGTGTGCTCCACCGTGTCCTCCGGCTGCTTTATCCCCTTGGTTAATAATCTACTATTTTTAGATCTTTGTCCGTCTGTTCCCAGCTTCCAGCTAATAGCAACAGCTGGACAATTTTGGTGGGACTGTCACGGCAAAATAGCTGGTGTTATAAAGTGTAACTTATTTAGGCTATTTTTATCTTAGAAAAAAGATTAGGGTTCCGTGTTAATTTATTTGAAACCTCTTGGAATTGTTACTAAAACCCGACTCAAATAGGAAAGAGACATTTTTATAATAATTTGCAGAGTGAATTAGTAATGGGTAGATATTTAAACGCAAATCAAAAGATATCCATTTTCTATGCAATAAGATTCCGAATTCCCATCAAAATTTATTACTGATTGCACAGCAAAATATTCAACTCAAAATATCACTAAACACACTACAATTTATTTTCGCAGCGAACAGCGATTTTTCCTAAAGCAAAAGCTTTTTCATCAATGCACAGTCACAGCTAATAATCTTAAATGCACATTATACATGTTAACTCTTTTTCTTTTAAATAAAGCTTCTATTTTTATATTATTTACAGCAGTTTTTCTAAATAAAACAGCATTTTATTAGTCACAGTAGTCTTATTATTTATTAATTACCACATAATGAGATCAGCAAAAAAAAAAAGAAATTAGATACAAATTGTAATTTATTGAAATTATTAAAGCGGGTCTTGCTTTCACGGTGACTCGAAATTTTGGGACTTGGATACTAGGTAATTGAGCTAGGTAGTGCTGTCCGAAAGACGATTGATTTTGACGAAAGAAAATTGTACTCCATGACGTGCGCTCGCTTCGCTCGCATATTTAATAACACTAATATCTTCTGTCCCCGAAGTGCCGGGCATCCGCCGGCCTCCTTCGTCGGCCTACGGCCTCCTTCGTCGGCCTACGGCCCGGTGCCCATGCCGCCCATAAAGGATAGTTACTGTCGCGAGACGGTCGTATTATAGGAACACGAAGAAAAAAAGAAGGAACCGCGGAATTTTCCCGAATTTTCCCCCTTTTTCCAGTTAATTTGTTCTGCTTTTAGAAATAATGCAATGTAAAAGGATTTTTTTGTTATAATAATCATTAAATTTGCCGAGCATGGCTTCTTGAAAATTAAGACAAATATGATGAACAGGTTTTGTTGACTGGGATAGTTATTTTGCTATGAAATATGGAAAATTTGCTGTGCAGTCAGTATTTATGCTATGTATGTAGTATTTTTGTACAAAAATAAATTTAACTGTATTGCATTAAAAAGAGGAAAAAAGTAATGTCATATTGATGTACTAGCTTTTGCCAGCGGCTTCGCCCGCGTGAAAATGACGATTTTCCATACAAACTTTCATCCCCTATTTAACTCCTTTAAGGGTAGAATTTCGAAAAATCCTTCCTTATTCTTTGTCTACATTATAAAGTGAACCTCTGTGCAAAATTTCAGCTTTCTAGGTCCAAGGGTTTGGGCTGGGCGTTGATGAGTCAGTCAGTCAGTCAGTCAGGACTTCTCTTTTTATTTATATAGATTTATGCTATGTATGTAGTATTTTTGTACAAAAATAAATTTAACTGTATTGCATTAAAAAGAGGAAAAAAGTAATGTCATATTGATGTACTAGCTTTTGCCAGCGGCTTCGCCCGCGTGAAAATGACGATTTTCCATACAAACTTTCATCCCCTATTTAACTCCTTTAAGGGTTGAATTTCGAAAAATCCTTCCTTATTCTTTGTCTACATTATAAAGTGAACCTCTGTGCAAAATTTCAGCTTTCTAGGTCCAAGGGTTTGGGCTGGGCGTTGATGAGTCAGTCAGTCAGTCAGTCAGTCAGGACTTCTCTTTTTATTTATATAGATAATTTCGAATTATCTGCAGTTTGAGTTTTGTTAAACATTTAGTTTATTTGTAGTGAAGTAAGTTATTTGATGTAAAAAAGAATATAAATGATGAGTATGTATTGATAGGCGATTATTTATTTGATATGCAATTTATAATATCCCAATAATAATGAAGAAATTGTTTAATTTATTATTAGTGTGCCTATCTTCGAGGATATGGGTATTTTTGCAGCCGAGAATACAGAGGGATTGAATACAAAGGTATCGTCTGTTTGTGAAAGAACCAAAAAAACCTCAACTCAAACAACCTCAAAGCTTACTAAGTACCTATAGTAAGCTTTGAAAATGAGGTTTTTTTAATTACTAATGAGGGTTTCAACACAATTCTTACAGCCGGATTTAAATGTTGCGTTAAATTTACTTGTTGCTAAAGATTTTTTGCAATTGTTTTTAAACAGATAACACCTGAGCACTAATTACATTTTGTAGCTCTGATTTTAACTTCAACCTTGATTTTTTTGATAAATTACAGCTGATAATATTTTTTGTAACTCGTTTCTAATTAATATTTACCTAAGTTTTAATAGATTACTTGAATAAATTTTACATTCATTTTCATTCTAACCAAGAACATTTAATAGCATTACAAACACTTTTCCAAGTACCAATGACTCTCCATCTTGAATATAATCCTTTCATCCTGTTCAGTCATACTCATAATATTTCAATTGCACTACAATGCTTTCTATAGACATTAGTGATGGTACTTAAATACATAATTAATCCATTAATACCCAATGCAGGTACTTAATAGAGATATAATGCTTTACTTAATCATCAAGGGTTATTATTATAATCTATGATGATAATTGTACTCGAGAGGATAAGTTACAGAGAAATGGTGTTGAACTTGAAAAGGTTCCATGGAATAATACTATACTAGCTCTAAGCGTAAAGCATAGAAGAATAAAGAAGGTAAAAAATTGATTGATTATGTGAGGAATGACGAGAAGGTAATGTTAACGAAAAGATGGTGACGCCTCATAGACAAATGAACAAAAGAAAAGCAGACTGCTCGAATGAAAATCCTCCAGTTACATGGTACTAAGGAAGATAGAAGAAAAAGCTAAGAGATGATGTGATGTAAATGTAGATGCTGTATCAGGCACTAAAACATAAAGAGGAAAACTGTTCTAAAGTAATGCAGACAAGGCCTCGAACGAACTGTCGTTTAAAGGATGTCTAACGTTTGTCAGTGCAATGATTTGAATCAGGCAGGTCTAAAAACAATGGCAGGTATCCTTATGAGAACCTTGATTCGACATTAATTCGTGATGGCATTGAAATTAATCGTAAATGGCAGCACATAGAGATTTGGTAACGATAGTCAAATTAGATGTGAATCGTATTATTCTTTCGCTTCAGCAAATCGTGTATTTATTGACGATAAGAGACAGACTGACCAGAAAAAAGGACTCTCTGCAGACTTACGAGATTGGGGCCATCCTAAATTAGGGTCCTGAGTCCTGACAGGGAAGTGAAAAAGCTCCGGATCTGTGTAGAGCCGTTTTTGATGTAGGTAGGAACAAACATTATAAGCAGAATATACTTACAGGCTTCTATAATGTGGGTTCTTAGTGGTACCGCCAGCGTAGCCGACGCGTGTTCGGATCACCCCGGGAGTGACGCCAAATAGTGAGTCGTTGGACCAGAAGCAGCCCATGCCGAAGGTCGCCTTCTTTGTCGGGATGTCCACATCGTGGAGGAGAGCGGCCTGAGGAAGGAAGAATTCATTAGTAAAGATGACATGGAAGATGAAAGAGAAAGAAAGCGGGTGAAGACTGAGATGAAGTAGGTATAAACAAAAACATATAAGCATAAATATAATCCGTCTAAAATGTTCCCACTAATGGGACAAAGGCTTCCTCACTTTGAGTGGGAAAGGGCTATAGATCACGCGGTCCCAGTGATGGTTGAACAAAAACATAATCTATACTTATAATAAATCTGTAGAGAGGTCAATTCTGTACATGATATATATTTTCAAAATAACTATCAGGGGGTAATTAGTGATCGATACTGATGCCAAAAATGCAATCAGTAAAATTTTTGTCTGTCTGTCTGTATGTTCCTAGAAACAAAAACTACTCGACGGATTTTAACGAAACTTGGTACAATTATTCTTCATACTCCTGGGGAGGTTATAGTATACTTTTCATCACGCTACAATCAATAGGAGCAGAGCAGTGAAGGGAAATGTTGGGAAAACGGGAGAAGTTGCTCCATTTTTTAAGCTTCCGTCGCGTGTGTAGCCTTAATGGTTAAAGCTACATAGAAATCATTTATGACGGAAATGTTCTACATAAAATTATCTAAAAAATATCCCACAACAGCATATGTCTATCTTTTATGGTTGACTCACAATAACACGTGTAACTCCCGATAGCTTAGCAGTTCGGAGCTTTCTGATTATATTTGTTTACTCTTACGTTTATAATACTCTCGCTCATCCCTAATTATAAGAAGTTAATATTATTACCTATTCAATAAAAAAAGAATCATAGTAATCGGTACAGAAACATCAAACTGAACCAAATATGAAATACGCTATTAAGCTGCGCGTGAATACTGAATCATAAGGATTATTTTTGTGTAACGGGAGCGAGCTTCATTCAATATTTGGCTGTTGATGCCTTCAGCGTTCGACCTTATTGACAGACAATAATTGATATTAACAAACCGTGCTTATCAGCGCGACTTTTAAGTCTTTAAATAGTTTATTTGAATTTCTTTTGTTGTTATATTTTATAAAATAGGTATTAAGTAGTTATTTTGGTAGTGTTTAAATATTCGTTCAAATTACAAATTATTAATAGTTCGCATTTTATTTCTTTTTAGGGGAAGTAGTACGCATAGATTTTTAGATACCGATAGGTAAGTTTTGGCTAATTTATGATCAATTTTATTTTTGTATTAAGTAGGTAAAAGCGTAGATACTTTTAATAATTATAGTAGTTAGGTATTTATTTTAAGTGACTACTAAATTAATAAGGCTCAAGGGCAGAATTTTCGTGTTGCTGGAGTAGATCTCGGTGTCAGTTGTTTCTCGCATGGTCAGTTATATGTCGCTCTTACCCGGGTTAGCAGTTCTAGAAATCTTTATGTTCACGTGCCGGACGGGTCAACTTTCAACATAGTTTACCCGGAAGCTTTGGGCTGAAGTTTTACCTATAGAACGCTATAGGTACCTACTTAAGCCTCATGTGAAAGTGATCTAAACAATATTACCAATACATTAACTATGTTACACGCTGACGGAGTCGCGGGCACAGCTATTAATAATAATATTCTGCGGTTCCTTTTTGCGATATTTTTTAACAGTATTGTGGATTGACATATTGTATTTCCCTACTAAAATACGAAAGTTAATCTGTCTGTTACATCAAAACCACTGAACCGTGAGGAAGGACATAATGGTACTTTTTTACGAAAAACGACGGAAACGCGGACGAAGTCGCGGGCAAAAGCTAGTGTAAAATATGTAGGTAGGTAGGTACATTCAGATGAAGAATCATGACAGTGAAACATAATAGAAGAGTAGCCTGCTTAGTCGAAGAAAGCGTATAAGAAATGTAATTCTATAGATATAATTTGAGAATAAAGCGGGCGAAATATAATTTATGTAGGTCACTTGGAACATTCCGGTCGCATGAGTGACATTGTCTGTGTCTAGTCTACAGAAATTATTTGTGAGCTAGTAGTAATAAAACTGCAAATACATTAATCAGTCTATATGAGCCCCAAAAAAAAAAAAAAATAAAAAAAAAAAAAAATTAAAATATTTCCAGATGCTGATGGGTGTTTTCACTAATGATTTATTAACTCACTCGTTTACACTCGTTTTTCACTCGTTTTATCAAAAATGGATATCAATGTCATCAACCAGAGAAAGACGTACCTACCTACCTAACATTTTATCAACAGTCAAAAGGTCATAATCAAGAAAGATGACCATTCAAAAACAATGGAACAACTGCGTAGTGAATGTTATCAATGGACCCCTCAAGAGCAGCGTAATTGTCGATAATTAGGACTGTGGCCGTCGTGGGTGATGAGATCAGTCAATATAAAGCGATAAACTATTACTAATTGGAGAAACAATTAGTTGTATAAGATTGTTGAATGAACGTGATGAATAGCCCGCTCTTTCCCCAAACAAATGTAGTCCACATTTGTTTCGGGAAAGAGCGGGCTACAATGGCCTACCCCAGCCGGGGTTAACCTGCCAATTCGCATTTTTTGGCCACGGTTTTTTGACAAGGTGTTGGACTAAACATTGGCTTGAGAGATTTAATTTATTGTGAACGTTTTGCCTTTTACAGTGAACAACGATGATGAATTGTACTTACGAGTGCATTTTCAGTTTCACCTAAGTTTTGACTGCGAAGAGACTTCGAACAAAATCTTTTTCTTTCTTAGAAAATTGTCTAGGTACATCCTTATTCGGTCAGTAATTTCTGACGACGTAGGTTCTGCGTTTGTACAAACCGATGATACAAACAGAACAACAGGAAGGAAAATCAATTAAATAGATATTCCTGATGAATAAAATACCCAAGAAATCCACTTACATATCTAAGATTAATCACGTCGCTGACCTATCAAAAGAATTTCTTGTAATCAAAGCAGAGGAACTGTCATAATTATTGGATGCCATAGAACATAACGACGACATCAGACAAGTCGCGGGAACAACATGGGTAGAGTGGCCATAGAAAGGCCAGAATGGAGAAGATTGGAGGAGGCCTTTGCCACCTCACAAACAGACACGCAAAAGTGGATCAAAAAACAATTACGAACAATAAAGAAATATTTTGATGTCCGAATAAAATAAAAAATATAGAATTTAACAGGTATTTTGAAAGTAGACAATTTACCTTAGAAATAATTAGATATGCTCTTTGGTCTACGAATAACATAGGTATTATCAAATACTGAGCGAGCGTTGATTCTTGGTCTGTTGAGTTCGGTTCCCTGTTCAGTAAATGAAGTGAAATCCCGTCGGGGCCGCGGATTTTAGTACTAGATGACGTGGCCTCGGCACAAGGGCAAAGAAGGAACATGGGTTCGGTTTTTAGTCAGTAGAAGTCTGACACTCCCCTTCGCTCTGCCCAAGAGCGGGAGGGGGGTCATTTGATGATTTTACACCCAAAAAAAAAAAAGTGAAATGAGATTTGCTATAATATTAAAACTAGATTTATGTTTATTATCATTAACCTGCACGTCAAACAACAAACTAATTTATATTTAACGACAAGCCATTTTTTAACGAGTCATTTAAAGTCAATATTAAATTCGGGGTCACTGTCTCATCGATCGCAATTTTCCCATTGATGTTAACTCATACGTGTGCGTAGGTTCCAGTAGAAGTCTGACACTCCCTACCACTCACGGAGCGAGAGGAATCATTTTGATAAATTCCCACCTTCGAAAAAAAAAACAGGTAGACTTTTTAGTGTGTTTTTTCCTTTGCAAACCCTGTATGTACTACACTCCTTGATTGTACGTACCGTTAAAATTATGCATACAGGCTGTCATCAATGAGTGATTGCCAAGCACGGTCAGTAACGAAAGTCAAGGGACCGATAAAAAAGTGATGCAATAAAATATCCATTCAACTTTAATAACCGAGATCGACCCAATAACCGAGACCTTTATTTGAAGAATAAAGGGGGCAGTTTCTCTCCCTACAATATTTATCCTACAGATAATAGTTCTCCCTCTCTTCTTCCTAGCCTTTTCCTGAGTACAGACAGACAGGAGAGATAAAGAGAGACAGGCAGACAGAGACACGGAGAGTTTAACAGCTACAAAACTATTCAAAATCAGCACGAAAAAAAAAACAATAAAAATATATTGCGTATGATCTAGCAGGAAGACATTTACGACGTCATGTTTATAATCACTAAAAATGTTTTCACAATAGCATGACACAACATTTTTTGTGGCACTTCACTACGAATTCGCATGTAAATTTTCAACAACTACTATTTAAAATAAAATTAATAAATAATACAAAATTACTCACGTTAACTGGTGGCTTCATGGTCAAGAAGGTTCTAATAAATCTCAACATGCACAACAGGAGATACCCAGAGGGCTAGACGTGCAGCTTGTTGAAAGCCTGAAGAGTAATAATATTTATTTAAAGATAATTTTAGGTTGTGTTAGATTTCCGCGTGATAAAGATCGCAGAGTGACGAGTGAGGCCGCGACACGTCGGCGAGCTGTGGCGGTCCGGCAAGCACTGACGGAACCAATACCAGCCCACGTTACCTAATTACCTTGCCGCCGCAATCCGCTTTTGGGTTTTCCAACTACACACTGTGTTTGATATTTGCTTGACGAAAACTGTATCTGAACTACACAATCAGCGACTTGAGGGTTTCTCTGTAAATATTATAAGTGTTTTTAGATTGTTTACAAAGAAAATGAAGTTTACGGTGATAATTCTGCAGTTTTGGCACAGTTAAACTCGTGTAATACTTAGTCTGTGCGTCAGTTTCGCGACGAACACGTTGGGTAACCTTGCCCGCGTCGGCGGCTGTGTGTCTGTCGCGAACCCGGCGGATTGCCCGCCGCATGATGAATCAATACTAATATCAAAATAATCATTCATTTTTAACCGACTTCCAAAAAAAGGAGGAGGTTATCAATTCGACTGTATTTTTTTTTTTTTTTTTTTTTTTTTTATGTTTGTTCACTCATAACTTGCGACTGGGTGAACTGATTTTCATGATTCTTTTTTCATTTGAAAGCTGGTGCTTCCCGTGTGGTCCCATTGTCACCATTTCAATATCTGATGATGGGATCTTGTAGAAATCGGGGGAACTCTTCAATAAATAACAGCAGATTAACCCCGATTGTTGCTATAGCATATCTAAGCATTGTTTACGCCATCACACAACATAATATTACGCCTGTACTCACTACAAAGGTTATAAAAACTATTTTGTGAAGATCTGATGAGGAACTTCGGAGATAGGCAACGGAACTCCTCAATAAATGATAGCTAATGGACTGGGATTGCTGAAATCTCATATTGTCTGTCTATTGTTTACACCAGTTCCTAACATAACATCACGCCGGTGCGTTGTGAAGGGGTAAGCACATGTGAAACACTAAAAAGTGAAAAATAAAAACTTTTTTACAAAAAATAAAACCGACTTCGACAAAAAAAACACTCAAAAGTGAAAAATAAACTTGAGAAGAAAAATCAGTTTCTGAAGTCGGTGACAAAAAAATGAAATCAAAGAAACAAAAGTCACCGACTTCAGTAACTGATTTTTCTTCTCAAGTTTATTTTTCACTTTTGAGTGTTTTAATACAAACCCTTCTAAATTTTCTAACATAATTATCATTTTCAGATATCTTACTTACTGAATTCGACGTTTTTTACCCGACTACGGCGAAGCCAAAAGGAAGGGTAATGATTTTTGTAAACACAGTTTTAAGTCGTTAATAATAATCGGGGCTGTGGATATCGAAAGGTTACCGCGGCTCCGACACAAGGGCGAAGAAGAAGGAACATGGGTTTGGTTTTTAGTCAGTAGAAGTCTGACACTCCCCTTCGCTCTGCCCAAGAGCGGGGGGGGGTTATTCGATGATTTTCCACCCACCAAAAAAAAAAAAAAAAGGGTAATGATTTTGGCAGTCTATGTATGTATGTTCCACCGTAGCGCCTAAACTACTGAACATATTTTAATAAATTAGGTGTCAATAGATTCGCAAGAATAGCCCGGGTGACATGGGCTATATAAATTTTATAAATTCTTTTTATGACGGAATTTAAATGTCAAAAACTTACCTAAAAAAATATTAAATTGAGATAATCATAGCAAGTTTGGTATCAAATGAAAGGTCTTGGCGAGCACATTACAAATATGTATTATATTATAGTTTAAGTACACACAAAAACAAAATTCAAATAAAAAAATTAAGTTCAAAAATCTAAAAACCGACTACTAACAAAATCGCGGTCTTAAAAGTAGAAAACAAGAAAATAATTCTTGTCTGATATTCTTCGTAGTCGCATGCCACCTTGCTAATGGCAATTAGCAGCTGACTTCTGTATCAATGAGAACGCCATGAAGAAGCATCAGGTATCAGTGGCATGCGACCGAAGAATATCAGACAAGAATAATTTTCTTGTTTTCTACTTTTAAGACCGCGATTTTGTTATTAGTCGGGTTTTAGATTTTTGAGCTTAATTTTTTTTTCTGAAACCAATGGTCTAAGAAGCAAGTTTTATGGGAAAATACCTCAATATTTATTCGTCATGAGTTCATCAAGAGTTATACATCAGAAATTGACAGATCATAAAATAATACATTGATGCTTTGTTTTATTTTTAACCCAGTCGCGACGCAATGGTTTGTCAAAAAGTTGATGACTATAATAGTCTAGAAATAAAACGTGTAAATTGATTTAAACAAACGATTTATTAATGTTCCAGATAATTTAATTTTACACTACTGTTTAGAGGGCATTGAAGAATCGCATCATCCTCATTTTAGCGAAGTAAATAGAAACATAAAGAAGCAACAACTTTTTTTATAAACAATAAAAATACTTGCATTGACTTTGCATTATTTATTACAGTCAAGATGGCAAGAACAAGTATCAATACTGAAAGTTCCATGAATAAATTAAATAGACAAATACTGACTGGAATGTATATTTAAATATCTTAATACGGTGGTTATAGGATATACGCCCCAATACTCGAACGTCACTCAATTATAAGTAACCCTCAAAACTCCTGCTATCTCTGTCACTCTGCGTTAAAGTGACAAAGACAGCAAGAGATTTAAGTGCAACTTAAAATTGAGTGACGTTCGAGTATTTGGGCGTTAGTCCCATAATAATACAAAATAGCTGCTCTAAGAAACATTTAAGATAATAAATATAAGCCTTGCCCCGCCATCTGACGTAAATCACATTGTACCCACGACGACCATTGATTGGTATGCAAAACCAGTATAAGTGGATCTATGATTGTACGGGAAATCTGTACAAAGCTAGATCATGTTATACTGGAAATGTATGGGTTGATAAGTCACCGTGTGTACTTAAGATATTATTTTGAACAGTAGTGACTTTCACCAGCTTTTAAGTACGAAGACATGTCCTTGAAAAGTAATGACCATAGACGATCGTACATCATAAAATCAAATAGAGTTACAATACAGTTAAATTACCTCTGAGTTTGCATCAGTCTCAAAATCAAACTGATCTTTATTCTCATTAGCATAAGGTTGCTGTTTGTTTGCTGTCGGAGTTAAGGGGACGGTGAACGAACATTTCTCCATACAAACGTAATACCAAAATCATTCGCGATCTGAACATATTACCAACTTAAAATTATGTTATTCGGATACAGACGATATTTATCTAGGTTACTATTAAACTTTTTTTTTTTAAACATTTACTATTTACGAAATGCAAGCGAATTGCATTTCGTCAATAGTAAATAGCAATTCGCTTGCATTTCGTAAATAGTAAATGTTTTAAAAAAAAAGTTTAATAGGAACCTAGATAAATATCGTCTGTATCCGAATAACATAATTTTAAGTTGGTAATATGTTCGTATCGCGAATGATTTTGGTATTACGTTTGTATGGAGAATGTTCGTTCACCGTCCCCTTAAAATAATTGTGAAAGGACTGTAACTCTGGACATAATATAATTTCTTTTGTCTTTATCACCTTCACAATTACAACTTTGTCCGAAATTGTTCATTGTCCTGTTGACTGACACTTTATTTTTATGGCATACGATAGTCTAGCAATCTTTACCTGTGTATCACTGAACAACGGCACAAAATTAAGTATAATACAAACACAATAGATCACATTGAACAAGCTACATCAATTTTTATAAACACGTACATAAATAAGTACTTATTAAACGATTATATCGGAGTAATTTTATCACTATATCAATCAGTAAGAAACTTAGGACTCTCTTCTGATATCACACGAATAATTGTAAAAGTATACATTTATTTCAGGAATTGATAAAATTGGGGCTTGAAGATGATATTGGTGACCAAAGATTAAATTTAACCTTTTATAATAGTAAAGGAATTGACAAATTGGGGCTTGATATCATGATATTTGAAGATATTAGAGGCCAAAGAAATTGAACCAATGATAATGATTAAAGAATTGACAAATTGGGCTTAATTTGAAGATATGTAGAGACCAAAGAAATTAAACCTTTCTTAGTGGTAAAGGAATTGACAAAGTGGGGCTTGAGGATGATATTTGCAGATATTAGAGACCAAAGAAGAATTCTAACCTTTTATAACGGTAACAACTAGGTACTATTTTGATGTAATTTGATTAATATTTAATAGTACAAGACTTTTTCAAAGGCAAGATGGAAACGGCAAGGTCACTAATTTGACAATTTAATATGTAGATTACTGGATTACTTCAAGGTCTCAAAAAATTACTAATTCCTTTCGCATTTGTATTAAAATACTTATTTTTAACGTATTCAAATACCTAGGCGGAAATAAATATAATTTGTTCTGAGATACCTACATCAATGAATATTTGTATAAAAAAAAATCAACATTATCAACGTGATGCTGGTCGACTACACTACTAAGTAACTTATAGAACACTTGTATTAACGTAACCGTTGTGACGTCACTATATAAATAGCGTAACAGTGACTAATTTATATACTAACAGATAGTTATATACATAGGTATAGGGAGTTAGGGAGTCAGCTGCCACTCGATATTAACAATCATATTATACAATTTTTATTTGACAAAATATGTAAAGTATTATATGACAAACATTTGTCTACAATTATGTACATATATACAGCGTGTAACAGAAAAAGCGCAATATTTCTCGTGATACGTTGTGCAGTTAGGTCTGAATCAGCTTAGAAGTATTGCGCTTACTCTGTTCCACGCTGTATAATAATCACGTGACAATAACAATAAGGTATCAACAGAGGAGTTAGTTAAAATTTACTAAGGCAAGACACAACAGGCACTGTTCATATTCCTACCGCAAACATTGAATAATCACATAGAATACTTCTCATAATTAGAACCGCATTTCTATAAACATTTTTTTAAGTTAATAGAATAATGTTTTTATAATAATAATACGGCAAGTAATTGGAAAAAGTCGATCTCGAATCTTTAGCTACATTATTTTCTAATGATTGTGTTTTCATTTTGTAACACTTTCAACATTCAAATAATTATACTGATATTTTGGAATCAAAAACATATTAAACGAACTAAAAAAAAGAAATCTTACTAATTATAGAAAAGTAAGCACGAAAAACTAATTCAATCCTTGGTATCCTATTTACTGTTCTCGGCATGACTTTGTGCCATCACAACCCACACGTAGGTACTTACGAAAGAAAACACAGACCACAAATCATTTGATAAACATATTAAAATATTACAAAAAAAAACAATGTTGTTTAAATAAGTATTTGTTCTGCCAAAAAATTATCAAATATTTATAAGTATCACAAAATGCCGCCTGTAAAATGCTTTTAAAAATAATACTGTTACAAAATAAAAATGAAATGTATTGTGCTTACTTATAAGGCCATTCAATATTGCTTTGTTTGTATGTTTATTATATTAATATATTTTTTCAGTATACATTATTAATCATTAATCATATATTTGATATATTCACGATAGTTTCCGCGAGTTACATAAAGTACGTTTAAGTTTAAGTACTTTTTAAGTACTGAAGATATATTCAATCTACCAAATAGCTATACTAATGACTAAGATATGGACGAATGAATTGCTACTGGATGGGAACTAATGATGACGCCTAAATATGATAAATACGACTCCAAAAGCTTAATATATTACATTGTATAAATATAAATTCAACAAGAAGATATACAACGGAATGTCAATCTGCTACATTCGCCTAACAAGTATACCACAGACAATGAACACTGGATTTTTATAAAACAAATTCCACAAAGATTTTCTACAGGTTAGTTGCTAATAATTCTAGTTTCTAAAAGTTTTTTTTTTCCTAGGGGGTTACCACTTTATGTAAAGAAAGGGTGAAACTAATCAACACGTACACTGTTACCACGAATAATATTTTAATATATTTTGGCCTACTTGCATAACTATAGCTCACACAACGTATTTAAAACGTTTACAAATGATTGCCAAAAATAGAACAATGTTTTAAACTCGTTTAGCGCTCAATGCATTTTAGTGAGCCTTCGTTTTAACTAAAAAGGAACTATAACGTTTCCGACGCTACAAATGACGATGACTGGTGTTGAATTGCAATACAATGGATATTGCAATTTAATGTTAGTTATTATTTATAGCGTCGCAAACGTTGTAGGTACTTTTACATTTAAAACAAATGTTTATTACAAATAAGTACGCGAACGTGTTAATTATTCGCGGTAACAAAGTATTAGAATATTTATCTAAAAGTAACTTGTGCTTGCAATTTAAAAATATAAAAATATTGGCACAAATTGAGTATTTCGCTCTAATAAAGAAGAAAAAGGCACTCGACTATACATCCATATGTTACAACTGACACAGTGGTGTTAATACGTGATTATGACGCCTTTTTATTAAGAGTAACATTCACCTAGTAGCCCGAACGAAGAGGTGAATGATAATATTCTTTCGTGAAATTCGCAATTAATCATCGTGTCAATGCCACCAAGTTTTGAACAACATGCCTGAAGTCCAACACTAAATAATAATTATTAAAGTAGAGATCTGGAATAAGAATGTATAAAAGCGAAACTCTAACGCATTTAACATATCCAGGGCATACAATACGTTGAACAGAGGCAGAATTTTATGGTGTTTGTTTAGTGATTTACAAAAATGACACCTCTAAATTCGGGAGACATTGAAGGATGATTATGAGGAACGATGTGAGTATATCAGGGGCATCGGGTCCATGTAGTCAGATAAAGCAAGTAGCTTGAAAAATCTTAACCATTTATGCAAAGGTGGGTCCAATACGAATTGTTAGTATTTTATAATTCTTTACTTCTACTCAAATGCTTTTTACTCAAATGGTTTTATGTAATGTGCAAGTAGTTTTGCTTCTATACAGTTTTAAATTTATGTTTATTGGCGACTATATCTTATACATAACAATATAGTACGTGCATCACTGTAACATAAGGATGGAGAAACAAACTAGCAGCACGAATGCCGTGGCCCCCTCGCTCGGTCAACAATCAGCTGAACTTTGAATTTTAACGCAACATCGACTTACATGCACCACTACAAAAGGTTCAAATATTGAATAAAAATAAATAAACGTTTTGTGACTATAGTAAAGAAAGAAAGAAAGAAAACATATTTATTTAGTACATGCCACAAGTGCACACAACAAACAATAAAAATAAAAAAGAAATTTAAAAAAATAACAAAACAAAATAAAAGCGTGTGTGCATCTCGCGGCTGCGCCAAATAGGACCAGAACCATAGTAGTGTGACGAACTATCAATAAATACATGGAATCGAATATTCACTTTATATAATTTAACCGTTGATATTCCAAAGATAGGCCATGTCTCAACATATAAAGAAAAGTAACATAGGTGTAAAATGTATCTACTCCTATGGAATCAAATGTATGGAATAAGCTGTGAACAAGTAACGCTGCTATCGCTAACTCTTAACTGATTGAATAGGGCTTTGGGAGCTGTTAACCATATTAAAATGGCTCCTTCCCAGTTTTATATAGTAAGTCTTAAGAATACTAATTGTTAATACAAACAAATGCAACCCAACAGGATATTTTTTTATTTGTGATATGCCAGAGCTAAAGCATATTTGTGAACAATTTTTGTAAACAGTTTAGCAGCATGTTAGTTTTCGTGAGTGAAGCGATAGCAGCGCCTCCCGTGGCAAAAGTTGTAAGTTTTATTTCGCTTTGTAGCATGCGGTGCAAAATAACTTCACCCCTAGAAACCTCCATTTGTAGTGGCACAAGTAGTCGGCTACATACTAGTAATAAATATAAAACCTACATGATAAATCCAGTCTTTAGATCAAGAAGAACTTGAAAAATAAACACCTCAATTTTGATATAAAGTTAGTATGAAAGTAAATTATTAGTTTGTATACATACGATAGTAGACAAGTAATAAAAACAGTAGTTCTAACAAGTTTTAGCCGCTAGAATTTGTAAAGATGAAAACTACGAGTTTGAATATATTTTGCATGGCATTTCTAATAGTTTAAATTGTGAAAGTATTATACGTTTATAAAAGTATAGTCATGTTAAGTACTAAGTTTCTCTGTTATAAATCTAGTGATATTAGTTTATTGCCATAGAGTGGTCCATTGAAACTAAGGCAGTTATCGCAGCTATGTTCAGTTAGGATATAATCAACACTCCATCGGTACTAAAAGATAAAAGGTTTCAATTCCGTCCCATAAAGTATATATAATTTACTTAATATTATTAAAATATAATTTAATTGATTAGTTTTGTATTAAATAAATCGCATTTAGTAATTAAATTATACTATGTTATACATAGATCAGCATTAAACAGCAATACTTGAGGCACTTCCGAACAATCGATACGATCATTATGTATGACGATTTTATGGTTTGTTTGTTCTATCCAAATGCTTATTATGCATTTTATGTAACATTAAATAATAATTGGAAACATTTCACTCGAAGAATACTGTAACATTCAAATTTACAATGAAATTAAATTATTTACAATAAAATAAAATATTTCAACAAAATATAATCGAATAATGGAATGTTCAGGAAATATAAGACAAGAACTATTATAATACAATACTTAAATATATGACAATAACTGCAATATAGGATTCATTCTATTACTAAAATATTAGCAACCGCAAGTTTCCTTAACACTTAAATAAAATAGTTGTTGAGCTCTTATATATCTATCACACTGTTTTCCAGCCATTGGCAAGCCCTTGCTTTGTGAGCAAACATGGCAATACTCTATCGGCAACGTTCAATATATTAGGTTATTTCCTCTACCGGACCTCCGATCCGTCGATTGACTTTTGACGGGCAACAACTTATCAGTCGCGGCAAACAAAAAAAATCAATATCCTTTTCTTTAAATAATTCTTCAGAGCCAACATCACAATTCTTAGGCAATAGCTAACCGTAAAAAGTCAACCGTCCGAGTGGTCCAAAAGCCCTTCAAAAATTATTTTGGAATGACAATCAGACTTGTACGCTTACCACCATCACATTATATACACGCGTTTCAGCCGCCATCGGGGTTAAAGCTACCGGATACAGACCGCGCCGGCCAGTACCGGCCTACATGATGATACAGCAGCGACGCGAGCGTGTGTCGCCGACCACGTCGCTGGTGTTGCCGGAGAAGCGCGGCACGCCGCCCGGCAGCGCCTGCGCGCTGAGCGGGTTCAGCTGCACCGGCATGTCGGGCCTGGGCTCCGCCAGCGAGTTCAGCGAGTGGTTGTTGGTAGACGCCAGGCTACTCTCTACCGGACTGCCGTTCGTTCTTATCTGAGATCGCTGCTTTTTCAAATCTGCGAGAGTTCCTGGAACACACACCACTGATTACTATCCCATTAAACTAACTCATACGTCAATTCGTACGTCACTACGAAACGTTAACATTTTGATGAGATATGCATATAAGCTATTACATGAAATATTTCACAAAACTTTCGTTTCATAACCAAAATTTGCGGTGCGTTACTTTAATTAAAATGTTAGTAAACAATAAATGCTTATCTTCTTCGTTATGGAATTTCTACAAATTATGCAAAAAAAATAATGTGACGTAAAAACAACCGTAACAGAAAGATTTCGAAAAGAAATTGTGCAATGAACTGAACAGATAGGTAAGAGAACAATAAATAGTGATAGTTTTAGAAAAATACGTGCACTCAAACAAATTGACATGAGCTAAGTAAAACAGAACCCAAGAACGACTAGCACAACCAAGGAACAATGAACCCTCGCTAACCAGCATGCAACTACAATGAGAGACTGCTTGCCTCATATGCATCCTCGAGAGTGAACCAGTTCTGGAAACCGGCACACAGTCCCAACCTTCGTTATATTTATATACCATCACTGTGCAAATCTGTTAGATTAACTTTACAAAATGTTATCAACTGTGCTATATATTACGTATGAATATTAGATGTGCTTGTTACGGTCAAGTTGAGTTCGTAAGGATGCATATAATTACCTGCGTTAATCATGACGGTGACATGAACATTGATTTTACCATTATTGTCTGTGGTGTAGGTCGCGGTGCCGCCTTCACTGATCGCGATCTGGTTGGGGCTCACTATGACCTCTTTCCTACCGTCTAACGCGTCCTCGTTTTTGATGAGGTCATTGTCCTGTCCCTCGGGCGCTTTCCTGACGCCGTTGGGTAAGCTCGTTCTTTCGTAGTGTTTGTTGTGGTCGTTGACGGCTTCGTGTTGCGGGGCAGGCACAGAGCCGGGCGCGTAGTGCGACGCGGCGTTGACGCCGAACAGCGGGTTGGTGGGCTTCTGTGCGTAGGGCGTGAGGTCAGACAGGTCGCTGACGTCACTGGTGCGAGCTGACCCGCCACGCTGGTTGTACGAGTGCTTGGGCACCGCGTACTCCACAGTGGAGTCGTAGCTCTGGTTGGACGTCGTGGAGCTGTTCGACAGCCGCTTGTGTGACAACTCCGGCGGTTGTAGGTTCGCCGTGTTTTGGTTGTTTTCCACGCCATTTGATAGACCCTGCAACATAATAATAGAAATCTGAGCGGATATCCTTTCATTGTAGAAAATGGTGGAACAACTAATGAGAAAATTGTCGATCGATAAATGTGCAATTATAAGATTTTCTACCTATTATGAATATCCGGCAGCCGTAACAGGTTGTTGCCTAGCGGTGTCTGTCAATCTATACTAATCTGTACTTCTATACTAATATTATAAAGAAGTAAAGTTTGTGTGTTTGTATATTTGTTAATTTGTAAGGGGTAATCTCGGGATCTACTGAACCGATTTTAAAAATTCTTTCACCAATAGAAAGCCAAATTATTGTTTTTTCTCCCTGTATTCCTACGGGAACGGGATCTACGCGGGTGAAACCGCGGGACGTCCGCTAGTATTTGATATTTTTGTCATGTCTTCGTTCATTTGAATAAAAGGATAGTGAAGGCTTGCCGTTATACTTAAGGCTGCCGTCTTTATTTGGCTTTTTTCAGCGCTTTATCTATTTACTTTTCAACCTATCAAGACACCAAGTACAGTTTCGCAACAGTTTTGATTTGAATAGGCTTTCAGCAACTAAGATATGACAGGTAGTACTATGGAATCTCAAGTGGTTCCACTTGGGTCGATTCCGAGAAACAATTTATTAACAAACAAGAAGCCACCGATTTATGCCTGTGTTGTCAATGTCTATAATTTTTTGAGCAGACTGATTGCAATGAAACATTTATTTCCGTGAAAAAAAATAAGACTGAATAAAATACTCGACAAATACTTCTGTACAGATTTCTTTAAAACTATAGGTACTCTAAAATCATATCAACTGCTCTAAATCAGTATATTCAGACTTCAAATAGAATTCAGCTGTATTTCAGTAAGAATTAAAATAGAAAGGAATAGCATTCCAAGTTCATTGTAGCGTTAACGAAACAACTGATACAGATCTATAACATTCCTAATTATGTTTTGTAAGTTATTAATAAATGGAAATGTACCCAATATTTATCGTATTTTAACATGAGAAATTATAACGTGGTGGATTTACAAAGACGGGATCATTGTGAACCCATTTTTTTTAGAGGGTGGGAAATCTTCAAATGACTCCTCACGCTTTGAGCAATAGGGAGTGTCAGACTTCTACTGACTATAACCCCCCATGTTCCTTCTTAGCCCTTTGTGTCCGAGGCCCCGGTATCTCTTTCGAACAACCCTTTCGACCTTTCCGCCTACACAATGACGGAGGACTTCCACGAAGACATTTACACACAGACAAGGAAACAGATTATTTAGATAATTTCGTTTTATTGACGTATTTTGCTTTCCATCAGGCGTGATCGAGGTCAAAAGCAGACCCATTTAGCAATAAAAAAAAAAGTAATTCATGATTATTTTCTAAAATATACTTTTTTATGAAAACATGTAATTTGAAATTCGCCACTTGCTATTTAAAATGTAAAACATATCATACCCGGTAACGTAGCCCTAGGACCAGCGGATCCTTGCGCATACCGCGCAGGTTGTCGTTAGCCAAAAACATTATATCCAAAGACATGATATCAATCCGTAATCAGCACATAACACTCATAGTATCACATAAACACATAATATCCTTTGAGAGAACAATGGTCAACACTTTATGAGACACCATAAAGGAAGAATTGAAGTTCGAAGGGAGATTTTTGTATATCAAAATGCATCGTCGAAAGAAAAAATATTGAACATGAGCGGTGCGTGTTGTTGCGCTGACCAGACAGACTGAAGGCGCGTGCGCGGCCGGCGGTTGGCGAGGGAAATCGCAGGAAAACTGAGCGAATGGCCGCCTCGCCGGGTGTCGGCAATCAATGCGTTCAGCGGAACGGGATGCCTGCGCGCACCGCTGTGACAACGCGGCCTGATTGATGATGCAGTAACAGACGATACGCAGTGATTGATTAAATCTTACAACGACACTACACACTAAACACTCAGAACATAGATAAAACAGGACAAGATAAGTAACGATATGAATACCAAGCTACATTCTAGATTTAACGACTGATGAACTTCTTTGAAGTAGATGCTGATGTATTTACAATTTCTGAAATGCCTGTAGTAGAAAGTTGTGTACCAATACAGCCATTAACAATAATTATAAATAAACAGCTTCCACGAAGCTATTACAAAGAGTGCACAAGCGAGAAGTGAGTACAAATCGATCGCTCTAGTAAGTATCAGACTGGACAGGAACTATATAGTGTTATTGGTGTTTGACACGACAAGCCAACGACACGCCTATGTTCACAAGGTGATTGCCATTTTGCATACGAAAATAATAATAATTATTATAATACATTGTCGATGTTGAAGACTACTTTGGGTAGGTAATTCTGAATTACAGTCGTCTTCGCTCACGATTGCTCCAGTTGATTAGAAAGAGCGATAAGTAATGCAACATACTTAATTTGAATAATGATGATTTGAATATGCAAGGCGGATCTACGACTTATATCTTTGCGTTAACACATTCCTGCCTGTCCTATCTCATGTAGTTAAATTTCATTACCTGAAATAACTGAAAAGCACAATCGGAGAGATTTGCATGTTTTACTCTAAAAGAGAACCTATATCACGTCCCAACAAAAGTTCTATACATGCAATACTCAAAATATTTTGTTTTTCATTGAGGCACTAAATTATAAACAACACTATATTGTGTCAGTTTAACTAACAAAAACACAGTTGATGATATCAGTGAATTACTAGACTTCTACGTCACGGCCTTGGCAACTGTAATAAATTATTCTACATCAGTTAATTACCAGCCAAGTCAAGATGAAAGCAGAGAAAGTACGGCACACGGGGAACGTGAACGTAAAAAAACAGCGGGCCGTGTTCAAATCATTCACTTAGTAAATACCGATGCGATAGGCGTGGTGAACATTACAACTATTTACTGTTTATGTGTCATGTACACGTTGGCTGGATTGGAACTAGACCATTATTTGTAGGCACACAACGGGAATAAATAGGAAAGTAGGGTGTCGACTCCATGTACGTATTAGAGGACCTAGAAAAAGAAAAAGTATCCTTTTATCAGCGAGAACGATGTTGGAAAAGTCAAAATTTAATGTGTTCGATAGATAAGCTACCAAAAATATCTCTTTGATATGTTCTTACTTTAAAACATGGAAGAATAATTACTGATATTCTTCTAATAAGATGGCAATGATATTCATCTTGAATATCATTCACGACTTGTATCTTGCTAATCTTACTGTCTAAACTCTAAATCGTATCGTCTTGCTTCTTGTTTTTATCTCAATTTCTGATACAAGAATATCTGGGCAGTGGCCAGATATTATATTTGCTGGGCATTGCGTCGGGTAGACAAAATTATACAAATAACTTCAAAACTAGCAAGATAGATATTCATTAATTAGAAAGACACTTATTAATCCTGAAGGCCACACAAATACGAGAAGATATTTCAGACAAGCCGTATGTTTTCCGCTGAAACACCGCTAATGTTTCATAAACATAACTTTTATTCAGCAATACTGTTTGTAAACAGCAATAAAGTAACATTGTAAAAGCAATCTCATTTGGCACAACACGCTCAATATTATTCATTAGCAAGAATATATTTTCGTTAGCAAGTAAATTATTACGTGAGCGAGTTAAAAGTAAAATCTTGTGTGTTAACATTGCATTCAAAGTAGAATAAACCCTTATTGTACAGGTTTGAATATTTTTTATTATTGTTCGACAATCAATCGTTGATTGAATATGTAGTTTTGATAACAACAAATAATTCTAAGAGCCTACTCGTCTCTTTTTTACAAGACTGCAGATAAGCCAAAAGGGATGGTTATTTACTAAAGACATGGATAACTAATGTCCTCGATTTAGTCTAAGTTACAATGCCAGTGTGGACCCCAACACAGGATATGCCACACCCCCGCACTTGCCCGTCGTGCACAACTAATTTCACCCTGCAGGACTTCAGTGAAGCAAACGACAGAGCTGGCCAGGTTGCAACGTACTAGTCGGACAAAATCTGAGTTATCGATTCAAGAAGAAGTCAAAGTTACATCCTCTGTTTTAATAATATATAAGTACGTTATCCTACGAGTAATTTAAGGTAAGAAGGCCCATTCTCCAGTAATACAATAAAAATAAAACTAGGCCTGTCATTAGCTGACATTACGAAAGTAAACAAAGATAACAATTTATAGAAAAACTTAAATAACATGGAAATAAGACAAAAAGTATGCTTTGCCTCCAGGAAATAAGCATGAAGCTACCTAGGGAGGACGAATGCTTAAATTTTCAGGTTAACAAAGTCCAAAAATGTAAGTATAAAATGGTATAAAAACTTATGTAGGTAAAGACACACATTACAGCACATCAAGACATGGGCGGTTAGCCGTGGTATTGGTATAGTCCCACAAATCAATCGATTGGTCGTATTTTTAGAAAGACTACAAATCCGCCAGAGCGATGTGCCAAAAACAAAAAAAAAAAAGCTGATAACACGCTCATACGGTTTATGCTATAATTGCAAACGATTTCCGATTACTTGTAAAGATAGCGTGAGATGATTGCAGTTTTTTCGTTCATATTTCTCTTGTTCGTTCGTGCAATAAATTGATATAGTCATGTGTAACGCTGCCATCAAATCGACAGAAAAATATTTCGTCTAGCGTTTGAGTGAGTGGTGAATATTTGATAGTGTATGAGCGGTGCTTTATTCTTTATCTGTGGTGCTTATTGCTCATTAACACTATCATGTGCATTGGAGTATTTTTCAATGTCAAAAAGATCGGTCAACAGTTTGTTAATCAGATAAAATGAGTGTAGCTTTTAGTTTGTGGATTTTTTGGAACTTTGTCGTAAAATCGATAGTATGATTTTTAATCATTTGACAGACTGGCTTACATACCAAACATTGCTAGTCAGAATCATCATCTACCTAGCCTTTCCCAAAATATGTTTGAGGCGGGTTTCTACGTATAATCTAACCAGATGTAGTGGAATGCCAGTATTTAACATGGAATAGAGTTTCTGTTTATTCCAGTATCCATGATTTAAAAACTGTTAGTAAAACTTACGACAATGTAAGTAAGCACTGATAAAAACATACAACACAATTAATGACGGTGGATCAACTGCTGCGATAACCTACTTATGAGTAATTCCACAACAGCGGATCACATTAATACAGTCCAAGCGACTTGCAATCATGTTTAGGATCCTGTGGAGCGACTGCTAATATCACCTCCAAAACCCAGTAACTAAGTAATATATTACCCCACGAATGATACGACGGTAATGGTTGTCGACTTTATGGTCACTGACTACCTGTAATGACTGTCAAAAATCTATAAATGACAGCCAGGACCAACGACTTAACGTTGTTTCGGAGGCACGGGAGGGGCTCGGTAGTTATGGATCCATCCACGGATCGACGATGGAAAACACTGCTTAACCCTGAAGAATCGACTCCGTGCGGTTGTTAATATTTAACCCTGAGCTGCTCCTTGCTTAATTAAACATCTCGCCTTGCTATAACAGAACAGTGAGATACGAATAGTGTAGTGTTTCTGTCACAGTGTTGATTTGTCGGTTTACCAGTGTTGGTTTTCCGTCAACACGACTTCAATGGACTAGCAACAGTAATCCAGCGCAACAGCATTGATTGGTCGTAACGTAATTTGACTGAGCAATTATGAACTATCAGGTTAAACCTTGTTTAAAACAAGCTATTTAAAAAACCGAAATGGACCATAGCCTGAAACAATGTAACTTAACAGGATTACAGTATGCAATAATGACGGATACAGCCGAGTATAAGCAGGTAGCATACAATGAAGAAACACCTAGATTAGATCCAGTACAGCTGGTTGCGCCACATACCTTCTGCTAATATGAACGTAAAAGCGTGCATTATTGCTTCCCATCTAATTGGCAGCCAATTACGCACAGAGCTAAGCTGTTTACACTTCGTGCACAAACTATTTGTACTACATACACAACAGGAACCGTGTACGTCTTTGTTAATGTGTGATTTGGTCCGCGTGAAATTATAATTAACATATTACTACTAGCCTAAGTTATTCATTATATAAGCATCAGCAGTTATAAGCTTGTAAAAGTCCCGTGAAAATTGGTCCAGCCTAACGGTTGGACCAATTTTCACGGGACTGGGGACAGACCGACCGTTAGGTTTTCATTGGAAATATTCTTTTGGCACTCCAACAGATGTTTGTGCCTGTTATTTAGATTAAATTGCTCTGAAAGTTCGCAAACATAAAGTTATTAAAATATTACCGACAGTAATTGTAATGTTCAAACACAAGCTACCGTAAGTTAATAAACTAATTTCAACTATCTGAGTGAGTTGTAACTTTACGCAACATGCAGAGATTCAAAATGGCGATAACCTCAAAATCCATCCGCATATTAAAACAACTAGTAACGCAACCATTTCAGTATCAATTGTTTTATTACTAGTTTTATATCCATAAGATAACTGATGAGTTTGAATGATAGTAATTATTAATATCCATAACTTAAAGATGAGTGATAGTCGTTATAATTATGATTACTGATCAGGTAATTATCACGTTAGAAAACTGCTGGTGAAATGTTAGATGGCTATCTGACTACGTTTGCCAACGCATGCTAGTAAAAATGAACGCTAGGAAATCTTTCTATTTGTTTTTTTTTTTACTGTCTCTTTAGTCGAGTGGTCATGCGCGTTTGCTGATCATGAGGGGTATGAATCCCTGGTTGGGCAAAGTATTATTGGGTTTTCCAGCAGGAATTTCTCAGTAGCCACCACACAGCCTGGATTTGGACTCGGTGGATGGCAAAAAGACTCGCACTCTATATGGGACTTAAACATAGCTGGCGAAATGTGGTGTACTATTAGCTATTACATATATTTAAACACATATACATTTACTTATATATATTTTTAAGTACTTTTCTTTTTAGAAACTGCATAATTATGTTTTCTTTGGTGTGACGACTATAGTAGTAGAGTAAGATCCCAGGACCGCCAGACGTCACGTATTTTCTGACGAAGGAAATGTGGACGATTAAGTAGTGTAAGTATGAACTAAGAACATACTACTACCAGTTAGCTTGCTTGGACGGCCAATTTTCAGGTATCAGGTCATCAAGGTACACAAAAAAATTACTTACTTCACGTATTTTCTCCAAGCTGATTTTTACGTATATTGTAGGCAATATCCTTAAAAATAAGTTGCCAATACTCCCAGACACTTCCTAGCGGCCGTTTTGCTTAACAGACGCTTTAAAATTCCCAAAAAGTTTAGACTTAAACGTATTGTGGCTGTTTACCCCAGATCGCATGGCATCGCTCGTGTGGCTGGCTGACACAAGACCTCCACTGGACTCATTCGGTGGGCATTCAACACGATCTGTCCATTGCCTGTGTCTTCAGAATTTTGTTGAAAACGTTGCTTTCAACGCTCGGATGCATTTTGGAGCGCCTGCCCAATATAGCATGGCAATATCCCGATCAATTAGCTTTAAGTATTAAATCATAAGGAGTTTAGTACTCTTTAAAGCGTCTGTTAAGCAATACGGCCGACAGAAAGTGTCTGGGAGTATTTGCGACTTATTTTTGAGGATATTGCCCAAAATATACGTAAAAATCAGCTTGGAGAATATACGTGAAGTAAGTAATTTTTGTGTACCTTGATGACCTGGATACCTGAAAATTGGCCGTCCAAGCAAGCTAGCTGGTAGTAGTGTGTTCTTAGTTCATACTAACACTACTCGATCGTCCACATTTCCTTCGTCAGAAAATACGTGACGTCTGGTGGCCCTGGGATCTTGGACTATAGTATAATACATATTTTAATTGTACCACCTACTTAGTCTCTATACGTCTTCAAAAGTTTAAAAACATTAACCACGCGTTATGTAGTTACCATTAACATAATAGAATAGGAAATGTGTGGGGGCGGGGCAGTCGTGTAAGTATAATGAATTGTTTAAATGGTAACAATTACGCAATAATACGCGAAACTGTATATTATTATTAACAATGCGTATACATGGCGTGTCGTGTCGCCACTCAGTTTCCCTTTCACGGTTAGCCACCGGACTGTTTTGGGTTCCGTTCCACGATATGTAATTTAATTTCCAGTGTTTTTAAAGTAATTTTACTTACATAATTGAATTATTATACGAATTAATATTTACTGCTGTATATACTACAATATAATTGTTTAGCATTACCACTGTCTCCGCGGTGAATTTATATTATTATTTACATTAATTTATTTTTATATTTATTCAAATACGTGTTGGGCCATTTCTTGTTGGCGTTTAAAAATTCTTTAGAAGAAACCTTTGCCCAACGAACGTGCTAATCAAACCCAGTTAAATAACAGTCATTATTCTGTACGTACTAATTATAACATGTACGGAACACAAATGCGTGCAACAAACACGTTTGTGTTTCATTATTTTACTCTTTAATCGTTCGCCGGTTTTTCATATTTTTCCTTCGCGAAAGTCGAAAGCGGAATATTAATTTGGACGGGCAATGACGTGGTCATTTAACTAGCTCGACGCACGAGATCTGAACTCATTATGATAATATTAATAGCATTGCTTCAGTGTTGCGTGGCGCAGTGTGTTGTGATGAATTAATGATTGAACATGATGAGGGACAATTTGTTTGTTTTTATAAGTAAAACTATTCAATTATGTGTTGACTTTCTTGTTGAGATTGATATCAAGTGGCCGCGAAGTTGAAACAAGAAAAAGTAAAATCTTTAAATATTCCTGGCCCGAAATTCACCTACGCGAACTGCGCTCACTGGTGCAGTCATAAGGTGTTCAAGTGCACAATTTATAAAGTGCAAGGTACACTTCACAGATATAGGGTATCTGTGGTGCTGTGGTACTTCACTTTTGTGAAGCGGTTCATAGAAGACACCAACACTCCAAATTCCAAGTGTGTGGTGCCACAAATCTTGATTAAAATGGCTATGCATACTGACTGACATACATTCATAAAGGACGAATCTATAACGGTTCCGTTTTTTGCCATTTGGCAACGGAACCCTGAAAACAACTGTTTCATACATTTTGGCAGTTTTTTTTTAATGTTGAACGTAATTTTGCCGCTGAGTGTAGAGTAAAGAATTAATTAAAATGTCCTAATCTATTAATACATTCAGCGTGCATGTATTATATTTTACAAACAGCAATGTAGTTGTTTTGTGAAAATTCAGTAATGGCTCTGCCATGGAGTGTAAAAGTAGTACTGTTCCACAAACGATGGGGCAGTTCATGTCTTGCGTGTCCTGTTGTTTGTTCACTAAAGGAACTGATGGACGCGACCGAAACTGCCAAAATAGTAGCTCAGTTCTATGACGACACAATTTAAATGGCCATCGACACGGAAATTGATTTATGCAGCATTTTGGAAACAGCCTTTGCCATCGTTGAAACTGCTGCATGGTCCTTCAATGTGATACTTGTTCTTGGCTTGTTGTATTTTTTTGCGGTTAACTCGGTTATGCGGCCCTGCATCGCATACGACGACAGATATCATGTGTAATACTTTTATAAACAAGATCCATGTAAATTAGCTAGCGAAACTTCGCAGACCTGATAGGTATTATCTAAAGACGATAAAAACAAAGAAAATTTCCTTTATACTACACTTGCTTAGTAAGTGTACCAATACTACCCCACTAAAAGGCTTGAAAGCTGCTCATTACTGCCCTGAAAATCAGGGTAGTAATGCGTTCATTACTAACGCGTTTTGTTTTTTTTTTTAAGTCTTGATGACGTTAGCAATCAAACAATTTAATTTATGCAGTGGAAAAGTGAAAAACAAGCTAAGTGTAGTATAAAGCAGTATATTTCACTCGAGGGTAAGTACAGATTACTAAACTCGTGTGGTTCACGGCCCTCCGCGTCGGGCCTCGATTACACACTCGATTAGTAATCTGTGCCTTACTCCTCTTGGTGAATAAATAGCTATTTCATCCCTTCAATTCGAAAAGTGTCGTTTTGTTCCTCTTTAAGCGGGAGCAAAGTAGCTCTTTTCTCCATTAGACTTTTTAGCGGGCAGTAATGAGATTTGAATTTAGAACATGAATCGTTCATTGAAATCGAACGCAAATTGTATTTTACTGGCTGTGTTGGCTGTATGGTGCGAGGAGGCGCGGTAACTAAAAAAAAAACTAAAAGACTTTGCTTTCATGAAAAAGCTTTCTACTCTAAATGCGCATAGTTCAGTTTATATTGATTTACAGCGCTGAAATTCTCAATTCTCACGGATTTCTAGAAATTCGTGGTTTTGTTTTGAAAAATGAATTCTTCAAGTGACAGTGAAAGTATAGAATTAACTCCTGAAAGTATGTGAACTGACCTGCAAAATCGCGGGAGTAATATATAAAAGCCTATGGTAATTTTATTGAATGGAGAAATGCAAGAGGCGCCAAGAATTTTTCAGAATCTGCGTTTCTGGCCTACTTCCAGTATATAAGGTCCCATTAAAATAGGTGGACAAATTTAAACACAGCGTTCAGTAGGTCTAACCAAAGATATCCAAACAAAATAAAAACATTAAATAAAGTGTTTTTTTTTACTTAGAATAATAAATTGCCGGCACTCTAGAACAAACTCATCCTTTATGTGTAGGTACTTAAATACGTTTTTCTTATTATTTATTTTACCATCGTCCTTTTTTTAGTGGTACGAGTGATTTCTGAAATTTTGTCCACCTATTTTAATAGGACCTTCATCATCATCATCATCATTTCAGCCGGCAGACGTCCACTGCTGGACATAGGCCTCCCCCAGGCGTCGCCACATTGACCGGTCCCGTGCGTCTCTCATCCAGACAACCTTCTACTCTTTCGAGTAGAAAGTTGTTTAGTAACGTGTTGTCTTAATAACGACGTAAAACTGGACACATATTCGTAATTAATAGCGTATCTGAAGAGGATGTCTGATGGATTTAAACGTGTCGTTACTCTATGTTTTATTAAAAAAATAATATTACAAAATAATAAAAGGCGCCTCCTTTTATTTTCTCATAGAGAGTGATGAAAAGTAGAGTGTATCACTTGGGCGTAAAATATATTTTTGGCTCGGGCGACGTACTTTGAATCCCTCGCTACGTTCGGGATTCTACTCTAGAATCCCTCACATCGCTCTGGATTCAAAAAAGCGCCCTCGCCGTAAAAATATTATTTTGCTCCCTTATGATACAATCTACTATTTTCCGCTTTATGCCTTCTTGAAGTATCGGTATCTAAATGATCACTCCCATCACGTCTGCAGAGATTCGCTAACTTGTTGAACCTTTTTTTTCTGGGCGGGTCAAATAATCCCTCCCGCTCTTGGGCAGAGCGAAAGGGAGTGTCAGACTTCTACTGACTAAAAACCACCAATGTTCCTTCTTAGCCCTTTATGTCGAGGCCGCGGTTTCTCTTGTGAAGAACAACCCGCAGCCTGTTGACCCTTGAAATGAAGTACTAACCTGCAGATCGTCATCGACCGTGGAGTCGAAGGTCTCTCGTAGCTTGGCCTCGCCGCGCACGTCCGCTTTGGCAGTGAGTTGCTTCTCTCGCAGCGATGTTCTCCGCACCGACCGGACCCTGCTGAGTTTGATTGTGTTTTACGGATCTTATATAATAGGGGATCGGACAGACTCAAAAAAATATGATTAGATTATCGAAAAAATATTGGATACGTGTTTTTTGTTCTATCAAATCAATAAAAATTGACGAAGATAAAGCGCGTCAAAGATCATGGAGTGGGGCTTGAAACGTCACTTGAAGGTATAAAATGTACTAGCATATGACGTCACACGAGTTTTCGAAGCACTGTATCGTCTTAATTTTATGTTTACGTGAAAAAAGAAAAAATATGTGGTCAATATTTTTTGGAAATCTATCTGACGGACTAATTAGTTTTTTTTTGTCCGATCCCCTATTGCTAGTTACTTTGTCATTACTTTATCTACCTACATTTTACTAGTATTTGCACACACTGCATCAACATGCAACATAACTGCATCGTTGGTCTGGTGGTCGCGGGTGGCGACTACTGTGCCTGGGTTCGATTCCCGGGGCAAGATTAAATTTTTATTGCTTTTCCATCAGGAAATTTTCAACAACAGGCTCGGAGCATGGATGTGTGTCTGGTACTGGCGAAGTAAGGGTGTTCTAATAGATACAACTCTGTTTAATACTTCGAGGGTTAAAAGCGTGATGTTATGTTTATGTAGTGTGAGGTACCGGCTAGTACTGGCACTGGAGGAGGATCTTCTGGCAGTACGCAGTCGGTCGGCCGCGGCGTGGCGACGTAGTTCCTCCTGGTCTGCCGCCAGGCGCAGGATGCGTGCGCGCAGCTCGCCCTCTTCGCAGATATCTGTGTGGCACAATAGTGTATTTTTAAATTCGTAGCACGGTAAAAAAGAACAGTGAACAGCAACATAAACAAAACTGTTGATGGATATGATTATCATATTGTTAGCTGCGCGGCGTCTCAAACCTACACCCCTGCGTCTCCGAGCTATACCCAGCCCCCGTAGCATGGCGATTCTATCTCTATTCTACCAGGAATAGACAAAGATTTTTCCATACAATTTGACATGAAACCTTCCTACAATCTGTCATTTTGTCGATTCTTCCGTCGACAAAACCTGTTTCTTCGGTGGTCATGCTAAGCCGGCTGGAAGCCCGGAGCATGTGACCAAGCCTATACAAGCCAACGTGTAGCGTGCCCACGGGCTCATTCTGCTCATTCCCGGATCCGGCGCGCGCGCACTTACTAATTCTTCCCTTTGATTCTGTTATTTTGTTGTTCTGTTCACTTTATTAGTTTTGTAACGTAAACTCATTACTTTTGCGTTGTATTAGATTACTTTGTGTTTTAATAGATAACTTTTGTGTTGTAAAGTGATTTCATTTCAATTCCTAAAAATATACACGTCGACCGTAGGTTCAAATTGAGGTAAGGGACAAAATACGATTTTTCAGGAGGCCGACAAAGTTTTTTTTCGGACTAAATCGCCTATAACTTTTTTTCTTATTAACCTTTTTCGGGTCTGATTTCACACATAATCTTGTATTTTAGTGCTCTATCTACACGTGTAACATTTATTTAAATAAATAATAGCTATTTAAGAAAATAGATGTCCCTTACAACAACTTACTGACCAAGTATCTTGTAGTCTCGTCCCTTACATTAAATTGACCTCTGCATTGGATTCAATTTATAATGGTAATTCGTTGATTGGGAAGACCCTTACCTTATTTCAAGTGGATTGGCGGCAATAATTACATCATTTCAAGTTCCAATATTGCATAGTTTTTCAGATACATTGTTATTATGGGGCTGATTCGAAATTTGGATCCAAAAATCATTAGGGTAAGGGACATTTTTCTTAAGCTAGAATTTTTTCATATACACCATTCGATAGAGCGAAAAATTCTGAACAAAACTGTATACTTAACTCATTTTGGGTATTTTGTCCCTTACCTCAATTGAACCTACGGTCGACGACATATACAGCCCGAATTGGGTACTGCTGATACGCCTCTCTTTTCTGGTGCCAATCTCCACATTCCAGTGCCAAGCTCATCCAGGTTTTTCCTCCAAGTATAAAAATTACAAACTTGAGCTATGTCCCAGCAATGTTTCTGATGAATTCAGGGCTTCTTCTTGATGTTAGTATTTATTTAACAAAAGTATTGAATTCTGTTTGATTTACCTGCCGGCGTCTCATCGTGCTTATTTCTGACATTGAGATCAGCTCCATATTGTACTAACAACTCCAAAACCTCTAGCTGTAACAAAACAAACAATTCATTAGTTTATCTTTACAATAACAATGAGAACTAACACGTTTGTATCTTGTTTACATTAATATTAGATTTCATATATGTTACCTTACTGCTTCTGGCAAGTTCTTAAAATATTGTCATTTAGCCTTAGGTGTCAAAGATATGGGTATTTCTGATTTGATATCAGTTATCTAGTCATATACGTTGTCTATACAAATCCAGGCGATCCGCATCGGTTTCGCTTGGGCGATCAAATGTATTATTTTAGTTCTATAGATCAGAACTACTTGACTGTTATGCCTGTAGCACACCTCCGCTGCGAAACAACAATTGCGAAACCGCTGCGCGAGTTTCGCTGTACAACAGTACTACGGTCAACGGGCGGAGATGTAGACGGCTCCTGAACAAATGAGCGAAATCGTGTTAGAAAGAGACAACATCATAGTCAGTTTTGTACGTTAGAGCAGGGAATTTCGCTCCTGTTTCGCCGCCAAAGAACTTACAACTCACAGCGAAACTATTGCGGTTTCGCCCTTTGAGTTTCGCAGCGGTGTGCTACAGGCATAACTGTTTGTCAGACTTTCGGCCCACTGACAACTTTCCTTTGTATGGGGCAGTATATCATTCATTTTTGTTTTCATTTTGTTTTTAACTAAAACTATGTTGGTCCCATTATGAAAATTTTCCCTTTCTGTTCCAAGCAGTATAGCTTTTCACGTCTAAAAGATTAGCAATACACACATGTCCCCAACACGCGGCCGCATGCACGGGCTGCCACATGTCGTGGTCCACCACGTCGGTGGCCGCGCGGTGCTCCAGTAGGTACTCCACCACCTTGATGTAGCCGTTCGCCGATGCTATGTGTAACTGGAACAAGTCAAATATTGATTAGAACTTGGTTAAACCATTATATCAGCCAGAGAAATCGGTAAATGGAAATCGCATTTACATATTATATTATACGGGCGCTTTTTGCCTAGTTTGGGGTTCCAAGGTTTCAACCGAATATACCCAGAGATTAAAATACGCAACAACTTTGTAACGGATCACGGATTTACTATAATTCTGTCTTTCGCCTCTATAATTCTAGATTGTTTAGCTCTAGAGTGTAATTTGAAGTTATTGGATCAACAAATCATTTATTTATAGTTAATATGTTTTGCACTTTCACAATGACTTCCAGCAGGATTGACGTAAGCTGTTAATTTTTGAGACTTCTATCATTAATATCGCTGATAGATGTCGCAGGTAGTCCCCAGTACGTGCGGGCCAAGCTTAGCACAACGTAACCTGACTACGCACTACGTTCTATACTAATACATATTAAGTACTAACATAGGCTTAAGTTTTTGTGTTACTAACCAATCGCATTCGATCTGTCCTAGTTATGTACTAACATAGACTAAGTTATATTGTTACTAACACAGTGGACCTCTTTTGTAGCCTGATGAATAAATTATTATTATTATTATTATATTATAAAATTTAGGATAAATTTGTTTATATGTTTGAATGTAGGGGGTAATTTCCGGAACTAATGAACCAATTCTAACTTTATTTACTGATAGATAGCTACATTATTCGTGGGTGAGTGGGTGCTATATATTTTTTTTCACTCCTCTTGCTCAAAAAGAACGTCATAATAGCATACCAGAGCGGGCCTAAAATTGCATATTTTGCCCTAGGGCTAAAAGTAAATCTCGTACGACAACTTGTTCAGCCAGCTGGTGCGTGATGTAGTTTCAAGTAAAAAAAAATGTTTTATTTTTAAAAATGGAACTAAACGCGCTGAATGCCGAACTCTTTGGTAGAATGTGTGCGTTGCATTGCAGCTACAGAAGAAATAAAAAAAAGGCATTGGCCCGAAATTTTTGGAATTGTATTATTAAATTGAATTAAATTTTTAATAAAATAAACTCATATTGAACATGGTTATTTTATTTTCTCGCAATCGTAGTGAAAAGTACAGTGTAACACACGGCGCTAAAATCCCATTATAACTCGGTTCCTATTTACTACCTCGCTAAAGCTCGGTAGTAAAACTACCTCGTATATAATGGGTCATTTTAGGCCCTTGTATTACAATGTACTATTATATCATGCATACTAGCCGATTATTACACTTTTGCGGCCGAAGCGCTTCTAACGGCCTGACCTATTCGTCAAGCGTGAAAAAGTAAACAAACAAATGTTATTTTTAGAACTTCTGTTCTACAAATTAAAGTAAGTGCTCACGTTTGGTAAGACCTTGTAAAGTAATTGTTATGGTGTCAAAAAGGGCAGGTAAGTGCTAAGTAATTGCTATTTAATTCACTTCGCATGACATTGTTTTCACAGAAGTGCGTTAATGTTTCGGACACGGAGGCGTTTTTAATTATATTGAAGCCTGGTTTGCGTGTCCAAAATCAGTGGAAAGTTACCCAAAGTTTCCTTTACGCAGTGTAAACAAATATCGATGCACAATAGACAATTCGCTTATATTATATTCGAGACCAGCTTTTGCCCACGGCTTCGCCCGCGTGGATGTCGGTTTAACTACAAAAGGGGTTTGAACTTTTTTGTATGGGAGCTGGCATATCGACCCACCGCCATTTTGATTTTTTTTCGAAATCGCGGCCCACGTTGAAAGTGGTATGTATGGATAGAGGACATATAGACTAACAAAAAATGTCAAGTAACATGGTACTCAAAGTGTCACGTTACCGAGATATTTGTAGGTAAAGATGGACAAATGAGTACAGTGACCACATAAAAAATAGACGTTTTACGTGTATAAAGGCGTTGATTATTATTATTACTGGTTATTGAAAAATAGTAGATAACATTACATACTACTAGGAGCACGAGAAATCAATTTTTTGAATAACACAGCGTTTCATTGCGATGCGAAGCGATTTTCTCGTGCGTATAATAATAATCAATCTGGGAACTATTATTTGGATACAATTTAACGGTTTTACACGTAATAAGGCTATTTAAAAGAATATTTAATGATTGTCGTTGTACTCATTTGTCGATCTTTACCTTCAAATATCTCCGTAACGTGACACTTTGGGTACCATGTTACTGAACATTTTTTGTTCGTCTATATGTCCTCTATCCATACATATCACTTTCATCGTGGGCCGCGATTTCGAAAAAAAATCAAAATGGCGGACAGGTTGATATGCCACATCGGTTCTATCCCCTTTTCCATACAAACTTTCATCACTTATTTAACTCCCTTAGGGGTTGAATTTCGAAAAATCCTTCCTTATTCCTTGTCTACATTATAAAGGGAACCTCTGTGCAAAATTTCATCTTTCTAGGTCCAAGGGTTTGGGCTGGGCGTTGATGAGTCAGTCAGTCAGGACTTCTCTTTTTATTTATATAGATGACGCCTTGATTACAAGAAGTCGTTTACAGGGCCATTTATTCATAACTAAAGATGAACGGAAATTATTTTAACAAATATTGATAATGGAAATGGTTTTTGGATCAGATCGTTGATATATTTGGAATAACCTCGGATGTTAAATCAATATTTTTGGGACAGTTATTATGGGCAGGCAAAGACAATCAGTAGGTATGTCGAATAAAATTGGTGCTAATAATGATAGAACATATGTTAAAAAAACATAACACCTGTACCTACCTATAGTAGGATGATTTTCTCGAAGGGTTAATCAGATTCCTAGGGGGAAACAATATTGTCATAATCCACAAAGTACTACTCACAAGCGTGGCTCCCTGATTATCCCTGCGCTCATCCAAATCCATGCTGCCCTTCACTAGTTCATCGACATCCCTCAACATCTTCATTTCAGTGTTAGCTCTCGTATCATCTATAAGCCTTTGCGTGACGCCTCTAGCTGCCATTTCACTCTCTATCGCGTCTAAGGTCCGTTCTTCTTCACAGATGTCATAAGGCATGTTTCCGTCGCCATTGACAGCAAGGAGGTTCGCGCCTCTTTGGATAAGTATTCGAACGAGGTTGAGGTTTCCGCAGGTGGCTGCAGCATGTAAAGGGGTCCACTTCTCGCTGTCCTCGGCGTTGACGTTGGCGCCGTGGTCGAGTAGAAGCCGCATCATGGCTTCGTTGTTGTCTATGCAGCATTGGTGTAGAGCGGTTAAACCATCCTCGTTCGTCGCGTCTGGCGTCACGCCGCGTGACAGTAACCGTCGCACTGGAATTTTATGGTTGGATGTTAGGTTTTATTACATAAAAGGAAGAATTGGAATTTGGGTCAAAGGAAAATCAGGTTTCTTATACTTAATACAGTAATGATGTCAGTAAGAGAATATTTTTGGATGAAGGGCTTGAATAGGCTTTCAGAAACCGATTTTTTTATCTATACTAATAATATGAAAAGGTAAGATTTATTTGTAAGTATTCAAGCGGAGCCGTAGGCACAGAATACATAATAGTACAGAAGGGACACTCCCTTCCCCGCGCTCATATTAAATACCGCACCTCACCCCGCACTTCGAGGTATTTGTCGTCGACACTTGAGCAATGGCTCGCGCTCGTATTAGTCGTCGTTCGGTTTTCGCGACGCAGACCGTTGCACTTTCCGCGCCATTTTTTAGGCTACGATAACCCTACTAGAGTTTACGCACACATTTGCACGTGCACGTCGTGCACAAACGTTATTTGTTTATGTAGTAGTAATAGGTAATTATTTTGCGGGCGTTGTATGGAGTGTCCGAGGTGTGCCGTAGGCAAAGCAAATTTTTTAGGGTTCCGAAGGGTACAAAAACGGGATCCTATTACTAAGAATCTACTGTCCGTCCGTCCGTCTGTCTGCCACTAGGTTGTATCTCATGAATCGGTATAGCTAAAAACAGAATAATAACGAGATTTTTTGCCGTTTTCGGTTTTAGTTCGGTACGTTTTGGTGCCCTTGTGCAAGTTGATACTATATACCAAGATGATATTGACTCGCAATTGGCCAGTTTTTTATATAATTAACTAGCTGTTGCCCGCGACCTAAACTATTACAAGGGTTTTAATTTTATTGAAGGGAATCCTAATTTATTTTCTAAAATAATAGTATGATAAGTTCAGCCTTTTGGGACATTAGCGGAACAAACAGACAATTAAACTTTATTGGTTAGTAATTATATGCAACAAATAGCTTTGTTTACATGTATTCCCTACAAATATAATCGTAAACGCAAATTAAAATAACCATCAACGATTGTAGTACGATTCCATGTGAAACATCATTAATTATGCTGTCATACTCAAATGACATCATAAACGATTCAAGAACTTGAACTCCGCTATTTCTAATCGTTGTATTATGAGAGTGAAAACGTAGTAATACTAGCAAACAAGTGGAATTACAATTTCACAGAAAGTAAGCAATATCATACCAACTCGCACTGGGCCCGCGTGGTAGATTATAGCCCATCCCTCTCCTAGAGAGGAGGCCTGAGTCCCTGCAGTGGGAACATTATAGGCTGATGATGAAGCAATATCATCATCATTGTCCTACCCTTATCCCAATCTATTTGGGGTTGGCCGCAAGATGTCTTCTTCTTCCATATTTTTCTATTACTCGTTATCTCAGTAGTCACCTCCTTTCTAGTCATATCACCACTACATGTTATAAAACAAAGTCCTCTGCCGCGTCTGTCTGTCTGTTCGCGATAAACTCAAAAAGTATAACTGCACCGATTTGAATGCTATTTTCCCGAATTTATAGAGTGGTTCTCGAGGAAGGTTTTAGTATATAATTTGACCGAAATACACGCAGGTGAAGCCGCGGGCATCAGCTAGTTTAGGTAATAAATGTACAAAAAGTTAGCACAGTTGTAGTCATTAGGGCTTTGCTAACAATCTTATATTGTGCGTAATTGGCCGAGCAATAACAACAATAATGTCGCTTTTATTGAGTTTATTTATGAAACTGCGCCGCTGTCACCTGACCAATCAAGAACAGATGTTTATTATCGTTGCAACTCCACATATTATGTTTCCAACGTGTGTAAGTATTGTCCAAGAAGTTACACCTATTCTTTCTTTAATGTATTTATCTTGTATCCTTCTTCTGGCGCCTCTACAATTACTGAAGATTGACCATTGATTCCTTTTATTTCTACATTCCATTATCTAAAAATTGCATACAATTCTCAGGTATGTTGATACGTCAGGGCCACGTAATCCCTCGAATCTATTACTCACCCTAAGTACCTCAACAAATTGATTAATATGGCACAAGCAGTACTTTTGCTGTGACCTTTACAGAGTTCTCATTCACTACAGTATAAGTTATTATCAGGGCTAAGGTGTCGTAATCGGCACAGGTGCGAACCTTGTGCGACTCAAAACATGCATTACTCAGACGTGCAAAACTCGGCTTAAGTTCCGTTACAGCTACAAATTACTGTAGATACAACATAATTGCTTGTCACTTAGTAAACGTTTAAAATGTTTAAACGTTCTAAAATTAGTCGTGAGAGGTAAGCGATAACGGGCAGAATTTATAGCGCGGATGTCAGAAAAGCCGCGGACGAGAGGAAACTTTTCTTATTATGTTTGGATCAGCTTTCAGCCTAGGTAAATACAGGCTGAAATAATGTCAATATTTCACATGGATCGACCGAGATTTGGCTTTACGCCAGCGTACCGATACCTATGCAAGCACGTTTTCACCATCTTCAATGACTTTATAATTTTCCGTAGACCTTCAAAAAGGTCATACGCACTTTATTAATTATTATACTACTACATAATTAACAATTCGAATTAACAGATATACATATTTGAATGTCGACTCATAACATAACGGTTTTAAATAAAACTGTGGTATAAGTAATAGAAGAACCATCAATAAAACGTGATAATAATATTGAGCACAATTTACCTTCATCTATATCGTTTCTGGCCGCAGCTTCCAGCAACATCACGCTATCACTAAAGTATATGCTCCGCTTGTTGCTCTTCTCCCGTTTCGCTCGCGACCGCATCCACTCTTTTTCTCGTTGCTGCCATAGTTTTAGCTGCTGCATGCGTCGTCTGAAGTTAAAGTAAACAAGGTTTGAATGAGAAAAATATGCAGGGAATGTCGCTCACGTGTTTAGTATTTACTTTATAACAGGATGGAAAAGTCAATACAATAAACTGGATACCTGAAGTAGCTTGTAAGAGAAAAATGTGAGTGCTTTAACACTTGATAACTGAAAGACCACAACACAACACAGAAGGCTTCTAACAGGCAGACTAACACAAGTGTTGTGATTTGCTTGTCAATTCGTATATCAGTCCACCAATCACGGCATTTAACATCACTGTGACAGTTCGTCTCTTACAGAAAACTTTCAATTTATTTATTTATTATTGACGTTGGTTATTAGCACTCATTATGTATGAATTTGTAAAGTGGTTCAGTGTCGTGTTTTGTTCATAAACGGCGAGCGATCGACCTCCATGCCGCCGCGGCGCCTGACGCCCACTTGACGCGAAATTCAATATAGCTTTTATGGATTTATTCTTACTTCATTGGCAATTTATTACGATGTTTGCAGAATAAATTGGTGTGAAATGAATTCATAATAATAGGTTTATCTTTCGCAAAACTCTATTCATAAACGGGCAATCTCCTTGATAGGCACCTACTTCAAAGTACGCAAAATTCTTTGAAATGCTAGGGGATTTTCCATGTGCATGTTTAAGTATAATAAAATACTACAGACATAGTAGACAGTACGTAGTACGTTAGAATAAACCAGATAGAGACAGATTTTACATGATCTGATCGGCCAGGACTCGGATTATCAAATGAAACGGCTATATTTGCTGCCAGTTAAGATGTCAATAGTGGTCATGCATGGCCTTTCCCTTATATATCTCTTCGTATACGAACCAAATCAAATGCAAACCAACAAACCAACATTTTTCATTAGAAAAAATGTTCAAGATTACGATAGATTCACGACATGAACAGGCTTATTTTAGATTTCAAAGTTGAGAACTTTAATAAATGTTAAATAAATAAATAAATGTTAGGTTCAATGACCGCTATTGACATCTTAAATGGCAGAAACTATAACATCTTACATCACTTAGTGAACAGCGTAGGTAGATTTTTCACAATCAGCAGTTAAAAAAATCTTGCCTCGATTCAAATTTCCAAAACAATTCAATTTAAACCCTTAGTTGTCGGTGTCAAAATTCTTGCAAATTATGTCTAGTCTCACCCATTTTTAGGAATGCATTATATTACAATAGGGGATCGGACTGGGTCAAAATAATATGATTCTGTTTAGTCCGTAAGTTAGATTATCGAAAAATATTGAATACGTGTTTTTTGTTTTATCAAATCAATAAAAAATGACGAAGATAAAACGCGTCAAAGATCTTGGAGTGGGGCTTGAAACGTCACTTGTGTCGTCAAAATGTACTATCATATGACGTCACACGAGTTTTCGAGGCACTGTATCGTCTTCATTTTAAGTTTACTTGAAAAAAGAAAAAATACGTGTCCAATAATTTTTGGAAATCTATCTGACGGACTAATTAGTTTTTTTTTGTCCGATCCCCTATTATGTAGTCGGCGCGGCGCTACAACTGCTCTCTGCCCTAGTCCCATGTTACATGGGGTCGGCGCAACACGTTTTCGTTGTCCATTCTCCCCAGGGCCTGGGCCTGCAGTCTCTACACTAATAACGACGCTACGAATGTCGCTAAGTCGTAAAATCGTAAACTTTCTTTAATAGATTTTCAACCTTATGCTGTTAAATTAAAGCTGAAAATCTATTACAGAAAGTTTACGATTTCTCGGCTTAACGACATTCGTAGCGTCGTTATTAGTGTAGAGACTGCAGGCCCTGCAGTCTCTACACTAATTACAGCGCTACGAATGTCGTAAAATCGTAAATTCGTAAACTTTCCTTAATAGATTTTCAACCTTATGCCGTTGAAATAAAGCCGAAAATCTATTAACGAAATTTGACATCGATACGGCTCAGCGACATTCGTAGCACTGTTATTAGTGTAGAGACTGCAGGGCCTGGTAACCGTCACGCTATCATTCACACCCTTTCATCTCCCGGCCCCCGACTTATATGGTAATAGTAGGAACAGAGGGGTTTTAAGGTAAAATATACCATAATTTATGTACAGTGCGATCAAATTATCTTGGCAGCTCTGAACATAGGCTTTGCGAAATTTTACGCATGTAAACTTGGGAATAAAACTGTTATTGCCAGATAAACCAATACTTAAACGATCAGAAAATATCTAATTTAAACAGTGATAAATACAAATAAAATAAATATCATAACACTTTTAAACATTCGTTGTAACAAAATGACCTGCACGAAGTTCGGAGCTGCCAAGATAATTTGATCGCACTGTAACAGTTGCGTCATAGTATAAAGAAGGGAAGTAGGGTATCTTCATACAAACGCACCGCGCGCGGCTTGTATGTGTGCGCCTAGTATCTTTACGGTCGCCGCACGCACACTCAAACAAAATCTCGCTGCATTTCGCACTGAGCCAGTCAAGGTTAACACCGCACAAGGTTCGCGCGACGCACGGCTTTTCGGCACCGCTAAGTACCTAAATGAAAAATGTCTGATAATCGCAGGAGAAGTTATTGCTGTGTGTTTGGGTGTCTAAATAATTCATAGATTCCAGAGTTGAGTATGTTCAGATTACCTACTTATTTTTTTGTTGTTGGTATTAGTTTTCTATCAGACAGACGAAGTAGGCAGGCCTACTTTCCCACTAGAATGTATTAGGTAGGTAGGTACTTTTGATGATATGCCGCTATTGCTTTGTTTACGTTTAGTCATGCCGATTTCCCAGCATTGTAGGTAGGTATAGTAACTAAGTATGTACCTACTATCTGTATTATTTTATGTTGGTTTAGTCAAAAGTAAAAACATATATATTGTTCTTTATGTGCAAAAATACTACATTATGCCTATTAAAAAGTAAACAAAAAAAACTGACAAGTATATACTAAGTAAATAATTTAAACAAGCTCTTACGCCCAAATACTCAAACGTCACTCAATTATAAGTAACCCTCAAAACTCCTGCTATCTCTGTCACTCTGCGTTAAAGTAACAAAGACAGCACGAGATTTAAGTGCAACTTAAAGTTGAGTGACGTTTGAGTATTTGGGCGTTAGTCTATAAACTATAAATCTTTGTTGGTCCTCTTTTTAGGCAAAAGCCTTTTTATTCCGAAACTATTAGGACTACATAGTTGAAACTTGGTAAGTAGATGTATGCTGTGAACCGCCTTACGATATTTTTACAAAAAAAATAAAAATAATGTAGGTAGTATGCTGTACATCTCAATGAAACTCAGACAACACAAATAAAAAAATATACAACTTCCCGGCCCTTGCCAATTTTTAGGCACTGTATTAAAATTTAGCTGAAAGTGACAACCCTGACACATGCAAGTACGGTAGGTAATTATGTCGCGGATTGGGCCGGAGATGCTCTACTTCCCTTCTTTATACTATGGTTGCGTCTTATTTTCGTTAGCTCGTTCAATCTTGACATGCCTGTGTATTTCAAAATGATAGCAAGCAATGTACGATACGAGACCACACGAACGCCTAGATACCGTGGCTTATTTTCGTAATCCATTTTATTCGTGACACCTATTCCCACATGGGTTCATATTCATATTTTAACAGTAAACTGTCATGCAATCATAAAAAGTGAAAACAAGGTTTCACTTTACATTATATATACGTTTCATAATATTGTACGGTAAGCAATGGCAATGAAATACTTCCTGAGTTTTAATGCCATAATGAAGTTAATAAACTTTATCTTGGTCTGTTTCCGTTTATTGATCGTTAAGCTCGCAGCTCGACTGACAATACGCTAGCACTTTGGGTAGTTAAGTGTCATTCTACTCTGAATCATTAAGTGCAAGATAAAGAAAGATTAAAATTAGAACAAAGAAGCAAACTCCATAAATCACTGTCTGTTTATGAGGATAGTGCACAAAGACTGCCATAAAAACGTATCAAAAGCAGACGCCTTTTATTTTTTAAACTACCGTATAATCGGAAGTAGCCGTGCACGTTTGATTCTGATATCTGTTATCACACGTGAGCTAACTCCGTTAATCTCGCTGACGTCGGCGGCAGGTAGGGGATTAACTATGTACCTATACGGCAACGCAAACAGAACTCGCGAGCTCATGAAGTCAGTCAGATATTCTCGTGTTGACACAGATCCATACATAGCACCTATCGACTGATATATGCTAAAGAGTGTGCACACATACAACAATAATACTATGTGTGTATGTTGCGATACAATATCACCTGGAAGAATAGCTGTCAATATGCATTTTTTTTAAAGCGAATCCTAACTAAATTGGCGGACAGATCGAGAAAATAAGCTTGTATCGGTAAAGTGACACCAAATCAATATTTAAGTAACTCTTAGAATACAATAAAACTGTAAGCCAATCCACATAATGGAAAGTAAGAAACTTACTTCTCCAAGTTAATTTTAATGCATACTTTCCAATATGTGTATGCCTGCTCTTTACTCTTAGTTAATTTTAGTTTATCTCGAAACATTTTAATGGTCTTCACGATTTACAAATCTGACATCACGTACTTTATTTGGATAAAAGGATACCTAACAATTATTCATCATTCAAGAAATAATTTTGAATAAACTTTGTTTCATTATACCTACAGTATTTCTTAAATCCTAAAGTAGGTATTTAATAACAAGTACCTACTTTCGAAAGTTAAAAGGGAAAGTAAGCCTTCATTGTGTGTCCTAAATAGCCCTTCAGATGGATATAAAAATACTACTCAGAATCACTTATCTGAAGGCTCAATATCACAATAATCTGTTGAACAACATATGTATAAACCCTTCAGCCAAGCTAAATCCATACATCAACTGATATCTGTGACTGGCATCTTCGATGATAACAAAAGTAATAGACATTTATTTCTATCGATGTTATATTACTGTTTTTAATCAAACATACATAAAAAATAATGTCAATGCTACTTATTTTAATCAAACTTATCAAGATTACATTTAGTCACAAAGTCACAATTACATTAAAATTATGATAGTCACAATATGTAATTATCATAAATAGTATTATAATCTTAGCTACTTTAAATATTCGTTTTCAAGGATTGATATTGAATTCATAACATAAAAAGGTCCAAGAGTTGTCATTTTAGATTATCCATGCTGCCTTAGAAGTTCCAGAATACATGCTATGAACACAAGGAATGCTTTCCACAACATTAAACCTAATTTCATGCCAAATGTACAGCTCTTAAGATAAATTCTTTTACTTATGAGAAACTACTCATATTCATTTGTTGAATTTCATTCTTCTTAAAATATTGATTTTATGTATAACTCATGGTATTTTCGTTCAATATTTTAATGCCTGGTTATTTCACAATCTGACCTTTATAAAGCTCAGACGCAGATACCTACAGGATTTAATTTAGAGAAGGGTAATTTTTGCGTGATTTTGCCGAGTGTACGACTAAACGCCGACAGACTGAACACCGACAAGACTTTACTTCGACGGGACTTTACGCCGACAAGACACTTCGCCGACAGGACTCTTCCCCGACAGGGCTCATCAGCGACGCAAGTTATCTCCGATAATTAGATCAGGAACACTCAGTGGAAGAAGGCCACCAATGACAACATAGCGTAACATCACGCCCTTAATCCTCAAAGGGTTAGGCCCCCCCGTCGGGGAAACCGCGACTTACGAAGAGTAGGTCGTGGGTTCGAACCCAGGCAGGCACATTACTTTGTGTAATTTATTTCATCACCGCTGCTCTCAAAACGGTGAAGGAAAACATTGTGAGGAAACCGGCATGTCTTAGAACCAAAAAATTCGAAGACATGTGACATCTACCAATCCGCATTGGGCCCGCGTGGTAGATTATAGCTCATTCCCTCCTAAAGAGAGGAGGCCTGTGTCCCAGCAGTGGGAACATTAATAGGCTGTTGATGATGAATCAACGGAATCAGGCGTTACTTTGCGGTACAGAAATAACTAGAATATTTAGATCTAATTTCGCATGCGGCACCGCCCTTCCACTCGCAATAGGGGATCTGACTGACTCAAAAAATATGATTCTGTTTAGTCCGTCAGTTAGAATATCGAAAAAAATTGGATACGTGTTTTTTGTTTTATCAAATTAATACGTGACAAGTGTTCGAAACACTGTATTGTTTTCATTATTTGTTTACGTGAAAAAATAAAAAATATGTGTTTAATATTGTTTGAAAATCTACCCGAGGGACTATAGTTTTTTTTTGTCCGAGTCCCTATTATACCTATGTACAATTGTACAAATGTTCAGGGGTGGTTTGCAGCAATTGCCCCCCCCCCCCTCCCCCCTGTGTTTAAGCTCCTCCAGATAAAGCTAATCTCTCGGGCTTATTTAATTAAATATTTTGTGAAAGAAGGTCAAGCTTGCTTACACTCTCGTGTTTTAATATGAGAAGGAAAACCAACATCTTGTAAGTAGAATAATCTCAAACGAAATAAGATGGATAAAACAATACATTAAAATTCAATCAAAACTGGTAAATCCCACATATAATGAGAAGATAATTAAGATCAATTATATTACAGATAGGTACCTATTTATTATACCTACAGCATATTTTATATCGTGTTTATGCATAAGATTATACAGTTAATATGGTATGATTTTCCTTATGGCAAGTTATAGCTGCACTGAGTAAAATGCAAGATCATTATTTGCAAAAGATTGTATGAGTGTTTCCAAGTAAGACCTAAAAATTAATGTTTTTTTTTGTGTATTTTATTAAGGCATGTATTTAAACCGTTATCTGTATATTCCCTTTTTTCGAACAAAATATTTTAAAGTTACACCAAAAATACTGACTTGCACACAAATTATCTCAAATTATGCACACTAAAGAAATCAAATTTAGTATCCTTTTTAATGGCATTTGCAGAACTCTTTTACTGAACGAATAACTATTATCAAAATAGTATATCTAATAATTCTTTAGTCTAACAAACATTTTAAAACTTTTTTAAGGAAAACCTACACCTGATTTACTTTTAGGAACATCGTTTATTCTAACTGACAACACCGCGCGCCATTTTCTCGTTCTCTCTGTCACTCATACAAGCAACGCATGTACTCCGTGACGCGCGCTCGCTTCGCTCGCATATTAAATAACACTAATATCTTCTGTCCCCGAAGTGCCGGGCCTCCGCCGGCCTCCTTCGTCGGTCTACGGCCCGGTGCCCATGCCGCCCATAAAGGACACTGTCGCGAGACGTTCGTATTAGATATCAGTTTTAGAAATTCCGTTGTAAGATTGTACAATTTAGAGTGCAAGTTAGTATTTTTGATAAGCAATTAGTATTTTTGTTTTACAAATCATATATCCGATGTACTAACTACATTTTTGGTGTGAATTCGATAAAAAAGGTCATCTCGTTTTGTGTGATTTTTTAGACTTTTTTGTAGGACATGTTTAGTTAATCAATTGGTTTTTTTGGCATGCATTCAGTTAATTAGTGGAGTTACCTAGTGTGCTGAAAAATTAAAAAGATGTGCATTTAAATATAACCCTTTTATTAAGTACTAACATAGGCTAAGTTATATTGTTACTAACACAGTGCACCTCTCTGTAGTCTGATTAAAAAATAAATTATTATAAAAATAAAATAATATCAATACTATGCAATAAATCAAAGTTCATGAGTGTCTTCCAACAAAAAATATTTCCTACTGCCAAATCAACTCTAGACCATCATTCAAGTATAACAAGTTTTGAAACAAGATTCAAAGTCTAGAGACATAATGTTGAAGTTAGGTAGGCACATGAAGTCGAGACAATTTGAACAACATAATAATATACTGTAGTGCAAATAATTAAGCAGTTGTAGGGTTTCTGTACCAATCAATTTGATTGAACATTTGAGTAGGGACAAGTTAGAATGGAAACTTTAGTTTCAGATTATTCATCCAGTTTAGTTTAACGGGGCTTTTATTGCACTTAGCCTCTTGATTGGGCCATTGTGCGACTTATTCATCCAGTAAGCAATATCCTGACAAAAACTTTTATCAAGGATTCAATTCATAATTGAAACTATAAACAAATAATAAATAAATGAAAAGCTTAATTGGTCAAGAGAAGCTGAATAACACTAGCCGTTGTGGGGACTAGTCTCATTGCCTTACAAGATAAATAGGAAGTAAGGCATACATGCAATAATATTGTAATAGTATATTATTATTAAGCCTTTATTGCCAACACATGTAATATATAATTATTGGTTAATAAATTAAAAAAAACTGGTTTTCCATAAAAGTATACATGTACATCAAAATGTTGGTAATCTAGAATTTTTAACTGAATCCATATTACAGATGTCCCTTGCATTTGCATTGAAAAAAAGATGTTTGATGTTAAACCCCAAATTATGTGGTATCAGCACAGGATAATAACGAAAATGGAGCAAATTGTAATAAACAACAATTACCTGCGGGCTAGGTGGAGCCTCTCCTGTGTGGTGAGGTGTTCCACCTGTGCCATCTCAGACACCAAGTCTGAGTGCTCCATCTTGTTCGCAATCTGGAAATTTACACATGATTCACAATCCTGAAATTCACTGTTTCACATTTTGAAAAAGCCACTTAATTGTAGTCGACTTACAGGCATCCTGGCCTGGATTTTCCCAACTATGTTGGTGACGGCTTCTAATATAACCAAATGTAGTTAAATGTCAGTATTTTACATTGAGTAACTGCCTATCTGATCATCACAGCATAATTATATTGAGACTTCCAGTCATTTTATTAAAGAGTTAGTCATAACACAGTTTATTTGGCATTCCAGTAAGCTTTGCTATATTTATACTCATTTACCTACTTATTGATAATCTTTAAATCTCACATCAACTTATAACAAGGAATGTAAATCTACTCATTTTATCATCTTTATCTACATGTTTTTCATAAGATTTGACTTTTAATTTCAAAGCTGTGTGGTATTTATGCTAACTGATAAGTTTTTAAATAAAACATTTGAAAACCCCAACTATTTTCACTAGCACAGTAGTGCTATTGGTACTCAAGATTTGAAGAAGTAAATAAGAACGTCGCAAAGGTAATGTACTCATCAAACTTATTGATATCTGACAACAATCTGATAAGATAACAGCCTAAGCATTTGATGACAGTATAGTAAGAATTTGGAAACTTCGCCTGTGAACGGTAGAAGATAGTAAAACTTTCCTTAGCAATCAGACAAAAATGTATTTCTCTATATTACAACAAATATTTTAGTTTTAAAAACAAACTGACAGTTTAGAAAGGCACTTGGTTTCTACAACCTAAATCAACTTTGCAGGTCAACATGATATCTTAACAACTTTTGCGGGAGAAACTATACACTATACTTATTTATTCTAAAATATTTTTCACGCTACTTACCGCTGTTCTAGTTTATTACAAATCGTAAGTATGTTTCATTCTTTTATTGATGTATTTGCCACACATGTTAAACAGATTGAAGTAAAGGGAGTCATTAATACACATACATATTATTGATTCTTGGAGCTAATTGAAATCCATTGTGTGAGGGAAATTTACTGTTACATTCTATTTTCCGTTATTTTTCATGAAAATAAGAAACAAGGAGAAAATCACAAGACGGCTAGCGAACGAGCGGATGGGTTTAGTTTTTTGGTGACTTGAAAACCTTGACTTGAATACCCGCACTTTGGCGCGAAATCGATTTAAAACTTCACATTTTACGTTAAATGTAAAAAGAAATTGAAATAATTTAAAATAATGTGGATATTTTCTACAATATTCAAACAAGTTAAATGGTCGGTTCGGCCATGTAGATTGAAAAAAAACAAAACCTTCTTATGGCTGTATGACACAACTTGCTTGCTTGAACTAGTTCTCACAGTGCGCGGCAGATGGCGACTAGTGCGCAATTAATTTGCAGCGGTAGTTTTGAAAAGATTAACAATTTTGCAGGTTTCATGCATGTTTCATGAATGAAAACAAATTTATATTTCTTCCATCAACGCAATCGATATTCGATTGCGTTGATGGAAGAAATATAAATTTTGTCCAAGAACTAAATCCTATTTATCTTGGTTGATGGTTGTTTTTGAATTGAATATTAGGTTTTTGTGTAGTTCGAGTCCGTGTTTGAAAGTTACCAAATCTCTTCAGGAATCGGTGTTATAGACTTTAACTCTGGACTCAGTGTAAATAGTAAATATGGGTACGTCGTCTTGAACACTGAACAATCCAACTCTCATTTTCAATTTATTTCAGATTAAAGAGGAAAAGTCACACTCTGCCATGTCAAACTAATAGGTACCTACCCTTTGCAGGTAACGGCATTCATGACACTGATCACATTAAAAAACAGGAAGGTCGCAGTTGTAGATCGTTCTTAGATAATAAAACAAGGAACAGGTAACTCTCAAATGTGATTTTTATTTCAATTTTATATCTATTTTACTACTATAATACAGTTTTAACAATTATTTAGTACAAAAGAAAACCACAATATTATCAATCAATGAGCGGTGTAGATATACTACGCTAGGCACTATTATTCTTATCAATTGACACACCATAATCCCTTTTATACAAAGCTTGCTTATAGTAGAGTACCTACCTAGAATTGTTTGATTTTATTATAGCTAGGTAGATATTTACCTATCAATACCAGTTTTTGCACCTTTTTTATTAGACAGCATGGCGGTGTTCAAAGGGTTCTTTTTGATGATCATCTTTGAACTAATTAACTAACAGAATCAGCGGTTAATTTAATTAAAGTAGGTATTTAACATGGGTACATAATATACATAACACAGCCACAAACAATTATAATAACAGAATAATTTAATTCAATAAGTAGGTAGGTAGTTAGGTACGTCTGATTCCTGAAGGAATTTACGCAGGTACCTTTATTCCAGACCATAGTTTTTATTATTAGGTATACCTAAGTGGGTACCTTATTAGATTTGGTCGTATATCATAGCACATATTGTTTTTTATATAGCGTTGTGCAGACGATAAGCAATTTGTCCACGGATAGGTACTGTGCAACAACTAGGTACCTAAACAGACGTCAACCATCACCATCTGCCTAGCCTTTTTCCAATTTCGTTGGGGTAGGCTTCCAGTATTTAAGAGTGACTAACTATCTGAGCTCTATACAACCCAGTACCCAGTGGTACTGGGTAATACGATTGGACTGGGTGATACCCCTTGGTAAGCCTGGTTCTCAGACTGAAGACCATGACGGCACGGTTGGTGCAGTGGCTGAGCGATTGGACTGCTGTGCTACGTATCGCGGGTTCGATCCTCGCACGGAACAAATATCTGTAATTCTGTATGGCCTACAGATAGTTGTTTCGGGTCTGGGTATTTGTGTATGTGAGTTTAAATGTTTGTGAACGCACCCGCGACACGGGAGAAATTCCTAGTGTGGGGCAACGTTTCCTTTAAAAAAAAAGACCTTCCGGCTACTGACTGCCTGTAACGACCGTCAAAGACCTACAAATGACAGCTGATACCAACTGCATATCCGTGTCTACCGAGGCACAAAGTAAACTAAATAATGTAATGGATGGTCTTCTGTTGAGAGTTTGGTCAATTGACAGAATCAAACCTCGACCTCATTCTACTTCATACTTTATTTTTTTTGTTATAAATAGTTTAAAAAGTTGGCAACGTCATGTGACAGCATCAAAGCGAAATAGAATGGCGAAAAGAAAATGTGCTCCGAATTGTTAATCTTGTTTGTTTAAGAGAGTTTGGTTTCACAAGTAGTGTCAAAATATTCAAAAGGTACTTTTTTGAAGCACTTGAATAAAAGAAACATTTGTCAACTTTGGACTGAGTTTATTTGCAACAACAAACCCAAACCCACCCAAATTAACAACAGGTTATGGGCCCAGGGCAGCTGTGAAAGGGTTTTGTTGGAAGCAAGGCCAGGAAAGCGACGGTGAAGTCGAGAAAGCAGTCCAAAACGTCAGAACAAGCAAGGCAGTCATCGCACAGCAAGTCAACGTTTAAAAAAAACGTACACGCAAGTCGCTTAAGTCAGAAAATCGCCACGAAAGGTTGTAAATTCATTTTGTTCATTTAATAAAATTGTCAGAAGTCAGTCAAAGCAAAATGGATACTGTAAGATCTCAGTTGGAGATGTTAAGTGAAGACAGTCAGGGAAATGTCAATTTCATTTCATGGCGATTTAAACTAAATCTAGCACTTAAGAATAAAGAACTGTATGATATTGTGTCAGGCACGAAAGTCAAACCAGCATGTGCTACGTCAGAAGCAACCGATTCAGCTTGGATCAAGAAAGATGTTGAAGCTCAAACGTTGATAGGTTTAAATGTAAACAGTAAGATAGCTAACAAAATTGCAAATTGTAAAACTGCCAAAGACATGATGGACAAATTAGTTAGTTTATATGGCACAAAGACTGATGTAACTTTAGAAACGTCCCGAATCAAATTCTTTACCTTTGAGTATGATGAAAGCAAGTCAGCAATAGAGAATTGTATGGAGATTATGGATTTGGCTGAAGAAGTGTCAACTGAAGAAGATCCTATGAGAGAAAGTTGGGTCATGACGAGGATCTTGAGTGTCTTACCAGCAAAATTGGCACATTTCAGAACAGCATGGAATAACGTGACGGGACCTACAAAGAACTTCTCGAACTCTCATTGAACGTCTAAGACTTGAGGACGAGCAACTTAAGGAACCAACGATAAACGCAGAGGGCAGTACCAACAACGCTCTCATGACAAGACGTGAGAAACAAGGACAGTCGTCAAGCAAGCATGACAAGTCACAGTTCGCATGTTACAAATGTGGGAAGAAAGGTCACGTGATCAAGGAGTGCAGAGGAAAGGCATGTCAGAAATACATCGAGTATTGCAAGAAGAAATACTCATGCAACAATTGCAAGCAGAAAGGACATTTCGCAAAGGACTGTCCATCCCGAGAAGAAGGAAATAAGCCAGAAAATGGAAAACCACCCAAGAGGGCCTTTTTGACCACAGCACTCTCGACAATGGACAATGACATCTCGCAAGACAGGGCAACTTCATGGTATCAAGACTGTGGAGCCAGCCAACATATGACGTCTCATCGAGAATGGTTTATACAGCTTGCAGAGCTGGACGAGCCAATTCCAATTGTGATCGGAGACTCAAGCAGGCTAGATGGTGTTGCAGTCGGCAACATTGAGATGGAGGCTTTTGATGGTCATAAGTGGTATCCAGTGGTACTTGAAGATGTGATCTACGTACCAAATCTCAACTTTAATCTTTTCTCAGTAAGTCAGATGCTGGACAAGGGACATGTACAGAAGGCAAATGGAAACGAGTCAACATTCTACTGTCAGGATAGCAAGGAGATTGTGGCAATAGCAAGACGCAAAGGAAATCTGTACAAAATGATGCTCAGGAGAGAAGAAGAGACAAGTTTGATGGTCCAGTCGATCAAAGTATGGCATGAAAGACTCGCCCATCAGAACGTGAAGTATGTGAGGGATATACTGAAAAGGAAAGAGATCAAGTGTGTTGATGACTGGAATAATTATGTGTGCACAGGGTGCTCATATGGCAAGCAACATCGATCCGCACATCCGAACAATCCCAAGACAGCCCAGCAGCCATTAGATCTTGTGCATGTCGATACCGGCGAGATGAACATCCCATCTCTAGGAGGATCAAAGTATTGGCTCATGCTGAAGGACGATTTCTCTCACTACCGAAGCTGTTACTTTATGAAGACGAAAAGTGAGGCTCCAGAGAAAATTGCAAGCTACCTGAGACTTGTGGAAAATCAACTAGGGAGGAGAGTGAAGAGTCTGAGATCAGATAACGGCACGGAACTGAAGAATGCAAAAACAAAAGAGATGATGGACAAGTTGGGAATCCTTCACACCTTTACGAATGCATATACGCCAGAACAAAACGGAAGGGTTGAAAGAGAAATGAGAACGATTGTCGAGGCAGCCAGGGCAGCGATACATGCAGATGGTTTGGACGAGAGACTATGGGCAGAGGCAATGAACCACGTGATCTTCACGATCAATCAGACAGGAACCAGCAACGTACCAGGAAAGAGTCCAGCAGAATTGTGGTTTGGAAGGAAAATAAAGATTGAAAAACTGCGACCTTTTGGATGCGAATGTTATGTGCTGACTCAAGCACAGAAGAGAGGTAAGATTAATAGAAAATCAGAAAAGGGAATTCTGGTTGGATATGACATTGATTCACCCTGCTACAGGATTTATATGAAAGAGAAAAGAGAGGTCATCAGTTCAGACAATGTAATCTTCGACGAGGAAAAGATACTACAAAGACAAGGCACTGAATTTGAGACATCGGCAACAGAGGGCACACCTGAGAAGCAAGAAGAAAGCAGCAGCGAGTCAGACGAAGAAGAGGACAACTGGACGACTGGAGAAAGTGCTGAAGAGGCAAGTGACAACGAAAGTGGGACACAACCGCCAGAAGAAGAGCCAGGAACGAGAATTTTGCGAGATCGTAGAACTTTGCAACCACCACCGAGACTGAGAGATTGCGTACTTGACACCAGACGTGGAGGAAAGAGCGCAAAAGTAGCCATGATTGGTGAAACTGAAGACATCCCGGTGAGTGAGGCACTCAAAGATGAGAAGTGGAGACAGGCAATGCAGGAGGAGTACGACTCGCTAATAGAAATGAAAACTTGGGAACTGGTGGACTGTCCTGAAGGAGTGAAACCTATCACATGTCGGTGGGTACTTCGACAGAAGGTAGACGGAAGATACAAGGCCAGACTCGTTGCAAGAGGATTTGAACAGAAGGAAGGAGTGGATTACGCGGAAACATTCAGCCCAGTAGCCCGCCATGCATCGATTCGACTACTACTAAGTCATGCAGCGTCAGAGAAAATGAAGCTGGTATCGTTCGATGTGAAAACGGCATTCTTGTATGGAAACCTGGAGCAAGTCATCTATATGAACCAGCCAGAAGGGTTTGACGATGGATCAGGGAAAGTTTGCAAGTTGGAAAAGAGTCTTTACGGGCTCAAACAAGCTCCAAGGATGTGGAACGAGAGGGTAACCACACATTTTGAAAAGAAGATTGGTCTGATCAACACAGATGACGACCCGTGTATTTACTACAACAAGGGCAAGAGCATTATGCTCTCACTCTTCGTGGATGATAGATTGATAGCTGGGAAGAATGAAAAGGAAATGTACAGACTCTTGGGAGAGATAAGCAAGGAATTTCAGATCACATATAGTAAGAAAGCACAGGATAAGTTAACGTACTTGGGCATGGAAATCAAGATCGACAAAGATGGTATCTTTGTGAATCAGCCTCGTTATACGGAGAAGATCTTGAGAAAGATGAAACTCGAGCAGTGCAACCCAGCATCCACACCCATTGAACTAGGAATGATTACCAAGAAGACAGACTTCAAGAACGACGAGGCACTCCCGGCGAACAACAACTATCGCGAGGCGATAGGAAGTTTACTGTACCTAGCTACAATAACTCGGCCAGACATTAGCTTCGCCGTGAACTACCTCAGTCGATTCTGCAACAAGCCCATGAAAAGAAGCCATCAGGCGATGGTGAAACGTGTGTTCCAGTACTTGAGAGGAACAGCGACAGCAGGAATCTACTTCGGAGGAGGCAAAGAACTCGTGGCATATACCGATTCAGACTTTGGAGGAGACTCTGAGACAGGACAGTCGACGAGTGGAGTATTGGTAATGAGAGGAGGACCAGTGATCTGGTACTCACAGAAGCAGCGTTTGGTAGCGACTTCAACTGCAGAAGCCGAGTACCGAGCCGCAGTGTCTGTGATTGACGATGTGTGCTGGATCAAAAGAATTGCACTGGAACTTGGTATCCTGGAAAGTGATCAGCCGATCACCCTGAAAGTCGACAACATGTCAGCCATTCACATGTTGCAGAATGCACACGAAGGAAAGACGACCAGAGGAAAGAAACATATTGAGATACCACGAAAGTACATTCAGCAACACGTCGGCAACACGGTGACACTGCAACACGTCGAGAGCAGCAAGCAGATTGCAGACATTCTCACTAAGCCACTCAACAGAAGAGTTTTTGAGATGCTCTGCTGTAAATTGATCAAGGAGGAGTGTTGAGAGTTTGGTCAATTGACAGAATCAAACCTCGACCTCATTCTACTTCATACTTTATTTTTTTTGTTATAAATAGTTTAAAAAGTTGGCAACGTCATGTGACAGCATCAAAGCGAAATAGAATGGCGAAAAGAAAATGTGCTCCGAATTGTTAATCTTGTTTGTTTAAGAGAGTTTGGTTTCACAAGTAGTGTCAAAATATTCAAAAGGTACTTTTTTGAAGCACTTGAATAAAAGAAACATTTGTCAACTTTGGACTGAGTTTATTTGCAACAACAAACCCAAACCCACTCAAATTAACAACATCTTCCATCCACCTTGACAAGCATGGCACCACTTGAAGATCGATCCATTTAGCAATGAGTTAAATTTAACCACGGACGTCAACCATTGGTTAAAAAATAACGGGGCCACCAATAGAAGAGCTGGGCAGAATTAGTAATAACTGTCCAGGGGACAAATTATCCATCGTCTGTTCAGCGCTTTAAAGTCGAGTAATAACATATTAATCTATACAAATTACTAAACATATAAAAGTATTGGCTAATTACACTAAAGCATTTTTGTTACTAGGTATGCATGATTATTCATGGAACCACAATTGATCGATGAGCACATCGCTACTTACCTAGAAATAAGTTAATAATAGCTAGTAATTAGCCTTAGAAGAAAATCTGTCTAAGTATGATTGTTACCAAATGTAATGTTACCTGAGTAGAAGTCTGACATTTGCTTCCGCTCTGCCCAGAGCGGGTAAAAACGTTACTAGGAATAATTTACGAACATAAAACAAAAGGAACCTTGGTAGGTACTTTTAAATGTTTGCAGTTAGGCACCTTTTATGTGTGTGTGTTGTAATTTTTATTTGTTACATTGAGGATATCGAACAGACTTTAATGGAGCAGCGATCGATGTTACAATCTTTTTTTCAATAAAATCGTTAATAAACAAATAATATTATTTACATAGGTAAGTTAGGTATTATGATACACTCTATAACACTACAGCTATTATTGTACTAAATTAGTCTATTCTTCTTATACAAGGTTCTATAGGTTGGTACCTATTTATCTAATAATCTAGTAACAATTCAACATTTTCATTGCCTTTGTTTCAAGGTATTACAAGATTTATACAGATTTATAAGACTAAGATGACACCGAATTGCCAATGACTTCAAGAATTACAAAGTATGATTCAAATAAATTATGTAGGTAGCAAAGACAATATGAAACGAATTATCGAAACATAGGTAATATATTTCATGTTACCGACCGACCCAGAAATATAATAAAATATTTTAAAATGCGTTAATCTGTATAAAACTAAGAATGAAGAATTTGAAATGACATAGTTATTGCAAGACTTTGTTTGTGAAATATATAAGAAGAAAATATCAAGGAAAACGGAGGGATTTTCCACGACCGTAAAGATTTTCGAATATCCTAGGGATTTCAAGCTAGAAGCTTCTTATTGTATTTATTCATTTTGGATGAAATACTGATAAAAATATAGGTAATATTTCTATTACAGACATAAACACATGCCTCTCTTCCATGAAACCAAATACATAATTAGGTATTCCCGTATTCAATTGTATTGTTTTATTTCGTAACAGACTGTCTAGATCTAATAAAAAACGTCAAAACCCGTGGATATATATACAATTCGTAGCAAACACAATATTATTATTATCTACTTCTACAAATCACATTTCAATTAAAACTAGTGGTATTGTCATTGGCAACAAGTGCCAAGTTGGAAATCGTCAATATCTTAAGGTACATAAATATAATATTGTAAAACGATTACTTTACATAGTGCTGGATGTAATTACATGATATATTACAAAGAGAATACAAAAATACACTTCAAACAACTATAAAAATTGGTTAAAAGACAATTGTTCTTAAAGCAATATTAATTGTTGATTAGCAGCTAGATTTCCATACTTACACAAATCGTAAAGAAGCTTTTCAATCGATACCGTATTATCCTGAACAAAAAGGCGAGACTTTTATGGAAAGTATTTTTGTTTATTTTTTTAAAACACTTACGTCTACACCAGTCGTTGCATGATGCATTTCATTGCAACGCGTCGTATTTACATCTTACTATGTACGTAAAATTAGAGCTAACTAACTCGAAAGCCTCAGACAGGATATCTGGCAAGCAATTTTACGTTTTATAAAGATTCTTACCTAACTCTACCGCACGATATTTATCTCGCGTTAAGTGTGCGTATCCTGATTATTGACTGACATTATCAACTCTGAACGCATCTTATTCAGTATCTTATGAATACACGTAAACGATATTAATAGTAAAGATCCCAATACTATGTTTATCACATGGAACCAATATTATGAAAGCCCTTGAAATTGTTTTGAAAGTTTTGGCAAAGTCATCTAAATTATTTGCATATAATTTTGATTAAAATTCGTAACGGGTGATTAATTAACTCGTTTTTTTTTGTAATTCTCTGCTCATTTTACATAACATTATACACCACAGATTCACAGCACTTTTTAGTAAAGTTTGTGTATTTCGACATGCACATTATCACCGTCCGCGATAGCATTACTCAAGCGTCTCGTACTTCAACAGTGGCAACCTATCAGGGTCACCACGGCGGGTCACTCAGGTGTTCTCGTCTGAGGAGTCTTCAGATGAGGAACTGGTGTGAAGGGTGGTCGCCATGGTCAGCTGCCGGATGAACGGTTCCCTGGGGAGACTTTGTTGACCCAGAGGCAACCGTCTTATGCCCATGCGTTCACTCTCTGGCAGTGATTGGCTGCATTTCTCTTCTGTGATCGCGTCACGAGACAATGACCTGAAAATCGAGAAAATACTGGCTTAAATTCATATGTAATAGTAGTTTATGCGACTGTGCATAATGAAGGACATTACAACACAAGTGTGGGTATAAGAAACGAGCCGCAGGCGAGTTTCTTAATAGCATCACACGAGTGTTGTAATGCCTAATTATGTATAGTTGCATACACTAATTTATCTACCCGAATATCATAAGGGCTCAATGATGGGTTCAGGAACCATAGGGAAATGACCAGCATTGTTACCAGTGCAATGCAATAAAAAATAAACAGGTTATTAGTTGCATTCGTCGCTGCATTTACGATATCTGGCGGAGTGTTCATGTTAATTTCTGAGTCACTATCACTCATTTTCGACAGAAATAAAGAACTTATCAGAAAATTTGTCTACTCGTAACTGGAAATAAAAAGCTAACGAACAAATGACAGCTCGAAATGGCGGCGTTTCGGATATCTGTCATTTTTTTTAAATCATAGGCAAACGAACAAAGTCACTATTCTTGTGTCACTCGAGATCAAAATGTCGTGCGATTTATAATTAAAATCATACTGAATTGGGGTTTCGTATCGATAGGTATCTGTTTTAATGTAGATACTAGAATAGCACACTCACTTGAATTTGACACCTGTTCCAAATTTAAACTCATAACCCACTGTTTTCAGTAGGTTATGAGTTAATTACAGTTCTGTTTATTTCTGCTGGTTGGTAATGCTGGTCATTGCCTATGGTTTTTGAACGCATTAGAGAGGGTTTATGATATTTGGGTAGATAAAGGCAGTTTATGGAATGCCTAGGCTTTCGAGACTTCTAAATAAAAAGAACATTTTGTCTGTCCCAGTTGTTACTGAAACTTTTTTTAGCTCGAATTCCAGTGAATTTTTAGTATTGTTACCTCGATACATGTGGTAAAAAATTGAGGGATTCCTCACGTATTTTTTGATCTTTATAACGATCGGTCGTTATAAATGGGATGAGGACGGTCTTTTGAGCCGACCGAGGTAAAGTGTTTACCAGCCTATATCTATAATGTACTTAGTTAGTAAAGTAATGGTAATAGACAATCATAAAGGATAGTTCAACAAATAGAAGCGGATACAAAACAGTCAACAACGTACCCAGTCAACTCCAACATCGATCCTCTTCGACATTGTCCTCTATGTGGTCCCTGCATAATGCTGGCTGGTCTACTGGACGCCCCCAGCGGGTCCGAGTGAGACACGTCCTCCATCAGCAGTACTGACGGGCCTCCCAGGCTCGTGCTTCTCTTAGACAGCATACTTGGTCCTTGTCTCCCAACAAGGTCCTTCGATGTCCCCTCTCCCTTACTCCAGCTATCTCTGTTCCCTTCCGAGTCGGACACCACCACGCTGTCCCCAGCACCCTGTGTAGAGCTAGAGCTCTCTCTTCGGAATAGACCTATGATAGATTTTGGATGTTTTGGCTTCTCTATGCCTCCTGATACCGGTAAGGTATTATGAGAATGGATGTGTTTTACAACGGAAAGGAGAGGGGGATAGAAGGAAAAAAAATCGTGTCAGAAAAATTTATAAAAATTCTACAGGCTAAGGTAGAAAGTGCAAAACATATTATAATTCATAATATTTTTTATATTAATATGTTTAGGTTATGCGCATGTTCTCTAGGTATTAAGCACTAAATTTGATTGGCCATGAGATGGTTTAATAATTAAAATTCTATGTACTAGGGCTTTTAAACTGCGGTGTCTTTTAGGTGGTATAAATAAAAGTTTAATTTTCAGCGAAAGGTAAGAATTAATTTATAAAAGCTAACATGCACGGTGTTAGGTAACAAAAATGTAAGAGTTCTGTGGTAGAAAACTATGCAATGTTTCCGAAATAAATTGAAAGATGAAAATGCACGCTACAATCACTACGGTGTAGATATTGTGCATAATGGGAACTAATTTCTTAACCATTATTCGGTGGGTTAATAGATTTGTTACTAAGAATAAAACAAATTGTAGTCCCATCAACTTACTTTAGTGCTTTCGATCATATTTCGATAAAAATGTAAACAATACTGGATGGTAATAAAATATAAAATATATAAAAATATAAAATAACATTAACAGAAACTGTAAATTCAGTAGTTATAAATAAATGTAAATGATGCAAATATTTCGCCAATGCTTATTATTTTTCAGTATTTATAAATAACTTTCATTAAATACAAAAAAAAAAAATCGTAGCTGTGATCCAGAATGTCAAGGTTTATGAGCTACGCGGCTACGAACTCGTAGACCAATTGAATGTGCTACAGGCCTACGCTGCTACGCAAAGTTCTACGATGTTTTTACCCTACAACTTTTCCAAACTTTTACAAAGCTTTCTACTGCCCTGCATTTAAATTGATATTAATATAGTGTTTTGATATTTTCCAATTCTTGATTTGAATTACTTTATTTAATAAATAAATAAAATTTATTTTTATATTTTAAAATATTTTGTAAAAACTTACCTAAAAACGTAGCTGAGGGCGAGCTATACGCTAGGTACTCTTTGTTGGAGGCCCAAGCGGGGAACTCTGACTGTTTGAGGGCGCCGCAGCCGGAGCCCTCCATCTCCTCTCGTTTCCATGGCAACATAGTTTCAGTGGCCGTCGGGGTAGCCACGCGAGCGTGCTCAGCTACTATCATGTAGGTGTCTGTGATTATAAAATTAAGTATAGAATAGGCATTCTCTGATGCATAAAATATTATGCATAATTTTCAGTGGTCGGAGTCGATTGATTTACGGTCAACGATCTGAGACTTATCTATATGTTAATATAGACATGCCTTTCGGATTTGAAATACACTTATTATTATATTTTAAGTACACATGGCGACACATCAAGACATATTTTACCAGTATAACATCGTCTAGCTTTGTGTAGGTTTTTCATGCTGTAGAGATTAGCATAAACTGGTTTTGTATAGCTTCATTGAACGTCGTGCGTATCAGAAACCTGTTATTGTTTTTCCGCGTTGTTATAACTACTTCCCAATAATTTACGTTACATAGTATTAGATATATTCAGCAAAGATGGTCTGTTGTCTTATTTTCTTAGACATCCGTACGGAATTTATCAATAACGATTATTGAAAAATATTGTGATCATATGATACAAGTACCAAAAGTCAATCCACCTACTATCACTGAGCATTTTCAATACTTGCCATTATCGTCCGACAGTCTTCTTTCATCTTCTTCGAGAATATCCTCATTAGGAACTAAAATATTTAAAATGTTGACATTATAATTTAAGTTGAGCATTTATAAATTTACAAAAGTCTATGTAAAAATATCATGAATTACATTAATTTATAAATAGATATGCATCTATATTTTAAAAATATATATAAATGTTGTATCGATACACGTTATCTACTCTTTTTATTGTATAAATACATAAATGTATATATTTTTCTTATACAAATATAATACTTGTATACTTATTCATAAGGCAGTAGGTACTTTTGCCTGTACAAAATATCTATGCTACACTAATCACAATAACACATATTTATAAAACTATAGGTACGTTCAATTACTCTAATGACTAGCAATATTCCAAACCTAATTATATTTAGTCATTAGTAAATATTATAAATACATAAATACTCATTATAACATGCAATAGGTACTTACTGTTTACACGAGAAATACATCAATAAAGATAGAGTGCTATTACTGTAATGGCCAATCTAATAATAGGTAATTAAGTTCAACTTAGAATTGTTGAAGGAAGATTATAATTATCATAAGAAAACCTGAAATCACTTATCCGCCTTGAACAAGAATAATGAATGATCAATCATGTTCTGTATGAGAAGAGGCGTTTATATCAGTATAATGTTCAGCTTATAATATTCGTCGGTATTATTAGATTGGCTATGTAGCGAAAGTAGGAAATAAACAAAGGAATAAATAATAGTATGTGTTTAAACCATGCAATAGTAACATTGAATCGGATGACCAAATATCTTTGCAAAGCGTCTGATGAAAAAAATATTTTTATTGTTTCTATGTAAGCAAAAACATGTTACTTAAATGTTTGAAAAGAAATTAAAATATAATCAACTAACGCGGCCGAAAAACGATACCAAAAATTCTGATTACTTAGGATATCAAACTGACTAGTGCCCAGTGCTACCCAATGTCTTACAAAACTGACGCTAAAGTGATGTGTCTAGTTATTTACAGCGTTTGCCTACCTCCAGCGTGTAAACTGACATAATCATGATTTGCGGTAATCGTAGCACAGTCACATCAAAGCGCAATCTAAGTTAAAATCTTGATCATCAGACGCAAGTATGCACGCAGTTCTAGTGACAATTATGAAAACAGTTCAGTTCTGAAGTAAACACATACCAAAGTTATACGTGGATCTGTCCCTTCTCCACGGTAAGGATTTCTCAACAGCTGTCGGGAGTATCTCTTCGGGCGTTTTAGCGTACTGCTTAACGATCCTCGCTTTCAAGGGATTGAATCCGGGCAGGTTAGCCAGTTGATTTAAAAGTGAACTACTATTTTCTTTATGCGAGGACGTCGGACTGACTTCTTTGTATCCAGCTGATAATATTATCATCGCCAGTTGTCGAGAGTATCGGTTAGTTTGCGGTGCCACATGAAGATTGCCAGAAGGGAAGAAAACGACGATCAAACACAAACAATATTAAACAAGCAGAGATGAACAGATAAGTAGCATTAGAAGGTTTAGTAGGTATTCCTAAACGGCTAATGGGATGGTATTTGTGGCTCAGGACAGAATAGAATTTAAGTTTGGACAGCAACCAACTTCATTAACAAACCTTTTGGTTCTAAAATTATGACACCATTGCGTGGCACAGGGAGGAAACCTGTCTCCCAGAAGTGGAAACATTTTACACGGATTATCCCGTTTTAATAGGTACTTATCTATCTTGTAAAACATCACATTGATAGACTATTAGATTTTTAACTTTGTAATTAAATAACTTCTTTTTCTGAAAAAACCTATTCGGGTGCTAAAACATTTCGGAATGTTTAAAAGTTACTTTTTACCGGAGTATTAAAAGAATTTGAGTTTATTCAAAGGTTTGCGAATTAGTTAGTTAATATTTAAAGGTCAAAACTTCACTTGAAATAGGCAACTGAACCAAAATAACTTAATGAAAAGAATTTCAAGAAGAGATATATAATTTAGAAAGTACAAATAATTACATACAGAGAAATAATGTAGAACATGCCACCACAAATACGTTTCAGCTCATTCTCACAGTACGTAGCCATGTCAGAAATTAACGAATGCTTTTGGACCCAGCAAATAATACTTAGTCGTAAGTATATCAATTTAGTAAACGTTGGTTCACTTAATATAAGTATCCCATTTTGTTTAATGAAGAATAGGTTGTGCGGAAAGTAAAAACAAAGTTAGTCGACAACATCTAAGGGACTGGTTTGGATTTGAATCTGAAGCTTTTGGAAAATCATTTGTTATAAATATTTATACTGGATTGGATTCACCTCCTAGTTCCACACTTGTGACAACAGACATTGATTAAATCTGGAAATGGTACGCTTATTAGATCGATAATTTCATGTATCTGTCCAGACCTGTTCAGGCATTATTAGAAATTACTTGACATCGAAATGCAATTACATACGTATACCTACATTTTACGTCTAGCTATCTACTTTTACATAATCTTTTGCTCTATCTACACAGTGCTTCTGATCCAGTAGACGAAACGAGGGTTCGTTTAGCGTTAGCAATGTGACCATTCAAATCCAAACAGCGGTGTGTCAGACCGGGTGTCATGCAGAATACCTACGCGGGGTTTTGGCAGTGAAAGTAATACCGCCGTCGTCACCTTCGCGTCGGGGTCCTATCTCCCGCTCGTCGCCGTCCTCCTGGAGAACCTCGTCTATGTAGTCTGTAATAAAACGATATAGCTGGCATATTTGTAATGGAACTTTTTGGAAAGCTTTAAATAAAAAGTTAGAATGCTGTATTTAGTTGTTGCTATTTTATTCTAGAGCTGTATACTTACAGCTTTTATTTTATTTTTGAGTTTGAAACAAAAAACGTACAGGAATATTTACATATCACAGACAATACAAAACCAAATAAAAACATGTGCTAAGTCTAAATGTTCTAATAGTTTTATCATTGTATTTTATATTAGGTATTACATATTTTATTTCCATTAAACTAGTGTAAGACGAAGCAGTAGTGCTTGCAAAGTAAATAAACAATGACTATTGATACATATATGTATGTATGTATTTGAAAATAAACAAAATAACGAAAATAATACTTGAACCCACACGTGCATGCGATCGACACTCGTGATAATAAGAAAGAATAAATAAGTACCTAATCTATAATACTTTATTTTACCGTGCGTGAACTGTTTGGCCGAACCGTTTTGCTGGAATTCGGGGAAAGTCACATGATTTTTCCCATCCTGAAACGAAACAAAAACAAATTTAAATTTTTAAGTATGACCTTTCGTAAAATCAGGTACTTTCATGAAACCCTACACCTACATCTTCTTCATGTTCGTAGTCTAAAAGTCTGCTACAGCGACAGTTTTAGCACCTAGTAGCGTCTTAACAGCTTCTTAGAAGTTATTGAGCCAGACAGTTAATTTCTAAGCCAAATCTTGAAGACTTTCGTAACAATACATAATTACATACCTGCTTTCCACGTTTACTTCGTTTATGATGATGCTTCCTGTCGCCAACTCGTCGTCGTATATTCATTTGGGTCTTGTAATTAACTTGTGTGCCGAGGTCTCGATCGTTCACCGCATGACGACTGTAGCTCAACCGGCGATGCTAAGGGAAACCATCATCATCAGTATTCCCACTGCTGGGACACAGACCTCCTCTCTATGAGAAGGAATGGGCTATAATCCACCACATTCAGGGAAACCATACGATATAACAATCGATCTGAACTTTCCTGTCTATCACAGTTTGGGATCTATTGAGGGCTGGCCTGCCAATGCAGGTCAATGTCAAAGTTGTATTTAGAGCGGAATTCCGCAATAAGATTGAAAGCGATCAGCTCGAATAAAACGTGTTCAAGTAAAAATCACTGAAAAAATTGCTATGGAATATTGAATACCCACTAGAATATTGTCAGATATAGAACGCTATTTAGAGGTACTGATCGCGTTCAGTCTATTCCTAAAATACCTACACCCAAAAGAAAATTTTGTGTTATATTTCTTTACCGTGTGGTTAGTGCTGCCCATGGGCCTCGACTTGGCTTTACATACTTTCAAGATGTCTCTTTAAATATTTTTAATATTTTTGTAGGGTTCCGTAGTCAACTAGGAACCCTTAGTTTCGCCATGTCTTAGTTTCGTCCGTCCCAGGCGTGGATCCAGCCCTCAAAAAAGGTTGTGGGCACAGTCACGCGAAAATCGGCCAAGTGCGAGTTGGAGTATGAACTCGCTAATGATCGCTATTGTGACTAAAAGTTAGCACCCAGTTTGAAATTAAGAGGTCTTCTTAGGTACTGTGAAATTGTGCCTTGTCTGGAGTTACTGAGAGAGAGAGAGCGAGCGGAGCGAGCTCGAAAAATCTTGACGTCTTCGGACAAATTAGATTCTTTCCATTCATACAGTATTGAGAATAGAAGGCACTTGGGCAATTTTAGCAGAAACCATACAGGATTGTATTCGCGAGCGCAGCAAGCGAAAATTATTTTGGCATTTCGCCTCATATCAATCTAGATCGCTTCGATTTCGGGGAAGGTGAGGAGGTTCCCCGAGATGAGTTATAATGTCAATGTCAAGATGAAGACAACACAAGAGCGAGTGGAGCAAGCCATCCCTCGAAAGGATTAGGTTCCAAGGCGGAAGCCCCTGAATCCGCTTTTCATAATAACAGAATGCAAGGGCGAGAGAAGGGACCATAAAGTAAACGTCTACATATAAAGACCTTAATAAAAAAGGCAAAATGGAATAGCGAATGAAGGGAGTATACAATATTTGTTTGCTACCTTGGAATAGTTAGTTTCTGTTGTGCAGAAAGTTAATAATTTATCAAATTTACAAAAAATGCGATTTTCTGAAGATCTGGGGGGGTTCATGACCCCTGTGACCGTGAAAGTGTGACGTTACAAGTCTATTAGGGTTGTGGACATGGAACCCTTATAGTTTCGCCATGTCTGTCTGTCCGTCCGTCCGTCCTCGCTTAATCTCTGTGACCGTTAGCAATAGAAAGCTGTAATTTGGTACCAATATGTGTATCAATCACGCCGTCAATGTGGTAAAATAAAAATTGGCAAAAAATGTTTTCTAAGGTAGCCCCCTTAAATGTAAACGGGAAGTGATTTTTTTTTAAATTTCAATCCTAACGTGTGATATATTGTTGGAAAGGTATTTAAAAATTAATAGGGGTTTACTAAAATCATTTTTAGATAATGTCAATAATTTCGGAAATAATCGCTCCAAAAGTAAAAAACAATGTGTCCCCCCCCCTCTAACTTTTGAACCATAAGTTTGGAAAATATGAAAAAAATCTGAAAAGTAGAACTTCATAAGGACTTTCTAGGATAATCATTTTGAAAAAAAAACCTTTAAACTCTGTGGGAACACTTATTGTGACGGACGGGAAACTACGGAACCCTACACTGAGCGTGGCCCGACACGCTCTTGGCCGGTTTTTTGTCTATCCCATTTCTAAAGTACTTAATAAAGTCCTGTCGAAGACCAACCTACTTTGCAGGTCAAGGTATGGTTAGGGTTAGTTCCATGGTGTTGTTAACAAACTTGTTACAAATATGGCTTCCCTTTCGCTAAGTAGGTTGTAATCTTCACCTACTTACCCCGATAACTTTCACTGTATATAGTATATTTCATTATAAGTGCGGAAAGCCTGTCATTGCAAAGAGTTGCGACAAATGTCTACCCGAGCCGAGGCACAGCCGACGGCGAGGGTTGACAGTCGGAACAAGTTGCAATGACGGTTCCGCACGTGTACTGAACAACTATTTTTAATACAGTTGCGAAAAAATGAAGCAATTTAATAAAATAATAAAACCGTAATTAAACTCGCAAAGTCGCAAAGAACATTTTTGAAAATGGCGCCAACCGTAAAAGAATTTAAGCAGAGTTTTTTTTGTTTTCTTCACCCATCCAGGCAAAGTGAACTATGCCATACAGCCAAGTCTTCAGGAGATTTTTTTTATTGATATGAAATGAAAATGAAATTTAATGAGATGAAATGGAATGAAACCTTTAACTCATTGAATCAAATAATTAAATCTGATATTGAAACAAATTAGTAGCTTCTTTAGAAATATTTGCATGAATCATAAAAACTTCTATGATTTTTTTTTAGTTAAAACTTTGTGGTTGGTTTTTTTTAATGGACAATATTTTGACAGTTGGGAAAGAGAACGCACGTGTTCGGGAATGGTAAAGAAAAAGCACGAGTACGTAATAGCCCACATCCCGAACGCTATACGTCCCTGCAATACGCCACTTTTTGAGCAACTGTATTAAAAAATACTTTTTACTACGAACCTACAGCCTCAAGGCATAACCTACTTCAGGAAAGTACGCATAATATATAACTTTATGTACGTAATTCGAATTCATAGAACTTACGAAATCTGTACGTTATTTCCTTAAACATTTAATAGAGCAGACATATTAAGGTGCGACCGGCGTTGTTATTATTATTACACCAGGAGGCCAAAAAAACTAGCGGAGATTCCCCTATGGATAAGTTGTTATCATGTGACATTCTACCTATATATAGGTCAGACACTGACCAAACAACATCCACGACCTAATTAATTATAACATAACATTACGCCTGTCATCCGCAAAGGTTAGGCAGACTTGTCTCAAACCCTACCTACCTGTGCCTAATCGCAATAGAACATACACTTTTAAGACTACTACTGAAAAACTCGTAATGGAAAACCCAATATACTTTGCCTGACCTGGGAACCGAACCCTAGGCCCCATGTTCAGCAGTCACATGCTTACGACTACTAGACCAAAGAGATAGAGAGACACTATTAATCTGTTACAATAAAACCTGGGATATTGAATACATACGCGTCTAAACGGTTTGCAAAGTTCTTCAGCAAGCAGATGGTGTATTTTCGCATCCGTAAGATCTTTCTTCGACGGATTGTATTCCAATTCCTGCATGTCTATGTTCCATGTTGAGGAGTCTAGCTGGCTGAAACTAGGACTGAAAACATAATTATCACAACGTTACAAAAGATACCTAACAAACAAGCAATAACCACAGTACTTACGGTAATTAGCCGTGTACTGACTGAGTGCGCAGCCTCGCAAGGCAGCCTCGGGCGTGTGCCGCAGGACACGATATTTTTTTTCCATTGTTTTCCTCGGGCGAGGCACGTCTTGACCGACCGCATGAATTGCCTCGCGCGCTTGCCTCGCGAGGCTGCGCGCTCAGTCAGTACACGGTTATTCACACATCGATATGAAAAGAAACAGACAGTTACACACTCAAACTTACGACGATCTAGGAAGCCAAACTACAACCCGATGTGGTCACTTACGGTCGGGTGCATTCTATATCTTATGCAGTTAATTAACAAGTTACCTTCCATTAAAATTTGCATTTGTATAATTTTTGAATATAGCTGACATGGATTCGGCTCCAGAAATATTTCCTATCGTGGACGCATTTCTTTGCATGTACTCTATTGCATCTTTCATAGCCAGTTTTGAGTAAGTCTCCAGGATCTTAGGTTCCGCTCCCTGAAATAGCAGTTTATCCTGTTTTGTTATTAGTTACAATCTCGAAAATGTTCCGTATAATTCATGAACCTAAATCAAAGTTGTTATAGAAAATTACCTGATAGTTCCTAAGTAAAAACGGCCGTATGAAACGATTGTCAAATCTTTTGAATTTGTCTCTCATGTGATGGTTTCCATGTTTTCCTAGAATATCCTCTACACCTGCCATTAAATGATCCATGAACTGAAAAATATACAAAATATGTTAATTAACAAGTTGGCAATTGAGTACTTGACTAGATTGATACAACACCTTTATGTAATCAACAATAGTTTTACCCTTTCATGAATCCGTTCATTCATAGTCGGCTTCCTCTTCTCAGCAGTTTTAACATTCAGCATTTTGACCAAAGGCTTTATAGTAATTCCTTGTATGAACACAGTGAAATATATCACCGCTATAGTTGTCGTGACAAACATTGGCTGAAGTTCCACTACCTCGGGATCTATGAGGAGTACCAGAGCAAAAGCAACTGCACCACGAAGACCTGCAAATGTAAATAAAAGTGGATAAATCAAAAAGTAAACCTCAAAATAATTTTTAAGCAGTTAACGGAGACCTGTTCATTCTGAATGCGACACAACAAATATTTAATGGAAATGGACTCCCTTAATTTAATAATGAACATCATAGAAGGAATTTAAATATCAGGAAGGAAGACCCTTTTGATGTTGGAATTGTTTGCAACCTTCCTTTTGCGTTACCTAATCCTCTATTGGCAATTTTCCTGTGGGAACAAATCTTGGGAGAACATATACCTAGCATCCACCCTTGCTTTCATTTTCATTCAGAATGAACAGGGGGTCTAAAATGGCCACTTTAGCAGATCAGAATATGAATTGACCTTTCAAAATAATAACTGCGTCTGTGACCATTTTACGAATTTAACGCAATTCATATTGTTTTCCTATTATTACTTACCTATGATCTATTTTCCTTAATGGTCCCAGACGCTGTTACTATTATGAAAGGTCATTTACGCTTTTTGACGCAATTCTTATTATGATCTGCTAAAGTGGCCGTTTTAGACCCCCAGGTCTCCGCCTGTTCATTCTGAATGCGACACAACAAATATTTAATGGAAATGGACTCCCCTTAATTTAATAATGAACATCATAGAAGGAATTTAAATATCAGGAAGGAAGACCCTTTTGATGTTGGAATTGTTTGCAACCTTCCTTTTGCGTTACCTAATCCTCTATTGGCAATTTTCCTGTGGGAACAAATCTTGGGAGAACATATACCTAGCATCCACCCTTGCTCTAAAAAAGGCTTCTTTTTAAAAGAAAATGTATGCTCAAAAAATGTGGACTTAGTACAAAATCTCAATATTAAAATCTTCAATACAGCAAGCAAGCATGTCTGAAGATTTTCGCTCTTTAAAATAGCGTGGGAGTTGCGGTTCGTTATTTCGACGGGTGTAAAGCGGCTAGACTAAACAAATAGTACGAAGTCATATACCTAAAACTACATAAACAGTCTAGATTTCTAGAACGACGTCTAGCTGTTGGCAGGGCTATGTGTATAATCTTCTCTGCCACCGAAAACTAGCTAATCTAAGCTGAAGTTATGGAATGTAATCTCAGTCTAAATTTTAGAGTAAGTTCGTAACGTTATGTGAATTGTGTGCCTGCCTAGCCTGCGGGGAAAAGACGTCCACTTGTTTAAATATTTTTTAACAATTTACGTAAAATATTAAAACAATCGCTCGGATGGGCAGCGTTTGGGAAACTACGCGACATCTTTTCGTCCAAAATTCCGCAGTGTCTCAAGACGAGGGTGTATAACCAGTGTGTGTTGCCAGTGATGACTTATGGCACAGAGACATGGTCCTTAACTGCTGGCCTCTTAGAGAAGCTCAGAGTCACGCAACGAGCCATGGAGAGAGCTATGCTCGGAGTTTCTTTGTGCGACAGAATCCGGAATGAGGAAATTCGCCAAAGAACCAGGGTCACCGACATAGCTCGCAGAATATGCAAGTTGAAGTGGCAATGGGCAGGCCACATCGCTCGAAGAACGGACAACCGATGGGGAAGAAAGGTTCTCGAGTGGCGACCACGAACCGGAAGACGCAGCGTTGGCAGGCCTCCCACCAGGTGGACCGACGACATCGTGAGAGTCGCGGGCAACCGGTGGATGCAAACGGCAGGCTGCCGATCTTTATGGCGTTCTATGGGGGAGGCCTTTGTCCAGCAGTGGACGTCTAATGGCTGATGATGATGATGATGATGATTAAAACAATCAAAACAAAAAACTTACCTCCATAAGACATGACGAACTTTTCAACCATATTCAGTTTATGCAAGCGGAACTTGTTGGCTATTGCGCTTAATATGCACACACCTGAAACAATAGGAGTAAATACAATGCTTAAACTTTAAAATACATACCCACTTCGGGGCCTCTAGTGAATCGATTTAAGTCAAGGGTCTACGCCGTAGCTCGTAGGCAGCTACGGTGTAGACCCTCATCTTGACAAACTGAGACCAACACTGGATATTAAAAAGTAAGGACCCTGTTTATGTGTCTGAAGTTCACGGTTTATAACTAAACTTATACTATCACTTACGGGATACTCCGGATATTCGTAGTAGGTCTTATTTTATGATGTTTTTATACAACTATTACATTTTACGAGGAGATCGGTTTTGAATTTAGCAAAGCGCATACTAATTAGTTGTATAGTTATGTCCAAATATTTTGCTAAAAGCTGAGACAGGGAAAAGTTTGCATAACGCAAAACCTTTAAAAAATACGAGGCACGTGTTGAAATCTTTCCGCGCGCGGTAATAGAAAGTTAGGGTGGCGCCTCGTGCAGATGAAGCCCTAGAGTTTGACGGGCATGTTTCGGTCACAGTTCACACGTGACACACATTATGTTCCGAGGCTTTGTTTTATAAAATAGCTACTTACGTATTATTTACTTTAGGTGGTTTTGAGTTTTGTTTTAATTTAGGTACTTGATTTTAAATGAAAAAGTGATTTAGCCGCCATAAGTGATAAAAGATACACCTTTTATTCATCAATTTTATAAAAAGCCTGGGAAATTAAGTGTTTATCAAAATGTATGCAAACTTAAACTTAAAATCAAATCTTTTACAGTCTGATGAAATGGCTGATAGTAAATCCGTAATGGAACACCAGAAAACTTAGATATAATGGGGTAAAGCTTATCTTTATATGATTACTGATGCCCGCGGCTTCACCCGCGTGGATGTCGTTCAAATTATATACTAAAACCTTCCTCTTGAATCACTCTATCTATTAAAAAAACCGCATCAAAATCCGTTGCGTAGTTTTAAAGATTTAAGCATACAGACAAACAAACAGACAAAAATAGCGACTTTGTTTTATACTATGTAAAGGATTATTTTCCAGGACCTATACTTACGAAAGCAGATTTGGAATAGAGAGAAATCTAGATAGTGTTAATAGTATTATTATTGATATTTCACTTACCAATTATCCGAAACACTGAGCAGAAGACAATGGTTAACAACACAAACATAGTATTCCAGTCATGGTTGTTATTGACAGTGGCAACCCCCAGGAACATGAAGATGATGGTCTCGGAGGACGAGGAGAGCATCTTCATCGTGTACTTTATCGTGGTGTGCGATTTGTGGGAGACGTTCCCTTCCACGTAGTTCTTCATTGTTATACCACAGAATGTTATACTGGGAACATAATAATAAAGTAAGGAAAAAGATAAGAAGAAGGTATTGTTGGCCCTAACATAAGGTTGAATGGCACTTCCTTGACATAAGACGACATTTGTGTCTCATACATATGTGACTAGTAGTGTGACTTTATAAGGTAATTTCAACTTTATAGTATTTATTGCTGCTTTTTATGTTGTTGTTGTAATCCAAAAATACTATTCTTTTTGGATTTTTCGGCGATTATAGTTAAAGAAGCAAAGATCGCAATATCTTCAAAACTACTCAACCTTATCAATTTAGCTGTCTCTTAAGATAATCTAACTATAACCGTCACTACGGCTTAAACCAGAGTAAATCAAGCTAAACGACCTGTGAAAGTTTAAGTGTGATTAGAATTGTTAATTCTAATCACACTTAAACTCTAACTTTAGAAGAGAAACTTACGCAAGTATCCCGCTCATGTGGAACATCTCAGCGTTCAGGTATGCCAAGTAAGCCATAACGAAGATAAAGATCGGTTCGATAACCCTGACTTCATCCGTGAATCGGGTGACGAGGCCCGTGGCGAAGCCCCACACCACACCAATACACGTGCCTCCAAAAGCCACCACCACGAAAGACGCCAGACCAGCCAGGAAGTCTGTGTATTCGAGATTAGATGGACCCATTTCTCTGTCATGATAAATGAGAATTAAAATTAGTAAGTCAGATATTCGGTTCTTGATAACATGTCCAAACAAAGATTGAATTCGTTAGATGTGCTCACAGTACTCGTATTCATGTTGTGCAAATACTGTTTACATTGAAAAGAGTGAGTTCGCTAATTCCAATACAGTTTTCAGCGAGAGTGAGCGACGCATGTTCTACTCAATTATTTGATAAGTTATTGACAATATAAGCAGAGTATCGGTAATCTAATGATTTCAATCTTTGATTCAATAAGGACAATACTTACGTGTATGCTTCAAACATATGATACAAAACGACAGTAACTGCGTCATTTAACAGAGATTCACCAAAAACTACAATGTACAGCACTTCATCAACATGAATTTCCTCAAAAACCGCCAGCACTGCTACTGGGTCTACTGCAGAGATCAGTGCAGAGAATAGCAGCATGTCTAGAAGAGGAGTGGTGCAGCCAAACATCCCGGTCTGACCGCAAGCCCATAGGGACGCCCCTGTGAACAATGTAATACTTATTTGAATATCTAAACTTAAAAAAAAACTTAATACCAATCCCAAGCCTAGAATCGAACGCATTATCTCATTCTCACTAGACCATCAAGGCGCTGAAGTAATCTGCGGAACGTGTCGAATACTAGGCTCTACTACAAATACGCATTCAAATAAACTTACCAATAGTAAGGGTGTTGAACACAGTCCCAACAACCGCAAACAAAAGAATTGTTCCAAGATGATCAAAAAACAATCTGTTCGGCATGAAGTAGCCGGCGTCCAAGATGATGGGTGGCAGCATGTACAGGAAGAAGGTGTCTGGCGTCAGTGGCTGGACATGCACGCTGTGAGTACTCAACAGCAGCGCCCCTATCAACACCCCCACGAAGATCAGGAGACACGACTCAGGGAACATCTTGGACAACTTCGGTGCCATATGAAAACCTGAAACAAATATGCACTAAGCAGGTTACATTAATCAGTCAATCACAATAATTACTCATTTACAACTACACACACCGGCAAAATTAGAGGAACACAAAAAAAGGTGCCTTTTTTTAAAAACTGGTGGTTATTTGGACACGTGGTGTCGCTATTTTAATGAGTACCCTTTTTCAACATACCATTATGGGCCCTTTTGACATTTTTTAACCTTCTAACAGAAATTGTACCCTCTTAAGTGTTAATTGACAATTGACGCTTCTGAGTGTTTTTGATAAGGAATTTGTTTTATTCGGTCAATGGTGGCCCTAGCTCAGTTTGTTTGGTTTGCTTTGAGAGTTAACATTGTATTGCATACAGAATGAGTGATTTCCCAGCAACTGAAGACGCCAGGGCTGCAACAATGATAGAGGAAGGTCACACTTACCGTTCAGCCAGTCGAACGTTGGATGTGGCAGTATCCGTGATCCATTGTACTGTGCAACGATTCAGAAATACAGGATCTTACGTGCGCAGGCGAGGGCAAGGCAGAAATCGTGCAACCAGTGCCGTAGACGACCGTTTTATAAGGGTGCAAACTTTGAGAAATCGCCGTCAAACGGCTGTTCAGACCCGAAATGTCTTGGAACAAGTGCGTTACGTACGTGTTAGTGAACGAACAGTGAGAAGAAGACTGATTGAAGTTGGTTTGAGGTCATACGTGCCAGCAAAAACGCCAACACTTGAAGTAAGCCATCGAGTAGCCAGATTAGCGTTCGCCCGTGAGCAATAAAATTGGTACGATGAGTGGAGTCGAGTTTTATTCTCTGATGAAAGCCGTTACTGCGTTAATTGCATTGATGGAAGGGAAAGGATGTGGAGATATCGAGGAGACTTTCAAGCAATTTTTTCCGAAACAACGGCCTATGGTGGAGGGTCTGTAATGAAGTGGGCTGGTATAAGTTGACGGCACGCACCGCTTTAGTCATCACCGATGGTGGATCTCTGACTGCACACAGGTACATAACTGAAATCCTAGAACCCCATGTTATCCCTTTTGCTCCATTTATAGGCTCAAATTTTGTGTGTGTACACGATAACGCACGCCAACAGCAGTTTGAAAACGATTTCTCAAAGTTTGCACCCTTATATATAAAACGGTCGTCTACGGCACTGGTTGCACGATTTCTGCCTTGCCCTCGCCTGCGCACGTAAGATCCTGTATTTCTGAATCGTTGCACAGTACAATGGATCAAGGATACTGCCACACCCAACGTTCGACTGGCTGAACGGTAAGTGAGACCTTCCTCTATCATTGTTGCAGCTCCTGGCGTCTTCAGTTGCTGGCAAATCACTCATTCTGTATGCAATACTATGTTAACTCTCAAAGCAAAACAAATAAACTGAGCTAGGGCCACCATTGACCGCACAAAACAAATTCCTTATCAAAAACACTCAGAAGCGTCAATTGTCAATTAACACTTAAGAGGGTACAATTTCTGTAAGAAGGTTAAAAAATGTCAAAAGGGCCCATAATGTTGTGTTGAAAAAGGGTACTCATTAAAATAGCGACACCACGTGTCGAAATAACCACCAGTTTTTAAAAAAGGCACCTTTTTTTTGTGTTCCTCTAATTTTGCCGGTGTGTGTAGTTGGTATACATCAGGTAGGTATACATAATAATAAATTGATAATTCTTTTTTCTTTTAGGATAGGGCTAGCAAAACCTGAGAGCAAAAATCTAAAACCCGACTACGACAAAAAAAACGACGCTGAAAAAGTATGAAACAAGATTTTCAGGATAGAACAAAAAGAGAAGCCGTAGTCACACGTTCTAAGTACCAACCTTAACACTTTAATACCGTGTGACTACGGCTTTTCTTTTTGCCTTTTTCAGCGTCGTTTTTTTTGTCGTAGTAGGGTTTTAGTTTTTATTTTTTTTATTTAAACAATTTTAGTGTTAAATATTTATTTTTTACTCCTGACTTTTTGTCCACTAGATGGCGTGATTTTAAATTTGAGCAATATTTTGAAAATGTACAAGTGAGGCCCTTTCAAATGATACCAAACACGGCGTATTTATCTCCATTTTTGTTTTTTAAGCCTTACTTTTTGTCCGCTAGAGGGCGCCAAATCGCTTTTTGTGACACGTCACGTAGCCTATGTTCAGCGGAAAATTAAGACGGTTCTAACGATACCTCATATGTCGAGTTCCGATAAGTAGATTAGAAGCTATGAGGGAACAGATGAAGATACTCACATACATACATACAAACATACATAGCCAGTCACAAAATCATAACCCTCCTTTGGCTTTGCCGTAGTCGGGTAAAAACCGAGACTTTCCTATTGTAACTACTTGCTGACTTGTTGATTAGATTCTTCTTGGATGCGCCTCGAATATGTCAAGACGTGACATTCAAGTAAATGAAAAATGCTAAAAACATGTAAAATTAAAATATTTTTGTGATGATGGCAAATCCAATGTAATTCTTTAAATCAGGTATGAAATTTGATCCAACTTTAACACAATATTTTATAGTTTTGATAAACGCAGAAGCAAACTATTTAAGTTGAATGAAAAATGCCTGATCAGAAGCTAAGCAAGTTGCTTTATACTAAATCTTTTTCTAGTTTTTATGATGTAATTGGGGCTCATACGTCAAATGGTAATTTAGTCCATAAGGTGAGCCTCAACAAACGAACTAGAGAACATTCAGTATATGTTGGTAATTGTGGGGAGTCTCCGACCAAACTATCGCTAGATAATGGATACGTAGTGTCTGAAAAGTATAATCCTTTAATTAAGGAAGACAGCGCCAAGATTGTTATACATTCTACAAGTACCATATTCTGTGATTTGGATGAGATTGCTAAGAGACACTCATTCCATTGTTTTACTGAACCTAGTATGTCAAATGCCAATTTTCTGAAAGTGATGAGAATGCCTCGACCTTCAAATGTATTTGGTGGTAAAGCCACTGCTATTGTCCAGGAGTGTGCAACTCAAATACATCCAAAGCTATTGCCGCGAGATAGTATGGAGGTGAATACTAAGAAGGTAAAGAAAAAAAAATCAAGACTCTCTTCTGAAATACTGTTAAGAGACGATGAATACTTTTACGATTACCAAAAGACTCATCATAACAAATGCAGTGGAAAACCAAGGTCGAGTAGACAGCAAAAATTTTGGTCTTATGCAAAATATCGCACAGAGTACACTAAACCCATTCCGGAAGAGAAGAAGGCAAAGAAGAAAGACCGAGGAAAGCGCATGGAAGACCCCTGCCCGTGTCAATTATTTTCGTATGCTTGTCCGTGCTCTGATAAAAAATCTCTTACTGAGTTAGCAAAAAATAGTAAATCCCTTACAATTGTTGACCAAGTCACAAGTACCGATAAAATTGTAGAACAAAAGAAGGATACCAATTCCAAACCTAGCAAAACAAAAAAGCCTAAACGTGATCTTGTTATGGAAGATAAGCCAACAAACACTAGTATAGTAAAGATGATCGAAGTGACTGTTCCTAACAAAAAGAACGACCAACCAATAGAGATTGTGAATAAAAAAGATTCACCGATTCCTTCTGATAAAAACAATATTAATACAGATATATACACTAGGAATAAATTAAAATCTCATAAAAAGCTGCGAAAGGTTTTTTGCCCTAATTGTAAGGAAAAGGTAGACGTCATAATCAGTCGAAGTACTACTGAAGAAGAAGAAAGCTTGAAATGCGAACACTCCTCGGTATTTCCCAGCCAAGAAATATCTTCGACGACTGCATATAGAGCTGCTGCGGCTTCACCAAACAGTCACAGAAGCAAGACAACGGATGATGGAGATTTATGTTCACATGATCCTCGCTGTGAAATGTTACCCGTTTGTCAAATACTGCCAACTGACAATTTTAGCATAAATAAGAAATGTGCCAATAAAAATTCTGTTCCTAAATCAACAACACCTCGAGTTATAAGAATAACTAAAGCATGTAGGCATCATCCACCTTGCACAGTCGTGCCTTCTTGTCAAAGAGCAACTGTCTTAAAAAATAACTGTGAATATATACCTCCTTGCTTACATCGCCCTCGATGTGTCAACCTACCTCTGTGTGTGCCACTTTCTAAAAATCTGCATTACGAAGAAGCAACAAATAAAATGGTTGAAGATATAGACACCTCTGACTGTCCCCACATTCCCAGATGCAAGTATGTTCCTACATGCCAACACGATTCATTAGCAAATACAATAAACCACCAGGTTAACATGATTTCTCATATGCAGAATGCGTGCGAGTTTCTAAACGAATATAATGCCCCAGCTTTTCTGTTAAATCAGAACCAACCAACTCGTGGTACATTTTCTCCTTCTCCCTGCCAACTGACTCCTAATAATACATGTTATACGGAACAGTTTACGTGTGGATATAATAAGTCCTGTCAATTTGATTCTTCAAATTACAATACTAATGATGCCAATGAAAATTCGAATGACGAGACCGTTATATTTATCAGAGATGTCGGTTGTCAGTTTAGAAATAAAACTAATTCTCCTAAAGAGTCCATTCTGCAGTCTAAAGTTTCAAGTAACTCATTTGATTTTGTTGACGTTAAAATGGGGAACTTCTACACAAACATTCATACTTTGAGATATGAAGATAAGTTTACCAATCCGTTATCTGGAGGGGATCGATCTTTCTCGGCTGTCTCAATCATTTCCATGGACCATGAGTCAGAATGTCCGTCACACGGTCGGCGGGTACCTCGCGGTTCACGCACACTCCGACCGACTGGCTTCGCACCCAGATCAGCTTACATCACAGCATTCTCTTCTGTGACACAGCCCCAGCTCGAAGCTCTACCTTTGATCGAAAATTATAATAAATCGGAAACCTTTCCAATTAAATCTCGAATACATTTTTTGAGGGGCAAATATAGAAAAATGTTTTCTGTAAAACGCAGGAGGAAATCTAGAATGAGTAACCCTGTACTTAATTCTTTAGTGTTTGAACCTACTAAGAAAAACGACTGAAATAATGTATGTCGGTTACTTCAAGTTAATTATTAAATTGTGTTGATTTTATATATGTTTACATGACTGAAAATTCAAAATATTTATTGATTGACTGACCACAAATTTACGAACGTGAGTTTTTATAAGATTTTTTTGTATTGTTTACCTATAGTGTTTACCAATATTATTTATGTATGTTTGATATGAAATAAAGATTTGTAATATATTAAAACGTGTATTTTTAGACTCTGAAACATTGGCATAGTCATTGTATTCTCGAGTCACTCCAAAACTGGAGTGGGTTAGGTTCGTTTACTTTTCTTTTCTTAATCATTTTATTTGATCATTCATGATGGATTGAGTGCCTGTCAAACTTATTTTGGATAAACTTAATTTCGGTTTTTGGCATAATGTGTGAAAGTCTGTTCTTACAATACCAAGGCCAAGGAGGAGAGGGCGAGTCGACCTGAATATCTATATATAATATATAATTGGAAAGAAGGAGCGCAGAAATGGGGCAGACTCGTCGCCAGAAAAAGAAATGGGGGATCCCAGTAGTGGGACATGAGGGGCTCGTAATGAGTAATGAATGCAGTAGCCTGTAACATTTAGCTAGTTTTTGTTTGTTCCTATGGTTTGTTCTTTCATAATCATCTCTCCTAGTTACATCTCATGGCATTCTCATAAATCAATATCACTTACATTAGTTAGAAATAAGTGAGAAAAAGCTCCCCTTACTATATAGGTGCCTACAGCTGGTAGCTACATGGAATCTAGGTCAGCGGCACGTTCCAGTGGCGAAGCTCTACTGATCTTGCCTAACTAACTTCTCAATTTGCAAATGCTACAAGCAAGTTACTACAACTTGTATAGGTTTCTGTTCTGTTAACAACTTGTAGGTACAGCAGTTGTCATGAAGTTAATTTTGTGGTGTTGTCTTGAGCGATGTTTACCTAAAGCATGAATTATTAAGATAATGGGTAGATAACTTCTAGATCCGAACCGATTGAAATCGGTTTATGCGATATTAAAGCTTCAAAGTGGTTACAGATAAAAATATAGGTATGATTAAGTAATAACATGGTAATCAACAGTCTGCGCAACACAAAAGTTGCATATCGACCTCATTATTGTCATCATTGTCATAGTCTAATCCAAATTGATTTGGGACCGGCACTGGATGTCCTCTATACTTCTGTAGCTAAAAACCGTCGAATCTGATGTTTTCCTTACGCTTATACTCGTAGCCATCCACACATGTATAAGTACTCAAACTTTGAGTCTCACAACATTTTCCTTACGTCTTTACCCGTCTTGAAAATCTACTGAAAACATATAACCTAAGGTAACCCAACCGCATACCTAGAAGCGAATAAGCCAAAATTAGTGTAAAAGCCAGAATTAAATACACAAGATAAACATACTTCATATTATAAACCCGTTCGTATGTCCACACAACCGTGTGCAAAGGTAGGCAGAAGGTACTCGTATATAGTATAGTGGTATACTAAGTTAAATTTTTAAGTAAACAGCTACGGGTATAACACCACTTGGACCAGTTTCCATCACCTTCGAAGCTTCGAATAAACCTCTGATTTGCAAGCACCTATTATGTAGGTAGGTAAGTAAGCTCACGTTGGCAAATTCAGGGGAACATACGAGAACTGCCTGAAAAACTGGTACAAGGGCGAAGAAAAGCGTTTTGTATCTATGTTACTATGATTAGCTACTTCAAGATTCCGATGTAGGTATTATTTATAAGCTCACCTACCGTAGGTGATTTTATTTAATACATTGAATTTCATGATGATGCTGCTTGTGAATTGAATTTTGAGATGTTACAGTAAGTCTTACAAAAACCATTGTTGATTTTTTGTAACAAGTTTAATGTGCCTTCATATTATAATAAAGTTCACCATGTTTATTTTCAAGTACTTAAAACAGAAAATCATTTCTAGGGCAACTCCGCTTTGTACCTTTTAAGTCGTTCCATTGTTTTCGACAATCCAGTCAAATACAGTCTACCCTTTCTCCTGTAAGTCAGTCAATACATTGAATTTAATTAACCCGATTAAATCATAATCCTTCTTCGTTATTATTTCTGCTAAGCAGTATTGTTATTGTTCTGAATTTCTGAATTTTCGTATGTTTTATAAAAACTATCTCTTAGGGATCGAAATCCCGTAGCGTACGAGATAGCAACTTGCAGTTAGCTAAATATTTTCGAAGGGTAACTAAACTTTTTTTTGATCAATTACATGTAGGTATCCTCAAATTAATGAAGGTTGCAACACTAGGCTAGCAACAGCTTCGAATGTGGATAAAATATCAGCATGAAAAGTATTTATATTTATCTGAAACATGCTCATTTCGCCGTAAATTAAAGCAATTAATGATAAGCAGAGTTCACTCACCAATTTTTGCTAAGCTAGCGAAGAAAATCCATAATCCTATCAAGAAAGGCGTTTCAACCCGATGGAACTCAAAGGCAGCGATGACGAGCTTCTTAATCTTCTTCTCGGGTGTCTCCGTGCTCGGTAGATTGGTGGTGGTGTCCTGGTGCTGGCGCAGCTGCGTGCCGGGGGGCTCTCCGGGCATCGGCACCACAGGCCCCATGGGGCCGAACCCCAGCCCCGGGTACGTGGAGATCCCATCGACTGTTATGGACGGACTTTGTTTTGTGGTGCTCTGAAAAAAAGGGAGAATGGTTAGTAAAATAAACCAGAAAGATCACACATAACAGAATTCCTGTCTTTGTTGTCGTGCAGTGGAGTAAAAAGGAAGAAGGTTGAGTTTAATTGGTTTAATCTGAGTAGCCGTTTGTACGTTGTTTATGAAAACATACCTAGTACGGTCTATGAGAAAACTAGCTTTATCTATAGATTGTGTTAGGTACCACTATAATTATATTTAGTACCCTCTCGTTCAATAACCATGGGAATTCGGCTAATAATAAGTATTTGTAGTATCAAAGTAATACGGTTACGCATTAACCTAACTAATGACGCCAAAATGTTCCTGCTTGTAAAATAATTAGTAAATAACTAGGAATTCTGCCTTATTTTTTTTAGATTTTGTCAGCGCGTCCGTTCGTTTATTTACAGTGGCAGATTTTGCCGTCGCTCGTTGTATGTCAAAAAAATCCAAAGTGAAACAAAATGGAATTTTCGCATTTTTCTATTAAGGCCTGTCAGTCCCAATGTGTTACGAAATCTACCGCCCACTCGTCGCGTATTTATAGAGCCTCTATATCGAACATCCATCACAAATAGTCACAGAGCTACTGTACTACAAAGTACAATAAGTAATATATATCGGCGCGTGGTCGCCGTCGTCGTCGTTAGAGTCTCACAATATATTGGCATACACCAATATATTACACACTCACACAATTACACAGTAAATAGGTAACAGCAGGAAGTATCAGCACATGTTTATAGAAAATAACTTACTCCAGATTAGGTTGTTTATTTCACGATCGGTGAATCAAGAATTACCTTTCTTTCGAAATACAATGTCTTATATACACAGAAATGGCGGGCTTCATAGAACAATATTTCGCTTTGCAAGGCGGGAAAGATCAAAACAAATACTTAATAATCATTATTCTAGCAGTCATATCAAACTAATTTCTACTATTCAAATAAACAGATATAACAATATTTTACAAATATCAAACAGGAGTGAAAACATAAATCCTTATTATTGAAGCAAACGGAAATTACAATTACTTTTAAAATAGACGGAAATACGAACTTTAGTTCAGTAAATCTAAACATGTCAAATACAAGAACTAACTACCTTCAAATACAAAGTATTAGTTCAATGAATCTACATGAGTCAAAATAAAATCATAACTACCCATAAGTTATAAACTCATTTAAAATCAACATTATGGTTTAGCGCCCATATATACTACTTATTTACGTGTAGTTTTTTCATCTGTTTTATCTTTTTATGTACTAACCACGATTATTAATAAATAATCGTGGTTATTATTTCATATTTAGAGAGTTAGAAAAGGAGTGTCAAGGACATTGGTGGATAGCGGCGTTCGCGACAGAAAAAAAAGATATTCAAGGAAAAATTTACGGTTTTTTGGAAAGGTAAGGTGCGTAGTAACTAAACGTGGACGAGGCGAAAGGAGTATTAAGTAATGTAAGAAATGTAGCAGGTGGCGTTCTGTGGTTTTTTTGTAAGTTTATGTATGTATGGAATATGGAATCATCATTCTCTTGCCCTTATCCCAATTCATTTGCTCTCGGCGCAGCTTGTCTTCTATAAATGAAATCTTAAAATAATATCAGGATTTTAAAATATTAACATCTGCAGTGTAAAACAATTAAGTTCCGCTGTCGTCCTCAGACAATATAATTGTGTTTTTCATAACTTCGTTACGCTTAACGAAGTTTTTCTGTCGACGACTTTCTACTTCAATGTTCCTTTGCATTCATTTTATGAAATTACTACGAGTTTTTGTTGTCTGTAAATACGAAACCGAATTTCTCGAACACTGTGTGTGTGCAGTACTTGGAAAACAGAGTATTTACGGTAGATAGCTTCGATTACTGATCGAAGGTAGATAGCCTATAATTTTACGTAGTTTCACTTCAGACTGTACTTCTATAAAGAGTTGTTGTCCTTGTGGTGTTCCCCGATCTATGTTACCGTAACTATACGTATTGTAGTAACAAATTATCAATCATGATTGATTTAGTGATAAGTAAAATAATCACTCACTCAGTAGATTTGTCAATCGATTGAAAATGTTAATGACTAAACCCAGTTCTGGCAGAAAGCTGATATTAGAAGGTCAAACTTGGCTACTTTTGTTTACGACAACGTTCTAATACGTTTCGAAACAAACGGGATATTTACCATGTTTTCTCTCGATCACGGATAAACGGTGTTTATCCGTGATCATGGTGCTTGTAACAGCGCCGAAATATCGGGAACTCGAATCAGAAACAATAAGAAAACATGGTAAATATCCCGTATATAGTGTTAATACACACATCAAAAGTGTCTAGGGATCAACATATATTTTTGCAATAACTTTTCTCCTGATTGATATTAATTAAAATTTTCTTTAAGGATTCATCAAATAAAGTGTTTTCGTTTGTCACAGTAACGATAAACCAAGTCACCTTTGCATTAATAAAGAAATTTGCCATTTTCCTAATAAAGGGATTTTTGACATTTGAACCACTAACATTAAAGTTCGAAAAAAAGACTGAAATAACAGTTTTCTTTAAAATTTTATTGGGTAACTTAAACAATTAATAATCCGTGTTTCTACCGCGAACACTAACAACACAAGAACATCGGTTTGGCATACTCAAAATGAGTTCATCCAAATCACGCTGTGGAATGGACGCCCATGTTCGTTGCAACAACAAAAAAAGGTCTTCTTGCGACTGGATACCCTCCATATTCGGCAGAGCTCTTCTCTGTAGCATATCCCATGCATGCTCAATCGGGTTTAAGTCTGGCGACTGAGCAGGCCAGGGCAGGACATTGATGTTAGCTGCGGCGAGAGTCTGTCTTACAACTCTTGCGCGTGTGCGGTCGTGCATTATCATGCATTAACTGAAATAAGGGACCGATTTGCACTTGTACAGGAACGATGACGTCTGATACAATCGTCTCAGCATAAATTTGAGCGTTGAGGTTGCCTCTGATCCAAATCAACTCAGTTCTTCCGCCGATCCAAATACCCGCCCATACCATGATGGTTCCACCACTATAAGGATGGACTTCCTGGCAGGATTTTAATCGCTGTTGGCATCCAGGGGTTCTCCAGTGTCGTATACGTCTTGTATCCGGTCTCATACCAAAACGAGACTCATCAGAAAAGCACACGAAACGCCATTGTTCTTCTGCCCAATTTCTGTGTTCAAGAGCCCATTGATATCGAATCCTACGATTGTGCATTGCTATAGGTGGTACCCGTAGCGGTCTTCGGGAACGAAGGTTCACTTCATGCAAGCGGTTTCTGACTGTTTGGTCGCTAATTAAGTTCCCTGAAGAGTGATGAAGCCTCACGGCTAACATCATGGCGGTTATTGTTGGAGCTCTTCGAGTTAAGATTTGAATGTATCGGTCTTGTCTCCGTGTGGTGCAGCGATACCGTCCTCCATGGCGCTCAGCCACGGTACCAGTGCTTCGGTAACGTGTCCAAAGTCGACTGATAACACTCTGACTTGTATTCAGAGCTAAAGCCACAGTACGTTGCCGGGAACCAGCTTCTATCATTCCCACGGCTCTGAGCATTTCTTCCCTGCTTAAATGACGTCGCCGCTCCATAATAACGTTGGTTTTAATCAGAAAAATGTGTTATTTCAGTCTTTTTTTCGAACTTTAATGTTAGTGGTTCAAATGTCAAAAATCCCTTTAATAGGAAAATGGCAAATTTCTTTATTAATGCAAAGGTGACTTGGTTTATCGTTACTGTGACAAACGAAAACACTTTATTTGATGAATCCTTAAAGAAAATTTTAATTAATATCAATCAGGAGAAAAGTTATTGCAAAAATATATGTTGATCCCTAGACACTTTTGATGTGTGTAGTAATGTCAGTGACCATGTCAGTTTAAAAACTTATAAAGGTACGGTGCATCCCAGCAGTGGGAGATTTCTAACTATAAGCTGATTATGCTGTCCTTTATATAGCATAATCAGCTTATACATACTGAATTTCGTACCTCTCCTTACCTACACGATAAACAAGTATCTACTTAATATACGTTATCGGTTCTTAGGATAACTTAACACATTCATTGTCCTTTTCGGGATACCAATTTAATTCTTCCCCATAGTTTTCTTACAAAGATGGCGCCTTTTCCCGCGTTTTGCGGTCCGAAAAACCCGCCTCCTTTTATACAATTTCCAGGTAAACATTGTCTATAGGTAACCGTTCGTTAGGCCTTCCTTCCGAAAGTGAATAAGATTTCGTGGAACCTCCGCGTTTACCTATAACAGCGGGATTATTTATAGTGGCTCCCTTTTATAAAAACGTTGAAAGTTTTATTTAGTTGTTTATTGTTATTGTTTTGCTTGTGTGCTTAAAAGGGAAAGTAGCTATTGAAGTAACGTTATCTAATAAGTAATAACACATAACTTCATGCCTCTACCTTATCCTCGAAGGGGTTTAGGCAGAGATGTAGACCGTAGGTACCTCATAGTTACACCCACTTAGCCATTGAAGTTTAAGTCCCATGTAATAGGGGCGAGCCTATTGGCATCGACTGGGCATAGGTCCAGACTCCATGGCTGCTACTAAGAAATTCTTTACAGAAAAACCTCATAAAATTTTGTCGGACCTGGGAATCCAACTTTAGACCTCAGTTTTAAAAGAAGTTATTGATAAGTACATAGGTAGTTCATAAGTATAATATCTCGCTACTAGCCTATACTCGTTTCAAGGGTGGCACCTGCGTGTTGGTCCAAAAGTATAACATGGGAATTTACAGATATGAAGAACAGGGTGTAAAATGTTTCATCCCCTATAGAAAAGGGAAGATCCTCCAACCAGACGGGTTTAATGTAAGGTAACGGTAAAAGGCCGGTATTTGTTTATTTGCGCGATTCAGGATCAGGATATTGATGTTAGATCTTCTCATTTTTGTCATAGCTTTTTGTTGTGTCGCCACAGGAACGTTCCTACTTACTTCCGGAATAAAAAGTATCATACATCCTTAAGAATAAGTCCTGGACAACCCTTGTGCCTTATGAGAATCTTCATTGAAAATCGATAAAGTGTGAAAAGGTGACAGGCAGGGAACCAAGTTGTTGTATACTCTTCTTTTAGTCTAATCAATATCCGTATTCAGTGCCCTTGGAATCTGAACCATTTTGCATAGTGTTAGTGGGTGCTAAACGAAGTGGCCGAGGGTTCTCGGCTGCCAGTCAACTTGACCTTGCGGCAGACGGCTTTGTCTCGGCACTGCTGGGACCTCGGCCTTCGCCCAATTGCTGCGGACGCGGGGTGCCCTACTTATGGAAATGCTAACCGCTTTCGTGAGACAACATTTAGCTTTAACATAACGGAATTAAATGACACCAGAGAAAAGACTGTCTTTGAAAGTATTAGAAACAAAAATGAAAACGCAATTGGATTTTGAATTGTTTCATTTCACACACAAGTTATCAGTGTTATTTGTAATGTGTGTTTTACTAGCCTAGGTTGTGCTTGTGTCGCACGGCTGGGCAAAGACTTTTCCGCTTTCTTTTTTTCCTGATTTTTATTGTAAGTATCTTCTGTTATATTTGTCTTACTAAGACGTTCATACGAACTACGTTGTTATTCTATCATAGTTAAACTATCATTTAATATTTTTAATGATTTCTAAACAGTTAATTTACACACAAAGCTTAGTGTGCTACAAAGTTCAAATAAAACCAAAATAAGTCACACTATTAAACAGTAATAAAACAACGCTAATACAATAGAGCAATCTCTCTGGGCCTAGATACAAAAACTTAACTAGGTACTCAAATGTAAAAATAACAACCAAAATCCAAATAGGTTCAGTAAATAAGTAGGTATAATGACCATCAAACAAGATTGTAAACAGCCCTGAAACATTACCAGCGTACTCCATGCCTTAGTTACCCACAGTTTACCCAAAGAATTACCTTAATCCATAATTTATAACCCCAACCTGGCCTGGTCCTATTAGCCGGCGTCGACTCGTTTCATTATTCAGCGGCACGTTTAGAATGAGACCTAAGTACTTAGAACTAATTAGGCATCCTAATTTTAAGCACTGGTTTTGCTTTTGACGTTTGACTGAGTTTTGGTTATCCTGAACTCAAAAAATTTAATGCTTATTGTTGTATGTGAATTGATTTGGATTTAAACCGACTTCCAGTTCTCAGTCTAGCTAGGCTAGTTCGGAGTCTAGATTTGTGACCGGTTGATGACAATATAATAGGCTCGCCCCCTATCACATGGGATTTAAACATAACTGGCGAAATGTGGGGTGTACACCTCTTTTTTAAGCTATTGCATAGCTTCTATCGCGGGCCTTGAGCGTGGAGAGCGAATCCAGAAATTTCCTAACAAAAAATTTAAGATTCAGTACTCAACCAGGTTGCTATGGTTACGGAAAATAACAAGGTTGGCAACTGAGGTTGTCAAATTAAATAATTTATAACCTCACGTTGTAAATGTGTAAAGTTTTTCTGTTTTGTCTCTCTGCTTTCTCCTTCTAAAATATTCTTACTCGTATAATTTGTGTACAAAGTGTTTTAATTAAGAATAAACAAAGTGCATTTATTAATGAAGAAAGTCACGAAAAAATAGTGAAAGATAATGAGTGAGTACTCCTCGAGTACTCTATTTATATTCATTTTATTATTATTACGCATCTATCATACGTTTTATTGGTTTTTGCATTACTATTCTGCGAATCGGGCTTAGAAGACGATTCGTTTTCTTTTTTAATATCTATACTAATATTATAAAGCTGAAGAGTTTGTTTGTTTGTTTGATTGTTTGTTTGTTTGTTTGAACGCGGTAAACTCAGGAACTACTGATTGGAATTGAAAAATTATTTTTGTGTTGGATAGTCCATTTATCGAGGAAGGCTTTAGGCTATATAACATCACGCTACGGCTAATAGGAGCGGAGCATAAATGAAAAATGTTACAAGAACGGGAAAATGTTTTTCCTTTTTGAGAGTTTCCGCTGCGAGCGCTGCGAAAACGGTTTAAGTTACGCAAATATCATGTATGAAAGAATTTTTCCTCTTTAAAAGTTCTAAAAAAAAGTACGCAACAGCATATGTCTATCTTTTAAGATTGACTCACTGTAACCCTTTTTTACTATTAAAATGTTAGGTTAAAAAGAATTATTTTTTGCGAAGCTTATTTAACCCATATGGTATTAATCTATATCTAAATAAATGTGTTTGTTAGAACAGAAATTTAATATAAAATATTTATGCCTTTACTCTATACAGTTTAAACAAATATCTTAGAAGATATCGCAATATAAAAATATCCGCGCGGCAAAATAATTCGCGCGTCGCAATGTAGGTACGGGGGATTGTGGCTGGCCTCCGGGAAATTCAAATTCAAAATATTTACTGCATCATAATGTTTACAAGTACAGGGTGTTATTGTATATTTAACAGTAAGAGATATATAGTAATTCTCTCTTTAAGATAATCTAAGCTAATCTAAACCATCGAAATCGAATCAACTAGGAAAGATAAGATTTTTGTTAGTTACGATTTAGCTTAATTTATGTTGGATAGTCGATTTATCGAGAAAGGTTATAAGCTATTTTTATTTGACGCAGACGAAGTTGCGTGGGTCAGCTAGTCTAAAATAAAATAAATAATTTTCATATTTTTCAATGCTAAAACACTTACGTCAGGCTGACAAGCTGTCAATACTTTTTCTTTTAAATTTTCTGTCATAGAGTTTCTTGCTAGCTTATTCTATGAAGGTTACTTTTGATTTACTTATATAATTTAAATTCTTTTTAATAAATACTGCATACCTAAATAAAATAAATAAATAATTATTTGCAAAAGTTGATAAAAAATGCTATGCAATAGCTTTACCGCGGCAGTCTCCGAGTGCCACATCAACTTTTTTTTTTTATTGGTGGGTGGAAAATCATCAAATGACCCTCCCCCCCACTCTTGGGCAGAGCGAAGGGGAGTGTCAGACTTCTACTGACTAAAAACCGAACCCATGTTCCTTCTTTGCCCTTGTGCCGAGGCCACGTCATCTCGTACTAAAATCCGCGGCCCCGACGGGGGGTGTACCTCTACCTTACCCTTCGGGGATTGAAGGCGTGATGATGTTATGTTTTTTACTTAGCATACCTATAAAAAATTGAAATTAAACATACCTCTGTTAGGTTACAGAATAGCTACCTGAGAAAGCAACACAAAAGTACAAATTCGTTTTACCTCAAAAAAAGGTCTAACGTCTATGCAATGAAAAGAATAAAAGTGCCCAAATCTGTCGTAAGTTGTACCAATTCTATTGCAAGCTTAACAAAACTGATTCTCGAAGGATACATTAGATTTTTTAAGCACTGGGAACACGGAATCTATCTATATCTATATATATCTATATATCTATCTATAAATAAAAAGAGAAGTCCTGACTGACTGACTGACTGATTGACTGACTGACTCATCAACGCCCAGCCCAAACCCTTGGACCTAGAAAGCTGAAATTTTGCCCAGAGGTTCCCTTTATAATGTAGACAAAGAATAAGGAAGGATTTTTCGAAATTCAACCCCTATGGGATTTAAATAGGGGATGAAAGTTTGTATGGAAAATCGTCATTTTCACGCGGGCGAAGCCGCTGGCAAAAGCTAGTCTTACATAACATGTAAAGTAATGAAAGGAGAGCGGGCAACAATGGACCCAGTAGAATTACATAATTACGTTTAAGACCACTTTTTCGCAAACTTTACTTACCGTCCCAATTCGGGGAGCATTGAGGTCTTCCCCAAAGCTTATCATACTATACGTATAGTAACGATTAAATATAATCAATGGTAGGCTTCGATCAATAATGGTAGGTAATAATATACTAATTAACAAAAAAAAACTTCCTACCGTCGGGTAACACATTAAGATGCAACCTTGAATACGTTCGATTACTCGATAACTAGTTAAATTCCTTTATTAACATACAGTTAACAAAATTCCTTACACAAAACCTCTTCTGAAAACCATTGAAATACTCCAAAAATTCCGCCCGAACAGGGACTTGAACCCTGGACCCTTGGATTAAAAGTCCAATGCTCTACCGACTGAGCTATCCGGGCTGTACAGTCATTGGTGAAACAACTGGTCATACAAAAACTTGGCGCAAAACGTGATTCGATTAAAGTATGAATCACGGTGATTCATCTTTATTGCCGTCTTTAGGCAATTATTATTTATTGAGTGATGAAATAGATTTTCTGTAATAGTATAGATAGGTGATGAAATTAATTATAAAATTAATACTTTGGTTTGTTACTAACGATACTTAAATATATGGTGAAGTTCCCCGTCTGTCATAAACTTTGGCACGGATCCCTCGGGAAGTTACTTTGTGATACTTTCGGCAAATACAGTTATATTAGCGTGGTATTTGTTTACTCTCCTAATAACAGATTCCGATAAAACAATGAAATCCGAAATTTTATAAAAACTGAAACTAATTTTAACTTCCCATTGTTTGCCAACCAATTACTAATTGCTCCGCTTGATTAATTACATTGGAAAAAACCGATAATTTCTAGTTAGTATGAAATACGAGACTATCTTATGTTTTTCAGGTTTTTCTACACTTCTAGAAATTATTTTATGTCGGGTATGCTCAAATTAAATTATCTGTTGAATACGGATAGGTAAGTTTTTGAATGATCGTTTTTAGTTAGAGAAACTCATACATTAAAAAAATTTAAAACTTTCGCTACCTAATCCCTCACGGAACTGTCAAAAAATAAAACATTTTTAAGAAAATAAATTAGCTACCTACTCCTAAATTATGTCAGTTTAAGAGTTTTACTAATCACTATAGAACGCCACCTGCCACGATCCTTACACACTCCTTTTGCCGCGTCGACGTTCATACACTTCATACATACAACAGGCATCGCACGTCGGTTGCGAGTACAGGCTTTGCACCTGTCCTTTCGGGAGAACATCACTGATAAGGTCAATAAGGTACGTTATTAATTAACACATACAAAATTATAAACAGCTAGTGAGTTCAACCATTTGTACCTACCATAATAATTGTGAGTCCACAATTCAACTGCTTAGTGTACCTCTCTACCTGCCAGTCATTATTTCTCATACAATATACTTATCATACATTTTTAAAATCGAAATAGGTACTGTTGGCTCAAAGTCACGCCATCGGCCAGTAGCCGTCCGGTTAGCGTACGGTCGTCGTGCGGCAACCGACAGAAGTTCATAAAACGAGGCGAGCGGCGTTGCAACGGTCACTTTTTGCTTGGACGGCGCTCGGAAAGGACTTGCTACCCGACTATTATCGTGTGCTTCGCTATTTTTGGTTTATGTTTTTGCTCGTGTACTGATTATTCCATTTTGCTAGTGCTATTTCTATTTGATTATTGTTTAAAATGTTTGTCGTGATATTTTTGTAAAAGTGTAATTTAAAAGATAATAAACATTGTTTATTTTGTTCACGTATTTCACTTCTGATTCCTAATATCAGAAGTGGGATAAAGAATATCTTCGCCCACAAGTTAAAAACTAGTTTTCAAGCTTTTAATTTTAGATAAAAGCGGGTAGTAGTTAGCAATGGATATATCGAGTTTTTCGCGTTCAAAAACTAGTGCCTCTCGTTCTAAGCGATCTTGTAGCCACCATAAGCGGAGTGGAAGGTGACGTACGTAGCAAGTTTCGGGATCCGATCGCCGTTCCAAGCGCGAACGAGATCGTCGTAGGAGCCGCGTGAGGACGCGAAGTCCTGTATAACCGCTCTCGCGGTTGAGGCGACGCTCCGGACAGGATTGTTGGTTTACTTTCGTTCCTGATACAAGTAAGATCGAACCATTAAATTTTAATATTTCGTTGATTTATTAGTCGCAAGCGCGACTACTGAGCATGAAGGTTCTGGGTTCGATTCCCGGGTCGGGCAAAGTGTTATTTTCTGGATTTGTGCCCTGTTGGTGACAATGGGCTCACCCCTATTACATGGTTAAGCTTATGTCTTAACATAATTGGCGAAATGTGGGTATACTGGGTACCTCTGCCTAACCCTTCGGGGATTGCAGGCGTGATGTTATGTGTGTGTTTATAAGGTCACTGGGGTGATTGGCAATGCCTCGGACGCATTGGTGGTTATTTACATGGTGGTGCTAATACGTCGCATAACGATTGGTTGACCAATAACAGCACGTGGACTCATTTTAAACACGAATTTCGGTCATTGTGTCCGCGTGAAGTCGATATGGTCACTGTGCTATAATGACGTTATGAGTACAAGTATCTGTATGACCTAGTTAGTTTTTTTTTCAAAGTCGGGTACTTGTGTATGTGAGTTTAAAATATTTGTGAAGGTACCCACGATACAGGAGAAATTCCTGGTGTGGGGCAACGTTGCGATTTGTGGTATATCTGATGCTAAACAAAATACAGTCAATAGTCTTGTTTTCCGTATATTTGAAACCCAAAAGTGCAGTTGTTGGCGCACATCAAACTCAAATAATCATGGTCTGCGTAAATGCAAACCCCTACGCAATATGATCAGTTGACTTGTTTTCGTGTGAAGACGTAGGCCGTATCAGGTTCACTGTAAAGTCTGATAAGTTTTGCTTTATTAAAGAAGGTGCCTAATACACATGATAGGCTAAGAAAGATGCCAATGAGTTACGTATCAGTTGATGTTTATAAGGATTTTGATGAAGTTAAGTTGTGGTTGCAAGCCATTCTATCGGCTGTATTGTGTTAGACAGCACCAGTAATTATTGTGTAGTCGTAGTCCGATTAAAATTGAAGGTTTTTGAGGAAACTCGAGTAGACAGTGGGTGTGTTTGTTGTATGTTGTGCGTTTAGCTCTGGTTGAGGTCAGGGTCTGGAAAGACCCGTAGTGTGAAGTCAAATAGTGATACTCACGGGAGATCGACTTGTTTACTAGTCAGTTAGAGATCTGTGGTTTTACTCGATGATTTTTGTGAACCTGGCATTTTTTTGACGCAATAATGTTTTTAAGATTGATTTAAACGACAATGGTACATGACCCAGGGTGGTTGATTGTTGTATTTTCGATAGTTTCCAGTTTAGCCACGTTTGATTTTATCAACGAGAGTGGGACCTAATGGATGTTTGGTCAGGAGTGACCGAGTGGAACAAATTTCTGTCGTAGATTTGTCTCTTTGCAGAGTAACCATTACATAAGGACGTGTGGTTTGGTCAAGCGCGTGGCCTCAGCTGTGTGTATGGAAGTCTGTGTGATATGCTAACAATGTGCCTATGTCAACAGCCACTGAGGGGTATGCAAACTTGGAGCCTATGCCTACAGTGTGTGTGGAAGTCTGTGTGATATGCTAACAATGTGCCTAGGTCAACAGCCACTGAGGGGTATGCAAACTTGGAGCCTATGCCTACAGTGTGTGTGGAAGTCTGTGTGATATGCTAACAATGTGCCTATGTCAACAGCCACTGAGGGGTATGCAAACTTGGAGCCTATGCCTACAGTGTTGTGGAAGAAGTCTGTGTGATATGCTAGCAATGTGCTTTTACGTGCCTATTGGTATTCTTGTCTGACAAGTTTTGTTTGGTGAATGTTTCTTTGAATTTGATTCTCGACTTGAATGTTCCTTAATGAATGAGATTACTCTCTTGTTGTACTACTCGGTTAGAGAGCCTTGGTGTTAAAAGTTTTACTCGGTGATTTCAGCAGTTTTTGTTGCAATAGAATTTTTAAGGTTGGTGTGAACGACTATGTTATATGACTCAAGGTAGTTGAGTGTTGTATTTTCGATAATTTCCAGTACATTTGATTTAATTAACGAGAGTCGAATTTGGTGCCACCCAATGGAACTAAAGTTTGGTCAGGAGTGATCGAGCGGAACAAAATTCTGTTGTAAATTTGTTTGTTTGCAGAGTAACGCAACGTGGACGTGGATGCAACATAACGCTGCCTGGCCTTAGCAGTGGTTGCCAGGGCTTTGCCACAGCGACGCTGTGAACGTGCACGTCACTGCAGGGTGCGAGCTCGCCCTACTGGCGTTGCTGAGCGCCTCGCTGCAGGCCGAGCGCCTCGCTGAAGCCCAGCGCCTCGCTGCAGGCCGAGCGCGTCGCTGCAGGCCGACTGCGCGCCCTACTGGCGTTGCCGAGCGCGTCGCTGCAGGCCGACTGCGCGCCCTACTGGCGTTGCCGAGCGCGTCGCTGCAGGCCGACTGCGCGCCCTACTGGCGTTGCTGAGCGCCTCGCTGCAGGCCGAGCGCCTCGCTGAAGCCCAGCGCCTCGCTGCAGGCCGAGCGCGTCTTTGCAGGCCGACTGCGCCCTACTGGCGTTGCCGAGCGCGTCGCTGCAGGCCGACTGCGCGCCCTACTGGCGTTGCTGAGCGCGTCGCTGCAGGCCGAGCGCCTCGCTGCAGGCCGAGCGCTTCGCTGAAGCCCAGCGCCTCGCTGCAGGCCGAGCGCCTCGCTGCAGGCCGAGCGCGTCGCTGCAGGCCGACTGCGCGCCCTACTGGCGTTGCTGAGCGCGTCGCTGCAGGCCGAGCGCCTCGCTGCAGGCCGAGCGCCTCGCTGAAGCCCAGCGCCTCGCTGCAGGCCGAGCGCGTCGCTGCAGGCCGACTGCGCGCCCTACTGGCGTTGCCGAGCGCGTCGCTGCAGGCCGAGCGCCTCGCTGCAGGCCGAGCGCCTCGCTGCAGGCCGAGCGCTTCGCTGAAGCCCAGCGCCTCGCTGCAGGCCGAGCGCCTCGCTGCAGGCCGAGCGCTTCGCTGAAGCCCAGCGCCTTGCTGCAGGCCGAGCGCCTCGCTGCAGGCCGAGCGCGTCGCTGCAGGCCGACTGCGCGCCCTACTGGCGTTGCCGAGCGCGTCGCTGCAGGCCGACTGCGCGCCCTACTGGCGTTGCTGAGCGCGTCGCTGCAGGCCGAGCGCCTCGCTGCAGGCCGAGCGCTTCGCTGAAGCCCAGCGCCTCGCTGCAGGCCGAGCGCCTCGCTGCAGGCCAAGCGCCTCGCTGAAGCCCAGCGCCTCGCTGCAGGCCGAGCGCGTCGCACGCGCTGCAGGCCGACTGCGCGCCCTACTGGCGTTGCTGAGCGCGTCGCTGCAGGCCGAGCGCCTCGCTGCAGGCCGAGCGCGTCGCTGCAGGCCGACTGCGCGCCCTACTGGCGTGTACAGCGCGTCGCTCCAGGCTTCTAGCGCGCTGCTGACGTGTTAAGCGCGTCGCTCCACGGTGCCAGCGCACCCTATAGGCGCAGTTGTGTGCGGCACTCCACGGTGCCAGCGCGCCCTAACAGGCGCAGTTGTGTGCGGCACTCCACGGTGCCAGCGCGCCCTACAGGCGCAGTTGTGCGTGGCACTCCACGGTGCCAGCGCGCCCTGCAGGCGCAGTCGTGCGTGGCACTCCACGGTGCCAGCACGCCCCACTGGCGTTGTGAGACACGCTATCAAGGAGACAGCGAACACTCAGCCGCCTTATTGGAAGCTGACGAGGACGTCAGAGCGTCAGGAGAGGCCGTGTTGGCTCAAAGTCACGCCATCGGCCAGTAGCCGTCCGGTTAGCGTACGGTCGTCGTGCGGCAACCGACAGAAGTTCATAAAACGAGGCGAGCGGCGTTGCAACGGTCACTTTTTGCTTGGACGGCGCTCGGAAAGGACTTGCTACCCGACTATTATCGTGTGCTTCGCTATTTTTGGTTTATGTTTTTGCTCGTGTACTGATTATTCCATTTTGCTAGTGCTATTTCTATTTGATTATTGTTTAAAATGTTTGTCGTGATATTTTTGTAAAAGTGTAATTTAAAAGATAATAAACATTGTTTACAATCAGAAGTGAAATACGTGAACAAATCACGTATTTCACTTCTGATTCCTAATAGTACTTATTAATGGTAAACTGATCAAATAAAAACTACGAATAAGCTGTATGGACCAGAATGTTAGGTATGGCTAGAAAGGACGTTACAGCTGGGATTACGAGTAGTTAATGGAGAGTTATGGAAGAAGACGACATGCTGTGCCAACCCCAAATAAATTAAAACAACTAGTAATTTGTAAAATACTTGTAGAACAAAATTAAATCTTAAATGGTTGACCAACTTAATCCTGGTTCTCTTATTCCCTATACTCCCCTTAGAAATTGGAGTCCCATTTTTTTGAATAATTATATTTTTATTATTTAATTAAATGATAAAAATATATGGTTAGAAACAATTTTATTGGAACTTAACAACTAAGTGAATAGCAATAAAAAAAATCAATAATAAAATACATATTACAGTACAATTATTATGCTATACGTAATTATAATAGCAAAATAGATACCATTAACACTGAAAATGGTATAATTACCATGTCACGTGTTAACTATTTGTTTTCAGTTCCCGATATTTCACAGCTACCTATAATGTTAGTGACCATAATATCAGTTTAAAACTAAAAATTGATGTCGCCCGAACAGGGACTTGAACCCTGGACCCTTGGATTAAAAAAGTCCAATGCTCTACCGACTGAGCTATCCGGACTATGCAAGTAATGTTGAAACATTCGTTCACATAAAGTAGAGCCTGGCACAGAAACGAGCCGAATTGAAAAAAAATGGGGCTACTGAACTGTCGGATATATTTGACTTGTTTATTTTATGTTACCCCAGGCTGCTATCCCATTCATTTTGATATTTTTTACACATAAAGTATAATGAAACATTGCGTATTTATGTAGAAGTCGTAAACTTGCGTTGTACGAGTGTTATCTCAAGAATTCAGTCAATATATTATTCAGCTGTTTCGCTTTATTCGGCACGGCCCGGATAGCTCAGTCGGTAGAGCATTGGACTTTTAATCCAAGGGTCCAGGGTTCAAGTCCCTGTTCGGGCGATCTACTTTTTGACTTTAGTTACGTACAATAAGTTAGTATTTATGGGACAGTTTTTCGAATAAATTGATCTTTTTTTTAATGATTTTCTTTAAATTACTTAGTTTATTTTAAACCCATTTTTTTATGTCTTTTTGTGTCCTCGTCCACGTTCATACATCTGGTCATACATTTAAAGTCAGCTACGAATAAAACATACTAAAATTTCTAGGAACTGCCTAACGCAGACACTCCGAACTAAAATGCAGCAGCAGGTACCACACAACATTCCCAGTATGTTAATTAAATTATCAAGTTGATGGCAGTTTCAACCGCAGTGCATTTGCATTTATAACTTTATGAAACTTGATTTAGTCACCACACAATGGCAGAAAATATTTAACACATTTATTTTTACACACAATATTATCTCTTTTTTTTCTTTTTACATAAAGATTCTAGATTTAATGTTTTGTTGTGTGCACTTGTGGCATGTGCATTTTACAAAATAAATATGTTTTCTTTCGTCTTTCAAGGGACTTTTTTTCGTCGGCTGTTACGTTTCCAGCCATAATAATTAAATTTTAATATTGCACACTGATAGAGCATGAACTTAGGTTACGGCATAAGATACTTTTAATCCAGATTCTACGTTCCCGTATTATTATTTTTTAGTTTCCTACGAGCAAAGCCGTATGCAAGATTAATATAAAAAATATAATAAATACAAAACCAAATGAATAAAATTATTATAATAAATTTTATTTAAATGCATGATTTAAATAATGATAATTTAAAGCCTATACGAATAGTGTATCTTGTGATCCATGATTTTTTTGATGAACTGGACCATTACTTCCAGAGGTCTTAAAAATATTATTACATGTAAACTAATTCAGATACATTTTGATTCAACGACCTTTTTTCACATTACTGTTATTGTCTAAGACTAAATCCATGACCTTTCCACACATATTTCAGTGCCCTGGCGTTAAATGTCAACTGGAAATAGGTGCCATCTTCGTAGATTGATTTAGACACCCCATCCTGTGCCATTACTGCAATTAACTCCTTAATATGATTGGATACGTCGGATGAAATGACTTTACCGAGCTCTTAGGTGATGAACACTTATTTAACTCGTGTTGTAGAGCTGTTATTAAAGTAATTACGTGGTCCTTGAACAAAGAGATTGATAATACTGTGAAGAGCTTATCAGATCAGAAGGAATGTCACGGATGGCCACGCTGTAGCAAAATGACTAATGTAATTGCTAAGTTCATGGTTACACCACTAACGACACGAGAAAGTGTTTCCTTACCCAAACCATTGGTGCCACATACAGAAAATCTGCCACCTGGACACGAGTTACCATGGCTGGAAGTCTTTGTCTTGACACAGGTAGGCCGAAGCAAGGAAAACCTGCTCAGGTGGAGATTCATAGATGACTTTGCCCTGGAGTGTGAAAGTGTGAATGTGGTGCTACACCACAAAAAGATGGGACACTTGATAATATGGTGTCCTGCCTCTCCTATTGCTTGCACATCTTAGGAGCTGATGGTGCTGACGCTACTGAAAGTGTCAAATTCGGCGCAAAATTTTTGGCAGACTCAATTTAAATTGTCATCGACGTGCTAAAAAGAATACCGACACCAACCAGTTCTTTGGATATTGCTAAAAGTAAAAACAATTTTGTTCTTTTGCTTCCTTGTTTGTGATATTTAAATACGTTTCGCTATAAATGAATTAAGAAATGAGTACATAAGAGGAAGTCTGAAAGCCGCCGGTGAATGTAAAGGTTCAACCGATTACCACACGGTAATTGATAGTCGTGGTATGGGCATGTGATGCGGATGAATGAGGAAAATGTCGTGAATAAAGTTTTGAGCATGAATGTGGATGGGTATAAGAGTAAAGGAAGACTAAAGAGACCATGAATGGACAGTCTAAACCTAAAGGATATTATGGCAAGAAAGGAGGTGCCTGAGAGATGACAAGTAATAGATAAGCTTGGAAGAAGAAGACACTCCAAACCCCAAATTTATTGGGATAAGTACAAGAGAAAGACGATGGCTTTAAAAGATGCAAAGTGTTTCCTTACCCAAACCATTGGTGCCACATACAGAAAATCTGCCACCTGGACACGAGTTACCATGGCTGGAAGTCTTTGTCTTGACACAGGTAGGCCGAAGCAAGGAAAACCTGCTCAGGTGGAGATTCATAGATGACTTTACTTTATGACTTTTACATCTATTGCTTGTTTTGTTAATTCATTCTACAATTTGTCAGAAAACAATAGGTCTCGGAACTCTCAGCGCATTTAAAAATAATTCTGACATACAATAAAACCTGAACGTCTAACTGTCATTTCCAACAATTTAAGTTTGAAATGGGTCCAGAGTGGGTCCAGACAAGGGAATGTCGAAATTATTACGCTTATTTTTATTCTATTTTAATGTATTCTGTCCCAACATCGGTTTTTACTTGACCGGTCCTAAGTAGTTTAGCTACTCTTCTAAATATTGAAAAACTATCTACCTAATAGTAGAAAGCTATAACTACGTGGTACTACGTACAATAAAAAAAATACTTAGTGCAGTCGCCAGCGCATCAAATTATAGTCCAAGATCCCAGGGCCACCAGACGTCACGTATTTTCTGACGAAGGAAATGTGGACGATTGAGTAGTGTTAGTATGAACTAAGAACACACTACTACACACTGCTTGGACGGCCAATTTTCAGGTATCATGTCATCAAGGTACATAAAAAATTACTTACTTCACGTATTTTCTCCAAGCTGATTTTTACGTATATTTTAGGCAATATCCTTAAAAATAAGTCGCAAATACTCCCAGATACTTTCCGTCGGCCGTATTGCTTAACAGACGCTATAAAGAATACTAATCCCCGTATGATTTAATACTTAAAGCTAATTGATCGGGTTATTGCCATGCTATATTGGGCAGGCGCTTCAAAATGCATTCGAGCGTTGAAAGCAACGTTTTCAACAAAATTCAGAAGACACAGGCAATGGACAGATCCTGTTGAATGCCCACCGAATGAGTCCAGTGGAGGTCTTGTGTCAGCCACACGAGCGATGCCATGCGTTCTCGGGTAAACAGCCACAATACGTTTAAGTCTAAACTTTTTGGGAACTTTGAAGCGTCTGTTAAGCAAAACGGCCGCTGGGAAGTGTCTGGGAGTATTGGCAACTTATTTTTAAGGATATTGCCTACAATATACGTAAAAATCAGCTTGGAGAAAATTTGTGAAGAAAGTAATTTTTTATGTACCTTGATGACATGATACCTGAAAATTGGCCGTCCAAGCAAGCTAGCTGGTAGTAGTGTGTTCTTAGTTCATACTTACACTACTCAATCGTCCACATTTCCTTCGTCAGAAAATACGTGACGTCTGGCGGCCCTGGGATCTTACTCTATTACCACAAATTGTCAAATACTCTAAATGATTTTAAACTATAAATTGTTGATGTTTAAGTTAAAAATTGACACTAATTGATGAACTGGTGACTGTACCTATGTTTTACTTAAAACTAGGTTAGAAATCATATTTGAAATGTGTCCTTTAGAACAGTATTATGTGTAGTTGTGTGTTTACAGATTTTGCTGAGTGTTTAGACGAAAATGGCACTGAAATGTCTCAACAAAGTTACAAATATGAATATGGGAAAGTTATCTTACGGATGAAGTATTACCTATCAAAAGAGTATATTTAGACATGGTTGCGCTGTGAATGAACAAGCTCTGGCTGGAGGCCTTAATTCCAAGGCATTCACAGGAAAGTCCGTTTAAGCAGTAGCCATGCATCCTTTCTAGGATGAACTGCGAGATGCCATTCACAATAAAAAAATGTGAATGAACAGCTTAACGAGAAAATAATAATACGAGGAGATACATAGTTCAACTTACTTCAACAGGATTGCAGTGTGCGCAGGACAGCAACGCAGCGACAGCGGCCCACAGGAGGGGTCGTCTGCACGCGCGCCTGCTCAGGTTCACTCCATGCTTCAGTGACGTCATGCTGGTAACACTATCACCTCGCCAACATTGGTGCACAAGAGATCACAACCACTGTCAACACACTATGACCGTTATAACGGCTAGGCTTAGTTTCAGCAACTGTTCATAATCCTATTACTTTGTTATCTCACAATTCGTCACGCAGATAGCTTATTGTACACTTAAAGGTTAGCTTAATATAGTTATAATAATAGGTTACTTAATAAAGTTAGCTTGTTCACACAGCCTCACACAGTAGGAAAAGGGAAAAAAATTACCTAAAAAAGTTACCGTTAAGAATACGTAACTGTTACGCTTATATGCTTGTTTACTTTATCGACGTGGTCATTGTGTTTAATTATTGTAAATCAAAAACTGCAGAGATAGTCTGCGAGGGTAGCGAGGAAACCTGCATGCTTGAAAGATATTTCTTGACAGTGTGCAAAGCCAACTGCTCTCAGTTGGGCCTCTGCCCTTGGCGGGTATAGAAACTCTGACACCAAGTTAGGCACACAATAAAGATGAGAAGATTGTAAATACCTAAGCCTTTTATTGGCAAAACAATCTTATATCCATGCCTCTACATATCCGTGCTTACTATTGTCGTAGGCTCCTTGCTGGTATAACCTGTATTTATTTATATAAACAAGCATGTTTTGTCAATTATTGGTTTACTTTGTAACAAATTACACACGCAGTTAGTATTTACACAAACTCATTAGTTTTATTTTCGGTGCCGCACATATTCTTACAAAGTTTCTATTGTAACTAATTTTAATGGACTGGCACGTTGACTATATGAAAATAACTTAGAATAACGCTGAATATCTTTATAAGATCGTAGAACTGAAGTGAAACTACGCTACGCCAAAAACATTAGAAATCAAAAACTAAATTATGACGAACGAGCCGCTACGAAGTATACATAAATTACGCTACGAAAATAGAGACACGAACTTTCTGGTACAGAAAGGTGTTATCTATGTATACATACATAGATAACAGAAACAACAGGATACATACATAGTGCATAATTTATCGTTCATAACTTTTCTTAGCGTAGGTATACGAAACCACTCAGCTACGGGGCCTACGCTACAAAAATTAGGTACGCTGAAAAAAAAAAACGTAATAATATAACGACGAAAACTTCTTTTCAGTCTGAAAGCACAAAAATTACACGAGGAAAATTAGAATCGTTCGTGCTAGAGAGCGAAACTTAATTCTCATTTATATGAAAAATGGGTATTTTCATTATGGTCTGAGAGAATCATAATGTTATATGGCAATGGGCTGTGGGCGGGCGTCGTCGCGTCGCCGTCGACGGCGAGTCGGCGCCGCGACGCCCTTGTGCTCCGAGGATGTTGACTCCACAGGACTCACACAAATTTCGTGGAAATTAGCCTTACTACATGAATGTTCTCTGCTGGCTTGGCATTGATCCCATTTCTAAAAGCTAGGGGCCATTGGATATCGTTGTACTGAATAAATAGTAACTATGTATGTAGAGACTTTGTGCTTTGGTGAAATATACATGTATTGTAGTATTTGTAACTGTAATCTGGTAAAGTAAAATAATATGACAATTTAACTTTAGATGCTTGTAGATAGCTATCTAACTATCATCAAAAAGATGTAGTGTGGGTACAATATACTTTATGTACCCCAAAGTTTTAACTATATGTGCCAGTTATCATAACATATTATATATCTTATTAGTACATAGTTCTGCAATACCATGGATGAAGTTCTATGATACCCACATAAAGTGTTAAATTATTCCTTATATATATGTGTTTCATTTTAAATAAATACTCACATTGGCATCGTAACGAGGTAACGAGCATAATTTAAAGGTTATAAAATAACTACATGAATAATTATATTTATCACGGTATTGTCAACTCATTTTAATAATTTACATATTAAGTTTGAGTTAGTTTCTTTTTAAAAGAATTAAATAATTGCCAGTCTATATTAATAACAACCAAATACCTTATGAGAATACAGCCAAGTATCTAGGTATGACCCTTGATGCAAAGCTACGATGGAAAGCTCACGTCAAGAAGAAAAAGGATGAACTCGACCTACGGTTCAAAAGAATGTATTGGCTGCTTGGAAGAAACTCCGAGCTGTCCGTGCCGAACAAACTGTTTTGTACAGACAAGTCCTAATGCCAGTTTGGACTTATGGTATTCAGCTGTGGGGCTGCACCAAACAGACAAATGCATTAATCATTCAACGATTCCAGAACAAAGTACTACGGGAAATTGTTAATGCACCCTGGTACGTAAGAAATGATGACCTCCATCGGGACCTAAATCATCGATAAAGTGATTCAAAAATCTGCAGAAGCTCACGACAAGAGACTTCACCAGCATGTGAATGTCGAGGCGATCCAGCTTCTCGACCACACGGACATAGTGAGAAGACTAAAAAGAACGAAACCGTTCGAGTTAGTGTTTAGTGCTAGTGTTAGTGCATAGTGTAATGTAGCACAAGTGTTACCAAATAAACACAAGAAAAAGTGTATTCGCCATAATAGAGACAATAAGAAAAGTGCCAATGGACACATTCTTAGTACGTAAAGACAATTTAACAGTATAAGTTAGAATTAAATTACTTATTAGTCTATAATACAAGGCTAGATTGTAATAAGATTAGGGTCCATCATTTTGATGGACACTAGGATAAGGGGAAAAAAAAAAAATTGCGACTACACAAATACTGCAATAAGTCTAGTAAAATCAATAATTTGGTAATATTCCCTTAATAAATGAATCAATTGATTTACAACCCGGTATAAAAACTTCTCTTTCATTCTGAATCTGAGATGCCAAATCGATCTGGTTGCTTACTACTTACCTTGCAAATTGATTTTGAAAGTTTCTCAAAGAAAGTGTAGCAAGTAGGTCAGATTCTACTGGACGACCATGAATCTCAACTATCCGATCTGCAATGTACATATTTAAAGATTCTGCATCCAGCTTCTGTAAAGGTGTGTTTTAAGTTTAATGAATTTATTTTTCCCTGGTTTCCAGCAGTCCTGAATTATTTTAGGCCAATGGGTCTTCTTATTCCCGATTCGACCAATGTTCATGTAAGTATTATTGTGTTAGATAAAGTGCGTTCAGCAGTTCGAGTCAAACGAGGCATCAGTCGCGTTTTGGGACCTCTGAATTGCAGATGTTTGGGCATAGACAATAGCTTATTTGTGGATAAATAAATAAACAGATGTGTGCTGGGGAGTTTGTTCCGCCACTTCTTCTTTCCAGCCAGCTAAACACTGGAAGTGTCGATGGGTGGGATTTTGGGGGACTGTCTTATAAAAATGTAAATAGTAAAGTAAAGTAAATTTTGACGTTCGAAAAGTGCTGATTATCAGCCTAGTTTGAATAAATGACTTTTGATTTTGATTTAATTAATTAAATGATTAGTCTGATTGCTCAGAGTTCCTACTGTGCCCTGGATACTACCAACAAAATAAAGCTGGTGGTAATAAACCGTCCAATAATAGACAGTGGTCCAGAATGTCCTTTCCACCAGTTACAGTAAGCCGAAGCTATTATTACACAAACAGTATCTACAAAGCATTGTAAAAGCCAACACGTTTCGTGTGCACGTGGATACAGTCGAAATATTCAGTGGATAAATCGAAACGATGCAAAATGGTTGTTAACGAGTTACACCATTACCCGACTGCATGCATACCACACGGGTAATCTGGCAGAGTCTTAGGGTCCGTTCACACCGACCGAATCGGAAAGGAGAGCAGATTTTTTTATTACTTATTTTGTTCTTGAGAGCAATTTGTTATTTTGTTCTAGAGCGTAGTGACATGTAAAAATAAATCTTATTATCTCTTGTTAAAAACGTGATAAAAATCTGCTCTCCTCTCCGAGCCGGTCGGTGCGAACGGACCCTTAGGTGGAGTAAACAATGCTGCCATGTTTACTATTGAAATATTTCATCAGTAAACTAGTCTAGCTGTTCCTAATGGATGACTGTGATTGATACAATGCCATCGTCAATCGTGTATTGTTCTATTAGAACGAACGAGTAATAAACATTTTGTTTGTCATCGTCATATTTAAAAACTTTTTTACAAAAAATAAAACCGACATCGACCAAAATAAAACACAAAAAAGTGAAAAATAAAAATCAGCTTCTGAAGTCGGTGACTTTTGTTTGTTTGATTTCATGTTTTTGCCACCGACTTCAGAAGCTGATTTTTATTTTTCACTTTTTTGTGTTTTATTTTTGTCGAAGTCGGTTTTATTTTTTGTAAAAAAGTTTTTATTTTTCACTTTTTAGTGGTTCACATGTGCTTACCCCTTCACAACGTACCAGCGTGATGTTATGTTATGAACTGGTGTAAACAATAGACAGACATGAGATTTCAGCAATCCCAGTCCATTTGCTATCATTTATTGAGGAGTTCCGTTGTCTATCTCCGAAGTTCTTCATCAGAATATGTTCACCAAATAGTTTTTATAACCTTTGTAGTGAGTACAGGCGTGATATTATGTTGTGTGATGGCGTAAACAATGCTTAGATATGCTATAGCAACAATCGCGGTTAATCTGCTGTTATTTATTGAAGAGTTCCCCCGATTTCTACAAGATCCCATCATCAGATATTGAAATGGTGACAATGGGACCACACGGGAAGCACCAGCTTTCAAATGAAAAAAGAATCATGAAAATCAGTTCACCCAGTCGCAAGTTATGAGCTAACAAACATAAAATAAAAATAGGTAAAAAAACTTTTTAAGTTAAACGGTTTTATGTTAAACATACATTGCAATGTTTAAGATAAATGTACTAAGAACCAAAAAATAATAAAATAGATACAGTCGTGGGAATTATAAACATATGCATAGACTAGACTTTATAACCGTGGGGCACGTCAATTGTCTACAATCGTTGATTAAAATGTTTGTTTTGTAATGTTACAAAACAAACATTTGACGTGCCCCACGGTTTTATTTTAGTCTAGTCTATGCATATGTTTATAATTCCCACGACTGTATCTATTTTATTATTTTTTAGTTTTTAGTACATTTATCTTAAACATTGCAATGTATGTTTAACATAAAACCGTTTAACTTAAAAAGTTTTTTTACTTATTTTTATTTTCTAGTTTTTAGTTTTTATTTCGCATTCTGTTTAATTTTTGCATAGTAAATTGTATTCTAAGTACTTGTAGAGACCTTTCATTTGATACCCATGTTGATGGGATTGATAAAACCTACGTTATCCGCCATTTTGTAGCGGCCGCCATCTTGGATTTCAATTTTTTATAGTATATTGTATTCTGCTTGTTGAGCCCTTTCATTTGATACCCATATTGATGGGATTAATAAAACATAAATTATCCGCCATTTTGTAGCGGCGGCCATCTTGAATTTATAATGATAATGAATAAACATAATTGTATTGTCACTAAAATCCAAAGTGTATACAAAATTTCAGATTAATCGGTTGACAGGAAGAGGGTGAAATTTGAATTACTAAAGACAAACGGGGTGAGCTAAATAAAACCGTTTAATAATAAAAAAATACAGTCGAATTGATAACCTCCTCCTTTTTTTGAAGTCGGTTAAAAACCCAGTCAAGCTTTAAAATTAAGAATGTGGTGGTTTTATTGTTCGTTGGCATTGATTATTTTTTATAGCCAGAAAGTTTTAAAACTTTCTGTATGAAGGAAATACCGCGACCTCAATGTATTATTTAGAGGGCTTCCGTTTCGTCTATGTTCGCCAACAGTAATAAATTAATTACCTACATATTATTCGAATCAAGGTAATCTTGAAACTCTGAGTCTCATTTACATAAAGTTAAACGCCATGAAAAAAAATTGCCTTAAGGTCAAATGACTGAATTAATCGTACAGATTCCCCAGTCTTTACCTATGGTCTATCCTATCTAGCTTTCGTGCCTAATTTCTGGAACATTTCCACTCGAAATATTCAGTCTGTGTACCCTTGACCGCGTTGCCGCACCCGACTGGGTTAGACGCACAATAATCTACTTAAATTTATAACCCGTAGGTACCTGACGGCTGCCCCATTCTTCATGGGGGTCGTGCCCCATGCCCCAGTTGCGTCAATATTGAACAGCAGAACACCTGGATTGATCACCGTAAAGAAGGTTCTATAACCTCAGTAAGTCTAAAGCCTGTTTGTTTGTAGGTACCATAAATCACTAAATACAACATGGTTTTTTATTGTTCTGTTTTGGGCAATCGTTCAAAAGTTGCTTTAAATAGAGAAGAGTCTATGGTGGTGTGGTGTGTAAGTGTACTTTTTAACTTGGTGTTTTGAAGAGTAAGTATAAACCGTTTTGTTAATAAATAACTTGAAAATATTAGTAACTTTCATGCCAAAACTTACGTTTCCACAATTTGAATAACACATTTAAGTATTTAATAGGTCCCAATAGATGTTTATTCTTCAATGAATGAGTCGACAAGGTAATTTCCATATCAAATATTTATTGTGATTTCAAAATTAGTTGGCAAATCTTTGTATTCTTGTTCCAACACTCCGTCGTACCAGTCAAATAAAACTGAGTATATAAAATTAACTTATAAATCGCTTCACTTTTACTCTAAAAGAATATTACTACTCCTTTATTCAAATCAAGCCATTTACAAGTACTGCGGATCATTGCCCCTGTAAAATAAATTTTCAATAGCCGTAAACTTTTTCATGTAACCAAACTGCAATACTTTGAATTATTTGGCCAGATGAGTATTTTTTCGACCAATGTCGCATGTCTATACTGCATTGCCCTTGAACTCAGACATTGGAAGGTACACAGATACCTACATAATATGTACCTATGTATGTATATACGATTACGTTGGCAACGAACGGCTGAAGATTTTCTTCTATCCGTGCGAACCAGCTGAATTGTGTATCTATTGTATTTAGAAATGAAATCCAGTCACGTAACGCGGACTATTTAGTTTGGTCAATTAGTCAGGCTTTTGCCCCGGACAGGTTTTAAATGAGGTCTTACATAAGAGTGTTTTGTATTTTAGAGGGATCTATGTTCCATTATGTTTCGTAACAATATTTTACGCAGAATACGAGTAGACCTCCCCAGGCACCTATTCAGTAAATAAGCGAGCCACGTGTGTAATAATTAAATAAAACAAGAGCAAACTTCAAAAAGGTAGCAAGAGCTAACGACTATTTCTCCTATGAATAATCAACGATTTTTTTGAACTAGACATCCATAGGTGCTTTAAATAATGTTTACGTATCTACTTTAATCATACTCATTACAAAACCCTATTAGCAAGATCATCTACCTATAATTTTTAACAAAACATTAAATAAAAAGGTCATAATACGTACATTACCTACCTATTTTAATTAATTTAGGGTACTGGTAAGGCTGTTTTAAAAAATATTGTTTTACATAGCCATTAAAAAAAAAATAAGAAAAAACCTCTAATGGCTTTTAAATTTTTTGATGAAAAATGGCCAGCTCGAATATAACTTTATAAGAAAAACACACTGATATTCTCGTTTCATCAGTTGATTAAATTACAAAAGTTCGAAATTGAAGATGGTCGAGGAAATTTTTTATTCCATTACTAACAATTTTTAAAAGTGTGCAGTGCAGCTTGCGCTTTATTTTATCCAACTTACTGCAGTCGCAACTATTTTCTCAAGGCTAGAACAATTTTAGCGCACGTGTACGAACTGGCATTCTTACTTTAATAAAATGATTCTTTGGCTATGTTATAAAACTGTTTCTCGTTATCTTAAAGGCTTGTTGTGTGAAGTGAGTATTAAAAAATGTAAACAGGCGCCGTGATGTGACAATACGAATGCAGTTCAAGGGTACTGCAGCGGCTGCGGCCGTGTGTGACATGAAAGCTTCCTCGTTTGTTTACGCCCCAATGGACGACGACTCAATTTAGTACAAACTGCTCTACTCGACTCGATGAACTTGCAGCAGAGCAAAGTGAAAAAGTTTTATTTTGGTGTTTGACTGGCAACACCTTTGGTTGTCTATGATTCATGGTGTTTCTTAAATGGAATGATGCCAGTGGCCAATCTTGCAACAGTCCACAAATCTATTTAGTATAATAATTAAAACAAGGTCCTCCGCCAAGTCTGTCTTTCTGTGATCTGTTCGCGATAAACTCTAAAACGACTGCACCGATTTTGGTGGTTCTCGAGGTAGGTATATAATTTGACCGACATCCACGCGGGCGAAGCCGCAGCCATCAGCTAGTAATAATTATAATGAAGCCACTTGAATGACTGTATGTTTGACCCCGATGTTCTTTTACACTAGGTACGCAAAACATTTTTATATTATATAACTTATAATTTATTTATTCCGGAAGATTTATTTACAAAAAAAAAATAAACGAACTGTTGCAACTAAAGAGTGGCAGTAGTTCGGTGCTATATTCCAACCGAACTACTGCAACTTTTCAGTGGTTCACCCTTGTTTTGCCGAACAACTTTTGATATAATTTTACTTGTTCGAACAACGTTTAAGAAAATAATCATTTTGTATAATATCGGTTAACATAATTTTTATTTCATCGAATATTTATTTGCGATAACAACATTTGCGCTATTGATCAAAAGGTATAATGTTCATTTGATGTAATGTTCAGGTGGTATAATTTGTGTTTTATCGAACATTCAATTTTTCCCCCAAACAAACACAGATGCTGACAGAAATCCTAACCCTAGACGGTCGACGTCAAGGGCGCCCCGAGGCTCCGTCGAACTGCTGACGGAAACGAATGAAAGGAAACGAATGATTAATGAACTGAATATTCGATACGATCTTTGGACTAAATCATTATTAGTCTAGTAAAACATTAGTTTAAATAAAATTAGTGCATTTGAAAATTCGGTCAAATGATATTATCTATCTATCTTCTTCTATCTATATCTATATCTTCTATACCTAGAATAAATCTGTAGAGAGGTCAATTCTGTACATGATATATATTTTCAAAATAACTATCAGGGGGTAATTAGTGATCGATACTGATGCCAAAAATGCAATCAGTAAAATTTTTGTCTGTCTGTCTGTCTGTCTGTATGTTCCTTATAGAAACAAAAACTACTCGACGGATTTTAACGAAACTTGGTACAATTATTCTTCATACTCCTGGGGAGATCATAGTATACTTTTCATCACGCTACAATCAATAGGAGCAGAGCAGTGAAGGGAAATATTGGGATAACGGGAGAAGTTGCTCCATTTTTTAAGCTTCCGTCGTGTGTGCAGCCTTAATGGTTAAAGCTACATAGAAATCATTTATGACGGAAATGTTCTACATAAAATTATCTAAAAAATATCCCACAACAGCATATGTCTATCTTTTATGGTTGACTCACAATAACACGTGTAACTCCCGATAGCTTAGCAGTTCGGAGCTTTCTGATTATATTTGTTTACTCTTACGTTTATAATACTCTCACTCATCCCTAATTTAAAAAAGTTAATATTATTACCTATACAATAAAAAAATAATCATAGTAATCGGTATAGAAACACCAAATTTATACATGAAATACGCTAATAAGCCGTCGCGCGTGAATACTGAATCATGCCTTAAGGATTATTTTTGTGTAACGGTTGCCGCGCTCGACACGGGTCGTGGCTGTTGATGCGTTCAGAGCGTTCGACCTTATTGACGGACAATTAATAATTGATTTTAACAAAAAATGCTTATCAGCGCGACCTTTAGTCTTTAAATAGTTTATTTGATCTTTTGTTGTTATTTTCTAAAATAGGTATTAGTTGGTATGGTAGTGTTTATATATTCTTTCAAATTACAAATTATTAATAGTTTGCATTTTATTTCCTTTTATGTGAAGTTAATAGAAGTAGAACGCATAGACCCAGTTTTTTAGATACCGATAGGTAAGTTTTGGCTAATTTATGTTCAATTTTAGTTTTGTATTATGTAGGTAAAAGCGTAGATACTTTTATTAATTATAGTAGTTATAGGTATTTATTTGTAAGTGAAGTAGGTATAGGTAGATGGTATTGCACAGGCGTTTCAGCTTTATTTTCATTTCTTTTTTTGTTGTAAGTTGTACATATTTCTGGGTATAATTCTATTAGAATATTTTAGTTTAAATTGGCACTTAGATTTTAAGTGTAAGGTAGCTATAGTTAGGACCTCTATCGTAGATTATTTTGTTACCTAGGTAACTGAAAGCCTTTCCGTTACCGTCGATTAAAAATAAAATACCCAATGCCACCTAAAAAACGCCACTGAACCGGGAGAAAGGACATGGTACTTTTTTTACGAAAAACGACGGAAACGCGGACGAAGTCGCGGGCAAAAGCTAGTATCAAATAAATAAATATGCTAAATAAAAATATACCAATTAATTATTATTTAGTTTATATTATTCAGTCAAATGAATAATTATGCGAACTGACTTTATGCTAACTGAAATTAGTCGAAGTGATTTTCGACGAAACGTTGTTATACCAAACAAGGGTAAACCCTTTTCAGTTGCAGTAGTTCGGTTCGGTCAACCGGACTTACAACCGAACTACTGCCACTAGACCTTAATTTCAACTACTAACATAATAATCGCGATGTTTTACGAAGAGAATAAAATCCAAAATCATGACAAGCTTTTTTCTCACTATATTTTATTAAATTAAAATTTGTTCGATGAAAACGAAAAAAACTAGAAACTCTCCTGTGTATATTTCTCATAGATTTATTACCAATTCAACAAAATTGTATGTTAGACACCGTCTGTTCGTTGACTCGAAAATATATTAAAGTGTTTACTATATTCTTGAACTGAGCCAGTATATTTTATGCTAGCAGACATAAAAGGTGTGGTAAAACATGACATTCAAAAAATTTAAATATTTATGTACCTACTTAGTGAGTACTGATAGACGCAAGTAAACTTGTGTGAGTCAGGGATAATGAATTATTAGAAAAAATATCTACTGAAGCGTTTAATCATAGGGTGAAAAGTATGAAAGCAATATGTCTTTTGTCAACAGGTAACCCCACTTGGCGCAAAGCTTATTATAAATATTAGGCACTTTCATTACAAATATCTCGGCTCAAGTTTCCATAGTAGCTTTCGTAAGGGACTTGTATATAGATAAAATAAACTGTGCTGTAGCGGGTATATTGCTCTTCTTGTCTCAAGTCAAGTACCTGAACACGCCCCAGTAAGCACTAGCGAACTTTGTATGGTCTTTAGCCTGATAAGTTCTAAATTGCAGAAATATTTTAAACTAGCTTAGAACTGCGACGTTCGCCCGCCTGGAGTGCGTTGTACCACGGGATCATACTACATCTGTGTCATGTTATAGGCCCAAAACATGTCGAAGATATTTCTTTTTGCGTGAATGAGTAACAAACATCCATGGGTAGGTGCATCCTCGAGAAATACCACATTTATAACATTAGTAGGAACTTAGGAAGTAGGACTAATCTAAATGACAAGGGTGCAATGTAGCTGCAGGTTGTTCGAAAGAGATACCGCAGCCTCGGCACAAAGGGCTAAGAAGGAACATGGGTAGTTTTTAGTTAGTAGAAGTCTGACACTCCCTACCGCTCTGCCCAGGAGTGCGATTCACTAAGGCACAACATCTTTACAACCAAGAAATCATCGTTGAAACACAGCCGAAATCAGCGTGTTTCAACGATGACAGAGCGGGAGGAGTCATTGGATGATTTCCCAAACCCAAAAAAAAGGGTGTAATGTAAGTTCATGCAATAATCAACCGGACATGACGTCATAAAGAGTATTCAGATTTGATTCAGAAGCTGACTCGCTGATTCGAAGAGTGACACTCTTTGTAACCGAAATATCCTTACATAGTATAAAACAAAGTCGCTATTTTTGTCTGTTTGTTTGTCTGTATGCTTAAATCTTTAAAACTACGCAACGGATTTTGATGCGGTTTTTTTTTAATAGACAGAGTCATTCAAGAGGAAGGTTTTAGTATATAATTTGAACGACATCCACGTGGGTGAAGCCGCGGGCATCAGCTAGTACACTCATATAACATAACTACAGCGTATTAGCCCCATAGGTTCGTCCTCAGGGATAATTTGTTTATATCTACTGAATTTACGATGGTGTGGGATAGGATTAACTGGGTCAACGATTTAATTCTGTTATGGAGTATAGGGTTATGTTGCCAAGGCGGGCGGACGCCATCGATGAGGCAACGCTTGAGTTTCTTTATGCAAGGAGGGAGGTGTCGAGTCATCTTGAAAGCGTTATGGTCAATATTGTTTTAGCTGCTGCGTCTATTGGAAGAAAAAGAAAATCTCACTTTGAAGGTTAGTTTAGTAGTATTTGAAGATCTACTGTTTCCATTGGTTCTATACTACTACGACCAGTTTCCTCCGTGCTTCGGAAAGTACGTTACCTACGCCGTTGGACCCGGCTGTCCTTTGTAGATCTTTGTAAGTCGTTACAGTTAGTCAGTGACCTGAAAATGACAACCAGTATAAAAAAAAGTATTGTGTTACCCAATAATAACTGGGTTGCAGAGGTCAGATAAATAATCAGTCGCTCTATGTAAAACACTGGTATTTAGACTGACTGACCAAAAAGCGACCCCAACGTTATAGTCGGAAAGGGCTAGGCAGAAGGGAAAGTATTAAATTCATTCATTTAAGTACTATTGAAACCACTAAACGATCCTATCTGTAGTCTACGTAAATGTGTCTGTATTAATGCGCCAGAGGTTGGCTATATTTGCTTTTATCTACAAAGGATGTTATGGAAAGAAACTACTGAAAGAAAAGGCCGTCTGTCTTCGTAATAAATCCTATCTGGAAAACTGACTTACGAGTTACAAACTTGTACTATAATAAATCATGCAAACTCAAAACACGGAAGTACCCTACCAAACTGGGACAGTACACACTGTTGTAGCAACGTTACACACAACGTAACTTCTCAACTCGTTCACGTAAAGTAAATATAAATAATGTTTACTTTACGTGGACGAGCTTCTTACCCGTTAATTAAACGAGCCCCTACAAAACTTGGCCGACTTGTAATTACTGCTAGCCTTTTTTTTTTTTTTGGTGGGTGGAAAATCATCAAATGACCCCCCCCGCTCTTGGGCAGAGCGAAGGGGAGTGTCAGACTTCTACTGACTAAAAACCGAACCCATGTTCCTTCTTTGCCCTTGCGTCGAGGCCACGTCATCTAGTACAAAAATCCGCGGCCCCGACGGGCGTCGGCCCTTGCGGGCCCCTCCTTGCTGACATCTCTTTGAGGCGCGCGTGGAACACGAACGCGCCGCCGACACGGTCTGTTGCCGTCATGACGACGGCCGGACGACGAGCTAGCCCATTACTCACCGTCGACAGGCCCGCGTCTACGGTGGCCGGAAGCCATCACGTGGCCCCCGACGCCCGGAGCGCCTTCCGCGCCTTCCGCGGCGGCTGGGACGTTGAGAAGTTCTCTCCCTCTCTCGTTCCGCCACCTCCTTCGCTAGCATCACTGCTTCGCAGAAGGAGGCGACGGCGTCCCATTCCTCCTCGCCCCGGACCATGGCTTGCACCAGGGCCGGACGCGAGAGGTCGCCGCCGCCGATCGCCGCTACGAGAACACGGCGGGGCTCCGCCCAAGCAGGGCACACCTCCACAGTGTGCTCCACCGTGTCCTCCGGTCGATCCTCGCAGTGGAAGCATCCGGGCGTTTCCTCCCGCCTGATTCGGTGCAGGTACCTCCCGAAACATCCGTGTCAGGTGAGGACCTGCGTCAGACGGAAGGTGAGGGCGCCGTGGCTCCTCTCTAGCCACTCCTCAAAGAGGGGACTTACCGCCACTTAAAACTCCTTCAGGAAAATTTACTGCATTTAACAACAGATGTTTAAGGCCGTTGCAGTACTTTTTAAGATTTTTGAACCTATAAAAATCGAAGTAAATACGAGTTTTTTAATAAATAAAAATCATTACATAAAAATTGAACATACTCTAATCGTAAAGATAGAAACGCGATTTAGAATGATCGGCTCGATACTTTTTTTTGTCAAACATGACTCTAAATCACAATTTCAAACGTGTACTGATAAGACATTTCATCATGAATTTATATAAAAGTTATATCAATAGATAGAACTTTTTATTCTGAAGTAAATGTTGAAAACATATATTATGTATAATTTATTTATAGTTTTTCTCCAAGAAGCAAAAAACAGTCAAAATTGAGGCATTATATCGCTCGCGCGGCAGGGCGGGGGGTGAGGTCGTGCGTACATAAAAACAAAGTACTGTAACCTCGCCTTAAGAAAAGCCAAACATTTTCGTTAACATTTTAAATATTGAGAACAGACTATGGTCTGTTCTCAATATTTATTATTTATTATTTATATTTATTTTAAATAATAGAGCTTACTATGGTAAGCTCTATTATTTAAAATGTTAATGTTAATTTATTTTTCAAAGTTTTGGACCATAAACTGAGCCGCAACATCTTATTGAATGCCTAAATTGTATTTGATACATACAAAAGCAAAGATGACATAACAACCCGCACTGGGTGACCACTGACCAGGCCCATGGGCCCGCGTGGAAGATTACAGCCCGTCCCTCTGATAGAGAGATGAGAGGCCTCTGTCCCAGTAGTGTGAAAATTATAGGCGTTATGCTAATGACCATAATTTGAACCAATTAACGGCGTCATCTTGTTTCTGGAACACAATTACCATGGACTACAAAATGCTTACCAACAGCCTGACCTAACAACGCCAAAAGAACCATGCTGAACTTTTTGTAGGCTATACTAAAACATTTATAAAAATAAAGAAGCGAACCACTACGGTTTAGCAGGAGCTTGTTAGATAAAAAAATTGTCTACTCAAAAGAAAATAAATAGCTTATGTTAGTCTGCATTAGTTGAGCTCAACAGGGCGGAGGAAAGAGCAAAAACTAACGCAGACAAATAAAGCGGATGAGATGTTCAAAGTTTCTCTTTCAAAGCAAGGAAATCTCTACAAAGTTCTTTAACTTTTATTTTACTTCTTATTTCTGTAGAAGACAGTGGCGTGCAGTGGTCTCCCACGGTGGGTAGGCCACGAAATATTGACAACAAAAAAAAAAATTGTCACATTTATAAAATTTGAAAATAAGCCTGTAAAAGTTATACCTAAATACAATTCAAAAACTCACCACATTATTCAAGGTTCAACTCATGATTTTCTAACGATGCAAACAGAAGAAAGATTCGGCCACCTCAAATATCTCATCCAAGTGAGTGGGTGATAGTTACAAAAGTACAAAACACGTCACATGCAAGATAATATCCGAAACCTTTAGATACAACTTGCACCTTATCATTATACGATAATTGAGAAAACTTATTACCTTTAACATCTAGCAATCACACATTAACAACACAAACATCACAAGTAAATACCATTGTTATTATTTGTTAGGGGAATAAACAAATAATACACAACAAAGCTAATATTTACACTACTGTTAATAATGTTATCTAATATCTGACAATAACTGTACGTTTTCGGTTTCAAAACAAATCGCGCTATAAATTGCTTGTCACAACAATATGAAACAATAATAATGGCTTCCATAGACGTAAAATATAATTTCTAATTTGCCGATAGAAAAATACTACCAAATAAAATTGTATAATTTTCATATCGAGTTTGTTCACAAAAGCGGTCAGCAAAATTTTGCAGGATTATACGAAATCAATCAATGAAATGTGTTGTCAGTGCTGCACTCTATCTGTGGACGGAAGAGCGAAGACTGCTAAGCGCGAAATTCAAATTTCTTAATTTTTTTACATTTTTGCAATTTGCAGGCCTGTGCTAGGTTGTATGTTGATTAATAAAAATGATTCGCGGCTGTAAGACGTATGTAGTCAGTATTCAAGCTAGCACTGGCCTGCAAATTACAAAAAACGTTAAAAAATAAACAAATTTGAACTTCGCGCCGGAGTTCGCGGGCTAAAGATGGCCACGCATGTGACGCATGACGCATCCAATCGTAGCCTTGTGTTGTTGCAGCCAATCACAGGCCACCTCCACTCGCAGGAGCTGGCATGCATGTGTGCGGTTCATATACACGGAAATATGCACCGATCATTCACCGATGTGACGCTGTGTGCGTAAAATTATGAATGGGTTTTAGGCTACTTGAATGCTAGCCTAAGCAAGCCTGTAACTACAAGATTCGTACGCAAAAAATTGCTCTAAGTATTTTAACAGGAGTTTGAACTTTTAATTATTATTTTGTACATAGTGTTATTTGATTACATGGTTAATTAGTTATAAGAAATGCTCAGTTAGTAAGGTAGGCTAAGCCTAAGAGCCTATATAGGGCGCACGCCACTGGTAGAAGATCATGATTTTAGTTAAGTTTGTATGTTTTGCTTGCAGGTACCCATACTTATTATGCCACGAAAAATTCGGGAGATGGGAAATAGTGTAGGAACAGTATGTAAATGCTATGCACGGTGTTTTCCCTCCCATATTTAAGCATTTATACATATTAGGTAGTTTAGGTGCTCCTTGTTGTTATTTGTATCTACAAATGACAGTCAAATAACAGTCGTTACAGATAGTCAGAGGCCCGAAAGTCTGTCAGTCAATCTTAGCAAGGGGTATCTTATATCCTTGTATTAACTGGGTTGTGTAGGTCAGATAGCTTCCCTCACTATTCAGACTATTCAGCTGCATCCGGTTAGACTGGAAGCCGACCCTAACAAAGCTAGGAAAAGGCTAGGTAAATGTATTTCATGAATACTGTAATTCACCCTAACTGTCCCTAACATAATCTTCTTAATAGTGCGAGCGGGATAGAACGATCTAGGCTTTTGAATTTGATCCTGAATAGAAAGCCATAAAACCAATGCTACATAGCCTGGACTCCTTAAAATCCTCCTTACTACTTTTAAAACCTCAATAGTAAAACGACTTATAATTTATGCGAACTGCAGCGTGTCACTTATCGACCATTATTGCAATCTTTTTATCCAAGGCGTGTCGGATAACGCTGAGCTTATGTCAATTCCACTTAGAATGCAGACTTTGAGGCGGTAAACGTGCACCACATTATAATGCATAGAACTTTACAAGAAAGCTTTTGGAATTTTCCTACGAGAATTACGTTATTCTAAAATGCATAACAACCCAGTCAGAAGCGCTTTGTGAAAGATAACGGAAACACTCTTTGGAGTTGTTTATGGTAGCCTAGTCCTCTTTACATAGTTATATAAAACTACAAGACCACTGACTGACTGACTCATTGACATGTCGTTTCTCGGAATGGGTGAGAGATGGGTTAGGGGTATGTTTTGCAAAAATGTGCTATCTGACCAATCGAGTAGAGGAAAATTATAGGGAAAGTTCAAATCCAAGATGGTGGGCGAGTCCATTTCCGGTTTCGGTGGGGGAAAGACTTGGATGGATTTCGACTCAGAGGTCCTATACAAAATCTAAAACCATTTAAAAAAAAAGTAAAAAAAAAAAAAAAAACAAGATGGCGTCCGCGCCAGGACGTTTTGAAATTGTCGACTTTTTTCACTCGACTTTGACGAATTGTTTTCTTCTACCAAATTCTAGAACCGCCAACAAATAGTTTGCCAATTTGTTGGTAATTGTAATGACAATTGGGAAAAATTATGACATTGTGAAAATCCAAGATGGAGGACGCTGCGGCGGCCATTTTGTAAAAAGTTGGATTTTTCGATTTTTTTCAAATCCATTTTTCGGGTACTTGGCAACATCGAACGGGTTCGAATTGTACTGAGCGGTTGTGTGTTTTGTTGACGAGTGTTGCCTGGTAAAAATGTTTTCCCCATTTTTAGGGTATTTTCCCAGATTTTCCCCAAAAACATGAAAAGTAGAAATAATGACATTTTAAATAGAGACTTTGACTAGCCGGCAACATTGGGGTCCCCCAAATGACATTTGACCATTTTGGTTCGTTTTAATTGGCAACCCCAAAAAATATTAAACTTTTTCGTTTTTGGGACTTTTTGACTTTGGCGAATTAGTTTGTTCTACCAAACTCGAAAGTTGGCAACACCAAGTACACCAATCGGTGGCCTATATTCTTGAAATTTAAGGAAAATTATGACTTTTCAGAAAAACAAGATGGCGGACAGTGTGGTGGCCATCTTGTAAAAAGGCCGAAAAATCCCAATTTTCGACACGATATTTGGGATAGCTGGCATCTCCCGACTGGATTGTGTTGTATGGACCGGTTATGTAATTCGTCATGGAGTATGGCCTGGTTTAAAAAAATTCCCCATTTTTAGGGAAATTTCCCAGATTTTCCCCGAAAACATGAAAAGTAGAAATAACGATATTTTGAATGGAAATTTTACACAAACACCAAGAATGGGGTCCCCCAAATGACATTTGACCATTTTCATCACTTTCAGCTGGCAACCCCGAGAGCCATTGGCGCTTGAATTTTTGGGTCAGACCCGACTTTGGCGAATTAGTTTGTTCTACTAAACTCAAAAGTTGGTAACACCAAGTACACCAGTTGGTGGCCCATATCCCTGAGATTTCAGGAAAATTATGACTTTTCAGAAAAAAAAATGGCGGACAGTGTGGCGGCCATCTTGCAAAAATGATGAAAAATCCTAACTTTCGACACGATAAATGGGACAGCCGGCATCCCCCGATCAGATTGTGTTGTATGAAGCGATTGTGTATTTTGTTGTCGAGTGTTACCTTACGCAAAATTTTTACCCATTTTTAGGGTATTTTCCCAGATTTTTCCCAAAAACATGAAAAGTAGAAATAACGACCTTTTAAATGGAAATTTTACAATAAACACCAAGAATGGGGTCCCCCAAATGACATTTGACCATTTTTATCACTTTCAGCTGGCAACCCCGAGAGCCATTGGCGCTTGAATTTTTGGGTGAGACCCGACTTTGGCGAATTAGTTTGTTCTACTAAACTCAAAAGTTGGCAACACCAAGTACATTAGTGAGTTGCCTATATCCCTGAGATTTTAGGAAAATTATGACTTTTCAGAAAAAAAAAATGGCGGACAGTGTGGCGGCCATCTTGTAAAAATGATGAAAAATCCAGTTTTCGATACGATAAATGGGACAGCCGGCATCCCCCGACCGGATTGTGTTGTATGAAGCGATTGTGTACTTTGTTGTGCAGTGTTACCTTACTTAAAAATTTTCCCCATTTTTAGGGTATTTTCCCAGATTTTTCCCAAAAACATGAATAGTGAAAATAACGACATTTTGAATGGAAATTTTTTTCATAAACTCCAAGAATGGGGTCCTTCGAATGACATTTGAACATTTTCATCACTTTCAGCTGGCAACCCCGAGAGCCATTGGCGTTTGAATTTTTGGGTCAGACCCGACTTAGGCGAATTAGTTTGTTCTACTAAACTCAAAAGTTGGCAACACGAAGTACACCAGTCGGTGGCCTATATTCTTGACATTTCAGGAAAATTATGACTTTTCAGAAAAACAAGATGGCGGATTCCATGGCGGCCATATTGTAAAAAGGCCGAAAAATCCCAATTTTCGACACGATAATTGGGACAGCTGGCATCTTCAAAGTCAAAGTCAAAGTCAAAGATCTTTATTGTGAGACAGTGGTTACAGGGTTGTTTTGTGTTTATTTTTTATGTGCGGTTGCACTGCTCTACCATGTTAGGCATACAATAGTTTGAAATAATTTGTGCAATTTATATAAAATTAATTCAAAGAGACATTTCAATTGAAGTAGTGGAAAATAATATAGAAAAAATAATATTTTGCATCAAAACATAAAAACAGTTTGGCACTCAACTCGTCACGAATCTGTCGGACAAAAATTCATGTATGGTATAATATGGTCTATTTACTAAGAAATCATTTAATTTTTTCTTAAAAAGATTAATGTTTTCAATTTCTCTTAATTGCTTAGGAAGTTTATTATAAATTCTTGAAGACATTCCGAAAAAACTTTTAGATAGTAGGGCTGTTTTTGAGGGCATGTTATTTACTACTTTGTCGGCATGTCGACGGGAGTGCAGGTTACCAAACTTTTCCCTATTGGTTTTTACGAATACAGCGGTCTCATAGATATAGAGGGCAGGAAGGGTTAAAATCTTAAGCTTTTTAAAAAATGGCATACAGCTATCTGGGGCACGTATGCCACAAATAGCTCTAAGACATTTCTTTTGCGCCCTAAAAGCGAGTTCCCTGTCTGTAGCATTTCCCCAATAAATTAGTCCATATCTAAGCGTAGACGTTACATAAGCATGATAGGCGGTTAGTACTGCTGCTTTATTTACAATCTTAGATAGTCTATATAAAGCGTAGGAAAAATTATTTAGTTTTTTACATACCGTGTCAATTTGCGTTCTCCATGACATATTTTTGTCAATCCATAGTCCTAAGAATTTGATGGTATCTGTTTCGTCTATTTTTTTCATTTCATAATTTACATTTAATGTCAAAGGGGTTTTTCTTTGGGAATAACTTACTATTTTTGTTTTATCTAAATTAATTATGAGATTATTACATGTCAACCAATTTATAATGTCATTCAAAGTATTATTTATGTCATTTTCAAATGTATTGATGTCAGTCGGAGAAAATACAGCAGTGCTATCATCAGCAAAAAGGACTAATGGAATTTTCACGGCTCTTGGTAAATCATTTATATAAATAAGGAAAAGCAAGGGACCCAAAACACTTCCTTGTGGCACGCCATATGTGACATCTCTTGGGTTTGACAAATACTGCACTTCAGTTTTCGTCGCAAAAGAAAGCTTATTTATTTGAGTTACTTGTGATCTCTGGCTTAAATACGATTTTATCAAGTCTAGAGCATTACCCCGTATGCCGTATTTATACAGTTTTCTGAGCAGTAATTTGTGATCCACATGGTCGAATGCTTTGGACATGTCCATATACATAGCCGTTACTGGTGTCCTATTGTTCATATTTTTGTAAATCCTAATAAGAAGGTCGTAGATGGCCATATTGATAGTCTTGCTTTTACGAAATCCGTTTTGTTCACTGGCAAAAAGATTATATTTTTCAAAATAGTTATAAATGCTGTTGTAGATTACTTTTTCAATGATTTTGGAAAAAATAGGGATTAAAGCTATTGGCCTGTAGCAAGAGATATCGTCCTTTTTACCCTTTTTGAATAAAGGCTTGATTATTGAGACCTTTAGCTGACTGGGAAATTTTCCGTGTTGTATACATAGATTGATCAAGTGGCTTAGAACCGGACTAATGGATAGTGCGACGTACTTTATAATTGACGTAGATATATTATCGTATCCAGTACTGTGTGTATTTTTTAAAGATTTTATGATTTGAAAGATGTCATTTGGAATTGTTGGACTTATGAATAAGGAATTATAATTATTATCAATCAATGTCAGCGTTTTATTATGGTGTGATGTCAAATTATTCAATGTTGAAGGGTTTGTAGGTTTAACAAGATTAACAAAGTAGGTATTAAAAGCTTCAGCAATTTGTTGCGGATCCGTTATAGATTTGCCATTTTGATTTATTCGTACAATGTCTTCTTTAGGAATATTATGTTTTGTGGAGTTGATTATCTTCCAAGTTGTTTTAGTTTTATTATTGGATCGTTTTATACTGTAGTCATTTTGCGATTTTTGAGTCAAGTTAATTATTCGCTTCAGCCTTGAAGAATATTTTTTGAATTTATCATGATCCATTTTATTAGACGTTTTTCGATACATCCATAACAATTCTCTTTTCTGTCTGCAGCATTTGGCTATGCCCTTTGAAATCCATGTAGGTCTTTTGGTTGGTGTATTTTTTATTCTTATAACAGGAAAGCAAAGACTATAAAATAATTGAAAGTAATCAAAAAATTTATTAAAAGCTATTTCTGCATCGTTTTCGCCAAATACGTCAGAAAACGTGAGACTCTTCTGACTGGATTGTTTTGTACCAAGCGGTTGTGTGTTTTGTTAAAGAGTGTTGCCTGGTGCATAAATTTTCCCCATTTTTAGGGTATTTTCCCAGATTTTCCCCGAAAACATGAAAAGTAGAAATAACGACATTTTGAATGGAAATTTTACATAAACACAGAGAATGGGGTCCCCCAAATGAAATTTGACCATTTTCATCACTTTCAGCTGGCAACCCCGAGAGCCATTGGCGCTTGAATTTTAGGGTCAGACCCGACTTTGGCGAATTAGTTTGTTTTACTAAACTCAAAAGTTGGCAACACCAAGTACACCAGTTGGTGGCCTATATCCCTGAGATTTCAGGAAAATTATGACTTTTCAGAAAAAAAAGATGGCGGACAGTGTGGCCATCTTGTAAGAATGATGAAAAATCATAATTTTCGACACAATAAATCCGCCGACCGGATTGTGTGCCCGGTTTCTGAGGCATTTTATCTATGGTTTATCTGTGGTTTATCTATTCAAATGTACGCATATGAATAGATAAACCACAGATAAAGTGCCTCAGAAACCGGGCATTAGTCATAGGTTTTAATAACTATTCTTACATTCACCTGATACATTTTACTCAATCAACAACACAGCCATTGACATAACTGTTAAAATATAAGAAATTTAATATTTCTAAGCTTTCTTGAGAGGTCCAAATAGCTGGTCCGGTCCATGTAGCTGGTCATCACTACTAAAAAATACCCACAGTCCCCCCTCCCTGAGGTCCACCTTGGTAAACCGTTGTAAGAAAACTTTCCACGATTCACCCAAGTGGGCGGTGGGTAAGAACTAAAGCATTTGAAATAGGTAAGTGCCTATCATAATGATTTATTACTTAGTAATGACGAATTTTCTTTTCAAAATAAAATAATAGTTCCCAAGACCACGATAGATGGCGATAAAAAAAATGTACGAGTTCATTCAAACAATAATAGGTTTTCTTATGGCTTTCTCTGGACTTACTACGTTTAAGAGTTCGATGAAGTAGAAACCTTTCGGGTCTCTTCTGGGCTCTATTAGGCATTTCACTATAGAGTTTAAAAAGTGGAAGACTAGGGTTCTTTTTGACATCACGTTTAAGGTTTATATAAACTATACATTGCATACGATTAGAGCATAAAATTGGAACTTATTTCATTAATTACCTAATCACTTTTATGGAATAACATTATAATTATAGTTTATTTGTACCGAGTTTTAAGTACATCAACTGAAGGAATAAAAAATCGTTCAGTTGATTTACTTAAAAGACCATTTATGTACTTAGGATTCTCAAAATATTTAAAAGATTTTATACAATTTACAAAATCTTGGACTCTAATGGATTTTCCAATTCATTTAAGGATTCCTAGGGATTCTCAAAATTTTACAAGGGTAACTAAAACTCCTCAAAAGCACGACAGAACCGCGAGCTGCGCGCAGCTCGCGCAGCCACGCAAATACTAGTTATAGTTATATAAAACTACAAAGCCACTGACTGACTCATTGACATGTCGTTTCTCGGAATGGGTGAGAGATGGGTTAGGGGTATGTTTTGCAAAAATGTGTCATCTGACCAATCGAGTAGAGGAAAATTATAGGGAAAATTCAAATCCAAGATGGTGGGCGAGTCCATTTCCGGTTTCGGTGGGGGAAAGACTTGGATGAATTTCGACTCAGAGGTCCTATACAAAATCTAAAAGCATTTAAAAAAAAAGTAAAAAAAAAAAAAAATAATAAGATGGCGGCCGCGCTAGGACGTTTTGAAATTGTCGACTTTTTTCACTCGACTTTGACGAATTGTTTTCTTCTACCAAATTCTAGAACCGCCAACATAGAGTTTGCCAATTTGTTGGTAATTTCAATGGCAACTAGGAAAAATTATGACATTGTGAAAATCCAAGATGGAGGACGCTGCGGCGGCCATTTTGTAAAAAGTTGGATATTTCGATTTTTTTCAAATACATTTTTCGGGTAGTTGGCAACATCAGACGGGTTCAAGTTGTACCGAGCGGTTGTGTGTTTTGTTGACGAGTGTTGCCTGGTGCAAAAATTTTCCCTATTTTTAGGGTATTTTTCCAGATTTTCCCCAAAAACATGAAAAGTAGAAATAATGACATTTTAAATAGAGACTTTGACTAGCCGGCAACACTGGGGTCCCCCAAATGACATTTGACCATTTTAGTTCGTTTTAATTGGCAACCCCAAAAAATATTGAACGTTTTATTTTTTGGGACTTTTTGACTTTGGCGAATTAGTTTGTTCTACCAAACTCGAAAGTTGGCAACACCAAGTACACCAATCGGTGGCGTATATTCTTGACATTTCAGGAAAATTATGACTTTTCAGAAAAACAAGATGGCGGATTCCATGGCGGCCATCTTGTAAAAAGGCCGAAAAATCCCAATTTTCGACACGATAATTGGGACAGCTGGCATCCCCCGACCGGATTGTGTTGTATGGACCGGTTATGTAATTCGTCAAGGAGTGTGGCCTGGTGCAAAAATTTTCCCCATTTTTAGGGAAATTTCCCAGATTTTACCCGAAAACATGAAAAGTAGAAATAATGACATTTTGAATAAAAATTTTACATAAACACCAAGAATGGGGTCCCTCAAATGACATTTGACCATTTTCATTACTTTCAGCTGGCAACCCCGAGAGCCATTGGCGCTAGAATTTTTGGGTCAGACCCGACTTTGGCGAATTAGTTTGTTCTACTAAACTCAAAAGTTGGCAACACCAAGTACACCAGTTGGTGGCCTATATCCTTGAGATTTCAGGAAAATTATGACTTTTCAAAAAAAAAAGATGGCGGACAGTGTGGCGGCCATCTTGTAAGAATGATGAAAAATCCTAATTTTCGACACGATAAATGGGACAGCCGACATCCCCCGACCGGATTGTGTTGTAAAAAGCGATTGTGTACTTTGTTGTGGAGTGTTACCTTATGCAAAAATTTTCCCCATTTTTAGGGTATTTTCACAGATTTTTCCCAAAAACATGAATAGTGGAAATAACGACATTTTGAATGGATTTTTTTTACAGGAATACTAAGAATGGGGTGCCTCAAATGACATTTGACCATTTTCATTCTTTTCAGCTGGCAACCCCGAGAGTCATTGGGGCTTGAATTTTAGGATCAGAACCGACTTTGGCGAATTCTTTTGTTCTACTAAACTGAAAACTTGGCAACACCAAGTACACCAGTCGGTAGCCTGTATCCTTGATATTTCAGGAAAATTGTGATTTTTCAGAAAAACAAGATGGCGGCCAGTGTGGTGGCTATCTTGGAAAAATGATGAAAAATCCCAATTATCGACACGATAAATGGGACAGCCGGCATCCCCCGACCGGATTGTGTCGTATGAAGCGATTGTGTATTTTGTTGTGGAGTGTTACCTTACGCAAAATTTTTCCCCATTTTTTTGGTTTTTTCCCAGATTTTTCCCAAAAACATGAATAGTGGAAATAACGACATTTTTAATGAAAATTTTACATAAACACCAAGAATGCAATGCCTCAAATGACATTTGACCATTTTCATTCTTTTCAGCTGGCAACCCCGAGAGTCATTGGGGCTTGAATTTTCGGATCAGAACCGACTTTGGCGAATTAGTTTGTTTTACTAAACTCAAAAGTTGGCAACACCAAGTACACCAGTTGGTGGCCTATAACCTTGAGATTTCAGGAAAATTATTACTTTTCAGAAAAAAAGGATGGCGGACAGTGTGGTGGCCATCTTGGAAAAATGATGAAAAATCCCAATTTTCGACACGATAAATGGGACAGCTGGCACCTTCTGACCGGATTGTGTTGTCCCGGTTGTGTATTTCGTTAAGTAATGTTGCCTGTAGCAAAAAATTATTTTATAGTTATATAAAACTACAAAGCCACTGACTGATTGACATGTCGTTTCTCGGAATGGGTGAGAGATGGGTTAGGGGTATGTTTTGCAAAAATGTGTAATCTAACCAATCGAGTAGAGGAAAATTATAGGGAAAGTTCAAATCCAAGATGGAGGGCGAGTCCATTTCCGATTTCGGTGGGGGAAAGACTTGGATGGATTTCGACTCAAAGGTCCTATACGAAATCTAAAACCATTAAAAAAAAAAAGTAAAAAAAAAAAAAAAAACAAGATGGCGGCCGCGCCAGGACGTTTTGAAATTGTCGACTTTTCTCACTCGACTTTGACGAATTGTTTTCTTCTACCAAATTCTAGAACCGCCAACAAAAAGTTTTTCAATTTGTTGGTGATTTTAATGGCAATTGGGAAAAATTATGACATTGTGAAAATCCAAGATGGAGGACACTGCGGCGGCCATTTTGTAAAAAGTTGGATATTTTAATTATTTTCAAATCCATTTTTCGGGTAGTTGGCAACATCAGACGGGTTCGAGTTGTACCGAGCGGTTGTGTGTTTTGTTGACGAGTGTTGGCTGGTGTAAAAATTTTCCCCATTTTTAGGGTATTTTCCCAGATTTTCCCCAAAAACATGAAAACTAGAAATAATGACATTTTAAATAGAGACTTTGACTAGCCGGCAACATTGGGGTCCCCTAAATGAGATTTGACCATTTTGGTTCGTTTTAATTGGCAACCTCAAAAAATATTGAACTTTTTAATTTTTGGGACTTTTTGACTTTGGCGAATTAGTTTGTTCTACCAAACTCGAAAGTTGGCAACACCAAGTACACCAATCGGTGGCCTATATTCTTGACATTTCAGGAATTATGACTTTTCAGAAAAACAAGATGGCGGATTCCATGGCGGCCATCTTGTAAAAAGGCTGAAAAATCCAAAATTTTCGACACGATAATTGGGACAGCTGGCATCTCCCGACCGGATTGTGTTGTATGGACCGGTTATGTAATTCGTCAAGGAGTGTGGCCTGGTACAAAAATTTTCCCCATTTTTAGGGAAATTTCCCAGATTTTCCCCGAAAACATGAAAAGTAGAAATAATGACATTTTGAATGGAAATTTTACATAAACACCAAGAATGGGGTTCCCCGAATGACATTTGACCATTTTCATCACTTTCAGCTGGCAACCCCGAGAGCCATTGGTGCTTGAATTTTTGGGTCAGACCCGACTTTGGCGAATTAGTTTGTTCTACTAAACTCAAAAGTTGGCAACACCAAGTACACCAGTTGGTGGCTTATATCCCTGAGATTTCAGGAAAATTATGACTTTTCAGAAAAAAAAAGATGGCGGACAGTGTGGCGGCCATCTTGTAAAAATTATGAAAAATCCCAATTTTCGACACGATAAATGGGACAGCCGGCATCTCCCGACTGGATTGTTTTGTACCAAGCGGTTGTGTGTTTTGTTAAAGAGTGTTGCTTGCTGCAAAAATTTTCCCCATTTGCAGGGTATTTTTCCAGATTTTATCCGAAAACATGAAAAGTAGAAATAATGACATTTTAAATAAAGACTTTGACTAGCCGGCAACATTGGGGTCCCCCAAATGACATTTGACCATTTTCATCACTTTCAGCTGGCAACCCCGAGAGTCATTGGGGCTTGAATTTTCGGATCAGAACCGACTTTGGCGAATTCTTTTGTTCTACCAAACTTAAAACTTGGCAACACCAAGTACACCAGTCGGTAGCCTGTATCCTCGATATTTCAGGAAAATTGTGACTTTTCAGAAAAACAAGATGGCGGACAGTGTGGTGGACATCTTGGAAAAATTATGAAAAATCCCAATTTTCGACACGATAATTGGGACAGCTGGCACCTTCTGACCGAATTGTGTTGTGTATTTTGTTATGTAAAAAATCCCCATTTTTAGGGTATTTTCCCAGATTTTGTCCAAAAACATGAAAGTAGAAGTAAAGACTTTTAGAATGAAGACTTTGACTAGCTGGCAACATAGGAGAGGTGGCGAGCAAAGCGAGCCGGCGACCTCCGTAGCGTATTATAGTACGCGTCGAAACCTATCCTGTGGTGGTACCGGTAAAGCGAAGGGGGGAGCGGGCGAGCGAAGCCAGCTAGCGACCCCCGTAGCGTAGGGATAAGGTCACGATAGCTTTTCCTCGGTGGTAGGCAGGTCTTGAGTAAAGCGAAGAAGGGAAGTGGCGAGCGAAGCGAGCCTGCGACCTCCGTAGCGTAATGAAGGTTGAGTGGGTGAAGCGTATAAGTAATTCTCATGAGTAGCTAAAAAGTGCAAAACCTCCCATTTTTGCCCCATTTTCCTCTCCTACCTTTTTCAAAGTTGCCCCATTAGCCCCCTTTCTCCCCCCTTTAGGCGGATCTCGAAAGTTAAGGGACTTGTAACATTTTTATTTTAGATTCATTGAAAGGGGCAAGGCGTTAGTCGAAATCATTTTTCAAAGCTCCCCCCTCTCCACCCCTTCATCCTCCCCCCGTCTTCACCCCTTTTTTTTAAATTCGTGTTTTGTTTTGTTTACGGATTCGTGTAGAGGGAGATCGGGAAAGTAAAAACCATTTTTCAAAATTTACCCCTTCCCCCCTTTTCCCCCCCTTTAGGCGGATCTCGGAAGTTAAGAGACTTGGAACATTTTTTTTTTTCAGATTCATTGAGAGGTGCAATGCGTTAGTCGAAATCATTTTTCGAAGCTGCCCCTCTCCCCCACTCCACGCCCCGCGAGCTGCGCGCAGCTCGCGCAGCCACGCAAATACTAGTTATAGTTATATAAAACTACAAAGCCACTCACTGACTGACTGACTCATTGACATGTCGTTTCTCGGAATGGGTGAGAGATGGGTTAGGGGTATGTTTTGCAAAAATGTGCTATCTGACCAATCGAGTAGAGGAAAATTATAGGGAAAGTTCAAATCCAAGATGGAGGGCGAGTCCATTTCCGGTTTCGGTTGGGGAAAGACTTGGATGGATTTCGACTCAGAGGTCCTATACTAAATCTAAAACCATTTAAAAAAAAAAGTAAAAAAAAAAAAAAACAAGATGGCGGCCGCGCCAGGACGTTTTGAAATTGTCGATTTTTGTCACTCGACTTTGACAAATTGTTTTCTTTTACCAAATTCTAAAACCGCCAACGAAAAGTCTACAAATTTGTTGGTAATTTCAATGGCAATTGGGAAAAATTATGACATTGTGAAAATCCAAGATGGAGGACGCTGCGGCGGCCATTTTGTAAAAAGTTGGAAATTTCGATTTTTTTCAAATCCATTTTTCGGGTAGTTGGCAACATCGGACGGGTTCGAGTTGTAGAGAGCGGTTGTGTGTTTTGTTGACGAGTGTTGCCTGGTGCAAAATTTTTTCCCATTTTTAGGGTATTTTCCCAGATTTTCCCCGAAAACATGAAGAGTAGAAATAATGACATTTTAAATAGAGACTTTGACTAGCCGGCAACATTGGGGTCCCCCAAATGACATTTGACCATTTTGGTTCGTTTTAATTGGCAACCCCAAAAAAAATTGAATTTTTAAATTTTTGGGACTTTTTGACTTTGGCGAATTAGTTTGTTCTACCAAACTCGAAAGTTGGCAACACCAAGTACACCAATCGGTGGCCTATATTCTTGACATTTCAGGAAAATTATGACTTTTCAGAAAAACAAGATGGCGGATTCCATGGCGGCCATCTTGTAAAAAGGCCGAAAAATCCCAATTTTCGACACGATAATTGGGACAGCTGGCATCCCCCGACCGGATTGTGTTGTATGGACCGGTTATGTAATTCGTCAAGGTGTGTGGCCTGGTGCAAAATTTTTCCCCATTTTTAGGGAATTTTCCCAGATTTTCCCCGAAAACATGAAAAGTAGAAATAATGACATTTTAAATAGAGACTTTGACTAGCCGGCAACATTGGGGTCCCCCAAATGACATTTGACCATTTTCATCACTTTCAGCTGGCAACCCCGAGAGCCATTGGCGCTTGAATTTTCGGATGAGACCCGACTTTGGCGAATTAGTTTGTTCTACTAAACTCAAAAGTTGGCAACACCAAGTACACCAGTTGGTGGCCTATATCCCTGAAATTTCAGGAAAATTATGACTTTTGAGAAAAAAAAGATGTCGGACAGTGTGGCGGCCATCTTGTAAAAATGATGAAAAATCTTAATTTTCGACACGATTAATGGGACAGCCGGCATCCCCCGACCGGATTGTGTTGTATAGACCGGTTATGTAATTCGCCAAGGAGTGTGGCCTGGTGCAAAAATTTTCCCCATTTTTAGGGAAATTTCCCAGATTTTCCCCGAAAACATGAAAAGAAGAAATAATGACATTTTAAATAGAGACTTTGACTAGCCGGCAACATTGGGGTCCCCCAAATGACATTTGACCATTTTCATCACTTTCAGCTGGCAACCCCGGGAGCTATTGGCGCTTAAATTTTTGGGTCAGACCCGACTTTGGCGAATTAGTTTGTTCTACTAAACTCAAAAGTTGGCAACACCAAGTATACCAGTTGGTGGCCTATATCCCTGACATTTCAGGAAAATTATGACTTTTCAGAAAAAAATATGGCGGACAGTGTGGCGGCCATCTTGTAAAAATGATGAAAAATCCTAATTTTCGACACAATAAATGGGACAGCCGGCACCTTCTGACCGGATTGTATTGTCCCGGTTGTGTATTTCGTTAAGGAATGTGGCCTGTTGCAAAAAAAAATACCCAATTTTTAGGGTATTTTCCCAGATTTTGCCCAAAAACATGAAAGTAGAAGTAAAGACTTTTAGAATGAAGACTTTGATTAGCTGGCAACATAAGGGAGGTGGCGAGCGAAGCGAGCCGGTGACCACCGTAGCGTAGGGATAAGGTCACGCTAGCTTTTCCTCGGTGGTAGGCAGGTCTTGAGTGGAGCGAAGAGGGGAGGTGGCGAGCGAAGCGAGCCGGCGACCTCCGTAGCGTAACAAAGGTTGAGTGGGTGAAGCGTATAAGTAACTCTCACGAGTGGCTAAAAATTGTAAAACCTCCCCCCTTTTTGCCCCATTTTACCCTCCTACCTTTTTCAAAGTTGCACCATTTGCCCCCTTTCTCCCCCCTTTAAGCGGATCTCGAAAGTTAAGAGACTTGTAACATTGTTTTTTCAGATTCATTGAAAGGGGCAATGCGTTAGTTGAAATCATTTTTCAAAGCTCCCCCCTCTTCCCCCCTTCATCCTCCCCCCGTCTTCACCGCTTTTTTTTAAATTCGTGTTCTGTTTTGTTTACGGATTGGTATAGAGGAGGCTCGGGAAAGTAAAAACCATTTTTCAAAATTGACCCCCTTGCCCCCCTTTTTCCCCCCTTTAGGCGGATCTCGGAACTTAAGAGACTTGGAACATTTTTTTTTTCAGATTCATTAAAAGGGGCAATGCGTTTTAGTCGAAATCATTTTTCAATGCTCCCCCTCTCCCCCTCTTCACGACCCGCGAGCTGCGCGCAGCTCGCGCAGCTGACTCACTCATTGACATGTCGTTTCTCGGAATGGGTGAGAGTTGGGTTAAGGGTATGTTTTGCAAAAATGTGTAATCTGACCAATCGAGTAGAGGAAAATTATAGGGAAAGTTCAAATCCAAGATGGTGGGCGAGTCCATTTCCGGTTTCGGTGGGGGAAACACTTGGATGGATTTCAACTCAGAGGTCCTATACGAAATGTAAAAGCATTTAAAAAAAAAGTAAAAAAAAAAAAAAAAACAAGATGGCGGCCGCGCCAGGACGTTTTGAAATTGACGACTTTTTTCACTCGACTTTGACAAATTGTTTTCTTCTACCAAATTCTAGAACCGCCAACAAAGAGTTTGCCAATTTGTTGGTAATTGTAATGGCAATTGGGAAAAATTATGACAATGTGAATTTGTTGGTGATTTCAATGGCAATTGGGAAAAATTATGACATTGTGAAAATCCAAGATGGAGGACGCTGCGGCGGCCATTTTGTAAAAAGTTGGAAATTTCGATTTTTTTCAAATCCATTTTTCGGGTAGTTGGCAACATCAGACTGGTTCGAGTTGTACCAAGCGGTTGTCTGTTTTGTTGACGAGTGTTGCATGGTGCAAAAAATTTCCCCATTTTTAGGGTATTTTCCCAGATTTTCCCAAAAACATGAAAAGTAGAAATAATGACATTTTAAATAGAGACTTTGACTAGCCGGCAACATTGGGGTCCCCCAAATGACATTTGACCATTTTGGTTCGTTTTAATTGGCAACCCCAAAAAATATTGAACTTTTTAATTTTTGGGACTTTTTGACTTTGGCGAATTAGTTTGTTCTACCAAACTCGAAAGTTGGCAACACCAAGTACACCAATCGGTGGCCTATATTCTTGATATTTCAGGAAAATTATGACTTTTCAGAAAAACAAGATGGCGGATTCCATGGCGGCCATCTTGTAAAAAGGCCGAAAAATCCCAATTTTCGACACGATAATTGGGACAGCTGGCATCTCTCGACTGGATTGTTTTGTACCAGGCAGTTGTGTGTTTTGTTGAAGAGTGTTGCCTGCTGCAAAAAATTTCCCCATTTTTGAAGTATTTTCCCAGATTTTCCCCGAAAACATGAAAAGTAGAAATAATGACATTTTAAATAGAGACTTTGACTAGCCGGCAACATTGGGGTCCCCCAAATGACATTTGACCATTTTCATCACTTTCAGCTAGCAACCCCGAGAGCAATTGGCGTTTGAATTTTTTGGTCAGACCCGTCTTTGGCGAATTAGTTTGTTCTACCAAACTCAAAAGTTGGCAACACCAAGTACATCAGTTGGTGGCCCATATTCTTGACATTTAAGAAAAATTATGACCTTTCAGAAAAACAAGATGGCGGATGCTATGGCGGCCATCTTGTAAGAAGGCCGAAAAATCCCAATTTTCGACACGATAATTGGGACAACTGGCATCTCCCGACCGGATTGTGTTGTATGGACCGGTTATGTGATTCGTCAAGGAGTGTGGCCTGGTTTAAAAATTTTCCCCATTCTTAGGAAAATTTCCCAGATTTTCCCCGAAAACATGAAAAGTAGAAATAACGACATTTTGAATGGAAATTTTACATAAACACCAAGAATGGGGTCTCTCAAATGATATTGGACCATTTTCATCATTTTCAGCTGGCAACCCCGAGAGTAATTGGAGCTTTAATTTTCGGATCAGAACCGACTTTGGCGAATTCTTTTCTTCTACCAAACTTAAAACTTGGCAACACCAAGTACACCAGTCGGTAGCTTGTATCCTCGATATTTCAGAAAAATTAAGACTTTTCAGAAAAACAAGATGGCGGACAGTGTGGTGCCCATCTTGGAAAAATGATGAAAAATCCCGATTTTCGACACAATAAATGGGACAGCCGGCACCGTCTGACCGGATTGTGTTGTCCCGGTTATGTATTTCGTTAACTATTGTGGCCTGTTGCAAAAAAAACATCCCCATTTTTAGGGTATTTTCCTAGATTTTGCACAAAAACATTAATGTTGAAGTAAAGACTTTTAAAATGAAGACTTTGACTAGCTGGCGACATAGGGGAGGTGGCGAGCAAAGCGAGCCGGCGACCCCCGTAGCGTAGGGATAAGGTCACGATAGCTTTTCCTCGGTGGTAAGCAGGTCTTGAGTGGAGCGAAGAGGGGAGGTGACGAGCGAAGCGAGCCGGCGACCTCTGTAGCGTAACGAAGGTTGAGTGGGTGAAGCGTATAAGTAACTCTCATGAGTAGCTAAAAAGTGCAAAACCTCTCCTTTTTGCCCCATTTTCCTCTCCAACCTTTTTCAAAGTCGCCCCATTTGCCCCCTTTCCCCTTTCCCCCTTTAGGCGGATCTCGAAAGTTAAGAGACTTGTAACATTTTTATTTCTGATTAATTGAAAGGGGCAAAGCGTTATTCAAAATCATTTTTCAAAGCTCCCCCTCTCCCCCTCTTCACGACCCGCGAGCTGCGCGCAGCTCGCGCAGCCACGCAAATACTAGTTATAGTTATATAAAACTACAAAGCCACTCACTGACTCACTGACTGATTGACATGTCGTTTCTCGGAATGGGTGAGAGATGGGTTAGGGGTATGTTTTGCAAAAATGTGTAATCTGACCAGTCGAGTAGAGGAAAATTATAGGGAAAGTTCAAATCCAAGATGGAGGGCGAGTCCATTTCCGGTTTCGGTGGGGGAAAGACTTGGATGGATTTCGACTCAGAGGTCCTATACAAAATCTAAAACCATTTCAAAAAAAGTAAAAAAAAAAAAAAAAAACAAGATGGCGGCCGCGCCAGGACGTTTTGAAATTGTTGACTTTTTTCACTCGACTTTGACGAATTGTTTTCTTCTACCAAATTCTAGAACCGCCAACAAAGAATTTTCTAATTTGTTGGTGATTTTAATGGCAATTGGGAAAAATTATGACATTGTGAAAATCCAAGATGGAGGACGCTGCGGCGGCCATTTTGTAAAAAGTTGGAAATTTCGATTTTTTTCAAATCCATTTTTCGGGTAGTTGGCAACATCGGACGGGTTCGAGTTGTAGGGAGCGGTTGTGTGTTTTGTTGACGAGTGTTGCCTGGTGCAAAAAATTTCCCCATTTTTAGGGTATTTTCCCAGATTTTCCCCAAAAACATGAAAAGTAGAAATAATGACATTTTAAATAGAGACTTTGACTAGCCGGCAACATTGGGGTCCCCCAAATGACATTTGACCATTTTGGTTCGTTTTAATTGGCAACCCCAAAAAATATTGAACTTTTTAATTTTTGGGACTTTTTTACTTTGGCGAATTAGTTTGTTCTACCAAACTTGAAAGTTGGCAACACCAAGTCCACCAATCGGTGGCCTATATTTTTGACATTTCAGGAAAATTATGACTTTTCAGAAAAACAAGATGGCGGATTCCATGGCGGCCATCTTGTAAAAAGGCCGAAAAATCCGAATTTTCGACACGATAATTGGGACAGCTGGCATCCCCCGACCGGATTGTGTTGTATGGACCGGTTATGTAATTCGTCAAGGAGTGTGGCCTGGTGCAAAATTTTTCCCCATTTTTTGGGAAGTTTCCCAGATTTTCCCCGAAAACATGAAAAGTAGAAATAACGACATTTTGAATGGAAATTTTACATAAACACCAAGGATGGGGTTCCCCGAATGACATTTGACCATTTTCATCACTTTCAGCTGGCAACCCCGAGAGCCATTGGTGCTTGAATTTTTGGGTCAGACCCGACTTTGGCGAATTAGTTTGTTCTACTAAACTCAAAAGTCGGCAACACCAAGTACACCGCTTGGTGGCCTATATCCCTGAGATTTCAGGAAAATTATGACTTTTCAGAAAAAAAGATGGCGGACAGTGTGGCGGCCATCTTGTAAAAATGATGAAAAATCCTATTTTTCGACACGATAAATGGGACAGCCGGCATCCCCCGACCGGATTGTGTTGTATGAAGCGATTGTGTACTTTGTTGTGGAGTGTTACCTTACGCAAAATTTTTCCCCATTTTTTGGGTATTTTCCCAGATTTTTACCAAAAACATGAATAGTGGAAATAATGACATTTTGCATGGAATTTTTTTACAGGAACACTAAGAATGGGGTGCCTCAAATGACATTTGACCATTTTCATTCTTTTCAGCTGGCAACCCCGAGAGTCATTGGGGCTTGAATTTTCGGATCAGAACCGACTTTGGCGAATTCTTTTGTTCTACCAAACTTAAAACTTGGCAACAACAAGTACACCAGTCGGTAGCCTGTATCCTCGATATTTCAGAAAAATTAAGACTTTTTAGAAAAACAAGATGGCGGGCAGTGTGGTGGCCATCTTGGAAAAATGATGAAAAATCCCAATTTGCTTCAAGATAAATGGGACAGCCGGCACCTTCTTACCGGATTGTGTTGTCCCGGTTGTCTTTTTTGTTAAGTAAAAAATCCCCATTTTTAGGGTATTTTCCCAGATTTTGCCCAAAAACATGAAAGTAGAAGTGAAGACTTTTAGATTGAAGACTTTGACTAGCTGGCAACATAGGGGACGTGGCGAGCAAAGCGAGCCGGCGACCTCCGTAGCGTATTATAGTACGCGTCGAAACCTATCCTGTGGTGGTACCGGTAAAGCGAAGGGATAAGGTCACGATAGCTTTTCCTCGGTGGTAGGCAGGTCTTGAGTGGAGCGAAGAGAAGAGGTTAAAATTTACCGTAAGAGGTCGTTCAAACGAATAATCCGACTGAGGTATTATATAGGTACAAAAACAGGTACTTTTAATAGGAACCTACTAACAGATAGGACTGTTATGTTTACTTGACCTATTTATATGAGAAACTGGTATATTTTAATTATTGCCAAATCTACTTCAAGAAATAGAGCATCGTGAAAACTTAGAATAACAACTAACGAAGGTAAGTATAAGGGCATCACAATTAATACTTAATAATTATAGATATGTAACCTAACTTATTAGGACTTGGATAACAAAGATACCGATAATTTCTTCATTTATAGAAATAACATTTACAAAATATTTTACCTACGTACCTATCTACTTAATTGGTTCTGCCTACCTTTACCTACTTGTACATAACTACTACAACTGATAGAACAAGCAAATTGTGGTCAACTTGATGTTAAATGGTAACTCGAAATCATTTTTCAAAGCTCCCCCCTCTCCCCCCCTTCATCCTCCCCCCGTCTTCACCCTTTTTTTTTAAATTCGTGTTCTGTTTTGTTTACGGCTTCGTATAGAGGAGGCTCGGGAAAGTAAAAACCATTTTTAAAATTGACCCCCTTGCCCCCCTTTTCCCCCCCTTTAGTCGGATCTCGGAAGTTAAGAGACTTGGAACATTTTTTTTTAAGCTTCATTGAAAGGGGCAATGCGTTAGTTGAAATCATTTTTGAAAGCTCCCCCTCTGCCCCTCTTCACGACCCGCGAGCTGCGCGCAGCTCGCGCAGCCACGCAAATACTAGTTATTATACTATATAAAGCTAAATTACCACTGACTCACTCACTAACTGACTGACAGAATTGTTCTCCCAGATGGTGGATGGGGAGGTGGGTATATTTTGACAGATTCGTAAACAAGCAACTCTCGTGAGTATGGGAAAAGTCCCAAACCCCCCCTTTTCCCCCTCCTTCTCCCCCCTCCCTATCGTATCTCGGAAACAAAGAGACTTTACTTGTTTTTTTTTAGGGATTCGTATAGAGGAGGCTCGGTAAAGTAAAAATCATTTTTCAAAGTGGCCCCCCTTGCCCCCCTTCTCCCCCCTTTCAGGCGGATCTCGGAAATAAAGAGATTTTACGAGTTTTTTTTTAGGGATTCGTATAGAGTGGGCTCGGGAGAGAAAAAACCATTTTTTAAATTTGACCCCCTTGCCCCCCTTCACCCCCCCTTTAGGCGGATCTCGAAAGTTAAGAGACTTGGAACGAATTTTTTTGCAGATTCATATAGAGGGGCATTGCGTTAGTCGAAATCATTTTAAGAAACTCCCCCCTCTCTCCCCCTTCACCCCCCCACCCCCTCTTCCCCTCTTTTTTTACTACTGAAAAAATTTTTGATTCTTACCTAAATCTATTTGAGGGGCGTTGAAATTTGTATACCCTCCCCTCCCCAACCTCCCCTAAAATTAAAAGGGCTGTAACTTCATAACGGTTAGAGATAGCCATTAGGTGTTTGAACAAATATTATAGTAGGCGTCGAAACCTGTCCGGTGGTGGTACAGCGGTAAAGCGAAGGGGGGAGCAGGCGAGCGAAGCGAGCCGGCGACCCCCGTAGCGCAGGGATAATGTCATGATAGCTTTCCGGTGGTAGGTAGGTCCTGAGTGGAGCGAACCTGCGAGACCGAGTGGAGCGAAGGGGGGAGGTGGCGAGCGAAGCGAACCGGTGACCTCCTTAGCGTAACGAAGGTTGAGTGGGTGAAGCGTAACTCAGGGGCGACGACAAGCAAACTTTAGGGTAATGTTTTTTTAGTGGTAGTAGGAGGTAGTAGGTAGGTAGTTGGTAGGTGGTAGGTAGGTAATAGGTAGGTAGTAGGTAGGTGATAGGTAGGTAGGTAGTAGGTAGGTGTAGGTAGGTATCAGATAGGTGTAGGTAGGTGGTGGCATACGTGAGATTCATATAGAAGAGGCTCGGGGAAGTAAAATCCGTTTTTCAAATGTGAACCCCTTGCCTCCCTTAACCCCCTCTTTACGCGGATCTCGGAAGTTAAGAGACTTGGAACATTTTTTTTTTCAGATTCATTGAAAGGGGCAATGCGTTAGTCGAAATCATTTTTCAAAGCTCCCCCTCTCCCCCACTTCACGCCCCGCGAGCTGCGCGCAGCTCGCGCAGCCACGCAAATACTAGTTATACTATATAAAGCTAAATTACCACTGACTGACTGACTGATCTATTGACAGAATTGTTCTCCCAGATGGTGGATGGGGAGGTGGGTATATTTTGACAGATTCGTAAACAAGTAACTCTCGTGAGTATGAGAAAAGTGCCAAACCCCCCCTTTTCCCCCCCCTTCTTCCCCCTCTCCATCGTATCTCAGAAACTAAGAGACCCGTATTTTTTTGTTTTTACAGATTCGTATAGAGGAGGCTCGGGGAAGTAAAAACCATTTTTCAAATTTGACCCCCTTGCCCCCCTTCACCCCCCTTTAGGCGGATCTCGGAAATAAAGAGACATTACGTGTGTTTTTTTAGGAATTCGTATAGAGGAGGCTCGGGGAAGTAAAAACCATTTTTCAAATTTGACCCCCTTGCCCCCCTTTATCCCCCCTTTAGGCGGATCTCGGAAATAAAGAGACTTGGAACGAATTTTTTTTCAGATTCATATAGAGGGGCATTGCGTTAGTCGAAATCATTTTTAGAAACTCCCCCCTTTCCCCCCCTTCACCCCCCCCCCCCTCTTCCCCTCTTTTTTTACTCCTGAATTTTTTTTTGATTCTTACCTAAATCTATTTGAGGGGCGTTGAAATTTGTATACCCTCCGCTCCCCAACCTCCCCTAAAATTAAAAGGGCTGTAACTTTATAACGGTTAGAGATAGCCATTAGGTGTTTGAACAAATATTATAGTAGGCGTCGAAACCTGTCCGGTGGTGGTACAGCGGTAAAGCGAAGGGGGGAGCGGGCGAGCGAAGCGAGCCGGCGACCCCCGTAGCGTAGGGATAATGTCATGATAGCTTTCCGGTGGTAGGTAGGTCCAGAGTGGAGCGAACCTGCGAGACCGAGTGGAGCCAAGGGGGGAGGTGGCGAGCGAAGCGAGCCGGCGACCTCCTTAGCGTAACGAAGGTTGAGTGGGTGAAGCGTAACTCAGGGGCGACGACAAGCAAACCTTAGGGTAATGTTTTTTTAGTGGTAGTAGGAGGTAGTAGGAAGGTAGGTGGTAGGTAGTAGGTATGTGTAGGTATGTGTAGGTAGGTGTAGGTAGATGTAGGTAGGTGTAGGTAGGTAGTAGGTAGGTGTAGGTAGGTAGTAGGTAGGTGTAGGTAGGTAGTAGGTAGGTGTAGGTAGGTAGGTGTAGGTAGGTAGTAGGTAGGTGTAGGTAGGTGTAGGTAGGTGTAGGTAGGTGTAGGTAGGTGTAGGTAGGTAGTAGGTAGGTGTAGGTAGGTGTAGGTAGGTGTAGGTAGGTGTAGGTAGGTGTAGGTAGGTGTAGGTAGGTGTAGGTAGGTGTAGGTAGGTGTAGGTAGGTGTAGGTAGGTGTAGGTAGGTGTAGGTAGGTGTAGGTAGGTGTAGGTAGGTGTAGGTAGGTGTAGGTAGGTGTAGGTAGGTGTAGGTAGGTGTAGGTAGGTGTAGGTAGGTGTAGGTAGGTGTAGGTAGGTGTAGGTAGGTGTAGGTAGGTGTAGGTAGGTGTAGGTAGGTGTAGGTAGGTGTAGGTAGGTGTAGGTAGGTGTAGGTAGGTGTAGGTAGGTGTAGGTAGGTGTAGGTAGGTGTAGGTAGGTGTAGGTAGGTGTAGGTAGGTGTAGGTAGGTGTAGGTAGGTGTAGGTAGGTGTAGGTAGGTGTAGGTAGGTGTAGGTAGGTGTAGGTAGGTGTAGGTAGGTGTAGGTAGGTGTAGGTAGGTGTAGGTAGGTGTAGGTAGGTGTAGGTAGGTGTAGGTAGGTAGTAGGTAGGTGTAGGTAGGGGTAGGTAGTACCGCGAGCTGCATTGAAACTTTTTTTTTTTTCATATTCATTGAGAGGTGCAATGCGTTAGTCGAAATCATTTTTCAAAGCTCCCCCTCTCCCCCTCTTCACGCCCCGCGAGCTGCGCGCAGCTCGCGCAGCCACGCAAATACTAGTTATATTATATAAAGCTTAATTACCACTCACTCACTGACTGACAGAATTGTTCTCCCAGATGGTGGATGGGGAGGTGGGTATATTTTGACAGATTCGTAAACAACTAACTCTCGTGAGTATGGGAAAAGTCCCAAACCCCCCCTTTTACCCCCCCTTCTCCCCCCTCCCTATCGTATCTCGGAAACAAAGAGACTTTACGTGTTTTTTTTTTGAGATTCGTATAGAGGGGGCTCGGTAAAGTAAAAATCTTTTTTCAAAGTGGCCCCCCTTCCCCCCCTTTTCCCCCCTTTTCGGCGGATCTCGGAAATAAAGAGACTTTACGTGTTTTTTTTTAGGGATTCGTATAGAGGGGGCTCGGTAAAGTAAAAATCATTTTTCAAAGTGGCCCCCCTTTTCCCCCTTCTCCCCCCCTTTAGGCGGATCTCGAAAGTTAAGAGACTTGGAACGATTTTTTTTTCAGATTCATATAGAGGGGCATTGCGTTAGTCGAAATCATTTTTAGAAACTCCCCCCTCTCCCCCCCTTCACACCCCCCTCTTCCCCTCTTTTTTTACTCCTGAATTTTTTTTTGATTCTTACCTAAATCAATTTGAGGGGCGTTGAAATTTGTATACCCTCCCCTCCCCAACCTCCCCTAAAATTAAAAGGGCTGTAACTTCATAACGGTTAGAGATAGCCATTAGGTGTTTGAACAAATATTATAGTAGGCGTCGAAACCTGTCCGGTGGTGGTACAGCGGTAAAGCGAAGGGGGGAGCGGGCGAGCGAAGCGAGCCGGCGACCCCCGTAGCGTAGGGATAATGTCATGATAGCTTTCCGGTGGTAGGTAGGTCCTGAGTGGAGCGAAGGGGGGAGGTGGCGAGCGAAGCGAGCCGGCGACCTCCTTAGCGTAACGAAGGTTGAGTGGGTGAAGCGTAACTCAGGGGCGACGACAAGCAAACTTTAGGGTAATGTTTTTTTAGTGGTAGTAGGAGGTAGTAGGTAGGTAGTAGGTAGGTAGTAGGTAGGTGGTAGGTAGTAGGTATGTGTAGGTAGGTGTAGGTAGGTGGTAGGTAGGTAGTAGGTAGGTAGGTAGTAGGTAGGTGTAGGTAGGTAGTAGGTAGGTGGTAGGTAGTAGGTAGGTGTAGGTAGGTAGTAGGTAGGTGTAGGTAGGTAGGTGTAGGTAGGTAGTAGGTAGGTGTAGGTAGGTGTAGGTAGGTAGTAGGTAGGTAGTAGGTAGGTAGTAGGTAGGTAGTAGGTAGGTGTAGGTAGTAGGTAGGTGTACCGCGAGCTGCATTGGAACATTTTTTTTTTCAGTTTCATTGAAAGGTGCAATGCGTTAGTCGAAATCATTTTTCAAAGCTCCCCCTCTCCCCCACTTCACGCCCCGCGAGCTGCGCGCAGCTCGCGCAGCCACGCAAATACTAGTTATACTATATAAAGCTAAATTACCACTCACTGACTGACTGACTGACTGACAGAATTGTTCTCCCAGATGGTGGATGGGGAGGTGGGTATATTTTGACAGATTCGTAAACAATCAACTCTCATGACTATGGGAAAAGTCCCAAACCCCCCCTTTTCCCCCCCCTTCTCCCCCCTCCCTATCGTATCTCGGAAAGTAAGAGACCCGTATTTTTTTTTTTTAGGGATTCGTATAGGATAGGATCGGGGAAGTAAAAACCATTTTTTGAATTTGACCCCCTTGCCCCCCTTCAGCCCCCCTTTAGGCGGATATCGAAAATAAAGAGATTTTACGTGTTTTTTTTTAGGGATTCGTATAGAGGAGGCTAGGGCAAGTAAAAACCATTATTCAAATTTGACCCCCTTGCCCCCCTTCACCCCCCCTTTCGGATCTCGGTAGTTAAGATACTTGGAATTTTTTTTTTTTCAGATTCATTTAAAAGGGGCATAGAATTAGTCGAAATCATTTTTAAAAGCTCCCCCCCCTCTTCCCCCCTTCCCCCCCCCCCTTTACCCCTTTTTTCAGTTTTGTTTACGGATTCGTATAGAGGAGGCTCAGGAAAGTGAAAACCATTTTTCAAAATCGACCCCCTTTCCACTCTTCTCCCCCCTCGGGGGAAAGGAGCCTATCCTGTGGTGGTACCGGTAAAGCGAAGGGGGGAGCGGGCGAGCGAAGCGAGCCGGCGACCCCCGTAGCGTAGGGATAATGTCATGATAGCTTTCCGGTGGTAGGTAGGTCCTGAGTGGAGCGAACCTGCGAGACCGAGTGAAGCGAAGGGGGGAGGTGGCGAGCGAAGCGAGCCGGCAACCTCCTTAGCGTAACGAAGGTTGAGTGGGTGAAGCGTTACTCAGGGGCGACAACAAGCAAACTTTAGGGTAATGTGTTTTTAGTGGTAGTAGGAGGTAGTAGGTAGGTGATAGGTAGGTAGTAGGTAGGTGTAGGTAGGTGTAGGTAGGTGTAGGTAGATAGGAGGTAGGTAGTAGGTAGGTAGTAGGTAGGTAGTAGGTAGGTAGTAGGTAGGTAGTAGGTAGGTAGTAGGTAGGTAGTAGGTAGGTAGTAGGTAGGTAGTAGGTAGGTAGTAGGTAGGTAGTAGGTAGGTAGTAGGTAGGTAGTAGGTAGGTAGTAGGTAGGTAGTAGGTAGGTAGTAGGTAGGTAGGTGGTAGGTAGTATGTAGGTAGTAGGTAGGTGTAGGTAGGTGTAGGTAGGTAGTACCGCGAGCTGCATTGGAACATTTTTTATTCAGATTCATTGAGAGGTGCAATGCGTTAGTCGAAATCATTTTTCAAAGCTCCCCCTCTCCCCCCCTTCACGCCCCGCGAGCTGCGCGCAGCTCGCGCAGCCACGCAAATACTAGTTATACTATATAAAGCTAAATTACCACTGACTGACTCACTGATTGACAGAATTGTTCTCCCAGATGGTGGATGGGGAGGTGGGTATATTTTGACAGATTCGTAAACAAACAACTCTCGTGAGTATGGGAAAATTGCCAAAACCCCCCTTTTCCCCCCCCTTCTCACCCTCCCTATCGTATCTCGGAAACAAAGAGACTTTACGTGTTTTTTTTTAGGGAATCGTATAGAGGAGGCTCGGGGAAGTAAAAACCATTTTTCAAATTTGACCCCCTTTTCCCCCTTCTCCCCCCCTTTAGGCGGATCTCGGAAATAAAGAGACATTACGTGTGTTTTTTTAGGGATTCGTATAGAGGAGGCTAGGGGAAGTAAAAATCATTTTTCAAAGTGGCCCCCCTTGCCCCCCTTCTCCCCCCTTTTAGGCGGATCTCGAAAGTTAAGAGACTTGGAACGAATTTTTTTTCAGATTCATATAGAGGGGCATTGCGTTAGTCGAAATCATTTTTAGAAACTCCCCCCTCTCCCCCCCTTCACCCCCCCCCCTCTACACCTCTTTTTTTACTTCTGAAAAAATTTTTGATTCTTACCTAAATCTATTTGAGGGGCGTTGAAATTTGTATACCCTCCCCTCCCCAACCTCCCTTAAAATTAAAAGGGCTGTAACTTCATAACGGTTAGAGATAGCCATTAGGTGTTTGAACAAATATTATAGGAGGCGTCGAAACCTGTCCGGTGGTGGTACAGCGGTAAAGCAAAGCGTAGGGATAATGTCATGATAGCTTTCCGGTGGTAGGTAGGTCCTGAGTGGAGCGAACCTGCGAGACCGAGTGGAGCGAAGGGGGGAGGTGGCGAGCGAAGCGAGCCGGCGACCTCCTTAGCGTAACGAAGGTTGAGTGGGTGAAGCGTAACTCAGGGGCGACGACAAGCAAACTTTAGGGTAATGTTTTTTTAGTGGTAGTAGGTAGGTGGTAGGTAGTAGGTATGTGTAGGTAGGTGTAAGTAGGTGTAGGTGTAGGTAGGTGTAGGTAGGTAGTAGGTAGGTGTAGGTAGGTAGTAGGTAGGTGTAGGTAGGTAGTAGGTAGGTGTAGGTAGGTAGTAGGTAGGTGTAGGTAGGTAGTAGGTAGGTGTAGGTAGGTAGTAGGTAGGTGTAGGTAGGTAGTAGGTAGGTGTAGGTAGGTGTAGGTAGGTGTAGGTAAGTGTAGGTAGGTGTAGGTAGGTGTAGGTAGGTGTAGGTAGGTGTAGGTAGGTGTAGGTAGGTGTAGGTAGGTGTAGGTAGGTGTAGGTAGGTGTAGGTAGGTAGTAGGTAGGTGTAGGTAGGTAGTAGGTAGGTGTAGGTAGGTAGTAGGTAGGTGTAGGTAGGTAGTAGGTAGGTGTAGGTAGGTAGTAGGTAGGTGTAGGTAGGTAGTACCGCGAGCTGCATTGGAACATTTTTTTTTTCAGATTCATTGAGAGGTGCAATGCGTTAGTCGAAATCATTTTTCAAAGCTTCCCCTCTCCCCCTCTTCACGACCCGCGAGCTGCGCGCAGCTCGCGCAGCCACGCAAATACTAGTTAATCTTATAAAGCTGAAGAGTTTGTTTGTTCGGTTGAACGCGCTAATCTCAGGAACTAATGATCGTAATTGAAAATTATTTTTATGTTGGATAGTCCATTTGTCGAGGAAGGTTATAAGCTATATAACGCAGACGAAGTTGCGTGGGTTCGCTAGTAACTCATACAGTCCCAGTGTTTACCAAAGTAGAGAGGATAAGAGTCGAAGCAACTAATCGGTTTCCGCAATACAGCGATTAAGGGTTGTTAATATCACCACCAACTCTAGTCCATTTTGATGAAGTCCGGGTCTTAATACCGGATTATTTCAAGCTAGCTACATACCAAGGTCTAGCAAGGTTAAGCCCATAGTCAAGCCACACTTATAATAGTAACAATTTTTCGATTTAAACACGAACAACCCATTCAATTTTTTATTAGGTAGGTCATTACTTCATTAGGCACTATGAGTTCCTAGTACTGCCAACTACCAACACAGGTGAATGAGCAACCTTGATAGCTCCACTAATAACACTTTGATAAACATCACAATTATTATTCTTGACATAACGTTTGTTCCTAACCATGAATATATATTGCTAGCTCAAACTAAAACGGGACAAGTAAACCGGGATTCACGGACACCGATTCCTGTTTATTTATACGATTCCGCCAAAACCGTGATTCCGGCTCGTAATGAACGGAAGCCGGAGCCGTCGTGTACCATGTCCCAAACATTTATTTAGACACGAAGATCAGCCACTACATACAATGCTACTGAAAAGTTGGTTTCAAATGTAAACCAATCAATAACCTATAGAATGGAATGAACATAAAATGAAAAATATATATATTAATGAATGAATAAACCAGAATTTATCTTTGTTCGAGTATTCATCACTCAAAAACTGTTATGATGCACTGTTAGAAAACCATAAACACAATACATTATATTTATCAGTGGCACAAGTTGTCTTGCTCTACGATCAAGATTTATCTCAGGTCGTCACTATTTAATGACTAAGTAATACATGACGCATTCAATCACAAAAAAGACTTCTAAGTTAGTAAGTTGAGTCGTGTAGTCATTTGATTTTGTAACTGGGTTATTACGAGTAGACTCGATAAAAGAACGGACTTAAGCTCTACTTGACAATTCACAAATTCGCATCCACAAAAATGTTTGCCAATACTAAAAAAAAGCTCGAAGCAAACTGCATAAATAAAAATCACGGTTCATTTCACCTTCAAGATTCAGCACGCTAATCAGATTCCAACTCGCAAGTCCCACTGCTTTCTACAATTTGAATCAACATGCTAATTCTTATCAATTGTAGAGATGGGCTTAAACGTTAAAAAATAATAACACTGCTAAATGCTAATGCTAAAAATAATTAACACTTAAAATTAGCAGTTATTTTTAGCAACTGTTAAATTTAGTCACAGACAGATTTTTAACATAATTAATTCTCATTTCCTTCATATTTTTCACAGGCTTAGGACTGTTAACTTTTTCTGTTGGCGTATTTGTAATGAGAATCAATTTATTTACAACGATTTTTTTTTTCATGTCTGTTTTTTTTTTGTATTTGTAATTTTCTTCTAATCTTTTTTTATCTTATCCCGCGTAAACCTTCGTAACGAAGATCAGTCTTTATTTAACTCTCGTTAAATGTAATATTTCCGAATTCAGCAGTTTGCACTTAGCAGTGAGTTAACAACTCGCTCGCTGGTTGCTAAATAACTCGATAAGTTGAAATCAATTCAATAGAGACGGAACTTGTCACTGTCAGTTATGACTGCTATATTTAACAGCTTTATCAGAACTTATTAACAGGTGTTGACACTATTAGCAGTGAGTTAAATCAACTCGCTCGCTAGTTGCTAAATAACTCGTTATGTTGAAACCAATTCAATAGAGACGGAACTTGTCACTGTCAGTTGTGACTGCTATATTTAACAGCTATATCAGAAATTATTTAACAGGTGTTGACACTAAAAAAATTTAGCAGTGTTAATTTAGCAGCTTATTAATTTAAGACCCATCCCTAATCAATTGTCATTCAACTTCAAACAGTGCCAGACACACGACAAGACCGTAAAACGAGGATTTACGAACAGGCATTTTAATCTACTTACCTCCTCAAACGTAAACAAACATGTAAATAAGGGTTTCATAAGGTTGCTTCATAGAAAATGTATGACGAACTGAGGTGGTGATATGAATGAAATATCATGATCGTCTGCTTTACCTTTTCCCCACTTTAATGGAATCGGCTCTAGTCTAGCATTTTTACAGACCAACTAGCTGATGCGCGCGTTCAACCGCGCGCATGTCGGTTATCGCTACCGATGCCGGTTATCGCGACCAAAAGTAATAGTTTCGTACACCCCTTTCAACCCCTTGAATATTTTTTTTTTATTATTAAAAAGTAGCCTATGTCCTTTCTCGGGTATCAAAATATCTCCATACCTTTCATGCAAATTAGTTCAGTAGTTTAGGCGTGATTGAATAACAGACAGACAGACAGAGTTACTTTCGCATTTATAATATTATATTACTAGCTGATGCCCGCGGCTTCACCCGCGTGGATGTCGTTCAAATTATATACTAAAACCTTCCTCTTGAATCACTCTATCTATTAAAAAAAACCGCATCAAAATCCGTTGCGTAGTTTTAAAGATTTAAGCATACAGACAAACAAACAGACAAAAATAGCGACTTTGTTTTATACTATGTAAGGATAAGGAAGTATGGATTGCCTGGCAGATTGTTCTCCACTACTTGTTACTGAAACACGATGCCCCTCGGTAAGACTGGTTTTCGGACTTTCAAGCTTCATACCCATGAGGTCATGAAATATAGGTGTAGTAAAATACAGAAAGCCTCGTTGATGTAGTGGTCGCAAGTGCGATTGCTGAGCGTGAGGTCCTGCGTACTGTTATATACCAGCTATGTTAGACCCTTCAGGCTAGCTAAGCTTCCCTTGCAGGGGGCCAATTCTCGGTTTTAGAGATGGTGTCGAACTCGAGAAAAATTTCTAATGACGTAATTTTTTCGAGAAATTTTAAAAGTTGCTATTCTGGGGATGTCGAATTCGACATTTGTCGAAGGCTAACGTTAGAGTTCATGTCGAGTGCTTCTGAGCAGTAGAGATGTCATGTCGATTATATAGATACGTCATTTCTGAGTGAATTTGTTGAGTTTTGGATTGTACACTGTGTTTTCTTTTCTTTAGTTTTTAAATAAAATACGGCTTGGCATCTCATACTGGAAATTCGATTTATACTCTTTGATTTGTGCATTCTGTTTTCTTGAAACGACGAGGTCGTCTGCGCGAACCTTCGCGCATACAGACTCTGTAATTTGTGTACCTACGATTGGACTTGAAACCACTGAAAGATGGACGAGTTTATTAGCATTTTTATCTCGGAGTTGTTGGAAAGTGGCGAGCAACTGGCCAATACACGACGACAACAGCTATCCCGCCGTCGATATTTACGACTTGAGTGAAACAGAAGTCATTAAAAACTTCAGACTAAATAAATATTTAATAAGGGTTCTAATACTTAGATCTATTGGCTCCTGTAATTCAGGATACCACTAAAATAGACCTGAAAACGAAGGTAAATAATTGTTTGCTTCATAATTTTATTAGTCACTGACAGACAGTCAGCTGTCAAACTGATTATTTTTACACTAAACGTTTCGTTTTACTTTGGCTTTGCACGGGACTTATTCAAAAATATATAAATGATGTCCTAATTTTAAATGTTTCTCATAATTATGTTTACTTGTTTGTTTGTGAAACCAATAAATACTTTTTCTTTCTTTCTTTCTTTCTTTTATACTTAAATAGTTAGGTTTAGTCAGCGTTTTAAAACAAAATCATTCATTCACTCATAGCTACCTAAAACGGAACGCGCGACTCTTCATAATGGTAACATTAGCTTCACTCGAATCGACATTTTCGTGACATTTATTTCTATTTTGACTGAGAATACGAAATTCTGCTCAATTCGAAATTTTTTGGTAGAGATAGAGATATTTTTGATAGACATAGAGATAGACTTACGAACTCGAACTCGAGATAAATGTCGAAAATTGAGAATTGGCCCCCTCTGGTGTCCATTAAGCTTAGTTCAGCAATTCATACTTCATTCAACTCATCTAAGAGCCAGTCTATTTCCGACCTCAGTCGATAGCGGTTGCCAAAGATTCTAATTTCACGTGTTTGATAATAAGTTTAAGCAATAAACTTTATTTTAATTAAATTGTCTTTTTTTAAAAAGGACTAATTTCAAGGCCGTTTAACAGTACGATCGGGTCATCGGGTGGGTGCGATGGGTCGGTCAAAGTGATATGGGTTTTTCGATTAGAAATTTCACAGTGGCAGCCATGGACTCTGGATATGTGCCCGGTTGATGGCTATAGGCTCACCCCCTATTCCATGGGACATACGCCCGAATACTCGAACGTCACTCAATTTTAAGTTGCACTTAAATCTAGTGCTGTCTTTGTTATTTTAACGCAGAGTGACAGAGATAGCACGAGTTTTGAGGGCTACTTATAATTGAGTGACGTTCGAGTATTCGGGCGTTAAACATTTATCTGAAGAAATGTGGGTGTAGGTACACTTTTGCCTAACCCTTCGGCGATTATAGGATTATGTTGTGTTATGTTAAAATACAGAAAGAATACATCGCGGTTAATACTAAAAAGGGGCCAGTATACTATCAAGTAAAAAACTAAAGGATTGTGCGTGCCACCTGCTTGTTTTCTCACGAATCTTCTAGAAACTAGGCACAGGGGAACTTATTTATGCAGCCTTATGTCGCCGTCGCGCGTCGTATTCAAGAAGTCATTTTGGGAAACCATTTCATTATTTCGCTGGGTTTTGTTTTCTGTTTTTCGATTCACGGTTAGATCAGTCAATTCCCTTTAGTATGATAAGCTAAGTTAACTTGGAAAGTCATTTTACTTTGATATTATGCAATATTTTCAAGGTTTATAAATAGGGGCTGGGCTCATTATACTTTTTTTAAAAAATATCATGGCAAAATGTGTTAAAAACTCGTGAGTATTTGCAATTGGTATCAAAAGGTACGGGCAGGGAAATTTTAACTGTTAATCGTATTAACACGGACCTAGGGTTAGTAAGTCTTATTACCATTTCATTCAACGGTCGACGGTCAAAGAGAGACAGTTGTTACCTATTTGAATACGCGGCCAACTTAAGTTCAAAAATTTGCCCACATCCGGACAACAATTTATCTTATTTATTCCCATTTGTGCTCTAGCTCTAGCCAAACAACTTTCTATAATAGTCATTTACAAGGATTACCTTAAAGAACCTCAGCATAGATTATATGTTATTATACACCATATTAAGTACAAAAGCAACAATTCCGAAATCCGTAACAAAAGTTGGAGCTACTTATGAGATAATCTACTGCGACGGCGAGGCGGTCAGGCACCGCAAAGGATCCGGTATCCAGTGAGTGAGTTCGTACCTACTCGTAATACTACTCTGTACCGCTTTTTATAAAGAACGCTTTTTATTAAATATCTGCTGAGATATAATTATATAGAGAATGTAAGATATTTGACACGACAATTATCTTTATGAAAATGAACAGACTAACGGAGCCTATTTTTAACCGACTTCCAAAAAGGAGGAGGTTTTCTATTCAAGTGTATGTTTTCTTTTTAATGTATGTGTAGTTTGGTGCGGTATATTCTGTGGACACTATTTGTACTGACTTGGACATGCAACTGAAATCTATAAAACATCAACCATAAAAACTCATCACATTTCCTAAAACCATTTGAAGTAGTGCAATAAAAGTAAAAGTAAAAGTAAGTACCCTCCTTCAGTAGAGATTCTTCCTAGTACTTCCTACTGAGCGTTACTTCGCACCAATAAAACCTCGGTCGATACGACACTTTAAGTTTCCTCATAAAACTGATCATACGACCATAAAGATCGATGAAATATCCATTGAGTTACGATGTGGAAACATCACATCTGCATCTCAAAAGGCTGTGATTAACATAGTTTGCTATTATTTCACTCACATACATTTTTAGATAAGTATTTTTCAACTGACTTCAAAAAAAAGGAGGAGATTCTCAATTCGCTTATTTTTTACACGACTGCCCAAAATAAAATGTTGTGTTTTTATGTTTGTTACTTCCACCTCCACCGAGTGCTGTAGCACGAAAGTAATCATTTTATTATTTATTTTTAAACTAGTGACCCGCCCCGGCTTCGCACGGGTGCAAAAAAGATACTAAATCCTTCCTCTTAAATCACTCTATCTATTAAAAAACCCGTATCAAAATCCGTTGCGAAGTTTTAAAGAACGAAGCATACATAGGGACAGACAGCAAGTGATAGTGATAATTTCACGCGCGGAAAGTTGGGGTCAAAAAGTAGTACAAAATAATACTGTAGATGTACAGCCTACAACATCAGGTAAAATGTATATGTACTAATGAGTACACCTCTGCCTAACCCTTCAGGGATTACAGGCGTGATGTTATATACTACCTACAAATGACGCAAAATGAAATGTGACCTAAATGCCAACTTCCACATTCCTAAAACTGTGTTATTCATATAAATAGAATCACGTGTTCTAATGACCGAAGGCAACAGAAATGCGTCACTGCGAGCCTGCTCATCTGAAGCGAAACACGAGAACTGCGACGTCAGAGGGGGTGAAAGCTACGTAATTGTGTTTCATACAAATACCAGTTTAGTGACGTCGGCTTTCATCCAGCATGCCTTTATATTGACGGCATTAGGGCTGACGAGCACGTTTTGAAGCGTGGCATTTCTTCAGAAACTTGGAATGTTTGTGTGGGCAATCTAGGTCTGTTAATCTGTGCATAACGTGTCTATTTGAACAGCTCCATGTCTAAATGACTAGCTGGAAGACAATATACAGATTTGATCACGCAATGCATATAACATATGTGCATACAACTATGTAATTTGGGTAATATGCGTGAAAGTTCTAGTGAATCTTGAGGGGTATGAGTAGAGAAAAACCAGAATGGACTGTGTAACTGTAAAGGATGATATAACAAGAAAGGAGGTGTCTGATGAGTAAAAGAAAAGTATGGTAGAAGACATGCTGCGCCAACCCTGAATGAATTGGGATATGGGCAAGAGACTAGTGATGAAGTGGAAGTTACAATACGAATAAAACTGGACAAAATAGCCACAATTATCGATAAAGTATTAATTTTATTCAAATAAAAACCTACCTAGTCTATCTAGGGCAGACACTTTCTTTTTCATTCTTCTTTCTTTTTTTATAAAAACGTTGCCCCACACTAGGAATTTCTCCTGTATCGTGGGTGCGTTTACAAACATTTAAACTCACATACACAAATACCCAGACCCGGAACAACTATCTGTAGGTCATACAAATACTTGTTTCGTGCGGGGATCGAACCCGCGGCACGCGGCGCAGCAGTCCGATCGCTCAGCCACTGCGCCAACCGTGCAGTCATACTGTACGCTCACATTTACAAACATTAAATGGCAAAAATATTCCTACTCAAATGCGTTGGGATCTGGGCAAACTAGACCGGACTACATTGCTAGACCAATTACAACGTAGCTTTTACAGTCCCCGAAAAACCATTTGCACTACCTTATAACTAAGTTTACTGGTAAAGTGCGGAAGAGCTGCTGGTCGACCATCACATAACTTTTTTATGTGCAAAATGTACCCACATGCGACAAGGAGATACCATTTCGCCTAAACTTTTCACTGCTGCCCTGGAAGACGTGATAAAAACACTGAAATGGGACCAAAGTGGTGTAAAGATAAACGGTGTCTCCTTGTCGCACCTTCGGTTTGCGGATGACCACGTATTGTTTGCCGAGTCCCTGCAAGACCTTCAATGCATGCTAAGACAACTCTTTGATGCTTCCCTACAAGTTGGCTTAAGAGTGAACATGTCCAAGACGAAGGTGATGTCAGGCACTCTGGACGACTCTGTCTCACGCTGTTACGGTTGGAAACGAGCGTCTGGAAATGGTTGATCATTATGTTTATCTTGGACATGTTCTGTCTTTCGACAAGGAGCATTCCAACAAGGAGATTTCTAGGAGAGTACAACTCGGATGGGCGGCCTTTGGTAAACTGGAACAAATATTTCGGTCCAAAAAGATCCCTCAGTGCCTAAAAACCCGCCTTTTTAACCAGTGTGTCCTACCTACGATTACCTACAGTGCCGAGACGCTCACAAAGGAGACTGTCCACCGAGTACGAGTGGCACAAAGGGCCATGGAGCGAGCCATGCTCGGCACAACCCTATTGGATCGAGTGCGTAACACCGAAATCCGCCGTCGGACGAAAGTCTACGATGTCGGGGACCGGGCGGTGCGCCTCAAGTGGACCTGGGCAGGACATCTTGCTTGACGCGGAGATGGCCCATGGAGCAAGGCATTGACTGAGTGGTGGCCAAGGTTAGGCCATAGAAACCAGGGCCGTCCTAAAGCTCGTTGGGTTGACGACATCGGTAAGGTTGCGGGAAACACCTGGATGAGAGACGCACAGGATCGGGACGCGTGGCGGAAAAAAGGGGAGGCCTATACCCAGCAGTGGGTGATTCCGGGCTGATATGATGATGATGATATGATGATGATGATGTACTAGAGACACCGACATGAAAACGGTTACCACCTATTAAATACATCATTCTGAGCCCAACTAAATAACTTTTTTTATCGGTTGAAAAAAATAAACAGCTGTTTCCTAAAATGCTTGGACTGCAAATTGTTTTATACTATGTATAATTTTTTTATACTTACTATGTAAAAGTTGGACTCGAAATCATGTATCTAGGTACTGATTACGTGGTAACCGTTTTCACGTCGGTGTTTTCCACACAATATATCTGTAATACATAACATGTGACCTATATGTACCTACCTATTACCGTTTCCGATTCACTCGCTCGATGCAACACAAAGCATTGATACGAATTCAATGCCATTTAAAACCTAGTCTAATACTTTTCAATTACGAGTGATTTTAATTGCAATGAATCCATGTTATTTCACGATTGAACTACTGCTACGCGCCGCCTACGCGGCGTACTACGGCGTAGCATTTATTGGATTCGTAGCTTTCTGCTACAATCTCATTTCGAGCGTAAGGATTCGATTTTGTGCTTGATGAAGTTCGAACTTGTATTTACTATACAAAAGAGCAATAATTTCTCTGCAATTCTACGGTATTGATAGAAGTCTGTTTTGCAATGCCAGAGCTAGGAAGCCAATTCTAATGGCACAACTCAAGAATCAAATTCTAGAATTTAATTCTTAATTATGTCTATTTTGAATAGTAGGTGACTTGTTTGTGTTTGAATGGTAATTAAATAGTGCTTAAGACGGCATAGTATGCTGTCAAAAAATGCTACGCTTGGTTTTCACACGTGTCGTGGTACTTGCGTTAATTATCTAGATATATCTCTGAGTCGTGACCGTATTTGAAACAATCATAAATTGTACGCAGTATAAGAAGAGTAATTCATGACAAACTTAATCTACTAAAAAAAAAAAACACTGGGGCCATGGGGTCCGAGTGCCCACTTAATTTATCAGGAAATTGCCAAGCGTTTGGTCGACTCTTCACGTGACCGGAGGGCTGGAATATTTTTTGGGCAAAGAATCAGCATTGCCATCCAACGTGGCAATGCTGCCAGCCTTCTGGGCACTTTTCCTGTTGACAGCGGTGTGGACGAATTTTTTGACGCCCTGTAATTACTCCCCTTTCTGATACTTGTATATATTTTATTATTATCTTAGTTCTGTAAATAGTAGTTTTTAAATGTTGTAAATAAAATTTAATCGAACTTAATCTACTCATATATATTCATATTACTAAAGACGCTATTCGTGGCACGTATATTCTTAATGGTTATGGCACTTTTAGAGGAAAATTCGTCCTAATAATATCATACATATTAAATTGGGTGTCGGAAAAGGCGGCAAAAGGGAAACCGCTGACCCTTTTTATTCATTAAAATTGATTATTATCTAAAATGGCGTTGTAGTCCCTCATGTCGTAATGCCCTCTTTCTTCATTGACATGAAAATGACAAGGACAGCTATGTTTCTAAAAGGTTAATAAATTTCAAGTTTGCATAAAGGAGGTTAGATTACTGACATGAAACCTCATTGCCACCACGTCACCTTTTTCTATAGGTGAAATGATGAACTGGCGCTCGACCTACGACACAATAATGGCTATTCAAAAATAAATTAAACCCTATTGTTTGTATTCAAGCTATTTGATCATTTTGAAAAACAAAATAAAATATCTAGACTTCAAAAAATAATTGCTAGTAGAAAAAAACTTGTTTATTAGGAGTAAATAAAATTAAATTTATGAAAAGTGCTTTCATAAAAGTATACATATATTAAAATAACAGATTTTGGAATACTCATAGTGTTAAAAAATATATTATTTCTTAAAATTTAGACATTATACGTCTGAGAAACTGTTTTATGACTAGACTTTTGGCATTTTGATAGTCAAATGTAATTTATGCAGCATTATTTTTTGCTGAACTTACCTTTTAACCTTTGAGGTATAAAAGTGAAACGAAAACATGTTAACTTTCAGTTATTTACCACGCAAGGTCGCGGCTAGGATAATAATTATTATGTGTTCTGAAAGGTGTGTTGTGGTTACTGAAGATCTAATGTTTTGATAAAATAAACTGATATATAGGCACTATACATGGTAAATTGTCAGTATACGAAGGTTAAAATTAAAATAGAATATATGTTGAAACCCTGTTTGCATCATAAATTAGGTTTTATTTAAATATAAAATGGGCCTACTCCTGTCCTTAATATTGTCCTGAGGAAAGAGTCAGGTTGACGATGGAAAGAGCTAACCCAAAAGAATTCTATTAACTCGCGACTTAAATAGGTTGGGATCATTAGGTATGAACTTGGGAACACAGACGAAGGCAGGGAAATTCCACTCCTTGGTATAGTGCTTCGTGCGAATGTGTGAAATTTCGACTAGGCACGAGTGATAACCTCCATTAATATGTCTGGAACTCTGGACTCCCGATGGAAGAAAGGAGATGGTGAAATAAGCTCATGGAGCTCTTGGGTGCACTCACCGAAGTAAGAGTCTGTAAAAGACCGACAAACATGTAACTTTGTGGTGGCGGTGGGCCAGGCTATGAAGCTTGGTCTCCACGAGCTTATCGTCACCAATGAGTCTCTTGGCTCTGCGCTCAACAGACTTACTTAGTAAACTTGCTGAAAACATCATTATATCTCTGTCATCTTCAAAGGATTAACTGAAACAGGACGATGTTTCACGTAATTAGTGATTTGTACTGCAAGGCCTAAGTATTGATTCTATTATGAGTCCATAAGAACGGGTTAGCAAGTCACTTGTCGGCCCGAAACGTAGTGCGTCTCAATCGATATTCGCCAGCGGCGTGTTTACATAATACTAGCTCTTTCCCGGGAATCTTTCCCACGTGAATATATTGGACATTACAGGAACCAACCACTTGATCAAAGGATCCGATGTTCGAAGTTTTCAGCACACAAGATCGAAAACTCTGCAGGGTCTACTTGTGTGGCAAATATTCTTGAATCTTTTTGTTTTAATCGCCAAGGTGTGGACTTAGACAGGAGTTAGGAAGGTACTTTCCCATTTATTCTATCCATAGATTCGTTTTTATAAAGCAAACACAAGTACTCATACATATTTATAAACTCACGGTACACTTGTTTCCCATAGGGTACGCAGAAACCACAGAACGTAACCTGCTACGATCCAAACATACTCCTATTGCCTCGTCAACGCGGCAACGTTTTAGATTTGTTCATACACGCACGCTTGTAAGTAGGTAGGTACTCTACACCTGACCTTTCTGAAGAACTTCACCGATAAGAAACCTCACAAGTACTCCTTTATAAAAATTATGTAAGTACTGTGATTTTAGCATCGATAGCGCCTTTGCTTGGTTGATTAGCTCAGGCGATACTGACTCGCTCTGTTAAACACCGAAATATTTGCCGATCGTGGCCAATAAAGTGCCTATCAAGCCCGCCACACTATTCCCAAACCACTGTAACTCCTGTTAGCCAGAATCAACAGTGGCGACCACAAGAAAAGCGCCGAGACAATGAAGCTCGACGAAGTCCCAGAGAAGCGATTTAACTGTCTTGGATCCCGCAACGAAATTAATCAGAAAAGAATAGCGGAGGAGTAGGAAAAAACATAATTTCCACTTCCCTCCATATCAGCAGGAGACAGAACAGAACAAGGCCAATAGGCACACAGGGACGTATACAACTGGGATAAGCCCAGTTGCCTAGCACCACGGATATTCATCATCATCATCATTCTCCTGCCCTTATCCCAATTCATTTGGGGTCGGCGCAACATGTCTTCTTCTTCCATACTTCCCTATTTCTCGTCATCTCAGCAGTCACCTCCTTTCTAGCCATATCATCCTTCACACAGTCCATCCATCGTTTCTTTGGCCTTCCTCTCCTTTTATAGCCATCTACATTCATACTCAACATTTTCCTCACAACATTTCCTTCATTCCTTCGCATCACATGTCCATACCACGACAATCGATTACCAATCAACTTTTCATTCACTGGCGCCACTTTCAGACTTCCTCTTATGTACTCATTCCTTATTTTATCCTTTCGCGTCACACCACACATCCCTCTTAGCATTCTCATCTCAGCCACATGCAATTGCCTTTCATTTATCCCTTTTGTGGCCCAACATTCTGATCCATACACGACAGCAGGTCTAACCATGGTCTTATAAATCTTCCCCTTGAGTTTAAGGGGAATGCGGACGTCGCATATTGTTCCCGTGACCTGCCGCCATTTCATCCATCCAGTGCTAATTCTGTGCTTCACACTACGATCTATTTCGCCATCGCTTTGCACGAGTGAACCGAGATACCGAAAGTCAAGGCAAATTTGAAGAAGCACGCCATCTAGCGCTATGGCTCCAGAACTGGAGAGACCGCCGAAATCGCAAAACATGTATTCAGTTTTACTTCTGCTGATTTTCAAGCCAACATTCTCCAGCTTCTGTTGCCATTTCTCCAATCTGCTCTGGATCTCAGGTCCATCTTCACCGACAAGAACAATGTCGTCGGCAAACAGCATGCACCAGGGTGCCTCTTCTTGTATGTCCGACGTCAGAGCATCCATAATCAACAAGAAGAGGTAAGGGCTTAAAGCCGACCCTTGGTGCAAGCCTACAGCCACACTGAACTTGTCGGTGTTGCCAGCAGCTGACCGGACGTAGGTACAAGATTGACTGTACATAGCACGAATTAACTCTACATACTTCCCTGGTATACCTTTCTCTTTTAAGGCCCACCACAACACATTCCGAGGTACCCTGTCATACGCTTTCTCCAGATCAATGAACACCATGTGCAAGTTCTTGTGTGCACGTCTGTACTTCTCGCATAATTGGCGAAGTGCAAAAGTGGCGTCCATTGTTCCTCGACCTGGCATAAACCCAAACTGGTTTTGAGTAATCTCACTCTCCTCTCTTATTCTTTTTTCTATCACTTTCTCCCATACTTTCATACTATGTGACATGAGCTTTATTCCCCGATAGTTGTTGCAGTCTTGCACATCACCTTTATTCTTGAAAATAGGCACTAGCGAACTATTGCACCATTCTTCTGGGATCGCTCCTTCATGCAACAACAGCACCACGGATATTATTGTCATTAATATTACTGGGTCCTAAGTTGTGAGCTGTTATATTTGATTCCAATAATAGGTATGACAAAAATGCTTGAACGCACGGAAATTTGTTCTAGTTTCTACAAGGTCCGTATAGTAAATAACTCCGGATGTAACCTGTACACTATTTAACATAATATTACGTTCATTCTGCCAAAGACTACACTCCCATAAAATGTGATGTGCAGTTTGTTCAAATTCGCAGTCAGATGTAGAACATTGACAAAAAGGCGAGGCAACAAGCTTGAAGGAAAATAATTTACTCTTAAAGTTACCATGACCTGTGAGAAATTGGGCGACACAGTGATCCACCTCCAGCCATGTCCTGGCCAGCCGCTCACGAACGGATGGAAAGAACTGGTGGAGGTGTCGGCCTTTGATGGAATTATCCCACCTACATTGCCATTCAGACAAAAGTTCCTCCCAGACGTCAGTCTGTGGTTTAAGTAATCTAGCTATTTTAGCACGGTCACGTTGCGTTAAAAAGTCTGCGTCCGTGGTCTCTCGTGCGCAGTAGTACATTGAAGCACGGCGCTGTACTTCAAGATCAACTGGAAGTACCCCTGCCAGTACCGGTAAGGCTTCAGTACTAACCGTCCTATATGCTTTACACAAGAAAATCAAAGCCAACCGCTGACTTTGAAGTAATTTACGTCGTACAGCTCCTATGGTGGCCCTATCGGCCCAAACTGGTGCCCCGTAGCACATACACCCCAAGTAAGTAGCCCCATAGATCGTCTTTAAAGTTAAAAATGATAAACCCCACGTAGATTTGGATATTCTCGTTAAAGCATAAAAGTTCTTTTTAGCTTTTTCACCGACGGTTTTTATGTGTTCAATGAATGAAAAATTCCTCTCTAAGACAAACCCAAGGTAGCATACGGACTCCTTCTTTTTCACGGGAACGTTATTAAATTTAATACTAGGCCATGATTTAAGATTACCTTTTAAAAGAAGTTGATAAGTTTTATGTGGTGCAAAGGACAGACGGTTACGATCACCCCACTGGGATATTAATTTTAGGCAAGTGTCAGCCAAATTTTCGAGTCCAGCCCGAGTACTTGACTGAATGAGCAGCAGGCCGTCGTCCGCGTAACCGGTTAATGAACAGCCGCATGGAAGTGGAATCGCGAGGAAGTCATCGAAGCCTACGTTCCATACATACGGATCCATAACCGAACCCTGAGGGCATCCCATGGTAAGGGACTTTGACATAGAATGATGTCCGAGTTTGAGTTTCGCGGAACCATTTAAGAAGTACGAGTAAACAAGATTGTATATGTTTTTAGGGCAACCACGAATTTTTAGTTTAAGGAGTAGCATCGGCCACCACGCGTTATCAAAAGCCCCAGAAATATCTAGAAAGATCCCAACTACGTATTTATGTTCGGATGTATTGACAATTTTCCTGACAGAAAGTGCCGCGTCTACGGTAGATTTTCCCACGGTAAAACCGAATTGGTTGTTGTGAAATTTCGGTCCGTCTGGCAGTAAACGTGGAACGATAAGACGCTCCAGGAGTTTCCCCAAAGATGGTAACAGTGTTATAGGGCGGTAAGACTTAGGATCGTCCGGAGGCTTGTCGCCACTTTTCGGAATTATTCGTATAAAGCCGCGTCGCCATATACGAGGAAAAACGCCTTCTGCAATACAACGGTTGTAAACACTTAAAATTGCGTCGGCCGCTGTTTTACATGCTTCTATTATCATCCGATTAGATATTTTATCTTCACCTGACGATTTGTTGAGCGGGAGTTTCCTGACAACTTTAATGAATTCGTCAATGGATGGAAGGTCTGACGATGGTGATTCAGGTGGCACAGCCGCCCACGCCCTGATCTGCTTGTGGTAGTCATTGTCATTATCAGGCAAATCATCAGGTATCAACGTATTTAATAGAACTTCGGTTGTCTCCTCAATACCGGTGGTGTGTTTGTTGTTTACTTTAATGTTTTCGACGAACGCAAGATCCACTGATCGATTTGCTTTGAACTCGTGATACAAAGGAGACCACGGACCTTCTTTATCTAATTTTTCTACTATTTTCCGCAGTAAATTACCTTTAGATTTTTCTACCGATGCTCTGTAGCGGGACTTGGCAACTCTAAACACATTTAAAGCAGAGGTTAGGGGGTCTCCGGTGACTTTTCGCTTTTTAAGTTTATTTAAATGTCTACGCGCTCGGCGATAACTTTTACGTTGTTCAATTAAGTAATCACACCACCAATCACATCTGCGGATATTGGTCATAGATCCGCGACCAATGGCGATGTCAGCACAGTAAGTGAAGGCGTCTGACATAATTTCAGCACTTTCTTCAGCTGATAGCCCGTCTCGAGTGAAGTCTTTGGTGTTAGACGCAAAAAGCAAGCTAAAGAATTCCCAATTCGCGCCTTTACTTTTATACCTAAAGTTACCAATGATATGTGAATGTGACGGACCTTGAGTAAACATCGGAACAAATTCGTACACGATAAGCCGATGATCGCTACATGACGCATCCGGTAGGACACGCCACCTATCCAAGCGAACGTCTGCACTAGAAAGTGTGACGTCAATACAAGATTCGCCCATTTGGCTGTAAAAAGTAGGTGGTGCATCTGGGGTATTATGAATCGATAGGTTCATTTCAGCAATGAAATCTTCGACAGCGGAACGTCGGTCGGAATCCGTAGACCGAACCTTGCCATACCACAGAGACGAGGACGCGTTAACATCCGCGCCAACGATAACTTTACAGCCAGAGAGTGACCGCAAGACATGACGGAGGTTATGTATGTGAGGACCAACAGGGTCTGAATATTGAAAGTAGCAGCTCACAACGTAAACTTTATAGGAAGCCGAGGAGACTTCCGCAACGGCACAGTGCGGCGTCATGAGGTTACGCAAAGACGTTACTGTAAACTTAGAAGAACGCGCTACGTAAATTCCGGCTCGTGACTTTGAATCCAGCTGAACTACTTTATGACGTAAGCGCGCGTTTTGATATTGCTCTTGAACAAGTACTATGTCTAAGCTGTAATCGATAATTATTTTGTCTAGTTCAGAAGTCGCTACCCTATCGTTGTGGAGATTTAATTGTCCTATATTTAAACTATCCATTATTTTAGTAGTTTGTGTTGAGGATTAACTGTTCGAGCTTAAGTTTGTAGGTAGTACACTCTGGTGACCCGCAACGATGGTCAAATGGTTTTTTAAAACGCTTACACGCCACGCAAGTAGGTATAAAATTTAAATTGTCCTTATGCGGGCAGTCGTTTGTTTCATGTGCTTCGGAGCAATTAGCACAGGTAGGTGACTTGTTAACGCAATATTTTTTAACGTGACCGAACTGTTGACAATGTAGACAACGGACTACATCAACGTCGTCATTGAACCGGCAAGTCGCCCAATCAATAAATAATTTTTCCTTAGTGGACACTAAATGTTTACGCACGTTGGACTCGATTTCAATGCCAATCCACTTGCGGCCGTTATCTAAGGACCGCCGACGATAGATTTTAGTTGATTTAATAAAATCATCCTCTTGTATTGGCAGTTCATTTTGAATGTTTTGACGGTACAATGCGTGCAAAAAAGCATTGTCTTCCATTGAGGATGGCACGTCCTTAACTAATATACGGGGCTTTCGGCCTTTTGGTTTTTCAAGTCGCAGGCCGGCGGACCTAATAGCGTCGACCGATTGCAATTTTTTAATTTGGCTATCATTGGCGACACGTAATACGACTCCAGATTTAGCCGTTTTTCTAACGCCTACAATTTGAAACCCGTCGTCACTGGGATTGATCGCCTTCATGAGTGCTTGTTTAGTAGCAGAGGACGATGAGTAATCAGCTAGTCGCTCAGCGGTGGGGTAAGCTACGACACACGGTACGGGCGCGCGTGAGTCCACAACCGGCGCTAGTTTAGTTTTAGGTAGACGAAGTTTTAATGAATCCGCATAAGAAATTTTGTTACAGTTACTTGTATTGACACTATTATTTGATTTCAATTTATCCAATTCGCGTTCCGTAACTGCTAATTTTGTTTCATTGGAGGATGATTTTATGGCTAACAAAGAAACAATGGACGTTATGCGCTGAGTCATGTCCATGATGGCAGATTTATTTGCAACATTAATTCGGGAACCTTGGTCATTAACAAGTTCATTAATTTTGGTTAGAAATACAGACGCCTGAGAAACTAAATCGTAATAGTCGTCATGGCTCGCACTTGGACTGGCACTTAATAACGGCGAAGACTTTTCAATAGAATTGGATGTATGAAGCCGTTTTGACCTGTCGTTGGGCGAAATGTACGTAGGAGACATTTCCCTGAACAATCGTTTCGGATTACCGGAGGTAGGTGTTTCATCATTCCGGCGCATTGTTTCTTTTCCGCGATCCGGAGGTTCGTCGTTTGTAGTCAACATATTATAAATTATGGATTTCAAACGAAAAGGTACTTGATTATATCGTTAACAGTAAAATAAATAATAGAAGACAAAACGGCAAATGTATGACGAGGTACCCACACACCCAAAAAAAAAAAAATGTACTCACCGAATGACAACGAAACTAACTTATTACCAATAAAACCGACGTTAAAATGCCAGAAAAACTTACTACACGAGCACTCAACACTAAATCACACAACTGGAAACAAATCACAAGCCGAGAATTAAACGCGAAACACAACAATCGTAATTAAAAAGCAGGAGCGAAGCCAGTATAAACCGCGCGCAATGACAGCCGGAGGGAAGTGAAAGTGCCTATCAATCGATTATACCCTCATTTTAGCTTTATCTGTAGACCCCTAATGAATCCAATTTTGTATTTATTGTTATTTATAAAGCAAAGGACCCTAAATTGCTTTTATCAGTGGCAATCTCGCGGGACCATTGTTGGACTGGTCCGAAGAAAAGACTTCGTCCTGAGGGTAGGTACACCGTTTCACCGTTCAACTCGAACAAAAAAATAAAGTTTAATTGTTTCCCCTTTTTTAATGGCTTGTCATAAAAAGTTTCCGCGCCCTGTTAGGAAAACTAGCACTAAAGAAGATAACGTAACATCACGACTGTAATACCTGTAAGTTTAAGCAGAGGTGTATCTAATAGTACACCCTAATTTCGCGTTATATTAAGTCCGATGTAATGGGGGCGAGTCTCCTTGGCTACTACTGAGAAATTCCTGATGGAAATCCTTACATAGTATAAAACAAAGTCGCTATTTTTGTCTGTTTGTTTGTTTGTATGCTTAAATCTTTAAAACTACGCAACGGATTTTGATGCAGTTTTTTTTAATAGATAGAGTGATTCAATAGGAAGGTTTTAGTATATAATTTGAACGACATCCACGCGGGTGAAGCCGCGGGCATCAGCTAGTACCAAATGAAACATTGCCCAACCTGGGAATAGAATCCAGACCCTCATGCTCGGCAGTAGCGCTAAACACGTTTGCAACCATTAGACCAACGAGACAGTAAAGAATATAATGTACAGGTAAAATACCGAATCGTATTATAATATCAAAATGAGAGACTTTCAAGGTAGCGAAATAAAAGCGAAGTACTCATAATTTATGTGTGCAGAATTTGACATTCGGTTTGGCACTACTGCCAAGGGCAAGAACTAACCAGGGTTAGGCCTTTTTTTTTTTTTGTTCTCGGGGGAAACTTTCAAAAGGCTACCGCCTACCGGTCTTTGGGGATAAGACCGGGGTGTGTGGGATTTTTACCGCACTAAAACCACCCCGGTGGCCACCATCCGCACATGGGAGGATCACCGTTTCCTCTTAAAAGACCTGTCCGGAGCCCCATCTGTGCATCGCCTGTTATGGCACATGACATCCCTGGGGAGATTGTAAAGTGATCTCTCCTGAGCCTCGCTTTGCAATTGTGTACGGCAGCACGTGACCACTCTGTGCCACCGACTTCTCTGAGGTCACTCGGTGGAACCAGGGTTAGGCCTAGAACTGATACTTTCATTCTTCATAGACTCACCAAGAAACATAACCTATAGACCAGACAAGGCTAATCAGCTAGCTAGTGTCTAAGAATAGCAAGACTAATGAGCCTTGTCTGCGACCTTTCCAGCTAACCTTCAGATTAGCCAATTTTTAAAAAAACTATGTGTTTTTAAAGTAACTATTGTGTTATAAATATTTATAATGCAGTTTATTTTTACCAATATCGAGCTTATTGGTTGATGCAATTTTCTATCATAGTCTCGGTTTTGAATTTGAAGTTCCACCTTCAAAATTCCCTCTAAATTTTAAGTAAGTAGGTATACTATGAACTATGTAATTTATGTTTGTTGCGTGATTATGAACATATTTATATGACTACCACGCCTTTTAATAAGTAGGTACCATTTATGTATGTAAAAAGTATTTTTCTCAAAAATGGTATGTAATGTTGCCATAACATCTCTAAAAAGTATCCAGAAAGTGAACTTTACCGGAGACTTATTCACAACTGTCCAGTAAGAAGCGAGATTTTAAACTTGGAATCTCCTACTGTCCAGTAAGTAAGTATGTAATTTACTTACTGGACACTAAGTCATCCTCTTTAGATCTGTTTAGAAAAAAAAACGTAGTACCAGACACAGATTAGAGTTTAGCCATTAGAACATGGTTATAGAAGGGAGGTTCCAAATATATATCTATCTCTGAGATACATATATTTTTGGAACCTTAAACAGCCATTTTATACGTTGCGTTTTGTACTTAGTAATGTTGTAGAAGTATGGTGTGGGATTTTATGATTGTATTTAGTAATTTCAGTTTATTAAAAAGTTTTTTCTAAAGTTGTTTCCTAAACTGCCTCGTTGGTCTAGTGGTCGCAAGCTCGACTGCAGAGCGTGAGGTCCTGGATTCGATTCCCGGGTCGGCCAAAAAGTGCTATTGTGTTTTTCACATATGAATGTAACCTTCAATATTAATTAAACGAATTTGTTGTTAAACTTTCTTTAATTTTTGAGAAAAGCATTATACAAACCTCAACCAGTAAGAAAGCCATCCTGGCCTCGTATATAACCAGACCTCACCTGCGGTTCGGTCCGGTTAGCTCATACTTGGCCAGGAAGGCTTACTTACTGGATTCTGCAGTAATGTACTATAAAACCAACTTAAATAAAACAGACTAAAACTAAATAAATATAACATATCTATATATTGTACTTGTCTACATAGATTGAGTTTTTTTTCGCTTATTGTTTACATAATATCAACAGAAAGCTAGTAATACCTATCTATAATACACAAAATAATTTATAACGACTGTAATAACAAGACAACAGACACTTTTGACATTGAACCATTAATCTCTGCTTATATACCGACCTATATATAGGAGGTATACCTCTATAGACCACCCCAGTTTAGTATCAATGTCGTTCACAAATCATTCTCCATTATTTCTGTAATATTTTTGATGTATTACTCAGGATCACTTACCAAATATTTTGATATTCTACAGTAAACAATCCTATGTTTATTTAGTTTTTCTTTCATGTTTTAGATCGAGAAAGATGTTATAATATGTTTATTGTGGCGGTGGTGTCAGGTGATACTTAATTAAATCCTACTAATATTATAAATGCGAATGTTTGTGAGGATGCACCGGATGTATGTATGGATGGATGGATGTTTGTTACTCTTTCACGCAAAAACTACCAAACGGATGTGGATGAAATTTAGAACACAGATAGTTTATAACCTGGATTAACACATAGGATACTTCTTATCCTGGTAGTATGATCCCGTGGGACAATAAACTCCACGCGGGCGAAGCCGCTAGAACAAGCTAGTGCCTACGTATAAGGAAAATAGATTTTCAGAACTTAGCTCAGGGCTGAGAGTTGCCACTCCAACGGTGCCGCTGTGTTTGAGAAAACGTGCTATCTCATCGCTACTTAAGTATTGTAAAACCTTATGTAGGTACTTCTAAGGTCTCCCATAATAAATCCAATACTAAAGAAATTGTATTTCCTACGTATTTCTGTGGGCGCCCTACATCTAGCACATTCTATGAGGGTAGGTAGGGTGTAGGTAGGGACGGCTGCCCAGTTAGCCGCAATCATTGTGCTCAAATCGATTGATGAAAAATTTACACAAACGACTGATTTCATCGATTTATTCAGAACGTTCGAACATGGACAAATTGTTGCTTTCGCCTATGAATATGTTGCTGGTTTTGTTAAGAGAGGCTTTTCAATAGTTAGGGCTCATAATCCTCCCGTCGGGGCTGCGGGTTGTTCGAAAGAGATACCGCGGCATCGGTACAAAGGGCTAAGAAGGAACATGGGTGGTTTTTAGTCAGTAGAAGTCTGACACTCCCTAGCGAGCGGGAACTGTCATTTGATGATTTCTCACTACCAAATTGGGTTCATAATCCTGCTGTTTTTCTTCATAAGTGTCCTATCATCATCATCTGTCTGCCTTTTCTCAACTATGTTGGGGTTGGCTTCCAGTCTAATCGGATGCAGCTGAATACCACTATTTTACATGTAGCGCCTGCCTATCTGACCTCAACAACCTAGTTAGTAGTACAGGGTAATATGATACCCCTTGGTAAGACTGGTTGCTAGACCCTCGGGCCACTGGCTACCCTGTAACGCCGTAAATAGGTAAGTGGCATTATTACCTACAATTAGAACCAATTTGATTGGGATTCTCGGGTCGGGAAAAGTGTTATTTTACAAATAAAGGTTTTGATATCGAATTGCTTTGTTGTAAGTCAAAACTTACCCGATTAATGGTACGAGTATTATAGCCTAGCCAGGGCTTTATAAACTACTAGCTGTTGCCAGCGACTTCGCCCGCTACAACTCGAAAATAACGGTATTCCCACAAGAAGATAAAATCGGGGTAAAAACTATCCTATGTGTTAATTCAGGCTATAAAATCAGTGTACCAAATTTTATCCAAATCCGTTCAGTAGTTTTTGCGTGAAAGAGTTACAAACATCCATCCATACTTACAAACTTTCGCCTTTATATTAGTGTGTTTTTTAAGATAACTGGCTAGGTGCGCCATAGATACACCACGCCCAACCTTTCGGGAATTACATGCAATAACCAATTTCTTCTTTGATTTTTTTTCTCAGTTCATGAAACATTTACTGTAACACAACTTATTTAGATTCCGCTGTTGTAAATATTTGTTGCAACCCTAACCATCCGTAAAACAGCACCCCTCAAACTTTAAAATGCAACCCTCGTATGTTTCAAACTTGTAGAATTTAAAGTGTGACAGTGCGTTGCCCTCGTAGACGTCTGCAGTTGGTTGCCAGTAGTCTGGCGCCAGCACACTGGTCACTCGCTCAAACAAAGTTTATTGTAGTAGTAATCTTAGCTATCAAGCTAGAACTTGGCACTGATGAACGGTAGATAAACAACCATTGCCTTTAACTTCACGTGTAGATCCTGGCTCTTATTTAACTGAAAATCAATGTGTATTGTGTATTAGCTGGGGGGTTAGGCACAAGTATTCCTAATTAGATAGTACGTGCCAATTTCGCCAGTTATGTTATAAATCAATAGTAGGGTATGACTCTATACCATCAACTGACTGATACTGAGAAATTCCTGCAGTAATTTACATTTTACCTGAACAGGGAAATGAACCCACGACATTCTGCTCAGCAGACGCGCTTGCTACCACTAGACCAACAAGGCAGTCACTGGAAACTCGCTTCACGAGACAAAATACTTTAGTACCATAGAAATATTAGCCATCAGAGACCACTTGGTAGCGAAGGACAAAGATACCCAGTAAGTAAACATCACTTGCTTTTACCGTCTTTGTGAGTCAGCTATAAAGCTACCTGAGCTTTTATTAAACCAAACCAAACAAGTTGAGTACTTGCAAATAAGCTCGGAATTTAGAGCTTAGTACAAAGTATTTAGACACTCAAATTCCATTTACCATGTTTATTAAATACACAAAATGTGAGGTGAGCTCGAAACGACGCGCGAAATTTAATTAACTTTGGACTTTCAATACTCCACGATACGGGAATTGTTCGGGCTGGCAATGTACCAAAATGATTCACTGACATTGTGATGAGCAATTTATGCTACTAGCAATATTGCAGTATTGTATGTATGCTAAACATTGTTCCAAATCGAGAGCAGCATTCAACAACATTATTAAACATCATACAAATGTTCCTCGAATGTAGGTAGCTCATTTATAAGGAAACTCACAATTCGTTAAATGTTAAAAATACTCAGCTAATGGTGAACCTTTTGCCATAAAACGGATACGCATCTAGACTGTAAAAAGCTCAATTTGTGTGACCTCACGCTCAACGATTACCATTGCGAACCCATCCATACCATCAGGCCAGTCAGTCGAGTTATCAGCTAATTAACTCAAATTATTAAAACATTACATAAAATCGCGCCTGTAATTCTCGAGGAGTTAGGCAGAGGCGTACCTAATAGTGCAGCAACATTTCGCCAGTAATGTTTAAGTCCCATGTAGGGTGCGAGCCTATTACCATCAACCGGGCGCAAATCCAGATTTCATGGCTGCTACTGAGAAATTCCTAATGGAAAAACTCAATAACACTTTGTCCGAACTGAGAATCTAACCAAAGACCTCATGCACAAAATTATTATAAGTTAAAATAAATTAGGATTTTTTGGACTATTCAATCTCACAAGTCACAACTGAAAATGAGTATTTACTCAACATTATTATGAATCGAGAGCAGAATTCACTCCTTATTTAATATGGAAAGTGCTTCAAAATACAAATGCTTTTCATTTAGCGTTGTCAGTTTCAAATAGTCCCTTTGTCATGCATAAATAAAGTGTAGTTCGTTACTGAGCTATCAAATATTCCCCAATGAATATTGTGAGCACATTAATTTTTATTTTACTCTGCTGTCTGTCTGAAAGCTCATGTTTTTGTTGCTCTGCAAAAGTTATCAAAAAACGATGTTTTTTATGGATGTTAGAATATTAAACTTGAATAGTTGATCGAACCCTCTTGATCAACAGTCGCCCTTGCAACCAAGGGCGACTGTTGATCGAGAGGGTTCGATTCCCACGTCGGACAAAGTGTCATTGAGTTTTTCCATCAGGAATTTCTCAGTAGCCAGCCACGTAGTCTAAGTTTGTGCCCTGTTGATGGGACTATTCCCATCGACATCGGCTCGCCTTAATTGTATAGGGCTTAACATAACTGGCTAAATGTGTGTGTACTATTAGGTACTCCTCCGCCTAACCTTGCACAGACTACACGCGTGATATTATGTATCTTACCAAAATATTTATAAAAATAACTTACGTCCATTTCCGATGTATGTTTTAATTTCGTGCCTGTCATTAAAATCGGGATAAGCTGTGACAAAGAAATATCACCCTTATACGCCTCATCATCAACATAACATTTAAAATAGGTATTTAAAAATAATTTCAGACCACATTCCAAAACCCAGTTTCAGAATAAAACATCGTATAGCAACCTTTTAATTTAAAACTGCTGCAAGCATTTTATATCACAGACTCGTTATAGGTTGCACTCAGATTGAAAGCGCTATACACGAGCGAAGTATTAACGTTATTTCCAGTATTTTCTCTACCTTTGCCTTGCATAGTAAAAGCAAAATCACGGCGTACATTATCTCGTTAAATGTGTTAAATTAAATTAACATTTCATAGGAGATTAAGCTCCTTTCAGCCCTTGAATGCAGGATCGGTCTACCATTTTCTCATAATATAATGAAGATTTTGATTAACGCTACGGAAACGCTTAGGGAAAACATTATAATATGGGTTACGTATTAGGTAAATAAAAAGGCTGCGTAAATACCTACTTTCAAAAGAATCCATTTTTGTTTGTTTTGTGTTTTCTTTTGATAACTCAATTGATAACCTAATAATATTGAAATTTTATTTTTGATTTTTGAATAATTAAAAAAAAGAAACAAAAAATATGCAATTAATAAATTAATTACGTTAATTAAGCCTAATTACGTTATTTATTCTTGATGTGTGACTAACAATACAAACCCAAAATAAATAAGATATAAGTAGGCAGTTAGGAACCTACTTACTTTGGAAGTTAAACTCATTTTATTTCAGCACTATAAACATAAAGTCTAATGTTTATAGTGCTGAAATAAAATGAGTTTAACTTAGAAAGACGCTCAAAACGTTGTACAAATCTCAGCCAATTGTTTAGTTTTTTCATATTCCATTGAGTAACATAGCTATAATTTTAACTTGATCAACATCATGAAACTTCTCCATTACGAAAACATAAGTCCTTTCAAAAACTCCGAAGCGAGTCATTAAAACGTCACCCAATCATAAAAATCTAATAATCTAGATTTAAGTACCCATAAAACATTACCCACTTCTACATATTCTAGCCGACTTGTCAAGAAAACGTTCAGACCTATAAAACCGACGTAAAGTTTAGTGAAAGACTCGGGTAATTAAACACGGAGGAAAATGAAGAAAATTAAATGAAGTAATCAGTCCCTAGTGCCGCCACAGAATTCCTTCAGGTTACGTTTACGACACTAACAAAGACCCACTAAATAAAATACTGATGGCTACCATATAAACTCCACTGCATTCTCGTTCCTAGGGGTTCGTTCTGTGACCTACATTCCTGATTCCTACCATAAATTCTTATAAAAGTTAAGTTCGAATATAATCAAGTGAAAATAAATAATGGGTGTAAAAGTACCTATAACGAAGACGAAATGCAATTGTTCTACCCGTCTCATTGCGATCTTATGTGAGTGAGACTGAGAACCTTCTAGTTACGGAGATAATAGGGTTCAAAGTTCCAATATTTTCCAAAGACTTTTTTTTAAATACTAAGTTGTTTTCGAATATTAGTAGATTCAATGCATCCTTCAGCACTATGTTCAGCACAATGTTTTAAATGAAAAATTGAATTCTACCGTAAAACGTGATTTTGCACCCACAAAAAAACGTTTCCCAGGTAATCTTGTTCACGGCTTCGTGAACTGTCCGTTTGCAGCCTGTATATTTTGTTTTTTTTTAACCGTCACAACAAACAACAATCTTTACAACGGCAACGTCTATAATTTTGAACTTCGAACATTGTATTTGATCTTGACATTGAACACGCCAATCATGCACCAATCAAAAAATATAGAGCTGTTGAACAGGCGTACTGGAACTCGCACAAACTCAAGATTTTCTAAGCCCAATATTTATCAAACTGCTCCTTAGAAAATAACCGAAGTTATGTAAGAGAAGCGGCGGTATGTGTGTTGTATGGGTTAGCAAATAAAATGGGAAAATTATTGATTTAGTCTGAGTCAAATCGGAGGGTTAAGTAACACTGTTCGTAACATCTAGCAATGGGCCAGTGTTCTAACATACGTACCCTTGTGTTAAAAACGCTATAATTATCATTATAATTATCTAACCTAGTTACGAAACCGCGGACCTACAAAGTTTTGATTAAAAAATTATGGCTTTACTCCGAAGTTAATAAAAGTTAGGTATAGCTATCCACATAATTTTATTACTAAAGATATAGAGAGAGGGTATATTATTATATAACATAAGATTAAATTACATAAATATCAACTCTTATATATGAACGGCTAGCTTTCAAGCAGAACTCGAGCTAAATAAATATTATCGTACAATCGGTGTTGGTAATTTAGGGTAGTATGCGTCGACGTGGCTAGGCAAAGGCCCCTTCACACGACCGATAATACCCCTAACTTATTATTACTCCCTAAAATTCGTGCACACGCGTATTATATTGACATTGAGTCAACTCGCCGACCCCTGAAGCAAAGCCCCAGGCGTCTGTCTAAAGCCGCGCGTGACTGCTTCCAACTTAATAATAAATATACGTAAATACAACTTTTTCTGAAGCTTATGTAACTTGGCTATTGTTTTTTTGTCTCTATTGGGGATATTTTTTGTGTTAGAAACATGAATTAACGAATTAAATTACGACTTAACCTTAAGTTTTGCCGCAGCAGCACGCATCTTGTTATTATTACCTAACCTCTCTACGTACATGGCTGGGTATAAATAGATCCATAAAGCCTGGAGCTCACCTGTCCACAACACTTACGTCACAACAAGGATAGCGTTATATAATGACAGTTTATCCTGACAACCATCGCACGTTTTCGGCAATTATACAACATCTGAGACCCTGAAAAACCGCCACGACGATGTAACACGTGAAAGTCGATTAGTTTCTACAAAACATAAGACAAAGACCAAAACATAGCTTTCACATAAAAAGCATTATAAATACCGTTTCAAATCAAAAACGTGCACAACGTGCTAGTAAGAGGCGCCAATCAAATCGTTTCATAAAGATTTATTAACTTATTATCGATTTTGAAACAGCAGTAGCGTAGCATTTACGTAACACTACGATAAAAACACAAATACATAGGTTACAGGAGTTACATGAAAGCTGCCGAACTGTGTCCTACGAGAATAGACTCACGTTCCAATAAACGGATGGCGATCATGTGTTTTCGAAGGTAGCCATGTTTTATGGTGTTGACAAAAGCTATCGGCGTTACGAGCTGCGGTACCCACTTGTGGTGTCCGGCGACGGTTGGTGGTATCGGGTGCACTTGCCTTTACGTTATAGAGAAGGTTTTTGAGGATATTACTGTAAGTTATCACGGTTATTGATCGAGCGGTCGAGAGGACGCGTGGTTCGCGCGGGCGGCAGGCTGTGCCGCGACTGGGCGGGCGCCGCCGGCTGCCTGCCGCCCGCCCTGCCCCGCGCCGCGCTGCGCCGCCCTACCCCGGCTGCGCGACAAGCTTCTATTTTGACCCGCAACCGTTGCCGAGGGGATGCTCGTGATAAGATGAAACGGCCACGTGAACCTTGTCAATAAACTTCAGCGCTCTCTATTGTTTTATATCGACACATATTTTGTTTTATTGTATTACAAAAATATATCAACGTTGAGTTGAATCAATAGAATCAACTAAACGTTGCAATTATGACGAAAACATTCTGCAATACTTCATTGTTAAAAAAGGTACCAATTTTACTGTTTTTGTAAAATTGGTGAATTTAACTGTGCATATCTAAGTAAATATACTCAGGAAATATTTAGTTATTTTAGTAATAACAACTCCTACATTCCATAAAACATTGTAGTATTTATATAAATAAGGATTGCCAGTTAAAGTACAAGGCGTAATAATGTATTTCTTATCCACACGTAAACAATTAATTATAATTACAAAACCAAACCAAAACAAAATAATTTACGAAGAAAAACTAAACAACTATAATGTTTTCCACTTGACAAGAACGGAAGCCGATTGTTTTGTAATTTTCCGCACATAGAGGCGATATTTCGACAGCAAATAAAACAATGCATCCTAGGATTGAAATAGTTAATGGTGTGACAGCTTCAGTTTAGATCGCTAGTAGGCGCGAGCGCGGGCGCACAGCACCTCTATCGATCACCAGTTAATGTTGTGACAACCATGGCTGGCGTACTCTTTATTGTGAACGTACCCAAAAAAGAATATGAAAACTTTTTAAAAAGAAACATCACTCCAAATTTAATTTTTGATAAAGAAAAATATGAAACGGCCACTAAACTAATTCATGAATTAAAAGAAAAACAGTTACAATCAAAACAGTTTGCGCAGGACGATCCAAATGTTATTGTTATGTCTAAGTGCCGATCTACTGATTGTTTACATCAGAACTTTAGGGCGGACTCGTTCAAGTGTCGGAGTGAGAGTTGTTTAGCAGAAGGAGAGCCGGGCGACCGGAAAAGTTATGTGAAGGCATCTTGGGAAGAGATAAAACAAGTGATAAAGCCGCGTAAGAACAAACTGACTATAAATCGGCCTGTTCGAGGAGTTGACGTCCTTGCGGCGTTTCATTGGGACACCCCGCTTGAAACTGTAAGTAGCTGAAAGTACTTAATTTATTAAAGATTTTGAATAAAATAATATCAGTTTCCATTTTCGACATATTCGATGTAAGACTATGAATCTTATTCGTTCTTTTCAAGTCCCTTTTTGAACTGAATAGTGAACAAGTGCTGAAATATTAATTAATATACGACAGCATTAAATTATGGTAAACTTAATTGAGATTCGACTATAATGAGCAAGTCAAGTTTACCATAATGCTGTCGTAAGAGAAAACGGCCCATATCTGAGAAAACATAATGCAGAAATCTGAGCCTTATTTGATTCACCTTTTTTGAGTCAGACTTGTTTTTCTTATCAATATTTCGGCACTTGTTCTCTTTGTAGTTACGACTTACGACGGCAGCACACATCACATCAATTGTCAGTTTTTATCAATTTTTAGGAGTTTGTATTAATCTACATCTACACTAATATTATAAAGAGGAAAGATTTGTACCTATTTTTGTATGTTTGTATGTTTGTAATGAATAGGCTCAAAAAGTACTGGGCCGATTTAAAAAAATTTTTCACCAATAGAATGCTACATTCTTCCAATTTGACATAGGCTACATTTCATTTTGAAAAAAATTAGGGATCCTTGGTAAAATTTGAACAATGTAACCGAAGGTGTAGAAAAATGAGTCTTAAAATGTCTTTCGTCGAATGCGCTGCCGAAACTATTAGCGATAGCATATGTCCAACTATTGTAGTTATGTCACTACAACAACTTTTTTCATTTTAAACATTAATGAAAATGCTAACCAAATCCAAACCATGCTATTTATGTGTTTATATTAATCCTTATCCAAATAAATTATTTTATGGTCAAGACCATTTAACTACCTTTATAATAGTTTTTAAATTATTTAAATTGGACTTTCCATTCAAAAGATATTACGAATTAAAAAATTCAAACAGTAAACAAAACCGCCATAGCGCCGTGGCCGTTGTTTGCGATGCAGTCTGGCATCGCGGTGGGCGGGGTGCCATAAAAATATTTGTGAAAAACTGTTTTTATATCCGAATTTCCAAAAATAAATAATTGTCTACCCCGTGCGAAGCCGGGACGGGCTGCTAGTTAATAATAATATACCTATGTTGTCTTAAATAGGTACTGAACATCTATTTTTCTGCTAACCCATATTAATTTACAATTCTAAGTTAAGCTCGTATTGGCACAGGCTATTATAGTGTAACTGTCTGAATAATATGCGTACAATATAGAATAAGATTCTGGATTTATACCACAAGCTTACTGAGATGTTATGTGCATGTATATTCATGTATAAGCATTGTTGAATATTCGGATCGATGGCTAACCCGAAAAGGGGTTAACGGCTGTTAACCCCTAACATGACATGAAAACCCAAAAGCTCCCGCTTTAACTGTTATAATAGAGGGACTACATGAATGGGTATTGATTTCAATGTTAACAAACAATCGCCATAATAATTTAATAGATCATAACCAATTTTAACTTCGGTCTAAGAAAAGGGTGTCTTTTATATCTTGATGAGTTTTCAGTAAGGAATTGAGTACATTTCTGACAAAAAAAATATTGGGTACCTACGTGTTTTTTGTTTAATCAAATTAATAAAAAATTTAACACGCGACAAAGATCATGAGTTGGGGCTTGTGACGTCACTTTTCAATAAAAATGTACTGATATGTGACGTCACACAAGTTATCGAAGCACTGCTTCGTCTTTATTTTTTGTTAAACGTGATAAAAGAAAAAGTATGTGTTCAGTACATCAATCTGAACTCCGCCATATATATTTTTTTCAACGGTAATTTACAAAACAGCAAACAAAAAAATTACAAAAGATACTATACACAGAACAGTTATTTTTCGATATGGGGTGAAAGGGGACCCCATATGCTCGGGAAAAAGTGATCCTGCCTAAAACGAATAGTCCCGAGAAGTAGACGCCGAACGAAATTTGCCTTCTAATCTCTGATTAATCATCCCATTTTGATTTTTCTCCCTGAGAAAAAGTAGCAAATGCCTTGTTACCTTACTGGTATCTTTATTGGTAATAATTTATCTAGCTTGGGAATAATTTTTATTTATTTATTTAAATTTAATTTAGGTATACCACCCAACATAGGCGGACTTAATGCCACGAGGCATTCTCATAATATTATATCTTAAACGTACAATTTAGATACTTAGGTACCTTAGATATTTACTCTCCTGAGCTTATAGGAGTTATTTGTTTAAACGAGTATATTGACCCCAGAAAGTTTTCTTTGCCAAGAAAAATACTTTGCGTAGGTAAAAATTATGGGGACAATGACTCTTCGAAAAGTAGTAAAAAAAGGATCTCTGATTTCTGCGCTCTACTTATTGTTATACTGGTTTACGTTTATATTATAACCCCAAAATTCGCTGTAAACTACAACATTCCAAGTATTGTTATTAGAAAACTAGATAGCTTAGAAAAGTCTGATTTGAAGATGAACCGATGAATAAATCAGAGTCATATTACAAATGAATAATATTAAGATCCTTAATAATGAAACCGATAGGAATCCCGTCATTGCGAGATTGTAGGTCAATGTCCCAACTTGTTACTTGTAATTTTTATACAAGCTTTTAATCAGATAAGTTTTCTTTAACACCTCCTTGGCCACTGTACTTTTCTGTTCTGTTTAAACCTTGTATATTAACTGCAAAGTACAAGTAAGTACTTTCATTAACAACAAGTAGTTTTGTTGCTATTATAACTGCCACAAAAAATGCCAACATTCCGCCGATCCTGACTTGTTAGTATTAAAATTGACAAGAAAAGAAAAGTGTCAACAAGAATGTTGCATTAACTGAACTTACCTATGACACAATGTAGGAATTCTTTCTTTCTCACAGTTACCTAATTAGAGTTATTAAGTAAATTAGACCAGCAATCGTGGAAACCAGTCCCAGTTTTCCTTATGGGCCTCCTCGATGGCGTAAGATTTCCAATCGTTACAACTAAGTCCTACTTGACCCACTGCTGGGAATAGGCCCCTTAAAACCTGTGCCAAGCTCCACGCTCCTGTGCCTCATCTCATTTCCTCCTAAATAGTGATAAAATGTCTCCGATAGGACGACATGGTCCTGCAATTAGTTAAATAAAAAATAGAAGAAAAACCATTAAGCAATGCTAACAAGAATGCTACATTCATTCTTTCTCACAATTAGATAGTTACTAGGTAAAAAAAAAGAGCAATAATTGGATCAAGTCCACTTATTTTCTTTGAGGGCCTCAAAGAAAATAAGTGGACTTGATCCAATTATTGCTCTTTTTTTTTACCGCGTCTTACTTACCTTACTTTTTTTTTATCACGTCTTCATAAAACCTATCTTTTCTACAACCAAGTTATGACAGCCAAATGTTAATTGACACCAAGATTCTAGCAAACGACAATAATTTGTCAAGCCAACTGGTGACAATGCGGGAAAATTGCAATACAAAAATAACAATTGATTTCCTTTTAAATGTGCTGAAATATCTCCGGTATGACAACACGGCCCTGCAAACAGCTGTCCGACCATAATCATCGTCCATTGATCACATTTCCGAGCATTTAAGTCATTACTATTGTTCTAAACTGACAATCAATGAAGTGTTTAAACAACACTAAATCATAAACATAATATTTTGAAATTGCCGGAGTGACAACTTTTATTGGTGCGGATTAGTCAACACTAGTACTATGGCCTACTTATTTATTTTCAATAAATATTTACAATCCATTTTTACTCGCATCTGTAAGGTTTATTTCCAGTAAAAGTAGTCATCTATTAAAGCGTGCAGCAAGCCAACAACATTCATGTCATGCACTAACTACACAGGTTTACTGCTACTCATAAACATTATCAAGATGTGGTTTCTGCATCGCCTGGGTAGTGGGATAAAAAGGTACCTACTATATAAGTCATAGGTTTCGTAGGTTATTCACACACGGGCTAGTCGAAAAACCATAATAGTTTAATTCTTCAATCAGGAACGTGATTCATTAATTTCCAATTGAAAATATTTCATCCTGTCCAGAAATTAAGCAGTTTCCATAAAGAATAATTTCAATTTATTTTCGACAAAGTGCATTAATATTATCCTACCTTCCCTCTTGTGCTTAAAGCGAATTACTTCTCAAAGAACTTCACTATTCTGTTCGGCTGGCCTTCTCCTTCGTGGCCTACCGCGACCTCACCTTTCTCAGGGACTCCAATTGCTTACAAATTTCCTGATGATTTTTTCAACGGTACTGGTGAACAGTTTTGAGATGGGTCACCCAGTGTCCCAGTTTGAATCCTTCCTCTATTTATTATGTTTGGACCTGTGGTTTGTAATTTTATTGCGGCTCTACTATTCCTGTAAATATTACTTAGATGTAGGTATGTAAGTGAGAGCAATGTTTGTAAAATAAAATGATGTCAAAGGCTTTGGAGTAGTCGACAAATGGTAGGTTACGTATGAAAAAAGTTTCTGTTTCGAGGCTTTTCATGTTTATCCACACCACACCGATAGCTCTTTCTTGTCACACAGCCTCTTTCATACACATGAGATATTTTCCTCATTTACGTATGGGAGATATTATCATAACTCTCGCTGGAAGTGATCATGTCTCATCACAATGTCGGATACACAGATAATTTTATTGCCTAGCACCTCCACCATAGGATCACTTTGTTCGACGGAAGTATTAAAGTGCCGGAGACTGAAAAGTTGTGTGATAATAATCGGTTGTCAAAGTATGGTCATGTGATACGGAGGAATGAGGAAAAAGGAACGAGAAGAAGGTTAAGGAAACGATGGATGGACAGTGTAAAAGACATTATGACAAGAAAGTAGATGACTATTGCAGGTATTTATGAAAATAATTTCATTCTTCATATACTACTCCACATTTCGCTATTTTGAACCACACTATAGATGACGAGTAACTACGCCGACATCAAATGAATTGGGATAAGGGCAAGATAATGATAATGCCCATCCAACTAGCCTTAGCTTAGCCTTTTCCAACGTGTGATGTTGGGGTCGGTTTATAGTCTATCCGGATGCAGCTGAATACCCATTTTACATAGAGCGACTGCCAATCTAACCTCCGCAACCCAGTTAGTACTGGGTAATTCGATATCCTTTGGTAAGACTGGTTGTCAAACTTTCGGGACACTGACCTACCTATAGCAACAGTCAAACATCTACTCATGACAGCCGGAACTAACGGCTGTGTTTTTTCACTGTCACTCATCCACTGACCAACCTAGGCAGGCCCGGCTTAACCTTAACATCTGCTGTTATTATTTATTTTAATACTAATACTGTGATTAGTCCGTATTATATTAGTGTCTGGTGACCACTAGGAGCTGGAAGGTAATCGTTACTTAATTGTAGCTATTTCCGCAACATGGAAGTTGTCTATAACTACACTTAACGAGAATTAAATGGCCACTTACGTCTAGAATCAAACATCTGCGTCAGAAGAATAACAAGCTATCGTAGTAATTTAACATCCTAGAATAGGGGATCGGACAGGGTCAAAATAATATGATTCTGTTTAGTCCGTAAGTTAGATTATCGAAAAATATTGAATACGTGTTTTTTGTTTTATCAAATCAATAAAAAATGACGAAGATAAAACGCTTCAAAGATCTTGGAGTGGGGCTTGAAACGTCACTTGTGTCGTCAAAATGTACTATCATATGACGTCACACGAGTTTTCGAAGCACTGTATCGTCTTCATTTTAAGTCTACGTGCAAAAAGAAAAGATACGTGTCCAATAATTTTTGGAAATCTATCTGACGGACTAATTAGTTTTTTTTTGTCCGATCCCCTATTGTGAGGTGATGTTTATAATAACTATTTTACTATTACTCTTACTGTCGTACTCAGTGACGTTTTTTGATTACTTAAGCCATTACTTAGTAAAGAATTTGACATTTTATTGATGGTTTTGTTTTGGTTTTTCGACACGGTTGGCGCAGTGGCTAAGCGATTGGACTGCTGCGCTCGGTGTCGCGGGTTCGATCCCCGCACGGAACAAGTATCTGTATGGCCTACAGATAATTGTTTCGGGTCTGGGCGTGTTTGTGTATGTGGTTTTCAATGTTTGTAAACGCACCCACGATACAGGAGAAATTCCTAGTGTGGGGCAACGTTTTAAAAAAAAATAAAAAAACCTTTACTAAGTGACGGCTTAAGTTATCATTATATAACTCTGAGTAAAGGCAGTTACTGCTGCCGCTAACGTTATCACCTTAATTATTACAGGCCACATTAATTTCCATCTTTAAACTCGACTGTTAAGGTTCAAAATTGACTGGTAACATCTGGTAGCACACTCTAGGGTCAGTTTCAAATGTTTCGTCTAGTTTCTCCTCAGAATTTATTGTCTCGAGCTGCCCGTTAACTCGGCAAGCTGCGGGATTATATTTTACACCCTTTCTTAATTAAAATAATTTATAACTTGCTTTCAGATCCTGTCAGAAATAGTGGAGCGACTGGACATCAAAAATGCATCGTGGAGCTCAACGAAAGATGATAAATTTTGGCAGGTTAGTACCTGCCTACTAAGTATTCTTATATTTTTGTATTCTTATCGGGACGTTCTTAATGATAAAAAAAATTAAGTTATAGTAGTGCAAAATTCTTCATTAAAATCATTTGCCTAGCCTTTTTTATGATAGGCTCGGCTTCCAGTCTAGCCGGATGCAGCTGAATACCAGTATTTTGATACAAAATTATGTTAAACTAGCGCTTCGCCTGTGACTTCGTCCGAAAAAATTATGATCGCTCGGTTAATATGCATGATATAAATATATTTATAAAGATATTTAGGTCGAAAAGACGAAATTGGTATACGTTTCAATAAATTACTTCTAATTAGGAGAGACATTGTCCCTACTATAGATACATGTTCTGCTACTATTAGAGCCCATTTATCACTCCCTTGAAAGCATTCCCTAAAACAGCAGAACAATGTAAATGTGACCCAAATACAATTATGACGTCATAACTTACTTACAAACCGTTTCCTTTGATAAAAAAACGTCGTTACATCGCGTAGGTCCTATTAGACAGATATGGATCTCAGCCATCAGTCATAACTGCACATTACGAACGCGGCCGTCATTCAAAGTACATCAGAATTGTCTATGAGTAGAGACAAAGCGTGTTTGTGGCCATATAAGTACACAATAGAACCAACCAAACTCGTTTAAGACTGCTATTGAAATCCAAAGTGAGATTAACGTATTTTTTTTTAATTACTTGCTACTACTGCAAGTAATTAAAAAATGGTAAATAAAGAAATGGTTGTTAATAGTAGATTGTACACCAAGTGCATAAAACGCACCATTTTGCGCGAGACGTTTATCAATCCGAGCGACTTGCGAGCTATGAAGCTAAAGTTGTTCGTGTGGCTGTTGGGCCGATTACCTTGGTCATCGACGAAGATTTTACTTTATGCTCTAGAGCATAAAACGCGACTTTATGTCGCCTACGCACGACATAAAGACGAATTTTAGAGCATGAGAAGTGAAATAGTAGATTGTACACCAAGTGCATAAAACGCACCATTTTGCGCGAGACGTTTATCCATCCGATGCGAGCTTGCGAGCGAGGATGGATATAAAGTAGAGAGCAAAATGGGTTTTATGGACGAGTTTTACACTCTACTTTTCACTTCGATTGCGAGGAAATGAAACAGCAACTTGTAAATATTGTAAAAATAATTATGGTTCCCGCCAATCAACTTTTTTTTTCAGTAGGAAACTTGACAAAACACACCTGACTTATGTCGTTACTCATACTGCTCAGTAATAAAAACATATTGAGCAAGCCTATTACCATCAACCAATGTAATAAGGAGCAAGCCTATTGCCATCAACCAATGTAATTAGGAGCAAGCCTATTGCCATCAACCAATGTAATTAGGAGCAAGCCTATTGCCATCAACTGATGTAATTAGGGACAAGCCTATTGCCATCAACCGATGGAATTAGGAAAAGCCTATTGTCATCAACCAATCTTATTAGGAGCCAGCCTATTGCCATCAACCGATGTAATTAGGAGCAAGCCTATTGCCATCCACTGATTTAGGTATTTGAAAGCAAGCCTATTGCCATCCACTGATTTAGGTATTTGAAAGCAAGCCTATTCCCATCAAATGATGTAATTAGGAGCAAACCTATTTCCATCAACCAACCTAATTAATATAAATAATATAATAATTGAGGGAACCCTATTCCCCTCAACTTTCCTTGTATTCGTAATGAAAAGCAGTAATCCCTTGTTCTTAGAATACTAACGAAACGAATTAAGTATAGAGGTTATTCTATGAAGTTGAAGTTGCTCGTGTGGCTGTTGGGCCGATTACCTGTGCCGATTACCTTGGTCGTCGACGAAGATTTTACTTTATGCTCCAGAGCATAAAACGCGACTATACGTCGCCTACGCACGACATAAAGACGAATTTTAGAGCATGAGAACTGAAAAGTATATTATGACTTTATAAGTGTCTTATTAAATACTGGTATTCAGCTGCATCCGGTTAAACTGCAAGCCGATCCCAACATAGTAAAAATAGACACAACTAGAACTAGATAGAGAGAAGAGAACTCTCTACTTTCTTTCTGCTCTACTTTTGTTAGAATAGAACTAAGTATGTTGGGGTCGGCTTGATATAATGCTAGGCGATCGATGATATTGTATGATTATATTATAATAATAATAATAATTCCACAACTATCACACAACGCCATCTAGTCCCAAGCTAAGCAGAGCTTGTGTTATGGGTACTAGACAACTGATAAACATACTTATATATTTCTAAATACATACATATTATAGATAAATTACACCCAGACACAGAACAAATGATCGAGCTCATCACACAAACATTTGTCCTGGGTGGGAATCGAACCCACGACCTCCGGCATAGCAGTTAGGGTCACTAACCACTAGACCAACAGGCCAGTCAAAATTAAGTAATTATTAAATTATGATTTGATTATCAAAATTTCACACCTATAGATTATATAATATTTTGATCAGGATCCTATATAAAAAGCTATGGTTAGATTATATGTCGTAACCAACTAAACTGAAGTCGATTTTAACCTAGGCTTTAAATTCAAATCTGTATTAAAAATGTTTGTCCAGCAATGGATAAATGTAGTAATTAAACCCGCAATGAGATAAAATGGCAAAAGTCCAAAAGCCAATTAAGTGATCTCGTTAAAAACAAATTAGTGGCAAAAAATCTGGCTAGCCATAATCTGCTCTACATAATTTGTAAATTGTAACCCATTTCTTTTTACCCGTCTACAGCAGAGAGGAAGCCCAAAGAGTCTAACCATAGGGTATCCTGTTTTCCACCAACTGGTTTACGGAGATCAGATAGGCAGAAGCTCCATATAAATTACTGATAAAAATCAGCGCTAATAACTGCGAAATAGTTACTAAACTAACGCAGTATTAACGTACACAAAAATTGTTAAAATATTTGTATCTGTATTATATTGTATCTTTAGACTGGAAACTGTCCTTAAATAGTTGGAAATAAGTTAGAATTTAGATCAATCTGTACGAAAGAGACGAAGATTTGTGAATCGTAAAAGCCATGTGTCAATTTTGCAGGTAATTTTCTCCCTAGAGTCGGGAAACCTAAGCGAGGAATTGTTACAAGTACTGAGGACCTTCGGCATAGGAGCGAAGCACCAGTCTTCAGTGAGTGTGCTGCCTTGTGCCTTGTTCTACAAGTCTAATGATGAACGCAGCCCTCCGAACTCCGAGGCAGGAGCGTCGAGGCTCGAAGAGTAAGTAACTAAATTGGACCATTTTAGATCGTCTTCGCCAAGGACTTCTTTAACCAAACATACATAAGATCACGCCTGTATTCCCTGAAGGGTAAGACAGAGTTGTACCCATAAGTATACCCACTTCACCTGTTATGTTTCTGTCCCATGTAATAGGGGGCGAGCCTATTGCCATCAACTTGATATAATACTAGACTCCGTGGCTGCTTCTGAGAAATTTCTGATGAAAACCCAATAACACTTTACCCAAAACTTTGCTCTTTAATTTTAAACGTATCCCTGTTTTTTTCCATAAATATGTTGTTGTAAGTTATGGCTTAGCAGTTTTTTTATACATCATAATGGTTTCGTGACTTATCATGGGTTACTCATGAAAATATAATACAACGTAGGAGATGGTAGGCGTATGTAGGAAATAGAACAACGTACTCCTTATCTAAAACTAACCACTTGCCAATCCCCCTCTGCAAGAATGACTAATTATTGTAATCAAGCAATTGATCTTGACTTTCCGCAAATGGTTGGTAATGACCTAGCTTTAATTGAACACTAAGTTTAAATTGGATAAGTATTTAATTGATTCCTTGTTTATCACTTCAGCCAGCTAAAAATAGATCTGTAAACAATTTACTCGCTTCTATCCGAAACCACCCAACCAATATCAATTAAATTTTGGGAATGTGGGTGGTCCGTTTCTACCCGATAAAAGTGACGCTGTTGTTAGAAATTTCACACGTGAAAAGCTGGGGCGGGTCGCTATAATCTATCTTTAATATGAAAATCATTATTTCCGTCCAAGAAATATAAATTTAGCCTCAGAAATATAATCTTAGAAACAAAACATGAGTCATTGTTCATATCATAAAAGTAACTGTTGTTAAACCGATCATTTCGTCATTACCAGTAAGGCAATGGCATCATTATATCAACCGAGCTCATTTATTACGAGATACACGTGTCTTCGACATTCGGTTAAAAAGTTTTTTTTCCTGTAGGTTTTGTTATATCGTTAACCGACTAAGCGAACCCTTCACGAAGCCCTACGCAAAATTATTTCTGGGAATTTGGTGTTAGGGGTGAAATATCACGTGTTTGGTAGAACTCTATGTAACGCACTGGAAACATTGTGCTGATTGGTGCATTGAATAGAACGGAGTAATGTTATGACATTAAAAACTTCTTTATTATTTAAAAAACAATGTGAATAAGTTGGAACTCTGACCCCCAATATCTCTGTATCTAGACATTTCCCAGGTATGGCCTAAAACAAACAAAATATCGCAATAACTGGGAGAACAAATGCCTTTCGGTTTCGTTAGGGGTACTTTGAGTCCCATTGTAATGCTCAAAAACAAACCTATCCTTTTGTAACATACAGCATGTTACCCTGTTTCAGTGGTGTATCAAAAACAGCCTGGTCGCGTTTCTCGTCATCAGTGCGCGCGCGCACCAACCTGGCACAAGTCCTGCATGACGTGCGCGCTGATGCAGCGCTGACCTTCGACTGGGTGTTCCTACTGCTGGTCGCCGCCTTCGTCGCTGCTATTGGACTTGTCGAGAACTCGACTGTCATATTAGTAGCTAGCATGCTTATTTCACCGCTTATGGTAAGTTCTTCAACAATCTTGAAGCCTTCTCGAACAAGGTGATTACTGAGATGAAGAGAAATAGAGAAGAATGGAAGAAGAACATGCTGCACCGACCCCAGATAACTTGGGATAAGGGCGGGGAATTATGATGATGAATGATGGTGATCCGCGAACAAGTCAATCCTTATATTCCTTATACATCCAGTCATAGATGTATTTTTTATAAGAGGCAGCCCGAGGGTCTGGCGTGTTCCTTGCATCATAAATCCTGCCAAAATCTTTAGTACCTATAACTCCGTCATTGCACTAAAGTTTTTCAATCCAAAAAAAAAGTTCTTGACTTGACTTTTTCTTCATACCATGACCACCATTAACTATACGAAAATCACGCTACCACAGTTTCTCTAGTTCTTAATTTTTATTTAATAAAATTATAACTTCCAGGGTCCAATAACAGCGGGTACCCTGGGCACAGCCGTCAAAGACCGTTCCCTACAACTGATTGGTGTAAAGAACGAGTTCCTGGGTCTGTTCCTGTCCCTCGTCATGGGCTTCCTGTTCGGTCTTACCATCTGCGCCATCGACGAGCGCTACGGAGTGGTCGACGACTGGCCTACTAGTGAGATGATATCGAGGTACGTTGCTATAAGCTCCAAGCTTTTTATGAAAATGTAATGCATTAAGCTCTTGACCACGAAGAACACGCTCAAGCGACTCCAGCACATAGACAAAGGACTAACAAAGTATGGCAAAGAAAAGCTGTTAAGTAGTAGGTACCTTTATCGTACCTAAGCAGGTGTTTGTTGCAGTTTGTTAATTATATTCACAGGCACAGAGTCATCTTGTGTGACGTGTAAATTAATCGACATTGAACCGTACCAATATTTTTCCGAATAGGAAACAAAACTAAGTAAAGTGATTTTCCCTGCATCATGAAGTTATCAGCGCTGCAAGATTGAGACATTTCATGATGCATTCATCATTCTGCTGCCTAAGAACATTTGCAGAACAATAGATACAAACGTTGGTTATAACATCTTGATTTCCTCTTGGCTGTTAGTTATGCCTAATTAGCTGGATTTAATGGATCATTAATACTCAGCAAAGCACCTATTCTTTATAGCTCAATAGGTACGGTATTGTAAATAAATAGTGAAGGAGATTTCTTAGAAGAATTAAAAATTAGGATGTTGTAAGGAATAAATAAAAATCAAATAAATATGAGTGATTCTTATTCATATAGCAAGTATAGGAACATTAAAGACAGAGCACGGAATCAAGTTGGACACACTTTTTTACGTCAACCTGTCTGAGACATGATTTATCATTGTGTATACAATGTAATTTATTGATGGAAATTAGACCACCTGATAAAACATTTTTATTTAAAATGAATGACAACATAAAAGATCTCTGTTCGTGAAAAAATCCAAGGGGAAAGTAATTAGTCGTTCCATTCAAACTTAAAAAAATGACAAGGCCTATTGTATTGAAAGACAAACAATTTAATTTTTCATTTTTCTGTGAAATCACCATCACGCAATTTTTCACAAATTACAAATATTTGAAGGCCTTAAAAAGCGCCATCCATGACAAAAATATAGAACTAAACTCACGTACAAATCCTGAATCAGGCAGTAGCCGTAGTTTTTATCGAAAAACTTACCAGAAGTAACACCTGGTTGAACATCTTCCCTATTCTATGGGGGATTTAAAACTACTGTCTAAAAAGAATAATTTTGATTAAGATCTGCTTATCGTGCTCGGCTTCATTAGTGAAATCCGCTCCAAGTTCCAGATATTTATGTACTTTAAAAACACAAATATCAGAACAAAACACACAGCAAAAAAAAGGTTCTTGTAAATTAAAAGCAAAGTCCCGAAAATTCAATATGACCCTGCTGTTCTCCATTCCAGATGCGAGTACCGTTCTCTATGGGTGGGGGTTCTGGTGGCGATCCCCAGTGGTGCAGGCGTGGCGCTGGCCGTACTAGGAGAGTATACATCCTCACTCGTCGGTGTCGCCATATCTGCCTCGCTGCTACCCCCTGCTGTCAACGCTGTGAGTATAATATGACAGTCTAGACTCTAGTCTGTGTTTACTTCTAGTCGCTACATATGATGTAGTGACCACGGGCCCATGACCTGAGGATGAAGAGTAGGCGCAATCGCTTTCGATACATAGGTACCTGATGTCAATCAAAACATTTCTTACTTTTTAACAGACTTCCAAAAAGGAGGAGGTTCTCTATTCTTTTTTCATCATATTTTTCACCGGTATACAGGACATTCTGAATAACCGATGAAAAACCTATGTAAATGGTGTACTGAGTATGAGGGTAAGTGTTTTCGCGGTGTCCCTTCCACCCTGAATGTCTCAAGATATGCAAGAATCTCGATATGACTGGTACATGACCTGCTGTGGATCTCTTTTGGATAAAATGATCAAACTGACCACATGTAATGAAGACCGGTAGAGCCTATTTGTGAATTTGGATTCGTTTTCGAATGAAGCGGTTTCCTTTCAACATTTCTAGATGTTGAAAGCATAATACCTAGATCGAATGGTCTGGACCCTTGATTGTATTAGTATCTTCCATACGTCATACTGAATTCTTCAGGATAAGCACATAAATCAAAAATATATTCGTTTAATACTTATAGCTATCGCTCTTAAATTAGAATGTGATATTAAGGGAGACTCTAAATCAGGAATTTGTTTGACGCACATTCTAGTCTAATAAAATTTTAACAAGGGATACCAAAATGTAAATTATCTTGATACCATCTATTTCTAAAACTTTCGTATTATTTGCAATTTATGCTGTTATTATAATAATTTAAGGCAAGGTTTGACTTGTTTGGATTCACAGACACCCACAGCAGTTTCTCAGTAAATGGGTTGTGACGTCAGATAATCAGTGGCACCTTGTCTGATGCTGGTTATCAGCTACATCCGTTAAAACTGGAGGCCAAAGAAACGGGTGGGCAAATGATGATTAAAAATACTCATCTGCAGCTCCTAAGCGATCGAACGAAAGGATTCGCAGGCCTACCAGTGTGTCATATCCAGTTTCGCTCCCACATTCACATTTGAAGCAACGAAACAATTATCCTTCAACAAAAGACCTCAAATTAATAAACACACAGATAAGAACATAACATCACTCCTGAATATCTGGATCAGGGATGTTGCGAATATTCGAATCCGCATCCGCAAATGCGGAGCTTCCGCATAGATTTGCACATCCGCATCCGCATCCGCATCCGCAATAATCAATGCGGATATTCATGCGGATGCGAATGTCATACAAGTTGCGGCAAGAAAGAAATTGGGCGAAGCCGGCCGGCGAATGGCGCGTGCCGTTTCCCTTGTGACAAATGACAATGACCAATGAGAGCGAAGAAATTGGTGACAAGATCCGATTGTGGTGCATCTTTTGTTTCTTGTAAATAAATCATTCCGTTTTTGTTTGCGCTGTTGATTACTTATCGTATAGATTGATATTTCGAGTGTTGTCGTGAGTTGTGATTGTGATCATTGTGTGTAAATAATTGTCTAAGGGAAAACTTTATATTAGTTACACTAATCTAAGACTACTTTAGTCCTAGCTCAGCTTATTTCAATCGTCAGGTCAATTCCATTAAGTTACCTACACCGGTAATACGTTTTATTGTAGGTAAAGTTTATTATTAATAAAACAAAGTTATTTATTTTTCAGCGTCTAGTTAATTAACAATGTCACCACCGATACAAAATACCTAATCTAAAGAATGTTTTAATAATTCTTCATTCATATACCTAGGTAGAATGCCCGGCACGTAAGTTGAAACAAAATGGCGTCGTTCTGCGCAGGTTCCCTGTTTGATTTGTATGTGACGTCTAAAATTCGACTACTGCGCATGTTCAACTTATATGCCTATACCTCTACTTCATTTTTATTTTACTTCATTTTTTTTTTTACTTCGTTTATATAATATCTTAAACATTCGCATCCGCATCCGCATCCGCGGATGTGAGCCTTCAAAACTCCGCATCCGCATCCGCATCCGCGGATGTCAAAAAATCGGCATCCGCAACATCCCTGATCTGGATTAGTAAAGCAAATGTTAGCAAGCTAGAGCGTGATGTCGACAGGTGTAGGTTTAACTCTAGGTACCTAACTGAACTCCATCAATTCCAGGGTCTCCTATGGGCCATGGCACTGACCCGTCTGATGGTGACGTCACAAGAAGAGCGCTGGCTGGTGGTGCAGCCGGCAGAGCTGGCAGTGCTCGGTACCGCGTCCCTGTGCCTGACGCTCGTCAACATCGTGTGCATTTTCCTCGCTGGAGTCGCTGTCTATAAGGTACAGTCACACTGTCATTTCTAACGTTATACAGAGTTATACTATATAAAGCTGAATTACCACTCACTCACTCACTGACTCACTGATTGACAGAATTGTTCTCCCAGATGGTGGATGGGGAGGTGGGTATATTTTGACAGATTCGTAAACAAGTAACTCTCGTGAGTATGGGAAAAGTGCCAAACCCCCCCTTTTTGCCCCCCCTCCTCCCCCTCCCTATCGTATCTCGGAAACTAAGAGACCCGTATCTTTTATTTTTTACGGATTCGTATAGAGGAGGCCCGGTTAAGTAAAACTCATTTTTCAAAGTGGCCCCCCTTGCCCCCCTTTAGGCGGATCTCGGAAATAAAGAGACATTACGTGTAATTTTTTAGGGATTCGTATAGAGGAGGCTCGGGGAAGTAAAAACCATTTTTCAAATTTGACCCCCTTGCCCCCCTTCACCCCCCCTTTAGGCGGATCTCGGAAGTAAAGAGACTTGGCACATTTTTTTTTTCAGATTCATTAAAAGGGGCAATGCGTGAGTCGAAATCGTTTTTCAAAGCTCCCCCCTCTCCCCCCTTCAACGCCCCCTCCCCCTCTTCACACCTTTTTTTACTACTGATTTTTTTTTTATTCTTACCTAAAACTATTGAGGGGCGTTGAAATTTGTATACCCTCCCCTCCCTTCCCCAACCTCCCCTAAAATTAAAAGGGCTGTAACTTCATAACGGTTGGAGATAGCCATTAGGTGTTTGAACAAATATTATAGTAGGCGTCGAAACCTGTACGGTGGTGGTACAGCGGTAAAGCGAAGGGGGGAGCGGGTGAGCGAAGCGAGCCGGCGACCCCCGTAGCGTAGGGATAATGTCATGATAGTTTTCCGGTGGTAGGTAGGTCCTGAGTGGAGCGAACCTGCGAGACCGAGTGGAGCGAAGGGGGGAGGTGGCGAGCGAAGCGAGCCGGCGACCTTCTTAGCGTAACGAAGGTTGAGTGGGTGAAGCGTAACTCAGGGGCGACGACAAGCAAACTTTTAGGGTAATGTTTTTTTAGTGGTAGTAGGAGGTAGTAGGTAGGTAGGTGATAGGTAGGTAGTAGGTATGTAGTAGGTAGGTAGGTAGTAGGTAGGTGTAGGTAGGTAGTAGGTAGGTGTAGGTAGCTGGTAGGTAGGTGTAGGTAGGTAGTAGGTAGGTAGGTGTAGGTAGGTGTAGGTAGGTGTAGGTAGGTGTAGGTAGGTAGTAGGTAGGTAGGTAGTAGGTAGGTGTAGGTAGGTGTGGGTAGGTAGTAGGTAGGTGTAGGTAGGTAGTAGGTAGTTAGTAGGTAGGTAGTTAAGTAGGTGTAGGTAGGTAGTAGGTAGGTGTAGGTAGGTAGTAGGTAGGTAGTAGGTAGGTGTAGGTAGGTAGTAGGTAGGTGTAGGTAGGTAGTAGGCAGGTAGTAGGTAGGTGTAGGTAGGTAAACCCGCGAGCTGCGCGCAGCTCGCGCAGCCACGCAAATACTAGTTAGTATATAAATCCCGTCGTGCGTCGGGGCTGTGGGCTGTTCGAAAGAGATACCGTGGCCTCGACACAAAGGGCTAAGAAGGAACATGGGTGGGTTTTAGTCAGCAGAAGTCTGACACTCCCTACCGCTCTGCCCAGAGCGAGGAGCGAGGAGTCATTTGATGATTTCCCACCCTCTAAAAAAAGGATAAAAAGTATTGCCATCAACCGCGGCCACAAATCCAGACTCCATAGCTGCTTCTGAAAAATTCAAAATGGAAATCCCAATACCTAATACTTTGCCTGACCTGGGAATGGAACCCAGTACGTCATGCTCAGTAGTAGCACTTGCGACCACTAGACCAACGAGGTAAGTATAAATACATCTAAGTAAAATTTCTGCCCGAGGTGGTATCTTAACTTTTGAAAACCACACTTTGAACAATAAGTATCAAGACTAATCGCCTCCAGGTGTTGCTTATCATGATTCAAGTAAGACGAGAAAACAATACATTATCTACTTTTACACGAGCTAACCGATTCGTCCTGTTGGCAAACGTAATAATACGAATAGGTATTACAAAGAGGTCAAGATTAGTCAAGAAGATGATTTCACTAGAAATTTCAAGTTGAGGCTCTCGAGGACCTCTTACTCTTGTCCTTCTGAGATTGTTGTCCGGGCTACAAATATAACATCTACGTATTAAATCGGCAAAGGGAACTTCTTATCGAATTACTTTCAAATACCTGTAAAACTTACAGTTTCAGAATAAAATTGCGCAAAGATTGAATCAAATTGGCAAATAAACATTTATGTGTATATACACTAAAATGTAAACGGGTGGACTCAATATATTATGCTAAATCTCTGTAGGTACTTTACATTCGGTAATAATTAACCGGTCTTTGTCAACAGGTAAAAGAAGTCAGTCCTCTAGACAGAAAAGACATCTCATGGTGGAAGGCTAACAGAACTCGCATGCAGGCCAAACAAAACAAAGATAACTCTAATTGGGATGCCTACAAGTAAGCAGTATTTTTTTAATTAATAAGAAGTTTAACCACGACCAATCAATCCACGACCTGATTCCACCATCACCCTTTTACCACCGGACTAGCAGACGTACTGCGGCGTACCATCCACACTTGGTTGATATCCCGACAACGCAAACGCACTCACGTCTCGGCGCTTCTCCTCGATGATTAAAATTATGCGCAGCCAAAGTGTGGAACTCTCTGCGTTCCATTTAACCCGTCTGCCTTTAAAGCAAGAGTAAACAGGCATCTACTGGGCACGCTCATTTCATGATAAACCTTATCCACAAGGCGTAATCGAGGTCAAGAGCACGTCAATTCTGCAATAAAATAAGCAGAAGTTAAACTGCAGGGTCTCTCTTCTTGGGTTGTCTAAAAGGATATTCCTAAGGGTTTCATTTCCCATGCCTTTTATCAGCTCAAAAATACATTACATTAACAATACTGTATTGGCTGTACTGTACTGTTTCAAATTGTAGAAATGTCCTAAAACCTGAAACTCTGTAAATATAGAGAAAGCAAATCGACGGTAGTTACAATTTATTTATCTATTCTTTGCAGCAAATGGTATGATGAAAAATCGGAAACAAAAGAAAAATGTAATGAAGAACAAGTATTCCCAACAACTACTGCAAATCCTGGGCTGATAGATAGCGATACAGTAACCTTCCGAAGACGGTCGGCGCTCATCAAGCAACTCAGAGCACAAAATATAGATGGTTACTCTCTTAATACACAGTAAGTACATGTTTAACACAATAACAGATCATCTACTTGCAACCCTAGTCTAGTCTTTCAGGAGAAGGACTTTCTTATTTATGACTTGATGTTTTTCCTCAGTTTATATTGTCCCACTGCTGGGCAAAGCCCTCCCCAATGCCCGCCTTCCGCTCGGTGTGCGGTTTTCTCCGGCCAATTTGTCATAAAAGCGTCTATGTCATCACGCCAGCGATTTCTAGGCCCATTGGTCCTTGTGCATTCTACAGACATGGCTCGCCCAATCCCACTTCACTTAGATAGCACTACACCAGTCCCATCATGACTAAGCTTGATAAGTACTGGTGCCTGAATGTTATTTATACTTTTTTCAGATTAACAGACGTCTACATACCAATAGACATCGACATAGGTGATCTGGAGACACATACCACCCAAACTGGCGACAGTGACAGCACAAAGATTTTGGAGAGTGAGAGTGGCAACAAAGGCGAGTACGCTGACGCTCCGAACACAGAAGATTTAGGCCATAGTTATTATAATTTAGGTTTCAATAAGGATGAAGACGTAAAGTTACCTGCACCTCAGTACCCTACAATAGACCCATCGCTAAGTTACACGGTGAATGCAAAAAGTGGAATGCATTTAGTTAATAAGTCATATGATGTGTAATGCATTAATTATGTTGAATTTAGGTAGGTTTTATTATAAGTTATTTTGTATCCATTTTTGTTTTAATACAAGGTGTAAAAAGACCCTTTACGAAGCCATAAACCAAGCATTCTGGACGTTAAAAAATGATTTAAGAAAAAGTGTTTTGTTGCGGTCGATTACGATTCGATTGGTCGATTTACGGTAAGACTCAATGTAAAGTACTCAAAACACTGTGTTGATGGATACATTAAATAATAGGTATGGGGTTATGGTATTTATAAAAAAAAATGTGAAAAATTTGGAACTTTGACCCCCAATATCCCTAAAAGTAGGAGGTTCAGTCAAAGGAATCGGAGAAAACAAGTGACTTTTGGTTTCGTTAAGGGTACCTATTTTTACACATTATAATTTATTTGTTTTAATAAAAAAAAATTAACAGTTATTCTCTTGTTTTATTCTCTCGTAAAAGAAAATGGTAGTCTGACAAGCAGTCTTACCTAGAGGTATCATATTATCGTTTACACTTTAGTTACACGTTTGTAACTAAAGTTACAATGTTAGTCAGCGCAGCAACCAGTCGTAACCGATGTTCCACAAGGGCGGCCCCAGAACCGATCCCTGTGGAACACCGCACTAGCACGACATCTCTCGCCGCTTGTATTTTCTGTTGAGACAAGGATGACAGTCCTATCTGTCAGATATTAACAATAACTAAACATACATAGTCACATCTATTTTATGGAAGAAAAGGCACAGAGACCATGAATTTCAGAAGTTGGTTTACATAGTGCCCTACATACCGGATTATTTTTAGCTGAATAACTGCACTAAGCCACCGGTGCTTAATATTCAACATACAACCCTTTACATACATTAATAGCACACACATGCGTAGACTATCCAGGCTTTGAACATCACCCTATCGAGGAGTAGTTAAATATATGTGTGTAGAACAGAACAACCCACGCTGTAATCGAACGCGACAACATCATTACTTACGCGCCGAAGCGTTAATTGTTTAACGAAGGCTTTAATTAAGTCTCACTTATATGCTAAACGGTTCGTGTAGTTCCGTCAGACATCGGGACACCTTCAGTCATCCGTTTACACGAGTCAAGTGCAGCGAAAATGCCTTCCGGAGTCATTTTCGTAGTGTACATACCTTCAAGCAATTATGAACATATTCTACGATTTGGCAAACCAAAAGACTTGGTAACTGTTGAGGATACTGCCCTGAAGCCCGCTCGATTAGCTGTTGAGTTAAGAAACAAAAAATCAAGAAGCATTCCCGTACATTTGACGCAACAGTACTACAATGAAGGTTACAGTCAGCCTTTGGAGAACATTGACGAAAGTGACGAAGTTTTTACAATGGAAAATGTAAGTGTATTTGATTTCACAGCGGTTGCCAATTAATTTGGGCGTCGTCATTCTATGAATTGTCTACCGCAAGAAATGTCATGACATGTCTATATAGAATACAATACAATTGATATCACTTTCATTCAACACTAGACACAACGATTTCGTAAGTAGGTAATTAGGTATTGACCTGAAGTTCTACCCAAACTTATTGTTAGGAATTTTAGAGACCCCTCTATAAAATTCGTAACAATTAGTTTGGGTAAAACTACTAGCCTCTCCTGCTCACAGCTGACTATTGACTGAGTTATATGGAACAGCCAACTCACAAAACAAGAAAACCTTTTCTAATACTTAATTCACATACTTATATCATCAACTTCCTCAGTTGCTAGAAAAATATGGAAAAATCTGCCCATGCCCAAAATGCATTGCAAATGAAAACGCATTGTAATAATTATGTAGTAATCAAAGCACGAACAGCGTCGAGAGTTACAAATCGAACAACAATTAGATGTCGCTTAGCGTTGGTGAAGAAGGCATAAAATAGTTAACATTGTACGCAGATTCTCCAAGAACTACTCAGTAAGTTGCACGTGGAGCACGTGGTTTGGATAAGTGACAAAGCCGGCAATTATTTCGAGATCGTCTTCCCATTGCCAACTGGCGATGAATGCGAGACGATGCTGCACTGTCTCACCCAGCTTGGAATCGGAGTTCGATGCAAATCTATTGTCAGGTAACACTACCACTGGAAACCTACTGACCATTAACGCTGTCGGTATATCCCCTTGCAAAGCGCCACTAAATCCTCTGCAGATCTGAATTGGATAGCACTTCAGTAGTTAGTATTAAGTCTAGTTTAGCGACTCCGCAGATCAATATATCATCATCATCATCATTTCAGCCAAAAGACGTCCACTGCTGGACATAGGCCTCCCCCAGGTGTCGGCTATATAAATAAAAAGAGAAGTCCTGACTGACTGACTCATCAACGCCCAGCCCAAACCCTTGGACCTAGAAAGCTGAAATTTTGCACAGAGGTTCCCTTTATAATGTAGACAAGGAATAAGGAAGGATTTTTCGAAATTCAACCCCTAAGGGAGTTAAATAGGGGATGAAAGTTTGTATGGAAAATCGACATTTTTGTAGTTAAAATCCACGCGGGCGAAGCCGTGGGCAAAAGCTAGCAGATAATATACTACTAATCTAAAATTGCCAAAAGCGGTTATATCAATACTAGACTACTGGCCCGTGTTGAAAAAATTATGGGTCATGTGAACCACCAGGTGACCTATCTAGAACGATATAGGAGCATAAAATAATAAGATTCAGCACTATGCCGTCACTTGTAAGCTGTCCAACCGAGTGCAGGTGAGAATTCAAAAGTACAGGTAGACTGGGTACATTTTGGTCATATATTTTTGTACGGCATTCTTACCATCGATAGATCCATGAAAAATAATAAGAAAACGCGTAGTGCCGTAAAAAAATGTTGGGCCACAAAGTCGGAATTTTTATTTTATTTTCCGACAATTTCCAGGGTAAATTTGGTCATTTGATTTTGTACGGCATCAGTTTCATACTATTTCAATACTGCTTCTAATCCATTATTCCGCAACGCCGTACAAAACTCATGCGACAAGGGGAAATAATCGAGGGTTGCAACCCCCTCTCTTTCCGCTGGTCCAGGGGGTGATTTGACACAACATAAAATTAATTTATTTTGAAAGTATTTTATGCATAGATAATATTTTTTCATATGCCGTACATTTTCGTTGGTCCAAAGGGGAAAAAAACAAATAAATAAATAAATAATTTTCATACTCTTTTCGTGATTCTAGGTTCTTAGTTAGAAACTATGTTAAATATTTGTTTGTATACCTACTATATCGATTTATACCAAAATATAGACATGTTGTCACTGATAATTCCAAAATACAACATATTTTTGAGAAGTACTCGCACATTTTCGGTTGAGGCAGCTATAAGTCTGTAAATGTGTCTTAAAATAATTAACAAGGAACAGTTGACGTCAACTGTTCCTTGTTAATTATTATAAGACTTCTCTTAGTCGTGTAGCTCATTTCAATCCCTAGGTAGATCAGTAATTATTTTGAAAGTAAATCTTATGTGGGAGCTGTAAAATTGAATTTCCTACAAGTCGGCGCACCGTCTAGTAAAGGTGCAATCGTGGCGACACCTGGGAGTCCGGTATTATCATTTTTTTGTTCTTTATAAGCAACAAAACATATTTTTACAAATCTTATTTTAGCGTTGACTTAACTTATTGATTTACATCGGTTAGTAACTAGGTATGTGCAGTAGGGCTATTGCGTATCTTTTTAATGTCAGTGGCTATCATAAATGTCCATGGATTAACTGTAAATGTACATTCTTTTCTTAAAAACTCACCATTTGACAGTTATTTGATAGACACTTTAAGTTATCCACTGTCATCACAAAATGTACGTTTTATCATAACGTATTACCGACTAAAAATATCATAAAAAAAAAACAAAAAAAAACAATTATTTATATGTATCAATAATGTTTGAAGTATATATTAAACCAAAAAGTATACAAAACTGTTGATACTGGGATTGGCAGTTTCAATTCTTGGATATAATATACACACCGTTTCAGTTCAGTTAGACGTCATAGTGATTTTATCATATTATCAATTGTTCTCTTCAAAAATATGTTAATGCCGTACTGTATCAGATTGATAATATCAGGAGTAATCACCATACTACGTTTGACACCCTTATTTCAGAATAGGTGACGCTACAGAATCTTAGATAATCGATCGAAAGCGTGTCCAGCCAGCTTGAAAAACCACTTTTCGCTGGTCTCTCAATCTCGGTAACGGAAGTGATTTTGACGACTTTTTGCATATCAACGGGCGTCACATAAATATGTGACAGGCATCAAGCTAAAAGTTTTGTGATACGTACAGTAGTTTAGTAGAAAAATGCAAAAAACTGTGTCCAGCCATCTTGAATTTACGTAAAAAACTTTTGGCTGGCACTTCCGAATCCCACATAACGGGAGCGTTTTCGAATATGGTTCCTTTACTAATACTTGGTGACGCAATGTGTGACAGTAATAACGTTTGATTTATGGCGTCACATGTAAGGGTTTACGAGATATCAATGAAAACTTAATGTATACTTGTGTCCAGCCATCTTGAACTCAGGCTGGCTGGACACATGTATCTCCGCTGCCTGATGATCTACGACCTTCAAAATGTTATCAAAATGTTGTGACGGGGACGATAATGATAACCTGAATTAGTGACGGAGAAACTTTGGGAAGTTTCAAAGATATTGATCATTTAAATTTTCCCATACAAACACTGTAGTAGGGTTACCAATATTGTAGGTTTTATGTAGGACAAAGTATATTTTAAGGTGTTTTCTTTAATGGACGAAAATCCGCGTATTGGTGATACTAATACGAACAACTGTAGATATTTAAATCAATAGAAGACAAAAGTGTAGATGGGGGGGGGGGGCGGCTTTAATGTTATTGATTATTTACGTGCAGATACCTATCTACTCTTTTTAGTAGATAATTATTGGTGTTTTTTTATGATAAGTACGTATGTAGATATTGTGCCAGGATAACAGACTAATGCTCTAAGGTATTTAAATGAAAAAATAATGTAATTCACGTTACTTACCAAGGACCTCGTTAAATGACAACGCGCTTAGCAAATATTGCACGTATTCCTTACAAATCGACGGAAGGCTCGAAATACCATTATGTATACTTTACTCTAAACGATTAAACGAAAACGGTTTACGCTGTCACAGCACTCACAGCCTCTGTGTACAAAACAAACTCAGTATCAGTGCATCAGTGTTGCCAACAAGACCGATATAGAATCTGCTAAAATTATGCCAATTGCTTTATAGAAATGCTAAAAAATCTGCTAACATTTTTCAGTGTCAAATGAAACGTAACATAGTTTTAACTTTATTTATTATTTAACAAAATATACAAATAAATATCGGGAACTCGAAACAAAAATCAAACATGGTAAATATCCCGTTTATGATATTAATAGTAATATACATACTGTTTTAATCGACTAAGTTCTCAAATACTCTTTCCATTATCATCAGCATTAGCATCAGGAGCGCCAACAATATTATACATAATAAAGGGTTTTTTTTTCTAAATGGAAATAATTGCTTACGCATTAATGTATTTTATTTTAAAATAATTTTATATGCTATATGCTAAACAACTAATAAGTTTGCTAAACAACATGAAAAAATGCTATTCTTATTCTTTATTGCACACATAAAATAACAAATATAAACACAAATTACAATAATAAAGTTTATGCTAAATTGGCACCACTGAGTGCAATGCACTTTGTTTTTTTTTGTTAGTGTTTTTAATTATTATTTAGAATTAACACATACTTCGCCTTTTTCTGCAGGAAAACCTTTTATTACCACGGAGAAATCAAATACAAAGCTGGCGTGGCTTGGCTGCTACCGGCCGATTAGTCGATTCAAAAGAAATCCTATAATTATGTAAAAAAATGGTCACCTCACAATTAATGGATGTTTGTATGGGAAAATTTAAATGATCAATATCTTTGAAACTACCCAAAGTTTCTCCGTCACTAATTCAGGTTATCATTATCGTCCCCGTCACAACATTTTGATAACATTTTGAAGGTCGTAGATCATCAGGCAGCGGAGATACACGTGTCCAGCCAGCCTGAGTTCAAGATGGCTGGACACAAGTATACATTAAGTTTTCATTGATATCTCGTAAACCCTTACATGTGACGCCATAAATCAAACGTTATTACTGTCACACATTGCGTCACCAAGTATTAGTAAAGGAACCATAATCGAAAACGCTCCCGTTATGTGGGATTCGGAAGTGCCAGCCAAAAGTTTTTTACGTAAATTCAAGATGGCTGGACACAGTTTTTTGCATTTTTCTACTAAACCACTGTACGTATCACAAAACTTTTAGCTTGATGCCTGTCACATATTTATGTGACGCCCGTTGATATGCAAAAAGTCGTCAAAATCACTTCCGTTACCGAGATTGAGAGACCAGCGAAAAGTGGTTTTTCAAGCTGGCTGGACACGCTTTCGATCGATTATCTATGATTCTGTAGCGTCACCTATTCTGAAATAAGGGTGTTTAGCCGTCACATAAAGTGCCCTATTGTCCTATTGTAAATGCGAGCAGTTTTGAAGTTTTGTCCAGCGGACCAGAGCCACATATCTATCGATGGTAAGAATGCCGTACAAAAATATATGACCAAAATGTACCCAGTCTACCTGTACTTTTGAATTCTCACCTGCACTCGGTTGGACAGCTTACAAGTGACGGCATAGTGCTGAATCTTATTATTTTAGGCTCCTATATCGTTCTAGATAGGTCACCTGGTGGTTCACATGACCCATAATTTTTTCAACACGGGCCAGTAGTCTATACCTCCTTGAACCTTCTCTTAAGATTCAAGATTCTTTATTAGCGTATCATTGCCAATTTAAATTGAGTCAGCCTAAAATTTGGCGACGAGTCGGGCACTTTCAGTAGCGTTCATCAGCTCCTGTGATGTGCAAGCTCCAAGAATTCATGCGATCTATATACTATCTATGCAAACTATACGATCCTTGAATATATGCCACTGTTACCTACAATACAAAAAACGTAACAACTGAAGAGAAAATGGAACTCAAAACCATATCGAATTGGAAGTAGAAACTTTGGTTTTTAGAAAATCTTTTGAACGAAAAGGAAAGAAATACCTCAATAAACGTATTCTGTTACAGTGTACTTCCCTGTAACGTAGTTCACTCTGCTATGCCGAATGAACAAATCACTGAAGATACAGCATTGTAAGTAATGGAGATTTAACTTCCTTAATGCAACATTTTAGTGGTTTTTATTCTAAAATCCACTTATTTATCGTAGACAAAAGTCAGAAGATGCAACGCGATGGAGAAGCTTCGTGGAATCCATCAGATCCAAACTGACTGTCAAGCAAGTTGTCGATGGAGTGCGTGGCGGGGGAGAGCTGTCCTTCGATTATCTTACCCTGATTATTACGGCTGAGTGAGTATTTGCCAGTATCATCATCACACTAAGCATAATTAGCTAATAACGTTTCCATTACGCTCTACAAGTCTTGTCACCGTAATAGTGAGTGTAATCCACCACGCGAGCCCATATGTGGTGCATATCGCAATTCTTCGAATTTTTGTTGAAATTTGTTTTCCCATCTGTTTTCCTAAAACCATTTTAAGAGCAGTGGTAATGAAATAAATTCTTGGAAATATTTTGAATCCACAACCTACAACTCAGAATGAGAACCACCATAGCTGATAAAAATGCTGACTCTTTAATATGGACCTAGCTGTGTGTAGATCTATAATAGCTACTGATTGTCTTAATCCGTGGTCTTAATCATATCTTAGGTTGACTGAGTGATCGCTAACTGCGATATGCATTTGTATGTCGTTGTCAACACAGCTAAACTTAGCTATCAATCAACTAGGTGTTTTCTGGCTATCGTTATTAATTGAAACATTTTGATAAGTAGGTACCTATAATTTACGAAGTTGGCACCATGACACATTTTATTACGATTCACTTTCATTTCCATTTTGATGCTATAAATAGATTTCTATTTATGTATTTCATAAATAAACTGTAAATTATGTTTCAGTTCCCTGGCTGCCTTAGGTCTTGTAGAAAACAATGCTTCGAATATTGTTGCAGCCATGTTGGTGTCTCCACTCATGGGACCCGTAATGTCTATCACATTCGGGGTCATCATATCAGATAGAAGCCTGGTCAGGAGTGGTTTCGAGAGTTTGGTCTTAGGGATGTTCCTTTCTCTCCTGTTTGGTTTCATATTTGGATTGATACTGGGGAGTACTGACATGCCTTGGGGGTTTGGGGACTGGCCTACTGAAGAAATGAAAGGACGGTAAGTGAATAGGTACCACAATATTTACAATTTTAAAAATGCAGGTGTTCTTCGTCAATATTGAAACATAAGTTTAAAGTTATTTTTTTAAGAAAAGTAGCCCCTAGGTAGTTTACTTAAAACAGTTTCAGGACCTTCGTCTTCAGAGTCCTAATATTATAAAACGTTTAAGTTGGTAAGTAAAACGATCATAGAACACTTTTGGGAATAAGTAACCGGTCATAATATATGAGTTTTTCGTGATTCTTCCATAAACTTTTAATTTTTAATTTAATTTGAAACTATTTATTACATCATGCATTCATAGGTTAAAATAATACAGCAACAATAACGCTCAATCTTTGGCTCAAGATTATGTGCGCTATTGGTTAAATAATATTAATTAATTAAAATAATATTAAATGGGTTACTCGCTAACAGTCTTTTGTCAGGAAGTGGGTCCACACATATGCCCTTCCTCTGTTATATAGATACCATCGGTGAAGTATGATTTTAATATATTTTTTATTTGACGAGCCTTTTTGTTTTCTAGCTTCTGAGCTGTTTCCTTTGGCAAATTGTTTAGTATGCTTGGAAGAGCATATGTCCAAACCCTCCTCCCGTATTCATTGTTGACTTTAGGCAGTTTATACAAAGGCAAGTACGACAGGTTACGAACAAAATTAGGTCTACTTATTTTCCTTAACTTACTCATGTTGCGTTCACAGTAATCAGAGGCTACAGCATATTTAACTTTATCGTATACATTCATCACTTTACAATGTTGGAATAGCTTATCATAATCAGGTTTTTTGAGTTTAATTTTATAAGGTTTAAATTTGAGTTTAATTTTAATGACGTACTTATATTTCTAGAGGTAATGTCCGGTCTCTTTGGATGGGTGTGCTTTGGGCTCTGACGTCAGGCACAGGAGTCGCACTGGCCTTGCTTCAAGGCAGTGCTGGACCGCTCATCGGTATAGCTATCTCGGCTTCTTTGTTACCACCCGTAGTAAATTGTGTAAGTTTCTTTACCTATTATGGCTTTTACTCCTCAATTTACTAAATGCTTTGATTGCCTCATAGTTATTCTATTGAATAGGTCGCAAGCCTAGCTGCTGATTATGGGTCTTCCTAGTTTGATCTGGTTTGATAAAATGCTGATTTTACCCTCTAACAATTTCATCCACTCCTACCAAATCCTTTACAAAACGATACGGGTGTGATAGTTTGAGCTACAGTTTTAGCAACTAGAAAGACTCCTTTATCTTTTTAGGGACTATACTGGGCATTGGCGTGCATATGGCTGCTTTACCCAGGAGTCAAGGTTCCGCATATAAAGGGAGAAGCTTACACTGGGAATTCATCCTATACGCCCTTATACCACGATTATCTTCCAATTGAGTTTGCAGTTAATGGTAAATATGAATGATCTTTTCTTAAATAGTCCTACTAGCCGCTAGTAGGACTATTTAAGAAAAGATCAAGAAAAGATCATTTTTTTACATTAAAAAAAAAAAATAAACAGTGGCCGTATGACATGAACAGGCAAAGCTAGTGCAATCGACAAGTCGAGGCCTATGTGAGTATAATCTATACTAATATTATAAAGCTGAAGAGTTTGTTTGTTTGTTTATTTGTTTGTTTGTTTGAACGCTGTAAACTCAGGAACTGCTGGTTGGAATTTTAAAATTCTTTTTGTGTTGGATAGTCCATTTATCGAGGAAGACTATAGACTATATAACATCACGCTACGGCTAATAGGAGCGGAGCATAAATGAAAAATGTTACAAAAACGGGAAAAGGAATTTCCTTTTTGAGAGCTTCCGCTGCGTGCGCTGCGAAAACGGTTTAAGTTACGCAAATATCATGTATGAAGGAATTGTTCCCCTTTAAAATTTCTAAAAAAAAGTTAAGATTGACTCACTGTAACCTTTTTTTACTATTAAACTGTTAGGTTAAAAATAATTATTTTTTGCGAAGCTTATTTAACCCATAATATGGTATTAATCTATATCTAAATAAATGTGTTTGTTAGAAGGAAAATTTAATATAGAATATTTGTGCCCTTTACTCTAAACAGTTTACACAAATATCTTAGAAGATATCGCAATGTAAAAATATCCGCGCGGCAAAATAATTCGCGCGTCGCAATGTAGGGAGATTCTTTTCGGGAAATTCAAATTCAAAATATTTACTGCATCATAATGTTTACAAGTAGGTACAGAGTGTTATCGTAGGTATATGTATTTAACAGTAAGAGATACCTATAGTAATTCACACTTTAATATAATCTAAGCTAATCTAAACCATATAAACTATTATAATAAAGAAGAAATATAAGATTTTTGTTTGTTACGATTTAGCTTAATTTATGTCGGATAGTCGATATATCGAGAAAGGTTCTAAGCTATATTTTTTGTGACTGAGACGAAGTTGCGTGGGTCAGCTAGTTAATAATATTATGTGATTTATTGCAAGGTTGTACCGACACCTAATCATATTTGTAAAGTTAATAACGGTTTTTAAAAACCTCAACACGCTATGAAATGAAACTCTACTACACTTAAGCAAGATAAGTCAAAGTTTGCCGCACAGATCCTAGCTAAAAGAAGTTACCTACTGCTGACAGCAGAACTACTCTTAACCCCTTTCTTTTTACCACAGGCATAGTAAGCTGTTGTCTAACAATAGTGAACGTTATCTGCATATTCATAACGGCCATAATATTCCTGAAGATCAAGGAAGTGGCGGCACCGTACACTTCCAGTCCGGACCTGAGACGGTTTTGGGAGACGGACATCAAAGTGGCGAGGGAAGCTAACAGGGCCAACTTGCATAAGGCGGAAGATGACGAACGGGCTGAGTAAGAACTTATTATACTAGCTGAGATGATACCGGAAAAAGAATGTCCTAGAACCAAAAAGACGTTTAAAATCTAAAAACCCGTACCGGGGCCGCGTAGTGAGTTACTGCATCCTATGCGTAATGCAGCCCTAGCCCTACTCTTAAAGAAGGACCCTGCGACTAGGTGTGGTGACATTATAAACTAATTATACTTAGGCAGGTATACTAACCGACTAACAGTTTTTTCGCTTAATAGGGGATCGGATAAAAATAAACTAATTAGTCCGTCAGATAGATTTCCAAAAATTATTGGACACGTTTTTTTTCTTTTTTCACGTAAACTTAAAATGAAGACGATACAGTGCTTCGAAAACTCGTGTGACGTCATATGATAGTACATTTTGACGACACAAGTGACGTTTCAAGCCCCACTCCAAGATCTTTGACGCGTTTTATCTTCGTCATTTTTTATTGATTTGATAAAACAAAAAACACGTACTTATTCAATATTTTTCGATAATCTAACTTACGGACTAAACAGAATCATATTATTTTGACCCAGTCCGATCCCCTATTCTTGATTCAATCCTGTCACTATCGCTCCTTTTAACATTCGGTAAAGTAAATCTTATGCACATCGTTAATTTCCCGTTAATTGTCTAACTTAACTTTGCTGTCTGATAGAGAATTATGTACATGCACTAAGCAGTGACGTATTTTATGGCAGTTTGCTAATATATTATCACATTTATCATAACTCTTTTCTGCTAATATTTTTGCGACTGTTTTCTAATTTGCGAGGAAGGTCTCGTTAATGCGGGTCAGATGTCAAATGTAGTAAATAAGATGATAGCGACTTAGTTTATAGTACATCAACTTACATAAAATTTTTAGTTCAATTTTTTCTCCACCTCGGAAAAATTTGATCGAGATGTCATTGGATTCGGAATAACGCGTGGAACAGGTATTTTTTGAAAACATCATGAACCGCTTGCAAAAGTTATAAAAACAATTATTAACTGAAACCAAAAAAAATGGAGTTTGGTTTTAAGCAAATATCTCTAATCCAGTTTGACATTTTTCAAATTTGAAGAAAGATTAAAAATGAAGAGGAAACGTAATAAAAAGGTTCAACTCCCGGAACTGTAGCATCAATATTTATATCTTTCCCAGAGAGTTGAAAATACTACCTAATATTAATAATAGGTCTTTACCTATGTAATTGGAGATTCTATAACCGGCATTTTCAGATTTAATTATCTGTGGATTGGCGCGTAATTCGAAATTCAAGTAAAGGTCATTGGGCAACTAAGTATGGAACCTATACCCATAGCCTACAGAAAAAAAAATTGGTAGGATCTTTAGATAAACGTCTCTAGTTTACGAATATATATGTCGCATTAACGCAGATACCGGGAAAAAACCATTAATCTAAAAAATAAAAAAACAGTGATTATGTTAATTATAACAAGACTTAGTACATTTTATTGGTTTCTTGATAGTAAACATGATTTGAAAAAAAAATACAAACAACGAAACAAGTATAGAAGAGTTTTTAAGTTTTTAACCGACTTCAAAAAAGAAGGAGGTTATTTTTTATGTATGTTACCTGATTTCTCCCCCATTTGTGGACCGATTCTCAAAATTCTTTTTTTATTTGAAAAAGTAAACTCCTGAGATGGTCCCATTTTAATTTGGTGAAGATCTGGTGCTGATCTTCGGAGATATACAATGGAACTCTTCAAAAATAGACGGCAAATCTGTCGTAATTGCTGGAATCGCTTGGATGTTTATTGAATATACATTATCATGACGAAACATCACGCCTGTATGCTCTGAGGGGGTATGCAGATGTGTACAATACACATTTTTTTAATGTATTTTCACCGATTTCTCCCCCATTTTTGGAAGAGTACTTTCTGAAAGTGGTTCCATTTCAATTTGGTGAAGATCTGATGAAGATCTTCGGAGATAGGCAACGGAACTCCTCAATAAATGATAGCAAATGGACTGGGATTGCTGAAATCTCATGTCTGTCTATTGTTTACACCAGTTCATAACATAACATCACGCTGGTACGTTGTGAAGGGGTAAGCACATGTGAACCATTAAAAAGTGAAAAATAAAAACTTTTTTACAAAAAATAAAACCGACTTCAACTTTCGACATGATCAATGCCCACAGAAATAATTGTATCGTTTAATAACGCCGCAGGCGTATCTAATTGATCTTGATGTCGGGCCCAAGACAAAAAACCAGGGCCGGACGCGAGAGGTTTCCGCCGCCGATCGCCACTACGAGAACACGGCGGGGCTCCGCCCAAGCAGGGCACATCTCCACAGTGTGCTCCACCGTGTCCTCCGGCCGATCCTCGCAGTGGAAGCATCCGGGCGTTTCCTTCCCGCCTGATTCGGTGCAGGTACCTCCCGGAACATCCGTGTCCGGTGAGGACCTGCGTCAGACGGAAGGTGAGGGCACCGTGGCGCCTCTCTAGCCACTCCTCAAAGAGGGGACTTACCGCCACTATCATGGCATGCCCTGCACGGGGTTGCGACAGTCGCTGTCTCCATGCCGCCATGAGATCACACCGGGAGGTCCTTCGCAGAGCGGCAATTTGCCGCGGCAACGGAGTGACCCCCCGGTGTAGCGCCTCCGCGCGCCATTCACGCAGGCGCGCGAGTACTATCGCCTCCAGATCCCATGGTGGCAATCCGGCAAGGAGGTTCGCCACCTCGCGGGAGATCGTGCGGTACCCACGGACTAGCCTAACGGCCAGCACCTTTTGGGGCGCGTTCAAGTAGTGGGCGGCCCGCTTCGTCAAAGCACGCGCCCACACCGGGGCCCCGTAGAGGGCCATGGACCGCACGATCCCCGCATAGAGCCTCCGGCAGGAGGCGTTTGGCCCCCCCAAATTGGGTAAGAGCCACCTGAAGGCAGCCCCAGCCCACTCCAGTCTGGGAGCCAAACGTCGGAAGTGCTCCACGAAGTTCCACCGGCTGTCGAGGACAAGCCCTAGTACCTACTTCAAAGTACACTCGACGCCGATGGGAACCCCTCCCACCGTTAGCTGGGATCCCGACGGCAGCAGTTACCCACGTCCATGGAAGCCCATGGCCTCCGACTTGTGAAGTGCCACCTCGAGACCCAGCTGCCGGATCCTCTCGACGACTATCGCAACCCCGCGCGTCATCGTTTCGGCCGCCGCCTCGTACGACCCCTCCTGTGCCAGCACCAGCGTATCGTCCGCGTAGCAGACGACGCTGACGCGAGCGCTTCTTTTGTTTATTTAACAGAATGCTTCACTGAAATTGTTTTATCTATACATTTATTATCTATTTTTTATTCATCTATAACATTTTATTCCCATGGTTTAAAAAAAAAAAAACCATCTTAAATTTAGTGTAGGTTAATACTTAACAATATAAAACTAATTTGGTTTTTGTAGGAAGACTATCGTTAACTGGGTCAGATTCTGCCCCATGACCTTTTATTCGAAAGACGTGTTATTTTAATTTCAAATTCAGTCATTTGTTTTTTGATAGTTTTTTGTTTTTGTGACATTGTGGTAGTTTTTGGCGCCATGGATAAACTGCTAATTCGTACAATTTTCGAATATGAGTTCATACGTAGAAATACCGCTGCGCAAACAACACGAAACATTAACGACGTGTACGGGCTTAACACTGCTTGCATAAGTGCGGTCCATTACTGGTTCAATCGTTTTTAATCTGGAAATTTTGAGTCGAAGAACGAGCCTCGCGGTTGGCGGGTAAACATTGTCGACAACGACGAATTGAAGGCGATAGTGGAAGCATATCCAACTCAATCTAAGGCTGAGCTTACTGCAGGCCTTGGAGTTAGTGTCAAAACACCATTGAGGCACTAGCGTCAAATTGGAAAGATAAAAAATCTAGATAAGTGCGTGCCACGCGAACTAAGCGACCCACAGCGAGATTTACGCGTCGAAGCATGCATAGCACTACTGAATCGGCACAGAAACCATGAAATTCTTAATCAAATTGTTACCTGCGATGAAAAGTGGACGACCTGTACGACAACCGTAAGCGTTCGTCTCAGTGGGTGGACCCGGGTACATCACCTAATCAGTGCGCTGCAAAAAAGATTACTCATAGGAAGATGATGGTGACTGTCTGGTGGACCAGTGATGGACTTGTACACCACAGCTTCTTACCGAATGGCACAACAGTGACGGCAGATGTCTATTAGGCAGAAGCTCGCAATTCAACAACTAAGACTGGTCAATCGTTCTTCCCCATTGCTTCTCCACGACAACGCGCGAGCTCACACTTCACGAAAGACCATCGCAAAGCTACAAGAGTTACAGCTGGAAGCTCTCCGTCACCCACCGTACTCACCGGACGTTGCCCCAACAGATTTCAACTTTTTTCAAAATTTAGACATTTTTTAAGTGGTAAAAAATTCGACTCCCGAGAGGCAGTACAAAACGCTTTCGCTGACTTCATCGCCTCCCGTCCGGCAGACTTCTACAGTAAAGGGATAAACAAACTGCCATCAAAAGGGCAAAATTGTATAGATCATTTGGGCCAGTCATCATTTCAGCCAAAAGACGTCCACTGCTGGACATAGGCCTCCCCCAGGCGTCGCCACATTGACCGGTCCCGTGCGTCTCTCATCCAGCGGGTTCCTGCAACCTTGACCAGGTCATCGGTCCACCTAGTGGGAGGCCTTCCAACGCAACGTCTTCCGGTTCGCGGTCGCCATTCCAGAACTTTTCGGCCCCATCGGCCATCCGTTCTGCGAGCAATGTGCCCTGCCCATTGCCACTTAAGTCTGGCGATTCTTCGGGCTACGTCGGTAACCTTGGTTCTCATGCGGATGTCCTCATTTCTGATTCGAGCCAGTACCTACTTTGATTAGCTGAAATAAAAAAATTACCATAATTTTTATATTTTAAAATTCTCATACAAATCTCCAATTTCATAGGTAAAGACCTAATACTATAAACGGGATATTTACCATGTTTTTTTATTGTTTCGAGTTCCCGACATTTCGGCGCTGTTACAAGCACCAAACAATAAGAAAACATGGTAAATATCCCGTAGTATCAATAGTAATGTCAGTGACCATGTCAGTTTAAAAACTTATAGTTGAAAATACGGCTAAAAACGGGGATCAAATAAGAGATTTTTTTCCTTTTTTGGAGCTATTTCTGAAAGTTCTCAGAAGAGTCGTAGGTACTTGTAAGTACGACCGAAAACGGGGACTCTGGCTTTCGTAAGTTCCGCTCACTCTCGACCTTTCATGAATGAAATTTAAACTTATTACTTAAGTAAATATGCAAGTTAAGAATTGAAAAAATTCAGGCTGCTACTGCTACCTACTAGATAGACGAATGAACAATATCCGCGGTTAAACATTTTTTTTTTATTCGTAATTTTATTGCGTGATTTATGACAATCACTCACCTCCTCAGCAAAGAGCGAGTTTCCAGTACCTACCATAAAATATGATGTAATTTTAACTCTTAGTGCCCTGACCAAAATTTTAAATCCTACAGATATTTAAGTACCTACCTATTCATGTAACCACCCAGTAGTACCTTAGACGAAAGTCATAAAGCTATCTTTCTCTTAAATAGATTGGTGCTGGAAGACCTCAATCAAGAAATGGAGGAAGATATAAAAGAGAAGTTAGAAGCAGCTGTGGAAGAAGCATTGGACGATGAGACTTACAGGAAAGTGAAGAGAATGAGCTATCAGAGCCACAACGCTGACGAGGTAGGAACCTAACTTTTAACCTCCCATTCGCTTGAGTTTGCTCAGAACGCCAAACTCAAGCATGAGACTCGTGTATGAAAGGATCTTCCGATTCTTCCGATTATTTTTTCGAAAGACGTCTTGCAATAATAATTGCACATTTTTACTTACACTCGATATTTTTACTTAATATTTTTAACGTGAAATGTAATGTTTTAAGTATCTGCCAATACGTTTTTTACGAGTCTGCGCTGAACCTTATCTCCATGCAACGATATCAAAATAGCATGTGATGTGGTGCGATGCGCACGCGACCTTCGGAGATTATTCAGAGTTAGATAAGTTTTAAACAAAACATTCTAAGCAATAGATTCTTCAATTTTATTAAGCAGTATTTTTACATGATCTTTAAACCCGTTTTTTTAATATCACGGACATAGATTAACAACCAAAATAGCCTGTAGCCATTGAGGTATAATGTACTACGTACTAGAGAAGCTATTTCAAACAAAAAATGTGCGCGCACTTGATGACAGCGGGGCGGGCGGGGGGTGTCATGTTCTCATAGATTACTATCAATACGTGCAGATGCGACATAATGTTATTATTCTGCCTACTTGATATTGTACCTATGTACTTAGAAAATAAATAAAAAATTACTTAAACTGTAACAATAATTTTTATTTTATCTGTGATTGAATGTAATGGCTGATTCAGTGAATGTTAATTCAAATTTGCAAATACTTCTTTTCTAATTAAATGCTTTACGGTGTTTACGGACATATAACTAAAATCACATTTTAGGGCAAGACCACTTTGCCGTATTAAATTACGTACCTATGATAGATGTGTGAAGTGGAAGTTTATATTATAGTCAAACTATCAATGCAATCTTCACATTTTAACTTTTTTATTAATTGTCTTGATACATAAGCAAATATTATACAACCTACTTCGCATGTAGAGGATTCGTGGCCAAGCATTGAATACCTACGTCGATAGTGTCTGGTCTGAGCATTTTATTCTTTGACATTCACGTAAAAATGGCCGCCGCGTTGACGTATTGCAATGGAAAAAATATAATTAAATTAAGTGTGTATTAAAGATAATAGTTATATTTACTGGTGAAAAGTCACTCCTTGACTTTTACTTATATTTATTGAATTATTTCTACAGTATCTAAATGCACACGAAGGCATAATTTAGACAATAAAACTTCACTCAAATATGTCATGTCGCAGCAACCGCTCGGCATAGACTGGCGAAGTGGCGACGGTGCGGCACGATCGCCGCAGTTGAACGAGACAAAGTAGGAATTTACGGTGTCTTCTCTAGTACGTTAGTACTTATATCTCGATGCCTGTAGCTGACCGGTCACCGGTCACCTAAATATGACTTAGATTCTAAGTAATATTTAAATTGACTAAAAACATTTACAACTCGACTCAGTCACGAATATTCACGATCGTGATTTGTGAAGCAAATATCACAAAACCGAGGTTGGTTTACATTATCTAACGGGAAAACCAATTTGGTCATGGCCGGTCTAATTATATTTTAATGTTACAGGTTTTCCACTCAATCGGTCTATCGAAGACACCTATCGCGTTGCTGTCTAGCCAGCTAAACTCCGGGGTTAGCACTCCCACTGGGCCCAAACCTTCGAATGTAGATGACATAGCAGCATTGGATAAGCTGTTAACTTCGTTACTTGGCTTAAAAGACAGCAAGCGAGGCAGATCATTTATTTCAAACCGTGGTACTCCAAGATCGAGCCGAATCCCAAGGAATGCACCAGACACGTTTGGCCACGGTCATAGAAGGCGATCAGAGTCGTGGCCAGAGAGGATATTCGAGGATTCTGTAGTTCGGAGCGTCATCAGCAACCTGCGAGCTAGCAAGAGAAGTTCGCAGATGGAAGAAGCTTTTATGACGCCTAAATAGATTCTGACGACAAACCCAGTACAATATTATTTAGTAATAACCTATCTACTTAGTACACACGGCTACACGTCAAGCTATACACTTCCAGTTTACGCTGATCTCGCATTTACGGAAGTCCTTTATAAAGCGTCGTGGCAGAGACTGGGGGCAGTGAAGAGGACATCACTTCACGGATCGCCAAAGCCCGAGCTACTTTCGCGCAGCTGAGACCTGTTTGGCAGTCGCGGAAACTGACCCGAAGGATCAAACTTAAGATATTCGGGTCCAATGTAAAATCCGTGCTGCTTTATGGGTGCGAGACGTGGAAGGTAACAAAGGTCATCTCACGTCAAATTCAAGTCTTCGTTAACCGCTGTCTTCGTCGCATTCTCGGTATTTACTGGCCCGAGATCATCTCCAACCTAGAACTCTTGGAGAAATGCCACGAGAGCCCGATCGACCTCCAGATCAAGCGTCGCAAGTGGAGATGGATTGGCCACACGCTCCGAAGGGACCCCGAACGAACACATACCCAAACAAGCTTTGGACTGGAATCCCCAAGGGAAAAGAAAGCGTGGCCGTCCTCGTCAAACCTGGCGTCGCACGCACCGTGTTGGCAGAAGCGGCGAACATCGGAATGACGTGGAGTGAGATGAAACGTGAAGCTCAAGACCGATCGCGATGGAGGACATCTATCGACGCCCTCTGCCCCATCTAGGGGACATAGGACATTAAGTCAAGTTTATAATGCGAGACCAGCTTATACTGGAAATGTATAGCTTGATGTGTAGCCGTGTGTACCTACCTAATATTAAAATTTATAGAATAGAAACATGAACTGGTATGAATTTCTTTGTATTTTTTGTCTAAGTCTAACATACCATTCCACTCACCCATGCTTTACAGTAATGATCATTGCTGTCAACGACCTACCGCACATATTAATATAATAGTTAGGGTAGCCTGAGAAATTCATTTCTAACGTTTTTTGATTTTCCGGTCAGTGTCAGACTGTATGCTGAACAAAATATGTTTTGCAGCCGTAGTGAAAAGAGTTTCATTAGTTTACATTTTACAACCGGAATCAACGACGGGTAGAAGAAAGGTAGGTACAGTGCGATCAAATTATCTTGGCAGCTCCGAACTTCGTGCAGGTCATTTTGTTACAACGAATGTATAAAAGTGTTATGATATTTTATTTTATTTGTATTTCTCACTGTTTAAATTAGATATTTTCTGATCGTTTATGTATTGGTTTATCTGGCAATAACAGTTTTATTCCCAAGTTTACATGCGTAAAATTTCGCAAAGCCTATGTTCAGAGCTGCCAAGATAATTTGATCGCACTGTACCTACCTACCTTCTCAACAAAAACCAAATGTAACAAAAATACTCTTGAATACTTGAATATGTCGATTTATTTTGCAATCAATAAATACACAATAAAAAAACTTACCTACATAATATGCTTAAAAAAACAATTATTAATAATTACCTATTTTTGTACGTAGGTAAACGTTTTATCACAGCAAAGCTTAAGTCGAGGTATATAATACGGGTCCCCTACGTTGTTTCGAACGCCGCTGTTGCGACGCACGCTGTTGCGAATATTTTTTCCACTGCCTCACAGGTTCGAAAGCTCATGGACTCGAATGAAGTAGTCGCGAAAGACGCTGTTTCGAAAAACCTTTTCACTGCCTCATACGCTCGAATGCTTGTGATTTCGGTAATAGAAAGGGGTGAAAGGCATAGTATAGATTTGATTTAAAGATTCTATTACTTCCTGCCTACTTCTGTTCTCCTGGTAGTTTGTGGGACTTTACTAAATCAGATATTTAAAAAAAAACATTCCAGTTTTCAATACCTCCTTCCTATTTCTGTTCTCCTGGTAGTTTGTGGGTCTTTACTACGTATACCACTTATACGTATACCACTACTACAGAGGAGCTCGTGGCTTAATAAGAACTGCCACTCGGGTCGATCTTTAGGTAAAGCTGTGCTTGCCTAGGTCGGTCTGTGGATGGGTGACCGCCCGACATACCGAGTTTCCTCCGTGCCTCGGAAAGCACGTTAAGCTGTTGGTCCCGGCTGCCATAGGTATATATAGATCTTTGGCAGTCGTTACAGGTAGTCAGTGACCTGAAATTCTGACATCCAGTCTTACCAAAGGGTATTGTATTACCTAGTATTAACTGGGTTGTGGAGGTCAGATAGGCAGTAGCTCCATGTAAAATACTGGTATTCAGCTGCATCCGGTTAGGCTGGAAGCCGACCCCAATATAGTTGGGAAAACAAATAAAGAATCTGAATCTGAATCTGAAAAGGCTAGGCAGATGATGATGACTACGTATACCACTTAGGTATCTAGACAATTTTTTATAAAGATCAGTCTTAGATTTGTCATAGAAAATGTGAAACATGTACCTACAGTTGAGGTACTAATATTTCTGATTGTTACTTTGTTAATAATAATATTAAATGATGATGTTGACATCGAATTTGTTGATTAAATAAATTTAATTACTGCTTAAATATTTTTCTGTACACTTTATGACTAATTAATCGAAATCACAAGCATTCGAGCGTATGAGGCAGTGAAAACGTTTTTCGAAACAGCGTCTTTCGCGACTACTTCATTCGAGTCCATGAGCTTTCGAACCTGTGAGGCAGTGGAAAAAATATTCGCAACAGCGTGCGTCGCAACAGCGGCGTTCGAAACAACGTAGGGGACCCATATAATACAAACAATTTAGAAGATCTACTACCTACACCATCAGTGTAGATAATATTGACGCTAAGTGCCATTTTAAACCTATTTGAACTTGACTAATACAATCTTGATTTAATTATGCTAGTAGGGGGGCCTTCGTCAAGATTTAGTAGTGATCTTATTTGCAATAACTTCAGACCCAGTTTTCATTGGTTTAGCATGTTTGACTTGAGAGGTGTAGACATCGTAGCCCAATGATATCGTGTTGTCATAAAGCACTCTGTATCTCGTCGGAAGGAAATAGAAATTAATTATTTGAGCAGGTGGCCACACCATCCACTCCGCGCGGTACAATCTGATAAACTTATCTTTCACCTCTTCCTTGAAATTTTCAATTGGATCAGGTTCAAACAGGGCAAGGCTTCCAAATAATGTGACTATCATTACAGGCGAAAATATAAATTGATCAAGGAACAATTTCTTTGCAACCATATCTACAGTTTTTCCTATTATAAACTTATCTAACACTTTATACCAGTGGTGACATAGTATACCCACTGCGACGCCAGAGAACGCCATATGTGAGCATCTCTTAAAATCATAATGAGTTTGTTCTTTTATGTATATTTCGTAAGTCTGTTCCATTAGATCACCTACCGACGATAAACTTAACGATATGGTAACATTTGTATAAAATAAATATTTTTCACTAAAAGCTACTTTTATAAATTTCCTAAAATTTGGTATTGCAGGTGTTCTCCTTACGTTTGCAGCTAAATTTCTCCAGGTGGAAATTAGTATTTTCATTATCTGTAAAGAAAGAAATTACGTTTAAAAAAAGTGGCTGAAGGGAAAGACAACAAGATGGTCAAGATGGTTTGTTTCTGCCTGACAGACACAGCAAAGTGGTAGTGTCAGGCAGAAAATGTGTGGGAATTTTTGGTTTACTGTCGTATTTAAGTAATATTGTATGCAGCAACCTTGTACTCTATAGCTAACTATAGAGTAAATGGTTGCTGCATCAGTGATCAAAATGAGCCGCCTTTCGTTCTCTTATTGGTGAATCTGTACTGAGGTGCATATTTCCCTATCCATGGTAACCTTGCCTCATAGGCAAGGCTATTTATGTTGTTACAGTTTCACTGAATGCATCAAGCTGGAGCTTCTTCTATTTTTTATGTCTAAAAGTAGCAGTATGATGACCTACTTTCTCCTTGCAATAAGGATCATTATGTCACTGCCAACCTAACCCACTCAAGTATGCATTGAGCACCAAATGTCGCCCAAAAACTATCTCTAGAAAGCTAGTTGCAAACTACATTAACAATAACTAAAAATTACTTATGAAACAGAAACTTTAGTTACAGAAACAATTTATTGTCAAAATATTTATTACAAAAATGTTACAAAAATACAGGAATGTAAAATCTTTATTTTGGACTCAGGTCAGGTATTTTTTTTTTTTCTATTCCAGTTTTTTCTTTTTTTCTTTTGCTTCTCGCTTTGAATGCTTTACATGAGAAGTAAATATATCATAGCCCAGAGATATCATGTTATCATATGCTACTCTATATTTAGTTGGTAAGAAATAAAAGTTTATTATTTGTGCAGGTGGCCACACCACCCATTCAGCTTTATAAAGAGTCCAAAACTTAGTTTGAACTTCATGAGTAAAGTTATCTATAGGGTCATCTTCAAATATTGCTACTGTGGCAAAGAAAGACAGAATTACTATAGGAGAACAGATAAACTGATCCAGGGCTAATTTTTTTAGAACCATGTCAAAAGTTCTACCAATTATAATTCTATCAAGCAGGATATACCAATGATGGCATATGACTCCTGCTGTGCTCCCTGAGAATGCCATATGAGCAGTGCGCTTGAAATCATACATATTATTCCTCCCTTTATGAATTGAATAAGTCTGTTCTAACAAGTCTCCAGTAGTTGATATTCCCATGGATATCATAATATTAGTGTAAAGCAGATTCTTGGGATGAAATGCCCGATCTAGGGCTTGTTTATATGAATCATAAATTTGGGAAAAGATTCTTCTTATTCCCATAATTAGTAAATCATCTAAAACAAATAAGTAGAATTGATATAATTAATCTATTTGTTTACAATATTTTCTAAATACTGAATAATACCTTTAATGGCTAACACTATTTTCGTAACAAAAACCCCCTAAGACGACCCACTGACCAAAACAAAGATTAAATATTAATATTACATTACTTATTATATTTTTTCCATAATCTATCCCACAGTGAATACTATAAACATTGTTTTCAAATGATTTCAAACTGTTCTTTATCCTGTTGACAAAACATTTATTTTGTTTGTTCACAAGTTTGTAGAATTTGTTAAACAAGTGTACAAGTTGTGTATTCAATGTAACCAATGGTCATGAGTTAATGACAACTTTAAACCTAAAAATAAATAAAGACTAGTTTTTACTGGGAAAGAACTCTGACTGCAACGTTAGTAGCTTCTAATCCGCCCCTAAGACGACCCACTGACCCTTAATGTTCTTAAAATATCACTATTAATTTAAAAATCTCCTTAAAATAAATATTATGAAAAATTATACTTACATTTTGAAGTGGTGACGTAAATAAACAACAATATTAAATTGATATAATTTCCATAACAGAAATCAAAACTTCTAACGTACAATTTTATTTGTTACAGTGTTACGTAACGACGCTGAAATTAATTTACCTTATTTTTTTTGGTAAATTCTAACCTCAAAAAACTCAAACATGAAATCTCCCCTTACAACCATGCTGACAAGTGTCAGCTTTCAGCAAAAAGTGACACTTGACAGTGACAATAGCGTCCCCATCAAGGTCCCCATGTAATCTTTGGCGCCCATGGCCCATGCCCACGGACAATAGAACATTTTTACCAGTGCATGGATGTCGATATTATACATATTACTTGTTTGTATTTAGATGGTTTGGTTTAGTCATGTCTAAACCATTTAAATACTACTCGTTTCAATTTTTGTAGACCGCTACGTTCTCGTATATCCATTTATTTTGCTGGATAGGCTTTCACTCTACTTTTCATTCTTTAATCTTTACAAAAGGAGACTACTACTTCCATGCTTGCTAATTCTTACTAAGAAAGACGTACTAATTCCATGCTTGACCGACGTAATATCTGTAAGTAGTCTGTGGTGTGGTCACTACTCTATAATCTATTATAATATTTAGAGATGGGTAACTAGCCGAAATTTCAATAGCTTAGCTAGCCAGCTATTTGTGGTAGAATAGCCGGCTAGCTAGCCAGCTATTTGGCTACTTGGCTATTGACCAATAACAACTAGCCCTCGCTAGCGGTGCAGCGGCGCGCGGCGTAGCTAGATCAAGATCAACTGCACAGCAATTCGAGTTCGATCCTCACCCCGGCAACATAAATAATAATAAGTTTGGAAAATTCATGATTTCGTTTTTCATTTACTTTTTATTTTATTTCCTAATTTTTTTAAAAGAAATGACTTCTCGTAGGTCGTACGTATTCTAACTATCGTATTTCGTAAATTCTACACTAAACGATGAAATTACTAAGTATAATGCCCTCTCTTTCCCTCATCTATTTTGTGACTATTGTGAGAAAGAGATGTGCGATGCGAGTGAAGTTCGCACTCGCGCGTCTCACACTCACACTACTCAGTGCAGTAAGCACGCACACAGCTAGTCAGCTAACGGCTACTCCAGCTAGCCGGCTACCGAATATCGGGACGGCTACCGGCTACGGCAACGTAGCGCGTATTAGTTATAATATACTCTGTGGCGACTATCCGCTGTGCCATCTAGCCAGTAGCCAGCCAGTAGCCAATAGCTAGCTACCGTGTTGACGGATATCATAGCCGTAGTTATTTCATTAATAGCCGTTATTTGGCTAGTTATTGGAATAGCTACCCATCTCTAATAATATTGATGGCATTTAAGCCGTGTGTAGAAAGAAATTCGCGTCTTGATTGACTGTTGTAACTAATAATAAGAAATTTTGAGGCTTTTTAAAAACTAAAGAACATCCACAATGGCAGGTAAACAAAGACAGACGAATTCTGAAAGTGGAACGTGAATTTCATAGATATTTTTAATTCATGGCTTAGCCGGGAATTGACGGAGATAAATCGCAGCTATAACTTGTTTATTGGGCAAACACACTACTGTTTATAATCATCGTAATTATAATACATGCGGCTATGACCACGTAAAGTTTAGATGCTTTAATACTTTTCTTGCTTTTCAGACAAATTAACCCTGGATAGACATGCTATGAAAGACCGGTCAACGTCTCATCTTCGTATCTATGTCGGCGGTTTACAAGAGTCCGCAAATCTTGACGACATATATGATCACTTCATACAATTCGGACAAATTAACGGCATTGTTATAAACAGAAACTTTGGATTTGTACAGTTCGAGGACGAGGCTAGTGCCCAGGCAGCAATAACCAAAGGAAATGGAAGTATGTTCCAGGGTAAAAGTCTTAACGTTAAAACCGCACAGACGAACCTAACTATTGAAAAAAGGTAAGCCACATACTGCCAACTATGAATAAAAACGTAACGGGTACATTGATAAACAATCACTATGGGGTAAAAAAGTGGGTCAGGGAGTCACTGTGAGCCACGTTTACCTGTATTGCTCTATCAACTTTGGCCGAGTTCTGATCAAGTTTATTCAAACTTACTTTAAATATCAAAATCATAACAATGTGCTACTAAATCACAATTGCTGCAAAACAATTAATTAACAGTATGATATGGGCATTATTTATTTGTAAGCTGACAGGACTGTTGTGCTGGAGTGGAGAAGAGATGTGGATTTCAAGCCATGTGATTGGTGAATCTTGGCACAACTCGTCTCTGCTCTGTTCCGCTCAGCTTCAGTGGCACCGCAGCCTTACACTGACCTTATTAACTATAACAAAAAAATAATTGTTGAACCGATTTTTAATAATGTATTTAGTGCTCACTACACTTTGTTTTTTTTTTTTTTTTTGCCTATATTGTCCCACACTGGGCAAAGGCCTCCCCCATAGTCTTCCATTCTTCTCTCCGTGCGGCTTTCTCCGGCCAATCTTGTGAAAAGCCTCTAAGTCGTCACGCCAGTGTTTTCTAGGCCTCCCTCGGCGATGACGCCCGTCCTCTGGCACCCACTGCGTGACGACCCTAGCCCATCGGTCCTGATGCATTCTGCAGACATGGCCCGCCCAATCCCACTTTAACCCAGCAGTCTTGTTACCCACATAAGCAATTCCTGTTTTTGAGCGTATTGTGGTATTTCGAATTTGGTCGCTGAGCTTGATACCCAATACGCTACAGTCCATCGCTCTTTGGCAAACCTTGAGTTTGGACTTTTGTGACTCGGTCAGGGACCAAGTTTGGTTAGGATGGGCAGAATGCACATGTTGATGAGTTTGCGCTTCAGGGATAGAGGTAAGTCACCCTTCATCAGCGACTTCATGGACCAGTAGCTCTTCCACGCGATCTCGACACGGCGGGCGATTTCTCTGTCTTGCCTGTTTTCGAAGAAAACTAGCTGGCCCAAATAAATGTACTCATCGACGTAGTTGATTTCTTGCCCATCTACCTTAACCCTACTTTTTGTGCTGTTGGTCATGACTTGAGTCTTTGACTGGTTCATCATTAGTCCAACCTCAAGGCTTGCTGTGCTCACATCTTGGAGCATCTTTTGTAAGTCAGTAGCAGTCACTACACTCAATACACTAAATCTCATGCAGTTGCATGGAACTGGTGTACTTCTGGTCATCTCAATAAAGTATGCTTTGAAAACTTTTACACCTGCACCTTTTAGCTCTAATCACACTATAAAAACTATTTTAGAATGCAGAAGTGAGCATCCACCTGCTTGTGCGAGTTTCAGTGTATGCAATAAAACATCTTACAAGTCCTAAATTAAATAGCAACAGTACAACAGTAGTAGTACCTAACAATTCACAGTCATCATCATTTACAATTTTTTTTATTTTATACTATTTCTTTTAACAGACATGAAGGTCAAATGCATCAGTCAGAGCCCGCAGGAGTAGGCGTTAATGATAGCCAAGCTATGTCCACTGGTGACGATGGGAATGAGGACCTTTATGATAATTTCGGAAACTATGTTGGAGATCAGCAGAGTAAGTGATTTTTCTATAACATTTGTACTATTATTTTAAATGTGAAAGTAACTGTTTGACAGTTATGTTTTCACACCCTAAGTGCGTGTTCACGTACACGCGACGCGACGCGCGGCGCGACCTGCGACGCGACGAGCGGCGCGTCGTGCGATTTTTGTGTTCACGGACACGCGATGCGTGCAGCGGCAGATATCATCGCACGCGCAAACACAAACGTATGGCAATGTACTACGCTGTTCATACAGACGCGGGGCGGTGCCCGCGGCGGCGCCCGCAGCGACGGCCGCCGCGATTATCGCGGCGACTTTTCAAGCGGGTAGCAAAGCACGCGGCGTTCTCAATCAAACCGACTAGTTTTAGGTATTGCTGATAAAGTAGTGTTTTTGGGGTCGCTGATTACAAAAATGAGAATGAAAATCCAAGATGGCGCCGACGAAAATTTTTGGTTTTTCCGTCATGGTTGTCGTTTTAATGGTTTTCGGGGTCGCTGATTATGAAAATGAATTCAAAATGAAAATCCAAGATGGCGCCGAAGAAAATTTTTAGTTTTATCATCATGGGTGTGGTTTTCATGGTTTTTGGGGTCGCTGATTACGAAAATGAGGTCAAAATGAACATCCAAGATGGCGGCCAGGAAATTTTTGGTTTTTCCGTCATGGGTGTGGTTTTCATGGTTTTTGGGGTCGCTGATTACGAAAATGAGCTCAAAATTAAAATCCAAGATGGCGGCCAAGGAAATTTTTGGTTTTTCCGTCATGGGTGTCGTTTTCATGGTTTTTGGGGTCGCTGATTGCGAAAATGAGCTCAAAATTAAAATCCAAGATGGCGGCCAGGAAAATTTTAGGTTTTTCCGTCATGGGTGTCGTTTTCATGGTTTTAGGGGTCGCTGATTACGAAAATGAGGTCAAAATTAAAATCCAAGATGGCGGCCAGGAAAATTTTAGTTTTTCCGTCATGGGTGTCGTTTTCATGGTTTTTGGGGTCGCTGATTACGAAAATGAGGTCAAAATGAAAATTCAAGATGGCGGCCAGGGAAATTTTTGGTCTTTCCGTCATGGGTGTCATTTTAATGGTTTTCGGAGTCGCTGATTACGAAAATGAGCTCAAAATTAAAATCCAAGATGGCGGCTAGGAAAATTTTAGGTTTTTCCGTCATGGGTGTCGTTTAAATGGTTTTTAGGGTCGCTGATTACGAAAATGCAGTCAAAATGAAAATCCAAGATGGCGGCCAGGATTTTTTTTGGTTTTTCCGTCATGGGTGTGGTTTTCATGGTTTTTTTGGTCGCTGATTACGAAAATAAGCTCAAAATGAAAATCCAAGATGGCGGCCAGGAAAATTTTAGTTTTTCCGTCATGGGTGTCGTTTCCGTGGTTTTTGGGGTCGCTGATTACGAAAATGAGGTCAAAATGAAAATTCAAGATGGCGGCCAGGGAAATTTTTGGTTTTTCCGTCATGGGTGTCATTTTCATGGTTTTCGGAGTCGCTGATTACGAAAATGAGCTCAAAATTAAAATCCAAGATGGCGGCTAGGAAAATTTTAGGTTTTTCCATCATGGGTGTCGTTTATAAGGTTTTCGGGGTCGCTGATTACGAAAATGAGGTCAAAATGAAAATTCAAGATGGCGGCCAGGGAAATTTTTGGTCTTTCCGTCATGGGTGTCGTTTTCATGGTTTTAGGGGTCGCTGATTACGAAAATGAGGTCAAAATTAAAATCCAAGATGGCGGCCAGGAAAATTTTAGGTTTTTCCGTCATGGGTGTCGTTTTCATGGTTTTAGGGGTCGCTGATTACGAAAATGAGGTCAAAATTAAAATCCAAGATGGCGGCCAGGAAAATTTTAGTTTTTCCGTCATGGGTGTCGTTTTCATGGTTTTTGGGGTCGCTGATTACGAAAATGAGGTCAAAATGAAAATTCAAGATGGCGGCCAGGGAAATTTTTGGTCTTTCCGTCATGGGTGTCATTTTAATGGTTTTCGGAGTCGCTGATTACGAAAATGAGCTCAAAATTAAAATCCAAGATGGCGGCTAGGAAAATTTTAGGTTTTTCCGTCATGGGTGTCGTTTAAATGGTTTTTAGGGTCGCTGATTACGAAAATGCAGTCAAAATGAAAATCCAAGATGGCGGCCAGGATTTTTTTTGGTTTTTCCGTCATGGGTGTGGTTTTCATGGTTTTTTTGGTCGCTGATTACGAAAATAAGCTCAAAATGAAAATCCAAGATGGCGGCCAGGAAAATTTTAGTTTTTCCGTCATGGGTGTCGTTTCCGTGGTTTTTGGGGTCGCTGATTACGAAAATGAGGTCAAAATGAAAATTCAAGATGGCGGCCAGGGAAATTTTTGGTTTTTCCGTCATGGGTGTCATTTTCATGGTTTTCGGAGTCGCTGATTACGAAAATGAGCTCAAAATTAAAATACAAGATGGCGGCTAGGAAAATTTTAGGTTTTTCCATCATGGGTGTCGTTTATAAGGTTTTCGGGGTCGCTGATTACGAAAATGAGGTCAAAATGAAAATTCAAGATGGCGGCCAGGGAAATTTTTGGTCTTTCCGTCATGGGTGTCATTTTCATGGTTTTCGGAGTCGCTGATTACGAAAATGAGCTCAAAATTAAAATCCAAGATGGCGGCTAGGAAAATTTTAGGTTTTTCTGTCATGGGTGTCGTTTAAATGGTTTTTAGGGTCGCTGATTACGAAAATGCAGTCAAAATGAAAATCCAAGATGGCGCCGAAAAAAATTTTTAGTTTTTCTATCATGGGTGTCGTTTATATGGTTTTCGGGGTCGCTAATTACGAAAATGCAGTCAAAATGAAAATCCAAGATGGCGGCCATGACGGAAAAACTAAAATTTTCCTGGCCGCCATCTTGGATTTTCATTTTGACCTCATTTTCGTAATCAGCGAATCCAAAAACCATGAAAACCACACCCATGACGGAAAAACCAAAAATTTACCTGGCTGCCATCTTGGATTTTCTATTTGACCTCATTTTCGTAATCAGCGACCCCAAAAACCATGAAAACGACACCCATGACGGAAAAACCTAAAATTTTCCTAGCCGCCATCTTGGATTTTAATTTTGAGCTCGTTTTCGTAATCAGCGACCCCAACCAAAAATTTTTCTGGACTCCATCTTGGATTTTCATTTTGAGACCTTGAAAACGACACCCATGACGGAAAAACCAAAAATTTTCGTCGGCGCCATCTTTGATTTTCATCTTGACCTCATTTTCGTAATCAGCGACCCCAAAAACCATTAAAACGACACCCATGACGGAACAACCTTAAATTTTCCTAGCCGCCATCTTGGATTTTAATTTTGAGCTCATTTTCGTAATCAGCGACCCCAAAAACCATGAAAACCACACCCATGACGGAAAAACCAAAAAAAATCCTGGCCGCCATCTTGGATTTTCATTTTGATCTCATTTTCGTAATCAGCGACCCCAAAAACCATGAAAATGACACCCATCACGGAAAAACCAAAAATTTCCTTGGCCGCCATCTTGGATTTTAATTTTGAGCTCATTTTCGTAATCAGCGACCCAAATAACCATGAAAACCACACCCATGACGGAAAAACCAAAAATTTCCATGGCCGCCATCTTGGATTTTAATTTTGAGCTCATTTTCGTAATCAGCGACCCCAAAAACCATGAAAACCACACCCATTACGGAAAAACCAAAAATTTCCTGGCCGCCATCTTGGATGTTCATTTTCACCTCATTTTCGTATTCAGCGACCCCAAAAACCATGAAAACCACACCCATGACGGAAAAACCAAAAAAAATCCTGGCCGCCATCTTGGATTTTCCTTTTGACCTCATTTTCGTAATCAGCGACCCCAAAAACCATGAAAACCACACCCATGACGGAAAAACCAAAAAAAATCCTGGCCGCCATCTTGGATTTTCCTTTTGACCTCATTTTCGTAATCAGCGACCCCAAAAACCATGAAAACCACACCCATGACGGAAAAACCAAAAATTTCCTGGCCGCCATCTTGGATGTTCATTTTGACCTCATTTTCTTATTCAGCGACCCCAAAAACCATGAAAACCACACCCATGACGGAAAAACCAAAAATTTCCATGGCCGCCATCTTGGATTTTCATTTTGGCCTTATTTTCGTAATCAGCGACCCCAAAAACCATGAAAACGACACCCATGACGGAAAAACCAAAAATTTCCTTGGCCGCCATCTTGGATTTTAATTTTGTGCTCATTTTCGTAATCAGCGACCCCAAAAACCATGAAAACCACACCCATGACGGAAAAACCAAAAATTTCCTGGCCGCCATCTTGGATGTTCATTTTGACCTCATTTTCGTATTCAGCGACCCCAAAAACCATGAAAACCACACCCATGACGGAAAAACCAAAAAAAATCCTGGCCGCCATCTTGGATTTTCCTTTTGACCTCATTTTCGTAATCAGCGACCCCAAAAACCATGAAAACCACACCCATGACGGTAAAACCAAAAATTTTCCTGGCCGCCATCTTGGTCTTCATTTTGACCGAAAACCATTTAAACGACTTACGACACCCATGATGGAAAAACTAAATTTTTTTTCGGCGCCATCTTGGATTTTCATTTTGAACTCATTTTCATAATCAGCGACCCCGAAAACCATCAATCAGAAAAAAAGTTCCGTCGCGGGTATCGCTTCATCGAGAATTGCCGCTGCGTGCGTCGCCGCGATAATCGCCGCGGGCGCCGCCGCGATAATCGCCGCGGGCGCCGCCGCGGGCACCGCCTCAAATTCAAATAATCGCGTATAAAATCGCTTCTCCGTGAACGCACTCATACACCGCCATATGTTTGAATTTAATCGCCCATCGCGTCGCGCGTCGCGTCGCGCGTACGTGAACACGCACTAACGGCCTGGTCACGACTTTGGTCTTAGCGGTGAGCGGCGGGGCGGCGTCGGCAAGCAGAGCGGCGTCGGCAAGTAGAGCGGCGTCGGCAAGCAGAGCGGCGTCGGCAAGCGGTGCGTTTTGCACGCCACGTACCCTAAGTAGCGGTTAGTTGCAGCGGCCTGAGTGCCGGGGCACACGATGCGTTGCGGCGCCGCACCGCAAAGATTCCGACGAATCCCTTAAATTTCACTGGTCGTGTGCCCGCCGATTGGTCGAAAACATTGCGGTGCGGCGCCGCAACGCATCGTGTGCCCCGGCACTGAGTCTGTCACTCCTACACCGCTGTCTGCGCCGCGCCGCTCTGCTTCGTGGCGTCGCACTCATTCACTAGTACTTTTGTTCCTGCTGCTCACCACACCGCGCGCCGCTGTAGCGATTCGCTCGAACAAAACCGCGCGCGTTTTCGCTATAGCGGCGACTCGTGACGTGCTTCAAACATTTTTATACTTTTGATCTTACCGCTCGCCGCCCCGCGCTTAGCTGCCGCTCACAGCGGCAAGGTCGTGAACGGGCCGTAACAGCTAAGAGATTAAAATTAAATTAAGCACACAGGTAATGCATGGGTTGATATTTTTAAACCTATGTTTGTTCCTGTAACTGGTGAAATATGGGTGTATGGGCCAGGCAGAGGTGTACCTATAGACCACCTCTGCCTTACCTTACAGGGAGTTTTCAGTCTATGCAGGTGAATGCACAGGCATAAGCTAGTGAGGACTAAGGGTAGGATGAGCGATCATCCTTAAAGGTTGTCCTGAAGTGCTCCTTGCTACTTCAGTGGCAAACTGAAGCAAACGTCATTGAGAAGAAAGACACTAGATCATTACCTACTTGGACTAGATTTTTATTTACATTTGTTGTGATAGATCTTATACCATTAAATGTCCAATTATTCTTTGTAAATATATATACCACCTACCAGGTCCAATTGTGTTTTCAAACCATCCAAGAACCCATTGATGTTTCATCCAAATCGGTCCAGCCGTTTAGGAGGAGTTCAGTGGCACACACGTACAGTAGAATTATATATCTACAGATGTAATCTGAATTTCTGAAAGGGGTCCCAATGATACGAAAATTAACCTAGCTAGGTTTAATTTTTTTTTAAACCGTGTAATAATAAATGAACTGTGTAACTGCATATATTTTCAGATTATGAAGAGTTTGAAGAAGGGTACCAGGGCAAGCCTGCATGGGAAGCGCGGGGAGGTGCGCGCGGCCGTGGCGCCGCCAGGGGAGCACGAGGCCGCGGAGCCCCGCGAGGCCGCGGGGCTCCGCCTGGATTCCGTGATCGCTCGCCTGTAGCAGGCCCACGAAGTATGTTTTGTGATCTCTATTGTTTTAATGTTCTTGTGTATGGCCCAGTTGTACCATCGAACAGAGGTAAGCAGAAATGGGATGTGCTAAATTGGTCCAATAATAGGACAAACATCGCCGTACTCTTCAACCTTTATGATTAGGTCTGAACATGCATTCAAACATTTTACGACATTATGTTAAATTAATAAGGAAAGATCTTTTAATTTCCGCCACATGATGTAAATTTTCTTCATGAGGAACTACCACTAGATCAAACGTCGCCAGTAATGGAGGGAATGGCTTGGCGTAGAAGTGAAATGTGCGGGCTAGGGTGATGTTGTATTTATAATATCCCTATACTCAGATAATAACCACTGCCGAGTTCTTTACAAGGTTAAATGGTTTGACAGTGCAAGGCTGCACCATAATTATAATATTTGATATTCCTGAGACATAACATTGTTTTACATATCAGCATTTATATCAAATTACACACTGAAAATGAGAATGTCTACTTAATTTTCATAAAGGTGTATCATTGTAATAAATGTTCTAGTTGGCGATTGGAAAGAGCGAGGCAACTACGAACGCTACCAACAATCTATGGAATACCCCAGGGCCCTGCCTCTTACTGAGAGAAATGACTGTGAAATTATTGTGGTCTCCAAAGCTTTGACGTAAGTACCATATTATGAGAACATTGTAAGATTTAGCCTTCGATCAATAATGTACTAGATTCCCGATAAGCGCTTCAAAAACGGCCCGATATATAAGACCACAAACGTATTTGTAGTCTTATTTCAAAATTCAAATCAGTATGGTCCAATCATAGCCAACATTAGGACGTCAAAATGCCGCAGTATGCGTTCAAAAACTGCGTAAATCCGTAACACCAAGGTTTTGGAAGGAATATCTTTTTTTCGGGAATTTAATATCAGTATGTGCTTTTTCATAATTAAATCAGCGAATATTATAATTGTTTGGCCAATGTTTGCTACAACGCACCAACTATTGTATCATGTTTTTGAACAGGGAACGCTAGTTCCGCAATAGAATAAGCACGACATTGTACACAAAATGCTTTTAACCGTATTGCTTAGACTTTAAGGTTCATTTTAGAATGAATATTTTTGTACTGATGACTTTTTACTTTGGAGCGACATTTAAAATGTTTTGCTTCTAATCTTTCTCCGATGAAAGGGCTTAAATAAATATACTTTACAATGATAATTAAACGTTATGTTTAAGTGTTAAGGTTTATAATCATCTGAAGTTGTTAATAATATTGAACTTTTTTCTAAGATGTTATGTAGATGTTTACGTGTGTGCAAATGTGGCCACTTGAGCGACTTAGTTTTGTTCCTGATGCTTAATCTAGTACTATTATTGATCGAAGGATTTAGCAGTCGTCAAAAAACATGAACAGGCGAACAATACGATGTGATGGTTTAGGTTGCGATTCCATGATGCCAATCAGGGCGTTGACCTCTTACTTGATAGTGACATGCGCAGTTGGCGCATATTCATTTTAAAATAGATTTGTTAGATAATTTAAACATTAACATATTTTCTAATCAACCAACCTATTTCTTTAAATTCGACTACACAGATACAACTAATATAACTTTGTTTTATTTCTATAACACTAGGCAAATTACGTACGTACTACAAATAATTTCAATTATTATTTATCTCAAGATTAGTTACAATACTATTTATATTGATTGTTTGTTTAATTATTTAGTATTTTTGATTTAAAAGCAATTATATATGTTTGTGTTACTTTTCAGAGAGTACGCTGAATATATCGAAGGTCGTCTCAAAAGACTTGGGATAGTGGTTGATCTCCTGTTCCCGATGGAAGATGTGCCCATTGGCAAGGTGCTGGGCAACATCGCTTCGCGCGGCTGTCTCTACGCTATACTAGTCATGCCTCAGAACCAGGAAAATAGATCTCTTACTCTTACTATCCTTCACGGGTTACCACAAGGTGAGATAGTAATCCCTGCAGTGTTTTGGTTTTTATAGTGCCTGAGGAGCGGCGCGGGAGATACATTAGCGACAGGACTATTGAGCCACCCCCGTCAAACCTACCAGGTTTATGAAGGTTATTGCCTGTTCTAAAGATTGTTTTTGACTGTTTTAAGTTTGAGCTCAATGACTCGACTTAATTGTACCTACTTTTTTTATAATGAATTGTACCTACTTTTTTATATTAAACCGTGAAAGCTTAAAACAGTAGTTTAAATACATAATGTATTTAAACTACTGTTTTAAGCTTTCACGGTTCATAACTATATTTAACCCTTAATAGGGCAGAACGATCTGGCAATCGGAAAATAAGGGCAAATTGGCATAGGTATAATTGGTAGAAAATAAATTTTAAGTTTTTTTACTTTTTTTTAATATTTAATGAGTGATTGATAAGTCTTTAAATAAGCTCTGTACAATCATAGAATGCCTAACAGGAACAAATTATTTAACTTTTGAGGTGAAAAAAAATGGTGGTAAATATATGCCCTTTGCCTTATTAGGGGTTAAAATGTCACTTACGGGATATCTTCCGTGATTGTTATTTGTTTTGAGTTCCCGATATTTCGACGCTGTTGCAAGCGCCATGATACGATGAGCGTCGAACTAACGGGAACTCAAAACAAATAACAATCACGGAAGATATCCCGTAAGTGACATTTTAAATGTATTTAAACTAATTTAACAAATTATTTGGCTGTCTAGAATTCACCGCAATGTAACTGAACCTCACCTAAAAAAATATCACGAATATCTTTCAAACGCGCCCATTTAGATTGCAATCGACACGCTAAGAAGAAGAAAGACGAATTTACACATAACGGTTTGTTTTATAGCTCACTTTCTCTTAAAACAGAGCACCGCAACATGCCGATAGAGGACGCGTTGCAGCTGCTATCGCGCAACTTCCAAGAGGTGCAGCGCGGCGGCCCGTCCGGCCGGGAGGCAGTGTACGCGCTGCTAGGCCAGCTCGCCGACGGACGGACGCTCACCGTCATGCAGTACGATAAAGTCATGGAGTACTTACAGGTCAGTTTTCTTTTCATTTACATAAACAACACCACGCCTGACCGCCGAAGGGTTAGGCAGATGTGTGGGAAAGCCTGCTTGCAAGCTCAAATACAAATATTTCACGGACTGCCTTGACTGTACTCACTGTATAGGTCTAAGATATTTGAATGATTAGCTCAAGATTAGATGGTTAATGTTCTTTTTATCATTACAGGAACGCAGAGAACAGCAAGTTAAGATAGAACTAGGGGAGCCTACAGCCCCCCCTTCCAGCAAAACTCAAGTAGACCTCCAGCAGAGAATTCTTAGTATATTGAATGATAAGAAGGTGGAACCACCTCCGGCACCCGTCGTCGCTCCCACGCTACCAGTGCCCGCGGCCCCTGGACAGAGCAAACTGCTCAACGATCCCACCGTCAGAAAAGCATTAGATACGATACTACAAAAATTGACATAGTTTATATTTTATTATTGAATAAGTACAATTTCTCCAGAAGCTGATTTTCTTAGTGAATTTGATGCTGTTTTATTTGTATCAATGCCTTAAATTGGGATTATTCCAATTTACTCCACAAAGTAGCTGCCTTCAAAATATGTTATGAAACCACAATTGATTACTGGGACGAAGAGGACATTAAAATTACAAAATATCCACTTTGTTTCACCAGTGGGATACAGTAGAATAATTCAAAAAAAATACCAGAAGCAATTACTATATTAGCTAGTTAGTCAAATAATTGTAACTTTTATGATCTACCTTTGGTAGGTAAAATTGAGCAAATACAGCTTTTCCTCACAGTAGATGCAGCGTCGTCGAAGTGTATTTTTTATTAAAAATATTTACTGAAATAAAACTCTATCATAAGTTACATCAGTTTTATTTATTAAGTTCATACATAATTAGAGGTGGTCTAAACAAATTGTCCACAGAGCTAGCAGTTCATTGGTGACTATAAATAACAAACAGTGCTTTAAAGTTAATGTGTTATTATTTACATACACACGACAGTTTTATATTGATGCTAAGAACTAAGATTTCGATTAACTCAACAAGTTGAATACAAATATTTTAATTGGTTCTCATGTTTGATTTTAAAAGACCCCCCAGATAAACTAACACCCAAAGCTGATTCAGTCACAAAAGTAAAACCTCCATGCAAGGATTTCAGAATAACATTGTATAAGCATGATTATTAGATGTCTAGAATATTATAATCCCGCCAGCAGTTCCCCTGAACCTTTTTAAATGCTGAACAGCAAGATTTTTATATACAAAAATGAGGACAACAATTAGTAGGATTTAGATTTCAGAAATTCATAATTATGGCATTGTAAGAATTTGCAACTTCAATTATTAAATGGCTCTATATTAAATGATTATTATTTATAACATCATCCCATTGAGATCAAGGCTCTGAGTCTTTTTTTTATTAACTTTCAAAAGCATCATCTTTTTAAAAATTATATTCTTTCTTTCTAGAAGTTATTAGCTATACAAGATATATATAATAAACTAGGATAACATTACGAATATCCACATCTTACTCTATATTAACATATCCACATACGCCCTTACTACTACAGCGACTAAATGCCACCACACACCCATCAAACTCCATAAAGCTTTGTTGGAAGAATTTGGTGTCAGTTGAGAGCTTGACGAGTGAGAGCGATATTTACATGGGATCAGTCAGGTATTTACTGCAATGCCAACCACAATAGTGCGGCTATTCTGCAATCCTTTGAATCCTTTTAAATTCGTCATATCAGTTAGGTAGATCTTTCTGGCGGGTCCTCTTGTTTGGAAGGATCAAACCCCTCTTTTATGTGTCCCCCTGTGCCTTTGGGATCTAAATCTGTAGCCCAGCTGAAGTGCATGAGTGCTAAATGAGAATTACCTAACTTATTGTGAACTTTTCCAAGCAAATAATACACTAATGATTCTCTTGGAGCAATATCTTTCAAGTGATGGAGATCTGCTAAAGCATCTTCTGGTCTACCAGCACGTAGTAATACAGAGGCTCTATGGAAACGACACAAAGGATTCTCGGTGTCTAAAGAAACAGCTCTTTCTAAGGTAGCAAGAGCTCTGTCCATCTTACCCAAAGCAGCTTGTGCTAATCCCAGCTGACATCTCAATACTCCTGAATGGGGATGTATGGTAAGGGCTCGACGAATATGTACTTCGGAAGGTTTCCAGCGCTCTTGGCGCGCGTACACTGTCGCTATACCAAACCACGCAACGTAATTACGCGGGTCAATTGCCACTGCCGCTCTGAAGCTCGATAGAGCTTTGTCTGTCTCCTCAGCAACTGCATACTCATGGCCCAACAGAGCATGAGCGTATGCTGCTTCAGGATTGAGCTGAACAGCTCGTTTGAAGAATTTTAGTGCTGTTTCTCGCTCCTTGTGAAGTGAAAAGCAGTTTCCAGCAGCAAGCCAGGCTATGGGGTCTTTTCTGTCCAATTCTACTAACTCTTGGGACAACGCTGATAATTGTGCTTCTCTTTGTAAATGCCACAAGCAAGTACTGTAGATGTCCATTCCCTCTGTACGATTTGGATACTGTTTTCTAATTTCAGCAAAAATTTTAGCCGCTGCCTCATATTGAGCTAGTTCATAATGTGCTTTTGCTATCATTGTCTGGACCCATGGAGAAGCTAGTTGCTTTGGTGTTGTCTCGTGGAATAATTTAATAGCATTTTTGCAGTCTAAGAAAGCCAGTGACTTATATGCTTCTCCCAAGTCTCTCATTAAATTTAACAATGCTACACCATTGGAATTCTTTGGTGGGATTGTTGATGATACTGTATCTAAACTTTTGTTTCTTTCATTAGCTTCCATTGAGTTTGTTTTGATATTTTTGGTGGTGCGCTGTTTATTTTTTCTTGAAGGACTTTTAGGAGCTACAAATTTTCTACTTGGTGATTTATTATTTTCTTTAACTGAGTAACTGCTGTTATTATTACTAAATAATCTGGATGACCGCCGTGGAGCTGGTCCAAGTGTACACCGAGGGGCTGGACTAAATACTGCATCTTTTAACTGACCCATCTGTGCTCTTAATGAATTTACTATCTTCGGTATAGCCTTTTGTTCATTGGAGTCTGTTAGAGTTGGTGTATATAATACAGGAGATTCTTCCATTGGAAGCATACCAAAAGATGGTGAAAATGGAATGGGTGCCATACCACTGAACACACTGTGCATTCTCTTTACAGGGGCTTGTGTTTCTGGAGTGATGCTGGTGGACATTGTCATTGGAGTTCTAGTAGATATATTGTTTGGTGTGACATTAGTATTCATAGCAGTATTATTAGGAATGTTACTATTAACAAAAGAAATGTTTTCTGAATTACTGACTAGATTCACTAAAGTAGTTACACCAAATGTAAAGTCAGTATTGTTCATTTGGAATACTTGGTTAGGATCTACTTTCTCACCCATATTACAAAGTTGGGTGAAAGATTTCCACATAAATGGATTCAATGAGAGTGCCTTCCGGTGAGCTTCTATAGCTTTACTTTTTCTTTCAGTGATGATATAAATTTTACCCAGTAGTTGTAATGCATATGGGGCTTGTTCACCAAATTCTGTAGCAACAATATCTAAATTATTTCCAAGTGTAAGTTCAGCATCTTTATACCTGAAAAAAACAAATAATAAATCATGATCATCATCTGCCTAGCCTTTTCCCAACAAAGTTGAAGTGAGATTTGAGTCTAACTAGATAATAAATAAGTGAATGAATGTGACAAATCAAAAAGCTGAAACCATCATTCACTGTTATCTTATTGATTACAAACATTTTCTACCATCTTTGTTCATGACAATAGTAATAATTAGTTTAATGGGTTCATAATAATCACTTACGATTTTAATTCCAACAAACATTTGGCTAATAGGAACCTGGCCTGTGGTAAAGATAATGACATGTTTTGCAACAAATATTGGGTCTCATTTATTTTGCCTGCTCTATAGTAACAAGTTCCCAATAGAAATGCAGTGTCCTCTGATGCAACTGAAAAGGAAACATAATTGGTAATCATCGAATGCATTCCAAGTGCTTAATTAATTTCGAAATCAAGAATTACGTAAAAATCAATAACAGCTCACCAAATGCAGGTGTTAAACAATGATTAAAAGTATCAAATATTGGTTAAAATATGTGTTTTATGTTTACCTTCGGCATGTAGTCTCTCAGCCAGAAATATAGCATTGTCGTATTCATAATTATTCAGACAATCCCAAACGATAACCTGTGAGAATTTAAAATGAATTGAAACGTCTCTGCGAAAATACTTTTGACAGATCCGAGGAAAATCATTTTGAAACTTACCTGTATAGGTTCTTGAACAATCATTTTGCTAGATTATATGCACTTATAAGAATGTAAATACTACAAAATATTCACATCGCAAGCAACGATTATTAAACAGTCACAAAATAAATTAGAGCGTATCTTTTACGAGTTTTACGACGGACATTTTCATTTTTGTTAAATGTGAAAATGTCTATGGTAAATGTATTGCTAGGACTCAAATATGAATAATCTTCTATAATAAATAAAAATAAAAATTTAGAAGTTTTTAGATTTATAGATTAACAGGGTTTACATTTCACGAGTAACAAAAAATTCAAAGTAGTGATCAGCGAAGAGACTGATATTCTTTTTTGAAAGCTGCGCATGCACCTCTTTACACGAGTAAAGCATAAAATTAAATTCAATTTCAAATCATTTATTGTTTGTTACATGTCGATAGAGATGTTATATTTATATTTGTAGTAACAATGTAACATACATAAGGTGTACAATATTTATTAATTTAAGAAGCTTTGTTGTATAGTTCACTTCAATAAAAACATTATTACATTCGATTTACTCCTTCTTTACATTAATATAAAATTGTACCTTATTAAATTACTGTAAAAATTAATTTGAATTAGTCAAGTTATACATTTTCGAAAGTTATTATATATTAGTCAATTTAGAAATTATTCAAATTACACAAAAATTTTATACATGTCAAATTATACTACATAAAATAAAAAAGTCATAATTATTACATTACATTCACTAGTAAAGTTATACATTAATAATAAAATGTCAAATTATGCATAAAACAAAAAAAAAAATCTTAATATCATAGAAAAATAAAATCAAATGAATAATAATAAATTAAATCAGCTTCTGAAGTCTGAAGTCGGTGACATTTGTTTGTTTCATTTCGTTTTTTAGCCACTGACTTCAGAAGCTGATTTTTCTTCTCAGTTGCCATGGTGTATATATATATTTTTCTTTGATTTATTATATCTTTTTACTCTGGACGCTCTTAACTTGCACGTCTTGCTACATAGTTCTCACATAATACCATCTCAACATGAATGATATAATGTACCAAGATTTTGTAACAAATTCTGATTTAAAAGAGTGTCCATGGAGTTTCTTGCCCGTTCTTCTTCATGAGATCTACGTTAGGGAACTGGCAACTACAGTACTTTCACAAGTTATTATGCCTTGTGATTGTGACTGTAGCGTAGGAGTGCAATGCGTCGTTTCGGGAGTTGCTGCGTCGGGCTGCGCGGCGCCGGATGTTACCGGCGGCGAGTGGTGTGGGTGCGGGGGCGCGCGGCGGCGTGTGCCGTGGCGGCGGGTGTGCGGGGCTCCGGGTCGCGGGGCGGCGGTTGCGCGTTGCGGCGTGCATTCGTTGTTCCGTGATTCGGGGTCTCGAGCATTCGTTGTTGCGGTTGCGTCGCTGCGTGCTTTCGTGCTCGCAGTGTTCGTTGTTGCGGGCATTCGGTGGCGTGTGGTTCGGCGTGGTGGCTTTCGGAATGACGTATTGCACTCGTAGTTTCGTTCTTCTTCCGTCCTTCTGACATTCAAAAGTGCCTGTAATGGCATAATTGAAATAAAATATTTGAGTTTGAGTTTGAGTTTGAGTTCAGGTTTTTCACTTTTTGGTGTTTTAGAAATCGGTTGTTTTTTTTGCAAAAAAGTTTTTTATTTTTTCATTTTTAGTTGTAATATCCTCTAAAAATATTTACTATACATTAATTTAACATTCGACTAAGAAACCTGGCCCTTAACCTTCAAATTCCCTTATTATTGCTTTCAACTCCTAACCTTTGAGGAGTAGGTAGTACCTTCCATCATCAGCTCATCAACATGAAGTGATGACTGCTAGATGCGAATACTTGTGTAGCGTCAGAAAAACACGAAACACGCAATACGTGCCTGAGGGTTGCCCTCGATTTCTCTGGGATTCCATCACCGGTCCTGGTTTCCATATCATGGTATCACCCTTGGAATATCTCCTTCACAATAAAAAATAATCATCAAAATTGGTACGAAAAATGAAAAATGTTGATAAATTAAGAAAAATCTTCATAAAATGAAAAGTACCTACTAGACCAAACTACTAAATTTTTATGGGACCAAATGGCAACTATTCCGCATCAAACTAAAAAAGAATCACGTAAATCGGATTATAAATCGCACGGTGTACATACATAGAAAAAAAAAACATACCGATCGAATGGGGTTGTTTCCTGGAAACTTCGCCGCAAGATGGCGCTGGTGTTTGGCTATACATGTAAATTTTTTTTAAATACACGTTTGCATTGTGTGGACGATTTTTTAAGTATTTGCGCGGGTTTTTTAACTCAATTTGTCGCTGCACAATGTATGCTAAGTACCTGGCGTATCACCCAGTTGAAGGAGGAATTGAAAAAACGAGGAGCAACGCAACAAGTAAAGAAAGCGGAGCTTGTCGAAAGTTACAATAGATTTAACATTTTATCGACTTTTAGCTGTTTTCTGGGCAATATTATGGTTCTACAAGTTGTAAAATAAACTTCACTCACTAACTTTTTGCTTTTTAATGATCTATTATAAACAAACTAAGGTAATTACATCATTTGTTAAAATGTTTCAAAATGTATAGTTATTTGAAAAGAACTGTAAAAACTTAAAATGTAAACTTAAAAAAAAAAAAATAGCACTCCGGGAGTGCCGGCAGAAGTGAAAACTTCAATGTTAACTTTCAAACTCGCGTCAGGGTCACGTGATGCTGACGCGAGTTTGAAAGTTTTTACCCATACAAAAAAGTGCTCAGCGCCGCTAAAGAAGTTTTCACTTCAAAAACTTACTTTAAACTTTAACCTCCTCCTTTTTGGGAAGTCGGTTTAAAACTATTTATCCTTGAAGTACTTTTGACATAGTTTGGTAATTTGTTATAAACTTTTACTCCTGTTCCATATATACTAGACTTAAATTTAACAGTTCTACATCTAATACCCGATAGCTCATTTTTGTGTCGTGCACTTCTAAGTGTTTCATATTTCTTAATATCGCCTCTTATCATTACAGCCGCTTCATAAATATATAATGAAGGCAGAGTTAAAATTTTTAACCTCCGAAACACTTTTAAGCATGAGTCTGTCTGTTTAAGTCCAGTTATGCTTCTCAAACATTTTTTTTGGGCTCTAAAGGCATATTCTCTGTCAGAGGAGTTTCCCCAGAACAGAAGGCCATACCTTAGAGTGGAGCCCACATACGCATGGTATACGTTTAATAGTGTACTCTCATTCACCACTTTCCTTAGCATGTACAGGGCGTATGAATATTGATTCAATTTTTTGCAAACGTGATCAATAATGTGTTTCCAGTTCAGACCACGGTCAATGTACATACCCAAGAATTTTGTTACATCGACTTCATTTATTGTTTCACCTTTGTAACTTATATGAAGTTTTTTTGGTTTTGTGTTTTTATTTGTAAATGTCATGCAATTTGTTTTATCAAGATTAATTTTAAGATTATTTCGAGTTAACCAATTTATAATAGCATCTAATGATTTATTAATATTTGTCTCATATTCATTTTTGTCAATGTCAGTAAAAATTGCCGTGCTAATGCGCCGTGTAATATCATTTGTTGGTTTATAACTTTTGGGATATCATTTATATAAATTATAAACAAAAGAGGTCCAAGGATGCTTCCTTGGGGCACTCTATACTGAACAATTTTCGGATCTGATATAAAAGTCTTCTCAAACCTTGTATTCTTTGTTATCCGTGTTATTTGTGTCATTTGAAATCTATTTGTGAGGTATGATCTTATAAGATTTAGTGCATTGGGTTCGATTCCCACCCAGGACAAATGTTTGTATGATGAGCACGATCATTTGTTCTGTGTCTGGGTGTAATTTATCTATAATATGTATGTATTTAGAAATATATAAGTATATTTATCAGTTGTCTAGTACCCATAACACAAGCTCTGCTTAGCTTGGGACTAGATGGCGTTGTGTGATAGTTGTGGAATATTATTATTATTGCCTCTTACTCCATATTGTTCAAGCTTAGTCATAAGTGTCTGATGATCGACATGTTCAAAAGCCCTGGACATATCCATGAAAATCGCGGTTAATTGTTGTTTGTTATCCAGCCCTGTCATTACTGGCTTTAGAAAATTAAACAATGCATCACATGTAGATCTACCTTTTCTAAAACCAAATTGTTCGATATGAAATAATAATATGTTGTTAGATTCGAAGTTTCTATACAAGTTAATAACTCTCTCAAAGATTTTGGCAAAGACTGGTACTAAGGCGATTGGTCTGTAATATTTCATCTCATCTTTGTTTTCTTTTTTAAATAAGGGATTTATAATTGTAAGTTTTAACTTTGAAGGAAACACTCCCTGTTCAAGGCAAAGATTTATAATATGGCTAAGTACGGGCGCAATACTTTAACGAACGCTATTTACCGCGGCGCGGCGCGAAGAAATTTATCATGTGTTTTACCCCATACATAATGCAAGTTTTTCTTGTATGCTAAAGATTGAGAGAAATCAATATCTATATTATCGGTATATATCTGAGAGATAAATATTAATTTTATTAAATTGTTGCACACTACCTACATGAACATTCGACACAATACTGGGGTGGCGGCACGAATTCGTGACAAATCGTGTGGCCTCACTCCATGGCCCAAGTTCTTAGCCACAGGCAGTCCTGCATCTTTTTAGCAGTGGTGTCTTTGCGTACTCGTTTATCAAGAATACTGTTCATTTGAACAACTTGAACAATATTTATTGTTAATATTTATTGTTATAATTGTCGGGCAGACGAATATTTTTGAAATGTATTTATATGTTTACAAACTATCTTTTGAATTACGGTAGAAAGTTTGTTTTTAATTTCTACCATTTTATACGATTGCCAATGCAAAAAAGAATTGTCTATAGTTATTGGTAAGTTTGGTAAAAAAATCTAAACGTCAGTCAATTCGTCACGAAGACAATCACGAAGAAATCACGAATTTGTGCAAGTGGTGAGCTAGCTATGTAAATGATGGGAAAGCAAGCCAAGTGAAATTGTTGTTTTGCAGTGTTTTTGTTAGATAAACGTTTGTGTCCATTTAACACCAAGAGACTTTGCGTGAACATTGTTGTGTAGGAAACCTACGTGATTAAGTGTACAATATGCGCAGAGTGTTGATTACGAATGACATCTGCTAACAAAAGGAAAACAGAAATTTAAAGACGTTGATACTCATAATTCAGGTAAATGTACTACGTTTTTGTTTATCTCTAACTACACCATCGATATTTCTAAGTTATTATAGGAATTGCAACATTGCTACTTAGTGCGTCAGTAAACGAATCGCCCTTCACTCGATTAAACACCAAACAAGAAAATGTCAAGACGTGTGACCTCCAATTTTCGAGTTCCGTAATAATGTATGATTTGTAGCACAAACCATGAGGTGATTTTTATTGGAGACCATAGTTTTCGCTTTTTTGCAATAACAATGTTCCACTTAGCATGTAGGTGAAATGAAATGGTGATTGAACAACATAACAACTACTGAGAAAAACTAGAAAATTGTTCATCAATCCGTAATTGTAGGTATTAATATTCATAAAAGAAAGATTGTGATTTGTTAATTTACTATGTTAGAAAATCTATGTTACAAACATTTCATTTGATGAGGTAGTTAGAAAGAGAAAGATGACACAGATACCTACATTTACAGAATTGCTGTAATCATTCATGATCATGAGGTAGGAGTGAGTATCAATAATTGTTGTATGTATTTCACCAGGTACATGATATCTATGTTGTTTGTACACGGGCTGTTAAAATAATAACATGGGTACATATTTGTTTACTCAACCAACAGTCAACTAGCAACAATGATGTCAACTGAGATCTCAAAGTAATTGCTTCTAGCACTTTATATTCTCCAATCAGTAGTATCAATAAAATTAGGTATTAGGAAACATTATTTTGAACTTACCAGTTGATTTATGATTAAATGACATATTTTTTTAGTTAAAATTTAGTTATTACTCATTGGATTTCATGAAACTATTAATTCTGCTTATTTTCCTCTTCCTTATTGTACAAGGAAATGCCTGGCTTGAGTCCTAAGTTGTTTTTAACTTTAACAATTAAAATTACCTCTGCTGGGACAAGCTCAGTGAGTGAGCTTCAGAATGTGGGCCCATTATGATCTGGTGGATATCACATTTCTTCAAATTTTTGTTTCTAGAACTAGAATTTTGTGTATGTCTTGACTAGCATTCTAAACGGTTAAAATTTCCATTAAGAACCGTCGCTTTTTAAGGCGGGGAGTGGGGGGGTGGGAGAGGGGGGAAGTGGGCTACCCCCTAGTACCACCCCCAAATCCCGGAGCCCCATGGTTATGGAGATATCCATGGTTAAAGTTTTGAGGTTAGAACAGCGCTAAAACGCGAAATAGGTCAAAATTTTGTATCTTTTGACAGGGGAAGGGTGAGGGGGGGTGCCCACTGTGCTCTGGCACCACTCCCATGTAAAGGCGACGCACCATTCTTGAGAAAAATCCATTTTTTGGAGCCTAACCCCTTTAAGTCCAGTCGACGGAGCCCCGCTTCGCAGGGCTCCTACTTCTGGGTGGTTTTAAAAAAAAATAACCACGAAGGGGATGGCGGGGTCTATTCGCTCGCTTCGCTCGCTCAATCGACCCCGCCATCCCCTTCTAACCTAACCTGTCCATGTCGGGGTGCCTCAAGTCCCGAGCTCGCTTCGCTCGCTCTTGCATCCAAGTTTTCCTAGTTGCGTGTTCGGTACCCTACAAACCTAACCACCCCGCTGTTTTTGGTATTATAATACAGCAACAATTATTATTCACACTCATAATACATCCAAAAATACAAAAAAAAAAAAAAAACTGTTACTTGACAATTTGCAAAAAGCTTTCTATTAATGAGTACTATCTACAAAAAAAAATGAACTTCCTAATCAGCGGTTCTTAATGGAAATTCTATCCTTTAAAAAAACCCTGCCTGAGTCGTGAGGGTATTATGAGGTATCAAGATTATATTCTATTTATGTAATCCTTTTTGGTTTGGTGATCAAATTAAATAGAATGTACTACCAATTTATTGGGCAACACACAGGCGCGGGAGGTTGCTTCTCGGGTGGTGATGTCATAAAAAACAATTATTACATTTAAAAAGTATTAGAATTTAGGGGAATGGTGATTTTGGACAAAAAACATGCATTTGCAAATTCATTGATAATTTTATTTTCATGAATATTTTGTTTCTACTTTTATTTGGTCATGTCCTTGGTATACCTATTATGCCCCTTTTTGAATCGGACAGGGTTTTAACTAACCAAATATTGTGTATCCAAATGTAAGACCCAATATCAGGTTTAGACCAGTATAGTTTCCTATTTAGAAAACAATTTCAATTAGTCACAGAATAATCTTATCAATCATAATATCAAGAGCATTAATCATTAGCAGATAAGTCAGGAACGTTTCAAATGTTAGTGTTGCCGTTTAGATAAAAGTGTTATTACGTATCATGAAATAAGATTGACTTGGTTTTAAAAGTTAGTTCAAATATAGAATAAGAATTTCAGAATAACTCTTTTGTTGCTGAAATATAATATCTGAAGCACTTGTGATAAGATTTTCACTCCGCTTCGTAGTTGTTGGTAAGGGACTTGTTGTTTAAATGTCAGTTCTACTTATTTTATTGTATCTTAAAGTATTGCAATTCCATTAAGCAATCATATTGAAGGCCAAAGTTTTGTTTAAACAAATACAAGCATTCTTTATCTCTTTTGTTGTAAAACGTTAAATAAATAGACAAATTACTCTCTTTTCCAATCTACATCCATCATCCAGTATTGCTCAATGTTATGTTATCAGTAGATTTTTAAAACTTATTGTGATAATGATGTAAACAACTATCATTTCGAACACTAATGGCATGTTAGCAAATTCCAGTTTATTCAGAAGATATTTTTTTTTTTTTTTTTTTTTTTCGTTTATTGGCCAACCAACAATTGCTTACACTGATAACATTTTTAAATAAGTAAGTATATAATATCTAAGGTTAGTGTAACAATTAATTACAGGTTAGCACCGCATGCCCCATAAACAAATAAGATGTGCTACAAGCACTGAAATATAATTAAAGATTTAGGGTACTTAACTAAAAGCAAGCATTATGTGATGGGATATAAAATTATCTTTAAATAAAACCACACAAACAGTACATAATAGCAAATTTGGAATCCGAATCAAAAATCTAATCAATATCAAAATTACAATCAAAAAATAAAATCGAATTTAAAAGTCAAATTAAAATCACAAGCAATATTAAAATGAAATTAATTAAAATCCAATCAAAAGTCAAATTAAAATCCCAATCAATATTAAATCAAAATTACAATAAAAATTAAAAGTCAAATTAAAATCACAACTAATATTAAAATCAAAATTAATTAAAATCCAATCAAAAGTCAAATTAAAATCCTAATCAATATCAAATCAAAATTACTATAACAATTAAAATCGAAACTAAAATCACAAGTAATATTAAAATCAAAATTAATTAAAATCCAATCAACAGTCAAATTGAAATCACAATCAATATTAAATCAAATTTACAATAAAAATTAAAATCGAAATCAAAATCAAAAGTCAAATTAAAATTATAATCAATAATAAAATCAAAGTTTATGAAAATCCGAATCAAAAATCAAATTAAAATCACAATTAATAATAAAATTCAAATAAAAAAAACGAAATCAAACTATAAAGCAAGCAAAAACAAATTAAATTAAAATGAAAATTAAACAATTGAAATAGTTGTTCTATGAAACTTGGCATATGAGTCAAAATGCACGTCAATTAGATCACTGCAGCTATTTATTAATTTGCAAAGACGAGGAACGACAGAGTTTGCACCAAGTATAGTTCTGCGGAGTGGAGGATGTAAAGGAGTTATAGGAGCACGTGGGATTCTAGCAGGAGCACGAAATCGAAACTTTGAGAGTAGTAGAGGACAATCAATTTTGCATCGGAGTAGCTTATAAACGAAGGAAGAGTCAATGATTGTTCTACGTTTCTCAAGTGAGACCATCTTAAAATAAGATAGTCGTGATTCATAGGATCGCATCCTTTTAGCATTTCCGCTAGCATAGGCTAGATGCCAGAGGAATCTCTTTTGTATTCGCTCCAGTCGAAGAATGTGCGTAGAGTAATGAGGTCTCCAAATCGTACTGCAGTATTCTAAGATACTACGAACGATGCAGTTGTACAATAAGATCTTCGTCCGATTACGCTTAAAACCAGCAACGTTCCTTATGACAAAACCTAGCATTCTAGAAGACTTTTTGATGACGCCCTCGACATGAGGTACCATTTAACCAACGAGTCTACGTCCCTCTGAAGTAATGTACAATCGTTTTCAGATTCGATTATCCGTGAGAATTTGAGGTCGTCTGCATACATAAAACATTCCGAAAATCTTATAAAAATAATCTAAATCGCAGTGAGGGATATCATTAACGAAAATAATAAATAGAACCGGTCCAACGTGTGAACCCTGGGGGACTCCTGATGATGTTTTGCAGGTTCCCGATTGGAAACCATTAACTGCGACAAAGAAGGAACGGTTTTCGAGAAAAGACTTGAGCCAGTCGTAAAGCGTACCGGTGATTCCATACGCAGATAACTTCGATAGAAGTATATGGTGAGGCACGCGGTCAAAGGCTTTGCTAAAGTCTGTGTAAATTACGTCGATCTGCTTGCCGCAGTCAATGGCATCCGAAAGCATTTCTGTGAAAGTTGCTAGATTAGTGCAAGTAGACCTAGACCCTACAAAGCCATGCTGAGAAAAGCTCAAATACAATTTGAAGTGTGCCTGAATGGATGGACAAACTAAGGATTCGAAAACCTTAGCAAAGGTTGATAAGATAGAGATAGGTCTATAGTTTTTAATATTGTCCCTTTGATCACTCTTATAAATTGGAATTACCTTTGCTTTTTTCCATAAGTCAGGGAAAACACCTGAGCTAAGAGACTTGTTAAATATTAGTGTCAAAGGGGATACCAAAGCGGGAGCACACTTATGAATAAATATTGGCGGAATACCATCTGGGCCAGCGCCCTTACGAATATCCAATAATCTGAGCTTGTTCAACAGGCTATCGCGATCAATCACAGGTGCTGTTAGTGGTAGACTGTTATTCTTCATATTATGAAGAAAGTCGGACTCGGGTTCACTTTGGGTCACTGTCTCACCACTAAAAGCGGAGGAAAAATTAGACGCGAACATTTCACAAATTTCCGGACCATCTGATGTTGATACGGTTCCATTAGTCATTGTGGCTGGATAAGAGCTAGAACCACCTTTTTTATCTTTAATGTATGCCCAGAAGCGGTTCGGATTCTTGGGTATTTCATTTTCAATATCTCTAATATACTCATTATAACTATCAGTGGCTAATTTAGAACACCGTTTGCCCAATAATTTGAGCTCGATTTCATCCCTAGGGTTCTTATAGATTTTGAAGCGAGATCTTATTTTTTCCTTCTCTTTTAAAACTCTTATTAATCTTTTATTAAACCAAGGAGGATATTTTTTACATTTAAAAGTAGGTTTAGAGGGTTCATGCATATGTATAATATGCAGAAGCCTATCATAAAACATACGAAGCATTTCGTTGACGTCAGCCATTTTTTCAAACAGTTGCTCCCAGTTTATATCATTTAGATTCTCGCAAATTCTCGTGTAATCAAGTTTATTATAATTCGTTTTTGTAGTCTGAGGATTGTAAGGAAGTCGGGTTTCTTCACTCGCTGTAATCAGGATTTCAATTGGGGGGTGATGGACATCAATAGTGCTGAGGGAATTTAGGGCCGCATTAACGCTACCGGCCGGTACATTAGTCAAAACAAGGTCTAATATTCGGCCAGACATATTCAAGATGCCATTAAGTTGTGTCAATTTATGCATGTGAATAAAGTCAGTTAGTAAACTTGCAATGCCAGGAGGAGTATAATTATTCTCTGCGTCATATACCAAATTCCATTGTATGTTACCTAAATTAAAGTCACCGACAATACAGGCGCACAAGTTTGTCTGTTCAAGAACCACATTACAACGGTCCAGAAAATTGTCCAAGCTACTACGTAACACAGGGGGTGGCAGATAAACTGCGCACAGAGCTATTCGACGAATAGATTTTAGAAACGGTACCTCTATAGTTATCCAGAGATCCTCACATTTACTTTCCCACTGAGCCATACGTTTTGAGTTAATTGTTTTTAATACAGCGATCAATACGCCACCCCCATCCTTTTTCCTACCATCTCTATCTCTTCTATACACTATATATCGATCGTCAAAAAGCTCCGCGCTCAGAACACTACCATTCAGCCATGTTTCAGTTAAAATCACAATATCATAGTTCTCTAAAGACAATTGACGACAAAAATTATGAGTCTTCGTGCGTAGACCTCTTGTGTTTTGGTAATAAATATTAATATTATGAGCTGAGAATTTTAACTATAATTAATACCAAAGCTGCGACTACAATAAATGTTAATGAAAGTCCAAAATTATTTCAACTTATTTAAAGTGTCCATGTTTCTAACCATGATATGATCCGTGTCTTCTGCTTTACGCATAAAAATCTTACCACCTCGAATCCACACAAATTTATAACCAAGTTCTTTGGCTTTGATCCTCGTGGCAGCGTGCAGAGCCCTGTATGTGGGTGACAGGTGTTCGGTCACAAAAATTGGTGTTTTTGGCCCTGAATAACCGAGATGTTCAGTTTGTTAACCTTATTGTTTTTATTAAAATTAACAATAGCCGCTAGGAATTGATCACGTAGTCGAGGGGAGGCCAGCTGTACAACTATTGAACGTGGTCTAGTATTATTAGGGTTTAGTTTGGCAACCCTAGTACAATGCAAAATATCTCTGTTTTCCACAACACACGCAGCTACTTTAGAAATTTCTGACACAATTTCAAAGAGATTTTCGTGTTTCCTTTCAGGTACGCATTGAATTTCAATGTTATTAGATCGAGTTTGTTGCTCCAGCTGATCTACACGAACATTTAGCGACTTCATATTATTGCTCATTTCAAGGTTCTCCTTCCGCAGTTCCTTAGTGGTCTCCTGAGATGAAACATGCTCCTTTAGTAGGTCCTCATACTGACTGTTCATGAATTTCATCGAGTCATCCATGGCAGAAATTTTCGCATTGATGGGCAGCAACTCTCTATGTAGTATTGTATTAATAGATTCATTTAGTTTAGACAACATCATCGATAATTCAGTCTGCATAACTTCCTGGATAATTTCCCGAACATCATCTCGCGATAGTACAATTCCAGTAGTCACCTGAGGTGGGGATCCACGAGCTTGCCTTTTGTTCACTCTGGTGGTCGAAACATTACGCAGAGGAGTTTTTTCGTGCTTATTTGTCGGAGGTGTGTCATCAGCCATGTTCAATTGTTATTAGTGAAAAAGCGCAAATATTTTTTTTATATTATGCTAAGTTAGCCTTAATATTTCCTTTTAAATATTAAATTATACCAACACAAAGACATTGTAAAGCATTGATTCCTAAATAAATTGTTAATAAAAATAAACCAGTCTCCTTTAAATCAAGGTCAGTGAGTCACTATATTTTGATACATTAACATTCTACCTTATACAAACATAATACTTATTCTGTGATTTCGCGGCTGTATCTCCAGTCCTGTGCCCATAACTCTTGCCGGAATGCCCATACCAATCTGTTTCCATTACCTGTTCTCACCTCAGGTTGTTTCTCAAAGTGACCCGAGGTTTTGCATCTCCATAGATGTAACACATTGGACTGTCTTGGGACGTGATGAGGAGTGACAAATTGCATGTGATTAAGGGTGAAGACTATAAATATTGATGGATGGAGAGGGAAAGGAAGATCAAGGAAACAATGTATGGATTGTGTGAGGAATGATAATGAAAGAAAAAGGAGTAAAAGTGTGATGGTTGATAAATTTATTTGGCATAACACACTTGGCATATTCTTCTTTGAACGAATGTGTTTATGGCAGAACAATTATTTAATAGAATACTCGTTTCGCAGAATGTTTAAATGGCCGAATTTTTATATTTTTAAGATGGCAGATGTTTACTTGGTAGATTTTTATAAGGTATAACGACCGTCTCGCGAAAGTATCCTGTATGGGCGGCATGGGCACCAGCCCGTAGGCCGACGAAGGAGGCCGGCGGAGGCCCGGCACTTCGGGAACAGAAAATATTAGTGTTATTTAATATGCGAGCGAAGCGAGCGCGCGTCATGGAGTACTTGCGTTGCATGTATGAGTGACGTCATTATTATTATTAATAAATAAAAAAATAAAAATTAATTAATTAATTATTATTATTAAAAATAATAATAATTATTTATTGCATGTTACACTATGTATGAAATGAAATGCGTGCCAAAAGACGATTCTGATTATGAATTTTCGGCGAAATGATGGTTCTGGAAATGAAGTTAATGCTCAAAGATGATTCTGACTTACAAAATTATGCGTTTTGAATTTGCGCCGCCCGCGCCCCCAAGTAATATGGTACAAGGGCAGGAAGATGGTGATCATTCTAATCTAAATACAAATAGATATAAAAGCTATAGATAAAGTTAAATGTTAAGGCTAAGAAATTAGATATGCACTGGTCAAGAGTGTATAGATAAAGGTGTAACAATAACAACTGTTTTACTGTATTTTTATTAATATGCAAGGGCCATTAAAATCCTTCATACATTTGAAAACATGTAGATACTTGAGATTGCAAAAGATATAGTTGTTGTGATTTTTTTAAATGAAACTTCAGGGTTGCATTTTTTACCCGACTGTGGCGAAGCCCGGAAGGATGGTTATTGTGAAAATCAGTATAGCTTATCGCTATTTATTAAACATGGCTGTTTCAGTTTTCGCCCTTATATAATAAACATTCACCCTTAAAGGGTGAATTTTTAATTGAAACATTTACCGTCTGTAGCTACAGCTAAGTCGACTTACTACCTGAAATCGTTTACTGGTAGATTCATTAAGTTTTCATTATTTTCTCAAGTGACACGACCTAGCTCTCCTAGCAGATTACGAAATACGACCATGGCATAATAAGTAGAGTACCTACCTTACGAAGCGCGAATGTATGAGGTTTGTCACAACGCTCGTTCGTTACATATAAATGCTAGTCGTGTTCGACTCTGCGCCTATGTGGCCTGACCCCTAAGGCAGGTTGGGTAATAATAACCCATTCTCATATCGCCGAAAGCACTGCAAATTCGTCTCGAACACCCCAAGATTAATCTGCGTAAAACGCTCTTGTTGGGTTAATTGAGTTGGGCGCCGGCAATAGTTGGAAGCCCTGGGGGCCTAAAATGCTCCCTTTATCAGAATCATAATCTATTATGATTTTGCTAAAGCAGCCATTTTAGGCCCCCAGTTCATTTTGTATGAAATAACGATGTATAGATAAAATCCTTCGTCAGTTGACCTCAGTTTCATTAACATACGGTCAGAGAATCATTGTGTAGCATGTAAACTGAACTATCACTAACAGCAGCTTTATGTGGTAGCCATAAGGACGGTTTTCCTAGTTCAAGTGTTACCGCACGTAGTGGTCAAAGCCACAATGATTTGATTATTTAAACGCCTCTGGGATTCAATTTTATTGTTTTCATAATATCTCATTGTTATAGAGCAAACCTTGCTACTAGGCCTACTGGAATAAACTACACGAATATTATAGCGAATATTTAACTACAATGTTCTTTCGTGCTACAATAGATAGCATCATTCAGTCTCTAGATGACTATCGAATGATTTAGATTTAATTGAAAAGGAATGTAAATTATTCAATAAAGATCACAATGATAATAGCACACACACACATTTTTTACCGAATACATTATTCGACGCTCGCAATATGATTTCAAATTTTAAAAAAAAATATAATCCAACACGTCATTAAATCTGTTGCACGCGTGTTAAAAAACCCAGACTTTACGCGCTAATCCCGCAAAAATAACTCGTAAAGAACTAAATGAGTCACTTGATGTAAAATCTCCATTTCAAAGAACCATTCCATTTTAAACCTAATAAAACGCTACTCTGTCACCTTAGCACGAATAATTTTTCTTTCATTTTAACTTTTGCCACCGTCTTTTTGAATTAATCTCTATGGAAATTAAGTAAAGGCTTTTTTTATAGAAAGGGAGTCTTGTAAAATATCTATTGTGTAGTGTTAAGTGCGTATCCCGTTAGTTTTGACTCATTTACCTACTTTACAAGTGTGGGAAATGCGTACAAAGTTTTAAATGTCCATGTTTTTGTTGCAGAATGGCGACGGAGACTGTTAACGTGACAGCTCAGGTGATCACCGCCGACGTAGTCCACGAAAAGGGCATGTTTCTCCAGACTCCAGGAGCCCAGGGTATCGCCGGCATATTCGTGTTTGCCGCGCTATTCATTACTTGCCAACAGGTAACTTAATAACACCTCTTTTACACAGGTAAACCTTAATTTGCAAAAAGGTCGCACTACCGTTAACAGAACGCGCTTAGGTATATTCTAGGTAAACGTAAACTTGGGGTATATTCACCTTTCCACATAGCCGAGCATTATTAATTGCGGTCATATCATATTGTACTTTATGCTGATAACGTTTTACTGCTAACTAACTTTCGGATCTTTGTCTCAACAATACAAAAGACAAGGTGTCTTTGTTAAAGGCTGTCTGTGTCGCCACAGGTGTGCTACGTCATTCAATTTTTTTTGAAGATCTTGTGCAAAAAGTTTCAATACGAAACGCACAGTCAATAGAGAATAAAGCATGCTTGCGAAGATAGATTGTTAACTATTGTCATTGGAAACTCACAATCAATTAAATTGATGCCATTGAAATAGTTGTTCATAACGACACTTCACTTCGGAGAGCGTGACAATATTTTGCAGTAATTATGTTTATTAGCAAGGAATGTATTCGGCTTATGGACCAAGTGAAATTCCACGAAAGCAGGAAGTAATTAGATCACTTAATCACCTACGTTTGTAGTGTTTACGATATGATGGTGCGGTCCATTAGGTAATTAGATTTCTAAGTAAATGTAAACGATAATACGAGGTTGAACGCAACAGCTGCTCACATCGGATCCTCGGATGTGTGGCTGACGTCAGAATCTGATATTACTTAGTCTTGATGTCTGTGGACTCTGTAGATTGTTTACGCGGCGAAAAATTGCGTCAGGATGACGCACCTGTGTCCTAGACTTATAAACAGATACAACACTGGTGTACAAATCAGTTTTCCATATGAATGATGTAGCGTTACAGCTCTAATTATTTGATCTACTCTCAATCGCATTCGCGTGTTTGTTAGAGTAGTTATGCAAATGATAACAATTTACTCTTCTTAGAAAAATACATCGACGTAACTGAGGAACGTTTTAAGTATTTATATTGAGAAGAAATATAATAAAAAGATTCCAAGTGAGGCCTTCGAGCGCGGGTAGGCAAGCCGCTAGGGCGCTGCGGACAGTAAGTTGCGTATAAAATCAATATTTTATTAAATTGTATCGCTCCCCTGCCATTACTAGGTGTGCTTCTAACGTTTTTGCAAGTAAGGAATAAACCAACCCTAACCCCGCCACAATTTATTTACATTTTCTGCATTTTCCTAACCGTTTACTCTCTCGCGCTTGGCTGCATCCTAGACGAATTATAAATAACCGGCCAGACATCAATACATAGAATTCATTGAAACGTGCTTCAAATGTATACAATACAAACCGTGTTTGAGTGCAATTATTTTCGTAAAACAGTTTCCGTGTTGCAAACAATTATAATCGGGCGGAGGATGCTGTTGAAACGTTTGGAAAACAGTATAAGGTACAGAATTTGGCGTTTTATACTACAATGTATGTTTTTTCTCAAATCAATCAACGCCAGTCAATATGAAAGAGGGCAAAGAGAGTAATAATTTATTATTACTGAGTAAAACGTGGCAGTATTATAGCCATTTAATTTTACATAGACGATAACCAAGATCTTAGAGACCTATAGAACAGGGGTTTGTAGGCCTGTAGCCCCTGTAGGGTCTAGTTTCGTAGTATCTTAAAACTAATCACTCCAAACAACAAATGTATTCTAATAATTGGTTTGCTGCAATATAATGTACTTTGAAATTGACGACGTAGGTGGCCATAGTCTCTTAATGGATGGTAAGTACACCTCATATATCACATTAACTCCATACTCAGATGTAGAAAGTGTGCATCCATTATATGCATTAAGCATTAATTTCTTGTATTTAATGCATAATATTATAATGAACCTATTAAAATATGGTAATAGTAATTTCATTTGTGTAATCGATAAAATACGGAATGTATTATATAGAATAGAATAATTCTTTATTATGTACAGACGGCTACACATCAAGCTATACATTTCCAGTTTACGCTGATCTCGCATTGTTCTGAAATCCTATACAATGCGAGACCAGCTTATACTGGAAATGTATAGCCTGATGTGTAGCCGTCTGTACACCATACAAGTAACATGCATATCTTTAAGTGCATTATATAATGTGTAGAGATCGTACAATGAAAATAAAAGAAAATATTTTACATAGGGTGACACAATAGGCGACAAAATCAGCCTAGCCTTTTCCCAACTATATTGGGGTCGCTTCCTAGTCTAACTGGATTCAGCTGAATATCAGTATTTTACATGAAGCGACTGCCTGTTCCGTATGGTGTCGGACGCAAAGAATAGCACCATCCCATATCTTCCCGTGGGTGTCGTAAGAGGCGACTAAGGGATGTACCAGAGAATGGGCAGCAGCGTTCTCTGTGCTTTTTGTATCGACCGTCATGCGATCGCCAACCCGCCTGCCAAGCGTGGCGAATGTGGCGATTATGGCAAACACCCTCTAAGCAAAAATTACACTTAGGGAAGGCCTATGTCCAGCAGTGGACGTCTTTCGGCTGAAATGATGACTGCCTATCTGACCTCCACAGCTCAGTTAGTACTGCGTAATACAATAACCCTTGGTAAGACTGGCTGTCAGACTAGCTGATCTTACAATAATAATAAAAGATATATTACACACAGGCATCATGCCGTCGGTCCTGCGGGTTGTTCGAAAGAGATACCGCGACCGCGGCACAAGAGAGAAGGAACATGGGTGGTTTTTAGTCAGTAGAAGTCTGACACTCCCTTCCGATCTGCCCAGAGCGGGGTTATTGGGTTATTTCCCAAACCCCAAAAAAAAGGGTGTCATCATGGACTGATACAAAATATCCAAGACATTTCTGAAGATGCTTTTTTTTTTAATTATAAATGGGCCTGCTCTTGACTTCAATCTTGCCCTGAGGGCAGAGATGATGTCGACGATGGAACGAGCTTACCCAGTAGAAGCCTGTTATATGAACTCGGAAAAACCGACGCAGGCAGGGAATTCCACTCCTTGGCTGTGCGCATAATAAAGGACCCAGCAAAGCGCTTCGTTCGAATGTGTGGAAGAATGGATGGATGCTAAAATAACAAAAAAGTTTGCAATTTCAGAGCCTGCCTCTGTAAGATATGGAAACGGAATTTGCAGTTACGTTTTCCTTTTAGATACCGCTCGCGCTCATATCAACAAACGCGGTTAACTAGGCCGAGGATATTTCAGAGCTACAGTCTCATAGGATTGCACTGTAAAAGAGAAATTCAGAATTGTTCAGTTTTCTATTCAGTTTTCTTCTTTTTTTTTTGTTACATCACGCCTGTTATCCCCGAAGTGTTAGGCAGAGGTGAATTACGCAAGTTATTTTGAAACCCCATGTTAGGCGAACCTATTACCATCAACCGGGCACAAAAACAAAAAAAACTGGTCAAGTGCAACTCGGACTTGCACGTGAAGGGTATCGTACCATGACTTCTTATAGGTTTTCCTATAATCTATACGTGTTGAACTAATTTCTGTATTTTTTTTTTCAGAATTTTAGGCTCAGTAGTTTCGGAAATAAGGGGGGGGGGGAATGGTCGGACAGACAGACAGACAGACGCACGAGTTATCCTATAGGGGTTCCGTTTTTTCCTTTTGAGGTACGGAACCCTAAAAAAACAATAAAACATGCTCATTACTAGTGTTTGCAACCACTAAAAGTAGATGTTCAGACATAATTTTCAGTAGACCATGCTATTTATTTGCAAATATTACATTACTCACCGCTGTAACACGTTAGTAACCGTATCAGGTAATTATGCAAGTGTAAAACGTTACACGTACATTTCAGAGTTTTGACGTATCAGCAAGAAATTATCGTGGTTCGTGCTGCGAGTATGAATGGTCTTGTCGCTTCAATACTACATTCCTATAACGATAAGTAAATATGACGACAATGGTTTTTCTTTTTAATCGGTTGTTTTCCTGGTTTTACTATGATTCAGAATATCCCATACAGGATTATCGTTATCTTGAAGTTTTGAAAAGGGATAATTATGTTTCTGATAAACATATTTACCCAGAATTGTTCACTACTCGATGTAAAATATAAACGCTCAAAAAAGCTCGAGAATTTGAGTGTCAGATTACTAGTATGGAAATACATTTTCTATCAATATTATTTAAAGTATGTTGACTGCCAGACTGCACTACACTGACTAATGTGTATGGAAACACGTTTTACATCAATATGATTTCCTCTAAAAACATGAACGCTTTACACTTTTCTTATTGCTACTTTAAGTTCTGGTCATTCACGTTCTTGTTGAGAGAACTCGTTGCCACAATGACTTCATGAGGTGTTGTTTATTCAAAACACATTTCACGGTATTTCGCGTGTTAACGGAAACTAATTGACGGATAAGGTATTCCCGCATGCGTTTATCGTAAAAATCGATAGTGGAATGTCTTGTATGCGGTAACTTGGTTTTTTTAACGAGCCTTAAGGCGGGTTACCCCGATAAACGTCGTCAACAATAGCGTTTTACTCGTACATGGAACGGATTTAAATTTTGAAAAAAATGTATTACATAGTTGACTTTTCGATCATGATATGTCGGGCATGCGATACACGATTACTTACACTTCACTGCATCCAATTAAATCGCAAAGACATGTCCAAATGATGGCTAAATAATCGTTTTACTTGAGTTATATTAGGCTTTGAAAAATAAAACTTATATCATAATAAAGGTCGTAAAAAATGTGTATTATCTCGGGTCACATAATGTATAATTTCTTTATCATTTTTCTCCAAGAGAGAAAAAACAGTCAAAATTTAGGCATTATATAGCTCGCGCGGCAGGGCGGGGGTGAGGTCGTGCGTACATAAAAACAAAGTAGGGTAACCTCGCCTTAAGTTACAGTAATGTCATACTTACAGGTCAATTTAAGTTATACGCAATTTTCAGCTTATTTTTCTTTTGTATTCAACCAAGTTTTACTCACAGTTAGGAACAAGCCTTCCATTGGTATCTCTGTGTCTCAATTTTTTGCTGTCTTCATTAATTTTTCCGCTGGAAACAGCTCTTCCCATGAGGCTTACATAACAAGCGACTTTCGAGTAGCTAACGGAACACCAAGAAGTTGGGCAACAATTTCTTGTTCTAAAATAGGACCAAGCATGACATTTATAACGACCAAGCAGCAATTGAAGCAGGTATTCGGGAAGCGGATGTTTATTAATTAGACCACATTTTTAACATAATCAGCAGAAAATTGGAACAAAGTGGGTTTTTGACATATTTGGGCCAATCCTATCAATCTTTAAATCTAGAATTCGAGACTGACTTGATAGAAAAGGTCAATAGTGTCCAGTTATGAAGTTTTCATTCGTGTTATTGGAAAAGTCTGCCAATATGTTGCGATCATCTTATTTAGTCATCGCTTCACTGGTGACCGGCATTATTAAGAATTCATTTCGTCATACATGCTCTTTGAACGTGTATCGTCACCTTGTTCTGGTTTATACTACACGTAGGTATATATCCGTCTGGTAAAAGGGTTCCCCTTTTTCTTTAGCGGACTGCAGACTTTACTCTGTCAACACTTTTGTGCTGCTAGCAAACTTAGCAGGTTTTGCCAAAACAGTTGTCGCTTTTGGTCTAAAGTTCAAAGTGTTATTAATCCAAGCAGTCATTGTTAACAGAAATTCTACACGTGGGGCTTCGGTTCATAATATAACTCCATTTGTTTATATAATAACTAGGTATAAGGATTCGGCATATTAGCGCATTAGGCTTTGGTGCGGCGGAAATTTCTAATTAATTTCACTTAGTCACCGTAGAGCCCTTTTATTACCTGTAGTGGTAACGCTGGCTTTATATTTTTGTGTTATTGTAATGTTGCTATAGAGTCTATAGTATAGTGTCTGTCTATAGTATAGACAGACACTAGACAGATAAAATATTCATACAAGTCAATTACTTCTACATTCTCCTTGCTGATAAGATTCTAGCGCGTCGATCTAAAATAACGACATTAGCCAATTCTTTTGTAGCTTATCAGACCGTTCGTTATCGCACCTCGTAATGAGCTATATTCCGTTCTTATTTGCCAACTGATAAAGAGTTATTATGGTTTGTGTATGAATAATGACTTTGAGCCACTAGAGAGTAGCAGCGAAGTTAGCGCCATGATATATTCGGTTTTTTGACCTTGTGTTTTCCCACCGGGACGGGAAACGTACGTACTTTACGGTTATAAATGTAGTTGAACAGCCTTTAATAAAGTACCAAAATGTATTGTTCATGGTAAGGTACATTTTTATGTGGGAATGGTGGCATTTCTTGTGGTGATGGAGAGGTAACGCGGGCACAGACTCCGCACGGAGGAGACGTTTGTTCTTTATTGTCGTTACGTGCCTAAGTAAATCATTTTTGCTGGCGTTTTTTTGTACCACGGAAACCACGATTTACGGAGATGAGACAAAGATTACACAAGGAAGATGTTTTGTGAAATAAACTTGCTTGTTGGTACGGTTATTTTATTTTCATCGTAGTAATAGGAACGGGCCAATGTTTTTTTACGATCATAAATGGAACAGTTGAGTTCTAAAACTGCGCAAAATAGTGTTTTTTCGTAATTAACTTTATCGTGCATTAGCCAATGAGCGGTATGCTTTCTACTGTTTATCTTGCTAGGTTATCAAAAATGAAGCGCTAACTACTATTACTCTTTGAAATGGCCTCTAAAAACTCACGATTTAGAAATATTGAAGTAGATTGGAGTGTTGTTTAAAGTCTTGCTCGTGGTATGATCTCATCAAGTCATCATCAGGCGTGCTCCGTGGGCTGCGGGTTGTTCGAAAGAGATACCGCAGTCTCGACACAAAGGTGTAAGAAGGAATGGGTGGTTTTTAGTCAGTAGAAGTCTGACGCTCCCTGCCGCTCTACCCAGAGCGGAAGGAGTCATTGGATGATTTCCCAACCTCCAAAAATGTCAAAAAAAAAGCTTTCCAACGTCAGGTTTTAAAAACAAAATGATCTTTGTAAAGAGACCTGAGACGTAATTAGATCACATACCTATCGATTATTTTTATTGATTGAATAACTAAGCAACATAAGCACTCACTACCTAATCACTTAGTCTACGAATAGGTATACCAGGTAATTATATAGGCTAGAAAATAGTTAGGTCATTTCCCTACGCTACGGGCCTATAAATTCATAATCATGGGATACTGGACATGCTGCCTATCAATCATAGTTATACAAAAAAGCCGCTTTTACTACCAAATCGTGAACCAGTATCATAAGAAACGTTATTTTTATAGTATACTGTATAGCGTTATAAATAACCGTTACGTTGTTAGTCAATTAATACAACTTTATTTAATGAATTTAATAGTAAACGAAGAGAGCGTAGCGTTATTACAAAAGCTTGCTGACCCTATTTTTATTGTTCATATCTTATGTTCTCGAAACATATAAAATTTGAACATTTTGAACATAAAAATAAATGAACATGTCGAGATTGAATTAAAACAAACAGTGATTGAAAAACAATGGATTCCTTTGTTACAAACAATGAAAAACAAATTATGTGAGAAGGAGTTTGTGGTTTCTAATTCCATGTATACCGATACTAAAAAGCGTTATACATATAAAATAAACATTAGAATAATATTCATGCGGTAGGTATACTAGGTATCCGTCACAAATCGGTCAACTTTCGTTTGGCGAAAATGTGTTAATTTGCGCGCGTTTGGTCGCGACAGCTCACCAGTGGACAGAGTGACCACTTGACCAGCCAGTAATTATGAGCTGTAACGGAAAATATGGATGGATAATGTCAATTATAACTATTGGTTTTTGTTATTACAGTGCAACGTATTTAGAAAATGTGGCACAATGTTATTATTACTTAGGTATCATCTATTGTTTCCCCTCAAATATTATTTTTGTAAACAAGCGCTTAATTTGATATCATCTGCCTAGCCTTAGTCTAACTATGTTGGGGTTGGAGTGGGCTTACAGTTTAACCGCTTTCATCTGAATACCAGTATTTTACATGTAGCGACTCCACTACCCAATACCCCCTGATAAGACTGGTTGTCGGCCAACGACTTTCAGCTGAATACCAGTATTTTACATGTAGCGACTCCACTACCCAATACCCCCTGATAAGACTGGTTGTCGGCCAACGACTTTCAGCTGAATACCAGTATTTTACATGTAGCGACTCCACTACCCAATACCCCCTGATAAGACTGGTTGTCGGCCAACGACTTTCAGCTGAATACCAGTATTTTACATGTAGCGACTCCACTACCCAATACCCCCTGATAAGACTGGTTGTCGGCCAACGACTTTCAGCTGAATACCAGTATTTTACATGTAGCGACTCCACTACCCAATACCCCCTGATAAGACTGGTTGTCGGCCAACGACTTTCAGCTGAATACCTGTATTTTACATGTAGCGACTCCACTACCCAATACCCCCTGATAAGATTGGTTGTCGGCCAACGACTTTCGGGAGCCAGTGACTACCTGTTTCGACTGTCAAAGATCTTTACGTAGGTACACAAGCCGGGCGTCGCGCGGCGCGTGCTGCGTTTTTAATTCAAACACATGGCGATGTATGAAAAAGTTAACGATTTCAATCGTCGATTTTACGAGAAGCTATTTTCGCACGTTAGTTTAAAATGCAGCGTTTGTTGCGGTGGAATCGTCTCTCAGTAAACCTTCTGCACGCGCCGCGCGACGACCCGCGTCTCCGTAAACGAGCCCTAAGGTGCTTTCCGAGGCACGGCGGAAACTCGGTTTGTAATGGGTGGCTACCCATTCACGGGCCAACCTAGGCAAACACGGCTTCATCTAAAGATCGACTCAAGCGACAGTTATTATTAAGCCACGATCTCCTCTTAATTCGATATGAACTTTTATAATAATACAACAGTCAAAATAATGATGGGTATAATTGAACCGTCACCAGCCTTCTACACAGCTGTTTCAACATAAATTTAATAATTATTGAATAAGGCTACGTCATGATCACTTATCAATTTACGTCAATGACTTTATAAACGTATATTGAACTTTCCGTGTAGGGTCCATATTTTTATTTTCGATTTCTTAGCTTCAACCTTTGCAAGGTAACTATGGATCACGTCGTCGGGGCTACGGGCACACCTCGGACACTCCATACAACGCCCGCAAAATAATTACCTATTACTACTACATAAACAAATAACGTTTGTGCACGACGTGCACGTGCAAATGTGTGCGTAAACTCTAGTAGGGTTATCGTAGCCTAAAAAATGGCGCGGAAAGTGCAACGGTCTGCGTCGCGAAAACCGAACGACGACTAATACGAGCGCGAGCCATTGCTCAAGTGTCGACGACGAATACCTCGAAGTGCGGGGTGAGGTGCGGTATTTAACATGAGCGCGGGGAAGGGAGTGTCCCTTCTGTACGTAGTACTATTATGTATTCTGTGCTACGGGTCCCTTCGGGGCTGCGGGTTGTTCAAATCAATCAATCAATCAAAATCCAAATATTTTATTTGCCAGAATATGGTATATAAGATCATCATCTGCCTAGCCTTTTCCCAACTATATTGGGGTCGGCTTCCAGTCTAACCGAATGCAGCTGAATACCAGTATTTTACATGAAGCGACTGCCTATCTGACCCCCCACAACCCAGTTAATACTAGGTAATACGATACCCTTTGGTAAGACTGGATGACAGAATTTCAGGTCACTGACTACCTGTAACGACTGCCAAAGATCTATATTATATGACAGCCTGGACCAACAGCTTAACGTGCTTTCCGAGGCACGGAGGAAACTCGGTATGTCGGGCGGTCACCCATCCACAGACCGACCTGGCAAGCACAGCGTTACCTAAAGATCGACCCGAGTGGCAGTTCTTATTAAGCCACGAGCTCCCGGTATGGTATATAAGATGTTACGGTAAAAAATTGTTTCAGCATAACATGGCGTATTGGGAATATGCCGATCTGTCACCCCGTTTTGTCCCCGTAGGGTGACGGAGAGGAAAAAAAAGTTTGATCTGTCCCCCTGTTTGCAATGAGGGGACAGTTCGAACTTTATTCACTCCTTAACGGTTTCATCTGTCCCCCTATTGGTGATACGGGGACAGATGAAACTTATTTATTCCTTTTTGTCCTCCACAAAATTTAATATATTCATTCTTAATAGTAATGCCACACATAAGACTAGTGGTTTATGTTTATAATCATCTGTTTTTAAATAAGTTACAAATATTTCTTTTGTTTCTGTATCGATCAGTCACAGTCCCATAAATCACGTAGTAGGTATTCCAGGTATAATAAGTATAACAATCAGTCCTCTGATTTGACTTCATATTACAAATGTTAATTTTTACTAACAATGTTAACTTTTAGATGAGGAAATGTTCATAATAAGAATGAATGAAGTAAATAAATTCAAGTTTTGACGTTTTCATTCCTGTAAGAGATATCAAACAAAATAAAAGTTCTGTCTGTGATCTGTATGTCAGTACAGAACAACTCCACTTGTATGTAGTCAGTACTATAGTTAATATCAAAACTTATTTTGCGAATAACTTCTTAAAGATTTAAAGTAAGTCTTATTAACCGACTTCCCAAAAAGGAGGAGGTTCTCAATTCGATTGGTATGTTTTTTTTTTCTATGTATGTACACCGATTACGCTGCGATTTATGATCCGATTTACGTGATTCTTTTTTAGTTTGATGCGGAATAGTTGCCATTTGGTCCCATAAAAATTTAGCATGGTTTGGCCCAGTACTTTTCATTTTATGATATTTTTTTTATAATTTATGAACATTTTTCGTTCGTTTTTTATGTGTGTTCGCGAATAACTTCGTCGTTTATGAACCAATTTTGATGATTCTTTTTTTACTGGAAAGGAGATATTTCTAGGGTGGTACCATGATATGGAAACCAGATCCTGGTGATGGAATCCCAGAGAAATCGAGGGCAACTTTTGTTTTTTTTTGCAGAAAAGTTTTTTTATTTTTTAATCTTTTTTTTTCCCCTCTTTGAGGAGACGGTAATGAGGCAAAAAAGGGCGCTCGGTCGCCTGCGCCGCTAGCTCGCTGTCGATTGGGGAGGGACGGGGGGGCCTCAAAGACGTATATTTTATGCAGTTTGCATCAAACGGTAACGTCACATTTTTAAATTATTTGCATGGTTCACTCTGTACTGCTGGTTCATTGTTAACCACTCGACTAATATGTACAATACCTACTGTGATTTATCGGACTGTGACTGATTCTATCAATCAATAACAAAACAAAATATTCTTATTATTAGTATGTTTTTTATTGTAATTAAAAAACAGATGATTATATAAACCTAAACCACTAGTCCTATATGTGGCATTACTTTTAAGAATATAATATATTAAATTCTGTGGGGGACAAACAGGAATAAATAAGTTTCATCTGTCCCCTTATTGGTGATAGGGGGACAGATGAAACCGTTAAGGAGTGAATAAAGTTCGAACTGTCCCCTCATTGCAAATAGGGGGACAGATCAAACTTTTTTTTCTTATCAGTCACCCTTTTTTTTTTTTTTTTTTTTTTTTTTTTTTTTTTTTTTTTTTTTTTTTGGTGGGTGGAAAATCATCGAATAACCCCCCCCGCTCTTGGGCAGAGCGAAGGGGAGTGTCAGACTTCTACTGACTAAAAACCAAACCCATGTTCCTTCTTCTTCGCCCTTGTGTCGGAGCCGCGGTAACCTTTCGATATCCACAGCCCCGACGGGCTTATCAGTCACCCTAAGGGGACAAAGCGGGGTGACAGATCGGCATGTTCCGCGTATTGGCGTGCAAATGTCTTACAATAGGAGCGAAGTCGATTAATCTAACTTACAATTTACAGGTTCTATTGACTTGTCATCTAAATATTCTTTAACAGAGTAATATCTTTTACATAGTAATAGTTTGAAAAGTATTTTTCTAAACACGAAAGAGATACCGCGGCCTCGACACAAAGGGCTAAGAAGGAACATGGGTGGTTTTTAGTCAGTAGAAGTCTGATACTCCCTACCACTTTGCCCAGAGCGAGAGGAGTCATTTCATGATTTCGCAACCTCCAAAAAAAAAAAATAGGTAACCACGGATTTTCCTCTCTTTCTTTCCATTGCGCTGATGGTTCCGTGTTACTTGGTATCGCGACGGTATATTTTCTTCTTCTCTTCAAGACTTTCCGCCATTTGTTCGTCTCATTATTTCTTTTACATTCTTAGTTATCAATCCTATACACAATCCATCCATAATTTTTTTTAGGTATCTTCTTGTCCTCCAGCTTTCAACACGTTTATTATTTTACCCTCTCGATGATTTCGTCTGCGTAGCCTTTTTCCCAAAATATGTTGGGGTTGGCTTCCAGTCTAACCGGAGGCATCTGAGTGCCAGTATCTTCTATATAAATAAAAAGAGAAGTCCTGACTGACTGACTGACTGACTGACTGACTCACTCATCAACGCCCAGCCCAAACCCTTGGACCTAGAAAGCTGAAATTTTGCACAGAGGTTCCCTTTATAACGTAGACAAGGAATAAGGAAGGATTTTTCGAAATTCAACCCCTAAGAGATTTAAATAGGGGATGAGAGTTTGTTTGGAAAATCGACATTTTCACGCGGGCGAAGCCGCTGGCAAAAGCTAGTTTTAAATAACGCGGTCTACTAGACCTTCACAACCCAGTTACTGAGTAATACGATACCTTTGGTAAGACTGAATGTCAGACTTACAGCTTCTGGCTACTCGTAACGACTGTAAGACATCTACAAATGACAGCCGTGATCAACGGCGACACTCAGTTGCCGAGGTTGGTAAGTGAATACAGTATAGGTGATCGTCCACGTACCAACCTCGGGTCTGCAAGCACGGCTGAACCTTGAAGGTCGACCCCTGCGGCTGTTATTATGTAGCCTTTACCTTCATGTATCAAATTGTTATGTAATTTATCTAAATGTATGTTTTTCTTGGTTTCCAGATTTACCAGCACTTGCGCTGGTACACGAACCCCTCCGAGCAGCGCTGGATAGTGCGCATCCTATTCATCGTACCCATATACGGCTGCTACAGCTGGATCTCACTGCTGTTCTTCAATGGAAACTCCTACTATGTATACTTCTTTACCGTCAGGGATTGCTACGAAGGTAATTGCTTATTTCACTCTTGTATTTTCTAATTTACATTTAGATTGATCCTTTGATGTATTTATCGGTTAAAGTCTGTCATTGAAGTCTCCCAAGACTAATAACATAAGTTGTATTGAATGTTGGCCTTCTAATAGGTCGCTAAAAGTGACGTTAGTAGGAGGATGACGCACGAAGTCGGTTAAATATTGGTAAAGGCAATATGTATGTAGTAGTGGACATAAGGGGCGCTTTTCAGGTCTTGAGCAAAGAGACTTGACTTCTTGACTTAAACCCCGTCCATCAGCAAATGAGAATTGTATCCTCAATGGCGTTTGTGATTATCAGGACGTCAGTTCTCATTGAACCATATTGTTAGCTGTGTAGGATATCCTTTATAGATGCAGATAAGTAGATACAACTGTGTCAGCAGACTATGCAAACAGATTAGATAACTACAGCTAAATAACGGTCAGCGCATCATGAGGTTGAATAAATTGACCATTTGCTCTAGAATCCGAGAGAATTCTTATTTCTGTGGTTAGTCTGTGGCCTGCAAGACGGCTTAAACAAATAATGCGTCCCTGACGTAAGTTCTATTAATAAAGCTCTTTTCTAAAGCATCGAGCAAGATGCACATTTGAACCACCTCAGTTTGTTTGTTTTTCCTTTCAATGGGTATCTGGAGTGCCTCAGTTTAATCGATTAATTGGTTCGAACTAAATAACATCGATAACGTAAACGATTCATAAATCAATCGATTCTACGTTGAAACTGGGACTGTAACAACGGCCTCCTTCAATTGATCTGTTTATGGCAATTGGCATTGCGATAAAAATATAATATGGTGAAGTTGCCTTTGAACGAGTCACAGTTTTGCAATCATTTTGTAGAAAGTGAAACGAAACGTAAATGAGCACAAAAAACCGAGAATAAACAAAAATTACTGTTATTGTTGTTGATCACACCATTCGGATTTAATGGGCAGTTTTAGTTTTCGGTAAAATATGATCTCATGTAGAATGTTGAACATTTTGAAATAATATGCTGAAATTAGGGTTTGGCTTTATAAAAGAAAAAATATCGTGGATGTCAGTCGGTTTCAACAGAAGTTTCTATAGAAAACTGAGTACGTAGCATTAGTTTACGAATGGTGCTCAATTTGGCAATGTATGCCTATGCTCACTTGCATTACAATTTGGGTTTTCCATATAGATAATATTGTATAATTTATAGTTAGCAAACTCATTGAAAAACCATTCAGTTCATTTCATTCAACAAAATTTAGTGTTAAATATTTGATAACTGTTTATAGTTTATAGTGGTACGTACGTACGGTCTATAGCTAATTATACAAACATCTATTCATGATGCGTTCTATTCGTGATCTTGATATTGGGGTCATGGCTGTCTGTGCAAAAAGTTTAAGGTTTATTATATTATTTAACACTCAGATGAAGACGTTCGCTTTGGTCTTGTAATGTGTCTCTTAGGAAATGCTGGTGACGCTGGTACAAATGGTGACAGGCTATATGAATCCAGTATAGCTTGACCTCGCTTTGTGCGAGCTTCCTGTACAATGAGAGATTAGCTTAGTTTCGTTTTGCTTGACTGCGTAAGACGTAATTTAAATTTTGTTGGCCCAAAGCTTCATCAGTGAAGGCCTATGTCCAGCAGTGGACGTCTTTTGGCTGAAATGATGATGATGATGAAAGCTTCATCAATTCCACGTGTCGTCAGTGGCAGCGTAGAGGTCACTTTGACTTTGTTTATAGACTGAATAAAAACGTATTTTACATAATTTTGTAACTTTAGTATAGACAGGTATTATTATCAAAACGGTTTTATAGTTAGTTGTCAAAAGTCTTAAGTATGACATAATGACTCTTTCAAACAAACCTGAATGTGGCATTTGAAAATTATCAAGAGGTAACCAGACTTGGCAAAAATTGGCTTCGTATTGCATCTATACTAGAATACCTTTCTAAAGAGTAGAGCCACGTGTTTTATTCCGCTCTATGAATTCTTAAAAGATGTGGCCATTGTTTTCTTGCCGTTAATTTAGGCGAAACAGGTCAGTTGACTCGAAATAGGTCATTTGTTATTGTTATACGGACGACTACTTTAGACGTTATTTATGATGTGCTGTCATGCAGCTAAAAATATTGCTTAGGTATGCCTTTTTGTCAGAGTGTCAAAATATTAATAATGTAAATAATCACTTTATTTTAAGGCAAGTAATACGTAATATACATATGAGGCCGTCAAATTGTGTTGTTAGTTTTTCGACCTCTAGTAGTTGGAGAGATTCAGCGAATCGATCCATCTATGAATTGGTAATAGACTAAGGAGACTATTTGTGGCTGTGGATATCGAAAGGTTACCGCGGCTCCGACACAAGGGCGAAGAAGAAGGAACATGGGTTTGGTTTTTAGTCAGTAGAAGTCTGACACTCCCCTTCGCTCTGCCCAAGAGCGGGGGGGGTTATTCGATGATTTTCCACCCACCAAAAAAAAAAAAAAGGAGACTATTTGTGTTTCCTGCAAACATTTGTTTAGCTCACCATGCTTAAAAGATAGACTATCTAAACAGTATGGAAACTTCAGCAGCAGCATCCTACATTCTATGACGTTTAACAAACTGGGATCTATCGTCCATTCTTCTCTAGTCTTTATCTAGATAATTTTTAAAACATGCGGTTATACAAATACACCACAAAAAATCATCAAATGATTTACTTATTTCTTCTTTTTCTTCAATTTTGACACATCTACATGTATAGAGCTCCACTAAATAATTAAGTTGGACCCATTATTCTTTCTTTGTTTTGTATGTTTGACTTAAACAAAATGGCGAAATGTGTGTGTACCTATTGCATACCTCGCCCCAGCCTTTCAGAATTATGGCGTTATGTTATATTTGTTGTTCTTTCTTTCCAGCATTCGTGATCTACAGTTTCCTGTCCCTCTGCTATGAGTACCTCGGCGGCGAGGGCAACATAATGTCAGAGTTGCGCGGACGGCCAGTGCGGGCCTCTTGCGTCAACGGGACCTGTTGCCTCAGTGGCGCCACCTATACCATCGGCTTCCTGCGCTTCTGCAAGCAGGCCACCCTGCAGTTCTGTCTCATCAAGCCCGTTTGCGCTTTCATTATTATATTCTTGCAGGTATGTTACTTTTATTTCTGTAAACTATGTTACTTCTTGACGACGTCCAAACCACTACAATGAAATAAATAGATTTGAGCTTGTACATTTCACCGCTTATAAACGCGATCTGTAACGTTAACGTGCGAAGGAAATAAGTGACGGACGCACGTCTCACTTGACGTATAACCCGGGCTGTGAACGGGGCGTAAAACAGCGAGTGAAACGACATGAGAGTTAAAAGAAGCCAAGAGAAATTATAGACGCTAATTGGTTCGGGGAGGCACAAGAAAAGAGCTCTTGGATGGAATTGGGGGAGGCCTTTACCTAGCAATACACACCAATAAAAAACACACACACATAGTACATACAGACAGTTCATACTAATAAAAAACAGTATTATTTCAATAGACCGTCCCACTTGAACGGTTTGTGACCACAAGTACTACTAGTTTTTAGAGTTAAGTTATGGGTATTAAAGTAAAATGGCCGTGTTTTATGTCCCTTGGTAATTAAGCACGCATTTTAATAGCGTAGCATGGGTTTAAAGCAGAAAGCATACCACATAACTGCACTACTGGGTGTGTGCTCATGCCCTGTAAAGTAAGCCAGCGTAATTATATATAAATGGCTATAAATAAATCATTAGCTGTTTTTATTATTACTGTACTCTGAAAATGCGCTTTGCTCTATAATTAATAGGACTTAAAATAATAATGACGCACTAATGCACTCATTTGAATCGAATCTACCTACAATTAACAGGAAAAATGTTTTATCAATTTTGACATTACAATTCTCAATTTTCCATTTCATAAGCATGTCAAAGGCCAAGAGGAAAAATAACTTATTGAGAACAAATACAATAATCGTTAAGTTTAGTATTGCATAAGCAATGATTAACAAGATAATTATATAATAATTGAATAGTAATAGGCACAGTCAGCATTCAACTTCCTCCTATAATATATAGAATTATATAGATAAGAACATGTCTCACACGTGTGTAATTGATAAAGTATTAATTGACTCATATCGTATTCTATTGTGAGTTATTTCGTAAGATATTACTTTGTTGTTATTATGTTTAAATATATATGCTTCAGCAGTAACTAATTGCTATGTTTTAAATGACATATTGAACCCAATAGAGTTGGCTCAATTAACTAGGGGACAAAGTCTTATCGATGTCGTCATACATTTCATACGACGTCTGTCCTCGTCGCGAGTTACTGTGCGATATCCTTGGAGACACCTGTCGCGGGACTATTGTTACGTAGGCTTAGGTAGTAGCGTGATCATCTGCCTAGCATTTCTCAGTTGTTCCTTGTCACCGGATGCAGCTGAATACCAGTATTTTACATGGAGCGACTGTTTATCTGACTTCCACAACCCAAGTAGTAGGGTCATACACCTTTCAGTAAGGTTTGTCTAACTTTCGGGTCATTAACCTGTAACGACTGTCAAAGACTTTCAAATCATTGCCGGTACTAACAACTTAACGTCTTTCGAGAGACACGGAGAAACTACATAATGTACTTAGTGGGTGGTCATCCATAAACTACCAACCTAGCCATGCGCGGCTTAACCTCATGATAGCCGAACGGCTGTTTTATTAGGCAACAAGCTCCTCTTAGGTTAGGCATAGGTATGCTTCGAAAATAAAAGGGTATTTAGATTTTACGTCTTCTTACACACATGGCTCCAATTTACCGCGGTATTGGAACACAAAGGGCTAAGAAGGGCCATAGGTGGCCCGTCGGGGCTGTGGATTATCGAAAGGTTACCGCGGCTCCGACACAAGGGCGAAGAAGGAACATGGGTTTGGTTTTTAGTCAGTAGAAGTCTGACACTCCCCTTCGCTCTGCCCAAGAGCGGGGGGGTTATTCGATGATTTTCCACCCACCAAAAAAAAAAGGGCCATAGGTGGGGTTACAAGTCTGACACTCCCTTCCGCTCCGCCCAGAGCGGAAGCGGTCATTTTATGATTTCCCACCCACCAACAAAGTAAAGGCCTCCAATTTACGTATTCCTTGCTTTTCCCAGGCGCGAGGTCTATACCACGACGGCGACTGGAGCCCCGACGGCGGCTACATCTACATCACGATCGTGTACAACTTCTCCGTCACGCTGTCTCTCTACAGCCTGTTCCTGTTCCTCGGAGCCACCAGGGAGATGCTGAAACCCTTCGATCCAGTACTCAAGTTCTTCACCGTCAAGTCGGTTATTTTCCTCTCGTTCTGGCAAGGTAAGCAAGATATTCGGATTTTAATTGAGTTGGTTTGGTTTCCTTATGAAAAAATTGGTAATAAGTGTCTTTGAAAGAAGAGCGAGGACGAATGTAAAATGTAGCTAACCTTTTTATGTGACGTAATTTATGGTCTTCCAGCAAATATCAGAAGCAGAATATGAAATATAGTCAACCCTGACTGATTTTATAGTATCGTGGTCGCAAGCAAGATTGCTCAGTTTGGGCCTTTGGTTCTACAATCCTAATGGAAAACCTAAGTCAGGTTTTCCATTCGGATTTTATAATAAGCAGCCTGGTTTCTGAATTTATATTCGGTTAACAATATGCTTGCCCTGTATTTAATTAAACAACATCACAAAGACTTCGGCCCAGGCTAATATTATATGTAAACGCTACTGTCGCCGCCCAGTAAAGCCCAAGTAATTGACAAAACGTACATTCGATAAGAAAGTAGACGTAAAAAATCTGACATTTATTTCATCATCATCTGCCTAGCCTTTTCCCAACTATGTTGGGGTCGGCTTCCAGTCTAACCGGATGCAGCTGAATACCAGTATTTTACATGGAGCGACTGCCTATCTGACCTCCACAACCCAGTTATTACTGGGTAATACGATACCCTTTGTCAGACTTTCGGGTCACATACTTCAATTACGATTTGTGCCTTTTACACTCACAGACATACACATATAATGTAGAAAGTAGTGCCTGCTTGGTTTAGCACTATTTCTAGGGTTGGTTGATAGATTGGTTGATTCGGTTGAGTTTATACCGGAATGGTAATGGTGTGGTTGTTGGTTTACGAACACTGGTTTAATGATACGCAATAATATGGTTCAAAGTTATATTGTACACTAGTTAACAATTAAATGGTAAAATGGGAATAATTATTAGCTAAATTAGCACTAAGATGGTTTGATTCGAGTTACGCGATTGGTATCTGAACACGCACTAACTGGCGATAGTTGCGATACATGCATTTATGGAAATGCATGCAGGCAAAAGTGCTGAGCTGTTCGGTTGCCAATATTGTACCGAACATATTATATAAAGATTTTTGATTTGATTTCCTTTCCTCCCCCAGGTGTAGCCCTAGCCATCCTAGAGAAAGCGGAAGTGATATCCCCGATCCACATAGACGGGCAGCCCACGACGGCGGGCACGGTGTCGGCGGGCTACCAGAACTTCCTGATCTGCCTGGAGATGTTGGCGGCCGCAGTCGCGCTGCGCTACGCCTTCCCGGCGCACGTGTACGCGCACGCACACCGCGACCCGCATCGCTCCGTCACTATGCAGTCCATCTCCAGTAGCCTCAAGGTGAGAGGGCTTTTGATACTAGATATTGCAATAACCCTACCGTTGCCGTCTTTGTATGTAAGCTGTAAAATAAGCAATATTATGATTTTCTTGGAAAAGGTTGATTTTACGTGACATAGAGGAGGCATCTTTTTTTATAACATTGCCACACACTAGGAATTTCTTCTGTATCGTGGGTGCGTTTACAAACATGTAAACTCACATACATAGACACATCCAGACCCGGAACAACTATCTTTAAGCCATACAAATATTTGGTCCGTGCGGTGATCGAACCCGTGATACGCAGCTCAGCAGTCAAATGCTTGAACCACTGCGCCAACCGTGCCATCAAATTTTAGTGTTGACTCAGGTTTTTGATGCGAGAATCTGCAATAACTCAGTGATACTTGTCAACCTTTTTTTTATTATTATAAATGGGCTTGCTCTTGACTTCAATCTTGCCCTAAGGGCAGAGATGATGTCGACGATGGAACGAGCTTACCCAGTAGAAGCCTGTTTACTCGCGACTTAAACAGATTAGGGTTATATGAACTCGGAAAAACCGACGCAGGCACCTCTCTGTAAAATAGAAGCAAAATTTTGCTGAAACGGTTATCGCAACGTAATCTTGATGAAATTTCCGGTAACTGGCAACATCTTTAGCATCAACATCTTCCTGCCCTTATCCCATTCTATTTGGGGTCGGCGCAACACGTTTTCTTCTTCTGTTCTTCCCTGTTAGACGTCACGGTGGCATTTCGTCGACGATACTGCAAAAGCGCTGATCTACTATTTGCAATAGTGCGTAACTACAAGGTTGACAGTCAAAGTCAAAGTCAAAAGTCAAAGTCAAAAATATTTATTTCTAGTAGGCCAGTAACAGGCACTTTTGAATAGTCGAATTAAACTAACTGCGGCACTCAGAGATATCCAACGATTACTCAAGCCGCTACCCAGCAAAGGCCTGACATAGTTTTGTATGACAAAACTGCCAAAAACCTTACCAAGCGACGGCCCAAGCAACCACTGAAGCTCTCCGAGTGCGGCAGTAAACTACTGAACTACTGAAGCTAAATAAACTAAGCTACAGTCCCAGTCACAAGGCATAATAACTCGTGAGATAACTTTACAGGAGATTTTTTTTTTCATCATTTTAGTATTTAGAATGATCGGAAACGCATCGCGCTATTGGAGCGAAGCGTCAGAGAGGTTCTGATTGGCTTATTCAAAGTAGTATGTTCACTCACACGCACCAATGACAGACAATTGCTACTTTTTGCAGTTTCGCGGTATTGCAAATGGTAGTTCAGCGCTATTGCAGTATCGACGACGATTTACTCTTTTCTCTCTCATATCATTCTTCCCACAATTCATCCAATTTTTTTTTGGTCTGCAAGGGGGCGTCCATAAATTACGTGAGGTGTTTAAGGGGGGGAGGGGGTCGAGTCAAATCTCATCTAATCTTACGTTAGAGAGAGGGGGGGTCTCGACAAATATAAATAAATAAAAAAAAAGAAATTACTATTTTGGTCCATTTAATCCAGATTGTACATGCTTAAGATTTAATTTTAGCCACTTGTCTTAACTAGTCGTAAATAAAAGCACGTTGCATTTTTTTTTCTTTTTACAATAACAATCCAACGCGTTTACGTAAGAAACCCACATTTTGAAAAATCTCACGTGAGATTGGGGGATGGAATTGAAGGGATAGGGAGATTGATAGGGGGATTGATAGGGAGGGTGGATTGGAGGGGGTTGAATAAAATCTCATGACATCTCACTAGGGGAGAGGGAGGGACAGAAAATTTTAAAAAACACCTCACGTAATTTATGGACGCCCCCCAACATCTTTAGCCTGAAAGATAAAATAAACATCGGGTCTGTTATCCCGTAGGATAGGCTGAGGTGTACCAAATAGTACCCTCCGAGCTCATAAAGGTTCCGGAATGACTTTGACCTTGTAAAAAGTCATTTTTACACCTTTATGAGCTCGGAGGGTTGTATTAATGATTTTGGTGATTATAATTCTGTAACTACATACGTCTTACAGCCGCGAATCAAATGTTCATCAACATACAACCTATCACTGGCCTGCAAATTGCAAAAAACTTAAGAAAATTTGAATTTCACGGGCTGGTTGGAGGATTCACCTTAAGCTTTTCCATCAAGAATTTCTCAGTGGTAGGTAGCCACTGAGACTGGATTCGTGCGGTTGATGGCAATAAGCCAAATGTAAATGTACTAAAAAACTTAAGAAAATTTGAATTTCGCGGGCTACCCTGGTCATCAACCTTAAGAACACATTGCCTAAACTGAGAAACGAAAGGCAGTCAGTAATAAGTAGATTTCGTACGATACTAACCTTCCCACCGCTCATTTTCCAGGAGACGATGAACCCCAAGGACATAATGACGGACGCGTTCCACAACTTCCACCCGCAGTACCAGCAGTACACCCAATACAGCTCCGGTGAGTGACGTCACTGTCCACTATGTCTGTTAGCATGCCCTTGCCATACGCTGCCTGGTCGCATTATTATTTGCATTTTTTATTATTATAGAGTGGAAAAAAGATCTGAAACGAAGCCGTGATTTCCGATATTCCGATCCGTATTTAACGAAGTAATAGTGAGCAAAAAAGGAATAACTTATTTCAAGGAACCCTGTCATATTTATCGCTCAATGCAAAGCACACTAAGAGTGTGTAAAAGAAAAGGGATGTCACGCTAAAGTTTAATCATTATTATAATACTAACTTCGATACAAATGCGATTTCTTAGTCTCGAGACTTTGGCCTTCAAAATCCCCAATAAATATGAAAGAAATACGTGATTTTCAGGTTTGTTTACGGTCTTTTTATCACTCGTAATACAATATCAACTCATTTAAATGTTAGTTATGACCAAAGTGTTCTAGAATAGATTACGTCGTACGTAACGTAGCTTTTTTTTAATTGCCCTCAGTTTTATTCAGAGATTGCCTTGTTAGTTCGCGTTTTTATGGCTAGATTGGATTTAATCTGCATTTTAACTTTTATTTAGTAAGATAAGATTACAAGCTGCTACGGAGGAGTTTCAATTATGGAGATTCATGACATTAACTTTCAAATAGATAATAATTATGTGTCAAACAGAAACACATTACACATAGTTACAGACAGATATAATTTTAGTTTTGAATGCGTCCAGTCTTCACATTAAGTTCATTTTAGTATCCATTATGCTGTAGGCTAGGTCTTTCTTATTTTTTGGTTTTATTTTCTTTCAGATGTAACTTCTCAACTGCCTTATGAGAAACTATAAACTCTGCCATAGCTGTGCTCTGCATGAAGTGCATTGCTGTCTGTCCGTTTATACATACATGTAATAATAAATACATTATGCCCGAGCATGGAAACACCACTAACAATATTTTCAAATAAAATCAATAAAAATCAGTGTGTTCATGTTCAGAATCATGTCGAATGCATTCGATTTTTTTGTGCGTTTGAATTTAGAATAACAAATCGAAATCATGAGTTCGAACCATTTGCATGACCATAGACAGTATTCAGTATTTTAAAAGTATTATCATTTCAGCCAGTATTCAAAACAACATAGTATTTTTACGTGATCAAATCCAGATGCAGTATTTCATTAGACGCACGACAAAAATCGAGTACATTCGATAAGAAAATTTTAATGTCAAAACGGCATGCGAAAAACTATACATAAAATTGTTTATTTATTAGGAAACATCACCCAAATAATACATTTTATAACAACATTCCGAGACTTTTTGTTTACACACACACACATCAAACACAAATCTCTTATAAAGTGCCTTATACAGATCAAGGTGAACTATGATTTTTCCGGTGCTCGGTCGCGAACCCACGTTAGTTAAGATGTTTATTTTTATATTATCGAGGTATTTGGCTAGTCCGAAAACGCATAACGAATTTTTACGAAAATACTTAGGTACGTATCATATCAGAAGGCATGATAGAACAAAAAATATTACCTTTTGGAATCCGCGACAGCCGGGTTAAAATGGAATTAAAATATATGAACCGATATGATATTAAAATTATGCAAGGGGAATCAAAGGATTATTCCCAATAGTCCCCTCTAGCCCTGTCCTCCGGGGTGACACCTGGGAATTGTCTTCCCAGTTGTCACCGGGGTGACAATTTGTGCCGACTGTTCCCTTTGAAAACTGACTAGAGGGGTCAAATGGGAAGTCTGTTTCTCAGTTGTCACCGGGGGGGGGGGGGGGGGGGGTGACATTTGCTAGGATTCCAAAAAAAAAAATAACTATTAAGTAAGTAAATAAAAATGTCAAAAAAGTTATATAGAATCAAATAAAAAAAAAACAACACTAAATTCCTTTAATAGGTACAATCACAGATTTAACACCAATATATTTTTTATTATTTTATATAATTTTTACATAATATTGCGGAATTTATTTTGTACGGCAACAGCGAGGTTAGATTTTTTTTTCAAAATTTAGGCAGAAACATATTTGTTAACGATACTTAAAGCCTTAAATAAGCAAGTACAAATGAGTTCGACGGACGTTCTATTTTGTGTCATGACATCTGCGGCGCAAGGCACAAAATCAATGAGCTAGATTTCAAATAAGCATGCATCTATTAAGCACGTGTAACTTTACTAACTTGATTGTACCTATTATAGGAAACATAATGTTGTTTTTTTTTGTATTTGATTCTATATAACTTGATTGACATTTTTATTTATTACCTACTTAATAGTTAATATTTTTTTGGAATCGTAGCAAATGTCACCCCCTCCCCCCCGGTGACAACTGAGAAACAGACTTCCCATTTGTCCCCTCTAGTCAGTTTTCAAAGGGAACAGTCGGCACAAATTATCACCACGGTGACAACTGGGAAGACAATTCCCAGCTGTCACCCCGGAGGACAGGGTTAGAGGAGACTATTGGGAATAATCCGAATTAAATACTAGAAATGGGATCATTCTACGGGATCAGTGGAAAAAAAAATGGCTTTAACTATTCTTAAATCCATGAAAATGTTTGAAATCAAACATCATTCAATCAAAGGCTCATTGCAGATGAAAAATAATTAAATCATATTGTAATGATACACAAGCGGTCGGTTTTTTTGATTTAAAAGAATGTTTCGATCAATCTCTATGTTTCGGTATATAGGCGGGAAATGATTACCCATACTAATTAAACCTACACAGGCCTGCATTTTCTAGCTAGACCACAAAAAAAAAAGTTTTTGATTAAAATAATTCGGACTATTCATTGCCATAATGTTTAGTAACTACTTGTACTTTATGCCTTTAGTATGTGTCGTGTAAGGATTAGTGTAAATGTTAATTTTCTGTGATTATATTACTTTTCTTTTTGTATTATTTTGTTACTTTCTTATAGTTACAGGATATGATCCTTAGTTGATGCTAGCATTCAAAATTTGTAGGAAGTCTTGAGAGTATGTTTCTTTTTTTTGTAATAGCAATATCTGGCATTTATCGGGTTGTTTTGATTTTGTACATTCTATGTTTAAATTAATTTTGTTTTTTACTGTATGGAAGTGAAACTTGCACTTTTTATTGCCAAACCAAAGAACGGCATTTCCTGTTTCCACCTTCACTTAATAACTGTCGAGGCAAGTTGCCGCTGCTTTGTAATAACGCGCTTCATGTAACCATAAATATAATTTAAAAAAGAAACTAACAACCTGTAAAGCCATACTTTGTGTTTTCATTTCTTATAATATTGTTATCATAATATTATTTCTTAAATAAGAGATTCTTTAACATTAATTCTAGTTTTGAGTAAAAATAAAATTCTAAAATATAGTTCTGGTAGGTTTAAGTTATAATAATTATTTTTTACAGTTCACCACAGTTTGATTTTTTTAAAACACTTGTATTTGCCTCTCACTAATAATAAATAAAGGATATTACCTAATTATATTTGATTTTGATTACAAACTAGAGATATTATTATCTTGTAAGATACATGTACACACATCTAAATACGCTAGACACTACGAAGACAAAAGGTAAGACATTTCAACTTTGCTTTTATTCATTTAATTTGCTGGCATGCTTAACGTATCATGTTTGAATGTTTCTAACATATTGTTGAGTGTGTTTTGCATGCTTATCCGTAATTTAGTATATGAATGTATCCTTAGGGATGCTACGCACTTGTGCGCAAATTCGATCTAGCGGGATTTATTGAACAGTAATGCCAAGTGTGTATCGCCCCTACAGGACCATTATTTTTCAACGAGACATGTCCCGCATTTTAATGTGCCAGTAATTTATACTCTGCTATAATAATTATAAATTTCTGTCTTGATACAGCCAAGCGTGCATTTTTTAATTTGTTTTACAAAAGTAATTTTGAGATTGACAACACTGTAGTATGCACATATTATACACTGATACTGATTGGGTTTTAAGTGTTGCCCACACTAACTTGACTTGACTTTGTGACTTGGGTCACAAAATATTGGGTCCCTAATAACAAAAATAACACAAATGTTCGATTGAAAAGTCAAACATTTAATTTTGCTCACAAGATCGCACTGATGTGTTTTGTCACTAATTGAGCGTTTTAAAAGTAGATAATCAAAGCACTCTTACAATAACACATGTGTACACTTATCCCCAATACAAATGAGGCCGCGCAGACATACTAGTAATCCTTGCAACATAACATACAGACTTGTATGTTCTTTATGTCTTATTCTGCAACTTATATTAAAGTTTAGGACCTTACGACCTAAACTTAAAGTGAGTTTTCGATTTTACTTAAGAGGATTAGAGGCTAGAACTAAATACGCGATTAATCAGCGCGTTCATTCGTGCCTGTAATCATAGTCTACAAAAAAAGTTGCTATTTAAACGGCTTATTTCGGTGGTGGGAAATCTAAAATTGCTAACCCTGACCGCTTTAACGTCTGTCTGCGCGGACCTTCTGTAACTCAACGCAACATTCAAATGTGAGTAATATCTGACGTAACTAGTGATGCGCGCGGGCGCAGGCACAGGCAAGCGCGACGAGGCCACGCTCGCGCCGCGCCCGCCGCCCCAGCGCGTGGCCACCATCTGCCACGCCACCAACTACCACGAGAAGACCACGCTGCTCAGCTCCGACGACGAGTTCCAGTGAACACCACTACGTGACACCACTCGACCAGCCCCACACAGTTCCTTTGTTGTTATTCGACTAGTGTCCAACCTCTTGATGTCTTAAGAGACTTGGACTACGGAAATTAACTGTACTACAACAGGATTTGTAGTACTTGGCGTTTATATGTTCGGATTTGAGGAGCGTCGGCTCTTTCTAGAAGTTTATGTGCCATATTTAAGCCGAGGATACTGTAATTTGTATTTGTATAATTGGGTCATGTTAACAACCTATTTCAATTACAAATAGGTGTATCTTATATAAAGTGTATATCTTATCGAATAACAACAATTTATACTGCTTTAAGAGTTTAAGAAAGCTTAATGGAGGAAGTTCATTTTAAATAGATAAAGAATATATTTTTATGTATCACTTGGAGTCCTTTCCCACTTTTAAAGCGTACTGTTAATGTTTGGCCCACAGCAGGTACCTTTGTTAATAACATTCAAAAAGATATAAAATTCATAGAATATTGAAAGCTTTATTCCTAACTGGATATAATACAATAATATATATGAAATAGACAATACAGGGCAAAGTACTTCGGTAACCCAGGTACTCTCCGCGAGATCGACAGCAACACCAAAAAGTTGCCAGCGTTTCTCGGAGAGTTGGGGTGGTTGGAATAAATTTCCCACCCGTACGCAAAATACACGCTTTGTACGTGGAGTTACGGATACCAGACCGTCATACAATACCATAATACGAGTAGATAATACAAAAATAAATTAAGTTTTAGTTGTTTTGTGAAGTATTAATTGAATATTGCATTTTAAATTGTCGCAGATATATGCATTGAAATAGATAGTGATTGGTTACTGATATGCTCTGCATATTAAACCATGAAGTAGCAGGAGTTCAGAGGCATTTAGTTAAATTAATAAAATCAAGATATAAGGCCTTTCGACATATATAGAGGTTCAACTGCGGATACCACGGCGACAATGGCTCGATATAGGAACATAAGATTGTATAGTTATGTAAAATAAGAAGTAAATGAAATAACAATTGATACATTACAAATTGTACAGGTAAAAAGGAATTATTATTCTATAGATAGCTATTATTATCTCGCTGTAAGGGCCGTAGAAAATTACTGGCAATCCCTAAAAATGAGACGTTTACTTTCACGGTATTTTAGCACTAAATTATGGAACCATGGAGCCACCTTTTCACATACCTATCTAAAAATATTAATTGTTTACTGGAAATCATTCACTAGTTCTTTGAATGTGCCTTTTGCCAAATTAACTCCGCTTTTGAAACAAAATAGCTGTTATTACTATGCTGTTAAAAGCTATTCTTTCTTGTTTAAGACTTATTGTGCAAACGTCATTTGATATAAGTGTTGTGCACAAAAAATAAAAAAAACATTCCTTCTTGACAAATACCAAAGAGTCACTGCCAAATTATCACTTATTTTTGAGACTTAAAATCCTAAAATTGCGGTGTTTTTAGATTAAGGTCCTAGTCCAAATTGAAATCTATCATTGAAGCATTACTGTCAATGCTTACCTCTGCTTCGCCGTCCAAAATTGCTTAGGCTCTCAAAATTTTAAAACAAATTGCCCTTACATAGTCGATCATAATTTTCATAGCAGAATGTGTTGTAATTGGTTGTAATGGTGCTTTTACACTATGGTTGCTTGGCACTCCCTTCTCTTCTAATTATAGTATCACCCAGGATTCACCACATAGCACTGTATTTTGAGAGATAAGCACTTTTTTTTTTCGCAAGGCAGGGATGCCCCAAAATGTAGTATAAGCCCATACTCTCCCACTGCAGGGCAAAGGCCTGCCTTCCCTCCTTCCACTTTACGCGCTCTAGTGCTATTGTAGGTCAATCCTTTGAGAAAGATTCCAGCTCATCCCGCCATCTCGTTCTGGGCCTGTCGCGTTGTCGATTCCTGCTTTTTGATATCTTGAGTGGTAATATTTGCCAAATGCTCCTACAACATGCGGCAGATGAGACCAGCCCAGTTCCATTTCAACCTGTTAAAAGGCCAGCATCAGTTATTTGGGTTCAGGGGCGAAGTATGATGTTTCTGATGCAGTCCATAAGTTTTTCTTCTAAACTTGAGAATATTGAGAACGTTGTGGAAAGCCTTCACTTAGTGTAAACGCACCTTTAAGCAATCTTATCGTAAGAGACCCTGGATTACTTGGTAGTTGATCAACCCTTATTTATTTAAGAACCACTTAATTTTATTGTTTTATGTGTAACCTAAATGTATTCTAATGTACTTGTTGTTTTGTTGTAACGTTTAACTTTGTGTAACGTATAATTAATATTATAAGTTAGATTAGTACCTAAGTACTTTATTTTATTGTAAGTGTACGTATTATTCCTAATTCACCTTAATGTAAATAACACTTGATTACCAAAAATACTTTATTGTTAATAATATTATTTTTGCTTAGGAATGGTTTTGTTGTATTAGGATGATACCTCTTGTTTTTAAATTCTTTAGTCAATTACCTTCCCTTCTCTAGGTATGTAAACCTGTTTTAGATCATATAAAGAATCATTATAATTATGTAAGCTGATCTGCTAGGACGTATCTTACCGAGTGGTGATGTGGTTATCACATTAAATGAAATAGAGCGTATCCCTATATTTCTTACCTTATCAAGGGTGGTTCATTTCGTGGCAAAGTTTTACATTAGGTATTTATTTTGTCTGAAAAATGCATTTGTTTTATCATACATACACTCGATACTATTTAATGTGGTAACCTCGTCGCCCTACGTTCAAGCGATCATCCATCGAAACAGCGATAAAATATGAAACCGAATAGCGCCCTCTGTCGGCCATCAGTTAGTACCTAAATTAAGAGGAGTCTTCGGAACTGGGACGTAAAGCATTTAAAATCGAACCCTAGCTTTCTAACCGGTCAAGTTATTTAATAAAAAAAAAACTACAACCTGTAAAGAATTTATGATCTCAAAGATATTGCTTTTGAAGTTAAAATGCATTTGCGTCTTTGTATGATCGAACAGTATATTTTAACCCTAATCTATGTGACATAGGCCAATTTTGTAATATAAGAGGCTTTCTTTTCTGGATCGAAATATTTATTTTTGTAACAGAAAGAGTAGAGTGACAGTAATACACGTTTCGCCTGAATGATTGTTGAAAAATATTATAACATGAACTAACGTTAGATATTTTATTAATTAAAAATGTTTTAGCTCCAAGTTTTTAAGTATATGTATAAATAAATAAATAATGATATTGATATAACAATTGCGTTTTTTATTTGACCTTTGTTTATAATTTATAAGGCCTTGGTATGGTTAGAAAGGAAGTATGGTGATAGGTACGAGAAAAGGATGGATGAAGAAGTTGACCCATTTCGATAAGGGCAGGTGAATGATGTCGATGGTCCATCCATATGAGCAAACCCAAGCTCAACTTCTCATATTTTAGAAAACTATTATTATAAGCCTATATTGTCCCACTGCAAGGCAAAGGTCTCCCAACTTTCCTTTCACTTTTCACGATCTAGTGCGTAGTGATCCGACTAGTTTATTTTGGAGGGTAGGCAAGATTATATATCTTAGGTATTTACCTTCTTTCGATTTTATTAGCGTGTTTCCCACACCCGGTAAATAAGATCGAAGGTATCAGTGAACACAGCATAATATCGTAGTTCATTACTAGAAATACAATAGGCCTCCCAATCCATGCCATAACACGCTGCCTTCCGCCTTCCGCATACAATATGTCCGAGCCACCTTTTCAAATGTTAAGTCTTCGATCTATCTTAAACTGGGGGTTTACGACGCTATGGTTGTCGAAACGTGGACTTCACACCTGGACTAGTTTGCTCCATCGGCCAGCGGTATTCCGATAAATATGGCCAACCTTACCTTTTTTTTTTGGGTGTGGTAAATCAGCGAATGATTCCTGCTCTGGGCAGAGCGGTAGGGAGTGTCAGACTTCTACTGCTTTGTGTCGAGGCCGCGATATCTCTTTTTAATTAATTACCTGCAGTGCAGGTAAATAGGATAGGGTGTGTATTGGCAGATATATAAATAAATGAAACAATATTATATTATTAAATTTTATATTAAAAATATACACAGTTACATAATAACCATTTCTCATGCTGCTGCGTTCACACAGAAGTGTTATTGCTTCCAATACAATCGTTATAACGGACTACGCTCTGAGTGCATAACATAAATATGATCTAAAATGTTTTAACAATGCAATAACTATTATCTATACTTTTAACAAAGAAATCGTAAGGTACTCGGTCAATATTGGAACTATGAGGTCAAAATGGATTGTTTGCTGGAAACCACTAGACCAGACAGCGCTGAGTGTTTGTTATTATCGATCGAATGAAAAGAGCCATCTCGCGGCAAAGTTGAATAAACGTATCACATACCAGCGCCATCTACGCGAAACTAATTTGTTAGTTTTCGTCTCCTCCATCCCCCCTTGTGAATGTTTCCCATAAAAGTCTGGGAATTTGGGTTTAGAATTTTAGATAGATGGAACTATACCTATATCTTAGTTATCTTGCCGACATGTTTCTTTTTAAGGTGGATGTTCACGGTAGCCCGTGAAATTCAAATTTTCTTAAGTTTTTAGCGATTTGCAGGCCAGTGACCTTTTGATGAAATAATCATTCTTGAGAGTTACATGAACTTGGAGGGTTGTAATGATGATTTTGATGATTATAATTCTGTAACTGCATACGTCTTACAACCGCGAATCATATTTTCACTAACATACAACCTAGCACTGGCCTGCAAATCGCTAAAAACTTAAGAAAATTTGAATTTCGCGGGCTACCCTGGAACATCAGCCTTAACTAATTCTACTCCCTACAAACTGGAATGCCTAAACACCTTATGAAGGTGTTAGGTCCCATAGAGTGGTCCTTTCTTTTCTTTTACATTCGTTGGACTACCACTAGCGTATTGCTTATATTATAGCATGCGCATAGGCATCTAACTTTCTAACAGTCAAGAAAGCACTTAGGTAGGTAGGTACTAATCTATTCGGGGTCCCTAAAAATGGTAACGCGGTCCAGCACCATTTCAAACACAGAAAATGAAATTGACCAATAATATTAAACGAGTACCAAATAAATAGAAAATTCTTTACGTATTTCTTTTAAAATTTCATTTTAAATAGTTCTTTTACATAGGTACTTTTTATTTCACTCAAAATAGGTTTCAAAATTCACGAAAAATAGTGCTCATTAAATTTTTCTTAAAATATTGTCTTTTGTGATGGAACATTACTGATGTGAGCTTCAAGTTTTAGGTGAAAGGTTCTTTTACATAGGTTACCTAGTAGGTACCTGCTCGTTCTTTCCATTCAAACAATAAATTAATCATAGGAGTTAGTAGAAATACTTACATATAAAGAGGTAATCAACAAAATCAAGCATACCACACAATTTCTACAGGTAAAGATACAATAAAATAGGCAGAAACCTGCTGCAGGTACTCCAGACATACCTAAAACATATAATCTACTACATAAAATGAAAGACTTCTTTCTTTTTCCTAACTAAAGATGAAAAAGATTTATAAGGTGGATAAATCAGTTTCTGTTTCAATAAAATCCTTCTCAAGTTCAATTACATACCGGGCGCCCTATCAGCCTCATATCCAGGTCAGCAGTTCGTGCAGGTCATTTTGTTACAACGAATGTATAAAAGTGTTATGATATTTATTTTATTTGTATTTCTCACTGTTTAAATTAGATATTTTCTGATCGTTTAAGTATTGGTTTATCTGGCAATAACAGTTTTATTCCCAAGTTTACATGCGTAAAATTTCGCAAAGCCTATGTTCAGAGCTGCCAATATAATTTGATCGCACTGTATCAAGAATTCATGTATCATGAAAATGCATATCTAGGTACATTGGATCATGTCTTCGTCATATTTAAACAGAAAATGTATAATTTTTCCATCCTCTATTCAGACTTAGGAGGGTTTATGGTAGTGGGACCGACACTTGTTTAGCACTGAGGAGTTTCCAAAGAGTATAATAATACTATGGCAGGGAGTTTCCCACATAACCTAACATTTTTTTTCTTTTTTGTTTGAGGTGGACTACCGTTGTAGTAGGTTAGTAGTTACCTTAATTTTTTTTTTATCCAAAACCAAAAATTGTGAAAAGGGTGTTTTTTTATGTTAAAATCTAAGTACCTACCTACCTACTTTACACATAGGTAGGTAGGTACTTATTTATTCTTCGTGCTAGGAACGTAAACAACAATTCGAAAAAAAACTTAAATCAATCCTATCAAACACCGTAGGTATATTAGGTAGATACTTAAGCAGATTGAGGGTACCTATTTTGTTTTATTCGTCACAGCCGTATTCAGTGAGACGGATTTTATTGAATCGAAAGAAAATATTCAGCAAAGGGATTTAACATTCAATTAACATAATAGCTTTTAAATTGATTTTATCAAATAAATTGTTTCAGCTGGAGTGGATTAATCACTTCGAGAACGATTTACTTAATCAAGTTACAGGCAGTTAACTGATGATTAGATCTCTTGGTAGGTACCTACTGCTTGAAATTGAGGCCATAGTGTTAGGTTTATAGGTAAATTAACTGGGTTTACTATACCAGGTAAGAGACAGTTATTCGCTAGGTTTATAACACTTCGTAAGTTCCTTAAGCGTTAATCGTTGCCTTACCTTTGTTGGTAGCAGATTAGCGATTCAAAAACATTTTCGTGATTTGTTGCTTATCGATTCTTGAAAAGACAAAATAGGTAAGTAGGTGCCTACCAAACTTACATAGGGCCTCAAATTCTGAAGACTCGAAAATACAATATATCTTTCTTTACGAAATATTTTCTGGTTGCGACTTCGTTAGACCGGGAAAAGCAATTTCCTCGATGTTATCCACCACACGAATGAAATGATACAAGTTGATTTTGAAGGAAATATTGCCTTAGAATAAATATATAGGTATTTACAGACTTATAAACGAGTTATAACAAAGCTACAGTGGCAGCATTTCATAAGTAATCATAATAAAAAAATGTATTGTTTTATAATCGTCTACATATGCCACCGTGCTAAAGGCATCTAAGTAAATCACAATTTTCTAAATCAGGCTAAGCCTTGTAGGTAAGAATGAGAAAGAGAGATATGCAAAAATTCACAACAAAGTTTGACCCTATAGACTTGAGTGTTCTACCGTGTAGAGAAATGTTTAGTCGGCTCGTAATTGCGTTATCACTACTTATCACTTTTGACAACAATTATCACTGAACTGAAACTTCACTAAGTTATAACTGCCACATAGTCATAGGTGTAGACCTGTCGTTTGGTGACTTAGGTTTGCCCTCTTTTATAGAAACTTAAAATATAACTGGGAAAATGTGGGTGTACCTACTAATGGGTACACCTCTGCCTAACCCTTCGGGTATTACAGGATGTTATGATAAGTTTTGTGACTTAAAACCTTAGACTCAAGGCTTAGAGTGATAACGATAAAGCATTTACGAGTACGACTATGCTGAGCGAGCAATGAAATGCACGTGCTGAGCATCTAACGTAAAATTGTGCTGTGCTAGGAACGGATTCAGTTTCCCTTTTTGAGCAATTATTATCTAAAACGTTCGCAGACGTTTTTAATTCCTAAGCTCACCATTACAAGTTGAAGCCAAAGGATTTGGAGCAAACAAGAGGTAGTTGACACATTGGTTAGATAGGGAGTTACCACAGTTATAGATAAGGTATCGAAACAGGCAAAAAAAGCTTAGGTACGTGGAACCCACTCCATGCAATAAAAGTTAATAGAGCGACGCGGTATAGAGTCGCGTCGCCCGATCTACGAGGCGTATGAGGGATTTTTCGCACGAACGAGGACACAGTATAAATATGGACAGTACCGAAACTAAGCCTAGTTGATGCGATAACTACCTACGCTCCATTGAAGCCATAGGGTTGTCCCTTTTAATGTTGATGATATTGTTTTTTTTTCTTAAATATTTTTATTCTGTTGTGATCAATGAATCGAATTGAAATAACTAGCTTACTACAACTAGTGATGTGCAATTCTGCTCTAAATAATTAACATATTATTAATATTAAGAACGAATATATTATTATATTGTTTTAAATTATTATTTTCAATGAACTTTCCTTCATATAGGTACTACACAGTTTTAGACTAATAAAATGTTATTTAATGTTATTATTAAGTAAAGTTGGACCAGTGTAAAAAAAAAAAAATTTTTGGTGTTATGTGATTCTCACTTAAATATCACGGGGGTGGCAGAGGGGGGTCAAAATTTTGGTCCTTTTTTGTCTAGGACGCTCCGTTTTCGAGATATTTCAATTTTTTCATACTGCACAGTTTTAGACTAATAAAATGTTATTTAATGTTATTATTAAGTAAAGTTGGACCAGTGTAAAAAAAAAAAAATTTTTGGTGTTATGTGATTCTCACTTAAATATCACGGGGGTGGCAGAGGGGTGTCAAAATTTTGGTCCTTTTTTGTCCAGGACGCTCCGTTTTCGAGATATTTCAATTTCAATTTCAATTTTTTTTTTTACAGAAACTTTGAACGCCCATAGTTCGATAATTAAAATCATTCTTACCTTTCAAAATTAGTAGGAAGTTTAAAATACAATATCTCCGGTTTTCATGAAGCCGAGTTCAAACACCCGTATACGTTCCCGGCATTTAAAAAAGATTTGAGGATATTAATTTCAAAAAAAACTTTCGTAAACTAACCACTCGTCTCGGCGCGGCACGCACAACTGAGAGCACTGCCACAATCGCTAGCTTGCCCTGTCGATGCGCATGTTTGTGTGAGTGTGCGGTTTCGAGCGTTTGTAGGCAGTTTCCGTACTGTCCATATTTATATTGTGACGAGGACCTCTTGTTCACCGGCCCCAGCCGATTCCAAGTCGACAGTCGACTGTGGTTACTCCCTTAGAAGGAAGGATGTCGGTAAAGTTAATTAATCTGTGATGTCTACGATGTGATCAAGGGTCTAATTTTAAGAGGAATATACACTTAAAACTCAAGTTATTTGTAATTGAACTTTGTATCATCAATGATCGCCATAAAACGAAGTGGATATTTTACAGTAGTGACTTAGGACTAAATTATATAGGTAAGTTTAGGTACTTTTAGATATAGGTAATTGTCTATTCTGGGAAATCTCTCGTGATTATTATTCAAAAAACGTTACTACAGAAATAGTTATTTGTGCAACAAGAGAGCAAAGTCGTTTTTTGCTGCGAGTGCTGGTTTTGAATCCTGAGCAAGCGAAGGAGTCAACAATTGAATCACGAGCGTAGCGAGTGATTCTAAAGTTGAATCCTGAGTGTGGCGAGGGATTCAAAGGCACGAGATGCAAAAAACTTTGCTCTCGTGTAACACACATAACTTTTCACTTCAGCAGCGAGAACACTTTAGGAGATAAAATAATATACAGGAATAGATTGAAATAACTATCTTATTCAACTCTTTACGTCAGCCACGAAATTTTATTCCCGCTCTTTTATTTAAATTAAGGCGTGTTCGGAACCCACCCCACCCATAAACACCCATAAATAGGCAGTTATTACGTAACATTAATGAAACTGGAAATAAATATTTACAGGTAATATATCAGTTTTATTTGCAGTAAATACATTTTCGTTCAAATACAACAATAAGTTAAAAATTCAATAAATTACATTAAAAGACATTAATTATCTTTTTGCAAAATTTCTTTAGTTAGTACGTAATTCCGAACGTGTTTGTCTTTGAGGTCGAATTCAAAATCGGAACTTCGAAAGGGCTGGTCTTTGTCTCTCTCTGTTTCTAATGGCGGGAAAGAGATAGAGTGTGAATGTTTCGAATTGCATGATTAACCCAAGGCTGAATAAGATATTCGCGGCTTTCTGAAAACAAAAATTAAAAAAGTTACTTTGTCTCACTCAGTGAGCAAAATCGCATTTTGCTCACTGATTTCAGGCAGCAAAACCTACATGTTTGAGCTACTGAAGTGAAAAATATAATTTCGTTCTAATAATAATAAACACGAAAGTTTCTCTCGAGTATAATAAATAAGACTTTATGGAATAATTTACAGTAAGGTCTCTCAAGTTTTCTAGAGTAAATATATTTTTAAATGCATCTCTTTAAAATAAGTATAAGCTACAGTCTAGCTACAATAGATAAAAAATACGAGCTTACTTCATAGTATTTATCGAAGGTATAAGAAATCTTAGAAATAGAAATCTGAACCAGCCAGAGCATCTCTTATACCAACTTAGAGGTATCATGTACGTGTGTCCACCACGACTATATTACAATACCTATCATATAATATTCTTCATTACAAAAGCACGTACTTTATCCTTCATTACATTATAAATAATTGAACTAATAAGACATTTCGCGGTAACATTTAGATTGAAATACTTAAATTATACCATTTCCACCTTTGGGCTTTCTAACATTGCTGCAATGCCAAGATTTAGGAGAAGTCAGATGACTTCTATTTTGGTTAGTTAGCGAAGAATTAGTTTTCCAGCGTAGCGCAGCGATGCGAAATAAGCTAAGTTTCCTTTAACTGCGCTCACAACTCATTTCTATAAGCGCAGTAGGTAGCACAAAAGATTACAGAGCGAGCGTGTGCAGCAAATTGTCACATTTCCACGCTCTGAGAAACTTTTGCATGAAACGTCTGCTTGCAAAATCGCAAGTTTTCAAGTCCAACATTTCATCAGGACAGAATAATTTCACATTTGATGTGACTGAGTGTGAAATGGTCAACTATCAAAGTTTCGTTGATTTGTTTACATAAGTATTATATCTTTACAAAATGCACGACGACATCGCGAAGGCTACAACAATTTAGAATTGATACAAGTGTCGCAATTCCATAACTTTAACGTTATCAAACCTCATATCTTAAAAATTACCTTGCATCGCCAAATATTCCCCATTTACTCTAATAATGCTCCGTCCAACACTTTCTTATATTTAGAAAGCTTCGTTTGGCATCATTTGAAGCCGCAGAAGCATAAAGTCCTGTTTTACCACTCGCTATTAATATTAAAGTCTGGACCTAGTCTGACAGAAAATACCCTATCTTGCTACGTCCTAAACCTTCGGTTTCTGAAAGGCTGTTCAATAAATGTGGTCAGTGCCCATCTCCATTGCTACGATTGGTCAAAGTTGTTTTGGTCAGCCAATCACAATGGCTAAATGACAGACTTTAGAATGCGGTCAATCAGTCAGATCAGTTCTAGACATTAATGCGGCGAGTAGCGAGGCGGGCCCGCGAGTGTGCAGGTGCACGTTATGACTATGAGCTAGAGGACGTGGGACTGAGTGGTTGCCGTTTGTGCGGTCGACCCTGGCCGGATGCTGGACGTCGCCGGGACTCCTGCTACGAACACCGCTGCAGGGGACGCGATCTGAAACACGTCATCCACTACATTGAACATAGAAAAATCTAGAATTCTGTCTTTTAAAAATTATAGATTTTCCCCTGTACCTTGGGAGCGTGAACATTACTAATCTAACATGCTCAAATCATCTCTGTGGGCTGTACGGATAGATATTTGCACCTTGTGGAAAATAAAACCGCAAGTCGCGAAAGGCATAGACGTAAAAGAAAAAGACTTCGACACTGTGCCAATCAAACCGCCATTTAATTTAAAGAAATCAATAATGAAGTTTCGAAGGCCATGACTTGCAAAAACACAAATAAAACTTTAGAAGTCAAGCTTTCATTAATCGATAAACTCATTAGTTAAAAATGTATTATGATTTCGTGTCAACATGACCCAAATACGTTCTAGAACTCAACCACTGCCCTGCTGAAGCTTGATTTACATTTGCCTAAGTACGGTCTACGGGTTTCGTTATGAATTTCAACTAAGCTTACTCATAATGTAAAGAGGAATTGCACAAGTTTTTCATGTTAAACGGGCAGCTTTCAATTAAAATTGTACGATGTTAACGTCCAAAACAGGGCTATCTCCGGCATGCGGGCTATGCTAACACAAATGAGTTCGTCCGACGTCCCACAACGCGCGCCTGCCCCGGATATCAGCAGTACGTAAAATTTTATGATGTCCGTACACGACCCTGCCTCGTTAAATATGAAACTAATACGGAGGGCTCTCCAGTTCCCTCTTCATATATGTTAGGCTCGTCCAATTTTATTTTATGTTTCAAATTGAGCTGAACGTGTACAATTTTAATGGTAGGGTTTAACAAGGAAAAGCAATGAAAGGTCTGTAGAGACTGTAGGTAGGTAATATAAAATTAACCTTTAAAGCAAAGGTGATGCTGTGCAGTGACTGGTAATAAACTGTCTGATACTTTTTTTCTCGTGGGACGGAGAGGCTCGAGCGAAACTATGATTTCAGGCAATTATCTATCTTAGCATAAATATAGGTAATAATACAAACAGTAGTTAAAAAACTATGCTGGGCAAATAAAGTTAATTTCAACACACAAAACTAAAATACCGCTCAAACGTTCAACCACATGGTACAGAATCAGACGCTAATGCCTAAACTAGGTCGTAACCACTACCACCACATCTGCGTCTAAACATCTAATAGCAACAAAGCTAATCCAATTATCCCACCCTGGAGCTTACCACGTAATATTTGTCTGCTCAATTCTCCGGGTGTTCATAACGGAACTTAAATTCCGTCGCGAAAACGCGCAGAAATGTGTTTCCGACTTATAGCGACAATGGAATGAAAGCGTCGCCGAGCCAGCCTCGTCTCAGATAAAGATAATACTAATATTATACAGAATAAGAAACAATGGCGTAAGAGGCTCTATTCATTCCCGGTACTGTGGCGTCAATTATTTTTAAAACGCTTCATTAATTTCGTCATTATTCAACTCTCGTCTGGATGATAAGGAAGTTCCTTTCAATTATGTTTTGTTTTGTCATTGGATTTATACAAAAACGAGGACTAAATGATTTGCGGTTTTATGATAAAAAATTAAAGGTTAAGTCGAAAATCGCTTTCCAATACAATAAATAATGGGGTCGGCTCTTAAATGTGTCCGAATATTATACGAAGCGAGTGCAGCCGTCTGATATCCATAATCCTCGTGGGGATTACCACTGAAGCATTCTGAATTATGCATCTACTAAATATGCAACTATTCTTGGAGCGAAACCTATGGCCATACGTCAGCTGTCTAATAATAAGTCATGCTCCACAAATGTTAGAGCATCAGTTTCCCGGAGCTGGGCTAGGCTTTATGATTTGTCTAACAGACACAATTCATATAAATAGAGCAGAATTCGTATGAACATATCCATCGGACATATTTTTTTTAAAGCCAACTTTATGTACCTGTTCTAGACAAAAGTCTGCCCTTATTAGTCCTCTCTATCTTTTGCCTTTTCCAGCCAATCCAGCAAGAATGATACGACGTTTTTCAGACTATAATATTTGGAGTTAGTGGGTCACATCTTAAAAATAAAAACGTTGCAAAATTAAACACAAAACATTTACAAAAAGTTGAACAAGTGCTTGTCTAGACCAACGTGTTACAATGACTGTTAAGTAAGCGCAACAAACAAAAGAAACAAAGCATAACCTTGTGGCAAGGCGGGGGGTGCGACGAGAATGATTAAAACCTCTTGAGTCGTGAGCCCCCGGTGACGTCACATCGAATCAGGGTCCCACTGCACCGAGGGTATCACCCAAGCAACTCCTGGCCTAATGGTCACATGAAATGGGAAAATTAAAACATGCCAAACAAATAAAACAGTAAATTATATGGTAGGTACGTACAGTCAATTTGCTGGAAAGTGGTAATTGAAATGCTGTAAAAACTGAAAGGTACAGGTGAAAGGTGTAATTTTCATTTAGGTGTTCTAGAAAAGCCTTTATATGAATATCGAATGAACTGAAATCAAATTCTGACGTGCAGATTTCCCGTTAAAACTTATTATTCAAATGTTAATCCATTCAGTATTCATGCATGAATTCTCGCTTTGCGCTATGCAATTATTGACCGGAAATTGAACATGAATAAAAATTAAAAATAAGGACGTTTTCAATGTCAATCTAAGTATAGGTACACCAGAAAATGTATGCGCTTCGGTAATCTTTTTGTTATTAAAAATAATCCGCGAAGCACAGAGGTCATGTTTCTACGTGTTTTTCTAAGCTTTTAAGAAATGCTGATCCCGCTCTTGAACTGACTTGTGGTGTTTCGATAAGTGAGAAAGTGTTCATACAAGTGAATGATGACTAGCCTGTCAGGCCGTACCTTTCACGACTATGACAAGTCCAATGCACAAAGAACATCACATTGTGCAAGCTAAAGATTGAAAATGACGAAAAAGACCTTCTTACATGACATTATATCCGAGGTAAAGCTACGCTACACCTGCTCACCTATGCGGTGCCCGATGCGGGGAGCCGGGCGGCGAGGATGCTGGCGATAGTGCCGGGGTTGCTGGCGCAGAGGCAGCTCGGCGTCGGGAGTACTCCGTGCCCCCGACGGCCATGGCCGTGCCGCCGCCGACAGGGTCCGTCACGCGCGTCACGCTAAGGCCTGACGCTGAACGGGTCGGGCGAGCTGGAGCTGAGGAATAGGTGACTGTTAGATCCAGTTAGATCGGAAAAAACGGTAGGTTCTGTTGTTCAGTGCTGATGTTTTGGTAAGTGGCCAAGACATAATGCTGTATGGGTTTTCAAGATACAACGATGCGCGGTGAACGGTCATAAACGACAAGTTTATTTTTTGTATTTATCAAATCAAATCAAACAATTTATTTGCATAAGATGGGTAAAATAGATGGTACATAATGCATTACATAATACAAAAAAAACGATCCTCATATTAACCTACGGTGTAGTACGTAGTCCTATCTACGGCGTACCACGTAGACCTACCTACGGTGTAGTACGTAGTCCTATCTACGGCGTAGCGCGTAGACCTACCTACGGCGTAGTACGTAGACCTATCTACGGCGTAGCGCGTAGACCTAACTACGGCGTAGCGCGTAGACCTATCTACGGCGTAGCGCGTAGACCTCTCACTCGTAGGAGGTCAGTGCCCAACAGTGATGTTGTTCCTTAATCTGCAAGCTACGCTCAATATTTTCGGATTTCGATTAACAGAGTCAAGCATGAATAAGGTTACCTTTAATTTAGAGAAGTCACTAACCTCCAGTATAACTATAAAGTCCAGCCGGCGAGGACCTGGGCCGATACCCAGAGACGGTGGACGTGGTGGACAGAGTAGACGGGGACCTCTTCAGCCCTGGGCCTTCCGCTGGCCCTGGGGCAACTGACGGCTTCCGCGATCGCGGCTGTCGCTTGGACCCTGTTCTGCATACCCCTGATGTGAGAGAAGGCAACACATACTTCTATAGTGTAGTGAATGTGCGGACAATAACATCGGGTAACAGTGCTCGGTGGTACAACGTTGTCGTGGGGTGGCAGTCAGTACCAAGTTCATAAGTGTCTTTAGAAGCGTTGTTTTGCTTGCGAAAATGGTGCTTTACATGATGATACTTTTTTTATATTGTATACATTTTCCAAATTTATCCGTAAATACATGCTGGTAAATAGCTACACTTTTCTGTACTAAAGTAATTACAGAAGATAAAGTTATAAAGACAAACAAGCAAAGTTTTGAGCGAGCGTTTACTCAATAAACATTCTCAGATCTCGTCCTTATGAAGTAAAACGTAGAATTCCAAGAATGTACAGTGCTCCTTAACTATAAACATCAAACAAACATTCAATCCTATTTGGAAACATCAAAGATTGGCTTATTTCAACCTTTCTACGGCCCGTACAATCTACATACTAAACAATATTAATATGAAATTAGGCATATAATATAATAAACGATATTAATATGAAATTGCTAAAGCAAAATCGAATTATATTGGGGTGTGAAGCACGATAAAATTGGGCCGTCTGGCAATTGAATTAAAACTACCTCGGGCCTTACAACACCAAATTGAACTATGTACAAATACGTGAGGGGAATGAAACTAGTTTTCTTTTAGAGTACTCTTAAGAGGTCACTAGGAGTCATTTTAGACCGTTTTTTTGCTGAAGATTAACAGCTAAAGCGACATTGATAAATCAACGTTGAACTCGTTCAGACGTGTCTAAAATGTTCACAAAATACTTTATTTGATGCCGACTTCGCGTTACTTTATAATCTTCAGAAAAAACAGTCGGTGACCTCTTATAATTCATACAGCTAAAAGTTCTTACCAGTAGGACATTGTCGGCCCATGGCGCATTTTCCTTCACAAATGGTGCGTTGGTTGAGCATCGTCTGGTAGGAGTCCAGCATGACGCGGCATTCCGTCAAGTCTCTGTCAGCTAACGCCAAGGACGGGTAACGCTCCTTTAATCTTCTTCTTTCCTTGAATGAAAAATTCTTAATGAGTAAGTTAGCAGCGGTAGCCCAGTGATGGCGGCCCCGACTTACGAACAGTAAGTCGTGGGTTCCAAACCAGACAGGCGCATTACTTTGTGTAATTTTCGTCACCGCTGCTTTCAAAACGGTGTAGGAAAACATCGTCTTAAGACCAAAAAATTTGAAGACATATGACAGTTGTCATATGTCTTCAAATTTTTTCAACCGGCACTGGGCCCGCGTGGTGGGTCCCATCCCTCTCCTATATAGAGAGGAGGCCTGAGTCCCTGTAGTGGGAACATTATAGGCTGATGATGAAGTTAGTACCTACCTATTATAACTCTCTAGTGAAGGCGCCGAACTCATTGCCAAGTCCTGGGCAGAGTTTATTAAGATTGCGACCAATACTTTAAGAAGTACCTATACGTAAAATAACAGAAAGGTGAAGGTTCTGTTTCTAAGCTGGTCAATGTATGTTTGTATGGGGAAAGAAATCCCCTGTAATTTTGTTAGGAATAAAATTGTGCCCGTAAATGACCTCATGTTACCGTTAGGTGACCCAATTCCCCATCGAACAGTCATGGGGTGTGTCTAATATAATGGGTTATGGTTTGTTGCCTTTCGCATTATGAAGAACTAGCTGTTGTCCGCTACTTTATTCGCCTTTTTCTCCGTATAGTTCAAAAGATTATTGCAGAATTCAATTATCACTAGCTTCCACGAAAATAGAAATTCCCTGTTTTGTGGAAACTAATCCAGTTTGATCTGCTGGAAATGTTTTCTAGACTTTCTTCGAAACTAAATCCTCTACAAGCTTCTAGGAATTCCTTTCCTGTGTACTTTGGGTTGTAGGTATGTCGTCTTACGTCTGCCACTCCGTCAGCCAAATAACGCGTCTCATAAAAAAAATCAAATGTTGATTTTTTACCCGACTACGGCAAAGCCAAAGGAGGGTTATGATTTTGACTGGCTATGTATGTACGTATGTATGTTTGTATGTATGTGTGTATGTATGTGTGTATCTTCATCTGTTCCCTCATAGCTTCTAATCTACTTATCGGAACTCGACATATGAGGTATCGTTAGAACCGTCTTAATTTTCCGCTGAACATAGGCTACGTGACGTGTCACAAAAAGCGATTTGGCGCCCTCTAGCGGACAAAAAGTAAGGCTTAAAAAATAAAAATGGAGATAAATACGCCGTGTTTGGTATCATTTGAAAGGGCCTCACTTGTACATTTCCAAAATATTGCTCAAATTTAAAAATCACGCCCTCTAGCGGACAAAAAGTCAAGAGTAAAAAAATATATTTAACAACGAAATTGTTTAAATAAAAAAAAAGTAAAAAACTAAAACCCGACTACGACAAAAAAAAACGACGCTGAAAAAGTATGAAACAAGATTTTCAGGATAGAACAAAAAGAAAAGCCGTAGTCACACGTTATAGGTACCAACCTAAACATTTAAATACCGTGTGACTACGGCTTTTCTTTTTGTTCTATACTGAAAATCTTGTTTCATACTTTTTCAGCGTCGTTTTTTTAAGTAAACCCATTTTATTTTCATAGGAAGAAGTGATTTTAACAGCACAGTAACCTCTTTGTTATAATATCACGTAGGTAAATGACTTTAATCAGCCCCAATTTTGACAAATAGCCTGACTATCGATTCGCTTTAGTCACGCGAATGTTTCATTAAGGCAACCGTGCATTGTTAACTTTTCGAAGAAATTCCGTGACGGTTCAAATTCCTTGATTACGGTACTTGAGGTTCCACTAAACTAAATATCATTGGAAGAAATACTAAGGTACAATAGAGCTGTAATTTTAATATCACAAAGTGTGGATTATTCGAATAAGTGTTGGTGAAAAAAGAATATTTAACGTATTTCTGGCAGAGAGGAGGAGTGACACGCGAGCGTGACACGCAAGGTGGCCGCAATCCCGCCGTGTGTCGCTAGCCGACGTATAAATTACTTGGATTTACACCTACGTTATCATTGTATAGATGTGCTGTTCCGAACAAATGAGCACAAAACTTTTCACATGAACAAGAAACACTATAGCGAGTCATGTTAGTATTTTTTGTGCTAGTTTCACTGTAAAGGTACAAGTTGGTAGCGGGCGACACGAAGCCGCAGCAGACAACGTGTCGCGGCGACACTACTGGTTTCTACGTATTTCTATGAAATTCCCTAGCGACATGAAGCTAGCGACGCGTCGTCGAGCGGCAGACGCACGTGTCGTCCGACCGCAGATCAGTAGTGCCACTGACGCCGGAGCAACGACACGTCGAGCATGTTTAGAGTTATTGACTAAAAGTTATTTGCAGACGGGTTCGAAATCATGACTGCAGCGACATGACGCGACGACGTGTCGTGACGACATGAAGCGACGACATGTCGTCTGCTGCTGCTGCGTGCAGTCGGCTACCAACTTGTACCTTTAAACTACTATCAAACCACGTAGTATAAAAGCAAACAGAGCAGACACATTAAAACTTTAACGTTGACACAGTAACCAACAATATATCGAATAAACTTACGTTGTTTTGATGGAGCACAAATAGGAGCAGGTGTGTCCATAAGTTGATGTCTTACATAGGATAAAGCTTTCGATTTCCCCGGGATCACTCCCGATAGGTTTTGATTTGATTGGAGTGAGTGATAGCTTAACGTTTTATAGCTTGTTGGACGGGATGTGTGCACTTAAGTATCTACTTGGATAGAATTTAACATAGGTCATAACACCATCAAGATAACTAGAATCACTTCTATTAGCGTATGGTATAGTATCCTACTTCTACTATGTTATATAAATGCGCAAGTTTGTAAGTGTATGGATGTCTGAATGTTTGTTACTCTTTTACGTAAAAAATACAAATTGAGAAAATTTCTATGGATTTCATACTGTAACGCATTGATTAAGTACCGTTCTGAGAACATCGTCTTGTCATCGTTTTTTTAAATGGCTGAATGTTAGTACTTTATAAACATCATTTACACAAGACAGTCCCCTAAAACGCCCTTCGTCACTTCCTAGAGTTTTTCTAGGAAGATGAAGTGGCGGTACAAACTACCTAGCAACAGTAGCAACAAAACGCGAGGTGGATAATATGAGCATAAAGGCGAAATTCCCTTACCTCAACCAGCTTATACGTCTCAAACTCCTGCAGCTGCCTCTGGAAGCCCAGGTTGGGGTTGGCGACGGCCCTGCCAGCGCGAACCACCTTCAGAGCCTCGCGCCAGGTCAGCGGCGTCACGGACATGATGTAGGCCACTGCTACCGTCACGCTGCGGGACATCCCTGCTAGACTGAAGGAGAAAAGGAATTTAGGAAGTTGTTCATACAGGAATTTAAAATTGCCTTAGATAGGTATCAAAAGCTATCTTGATTTCGACTATAATAGAAAGGTTGTGTAATTGGAATATTTCATTCTTATTACGGCAATAATTTAACTAGATCCAGCCTTGTACACCAGTACGCCTCCAACTTCTTGGTTTTCTCCTTATTATATTTATTTTTTTGTACTCTATACCACAGTGCTGTCTTATTTGACCCTAAGGTTAACTGGTAGAGAATGCCTTGTGGCATTAAGTCCGCCTATGTACCACTATTGTGCATGAAGTTGAAATAAATAAACTTCACGCTAAGGGGCAAACAAAACATCATCATCGGGTCATACTACGTCATCGGGTTATCTAGAGTCTAGATGACCCGATGAATGGCGTGCCTAACTTCCGTCTAGATTCTAGACGGAAGTTAGGCACGACATTTAATTTAAACTCACTTTATTTCAAACTAGGCCTGGTTTTCATACAGCATACAGCTTTTTCTCTCGCAAAAATTTGAAAAAACCAGGAAATTACATTATACAGGTGCCACTTTTCTTTGTTCGTATTCATAACAAAGGGTGGAAAATATTTTGTCATGGGTTTCCGCAAAGTAACACCTGATTCCATAATCTAGGCTCTTATAAATTATCATCTTATTCCTGTTGGTACTGACCTAATTTGTTTATTAGCTTCAGCAGTCCAATGTCCAAAATACATGCCCAGTTCGCCATAAGTAAAAATGTAGATGTGGATAAGGAAAGTAGAAACAGTAAATTATTCGTAGCCCATGACTTATTGTTTCTCGCCGCTTGCGTCGCCAATGGGTAAATCCATTGTAAAAAAACAGTTTCAGTATAATCATGAGAATCTAGCACAAAATCCACTGAAAAGTTTTACCCCGCAAGGATGAGATCGTTTACACGTGTTTTTTTTAATTTTAATAGTAGGAAAGTTATTATAACATCCAAAGTTCCAGACGGAATTGATTCAGAAGCCGTCGTCCCCTTACGTTCCAATAAGCCTTGTGTACGTTCAAGCTAAGCCGGTTGGCGGGAGATAGGCGATGTCGCCAACAGCTTTCGATTAAGAGGGAATAGGGCCAAATAATTGGTATTTGAAGAAAACTATTGCCTTTGCGCTGCGCACCGAGAGTCCGATATTGACAGCAGCAGCTCAGAACGGTTACATTACATACATACATACATGTATCTAATGTAACCGAGAAAAGAATCTGAAAAAAAAATTTCAAAGCACACAACGGATTTAATTCCGAAATTATCGTCCCTTTTCGTTCCTTAAACCGTGGGTACGTCCAAGCGAAGCCGATGGGGTGGGAGAAAAGGTTGGTTTCGCCAACAAGTTCTCTCGATCTTTACCCTGCAAGTAATGAACACTTGACCAAGAAAGGGATCCGTCAAACAACTACCTATGATCCAAAAGGTTTTTTTTTCATCGAATCCGGAAAAAGGATCTCATTAATAGCCAAAAAATGGAGGAGAAGGAGGTAGACACTATCGTCCATTTTCATTCTATAAGCTAGGCCAGTTGGCGGGAGATAGTGAGATGTCACTTAAAGTAGAAAGAAAATAAGTGTCTGAATTCTTCAACTAAACTAGAGAAATGAATCTGAAAATGAAAAATAACGTCCAAAACCTCCAACACTCTAACTAAGTTTAGTAATAGTCGTCATCTTACGTTTCAATAAGCCATGTCTAAAGGTAAATGCACAGCTATGGCAAGTACTCAAAAGAATCGTCAATCCGAGTTGTTCGGAATTCTTTTTCTGGTAATTCATACTGTAACGCATACATACACTATATAATATAAGCGCTTAAAACAGCATCGCGTCGGATCGGGACCAGCTAGTAAAAAGAGGTGATACCAATCCGGTGCAGTGTTTATAAGTGTGTGGGCTTTAAGTCGGTCGGCGGGATATAGCGGGTGTCGCGAACAGCCCTCGATCGAGTTCAAACTGCAAGCGATGGAAGTGACACTTGACCGAGAAAGGTGGCCCTGGAGATATTGAGGCGAATAAGATAAGACTCAAGATTCTCAGCTCGACTAGAGTTGAATAAGATGAATTTGAAGAAGTTTTACATAGCATATCTGCTGTTTGTCATTCATGCATGTGTGCAGAAATTTAAAGACGTTAAATTCAAACTTTCTATGAGTAACAAGTTATCTTCATTTAAAATTTTCTTTAACTAAGAATATTTTTAGAGCTTCTTGAAAAACTGTAAACCTCCTTCTAAATACTAATTCTGGCGGTAATAAAAACGGAATATCTTTTCAACTACAGAATAAACATTAGGACCTGGAGAGCTACTGAAACCTGACTTTTGTTTATTTTCAGTTTTTGCCACCGACTTCAGAAGCTGATTTTTCTTCTTAAGTTTATTTTTCACTTTTATGTGTTTTATTTTTTGTTGACGTCGGTTTTACTTTTTGTAAAAAAGTTTTTATTTTTCACTTTTTAGTGGTCACATATGTGCTTACCCCTTTCACAACGTACCGGCGTGATGTTATGAACAGGTGTAAACAATAGACAGACATGAGATTTCAGCAATCCCAGTCCATTTGCTATCATTTCTTGAGGAGTTCCGTTGCCTATCTCCGAAGTTCTTCATCAGATCTTCACCAAATAGAAATGGAGCCACTTTCAGAAAGTACTTTTCCAAAAACTACTCAAATCACTTCAAGCGTGCCTATAAAATTTGAAGAGTTATCTCTATTTCCCATCATCAAATCCTGACTTGATGATCATGGGACCACTTGGGAAGTACCCTTTCAAACAAAAAATAATTTTTAAATCGGTTAGCAAGCGACGGAGTTATGCCCGAACAAACCTAAAAAACATATAAACATCCGAATTGAGAACCTACCTTCTTTTTTAGAAGTCGGTTAATAATAAAAACGGAATATCTTTTCAACTACAGAATAAACGTTAGGACCTGGAGGAGATAGCTACTGAAACCTTGAAACTCAAAGCCAAGACGCGTTAAGCGGTAATCGTTGCATTAGTTAGATACTCGCTGCTTACAGCACTTTGCAAGCGTAACTTTTGCGTCATTAAATAAATCGGAGTACATAAAGTATACACAGTTTCGTCATTAACTATCTCTTGCCGCGGGCGCACTCGTGCCTGTACTTGTAACCAAAGCCGCGGCAAATGATGCGTCATTAAAATGTTTCCTTGCTACAATATTGCATAACAACACTGTTTTCTCAAGACATTTTCTCGAATAAGAATGGCGGTAAAAATAAAAACTCTGTTTTATGGTACCTTAATTGGACAGCTTCCATAAAAAATTAGGCCAAAGGAAAAGCGCTATTTGCTCAAGCTCGGGTTTAAGGCAACTACCATTTAACCGCAGATTTTGGGCAAAAAAATAGTTAGACCTTAATACACTTTCTATCTAAATGTTACAGGCCTGCTTACTAAGGAGTCTTAATTTTCTACAAAATGGATAGGTAGTAGAAGAAGTAAAACTGCTTTTTGTCGGTCAGCTTTTACCTACACAAGTGGGTAAAAACATACCTGACCCACAATGTAACTACCACCCTAATCCCATCTGAGGTCGTCGTTTATAAGCTACGGGGTTTATCCTAAATACCGAAACGGATTTTTCACATCACATGGTATTCATGAAAGCTGCTTAACTTAAGGCGGATTTAAAAGGCTTTATAAAGCAGGTGGAACAGACAGCTTGTGTTCAATCCTCCATAATAATGTATCCATATTAATATTATAATGTGAAAGTAACTCTTGACTGTTTGTCTTCTTATTCACGCCTGAATGAATGAATTTCGATAAAATTTAAGACACAGGTAGATCATGAATTCATGACCTGGGCTTTGCAAATAATACTTAATATTATCCCGGGATATTAAGTAGTGCCTACATTCCCGTGGAATCATTTCCTCCACGGGACCGGGGGCGAAGTCACGGACAAAACCAAGCACTACATATGCACTACATAGTTTTATTAAAGCCATTGAAGCAAGCGACAAGCAATAATAATTGTGTAATTAACCAACACCGCGATACGATTAGCAATGAATCAATAGCGACGTCCAATAGCTCAGCAGGACACAGTTCCGCGACCTTTTCACACGAACCCGACAGGAAGCGGAAATGAATTAAATGGCTCTGTAGGGTGATTAATCACAACTGGCTTTTAACGAAGAGTTAGCTATTCGAAATGGTAACATGGTCTGATACTTTCGTTGGTTGGTGCTTTTATTGTTTTTAGAATTCTACCTCAACGATAGCGTTGGCAGTGGTTGTGAACAGGTCCCTCAAAAAGCAGCTGGAGTTACATAAAGAGAAGAGCAATACAGGAGGATGGTTGTGATGACACTACACACTCAGTGTTCATCACTCCATTTGCTGATATTATACGACTATTGCTCGTACAGTCGTACTTACTTCTGACTGCGAATTCGTTCACATGCATGGAATTTATATATTTGCCATTAAACATGCTATGGTAAATAATGAAAAAGCAATATGGATGGCATGGTAATTATAATATATTTTGCCTACTCCTCCGTTATTCTTTTCTGATGAATTTCATAGCGGGATTCAAGACAATTAAATTGTTTCTCTGGGGCTTCGTCGAGCGTCATTGTCTCGGTGCTAATTTTCTGGTGGTCGCCACTGTTGACTCTGGCTTTCAGGAGTTGCAGTGGTTTGGGAATTGCCCCAATTACAAAAAAAATAAGTACATAACAAAGAACGTTTTTTTCGGCTACCGTGTGTTGTAGTAGATTTTATTAAATCAGATGACGAGTTTTTGAGATTTACCTTTGTATATCCAAACTTTCAACCGCCATTTCCAGATTTCCTACAGTCTTAATGCAAATAGAAGCACGTAAGTAAGTGCTCAAACATAATGTTATATTTCTGAAAGCGTAGCTCTATGCTAACTTCTGATGGGAGCAATAAACAGAAACATCCCTGTGATTTATAATGGCGCCGCACCCAACTATTATACAAATGTTTTCGTAACTACAGTCCCTGAGGACAAACGAGAATTCTGACATGTTATTATTTATTCTAATATTTTGGACATGGTTATTTACTTAGGGAGCTTTGTGTTGTGACGGGATTTAACTGTGGACAGTGATTTGTGAAAGCGTGGTCGTAGAAATAAAGGGGTTTGAACTTTTTTGTATGGGAGCTAGCATATCGACCCACCGCCATTTTATTTATTTATTTAAACTTTATGCACAAACGTGGTACATAGGCGGACTTAATGCCACAAGGCATTCTCTACCAGTCAACCTTAGGGTCAAAAGGGATTTTTTTTTACGAAATTGCAGCCCACGTTGAATGTTGTATGTATGGATAGAAGACATTTAACAAAAAATGTCATGAAACATGGTACCCTAAAGTGTCACGTTATAGAGATATTTGAGGGTAAAGATCGACATATGAGTACAATGACCGCATCAAAAATAGACCTTTTACGTGTCTATAGGCGTTGATTATTATAATTACAGTTTATTGAAAGGAAGTACACACATTACATACCACTAGGAGCACGAGAAAACTATTATTTGACATAACATATCGTTTCATTGTGATGCGAAGCGATTTTCTCAGACGTATAATAATAATCAACCTGGGAACTATTATTTAGATACAATTTAACGCCTACAAATCTATACTATTATAATTATAATATAATAATATAATAATTAATAATCTATATAATATAATAATAATAATAATCTATACTAATATTATAAAGAGGTAAAGTTTGTGTGTTTGTATATTTGTTAAATTGTAAGGGGTAATCTCGGGATCTACTGAACCGATTTTAAAAATTCTTTCACCAATAGAAAGCCACATTATTGCTGAGTGTCATAGGCTACTTTTATCCCTGTATTCCCACGGGAACGGAATCTACGCGGGTGAAACCGCGGGACGTCCGCTAGTGTAATATAAGTCTATTTTTAATGGTTGTCGTTGTACTCAATTGTTGATCTTTACCTTCAAATATCTCGGTATTGTGACACTTTGGGTACCATGTTACTAAACATTTTTTGTTTGTCTAGATGTCCTCTATCCATACATACCACTTTTATTGTGGGCCGCGATTTCGAAAAAAAAAACAAAATGGCGGCCAGGTTGATATGCCACATCGGTTCTATCCCCTTTTGTTTTTGTGTTTTTTCAAGCGCAATTGCTGAGCATAAGGACTTGGGTTCTATTCCCAGGTCGGGCTAAGTTTTATTAGGTTTTTTCAACTGGATTTTTTTCAGTAACAGGGGGTAGTAGGTATAAGTACCTACACGGTTGATGAGACTAAAATATAATTAGCAAAATGCTGGATTATTAGCTATACCTCGACCTACCCCTTCGGAGATTACAGGCGGAGGAGTGATATTACATTATGTTTTATTTCTGTCCCCAAGGAGCATTGTTTCTTGGGTTAGAAGGTGCCACTATAGTATTATAGGGGTAGTATTATAGTATTATAGGGTCGTGCGACTTTTCACCGTTCCTTCCCCATATTGATGTAAGTGTTTTGAAGTCTAGAAAACTACCTAGAGTGGTGCCGCCGCCGAGTCTTGTTAGGCACCGTTCCAAACCAAAAAAAAAACAAGTAAAGCTAACTTTGACCCGATTTGTTGGTTCATTATTCATTTATTTTGTTAGCATAGTGGCCGAAAATTGGTTAGTTCGTAGCGTGCGTGATCGATGATAGCACATTTAATTTATAAATGGAACCCATTACCTACTGACGACCATAAAACCGTCCGCGTTTATATTCTATCTTCCTTACTTTAAAGGATCCCCAATTCATCAGTCTTTGGTTCAACGTTGCCTTACCATTTCTTAGAGAAGATACAAATCAAAGAAAACCTTTCGGGCTAACCGCTTTGGGTATTGGCTCGGTCAAACGGATTGAAAGGTATTTAAGGATTTTGGTTTTGGTACGTAGGATTGCTGGGAATGGCTTAATTGGCGGCCGAGCAATATAATAATGGCATGAATAGATCAACGTCAAAACGGTTTATCTGCTGACAGAAGAGTTTGATTCCCGATTAGTACAAATATCCATTAGTCACTAATTGATTGTTATTTGGCCATATCAATTTTCTTATACTGTTTTTGTGTAGTTTAATTTTGTTGTCTGTGTAGTAGTCGAGAATTTGAACATACAAACATAGCCTATGTTCTATAACGTTTCTAATACCTACTGACACACAGGCATCCTCTATGTTCGATAGAGTGAGCTGTATATCCACGATGCGGGCCATGTGTGGCTTTGTATTTCACATGCATGTGGCTTTCATGACGATGTTTTCCATTTCCATCACTTGAGAGTAGGGGTAATTAAATAAATGCCTAAGCTTGAATCTATGACCAAAGCATAAACAAGGAAAGCAGCAAACACAAACTCAAAGCGTGAATTAATTATTAGACCATTAAAGGCACTTTTGAATGCTAGAAAAAAAAACTATAAAACCCGACTGAAAAAACTGAAAGGCAAAAAACAAGCACATTTTAAATTAAATAAACAAAACTTGGAAGCAGGCGGGGTTCTATTTTTTTCATTTCATAATTTAATTACCTATTCAAATGAACCCCGCCTGGTTCCACGTTTTATTTATTTAATTTAAAATGTGCTTGTTTTTTGCTTTTCAGTTTTTTCAGTCGGGTTTTATAGTTTTTTAACAACTTTTTTTATTTCCAACTTTTTAGTTCTTTTGTGTTTGTTCTTTCGTTGATCGCGTAAAATTCTTCGCAGATGATTTAACTTTTGTGCTTGTTTATAGGATTTGTCACTTTGGATTTATTTAAAACATATAAGTGTGATATATTTTTGTAATCTCCTTTTAAAACCCTTTATTTAATACCCTACTCGATTGTATTGGAAAAAAAATTTTTTTTTGAACTCCGCGATTTGGCCCCCGAAATCCTTAATTTTTCTTGGTTTTTTTATTTTAATGTAGCCTTTAACACTCGCGCCATCAAGACGAATCTAACGACGTATATTTCATTCAAATCCCTTCATCCGTTTAGGAGTTATGAGGGAACAAAGAAGCGGACATACATACATACATACACGTCAAACACACAACCCTCCTTTTGGGCTTCGCCGCAGTCGGGTAAAAACAAAGAAAGCGAAGCTACAGACACAAGCCATAATTACTTGTGAAAGTACTGTAGTTGCACATTCCAAGAAACTCCATGGACACTCTTTACAATCTTCACTCAAGCTCAAACAAACTTAATTTCCTGAAATAGTCTCTGAATAAATAAAGTCTCCTCTAAACATCTTTCTCAGTGCATTACCTCCTAAAAGGGAAGGGCAGTGCTGGCCCTGAGCTGTCAGGAGGGTACAATTTATGACATGGTGCATGGGTGACGGTAGGGTGGAAATTCATATATTCTTATTTTTGCAGCGGTGAAAGAAAACCAGTCGACAAACACCCATCAACAATAGATTTATATTGCATCTGACGTTTTCTCTCTCAAGATTTATAGTTATTTTATGGTATAGAAGGTGAAAATGTACAAAAAATCCTTGTTACTATAAGGATATGATATGAATATTGTGTATGTTGGTGACGTAGGATTAGATTTTTGATAGGCAAAATAATATGAATACAGAGATGGGGACGTGTCTTTTCTATTCATATTTTTTTGTTCTTCTTCGTGTCGCTGGCATGATTTTTTTATTTTTATTTTGTCGGCCCAAAACTTCGCGGCTTCCACCGCGTCATCGGTGGCAGTACAAAGGTCACTTCAACTGCATATTCTAGACTAGAGGGTAGGATACAGATCTAAAGATTTTTTTCTTTATTGAATGAGTTTGAGATCTTTAATCAGAAGATTATTTCTTATTTGTGGTTTTAACTAAGAGTTCAAGTAACTTCAAAAACTATTAAGAATTAATGACCGAGATTGAGGTGATGAATGAGGTTCAGGTCAGCGATAAGTAACTGTAACTTTTCTTACTTCAGTTTGTTAATTTAACTATGGCCAATATCATTCCAGCAGTGGATCTTACAAGCAACTGTTATATTGATCACATTGGATCAGTATAACAGTTTTTGTTTAAACGTTGCCCAACGCTAGGAGTTTCTCCTGTATCGTGGGTGGGACAATCATTTAAACTCACACACAAACCAAACTCAAATCAAATTACTATGATCAGGGAATGAAGAAGCCAACATTGAATTCCATGGACCGACACGCAAGCATGACACGTTATCACGGACCATACTTACCAATGTATAAGAACGTTTCCGTCTCTAAGACGAGCAGCGTGGATGAAGTCGTTGCACAGACTGAAGTACTGCGTCAAGTTCTGGTCGGGGGAGTCTGACGCCATTATACACAGGTAGTGCTTGTCCTGTTAACAAATAGAAAAAACAATGTTAAAAAGTAATTCGGGATAGGGAAAGAATTTCACCACCACTTTATAGCTAAAGCAAGGTTCAAGGTTGATTGGGTAAATTTGAGGTTTTCGGATAGCTTGATGTGCGCGTCTGTATTTACACTAAGGCGTACCTAGTAATATTATGTATTCTGTGAATAAGGTCTAGGCGCCATCAAAACAAATGTCTAAATAACAATAGCGCGTTGTTGGATTTCCAACACAATGATTAGCGCATAAAGTCTTTTTACCCGACTACGGTGAAGCCAAAAGGAAGGGTAATGATTTTGGCAGTCTATGTATGTATGTATGTATGTTCCACCGTAGCGCCTAAACTACTGAACGGATTTTAATAAATTAGGTGTCAATAGATTCGTAAGAATAGCCCGGGTGACATAGGCTAGGTATATAAATTTTATAAATTCTTTTTATGACGGAATTTAAATGTCAAAACTTACCTCAAAAAATATTAATTTGAGATAATCATAGCAAGTTTGGTATCAAATGAAAGGTCTTGGCAAGCACATTACAAATATGTATTAGGTATATTATAGTTGAAGTACACACAAAAATAAAATTCAAATAAAAAAATTAAGTTCAAAAATCTAAAACCCGACTACCTACTAACAAAATCGCGGTCTTAAAAGTAGAAAACAAGAAAATAATTCTTGTCTGATATTCTTCGTAAGTCGCATTCCACCTTGATATTGGCAATTAGCAGCTGACTTCTGTATCAATGAGAACGCCATGAAGGAGCATTAGGTATCAGTGGCATGCGACTAGAAGAATAGCAGATAAGAATTATTTTCTTGTTTTCTACTTTTATGACCGCGATTTTGTTAGTAGTCAGGTTTTAGATTTTTGAACTTAATTTTTTAAGTCGCGCGATAGCAGAAACTTACACTAGCCACTTTAAGCTTAGTCATTTTTAGACTAAACAGACCTCTCAGTTATTTCAATATCAAAGAAATAATGTATTCTCGCAATATTTCGCTCAACTTCTTTAAATGTTCATTCCTCCGTGACTTTTGTGGAAGACAAGCCGCAATAAATTGCTCAAGAATTTGACGGAGGTATGGTTATACCGCGCTTAAATCACAATTACCCTAGCATTCTCCGATCGAAATAACTTTATTTCTAATGTTCAACGAAGCCATGAAACATATTTAATACAGCATTTAAGTTTGGTTACAATCCATAAATCTGTTGAAACGGTACGTAAACAAGCCCCAAGCTGAGGAAACATTAATATAATCTGCTTTACAAACACCCCTTGTAAGCCAATCAAAATAGTCGGAGTTTGGTACAAAGTTAATACGTGTATTAATCATTATGAAGACTTATTCTGATGTAAGGTTGTGTGTGGTTTTTGGGAAAGGATTAGCTCATTTGTTTCTGATGCATCTTAACTTTGGTTTAGCAATTTGGTTGTACGTTCGAAGTTGTTTCTGAATATGAATAACATACGCCTGTAATCCCTAACAGATTAGGCAGAGGTATACACTTTCGCCAGATATGTTTAAGTCTTATTAGACCAACGAGGTAGTACGAATATAAGGCAATTTTCACTGATAACGAAATTAGTGTCACCCTTGCTTATTCACGGTGCATATTAAAAAAACCATATGATGGTTTTTATCTACATAGTTTCATAGATAAGTATTTGGAACTATATTGTTCAAAACCAGAAATAGAATAGAATAGAATAGAATAGAATAGAATAGAATAGAATAGAATAGAATAGAATAGAATAGAATAGAATAGAATAGAATAGAATAGAATAGAATAGAATAGAATAGAATAGAATAGAATAGAATAGAATAGAATAGAATAGAATAGAATAGAATAGAATAGAATAGAATAGAATAGAATAGAATAGAATAGAATAGAATAGAATAGAATAGAATAGAATAGAATAGAATAGAATAGAATAGAATAGAATAGAATAGAATAGAATAGAATAGAATAGAATAGAATAAAATAGAATAGAATAATATTTATTTGTTTAAAAACATGGTAAAAATACAAAAAATCAAGAGCATACATGTTTTTGCTTAATAGTGATAAGCGTACAAATTTTTTTAGACATTACTTAACATTTATTGTCAAAGAAGTCTTTGAGACTATAAAAACTATGGCTACACAAATATTCATACAATTTAGTTTTAAATGATCTTACATTTAAAATTTTTAGATTACTTGGTATCTTATATCATACAAATTGTGAAACTCCTAGTATCTTATTTTGATAGGATTTCGCGACCACAGCTCCCCATCGACGGAATCGAGGAGGCCGCATACCTGTTATAAAATAATGACGCCTTTCTTTAAAACTTTAAGTTGTCAACGGAGCACGGACGGGACAAGTCTATAAAGTTAAAGCGATAGTACCTACCATAGAAATGAGAACTTTTACTCAGTTCACCGGCTTTAAGTTTCAAACTTTTGTAATCGTTTTGTGGTTTACAGAAAAAAATACTTGGAAGCTACAATAGTGTCGCTTTTAAAACTTCTTCAATCTCTATTTAAACTTCTACTGGTTGCAAACGTGACTGCTGAGCATGAGGTCCTGGGTTCGATTCCCGGGGCGGGTAGTGTTATTGGGTTTTTTCATCAGGAATTTCTGAGAGCTGGAGTCTGAATTTGTGCCCCGTTAATGGCAATAGCCTCACCCCCTATTACATTGGTCTTAAAAATAACTAACGAAACGTGGGTGTACCTACTAAGTATTTACTACACCTCTGCCTAACCCTTCGAGGATTACAGGCGTGATGTTAAGTCTGAAGAGCAAATGCTACCTCAAATTAGCAACTCTATTTGTGGTGGTTCAAACTTCGTTTGTAATACTGTTAGAATAAAGTTCTAATCAGCTTGCACTACAAAGCGGTTGTTTCTTTCGCTGCTGCCGAATAGTGCGAAATTAGTGGTATTTTGCGATTTACAAAAAATCTATTGATTGGACTAAAAAAGTAAAACACTATGATTTTAGTATGTTGCTTATAGAATTATTTGGCAAAAAATAAGAATGATGACATGTATTTAAGTAAGGTTTTTATTCGTTGAAAGAAATTTTTAGAGGTATCTTCGTGATTTTTCTATCAAGCAAAATTAGTTGCATTATGTTTTCACAACACTATGTTACTAGCATATATCCTGAAGAATATCATATATTTTTCTGGTTTTATTTACTGCATTGAATCATATACTTTTACGCATTATAAAACTGGCGTTTGACGTCTGTTAGCCGCTTAAAATGTGTCGTGACTTTTTTACGATAGTTACTTACGTAGTTTCTAAAACTAGACCATGACGTGGACGAGGAATATCAATTACAGCAGTGTCTCTTACAATCAACTTATTGTTATTATTACCCACTGAAGAAATCAACCAGAGAGTTGATTTGTGGTTTTTGGACAAAGTGATCATATTTACTTCGCGAATAATAACTGTCTTTTCGTTTTTATGTTCTCTCTTGTTACATGTGCGGTAAGTGGAGGCTTGTATTACCAAAGTTGTATTAATATTTGAGATCATTATGTTGTTGACCTTATGGTGAATGCTGCATATACCTACTTATAATAGACATACATACCAGCACTTGTAGCAACGACCATATGGTCGTTGACTTGTAGGTATGTAATTGTTTCATATTAATTGCATTAGCAAACTATAGCAGCTTGATGTGCGGTCGTCTGTAAATTATCTAGTTTATAAATCACGACCTACAAGAGGTAAGTCAGCGCGGTACGAACTTCCAAAATACATAATAAACCACCTCCTCAACCTCACATTGGCAGGTAACTCACTCTGTTATTCACAGACTATTAGATGCTCACTTATTTATCACAGGCTCATCATATTTGTGTTCAATCTGGCCAGCCTCGTTCCCCAGCCTCATTACCCAGCCTCATTCCCCTGGCGAATGAAACTGCAAAACTCCACTTCGGAGTTATAATTCCCGCGGGCGAGATAACGTGGGCAAGTGATGATGTGATTCTACCACAGGATTCTACCACTACTACATACCTCGTATTTATTACGTACGCCTACTTCATAAATATGGGGTATGATGTTGTACAAGTTCTAATACTGTTTGTGATGAGATCATTATCAGAGATGATAGGTTTGTTTGTACAGAAAAGGTAGTATAGTAAGTATGTCTGGCGATGTAAGTGTTTTATCAAATGGGTGTCGTAAATGGTAATAAGATGTTTATGTTCAGAAGTTGAATAGGTACAGGCTTTTGTGATAACATGCACCTACCTATATATAGGTAGGTACATTTTTAAAACTAGTGAACCAGTCGGTTTTTTTGTCCTGAATGGAACCGAAGTATCAACTAATCAGCCTCACAAACAAACAAGGAAGGTAGGTGTGTGCTTTATTTACCTATGTGGTACATGTAAAAGGAACATAGCTTTACGTTTTCATAATTGCATGAAAACCTAAATGAAATAAATAGACCTGCTATTCATTAAATTTAAGCTGTTGCTTGCTGGTATGTAGACAGGGGCACCAACCCCATTCTACATACCAGGCTTACTAAGTACCAACTAAGTACATTACATAAATCCGTATTATTTTAGTACCCACATGAAAAAGCACATTAGCGAGTCAGCCTGAGAAAAAGAAATACTCACCTATAAAATATTCAGCCGTTTGCTTCGAAAGAGGTCTTTACTCGTCGCTTACTGAAATTCGGTGAAAAAGGAAATTATACCGATTTATCGAAGCCCAAACATTCTTCACGACCGAGTAAATTTACATAAGTTGATGTCGTTATTAAGTACTCACACGGCAATTTTGTGATGTAGGTATGTATAGGTACCTAGTATTGATATATTTATTGTCCGTTTCTCATTTAACTAATCAAAGAAAAACCTGGGGGTCTAAAGTGGCCCACTTTAGCAGATCTTAATTATGAATTGCGTTTAAAAGCGTAAATTCATATTATTTTCCTATTACCTATGATCTATTTTCATAAATGGTCACAGCAATTCGTATTCTCGTTCCTGTTGTTTTTTTATGAGGGAATAAGTAATATAGGTACCTACTAAATATTACAAAAATTGATCACGTAAATATGAACTTCCCTATTTTTGTATACGTATTTATGTGACGTTTTTTTGTTAATAATGCGACAATTTATTAAAAAAAAAATATATAAAAAGGGAGTCGAATTTTCTACATCAGTGGGGTGGGAGGAACATATTCCTCCAAGTACATAAGTCCCGACGTACTGAGACATGCAAGGTTTAAGGTAAATTAGGTAAATAGGTTAAAGGTACACATACTAATATTGGCCAGACACGACCTACTCAAATACACATCATAATGGCTTGAATACCATGATTATTATAATCTTATTACTAAACACAAAGATTAAAGCAGAACACTCATATATGTAGAGGCGGTTTAGTACAGCCCTGCCCCTAACCACTGTTTCACTGTGTAGAAACGGACTCCCGCTAGACTAGCGCAAAATATTGTATTGATGCTACGCGACAAGAAAACTTTGATAGCGCGATGTAGGACACTTGTTCGAAATTCGAAAAATAGGATTGGGTCATGAATTATTTGATTTTCTGCCAGATATTGTTTCGATTTCTTTCAATTTTTTTGTAATGCGTACAGTATGTACTTACACCGCTATTTCTTTTATTTTGGTAAAACATAGTTTTATTTTGTTTGTGTTATTTAAAGGTTTTTGTTCTCAGTCTAGTTTCACAAATAATACACTTAGTTGATCTGTTTACTCTATTCTGGGTTATTAAAAACGGATTTGGAAAAAAACATAAATTTTGTGAAAAAATTTGCTCACTTTTGTCCCAACAGATGGAGCTACATGTCCAAAAATATAAAAACAAATCTTATGACTTCATACTGTTTAAGTTGTTTTTTAAAGAATATTAATTAAATTATACTAAATCTTTGGAAATAAGCCAAGTTTTGAAACAGAAATAGTCACCGTCAAAAAAAAAACAACAACTAAAGTCTTGCAATGTTCAAGTCAAGAAGCGTCGTAGACAAATATATCTGTCTACCCGCATTAGAACAAGAAAGTACTCCTACGTAATGTGTTTACGTCGTAGACAACCGTCCGTTCGTATTACTAAAGACATGTTGATTCAATTTTTAGGGTTCCGCAGCGACGGAGGACCCTCGTAAACTTGTTACCTCCGTGTCCTCGGTTGAACGTGTACGCAATGTCACTTGATCGCAGTAACTTTCACTTACTATTTATAGAAATTGAAGTTTATGACTGGCCCGAAGGAGAATTTTGCTAATTATCTATACCGTACTAATATTCTAGAGAGGTAAAACTTCATTTGTCTGTAAGTTTGTAAGGGGGATAAATTTCGGAACTAAAGATACAATTTTGTAATTTTTTTCACTGATCAAAAGAAACATGATTCGTGGTTGCTATAATATAAAAATTTTATTTAAGTAGATATATCATGCATGGTTAAATGGCTATCACAATTTATGTGGACGAAGTCGCTGGCGAAATGCTAGTGTTTTATAAAGAGGTAGGCTTGAAGATAGGATGTAGGGGTTCCCGGAATACGAGATTTTCGGAACAACTGATTTGATTTCGAAAATTCTTTCCCGTAAGGGAAACTATATTATCCCCGAGTATCTTATGTAGGTATAGCGATTTAAAACGTTCCTCTGCGATAATTTTCGACTGCAATGCGACCCAAGCCGCGTGCAACAGCTAGTATGTGATGATGATAATGATGATGATGTCATCTAGCCGATTTCGGCCACAGCGACTGCATTCGATGGCTTTCTATGGATTGTCAAGAGCTTTCTTATGCTGCTAGAATGTACTTATGTACCTATCCAAACGAAATTCAACAGGCAACAGTTCGGTTTGGTATTAACCCCACTATCTGTAGCTACTTACCTAGAACTTCTTTCTGCATTATCTGTGTCTGATGTCTACCTTATTGAATGCCCAGGCAAAGGCACGCTGTTGGAATTTCAACTTTCGATGCGGAACATTATAGAATTGAAAATTCAACGGATTTTATTTAGGCATTTCATAGTGTTACTGGGAAAAGGTTGTAGGGTGGAATCACATTTACACACATAGATCAGCATTTTCTTGCATCTTTTTCCCTTTTTGTTACTCACTGAAGTGAGATGTTAAATCGAACGTTAAAGAAATTCTGATGCGAATGAATGCGGACGCAAGCATACGGACTTCTCGCTTCACCAAATGACGCTATTACGTGACCAAATGGGATAAAAATACTCGAAAACGATGATCCGAACCCTAATACATACCTACATACATAAACTGATGCCTTTTGCAAATAATATTTGGTTCCGATTTTTCGATCCGAAAAGTACCGTCAAGACCGGTCCAGCCGTTTCACGTAACAACAGACTGAAAATAAGACATTTTTTTTATTAAATATGTTTATTTATTTGTATATATTTTATAATGTTTTGTTTATACGAGTACATAATATAGATAGGTTGGCGAGGCAAGGCGGTGCAACCAACCAAATCTGTCAAGCTGAAAAATCAAATTCAAATCATTTATTTGCTTGAAATATACACTTAAGGATGAAGAAATACAAACAAAAGACTACTTTGTCTATAAATACTTACCTATCTAAAGTTGGTTCTACAGAAGCAAAATAATTAAATCATGATTAATGCTGCTTGGTAATAACTTTTAGGGAAAATCTATAGCATTAAATTAACAATACGAACTAACTTTTATTACTCACAGTATTCAGCTTGAAACCATTTAAAGTTGGTAATGGCCTTGTTTTCGGGCATAGGTACGGTCTACCTAATATTTTTTTTTTGTGGAAATCGTAATCGAATGGTAAAAAAATCTGTAGACCGTCTGGTGTGAACAAAAAGTCAAGCAATTAGAAGAAACAAATTACCAATAGGATAGGCCCTTCGCCTTTTATTGGTAGAAACTAGAATACGCCTACTATTATAAATTTTGCGACCTCCGTTCGTGTGAATTCATTAAAAAAATACCTACTACTAAAGTTTCTACAATAATATAAATCAATCACGACTCGAAAGACACGTGGCGCCATCTATTATTACAAGAACGTTATTGTTGTTTTCCTCGGGAACAATACTTTTTCACGGGATGAAAATGTACCTTATTTTTATAAGTTTCTGTATACCTGACAACGTACATGCAAAAATTTCACGATAATCGGTTCAGTGGTTTAGGCGTGAAAAGGTAACAAACAAACTTTCTTTCGCATTTACAATATTGTAAGAATATGAAGGTTGTGAGGATGTACTAACGCTATTGAACGGATTTCGATGAAATATGGCACACGGATACAGATAATTTTGAACCTGCACAGCAGGATACGCTTTATCCCGGTACCACAATCCCGTGTTACAATAATTGAATTCCCCACCGTCGAAGCTGCTGGCTACGCTCGCGCTAGTGTAAAATAAAGTTATGGTATTAAGTTGATAATTTGTTATGTCGTGAAAAGAAAATTCGTCAAAAGCAGGGGCGAATCGCTAGTTTCTTGTAATGGATTGTTTTGATCACATGTGCGGGCAAGCCATTTAGGACGACCGTGACATAGATGACGTGACGATCTAGACGTGTTTGTAGGACAAACGTGGACAAAGATAGCACAAAAAGTAAGTATAAAAGGAGAAAGTGAAGGCCTTGCTAAGTAGTGTCGGTGCCATATCAGGGTTATAAAAATACAGAAATTGTCTTTTTGTTTTGCCATAAAAATCCAGCAAAAGATAGGTAGCCGTAGTAGTGTTACAAGTAGGGTTACATTCCATTCGGATTTGTCCGGAAATGTTCATCGTTTTGGCTCTCAGTTCAATCTTGTGATATTTTCAGACGGTTCGAGATATATAAAAAACCGGCCAAGAGCGTGTCGGGCCAAGCTCAGTAGTTTCCCGTCCGTTACAATAAGTGTTCCCACGAGTTTAAAGGTGGGTATCCATTATGCAAAATTATTTTCATAGAAAGTCCTTAAAAAGTTCTACTTTTCAGATTTTTTTCATATTTTCTAAACTTATGGTTCAAAAGTTAGAGGGGGGGGGGGGGGGGGGGGGCACAGTGTTGTTTAATTTTTATTGCGAGATTTTAGTGAGCGATTATTTTCGAAATTATTGATATTATCAAAAAATGATTTTAGTAACCCCTATTCATTTTTAAATACCTTTCCAACAATATATCACACGTTAGGGTTGAAATTTAAAAAAAAAATCACTTCCCACTTTACATATAGGCTACCCCCTAATAAAACATTTTTTTCCAATTTTTATTTTACCACTTTGTCGGCGTGATTGATACACATATTGGTACCAAATTTCAGCTTTCTAGTGCTAACGGTCACTGAGATTAAGCGAGGACGGACAGACGGACGGACGGACAGACAGACATGGCGAAACTATAAGGGTTCCTAGTTGACTACGGAACCCTAAAAATTTAAGTTGCATAATGGCCTTGTGCGAGATTGGCCGGAGAAAACCGCACAGAGAGAAGAGTGGAAGACTATGGGGGAGGCCTTTGCCCAGCAGTGGGACAATTTAGGATAATAAAAAAATACCTGTAAAAAACGGGCTTCTTTTAAGAAGTCTGCTACAAAGCAATTCTTTTGCAAGTAGCCTGCATATTGTCAGGATATTTCAGGTATCGAAATGGTAACCCTAGACACAAGGGTACAGAAACACAAGTAGTAAATCAAAGTATAAATCCGTCATAAAAGTCGACTGAAGTCTGGAACGATCGCAAAAATCACGTGGCTCTGACAATTTAGAGCGAGCTCCAGATTGAAATCAAGCATGCAATCATATGACGTCATAGTCAGGGAAAATGAAAGAGATCGTTATCGTTTTGAAATAACTATTATAATAGTGCTATTCCAGCTATGTAAGCATTGCGTTTTGATAACAATGGAAGGTTGAATTGTATCAGGATTAGGATTTATTATGTCGAGAGTCGACACGCTGTCTGATCCCTGTAACTCTTGTCTCTGCGTGGTATTCGTGAAAACAGTGGAAACAACGTTATTGCGTTGACTATATTTTATATCCACTGTTCTTTAATTGGCAGCGCTGCTAAGGTACTGTTTGTAGACCCAGATCTATGACCCAAATACTGTTAGAAAAAAATAGATCCAAGCTTTTGCTAACGAGAAAGATGCACTGGAAACAGCAAAAATTTGCGCAATTAGTACACTTTCTATTTTCTAGGCCGCTAAGAAAGAAGATACACCAATTATTCTTATCATCGTTACAGCGTGCTTAATAGCAGGCCTCGCAGAAACTTTACGTAAAAGCCGAGGATTAGTACCTAATTCAATATCGGAAATTTGTTAAAAAGGGTCCACGGATGGAATAAGTTATGAGAGTATCTGTCGAAGAGTTGAATAAATGATGACATTTCACAAAACCACATCGCAAAGGACGCTCGACAATAACAATATAATTCATATTGTATGAGGAACTTCACTGGATTTCTCTCTGTGTGGCAGGTCATAAAAAACTTGTTTATGAAGAATGAACAATGTATGTGGCCAGCTTTTGAAGTGGTTCAAATCGTCTTTTGTGTATTTTATTTATTAAAGACTTAGTTTGGCAGTTCAGGGATGTGATTCAAGCTAAAACTTTTCAAAGTAAGTAATGAATTAAAAAATCACATTACTATACTTACCGATTTTCATTGTAAATCGTGACATATTATTTCAATAACTAAGTACAAACTTTGATGAAAAGGTCGCGTCTAAAATTGCTTGTTTGTGAAGTTCAAAACGAGAACAAAATATTCTCTCCACATTTCACAAACAAATATTTTTAAAATGCAACAAGTTCGTGTAAAAGTATTGACTGTCATGGCGTCACATTGGTCAGTGCCAGTGTGCTCAGTTAGATTAATTTGCATACCGAAGCTCTGTCCATTGAATATTCAAAGACTTCGCTCACTCACCGAACACCCGTGTGGGGAACCCGATGCTTATTTAATGTTACCACTTGAACCAAGTTTTAACGAACGCTTTAATATTTCCACAGTTGAACCCCAAAGGTCATGGAAGCATGATTCGTTAATAATTATGCGCAATGAGTCGTGAAAATGGTTAACATTGTTGGGGGGAAAAAGGTACCTATTAAAATTATTTGTCATTTCGTGGAAGCTTTTTAGCTGTTACCTTCAAAGAACAACACTACAAACTTAAAGTTGAACCCAGACCGAATTTAGGTTGCGGTTAGCTGTTGAAATTATTGGCTTTTTACATTATTATTAATTAAAAAACATTGTTTCTAGGTTGCAAGTGCGACTGCTGAGAATTAGGTCCTAGGTTCTCGGATCAGGCAAAATGTTATTAGGTTTTAACATCAGGAATTTCTTAGTAAGTAGCTGCCGTGGAGTCTGCATTTGTGTCAATAGGGTCGCCCCATATTACATTACATGAGACTTAAAAATAACTAGCCAAATGTGGGTGTACAGATACACCCTTGTTTAATTCATCGGGGATTACAGGCGTGAAATTATAGTTTTTGCCGAAGGAATAACATGGATTTTACCACTTACAAGATTACACCGCAGTTTAAAATCATTACAAGCAAGCGAAAGTCACACTCGGCGTGATTCCCCCCGAGATTGATTACGCTAATGGAACGACACGCACCTTTTACGAGAGCATCGTACGGAAATGTAAACGTCACCTGTAAAACATTTGTCCAATAAAAATGAGCAAACGACGCCTGAGGGCACGCCAGGGGGCGCCCTGTTCTCGTGAACAATGTACACGATCAGCCATTAACGACATCGTTTATGTTCTGAAAGGTAACCCCTGTTAAATTGTGGCAAAGATCTTTAATATCGTTTAAAAAGTATTGTATAAGTTAGCAATAATTCGATAAAGGTCTTTAAAACTTTTTCTTCGCAAATTTTCTTTTTATCACCTTAAAAAGCCTTCAGCTGCATTATTAACCCGTTTGTTACCATACATACATGTAACATAAACTCATGCCTTTTTGTAGACAGAACCTCAGATTATTACCTGCTATGTTCCTTACCATGTATATACTCTTTTTTGCCTCGGTCACGTTCATACATAGGAATTATGGTCATATTATAATCTACCTCAATATTTGGGTACATCTGTCTACTAACCCAGCGTCTTCTACCTACCTACCGACCTATAATTCCAAAGACAAAATGCACAAGCCCATCAAATTAACCAAAGTTAAACAGTTCCACGGAATTGAGTTTGTTGAACCGGCAATCCGAGAAACTCAGTTCGCACGTAGTAATTTTCATGAAATCCGTGAAAATTACTGTAATTTTAAAAGGGAGGACGGGTAAAACTCGGCTTTATTTTTAATCCTCTTAATAAATGCTGAAGAAAATTATGTTGAGAAAGATGTCCGTTTGCCGTTGTTAATTTCAAGCTTGCCAACTTCATACCTCGATTAGTGAGGTTGAGGTGTAACAAAACAGGTATTGCGTTATAAGACAAATACAATTACAGTGCGATCAAATTATCTTGGCAGCTCTGAACATAGGCTTTGCGAAATTTTACGCATGTAAACTTGGGAATAAAACTGTTATTGCCAGATAAACCAATACTTAAACGATCAGAAAATATCTAATTTAAACAGTGAGAAATACAAATAAAATAAATATCATAACACTTTTATACATTCGTTGTAACAAAATGACCTGCACGAAGTTCGGAGCTGCCAAGATAATTTGATCGCACTGTATGTTGTTAATATTAGAGTGACTAGTGGTGGCAAGCGCGACAGGTGAGCATGACGTACTAGGCAAAGTGCTATTGGGTAGTTCTATCAGGAATGTAGCCACGGAGTGTGAATTTGTGCCGGTTGATGTCAATAGGCTCGCTCCTTATTACATGGGACTTTAACATAAACTGACGAAATGTGGTGTACTAACTATTATGTACACCTCCACCTGACCCTTCGAAGATTACAGGCGTGATGCTATATAAGGTAGGTATACATAAATAATAAATAAAAATCTTTCCATGCTCAACTGCCCATTTAAAAATTTTTTCCTCACACCTATAATTTTATGAAAAAGCGATAGTGTGATAAGAAAAAATAAAACAACCTACCTGCATCATAATAACTGTGTCGCGACGTATAAAAAAGCTATTATTCTTATAATGGAAGCCTTCAACGCCATGTATGCACGATATTTATTCTGGGCAGGACTGAGGACGTACACAGACCTTGTACTGGTGAACTGGACCTTTTATGTCTTTATCTAGTAAACAGAAGAAGGGAGGTCGTTCTAGGAACCTTCAGACGTTGGTCTAGATAGGTTCGACTTTGATATCTCCGTAGTGGTTCCCTTTAGTGGCACGGTAAGCAATTAAGTTAAAGCCGTTGGAACCGGCTGTCTTTCGTAGAACTTTGACAATCATTAAGGATAGTCAGAACATAGAAAATCTGTCCAACAAGGCTTACCAAAGGAAGTCTTGTTATCCGGTAACTTTGTGGTCAGATAATAGTCACTCCACTGGAAACGAAGTCAACATATTTGGGAAAATAAGGCTCATGATTCTGGACGCTAGTCTGGAATAGGAGTGACTCGCTAAAACTCGTAAGATTTGTATACCTTTTGAACTTAGACTAAGTTCTACGACTAGCTAATAAAGTACCTACATGGTTAGTTTACTTTACTGAATTTTAGCAATTAGTGAATTGTGATGTAATACTTATCTCAATTAGCTAATTACGGATTTTAGAACAACTAATCCGAATTCAAATATCCAAACACATCCGCCATACGCACATACATTAGATTCAATTATCTTTTAATCAATTTTTATTACCCACCAATCATTGCCTGGCAGCTATCAAGTTAATAAAATGGCCTCCCTCAATTAACGACATTTTTACTGCGATATAAATTCAAGAACACGATTAATAAAGACGACATATACGACTGAAATGGATAAACCCAATCCAGGGAATTAGTCAAAGTAATGAAGATTCGTACTAATGCACTTTTGTATACTTTGATCATCATGATTCAGAGATGGAGCAAATACACCTTAATTTTTTTGGAGTGTTCGAAATCATCAAATGACTCCTCCCACTCAGGGCGAACGTAAGGGAGTGTCAGACTTCTACTGACTAAATACCACCCATGTTCCTTCTAAGCCCTTTATGTCCGGGGCCGCGGTATCTCTTTCGAACAACTTTTTATGTAATAAAATAGAGCAACTGCCTACCTGGGGAGTTATCATGACGTCTTAAAGCCTCTTCTTTTAATGTCACTTAGGTGTGGGAAACAAACGGAGCTATAGAGGACATATAGCGCCCTCTCTCAATCACTCTGGAATAATATTATAACAAAACCTGACAACCACAAACCCAGTTACTAGGTAATAATATTTCGGGGCTTTGACTACCCATAACGTTAGTCTATGACCTTCGAATGACAGTCAAAATGAACTGCTTAACGTGCATTCCTCGTCTGAGGAACGGAAGGGTCTCCATAACGTAACATGGTCACCCATTCACGGACCGCGCTAAGCTTGCATTGGAGCAAGCGTAGTTTAGCCTTCGATCGACCCGAGCAGCTGTTTTTACTTAGACATGAGCCCCTCTTGACTTATTTAAGCATTCTAAGGACAACAAAACGACTTTTCATTTCAATGAAATTGAATGCAAAAGTTAAATCAATGTGGAAAGCGAGAACCTTGTGGAAGAGATTTTATGTAAATCAGTTGTTTAATATGGATGAAACTATTAATCGATAATGGTGACTCAATTGTGCACAGAATAAACTTATCTTAGACTATATTATTATACAGTTTCCATTTGAAATCTCATTACAATATGTAAGGGAAACTTTTACGATGGATTCAATACGTGATTCTAGATAAGTAGCTAGATACCCTAGAAAAAGAAAATCAACTGTTCCATTTATTATTATATCTTTATACTCGCATGTTTCTACGTCGTAATTTACATTTTTTGTTTACGCCTGTATTTTATAATCATACTGGATAGCTCTTGCCTCTTAGGTTGGTACAAAAAATACTATTGACAAAATAATTCCACAAAGCGAGAACCCACAAACCCAACATCCACTCTCACCATCAGTTCGCAGCTAATTGTTTATTCAGCCATAAAGTAAACTTAAGATTGCCAGCGAGGCGCAGGATTAGATCCTGTGGCGATATTACAGGTAAACTAAATTACGTAGTCGAAGCTCGGCGGAATAATTAACTGTGGCTGGCAGGTAACCGCCCGGGACAAGGCTTTGCTTTTAGACGCTACCACAGATATAGATATAACGCAAGAGCAACTACTTCGCGTGCCACTTTTCGTGCCCAGCTTACGTACAAAAAATCGTAAGTGGCCACTTTCGCGCTCAGTCTGCATCGGTGTATAGGGCTAGTCGGACGTCGGCGCTGGTGCAAAAGGCAGGGGTTGGGGCGAAGGAGGCGCCGTACGCGGCGGCGTCTTTGAATCGATTTGATTTTCCGATTTATAGTGCTGGGTGACGTCATAATAGCTAGTCAAAAAATGGCATGCTTGGTTTTCATTCAGATCGTGATACTTGCGTTATCTAGGTCTATCTGTATCTGTGGACGCTACGTTCTAGTGACGATGCCGTGGACTTGTACGTGAGGAATTGAGTTCTTGATGTCTTTGTTCATAATGCATGCTAACCTCACATGTAGGAAATTCAGGTTTCTCATACTGTTGGATTGTATTTTCGATACGTGCTTTTATGTTCAGCAATTCGGATAAAGAATTTTCTTCAAAATAATTGTTGCAATTGGCTACAAGAGTAGAGGACGACCAAAAACACGGTGGATGAACTAAGAGGCGACTGCTGAGGTGACCAGTGACAGAGAATTATATGAGAGAAAAAATAAAACCGACTTCGACAAAAATAAAACACAAAAAAGTGAAAAATAAAAAATCAGCTTCTTAAGTCGGTGACTTTTGTTTGTTTGATTTCATGTTTTTGCCACCGACTTCAGAAGCTGATTTTTTATTATTCACTTTTTTGTGTTTTATTTTTGTCGAAGTCGGTTTTATTTTTTGTAAAAAAGTTTTTATTTTTCACTTTTTAGTGGTTCACATGTGCTTACCCCTTCACAACGTACCGGCGTGATGTTATGTTATGAACTGGTGTAAACAATAGACAGTCATGAGATTTCAGCAATCCCAGTCCATTTGCTATCATTAATTGAGGAGTTCCGTTGCCTATCTCCGAAGTTCTTCATCAGATCTTCACCAAATAGTTTTTATAACCTTTGTAGTGAGTACAGGCGTGATATTATGTTGTGTGATGGCATAAACAATGCTTAGATATGCTATAGCAACAATCGCGGTTAATCTGATGTTATTTATTGAAGAGTTCCCCCGATTTCTACAAGATCCCATCATCAGATATTGAAATGGTGACAATTGGACCACACGGGAAGCACCAGCTTTCAAATGAAAAAAGAATCATGAAAATCAGTTCACCCAGTCGCAAGTTATGAGCGAACAAACATTAAAAAAAAATATATATATATATATATATATACAGTCGAATTGATAACCTCCTCCTTTTTTTGAAGTCGGTTAAAAAAAGACATGCTGCGCGACTCCAAATAAATTAGATGTTGAGGCAGGAGAATGATGATGACTGCTTGAGATTTAAAGTTCCCCAATTGCGTAACTTTCAATCTCAAAACTGAGAATTTCGAAGGACATGCCTAATATTCTTCTACAAATGAAACTTGATTTAATAGTTTAAAAATAATTAAAGTAAGACTAAATATTATATAAACTAAACTAACCTAAAAACAAACTAACTATAAAAGGGCATCGAAAAACTCCTCCTCAACGCTGTCAGCAGGTAAAGTACCCAAGAGACTGGCAGTGTTGCCGCGTTGTATGGCAACACTTAGCCTCTGGCCAAAGAAAAAGCCAGCCTTTGGGTCGCAGGAAGCGTAAAAAATATATATATATAAAATAAAAATAAAAAATTGAACTGTCAAAATGACTGGTATATACATTCTTTTAACATCTTTGGTTTACCTCGTTAGTCGAGTTGTTGCAAGCACGACTGCTGAGCATGACGTCCTGGGTTCATTACCCAGGGTTGGCAAAGTGCTATTAGGTTTTACCATCAAGAGTTTCTTAGAAGCAGCCACGGAGCCTGCATTCGTGCACATCATCATCATCATCATCATTTCAGCCAAAAGACGTCCACTGCTGGACATAGGCCTCCCCCAGGCGTCGCCACATTGACCGGTCCCGTGCGTCTCTCATCCAGCGGGTTCCTGCAACCTCGAACAGGTCATCGGTCCATCTAGTGGGAGGCCTTCCAACGCAACGTCTTCCGGTTCGCGGTCGCCATTCCAGAACTTTTCGGCCCCATCGGCCATCCGTTCTGCGAGCAATGTGCCCTGCCCATTGCCACTTAAGTCTGGCATTCGTGCACGGTTGGTGGCAATAAGCTCGCCCACTATTGTATGGGACTTCCCTACCGTGACCGGTGAAATATGGGTGTACTATTAGGTACACCTTTGCTTAACCCATTTCGGAACTATACCTATTACGCCGTCGCCGTCATCGTCCGTCGATTTAGTTAAACTCATGTGTCAGACGTTTTGATTATTCCGAATTTAATAAACACACAGTGAGCCAGTCAACTTAAGTAAACGTACCTTCGCAATGAGAAGAGATCTTTGCCCTGCAGGAGGTATTCACAGATTAATATTATTCTTTCATCTTCATTACCTCCTTTGTTTTCATAAGATCCTAAACCAATATTAGGTGTCTGGGTACTTTTGAACCAGTATAGATTTTCGTTGCACCGTATATAAGAAACTGTTATTTATAGCAACAGCTTGAACGTGAAAAACCCATTTTCATTCGGATATTGTACAAAAATACTAGATGGATTTCAGCCGGATCTTCACGGACGTGTTTCATAACCTCCAACAATGGAATAAGTCAAGCAGCGAAGCTTCTGAAAAATATTACTCTACAAACATTTTGAACACGATTTGTTTTATATAAAATATAATATTTTACTTTCTACGGCATTGCAGTTAAAAATTATGTAAAACTTCTTTGTCACCACTTTAAACACGTCAAGGACAAAAAAGCTACGACAAATAATTGCTTTTTATCTATTTATTGCTACGAAAAGCAACTTCTACCGAATCTCGTAGCACTAAGTACGGTAATTCGTAGCGGCGTAGCACCTCGTAGCATTTGTCTACGAATATTTGCGTATTCGTAGGTGGTTACGGATTTAATAAAGGAGCTATAGGTAAAAAAGTACTTTTATGTTAACAGTTACGTAGCAAACGTGGTGTTTTTACAAAGTAATAGGTGACCTGTAAAAGGGTCACAATCTAATTATGGCTCACTCTATTTTGTATGCCAAAGGGCTTAAAAGAGTCCTTAGTTCATATACGTGTTGTTTAGTGTTTTTTAGTTACTCGTTGTGTACGTAGAACACATTTCGATGAAGGTACCTTTTTTTAAAGCATGGCAAATCATCAAATGTTTCCACCCACTTTGGGTAGAGCATGATGTAGTGTTTGAGAAAAACCAATCCGCTTCCAGAGCCGTGGTGACTCTTTCAAACAAAATTCGTTTATGATTACATTAACATTTTCACAGACACGTAATTTTTCCCGATTGATACACAAAAGAAACTTCATGAACTGAATGCGGAAAATAAAGGGATCATCGCACCTCAAATCCTTTTATAACAAACATTTCATCCACAAAGTGAGCCAAAAAATATTACAAAAACAATGTAATCCCTATAAAGGAAGGGGAGGGAGGAAGATCCCCTAAGACGTAATTTTTCTTTACATCCCCCATCCGCGGAACTTTGTCGAGGGATGTACAAATACCCGCGAGAAAGTCCTCTTTCTATCAATTTTGTTATTTAAGCTCAAATGGCTTCTCCATGACTCTGAATCGGAAATCGTGAATCATGCGGTTCTTATATAGATTGTATTATTGTGAATTCTTTTTATAACTCTGCGGTCTGGCGTGAAGTGTTACATGATTGTCTATTTTTATTTAAGGCGTCGCCGTTGTCTAGCAGTAATAACTTATGTTTATTTATTTATTTTACTATTTATGTACACACAATTACTAGACAACACAGGAAAACAACATAATATAACATTAGAGTACAAAGGTACTGCTTATTTCTTGTCATTATAAACTTTACTGGTGTTAGAGACTAATTCTTCCAACCTCCTTGGTCCGAGTGGAAGTTTAGAAAAAAAAGCATGGAGCACTATGACTGCAGTTGATTGTCACTTGTCAGTGAAAGCGCGCTCGGAGATAATAATAATAATAATAATATTCCACAACTGAGATGAGTTTGACTTTTGGCGGCAATGGATGTATTTTACTTTCTTGAATATATTTCCCTTATGGTTTTTAAGACTGGTTTATTGTAGTGATTGAGTTTAAGTAATGGCTATAAGTAATAAAATCTACTCTAACCCCCGTATTTATGGGTGCGGGGCAGTGGTCCAACTGCTCTGTCCAAACTGCCCCTAGTAAAGACCCATGGTCCAACTAATAGGACAGAGCAGTTGGACCACTGCCCCGCACTGGTATTTATAGTCAATTACTTGAATTCAAGTAATTACTTATGCATAAATTTGTATGCAATGGACAAGAGTTTAAGCGAAGTTAAAACCGGTAAAACCGTCAATGAAAGCAAACCTAAGAATTCTAACTTTTGATAGTTCTTACATCAAGGAATTACTAAACTATAGAGAAAAAATCGCATCTTAAACAATGACTTTTACTCAAGTAATTACTCTGACTTGTTTATAAATACGGGTGTAAGTGTACTAACCTATGTCTCCGCTGTAACTTCTTCTTTTTTTTTAATACTGCGTCGCTGGTCTAGTCGTCGCAAACGCAACTTTTGAGAATGAGATGGGTTCGATTTACGGGTCGGGCAAAGTGTTATTGGATTTTTCCTTCAGAGAATTCTCAGTAGCAACCATAGAGTCTGATTTGTGCCCTGTTGATGGCAATAGGCTCGCCCCTATTACATGGAACTTAAAACATAACTGGCAAAATGTGGTTAATCCTACGGGGATTACAGACGTCATTTTATGATGATAAGTCATTGATAAGTCATTATTTTCTGAGAACTTTTCAACATATTGTCATTTGTATGAAAATCTGTTTTTGTATAATATGTATAACAACAGGAATCATGTCACTGTAGTAAAACATGGATACATTATATCATCCTTTCATACTTTTATTTAGCACTAGCAGACTCATTAAATAAATCCTTTAATTAAAATTCTCTCAAGAAAAGATAGCTCACAATCTTTAGTTTTAGAACTACTAATTAAGCGAAGAGTCTATATAGGCCATCTTAGTGTTTAGTTGGCGATGTTACTGTCAGCAATAAAAACTTCTAGATAATTAGTACTTAAAGGCGCCTCGCCTAGATACTTGTTAGTAGTAGGTAGGCGTCATTTGTGTTTGGCGTTAGGCAACATACTTTTATTTTAAACTGAGTTCGCGTGGCCTAATGTTAACAGCAATCTTGTCCGGAGAAACTACCTATGAATTAAATCAACAATCAGGTTAATTGGGAGAATTGATTTTTAAGTTAAAAGGGGCTAAGCAACAGACAGACCAAGAGGCGACGTCTTTGGCAAGGTCTTTCTAACATCACCGTAACAAGGTATTTTTCTTTAAAAGTTCCATTATGATGAATTAGATACCTTATTACAATCAGTCTAAATTATTCCCACTGCAGGAATTCAAGCCTCTACTCTGTAAGAAGTAGAGGTTGAGTAAAATTGCACTAAGAAAATTAAAGATAAAATTTAATTAAAGCTTCATAAGCTTTTTTTAATATTCTGCAGCAAAGGCCGCAAAATATTAAAAAGTTACACACGAGGGAACGTGTGCTAGCGTTTATTTTTAGCTCAGTTTATTCGTAGTCCACCGCGAGGTGCGATTAATTCTTAAGAGAAAATTCGATTATTTTGTTTATGACTTGTTTGTCGGCCATTTGCCAAATTACGTACTACATAGAATCCTTTAGATATTTAGTGAGCAATTGAACGAGAATATGCGGCAATAAACCTAATTAGAAAATATATGAAATGGTGAGAGTAACACTAGGTACTGCAATATTATCAAGTCATACTTTATGTTTCTCATAAAAATGGCCATGGGACATAATACATTAATCACAGAAGTATATAAAATTATAATATCCCCATATAATTATGGCTAGCTATTTAACCTTATGAAGTTTATGAATGAGAAAGGAGTAAATGATACCATGACACCTGACAGGACAGAATGGAAGCAGAAAGCGTGTTGCCGACCCTAAACATAATGGGACAAGGGCAGGAAAATGATAATTTAACTTTATGAAAGTTTCAGGATTCGTGAACAGGAAGTTTAGCTACCGGTATACTTAATATGAATAGATAAAAGCTAAAGTATAAGAAAAGAACCCAAACAGGTTAGAGCAGATAGCTATAGATACGTGGGAACGAGCCACGTGTCCAACCCAGCGGGTGGGAGCCCCATTAAAGGATCCTAAACTATAAGTGGACATAACCTACAGTTACTTGCAAAAGTATTGATCCGTTGGTGTCAACAGTGTTTTTATTATCACTGTCTATTTTCAGCTTACTTTTACTTTTGATATTGAAAATGTGGAAGGTTGTGTCGCACTTGACAAAGTAAAGAAAGATCAAACGAACTGAGGACTAAAGAATCGCATTCTTACAAGTTATTCATGGTAAAATTCTTTTTTTAGGATTAAGGTCGGCAAAAATAAAGATACCTACAACGTTACCGACGTTTTTTCTAATAAAACTCATCTCTTTTCTTTTCTTTTCTAGATAGTAAGAAATTGTAGCTCTAAATCGTACTGACACTGACAAATTATATTATCAGACCAAGTTACAAGAATAGAAATAAAAATAACAACTGGAAATAGGTACCTGTACCACTGCAGGGTAAACAATGAACGTTCATACTCATTATTTCATAAAAATCTGTATTTGAATTTATACAATAACTAGCTGATGCCCGCGGCTTCACCCGCGTGGATGTCGTTCAAATTATATACTAAAACCTTCCTCTTAAATCACTCTATCACTCTATCTATTAAAAAAACCGCATCAAAATCCGTTGCGTAGTTTTAAAGATTTAAGCATACAGACAAACAAACAGACAAACAAACAGACAAAAATAGCGACTTTGTTTTATACTATGTAAGGATAAAATTTGTCTATTCGATTAAACAGCAGCGGTTTGTGGTTCAAAACGAATTACCTTTGGCTTTGAGCACAATTTAATTATACGCCGTAGAACGAACAACATAACTTCTAATAGGACAAACGTATTAATTCTCTACATGTCGAGCAGATTGTCGTATGAATATGGGTAAACTAATCAACACCCGCTCCTGTGCTCAAGACGACTAGGTCAAACTATGAATAATCTATTCACATTACGAAGAGTACATATCGGAAGAGAATATAAATCCCCTGAATGTATCATATTATGTCGGAAGTCTCGGAGATTTTTTTTGATATTATAATGACTTACATTATGTGGGCAGAATATTAGTTTCATTCAAAGAAAACATACTCGATACACTGTTTTGAATAAACTGACAAATCACTGAAAATTTGAACATAATAAATAACACGAGGCACAATGCATCGGGTACAGTTCCGGGACGTCTTAACTCCGCTGCAAAAGTGCAAACACTGAATTTCGTCAAAACATCACGACTCTGTTTCGTCAAAACATCACGACTCTGTAGAAGTTCACTGTGGTGTGGACAGACTTTTAAGTAGGTCGGGTGATGTTATCACTGGTGCGCTTGCGATTCATTTTGTCGGTAGTAATGATCAAATCTGGCACATATGAATTACAGCACATCGCAGGTTCCCCTTTTTTCTGCCATATTTTTTATTAGCCGAGAAAATTTACGCTTTGATTGCCAGCTATAAAAGTTAAGCCCTTTAAATGACGTCATTCGAAAGAGACCTACTAATAAAACCTTCTATTATCTCTGTACCTATATGAGGTGCAATTATTGTAGAAATAAATCTATGCGACCATACATTAGTGCCCGTAAAATAGTAATAGCTCGGTCAAAGTGTTTATTCACACTATAAAGTGTTTTCTTTGTTGAAACTGAGTTGGAATATAGTCATAGCCCCACTAATATTACAGTTAGTATTAAGTACTATTATTTCCATTTTCACAAACACTTGAAACGTCTCATCTAAATGAAAGCGATATTTTATTCTGAAAATTGTGTCTTTTAACAATCATTTAGACTTATATTTAGATAACATTAATTAACGCTGAAAGCGGGATAGTACCATGTTTACTATTTGTTTTGAGTTTTTGATAGGCATCATCATTTTGCTGCCTTTATCACTATATTTTATTTGGGATCGGCGCAGCATATCTTTTTCTTCCATCGATATGCAACAACATATAAATATAATAGCAATACATATTCAATACCCATTGGATATTGCAACAACGCCGAAGTATTGGGAACTCAAAACAAATACTTATTAAACGTGGTCAATATCCCGTTTTTAATGTTAATGATATAATATTAGTGAACATGTCAGTTTAAAAACTTATTTATTTAAATGCCATCTTGTGCTAAGAAAAACTAACTTACAAAGTTAACTTTCTAAAGCTCTTCAACTACGCTGGAAGCTGCATTTTACACAATGCCTTCGGAGCATATCGATCGGAGGTTAAACAACGTTATTGCGGTCAAGTGTTGGATGGGCCGCAGTTCTTTACACATTGACACCCTCCATCCCTCCATCGTGGGTGAGGGGGTCAAGCCCCTTGTCTGCTACACCTATGAGGTTATGACCTACGTACGAGCCTTGTAATACGTCAAGTGAGTATAAAGTTACTCTGACTTTAGTCACACCTTTCCAACGAAGATAATGGCCGGGGTGTCGCTGGATATTTTGTGTGTGTCCTTAGAAGTTCATTTTCCCCCGGTTTGTATTTTTTGTGTTTTTTTGTATGCTTTATTTTTCATGAATGGTTTTTATTTCCCTTAGGTCCCAGGTACACACGAGGCTTTAAAGTAATTTACTATCAACTGGTGTGACAAGATCTTCAGTATACATAATTAGTTCCGTGTTAGCAAGCTTACCGAAGAAGAGAGATAATATAATTCCTTTCCCACTCTTAGCTCGAATCGAACAAAGGGGCAGTCGGTTGAGCGCCTTTCTGTCTGATAAACAACGAATTATCGTGATTGTAATCGTGACTTTTCTTTGGCAGTGGTATCGATTATGGAAATCGATACCAAGCCATCGCTTTCCATCAGATGTGATCGAGGCCATGAGAAAGCACATTTTGAAAAAAATGCTCTACCCGATATGTGTTTCTCACAGATTCATCATCATCTGTCTGCCTTTTCCCAACTTTGTTGGGGTCGGCTTCCAGTCTAACCGGGTACAGCTGAATACCGTATTTTACATGGAGCGACTGGCTATCTGACCTCCACAACCCAGTTAACACTGGGTAATACGATACCCTTTGGTAAGACTGTTGGTACCTGTAACGACTACCAAAGATGTATGGCAGCCGGGACCAACAGCTTCAGCTTAACGTGCATTCCGAGGTACGGACGAAACTCGGAATATCGGTTGATCTGTGGATGAACCTCGGTATACAATGTGTGGTCACCCATCCACAGATTAACCTAGGCAAGCAAGCTTACAGATAGACATGCTACAAAAATAATGTGACTTACGGAGTGCAGTCTTCTTGCAGCGTCGTGTATGGAGAGGATGTGTGTGATCTTGTTCTTGTCCAGCTGAACTGTGTCCTTGGAGTCCCGGTAGTTACCCACGTACAGGCCCGGGAGCACCTACCGCCAAATAAAGGTAGAAATATTATAGCTTTTTTTTTTTAGGTACTAAAACCGTACCGGGGCTACGGGAGTGTTCGAAAGAGATTTTAAAAGATACCGTGGCCCCGGAACATAAAAGGGCTAAGGGCTAGTCTAAGGCCCAGATTCACAGACCACACTTTGACTTTACTAAGTAAAGTATGATTTTTGGAAAGTAAATAACAGCTTGACAGGACTAAGAAATATATTTTTGCGTTAAAGTAGATCTTTCTATCAAAGTAAAGTCAAAGTGTGGTCTTTGAATCTGGGCCTAAGTTGGCCGCGGATTTTAGTACTAGATGACGTGGCCTCGGCACAAGGGCAAAGAAGGAACATGGGTTCGGTTTTTAGTCAGTAGAAGTCTGACACTCCCCTTCGCTCTGCCCAAGAGCGGGGGGGGGGGGTCATTTGATGATTTTCCACACACCAAAAAAAAAAAGTAAGTCTATAAAAACATGGGTGGGTTTTAGTTTACAGTAGTCTAACACTCCCTTCCAAAAAAAAGGTATTAAAACCGTGCTAAAATGTAATTATTATTATCCATACCGCATCGGTGTGGATTTTCATAGAAATAACACCGAACGGCTGAATTTCAGGCAATGTTAATCTTTAACAATTATAAAATAAGTAAATTAATTTATCTCTCATGGTTTAAATTGTAATATTGTTGTACCTACCTTTGCATAGTATGTATGTATTTATTGATAAGACTTAGGTAATATAGTTGTTGTGTTCCAAATAAATAAAATAATGTATTATTATAACTATTACACCAATCAATAACCTACATATTTTTCATACTAATTAGCGAATGGGGAAATAAAATGAACCCATATTCTGTCTTATAATAGCCTAATTAAAATAAATATTTTCGTATAAAAAGGAAGAGACAGATGTAGTTCAGTTTGCACCAAAGCGGAGATGAGATGTTGTAAACCACCAATAGATTTTCATTATTTACACTTCTCTTTGTGCTTTAGCCGCTTCAATCAATCCTGTTTCATGTATCAAATAAACATTTTATTTGCCAACCGACCGACATACATATTAATTTTCGAATCGCAACACACAAAGCTACCCTCATCACAATACTTCATACAGTGCCGACATTTGTTTTGTAAAGCAATCATGTCTGCTCAGTGATCAATCATAGGAAGGAATATTACGAATAAATAATATCAATCCAAAATACGATAATCTCAATGCAATGTTACAAAAATGAGTGTCTGATTTATTTATACATAGGTCGAAGTCCATACACTCGCGTTTTCCCATGGTTGTATGTGTCATACATATCGGAAAAAAAACAACCTTCTTGAAACGTAAATGGTGACTTAAGCCTTATTCCACCTATAATTATTATTGTAAGCGACATCTGAATAAATGCCCAAAATTAGTGTGAAATCGGGCATTTTTTTATTATAAATTCAAAATAATTTATTACTTACTGATTTATTCTTTAAAAAAGAAGGTGCGTGTACGTATTTTTTTTTTGTTAATTTTATATCTAGGTCTAGGTAAAGAAAAGCAAATCATAGTATCTTGACTTGGCTCGCGAGGTTGTCGACATGTGGGGTGAGAACTCAGCGATCATTGTGCCGATATTCGTTTCAGCCAATGGCTTAATTGCCAAGAGCCTCGACCTACACCTGAGGAGTGAGGAGGCTCTCGTTAGGCAGCTGGATCAAGGGCTTGATACAGAAAGCGGTACTTCTGGACACGGCTCGTATTGTATTGCTCTGGAGCCCTCATCGCCGGTAACTTAAACCCTGATACCGGTGGGCTACTATAAGCATTATAGGGTACTGTTATCCACATTTACCATCATAATAGTTCAGTAATTTTCATTTAAGTACAGTGTACTTCGTAATGGTGGTTGTATAATTATAAAAACACTAGCTGTTGCCCGTGACTTCGTTCGCGAGGAAATTTGGACGTTTATGTATGTGTGGGACTGCCTCTTGGATGTACTATGCCAAATCGAATGACAAAATGATGCCAATCGAAGCCAATATATTCCCTTAAACTGGCCCTGTCGTAAAATCTGTTCCCACACATACATTTGTCATAACTATATTTTATCTCTCTACCAATCTTCGGCTTCAAAAAGCCAAGGATTTCATTTACATACTTACTGCAGGTCATCACAAAAAAAAATTGTTCGCTAATAGTTATAACTTGCTAAATTTCAGGCCGGAAGTACAAAAATCAACTTACATAGAAACTCGCGAGAGCCTTTAGAACTCCTTGATCCAACGACCATACAGCTGTATGGTCGTTGCCTTAATCTGACCCTGAACCAAAATCTGTTCTTCGCAAACTTCTACTCACCATAAACTACGTCCCCGCCAAAATTCAAGACTGTTGCGCAAAAAATGAAGGACTTTCAGACAAACTTTGACGACACGGTTGGCGTAGTGGCTGAGCGATTGGACTGCTGCGCCGCGTGTCGCGGGTTCGATCCCCGCACGGAACAAATATTTGTATGACCTACAGATAGTTGTTTCGGGTCTGGGTGTTTGTGTATGTGAGTTTAAATGTTTGTAAACGCACCCACGATACAGGAGAAATTCCTAATGTGGGGGCAACGTTTAAAAAAAAAAAGAACTTGTGAGAGCCTTTAGACCTCACCTCCCATAGCCGGCCCTGTCGCAAAATCCGTTCATAGCAAACGTCTACTAACTACAAACTACGTCCCTGCCAAAAATCAAGATTGTAGCCCAAACAATGAAGGACGTTCATACAAACTTGCGAGGGCTCATAGACTACCCTAATCCGGCCCTGTCGCAAAACTAATTTATAGCGGATGTCTACTGACTATAAACTACGTCTCTGCCAAAAATCAAGATTATAGCACAAAAAATGAAGGACTTTCATACAAACTTGCGAGGGCTCATAGACCACCCTAATCCGGCCCTGTCGCAAAATTAATTCATAGCAGACGCTCACTGACTATAAACTACGTCTGTGCCAAAAATCTAGATTATAGCACAAAAAATGAAGGACTTTCATACAAACTTGCGAGGGCTCATAGACCACCCTAATCCGGACCTGTCGCAAAATTAATTCATAGTAGACGCCTACTGACTATAAACTACGTCGCTGCCAAACATCAAGATTGTAGCACGAAAAATTAAGGACTTTCATACAAACTTGTGAGGGCCCTTAGACCACCCTAATCCGGCCCTGTCGCAAAATTAATTCATAGCAGATGACTATAAACTACGTCTCTGCCAAAAATCTAGATTGTAGCACATAAAATGAAGGGGTTTCATTACAAACTTGCAAGGGCCCTTAGACCACCCTAATCCGGCCCTGTCGCAAAATCCGTTCTTAGCGGACGTCTACTAACTATAAACTACCTCTCTGCCAAAAATCATCTTTACACGTCCAGCGGTTTTCAAGATTTCGTGATGAGTGACCTTTCGCTTTTATAGATGTAGATTACAAAGCACTAGACTACACTTACCATAATTAGGTGTGCCCCTAATGACTACGTTTCAAATGACTTTGAATATTTTAAAACTAATGTCCAGCATTAACTAATTAGTGGAAAAAAGTTTTCACCGCATTTTGACGAGAGTGTCAAGCCATGAAAACAAAGTTATGAGTATTTGCCCATTTAATTCCGTATTCATTACCAAAAGCCAACATAGCTTATTCATAATCGAAACTTAAACTTTATACTATTATACATAAGTACTTAATCTTCAATGAGGTCAGGACTTTCAGGAGTAACCGATTATTATACATGGCTCAACTCAGAACTGAGAAAAAGAATGCTCACAAGTATTCTATCAAAAGAAATTAAAAGTGTCTTTTATTTCGAAGAGCAGTGGTGACCCTGTGGTGGCGGCCCCGACTTATGAACAGTACCCAAGTTGTGGGTTCGAATCTAGAAAGGCGCATTACTTTGTGTTTTTTATTTATATCATCACCACTGCTCTCAAAACGGTGAAGGAAAACATCGTGAGGACACCGGTATCTCCAAACCAACCAAAACAATTCGAAAACATGTGACTTTTACCAACCCGCACTAGGCCTGCGTGGTGGATTATGGCCCATATTATCCCTCTCCTAGAGAGTAGGCCTAAGCTGAGTCCCAACAGTGGGAACATTTTAGGCTGATGATGATGATGACATGTAAGTATAGACGCCAGCACATCAATTGACATCAAACAACCCGAATTAAAAAATAAAATAAAAAATTAAGTTTGCTTGAAGCCTTGAAGCTAATGCTTCAGTGACAAAGTTGATAATCCATTAAATAAAAATGACAGATTAAAGAAGTAGCTTGATGTGCTATCTGTACCTGCTAAAAGATTTAAGTAACACAGACAGAAAGCTCCAGAACTCAATAAAAACTGAAAAGCTTTTATGGCTCACAAGGTAATAAAATCATTATTCCGTGCGTGTTTCACTGAAGCATCATGAAACCATAATCAGGACATGCCGTGTCAATACTGCTGTGTAAGCGCTGTTCAATGCAATTATGCGATAATTGCTATTGGTACTGAGCGAACACGAGCCGTGCTTCGCGATGTAAATCGACCCTAATTGCTGTAGTGATTATAGCCTACTAGTATTACTGAGACACGTTTAAGTGCTTGCAGACCGTTTGCACTAAATTAAAATTCAGCATGTGTAAGAAAGGTGTACCTAGTTATATTTAAAGGTAGGATTGATATAGTTTTTAACACATTCATTGCCACATCACGCGACGTTAGGTGATGGTGCCTTACAATTATTTACGAGGCATGAAATAGTGGCCGCAGCGTATTGGGTTCTGAGTTGTTTTGGCTACTAAGGCCGGGAAATGCCTAATTTTCTTTTTTGCCTTTTATCTGAGTCTTATGTACGAGTACGTAGGTTTTGAAATATTTTGGTACAGCAGTTTGTTGATCATCAAACTGATTAGGTATATATTTGACCGCGATTGCGATGAGGTTAGCATGGATGAAGTAGTTCAGTTTGATGGTATAAATCACACTATTCTCATACACAATGTATATGAGTCACTCTGCGAGAGAAAAATGATCAGAAATTGATGAACGATAATTTATATCGTAAGATTGACGTACGGTACCTAAATAACGTACATTATCGTAAGGAACGAACGTATACCTCATGATTATGGACGTCTTAAAAGAAGTTGTGACGCTGAAATATTATCGAATTTAACCAGCGTGTTTAGTTATGTTAGCGCCGAGTCAACAATAAGCTAACAACTTAATGTTGGGAAATGGCTCAGTATGCTCATTACAACGTAATAATGAATATTCATAGCCTTGTATTACAATAATTCGCAAACTGAACCGCCGACTCGACTACATTGGGGAGAAATAACTTTACTGAAATTGGGAAACTTCGCCTTTGATGTAAATCTTATTTTTGTTACAAAAGGTCGTCGCGTGGTTAGAATGTTTCAGGCACTCAACGGTTTCTGAATACTGGAATTTGCTTCCGAAATCGTTGAGCGGTGCTTTGCATGATTTAAAAGGCTTATGTGGCGAAAATATTTGGAGAATTTATAAAATGCGGACGTTATAAATTCGGAGTTTCGGAGCGGTTGTAGCACGTATTTCGAGAGACCGCAACATTTGAAATCCTTTGTGTGTACTTCCATATTTTTAAATGAGTTTATAATAGCCAAATAAAGAATTATATATTTTAGTTATGTACTAGCGCTCGCCGAAACCAGTTGTTTTATTTACATGACTCATATAACTCCCAACAACACGTACACAGTAGGTACACTTACATCTGGTGACCCCGATATTGAATTTACACGCGCCGCGATTTAAAGTGATTTTCCCGTGTCGTGGTAACTGCACTGCACAACCTTACCAGCCTTCCACAAGCGGATCTCACTGGTTTTGGTTTTCAAGAGGCATATAGTTACCGAAGACATGAGCACAAGTGGAAATTGTGGTGTGATACCAACATGCGGAGCGACGGACAACAGTCAGGCCGAAGTCGCAGCATTATGAATATCCTCGAAAATACCGGACTTTTGGATAGAGATGCCCAGGGTGTGGTTCGCGCAGTTCGAGACAATGATGGCTCCCCAAAAACAGGGAGACGAAGTAAAGTACGGAGTTGTGCTGTCCAAGCTCCACAAAGACGCAGTAAGTCAAGTGGCCGACATAATAATGTCACCCCCTGCCACCAATAAATATGGTGCTATTAAAGAAAGACTCCTAGCCGTGTACGAAGAATCAGAGGAGCGGCAATTTCAAAAACTGGTCAGTGAAGTGGAATTAGGCGACCAAAAACCGTCGCAACTGTTGAGACGAATGAGGGAATTGGCACGTAAGAGCCAAGTGGCCGAAAAAACCCTGCATGGCCTGTGGATATCAAGACTCCCTGATCACGTTCGAGCAGTGTTAACGGTCAGTCAAGATCAAAAACTCGACAACCTTGCCGCTATAGCAGACAAGATATTGGAAGGACGATCAGGTGAAGTGTCGGAAATATCAAGCGGACAAACACAGCTTATGGTCGAGTTAGTCAACCAAATGAGTAAGCTAACCATGGAAATAGCAGCCATGAAATCAAACTCAACCAATTATAGACACCGTAATTATAGACGTAATCGAAGCCAGTCGCGCACAAGATCCCACTCTAGGACGAGGATTACACCCGACAGTCCTAACTGGTTATGCAAGTATCATCATCGTTACAGGAATCGAGCCCGGAACTGTGAAAATCCATGCAATTGGAAGAAACCGTCGGAAAACTAAGTTCAGCGTTGACAGAGGCGGTCGTCAGCGCTATCATACCTTCAAACCGCCTTTGCGTTACCGACCGAAAAAGTGGGTATCGTTTTTTGGTAGATACAGGCGCTAATATTTCAGCCATACCTAGAAGAGGGGACCGTTTAAAAATTGACGACACATATAAAATATACGCTGCAAACGGTACACAAATTAAAACATACGGCGACAAAACGCTGACGTTAAATCTGAATATGAGACGCCCGTACCGTTGGACTTTCATCGTAGCTGACATTACGCAACCAATACTTGGAGCCGATTTTCTAGAAAAAAACAACATTTTGGTGGATATTCGGAATAAACGTTTAATAGATGGTACAACTGGACTTCAGAGTAACGCAAAGTTAATGAAGTCAAGCACACCAACACTTCGGACCGTAAATTTAACCGAAGACTACGCAGACATTTTAGCAGATTTTCCGAACATTTTGAAACCTCTCGACACTCAGTCACGACCGAAGCACGACGTAGTAGGTACACTTACAAGTTATTTATCATGAAGTATAACGTTAACTGTTATGAAATATTATTGTTCAATCTGTATACTATGCTCATGAATAAGATTATCTCTGAAGCCCGGAAAAGGTATGCATTATTGGTTCTTTTTTATCAGGTTTCAATAATCATTGCACATTTAATGAATATTTAAAATCCAATAAAAATGATGGACCGAGGCAGATACGAGTGTATTGTAACTTAGAAAATAATCGTGGACAGCAGATCGCAATCAATTCTGTCTGTCGGGAAAAATTCTGTCTCTGCAATTCAGTTTCTTCTAAAGTATTGGAGCGAAAAATTAATTGGCTCGTAAACTAGAGTTTGTGCCAGAATGGCGACACGAGGCACTTGCAATGATAAACGGTACAGTTACGACGGGTAATGTGCTAGTTTGTGATCATCTAAGGCTGAAAACTGTAATAAAATGTTATTGAATTGCTGCCTTCAGACTGTGACGGTGATAGGTGTTAAAAAGTTTAATGGTATATGCCTATTTTTTACGATTACGATGTTCTTTCAAGGTTTGGTAATGGCAGCTGGACGTGGTTGCCCAGAGTGGTGGAGGCATATACTTAACAGTGGACTGCTGTAGGCTCATGATTATAAGTTATTGGTGCTTGGGGGTTTCTGGAATACCAAAAGTTATGTTTATCACTCAGAATATTACTTAAAACAATCTTTCTTAGATTGTATAGGTACGTAATATTCTGAGTGCTAAAATGCCAAAAGCTTTCAAGTCTCTCTCGATGAATACTTACTTAGTTAAATAATAAACATATACCTATTGGGTTTCACGTTACAGACTAACGTGAGAACTTCATAACAATTGACTTGTGTTAGGTCCCTTGACAGCTTTGACCTTTACTACTGAGGTTAATCGAGGGCAGCGGTACTTAAAGTCCTCATAATATTTAGTGCTAGACCAGATTTGGCAAACGATTTTGTTCATAATGTAAATGAGAATAGGGTGGAATTTCTTTGGATAAGATAGAAGAGAAGAAAGACTTGTCTTAATTATGCAGATTATTTCTTGCAATTTCGGTTCCATTTTTTTATGTGTCTTCCAGAATTATGATAAACCAGGGCCTGTTTCTAAGTTACGACAACCAGCTTAGGTGGCGTGTATTTTTCTTGCCGCTGATTGCGTATTTTTTCCCCCTGAATGGAAACCGGCAGAACCTATCTCGTATATAAAAGCTGAGGCACAAAACCCGAGAAAACTGTTATTCAGAAAATGTTTCGGAACTATAATGCGCAGATGCGTCGGATTTACGGCGGGACTAGAATCAACAAAGCGAACAGGTAGGCAATATGGCTGCCGCATCGCGATTCATAGCAGAGTGACAGCTGGGCTGACTTTATTACACAGGAATGCAGCTTCATGTAGGATGTAGGGAGGTGAAATATACCAGGTATAGGGGTAGCTACATACGGAAATTACCCTGTAGACTGAATTTATTATTGTTTGTGTAAAGTTATGAGATATATGTAAATTTTGACATTTATATTGAAGATTCCGAACTACAGAACCAGGTGAAGTGGAAGGCCAAAGAAGGAAGGAAGATGGCTTGATGAGCTGGATTCAAAAGGATTGGGTCCAAACAGCCAAAGTCGGAGACTTTCGGGTTTGATTGTGTGGCGGTGTTAGAACAAGCTAGCAGTCGTAGTGGCTCCCGTTCCTGCATGGATTTGGGGGTTAAGTATTGTAACATAAACAGGATTATTACTTGCATTACAAGGGATCTATTGGTACGTAGCTTGTTCGTGTCGATTACTGGGTTTTTGGTCCATATAAAATAAACCATCTTCTTAGATAGTAAAATTCTGAAACACCAATGATGCAAAAAAGAGAATAATGTATATGCCAAAATACATAACATTTATAATGATGCTACAATAATATCCCTACAAAATATGACTGAGCTTTGCTCGTCTCATTACTTTTATTTATTTAATTTGTATGAAATAAAACCCGCCCGTGGAAGTGAAGTTAAAATAAATTAATGATATGATGTGCTTGTCACCAATTAAGTTACCAAGGTCAGTTTAATGAGTCGAATGATAAATATAAATTATTTTTATTACTACTGATAATGTAACACGCTGAACGGCGTTTATACAATATTTAATAACGTTACATATTTCAGTGAAATGTGGTTTAATTAATTGCCTAGGTATAAGACTTATTCGTCGAGCAAGAAAAATCTATTGATCGACGGAAAACGAAACAAAGTTTTTTAATTATACACTAGCGACCCGCCCCGGCTTCGCACGGGTACAAAAAAGAACCTTCCTCTTGAATCACTCTTGCCCAAATACTCAAACGTTACTCAATATTAAGTTGCACTTAAATCTCGTGCTGTCTTTGTTACTTTAACGCAGAGTGGCAGAGATAGCAGGAGTTTTGAGGGTTACATAATTGAGTGACGTTTGAGTATTTAGGCGTAAATGTATTAAAAAAACCCGCATCAAAATCCGTTGCGTAGTTTTGACGATCTAAGCATACATACTCGTAGGGACAGACAGCAAAAAGCGACTTTGTTTTATACTATGTAGTGATAGTGATACTGATAAACTATTAGCTATTAACTAACATTCGTTATCGATCTCAACTAAATTTAGTACCTAAAACATAACATAACATCACGCCCGTAATCGCCGAAGGGTTAGGGAGAGGTGTGCCCAGTAGTACAATTTGCCAGTAATATTTAGGGCGAGCCAGGCCCATTGCCAACAACCGGACACAAATCCAGACTCCGTGGCTAAAATAAGGTAGGTTAAATTGGGATATTAATTACAATAGGCACGGATGAGCTTTGGTAAGTTAGAAATGACAAAATGCATATTTATTAATAAGTTCGGCAGTTACCTAAACAGTAAAGTAAACAAAAAACCAGTTCTAAAAATAATGAAATGAGTAAGTGAATAAATATTGAGCAGGAAAATAGCAAAATGGGCCGCAAGTACCAAGCTCGCTTTGCTCGCTCTATTATCGCCGAGCTATTTATGTAACTGCCCATTCCAACATTTTTACTGATCATTTATTTATTGGACTGCTTACGTAGGTATTTTGCGTACTGATTGTGGGATGAAATAAACGGGCATTGTTTTTTATTACCGTTCATTAACCTACGAAAAATAAAATAGTCTGGCCTTAATTTTACAACTGATCCCGAATGTTTAATTAATTACAGTGCTATAATTACTTTTCATAATAATGTAACTTAGTATCTGATTATTTAAACACGGTTTGTTAATTATCTTTCACCAGAAGTGCTTGCGAGAATGTAAGATTTTAGGTTTCAATTTATTTATTTAGAATAGGGCTCATATGGGGTTTAGGGACCAAGTTGGGAAGTCATCGTACTTTGACCTCTCGGATCGTTTCGCACAGCTCCTTTACTTTAGAGTCCCTTTGGGGCACTTGGACCCTCTGTAAAGGTATTGGTTGGGAGTATCTAGTTTAAAAATCTCGAATATTTTTAGATTTAGGTCGAAAAACCATCTTTGAATTTCTGAGGAAGGATTTTTTCTGTTTTTGGATAAAATGCTGTTGGAAAAATGGATATGCCGAAAATCAATGCATACAAAACGAAGGTCCTTCCTTTGCAAGTCTTTTCTATAAAATAGCAGAAAGGATAGGTGCGGTGAAATATCATTCTTCTTCTTTGTGACTTAAAGTTAGTTACTCCATTATTTTATTACTGGGTGGCAAGTTATTTCGCGCCGATAAAAACTTGTTCATTTCGCGTGACTGAACATAGCGTGAGGCGTTGGCACCGTATGCCGAGGTGACACTCGTTCCAACCAGACGGTCTTACTCAGTTTCGCTTGCTTACCAACGTGTAAAAGCTCGCAAAAACAGAGGACTTTGGGGACGAAGTTATGAATCCTTTTTTCCATATTTAGGTATAAAAATGCGAAAGTACTGCCTGTTTCGACGATAATAATATAATGGCTCAACGGATTACTATGAAATTTGGCACTCGGGTAGAACCAGTGAAAGGAATTTTTTTTGGTCTTGTATGTTCCACTTTTGCCCAGCAGTGGGCTTTCCCCATATCCTTCCAGGTACCTACTCTTCTAATACTGCGCCACCTAGAAACAGCTTTCGCGAAGCGCTTCTATCTATATCATCTCTCCGCCGCTTTCAATACCGCTCTTGGCAGCGCCGTCCATCCACAGACATCCATCGTTGAGACCTTTGTCCAGAGGTCGTAATAATGCATGCGGCTCATAGGGATAGGAAATAAGCTACTTTTATCCCAGCAGATGTTCCTGTTCGCTACGCTCATTTCCTACCTCAAACCAAGCGAAGCCGCGGGTAAACGCTAGCATAAAAACAAAAACTTGGTTTCCCTTGAAAGTTTCGATATAAAATATAGGACGAAATCAATCGTTTATTGGCTAAACGCCAACGCCATTACTGATGAAACGCAAAAAAGTAATCGCGTTTCCCGTCCCTCCGTCGTCCACCTTCCAGAACCTTTTTGTATTCGATTTTCCTTTGTTTTCTCGTAAAACTTCACCAACATTTTTGATAGTAGGTAACTTTACATGAACTAACCGACCGTGTAAGCAACATCACATTGCGCTCCGAAACACAAATATTACCAATTGCTCTTAAAGCTGCTAAACTGAAATACTGAAGCTGCAATGGCCAATTGGCCACGTCCCCTACATGCACAATAGGTTGTGGGCGAAAAAAAAGCCATTTTCTGAAGGCGCTACCAGCACCGAAATTAGCGCAACCAACATTTTATTTTTTTACTTTACTTTATCAAGCCTAGAATCATAAAAAGTGATTTTAAAAATACTACAGGTTATTTACTAGCATGATATAGTGTTTTAGATTTTTCAAATTTGATGTGATTTTAGAGTAAAAAAATAAAATGTTGGTGGCGCTTCGCTCAAGGTCGCTGGCATTTAGTGTCGCCTGAAGCCCTGACTCAGCCAGAAGTTGTCGCGACAGACCTGGTAGAAGTTGGTGGGATAATCTGGACAAGACTAGTGGTCCACGTTGGCCTTGGATCAAAATGCCTTATTCCACTATTCCCCCCTGAGAGAATCCCCCTCAGAGGTGGAATCTAGCCCCAACCACTGAAAGTCATGGCGAGATGCCTGTGCCCAGCAGTGGGTTAATGTAGGCTAACAGTATCTGTACCTATAAATCTTTGCTGAACTCATAAATACTAAAACTACCTACATACTACCGCACATGCTACACTACGCCTCATATAGTGTAGGTTCCGGAGGCAAAGTCGTGTCCGGTGTCCCCAAATGGCCACAGTGCACGATAGCACGTGATCATTTCACTTTCCTTGAACTACTTGGCAAGGCTTGCATAGACTGTCTTTCATCCTTACTGGTTCACGGCCATGCAATGGAAATGGAAAGCGACATTTTTCGTAGTGTAGTGTGTGTTTACAGATTAGTGTCTAGTATTTCTTACTGGTGGCTTTCTAGCTGGTGGTTCAATAATATTAACAGTAGCTTAGTGCGACCTTCAGGTTAAGCTACGTTTGCCTAGGTTGGTCCGTTGTACGCTGAGCGTTACGTTAGTCCCGTCTGAAGATAGTGGTCATTTGAAGATAGGTTGAAAAGAGGTCAGACCTGCAGTCGCTTCATGTAAAATACTGATATTCAAGTTAGACTGGAAACCGACCCCAACATAGTTGGGAAATGGCTTGGCAGATGATTAAAAAGGCAACTTGTGTCATCACAGCACCAGTAAACGACACTAAGTACCACTAAATGTTTAATTATATGAAAAAACTATGTAGGTAAGTGTTCTGCCCCTCCACACGTGCTGAAAACATTTTTCTGCTTTCGACGTTGAACTCGACACTTTTTTACTGCGGTTATGTGGAGAGCTTTAAAATTATTTTTATGTTTGTTTTGCAATACGTCAACATTTTGCAGGCGACGCGAAATGCTTTTGAAATTCGTCAAAATAGCTGCAGCGTTGAATGTGACGAACATTTTTGAATGGGCCCGTATTTACGAAAAAATGTTTACTGACACACTCGGCCAACGTTTTCAGTAAACATGGATATTTTTACTGTGCCTTGCAGTTTATTACAAAAGGCACTCAGTTTTTTGTAACTTGATCCCTATTCGATATTTTATTGGAATATGAAATTTCAATTTCTGTAATAAGAAGTGGTACTGGAGTTTTTACGATGACCTGCGGTACATTGCCTCGATGTAACCTAATTCGAATTGCAAAACTTTGTACTTATCAAATTGGGTTTCTATTGCTATTCAAAACCCATTTAAAGTCATGATTTTGTATGTCATCATTATTATCTTTTCTTTTTTTTTTCTTTTTTTAAATAAACGTTGCCCCACACTAGGAATTTCTCCTGTATCGTGGGTGCGTTCACAACATGGAGCAAATAACCAGTGGAGAAAGTATGGGCACGTTTTTGTTCTAAATCAAAGTCACTAATATACTGCGGTGGGAGAGGTACGTTTCGGACTCTGTGATTGGTTGACGAACTGACAACCAAATGACAACTCATTCTCTAGGGATTCCATAAAAGTAATTGAAAAAGTATCGATATCGATAATTGTTTGACTTATTAGTATTATAACGATTTGTTTGCAATACAGAGATTACGGGTTCGATTTTGAAATAAAACAGGTAATTATTAAACTTATAATATATTTACTGGTTTTTAAAATGGATTAGTTTTGAATATGTTTTTCTTATAATAATCCTTTGGATTTGTATTATTTTTCGTAATAAATGTCAGTCGAGTATCAATATATTTTTTTTTGCTACACATGAAGCTAAATCAATTAAATGGTTAGTCGATTCTACGTCAAATTGGTGAAAAAAAAAGTAAAAGGACCTCAAATTAGTTCAAATTAATTTTGTGTGTTAAGATCATGATATCACAGGGGTAGCAAAGGGGGGTTAAAATTTCGGTCATTTTTTGCCTAGGACGCTCCGTTTTCAAGATATTTGTATTTAACTTATTTTGGTACAATAAATTAAAACGCCCATAACTCGGAAACGGTGCATCGTAGGATCATGCTTCTCGGAACCTAAATGGTGTATATGGCGCAGGTTAACCCGATACTGCAATAAAATTGGTAATACAAAAAAAATTAAGTCCTCGTTCCATAGCTAGGCTACACAATCCAACCAAATTTTTTTTATCCCTATCGTGTCAGTTTTTTCATAGGCCTTTGTCTCCGTTTTTCTGCAGGCACGCCACTACCAGCAATGTGTTCACATGCCGATGCGCGTATTGGCCACCTTTACTCCAAAACTAAAATTGATAACGTCTGTTCCATACCTACACTGGCCTATATAAAAACATTTAAAAAAACATAATTGTCTAGGATTGCAATGATTCAAATAGATTCCAAGCAACGCGTCTAAATTTTGTGTAAAAGGCAGGCAGAGATCATACACTTACATTTTTACTGTTATGTACAAGTTTATGCCAGTATTATACACATTTGCGAGTAAAGCCAAGGGAATAAGCATGTTTGAAAATATAGCAATAATGAAACAAAAAAATATAAGGTATTTTAAGAACTTATGTTTTAAATTATATCGATACCATAAACCGTCGCGGTACTGCGAACTCGAACATCACTATCATGAAAGAAAGAGACAACTGCATTAGTGCAAATCAGTGTACCAGAAAGAGACAGCAATTATATGATTATTTTTCATTGTTTTGATCAAATTGGATAGAAAACCACGTAACTGTGAAATGTTATCCCATCTTTTGTGTAACTTGAAGTTGTAGTACACTTTCCACACCATTTAATTGCACAACTAGGCATTATTTTTCGTTATAAATGCTTTTAAAACGGGAGCGCGTGACGTTCGTGCGTTAGCCTACAATTTTTGCGACTGAGCAAAATTTCGCCGCGTACGCTTGATATAGCGTATGTTTAGCGCCCGCGGGTGCCCCCGCACGCGCTCTCCACTGGTTATTGTGCTCCATGGTTCACAAACATATAAGCTCACATACATCTTGCCCTTATACCTACCAATTAATTTGGGGTAGGCACATCATGTTTTCTGCTTCCATACTTCTATATTACTCATCCTTTACACAGTCTTCATTCCATCGTTTTTTTGTCTTCCTCTACTCCTAAACCCATCCACATTCAAGCCTAAAACTCAAAAATAATAATTCAAAAGACTGTATTTGCCTAATCCTAAAAGTATTGACTACCGTTTTCTCCGATCGGTATCTCTACTTATTGTAAAAAGCCGAAAACCTCTTTCCAGTTGTCATGTACTCGTAAAAAGATACAAGAAGTGATTGTATCGTATCTTTTATAGGTTGAAAGTATTCCGTTTACGTAAAAAGGTTGTATGGTACAGCGGAAAACGTTCCGAATTAAATCTAGCATCGTTTGAGTAAACAGGTGGAAAGGGAGAGATTGGGGTTGTCCCACAATGGCGGTCACCGGACTGCGAAAACAACCGCTTCGACCCATTCCTTATTTGTCTGAAGGGAATCGAAATTGCGGTTTTGATGGCGTCCTAGAATAATTATTTTATTTACAGCCGGCCAATTGTGTTGTTTGAGTTTGTGCCGGCATTCCTTCGCAGAGATTGGAAATGGCGACGACAGTTAATTATAAAATAAGTCGAAAATATTGACGGGCAATTATTTAGGGTCTTCAATTTGAAAAATAAGAAATCTAATTTCGGTTTTCTTTGCAACTTGGGTATAAATTTCTACAACAACCGAATATTCATTTTATGTACCTAGTTTTAGCAAAAGTAGAACAAATATTTTAACTTTACTATAATCTTTTTTCTCCGGTCTGTTCTCAATAATAACTAAACTAACCTATATTTAGAACCTACATACAGAACCGACATGCATGCCAGCAAGATATTGCAGACGTGAGTTGATCTATATATATATCTATCTATCTATCTATATAAATAAAGAGAGAAGTCCTGACTGACTGACTGACTGACTGACTCATCAACGCCCAGCCCAAACCCTTGGACCTAGAAAGCTGAAATTTTGCACAGAGGTTCCCTATATAATGTAGACAAGGAATAAGGAAGGATTTTTCGAAATTCAACCCCTAAGGGAGTTAAATAGGGGATGAAAGTTTGTATGGAAAGTCGTTTTTTTTCACGCGGGCGAAGCCGCTGGCAAAAGCTAGTATTAAATACGAAAGTTATGGGGGGACACTAAACAGAAGTGTTGATGTACACGCAAGCTTCAAGACTATGAATATGAGCACGTACGTGGGCGAGACACGCGAAGTTGCTTTAACATCTGTCAAAATAATTGAGGTATATTCTATTACCTTTAGAGTGCTGCCAATTAGCAGTTAACGTTCTAACTGCTGGGATACAGGCCTCCTCCTTATGGGAGGGTTGGGCCGTAGTCTATCGAGCAGGGCCCACTGAAAGCAGGCCTAGTACCCATTTGACTGTAAAAATATTACAATCAAGCCCATAGTAGTATTTTTACAAGATTAGGTAGTCTGACCTTGGCTGTCAATAAGTAATGAATAGTTATGATAAGTATGTACATAATGACTTAAATACTGGTACTAAAATATATGTTACTTAGTTAATTAAAAACATCCTATTCGTACCTTTCTAAATGTGTATGTAACACATGTAACATAAAAATTAAATAGTAATTAGAGTTTGGTAGTAGTAGTCGCCTCTGCGGCGTAGGCCTCTCCTAAACCCTTCCAAACATCCCTTTCCCGAGCCTTTTGCATCGTACCTTTATTACAGTGTTTATTAACTATCCTGTGTGTGATATTTTTCTACGGCATGCTTAGCCAATTCAGAGACCCATGGCAAAAAAATACCCTGACACTAGGTTAGCCCCAATAACCACGCGATAAAGTAAACTTATGTTATAAAAGTGAATGTGATGTTTTTGTTTTTGCATTAAATAATTCAGGAGCAGGTTTCCCGGCGTGTAACAAAGGCGACGCAGCTTGCAAGTGTCGAACCAGGCATCGCTGTGGTTGACAATATCCGCAACCGACAATGCAATCTGCGTTTCTGATTCCGAATACGTGGTGTCGGCACCGATATTCCTTTTCCTAAGTTTTGCGGAACTTAATTTTAAAAAAGTCGGCGGTCTAAAAAATAATGCTGGTGTGGGCTAATATGCGAGATTGGCCGGAGAAAACCGTGGGGAGAGAATATTGAAAGACTATGGAGGAGGCGTGAGGAAATATAGACTAATAAAAAAATACATCTCGGCAAGATGTATTTTTATTCTCTCTGTAAATAGAAGAGAGCAGAGACGTAGAGAGTCCGAGACGGCGTGGCGCTGCTACTTTGTGGATGCCACCGCGCCGCTCGACCGTAGCGTCACGCGGATATGTCGCCCCGACCGCGAAAGCGTTTTTATGGATTTATATTGACAGAATTTACTCGTACCCTTATAGCTATTTCATGAGATTTAAAGATTACTCCTTGTACAGTACGATCAAATTATCTTGGCAGGTCTGAACATAGGCTCTGCGAACTTTTACGCATGTAAACTTGTGAAGAAAACTGTTATTGCCAGATAAACCAATACCTATACGATCAGAAAATATCTAATTTAAACAGTGAGAAATACAAATAAAATAAATATCATAACACTTTTATAAATAAGTTGTAACAAAACAACCTGCACGAAGTTCGGACCTGCCAAGATAATTTGATTGCACTGTATGTGGGTGTACCATGAGGTACGCCTATGATGCCTAACCCATTTGGGATTACCGGCATGATGTTATAATGAAGTACACAGAAAACAGTAATGTTTTTGCGGTATCTCATACCGATTGACCGCGGCTTGTACACTGCGGTTGAGGTAACCCTTGGATCCTACTCAAAGAAATAAATATCATATCATAGGAATATTATCTACCAACTAAACATTTTGTGGTTACAAACAAGTAGGGGTATAACCGACTTGTTAATCTTGGTACCTAGTAGGTTTCATAGATAGCGACTAACTAACATGGCAAGCTGCCAGACTTGCATCTGCAATAGACCTCCAACGTAATATAGGTATGTATTGTAGGCCTAGCTTTCATTTAAGTCCTATTTATTTTAGTATCTCTATGTAATTATTACAAAGGTGTTTTAATACTACTGAGCATGAGGAGGGTCCATTCTGAGATCGGGGATTGGGTTTCGCCATCTACGACTTCTATGTTGTTTGGAGTCTGAATTCGTGCTCAATTGATGAAAAAAGGCTCCCTCCATTTACATGAGACTTAATCATAACAGGTGAAATGTGGATGTCATCATCCACAGCCCGACTTCGCCACCGCTGGGTATATGTCTCTCTTTGCTTATGCCAAGCTCCACGCAAATACTGGATGTATATGGTTGTATAAAGTCGAACTGAGAGAGCAATCTTGCTGATGATATGTTTTGTTTTATCATAGTTTCTAATACTAAACAATTTTTACCCGACTACGACGAAGCCAAAAGGAAGGGTAATGATTTTGCCAGTCTATGTATGTATGTATGTTTGTATGTTCCACCGTAGCGCCTAAACTACCGAACGAAATTTAATAAATGAGATGTCAATAGATTCGTGAGAATAGTGCGGGTAACATAGGCTATTTAAATTTTATAAATTTTTGTGATGACGGAATTTAAATGTCAGATTCTAGCCTCGAAAAAAATTCAATTTAGATAACCATAACATGTTTGATATCAAATGAAAAGTCTTGGCGAGCACATTACAAATATGTATATTATATTATAATTTTAGTCCTCCGTTTGTAGTCGGGTTTTAGTTTTTAGATTTGTTATAAAACTCTACGCTTCATTCTACCACCTAATAAGTTACTGTCACAGCATCCAAATAAATGAACATCTATTTAAAAGGTCAAGCTCGAGAGCTGATGTTACAAAATAAAAGTTGCTACGACAGTTAATCCCCAGCGGGCAACACTACGAACATTATCAAAACTCGCGTTGTCTTTAGTCCGGAGTGAATGGAAACCTTCGTCATAAATTCAGTGCTCTAGGCTAAAAGGTTTGCTCACCTAAGGGTTAATCTAGCTCTATGGGTTTGGTGTTAGGTATACATTAACGGCTATGACACCTTAATTACGGGTGATCTTTATCATGACATCTTTTTAGGGTTCCGTACCTCAAAAGGTAAGAGGGGTTCCTCTTACCTTATAAGATCACTCTCTTTTCCGTCTGTCCATCTGTCCACTGTGTCACCACCGATTCTTTAAGGTGTAGGTGTAGGTTAGTTTTTTTAGGTAAGAAAATGAAGTTGTGGCGACTAGCGACATCTATCGCAACACCTGCGTACTAACAACGATCGACAGAAAATCCTACATCGCGCTATGAACATTATCCGCGACATAAGCCTTTATAGGAGTTCCCGACTTACAACTGTCGGGCAGTTAGCCCGCCGGACACAACACCCGTCCGGTCGGAGGATCCTCCCTTTTCAATCGGGGATGAGGAGCTTTACACCCTGTTCCTCATATCCCCCAAAAAGTCATTTTGTGTTAGTGCAGAGAGACTTTACGCATCGATCATTCTCTTTTAATTAGGCCTGAAAATCTTTGTCAGACTCCAACGCGTCCACGGTACGAATTATATCCAAGACTATTGAAGACGCATACACGAATGTTATTAAATGGGATGCGCCAAAATAGACCGCGAAAATAGACATTTTCTTACGTTTTTTTTTTAAATTTGTAGGCCATCAACACAACCTTCTATGCCCATTGAATTTTATACTTTTTTATGAAATAGTCAATTCATTGGATTTAATGAACTTCCAAAACATAAGAAAATTCTAATTTCGCGGGCTACACTGGCGATTCCATCTCGAAATAGAAATCCAATTACTATGTACGGAGTTATCTATTTGTGTAGCAAGAAACGTAGATAAAAATCATTGATATATAAAAACCAAAATACACGTTTTCTTCCCTTTAAGCCCCTCGCCCACGGCGACTTTTTGTAGCGATGCTGTCACGCGTTTCGTAAAAGCGCAACAGCATCGCCACTAACGCGCATTGGTCGCATTAGCAACGCGCTACAGAAGCGATGCTAACGCGCTACAGCATCACGACTGTATTGATGTAAACGAGCGACCGTGTCGGACGACATGGAAGAGAGCGGAGAGAGGGTGGTGCGTAAATGAAGAACCGAGCATCAGTGCAACACAAACAGGTCGAGAGAGCTGTTTTCCGTCAACAACGTGCGCAAAATGGAGTCATTTATTATGACAATTCAAAACTGGCCTGTCTTATGGGACTCGTGCCTTCCTCAATATCCACCAAGTAATCTCTTTTTATTAAATGGGTGCTTCCAATATTGTCGCTGCATTCGTTGCCCACACTTCGGCTGCTTAAGTAAAAGTAGCACCAAAGACAACGTGACTAATTTTGCCTCAACAGAGTCCATCTTGCAACTGTGGCATTTTTGTGCCGTTACTGAATCGCGTTTGCATCGCTACAGTATCGCGACTGAGAATCATGGTGTGGGCGAGGGCAAACACCTAGCGACCATATCGTGACTGTATTTGATGCAAACGCGCGACAGCATCGCTACAAAAAGTCGCAGTGGGCAAGGGGCCTTACCAAACTTATATGGTGAAGGATAAGTCGGAAATCGCTTCACAAGTATCCAATCTCTTGAAGTGTTTACAGATGGTTTACGGTATTGGAAATACTTAGAAAAGCCTCAGAGTTACAATACGCCTACCTATTCTTTACTCCTGACCAGGTACCGAACAATTTCTAGATATAGACCGTGAACGATCTATATAACGTGCCCATTCAATGTGTAGAGTCAGCGACAAAAGTCGTTTAAAAGATCACTTATTTAATCTATTAAGTTAAACATAACTAAATACATCGGAATACTCGTAGAAGTCACATACGAAGGATATTAATTCATATTATGCCTATCAATTTAGACCGTGTGTAAAAAAAACAGTGACATTTGACTTTTGTCGCTGACTGTACCTATAACAAACTACATGTATACAAGTTTACCTCCTTAGTATTTTCCCCGTCCCGAATTTCCTCATCCGGCCTTTGTTCTCTCACTCCCGCAAAGTTAAGATTAAGCAAAAATGTTTGCTTTTAGTATTTTACGACACTCCTAACTTAGTAATTGCCTTAACTTTGTAAGATAACTCAGTCTTGAAGTTTGAAGACGTGCGGCATCAACATGCCATAAGACATTGCTAACAACACAATTTTTGTCTATTTTTGCTTTTTTAGTTAGACCAACTATTCTACTGGTCTACTTTTGATGTAATTTCATAATTGCTAAACCTAAATACTTAAATTGGTTTTTTGAAATTACGGTGATTAGGCCATTGCTTTGATAATTTCACTTACTACTCTGTTGTAGTAGGCAGACTACTGGTCTACTTTCAAAGTTATCAAAAAATAATTTTCTAATAGGTACCTACATAAATTGTTTCCTTATAAGTACACCTTGAATGAGGGTAATTAATAGGTAGGCCAAATATACTGATCGACATACTTTCTTTACAATGTGGTTCAGTTTTCAGAAACCTGAACATTTTAATTATAACTGTGAGGTATTGTTCCTGTTATTATTTTATTTTCAAACCGGTATAGATAAATTGCTGGACACTGACAGATGTAAAATACTGTTATTCAGCTGCATCCAGTCTAACCTAGCCTAAGTCTAGTCTTTCCTAGGCAGATGATAAAGACTGACAGATATTATACTGAGTCCGGTTTTAGCAATATGTCTGTACCAGTTAGACCAAGCATATTGAATAAAAGCTGCCAGATCCAAGTTCCGAATCCCAGGGCAGGCTAAAGACAAAACCGTAAGTCCGTAATCTACTTTGTCTGACAGAAAAGTCTCAGTGGCGGGCCGAGATTGGAATTATGTCCAACAAATGACGTCTGGCCTTCCCCTTATGACATGGGACTATATAGGATCTTTCGCAAAATCTTCTGAGATTGCAATTTGGAACCGAGTCGGGTCCGTAAAATGAAATAAATAAGATATTTATAGGATCTGTCGTTAGGGATTCTATATGTTATAATATTATTTTACGGAATCGTAGTAGGCTGTGTTCTGTAGTTTCTGCCCCCATGGGAAAAAGGGCGTGAGTTTATAATGTTGATGGTGAATATAAAAAAAATAAACGAATATGTCTCTAAAACATTGTCGTCTAGGTATTAGTTTTTCTTTTCATTAAAATTATGCAGAGCAAAATAAAAAAGGAGTGCAATTATACTTAAACAAAGATCTTAAAAATGTTTCTTAGCACATGTTTTGAGTTAAAAATGTCCTGTCTCTATATTGGACTTGCGCGATATTCACGGTAATAATACTTGACCAAAGTATGTGGTGAGTAAGTAGCTCTGCAGTGTAAAATGTGGTGCATTGTTACAAAAATGGAGCAGTAAACGTGTCTAGCGTGTCCTGTTGTTTGTTCAATAAAGGAACTGACAGACAAAACGCGTCAAGCTTGTATAGCTCAGTTCTAGGACAACTTAATTAAGATTGTCATCAACACGCTAAGAAGAAGAAGAACTAACATTAATCGATTTTGACCTTAGTTCGGTTCTAGCGTCGTAACTTTGAACGACTGCACTTTAGCTCGAGCAAGACTTGACCTCTGAGTCAAGATCCCCCGAGAATCGATTACTCGCCGTAAGATAAATGCTTTAATACCAGATTCCTTAGCGAATCAACTTAGTTCGTATCTCGGTTAACTTTGAATCAACTATATTTGGTTTGTCCGCAAATAAAGTCCTTAAGGATAGTTGTCTAAGTTGGTTTGGGATCCCGGTAGGGTAATTGGTTTGGATTCGGATAGCGGTAAAAGGGTTATTTTACAGATAAATCTATAAATATATAAATATATGTTCCTATATTGAAATTCAACAGACTCCGCCGCATCCATGGAAATCTCATCAAAGCAAGAAAATCCTGCTCAGGTGGACTGAAAATGTGGAATTGTCCCAATGGGAGACATAGCCTGCGTATCTTTTTGTGCACGTTATAGAAATTGACGGATGCTACAGAAGGCACCAAGCTTATTGTCATAAAGTTGGTCAACTCAGTTTAAATCGGCAAAATTCCTTCGTTCAAAATTAATTAAAATTTATATCAATCGACTGCACATTTTTGAGGTTCAGTCAAGTTCACTAGCTTGGCTTGCCCTTTTAACATACTATTCTTCATGATATCAGGATTTCCGAACAGTCTATGTATAGTTAAGAAATTGGAAATCCAAAACACAAAAGCGCTATAAGTGGAGAGATTTGGATGAGACCTACACTCAGCATTGGGTGGCCACTGGCCAAAGGTTGAAGAAGAACAAGAAGGACTCACTAAGGTGAAAGAATAATAAGAAGAAGGACTCATAAAGTATAGTAGCCTATCTGGGTTCGAACCTTCAACCCCTATATTATAAGTTGGGGCTATTACCTGCATTGGGCCACCAATGCTCTAAATTGATACAATAATATATTAAACAGTGTCCACAAAGCGGAAGTAATTCCCAAACCCATCAACTATGTTGACCGAACGGTTTGACGACCTATGAGCCTTCACACCTTATTCAATTCCCTTTATAAAAAGTCGTTGAACCGACTCGATACGAATATCCACGTAACCAAATACGACTGCACTTAAATAGGTCTTATTGGCCAATAACCGTCGATTTACGAGCAAAGTTATGACTTTTAGAGCTATAGCCAATTTTACGAGTTGGCCATGACAACGTGAGTTGTGTTTGGGTAGGTTTGCCAATGTTGGGAACTAGGCTGCCGTGGTACTGGAGCATCAATCATAAAGTGGTCATAATGTGGCTAACGCTTACATGTGACAAAAACAGGTACCATCTATCTGGCAGAAACTTGATGCTCCGAAATTTATTTGGTAGAACACACTTGGCATAATATTCTTCTTTGAACGAATGTGTTTATGGCAAAACAATTATTAAATAGCATTATCGTTTGGCCGAATGTTTAAATGGCCGAATTTTCAATGGCATACTTTTAAGATGGCAGAATTTTGTTTGGTAGAATTTCACATGGCATACTATGAAGATGGTTGAATTTCATATTTTTGACATAATTTAAAATTAAAAGTCAATACCTTACCTTGTGCTACAAAAGTTAGTGACAGAAACGAATCGCTGTAAAACCGACTCCACGTAGTCTCTTCTGCCCTACCCCGAGAATGTAATCTAAGCCCGCGTAGGCGCGGAGGGGCGAGGCGACCCGCAAGCTGAGGAGCAGGTGGCTTAAATGCGCGCCGTGGCTGAGGCTGGCCGGCACAGCCGCCCAACAAGCCGAAGCTGCGGTGGTGTGTGTTAAACCATCTGCGACGATAAGCTTGCGTGGGACCGCCGGAGCACCGCAGCGCCGGAGCCGTGACAGAAGCCATGCCTGCTGCATGTTCCACGTATGTATGAAATGAAATGTATGCCAAAACGATTCTGATTGTGAATTTTCGGCAATATGATGGTTCTACTTTTTAATGATTCTGGAAAAGAAGTTTATGCTCAAAGATGATTCTGACTTACAAAATTATGCGTTTTGAATTTATGGTAAATGAGTGTACGCCAAATGATTTTCGGCGAAATGAAGTTTCTGCCAGCCAATGCTATGCAAAATAATATTCGGATATAAAAAGTTCTACAATAAAAGGTAGACCCGACTAAAACACGGCTGTAATTTGTAGATCTTTGACAGTCGTTGCAGGTAGTCAGTGGCTCGAAATTCTGACAACCAGTCTCACCAACTAACTGGATTGTAGAAGTCAGTCCCCCAATCGCTCCATATAAAACATCTCTCACCGTAAACGCATATACCTGCTCCGTTCCGTCGTGGGTAAAAAATACTGGTAATCAATCTGCTGCATCAGGTTAGATTGAAAAAGGCTAGGCATGATAATGATGATTGGACTGACTTGTAATAGTTTTAAATACTTTATCGTAATCGTCTTACTAAAAGACCAATTTACTACGAAACGTCTTAATAATAACCGGAAAAGCGAATTGGGGTCGGCTGGCTTTTTATTGGGTGTGAATGGTGTCACCGAGATACGGTGGATTTTTAGTGTTAATTTTCCTTTCTGCTATGTCTGACTGTTCGCCTACGTTCATTGAATAGCAGACTTACCGAATAGCATACGACCGAATAGCAGACTCGGGGCCCAGGCTGGGCCCCGAGTCTGCTATTCAATAGTGTCAGAATGGTCAATCATTGATCTCATAATTCAATGATTGACCATTCTGACACTATTGAATAGCAGACTCGGGACCCTGATGACTTGCAGTTATTTCGATCCAGAACTGTGTCTTATGTATACGGTAAAATATATATTTGTAACGATAATTTCAACCCGTCTTAACCATTACCAATCTTGTAATTCATAATTATAATGTATAAACTAAAATGTAACCCCAACAGCCTAAACATTAAGTCATAATAATTGTAAGTTATTGTTCCATTGAGTTTAAACTTTGCAGACTTAATTAAGTCTAATGACAATAGTAGTAATATAAAAAGCTTTGTTTCGCCAAACAAAGGATACAGGTATTGACAAATTACAATTAATATTCACATTTTAAGTAGATAATAGTTATAGCGTCTCGTCATAGCAATTTAAAAGATAAATAATCCATCTAAGATTTTCATCAAAGCAATTTAATAAATTACATAGATTGATCTTTTTTAAAGTCTTTTATAGCGTAGCGCCTATTTTAGAACAGGCTTTTGTTTTAAATTTAGGTTTCAATGGCGGCGTCGTAAATAGCAATTTTGTTTTACTATTTAGAACTAGATGACGTGGCCTCGGCGCAAGGGCAAAGAAGGAACATGGGTTCGGTTTTTAGTCAGTAGAAGTCTGACACTCCCCTTCGCTCTGCCCAAGAGCGGGGGGGGTCATTTGATGATTTTCCACCCACCAAAAAAAAAAAAAGGGTTTTACAACAGATAAAGTTCTCATAACGTTGATTTTATTTATTTATTTATTTAAATCAAGGCTTTTATCGTGCACATGCCGAACATGGCATATAAATGTCTTATGATTTGAAAATAGAGTCACAACTTTTTGTAAGTATAGGTACCTACTTAAACAAAGAAAATAATTTCACAAAATATTTCCAGTACTTCTTCAAAGTATTAACCTAATTTTATACAATACAATAAGTAATATAATAGTGGGCATAATTAAAATATAGGAGATGACCACCATTTCTTTTTATATTTTAGATTTATGCATTTTGGTGGCAAAAAAGTTAATCCTTTTATTGAATAGGAAATATAAATAAATTAATGAAATAATTATTCACAAATAAAAGCTTATTTTTTAACGTAATAATTGGATACAAGTTCACAATCTAAAAGATTTATCCATCCCTCAATAAAAACGTCTACGAGCGTAGCCGTAGCATCCCGCTACGGCGGCAGCTACGGGCTACGCGGGCGCTACGATATCGTTACGTAACTATTGCCGCTTGCACATTCCTCGCACATTTTTTAATTCTAAGACCTAAATACACTACAATAATAAAATAAAAAAATTACCTTGTTCATTCCATTTCCCATTTTCGTTTATTACTATACAAACTATTCAAACCAACAAGATTATTGTCGTCATCTTAACAATACTTAACAACCAACACACAACGTTTTAAAAACATGTTTATTTAAAAATCAACGGTATTTTAGCGTCATGTTCTGTCAAACTGTCAACACGTTCGCGTCACTATGACTACATTGTTGACGCCGGTGCGCCACGCGCTATCGATGTTGCCATCTACAATCAGTTACATAAAAAGTGTAACATGATGATTGGGATGAGTTGTAGCGGGCTGGTTGGTTTAGGGACTTTAGTTCGATCGGTGGTGGTTTTAAAGTTTTTTATCGCGTGTTTGTGTTATCGATCGTGTTTGTTTGAGTGCGGCGGTGCTCGCGCGTGCTCCCGGGACGCGTGCGGCGTGCTCGGTTGGCGGCGCGCCACTGAAGTCGTGGGTACTGGCCCGGCGACACTGCGTCTATAAAATCCTGGAGGGACGGCCGCTTGTCGATTCATTTATGTCGATGTTTTCAGCGTACCTACACAAGTTTTGGTCTTTGATTTAGAGCTAATCTGTTTAAAAGTAAGTAGTCTGATTGGATGTGCGCACTTTAAATGGCCAGTTGAGTGCAAAAAGCGATAGTATCTTATACTTATGCAAACTTGTTAATTATAAATAGGTATTTAGTAGTAATTAAAAGAGAATGAGAGAGGCGGTCCACCTGATGGCAAGCGATTATATGAACATCTGCAATAACAAATGAAAGAACAAGACATTTATGGTCTTGGACGATGAGACGCAGAAGATGCATTGCTATTCTAAGGAGCGAGCCGCACATACCCTGAATAGAACCCCAGCCACACGTGTTAATATTTATAACTAACTTTTAAATTCTTTATTTCGAGTCTTACTTAAGAAACAATCACAAATATCGATATAATATATTAATAATACAGCTATATCGGTGTTCAAGTACGGTACAGAGGGGTGAGATAACTCAACGGGACACCTGGGGGTCTAAAAGCGCCACATTAGCAGATCATGCGATGAATTGCGTTAAAAAGCGTAAAATGGATCTTTCGAAATAGTAACTGCGTCTGTGACCATATAGGAGAATAGATCATTATAGAAAAATTCAGCTTTATCAATTAATAACTACAATTTACAGGACTAAGCTAATAATAAAATAGTATATACAAGTATCAAAAAGGGGAGTAATTACAGGTCGTCAAAAAATTCGTCCACACCGCTGTCAACCGGAAAAGTGCCCAGAAGGCTGGCAGTATTGCCACGTTGGATGGCAATGCTGATTCTTTGGCCAAAAAATATTCCAGCCCTCTGGTCACGTGAAGTGTCGACCAACCGCTTGGCAATTTCCTGAAAAATTAAGTGGGCACTCGGACCCCATGGCCCCAGTGTTTCAACCCCAAACGGCTCAAACACATAACTACTAATTAAGTTATTGTATTTGCGCCGTTTGAGGTTTTCAGCACCTGCAGCAATAGAAATATTGAATTGCGTTAAAATTCGTAAAATGATGGTCACAGACGCGGTACCTATTATGAAAGATCCATTTTAGACCCCTGAGCGTCCTGCCAAACAGCTTTAATCAAGCTCAGAATAATACAACAAATTGAATAAAGACCTGCCTTTGAATAATGTATTTAGGTACAAGTAAGATCTAGAACTCCTTTGATCATTTGCGTTTTGCTAGTTACCTATTAATATTTCAGTTTCAGATTTCGTTGTAATCGAAATAGAATCGTTCATAAATACATTTCGACGGTCTTTGAGTCAATTTCCTTTGGTAAATCAAGAATATTTGCGATAATCGAGTTTTGTACATGTTGCAGGCAAAACTCTTAATTAGGCAAAACTACTTTTGACTGGTTTCAGTCAAAACCCTTATTGCGTTAAAACGCGTTTATTCTAATGAAATAAATGTTAGCTATCGTACAAGGTTATCCAAAGGGCCAAAAAAAACCTAACAAACCTAATAAGTTTCCAACGACATTTAGGTTATTATAATTTAGTAGAGAAATAAACCGCCGCGCTGGATGAGAGACGCACGGGACCGGTCAATGTGGCGACACCTGGGGGAGGCCTATGTCCAGCAGTGGACGTCTTTTGGCTGAAATGATGATGATGATGATGATGAGAGAAATAAAACAGAAACCACCTAATAATAGTTTTGGCCGGTCAAAAGTAGTTTTGACTAGTCAAAAGTAAGTAGTTTTGACTGATTAAGAGTTTTGCCTGTGACATATACATATCTATAATATTATGCAAAATCAAGCAAATGCTTTTTGAGTTTTCAGAAGGTCCTTCATAAATCAGGTCACCAATCCATTTCATGAACATGGCGATTATGGAACTCTTGAACGTTGATTGCAACGATCTAAGGACACCCATAATTCAAGCTACAAAATTCGTTTGACATAAGTACCTACCGTAGTACCGCACTTAAGTATACTATATTTCGTGTAGGGAAATTATATTATCACCACTGATCTCAAATCTGTGAAGGAAAGAACATACCAAAGGAAAACTTCTAGGGGAAAGGAACCCAACGAGATCCACCAAACCGCGTGATGGAATTGGGCCCACAGTCTCCCGCTTACAGAGACACACTATGGATAATAAATAGCTTCGACCCTTTTTTAGGGTTCCGTAGCCGAATGGCAAAAAACGGAACCCTTTTAGATTCGTCATGTCTGTCTGTCTGTCCGTCCGTCCGTCCGTATGTCACAGCCACTTTATTCAAAAACTATTAAAACAACACAGTTGAAACTTGATGGTAGATGAATTTCTGTGAAATGCTTTATGATTGTTATAGATAAAGTTTAAAGGGCTCCCCAGCATACATGGAAATGAATTTAAAAACAAAACAATATTTCAAACCTATTCGTGTGGTGGGTGTCTATAGATAGGTTTTTAAAAATAACATGCAGGTTTCTAAAACCATTTTTCCTCAAACTCAATCGTTTGGAAGACAGACACTTCCAAAGTGGTAAAATGTATCCCTCTAACTTTTCAACTAAGAGAGGAAAAAATCTAAAAAGAAATATGTGCTGTGGATCGCAATGAACACTTTCTACCAAAATTAGTTTGAACGAGATAAGTTAGCAGGTTTTTTAGTTATTAGCACATTTAGAAAATCAGAAATATAACTTAGTCGTTCATACAAATACTATAAAAAACAAACTTATCACAAAAATGTGTATTTCTGTTACCGCTATAACAACAAATAATACAAATGAAAGGGGGCACTTCTTTGATGGTACGACTCGCACCTAATAAATAAATAAAAAATCTTCGGTGAATATTACTTAGTTTATTTTTAAAAGTAAGTATAAATCTTACCTAATACTGTCATTTTTACATTACAAAAAAAATATTTAATACTAGTAAACGGAATGGTTTTCTTAAATTAGGTTGAGTGTCGTTTCTCCAACATAAGTAGTTGGGAAAGGCTAGGCCGATGATGATGTCCTTTGTTATATCGAATGAAAAACAATACAAATATAAAGTACGACCAGAAACTACAGTTTATCACTAGGAGTAGACCCAGTCCTTTCAAAGATGGTTTACGTCTTTAGCGGCAACCAAACGACAACCTTATTTTAATAAGGAAAAGTTCACTGTTATTTGACAGACTAATTGTTTGTTTGGCAGCAACCGATCAGCAGCCTTATTTTAACTAAAATAGAGATCACTATCACTTTGCAGTTTGATCTTTATAGCGGTTTTGTTAGGTTGTGATTGTTTGTTTTACTTACAGTATAATTTTATCTTTTTATTTGAAATTGAGGCTTCTCAAAGCTAAAATTTCTTCCAGATTTCGAAATCTTCAACAAAAAAGTACTTACATCTCGTCTATCTGTCCAATTATTTTGAAAAGGTGTGTTTTATTTTATAGTTAGATAGTTAATACTATATTAGTTTAAAAATTCAATACATAATTCCGAAAATGATCTCTACCCACTTAAATTAACACAGATTTGTTTTATTAGTACCACTTAAAACGACCATAATTATGTGCCTCATTCTTCCTTATTCTTGGTCCTAGGTTGGGTCACTAAGGCAAGTCCAAATACTATCAACATGGCGCCGGTCCACCATCTGACAGACGAGGCTTCATCAAACAGCGTTATACCTATAATGCCCTGAAATATAAAACACATTTTAAATTGACATTAAACTTATGAACTTCTTTTTTTTTGGTGGGTGGAAAATCATCGAATAATCCCCCCCCCCCGCTCTTGGGCAGAGTGAAGGGGAGTGTCAGACTTCTACTGACTAAAAACCAAACCCATGTTCCTTCTTCGCCCTTGTGTCGGAGCCGTGTTAACCTTTCGATAATCCACAGCCCCGACAGGAAACTTATGAACTCTGTTTACGACCCTTTTCGGTTGAAAACTCAGCGGCCGTGTAATTGAGTTTTACTGATACGAAGTTCTGAATTATAAAACGGTTATTTATGATTTAAAGAACAGGAATCAGCCACGGAGTCTGGATTTGAGCCTGGTTGGTGGCAGTAGGCTCACCCTCTATTACGTACGGATGTACAAATAGGTACACCTCTGCCTGCCTAACCCTTTTTTTTTGGGGTTTGGGAATTCATCAAATGACTCCTCCCGCTCTGGGCAGAGCGGTAGGGAGTGTCAGACTTCTACTGACTAAAAACCACCCATGTTCCTTCTTAGCCCTTTGTGCCGAGGCCGCGGTATCTCTTTCGAACAACCCGCAGCCCCGACGGGAACCTCTGCCTAACCCTTCAGGGATAACAGGCGTGGTTTTATCTTATTATTGAGGTGCACAGCACATAGTAGTACTAAGTAAATACTTTTGTTTTAACTATTAAATAGGGATTCATAGCTCGAAAACCTATAAATAAGTTTCTTCGAATTCTGGAATCGTTCGTTTCACACGTTTTCCTACTTGACCTTTTAAAGTTTTCTATATTTTCATAGTATCTTGCTTATTTGCAAATCTATTTTAAGCAAAATAACGTAACAAAATGCATTCAAAACATTAGAACTTTAGGGATAGTTTTTTTTGTTTTAGTCAATGCGAGCAACCTCTTTCTTTAGTTACTTATAATTTATTATTACGATCCTGGCCAATCGTGGTAAAAAACATTTAAGCCATATCTTTTTTTTTTTTTTTGGTGTGGCACTAGTTATACTTTGTGCCATTTTCAGGTAGCCATATCTTCTACAGAAAAAAAAAGTTATTAAAATTAAATCTTAATGGCATTAGGATAGTTTTTGTCTTAGAATGGCCAGTTAAACTTTAAAGAAAGTCCTACGATTTCTACTTTTATTTCGGACAACCAAAAACATGACCTACTGTACCAACATACTTACTAAACAAAAAAAAACAAAGTAAATGGGTAGGCCCCAGGTCCATTTACCCAGCATAAATAAGCAATTAATAATTATAGGTAAAGTAACCAACAGAGCCTTGGAAAAATGAGCATCTGGTACTGGTGTAGCACGGACGTGGGATTTTTGGGAAGGCCACAGGCTGTGGCTGATTTCTATGATTCACTGAACATTGGAAAAAAGGACGACGTAGGTACTGTCACAGAGTCAACTACACACTGCCACTGGTACCACAGGCCTCGGCTAGTCGGCTTAAATATAAAGGCGCCAGGTATCAGTCAGAGCTCTACCGCTGACTAACAATCCCGGGATTACAAGCGTGAATTTAACAATATTTTTATCCATCAAATAAAAGCCGTGTCTGTGCTGTACTGTATCAGAAGTAAAACAATATGTAACTCTAACTGTAGCAATTGTAAGGTTATAAAATAAAATAGCAGAAAACCCCCTTAATAAGCAGCGTTTGATATTTTTCAATGGCTACAATTTAAATGCTCACCAAAAAAGATTTTTAGACCCTAGACTAAAGTACAGTAAAGTACCAAAAAAAATATTTTAAGTTCAAGTAAAATAAACCCACCCTATACCGAGGTGCCTAAAGAACAACGTTTTAAGTTCCAAAATAATTAGACACTCATCAGAATAATTGTACGTGTTGTATTTATATTCTTTTTGCCTACCAAAATGGATAAATGCTCATCAAATCAATTAACCAAAATTATAATACGATCGTCTCGCGACAGTATCCTTTATGGGCGGCATGGGCACCGGGCCGTAGGCCGACGAAGGAGGCCGGCGGAGGCCCGGCACTTCGGGGACAGAAGATATTAGTGTTATTTAATATGCGAGCGAAGCGAGCACGCGTCATGGAGATAAATTGAAAGTCGTGAAATACAATATTGGTGACATCTATTTAGTGATAATATAAAATATTTGGTCTGCAGTTAACTTTAAAGGCGTTTATAAATCTATATGGTATAGAATAAAAAGAAAAATAGGTTCATTCCTACAATACTTTAGGAAACACAATTTGGTGAGCATTAATCCATTTTGGCCGGCATTTCGAATTTTTTTGGTAGTAAAATAGGTTCTTTTCTGGTAGGCGTTTAAACACAAGCCTTTTTCAATTCGCGCTCTAGGGCAGTCTAGGGACTTGAATGTTCTCTGTGTTGTTTTTGCAATTCAAGCAACCTCTTTAGTTACTTGGCTTTGGACTGGCCATCTGTATTCAAAAGAATTGACAGTAGGCCATAATTATAGTCTTCTAGACAAAAAATATGCAATTTTTTTTTTTTCTTGTCTTTTTTTATAAAACGTTGCCCCACACTAGGAATTTCTCCTGTATCGTGGGTGCGTTTACAAACATTGAAACTAAAATATTTATATTTAATATTTATGTATTGAAATTTTTTAGTGGCATCGCGAAACTTTTTGACAACGAATTGCCAGCTGTTGTGATACCTACTTTGTGTGGACGATCAGCCTCTTTAGATAGGTAGCTGTACCCACATTTTAATATGGTTAAGTCAGCTTTGAAGAACAGGTCCAGCTCCAGAACATGGTTCCGATTGAGGATGTTTTACTTTGTTTATATTTTTATTATTAAGTTAGCTGTAAAGTATTTTTTGTTTTTACGTATAGAGTGCCATATTTGCATTAGCGGAAAAACTCTTTAAATAAAGATATTAAAAAAACAGTGGGCTGGCCATCTTTCCTAAAAAAAAACAAGTTCAAACCATTTGTTATTTAAAAAAAAAGAATACTAAAAGTAAATCTTTATGGCTTTGAGACAGTTTTTGACATCAAATGGCCAGCTGCTGTTTACAGAAACGAGGAAAAGAGGTTAAACAAAAAAATTGCCAAAGTTGTCCAATTTTATGTCGCCCAAAACGGAACCTTCGGCAACATAAACTACCCAAGGTTACGTTAGGTAACGAAGGTTCTGTTTATTTTAGGATAGATAAGTAGATAATAAAATTGTAACTTCGGATTTTTTACAATAATGATAGTCTCCGGACCCGCATTTTTTTTGGGAGTGCCGTTGGCTGTGACAGTTTTTTCTGATTCACTGAACATTGGGAAAATTGGAACTACCTACGTGGTCATATGGCTGTCGTAACTACGCAATTTCAATGCGTAGAGAGAGTTATTTATTTTTATAAAACGTTGCCTCTCACTAGGAATTTCTCCTGTATCGTGGGTTCACAAACATTTAAACTCACATACCGATACAAATATCCAGATCCGGTACAACTAAGTACTGGTGGGCCATACAAATATTTGTTTCATGCGGAGACCGAACCCGCTACACGCAGCACAGCAGTCAATTGAACAACAATTTAGCAACTTTACTTACCGATAGCACATAACTGGAAGCGGCTGATACGACGGTGGGTGCTGCGGAGTTTGTGGCAGCATCGAGAGACCGAAGGTAATGTCTGCAGCCCCACGTATTGGCCAACACCATTGTCACTAGCAAGGCACCCCATATGATGTAACTATCACCCTGTAGACCGGGGAGAAGGGGATATAAGTAGGTTTATAAATTTTATTTTGAAACTGGGTGTCTTCAATGAAACGAGTGGGAAACCGTAAAGAAAAGTTATTGGTTGATCTCCATTACAAAAGCGGGGTAAAGCCTTGATTATGAGCCATTAAGCCCAATGTTATTATACCTAGATAGGTGGTTCTAATCTTTATAATTTTAAGTGCCAATTCACTTTACTTCATACGGAGAAAAAATAAAGACCAAGTTCGACATAGATAGAAATTGGCATAAATATGCAATGTTTCGGAATTTCCTGCCTTTGTTTATTAGATAGTAAGTAGATAAAGAAAAACTGGAATTTAGTACGCAGGACGACCATATTGGTAGGTAATCCTGCGTAGGTACTACATTCCATTCCAGCTATGCAAAACCAAACTAATCTCAAACAAAGCCAGATCAGTTTATACTAGACTAGCTGATGCCCGCGGCTTCACCCGCGTGGATGTCTTGAATCACTCTATCTATTAAAAAAAACCGCATCAAAATCCGTTGCGTAGTTTTAAAGATTTAAGCATACAGACAAACAAACAGACAAAAATAGCGACTTTAGTTTTATACTATGTAATAAATAAGGATTAGTAGGTACATAGCATGATGTGCCATCGTGTGTACCTTTGCTGCCATCTGACTACTCATTCCTATCCTATCATCAGGGCAGTATGTTTATCAGTTAAGCATATTATACTAAAAAGTAAATAGACCGAGCTCGCTATAGTTATTTACTCGGTCATCAGCCCGTAGAGGTTCACTGACGAATGCATGAGTCACAGTAACAGGTTGACGCCTACGGAATATTATTTTATTAGCCGGTCATCGATCAACCATTTTATGATGCATAATCAAATGTAATTTTGTTTGAAACTTCTAGTTTTACGGTATTTCGCATAGGTACCCATTGTGTATAAAGGATTGTTCTGTTCTGTTGGACATTTAGGCCATTCTAAGTCGTGATTGTGACGGCTTTCGCTTTCATAGTGAATATTATGATGTAATTTCTTGGAATGGAGTGAAGCTATTATTCGTAATCCCAGCTATATTCCTAGATGCCTAAATAGCCGAGAGAATTTCATTTCAGGCATTTTAGTCTCCTACAAAAATTAGCAGCTTTCGTTTCGGGATAAAATAAACTCAAAAGTTGCTGCACAATTTCTAAGGGTTGGACCACTTGGACCTCATCTATCAGCACGGAATCGCAATTTTCATTTTCATGCAGATAGTACCTACATATCCTTTTCCGTCGTCTAGAAACGTCATTTGCTAGAGCAAGAAACAGAGCAGGGCGTCTAAAATGGCCACTTCAGCCGATCATAATATGAATTGCGATAAAATTCATAAAATGAATTGTAACTGCGCCTGTGACCATGTTACGATTATTTGAACGCAATTCATATTACGATCTGCTAAAATGACCATAGATGAGGAGCAGGAGCAACCCTAAGTCATACATAATACGTAGTAACCTATACTTGCAAATGAAAGCAGCTTGCCTGATATTGAAAGTTAGTATTAAATGCGGTTGCAATATAGGGCGTAGGCTGAATAATAAACAAAGATTATACTCTTAGAAACATGTTTATTATAATAGGCAATAAATGCAAAACAACGGACGTAGGTATATCCTGATAGTATTTGTTTATCCTTATATAGCAAAATTTATGCAAACGTAATGAATTATAACTTAGTTATAAGTTGTAAGGCTCTTTCGCACAGATGCGATTTATATCACGTAAATATGGAAGTAATGGATGTTTTTGGGATCTCGCACACTATGCGACTAAGGCCCCAACTTGTGCGCAGTCTTGGCCGCAAAAACACTGGCCAAAAAAGTTTGGCCGCAAGATGCGTCGTCTTGTTCGAGGCCGGTCGTACGACAATTCGTGGTCGTAGCCTCGGATAGTTCGCGAGGGTCCTTACCAATATGAAATAATATTATCATAAAACATTCCACACTTCCATATTCGTGTATTTCTTAGCAGCTAGCTTAGTTTTGATTGTCACAGTGGTAAATATAAAAAAGGATACACATGACTTATCAATTAATGTGAAAATAAAACAATATAGAGAAGAAGCCTGAATTAAGTAATCTGAAATAGCCAATATTTTTTTCTTTACATTTATAATGCTCGTTTCTTCTCGATGGAAAGAAGGACTTCGTCCGACTTCGGGCGTTTGAAAAAATCATCTGCGTGAAAGACCCTTACTACAATAGTAGCCACCATTTTTCCTAATAATAAATTACTGGTCGACACTCAGGGTCGATGTGTCATTTTTTCTTTATTCTACTGGCGATCCACTCGAGACCTAAATGTAGTCCTTCACCAGTGAGGCCGCAGCAGGCCTGTATGTGCCACGGATGCTGTTTTATCGACGTCAGCTCCAACTGTTCCGATATCTCCGCGGCCGTCATCGAGCCCTTCACGTCCTGTTTGTTCGCGTACACCAGCAAACAGGCTTTAGTGAGCTCCTCGTGTTTCAACATCTGATGCAGCTCATCGCGACACAGGCTTAACCGCTGCCGATCCGTTGAGTCCACTACCATTATCACAAACTCACTGTTCGTGAAGTAAGTGTTCCACGCTGACCTCAAACTCTGCTGACCACCCAGGTCCCACATCACAAAACGTAAGCTTTTCCACACAAACTCTTCCACATTAGAGCCTATGGTCGGTCGGGTGTGTACAGTCTCGCCTAGCAGCAACTGGTATAGGATTGTCGTCTTGCCAGCATTGTCCAAACCCACTAGGAGCAGTTTGTGTTCCTCATTACCGAACAAGCTCCAGATCTTCGATAGCAGTAAACCCATTCTTGGTAACGTTTGCACCACTCCACTAAAAAGACCAAGGAGATAAAGGCCGTCAGTTACAATTAATTAACAATATCTCAGTTATCGAGCATTATTTTTTCAGTAAAATTATCTTATGAAACAGAACTAACTGGCGTTCTGCTTATCGAGTGCAATACGTCATTACGAAAGTTACAACGTCGAATCACACGGCGCCGAATGTTTGCGACAACGAATACTGTGAGTACGAAAGCACGCAGCGACGCATCACGTTACAACGAATGGACGAGACTTCGAATCACGGAACAACGAATGCACGTTACAACGAAAATCATCACTCCGAATCACGTGACCCCGAAATAACGTAACAACGAATGTATCATCGACAGCAAAACAGTAAAACAAAATCAAATATTTTTTTACTACTTTAATTACGTATCAGTTAATTGCATATTGCACTAATGGCTCGGCCATACCCACACGTTTGGATTATTCCTAACCTGACTCGAAATCCTAACCCGGTAGTTGGTTAGGTTAGGAACTAGAAAAAAAAAGGAATTTTACTCCTAACCTAACCCTATTCCTAACCTGACCCGATGTATCGTTCCGATTCGTTCCTAACCTAACCTGAATTGCGATATGGTAGGTTTCCCGCTCCTCTTTCTCAGAATAAAAGGTACCTACAGTGCGATCAAATTATCTTGGCAGCTCCGAACTTCGTGCAGGTCATTTTGTTACAACGAATGTATAAAAGTGTTATGATATTTATTTTATTTGTATTTGTCACTGTTTAAATTAGATATTTTCTGATCGTTTAAGTATTGGTTTATCTGGCAATAACAGTTTTATTCCCAAGTTTACATGCGTAAAATTTCGCAAAGCCTATGTTCAGAGCTGCCAAGATAATTTAATCGCACTGTACCTCTAATAACAAATCAGAGTTTAATATTTACAAACTACCAGGAGACCAGAAACTTGAAAGAGGTATTGTATATTGTTAATAGGAATCTCATAATAACGATACATCGGGTCAGGTTAGGATTTCGGGTCAGGTTAGGAATAATCCAAACGTGTGGGTATGGCCAAGCATTTTCACGTGTACGGTGTACCCGGCAATATAATCAAAATGGCCGAGCAATACTTACCAATACCTAGTACCTACAACAACATATTGCCGGGAAGGTATAGCTGTACCTACACCTTAATATAAACAATGCGTCAATGTAAAAAAGGTAGGTAGTAAAAAAATATTTGATTTTGTTTGACTGTTTTGCTGTCGGTGATACGTTTCGTTGTTACGGGGTCACGTGATTCGGTGTGACGATTTTCGTTGTAATGTGCATTCGTTGTTCCGTGATTCGAAGTTTCGTGCATTCGTTGTAACGTGATGCGTCACTGCGTGCTTTCGTACTCACAGTATTCGTTGTCGCAAACATTCGGCGCCGTGTGATTCGACGTCGTGTGATTCGACGTTGTAACTTTCGTAATGACGTAATTGCACTCCTGCTTATCACCAATCCATTTTCAAGATAATTGTTTTGTAAGATAGCGCCATCTAGCGTTATCCACAACAAATAGAACTGTTTGTTCTCTCTTTCTAAAAATGAATGAATTCACCATCTATTAGTACAGCAGTACAAGTCTTGTAGGGGTACATATCCGACCTATCCATATCAAGACAAAACACTGAACATAATGGAGAAATTTCGTTTCCCTGGACTGAACCTGAACCGTATGGTATGAGTACGTAATTTAAGCACCTAATCTTATCGCACTATCAAACTTTCACAAAGATTAATAAGTAAATACACTTACTACAATACTGGCAGTTCCTGATAATTTTCCCAAAGTGCTACCAGCTGATGCCCATATACCGGCTAAAAACGCTTCATAAAACATGATTTCAGAATAAAAACATTTAACAAAACAATTGACGACATTTAGGTTATGAATAAAGAATCGATTTTAATCATAAAAAAACTACGACGCTCCCTTCTACGAAGAACACTAGACTGAGTTTGTTGCGAACTTTTGTTTTTTTTTTTTTTTAATTTGTATTGTTTGCTCTAAATTTTAGTTTTATCTTTATATTTAATACAATTACAATTAAGTCCCTTATTCTAAAATGTTTTTGTCTAAATAATAAAATCCGGATATTTTTTAAAACACTAAATTGTATTCTTGAAATGGAGCACTTCTGTTATTTTATCTGGAAACTGATTTTTTTTTCCATACTGAGTAAAACTCATGCTCAATGCTGTCATGCATGACAACTGTCATGTTCAAAGAGTAAAATTATATGTCATGTTGACGGAGTTTCCGTGCTATTTCAACTTTCGACATTGGTTAAATTTAGCTCTTTAATTTGTTTTAGAGGCCTTTAGATTGAATTCAGACCGATTCAGACGTCAGTAATTCAGTCAATTCAGTATTCGTTTGTCTGCGAAGTGTGAATATCGTTTAAGCGAGGAAAGACTCGAAATATTCGGAACGGGAGCATTTTATTGTGTTAAAAGTTGATAATTTTAAAAAGCTATCACGTCTTTGACCCGTAACTTCGCAAATCACAGCTAAAACAAATATTATCAAAATGGAAAACGTGGGATCTGGTGATAACGTGTTAATAATTTGGAACAAAGATAACCAAAACAGCATCAGCAGTTTAGTGGAAGAAATTAAAGCAGCCATTGGAAATGGAAGTGTTGTTCTGGAAAACTCAGAAATGATAACCGAATGTAAGTGGTTATTTTTGTTATAAAATTTTTTTCAGTTTCACTTAACTATAACTAAAAAGACGACCCACTGACCAAAAAGGTAAAGACTAAATGCCCTAAATATTTTTCTCTTAAAATGCCTTACTAAAACTTAGATAAACATATTCAAGTTATTTATTTTCTATTAATCTTTCTTCTCCAAGGTCTGCCCCCAATCAGTAAGTCTAACAACAGCAAATCTTGTTTATTGCAGCATCCCGGCCCGCATCATCATATGACGCTGTGCTATCAAACTGGCTTGCCCCTCACACCGTGAAACACACAGACGAAATATTAGCAATTATACTGAAACTCCTCAAACCCAGTGGTAAACTAATTTTGAAAGATACAGCAGACCTCACCAGCACACTCAAACTAAATGGTTATATTAATGTCACAAAGTCTTCGGAAGATTTATATTTAGCTGAGAAACCTAAATTTGAGGTAAGTGCCACTTAAACAATGTTATAATATTAATCAGTGTTTCTATAATTATTGTCTTATAATAAAAAAATACTTTCCATCTTTTGTATGGCATTCAGCAAACATGTTTATCAACATAGGATTGGAATCAGTTTTATATTGAACTAACTGTCAACATCTGTCAACACTTATACTTACACTTTAGATCAGATAAAAATACAACATGTTTGATTGTGTGACAGTTTCAAATAGTGTAGTAGCGGCAGTTGTTAATTAATGCTCTATGTGCACTTCCATTTAATAAGTATGTCTGGCCCTGTAATCACTAATGCTGCTATTTGATTTCGATTTGGAAAGTCATTATACTATCTCGCTCCTTTTCGTAATGCCCAAAAAAGAAAGACATATGATTTAACAAATCATAATCAAACCAAAGCTTTTGTGAATACGGGGTGGACAGTAGACTGAATACAAATAATTGTGTACTTTCTCCTAAATATCCTTACATAGTATAAAACAAAGTCGCTATTTTTGTCTGTTTGTTTGTCTGTATGCTTAAATCTTTAAAACTACGCAATGGATTTTGATGCGGTTTTTTTAATAGATAGAGTGATTCAAGAGGAAGGTTTTAGTATATAATTTGAACGACATCCACGCGGGTGAAGCCGCGGGCATCAGCTAGTTTAAAATAAAAAAATAATTTCTGTATTCCAGGTTGGCTCTAAAGCATCTCTAAAACTAAATGGGAAGCCGACGGTATGGAAGCTGGACGACACAGTTGAAGATGCATGGATGGGAGTAAACGATGATGACATAATTGATGACAACCAGCTTCTAGATGAAAATGATCTGATTAAACCGGACCAGAACTCGTTGAGAGGTATATTTTTATTAATAAACAATATATTTTGTTCAATACTTTGTGTTTTACATTTTATTGCTTATTTTTGTCAGTTTGTGAGAACCTTTGGTTCCTATGACCTAGATTCAAATGACCTTAATTTTTCATAGAAGGTATTTCATAATCGCACCAAAATACGCCTTGGAACATAAGAATATCCATTATTCCACATAAAATAATAGGTTTTATTGATAAGGAACACTTATCAGTTGTTGTCGACACTGCGTGTTATCTTGATAACAAAACAATGCCGTGTGTTGAGGTTTCGTGTCCCGAGCCCGCATTCATTGGCTCGACTTAGAATGATTTCGTTGAGGTTTCGTGTTGCGAGTTGCGACTATTCCAATGACGCAGCTCATTCACGCAAGGTCAATGGCTTTGCGGTTAAGCAGTAGAACTGGTTTATTTTGGTATGTGTTAAGGTACGTTTTTAGGTATAATGCACAGTGCACACAATGATCGTAAAAGAACAAGAATGCATAGGTACACACGGCTACACATCAAGCTATACAAAACCAGTATAATCTGATCGTTCATTGTGCTAAAAGATCTAGTAAAGTGAGGCCAAGATTAACTGGTTTTGTATAGCTTGATGTGTAGCCGTGCGTACTATACAGAATACAGTACGATCAAATTATCTTGGCAGGTCTGAACATAGGCTCTGCGAACTTTTACGCATGTAAACTTGTGAAGAAAACTGTTATTGCCAGATAAACCAATACCTATACGATCAGAAAATATCTAATATATACAGAGAGAAATACAAATAAAATAAATATCAAAACACTTTTAGACATTAGTTATAACAAAATAACCTGCACGAAGTTCGGAACTGCCAAGTTAATTTGATTGCACTGTAATTTAAGTTAAGAGCACAGAGATGGCATTCGTTTTGATAATAAGAAGAAAACACTACTTATTTTCCTTATTTATTCTTATATGTATAGTTTGTCTGCCAGACAAGCATGCACTTGAGAGGCAGAACTTTCTAGCAATATTGATTATATTGGAGATTTCACCCTAAAGAAAAAACTTAGGACTTTATTCGTCCTGAAAAAATTCAAACTTTTATGATTTAAATAAATGTATAAAAAAACCAAACCACTAGTATTCTTTTTTGTAATTTTACTTTCAATCGTTTGGTTTTTTTAGCTTCTAATTAATTCTGTGCCAACTATAACTTAAATGTTTGTATCAATGTTTTCAGTTTGTTCAACGACTGGTAAACGAAAAGCATGCGCCGATTGTTCGTGTGGCTTAGCTGAAGAACTTGCGGGAGAGGTCAAGGATACTCCCAAATCTTCATGTGGAAGTGTAAGTATTTTGTAATAAAACTTGCTTATACACGTATAGTGATCAGGTCTTGCCCCCCAGACCCACTTACCTACTTGCTGCCCCTGTATTCACGATCACGAATGATACGATTTGAGTTCATGTTCGACGACGATTTCGATGACGAAAGCGAGTGAAATATAAATCGAAGCACCCCACACCCGCACTTTAGATGACTTAATAACCCTCATTTTGGGCTTCGCCGCAGTCGGGTATAAAATTAATACACATCATCGATGCAAAACAAGAAAAAGAAGGCTTTTACTTATTTACCTAAGTGCAGTGCCTACTGTTCGATCAATTTACGAGGCTGTGTAGACAATGTCAAGTGTGACTTTCACGCATGAGTGGGTCTTATGCGTGAATGTCACGATTTGCAACGTATTCGTAGGTTACAAGTACGTATTATAGTTCTATTGTAAATGTTGAGGTCACCGCAGGGTAATCTGGTTGACACGTAATGCATGCTACCTTATCGAGTCGAACTGCAAGTGGCCAAATAAAAATAAAAAAAGATGTGAGTGCAGATTGTTTAGAAAAGTCCCCTTTCTTCTCAAGAGAAGAAAGCCGGTGACTCCGCCAGTGATTTCCGCCAGTATCCGAAAGGCCGAATAACTTACCCTAATTTAATTTTCAAACAATCGTAACTGATTTTCCTTGAAACTTGCTATTTCATTTCACTGCGAAAAGCCCGTCTCTCGACAGCAATAATATTTACACAACAGGCAATACATACCTATTGTTGAATAATTACGACGATGCAAGCTAAACCGATTTCGAGTGTATTGCGTAATAGTCCAAGATCCCAGGGCCGCCAGACGTCACGTATTTTCTGACGAAGGAAATGTGGGCGATTGAGTAGTGTTAGTATGAACTAAGAACACACTACTACCAGCTAACTTGCTTGGACGGCCAATTTTCAGGTATCAGGTCATCAAGGTACACAAAAAAATCACTTACTTCACGTATTTTTTACAAGCTGATTTTTAGAATTTAAATACGTGAAGTTAGTAATGTTTTTGTGTACCTTGATGACCTGATACCTGAAAATTGGCCGTCCAAGCAAGCTAGCTAGTAGTAGTGTGTTCTTAGTTCATACTAACACTACTCAATCGTCCACATTTCCTTCGTCAGAAAATACGTGACGTCTGGCGGCCCTGGGATCTTACTCTATAATAAGGATGCACGTTTAGTTTAGGGCTAGGGGAATACCCCAGAATTATACATTATTCAAATCGATCACCTAGAATTAGCCTGGGAATTCCAAAACATTGAGTGAGTACGTGAGGTAAGCGTCGTCAAAAGAGGTTTGAGTACAGTACAATCAAATTATCTTGACAGGTCTGAACATAGGCTCTGCGAACTTTTACGCATGTAAACTTGTGAAGAAAACTGTTATTGCCAGATAAACCAATACCTATACGATCAGAAAATATCTAATATATACAGTGAGAAATACAAATAAAATAAATATCAAAACACTTTTAGACATTAGTTGTAACAAAATAACCTGCACGAAGTTCGGACCTGCCAAGATAATTTGATTGCACTGTATGTATGTGGATGTCTATAAGAGTAGAGGAAGACCAAAGATCAATGTGCTCTGTGAAAGATGATTTGGCTAGAAAGGGCGTGATTCATGAGATGACGTCTAATAGAGAAATATGCAAGAAGATATGCTACACGATCAAGGGAGTGGGTGCGGGTTGTTCGAAAGAACTACCGCGGCCTCGACACAAAGGGCTAAGAAGGAACATGGGTGGTTTTGAGTCAGTAGAAGAAGTCTGACACTCCCTTTCGCTCCGCCCAGAGCGGGAAGCGTCATTTGATGATTTCCCAACTTCAAAAAAAAGGGAGTGTGTACGGCTTGACTGACGCATACGCCCTAAAGGTCCTGGGTTCGATTCTCGGTTCGGACAAAAAGTGCTATTAGGAATTTTCATTAGAAATTTCCCAGTAGTAGCCCGGAGTTTGGTAGTTGGCGGTATAGTACCCCCGTGCCTCGGAAAGCACGTTAAGCCGTTGGTCCTGCGCCTGATCTCTCTCCGGTCGTGTCGGATTGCCGTCCCATCGGACTATGAGAGAAAAGGAACAGAGAGTGCACTTGTGCATGCGCACACACTTGTGCACTATAATATCTCCCGCGCCGATGGCTAATCTCCACTAAGATTGGCCGCCGTGACCGAAAAACGGTCTGGAGGACTATTAAAGGTCCAACGCATGTAACGGTATCGCCTGATAATCGCCGATCCGGTGCAGTGCTCATAAGTGTGCGTTCAACTTTACACGGAAATACCGAAACATTGAATGAGGACGTGAGCCGACGCATGTGCACCTCAACTGTATTTAAACTAACAGTTAGCTCGTTTCTGAGGAAGATTATGAAGTCATTATCATTATTAGTCACTAGCGGACTTCCCGCGGTTTCACCCGCGTAGATCCCGTTCCCGTGGGAATACAGGGATAAAAAGTAGCCTATGACACTCAGCAATAATGTGGCTTTCTATTGGTGAAAGAATTTTTAAAATCGGTTCAGTAGATCCCGAGATTACCCCTTACAATTTAACAAATATACAAACACACAAACTTTACTTCTTTATAATATTAGTATAGAAGTATAGATTAGTGGTTTTTCTTGTTAGACCGTAATGACATTTACACGTGGTGCTATGTAGTAGTTATTTTAAGTTAATATCACAAACATTTTTTTTTTGCTGTTGTCGTTGGTCTAGTGTTCGCAAGCGTGACTGCTGAAGTTGAGGTCCTGGGTTCGATTCCCGGGTCGGGCATATTGTTATTCCATAAGGAATTTCTCAGTAGCAGTCACGGCGTTTGGATTGGTCCACCCGGTTGATGGCAATGGGCGCGCCCCGACTTAAACATAATTGGTGAAATGTGAATTTGCCTACTGCCTTCGCCTTCGGGGGTTACATGCATGATGTTATGTTATGTAGAGTGCGATCAAATTATCTTGGCAGGTCTGAACATAGGCTCTGCGAACTTTTACGCATGTAAACTTGTGAAGAAAACTGTTATTGCCAGATAAACCAATACATAAACGATCAGAAAATATCTAATTTAAACAGTGAGAAATACAAATAAAATAAATATCATAACACTTTTATACATTAGTTGTAACAAAATGACCTGCACGAAGTTCGGAGCTGCCAAGATAATTTGATCGCACTGTAGTTTCGCTTGTTAGTCATAGTAGTGCCCTTTTAGCACCCAACAAATGTTTTTGTTGTCTATGACACACTTCTCTAATCACTATGCCAGTTGTATCTGGTAAATGGTATATTATTCTAGGCAGAAAACGAAATGTGAGGCTAACCAACCTGTATTGCAAGTGCTTTGAGTGTATTATCGTGTGGCTGAAATTCTCAAAGAAATAAAGAGTTGCATCGTCCCTCACCTATAAATTATATCTACGATATGCATCGATACGATTTGCATGTTATCATGCAAGCGACCCACTGATGCATTAACGAGTGCGTATGGAATGTGTTAACTTTATGTGCACGGTTTTTTGCGAGTGCTGTTGCATAGATATAGATATATGTAAAAGTTTTCGGTGAGTTTTTAGAATGATATAAACATTGATATGTATTTCGAGACTAAAAAACTTTATGTACACTCCTCACTTTATGGACATTCCTGGTGTCGAAGTTTTCACCCAGATATGTATGAGAGGAATGTTGTGAGAAAATTTAAAGGATAAGGCTTCTTCCTCAAATATCCCGGAATGTACTTCTGAATGTCAAATTTTCTGCGACAGACACAGACATAAAATGATTTAGTCATAATTCACTTAGGTGGAAGAGGCTGCCCTTCCAATAATTTAGTTGGCATCCAGCAGGTGATTCGACTGAATCTCAATCATCATCAGCCTATAATTGTTCCCACTGCAGGGACTCAGGCCTCCTCTCTAGGAGAGGGATGGGCTATAATCTACCACGCGGGCCCAGTGCGGATTGGTAGATGTCGCATATCTTCGAATTTTTGGTTCTAAGACATGCCGGTTTCCTCACGATGTTTTCCTTCACCGTTTTGAGAGCAGTGGTGATGAAATAAATTACACAAAGTAATGCGCCTGCCTGGGTTCGAACCCACGGCCAACTGTTCGTAAGTCGGGGCCGCCACCACTGGGCCAATCATCCCAGAGATTCCAATATCATTAATGATGGATCCCATCCATCCATCATTAATGATATTGGAATCTCAATATCATTAATGATTTAATAAATGTATTACTGCCATCCTCCCCTAAACAGTGCCTGTAGTGTATTTCGCCGGTTATGGTTCAGTTTAATTTTATTTATTACTAGCGACCCGACCCGGCTTCGCACGAAAGCATTTATTCTACACATAAACCTTCCTCTTGAATCACTTTATCTTTAAAAAGATGAAAGATGTGTCCTACTGCAGGGCAAATGCCTCCCTTTGGGGGGTCGGAGGCTGTTTGGGACTAATCCTTTTAATAAGATTCTAGTTCGTCACACCATCTCCTTCTGAGCTACCACGTCGCCTGGTTGTTGTTGTTCAGAACCCAAAGTTTGTGATTATTAATTTGGCGGCTTGGTTGCAAACCTCTTAATGACGTTGCAATGTTATTTACTTTGACTATGTTATAACGCTCTTATGTTTCTAATTCCAGTGTTACCTGGGCGACGCCTTCCGCTGCGCAACGTGCCCGTACCTCGGCATGCCAGCCTTCAAACCCGGCGAGAAAGTGAAGCTCGATCTCAAGTCAGATATATGAACAATCTCAGTTGTAGCTCTCAGACTCCAGTGTGCTAGGTAATAGTATGTATTCCAAGTTGTGATTCTATTCTATGCTTTCAATAAAATTTATAAGTCGATTTTGTCATTTGATTTTTTGTCTCTCTCTCTTTCTGGGGGTATGATTTAGATTTAGTGTATTTACTAATTAATAGTTTGAATGGTATTTTAGTTTTGTTAGTATAGATTCAGTCTGTAGAAGTAGTCTTTGATACACGTTTTCTGAAAGACCGATTCATAACTGCTCTACTGTTCAATTGTAAAAACCAACATCCAACCAAAAACTGACTTTAAACAATAAAGAATCTATCAGCTTCTTTTTGTTGAGTAGTCTTTCAGAAACCGGATGTAGATAGTTTCTTAGAACTTTTTTGCTTAAACTTTTTATAAATTCGGTGTCTTGGAAATCTTGGATACAGTTGAGCGACACTATTGGCATCAAGTTTTTGTTAACAGTAGCGTTTTTTAATCTTTGCTTCTCTTTAATTAGATGACAAAGAATGTTGTAAACTTAATTAATAGGCAAATGAAATAAAACAAACGTATAGCAAATTTTCAATTATACATATTTTCTCTTCTTTTTACAAACAGTTAACTTATTTAACATATTTCGATCTATAACATTTTCATTTACAATAAATCTGAATAGAAGTCATTCCGCTATACAATAAAATATACATATATATTTTGCGATATCTGTCTTAGAATAACAATTTTTATAGTTATTTATCTATTTATTTAAATGACACAACATTTCCTGTTCTCTACAGTACGCTATTACATTGGAAAGTGTACAATACTTGGTACAAATTTGGTTCTGAAAGTTCCATGGATAAAATATATTTATGTTCCCGATTGTATTACTTTCCACAATAAGATAACTATTTTTTCTTTTTTTTTATGGGATATCGTTGAAATGTTTGAACAACAGCTCCAACTAAGCAATATCAGTGGAATACTAAAATATTGAAAATCTGTTAAGGATGGCACAATCTTTTGTGTCAAGTAATGTTCCATTAGTGAGGGCACTGTCTACTCACATACGGTCTATGTGACCATTACTGGCCTTGCCTGACATTGGCAACGTCAACATAATATTATGAATCTCTTCAATACATTTATTATCTATTGTCACTATATCTGTAACACCTAAATATCGTTCAATCACATTAAAATAGACGCGACTCGCACACATAAACGTTCTTAGTAAAGTCTTGGAAGAAACAGAAGGTGATATCTAGATATTTATAAAAGTCTGTAAACGGAAGAAATTGCCATCTTAAAACTAACGATTGTTTACAACTTGGATAATAATAATATAGCTGATGTCAGTCTTTTGGCATTTTCCGTGGCTTTTGAATCGATGTTGATGTTTTTAGCGAATGGAATAGACAATAAGTTTCTATAGACAGTATACCCGATCATCGACATCGATCCCCGATTGCTAGCGAGTCTGTAAAAGACTTTGATTTGTAAAAAACTCTCGTTGGAAGGCATTGAATTGGAATAGATTTTTGCTTTGTTAGCCCGTTGTAAACAATCATTCATTTTAGAAATGTCAGCCTCTAGTTTACGTATAGGGAATATCTCTGACGGAATCCAACGCACTGCAAACAACATTTTGCATATTGTCTAGTTAATACATTTTACAACAAACATCGATGCACATAATAAGTTGTTGGTAAATATTATACACCTTAATCATGTAGCATATAATCTTGTAACAAGTGCTGACTGAATATTTATCTACATATAACGATATTTTAACGTATAATTGACTCACTAAATCTACTAGGAGGCGCGGAAGAACATCGATTGTGCCAATGTTATACAATGGATTGGCAAATATTACAACAAAGTGTTCCTTAACAAAATTTTCTTTATAATATCAATCATGATTGTGCCTGATTACGTCCACAGAAGTAATATATAGCACCTTTTTGAAATTAAATTAATACTTTCTGAATTTGGATTTTGGGAAATAATACTTTTTGTAACAAATTTTGTACTAAATGATTGTCCAGCTTGTTGATAGCGGAGCTTTCTTAGTTTTACGACGGAACGAGCTCGCGCCCACAAATAAATGCTCCTATCTCATAATTGAAGTAATATCTTCAAAGAAACTACTATCCCACAACATTCAGTAAAGCGTCCCAGTCTTTTCAAAAGTTTATTTTCATCAAATTGAGATCTTGTTTAGACTTGTATGCGACCACTGGCTCGCGTGACGTCACACGCCCGTCGCGCCGCCGCCGCCGCGAGACACTAGTCTTATAGTTTGTGAGGTAGGCTTAGTCATGATCTAATGAAAGCGCCTTGTTAGAAAATACCGATTAATAAAATGAGATCTTTCATTACAATTACAAATATTAATATAAAGACGATAAAACTAGAATTACATACATTATACAACAAATTATTAACTTTTGTACAACACCCTCCGTCGTCAATGAGGTGTCCGTATTCTATGGTCGTCGTTATCGTTTAACACAATTTTGATTAATACCACGTAGCATGCGGTACAGCGGTACAATGAAACCAACCTCGCAGTACTCGCAAATACTGCACCTGCATCTATGCCCGGTCCGTATCCTTCAGTTACTGCTCAAGTGTTCACGTATCACTATCACGTGTATCCGCCGAGCGCGGGAGAACATCCATGACTCATTTACATCTGACAACGTAATTGTTCGAGATTAACTTATTATGCAAACAATATAAATATGGATCTGAATTTCAAGCAAATACGAAAATTATGTATCTTGACTTAGTATTTATATTAAATTAATTTGATTTTGATATGGCCATGCATTTGTCGTTATGTATCATAACGATATATGTTTATCAATCACAGACGCTACTTGTTATGTTTGTTTTCCGTTTTAGTTTTTCGGCGTTTTATTTTTGAGTATACAACTATACATTTTCTTACCAATAACGCACTTATTTGTCTAAAACATATATTTCTTTTATTCAAGCTTCATACCTACTCTGACCAATAACTACAAAATATCACAGACTGTGTGTTTATTATGTATACATCTTCTCATAGAAAAGTTATGTGTATCACACATGGACGTCAAAAGCTAAATAGATGACACATTAACCATGATCATTATACATATTTCATTTTTATTTTACAATATATACTTATCAATTATCAACATTTATATTAGATCAAATTATTTGTCAGAAGAGTTTGCCAGCACAGTTCAGCGAAGCGATCGCCACGCGAGCTCGCTCGTACGCACCGTACGCACTGTACGTACGCGTCGTACGCACTGTACGCGGCGCTCGTGCGACACGACAATTACATCGTCATGGATATGTCTGCAGTCACAACCATCGGAGGAGAATGGAACTCTGACATGACTGCGTCCGTTACAAACATAATCATTCAGAATACTCGTATAGAAATAAATCAGTCGAGATTTAAGCACACGTCAGCCCATTACTACTAGCTACTATCTAACATTCATTGTACCTTTTATTTTGTTTCCTATATGCACTGCCACGTGTCTCACTAGACTGGCGATAAAATCTCATTGGTTATCACAATATCTAACCTACTTTAAGATCTGGTACAAACTTACACATTGTTATTTTTGTGCTCATTATTTAAAAAATGTTTAACTCCATGGTTGTGGAATATAAAATTATAATATTGTTTAAGGTTTTCGTGTAAGTATGTCTAAAGCGTTTTACTTTGTATGCCGTATCTTGTAATGTATCTTCGTGTACCATAGAGGAGCGAGAAGTGAGAACTTCTCTTTGTGACACGTTGGTTAGTCATGGAGCGTACCGTTTAACTTCGACCTAAGTTACATACATATTTACAACATCGTACACGAACGCGTACAGAAGCACCCGACAGTAAAAAGCACCTAGAGTTCCCCAATAGAATTTCATAAGCGTACTATTATGGACTGTCGATCGCTGCAGAAACCGCGCAAATTAACATTTAACAATAGTGCATGCCGCGACATGCAACCGAACTCACTGGGGCCGTTTATTATCTATCTACAACGTTCCTTCCGAAGAAGTCATCCTTTTAACACTTGTCCATCGTTCACTAACAGTTCAGCAGGCTCGGTACACAGAACAACGAAACTGAGTCAGAAACGAGTAGCGAGTTGCAACGATCACAACACTATCAAGACAGTTCCTCCAGTCCTCCAAGTATACGGATACGAAGGCGAGGTTCGTTTCAGCGTTTCTTGAGTGGAGGGGGGTTGTCCTCGCAGACGTCTGAGGCGGACCAACGACGTTTGCGTGCGTCCTCCTTCACGCTGAGGTTCTCGGGGTGCGTCTGTGGGGGCGCGGGGGGCGCGGGCGTGTGTCTGCGCGGCACCAGCGACACGCACACGTCGCCCACCTGCAGCCGCTGCACGCGCAGCCCGTACTGCGCCAGCGTGCGCTCGGGCTTGCACGACGCCCAGCCGCGCCCGTACACGAAGAACGGGTGCTCCACCGTGGATTCCAGCTCCACCTGCAATTATTAAGGTTCTAGTTATTAACAGTGCTTGTATAAGAGTCCGTAGAATGCGCTTTTTAAGCCATATTGTATTGCTTTTACTGGGCCTAAACTGCTTTAGATTTGCTCTGACTTGACTGTCCAGGCTTTCTTTTTTTTTTTGCTTACTTTCTGGGAAAGGAGCGTTTTTTCATTAATGTGTAGTTTTCAATGATCTCAATGGCTTTTGACCAAGCAGTTAGTACCTGTGAGCGGTTCCTATCATAGGTGAGCGTGAGGGCGAGCCTATCACCGCGCTCGTCGAGCCGCAGCAGCGTACACTGCGTCAGCGCCAGTTCGCTGCGGTCGGCGCTCATCACGAAGTCCTCCGTGCGCATCTCCTCCACGCGCCGCAGAGACCCGTCCTCCAGCCGGATGAGCGCGCCGCGGCAGAAGTACGGCGCCGGCGCACCCCGTTCCGGTGACGTGGGGGGCTCCTGGAAATATTGACAACTTTGGTGAGTTCATGGTCTACTATGTTTTATCTACGTAGGTACGTACGTTATCTACATGCATAAATATTCCGATTGTACGATTCCTTTTTGATCAAGTGAATTCTGTCTAGCCTTATGGAATGCCTGCTTACATTTGCTTTTTAAGAAAGGATATAAAAACAAGTTTTTTGCTTTACTATTCTGCTGCAGCTTAATTTGATTAGTAGTTATAAATGAAGTTTGAGTATTACCTCTCTGGGTGGTGGCGGCTGGGGCGCGGACACAGGTGGCGAGTGCGGCGCAGGCGCCGGTGGCACGAAGCCGGACGTGGCGCGCGGCCGCAGCGGGTAGTTGGACGGCGGCTGCGGCGGCGCACGCGTCCGGTACAGGTAGGACGCGTACGTCGGGTGCGGCAGGAACGGGTACGCGCCCGGCACCGACGAGAACGGGGCAGACGGTGCGGGGGGCGCGGGCATCACGTCCCGCGGCCGCCGGGGAGCGTACCGCGCGTACGGCCGCGGCGGCGGCGCCAGGAACTCGGGCGTCATGCCGACCGGCGGCGGCGGGTACAGGTTCAGCTGCCCGAGCTGCCCCAGCTGGGCCAGCGCCTCGCTGGGGAGACTCGCTGAGATCATCGGACGGGCTGGAAATAACAAAACAACTCTGTTAGCCATTTATAGTCACAACAATTATCGTTAACAACAAAATTGGCAAAAGATGGCGCTCAATTGAATAACATTCTCATGTCAACATATTTCTTGTCGAGTGCGGGATAATTGCTACAGATCATAGTATGGGACACATATTACTACAAACACATTAAATCACTGATTAATAACGAACGAGATCACTGCAAGAAGCTCCCTGTCTTCACTCGCGGCGAGTAGTTACGTCCAGCATCTGCGTTAGATCGAGTGTTTAGTATCGCGACAAGATAAGAATGTGGAGCGGCCGACGTCAACATTATAAATAGATTTTATTCACGTACATAAAAGTTAGTAATTCAGTGTGCACGCCACATGACGTGGAGTAGTCTGTCGTATAAACACGGCTTTTGTTCTATTTTTAGGGTACGGTCTACCATACACATAAAACGATCTTTGTTGCTTTATCGTCGCCACTACGCGCTATCCGGAGCAGCTCCAACTGGACTGGCGTGCAACAAACGCCGCAAGTGATAAATTATTGTTGCTTCATATACTAACTTGCACATTACTGTTACATTTTATTGTAGCTGTCTGCGATAAATTTATCCAATGAAACGGGCGTTTAAGTTACCTAAATATTGTAAAACTGAACGAGCTATGTCTCGACTGGCCTTTTCAGCCAGTTATCTGGTTCTTGGAAACAAAGGAAACGTCTTTGTTTCCTTTTGATACTTATTTATTAATTTGTTATTTTCATTGGGCTTGTTCAGTGACGTAATTCAATTTTATGCGGCAGTTATTATTTTAGGATCTGTCTGAAAATTATAGCACTTACGGAAAAGCGCAACAAACCTTAAATAAGTATTTAGTTTAAGAATTAGTAATAGAGAAGAGTAGTCACTCAATAGACCAGGCCCTCTATAGTCTCTAAAAACGAAGTACCAATACCGCATTGTAGATACATTATTTCTAAATTTTACAGCCAAACGTTAGCACAAGGTTATCTCAAGCCGATACAAACGGCTTCTCGGTTGTTTCGTTACTTATCACTATTACATGAAACACGTGTACGCGAGTAAATATTTTTCTACTTTGTTTGATTTTTCTCTACTACCTACGGCTATTTGTTTCGTAACGTTACGTTAACGTTCATGTAATCAGTCGACGTTCGTAACGTAAATCTTTTAAAATATTAAGATAAACATATGAAGAAGTGCCTATTCTCATATATTATTATTGCAGCATATAGTGATATAGTGGTCGGTCAAATGATACGTTGCGTGGATGGTGATGGATCATTAATTTTGTTTGCATGAAAAGAACTGGCGTTTATAAAGTAGCTACGTGTTCTCTTATGTTTTCTAAATAGAAATATTATTCACTAAGTACTATATATATCCAATAATAAGTGGTAAGAAAATAAGTTGAAGCTGAGAGGGTCGCCAGCATTCTTGTGCGTGTTAGTACTGCAGGCGATAATTTGAAGAACAAAGAATGCGCCGACGCACCTGCGCAAACAATAAGCTCTTTTCCAGTTAGCACTCCTCTCTCTGTAGGGGATGACTAGCGCTCAGCCTATACATTATGTCGATGAAAAAACTTGTTAACGATGAACTCGGTGGAACGTGCTGTCACGCACACTATACTTCAGAAAAAAAAACGTTAAAACGAAGTTCATTTTTTTGTCCAGCAACCTGCTGATAGACCATTTTGGTGTTACAGAAAACCTTTTCATAATGAATCACAGTAGGTACTAAATACACCACGTAGGTAACTATTTTCAGCTGCAATCTAAACGTTACATAATGCTCGATAAAAGCCGTCAAAAGATGTGAAACTCGATAGGTATCGAAACATTACACAAGCCTAGGCTTTCTAGACTTAGTCACGAACCTTTCATGACCTTGTTGGCTGTGTAAAACTGTTTCAGGCAGCCTGAAGAAATGCTAGTCATGCCTCAAGGAAAATATAGCTCATTTTGTAAAGTACAGCAATGACATAACTAATTGTTTCTTAAGGAAACATCGCAGAGATAGGTATCAGACTGCAACTCCTTCATCTTTCCTTATCTGGTTTCATGGAAAATCAAGAAAGAATATCTGAATACATTAAGGCTTTGCATTATCGCATTCCCGGCTGATTCAGTCACAACGTAATGTGTGCAAAATTACAATCATACTGTATTTAATTTTGTTACGTAATAGTAAAAACCGTGAAGATTCAACACATGGCACACACAGAAATAACGTTTGTGTTTAAAGTTAAATTTCGCAAACGAGGAAACAAGATCGCACACATTGTTTGAGACTGTGACTCACAAAAACAATAAGAGATGGTGTGTCGTGACTAAGGCTTTAAAAATTCAAGTCAATTAGCTAGCTCTCAGCCACGGTTGAGTGTTGGACTGTCGGCAACCCCGCACGATGCGCCGCGGCGCTACCTAACTCGATAGCTGACTACTATTTTATTATTCTTGTTTTTAACAGAAAGCAGCAACTAAAAACTAGATTGGACGGTACACCGATGATGGCCAGCTACCTAATTACATAACTAATCACGGTTGCTTGGTGCTAAACATAACAATATTTAAGGTCACGTTGTCAATGATATAACTCATTAAAAAACTCGAGATTTATTTCTCACCTTTTATTTAAATGGCCGAGTGAACGGTGATTTATCAAACAGTAGTATGTATGTGTGTGTGTTCCGTGTGGTGTCGGACGTAAAGAATAGCACCATCCCATATCTTCCCGTGGGTGTCGTAAGAGGCGACTAAGGGACTTACCAGAGAATGGGCAGCAGCGTTCTCTGTGTCTTTGTAACAACCATACTGCGATCGCCAACCCGCCTGCCAAGCGTGGCGATTATGGCAAACCCCCCCAAAAATGCCTGGGGGAGGCCTATGTCCAGCAGTGGACGTCTTTTGGCTGAAATGATGATGATGAGTATGTATGTGTACGACTGTACGGTGACCTTTAAATAGTTCCAAAGCCCAAAATACATAAAATAGATTTGATCATTGGGATATAATGGAATGCTAGTATAAATAAATAAAGAACGTTCTAATTTAGTGTGTTTGTGGCGCGCTGTCTGTCGGTGTGATCGTATCGGCGCGCGGCGTAGGCGCGGGCGCAAGCAGCAAGGCCGCGGGTTCGCCGGCCGCGCGGTAAAAAACCTCGTATGAATGGCGAGCCAAATTCGCGAGCGATCTCGGCGGAAGCGCTTACATCACGCGCTCAACATGGCCGCCGTAACGCTCAACTAATTATTATTTGTTAAAATATTTGACAACCACTTATTTGCTTTTTTGTTTGAACAGTCGCAAATGGAGCAAGATTGCGCCTTATTTGAGACTTTTGTTTGTATGACAGGCATACAACGACGGCATTGATCTAAGATTTGGTTTTTCCAATTGCTGCGTGTAAGTAAATAACCTGTTATTAGAATGGATCTCTCAAATATAGAAAGAAGTAAATCAAGTTGTGCGGCTCTAGAGCCACGTCTACAACATCAAAAGACAAACAGTAGCAAACCACTCTCGAGATTTTACGGCAATTTATAAATACGCGGAAAGTTACGAGAGTATCGTTTATAAAGTAGCATAATAACACTATGGTGTCATTAGGCGGCGTGGCGGGTGGCTGGTGGCAGCCAGGGCGGGCGGCGGGCGGTCGATAGGGCGCCGCCCGTAACCCACTTCCGACGCCCCTGACCTTGCCGCCGCCATTCACGCCGCGTCTTACAGCGGCCGCCATACCCCCCTCGCTTTCCCCTCCCTGCCCCTCCCTAGCGGCGACCCGTTCACCCCCCTAACACCCCCCTTTCCCCTTCACCCACCGTCACGCACACCGCCTGCTGAAACTTACAAATGGTCGGATTATTTTGACTTTACGCTTGATTCGGCTCGCTGGGATGTTTATCAAACATCTGTTTATGCCGAGTAAGTTTTATCAGAACTTTGGTAATCTTGAATCGAAATGTTCAGGAAAATAAACACAATTATGTTGATATTAGTAAGAACTTAAGTGATGCTGCGGTAACTTCTTGTAAACAATAGTACTAATCAGGCTACACCTACAGACCCTGTTGTTTAACAATAATAATTAGGTAAAACTTTGAAGAATTTGTAAACTAATCATGAGATTTTCAATGGGAAGACATTTTATTTCCAAAGTTGATCAAAATAAATCGTAGCAACTGGCATTGGAGCGTATCACTTGAATGAATTAATATTATCAGTAGGTAGAGTTCTATCTGTTTCATGTTTATATTGTGTCATACAAAGCAGACATGTTTGCATAAGTTATTAAATTAATTGTACAGGAGCAGTGTCCAATCGGCGGGAATGCTATAATATGATATGAAGCACACCTGTTCTGGCCAGCTGTCACAAACATTACAACTAGGGCTGCCACTGCTGCCAGACGTGTGTTCTGATTACGTAATGTCTGCTGCCTCAAATATCAGGGATTTATTCGTCATTAAGTCCACAGCAACAGTCGGGATAATCTCTAATGAAAAAGAAAATATTTACGAGAAACAATTTCATCATTTTCTTGCCCTTATCTCAATTCATTTGGGGTCGGCGCAGTATGTCTTCCTCTTCCATACTCTCTGTTTCTCGTCATCTCATGAGACGCCTTGCCACATCATTCTTAACACAGTCCATCCATCGTTTCTTTGGTCTTCCATTTCTTTTTATTGAATTCGAATCTGGTTATACACAACCAACTGGCATGTTTTTTTGAAAAATTACCTCGACCATAAGCTGCGGAGCTCGGTTAAAGTGAAGTCTACAAGTCTTAGGTAACCCTATTACCCTTGAATAGAAAACAAGCCAACCCTAAGCAATGTAGCGAGTCGACATGCAAACGTTACATATAATCGGTAATTACGTACATATGTAGGTATACGATAAGCATTACTTGGCGCGGTGTGAACTCAAGAATAAACTGTTAATTATATCGAGACCACGTATTGTTGCGAACCAATGCGTTTATCAGCACGAATCAATTCAGATTTCAATATGAAGTTCTATTCAGGATTGTGAGAAGATAGAAGAAGATAGACGGTTTTAAAGTAGGGTGTGTGATTTTCAGTTTATCGCTTTATATTAAAACCAGTTACTGTGTTAGTTTGATAATGGCCCAGTAGGTAAAAGTTCTCTCTTCAGAATTGATCCCATCCAAAACTTCCTTCCTTAAGGCTAAATATTTAATTGGCAGGTGTAGCAATTTTCCTATACTCTATATCTACTGCTAATTCTTTTAGCTTCGAAGTAGTCTTTTCTTGTGTTTTTCTCTAGCTTGTCATGTTCATCTTGCTTCCAGAGTGGACTGATTTGGTCAATGCAACATGCATCACTTTATGTATTAATGTCCAATCCCGAACTGTCCCGAAGTAGCAATTGCCTCACTTATCCTGAAAGGTTATGACAATTTATAAGGATCAGTTCGGTCGATCTCCTCAATTTGTGACCTTACAAACCAGGATCTCTGGTCTTTTAATTTGTTTGCAAGGTTCCTTGGTTACATCGGCTGTGATTATTAGCGAGAACCCCTTTAAACAGATGCTGTCTGCAGGAATTTAAGAGCAAACTTCAAGGGCTATTAATGATTGTGTGGTTTGTCAATGTGGCAGGCAGTTTCAAATCTGCGATAGTTTAAATTGACATAAGTCTGCAGTACGTGGTCATACATGTTATTAATCTTATCTGTCCAATTAATATTTCCTATGATAACATCAATTGTGGAGCAATTGCACGCTCTGTACATGTGCGTCCTATTGACAAACAAAAACGTGAATTGACGTTTACACTCACCATTAACTCAAGTGATAGGTAACTTCTTTATCAGTCACTGCGTTACGTAACGTATTGAGAATTATGTGCGGTATTAGCATCCATTAGTTTAGTCAAACACAACACACATGATTGACGTCAATGTGGCTATTGTAAATTAAATATAACTAAATTAAATCAGACCGGTTGCTAGCCGAGTTTTGAGTTCAATTTCAAAAGATCTTTCAATGATTTCACGGCTTAAACCGTATCTATCTTGTCCATAAAATAAAGTGGCTATTACATCAACAAAAAATGTTATTTTATTTTGTTCTCTGCGTTCTTATAGTTGCACCGAGGTGTTAGATTTGTGTTCAGAAAATGAATTTGTACGCGCGCATCAGTATTTCTTTTACAATGTACCTAGTAGTGTATCGAGCGAAGACTTAAATATTTACATTTCAACGTTTATGTTTAACCCAAGAAAAGCACATTAACTCAGATCACTCACCACCACATTTGCATGTGCAAAGTGATATAAAAAGTGAGTACTTACTCTGAAAGAAGATTTCAATACTGACAAACAAAGTATATTTTTGCACGTGCCCCTGTTCCAGTCGATGTTTATTAGATGAACATCGTTAAGCCCCTATGTGCTAGATCTCAGACATGTCTTGAAAATTATGAAAATAAATGCATCATGTGTGTGAAAATTATTACACAGAATTAGTGGTGGCAGTGAAGTGACAACTGTGTTTCCGGCGAAATGTCAAATTCCTGAATAAAACGATGTAGGTAAAAGATTCAGTGCCACCTTGAAGAATTAACTGCATTCCTTTGAAAAATTATTTACACCAGCTTTTGTTTATATCAGAGGGGTGCGAATCAGTAGTGTGGTGATAAAGGGAAACAATTTATAAATGTGTACGTGATGTTGAGGTTCTATTGCGCGACCGGCGAGGCTGAATGAACCGCGCTAGTCACGCGACGCCTGTTACGTAAAGCCGAGTTTCCACAATGTTACTTAGCTTACTTGTTTGCGGTAAAAAGGCAACTGACGTGTTAATTGCATTGCAGTATTGCTAATTATAATATTAACTTGCATTTTGATTTGTATCGAGAAACCGGCTCCGGTATGTTAAGGACAGTCTGTATTTCGAGTTTCGTTTGCAGTATCGCACGTGTATGTACTCACTTGTGGTTATAACAAATTGGAAGCAAAAACTGCAGGTCAATGTATTATTAATTTACAAGCAAAAGATGGGTATAGCTTCGTCTGAGCGGTTAACTGCAGTACAAAATACGATTTATGTAATCGTATATTCACGATTGTTCTCAAAGAATAAGAAGCCATTTCGTGATATAAAAGGCAATCTGCAGTGAATACCAACCTGTGCTGTACGAGATCACTTTAATAATGACAAGGTGGTGAACTAAATTATCCCGCGTAATTGCCGGTTCTGATGGCCACGGTTTGCGTCGAACCTAAAAGGAGGCGGTATATTCGTTTAAACGACCAATTTGGAGTCCAACAACAGTTTTATTGAGTGTATCACGCAATAGGAGAGCCGAGGCAAACAACCCCGCCTACACTCGCGACTCACGACGTTACACCGACAGACTTCTATTATTTACATACACGTCAGGGTTGCCAAATAATAAAAAACGTAAATATCGTTCATTATGCGATGGAATGGAAGTAATATTCAAAAATACAATTTTAGCATTGAATATATTCTCATTCATGTCAGAATTATTTAATCAGCAAGGTTGGGTGATGCAGTGGGGAATGTTTGAGGCAGACGATGACGATAATATTTGCGAATGTTTTCCTCAAAGTGATAGAGACGGAAGTTGAGGAATGTTAACCGCTGGCAACCCTGTGAGTGTCCATTATTGTTAAGTTGCGGCGACCGTCGCCCACGCGGGCACAACGACGAAGTGGTGTTAATGTGTGCGCCACCTGTGTGCACAGGCGCCATCAATGTGCCAAGCGGATTGTAAGAAAATCTAGCGCTGATTAATTTGTATTTGTAAAGATAGTTTCATTCAATTACCTATCGTTCATGTTCTCGAGATAGAGATGCCGAACTCTACAGCTTAGCTTACCTACAACTTACAGTGTTGGCCACTCAGCAAAAGGACATTTAGTAAGGGAAATTATACCTACTTTTATTTTCTGTTTACGGGAAAGATTATGCTTGCGAAACAATAAGAATTATTCCCGGATTTGAAGTCTCTGGAATTGGAAGGAATTGGTGCCTTGGGGGTTTTGTACATGATAATATCTTTTTAGAAGGAAAGTAGCTTGCGGCCAATTTTTTCGTGGGTCATTTAAATTTCAAAGAAACTATTTGGCGTAAATATCGCATCGAATGACTGCAGCATTAGCATTAATTAGCGAGTCCAACGACCGCTGTCGAACTATGTATTACAGTTTTCTTACGATTCTAGTTAATTGCAGTGACATTGTGACACTACAGAACTTCACAATAATTTACATTCATTATTGTATGAAGAAAATGTGTCGGTACAACTGTATAAAAAATACTAACTTTTGCATGGAATCACGGGTTTATATGAATGTATCAAGCGATTTGTTCATGACCGATATTCAAATTAATGAGGTGATCAGTGTACATTTTTGGTCCATTAACTGTTTCTGAATTATTTACTCTTAAAGTTTTGACATCATTTTATTGTGAATTCAATATGGAATTATTAAGAACAAAATAATGATCGATAATAGATACTTACTACCTAATAGGAATTTGTAGCTAAAATAGATGTAAATCCGTATAATATTTATAACCTGTCGTTTATAGCGCCCACGCTTTTCCAGTCGTGTGTGGAAAGAGTATTTTGTTTGGCAACACTTTTTGAATATGCTTTGACCCTCGATTTCTCTTATGCCTGCTACACACGTTACGATAAATCATAACGATCGGACGGTACAGTTTAAACTGCACAGTTTTCATAGTGCTAAAATCGGACAAACTGTGCAGTTTTTCCTCATACACACATGTAGATTTATCCTTGCAGTTTGAACTGTACCGTCTAATCGTAACGATTTATCGTAACGTGTGTAGCGGCCTTTAAACAGAGAGTATTTGTTAAAATACGGGCAGTTGTGATCATATTCATAATATTAATCAGGCAACAATATTTACTCTATTTTCTATTCATGCCTATAACAAAAACCAAATATGAGCTCGAACTAAACGGTTAATGTCAAGGAATAACACCTACACTGGATGTAAACTTAAATCTACGTATTATAAACGTTTCAAAACAAATTCTTTGAACTTTACTTGTCTCAACTATACCTACCTAATTATTTAAATTATTTTGAGGTTGGATAATTTTGTTTACAGTGACATAGCAAAATATAAAGTCGAAATCAATACCCATGGTTACGCACGAGGCGTTATGTGATACCTGAAAATGTGCATTAGTGAAATCCGTGTTCGAGGAATTTGTGGGAAAACAAAACATTGTTAAAAACGTGCGGATGGTAGGCGGTTGTCAGCTCCACCCACACCCGTTCGTCGCTAAATGGACTTTATTTTAGGCTGCATTAGATAGATATACACGGAATAGCCTTTTGAAATCCAGGTCACTTCTAATTTTAATCCCTTCTCCCTGTGCCATTTATATCGGATATTTTTAACTAGCTCAGTTAGCAACCGCAGCTTTGAGCTTTTGGCTTTAGAAATGTTGTGTTTTCCCGACTGGTGCAATAGCTCTACAATTTGGATTCATTCTAACATGTACGTGAAGTTAATCTATCCTAATTAAAAATATAAAATCTAATTAAAGTTAACTATATTTGGTACCGAACCCAAGCATCAGAGCGTTATGCACATGGTCACTTAAAGCCGCAGTAGGCGCTACTGGGCTACTGGCCCTACCTCGACTAAAATTTTCCGTTGATCCTTTATAACGGTGAAAATGAAGTAGCTGAACCGTGAAAATCTTGTACGGTTCACAGCCTACCGACACGGCCACTCGGAATAGCTTTTACATGTTACGACAAAAGTAAAAATACTTGTAGAGCCACTTTAGCCGCGGACATTGACGTGTGAAATGAGAAACAAAATTAAAATAATCACGCCTTTAGGCAAGCTTGATGGATTCTCATCTCACACAAAGGAAATTTAAGTAGATAGGTACAGTTGTCTACTGATTAATGTCTTGATAAATACAATGAGCACTGTCAGAAAATGAATTTCTGAATCAGAGGCGGCGACGTGGTTGAAACACTCGCTGTCGTCTCAATTATTTGAGCAATGAGCATTTTGAGCAATTTAAAATAGCGTAATATTGGTTTAGTATGGAAATATCTGTAGGTACCCACTTCACGGAATAACGATAATTAATTAATTACTGTAACTTGTTTATGAATGATAAAATATTTTGTTTCGTAAATAGTGAAATGTAGTACCTATCTAATTATATAACTTTAAGTCACGCGTTTCATGATTGGACTTTATCTTATCTGGTATTCAACGATTTTAGCAATAATAAAATGGTAAAGGTCGTCCACTTATTCGTGTGTTAGTCGGAACCGCGAGTCGCAGATTAAATAGGAATAGACATTAGAGGACAATGTGAAGGCCACGAAATGCTGTTCGTTTAAAATAAAGTTGATTCATTTCACGAGTTATTCGGCGTTAAAATCGGTGTAATCAATCATCGGGGTGTGAGTGACGTAATCGGCGCTCTCCCGTCTCCTCGGCCGGTTTGATGGAGCGCTTATAGGTGCCATAGTACTATGGCGGATATAATAAGCCGTAGCACACCTCACGTCCTCTGATTCCCAATAATTATGCCACGTGGACAGGATATACCTGGCAACTATGGTGATGTCGCTTGCCGTTTAGATAATATAATTTTCCATTGAAAATTGACCTAAATTTTTCCAATGGCTCTAATCTATTGTTGAACTCACAGAAACTCTTATCCTTTATTTATTTTTAAAGTAGAAGTAGTTATTTGTGTCATGAATGGATATTGATATTGGTTGCGATTGATTTATAAGTATTCCCATTGAAAAGTATGCTTAATGAATATCTTATACCCACAGGTTTCGCGTTTTCAGTGAAGGCTAATGCCTGTAGCACACCTCCGCTGCGAAACAACAATTGCGAAACCGCTGCGCGAGTTTCGCTGTACAAGTTGTACAACAGTACCTACTACGGTCAACGGGCGGAGATGTAGACGGCTCCTGAGCAAATGAGCGAAATCGTGTTAGAAAGAGACAACATCATAGTCAGTTTTGTACGTTAGAGCAGGGAATTTCGCTCCTGTTTCGCCGCCAAAGAACTTACAACTCACAGCGAAACTATTGCGGTTTCGCCCTTTGAGTTTCGCAGCGGAGGTGTGCTACAGGCATGAAGGTAATTCAATTGGAAAAATAGATAAGATGGTTTAAAGTTAAATAGAAGTCCGGATATTTATTCACTGAAAAGTTTTTCAGTAGGTACTGCAGTTTATTCTATGGTCTCTTTGCCAAATGAATATTTTTAGTTTTGCCTTCCCTGTTTAGATTGTGAATTTGCGATCAGCCCATGAATTGTATGGCATATAATAATATATTATTTATCAGCAAATATTATCCCCGTAGGTTAATTGGGGCCATATTTAAAAGGAAATCAAGCGATTAAACTGCTATATTTGGGGATAAACCGTTTAAGTTAATACCTAACAAACAAACGTTTTCCTCTTTTACGATAAAATTATATATTAAATGAGTACCTATTGCTTATTAGATTTAGGTTGGTACCAACATAACTAGTAAGTAATAGTACATATTAGGGCAAAAAGGGAACATATTGATAATGAACCAAATAATAATACTTATTTAATTACTCATACCACTAACGTCGTAACTTTCATAATAAGGGTAGTTACTACTGTGTTGATAAGTTATTTTTTCAAGTATTTTGCCTAAGAGTTTGTAATAAGCAGTTTGTATAATACGTCCATGCATTTTACAGATCTGCCATATTCACCTGTCAGCAGTCAGTCGTTACAAAAGAGTCTGTAACTTTAGGTACACTTTAGGTTTACAAAATACAGTAAACATACAGAAATTGCGATCGTTAATTTACCAGAGTTATTTCCTCTCACAATGTCGCAAATATCGTGTCCGGTTGCCAAACACTTTCGGATAATAAACACGCTTATCCGAGAATAGCGGACATCAATCAAAGAGTCGCGTCAATGCTCAATAGACAGTGTTTGTGCCAAAGTGCCAAGTGCTTTCCCCTGGCGCGCGCTGGCAGCCCGGCAGCCAGCCAGCATAGGGGGGACGCGCGGCGCTGCTCCGTTCATTCCACACACAAATAAACAAATATTGCACACCCCTCTCTATCTAAGAGTCTGATAAACATATATTATTATATTAGTCGTGTATGCAAACATTGTGCCTCGATAATAACAATTATAGTTAATTCTGCAAAGGTCACACAGTTATCTATCACGCAGATTGTTGTGTTAATTAAAAGCTTTGTTTTATGTTTGTAACATGAATAATTGAACACCTAAAATATATGCATGATTTAACTTATGACTTGCTACCGTGCTCGGTTGGCACTGAGTAGAAAGTAAGTTGATAAATGACCCGCCTTATAAACTGTTTGCGTGTCCTATTTTGCAATATATTTGCAAACATATCGATGCTGACCTCGTGTGAACAGTTATTGCTTCTCTATTTAGATTCCATTCGTGATTGTTACACGCGTAGGCTAACGCCGCGCCGTCGTCCCTTGAATATAAAGAGCAGATCCTAGTGGTCGCGTGACTAACTTGCCAGGAGGAATTACCATCGATTGTATGCTAAGCAGCGGTGAGCTGACTGCGGCCACCATTGATCGGCCGACAGCGCGACTCCGCAGCGATAGGAACCGACGTGATTATCAAATGCCAAATTCAATTTTAATGGCCTTGTCGCCTTAAAAGTCTCGGTATACGCACCAAACATAGTGGCCATTTGTGATTGGAAAACGGAACTTATGAGTAAGTTGTGTCTATTCATCGGATAACGCATTACGTAATAGTTTATTATTGTGCTATTATGCATTTTGTGGTTTTCATTACGCTTGCAAAATGCAATGCCTGAATGAGGTTGACTTGGTAACAAAGATTGTTGACATAAACGGAATAACCTGATAAACACGTGTCTCAAATGGACTTTCAACTTTTTACGCTCAACTCGACGTAGGAGAAATTTCGAGAAGTTTTCTTTGAACTTGATATCGATTAGGTTTCGCTTGAGGACTCTACATTGGACTTATTCATGGTCCCAGCACGTTTCATTAACTATTTTATTATTTGCAAATAATTTAGCAACTTAGAAACTGGGATCCAAATGTTTAATTTAACTAAACAAACTACGTGCTTCCTAGAATATTTTCTATGAAACAACAAACAAATAGATAGTCGTTTCGGTACCAATGTTCTTTTTAAAACGAATTTGCATAGTTAGTGAGTACGAGGTCACGCGCATATCAGCCACATATCGGTGTAAGCTTTCAATAATTCAGCTCGAAGACGAGCCAAGGTTAAATGAAAGTTACATTTGATTGATTCCGCGTTGAGAGAAAAACATTTTCATACATTTATTTTTAAACAAAGTGTAGGTACGTAATAATATGTTAATGTAACGAATCACTCTGTTTTTCAACCGTTACCAATTTATCTGTAGAAAAAATAAATACTGTTATCAATGTTTATAAGTTCGTCTTTATTAAAATAGATCTTCTAAAGGCACGTGTAGGGACTTATTTTGACAACACAATATAACAATAAGAATATGTCAATGCAAAAATACAAACATATATTATGTTTTATTTGGCGAATATTCTGGAAAATTCCAAACTTAGAAGGTCCTTGCCCCTTGGTAACGTTATATCAGTAATAAACTCCTGATTTGATGCTCCGATATTTTGCCATTTACAGTATCGAGGTACCTACTTACAGTTGATTGAAAAACAAACAGTGTATACCCACTGAATATTAGCTCGTTATCAGTGGCATGTTTGTGCACTTCCCGGGTTAATTCGAGTGAATTCGGCCACAACGCTTAATATCACTTGGATGTTTGTGTAACCGGCATTGGGTCCGATAAGATAATTCCTATACCAGCTGTTGTTGCCAACTGGGAGTGTTATCAAGTGACCCGTGGTAAGATCATGTGACCAGGCTTCTTTGACGACGATTATTTTAGTTGACTACATTTGTTTTTATCGACGCAGTGATGGCCTAGCTACTGCAGCGTTGCGAACTTTAAACTCTGCTCAGATTGAAGGCTGCGCTACTGGAATAGTCTTGAGTATTTCAAGTTCTGCGAATCTCATCATGATAAATAGCAGCATTGTTCATTTTAATCTATTCTCTAGGTCTTTTTGTAATAACCTGTCTGCCTATCTCACAGTATTGCCTTGGTAGAAAATAATTCTTTTTTCCTTTTAATTTTCTTCGCTTTAACGTCGATGACGTTTGCATCTGCGGTGTTCAAGAGTTTATTGTGATCTCGGTTGTGTTCTAGATTTCCACTTGACGGAGTGGTCTTTTCAGATTTTGTATGTAATTAAATATTTCATTGATAAGTTGTGGCGATACCTTCGTTCACGTACACAGCACACTCGTTAACTTATTCACACACAGATTATATTGAGAATAACAAAAAAAAACCCAACCAGACCACAATCTGCACTAGAACAAGTCTATTTTGAGCAAGATATCGGTTCGTATTCTGAGTTTCTGACTAATTGCCTATAATCGCACCTTGCTGACAAAAAAAGAACAAACGCTTTAGTTGCGATGCACGGTGGTCCCGTAGAAGGTCATAGGCCTCCAATGGCAATGATTGAGCTAAGCCATGATATCTGGATCAGTTACCCACGAGTTGTCATACTACCTGTGGCTATAAATGGTTTTGCAATGTATTGTTCGCAACCATGGGGCGACGCCTGGCGCTGCCAGACCGACTGGCGCCGGCTCAGACAACAAGATGCTCACAGCCTGCGCCATCCAATTACTGATGGGCCTAATAAAGGCCATCAGGGAAGGCCAAGACCCAGCACTGACCGTACTCGACGGCCTGGCCGAGCTCACCGCCCTGTGTTTCGGCTCGGCCGCCGGGAGCGGCACTGTTGGTCACCCGCGGCCTTAGAGGTAAGGTCGCCCCCCTCCGCCGTCTCCTCTCTCGACTTTTCTAGGGCTCACGTGTCCCCCAGTCGTCGCCTAGCGTCGGTAACGGTCGCGCGTGCCGGCACACCTGCTTGCCACACGGCGGGCGCCTGTGTCCTGGCATGCGCGCCCCCTTCCCCTCCGACGCGGGGCCCCTATCGTCTTGGTGGTCGACCGTGAGCCCTCCCCGGCTGAGACTCCAGGCAAGCTGCCCCCGGCTACACACAGCTTGCCTGCACAATATGACTCTACATAAAACTCGCACCCAGTTGTGTGTCGTGTTCTAAGTTAATATAGGCACGACGCACAACTAACACAGACAGACGCCACTATACATACATAGACTCACGCGTGGGCCGCGACTGCTCGCGGTGGCACGCCACACTGGGCGGTGTTACACAGTACAATACCGCCCACACACACACGACGGCCCCTTAGTCCGGACCGCAACCGGCTAGCTCTGGAAACGGGACGGACGGGAGCCACACATCTACTGTAGGTGCGTCGTAAGTTGGCACCTCTGTCGCTGGCCGTCCTCCGCTGGGCCTCCTCCGGGTAACCGGGGGTCTCACCTGGCGGGGATGGGCCGCCGAGGTGCTGTGAAGACAGCAGTGCCGAGCAAACGGCGCTGTGGCGCGCCTACAGTCACTCGCACCGCAACCACACATATGGGCACGCACGGGCGCGTGCCCACCAAGCCTAGCCGCATTAAGGCAACAAAATGACGGGTCCCGTAGTCACGGGCCCAGGTATGGCTTCCGCGGACAGGGGGCAAATGCCCCGAGACCGCCTGCCGCGCCCCCTGGCGGGGGCGCAGCGAACTCCTCGTTCGTTCGTTCGCAACATTCCTTTTTCGGCATCAGAAGTGAACACATCTAATTAGTCATCAACCGTGTTATTACCAAGCTCAAATTTTCCTAATACGCAACGCGTGTTTTCAAGTTCCAACTTGTGTGTGACCTGTTATTTTGCAATGGACATTCATGTTACAGGTATGTATTATTAATTTACTTTACTATTTTGTATTTTCAATCCACCATTTTCTTTTTAATAGAGTGCTACGCCGCTGCATTATTTAACGTATTTATTTTAGTATTTTTTTATGTTGAAATTTTTACTTATGTTTGCATCTACTTGTGCCATTGGGTTGGATATAAAATTGTCGCTAGAAATCTCTACTACTAGACTATTTAAAATGTAGCTGCAGACACCTGCAACTGTAAGGTGCAGCCAGGGTCTACGCCGAGTGTCTGGGCCGCGTAGCACTTGCTACGAAATATGTATTGTCTTTGATCCGCAATTAACTGTCTTTTGTTTTGTTTTAGGTACTGGTATTGAGTGTTTTTTCAAAACAATGCTTGTACTAGCTAGATACATACTTGGCTATCTATTAAGGACAGCAAATTCGAACTGGAACGGTGGTGTCGAGATTTTCAAGCCCGGATACATTTGATGCCTGATGTTAAAAATTTGATTGCTGATGACTTAGAAAAAAGGTTACTAATCTTTATACAAGATTTGTAGCTATCTGGAAGCAAGTGTCTCGCCACCAAATCTTGCAATAAGCTAGTTAAACAGTTGAGGCGTGACAATACGAGGAAAATTACCCGGGTTGTCACAAACACCGACTTGATACATAGACTTTTTCTTAATTCGGATCCTTACATTTCTGGTTCAAGAATGTACCACGGAAGAAAAAGTCTATTCTATCTAAAGAGGTGTTGAATTTGTTGTCGGTATAGAATAAAATGTATATATGTATGTAGATATGAAATAAACACTAGATTTATATTATTTTAGATACAGCTCCTATTATGTAACTATTAACAAGTAAATAATATATTTTTGTCCATTTCTGTGTTTGTAGTTAGGTAATAATTCAGTATTTACTTTATTTTTACGATAAACATGTAAATATTTAAGTTTAATAGTTATTAAGTTGTAATTATTTATTTTCTTGTATTTTAGAATGTATATCATAATTGCATTATTTTTTCTGATAAAAAAGTTTTTTTAAAATTAATTCGCATATTTTCATTTTAATATAACCTAAAGTATTACAAAAAATCATAATAATAATAATTAGTATTGATAACGACAGTCATTACCTTCGCGAAACCCTATGACCGCCTCTTAGGGCGCTGAACCACTGTGCGATGGTAGGGTCGTTTCGCCGGTTTCGCGACCACCTTCAGTAGGCGACCATTTCACGTACTAAGTTTCTTTAAAACAAGATAATAGTATTTGTAGAGGTAACATAAATAAATAAAAAATCTAACGTGCTTTATAAATAATTATGAAATAAGAATTTACACAGTTTGAAACAAATGGGCTCACCCAGAACCGAAAAAATATTGCTAAAGGCGCGTTTTGATTCAGTGGTGAGAAAACGTACCTACAAAAGTTAGAAAAAAAATAGCACGGCGTGCGGCGCTCAAAGGTAAGTTTTATTACTTATTTCATGTTTTACACACAAGTTAGATGTTAATAATAATAAAATAATAATAATAAATTCATTTATTTTCTCACCACAATGTTTAAAGATATTACATAGTAATATTGTTTAGCAATTATATTAAACTCCAATATTGTGGGAGACTGGTGCCTAAGCTAGGCTAATGGCCTGTGATATAGGACACCAGGTCCCCACCCCGAATAACAATGTCAGGTCGTACTAGACTAGCCATACTCAACCTTTTTTTACCTTGGGCCGCATAATTGCTACTGTTTAATCTTGCGGGCCGCAATAATGTACCTACCTACCTACTACCTAACATGTAAAACTAGCTTTTGCCTTCGGCTCCGCCCGCGCGGCTGTTGGTTATCGATCGTGCATAGCCACAACCTCCTTTTTTTAAAGTCGGTCACAAAGTAGCCTAAGTCCTTTCCCAAGCTCTACTAGTCTATTTGAGTAACAAATTTCATCAAAATCGATTCAGTGGTTTAGGCGTCAAAGCGAAATGCTGGCACTTCACTTGGCGTATTTTCCCAACTATTCGTGGCCTCTTAGCAATGCAAAATACACCGTAAGTTGAATGCAGAAAGGTTAATTTTTGTACTCGTAAATATTTGTACAATTACGCCAAGTGTGGTGCCACCATAACTGTCCATGACAGACAGGTAGGCGCAGATAGATTTTCTTTCGCATTTAAAATATTAGTAAGAAAGTGGGGATTATTCGATTATGCGAAAATAAAACTAACCCCTGAGTGAGCCTCAGCTACATAGTAGGAATAGGTAGTACCTAATAGTGTTATGTGTGTACTCAATAGAGTTAATGAGTGAATTAATTAATACATTATTTTTAACCCTTATTTGTAATATTACTGTAAAAATTGAAATACTGGGCTAGGCCGTGGGCCGTGGCTCGTGCCACATGAAAAGGGCAAACGGGCCGCATGCGGCCCGCGGGCCGCACGTTGAGTATGGCACTAGAGCAATACACCTTTAGTTGCGGCAAGTTCAGTGTTGTGGGAGGTAAGTAATATGAGGGGTGTATTGGGTGTAAGTGAAGTATGTGTGTGTGCATGTGTGTATGTGTGTGTGTGTGTATGTGTGTGTGTTAGTGTGGTGTTAGATTGCTGTACGCGTAGATATTGATGTTATAAAGATTAGTTGTAAAAGGTATATTATAAATTTAAGGACTATGAATTAACTATAAGGACCCGTTCGGTACTATCGTAAGATAAGTTCTGGAGCCAATTGGTAAGTTTAGTCATCAATGTACTTCTGGTGAGAGGATAATATATGGAGAAGACGATGGACTTTATTATAAATTCTAACACTGAGTACGCCGAAGTGGTGGCCCGCGAATGAAGTACGACATTGGGTAGGATTGCAGACTGGATGACCTTTGCGTTTCCATAAAATTTTGTCGTCAAGAGGAAGCAAAGAGTGACGGCGAGAACAGCACGCAGAATGAACAGTTGGCGCACCGTTAGGACCTTTGACTCAGAGTAGAGCAGAGTGGTTGAATAGTCATGTTAAATTGTACAACCGATAAGTTTTCGTTATTATTTAGTTGTATTTTGCTATTTTTTAAGTTATTATTAAGATAAAATCAAGTGGTCGGTAACCGAAATGCTTATTTATCAAGAACGTTAAATAGCGACCATATGGTCGCAAACCGACGAGAATCGCATTTTTTATTTTTTATCAATATGACCCTATTGCTTCGTACAGGACTGTTACAATTTTGAATGTAACATTTTAGAAGCTTTTCTTTGTAGTTCTTTGGTAAGCGACCACCACTTTCTTTGAAATTACTATAAAAACGGGATGCTAAACAGGTGGTCGTGAACCAAAATAATCGAAATAAAGACATTGGTTTCCGACCACCATAATTTAGTATGAGAGAAATAACGGCGGAATATTTTTTTTTTTAATTTTTGATAACAAAATTAAATTATTTTATACTTATTTTTTTTTTTTTCCCATATAATTCAGTCAACAAAAAAAAAAAGAAAAATACAGTCCGGTACACTGAAGAAGCCCTGAAAAAAGCTCTTGATGATATCCGAAAAGAAGGGAAGGGACCATTTATATGAATAATATAATAATTAATACATTTTAAAAGCGATTATAATTGTTTTAATGGCATATTTTTCATATTCAAATAGTGGTCGCAAACCAACTCACTGGTGGTCGCAAACTGATAAAAGTGGTCGTAAACCGACGTTTTCGCTATATTTTCACTTTTTCAGCATTTTATAAATATTTTTGTATGAATGTACTTTATTTTATGTTTTTGTATCCAAACTAGACTATATTTGGGACAAATTCACATTAACATAAACTATTTTGCGTGTAGATAACATTTTTTTTTCTTCATCTTAAGGGGACGGTGAACGAACATTTCTCCATACAAACGTAATACCAAAATCATTCGCGATACGAACATATTACCAACTTAAAATTATGTTATTCGGATACAGACGATATTTATCTAGGTTCCTATTAAACTTTTTTTTTAAAACATTTACTATTTACGAAATGCAAGCGAATTGCATTTCGTCAATAGTAAATAGCAATCCGCTTGCATTTCGTAAATAGTAAATGTTTTAAAAAAAAAGTTTAATAGGAACCTAGATAAATATCGTCTGTATCCGAATAACATAATTTTAAGTTGGTAATATGTTCGTATCGCGAATGATTTTGGTATTACGTTTGTATGGAGAATGTTCGTTCACCGTCCCCTTAAGTGGGCAACTCAGCTAACTGGTCGCTAACCGGCGAAACGACCCTACTACTTGTAAAACGATTAACTAGCGATAACATTGACAAGTAACACGGATGAAGAATCACCCGGTAAACAAGAAATACTACTTTTATCACTTTTTACGGGTGCTAGTTGCTACGAATAGAATCAATTAACCAACAAAAGTTTTTAATTGAAATTATCAACAGACGTCGTTGTAACCGAGGTCGACATAGAAACAAGGTGCGTCGTCAATTGAAAGAGTCAATAATAAATATTTGGAAGTGAGAGCGACGCACGCGGATGTGTGCTGACGTCACAATGGAGGCACACGCCACCCCACGGCACCACGGCACCACCGCGCACCGGCCACCGCTATGCATTTGTTGACAAATGCGCACGAGTTCTTCGAGGAAGAACCCTCTGTCAATGGACCGAGAAAGATGCGACTCGCTGTTTTCAAAACGTTAGCCAGAATCGCCAATACTGGGATTCGTGAGTGTAAATATGTTGTGTAAACACGACGCAAGCCAGCTCAGGAAACGAACGGTTCACAGCGCACTAAATATGCGTGCATGCTGCGACTTCAGTTTTCACCTTTCTAAACGGTTAGTTAAAGGCCTGGTTAAAGGTTTTTATTAGTACATAGTTAGAGCGCAGACGACATAGACGTCCTTGTCGAACGCTTGTTACATTTGACGCTCATTGTTAGTGCTAGTTGGTGGTAAGGCACGGTAAAATTAATAGGCAACATTGAACTTGAACGCGTGTTGCGGTGCGTGCGGCTGACGTCACTCACACGTACACGTGCGAGGCTGGCGCGGCCAGGCGGCCAGGCGGCCCGTGGCCCCGCAAGGCCGCCGCCTATCGCACCGGCCACATCGCCGCCACCGCGCCACCGTGCGCTTAACTAACCGTGAACACAGCCTCACATGCATACATAACCATTTACATGTAAATTACATAGTAATATGTAGGTATATATCCTATACACACACACTCAGTGCCTGCTTCAGAAATAATGCCGATTTTAATACCCACGCGTTCGGAGAATTAATTGATCATTCTGCAAAATACAGCAAATAGCATTACATTTAATAAGTTGCTCAATAATAGCGAACTGATTCTTGAAACCAATTTGAATAACAGTAGAGAGTTGGAGATAATAATTTAAAGGTTGAAAACTTCTTTATGATAAAATGTATTTCGAGGAATATTCTTTAGAATCGGAGAAAACTGAAACAACCCTATGCATTCAAGGATCTTGTCAAGACAAAAAATGAAATGAGCATTATGGGAGAAATGTAGATACTCACAGCTAATAGGATATAGCTCCATATCACACATTCACATGCACGTAATACGAGAATACTATTTATATCTGCAGAAAAATCGATAAAAGGTATGTAGGTATATCGCGGAAATTTACACTAAGGTTATCGGAACCATCGTAGATATCAGTGATAAATAATGCAGGTATGTATGTAAATTGATGTCATAATCGATATCGACAATAAGGCAGGCGAGTTTTTTCTCAGACGATAAATTATAAATTGAAGTTTATGGTCAAAGCAAAAATAAAAGTATTGAGGTGAAAAACTTGAAAGATTGAAGAAGAAGTGTTAAAAAATTGAAACTTCTGAAGGATCTATTTATCATATTGAAATCCAATACCTTATCTATTTGAACAACATAATGTTAAGAGATAAGTCTTCTTCTAAAAACGAATTATTTAGAATGTGGAAAAGCCAATACCTTCTGCTAACAATGTGAGTCTCTGTATCATGGTTCTTGGAAGTTGCAGCCAGTAACTATGTGCCTCAGTCTGCCGTTCCTAGAAGTAATTTCAGAGATTGTTGCTGACTTGTATCACGTTACTTGACCGGATTTTGACCCCAAAGTAAATTGGTTTTAACCAGGATACCTATATGTTTTATCGACAATGCGATACGGTTGCAGAAAATTTGAGCTTAAAAGGACCTAGGGTTCCTCGAGAAATCATCTCTAGAGTAGGTAGAGAAGTATATTACTGCAGTTTTCGATAACAATGAATTATATATATGCACCAAAGTGCATCAAAAACGTGAGGGCCATTCAAATCACAGATAAATGAATGAATGAATGAATTATTTATTTGCAGAATATAGGTTTAAGACAAGACAAGACAAGTACACGTGATGAATTATGGAGTCTGCGGTTTTTACTTGAAGTTAACTTGTTATGCAAAATGCCTTTCTAAGGTCGGAGTTGAATCCATTACGCTGGTGTCGTAACGTATCGTTAGAAACTCATTTACCTTGCATAATATGGATACACATGATTGCATGTGTCTAGTCTAATATACTGTTCATTACAGTTAACCACTATCTAGCCATAAATGAGAACCGATGGGGTACCTATCTCCTTTCTTGTTTAACTCCGCCTAAGATACAAATATTCAAAGCAAAACATGTTTACCACAGGACAGTAATTTTCCATCATAGGTCATTTTCATGCGGTATACTAATCGTGTGGACAAAAAGCTATGTGTATCTAAGTACTTAGTGTATCTTAAATGCATTTTGTAATGATACTCTATCAGTAGGTACAGTAGGTAGGACCCATGTTTCCGTAAAGTTGTCATTTAAGTGCAAACAAGATCTTAGATTGCAAATCTTTACATAAGCGTGTTTTAAGATGGACACGGAGATAAATAAGTGACTAGTCAGAATATCTCATGATAAATACAAACATGCAAACATTGTCACTCAATATTGGTTTATTTACAACAATCAACAATAACTAAGTAACACCGATATGTAGGTTCTTTCAGTACCTATAGCTTACTAATAATTTCATATCTAGGTTGAAAACCCAAGATATCTTGGTAGGTAAGTTAATTAATCACATGTGCCGTTAATTTCATTCAATTAATACAAATAATAATTACCTAGTTAGGTAATAGATAACTGCGTACGGACATAAAAAAATAATTGTAGTTTTTCATGGCACGAAATCTTTCATGTCTATGAAAGGATATCTATAGGATAATTCTTTACTCTAGTTCTACTTGAAATCTTTGATGAAACACGATACGGCTTATTGACAAATTGTAATTGAGAGTTTTGATCGGAAAGGATATTGCAAAAGCGGGTACAATTATGAAAGCCTCTGAAATCGTGAAGGCCGACTTCAAACGATATTGAAGCTGTCAATGTACACCTGAATATTTAAGAGGTTCTGCTCCAACAACTGAGCGGATAATCTTACGGAATTTAGTTTTTATAAGGCTTTATATTATGATTACACTTTCTGTGTGATTTTACTCATAATTTACTATTCAAGTGAAGACAATGGGGCTGCTGGGTATTTCATTCATACTAGTTAAGCACTATACCCAATCTACCTATTCAAATTGCTCTGATAATATTTATATCTAGCATTCAATGGTCTCCGGGACATCTTTCTACAACAATTGATAAGACCATGAAACAAATCAATGTTCGTACAATTCTTCGTCGGCTAGGCACAGTGGGCACCTAGCATGAGTGCACCGCTGCAATGCAGTAACATATTAACACGGCACATGCAACATTCGCTCAGTTGCCGTATTTGCGTATCGTATCTTCTTGCATAAGTGCCGTATTTCGCAACATCTTACTACAGTGAAGCCGCGAAAGCTGTGACGTAACCGCTGCGCAGGCGCTGCCGACCCATTGATTAGACTGAGCTGTGAATGTAACCAGTTATTTAAGCCTAATCACTCTCATTCTGAACTTTATCACTGAAGAATAACAGTGGTAGGTACTTAGGTAGTCAGTGTGTCAATAGACATAAGTACGACAATGTAACGGAAAACGCGACAAGTGTTGGATAACTTTGTGTATACGTCTTGTTTGTTCGGTTAGCAACGTCACGAAATCTCTATATTTAGACACGAAGCCGTTTTCCACGTGTAAAATTTTCTTAAGCGCGTTCCCACGCAGTTCAAGAAAATGCCTCAAAAGTAACCTTTTGTAACTTGTACCTGAAAATATAGCCTCAGGCAACACGCTTCGAAACATCGAGAGGTCGATGTTAAATATTCAGGCAAAAAGAGGCTAGTCGTATTTTTAGAGTAGTGTGACAACTAGGAGGTCCGTAGCCGGCCAACAACATCGATCAAGTGCGTTTCAAATAAATCTAGTAGGGAGCAACACAAAGTGCGAACGTACGAGATAAGTACTCAGAATATACCGAGCTACAATTTGGTGAACTTATAGATTTTTCTGCTTACTTGCCTTGCTATGAAAGGATTACGAAACTGTACTTCGCGAATATATTTGTCTCCTGTACTTCTTTATGTTTATAAGAATAGGTGTAACGCGATCTTCAATCGACTGTCAATTCGGATAGTTCAATGCTTTAAATATCCATCCAATATCCAAAAACACCTGTGTGGTCAATGCTAAATTACATAGCCTGTAAGTACTAGGTATAGCTAATTCACCCTATTTGTATAGCGGTATAGCCCATTGAATTATATAACACATTTAATTAATTCTACCGTGATTTACTTATTTACTACTTTCGAGAGCAGCGGTGGCCCAGTGGTGTCGGCCCCGACTTACGAACAGTAGGTCGTGGGTTCGAACCCAGGCAGGCGCGCATTACTTTGTGTAATTTATTTCATCACCGTTGCTCTCAAAACGGTGAAGGAAAACATCGTGAGGAAACCGGCATGTCTTAGAACCAAAAAATTCGAAGACATGTGACATCTGCCAACCCGCACTGGGCCCGCGTGGTGGATTATAGCCCATCCCTCTCCTAGAGAGGAGGCCTGAGTCCCTGCAGTGGGAACATTATAGGCTGATGATGATGATGACCGTGATTTAAGTATGTCTTCTTTTATACCCGACTGACTGAGTTTAGTTACTGCCTATATGACAAATCTGTCGATACTATTTCTGCAGTTCCAGGGAATGTCCAAGCTAAATATAGAACGACATATTGGATTTCGGACACCTGCTTTCAAACTAAATTCACGGCTTCCCGGTAGAGTCAATCCCGCTTACTTACTTACTGTGTATTCAGCAAAAATAAATAACGCTTTATCATTCGGAAAACCAATATTGTGTTCCGGTAAATTAATGCTATGTGGGACTTTTCGTAAATAACAATTGATATTTACACAGTTCGTTACCAGTGCTTATAAATATCCTTCTCAATCGCCGCTGGAAATACCAGTTCATTAAAATAAACTTCTAGGCATATTATTTATGAATCAACTTGAGTCAGTCTGTCCACAAATAAATGGTCGTCTTTAATTGATGATGAGTACTTTACATGTTACGTTATCGTGTCATAACTCGTATCACTAAATTACTTAATGTAAAAACTTGTGTAGATTAATGACAACGATTAAAAAACATGTCAACTAACAGTAAACAGATAAAAAGGTACTTGGACTCGCTGCGTCGTTACAGACATAAGGTCTATCACCTTTTATGTGCATCGTCGATTAAAGAAAGTAAAATAATAGTTCCGGTATTGTTTGCAGCAGATGTATACATTGGGCGAGAGCAAGGTAACAGAGACCGTACAAACATCCAACTGTGTAAGGGCCGTGTTGACAAACAATACCCTTTAATATAATCATTGTTTACCTTGCAACAATGTATGTTTGTAATGGATATTATTTAAATGCAAATTGTTTCACGACTTTCATTGTTTCAGCTGAACCAGAAATAGCTCGCGATTAAAAGTCGTCGTTCAGCTTTTTGTTAAACAAATATCTGTGGCTGTCGCCATTCAGGACCACCTCGTGACAATACTATGAAATATGCAGATTTTCCTGTAAATTATACGGCTGCCTATAGAAATCTTTTAGTGAATAAAGTTAAAACTTCGTTCATTTACACGATAATAATAATAAAATTCGTGAGTTGATTTCTGAATGACATTTTCCGTGTCTAATTAGCTACTCGTATATATTTGTTAAATTGTTGATTGCCGAATTTCGTCGAATTGCTAAACGGATATTATATTCTGTTCATAATACCTAGATACCTATATAAATTTAATTAAAAAAGGCTAGTAAGTTAAATCTTCCAGCCACGCTAATCTACTTTAATGATGTGGGTTTTATAGGAAATTATTTCTGAACCGTAGAAGCCACTTTATTACTCCTAATATTATTTATAATTAGAAACCTTCCGACTTTCCTTCTTTAATGAAATTAAATTAATAATAAGTTTCAAACTTTTGAATAATATAAAGGTAAACTTTTTACACGAGTCCACGAAGCCATCTGTTCCGTGAAAGGATTTGAGGGTGAAAGAAAACTTTTATACAGTAACCTTTTGTTTTTAATTTTATATATTTTTTTCCTCTAATCTTAGCCGCCACAACGTGCGGTTTATGTTTAAGGAGCAAAATCGCGGTACTTATTATTTTCTTTTTGCAAATGCGAGATATTTTCATCTTTTTTTTCTTTTTCTTCTGAAGCCTTCGGTTTCACTTGAGTTAATGTCGGGTTTTACTGAAGCGTAATAGAAAATATCCTAAGTTCTTACCCAGATTATTGATTAAATTATCCGTACTTATGCTCTTCATCAATATCGATAGAGTTGTTAAACCGTCAAAAGTTACGTCCACAAGTCTTGTCTACGTAGTACCTAGGTACTTAAATGTCTCATGACTGCGTGGGGTCGAGTAGCACGGATATGATAACAAAGAAGAGAGGTTGACGTTACCGTAACGTAACGAAACACTGAAACTAACCTCTTTGATTGTTTACATATTGCAATGAGATACCCTCCTTTACGTTCGTGAGAACGCGAGAATAGCATGATCAGTATTGCCTGTTCACACTACTTACATATACGCTAATTATGTATCATCTTACTTAGGTATACCTGGTCTATTTATAGTAAGGAAGCAAGTAAGCCGAGAATATTGACCGTATACCTAACTATTTAATTGCTAATATTCTTACAAAGTTTCTGTAATGGCTTTGATTACCTTTAACAAATCCATCTTTAGATGTTACTTTAGTGATAAGGTTACTTACTTATAATGCTTTGAAAACAGTTAATAATTTGATACTATAGGTACCTTGTGCAATCCTTTTTTTCCTCCTGTCATAAGATTTAATGAATTAAATACCAAATATATTTATTATTTAATTATGTATATTATAATAATTCATAATAAAGATGACTCTATTCCAAGGCTGAGTAGGTACGTATTTACTTTATGCAAATCACTGCTAATCAAAATGTAGGTTTTAGTAAATAATAATATTATTGTTAATAATGCAAGCTATTTAATTACTAGCTCGCCACTTCAGGGTATTATTCATAATAATAATAATAATATTTAGTGACAAGACATATTAGACAGACATAGATAGATATATTTATTCATAAACTCATAATACACATCCCTAGGTATCATACCATTTATTTGTTGTAAATGTTGTTCCATTTTTTTGCATCAACAGCACAACATCCTTCCTTGTATAATTTTATGGATTTAAATTGTTATATTATTTTTAACTATAAATATTCATTGTACCTACCTATTTATATAATAATCACATGGCTGAAATCCCGAACGGTATAATTTACAGTATGCTAGAATTTCCTCTACCATTGTTTTGTTGTTTATTCATATTTTGAGTGAATTGTAATCAGGTTTATTCAGGAGGTACCTACTTCTGGGGATGTACCCGAGCTTTAAATAAATACAGACTATCCGGTAGCCTTTAGTGGATTTAAATTATAATAATTAATTCTAAATGTTCAATCCATTACCTACTGACTCTACATTACCTCAATTTTGATATGGACACAAAATATTCTTACAGAATCCTGCTTATCTTTCAGTTCACCTCTGGGTTAATAATACAGCAAGTATTTAACCTTTAAAAAAGATAAAGAAGCTACGTGGCTATAAAAATGATTGACAGATTACAAAAGATGGTGATTTACAACGAACTCAATACTGCAGCTTAAAATCGTGTCAGTCTGTCTACAAAATAGATAGCAATAAAGATTCTCATTTTCTTTGAATTTCGTTCGTCTACCTACGCTTATAAAAGGTTACGTTTCGTTACACCTCACGAACTAATGAGCTGAACTTCGAACATGATTCGACTCCAGCAGCTCATTATTTACTAACTAATTTTATGTACAGTTGAATCGTAGCGTTCATTCATGTCTGCTAACTATTTATATACATACATACTTTGGCTATGTACAAATACAAAAATAAAACGTGTATGCATATGAATACATGTATGCGAGGTATTATCGTGGCTAATACAGCTGATACCGTCTGATATAGCTACGTAGGCGGGCTCGGTAGCTAGCTGATAGTGATAACACACACTTGTGTACGTACAGTCGTACACCTTGCATATATGTGCGTATGTAACACTATCTGAGACACAAGCTATGATATCTCTTTGTTTTCTTTGCAACCGCCGCGCCGCGCGCCGCTCGTTATCTGACAAATGGGTCCTCGTTTGTTTAATAGGTATCATGCACCCTTAACGGAGTAGAATTACTGTTACTTAGTTAATACACGCCTTAATAACACGATAGAGATCAGCAGTAAGCAAGACAGGCCAATATTATGTGAAATATGAGTGATACAAGACGAAATCGATTATTATATAATAAAATTATCTGTTAGTAAGCATCGTGTAGGTAATAGGGTTTTTTTTCAATAGCCTTGCATGTCCCACTGCTGGCAAAATCTTCCCCGATACCCTTCCAGGTAATATTCACTTGGCCTTTGGGTTGGGTGCCGTCCATCTTCAGGCAACCTTCGTGTTGGAACATTTGCCCAGCGGTCGTTATGCATGCGGTTCACGTGAGCCGCCCAATCCCATTTGAGCCTACGAGCCTTTTTTTCTACATACTGAAATCCTCATTTTGAGCGAAGCGTAATGTTCCGTATTTTATCTACTCTCTTTACACTTACACCCAGAATTTGCGCTCCATGCTCTTTGGCAGACTCCAAGTTGGGACTTATGCGATTCGGTGAGTGACCAAGCCTTAGCACCAAAGGTTAGGATGGGAATAATTATATCGATGAGTTTGCGCCGCAAAGAATAGGGTTACACACGAGATTAATTAAATTATTATCTGCATTTATATCTGGTTTATAGATAAAGACATACAAGCAAGTGCAGTTTGGTCACAATTAATCATCATGCAATCATTTATTTTAAATATTTGAATATTTTATCATTTCAGTCATACCTATATCATGTCGGACTTGGTATCAGTCACATGTAATCTGATATAAGGTCCGTGTAATTTCAGTTTCAGAAGATAATATTGCTGATAAAAGATCGTGAATTATTTTGAATTTTTATAACACCTAGGCGTAGGTAAGTAAGTACGAACGCTGCTTATCCTCTTCTTTATAAAGCTACTTACTAATTAATTTCGTAAAAGAAATGTAAAAATATTAATGAGGTAAATCTTTACTCTTACCTATTCAAAGCGGAGATATAAAGCAAATGCAAAGAAATAAATATAATATATAATAATCTACGAAGTAGGTAGCATGTTGCATTTTAGAATAGAGAGATTTTGACACATTTGGGAATAATAACAATAGAACTGGTCATTTTTTTGTTATTTAAAGAAACACATGGAAATATACCCAACGTGCATCATGTGGCGCCCAAATGGCAGGTTTTGAGATTTTTTGTGACAAATCGTCTTTGTTCAAGTCGTCCAGCACAGTACTGCATGGTCGACATCCGCATGTGACTTAATTTTAGCCTTGGCCTCAAGAACATACACGGGATCAAAATAACAAGCGATAAAATACAATGTTTAATAACACAAAAAAATATAACAACAGCTATATTAATCAAAATAATAACCAACTACTAAAAGCAAGATAGGTATAAGATTTCGAAACATCATGCTGGTTTTTAAAACCAGACCAAACCGAATCGTCTTCATTTAAATACATATTTAATAACCCGTTTTGTACCTGATTTCTTCAAGGGAATATTCTTAACTGTCTATTTACCTGAGAAAGGGACATGGCACCCTTCGACAAACTGTGAATTGTTTGCTAAAGTATCCTTATTTAGAAAAACAGATTACGTATTAGCAAAATGGGAAAAAATCTCCCACCGCGCGCCGGCGGCGCGCGGCGCCACCCATACAAAATAACTTTCTTGAAAAGTTAAACAAGTATGAATGTACCCTATTTCAAAGTTAACTTCTATATTAACTTTTCAGACGTTTCTTTGTGGTAATAAACAGGGGAGACTTTTATGGCAAAGGGGAAACCGTATCGCTTGAATGCTTGATGTTTTAAAAAAGATTCGTTTAGATTTAGGCCTATAAGTGCTACTTGAAAAGCAAGCATAGCTTGTAAATTACAGTCGAGTTACTACTCAGTGTTTCATTACAGAGGAGATTAGCAAGTATTTAAATAATGCAGGTCTTTTGAAAGCAAGTTCTATTAATAAATAGCGTGAGTAAAGAGTAAACTCACCTAGTTGATACAAGAAGTTAGTGTACAGAGTGATAGCCGCCCCGTAGCAGGCCTCTACGACGGACGTCTAATATATGAAGGTAGTATTATGGTATACTTTACATAAATAAGAAAATATGTTTTATATATTCTAATCTTTACTACTAAAACCTTAAAATAGCTTAGAAAGGAAAGAATCGATATTGTCATCCAGAGAGGGTTCTTTACGATGTATGTAACGCCACCCTTTCTTTTGGACCACAAGTTGAAAACGACGTGGAAAATCATTAATTGAATAAAAACAGGCCGAATGGTTTGATCTCGCGCACCGAGTGTTCCGTATAAACTTGTACATATTTTCTAATAAACAACATATTTACGGTTTAGACATTGCTGCTTGCCAAACATGACTCTAGCTAGGTCAACGGGAAGTACCCTATATGTTTTGATTCCTTTGTGAACGCGCAAAATAAGTGACATAAACGGTCATATCTTTTGATTCCATTGACTTATATTTAATTTTTTCCCCTACTCCAAGGGGTAGCATACCTGAGTATTTGATATTTATTTCAGCATGTTATCTGCACGCGTTCCTGAGAAAAAGGCTTATAGGATCGCTTTGTTGTCCGTCTTCATAAGGGTTCCGTTTTTGCTGATTGAGGTACGGAACCATTAAAAGCGCATTTCCTAGTATTAAAACTATCTGCAATGCTTCTTACGCACATTTAATTCGGGACGGCTTGTCTAGATATTACATTGACGTGTTTCGATATCTGAGAGTCACGCGTGAGCAGTCCGGTGAGTTTTATCTAAGGATTTTCCGACATTATCCGCGGCTTGCGACCGCTTTGCGTCATCGCGGAAAAGTGCTCGTGTTGCATACTGTTTATTATTATTTTGTTTTGTTTCAGTGCATTTTAATGTTTTGTTTGACGTGTTTTACTCTCCAAAGTACCTTGCATTCATTTGTGTCTATAGCCTCTTGCATAATAGAAGTTCCTATTTTTTTATGAACTGGGATAAACTGAGAACTGTTAACTATCATGCCATCTAGAGTTCATTTTGTTTCGTACCGTTTCAATAAGATTTTTTTGACGATATAGCACTCCGCCGCTATGCACCTGTCTTTTTTCGTGGGAACGAGAAGGTAGAAGGCAAGTTATGCCGGACTCCCACCCCGTGACCGCTGGCTGTACCTCAGTTAAACTTAACTGCCTTACATAGCAGATAACGTGGGGTTTAGTAACGATAACTATTAGTGTGTCCACTACTTATTTGTCCACAAAGATAATTATATTAATAAGCGGTAGTACATAGTATTGCGTGTACAGTCTCGCACAGTAGGTCGGAGGTTATCGCGCGACCTAACTGCCCAGTTGTACTTTTCCTACTTGGTCTAATTTTAACTCATCAATTATTGAAAACGATGCATTGTAGTAAACTGATAAGAACTTATTATCATATTGTGACAATAATTATTTAACGATAATTCTCCGAAGCTTATATATAGCATATACAATCAATACAATTCCTTTATATGTATCGCTATTAATTACTTACGTTAATTACTGATTTGTACTATAATTCCCGCAATTACAATACGCTTGCGGTTACATTGTACAAGATAATTAGTACAATAGTGTTGTATAGGTATACAAAGCGATTAGTTTTTCTTAGAAAAATCGAACGCAGGCGATTCAACAAGTAAGGTGAAGTGACAAATAATAAAATTCGTTCATTATTTCGAATAACAATTAGCTGTATTTTATTGAGGTTTTACACGCAATAAATGTTTTATTGAGCCCGAAACTTTACATCAAAATGTATATTTAAGAGGTATACATTGAGGAAACCGAAATAGGATGCAGCCGCATAAAAATCCCCTTATTGAACAATGTCTACATTCATTTACATTTTTATAGTGTCCTTTTAAAAATGCTAAACAAAATCACGCATGAGACGTTGTGACGACCGGACTGAAAGGTCATGTCGAGATAGTGAGAAGTGAGAACATGTCAATATACATAATAATAAAGACTCAGTCAATAATTAGCTGACACTACTGAATACAAATCACGTGGAAATCAGCCAGCTAAGCTGTTTCGCCATAATTGATAGGCAGTAAATAAAAATGCATCGTCAGAGTACAAAGTGTCAAAATTGCACATGTACGAGTAGGTACAGATATTCCGTGCACTGTTCTAAGATCATTGACATGGAAATGGAATGAATAGTGGAAAATGATAATGTTGCCAACATAGTGACATAATAAAAAGACCGGTTTACTTCTTTTCACGCCACGAGTTGCCAGATACGAAAACTCGTTATTGGTCCAAAATGCTACCGGTGTTTTATCATAAAATAATGATCATGTTGAAAGTCAACTCGTGTCATTTGGTAGAGAAACATTCTCGAGATAGAGGTGTCTTCCCTTACTGGGTACAGTAGCGTTTTCAAGGTTGTTGTAAGAACGTAGCAGTGTGAATAGGGGGGGAGGGATGCTGGAGTGTTGTGAACTAGTCGGTTAGCGAGACGATGCCGGCAGTGGGGACAATGGGCACATTGGGGACAGTGGGCAGGCGCCAGGCCGAGCTGCCGACACGCTCGGAAACAACCTAAATAAAGCGGCAGGGAGCAGCGGCTGACGCGGACACGCACACACGCACACATGCCGCACACCGCCGCGCCGCCGCACACACGCGCGCGCACGCACACACCGACCCCCAGACGAAAATAAAATCCACTCGTATGCGCCATGCAAATAGGAAGGCGGCCCGTGCACGCGAGTCGCCAAATCAACTAACAGATCCTTACGTTTCGTGGCACTGTCGCAAGACGGTCACGGGTGCAGCATCGCAGGCCGCGGGTCACAGCAACGTTCGCCGGTCGGAGATCTCATCCGAGGGAAGGCGCCGCTGTCGGACACTCCGAACTGGTTTCGTACGCTCGGATTCCGATGGAAAAGTACACGGGCGTAACGTCCACGAACATTCGGCACTCGCGGTACGGCGCGCCGGTTTCACTGCGGTCACTCGGCAGGAAAATCAACGGGCGGAGATTAGCATGAATGATATCATGGGTCGATCTGACGACGAACACGAAACGAGGTGCGACGTCGGCGCGGGTCGCGCTGCGACTGGCGGCGGCACTACGCGGAGCCCCGTGCGTAGTGAGTGGCCGTGAGGCGCGGGGACGAGGAAACCCGGCGCGAGTACGGAGCGCCCAGCGGTGCGGGGGGCGCGGATTAATCACGTAGTAAGTATGCCCCCCGCCCCCCGGCAGCCGCGCACCCGGGCCGCACCGCCCGCGGCGCCGCCACCGATAGAACCTGCGCTCCACCGATACATAAATAAATACTAAATGCAATATGAGCGCTCGACGTGCCAGACTGAAACCGAACACTTCTCGGGCGAAATGAATTCTTGTGTGAGCGTTGGCCATTGCCACCGAATATTGTCGGCAGGCCGCCGCCGGGCACCCGCGCTGACCGCGCGCCGTCGCGCTCCGCCACGTAAACCCATGATGCAATGCAACTGTTAAACGCCTGCTAAGTTATCAATCAGCTCGAGAGATGCTGTTATGTAGAGTTGTCGGACGAGTGTTCGCAGTTTCAACATAATATGAAAGTTTACTTCCGTAACGATGCTGTGTATGGCACAGCTCGCTCATTGAGTGGTTTCCTGTCCTGGCAGTGCTCAGTGCTGGCAGCAGAGGCAGGCTCGGGCCGCTCGTGTGCACTGGCGACAGTATTCTGTGCTGTGTGTAATCGCATGTACTCTGTACAACAGGTATTTCCCACACATCTCCAGTGGAAAGGTTCTGGAACCGGTTCTATAATTCTATGTCGCTGACGTCACGGCATGCCTCGACCTCATGATACCTACCTTTGGGACCTTTCTACTTTTTATTTATGCACGAAGTACTTGCCTTTTATGAACTCTACATTAATTAGATATATGAAACTTCAAACAGAGCAGCGCGAGACAGTAATTTTCCCATCATCCTTTGGAATTACAACTTGGTAAAGTTAATTTAGATAGCTCTAAATTAACTTTACCAGTACAAAATGTAGGAACATCTTACACCTTTATACTGAGACGATATTCTACATTTTAAATTATATCAACGATATCATTTAAAGATCATGGTCAAGATTGTCAAGCAATTCATGCCTGTGTTTGTCTTCACTGACAGACTCTACTTACGTTGAAATAGTCTCTTTTCGGCTTAATAATAATTGCAGCAATGCCTTTTAAAAACTTGAAAGAATACATACTTGTAGTTAAATTGGACTTACTACAAAAAAGGGTAAAACACTTAGCTTGTAACTACAATTGTCGGTAGCAAAGCACTCAGAAGTAATCCCGGCTGGGTCCATTGTGTTCGAGAAACGGTTACTAAGATAAGCCTTTAAAGACATATCTCACAATAATGGCCCAGCCTCTTACGACAAATGGTCAGACATGGCTTATTGTTACCGAAATATGAAGAAGTTTCATTAACAATTTCATCATATTAGACAACAACAAACAATTTGTTAGAGTAATCTGGTTAATCAAGATAACATGGAACTAAAAATGATATTCATGAATTGAAATTGGGGCCAAAATAACAAGAGAATATTAAAAATGCATGGAAATATAAAATAACAATCAATTAACTGAATATCTCACCGAAAACAAACACAAAAGCTCACCAACATGTATAGGTACGAAACAAAAAGTAACCAAATTATCTTGATTTGATAAAGAATCCGATGGTAAAAATGCATTCCAGAGTACACAAGGAGGCTAGGCTGTGCTTGTAATGTCGTAAGTAACCATCGCGTTGAACTCTTCTGCAAGGGCCATCGCTCGATTGGCCACGCTCAGGCGCGGGCGCACATCACAATCAAACGCGTTTTTTTATCCCCACGCTGATGGAAACCTTTTAATGCGTGATAAACTTCGTAGTGGTTGTAAAGTTGAACTATATTTAAATGGAACTAATGATGGTTTGTTTATGTAGAATGTAAATTCTGTTAAGTTCTGAAATGAAACGTAAGTGGCGTTTCCTGCCTGTATCTAAATAGTCCCATGTTATAGGGCACCTAGATCTATCTAGATATACGAATGCAGGAATAGGAATGATTGCACCCTGCAGAAAATGCTCTAAGATAACGTAGAAACAAGGCTATAAGATCATAAACAAATTGATACTGTTATGAAGACAATGTCACGAAAGTTCGTCTTATGAATAATGTTTCACGTAGAGATCTATGAATTGGATTTGTGCTTCATGATCTAAACGGCCTGAAACCTGACGTGGCTGGGTGACCACAAATTACAAACCGAGTTTCGTCACCTTGCCTCGGAGAGCACATTAAGCCGTTAATATAATCCTTAGCCTGAAGTCTGACAACCAGTCTTACTAAGGGTCTAAGTGGTCTTGTGGAGGTCAGCAGGCCGGTATTCAGCTGCATCCGGTTAGACTGGAATCCGACTCCAACATATGTAGTTGATGATGATCTAAACGGCCTGAAATTAAAACCGCAAAATAGGTGATATTTTACTATAAATGGCATTTTCCTCAAAATTCTCCACAAACCATAGATGGGTCAACCATTATGGAGTGGAGTATTTAAGCTTATCACACATTCCTGAAAGCCATTTAAATATTGCTGAAAATCACTATACATTGGAGCTATTATGTAAATACGATTTATTTAAAATACGAGTAGCATGCAGCATTTCCATCTAGAGTAGTTACAGTAAGTCGGCAAAAATGTGGTTTTCTCCAAAATCAATTATTGAATCAAAGGAAAGGTCTACAAAACAAATTTCAGCAACTTTTTCTAGACAAGATGTAGGTAAGTATTTTTACCCACGACGGAACGGAGACGGTATTTACCCACGACGGAACGGAGACGGTATTTGCGTTTGGGGTGAGAGGTTGTTTGTTTGTTTGTGTGTTTGTGCAAATACAAGTTGCCATTTTTCTCCAAAACTGCTAGTCCGATTTTGATGCAGTTTTCAGTTATGGGTTCGGGTTTGATTGGTGCATGTTTTTAGATAGGTGTTACGGTGACAACTCACCAGGGGGCGCTGCAGCAAACATTTTTTGTGAAAATCAAAGTTGCCATTTTTCTCCAAAACTACAAGTCCGATTTTGATTCAGTTTTCAGTTATGGGTTCGGGTTTATTTGGTGCATGTTCTTAGATAGGTGTTACGGAGACAACTCACCAGGGGGCGCTGCAGCAAACATTTTTTGTGCAAATCATTGTTGCCATTTTTCTCCAAAACTACAAGTCCGATTCTGATTCAGTTTTCAGTTATGGGTTAAGGTTTGATTGGTGCATGTTCTTAGATAAAAAACAAAAATAAAAGTAAAAAGTTTAAAATAAAAAGCAAAATTAAAAATTTTGAAAAACCCACGACTGTTAAAAATTAATTGAAAAAAGGATAAAATAACATAAAACACCCACCATAAAAAAACCCAAGAATGTCCGTCGGGAGCTGAACATTGCAAAACTAGTTCATTTAATGGCAGCCCCCGACGGACATTCTTGGGTTTTTTTATGGTGGGTGTTTTATGTTATTTTATCCTTTTTTCAATTAATTTACAGTCTCAGTCAGTTTTTTCAAAAAATTTAATTTTCATGAATTCGTTTTAAGCACGCGTAGGTTAAAATCTCAATAGATATATGGCTTATATATCTATTACTATTCCCTACATTTAATTTAAACTCTAATAAAAAGATTTAAGTACCAACTAAATTACAATATTCACGACGTTTGACGCTGACAGAAGACGCTGACAGAAGCCGCACCAGCAGCGCCAGCACAGCACGGCGGCACACCAAAGGCCTGTCCATCTTTCCATCAGGCATCACGTACCAAGCGGTTAGGAGCTAAAACCGTTGGTACGTCGGCAAAATGAAATGTCGTTGATTCTGGCGTACCGTGCTATGTGACCTGCGCTCCTATAGTAGGAGTGGCCATGGTGCCTGAGGTAGTCGTCAGCTTTACCGAACTGACATTAAACTGGAGCATCACAAGGTGCGCCTAAACGAAGGCTTGTAGCGAAGGATCCTAAATTAAACGTTATCCACCGTGATGCCAATGGTGAATGTCGGGAGTGCCCGAAACCATTTACAGCTCGACTCCGATTCCCCCACTAAAACGTACTCTGGACATACGCAGGAATGGGTTGGTTGGAATATATCATGTAATTGTCGCATCTTCTGTATCTTATTTTGACGATTTAATATGAAACGTAATATTACTGTCACGGGTATCCGCAAACTTAGATTCATAGGTATTTTGAAGAACATGAAATATCGATTGTTTCATTCTACAGTTATTATGTACAGGTACTACAATATCTACCTATATGTTTAGTGCGTGTTCTTTGTGAACACAATGTCGGTACTTCGGTAGCCGGTACACCGTCGCGCCGTGCGTGACGCAGGCAGGTGCGCCTGCGCATAGCGACACATGTGATCTACTATATTACTTTACTTATCGGAACCATCGATCAGAACGCAGTCATTCTGATCCTTTTGATGATAATCATCGAGAAGTGTTTTGAACCTTTATTGCGTGCAGTCTAGTTGGAATTATATCTTGCTAAAGTAACATACGAGTACATGCTAACTTATGTGTTTCGCCCTTTTTCTTTTTGGAGGGTGGAAAATCATCAAATGACTTCTCTCGCTCTAGGCAGAGCGGTTGGGAGTGTTAGACTTCTACTGACTAAAAACCATCCATGTTCCTTCTTAGCCCTTTGTGCCGAGGCCGTGGAATCTCTTTCACACAACCCGCAGCCACGACGGGACGGGCCTCAATGCCGAATTCCAGCTAGTATCATACTAAGTAGTATGATACTAGCTGGACTTTACATCACCTTCATCGAGGAATGTTTGAATTAACTACCACTTAAAGAGAAAACCGGTAATAGAAAAATTTCAAAGGAATCAATACAACAACAAAATATCAGATTTCGTTCCAGAACCAACTCCAACTCCCTAAAATTCAAAATACGGATTGAATTTCCCGTTGTTTTTGATTCTGGCATTACGATGTTATTTCGTATACAGGGTGTAAATGAACCCTTCACTCAGCCGCCAACCAAACTTTCTACATCAAACTAAGTAATACCTATGGTAATACTGGCCAAAAAGCATTTCTGGAAAACAACGTTTTTTGGTGTGCAAAATCTTGGTCTATGGTAGCGGTCAATGTAACGCACTAAAACATCGTGCTGATGGATGTATTGAAAATTAGGTACCTATAGTGGCTGTGGAGATATTTAAAGTGAAGTTATACATACCATTTTAACTAGAAAAATATAGAACTTACCTTTTCTGCCATAACTCCTAAACGGATGAACCTACTTGGATAAAGTGTGTTGTTAGATTCGTCTTAGCGACGCAAGTGTCACTGACGTTTCTGAGCGATAGAAAAGAATAGGGGCACGGAAAAGTGCGATTCCGTGCTGCTCGATCTAGTGCGATGCTTACTTGAAGATTTTGTGTAAAGTGATAACACAATGACTTCGTCGTGAGTATGTGTACCTTGGTACGTACAATAACAATGTTATCTTTGTCATCCGTGAGTAGTTTGTTGACTTGTTAAGCTGGTGTCGGAGGCAGGGGCAGGGTGCAGAGTTGCAGACGTCTGCCTACCCACGCGCACTTCACTACTAACTGCAGATAGCTCTTCAATTACGAGGCGCCCGTAACATGTTTGAGATTCATTATACGACACCTCAAGTGTAATGCCTGTTTAAATGTCACCTCTTGATGCAGAGCGGTGTAATAATATTTGGGCATTACATTGCAGTGGACCCTACTGAATTTCAGGGGAACATTTAGTGGCTTAATTTGTTGCATTTCAACTCTACTATGGTGTCCAGCAAGGAATACGTCGAATTACCAGTAACCCTGTATAGGTGTCGTAATAACGGCTGAAAATATTTGGTCTTGTTGTTATGGAAACTATAGTGGCTGACTGACAACCGAATTCCTATTGATCTTTCAAGGACAGGCTCAAAAATATTTCATGCTTCTTCAATATTCACTAGCTCAGGTTGCCTAAGAAAACAACACAAAAAAGAAACAATTTATGTATCACAGTATCCGCATTCGAAAGTATTATAACAGCAAAGCTCTATGCAGGTTTTTACAAAGAAATAGTTCACAGCCACGGATGTGGATGAATTCGGTACAAATAGGCTTATTTGTACCGAATTCATCCACATCCGTGGCTGTAAAATAAACATACCTAGAAACTGGCTAGTTTCTACGTATGTTTATTTTATGAAATAAATGAAAATACTCTGCATCCAATATGTACGATTCGTGGAAACCAGCTTCCCGAGTGCTAGGTATAGTAGAATCTCTACAATTCCGTGAAGCAAGTGATAGTGTATAATTTCAAGATATTTTTGATTTGACTGGAATAATTAATTGACTTCCCAGGAAAAACCATTGGAAATATGTTTTGTCTATCATTTCGTCTTACACGTGGTATTCCATGTCCTCCGAGCATACCATAAAATAAAACAATAATAAATATAAATCAGAGAATATTACAAAACTAGCTTTCCTTGTTTCTCTCCGAGTTGCTTTTCTGTGTAGGTATTCTGTGGTTTTAGTAACAGGATTACTATAAAACAAATCTGGCAAATTCAGTACGTATTTAAAAAGCGTGATACCCCTAAAACCCATTTCACTTGGCTCATATATTACTTAACAATAAGTAGTGCCAAGTAGCGAGGCCTATAGGCACTACGGTCTAAACGCAGAGAAAACTGCAGTCCGACGTTTGTGCTTAAAAGCATTCTACATTTTTTGTTTTGAAGCAAAAATACAATGCTTTTAAGCGGGCACTCGGAGATGCAAAAGAGCTTGCATTTTTACTGAAATATCTCTTGAAATATTACTAAAGGAAAGAATAAGTACCTATGTAGGACTCAAGGTACTTCTCAACGATGTGAGTTCATATCGGAAAATACTTTGGATACAAGCTCAAACCTTTCATAGTTTTCAAGAAAATTCTATGATTTTTATCCATTCGTCTGGAGCCCAGACTTTGTGCTGCGAAACACTAATATTATCGAATTTATAAATCAACGCCTTCTACTAATTGTGCTGATTCTAAGCTTTCTGTCCACCTACATAACGGGAAACGGCTTATACGATAGGAGATAGGAACGTGCTTTTCAGAATAATCTGAGACACGGAACAGCATAATAACTCTCAGACTTCTATAGTTCGTTAGTCTTAAACCTTAATTTACAACGTAAAGTAAAATATATTGGGGTTTATTATAGTGTTTGCCATTTAGACTATTCCTGTTCGTTGCCCGCCAGACGTTATGCCGAATTATATGCGCCGCGGTGTCGGCAGCATGCAAATATGAACACCGAATGCATAATATGCACTATTATACCTGGCATTCCCTGCCTGATGGAAGCCGACTACTCAATTTTATCATTCCTAAACGTACGTGCAAGTAGAAATGGAGGAATTCTGTTGTTAACATGACTTCTCTCAGTTTGCTTAAGAGGTTTCTGGGGACCTATCAAACGAAACTAATGAAACACATACATATTAATTATCAACCACATAATCTATGTCACCTGCAACGCAAGGTTTTAATTGCAAAGTTCACAAAGCCGCCGAATTCACAACGACCTCTTGGTTTAAACTTGTACTCACTACTACATAGGCAAGGAAAAATAACTGAAATAATCTGAATGTCACGCCTCTTTTATTTTATGGAAAGGAATTCAAGGTGTGTGCCAGCGCATGCCTCGCAGCCATTTGCAGAAACAACTTGTATGCAAAGAGAGTGCTGATAATTAAGTTGTAAAATTCTGAAGAGAATAATGATCGTTGTCGCCAGCTTTAGATGGTTATAGCTCACTGAGTACCTGACGCTGACGCTATTGTGACTTCAAGTTGTCCAAGTACTGCTTTAAATTCTACGCAGGGAAAGATCATAACGAAACTCAAGTAAAATCTGTCTTGCAAAATATTAGCTGCTAAAATGCAGATCAGTTTAAAATATTCGGTTTTAATACATTTTAAGTCACTGATTAGGATCAAATTCGTCGAGGTATATAGGTAAAGCAAGAGATCTACATACCTATGACCCACAGTCCACAGAAAGATCTGACAAAAAACTTCAGCTACTTTAAAAATATTCAGCTACTTTACTTCTAATTAGTTGTGGTAATTACCTAAGTTAGTTTAAATTAAACTGAGATAACTGGCCTCGTTAGACCGGCCTTACACTTATGTTGGCCGTTCTATATTATTTTCCGGAGTGATATACCTAATAAAATATGAGTCGTGAGAGATGTGGGTGGGAAAACTGCAGTGGTTAGTGAAGGACGAGGTCCCGGCTATGCATCCTTATTAGGTTACATGATAAAGGTGAAAGGCTATACAGCCTCTGGTATATAAATTAGGTCGTATTGCAACATGCTTTAAATTAAATTGTGTTCTTTCGTATCTAGCTTAGATTTTTGAGGATACACAGGAAATTGAGTACGATCATCTTTGGAATGTTAAACTGGCAGATTTTCACCGTGGCTTAGACGTGCCGTTCGCGTTATTGACCAAATTTTATCTAAAACCACTGTACCTTTTTTCGTAAAATATTTATTTATTTTATAATCAACTTACATCTACCATTACAGGGTAACCCCTAATGCGATAAATGCGCCTTAATTACTTAATTCTAACTTATAACTAATACCTATAACTTATAACAAATAGAGCATTCCTTGTGAATTCACTCAGAGAACAACAGAAGTCAGTCTCGCTCGCTATGAGGTTGAGCGTTCGGAGTGCACGCGTCAGCGACGCCTCCCGTAAAAGGTTGGTCCGAGAACGCGGTTCCACTAGCAGTCGTGGTTGTCGTCGTCGCCACACGTACCTGTCCGGAACACACAGACTCACTTGGCTTAGAATAACAGCATTATTGTGAAACTTTTTAGTGGACAACAACTGTTCAAATTGATATTCGAACATGTGTGTTTTTATAATGACTTGTGTCATTCACTTGCAATAAAAATTTCTCTGTGCAAACAACGTTTTTACTTCCATACCTAGTTTATTTCATCAAAAATTATGCACCTTTCCTCTCAATAATTTAAATATATATGAGGCGAGTGCAAGATCCCTCCTAACCCTAACCTCATTATATCCTACTATACCTAAAATAAATAAGGTGGGATACATTAACGGGTAAAAGGGATTTACACCATAATAAGTCATTTTCGGTGTAAATGAATGTAGGCCTAGGCAGTGCAGATATTCACGTGGCCATTACATGTTATGACATAATAATCAGGCGGTAGGCGGCGCGGCGGCGGCGCGCGGCTGCTCCGCCGCTGATGCGTTGTGGCTGCGTGCCGGTCCGCCACGCCAGTTCGCCACTCTTCTTATTTTGCTGGCGAGGGCGTTCAGTCAGTCTGGGCGGCCGCTAGTCTATTTCCGACCAAACCTACGCATCGCCGTCTAGTTTCTATTTGTTTGCCATATAAATTGCTATCATTACATTTGCACTACAGTCTGGTGCGTGCCGCGATATATTTTTAACGACGCGTTGAGCGAAGCTGTTAGATAAACATTTCAGTTTCACTATTTGTTACACCACTGTTCAGTATTAGCGTTTGATTTTTATCAAGGCCTTACAATCGGGGCGAACGTAAACTTTATTGGCTACTTCTTCTGCGTTTACTTTGCAATGTGCCAAAAAACATACTAACCTATTAAAGTATCGAATGTTCGATTGGATACATAAACAGAAGTAGTTAGCTGGTACAGTAGGTGCCGCTTACATTTAGTGCGTGTTGCTATAACTGTAAAGTGAGAACGTGAAGACGATCTATAATGTCAACTGAAATATGTAACAATAGCAATACTGCAAAACCTATACGTGTTGTAACGAAAGAAACACGAGCCGCAAGTTTTCATAGTAAACACAGCGACGCGCCAACCGTGTGAAGATTTATTTTTCCCAGAACGACAAAGCAACATTGTTCTTTGACTGAAATAGGTACGAGTTCAAAGCGACGTGCCAGCTCATTAGGAACGAGCCCGGCTTGTTTACGTGCACTTCCTTATATAAATCCAGTTTAATATCTAGCAGAGTGTGCGACCACCCATCGTATGTCCTGATCGTGTTAACAAACGCCTGATTCGTGACACCGAACGTGGCTGAGAATGTACGAGTACTGGCAATGCATCTGCGTCGTGTCCACGACTAAGAATGCGCCACTCATTACCAGTTATTTTAATTACAGCCAGTGTACCTACGTTCAAACGAAAGAGCAGCGCCGGCCAGCACAGAGTACATGTGAACACACGCTAACTTTAGATTGTCACATTGTACTCGGCTTTTGACTTCATTAAGCTTATTTTAAGATGTGAATCTGACTTCATATCAAAGAAAGGATATTCTGAAAGAGTAACAGTGCCCATTGTTTGTGTACCTAACTGTATAAAAGCTGTTAGGTATGAGGAGTATAATTTAATACAATAGATAGCAAGTTCTCAAACAATCCAGCTCTGGAATATTTCCGTGAATTTCTAAGACTCGTTAATCAAACGATGCTCATTTATTTGAGTGAACAGCCCAGCATTAGTTAACAATGGTGTCTGAAGGAGAAACTAGGCACTAAAACTGATTGTAGTGGTAAAATATGGGTGAGTTACAACAAACGTTATATCAACTAAAGTGAATAAGCAAAACTTGACTGATTTTGATTTAAAAATAACTTAATTAACTTAAAGACTGCAGTATTGCATCATTCCAAAATATTAAAAAGCTAGCTATAATGTAGAGTTATGTTAATGCAATGAAGTTACGATAGTTTTTGTACGGATTGATGATATGAGTCACAGTGTAAACGGTTAAATAAGATGTATTTATATGAATGTGTCGGTAAATACGTGGAGTACATGATCCCCATTGTTCTCCGTGCGAATGATCCGCGCAAATGTCACACTAGTGGCAGCAACGCGTGCGCATATTGTGAAACCACACCAACTACACAAACAGAAGACTTACTTCTCATATTGAATAAGATTCGAAAGTTTAATAGAGCTGGAGTGCCAAAAGGGTCATGATTCCTGCTTAAGAGGGCGTTAAAACACCTCTGATTCGTCTCTGCGATGAACGTAACCACTAACTAGGTTCAAGAAATATGACATACCAACGGTTCGAGAGAAGACGTTAAGAAATCTGGTTTCCATCTCCTGAAAAGAAAATCTGAAAATCAAAAATAGAGGCATTACCAACCAACAGTCAGCATATACTGTATACTTAGTACAGAAGGAGGTATGTTGGAGCATTTTTTTTAAATATTTGGAGTTCTGTTTTCTTCTCCATAAGATCATGGTTCCAAATCGGGAACGAGGGTTTTCATAGATATTTTATTCTTCGAAATAATTTCCTAAAGTTGCGTACGACCGGCTTGTTCTGGGCAATTTGTTTAGCTTCTTCCTCACTTGCCGATATTGCTGATAACATGTATTTACATCATGTCTATGTATAAGCTATTCTTGATACTAGAGAAGACAACAACCGATAGGACTATTATAGACTATTGTGTCAAAATTGCGTCGTTTACTCTCAGTTGAAACTGCATGGTACCATTGTGTTTTTAGTTTGCTTTATAAGTCTCCAGGAGTCCTTCTGCAAATTTCTTACTAAGCGGCTGAACTCCAACGACAATTAATCGTGCTATTATCGCGTCTTAGTGACACGCACTAATGTCGCTGGTCGCAGTGCCAGTCAGCCACCGGCGGGCGATGCCAAACGTTTGATTGCACGAAGCGATCCATGCAGCCCTGCTATAAATATGTAACCTTAAGAAATTCAAATGAAAGCTCTTTCTGGTCGACTCTTATTTATTACATAAAGATTAATCCTGTTTGTAAATATATGTACGTCAGACAGCAATAATTCCTGATAAAATGTGGCAGACTTCAATCAGCTAATCTAGCAATTTTGTTAGAAAAATATCTAGTTTTATCTTTTTTTTATCATCATTACGCTGAATTTCTGGCTTGAGGAAAAAAGATAACAAAACCTAACTGTACGCATGTGTTCTTTCTCTCCGTGTTTGTTTCATCGGAAAACCCTTTTACTGGTGTGATAAATATACTAGTTTTATCAGAAGTAATCAAGATGTAGTAAGTCTGTAATTGATTGTGGGTACTTGTACTAAATCGTGTCATTAAAATTCCTTCAGCGTATGAGTTGCATCTCTGATAATCCCCTGACGTTGACAAACGAGTCGCAAGTGCACAGTTGAAAAGGAACTAATTGAATTGTTGAACTTTACAGACAGTAAAGCAGTCTGTTCACAATTGATTGCTAAGAACCAATAGTTAATGAATTAATGAACACTGCTGCACTAATAACTATTGTCTGTATATTTTCTGGTATCGAAATGTTTATATTTTGTGTAAGATGTAGATGTAGATAGAATAAATTCAGAGAAAAATGTTTGCAGACTGTGATGATTGATAAAAATGGCTGCGTAGGCGGCGAACTAGCGGAATAGTTTAAATATCGGAGTGGTTCCGTAAATAGTTGTCATTACTGCAAGTTTGTATGATGCAACTCATGCGCAACTAAAACCACCTTGTATTTTTTATTGTATAGAATTAAATATTCTATACAATAAAAAATACAAGGTGGTTTAGAATCGCCTTTAATAATATTAATTATTAATCTGTTCACGATAAACTCAAAAACTACTGCACCGACTTTCATGCTGTTTTCACCAACGGATAGAGTGGTTCTCGAAAAAGGTTAAGTATATAATTTCTGACATTCACGCGGCCGAAGTCGCGGCCATCAGCTAGTAAAAAATAAGAATAAAGGAAAGTTTTTTAGTAAATAATTTTACTAAAAAACTCTAATCTTATTTTTTTTTAAAACAGCTTGAAAGTCAGTGCAGTAGTTTTTGAGTTTATCGTGAACAGACAGTCAGACGCGGCAGAGGACTTTATTTTATAATATGTATGTAGTGATTTCATCAATTAATTAAAAATTAATTGAAAAAAGGATAAAATAACATAATTATAAAACACCCACCTTAAAAAAACCCAAGAATGTCCGTCGGGGGCTGCCATTAAATGAACTAGTTTTCAATGTTCAGCTCCCGACGGACATTCTTGGGTTTTTTTAAGGTGGGTGTTTTATAATTATGTTATTTTATCCTTTTTTCAATTAATTTTTACCAGTCGTGGGTTTTTTCAAAATGTTTAATTTTGCTTTTTATTTTAAATTTTTTACTTTTATTTTTTATCTAAGAACATGCACCAATCAAACCTTAACCCATAACTGAAAACTGAATCAAAATCGGACTCAAAAATGGCAACATGTATTTGCACAAACACACAAACAAACAAACACACAAACAAACAAACACACAAACAAACAAACAACCTCTCACCCCAAACACATATACCGTCTCCGTTCCGTCGTGGGTAAAAATAGGAATAATCTTAATTACCTATTAAGCACTTTTTGCGTGGAACAGCATTAATCTCTGTATCTGAAGAAGGGCCTTGTTAGCTGCGTTACAGTTTATTCTTTTGCAGTTTTCATCTTTTTACTTTTTGTATTGGTCCGAAGCAAACTTTTTATTGTTTATATATTAGTAAGACATTACCCGGTAACAGGTAAGTACCTAAACAGATTATGTATCACCAACTATTCCTGTTTACAGAAGCGAATGATAGGATCCTCTGTACTATAAATAGAAGCGTAAGCCTTATCAAAGACCATTAATTTGTATATTGAAGTAAACTGTATAAGCTCTGTAGGTGTAATCATATAAATAATTACGTTTAAACCTTGAGCTTACATTAAATATTATCTAAGGATTATTCTGCTAAAGGTTGTATTCTGCTAAAGGTTGGGCTGAGAAATAAATAATTTAAAAGGATACATTATTCTGAAGAAAGTAGTTAGAAATAGAATTTTCTAGTAGTTGTGTATAGCTTTTACACGTGATTCGTCGATAACTTTAACATATTTTAAACTAGATGTGTCCTGCGACCTTTGTCCGCGTAAATTATTATTAAAATATTACTTCCCGGTTTACATATATTAAAAGTGGAGTAGCGGTAGCCTATAGTGGTGGCGGCCGCGGCCCCGACTGACGAGCAGTAAGTCGTGCGATCGAACCCAGGCTGGCACATTATTTTGTGTAATTTATTTCATCACCGCTACTCTCAAAACGGTGAAGGAAAATTTCGTGAAGAAACCTGCATGTCCTGACCAAAATATTCGAAGACATAGTATAAGAGGGAATGGGTTATAATCCACCACGAGGGCCCATTCCCTCTCATAGAGAGGAGGCCTGAAGTCCCAGCAGTAGGAACATTATAAAGGTTATAAAGTAGTATTAAGTTACTCTTAATAAGATCAGCTACGAGTATCTGCTAGTCAAAGTCCCTTAAAAATCGGTCCAGCGGTTTCGGAGAAAATCCGGAAATAAAAATAGCTTTCTGATAAAACGAGTTTTCTACCTGAACCTGGTTTGGTACCTGGAAAATGGAGAGGTATATTATATTTTATTTCAAAGAAAATATATTATTACTTATCATTACATGCCATTACATAAATGATAACAAAATATACTTTCACTCATGTTAGCTTCAGAACCGTTTCAGGAACGCTGAAAATTCCTAGAAATGAAATGAATGAAATCCTTCCACTACAAAGTTACGTAAGCAACATTTTTAGAAATCGCTTTATTGTGAGTGCATGTCAGTTTGAATCTAGTAATGAAAAGGGTACACTAATGTAGCCTATAAATCTGCTGCCATCACATTAACATCTGAAGACCTAGTGAAGTGAAAATTGCTTTCGTATTTCTACAAAGACGATGCTTCCCGATATCCAACACCGCCTTTTGGTAAATATTTATGTTTAGGATTGAGTCGTGGTGACCAGCGGCGATATTAAATATGAAAGCCATTTTTCTCTTCTCATACAAAGCGATAGCTAGCTTAATTCAACATGTGTTCAAATTTTATTGACAATACAACCTACAATTTACAGAATTATAATAAAACATTATACATATAGTATAATATGATTACAAGTATCAAAAAGGTTTACACATGTTTGGCTTTTCTACATCTTTGTCACTTAAGGCGAGACCCAACGCACCCGTTCGACTATACTATAGGCGTAGTGCTACACTCCACCTTAGTCGGATTCAATAAGGTTGCTTTTTGGGCGTACAGTGTTAGGCTGGCTAGTCTTTGTTAGGCGCTTGGGTTTATTGATATTCAAGGGTTTTCCTTTAATTATGATAAATAACTTAACATAATTTGAAAAAATAACCGGTATTAAATTAAATAATTGTATTCTTTATTTATTTCTAGAAAAAAATACTTATGTTATCGCTTAAATTACGGAGATTTTCGACGATAAAGTTAAAAAAAAGAGGCAATTGTATTTTTTTTTAAAGAGTTAGTAACTTTATTCGGAGATTTGATTCGGTATAATGCAAGTTTAGTTCTTTCTCTTTACAGGATATTTTTCCCACCTCAGTACTTCAAACCTATAGTTCACACTTGACGTTCAAAGACAGTACGTTTTTGGTAAATCCTGGTTGGGTGTCGCCTTAATCTAGGTCTTCTGATAAATGAGGGACAGCAAGAGTCATGATAGCCTATCAGCGTTTCTCCGTAATGTCAGCAGGGCGAGTGAGATGTGTGGCAATCCTGCATGAGCTCGTCCGTCAAGCCTAATGGATCGTTAGCCGCCACACACTCGGCTCTAATAATACTCCTGATCAAACAAATAATTACCACGTTTGCCTAAATATCGATTTGAACGTAGGAGGCGAAACCACAATGTTATCCCAATTACGTCTTGAGAGCCAGATTCTGAATAAGTGATTGCTTGGAAACCAAATAAACGTCTGAAATTGGGGTTTTACATTAACTGTAATGAGCTGGGAATACGTGGAGTAGTTTTCTGGCTAAATATATGTCGTTGAAATAATAAAGCATGCGGTTTCAGGGGCGCATTCCGTGGAGCGGTGTCTCCCGGGCATGCGGCGGGGGTGGGCCTCCCCTAATGCCCGCCTGCGCCGCCGGGGTATCATTCATATCCTGGAATTGGGTCATTAGGACGATTGGGAAAAATAATATTCTTTTATTCATCACCTTGAATGACTTTGATATAAAATAGCGCTGTATAGTATAGTCTCTACCAATTTTCGACAGAGTGTACATATTTTGAGGTCTAAAATGCTTAACATAACATCACGCCTGTAATAATCGATGAGATAGGCTGAGGTGTACCCATTAGTACACCCACATTGCAGTAGTTATGTTTAAGTCCCACGTAATAGGGCAGACTCCAGGGTTGCTACAGAGAAGTTCCTGATGCCTGACCTGGGAAACAAACCCAGGGCCTCATGCACACCAGTCACGTTTGTGACCACTAGATCAACGAGGCAGTTAAAAATACTTACGATATACTAATAAAGTGATAATTATACCGTAACATAATCATACAACCTAGATAAGTATACTATTGTTATAAACAATCAAAATTGGCAAATCCTTTATGTCGTAGTGTTGAAGGCGAGTTTGTACATGTGGTTGACTTTACATAGATATTTTTGTAAAATGAAACCGAATTAAAAAAAACTCAAAAAAAAAAGTGAAAAATGACCTAAGTTTCATAAGTCGGTGACTTTTGTTCGTTTGATTCAGTTTTTTGCCACTGACTTCTATTACGATCAGAATTTTATCTGAAAAGACACTTTATCAGTGTCTTTTCAGGTTTTATTTTTTACAAATTAGTTTTTTCGTTTTTTGTTGCAATATCACTACATATTATAAAACGGCATGTATTTAAACCGTTATCTGTATATTCCCTTTTTTCGAACAAAATATTTTAAAGTTACACCAAAAATACTGACTTGCACACAAATTATCTCAAATTATGCACACTAAAGAAATCTATCTAAATCTATCCTTTTTAATGGCATTTGCAGAACTCTTTTACTGCACGAATAACTATTATCAAATAGTAGATTGTACACCAAGTGCATAAAACGCACCATTTTGCGCGAGACGTTTATCCATCCGATGCGAGCTTGCGAGCGAGGATGGATATAAAGTAGAGAGTAAATAGTAGATTGTACACCAAGTGCATAAAACGCACCATTTTGCGCGAGACGTTTATCCATCCGATGCGAGCTTGCGAGCGAGGATGGATATAAAGTAGAGAGTAAAATGGGTTTTATGAACGAGTTTTACACTCTACTTTTCACTTCGATTGCGAGGAAATGCAACAGCAACTTGTAAATATTGTAAAAATAATTATGGTTCCCGCCACAAATAACTTTTTTTTTTCAGTAGGAAACTTGACATAACACCTGACTTATGTCGTTATATAGCGTTACTCATACTGCTCAGTTATAAAAACATTTTGAGCAAGCCTATTGCCATCAACCAATGTAATTAGGAGCAAGCCTATTGCCATCAACTGATGTAATTGGGACCAAGCCTATTGCCATCAACCAATGTAATTAGGAGCAAGCCTATTGCCATCAACTGATGTAATTAGGGACAAGCCTATTGCATCAACCGATGTAATTAGGAAAAGCCTATTGCCATCAACCAATCTTATTAGGAGCAAGCCTATTGCCATCAACCGATGTAATTAGGAGCAAGCCTATTGCCATCCACTGATTTCGGTAACTGAGAGCAAGCCTATTGCCATCAATTAATGTAATTAAGAGTAAGCCTATTCCCATCAAATGATGTAATTAGGAGCAAGCCTATTGCCATCAACCAACCTAATTAAGAACAAGCCTATTGCCATCAAGCGATTTAGGTAATTAGGGGAAGCCTATTCCCATCAACTTTCCTTGTATTGGTAATGAAAAGCAGTAATCCCTTGTTCTTAGAATACTAGCGAAACGAATTAAATTAAAGAGGTTATTCTATGAAGTTGTTGCTGTGGCTGTCGGGTCGATTACCTGTGCCGATTACCTTGATCTTCGACGAAGATTTTACTTTATGCTCTAGAGCATAAAACGCGACTTTATGTCGCCTACGCACGACATAAAGACGAATTTTAGAGCGAGAGAAGTGAAAATGGGTTTTATGGACGAGTTTTACACTCTACTTTTCACTTCGATTGCGAGGAAATGAAACTGCAACTTGTAAATATTGTAAAAATAATTAATATGGTTCCCGCCAATCAACTTCTTTTTTTTTCAGTAGGAAACTTGACATAACACCTGACTTATGTCGTTATTCATACTGCTCAGTTATAAAAACATTTTGAGCAAGCCTATTGCCATCAACCAATGTAATTAGGAGCAAACCTATTGCCATCAACCAATGTAATTAAGAGCAAGCCTATTGCCATCAACTGATGTAATTGGGACCAAGCCTATTGCCATCAACCAATGTAATTAGGAGCAAGCCTATTGCCATCAACCGATGTAATTAGGAGCAAGCCTATTGCCATCAACCGATGTAATTAGGAGCAAGCCTATTGCCATCCACTGATTTAGGTAATTGAGAGCAAGCCTATTGCCATCAATCAATGTAATTAGGAGCAAGCCTATTGCCATGAACTGATGTAATTAGGGACAAGCCTATTGCCATCAACCGATGTAATTAGGAAAAGCCTATTGCTGTCAACCAATCTTATTAGGAGCAAGCCTATTCCCATCAAATGATGTAATTAGGAGCAAGCCTATTGCCATCAACCAACCTAATTAAGAGCAAGCCTATTGCCATCAAGCGATTTAGGTAATTAGGGGAAGCCTATTCCCATCAAGTTTCCTTGTATTCGTAATGAAAGCAGTAATCCCTTGTTCTTAGAATACTAACGAAACGAATTAAATTAAAGAGGTTATTCTATGAAGTTGAAGTTGTTCCTGTGGCTGTTGGGCCGATTACCTGTGCCTATTACCTTGGTCTTCGACGAAGATTTTACTTTATGCTCTAGAGCATAAAACGCGACTTTATGTCGCCTACGCACGACATAAAGACGAATTTTAAAGCGAGAGAAGTGAAAATAGTATTATCTAATAAATTCTGTAGTCTAACAAACATTTTAAAACTTTTTTAAGGAAAACCTACACCTGATTTACTTTTAGGAACATCGTTTATTCTAACTGACAACACCGCGCGCCATTTTCTCGTTCTCTCTGTCACTCATACATGCAACGCATGTACTCCATGACGCGCGCTCGCTTCGCTCGCATATTAAATAACACTAATATCTTCTGTCCCCGAAGTGCCGGGCCTCCGCCGGCCTCCTTCGTCGGCCTACGGCCCGGTGCCCATGCCGCCCATAAAGGACACTGTCGCGAGACGGTCGTATTAGATATCAGTTTTAGAAATTCCGCAGTAAGATTGTACAATTTAGAGTGCAAGTTAGTATTTTTGATAAGCAATTAGTATTTTTGTTTTACAAATCATATATCCGATGTACTAACTACATTTTTGGTGTGAATTCGATAAAAAAGGTCATCTCGTTTAGTGTGATTTTTTAGACTTTGTTGTAGGACATGTTTAGTTAATCAATTGGTTTTTTTGGTTTGCATTCAGTTAATTAGTGGAGTTACCTAGTGTGCTGAAAAATTAAACAGATGTGCATTTAAATATAACCCTTATAAAACAAAGTCCTCCGCTGTGTCTGTCTGTCTGTTCGCGATGAACTCAAGAATTATTGCTACCTATGCATTAATTTCACACCTAGATATATTTATAATAATATGCTTGTTCCCAATAAAATGGAACTCAAACATAACTGGCGTTTTGCAGTATTATTAATAATCCCCTGCCAAGCATAATACAGGTGTTATGTTATGTAATGGAGTTGAGTAACAAATACTACAATCACGACTTAATTGCTAAAATTAGTAACTTGCCAGGCAGCAATGGAGAGAAGCATGCTGAATTTAAGAAAATCACACAGGGTACGAAATAAAATTATCAGAAACCGTACTAAAATACAAAATGTTATAACTAGAATACGAAAACTTAAATGGCAATGGATAGGACATACAATAAGAGGCATAGAAAAGTGGAACAGAAACATAGTGTTCTGGTACCCTAGAAATGGGAAAAGGAAACGAGGCAGACAGATCCGAAGGTGGGAAGACGAGATTAAGGCGATAGCAGGAAAATTATGGACGAGGATAGCTCTCAATCGAGTAGAGTGGAAAGAAATGGAGGAGGCCTTTGCCAAAGTTGGGCAAACAGACGGAGTTGTCGATGTCATCGACTCAGCTGAGTCGTTAACCTAAGTTTATAATTTTGTAAATATCTTTTGTGTCTGAATAAAGGCTTTTATTATTATTTTGTTTTGACATTTTTGTTCCTCCGGCTAGCCGGGAATTTCTGATGGCACGGGCCTAAGCCAAGTGTTCATCAGTTGGGTTAAGAGTTAAGGGTGGGTATGGACATATTAAAATCCACACGATTGTGCGCAGACTGTCCGATATTGTCTAAATCACATTGCAGAAACTTTCTTACTAGTCTACATGTGTTTAGAATCACTGCCTTCTGCAGTAGGTGATATGTGCTAGCTGGTAAGTTAAGGGAACTAAGGGACTGATGCAGCTGTTTGGGGATTACTCCTGTTGAAGAAATAACTATGGGGACAATTACTACTTTTTGTAAGCACCAAAGTCGAGTTATTTCATTTTTTAACTCGGTGTATTTGGATAATTTTTCGGCTATTGTAGTCTGTAAATTGTGAGTGTTCGGCACGGCTATATCTATAAGGAATCCAGTGTTGTTTATTTTGTTAATCAGTGTGATGTCTGGTCTATTGCAGTGAATTGTGCGGTCGGTGCAGAGACCTCGGTCAAAGTACAGCTTTGTTGTGGTGTTCTCTAGTGTTAATTCTGGCTTGTATTTATAATATTGAACTACAGTATCTACGAGCTTGTACTGATGAGCCAGTTTTTGATGGATTACGTTGGCTACTTGGTCGTGCCTGTGCTTGTAGTCGGTTTGAGCTATTGATTTGCAGGCACCAGTTATGTGTTGAATTGTTTCTGAGTTGCTATTACATTTTCTACATGTGTCGTTTGGTAGATTCTTTATAATGTGCTTTCTATAGTTTTTGGTTTCTATTACTTGGTCCTGTATTGCTACCATGAACCCTTCAGTCTCCGGGAAGAGTTCGCCTCGATTAAGCCATGCATTCGACGCTTCTTTGTCGACATTTGGTTGGCATAAATCTTGGCGATGTCTTCCATGGAGAGACTTCTGGGTCCATTCCAGACATTTCGTTTTGTCATCACTCAATCTTTCGTTTTTCTGCTCTGTTGTGTCTTTAAGAATACGAGGTGTTAAGTGTTGGTCGTTTTGAGCTATTAGTTTGTGGAGTGTCGAAGATTCACTTTTAGCGAAAAAGTATTGTCTGAGAGTTGTGACCTGTCGATTGTGAAGATTTAAAATATCAATAAGTCCCCTGCCTCCCTCTTTTCGCGGTAGTGTCAGCCTTTGCACGCATGATCTTGGATGGTGTTTACGGAATTTAGTTAATTTTGCGTTGTAAGTTTTTCAGGTCTGTTTTCGTCCCATTAATTATCCCAAACGAATAAGTGAGGACAGGGATAGCAAAACTATTAATTGCTTTTATTGTGTTTCGAGAGCAGAGTTGTGTTTTAAGAATTGTGTTTAATCTATGTTGAAATTGTTGTTTTAGTTTCTGTTTGATTTCTTTGCAGTGTATTTGATTTGATTGTATGTACCCTAAGTATTTGTAAGTGTCCTGTTCATTCAATGGTTCTATTTGTTCGCCTGTTGCTAGTGTGTTTTGATGTTGGTAGTTCTGTCCTGCTCTTACTGAGTTTATTTTGCATTTGTCAATACCAAATTCCATTTTTATATCGTTAGTAAATTTCTCTGTCAGGTTAGCTAACTCATTAAGTTCATTTTCCGATTTTGCAAACAGTTTAATGTCATCCATGTACATCAAATGGTTTAAGGTGCTACCGTGGATCCCTTGCTGCCCATCAGCAACAGAGTTTAAAGGGATTCCTAGTGAGGTTGTGTTCAATATTTTTGATAATGGGTTAAGGGTAAGGCAGAACCACAACGGACTAAGTGCATCTCCCTGAAAGATACCTCTCTGTATTTTAATTGGGCTAGTGTCTTTTGTTTCGGTTGGAGTCGTGAGTCTAAGAACAGTAGACCAAGTTGTCATTACGGTTTTAAGGAATGTTACTAATGATGGGTGTATTTTGTATAGTTCTAGTACTTGCATTAGCCATGAATGGGGAACTGAGTCATAAGCTTTTTTGTAGTCTATGTACATGGTAAACAAATCGGATTTGGACTTCTGGACTTTTTTTAAAACAACGGAGTCTATTATTAATAATTGTTCCTTGCAGCCTTGGCTAAACTTTCTACATCCTTTTTGTTGTTCGGCCAAGATGTTGTTGGCGTCAATGTGTTCATATATTAGTTCGGAAATACAAGATGTGATGATCTTATACAAGGTCTGCAAGCATGTAATGGGTCTGTATTTCGCAGGATTTGAGAGATCATTATGATCTTTTGGTATCATAAAAGTAGTGCCAGATGTTACGAAATAGGGTATTGATTTAGGGTCATGGATAAATGTATTAATGAAATTATATAAATAACAATGAATTGCTGTGAATTTCTTGTACCAGTAACTGTGTATGTGGTCTGATCCAGGAGCTTTCCAATTATGTAACTTTGACAGAACTTTATGAAATATATCAGGAGATATGTGCTCGAATGCCATTGGCTGAATATAACTTGCAACTTAACTTGCTCGCAGAACGGATGGCCGATGGGGCCGAAAAGTTCTGGAATGGCGACCGCGAACCGGAAGACGTTGTATTGGAAGGCCTCCCACTAGGTGGACCGATGACCTGGTCAAGGTTGCAGGAACCCGCTGGATGAGAGACGCACGGGACCGGTCAATGTGGCGACGCCTGGGGGAGGCCTATGTCCAGCAGTGGACGTCTTTTGGCTGAAATGATGATGATGATGATGATGATGAATATAACTATTGTTATTTGAACATTCTGATTGTATCCAATCAGCTTGAGAGTTATGGCAAACAGGTTGTTCCCATATTCTTGCCCAGAATCGTTTTAATGTATCTGGATCTGTCAGGTGTGTTATTTTCATTGTCATATGGGGTGTTCTGTTGAATATTGGTTGTTGTCTTTATTATTATTAAAGGTTTTCACACAACATTTAAACAGGACCAATACGGATTAATACTCATTCAAACAATCATCGAAATCGGTTCACAAATAGGCGAATAGGTATCGCTGAACATATCGTCCTTCTTTTGGAATTCGGTTAAAAGTTAAATAGATTCTGACAATACATAATTTGCATCAATTTCCACGTAAATTGTTACTAAAAGTTTTCAATTTACTGTCAAAGAATTTCATGAAAAATAGTACATTGTTACCTTAGGGGTGAAAGTAACTTATTTAGTCCCCGAGACGGAGTTTGGCGCCTGAGCGCAGCGAGGGCGCTAATAGTTCGAGGGACTAAATAAGTCTTTAACCCGAGGTAAACACTGTGCTTTTCATTACGAATACAAGGAAAGTTAATGGGAATAGGCTTGCGCCCAAAAGAAGAAATAAAAAGTAATTGGTTTCACACAGGACAAAACAAATTGACAAAAAAATTATAAAGTAAACTTAAGAGAAACACTTTGGTGGATGGCAATAAACTTAAGAGAAACACTTTGGTGGATGGCAATAGGCTTGTTTCTGATTACATCGGTTGATGGCAATAGGATTGCTCCTAAGTAGATTGGTTGATGACAATAGTCTTGCTCCTAATTACACCGGTTGGTGGTAATAGGCTTGCCGCCAATTACCCAAATCGTTGGATGGCAATAGGCTTGCTCCTAATTAAATTGGTTGATGGCAATAAGCTTGCTCCCAATTCCCTAAATCGGTGGATGGCAATAGGTGTGGTCCTAATTAAATTGGTTGATGCCAATAGGCTTGCCCCCAATTACATCAGTTGATGGCAATGGGCTTGCTCCTAATTGCATTTGTTGATGGCAATAGTCTTTCACCTAATCACATCAGTTGGTGGCAATAGGCTTGCTCCTAATTACATTGGTTGATGGCAATAGGCTTGCTCCCAATTACATCAAATAATTTGACAGCTGTCAGTAGAAAGCGATTCTCCCTAGGGCTGAAAAGTAGTACTTTCAACCCGCTCCGCAAGCATGTTAAGACCTACTTTCAGAGTATGAGTAATGAAAATATATATAATAAATACCTAAATTAAGTACACACGGCTACACATCAAGCTATACAAAACCAGTTAATCTTGGCCTCGCTTTACTAGATCTTTTCGCACAATGAACGATCAGATTATACTGGTTTTGTATAGCTTGATGTGTAGCCGTGTGTACAAGCTTTTAAAAACATCGCTTTACTGCGAAATTAAAATTAAATCTGAATTTAATAAATACCAGTGATGATAAGCACAAAAACGGGATGGTAAATATTGTGTTCCAATGAGTAAACTCTGTAAACAGGGCCTATTTACATACCTTGTCGAAATATAGGTCAGGTCGCGATATCTCGGCGGCAGGGGCTGGATGCAACGGCGCGGCGCCCCCGTAACCCAGATGCAAGCGCGCAAGGGCACGCCCGCACCCCTTCCCTCAGCCCCGCGACCCTCGCCGCGAAAGACCACTCAACAAGATCCCCCAGACCTCGTACATCACCACCCTGTCACACGTACTTTATGAAGGGATGCTCGCAAGTACCAGGCCAGGCCAACTTATAGTGGTCAAGCGACCAAACTGACAACAGACTGCATTCCCTAATGATAGTTTCCAGTGAAATTCTTTCCAGTGCCCGGGGGCTTTTAATCTCATTTTTGATAGAGATTGTGGTTACAATCTCTATCTTTTATCTCTAGATTGTACCCACAATCTCTATCTTTTACGGAGATTGATTTTATTTTATTTTAGGGTGCGTACCTCAAGTGCTACGTGAAAAAATAACACGATTGGATTTTGTATGAGTGAAGATAAGAGGTGTGATTTTTTGCTTCTTCGTAAATAAACAATGTTTCTGTGAACTGTTTACTTTAAGGATTAAAGTGCATTCAGTTTTATTTTTATATTTTGCTTGGTTCTTATGGTCAACCGGAAAATCAGGGTAAAAATTAAAATATCATAATGACTAATACGCCTGACACAAGTTACTGTAGGCTATTCTAATCGCTATAGTTACTGGGTTGGATGTAGGATGTGGTGTAGGTATACCTACGGCCTAGCCTATGCATGGATATGGAAATATGAGATCATACACTAATCGAACAAGTTGGTAGCACAATATAGTCTAGTCTACGTTAACTCGCCTGTTTCTAACATATTAATTAAAATGTTTAACTCATCTCGCCACAAAATAAACGCCGGCTGCTAAAATGTTATTAAAATCTTTGTGTAATTTTCTGTTTTAACTTCAGGACTGTAACTTTTTATATCAGAATTGTAACTTTTAGGAATTTTACATTTACATATAGGTATTACAGATATGTGTAGGTATAGTATGGAAAATTCCTGGCAATTTGTAATTAAAAAACTTTCAGGGATTTCATAATACGAGTATTTGCTTTATGTTTTTAGTTAATACAGGCATCCTCTGAAAAATGTTTACCTGTTTCCAACTACCTGAATAGCTATCAGTAGAATGTTTATCAAGCCACTACTAATGCATTGCACGTTGTCCACTCACTATGACAAGGAACAACGATCAACGAAATTCAAGCCAGATAAGTCGCACTGGCATTAGTGTGATTCTAAGAATTTGTCCAAACAAGTTACGAAGCTCGAAGAACAAACACACATGTAAACAATCCGTGTTGACTCACACAGAGGCGATTGGTGTGTGTGATAGTACACAATGAGTGTATGACAGTATGGAGCGAGGAGGGACGGAGGGACGAAGCCTGGCAACAGAGCACGCGGCAGAGGTTCACGCAGACAGGCGCGGGGCTATGTGTGTGTGTGTGTGAGGAGTGTGGAGGCAGTGCGGCGGTGTGTGCGGGCGTGGGCGGTGTACACACAGACTACACAGAGCTTTCACGGCGCAGCCTTGGCCGCGAGACACGTGCGTCAATAGGGCGGTGCCCCGGCCCTACGACAGCCTACTATCGATACCCGCTAGACATAACACAGCTTTCAGCTTCCTTGGAGATTTAACGGCATTCCGTAGTCATTTCAAATTTATACGAAATCTTACGCAAGAATGTTAAATATTTGTTTTACTGCGTAGATATCACTTTATGTGTGTGCTATGATAACTTTAATTATTCAATAATGCCGTTGAATGAGTAACATTTTTATGTAATTGCAGCAGTGGGCTTTATCAGAATGATTTCTTGTGACTCATATTTCTTTGGCATTGTAGCTGAATGATAGGCTTAATTCACAAAGTAAATTAGGTATCAAATGTTTAATCTAAAGAAATAAGTAGGTGCAACATTTCGGGTAGATCACTGCTAGTGTTGTTATCAGTGTTCATTCAGTAACCACTCGCCTGTACACAATCGAGTAAATGTCCTGAAAAGATCGTCCCAAATTCTCATTAATTTTCCAGATCATACAGATTTTTTTTTTATTATTTTATATGGGCTTGCTCTTGACTTCAATCTTGCCCTGAGGGCAGAGATGATGTATTAGATATTCTATTAGCGCAATAAAATCTTGTCCATAGACGATATAAGTGCTAGATCCACTTTACATTCCTGTGGGTGAACCCACAGGAATGTAAAGCAAGCTCCAAGAGCTTTTAGTTTTAGGCTGGTATTCTGCTCAAAATACCAAATCATGTAATGTTCCCAGGATGCTTGCGTCTTGCTGCGATGCCGTCCTGTTTGTGAATGAGCACTGAGCAAAAGAGCATACCACTTAAAATACGAGGTGAACTTAGGTTTTTTATTTGTCATATATTTCGTTACCCCGATGGTCGTAGAACCTGTTTTTCTGTAGAAATGTCTTCGAGTCCCATGGGTGGCGAACTGGCTACTAAAAGTTATTGGGCTTCCGGGTTTTTTTTTATTTTATTCGCTCAACACTAAAATGTTTTCGTCGTACATCGATAGTGTGTCGATTCCCTTCCCTTTTAGCCGCCGGGCGTGGAGCGGGCGGAGGGTGTCTTCCCCTCGTTCCTCTCGCTCTATCAGCTGAGCGACACGTGCATCGCATATACCATTTCGTCTAGTGTACACTGACACTACAAGCGTACAGCGGACGGGTCAGCCCGCAGCCCGCCATTCCGCTTGTTTGCTTACACACAACACACATTTACATGTTATGTAAATTGTTAAGCACCATTTGGGAATCGTTCGTAATACATAAACACCTAGTACGTAGCTACGTGCTCCTATAAATTGTGAATACGTAAACTGGGTGTGATCTTAACTACGCCGTTGAAAGAAACATCGATGTGCGAAAGTAGAACTACCTACTGAAACTTCGGTGTAAATAGAAATGTAGGAACCATGGTTGCTCCAGACATGTAGGTTTCACGCTTGATCTACATATTTTTGAAACGTTTTCAGGTAAATGGAATAGGCTGTAATACTACTGTGGTTGAAACATTAACTGAAACTTTTCAAATGTTTTTTAACATCCATAAATAAATTGTTACAAAATTCGCTAGACGTACCTAGCGAACTATGCTACATGTACCTAAATGAATATTTAAATCTTTAATTTTTTCTTCGTTAGTTCCGCGTAATCACGGAATCAGGTTTCGTTGAACCAAACTCACAACATAGAGTTCTGATTATAAAAAAATGTTTTCAAATCTCCAGCAAACGTGACTAGTTAATATTGATTCAGCTGGCGCAGCCACTTAAGACATAACACCCCTTGGCCCAAAGAGTAGAAAAAAAGAAAATGGACTGAGGAGTTTCATTTGCTCTTGTATCCCAGTCAGCAGGAGAATCCAGTTTTGAAGTGGGAACTTTCCCCTTTCTCCCCCCATAACGTGGAGATACTAATGTGTTCCAAAAAGATCGGAATCGGTTAGTTTATTTGATGAAATCCAATCCAATCAGCAACTAGGTCGACAAAAACACTTTTACACGTTCACTATGATAAGTTTTTACACTAGATAGGGTTGGAGTTTCCAATCAGTCTACTATGAGAAGAAGTGATCTCTTTGTTTAGCCGTGAAAGCGGTGACTTACTTTCACATTCACCTTTTATAAAAATATGCGTTTATCATCTACCCTACCTCTTTCGGGATAGGCCATATCTAGCAGCGGTCTAAGAGAAACCATATTGCAGGACTATTAGTCACTATTTCCATTTTTAGCTGTTCTACATAGCTGGCAGTTTGACTAAAACGATTTTATATAGTTATAGAGTCAATATCATCATGCGTTATGTCTAGTAGGTCTACTACTACTTCTAGGTCTGAGGTTAGGAATAAAAACATTACACATACATCCACGTCAAACACATGACTCTCCTTTTGGGCTTCGCCGCAGTCGGGTAAAAATATTCAATACCTCCTTCGTGATTCTCCAGCAAGCTAAAAAGAAAATACTTCTTCGCGATTCTGGCCCCCTGGTAGTTTGTGAAATAAAATTGCTATATCACCTATGCATGCAATATACTACTGGTCTTCAAATGAGATTTACAGATTTCCCAGGTGTTTAATTTCAAAATATACGATGTGGACGAAATATCCCTTATCTTTTATTTTGGAGACAACTGGCCCGATATACTAAACTGGTTCGGGCGAATCTACCCATGCACATTTCAAAAAGTGGACATCTGGCCCGCGGGCAAGATTTTTCGTGGGCGAGATGTCCCATAATCAAATCAATCTATAAAAGTGTTGAGAGGGTTCAAAGTCGATCGACAAAGAATAAATTAATACCTCCAGCAGACAACTTTGTCTATACCTATTATCCTTGTGTAAATCGTCGATATTATAGTCTTGTAAATACACCTACCTATTTTCATTTGACAATCCATTGGACCGTTAAGTTCAAAGTACATTAGACAACAGAAGAAATCAGATCTGATTGATACCAACAAATGCTATGGCGCACAGATTTAAACGCCAATCGCCAAGCTGCTTCGATAGTTATTACCTTTTTCCACATCATGACCTTCTTTGGCAGTGAGCAGTTTTTCAAAGAATTTTCCTGTGATTAAAAAATGTTCACAAACAATGCCTCAAGGGATCACAATGTATAATCTCGTATAACAAATTCGCCCGTCACTTTGTTTTGTAACCCGTCGATCTGATATGCGCGCGCGCATGAATGCATTCACTGTGTGACGGCTTCCCCATATGGCCAAGGCTAGGCCTTTTATGGCTCATATAAGTGGCCACTCACCCACCGCCTGAACGAGCCAGCCATATCAATGAACTGGCCATCAATAAAACATGTGGCACTAAGCCAGAAAAAGGAAACGGCGAAATGAGAAAAAGAAATATTTGAAAAAGGTATTCGATGCGTACACTCGATTGTTTGTGCGATTTGAAAGCATTCAATGTAAAGCTGAGCGCACACACCATGAATTATTCTCGTCCATTACTTTTTGCTTTTCGCGGTACCATCCACCATACTCGTCGTAATTGATTCAGTATCATTACATAAGTATCGGTGTGTGGGCTTACATAATAGGCAAGTCGAGGGGTAAAGACGTGCATTTTATATTGGCAATGATAATGAATGAGTGATTCAAATCGATTCCATCAAACCAATGTCAATGCGTGCACTTTATTTTAATGAAGCCTTTCCTGCAAAACAAAAAAATATCTACTCGAGCAGCTCCACAAATGCTTATCAAGTTGGTTCGGCGCATTACAATTTTATCAGCTAAAAAACGATGTGATATGAATACATTGTTCTAAGAATGTACTCCTACGTACTGGATTGTTACACACAAGTCGCGACTTGTTCCTGGATACGTTCGACCTCTGAACCTAACCTAATCTTGGATTGGTTGTATATGTAACGTGAGATGCGGCGATACTGTGGAGGTGAAAAAAAAACAAAAATTCGTTGAGGTCTCGAGTCGTGGGAAGTCAGAAGAGTTGACCGGTCACGAAGCACATTCCTGTGGCTGCTACAGACACTCCTCAATGTAGTCAAATGAATGACGCATACGAACACGTCAGAGAAATGATGACAGAATAGGTGCAATGATGAAAAAAGCGTTTTCAATTCGAAAACAGTCGTGGGCACAGATAGATAGTTTTCAAATTATGTGTTATCTTTACGCACAGTTTGAACCTGTCGGTAATTCGTTAGTCCTCATATTCAGCAAAGTCTACCTGGGGAAGAAAACGAGTTATTCTTTTGAAATCTGGCCCGTTTAATTTAAGGTTAGGTTAGAATGAAACTTTATCTGTGAAGTCTGTTCGAAAGCTCATTGCAAAAAACCCTAACCTATGTAGTACTCTGCCTAAGGCATAAGTCCCGCTCGGCATTGGCATAGCAGAATCTGCTCTTTTCCAACAGATTATATTATTCCGTTCAGGGAACAGGCCTTTAATTTCTTTCAGAATATCCGTTGACTCGGGTTTTACCTTGCGGAGAAATTAATTGCATGATGAACCAGAGCAAAAAGTGGGTAAGTCCAAAATATCGAATAAACCCTAATCAATTTCAAAACATCGAAGGACTTTTAGTTCATAAATAGAGATTTTTATGTTAAAAATAATGATGGTGGAAGGCTTAGTTCCATGCCCACGGTCCCCTAATGAAGTAGTTTGCACAGCTGCATTCCAGGCGCTCATTTTCTGGGAACACACATCTTTAATGGTAAGGTGGAATGCAAGTTTTTTAATGGCAGTGCGTGTGCGTATGATTTTTCATTGAAATTTTAAAAAGAAAACTTCTCACTCGTGAAGTAATAAAAGCAGTACTGAGCGCGCCGCCGACGTTTATGCCATTCTTTTTTTTCGTCGTCTGCAATCCTTAGCTTGTTTTATTATGTGATGACAAAACAACTTCTATTTATGGTTTTAGCCGAGCAATGTAGCGAATACCGAGCAGCTTAGCACTATTATCTCTACATTTATGTATACTATGTATTCTATTTCGGAGCGTAGCTACGAGACCATTAATTCGTAGCATATCTACTTCCTTTGAGATCTATCGTGTGATTTCAGCCAACAGCTTTAGAAATAATAAGCTAATCTCACGTAGATGATGGTCGATAGTTGTGGCTGTGACTTATTACAATATTATAAGTTTATTAGGTAATAAAAAGCCTGCATTGGCGTGATTATCGCCGAACAGCGCAGATTCCCATGCGCTCGTCGGGAAGCCTCACAATATGCGTGATCACGTGATGTGCGCCCGCCTTATCTGCGTGAGAATCTTCCATAAAAGGACATCAGCATTTTTTTTTATTTTCCGTCAGTGTGATAAAAGCTGAAATATAAGTCGTTTCAAAGATATAAAGTACCTATAACATTAAAACACGATTAATCAAGTCATTTAAAAGTTCTCTGCCATTTTTTCTTGGCTTCCCAATTAAATAAAATTCGTAAAATATATTACAAGTTTTCTGACTACAGCAACAACATTTATCAAAGATAGAGAGACTAAAAAAAATCGAGTTTAGGCGATTCTTAGAAAAAGTTCGGGCGGGTCCCTACATGGAAAGATAAAAGGGGTTAAGGAGGGCATCATTGGTCGTTTGCGTGTGTTAAGCCGATATCTGGTCGGCGGCGAATGCTGCGAATATCGACACGAACAGGTTCGCTGTGTTTGTTCGTTTAATGGGTCACATCACAACACACAAGTGTAGTCGCTGTAGTCCTTGTTCTGCGACTGCCCACACGAAACGAGAGAATCACGTGCAGTGAACACGCAGCGTTGTGGCCAATTCCGTGCACCGCGCTCATACCAAATTGAGACTAAACGGTTGAATTTAAAATAGAGAGACTGATTAATGATAGCACCACGTTTTGGACATCTAACAGTTGTGAGGACGTAAGCTAAGTGAAGACCAAGAACTAAAAGAGATGATAACTATGTGATGTGGCAAAAATACTGGTTTCTAAGATGAAAATGTCACATACGCAGTATTTTCAGTAAATAAGCAAACAGTTTACAATTTCACACCAATAAATAACAATATGATTGAACAAGCACCTAGGTACTTAACAATTTCTTTTCTATTAAACTGCGCTACTTCCGGGTCGGCGAACGGTCACTCGGAGCTCGGCAACAAACAAATTCTTAGCGCACCTAATAGCCTAGGTAAATAAAAGTAGGTGTCTACACAAGTCAGGCCATCCGAATTGATAGCTAGGAGTTACGTCACCAGTTTAGCGATATTTACGTAATACGACAGTTTCTATTTTTTTGTTAAAACAATCTATTTCTATCACCTCTTGTGGCATTCTCATATTTTATTGGTCGATCTGTTACTTAATGTTTTTGTTTGTAATTAAATAGCTGAACCTGGTGGTTTTAAATAATAAAATAAAATAAAATTCATTTATTTCAGGCTTCCCCATATTCAATTTACACGATATAAATACAAGTCCATAAAACAGTTAAAATTTGAAAATAAAAATGAAAAAAAATAAACAATAGTGAAAATAAAAATTAAATAATAATAAATACAATGTCCACAAATTTTATCAGAAATACAATGTCAAATGTTATGTTTGACTTGATTTAATCATTTCAATCTTGACTATTTGATTACGCTCACCAGTTTGCTGGTCTACTTTCTGATTAAGGCTTCTGTATATCCTCTTTCTAACGCGTCATGTCCTCACAACGTGCAAATACAAATAAAAGACGAAATAAAAAATACAACGTGCAATTTAGTTCTACATTTACGTGACTTAACTCTAGAAAACAAGCAAACAGGTCGGTGGTTATCAAACATCCTAATTTTAGTGAACTCACATTTATATCAATATGTAGTAGCATAGAACTAATGTGGGACACGCTAACAGACGGCTTCTTAAAATAGCATCGTTAATGAGTGTAGTGCGAAATGATGAAGCTTAAGCGCCAATAAACAAATGATAGCTGACAATTATTGCGAACGGCGCGGCGCAGGCGCGGGGCCGCGTTGCCCGGTAGTCGCACGCGCACCGCCAATGCCGTTCACTATCATCGATTTATATTTCCATTAAAATTGCTAATGCTAATTTCGAGTGATTAAAATTGGCAGCAACGTAAAGGCTACGAATATTTTTGTAAGTCAAGGCACGTAAACAAGTTTGTGGGTTGGCGCGTATATGTTTGGAACGTAAAAGGCTTTTCGGAGAATTGTGGGTCGACTTCGATATTTGGGATATCGTGTTCACTTATACAGATTTAAAAACAGGCTTTTAGATGGATTCTAGGAAATTAGAATAGACTGGTTTTCAACGGAAAATACGACCCTTAAAAAATAAAGCAGCTAAAAAAGTAGAGCTGTTGTTACAAAAATATTTGTTTCGGCGAAATTTAATTCACGTTACTTTTCCCTCATAGAAGCTTCATTCAGATTACCAGGAAACCACACGAATGACTTCATACAAATGTATTTCTGAAAGTAGAGCGCTGAATAAAGTTGTAGAAACTTTTTGTTTGATGAAATGATGCAATACCTACTTCATTCGTTGGAAAACAAGTTTTATTTACATGGACAACATACATCGGATTATCATGTATTATCTTCCACTAAAATAATGTTTGACAGACTTTTTTCCGGTCATGTTTGCCTTTCGATGTAAGTCCTGGCCGTTAATTCATACAAAAAATAAAATATAAAAGTTTTTTTTATGTTTTCTGTGACATACCAAGTTCCTAGCAATTCATCAAAAAAATTCAGAAGCAGGTTGGCCAAAAATCTGGACGTACGAGCTAGATGTAAGTATCGACATGGTCGCGTCACTGCAGCACTGGCGCGAGGTTAGCGGGCGCGCTGCGTACGCGCACGCCTCGCGACAAGGACATCGACCCCCGCAACCTTGGCTATGCCAATTAATTTCAACAATGTTCTCTTACTCACTATTATGTACTTAAATTATCTCCTGCATAGTTTCGCTTGATTATCGGTAGCCATTTTCTAAGATGATTAAAGATAAAGTGCTTCGAGCTTCCTGAATTCGGTTATTTATTGCGCAATGGCTGATCTGCTGAGATTGGGTCGGTCTCTTTGTGTAATTATCGGTAAACGGTAAAAGATCTTCTTCGAACAACTCTATAAACATTTTATCGCTTACCTTCTACGACGCACATTATGGATACTGTTTTGTAGTTGTGATTGCAGTTCAAGAATAGAATTTTTTAGTGTCGTCTTCTTCACGTTTAATAGGTACCGATTTATACACAAAGACCTGGATGAAATAGGCCATGCCAATAGGCATAGGTACCTTCTTTTGCCATTCACTAGCTGCTCTATTTATAGAGAGAAAGGAGTTGTAAGAGACTCAACCTACTAGTTTCCTTTTTTTGTATTGCAGGGTTGGTAGTAATAATTACTCAATTTCATGAGTATTTACTAACCTAACACCCCAAATAATCTCTTCTTTTCTTTACTAGCATATCCATGCAAAATTCAAATATTGGTAGGTATGACGAGACTCCCGGATTGAAGCCAAATGTAACATTTAGAGGCAAGGCATCATGATTCACGAGAGCAACCAAAACAGCGTGATGTAGGTACAACAAAGTAAACAACAGCAACAAGGCCGCCGCGTAATCAATTCCCGGTAAGTTAAGCTCCAATGATTTACTCGAATAAGTTGTAAACACACCATTGTGTAGAAATACTACAATTTTACTGTAGCCGCTATGGCAGGCGGCGGCAGGATAATGACCCGCGAGCGTGCGCCCGCGCCCCTTGCCCGCGCCTGCGCGCCGCGCCGCTCCCGCCGCAGTACCACGCAGGTATTTGTACTATAAACAACGACGAACAATACCCACTTACACATTTATGACACACCTACTTAATATTGTGCAAGTATACTAGTACCAATTCATACAGATAATACATCATTGACGAAAGCTAAATGAGACGTGCAATCGCGTTCATTCGTAATGCGGCCGCCACACACTCGACGAGTGGCATGGGAAGTAGCGTGGAAAGGAGGCAGGAGGGACATAGTGTGGCAACGTTACTCGTCATGCCGCACGTCATGCTCCTCGTCCTGCCCACCGCTCCGCGATGATCGCGCGATGAATACATGTGATCCACCATCTCCGTTGGCAAGGACGATGACGACGATGTATATTTCTTTTTATGACATTGATATAATTAACTATACTAAAAATGCATAGCGCGCACGTTGCCACAGTTTCATCGTCCACCAAAGGCAAATAACAAGTGAGGAGCGTCGCGATTAATTGCGCGAGTAGAACATCGCAGCAAATAGCGGCAGCGCGAGGAGCATGGCGATGAGCAGCGCGAGGAGCATAGTGTGGCGCCCGCATAATATCGTCATAGTTAACGTTCTCAATCTAACCGCGAAATATATTTGTTTTGATGTTTGTGGTCAATTCGTTTTATTGAGCGCAGTTTAAATATAGCGATGATAGGGAAACCTACCCGATCACAGTGAGGAAATACACCATGATGTCATATTGCGCTTATCTAGACCACACCTATTCCTGGCTTGTTCTGTCTGTACAGGAATACCAACGTTACCAAGCTTTATGTTACCTTATATTAGAACAGAAATTATGAGACCATAATAATATAATGTAGCAGGTAATCCTAAATAAAGGCTAAATATTTACTCTAAAACTAAATAAATCGGTCTCGTGGTTGTAAACAATAATACGCCTATTAACATTTTATTGTGTAATTATTAATTACGTATAACGTTAAACAATAAATAACTTAATACCGTACAATGTTTACTTTTATGAATTTCCAGGAAAAATACAAACTACAAACCAGCGAGCTTAAATTAAATAATGGTTCTGTATGAATACTCGCGTGGATAATGTAAGTGTGAGGTGCTGCAGCTGAGCTCTCGTGTGTATGTCTTGTAGATTATAAATATCTACTTATTAGCTCAATAAGTAGATATGTATAATGGTGCGAAAGAATGTTTCGTTTCCGGTGTTCGTGAATTGCTGTTTATTTTTACACGTCAAGATCAAACACGATTAAATGGTCCGTTGAATAATATCTCCTGCTAGTTTTATTTTACAACATGAACGTCGTCCTCTTATTTTTATTTGGAACCGAGTTTGAGCTCATTACCTGCTGACGATTATTATTCAGATCTCTGAAACGTCTGTTCCGAAATATATTTGTTATTCTAAAAGCAATATGAATGGCAAATTCCTCTGCCCACTTACTGGCCTGAATGATTTCGACATTCTTGGCGCAACTCCGATAATCTGAGAAAAAAATAAACGAGCGCCAACGTAAATAAGCCCACTCGGAGTTGAAAGTGCGCACTCCGACGACGGAGCGGCGGCGGCGATCGGTGGCGACCGTCGGTGGTGCCGGGGAAAATAAATCACGTCGACGATATGGTACGCTCGGGATAACGTATTTTTACGCAACAGGCTCTTTGTTTATAGCTAGTAACGTCGCCCAGCAGACGGCTGGTTATTCAACCGGGCGCATTCCGCGCCGGCTCCACTTTTTGCTCGGCCTCGCCGGCCGTCCTCCTCGCCGGTGAAAAACGACCAATTAGAGCTTTTACGGCAGGAATTAACATCGCGCATTGTCCGCGACAGCACACCGCGGCACCGCCTGCTAACACACACTATAACTACTTACACTTTTATCTCGCAGTGAATACTTGGCCGATGTTGGCAGCTCGCAGCGCTCACACAAACACAAATATACACTCTGAATTATGCACATTTTGTGTTGGTTTATCTGAAAGAAGATGTTCCCATTGATGTGAGGTAATAGCGGTGGCGCCGCTGCGGCGATCCGACGCTATTGTTTACTGCGATGAACGGTACACACGCTTACACGACACCTAATAGAATGAAAAACCTTTTAGCACTTACCGGAGACATTTTGAAGTAAACAAATAAAACGTATATATTTCATACCTTTATACCATGTATATATAAGTCTACCTACATTTTGAGAGTCTTCAAATAAGGAAAACGTAAGAAATAATCAGCTCAGCCTCTTGTAAACATTTACTGAAAGTTGAAACAAGTGAATATAACCTACTTAGAACAAATATAAAAGTAGCAAAACAAATTGCCATTCGGCGGATCGCAAGACTAATCCAACTTTAGATTGAGTATCGAATGGAAAATACATCAGTTATAGGAAGTGAATGATAAACCGAGAAAATAATTGACATTCCCAAAAAAATAACACGCGGTGTTTTGATTAGTCACATCGATTCGTTTTAATCTGGAGGCCTAGTGTCGGACAATGTATCAATAAAAAGTAAAACAGAACAGTTTATGGCTGAACGTGGCCCCCGAGCTCTGACGCCAATAAAACCGATCAACGCAGACTCAGTGTTGCTACTGTTTGGAATTGTACCCTTCTACAAGTAAATAACATTTAAGTTCAGAAATAATTTGAATTTGGACAAAAATATCGTAGGTCAAACTTTCGTAGCATTAAGGGACAAAGGCTACGAAAATCGTAGACCTTGCCTACGCAGGGTCTACGATTTAGGACGTAGACGTTTCTACGCATTTTTAATGATTTAAATGACACAAATACCACACTCACATTGGTCTCAACATTATTAGTAATAATTACTTAATAAGAATTATAATAATTTAACAAAATATTCATTAAAAATAACAATAAAAATTCAAATAAAAAAAAAATGTCAATGTAACAGAAATGTCGAATGATTATAATAGTGAAATTAATTATTATTAAAATTACACAAGGGTTTCAACAAAAAAAATTAAACTAAAATCAAATAAATAACGTCAACATTAATTCAAAACTAATACAAATTCAACAAAAAATAAATATAAAATAAAAAGAAAATAATAAAAATGTATGTCAATAAAATTAATTAAGATTGTAAAGTCAATGTTGATATAATTTTTTAATATTAAATTACTTAAAGTCAAGGTCAAGGTAAGTCAGTTAGTTTAAGTATACAATCATATGTTCGAACTATTATTATCTTTGAGAAACTCTTCTATGCTGTAATAACATTTCCTCAATAACAGTGACTTTAATTTTCTCTTGAATTCATTTTGATGAATAGCGCCTTTGAAATCAACAGATAATTTATTGAACATATTATTATGTACTGATTGCACTCTTGAGGCATGTTTAACGACATTAAGTTTAGGATTTAATGATAGCTCTTCCTTAGATATTGGGTGATTACTGTGCGTACCTAAATATTGTACCTTTTAGTTAGAAAACACATGTATCCCAGTCTGCAATCAAATGTAAACTACAGTGAAATTATAATAGTAAAAGTTAATGTTAAGCGTTGTGGGTTACTTTATAACCAAATTGATATTATGTTAAATTAGTTGTAAGTCCTTATAAAAAAAAAAAAAAGATAACCACTTGGAAAGGACCATCAGGAAAGAGAAAAAGAGGTAGACCAAAAGAGAGGTGGCTCGACGAAATACTGAAAACAGTGGGAAATAACTGGATAGAACTAGCAATAGATAGAGATAAATGGAGAAAAATGGAGGAGGCCTTTACTCTGTAGAGAGGTCCTTATTAATAATTAATGATTTGTTTTGCATGTTATAATGATTTTTTGTTTCATATTTTATTATTTTTTGATATTTATTTTGGTTGTAAATGTTGATTTTTATTTGAACTTTGATTTTATCTTTAATTTTGTTTCTGTGATTCTTATTTTAATTTTAATCTTAATTTTGTTTTCTATGTAATTCTAATTTCGATTTTAAATTTTGATTTTGATACTGATTTGATTTTTATATTATGTTTGTTTGAGATTTTAACTTTAATCTTAATCCTGATTTTAATTTTGATTTTGATTGTAATTTTGATTTGATTTTAATTAGGTAAATTTATTGATTTTGATTTTATTTTGTTTTAAATATTTCATTTTATTGTGATTTTAATTTTGATTTTAATTATGATTTTAATTTTGATTGTTATTTTGATTTCGATTTTAATTTTAAATTCGCGTTGTTATGTTTTATTTTATTATTGAAACTCAAAGTTAATTTATTTTAAAATATCGAAATGTATTTAATGTGAAAGTGTACTATTTTTATTATGGAATAAACAAGGCTATATTATTATTCTCTTTAATTATTTTCCTTACATACTAATTTACATTTTTAAATATTTGTTAAAAAAAGATATCAAAAAACATTTAAAAATATAAAGAAATAGTAGTCCACCGGTGTCGGGAGCAGGGTCCAAGCTACCGGTGGTTAGGGTTCCAGAGACAGGAACCTCCTCACAATACGGGCCGTATCGAGAAGTACTGCCTTCTGAATTAGGCCCTTGATCCAACCACCAAGCGAAAGTTTTGACAGGTGGTCGTCCATGCTTTTTGCTATCAGGCCATTGGCCGTGACGACTATCGGCACAATGATAGCCGAGCTCAAATGCCACATATCGACAACCTCGTGTGCTAAGTCCAGATATTTTATTTGCTTCTCTTTCTCAGCTTTCACGAGGTTCTCGTCATGTGGGATGGTAACATCGATTATCATTATCATTTTCGGAATGTGTTTTTTTTTTCTCAGCCCTTAGACTGGATTTTTACTACATTTACGGGTCGAAACCAAAGCAAATTATTATTATTATAATGTAACTGTTCCTATCAATAAAATAAAATATTCAGATAATATTTATTTAAATTATAAACTTTTGGTTAGCAGTTTTCAAATGTCCGGCACTGGTAACCCTAAAAACACGCATCACAAAAAGTTAACTCCTGGGGCGCACCATCAACATTATTTACATTTTTTTTTAGTCTGCGGCAAAGTGGTGTCGAATTACTATCTCGGAATGTTTAGTAGAGGCAGACACTAGACACGACGGGTCACAAGAATGTGCCCCTTAAATTCCTTTTAGGAATTATGTGATATCTTCTTACACGGTTTTTCCTCACAACAAACGCGAATCTTCGATACGTCGTACGTAGATTATTGTAGATACATTTGTAGTTCAGTTTCACTAAAACAGCTAAACAGATTTGGAATGTTAATTCATGCAATTAATTAGCAATGATACCGAACATAATATATTCCACAACTATCACACAACGCCATCTAGTCCCAAGCTAAGCAGAGCTTGTGTTATGGGTACTAGACAACTGATAAACATACTTATATATTTCTAAATACATACATATTATAAATAAATTACACCCAGACACAGAACAAATGATCGTGCTCATCATCACATCTCATGATACTTATCCAAACATTTCATGCCACACGGCAAGTGTTAAATAACTTTAAAACTATGTGTAATGCGAATTTTATGTAATAGGACCACCAATACGGTTAACTAATGAGTCCTCTAGAATGGCCTCCAGTTGCGAAAATTACACAATTATTCCTAAATTGTACTAAATAGGACAATATCAACATAGACCATGGACCTTGTGTTTTATTACACATTTAAATTAAATTTAAGATAGCCCTAGTTAAGTAATGGTAATAGATGTTAATTGTTGCGATTAACGCTAAATCTGGTCAAAACTTAAGATGGCAAGACTAGTAGGTATTCATCACCGAATTACGTAATATTTTATTCAATGAATCTTGAAGTAAGATAATCTAAAATGGCGTCGCTAGCGAGAATTGGACTTCCCCGAGTGAGACTATTTTATTTACTCTCCAAAATATACCTTGAGATAAATGTATAATATGTACCTATTGTATTACTAATGGCTAAGTAACTGTATACCTATTGACATTTGACACAATAGATAAAACCTATCAATTACTGATTTCACATAAGCATGTTTGCTCCCACAATTCTACATTAGATAAGTGGGCACTTAGCATAAGTTACCAAGAAAATTATTTAATCAAATATACATTTCCAGATGTTTTAATAGACTATGGGAATGACGACAATAATAGAATTTCATTGATATCCTAAATATAAACGTATCATTTACACAGATCAATCATAGCTAACTTACCTGAGGGGTATCTACCCAAATCTAAATTGGGGAAAGACCCTTCTGAAAAAAATACTACCTGTGCCCCCTGGCGTCACCGAAACCTGTCAGAATTTACTACGAAACTACGTTAACTAGAAAAAAAAAACGTCAAGTTTGTATGAGGTGGCGCTTAGTTGTAAGTGTTATTGTGTAGTTGACAATAAGTGGAGTGGCTTGAGAGCGGCGCTATTCGGCTGTTCTATGATCCATTGGTACCCACAGGCCAGGTACCTACCTGGCGTGCCCAGTGCCCGCCGGCCCGTTAAATCCGCTGTCGCCGACAATACACGCGGTGTGGGTGTGCCCTACAAATAGACAAGGATAATTGCTATCCAACAGTTATAATTGGTATTTATTATATGAATAGCAAGTTTGGAAGACACGCTCACTTCCAACATCACACGACCAGCTTGACATTTAATTTTAACTCTCGTGTATTTTATAATAGAACTGAACATTGAAATAACAAAAGTTTTTACATGTATATTTTCTCTTTGTGAAATTATAATAACATTTTTGGGATTCTGTTTTAGTTTGGCTTTAAATGTCAAGTCTGCTTTATATATTTATAAGGGATACACTTTATTACAGCTTCACGCAATTTATTGACTATACATTACTCATCATTGTGCGTAATATTCAGAAGGAACCAGCTTTTGCCCGCGGGTTCGCCTGCGTGAAAATGACGATTTTCCATACAAACTTTCATTCCATATTTAACTCCCTTAGGGGTTGAATTTAGAAAAATCCTTCCTTATTCATTGCCTACATTATAAAAGAAAACCTCTGTGCGAAACTTCAGCTTTCTAGGGCCAAGGGTTTGGGCTGGGCGTTGATGAGTCAGTAAGTCACGACTTCTCTTTTTATTTATATGTATAAATAGATGAAATGAAACCATTTTAGTCAAATCATCATTTATGTGAACTCCATAACATGTTATTACAAAAAACTAGTATAAGAAGCGAGTTCTCACATGGACATTCATTATTCACACAAAGCACAATTATTGGGCCCATGTGTGTGCAGAACCCTTCACGGACGATTGTGTCCACATTGTGCCCAAATCACAAATTTTACCGAAATACTGTCAAAAGACCAACACCGACTTTTGCACTTCATCAAAAATAAATTTATCTGAGAATAATGCAGTCCCAACCTGTTGGACCCTTTTTGTTCACATCTTTACAATGACTGGAAAAAAAATCACCTTCAGCGTTTTTGCACCCCATTGTGAGCCATACACTAAACTGAATTATTGTTTTTAACCAAGTTTTTATGAGGCGTTTTCGAGTGGCCTATGAATAGATTCTTTTCAAAATGACCATTTCATTGTTTGTTCGATTCAAAATGCCACATTACCTTGTCCAACTGATTTTTTTTCTACGAGCCGAATTCTATTGAACTACGAATATGAATGCCTAACAAAGATTTAATTTGGAGCATTGTTAAACATAACAAATTGAAGTATACGTTAATACTTAAATAGATGCTTCGCGGTAAGTGAAATCATGAAAAATTACAAATAAAGGACAATCTTCAATCTCTAAATGATCGTTGCTTCTTACAGCAATATCATCCTGTAACTGAAACAGTAAATATCAAACCACGGGTGGTTTGATATTTACTACTTACTATGTTACTAACTAGGTACTTACGTACTTACCATGTTATTCTGAAAGCATGTTCCATTTACAGAATTTCGGCCACCTGTTGGAACAAGAATTTCAAACGAACGTGCCTTTGTGTGCCCTCTATCGGATATACGATGAACCAAGCTGCATTTACTTACCACTTAGCGTCACCGAACTAACAGAGTGGTAGACGCCAGACGGTAACGTGTTACAACAGTTAAAACTTAAAATACACGCCAGATGGCGCAAGGCTCGTTGTTAACAGTGGTGGTAGTGGGAAAAATAATTCCCACTAGTTCTATCCTAGGACTGTTTAATAGAACTACTGGGAATGATCCATAACCAGACCAGGTTTTTACCTGATTGCGGCGAAGCCCAAACAGAGGGTTTTGTGTTTGATCTAGAGCTATTCTGTTTTTATAATTTAAATTCTAATGGATGCCGCCTGCTTCACACTGTTATCTATACTTATAATATATACTAATATTATAAAGAAGTAAAGTTTGTGTGTTTGTATTTATATTTGTTAAATTGTAAGGGGTAATCTCGGGATCTACTAAACAGATTTTAAAAATTCTTTCACCAATACAAAGCCACATTATTGCTGAGTGTCAGAGGTTATATAAAAAACCGAAAAATAAAAAGGCTTTTACGTGGTAGTCCGTTTTGCAAAGTGAATCGGAGAAAAAACGGTCGAATGAAAGCTAAAAAAGGATTATTAACATTATGCCCAACGAAGTGGGCACGGTTCAGCTAGTTTTATTATACAAGGGTTCTATACACGGAACCCGAATCCTTTTAAAAGTAGATACAGTTACTCTTTCTAAATCAGATCCGCCACTAAAAGTCTCGTCAAAATAGGTACAACCGTTTCTGAATTTCTGAACAAACAGTTAAGTCAACAACAAAATAAAAATTGTTTTGTTTTATGAACCACATAATTATGCCTTTTTGTTTTAAACTTTTTTAAGCATTCAGGAAAACGCTGATATATTGAAATAACAAACAGACACTTATTTATTTGCATAGATGTACTGGTTTTCTGCTTTTCAGTTTTATACTGCAGCGGTTTTTGGTTTTTTGATAACTTTATTAAACAATAGCTTTTGCCCGCGGCTCCTACCGCGTGGATGTCGCTTAAACTACTAAAATAACGATTTTCCATTCAAACTTTCATCCCCTATTTAACTACCTACCTTTAGGGTTGAATTTCGGAAAACCCTTCCATATTCCTTGTCTACATTGTAAAGGGAACCTCCGTGTGAAATTTCAGCTATTTAGGTCCAAGGCCTTGGACCTAAAAAGCTGGACAAGGGTTTGAGCTGTGCGCTAATGAGTCAGTCAGTCAGGGGGCTTGTTATTTATTTATTTAGATTTGTGTAGCTTCAAAACCGCCTTTATCTGAAGCATGGAAATAGAAAGTCATACAAAGAATCTCAAGTTATGATAATGACATTTACAAAGAGTAGAAAATTGTATAACACTAGTTGATGCCTCCGGCTTCATATGCGTGGATGTAAAAATATACTAAAACCTTCCTCGAGAACCACTCAATCCATTGGTGAGAACAGCATAAATATCGGTGCAGTAGTTTTTGAGTTTATCGCGAACAGATAGACAGACACGGCGTAGGACTTTGTTTTAGAATACGAGTAATTATGTAGTGATTTAATTCTGACTATTCGTTCTTGTTCTTCGGTGTCAAGATAAGTATTCTACTCTTTGGTCTTTGTCTGGTGGCTGGTGGGGGGAGAGGCGCTTAAAACTAAGCAATTATTATGAATTGTAAAACCATGGTGATATCCTGTATGCTGTACCAAAATACTTCCCAGCTACATAGTCTTAAATAACCACACTAGATCAACTAGATGGCAGGTATCGATGTCTTTCGAAATAATCTAAAAATAAGAACTTATTGATGTTTTTTCACCGATTACTCGGAGACCCTTCAACAGATTTGGCAAATTCCATTGAAATATTATCGGAATTTGTCGTGAGAGTCCCGGGCAACCGGTGGATGCAAACAACAGGCTGCCGTTCTCTAAGGCGTTTTATGGGAGAGGCCTTTGTCCAGCTGTGGACGTCTTAAGGCTGATGATAATGATGATTATTGAAATCAGTTGAGCGGTTTTTGAAAGTCTAATTGGGGATAAGCCATTACTATGACATGGCTTGGTTACAATATGAAAAGATGCATAGCAAATATTTGCACATGATTACAAAAAAGTGAGAAATATGTCGGTAGCAAAAAACTAATTCAAACCAACAAAAGACAAAAAAGAAGTTTATAATTGCTTTATTTTATTAACTGTCTCAAGTACCTACCTGAGACTGATCGGAATCATATAACTAAGTACCTATGTACCTACATTATAATAAATACCAACCCCAACTCTGTTGCAAATACTATAACATATTACAAATACGTAGTATAGATCCCAGTAGTACCTACGTAGTACGGTTGGTCCAGAATAATAGATGTCGCCACCCTTAAATTAGCAATTAAATTATCTTGCGAGTCGGCCCTCTTTTCCGTTTTGTGTAAATATTCTACTCTTTGAACTACTCTTTGCTTTGGTGTCAAGCAAGGACTCAAGCATGTCGTCTTTGTAAACATGTAATAACCGAATAACATTTTCATAAAATGCCAGACTTATTTGACAAGCGCTGTTACACAGCACGCTCCTCCGGCTACAAGTACCGCACTCTCTCCACAAACACCGGCGACCGAAAGAGACGAGACAGCGTAGAAGACGACTCATTCGAGAGGAAATTCAGAGAACTTAGCAGCGCGATCCGTACCAGAGTCAATAAGGAAGTTTACAGAACGAATAAAGCAAGAAAATCAATCCTAGAAAAATTCGAAAAACTCGATGCGAAAATCAACTCGATGGTGGAAATCCAGAACACGGTGACAGAACTCAATAGTAATTTGCTGGGCGTCAGTTTGGCACTGTTGGACATGAATGAGAAAGTGTGCAGAATAGAAATGATCACTTCTCGAGATATGTTTACCCAACACTCCAACACTACGACGCTCAGGTCTCAGGAACCCATCGCTGAGGAGAAAGAAGACCGCGACTCAATAGTAACGCACATTTAGCTATCTAGTGGCATGGCGTGCTATTTACATAAGGTACAAATATAATGCATTTGCTGAAGTGCAATAATCTATAGTTACTATTGTTCTGTTATCGATGGCGGTCTATAAGGTCCACAGTTTTGTGACTAAATTATATGAAAATGTTTTCGGATGGAAGTGTTTATTTTTAGGTAGGAAGGTACCTAATGTAAGTAGTAGAAAACATCAAATCTTTTTACCCGACTACGGCGAAGCCAAAAGGAAGGGTAATGATTTTGGCAGTCTATGTATGTATGTATGTATGTTCCACCGTAGCGCCTAAACTACTGAACGGATTTTAATAAATTAGGTGTCAATAGATTCGTAAGAATAGCCCGGGTGACATAGGCTATATAAATTTTATAAATTCTTTATATGACGGAATTTAAATGTCAAAAACTTACCTAAAAAAATATTAAATTGAGATAATCGTAGCAAGTTTGGTATCAAATGAAAGGTCTTGGCGAGCACATTACAAATATGTATTATATTATAGTTTAAGTACACACAAAAATAAAATACAAATAAAAAAATTAAGTTCAAAAATCTAAAACCCGACTACTTACTAACAAAATCGCGGTCTTAAAAGTAGAAAACAAGAAAATAATTATTGCCTGATATTCTTCATAGTCGCATGCCACCTTGCTAATGGCAATAATTAACAGCTGACTTCTGTATCAATGAGAACGCCATGAAGGAGCATCAGGTATCAGTGGCATGCGACTACGAAGAATATCAGGCAAGAATTATTTTCTTGTTTTCTACTTTTAAGACCGCGATTTTGTTAGTAGTCGGGTTTCAGATTTTTGAACTTATTTTTTTTTATATTATTCTCTTATTATCTTTTTATTTTGAACATCTACTTAGGCAATATGCCTCTTTCAACTTGTTTTAGCTGACATGCATAACTAGGTATAATTTTGTCAGGGCATCGCTCGTCATTTTCACAGGCAAGTGAAGAGCAACTCTGGGCAACTTTGTAGTAATTGCTAAAACTTATCACTACTGGTTTATTTAGTAAGTACTTACTTCTCCTGCCCGTCGTGCACCACTATCTACAGCTTGCAGTACTAAAATGAAACAAATGACAGGACAGCCAAGGTCACATCAAATCAGACCAGCAGGTCTAAACAAACATAATTTAGTATTCGACACGAGAAGATGAAGATTTAACAGCTATACACGCTTTTTCAGTATTACCTTTTACTGATCCCACTTTTAAAATTGGCCAGATTGTATAATAAATAATAATATAATAATATGAAGGTGTCAGCTTATCTGTCGGCATTAATGATCGCCACTAGGCAAGTTACAATTTCACGACCTGGGAGTCGAACCCATCGTCTCTACAAACAAAAAATTTGTACCGGTAATTAAAACGACTCTTATTCAGTACTACGTGTTGCCAGCGGCTTCGCCCGCTACAACTCCAAAATTATCCCACGGGAAGATAAAATCGGGATAAAAACTATGTGTTAATCCAGGTTATAAACTATCTGTGTACCAAATTTTATCCAAATCCGTTCAGTAGTTTTTGCGTGAAAGAGTAACAATCATCAATACATACCCACAAACTTTCGCCTTTATAATATTAGTGTGATAGTAGGATTGAATCCTAAGTAAACCAAATATGTGTCTATACTCTATACTCTCTATAGGATAGAGTTTTGATCCAATCATTTTCGTTGCGTGAAAACATGTGTTTACATAATGGAGCACTGTAAATTCTGCCAGCATCTGTGTTACCTCCTATATTTCATCTGTCTGCCTTCAAAGCTAGGGCCTACTGGTATCTTTTGGGCACGCTCGTTCCATCATAAACCTCATCCATCGCTTTACATAATGCGTGATCGAGGCCAACAGCAGACCCATTTAAAATAAAACATTTTATCAGACACATACTTATTACCTACCTATTTCCTTTTTAGTGATTTTGCGTACCTTAATATGCTACAAATCACGTCATTAACCTTCCATAACAGTTGGGTTTACCTACTGCGGTGTTGTTGGGGTATCAGTTCCTACTGTTTGCTGCACCATCTTGCGCCGAACAATGTGTTCATAAAGAGAAGTCCTGGTGAGATAACAAATAGTACACAGATATCAAATAAAGAAGAAAAACGACGTTTCATATTTTAACATCATATATTTGTCTTAGGAAGGTTTCCTTGATTGACAGCTCTGAGCCGAACACATAGTTCGTGATTACAATAAATTAATTTATTACATTAGCGAAAAAATCTCCATTATAATCTCACATTTTTAATCGTTTAAAACGTCACGGACATACATTGAATAAGTAATTTAATTACATAAAAAGCTTTTTTTTTTAATTTTGCAAACGACGTTATGAATGGAGAGAGACTCTCTACATAATACTTCAAGAAGATGATTAAAAACACCAAAAACTTTTCTATTTGATAAAGCCACATCCTATATGGCACAATTTAAAATTGATTACAATTGAAGCTACATTATAAAAGTAATTCGTTCTGCGAACGTTTGTTTCAAACAAATTCCTACACACATAAAAATCCTCGACATATTAATGTACTTGGTATACGACTAGTGAATATTTAGGTAACTATTTTACTAAATTATGGAAGAATTATACTAAACAATTCATCTAAATTTAACTAAGCGAAGCTACTCAATTAAAAACGAGGTTATCTGTGAAATGTTTCTTTGTTAATAAGAGAAACATATATTTTGGCAGTTAACTCTTTGGATTTCGAAAGTTACTTATGAAATTCTTACAATTTAGGTATATCATTGTCAGTAAAATCTGCAACGCTGACTGATATTAAGCATATAATCTAATAAACAGACAACCTCTAAACGTATCATGGACACACTTGTCAATAAATGCAACAAAGTTAATAACAACTAATTGAAACGTAACTTAACAATGACAATTTGTGCACCAATTCATTTCGCCAAACGTTTCTAAATGCAAATTGTTAAACAATTTGATATGTTGTCAAGTAAAATAAACGCTCTACAATAATACAAAAAATAATTATTAAATAGATATCACAACATACAAATATTCCACTACATGAACACGCGATAATGCGTTAAAATGTAATTTATTATTTCCATCAATTCACTACCGATTCTTCCCGCCGCGCGCGCCGTAAGCAAACTATTTTTATAAGATATAAATGAACACAGACTTAAAATGGACATCATAAAAATTACATAAAACTTCTAATTCTCAGCTGCAGAAATAAACTATAAATAGGTATATCATTAACTTAGTAGTATAACTGTAAATCATAAGTACAGAATGCTAAAAATACTCAATAGTCACATTCATTCGTTACGAATAGTTAAATTTCGATTCGTAAAAAAATACAAAAGATGTCATTCTTTACTTTCTTAACCTCTCCAAGTCTATCCAAATTATTATTTTACTGATGAATTGGTGAATCGTAACATGTACTTATAACTTGCATTGTTTTTACATCCAACATTTTTTTTCACACTTAATAGGAAGTCAGACAGAGAGGAAAGATTGGAAAGGGTTCGTAAGTAGTAATAGTTTTTAAGAGTTTTGTCACTTCTCTACATGTACACTCAGTCGAAAGTCTTATTTAAATATTATTGTTTTTCTTTATACACTGCACTTCTTGCATGCGAAACGACCACCTTACACATAGGTCGGCTCCCTGTCTCAGTCGAACAAACAAATGAAGGCACGTAAGAGTCCCTCTCCGAAACATGCGCAGCATCCTTTCTTTTTCTGCTTATCTTCTGGTGCGAAGCTAGGCTGCTTAGGTCGCTTGGGGCGTCGCGCGCACAGCTTACTGGGTTGCGGCTCCTCCACGGGCGGCAGGGAGCGTGTGCTAAGGTGCACGGGCAGCGCGGCTGGCTCCACGGGCCGCGGCTGCGCCCAGCGCCGCAGTAGCGCCTCCTGCTCCGCTCCCACCGGCACCGGCGCCGACAGCTTGCGCGCGCGCGCCGTCACCAGCGCGCGCTCCATAGGCTCCAGCAGCTCTAAGCTCAAAGCGCGCTCCAACAACTCGCCCTCCAGCAGCAGGTACCGCGGGCAGTACGCGAGCTCTCCTAGCGCTGCCCTCTTGTTGGCCGACGTCAGCTCCCGCTTGGTGCGCTTGCACGCCGATGTGGCCCACCGCGACAGAGCCTCCACGAGCACCAGCTCACTCGACACGCGCAAAGTGTCTCGTTTTACTATTAGCGCTAAGTCTTCATATGTTAGCTCTTCCAGACGTTCATCAGTCAGGGCTGTATCTGCGTCGTCGTCGAGCACCAACAGGGCGTTGTGAGCCAGAGAGTCACACCAGCGCGAGCACTGCGCGAGGGAGCGAGCGGCCTGGTCGTCGGAGAAAGCGGGCAGCGGCGGTGCTGAGGCGGCGCCGGGCAGCCTGGCACAAAGGAACCGCAAGTCGCGCAGTATCTCCAGTGCGACACCGGCGTCCAACATTTGGTCTAGGCGCCGAGCGCATCGCTCTGCCAGCGGGGCGCAGAGGAACTTGTAGGCGGCATCCAGTGAGCAGCGCGCCGTGGCCACAGAGTTGAGTTGTGTGGACTCACAGTAGTGGTAGCGCAGCAGCTGTTCGAAGCCGCGGCGATCGATGTAGTCGACGACGATGACGTCAGTTTTGCAGGCGAGCAGCGCGGCGAACACAGGGCTGGTGGCTGCCAGCACGCGCCGGTGGCCGGGGTAGCGCCACGTGTCACCGTTGATGCCGGCCTCAAACACAATGTCGGACTGCTTCTCGTCGTCGTAGAGGCGCGCGTGCTCTTGGAGCTCCACGTCAGCGTAGTCGTTATCTTCGTTATACTCCTCATACGGCTCGATCCCGACCCGGGGCTGCGGTGGCTGCCGGACAAACTGGATTTCATTGTCGGAGTTGGTCCGCGCTGGGTTCGTCACCACCGTCATTGTGATTCTCTTCTGATTGCTCTACCTGGAATTAAAGATACACTTTCATTAGACAACCAGTTATTTTGTTCTCTATTTAATCTGGTATATAATTATATTGAGGTAAACTCATAAAATAGTTGGTAGGTACCTAATGTTTTAATATTTTATTTATCAATAATAATAACGTATTCACCGCGGTGACTAACTAAATAAATCAATAGACCGCAATAAGTTAAATGCATTGTTAGTTTTATTATGTTTCGTTTCAAGTCCTTCCTTGTGCAAGACGCTAAGTAGCGCTAGTTAGCATACTGCTAATACTCTTGTTATATCCTCTATGAACATATCAGCACCTTATAAAGAATCGTTATTACTCAGCTTGTATTACGAATCATCTTTATGTGTTAAATACAGAACCAAGGGCAGTTGTGGCCGGTGTTCGAGTTTTAAAGATAAACAGACCAATTTATTTGGAGCTTTAACCTTTAGAGAGAAAGATATTTTTTAGTCATTGCTTTTATTTATGGTGCTTGAAGATTCAATATTCAATTATTAATGCAGTAGGTAAGGTATCCGTGCCGCACTTACATGTCATCGCACTATGAACTACTTCGCTAATGGCTTCGTAGGAACCCCAGTACCCTTTTGTAAATAAGAGTACCTGTTAATTACTATTCTTTGCTGCATTATATCTATATTGCGACCTTATTGCATTTGTGACTGTAATTGAACTCGATTTATGGACAAATCTCGCAAAACCTTTGTGTTGTTTGATAAGGATAATTAAGTACCTACCAATGTAAAATAACGTGGGACTGTTTAAAATCATATAAAGTAATGCGCACAAAAAGTGGTTATTTCCCTATTTTTAAACCCAGAACATAGCTGATAACCTTTTGACTGCATAAGATATCCAATTATATCGTACCTCGTTATACTATTTGCACGAGTTTTGTTGAAAATTAAGGAATTCGTAATGTTAGATAAGCAAATCCTGTCTCTAATTGGATTAATAATAATAAGGGTTAAAAATACCAATAGATTGATTTAGTACCTATCAGGGAGAAACTAAATACCCGTCGGATTACTTAGAAAGTGGCGTCTATCCACCAATTAGTGTTCGAGGCACGCGCCAATTTAATTAACTCTATTGGATTCTGTTAATTTTAGTAACAGATTAAATTACTGGTATACTGTATTGATGTTGGTTCGGAACAATTGGTTTTGTTCAGTAAATTCCAGTAGTAAAACAGCGCGTCGCGTCCGTGCGAAACGCATGTAAACGCATGCGTCACCTCGCGGCGCTCGCGCATTCCCTGACGCGTAAACAAAAATACACATTGAAATGCTTCTAAAGACGATCGCGCTACTCGCAAGTGCTTCGATAAATAAACAGTTTAGGACCGAACAGATTGTGGAAAATGTTGCGCTCTTGATCTTCAATCATTGTTATTGGCATATACTGTTGATGGTCCAAAAGTAAAGCTGCAAATCATCAGAGACTCTTGCCTTTAACGATATCAAAAACATCTAGGTATAGGTATCACATCACAACTACCTATGTAGTAGGTAATCATTTGGTCCTTCATTTCTAGATTACTGGGATAAACAATCTTATCAAACAGTGCTGTTAACGTAATTGTTCGACCATCAAAACGTGATCTATCTCTTGCTACTAATCTCGAATGACGCAAATTCACATCTCTTTTCGAATCATTATTTAGAATAGTATTTGCATATAGTCTTCTGGATTTAGTTCTAAATCGGACCTTAATCAATTTGTATGAATTGGGATTTATGTGGACAATATTTTCAAGATTTTTTTAAACATCATCATCATTCTCTTGCTCTTATCCCAATTCATTTGGGGTCGGCGCAGCATGTCTTCTTCTTCCATACTCTCTGTTTCTCGTCATCTCATGAGACACCGCCTCTCTTGCCATATCATTCTTAACATAGTCCATCCATTGTTTCTTTGGTCTCCCTCTACTCTTATGCCATCCACATTCATACTCAAAACCTTCTTCACGACATTGTTTTACAAGATCTTTTCGATCTTTCGATCGATTCTTAAGCAACGGTATTTCTTTCATGGCGTGTTTTTCTTTCAAAAATATTAAACAGACCATTCAAATATGTTGTCCAATCCATTTCTGTTGTGTTGTGCAACGCATCCCGTGGATCAGCTTCCTACTTCGCGAGAAGCATAATGCAGCTAATGTCGAAATGTAGGGACATTTTACGATAGAGCGCGGTTATTTGTGATGCCTCCGGTAACCCACATACATTCGCATAGCCACGCCGGCTGGATTTGCCCTATATTTAGAGACAGTAATCCATTGGTTTGGTGCAATGTTACGAAAGCACAATAGGTATGTGCGAGTCGATAAACTAATAACAGGTGTATTTCCACGTTTTTTGTACATACAACTTTAATTATTTGTTCTTTGTGAAAGGACAGGGCTTTGTAAGAGTTCTAGGTCGACATAATGTCCACGTAGAGACGTTGATATAGGTAGCTCTTGGTTATTTTATTGCGTTGTACTTAGGGCTTTCAAATACCGGATGTTTTCAATACCGGTATCAATAGCGGTATTGAACGTCAATATTGTACTCTAATATTCTTTATTATTAGGTACACTTTCAGTATATAATAATGTAAGTAACAACCTATACGCATATGTTCGAGTGTATCTGATTATAATAGGAGATCCATTTCGTTCGAAGCCGAACAATGAAACCCACTTTATTTCGATTTTCATTTACAATAGCTGACATATTTTCCGTAGTACTCGTATTTTATGTAATATGCAGGTAACTTTTATGAAAATATTCTACAACATGTCTGGTTTCTTTGAATACGATGTTCGCTCGAGGCGCACAAGTTATTAAAATATCAAGACGAGCTTGTTAGAATATTCTCTCGGAAAACCTTGTTAGTAATGAAGTTTACTTGTGAAGTTGCGAACTCTCATTAATAGCTAGTTATGTTCCTACTGAAATGAAATAGACTGCAGCTGCTGTAAAGTTAGGAGATACTTCAAAGGCTGGATACTTGGTGAAATGTTTATAGTAAAAGCCTTTGTTCTTGTGGTTTTATTTGAGAAACTGAACTCGGATCATAATAATTAACTTCGAATCTTTATACTGGTTTAATTATTGGTAGGAAATTTTCAGGCATCCTGTCCGCATGGCGGAAAACCGTCCAGCATGGAGGGCGTTGGTGGAGAAGGCAACAACCTCATGTGATCACGACCCTCATTCATGACTTGAGGAAACGAGAAAGAAGACGAATTGTTGATTAAAGGCATTCTAAAGTCATTCTTCTCCATATTTTTTACACAAGGCTATTTCTCCACAATGCGTTTCAGAGATATTTCACAAATTTCTCTTATAAAACTCAAGTTTATTATGATTGCTACGGTCGGTTGACGCCCTCAACACCCGCCATGCGTGGATCCTACGAGTTGCTTAACTTCACTTAGGCTGCGATAACTCGGTGAGTGGTGGCCTTGCTTCGACTCCAAGGCTCTACAATTAAAACATCTCAACTTTATCGTTATAATTCATCGACAGAATAGTTATAATTGGGTATTATAGTAATTTCGGTAGACCTGAAAATTGGTGAGATATATAATTATTTAAATGAACATGTCCTGTTTCGGGATAACATTTCGAATAAACAGTAACTTTTAAGGTGCGTATTTAAGCTTACCGTAATAACCAGTATTTTCAAAAAGTTATGAAGAAAATGAATTAATTTATGTTTGTAGTTGAACGTATTTTATTTTCGTTAACACCTCTCATGGCATATCTCATTTAAAATGTTTGGCAACAGTTGTTTAAATTAAATTACATACTGCGCTAAATAATTATGTCAGTGTTCAGTAAATCGCCTAGGAAGAAACATGGCAGATTGGAGCAGGAGTGTCTCTGAAATAGAACGCGACTGCGACATGCGGAAATGGATGTGCAGTGAATCGACTCCGGCGCACCGTATAGCGCGCACGCGCTTGTGCAAACATGGCGCGGATATACGCCGACCAGACGCAAGCTCGTTTTTGTCCCCAAATCCCAATTCAGCACAAACAAACATTATAATCCATAGCAAAAATTAAGAAAACCAATATTGGCAATATTGCTATACTCGTAGAATGTGTATAGGTACAGTTGGTGGTAGTTGTAGCCGTTGAGAAGACTTATAAAGTACTTTTTACAATAACGTCAATAACCTATAATGAATTAATTGGTGTCCTAATTGTAACAGTTTTGTAGACTACTTATGAGAGAATGCTGACCGAAAACAAAATTTGAAAAAACAGCTTTGATAAGACATAGATTCATGTAGGTACCGAAGAGAATTTGCTTTTTTCATTCTTTTCAAGTGGGGGTCCCCAAATTTCTATAAATAAATTGTACGGACCACGTAAGTATCAAAAATTAACGCGATGGGATAACAGCCCCCCTATCAGAAATGTCCATAGATTAACTGTAAATTGGTTTTGGTTTGGTACATTTTTTTCTTAAAAACTCACCATTTGACAGTTATTTGATAGACATTATAAGTTATCCACTGTCATTAAAAGATACACAATAGCCCAACAGATCGGGTTTCCATGAAAAACCTATGTCTACATCAAAAACAGTTATGTATGTACTCGTACTCAGTGTCAAAAGTACGTGTAACAAGTACCGTACGCACAGTGCCTCCAGCAAAAACCTTTTAATTCCTAAAACTTCCAGATTGAGTAAAACTTTGTTTAATGAGTTGGTTAGTGTTTTATTAGCTACAAAGTGGAACACTGGCAGTACATTAACGAATTGCTATATCATGCCAGTTTTAGGAATTCATAGTCATCTGCATACCTTTTGCCCACAGATGGATCGGCTTCCAATCTTACCAGATACAGCTGAATACCAGCGCTTCACATGGAGCGACTACCTGTCTGCCTAGTTTTGGAAATTATTTTTTCTTTATTTTAATCCTTCTTGTAGGTGATGAGTGAATTACCAGACAGGGAAGCCAGGCTTTATAAGGAAGAATTGTTATGGCAACTTGCCAACTTGCAAATTAATTGCTATTAAACGCAGAATTGACAGGTCACTTAACAATTGCAATATTACGTCAGATCACAAGCTTTTTTATTACATTCAAGAATATCAAAATCATTTTTAAATATCATGATCACCACAAGGCAGGATATGAAGCTTTACTAGATATAAAACAGCCTCGCGTAATAAAATGAATCTGCGTGGCTTGCAGCCGCTTGCAACAGTAACAAGATTAGGTCCCAAGTCCCAACGTATATTTCCGCTCTAAACGCGCCACACGCGTTCAGAATCCAGCTTCATGAGAAATTTAATATTCTATTACATTGCGCGGTACACCTTCCATGCTGAAATGCACCTTAGAGATTTAAGTATCCGTGGAAAAACTGACGCACACTATGATTACAAAGTAGTGTATGATTTTAATATTAAGTTACCCCAGTAACTGTTAATGTAGTTATGTATTTAAATGGCTACATAAAGGTCATTTAGCAGCAACAGTTCTTACAATATTGACTCGTTATCTGCACAAAGCTAAGCAAACAACATCTTTTCAGAATGACCGAATGCTATTTGTTCATACGGTTCTGAGTTTCATAATAACACATTTTTACGGAGGTTGGCATTGAAATTATATATGAGACCTGCCAACAACGTCGTTTGTGCTAAGTAGTCTTTTGTAGCCTCAAACTGGAGTCGAAATAAGAAGCATACATAAAGATTACAATGGATTATGTCCGTCTAATGTCATATTCATCGTTCTTTGTTCTAAATCATTGTATTTTTAGTAAAATCAATGCGGTAATGTTTTTTTGGTACAGAAGAGTTAAAATAACTTCCTAATTTATCTATTTTAATAAATATAACATTTATTTCATTTTCTTGGCAATGATTTACGTCAACAAACACTTACAGTGCGATCAAATTATCTTGGCAGGTCTGAACATAGGCTCTGCGAACTTTTACGCATGTAAACTTGTGAAGAAAACTGTTATTGCCAGATAAACCAATAATTAAACGATCAGAAAATATCTAATTTAAACAGTGAGAAATACAAATAAAATAAATATCATAACACTTTTATACATTAGTTGTAACAAAATGACCTGCACGAAGTTCGGACCTGCCAAGATAATTTGATCGCACTGTACAAAAGCGGTGCAAGTGTCTATGGTCACAATTGCAAAGCCACTTCCGTTGCTCGCAGACCACTTTTCCGTGTATTTAAATGTTATCAACCGATTCATTTTCTTCGCCACAAAGCCTACAACTAACGGAACATAATATTACAAGTAGATACGTAATAGTTACATAAATGTCACGCGTAACGGTTAACATAGTTTTAACACTACTCATATTTGGAACTTGAAGTACACAAACAATTTGTAACACTCCAAAAAAATAATTTCAGTATGGCGGAAGTGTGTGGTATTTCCGTTGTTTTTTCCGAAACCGAAAACTGAAGCCTTAGAGGTTGTGGTTAATTACTCTAAGGACATTTCCAATTAAAAACTTTACTGAAAGAAATCATAGAGTTACAGGGAAAATCTCCCGTTTAGATACAAAAGAAAGCCCCTACCCTCTTTATCGAGCAAGCTTCCTCTTGCGAAATCCAATTTCCTTGTGCTGTGAAACGTGATTTCCTCATTGGTACGTAAACAAGTGCCATGAAATATTGATATTTTATCTGTTTTATGGAGCACTGGATAGTTTACGCACGGGTACAGGAGCCGGGTTGCGACCAGGCGCCGGCCCCGGGCTTCCGGAGCGCCCTACTTACGGCCAACTGGGTCAAGTGTACATGGTCTTCACTGAAAACCCTGCGTCATCGCATCGGGAAATTTGGCAACAGTGTAGCACACACACACTGTAGGTATTCCATTCATTAGACTAGTAGGAACGTTTGAACTAGGTACTTATTTATGTTTAAAATTATATGACTTAGGGTCTCTTACACCACAGACGACTAAGTTCCCGTTAACTTACTTGACAGATCATTCCATACAAGTTCTGTCCTGTTCATTAATTTATTCATCTTATCTAATTCTAATTTGTTCATTAATTAGTCGCTACTCGGTCATCGTGAAATAGGCTCTGGGTCCATATTATTGTTTTCAGGGTTATCTGTCAACCGCAATATATTGAACCTCTTGCAACATTATTTATATAATTATACTGATTCAAATGTAAAATTAACAAAACGTCATTGTAAATAAATACATTCAAGTAAGTATTATGTTTATATTAGTTCATACAAAGAGGAAAATGAAATAGCCTGTGGTCAATTTCTTGCTATAACCTACCCAAACCAGGCCCATACGACTTTAACAAAATATTATTATTAATCAATTTATTTCAGATAACAAAATAATCCATATACATTTAATCACAATCATATTATACAATTAACATAAAATAACTAAAATAAAACATGATAAATTATTACAACTATTGTGTTAGTAAAATCTTATGTACTATGTTAGTCAACACCCATCATGATTTGCATCCATTTGTTCTGGATAGGGCAATCCGCACGAGACACAATCATCTGCAGGATGCTGTTGCCACTGCCTCGTACGCGATGTAACAAGGAGGCTACTTTCTTTCGTATTAACGCGTGGAAGCCGTCCGTTCGTGCCTCCGCAAACATTCCAGACGCACTACAATACCGAGGCAGTCTCATCAGCATCCTGAAGACGTTGTTGTATTGGACACGCAGAGCACTGGCAGCTCGGCGAGTAAAGGCTACCCACAGACTGCTCGAGTATAACGACTGGCAGTACGCCTTAAACAGAGTAATTTTAACTGCCCTATATAAACAGCTATAATTATTTTTGGATAATGTCTAAAAATGGGATTTGAGGGTCGAAAAACCGAGAGTTTGTGACAGAGCGCAGGGTATCAAATTGAATTTAAAAATAATAAACTCTCTCTGTGTTTCAGCTAAAAGCAATCACACAATTGAATACCACTTGAGCAAACAATTATATATAATTCTGCTCTATAATTTCGCACTTCATAATCGGGAGTAAATCGTTAATTAGATTTATAATAATCAAGAAGGAAAGCTCTCTAAATGCGTCATTTAATATTGAATAAGTTTATACCTAATGCCACGTAATACGTCCAAGTATTTTTATGTTTAAACGTCTCGTAAATAAGAAATATATTACCGATGCGATGGCCATATTGAGATAACCCAGCTGCTTCAGCCAAAGATACAAACGACCGCTCATAAACTTAACATATTTACTTGCAATTTTTAGGACGATGTGTCATATTACTTAGTCATTTCTTTGTTTATTGGTAACATTCGGTACGACTTACTTGATATTCGTATCATGTGAGTTACGCAGTTACGCTCATCGTAACTCCAATTTATAGCTAGTTTTTAAACTTACTAAATCCACTTGGACGTTAAAATGGTAATAAAACGGGAAGGTCAATATTCTGAGTGATACAGATCTGACGGAATTAATTCACGCTTCATCTATAAACAGTAACGTACATTATGAATCATGGCAACTAGCACATATATTATGTACCGATGTGAACTTCAAGAATTTTGCTTCAATATCAAACACCTAATATGTAACATGCTAACTAATGCGTACTTCCGAATAAACATTAACTGTTTTGAAGTAAACGTCGACAAGTTCAGTAAATATTGTACGAGTTCGCAAATATCTATCTTATGTTCTTTGAAGTCAAAGGTTTCGATAAATACCGAAGTATTACATACTTAGGTACACAAAACTTCAAAATCTTACAAAAGCTATGTTAATCTTGGAAATTTTTAGAAAAACGTTTTTATGTTTCTATGAAGGTTCGAAATTAAAACGAAATATGAATATATCTTTATGTGTAGGTACTATAGCTTAAATGTAGACTAAGAAAATAACATCCTAGTCTAAAATTAATTGAATTAATTAAGCAGCTAATGCCTCTGTACCACGAGCTTTACAAACATAAGCTGCCATGGTTGTAGTAATTCAGGCTCATTTCGAAAGCTACAAATTATAATGGAATTATTTACTGAAATGAGACTGCTGAAAGCTTTACTCATCTCAATACTCGTATTTAATGTAGACTTAAAAAAATGTAATACAACTTTGTCAATCTCACAAATCAACTTTACCATTTTTACAACTTTAGATTTTTATAAAATAGTGAATTGTTATTCTCTTTAAAAAATTGGTCTCCTAAGTTCTTTAATGTAAAAAGTTCCCCGATTAAGTCTTAGCTACTGTTTTTCAGGACACATAACAACAAATAAGATACTAAGGGGCAGCATCCTTTTCACGATTCTCGAGGGACTTGAGCCTTGACAGTCAACAAACTTAATTTAGGTCCACGATCACTTAGAAATAAACGACTTCAGTCCTAAGCTTTTGTTATAACGCTTATGTAAAAGTACTCACTCAATTTTCACAGCACAAGTTGCGCTCTCGATCACCGTTACGATAGGACCTTTAACAACATACTGCGAGAGAATTTCGGAGCGATGGGCTTATAAACCCATAAATTAATCACTACGAGTACATTTACTTGAAAGGAAACTTTTCTGGATAGAATTCACATAAAACTGGACTAAACATTTCCATGGCAAGTTACCATAAATTCGTCCATGTTTGATGACGTATTTTACTAGCTTCGCAAATCAAAGCCCGACTAGCACAGTCATCGGTATGTACGTACATAGTTCATTGAATTAGTGAACACACACACACATTGCACTTGAATTATTCAGTAATAAACGATAATTGTTTACATCACGGAAAATAATTAATTCGGTCGTAGTGCATGAATGTAATCTACGGGAATTAGAATATTCCATTCATAGTTGAGTAAAGTCAATGAAATCATGCTTAGGCAGCATAAAAGATCACTAAACTAGGGGTTTCAAAAGTAATCCTATAAGGGGCAGAAATAGAGCTCTTGGAAAGACTTGAAGGAGGCTTTTGCCCAGCAGTGACAATATGTACTAGACAAAGGCTTGGGAAATGAACAGGGGATGAAAACTCGTAATTAGGTCCACCATTTTTTGCCGATGGGTCATCTCATCAAACATTGCTTGTTTTCTTGATAAATCAGCTTATTTATTTAAAACAGACCACGCTAGTTATAAAATATGTCTTACCTATTGATTGCATTTAAATATGAAATCAACAGTATTTCCATTAAGGAAAATGATTTTCAGTTCCATTTATTCTTCTTCAATAGAGCAGCTATCATTGGTACCTATGCTTCAATGGCTTTAAATCATTTTATGGAAATTGCTATCCATTTGCATTAAAATTAAAGTTCAGTTATTGGGTAGGTTGAAAAGTATTTGATAAGTATTTCTTTGTTCTGTTAATGTTTATTATTAGTTATTCGATCATTTGGTTTTCCATTCCACGACATTGAGCTATCATTTTACACTAGCTTATGCCTGTGGCTTCGCCCGCGTAGAGTCGTAGAGTTCGGTTATTGTACTACAGAGATAAAAGACAAAAAAAAATATATAAATATGGATGGATTTAAAAAATGTATCCTACGGTAAAGGAAAACATCGTGGGGAAACCGATATGTCCTAGAATCAAAAATCGACGACATATGTGACACGCACTGGCTGGCATTAATTCACGCACTGGGCCCGCGTGAATTATTGCCCATTCCTTCTCATAGAGAAGAGTCCTGTGTCCCAGCGGTGGGGACATAAGTAATAGGCTGATTGATTATGATGGTCCAGTGGTCCCACTTAATAATATGGTAGGGTAATTCTAGGTCTCTTTTTCAAAAAGGAAATGTGTTACTTAAGCCGTAACATTGGTATTAAGAAACCAGCAAAGCTTTTAGTACGATTACTAAAAGGGTAACATTTCTAAGAGAGAAAATTGGGAAAGTACTGAAGAGCTTTTCTCTCTGCTGTTATTTTTATGGCATCCTGTCATTGTCATGTAGGTAATGATCAAAAAGGGAAATGGATTTTTAACAATGTACCTTTTTGAAAAGAGGAAAAACCGGCCACGTGACCGTTGGGCGTGGTCTTTAACCGGATAATATTTACACAAAAAACACGTTTTATGAAGACACCCTTTTACTACTAAGTTTATTATAATATCTAGAAGCCATATTAATACACAGTATTAATAAAAATGTCGAGTGTCTACATTTCAGTTCAAAAATTTCAGCCCTATGCTACACAGACTGGCGGACAGACAGCGGAGTTTTAGTACTAGGGTCGCCACCCTTTTGCCACGAAACCTAAAAAGATACACAAGGCGGCCATTTTTACAAAAGTTCAAATATTTAATCTCCAGACATGATTAGCCACTGTATTACGCATAATGTTCTTAATATGTATTTCAATCCAAAGTTAGCTTAGTCATAATGTTGTTATGTTATAATCGGCGTACAAACCGCAACTAATTATATTAATAGTGCGAAACATAGCGAGGTTGTGTCCATATCCATAGTACAGTCGAACAAGCTAATAAGTATACAGGCAGAGTTTTTTGTAATTCTAGTACTCTGAAAATATTGATTGCAATTTTGGTTTAGAATAAGAATAAGAAATTTTATTTGCATAAACATGTGTTTACATACAGAATTACAATAAAATAATACATGCATGCAAGATACTAAATAATAGTGGCTCACGACATGTCTGCCATTTCTCATGGCGTGCAAATATATTGGGTACATAAAATTACAATTAATATGATTAAATTATACGCTTATACAATAAATATGTCAGTCAGATTCATCAAACAAATGTCTTATATTCTATCATCGAGATATAAGTACTATTCTATTATTAAAATTTTCCATTTTGATTATATATTTATAGTCCATACAATTCAATTACAATAATATTTCTAATATACAATCTATAATTACTAAAATTTTTATTAATCAATTAAATTATATTTATTTGTGTATAATAATCAAAATGTGTCATTAAAAAAATCGTTTATACTATAATATGCTTTTTGTGCCAAGAACAATTTCATTGTTTGTTTGAATTTAGGTATAGTTTGCTCTTTCCAACTTTTGGGCAATTTGTTGTAGATAATTGGTGCCATGCAAAAAACACTCCTGCGCATAAGTGCAGTTTTTGATGTATGTACACATAGTATGCTATCATCACGTCTATTTCTTGGAAACTTGTCTGCCATCCGAGGAAACAAATGTGAATTGGTTTTTACAAACATTGCTATTTCCAAAATATAAAGCGAAGGTAATGTTAAAATTTGATATTTAGTGAAATAATTTTTACAGCTATCAGTATTTTTGAGATTAAACATAGATCTCAAGCAATGCTTTTGTTTTTTAAAAATGATCTCCCTATCAGTTGAGTTACCCCAAAAGATAACACCATATCTAATGACGGATTCCATTAAACCATAGTAGGCCGTTAAAAGTGCTTCTTTATTTAGCGTACGTGATAATTTATATAACGCATATGCACCACTGCTTAATGTTTTGGCTAGTCTCAATATGCGATTTCCAATTTAAATTTTTGTCGATTGTTAGGCCTAAAAATTTTGTAGCATTAGCTGTCTGTATTTTGTTATTATTAAATTCAATGTCAAGATTAGAAAATTGTGATGTTCGTTGGCTAAAGTGCATAATCAAAGTTTTATTTATATTAATTTTTAAATTATTATTATTTAGCCACGTTACCGCTTCAGTCAATGTATTTCTTATGTCCGTTTCATATGTATTCTTATTATGGCATGGTATACTTATCGTACTGTCATCCGCAATTTATAAAGCGCTTCGCATTAAAGCGACTGGTGTCAAACGCTGTATCGTTTGGCATCAGTCTCTAAATGTATCTGTATACTCTTAAAAGTAAATGCAAGTTAGCTGGCTGTATACTTATTAGCTTGTTCGACTGTACAGGCTGACGGGATTGTTTGCAGCTAATTAAGTACCTATTCTGTTGTGGTTACTCGTTATTATTTATGTCTTTTTTACTCGACTGTGCGACGCATAGGAGGTACTGTGTTTTTTATCCAGCGAAATTTTTCTTCACATTATAAAAACTAAAACTAAAAACCCCGACTGCGTTAAAATTATCTGAAAAGCGAACAACAAGCACATTTGGCAGGTAGGATTCAAACGGGTTGAAATAAGGTTTTTACCTAATGGGCCTACTACACGCACGCACTTCCCCACAGTTTTGCCTGCGGGATTACACGGTGCACACAGTACATCGCGCGTGTGGTTTGTAATGGTAATACAGTTTTACCAACCATACGCGCGATGTACTGTGAAGTATGAACGAAAACTGTGGGGAAGTGCGTGCGTGTAGTAGGCCCATAAGAGTTGAACTATACCTAGGTCGTGATAGCATGGTCGGTGATACTATTACTATAAGGGTATTCCATCCCTTCACCTATTTAATGGAATCCCCATAAATGCTGTTTTCTTTATCATATCTCCAACATAGATTGCGGTCTACATTATTTTATTCTCCTCAGTACAAAAGCTTCATCAGTGTACTCCATAAGCGTCGTCCCTAGCGACGTCTGAGTCGCTCCACCGAGCTCATTAGACAGTGCGCCTGAAATAATCATATTTACTGACTCGAAAGCTCTCTCGACTGATTGATCCTACACGCCATGTTTGACTGAATACACTGTACACTTTTACAGGGAGTAAACTTTGCCCTCAGATAAATTCTGTTACAGTTATTTCAGTAAGATACATGTTGTTGCTGAAGGCTAGAGTTTGTCATGGGGGCTTGTGACAATGATCAGACGGTCGGACTTACATCGTGGAATCAAGGCTGTCAAACTATCACCGTGGTTACTGAGATAGGAGACAAAGGAGTTCTGAAGACAGTATAGTGTTAAGGTGGGAGACATGGGGAGACAGTACAATGCTTGAGCAGTGGTAAGACAGAACTTAGTACGGTGATACGACTGGAGACAAGGTATACAGTACAGTTTCGAGACAGTGTTCTGCGAGGTTACCATCATGACGCCTTATAGCAGTATTTTTATGTCACTCTAGTGAAGGTAAGAGATGAAGCTATAGAGGACTTCTAGTGACGTCTCTTTCCCATTCTGGAAAAAGATAAAAACAATACTAGTTTTCAGTACGTCCCGCGTTGAGACAGTGATTGTTGTAAGAGATGGCTAACAGTTTGAGACTAACGATGACAGGCAGAGAGTCATGATAATGTTGGACGCTCATATTCCCAAAACATATTATCCAGCTCACCTATTGTACCTTTGCCGATGGAAAAATCTCTTTGAGCTAAAAAATAAATTCCCCTTTACCTAGTCGACTATTCAAAGGTAAGGGTGAAAGCATTCGTCGTGGAAACATATTGTTGATATCAATTTTCCATGTATACCCCGCATATTGAATCTCCGAGTCCTCGCAAGTTTAATATCGATCATTCCCTTCATAAGCGATTGCATTCTGCATCATACGTTGATACGTACAGGTTATTACAAATTCTTGGAACGTTTCAAAGAATGTTGATACTTCAAGTGTTATTCAAATGATGTACGTTTTGGAGATGTGCCAATAAGAGTAATCGGACAAAAATATGAATAATCGTAAAGTTCTAATGAAGTGGGTATTAATAAACTGTTTGTCATTTCACAATGTGTGGGAAATTGAGTTTTTCTATGGAGCTCCCAGATGTTGTGATGCCAAATTGTTATGATTCAGTATTTCGGTGAAATTTTGTTCTGAAACGTGTTTCCGTTTTATTTTACAGAATGTGTAATTTACAATATTACGCAGTGACATTTAATTTGATGATTCTTTCTCTTTGTAAGATATAATTGAAATCACAAAGAAAATGCTTACGGAACTTTTCAGAATCAACTTCTTTACTGCACACTAAATAGTTCATTATGTGGACTAGACTTAGGAGTGTGGTTTTAGATACAAACGCAGATCAGATACCTAATATCGAACCAAAATATATCGCAATCGCGAATCATTGATATACGTAAGTAGGTAACGTAGGTACATAAACCATGAACAAAGTAAGCCTCAACAAGTGTGCACCAAGTATGTACCAGCCATTGATAATAAGAAGCACGACACCTGATAAACTATTTCATAAAAACCTATGTCTATGTGTAATTAGGTGTTCACGTATAACACACACCTTGACAATACCCGCCTCACATTCACTCAGGTGTCACTCCTGCCATTTCACGCCCACTTTTCACTACATCATCCTTGACTGGAAAAGTTTCAGGTATAACTCATGAAACAAAAGTCAGCCAAAGCTAAAAACACATCAAAACAAAATTTTATTACCTGTTGTGATGTGCGCTGATCTGTCAGACAGCAGTGAACTGTTCACATCTCAGTGCTGAATCACAAGTCCCGATGGAAACCTTCTCCGCCCCGACAACTTGCTTCAATACTGCACTTCACCGAATACGATAGAGTACTTGATTGTATGAAATATTAAATGATTTGTTATATTTGTGTAGTCGACACTTGGGAGCACGTCCTGTTGGGCGTGTGGCGGGTATTGTATTGCGAGGCAGGGTGCCCGGGGCGCATCGGCGCGCGCCGCCCGCCCTGCGCGACCTCACCCGTTAAGCGCTTTGAGCGATTCGCCTTCAGCGGAGCGAGCGTTGTGAGTTGTGCGACTCCGAAGCGTCTCGCATGCTAATATTAGCAGCGGATTTTTGCGCGGACTGGAGAGGCGCGCTCACGCCGAACCTCCGATGATAAGTGGTCGCTGGCGTGCGCTGGGCAGCCGCCGCCCGGCAGTGCGCATGCGCGGCGCACACATCACAACAAACAGTAGCCGCACAACTTACATAGTAACCAGACATTATTGACTAAACGACTATAAGCTCTACGTGAGCTTTATGAACGCACCGTGATGTTTCACCTGACATCTTTCACCTGACCTCTCGCTGCAACTGCATCTTATTTACCTGTTTCGGTAGATTTACGAATAATAGAGCAGTATAATAGGTACCTACCTATGTTAGTTAAGTACCAACAAAAAAAAAAAAAAAAAAGTTGATCACATTTCTTATAACCTAGAGTCCGAGAGATTCCCTGCGGTGTGCGTCTAATTATGTGCTATGTGCAGTTTTTCAGTTAACAACAGATGAATTTCAGAACTATTTTTTTAACAAAACTGCAAATTAGATTAATTAAAATGTTGAGTCAATCTATAATCTCAAAGTTAAATAAACATTTAAAAAAATATATATTCCAGAAGCTGCAAACTAGATACGATTTTAAACATTGTTGCTAATTAAAGGTCATCGAAGTCTGTTGTTTCTTCCATTCAACCTTCTATGAAAAGGGTTCAGCAGTCGCTTACAAATGGTTAACCGCATTTCTAAGATGTTAATTTTTTTTTTAAAACTGTTAAAAATTAATTGAAAAAAAATGATAAAATAACATAAAACACCCACCCACCTTAAAAAAACCCAAGAATATCCGTCGGGGGCTGCCATTAAATGAACTAGTTTTGCAATGTTCAGCTCCCGACGAACATTCTTGGGTTTTTTTAAGGTGGGTGTTTTATGTTATTTTATCATTTTTTTCAATTAATTTTTAACAGTCGTGGGTTTTTTCTTTATCTAAGAACATGCACTAATCAAACCTAAACCCATAACTGAAAACTGAATCAAAATCGGACTTGTAGTTTTGTAGAAAAATGGCAACTGTGATTTGCACAAAAAATGTTTGCTACAGCGCCCCCTGGTGAGTTGTCACCGTAACACTTATCTAAGAACTTGCACCAAACAAACCCGAACCCATAACTGAAAACTGAATCAAAATCGGACTTGTAGTTTTGGAGAAAAATGGCAACTTTGATTTGCACAAAAAATGTTTGCTGCAGTGCCCCCTGATGAGTTGTCACCGTAACGCCTATCTAAGAACATGCACCAATCAAACCCGAACCCATAACTGAAAACTGCATCAAAATCAGACGAGTAGTTTTGGAGAAAAAAACTTTTTTACAAAAAATAAAACCGACTTCGACAAAAATAAAACACAAAAAAGTGAATAATAAAAAATCAGCTTCTGAAGTCGGTGACTTTTGTTTGTTTGATTTCATGTTTTTGCCACCGACTTCTGAAGCTGATTTTTTATTATTCACTTTTTTGTGTTTTATTTTTGTCGAAGTCGGTTTTATTTTTTGTAAAAAAGTTTTTATTTTTCACTTTTTAGTGGTTCACATGTGCTTACCCCTTCACAACGTACCGGCGTGATGTTATGTTATGAACTGGTGTAAACAATAGACAGTCATGAGATTTCAGCAATCCCAGTCCATTTGCTATCATTAATTGAGGAGTTCCGTTGCCTATCTCCGAAGTTCTTCATCAGATCTTTACCAAATAGGAGTACAGGCGTGATATTATGTTGTGTGATGACGTAAACAATGCTTAGATATGCTATAGCAACAATCGCGGTTAATCTGCTGTTATTTATTGAAGAGTTCCCCCGATTTCTACAAGATCCCATCATCAGATATTGAAATGGTGACAATGGGACCACACGGGAAGCACCAGCTTTCAAATGAAAAAAGAATCATGAAAATCAGTTCACCCAGTCGCAAGTTATGAGCGAACAAACAAAAAAAAACAGTCGAATTGATAACCTCCTCCTTTTTTTGAAGTCGGTTAAAAATGGCAACATGTATTTGCACAAACACACAAACAAACAAACAACCTCTCACCCCAAACGCATATACCGTCTCCGTTCCGTCGTGGGTAAAAAGGACCTTTAGATTGCCAGAAAATGGCCAACCCGACACCTAGTACTTAATATTTGTTTGTAACTCCTCCTCCACCTCGTCTACTGACTTCATCGTTCTCTTCCTGACCCTTCCCAAATGTATTGGGGTCGGCTTCCAGTCTTACCGGATGCAGCTGAATACCAGCATTTTACATGGAACGACTGCATATCTACCGACTTCATAAAAACAAACTAGGTCAAAATTTGTAAAACAATAAAACGTGTAGGTAATACAAAAGCGATCACCGTAACCATACAATGTAAACATGGCCTTGCTTTACTTATAACAATATTTCTAAGAAAGAACTAATGGTTATAAATGGCTTCCTTGTTTTCGTAAAAGGACCCCAAAGCTACTCCTTTAGAAAAATGCTTCTGTTACATGATGAATGGTTGAATGAGTCGGTGTAAACAAAACCTACCGTGGTTTTAGAGCACGTAGTCACGGTAATATTATCATAACGTAATTAAAGGGTTATAGTACTTATAAGTATTACGGTACGACCGAGGCCAGAGTATAAAAAAATAAATGGAGTGCTATGACCGTGTCTTATTGTTCTCCGCTAGAATTTATTGTGGTAACCTCTCCTGAAACTTCAATTTGAGCCCCAAGTTTAAAGATAATGTAGATAGGTACAAATCAATACATTACTGAGCAAATCGTACCAGTTTTTCCAACCATTTGAAGGTGGTATATAATCTAAATTCGCTTCCTTAATCTATATAGAGTCTCTACGAAAGAAAAGACGAAACGGAAAGACGGTAACATTCAGCTGAAAACAAGATTTCAAGTCTCCATTAATACAAGAATCTTTAAACATAACTGTATCATTACAATATACGCAGTTTATCAACTTCTAACAGTTTTCCTAACAACAAACAACTGTCTGCCTGCATGAAGACTCCAAATTGTCTCCCTCTCCTCTTCAATACATTTATTTACTCCTAGCCACGCGCACCGGTAGTGCACCGGCAAGCGCGTGCGCAGCGTGCGCCGGCACTGACTCACGCGCAATTTAAAATTATAACAATAACATTGTAGGACGTTCACATTGTATTCGAGGTTCTAATCTCGACGCTTATTAGTCTCTTTTATATTGTACTACTACATTTACATTAAACTTTTTCAATATGTTTGAAATAATTTGACCGTTAACTAATTCCGGTTTCCATTTTGTTTGTCAAAGGTTGTTCCGGTGTGCGGAATATGAAGTACCTACTGCTAAACGTGATTAATAAACATGGTAAACAACAATTCCTTAGGGCTCCCACACATAAACACGATACGACGTCGCGTCGTACAACGATGCGGCGTCGTTTCACGATACGACGTCGCGTGGTGGAAATCTACGATGAGCATCGTAAAAAAACACGACATCGTAACGTAATGTGCCACGCACGATACACGGCACGATGCCGTCGATACAGTGAGGTGGTGTTTCATTCCGAAAAATGGACCGCTCTCCCAAATAAATGTTAATTTGTTCATTAAAGTAACAAGACAACTGCGCAGGATTGCATCGTGAGTTTCTACCGTCACGACGTCGTATCGTGCATCGACACGTTACGACGTCGTGTCGTAGATTTCCACGATGCGACGTCGTAGCGTGTTTATGTGTGGGAGCCCTTATACATAAATGTTACAAGTTAGTGTTAACTTAGCCGTGTTTTTATGAATGACATGAAGACATTTGTCATGGTGGAATTGAGAGATTGTGTCTGCACAAGAATTTTAAAGTTGCTTAACTAAAAAATAATACAAGATTAAGGGGGGCTCTCCATATATGGAACTGAAACAAAAAAAAACTTTTTTCATCAAATCTATTCGTGTGGGGTATCTAAAGATAGGTCTTTAAAAATTACACTGAGGTTCCTGAAACCATTTTTTCTCAAATTCAATCGTTTGAAAGATAAACACTTCTAAAGGGGTAAACTGAGTGTCGTCCCCCCTCTAACTTCTAAATTAAGAAAGAGAAAAATCTAAAAAAAATATATGCTATAGATCGTAATGATAACTTTCAACAAAAATTTGTTTGAACGAGATTTAGTTAGTAGTTTTTTATATATAGCACATTTAAAAAACCGCAAATATAACTTTGTCATTCATACAAACAATATGAAAAACAAACTTATCACAAAATAAATATTTCTGTCGCTGCTAAAATAAGAAATAATACAAATTTTAGGGGGTTTCTCTACTACGATGGTCCGGACTTCTTCATGTGCAAGTCTGACTTGCACTTGGCCAGTTTTTTTTTTTGTTTTTTATCTGTTTGCTATCTATCTATATAAATTAAAAGAACAGTCCTGGCTTACTGACTGACTCATCAACGCCCAGCCCAAACCCTTGGACCTAGAATGCTGATTTTCGGCACAGAGGTTCCCTTTATAATGTAGACTAGGAATAAGGAAAAATTTTGGAAATTCAACCTTATTCCTAGTCAAAATAGGGGATGAAAGTTTGTATGGAAAATCGTCATCTTTGTAGTTTAACCGACATTCACGCGGGCGAAGCCACGGGCAAAAACTATTCCAATAATAATAATGGGTTTTTCATTAAAATAACATTGTTTACCTATTAATACTCCCTATTAAGTATGTGAATAAGTTGATAACTGTTGGTGAATACGTTGATAACGCTGTGAATAAGTGGATAAGTCGGTGCATAAGTTGATAAGTCGTTGGTGAACGAATTGACAAGTCTATTATTATGCAATCTATGGGGAATTTCGAATATTTACTGTCATCATTGAAAAGAGGGCATAAAATAACCTATAAAACAACTACAACATTTATGTTAAACTAATTTACCGATTTACCAGAAGACGTCAAACCTTTTAAATGGCCGTCCTGACAAATTGCAGTTTTAGACTTATCAACATATTCACGCCAGCCACGGATATAATGTATGTAACTATGTACCTATGCCTATTAGGCAAATGAAGCAATGGCACTGTATGTAAAATAATATTTGTTTATAACTTTATCTAATCTGTTCCTACTGCGGCTGTAATTACTCAGCAAACACTATTGTTTTAGTGTAATCCTCACTAACTACCAGCGTAATGGGATCTACTTAATGAATTAAATTGGCCAAGGACTCTTTCTGAAAAAGTATGGAATGGCCAAACACTGGTCACCTTTTTAAGGCTCTATTGGTGATTCTTATGAAAGGTCAGATGCGTAGGTATTACTCACAACGTACGTGAACAGTTGAAATAATGAAATCACTACATATTATACTTAAAACAAAGTTCTCCGCCGCGTCTGTCTGTCTGTTCGATTTTCATGCTGTTTTCATCAAAGAATAGAGTGGTTCTTGAGCGGCACCATGTATCTGGCAGAAACTTGATGCTCCGAAATTTATTTGGCATAACGCACTTGGCATATTCTTCTTTGAACGAATGTGTTTATGGCAAAACAATTATTTAATAGAATTATCGTTTCACAGAATGTTTAAATGGCCGAATTTTCAATGGCATACTTTTAAGATGGCAGAATTTTATTTGTTAGATTTTTATAAGGTATAATGCCAATTCTATTACAATATTTTTGAACTAATTTAAAATTAAAAGTCAATACCTTTTGCTAGAAAAGTTAGTGACAGAAACGAATCGCTGCAAAACCGACTCCACGTAGTCTCTTCTGCCCTACCCCGAGAGTGTAATCTAAGACCGCGTAGGCGCGGAGTGGCGAGGCGGCCCGCAAGCTGAGGAGCAGGTGGCTTAAACGCGCGCCACCGCGGCTGAGGCTGGCAGGCGGGGCCGGCCAGCAAGCCGAAGCTGCGGCGGTGTGTGTTAAAACCATCTGCGACGATATGCTTGCGTGGGACCGCCGCCGCCGGAGCACCGCAGCGCCGGAGCCGTGACAGAAGTCATGCCTGCTGCATGTTACACGTATGTATGAAATGAAATGCGTGCCAAAAGACGATTCTGATTTGACTGGCCTGTTGGTCTAGTAGTTAGTGACCCTAACTGCTATGCCGGAGGTCGTGGGTTCGATTCCCACCCAGGACAAATGTTTGTGTGATGAGCACGATCATTTGTTCTGTGTCTGGGTGTAATTTATCTATAATATGTATGTATTTAGAAATAAAATTAAATTAAAATTAAATTTAGAGGAAATACTCCTTGCAAACATCATAGACGATTTCGGACTTGTCAATGTCCTCGCTGTCAGTGTCTGTTGTATCTGTCAGTAGTGCGTTCGTTTTATTATTAGAGCTTCTTGCTAAAAAGACAGCGCCTGTGCCGGTCGTGCGCACTGATTGATAAAATAATAACATGGCAGACACCAATATCGAGCACGCGGACGCTAATCCGATTGAATCTCCGACAGCAGCGGTGGGATCGATTCCAAAATCACACTTCCAGTCGACCGCGATGCTAGCTACTCCAAATCAAGCAATATTTTACGCCGGGGTATGAAACTTAAGAAAATATGGCGATGTAACAACGTACCTGGCGCACCTTCACCTAAAACGTGAACTGCGTGTTCGTATCCATTGTGCAAGACCTGGGAACAGCTACAGGAGCGACTTACTCGACAGTTTGTTGCAACGAGGAGGTTCTACGATCTGTTTCGCGATATGGTGGAGTACAAGAGCGACCAGGTGGCTACGTACATCGAGTATTCTACCAACAAGTTGGCGCTGATAGATGGACTGGTTACAGGCTGGGGTGAGTCAAACAAAATCGAGGTGGTGATCTACGGCATCACGGATATTCAGGTACGCACTGAGTTACTTAAAAATACTCCAACAAATTTTGTGGAACTTGATAGACATTTAAGTACGTACCCTAAGATTCAAAGCCTTAAGCGACATTCTGATAAAAGTGAACATGAAACTTTTTATTCTAAACGTTTTAAAACTAGTGATAAATCTACAGAGCGGCGTTGTCATTACTGTAATAAAGTAGGTCATTTGAAACGACATTGCTTACTATTGCGCAATAAGAATAAAAGTGAGGGTACCCCTCAACCTCAGGTGTCTCTTGATAAAACTAATGATAAGCCAGGTGGTATACAATGTTCCTACTGTCATAAACCTGGCCATTCCGAATCTACTTGTTTCAAGAAACAACGCGAAGAAAAATTAAAAGATTTTAAAGACCCTAAGTTGCTAACAAAATCGGTCAATGTTTGTTCACCCTGTAATGACTCTTTGATTGAAATATGCCTAGGTGGGTATAATCTACAAGCATTGATCGACAGTGGTTCGGAGTGTTCATTAATTAAAAAGGAAATCGCAGACTGTTTACCCGATAAAAAAGAAATCTCGTTTACCCGCCTTACAGGTATTGGCTCGGTACCATGTTTTTCATTTCGGAAAATGACAACTTATGCTGAGTTTGATGGATTCCATACTGAGATAACGTTCGTCATTGTTGATTCACATTTGTTACCGCATGACGTAATCCTAGGTAGGGACATATTTAAGGTTTAATTTTCACCCTTAATAGTGTCGGTGCTAAAATAGTACGTGACATCAATGTCAATAAGTGTCATATCCAAAACACGAACGTGGACTTCGACAACATTAACACAGATTTGACTGAACAGTGTGATATTGGTAGGTTGAGATCCATAATAAAAAAAATACGAAATTAATTTTGTCAGTGGCAATTCTAGGTCAACCGTCACTACAGGAAAGATGCAAATCAAACTTAAAAATCCCGATAAAATCGTACAACGACATGCGTATCGGTTGGCTCCTTCTGAGCGAGCTATAATGCGTGAAATAATATCAGACTTGGAGAGCAAAGGCATAGTGCGTGAGAGTTCTTCGCCTTTTTCAAGTCCTGCTCTACTTGTTAAGAAGAAAGACGGGTCTGACCGTCTCTGTGTAGATTCTAGGGAGCTAAACTCCAACACTGTGCGTGATAGTTATCCTTTGCCGTTGATATCAGATCAGATTGATGCCCTCAGTCAGGCACCTTCTGTTTACACGCACGTTCTGTTTACCAATTAACGGGCCATCAATAAAGCGCTAAAAGGGCTAAAAGACAAAATAGCGCTTGTCTATATGGATGATGTTCTCGTTTTTTCTAAAACGAAGGAGGAGGCGTACCAGAGTCTAGAACAGGTATTGTCTGCTTTATCTGAAGCCGGTTTCACTTTTAACTGGAAAAAGTGCACCTTTCTGAAGGCCTCAGTCGAGTACTTGGGCTATGTTGTCAGTGATAATAGTATCAAACCGAGCCCTAAAAAGATAGAGGCTTAGCAAACGCCCCCTTACCGACTTGCGTGAAGGAGCTGCGGCAATTTAACGGTCTCGCTGGGTACTTTAGAAAGTTTGTGCCTAACTTTTCCTCTATCATGGCACCCTTATACGCCCTTACCAGAAAAGATGCCAAATGGGTTTGGACTGCCGAACATACAAAGGCTCATGCGACTGTGATAGGATATCTGACTTCTGCACCCGTATTGACTATATTCGATCCCAGCCAACCAATTGAGCTACATACGGATGCGAGTTCGATCGGGTATGGGGCAATTTTGTTTCAAAGAGACGACAATCAGTTAAAAGTCATTGGTTATTTCAGTCAAAGAACAACCGATGTCGAAAGTAGATACCACAGCTATGAGCTGGAAACCCTAGCGGTATTTCGAGCGCTAAAACATTTCCGGCACTATCTGCTCGGCAGAGAATTCAAGGTCGTCACAGACTGTAACGCCTTAAAGGCATCACGTCATAAGCGTGAACTTTTACCTCGCGTTCACAGATGGTGGGCTTTCATGCAAACTTTCAACTTTGAAATAGAGTATCGAGAGGGCGAAAGAATCCCACACGTAGACTACCTAAGTCGTAACCCTACTAACTCTAGGGAGGTGAATATTTCACGTGTAAATGACGAATGGTTACAAGCCGAACAAAAGTTAGACTCTGATATTATGCGCATTATTGAATCAATCGAAAATGACACAATTGATGCCAACCTTAGGTCATCATACACCTATAAAGACAATTTACTATATAGAAACTTCCAAATCGATGGTAAAACTTTTAGTCGTATTATGATCCCCAAAAATTTTCTTTGGCAAATAATTCAGAGATTTCATGACGAATTGAAACACCTAGGCTGGGATAAAACTTTGTCCAAAATTAGAAAATATTTTTGGTTCCCTAATATGAGTTCATCCGTTAGAGCATATGTTGACCATTGCCTGCCATGTAAAATAAATAAAAATCCTTCTGGCAAAAAGCAATCTGCTTTACATCCAATCGACAGAATTGCAGAGACATTTCATACCATTCACATTGATACGAGTGGTAAATTGACTGGTGGAAGGGTTTCCAAAGAATATGTGATTGTTATAATAGACGCCTTCACCAAGTTTTGTTATTTAACTGCTGTTAAAGACTTGACTTCTCGATCCGCCTGTGAAGCTCTTCGAAATTTTGTTCACATATTCGGAACTCCCAAGCGAATCATTTCCGATCAAGGCACTTCGTTCACAGGGCAAGAATTCCAAAGCCTCTGTAGAGAGTGGTCAATCGAGTTCCATGAAATCGCCAGTCGCATTTGTCATGCCAATGGACAGGTAGAACGGATAATGTCCGTACTGACTAATTGTTTTACAGTCGCCGAAAATCACGAAAACAAATCTTGGAAGTCTGTTATCGTTGAGGTCCAACTCGTTTTGAATTGCACAGTATCCAAAAGTACGGGCAAAAGTCCATTCCAGTTGTTATTTGGTTGTAACAAAACTCCACCCAGGTTCAACTTTTTCGCGGTGGATATTGATATTCACAATGAACTAGACTTGATAGAAAGTTAGAAACAAGAAAAACAGCTAAGGATAGGATGGACGAGCAAGCAAAAAAAAGATAAAATACGCTATGACGCTAATAAAGCCCGCGATTCGTCCTTTTGTAGAAGGCGATCTAGTGTTAGTTCAAAAAAATCCCCGTATAACTAACAAATTAAGCGGAAAGTTAAAAGTTTTGTGGTCCTTGTAAAATCACGAAAGTTTGACCGAATGAGCGTTACATGATTGAGCCGTTATCTGGGGGACGGGGTCAATATGTGTGTCATAAAAGATAACGCTAAGATCCAGGTAGCCTACCAGAATTGTCCGAATGTCTTGTCACTTTTTCAAATTGTTAAGTACTGTCGCCGCAGCCTGGTATGATGATTAGTAACGAATTATGAATTGTGAATTTATGCTACATTGTTTGTAGAATTGTTGAGATGTTTTAAGTTTTGTTGAAACGGAGAACTCCTATGTTTATTGTTTTTGATTACGACTTTGGAGCAATAAACATGCGATTATTGCTGATTTATCACGATGGAAGCTATCACGCTTCGTCAGAGAAACGGACTGAAAGTTTTATCGCTTTGTCCTGACGATGGAAGTATGGAAGCTATCACGCTTCGTCAGAGAAACGGACTGAAAGTTTTATCGCTTTGTCCTTTGTTGTTGAAAGTTGCTACGCTTTGTGGTGTTGCTGTTGAAAGTTGCTACGCTTTACGGTGTTGTTGTTGAAAGTTGCTACACTTTGCGGTGTTGTTGTTGAAAGTTGCTACGCTTTGCAGTGTTGTTGTTGAAAGTTGCTACGCTTTGCGGTGAGGTTGAGCTGAATCATGTATTGATCAAGGAGTATTGCTGAAAGCTTCTACGCTTTGAGATTTAATGAATGCACTGCCTTCTAACTAATGCTGAAAGCTTCTACGCTTTGAGATTTAATGAATGCACTGCCTTCTAACTAATGCTGAAAGCTTTCACGCTTTGCTTTGAGTCCCATTGATTTATGAGGAGGTTGAAAGCCGTCTGAAACGCTTTGCCTACATTGGTGCCGTTTAGACTCAACGCGAGAGCGCGTTGATTTGCAGAATGGCCGTGTTAGAGGAAATACTCCTTGCAAACATCATAGACGATTTCGGACTTGTCAATGTCCTCGCTGTCAGTGTCTGTTGTATCTGTCAGTAGTGCGTTCGTTTTATTATTAGAGCTTCTTGCTAAAAAGACAGCGCCTGTGCCGGTCGTGCGCACTGATTGATAAAATAATAACATGGCAGACACCAATATCGAGCACGCGGACGCTAATCCGATTGAATCTCCGACATATAAGTATGTTTATCAGTTGTCTAGTACCCATAACGCAAGCTCTGCTTAGCTTGGGACTAGATGGCGTTGTGTGATAGTTGTGGAATATTATATTATATTATATTATTCTGATTATGAATTTTCGGCGAAATGATGGTTCTGGAAATAAAGTTTATGCTCAAAGATGATTCTGACTTACAAAATTATGCGTTTTGAATTTATGGTAAATGAGTGTACGCCAAATGATTTTCTGCGAAATTAAGTTTCTGCCATCCTGCACTGCTATGCAAAACAAAATTCGGATATAAAAAATTCTACTAAAAAAGGTACGGTAGGTAAGAACGGGTGTTCTTGAGGAAGGTTAGTATGTATATAATTACAGTTTCTGCTTTCCCCATAGGAAAAAGGCATGTGTTTATGTAAATGAGTAGGTATGTCTCGGATCGAATAAAATTAAAACACCTCTTGAAAAAGTTACCTAAGTGTTTGCGTGAGAGCTATGCTGTCTTCGTGTCTTTGTAACATTTGTCAATCCCTATAGTAGGGAGTTACTACCTCCTAACTACCTATCGACTGAAACTACCGTCTGGTGTAGATTAGGATCACTTTGAAGGTAAAAACAACAAAGACTGAAAGAGAGAGAGCTTGTTTGCAAATCTGATCTAAGTATGTAATGATCTATAGACGCGTAGTTGAACACTTAACTAGTTTATCACTGCTGCCTAGCCTTTTCCCAAATTTTATTGGGGTCTTGGGGTCGGCTTCCAGTATAACCAAATGCAGCTGAATACCAGTACTTTACATGGAGCGACTGCCTATCTGATATTCACAACCCTGCAGTTAGTACTGGGTATGGTACCCCTTAGGCCCTTAGTAAGAATGGTTTTCAGACTTTCAGGAAACTAAATACCTGTAACTACTGTCAATGATCTCCAACTGGTTTATCAGTACCTCTATTGATAGCAATTCCCAATAAATGAACAGCTCACTTATTAAAGTGGCAACTAAGTACCTATATCTATTTAGAAAGATAGATATAACGGCTGGGACCATATAGGCTAGGACATACCTACCTACGCTAACTAGGTCCAAACATTTTTTTTTTAATTTCGGAAGGATTTGTGAACAGGATTAAAAGCGGCAATCCGTCTGGAGCAAACGCGGTGATTACCATTTGTCTCTTCTCGTAGTGACAAGACGTCTTTATTCTGCAGTAGGTAGGATGCCAAGTCCATTAGCGGCATAGACATTCAGGCACTAAGCACACGATAATGACAATAAGATGAAAGAAAGAAGTAGGATGATAACAGGCCAGTATTCTCTCACACCAAGATAATATGACCTACAATCGATCCTATGTTATATATGTTTGGGCAAATATACGTCAATGCATTTTTACGACCACGCTCTTCTTTACCCAAAGAGAGAGTAGGTGGTGGCCTTTTGTTAGTCATTAGGAACAAAAACATACTCCTTGTTGTAATACTTATTTTTAGATATTACTTAGTTTTTGACCTACCAAGACCATCAGCAGGATAACTAGGGGTGATTCATATCATCATTTTCGTCGGTAACGACTCGCGATGAATAACGTATCTCCATAATTCTTTCAATGGGGGATCGGACAAAAAAAAACTAATTAGTCCGTCAGATAGATTTCCAAAAATTATTGGACACGTATTTTTTCTTTTTTCACGTAAACTTAAAATGAAGACGATACAGTGCTTTGAAAACTCGTGTGACGTCATATGATGGTACATTTTGACGACACAAGTGACGTTTCAAGCCCCACTCCAAGATCTTTGACACGTTTTATCTTCGTAATTTTTTATTGATTTGATAAAACAAAAAATACGTATTCAATATTTTTCGATAATCTAACTTACGGACTAAACAGAATCATATTATTTTGACCCAGTCCGATCCCCTATTATGATAGCTTTTTCTTGAATAAGGCAACACGGCTTATTTAAACACTGTTTTAAGCTTTCACGGTTCTTAGCTATATTTAAAATGTCACTTACGGGATATCTTCCGTGATTTTTATTTGTTTTGAGTTCCCGATATTAAAATCACGGAAGATATCCCGTAAGTGACATTTTAAATACGGCTTATTTAACTTTATGAAGACAATACAAAGCTCTTACGTAATACGTACCTAAACAACATCACCTTTTCCCAACTATTTTTCCACTTTCAGTCTAACCGGATGCAGCTGAATAACAGTATTTTACATGGAGCAACTGTCTAGATCTGATCTGACCTCCACAATCCAGTTAGTAAGTACTGGATCGATACCCTTTGGTAAGACTGGTTGTCAGACTTTCAAGCCACGACTACCTGTAACGACTGTCAAAGATCCATGTGGCAGCCGGGACCAACGGCTTAACGTGCATCCGGTGCATTCCGGGGCACGGAGAAAACTTAGTATGCAAGTAATGGCTGGTTATCCATCCACGGACCTACCCCAAGCAGGCACAGCTTAACTTAAAGATCGACCCGAGCGGCAGTCACTATTAAGCCAGGAGCTCCTCCACTTACGTCGAAGAAAGAAAGATACCGGCCAAGTGAGAGTCGCACTCGTGCACCGAGGGTTTCGTACAAACAAAAGTAAAAAACGGAACCCTAATAGGATCACTTGTATGTCGGTCTTGATACCTCCACGCGTCCCTGAGAACAGACAGAAGGAAAACAAAGTGATCCTATAAGGTTCCGTCTTTTTCTTTTGAAGGTACGGTCAGCAACAGCTGAAGTAGCTTAACATTTCAGAATTTTAATTATGTGATGTACAGTGCGATCAAATTATCTTGGCAGCTCCGAACTTCGTGCAGGTCATTTTGTTACAACGAATGTATAAAAGTGTTATGATATTTATTTTATTTGTATTTCTCACTGTTTAGATTAGATATTTTCTGATCGTTTATGTATTGGTTTATCTGGCAATAACAGTTTTATTCCCAAGTTTAGATGCGTGAAATTTCGCAAAGCCTATGTTCAGAGCTGCCAAGATAATTTGATCGCACTGTACAGGACTCCAACTATAATTTTTCATGTTTCAGAAGATTATTCTTCAAAATATTCCTTACTTCATCTTTGTTAGTAACGAGTAAAAAATAAAACCGACTTCAAAAAAAAACACAAAAAAGTGAAAAATAAACTTTAGAAGAAAAATCAGTTTCTGAAGTCGGTGACTTTTGTTTGTTTGATTTCATTTTTTTTGCCACCGACTTCAGAAACTGATTTTTCTTCTAAAGTTTATTTTTCACTTTTTTACCCGACTACGGCAAAGCTAAAGGAGGGTTATGTTATATATAGTCACACGTTATAGGTACACACGGCTACACATCAAGCTATACAAAACCAGTTAATCTTGGCCTCACTTTACTAGATCTTTTCGCACAATGAACGATCAGATTATACTGGTTTTGTATAGGTTGATGTGTAGCCGTGTGTACCAACCTAAACACTTTAATACCGTGTGACTACGGCTTTTCTTTTTGTTCTATCCTGAAAATCTTGTTTAATACTTTTTCAGCGTCGTTTTTTTTTGTCGTAGTCGGGTTTTAGTATTTAACTTTTTTTTTGTGTTTTTTTTTTGAAGTCGGTTTTATTTTTTGTTTAAAAGTTTTTATTTTTCACTTTTTAGTGGTTCACATGTTCATGGGTCATACATAATGTGGACAAAGTAGTTTTCTTATGAGTTTTGTTGATTTTTTAAAATTCGCTTCTCCGATTTCGATAAAAAAAATATGGGTCCTTTTGGGAAGTATACCCTTTCCAACAAAAATAGTACATTGTTACCAGGGTGAAAGGAACTTACTTAGTCCCGAGTCGAGGTTTGGCGCCTGAGCGCAGCGAGGGCGCTAATAGTTCGAGGGACTAAATAAGTCTTTAACCCGAGGTAAACACTGTACTTTTCATTACGAATACAAGGAAAGTTGATGGGAATAGGCTTGCCCCCAATTACCTAAATCGGTGAATAGGCTTTGCTAATAATTACATCGGTCGATGGCAATAGGCTTGCTTCTAATTAGATTATTTGATAGCAATACAAACCTATCCTAATTAGATTTATTGATGGCTTGAGATTAATTGAATTAATATTAATTAATGGTTAATTAGATTGGTTGATGGCAATAGTCTTGGTCCTAATTACATCGGTTGGGGGCGATAGGCTTGCCTCCAATTACATCAGTTGATGGCAATAGGCTTGCTCCCAATTACTGAAATCGGTAGATGGCAATAGGTTGCTCCTAATTACATCGGTTGATGGCAATAGGCTTGCTCCTAATTAGATTGGTTGATGGCAATAGGCGCACTCCAAATTACATCGGTTGATGGTAATAGGCTTGATCCTAATTATATCGGTTGGGGGCAATAGGCTTGCCCCCAATTACATCAGTTGATGGCAATAGGTTTGCTCCTAATTTCATTGGTTGATGGCAATAGGCTTGCTCCTAATTACATCATTTGATGGCAATAGGCTTGCTCCTAATTACATTGGTTGATGGCAATAGGCTTGCTCCTAATTAGATTAGTTGATGGCAATAGGCTTGCTCCTAATTACATCGGTTGGGGGCAATAGGCTTTCCCCAATTACATCAGTTGATGGCAATAGGCTTGCTCCTAACTACATTGGTTGATGGCAATAGGCTTGCTCCTAATTAGCTTGGTTGATGGCAATAGGCTTGCTCTCAATTTCCTTAATCGGTGGATGGCAATAGGCTTGCTCCTAATTACATCGATTGATGGCAATAGGCTTGCCCCCAATTACATCAGTTGATGGCAATAGGCTTGCTCCTAACTACATTGGTTGATGGCAATAGGCTTGGCCCCAATTACATCAGTCGATGGCAATAGGTTTGCTCCCAATTACAACAAATAATTTGACAGCTGTCAGTAGAAAGCGATTCTCCCTAGGGCTGAAAAGTAGTACTTTCAACCCGCTCCGCAGGCATGTTCTGACCTACTTTCAGAGTATGAGTAATGAAATAGTACATTGTTACCTTAGGGGTGAAAGGAACTTATTTAGTCCCCGAGACGGGGATAGTTCGAGGGACTAAATAAGTCTTTAACCCGAGGTAAACACTGTGCTTTTCATTACGAATACAAGGAAAGTTGATGGGAATAGGCTTGCGCCCAATTACCTAAATCGAAAGAATGAAGACAGAAAAAGTATTTATTGCTTCACACAGGACAAAAAAAAATACAAAATAATTAAAAAAGTAAACATAAGAGAAACACTTAACATCGGTTAAATCTAATCGGTGGATGACAATAGGCTTGCTCCTAATTACATCGGTTGATGGCATAGGATTGCTCCTAATTAGATTGGTTGGGACAAGCCCGCCACACTATTCCCAAACCACTGTAACTCCTGTTAGCCAGAATCAACAGTGGCGACCACAAGAAAAGCGCCGAGACAATGAAGCTCGACGAAGTCCCAGAGAAATGATTTAACTGTCTTGGATCCCGCAACGAAATTAATCAGAAAAGAATAGCGGAGGAGTAGGAAAAAAAACATAGTTTCCACTTCCCTCCATATCAGCAGGAGACAGAACAGAACAAGGCCAATAGGCACACAGGGACGTATACAACTGAGATAAGCCCAGTTGCCTAGCACCACGGATATTATTGTCATTAATATTACTGGGTCCTAAGTTGTGAGCTGTTATATTTGATTCCAATAATAGGTATGACAAAATTGCTTGAACGCACGGAAATTTGTTCTAGTTTCTACAAGGTCCGTATAGTAAATAACTCCGGATGTAACCTGTACACTATTTAACATAATATTACGTTCATTTTGCCGAAGACTACACTCCCATAAAATGTGATGTGCAGTTTGTTCAAATTCGCAGTCAGATGTAGAACATTGACAAAAAGGCGAGGCAACAAGCTTGAAGGAAAATAATTTACTCTTAAAGTTACCATGACCTGTGAGAAATTGGGCGACACAGTGATCCACCTCCAGCCATGTCCTGGCCAGCCGCTCACGAACGGATGGAAAGAACTGGTGAAGATGTCGGCCCTTGATGGAATTATCCCACCTACATTGCCATTCAGACAAAAGTTCCTCCCAGACGTCAGTCTGTGGTTTAAGTAATCTAGCTATTTTAGCACGGTCACGTTGCGTTAAAAAGTCTGTGTCCGCGGTCTCTCGTGCGCAGTAGTACATTGAAGCACGGCGCTGTACTTCAAGATCGACTGGAAGTACCCCTGCCAGTACCGGTAAGGCTTCAGTACTAACCGTCCTATACGCTTTACACAAGAAAATCAAAGCCAACCGCTGGCTTTGAAGTAATTTACGTCGTACTGCTCCAATGGTGGCCCTGTCGGCCCAAACTGGTGCCCCGTAGCACATACACCCCAAGTAAGTAGCCCCATAGATCGTCTTTAGAGTTAAAAATGATAAACCCCATGTAGATTTGGAAAAGTTCTTTTTAGCTTTTTCACCGACTGTTTTTATGTGTTCAATGAATGAAAAAATCTTCTCTAAGACAAACCCAAGGTAGCATACAGACTCCTTCTTTTTCACGGGAACGTTATTAAATTTAATACTAGGCCATGATTTAAGATTACCTTTTAAAAGAAGTTGATAAGTTTTATGTGGTGCAAATATGTACGATCACCCCACTGGGATATTAATTTTAGGCAAGTGTCAGCCAAATTTTCGAGTCCAGCCCGAGTACTTGACTGAATGAGCAGCAGGCCGTCGTCCGCGTAACCGGTTAATGAACAGCCGCATGGAAGTGGAATCGCGAGGAAGTCATCGAAGCCTACGTTCCATACATACGGACCCATAACCGAACCCTGAGGGCATCCCATGGTAAGGGACTTTGACATAGAATGATGTCCGAGTTTGAGTTTCGCGGAACCGTTTAAGAAGTACGAGCAAACAAGATTGTATATGTTTTTAGGGCAACCACGAATTTTCAGTTTAAGGAGTAGCATCGGCCACCATGCGTTATCAAAAGCCCCAGAAATATCTAGAAAGATCCCAACTACGTACTTATGTTCGGATGTATTGACAATTTTTCTGACAGAAAGTGCCGCGTCTACGGTAGATTTTCCCACGGTAAAACCAAATTGGTTGTTGTGAAATTTCGGTCCGTCTGGTAGTAAACGCGGAACGATAAGACGCTCCAGGAGTTTCCCCAAAGATGGTAGCAGTGTTATAGGGCGGTAAGACTTAGGATCGTCCGGAGGCTTGTCGCCACTTTTCGGAATTATTCGTATAAAGCCGCGTCGCCATATACGAGGAAAAACGCCTTCTGCGATACAACGGTTGTAAACACTTAAAATCGCGTCGGCCGCTGTTTTACATGCTTCTATTATCATCCGATTAGATATTTTATCTTCACCTCACGATTTGTTGAGTGGGAGTTTCCTGACAACTTTAATGAATTCGTCAATGGATGGAAGGTCTGACGCTGGTGATATAGGTGGCACAGCCGCCCACGCCCTGATCTGCTTGTGGTAGTCATTGTCATTATCAGGCAAATCATCAGGTATCAACGTATTTAATAAAACTTCGGTTGTCTCCTCAATACCGGTGGTGTGCTTGTTGTTTAATTTGATGTTTTCGACGAACGCAAGATCCACTGATCGATTTGCTTTGAACTCGTGATACAAAGGAGACCACGGACCTTCTTTATATAATTTTTCTACTATTTTCCGCAGTAAATTACCTTTAGATTTTTCTACTGATGCTCTGTAGCGGGACTTGGCAACTCTAAACGCATTTAAAGCAGAGGTTAGGGGGTCTCCGGTGACCTTTCGCTTTTTAAGCTTATTTAAATGTCTACGCGCTCGGCGATAACTTTTACGTTGTTCAATTAGGTAGTCACACCACCAATCACATCTGCGGATATTGGTCATAGATCCGCGACCAATGGCGATGTCAGCACAGTAAGTGAAGGCGTCTGACATAATTTCAGCACTTTCTTCAGCTGATACCCGTCTCGAGTGAAGTCTTTGATGTTAGACGCAAAAAGCAAGCTAAAGAATTCCCAATTCGCGCCTTTACTTTTATACCTAAAGATACCAATGATATGTGAATGTGACGGACCTTGAGTAAACATCGGAACAAATTCGTACACGATAAGCCGATGATCGCTACATGACGCATCAGGTAGGACACGCCACCTATCCAAGCGAACGTCTGCACTAGAAAGTGTGACGTCAATACAAGATTCGCCCATTTGGCTGCAAAAAGTAGGTGGTGCATCTGGGGTATTATGAATCGATAGGTTCATTTCAGCAATGAAATCTTCGACAGCGGAACGTCGGTCGGAATCCGTAGACCGAACCTTGCCATACCACAGAGACGAGGACGCGTTAACATCCGCGCCAACGATAACTTTACAGCCAGCGAGTGACCGCAAGACATGACGGAGGTTATGTATGTGAGGACCAACAGGGTCTGAATATTGAAAGTAACAGTTCACAACGTAAACTTTATAGGAAGCCGAGGAGACTTCCGCAACGGCACAGTGCGGCGTCATGAGGTTACGCAAAGACGTTACTGTAAACTTAGAAGAACGCGCTACGTAAATTCCGGCTCGTGACTTTGAATCCAGCTGAACTACTTTATCACGTAAGCGCGCGTTTTGATATTGCTCTTGAACAAGTACTATGTCCAAGCTGTAATCGATAATTAATTTGTCTAGTTCAGAAGTCGCTACCCTATCGTTGTGGAGATTTAATTGTCCTATATTTAAACTATCCATTATTTTAGTAGTTTGTGTTGAGGATTAACTGTTCGAGCTTAAGTTTGTAGGTAGTACACTCTGGTGACCCGCAACGATGGTCAAATGGTTTTTTAAATTAATATTAATTAATGGTTAATTAGATTGGTTGATGGCAATAGTCTTGGTCCTAATTACATCGGTTGGGGGCGATAGGCTTGCCTCCAATTACATCAGTTGATGGCAATAGGCTTGCTCCCAATTACTGAAATCGGTAGATGGCAATAGGTTGCTCCTAATTACATCGGTTGATGGCAATAGGCTTGCTCCTAATTAGATTGGTTGATGCCAATAGGCGCACTCCTAATTACATCGGTTGATGGTAATAGGCTTGCTCCTAATTAAATTGTTTGATGGCAATAGGCTTGCCCCCAATTACATCAGTTGATGGCAATAGGCTTGCTCCTAATTAAATTGGTTGATGGCAATAGGCTTGCTCCCAATTACCTAAACCGGTGGACGGCAATAGGCTTGCTCCTAACTACATTGGTTGATGCCAATAGGGTTGCCCCTAATTACATCGGTTGGTGGCAATAGGCTTTCTCCTAATTACATTGGTTGGTGGCAATAGGCTTGCTCTCAATTACATCAAATAATTTGACAGCTGTCAGTAGAAAGCGATTCTCCCTAATAGGGCTGAAAAGTAGTACTTTCAACCCGCTCCGCAGGCATGTTATGACCTACTTTCAGAGTACCTATGAGTAATGAAAAAGAATTTTTCAAATCGGTTATCAAGGGACGAACAAACATAAAAAAAAATAAAAAAATATATAAACATCCGAATTGAGAACCTCCTTCTTTTTTTAGAAGTCGGTTAAAAATATAAAAAGTTTTTATTAAAAACCAGCTTTTAAACTTTGAGTAGTGTTAATCTACTTCAGATGCTGACTATACGGTAGGTACCCTTTTTTTTCGGGGGTGGAAAATCATCAAATAACTCCTCCCGCTCTTGGGCAGAGTGAAAGGGAGTGTCAGACTTCTACTGACTAAAATCCACCCATGTTCCTTCTTAGCCCTTATGTCGAGGCCGCGGTACTTATTATGTGAACATCCCGCAGCCCCGACGGGCGTCGGCCCTTGCGGGCCCGTTCCATGTTGCTGACATCTCTTAGAGGTGCGCGTGGAACACGAACGCGCCGTCGACACGGCCTATTGTCGTCATAAGACGGACGGACGGCGAGCTAGCCCATTACTCACCGTCGACAGGCCCGCATATACGGTGACCGGAAGCCATCACGTGGCTTCCGGCCACCGTATATGCGTGCCGTGTACTGACTGTACGGTACCCTGAAAAGAAAATGGAAAAAAATCCCTCTTACTCTCTGAACATGCAAAAGCTGAAAGTTAGTGCAGGTACCTAACTACCTACGTATAAATACCTATAATTAGTGGTAGGAATACAATAATGATTTGGGTCGGTATGTAATTACCTACATTCAACTGCACATAAACAACGTTTGACTGTAGTTCCAAGCGATACCTAAAGGGCATTTCCTAATTCAAATGCTCGTAATATTATGTGTAGGTGCGGTAGACAGGCACAGCGGGCGCGCGGGCGCCACCACAACACGCTGAGCTAGGATGATGGAATGGCGCGCGGCAAGCGTACCGTATAATGTGGTACCGTCTACCGACACAAGTTGCGTTGCACACCAAACGCCTAGACCCAACTTCTATGGAAACAAAGGCGGTCTTTTGACATCGTCGTGTGTTTTGGGTTTTTTCTAATGCAGCTGGAACGGCGACGGCGCGGTGGCAATAGCTCGTCTGATTATTTATGGCGTAACGCACTAGCTAGACCAACCGCACTTCGTCTGCTGGACAGTGCCAGCCCATAGTCGTCTTAAAAACTAATCTCTCTTATGGAAAACCTATCCGCAAGTGACTGACTACAAAAATATGATTAGGTTTAGTCCGTCTGTTAGATTATAAATTATCGAAAATTGGATACGTGTTTTTTGTTTTACCAAATTAATAAAAATTGACGAAAATAAAACGTGTCAAAGATCGTGAGTGGGGTTGGTGACGTCACTTTCTGGTAAAAAAATGTACCAAACTGTGACGTCACGCGACTTTTCGAAGCACTGTATCTTCATTTAGGTATTGTTACGTGAAAAAAGAAAAAATACGTGTCTACGTGTCCAATATTTTTTCGAAATGTATCTGACGGACTAATTAGATTGTTTTGTCAACTACCCTATTGTACACACGGCTACACATCAAGTTATACAAAACCAGTATAATCTGATCGTTCATTGTGGGAAAAGATCTAGTAAAGTGAGGCCAAGATTAACTGGTTTTGTATAGCTTGATATGTAGCCGTGTGTACAGACACTAGCACATCAACCTACCCGATACTGTCAATTTTTTCCAGTCAACCTTGAACCTAATGAATAAGCGATAAAATTGAAAATTTATTTAAGAATTTTGGCAAATTGTAGTACACACGGCTACACATCAAGTTAAACAAAACCAGTATAATCTGATCGTTCATTGTGCGAAAAGATCTAGTAAAGTGAGGCCAAGATTAACTGGTTTTGTATAGCTTGATGTGTAGCCGTGTTACTAGCGTGATGTGCTGGATTACAAACGCCAGTAGTTTGTAATGTCCAGGTACGACTATTTAAGTTGGTAGCTGTTTGTAAAGATTTAAACAAAAATGGTTCAGGAAATAAGGTCACTGCTGAGCATGAGGTTCTTTTTTTTTACCACCAAAAAAAAAAAGGGTTCGATTTCTAGGTCGGGCTTTTTTTTTGCTAGCAATACTAGTCTGTTACTGTCAAAGATCATTTGTGTCACTCACACAAGCTCACAACTCATGTCACATGTCAGTGTCAAATGTAACTTCAAGAATAAAATTCCCAACAACACATTGATTTATTTACATTGAATCTATTTTACTTTAAAACATAGGTAATACTATAATTATAATGTAGTGTTTAAATGGCTAATCTAGTCCTAACAATTTTAATAATGTAATTCACAGTATAAAGCATTAAAATCACTAGTTTATGTTCATTATCATTGAATAATTTGATTGCAGTGTTTTCAAGTCGTTCCAAGATGTCATCTTTTCAAGACAGGCAAAAAAGCCTCTTTAACCAGTTAAAAGATGCTGAAGATCAATATGGTTATTCTAAAACAAACAAAGCTGCACCGCAAGATTTCGGCACTATCGACAAATTCACATACAAGAAACTAAAACATGAAATGAAACAATTCCGAGGTAGAGAGAGTATTTACAAAAGGCCTGAAGCTAACCTTCTCGAATGCCTCAGGGCAAAACGAATCCCTGACCATATTAAGAACCCTCAGAAATACAAGTATTATTCATTAGCCGATGTCACACCGGAACAAATGTCTGATGCCACAAATACTGCCACTGCATTAGCATCACTTCGTGAAATGGAGGAGAGAGCCGCAGCTGAATCAGCAATGCAAATAGATGTAGATCCAGATGAAGGCCTCTTCAAAAAACCTACTTTCTTCATGTCATCTGCGCTAAGAAAAGCACCTAAGCCAGAAGAAAAGCCTATATTTAAAAGCAATAAAATCATAATGCCAGAATATGTTGTAGGAGTAACAAAGAAAAAAGAAAAGAAAGTTATTGCAATCAAAAAAGACAAGTCACAGAAGTCTGAAGATACTGGCACAAAGGTGGAGTTGAAGCTAGAACATCTTTTTGAAGAAGATTAATAATCTTTTGTACTTACTTACTTTTACAATAGTTTTAAGTTCTGTAATAATTATCAGTTATGAATAATATAATACAGTAATAAAAAAGCCTACTAGTAGTTTGATTATCCTGCAAATTCCAGCAACATGATCATGAAAGTTGAAAGAGTTGAATGAAAGAAAATTACATGTTGAGCTGACCCCAAGTAACATAGGACTAGGTCAGTGAAATGATGTAATAATACGTTATAAAACTATTATTTCATTTGGTTCATTCCAGCCGGCTTAGCATGTGTTGATGGAAGAACCGACAAAATGACAGATTGTAGCAAGGTTTCATGTCAAATTGTATGGAGTCTATTCTTGGTAGATTAGAGATAGAATCGCCATGCTACAGGGGCTGGTGTCAAACTGGTGTGTCCCATATAGCATTTCTTGTACTATTTTTTATAGCAAGCATGTGCATCCCTGTGATATTTTTACCATACACCCTCAGCATTCGCAACAGCCTTCTTTCTTTCTTCCTTCTCTCAATAGGAAGCCTATATTTGTTTACTTACTTCAATATGTAAGAAAGGTTTAGTAAGGTAACAAAATAACAGTAAAAGATGTAATAAATTACGGATAAATGCTTTATTTACATAAACGTAATGTTAGCACTGTGATATAATAGCAGATTCAGATTTGATTTCCAAGTTCTCTATGGGCGGGAGTTCGGTCTTGCTCTCTGCTGCGAAGGCGCTAAGGTCGCGCATCATGGAGTATGCATCTTCGCCATCAGCATAGTACTTGGGCTCAATCTCTAGTATCTTGAAACCAAGACTGTTGGTGTATAAGTTCAGTGCGGCTCTGTTGCTTTTTCTCACGTGTAGAGATACATATTTAGCCTGAAATGACATGAAGATGCATAAATAATTACCCAGAAAAAAAAATTGTCTAAATTCTATGGATATTTTGATCGATGATGATTGATCTCATGAGCTGAAAGCTTGCTGCATTCTTCTTCTTCATATCGTGTCGATGGCAATCTAAATTGTGTCGGTCCAGAATTGCAATTACCTGAAAACATTCCACCATAGCAAGTGACGCTTGGTTCATAAGTTTCTGTGCAAGTCCAAGGCGACGGTGAGACCTCTTCACGGCCAAAGAGGTTATGTGTCCATGACGGTTGTCCTCACCATCTTCTTCCATTTTAGCTAGTACATAGCCTGCAATGATTCAAATTAAAAATGTTAGTTCTACTCAAAATGTTACTGTGTACGACTGACATTTTAACTTGTAACTGTAAGTATATTGACATAATTATATTTCTTTATTTTTTCTTTGACATAATTTGATTTGATTTGACAAATAGCAAATAGTATATTTGGGGAACTGGGCGATATAATCCACAACGAAAGGACTGATCGCCCGTCTGGTGTCTGCCGGCGTCCCCGAAGATAAATAGAAATAGAAATGGTATATTTATAATGTAGTAATAATTTTTGTAAATTTGTGACATGCTAATTTTATCATGATTTGAAATGTTATTAATTTGATTTTATTTTTATTTGTATGTTTTGCAGTGCCCTTACAGGGTGCATGTTTGATACATATACAAAAATTCCAACTCATGTACAACATGTATGCAATAAATTGATTTGATTTGATTTGATTAAAATCTGTATAATCCTCTATTTATTTTCCCCAGTCACAAAGAAATGTTGAAGGGTCTCTTTTTGTGGGCAATGTTTATAAAATTACCAGCAAAGCTTAACTTACGAGTCCTGTTTCTCATACTCATTTTATCAATGAATACTGTCTTTCTAGAGGACTATTTAGTTGACTTTAAGCTTTGGTATCAAACATTGATTCACAACAAAACAATCTTTTGTAACTTTTTTCAGATAACTAGTTTAGTTCACAGATCCACATCCTGATTTACCAAAGGCAGAGCATTGGTCTCTACTCCTTTCTTCCTTTGCCAAGACTTTACCATGGATCAGTATAAGGAGGCGGACTACTGATGGCGTTTTGTGTATGTGAGTTTTAATGTTTAATGCACCCATGGATCAGGACAGAACGTGCATCAAGTTACAAGTGAAAGAAAAAGGTTTAATGAAAAATAACTCACCAACAATGTGTCCCTTTTCATCTTCAGCAACATAACTGAGCTGAGGCCATGACAGTCCATGGTAGAAATAATATTTCATCTGGTAGTTCTCCGGCAAGCACAGCAAGTTGCAGTGCTGCATGTTCATCAGGTCACTGGGCCGAGCACACCGGATGTTCATCTTGACTTGTTCTAGAAATATTTTAGTATTTAATCAATTAAAAATTAGTTCAATTTCTGAAAAAATGATATTCATACAGACTGTGTCCACTGTTTTCTTTGTTCTTGATCTAACACTAACTTGTTTTTATAAGATACTACAAACATGTTGAAGTAATTACTTACTTTTATATTATTCTCTTCGAATCTTCCTAGTTTTATTTGGCTGCCTGATCTCAGATGCCGGAGGGGTATCTGACATACCACCTAGCAGCTCACGTACAAATCGGAACTTTGACAAACAACACTTCCACACTATGTACCAACCTGGAACAAAGGACAATAACAATGTCACACATGACAGCAATGGGTAACTTTTGTACCATCGTATTTCTACGATAATCAGTTAGTAACATATACAAATGACAAGCATATTTGGGCTACTTACAAAATAACACAAAGACAAAAACTAAAAATACGCTACATACGAAGGTTATAATAGCTAATATCACTTCCTTCATATCTCACTAGGCATAGGTTAATAATCATGAACACGAGGTTAATGCATCCACTTTACCAGAACAATCACTATCTCATTACTTAAAATTATCAGTCGTATGAAGCGTGTCAGATTTATAACGTGAGCTGAGTTTATTGCTCGCGATTTTTACAGCGCCATTTTGGTTCGTACAGCGCACTAATAGAAAATCTTTGTAGAAAATCCTACTTGGGAAAGAAATTGGTGTATCGAAGCCATGCGAAATATGCTCATTAGTGTATACAAAATTGAATTTTACGTACTTTTAAAATCTTGTATTTCTTCAAAATAAAGATTTTAGTAGATTATAACCTCTAAATAGTGAAATTAATTTATTCGTCCGAAAACCAATTCATATGCTTTTCTTGCAGTGCAGCTTTTTCGAGATCAGTTTGTAAAGCCTCCTATCCAGAGGTCTGAATAAAGTATAATTATCTTAATTATTCTCATTGGCCAGTATGATTTGTTGATGGTTTGTTTGTTAATGTCAAAATCAATGCATAAGATCAAAACTTCAAAAGTCAAAAGTTCCTTTTTAAGTACTCTGTGCTGTGATCAAAAGTCATAACAAATAACAATTAAGAATTCGATTGGGATTTTGTTGTTATTTTTCTGAACTTGGCATTTTCTTGTTGGAAATTTAATACTAAAAATACTTCTTCATCACAAAAATAATATGATGGAAGTTAATGGTCAGGAAGACCCTACACCTTCTTTCTTGTAAGTAAATTGAAAAATGTACGTAAAATATTCCGGGATTAAATAACCCCCCCTATAAATAGGCCAAATTATGGTAATTCTTCAAATTATAATTGAGTGGTTCTTATAATACCTACATATACAACTTAGAAATGTTCATCTAATCTTGGTAACAATCCTAATTCCTATACCTAATTTCAGTCGGCACAGGAGTCCTACATTCAGCCCAGAAGAAGTAAAGGCGTTAATGAATATAAGTGATAAATATAAAACGATAATATTTAACAAATCAACAACTGCTGCAGCCTGCCATGCTAAAGAGGTTGCATGGGTGAAAATTGCGAAAATGTTCAATAGACAAGGTTTCAGCCATGAGAGAAGTGCAGAGTGTCTAAAAATAAAATGGGATAACATGAAGAAGAGGGCAAGAACAATGTCTAAGAATCTGTTGGATTCAAGTTACAGTGGTGATGAGATGACCAGTCAGATGGTGGCCATGATGTGTGAGGTGGAGAACAGCAGTGGAGCTGCTGAGGAACCTGTAGAGTCTGATGGAGATCTTAATGGTAATAAGCGATAAACCAAACTAAGAATATTTTATTATAAACATACTTGTTAAGCAACATGTTTGGGACTACTTGGGATGTTGAGCCAACCATTTTTTTTATTTTTTATTTAACAAGCTATTTTGCACCAATCAATACAAAAATCAGCCCCTAAGACGACCCACTGACCCAAAATCATAAAATATGTTGTCATATTTTATTTAGCAGGTTTACGTCTTGTTATTTCAGAAACTGAAAATCACAAAGAATCTACAGAAGGACACTGGGATGCCAATGAAGACAAGGATTCTAACGATTCTTCAATGGGTTTGTAAATTACCAAATACTTATACTAAAATTAAAATTAACATGTCTATGCTGGACTCTCAAAGGATTGCCTTACAATGGCACTAGAAAGCGAAAAGTGGTGGGAGCAAATGCAAGCCTACCTTACCTTACCTTACCTTAGCCCTAATTTAATTTTAATTTTTAGTATAATTATTATGTAACATTCGTTTTTAAGCAGTGAAATCTAATTACAATAATAACTTCTCCATTTATTTGCAGATGATGGTGGCAAAGAAAATGACAGGTAGGTACCTACAATAGTTCCTTTCTCCTACCAAGAAAAAGTAAATATGGAGACCATACAAAATATAAAATTCTATACTGTATCTTATATTGGTCTTTCTCAGCCATTTTTCATAATGAATATGAATTGATTTGTTTTGTTTAAGGTACATAAACAGGTCAATGAATTTTTCACTTAATGAATGCAATTTACTGCTACAATGCATACGCCAGGAGAAAAGCATTATATTTTCAAAAACAAACACATCTAACTTTAATAAAATGAAAAATCGAGCTTGGGAAAGGGTAAGCCAAAAACCAGTATTTTTTTCATTCTTAAAGTATATCAATCTTTTTTTTACCAAACACTTGCTTTCCCTCTGCTTCATTATACTGATAATAAGCAGAGGAAAAGCAAATGTTTATAATGTTTTGTTTTTCAGATAGCAGGTTCATACAATAAACTAAGTCCACAAAAACGGTCCACTAAAGTTTTGCGCACAAAGTTTACAAATATGAGGAGACTGGTAAAAAGTAATAAAATAAAAAAATATTTCAAGCAATTTAACAACAAACACCAGAAGCTAGAAGATTCGGGTAGTGTAAGCATTTTATCTTTTACCTTTTTATATTTGAGCCAATCAATTCTCTGGTCTGATGATGGTTGTCTCAAATCAAAATCTTAAGAGTGTATGCTACCCCAGATTAGCAACCCTATTTGTGGACTTGTGGTGGTTCAAACTTCGCTTGAAATACTGTTAGAATAAAGTTCTAATCAGCTTGCACTACAAAGCGGTTGTTACGTCTTCCGCTGCGGCCGAATTGTGCGAAATTAGTGGTATTTTGCGATTTACAAAAAAACTATTGATTGGACTAAAAAAGTAAAACACTATGACTTTAGTATGTTGCTTGTAGAATTATTTGGCAAAAAAATCAGAACGATGACATGTATTTTAGTATGGTTTTTACTCGTTAAAAGAAATTTTTAGAGGTATCTTCGCGATTTTTTTCTATCAAGCAAAATTAGTTGTATTATGTTTTCACAACACTATGGCACTAGCATATATCCTGAAGAATATCATATATTTTTCTGATGTTGATTACTGCAGTGAATCATATACTTTTACGCATTATAAAACTCGCGTTTGAGGTACCATAAGCTCTTAAGCATTTATTTCAAAGTAACTGTTTCAAATATGATTTCCCTGTTTCAACCGGATTTTTGTTAACAATTGCAAGGGCTTTGTTTTAATATTTTTACATGGAACCCTCCTGGTCCTTTTTAATTTTTTTTTTTGTTTTTATTCCGTATTTAGGCACTTTCATACCCCATTCAGTAGGTAAAAAGCTGTTATTTTGAAATTACAGACTCTTTCATTTTATTTATTTGTTGATAGATAAGTAGGTACCTAGACCATTTAAAGGTAGCTGCAGACACAAGTCATATAATATACCTAATTAGAATTTATTCACAAAATAAACAAAATCATCAATCAATAATTAATCAATTAATTATAATAACACATTCCACAGCTTAGATATTTACGGATAAACTCCGTAGACGCTATGAAATCAGAATGATATAGGTACTTAACAAACCTTGTCTGTTCGACTTCGGGCAACCTCGTTTCCGCGGCAATTATAATGTCTAATTTGTATTCATGTACCAAATAGGTACATATTTTGTGTATGTTTTAATATTTCTTTCAATAAAAAAAACAACATTTAAAAATATAAACGTAGGTATGTAACGTAGGTACGGTACCTATATAAAATGATGATTAACAATTCCATACAGCCCATGCTGAAATAGACTAGATACTGGAAAAAATAAGGATAAAAAAAAAACAAAGTAACTTCGAGAGAAATGGTCGCTCAAAAAATTAAAATAAAAGGATATCGTAGCTCCCAAGTGTCTAGTGGAAGTAGAAAAAACAGCAACAAAAAAAAAAACAGATTTTGCAACAAAAAAAAGGGCTTTTTAGAAAATCTAGCGCGAAAATATTGAAGAAAGCTTAAATCTAACGGTATTTAAGCTTTCTTCAATATTTTCGCGATAGAAACTGTAATAATATACGTTCAGAAACTATATAACTAGTACCTACCTACATATTATTTCGGTACACAAGACTCGTCACACAAAGAAACAAAATACGGAAACATCATTTTTACTTTAATTTTCTCATGGTCTAAAACGTTTCTTAAGAAATAAAAATGTTTCTCATGCACACTACACGAGAACTACACTTTCTATGAATAAGGTAAGGAACGAGTATATTAGAGGAAGATTAAAAGTTGCGCCAGTTATAGAAAATTTGAAAGGAAATCGAATGTCGTGGTATGGACATGTTATGAGGAGGGACGAATCGTATGTGACTAAAAAGGTGATGATATAAATGTTGATGGATGGAGAGGGAGAGGAAGACCAAAGAAAAATGGATGGATTGTGTGAGAAATGATATGAAAGAGAAAGGACTAAATGCCACCGTAATGTCTAACAGGGAAGAATGGAAAAAGAAAACGTGTTGCGCCGACCCCAAATAGAATGGACCTAAGGGCAGGAAGATGCTGAGCCTTGATCTGGTTGAGTTGATATTTATATTCATAAGCATGAAAATTATAGCGCCCTAAAAATAAAACACGGCTTATTTGTACACCACAGGATTTCCCATCTCAGTAATGAGGACACGCACGAGAGGTTTTTTCTTATGTGTAAGAATTTTTTTTTTATATTCACTGATAAGATTTATTTAATAAACAAATTAGTGAAAAAAGCTGGGTATCAGCATACCTGTTTATACCAGACAAACCAAGTTACGCCAGCCGTTAGTGTTTACAATTTAATTATTTATTCAGACCTATGATGACACCCCCATCCAGTAACTGTCTGGTCTGGCAGCGGGTGCTAATTAGCATTATTTGCATCTAAAAATCTACATTGCCTTCTAAATTACTAAGTCAGCCACAATTAACGAGCATCTAAATAATACTATCTTAGCCACAAGTTATCTTTTCTGAAGCCACTCTAAATACAACTCAGCATCGTGGTTATTTTTTAGCACCTGTAATTATATGGCATCAAAAAAATATTCTATTAGCTTCTAATTAATTAACTCAGCACGTTTAAATTGTAACTCATGCCATGCCACATTAGCTGAACATCAAAATTTAATTTAAATTGTCATCAAAAGATGGTTTTTATTCTGTGAAAATAACTGAGCTAAGTTGTAACAAAATACAGAAATAGTAATTATAAATTAAAAGTTAGTACTTACATAATATATAATATAATAATAATAATATAATAATAACTGGCCTGTTAGTCTAGTGGTTAGTGACCCTAACTGCTATGCCGGAGGTCGTGGGTTCGATTCCCACCCAGGACAAATGTTTGTGTGATGAGCACGATCATTTGTTCTGTGTCTGGGTGTAATTTATCTATAATATGTATGTATTTAGAAATATATAAGTATGTTTATCAGTTGTCTAGTACCCATAACACAAGCTCTGCTTAGCTTGGGACTAGATGGCGTTGTGTGATAGTTGTGGAATATTATTACATAATATATAGGTATATACAACGACCACTTAAGCGTCCCAGTACCCCTCCGCACCGCCGTCAACCGGGAACGTGCCCAGAAGACTGGCAGCATTGCCACGTTGAATGGCAATGCTAATCCTTTGACCAAAGAAAGAGCCAGCCCTCTGGTCACGCGAAGTGTCGACTAAACGACGAGAGATCTCCTTGAAAAGGAGACGCGCACTTGGACCCCATGGCCCGAGCGTTTCGACCCCAAACGGCTCAAAACTATAATAATAATAATACTGTCATCAAAATAATATTATATTATAGCCACTAATACAGTGGTTCCCAACCTGTGGGTAATTACCCTCGCGGGGGTAAAACGTCTATTCTCTGGGGGTAGCAAAGAATCTAATAAAATACGTAGCTATATGAAGTTATAGATCGCCAGTTAGTACTCTCTTCATAGCTTCTGACAAAAGGAAATCAATTATAAAAATTATCTTTCCGAGGCGAGGGGCAAAAATTTTTGAGCTCGTTTCGCTCGCTCATGCATTTTAGTGTTGTCTTAGCTGAAGCTTCATGTATAAATCGTAAAAAAACTCCTCTATCACTATGAATTGTTGAAACAAAATGTAATTTAACCGATGATGTACGAAGTGTAACATTTTCAAATAATATAAAACTGGACTCTGTGCTCGCTTTCTTGACTAATAATGAAAATAGAGAGAGTGGCCAAATTAGAGTTGGCCCCCGGCGGCTAAAATCCACGCTACGCTGTTACTTTTATGAACGATTTCATCAGTTCTTGGGCATTTGATACAGCAATTTTTTAAAAATTGTTATGTTAACACAATTTCTGCACAAGCGAAAATAATTTATAATCATCCCTAGGCAGAATGCAAATAAAAATCGTGGTCGCTTCGCTCGCTTTTCAAATCTCTTGGTTCTTTTCTTCAGAGATGTTTCAGGGTTTTCCAAATAATTTTGGGATTTCCATAGGGATCGCTGTGGAATTCCCTTGTGCACATTTATACTAATAATGGAAAAAAGCTGACGAAATGTGGACGATAATACACAAATTGTCGAATAGTATGGAATTGCAGAGGCCACTGGCAATTTGTGATTCATTAAAATATTTTGTGTTTGTGACTAATAGTACGTAGAAACTACTGTCGTGTCATCGAAAGGCTTAAATATAGAAGTTCAGAGTATCTAATGACCTAAATATCGAAGTTCAGAGTATCGAATGTCAAAGAACGATATTTATTTACATGTTTAGCTATAAAAGTTATCGACAGAATTGCTGCAGAACTCTATTTTATCGGATAACTAGACAATTGTGAAAACATTTCTGCAAGCAACTCGGAAGTAGCGCTCGCCGGCCGCTGCCGCGGCACCGCTCGCGGCGCTCGCTCGGCTCGCGCGTGCTTGGTCACAGTTTTAACCTAACCTAACCTATTTCCCTCAGTTTACAATGACGAATCATACAATCTGCCTGTGACTAGTCAATTAGACAATGGTAAAGACATTTCTGCAACTAGTAGGTATTTTTAACGTAAATAGAATAATCTAAAGTGTATCAAAAGTTGACATTTTAAATACACGTGAGTAACTCGTCAGTACATGAATCGAATGGCGCTCTCTGATTCGTGCAAATGGCTGGTCGCTGTCGTCACGCGCGCTCGCGCCAAATCTTGCTGTTGCGATTTTCTCGATAAAAGAATGTGATGTTTTATTTTACATGCTAAGTTATAATAAATGATGTTGACTATGGTCGCTTCAATTATATTTTTTTGAGGGCCTTGTGTTGAAGCTGTAAAATGTAAAATGGTGGTGAGATATAAATTTCGTGGCTGAGTTAGTAAATTTGGTGCCTGTGTATAAATAACAAGGACAAGTTAATATAATTGTTGATCTTCACTTGACACTTTCTTTAGAATATTTAGTAGGCGTTGTAAAAAAGACGAATTAGTATATTAGAGGCTATATCATTTTCCCGTGGCTTAGTTATAAAATTAGAAGTTTGATCACGTGGCCAGTTAAAAAAACTGTGGCTCGATTTATTATTTCTCTCTGGCAGCAGGCAGTTGATGTTTCAGTATTTTATTACACCTGGCAACATTCGATTTACTACCAATCTTACAAAAAAAAAACTTCAGCCATCTTATTTTTGATGTACCTATCAAATTGGTGTCGAAACGTGAGTGTTTAGTGTTTACCTATCGCTTTAGAACATTAATACTTGTGTGACGCCAAACAGGTAAGATTTTTTGTTGATAAATATATCGCATTAGACAAGAATTGTGAAATTCTTTAACTTTGTTGGTTGCACGTGGTATCTGGTTTTGCTTGGTTATATTTTGCTTCAATTGTGTGACGTCACATAAAAACAGGGTGCTTTATCAATGGGTATTTTTTGTTTTAAAATGTTCGTAATAATCCAAAATAAGTTACCTATAGTCTTAGATCATCAGGCAGCGGAGATACATGTGTCCAGCCAGCTTGAACTCAGGCTGGCTGGGCATACCTAAAGCTTTTATTGATTTCTCGTAAACCCTTACATGTGACGCCATAAATCAAACTTTATTACTGTCACACATCACCAACAGTTAGTAAAGGAACCATAATCGAAAACGCACCCTTTATTGAGATTCGGAAGTGCCAGCCAAAAAATTTCTACGTAAATTCAAGCTGGCTGGACACAGATTTTTGTTTTTTCTACTATTCCACTGTACGTATCACAAAACTTAGCTCGATGCCTGTCACAAATTTATGTTACGCCCGTTGATACACAAAAAGTCGTCAAAATCACTTCCGTTACCGAGATTGAGAGACCAGCGAAAAGTGATTTTTCAAGCTGGCAGGACACATTTTCGATCGATTATCTAAGATTTTGAGACGTCACAAATTCTGAAATAAGGGTGTTTAGACGTCACCTAAAGTGCCCTATTGACCTAGATAAATGCGAGCTATTTTGAAGATTTGTCCAGTCAACCTGAGTCACATCCGTCCGCAGTATAACTGACAGACTGTAATTTGACAAATGAGTTACGCCGACAAAGTGCTAAAATCTCCAGTACGCATTTAAAGTGGAGATGATTTCTCGCGAAGTCTATTGTGTCCTCCCAATGTCGTTGGATAGGGCTTTAAAAAATATTAAGAGTTTGCTCAATTAGTTTACGATAAGAGCCTAATTTCTCATCCTTTCGTTTCTGCATTTTATGACTAGGCAAATTGTATATTTGAATCGTAAGTAATACCTAACTATTCCAACTATAAAATGTATCTCATGAAAAAATCTGGGAAAATTAAAGGAATTATATGTAAAACTAATTCTAAAGGGCGCTACTCATGGCTTCCGGCCACCATAGACGCGGGCCTGTGGACGGTGAGTAATGGGCTAGCTCGCCGTCCGGCCGTCGCACACTGGTCCCAAATTAAAAAAAAGTGGACATTGATAGTAGACCGCTGATATTTTTTTATTGTTGATACAATGATAACAGATAAGGCAAAAAAATATTATTGTCCTACTTCAAATACTTTTCTGTAAAAAAAAATATTTCTTTTTTTTTTGTATGGGAGCGATTACATTTTACTCAATTTCTCAAAAACTTAAAGCGATGTCGAGATGGCAATCACATATGTTAGAAAACTAATAATTCTGAGTATTTGGCTCGAAGAAACTTATTGCTTATCTCTGCGTACTTTCGAGATAATAGTGACAGAAAATAACAATTTTTTTTAATGTTAATTGTTTGCTTTTTTTTAATCATAGCCTTACTTTAGCACATAATTATAATGTATGCGTAATGTCAAATAAATAAAAACCGACTTCGACAAAAAAAAACACTCAAAAGTGAAAAATAAACTTGAGAAGAAAAATCAGTTTCTGAAGTCGGTGACTTTTGTTTCTTTGATTTCATTTTTTTGTCACCGACTTCAGAAACTGATTTTTCTTCTCAAGTTTATTTTTCACTTTTGAGTGTTTTTTTTTGTCGAAGTCGGTTTTATTTTTTGTAAAAAAGTTTTTATTTTTCACTTTTTAGTGTTTCACATGTGCTTACCCCTTCACAACGTACCGGCGTGATGTTATGTTAGGAACTGGTGTAAACAATAGACAGACAATATGAGATTTCAGCAATCCCAGTCCATTTACTATCATTTATTGAGGAGTTCCGTTGCCTATCTCCGAAGTTCTTCATCAGATCTTCACAAAATAGTTTTTATAACCTTTGTAGTGAGTACAGGCGTGATATTATGTTGTGTGATGGCGTAAACAATGCTTAGATATGCTATAGCAACAATCGCGGTTAATCTGCTGTTATTTATTGAAGAGTTCCCCCGATTTCTACAAGATCCCATCATCAGATATTAAAATGGTGACAATGGGACCACACGGGAAGCACCAGCTTTCAAATGAAAAAAGAATCATGAAAATACAGTTCACCCAGTCGCAAGTTATGAGCGAACAAACATAAAAAAAAAAAAAAAAAAAAAAAAAAAAATATACAGTCGAATTGATAACCTCCTCCTTTTTTTGGAAGTCGGTTAAAAAGAGACTTCTCTGTAAAAGAGGTTATGGGGGCTCACTAATGACTGAAAAGCTACCTTTCTGAAGGAGTACTTTCATCAGTTCTAAAAAACAATCAAAATGAAGACAAATAAAGCTGCAAACATAAAGTTGAATATGTTCACAAACGATTCTGAAAAAATATTATGGTGAAAGATTAATATTTGGGTCTATATTCTCTTGAGAAATCTCTATTTTCTGTCACTATTATCTCGAAAGTACGCAGAGATAAGCAATAAGTTTCTTCGAGCCAAATACTCAGAATTATTAGTTTTCTAACATATGTGAATGCCATCTCGACATCGCTTAAGATTTTTGAGAAATTGAGTAAAATGTAATCACTCCCATACAAAAAAAAAGAAATATTTTTTTTAGAGAAAAGTATTTGAAGTAGGACAATAATATTTTATTTGCCTTATCTGTTATCATTATATCAACAATAAAAAAAAATATCAGCGGTCTACTATCAATGTCCACTTTTTTTTAATTTGGGACCAGTGTGCGTCGTCATGACGGCAACAGACCGTGTCGGCGGCGCGTTCGTGTTCCACGCGCCCCTCAAAGAGATGTCAGCAAGGAGGGGCCCGCAAGGCCGTCGGGGCCGCGGATTTTTGTACTAGATGACGTGGCCTCGGCGCAAGGGCAAAGAAGGAACATGGGTTCGGTTTTTAGTCAGTAGAAGTCTGACACTCCCCTTCGCTCTGCCCAAGAGCGGGGGGGGGTCATTTGATGATTTTCCACCTAGGTACCAAAAAAAAAAAGGGCGCTACTCCGCCATTACATACATACCTACCTAAGCATTTTTCTTTTCGTTTTTAATAATCATAATAAATTCTGTATTTTGTCGCGTCTAAAAATAATGAATAAATATTACTTTAAAAAATTATATAATTGTGTCTGTAGATATATTTAGGTACTTACATGGTAGACCCATTGTTACAATTTGTGCTTTCAGATAAAGATACAAAATGCCTTTGACTGGAGCAGAAAGAACACGACGATATCGAGAAAAGTTGAGTCAAGAAAATCCGGAGAAACTGCTGCAGCAAAAAAAGAAAAATGCAGAAAGATCATACCAAAAATATATAGAAATGAAAGACATAACCGAAAAATGGAGAACAGAAAGACAAAAAGAACAGAAAGATAAAGAAGAAAAAAATGCTAATGAAACAGAAGATTTGACAGAAAAAGCAAATCAGCATGTATGTACTGTCACATGCCATATATTCTCGTAAATTACTAAAGGAAAACTATAATTTAAAATCTACTATGGCTCTTTTAGTGAATTAAGAAAGCCGCTGAACAGGAAAGTAATAGATAAAAACCCGGCCAAGTGCGAGTCGGACTCGCTCATGAAGGGTTCCGTACCTACCATTAACTATAAAAAAACAAATGCTTCATGCATGATTTTTTGGCATGCATGCATGAGAGGCGCGCGCGACCAATTTACTCACACTACTTTAAATGCTCATATTTCCACTTGCATTGTAGGTACATAATGGCTTTTTCATGGTGACAACGACAAGGTGTAGGTAATAAATAGGAAAATAAGTAGGTACTTAAATTAAAGCCGTAGTCACACGTTATAGGTACCAACCTAAACACTTTAATACCGTGTGACTAGGTACGGCTTTTCTTTTTGTTCTATCCTGAAAATCTTGTTTCATACTTTTTCAGCGTCGTTTTTTTTTTGTCGTAAGTAGTCGGGTTTTAGTTTTTACTTTTTTTACTTTCTCATTTTGACAATCTTCATATAAATCGCAATAAAATACAACAAAACAAATAAATTATTATCTTATCTGAACCTAAAACAATACCTACACTTCTTTGAGATCTAGAATACTCGTAGTGTGCCTCTACTCCTAACACATTGAACACAATATAAAGGGTGAAAAATTCAATACTGAATCCTTTCTATAAGAAAAATAAATATCTACTAACACGGATGAGCAAATACCGCATAATGGTACGCGCCCTCCGCTTACACTTCGCGGTCCCGACAGATCTGCATAGCTATTCACAAACAATCAAATCGAAATCGAATCGAACCTAGACTATCTCGGTCACATTCTTAATGCCAAAAAAAAATAGACATATTTGTCGAAATCGAAGCCGAATCGAAGCGTTGTGAATAAGGGGCCTGAACGGCATGAGATTTGTGTCAGTTGGAATTGGAAGAGGATGAATAGTTAGGAAGGTACCTATACCTAGGCGCTTGAAATGTTAGAGCGTCGATAGCACCAAACATTTTTGTTTATTTTTTGTGTGAGCAAATTGCTCATAGCGCGCCTTCTTATGGATTAATTGAATTGAAGTTATCTTCAAAATGTTGTTGACACTACCGAGCACGCGCTGTAATAAGGAGGCCGCTTTCTTTAGCGTGATAGCGTGGACCATCTGCGTGAGCCTCTACGAACATTCCTAACGCGCTAGAGCGCCATGGCAGTCCCAAGTCGCAACAGTATCTGGAAGACATTATTAAATTGGTCGCGTAGGACATTATAGGTTCTTCGCGTGTATCACATCCACAGGCCAATCGAGTAAAAGATTGACAGAACACCTTAAAAAAAAAATAAGTAGTTAAAAAACTTAAAATAGGACTGAAAAAACTGGAAAACAAAAACAAGCACATTTTAAATTAAACAAAACTTGGAAGCAGGCGGGGTCCAATAAGGCGCAGATAAACGACTTTTAATGATTTTATATTGGCATGTATTTAAACCGTTATCTGTATATTCCCTTTTTTCGAACAAAATATTTTAAAGTTACACCAAAAATACTGACTTGCACACAAATTATCTCAAATTATGCACACTAAAGAAATCAAATTTAGTATCCTTTTGAATGGCATTTGCAGAACTCTTTTACTGAACGAATAACTATTATCAAAATAGTATATATCTAATAATTCTTTAGTCTAACAAACATTTTAATACTTTTTTAAGGAAAACCTACACCTGATTTACTTTTAGGAACATCGTTTATTCTAACTGACAACACCGCGCGCCATTTTCTCGTTCTCTCTGTCACTCATACATGCAACGCATGTACTCCATGACGCGCGCTCGCTTCGCTCGCATATTAAATAACACTAATATCTTCTGTCCCCGAAGTGCCGGGCCTCCGCCGGCCTCCTTCGTCGGCCTACGGCCCGGTGCCCATGCCGCCCATAAAGGACACTGTCGCGAGACGGTCGTATTAGATATCAGTTTTAGAAATTTCGTAGTAAGATTGTACAATTTAGAGTGCAAGTTAGTATTTTTGATAAGCAATTAGTATTTTTGTTTTACAAATCATATATCCGATGTACTAACTACATTTTTGGTGTGAATTCGATAAAAAAGGTCATCTCGTTTTGTGTGATTTTTTAGACTTTTTTGTAGGACATATTTAGTTAATCAATTGGTTTTTTTGGTATGCATTCAGTTAATTAGTGGAGTTACCTAGTGTGCTGAAAAATTAAACAGATGTGCATTTAAATATAACCCTTTTATATTGAACATCACGTCTAAACTTCTAGTCTTATTTCTTTGAAAAAAATATATGTTATACTAGACAATTTTATTCATAATTTGATATGTGAAAATGTGAAATTATATTTTAATAACATAGTGTAATTAATTTGTAAAGTATTGTCTAACGTGGACAAAAAAACGATAATCACGCAAAAACTATGGGGCGTATTTACATGAAACTTTAATCATATAAAAGACAATTTAATGACCCATATTTTAGTATACGGCTTTTATTTGTATTGTGTTTGATAAATCAAGGTGGGTTGTTTTTTCGAATAATCTTGGTGCGCGTTGAAGCGGGGCTCTGGCGGGCGACGGGCGGCAGTGTATCGCTGACTCCCTCAGCTCCTCTATCGGCCTATATCGCTGTCTCCTCCCACTCGCTCAAGGGCGCGGGCAGTTAATGTCGCCTTAAATCTAAAATTACGAAAATAGAATTTATAATAGGTTTTTAGTTTTTTAACTACTTTTTAGGGTTCCATAGTCAATTAGGAACCCTTATAGTTTCGCCATGTCTGTCTGTCCGTCCGTCCGTCCTCGCTTAATCTCTGTGACTGTTAGCACTAGAAAGCTGAAATTTTGTACCAATATGTGTATCAATCACGCCGACAAAGTGGTAAAATAAAAATTGGAAAAAAATGTTTTATTGTTTGTAGCCCCCCTATATGTTAAGTGGGAAGTGATTTTTTTTTAATCAAGGTATTTAAAAATGAATGGGGACTGAAATCATTTTTTGATAATGTCAATAATTTCGGAAATAATCGCTCCAAATTAAAAAACAATGTCCCCCCCCCCCTCTAACTTTTGAACCATAAGTTTAGAACATATGAAAAAAATCTGAAAAGTAGAACTTTATAAGGACTTTCTAGGAAAATCATTTTGAACTTGGATGGAAACAGTTTTTGTACAAAAAAGACAAAAAGTTGTACAAAATAATTTCTGGACTAAGTTTGTAGTATAATCGTATATGCAAGCATTTTTTTTAACCTCTCAGTTTACATATTTTATTATCCTGAACGTATCTTTTTTCAAACAAAAAAAATAATTATTACTACGGAACCCCACACTGAGCGTGGCCCGACACGCTCTTGGCCGGTTATTTTTTATTTCCATCTTTTTAGTTAGTCACGTTGTGGTCACGTAAAATACTTTGCAGATGATTTGACTTTTTTATACGTTTTGTCAGTATGAACTTCTTCTAAACATATAAGTTGTGTACCTATATTTTCGTTTTCTCCTTTTAAAACTCTTCTTTTGATACCCTACTCGATGAGAAAGGCAAAAAAAATTAACTTCGTGATCATCATCATCATCATCATCATTTCAGCCGAAAGACGTCCACTGCTGGACATAGGCCTCTAAGTGTCGCCACATTGACCGGTCCCGTGCGTTTCGCATCCAGCGGATCCCCGCAACCTTCACCAGGTCATCGGTCCACCTAGTGGGAGGTCTTCCAACGCAACGTCTTTCGGTTCGCGGTCGCCACTCTAGAACCTTCCGGCCCCATCGGCCATCCGTCCTGCGCGCAATGTGCCCTGCCCACTGCCACTTAAGCTTGGCAATTCTTCGGACTATGTCGGCAACCTTGGTTCTCATGCGGATGTCCTCATTTCTGATTCGATCACGCAAGGAAACTCCGAGCATAGCCCTCTCCATTGCTCTTTGGGTGACCTTAAGCCTTCCGATGAGGCCCATTGTGAGCGACCACGTTTCGGTCCCGTATGTAATCACTGGCAACACACCCTGGTCATAGACTTTCGTCTTGAGACACTGCGGTAAGTTGGACGAGAAGATACTTCTCAGCTTCCCAAACGCTGCCCAGCCGAGTCGGATTCGACGATTGACCTCTTTTTCAAAGTTGGACCTACCTAACTGGACTGTTTGTCCCAGGTAGACATACTCGTCTACAACTTCGAGTGTAGAGTCTCCGATCTTTAGAGGAGTGAGTGTAACATGGGCATTCAACATGACCTTGATTTTGTCCATGTTCATTTTAAGACCCACTCTTTCGGAGGCTCTACTGAGGTCATCGAGCATTGTACTGAGTTCCTCCATGGTCTCAGCCATGACCACTATATCGTCGGCAAATCGAAGGTGAGTGATGTACTCGCCATTGATGTTGATGCCTAGTCCTCTCCAGTCCAGAACCTTTAAAAACATCCTCCAGTACAGCGGTGAACAGCTTCGGAGACATGACGTCTCCCTGTCTCACACCTCGCTGCAGAAGGATAGGTTTCGTGGTCTGGTCCTGAAGCCGGACTGACATGGTGGCGTTTTTGTATAAACACTTCAATACCTCGATGCACCGGTAGTCAATTTGGCACCTTTGGAGAAACTGCAGTACCTACAGCCCAAGTTTCGATCGAATCGAAGGCTTTCTCGTAGTCCACAAACGCTAAACAGAGAGGCAGATTATACTCTTCGGTCTTCTGTATAACCTGCCGCAGCGTATGTATGTGGTCTACGGTGCTAAAGCCTTTTCGGAATCCGGCTTGTTCGGGAGGCTGAAAGTCGTCGAACCTGCGCGCGAGACGATTCGTAATGACTCTGGAAAACAACTTAGAGACATGACTCAGAAGTGAGATGGGCCTATAATTCTTCAGTCGGGCATTGTCGCCCTTCTTGAAGAAGAGTACCACCACACCTCTGCACCATGCCTGCGGCGTTTTTCCCTCGAGTATGACGGAATCGAACAGCTTCTGAAGTGCCTTAAGGACCGGTTTGCCATAAAACTTCGTGATATGGCCCCCAAAACCCGCAATCCGTAATTTTTTTGTTAACCTTTTCACCGCCACAGTCAAGTATAATAGACGACAAATGAAAACTTGTCCAATACGCCACCGACGTCTATAGACGACAAAAACCGTAGAGTCCTAGGCAAATAACTTGAAACAAAATGGCGTCGTTCTGCGCAGGTTCCCTGTTTGATTTGTATGGGACGTCTAAAATTCGACTACTGCGCATATTCAACTTATATGCCGCGTGGTATACCTAATATTTGTTTTTTACTTTTTTCTGCTGTTTAATACCACATAGTGTCAAATAATGATTTTGTAGATTTTTGTGCCTTGGCGTGGGAGGTGCGCCATGCGTCTAACGCTCTGGCGTTCAAAAGAGAATAGGTTAGTTAACAAAAAAATAATATTTTTCTTTTTTCTTGTAAACAAACAAAGAAGACGATACAGTGCTTTGAAAACTCGTGCGACGCAATGATGTATAAAACTATAGATACGTTGTCCGCACTCTAAAATGGCAACATGAAATGAAGGCAATTGACCACATTGCGCTCAGTCACGCACCAACCTGTCGCGCGACGCTACGTTTGTTTTTAATTTATATCGTGTGTGAAAACCTGTGCAAAACATAAAGAAAACATGCCGTCGTGTGTTTTCAGAGGATTTACAAATTATACCTTAAAAGTTAAAGACAGTTAATGTGTCATTTCACGCGTAAGTTTACAAAACTACATTATATTATTTTATTTTGTACGACGCTGCGTCTAATGGCGGCCGGCGCATGAAGTTAGTAGTCACGTGACGTTAGGAGAGGTTGGGACACTATATTTATCTCCCTCTAGCAACAGGCATCCCGCCGTACGGTGTCATATTTTTTTCCCTTTCTTTACGCGTTTAGGTAGTTATCTAGTATTTTCGCCGTTTTTATGCGCCGAGATGTAGTTTGATAACGTGTCTGTATATAATACGTCATTGGTGCGACGTCATTTTCTAAGACATTAGTATGACATTTTTAGCGAGGAGTGACGTCACCACCTCAAATATTTGACGCGTTTTATCTTCGTAAATTTTTATTGATTTGATTAAACAAAAAATACGTATCCAATATTTTTCGATAATCTAACAGACGGGCTAATTAGAATCATATTTTTTTAAGTCAGTAAACATCCCTATTACTGATTAAAGAGAAAAGAGGCCACTTTTGGTGGTATTAAGTAATTCTCTTCATTTATCAAGTCTAGAATCATGAAAACTGATTTTAAAAATACTACAGGGAATTTACTAGCATGATAGAGTTTTAGATTTTTTAAACTTGATGTGATTTTAGAGTAAAAGAAATAAGATGAGGGTGGTTAGCGCCTTAATATCTTCGTCGTCTCAGATCCGAACTAGAAACGACCTTCAACCGTCTAGTGGATGAAAAATATATTTTATATCAAATTGCACTCATCATGAGTTTAATGAATAATCTATTTAAAATAAGTACAACCGAAAGTATGAAGGTTATCGAAATATACAACCGTTGACTTGTCTATTTTTTTTCCTGGCGTTACTAATGGGTTGGCAGGTATAAACAGGTAAATCGATAATGGTTATGTTCACCTATTTGTTTACAAAATACATATTATATCAAAATGAGTACTAATCAATTGCTAATACGATGATACAGGGTTGCCTGTAAAACATCTGGGCTGAATGAGGGTTTTCGAGTTTTGAAATGTGAAAATTTGGGCGTGTGGAAACTTGTGACAAAGAGGTCCGAGCTAAATATCCCGTGCGATAGAATGGACGGCCCGCTGTAGTTGACTGCTGAGCGAGACGTGATCGCCGTGTGGAAGTTGCAACAAAGAGGTCCGAGGTCCGAGCTAACTATACCATGCGATAGAAGAGGACACTACATTGCAGCTGCGCGCGACGAGACCACCAGATGAAAGAGAGCGCACATGCTATTTATTCATGCAAAAGAGAAGGATAGCTATATATAAGTAAATACTGAGCAAGTGAACATTCTTTCTCACTTTCTCAGTAGTTAATAACCTAAAATATTGAGTACACGTGTTACTACGTACCTACCGTTGTTTATCGACAAATTGTAGACCTTGAAAATGGCTAAAAAATGTTTTTTGTGTAACTCGGGCGATAAGTTGATTGACTTTAATAATGAAACTTTTAAAAATTGTTCATTCAAGTTAGCTTTTCGTAAAAAAAAGAATTTTAAATACAACGAAGTGGAGCTAGCTGAAGCATCGCTCGATTTTGTTGGTTACCATACCAAATGTTATAAGAAGGTGACTGTTTTGAGAAATAAGTATATAGAAGAATTTAGACATTTTTGTTCGGGAGATACAGTAAGTAATAATATAATATGATTCTTAAAAATTATTACCAGGTTCAATGTAGGTGTACTCTTCTATCTCATGGGATATATCGCTCAGATCTCTTTTTCACAAGTTTCCACACACATAAATAATTTTCACCTTTCAAAACTCGAAAACCGTCATTCAGCCCAGATGTTTTACAGGCAACCTTAAACCATCGTATTCTCAATGAAATAGCACTCATTTTGATGTAAGATTTATTTATATTATTCACACATTTATACTAAACACACTGCCATAAACACAAATCTAATTTTTTCTTTTATTCATTTTTCTCTTTATTGGTTTTTTGAAAAAAATGTGTAACTTATACCTAATTAGCACAGATAAAAATTGTTAATTAATTCGAGGAAGAGCGAGGTTTATCCCATCACAAGTACCAGGGTGGAGTGATAAGTCTGGTAAAAATCTATTTTGGAATAAAATTATCGCAAATTCCATGTAACCTCCTTGTTCACGACTCTTTTGAGGGACTATATTTAAATTTTCAGCCAGTACCGCTGGTAAGTTTTTTTTTGAGAGCCATTAAATGAAAACAATGGAACGCTTTTTCGCAAAGATGGAGAAAAGTGAATTTCGAGTGTTGATTAAACATTATTTTTTGCGCAAAAAAACTATTACGGAAACGAAACAAAGGCTTGATAAATATTATGGGGACTCTGCGCCATCGATTAAAATGATTCATAAATGGTTTACGGATTTTCGGTGTGGTCGTACAAGCACAAGTGATGCTGAACGCCCAGGACGCCCAGTTGAGGTCACTACTCCAGAGATGATCGCTAAAATCCATGACATAGTGTTAAACGACCGAAGAGTAAAATTGAGCGAGATAGTCGAGATAGTAGGCATCTCAGATGAACGTGTGCGTAATATCTTACACCAACATTTAGATATGAAAAAGCTCTCCGCGCGATGGGTGCCGCGTTTAGGTACTGACTATTGATCAAAAACGCATGCGAGTTACCACTTCGAAGGCAGGTTTGGTGTCGCTACAACGGAATAAACCTGATTTTTGCGTCGTTATATATAACGGTAGACGTAACGTGGATCCACCACCATACACCAGAAACCAAGGAACAATCGAAACAATGGATTGCTAGGGGCGAACCAGCTCCGAAGAAGGCCAAAGCAGTTTTATCGGCCAATAAGGTGATGGCTACAGTTTTCTGGGACGCACGTTGGTAATCCATATTGACTACCTAGAGAAGGGTAAAACGATTAATGGCGAATATTATGCCAATTTATTGGACCAATTTAACCAAATTTAACCTGAAAAACGACCGCATTTGGCTAAGAAGAAAATCCTCTTCCACCAAGACAACGCACGAGTGCACACTGGCCATGGCCAAATTACATGAGTTGCGATAAGAGTTGCTATCTCACCCACCATATTCGCCAGATTTGGCCCCTTGCGTCTATTTTCTGTTTCTGAATTTAAATAAATGGCTCGGTGGAAAAAGATTTAGCTCCAACGAGGAGATCATGCTCGAAACCAATGCCAATTTCGAAGGGTTGCCTAAGTCGTACTTTACGGAAGGGATCGAAAAGTTTGAGAAACGCTGGATGAAGTGCATTGAGTAAGATGGAAATTACGTTGAAAAATAAATCATTATTTTTAAATAAAGTTGTCTCCTTGTTTCATTTTTACCAGACACACTCCGCCCTCGTATCTTCGGATTACTTACTGGGAAGCCCCGGCAACTTAAATGTATAGATAGATTTAAGATAATAAACACTTTTTTTTTTTTTTTTATTAAAAATAGACTGCGCTTAGTAGGAAGTAGGATATTATTAGGACAATTGCCACGGAAACGGGGTTGCCCAAAGTCGAAACACATAAGGTTTTTTCGTATCATTCTGATTTAATTGTGTCTATATATGTTTCTCCGTAAATATCTGTGATGTGAAAGGTTTATTGAGCTGTGGTGGCCCAGCGGTTACGGCCCCGACCTACGAACAGTTGGTCGTGGGTTCGAACCCAGGCAGGCGCATTACTTTGTGTAATTACCCGACTACGGCGAAGCCAAAAGGAAGGGTAATGATTTTGGCAGTCTATGTATGTATGTATGTTCCACCGTAGCGCCTAAACTACCGAACGGATTTTAATAAATGAGGTGTCAATAGATTCGTAAGAATAGCCCGGGTGACATAGGCTATATAAATTTTATCAAACATTTCTAAGACGGAAGTTAAATGTCAGATTATAACATCGAAAAAAATTAAATTGAAATGAAATGAAAGGTCTTGACGAGCACATTACAAATATGTATTATATTATAGTTTTAGTACACACAAAAATAACATTCAAATAAAAAAATTAAGTTCAAAAATCTAAAACCCGACTACTTACTAACAAAATCGCGGTCTTAAAAGTAGAAAACAAGAAAATAATTCTTGTCTGATATTCTTCGTAGTCGCATGCCACCTTGCTAATGGCAATTAACAGCTGACTTCTGTATCAATGAGAACGCCATGAAGGAGCATCAGGTATCAGTGGCATGCGACTACGAAGAATATCAGACAAGAATTATTTTCTTGTTTTCTACTTTTAAGACCGCGATTTTGTTAGTAGTCGGGTTTTAGATTTTTTAACTTAATTTTTTTTTATTTCATCACCACTGCTCTCAAAACGGTGAAGGAAAACATCGCGAAGAAACACATCTAAGAACCAAGAAATTCGAAGATATGTGACATCTACCAATCCGCACTGGGCCCGTGCGGTGGATTATAGCCCATCCCTCTCCTAGAGAGGAGGCCTGAGTCCCTGCAGTGGGAAAAATATAGGCTGATGATGAATGGAATTAACTTCAAGTCCCTAATAAAATGAAATAGAACCCTAGAATAGAAAATTGGAAGAATTATTGATATAAATAAATTAAAACAGAAAAAGGAATAAATAAAACTATAAAAAGAAAGAATACACTAAAAAATCGTGGTTAGTAGTAATCCGTTTATTTGTCCATTTCCAGAAAATTAAATCAGAGCCATTATTTGAGTGCCAGAGCAGTATGGACGCAGATAACTTTAGTGAGGAGGATTACGTGGAGCCTGATACAAAGTCCAATAGTGATGAGAACACCACCATGGACCCTTTGAGCACTGTTCTCAACACTGATTTAGGTTTAGGTAAGCACATGAAAGTTGTATGCTGTTCTGAACATTCTCATGCGGCTGCAACTGCTGCAAGGCTTTCAGATACTAAATGATTTTGGGAATACCTACACAGACATGTAAGTAAAATGTATCACAACTAACAAATACTTCTATTCAATTTCAGGTTCAATTCAATTAGAAAACAAAGAAGTTATAAAATTAAAAATAGAATTATTGAAGTACAAAATGGAAACTGAAAAGGTAAAGCCTAGTTTTATCTTCTAATAGGGGATCGGACAAAAAAAAACTAATTAGTCTGTCAAATAGATTTCCAAAAAATATTGACCACATATTTTTTCTTTTTTCGCGTAAACAAAAGATGAAGACGATACAGTGCTTCGAAAACTCGTGTGACGTCATATGATAGTACATTTTGTACCTTCAAGTGACGTTTCAAGCCCCACTCCATGATCTTTGACGCGCTTTATCTTCGTAAATTTTTATAGATTTGACAAAACAAAAAACACATATCCAATATTTTTCGATAATCTAACTGACGGACTAAACAGAATCATATTTTTTTGAGTCAGTCCGATCCCCTATTGGGAACTTTGACTTAAGAAATCCAAGTGTTTTTATATTTGTTTTTAATTACAGTTAAAGAGAAAAAGGATAGAGGATTTAATACAAGCGGATGCTGCGGAACGCGAGACTAAAGCTAGAGAAAGCTCGCTAAAGCTTCGGGCCGCGAGGCTAGAAGCCTTAGCTGCAGAGATGAAGCTGCCCCCCGCGCACCCCGCACTTGCCTACACGGCGGACGAGACGCGAGCGCAGCACTACATTCACCAGTACCATACTATATGAAAGTGCTGCCATTTATTTGTATGTTACTGGCAACAAACAATTTAATTAGTAATACAAGTCCTTGTAAATTTTGGAAGTTGATTGTATTGCATTTGTCAAAAGCGATGTTTACTGACTAAAAAAAATATGATTCTAATTAGTCCGTCTGTTAGATTATCGAAATATATTGGATACGTATTTTTTGTTTTATCAAATCAATAAAAATTGACGAAGATAAAACGTGTCAAAGATTTGAGTGGGAGGTTGTGACTCTTGTGACGTCACTACTCGCTAAGAAATGTCTTACTAATGTCTTAGAATATGACGTCACACGAGTTTTCAAAGCACTGTATCGTCTTCATTGTTTGTTCACGTGAAAAAAGAAAAAAAACGGGTCCAATATTTTTTTGGAAATTATCTAACGGACTAATTAGATTTTTTTGTTAACATTCCTATTAAAGTAGTACTTTTTGGCTGAGAATTGCTGATGTAACTTGCCTACCTGCAAGCCGGTCCGGTCTTCTTGTCGTGTCCGTGACAATTTCAATTGAGTCAGCCCTGGCACTTTCAGTCATCATCAGTAGCGTATAATGTTCCCACTGCAGGGACTCAAGCCTCCTCTATAAGAGAGGGATGGGCTATAATCCACCACGCGTGCCCAGTGCGGATTGGTAGATGTCACAAGTTTTCGAATGTTTGGTTCTAGGATATGCCGGTTTCCTCACGATGTTCTCCTTCACGTTTTTTGAGAGCAGTGGTGACGAAATAAATTACACAAAGTAATACGCCCGCCTGGGTTCGAACCCACGACATACGACGACGAAGTTCGTATTCGGTATTCGCGTGGCTCTTGCTTTTTTCTAAGCACTATGTCCTATGCCCACGGGTTTACTACTAGCGCAGTTTTTTCAAGCCACACGACCTAACAGCTCAGTTAAGACAAGATCAATGAAAAATACGGTTTTTTTAAGTTATGTAGAAAGTAACCTAATTTTGTAGATGTAAATAAGTGAAATAAGCGTGAATTATTTTTATAAATACCTTAGTTACAAGTATGTTTGTAGGTACCTGTATTATAATGACAATTAAGCAAACTTGTAGGTAATACTTAGATTATAAGAAAAGGAACTGTTACAAATAATAAAAAGGCATGTGGAATTAATCTGTTGTTTTCATTAATTACTTATCCAATTCTTTTTTATTTAAGATCTGTTTAATAAATAATGTAAAATATTTGAGGCATGTTTTTTCGCAAATATCTCAAATTAGACGTTTCAGGTCGTTTGTCAGTGCCGCACCGCAAACTGGTGTAAATCGTATCATGTACCTGCAGTTTGCCGCTCTGCAACACTTATTGAATTTGTATTATAATGATGTTGTCGAAATAAAAGAGAACTGTTTAGTTCCACGATTCGTATAATAATGCCAATAATTAGTGTGTGCAGTTACATATATAAGGTTAGGCGAGCTGCACACTACACCTCCCCTTTTTTTAAAAAAAAATGGCTTTATTATCTAAGTACTTACATAAAACATTTTTTTTTTTAACATATATTTAAATTATTATACTTTTTACCATTACATTATATTAAAAAATAACATCTTATCAAAACCAAAGTATACTAAGTAACAAACAGTTTCGTATTGTTTTTATGAATTACAAATTCTTTGTCACCTTTTAAAATTTTAACATTGGGTGATACATCTTCAATCACTCTATATGGTCCTAAATAAATGTTATCTAACTTATTTCCTACTTGATTTTTAATTAGAACTAAGTCTCCACTCTTATATTTTAATCCGTTTACATTTTTATCAAAATTATATTTTCTTAATTCCTTACTAAATAATAAATTATTTCTAGCTTCAGCTTGTGCTCTTTGTAGTCTGTATTTTAGTTCCAAAGGGTAAGATTCAGGATTATATAATGGATCAACATAAGAACTTTGTGCAATATTGGATGGTAAATTACAATTCTTTCCAAATACTAGCTCAAATGGAGTGTATTTTGTCTCAGAGTGTACTGCAGTGTTAAATGAAAAGCACCAGAATGGAAGCCAACTGCTCCAATCTGATTTATTATTATCACACTGAATCCTAAGATAAGCTCCTAGAACCTTATGAGTGTTTTCCAATCCTCCCAGAGTTTCATGATGATAGGCTGTTGAATGCAGTTTATTTATATGCAACAAATTGCAAATTTCAGTAAAAACTGATGACTTAAACTCTGTTCCCTGGTCTGTTATTATTTCTTTAGGGATACCATATCTCAGAATAAAATTGTTAACAAATAACCTAGCTACAGAAATAGTATCTTTCCTCTCTAAAGGATAGGCTTCAACGTATTTTGTTAAATCGCACTGTAATGTCAGAATGTACTTATAATTTAAATTATCTACATCTAAAGGACCCATTAAATCTAAACTTACTCTTTCAAAAGCAGTGGATGCTGTTGATGTTATAACCATTGGTTCCTTTGTATGTCTATTTGAATGCTTTTGAATCTGACAACTTCTACATTTCTGTACGAATTCTGTTACGTCATTAGTCATTCCTGGCCAATAATAGTACTTCCTAATATTATTTAACATTCTGTTTATTCCCGCGTGGCCGCTAGTGGGTAATAGTGGAAGTCATTTAATATCACTGTTTTCGTGTCTTTGTCAGAAACTCTTGTCACATCTTTAATAACAAGTAGCTTAGGAATGTCATTCAAATGACTCATTTCCTTTATAAAATTGTTAACAAAAATTTCATAGCGCTTCGTTTTAATTATTATGAGCTCGTTTATTTTGATTTGCTTGCAAAAACGTTGTAATTCTCTCGCTAACACACTTACGGTCGATAACGATCGAGAAATCACATAAATTGCTGATTTTTCAGGAACGAATTTGCAGTTACCATTGTCACTAGTGAAATGTTTTAATTTTTCTATCTGCTTTATAGTATTTTTATTACTAAATAATATCAATTCAATGCTGTCTGTGGGTCGTTTGAGGATTTCCACTACCTTAGGTTGATCAGGCCTTGGAGTAGAGGATACCTCAGTAGTCATGTCGTTGTTGTCACAGTCAGTGCGCAACCTTCGAGTCTGTGCCCTTGTCATGACTGATACTGCATGTTTGTTCAAATCCTTTAAACTGTTGGATGTAATAGGTATCCGGCTCAATGCATCTGCAGCTGCGTTGTGCCGTCCTGGGACATAGCTGATTTCAAAGTCGTATTCTTCAAGATATAATCTAAACTTTGTCAACCGGCTTGAAGGATCAGTCATATTAAATAAATATATCAATGGCTTATGGTCTGTTTTTATGTAAAACTTTTTCCCATATAAATAAGGTCTAAAATGTCGAACTGCCCAAACAATAGCAAGTAATTCTAATTCAATCACAGGGTATCGCGTCTCAGCTGGTTTCAAGTTACGGCTTGCGTACGCGACTACCTTGGCATTGCTATTAGACAATACGGCGCCTAATCCTAGTTTTGATGCGTCAGTTTGTAACGTGAAAGTGTTCTTGTCGCTAAAGTCTGGATAGTCAAGTATAGTCGGACTAATAAGAATCTGTTTTAACTTGTAAAATGCTCGCTCGCATTCATCACTCCATACGAATGCTACATCTTTTTTACATAACGCATTCAAATGATAGGCTATTTCAGCAAACTTTGGAATAAAACGTCTATAATAATTTGCGAATGCTACAAATCTCTTGACGTCGTCTACATTTTGCGGGACTGGATATTTTTGTAGGCATTCTACCTTCGATGGATCGGGAAATATTCCTTCTGAGGTTATTTTATGTCCTAAATAAACGATTTCTTTACGTAAAAATTCACACTTTAGCGGATTTAGTTTTAGATTCACTCTTCTTAGGCATTCTAAAATTTTTATAAGATTCTTGTTATGCGTTTCGAGACAATTTCCTACGACAATGCAATCATCTTGATATAAAAAGCATGATTTATAATTTAATCCTGACATTGCTATTGTCATGAGACGAGCAAAAGCACTAGGCGATGTTTTAAGTCCCATTGGACATCGTTTCATTTGATACTGCTTGTCTGTTGTAAATGCAGTGTACTTCCTAGACTGTTCTTCTAAGGATAGCTGATAGTAACCTTGACTAAGATCTAATTTTGAAAAATAGATGTTATTAGATAACGAATCTAGTATCTCAGTGATATTAGGTAACGGAAACTTATCATCCTGTATTCTATTATTGAGTTGGCGATAATCCACTACAAGTCTCCATTTCCTTTCTCCTGACCTATCTGTCTTTTTAGGTACTAATAGAACTGGACTTGACCATTCTGAAATAGTCTCTTCAATAATATCATTTTTAACCATTTCATCTATTTGTCTCTGTACTTCGCCTTTCAATGCTTTAGGCAATCGATAAGGCTTGACGTATGCTGGTGAAGTATTTTCTTTTAGTTTAATTGAGTGCTCTATTAAATTAGTTGTTGTGAGCGTATCTCCTGGCAAATGGAAAACATCGGCATATTTGGCACATACGTTTTCAATACCTCTTTGTTCCTCTTTATTTAAATATGTATTTAGTTGTAACGTAGTAAGTAAAGTTTTAACTCTATCTACAGAAATATTATCGTCGTCAAACTTGCAAACGTAAAAATTATTTAAGCAACTAACATTTAAATCTGAAGTATTTATGTCAACCGAACTATCAGTTGTATTTAATATCCTAACAGGAATAAGTCCATTATGTGGCTTCGATACTACTCCTGCTGTAAACACACCTTCATAAATTTCCTTTGACAAAACGACGCAATCACTGTTGTGTGACGTCGGGATGTGTTTAATTACTTCACAACGAGGCGGAATTGTAAATAAATTCCTATTAACATGAACACTAACAGACTGGTCTCGGGTTTCCAAACTCAGAGTACCATCTTTATAGTTTAATACAGCGTTATATCGCTCAAAAAAATCTTGCCCGAGTATACCGTCTGCAGCACAAGATAAGTGTTCAAATATGTAAAACTTTTGTTGAAAAGTTACATTATTAATTATAATTTCTAAATAAATGTATCCCATGGACTCTAAATTACCACTAATTCCTTTAATGACTATCTTATCTTGTTTTACTAAATTCAATAAATTTCTATGTCGCGACAACCATTCATACTTTAGCACACATAAGCTAGCTCCACTATCTATCAGTAAATTAAGATCAACATCACTATTTGTTAACCGACAATTAATAATACAAAAATTACAAAAACTAAAAATAGAATGTTTGTACGATTTAGGTACGAAAAAATTCTAGGCTTTCATTTGCTTGGCTTGTGCGATCATTGCGCAAGTTGTCATGGACATTGGACTGTTGCGCGTTATGTTGAACACGCTGACAACGCACCGGACGTCCGCGGAACTGCTGACGTTGTTCACCTGAGTTTTTACCTCGATTAACGCTGTTTAAAGTTCTTTGACCTGTGCTATTTTCATTATTTTTAACATAATTATGGTTATACGTTTTATTTCTGTTATAAAATTGTCTATTTCCTCGGCCTCGTGAGCCTCTAAAGCTACCTCGTCTATAATTTTGGTTAGCCCTAAATTGCATAACCTGATCTTGTGGCTGGACTGACAAGGATTGTTCATCTACCGCAGCCGTTATAGCTTCAGGCAATGATGCAAACTGACGTGAGGCAATGATGGTGCTGAGCCGCTTATCCGCCAACCCATCACTAAACCGTTTAATTGCAGTCTTCTCATTGAGTGGACGCAAAACCTCATATGCATCACGCTTATCGTTAGCCTGCGCAATCGTGAGATTGACAAATAACTCTTCGATCTCCGTACCGAATTTTTCTATACTCCTACGGCCTTGAGTAGCCGTAAACAATTGACTTTGTAAAGCTACATACGATTTCTTCGGTAATAAATAAACGCGAATATCTTCAACCAGACTTTCTATATTTGTGTAGTTAGTTTTAAGACGCAATTTTGCACTAGGCGAGAGACGTGTTTTTAACACAAACTGTATTAATTGACTCTTACTGGCTTCATTAATAAGCGAACTATAAAGTAAGATACCATCTATAAGCTGTTTTGTCACCTGCTCCTGGCCATTCAACACTGGCAACAGGGAAATTGCAGTTTTAATATCAAATGCGTCAGCCATTTTTGTAAGACAATCAGTGTATTCTATAAAATCTTTAGAACTAGTTTGACAACTACTATCTACTAAAGAAAGTAAACTTTTTATTTTCTGATAATTTGATTGGATTTCATTAATTAATGTTTGGTAAACCTCACAAGCTTCTTTGTTTAACTTGCGTTCTATTGCTTCTTGGTTCAACAGAGTCAAAATACAATCCAATTTAAGCTAAATCTTTTCTACGCCTATCTGGACCTAGTTTTACTAAATTTTCTCTTAGATATTTTAATCTAGCGTGCAAATCTTGTAATTGTTGGGACATTCCTAATCTCCAGAACAAAATATACAAAAATGCGTGATCCAGTTACAATAACATGAAATACAGTAGAATATAAAAAAAATAATGCTAGCGTTGCAAAACTTACATTGCAGTAGTTACTTATTTTACTGGCAACGATTATGTAGGTCACGACGTCTCACGTGGCTTGGACGAATGAACTCCTCAGCACTGGTCTGGAACTGACTCCCAGCTGCTCCACATCGGACCCGTACAATTCAACTCCCGGCACCCTGCATATCCTCTCATCATAAGGCTTGAGCATTCTCCCAGCACCCGGCAGCAACGTTCCTTTTCTGTCTTCTTATTTAATGATTTCACCTCTTCAAACAAATTCTTCTATCGGGATTCTGATTCTTCTATAAATTTTTAAAATCTTCTTCGCTTCCTTTCTTCTCATTTCCGTCTTCACAAACTTCAACTTCTATCGGTATATTCTTCATAATTTATTTGACTCGTCCGTAGTCTTCCATAACGCGTAGATTGCAAAATTTTAATTGCTGGCTAAGGGTCGCCATGTATTATAATGATGTTGTCGAAATAAAAGAGAACTGTTTAGTTCCACGATTCGTATAATAATGCCAATAATTAGTGTGTGCAGTTACATATATAAGGTTAGGCGAGCTGCACACTACAAATTTTTCGCCAATACCTTAAAAAAAATCGTTCTGAAAAGGTAGGGTTAAAAAAATAAGACGAAGTTATAGATACGAAAATTTTGTATATTTTACTTGATTGCGTTTTACAAGATGATTAAATTATAATTTAATATTAAAATTAATAATATGCATTTGTACAATTTCATCTATACCTAACTAAACTACAACATCTAAAATATATTACACATCGCTAATATACATCATGCTTTTTACATTGATATAATATCCTACGTCTATCTACTAGTGTCATACAGTACAAAACGTTGGTACGTACATACAGTAACGCTATTGCGGTAAGTAGTTAAGTAATGACAAGCCACAAGTAGTAGGTATATAAAGGTGAGCTTTAACATAATTTAGTAAAATTGAGCTGTTGAGTCAGTCATGGCGGCAAATGAAAACATTCCCGTCAAACGTGACCTATACACGAATGTTACAACTTAGGTACTTGATACAACATTCGTTGTCAATTTGAGCCATTTACAAGGAACATTCAAACAATTCATTAGTCATTAATAGTAAAAGAATATTGTCACTGTTAAATTCATTAATGCGATATTAGATGTCCTTATTATGGCTAGCATTCAACTCCCGCGAGATTGCAAAATGTAGCCCTAGTTCATAGTTCTACACTTATGGTCCAATTCATTTATCTCATTAGTGCCAGTAGGCATGATCATAAAATGTAGCACATTCATTAGTATATTAATTAATCTATCGAGATTAACTGACTAAACGTTGAAACATCATTTAGGTGCACAATAGGGGATCGGACAAAAAAAAACTAATTAGTCCGTCAGATAGATTTCCAAAAATTATTGGACACGTATTTTTTCTTTTTTCACGTAAACTTAAAATGAAGACGATACAGTGCTTCGAAAACTCGTGTGACGTCATATGATAGTACATTTTGACGACACAAGTGACGTTTCAAGCCCCACTCCACGATCTTTGACGCGTTTTATCTTCGTAATTTTTTATTGATTTGATAAAACAAAAAACACGTATTCAATATTTTTCGATAATCTAACTTACGGACTAAACAGAATCATATTACTTTGACCCTGTCCGATCCCCTATTGTGCGTCATACAAATGCTTGATGAAATAGCAAGAAAGCGATGATACATCGCAACAGCGTTTCTTTAGCACAGGCATACACGTATGAACAGATACGATTATTCCTCAGTCGCCATTGTCTGAATCTTCACATTTTCACGACTTCATTAAAGTAACGATCACCATAATAAGAGTCATTAAAATTAAAACGTCTGCTAACATCTCGACAGAACCAATGCCACACATTACAATTCACTAACTCGTTCTACGGATACGGTACTGATGCAAAATTGTATAAAACTGGACGGACAACTCAACTCACTACGGCAAAATGAGCATCCAGCAACTTTAAACTCGCCCTGCTAGGTCGCGGCGAAACGCTTCACAAACAAAAAGTTCTAGTAGCAGCCTTCGATTTATCGTAACGGTATAAATACTAACATTTAAATAGAAACTCTGCGTTTTACTCTTCATCGTACCGGCAGTCTACGTCGATAGGCATCGTTCGGCCTATCTCGGCTTCTTTGGTAATGCTACACTCATAGGGGGTGCCACAGGGGCGTCCACTCGGCCCGAACTCGCGTCCCGGCACAGCAGACACCAGGCCTAGCGCATCTAAACAATCGCCCGAAGGCGAGGTGAGAACAGAACCACGACCGGCGCATCGAGGTCTTCTCGTCACCTCGCTGGGGGCTGGAGGACCGGAACTACGAAGCGAAACAGCTTCTGGCCCGAGATCGTCCTCCGAGGCGTCTGGTCGGCATCGAGCCACACGGACTTGGAGTCCGTACGTACAGTCTATATCTGTAGCGTGGCACGCGACGAGGCGGGCGCGGCGATCGGCGTCAACGGCGTGAGGGGCGTGAGCGGCGTGGTGCCGGCGGAGTGCGGCACGGGGGTGACGGGCTCGGGCGGCGCGGGCGCGTCGGGCGGCGCGGGCGGGTCGGCGGCGCGCACCAGCACGCGGCGCAGCTCGGCCGCGCGCGCCGCCAGCGCCCGCGCCGCGTCGGCCATGGCGGCCACGGCGCCTGCGCACGGGAACTGCTGCGCCGCAGCCTTCGTTTTGCCCACGATCGCGGCCAGCGCGTCCGATAGTGCGTCGGAACATCTCAGCGCTTGGGTCTTCAATCCAGCATGGCGAGCACTCCTATTTCCAAAGGAAAATGTTTTATTTAGTTTCCGCTTTATTTGGTTTAGAAATGTGATGACCTGGCTGAATTCACATGAGACGGACACCAAAACTGTTCTCTAAATTAACAAATCAAATCTCAGGTTATGTGAGCCATGAATTACCTGTGAACTGTGTCGCCGACGTGCACGATCCGATGGGCGCTGAGTACGACGAACTTGCCGTGCGCGAGGAACACATCGGGCGGCTGGCCCATCTCGATGGTGCGCAGGAAGGCCTCGACGGCGGTGGCGAGGTGCGCGCCGTACGTGGCGGCCTGCGCGGCGTAGAACGCGGCCAGCTGGCGGTCGTCGGCTGGCAGGCGCGTCGCCGCTGCTACTGCGCTCACCTGCACACATGACAGCTTTCTTAGTAACATCATTTTTTAATAACTGGGTGATTTTCATGAAAAGAACGTGTGTAGCTAAGCTGGTTTATAGAATCCATTTAAATTGTGCCACATTTCGCAATAGGTAGGTACGTCAAAGTCTCTTAACCTCTACATCAGAGTTCATCAGATTTTCTAACACTTTTATGCATTTAAAAGAACGTAGGATTTTATAATAATTCGTTTGGAGTCTCACCTCGCCCGCATGATCGGCGTCTCTAACGAGAGCGTCGAAGGAAGCCCTAAGTTTGTCTGGTAGCGCAGCCCTAATCTCTGCATTGCGCCGTCCCACCGCCGTGCGGGACTCCAGTCTTACGTAGTCGTACTCCTCTGTCCACTCGTGTTCTGGCACGGATACTGCAGGTGATCGCCTGGAATTGAACATGTTCATTAGTTTCAAGGCAAAAACAGAAGTTTTTTCTTTCAGCTCTTTATTGGAAATAGTATGTTACCTAAACAACAGCGATGCATTTCCGTTGATGAAGGAGGCAGCTCTTCGCACATCCTCGGTAAGGGAGCGCGCGCAAGACACGAGCTGGTCGAGTGCGTCCTCAGTGCCATCAGTGGGCTCCCGGTCTCGCTCCAGTCGCTCGGGCGCCCAGTCGCCAGCGTCCAGTGCGCTCGTCGCCTCGTGCGTTATGCGCTCCGCGTCCTTCAGCGCCTTCACGAGAGGACGTAACTTTACTGCGATACCTGGAAACAATCGTGATACGTGAGCAAGTTGATTCAGCACTAAAAACCTGCCAGAGTAGGATGATTCAGACGACTTAAGACAAGGTTGAAAAATATTCCATTTATCACCTTGGTTTGAAAAAGTACCCATCATTAGTCACCACGACTCATGGCACTATAGATAAGCAAATCATGTTCTTTCGTGAGAAAATAATGGTTTAGGTAGGATCTCACAATGACGTCTGATTTCAAGATCAACACTATTTCCGAACAAGGTGAACCATCCGGTCGTTGGAGCGATGATGCTAGGGGGAGGCCTGACACCCAGTAGACATCTTTCACCTGAATAACAATTTTTTCTTACCTTTATCTTGTGCATCATGCGCGTTGGCGAGCGTGGCGTCGGCAAAGACGGCGAGGTCGTGCAGCGCGGCACGAAGTCGCGCGCCCGCCACGCGCACGTCCAGCACGCGCGCACGCAGCGCGCCGCGCCGCCGCCAGCCTGGCGACACGTACGACAGAAGTCGGGATACTGCCGCCGATGCCTCCTCCTGCACCACACATAATGGAAGAAACGTTGAGGCTTTTGTCTTTATAGCTGCTAACTTAAAGTTTTAGGCGGCAATCTCTGTTTCAAAAAGAGAGAGATATTATTATAGGTATAATTAAAAGAATAGCAGTCAAGACGAGGTTATAGGTTGGCTGTTCTTTGAAAAACTTTGACACAGTTCTCGACATCGTGAGATTCTTTAGCTTGTGTCTGAACCATTCTGTGGAGAACCATTCGTCTACTAAAAAGTTGCATCAAACTGTTTACCAACCTGTAATCTATCGAGCGCTTCGAGCGCCGCATCGCAAGGCAAGGGCAGCGCGCGAGACCTTGGCACATCATACGTGCTGGAGGCGGAAGCAGCCGAGTGCACCGAACTGCCGGAGTTGGCCGAAGCGCTGGAAGTCGCCGAGGCCAGGGACCCGGTGCCACTACACGCTGAGTCGGCGCTGGCAGGTCGTGGAGCGCGCGGTGCGTCATACCAGTCCACCAGCGGCCGGGGACAGTCGTACATGCCAATACGTTGCACTGGCATCGGTGCGCGGGGAACGTCGTAGTGTGAACACTCCTCGATCTGATGAGCACACGTTAAATGAAGCTTATGAGATTGGTACAAAAGTTGATGATGGGAATCGTACGACGATAGAAATTGGGAGTGTGTTTTTAAAGTGCAGTAAAATTTCGTGAGCTTACTTTTGTAAAAGCAGGTGACTGCTGTGTGGGCATGGGCTGGTGAGCCACGGGTGCCGGGGGCCGTGCCCTCCGCCGCTGCATAGCGCCGCTGGCGTCGAAAACGCCAGCTACTATCCTCAATCTGTTGCCGGGACATATTCCCTGGAAAAGAAAAAACAAACTAATGAATCTTTGGAAGAGGTAAAATAGCTTGCATACTGCACTTATATGTATACTTGGAGCCGAACTCTGACAGAGTTGAGCCTGATTACAAGTAGGTAATGAAATTGGTAAACAAGGGAATTTCTATAAGCAAACAATGACACCGTTATGATAAGTTATCCCATGTGTCTACGTGATGTTTACAGCCTCCATACACTCCATCACGTACACAAACATCCTGCCTTGGGAAGTTCGTTTTCCCTGAAAATGACGTGATTTTACCGTGAACCTTACAAAACAATATTGTTATATATTATCAACTTTGACCGTGACGTTGTCGTAGGCAGATGTGGACGTGAGATGCGCCACCATTAAGTAAGATAGGTCCTGTAATGCACGTTCAGGAAATAATAAGCATTGTAACTCATTGTAATATAATTCTCGTATTGTTTTTGTCGTAGAACCTTATGAATGGGAGATGTAATGAGTGTTAAGTCTGACACAATTAGCATTACTTGGCATATCCCGGCAAGAAAGTATGAATGCATTGTTTACTTGAACTTGTCACAGTTCTTCTAAGTGACCCTCCATCCCATATTTGGACTGACACCCATCATTATTTTGTCAAACTCGCTAAAAGCGTGACTTGTTCATAGTCACCAAAGAAACAGTCTGAATGCCTCAAGTTATGTCAAAAATTGTTTGAGCTTTCAGTATGTCATTGTTCTTTAGCTTTTGACTAGCTTTTGGCAGTTGTTTCGCAGTCAAGATAATGATCAAAAGCTCTTCCGAAAAAAGATGGTGGTAATAAACTTATAGGTCAAGCTTAAGTTAACATTAAGAACTTCTATTTGGGATCCTATCTCCTACTTCATTAGCTTTAAAAATAATCATCTTATGTGTAGCAGACCACATCATCGCCTCCAGTCATGCCAGGCCTAATGACTTTATTAGAACAGTAAGTTTACCTGTCTTCCTCTTAGTGAGCACAGCCACCAGCCCTCGCTGCCACCGGTGTTTTGCTCCAGAACCGTGAGCAGGTCGCCGCGACGGAACGCCAGCTCGTCCGGCGACTCCGCTATATTGTCGTACAACGCACGCGCCATACACTGCAACAATGACACCATAGTTGTAGCAATCATTCTTAAGAAGTTTGTGGACAAATCAACATCCTCTGGTCGTGGTAATAGGTAGGTCAATAAGTGAATCTCAATCATATTTAACAGTTTACTTCTGTAGGTTAGAAATATGGACGACGATGATCAGGCAGTCAATAACCACAAGCATCATATGCGTTGGCAAAGTCCCTATAATATCATCAGGCTGAAGGATAGATAAACACCTTTTTTTTTTTTTTTGGTGGGGGGAAAATCATCGAATAACCCCCCCCGCTCTTGGGCAGAGCGAAGGGGAGTGTCAGACTTCTACTGACTAAAAACCAAACCCATGTTCCTTCTTCTTCGCCCTTGTGTCAGAGCCGCGGTAACCTTTCGATATCCACAGCCCCGACGGGGATAGATAAACACCTCAAGTTCGAACAAAAAGTCGTAAAACGGTGGAAAGAAAATCAAGAGAGTTTCAGCATCGGCCATTATAACGTCATCTTGACTTGACTGTACGAGACGCTAACTGGCTTTATAACGACTTCGCCTTAGAAATATCACAAGGTTCAAGAGTTAATAATAAGCTTTATATCCTCAACTTTTATTCCCCATTTTCTGAGGAAGCTTACAAATTATAACTTTCAAGTTCATTTTTATAAAGCACCCGAAGATAAACATTTTCCCTAATCTTGTTGTGTAGTTAAGATTAAAAGGATTTACTGAATTCGGCAAACTTTTGGGTTTATCTTACTTACACATTTATAATATTTTACTTTATCAGCGGTAATATAAAGAAAAACTTATTTGCGTAAACTGACATAAAAGTGTCTAAGTTAGGCACGCTTTTAAACAACACTTAAAGGAAAATGAAAAGTTGTTATTTAGTAAACAAGTACCTAATAAACACAACCTTCCATTTTCCTGCACAATGCATAGCTCTTGTTCCAGGTAGAATAAATTTTCGTCCTTCTGAAACATGAGGCCAGGTTGAATAGATCATACAAAAACAGTTCATGACTAATAAAATATATTTCTTGCTTCGACATTCACTGAATCTAGAGATGATTCAGTGACAGTGGCACTGGACATTAGCTTTATTAGCAATACCATAGCTACCCACTACCTACGCGAAACAGAAGTGCCATTATAACAATAGATAGGTACACAGGCCCTGAACACAGTATAATGATAATATTACCGTGCCCTGAAGGACCCATAAACCACCTAAAGTTCCAACAATACGGAACCCACTTACTGTCATATAGCAAACTACAGTCAATCAATCATACATTAACGTTAAGCTAAAACAGACATTAGAACAGCAGCACCCAGTCCCCATAATTTTCGCATTAAGCTCCGACACCCACCCACGACCGGCGCATATGCTGCGTGTGCGCAGCTGCAGCGGAACGGGCGCGTCCTAAATCAGCCGATAATGACGGATCGCATTGTGCAACGAGAGATTGTGGGCGACGCGTGTTGGGGCAGGCCATGTCCGTTTCCGATCAATGCAATCGTTTATGCAACCGATAACAGGGGGCCGACAATGAATCGGCGAACTTTTTAAGTAGGGTAATTTATTTATTTACCTTTTATTTTAAGTTTTTATTTTTATTTTTAAATAGGGAGCTACTTAAAAGTCAAAAAGAAATTTTCAAAACTAAACGCAAAAAATAAAATTAAGCATTTACCGGATTAGTCCAAATGGCCGTTATTTTTCTGACTTCAATGTATCTCCTGCATTTACACATCTCGAACAATTTATCGAAAACACTTCACTTAAACAATTGTAATCAGTTCAGTACTACAAGTACAAAAGCTCTAGTTTATTCCGAGAGCGTTTAATCGTAAATGAACCAATTGCACATGTACTCGCTCCGATGAGTCCAGACGTAATGATCGAAATAATAGCCATTGAAAACAAGTTAAATATAAATGTATTTGTATTGAATTTATTAGAACCGGTCGTACATGCGTCTGAGTCAGGCGGCTACGTCATCCCTGCGTACGAGTCGATGCACTGAACCTCGAATGTGTACCAAATGACATCTTCCCTAATAGTTGAGTTTCCTTATAGTATCCCTAATCTTCCATAATGCGTCATTTATAGTAATTATGGAGCGGAAATATTACAATTTTACACTCAAAACAGTGCGTAGTGTGTTTTGCTGATTTGGACTGCCCACATTTACTAGATAACTACATCGTAATTCTCTTGCCCTTATCCCAATTTATTTGGAATCGGCGCAACATGTCTTATTCTTTCATACTTGTCTATTACTCGTCATCTCAGCAGTTACCTCCTTTCTAGCCACACCATCCTTCACACAATTCATCCGTCGTTTCTTCCCCTTAGATAACTACATATCCATCCCAATCCCCATCTAGGAAGGTGGCCAAGGTGGATAGTTATTACTTGTAAATTGTGATTGGGAAATTACTGTGAGAGCCCCGTGGGAACTATGTCCTATTTCGAGATTATTTTCCTTGGATCACTTTCCAATTTTCATGATAATATAAAGGAAATGTATGCTCAGCTTTATATTTTGTGAAACAATGTTTAACATCACTCATAAACATGCGTATTGCGTAGGTTATAATTAAGCACTGATAAAACTGGCTAGACATACTAGCAATAAATTAATAGTACTTAATGTAACTGGCTCTGGTGTACCTAATTCATTAATAACATAATTTGTAGACCGTACATAAATGTATAGTAGGGTATTGTCTATCACCCATGTATTGCCATGTTGTCGTCAGAAATCGTTTCAAGTCTAGGTTTAAAATAAATAAAAAATAATTCGCAAAAACTAGTTTTGTTTAACTTGATTGGTTGTCATATTCCGGCAGCAAATTTAATAAAGAAGATAAGTAGAAGAAAAGTTAAAGAAGTAGATTTGTAATAAATATCGAACTTAAATCGAATAAGTATTCAGTACTGATTGAATATTAAACTATAATAGCATTTTGAGAGTAACTTAAGTGAATCTTCATTAAAGTTATCAATATAGTCGTTCACTAATGACGTTAAACCTTCACTTAGTTAATGGAGGAACTCTACAACGTACCAAAGGAAAATCTACCTAAATACTGTACAATAGGACATTATATTCTTAGTATAAAGGTTTCGATGCTTTTAGAACATTTTGAGATATGTGGCAAAAGAAGATTTTTCCTTCCTCGTCGCATAAACTTAACATCAGCCATCCTGAACCACCCCGTACCTATTTGGTTTTCCAGTATAATTATGGGAAAATAACTCTAGGTAGGTATTGTAAGTAACATAATTTACGTCAGTAATTCTCAAAAGGTTAGGCAGGGGTGTAGGTACTAGTACCTACACCTACATTTCGCCAGTTATAGTTTAAGTCCAATTTAATAGGGGGCGAGCTTATTGTCATCAACTGGGCAGAAATACCAGTCTCAATGGCTGCTACTAAGAAATGCATGCTGGAAGAGCCCAGTAACACTTTAACTGACCCGGGAATTGAACCCAGGACAGATGTCACTACTCGACCAACAAGGTAGTGAGTTACTGTCAGTTAATAATAATATAATAATTTATTTAATTCAGATAACATAGATCCATTTTTTTTTTAGTAGGCATACCTACCTAACATAGTTCCGTGTGGTGTCGGACGTAAAGAATAGCACCATCCCATATCTTCCCGTGGGTGTCGTAAGAGGCGACTAAGGGACTTACCAGAGAATGGGCAGCAGCGTTCTCTGTGCCTTTGTAACAACCATACTGCGATCGCCAACCCGCCTGCCAAGCGTGGCGATTATGGCAAACCCCCCCAAAAATGCCTGGGGGAGGCCTATGTCCAGCAGTGGACGTCTTTTGGCTGAAATGATGAGGCATACCTACCTACTTAAAAAAATAATGTAGGTAGTAATAAGTTAATAAAGTAATCATTTCATTTTAATTGCAATGCCACACCTTTTGTAACTTAGTAGGTCCACGTTAAAAGTTCAAAGTGTTAATGAATAATAACGTCATGTTGATCTATTGTTTCTCTCGAAGAAAGTGTTAAAACCAGTGATTAATTAAATTACGCTTATTCAATAACGGTAAACAACTTGCAATTATTGCATTGTTGTCATCCGCTAAGTCGTTTCTACAATGGTAAATATTAATAGGTGACAAGTATCTTTAGGTATTTCTTAGTATACCTACTCGTAAGTACCAAGAAAAGTCACTCCTGAATAAACTTATGGAAAAAAAAGATTTTGAAAATCGGTCTACAACAGGGGATCGGACAAAAAAAAACTAATTAGTCCGTCAGATAGATTTCCAAAAAATATTAACCACGTATTTTTTCTTTTTTCACGTAAACAAAAAATGAAGACGATACAGGATACAGTGCTTCGAAAACTCGTGTGACGTCATAAGATAGTACATTTTGTACCTTCAATTGACGTTTCAAGCCCCACTCCATGATCTTTGACGCGCTTTATCTTCGTCAATTTTTATTGTTTTGATAAAACAAAAAACACGTATCCAATATTTTTCGATAATCTAAATGATGGACTAAACAGAATCATATTTTTTTGAGTCAGTCCGATCCCCTATTGATGGAGATATCGGTGCACATACTATACTACTTAAAAAAATTATGACAATCGAATTGAGAACCTCCTCTTATTTGGAAAACGGTTAAAAATAAAACCGACTTCAAAACACGGTGACTTTTGTGCTTGATTCAGTTTCTTTGCCACCGACCTGTCTATTATTGAAGAGTTCCATTGTATATCTCCGAAGATCAGCATCACATCATTCATCAACACCAAATGTTAACGAGACCACCGCTGAAAAATATTCTTCGAAGCGAAATAAATCCACCGAAATTGGGTCTCAAAAAAAAAAACATTTGAACATACATAGAGTCTCCTCCTTTTTTTCGAATTAAAAAGTAGATACCCTCACATAATAAGTATTACATGATTCAACATTAATCAATTCTTTTTCTGTAGTACTAACTTACTAAGTCACGTTTCTAGAAAAAATAAAAGCTGATACAGAAATAAAAAAATTAAAGACACTCAATAATTTTTATTCTGTGCAAAAAGCTAGCGAAAGCTTTTAACTTCTATCAAACCGATGTCAACTGAATATATTATAAGCACCTGGCAGAAATGAGTAGGTACCTGACTACCTACTTACCTGACTTACCTAGTTGCACGGTAGTGCGCGCGGGCGCCTATCACAGGTACTCCTAGGTATAGGTAGCGCACGTAACCCGTGAGTGCGGAGTGTGCCAGCGAGGTCGGTGAGGTCATTGGCTTGACCTTTTAATACATGAATCCTATGCCAATCAACGAGACTTCTCATGAATATTGTTTTTCCTTAACTCTTACCGTCTAGACTTCGTAACGGGAACGTCATGGAACTAAAAGCTTTTGTTTTTAACGATCTTTGGCGAGGCTAGTGGTGACCCGAATTGATGGCTATATATCTAGTTGTTCCACTATAAAATATATATACAAATCACCTCTAAATAAACCAATAAAATATAATCTGATTTTAATTCAAAGATCGGGCGGTGACAATCATTAAACTTTGAAACTCATGAAACACACAATTGTATTTAAAAATTATAAAGCACACATCACATTATTTTTGTAACTGTTTGTTTTCATAACATATACCTATGTGGAAAATGCTGTTGGTTATATATTTACTCAAACTCTAGATGTAATTCTGTGTAATACTGTAATGTTATCGTTTGATAACCCAAATAAAAAAAATTACTTGAGAAGAAGAACAGTGATGTCCTATATATTTTCCGTCCAACAATTTAATTAGATATTAGGTGTTTGTGAATATTATGGATGTGATCATCATTTTTTTCTTTTTTTGTGGTTTCCTTATAACTGGGTACTTACCTACCGAAACCACACATCCAAGGAATAACAACATAAAATTGATTAATAAATATGTAGGTATTACGAAAATGTCAAAAATATTACGGTTCACTGGTTACATTTAAAACGAAATCATATTTTTGCAAACAAATGAATTTAATTGAATAAATCGATCGTCAAATAAGTCTAATGTAAATATTGTAACAAACAACGCCATAACGAAACCACTCGATGACCACAAAATGACAATACGATGCCCAAATAAATATGCTGTTATTGTTTACGAGCATTCAATCAATGAATTGGAATAAACCAAGTTCTGCTTAATGAAATGCAATTAGTCGCCAACTAATTTATACTTTGAATGAATCACAAATCTTCTTAGAATAAATTCTACGAAAAGGTCACTTCGTTAGAAATATAAAAAACGTTAACCCGGTATTTTTAATAGTAAAGTTGGTACGTACCTATCTATAGGTTATCCCACATTCGTAGCGAGATGAAGCCTTAGTAGCCATGACAGTTCCCTTCTCGAGTATTCGTCCTCGATGTGATATGCAACCGGCAACCGACACGTGCCACTAATATTGCCAAATCAACCGAATGGATGGTCCTCGCGCTCTAGTAGACCTCGCCATCTGATAGTGGGTCGAAAATCAATGAGGACCGGCAGGGGACTGAATGGCGGGGCTCGGTGCGCCGACCTACGAAGGTCGCACTCCCGTAGTACGCGAAGGGTTAGCACGCATGCGCGGACCTTGCTAAAAAAAATGCATTTTGTAGGAGTTACTTTAGTAACCTGCGTTTTAGTTTATTTTCCTTATTTAATGTAATTTAAAGGGAAAATTAGATACTTAAATATACGGGGATTATTTAGTCCTTCAGAAAGGACAGGTGCATAGGTACATAGTACTCTCAAACGGTGTACGTGTAAGACCAGATGTATGAACGTAGGCAAGGAAAAAGGAGTATGTAAGGATCGTATTAGCAGGTGGCGTTCTGTATTTCTGCCTACCCCCATGTGAAAGTGACCTGAGTTTATGAATGTATATAAAATTAGATACGGTAAGTGTTTATTAGGCATACAATACACCATCATTATGTGTATAATTACTACCCAGAATGAGTTTCCGTACTTTGAAAAATTATTTAAAGATATCTCGTCGCACAGAAACCTATTTTTCCATCAACTATATTTCCAGTTTTTCAGAAGATGGTTATCGGAAGCAAGTAGTTAACTTAAAATAGTATCGAAGCACCGTGTAGTGTTAATCGGAGGACATTATAGCGGTAGCCAGGCGCCTCTTGGCTCGCGTCTAGACGGCCATTATTTCATAATAATTAAGAAAACTACTGGTAACACACAGCGACACATCAAGCTACTAGATCCAGTATAACCAAACCTCGCTTTGTATGAGCTTTCCATAGACTAAGACATTATAGAGTAAGATCCCAGGGCCACCAGACGTCACGTATTTTCTGACGAAGGAAATGTGGACGATTGAGTAGTGTTAGTATGAACTAAGAACGCACGACTACCAGCTAGCTTGCTTAGACGGCCAATTTTCAGGTATCAGGCTATCAAGGTACATAAAAACATTACTAACTTCACGTATTTTTTGACAGCTGATTTTTACGTATATTGTAGCCAATATCCTTAAAAATAAGTTGCCAACACTCCCAGACACTTTTGCCGTTTTGCCTATCGGACGATTTAAAGTTCCCAAAAAGTTTAGACTTAAACGTATTGTGACTGTTTACCCGAGAACGCATGGCATCGCTCGTGTGGCTGACATACAGACCTCCACTGGACTCATTCGATGGGCATTCAACAGGATCTGTCCATTGCCTGTGTCTTCAGAATTTTGTTGAAAACGTTGCTTTGACCGCTCGGGTGCATGTTGGAGCGCCTGCCCAATATAGCATGGCAATAACCTGATCAATTAGCATTAACTTTTAAAACATTAGGAGTTTATGTATTCTTTAAAGCGTCTGTTAGGCAATACGGCCGACGGAAAGTGTCTGGGAGTATTTGTGACTTATTTTTAAGGATATTGCCTACAATATACGTAAAAATCAGCTTGGAGAAAATACGTGAAGTAAGTAATTTTTGTATGTACCTTGATGACCTGGGGGTCTAAAACGGCCACTTTGGCAGATCATAATATGAATTGCGTTAAAAAGCGTAAAATGGACCTTTCAATTTAATAACTGCGTCTGTAACAATTTAGTAAAATACATCATAATAGGAAAATAATATGAATTGCGTTAACATTCGTAAAATAGTCACAGACGCAGTTTTTATTATGAAAGGTCCATTTTACACTTTTAAACGCAATTCACATTATGATCTGCAAAAGTGGCCATTTTAGACCCCCTGATACCTGAAAATTGACCGTCCAAGCAAGCTAGCTGGTAGTAGTGTGTTCTTAGTTCATACTAACACTACTCAAACATTTCCTTCGTCAGAAAATACGTGACGTCTGGCGGCCCTGGGATCTTGGACTATTAGCTTAATTTGGTTTACATTTTTGGAAGCGCTAAGGTAGTCCGCAAAGGATCATGTTCATGGATATATGGAATCCCGTACCAAACTGCGTCAACATCAAACTTAGTTTTTTATTGTCTACATTTATCATATTAACTCCTACAAAAAATATTTTTGTAAACTAAATCCGAGTTTTGGAGTAATTTTATAAAATATATATACCCACCAAGGCGTCCCACGGCTATGCCACATGGAGGGAAAGTACTTTGAATATTGAAGATAGAACATTTTACTGAAAGAAGACATTATTTTAATTTAAAAAACAATAGGGGATCGGACTGACTCAAAAAAATATGATTCTGTTTAGTCCGTCAGTTAGATTATCGAAAAATATTGGATACGTGTTTTTTGTTTTATCAAATCAATAAAAATTTACGAAGATAAAGCGCGTCAAAGATCATGGAGTGGGGCTTGAAACGTCAATTGAAGGTACAAAACGTAATTTCATAATATGACGTCACACGAGTTTTCGAAGCACTGTATCGTCTTCATTTTTTGTTTACGTGAAAAAAGAAAAAATACGTGGTTAATATTTTTTGGAAATCTATCTGACGGACTAACTAGTTTTTTTTTGTCCGATCCCCTATTGAAACTGCATTCATAGATTTTTAAATAATTACGTCATGACTGAACCGCTATTGGTCATTTATGGGCAGTTTATGTGGGCATTTTCCTAAGCAAGGAAAGTTCTAAATGCAACTGCTTATACATTGTAATACTCATGAGTACGTAATTAACTAATGTTTATTTCGAGCTGCTACTTGCCCGCATGAAGTTATAACTTATACCCTGAAACAACGTGAAACGTTTTGAAATAACGTGAAAACGCAAATATGGTTTCAGGAATCATCTCATTGAACTTGATTATTATAAGGTTTTGATCAATATAGTTGAATGGTGTAAGAAACACAGTAAAATTCTGCTTAACAAGTTCAGAACTACGGTACTTTGTAACTTAGGTAACTTGTTCTCAGGTAGATAAGATTCACTCATAAAACTTGAAACTGCAGCAAACGACGAAGTTGAACATCCAACAGGAAAAATTGCACGTCGGCTCCTACAAATATGGGAACAGATTCCTCGGAAAAAGTTTCTCGTCGTGGCTGCCAAGATTTTTATGAGGAAGTAAAAAATTGAGATGCCTTTTTAGAGGTAAAATAAAAGCGTAACGTTCGTCTCTACGCTTTTGAGTGATCATTTTTTTGCATAATATAGATAAAGTGCTCACGCACTTGAGTAGGTAGCATATATCTGCATAGATAAGTGCGTTGGTAGGTTCGCAAGAAATAGAGTAGATCGCAATCAGTCGCACAGATGGTGATAAACGCGAGAAGCGTTTTATTGTCGACACATAAGTGGCTGCGACGACATACTTTTGGAATCCGTTAAGATAATCGCAACTGATAATAACACCAGCTTGTGTATGCAAAATGCTAGCGAGATTTTTCAGCAGGTCGAGGTTAAGTTAGAGTTATGTACCTAGTTGATGTAGTCTATCTTGTTCTGAATGATAAAATAACGCACATTATAAACAGCGAAATACAAACAAAGAAAGTTTGTTACTAAGAGGGTGTACACAAAACAATGAGAAAATGATTGAAGCATCCCCTAAGCGATTCTATAATGGGGTTGAATTTTGAATGCGATTGCGGTTAAATATAGCTATGGTTCTCGATATCTTTTTTATATTAATAAGAATATTGCTTCGTAAACCGCGTATAGAGTTTCCCTTTCAATACAGTGATGTTTATCATAATACGACGTTCAACACTGCCTCACTGCCAACGCTCAGTCAATGACCTATCCCAAGAGATAAAACCTCCCACGCATAACTATCCCAAACTATGATCATATAACTATCATGGCTCTTTAACATCACATCATTTATTACAGTGCATGGCGATCATTATGTCTAGAAGTTGAGTAACTGTTGACTGACTCAGTAAATTGAATTCTATGAAATACTAATTTGAGTAGCAATTAGGAACGTGTATGTTATGCGTGTGAACGGTATGTAGGTGTGTTACGGGGATACAAACAGGCCAGTGTTTATATTCCCAGGAGTGCGTCATCTGACATGATATGTGACGCGTCAGACACTGGGCAACATTGTTCGGTTACATCGCACGACTGTTTTATACCGGTCGGTGTTGCCATAGATAACGCGTTACACAATAAATAAGGTCTTGTTGTTCAATTGAAACAAGAGTGCAACTGTTTTGTCTTTTTGGGTTCTCATCGGAAAGCCCAATGATAAAAGTTTCTTGCATGCTCCAGCGGTAATTTCACTTATCTAGCGCGTGTTAAGTTAGTAGGTAGATACTCGTATATACTCGTCAAAGAAAAAAGTAGAAGCAGACACTTGTAGATTATATGCATGTATGTACACACGGCTACACATCAAGCTATACAAAACCAGTTAATCTTGGCCTCACTTTACTAGATCTTTTCGCACAATGAACGATCAGATTATACTGGTTTTGTATAGCTTGTTGTGTAGCCGTGTGTACCCAGTGATAAAATTCATTCTACGAATATCAACTTGATGAATGTAGGTATATTAGACAGTAAAGATTATTAGACACTTGAAAGACAATAGAGTTTACTAACGGCTTGAGCTAGAACATTATTATGGTTTCTCGCCTAACACCCAAGCCGTTATTACTAAGAACTTGCTGCTACATATTCATTTAAATCAGTTTATTTATTGAATTAAAATATATTTAATATAATAAATATGGCCTGACCTGTGTTGAGTAACTCTCACGTCATCAAGCAATTGAAAAAGATTACCCATTCAATTCTCAATACGTGGTCCTCATATTCATTTCGATAATTACTGCCCAAATTGGTAAAATTTATTTGATTAGTTTTTTATAAACTCTTACGACAAATTGGGATCATAACTTATTAACGTTGTTAGAATGAAAATATAATATTAAAAATGTAAATTGGAAAATATTATTCATCTTGTGAATTGAATAACATCACCGCATCAACAAGGCGAACAGCGCAACCAAGTCCAAGGGGGCGGATTGAAAAGATCTCCCTCCGAAGTCCCGACAAGAGGGCGAGGGGCGACGGAGGGACGAGTGATGCAATTTTGCAGTGCATTTTATAGATATGCAGACGCCAAAGAATAGAAACGATTTTTTTCCTCTCTTTAACCACGGTAACAATTCTTTGGGGTTCGTCGACTTTTTGTACAACGGGCGGCACGTTCACAATGGCGATTTGAACGAAAAATGTTCCACGAAGAAAGCTTCCCGAGCTTTTGAGACATGGTTGCTGTTTTATTCACTGGAAAATGATTTTAAACTTTTAATCGCGTCCTCATTTCTGTCCCAATTATGCATCTGTCGGGAAGAAACGTCGGCTGGCAGCAGTGAACGTCTGACACTTGTAGCTTGTGTCACGACGTAGATTTGGCAGTCACCCAAACGACACGTTGTAGCAAGTCGCGCGGACAATACGCGGGCGCGGGGCCCGTGGCCCAACTATATGCGACGACGTGCCCCGAATATTAAACCGTGTTTTTGTGAAAATATTTCAAACATGTCGATAAGGCTCCGAAATGGCGCCTGCAATTTAAGGTGTGGCTTTTGTGCAAAAGAAAAAGCTTCAATCAGTTGACCAACACAACCATTTTCTTTTTAAAGTTTAGTTACAGTCACATAATAAGATTGGATTTGTGAACATTTGACGTTCTTAAAACCTAATTAACTTTTAAGATTATTAAAGCTTCATGAAACGGAGATTGTGTAACATAGCTTTCCAAATAAGAAGCAATTTCGAAGAAAATTTTATTTAACATCTGAACTTTTCCACTCGTTCGTATTCCAATATCAAATTTCATGTTCATCCTATCACCATCAAGTCAATTCCCATTTCCGAAAGGCATAACGTTTGCCTTTCATTGAGAGCTCCAGCCTTTCCCTACAGCGAGCAGGTAATTATCCAGTAATTGGAAAACGGATACCTCAGTGCTACTTTACAAGCTGTAATAGGTGTTGATTACATGATAACGTAAATTTCAAATTAACAGCATTTCCATGTATTTGTTTTCAGACAAGGTATTACGTTTTGTCAAGCAATGTTGTGCCATTTTGTCCCAGCACGTTTTTGAATCGTGAACGTCGGGACTTTGTGTCCTAATAAATTAGTGTAACGAGTCAACCTCGTCGTCGCAACTCGGATCGAACAGTAGCGGTCGTGGCAAGCACCGAGTTCTCGAGCCAACTTCAAACAATTTCGTCTGATGCACAGTTGTGCCCTCAGCTCGAGAGCACTGCCTCTGATTAAACTCAGCCCGCACAGTCGCGTACGGGTTTTGCTTTATTTGCTAACTGTTTCATTAAAATCCTCGAAGTTACTTCAAACATCTGCTGGAATATTTTCGCGACAATCATTTGGTACGTGTTTCAGACGAGTACCTATTGCTTTATTTTTCATAACTGTGCTTGGGAATGGCGCACTGAACGGCGCAGTTTATTTCCGTCCTTAATACAAGTAGGTAGACTTTTAAAGATGTCGGTAGAAGTCGGTAGCTGTAGCATAAAGTTTTACGAGACGAAGACGTAAATGCCCATTACCCTCGTCATCTTTACGATAATCGTAACTTAAACTTATAAGTGCCGTGCCATTCCTTAATAATGCTTAATCTAGATTAATGTGACGGATGGCATAAATTTGGCGTTAGCGCGGCAGCCACCACTTCGGAATTATGCATTAGATGGTTGGCACCAAATAAAGACCAGAGTTTCTCAAACATGAACTGACACTGACTGTTTATTGATGACTTTTATAGGCAACTTTGCCATTACAGTCAGCTAACCGGTAAGTAAATGATTTTAACATTAACGTCTCTCCATACGTCTCTCTCATAAAACTAAATAAACTTTCTACGGTGGCGGTGGCTTATATTACTAGAAATGCGTTTTGCGATCAAGTTTAGAAAGTTAGTACATAATAATTTACGGCTTCATAATAAAATAGCTCGTTAACAAGTTCAATATATTTCTGCCAACTCGTAAAAATGCCTTGAGCTTTATTTATTTTTCACAAATCGTATTTAAGAAACACACAGAGAGCAAAGTAAAACAACACACTATATTTTTATAGGCTCGTATCGTGCGTAACCGTAAACCTCAACGAGGTAACGACAGATGTATTCCTTTTACTAGTGACTCACTCTGCCTCGGAAAAGCGATCCCCAACAAATAATTACAAGCGTGCCCAAGCAAACACCGCAAGATAAATTACTGGAGACCAATGAACAGGTTCCAAGCTGGTACTAATCAGTGGGAGAGAAGTGATTGCAACTAATCTCGAAACAAAGCGGTACTTTGCTCGCTTGTTGCGACGAACTAGCGAACTAGCGTCGCAAAGTTTGGCGACCGCTGTCGGCAGTCGCAACTCGCACGGGCACACGACACGACTCTCCAGAGAGAAAACTAGATGTTACATTATACATTATAGTGGTCCTGCACTGAAATAGTGTTATTAGCTTGTAGTATTTTCATCAATATTGTATGTGATCTACGTAATGCATTCGGGGAAGGTGTGCCTGCTTTTACAATGTCTAGGAATGGCTACATTGGCAATTGTATTTTTCACTTTCTGAAATAGGTGTTACTTTAGTATGTATGTACCGGTTCTTGTTAAGTTGGTTGATTTTCGATTTTATGGACAAAATTACTCAGAAATATCAGTTATTTTCAGCCACTCAAAGCAAGTAGGTAATTTATGATCGTCTGGGTACTGAAACGAAGAATACATTTTCAACAATCAGAATTGCGAATTCAAACAAAATAAAATTCTCTTAAAATATTCTCTTTGTGTTTAAAAGTAATGAATTAAATATTTTATTCAAATAAGGTATTATTCTTTTACGATAGAAGTATTATAATGTCAAAAGCTTGAACACTTGGACAGCTGTTCGGAAGTTATTCGGAGTCGCGTTGTACACAACCCCGCACCCATCTCCCGGTCGGATGAAAGTCTTTGGCACCCTCCGCGTTTTTTCTACCCAAACGACCGATGTGGAGTACTCTCATTTCTGTACCATTTCGCTCCCCTAGGGCTACAAACAATAAAATAGTATATATATATGTGTATAAAGACGATATTTCAGAGCAGTCCACGGTGACGCTACGCACGTGTAAAGCTTACAAGAGCGTTGTATCAAAATGTAGGCGGGGTAGTCCATTGCGACGTACCTCCGCTACGCACGAATGCGTCTGACAAACAATTGAAATTACAGCTAACGTGGCTGGCTACTCTGTGAACAACCTACGTAACAGTGGACGTTCGACTTTAGGGTTCATTCGACACAATAATGTTTTGTGATATACCTGTACATATAGAAACGCTTTCTCTTTCATTGATAGGACGAAATGGAAGAAACCTTGTCATAAATCATGACACACACAGCTTCTCTAATCTAATCCATCTCACCGAAAGTAGTTAGGATGTAGTTAGATTACTTTCCTTTTGTTCTAACTCACGTAACTGAGCGCCGCTGTGATCCGTAACGTAAAGGTGAAGTCCAATTACATTTTGTTGCTCGCTCACGGGCTCTAATGAAGCCTCTTCCAAAGTTACCAGAAAAAGTTTTAAGTAAGTAGGTTAGCTATTTACCGAGTCCCTTAAACTTTTTTTATGTCCTAAGTGACTTGTTCGTGGACAAGGTGAAGTATTACTAGCCATTTCTTTCTCACTAAGCAGATGGGTCTCTTCACATAAATATTATGGGTGTAGCGTAATTGCTACGCCAATACTAATGTAGTCAAGTAACCGCTACGAACACGCTACGAACCTGCGTAGTCGATACACCAGGTTTTTGTACCTGCGTAGCTGCTACGCAATCGCCTACGCACATATCGCTACGAAAACGCTACGTATGTAGCTGCGTAGCCGCTACGAAACCGCTACGTAAGTAGCTGCGTAGCCGCTACGTAAGTAGCTGCGTAGCTGCTACGAAACCGCTACGTATGTAGCTGCGTAGCCGCTACGTATGTAGCTGCGAAGCCGCTACAAAAACGCTACGTAGCTGCCTAGCCGCTACGGAACCGAAACGTAACATTCAGCTTAGCCGCACGCAGTCTACCTAATGTTCCTAACTCACTAATTAAATTAATTTAACCTAAGTAACGTTATCCCAACGTATAAACCTTAACTTAAGTTTATTGCAAGTTGCAACAGTCATAAAGTCATGTTATTTTGTATGAATGGCCGTACTGTATGCGTCCAGCCGTGTGGACATAGTCGCTTAATTAAAGCTTATACGCCCGTATCATAATGGTAAACATCCTCAGTCGTAACTCGAGTTGATAACGTAGATAATCTCGTGTGTGGGAACACAGCTACTTAGTGAGATCAATCGGACCGATAACCGATCGGCAATCGGCACCCATCGGCGATGTTCGGGTGTTCAAACAGGCAAAACGGGCGCTCGAGCCAGTGACGTTTTGATGTATGGCCTGTCGCGTCGTCGCTTCTGTACGTCCATCAACAGCATTAGTGATGTACCTGTTTATACATAAACAAGTGTTGTACTGTTCTTTGTTCCCGCCGACCATTGCCACACAATCTAACTTCCAATGTCAGCCTGTAGTCAACGAACTATGATTTTGAGTAATGACACAATAGTAGAGAAACAAAATTAAACGATAGCATGATTCATGTATAATAATTGAGGCAATCAGTTTGTTTTACAAGCTAATGATTGTTGCGTGCCCAACCGAAATGTTTGTGAACTTAACAAAAATATTAGCCGCGAATACTCAATCAATGTTGTTCAAAACAGCGTTTAAACAACACGTTCGAAGTTTGAGTGTTCCAATAAGTTAGCTACCACGGAGGATATTGCGAGTGATATTGCGCTCATCAATACGTCCTCGGTTTCCTATTGAGGTCGGAATTGGATAGACTTCCTTCGATGTCGCGATTTAATATAACTTGTGCTTGTTAGAGCAATTTATCTGACGTTATTGCACCGAAATAGAATCGCCGAGCAATTTGTTTGCGTTCTAACTGTTTGTTGAAAATTGTTTGGATATAGTAATAATTGAAATTGATTATAGTAATAAGTTCAGTAGTGATAAGCAGGATTAGTTATAAGGTTAAGTGTTATTTTCATTATATGTCTTTTGTCTCCAATTTGTCTAGTGTGTATCGTAATATACTGCTTTTATGTCCATTGGACGTGTGCACATGCTAAGTGGTAACCCTTCACAACTGCAAATATCAGGCTTTGTCAATACTCCATAGTTATCGCGATGATAACATAATACCTAATACATTTAAAACGCAGTTGTATACAACTTTAATATGGTAATTACAACTTTGTAAATTACTTAACGGGAAAATACCTCTACTTATATAATTTTCAGAGCCTTTTTCCCGGTATTCTAATGCACATTATCTCTAAATGCATGTAGTTACTGCAAATCAGAATAAATTGCTCATAACATAACATAACGCAGCGTCTCCTTCAGACAGATAATATTCAATCATCCCTAAACTGTCGTTAAACCCGTATCCATAAACATAAATATGAAATGTTTGCGTCTAGGGTTGCCACTGATAAAAACGCTACTAGTGGTTTTTGCAGCCAGAAATAGGCAAGTTTTTTTATAACCGGTCTATCTATTGTACCTTTTATTGAGTTTTTTTGTTATGTAAAGCACCTCTATCGGTATGGAGGTATATCATCAGTTTGTATAGTTTTCCAGAAAGGAAGGGTTTTTATGGGTGTTATACCGTTCCTCAGGTTGAATACTAGGTAGGTAAGCATATTGGTGTGATTGAGTAACAAACATAATTCTCTACATTATTTTATATTACAAATACCAAATAGTTAAATATTTATGCATAGGATGTCATTCGTTATGCATATTACAATTTGACATGCAGTTTACAGTTTTGATGCAAAATATTTTAAATTGTGGTATCACAGAGCGGCAGCGTAACTGCGTAAGTAACTTCTACCTACACGGATATCTAGGCCTGTTTACCATAGAAACATAACCCAATTCCCTTATTTGGAGACTGATCTTTTAGTAGGACAGCTTCTATTTTGGAGACAGCCCTGCGCATCAGACAGATGCGAGTAAAGGAACCGAAGGGCCGGGGGCCTGACATCGACAGCGCACTCCTCCGACGTGACAGCGGCAGGCACTCCAATCTGCGATACGCACTCGAGTGCCGACGCACTCACACTCTCGTACTTGCACAACGTTCACGTTACTAAATACGTGCAAAATATTCGCCATCGCTTCTATATTTTTTTGCGTGTTAGCGAAAATGGAACAACTTTCGCAATATTACGTGGCTGTCTATATCCGCTTAGTTTTGTATTTAGCTTTATTTTTTGAAGAAGTCAGTGCTTGGTCCTGACATCTCTTTTTGCGTGAAAATATAGGTACCTTCTCCAGGACAGGCACTACCTACAATAACTATTCAATGTTCTACTTATAGAAATATGATATAAGAGCCTTTGTTTTTGAAAACAATGATTTATTAATAAAAAAGATGACGAAAGATGTCACAAAAGGTGATGACGTTTGTGCTAGGTAAGTAATATAAGTAGGTAAACATCGACATAATGTGCTGAGCTGAAAGACTGGAGGACTGACTAATAATGACTCCTACTCAGACTGTAAAATACCTAGCTTTACACAATGCTTAGGTTTCTAACTTTCCAGTTTCAATGTCAAATTATTTACAGAAACTATTGGTAATCTTGGTAAAACGTGTCCAGTTTAACAGATTTAAAAAAATAAAATACACGAGGAGTGGATTACACTAGTCATAGATATAAAGACAAAGATAAAGTTATATTTGGTAAGTATTATATCTGGCCTTGAAAACAATTGGTATTTCCACACTCTGATTACAGAAACACTAGAAAAAAAAAACAATCAATCGTCGAATTCAGTCAAGCCTATCAGCCACTCACGCAAAGCCGAAAAACTCGGGTAATCGACTCTTTCGGGTGTAAATAAAGATTAAAAATCACTTCGCTTGCTTCTTCACGATCCCCTTTAAAATGTTTCGAGAGGGAAAGGGGAGCTGTATGTACCGACACGGGATGAAATCTTGTTCAACCGTTTAGGACGCGGTCGATATTGTTATGAAACTTTCTGGGCTACAACAGACTGTAATTTAAATAGGGAATTGACGTTTAACTTTGTGATTATCAGTATCGATAACTTATATCGTCGTTGATAGTCCAAATCCGCGTAGGTAACTAACATTGTCAAATACCGCGTATGTACAGTCTGGGCCCAATATAACGATATTACTTAACTTTGAACCAACTACGCTGTTTTACGAGATGACGAATGAAGGACAGCTGGTGACGAGATTGTTACTATCGTGTGGTTGGTCCACACGATAATACCCGCGGTCTGCCTATCATCAATCATCATCAACAGCCTATTAATGTTCCCACTGCTGGGACACAGATCTCCTCTCTATGAGAGGGAATGGGCTATAATCTACCACGCGGGCCCAGTGCGGATTGGTAGATGTCACATGTCTTTCGAATTTTTTGGTTCTAAGACATGCCGGTTTCCTCACGATGTTTTCCTTCACCGTTTTTTGAGCAGCGGTGATGAAATAAATTACACAAAGTAATGTGCCTGCCTGGGTTCGAACCCACGACCTACTGTTCGTAAATCGGGGCCGCCACCACTGGGCTACCGCTGCTCGGTCTGCCTAACCTGGTGTCAATTTTTCTGACATGGCTCTGCATGCCGTCGATAAAAATCTCTCAGTTTCTTCACGATGTTTTCCTGCACCGAGTGATAATTATACAACACGCACATTTATCTGGAAAATCAGAGGTGCGTGTGTCTTGTGTTCGACCTCGTGACCGATAACTAGGTAGTCCAATGGTCACACCACTAGGCTACCACTGCTCACGTTGGCAACATTTAGAGGGCATATATCTACACATTAGTAGAGCAAAAGCTGGCTGCGCAAAACTTGCTGATCATAATCATGAATCAGTGCTGCAAGAGTATGGAATGCCACAAACTGCGTTCAACATGTCGGCTCTTGAAACAGCGATAATTAACGCATTTAATTAGGTTCTATTATCCAGCGGCCGCCAAGTCCGTATCTCTCGTTATCGGAGTACAGCTGCAGGCGGCACCAAATGATGCGCGAACTGTTTGATGCCCAAACTATTAATAGGCATAGACAAACAATCGTAAACTGGCTTTCGGTGCTCTGTGGACGTATAACGATCTCGATTGACCAAACATCGGTTAAGACCTCACAGACGGTTTAAGTTGTGTTCTTCATAACTGGATGTAAAACGTCGATAAAGCGCGATAGTCTCACCATGTAGGAAGTGTGGCATTGTCATGCGAATGTTATGCAACCACTCAACCACGTGCACTATTAATATTAATATTTTACTCGCCATTGTTTCGTTCTGACGTTGCGCGTCGATACAACAAATAGTTAAGCTCGTTTTACATCTGACCGTTGACCGCATCCGCAAACATGCGGGTTGTTCAAACTAGTTCATAATTCTGACAGATTTTCATCACGAAAGACTCGTGTTTGGGAAGCCAAATGTAATAATTTAATTTTCAACGCATCAGTTAGGTACGGGAACATTGGTTTCAAAAACAAACACGTCTAGAATTTCATACACAATGATGTGTCATGTTGTCACAATCATTCCAATGGATTACTTAATGCGGTATCAGGCTTTATCCATAAAAACACTGCCCTAATGGAAGGAAATAGCGTAATAAACGCGAATGTAATCACAATTTTCCTCGTCACGGACAAACAGAGGGTCGCATATGTTCACTCGTTCCGTTCATTCATCGTCAGCGTAATCTGGGCGAGCTTACCCGGGGCACGCGTCCCTCCGATTGATGGCGGATTTACCCGATTCTCTGTATAAAAATACCAGTGTCATGTAAGGGTGGGTCTTGCAATGTTATAATGTAGTCATTGTGGAGTCGGAAAGTTACTCTCTGGCCAATAGTTCATGATACAGTCTATGGGATAGTGACAGAAAATGTACAAGATTCAAGTCCAACTAAACCTACGTTTTTTAACGTTTCTCTACCCATCTTATTGATATAGGTCCTATGTAGAATGCGATCAAGTAGACCAGCAATATAGGTTTGTGGAACTACATTAGCTTAATTATGTTTAATTGAATGCCTTTCCATGGTTTAACTTATGCTGGAATGTCTCTCGCCTATCAAGTCTAGAGTTCCATGTACATTTATGTAGAAATGAACCTCGTCGTAAGTAATTAGAACTCGTTCAACAACTACCGCCATAATAAGGTATTAACGTTATAATTAGTTAATTACACATGTCACTCCGATCCGAGGTATATGTATTTATATGAAAGGTAAGAGTGTAATATTAATGTTCAACGACTCAATTACCGAGGTAAAGAAAACGAGGTTAACGAGTAACCACGGAAACTAAATGAGAGTCACACTTCCGAAAATGTCTGTACAACGTAATTACAAGCTACAAGGAAAATAAACTATTCTTTCGAAAGGATAAAAAACAACAATATTCATACACAACAAAACTTGTTTATTTAGCAAGTTCACAGGAAAACCGCAGGTAGCATGTAACTGTCTATACTTAGGTACTTACACATACATACTACAAATACCTATTTCTATGCTGTGTAAAACTATGAATGATGTTGTGTATGAATGATGGCAGATGTTTGTCTATATAACTTACCGAGCCAACCTTGAGAAGAACTTATAATAACAATGTTTATTATTGGAACACGCGGTAAAAACATGTTGTAATTTCGCAGAAAACATTCAGGGTTAATCTGTACACGGTCAAAATATGTAAACCTTTTTGCACGAAGTATAATTTTAATCTTCTCCCGGGATAGCCATCAGTAGCTATTTTCTCATTAACAAACAAGCAACACCTACTGAATCTCAGTCTAACCGCAATTATACGTCTTCCGATAAGAACACTCCCGTGATTGTAGAAACAGGAACATATAAGACAAAGTGTTAGTGATAAAACGGATAGATATTATACAATAAACTACGGAGCGCAATTACGTGGCACAGTACATTCATCTGCATGTAACACAAAACAGACCGGAATGCGAATATCTAACGCCCCAGTAATAAGATACTGCAAACACTTGGCGCTTTATCTATCATCGATTGGTCGCTCAATGCCAGACATTTAAACAACAATGTGACTCGCTTAAATCGCCCCATCTATTACCACAGAGCGCAGATGTATAATTTAGTTACCATAATCCATGACTATTAGGTACCTACATACGAATGCCTCGTGCTAATAAATAGAAATCATTCAGTCACCTTTGCGGAGCCATCCTGTCTTACCGCAAAAACCACAAATGATTTTAGTTTAGCACACATAGTTTTTAATTCGCAAAATAGACTAGTCACGTCAACGTTTATTTTTCTGTTGAAGTCAATCTCACTAAAGTTAACTTAAGTTTACAAATCGTAACATCAATGAAAGAAAAAACAAGCAAAGTTTCCGACCATGAAACAACTGTGAATGCGACCCAAGCTATCCTTATCCGTACGACAAATAAGGTAGAGTAGGTGCGGCACTTGTGAGTCAACGTCCTCACGCCAATATACAGAAATGCTTTTGAGTTATTTTACCGAAGGCGATAAATCACCATGTGTGCCTTGAAAATCCGCCACTTCAAAATAGAATATGCAGAAATTCCCCCAAGAATAGCTGGGACCTGCTAGTTCAATAGCATGATCGAAATAGACCCAACGGCAGTCTGACGCAGGAGCTAACACCGTCATTGATGCATACGAATCCTGTTACTAAATAAAATAGGACGAATTGCGAAATCGAGAGGACAGTCGACGACGCGCCAAGAACCTAAGTGCAACTAATATAAGATAATAGAAATGGGAAAGCACACATACCTCATGCGTATAGACAAAGGATTGTTTTTCGAGTGCCAGGACATGGCAGGCGCCGTCAGAGATAGACGAGCACCCGGCGACCTTGCGCGTGCGTCGGTGGCGCGTCGTCGGCGCAGTGCGTAAGAGAAATAGTCCAACGACACGCGATACAAGGAATACTAAGATACGCGGCGCCCGCGCCGGCGGCGCCGAGCCTGCCGCCAGCCACCATACTAACATGTTAAACATGCCATTGTGTGCCAAAAGGATACAAACTGCCGCTTTTAAAAACTAAGCAAATATCCAATTAAAGTGTTCATGCATTACGCATGCAGGACCTTCCTCACACGGAAGAGATAAGAGAGCTTTCGTTAGCTAAGGAACTTTTAAAACGTTGAGTCTTCTCTGCATTTAAGAGATTTCGTATCATAGTTTGATAAGACGGTGATACATGCAAGACGCGTCCCATAAGCTAAGATTCTGATACAAATCCGCTCCGTAAACAATAAAGCCCAATCGATTTTATATTAAAGGCTAACAAGGGGTAAGAAGCCAAATGCTCATCGTCATAAGGCGCAGACTGGGGTGGCTATTGCTAGAGGTTCCAATCTCAAAAGCGAGACACCTGCAAGCGCTTTAATCCTCAGACAGTATTATTTTTAACCCGAAGCTTCTTCAGAAGGGTCCTTAGTAAATATTGCTGACAAGATACACCGACTAGATTATGAACACAATCTAGGTATGGATCTAACGTGGCCAGCCGCCTGCGGACACAGTTTTATTTTAGAAAGTAATCGCGAATTTATTGTCTTCTATACCGTAATGTTCTCGGTAAAGAAATAGCGTTCAATAAAGATCATAATAGACAATCAAGCCACACATAAAAAATAACAGGTGTTGAGGTGTGAACAATTACCAATTTATTTTGCAAACCGATGTCTTTCAATAAATGTAATAAAATTATCTAAGAATCTGATTTGCGTGACGAATCCGTGAATAATAGTTCTTTGCAAGATTATCAAAACGAATATAAATAATTATAAGATTTTTGCGATGTTATACAGGCAACAGGATATAATACTTACTGGCTTTACCAATTCAGTCTTTCGAATGTTTATAGAAAAAGATGGGTTGGAATGGTCAACATTCAACAATAATCAAATTCACACTGAAAACACGAAACCCACTTTCCCTAACGATGGCGGCAGAAACAACAGAGCACAACCTTTCAATTATAATTAATACGGACAAAACTGAAATCATAAAATTATATTTAGAACTCGAAAATGATGACAAACACTCCAAACATTTAAAGGTTTTGTTTAAACATTTGGTTATGAAACAAAACGTTGTAAAGGGTAAGACAACAAAGGAATATAAACTTCATTGTGCGAAGTTTCTCGACTGCATATCATTACGAAAATTATTATTATCAAACAAAAATTACTGCTCTGACGAATAACAAAAACTGTAGCGGTAATTAAAAGCATGAAATTATTTTCGTTCAGTGGATGGTTTTCATACAAAATGCATCCGAGCATTAACTGAGTCGACACGATCTTGCAGAGAGCGGAGAAATGCATGAAGATCTATAGGTGGCGCGTGAGAGTGCGACTTGCAGACTCTCGCTTGTCTGCCGCGTGAAAACTTAATGTTGGGAAGTACTAAAACTTGTTCGTGTCTTGAAGCTGAGCACTTTGAGTAGTGTTAGGAACTAACACGCTCCTGAGTACCGCTGCGATAGTAACTCTTCTCTTCGTAATTACGTTAGCAATAACAAGAGGCCTATGTCCAGCAGTGGACGTCTTTTGGCTGAAATGAACAAGAGCATGGCTATAATCTAACCTACATGCCTAAAATAGGTATATGTGCTAATAATAACAAGGGCGTTAATAGAAACGAGGGTGGTTAAAAATGGGGAGTCTGTTGAAGCGTATGCACCACGAAATTAACTCGTAGAAAATCAATGAGTTTGGGTACTCAACCTCAGGCTTATGCGCTATGCAAATCAGTATTCCGGAAATTAAAACTGGGGCTTTGTTCGGTGCGGTTTGTCTGAATCTGAACGCTAACTGGGATAACAGTAGCCACGGATTACGTAACCTCGTTGGTATGGACACTAATGAGTTCGGAAGTCTCCGTCAACCGACCACTGGCCGATTAGTGGGCCATGTAGCCATGCCGTGCCGACCACGTCACAGCAGAAGTTCAACACGCACACTAATCACTGCATGCACACTAAATCATAAAACCGAGTTAAGCGGAAAGAGGGAGTGGCGCCATTAAGTGTTCCTAACTCCTAGTCATAACTCATTGCTTTCTCCTCTGAGAGTATGCATTAAAATATTAACCCTTTCCAAACCTGAACAAGGGGACAACAGTGTCGATAATTAAGTTAAATTTATAACGTGGTGAGAAGGTCCTGGGGGTGACGCAGGGCGGCAGGGAGTCGCTGGGGCGGGCGGTAACGAGATGAGCGGTCACGCGCGACTGGCCGCCGCAGATAGCGACCTCCGCCCTTCGTGATAAAGCACAACACTTCATAATGTCAACTAAAATGTGACTTGGATACAAAAGCGCTCTTTACGCAGACGCACTTCTCAAGAACATTTTTAAGGCCCCGATCACAGATCATAATACGAGTACTACATAAAGAATATAGATATAGGCATGGCTGTGTTTCTGGGAAAGTTTGAAATATGTTTTAAAATAATGCTGAGGCTCGTTAGTACTTGAATGACGATTCATGTATATTTAGTTTTAAGAATATCACGAGAACGACATTTAAATCTAACAAATTTTTATAAACTTAACAATGAGATCCTGTTCATAAAAGTTTCGACGAACTTTCAATAAAGACAACAGAAAACATCTTAGTAAAGTCAAATGCTTTTCAAACAAAGTATTATTTGAACATTTAATAACAATCAAAGATAAAGTAAAAGTAGTAGTATAAAGTACATTAATTAACACAAACTCTAATATTATCATTTGAAGGCAGAGTATCGTGTTCGCTAGAACAAGTTAAGAAAACTTGAGATTTAGTGACAAATCCATATCGGAAATTCAGAAGAGCATTAAAACAAGAGTCAAAAGTGCCGCGGAAGGCTTTGCTGCCAAAGATAGAACTTTGTTTGATCTGTTTTAAGTACGAAATCATGTAGCAAACAGAGGAACAGTTACGTCAGAAGGGTTCACGCCAGCATATTTTACATGTGTGAGCTCAGCAAATACATAAAAGGTCTTTTCGTTGCAATCAGTGATATTGACACGGGACTGGGAATGGCCCTTAACAATTTTATTTTCTTTTCGATGTGACTATTCCACAATAGATTGGCTACAATAAAGCATGGACGCTGATTTGCAAAGACGTACATTCTCCTTTATGCGCTAAATGATTCCGTGATAATGATGCCCTATTCAAAGTTCTTGACAATGATTAAGCGTTGTATAAAACAAAGTGAAAATACGATGAGATATGTAGAAAATATACTTGATCGATTAGGAATTGATTAGATTGTGAGTTTCACATAAACATTTGAGTCATATAAAACGATACAAGGAAATGTTTGTGTTAACAGTTTTGGACAAGATAATAATCACGACTTTAAAGACTCAATACATTTTACTTCAAGATTTATTCAGCAAAAATCTTTTCAAATCGCAGTCGTGTTGTTCCAACAAAAACAAACGGGCATTATAAAACGAGCATGATACTAGTGCACCTGCTAACGTTACTAAGGCAAACAAAGATCTTTGTATTTATCTTTCAGCAGTCAGCCGCATTCGATTGAGAAAGTCCAGTTCTACACAAATCTTCCTGCTATATTTCCACATGTTTGTTTATTCTAAGCCCGGATAGCCAGGAATGGTTCTTGACCAAAATGTAATTCCAACTTAGCTTCACATCGAGTGACGTTGAACAGAGTTTCGCTAAGTTAAATAAATTATAGTTGATCGCCCGATAGTTCCACAGTAAAAGGTAAATAAAAAGGAAACTGTACCAAGCTTGAATAAAATACGACTATTCATTTGAAGAGAAGGCTTGCTAAGAATTTCAGTTTCATGACCAACTATATCGTTGGAACTGAATGCACTGAAAGTAAATCAAATTATGAAACAAACGTTGCTAATACTTATAAAACTTTTACTGTTAAAAGTTTTTTTTAATATTGGCCGCTCCAATGAATAAAGTTTATTTTGTTATCCAAACAAAATTGTTTGATGACAAGTGTTGAGAATAACATATGAACGAAAATATTTCCCATGTGGGGCGTGGCATCCGCAATAAACACGTGTACGATGCACAAAGACGTCACCGAGCCAGCTTTGTGCTTTTATTGGCTTCGGTTTAGATTCCAACATATGGAGTTGTCATGGCATAAACATAGGCACGCCGCGCCGCCGCGGGAAATATCCTTCCGCTCGCGCAAATACAATGTTTGTTGTTGAATAATAAATAAAGCATGGGGACGAGAACAAACGTATCGATTTAGAAAATAACGAGTTCGCGGAAGAGGTATAAAATGTAAATGGAATTGCTACAGAAGTAAAACTGCATACAATATTTAAGCCACGTTATAAGCAATATTAACATTACCTTAAGGGTAAACAAGCCAACGGCACGAACTAGTTGGTGGGCGGGGCTAAAATGCATGCTATTTCATCCGACATCACGAGCGAAATGCATAGAGCGAAAGAGACACAACTAAAACGGGCGCGCGAAATTTTCTATGCAGACCTTTGGTATATTTGGTTTCATGAAAAATCTATTGAATGTATCTGTTCAAAATCAAATTATTTAAATTTTTTAATAACTAATCTATGTCCGTATGGTTTCACTTTTTTCTTTTTCATACTATATACGTTACTTGTTTACGCCCAAAGATGAGTTAAAATCAGTGCTAAAATATGAAAGTTTTGACGTTCATAACTTCCAAATCAATATTTTTTTCCAATTCTGCTTCCATACAGACCTAGATAATGATAAGACCAGTAGATACAATTTTTAATTTTGAACCTACACCGTCAAACAGAGGAGTAATCACCTTCATAAGTTTGTATGGAAGAATGACTGGCTTGTTCAACCTTAAGTGAAAGAACACATAAGATTCCGTTATTATTGTAACTCCAGTTAGTTTCGAAGACTTTTACATCGTGTGAAGTAACAGCAAATATTTAGCTTAAAATTAATTATTTGCATACAACATTCCAAATATCTTGCGGTTTCAGAAGAAGGTGCTAAAGCTCCCACGCTGATTTGATTTTCCGTCAATGAGTCACTGAGGAATGAGCATAGCTAAAGATGGATTTAAGAAGGACACAGATCATTATGTTTTTGAATCCGTCTGAATCATAAAAGAGTGAGTAAATATTTAGGTACCTACTGCAGATTGAATATTTGTATTTCTTGAGAAAAAGCTTAGACTTGTAAGGTATTAAGTAATACAAGAAACCAAGCTGCAAAAGGTAAAATAATTAACGCAGTGCGTAGTTTGACCTACTAATTTAATTTGTGCTAACAGTTTTCATAGCATGTTTCGCGGAGTTTGTTATCAATCCGAAATGATTACCGGTGATTACGAGTTTGAGTCAGAGGCCGGTCGTGGCCGGAACGAATTCGCGCATGGCGCGTGACTGATCGAGCCTTGATTTATACATACAAGAGACTCGTGTTAGCCTTATTGATATACGTATCTACTTAAAGAATTCATATATCTTTACGCACCCTTCTCAACGATCATCTCTTTGTATGGTAAATATAGCTGTATTTTCAACAAGAGCATCTCCTTTGGCTGCAGGTTCATGAAACTCAACATATTCCATTCCAATCAACTGCGTTATCTGACCTCCAAGTTGCATCCGCTACATCTATACGTTTAACCACAAATACTGTCAAAACAAAAAATAATCTAGGAACATAATTACAGGCTATAAGGCCGAAATGACTGTCCCTCCCTTCCTCATCTCATCTTTCATCAACATCTAAACCAATTAACACCTTGTTATCTCCGGTAGTCACCGTATCTCCACTAATTGCTGGCATCGTTAACATGATTATGCTATCAAAATGAAAATGAGAGTTTTCATTTAAAGGCACGGTGACCTTTCATAAACGAGGTTCAATGTGGCGACACTTTGGTCAGGCCTTGCCGCGGGGCGCGACCACGTAGGGCTGACAACTTTTTTAAACCTTTGAGCTTTACCAACAAATGTATTCAAACTTATTAGAGATATTTTGTTTAATTTAAAGCTTTCTCAACAAAGACTTGATTGAGTGGGTTCATATCGTGGTATGGAAAATATAGAGAGTTGTATGTGAATGCACTAAACTGCTTATCACTTCACACAAAGACCTAACTCAGAGAAATGGGTTAGTTCGGTGCCGTGCGCGATAAGCTGAGCGAGATATTAGTGCAAGTGCGCACATGATAATAAACCTTACGGTATTGTACTGTTGGCCTGTTGCTTGTGACTTCTAAAATTTCCCCAAGTTTATGAAATCCATAGTGACACATAATATTATGGTAATTCTTCATCAGTAGGTATATTATACCCGGAAACTCTTGGTATTCGGCCTCTGAGGGAAGGGTCGGCAACCCTGGGCAGGGTGGTTAAGTTCGCGTACGTTCGACCAGCTGAGTCACGCCCGGTCACCTCGTAATCTGACGTAATGTTAATTTATTGATCTCTCCGCCGACCACCTCCACTACATGAGAATACTCATTCATGTGGATTATACTGGAAGAGCATTGTTTACTCGGCTATGTTGGTAAAAGCTACCGAAATAAGAAGATAAAAAAAGAACAAGGTAAATCCGGATATAAATATCTGCGAGCCATATGCGACACACATCTATGTAGATAACACAAACCAGGCACTTACATAACGAACATTATTTAATAATGTTTATTACGCTTCAAATACATAATTAGGAACATAGCTATTATAAAGTGAAAGGCGTTTTACAGTGCTACTAAGTTGGCAATAAGAAATCGATCCTAACGGTCGATATTCCTAAGATGTTATCGTCACCACGGACCAGAAGGCTGAAAAAAATTGTCGATGACATCAAACGACCTCCTGTTACTGTGACCACCAACTAAGCAATTCGAAAAACCAAATAAACCAAATTTCAACAGAAACCGCTTGCCGCTACATTTGTTTTATCTTTGGGTTCGGAGGTCATCACAAAAAATACCAGAAAAACTTTGAATGGCACAAGTGCTAATGCCCCAGGGCCTACTGAACGGGTATCGGCCACACTCGAAATCAGAGCTACTCATAGTGCTAATGAAACTCATTTACCAAAAAAATATAAAACGGGACGCACATGTGGTGTCCAATTATTTTTTCTCGCAAATTCTCCGTAAAAATTTTGCGCAAAAACCAAAAGCTACCGTGGCGTTCAAACGAATCCATTAAAATGCTCGTACCCGCGATGCTCCCTCGAGAGGCTCTTCACTTCTGGGAATGCACCTACCTGCTTTTTATAGCGGAGACTATAAGGGCTTCACAAATATGCCCAACCCGACCCTATTTGATTTTCGATCAGTCGACCGTTAGTGGCAATTAATAGGACCGGACAACCTTTCGAAATCGATAGGATTATACTGCATGGAAGTGACCCAGAATCCCGACGGAATGATGTACAGATATAAATGCATATACATAGCCATGTGGTGCTAGGCAAGCGGTCTGTAGATATTATTTATATAGGCCAAATCATAACCATCGAGTGCATGATTGCATACATTTATCCGATACTTAAGAAATGATACAACTGTAGCTGTAGAGATTCTTTGTCGCTTCCTTCTTCAGCTTTAAGTATTAGTGGACTACATGACAAGATAATTAAGCAAGTATGCAGTTATGAAGAGAACCGTTAAGCTGTCAGTGCACGAAACTGTACAGCTGTGACAAAAGATATTGTGGATAGCGTCACAAATGTGTGACATGAACGTGGTAACAGAGATGTGGCTGAGAACACAAAGGACGAAGGTACAGTCGCCGGAGAAATTGTCGCGACTGATTTGATTGTCCGCGCCGACGCGCACGTTGTCGGCGCCGAGCCTCGTAATGTTCACGGTACAAGTCAACGCGAGCTGCGAGCTTAACAAAACAACGAACAGGCAACGTCTTTATAACCTTCACCGCCGTAACTGATACGACTGAGAACAATTCTGCGCTTAAACATGGAATGAGTTAGCCTCACAATAATACCTTCTTCAACCTTCAACAAATACCTGTGGATGCGTGTTTTTTTTATTTAATTGATCAATGTCATCAGTCTCAGTTTCAACCTTGAGTACTTACAGATTATGACCCAATATCCAATCCATTTAATCTAGACACGTACCTGCAACAAAGAACACAACAACTTTCAATATCACACTAGCATTCAATAAAATAACAGCATTTATATTGTGAGCAACACAAAAGGGTGCGCTGACTGCGGGCACAATAAAAGGCCTCAATAAACAGCCTTTACTGGTGAGACAGTAAGCCATAAGTTATAACACATAAGCGTCACGAAGTGGCCAGCGGCGACTAGATCAGATGACAGATGAGAGGTATTTCAATGCTTTATTACTTCGGAGTTTTTGTGGAGAAACGTGATTTCCGAGGGCGTTGACCCCGCTACTGACTCCTGTAGGATGTCGAGATAACTCGCCTCCGTGAGATAACTCCCGACGCATATCTTACTAATCTAACCGCCTTTTACGGTTGTTTTGTTAATCAGTTGCCCTTTATGGCAACTAATGACGAATATGAAACTGTTCCAAAAATGGACATTAATTTCTGTGTAGATAAGTTGTTTCGTATTCCAGACAGGGCCCTATTTCTCAGATGTGGATGAACGTATTAAAATAATAAATCACTGTACCAAACGTAAACATATGCTTCGGTAACATGCAGTTGTTATACGCCTGTAAATAATCATCGTGTCGTTAAATTTGCATACAGCAATAAGTCTGGGAGGATACGAGTGAATCCGAGTCGCCTCGTAAAACGAGATCACAACCGCTTTCCGCAAAACTCATACGGCATAATGACAGCGCAGTTCTCATAAATAAAATTAAAACATATCCCTGTATGTTTTTGGCGACATTTGTGTTGCCCGAATTGGTATCCACGCTGTGAAGTTGTGACCAGTTACCTTGTCATTCGTGTAAACAAGAATATTGAAGTTTCTGGCACGTCTGGGTGGTAGAACTCAGAAGTCATTCTAAGAACAAACTAAGTATTCGTATAAAAAAGTTCATCTTGAGTCGACACGGTCCCTCAGCTTTCTAGTGACCTTATACAAACTGTACCGACCAAAGACTTGAGTTAATCTTTCTGATACGTCCCTCCTACTTTCTTTGCCATACGACTAAGTATATATCTCAGTAAAGCTATAACACAAGAAAGTTTAAGAACGTTTACATTTGATCTCGGTGAAGGCAATCGAAGCTGAACACATAAACAAGAGCTAAAACTACCGGCTCGCTGACGGACCTCATTAACGAACTGCTGATGGACTTATTATCAGTTCTAATAATAAACCCACTTTAGAGTGTATACCGCTATCCAAAGCAAAAACGTCTCCCCTTTCATCAGTGATAGCATGGGGAGATACATATTCAAATGCTTATAATACTGATGTTTTATACAGTCAGCCCTTCTGAAGTTAATATTAGCAAAGAAGTACGAAACACCAGTAAAAATACTTTTTTTAAACAAGGAAACTAATGGCGATGTTAAATATAAGACAGACAGTAATTACTGAAGTGTAACGTCCACTACGAGCGTTAGTTGTTTTGAAAAGCCATGCCACAAACCGTTTGAGGAGCTAAGTGCAGAGATAAAACAAGTGTGCAACAACTCTGCCTGAAGCGAGTCCCATTGATGGTATTTTCACACGCCACAGATACAACATAGCGCCATTGCCGCCAGTAGCCGAGCTGGGCGGGCTGCCGGCGGTGGCTATTTTAAATATAATTGCAGCCTCCATGCACTGCCCGCAACGTTTGTTGTCCGACCACTATGAATACAGTTAATAAACTTAGTTCTTTATTGTAACCACGTGGAAATAAACGAACAGGAGCTTACTCCGTCATTGCTATAAAAGTTTAGCAAATATAGCAACTCTACGACTTTGTGGAACCGTTTTCAGCTCTCTGGAGGACCGAATGGCTTGACTTATGGCTTAACTCGAAGGAGTGTTATTTCCTAGTCATCCAATTTTCTTTTCACTACGGTTCTAAGACAGCTGAATCATCTCCTTGGGACGATTTGTCTGTCTTAAATTTATAGTCTCGGGTTTTCTTTTTTCTGGTTGATCCCCAGGATAGCATTTGTTTTCCCTAGTACTTCACAGGGTGATTTACACATAAAATAAACATTCTTCTAAGCTTCCTCATTAGTAACTTTAGAACTAAGTACACCAAAAGTGACGTCTTGTTTTAATGATACACGATCGGAAACATGTGTAAAGCATATGAAGTTAATGTGTTAGTGACGTTACATTAGTACTACCTACTCCCACGAACGAATTACACGGTGGCTTAACTCACTAGCGGTATCGATTGAAAATGCAATTTATTCTCAACGAACACCAAAAGCCGAGTGCAAATAAACTGATTTGCGTGCAAATATCGAAGCCTGAATGGTTTGCGGTCAACTTTACCGAACTTTTTATGGAATTTCGACATGTATTTTTTATTGAATCGTGCGTTTGCAATGCAGAATTCAATATTTATGAAAAAGGCAATTTGGGTAGAGATGACCAATAAGATCTTTAAAAAGATACTTTTAAACTACATGGCCTTAAAAATGTTTATCTGTCAGATAAATCTTCCACATTCAATGACAATTCTAATCATAATATTTACATTCTGGAACGATTATAACCCTAGTTAATTTTTTCGGATCGAGTGTGTGCATGAGAATGGAGCAGCACAGCTATCGATACGCGCTGGCATTCATATTACCTACGATATATAACATTATTACATTACTGATACACAGGACATGTGTCCCACTATTAAGACGATAAGTTAACCCGACGGCGCCATATGCAGTAATTTATTCCCAGCTATTATTGTATAACTAAACTGTCCGTCTACTCCACGATACGAAAATAAAATCGGTACAAGAATCGTCTCAGGAATGCCTGCAATTTAAAGATGACGAGACTGGTTCTCAGAAAAAGAAATATAGCTGCAAAGAACTTTTTCTTATTGCGGAGATATATCTTACAAGAGATACAGTGTAGGTAGACACGATAATGTAGGGTAAAGCGGTTGCCCTTTTCAAGAAGACAAATTCGCTGTCGATATTACGCTTACGTAACAAACAAATATACATAATGGTATATGTGTACCAATCATTTCAACGAGTAAAAAGAAAAGATTTTCGCGACGAAAAATCCTTCGGGAAAACTGTTTTCCTCTACATTAAGCTTTATCCCTGATTAAGCAAAACAAAAACACGGGAAAGTCTCCGGAGCCAACAAAAGCTCAAGCGTCGCAATTTGCTACATTTCCATTACAAGCACTCCATGTTGTTCAGCAATTACTCGCAAGTTTTATTATGTACTCCATTGCTAATTAACCTGGATAACAGTTTACTTTGTTGGCTCTCGCGAGTGCATTTCATACAGTCATGAGTTTTACTGTTTCTGTTTTAGTACATTTATTGTTACATTAAAGCGTGTCGATTATACGCTGTCTACGTTGACTTTGCATGACATTAAAAATTTATCTGCAGTCCGACATCTCCGGCTAGTGTTGAATAATTCATTAGTTATAGCGTCGATTGAATTAAAGGTTGTATCTCAGTCTCGACATGGTATCGGTGCTCTATTTGCATAACAGACATGTTCGGTGTTCCGATGTGCACCAGATGTCGCTACATAGCCTTTGATAAGTTATTGACTAGCGAACGTGTTAGAGATCCGAATAGCAGTCTATTAATATTCCATTCAGTTAGCGATTTGCATTCTTCGCTAATTTTGATATTTCTATAGCACAATTTTATCAACATAAAAAAAATTAATATGTAAACTGAAAGGTTACTTTTAGGAAAACAATCTACTTACGTTAACAAACGACAGTAGTTAAGCAGAAGCTAAGTGTATTCCCAGATGGAGTCACGACAGTTGCATTCAGTCAACAATCTGATTACATTAACACACGAATTCTACATTATTCATACAGCATATATTACAATGTGATAACTACAAACGTCATACATCTGCACCAACTCTAATCTAAACAACGTAGAAAATGGAGTGTCCTTTATGCAAATCTGTTCCTACCTTTATTATGTAACTGGCCTTCCAGACAATCTATGCTAATCCATTTTGTTAGAATTGGACAATTTAATCAGACTCGGACAAATCACAACTGTATAATCTAATCACATCTTCGTACTCAATAAAATAGCCATAAAACACGAAGATTAAAGCAAAGCAAAAGTCGACAAGACGGATGGTGTCGATATTGGCGCCCAACAAGGAATTTTAAGAAGGAATCGTTCGATTCGATTCAGTTCGCTATAAGCACAACGCGGGACGCCTCCACCTATTAAACATTCAATGTGCATCGACTCTTTATCATTTTAGGGCGAGCACGAATGATAATCGAGTCGGTAAAGTGTATTTTTATACACGTCATTTCTTAAAATCGTGCGTTGATATCAATTTGTTAAGACGTGACTTGAATTTTGATGAAGGGCGCGTGGGCGCTCGTGCCACTGTAATCCTAAAAAATAGAGCCACACATGAAGGGAAAATGGCTGCTGTTGGCACTTTTAGCGAATGATTTACGATGTTGAGACATGCTGTCTACTTCACTCGCAATTTCGTCAGTATATTATCATCAAATAAGCATTCTTGATACTTATAAGCTCAATTACTTGGGTCCTACATGTTGATAGAGGGGATTCTAGACAATAAATTAAAATAATCCTACCAAATTAAAACACCAAAATTCAAAGACACGAAACTTAATTAAAGCTACTCAGTAATTAGGGCAACCAATAAATGTTAGCCTCCAGTCGAAAAGAAAATTAATTTACATAAAATCGAATAAAAAACCGTACTATAAAAACGATCATAAAAAATTAAAAGCGCTGCCTTCACAAAGAAATATCCCTGTCAGCCGATAAAACCTTTTTGCTCGTTTTAACAGGGATGAAAATAAAAACCTTCTTTTATCAGAAAGGAAATTCAATTATCTGTAACATAGTTACTGGTTGAAACGGCGGAGTAACGTCCGGTGGAAACGGGGAAGTTTGAAGGAACACCCAAAGGCTGGGTAGGGTAGTTAGCAGTTGTTTGCATACAACCCAAAGCCCCTTTTTGTCCCGTCCTGAATAATGGTATTATTTATAGCCAGCTACATGTAATATACATTAGTATATGTATGGAGCCACAAGTATTTATGTACGCAAGTGATTTACCGCAGCCCGTTGACATAGAAAGTTTCCATGCTGCGGTTTGTACGCACCGTTGTAGATTTAAAATTTTATTGCTACATCTATTTGGTCGATTATTTCATATTTTATTCTGCCTCAGTGTTTAAAATTAACAATTCATGGGTTTTCACGGTTAAACCTCTTTGAAGTTGAAATGATTCTTTATTTGCATTATTTGGCAATCAATTCGTAAAGGTTTAATATTCACTTATTTGTTTCGTTTCATCATCTGACTTGTTATTTTGCAGTCTATCAATAGCTAAAGTTGTATTGTATGCTCTTAGGACTCTCATTTTATTCTCAAGTATATTATCTGTCAATTCTTTAAAATTATGCCTATTTTATATTATCCTTTTCTCATTCTATTAGATGTACGCCCTCATATACTGCCATGTTTATCAGTCCCCAATATCTAGCCTGCTCGTTTTACAATTCATGTCAGTGAAACGTACCGAACGTGATAGGTTTTCTCAGTTCGACAAATTCATTCTATGAATGTAATATTAGCACTTTGGCACGTGTTTTGTGCCTAAGATGAAGTCTTTTTATCTTTTGTAAAATGATCTGGAAATGTAAAGGCAAGAAGACAAATGTATTATCCTTATCACATTTATAAGTTTTTAAACACATGGCGTGCCATGTTTTACCTATCATATTATTATTATACAGCCAAAAAGATTCTGATTAGGTAGCTAATAAAACGCGAAGGTAATAGTGTAGAGGCTTGTGATGTATGCAAGCTTTTCTTATAAAGAGTAGTTTATTCAACTAAAAGAATTTGGTCTTTGATTACAAATTAAAATAGAGAAGGATACATAATGCTTGAAGTACCTGTACAAGTATTTATTGTCCTTCAATCAGGTAAGCACGTTTACATGAACGTATGGTGCGCTACTAAAAGTAATTGTAACAGGATCTGTGCGACGCCACCGCGGTGTGTCTATCCAGCTCTCCTCTAACCACCGATACATAAACACTTGGCCACCAGACCAACCACTTTCGCGAAACGTGGACCGGCTTTTAGCAAAAATTTGATCAGTGAAAGTCAAGAGTGATACGTAGAGTGCGCCCGCGCCGTTCTCAGAGGTTCGTTTGATTAATTTAATCGATAGTCTCGCTAGAATAAATGCAACACACATCATCGAAATTTAAATAGAGAGGTTTTGCATACGCTGTTAAGATTTTTTATGTTTGCCCAAACTGGACGCTTGTAGACTGTGATGGCTTGGATCGGCAATATCTTGCTGCGTGACGGGTCGCCTTTCCTTTTTCTGTTTAATGCTGTCAGTAAAGCACATTTAATTAACAAAAGTTAAATTTATGCGTTGTCCCCGACCGCTTCAAAAGACCAGACAATATTTCACCGCAGCTATAACTGCGGACGTAACAGCAGTCATTTATATTAACTTATCTGAAAAATTCCGAACGGACAGGATCTTCGTTGAACCTTATGTTATCAGATGGCAACGATATTCAAGAGATCCCATTATGTTTTTAAATACACTTTCTCTTTTAGAGAATTTTACTGCAGTCCGTTCTAGACGTAACGCTTAAGCTATAGATCAATTTACATTTCCATTAGCATTTGAAATCAAGTTGTTATCGTTCCATTAAAATCCCCTTATCGACTTCTATGGATATTACTAAATCGTAAACACGATATTCGGCTTCTAATCATAAAGATAGTCTACGTTGTTTTTTTACGATTATGCAAAACGGCCTCAAACCGTTTCCGTGTAGGATACATACATTTATAAGTCTCAGATATACTTTCAGAGTCGAATGTATTTTAAAGACAATGTTATGTAAATGATAAGATAGATCGGTAGCAATAGTTTATCATAAATGTTAGATTGAATTGAATAGGTAGCCACACGAGTGCATCTAGAGAGCCAATATACTTAGCGGGCAGCCCGGCTGATCGGGTCGCTATCGTCAGATATGGAGTCAATTTGCAGTAATGCGGCAGGCAGGTTCACGTTACTTTTTATACCACATTCGAGGTCGTTGACTGCAGACTAAACAACACATAGTACTTGTTATATGGTGTCAATGCACTGGGAAAACATCCGACCTTCGTTACAATTAGGCATTGTTAGGTTGCGAGAGCTGTATTTAGTTTTAAGATTTTTGAAGTGAAATAAAAATCATTCATTCAATCTATTCAATCAATCTACATCTTCCGCGGATCGATTGCTGTGTTCCATAAAGTACCTATGCCTTATTTGTTTTTGGTTAGGTTTAGTTGCGAAACCATGCGTGCGTGCCTTGTATGTCCCATACCGTATAGATATCGTATCAGTGTCAATATTAAAGCTGTTGGTGCAATATCTGCACGTGCGTCAATCGGTATCAGCTACCAGTACTCCAGTCATTGACTTATATATTACTGCGTAAGGACTGGGCGGACCGCATGATAAAATGACGCCTCGAATTTGGTCCCAAATAGGTCTTGACTTAACCGAAGTTTAAAAGAAAATGAAAATGAAAAATTAAAATTTAACATTTTGTTTATTTACATTTTAATGAAAGCTTTATTTAATTTCTTTATACCTCGATAATACCACGCCACGCCGCTCATACAAGGTTACGTTTACGAGCAGCCTGATTAGTTCTTATAGATGACGGTAGTGTTTCTCTGTATGGGGAACGCATCGAGCAAAATGTTCGGACGACCGTATCTTTAGTTTTTATATCAATGACTCCAGTACAGTCTATTAATGTATTGCCAGAACATTATGATAGGTCTTTACCTATGTAATTGGAGATTCTATAACCGGCATTTTCAGATTTAATTATCTGTGGATTGGCGCGTAATTCGAAATTCAAGTAAATTTTATTCGAAAGACGTGTTATTTTAATTTCAAATTCAGTCATTTGTTTTTTGATAGTTTTAAGCTATTGCATAGCTTCTATCGCGGGCCTTGAGCGTGGAGAGCGAATCCAGAAATTCCCTAACGAAAATATTCAAGATTCAGTATTCAACCAGGTTGCTATGGTTACGGAAAATAACAAGGTTGTCAACTGAGGTTGTCAAATTAAATAATTAATTATTTGCTGTTGATAAAAATGCTATGCAATAGCTTTACCGCGGCAGTCTCCGAGTGCCACATTTAGTTTTTTGTTTTTGTGACATTGTGGTAGTTTTTGGCGCCATGGGTAAACTGCTGATTCGTACAATTTTCGAATATGTGTTCATACGTAGAAATACCGCTGCGCAAACAACACGAAACATTAACGACGTGTACGGGCTTAACACTGCTTGCATAAACACCGTCCATTACTGGTTCAATCGTTTTCAATCTGGAAATTTTGAGTCGAAGAACGAGCCTCGCGGTTGGCCGGTAAACATTGTCGACAACGACGAATTGAAGGCGAAAGTGGAAGTAGATTTAACTCAATCTAAGGCTGAGCTTACTGCAGGCCTTGGAGTTAGTATCAAAACACCATTGAGGCACTTGCGTCAAATTTGAAAGATAAAAAACCTAGATAAGTGCGTGCCACGCGAACTAAGCGACCAACAGTGAGATTTACGCGTCGAAGCAAGCATAGCACTACTGAATCGGCATAGAAACGATGAAATTCTTAATCAAATTGTTACCTGCGATGAAAAGTGGATCCTGTACGACAACCGTAAGCGTTCGTCTCAGTGGGTGGACCCGGGTACATCACCTAATCAGTGCGCTACAAAAAAGATTACTCATAGGAAGATGATGGTGACTGTCTGGTGGACCAGTGCCGGACTTGTACACCACAGCTTCTTACCGAATGGCACAACAGTGACGGCAGATGTCTATTGCCAAGAATTGCAAACAATGATGGAGAAGCTCGCAATTCAACAACCAAGACTAGTCAATCGTTCTTCCCCATTGCTTCTCCACGACAACGCGCGAGCTCACACTTCACGAAAGATCATCGCAAAGCTACAAGAGTTACAGCTGGAAGCTTTCCGTCACCCACCGTACTCACCGGACGTTGCCCCAACAGATTTCTATTTTTTTCAAAATTTAGACATTTTTTTAAGTGGTAAAAAATTCGACTCCCGAGAGGCAGTACAAAACGCTTTCGCTGACTTCATCGCCTCCCGTCCGGCAGACTTCTACAGTAAAGAGATAAACAAACTGCCATCAAAATGGCAAAATTGTATAGATCATTTGGGCCAGTACTTTGATTAGCTGAAATAAAAAAATTACCAAAATTTTTATATTTTAAAATTCTCATACAAATCTCCAATTTCATAGGTAAAGACCTAATACTAAATACTACCACAACTGAAAAATGTGCTTGCTCTACGTCATAAATTATTTTTACATTATTTTGGAATTTTAATATATCAGCAGAATTGATAGTGAATTAGTGACTATCGCACCTTTTTCTGTTTCGATGCCAACGACTTTGTTGTTTTCGTGTTTAAATAAATGACTTCATGTAATAATCGTGTTGAGCAGGTTTACACTTACCTACACCTACTTAAAGGTTAAAAACTTCGATTTGCAAAAAACCAGCGGTTGTAGCCAACTTAATTGTTGCCAAATATGCAATCAAGATAAAAGAAATACCGCAATATATTACTTGTCTTTTCATCTTAATGTATTCTAAGAAATGCTTTCAAAGGCTACATGTGGCTTTAGAAAGATCAAATGATAAACGACATCGCAAAATGGACCGGTTCAAGAAGTCATCAGAATATAGCGAGTGCCATCCCGCTGTCGCCGCACGGCCGCTGCGATTTATCATCCTCCTCTATAGGCACTCTAATTGCGACAACTTGTCGCCATGTCCAATCGTAAAGACGATATATCCCCTTATTCCGCGCTGCAGCTCGCGACAGTCTGCGACAGCCCTTATTTCCTTTAAAATTTTGTTCAACTTCAACATTCACAAACACAGTGCAATTTTGTAAAAGTGCTGTTTATTACCCATTTAAAGTTCAATGAACCGCAATTAGCAGTTAAGAAATTATTCTACGAGCACCATATGAGGAGTTGTTGGATGAATTTTAATTAGGAACTTCGTACAATTTAAATCCCAGCATAACATGAATGATAATTATAAAAAAATTATGAAGGCTTTCACTGTTTTGATAAACAACTTCAGGAGAACAATAGACATTTATTGGTTGAAACACTTGAGCGATACGTGTGTAATGTTCAATCCGACCGAATTACCTACATTCATTACACGGCGGGCGCAGTCTGGCCCATTGCGAACTGGTCGCCAGTGTCTGTCTACACAGTAGGTGCTCTGTCTATTTGCATTTTGCACGTACTTAGTCCACTAATGTTATTTGTCACGGTTACCTACTAAGCAATAAATGTCGTCTCGGATAGATTGATGATTAGGATTATTGATTTATTAGTTCACAATCTAGGTCGATAGGACCGGGCGACCGGGCCCAGCGTGCAGCGGCGCTGCAAAACCGCGAGAGCCCGACTGATCTATTGACCCGTCATATAAAACCGCTTGAACGTTTATTAGCAAAGTCAAGATCGTCTTTTACGAGTATGTTGGCTGAGCTGAGTGTATCTGGGTTACTGATACGAGATACGATAACATCTCTGGTGATCTGCGATCTTCCGACTCTACAATTTTTAGACCCGTTGGTATGACTTTGCAATATTTCGCACCAGTCATATGGATATGATCCAATAAGCCACGGCCCACGCCACATGATACAGAAAATTTTACTTGGTTCAATATTTTCACTGAGTTGCAAAATGGTAACGAAACAAATTAATCTTGTTTTGTTGTTATAATGGTTTGTTTGGTCAGAAATAATGTTTGTGCTGGCCTGGGCAGCCCACGGGTCAATATTTCACCAATCCTTCACGGTCAGCGGAGGCCCTTTATTTTGTTTTCATTTAAAAAGGGAATTTGATCATAAAACGAAGTCCATTAAACTAACCACAACACAATTTTCGGGAGAGTTGCGAATACTTGCGTTGTAATTAAACTGGGCTCAGCGTTTAGTTCGGCGCACTTCATGAATAGTTTTACATATAAAGTGAACACAAATAACTTTTGACAACTTGTTAAACACTATCGAAACGAACTACCTGTTACAGAAATTGAAGAGTTACCGAACTTCCCGAAGATGTAATAAATTCTTCTTTTACGCCGTACATCCAAGACTGGACGAGATCTGCAAACTTGTCGCGAGTCCTTCAAGTTTTGTAGTACTAGCACTTGACATAGGAACGAGTGACATTAGATAAAAAATATCCACCGTTTGGAATGTACACACCCACTACTACTTTTATATGTTTATGGCAATGTTTCGCCGAGTGCCCGAGTCCAACGCATAACATGCCACATGTGCTCTTACGGAATGGACCACAATCCGTGTGCAATTGCCACTTGTCTATATTAGCTTTCAATGATATAGCGGCTTAAGTGCAAGAAGCCATTAAGTCGACATTAGATTGCCGGGGACCGGTGGCGGCGGCGGCGAGACGACCCGCTCGCCGGGAGCTAGCGTTTGATTAGCTTGTTACTCCGAGTATTTGCTCTGGTTTTCGCGGCGTGTCTTATCTATGCAAGACCGTCGCGTCCCATATCATCTCACAAGAGCAAGACATACGTGATACGAATCTGCGCTGATGCCAGATAGCTTTTGTTTACATAACCCCCTTATGAGAATCTGGTTCTTTCTGCAAAAGTAATAATAAACTCATTTATGTCTCTGTCGTGCCCTACAATTAACATTGAGGTAGTATCTTGCCAATAATTGCTCTGCAAATTATGGAGTCGCGAAAAGTACTGCGGACGAAGTTGAAAGGTTAACTGGGTTATTGTGATGGTTTGTATCGATTGTGGAGACTCGTGACGGAGATGTCCTCCAGTCCTCGCTAGGCGAGGCGCGAGGCACGAGACGCGAGGTTGCGGGAGAGGGCTGCGCTGCGCCCGCGCCGGCCTCGATGTGCCGCCGCCTTTTATGGCGCTGGCGGCCGACGGGCTCCGCGCCGACTTGCGACAGGCCAGGTATTTTAGGCTCTGGCCCTAAATTGTTTACGTGCAACTCGCATGCGTTTAATTCCATTTAAAATGTCATGGCGCTACTTAACAAGTGTTACACTTGCATTTAATATTGCAACCTGCCGCCGAGATTTTAATTAATCACTTCTGATTATAGTTAAACGTTTTCAAACGACACATTTCAATCATGACAGACATATTTGTTGCGTACAGAAATAAGATTCCGTAGTAGGTTTAGGAAAAATACGAAGGCCAAATTCCTAAAGGCAAATCAACTATCACACAAAAACAGTTTTAATGACATTGCCAAAAATGTCACCGATCTCCAGACTAGGTCGAACAATCGAAGCGTCAGGAGATACAGGAGCGATGGGTTATTATGTAGCCCAATAAGGGTGTCGAGAGCATTCCCCGGACTGGTCCAAAGGACGCCGCCGAGGACGGCGCGCAAGCACAAGAACCCGCCGAATACTGGTCGCGGTTATTTAAGGAACAGGCAGTTCTGCGAAACCACGCACGCGATGCGCGTAGTTATCGTAATTTGGACGCTTTTGACTTTTTTGCCGTTTTCTCGAAACTTGCTCTGACTTGGAGAATCCGGACGAAAAAATTTCTCGAACTGATTTGTTATTCACGAAGCAACTGAATAAGAATCGTGTTGATTGGAAATTGAAATAAATTCACACGAACGTTACTTCACACGTCGTTAGTGAAATAGCTATACATCGTTTAAATGTTTCAGTGTTATGAAACTTTGTTGAACCAAAATACCGCGGTGTTTAAACTGTGACAGTGTGACACGTTCTGTTTACGTTACCTACATTCAGAGGTAGATTACTTTCTTCGGACCAACACAAATATCTTCAGCAGGTAGGTAAGAAACACCACATAAAGTATTAAAAGTTCGATAACCAAAACAGAACCGCGCACTTATCGCTTTATCGAAACATTATCAGCACCGATAAAGGAACTGTACAAAGTGTGGATATCTACGAATCGGACGAGATAAGCCTGATACAGGTAAAACGCTTGGACTGTGAACACTCCATATATCGCAATGCAACATGAATAAGGGCGCGTTTAAACAATTGTTCTAAACGATATTATTATGCAGTGAAATACTTAGACTAGATTCATTTGATGACCACTTATATACAAAAGTAGTATCTACCGAGCAAATTCGTTATCAAATGTGGAAACTGGCGGCAAACAGAGTTGCCTCAAATGAATATTCAGCCGCCAATATCCCGGTCAGTTTCGTACAGTAACTACGACACGAGACTTAATACCGCAACAATTACCAATATTACCATAACCAGTAATAACAGTCCGAGCGATTGCTAAACGAACATGCACATAACACGCACAGGACATTGAGCCAATAATATAATGCTTAATGCTCGGAGCCGATGCTCGATCCATTATCGTTATGGAGCCAGCTAAGATGCAGACAATGTACTTACGATAAGCATACTGCCTCAGGATAACCTAGTTAGCAGAGAGGCTTCTTATGTTCGTATGCACCGTCTAAAGTGCCCTTAACATTGTCTAGACGCAATAAAAGTAAACTTAAAATAAAATTCTCTATTTTTATGTACTCCTGAATAAGAAAATGAGATAACTTGCTTTACTTTGCTTTTTTTTGCAAAAGACACTCACTTATACTGTTGAATGTATTCGATGAAGTTACAAAGGATTCTATAAAAGCTTGTTGTTTACAGCTTTACGAATAAGCACCGAGACACCGAGAAGTTTAAGTGCAATTACTTCCATAATGACGTAAGAGTGGGAGTTAACGCTAAAACAATAAGGTAGTGGAGTTCATTTACAGTCTTTTAAAGTTATGAACCAGCTTATCTAAACTGCGATTAACTTATATCCGCATCGTATTTTTGTTAACGGACCTTTATGAGTATGTTTATGTAATTGTTTGATTACTCAATGAGAAGGTAAGTGTGGGAATCGGGTCCATATTGGCTCACCTAAAGTTCTTTACCCGAAATTGTTCTTCCTAACGATTTGTAATCCGAATGATCACTCTTCCTAAAATTTTTCATCCTAAAGTTTTCATTCATACTATTTGTAGTGCTACCGGCGATGTTCATAACACTCATGTTTCCGAAAATTGTAATTCTATCATTATTGTAAATATATTTAAACTCCTACTGTTTTTTATCTTAACGCTTTTATTCCTAAACATAATTACCATAATATTTTCACACACACAACTGTTTAGAATGATTAATTAAGGTCGTTTCACTGATTTTTGTCTTAAATGAATGAAATTCAGTTCACAGTGTCGTCTTGGGGGCACTATGAAAAAAATACTTAGAAAAATTTCGCGACCAATTTCAAGGTAGTTCGTTGTTGGTCACAGTTCTAACCTAACCTAACCTATGGATATCTTTGCATAGTATATAATACTGATTATCTATCTAAATAAAAAGAGAAGTCCTGACTGACTGACTGACTGACTCATCAACGCGCAAATGCTGAAATTTTGCACAGTTCCCTTTATAATGTAGACAAGGAATAAGGAAGGATTTTTCGAAATTCAACTCCTAAGGGAGTTAAATAGGGGATGAAAGTTTGTATGGAAAGTCGTATTTATCACGCGGGCGAAGCCGCTGGCAAAAGCTAGTTATGAATAAAAAGAAATCTAAACAAAAAAGATAATATGACTTTGAATAATAGTGTAAAAGATGGTTATGTTGAGAAAATATAGGAAAACAAATAAAAGGTATGTTTATTGCTACTGACATTATGAAGTTGAATGCTTCGGAATATGAACATTAGAGACAAAGTAGTTAGGAATTGTGATTGTTAGGATGAAAAATGTTAGGAAGAACATTTTCGGATTTCCAATTACCTATCGGAGTTGAAAATTTAGGTGAAATTTGGCGCACCCGTGGGAATCAACCATATTCTGATTATAATTGTTGATAATAACAGGACAATCATCAAAACATGATCAGTGTCAACTATGCCATGGTGTCAATCTTCATTATGCATGATTTAACCCGATTCAAGGTAACCTGAGCCACACAATGCTCATTGACTTGGCATAGGGGAGAGTCGTACAGTACCGGCCGGCATCCAGTACCGGCCAGTTAGAGTTTCCAGCATTCTATAAGTGATGGCGCTGATCTGAATTTTGCCATTAAAAGAATGCGTTCTTACAAGCTTAAGCCCCGCGCGGTGGCTTCCTGTCGCGACACGTTTACTGACAGCACGGCGTGCTGTCAGTAAACGTGTCGCGAACACAAATCGGCGTGCTGAGCACGCCGATTTGTGTTGCGCATGATGACCGCACGCTACACAACTAAAGTTCAGTGGTTGATTACAGTAGTTTTTTGAACGATTTCAAAATAAGTTAAACCTGGTATGTATTGATTACTTATATAGCTATTATAAAATATGTTCAATTTCACTATTCATTTGTATATTAGTATTTTCAAAGTCCGCATATAAAAAAAAAATCGTTTCCTACAGTACCGGCCACAAAATTGTCCTCCAGTACCGTCAGGTATAATGTAGATTTATTTTTAAAAGTTTTTATTTTATTTTATTTTTTTTTTACAGCAAAGGGTGTCAGCGATAAAGGAAAAAATAAGAAAAAAAATACCGGAGTCCTCCTCATAAACCGAGCGAGGAAGAAACAATTTGTCCTTTGTGCCTCCCATCCCATCATCTTCATGAGATTCACTCATGAAGATGATGGTATTCATTGTGGAAACTGCAAGGTTCGGGCCCATGAGGCTTGTGCAAATATATCAGAGCTAAAAAATCAATACACTTGTGATTTTTGTTTGGTATAAATGATCATGTTTATGCTGGCCGGTAGGTACTGGATGCCAATTTTCTTTGAGTTGATTTTCCATACTCTTCGTATTTTATTAATAAAGTTGATATTTTCTAAATATAATAGTATTTTATTGTTTTTATTTACAGCACTTGAATGCCTTAACACATTTTAGCAGATATTTAACACACAACCTGAGGGCTTTTTATTTTATCCTGCATAAACCTTAACGTGACGGTACTGTACGACTCTCCCCTACAGGCCAAGCTATCAATATGAAGAAAACAATTTATAGGTCATAAACTCCATAACGATACATAAAAAATAACGTCATCGATAAACAGCTTAGATTTTAGAAAAAATATGACCAACAAATGTGATTGTATTCTAATAGCCAATACTGAAGTTCGTCGTGTCAAAAATATCTTTCCCATAAAAGCTCATGGAAGAACATTCTTGCACAGTGCAAAGTCACGGGTTTCGACGCTTACCTTTTTGTCCAAGAGAGCTTTTACGCGACCCTAGCTGCCATATACAGCATACAGAAAATGACCAAGCTGCCACACGGTCACACGGCACACAATAAACTGTGAATTATTCTACATAAAGATTTTATTATTATCGTAAAACCTTTTACTAAAGTTATACTTTCAATAAATGCAACTAGTTCTTTTGTTGCCGTTGAAACGTCGTAATAAACCCGAAATGATTGTCGTAATAACATTCATTTCTTTTCTAAATTCTTGACAGTATGTACGGCAATGTTTGAACGCTTTTGATTATTTAATATTTATAAGGACTTATAATAGAAGTAATGAGGTTGTCTGTCTGTCTCAGAGCTGACTGTACATAAAGGTAGAGCGGCCTACAGATAAACGTCGCAGTCGCTTCTTAGAACCTGTGAGTCACGTTAGAGCCATGCAAGTTTCTGTTAGATTGTACCTACACGGACATCGAACCGACTATCTAGAGGTGTGACCTTATTTGCTTAGCGCCAAATGACGAAATTCTTTCAAGTACATAATTACTGTTTTTTGTGAAGTGTGAGTTGTGACAGTTTCTTCATCGTTTGTCATAACGACCGTCTCACATTAACGAGACCAAGCAGTTTAACTAAACTTGCTTGTTTAAGGAAAGTAGGACTAGCTATTCGTACATCCACTTCCCGTTTTTCTAATTATACATTGCATTTAGTTCGAGAAAACTAGCTTAATGGCCGTAAGACCTGTTTCAGCACAAAATACTCGCTATATTTCTACCTAAGTTAGTGCTACGGCATCTGAAAGCGGCGCGAACTAAAGAAATGTGAAAATAGTGGCCCAAAATAGCCGTCTCCAACCTTGCACCCGCCGGTGGATCAATAGAGCCTTGAACTTAGCGTCGCACGCCGAACTTAACGCAGCCAAATGGAGCCCAACACGATTTTACTTACTGTTACTATAACTAAGCCTTTGACATACATAATAATATCTTTTAGCGATAGCTTTTTTATGATCGAACTTTACTCATACTTGCCTACTTTACGTATCAACAGTTTATCTACTATTTATTCAGACGCCTTTCGCAGGTGTTTGTTTTGTAGAAATTAACATGAAATCATTGTGATGATTTATAGTAAAACCAAGCTCTCTCTTTTAACGAATTCTCCGCCTACGACTACTTCGAGGACATGCTTTTAATCTTCAATACAATGACGCTACATAATAATCATAAACTTATCATAGATCTTCTTAGAAACATTTGTAGAAGCCTTAAGTATCTGAGATCTTAATTATTAGTTTTAATCTTAGTCGTTTCGGCTCGATACATGTGCCATACAAATTAATTGGAATGGTCACGCTCACCGCTTGTCAATATCAATATAAATTGTTCGCCCACATCCTGTCTCCTGCCTCGATGTGTTTGTTTTAGATGTAGACATAGAGAATGATTAACTTTGGCAATAATTTTGTCTATTTTTCCTGTTCATCTTGAAAGCATTCGTCGAAAAAATACTAATTTGCATTAGCTAGAGTCTAAAGTGTTGTGATTTTGCATAGCTTTGGATCGCTTTGATGCCGCCCGGTTCCGGCTCTCAGCCTGAAATATTCAGTTTGCCTTGGCTGTGTCCGGAGTTACAGCGGTAAGTACCTGTGTATCTACAGAGCTCTGAGATAAAAATGTTTAAAACATTTGACGGCAAATAATTATTTTTTACGTTTATTTTCCACTTACAGGTACAGTTTTCCGATGCTGCATCTCTACAGCATCATTTTCACCTGTTATTCCCAATGTCCCAGTTTGGTCTCCAATGTTGGATGCTGTTGATTGGTTGTGCGGTCAATAACCAATCTAATGGGTTGGGCTGTAACGTCATTCTCACTTGAACCACAACCGCCCGCATAGATCCACCTCGGGAGCTCGGGCCCAATTCCGCTAACAGTCACCGTCAAGTTTACGATCAAACAGACGGTTCGCGATGTACTCGAGTTCTGTGACATACTCGTAGTATATAGGCAGGTACGTAGGTACAAAACCGTTAGATGTACGGTCAGCGACAAAAGTCGATTAACACTCCACATTATTTATCTAAGGAGGAGATGAAATGAGCGTAATAATAATTATGTGAGTTGTGAGTCGCGTAATTCGGTTACCTACATAAATAAAAAGTTTGGACTCATTTTGCGTTGTAGATATGAACCGAAAATAGCGTAAATTAGGTACACGACTCAATGAGTCTCACAACTCACAGAATTAGATAGGTACGCGTACGCCCGTCTGGCCTCAGCCTTAGCGGCTTCACCCGCTACAACTCGAAATCCCACGGGAAGATAAAATCGGGGTAAAAATCCTATGTGTTAATCCAGGTTATAAACTATCTGTGTAAGTACCAAATTTTATCCAAATCCGTTCAGTTGTTTTTGCGTAAAGAAGTAACAAACATACACACTTACACACAAGCTTTCACCTTTATAATTTTAGTGTGATAGGTAAGCTTTGCATTTTAAAACCTAACAATTCATATTCTTTTAATTTAAGTCTTTTTTTGTAGGGTACTTAAATATTTAACTCAATAATTAAACGACTTTTGTCGCTGACTGTATACTCACACATGCGTGATCCGATCACGTTTTTAGAATTGCATATATTGATACATATTTTTAGATTCTTCGAAGGAGCTCTACAAGTCTACGACCTGTCTTATTATATGATCGTGAGAGTTGGAAGCATGACATTGTGTTGTGACTACTGAAAAACAGGCAGAAATCAGTAGGTAGGTACCTATATTTTAATCACACTAATAAATAAATGTGAAAGTTTGTGAGGATGAATGGATGTTTGTTAATCTTTCACGCAAAAACTACTGAACGGATTTGAATGTTGACTTAGGATAATTTTTATTGCGGTAGTACGTTTCCGTTCGACAATTACCGAACACCACGCAGGCGAAGCCGCGGGAGGCCTTGTACAGACAAGACTTGCGGAACTTTAGGCAATTTCTATGTTTGTGTGCAGCGATAACACCGACGAACGCACACACGGGCATTTCGAGCGTTGAACTACGGTTGAAAAATTTGATCATTTAGACGATTATTATTTTAGGTGACATAATTTTATAGTAAGTAAGTACACGCGTACGGCTTTGAAAAAAAGTCTGGAATGTGTGTTGTGTGTATAGGTACAGTATATCAATCAACATAAAAATGGTTCAATTAGGTGTTAGATGAATTAAAATAAAAAATTATGATATCTACTATTTTAATCACAGATTTTAATATTTGCTGTAAATTGGTTGTGAAAGCACTTTAACACGTCAAAAATAAATAATGTTTCCGTCTCTTTTTAACCGACTTCTAAAAAGGAAGTAGGTTCTCTATTCGTATGTTTTTTTTAAGTGTGTCTGCGCATATCTCCGACAAGTGTGGACCGATTTTCAAAATTATTTTTTTGTTTGGAAAGGTATACTCCCAAGGTAATCCCATTGTCACCAAGTCAGTTTCTGATGATGGGAACTCTGAGAAATTGAGGGTAACCCTCGAATATCATAGGCGCACGTAACGTTTTCCATACATTTACAGAAGCTGTTCAAGTATTTGCGTCTGATAATCATAATTTCATGTGGCTGCGCTGATGACGGAAGGTGCAACTCCTCAACGGTCAGGACTTAAAAGAAAATTCCTTCAAAATTACACGTACTTATGGATCGATAGTTGTATTCTTTCAGGCTATTAGGTTGAACTGATGATAGACGGTAAATCTCATTAACCGACTTAAAAAAAAGGAGGTTCTCAATTCGTCGGCTAGGAAAATTTTAGGTTTCTCCGTCATGGGTGTCGTTTTCATGGTTTTTGGGGTCGCTGATTACGAAAATGAGGTCAAAATGAAAATCCAAGATGGCGGTCAGGAATTTTTTTGGTTTTCCGTCATGGGTGTCGTTTTCATGGTTTTTGGGGTCGCTGATTATGAAAATGAGGTCAAAATGAAAATCAAGATGGCGCCGACGAAAATTTTTGGTTTTTCCGTCATGGGTGTCGTTTTCATGGCTATAGGGGTCGCTGATTACGAAAATGAGGTCAAAATGAAAATCCAAGATGGCGGTCAGGTTTTTTTTTGGTTTTCCGTCATGGGTGTCGTTTTCATGGTTTTTGGGGTCGCTGATTACGAAAATGAGGTCAAAATGAAAATCAAGATGGCGCCGACGAAAATTTTTGGTTTTTCCGTCATGGGTGTCGTTTTCATGGCTATAGGGGTCGCTGATTACGAAAATGAGGTCAAAATGAAAATCCAAGATGGCGGTCAGGAAGTTTTTTGGTTTTTCCGTCATAAGTGTTGTTTTCATGGTTTTTGGGATAGCTGATTACGAAAATGAGGTCAAAATGAAAATTCAAGATGGCGGTCAGGAATTTTTTTGGTTTTTCCGTCATTGGTGTCGTTTTCATAGTTTTTGGGGTCGCTGATTACGAAAATGAAGCCAAAATGAAAATCCAAGATGGCGGCCAGGAACATTTTTGGTTTTTCCGACATGGGTGTCGTTTTCATGGTTTTCGGGGTCGCTGATTACGAAAATGAAGCCAAAATGAAAATCCAAGATGGTTGCCAGGATTTCTTTTTGTTTTTCCGTCATGGGTGTCGTATTCATGGTTTTTTGGGTCGCTGATTACGAAAATGAGGTCAAAATGAAAATCCAAGATGGTGGCCAGGTTTGTCCGTCATGGGTGTCGTTTTGATGGTTTTCGGGGTCGCTGATTACGAAAATGAAGCCAAAATGAAAATCCAAGATGGCGGCCAGGAAAATTTTTGGTTTTTCCGTCATGGGTGTCGTTTTTATGGTTTTCGGGGTCGTTGATAACAAAAATGAAGCCAAAATGAAAATCCAAGATGGCGTCCAGGAAAATTTTTGGTTTTTCCGTCATGGGTGTCGTTTTCATTGTTTTTGAGGTCGCTAATTACGAAAATGAGACCAAAATTAAAATCCTAAATGGCGGCTAGGAAAATTTTAGGTTTTTCCGTCATGGGTGTCGTTTTCATGGTTTTTGGGGTCACCGACTACGAAAATAAGGTCAAAATGAAAATCCAAGATGATGCTGACGAAATTTTTAGTTTTTCCGTCATGGGTGTCGTTTTCATGGTTTTCGGGGTCGCTGATTACGAAAATGAGGTCAAAATGAAAATCAAGATGGCGCCGACGAAAATTTTTGGTTTTTCCGTCATGGGTGTCGTTTTCATGGCTATAGGGGTCGCTGATTACGAAAATGAGGTCAAAATGAAAATCCAAGATGGCGGTCAGGTTTTTTTTTGGTTTTCCGTCATGGGTGTCGTTTTCATGGTTTTTGGGGTCGCTGATTATGAAAATGAGGTCAAAATGAAAATCAAGATGGCGCCGACGAAAATTTTTGGTTTTTCCGTCATGGGTGTCGTTTTCATGGCTATAGGGGTCGCTGATTACGAAAATGAGGTCAAATGAAAATCCAAGATGGTGGCCAGGTTTGTCCGTCATGGGTGTCGTTTTGATGGTTTTCGGGGTCGCTGATTACGAAAATGAAGCCAAAATGAAAATCCAAGATGGCGGCCAGGAAAATTTTTGGTTTTTCCGTCATGGGTGTCGTTTTTATGGTTTTCGGGGTCGTTGATAACAAAAATGAAGCCAAAATGAAAATCCAAGATGGCGGCCAGGAAAATTTTTGGTTTTTCCGTCATGGGTGTCGTTTTCATTGTTTTTGAGGTCGCTAATTACGAAAATGAGACCAAAATTAAAATCCTAAATGGCGGCTAGGAAAATTTTAGGTTTTTCCGTCATGGGTGTCGTTTTCATGGTTTTTGGGGTTACCGACTACGAAAATAAGGTCAAAATGAAAATCCAAGATGATGCTGACGAAATTTTTAGTTTTTCCGTCATGGGTGTCGTTTTCATGGTTTTCGGGGTCGCTGATTACGAAAATGAGCTCAAAATTTAGTAATACATAAAATGGGTTTGTTAAACATAAAATCGAAATCAATATTAATAAGTTATACGAGACAAAATGTAAAATAACTGTCATGAAAAGAAAAACATAGAATTATAGGCATTGTCATTCAAATAGTCCGTTAGCCGTTATCACGTTTCCACCGGGCACCACGTGGAGGTGGACTGACACCCAGCGTTTTTTTTTGGTTGTTGTTTTTCATTGATTTTTATACACAATGTTCAAATCAGATTTTAAGTATTATACGTGATGATGAAGGGAAAAAAATATTTGATTTTTTGTTATGTTTTGTGTTTGTTTTGGTTGTTTTTTTTTCCATTGATTTTTAAACACAATGTTCAAATCAGATTTTAAGTATTATACATGATGAAGGAAAAAAAAAACATGATTTTTTGTTAGGTTTTGTGCTTTCGAGGTCAAGAATCTCGATCACGCCTGAAGGAATGCTGGCTTATTTTGTAAAAACAAAGGTCATTGGCCGTATGCAGCATGTAGACTTTGACCCCAGATAGATATGATTATTTCTTTTAAATTTTTATACTTTTTAGTTTTTTACGTTTAATCATTTTGTTTGTTTCGTTTTGTTTTAATGTATTTTTTTAATCAAATTTGTTGGAATTCAAAATTATGAGCAATGGCCGGTAAGTAATCTGGGAGTGGTCTCTCCTCAAATGATTCAACTAAATCTTTCAATCTTGCTGATGTTTGCCTATATCTTGGCTGACTAGTTGTGTGTGATCCACGAGACAAAATTTGCTCCAGTTTCAGCTCTGTCAGGCTTTGCTGCCGACGAAGTTCATCCAAAAACTTCCATGTAGATGGGTGATGAGCCGTTAGAAGTGACGAGAATCCCCTGTGAAAGCCTTCAACGGAGTTGTTCGTTCGAGGAATTTCCTGAAGAAATGCATCAAAAGTATTCCACAGATCAATAGGAAATCTAGGAGCTCACCTGCCCCGTCTTTCCAACCTTCCGATCCAGTTATCTTCAAAATAATCAACGACTTGTCGGAGGAGGCCAGAATGCACAATATAAAACTGAGATTCGAGCAGTTCGTCAAAAGCGTTGATAACTTGTTCTGATGGAACATACGCTAAAGCACATAATTGGCGAATATGCAATGCGTAATCAGGGGTGTGTAGTGTACTCAGTTTTAATAAACAAAAAATCAAATATTTTCTTCCCTTCATCACGTATAATACTTAAAATCTGATTTGAACATTGTGTCTAAAAATCAATGAAAAAAAACAACCAAAAGAAAAACACTGGGTGTCAGTCCACCTCCACGTGGTGCCCGGTGGAAACGTGATAAAGGCTAACGGACTATTTGAATGACAATGCCTATAATTCCATTTTTTTCCTGTTCATGTTAATTAACATTTTGTCTAGTATCACTAAATTAATATTAATTTCGATTTCATGTTTAACAAACCCGTTTTATGTATTACTAAATTTTGAGCTCATTTTCGTGATAAGCGACCCCGAAAACCATGAAAACGACACCCATGACGGAAAAACCAAAAATTTCGTCGGCGCCATCTTGGATTTTCATTTTGACCTTATTTTCGTAGTCGGCGACCCCAAAAACCATGAAAACGACACCCATGACGGAAAAACCAAAAATTTCGTCGGCGCCATCTTGGATTTTCATTTTGACCTTATTTTCGTAGTCGGCGACCCCAAAAACCATGAAAACGACACCCATGACGGAAAAACCAAAAATTTCGTCGGCGCCATCTTGGATTTTCATTTTGACCTTATTTTCGTAGTCGGCGACCCCAAAACCCATGAAAACGACACCCATGACGGAAAAACTAAAAAATTTCCTGGCCGCCATCTTGGATTTTCATTTTGGCTTCATTTTCGTAATCAGCGACCCCGAAAACCATGAAAACGACACCCATGACGGAAAAACCAAAAATTTTCGTCGGCGCCATATTGATTTTCATTTTGACCTTATTTTCGTAATCAGCGACCTCAAAAACCATCAAAACGACACCCATGACGGACAAACCAAAAAATTTCCTGGCTGCCATCTTGGATTTTCATTTTGACCTCATTTTCGTAATCAGCGACCCCAAAAACCATCCAAACGACACCCATGACGGAAAAACCAAAAATTTTCCTGGCCGCCATCTTGAATTTTCATTTTGACCTCATTTTCGTAATCAGCGACCCCAAAAACCATCAAAACGACACCCATGACGGACAAACCAAAAAATTTCCTGGCTGCCATCTTGGATTTTCATTTTGACCTCATGTTCGTAATCAGCGACCCCAAAAACCATGAAAATGACACCCATGACGGAAAAACCAAAAATTTTCATGGCCGCCATCTTGAATTTTCATTTTAACCTCATTTTCGTAATCAGCGACCCCAAAAAACATGAAAACGACACCCATGACGGAAAACCAAAAAAAATCCTGACCGCCATCTTGAATTTTCATTTTGACCTCATTTTCGTAATCAGCGACCCCAAAAACCATGAAAACGACACCCATGACGGAAAAACCTAAAATTTTCCTAGCTGACGAATTGAGAACCTCCTTTTTTTTAAGTCGGTTAATGAGATGTACCGTCTATCATCAGTTCAACCTAATAGCCTGAAAGAATACAACTATCGATCCATAAGTACGTATAATTTTGAAGGAATTTTCTTTCAAGTCCTGACCGTTGAGGAGTTGCACCTTCCGTCATCAGCGCAGCCTCATGAATTTATGATTATCAGACGCAAATACTTGAACAGCTTCTGAAAATGTATGGAAAACGTTATGTGCGCCTATGACATTCGAGGGTTGCCCTCAATTTCTCAGAGTTCCCATCATCAGAAACTGACTTGGTGACAATGGGACCACCTCGGGAGTATACCCTTTCCAAGACAAAAAGAATTTTGAAAATCAGTCCACAATTGACGGAGATATTCGCGGACATACAAACACGAATAGAGAACCTCCTCTTTTTTGGAGGTCGGTTAAAAATATATATCGAAGTACAATCGACAATAACAATCGATCTTGAAATTCGAATTCGATTTGAAGATGAAAAAAATTTTAGCAATCTTTACAAACTAGCAAAAAAAACATGTTTGATCAAAATTAATAAGTGTATCAAATTGTGGTAATCGGCTTACAATCTTGAAAATATGTTTACGAAAAACACGGGAGCGTTTGTGACACAAAGCGATACGTCCGTCCCTTGGCAGTGGCCGATTCGTACTGGCGAGATAGAGTTTGCGCGGTCGATAATATAGTTAACTTTGGATTCAATTTACGAAATGAAATTATAGTTTATTGATAAAATAAAAATACGATTCTATTAGAAGGTTACCTTAAAATTAATACGTAGTTTTTAAATTTTCTCTAAAGTGATTCTAAGGTATAGAAAAAAAATCTTAAATGTCGAGACATTTTGTAAAAATTGCGAAGTTTTAACATTTTTTTTCTGCTATTTTTTGTATCGAAGTCGAAAATGTGACTCCTTGGTACACCAGTAGACCATATGGTGATGTTATTTATATTTTTTTTAATGTTTAGAATCGTTTGTAGTGTTATGTTCGGCTAAGCCAAACGTGACTCGATCGGTATTTTTGCGGAAAAGGGCTTTTGAATACGGGTGATTGCCATTAATATAAACATTATTTTGAAAATTCTTGTTCACTATTCACCAGAAAAAGAACTCGTCTCTTATAATAGCCAAAAGGAAGCTTCAAATTCTTCATAGATTTCCCACACGAACCGATCAAAATTGATCAAAATGAGATGATTTCGTGGAAGGAGCCTTAAGCTAGTAAGTAGTAAATATATATTTACCGGTTGATTGACAGTTTGACACCATTATGGTTTTTAAACAAAAGTGTATTATGTAGTTGAATTTATAGACACTGACTATGTAGGTATTTGTAATAATCTACTAATTAAATTAAAATTAAGGGATGATCTACCAGTACCAAATTATCATTCTTACTAATATATAATAACAATTCTGTTTTTGGAAGCACGGTAGTGAAGAGGTCCAAGTTCGAAGCCTACAAAATGGTTGATTGCTAACTAGATTATTTAATCGATAGACTCGATATTTCATTGTAAATAAATGCTATGACGTTAGAATATAAATAAGGCACAATGTTTTACATAATCAAAATGTCATTGTATCCTTGCATAATAGTTATTTTTAGACTTCACGGAGACGGGACTAAATCGATGTTTGTGCGTAAGCATCAGTGATTTGTGCGTAAGCATCAGTGATTTGTGCGAAACTCTCTTGATAAGAAGAAGTTGAACGGTTTGCACAGAAGATACGTCCTATCGCCTGTCACGATCAGTCACGCTGTTTACGTTACGTTCTAGAGCTACGCAACGAAAAAAATCGACTGCCTAATCTTTCGGTATCAGCTGAAAACCCACAATGCCGACGTGTAAATATCCACGTATTTTATCAAAATAAATTAAATATCAAGTAACACTATTACGCCTTTTTGGCATAATAAAATTGATGCTTGTTTGTTCAATCAAGCAGACCCTGAAAATGTGCAACAATCGATATATTGTTGATATGAACACGATTATGTTAGTATTTTATGTACCTACTTATGTCTGTAAGTGTTATCAATATAAGTAACGAGATATACCTGCACACTACTTGATATATATATTTATATTTGCTAGGTACCTACCAGTTGTATCAGAGATGTCAAGTGGATGGAGTGTGTATTTATTTTTCTACCTATTCATGTTTTCATAATAAACAAGCAGTTATGAGCTAAGTTGCTGTAGAGAAAGATTTTTATCAAAAATACTTACCTAGTCAATCGTGAAAACCGTTCTCTCCTAAGCGACCTTTAAACCACCAACTAAAATCTCAATTTGAAACAATTTTCTCCTCGAATTTATGTAATGCACATGGGTCCATATTGGCTCACCTAAAGTTCTTTACCCGAAATTGTTCTTCCTAACGATTTGTAATCCGAATGATCACTCTTCCTAAAATTTTTCATCCTAAAGTTTTCATTCATAGGTACTATTTGTAGTGCTACCGACGATGTTCATAACACTCATGTTTCCGAAAATTGTAATTCATAATACCATTAGTGTAAATATATTTAAACTCCTACTGTTTTTTATCCTAACGCTTTTATTCCTAAACATAATTACCATAATATTTTCACTCATACAACTGTTTAGAATGATTAAAGGTCGTTTCACTGATTTTTGTCTTGAAATGAAATAAATGAATGAAATTCAGGTCAGTGTCGTCTTGGGGGCACTATAAAAAAAATACTTAGCCTAACCTATGGATATCTTTGCATAGTATATAAGGTCCCTTTAAAGTAGGTGGACAAATTTTAACCCAGCGTTTAGTAAGCCTAACTAAAGACATCTAAACGTCTTTTTCTTATATTTTTTTTTTTACTATTGTCCTTATTTTAGCGGTCTGCACCCAGGTTTCACCACATAGCACTGTATTTTGAGAGATAAGCATTCTTTTTCGCAAGGCAGCTGTGCCCCAAAACTCCGCTTGAATGATTTCTAAAATTTTGTCCACCTATTTTAATGGGACCTTTTATAATACTGATTATCTATCTATCTATACTTATAATAAATCTGTAGAGAGGTCAATTCTGTACATGATATATATTTTCAAAATAACTATCAGGGGGTAATTAGTGATCGATACTGATGCCAAAAATGCAATCAGTAAAATTTTTGTCTGTCTGTCTGTCTGTCTGTCTGTCCTCCTGTCTGTATGTTCCTTATAGAAACAAAAACTACTCGACGGATTTTAACGAAACTTGGTACAATTATTCTTCATACTCCTGGGGAGGTTATAGTATACTTTTCATCACGCTACAATCAATAGGAGCAGAGCAGTGAAGGGAAATGTTGGGAAAACGGGAGAAGTTGCTCCATTTTTTAAGCTTCCGTCGCGTGTGTAGCCTTAATGGTTAAAGCTACATAGAAATCATTTATGACGGAAATGTTCTACATAAAATTATCTAAAAAATATCCCACAACAGCATATGTCTATCTTTTATGGTTGACTCACAATAACACGTGTAACTCCCGATAGCTTAGCAGTTCGGAGCTTTCTGATTATATTTGTTTACTCTTACTTTTATAATACTCTCACTCATCCCTAATTAAAAGAAGTTAATATTATTACCTATTCAATAAAAAAAAGAATCATAGTAATCGGTACAGAAACATCAAACTGAACCAAATATGAAATACGCTAATAAGCTGCGCGTGAATACTGAATCATGCCATAAGGATTATTTTTGTGTAACGGGAGCGAGCTTCATTCAATATTTGGCTGTTGATGCGTTCAGCGTTCGACCTTATTGACAGACAATAATTGATATTAACAAACCGTGCTTATCAGCGCGACTTTTAGTCTTTAAATAGTTTATTTGAATTTCTTTTGTTGTTATTTTATAAAATAGGTATTAAGTAGTTATTTTGGTAGTGTTTAAATATTCGTTCAAATTACAAATTATTAATAGTTCGTATTTTATTTCTTTTTAGGGGAAGTAGTACGCATAGATTTTTAGATACCGATATGTAAGTTTTGGCTAATTTATAATCAATTTTATTTTTGTATTAAGTAGGTAAAAGCGTAGATACTTTTATTAATTATAGTAGTTAGGTATTTATTTTAAGTGACTACTAAATTAATAAGGCTCAAGGGCAGAATTTTCGTGTTGCTGGAGTAGATCTCGGTGTCAGTTGTTTCTCGCATGGTCAGTTATAATTATGTCGCTCTTTCCCGGGTTAGCAGTTCTAGAAATCTTTATGTTCACGTGCCGGACGGGTCAGCTTTCAACATAGTTTACCCGGAAGCTTTGGGCTGAAGTTTTACCTATAGAACGCTATAGGTACCTCATCATCAACAGCCTATTAATGTTCCCACTGCTGGGACACAGGCCTCCTCTCTTAGAGAGGGAATGGGCTATAATCTACCACGCGGGCCCAGTGCGGATTGGTAGATGTCACATGTCTTCGAATGTTTTGGTTCTAAGACATGCCGGTTTCCTCACGATGTTTTCCTTCACCGTTTTGAGAGCAGCGGTGATGAAATAAATTACACAAAGTAATGTGCCTGCCTGGGTTCGAACCCACGACCTACTGTTCGTAAGTCGGGGCCGCCACCACTGGGCCACCGCTGCTCCTATATAGGTACCTACTTAAGCCTCATGTGAAAGTGATCTAAACAATATTACCAATACATTAACTTAATAACATACAAGGAGTTACACGCTGACGGAGTCGCGGGCACAGCTATTAATAATAATATTCTGCGGTTCCTTTTTGCGATATTTTTCAACAGTATTGTGGATTGACATTATTGTATTTCCCTACTAAAATACGAAAATTAATCTGTCTGTTACATCAAAACCACTGAACCGTGAGGAAGGACATAATGGTATTTTTTTTACGAAAAACGACGGAAACGCGGATGAATAAAAAGTAATATAAACAAAAAAGATATGACTTTGAATAATAGTGTAAAAGATGGTTATGTTGAGAAAATATAGGAAAACAAATAATAGTGTACCTATGTTTATTGCTACTGACATTATGAAGTTGAATGCTTCGGTATTAAAACATTAGAGACAGAGTACCTAGTTAGGAATTGCGATTGTTAGGATGAAAAATGTTAGGAAGAACATTTTCGGATTTCCAATTATCGGAGTTGAAATTTTAGGTGAACTTTGGCGCACCCTATGCACATAACATAGCAAAATAATTGTTTACCTACTCTGCCTAAATAAAAGCGTACAAACTGTAAGGCATTTTTTTTTAATTTCTTTATTCAATGATCGCCAACGCACGGCCGCACACAGCACTGTTCCGGCACAGCACCGGCACAGCGCACGGCGGTAAGGTGGCAAGTCGCGAGGACTCGTGCTGGACTCACCTGCGTGGGCAGCACCGTCTCCCGGCCCAGGGGTATCGACATTTTGCTAGCGGCGCCGCCGGCCGCGCCCCGGCGCCCGCCCGCGCCACACCATCCACCGACCCGCCACCACGGGCCGCGCGCCCGCTCCCCGGCTCCCACCGACGCTCACCACAAACAAGAAAAACACTTTCCCGATAGCGCGATTTTTCACGACCTTACAGGATTCCAGCACTTCAGTTGCCTTGACGTATCTCGGAGACAATTCCACACATCACGAAAAAATTCTCATTCATACAAAGTATCACTTAATATAGGTACCTAACTAATTCGATGCATATGTAATAATCAGAATACGGCAGTGTTTAAAAGCGCGATAAAATTCACGCACCGGACTAGCAGCCACCCCGAGAGGCGCAAGCGTGCGACTGGCGCGCCGCCACCGGGCCGCGGCCGCCGCGCGCATCGGCCATAATACCCTCGCGCGCCACTCGGTGTGCTCGCGAACCAACCATAAGGGGTCGCGGCACAGCCTCCTTCATCTCAGGCGGTGCGCTCAGAATCCTTACGGAGTTACGGCTGATCACATGGACACGTGCCGCGAACACGGGCGTAGTGCGGTTATCGAGCGCGCGTACACATGCGCAGTGGGTAGCACTATCACTGTCGTGGCTCATTCATTTGTACAGGCGATACAGGTCTCGCCTCGAATAGCGCACACCTGAGCAAATATTATGGAACTGGACGACAATAGATCCGTTCGAAATGTACAATTACCGGAGCAAGGCAGGCAGTCTGGAGCCACGTTTGCCTCGTTATATGTTAGATTGGCGTAAAATTGTTGCAATTAAGAACGAGCTTTTGTAAACTAAGAAAATAAGTTCACCTTAATTTACATCATTGAGAAACTCAATTCAAAAAGTTATTAGGCAAAAGCTTTTGTAGGGAGTTTTTTTATGGATAAAAAGTGTCCACATCTTCAAAAACTTGGTGAAATTCGGAAACACTTCCGTGCACCCGGAAAAAATATTATTAATAAAAAACTTTTTTACAAAAAATAAAACCGACTTCGACAAAAAAAACACTCAAAAGTGAAAAATAAACATGAGAAGAAAAATCAGTTTCTGAAGTCGGTGACTTTTGTTTCTTTGATTTCATTTTTTTGTCACCGACTTCAGAAACTGATTTTTCTTCTCATGTTTATTTTTCACTTTTGAGTGTTTTTTTTGTCGAAGTCGGTTTTATTTTTTGTAAAAAAGTTTTTATTTTTCACTTTTTAGTGTTTCACATGTGCTTACCCCTTCACAACGTACCGGCGTGATGTTATGTTAGGAACTGGTGTAAACAATAGACAGACAATATGAGATTTCAGCAATCCCAGTCCATTTGCTATCATTTATTGAGGAGTTCCGTTGCCTATCTCCGAAGTTCTTCATCAGATCTTCACAAAATAGTTTTTATAACCTTTGTAGTGACTACAGGCGTGATATTATGTTGTGTGATGGCGTAAACAATGCTTAGATATGCTATAGCAACAATCGCGGTTAATCTGCTGTTATTTATTGAAGAGTTCCCCCGATTTCTACAAGATCCCATCATCAGATATTGAAATGGTGAAAATGGGACCACACGGGAAGCACCAGCTTTCAAATGAAAAAAGAATCATGAAAATCAGTTCACCCAGTCGCAAGTTATGAGTGAACAAACATAAAAAAAAAAAAAAAAAAAAAAAAAAAAAAAAAAAAAAAAAAAAAAAAATACAGACGAATTGATAACCTCCTCCTTTTTTTGGAAGTCGGTTAAAAATACACAAAAAGCTCTCAGTTTTCCGCGCGATGTTTCCATCATATAGCGTAATATTTTGGAAGGGTGCAGACGGTAAGGAGTGGACCTGCGTGGGCGCAGCTCGAGGCTGTATACCTACTCAATCGGTTCGCCCACTTTTCCTTTCTACTACGTTCACTGTTCCAGATTACGTCATTATCTATACTCTAGGTATCGGTGTTTAGTTGACTCCTCGTTACCTCGCGGCCGTGGGAGTAAGCAGGCGAATGCAAGATGTATCCTGCTGTATATGTAACAAAACCTAGCAAGTAGGCATTTCATTCATGGTTTGAACTTTACATAATCTTCGCGCTCTATTCTACCTGACAAGGTAGTGAAATAAGGTCTACATTTACCTCAGTGTTTTCAGGAAGTTCACTGATAATTACAGTAGGTATCGGAAAAATGTATGTTAGCTTTTTTAATTTTGCAGGGCGGGTGGGTTTGGGGGGGGAGGGTCGACCAATTCTCTATTTTTAAACATTGCAATTGTAACGTCCGTCGATATCTTGCAGGTTCATTTCTGTAAGGGTTCGTTGGAGATCTATGATCTAATTAAATACTCTGAACTGAGTTGTCGTGAAAAACACTAACTAAAAAACACTACGCCCGGCAGGGAAATCGAACCCAGAACCTGCTGACGCTTGCTGGCCGCTCAGTTATTTTAGCATTTTTGTTGCTTGGTATTATGTATCTACTTAAATACTATTCTGTTATGTGTTACTTATTTCAGTATAAGAATGGATACTTAGAAGTAAAGTAGTAGTAGTGGGTAGTTAAGGTTACGGCGGAATAATGATTCGTCTTGATGTGCTAGCGATGCTTCACTATGGCTGAATTAACTGAAGGACTTCGCTCGGGTAAATTCAAATAAATAAATAACCTATTCCTATTCATTTACCTAAGATCCCAAGGAGCTTACCTACATAACCTTCATGGGAAACCGGAACTACAGAAGATTAGATCTGTATTTATTATCTGGGTTGTGGAGGTCAGATAAGCTGTCGTTCCATGTAAAATACTTGTATTCAGCTGCATCCAGTTAGACTGGAAGCCGACCCCAATATAGTCAGGAAAAAAGTTAGGCAGATGATGATGAGATTTGTATTATTTAATTAACTACATTCTCTACATCTGAATGTAATGTAAAAGCTCTGCATGGCTTACTACACACACGTAGTAAACGGTTGAGTGAATTGATACTTAGTGCTAAAAAGTATACGAAAATAAATATTATAGAGCCAGCCACCAGAGCTTACGAGACAATACCTAACAAAAGAAAATACCTTACAATAAGTACAACTCACCTGTGCTGGCATTAGCAACACTGAGAAATTGACTCGATTTTCAAAATATTTCCCAAATTCCTATAAGTCTCCACTCCACCTGAATAGAAATTCTACGAGTGCCCATAAAATGTAACTTACCTGAACACCTCGCATTCCACCATCGTACATAGTCCATCTGCCATACGTAGTCATAGTAACACACTCCACAAATGTATCCCTGATTATATCCTTGCACAAATGCCACAGTGTAAACTGCATGCACTTTATTTAAAAAACCGTTGGTCATGAACGCGCCACGGACGCAAGCACAATACTGAATAGTGCCATGCTATGTGACACCGCGGCCTCGACAAATAAACTATTTAGTGCTTGATTAGCACAACGTGTGCAAATCGTTCGAAGTCGCCCGGACTCCTACAAATTGAAATTGATTGTCGGTTGCCGAGGCGCACTCATTGACGTGATTGAGTTGAATGGATGAAATGGGCCTTGCGAGGCAGTTTGTTACCATTAAGGAGCCAGAGATGCACCTCGATACATTGTGCTAAATAATAAGAGGTGCCGTGTCGACGGTGTCGAACACACATATTTTCACGTAGTTTGGTACCTACCTGTGTTTTGCTTTGTGTGCCAGACTGCCAGTGTTTTGTTATTAATTGGAGCAATAGGAATGTGTTACATAAATAAAGCGGGATAACTTTTGGGTACTCATGAAAGCTTTTGTAAACTAATAATTTTTATCTACATTCTCGCATGACGCATTATTAGTTTTATTAAATTCTTAAGTGGCAAGAAAAGTTGTGTTTTTAAAGAATTACTTGTTTCTAAACATTCCTACGAGTAAACCCAACCGAACATTTCCACTACCTGTTCAATCAATCAGGTCATCTTGCAATTTTGTCATCTTATTGCAGAAGGCTGTAAGTATTGGCTAACAATGATCGATAAATCAATCACTATACTACGCATAGATGAGTAACTATACGATTGTATCATGTCGTCTAAAACACCAAGTTAAAGGAACAAAGAAATAAAACATTTAAAGAAAAATATTTAGGACTAATTCTTAAGTATTTAATAGAGTAAAGTTTCAACTACAGCTAGTAACAAATAGTTGTATGATTTCATCGGTTGCTGCGACGATTCTGCCGCATATCTCTCTCGATCTCGTATTGCCGAACATCTGCGCGTTCCAAGAAATCGCGTTTGTCCAAATAACTGAAACAAAAGTAGGTACTAGATATAAACAAATGCAACAAACCTATCTTCGAACGAATCGTTTATTCGATCTTGTTTAGAGTTGACGTCATCTACATTCTATAAATTGTCTAGGTCCCGTGTGGTTGGATGCAAATTTTGCTTCTGAATAATCTAAATAAATGTGATGATTTTAGACGGGATTGTTTGTCAATGCATTTGCATATTATGGCTACTTTTTAAAGATGTTGCACAAAATTTTGTCAGACATGGCAGAGGAACCAAAATATAAAATTAAAACGATAATTTACAAATAACGAACTAATGATTTGGGACAAATATTCAAAAGCAAAAATGCTAATATTTCGTCGAAAATATAGTAATTTGAGGACTTATTAAGTTTTTTGTTTTTAGTCATAAATGGGTATTTCCATTAGGGTTGTGGGCTTTCCTGATCTGTATCTGTAGGGAGTCTTGATTTATGCGAGGCTAATGGCTTCTGTTTCAGGTCTATGGGCGCTACGATATGTGCGTATGTTTACCATAGATAGGTCTCATGATTTGAAGTATTTTTAGGACCTTTTCTGTATAATAGACTCAACAAGACACTAAACTTCTATAGCTTAAGCTATAAAAAATTTAGTGTCATGATATCCGAACATTTGGCGTTACTCAATTACACAGAGTTTTAGTTTTAGTGTTTTTATTTTTTTGTATCATTTTGAGATTTTGTTCCTATAGTTGTTATTAGGTTTATTTTATTTAGTAATTTTATTGTATTAATTAAATTATGCGACGTAAAGTGATGGCCTGAAACACAGGTTTAAATAAACCTAGATCGGGCAGGTCGCTATAATAATATAAAGATTACCACTAAATTACCACTTTTTGTAACTCTTAAATATATTTTAGTAGTAGTTTACTTATAAGCACTAATTATAACTTCGTATGTGAAGCAACACTGTGCCTAAATGTACACCTTATTGTATTATCTTTTTTTCTTAAATAAATTATTCTATTCTATTATTCTATTATCAATAACGCTTCAATCAATGCGCGACGTAAGCACGCGTACGGAGTAATTACCGCGATGTAAAAACACCACAACACACAGAAGTCAGAAATCAAATCATTTATTGCTGTGAAAATATCCATACAAGTTGCCTATAACATCACGGAGATATTTAAATCATGCCATAAGTAAAATAAACACACATAACATAACATCACGCCTATCCTGCCCGAAAGCACAGAATACATAATAGTACTACTTACAGAAGGGACACTCCCTTCCCCGCGCTCATATTAAATACCGCACCTCACCCCGCACTTCGAGGTAGTCGTCGCCGACTCTTGAGCAATGGCTCGCGCTCGTATTAGTCGTCGTTCGGTTTTCCGCGACGCAGACCGTTGCACTTTCCGCGCCATTTTTTAGGCTACGACAACCCTACTAGAGTTTACGCACACATTTGCACGTGCACGTCGTGCACAAACGTTATTTGTTTATGTAGTAGTAATAGGTAATTATTTTGCGGGCGTTGTATGGAGTGTCCGAGGTGTGCCGAAAGGTTAGGCAGAGGTGAACCTTATGGTACACCCTCATTTCGTCAGTTATGTTTAAATTCCATCTAATAGGGGGCGAGCTTATTGCAACCAACCGGGCACAAATCCAGACTTCGTGGCTGCTACTGAGAAATTTCTGATGGAAAACTCAACAACACTTAGCCGACCCGGGAATCGAACCCAGGACCTCATGCTCAGCAGTGGCCATTAGACAAAGGAGGCAGTAAAATAAGTAAACGTAGATAAATGAAATACGAATGAAACATACATATTACAGGCGTAATGTTATGTTATGTGTGAATGAAACATACCCATTTCTTCCTTTGTTGTGACTTTCAATTTCTTCTTCGATGCCTTCGTCTTGCTTGTAGGTAGACCAGTCGAGCTTCGATTTCTCCAGGGTGGACAATTTGTTCTTCTTGTTGAGCTGGCCAAGGACACCGGATAGGCCGCCTCCTCCTAAGCCAGGGCGCCCACGGGACGGCCCTTCCAGTTTGCTTACTGAAAGAGGTTTATGTTTGTAAAGTATAAGAAGCTCATTTACATATTTTGTTCAAATGGTTACATCACGCATGGCATATGGCAACCAGTTGTTTTATTCAAAATCAAAATTAGAATAAAGGATAGTGCTTTAAAAAACAAAATCCAACTTTCGCTCCAATCAAATTCAAATACATTTAGTGCAACTTGCAAAACTTGTTCTAAAATATACTTTGAAATACAAAAGTAGATGCAAAGCTTAGCGCTTTTAAAGTTTTAATGAAAATCGGTTGCCTGCAACTTGGCATTGTGCATAATTTTCAAGTTTTTCTTGGCAGAAGCTAGCTTTGCGTCGATGTTAGTTGCACCCAAGTTTGTTATAGAATAAGTTGCAGAATTGACGACTTGAATAATAGGGATGTTAACAAAATTTGTCTTTATTTAAAATTTCATTTATATGGTAGTTTATAACAATAAATAATTATTCTGATCTCTTTCAGAGATAAGTACACACATTTATATTATGTAAGTATAGGTATGTTTTTGAAGTGAAAACTTCTTTAGCGGCGCTGAGCACTTTTTTTGTATGGGTAAAAACTTTCAAACTCGCGTCAGGGTCACGTGATGCTGATCGAAAAAGCGTAAGATTTTTCGATCAGCATCACGTGACCCTGACGCGAGTTTGAAAGTTAATATTGAAGTTTTCACTTCTGCCGGCACTCCCGGAGTGCTACCTTTTTTAATGATATTTCTGTACACAAAAAATAAAACCATTCGTTTTTACCCATAACAATATCACATCGTTAAAATCTAATTAGTCCGTAAGATAGATTTCCAAAAAATATTGGTTACATATTTTTTCTTTTTTCACATAAACAAACAATGAAGACGATACAGTGCTTTGAAAACTCGTACGACGTCATATTCTACGACAATAGTATGACATTTCTTAGCGAGCAGTGACGTCACAACCTCCCACTCAAATCTTTGACGCGTTTTATCTTCGTCAATTTTTATTGATTTGATAAAACAAAAAATAACGTATCCAATATGTTTCGATAATCTAACAGACGGACTAATTAGAATCATATTTTTTTAGTCGGTAAACATCCCTATTGGAAAGATATTTATTATGTGAGTGTCAAGTACATGCGCAATAATGCGCATACAAGAGGTTTGCAAAAAACTTTAGAGAATTACTTGTGTGCCTACAAGTCTAGATATGGCTAGCGTTTTTACAACTAACGTAAAACTATAATCCGTACCTGTTGCAGGACTATCCGCTGTCTTAATCTTTTCCTTGATCTTATTATTCTCCACAACAATCGTTTCACCAGCAAACTCGAATATTCTTTTTTCTCTGGCTTGATCTTCACTTTTAGGTGCAACTTTTTTAGCTGTTTCTGTCTTATTTAAAGGTTTGGTGGTCTCAATACTAGAACTAGTAACTGTTGAGGTAGGTTTCGGTTTAGTATCAGTTCCATCTAAAAACATTGCCCATAAATCATCTTCTTTTTTCTTCTGTTCTTCAGGTACTTCCTCGGGTTCCTCTGGTTTAACTGGAGAATCTTCTTCGTCTGTTCCACCATTCCTTGTCTTGCGTTTCTTTGTACCTTTTGTTTCTTTAACTATTTTCCGTTTTTTCGCTTTCTTGTCTAGCTCTTTTTCGAACTGTAAATCTGTTTCCTCGTTCGCGGATTCCTCTTCTGACACTTTTTCAGGCTCACCGGGTACGTAATCTTCATCACTCTCACTGCCGGATGACGACATCTGAAACAAGAAGGAACATTATTAGCCATTAGGTACCACATGACTTTTGAATCAATAGAATGCTTATACTTCCCTAGGCTTGCCTTCGTGCGTGGAGGTGTATGAAAGAACCCTTTATAGATTGTTGAACATGTTGATGCTAACTTTCATGACAGTAAAACAGAGAATGTAGGGGGTGAATAGCGAGAAATCTTTGAAATGTATTTCAATGTTGGATACAAATAATTTTTAATTAAAAAGTTATTAGAATTATTGTAAGTAGGCATTCATGTAAAAACGTTAATCAAAATCGGTTCATCCATTCAAGAGCTATTTTGCCATGCCACAGACTAACGGAACACTTTATTTACTACTAACACTGGATTTTATAGTTGGGGTTGGGGGGTGAACAAAAAAATAGATATCATAAAGGCTACACACATTTCAAAAGGGTGGTTAAAATTAGCCTTTCAAAATTACGTCACGGTTCACTCCGAGTTAGAGAGAGCCTATAATTTGGACTTTTGGAAAGATCCTAGGACTTTTGCAATCTCAAAGATCTCCCAAAAAGAATCACAGTAAGACTTTTTGGTGCTAAAAGTTAAACAGCCTTGTTTGACAAATGACCTCAGGATATTGGGTTTATAAAAGTGTGTTTAGTGTTGCGACGACGGGCGCGAAATATCAAAGATATGAAACGCGCCTTTGCGTCCATAGTGTAGTGACTAATGCTTCTACCACACGCTCACACTTCACCACAGTCTTGCCTGCGCGATTACACGGTGCACACAGTACATCGCGCGTGTTGTTGGTAATGGTAATACAGTTTTACCAACCATACGCGATAGGTACTATGAAGTGTGAACCAAAAGTGTGGTGAAGCTTGAGCGTGTGGTAGGCCCATAAGGCGGAAGCCTAGCGCGACGGGAGTCGGGACTGAGCGGGACAACGCGCGTAGTTTTCAAACGTTCCCGTCCGCGCGTTCTGGCCGCACTACGAGCCTAGTCATAACGCGCGGGTAGCGGTGGTAACAAACCATTTCGGTCTTGTCGCTCGGCGTTCGAGTGTACTCAAAGAATTTTATAGGGTATAATCTCAGTTATTCATTTAAATTAAAAAATTCACCACATACTTCTCTATTTTTATTTTTTTCTTGCACACCATCTCTAGTGTTCAACACCTCCCATCTCAGGATCGGACTGTCTAGTAAAAATATCATATCCTCGTCCATAGTTTGCAAACCCTGAAATAAGTCGAACCGCTATAAGAGATCGCGCGTCACTGTGGCCACCGCACGCCACCGCTCGCCGCGCCCGCCTCAGGCCCCAGTCACCACATGCAGTGTGAACGCACACTACTTTTCCGGTAGCAGCCTTTTTTTTTTGTGGGTGGAAAAACATCAAATAGCCCCCCCCCCCCCCCCGCTCTCGAGCAGAGCGGAAGGGAGTGTCAGACTTCTACTGACTAAAAGCCACCTCATGTTCCTTCTTCGCCCTTGTGCCGAGGCCGCGTTATGCCTTTCGATAATCCGCAGCCCCGACGGGCGTCGGCCCTTGCCGGGCCCCTTCCATGTTGCTGACATCTCTTTGAGGCGCGCGTGGTACACGAACGCGCCGTCGACACGGTCTGTTGCCGTCATAAGACGGCCGGACGGCGAGCTAGCCCATTTGATGATTACTCACCGTCCACAGGCCCGCGTCTACGGTGGCCGGAAGCCATCACGTGGCCCCCGACGCCCGGAGCGTCGCATCACTGCTTCGCAGAAGGAGGCGACGGCGTCCTATTTCTTTTCGCCCCGGACCATGGCTTGCACCAGGGCCGGACGCGAGAGGTCGCCGCCGCCTTCCAGTAGCAGCCTTGAGCCTTTATTTGTTTCGTACGGTGGGAATAAACTGGTCTTTTATGACATGGGACTTACAAGGAACTGGTCAAATACTATATAGGTACAACTCTGCCCAACCCATCGGGGGCTATAGGCATAATGATGTGTAGTTAGATCAACTTGTTATAAAAAGTCCGTATTTAAACATTTGTTCAGTAACAAATAGATGTGAACCAATTCTGGCTGATAATTGAATAAACTAGCTCGGTCTCACACATGGATGTTGTAGGTAAAGCAATTAATGTTTTATAATTAAAAGAAGCAGCAATGTTGTTCTTTTTTAGGGTTCTGTAATCTTCAGAAATTTGTTCAACACTATAGATTACAGGAAAACCTTTATGAAGTACCTAACTATGGTGTTAAAATAACATGCAAAATCTCTCAATATCTACTACAATGGTACGGGACTCTTCATGTGCAAGTCCAACTTGCACTTGGCCAGTTGTTTATCCCAGTTTCTCTTTTTGTCTAATGTAAGCACATGGTGACTAGTACTCTGCCTACTGTGCATGGTGATTACAAAAAAATCTTATCTGACTGGCAGTTAATCTTCACAGGCCTTATTTATGAAAATACTATAAGTCATGAAAATATAATGTTTTATGTACGGATTTATCATTTTAGAAAACACTAGGCAACACTCAAAATTTCCCGGGGAAAATTCATAACGTATTTCGTAGATAATCATGCATCTAATACCAGAGAAATAATAATTTACTTCAGTCACGTATAGAAAAGGAGATTTAAATTCAAAATAATAAATAATTTTTAAAATTAATTAGGTATATAAATTGAGGACATTATGTTGATTTTTTTTTAGAAACGGTCATAGTAATATTATGTAATCTTAGAATACATTCAGTCCTTTCACTATGCCTCGCTTTTGTGTTAATTTTCCAGATTTATTTGGGGTCATGGATTTTTTTCAGCAGATCACTGTTGGTTTTTGATAAGAAATACTCCAACCTCTTCTTCAGCAGGCAGACCAAAAGAACAAAAACTAGTTTACTTTTACGTATAAATAATGTTTTTATTCAAAAAAAATATTTTAATTTTTTTTTATTTAAAAATAAATTTCCCTAAAAATCTATATGTGACTGAGATGTTTTATTATCTGTTTTAAGTTCTCTTTAGAGTATGGCCATTTCAAATCACCCAATCAGATCTCTGGGAAAAAAATAAAGTATTTTTTTGTTGCCTAGTGAAATTAGGAAAATAATTAAAATGACTAAGTACAGTCAATGTTTCAAAACATTTATTGAGTTCAAACAAGTGGTTTCTTGGACCTATTTCTGTTTTTGACATTAGAAACTTCATAAAAGTTGCTTCCAGTTTTGGTGCGTTTCTGTGCTCTGTCCAGAGCTCTTCTAGCTTTTGCAGTCATTTTCTTGGCTCCACTATCAGCCTTACGTTTCTTTCCACTTTGTTTTATATCTTCAACTGTGAACTCGCCACTTGCTGCCTCAAGTTTCTTACGTTTTAGTTCTTTTACAGTTTCTGCATCATTTGTCAAGTAATCTTCTACATCACTATTTACTTTATCTTCATCTTCGCTATAAAATTCACTAATGTCTGATGAATCAGGGTCATCATTGTCTTCATTAACACTTTTTGAGTCATCATTCTCAGCATCCTCTTCATCAATTCCTTTAAGTTCTTTAGGAATGTCTAATTTCTCAAGTGGTTTCACATCATCCTCATTGTCAAACTTCAGACCAACTCTTATTTTAGCAAAATCCTGAGCTACAATTAGTTTATTGATATAAACAGGTTTTTCTGCATTATCTTCTTTTTCATTCTCTGTGTCTTGTTTGGCTTCTTCAACAACATCTTCTTTCTTTTCATCTGCATCAGTTTTAGGTTCAAGAGTTTCTTCATTCTGCTTAGACAGTGGGACTTCAAACCCTTCAGGAGCCACATAAAATGGCAGTTTTCCTCTTTGCCAGTCATTAAGAACCATTTTGGCCACCTGGCTAATATCAGGTTCACCTTTTTTTAGCAACTTCCCTGTGCGTGCAGCCATTTTCTCCAAAAATTCTGTAGCAGTATCCCAGGCATCTACTTTATATGTTTTAACCAAGTATTCTTTACGGACTCTTTTGATTACTTCTTCTATGTAATCTTCTGGGTTTTGAACTAATTCAACCCTTACAACTCCTTTTAAAACTTTCTCTGTGTCTGTTTCAGCAGACGGATACACCACTCCTGGACAGTCAATCAAAAATATTCTTTTCATCAATGTGATGTACTGCCAAACTTTGGTCTCACCAGCAATTGGAGCAACCTTGCATACTTTTTTGGATCGTAAAGTATTGATGACAGATGATTTGCCTGTATTTGGATATCCAATCAAACCAACACTTATTTGTTTCTTATCAATGTGTAATTTCGCAAACTGTCGCAACAGATTTATAAGAGAGCCCTTTCCAAACGGATGTGTCATTGATGCATGGAAGGCAATGGTGGGGTATTCAGCACTCAGTATAGCCACCCAACGCTGTGTTACCCAGTTGGGTACTAAGTCAACTTTGTTTAAAATAAATATTAGATGCTTGTGTCTCTTTTCTTCTCTAAGGAACTTCTCCACATAAGGGCTTCTGGTGCCCATAGGATCACGGGCATCCAACACTTGTAACAGAACATCAGAGGAGTCTATTACTTTGTACAACTCATTCCAAATCCGCCTGCTCATACCAGCTCCAAACACCCAGTCTCTCTGTCCCTCCTTCACTCCTGTGTCTTCACGAACTCTGTCTATATCTTTAGTCTCATCATAATTTTCTGTGTGTTCTTCTACAGCCTTTGACAAAGTATTAAGATCACTGAACTTCAAATTAACACGCTTTCTTTGTTTCTTCGGACCAAATGTTTTGTCAAATCCCTCAGTATCTAGTAAATGTACTCTTGCATTTTTTGCTTTTTCGTTGAGCAATGTGATTGGTAAATTAGTAGGTTTCATAATTACTTGATAAGGATTTCTGACAGCTGCCCCAAATTCATCTTGGAATTTCTGTAGAGCATTCTGTGAGATGACTCGGGAGTTACCGAACCACTTTTGGCTAGGCTCCACACGAGCTTGAGTTCCTGATGGTAACCAACCTTGAAATGGTGCAGGTGTTAAAATTTTACCAGTTTTGTCCCTCTTAGCCTTGAAGTTCCTGTACATCTGCAACCTTTTGATAGTTGCTTTAGTTCTGGGCTTTGCAACTCCTTTTAATCCCTCGGTCGGTCTATCAGGGTTCATGGAATGCGCACCTTTATTAAACCCTTGTCTCCGGGGGGCACCCGGCGCCGAACGTACTTTTCCCATAGCGATGTGTAAATAAACACAACAAGTAAAAACACTTTTTCACGCGGTTTTACACAAGAAATTAAAGGTTATCATCAACGCTCGCGAAATGCTCATGCTCTTGGCTTATGTCAAACAGTAATGAACCAACTTCATTGCAGTGGAAAAGGATACTTACGATTTAGAAAAATACAAGTCGCCCTCTCTATTGGTTTAAGTAGCTTTAGAACGTCTTTAGAAGAAATATTTTCAGCGCAGCTTTTTAAACTTGCTCACTTTTAAATTAATTAGAATAATGAAAAATAAATAAATAACTACGAAATTCGGCAGACAGACACCACAGTCTGTGGACACCACAATCCACAAGCGATTTTTGTTTACTTGTTACTCACTTCATTCCAAACTTTTTATTGATTGGATTTCGAATTAATTCAAGTAGCAACACAAGAATAAAATCAAAGACTACCATGTAATATTTTTAATTCCTTCGTTTGAAATCTCAGCTTTTAGAAACTTAATTACACGAGGCTTTAGGCGAAAACAAAATGCTTAAAATTTGGACTTTTTTTGCATACTTGATAATGATGATGCCATCTAGCCAATTTTGGCCACGGCGACTGCATTCGATGGTTTTCTAGGATGGTTCTCAAGAGCTTTGGTGTGCTGCATACAGGTATAGTTACACAAACCGTTTTTAAGCTATTGCATAGTGATTGCATAGCTTATATCGCGGGCCTTGAGCGTGGAGAGCGAATCCAGAAATTCCGTAACGAAAATATTTTCAACCAGGTTGCTATGGTTACGGAAAATAACAAGGTTGTCAACTGAGGTTGTCAAATTAAATAGGTAATTAATTATTTGCTTAGGTTGATAAAAAATGCTATGCAATAGCTTTACCACGGCAGTCTCCGAGTGCCACAGGTTTTTTTTTTTTTCAAATCGCCCATGAATTCACCGTTCAAGTCAGTTCAAATATACTATAAAGTCTGTAGTGTTCGGAATAGTTAGGAGTAGAGATGAGGTCTACGATGGAACGAGCTTAACCAGAAAAAGCCTAGTTACGCGCGACTCAAATAAAAAGTTTACACAAAAAAATAATACTTTATAATATAATAAACTTTTTTTAATAATTTTACCATACATAACGCCACTGTTTTATTGTTTAGTCGATGTCGATAAAGTACATAATCCAAAAAAATATCCCTTCTCTTGTTCAAATTATGACATCAAATCATCAAATGTCAAAACTGTCAAACAAAACAAAATGTCAGCTCTGAATCAGTCGATCAGCCTTATTTTTTATCAAATAAACATTAGTAACTTCGCATAGAATTGATAAGATCTACTAATGAAAATGATTTGTGAAACTATACGTTCGTAATTGATGAAATAAGTAAGCCGGGAGTGAACTGTTTAGTTTAGCTAACTATTCCAAAGATCTACTTTGTCGTAAGAAAATTTTCGATAATTAAAACTGCCCCGATGCCTGTAAGCTTTAAATACCGAAAGACAACATGTATGACATGTTGTCCGAGTTTCGAGTATCAGAATTCGATTCATTCGTGGATATATTGAAATTGACTCCTGGTGATCCTTTAGATACTTTTGGTGAGATGTGGTACCCTGTGTTCTTGTGGTCTTTGTTCTCATCAGTGTTTGTGCATACGTGTGCGGCGCTAGTCGCCTTCGGAACCCTAAGAAAGCACAAGTATGGAAAGTTCTTCCCTGTGTTGTTGATTGTGATGGGTGTTGTGAGTCCAGTGACTTCAGGTGTAGCCACCAGTGCCGCAGTCGCGTTCATATACCGCGCCGCTAACTTAACTATGCCCCCTATTCATGCAATGATTTGGGGTATAGGACAAACTGTGCTAGGAGCTGGGATGGGTTTCACAAGAATTTTGGCTACTTTGTAATAATAACTAGTTCTATGTAGCTAATTATTATCACAGTATATTCTAAACAATATAATTATAAATCAAATAAATTCTGAGTCAATTAACATAGAGTTATAGTGATGGGAATGTAGTTAAAGGAAAGGTGCTGAGTGTTGATGCAGTGTATTCCTGTAATGATATAGCAACTTGACTAGTTGATGTTATGCTCCTCCCAATAGTGAATACTCATTAGCTATCTGCTGTAAATACATATTATTCCTTATTAAATGTAGCGGCATATATTACACAATGTGCTTAATTTTTGTAAATGAACTAACTTTCATGTCTCGCAAATTTATATAATATAACAGTTATGCTAAATAGGAAGTTCATTATGAATGTAACTATGCAATAATAAAATAAAATGATGAATTGTTTTAGAATGTAAATATGTGCCTACCTATAATATAATGACTGATGTTTCACAAAAAAATACATATTTCTAGAATTAGTTTTTCTACTTAAAATATGCAGTCATATAGTGGCAATTATTTATGTTCCATAAATCCTAAATTGTATAATATCTTCTTTGTTTATTGTGATAAGTTGTATAACTGACCTGTACATTTTCATTTGTTATCATAATGTAAAGCATTCCATGTAAAAATTGTATCTAAAATGTTATGCTAGCGTGACATTGTCACTTAATTCTTATAATAAAATGTATTATTTGTGACATTAATCTATTTGCTCATTACTTGTAAATGAGACTTATTAGGCCCACCGACACTACAACAAAATATTGAGTTACTATGTATTCCTACATGCATATCTTGTAGCCGACAATGCACAAAAACATACCTCTTGTCCTAGGATACATACTACCTATATCTTTTATAGATTGAATATTTTCTTTCAAGAAGCATCATTAGCCAATTAGCTGGTTTTGTACTTATGTGCCTGTACATAATAGACCCATTGCATTGACTTGATTCCATAATGATTTACTCCCCTTTGTAAAAAGAAATATGTAAGGAGTTTGAAATGGTTGAATTTATTCAAAGTGGTTTGACATTGCAGTCAGCTTGCATGCTAATTTATTATTTTCCACTATTTATTTGAGTTCATTATAATATTTATTTATTGGAATAATTAATTTATAATTAATTGGAATAATGCTAAATTTTATTTTTCTTATAAATTAATGGACAAGTAATGTTTAATATAGTATTGTTAATCAGATTATGGTGATATGTACTTGTAATGTTAATTTATTCTGTGGATTTGGTGTTATTATCAAGTGACCATAATATGAAGATGTGATAAAAATGTATAGATGTGGCAATAAAAGTATAAAGCAAACTGTAATTGTTGCTTTTGGCACCACATGTATATAGTACCACATGTAAATAGATATTGAGATATGTACCTCAATACTATAAGATAAGGTATGCCTAGCACTAAGGGTTCTGCTGTTACTGTCAAAGCCACAGTGTTAGCATGTAAAGTGGTTTATATGTAACTGTATTGTTTCATAAGTTTGTACTTATATTGTACAATAAAAATATCACTTCAGTAGAAACAAAATTGTTTAAACAATACAAGCTAGTGTGATCATGTTGTATATAGATGTATTGTAGAGGAACATTGGGAAGGGAAAATTCCATACTTCAATATAAATATTATCCAAAGGAAATAAATGGTTTGGATATTAACTAGTGTTTTTATTATCTATAACCCTTTGATCAGAAGTGAGTTCCTTTTAGACAGTGCCATCCTTAATTCATGCTTTTTAGTTCAGCTATTTTAAATTATTTGCACACTACTAAGCAGTCATCTGACTAGGTACCGTATTTCTAAAAAAACAAATTAAATTTTATGTAATAAGTCAAAATATATTACGTATTTTTATATAATATAGTAATATAATAAAGAACAGAATTAAACTAAAACAAATTCATATACATATTATTCATCAAAGAAATACGCTAGACCATCACAATACCATAATTAGTATTCAATAAGTTTACCATGTAAGTTTGTATCATCGCATTGCAATCATCAATTTGCATTATGCAGTGGTGTTTAGCTCACACTTCGCCACTCTAACTTAAGGGATACGAGTGAACAAACTTGACTTTTTGTAGAACTACAAAAATATTCAATTGAAGTAGTACCTATACCTTTTACCCTGTATTATTTATTATGTTCGTAAAGAACAACAGTACGGCGTTTTTATAGCGTGCTGCTACTGTGAGAATATTTTAAGAAATTTCTATTGATTCTGTGATAGCGCGTCGTTTCTTCATCGTCTTCATGGCTACCTTCGTGAATCTCCTCCAGGGTAATGGGTAATTCATATTCACGCTCTGTCACCAATGTAGTCTGCAAATGTAAGAATTTATTTAATAATTTTTGAGCAAAGGCCAATGCTAGTTGATTTAACAAAAAAGAGAGAAGAACATATTGAATTTAAATATTGGACAGCACCATAGCTTAGGTATTTAAAAATATATCACCTCATGATGTTCTCCATCTCTCCTACTCAATCTGCTGACACTCTCTTGCAAAGATTTAGTTTCTGAGGTAGCATCTTGCAGCACTAACTTCAGCTCTACAATCTCTTTTCTTGCATTTGATAATAACTTTTCAGTAGTTGCTAAGTTTTTCTTCATTTCTTCATTCTCTACTTCTAATTTAGTTTTTCTAGTATTAAGACTTTTAATTCTAGTCTCATAGAGTTTCAATTCTGAATCAGCTTCACTAATTCCTCTGACTGTGTTAGAGCTTTCTGACTGCAAATTATTGCACATTTGTTTCAAATATGAGATGTTTTGTTCAAGAATAGTCTTTTCTTCAAAAATCAGTTTTACTTCATTTTCTAATGCATTTATTTTGCATTGCATAGCAGCTATACGCGCGGCTTGAGTGTCAATAATATTATCTTTGTCTAATAATTTAGATTCAAGGCCTTGGATCTTGCTTATATACGTTTGCAACTGCATTGACTTAGATGCTGATTCACTCTCCAAAGAGTGATTAGTATTTTCCAAAATGTTAGCTTCAACAGAGAGGCTGGCAAAATGTTCTAACATATCAGACCTCTCAGCTTCTTTATGTGACAACATCTCTTCAATACGCCTTATTTCAGCAACATAGTGCTGCAATTGCTGTTTTAAACTTTCTACTTCTTTTCGAGATTTATCATGTTCTATCTTTATCAGTTTTAATGCACCATTAGCGTCAGCTAAACTATTTTGTAGGTGTTTATTTTCCATAATAGCTGTATCATTTTGTTTAGTAAGTCTTAATATTTCACCATTGAGGAAAGCTATCTGTGTCTCATGATCTGCTAACTTATGTTCAGACACTTTATTAGAGTTTAATTTTCTTTTCAAGTCTGCTATTTCATTTTCTAATTTACTTGTCTCATATGCTTGAGACTTCATCTTTTGTTCCAGCATACACATACTTTCAGTTTTATGATCTAGCTCCATCACCAATTTATCCCGTTCCTGGTCAACCTTTCTAATGTTATCCATGAGATTAGATTTGTCATTTCTTAAAGACATAATTTCAGATTGTAGATCTTTGCACTTTCTCTCTAAGGACTCTATAGTGTCATTAGATAAACTAAGTTTTTTCTGGACACTCAATAATTCATTATGTAGCTCATTGCCACTCCTTTCAGTTTCTATTTGTATATTTTTTATTTGACTTGATAGTGTTTTCTCTTTTATAACATCTGATTGCATTTTCTTTAGCTGTTCTCTCAAAAAATTACATTCATCTTTAAGATGTTCAGTAGAGGCTTTCCCATTTCTACTGGTCATTTTATATGAACAGTTTTCTTCTTCCAGGTGTTCAATCTCTTTCTGTTTAAATACTAAATCCATTTTTAATTTCTCTGATAATTCTAGTGCTTCTTTATACCTAAGATTGTATTCGTTTTTATCTTTCTTTAGTAATTGGATTTCATTCAATAGTTCATTTATTTGGTCTTTAAGTTTCTGATTCTGAGCATCATTCCTATAGAAATCACCTCTGTCACTATGTTTCACTGTATTTAAATTCTTGTACTGGCTTAGCTGCTTACTCAAGTTAATGTTTTCTTTTGATAGTTCAACATTTTCCACATTCAATTGACTGATAACATCTTTATAATTTTGCTTACTGTTTTCTTCTACATAGCTTGTTTTTCGTTTCAGTTCATCATTTTCTGTTCTCAACATCAAAATCTTTTGCTCACATTCACATAACTTTGTGTGCAAGTCTCTTATAAATGCATTTTCTTTTGAGTTATTTCTACAAGGACTATCCTTGTCTTTGCATTTGGACAAGTGCTTGTTGAAGGAATTCATTATTTCAGTCATTTTTTCTTGAATGTTATTCACATAAACTTCATATTTACTTCTTTCTTCTCTTAAGAGTTTTTGTAATTCAGTTTTAGTAGGACAATTTATTTTATCTTCACTCAGTTCAAATGGACCCCTTTGAGGTAATGTGAGAATTTTATCTTGTAAACTTTTATTCAGCTCTACCAAATCTTTGATTTCATTGTGTAATGCTTCCTTTTCTTTTAAAGCTATTCTCAATTCTTCATGAAACTTATTAAATCTAGGTGTGTTTTCTTTATTTAACTGTAAAAGTTGCAATTCTAACTCAGTATTTTTCGATTCCAAATCCTTTATTTTCTTTTGTGCAACTTGAACTTCAATCATCATTGCCGATAATCTCTTGTTACAGTCCTCTTCAACCTTTAATGCTAATGTGTCAACTTTCTGTATCTCTTCTTGTAAACTTTTATTTTTGTCTGCAAGACTGAGTGCACGGAGCATGGCTTCATGTTGTTTTTCTAAACTATTATCAAATTCCTTTTTAAGAATCTCATTTGCAGATTCCAGTTCTCGAATCTCTCTCATAAACTTTTGAAGTTTTTCATTAGAGCTCATGTTACAACAGTCTCTACTTATAGCTGAAATAGGCCTACCACCTTCTAGTAACATATTCAGACGTATTATTTCATCATCTCTGTGTTCGACTTGATTTTTTAGTACCATTATTTCATCACAATAAGAATCATTCTTTTCTTCAAGTAAGTGAATCTTATGTGTCAGTTCTGTAAGCTCTTTATCACTGCAGGAACTCCTTTCACTACAAACACATATTTTGGATGAACCGGTGCCTTCTCCATCTCTTCTCTTACTTTTATTGCGAGTGCTTAAAGTTTCTGCACATAAGCCTCTCAGACTTAAGTCTCGTAAGTCATGTTGTAATTTGTTGATAGATGAATCTTTCCTTAGAAGCTCTTCTGACAAACTTTTAACTTTTCTCTTGAACTCCTTTGAAAGTTTGAGGTTTTCTTCTGTCAATTTCATAATTTCTTTGTGGAGTCGATTATTTTCCTGTATTAACTTGGCGTTATCGCATTTATAAGGTTCGGCTTCCATCATCAAAGAATCGCGCTGAATTAGAGCTTCTTTGGACAAATCCATATAATGTTGTAAACTGCGAGTAGTTTGTAACAGATCTGCTAGTATACATTCTACCAAAGGCACGGCGTCTATCGGTAGCGAGATGTTGTATCCTAGATCCTCAAGTTTGCGCTTCAATGTAAAATATGCTTCACCCATTTTGCACGTTTGTTCTCACAATTTCACACACTTTAAAATTCGTATAGCTGAATATTTTATAATTCGTAGTGCCATTGGGCACCTACACATTATATACACTGTTTTATTAAAAATATTCCAAAATTCAATTCCAAACGAGACGAGATTTCAAGTTTTGTTTGGATTTGATTCAGTGACGTTTTAACTTCTATTGTCTATGAAAACAATGTTACCATTCACAAAAAACGGCTTTTCTTTTTCGGCTAGTGGAAATAGTAAGTACTGAAATGAGGACCTTTGAGGATTAAGCTATGGAAAAAATAAAGAGCAAATCGATGAAGAAAATGTTCTGCCATTTTTCGCGAGGGGTGGGTGAGGTAAACAATTGAGCCCATAAACGCACATGAAGCAAAGACAACCACGAAATAAACACTCACACAATATTGGTAACGGTCATGGTAGCGGTACTAATACTAGTCCGGTAGTCCGAAACTTTAGCGTACTCTTTTAGCGTAGTTGCTAAAATGATAAACATGGCGTGTATCGGCGAATGAACTAGTTCTGAGTAATATCTATAGTCATATGGTTAATAATGTACCTTGACAGAGTGGTAATCCTAGAAACGCCATCACTATTAATTATTCAAACTATTATTATTATACTTTTTTACTACTTTGACATTTTTCTGGTGAGAATAATAACATTCTGTGGTATTCATATTCTGTGGAATCTGTGGTGGTGTGATCTAGAGATGGGCGATTGTTACTGATTCCAACAATCGAATGGTTTGATACTACTAATATTAACAATCGAATGCAAAAACAATCGATCGCTAGTTCTCACAATCGAATAAAACCACTAGTTCATTCATTTGCTTAACCCGTGCCATACAAAATTGGGATGTGTATACTTAGAATAAAGTCTAATTTGAATTGATATTCGTAGTAACAAGTAACTGATTAACGAACCGCTAGTTCATTCATTCAGTTTGCCATACAAAATTGAGTTTATTTCCCTTATAATAAAGACTACTTTTAGTTGGTATCAAATCTATGAATATTCGAATACAAGCTAGTAATATTCATTCAATTCGATGGTATAATGATTCAATTTGCCACACGAAATTGAGTGTTTTTCTCAGTACAAAGAGTTTACTTTTAAATAAAGTTACGAATATTCGAATATGAACTAGTAATAATGAAATTTGAATCGGAAAGAACGAGACAACGCAATACATTCTTAGTTACTTTTCATTCGTTTTCAAGTTCGAATGAATGGTAAGGTTATTCGAATAGTTTGAATGACTTGAACAATCGAATTATTCGATTCGAATAATGTCATTCACAATCGCCCATCGCTAGTGTGATCTGTCACGATTGTGTTATTATTTGTCAAGTTTAATTTTTGTGAAGTACATTTTCTAAGAAAAAACGTTCTATGAATCTTAAAAAAAAGTTAGCGTGAAATTAAACAACAAACATTGTATCATATTTCATGTGGCATGTAAACAGTCGTCTGTTACAATATGAATCCGTATAAGGACATAGAAGAAAGTTCCTTCGCAGCACCACCTCACTTAGCTTACGAGGACATAGCTACGAAACTGCTGAAAGATAATTACTTCCTTACAGCCTTAGAGCTTCATACAGAGCTCGTAGAGAGTGGTAAGGAACTGCCGCAACTGAGAGAATTTTTCTCCAATCCAGGCAATTTTGAACAACATGTTTCTAGGGCATCCGAATTTTCTTCGATGCGTAAGTTATCTTCTATTGCGTTATAACTTTATGACAATTTTATTAAATACTTCTATGATACTTTCCTGAAAAAACGGAATAACTTTAGCAATATAAGCCATTCTTTAGCTTTTTTATTTTTAAATTTTCATTACACATTTACCCATAGAACTATGAAAGCTGTATAATTTTAAATATAAACAAACTTTCTCAAAGTTTAAATTCTCCAACTGTATAAATATATGTACCAGTTATACTATTCCATTGTTAGATCGGACCCCAAGCCAGGCCACACTTGACTCCCTTGACACAGCGCGGTACTCTGAAGACGGTGGTGGTGACCGAGGTGGCAGTGGCGGTGATGTTGCAGTGCTCGAGTTTGAGCTGAGAAAGGCTAGAGAAACTATCAACTCACTGAGAGCAAACCTTACTCAATTTGCTGGTAATTATCAGGTTTTACATAGTTGTAATTAAAGTGTAAATTCAATTAATTTCCTTGATAAGGTATTGTGACACAATTTCAGTATTTAATTAATGAGCCATAATCAAATTCCAAACTAACATGCCTATTTTTATAGTAACTGTTTCTAATGATGTTTGAATCCTATTTTATATATATTATTGAAGAAGAATAATAAGAATAAAAAATATTTTGTCTTTCAATCAAAAAAAAAATTTTTAGTTCGAAATGATGACACAAAACAAGGATATTAAGAAAAAAATAAGGAAAACTTTAAGGAAAGTCTTAATCCTTGAAAACCAAAATAACAAATAGCTGATTTCAACTACTATGGCAACATCTGTACAAACATGACACAAATTAAAATAAGGCATTTCATTTGATGACATTTCAGATGGAGAATCAACATTAGATAAAACTGTAAAAGACTTGTCCAATCAGCGATCACTGAAACCTCATGAAAAGAGGGCTCTGAACTTCCTTATCAATGAGTACCTCCTTTTACAAGATTATAAACTCACTTCCATAACATTTTCTGATGAAAATCCAGACCAGGTAATATAATGATTCATAATTTTATTGGAAAATATGGCAAAAATTGTGTTGTTCCTAGCCATATGGTATACAGTGTAATAACTTGCATTTTTTTATGATTATTATATTGAATGATGCCAGGTCATTTAAATTATATTCAGAATGCATTGGATTATGTAATTTATACAAACAGTATTAAATTATATAGAAAGTAAGAGTTTCTTTTATCAAAGTTGATATTATACCGATTATACCGTAAATGACAATGTAAGTTTAATATTATTATTGACTGAATGATTGTATGTAAACAAAAAAAAACTACAATAGGGGATCGGACTGGGTCAAAATAATATGATTCTGTTTAGTCCGTAAGATAGATTATCGAAAAATATTGAATACGTATTTTTTGTTTTATCAAATCAATAAAAAATGACGCAGATAAAACGCATCAAAGATCTTGGAGTGGGGCTTGAAACGTCACTTGTGTCGTCAAAATGTACTATCATATGACGTCACACGAGTTTTCGAAGCACTGTATCGTCTTCATTTTAAGTTTACGTGAAAAAAGAAAAAATACGTGTCCAATAATTTTTGGAAATCTATCTGACGGACTAATTAGTTTTTTTTTGTCCGATCCCCTATTATAAATTGCATGACTGCAGATTCTAAAGAAATACTAACAAGTCATGTAAAAGTAACTTGTTTTTGCTATTTATATCTTGCCAGACTACTGAAGGTCAACGTGGGAAAAACCTAAATAGTTTATTAGCAAGCAATACAAAACAAATAGTCATGTGATATTATGATGATGATGTGGTTGTATTGGTTGCAATAAAACTAGCAGAGAACGATAAGGATAAATGTAGTCATCTGTTTAAACTTGAAAATACAGAATTTTTAACTTATTCAAAAGCTTAGTTGCTTATGATTGCAAACACCGGTCACTTATTGATTTCAGGAGTTCGAAGATTGGGATGATGTTGGCCTCAATATGCCTCGACCAGCTGGACTAGTGTCATTATTTCGTGGCAACACATCAGGCATCAGTCCACCCAAAGCAGATGTGTCTACAGAAATGGACTGGTCATATATGGAAGTGGATTGTCAGACAGATCTGGATGAAGGGAATGTCTGTGTCAGCTGCCAAACTTCACTGGACCATGAGACTGATTGGAGCCATGAGGTACCTAAATCATATTAATTATAAGGCAACCTCCTGCCCTCTTCCCAATTTTTATTTAAGATTCGGATATGTTAGAAGTGTCCAGCAATTCAAGAATGTAAATGAAGCATTTTTAATGATTTAAATTTCTAATTTACAGCTCCTCATTCAAGCCGAAGAGATAGAATTACTGAAACAAAAAATAATAGCTCTTGAGACTGAAAAACTGAACTTTCAAAAATTATATGATGCTGCCATTGTCAGCTTAAATTCCCTCACAAGTCCTGCTTCCGAGGGCAAAGGCATAGATCTCCATATACCTGAGGATAAACTGTTATCAGTACAAAGGGTGGAACAGAGTTTAGAAGCCAAGCCTATTACTTGTACTGCTTCAGAAAATCATTACGGAAGTGGTAATTCGACTCATAGTGCGACCCCTGAGCAGTTTGAGATGATTGATAGTGAGAAAAATAGTGCAATGTAAGTATAAAGTTGTGCATTCAATAAGAAACCAGTGGTATTTAGCTGCATCCGATTAGACTGGAACCAAACCACAAAATATAACTATTTTGTGGTTTAGGCTATCCAGATGATTATGAAAAAACCAATTTTGTCATCATGGTACAAAAGCATTGTATGTTTCTTGATTCAGTCCCACATAACAAGTGACCTGTATTCCCTAAGAAAACGATAATCAATTTGAAATCGTTAATCCTGCAAATATGCTGATTCTAGCATTAAAGTAAAACTTGTTAAAATGTGTTTGATAATCTCTAGCATTTAATTACACATAGCTCCAGATTCATATCAAATTACAACATGCATTATATGCTAATGAATATACAATTGGTCTTGTGTTATATTGCGTGTTATAAAATTAGCTCAATGTAGATGTTTAATCACTCACATTATTTACGACCTTACAAATTGATCTCAAATTCGTATCAACATTGCGTATCCAACTTTTTTTTTTTTAATAAACATTGCCCCACACATGGAATTTCTCCTGTATCGTGGGTGCGTTCACAAACATTTAAACTCACATTCACAAATACCCAGACCCGAAACAACTATCTGTAGGCCATATAATTGTTCCGTGCGGGGATCGAACCCGCGACACGCAGCGCAGCAGTCCAATCGCTCAGCCACTGCGCCAACCGTGCCGTCAAACTTAAATGGTTATTATATATACATGACTGTTTCCTTTTGTGACTAACTGGCTAAATAATAACAGCCACTCGGATCGATCTTTAGATTAAGGCGTGCTTACCTATGTTAGTCCGCAGATGGGTGTCTCGGAAAGCACGTTACGGCTGTCATTTGTATAGATCTTTCACAGTCATTACAGGTAGTCAGTGGCTCGAAATTCTGACAACTAGTCTTACCAAGGGATTCACTATTATCCAGTTATCCACAACCAATAGTAATTAGTAATAACTAACTTGGGTGTGGAGGTCAGAGAGGCAGTCACTGCCTATCATTTTTTCAGCCGAAAGACGTCCACTGCTGGACATAAGCCTCTCCTAAGTGTAATTTTTGCTTAGGGGGGGTTTGCCATAATCGCCACGCTTGGCAGGCGGGTTGGCGATCGCAGTACGGTCGATACAAAAAGCACAGAGAACGCTGCTGCCCATTCTCTGGTACATCCCTTAGTCGCCTCTTACGACACCCACGGGAAAATATGGGATGGTGCTATTCTTTGCGTCCGACACCATACGGAGCTGCCTATAAAATACAGATATTCAGCTGCATCCGATTGAATTCGAAGCCGTCCCCAACGAAGTTAAGAAAAGGCTAGGCAGATGATATTTTTCTCCTTTCTGAGGGTTTTCCTAACCAGTTGATTTAATTGAACAGTGTTTAAGATTTAAAATTGTCCTATAACCCCCACAGAACAAGAAAAGGTTCAAACCTAAGTTCGTTCGAGGCGACCGGTGAAGGCGTCGCTGACAACAGTACACGCGACTCGCCACTCCGTCGCGGCAGTGTGACGACGTTGGACGAGACACTTAGCATCAACGACGGCGGCGAGTGGACGCGACTGCACTACGAGTACAACAGCATCGAGACCAATAGCAAGGAGATGTGGATCGATAGGTAATATATATTGTCTATGGTTCAGAGAATTTGATGCTTTTCGTATGATGTTGTGAGTGAATTCGATTTTTATTGTCTTGTCTCGTAAGTGAGCTGAGACAAGATAAGCCAGTCAGCAAGAATAGCAAGATTCTTGACTAGACCAGGTCTTGCCGAGTGTGTCAATTATTTTGGTACTAGGTGTTGCCAGCGGCTTCGACCGCTACAACTCAAAAATTATCCCACGGGAAGATAAAATCGGGATAACTAATGTGTTAATCCAGGTTATAAACTATCTGTGTACCAAATTTTATCCAAATCCGTTCAGTAGTTTTTGCCTGAAAGAGTAACAAACATCCATCCATCCATACACACATACTTACAAACTTTCGCGTTTATAATATTAGTAGGATTTGAAACATTTTCAAATAAACCCTCCCGCTCTGGGCGGAGTGGAAAGGAGTGTCAGACTTTTACTGACTAAAACCCACCTATGAGGCCGTGGTATCTCTTCCGAGCAGTCCCGCAGCCCCATGAAAGTCATACCTGGTAAAAGAATTCTTCTTTTTTTAGGTAATGACTATGTTGAATCTAAAGTTGCTTTTTTCTTTTTATTTACAGTGGGATACCCAACGGGCTTAAAGTATCAATACTCAACTGGTGCTGTGAAACATTGAACTTGAATGATCCACTAGCTAACGACCTCCTGGCTGAGCTAGTGAGCAGTGACAAGCCCATCACTCTGCCAGGACTGCTCACCCTAGTTGCTGACACATTACCTCGGGTTCGTACTTCGTTTGTTATTTGCTAAATCATTTGTAAATTAAAATAACAAAGGCCTCTTGTGCGTACCCTGTGGCACTCCTACCGGGATTCTACTGGACTGAGATTTAAAGCCTTGAACAACTACCATTTTTTGTTCAATTTTTTAAATAAAACTCAAACCAGCGCTGCAATGTTCTGTGAATAACCGTGTCTGTAACAATATTAAAAGAATATTGTGATCAATAACATCAAACCCTTTACTGAAATCCGTATACACAGCGTGCACCTCTTTACCTTCGGCGAGGGCCAACTGCGATGTCAAAAGTAAAACATAAATTTGATGTAGTGGAATTCAGGTGGACGCGTTGCCACAATATTACATTACATACCGCAGCGGAAGTAATTTGCTTGCGGGGAATCGGGCAGCCCTGACCACGGCCCCGAACACACTTCGTACGAAATACGAATAGTAAACTCACTCGTATGTGGAGGGCAGATCCAAGCTTGTTTATTACGAGAACAGTTGAATAGATTGTCAGTGGCCGTGGTGCTGTGCAGGATGTAGCCCCTACAGCCTACTGAACATGTAAATAAATATGTTTGAACTTGTTGTTAGATCCTGCCGCACACGCTAGTAGCGCGGCGCAGCGAGGCGGCGGCGCTGGTGGCGGCGGCGGCGGCGCTGCTGCCGGGCGGGGACGCTCGGCGCGCGCGCGCACTGCACGCGCTGCTCACGCTCGTCAAGCGACCCGACGCGGCCGATACACGCGCTATCTGTGAAGGTATGAGACATTCTGCCGCACACGCTAGTAGCGCGGCGCAGCGAGGCGGCGGCGCTGGTGGCGGCGGCGGCGGCGCTGCTGCCGGGCGGGGACGCTCGGCGCGCGCGCGCACTGCACGCGCTGCTCACGCTCGTCAAGCGACCCGACGCGGCCGATACACGCGCTATCTGTGAAGGTATGAGACATTCTGCCGCACACGCTAGTAGCGCGGCGCAGCGAGGCGGCGGCGCTGGTGGCGGCGGCGGCGGCGCTGCTGCCGGGCGGGGACGCTCGGCGCGCGCGCGCACTGCACGCGCTGCTCACGCTCGTCAAGCGACCCGACGCGGCCGATACACGCGCTATCTGTGAAGGTATGAGACATTCTGCAGCACACGCTCTCTTACTGATAGTGTAAGAGTCAAATTTTCTGCCAAACTGATGATTTGAACTGCATAAATTCTTGAATAATTAAATAAATAAAAGTACATAAAAAAAGAACAACAAAAATATGTAAGTATGTGGTCACGTCTTGTCGTCTACACCTAAAACACGAAACTTTACTAAAACACGACCCCAAACGTTTAAAAAAATAATTGACCTAGCTGTTAATCGATTTATCTACCTATGTAAAATTATACTGTAATTCTTTTAGAATATAGTTATTTTGACCCTAAGAAATTTAAATATTTTCTTTCTTTCAGCAACCTGCCTCGTAGTAAAATGGGGCGGCAGCGGCGAAGTCCTCTCCTCAATAGCCGAACTCTTAGCATCAAGGTCCACAGAACGAAGGGTTTTAGCGAGTCAGGTGTGCATGGCCATCGCTCCCTACGTACCTATCGAGCTATGCACATCCCTGCTTCTAAGCCTCGTGGTCCTTATGTGCGAGTCCAACGAACTCGAGATCCGAACCTTAGGCCTCAAGTCTGCCTGCCTGATATGTCCCGTCGCGGAGCATAAGTACAGCCAGCTAGAAAGCCTGATGTTCAACTTCCTGAAGGATCCGGTCGAGAAGTGTGTGAAGGATACTGTTAATATATTTGTGCCTGTTCTCGCGAGGAGTGCTTTGATTGCAGGTAAATTGGTGTTTTTTTTTTATTTTAATTTTGTTTCAAAGAGACGAAAAGTGCATTCTATATTCAATGACACACAGACAAATAAACATCTAATATTTTCGTTGTTTATCATCATATATTTAAAAATATCAAAAATAGTAATCCACCGGCAGCGGGAATAGGGCCCAAGCTACCGTTAGTCAGAACTCTTCAGAGAGGAACCTCCTAATAACACGCGCCGTGTCCAGAAGTACTGCTTTATACATCAAGACCTTGATCCGGCTGCCAAGCGAGAGCCTCCTCAGATGTTGGTCGAGGCTATTAAGCCATTGGCCGACACGACTATCGCCACAATGACTGCTGTATTTATTATTGCTTATCTCCAAATACAAACATAATATTTATTTTCCAGGCAAATTCTCAACGGACTTGTGCAGTCGAATAATGACGAATTTAACGAAAGCGAGCAGTGAAAACGAGTGGAAGACTGTACTCTTATATTTAGATGTGATGCGAGTGTTAGTGTTAGCCAAACTGGCCTACGTAGTAAATGTACAAATAGTTAGGGACGTTACCCTTAGCAACTGTGATATACAATCGGTTAATTTACAAGAAGTACCCTTAGAAGAGACGGAGTATTTTATGGAACTACAATGCTATGTTACTGATAATGTGGACGCGAAGGTGTTGTTACTAGCTGCAAATAATATTATTAAGGAGAAGCCTGAAGTCAGATGGGCGGAGTTAAGTTGGTTTATTAGCACGTGAGTATTGAACTTCTTGACTTTTACGTTAGTCTTTTGCATTTAGAGTTTTAACGGATATTTTTCTTTCCTAAATGAACCAAAATCAACTTTGTCAAAGTATCCATCATTTCAGAATTAGCTGAAGTTTATGGATACTTTGACAAAGATATCATTGATTTTAGATAAAGAAAAAAAAAACCTTGAAATCTACCTTGGGTTTAGTTAAAGATCAAGCGAATGAACGATTTATTTTTAGTAACAATAATTATGTTTAGAAATACACATTTGTGTGTAAAAATACAGTTAACTTAATTTACAATTCTTTACAGATTAAAACAAATTCTAGACGTGGCGACAAACACAAAAGTGTTAAGCCACACACTAATGTATGAGGTACTTATATCACTGGTCAATAGTTATGTGGACAACTTCGGCGTACCATTCACTACACACATACTGAAACCTCTGTTTAATGACGCCATATCCGAGTTAGAACAAAAGATGGAAAAACTACACCCTGTGAATGTTGATAACACGATTCTTGTTGGTATTTATTTGGTCAGCATATTACCTGCGCTTGATGATAGAATACAACATGGAGAGTTTTTACAAAAGTAAGTAAACTGTCAATTGTTTCTAGTATTTACGTTATGTATCGCGAAAGCGCAGTTAGGGTGCTTTTCCACCAGAGATGTGCTATGCAGCTATGCTGCGAACATCTTCGCAGCATAGCTGCTTGAAATAGCTAAGCTGTAAAACTATGTGACCGTTTCCACTGATGCTATGCTATGTTTCGATAGTAGGGAAGATAGCATAGCAACACATAGCACTCATCCATAGCACGCATCTTTCCATATAAAAATCAGCTTAGCTGAGTCCGTTTCCACCAGTGCTAAGCTATGTGCACCAATGAATATGATTGGTGGATAACAAACGCATAGCAACGTAGCATAGCACATCTCTGTTGGAAAAGCGCCGCACCCATACCCATGTCTTCTAAACCATTGACATTAGGTTTAAATTGCTATGTTTGACGTCCGCTAGTAAAATACTAAAATTTTAGAATTTTGATCTATTTAGAATTTAGCTCTCGTTCTTGAAGAACCGGATCTTTTTACAGTCATTTTCAAATTGGGATTGCTAAAAGTATTTTTTAATACAGTTGCTCAAAAAGTGGCGTATTGCAGGGACGTATAGCGTTCGGGATGTGGGCTATTACATACTTGTGCTTTTTCTTTACCATTTCCGAACTCGTGCGTTCTCTTTCCCAACTGTCAAAATAATGTCCATTATAAAAAACCAACCACGAAGTTTTTACAAAAAAAAAATCATAGAAGTTTTTATGATTCATGCAAATATTTCTAAAGAAGCTACTACAGCACAGGACACTGTGGACTCAATAGACACCTGACGATTATGAAAGTAAAGGAAGATCCCATATGCCCAGCATGTGGAGAAGCAGAAGAAACAAGTTTCCACCTTGTGGCGGAATGCACAATGTATGAGCCACTCAGATGGGAAATCTTAGGAACAGATGAGATTAATGAAGAGAAGCTCGCAGAAATCTCTACCGAACAACTGGTGAGCTTCTGCAAGGCAACAGGAAGATTCGCGATGCCGACCACCAGTAACCCATGAAGGGGATCCACCAAAATGGGGAACTGGGCGAAATAATCCACAACGAAAGGACTGATCGCCCGCCTGGTGTCTGCCGGCGTCCCCGAAGATAAATAGAAATAGAATAGAAAGAAGCTACTAATTTGTTTCAATATCAGATTTAATTATTTGATTCAATGAGTTTGGTTAGGTTTCATTCCATTTCATCTCATTAAAATTCATTTTCATTTCATATCAATAAAAAAAATCTACTGAAGACTTGGCTGTATGGGCATAGTTCCCTTTGCCTACCCAGAATGGGCGAAGAAAACAAAAGAAAAAAAAAAAATCTGCTTAAATTCTTTTACGGTTAGCGCCATTTTCCAAAAATGTTCTTAATTAAATTCCTTCATTTTTTCGCAACTGTATTAAAAATAGTTGTTCAGTACACGTGCGGAACCGTCATTGCAACTTGTTCCGACTGTCAACCCTCACCTTCGGCTGAGGTAGACATTTGTCGGAACTCTTTGCAATGACAGGCTTTCCGCACTAATAATGAAATATACTATTCTGATCTCCTATGACTGCCTCGTTGGTCTACTGATCGTAAGCGCGACTGCTAAGTATGAGGTCCTGGGTTCGATTCCCGGCTCGGGTAAAATGTTATTAGGTTTTTCCATAAGGAATATCTCTGTAGCGGCCACGGAATCTGCATTAATAATAATAATAATAAACATTTATTTCAGGCTTCTAAGGCCCATAGGTAAAATACACAAATAACATAAAACAATAACAACAAACTAATACATATGAAAAAACCTTATAAACTATAACTACACACGTAAGGTTGACGGCGTCGTGTTACGCTGCGAGGTGTCACGTAATCGTCCCCGGAAACGTCGATATAAGACACCTTTCGGCCAAAAGTCCTCTTTCATGCAGGTCTGTAGATGCTGGGTTGGAACCCGTACCACGAACGACTTAAAGTTGATGTTGTGGCGTGATTCCAACCTTTCAACCCTCAGAGTCCCGTTAATGCCCGGTTGATAGCAATAGGCTCGTCCTATATTGCATAGGACTTAAACATAACTGCCTAAATGTGGGTATACTATTAGGCATGCTTCTGCCTAAACCTTTGGAAATTACAGGCGTGATTTTGTGTGTCTCCTACCAAATTGAAGTTAAAAACGACGTTTCTTATAGTGCTTTTTCTTCATAGGAAAAATGCCATCTTGTACTTTAATGTTACACATTTCCTCTGCTACTAGATTCTCAACAATGTTTCTGTTGTAGGTGGATCATGTACAGCAGCATACGCAGTCTTCCAGTAAAGATTTTCTCCGTACCACTGAAATGGGTGGCAGAGCACAGGGAAGAGTCGCTCGACTTTTATTTACAGCATCTTAGAGAATGTAAGTATTTTAGATAGGTCTGCATCGTTAGTGTAGCGGTCACAAGCATCACGTGCTCAGCACGAAGTCCTTTTTTTTTTGGAGGGTGGCATATCATCATATGAATCATCCCGCTCTGGGCAGAGCGCTCGGGAGTGTCAGACTTCTACTGACTAAAAACCACCCATGTTCATTCTAAGCCCCTTCGTACACAAGGCTACTCAAATCTTAGATACTCAACGATTTTAGTCTTCAAGCGACTGCCGCCATACAAATCTACCGCCGACATTCGTCCCGGCGACTTGACTCGTATACGAACTTCAATGGATTTGTATGGCGGCAGCCGCTTGAAGACTAAAACCGTTGAGTATCTAAGATTTGAGTAGCGACGGGAGTATTAAGTCCTTGGTTCGATACCCAGGTCTGGCAAAGTGTTATTGGGTTTTTCCATCAGTAATTTCTCAGTAGGAACCACAGAATGGATTTTTGCTCTGTTGTGGGCAAATTACTCGCCCCTTATTACGTGGGACTTAAAACATAACTGGCTAAATGAGATCAGGTACACTTCTGTCTAACCCTTCGGAGATTACAGGCTTGATGTTATGATATGTACTATTAAGATTTCTTTTTATAAGCCGATCTCGAAACTTTCTGCTGAGCAAAAGGGTTTACCTTTTTCCTTCCAAATCTCACTATATTGTTTCTGGCCATGTTTTCCCCGAAAACAAAATCAGATCATCATCATCACTTGATGTTCTCCTCATTATCACTAGGTGAAATGAAATAATGAAATAGTCATGCAACATGATGTTGCGGAAATATTGAACACACTTATAATGCTGATATCATTGCATGACTTGTGTAATAAAAGGAATAAATGGTATCACTTTTTATCACCATTATTTATGCAACGCAGCACGATTCCTGGTTCATTCTATTCTCAGAAATAATTTTATCGCGTCATGCCCTATGTTATAATTAGCACACTTTTTCACAAACGAAGTTACATCGTATTGCTAACATTATAAATATGACATCATCTAACACCAAATACAATAAGAATTTGGGAGCCAAAAACATATTGAGATGTTTCTGAAATTCTTCGTGCACATCGGTATTAAGACTTGACTTAAGTGAGAAAGCGTCTTTTAATTCCATGATTAACTTTGGCTAATAATCATTTTCATTGGCACTCTTGGTCTAAAGAGACACTGCGGCCCTGAAACGCAAAGGGCATAAGAAGGAACACGGATGTGTTTTAGTTAGTAAGAGTCTGACAGTCCGTTCTGCTCTACCCAAAGCAGAAGGAGTTATTTGAAGAATTCCCATCCTAAAAAAATAATCCTTGTTCTACCCACTGATTAGTAGACCTCCTGCCTTTTGGGAGATTCTTCCTCGCAAGTGTCAACTAGGTCTTAGTACATTCTAATATTTAGACTAAATTATGTTAACAGTCGCTGCAAGCAGTTGCGAGAGTACAAGCGGCGGCACGATTCGCATGTATATCGCCAACCTGATCACTGAGCTACTGAACGCCACGGAACTGAGCGAGAAATGCATCGAGAGACAAATGTTACCCGCTGTCATGGCGCTACTGCATGATGAAGATGTGTAAGTTATTTCTTTCTTTCTTTAAGTACTGAGTAATCTTTTTTTATTCATTAATGAGATGTTATGAATATAAATGTGGATGGATGGAGAGGGAGAGGAAGACCAAAGAAAAGATGGATGGAGTGTGTGAGGAGTGATATGAAGGAAAAAGGAATAAATGATAACGTGACGACTAACAGGGCAGAATGGAAGGAAAAAACGTGTTGCGCCGACCCCAAATGACATGGGATAAGGGCAGGAAGATGTTGATGAATGAGAAAACATCATAAACTAGTCGTTCTAAGTTGGGAAAAGCCGTCAGTAGATGTGTTAAACTTAACTGGAAAACATCAGAAACTAGGATGCATTAAATAACAGATACTCAAACAAATCAATGCATTTTTCAAGAAGGCCTCTTGTCGATACAAAGACAAGAATAAAATTAAACTACAGTCCCAGTCACAAGGCATCATAACTGTGAAAGTACTTTATAGTGGTCGCAATCGCAACTGCTGAGCACGATATCCTGGGTTCGATTCCCGGGTCGGGAAAAGTGCTATTGGGTTTTTCCAAGAGGAATAGGGAATATTCATGTTTTTCTTTTTTGTCGTAAATTAATAGTTTACTATTTTATAACGTAGAAAAAAATATTAATGGGCTTCAAAATACTCTAGATATTTTTAAAAATGAAATTTAAAAATTTAAGCAGTTCAAACGCCGCCATTTTGCGCGCGCTTTGCGTGACGTCACATGACACGTCCAGTGGGTGTTTCACAGAACATCTACATACCCTTACGGGATACAATGTCGTGTCAGATGACGTCACATTTCGTTCGACCAATGGTGGCGCGTTTTGGAAGTTTGAATTTCGCTCCCTTATTTTGCACTTTTTGGATATTATTTTAGGGGTTTAAATAATCAGTAAATAAAAAAAAAATCCTTTTCATTATAATATTACGATAATAATTAGTATTCGCTTCGATCAATAATGTACTAGATTCCCGATAAGCGCTTCAAAAACGGCCCGAAACTTAAGACCACAAAAGTATTTGTGGTCTTATTTCAAATTAGTATGGTCCAATCATAGCCAACAGTAAGACGTCAAAATACCGCAGTATGCGTTCAAAAACTGTGTAAATAACCACCGTAACACCAAGGTTTTGGAAGGAATATCTTTTTTTCAATAATTTAATATCATTATGTGCTTTTTCATAATATTTAAACATAATTAAACTGTAAATATAACTAAATCAGCGAATATTATAATTGTTTGGCCAATATTTGCTACAACGCACCAACTATTGTATCATGTTCTTGAACAGGGAACGCTAGTTCCGCAATAGAATATGCACGACATTGTACACAAAATGCTTTTAACCGTATTGCTTAGAAATTAAGTTTCATTTTAGAATGAATATTTTTGTACTGATGACTTTTTATTTTGGAGCGACATTTAAAATGTTTTGCTTCCAATCTTTCTCCGATGAAAGGGCTTAAATAAATATACTTTACAATGATAATTAAACGTTATGTTTAAGTGTTAAGGTTTATAATCATCTGAAGTTGTTAATAATATTGAACTTTTTCTAAGATGTTATGTAGATGTTTACGTGTGTGCAGACGTGGCCACTTGAGCGACTTAGTTTTGTTCCTGATGCTTAATCTAGTACTATTATTGATCGAAGAGTATTCGAGAAAAAAATATTTTAGGCCATTTCAAATTTTATGCATATTCCCTATTGATCAGTAGTAGCCACGGAGCCTAGACTTGTGCCCGGTTGATGGTAATAGGCTCGCCCGCGAAATATGGGAGTGCTATTAGGTACACCTCTGTCTAAGCCTTCGGGGGTTGCAAGCGTGATGTTATGTACTATACTTTAATCAACTTAAAACGTCCCAAGTGCTAGAGCGCGATCTCTGTGTAAAAAACTTAACGTTTTAAAATACTTTAAAGGTCCGTCCGCGAAGAAGCGATCTCATCATGGGGCAGTGTGACGCGGACATGTCTGATCCGTGGGTTGGACTGCGAGGCGCAGTGCTGGGCGCCCGTCGAGGATATGCTGGGTGGCAACCAAGCGCTCAGCGTGAAGGAAGCCGCGAGGACTGCTGAAGCTTTAGCCTTGCTTGTACTACCTACTGTTGATAACCATGCTGTTTCGGAGAAAGGTATGCGAAAATAGCTAGAAAATTTTAAATAAACTTGTTTTTACTTTTATGATATCTGGCCAGACAGGGAGTTGTCTGATGAAAAACATCTGATTGAATTGTGGCCAAGGGAACCAGGGCCGTCTAAATCGTTTTGGTTGACGATATCGTTATAGTCGCAGGAAACCGGGATGGCAGAAGCAAGGAGATCATGCCATACCCAACAGTGAATGGTTTCTGGTTAAAATAATGAGATTTTAAATGCATTTGAGGTAAAAATGGTACGTAACGGAAAACTGCACAATGTCTCCCGTGATTCAAAATTATGTAATTTCTCATTTAATGGCCGCACTCTTTTCGAGTACCCATTAACAACTAGGTTGTGGAGGTCAGATAGGCAGTCGCTCCATATAAAATACTCGAACAACTACATTCGGTTCGACTTCTAGGACCCTTTCTAAGCTGCTTTGCCTCAAATATAACATAAATAATTTGTGTACAGCGGTGTCGCTACTGTGCGTGGTATGTCGCGGCGCGCTGTCTCGCGACATCCTGGCGGCGCTGACTCCCGGCCTGCAGCTCGCCGTGCATCACTGTCGACACCATCCCGCACTGTTGCCCGCACTCAGGTATACTTCTTATTATTTAGATAGATCACAAGCTAGATAGCACTATTAGAAACATTCTTGACTAAAGTGGAGATAGTCACCTTTGCTTTTATACCCTTCATAAGCAGTTGTGTCATTATTCATAAAAAATGTGGATTGAAGTTACATTGATAACAAGTGTAATCTGAAGGTTATACTGGAGCTATCTTTAGCTTGTGTCTATTATTGAGGGATAAATAGAGCTTTTACACAAAAAGAGAAAGAGACTGAGGCACATGTATAGGTGACACAGGAGAACGAACGGTTTTTTACAAACATTTTGTGCCCCGAAACATAGTCTCATTGACCTTGCTGTTGTACATTCGCATCGCTTTCTGTACCAATTTACTTCAAATTTTACTACGAGCCCCTTATTCACAAATGTTTCGATTCCGAAAGTCGTATGCCTAGCTCGTTCGCTTTCCTCATGCCAAAATAAGAAAGACATAAGCCTGGTCGAATCGAAGCATTTGTGAATACGGGGGTATGTAGGTCTCTTTTACTCACACAAAATAACTTTTTACCTCATCAGAAAACTAGAAGAAGGCGTGCAAGCACCAGCGTTATCTCAATACAAGGCCGCCATAGAAGCCCTAATCCACAACGTAGCGGGCACGGGGGGCTCCATGTCTAGCAGCGAGCTGCCGCGGGAGCCCCTCCCTCGCTCTAACACCAACCTGCAAGCCGCACAGGAGGTCGGCAGGAGAGTCACACAGATGTTCCAGCAGTCCAAGTCTAATATGAACTTACAGAATATATTCAAGAAGAAAACTTAGCGGTGAATTTGGGCAAAGTACGGATATGGAATAGCTGTGGAAATGTCATCTTTATGAGACGGACAAATGTGAGTAATTTCGGCGTGCAAAAGCACGAAAAAAATGTGTAATTAGTTCGCGCAGCGGCCCTACTATGACGTCTTAAAACGTGACAGAACTATACAGGGTGTCTAGCGCCATCTCTTTTTCTCACTGGAATAAGAACTGTTTTAAGACGTCATGGTAGGTCTGGGTCGTACATCTAAATGGTATTACAAAGACACACGGTGCGTGTTTTGAGTGAAGTAGCCTACTTATTGAACTGATGGAAACATGAAGTATGATATGACGAATCTAAAATTTTTCACATGTTCATGTGAAGTAGAGCAAATGATAGTCTAGGTTTTTCCTGTAAAGTAGTTGTTGATTACGAAACCTCTGGCCACAGTCACAATGATCGGAGTTTTCGTATCAATTCGCGTCCACTAACAAAATTATATCTATACAAATAATTATAACTGAAGTGTCTGTTTGCGATTTCAAAATAACAGCTTCAAATGCATATAATTATGGTACTCATAACAAAAAATAAAACGGCTGGATCGATTTTAACGGGACTTTTACCGGCAGATCGCCGATATTAGAAGGAGTAGGCTACTTCCATTTTTAGAAAACAATAGGGTTCCTTGCAAAAAAAAATAAAACCCTTGAAATTATTTATAAAATACGATTCGAATAGGGAAGTACTATTTTTATAATAATTTCACGTGGACCAAGTCGCGGGACACGGCTATAACCTTTTTGGTAAACTGCAGATGCGGTAAACTCATCATGTTAAAAACATTGAACGATATGTATTGAATACAGTCGTCTGATAAAGAATATGCATTGCATTGAATTCCTTATCGCTAAATTGATCAATCTAACAAAAGTCAATAAAAATAATTATAGAAAAAACAAATGGTTTGTGTTGTGTTCACACATTAAACCAGGAAATAATAATAAAATGTTATTAGCACATTCATGTTTCCTTATAAACTAAACAATAATAATTTATAACCGATACATTTAGTTATGCCATAAACATTAGTATTAATAAAAGGGAATGCTTTAACCCGCTGCATGACATAGAATAATCTCCCAATTCCAACATTTTAGAAACTTTTTGATGTTACTATAGTCCTAGGTTGAAATTATACATTCCTTCCTAATGATATTACTTCCTTTACATGATATCATTTTTTTTTTATTATTTATTAAAGAGTATTTTTTGAATGGGCATCACAACTACATACTTACAAGGAAAATCAAAGTAAGAACCAGGATCCTTTGTAATGATAAGGTTCTTCTTAGGTGGGTACGATAGGTGCCGCGTTCAAGCGCGCGGCGTGCGAGAATAACCAGATGTATGAACGTGGACGAGGCAAAAGGACTATGTAGGATGTAGGATCGTAGCAGGACCCGCCGGGGCTGCGACTTGTTCGAGAGAGATACCGCGGCCTCGCCACAAAGGGCTAAGAAGGAACATGGGTGGTTTTTAGTCAGTAGAAGTCTGACACTTTCATTGTCATTTGATGACTTCACAGCCTCCAAAAAAAATAGGATCGTAGCAGGTGGCATTCTGTGGTTTCTGCCTACCCCCATGGAAAAAGGCGTGAGTTTATATATGTAATATTTTAAAGTTCAAAATATTGAGTAAGTAGAGGCGGGACTAATCAGGTGACTTTTAAAAAGATTACATGTTCTTACTCTGATTTTGTCTGGTTAAAAAATGCAAGGTGACCTTCAGACTAATGCTGAATCATTTATTATTATCGTCTCGACCAATACAAACAAAATGACGCGAGGTTTTCTGACCTCATTCTCAGCGTTAAATGTAGTAATGCACTTTTAATTAGTACTCTTTCAAAAATGTACTTAAATTATATTATTTAGTAATTGTTTTAGCTTAGGATAGTACAAATTAGTGCAATATACAACTCTTTATGACATTGTTTTGTTTATTATCTTGTTTAAACAATGTATCTTATGGTGTACTTAATGTCACAGATCATTATCTGTGCCTACCCGAGTCAGTGAGAGTTACTTATACAATGATAATTATCTTTGATACATGGCGTCTTATGCAACAAATTATATCTATATAAAGTACATGTGCTGTGGTAATCAGCTATCTGCGAAAATCAGTTAACACTCGAGCGTAAGGCGCATTGTATCAGAGATCTCATTTACCCTAGCTAGTATGGTGCTTCCTCACTTATATAAAATGTATTCTCTTCGTACGTACGATTATATCTAACCATGAAAACATGTGATAATTTATTTTATTGTATTATATTATGATATGCCTTCTATATATAACAAATACTCGAATATATTTTAACGCTATGTTTCGTGTAAATAAAATCAAAAATAATACTTTGAAACTATTTATTATATTCACTGTATAGTGTTTATCCTCGCGTATGTTACGTAGGTACTCGTTGAATAGTTGAATCTCAAGCATAAATGTTATTTACTAGGCGTAGTATGTACGTTGATGTTATATGTATATGTTACGATAAAACACGCAGTTGGATGAGAAGGGAAACAAAGTGCTTTGTATAAACACATCAGTGATTGGCACATAAACAATAGTGGAGGTTGTGTTAACATTTTTGAAATATATAAATTTTATTTTAACTATATCGATTTTTTTTCTACTCCTTTCTGTTCCTTGTTGTTCCTTTTGGGCTTCGCCTCAGTCGAGTAAGAATATGACGATTCTTTAAAAATGCTGTTCTGCTGTTTTCTGGTGGAATCTTGGCTCTGTTCGATTCCCGGTTGATGAAACGTAGAACTGGGTTTATTTTCTTAATCAGCTAACGTTACGGAAGCTAAGCGTCGTATTATGTTAACCAAAGTAAAGGCCAAAATTATTACAGAACCAATACCGATAGATCAATTACTTATGTCGTCATAAAAAGCTGCCTCTACAGTTGGAGAAAAACATCGTTATTGGATTACACAAATGACAAGTCATTTTGGGTGTAAGTTATTGTCCTATTTACCTATACAATTACCTGTATTGCGTGTGATTTTGACTACTCACGCCCATAACCGAAGCGTGAAACCAATACTTGGCTAAAACTTGCCAGACTGTGCTAAATGAACTATGAATCCATGAACATAAACATCATAATTGATTATTGAGAAAATGTGTTTTCCAATTTCCCAAAAAATGATAATGACGAGAGGTGTTGCCGGTCGATTTAACTCGGATAAAATGTTATTGGCATTGGTAATTAAAAATGGTTATATGCCACATTACTTGTGCATCATTGCAAAGTTAGAAAATGGACCTCAATGCCCCCAAAACAAAAACTAAGTTCAGTAAGTACATTTATAGACTACTTACTTTCGATAGAAAACCGCAGCCATGAGTGGCCTTATCAATTATCATACATAATATTTGGCCACCACAAGTACAGGCACACATATTGATAAGATAAATGGGTAGTCATTCACTGATGTTAATTGAAAGCAAAAACAAAAATAATGAAAAAAAAAGTTGTACTTTATTTCATAGATAAAATTCCAAAGGGAATAAATGCACTAGAGTAAATTTCAATAGAGTATAATAATAGCATAATTTTTGTGAGTTACATCACTAGTGGTTTATATCAGTTCTGGTTTATTCCTTCTTCTTCCTTGGGCGCATGCAGCAGACAGCGCTGGAATCCAGCATGTTGTAGTTGGCATCACCCTTATTGTGAGACTCAATGAACTTAGCGTGGGTCTCGGCAGACAAGTAGTACGACTTCACTGAAGGATACACCTTCAAAGCTTCAATGTACGTCACCTGTTGACAATGTATTCAGATTAAGTTCAATTCTAGATCATGCAGATGCTTCACTTTTAATTCTGATTAATAAACAATTCTTTGAAAGATACAAATGGGTGTGTAGAAAGATGGGTAGCTGAAAGGCACTTGTCCACGTCAACATGATAATGTTTTTTGTGAACCATACCTGGGAACCTACTAGTTAATAAAGATAGTTTAACCCCTGTCCTATTCACCAGCTCATTGGTTTGAGTGTTACATTGAGTCCTACTGTGAGAGCTGTAATTTTTCGTCCCTAAAAAAGTATGCCTTGAGTCACTTAGTTTTATGTACTATGTGTCTTTGACTTTGTAAAAGATTTGTTTACACCATGTATACTATTTTTATTACTACTTTATGAGGTTTATGTGGAAGACAAGTCAGTTGTTATTTCTAAAATGTTTCCTGCCATATAATTTCTGCTGGGGACTGTACTGTTTCTTAACTTAAAAAGTCACTCACCAGTAATTCATATTTTGCCTTAGATAATTCAAATTCAGGTTTGCCAACTAGCGGCAAGGCTTCAAAGCGCTCCAAGAACGGGAACAAAGTATAGTCTACTAATCCAGGGGTGTCTCCATGTAAGAACTTGGTGCCACGTTCCTTCAGTCTCAGTTGCAGGCCTTCAAGTGCCTTGTGATAGTTCTCTACACTGGAAGGCTGCAGGGCTGCTGGGTTAAAAGCAGCTGCGTAATATGCTGATTGAGCCTGAAATGGAAGATTGTCTTTAGATTGGATTTGCTAGGAAGTATCGATGGGTGGGCGTTTTGGGGGACTGTCTTATAAAAGTGTAAATAGTAAAGTAAATTTTTGACGTTCGAAAAGAGCTGATTATCAGTCTAGTTTGAATAAATGACTTTTGATTTTGGATGGATTTTATTTTAGTATTTAAACTAGGAATTAATAGCTTTTGTTATTGAGACACCAATATAATATTTCGCAATCTATTTTGTTGAAACAGTTAATAAGAAGCTGATTGTTATAATAATGAGAATGCTTACCGCAGCAAACAGTTCAACTATAATCTTGTCTTCAGCTCTGCGCAGTGGGTCGGTTGACTGCAGGGCTGGCTCAGGGTACTTCTCATCCAGGTAATAGTTTATGATGTTGCTGTCGAAAATGGCTTTACCTTCTTCATACTCCAGAGCTGGTACAGTGCCTGGAATAAACAAAAAATAAGAATTGTAGTAAGATTTTTATACAACAATTTGTAGGTATAGAGTATGTAACAAAAATAAAAATGTGTATTTTAAAATAACTTTTGCAGGTAGACTGGAAGAGCTATTTTCCTCTCTTCCTTTGTTCTTTTCTGCATTTAGTGTGTAAAGTAAATAAATAAAGGAAATGTAGGGCACAATCATTAAAACATGTTTTTTGTCTGACTGACCTGCACTGCAATGCCATTTTGCTTCAAGAGTAATTGAATTAATGCTTGAATGAACTTAGTCAAAAAAATATTTAAGAAAAAGATTTAACTTATTCAGAATAACAACTAACAAAATATAACAGATTTCCTCTTTATAATATTAGTGTAGAATAACTCAATGGATTTACTGGAAGATGTGCAAAAAATCTTAAAATGGAAGCAAATTAGTGTATTTACATTAGTTATTAAGGTGAATTAACAGCTTGGTCAGCTGACTGGCTGATCAACAACTATTCACACGTAAACACTTTGACCCTCCACTTCTATTTTTTCTATTAATCCTAGTAAAATCATTAATTTATTTTATGTTCATAAATGGAGCCTTAATGGATCAATAAGTTATCTGAATAATTAAATATATTATTATTAAATAAAGAGGTCACAGAGTTCGTATTTGTGGCCGATGAGATGAAAATAATGAACGGAATGAACCTACCATAAAAAAATGCAATGATACCTTACCTTTAGGGCTGAAGTTGAAAACCCACTCGGGTTTGTGATCCAAATTGACGAAAACTGTGTCGTATTGCAAACCCTTTGCATTCAAAACAAGAACACTCCTCTCGGCGTAAGGGCAGAATCTCATCGCGAACACGCGAAGTTTTCCGCCGTAAGCAGGGAGATCATCACCTGATGAAAAAACAAAAGAGGTTAATTTTTATCATGAAGTTTTACGGATTATTGAACAGAAATATTATTATATTCAACGTACCGGTTTTTAAATGCTTTTCAGACATTTTCTACGAGATTACTTTATCAATTTTATTTATTGTTTAAATAATATTACAGCGCCGCTAGTCAGCAGGAGCTTCACAATTCACACTGGTTTTATTTTTGAAGTGATCGGCCGGCCTTCAAAATTTATAGTATTCCTCGCACGCACCCACGCACTTTATTTGACAGAAGATAAATGTAAAAAAACTTTCAATGTTGCCATATTTCTAAACCAAATGTCCATACTGGCTGAGGTGTAAATAATAATTTGAGCTGTTTATCAGTCTTTTAAATTGTTTATCTTTACATTGAAGGACGTAGAAGTTCATATATTTTAATTTAATAAAAAACTTGATTTCAAAAATAGTTTTTGTACGTGTTACGATTTCTCTCGTAAATAACTACCTAAACTCCCTTTTAAAGGAGAATGGGCTGATTTGCCCAAGTGTTGTAGCACTATGAGTAATATATCATTAGAAAGGTATATTATGACAATCAATTAATTGTATGACGGTGATGCTGAAATCCACGCCAGAAAAAAGTTACACGAGCTTAAAGGTCCTTTACATCACGTCAAAGTGTTAAGGTATATGTAACGTATTTGTCAGCAATTCTAAAAGAACTTAGCAAATGATGTATAGATATGATAGTTCTTTTGACATGGAGCTGATCTGATGATGAATCTGGAAGGTGGCTATAGGAACTCTGGTATAAAACGACATAACTCCATCGAGTTTGGTCTCGTATGATTCGTCTTAACGAGTACTTTGTCTCTAGGTGGTATTCAGGGTCTGATGATGGATCTGGAAGGTGGCCAAAGGAACTCCGGTGTAAAACGATATATTCCAATCGAGTTTGGGCTCGAATTATTCGTCTTGACGAGTATTTTGTCTGTAGATGGTATTCAGGGTCTGATGATGGATCTGGAAGGTGGCCATAGGAACTCCGGTGTAAAACGATATATTCCAATCGAGTTTGGTCTCGTATGATTCGTCTTGGCGAGTACTTTGTCTCTAGGTGGTATTCAGGGTCTGATGATGGATCTGGAAGGTGGCCATAGGAACTCCGGTGTAAAAAGATATATTCCTATCGAGTTTGGGCTCGAATGATTCGTCTTGACGAGTACTTTGTCTCTAGATGGTATTCAGGGTTTGATGATGGAGCTAGAAGGTGGCCATAGGAACTTTGTTATAAAACTACCTAGCCCCATTGAGTTTGGGCTCGAATGATTCGTCTTGACGAGTACTTTGTCTCTAGATGATATCCAAGGTTTGATCATGGAGCTGAAAGATGGCGATAGGAAGTCTGTAATTATATGACACCAAACCGACGATTCAGTTACCCTAAACGTACTTTCATATTTGTCAGTGAATGGATTTTGGTGAAAGTGGAACCACATAGAAAGCAATGTGTTAATAAAATTGTGGTCAGAGTGTCCGTCCATATTTATAGGATTTGCTTGGTCCCCTGGTTGATCTGCTACAGCTTGCTCTCTCTGCCGATTCATTCGGTCTTCATGACGCCTTGCAGCCACCAAGCAGCGGTAACATAATATCATCACTTGGTCATTTGCAACCGCCTACAACAACGAAAACACTCAACGTGTGCTTGTGTTCGAAGCGCCATAAAAACATACTGCGATAGTTAGCTGCGACCTGTCTTGTCGACAGGTCGCGGCACATTTCACCTTCTATTTCTAACGATGGGAAATCATCAAATGACTCTTCCCGCTCTGGGTTGAGCAGAAGGGAGTGTCAGACTCTTACTGACTAAAACCCATCCGTGTTCCTTCTTTTGCAATTTGCGTTCCATGGCTGCAGTTCTTTTTAACTCCACTGGGTACAGTCTAGTGGCTGGGACGTGAGGTTTCCCATGTCTCAGCGCTCCAGACCATGGTTTGAACCAGTGCCGGACGTAAGAGGTCGCCGCCACAGATTGATTTTTGTATGACAGTGAACAGAACAGAACAGAACCTAGGTTACCGACGTAGTCCGAAGAATTGCCAAACTTAAGTGGCAGTGGGCAGGGCACATTGCTTGCAGAATGATTGGCCGATGGGGCCGAAAAGTTCTGGTGTGTCGACCGCGAACCGGAAGACGTTATGTTGGAAGGCCTCCCACTAGGTGGACCGATGACCTGATGAAGGTTGCGGGTACCCGCTGGATTCGAGACACTCGAGTCCGGTCAATATGGCGACACCTGGGGGAGGCCTTTATCCAGCAGTGGACGGCTTTTGGTTGAAATGTTGATGATTGCTATTGTATTGTATATATGGTAAAAAAGTAAGTCTTAATATTGTTCTTAGTTGTTTTTTCTAATATATTATTATTTCAAATAATGACGATTAATGCACATGTTTGTTTTTTGTTGTCCCCATTTGAACTTCACTCACGTTACCTTACTTTTAAAACAAAAATAGCAGGCAGCAGTAGGCTCCATACTTAGTACAATAATATAATTAAGATAATGAAAATAAACGAGACTAAAGGAGTACCTGCGGATTGTAGTAGGTGGCGTTCTGTTATACTGCCTACCCCCATGGGAAAAGGGCGTGATTTAATGTATGTAAATATTCGTAAAAAAAAATATATTAGACAATAACCGTATAAACTAAGTTAATTATTTGCCAAAGATGCATTTTTTACAATTCGATTATATGCATTTATTACTTTGACGTCGTCAAAAAAAAATACATTTATGTGATGAGGGCAACTAGTAGGTACAACTTATAACCATATAGCCTATATTGCTACAAGGGTTGGGCAAACCTTCATATAAGGCTGCCCATTCTCCTTTATATCGTCTCATAGAAAAGTTTTAGTTTAGTTAGATTATGACACCAACACATCAAACTACTACAATCTGTCAATATTTGAAGTGAAAACTTCTTTAGCGGCGCTGAGCACTTTTTTTGTATGGGTAAAAACTTTTGAAGTTTTCACTTCTGCCGGCACTCCCGGAGTGCTATTTTTTATAAATAGATTTTCAATTTTATCTCTTTTATCTTTCGATCAATAATAGTACTAGATTAAGCATCAGGAACAAAACTAAGTCGCTCAAGTGGCCACGTTTGCACACACGTAAACATCCACATAACATCTTAGAAAAAAGTTCAATATTATTAACAACTTCAGATGATTATAAACCTTAACACTTAAACATAACGTTTAATTATCATAATATTGTAAAGTATATTTATTTAAATTTATTAAAATGTTTTGCTTCTAATCTTTCTCCGATGAAAGGTCATCGGAGAAAGATTAGAAGCAAAACATTTTAAATGTCGCTCCAAAATAAAACGTCATCAGTACAAAAATATTCATTCTAAAATGAAACTTAAACTCTAAGCAATACGGTTAAAAGCATTTTGTGTACAATGTCGTGCTTATTCTATTGCGGAACTAGCGTTCCCTGCTCAAGAACATGATACAATAGTTGGTGCGTTGTAGCAAACATTGGCCAAACAATTATAATATTCGATGATTTAATTATATTTACAGTTTATTTATGTTTAAAAATTATGAAAAAGCACATAATGATATTAAATTACCGAAAAAAAGATATTCCTTCCAAAACCTTGGTGTTACGGTGGTTATTTACGCAGTTTTTGAACGCATACTGCGGTATTTTGACGTCTTAATGTTGGCTATGATTGGACCATACTAATTTGAAATAAGACCACAAATACGTACCTATGTGGTCTTATATTTCGGGCTGTTTTTGAAGCGCTTATCGGGAATCTAGTACATTATTGATCGAAGCTTTTATCTTTAGGTCCAAGGGTGATTGAGAAGTCGGGGCTACGGGTTGTTCGAAAGAAATACCACGGCCCCGAAACACAAAGGGCAAAGAAGGAGCATGGGTGATTTTTAGTCAGTACAACTCTGACATTCGCATCTACTCTGCCCAGAGTGGGATGAGTCATAATTTAATGATTTGCCACCCATAAAAAAGGGTGATTGAGAAAGTTTGGCAGTTTCACATACATTTACAAAAAACATATCAATAATAAAATCTTTCGTTTTAGCTTAACAAAAAAGTGATTATCATGCTTTAAAAGCTAATAGATTGATCTCCATTGGAAAACCTCATAAACTCAATAAATATTAGTTTCCTAATTTTGATGGTAAGTTCCTGTAAACAGGCAACACTTGAATTGAAAAATTGACATGAGTTTGATGACTTGGCATAACGCTTTTTGTTAAAAAAAAACCACGAGTCTGAGCATGAGTCAATAGAAATCCGATGATGATGCGGCATTGACAGACCATGTCTGCCATGCATGTGTAGGATGCTAATAAAATTGATGGTAGAAATGTGAACTAAATAAACTGCAGTAGTCTGCCCTTGAGTTTATTTGATTTTGTGTCTGATTATATTGATGATAGTGAGCAGTGGTGGCCCAGTGGGGCGGCCCCGACTTACGAACAGTGAGTCGTGGGTTCGAACCCAGTCAGGCGCATCACCACTGCTCTCAAACGGTGAAGGAAAGCATCGTGAGGAAACTGGCTAGTCTTCATCATCATCATCATCATCAACAGCCTATTAATGTTCCCACTGCTGGGACACAGGCCTTCTCTCTTCGAGAGGGGATGGGCGATGATCTACCACGCGGGCCCAGTGCGGATTGGTAGATGTCACAAATGTCTTCGAATTTTTGGTTCTAAGACATGCCAGTTTCCTCACGATGTTTTCCTACACCGTTTTGAGAGCAACGGTGATGAAATAAATTACACAAAGTAATGTGCCTTCCTGGGTCCGAAACTCCGAACCCACGACCTACTGTTCGTAAGTCGGGGCCGCCACCACTGGGCCACCGCTGCTCTCTATGGCATGTCTTAAAACAAAAAAAATCGAAGACATGTGACATCTACCAACCTGCAATGGGCCCGCGTGGTGGATTACAGCCCACCCCTCTTCTTAAGAGGAGGCCTGAGTCCCTGCAGTGGGAACATTATAGGCTGATATTGATTATTCTGCGATGGACCAGGCCAGATTTTCTACTTAATTACCCAAAGATGTGTAGTCGCAGGGGGTTCCTTCCAATAATAAAATTATACCTAGGTACCTAATATTTGTGCGGTCCCGACAGAGAGGGTAGGTAGTCGATACTATTAAGGGTAATAAGAGGGTAGCAGGTACCTGGTTATCGACAGTGGAACCAGAGGGGCCAGAGGCTGGTAAAAGGAGGGACTCTACTCGACGAACTCTTTTTTCCAGAAGCGCCCGACTAAAAAGTGGACCTGGATAAGCCCTGATGGTTCCATCAAAAATGAGATCGACTTCATCATGACGACCAAGAAGCAAATATTCAATGATGTCTCAGTGATCGGCAAGGTGAAAACCGGTAGCGATCACCGTATTGTTAGAGGCACATTGAATATCGATGTTAAGCTTGAGAGGTCACGTTTGGTGAAGTCCACGCTCCGTCCTAATCCTGCCCAGATCGTAAATCCCGAAAGCTTTCAACTCGAACTGCATAATCGCTTCCAATGCCTAACCGAATGCGAAACAGTGGACGAGTTACACAACGGGTTGGTGGAAACTGTCCATGCAGTGGGATATAAGTTCTTCAATATCCCACGCCGGAAAAAGCCTCAAAAGCTCTCAGCCAGTACATTCCAGATAATGGATGACCGGTCTGGGATGAGACTGCAATCCTCAGTAGATATGTCGGAATACTGCAAACTCAATAGGCGCATCTCAAAGTCCATGCGACACGACTTGCGGTCCTATAGTACTCAATCTATTAAGACCGCAATTGAGCGAAACCGGGGCTCCAAAGTGTTCGCGAAGAATGCGTCTATTGGACAGAGCCAAATGACAAAACTAAGGATCGAGGACGGCAGTATCATTTCATCGAAGCCAGAGCTGCTGAAAGAGCTAGAGAGGTTTTACGGACAGCTGTACACATCGACCCGACAGCCCGTTGTCAGTTCAGCTGACACCAGAGCGAAACTGACCCGACACTACACTGAGGATATCCTAGACATTAGCCTGTATGAGATTAGAATGGCCCTCCAACAGCTTAAGAACAACAAGGCGCCGGGGGATGACGGAATCACTACAGAACTTCCGCGAGCGGGTGGAAAACCAGTGCTGTCAGTCCTCCAGAAGTTGTTTAATTCCGCCATTCTCGAAGGTACTACGCCAGACGCATGGCACAGGAGTGTGGTGGTGCTCTTCTTCAAAAAAGGTGACAACACCCTATTGAAGAATTATAGACCCATCTCACTCCTGAGCCATGTGTACAAGCTGTTCTCGAGGGTCATTACGAACCGTCTCGAACGCAGGTTTGATGACTTCCAGCCTCCCGAACAAGCGGTTTCCGAAAAGGCTTCAGCACCATAGACCACATCCATACGCTCCGCCAGATTATACAGAAGACTGAGGAGTATAATCGGCCACTATGTCTAGCGTTTGTGGACAATGAAAAAAAAAAAAGCCTTTGATTCCATCGAAACCTGGGCGGTGTTACAGTCTCTTCAGCGGTGCCGTATTGACTATAGGTATATTGAAATGCTGAAGTGTTTCTATAGAAACGCCACTATGTCGATCCGATTACAGGACGAGAGCACAAAGCCAATCCAATTGCTAAGAGGCGTGAGACAGGGAGACGTTATTTCTCCGAAACTGTTCACCAACGCATTGGAGGATGTTTTCAAGCTCTTGGACTGGGACGGATTTGGCATCAACATCAATGGTGAATATATCACTCACCTTCGTTTTGCCGATGATATAGTCATCATGGCTGAATCGCTGGAGGATATTAACACAATGCTCAGGGACCTCAGTAACGTTTCTCAACAGGTGGGTCTTAAAATGAACATGGACAAGACGAAAGTTATGTCGAATGTCCGTGTTCCACTCGTACCGGTAATTGTTGGGAGCGATACTCTCGAAGTTGTCGATAGTTATGTCTACCTAGGACAAACTGTTAAACTTGGCAGATCCAACTTCGACAAAGAGGTCGCCCGAAGAATCCAACTCGGATGGGCAGCGTTCGGGAAACTACGCGACATCTTTTCGTCCAAAATTACACAGTGTCTTATGACGAGGGTCTATAACCAGTGTGTGTTGCCAGTGATGACCTATGGCTCAGAAACATGGTCCTTAACTGCTGGCCTCTTTTTTTTTTTGGTTGGTGTAAAATCATCAAATGACCCCCCCCCCCGCTCTTGGGCAGAGTGAAGGGGAGTGTCAGACTTCTACTGACTAAAAACCGAACCCATGTTCCTTCTTTGCCCTTGTGCCGAGGCCACGTCATCTCGTACTAAAATCCGCGGCCACGACGGGCGTCGGCCCTTGCGGGCCCCTCCTTGCTGACATCTCTTTGAGGCGCGCGTGGAACACGAACGCCGCCGACACGGTCTGTTGCCGTCATGACGACGGCCGGACGGCGAGCTAGCCCATTACTCACCGTCCACAGGCCCGCGTCTACGGTGGCCGGAAGCCATCACGTGGCCCCCGACGCCCGGAGCGCCTTCCGCGCCTTCCGTGGCGGCTGGGACGTTGAGAGGTTCTCTACCTCTCTCGTTCCGCCACCTCTTTCGCTAGCATCACTGCTTCGCAGAAGGAGGCGACGGCGTCCCATTCCTCCTCGCCCCGGACCATGGCTTGCACCAGGGCCGGGCGCGACAGGTCGCCGCCGCCGATCGCCGCTACGAGAACACGGCGGGGCTCTGCCTAAGCAGGGCACACCTCCACAGTGTGCTCCACCGTGTCCACCGGTCGATCCTCGCAGTGGAAGCATCCGGGCGTTTCCTCCCGCCTGATTTGGTACAGGTACCTCCCGAAACAGCCGTGTCCGGTGAGGACCTGCGTCAGACGGAGGTGAGGGTGCCGTGGCTCCTCTCTAGCCACTCCTCAAGCTGCTGGCCTCTTAGAGAAGCTCATAGTAACGCAACGAGCCATGGAGAGAGCTATGCTCGGAGTTTCTTTGTGCGATAAGATCCGAAATGAGGAAATCCGCCGAAGGACCAGGGTCACCGACATAGCTCTCAGAATATGCAAGTTGAAGTGGCAATGGGCAGGCCACATCGCTCGAAGAACCGACAACCGATGGGGTAGGAAGGTTCTCGAGTGGCTACCACGAACCGGAAGACGCAGCGTTGGTAGGCCTGGTGGACTGACGACATCATGAGAGTCGAAGGCAACCGGTGGATGCAAACGGCAGGCTGCCGTTCGTTATGGCGTTCTACGGGGGAGGCCTTTGTCCAGCAGTGGACGTCTTATGGCTGATGATGAGGTACCATACCTACTAATAGGGGTAATAAGGGTATGGGTACAGGTGTTGGTTTCGGATATCCTGTTATAATAGGCTCTCGTGTCTATAGATATGGTGGATAATAAAAACTTTTAATTGGCCTTCTTTCACTATCTGTCAACTATCTGTACCCTAGCTGTAAGTTTTCCTAAGAAATAAATAAATAAATAAATAAATAAATGAATCTGGTAGCTGTGTCATGTGTTTGATTTGGTTTCTTCAGTGGATGCTCATCATCATCTTCCTGTCCTTGTCCCATTTACGGAGTCGTACCATTTTTTACGAACACGTTTTTTTCTTCCATTCTACCCTGTGAGTCGTCACGCTCTAATTTACTCCTTTTTCCATATCATTTCTCACACTATCCATACAGTTCAGTAGATGTTAAAAAAACGGGTTAATTCTGCCCTGTACTTGCCTATAAATTTTGCAAAGTAAAGCAATTAAAATAAGTGGGACAACAAAATGTAGGTACTAGCAGTTTCGGCTCAAAGTCACGTCATGTTTTCGTTAGTCTATTAATTGAATTAGAAGTACCCATTCAATTCCAATCATACAATTATTCTCAGCAGGAGCAGGAATATTCTGGAAGTCGCACAGCATACCTACTCGATCTGTAAGACTGTAACGACCGACTCTACAATATGAATCAACTTATGCGGCCAACGTTTACTTTACATCATAAAATTCCATAACCAGATAGGCAGGACGCGATTCTCACAAAAAAGCCCTATTTGCTTAACTAACACAAATACACAATACAGTACTGCGAAATAATTTTTCTGAAAAATCTAATCATTGTCACGAGTGCGGTCAGTTGATCAGTTCCCTACTATTACCTAGTAACAGTAAGTTTAGCTTTCTGATCAATCAATCAGTGACTTTCATATTTTCATTAATATTCCAGTCATCATACTCATCACTCCTCCTTGAATGGTAACTCGATTGAACTATTTTTTTTTTTTTTATTATAAATGGGCTTGCTCTTGATTTCAATCTTGCCCTAAGGGCAGAGATGATGTCGACGATGGAACGAGCTTACCCAGTAGAAGCCTGTTTACTCGCGACTTAAACAGATTAGGGTTATATGAATTCGGAAAAACCGACGCAGGCAGGGAATTCCACTCCTTGGCTGTGCGCATAATAAAGGACCCAGCAAAGCGCTTCGTTCGAATGTGTGGAATGTCGACTAGGTATCGGTGATACCCTGCAGTACGTCTAGTCTCCCGATGGAAGAAGGGAGATGGTGGGATCAGCTCGTGGAGCGGTGGAGCTCTTGCGCACACTCTCGTACTAGTACTTAACTACTATGCAATTTTTTGTTGTCGTACTGTAAGTCAGAATGATCATAAACAGATACATATCTATCGGTGACTTAATAAATATGTAGATAAGATGTAGTTCAAGCTTCCTACAACAGTGACTTTTTTAATTTTATATCGCACTTATCATCTTATATCTTTATTTCACTTTACATTTTTGTGAATTCACGTCGGACTAGACAAGTATATTTGGTTCGATCGCAAGATTAAATATAAATAATAAAAACATTCATCACGGCAAAGTTGAAATGTGATGTGACTTTACAAACAGACAATTTGGCAAGTCATCATCACAGTTAGTAGTTTTAATATTTTGTCTAATCATCAGAGGCACATTCGGGCCAGCCAGTGTTATATAGTCGGTATGATATCGTCAACAATCAGTTTCGCTGTGCATTTGTACTCCTCGCTTCAAGGAGCGCAGACATTTAGACGAGCGATCGGATACGTTTTACCTTATAGCAACATGGCAGCAGGCAAGGTCGCTAGGAAATTCAACTCGAAGCACCTCAAAACAGGTTAGTTGTGCTAATTTATATTATTACATATTCATATAATTAATGATTAAGTGTGCCTCTGGCAGATAAGTGAACTTAGTACAGATAATAAACTGAAACAACAATGTTTTGATAAAATAAAAACAGTCTACAGAATAATCTTTTGGTAGTGTTAGCAGTGGCTATATGTGGCTTATAAAAGACTTAGATAATAAATAGAGGTGAAAATGACACAGGTAGGCGCAAAAACTTACCCACCTACATGCCGTGTCTTTAACCAGATGTAGTTTACATCTAAATTTAGATTTAATTGTATCAGGTTGATTTTTGTAACAGGCTATCATTTTTGGCGCGAAATTTAAAAAGCTCACTTTGATCAAAACTGTACAATATTGGAAAGCATGTCTAAAATACTTGTAATATAATCGTTAACAATGAATGAAGTCAATACGAACAATACTTGCTGCGTATTTGATAGCCTGTTCTATGTTAATTTATGGGGCAAACAGGTTTATTTGTGGCACGAACATTTGCCTTCTGGCGTCGAATACTAATAACTTTTAAATAACACGGTTCTATTAGAGAATATTCATCTAGGCATGTGTTCAATAACAATTTTTATGTATAAAACAAGTAATAAATAATAGTAATCAAACCAAAAACATTCTGTAAAAAACTAGCCAAGTCTCGATGGAGAGATTCTGATTCTGATTCTAAGGTTCCTTAATGCAATTTCTTTATTATTATAGTTAAGGTTGTGTGACTGAAATTAAATAATTTGCAACTTTTCATTCATTCATTCATTTTCATTTAGAAGGCCGGTTTTTTAGATGACTTTTATATGAAGCAAAAACTGGAACTCCAGTACCTACCCTTTCAGTTTCTCTATTAAAGGCGACGCACAATAGAAACCGTGCCCTCCAGATCGAGTTTTATATTCTATCAAAATTTCTAGAACTTGAGGAGTAGAGAAGTTAGGCGAAGTGGTACCTACCTATCTACATCTTCAAACTTCTTACCCTAAGAAAATCTGCAACTAAATACTCGTCAAGTTTTGTCTTTCTACACTTTCGTACCTAATACTATCTAAGTACGTAATTTAATGGGTACCTCTGTAACCATGCCATGTACCATTATAGCTAAGTTAGTGCTAATCTTTTTATTAATGACAGTACCACTAGGTACGGTACTGAAATTAATGATAGGTTACATTAATTACATTAACTGCTGTGATTATGTCTTTGTAATTAGAAGGCACATTGTTGCATGTCAGCATGCACTTCGGTACCTCAATTCTCGCTTTCATATTTCATCATCATCTGCCGAGCCTTCTCCCAACTATGTTAGGGTCGGCTTAACGGCTTCCAGTCTAACCGAATGAATACCAGTATATTACATGTTCCTGCCTATCTGGCATCAAAACCTATTTACTGGGATCACTGGGTAACACGATTGTTCTTGGCAAGATTGGTTCAGACTTTTGAGAATCTGGACTGTGGAAGATCTACGATTGACAGGAACCAGTTACCAGCTGCTTAACATTTATTTTTTTCGCTACAGGTGATGCTCACCCTCCGTTCACCGGAAAGCTACGCGTGTACAACATGCGCTACTGCCCATTCGCGCAGCGCACCATCCTCACCCTGAACGCGAAGAATGTCGACTATGAGATCGTCAACATCGACCTCATGGACAAACCCGAATGGCTACCCAGCATTAGTGCCTTTGGTAAGAAAAGTGCTGCTATATACTGTCATTTGTTTTTAATGCTGTGGTGGCCCCACGACCGGAGCGGAGCGAAAGGACGAGCGGAAACCGACCAATCACATTGATCGAAATCTATACTGCATCTCCCTTCTCAGCTGTGATTGGTCAAATCTTGTACAGCTTCTCTCCTACTTTGGTTCGGGCCTTATGGGGTCAGTCACAGCAATGTTTGAACTTGCGTGGACTGCCAGGTCGGTAGAGAGCTCCGAAGGGTGGTAAATCACCTAGTTTAAAGTGATTGCTATGCTGAGCTACTTCATTCTCTGCCTGCCTATATAGCTTTTGGGCCAAAGATTCGATGACTAAGCCAAAAATATGTATGTCAACAGATTTTTGGGCTCTGGCTACCTAGTTACTTTTTCTTTAACGAGATACTAACGTTTAGTATGGTAATCGGGAACTTTGTGCCCTTCAGGGATTACAGGTTCGATATTTTGAAACGGGTGCTAATTAAACTGGCTTCTTTTTAATAGCAATAAGTGCATCTAAAAATCTACATTGCCTTCTAAATTACTGAGTCAGCCACAATTAACGAGCATCTAAATAATACTATCTTAGCCACAAGTTATCTTTTCTGAAGCCTCTAAATACAACTCAGCATCGTGGTTATTTTTAGCATCTAAATTTGTAACATGGATTCAAACAGTAGTAATCTTCAAAAATATGTATTAATATATGGCATCAAAAAAATACTCTATAAGCTTCTAATTTATTAACTCAGTACGTTTAAATAAAACTCATGCCACATTAACTGAGCATCAAAATTGTATTAAAAGTTGTCATCAAATATTATAGCCACTAATAGTACGTAGAAACTACTGTCGTATCATCGAAAGGCTTAATATAGAAGTTCAGAGGATCTAATGACCTAAATATCGAAGTTCAGAGTATCGAATGTCCTGAAGATCGATATTTATTTACATGTTGTGCTACAAAAGTTATCGACAGAATCGCTGCAGAACTTAATTTTTATCGGATAACTAGACAATTGTGAAAACATTTCTGCAAGCAACTCGGAAGTAGCGCTCGCCGGCCGCTCCCGCGGCACCGCTCGCTTCGCTCGCTCGGCTCTCGCGCGTTTTGTTACAGTTTTAACCTAACCTAACCTATTTTCCTCAGTTTACAATGACGAATCATACAATCTGCCTGTGACTAGTTAATTAGACAATGGTAAAAACATTTCTGTGACTAGTAGGTATTTTTAACGCAAATATATTAATCTAAAGTGTATTACAAGTTGACATTTTAAATATGTACACGTGACTAACTCGTCAGTACATGAATCGAATGGCGCTCTCTGGTTGGTGCAAATGGCTGGTCGCTGTAGTCTCGCGCGCTCGCGCCAAATCTTGCTGTTGCTATTTTCACGATAAAAGAATGTGATGTATTATTTTACATGTTAAATTATAATAAATGATGTTGTCTGTGGTCGCTTCAATTATATTTTTTGAGGGTCTTGTGTTGAAGCTGTAAAATGTAAAATGGTGGTGAGATATAAATTCCGTGGCTGAGTTAGTAAATTAGGTGCTTATGTTTAAATAACAAGAACATGTTAATATAATTGTTGATCTTCACTTGATGCTTTCTATAGAATTTTTAGTGGGCGTTGTAAAAAAGACGAATTAGTTTAGTTGAGGCTTTATAATTTTCCCGTGGCTTAATTATAGAATTAGAAGTTTGATCACGTGGCCAATTAATAAAACTGTAGCTCGATTTATTATTTCTCTTTTGAAACTAATCATATATTTCTTTTGTTCTAAAGGCAAAGTACCATCACTGGAAATATCAAAAGATGTTTCTATCTTCGAGAGCTTGGTAACGGTGGAGTACTTGGACGAAGTATTCCCACAGAGGCCTCTTCTGCCTAAGGATCCTCTCCTGAAGGCCAAGGAAAAGATCCTTGTGGAAGCTTTCGGAGGAGTAAGTGAACTTCTTCTATTTTTCAAGAAAATAATGATAGAAACGTTAAAACTGTATTTATTCGTTTGGGTCGTTGTAAATTGAATTTTAGGTCAATTCAATTAAAATTCACAAATTGACAAAGAAAGTGACAAATTTAATATTGAGCTGTTCAGCCGTTCGGGCGTGATTTAGAAACAAACTCAAACTTTCGCTATAATAATGGTAGTAAAATTTTGTCTACAAGACTCTCCTGTCGCGTTGCGCATCATCATTGTGTTCATAGAGCTGTAGACTGACTTAACGCAGTTAGGTATGTCTGGTCTGGGCACGGCTTTATATTGTATCACCAAGTAAACAAAGTAGAGTGAGATAACTAGAACCTATTATATAATATAACGCAAATACTTATGTCACGTTCATGTTTTACACTATAGAATACAAGTAACATGATTAAGCACTTACAAAACATGGTTAGACTTAAGGCGGGGTTGCAATACTTTTTAAGATTTTTGAACCTTTGAAAATCGAACTAAATATGAGTTTTTTTATAAATAAAAATCATTAGGTACATAAAAAAACACCAAAAAGTGAAAAATAAACTTCAAAAGAAAAATCAGCTTCTGAAGTCGGTGACATTTGTTTGATTTGGCTTTTTTTGCCACCGACTTCAGAAGCTGATTTTTCTTTTGAAGTTTATTTTTCACTTTTTGGTGTTTTTGAAGTCGGTTGTTTTTTTTTGCCAAAAAGTTTTTTATTTTTTCATTTTTAGTTGTGTATCTTATAGAAATATTTACTATGAAACCTATGCTTGTCTAGCGTCAGAAAAAGCACGAAACACGTAATACGTGCCTATGTTTGAGGGTTGCCCTCGATTTCTCTGGGATTCCATCACCAGGATCTGGTTTCCATATCATTGTACCACTCTTGAAATATCTCCGTTCCAAAAAAAAAACATCAAAATTGGTTCATAAACGACGAAGTTATTCGCGAACACATAAAAAAACGAACGAAAAATGTTCATAAATTATAAAAAATGGTCATAAAATGAAAAGTCCTGGGCCAAACCATGCTAAATTTTTATGGGACCAAATTGCAACTATTCCGCATCAAACTAAAAAAGAATCACGTAAATCGTATTATAAATCGCAGCGTAATCGGTGTACATACATAGAAAAAAAAAAAAAACATACCGATCGAATTGAGAACCTCCTCCTTTTTGGGAAGTCGGTTAAAAATTGAACATACTCTCAAGTAAATCGTAAAGATAGAAACGCAATTTAGAATGATCGGCTCGATAATTTTTTTTATCAAACATGACTCTAAATCACAATTTAAAACGTGTAGTGCTAAGACATTTCATCATGAATTTATATGAAAGTTATATTAGTAATAGAACTTTTTATTCTGAAGTAAATGTTGAAAACATATTGTATAATTTCTTTATAATTTTTCTCCAAGAAGAAAAAACAGTCAAAATTTAGGCATTATATCGCTCGCCGGGCAGTGCAGGGGGTGAGGTCGTGCGTTCATAATAATGAACAAAGTACTGCAACCTCGCCTTAACTATATTTAGATATGTGTGTTCATTTTGGTAACCACCAAATACAAAGTGGAATTTTTGTCTTAGGTACGTGTACCTAGGGTCTTATCATACTAGCGGATTGCGAACGTCTTCAAAGCAGAGCGGGCGCGCAACGAATTCGTTACGGACACACAACGAACACACCGCGCATGCGCAGCGAATTCGTTGCGGACGCGCAACGGGATCGCCGCGGACAGTGTATGTGTATTGTAGTGTGTAGTGTATCGTACGGCGATAATTTGCTACACACACGCGACGAAAACGTGACGAATTCGCCACGCGTCCGCGACGTCTTCGTTGCGCAGCCGCGGCGTGTTCGTGACGCATTCGCTGCGCGTCCGTTCCGCCCCGCATCCGCTTCCAAACCGCTAGTGTGATAAGGCCCTAATAAAATACACGTGTATTATAAACACAACCATGTATTAAACACAAAACCAAGCTGCTCCGGTTTTGTCATGATTTCATATTTGGTTCAGTAGGAAATGTAACATTGAGTACAACGACCCATCCCTACAGAATCGTTTTCAGTTTCCATAAGGTTTCCATTAAATATAAAAAAAAGAATAATTTATGGTAGGTAAGCCTTCTTTTGTAGATAGGTCATGTCATCATCATAGGTAAACTATAAAAAATCCTACTAAAGGCGACCCAATAGTTTTAATTAAAACGGAGATTTGATTCCTAATTGAGCCATGTTATGCAATAACCTGTTAACCCACAAAAATATGTTTTTTTTAAGGGGGAGAGAGATGATGACGTTAACTTAAAATTCATATTTTTGTGGGTTCACAGGTTATTGCATAACATGGCTCAATTAAAACATTAGTTTACAATGGGAGGTAAAACTCAACTCAATTCAAGTGAGATTAGCCTGATCGCCAATAGAAATAACCTCGCTATCAAACTCTGTGTAAACATATTGGCCATATCTCTAGTGCTCATCCATCATGCATTGACATGTTCAACGATAATAGCTTTCACGAGTAGCGGACATCGATTATCCACGTACCCTGAGTGATGGTCACCCTTTTATTTGGGTCAGTATTTCATTAAACATCCGCTCGTGTCGAGGCTGTTATTTGTAGATATCTGATATGACAGATATTACTGGTAGTCAGAAGACAGAACAGTTTAAGTAAGGACTTTCTAGTTACAAGGCAGTGGAGGTCAAATAGGCATTCGGTCTATTACCTAATGTTGACTGGAAATTGAACAAAGTTAGAAAAGGCTGGGCATATAATGATGATGATGCGCAATTCTAAATCGTACATAACAGAGAAGAATAGGAAGGTTACTAATGAAGACAATACTCCATTTCAGGTCCACTCCTTGTACTACAAATTGGTGAGAGCACCAGGGACTATCACCGAGGACAACATCACTGGTTACTTCAGGGCCTACGATCTCCTTCAATCAGAGTTGAAGGCGCGAGGCTCCAAGTTCCTGGGTGGAGACCAGCCTGGATTCGCAGACTACATGATCTGGCCCTGGTTCGAGAGGCTGCTCGTCATAAACAGCGATACTGGAAGGTTGGATGAGAAGAAATACAAGTTGGTGGTAAGTCACACACTCAAATAATTGAAGTTATACTTATTTAGTAGATACTTTTAGCTCTAGAAATAAAAAACACACTAATTGATAGCGACCGTAAACTGATTGAGTCTATTGATTAACAAATATAGGTACCTACAACACTAATTAGTTGATTGCTTGGTAAGTTCTCGATTGAATCAAAAAAGTATTTATCAATCATTATTTTGGGCTAAATACGCCTAAGCCTAGAATAATATTAGTTGCCACGCAATGTAGCGACCATGATTTTCTTTGATAAACATCGGTTAACACACATAGTGCGATGTTGTGTAAAAGATAACAAAAACATTGTGTAATAAAAACAGCGAACGCAGAGTGACTGGACAATATTTCATGCACGTACACTTCAGATACTTAGGTAGTGCTGTGTTGCTATAATTATCACCAGTTTAAATCTCGGCTAAAAATGAACAATGATAACTACATAGTTTGAAAATCATCATGATGTAGGTACTTTTAAAATCATCAGATAATAAGTCCGACTGTTAGTTCGACTGAGCTTAGTAGTTATATTGACTCGTAAATTGAGTTGGACGCCGTTAGTAAACTTCATTATTTCCTCTAATGAACAAACAACAGGGTAGGGCACGATATTTCCTAAGTGCCCAATAAACTGTGGAAAAGTACCACATTTGTACTCTAGGATTATCTTTATAATTAGCAGACATCTATGAATCTTTAATAAAATATCGAATCTCCTAACTTGACCTCAAGCCTTAATGTTATCCTGAAGTCTAAAAAAAGTCTTACAACGATGATACGTCGTCGTCAAAATACTGTCTGATGATTATAGGTGCCTAATTTGTTATATTTTATTTCTATTACAGTTGGACTACATCGAAAATTTGGGCAAGGACCCCGTCATCGCCGAGTACAGGCTCCCTAAAGAGGCCCTGCTGGCGTTCCAACGTGCTTACAAAGTGAACGAGAAGCCTAACTACGATTTGCTCCTCGATCAGTAATCACAAGTCCCTGGGTACTGCTTGTTATGTTTAAAGTACAAACAGGTTTCCTTATTAACTCTGTAAAATCACTTTGTTGTCATATTTGTAAGTATATTTTTAAGCACTAAAATGCAATTAAGTATTTTATATACTGCTTCACTTTTATGTAAAGCATAATTTACAATTTACAATTAGCTGTATCAACGTTCCTGATGCAAATAAAACGTTATTTTCGTTATGTCTTGGTTTAATTTATCTTTAGTAATGAACAACCCTCCCTCAAAACATGGTATTTTAATCGGTCGAACTTTCGAACCAAAGTCAAACACACATCGAAGCCTATAGGTACACAAGTATACAGGATCGGGCGAACAATTAATTAAATAAGTATTATTATTGACAACGGGTGAGCGTGACCATTCCAATTAATTTGTATGGCACATGACATGTATATCGAGTCGAAACGACCAAGATTGACACTAATAATTAAGGTCTATGATAGTTATAGCAAAGTAAATTTATACAAATTAATGTTTGTAAGAAGATTATAAATGATCAGGTTTTTTGTTACTTCTGGCAAGTTAGGCAGGTCAAATACGTCAAAGTACTTATTATTCGGTGACATCCGGCAAAAAGGATTTTTTTTACTGATAAATATGGGAAACATTACCCAGTTTTACTCTTTTCTTAAGGAGTGCTACGCAGTGCTACGAAACTCATTGCCTACGACGTAGCTTGTCATCGTAGAGGAGACTAGTTCTTAAAATTATTTCATTAAAAAAATATTATACGTATCCAAATTCATGGTAATCATAATGGTAATTCATTAAAATTAAATTAAATTAAAAATGTTTATTTGTCCCAAAAACAGTTACATGGTTAAAAATGAGACAACCCCAGTAAGTAATTGATAATACTTGTGTTGGGGCTATCTCGCTCTTTCCCTTAATTATTAACAATATTGAGACTATTGCACAAATTGTAACAAAATGTTCACTAAGAATTAAATTTCACAGTGTCAAAGTGACGTTTAGTGAAAACGGTGGTGATTTTAAAATTGAATGATAAATTTATCTATATTATACGAGTTTTCATCTAAATTAACAATTGTTTACGTCGTCTAAGCGATCGAATCACTGATAAGCAAGTACATAAAAGGTGCGGCACGCGGCTGGCCGGCCGGCCTGCTCGCTGTCGCAGATGCGACGGGTTTACACGACGTGCGCCATGAGTGATACTAATGAGACTAGTAACGACTTAAATAACGTTTCTATGAATGAGATTTGTACCTTAAATGAAGATTTAGATATTATGGATAGTGCAACTATATCTAATAAAAGAGTGAGGGAAAGCAGTGATGAAGAATGGACAGAAGTAAAACGAAAAGACAAAAAACTGAAGGAAACGGAAAAGGTAGAAATATATATATCTAGCAATGAAAAACTACCGAAACAATTTAGCCTAGCTAAATTGTTTCGAGATCAGAATATAAACGATATCAGCAGGGTGAAGTTTCTCAATCCCTATCGAGTTCGCATAGAATTAATTAGCGAAATTAGCGCCGAGAAATTAGAGACATGTGAAGTCTTTATTGCTATGGGTTGGAATATGCATAGAGCAATGGAGAAGAATTTGTCATACGGTGTAATACGAGATGTTCAGTGTGGCTGTAGGCTTGCACCAAGGGTCGGCTTTAAGCCCTTACCTCTTCTTGTTGATTATGGATGCTCTGACGTCGGACATACAAGAAGAGGCACCCTGGTGCATGCTGTTTGCCGACGACATTGTTCTTGTCGGTGAAGATGGACCTGAGATCCAGAGCAGATTGGAGAAATGGCAACAGAAGCTGGAGAATGTTGGCTTGAAAATCAGCAGAAGTAAAACTGAATACATGTTTTGCGATTTCGGCGGTCTCTCCAGTTCTGGAGCCATAGCGCTAGATGGCGTGCTCCTTCAAATTTGCCCTGACTTTCGGTATCTCGGTTCACTCGTGCAAAGCGATGGCGAAATAGATCGTAGTGTGAAGCACAGAATTAGCACTGGATGGATGAAATGGCGGCAGGTCACGGGAACAACATGCGACGTCCGCATTCCCCTTAAACTCAAGGGGAAGATTTATAAGACCATGGTTAGACCTGCTGTCGTGTATGGATCAGAATGTTGGGCCACAAAAGGGATAAATGAAAGGCAATTGCATGTGGCTGAGATGAGAATGCTAAGAGGGATGTGTGGTGTGACGCGAAAGGATAAAATAAGGAATGAGTACATAAGAGGAAGTCTGAAAGTGGCGCCAGTGAATGAAAAGTTGATTGGTAATCGATTGTCGTGGTATGGACATGTGATGCGAAGGAATGAAGGAAATGTTGTGAGGAAAATGTTGAGTATGAATGTAGATGGCTATAAAAGGAGAGGAAGGCCAAAGAAACGATGGATGGACTGTGTGAAGGATGATATGGCTAGAAAGGAGGTGACTGCTGAGATGACGAGAAATAGGGAAGTATGGAAGAAGAAGACATGTTGCGCCGACCCCAAATGAATTGGGATAAGGGCAGGAGAATGATGATGGTGTAATACGAGATGTTGACTTGGAAATGACGGAGGAAAACATTTTGGAAAATATAGTTTGTCCTGAACCAACCAAGCTGGTATCTGTACATCGGTTGAACCGCAAGAACTTTCAGGAAGAAGGGTGGTCACCCAGTGAAGCGGTTCGTCTGTGTTTTAAAGGTCCCTACTTACCCCCTTTTGTTTATACTCATGGTTTGAGAATAAAGGTAGAACCATATGTATTTCCAGTGTCGCAATGTTCACGCTGCTGGAAATATGGTCATATTGTGAAAAAGTGTCCTAATACGAAAGTGGTGTGTCCCAAGTGCGGAAAAAACCATGACAATTGCGAAACCACGAACATGATTTGTGTTAACTGCAATGGAGGACATATTTCCCTCTCAAAATCATGTCCCATCTTTTTAAAGGAAAAAAGATTAAGGGAGCTCATGTCCGAGTTCAATTGCACTTATAGAAAAGCTTTGACTATTTATGTCCCTAAAGACGAACCAACTCGAGAGGAAGTAAACATGGAGAGAAAGGATACTGCTATAAAGCCAGCACTCCAAGTCGTGGATATAACTCCTTCTCCAATTTTTAATAGTCCGACTTATGCTAAAGTGACAACTAAGGCACGGATACATAAACTTAAGCAAAAGTCAGACTCTAAACAGAAACAGAAGAGAGAAGAGAAATTAGACCTAGATGTCATAGAGTGGAGTAAAACGGAAGAAGAAGAATATAATGAAGCTGAGATAAAACACTCGAATGAAACAGAAGAAAAACAGAGAGATGTCAGTTTTAAGGAATTATTACAGAGATTACAAGAGATAATATTCATGAAAGGAAGCACTATACAAATGATTTGGAAAGGGGTACTGAAAACGTGTATTGAGTGGTTAATTTTAGTTGTAGTTGACAATGTGGCAGATTGGCCTGTTCTTAAATTAATTATTGATTATTTCTCAAATGGCAGATAAAAACACAAATATCGTTAAATTAAACATTATACAATGGAATGCTCAAAGCATTAGGCCAAAGTTGTGTGAATTTGAGAATCTGTTACTACAAGACAAGATTCACATTGCCGTGTTAAGCGAAACATGGTTACAACCAGACAGTTATTTTAAAGTTAAAGATTATAACATATTTCGTAAAGACAGAAGCGATTCATATGGAGGCGTAGCTATACTCACACACAAGTCAATCAAATCGCACATTTGCCAAGACTTTCAAAATTCTAACTCGGGGATAGAAACACTTCATGTTAAAGTCTATAACTGCAGTCAAATTGAAAACGTGATATCGATTTACTGTCCATCTTCTATAAATACTAGCCAGTCAGATTGGGATCAATTATTTTTACAGGTAAATAATAAAACCTTACTTTTGGGTGACTTCAATGGACACCATACCAATTGGTCCAATAAAATAGACAGGAGAGGTAATCAAATCTTTGATGCACTTATTGGTAGTAGCTTTGTTTCATTAAACAGTGGCGATCACACGCGTATTAAGCTAGTTAATGATGTTTTGCAACAGTCGTCCCCCGACATTTCGTTAGTATCATCCGATATAAGCCTAACTTTAAACTGGAAGGTAATGAATGAGACATTGGGAAGCGATCATTGTGTTATTAAAATTGCAACATACTTTGAAGCTACTAATGTTTACATGTCACGTCGTAACTATAAACGGGCTGACTGGGTAGGATACCAAAAACTTTTAAATGATCTTTTTGCTGAATTAATACTACCAAATGATTTACAAGCAGGATATGATTTATTTATAGACTATTTAGACATGGCGTCAGATCTTTTTATTCCATATAGTAAAATTAATATGAGCCCAGATAAAAAATTTGCACCTAAACCTTATTGGTGTCCCGAACTTTCTAAGGCTGTAGCAGAGCGCCGGTTAGCTCTTTCCCAGTTTCGTCGCAATCCATCACCAGATAACCTTACAATTCTACAAAGTAAAATCCGTGAGGCTCAACGAAACATACGATGCTCTAGAAATAAGTCTTTTCAGGGCTTTTGTTCCACTCTTGATCAAACTTCAACACATATTGAGTTGTGGCGTAAAATGAGATGGATTAAGGGATATAACGCGCCAAAATCTCATGTAGACAATATTAGAAGCAGCGAACTACTTTGTAGTTTAGCCCCAGATTTCGTGTCATGCGACAACCCTTTATTTACATCGGACAATCCAAAACTTGAAGTACCTATTACAATCCAAGAGCTTACTAAATGCCTAAAAAGGAAAGATACAGCCCCTGGTTGTGACAAGATCTCGTATTCTATGATAACATACTTACCTGAAAACGGGAAACAAATTCTACTTAATTTATTCAATTCATTTTTAAGATACTCGTTTGTACCCAAACAATGGCGCGATATAGTGGTGGTACCGATTCCCAAACCTGGACGTGACCCTTCTTTAGCCTCTTCTCTTCGCCCGATATCTATGATCTCGTGTATGTGCAAAACTTTCCATAACATTCTACTCAATAGACTAGAGTGGTTTATAGAAAAGAACCGTATTTTAGACCAGCATACAACAGGATTCAGAAAGTGCCGATCAACTCTAAATAATCTCACTAGTTTAGTTTCGCGAATTCAAACAGGATTTTCTGAAAAAAAAATGACGGTATGCTGTTTTATTGATCTGGACAATGCATACAACAATGTGGATGTACATAGTTTATTACGTGTAATGGACGGCTTAGGTGTGGGACTAAAAATTTGCAGCTATCTTTGGAACTTTTTACAGGGGAGAAATTTAAAAATTCAACTTGCTTCTGATTCACTATGTAGAACTACTTCTCGTGGCTTGGCCCAGGGTGACCCTTTATCACCATTGTTATTTAATATAGCTACTATCAATATTTGTAAAAAGATAAATAACGTTTTTATTTCGCAGTTTGCAGATGATTTTGTTTTATATTTTACTACCAACAATATTTTAGAGGCAACCCATAATTTACAAATGGCTTTGAATTTGTTCAACAAATTAATTCAAGATATCGGATTAAGTATATCATCAAGTAAGAGCAAAATTTGTATTTTTAAAAATGGTTTTAGGAGAGATACTATTGATATTAAAATAAATAATAGATCCCTCCAAGTAGTTGAGAATTATAAATATTTGGGATTATGGTTAGATCGATCTCTAAGATGGTCGAAACATATAAATGAGATAAAAGAAAAGACATCTAAATTTCTGAATGTATTTAAAATACTAACGGGCCCAGGTTGGGGCATACACCCTTCCCATTTACGTCGTTTATACATTGCCATTATACGCAGTAGAATAGATTAGGGGAGAGCGGGGCTAAAAGTGCCGGGGGTAAATTGTGCCGACGCGAATATCTCGAAAACAAAAAGAGGTAGTTATACGATCGTATTGTGTCGCGTAATGCCTAACAGTCGGGCACGCGCGGCTGCCATTTTAGTTGCGTCTGCGACGCGGACCGAGTGGCAGTGCATGTGAGGGTCGTCCAGCGCCACCTCAGTAAATATTTTCGTTTCGATACTTTTTGGTCGCAAGCTAGCTTTTTTCGTGCTTTTTTTATGAGAGTTTTAGTAAAATGTTTGTTATTTATCCTAGTTTGCTATGCAGTGTAATTTTAATGCTTTGAGCAGAGTGATTTTTATATGTGAGACAAAATTTCAAACTCTCGCTCACGGGGTAAAATGTGCCGTTCATGTGGGGCTGCTTGTGCCGCGGCACAACCAACCCCGACTTAGGGGTTGGTTGTGAAATCTATATGATATTTTGTAATATAGTCCTTAGAGACTGATATTTTTAAAAAAAATATTGATCTCATTCGCATTTTTAATAATTGATCGCATTCGCATAAAAATAAGTACAAACTTTGATTTAAAATATGTTTTTAAGTTTGAAATAATTACATAAGTAAGGGTAATTTGTTTTTTTAAATTATAATACTTAGAAACTGTTGATTTATGGTAAAAATTATAACAAATAAATATATTATTATAAAATTGATGTCTTTTAAATTCTAAATTAATTTTGATTTATGTAAAACACCTAGCATTATCAACGGCACAACCGACCCCAGCTACGGCACAACTTGCCCCAAAGTGGGGTTGGTAGTGCCTTGCCGCCGCTGTGTAAAAAAAACACTTCTTCTTAAAAACTATGAAAAATGTGCAAAATCTGTAGGTAAATTCGTATTATAGACTAAATTTGGCTTAGGATGAACCACTACTTTCAGACATAGTACTTGTTTTATCCGAATCATATAAGGATTTGTCAAAATCGGCACGTTCAGCCCCGCTCTCCCCTACGCCAGTTTTTTATACGATAATAGTTACCAAACCCATTTAAACAAATTAATCAAAATTCAAAACCAATGTTTGAGGGTAATTGGAGGTTTTATTAAGAGTACACCCATACACGTAATGGAATGCGAACTCCATCTACAGCCATTACATGTTCGTAGATATTACTTAGCTGGGAAGTATTTTTTGAAGCTCAAATCCTTCGTAAATGGAGACACGTGTGAAATTGTTACGAATCTTAATATTTGTTGCCAAGATACATATTGGAGACGTAAAAAGAAACCACTGATAGCTCACATGTCTGAAACATTTAATAACATATCAGTCCACTGTAGTGAAGAATTAGGCTTATTTTCGCTTAACACGTGGATAAGCGGTGTCAACTTGTCTTGTTGCATTAAACCACAAATTAAAGAGATCACAGAAGCTAAGAAATCATACAACAACACTCAACTTCGGACTATTTGTGGTAACAGTTTCAGCAGGAACTATTCTGGTTATTACAGGATCTATACGGATGGATCTAAAGTCCGAGCTAATGTTGGAGCCGCATTTTACGACCCCCAAAGTAATACTGCCTGTAAGTTTAAATTAAATTCAAAAATTTCTGTCACGCATTCCGAGTTAATCGCTATCTTTGAAGCTATGTCATACCTTGAATCGGTTAATTTTCAAGACTCCGTTATATTTTCTGACTGTAAAAGCGCACTCCAACATTTGCAGAAGTGTATTAGAAATTCTAGTGGTTATCCGGTAGCTTATCAAATCATAGATCATATTAGTAGATTTAGATATAAAGATAAAAATGTTGTCCTACAATGGTTGCCTTCCCATATCGGCATTGAAGAAAACGAAAAAGTGGATAATTTTGCCAAAGAAGCGTGCTTTGAGGGGGTGCCGGTGACCTATAAACCTTATTGGACTGAGTTTTTAAGTGAAGTTAAATTGAAATGTTTCGATATTTGGAAGGAATATTTCGACGAGAAGTCATTGACCAAAGGTATTTGGTATCGCACGATGCAGCCGACTATCCACAACTATCCATGGTTTGATAATGCCGATATGAGTAGACAAGAGATTGTGACTAGTTTGAGACTTCGCTCCGGGCACATCCCATTGAATAGTTTTGCCGCATTGATGGGCAAAGTATCGTCTCCAAACTGCACAGAATGCGATAAGGTCGAAGACGTTACCCATATTATAGTGGAGTGTGTCCGGAATGAGGCTGAAAGAATTTTAATTCAAAACCAATTTAATATAAATATTCTAGAATTAGGAGCATGCAATATGATTCTAGCCTTTCCGACATCTAAAACTGCTAGAATAATATACAAATTAGTTAATATAGGAATTAAGCGTAGATTATAAGTTTTGCTTGTAAAGTGTTCCTATGAGGGTGACATGTTCGCTATGTGAACAAACCCTCTCTAATAAATAAAGATTAAAAAAAAAAAAGAATTAAATTTAAGAAAAATAGTTAGCAGTAAATGACATAAAAACTAATTAGCAGCTCTTTGAGTAGGTGAGTGTAGTTGTATGCCTATGTGGGTTGTATGTATGTGGGTCTTGTTTTTTAACAACGTTTGTATAGTTGTGTGTGTGTATGTGTTTGTGTTTGTGTGTGTGTGTGTGTGTGTGTGTGTGTGTTTGTGTGTGTGTGTTTATGTCTTATTTTAAGTGCCAATGTGCCCGAAATAATATAAATATTTTTGATAGTATCATACGAATGGAGGGAAAATTATTTAACCGAGTCTAACCAAAACCTGTTCAGTTTCCTCGTATGTTAAAGCTTTAAGCCACTCTGCAGTTATTATTTTTTGCAAACATGTGAGACCTCATGGTGGAACCTTAGCTTTTTGTTTATCCTATTATAAATGTAGGCTGATTGGGTTGCATATTGACGCCGTGCAAATGCTGTTCGGACCCCCGGGGAGTAAGCCACCATATCCTTCCGTCTTCTCTCCTCACTATCTTGATTAAATGGAATTGATTTTTGTAAATACAGGACAGTAATACAAAAATATAACTTTCTTACTGTAAGTAAGCCACTGATTCTGTATAGATCGTCAGTGGGATATCTGTATGGTTTATAGTACACTAGCTGATGCTCGCGGCTTCACCCGCGTGGATGTCGTTCAAATTATATACTAAAACCTTTCTCTTGAATCACTCTATCTATTAAAAAAAACCGCATCAAAATCCGTTGCGTAGTTTTAAAGATTTAAGCATACAGACAAACATACAAAAATAGCGACTTTGTTTTATACCTACTATGTAAGGATAACTTTTATGAGTGACCTTTGAGCTCTTTCTATTTCAAGGAATTTAGTTTTGGTGGCTCCTCCCCAGACTGGTAAACAGTATGCAATAAATTCATAATTATAACCTTTACCTTTCACGTCTTAACAGCTCAACAGATTACTATGAAGAAACCTACATTATGACATCATATTATATAGTAATAGTTTCCCGTGGGATTATTTCTTTCTATTAAGTATCGAATAAAATGTGAAGTCAGATGGGTTTATTTTTTAATACACTCATGGTGACATTCAAGTTTAATTTAATTATACAGGCACCTTGGGTGTAATTTAGCTCAGTAATTAAAAAAAAACCATTACTTTTTGAATAGCTGTTGTTAACTTCATTTAGAATATTAGACTGTGTTGCCCATTTGAACCAGCCCTCATAAAATAGGCGAAACATCGTCAAACGTAATCAATTAACTAAGTGTGGAAATCTACAAAGTGGGGTTGGGTTCCTAAGTACACAGATGAAGCAATACGATACTATAGGGAGGTTCCTAAACGACGTTATTTTTAGATAGTTACCGTATTGATCGTGCCTGGTCCGCTGACGAACGCTCTGGGTAATTACTATCTAGTGTAAAGGAGTGCAACCCACACACATGTAATCACATGTTTGGGCCTGCCTGGGGTATGATAAGGCTAGGCACATTAAATTGATAGAACAGTTACGTATGTTTAATTAAAATTCTTTTATTTCAGTCCGAACAAGGTTTAGTCTATTAGTCTTCCCTATTGTTATTGATTAGTGTAGGAAAAGGATGGTAAAACTGCTTTCATGAAACTGTTTACTAGTAGATAGGTATATTAAAACTAGTAGGTAAGCCTCGTAAAATAAGTAATCAGGCGGGAAAAGATCAGAGAAGAAAATTGTACTTATCATTTACCTTTTTTTTTCATTTCTATTTGTGGGAACATTGTAACTAGTATACCTAGCATTAACAGCAACATAGATGAAGTATAATAAATACGCATTTAAAGATTTTTAGATACTAACCCAGAAATCTGAATTTGACCATTTTATGGAATTACCCCTAAAGAAGCTACACTTTCCCATAAAAAGTAGGCTGCTACGAATTATTGAGAAGCTAAAAAGCTTTATTTAAGAAGTCGGTTAGCAATAGGTAAGTATAGGTACCAAAGTAGTAAAATGTGCTTGTACTATACATAATTAATATTGTCTGCGTACGGGTCTTCACAGTAAACAGGCATGACGTTGTATAGAGGAATAATAATTGAGGATAAAGAGTCGGAAAAGTTCTCTTCCAAACAACCCTACCAAAATTCTTGTTGTAAATCAACCCGTACTGGTATCATAACATCATCAACCAACCTTAAAAGCTGCTATAATATATAAAGAGGTTGTTGATGTAAAATAAAATATTCAAGACAATAAATAACCATGAACATGTAGGTACCTAAACTAGTGTGTGTCTGAAATATATATTCGATAGTTAATAATTAACCAGTACAATATAATCAAAAAATGTTATTAAATAAAATGACAAGAAGTTTTAAATGTTAAATATAATTATAATAATTTAAGCACCTAAATCACTGCAATAATTATGCCATAATTAGATGGCAGCGTTATAGTTGTAACTAGCAAAGAGCTACATAATTCACAGAACTATGACAAAAAAATACAGTTACTTTAAACTAATTCACGAAATACATTTCCACTCAAACACTTCAAACATTTATATTGTATACAGTCAATTTTTAAAACATTCCTAAAATTACTCATAATTATGTATCATCTCAATTTCATCCTAAAAAAATATGTACAATTTGAATGAATTTTCCACAGCCAAGCTTTGTTTTCGGTCAGTCAACGGTGACGCTGAAGGGAAAGCGTTTTTAAAACGTACTTTATGAAAGTAAAACGTACTGTAGAAAGACAATACCTTTCTACGACACGAACGCTTCCCTTTTTGCATTAATTCATTCATTTAATTGGTCTAAGCCTAGGCTTCCGCGGTATTCTTCTTTTTATGTTCACTGTAGGCATTGCTTGCGAAATCTCGAAGACTCTGTTCGGAGGCTGGACCCAGTTGTTTGACCATCTTCGTGAACGGACCGTCTTCGTCTTGAAGAAGCTCGTGGGGGTGACCGCACTCTATTATCTGGCCTGCTTCCATTACCTGGAAAAAGAGGAAGAAGATTAAGTTTATAGAAGACGTGATAAAAAATACAAACACGTAACCCTTGGTCATAAAGCACACGCCCTAAATGAACGTCTATCCTAACCGTGAGCAGTCTCTGCAAAATGTTACTAAAGGAAAAACAAAATGCACATCTAACAAGCTGGACGCCTGGTTTAAGATACGCATCGCTCTACACGGATAGTGATATTTTTGGGGCAATACTGAAATTCTTGCTTTACTTACAACAACTCTGTCGGAGTCTGCGACGGTGTGCAATCTGTGCGCGACGGTGATCACGGTGCAATCCGCGAAGTGGCGGCGAATAGACTTCTGGATCATAGCGTCCGTGCTGCGAAAAGAATAATGATTTTATAAATTTGTACCTACTGTAGGTAAAATTAAGTCGTTTACCAATGTATGTTGGAATTTCCTCTTGGAGTATTCAGTGCTTTCAAGTCATGAAATTTAGTTGTCTAGATAAAAGAGCACAGAAATTCCACTAGGATCTGCCCAAATTGCTGCACTCTTTTATGTTTATCTACTAAGAAATGTGACTAAACGTAAATAAGCATAATGGACTTACGTAGGGTCAACGTTGGCAGTAGCCTCGTCGAGCACGAGCAGCTTGTTCCGCGCGAGGGCGGCGCGCGCCAGACACAGCAGCTGGCGCTGCCCCGCGCTGAAGTTGGACCCGCCAGACGCCACCGCCGACGACAGCGCAGTTATAGCGTCCTTCAGCTCCACCTGTACGCAATCAATATTTGGTCATTGTACAACATAACATATAGAACGCAACAGACGAAGTAGCTGCGGCATTAGCACTTGTAATGGGCCTACTACACGCTCAAGCTTCACCACACTTTTCGTTCACACTTCACAGTACATCGCGCGTATGGTTGGTAAAACTGTATTACCATTACAAACCACACGCGCGATGTACTGTGTGCATCGTGTAATCGCGCAGGCAAGACTGAGGGGAAGTGTGAGCGTGTGGTAGGCGCATAAGTTACCTGTTCCAGAGCTTCCCAAATCTGAATGTCGGAGTATTTGTCGAAGGGATCCATATTGTAGCGCAAGCTGGCAGAGAACAACACTGGTTCTTGAGGAATGATAGCTATCTTCGACCGCAATTCCTGGAAAATACGTGTAGAATTTAAGAAAGGCTTATTTTTTGTAATAAAGTATCTACTTGAATCTGATACAAACACGATACGTACTTTAAGAGCGATCGCTCCAGTTTCAATGTCATCGATGTAGACGTTGCCTTCGATAGGCGCCAGACGGAACAGAGCAGAGATCAGAGAAGATTTACCAGCACCAGTACGACCAACTACTCCAACCTGAAGTCAAAACGGGTTTGAATTTAGAAAAGGTAAAAAAAACTTAAAAAAATTTAAAGCTTCTGCCGCTGGTTATACTCACTTTCCATCCACTTTCAATTACAATGTTGAGTCTCTTCAGCACGGGATCAGCATCCTTGTCGTATCTAAGAGTGAGATCTTTGAATACAACTCGGGCTTTCTGCGGCCAGTCCGCGGCTGGGCTCGGTCCTTTAGTCTCTTCCTGTGGCAGCTTAGTGAACTGCATCACTCTCTCCACACATGTCATCTGTGAGATGACTTCTGTAGCCTGTTTCACTCCATATTGGACCATGTTTACTAGAATCAGGCCCTGACTGATGGCCAAACCGACATTTCCAGATTTGGTGGTACCTGTTGAGAAAATAATTTGGTTGAATTGAAATGTTGATAAATCTTTGAGATTGTTTGAGTAATAATCAGAGGCATTTAAGCATATTGAAACATGCTTCAATCTTTTTAACTTACCGTCATCCATAAACAAGAAAGTGTAAGCGACCACGATGACGTACAAACTGCAGACAAGACTTAACCAGATGGAAAAGGCGGTGTTGGTAACAAGAGTTAAATACCTGTAGATGAAATATTTTATTAATATTTTTAACACATCGTACCAGAGTGTATTACTGATTTATAATAAACTCTTCGTTCAATCGCTTACCGATTCAGAACGTTATAATACTTGAGTAATTTATGACAAGGAAAGTTTTGCTACTAACCACGCAGCCGTGTGCACATCTTGCTTGTCATCGAACTGCACCTTCAGCAGTTCCTCCGCCTGACACGCGCGCACCGTGCCCAGACCTGACATGGTCGCCGTCACGTGTGAGAACACTGGACTGCGTGACACTCCCTCCACTCTTTTGATTCCCTGCGCTGTGCTGAGGTAGACCACGGTCATGCCATACATGAAAATGGCGCAGACTCCGGTCGTCAATAGCATGTAGGGGTTCACGATAGCCACCATTACCAGAATACCCAACATGACCATGAAAACCTGTAAGACAAGGGTTTAATACTGTTATACTTATATCGCATTTAAGATGAACTCGTTTATTAACAAAATATAGAGACTCTTGAAAATATACCTGAATAGTGTCCAAGTACATTCTCGGAAGTATTTCATCGACGACACCCATGTCTTTAGAGAATCTATTAAGGATGCGGCCGGAGGGATTGGTGTCGAAGAATCGCATCGTGGCACTCAGAATGTTGCTGAACATCTGGTTGTGAAGCTTGATCGAACTACGCATGCACACCCACAGAAACAGCATGGCTCTGAAATAGACCAACATTTTTGTAAATAACTGGTTCGACATGAGTTAGCTAGACTTTTATAATGACTGACTTCAACGTAGTTATAACAGCTGAATTTGGCTAGACTAGAAATGCTGATTTCAGTGAGTTAATTAATAAATGTGCAAACCTTCCGGAAGTAATGATAATGCATCCAAGGATCGCTGCTGCCCAAACGTAGATGTAGAATATGTCATCAATTTTAGCCGGTGCCACAGTTACAACATCTTGCAGGGTAGCGTTATTCAATATGCTATCAGTGGTACCATTTGCAATGGCTGCTGAAATGATGGCAGCTATGGTTGAGGTAAAAGGGCCTTCGGTCGTAGAGTACTCTGTTATATTCATGGATGCATCAGTTGAGTACGCCATTGTAGTATTCGATTGGAAGAACAAAGGAACATTTCCTCTATATTGTGTTTCGACGTCGTTCATCCTGGAAATAAATATTTGAAAGGTGAGAAATGGTGACAGAATAGCTTATTGATTGACTATTAATTAGAAAGAGTTTTTACGAAACCAAGTAGAGTATTGTTGCAAAGGTAAATTACCAGTGTGTGAGCCATAGATCACTGATGGACGTGATAACCTGGGCAACCAATATGGCAATAACCGTAGAGCTCAATAGGAACCAGCCGCCTCCGATGCCGAAGTATTTGCTGTACACAGTGCCTGGTACACGACCTGAAACAAAGGACATGTTTTTTTTTTTATGAAATCTTTGCGGGTATCCGATTGAAATATATCTAATAATACTTTTATATGTGACTTTTTTCGTTCTAAAACACGACGAATAAGAACCACTGGTCAACTTAAACTTAAACCGTCATATTCAAGTTGATGCATAATCCTAGTCCCGTCTTATATACGTAGTATGATTAAATATTATACCCATAAAAATGTTACAATGATGATACCTGTTCCTGTGACCTCCTCAACTTCTACTTGTTCGTCTATCAAGTCTTCAATACCTTCCGCACCATACCCTACACTGCTTGCTTGTGACTGGAAAACAAATTATCATTATTTTTAAGAATTTGATCCTCAATTAGATTTGGATTGTTACTAAGAGTAAAACCTTATCATTTCGTGTGTTCAACTTTATTTGTGTACATTTCATCAATTAGCATGTCGTTGGCATTTTTTTTTTGTTATCTACATGAGTCTGATTTTTTGTATTTACTTATGAGTTTTTAGGCTTACCCTGACAGAGACGCTTCGCTGCATCTTGATGTGCTGAGCTGCTGCTAAGTCTTCATCTTCGTCTTGTAAAAGTTCGGCAAACAGCGGCGTTCGAGATACTTCATCGAATGAACCTTGGATTTCCATCTCTCCCTGTAAGAGAAAAATATTTAAAATGTTAATTGGGTATTTATCATACCTACTTGGTTGGGAATTGGGGATCAAAGTAGTATTTTTTTTAACTGCTTTTATGTATTCTTAATAAAACCAACCTATCGATTCAACAGATGGAACATATGAATACATGATAAGCAAACCCAACAGCAGTAGTGTCTTACAGTTAGAATATATGAGTTAAAAAAAATGTATAACGTTAGTAAGCGCAAGAGCACCCACGATATAATACAGGAGAAATTTCTAGTGTGTAGCAACGTTTTTTTAAAGAAAAAAAATACTACTTCAGTCAGAAAATAAAATCTCATAATCTGTCGCACAGTATTTGAGTTTACTTTAAAATCTAAAATTGTTATCTTCTTCAAATAATGAATATGACCTTCACAATGTCGCAATATTTGTCAAACGTAAACAGAGATTGTATTATGATTCTCACATGTCGTAATATGATGACTTTATCTGCGCTCTTGAGGTGATGCAGCTGATGCGTCACGAGGATCCTGGTAGACTTCTCCAGAAGACCCATCACGCACTCGGAGACCATGTGCTTGCCCACGTGTGTGTCAACAGCTGATAGTGGATCGTCCAGGAGATAGATGTCCGCCTGAGGAAAACAGTTAGGTAACATTAGGGGAGATACTTTGGGCTGGTATTCCAGCATCCCTAGCATACCAAACCATGAATATTTTTTTTAATTATTCTCTATTTCTAAGACTGTTAGGTTGAAACATATATTTCAGGGTGATGTAAAATTTTAAATGGGTAGAATTATGTGCCCAGTTGGGCAACTGGGCACCTAATTCTCACCCACTCATATTAGGTTGTAAAAAAATCTGTCACACCGCAGAGCTATCATGCAGGTGAAACGAATCTGTGTTTAAAACATGTTGTCATCGCTTTCGATTCTACTACTACACTCACCATTATTGTCGCCTCACGCTCACCTGTATTATGTATAATGTTTTAAATACGCTAATAGTGTTTAAAGTGTACTTAGATACAAGTGATTGTATCCTACTTCCTACTAATATTATATGCGAAAGTTTGTGAGTGTGTGAGTGTGTATGTTTGTTACTTCTTCACGCAAAAACTACTGAACGGATTTGGATAAAATTTGGTACACAGATAGTTTATAACCTGGATTAACATATAGCATAGTTTTAATCCCGATTTTATCGTCCCATGGGATAATTTTCGAGTTGTAGCGGGTGAAGCCGCTGGCAACAGCTAGTAACAAATACTAACACAGGCACGCCTGAGTATCATATAACGTCATAATCATTACTAACTTTAAAGCCTTAAAGGGCCAACATCTTTTCGTTTGTCAGTTATTTTAAGATAAATTTTGTAATTATTATCTTGAATCTTTGTATCTTGAAGATCAACAATTGAAATTAAATAGTCAGGACTTACCTGTCTGTAGCAAGCGCGGGCGAGACCAATCCTGGCTCGTTGTCCACCGCTGAGACTGATGCCTCTCTCTCCCACTAGAGTAGAGTCACCATGGGGCAGCAGTTCGAAGTCACGAACCAAGGCACATGCTCTAATCACCTAGGGAAACATTTATGCAAAATTAATAAATGGGTCATCGGTGGGAGGATGAGGTCCTTTATCTTTTCTTTCTTTTCAAATCTTGACCAGAATTAAATATGTCTTCCTATTTAGGGAAGAGTCGAACTTTTGGTCGTCATTTTGAGTTGATAGAATTTGTATAGGCAATACGTACCTTCTTATATCTGATGCGATCATAGGGGAGGCCAAACAGGATATTATCCCGAACAGTGGCGACGAACAACCAAGGCTCTTGACTAGCGTATGATACTCGCGCTCCTCCCAGAGATAAAGTTCCATTCTTAGGAGTCAGCTCACCCAGGACAAGTTGTAGGAGAGACGACTGTAGAAACGAAAAAAGAAATAGAAGTTAATACAGGCAGAAAACTTAAGTTTCAGGTTTATATAAGCAAATAAGGCTCTTATTTATGAGCATGCAGCTGCCTCATACTTTGCTGATCATCTGCAATCTTCATGTTTCGTTATTTTTTGCAGAATATAACATAAATTAATCTTTACAACATTTCATAAAAATAAGAAGTAAGAAGAGTAATCTACTTTAAGCCAGTCGTAAAATAACTACTTATTTGAAGAAGATTTCGGTTGTTAATTCCTTGATAGCTACATATTTCTTGAAAATCGTGGAAATTTGAGTTTAAATCTAATCTTCAACGTTACAACGAAATTTGCTGGTAGTGCTTGGGTTGAATTTTTACTGGAACTGCGAAATCAAAAGCTTGGTGCAACTACACTCGAGAGCAATGAATCCGGGTCACTTAAAGAATGTTAAAAATCTCGGAAACTAAAAATGATAGGTTAATGCAATAAATTGTATTTAATAGACAATGTAATACTCCTTAAATGAAAGTAAAAAAAATATGAGTCACCTTACATTTTATTAAAACAAAATTACATAAAGAAAAAAACTGCTTAACTCTCCTTAAAACAAAAATAGGAAACATGAAATTTTTGAACTTTATTACGATTTTCTTGAATTTTAATACTTCGTATTGCCTCCTCGTGCTTCCATTACTGCGTTTACGCGGTTTGGCATGCTGTACACCAAGTTACTTATACGATTTTGGGGAATATTCTCCCATTCCTCTGTGAGAGCAATTTTGAGCTCACGAAGCGTGATTGGGGGAGGGTTTCGTTGTTTTACGCATCTGCCTAGCTCGTCTCAAGCATGCTCGATCGGGTTGATATCCGGGCTGCGCGCTGGCCACTCCATACGAGTAATGTTCATCTCTTGAAGGTAGTCATTCACAATCCTACCTGTATGAGGTCGGGCATTGTCATGCATAAATATAGCATCCTCACCTAAATTGACCATAAATGGACCAACGTGATCATTGAGGATTTCTTCCACATATCTTTCGCTAGTTAAAGAGCCGTTTTCTATGATCACCAGCTCTGTGCGACTTTCAGAAGAAATTCCGGCCCACACAAGTACAGACCCACCACTGTAGGCTACTTTTTCTTCGATGCATGCTTGCTTGAATCTTTCCCCTGGTCTTCGATATACTCTGTGTCTTCCATCGTGCTTGTAGAGCATAAATTTTGATTCGTCGGAGAACATAACTTTTGACCAATCTTCAATACTCCAATTTACGTGGCTCTGGGCATATCTTAGTCTTGAAATACGATGCCCACGCTCCAGTTTAGGGCCGTTTGCAGGTCTAAGGGGTTTTAAGTTAGATTCAGCAAGCCGACGTCTTACTGTCCATGCACTTGGGTTACTTCCTCCGAGGCGTCGAAACTGATTTGTGAGTTCAGTTCCTGTGAGAAAGCGATTTCGAAGCATGGTGTTCACCAAGTATCGGTCTTCTCGTGCTATGGTACACCTGGTTCTGCCCGTTCCTGGTCTGCGTAGGTTAGAACCAGTTTCTTCGTAACGTCGGAGAACTCTTTGTACTGTTGACAGCGACACACCGACAGTCCTGGCTGTATCGCGCTGACTCCGGCCGGTTTCCAGCATTGTAAGTATTCTGGTGCATTCTTCAGGCGTAAGCGACATAATTTCAGCTTGAATAATGAATATAGAGCACTATCAACATGGTTTATGTACCCACATAAATGACAGATTACAAACAAAAGCAAAACCAAATGCTGTAATTACGTAGTTCCATCTTCGAAAGTGGCCCTTTTTCAAATTTGATTTTTTTATGATATAACTTTACAATAACTAAGAAGTTTTAATACCTTCATTTAAGGAGTATTACATTGTCTATTAAATACAATTTATTGCATTAACCTATCATTTTTAGTTTCCGAGATTTTTAACATTCTTTATGTGACCCGGATTCATTGCTCTCGAGTGTAGTTTTGGTATTTCGGTTCAACACAAAAAAAAACTCACCTTGCCAGAGCCAACTGGTCCTGCAACGCCAATAAACTCTCCAGGTGCTGCCTTCAAGGTGATGTTCTTCAGGGTTTCTATGACGGAGTTGGGCTGCCAGCTTGCAGTCACATTCGATATAGTCAGTCCCGTCAGTCTTGTCTTCTCCTGAACTTTCTTCTCTTTCCCATTTCCATTACTCAGCAGGGTTTTGGGGTCGAGTACGATGTTAGCTGTCGCCTTCTCTGGCTCATTTTCGTCTAACGTTAAGAATTCCTGTGAGAAAAGAAAAGTAACTGTATACCTAGCACAAATGATATCGAATTCTCTAACTGCTTTACCACTTGAAGTAAGATGAGAAAGAACCATTTTGAAGATTTGTTGGATTTACCTCCAGTCGCCTGATGGTCACTTTTGTTTCAGCCAGGTACGCAAGTCCCATGGGCAACATGATGTTGCACACCATTTGCATCAAATTGAAGTACTGCACTAAGGAGAAGGTGGTCTGTGCTCGGATATCACCGCCGATTAGAACGAATGTTGCGATGGCAGAGAACAGAATAAATCGTTCGGTGAACACACCCAGTGCTGTTGAGAACCCTTTGACGAAAGATGTCCTCAGAATGTAGCCAACTTCCAATCTGGAATTAAGGCACACATTAGTACAGAACTCAACAGAAGCTTGACCTCCCGAAGTCGATGCTTTTCTGTAATACTTACTTTCGTAACCGATGGACTAGCTTTTCGAAAGGCGTTTCCCAAGCGTACATTTTGATCACCTGGACACCTTCAACCAGTTCACTCATCACCTTTACTCTCTGATCTGTTCGGTTTGCTATTTTGCCGCGGAGCTTGCCTTGAAGGTTGCTCAAATATACTAAAAACAAAAGAACAATTATAATTATTATTAAATAAGAGTCACGATAGGTTAACATCAAATGATGTCGTGCGGTGTTCCACAGGGTTCGGTTCTGGGGCCGCCCCTGTGGAACATCGGTTACGACTGGGTGCTGCGTGCCGACCTCCCTGACGGCGTCAGCGTCGTCTGCTACGCGGACGATACGCTGGTGCTGGCACGGGGGGAATCGCACGAGGCGGCGGCCGCGAATATGACACGCGGGGTTGAAATAGTCGTGGAGAGGATCCGGCAGCTGGGTCTAGAGGTGGCACTTCACAATTAAGTCCGAAGCCATGTGCTTCTATGGGCGTGGGAATTTGCCACCGTTGGGATCCCAGCTATCGGTGGGAGGGGTTTCCATCGGCGTCGAGTGTACTATAAAGTACCTCGGACTCGTCCTCGACAGCCGGTGGAACTTCGTGGAGCACTTCCGACGTTTGGCTCCCAGACTGGAGCGGGCCGCGGCTGCCTTTAGGTGGCTCTTGCCCAATCTGGGGGGGCCAAACGCCTCCTGCCGTAGGCTGTATGCGGGGATCGTGCGGTCCATGGCCCCGGTGTGGGCGCGTGCCATGAAGAAGCGGGCCGTCCACTACCTGAACGCGCCCCAAAAGGTCATGGCCGTAAGTCTAGTCCGCGGGTACCGCACGATCTCCCGCGAGGCGGCGAATCTCCTTGCCGGATTGCCGCCGTGGGATCTGGAGGCGCTACACCGGGGGGTCACTCTGCTGCCGCGGCACATTGCTGCGCGGCGGACTGACCTCCAGTGCGATCTCATGGCGGCATGGAGACAGCGACGGTCGCAACCCCGTGCAGGGCACGCCACGATAGTGGTGGTAAGTCCCCTCTTTGAGGAGTGGCTAGGGAGGAGCCACGGCGCCTTCACCTTCCGTCTGACGCAGGTCCTCACCGGACACGGATGTTTCGGGAGGTACCTGCACCGAATCAGGCGGGAGGAAACGCCCGGATGCTTCCACTGCGAGGATCGACCGGAGGACACGGTGGAGGTGTGCCCTGCTTGGGCGGAGCCCCGCCGTGTTCTCGATAGCGGCGATCGGCGGCGGCGACCTCTCGCGTCCGGCCCTGGTGCAAGCCATGGTCCGGGGCGAGGAGGAATGGGACGCCGTCGCCTCCTTCTGCGAAGCAGTGATGCTAGCGAAGGAGGTGGCGGAACGAGAGAGGGAGAGAACCTCTTAACGTCCCAGCCACCGCGGAAGGCGCGGAAGGCGCTCCGGGCGTCGGGGGCCACGTGATGGCTTCCGGCCACCGTAGACGCGGGCCTGTGGACGGTGAGTAATGGGCTAGCTCGCTATCCGGCCGTCGTCATGACGGCAACAGACCGTGTCGTCGGCGCGTTCGTGTTCCACGCGCGATTCAAAGAAATGTCAGCAAGGAGGGGCCCGCAAGGGCCGATGCCCGTCGGGGCCGCGGATTTTAGTACTAGATGACTCGGCCTCGGCACAAGGGCAAAGAGGAACATGGGTTCAGTTTTTAGTCAGTAGAAGTCTGACACTCCCCTTCATTTGATGATGGGAGTCATTTGATGATTTTCCACCCACCAAAAAAAAAAAAAAGGTTAACATCAAATCAGTTTATGATTAGCACTTGTCTGGAAAAGCTTCTAGTAGTTCATTACTGTAATATTAAATAAACGAAATGATGAATACCTTGTACAATAGCAGTTTGCACAGCAACGACAAGCAGAGATGCGAGTGTGGCGATGCCGACATGCTGCCAAACCAAGTAGCACACTACAGGCACTACTATAGGTGTGATCCACAAATAGTTGAGGAATATGGTCACCAAATCAAACCGATTCACGTCATTCGACATCAAGTTGATGACTTGTCCCGGCTCTGTTTTGCTCAAACCTGCGCGGTTGAGTCTCAGGATCTAAAAATTTAAGAAACACTCAAAATTCTTCTTCTTTCAAGACTTCATCAGACGCGAATTCATAATAATATTATTAATCAATAGCCTGCCCTGTTGAGGACTTCTACTCCGTAAGGTTTTTAACCCCTATGCCAGTTATAGGGTACAGCATCATCATTATTTAGACGAAAGGCATCCATTGCTGGATATAGGCCGCTCCTATGTGTCGATCGCCACAAGGGTTAGAGTGCTTTTCGCATACATTCCGTTCACATGACCTTCACGAGATTTACAGTTCACGTGCTGTCGTATCTTCGGCAGAAATAAAGTTGGTGCTTCTAAAGCTATTAATTAATAAAATTAGACCTTGACTTATCCTGTATCCCTCACCTTTCTGTACATCAAAGAACAGCAAGCTATCCTGATTCTCATGCCGACTCGACCCTGCGCCAAGTTCGTATGGTTCAGCATCAGAGCTGACAAAGCACTGAGCAAATTCATCAACAAGTTGTAGATGTGTGCATCACGGTAGCTTTCCGGAGTCTTCTCTTTTGAAAAGTATTCTATAAATATGGCTAACGTAAAGGGAATAAGGGGCCTGAAACAGAAAATAAATGGAATTGTCAAATACGGAAGAGAAGAATTTATGCTAGGGTGATTTGTGAATAAAATCTGTGCTTACCAAACCACGATCATAAGTAAGCCCACTACAAGACCACACATCAGGTACTCAAACCAGAAGGTCCTCACTATTGCTTTCGTGAAAGAAGGCTTCGTGCCGTGCTTTTTTGCGTTCTCTTGTTCTGTCTGCCAGGCCTGCTCTAGACGGTCACCGAGCCTACCGGAGGCGTCTCCACTGCGCGCTTGAAACAAGTCGTTCATTGTCAATCCCTGTTTGTATCCTTTTCGAAATAGGCTGAAACTCCATCTGGAAAATAAATAAATTCCTTATTGTTACATCTAAGTACCTTTTTAATTTATTAACATATGTTATATGTATGTTTTGTTGTTGTTTCATCTTTTTTTGCAATATAATAAATGATCACTTGCTTCGGTGAAAGAAAACGTCGTCAGGAAAGTACTACTGGTTTCCTCACGATGTGTTCTACCTCCTTGGGTTGGGTGTTTTTTGTTTGTTACCTACTGGTTATGCTTGAGAGATACATTTAAAGCCAATTCAGAGACCCATGGGCAGCATAAAAAGTTAAAACCTCTGTCATCAGGTTATGCACACCACACAATAAAGAACGGAATTCTAACACTTTTTAATCATGTCATACAATTTTGCAACCTTTACTTTAGGGGCGTGTTCATGATTCAGTTTGTCATCGCGTTATCAAAAACGTTATTTTCGTGAAATCATTAATCATCTTGGATAAGTTTATTTGACAGACACCAACAGAGATTAAGTGTACGTGTATATACCTATCAACTAAACTATCATATAGACGTGTCGAAGGAGTCCTTAGCAGGATAAGCATGCGGTACTGAGCTTTTATAAGTACTGCATTATATATTTATGGTACTACAGCGATCCTATCTCCACTTAGACGGACTTTTATAGGTTTTCATGTACGGAATAATACATAAATCAATATGTTATACTGTGATGTAGTGCAAAGATATTAAGTTCATTCCTGTATACTATTTTGTCGACTGGCTCGGTGGTCCGATACAACCACAGATTCAACACTACAAGTTCAGTAGATAAATGTAATTTTGTATTTGTAAGTTGCACGTTGAGTTCCAGTAAAAGTGTAGCTTTTTAGCATCGTAGCTGATACAGATACGCCAACTTTATAGCTAAAGCATTAGGTTCAAGATTAATTGGGAAAATTTGACAGTTTTGAGTAGCTTGATGTACTGGCGTCTAATATACATGCTGGTGTGGCAGTCTCAGGCACTGTAGTACCACTGACGTAAGGCCGTATTTTTTATGCCGTGGTTATTACTGTTACCTTATTACATATGCCATAGAATCTTGGTTCCTTTTTGAGTAGTAACATCAGAGCTGTTTAAAGAAGCACTTACGTTAAAAACAGTTTGGAGAGTGGATTGGCCTTGTCATGAGGATTCTTCTCCGTTAATATTACTCTGGACTCCATCGTGCGATGTAGGTTTTTTACTTTTTTCTTAGAACTTCCGATATTCACTGCGAGTATGCATTGACGATGCTATGTACAGAACCAGCTTACCTGCAAATAAAAAATTTATATGAAAATCATTTTGAATCAAAAACACAGCATTTTAAGCGAGCGTGGTGATCAATACTCGTGCCCTCTCTGTTTGAGAAAAGGTGCTTTCCCAGCAGTGGGGCAGTAATTGTTAGCAACACAGTGAGATATGTGGCAACTACGGTACTTTCACAGTTATTATGTCTAGTGACTGGGACTGTAGCTTCATTTAATCGCTGTTTTTGTTTCGACTATTCAAAAGTGCCTCTAACTACGCCTTGTTAAAATAAATGCTTTGATTTTGTGAGTACCTATAGGGTATCACTTTTTACCATTCATTTTACCCATGTGATATAATTATGCAGGTAAATAGGTATCTATGTATTGACTATCAACAATCAAATAGTATCTGATAACGATAAACCAAATCGAAAACATGTCAACCGTTTGCAAATTTCAGATGACAACCGATAAACAAAACAAATTATATCTTCAGGTAATGGTTTTGATTTGTGAATCGAATCTACGTCATCATCATCTGCCCAGCCTTTTCATTCATGACTTTATTTGACCTTTTCATGAATGTAGCTTAATACCAGTATTGTACATGGAGCGACTACCTATAACACCTCCACATCCCAGTAAGTACTAGGAAATGCGATAACCTGTGGTAAGACTGGTTGTCAGACCACCGACTGCCTGTAACGCACGGGGAAAACTCACTAGGTAATTCGGTGAGCACCCATCCACGTACTAACCTTAGGCAAGCACGAATTAACATAGTATGGATCGACCGCGAGCGGCCACTCTACGTAAACATAAATAAAAAGCTTAGGTAGGAAATGTCATTGAATGTGGTAAATGTTACTAACCAGAAAGCAAATAAAGTTTCTCCCAAATTGCATAGTTATTTGGCCTTACCAGTTTCGCTTACCTGTTTCGCTTATCGCTTTAATTTTAACCTAGGAAATAGTCAAGGTTTACAAATAACCATTGTTATTGCTATTTAATTGGCTCGGTTTTAAAAAGAGGCGTAGTTCCTTAAATCATATTTTTAATCGACTTCCTAAAGGAAAAGTTATTAATTCATCTGAATGTTCTTTTTTGTGTGTATGTTCAGCGATGTTTTCGCTAGAGAGGTGAACTTATTATTACTATACTTCCAATTAAATCCTTCAAAATAAACCAGAAGCTGGTCATTATAACCATTTTGATGTTGTTATAATGACTCTACTACTAACGACTATAATCTTTTGGCTACCTGCTTGTAATACCTACATAGACCAATTTCGCTAAAAGTAAAGTATTATTAATTTTTACTAAAAGGGTCCAAATTTGACTAAATTGACTGTGTCAATTGCTACGATTGTGACCTACGACGTAGCTGAGCAATGCTACGGAGGGAATGCTACGCCAACAGCTACGAATACCAAGTGTGAACAAGACAAGTCGTACTAGATTCTGTCGTCGCTATTATTGGATCAATTATTACAGGGTGTAAATAAACAGATCCTTCATGACTGGTAAAATAGTTGCTCGGGTTTTGTTTAGTTTTGTCTTTTTCTCTATTGACAGATAAAATAAACATATAAAGGAAACTACTAATATTTTGTGGGTTTTATAACGTAGGTAACTTTGGGTCATGAAACTACATAAAAAGTATTCTGAAATTGGTGTATTTTCAATAAAATCTACTAATTAATTTCGTAGATAATATTCACGTTACTTCACACAACTATTTGCATAAATATACGGCTACTTATATTATATAATGTAAACAAAGCTGTTATCTTAATTATCAATTAAGGAAATGAACCGCTTATAAACAGCCAATATTATGCACTTTACTAACAAAGACTTAAGTAAACTCGAAAGATTTGCTACTGGACTGATAGAATTTTCATCTAAAGGTTGACTCTGTAAAATTTACAGAGTCAACCTTTATTATTATATTTGGTTCCAGGACTCCATTTACAGTGTAAATGGAGTCCTGGAACCAAATATAATCAGAGCCCTATTGTACCAGGGTACCTAACTACTGTATATGTTCAGCTATGTGAGCATTTCGTATTAGGTACTTGATATGTACTCCTGTTTTGAGTTCTCTAATAGTACTGGAAGAGCTACTGAAAATACTTACAAAAAATCTGATAACGCACAACTGACCTGGGTCAATAACCAACCAGTCACTGCTGGGCAAGAGTACTTAGTTGTAAATATTGTATTATAAAGTAATACTTACTGGAACTCCGATGATTAACACGTTATTAATTCTAATAAACTCCGGGGAACTTTGTTGAATTTATTCTTAATGACACACACTATTAAAAAAAATAAAGAGTTTAAGCGTATAATTTAAAACCGTCGATTTTTCCAAAAACAACAATTGCAAAACCAGCTCAATATTCTAGCTGGTTAAAGTTTATATTATTTTAAGCGGGATCCTTCATTAATAACGATTTCGCACTGCACCTATATAAAATCGCATCCACGGTCACGTACTAATGAGTGGAGCGCTGGTATCACACTGACATAAAGTAGGTATAAGTGTTCCACACTACTCTTCTCTTACGTTATTAGGTACATATATACTTATATAGTAGAGTGAAGAGCAACTCGTCTTATCACACTTGTGGATTCTGCTCGCTTTGATTTTGTCGCGTCATCCTTACTCCGAGATTTTTAGGGTAAGGTGCGTAATGGAAACCTGAACTTGAAAATGATGCAACTAATAGATTTGTATCTAACGACTAAATAAGCAGACACGTAGGTACTCCTTTTTACTAGCTGTTTTTGTTAGGTACTTGTTTAAACGATGATCCGGATGAATGCAAACATATAGGTAGCAATATTTAGGCTCTATATCTCTTCGCATTATGGTCAGAAATTATTCCACGGAATTATTGTTATAAATATTTCCTCCAAACACTCAGGGATAAAGTAGTTATTACTAAAAAACTACTCATTATTAAAAAAATGGAATCTGACTCGCTAGGTTCGGAGATAACCCCTCATCCAAACTTGAATAATACAAACTATATTACATTAATTGCCTTATTGTTTTTCAATAGGCACTTGACAGCAGCCTCCCGGAGTGCCGGAGCCACCGCGCTTTATGGAAAAAGTTTGATGTATTTCACTTGGACAAATGTCGGTGTAAACGTCAGGGACATAAGGTGCGAAATCTAGTTTGATGTACGGAACCTCTGAGGTGAACCTTGATCTGCGTAATTTTACTTTAAGAACGTCAAGAGCGCTTATTTGCAGTTTTAGTCGGTTAATGGTTGAATAAATACAGAGCTTACTTACTGTAATAAAAGCGTGTAATTTATTTAATATAATATTTCTTTACTTTTATTACCAAGCCGTTAGATAAGTAAGTATAAGTGCTCATGATTATTGTTCACAATTGAAGGAAGAGAGAAAATGGAACGTTCATTAAATATAAATAGTGTTACATATAAAATGAGTATCATACATAATATTACGTGGTGTTTGTCATATTATTATTCTCGTAGCACCTTCGCCTAGTGATTGCATGAAACAAATATTACATCTTCAATTCATCATCATCTGCTCAGCCTTTTCCCAACTATGTTGGGGTTGGCTGCCAGTCTAACCGGATGCAGCTGATGATTACCTGTATTTTACATGGGGCGATTTTGTTTGTTTTGTTTTTGTTTTTTAAAAAACGTTGCCCCACACTAGGAATTTCTCCTGTATCGTGGGTGCGTTCACAAACATTTAAACTCACATGCACAAATACCCAGACCCGGAACAACTATCTGTAGGTCATACAGATATTATTTTGTTCCGTGCGGGGATCGAACCCGCGACACGCAGCGCAGCAGTCCATTGCTTGAGCCACTGCGCCAACCGTGTCGTCGATTGCCTATGTGACCTACACTACCCAGTTAGTACTGGGTATTACGATATCCCCTGGTAAGACCGTAAGACTGCTTATCAGAATATCGAGCAGCTGACTAACTGTCAGGGATCTACAAATGACTGCGGAGACCTAATGTGCTTTTCGAGCCACAAAGGACGCTCGGTATGTAATGTAATTACCTATGTTGGTCCATGGATGGGTGCCCCCATCCATGTTGCCAACCTAGATAAGCACGGCTAAACCTGAAGATGAACCAGGGCGGTTGTTATAATTCAGATACGGGCTCCTATATTCCGTCATGTATATATGGACATCGCTGTGTAAATTTCTTAATCAGTGCGATTGTGACTGTGCCTACGAGGCAACCTAGGCACAGTCACAATCATTGGTAACCGTTTAGCGTTGCTGCCTATACTTATAGGTCGTCCTGGTTTTTGTACTTATTAGGCTGGAAACATCATATGTTTCATCCCTCCTCATTACATGTACCCACAAACTAAGATAGACAATTTTCGTTTAATTTTTCTTTGACAGTTTCTTTTTCAGTTTTTTCAGTCGGGTTTTTTTTTCCTCTTTAGCTTGAGGGTCATCCGTGGCTTGCAAGTTGTTCCAGTGACCTGTCGCCATTTACCTGACTTGATTGATTGGACGTTCTTCATAGAACCACCCTCAAAATGGCGAACATAGAATCGGCTGTCTCAAACGTTTGTGTCGAGTACGATTGTGTAAGTCTTTTACTGGACAGCTTCTGCTGCTGTTCGATTTTGGGCCCTTGGAGATAGTTGCTCAGTTTGGTGGTTTGAATCACACCCTGAAATACGATGCCTTTCTGATACAAGCTGGGTGGATTCCTTGAAATGGATGATACAAGACTTAATTTGCAACAATTTTGATGGATGATTTTAATTGTTTTCCGATTAATAAAAAACTTTTTTGCAAAAAAAAAACAACCGACTTCAAAAACACCAAAAAAATAAACTTCAGAAGAAAAATCAGCTTCTGAAGTCAGTGGCAAAAAAACCAAATCAAACAAACAAATGTTTTTGAAGTCGGTTGTTTTTTTTTAGCAAAAAAGTTTTTAATTTTTTAATTTTTAGTTGTAATATCTTAAAGAAATATTTACTATGAAACCTAACCCTTAACCTTCAAGATTCCCTTATTATTGCTTTCAACTCCTAACCATTGAGGAGTAGTACCTTCCATCATACGCTCATCAACATGAAGTGATGACTGCTAGATACGAATACTTGTATAGCGTCAGAAAAAGCACGAAACGAAATTTGAGGGTTGCCCTCGATTTTTCTGGGATCCCATCACCAGGTCCTGGTTTCCATATCGTGGTACCACCCTTGAAATATCTCCTTTCCAATAAAAAAGCTTTAAAGTTTTGTTTAATTTAAAATGTGCTTGTTTTTTGCTTTTCAGTTTTTTCAGTCGGGTTTTTTAGTTTTTTAACTACTTTTTGGGAAGTCGGTTAAAAAAGTAGGTCTGCCTAACGCTATAAAAGTCATGTTCTGACATTTTCTTGTAACTGCTCTTAGTTTTCGAGGCAGTTTTCTCAAAATAAACTTATGTAAATTACAGTCACGACTTATAGCTGTCTTAAATATGTAGTTCCGCAGTATCCACTTTTAGCAAGTACCTAGTCCGGTCAATATAGACATTTGAAATAACAATAATTCCCACAGAGCCAAATATTGGTGGAGAGCTGGGGTATACCATTACAAACAAAGCCTTAAAAATCCCCATCGATCCTACGTGTGCTACAAAAGTTATTCGGGGTCAAAGGTCAACATTTGGGGATTTTTGAATTTTTCCCGAAAACGGTAAGTTTTATCAAAAAAAACCTTACTCAAAGTCTTAGATCATAAAATTCTCTACAAAAATTTCCTTCATTATTATTTTCTAAGAGTTACCATTCCTGAGATATCGCGATTCTAACAGTCACATTATTCTTTATATAAAAGCGAAAGGTAACTCACTCCTCACGAGATCTCGAAAACCGCTGGACGTATAAAGATGATTTTTGGATAGGAGGTAGTTTATAGTTAGTAAACGTCCGCTAAGAACGGATTTTGCGACAGGGCCGTATTAGGGTGATCTTAGAGCCCTCGCAAGTTTGTATGAAAGTCCTTCAATTTTTGTGCTACAATCTTGATTTTTGGCAGAGACGTAGTTTATAGTCAGTAGACGTCTGCTATGAATTATTTATATATTTCTGACAGGGCTGGATTAGGGTGGTCTATGAGCTTTTGCAAGTTCTGATTCATACAAACTTGCGTGGGCCCTTAGACCACCCTAATGCGGCCCTATCGCAAAATCCGTTCTTAGCGGACGTTCTTAGCGGAGCGGGATTTTTAAGACTTTGTTTGTAATGGTATACCCCAGCTCTCCACCAATATTTGGCTCTGTGGGAATTATTGTTATTTGACCACTACTTTTATGTCTAAATTGACCGGACTAAAGTAAATGACCAGAAAACCACGGTTGTTCATGAACAACCGTGGTTTGTTTGGTTTGGTGTGGCTTTGTCATGACAAAGCAGTATTTTAATAAAACTGGGTGGTACAGCTACAGTTCGATGCAAGTCTTCTTTGTTGAAGATTTTCTTGTACCTAACCACAATGTGATGTAAGCGGCGACGGGTCATGATCGATCAAATTAGATCTGCTTCTATTTCGAGTGTCCTATCACATCTCCCATGTCAACAAAGCAGTCATTTAAATTAAAAAGTTAAGTTACACACCAATTTGCAAACTGATCAGGTAGTTAACTTCATATGATGATACATCATGTTCTCTCTATTCCATCACTCATAATCATTCTCCTGCTCTTTGTCATCCATACTTCTCTATTCCTCGTTATCTCAGCAGTCACCTCCTTTCTAGACATATCATTCTTCATCCATCGTTTCTTTGGTCTTCCCCTACTCTATATAGCCATCTACATTCATACTTAACATAATTTTCCTCATTCATTCGCATCACATGTCCATACCACGATAACCGATTAAGCCACACACTTACCACACACCTTTTCATTCACCGGCGCCACTTTCACACTTCCTCTTAAGAACTCATTCCTCATTTTATTCATTCGCGTTACACCACACATCCTCCTTAGCTCATCTCAGCCACATCTAATTGCCTTTAATTCATCTCTATTGTGGGTGTGGCCCAACATTCTGATTCATACACGACAGTAGGTCTAGCCATGGTTTTTTACCCTTGAGTTATAAGGGGACTGCGGGAGGAGCATATTGTTCCCGTGACCTGACGCCATTTCATCTATCCCGTGTTAATTCTATGCTTTACACTACGATCTATTTCACCATTGCTTTGCACGAGTGAACCGAGATACCGAAAGTCGGAGCATACTGGAAGAACACGCCATCTAGCGCTATGGCTATCCAGAACTGGAGAGACCGCTGAAATCACAGAACATGTTTTCAGTTTTACTTCTGCTGAGTTGCTGACTTTCAAGCCAACTCTCTCTGTTCCATCACTGTATGTTCGAAAATTACCATACTATTTCATCACGAAGAAAAAGGGGTACCCCGATGAATCGGCAATCAGACACTACTGACAAGACGTGTACGGTAAGATAAATGGCTCTTGTTCAAAGGTGCTTTTCTAAGTGTTAGTGTTTGGCCAACTCGTCCATTTCGAAGCTAAATAATACCAACCGATGAAATCTATTATATTCTAGAAGAGAAATATAAACCTACGTTTAGGTACTTAATAGTTAGTGTTAGTGGTACGGTAATGAAAGAAATCGGATTTGTTCAACAAAATATTATTTTATTTAACACCAAATAATAAATAACAGAATTATTAAGTATATTTTTATACAATAAATCAACCTCATCTTCATGGGGGCACTACCATGCTGCCAGATGAGTATTAAAAACATTATAAGCTTACAAAATTATTCTAAAACGGAATAAATAAATATGAATCAATCAAAAACTTTAAAACATTACGATATTCACTAGGATCTATCAATTCACTAGGATTTATTAATATAAATGCGATTCTATATATTTTATAAAAACAGTTAATAATTCATTAAATATATGTGTATACCTATCACTATCAAAATATATAATATTTACAGTTTACACACTCATCATACACTCACACACACACACACACTCACTCACTCATCACTTTTGAAATAAGCAGTATACCTTTGTGCTCTTCTATTTGTTATGTTTTATCCTTTTTTAGGGTTCCGTAGTCAACTAGGAACCCTTATAGTTTCGCCATGTCTGTCTGTCCGTCCGTCCGTCCTCGCTTAATCTCTGTGACCGTTAGCACTAGAAAGCTGAAATTTGGTACCAATATGTGTATCAATCACGCCGACAAAGTGGTAAGATAAAAATTGGAAAAAAATGTTTTATTAGGGTAGCCCCCCTATATGTAAAGTGGGAAGTGATTTTTTTTTTAATTTCAACCCTAACGTGTGATATATTGTTGGAAAGGTATTTAAAAATCAATAGGGGTTTACTAAAGTCATTTTTTGATAATGTCAATAATTTCGGAAATAATCGCTCCAAAAGTAAAAAACAATGTGTCCCCCCCCTCTAACTTTTGAACCATAACTTTAGAAAATATGAAAAAAATCTGAAAAGTAGAACTTTATAAGGACTTTCTAGGAAAATCATTTTGAACTTGGATGGAAACAATAGATGGAAACAGCAGTTAACCAATATAATTTAGTCCCTGAATCGTATGAGTGCCTATACAATCCAGAGGTCAAGTTTCATTGGCCCGTAGAAGAAATTGTATAAATTATAGCATACCGTTTTGGTACGGAACCCTTCATGTGCGAGTCCGACTCGCTCTTGGCCAGTTTTTTTGTATTTTGTGTGTGCATAAATAAATAAATAAATCATTATTTTGTCCTGATCCCAATTAGTTTAAGGTCGGTTGACAGCTTGACTACTTTCATTCTTCTCTGTCTCTAATGGTTACTCTTCATCTCATCAGTCACCTTCTTTCCAACCATGCATCCTTCACACAGTCCATCCATCGTTTCTTTCGTCTTCATCTACTCTTAGCATGCTTATAGCCATCCACATTTATTTTCAAAACTTTTCCTCATTCAACTAATTTTCCTCATTCCTGCGCATCACATGCCCAAACCTTGACAACCGAATACCTCACAACTTATTATTAAAATATTTATTTATTTACACACTAGTAATGGCTCGCCCTGTCTGTATTTCCCATACAATGAGAGATCCGAATAAACTGGTATTGTACAGCTTGATTGGTCGCCGTCTGTACTTACTTATAAGTAGTTTAGTCTTACTAAGTACTAGGTACATGATTAATCTAACTTTGGCATCAATCCATTCACCTCATTTCATTTGCAGCCATCTTTCATACATTCATCTATGACACGGTAGTTTAAAGCTAAAAACTTACGTATTCACAACCTACTTTCTTAAAATAATTTTGTCTTATACATAGGGTTTAAAACTTTAAAACCGTAAAACTAGTGGCTGTTACAAACTAATAATACTCGAGATATTATAACACTTATTGTTATAACATTTTATGTATTTATTTAGTAATATCCAATCGAACTCCTTAAGGCGAGGTTGCAGTACTTTGTTTTTATGAACGCACGACCTCACCCCCGCCCTGCCGCGCGAACGATATCCTAATGCCTAAAATTTTGACTGTTTTTTCTTCTTGGAGAAAAATTATAAAGAAATTGTACAATATGTTTTCAACATTTACTTCAGGATAAAAAGTCCTATCTACAGATATAACTTTCATATAAATTCATGATGAAATGTCTTAGCAGTACACGTTTTAAATTGTGATTTAGAGTCATGTTTAATAAAAAAAATGATCGAGCCGATCATTCTAAATCGCGTTTCTATCTTTACGATTTACTTGAGAGTATGTTCAATTTTTATGTAATGATTTTTATTTATTAAAAAAGGTTCAAAAATCTTAAAAAGTACTGCAACCCCGCCTTAAGTCATTTCACATTAAATTCTGATTAAAAATGAAAGAACTCGGCATGGCATAAGGCTACGGATTCAAGGTTACTCTCTCCCTAGACAAATTTTGTGGATACCCACTCATACCTCTCCTATCAAATTATACACTTAAAACTACTATTTACATGCACTAAATTAATCTTAAAGTTATTAGCCGTTGGAACAGTAACTTTCCGGATTCCTATCTTATTAAAAAATTAAATGGAGTTTGATATGAAATGAATTCTTTATCATATGTCAGTGAAGTTCTATCATTATTGTAAATTACGTAACGTCTTGATACAATTCTGTGTTCTAACAATATCAATTACATCGACTTTAGTTTATTTTTTCATCGCGTTCTTAATGTTATGTTCGGAGTAGGCCCTGCTAGCTATCTCCCGAAGACTTTGTTCAGAGGCTGGTCCCAGTTGATTCACCATCTTTGAGAAGGGACCCTCTGTATCTTGAAGTAGTTCGTGGGGGTGACCACACTCTATTATCTGCCCTGCTTCCATCACCTGGAATATACAAAAGAAAATTCAAGTAAATCTAATACTTTTTAACATCAAAGTTCAACTCAATATGCGTCAGTTATTAAGTACTTTAGAACTGTGTTAATTACAAAGCATGCCATCAGAGCGTCAGAAGCATGTCAGGAGCTTTCGGAGTCTATTCTGATATATTATATTCGGTAATATTCGGTAGCTTGCGGAGCAAAGGCTAACGAGATATTTGTCAGGTTACGTATAAATAGAGCTCCAAGACTTGAGGCTTTTATCAATCACACCCAATTTTTTGTAATCTGACGATTTTCTATTCAACGCCCGACTACGCGGACGATCGGTATTGCGTGAGAATCGTTTTAAAACAGACCTAACCAAAGAGTTAAATGCGATTTACTTACAACAACTCTGTCCGAGTCTGCGACGGTGTGTAGTCTGTGCGCGACGGTGATCACAGTGCAATCCGCGAAGTGGCGGCGAATGGACTTCTGGATCAATGCGTCCGTGCTGCAAGAGGAAACAATATTTTGAGTACAATATCCAATTTGTTTGATATGGTTCAAATGGAAGGTGGTCATAATTTCTGCAATGGCAATTGTAAGACTTCTCAGCAAGTTGAATTGTGACCATCAAAAGAGTATTAGTAGTAGGAGCTGCGTAAAAACAAGAAGAGACTCCGTCACACACGGCAGCCGCGGATGCTAGTGCACATAGACTTTATGGCGAGGTCTACGTCTAGCAGTAAAATACAATCGGGTGTGGTGACTTACGTAGGGTCAACGTTGGCAGTAGCCTCGTCGAGCACGAGCAGCTTGTTCCTTGCGAGGGCGGCGCGCGCCAGACACAGCAGCTGGCGCTGCCCCGCGCTGAAGTTGGACCCGCCAGACGCCACCGCCGACGACAGTGCCGTTATAGCGTCTTTCAGCTCCACCTGGGCGCAAGAAACAGTATGTTATTTTACAAAATAATACACACAGTCGCATCAGCTGCGAGAATTGAACTTGTAAGTTACCTGTTCCAGAGCTTCCCAAATCTGAATGTCGGTGTATTTGTCGAAGGGATCCATATTGTAGCGCAAGCTGGCAGAGAACAACACTGGTTCTTGAGGAATAATAGCTATCTTCGACCGTAACTCCTGTAAAATAAATACAGTAGTTAGAAATAGATAAGTACTTGCATGAGACAAAATACTTATACTTTCATATCGTTACAGAAACATGATACATACCTTAAGAGCTATTTTTCCAGTCTCAATGTCATCAATATAGACATTGCCTTCGATCGGAGCCAGACGGAAGAGAGCAGATATCAGTGAAGATTTACCAGCTCCGGTACGACCAACCACTCCAACCTGAGGTGATAAATCATCGTTCAACTCAAATAAAATAAATAGTATTCGTACTATCTAACCAAACGAACGTGCGGCTACCGCCAGCATACTAAGCAGAAGTGGAGTGAGTATATTTCCTATAGTGACATTGTGATAAACAAAATCGCCAGCGGCCTGGCCACCAGCATGGTGTATGATGTTTTACTTGTTCTGGGTTCATGTTATTTCGAAATAGCGCCGTTAATACTCACTTTCCATCCACTTTCAATTTCAACGTTCAGTTGCTTCAGCACGGGATCAGCATCCTTGTCGTATCTAAGAGTGAGATCTTTGAATACGGCTCGGGCCTTCTGCGGCCAGTCCTTGGGTGGGCTCGGCCCCTCAGTCTCCTCCTGTGGCAGCGATGTGAACTGAATCACTCTCTCAACGGATGTCATCTGTGAGATGACCTCCGTTGCCTGCTTCACTCCATATTGGACCATGTTTACTAGAATCAGACCCTGACTGATGGCCAGACCGACGTTGCCAGACTTGGTGTTACCTGTATTGAGAATATTTTGGATTAGTATAAATGCGGATAAATCATTGGTGATTTATTATGTTATCAACAAGCAAACGCTTTCTTGTGTTTTGAAACACGATTCTTTTAACTTACCGTCATCCATGATTAAGAAAGTGTAAGCGACCACGATGACGTACAAACTGCAGACAAGACTTAACCAGATGGCAAATGCAGCGTTGGTGACCAGAGTTAAATACCTGTAAAATATTTTCATGAATATCGTACAAGACTTAGTCAATCCTTCGGTTTGCCGAATTTTATTCAGAAAATTAGCATGCTTCTATAAAATATTTGTATCGTCACCGTGTTTCTCTACTCACCATGCAGCCGTGTGTACATCTTGCTTGTCATCGAACTGCACCTTCAGCAGCTCCTCAGCCTGACACGCGCGCACCGTGCCCAGACCTGACATGGTCGCCGTCACGTGTGAGAACACTGGACTGCGCGACACTCCCTCCACTCTTTTGATACCCTGCGCTGTGCTGAGGTAGACCACGGTCATACCATACATGAAAATGGCGCAGACGCCAGTCGTCACCAGCATGTAGGGGTTCACGATAGCCACCATCACTAGAATACCCATCATGACCATGAAAACCTGTAAGACAAGGGTTTAATTCTGTTATACTTAGATCGCATTTAAGATGAACTCGTTCATTAACAAAATATAGAATCACTGCAAACTTATAGAGAATCTTGAAAATATACCTGAATAGTGTCCAAGTACATTCTCGGCAGTATTTCGTCGACGACTCCCATGTCCTTAGAGAATCTATTAAGGATGCGGCCGGAGGGGTTGGTGTCGAAGAACCGCATTGTGGCGCTCAGGATGTTGCTGAACATCTGGTTGTGGAGTTTAATTGAACTACGCATGCACACCCACAGGAACATTATGGCTCTGAAATAGATCAACATTTTGATAAATAACTGCTTCGACATGATCAGGCTAGACTTTAATTAATAATGATCACTGACTTCAACATGTTTCAAACAGAAGATAGGTAAAAATAACAGTACAAACCTTGCGGTAGTAACGATTATGCATCCAAAAATGGCAGCAGCCCAAATATAGATATAGTAAACATCATCAATTTTAGCTGGTGCCACAGTCGCAACATTAGGTGCGGTAGCATTATTTAAGATGTTGTCTGTGGTGTCATTAAACATAACTGCTGAAGTGATGGCAGCTATAGTTGTGGTCAATGGGTTCTCAGTTACAGCATACTCCGTGAAATTGAATGGTGTACCAGTTGAGTTATCTACGGTAACATTTTCATGGCGGAAAAGTGGTTCATTTCCAGAGTATTGTGCTTCTACGTCATTCATCCTAAAATGAAAAATAAACATGATACAAAAAAAAATTGCCGAATTTGGTAAGGAAGCTCAAATCCTTATTGAAAGAAGATTTGGCCTTGTAAATAACCTACTAAACATTTTGAAAGATTAATTACCAGCGTGTAAGCCACAGGTCACTGATGGATGTGATAACCTGAGCAAGTATGATAGCAAACACAGTAGAGCTGAGTAAGAACCAACCGCTTCCTACGCCGAAGTATTTTGTGTAAACTGCCCCCGAGACACGACCTGAAATAGATTGAATGAAACATTAAAACATCTCCCTAGCATTTTGCTAAACTATGTTGCAGCTCAATACTACTACCTATCTATCTTCTCTATATCATGACACTGTCTATGAGACCATCACAACCTTCGTAATGGTTGTCAGACTGTCGGGCTTCTGACTACTCGTAACGACTGTAAAAGATCTACAAATGAGGGAATGTATTTCATCCACCTGAACCAATATCATAGAGAAAGCAGCTGAGGTAGACTGTATTATTTATGTGAAGAAATGGTGTAAGTAATATGTGGCCACACAGTCTACTTCTACATTCCAATAGCACATGAGATAGATACTGTTCTTAAGGGTAAAACGGATAATCACGACATACCTGTTCCTGTAATTTCTTCAATTTCCTCTTGTTGTCCTAACAAGTCTTCAATACCGTCTACTTTCCCTACGCTGCTTGCACGTGACTGAAAATAAATTATAAGAGTTTGTTAGAACAGGTTAGACCCTATCGTTCGTTGCTTTTTGATGTCGCGTTATCATCAATTAATTATTTATCATTTGCATTATTCATCTTCACTTTGATGGTTCTAAATATTATTTTGATTAAGAAAACAGATCTATGTTTTAAGAATATTTATGTTTTTCAATGTCCAGGTTTGTAACACTCACCATCACAGAGATGCTACGCTGCAACTTCATTTGTTCATTTGCGTGCACTACTTCTTCATCTTCGTCTTGTAAGAGTTCGGAGAACAGCGGCGTTCGGGATACTTCGTCAAACGACCCTTGAATTTCTACTACACCCTGTAGAATAAAATATGTATTTAAGTTAGTTAGTATAATTATAAGCTAACTTTGAAAAAGGTGAGTCGGTTTTTTTTTTTTTTTTTTATTTATTTAATATGGGCTTACTCTTGACCTTAATCTTGCCCTAAGGGCAGAGATGAGGTCGACGATGGAACGAGCTTACCCAGAAGAAGCCTATTTACTCGCGACTTTAATAGATTGGGGTTATATGAACTCGGGAAAACCGACGCAGGCAGGGTGTTCCACTCCTTTTCTTGTCATTTCATCACACAAAACCCGGTGGTGGAAAAACCCGGTGTTTTTAAGTAGACTGTAGTTGCGGCAAGTCGTACATCGGTCAGACAAAACGTACGGTGGCTTGTCGTATATCCGAGCATATTAGGGCGGTGAAGAATAATGACACTCACAAATCGGCCATAGCTGAGCATCTTCTGGAATCGGGATCGAACCACTGGATTGAGTTGCATAACCCTCAGGTCATCTCGACAGAACGCCACTATATACCTCGTCTGGTTAGAGAGGCCATTGAAATCACCAAATACAAAAACTTTAACCGGGAGGACGGGTTTCAACTGTCGAGAGCCTGGAATCCAGTAGTTCAACTGTGTAAAAACCGAAAAAGTGTCGAAAAAAAGTTCGCGAGTGGACACAGTGAGTTTCGTGTGTCGGGAACAGAATCGTGTAGTGTGTGACAATGGTAGTGGTGCCGAACGTTAAAAACAAACTAGAAAGAGGGTACACCGATTTGTCTGCTCATAAACATCCACCCGCAATGACTTCAGTTTATCCGTGATCATGGTGCTTGTAACAGCGCCGAAATATAGGGAACTCGAAACAACAATCAAACATGGTAAATATCCCGTTTATGATATTAATAGTAATTTCATCACACACCTCCTTTCGTACCATATCATTCTTCAAGTGTCAAACATTGATGAACTTCCGTATTTTCCTTCTCTACCTTAGCATGTCTTATCATTTGCAACATCTCAAGTTAGCTTTAAGCTATGCGTCCTTCTGCTTTGGCAAACTATCTCAATAATACGTACATGTCTTAATATGACGACTTTGTCTGCGTTCTTCAGGTGATGCAGCTGATGTGTCACCAGGATCCTAGTAGACTTCTCCAGAAGACCCATCACGCACTCGGAAACCATGTGCTTTCCCACGTGTGTGTCCACAGCTGATAGTGGATCGTCCAGGAGATAGATGTCCGCCTGAGGAAATTGGTTAATTGAAGATCATGGATGGAAATTGGTTAATTGAGGATCAAGACTTCCCTGATTAATCTAGTCTCTAATTTCCAAATCGTGGGCTTATAATATATTTATTTTCCTTCTAATAGATTTGATTTGGTTTCTGGACGAAACTATGCATTTTAAGCTAAGGAGCACTGAACATCTATCTATCTTCTATATAAATAAAAAGAGAAGTCCTGACTGACTGACTGTATATTTGTAACAGCTGAAGTATGGCCATGACTTACCTGTCTGTAGCAGGCGCGGGCGAGACCAATCCTGGCTCGTTGTCCACCACTGAGACTGATACCTCTCTCCCCCACCAGAGTAGAGTCACCATGGGGCAGCAGTTCGAAGTCCCTCACCAGAGCACACGCTCTTATAACCTGTTGCATAAGGTCGAAGATTAAATATGAGAAGGCTTGAATATAGACATTTGTTTTTTACTGTGAGATGAATGTTCTACCTCTTTTATCTCTTTTTTATTGGTGTCAAATAATGTACCTTTTTGTACCGAATGCGATCATAGGGCAAGCCAAACAAAATATTGTCTCGAACAGTAGCAACGAACAGCCAGGGCTCCTGACTAGCATACGAAACTCGTGCTCCACCGAGGGAGAACGTTCCGTCTTTAGGAGTCAGCTCACCCAGGATTAGTTGCAGAAGAGACGACTGTTGAAAAAATTTAAAATTATTAGTTCACCGATAACTACATTTAAAAGTAATAAAATAACCAGTTTTGAATACCGGTACAAAATTGGAAGTCTTATAGGTTTAATGAGTCTCACCTTGCCGGAGCCGACTGGTCCCGCAACGCCAACAAACTCTCCAGGAGCAGCCTTCAAGGTGATGTTCCTCAGGGTGTCCACGACAGAGTCTTCCTGCCAGCTCGCTGATACGTTAGATATAGTCAGGCCCGTCACTCTCGTCTTCTCTGGTACTTTCTTCTCGTTGTCTGTTCCATTAGCCAATAGGGACGTGGAATCGAGTACGACATTTGCGGTCAATTTCTCCGGCTCATTTTCATCTAACATCAAAAATTCCTGATGAAAAAGAAAAGGAATCATTAACATTAGTAGTCGACTAATGCTTGTTCGTTCTAGAAAGACTTCGACACTTGGTTTGATCTTTTTTTTTACCCACGACGGAACGGAGACACTATATTATGCGTTTGGGGTGAGAGGTTGTCTGTGCGTGTTTGTGCAAATACATATTGCCATTTTTCACCAAAACTACTAGTCCGATTTTGATGCAGTTTTCAGTTATGGGTTCGGGTTTGATTGGTGCATGTTCTTAGATAGATGTTACGGTGACAACTCACCAGGGGGCGCTGCAGCAAACATTTTTTGTGCAAATCGAAGTTGCCATTTTTCTCCAAAACTACAAGTCGGATTTAGATGCAGTTTTCAGTTATGGGTTTAGGTTTGATTGGTGCATGTTCTTAGATAAGAAAAATAAAAGCAAAAAGTTTACAATAAAAAGCAAAATTAAAAATTTTGAAAAACCCACAACGGTTAAAAATAATTGAATAAAAAAATAATAAACCCAAGAATGTCCGTCGGGGGCTGCCATTTAATGAACTAGTTTTGCAATGTTCAGCTCCCGACGGACATTCTTGGGTGTTTTTAAGGCGGGTGTTCTATGTTATTTTATCCTTTTTTCAATTAATTTTTAACCGTCGTGGGTTTTTTCAAAATTTTTAATTTTGCTTTTTGAAGAAGTGCTATCAAATAATAATATCAGACAAAATATTATGTCTTACCTCTAGTCGCCTGACTGTCACTTTGGTTTCAGCCAAATACGCGAGTCCCATGGGGAAAAAGATGTTGCACGCCAGTTGCATCAAGTTGAAGTACTGGACTAATGAGAAGGTGGTCTGTGCTCGGATGTTGCCGCCAATTAGAACGAATGTTGCAATGGCAGAGAACAGAATGAATCGTTCGGTGAACACGCTCAGGGCTGTTGAAAAGCCTTTGACGAAAGACGTCCTCAGAATGTAGCCGACTTCCAATCTGGAAATAATATAGATACATTCTGAAAATCTTGGAAATTTTATTGATTGTCCGGAAATGAGTTTTGGTAGGACTTTGATGATGAACCATAAATGATTAAGTCATTAATTTAAACATTAATCGAGAAAGAAAATGTTTTTAGCAATGCTGTGGCTCTTTTACCACTTCTGTTTTAATTCTCGTTTCGAAATTAAATTAATTGTGTATACGCTTTTAATTTAATTAGATTATTAAAGTACGTAAAGGTACTTACTTTCTCAAGCGGTCGACTAGTTTTTCAAAAGGCGTTTCCCAAGCGTACATTTTGATCACCTGGACCCCTTCAACGAGTTCACTCATCACCTTTACTCTTTCATCTGTTCGGTTCGCTATTTTACCGCGTAGTTTTCCTTGAAGGTTGCTCAAATAAACTAGAAATAAAATTGTAACTGTTAAAGACCAATGTGAAAATAATCATAAGATTAGTCGGTTAATCTTAGGTTTAGCCGCAACCTTCGCTAAAAGTTAAGAATGTTCAGGGTTGCTTCAACTAAACCAGGCGATTCGAAACAACCAACTTGAAGCAGTTCTTTAGTAGTCTCAGATTACGGGCACATTAGGAGCTATAAAAAACGATTCATAAGTATTAAATTGATTACCTTGAACAAGTATGGTTTGCACGGCAACAACGAGCAGGGCTGAGAGTGTGGCGACCCCAACATGCTGCCAAACCAGGTAGCACACCACAGGCACCACGATTGGCGATATCCACAAATAGTTGAGGAATATGGTCACCAAATCAAACCGATTCACGTCATTCGACATCAAGTTGATGACTTGTCCGGGCTCTGTCTTTCCCAAACCTGCGCGGTTGAGTCTCAGGATCTAAAAATTAAACAAATATGTTACTCTGTTCCCCAAATATCACATCTTTTATGTGATTTTATTGTATAAAGGCTGAACGCCCACGTCAGACTTTTTGTTTGGACTTTTTGTGTGACCGATTTTTTTGGTCAGAAATAACGAACAAATTGAAATCGGCCCGACATAAAGTCTGACGTGGTGGACGGGAGCGCTAAATGAGTTCATAATTATTCTCACCTTTCTGTACATCAAAGAACAGCAAGCTATCCTAATTCTCATACCGACTCGACCCTGAGAAAGCGTCGTATGGGTCAACATCATAGCGGATAGAGTACTACAAAAGTTCATCAGGAAATTGAAGACGTGTGCATATTTGTAACTTTCTGCAGTCTTCTCTTTTGAAAAGTATTCTATAAATAAGGCTAAAGTAAAGGGGATAAGGGGCCTGAAACAAAAACGAAATGGTTAAACAGGGTTTAGGGGAATTAATGCTAGGTCGTTTTCTAATTGAAAAGTGTGCTTACCAAACAACGATCAACATCAGGCCTACCACCAGGCCACACAGCATGTACTCATACCAGAAGGATCTGACTATCGCTCTTGTGAAGGAAGGCTTGGTGCCATTTTTCTTTGCATTGTCCAGCTCGGTCTGCCAGTTCTGTTCGAGGCGGTCACCGAGGCGACCGGACGCGTCCTCGCTGCGGGCTTGCCACAAGTCGGTCAAACTTATGCCGTGCTTGTACCCTTTCCAAAATAGCCTGAAACTCCATCTGGAGAAAGATAAATTATTATATATTTAAGTCTTGCCACTTTACAAAAGTTAACTTTTCAAAAGTCACAGTATAACAATTTTAGCGACATCAGGATCACTAAGGTTATATTTTTACGAAACCACGTAATTAGTAATAATAATAAATAGTATTTTATCAGTTTATTATCATGAATACCGGTTTTAAAAATCACTGTTTTTATTCGTTATCTCATCGGTAATATATAATGGCGGACTGTATGAATTTGCGGAATCATTCTTGCTGTGTCATAGGCATAATGAAGCAATTACTCGTATTATGTAAATGGCCGAAGTTTCATACAGTATGATGAATTTCGATGATCGGGTAGGTAGTATTTGGACGATATTAGTAGGTATCAATTTTGACATTTTATCTACCAATTATTAACATCAAAATTATATAAAATGTAATATTAAAAGAAAAAATCTTTGGAAAAACCCACTACGAAGATTAATATAGGTATATTGATATGAAGATTGGATTGTATGCATCTATTGATGATTGTAGTTTCAATACCTACTACTTAAGTAATACTAGACAATTTGATCAATGGCATGCGAATACTCTTTACACTTGGAGGGAGGTCGAGTTGTCCAGCTATAGATATGACCAGAATTTATAATGATCACAGAATGATGATGATGTTGATAATGAATCTAAAACGAGATGTACCTAACCGCTTTGCACACGTGCTCGTCTGCTTATTATTACCAACATTTATCATCGTCTTTTGATGATTACAGAGACTTTATCAAAGCATACATAAGTTCAGGAAATATCTTCGCGATATTTCAAGATAAGATTGGCAATCAACAAGTGTACCAACTGAGATAAGTTCGCAGACAGATATCTAGAATCGACTTATTTTAAAGACACGTTTGCTAAATTGGGTTTTTGAAGTTAGAAACTTGCAAATTCTACTTTAGCGTTTTTTTTTTGGTCACCTTGAGTATACGGATAGCCTGGTTCTATACTGAGAAGTAGGATTCGCCAGGTTTTTAACTTCAAATATTCAGAAACGACGACACGACGGCACGGTTAGCGCAGTGGCTCAAGCAATGGACTGCCGCGCTGCGTGTCGCGGGTTCGATCCCCGCACGGAACAAATATTTGTAAGACCTACATATAGTTGTTCCGGGTCTGGGTATTTGTGGATGTGAGTTTAAATGTTTGTGAACGCACCCACGATACAGGAGAAATTCCTAGAGTGGGGCAAAGTTTAAAAAAAAAAACTGGATGTTGTGACTTTGTGAGTGTGTTAGGTTCTACAGGCGTGCCGCAAAATATAAATTCGATTTGCCGCCTGATTCGACAGATCCTGCCAATACCAATGATTTTCTTAGGTAATCAGTATACCCAGTAACGTATCTTAAATGCACTTTAAGTGCACCTTGCACTTTATTTGAAATCGACTGTCAAAATGTTTGTCAACTCTGCCAATGAAAACTGTAGAGTAAAATGCTCTTGGTGAGTCTGCTTGGAAATAAAAGTGTATGCCCATGTGCCATATATATTGTCTCTCTCTACCCAAAAGATACTAGACCGCAGAAGGTTACTTACGTTAAAAATATATTGGAAATAACGTTCGATTTTTCATGAGGATTCTTCTCCGTTAGTATCACTTTGGACTCCATGGCAAAAGATTTTTCTTAATTTTATACAACTATTGGTTACCACAGTAGCTATTCATTGAAATTGAATGTCCACGAAGACTGCAGGCTTACCTATAAAGTAATATAAATAAAATATGTTAGTAGAGCAGCCAAAGAAGGGCAGATTGGGGGAATTACTTTTTCTTCTTCGAAATTGTTTATAGACAATTACACACATACAATGTAAGTAAAAATAAATTATTATCTAAACTTATACCAAATGTAGTCAACTATCGACTGATAAACGATGAAACGACGAAAATTAAAATCTACGATAAAGCTTCTGATACATAAAATACACTTTAATCGAATCAAGCTACTACCTACCTATCAACAAATCCTAAGAAAAAGCATAGAAATATTACTAAATTAAAATAATAATTTAAGGCCGTCCATCAGTTACGTGAGGTGATTTTCTACCTTTTTGTGAGTTCTCATCGGATTTGGCTCGACCCGGGAGGGGTTCGAACCTATTTTCTGATTTTTCAATGCGTATTTTGATTGTCTGAGTGTTGAAACGAAACCATTACGTAAACACGTCAGGTCGGGACTTGTCCACGTATCGGTGCCACCTGGGTCATATGTATGCCAACCTTTATTTGTATTATATATCCATATTTTAGCTAGTAAACTACTTAATTTTCTCACCATTTTACGGTTTTTGATTTTTTTTATGGGAAAAAATATTACGTGATATTTGCCGACATGTGCCACGTGAGATCCGGCACAATCCCATCCCGGGGTGAGTTCCCCTTAGTCCCTTATAATGAAGTCAGTTCAAATGTAGCGCTACGGCGTAGCTCTGCTACGCTGCTACCCTACGCTACGGGCTACGGCAATCCCAAAACGGGAAGCTTATGAGAAAAAGTTCGGTTAAACCATGGTTAACCCGCAGACTGATTACGGCACTTTCGCGTTCATACACAGCAATTATAATTTTATTAATACATATGATGATTTTTTTTTAAATGTACCATAGACTTCAATTGCTTCTTGATTCTAAAATATCATGGGTTTGGAATTTCGTTTATGTCTTAGGCTGTGTGTAAAAAATTATAAATTCCACGTTCATAAGTATACAAAAACAGCTAACCTCGAATCAACATAGGTACCCATATTACTTAATATTTTTTGCTCAATGCGGAAATGCCTGACCCGCGAACTGTCATGCCTTGTAGCAGCACCAATCGTGCCCATCAATAATGTGCTTGTAATTGAATGCCTACTCACTAGTACCCACTCTATGCAAATAGTAATAAACATTTACCCAATGCAAATCATTAAACTCACACAGCTGTTTCTTAATCGACTTTTAAAAAGCAGGAGGTTCTCAATTCAATAGTAGAATTTATGTTTAATCTACAACTAAATAAAAAGGGTTACCATAACCAAAGAAACACTAAGAAAATTTCAAATAACTTTATTGTACACTGTATTAAACAGCACTGAATATAACCCGCATTTTACCAATGACCCATACTTTTAAGTTGCTATAAATTAAATCTAAAGCGAATCTATTCATAGTGATAACAGCAGGAATAAAGGTGTGTTAAATTAAAATTCAAGATACATTGGCAGCATTATTACTAGCACTTCGCCCTAGTACCTACTAGTTATGTGCATAATATAAATCTAATTTATAGCCTAAGGTACCCAAGAATAAAGTAGCTCTCTGCCAGTGAATACTCCTTACATACAAACTTAGGTACTACAAACCTTTACCTCTTTATAATATTAGTATAGAATCAATACTACCAATATGTATAATGTATAATCTATAGTATAGATTATACATTATACATATTTATTGTTAACAAGAACTTACATGCGAATTATAAGCTAGCCGTTGCACTGGTTTCACTCTTAATATTACTATCACAGTAAGGACAACTTTAATATAAGTTATCACAGACGAACTTTATGAATAATACCTAAACAATCGCACCAAAAATTAATTAAACTAAAAAAGGTTTACAGCACAGACTTTAAATCCTGTTTACTTCTAGGATGTTATTTTAAAATGTGCTTTTTCTTTAATTATTTACACTGAATTTAATAAAAACGTTAGGGGTCCACGTTTTACTCGGTGGAGCGCCGATAGCGCACTGACACGCGTTGTTGTCGTTGTTGATAGCAAGTTCAACACTACGCTACACTGTGATGTTAACTAGTACATCATAATAATTTATATACTCGTGAGCACCGTCTTATCATTATCACGCTTTTAGATTCCTACATTACACTCGATGTGATTTCGTATTGTCATCATTACAGTGACGTGGCTCAAATGTGCCGTCATAGTTGTAGTCACACCGAGGTTTGCTAGACTTTTATGGTTACGTACATCAAAACGGTACCCCATTGTTTCTCAGATTTTATCAGGAAAAGCTAAAATGAAGCATAGGGTTTTGTATTGTTATTCAAACTATTTACTTACTTTGCAAAATTTATTATAACATACTTAAGGCGCCGCTCGGCTCCGACTCACAGCAGCCGCAGTTATGTGTGCACGTGTAGCTTTGTTTGTTTGACAATGCAGGCGAGATAGTCCATGGAAAAGGGGTCCGCGAGGGCCGACGCCTGACTCAAAAGGCTGAAAGCACAAACACGTCTTAGTCAGTAGAAGCCTGACACTCCCTTTCAGTGTACTCAGAGCGGGAGGGGTCATTTTATGATTACCCAAATAAAAAAAAAATTGTGAGATAATCCTTTGCGAGTGACTGCGATCCACAGCCACGCTACGCAAAAACAATCATGGCCATCACGAGAAACGTGGCAATACTACCTCCCCGCGCACACATGCAGTAATCAAAATTGATGATGATTGGTGAATAAATATGTTTTCTTTCTTTCTTTCTTTCTTTCTTTATGTCTCTGGCTAAAATGAACGGACTTGTTTTAGAACTAGAAGAGAGAGAGATTAGAAGCGGCACACGAAGTCTGAATTTGTGCTTTGCTGATGGTCATAAACTCACCCTCTTACGAGTATAACACATGTATACAGGGTGGTGCCGATGATACGACAATAAATGAAACCACTGGTAGTTCTAGTCCATAGGAACATTTTTAAGACTTCCCAAAAGGAGGAGGTTCTCAATTCTATTGGAATGTTTTTTTTTTCTATGTATGTACACCGATTACGCCGAGATTAATGATCCGATTTACGTGATTAATTTTTTGTTTGATGCGGAATAGTTGCCATTTGGTCCCATAAAAATTTTAGATAGTTTGGCCCAGTAATTTTCATTATATGAACATTTTATTTTAATTTATGAACATTTTTCGTTATGTGTGTTCGCTAATAACTTCGTCGTTTATGAACCAATGTTGACGCTTCTTTTTTATTGGAAAGGAGATATTTCAAGGGTGGTGCCATGGTATGGAAACCAGGACCCGGTGATGGGATCCCAGAAAAGTCGAAGGCAACCCTCAAATTTCATAGGCACATATTACCTGTTTCGTGCTTTTTCTGACGCTATTCAAGTATTCGTATCTAGCAGTCATCACTTCATGTTGATGAGCTGATAATGGAAGGTAGGTACTAGTCCTCAACGGTTAAGAGTTGAAAACAAAAATAAGAAAATCTTGAAGGTTAAGGGTTAGGCTTCTTGGTTGAATGTTAAATGCATAGTAAATATTTGTATAGGATATTACAACTAAAAATGAAAAATAAAAAAAACTTTTTTACAAAAAAAACAACCGACTTCAAAAACACCAAAAAGTGAAAAATAAACTTCACTAGAAAAATTAGCTTCTGAACTTCTGAAGTCGGTGGCAAAAAAATGAAATCAAACAAACAAATGTCACCGACTTCAGAAGCTGATTTTTCTAGTGAAGTTTATTTTTCACTTTTTGGTGTTTTTTAAAAACTATCAAAATATAAATCCTCACACCGAAATCGTTGTCGTATCGTCGGCACCAACCTACCTAAATTTCTTTGCCAAATTCTTTTTTTCCTTTTTTTCCACACGTTAACCGGTGAAAATTATTCCTAAGGTTAGTAAACCAACATTTGTTTGTAAATTGTATTGTATTTCGTTTACAGTTTTATGCTATTTAGTTTTTTAGATTTTTTTTCAATTTTTTTATTGTTTTTAACTCTTAACCGTTGAGGAGTAGTACCTTCCATAATCAGCTCACCTACGTACATAACTTGAAAGAATACAACCATACCTATATACGTCCCCATAATATTTTATTAAAGAATTATCCTCCAACTCCTAACCGTTGAGGAGTTATACCTTCCATCTTCAGCTCATCATCATGAAGTGATGACTGCTAGATGCAAATAACTCAAACTCAAATCCTTTATTTCAATTAAGCCATTACAGGCACTTTTGAATGTCAGAAGAACATTTCACAAAAAAAAACGAAACTACGAGTGCAATACGTCATTCCGAAACCGAATGCCCGCAACAACGAACACTGCGAGCACGAAAGCACGCAGCGACGCAAACCGCAAAAACGAATGCTCGAGACCCCGAATCACGGAACAACGAATGCACGCCGCAACGTGCAACCGCCGCGACCGGCCCGCGACCCGGAGCCCCGCACATCCGCCGCCAAGGCACGCGCCGCCGCGCGCCCCCGCACCCACAGCACTCGCCGCCGGAAATACTTGAAAAGCTTTAGAAAAAGTACGAAACACAAGAATTTTCTAAATCAGTTTAGGCGTCTTCGAATAATCACCATACATAAAAAAAGTTTCCGTGAATTGTGAACCTCATTTTTTTGAAAGTCAGTTAATGAGATTTATCCCCCATCATCAGGTCAACCTAATAGCCTGAAAGAATACAACTATCGGTCCATAAGTACGTATAATTTTGAAGGAATTTTCTTTCAACTCCCTTGTAAATACCTTTTTTTCAGATAGAAAATTATAACACAATCGGGTGCAATAGATAAAAACATTTTTACCTCGAACATGTTGCCAATATTACTTACTTCTCTTGACCTAACATCCTTCCTTCTGTATCGTTCTTCTTTTATGTATTCTTCTTCATCTTTATATGGTGTAATTAATAAGAAATGTAGCAAATTCCTGAGCTTTGGACAATATATTTACGATACTTTAGAATTCGTCGTTAGTCTTGTGGTCGACTGCTGAGCATGAGGTCTGGTGAGGGTTCGATTCCCGGGTCGGGCAACGTGTTATTGGGGTTTTCTACATTTGAGGGATTTATCAGTAGCGGCTGCTACCTACTGATTTCTGCCCGGTTGATGGCGATAGGCTTGCGCCCTATTAAACGGGACTTAAACCAAACTGGCAAAATGTGGGTGTCCCTACTATTAGGTTATACGTCTCTGCCTTACCTCTCCTTCGGGGATTCCCTGAATTCGTGATGTTATATTATGCTAGTTTGGACAAATACCTAATGCAAAACGTACGGAATCCACCTCAATCGTTCTTCTCAAATCATAAACCATTTCTATATTTGCATTTCGTACATAGTTCTGTAATCGTTATATAAATAAAGTATGTAATTTCAGTTAGCTAGCGGCAGATAAGTAAACCTATTTACGATAACTGCGTTATTACACAATCGAGCGCAATAGATAAAAGTTTTTTACCAGAATCATGTTGCAAAAATTATTATCTTATCTACTTCTTTTAAGCTATAATTCCTTCCTTCTGTAACCTTCTTCTGTACCTACATCATCAACATCAACATCATCATCATATCAGCCCGGAATCGCTCACTACTGAATATGGCCTACCCTTTTTTCTGCCACACTTCCCGGTTCTGTGCTCTTAACCACGTGTTTCCGGCGACTTTGACGATATCATCAATCCAACGAGCATTAGGACGGCCCTGGTTTTTTTGTTCTAACCTTGGCCACCACTCGGTCAAAGCCTTGCTCCATCGACCATCTCTGCGTCTAGCCAGATGTCCTGCCCAGTAAATTCTGTACATGGTTTACCTAAATTATTAGATTGTACACCAAGTGCATAAAACGCACCATCTTGCGCGAGACGTACCATTTGCGAAAAAATTAACACAATAATAATATGAGATAAGCATTTATTAAAAATAATGACAATAGGGGATCGGACAAAAAAAAACTAATTAGTCCGTCAGATAGATTTCCAAAAATTATTGGACACGTATTTTTTCTTTTTTCACGAAATCAAAAAATGAAGACGATACAGTGCTTCGAAAACTCGTGTGACGTCATATGATAGTACATTTTGTACCTACAAGTGACGTTTCAAGCCCCACTCCATGATCTTTGACGCGCTTTATCTTCGTAATTTTTTATTGATTTGATAAAACAAAAAACACGTATCCAATATTTTTCGATAATCTAACTTACGGACTAAACAGAATCATATTATTTTGACCCAGTCCGATCCCCTATTCAAAGTAAAAGTTAACATTCGAAACATTGGTCCAATTATTGATAGAAATCACATTCTCCCCCAGGATGAATGAAATTCAGTACAATTTTCTTTTTCCAAATTTAAATCACATTCTCCCCCTAGAGGATGAATGAAATTCAGTACAATTTTCTTTCCCTGTTTTTAACAGATTAAAAATGACTATTATAGATGTTCGCTTTTTGTAGCATAGAATGTCACTTTTTTGAGCAAGTGGTACGAAAAGTATTTTATCTATCAATGTGATTTACTGTTATTTAAACGAGTACTACAATCAATGTCGAGTATGTATACATATATGATACCTATGATCATCATAAAAACCGGCCAAGTGCGTGTCGGACCACGCACAATGTAGGGTTCCGTATAGTTGCCCATCAAAATAAGTGGAATTGTGGACTTACTAAACTGATTAACCTCCCTGTCTATAACCTAACTCGGAAATCTACATTTGCAGTTTGATAAAATGTACCCATTCTGTCGATCATTAGTCGTAAACTTGTAAAGCATACTTAGCAGTGTTAGTTTTCCATTTAATTTCGTTATAACTATATACTACCACCGTGAATTTTTTCACACACCCAAACACAACCGTTTTCGAAAAAAAAACCATTCCCACTTTTATGTGTAGGTACATAATTATATGGGAGATACTTTAAAAAAAACGAGATTTTATTTCACCACTTTGTTGGCGTAACTCATTGTATATTCATGCCATATTACAGCATTCTAGTACTGAGAGTCTTTGAGATATAGTGCGGACAGACAGACAGACGCACTGAAAAAACTGATTGTTAAACAAGTGAGAATTTTACTTGTTTAAGTATTTTATGTTTAATCCTATAAAAAAATTATAGTACCGATAAACCACACATGATTACTAGCGATAAAGTCAAAATGATTAAAATATTAATCATCACACATTATTTTTGCTACTAATTAACTTGTTTGAGACAATCATTTTGAAATCGTCCCTTATAAATTCAATAAAGTGTCATTATGAGGCCGGATGGCATGGTGTATTTAAACAAGTTTTGTTTGTAGGTATAAAGTCGCTTTATAAAATTTATCAAAACATTTATTTACGACAAGAAATGAGATTATCAAACAAATTATAGCCGGGTTTATAAGAAACATACGATTTTATTGGTCTGACAATGCTGTTGTTAAACATTGGCTGATTTTGTACTTGCCAATAATAATATTTTGTAGAAGGGTTGGAAATTCAAACCTCGGAATAAAAGATAAAAACTGAATATATATGAGTTAAATCCTTATATTGACTGAAATACTATTTCTATTTTATATTTTGTATTCCTACAATTTTTATTAAGATCAAAAGCGGTCGTTTTTAAAACAAATCCTAAGGTGTTTTACCATTTTATGACGGTACATTTTATTACAGAAATGGCAACATTATTTCTGTGTGGCTGATTTGCAACAGGTATTTTCCATTTTTCCGGTTCCTTCTTTTGCCCTCGGCACTCATCGGTACAAACAAGCCAACTCGACTCTAATAAGATTTGTTTCAAAATTGGAAAAAAAATCACTTGCTTTCGTGACAGTGTGCGTGTTATATCAAAGAGTACTTTAAGTATTCGTGTGTCGTTCGGCGTTTTCCTCTTTGACTGTTGGTTGTGGCTGTGTCTACGTTTTCGGTCAGTGGGTCGTCTTAGGGGCGGATTTTTTCAACTATGGATGAAGTTGAAGACCTACTAAAAGCTTGGGAATTACAGGAACTTATCCCAACGTTCCGGAGTAAGTACTCGCAGCTTATTATTTATTTGCTTTGCTAGCTAGCTAGTGTTCTCCATGCCATGCCCCATACCAGCAATCGTCATGCCAGTGCCGCGGTACTGCCGGCCACTGTTTTATGGAGTGCCTAGCCTTGTTAAATAGCTGGCATGTCACTGCAAAAAGGCAAATGTGTATTATGTTAGGCGCAAGCTATGGTAACACACATGTAGGTAGTTAAGTACACCGGTGACGGGCGGCGCCCGGGCGGCGGACTCCCCGCGCATTTACAAAACGACCCACCGACCGTACACACGGCTACACATCGAGCTATACAAAACCAGTATAATCTGATCGTTCATTGTGCGAAAAAATCTAGTAAAGCGAGGCCAAGATTAACTGGTTTTGTATAGCTTGATGTGTAGCCGTGTGTACCTACTTTGGTTGCAATAAATAAATTTAATGTCTAGTATAACTTGCAATTGGCTAGATTAACCGTCTTTATTATATAGTACCTACTATCAGAACACGGTCAGTGTGTCGTCTCTCAGAGACGCTATTCATTCATTTCAGAAGTTTCTATTTATTTATGCGAATCTGATAGTAATTATATGTAGTAAATCAAGAATTCAATATTCTCAGAACCTAACTATATAAAATAGACTGTATTTTGGTTAAATATCTCATGAACATTATCCTTTTGTAGGTAATGTAATTACTATTCAAGCTTTGGCATCACTCAGTCCTGAAGAAATTAAAGAATTGGTCCCTCAAATAGGACCTCGTGCATTGTTTATGCGTTGCTGGAAAACCTGGATGTTAGATTTCACAAGCGCTTCTGCTATTAATATATTAGATACATCCAATATTTCACTGAGTGTAAGCATTATACTTGTTTCAGTTAAGTTGTTAAGTAAATTTAATTTGTACAGATTAATATATATATATTTTTTAATAATTAGGATATTGAATTGATGCCAATTATCCAGTCACAAACAATTGAACCAACATCACAGCAAATACCCAAATTGAACAATAACAAGGATACAGAATATTTGGAATCTGATTGTTCCAGTCCAGATAGTGTATGTATGAGTTCTTTTTAATTTATCTCTAATACTTTATTAATCATCTCACTATTCCAAATGAGCAAGGCCTCTGACTATACTTATGATCAGGAATTTAACCGGACCTGGGTTAGCCAGAGAAACTAGAGCATTCTGGTTGCCACCCTGCGCTAATTTTACTGAAATTAGATAAACATCTAATTTCAGTAAAATTAGCGCAGGGTGGCAACCAGAATGCTCTAGTTTAAGGGATGAGAAAAAGGTTAGATCTCACAACAGAACTTTTTTAGTAAACCAAGCTAAGTTGTTGTACCTATCTCGAGAAAAACTTGGCTGTCCAATAGTTTTATTATCATGAGTGTAATTTTTTTTTGCAGGATTTGATCAAAATATTAAAGGAAAACCTTGAAGCTACATCCTTGTTGCCTAGTGTGGGTGACTGTCTACCAGGGGATCCAGCACGTAACTTACTGGCGTCCATTATAGCAAAAGAAATATTAAAAACTAACAAAGATGCCCCAATCACAAACTTAATTTATAACAGATGGTGTGGGGAGATCAAAAAATGTTTTCCTAAAGAGCGGATAACAACATACTACATACCACCATGTATTACTGCAAGTGGGATCACACATCAAGCTCGAGGTAAATTAATCAGTCAAGTTTTGAACACCAGACGCAAATACCAAAAACTTGGTGTTCTGATTGTGAAAAAGAAAAGACTAAATGAAGAGAGTTCAGCTTCGTCAGGCACCTCCACACCTACACGTCTACACATAGAAAGTGATGATACTGCCGCTGATGTAGATATTGAAGACGAAATACAGTGGCTCAAGAACAGCTCCGATCCATGGTCCATAGTAGAGCAAAAATGGAAAACAACACTGAAGTACCGGTTGCTACAGTTGAGAAACATGCCCATAGAACAGTATTTAACAGAGTACCCCGCATTGAAGAAACCCCATGGAATAGTTTTGGTAATTATTCACAAAATCTATTAAAACATGTTGCCTTGTTTATGAACACGGTTATTTAAAGCATCCGTATAAATTGACCTTCATCATCTTTGGTATCTTTCTTTCTGTCAAGTCATTTGAGGTCATCTACTAGGTATTTCTAATTTATGAAATTTTTGTTACAGCTCCACAGTGATTTTGATGCAGCAAACCCAACACAAGCTAACAATTTACATTTAAATTTTCCAATTGTAAAGCCTAAACTGCTGCAACTGATAAAGAACAAAAGAATAAAAGAGCCCTTCTATGAGGAACTTGTAAAATTATCTGATTGTAAGTACCTATACTTACCTTTAATATGATTTTCATTATTATTATTTTACCATTCAGTATTTGATAGTTATACACTTTCTATGTATGTATAATATTAATATTAACTAGATGCCAGCCACAAGGGGTGGGAAATTCTTTTTTTTTGTGATTAGTATTTTACCCATAATTGTGCAATCTGTCTATTATTGACATTGCCGATTTTTGTTATTTTTGCACAGTATTAATGAAAATTGTGACCAAATTCTGTGTGGTTTGTTTTGTTTTATAAACATTAACATTATAATTTTTGTGTTCCAGCCCCAGATGAAGAAACCACAAACATTGCAGCATTTATGGCTTTAACACATCTGATCACGACAAACGTCCTTAGCCATTCAAACAAAAAGAAAAAAACCGAAAAGGAGAAAAAGTGGAAACCAACAAAAGTAGAAGCACGTGATAGCTTCATTTCGCATGTAAGGGACGACAGCTACTTAAGATTAACTATCGACAAAAGGCACTCAAGTTGTTTAGAAAGAGGTTTGACTACACAGCCATATATTATTTTGGTGGGCCTTACATTGTCAGATATAAAATCATACTTTGTGGTTTTAAATACTGATGTATTTTACAGTAGGAACAACATTTTGTCAGCTGTAGATTCATGCTTTAAAGCTATTTGGGCCCTTAACTTAGAATATTCGGCTGAATGCTACGGAGTATGGTATTTCATTCAAAGGGGGTTTTTCAAACTCACCAGTACTCATGACAAAGGCTCCACATCTGCGGAATCATTATTGACTGATTGTGACTGTATGTGATAATTGAAATAAAAATGGTGGTTTGTTTCTTATGCAGGATTGAACTAACTAGTTTCAGTGCGTTTAAAGGACATCTTAGCTTGTTTCACAATCAAGTTGATTATAACACTTTTATTTGTGTTGAAGATAATTGTGGCCGGAAATTTAATTTATTTAATTCTTTTAAAAGACATATATTAACTCAACATAGTTCTGAAGGCCCATTAAATATAAGTGAACAAATTGAACAACATAACAGTAGCAATGCTGACGTAGTGCCTTTAGACAATACTGACAAAGCAGAAGCGTATGTCGAGCTTTTGTCATCAGCCAATTTACCAGATTATAGTTCCAATGAACAAACTACATCTCAGGAAATATTTGACAAAGCTATTTCTTTATTTATAGCAAATTTATATGCAAATGATTTTTTACCTAGAAATGTGGTTCAGTCAATTGTAGACGGATTTAAAAATTGTGTGTCTAGTGCATTACTTCCTGCAATAAACAAAAATCTAGAAAAACTTTCGCAAAATGAAAATATACCGGCTTTGTTAACACAGACTATTATAAACAGTATCACACCATTGTTCACAGATACTTGGGATAAGTTTAGCACTGAATATAAAAGATTTCAATATTTTGAGGCCCATAATTTTTTTATTAAGCCTCAATCTATAACCATAGGTCAAAGATTAGAAACAGTCATAGAAGGAGGAGTTAGAAAATTAAAACCAGTAACCTGTGAGCAAGCCTTTATCAGTCTAAGATTAGTTTTAAAACAATTTTTCTCGCTCAAAGGTGTTCTATCAGACACCCTTAAATACATAGAATCTTTAAACAACAATATGTTATTACCTAATTCTGCTATAGAAAATTTTATCCAAGGTAGCTATTGGAGAACAGTCCAGAGACGTTTTGGTGATAAGATAGTTATGCCGTTGTTTTTGTTTTATGACGACTATGAGCCAGGTAATGTTTTAGGAAGTCGAGCAGGACAACATAAATTAGGGGCTGTTTACGTTTCTGTTCCATGCTTACCACCCTGTCGCTCTTCAGTTCTAACAAATATTTTTCTCCTTCTTCTGTTCCATTCGTCAGACAGATCGTTTTTCGGTAATAATGTCATATTTCAATGTGTCATTGAAGAGTTAAATTTTCTTAGTGAACATGGCGTAAATATTGAAATCCCTGACTTTAAAGGAACACTATACTTTGAACTAGGTTTAATCCTTGGAGACAACTTAGGGATCCACTCCATGACAGGGTTCCTAGAAAGTTTTTCTGCTAACTATCCTTGTCGTGTATGTAGAGTTCGAAAGGAGGTTATGAAATATCAGGTCGAGGAAGATATCTCCTTAATGCGTAATACTGAAAATTATGAATCAGATCTTTTGCAAAACCAACCATCTGAAACTGGTATAAAGGAGAAATGCGTCTGGCTTCGTGTTAAAAATTTCAACCTGTTCGACCAAGTGGGGGTAGACAGTATGCACGATATTTTAGAAGGTGTTGCGAAATACATTATGAGTTTCTTAATCCCTTATTTTATTCGGAATGCAATTTTTTTTACTCTGGAACAACTTAATTACAAATTAGAAGGATTTAATTATGGCCCTGATGAAAGGAATCGCCCATGTTTTTTATCTCTTGATCATTTATCTCAAGGAAATGTTCGTTTATCAGCATCTGAAATGTTAATACTTATCCGTTATTTCGGTTTGTTGATTGGGGAATTTATTCCGACTGGTAATGAACATTGGAGTCTATACTTGAAGCTGCGAACAATTGTAGAATTACTTTCATCAACTGCTTTTAGTAAAGGCACTGAAGAACTGTTACAAACTAATATAACGGAGCTTAATTCTATGTATCTCTCTATATGCAAAGACACGTTAAAGCCAAAATTTCACAATCTATTGCATTACCACACAGCTTTGCATAAATTTGGTCCTATAATTTCATTGTGGTCTATGCGTTTCGAAGCAAAACACAGAATTTCTAAAATAGCAGCAAGGGCATCATGTAACAGGAAAAATCTGACATGGACCTTAGCTATTAAACATCAATTAAAATTGAACGAAATGTTTTTGAAAGGACAATTAGAACCTACAATTAAAACTGGTCCTGAATTGTCCATTAGTTCCTTGGAAAGAAAATACATTAGTGATAATTTACCAATAAATCCAACAAATAAACTCGTAAAGGCTTCTTGGATTAAAATATCTTCTACACAGTATTCTAAAAACACTGTGCTAGTTGATTCTTACGACCCTGATAACGGCTTGCTCGTATTTTTTAGGCTGATTGAGGTATACTTATATGAATGTGATGTTATTTTGAAAGGAGTTTTACTAAAAACTTTAAATTTTAATGAACACTTCTTCGCTTACGAGGTAAGTGAACTTCTAGTTTCAAAATCTGTGATAAAACTTCACAGGGATTTGATATCACCCATTCCATGTACCATGAGCATGGTATTAAACAAGATGTATGTTACCTTGCGTAGCCCTATTTAATTTACTTATTAAAAAATTATACAGAAGGCATGTTCATTAACGAAAGGCGTTCCCTTTGAGGGGTTATTTTGCTCATCATTATGAACACCTTACTAAAGGATCAACCATAAAATCGCGAAAAAAATCAGCTGTTCCATGCATTTTATGGAGTCATGCAAATGTATGGAACAGCTGATTTTTTTTCGCGATTTCAGGGTTGGTCCCATAGTAAAAGTTGTTCATAATGATGAGCACAATGACCTTTTAAAGGGAACGCTTTTCGTTAATTAGCATAATATAGCTGTATAATTAAGTGTATTGCAACAATTGATTTAGTTTATTTTATTGACAAAGTTCTCACCTGTTGACACTACGCTTCCACACTGTGTACCTATTATAATATTGTTTGTCGAGTGAGTGTTATTATTTTGAAAATGAATGTGTTTCGGAATAAATTTTTCTAAAATATGTACTGCTCTATTTTTTTTTACAGATAGGTACTTACCTAATGTTTAATCCAATGTATGTGTTTAATAGGGTTGGTAATTGGTATCAGTATTAACTTTAAAAATAAAATATGGTTGTGATTGTAACGAAAAACTAATAATACCTTGCATGTTATGTGAAGCCTATTGTAAGTAATTTATTAAGGGTAGTAGGTATCACCCTAATACTGCAACTTAATAAATTATTCACAAAAGGCTTATTAACTTAATAAAGGGTATTTTTAATTTTTAGTTTTTCGTTTACAATGCCAACCCTAATATCAACAAAGTTACTAATTAAAACAAACATTGCATACATTGGACAAAACATTCAATTTGATTGATCCCAATAACCTACCTTTATGAAAAATACAAAGAAATTTTATAAGATTAACTAGACAAGATATTAAAATCAAACATGGTTCATAGTAACTTCCATAAATAACCATGATTAACTTCATAAACTGAAAGAAGTGAATTTAAATAGAGTCTTGATAAGATTTCATAAAGACACATGATTAGCTCAACAAACTAATTTGTTTCTACACAATACTTTTAGTAATTAATCTAACAAAGGACCTTTATGAAAAATACTAAGAAATTTTATAAGATTAACTAGACAAGATATTAAAATCAAACATGGTTCATAGTAACTCCCATAAATAACCATGATTAACTTCATAAACTGAAATAAGTGAATTTAAATAGAGTCTTGATAAGATTTCATAAAGACACATGATTAGCTCAACAAACTGATTTGTTTCTACACAATACTTTTAGTGATTAATCTAACAAAGGTCCTTATTAATTCTATCATAATCCTTGTTGATCATCATCAACAAAATGATTAAAAGTACTAAATATTTTTTTAGAATGAAATAACTTCACTGATCAACATGAATAAGGACTTATTTAATTTCACCATGATATTTGTATAAATCAGTGATAAAGTTAGCTTTATTGCTAGCAAACAAGTAGCTTTATGTTCCCCTATATGAACATTTTACTTGATAACAGTAAACAAAAAAATTATGGCAGCTATAATTTTTTTTTTTCAGTGCGGACATAGCGAAACTGAACCGGGTTCCTTGTTGACTACGGAACCATAAAAAGGACTCGTATAAATTACTTTACTTCACTAACGTTTTAATAATACTAGCAATTCCATTATGCGATGATAGATGAGCATATTTTTTGCTTAATTATGTTTATTTTTATGACGTGCAAAAACGGTTCTTTGTATCGGCATAATATACAACCGGACCTTATAAATAATAATGAAACGATAATGACTATCAACTGCCAACCTCGTTGTTCTAAGTAGTAGTCGCAATCGCGACTGCTGAGTATAAGGTGCCGGTTTCGATTCCCAGGTAGGTTAGGTATAGTGTTGTTGGGTTTTTCTACCTGGAATTTCACAGTAGCAGCCACAAAGTCTGAATTTGAGATCAGTTGATAATAATAATCTCACCCCCTACTACAAGTAACTGATAAAATGTGGATGTACTATTAGGGACACCGCTTTCTAACCAGGGGCGTATTTACCCTAGGGCCATCCGGGCCATGGCCCGGGGCGCCCGCGCCATTACGCCAGGGGCGGCGTAGTCGCCGGCAACAAAATGTAATCGGATAGGGGAGCCTATCCGATTACATTTTGTTTTGGTTTTGGCGAAATTCATTCCACTTTTACTTCTCACCTTTTATATTTTCTTAACAATCTCAATTCAAAATTAACATAAAAAACGAGGTGGGAACGTCAGGTCATGGTTATCAGATCAGATAATTACTTTTGTCATCGGGACAACATTAAAATAAGGACAACCAAGCAGAGGTGTATTTTCCTCGCCGCCGCCCTGGGGCGGTTTTCGAACTAGCCTTACGCATATTCCGGTCTGCCGTATGCCGCCTAGAAAATCAAGTAATCCAAGTAAGTAGGATTATCACTAATAATCCTTCTTATCTTCCGCCCACCGCTTATTATTCATGGAGAAGACAATCTAACCGTTCTGAAAAGCTAAAATTTTCTAGCTCGCTACGCTCGTTCTTACCGTCGAGTTTCCTTCGTTGTCCAACCCCTCAATACATTAGTAGTAAAAGTAAGTTAAATATAATTATTTGAGTGATAAAACAAAAATTCCGAGGCAGGGGGCAAAAATTTTCGAGCTCGCTTCGCTCGCTCTTGCATCTCGCGTTTGCGTATCTTCTTAAAAAATTATCTATGAATTGTTGAAACAAAATGTAATTTAGGTATTATCCGATGTGTCAAAATTTTTTGAACTCGTTCGCTGTTTTTGTTAATTTCCGGAACGGCAAACCCTAACACACTATTAGATAAATTAGCAATCAAAAGCAAAAAAAAATTGATCAGACTTTCAAAAATAAACCCGAAAGATTTTCAAATTAAAAAAAAATGTATTAAGTTTTAGCTAGTTTTCTTGGCTAATTATAAAAAAAATAGAGGGGGCGGCCAAATTAGGGTGGGCCCCCGGCGGCAAAAACGCACGCCACAACACTTGGGTCGACACAGGCGTTGAGTTTGTAGCAGTAGTCAAAAGAGAACGCTTTAGAAAAAAAAAATCGGAATTTCTTTCTTTCATCGTTTTTTTCGTGGCTTCTGGGGCGGCAAAACTCATATTGGCCCGGGGCGCCAAATTTCAAAATACGCCCCTGTTTCTAACCCTTCTGGTATAACAGGCGTGGTGTTATGAATGCCGAATTACTATCAAACAACTCAGATGTAATCTTAGGAAATTAGTAGCGCTGCGTGTAGCGGGTTCGATGCCGCCCCCACACGGAACAAATATTTGTATGACCTACAGATAGTTGTTCCGGGTCTAATAGGTATTTGTGTATGTGAGTTAAAATGTTTGTGAACGCACCCACGATACAGGAGAAATTGGGGGGAAACCTATTAAGGGGCTTTTCAAAAAAAAGTGGTAGCCGCAGGAGAATCGTTTAGGTGGGTACGTGAATGCAAAGCAAAGGAGGAACTTAAAGTACGTAGTGGTTTTTACTTGATTGATTACAGTTACCTAAAGGCAAGTGCACCTACAGAGCATCAATCTGAAGATTTTTCTCCATAAGACAACCATCGTCATCGTCATAAAAACCATTTGCGTCGAGTAGGTATTGAAGAATACGAGACAATACTTTTTACCCGATTGCGGCGAAGCCCATAAGTAGGGATATTATAAATATGACCACATATGTCTGACACACGCTGTATAATGTACGTGGCTTGGTTTCCCTGTCAAATTATGGTGTAAAATTGTAAATCTTTTACCTACAACTGTAAATTAATCAAGATAGAATATTATCTAGAGCACATAAATCACAATTAAATACTTAAAATCAGCAAAATTGTTATTGCGCAACGTTATGCATTTAGCATAATTTAATAATTTTGTTAAGTTTGAGAGAATTCTGCTTACTTTGGATTCCTCACATGAGATCTCTGTGCCACTTTCTCGATGAAAAAAAACCATTTTCAATTTTGTTTGCATATTTCTAGCTATTAGTTGTGACAATTTGTAAACTATTTCCTCATGCCTTTTAACTATTCCTTAAGCTGCTGATGAATGTGACAATAAAATTGTTGCGTTTAGAATGAATACAGTGATTTCCGGTACAATCAGCATTGTCATTAAAACTGCTCGACGGACGGAAAACTGAATTGTTCTAGTAATTTCCACATGATTACTTATGGAATCCTAAAATTGTGCTATCAGTGAACGGCCTTGATATCAGATATAAATAATATTTCTGCGAGATTTATCTGAATCTGTCTTATATCCGTACATGTCATTCATATCGTAACTACCAGTATCTAAACATTACAATAGAGAGAACCAAGGTTACCGACGTAACCCAAAGAAGTGCCAGACTTAAGTGGCAATGGGCAGGGCACATTGTTCGCAGAATGGATGGCCGATGGGTCCGAAAAGTTCTGGAGTGGCGACCGCGAACCCGAAGACATTGCATTGGAAGGCCTCCAACTAGGTGGACCGATGACCTCATGGTAAAGGTTGTGGGGATCCGCTAGATGCGAGACGCACGGAACCGGTCATTGTTGCGACACTTAGAGCTGTCCAGCTGTGGACGTCTTTCGGCTGAAATGATGATGATGATGATTACAATACGACAATTAATTAGACACACAATCTTGTGAAGGTCATTGGACATCAGTTAGTATGCGAGTCAGAGACAAATGTCTCCTGCATTTATTCAACGGCAGACGCCATCTGCCCACACTCTGCCTAAATGATACTGTTTAAAAATACATGATTGGTCTAGCTAGTGGTTATGCACCAAACCAATTATGTATTTTTAGGGCCTCCGGAGATACCTATGCAATGTAACTCATCAATAATAGACAGCTAATCTGTCGCGTTTGTTGCAATCGATTGGATGTTTATTATTTATTTACACGACATCGCACTGCTAATACAAGACTGTATCAACTCAAAATGAAGTTTTTTTCAGAAATGATGGAAAACTGACCTATTGTAAAAAAGTTAACACTGTTTTAAAATTTGTCATAGAATTCTTGCACTATTTCAGTGCCGGTTTTATTGACGCTTAGAGAATTAAATTTTACAGAAAATAATTTTTTGAGTTGATACAGTCTTGTGTTAGCAGTGCGACATCATAACATGACATCACGCGCACGCCTTATATGCTCTAAAGTACAGGGTACTGGGGTACTTGCTGCAGGGTTAAAACTCCGTCCCTACTTATTCGATTTTGTGCCTTACCGACGTGTGAAATGAGAAAGACAATTAAATATCAATGTATAGACCACTTTCGCAATACATTTCATTCTAAGCTACGTAGCACCAGCCTGCATGTTTAAAACCCGCAGGTGATGGTCAATCCAAAATTCATATAAGCTAGGGTTTACTAGTTGTAGGGTGGTATAGTGTAGGGTGGCTACGGCGTAGCGCTACGCCGTAGCCTGAAACGACCGAGCCCCGCCCGGAACCACAGATTACCGGAACGAACAATGTAATTAGGTAACGCTTTCGGTTTCTACGTACTTTCGCTAAAGCAATTGTAATAACAATGATAATTATGATTACTGAAGAAGCCGAGACATTTTTATCACGGTACAATTCTGGCGAGTAGTTGTTGGAACGAGGCTTCGGAAGTCTTATCTATGTTTAACTCGGCAGATACTTGACGAATTGTTTATCCTTCAAAACATTTCTGCTTTTATCCTGATAAAACTTTTTGTTAGATGACTACCTAGTTAAAACTTGATGTTATTCTAGTCATCTCTCTCAGTGCATTCAAGATCATGAGCCTTAAATAATTCAAATTTTGTTACACAGGCCGTAGTAAAGACTTTAGTTCGGGGGTGATAGATACCCAACGGGACTTTTCGAGCACTGGGCAACTGTCTCTTGGCACGGTAATATCATCATACAGTAGTTTGACTTCATACAAACGGACGAAGTGCGAGCCATGCCTACGCGCCTCGATTGCGGCATGCGCCTGGCATGCAGACAGTCGCGACTGTGCCGCAGTGACGAACGGACGGTGTGTTGTTTTTTAACAATAAATGCGCGATGTTTTCTCTAAAAATAAGTTAAGTACATATTTAATATGACGAGTAGGATATATTGTGTTGTTTTTGGTTTTATGAATTCGTTAATAACGTATCCAGAGATAACTTTTTTTTATTTACCTGGAAACTTTGAAAGATAAGACTATAAAATAATTTCACTTACTAGTAGGTAGGCATATTATAATGTGTGTCTTTTTAATGGATAAGTATTTCTTTATATGTCCCGAAAAAAAACATGTTTTTTAAATTAAATCTATCAATTATTATTATTTATTATTATTATTTTATTTAACTAAATGGAAACACAAAGTAGGCAAATGTAATTAAAATACTGGAGGCGGGCAGCCCTTTCGCATGTTTACCTACGTACCGCGCGGCTGTAGGCATTTATTTCAAGGACACGGCCGAGTCACACTAGGTACTGTACGATATTTATATTAGGGCTTTCAATCCGGAGTTCCGGAGTTTCGTAACTCCGGAGTTTCGGAACGATTTTAAGCATTTTTCAAATCCGGAGTTAAAATAGAACACCGGAGTTGAAACCGGTTTTCAAAAACCATGGAAAATCAAGAACTTCGATCTCAAAAAACGTAGATTTTTTAGGTATCTATACTTTCATGATTATTATTGATTATTTAATAATTTATAATGCGTGTTATTTGTCTATTATAATAACGTCTGTCTGTTTTTTTTTTTCAATTATTAAGTATTCTGTATGTAGTTATGTACACCGATTACGCTGAGATTTATGATCCGATTTACGTGATTCTTTTTTAGTTTGATGCGGAATAATTGCCATTAGGGCCCATACAAATTTTACATAGTTTGGCCCAGTACTTTTCATTTTATGAAGATTTTTTTCGTAGTTTATTAACAATGTCGTTTTTTATTGGAAAGGAGATATTTCAAGGGTGGTACCATGATATGGAAACCAGGACCTGGTGATAGGATCCCAGAGAAATCGAGGGCAACCCTCAAATTTCTTTACGTGTTTCGTGCTTTTTCTGACGCTATTCAAGTAATCGCATCTAGCAGACATCACTTCATGTTGATGAGCTGTTGATGGAAGGTACTAGATACTCCTCAACGGTTAGGAGTTGAAAGCAATAATAAGGGAATCTTGGAGGCGCCGCGGGAGGCGCTCCGGGCGTAGGGGGCCACGTGATGGCTTCCGGCCACCGTAGATGCAGGCCTGTGGACGGTGAGTAATGGGCTAACTCGCCGTCCGGCCGTCTTATGACGGCAACAGACCGTGTCGACGGCGCGTTCGTGTTCCACGCGCGCCTCAAAGAGATGTCAGCAAGGAGGGGCCCGAAAGGGCCGACGCACGTCGGGGCTGCGGATAGGACGTGGCCTCGGGACAAGGACGAAGAAGGAACATGTGTTGGTTTTTAGTGAGTAGAAGTCTGACACTCCCTTCCGCTCTGCCCAAGAGCGAGGGGGGGAGGGGGGTTATTTGATGACTTTCCACCCACCAAAAAAAAAAATTAAATGGAATCTTGAAGGCTAAGGGTTAGGTTTGTTGGTTGAATGTTAAATGCATAGTAAATATTTGCGTAGGATATACCAACTAAAAATGAAAAAAATCAGCTTCTGAAGTCGGTGACATTTGTTTGTTTGATTTCGTTTTTTTGCCACCGACTTCAGAAGCTGATTTTTCTTCTGAAGTTTATTTTTCACTTTTAGGTGTTTTTGAAGTCTATTGTTCTTTTTTGCAAAAAAGTTTTTTTTTATGATTAATGAATAATGATTGTTTTATTATTTTATAATGAGTATGAGTTAACTATTATAACTTCTGTTTGTCAGACAGTCAATTTTTAAACAAAAACACTGATTCTTTAACAAATAAAACTTCTATTGATTAAAATTAAGTGCCTTTTTATCAATTTTAAAAAAATCTTTCAGCTCCGGAGCCAACTCCGGAGTTCCGGATTTGATTGTTCAACATCGTAACTAGCTCCGGAGTTGATAACTATCCGAGTTTGAAAGCCCTAATTTAAACTGTGCTCTTGGTTGATCGCAACATCAAAATCATTGGCACGGCGCGGCGCAGTCCTTTTTGCCGAGTAGAGTACGACGTTGGTACAAAAACTGTTGCGAGCTTGTAGAACTAATCGCCTATCTACCCTATCTAGGTTTTGTTTTTATAAAGTGCGTAATTTAAAAGTACCTAACGCAGGGCATGGTCAATCGCCAGGTACAGACACATTGAAAATCCGACATACAATATGCTATGTGGCTCTGGTTGGCTGGACAAAACTTCAAAACTGCTCGCATTTAACTAGGTCAATAGGGCACTTTATGTGACGGCTAAACACGCTTATTTCAGAATAGGTGACGCTACAGAATCTTAGATAATCGATCGAAAGCGTGTCCAGCCAGCTTGAAAAACCACTTTTCGCTGGTCTCTCAATCTCGGTAACGGAAGTGATTTTGACGACTTTTTGCATATCAACGGGCGTCACATAAATATGTGACAGGCATCAAGCTAAAAGTTTTGTGATACGTACAGTGGTTTAGTAGAAAAATGCAAAAAACTGTGTCCAGCCAGCTTGAATTTACGTAGAAAACTTTTGGCTGGCACTTCCGAAACCCACATAACGGGAGCGTTTTCGAATATGGTTCCTTTACTTGGTGACGCAATTCGTAATACTTGGTGACGCAATGTGTGACAGTAATAACGTTTGATTTATGCCGTCACATGCAAGGGTTTACGAGATATCAATGAAAAAAAAATGATTTTTTTTTCCTGATAATTTATTTACTACAAATATTATTAAATTCACTATAAAATAAACTGAGATTACTATAAAGATGCACATCGAAATCTCAATAACACCGCATCGTTACGAACATACAATTCAATCCGCTACAGGTTATGACTCGTAACTGGTAGCAGAAACACTACTTTACTAGGCTACTTTAGTAGTTTTTTCGCACATCATACACCACAGAGTACTTTTTTAAGCATGACCACAGAATACATAATAGTACTACGTACAGAAGGGACACTCCCTTCCCCGCGCTCATATTAAATACTGCACCTCACCCCGCACTTCGAGGTATTCGTCGTCGACAGACTTTCCGCGCCATTTTTTAGGCTACGATAACCCTACTAGAGTTTACGCACACATTTGCACGTGCACGTCGTGCACAAACGTTATTTGTTTATGTAGTAGTAATAGGTAATTATTTTGCGGGCGTTGTATGGAGTGTCCGAGGTGTGGCATGACGCACTTGTTCACAACAATTATACTCACCTTCCCACTAGTTGCATGATTTACTTTTAGTTTATATTGTACTTACCCTATCGTTTCTAAGTTTTTTATCTTGTTATTTTACTTGTTTAGTTTTAGTTTTAAGCCATAGTAGGTAAAAATATCTTATGGTTAAATATCAAAATTTGTTTATAAATAGTAACCACATCAAAATGTACCTACTATAATGCATATTGTGTACGATTTTATTGTTTATTTCCTTGGGGACCGGCACTGTACTCCTTAACACAGGTTATCTATTAACCTAGCTAGGAATACAGCGTACCTCACCCACCATTTTATTGTAGTTTTGTACACCATACATATATAAGATTCTGTAAATTGTTGGCATGTACTACAATGTTTTTGATGAATAAATTATTATTATTATAATGAAAACTCAATGTATACTTGTGTCCAGCCAGCTTGAACTCAGGCTGGCTGGACACTAATTTTTCACATACATTAAGTTTTCATTGATATCTCGTAAACCTTTGCATGTGACGGCATAAATCAAACGTTATTACTGTCACACATTGCGTCACCAAGCATTAGTTAAGGAACCTTATTCGAAAACGCACCCGTTATGTGGGATTCGGAAGTGCCAGCCAAAAGTTTTCTACGTAAATTCAAGCTGGCTGGACACAGTTTTTTGCACTTTTCTACTAAACCACTGTACGTATCACAAAACTTTTAGCTTGATGCCTGTCACATATTTATGTGACGCCCGTTGATATGCAAAAAGTCGTCAAAATCACTTCCGTTACCGAGATTGAGAGACCAGCGACAAGTGGTTTTTCAAGCTGGCTGGACACGCTTTCGATCGATTATCTAAGATTCTGTAGCGTCACCTATTCTGCACGTAAATAATCAATAACATTAAAGTATTTTCGTCCATTAAAGAAAACACCTTAAAATATACTTTGTCCTACATAAAACCTACAATATTGGTAACCCTACTACAGTGTTTGTATGGGAAAATTTAAATGATCAATATCTTTGAAACTTCCCAAAGTTTCTCCGTCACAAATTCAGGTTATCATTATCGTCCCCGTCACAACATTTTGATAACATTTTGAAGGTCGTAGATCATCAGGCAGCGGAGATACATGTGTCCAGCCAGCCTGAGTTCAAGATGGCTGGACACAAGTATACATTAAGTTTTCATTGATATCTCGTAAACCCTTCCATGTGACGCCATAAATCAAACGTTATTACTGTCACACATTGCGTCACCAAGTATTAGTAAAGGAACCATAATCGAAAACGCTCCCGTTATGTGGGATTCGTCGGAAGTGCCAGCCAAAAGTTTTTTACGTAAATTCAAGATGGCTGGACACAGTTTTTTGCATTTTTCTACTAAACTACTGTACGTATCACAAAACTTTTAGCTTGATGCCTGTCACATATTTATGTGACGCCCGTTGATATGCAAAAAGTCGTCAAAATCACTTCCGTTACCGAGATTGAGAGACCAGCGAAAAGTGGTTTTTCAAGCTGGCTGGACACGCTTTCGATCGATTATCTAAGATTCTGTAGCGTCACCTATTCTGAAATAAGGGTGTTTAGCCGTCACATAAAGTGCCCTATTGTAAATGCGAGCAGTTTTGAAGTTTTGTCCAGCGGACCAGAGCCACATATTCTGAAATAAGCGTGTTTAGCCGTCACATAAAGTGCCCTATTGACCTAGTTAAATGCGAGCAGTTTTGAAGTTTTGTCCAGCCAACCTGAGCCACATAATATGCTTCATTCCACCTTTTTGTCTTTTTGCACCTGACCATAGGTATATTTCTATAGCATTAACAATATTCATCTGTTAATCATAACGTTAACATTATTCCTTAGTTGAATAGGATTTTGTTGTCAATTTGTTTTTTTTTTTTTTTTGTACAGAACCCTAAACATTTTTCTAAATAAAATACGTAGGTATTATGAGAAACCTGAGTCGCTCCTTATTAATAGGTCCAGTCATTTTGGATATTAGCCGCAACAGAGACATAATTTTAAATGTTCAAACGGATAAAAACTGTTATTTAGAAATAACAAACATTTCCATTTGATTTGTATTTTGTATAGATAAACATATTAACTAACTTGTAATAATACTAATGTTGTTCCTCTGCAGTACTAGGCCTATTTTCCCCTCTTAAAAATAACAATATTTCTTGGAAAAGTATTAAGGGTCACGCAGTCCTGGCGAGGTGCAGTTTTCACCAGCAAACCAACAACAACCTTGTGCATGATAAATAATGTGAATAGTGTATGTGTAATTAGTGTTCCAGTTATTCCAATTTGTAAAAAAAAAAACACATTTTCTTGATAAAAATATTTAATTAAAGAAAGAATACCACACAGTATAAGAAAAAGAAAATAAAATGAACACAAGACTAATACTAAATCAATACAAACTCAAAGGTTTCACACATTTATCCAGTTCATATCTTGAGAAATATATTCAATTATGCTAAGAAATGGTGGTTTTAATAATTATTGCAATTTAAATAAAATGTCAGCTTAAATCTATAAGATTCAACTATGTCAATATATATATTTGGTATGATGGTTTGATAGCAAGTCAATTTACTAATGTGTTGAACTATTAACCAATTAATACTATATTAGACCATTACAGCTCATACTATGTACAAACCCATTGATTTGTATTCTTGTACACACATTAAGACGCACATCATTCTTATAAAACAACAGAACTTAGATGATAATAAACTGATTAAGAGTTAGCTTTTGATAAGTTAAACAACATTGTTTTATACTTACTCAGTCTTAATTTGTTATGTCAACTTGTTTCATACTACAATTATTCAGTTTTGTATTTACTAGCTAAAGCCTCTAACTTAGCCATATTTTTTTGTAAGTCAGCATTTTTATCTAGCTTCAGGTAAGTATTATTCCTTATTTCATGTAACTTAACCCAGTCTGGCAGCTCCTCTGTGAGAACTTTAATATCTCTATGTAAATCATTTGCTGACACTTTTGCTTTGAAGCTACTATCCAACTTTGACAGGATTATGTTTAGTGCCAAAACGTTTTTCCTCTCTGTAACAAAGATATTTCGAAGTGTGCGAGCAAGATCTGGCAGGCGACAATACACTAAATACTTCTGATCATTTTCTGAAGACCTGGTCATTGCCTCCAAAGCTTTAGCTGCCTGTTTGGCTTTCACCTTCTCTAATAGAGCAGTAGGCAGATTACGAAGTGCTGGATTTAATATAGTAACTGCACTAGTGGATGGCTCACTGGTCTGTGTGCTGTTACTCTTCACTCCATTTACAGAAGTATTTTGTTTACTATCAGTAATACCAGTTGCGGCTTTTTCTTGCTCAGTGAGTCCACGGGCCTTTGCTTGTGCTAGTTTCTCCATTGCTCTTTCCATTTTTGTATTGCATTTAAATAGTTCCCGCGCTTTGGCCAACACGTCTTGGGCACTTGAGAATTTCTCAACATTTGGCATTTCAGGCAACTTGCCACTCTCAACTTCTGGTACCTTTTCAATGTCAAATTCGGGATGCCAACGAGTCAACTTATCATCAGGGATCACCATAGGAGGATCAAGTGTTTGTAAATACTGTGCATGATGTTTCTTTACTAACTGAAGCAAAATATCATAGAAGTATCTGCGCCTTTCCAGTAGCACACTTGGATTCATCACTTTAATATCATTTGGAAAATTAGGTGAGATTATAAGTTCATATTGCTCCTTTTGAGAAGAAGCACTGAAATGCTTCATCTTTTGTACTTCAAAATTGTAAAAATCAGGCACTAAATGTTTTATTTGAGCCAAATGTTTTTGAGTGAATGAACGTTTTAGCATCTCTTGGACAGAGGGTCTTAGTTTAGCAAAGGTTATCTTTTCATTTCTGTTATAAAGAAGAGCAACAACAGTCTCCATTCCACGGAACAATTCCGCAAGGAATCTGTAGTGGTGCGGCAGTGGCAGACTGCTGGAGGATGTGGCAAGTGCTGCATGCCGGATGTATGCTGGAACCTGAAAAAAAGAAAGATATTTTTGTTAAATTTGCATCTCCCTGATACAACATTAAGACCAAAGCTAACCACTTACTCATTGCAAAAAGAAACAACGTAAATAATGAAAGATAGGAAAGAGAAGAACCACAATACCAAAGATTTGGTCAACTTTATAATACTAACCTTGCTTGGACTCTTGATTGGACTGATGACCACTTTCCTAGGTGATATAAGAGGCCGCTGTTGAGGAGCAGGCATTGACATGCATTTCTTTGGAGACAGTAATTCATTTTGAATGAGTGCTTTCTTGCTTGGACTGTATAATGAAAAAAACACACTACATTAGAAAACATAAATAAACATTCTGACATGGGTCTTAAGAAGCCACATTGTATACAATATTCCAAAAGAGTTCTGTAGAACCCTTAATTTAAATAACCTATAAATGTTATTCTAAAGATAGTTTTGGAAAATACTGACATATCAAATTGATGCTAATGTTGTACTTGATTTAGTAGTGGCTGAAGTCAGGATAATGGTAAGCCAATGACCACAGGGGACACCCTGATGTTATCATCAGCTTGCTTGAATGATCCCACAGCAGTCTGATGTTATGTACTAATTTCATATACTTACCAATTTTGGATGTTTCAACTTGGTGTCAATCATCCAAAATTGGTACCATAGCATATTAATGAATATTTGTACAGAGCCTACAATTCTAATTATTATATAGATCCTGTTAAGTGTGCCAATGTTAACACATGTAAAGCTAGAAGTTGTTTACATACCTAACTGGTACTTCCACATCAATAGACTTGAATTCTCGGAGATTACGCTTCTCGCTGCTTTGTTTGAGTTCTTGTATGCCTTTGCTTAGTCGATCAGCAGTTGCTCGTAATTCAGCTAACCTCGAACTTCCAGCCAATTTCTTCCTTATGTCACCTAGACTTAATTCTTTGCGGGATGTGATAATGACTTCAGCTTTGGAGGTCTGACCGACTTCTGTGATTTTGAGTGTGTTAGAAGCATTCAATTTCTTACCAAATGCAGCAGTGACTTTTGGCGGTATTTGTTTCGTCTCTTTAGATGACACGACATGCTGACTATCAACATTTTTAGATCCTTCCTTTACAGTTTCACTTGATTTAACTGGTTGCTTGAATTCCCTTGTAACTTCGCACTCCTTGATTGGGGGAGCAGTACCAATGCCCAAAATCTTCTTTTCTCGAGTCCGGTCGATGTGAGGTACTTTATTTTTAGAAGTTATAATCTCCTCTGTAGCAGGTCTTTTTCTACTATTGAAGAACGAAGTGATAGATGTTTGTGACATGTTAGTTAAATTAGCATACAATTAAAAATAAGAGGATGTTTTTGAAAAATAAAATAAAATTTCGACACCAGGATTTTCCCCCCAAAACGACCGTTAACACTTTGGCACTTTGGCAGACGGCCAGCGAGCGATTCAGCGAAGTCGCGCGCGTCTTTCAGATGTCAAAAACGAAATTGACAGTTTTTGACATTAGCAATCAAATAATGTCATGCTGCATGGAATTATTACATACTATTTCTGTACTTTATTAAGCCTGGAATACACATGCTACTAGAAAAGCATGTTTGTTTGCTACTAGGTAGTATGCTCATTTCTAGCATGCTTTCTGTGAGTGTACATTTGCTCTAAAGCTCGGACCCTAAAGCAAAACGAGGTTTTTAAATGCGTGTCAGTTAGCCACAAGAATACTCTTTTCGTATACACGTGCTACAACTAGCCTGAAATACACATGCTACTAGAAAAGCATGCTTGTTTGCTACTATCACTGTGTAGTATGTTCATTTCTAGCATGTTTTCAGAGTGTTTACATTTGCTGTAAAGCACAGATCTCAAAAGCATATTTTTTACGAGCATACTTTTTTTTACCCGACTGTGGCGAAGCCCAAAAGGAGGGTTATTAGAACGTCTGAGTGACATTATCTTTAGCCGGGTCCCCAAAAAAAACCACGCGGCCGTGCCTCGAGTCGAGAGTGTGAAAGTGAGTGAGGCCTGAGCCACGTGGTCTATCATGAACATTTAGCGGCATCACCACTTAGACCGCGCGGCGAGCCGCGAGCTTAACTGGATCGTTTCAGGTGACGTAAGGTGGGACGTGGCTTAACAGTTTTTTATTGGATATGTTACAGTCAAAACTCTTAATCAGTCAAAACTACTATTGCCTGGTTTAGTCAAAACCCTTATTGCGTTAAAACGCGTTTATTCTAACGAAATAAATGTTACCTATCGTACAAGGTTATCTAAAGGGTCAATACAAAAAAACCTAACATCCCTAATAAGTTCCAAGACATTTAGGTTATTATAATTTTAATAAAGAAATAAAACAGAAACCACCTTTTATCGACGTTGCACCTCATAGTGCCATGCATTTTTGCCATGGATTTTTCTCACTAAAAAGTTAAATATTCGAAGTGACACAGAACTTAATTAAATATAGTAAAAATGACAACTTTTTTTCCACTCAGTTGATCTGTCCATCGAACTGATAGTTTCATTTTCAAGTATTCTTAAGCCCTTGTCCAGATAGCTACTCAACGCTAAAACCTAATAATTTGATATAATAGTTTTGACCGGTCAAAAGTAGTTTTGACTGATTATGGGCCGGTTTTTCAATCGCCAGATAACTTGATATCTGAGGAAAAAATGTGATGTTTTGACAGATTGTCTGTACAAAAACTGTCAAAATGACAAACTTATTCGTCAGATAAAAGTTAATTGGCGATTGAAAAACCGGCCCTAAGAGTTTTGACTGCAACAGATACACTGAAAGAAAACAACAAAGCACATAAAAAGGTGGCAGCACGATAAAAAATCATCTAGAATAGTAAAACCAAAAAATATCAAAAAAGAGGTTTTATACGTCGTGCTAGTTAGGACGAAAAATAGACCGGCTTGCGATTAGGTAGCATGCTTATTCACACACAAGCATGCTTTTTTCGTACACACGTGCTACGTGCCAGTTGCTCGAATCAAGCATGCTTTTTTTTTAAAAAATATTTGTTTTATATGTTAAATAAAAATAGGTTTTTTGAGACATGTTACGCCGACCCCAAATAAATTGGGATAAGGGCAGGAGGAAGAAGAGAATGTGAACATTTCTATAAACTTTGAGCTGCGCGTGGAATATGAACGCACCGGCGTCGACACGGCCCGTCGTCGTCATAAGACGGACGGACGGCGAGCTTGCCCATTACTCACCGTCACGCCATCACGTGGCCCCCGACGCCTGGAGAATCTCTCGTCCCAGCCGCCGCGAGAGACGGCTCTCGCGGCGGCAGGGACGAGAGATTCTCTCCCTCTCACGTTCCGCCACCTCCTTCGCTAGGATCACTGCTTCGCAGAAGGAGGTGATGGCGTCCCATCCCCTCTCGCCCCGGACCATGGCTTGCACCAGGGCCGGAGGCGAGAGGTCGCCACCGTTACGAGAACACGGTCGAGCTCCACCACCCAAGTGTCCGGTGAGGACCTGCGTCAGACGGAAGGTGATGGTGCCGTGGCGCCTCTCAAGCCACTCCTCAAAGAGGGGACTTATCGCCACTATCGTGGCGTGCCCTGCACGGGGTTGCAACAGTTGCTCCCTCCATGTCGCCATGAAGTCACACCGGAGGTCTGTCCGCTGAGCGGCGATTTGCCGCGGCAACGGAGTTACCCCCCGGTGTACCACCTCCGCGCGCCCTTCATGCAGGTACGCGAGGACTTGATCTGTATAAATATATAAATGTATATATATATCTATATCTTTATCTATCTACTTGGATCCCATGGCGGCAATCCGACAAGGAGGCTCGTGCAGTACCCATAATCGAGAAAGTGTTTGAGCAAACTCACAATCTGTTTCAAAGACCTATAACGACACCCCACGCGCTATGGACTTCGCAAGAAAATAAAACATCCCCTTTTTTATATGTTCTGGAGATACCCTTAAAAAAGTAGTTTTCGAGATTTTATTTTACCACTTTGTCGGTGACGGTAAAAGAACTTAAGAGTCCCTGAGCAAAAAAGCGGACGGACAGACACAGATGTTGACTTCTGAACCCTAAAAAGGTCTTGATCACCAAAAGTTGTTCCCCGCAGCTATATTATTTCATAACGTTACTCGATCTTTCATATTATCAATGTTACGAACTGTGAGTACGCTAGATAGAAAAGTATCACCACCCTTCGAACGCTTTGTGTACTAGCTTTAAATGCATAGAATCTTGACGGGGAATTATTTGTCATTTATTGTAGAAAAACATGGTGACTTCAATTTAATTTACGTATTGTGTTACCTATGTATATTATATTATTCACTTCGCGTTTTTTTTTGAAGAAGTTTAAAATGGCTAAAAATAAATACGACGGCAAAAAAAGCGTAATTTTACCGAGCGGAGCTGGTATTGAAGATGTTGAAGGCGTAGAAGAAACAGAAATCACTGCACAAATATCAGTGCCAGCAGAAGGAGGTTGGGGTTGGGTAGTGGTTTCAGCAAGCTTTCTGATTATCTTCATATTAGACGGTGTTTTCTTCACGTTTGGCAGTATTTTCAATGACATGGCAGAAGATCTTGGAGTTGAAACATCTCTGGTGACACTTGCCAATTCTGTAGCCATTGCAGTGTACTTTATGGCAGGCCCTTTAGTGTCTGCGCTTATTAATAGATTTGGATTTCGACTTATTTCTATGAGTGGTTCAGTAATATGTTCTATGTCTCTCTTGTGCACATATTTCGTCACAGATTTTGGAGCAATCATTATGTTTTATGGTGTTTGTGGTGGATTTGGTGCCGCTCTCTCAAGTATGGCTTCTGGATTAGTTGTGGGCTTTTATTTTGAAAGACTTCGAGGTTTGGCAATGTCCTTAGCAAGTGTTGGTTCTAGTGTTGGTGTCATGATTATGTTTTCCGTAAATTCTTATATAGTCAAATTAACTGGCTGGCGTGTCATCATGCTGCTGCATTCTGGATTATTGGGAATTAATTATTTTTTATCATTGACGTTTCGACCACTGCTCTCTGTAACGGTGACAACGACGACGGCAGTTGCCCAAGCTACGGAAGTACAAGCAATTAAAACAGTAACATATTTACCAAGTTTAGCTGCTATTCCATCCAGCTTAAAAACAGATGGCCAAACTAGAAAAGAAGGCCTAATGCCAAGTGCTGCAGAACGACTTTTTAGTGCAGTATCTAATTCTCACTTTCCAACTGCAGCCGCAGTGTTGGAAAGTACAGCGGTGACACCAACTCAAGCAGGTCCATCTACAGCAGCACCATCAAGGATTACATTAACAGTTCAAGGTCCTCAAGGTGGAGTTTGTAGCAGACAGTTGAAGGAAGTTCAATCCAGAATAGTATCCAAATCCAGAACAAGTGTGCCAGTGAAAGACGAAATTATTGAGAAACGCGTAAACATTAATATTGTTGTTGATGACGTTGTGAAGCTGAAATGGTGGCAAAAGTTGTGTCAGTTGTGTCGATGGGAGGAACATGTACACCAAGCTCGACCAATGTATCGAGATGATGCTTTCTATGAAGGCAGGCTAGATAACTTACCAGCCTACCAAAAAAGTAGGATGGATGCGGCGCAAACCACTGCCGGGACCGGCAAAACTGGCCTTGAATATCAAATGGCTGTTTCACGTGCCGTAACAGCCGCGGAGTTAACTGAAAAAAGGGGTATTTTCACAACTGCAGTTAGAAGGACTCTTGCTACTATGATGGACCCAAAATTACTGAAAAGTCTTTCATTTGTATTGTTATGTACTAGTGGTTTTTTCACCTATTTAGGGTATTTAGTGCCGTATGTCTTCCTACCAGGTAGAAATATGAGCGAAGGCATTCCTCCAGAACATTGCAGTTTATTTGTAAGTGTCATCGGTTTCGCAAATGCGCTCGGCCGCCTGGTTATTGGTGCATTGGCTATGGCAGTTAATCCTCTAAATTTGTATTTAGTAGCGTGTTTGATATCCGGAATAATGATAATGGCATTTAATTTTTCATTTAACATATATTATCAGTATGCGATATGCCTAGTTTTTGGATTTTTTGTTGCTAGTTTAAGTGGCATACGAAGTATTGTAATAGTACACTTGTATGGATTAGAAAAGTTAACTAACGCCACTGGTATGATGTTAATGTTCCAAGGTTTAGGAAGTCTAGTAAGTACACCCATAGCAGGAGTTCTTAAAAGTAAATTTGGATACACAGTGTCTTTTTATGTGGCCGGGACATTTGTTGCCATTAGTGGTATTGTTTTAATACCGGTCGGTAGATTAAATAAAAAAGAGCAAAGTAAGAAAGATGCACAATCTGGTAATCCTGAGGTTGCAGGTCTAAAAAAAGCATAAAAGTGTCTGTCTAAGACTGGAAAAAAACTTGTTTTTCTTTGATTGGGCATTATAGTAGTCGAGTGGAATCAGACAATAACCCTCCTTTTGGGCTTCGCCGCAGTCGGGTAAAGAGGTGGAAAGAAGATTATAGTGATCGGATTTTCCTGGGTTTTATTTTATTGGGTTCGAGACGATTTTTTGATATTTGCGAATGAATTTTTAGTAACTACATATAATGCTGGATTTACACTCTCGCGCGAGTGACGAGACGAGCCGCGAGGCGAGGCACGAGGCGAGTGCTAGAGTATATATGTTCTGTGGGCGAGTGTGTGAACGGTGTGAAACACACCATCCTCCTCGCCTCGCCTCGCCTCGCGGCTCGTCTCGTCACTCGCGCGAGAGTGTAAATCCAGCATAAGAATGTGGTTTTCTAGTACTTTTTATGTCCTGTGAAAAAATTAAGAGTTGCCAATGACAAAAGAAATCTTATTCTTAAAATCCGCTAAACTAGCAAACCGACCTCACTACCGGTGCGCGGCGTCGTCAGCGTAGGGGCGGCCCCAGAACCGATCCCTCTAATTGCACTCGGAAGGCACTCGGTTATATATTTCCTATAATATGTGTTCAAACTCAACTTCACTAGGTATGCGCCTTCGGTAGGTTAGTATAATACACTTGTGCACATTATTTTTTGATTATTAAATGCGTTGGATCCGTGTATGTAGATTTGTGGGTTAATTAAAATAACCTGCGTGCAGGTAAGCAGGAATGGTCAGTGTAGCCCACGATATTCCCATTTGGTTACGGCATGTTGTCACTTAAATCACATAGACAAATTATTGCAAATGCAAACAATCGAAACGAAGTCGAATCAACGTGACACTTTTTCGAGTATCAGATTTTTGGATCGAACGATTGGCAAATCCTTTTCACAGATTCGATCGACATGGTAGTAGTAAATAACACTCGTGCTGAAAAAAAATAATATTTCAATAAGTTCTTCTTTAGATTGTACTGAATAACCATCGAGTAACTAAAAATATCATCAAAAACAATTTAAAAATGGTATTAAATTTAAATGGATGCGCAACGACTCTTGTTTAACGTATAGTACAAAAATGGCGTCGTAATTCTGATTCGATTGCACTTCCGGCAGCAAATAGGTGTCGGTAGGACTGATAATCTTATTCGGTTTTGTGAATAGCGATTTTCGATAGTACACACGGCTACACATCAAGCTATACAAAACCAGTATAATCTGATCGTTCATTGTGCGAAAAGATCTAGTCAAGTGAGGCCAAGATTAACTGGTTTTGTATAGCTTGATGTGTAGCCGTGTGTACGATGGATCGATTGGGTGCGACGGACAATCGAGTGGTTGTACTTCTTGTAATCTTTCTTCTTGGTTCCGACCAAAAGTCGCTTCTGGGGCGAAAATCCTGGTCTTGGCCGAGTAGTACGCTAATATTATAATAATAACAATAATAACTTTATTTCATAAAAGGGCCATTCCGAGAAAAATTGTACCGTTACTTAAGGGATAAATCGGACAATTTAAAAATTTCCCCTATATATCTCGTCACTAAACGGACGTGACGAACTCCGCTTTTATAATAATAACGACAACACTCAATATTCTTCGTTCTTTTAGGAAATAATTACTTCACGACGTATACATTACGTGTACATTAAGTATAATTCGCAAATAAAATAATGTATTAAGAACATATCGGTATCACGTTATTGCTGTGACTATAGTGGACTTCGTAATCGAGTATTTTTATTTAGTAGGACTTTCGTCACCGATTACTGCGTCACAAATGCACCACGAGTAAAAAGAAATGGCTGATCTACTACAATTATGTTACCATGATAATAAAATAACTTGTTTTGGTAGTTTTTTACTATTGAAAGCAAATAAAATAGTATTCCCGTACCATGACTAAAGTGGAATGTCCACCATGGTCCAATTTGATTAATTTAAATTTCATACATTTTAAAGTAATACAATAAGATTTATGAGTAAAATTAACGGTATAATTAAAAACAAAACAATATTCTATAATAAATTCCAAACAATGCTGAAGTATGTCTAAAAAAACCATGAACTTCGGTTGGTTAAAGTTAACGATAGGCGATGTGACACACAAAAAATCACTTTTTTGCTTCTTATTTTTATTTTAAGATCAGTGGAATTAACAACAATTGACTCCATAATGATTTCGTTTAAAGATAATGAGCTATATTGTACATAAAAAAAGAACTGCATTCGTTAGAATATAAGATGATCATGTAAACTGTTTGTAAAATGTTGTGACAGTACTTTTTTCTTAAGTACAATTTTTCTCGGAATTGCCCAAAAAGCAGATTTAACATGTTTTATCACACAATGGGGTTGGCAAGTGAAAGCTGATTGTAGATGGCGTGTCCATAGCTTGTCCAAATCCGACCAATGAGGTCAAGCTATTTTGAAATATAAAATGACATTGACAGATATTCAACCAATGAAGAGCTTAGGTTCATGCGGTGCTAGCGCCATTAGTTCCACCAGTTGCCCGTCCCATTTACAAGATCCTTGGTAGTAACACAATGGACAGTACACAGGACCAGACCTCGGATTCGGAACCTATCCTTCTGCAGCGCGGTGTGAGACAGGGAGACGTCAACTGTTTACCGCTGCATTGGAGGATATCTTAGGTTTTGGATTGGAGAGGACTTGGCATCAACGTCAACGGCGAGTACATCACTCACCTTCGGTTTTCCGACGATATAGTGGTCATGGCTGAGCTGAGACCATGGAAGACCTCAGTACAATGCTCGATGACCTCAGTAGAGCTTCCAAAAGAGTGGGTCTTAAAATAAACATGGACAAAACCAAGGTTATGTTGAATGTTCATGTCACATCCACTCGAGATCCTATCAATATCGGAGACTCTACGCTCGAAGTTGTGGACGATTATGTCTACCTGGGACAAACGGTCCAGTTGGGTAGATCTAACTTCGAGAAAGAGGTCAATCGTCGAATCCGACTCGGCTGGGCAGCGTTCGGGAAGTTGCGCGGTATCTTCTCGTCCAACTTACCCCAGTGTCTCAAGACGAAAGTCTATGACCAGTGTGTGTTGCCAGTGATTATATACGGGACCGAAACGTGGTCGCTCACAATGGGCACCGTCCGGGGAAACGGCGCGGTTATGTGGGGCTTGCACCCACTAAAAAGAAGAAAATTGGTTGTCTGTAAAGTCGGTTTACGGTTTACGGATAGTTTAACGTGACAACGTCATAACAAAACTTTCTTCTCTTTGGATGCATAGGCCCTGTGCATAGACCAATCGAGGATAAATGCAGCGCAAGCGTACAATGAGCGTAACGGGACATATCCTTTTACATGCATGCAGCCGGCGTTCATCGATTTATTAAACGTTATCACTTCAAAAACGAATTTCGCGGGCTTTTTAGTGTAATTTTTTCAAGCAAAGGTACAAGCCCAGCTATGGGCTGCCCCATGAATTTTAATTATGAAAATAATGTGTTCTATAATCTTTAATGTACATTTTGTGTGATCCCGGAGTGTGCTGTGTATGTTAACATCGCCTCTCGCGATTCGTTCCTTGCTGCCTCCATAACTTATTCGTCTATGAATAAGCTATATTCATCTATGCAACTACGGAGGTACACACGGCTACACATCAAGCTATCAATTTCCAGTTTACGCTGATCTCGCACTGTACGGAAATCCTATACAATGCGAGACCAGCTTATATAGGAAATGTATAGCTTGATGTGTAGCCATGTGTACTTATAAAAGAACTTGGGTGCGGTGCCACCGCCAGGTGGTGCCCTGACCAGTGGTGATCACAGAACATATACTCTAGCGAGGGGGGGGGGGGGTGATGCCAACTTAGCAGCTAGATCTAGCTAGCTATTATTTGGTGACAGCCAGCTACAATTTAATGAAACTTGTAGCTGAACTTTTTAGCTACTTCTTCTAGCAACTTTTCATTTCATCATGAGCCCTCAGGAACAGTGTCAAATGCAGCTATAAATTGTGTTTTGCCTAAAGATGTACATGCATAAAATGGACACAGCTGACAAATATTTAAAATCAAAGAAACGTAATGAACCCCAGCCATCGATCATCTTCCCCTTTGATTGTTTTTTTTTATTCAATTAATGACATACACAAGACTATTTAACTATCAAATCTTGTTGGAATAAATGAAAATTAAAATAATTTGCAGAAATTCACATTTTATTGTAACTGTTCTGCATTCTAGCTGTTTTTACACATTTGACTACTTCTAGCAACTTTTTGGGGTAAAAAAACTGGCTAGCTGTTGGCAACACTGGCCCTGACTGACATCCAACATCCGAGCGTGATCCGAGCATTCATCCGAGTCGGAATGACTAGTTTCTACTTATTTAATGTTCGAGCAAATGAATTTATTTCATCCACAAAATCATTAACAGACTCTATTTCTGTGTGAATGGTTAAAAAATTAATGATTAGATTATCCAGTTCACTGTACTTCTGCCAAGCGAATCTGCCATCATTGGCCGTACCGAACAAGTGCACTATGCAATGATATCTAGAATATCATTGACTATGTGCTTTGCTCTATCGACACAATAATAATAATAATAATTATTATAATTACTACTCGATTGGGGATTTTTTATTTTCCTTAAATAAATACAATATTAAAAATCTGGAAATAAACAAAACAATTTTTTTCCAAAGATTCGTCGTCTTTGGTAAAAGTTTTAAGTCATTTTTTTACTAGCAACATTTTGAGTTCATGTTCGAGCGCATTTTGTTCTGCGACCGGCCGCCATACTCAAACAAAAAGATTTGAGATGAAAAGATAAATTTATAGAAATATTGGCGTTGTTGAAAGTGTTTAATTTACTAAATGAGTTCTAAATCAGATGTAAATAGAAGAGTGCTCGCCATTCAGGCGAAAAAGAAGCGGCATAAACTCGGTAAAAAGAAAAATCGCGAGGAGGACCACGGGGCTGGTGTACAAGGAAACGGTCTGCGCAACCAGAATCAGAATCGTTTAGAACCTACACATAGTTCTTCCAATGAAACAATCGAGGAGGATGAAGACGAACAATATGCGAGTGACGACGAGGAACAGGAGGATAGCGCCGACTATTGTAAGGGTGGTTACCATCCTGTCAAAATTGGAGACTTATTCCTGAACCGGTACCACGTCACTAGAAAACTGGGATGGGGTCATTTTTCCACCGTGTGGTTGTGTTGGGATCTTGTTGACAAGCGTTTCGTTGCATTAAAAGTCGTTAAATCGGCGCCTCATTTCACGGAGACAGCTTTAGATGAAATTAAGATACTGAAAGCAGTTCGTGACAGCGATCCAGCGGATCCCAAGAGGAATAAGACCGTTCAGTTGCTGAATGACTTTAAAATAACAGGTGTGAATGGAACCCATGTATGCATGGTGTTTGAAGTTCTGGGTCACCATTTACTGAAGTTGATACTCAAGTCTAATTATAGAGGTATACCACGGGAGAATGTGAAGACAATCATACGTCAAGTTCTTGAAGGTTTGGATTACCTTCATACTAAATGTAAGATTATTCATACAGATATTAAGCCTGAGAATGTATTGGTTTGTGTTGATGAATCTTACATCCGCAAGCTAGCAGCTGAGGCTACTGAATTACATTCCTTAGGCTTGCGACTGCCTCATTCTTTGATTAGTACTGCACCAAAGGAATTTCAAGAACAAGTAGTCACTGCTAAAATGAGTAGAAATAAAAAGAAAAAATTAAAGAAGAAAGCAAAGCGTCAGTCTATGTTACTTAAAAAGCAAATGGAACAAATAGAAGAAATAGAAGAACAGAAAAAAGTTGTTGTCAATAACAGTGAGTCAGCTCCCATGTCGCAAGACAATGATGACTCCCCTCCAACACCTGAGGAGGCAAGTGTGAACGAGACTACCCGCTCTGACAATGAAAGCAATGTCAATGGTTGCAATGATGATAGAGATGATAGAGCTGATGAGGAAGCTTTTGATATTGATGCTGATGCAGTGCAGGTAAGATCTAAGCAATATGGCTGTGGAGATGATGCTGGCACCCCTATGTCTGAAGGGGAAATGACTGATACTCCACCTTCTTTCAACTCTCAGTCAACTAAAGGTAAATCTCTTGATAAGAAATTTGATCCAGCTTTTGATATCTGTGACTTAGAAGTAAAGATTGCAGATCTAGGTAATGCATGTTGGGTGCACCGGCATTTTACTGAAGATATACAAACTAGGCAGTACAGGTCTCTAGAAGTGTTGCTGAGTGCTGGCTACGGCACCTCAGCTGACATATGGAGCACTGCTTGTATGGCGTTTGAGTTGGCCACAGGGGACTATTTGTTTGAGCCTCATTCTGGTGATGGCTACAGCCGTGATGAAGATCACCTTGCTCACATTATAGAACTTCTAGGTGATATTCCAAAAAGAATTGCAGCCTCAGGAAAATATTCAAAAGTATTCTTTAATAAAAAGGGTGAGTTGAGGAACATAACTGGCTTGAAACCATGGGGCTTAGTATCCGTGCTAACTGAAAAATATGAGTGGAGTCAGAAGGATGCAGAAGATTTTGCTGATTTCTTAAAGCCTATGCTCGACTTTGATCCAAATCGGCGTGCCACTGCCTATGAGTGCCTTCAGCACCCATGGTTAAAACTGCTTGAACCTGAACAAAACGAGTCTGACAAATAATATTATATTGCTCTCTGAAATGAATGATCATACATTCATGAAATCAGTAGTGTCAACAAACAAAGTATTTCAGTCTTATACAATTTTAATAAAGTTTATTTATGGATTTCTTTGTGAATAATTTACTTTGTATCTAGGTTGTATTGTTAGCAATCCTGAATTGTTTGAAAATAGAAATTGTGTATGACTACTTAATTGGAGACATGTTGCTGAACTTCATAAACACAACCTGCAAATAAACAGCAGCAAAGTATATAATACATCAGCTGCTCAGCATAAAGTTATTATTTGGACATAATGTATAACAATTGGCATTATATTAAACATCTCAAATTACACAAACTGTACAGATAACTTTAGGAAAAATTGTGATGTATGACATGTAGACAATATAGGTTTTGTCACATTAATCTTTTAGAAATTTAGTTGACATAATGACATAGCTCTGCACTTAATACAACATCCTAGAAGGTGAGGAACCTAATGTAAAGGAGTCATGCATGCATATAGTAGCCATTCAGGAAGTAGAATGTTCACATAGTTTAAGTTTGTGTTTTATCACTATCACAATAAAAATCTCATTATGTAAACTTAGGAGTAAGACAGTATTTGTAATGCCACACCTCCGAGACTGCCTTTTTATATTTCGATGAGTCATCAAAATCTAACAATGGCTGGAATTAAGCTATTCGGAGTCGGTATAAGACAGTGTCCTCTAAACCAGCTGATAGTAATAATATTATTTATCATAGATCCCAATTTACATGACCATAATTTGTATTAATTATATCTGCAAAAATTTACATGAATAAAATGTCCAAACGAGCTTGTTACTATGTTTATTTTCTGTTTTTATTTTTATGTTAAATTTCTCCTCTTCCTACTAATCCTCTGTAGTAGCATAGGTACAGTGCGATCAAATTATCTTGGCAGCTCCGAACTTCGTGCAGGTCATTTTGTTACAACGAATGTATAAAAGTGTTATGATATTTATTTTATTTGTATATCTCACTGTTTAAATTAGATATTTTCTGATCGTTTAAGTATTGGTTTATCTGGCAATAACAGTTTTATTCCCAAGTTTACATGCGTAAAATTTCGCAAAGCCTATGTTCAGAGCTGCCAAGATAATTTGATCGCACTGTAAAGGAAACTTGGATAAATGATTTTCGCATCAGGAATATTAAATTGTTTAAGGAGAATGACCAAAAATTTATGGAGCTTGGTCCAAATGTGGTGAACCACAGAAGAGACCTTTAAGTAATTGTAATTAAATAGTCTTCTAAATTCTAAGTCATTATAACCAGACCACAATCAAAAATATGCTGTCAGGAAAAACTTGACTGAATGGAAAGAAGATATTATAAAAATATTAGTAATATATACCTATATTTTTTTTTATAAAACTTTGCCCCACACTAGGAATTTCTCCTGTATCGTGGGTGCGTTCACAAACATTTAAACTCACTTAAACAAATACCCAACATTAACCCAATTCTGTCCATCACACATTTTGAACTTTATGTCAGGTTGCTTGGTGTAAAGTTCTCACTGAAATAGATTATAATCACACAAGATAAATAACCAAAATTTGGTTATTTATCTTTCATTTAATGAAACGTCTGTTATTTCAAAAATAAAAGTAAAAACTTTTATTTTTTTTGCATGCTTAAAAAATGTTTACCAGTACCTACAAACTAACAATAAAAAAGATTTTTAAACTTGTTGATTTGCCTGTTTGTTCCAGCTAATCTCCTACACGGCTGGACTGATTTTGACGGAACTTTTACTGACATAATAAAATTCTTTCTATATTATAGAAAGAATGTAAGGGTTCTGTACAAAAAAAAATAACTAATTACAATTATTATGATTTATCAAATACATAGTCATAATTTCATAAATTACTGACAGCTTATTTTTTTTAATCTCATTCAAAGTTACTCAATTTATTGGACTCTAGGTTAAAAGAAGTGTCCATAATCATGAATATTTCAATCAGCTATTGTCATTCTCCTTTAATTGCGGAAAATTTACATGATGGCGTAAGTACCTAAGTAAGTACCGCAATGTAGTAAAGGAGAGGCATTGAGGTATATGTACTTCGTACTAGAGGAGTCACCTCAACTCGATTTTTTGTAACACACGTTTCGGTGCGTGCACTGAACCTCATTTAGTCTATGCCGAGCGGTTGCTGCGACGTGACACATTTGAGTGAAGTTTTTTGTTCTAAAATATGCCTTCGTGTGCATTGAGATACTGTACAAATAATTCAAGAAATACAAGTAAAAATCACAAGTAATTAAAATATAAGTATTATCTTTAAAACACATTTGATTTAATTATATTTTTTCAATTGCAATGTGTCATCGTGGCGGCCATATTTACGTGAAAGTCAAAGAATAAAACATTAGCATGCACAGACCTGACACTATCGACGTATTCAATGCTTGGCCACGAATCCTCTACATGTAAGTCAAAATTGATAGTAGGTTATCTAATATTTGCATATGTATCAAGACAATTAACAAAAAAGTTTAAATGTGAAGATTGTATTGAAAGTTTGACTATATTTATAAACTTCCACTTCACACATCTATCATACGTAATTTAATACGGCAATGTGGTGGAAGTCTTGCCTCGAAATGTGATTTTAGTTATATGTCACACCCTAAAGCATTTAATTAAGAAATAAGTATTTGTAAATTTGAATTAACATTCACTGAATCAGCCGAGTGCAATACGTCATTACGAAAGTTACAATGTCGAATCACGCGGCGCCGAATGTTTGCGACAACGAATACTGTGAACACGAAAGCACGCAGCGACGCATACCGTTACAACGAATGCACGAGACTTCGGTGTAACGATTTTTGTTGTAACGTGAATTCGTTGTTCCGTGATTCGAAGTCTCGTGCATTGTGTTTCGCTGTTCTGCAAAACCTTTACCGGATAATAAACCGTTGTTAAACTTTATCTCGTATTAGTTATTTCCAACAGTTGTAACGGTATGCGTCGGTGCGTGCTTTCGTACTCACAGTATTCGTTGTCGCAAACATTCGGCGCCGTGTGATTCGACGTTGTAACTTTCTTAATGATGTATCGCACTCGAATCAGCCATCAACATTCAATCACAGAAAAAATAAAAATTATTGTTGTTACAGTTTAAGTACATTTTTATTTATTTTCTAAGTACATACGTACAATATTATATCAAGTAGGCCGAATAATAACATTATGTCGCATCTGTACGTATTGATAGTAATTTAGTAATCTATGAGAACATGACACCCCCCGCCCGCCCCGCTGTCATCAAGTGCGCGCACATTATTTTGTTTGAAATAGCTTCTCTAGTACGAAGTACATTATACCTCAATGAGGAGAGGCCGGAAATATTATTGTAAGGATTGCTGGCTGCTCCCGCAATCCTCATTGTGTCTAGAGGCGCAGTATTGTGACGCGAGAGTGAGATACCCGTTACGGTATCGCGCACTGCGCACGCACTCTAATGCTATAGGTACAAAAACAGGTATGTAGGTACAAGGTGTCGAATAAACAATGTTATCCACTCCTTTATTTGCCACAAGCTAGACCTAGATACGTCTTGATCTGTGTGTGCAGGTGCGTCGTAGTGTGAATATGCCATACATGCAACCCATATAGGTATCATCCAGATTCCAGACCATGACTGTATGACAAACATAAAACAATGTGCCTGTCCTGTCAATCAGGGTTTAAAAATATTGAAATAGGTACCTACCTTTTACCTAAATGTTTATGTGCACACGGCTACACATCAAGCTATACAAAACCAGTTAATCTTGGCCTCGCTTTACTAGATCTTTTCGCACAATGAACGATCAGATTATACTGGTTTTGTATGGCTTGATGTGTAGCCGTGTGTACCTAACTACCTACCTGCATAGAGTGAACATTATCGAACAACAAATAACATTAGTATTACTAACTATGCGAAATTCTAGAGCGAATATCGGTTAGCGGTCAGGCTATATGTAGAAGGTGGTCAGATTAGATGGTCCAAATAAAATATGGTTGCACTATATCGGATTTATTTAGGTCAGCGTAACTTTCTGACTTGACGGTTACACAACGAAAGCGTTCAAATACCCGACGCTTCGAGTTTTATACAGTTCTACAAAAACCTAAATATTGCAATTAAATAATTCAATAAATCGAGTTATATTAATTAACTGCTAAGTAACAAAATTAATGATCAACTATCACTCAAATCTTAACTAATAATAATTTAATATTCACCGGAAGCTGACAAGCGGAAGGTGCCGTAAAACAAAAGTATTCTTATTATTTAACATTACTAAAAATCACTAAATAATTACTTTTCAATTAAATACAACTTAATAAATCTAATCACAATAATTGATGTTCATTAACTATCATCGATAAATAATTACTTAAGTCGAGCTGGTATACGCAGTACCGGAAGTCTGTAACACTCGGCCATCCTGCGTTTGCCGTGGCCCACGGCGGTCAGCATCCCTTGTTACAGCGCCTGATCTGTCGCTGGTATTCGGCGTCTGAAATAGTGAAAAATAGTATGGGCAGTACATTCATTCGTGTATTTAACAGTTGTGGCAAAATTACTTTGCTCTAGTACCTAGTTCCTCTTTAAATGATAATAATTTGACTGTTTCATGTTTGTTTATTGTTTATCTCACTCAGATTTAATTACACATATTTCGTGCAGCTTCAATTTACTCATATTGGACATAGGTTTGATTACTTCTATTGCACACAGCTTTGATCACTCCGATTGCACACAGCTTGGATTACTCCCATTGCACACAGCTTGGATTACTCTCATTGCACACAGCTTGGATTACTCCCATTGCACACAGCTTGGATTACTCTCATTGCACACAGCTTGGATTACTCCCATTGCACACAGCCTGGATTACTCCCATTGTGCACACAGTTTTAATTACCTCATGCACACAGCCTTGTTTATGTTTAAATTCAACTCGTCTGTAATTTGTGGAAGACGGCAGTACCTCAACGTTAATATTTAATGAAATTCCAACATAAATGATATAGATGTTTTATTGATTGTTTACTTATGATTAAATTAATACACATTCTTATTTTAAATGATTATTGTTTTAATTTACATATTTTTATGTGTTAATTTTTATTTAACTTTCTAATAAGTCTATCAGATCATCCCTATCAACTTCATGATCGCTGCCACTACTTTCATCAGACATAGACGAATTATAAGGTCGGAGTACTTCACCGCGTACTATTGCAGTGAATTTTCTGTATCCTTTCATACCTTTTATACTACATATTGTGTAACGATCTAATGACTGATCAGCCTGACATATTTTATATGGTCCCGTGTATAACCCATTAAGTTTCCTAGTTATTTTCGCGCTTTCCCTAGTAATTCCTCCTTTCCATAAGACCAATTGTCCTACAGAGTATTTAACGCATTTCTTATGCGATCGATCGAATCTATCCTTCATAAGAGACATATTTTTATCAATACGCAATTTAGCCGCGCATCGGCGTTCTTCTAGTGCCTTTGTTTGACTTTCAAAATCACTCGGTTCCCCGGTGGGATAAGCAGGTAGCCTTGAATTAGAATGACCAAATAGAAGTTTGAATGGTGGAAAACTAGTTGTTGCATGAGGAGTATTATTAATACCCCAAACTATATCACTCAAGTGATCATCCCAGGTGCACTCGCTATCAGACATCGTATTTAACCCGTTAATCAAAGTTCGATTCACTCGTTCTACTTGGCCATTCGACCTAGGGCTCGCGATAGCGTTTAAGACATGTTTGAATTGCAATTCATCAGCAAAGCTTTTGAAATAGCGGCTCGTAAATGCTTTTCCCCTATCTGTGATAATCCTGTTGGGATTCCCAAATTGAGAAATAATATCTTTCAAATGTTTTATCGTTTCAACAGAACCACAGCTTTTAACAGGTTTTGCAAATACAAATTTTGTAAAGAGTCTATAACAACGAGTATATAAGAGTTTCCTTTACGAGTCTTAACAAACGGACCTAAATGGTCAACGTGTAGTGTATGCATGGGAACAGCCGCTTTTTGAATTGGGTACAGTTCTCCTTGTAATTTACCATGTTCCCCTTTACCGTAAGCACATTGAAGACATGATTTGATATATTTTCGGATAAACTTAGTCATGCCCTCAAACCAAAATTGTGCTTTAATGGTCTTTTCGCACTTTTCAAAGCCAACATACGTCCTATCTGATCATGGAATTTTTGTAGTAAACCCCATTTTGCTAATTTAGGTATAACAAAACGATCCCCGGTAAGTGTTTTCCTATAGAGGAGATCGTCTTTCATAAGATAATTATTAGTAATATTAGTATTGTCCGTACCATTACGCAATTGAGTTAGAACTGATTGGATTTTTTCGTCTTGCAATTGTAAAGTTAATAGCCAGTCGGAATCGTCAAATAATAAAATGGGGCTCGATACGGGATTTCTACTCAAAGCATCTACGTGACGCATACGGTCACCAGATCGATACTCAATTTGTAAATCAAAATCTTGAATTGAAAGCCACCAGCGGGCTATGCGAGGAATTAGGTCTTTTTTAACTAATGTAGTCCGTAACGCAGCACAGTCTGTCACTATGGTTACGGGGATACCTACAAGATAAATACGAAACCGTTTGAGAGATTCTACAACTGCTAATGTCTCTAGTTCATAGCTATGATAAAACTGTTCTTCTTTACTTGTAACCCTACTGAAATACGAAATTGGTTTAAGGGCACCATCAGCCTGGTATTGCAAGAGAATGCCACCTAATCCTAGTTTACTGGCATCAGTATGGAGCTCTGTGCGTGCATTTCTATCGTAAATACCTAAAACAGGTCTTTCGACGAGGCGTTCTTTTAGAGTCTGAAAAGCATTTTCTTGGTCGGAACTCCAAGTCCATTCTACGTCCTTTTTTGTTAACTGTGTGAGCGGTCTAGCAATCTCGGCAAATCCACGAATAAATTTTCTAAAGTATGATGCCAAACCAATAAACTGACGGATTTCATGCACGTTACGAGGTTGTTTGTATTCCGCTACACAACGAATTTTAGTTTGTCCCGGTTGTATTGTACCTGCGGTAATCTCGTAACCCAAATAATTTACACTTTTCTTTAAAAACGAACATTTACTTAGATTTAGTTTTAAATTGGCTTCTGATAAGAGTTTTAAGACGTCACTCAATAACCTGAGTCCGTCATCAACCGAAACAGTTGGGAGCATGACGTCATCAAGATAGGTAGCTACGTCATTGTCCAGTCTGCCTAGGACTATTTTGATGAGACGTGAGAAAACTGCAGGCGCGTTCGCCAGACCAAATGGCATTTTCAAAAACTCGTATTGCCCTGAAGGGGTTACAAACGCGGTTTTATGAACAGAGTCTTCAGATATTTTTACCTGGTAATAACCTTGCGCGAGGTCTAGGGTTGTAAATAAAGCTTTTCCCGCCAAGCGCGTTACCTGGTCATCTATGTGAGGTAATGGATATCTATCTTTAATAGTACGTGCATTAAGTGCTCTATAATCAATACACAATCTATAATCACCACCCTTTTTCTTTACTAGGACCACTGGGCTTGCATAGTCGGACATAGATTCCCTCACAACACCTGCAACAATAAGATCCTGGACTTTTCCGTTAACAATCTCATTCTCCTTGTAAGAAAGTCGATAAGGTTTACAGTAAACAGGTTGTTCGGTTGTTGTTCGAATATGCATTTCCAGTACGTCCGTACATCCCAAATCTTTCGTATTTTCCGCAAACAAATATTTGTATTTATTTAATAATTGTAACAATCGACTACAATCATTGATTTCCAAATCACCTACATCTAAATCGGATAACTGTAATTCTTTGTACGCAGATTGGTCAATTGTCATTACTTTTGTAGGTAGTTTATTATTGTCACAAACCAGTTCCGCGCGCGCTACGAGTCTATTTGCTTGCCACTCAATAGTATCATCACCGATGTTTATTACTTTTAAAAACGAATCCTTCGACCTTATAAGTCCTCCTATAATTACATAAGACATACTTCCTAGCTCAAAGTACACACAATTCGTATATAATGAATGGCTGGTATTAATGTCGACATAGACTTGTACTAACGCGCAACTTTGTTTTGGTATTACACTATCGTGTTTTAAATAGACAGGAAATTTTGTAATACAGTCAGTCTCATTCAGTTTTATATTAAACAGATCATTATTAAACTCAAAGTTGCACACGAAATTAACAGATTTTTCTGAAATAATTAAGTTTATATTTTTCTGATTTATCATTGATTGACCGATTATTAAGTCTATATCGGCTAAATCATTACTAGTCAGCTCAACAAAACCACTTAGCATGATATTATCAATATTTACATTAACATGTGATGTTCCCAAAGAATTTGAATGTGCACCACCAAAACCTTTCATAGTAACTGAAGAAGGCATGATTTTTAACTTTAAATTATTTGCTTGTGACATTGTTAGAATATTCAACTTACTGCCTGTATCTATGTACGCAATAAGTTTGTGTCCATTAATTAACACTGTCTTTTTGTACAGGTCTATATAAATATTGTATGTTGTAAATAGTACGTTACCAACCTTTTGTGTCTGCTGATGTGAAGAACCGGCCGCAACCCAGCAGCTAGCCGCAGCGTGGCCAGCACGACGACACACCTCGCAGCGTGGCGCCTTGCAGTCCCTTGCCTCGTGCCCTGTTCTTCTGCAGACATAGCATTTCCTCGCTTCGTTTTCTTTTGAACTCGAAGTAATATTGCCCCCTCTTCGCCACGTAGCAGTCGGCCGCTTGGAGTTGTTTGTTTCTTCTTGCTTGGAGTTGCTTGCTTCTATTTGCTTGTAATTTTCAAGAGATGATAAATATCCATAATACAGCTGCTGTGGTGTCTCGCATTGATAAGCCTTTGCGTTGGCTCTTATCTCTAGTGGTAAACCTTTGATTACGCATGAAATCGCAGACTCGCCATCAATATTGCATTTCTTGAGCAACGATACCTTGTCGTGGAAATATTTAGTCATTGTTTCGGTGTTGGATTTTTTCCTTGCGAGCATAGTTTCTAGTAGGTCAACAAAATCGGTTGAACGTGGAAAGGCGGTTTCTAATGAGTCTTTCCATTCCTCCCACGTGAGATTGTAATTATCCAAGTCGTCATACCAATCTCTAGCGGATCCTCGGAGACGAATTTGCATGACGAACTGTCGATCCTTATTGTCCCAACCATATACATCGCCTAGTTGGTCAATTTTGTGCAACCAACCCTTCACGTTGCTTGATTTTTCATCCGGCTGGAACTTTGGAATAACTTCCGCGTCGGTTTGGGTAACACGGTGCCTTTTTCGTTGCAGGTATCTTCTGTCGGGGCCCTCGTGATCAGATAAAGAAAAAAAATCGGAATTTTCGTCATCGTCCGACGTCGTTGTTTCACAGTGTCTCCTTTTCTTTACACCAATACCATCAATATATGGGCCAGACATCATCCCACTTCTGAACTGTAGAAGGTGGTCAGATTAGATGGTCCAAATAAAATATGGTTGCACTATATCGGATTTATTTAGGTCAGCGTAACTTTCTGACTTGACGGTTACACAACGAAAGCGTTCAAATACCCGACGCTTCGAGTTTTATACAGTTCTACAAAAACCTAAATATTGCAATTAAATAATTCAATAAATCGAGTTATATTAATTAACTGCTAAGTAACAAAATTAATGATCAACTATCACTCAAATCTTAACTAATAATAATTTAATATTCACCGGAAGCTGACAAGCGGAAGGTGCCGTAAAACAAAAGTATTCTTATTATTTAACATTACTAAAAATCACTAAATAATTACTTTTCAATTAAATACAACTTAATAAATCTAATCACAATAATTGATGTTCATTAACTATCATCGATAAATAATTACTTAAGTCGAGCTGGTATACGCAGTACCGGAAGTCTGTAACATATATTATAATCTGACTTCCTATCTAGCTAGTTAGATAGGTACCTCCCTGCGGTCCCTGCCTTTACTAATTTTGCAGCAAGATAGAGTAGGTAGCTCATATAATTCAGATTAAGTAGGAGGTAGGCTAGATGTGTACGAAATAAATGGTAATTGGAGACTCGGGGGGGCTTATTTATTTACGTTTAGTTAGTTATGTAGTTAATCGGCGAATGATTTGGTGGCAAAGTTCAGTGGTTGCGGCCCCAACTTATACGATCAGTAGGTAAGTCGTGGGTTCGAAGTTCGAAACAGGCATGGAAACCGGCATGTCTCGAAAAATTCGAAGACGAACCCGCACTGGGCACGCGTGGTGGAGCCCTAAGCCCATTCCTCCTAGAGAGGAGGTGAGTCTGAGTCCCTGCAGTAGGAACATTATAGGCTGATGATGAAGACTCCATATTTATATTGTGCCCAAGTTCTGTGGTACAGTGCGATCAAATTATCTTGGCAGCTCCGAACTTCGTGCAGGTCATTTTGTTACAACGAATGTATAAAAGTGTTATGATATTTATATTATTTGTATTTCTCACTGTTTAAATTTTTTCTGATCGTTTAAGGGTAAACAAGCCAACGGCACGAACTAGTTAGTGGGCGGGGCTAAAATGCATGCTATTTCATCCGACATCACGAGCGAAATGCATAGAGCGAAAGAGACGTTACACAACTAAAACGGGCGCGCGAAATTTTCTATGCAGACCTTTGGTATATTTGGTTTCATGAAAAATCTATTGAATGTATCTGTTCAAAATCAAATTATTTAATTTTTTTAATAACTAATCTATGTCCGTATGGTTTCACTTTTTTCTTTTTCATACTATATACGTTACTTATTTACGCCCAAAGATGAGTTAAAATTAGTGCTAAAATATGAAAGTTTTGACGTTCATAACTTCCAAAGCAATATTTTTTTTCCAATTCTGCTTCCATACAGACCTAGATAATGATAAGACCAGTAGATACAATTTTTAATTTTGAACCTACACCGTCAAACAGAGGAGTAATCACCTTCATAAGTTTGTATGGAAGAATGACTGGCTTGTTCAACCTTAAGTATTGGTTTAACTGGCAATAACAGTTTTATTCCCAAGTTTACATGCGTAAAATTTCGCAAAGCCTATGTTCAGAGCTGCCAAGATAATTTGATCGCACTGTACCTACTTATTTATTATTGCAAAGAAAAAGTGCCATGATACAATATTGAATAGGTAGGTACCTACAAACACTACCTATTCCTCAGGCAGTGAAAATTTTGAAACTACAACCCATTTTATAGAATCAGGCTTTGGCGCTGTGACGTCACTCGTACAGTATTGTATTAAGTATACAAGGATTCCAAAACTGTTGTATTATTTTACAAAGGCTTGTGTTTACACGCCTACCAGAAAAGAACCTATTTTACTACCAAAAAAATTCGAAATACCGGCCAAAATGGATTAATGCTCACCAAATTGTGTTTCATAAAGTATTGTAGGAATGAACCTATTTTCCTTTTTATTCTATACCATAAAGATTTATAAACGCCTTTAGAGTTAACTGCACACCAAATATTTTATATTATCACTAAATAGATGTCACCAATATTGTATTTCACGACTTTCAATTTATTTCAATGACGCGCGCTCGCTTCGCTCGCATATTAAATAACACTAATATCTTCTGTCCCCGAAGTGCCGGGCCTCCGCCGGCCTACGGCCCGGTGCCCATGCCGCCCATAAAGGATACTGTCGCGATACGATCGTATTATAATTTTGGTTAATTGATTTGGTGAGCATTTATCCATTTTGGTAGGCAAAAAGAATATAAATACAACACGTACAATTATTCTGATGAGTGTCTAATTATTTTGGAACTTAAAACGTTGTTCTTTAGGCACCTCGGTATAGGGTGGGTTTTATTTTATTTGAACTTAAAATATATTTTTTGGTACTTTACCTACTGTACTTTAGTCTAGGGTCTAAAAATCTTTTTTGGTGAGCATTTAAATTGTAGCCTTTTACAAATAGGTATAGGTAGCAATTTGCTTAGTTCATTTGCATCAGTTGTAGGCTAATGAACTGTCTGATCGGTGACTAACTGTTGCCCGCAACCTTCGTCCGCGTGAAATTATATTGAAAAAGTCAAGGGAAAAAGTTTATAATGGGATTTTTTTTTGCACTGAACCCTAATCCCTGCCTAGCCCGGAGATTAACCGGAGCTTACAGCCAGATATTTATATATATATAAAAGGAGGACTGACTGAATGACATATCAACGTACAGCCGAAACTACTGGGGCTAGGAATGTGAAATTTTGCACACGGCTTCCTATTATAATGTAGGGGAGCACTAAGAAGGGGTTTTTGGAAATTCAACCCCTAAGGGAGTTAAATAGGGGATGAAAGTTTGTATGGAAAATCGTCATTTTTGTAGTTAAACCGACATCCACGCGGGCGAAGCCGTGGGCAAAAGCTAGTAGGTACCTTATAAAACAAACATAGGTAGGTATAGGTACCTACTCTGTTCTTTATGTTCTGTGTAGGTACTTATATTTTTGCATTCAACGCTTAAAAAAAACAGGTTCACGAATAGAGAACCTCCTCCTTTTTGGAAGTCGGTTAAAAATATAATAAAATAGTGATAACATTATTTTGTTTTTTTTTTTGGAATGCAAACTCCACACTTCATGGGATAAAGGAAGTTGATGTGACTTTCTAACTTTTCTAAGTACCTACCTGTATTTTATAAGAGTACAGTGTAAATCACTGATATTAACTAAACTTATAACTACTTAACCCCCTAGATTACAATGCTGTGTGATGAAATTGATAAAAATATCGAGAATAGTATGGTTGAACAACATCTATCAGCACGTAAGTAATCGGATTTTTCCATGCTCACATCCTCCCTTTGTCGCTCAGCACCGTCATTGGCTAGTTCAGTGGTAAGTCGCAATATATTTTCTTATTACTCACAGGACCTACTCGGAATGTAGGTCTAAAGTTGCCTGAGGAGTGGGTTGAAAGTAATACTTTTCAGACCTAGGGAGAATCGCTTTCAACTGACAGCTATCAAATTATTAACAAGAAAGTATTGCAAATGGGAGCAAACCTACTGCCATCAACCAATGTAATTGGGAGCAAGCCTATTTAAGCCATCAACCAAAGTAATTTGGAAGCTAGCCTATTACTATCAACCAAAGTAATTTGGGAGCTAACCTATTACTATCAACCAAAGTAATTGGGAGCAAGACCAATGTAATTGGAAGCAAGCCTATCGCCATTAACCGATGTAGTTAGGAGCAAGTCTATTGCCATCAACCGATGTAGTAAGGAGCAAGCCTGTTGCCATCAACCGATGTAGTAAGGAGCAAGCCTGTTGCCATCAATCGATGTTATTGGGAGCAAGGTTTTAACGATTGTCTGGCAGTTTGAGTACTTTAAGGTGAATCCTCCAACCAGCCCGCGAAATTCAAATTTTCTTTAAAGGTGTAAAAATGACTTTTTACAAGGTCAAAGTCATTCCGGAACCTTTATGAGCTCGGAGGGTTGTATTAATGATTTTGGTGATTATAATTCTGTAACTACATATGTCTTACAGCCGCGAATCAAATGTTCATCAACATACAATCTATCACTGGCCTGCAAATTGCAAAAAACTTAAGAAAATTTGAATTTCGCGGGCTACCCTGGAACATCAACCAGCGACCCACCCAAATGTCCTTTCTTTGGTACTGTTCGTCGTGACGTTGAGCTCCTTGCGTTATAAGTTGAGCTCCACGATAACTGACAAATGCTTGCACTGACTGGACGGGTCCACTCAAATCTGTGTGGTGCTTTCTTCAAAAGACCATCTCAGACACTAATCTGCATAGTCTTCATGTATTTTATTATTTTTATATTGTGAATGTGAGGACCGTGTGGGTTTTTATGTAATTTTAACGATTGTCTGGCAGTTTGAGTACTATAAGCGACCCACCCAAATGTCCTTTCTTTGGTATTGTTTGTCGTGACGTTGAGCTCCTTGAGTTATAAGTCGAGCTCCACGATAACTGACAAATGCTTGCACTGACTGGACGGGTCCACTCAAATCTGTGTGGTGCTTTCTTCAAAAGACCATCTCAGACACTAATTTGCATAGTCTTCATGTGTGTATTATACCAAGATTATGTCTGTACCTTGAACATATTGTAAACCGAAACGATTTTAAAAAACCCGACTGAAAAAACGGAAAAGCAAAAAACAAGCACATTTTAAATTGAACAAAACTTGGAAGCAGGCGGGGGTCCATTCTATTTTCATTTTTTCTTTTCATAATTTAATATTCAAATGAACCCCGCCTGCTTCCAAGTTTTGTTCAATTTAAAATGTGCTTGTTTTTTGCTTTTCCGTTTTTTCAGTCGGGTTTTTTAGTTTTTTAACTACTTTTTTTATTTCCAAGTTTTTAGTTCTTTTGTGATTGTTTTTTCGTTGGTCGCGTAAAATTCTTCGCAGATGATTTCACTTCTGTGCTTGTCTATAGGATTTCTCACTTTGAATTTCTTTTAAACATATAAGTGTTGTATATTTTTGTAATCTCCTTTTAAAACTCTTTATTTTGATACCCTACTCCATGGTATAGGAAAAAAATTTTTTTTTGATTTCCTCGATTTAACCCCCAAAATCCGCAATTTTTCTTTGTTTTTTAATTTTAATGTAGCCTATAACACTCGCGCCATCAAGACGAATCTAACGAGGTATATTTCATTCAAATCGGTTCATCCGTTTATGAGTTATGAGGGAACAAAGAAACGGACATACATACTTACATACATACGTCAAACACATAACCCTCCTTTTGGGCTTCGCCGCAGTCGGGTAAAAAGAGTGTCCTTGAAGTTTCTTGCCATTCTTCTCATGAGACCAACGCTTTGGAATGGACAACTACAGTACAATCACGAGTTATTATGCCTTGTGACTGGGACTGTAGCTTAGTTTATTTAGCTTCAGTAGTTTACTGCCGCACTCGGAGAGCTTCAGTGGTTGCTTGGGACGTCGCTTGGTAAAGGTTTTTGGCAGTTTTGTCATACAAAAGTATGTCAGGCCTTTGCTGGGTGGCGGCTTGAGTAATCGTTGGATATCTCTGAGTGCCGCAGTAAGTTTAATTCGACTATTCAAAAGTGCCTGTAACGGCCTACTTGAAATAAATGCTTTGATTTTGATTTCAAGCCTTTTGCCATCAACAGATGTAATTTAGCGAAAAAGCTCTATAAATAAAGTTGAAAAAAAATCAGATGTGATTGGGAGCAAGCCTGTTACCATCAACCGTCTGTCCGATTGTCGCACTACTAACGTCCTAATATAAAAGCGGTCTTAAAGTGCGTCCCCATAAAGGCCGCGCGGCCGAGCCTCGTAGGTGGGGACGTAAGTGAGGGTTGAGCCGCGCGGCCTAATGAACATTTAGCGGCGTCCCCACTTATGGCCCGTTCACAACCTTGCCGCTGTGAGCGGAAGCTAAGCGCGGGCCGAACGGTAAGATCAAATGTATGAAAATGTTTGAAGCACGCCACGAGACGCCGCTCATAGCGTTTTACACATTTTCATACATTTGATCGCTCGCCGCCCCACAGCGGCAAGGTCGTGAACGGGCCGTTAGACCACGCGGCTCCGTGAGGCCGAGCCGCGCCCATAACACGTTTCGGGTGACGTTAGTGGGGACGCGACTTAACAGTTTTTTATTGGGTACACACGGCTACACATCAAGCTATACAAAACCAGTATAATCTGATCGTTCATTGTGTGAAAAGATCTAGTAAAGTGAGGCCAAGATTAACTGGTTTTGTATAGCTTGATGTGTAGCCGTGTGTACACTGACAGAAAACAACAAAAAGGTGATAACACGTTATAAAAACATTATTTAGAATTGCTATTCCAAAGAGTTTCAAAAAATTGGTTATATGCGTCGTGCTCGCGCGGCCCTAGTGGGGACGCGGCTTAAGGCGGGGTTGCAGTACTTTTTAGGCAGTTATTTTTGAACCTTTGAAAATCGAACTAAATATGAGTTTTATACATAAAAATCATTACATAAAAATTGAACATACTCTCAAGTACCTAAATCGTAAAGATAGAAACGCGATTTAGAATGATCGGCTCGATCATTTTTTTTATCAAAAAAACGGGGAAACATAGAACTAAAACAATGTATCAAGTTTGACTTATGTACCGATGCAAATTTTCTTGAGAAGCAACGCCACCATTTGAAACATAGAATTTCAAATCTAGCAAAATACCTACAATATTCAACCCTTTGCACAAACAAATATTATGAGCCGGTGGCTAAAACTGGAACTAACAAAATCACTATGAACAAAAATAGAATGACATGTGCACGTAACTCATTTTACTCTTCATCGTTAGGCATAGAATGAATGGAATGAAAAAGGGGTTGCTGTACACGCCTTTTCAATACTTATGACCACGGTGCACGGTCACGTTCTGTCACTTTCTTTCATACTTATGAACCTGTTTGTGTTTGGTTGGTACTTTCTAATTCCAAGGTTTACCACACCATTTTCTCGCTCCTCTAAACGAAACTAGATGGCGCTGATGTAGTGTTGCGTATTTAATTTTTGGAAATTAATCTTGTTTCGAGCCGTAGCTTAATTTCATTAATAACTAGGATACTGGTTAAAGTCATTTTGTAGTATCTAATAAAGTCGGTTAGTACTAATCATAGAAATCGTATCATGACAGCCGTGATTGTTGGACTCGAAATACATTCAATTACGAGCACCAAGTTTGATATCAACAAACAACAACCGATTTATTTTCGGTCTCGTTTACTCTTAGATAGACGTCGTTATTAGACGTACTCACGTACCTAAGTGTTTGTCTGATTGTTAGTGACTCGCTAATAGTAATTATTGCCTATTACTCTAGCGATCTACGTTTCGAGCAGAAGAGATACAAGATTCCATTTTATAAGTGGTTACTGGTTACCCGACTGCAACGAAGCCGAGCGAGGGTTTGACCTGTGTACAATGCGATCAAATTATCTTGGCAGCTCCGAACATAGGCTTTGCGAAATTTTACGCATGTAAACTTGGGAATAAAACTGTTATTGCCAGATAAACCAATACTTAAACGATCAGAAAATATCTAATTTAAACAGTGAGAAATACAAATAAAATAAATATCATCACTTTTATACATTCGTTGTAACAAAATGACCTGCACGAAGTTCGGAGCTGCCAAGATAATTTGATCGCACTGTAAGTCCGTTTCTTTGTACCAACCAGCCCGCGAAATTCAAATTTTCTTACGTTTTTTGCAATTTGCAGGCCATTGCTAAGTTGTATGTTGATTGAAATATCCATCGCGGCTGTAAGACGTAGCGATCAAATTATCTTGGCAGGTCCGCCTCCGAACATAGGCTCTGCGAACTTTTACGCATGTAAACTTGTGAAGAAAACTGTTATTGCCAGATAAACCAATACTTAAACGATCAGAAAATATCTAATTTAAACAGTGAGAAATACAAATAAAATAACCCTCCTTTTGGGCTTCGCCGCAGTCGGGTAATAAATATCATAACACTTTTATACATTAATTTTAACAAAATGACTTGCACGAAGTTCAGACCTGCCAAGATAATTTGACCGCACTGTACAGAATTATAATCATCAAAATCATCAATACAACCCTCCAAGTTCATAAAGGTGCAGGAACAAAAAAAAAACAGAAAAAGTAATTCCTACACCTTTATGAACTTGGAGGGTTGTATTGATGATTTTGATGATTATAGTTCTGTAACTACCTACCTACGTCTTACAGCAGCGCCTTCACCTTTACGCCGCTTCTGTGTAATTCGGGCCTTAGGTAGAAATGGGTATTATTATGTTTATCCAGTATGTTTCAAAATATTTTTGAAGTTAATATTTACGGGACAAGGCAAAACCAAACCGTGATCTACTGTACTTGCAATCAGGGCGATCTTTAACCAATTGAAGGCTCTGGGGCCCTGGGCAATTGAGAATAAAGGGGCCCTCGTAAGATGCAAGAGCGAGCGAAGCAAGATCGAATTCATTTGCACCTCTCCTCAGGGCCATTTTTAAACTATTGGGAGCACTGGTCACTTGAGAATAATGGGGCCAATGTAGAATGCAAGACCGAGCGAAGGCATTATTTTGCACACCGCCATAATTAAGTCAGATATTACATAATTTAATTATCATCATGAATATTGTTTTTTTTTTGCGGCGCTGAACTTTAATTTGAAAAACACAAATAAATGAATTATGAAATTGGCTAGGTACTTTGATAGTTATAGGAACTTGGGGGGCGTTGGATCGTGGGGCCCTGGGCACCTGCGGCAGGTGCCCAGGGCCTGACCTGCCCAGTGTCCACTGTCCAGTGTGCTCAGTGGAAAAGGTGGCCCTGCTTGCAATAGATTACTGGTAAACTGGGTGATAGCGGTGCACCGTGCAAGCGTATAATTTGTATCCAAGTTAACAATATTTATGCAAAAGAAGAGTTCTATCAAATTGTACAACGGTCAACTATTCTGATAGTGGTTAATAGCATAGTAAAAGTTACTATCTACGTTAAATATTCAATATATTCATTGCAAACTAGCCGATTCAGAGTTCGGACGCTGTCACCGAAAGTTTTCCAGAGGTCAGGAAATTGACAGTGTTTGGCGGTTTAGTGGACACTACGACCGTACGACGCATGCGCAGCAATGGCGGGCGACCTTCCCGCGTCCTTACCGCCAGTCGACGGCTCACGCCGCGCGGCCACACATGTAAACACCGGGTAACAATAATAAACCGATCCACTTTCGCTTTCATCCGTGTCATCGCGACCCTCTCCCGTCACAACTAAGTATACTACCTAGACTGAACGTGAAGTGATATGGTGATGTGATCTCGGGTTTACTGAGTAGTGGCATTACTACAACGCCGGCGTGAAATCAGGTTGGTTGAATGTTGATAAATAAATGTCACGCATTAAAAATCTTGTTAAAACAATTAGTAATAATCTATTGAAATTAAGAGTGTCGTTCATTTATGGTTGACGAATCAAGATGAGATAGTGTAATATGTACTCGGAAATCGTCGACGATAATAATGATACCTAGTAAAACATTTGAGGTCATGACCTTGAACTCTCGGCATAGGTCATGTAAACAAAAGCTCTGAAGGAGTCACCAACTCGCCAACTATTAACACTGAACCGAACATTTTAACGAGGGGTTTCTAAATAATGCAACATTTATTTTCGCCGGTCTGAGTTTTCGCCTAATTGCTTTTTTTCGCAATTTCTTTCCTTGAACTTATTTAGTGTAAGTACCTACCTATAAATAGTAAAATAGTAGTTTATGCGACTGTGCATAATGAAGGGCATTACAACACAAGTGTGGGTTTAAGAAACGAGCCGAAGGCGAGTTTCTTAATAGCATCACACGAGTGTTGTATTGTAATGCATAATTATGTATAGTTGCATGTAACACTAATTTATCTACCCAAACATCTTAAGGGCTCTATGATGGGTTCAGGAACCATAGGGAAATGGCCAGCATTGTTACCAGTGTAATGCAATAAAAAATGTAGATTTTCAGATGTCTTTTTGATGGTCTTAATGTAGATACTAGAATAGCACACTCACTTGAATTTGACACCTGTTCCAAATTTAAACTCTTAAACTACTGTTTTCAGTAGGTTATGAGTTCAACAGTTCCGTTTATTTCTGCTGGTTGGTAATGCTGGTCATTGCCTATGGTTTTTGAACGCATTAGAGAGGGTTTATGATATTTGGGTAGATAAAGATTGTTACCGTACTTATTTGCCTAACGAGTTGTAATAACGACATGTTGATGTCTCAGCACATTGTACCTATATAAAAACGTATGTACCTAGTTATGTATGTACCTAAGAAGATCTAATTGCTTAAGAAAAATAGGTAATACGTGCCTTTGTTCCCAGGTAGGTAAACCAAATATACATACTTAAGCGTTTAACTACCTATTCATTTTATTTATGTAAAATATTGGTATCTAGTACCCGCTATGATCTTCCCTCCAGGGCCCCGAGTCTGCTATTCAATAGTGTCAGAATGGTCTATCATTGATCTCATAATTGTTGATTTTGACAAGTAGACGACAAGCCAAAAAGTACCTTAACTCGACAGACTTAAGGTACTTTTTGGCTTGTCATCAATCAACAATTTTATTATGAGATCAATGATAGACCATTCTGACACTATTGAATAGCAGACTCGGGGCCCAGGGCCTTGTTTAATGAACATATCATTACAATCCTACAATTTTGTTAACTTACATATTTGTAAAATTTTATTACAAGTGCTGTTTTAAAACTAACAATTTGTAAGAATTGTACTAGTAAAATGATTACAAATTGTACAATTGTTAATTATGCTGTATAGACCAGTGCCGAAGCCTTCAAAAATGGTAAAAAATGAAAAAAAATTACAGTAGGATGAAACCCAATGGAAAAAGTAGAGAATATAACAAAAATTAAAGGAAAAATAAATTACGGTCGATCTGAGGTCGGGAAGTGGGGGTGGGGGGGGTTTTAAGGGGGGAAAGCGGTTTCAAAGTCAAAGTCAAAGTCAAAGTCAAAGCATTTATTTCAAGTAGGCCGTTACAGGCACTTTTGAATAGTCGAATTAAACTAACTGCAGCACTCAGAGATATCCAACGATTACTCAAGCCGCCACCCAGCAAAGGCCTGACATACTTTTGTATGACAAAACTGCCAAAAACCTTTACCAAGCAACGTCCCAAGCAACCACTGAAGCTCTCCGAGTGCGGCAGTAAACTACTGAAGCTAAATAAACTAAGCTACAGTCCCAGTCACAAGGCATAATAACTCGTGATTGTACTGTAGTTGCCCATTCCAAAGCGTTGGTCTCATGAGAAGAATGGCAAGAAACTTCATGGACACTCTTTTAAAATCGTTTGGGTTTACAATATGTTCAAGGTACAGACATAATCTTGGTATAATACACACATGAAGACTATGCAAATTAGTGTCTGAGATGGTCTTTTGAAGAAAGCACCACACAGATTTGAGTGGACCCGTCCAGTCAGTGCAAGCATTTGTCAGTTATCGTGGAGCTCGACTTATAACTCAAGGAGCTCAATTATCTCGATTTCCGGCAAAACTACAAGTCCTATCGAAAAAAATACAAGGGCAAAGTTGTAGAGAATAAAAAGATCTACAACTTTGATTTAACATTTTTTTCACATAACCTCAAAATTTAGGTGAAAAATTCAAAAAACCAAGTTTTTGGTTTTTTATTTATATCTTTTTAAAAAAAAAACTTTTTTTCTACGAAACTTGGTGAAGAGTTACCATACTATGTCCCAAATACACTGTAATTTTTTTTATTAAAAATATTTATTTTTCACCTTATTATTGACTTAGTATCGAAAAATCAGCCATATTTTCAATCGAAAATTCACCCGTCAAAATATCAGCTTTTTTTAAAAAGTCGGTGGGCGTTGTGTTCCTTATAATCTCTACTTGCTGATGATGTATTAAAAATATACATTGCAATGGTAAATTTTCTCAGAAAATGCAAAATCAGCTGCTGCGAAATAATCCCACTACCAAATATTAAGGCCTAGACAAGAAATTATAAGCGTATTTATTGCTGTTTTATGCCTATTTATTGTTATTTTAAGATAATTTATATATCGTGGAGACCTACGGAAAATTTTAGCCCATCAAAAGGTATTTCACAGAGAAGTGGGGAAGGGGCTAGGAGGGTTTGGCCCTTACTACCTGTTATTTCGTAGCAGCTGATTTTGCTTTTTCTGAGAAAATTTACCATTGCAATGTATATTTTTTATACATCATCAGAAAGTAGAGATTATAAGGAACACAACGCCCACCGACTTTTTAAAAAAAGCAGATATTTTGACGGGTGAATTTTCGATTGAAAATATGGCTGATTTTTCGATACTAAGTCAATAATAAGGTGAAAAATAAATATTTTTAATAAAAAAAATTACAGTGTATTTGGGACATAGTATGGTAACTCTTCACCAAGTTTCGTAGAAAAAAAGTTTTTTTTTGAAAAAGATATAAATAAAAAACCAAAAACTTGGTTTTTTGAATTTTTCACCTAAATTTTGAGGTTATGTGAAAAAAATGTTAAATCAAAGTTGTAGATCTTTTTATTCTCTACAACTTTGCCCTTGTATTTTTTTCGATAGGACTTGTAGTTTTGCCGGAAATCGAGATAAACCGCTTTCCCCCCTTAAAACCCCCCCCACCCCCACTTCCCGACCTCAGATCGACCGTAATTTATTTTTCCTTTCATTTTGATCATATTCCCCTCCTTTTATAATTGGTTTCATCCTACTGTAAATTTTTTTGGTTTCAAAAATTATCGACCCTGGTCTAGTAACCAAATATTCGACAGAAGTTTTGCTGACCCGAAATTTTTGTCGTGTTTGGTCATTTAAAAACTGTCACTTCAAAAGTAAAGTTAATCCTTTTACGAAAGTTTTTCGTAAAATGATTAACTTTACTTTTGAAGTTAACTTTTAATTAACTTTAACGTTCACTCATAATTATATTCATCATCACTACTGTCACTACTTCCACAACTATTTTGTAAGAACCATTTTTAAATTATAACAGTAAAATTTCTTTACTTATTTAATTGAGGTACAAAATTGTAAGTTTTTCACACACGATGAGTCCACCTGTCGAAATTTTTCTACAATTTACAAATTATGTAAACTTGTAATTACAATAATTATGCGTTCAATTAAACAGCTTTCCTTACTTTGTAAATTGTCACCTGTAAACAGAAAATGTTTATTAAACAGGAATATGTAGATTTGTAGCTACAAGGACAGTTTTCTACAATGGTAAAATTGTAAATTGTATTCTTTAGTAAACAGAAACTTAAAGAATTGTAACTTAATTGTAACCTGCAATTACGTTTTGTATTTTTTTTAAACAGGGGCCAGGTTCCAAGGAACAAATGTTAGTAGTTCATTCATAACCCTTACACTCAGTTCAGTACTTCAAATTGGTATTTCTTCGCTCAGCCCAGTTTAAGTGCATCTTGATGTTACTATGGTTCAAAGACATTCAAATTAAATCTCTTTGGTTTGGATCAATTTAGGTCTGCATTGAGAGCGATAAAGATGAATGTCGCTCACAATAAAAGTGATAAAATGATCCGCCTCGATTCCTTGAACACAAAACAACGGAGGTCAAGTAGGGTCCGATCATAAATAACACTTTAAAGGGACAGGGTTGTGTTATAACCGACAATGTGGTCAGAAGTGTGGGCAATGGACTCCACACTGGCCGAGCGCCAATTGAATGGCAATAAATTGATATTGTGGCGTGGCATATCTTTGAAAAGGAATAACGGGGCTAATAATAGGCGCACTGTGATTTTGTATTGTTATTTTCGTCTTTTTGCCGACTATGATAGGAGGGTACTGATATAGAAGGAACCAATGGCATACGTTTTCAGGAACCATGTATAATGAGTGTTTATTTCATCACCACTGCTCTCAAAACGGTGAAGGAAAACTTTGAGAGGGAATGGGCTATAATCAACCACGCGGGCCCAGTGCGGATTGGTAGATGTCACATGTCTTCGAATTTTTGGTTCTAAGACATGCCAGTTTCCTCTCTTTAGAGGAGGCCTGTGTCCCTGCATCAGCAATGGGAACATTGAGGTTGATGCGACAAGGTAGCCCGCGAAATTCGAATTTTCATACGTTTTTTTGCAATTGGCCGGTCAGTGTCAAGTGGTATGTTAAATAAAATAGGATTCGCGGTAGTAACAAATGTCTATTTACTGAGTAATAGTGATAAAAATCACCAATACAACCATTTCACTTCATATAAACCTAAAGAATGCCATTTTCATCAAATAGCCACTCTAGAGACCTTTATAAATTGAGATGGTTGTATTGACTTTTAATCATTATTACTCAGTAAATAGACATTTGTTACTGCCGCGAATCTTGTTTTATTTAACGTACGACTTGACACTGACCGGTTAATTGGAAAAAAACATAATAAAATTCGAATTTCGCGGGCTACCTTGTCGCCTTCACCTTAGTAGGCTGTTGATGATGATGATGAAAAGATTGTCTATGGAGTTTCATTCCCGTTCTTCACCATAGAGACTACGGTTTAAAATGGATAACTACTTTCACAGTTATTTTCCCTCGAGACTGGGAGCGCTGCTTTTTATTGTTGTGTACTTTTTTTATAGGTCCATGGTTGTGTAATTAATTGTTTGACTTCTTATAAATAAGCTCTACAGCGGTCAAATCTTTGCCGATATTGAGATTTTATGATGCGTTCTGCTACAAAACCTTTTACTGAGAAAGTCAATTTAGTTTAAAGACGTCAGTCTATGCTCGTTACATCAATCCATAAAAACAAAATGAGATTTATTTTCCTACAACGAAAGAAAATTAAATTTGTTCAAGCAATGTGCGAGTATATGAGAGTGTTGACCTGTCTGGCGAAGGTTTAGTTTATCTTCATGTTCAATCATTTAATCTGTCTAGCGACAATATCCCTACGAACTTCGACTTCGTGTCTGTTCTTTAGCTAATTTTGTGTTCTAGTCTATGTATAAATATATCGGTGTTCATCAACTTGAGCATCGTCTGAATGACGAATGGGGGCACATTGTTTTTTAGGTTTTAGTATAAAACGACTAATCGACGAACTCTCCTTCCCTTTTACCAGCAACTAATGCGATAAAAAAAAAGGCATGGTCTAATTGACATGCATATCATCAACTAGCACATCAGCCCCTGTATCTCAGCATCTGATTTATATTACCTTTTCAGTGCAATTCATTACTTGACGGTGTGCGGAGTAATTGTTATTTACGACGGTTATCGACAGATTCAATTATAGTTGAGTCTGCTCAAGTGCATGGCCATTTGGTTTATATGCTATTCAGAATGCCCGGAGCTGCTTTCCAATACAAATCTTATCTATGCAGCTGTTTCTTCGATTCGGTACATCGTACAGGCCGACTCATAAAACTGTATGAGTTTATTTATGGAAAGTAGGGCCTATCCACGGGTTATCCACTAGCCAGTATTTTCGTGTGATCTTTGCGTATGTTCGTTTGGTGGCTGGGATTGGTGACGGCATACTGTGTTCCCATTACTCTTTTTTAGGGAATGTAAAGGTTACCCGTATGTAGGTAGGTAAAAACCCCTAGAGTTAAGTTAACCCTTATTAACATACAATAAGGGTTAACTTAACTAATCAACCTGGAATAACCTGTTCATGCACTGAGCTCATTTTGCAAAAAAGTGTCGGAGTTAACCCGCGCTCGGTGCTTTGTCTCTTGCATTCTGGTTAATCAGGTTAATCAAACATAATATTATGGTTATGAGTCTACTCGGTTAACCTTTTAACCCGATTAATTGGTCCCTGGGCTGCATTTTTTTCTCTTATTAGCTTTTAAATGCAATCTTTAAACTGAAGCCTGCAACAATCTCAGGAGTATCCCAATATTAGGCAGGCAGGGCATATCCTTCTAATTTCTGTGCTTACCATATCTCTGTTCGAAAATTATAAATGGTCGTCTTCTGGTAAAATCATCAGTCTGGGCCCTGTTTAATAAACATTACAAGTCTACAATTTTGTAGATAACTGACATATTTGTAAAAAAATCTTACAAGTGCTGTTTAATAAACCTTACAATTTGTAAAAATTCTACAAGTAAAAATTTTACAAATTGTAAAATTGTAAATGCTGGTTAATAAACGTTTACAATTGTAAAAAACGCCTGTAGATTTTTATGACAAGTTTGTAGCTACAAATATGTAATTGTAAGTTACAATTTTTACCCGACTACGGCAAAGCCAAAGGAGGGTTATGATTTTGACTGGCTATGTATGTATGTATGTATGTTTGTATGTATGTATGTGTGTATCTTCATCTGTTCCCTCATAGCTTCTAATCTACTTAACGGAACTCGATATATGAGGTATCGTTAGAACCGCCTTAACTTTCCGCTGAACATAGGCTACGTGACATGTCACAAAAAGCGATTTGGCGCCCTCTAGCGGACAAAAAGTAAGGCCCAAAAAATAAAAATGGAGATAAATACGCCGTGTTTGGTATCATTTGAAAGGGCCTCACTTGTACATTTCCAAAATATTGTTTAAATTTAAAATCACGCCCTCTAGCGGACAAAAAGCCAAGAGTAAAAAAAAAATAACACCAAAATTGTTTAAATAAAAAAAAGTAAAAAACTAAAACCCGACTACGACAAAAAAAAACGACGCTGAAAAAGTATGAAACAAGATTTTCAGGATAGAACAAAAAGAAAAGCCGTAGTCACACGTTATAGGTACCAACCTAAACACTTTAATACCGTGTGACTACGGCTTTTCTTTTTGTTCTATCCTGAAAAACAACACAACAACTCAACACAAGACAACACAACACAATGTATATTATTGTTTCGAAATAAATAACTTATGAACTTATGAACTTACTTATGAAAATCTTGTTTCATACTTTTTCAGCGTCGTTTTTTTTTGTCGTAGTAGGTTTTGGTTTTTTACTTTTTTTTACATAAAAATGTAAGTTTTGTTGAAGATTCTTAAATCGAGGGTAATTTCATAAATCTTATATATTTAGAACATTTAGGATTTGGTTTAACTTCTTTTATATTTGTTTGATTTATAAGAAAGGTCATGGGGCAGAATCTGACCCAGTTAACGATAGTCGTCCTACAAAAACCAAATTAGTTTTATATTGTTAAGTATTAACCTACAGTAAATTTAAGATGTTTTTTTTTTTTTAAACCATGGGAATAAAATGTTAAAGATGAATAAAAAATAGATGATAAATGTATGGATAAATCAATTTCAGTGAAGCATTCTGATAAATAAACAAAAGAAGCGCTCGCGTCAGCATCGTCTGCTACGCGGATGATACGCTGGTGCTGGCACAGGGGGGGTCGTACGAGGCGGCGGCCGAAACGATGACGCGCGGGGTTGCGATAGTCGTCGAGAGGATCCGGCAGCTGGGTCTCGAGGTGGCACTTCACAAGTCGGAGAGGCCATGGGCTTAAGGTAAGTGCTGCCGTCGGGATCCCAGCTAACGGTGGGAAGGGTTCCCATCGGCGTCGAGTGTACTTTGAAGTAGGTACTAGGGCTCGTCCTCGACAGCCGGTGGAACTTCGTGTAGCACTTCCGACGTTTGGCTCCCAGACTGGAGCGGGCCGGGGCTGCCTTCAGGTGGCTCTTACCCTATTTGGGGGGTCCAAACGCCTCCTGCCGGAGGCTTTATGCGGGGATCGTGCGGTTCATGGCCCTTTACGGGGCCCCGGTGTGGGCACGTGCTTTGTCGAAGCGGGCCGCCCACTACTTGAACGCGCCCCAAAAGGTGCTGGCCGTTTGGCTAGTTCGTGGGTACCTACCGCACGATCTCCCGCGAGGTGGCGAACCTCCTTGCCGGATTGCCGCCATGGGATCTGGAGGCGATAGTCCTCGCGCGCCTGCATGAATGGCGCGTGGAGGTGCTACACCGGGGGGTTACTCCGTTGCCGCGGCAAATTGCCACTCTGCGGACGGACCTCCGGTGTGATCTCATGGCGGCATGGAGACAGCGACTGTCGCAACCCCGTGCAGGGCACGCCATTATAGTGGCGGTAAGTCCCCTCTTTGAGGAGAGGCTAGAGAGGCGCCACGGCGCCCTCACCTTCCGTCTGACGCAGGTCCTCACCGGACACGGATGTTCTGGGAGGTACCTGCACCGAATCAGGAGGGGGGGAAACGCCCGGATACTACCACTGCGAGGATCGACCGGAGGACACGGTGGAGCACACTGTGGAGGTGTGCCCTGCTTGGGCAGAGCCCCGCCGTGTTCTCGTAGCGGCGATCGGCGGCGGCGACCTCTCGCGTCCGGCCCTGGTTTTTGTCTTGGGCCCGACATCAAGATCAAATAGATACGCCTGCGGCGTTTTTAAACGATACAATTATTTCTGTGGACATTGATCATGTCGAATAAAACTTTTTTACAAAAAATAAAACCGACTTCAACAAAAAATTAAACACAAAAACGTGAAAAATAAACTTAAGAAGATAAATCAGCTTCTGAAGTCGGTGACTTTTGTTTATTTGACTTCATGTTTTTGCCACCGACTTCAGAAGCTGATTTATCTTCTTAAGTTTATTTTTTACTTTTTTGTGTTTTATTTTTTGTTGAAGTCGGTTTTATTTTTTGTAAAAAAGTTTTTATTTTTCACTTTTTAATGGTTCACATTGTGCTTACCCCTTCACAACGTACCGGCGTGATGTTATGTTGAGATGGTGTAAACAATAGACAGACATGAGATTTCAGCAATCCCAGTCCATTTGCTATCATTTATTGAGGAGTTCCGTTGCCTATCTCCGAAGATCTTCATCAGATATTCACCAAATTGAAATGGAACCACTTTCAGAAAGTACTCTTCCAAAAATGGGGGAGAAATCGGTGAACATACATAAAAAAAATGCGTGTTGTACATATCTGCATACCCCCTCAGAGCATACAGGCGTTATGTTACGTCATGCTAATGTACATATTCAATAAACATCCAAGCGATTCCAGCAATTACGACAGATTTGCCGTCTATTTTTGAAGAGTTCCATTGTATATCTCCGAAGATCTGCATCAGATCTTCACCAAATTAAAATGGAACCACCTCAGGAGTATACTCTTTCAAATATAAAAAGAATTTTGAGAATCGGTCCACAAATGGGGGAGAAATCAGGTAACATACATAAAAAAAAAGCATCCTCCTTTTTTGAAGTCGGTTAAAAACTTAAAAACTCTTCTATACTTGTTTTCTTGTTTGTATGTTTTTTTTCAAATCATGTTTACTATCAAGAAACCAATAAAATGTACTAAGTCTTGTTATAATTAACATATTCACTGTTTTTTTATTTTTTAGATTAATGGTTTTTTCCCGGTATCTGCGTTAATGCAACATATATATTCGTAAACTAGAGACGTTTATCTAAACATCCTACCTATTTTTTTTTCTGTAGGCCCTGGGAAGTATTATAATATCTGTGCCCTGGGTATAGGTTCCATACTTTGTCGCCCAATGACCTTTGCCGAGTGGATGTAAGAGCTGCATTTCTCTTAAAATCGAATTTAAGATCATGTCCTATCTTCGTTATCAAATATTCGCCGGTATTTTTTTTTCATTAAACCTAAAATTTGACGATTCAAAAGTAAAGTTAAACAACCCTTTAAAAAAAAAATCACCTTTACCGTTCACTCATAATATTCATCATCACTATTTCAACCATTTTTTAAAGAATAACAATAAAATTTCTTCACATATTTAATTGAGGTACAAAATTGTAAGTTTCTGACACACGGTGAGTCCACCTGTCGAAATTTTTCTACAATTTACAAATATGTAAACTTGTAGTTACAATTAAGCGTTCAATAAAACAGTTTTCCCTACAAATTTGTAAATTGTCACGGGTCACCTGTAGAGAGAAAATGTTTATTAAACAGAAATATGTAGATTTGTAGCTACAAGTCTACAAATATGTCAGTTTTCCACCATGGTGAAATTGTAACTTGTAGTTTTTATTAAACAGAAACTTGTAGAATTGTAACTTGTAGCCTACAATTACAATTTGTAAGTTTTATTATACAGGGCCCTCTGGTTGGTTAGTTAAATTATTTCGAAATGTGTCGTTGTTCTACATAATTATTATTTTACCATCATACGTACCACATTTGTTGCAAATAAATAATTTTGACTTTGACTAAACGATTATGTTTTCCCAATAAGAATTATGATTCTAACAAGTTGCGTTATACTTGCGACTGCTCGAGTATAACGCAACTTGGTGCTCCACCGTGCTCGGGGCTGCAATGTCGGCCGCGATTAACCACAGGTGTGATTAATTTCACGTGTTTTATATCAACGATACCTTCATCTCAATAAAAGTATTAGGTTTTTGATTTGTAGCTTTGGTGAAGGTCCTTTAGCATGCTAATGCTCTAAGCATTTTAGCTTCATGTACTTACTCTGAGTAGCGGATAGATGGCGTTACTAGATAGCTTTCGTGTTGTATTGCTAGCTGTTACATTACATAAACATTTTGAAGGTAGCTTCGGAAGCTAGTGATATTTTTGGTTCTATTCATAAGTTTTAATATTTGCAAACTTAAACCTTTTTTGTTAATTATTACCATAGTACTAAGCTTAATATTCTAGATTAGTGGTTTAATACATAGTTAAGCTTAGACCAGGTATGAAGTTCCTTGTATCGATCGATAGATACTGTATACTTACTGAGAAAGTACAAGTAGGCGTAGGTATATAGCAGCGTTGACAGTAATTATCTTGATAACTAATGTTTATATTATAAGTGGTATGAAAATAGATGACCTTAAAAACTATTCCGATGACAGTACGAGTTCAAAAGAAACTAAAATAAATTGTGAACATTTTAAAATACACCAGTTTCCAGACAAAAACATTTAACTACGTAGGTATTTCGTTTGGACTGTGTCCAAAAATGATAAGATTTTTGCATTTGCGTGCGTTATTTCTTTTGGTTTAAATCCGGCCCCGACGCTTGTGAGTAGGTACTTAAGTGTGGAGTATTTTGATAATATTGCGATTGCGCACAGTACGTTGCACACTTCAGTTGTTCAGGCGCTTCACGGCTGAAAGCCAACAAAATAAAGGCCGACGATACCCGACCAGCAGCGGGTTTGGTGTACTTAGGTACTTATAGGTAGAGTTCATTAGATCACTTTATAAAGAACTTTTTAACCGACTTCCCAAAAAGGAGGAGGTTCTCAATTCGATTGGTATATATATATTTTTTTATGTATGTGCATCGATTACGCAGCGATATATGATCCGATTTACGTGATTCTTTTTTAGTTTGATGCGGAATAGTTGCCATTTGGTCCCATAAAAATTTAGCATGGTTTGGCCCCGTACTTTTCATTTTATTATAATTTATGAACATTTTTCGTTCGTTTTTTTATGTGTGTTCGCGAATAACTTCGTCGTTTATAAACCAATTTTGATACTTAATTCTTTTTTTATTGGAACGGAGACATTTCAAGGGTGGTACCATGATATGGAAACCAGATCCTGGTGATGGAATCCCAGAGAAATCGAGGGCAACCCTCAAACATAGCCACGTATTACGTGTTTCGTGCTTTTTCTGACGCTATACAAGTATAGGTTTCATAGTAAATATTTCTATAAGATACACAACTAAAAATGAAAAAATAAAAAACTTTTTTGCAAAAAAAACAACCAACCGTTTTTTTGCAAAAAAGTTTTTTCTATGCCTCATGGTGCTTATGCTGTTTATATAATTTCCCGGAGATTCCCAGAAAAACATTCAGAAAATTAGTCCATTCAACTAGTTATGGACTGTAGGCTGGCACAGGCTATCTCTTTGATTGTCTTCTTACAAACGGAATGTTACAGTATGACAACTTTAAGTTTACAGTTCAAGAAAATATGCATCGTTAAGTCAACTGCTACATTAACTTTAGTCCTGTGTTTCCCCGCCTGCGTAGATAAGTTGGTTGTAGTGTACTGGCATCCCATCATCCCAGCAGACATTCGCTCTACTCTGACTCCTGACACGTGCACATATCTGTCAGTACTAAGTACTAAATTAGCCTAAACTCGTGCTTGATACATTTCAACGAGTTTAGCCTAATAGCCTTCATTGTATTTTTAATACCTTGCAGCGTGTTGTCTCTTACATTAACCATCCACGAAGCAGTGATAGACCAGTAGGGTGACAGTCGAACTGCCAAGTCAAAGTCTCGAGTTCCAGTCCAAGACTATAATTTTTCGGATTCATGTGCGTATCAATTGTATTTATCACTTGCTTCGGTTAACGAAAATATCGTGAGGAAACGAGCATGCTTGAGAGATATTTCTTGATGGCATGCAAAGCTAAGTCAGAGACCTAGGGGTGGCATATAAGCTCTAACACCAGGTTAGACACTAACCACACGGTAAAGAAAGAGACCATCCACGAAAAAGAAAACTGCAGCCCACTTTGACCTCCTCCTGTTTTTAACAGGTTCAAAAGGAAAGTAGGTACGTAGCCACTATTTAAGTCAGACCAAATAGCTCTCAATTATATAAGTCGAGCCATAGTATTGCCTATTGTTAAGTTTTTCGTTTTTTATTTTGGTATTTGTAAAATATTTATTAGTTTATTCTATTTTTATATTTATGTATTAGTATCATGTGTTTTTTAGATATTTTGTACCCTACCACAATGTTGTCTTATTTAACCCTAAGGTTGACTGGTAGAGAATGCCTTGTGGCATTAAGTCCGCCTCGCCTATGTATCACTTTTGTGCATGGGCTAAAAAGTTATCTCTATCTATCAAATCATCCCGAACGACAGTAGTCGTTCGGGATGATTTGATGATATTGTGGTCGAAAAACCGTTCATGCAGGTGGGTTGGGGCTATAACTATCTCCAAAACTTAGTTACTGGGTAACACCTGTACACCTGGGTGTTACTAACAGACTAGTTTAGTCACCCGGAACGACTGTCAAAGATGCAAAGATAACAGGCAACGGATTATTCCTCCAAAAAGAGGAATGAATAGTCACCCTTGCACCGATCGACGTAGCATGCCAACCATCCCATTTCCAATTTAGCTGTGACACCTTCAATGTCTCTCTCGTATAACCGGTATAACCCACTAATTACTTTCAAATGAAACTGGAACACGATCCCGTCTAATGTTTACAGCCGGGAAATTAGGAAGTGCGTACCTTGGCACTGGGCGGCTGCAGGCCTGCCAACTATGTCGATCAGCTGAGCTGTGTCGAGATGCATCTCTACTAGCGAGCAAAGGACCACTGATGATCATTATGTAAAAGGCTGATGATCACAAAACTTCCACGGTTGCTCTGAAATATTACATCGTGGCTCGTTAGTACTGCGACATCGACTAGGTAAGTACATGGGGTGATCAACTGATCATTCATATTGCGTGGGAGGTGGTGTTTTTGTTCTATTGAATTGTTCACAGGTGATGATGCTGTTATGACTATTGTACCTACTATACTTAATAATATATTTTAATAAGTACAGTCACAGTGAAGCAAAATATCGATCTTTACTTCTTACGATGAGCTTAAACCCATCATCTGTTATTAATTCGCCAGTGGATCGTGGTAAACGACGTGGTTTCACCATACCGTAGTCATTAGACTACGTTTCTAAAGTCGTTAATGGCTGTGGTTTATTATAAAACGCGATATCTAAATCACTACATAGTATAAAATAAACTCACTTCCCGCTGTCTGTCCCTATGTATGCTTAAATCCTTAAAACTAAGCAACGGATTCTGATGCGGGTTTTTTTAATAGATAGAGTGATTCAAGATGAAGGTTATAATATCTTTTTCAACACACTTGCTCGTAAAGTGAGCCTTATTACATCGTTTTTAGGGCCATAAACCGAACTATAACTCACACGTGCATAATAATATTATACACTAGTGCATAATAGAATTATCACTACAAAGTTAAGTTAGTACCATATTGCAAATTATATGCGAGTAAACAGAGCATTTTCAATTTAACCGGGTAATACCGTTTGTTTTTTTTTTTAATTTTATTGGTTGAGTTATTGAGTTGCTATGTTCTTAAAAAAGTTTCGATACAAGAAAGATCGTGTTCAATAGTTTAAATGAAATATTGTACCTAGTGCTTGCTCATTTCATGCAACTTTGAATTTAAATAGATAAATTTAACTTGTACGTTTTTAATAAATGAAACTTTCACTTAAATAATATAACTTTAGTAGTATTATAAATAACTTTATTTTTTAAATAAATTAACCTCATTCTTTTAGTCTATGGTCGATCACCATTGTTACAGTATGACCATTTTAAGTTTGAATTTCATGGTGGCGCCACACTGGTCAAGAAATATGCATCGCTACGTCAAACTTAGTACATTTATTTTAGTTCCGTGTTTTCCCGCCTGCACAGATAAGTTGGTCGAACTGTAGATGCGCGCGCATAGGAAAACCGATAATTTTTTCCCGCTATTGTGAAAAAAAATTCAGAACTCGCGATGCCTTTTTAGTATTATTTTCTTCACAAGTGTGTTGAAAAACGTCGTATGATACACGTGTGTATTGATGATTACCGTCCTCGGCTATCTTAAGACCCTCACCTGACGGCTCGGGTCTCAATGGCGCCTCGGCGGTAATCACCAACATTACACACTTGTACCATAATGTACTATTTTGCACCCGTGCAAAGCCGGGGCGGGTCACTATGAAAATATAAATAACCTAGTTGCTACATGGCTAGCTTAAGCTAACTTTCGTGGCTAGTCTCTCTACTTACCTCTAATTTTCAGGTAAGTGATTCATTGTAACATTTGTTTTGCATGACATACAAAGAAGCACTTGCTTCACTTATGTACGTTACTATCATAAATAGTGGACGTACTTGTAAGTCGATTACAATAGGGATTATAACCAGATTACAATGTATGTTATCACAAGATGACACCATAATAACTATTGCATAATTAGCAATTCTCTCACTATTGTTGTAGAAATTACAATTTCTTAAGAACTATGAGTAAACTGTCTCACATAGGGTCATACTATTACGAAACTGTTATGTAAATAAACGCATAAGTATCTAGCATGCTGTTTACTCGGGATAGTTATAGTTCAATAATAATATCAATCAATATCTTGTGTGGAATATTACCAGATACTAAGTTATGGTACAAACATGACAGTCTTATGACTTTAATTTATGTTTTCCTCCTCTTTGTCGGCATCATACTGAGTTTTACGTTTACGGTGGTAAAAATATAACCATTCTGCAAGTTTGCTAGCAGAGTTTACTGCCAAGGGTCTTAAACAATGTGAACTGTAATCGGTTGCAAAGTTGGTCGGATGTCGTGTCTGTCTGTCTTTCTGAAAGTCCGTATCTCAAAAAGTTCTGAGCAGATCTTATTCAACTTTTCGCCAATATAAAGAATATCTCTCGGAAAACGTTTATGCAAGTATAATTAATGGACATGTGTTCTATATTAACTGAGCTTTTATCAAGGAAGTCGTAAAATCGACATCCGTGCGAAGCCGGAGCCGACAGAAGGATGTAACAGAAACAAATCGACATTTCACCTTCGACTTTAGGATGATAGCACATCGATGTCAATAGGCGTGGCGGCGGCGACAAGTTAGGTACCACAAGGTAGGAAGCATGTTATTGCCACCCTACGATGCCGAATAACTAAGCGATATATACCACTATTTACTTGATTACTGTACAAAACAGTGTACTTAGGTAAACAGAAGGTAGCGCACTGTGGGGCAATGTAGGCCTGTGGGCTACGTCAATGCAAGAAACAAGTAGACACTTGAGATTATTCCGCTGCGGAATTACAAACAAAGCTATGTTTAGACGCGGATTCTTGAGAAGATCACAGAGTTAAAAAATAAATATAAAGATGGGAAAATATATGAAAATACCAAGACCAACCCACATTTATGTTATAAAGTAACGACCCACCCCTACTTCGCACGGTTCATACAACTTGACAAAACATCGAGCTTTATTAAGTACTAGCGGACGTCCCGCGGTTTCACCCGCGTAGATCCCGTTCCCGTGGGAATACAGGGATAAAAAGTAGCCTATGTTACTCAGGGTGAATGTAGCTTTCCAAGGGTGAAAGAATTTTTGAAATCGGCCCAGTTCTTTTTGAGCCTATTCATTACAAACATACAGACATACAAAAATAGGTACAAATCGTTCCTCTTTATAATATTAGTGTAGATGTAGATGTAGATATTATGTTAGTTTAACATTATGTTGAATGGAGAGGGACTGAGGGAGAGGAAGACCAAGGAAACGATGTTTTTTTTGAGGATATGAAACAAAGCAGTAAATGATAGCGTGACGGTTGGTAGAGGAGAATGGAATAATAGTAACATAGGCCAAGAGAAGGACCAGAAAGATGATGATGTTTAGTGAAAATAATTTAGGTACACACCTTCCCGAAATATTGGATTGAAATAAATGATGCTGATCACACATATACGATATGAAGACTGGTATTTTAACAATAAAATAATAACAATAGGCAGTGATAGCCTAGTAGTGTGATCGTCGGACTATCAAGTCATAACTCTCAAGTTCGAACCCAAGACACGCAGCTTCAATTTTTCAGTGAAAGAAAAACATGAGGAAACCACAAACAACCGGCATGCCTGAGAGATATGTCTCGCCAGCCTGTAAAGCCAAGTCAGATCCAATGAGCGGTATAAAAACTCCGACACCAGCAGGGCTATTGCGTATCTTTTAATGACAGTGGGATAACGTACCTATAGTGTCTATCAAATAACTGTCAAATGGTGAGTTTTTAAGAAAAAAATGTACCAAACCATAACCAATTTACAGTTAATCTATGGACACTAGGTTAGCCGTTAGCCACTGTCATTATAAGATACGCAATAGCCCTACAGGTTCGGCACTAACCACACGAAAGAGAAAGAAATATTAAAAGTCTCGTCAGTGTTTATTAGTAAGGGCACGGAACAAGGGGTAGATGTTTACCTTTCATACTGACAGTTGCTAAGCCGTCTACAACGACATCAATGAACTAATCTTGTTTATTGACTCACTTTCATAAATGCACATTAAAATATGTCACGATTATAATAATAGGTTCTTATTATTTATATTTATTCATAGTCTCACAGATTATACCTAGTTATATACTGAAGACTAAGGTATTATAAACTGGGTTATAGGTTGACAAACCTAGAATAGTATAGGTACCTAAGTGGTGCAAAGACACGAACGGCTGAAAGCTTGGCTAACTCTCCTTACTTAGACTTGGACGCAAAGTTGAAGCATAAAGGTTGAAGTACCTATAATTATAATATGTAATTTGACTGACAAATATACAATGCCTTTCATAGTTTATTTGGAAATTCAAATGAAATAATGTAATACCTATTCAAATTGGTTAGCTACTGTGAGTGGTAAATTGACCAGCAACTTGTCGCGATCGTCAATAAATATATATCTTTCTGCCAATTTACATTCAACTGCTGGATTTATTGACAATATCAATTTAGTAGGCAATCTGGATACTTGAAAGACAAATAAATCCAAATAATTTAGTTGCGTATATTAGCCATCAATCGCCTATTCCAAATTGGGTTCGAAGCGAACTCGCCATATTTTTTCAGGCGCTTAGAAATAGCGATAATTGAAAAAGAGCTCGTCTGAAACTATGCAATGCCTACATAAGTAGATGGGCATTGCTAGCAGCTGATCGCTGCTCCATGGAACTTAGTAATAGCCGGGATTTCTCCTTATTAGAGTCTGAGTTTTACCCAAAATAATTAGAAAACCACGTGATCATTGATAGACAGAATATTGTGCTGTAGATGGGTGAATCTTGAGAGGCTAATTTTACGTTGTCCGAGGAAAAAAAAAAGTAGGTACCTAAGTAAGTACCCGTAGTTTTTAAATTAGAAACTTATTTTTTTTATGCCACTATAATGTATGATCTAACTGAGGCACGATAGTTTTTGTGTTTAATTTGGTACTAAATAGTCGAAAAAAAATCCAAAAGGCCTAAAAATTGATACCCCTGGCCCTGGCGCGTCCGCAGCAAATTTCGCAGACAATATACTAACAAAACCCTTACATAAGAACGTAAACAAAATAAACAAAGCGGTGTAATCGCTACCAAGTACCAGGCTTGTTGTTGATATATAAAAAAAAATACGCCATGTGTATATTTATGATAGTTTTATTAAGAACTAGCTGTGCCCGCGACTTCGTTCGCGTGGTTGTCGAGAACTAAAATGCGTCGCTTAGACAAAATTACATTAAATCATTGCCCTGCGTTAACCTACTGACGCTGTAGAAAATAAGAAGAGTGTAATGCAAAGCACTGACTATGTCTAATACTAAAGTTTAGATGGATGGATGTTTGTTAATTCACCACGTCAGAACGGCCGAACGGATCTTGATGAAATTTGAAACAGAGTAGAAGACTGACACTCCCTTCCGCTCTGCCCAGAGCGGGTGGGGTTCTACTGACCAAAAAGCACCCATGTTCCTTCTTAGCCCTTCTGCCGAGGGCGCGGTATCTCTTTCGAACAACCCGCTGCCCCGACGGGACCCTCAGCCCCGACGGGTATTTCAGGTAGCCTGACTTGAGTCTAACAAAATTTGCACTTTATAACTTAATATTTCACAAACGAATTCCATAATCTAAAAGTGTTTGAGCAAACAAACAATCTTTTTCAAAGACCTATCTAACGACACCCCACACTATGGGCTTCGCAAGAAAAAAAAACATGACATGGCGAAAGTATAAGGGTTCCTTGTTGACTACGGAACCCAATTTTATACTGTGTAGGTAATTGGTCAATTTTTATTTGATGACTATTCACCGAACATATTTTTAATTAACACCGCGGTTCAGAAAATGGCATCAAATGAACAACGCCATCTATCGAAGACGAAGATAAACTGCTAAAATTCAATTCATGGAAAGCGATCAATCACACTACAGGGTTTAAGCTATGTAGACTTTGAAAGCAGTGTCATTTAGACCACCTACAAACAGAGTACCTTTAGCTATCATAACTTTTTTAAATCTTTTGAAGTCATTTATTAATTAGTACCACATTCGTTTAATAGATGTCGTTGCATGTCTCATTCTTGATCAGAATTAGAGTTCTTCTTGTAAACTATAAATTCAAATATCTTGATAGAGAGCACCGATTACGATGAAACAAAAACTAAGTAATACCCCAAGTTACGCACAATATTTATGTATAAAAGTTCCCTACATTAATTTCGTAAATTTTACATGATGCTTAGTCATCGAAACAGACAAACAGATAAACAGACAAACAGACAAAAATTCCAAAAATGATGGAAATGAGTTCTGTTGGTTATACTACGACACCCTGACAATTCCTTTTTTAAATATTTTCAATGTACAAAAATATTTTTTCTACAGATTTATTATATTATAGATTATAATATAAAGTTTGTCCGAGACTAATCAGTAATTCCCGTGGCGCGTCACTAAACTTCGTGTAGAATTTTCTAGAAGACTGTCTCCGCGCCGTGGCATGAGTGCTGCTAGAGCAGGACGAAATTACGAAGGTTAAATGTTTGATTCCCCTGGTTTTGTTTCACTACCTCGTTGATTCCGTCGTTCCTCGTTGTTGAATCTTTAAAACTCAAATTGCATTTATAAACGTGATCAGGGGATCACGTTTATAAATGCAATTTGAGTTTTAAAGATTTGTTGTCGGATGCAGGGACCGAAAACCTTTATAAATTACGGTACAGGTATTGAAGAATTTTGGTTATTTTTCAGACTTAGGTTACCGCTAACTGGGTAACCAGACCGAAGAAAAATGTAACCAGTTCAGGTTACCGTTTTAATACCGGCTACCTAAAAATGACCTTGATTACGAGAAAAAAGTTCGCGTTCGCCTAAGTTCGTGTGTCGGCCCTACTCTTTGTCACACACACAGGCGATGCGCGCCCTTTGAATATTGCCGACGGCACGTGTAAGATAGGGGTAATTTTTATTTCGGTAACCGGTATTAATATTGGTTAAGTATTCAATTTAATACTAAAGGTAACCTTTAAAATTACCTGTAAAAGAAAAAAAGGTTGTTACCGAAAAAATACCCGTATTGATCATACCGGTTTCGGTCCCTGGTCGGATGTAAATGGAACAGCTTTAATGATCATTAGTACTAACTAGTATTATATAAAAATATAATAAAACTTGATTTTCTTACATAATCTTGTTCTGATTTTGATTCCCTTGTCTTCGAAAAAATTAAAATGCTATTGCTATTGGGAACCATCCGGCCAAAAGTGATGCCTATTCGTTAAATATGTTTATAATAAAGTAAAATTTTATGTTACATTGTTACTTATAATAAAGAATCTGTTTATATAAATTTCGCCAAGGGAATCAACTGAATATGCCGAATCTCAAGATTCACCCAGATACTAATTGGGTCTTGTTGGCGTTGCCCCTCACGACCTAGTTTTAGCAAGCGCTTCTGGAAACAGGCAAGACCTTATCTTGCCCCGAACACAAATCGGTCAAGGCTTTCACTTGGATTCGTCTTTATCGACCCTCGTAGTTTTCAATGCTGAATCATAGTGTTTAGTTAGGGTGTGACGTGCTGTTGATAGAGTTGGGAGAGCAGTGGTGGCCCAGTGGTGGCGGCCCCGACTTACGATCAGTTGGTCGTGGGTTCGAACCCAGGCAGGCGCATTACTTTGTGTAATTTATTTCATCACCACTGCTCTCAAAACGGTGAAGGAAAACATCGTGAGGAAACCGGCATATCTTAGAACCAAAAATTCGAAGATATGCGACATCTACCAATCCGCACTGGGCCCGCGTGGTGGATTATAGCCCATCCTTCTCTTAGAGAGGAGGCCTGAGTCCCTGCAGTGGGAACATTATAGGCTGATGATGATGATGATGATGTGCTGTTGATAGAAAATGAGTGCTCAGTCACACCATCTCCGCATTGGTACTTTAACAAATATGGGTAACATTTCACAAAATGGAAGATCGTGGAAAACTGAAAGCAGTTTCTTCATGCATATTACGATATTAGCAGGCCAATGGTTTTGTAAATGAGTTCTTCTGCCTGACAACTACGAACTACTTTATTATCGCCTTTTGAGACTCTATCAGCAACATGCTCCACAGTTCGAATTCCCACTTCTGGGTATTGGGCTCTCTTTTCTGGTGTCAATCTCCACGTTCCTGTGCCAGCCCCATCCAGGTGTTTCCCCCAATATATGGCTACTATATAATACGAGTATAGTCAACCCATCTCCGCAACTCTATCTAAAACCTACTGTATTTAGTGACTCATTCTCTAATCAATGAGAACTACACAATATTGATAATTATAACAGATCAGACATTAAGAGGCGGTGTCGTATGTCGTGGGGGTGCGTGAGCGGGAGGCGTGCGGTCAACCGCAGTTCTCAGGTTCGAGTCTCGGCCGATGCAACTTCATTACAATCACTCGTATTTTATTGCGGCTTTGCATTACTGAATTGTTTTCAGTTATTAGGTACTATTGTGAATTTTATTTGATTTTGAATATTATAATAAATATATTTTGCTTGAAAGAACTGCAATTATCCATCCATACATATTACATTCTCACAACATTTTTTTTTTATATTAAGTAGGTAGTAACTTTCCAAAAAAGTTCTCCCCTAAATGTGGAGGTGTATTTTTTGCAAGTACACAGTTACAGACGCACTCAAAACATGGTGCTGGTCGATACATTGAATACCCCATGCATGATAAGGCTAGTTGTCAGATTTTCGGGCCACTGACTACTAAACGACTGTCAAAGATCTATAATTGACAGCCGGCACCAACGGCTTATCGTGCTTTCCGAGGTACAAAGGAAAGTTCTATATAATGGGTGGTCAATGTGGACACCTATCTCATACGACCCTCTGGCTTGAAACCCGTTAAATCCACGGATCTATCTAGGCAAGGGTGGCTAAATCTGAAGATCGACAACATCGGCTGTAATTATTTAGTTCCTCGATCGAACACAACAAACCAGTGAAAATATTGAAATCCGCTGCTGGTTACCTATTTATTGGAAATTAGCCTCTCCAAAAGTTCGTGATTAAAGCGTTAAATTTACTACTAGACTACTTATTACTCAGCTTTCACTTTGCCATGTTGCTATATTATCAATTCATAATTTATATGTTTTGCAATTTTCTTTATCTTTCGCGGCACAGCTAAAGAGCTCTTGGAAGGAATTGGGGGAGGCCTTTGCCCAGCAGTGGGACAGTGCAGGCTATTAAAAAAAAACTTTATTATTTGTCGCCTTGCACTAGCACCTTTTTTTACACAAAACAAAACAGTAGAATCAATGTACTTTCCCTTATGTTACAAGTGCCTACCGTCAAAATAGCCTAAGTTTGTCCACAAGCTAGCTAAGACTTCAAGTTAAAGCCGGGTTTCACTTCACACCTCCCTGATATATTGTCCAGCGGTCGTTGGTGTGCAACTGGCCAATATTTGCACAGACGCATGTTATTTGTCCGCTGTGCAGATAGCGAACGGCTTGCTGATTGTTCTTGGGATTAGCATAGCATTCAACTGTTTTTCAGGAATGCGAGGTAGGTTCCTACACGTCTTCTATTGCTACCCAGGTCTCTTAGCAAAATGAAATAAATAGCTGTTTTTTACTTTGAGATAAGACCTACTTCGGCTTCTAAAATACTATGTTCGTGAAAACGTAAAACGCTAATCAGTATAGTACTTACGTGAAATTCAGTTTTAAAAGTTGCTGCATGTAAACATACTGGTGCTCGTGGCTGTACAAGAGGTGTACGTGTACCACACTGTGTGTGGGTTTTTAAAAACAGTGTGAAAACCCTTGTCTGTTTTGCACTTGAACCTAAATCTAAACCACTTGATAGGACTCGAACAGTTTGTAGACGCCATATTTCTTGAAGAAGGTTTTCGTGTACACTACCAGCCATGCAAAGCCGGGGCACAAGCTAGTGGTAGTGTTAAACAAATAAGAGCACAGTACCTATATTGGAGAGTAATTGTGAGATATTTACCTTTGCATCATCATTATATAGAGTGACACATTTTTGATATTGGTTTTATCAAACTGACGCAATCTAAGGTGATCGTAGAGGTTGTAGGTATCTATTTAATGTTTACTACATTACGTATTTCACTTTAGATATCAACTAGGTAAATACACTGATCATGTGGTCAATAGTCTGCCCAGCGTGCAGCATGAGGTGATTTTGTTTTATAATTACAGAAATATATTAAACGCATTGCTTTGTTGGGACATTTAGAGGATTTAAATAGTACTTGCTAAATAGGTACTCATCATCATCATCATCATTCATATCTTGTCCTTACTCCAATTCTTTGGGGTCGGAGCAGCATGTCTTTTTCTTTATAAGCTACCTATAGGTATAACCTGATAAAAGGAAAGTCAAATTGGTACGAGCAAATTTTGAACTGGGGAAACCGCGGCTTTGTACCCGTGGTCCCTCTCGTAGTCCCTTGAAGGGACCACGGGCACAAAAGTACCCGTGGTCCCTTTTTCAGATATAACCATACCAAATTAAGAAGGCGATCAGTCACAAACTACCAGGAGGGCGGAAGCATCGGGAATAATGTAGCTTCCCGTTAAGGGGGGGGGGGGGGGGTTATATTTTTATTTTATTTTAAACAAAAATCAAATGCAACAGCGCGCAAGCGGGGGAGGAGCAGAGGGGTAAAGGGGGTGAGGGGAGGGGGAGAGGGGTTACTTCACCCCATGAAACCAATCAGTGCTACTTCACCCTTCACCCCCCCGTGACCTAACTTCGCACCCGTTGGAGCTAGGAAGCCGAGTTTGGGCTCGTTTAAAAGGGCTTCAAGAGTTATTTTATCTGGCTCCAACAGAATCCTTAAATTTGGCACCACACACGAGCATTGCTCATCAATTTGTTCCCATTATAACGACTGTTTGTCGTCAAATTTTTTTATCGTTTAGTGACTATCGGACTAGCTGTTCCCACTGGATCGCGACGACATTTTACGGCGGTGGCTTTGTCGTTTGCACATCAGTAAGCTACAACTAATTTCGTGACAATTCGCATCACCCCGCCGTTTCAGCTGAGGCGCGAGGGGCGCGCGGGCGCGAGTGCGAATGACAGTCAGACAGATAGTCGCAACAACGACACATGATTTGCCGTCACGATTTAGTCGTAACAATTTTTTATCATTTAACGACTGTCTTGCTAGAAAATAAAAATATAACTCCCCCCCCCCTCTTAACGGGAAGCTACATTATTCCCGATGCTTCTGCCCTCCTAGTAGTTTGAGACTGATCGCCTTCTTAATTTGGTATGGTTATATCTGAAAAAGGGACCACGGGTACAAAGCCGAAACCGCTCTTACGGATGTTTCAATGGAGTGTCGAGTCCACAATTTATTCTTCGGTGTTTTAGGGTGCACAATAAAAACTTTTTAACAAAAAATAAAACCGACTTCAAAAAAAAAACACGAAAAAGTGAAAAATAATCTTTAGAAGAAAAATCAGTTTCTGAAGTCGGTGCCTTTGTTTGTTTGATTTAAGTTTAATATCAGTCATCAGTCAAAGCATTTAAAATGATCTATTTTTATATTACGTACTGAAATACTTTTCATTAACTGAACGCTAAATAAGTTCAAACTAAAAATGGCACGTGGACGTGGTCATACTCACGTAGACCACGTACGATCGACTGTGATGACTTGATCAGACTTTGTTGCGCCAACATAAGTCGTACATACAAGTATAGCTGCCATGAATACGTTTCAAGAATAATATCACGTGATTATACACACACAGACACACCTACTCCCCGTGCCTCTCAAACGTAGTCTGACTCATAAAGGGATGTATTTTTACCATCTTCAAGTACTCTGACGTCAGGAAAACGTTCCAGACTGCATCTCATAACCATCAATAAATTGATGTCAGTCAATTTTAGATGCATGTAAAAAGCGTGTGCCAAATTGTCGCGCATGCGCGGTGCCGCCCGCCCGACGCACCCACTTACTCCGGCGCACCCGCCCTGCATCGTGCGACCCACTATTTATAGATAAATGTGACATTGTTTTATTTGTCACAAGTAGTCACAACTCACAGGCAGGCATAATCACACTAGTACTTTTCCATGCGAAAACCGTTAACCCCAGCGCGATAAGTGAGAGAGTGCAAGCTCGAGTGTCGTAGCGCGCCTTATTTCATTAAAATAACATATCCTAGTTTTTATTATGAAAGTGACTGACTGACTGGACTGACTGCCAGTCATTTCTAGAACCTTTGATTTATGTTCTCGAACTTGCACTATAGTTGTCGAGACAAGGTCCATTTGTACAATACATCTCAAATAAGAAGTCACAATGTAAATGTTGGGAATCAATGTAAGTAAACATATTATGATGTGTTTATTGTTGTGCGGGGTGCGGGCGGGTCCTCCCCTAGGGGAGGTAGTCCTGTGCGCGCGCCGCCGAGCGCATCCTGCCGCGCGCCGCCGCCGCTCTCCCGCGCACGCCAGCTATCGGTCGTGCACTCTCACATACTTGCTGATAGGTGCTGGATTTATTTATACCCAGTTATATTGTGATGACGATTGTGCTTGTGTGAGTGATTTGCCATGAAATGGATCTACGGGTGAGCGATTTGTTTATGTTTATTTTTGTGTTGACAGGTACTAGGTACGTGCTAGTTATGATAACTTCGAGATAAGTTTATTGCGCAAACGTTTTACATAATTTGTTAATTAGTATATTCTGATTATAACATTAATTAAACGTGCCAGATTATTTATTTATAAATAAAATTATTTACAAATATAAGTAGTTTTGCCACATCGAAATTTAAATGATAACAGCAGGAAAAAAAGTCGGAATGACGAAAACAAAACTATTGATTCAATGTTGGGAAAACCCTTGTGACTATTGGGATGGTTTCCCTCTTTAAAAGACATAATTTTGTTGTATTTATCTACGTCATAAATGTATGACAATGTAGCCACATACATGTGTAGGTACTTAAGTATGTTTCTATACGCATCATCATCTAGCCTTATTCCAACCATGTTCTGGGCGACTTCTAGTCTAACCGGTGCAGCTAAATACCAATATTTTACATGTACCGACCGCCTATCTGACCTCCACAGCCCAATAAGTATTGGGTAATATTTTACCCTTTGTGCATAGGTAATACTGGTTGTCAAACTTTCGGACCATTGTCTACCTGTGACAACAGATTTTCATCAAATGACATAAGTATGGGACCAACGGCTGTATGTAAAAGTTTATAGCTAGGCACTCATAGGACACTCGAACCACTCATTCGTCTTTCCCTCGTCTCATCATCAGCCTATAATGTTCCCACTGCAGGGACTCAGACCTCTCTAGGAGAGGGATGGGCTATAATCTACCACGCGGGCCCAGTGCGGATTGGTAAATGTCACATGTCTTCGAATGTTTTGGTTCTAAGACATGCCGGTTTCCTCACGATGTTTTCCTTCACCGTTTTGAAAGCAGCGGTAATGAAATAAATTACACAAAGTAATGCGCCTGACTGGGTTCGAACCTACGACTCACTGTTCGTAAGTCGTTGCCGCCACCACTGGGCCACCACTGCTCTCTCTCCACATCTTCCCTCGTCTGCTTTGCTGGAATTAACTGAATTGATTTAATAATATAGCAGAACTCATTCTTCATTCAATAAAATCTACTGACTATAATAAAGTGAAAAATATCTAATCTATACTAATATTATAAAGCTGAAGAGTTTGTTTGTTTGTTTGTTTGTTTGAACGCGGTAAACTCAGGAACTGCTGGTTGGAATTGAAAAATTCTTTTTGTGTTGGATAGTCCATTTATCGAGGAAGGCTATAGGCTATATAACATCACGCTACGGCTAATAGGAGCGGAGCATACATGAAAAATGTTACAAAAACGGGAAAGGGTATTTTCTTTTTGAGAGCTTCCGCTGCGTGCGCTGCGAAAACGGTTCAAGTTACGCAAATATCATCTATGAAGGAATTGTTCCTCTTTAAAAGTTCTAAAAAAAAGTCCGCGACAGCATATATCTATCTTTTAAGATTGACTCACTGTAACCTTTTTTTACTGTTAAACTGTTAGGTTAAAAAGAATTATTTTTTGCGAAGCTTATTTAACCCATATGGTATTAATCTATATCTAAATAAATGTGTTTGTTAGAACGGAAATTTAATATAGAATATTTGTGCCCTTTACTCTATACAGTTTAAACAAATATCTTAGAAGATATCGCAATGTAAAAACATCCGCGCGGCAAAATAATTCGCGCGTCGCAATGTAGGTACGGCCTACGGGGGATTCTGGCTGGCCTCCGGGAAATTCAAAGTCAAAATATTTACTGCATCATAATGTTTACAAGTACAGTGTTATAGTATATTAAACAGTAAAATATACCTATAGTAATTCACACTTTAATATAATCCAAGCTAATCTAAAATCTAAACCATCTAAACTATTTTAATAAAGAGGAAAGATAAGATTTTTTGTTTGTTACGATTTAGCTTAATTAATGTCGGATAGTCGATAGGTATATCGAGACAGGTTATAGCTATATTTATATGACGCAGACGAAGTTGCGTGGGTCAGCTAGTAGAAGTAATAAACTGTAAGATAAAATTGTTTACCAAACAAACAGTTAGGCGCCTTATTTCTATTGGTCATAATATCATTAGAGTGCGTAAACTAACGACTTAGCGATAACATATTTTGTATGACGAAGACATTCTATTTATCTTAATTATTCTACTAACCACGCATCGATACTTACTTTGGTAATATTAATAACGGATTAACGGCTAAAGCAGTGGTGTGATCGTCGGATTACCAAGTCATAAGTCTCGGGACCTTCTGATTTTTCTGGTTCATTTGCAAATTGTGTAATTATCACTTACTAGCTGATGCCCGCGGCTTCACCCGCGTGGATGTCGTTCAAATTATATACTAAAACCTTCCTCTTGAATCACTCTATCTACTAAAAAAAACCGCATCAAAATCCGTTGCGTAGTTTTAAAGATTTAAGCATACAGACAAACAGACAAAAATAGCGACTTTGTTTTATACTATGTAATAATAAAGGATTCACTTCCTTCGCTGAAGGAAAATATCGTGAGTAAAACCAACATACCGGAGAGATATTTCTCGTTGACCTGTAAAGCCAAGTCCCATGCGCGACAAAAAATCAAGTTTGGAACAACCAACGCGATAAAGAAGAATAAAGGTTTGTCACTTACCCGGTCGATGGCAAAGGCTTGTCTTCACTACATATTATAAAAAAAAGCTCTCCGCCGCGTCGTCTGTCTGTTCGCGATAAACTCAAAAACTACTGTATCGATTTTCATGCTGTTTTCATCAACGGATAGAAAGGTTCTCGAGAAAGGTTTAAGTATATAATTTTGTTCGAAATTCAACCCCAAAAGGAGTTAAGAAAGGGGATGAAAGTTTGTTGTTTGCATATTTAAAGAAGGAACGAGCATTCAACAATGTGCATAGTTACACTCATTTATCGCAAGTTTTTAAGACTTTTTCAGGGGTTTTGAACTTGAAAAGAGTCACGGTTAAGGTGAATTCTTCAGGATAGCTCAACCCTTGCAGTTCATATAACTTCCTTAAATGCCTTTTTCATCAAGGAACCTTTATGAACCGAGAGGTTTGTATTGGTGATTTTAATCATTTCCTATTACTCAGTAAAGTCACATTTGTTACGGTCACGAATCTTATTGCGCATTGGGAATTTGCTAAAAAACGAAAATAAACGAATTATGCGGGCTACCCTAGGTTTGAACCCACAGCCTTGTACTTGTAGATGACAGTTTATAGAAGCAGCATCATGTCATATGCCGTCACGGCACACGAGGTGGGTTTACTGCTAATGCGCGAACAGATGTTTCACATCAAAAATGTTATGGTTCAAGTAATTAGGGTGTTGTTTGAACAACAGATATCAGTCAACAGGTGCAAGATTATATTGTTGTCAAAACATTGTTGATTAGTAGAGGCAGATATTATGTAGAGGTAAGTACTTGTTTATGTTGAGATAGACCGGTGCAGGGCGGTGCAATCGAGAAATGTATGAAAATATCGCATTTAAAATGCTATTATGAAAGCGTTACGTGAATGGGGTGTTGGCTATCTAGAAATATGCATAGGGTAAAACCTTCAAAATATTAAAGGGTTAAGCAGAGGTATATTCAATGGTACACCGACAGTCTCATGTAGTTAATAGGAGACGAGCCTTTTGCTATCAACGAGAAAATTAAAATCCAGTGTTGCTATTGAGAAATTCCAAAACCCAATAACACTTTGCCCAACCCGGGAATTGAACCCAGTCTCAGCAGTCGCGCTTGTGCCCTAGACCAAAAAGGTAGTCATAATAAAATTATGCAATATATATACATATTTACCTAAAGAGTCTATGTACCTAAGCATCTGGGTATATACACTGTCGTTTCTCCTCAAAATGTAATGTTGACCAGTAAGTGGCAGATGTGGCACATTATACTGTTGTTGGTAGCCCTTAAGAGCTGGAACCTGAAGAAAGCCAGAATACATCGGAACGCAGACGTCACTCAATCACTCGAATTCTTACTACACAAATAAACTTGCTTGTAAGTGCTTCCGATTGAATGCACCAAGCGAATACTAACCGCTCTGCCAGTTTTCCGTCTACGGAGTCGAGGAAAAATGACCAAGATAATATAATGAGATATTATAATTAGTCATTATCTTTAAATGTCGTGTTAAGGGTCGACGTCTAGTATAACCGGATGCAGCTGAATACTAGAATTTTACATGGAGCGACTACCTATCTGACCTCCACAACCTAGTTAGCACTGGGTAATACGATACCCCTTGGTAAGAGTGGCTGTCTAACTTTCGGGCCACTGCTATACCTGTAAAGACTTTCAAAGATGTGAATGACAGACGAGGCCAACGGCTTAACGTGCTTCCCGAGGCACGGAGGAAACTTGGTATGCAATGGCTGGTCAAGTGGTCATACCCATCTACAGACCAATCTAGGCAATCACTGCTTAACCTATAGATTTATCCGAGCGACAGTTATTATTAAGCCACGAAATGTCGTGTCTATGATGTGTAAAATAACCTGTAACTCAAAGTAGCAAAGATGATCTCGTGTTATCTGCTTGTCCTACTCATTAGCGCATGGAACACGACCTGACACCAACCTGACCTCGGAGCACAAAACACGATGAGATTTACCTTATTATTCCACCCAAGACAACGCCTTGTTATTCTAAGAGAAAGCCCACACTGTCCCCAGTAATTCCAGAAATACTGGACTGGCTACAACTTAGATATATCTACCGGGAAATGTAAAATACAGCGAAATGGAACTTGTATCAGGATGCATTTTAATAGGACGCATTCCTTTGGTTTCTGCAGAAATGGTTGTGTATTCTGAACGTATATCGTTTTAAACATGTGAAGTGCGGGAATATCTTATTCGTTACTAGCTGACTAGCTGTGCCTTGATTTGCATTGCACTTTTTTTCTACATAGGTACCTGCGGGTGGGGGTAGGAGAGTGAAAATCACTTTACGACCTATTGTCATGCCTATCAAATACAAAAAAAAAAACATAAAAAATCGGTCGGACCGTTTCGGAGGAGTGCGACACAAACACCGTGACACGAGATGTTAATATATTAGAATACCTATTTAAACTAAACGTAGTTAGACTACGTGCTGATTTCGTCTTTGATAAGGCATCTGATCTATCATTACCAATACTGCAAAACGATTATATCAGTTAATGTTTATTTTTTCGCGAAATCCAAACTTATCTTTCGACAATCATATCCTTCACTGAGGATTAAAAAAATACGAATCGTCTGTATATATCTGTCTCAAGGTTTTACAAAAATATATATTTTATTGATGTTTTATGCAAATTCACTGGGTTTTATTATTCATGCACTTGTCGCATTCACTTTGCTACTCGAGTACTCGCCAGTTTCTATGGAATGGGTGCTGTTATGCCGTATAAGGGTTCGTAAAGCCGGCTGGGTGGTTATGTCCGGTATTGGGAGCACTCGTTATTGCCATAAGCGTCCAAATTATCTGTGGTGACATTAAGTTCGTGCCTCCAAGTGCTCGGTGCTGATCGCACTTGCAGATAGCATTTAATTACGATACATGATAGTACTGCTATTGACTACCATATTTGTACAATTTAGCTTTTGTAAGTACAGTAACCACAGTACCTTTGGATGTTATGACCAAATCGTAGGACAGTTCTAACACGGTACAGTGCGATCAAATTATCTTGGCAGGTCTGAACATAGGCTCTGCGAACTTTTACGCATGTAAACTTGTGAAGAAAACTGTTATTGCCAGATAAACCAATACTTAAACGATCAGAAAATATCTAATTTAAACAGTGAGAAATACAAATAAAATAAATTTCATAACACTTTAATACATTAGTTGTAACAAAATGACCTGCACGAAGTTCGGACCTGCCAAGATAATTTGATCGCACTGTAATATTGTTCTAATGCCGCCCATGGCCGTCTGACTTGGCGAGAAATCTCTCAGGCATGCTGGTTTTATCGCAATGTTTTCTTTCACCAAAGCAAGTAATGCGCACAATAATCCGATAAAAAAATCTGAGTTCTTGGTTTCGTGCTTGTGACCTATGCAGCTATATTTCCAATTATTCATGAAGTCAGACAAATTATGCAATACGCATATGTATCCGAAAACTCAGAGTCTTAGGTTTGAACTTGAATATATGTAGCTATGTTTAGCTATGTATTCGCTTTCAAAGGAGCTGTGCGGAAGCATTTCTTAAAATCGGACTGAATTACTTACTCATAATGTGTGGTAGTCATGGTAATTATTTTATGGTTTGGTTTCTCGTTTTGTGAACTATTTGTATGTATTATAATATATATTAGTTTATTTAATTCCATCTTTATATATTATGTATTAGTATGTACGATTTATGTAGGTATATTAATTTATGTTAACAAAATAGTATTCTCCTAATTTATTTATTTTTGTACTCTACCACAATGACATAGTATGACAATGATGTCCTATTTGACCCTAAGATTGACTGGTAGAGAATGCCTTGTGGCATTAAGTCCGCATATGTACCACGTTTGTGCATGAAGTTTAAATAAATATAATCTTAGAACCTAGAATGAATACGTATCTATTTCAATTGACTGAAATCTGTCTTTCTTCTAGGGATGCGCGTATGTTACGTTTTCAATTCACGATAAGACACAAATACATAAAAAATAAAACCTATTGTTTGACTTTTACGACGTTGTTCATACATTTCGATATCTATTTTATTGTTGACATTATTCGTTTACGTACTCATACATGTCTTACGTTTAATCTGAGATCGACCATGCGTCTGTTAACCACACAACATAAGGTCAATATGTGGTGAATACTCTGAAGGACTTTCAATAAAACACCTATTGGAGGTACTAACATAAGGAACGTTTCGTTAGTTACAATTAGTTATAAATAGAAAAAAATAAAAAAATAAAACTTTACAGAGATAATTGGGAGTATTGAGACCAGCACAGCTATTCACAAACAATCTAATCGAAAGCGAATCGTATAATTATGTCGTATTTCTATCTTTTTATTAGGGTTCCGTACCTCAAAAGGATCGAGGTACAGGATCGACATAATTATTCAATTCGATTTCGATTCGATTGTTTGTGAATGGCTGCTCTATCCAGCTTGGTATACCAATACCGAATAATACCAATAGGTTTACTAAATATTCGTTCGTCTTCCAAACTTACCATGATTACATTCTACGAACCTTGCACCTGTAGAGAAACAAGACAAATGATTGTATTCAGTGATGATGTTACTTTTGACGCGTCTGGCTGTCTCTTCAAACGAGATTTTTGGCGCTAACCCCTTATTCAATAGGAATTTTCACGTAAGTAGTATCACGTAACAAATTCCACACTGAAATGATTATGTTCGAACGTTCTCGAGGGTGTGGCTTAGTTCCGGATGATTCGAGAGAATGTACTGTCAATTTATGATCATTAGTCAAGTGACCGCAACTTCTTATACTGGTGAAAATGTAAGATTCGATGCAATTTAATCTGTTGTCAAATCTCGTGACAACATTGAGCTTGGAAGTTATCTTGGTCAACCAATCACAATGGCTACCATGAGATCTGACAGCAGATTAACCGGCTGTCACAAACCGGAGGTACTGGTTAAGTAGCAATAGTTTGACAACATACCATAATACCGGGCTATATAGAGTAGCATAGTTCAAACACATTTCATCAGTTAAGTGTCTCATTCTTTTTGTCATAAACATGGCATGGATCCTGACTCCAGAGGGTGGGTCCAGGAGGGTGGACAAATGACAATCGATATCAAAGCGTGTGGTAAATCTACAAGGGCTTTCAGTGGATCCTACACATCCTACATTTGCCAATTTTCCATCATAGCTTTGCTGTCTGAATATCGCGTGGTGTAGGCTCCTTGGGAGCTTCTGTGAAATTCCTGTAGTTTAGGCTCTTGAGAGCTTCTGAGAAATTCCTGTAGTCTAGGCTGTTGAGAGCTTCTGAGAGATTCCTGAAGTTAAGGCTCTTGGTAGATTGTGAGAAACTCCTATAGTTTGAGCCACATGCATTACTGATATAGTTGTATAATTTGTAGGTGTGTAGAAGGTAAGTGTGTCGAGTGATGTCGTTGTTAGTCACGGTGCTGCGCCGTCACGCTGCGCTGTGCCACGTCACAATGTGCTCCCTGCCCACTCTATCTTGGCACTTACGGGTGGCGCCACTTGCAAAGGCTTAAGAGAAATGACTTGTCAAATACAGTATGTTTAACTTTAGTTTTCTATTTGCCGTATGTCGAAGTTTTTTGGACGGTCTGGAGGCAGATGCACCAGGGCTCTGTTGGTTGCATTATAATGTAAGTATACTCTGTTTTATAATCGAGGTTTCAATGATTTTGTTGACAAAATAGAATGGTAAGAGATTTGTTTGTGGATCCAGGGTGAATTGTGAGATAACAAAAACAATTGAACTGAATCAATACACAATAGTCACGTGACTGCATTCAGCGTAGCAATGTTTAATAATTTGTGGCTACGGCGTAGCACGGTGTTTTTACACTCTTTTATTCTGTCAATCGGTCTGTCCCGGCTTCGCACGGGTGGACTTTTTTTTTAAACTTGTACTTATTATGCCTATGATACACAGGGATAATGTAGCATTCTAATGGTAAAATATTTTTTTGAATCTGTCTTGTAGCTTTTGAGTTTATTCGTACAAAAATACAAACACTCAAAACTTTCCTCTTAGACCTATATCTTTGTTATTATAGAGTCGGTTATCAAATAGAAGTACCTAACAACTTTTTATGCGAATTTTTCAAACATAAATCCAATCCACTAATAATTCTAAACATATCCTGTGGCTAACTAAAATAGAACCGAAACATAACAAAAAATGCCACATCCAACTACACTCGTACATCCAATGTTTATGTTTCATAAGAAAATTATAAGAAAAGCTTGTTATTTATTAGTCCGTCCGTTCAGTGGAATATTTAGGATCTAATTCTATTTTCCGCCGAATGTCGTCGAAGGTCACGCGCGAACTGCGCACGCGCCGCCCGCCCACTCACAAACAACTAGAGGTCATTGACCGTGCGCTGATTTAAACCCTTTATATTGAACAAATTAGTGTCGTCATCAATGTACCGCTTCAGGATTTATTGTTGAATGGTTCGCAATGTTATCCGTTCATTTAAATTGCTTGTATATGTGGACGTCGTATGTCGTTCTCCTTTACGAGACAATCTTCCAATTCAAAGTAATTGTTTAATAGGAATGCGGTTTCAGATAGGTTAGGTTTTGTTGAGTATAGACTATAGTTTATCTGTATCAAAGAAAAGTACATTTAATCTGTAAGGTAATTCGTATCTTGCATTCAGTCTGTATTGATGTAAGCTAGTATTTGTAGAAAAGCATCATGATTTCAACCCGATTGTGAATTATTGTTTGTGTCCTATGGTTGTCACGCATTTTGAACCAAAATCAGATGGGACGATCTAAGGGCGAAACAAGACTAACATAAAATAATTTAATCGTATCCTTTATGTGTGTAAACATTATGAATATAAGATTACCGTAATTAAAATATTGTGTAAATATTTAAAATATTATATCTGATATTTAACTCGTAAACAAGTAAAAACGATACTGATATTATTATTTTCGTTAAGCGGGAAAGTCGATTCAAAGGTATTATAGTCAACAAATACTTGTCTCATCTCGTAATCTGTTTTATTGCTAGCAAATTATAAAATTGTAAAATTTTAAGCCAATATACGAGGGTTTACAGCACCACACCACCTTGTATAAATGTTTCAGTTTTAGTTCGTCTTAAATGAATGAACGATGTTGTTTTGTATCAAATATACTCGTATGTATGCCTGAAATAGACGTTATCTAACCATGTATAAAGAAAATTATGTATCACGCTGAAGACTGCTTGAAAGTTTAAAACATAAACAACGGTTTGGTCCAATAACGACAATACGCGCAACAAGCTTTTTACCCGACTGCGGCGAAGCCCAAAAGGAGGGTTATGTGTTTGACGTGTATGTATGTATGTATGTAAGTATGTATGTCCGTTTCTTTGTTCCCTCATAACTCCTAAACGGATGAAGGGATTTGAATGAAATATACGTCGTTAGATTCGTCTTGATGGCGCGAGTGTATAGTTATAGGCTACATTAAAATTAAAAACATAGAAAAATTGCGGATTTTGGGGGCCAAATCGCCAAAAAAATTTTTTTTTCCAATACCATCGAGTAGGGTATCAAAATAAAGGGTTTTAAAAGGAGATTACAAGAATATAGAACACTTTATGTTTAAAAGAAATTCAAAGTGACAAATCCTTTAAACAAGCACAAAAATTAAATCATCTGCGAAGAATTTTACGCGACCAACGAAAGAATAAACACAAAAGAACTAAAAAGTAGTTAAGAAACTAAAAAACCCGACTGAAAAAACTGAAAAGCAAAAAACTAAATAGAACTAAACTAAAATAGAACCCCGCCTGCTTCCAAGTTTTGTTTATTAAGGCGGGGTTACCCCGATAAACGTCGTCAACAATAGCGTTTTACTCGTACATGGAACGGATTTAAATTTTGAAAAAAATGTATTACATAGTTGACTCTTCGATCATGATATGTCGGGCATGCGATACACGATTACTTACACTTCACTGCATCCAATTAAATCGCAAAGACATGTCCAAATGATGGCTAAATAATCGTTTTACTTGAGTTATATTAGGCTTTGAAAAATGAAACTTATATCATAATAAAGGTCGTAAAAAATGTGTATTATCTCGGGTCACATAATGTATAATTTCTTTATCATTTTTCTCCAAGAGAGAAAAAACAGTCAAAATTTAGGCATTATATCGCTCGCGCGGCAGGGCGGGGGGTGAGGTCGTGCGTACATAAAAACAAAGTAGGGTAACCTCGCCTTAATTTAAAACGTGCTTGTTTTTTGCTTTTCAGTTTTTTCAGTCGGGTTTTTTAGTTTTTTAACTACTTTTTCAGCAAGTGTAGACGAGTTAGGTATTCGTGCCCGTTGAGTCCACGACTGTTGAACTGCAACACATGTAGTACACACGGCTACACATCAAGCTATACATTTCCAGTATAAGCTGGTCTCGCATTGTATAGGATTTCCGTACAATGCGAGATCAGCGTAAACTGGAAATGTATAGCTTGATGTGTAGCCGTGTGTACAACAAAACACAATCGTGCGCCGTAAAGCACACCACATCAAGCATAATTCAAAACATTTTGTTTCCGCTAACGGTGCACATTCCTGCAGATTTCGGGATCGTGAGACGGTTCACGGGGCACTGCGGGGCATAAATCGTGGACGACATCGTTTACCGGTGCCGGCACATACATTACCGGGTCGTGCTCTATAAGTCACCCTGCGAGATCTAGCCTACGTGCCTAGGCCGGACTCGGCGCGCCGCAGCCCTATCTAGACGCCTTTAGCCCTTATTTGACGCGGAACCAATTTATGTAAGGAGAATTTCGTTGCAACAGGCTGGTAGATCAAGTTGCTGTTGGTATAGCCTCGTTTGAATATTTTAGTACGAGTGATAAATACGGATTAGTGTTCTAGCCTAGTGGTTGTGCTAAAAGCGCTGTCTGTACGAGAATCAAGTACCTAATTTATGAAATCAAATTAGATATGGTAGAGTTAGGGCCAATTATAGTAAAAAAATAACTTTAGGTAATACTGGTTTCGGCAGCTGTCTTGCAGAGTCATGATGAGTACTAAGTTCATTTTCATTTCATCGTTTTTATTTTAAGGCTTGAGGCAATACACACACAAAGAAAAAGACAGTGCAGTAAACTGTGAATGAGCGGTCTAGTGGCAGTAACTGTAGTCCCGTTTACGAATTTATATGTGACAGCTATGTTTTAATTATATTACTGGTGGACACTATATATATTTTCTGGCACCATTTTAAAGGTAAAAAATTAACAATCATGGCCCTGTAGTAATATACAATATCTCTGAAAAAAAGAAAAGAAAGACTGTTAGCGAGTAACCCATTTAATATTATTTTAATTAATTAATATTATTTAACCAATAGCGCACATAATCTTGAGCCAAAGATTGAGCGTTATTGTTGCTGTATTATTTTAACCTATGAATGCATGATGTAATAAATAGTTTCAAATTTAATTTTTTTTTCTGTTTGATTATGGTAATGTGGGTAGCACGTGTAAAATAATAAATCATTGCTAAGTGTTTCTAGCCAAGAATTTCACCTCTTTTCTTAAAAAAAAAAACCTCTTAGCAAAATACTTAAGGAAATTATTCGGTTTATTATTTGAATGGACATAAACAGTGTACAAGTGAGATGAATGTCTTGAACCCAATGACGTTCAATTACATTTTCACGTACGCCAAAAGCGTAGGCCGGCCGCGACGGTATGCTACTAAAATAAATACTGAATATTCTTCTTTGTTATTCTCAGACGTTAAAAATAAAATCATTTGCTACTGATAGTCTTGTCTTTCATCATTTGCTTTAGATGTGTCATCTTGAACATTTTAGAAACATTAAACTGTCGTAAGTAGACATTGGTTTTTCATTTCACATGACCGAGTACTCGCGCGTTACACATTTATTTTATTTAAATTTTCATATGATTTGATTTCTTTCAGAAAGCGGTTCATGATACTGAAAGTAACTGAAACTTATATTTTCTTCTTTATAACTGACTTCTAGGTTATGTTTTCCACACGTAAACATTTCATGTGTGCTGCAAATTGTAACGCAAGATAACTGGGTTATTTATTATTATAAAAGTATACCAAAGTTCATAATGTCAATCGTATCATTATAATTTACGACTTTTCACCGATATAGGTACCTACCTACGAGTATGAATATGGGCGCCTCACTTTTATGTACTTTATCTAGTTGCTGGACATTCCGCTTTGCATCTTGCGATTATTATATTCGACTTTCATAGTATTGCGTCATATTATGCATATCATATGATAGCGTTAGTTTTCCGCAGAATTAAGGCCGTATGAAAATAGCTTCATGTCCTAATTTCTTTGGGAAAATCCAGTCTCTGTCTGCCTAAAATTAGCGCCAAGACACGAGCAAGTTTTCCTTCGATGAAATGTGGTTTCAGAATGCTCCTTATAAACACTAATTTACCTTAAAACATAACTGGCGAAATGTGGGTGTAGGTACCCCTCTGCTTAACCCTTCACGGATTGCAGGCGTGATGTTATGTTTACCTTCGCCATCACTCAGTAGCTCCATCAGACCTGAGTGTAATTTTTCATCTTCTCAGAAGTCCCCTTCACAAACACAATCAAAAAAATTTCAGTAAGTCCAGATCAGATCAGATCAGAACAGATTCTAAAACACTATTCTATAATAGTATTAGTAGTCTAGTTGTAGTCAGACATTCCTGAGCCCAGTCGCAGTCTGGCTGTATGAAAGAGTGTTGGGGTGCATTGCGTGTGCGACCGGTTCCCGCACGCATTCCGCGCGACGGCCACCGCTGAACAGCCTGCGCGGCTTAGGATTTACATCTACTGTGGTGTAACAGCTATTTTTTGAAATTGTTTTTTTTTTCTTTTGAAAAAACAGAAAAATTGTTTTTGGTCCACCTGCCCTTGTACAGTCGAACAAGCTAATAAGTATACAGCCAGCTAACTTGTATTTACTTTTAAGATTATACAGATACATTTAAAGACTGATGTCAAACGATACGGCGTTTGACATCAGTCGCTTAATGCGAAACACTTGATAAAACAAAATTACAATCAATATTTTCAGTGTTATAGAATTATAAAGATCTCTACCCTGTAAGTATACTTATTAGCTTGTTCGACTGTACCATTCTACCTGAGGTGGGTACCACACGTTTTTCTTCTCCCATTCTCCCCTGTCAGACGACACAGCATCTTATACTTCTTTCTCTTTCATGTCATGCCTCACACAATGCTTCCTTCCATATTTTCTTTGGAGATATGATAGCGTGTCTCTTGCTTTACTCTCTAAGTCAAAAGGGATAATCGGCACGACCGGAACTCCAGAAGGAGATCAATCGCAAGGAAAAGCGACTACAGCAGGCCATAATTGTTTTTAGATTTTTTCTTCTTCCTTCGGAATTGGCAAACTCAGCCGTAGTTAGCAGCTAAAATGTCAACTTTTGTGGGCTTATCGCTCTTGCCGAACAAAGCTTTCTTAGTATTCAATGTAGAAATCTGAAAACAGTCGTTAATGTTAAGTAGATAGCTAAGTAATACCATTCACTACCTAATACCCAAACGTTAGGACTTCAGACAGTTTCATGAATTGGGAAGAGTTCGTCTTAGCCAGAAACGAACGTAGAAAGCTCAGAAACATTATCATAGAAGCAGAAATATGTCTGCTGTTACACGTTGCTCTCATTCAGTAGAATCTCGTGAAATTCATCATGAACATTAATCTAGTGTGCTCTATCTTACACTATTGTCATCTAACACCCTAATATCAAAGTCCCCCCTATTTACAATTCAGAAACAATCTGCAGACAGTTAAGGAATTCACACTTTAGGTATTGTCTTGTAATTTGCTATCTTGATTGGCTGTGTTTTGTGTTCCTAATCCAGACTAGTTTGCATTCTGGCTAGATAAGGTTAAGTACTCTTACCTAATATGAACCTATAGTTTCCTATTCCTTATTGGGTAAAGATTTAACACTTTAGTTTAACTTATCTCTTGGATTTACTTTCTTTGAGTGTTTCAAGTATTATGCTCTACTTGCTGTTGCCAGCGGCTTCACCCACTGCAACTCGAAAATTATCCCAAGGGAAGCTAAAATCGGGATTAAAACCATCCTATGTGTTAATCCAGGTTATAAACTATCTGTGTACCAAATTTTATCCAAATCCGTCCAGTAGTTTTTGCGTGAAGAAGTAACAAACATACACACTCACAGTCACACACTCACAAACTTTCGCCTTTATAATATCAGTGTGATTCTTTTGGCTTGGTTTTGCTTCGGTGCCTCGTTGATCTAGTGCTCACAATCGCGACTTCTGGACATGATGAGGCCTTGCAAAGTACGCAGGTCAGGTAAAGTGTCATATGGTTTTTCCATTAGAAATTTCTCAGTAGCAACCTCCACACAGTAAGGAATTGTGCCCGATTGATGGCAATGGAATAAGCTCCCTATTACAAGGGATTTAATCTAAAACAAAACTGGTGAAATGTAGGTGTGTGGGAGACACCTCTGCTTTACCCTTCGGGGATTACACGAGTAATGTTTTGCTCATGTCGTTGCGGAGTTACCAGTTGTTAATTAGTTTCGAACTCAAACGGAGATCTTAGTAATGAGTTTGTCACGTCACGTTATTATGTCACAAGTCTATTTGAATAGCTAAATAGACATAATAATATAATATAGTTAATGTGACGTGCACCTAGTGCCTGTGGGTTGTCAAGCACGTTACCTACTCTTATTTTTGTGGGTCAGAGCCCATTCGTCCCCTAAGATTCGCACCCTGTGCCCACTCGTCCCCTGGAACTTTTGAGGGGCCCATTCGTCCCCTGAAGAATATTTATTTTTATTCATTCTTCTAATATAAGTACATGTATATGTGTATAATGCAGCTTGGTAGTCCTGGTACACACGGCTACACATCAAGCTATACAAAACCAGTTAATCTTGGCCTCGCTTTACTAGATCTTTTCGCACAATGAACGATCAGATTATACTGGTTTTGTATAGCTTGATGTGTAGCCGTGTGTACAGTCGCGCAGAAAAGGCTAAAATAAAAAATATAGTAATTCTGTAGATATCATGTTTATTTCAAATAAGATTAACACATACAAAAAACAACCGACTTCAAAAACACCAAAAAGAGAAAAATAAACTTAAGAAGAAAAATCAGCTTCTGAAGTCGGTGACTTTTGTTTGTTTGACTTCATGTTTTTGCCACCGACTTCAGAAGCTGATTTTTCTTAAGTTTATTTTTCTCTTTTAGGTGTTTTTGAAGTCGGTTGTTTTTTCTTGCAAAAAAGTTTTTTTATTTTTTCATTTTTAGTTGTAATAAGTACCTATATATCTATATATATATCCTATAGATATCAGAGCATACAGGCGTGAAGTTACGTCATGATAATGTATATTCAATAAACATCCAAGCGATTCCAGCAATTACGACAGATTTGCCGTCTATTTTTGAAGAGTTCCATTGTATATCTCCGAAGATCAGCACCAGATCTTCACCAAATTAAAATGGGACCACCTCAGGAGTATACTCTTTCAAATAAAAATAATTTTGAGAATCAGTCCACAAATGGGGGAGAAATCAGGTAACATACCATAAAAAAAAAAAAAAACATACACACGAACATATAACCTCCTCCTTTTTCGAAGTCGGTTAAAAATCACAATGTCCTAGAAACTAACAAAATACAACTCTTTTACAAAAATCAGCCTTGATTGACCATCATATAAATCAACATTAAATATAAAATATGCAAAAAAAATAGAACACATATCAACAGTAAATAATCACTTCTTATTTTTTGTATATAAAATTTACCAACTACATACATGCAAAATCATAATAACTTAAATCTAAAAAAATTACTTACTTAGCCAATCAGGTGCAAGTCCTTTCATCGAGCGTCTATTGTTTTGGGCTACGCCTTTGTTATTTGCTCGCGCGCAGATACTTTGGCTAAGATTACCCCTCCCGCTTCGGCATTTCACACCCCGCGTACATCTGGAGAGTACTTACCAATTTTAAACACCTTATCTATTATTTTGTAACCCGTTTTTTTAACAAGCCATTCGTAGTGAGACAATTTTACATCGTAAGCCTATCGACAGGTTATATTATTATCATGACGGATTATCATTCATCATAGCTCTTTTTTCAATGATCTGTTATGATTTATTAAATTAATTCCGTTAATAAACTGTTCACAAGTGTACTATGTTAACCGTTTCTTATGTAAAATATAGCTAATTTTATCTCAGGGGACCAATAGGCACCTGAATAGGTGCCGAATCTTTAACTTATATTGTATATATATTAGAGGGGACGAATGGGTACCTTAAAAATAATATTTTTTATTAAAATATTAATTGGTCCCCTACCAGGAGACCAATGGGCACCTAAATAGGGGCCGAATCTACAACTTTTACGCTGGGGGACGAATTTTAGGGGACGAATGGGCTCTGACCCATTTTTGTATACAGAAAAGCTTTGCAGAGACTTTTGCCATCACAAAGCAACTGCATTAATCAGTGTAGTTTAAATTAAAATATGTATGGAATTTTGGCATAATATATTAAAAAAAAAACAGCCTGCTATTTAAGGTTGATTCGAAGGTAGACCACCTTACATGGTCTAGATAGAATCTAGATCTAAATACTTAGGTATCAATCTATAGTGGTTCCATCAATGTCGTGAGATCATTTGTTTACATTATTAATTACGTACACACGGCTACACATCAAGCTATACAAAACCAGTATAATCTGATCGTTCATTGTACGAAAAGATCTAGTAAAGTGAGGCCAAGATTCACTGGTTTTGTATAGCTTGATGTGTAGCCGTGTGTACCTATACCTGCGTAAATTATAATTAATTAGATCTGAAAGTTAATAATTAATTGTGCACGTTTATGTCTGTATTATCTACAGTTCAGTAGTTAGTTACTAATTATTAATGTACACACGGCTACACATCAAGCTATACAAAACCAGTTAATCTTGGCCTCACTTTACTAGATCTTTTCGCACAATGAACGATCAGATTATACTGGTTTTGTCTAGCTTGATGTATAGCCGTGTGTACCTCGTGCTTATGTGGAGTGGAGGTAAACAATTAGGATGGCTTGACAAACTATCTTAGTATATTTCCGTTACACGGTTCGAAGATCTCGTATGGATTATTCATCTCTTGTCCTTATCTCAATTCATTTGGAGTCGGCGCTGTCTTCTTCTTCCATACTTAGGACGAATAATAGCTTTTCTGTGATATATTATACACACATCAAAAGTGTCTAGGGATCAACATATATTTTTGCAATAACTTTTCTCCTGATTGATATTAATTAAAATTTTCTTTAAGGATTCATCAAATAAAGTGTTTTCGTTTGTCACAGTAACGATAAACCAAGTCACCTTTGCATTAATAAAGAAATTTGCCATTTTCCTAATAAAGGGATTTTTGACATTTGAACCACTAACATTAAAGTTCGAAAAAAAGACTGAAATAACAGTTTTCTTTAAAATTTTATTGGGTAACATAAACAATTAATAATCCGTGTTTCTACCGCGAACACTAACAACACAAGAACATCGGTTTGGCATACTCAAAATGAGTTCATCCAAATCACGCTGTGGAATGGCCGCCCATGTTCGTTGCAACAACAAAAAAAGGTCTTCTTGCGACTGGATACCCTCCATATTCGGCAGAGCTCTTCTCTGTAGCATATCCCATGCATGCTCAATCGGGTTCAAGTCTGGCGACTGAGCAGGCCAGGGCAGGACATTGATGTTAGCTGCGGCGTGAGTCTGTCTTACAACTCTTGCGGTGTGCGGTCGTGCATTATCATGCATTAACTGAAATAAGGGACCGATTTGCACTTGTAGAGGAACGATGACGTCTGATACAATCGTCTCAGCATAAATTTGAGCGTTGAGGTTGCCTCTGATCCAAATCAACTCAGTTCTTCCGCCGATTCAAATACCCGCCCATACCATGATGGTTCCACCACTATAAGGATGGACTTCCTGGCAGGATTTTAATCGCTGTTGGCGTCCAGGGGTTCTCCAGTGTCGTATACGTCTTGTATCCGGTCTCATACCAAAACGAGACTCATCAGAAAAGCACACGAAACGCCATTGTTCTTCTGCCCAATTTCTGTGTTCAAGAGCCCATTGATATCGAATCCTACGATTGTGCATTGCTATAGGTGGTACCCGTAGCGGTCTTCGGGAATGAAGGTTCACTTCATGCAAGCGGTTTCTGACTGTTTGGTCGCTAATTAAGTTCCCTGAAGAGTGATGAAGCCTCACGGCTAACATCATGGCGGTTATTGTTGGAGCTCTTCGAGTTAAGATTTGAATGTATCGGTCTCGTCTCCGTGTGGTGCAGCGATACCGTCCTCCATGGCGCTCAGCCACGGTACCAGTGCTTCGGTAACGTGTCCAAAGTCGACTGATAACACTCTGACTTGTATTCAGAGCCAAAGCCACAGTACGTTGCCGGGAACCAGCTTCTATCATTCCCACGGCTCTGAGCATTTCTTCCCTGCTTAAATGACGTCGCCGCTCCATAATAACGTTGGTTTTAATCAGTAGTAGGGAAACAGTAGCACTAATAATGTCTTCAATGCATTGTATGTTTTTATAGGGAAAATATTGACAGCTGATTTTCATATTTTACTCGAATTTGATTCACAGTTCCTGATTCAAATTATGAAATGCACCAAAAAGGATCCATATAAATTTATAAAATCATAAATTTATTACAAAGCCACATCTCAATCTCAAGAAATCCGCATAAAAATGCTTGATCCCTAGACACTTTTGATGTGTGTATATTATGTATTGATATGAGGAAACATGTATAACTTGAAAGATAGATAAACTTTTTCTTCAAGCTACTACCACACGGAGGCTAGATTAAACCAGCTTTTTGTCATTTCCACAGCATTTTTCACGGTCGCGTATCTTGCACTTGTAACTTGTCTCGTACCTGACTCAGTCTGCAGATAGTAAATACACGTTCCTAGCACTCGTATCAGAATCTGCCAGCGTTAGACACACGGTAGATATGCTGGGCTAGCGGCACCTGGCTTCATTTCACGTTTATCACAGCTCGCCGATACTGGGCCGCCTCAGCCACGGTTACCGCAAGCGTATAAGGCCGCTCTTTGTCGGCGTCATGACAACTAAATTCATTGAGCTCACTATGGGAAACTTGTATCGGCTTTCAGCACAGATTGCAAGCCTAGGGCGAACGGCCACAAGGAATTTATATCGTTGCTCTATTCACGATGAATTCCAATGTCGGTTGTCTTGATAGTGACAACTTAGTGCCCTATTTAAATTATAAATGCCTGTTGTAAGTAAGTATCCATTTAAGCTGTGAACGATCGAGTACCTTTACAGAATGTAAGCGCCATTGCACAGTTCCTTACAAATGAACCGTTTCTATTTATATAATGAAAAGCGCCTTTCTGGAATTTTGCAACAATATCTAATGTATTTCTGAACTAGGTTGCAAATTTGCAATACTGATTTTAAACGTTTCGAAAATATTTTTATCGTTCAGTTGCATTACATAAACATGACGCAAATGAATATTTAACTGCTGGATCTGTTTGCTTCGCTACAGACGGAGGAAAACTATTTATCTCGTTTTTGTAAAAATGAAATGAGTAATGCGTTCAAATTCCAATCTTATTTGTTCTTCGAAATGCATACGTATGATATTTTCTTATAAACAATCACATAAAATATTCCCGTTGTCGTAGCGAGTGGAAATCTCTGGCGGTCTTCGGCAATTTATAAGCTTCAACTTATAGTCTAATATAATTAAGGGGGGCTGAAATCGTCTGACGCAGGTCCTCACCGGACACGGTTGTTTCAGAAGGTACCAGCACCGAATCAGGCGGGAGAAAACGCCCGGATATCACCATTGTGAGGATCGGCCGGAGGACACGGTGAAGCACACCGTGGAGGTCTGCCCCGCTTGGGCGGAGGCGACCACCAGCGGCGGTTATTTGATGATTTTCCACCCATCAAAAAAAAAAGTGTTTCTGAAATATAGTTTAAGCACATGGTCATCACGCGTAAGATAATTCAGATAATTAATTATTTAATAGTTGATAATCGGGATGAAAGTGGCTAACTAAAACCTTATTTTAAATATATTAATTACAATAAGCGCCGGTGGTTACCCAATTATAGGATGCACAGAGATAATCGGGACAATAAATCATAATTGGTAAAGCCAATGGTCGTTTATTTCTCCTTCCAGATTTTTTGTCGAGATGCAGGTAGAGGCATTTGAATAGGGTGGATACGGTCCCATATAACTTCGACAATAATAAAGATCACACAGACGTGACAAATCGTAAAAAAGTGGATTACGGCCCAATCCATTTGAAACTCGGCATTTTTTTTATTTTTTTTTTATTGACCAGATTCCGGCTTAATTCTGGATGTTCCACAAGTAGTATTAACAGTTTAATTTTATTCATAGCGCCGCGGCCAGACCGCAATCATAAGCAATCAAGATCTTGCTTCATTTCGATTATTTATTATTGCTCGAAAATATTTAGATGATAATATCTACTTATCTAGAAACTTATATAGGTACCAGTTTTCTATAGTTTCCGTTCATATCTAATAATATTAAAATGGAATTAATTGGTAATTATTCATGTCATATTAAGTCTTTGACACGAGAAAACTAAATAGACCTGTGGGAGTATTTGAGACAAAAAGAAATTAAACATATTCATTGGTTCCCTATATGTGGCAAATTGGTACAAGCCTTGTCGTGGGACTTGTGGACTTAAAATTCTATGAATATTTTTAGTGATGCCCGCATCAGTCGCTTGCAGTGTGTAAGTAGTTGGGTGCGCCGCGCGCCGGCGGCGCAGCAGGGGTGTCATCCATCACTATTCACTAGTGCAGCGAACGGACGAATGTCGCTAGGTAAAGAACAACAAAAAAATAAGAGTATAGGTAGGCACGTATCCCTTATAAGTAGGAACTACTCGTGTTTCAAAGGTTTTTTTTGTGTAAATGAATATGCGTTCTGCATCCTTGCGTGCGAACGTTGCAAATGGTAAGTATAAAATGTTAGCAAAAGGTTCAGTGTTTGTAATATTAATTCTCGACTCAAAAATAGTGTTTTAGACCTTAACACTGTAACGTGTTGTTAGGAGGTTATTAGTCCGAAATTAATTTTGATATTTGAGTAAAAGCGACTTTAGCTCATTAGTAGAAGTTTTATATTTTGTAGTATTAAGTATATTGAAATACATTAACATAAAATCATAATAACAAGACAAGTATTAGACCGGGTTAACAGCTAAAAACCGGTCATTGATAATAATTTGCGAAAAAAAAAACAACAAATCAGAAATCACCCAAATACAAAGTGTTACAATTCGTTATCTTATCAATTACGTTTGTATTAAATAAGAGATTTATAATTTTACGTCTGCAAGCTATCAGCAAAGGCCAGGCTCAGTGCATTGCTCCCGGCGCTAAAAATACCAGCTAATAATAAAGCCTAAATATGGCTGCGTTACGGCTACTTTAGGAATAGCCACACTTTCCACAGTGCATTCAAACTCAGGTCGACAGCCGCAGTGGAAAAGTTCCGAACGTATTTCACTCGATGTTACTGGCTGAAAATAATGCAAAAAACCGAAATTGCGAATTTAATATAGAAAATATTTTAAATTATAAAAAGAATCCTCCAAATATTCAAATATCAGAGAAGCATAGAATGTTTTTTTTTATGCTTAAATTATTTAGCTAAGGTTTACCTTACCTACTTATAAAAACTTTTAAACACATAGTTAATCGCGTTTGTCCATGTCATACGTTTTCATTCATTGCTGTACCTACATATTAGTCAAGGCGGACTACATTATTAATTTAGTTTCATAAATACTTTATAATAGTGTTATTTTTAACGACTTCCGCAGCATATAGATAAAAACATCAAAGTCAATGTTCCGTAGAGGCATTCCCTTTAGCGATGTGCACTCTAAAATCTTGATAGATGCATCGATTCAAATTAGTGAACCAAAACTCGTATGACCATCATATTACCGTGCCATCGATTAGAATCTTAACTCATCTGGCTTTTTATTATTATTGGAGAAAATTAGGCTAAGCACACACAGATTCACGGCCAACACAACACTCAGGCTTTCTCTGAATTAATTTGCACATGTATCCCGATGTGATTTTATCGTCACAAAAACAGGGTATTTACTTAGCTAAGAACCAATTATAGAATGATGATAACAAATTAATTAATAAATAGGTACTCTAAACTAGTAAACAGCTCATATTTGTCACGTGTAAACTGTGATGACTACTGATGATAGAGGAAACAGTGTGTTGTAATAAAAGGATTTGGATACTTATATTCTTGTATTTTAATATAATTAAGATTGGCACACAATTCCACTCTTCATTCTTGTGTCCACCCTGTGGACGGAGTAGAGAGAGGAGCACAGATAAAACAGTCTAGTCAATAATTGGAAGGCACTATCCCGTTCACACTGTAAATAGGTGACCGTATGTCCGTTTCGTATTAAATTATAATTAATTCTAATCAAAGTTCAAGTTAATAATTACTAGTGCTGAGTGCATTATCTGTCATACGGTAGTAAGATGGACACTGTTTACTATTTGTTTGCTATTTTAATTAACTTTCTCATCCGTATGTAAACAAGTCGTTAGTGGAAATTCTTCCTCAATAGAGATAGGGTATCGACTATCGACTTACATGCGTATTTTTATTAAAAAAAAATAAAGCGTGCAAATAGAATTATTGTTTTTAATATAACATGTAAACATTAACTATTTTTTTGTCTTAGAATTGCGATAGATTAGACTGTTTTTATTTAGAGTTCATTGTTAGTAAGTGTTTATTTGTAGGTACTATAATAATAAAGCTGGTGCAACAGAAACCTGTGCTGACTGAAATTGACGGCAGAAGAACCTCGTTTTATTCTAGTGGTAATCTGCAAGACATTGATTATAAAAATGACTTAATTAACCGTGTGTGAACCGATAATTACCGGTAAACTCTACGAGATATTGCATTTGTTTTAATTACATAACACATGTCTTAATGTTTGTGCTTACACGTCGGTGTCGGGCATTCTTCGATCGCCGAGGTGCCGACTGCCGAGCATTACCGAGGGCGCCAACACATCACACGCTCGATACGTGATGCGCACGCACGCCCGGCGTGACAGTACTAATATATTTCAAGTCGCTTAAAATCCCTGTAACCGATAGTTTATCATTAAGGTCCGCTGGATTATTAACGTTATTAAACATAAACAAAGCTAATGATACGGAACATTGATGCATAGGTTAAATATCTCAAATAGGGTTTGTCTAGCGGAGCGCGGGCGGCGCGCATCGGCCCGGCCGCGCAGGCGCGCGCCTCGCGCCACTCATTGTGGCTGCGCACACAACGCGATACGGACGAGATATATAAAATATTTTAATCTACCCTCGAACTCTAACAAACGGGAACAAAAAATCAATTAAATAAAAAATAAATAAATCAAAATAAATATTAAAAAAAAATGTTTCCTTAAAAATAAAACGCAACATATAACGTGAATAACACGCCGGTATCGAGTGACAGTTATCTTTAGTGTCTTCATTAATTATGAATATATCTGTAAATAAATAAATTGTAACAAGTGGAACAGGACGAGACTTTAAAGTGTTATTAATGAGCCCGTGTTCACCGAAGAAGAGAAGCTCCATGAGTTCTCCCAAGCTGGAGATGTCCCTGGAAACCCAGATCCCTGTGTTGATGAAGAAGGTAACCAAATTAGCATGTAACAGATTTGTCAACTGTGTTGTCAATTAGCCTTTGACCTCTCGCACTCTAGGTCACGTCAACATTTATAACGATGTCTTAATATTGTTTCAATAATTATAATTAGTCTGCTATTGCAATTATTAGTGAAACTGACGATGACTGACGGTGATTTAATTAAAAATAAATAAAGAGAAACATCTGAGATTTTCAAGAATGTTTGATATGAAGTGAGCATGTCGATAACAGTCCTATCTTTGTTGTTAACAGAATAATGTTTACTACTGATGTCAAATTTATTTTATTTTTGGTCTTTATTATTAAATACTAAATGATAAACGAATTCACATAACAACAGCTTGTAAAATAAGACAGTTTTATCGCGTTACCGACTGTACGCATAGCGATGCAAGTAGGAGCGGCTGCACAAGTGCATCCATGTTGAATCCCAACAGTGGACTCTATTTACCGCAATTTAGTATGCAAACCGCCTCGGTAGTTGGCAGTATATCCAGTTTCAGGATCTCGCTGTAAATTATTAGGTGTTCCTCGGGCTGACTTATGTGCGGTTATTAGGTAGACGACGGCGACGGTAACAACGGGGCGGACTCACCGGTCGAGTTATGGCGGCTGACCATGTAATCATATTGATGAACTACTCCTGGGGATGCAGCGCTCCTAGTACAAAAAGATCCGAACCAAACAGATACTTACGTACCGAGAACTATCACCATACCTGTGAGCTGTGAGGTCTTAAGATAGTAATCAGATAGCAAGATTATTGCAGAAAACATGGCGCTAACTTAATAAAATTATTTGTTTCTGAAAACTAAAGTAGGGAACGACCTCATTTGTTATCAAAGTATTACTAAGGATTGGATGTTGTCACGCAACAGACTAAGTAACGGTTAGATATTTCTCATTTTTATTCGCGAAATTTATCTTTGAATATTTATCAGTTTCATCGATTTTCATTTAGGTTGTCGAAGATAAGCAGTTTTTGTTTGGAAGATAAAATCAATGGACTGAACGATAAAACTGTTGCATCGCATGCATGTAAGACAATCAGATCATCATGGAACATCTTGAACTGCCTCGTTGGCCTAGTAGTCGTAATAGCGACTGCTGGTCCGATTCCCGGGTCAGGCAAATTTTGATTGGGTTTCTCCATCAGGAATTTCTCAGTAGCAGCCACGGTGTCTGGATTTTGTGCCGAGTTGATGGGAATACGCGCGTCCCCTATTACATGGGACTTAAACATAACCTGCCAAAATAGGTGTACCTCGTTCACCTTTGCCTTATGTTTCGGAGATTGTAGGCGTATGTTATGTTATCATCATGAATCGCTATGTCACTGGTTCTACCCCAACGTCTCCTTTTTATTCATGATTCTCCAAACCGTACTAAATAACAAACTTCCCTGTATTGCATGTAGTACTGTGTCCAGAGTCCAGGCAGAGTTATCTTAGGACACAATAGATACCCTCGTGGACCCTTGGAAATCCCCAGGAACGGTCATAAACGTGTACGTCAACGTCAGTGTATCTAAATAAATAACTGTTATTGATAGAAATAATTTTCTGAGCACATTTATGTATAAGTACAGACGCTATAGCACATCGAGTTTCTACAATCTGTCCAATTTCTTTAATAGATTTTCTACTTTGTCATTGAAGCCATTAGGTTCAAGAATGATTAGGATTTGTCTGTTTCGGGTGGCGCCAGTACCATAGACGTTGTAGTATTTATAAAGACACTTGCTAGGATTTAAATACGTGTCTTGAAAATTTTCCTGTATGTCATTAACAATGCATGTAATTGAGACTGAATGGCTAACAGACATGACAAATTAAGTTTTGCTTTCATCAAAACTGCAACGAATGATGTCACTTTCTGTCCTTATGTCACAGACTCACAGTCGACTTCACGATGTTTGTGCCAGTTTATCAGGGCGATAGACGACAGAACGGTGATAGGTCCCCGTCCCACAGGTCACATGTTACGATCAATGCATAGTATCTCGATCATCGTAAAAGCACGCCAGTTTACACATGACTAGCATTTTACGACAATTTTACCCGTTCTCACGCTATTTAAGGTCATACTTATTTATCTCGTGAAGTTTTAATTTAGCATACTGCGTTATTTTTGTTAAGGGAGATAAAAAATGTGTACAAAGTTCGCCTTTTTTTGGTGTCCGATCGCATATTGTGGTTTGTTTTTGCTATCAGCTGTTAGTTTACAGATTAAAGATTCTGTGATTACTGACAATAATTTAATTTATGAGTTTTCTATGCTCAGATCGTTTGGTATAATGCATAGTATTCTGCTGGTTGGAACCTTAGGAACTTAGAACCCTAGCAGTGTTGTTGTGTATGTTCTTATCAATCACTTAACTTAGAGCAAGGCGACAGGTCACATACTCATGTCATATGTTATGATCGCAGCTATCACATCTATCTCTGCTATTGTCAAACACGCGGGTATGGGGTACATGCATAATGTTTACTTCTAACTTTACGTGATCAAATACTTTCAGCGGAATGCTGATTGCATGCTTATAATCTAACAATGATAATATTTTACGTACATATATCTTTCACGAGGGATTTTCCGATTTGAAATTTTATCCGATGTTGTTATCAGACTTTTTTGATTATCTTTTAATCGATATTGTCATAACAAACGCCGAGCATTAGAAACACAAATTGTTTTTGAAATTAATTTGGTCGTATACCTAGGTTTAGAGTTGGTCTAGGTATTCATTAAAACTTGCAGCCGTGTTGTCAGTTCCAATAGGAATTTCAGAAATGCAGCTCCATAACCTTCATGCACAAAACAAGATACGCACAGTATTCAGTGTTCTTGAGACTTGTGTTACTTGATAGATGCAAATTAATCGAAGAAAGGTCGAATATTTACAATTATCGCGAAGGTTAAGTACCTACATATAGGTACGGTTCGTGCCAACGCTGCATGCCATCAATCTACACAAATTGTCTATGTATTTGGGACTAAATCCAAGATGCTAATTAAGACAAGGAAAGCCGATGGCGAAAATGCTCAAATCAATGACAGATTCTAATGTGTTAGTAATTATTTATTGTATTTTTAGCTGTTATTCGATGCGACTTCAGTGTCTTTACATTGCACATGTTTTATTTATTTAGAGAACAACAAATGGATCTTTAGATTTTCTTTTGCATAGGTATTCATTGTGTGGGCAACATCTTCGGAAAAGTTACTTATTAGATCTGATATACCTACTATCTAAATATAGGTACCTACGTTTTATTGCCCAATGGCCCTGAATTAGTTCAATGTTAACTTTATTGTTATATAGTTTAACGTTTGCATTTAAATGTCACATAAATAAGTTCGAAGTAGCGAAGTGTACGCGGTCATTCACCCTGCTCGAAATAGTGATGTGGAATCTAAATGTCTACCGTGTCTCTCGAACATTTTTGTATCAAAAATAGGAAAATTCGATTCTAGTTTCTTGGCGCCGTTGGTAGTATAAATGCTACGGAGAGAAGCCCGATAGAATACGAATGATTTTCATTTTAAAACGATAATGAATACTGGATATTTATCGAAACAATGCTACCAGATTCTGCCAACAGAATTATTAAGTCTCTTATTGAATTCATTGTCATTGTTTTTACTTGTTATGTATGTAAATTATAATAGCTGATGATAATGTCTGTAATATCTAGTTTTCCAACAGAAGTTTCATGATGAATGGAACTCCTCAATGTGTAACTTAGAACGCTATAACGTGTTATTTTACCCATAAAACAATACATTAAGCACTGAATGACTAACGTGTAGATCATGCTTACAGGGACCTAGTTGAATGTTTTAAATAATAAAAGGTAATTTACTCCGGCCTTGCGTGCCCATCACTATAATAATTCTCTTTCGATTGATTTACATTAATTTAAAAACAATTGAACCAATTTGACCAACATCTCTTAAAGACCAGGGCCCGAAGCCTTCAAAAATGGTAAAAAATGAAAAAAAATTACAGTAGGATGAAACCCAATGGAAAAAGTAGAGAATATAACAAAAATTAAAGGAAAAATAAATTACGGTCGATCTGAGGTCGGGAAGTGGGGGTGGGGTTTAAGGGGAAAAGTGGTTTATCTGGATTTCCGGCAAAACTACAAGTACTATGGAAAAAAATGTAATGGCAAAGTTGTAGAAAATAAAAAGACCTACAACTGTGTTTTAACATTTTTTTCACATAACCTCAAAATTTAGGTGAAAAATTCAAAAAAACAAGTTTTTGGTTTTTTATTTATATCTTTTTCAAAATTTATTTTTTTTCTACGAAATTTGGTGAAAACTAACCTTATTATGTCCCAAATACACTGTAATTTATTTGAATTTTTCACATACATTTTGAGGTTATGTGAAAAAAGTGTTAAAACACAGTTGTAGATCTTTTTATTCTCTACAACTTTGCCATAACATTTTTTTCCATAGGACTTGTAGGCAGTTTTGCCGGAAATCGAGATAAACCGCTTTTCCCCCTTAAAAACCCCCCCACCCCCACTTTTTTTAACTCTTCGCAAATAAATTCTGAATACCTACATATTATTAATGTAGAATAAATATTTTTTAAATCCAACACGTTTTATTGTTTCGGCAACCATTTTACCGCGTGTGATGACTAGGCTTTGTTGTAATTACCTACAATATTTTAATATTAAATACATAATCATGACTTTGTTTACATTTTTTATGTCATTGATTTGTTATCAATTTATCATGCTGAAGATAGGCCACATGTAAGGAGAGATAATGCAACCTTACAAGTGAAACAATGACAACACAATGTTTGTAAACAATGTCAACGGTAATTATTTAATTAACAGTGTGCCACTTTCTTTAATGAGTACATTTGTACATGATGGATAAATTGGGTGCGAACATAATTACCCCGACTGCGGCAGAAGGAGGGTTATGTTTTTTTTAGTCCTCAATTTATGTACAACTGCATTTGAACAAACAGTTTTATTGAAGGCAGACAAAAGAAAACACAATTTATGTCATTTGCATTTTAAGTGGCAATCTATCACGACGAATACAAAATGAACCCGGACTTAAGGAAACAATAGATCGGAGTCATATTTGCACTGAAGCGTCTTGCATAGGCAGTTATTTTATTACTACTTTCTCTTATTGCAGTCGCCTGCCTTCCGAGGAAAAGGCAGACGGCTGTCAAGGGCGCCGGCTTCCTCAAGATTACAGGACAAGTTTATGCCTTACAATCTTACATCAGCGAGGATTATAACAAGCCATGACGGTTACTTGACGCAAATTCTCTCGGAAATACACCATAAAATCGGAAATTAACGTTAAATTCACACATTTTATTACGTCTAACAACTTTTACGAGCGATGATCAAATTGTATGTACAGAAGTTTTGTAAACATTTATTTGGCACGGACGGAACCTTACATATTTAGGAAGAAATCACATTAAAAGTGATCGATCGGAGGAAATGTTTTAAAATCTGAACAAACAGACGTCCTAGACCAAATTGCAGATAAACGAGCATATGTCAGAGTTAAATAAGAAAAGCATTGAAGTGGATCTCGTAGGACACTGAAACGTACTTAAGGATATAATAGCTTGTTTATGGCTCTGTGCATCTCTGGTGGCTGGTCCTATATTCACCTTGGATGCGTAATACAATATTCCGGAACTAAAGAAAAAAAAACACGAGTAAACCATTACAAAAAAAAATGTCGAATTATCACATAGAAACAATCGTTTAGGAAGATGACAAAGCTCATTTGGTAGTTGTTAACGATTGAATGTAAGATTTCAAATTGATGTTTACAAACACAATAGAAAGGCGACTCGATGGGGCGTGCCCAATGTAGTCATAATTGATCATGCGATGGCCACTTCACTCACTCAAATATTTAAACAAGAGCGTCGTCGCAACGGTATGAAATTGACAAGTGAAATGACTTCTTGACCATCAGTGTTATTGCTCCCTGCGAACAAAATAAACAAGAATAATGCAATCACAGAAATCAATTCGAGGAAAATAGAAAAAAAAAAATTTTAGGATCTTGGTTTCATATCTTCGGTATAGGGTTATGGAACGTAGGCTTAAAACCCATATGAAATTCTTTATGGGAAACCTCTAATGAAATGTCATGTTTGTGAAAGCGCATTGAATTTTCTTTAAAACCGGTCTCGGGCTGACAATCGAGCGCAGTTGCTCCATTGCATCGCACTGCTACACTGTTGCACGTTGTAAATTAACTATGAACATGGATATTGCAGATGTAAACAGCTTCCCCTACTATGGCGTTGATGTCAGAACGAGTTATAACGGCTACTCCTCCTGCGTGTTTTAATTAAGAATTATAATTAGAATCTCTCTTTCATAGACGGTGACATGGGTTCTCCTCCTTTATTAATCGTGGCTAATTTGCTGCTGCGGACACTTTCATAATTACTGCAATCTCGTCTACAAGATATACTTAGTCTTGGCGATTCATATCGTCTACATCCGTCTCGTGTAACTTAGGATCAACTGCTACTAAAGCATTAGGTTGCTTATTTGTAGCCCTTTAATCTGTCAAGCGATTTTCTTCGGCTCCCTACCCTAGTATTTACTGCGGCGTTGATAGAATCATTGCGGTGTTCAGTAACGATCGCAGTAATGGCGTGTCGCGCTTATAAACTTTAATTTCCATCTCGCTCCCGGTGGTTTGAATAATAATAAAGCCGTAGTTATTCAGTACCGTTATGTCGTGGGCTCATGCTGTTGGCCTAGGGATGAACTGGCTGCCTCACGCATTGTTACAGTTTATTCTATGAGTTTTTGTTAGCTTTATTGTGTTTCAAAGTCATTTACCCATTAATTAAAAATAGTTTATTTAATTGATAGCGTGACTTAAAACTTAAGATGGCTGTTTTTGTTGTTTTTATTATTACTATCTTTAATCAGTCTTTCCAAATCTTTGTATTTTTTTAACAAAAATGGAGTTGTTTCAATTCAAATCGCTGCTTCTATATCAACCATTTTCTCACTAAACAAACTAAAAAGATTATCTAATTACAAAACCAGTTTTGTTGTCTGCCTGACGGTCCAAGGACGGGATAAGGCCGCTGGGTACTGACAGAGAAGTGACAATCGTGGGTGTGCAGACAGAAACAGATCTAGTAGGCGGAGTACTCTCTTGCCAAAATTTACGAATAGGAAGTCAGGAGGGGCCGAGCCCTATCTGTTTACAAATAGTCCACATAATCTGCAATGGGCTGATGATGAGTGAGGGGACATAGCAAGGTAGTACATATATGTGGAGTGCCAAGCGCGTGATCACTATATCTATTTATATGTCTCTGTGACGTCTGAATGTGTCTGCGCACTATTTTAGTACACAAAGTGAAAGTCACGACTCGAATATCGTGAAAGAGGATGTTCCGACTTGTATAATTGCATTATTTAACAAACATTTTATAGGCCCATTTACCGCTTTGATTATTTCAAGACTCTGTTCATCTGTTGCTAGCTGAAGAACTATTAAATAACATTTGGCATTTAACGTATTTTTTTTTCCTCATCATCGCATCGTGAACATCGTCGCGCTGATTTTGCGGTTTTGTTCGGGAAATCTGCATATTGCTCTGCAGTTCTGCACTGTTGTTTTCCTCTTTTTTTGGAAATAAAATTATTACGGAGTCGAAGTTCGAATAATTTCCCTCGTTATCTTAACCACCAACATTTCCACAATGTTCTTCCAACTCACTCAGATCTAACTTGGTTTTTGGAAACCATTCAAATCTTAATTTGATTAATTGATTAATCCGAAATCAATAAAAATCTCAATGCATCTATCTCTCTTGGCTTATCGCCAATGTATAGTATGTAATGAAAGTAATATATCTGTTCGAACGCTAATAAATGCGTAACCATAATGTGATAAAAATATTTCTAGATAGGGACGCTCGTTCTGTCATTTCGGTCCACTTTCGTCGATCGCAAGATTGTCAGAGTCGCCAATCGAGTATTGTTAGTGATAAGGTGGGACGACGAGTCCGTCGGCTTACTATGTTCATTGTTTCATGGAACGCGCTCGCTCTGTGCGTACTTGTGTGCCCGTCGTGATGGCTACGCACACCAGCGAAATGACCGCTATTCGTCCTCTGATGTCTCTCTCTCTCTTTTGGTCAACCTGTTTCATGGTATTAACTGTCATATTAACGCGCCTTCCTTGTTTAAGTTCCAAACCTCAAAATAACCGTGTTTTTGTTGGTTTTAAGGTATTTTCAGCACATACACCTATTAAGTAGTTTGTCGTCATGTTTGGCGTTTAATCATGCGTTACGTAGGTACACAATCTTATCTTTATACAAGTGGGCATTCACTCAGTCTGGTTCACCTGGTTACTTATATTATAAGTTGTGAAATAAAGTGTCAGAAAAATGTAGATATAATTTCGTTATATCGGGGAAAAAGCGACAATTATAATTTGTTATGACCGAGGTTGAATGTCAAGGTCTGTATTTCATGAAATTAAGGTTACATTATTGTTCAGTGCCTGAAAAAACACAATTTCTCTATCAATCGTGGTGGTGAGTCATTTAAATAACATATTTATTAGAAAATCGTCTAAATGTCACCAGAGTGTATTACCGCGGTTAACCTTTGTAGAATAATATGTATTTTAGAGGTCATTGCCTGTTCTAAAGTACATACATTTCAAATGAATATTAAACAGCACATTCACACATTTAGTCTTTATTTGCGTATGTTTTGTCTTTACTTCCCAAAAGGTGACTAACATTATTGGTTTTAAATGCTTTTAAATATGACGTAAAATCAATCAAACGCCACGCCATGGCAAGATTAAAAATATAAGTTTGTATTTTTATTTTGTCTTTTGAAAACTCCAGAACTTTAATTCCATATCTCTCCGATCCGATATGACATAAATAATGTGAACTTAGGGACTCTTTTTATCATCTGCTAAGTATTGTACTTTCACATAGATTACAAACATGATACAGATCATGAATAACTTGTTTTCTTTTATTTTCTTTATCTATTGAGTTAGTTTTCGATCATACGATATTATACGTCGACTACTACATAAAATACGTAATAATTACAGTGATAAACGATTGCTAAGTTCCAAACATCATAAAGGGGAATAATCTCTGGAGTCGCAAAGAATAAATATAAATTAATAAAACATTCATAACAATAATAAAGTGAATGACATAACTTAGCAACAAAGAACGAGTTCATTATAATTATTATTATAAAATAATCCAGTTTCGTTCAAAATATAGGTACCTAGATTCAAGAGCAATGATTTCAATGTCAAAACTAAATGCGAGTAATCCTCATCTATACATATAAAAGGCTTTGTCCTGAATGACTGACGGATCAACGCACAGCCTAAACCACTGATCGTAGAGACCTGAAACTTGGAGGGTGTGTTCTTTGTATGACGTAGGCATCCGATAAGAAAGGATTTTTCGAAATTCTACCCCTAAGGGGGTGAAAATGGGGGGCAAAGTTTGTATGGGACAAAGTGATTCCTTGGTCCAATCTACTTCAAATTTTGCATAAACCTTTTTTAACAGAATTGATGGAAGACGTGTTTCGTATTTTATTGAAATTCATCCCCTAACGGGGTTAAAAAGGGGTAGAAACTTATTTTGGCGGTGATTTGCTTCGAAGTTGATATCAATACTGTGATTTTGATTTAAATTACTTCTTTTTATTTTGACACCATGTCTAAAACTCAAATTCGAATTTATTCAAAAAAGGTTGAACTCACTTAAAAACTTTCAATTGTAAAACTATCTGTGTTTGATTTGTTGTGTATATTAATACCTATAGTTTTCTTTTAGTTAGTTCGTCTTAGAAGTGTCTGTGTCTATTTTTAAAAATGGGAGCAGAGTTGGTTAACATCAATGGGAGTTATGGGAAATTAATAAACCTTATTATTGTACCAATAGTGGGGGATGGGGCATGCCTTTTCCGTTCGCTTTCTTATTTGTTGTACGGCACACAAGAACGCTCAATGGATATATTCGTCAAGAAATTGTGTGTCATGTGACGAACAATTGGGATGAATTTGCTGTTATGTCTCATAGTCTCATGACCGTCATGGGACAAAATATGTAATATATAATAATACCAGCCTATTACTGTCCCACTGCCGGGCAAAGGCCTCTTCTCATAATCTATAGGTTATAACAAAATTAATAACGTAAAAAAAACAATTAAAAATCCTATTAGAACCCTTTTCGACTTCTACGCGGACGAAGTCGCGGGCAAAAGCTAGTAATTATTATAAGTAATTAATGTCAGTATAATGTTCAAAATTGAAGGTTTTCTTATAGTCGACTGCCATCAAAGTACCTATTAGTATCGGACTATCGACGCTATTGGACAAATATACTTAGTAGGTACCTGAATTACCAGATATCAGCTACATCTGGTAAGACGACTTCAACATAGTTGGGAAAAGACTAGGAAGATGATGATGATGATGATGAAGATTTTAAGTACCTTAAAAGAACTCATTTAAAATAAATTGAATATCAAGATGTTAAAAGTAGTTGTACAAGAAAAAGTGCAAAAACAAAGTGAAGAGTCGGTGTTGCAGAAATCGCATTTTTTATCTTGCCAAGGCAGCATGCATGTCTAGTGTCTAACTGTCTACCGAAGTAAATAAGGTTACAGAAAAAGGTGTTGAGAATTTTCACATAATTTGTATCAACACTTGCGCTGATTACAAAAGTGACTGCCAGAGGACAAGTCGCACATTTTTATGTTGAAAGATTTTATGTTGATACGGAACTTTGAACATTAGGAGGCGTTGTGTGCTGTATAGAAGCTAAAATAAGAAAAGGCTCAGTGGAAGTGGTTTTTGATGAATGAGCGCTGTCAAGATAACATCGGTCGTTAAGTAGCAAATAGGTTCCCTTCAGGAATGTTGGAAAAACTACGTGGTTGATACAGGTACTTCATCATAATGGTCGCATTTTGATGAATTAGTACATAAGCGTTTGCTATTTTACAAGAATATCAACGATATTTTAAAATATTCACCTTCACATCATGTCATTGGCTTGGTAAATGTTCACCTACCGACACAAATGTATGAAGACACCACATTACTGTGACATCGTCGTAACATCGAAATGTGAAATGCCGCTTGGAATATTAAAATTGCAATGAAACTCGTATCCGTTTTACCTCGATTGAGAAATGTGTGTATGAAGTGGGTGGGTACCTTATTGACGACAAGACAAGGCACAATGCACCTCATTACAAATGTAAATAATATAATGTTGAAGATTGTTTACTTTATTAGATTATAGTTTAACAATAGCTGCTGCGTCCTCTTGTTATTACTGAATGGAGTCAATGAGTACTTGTGTCACGCGCTATCGAGTGGGCGGGTACGAAATCACTCATAGTTGCAACGTTAAAGTGCAGGCTAAACAGAGTCAACTGCACAAACGGTCTCTTTGGCAATACTTATTAATATCGGACGATGTCGCGTGCAGCAATTGTGCCTTATCTACGGTTGAATGACCGCCCTTATCGAACTTCATTGAGCGCCTTATGACGTCGACACTTCTAATTCTTGTAGGCATGGTAGGAGGAATGCTTTATTATCTTGATTATTTATTTATTTTTTAAAGCACGGCTGGAGATAGTTCGCGTTGGTATGGAAACCAAAAACATGTTTGCCATTTTTACCGTCTTGGATAAGATCATCAGATTAACAACGTCATTTATTGTTTCGTTTGCTACATGTTTCAGTAGTTCGTTGATATAATTATATTATATGCCTTTAATTTTATGCTTTATTGAAGATTTGATAATATTCATATCTTTCTTGATAATTTCTGTTTAAAAACTCACGTCTTAACTTGATCCAAGCCATGGTAACAGTTAACAATCGGCTTTGCTAATGAATACCATTACCGCACCCGTTGAAGGATCATAATGCAGTTTTTATTCGTTATATGAGTTTTATAGCCCACCATCAGACCTGGTCAGACAGGACAAGAAATACTCAATTTTATTTAAAAACACAAAACTAAACAGAAGTAGATAAACCACTTGTTTCAATGAAAAGATATGCTGACCCAGAGGGTGACTTTGTCCCAGATTACTAAGGTTAAACCAGATAGTATATCTAAAGGCTTGACCTCTCCTTTTTAGGAAAGTCAGAGATGGACTGTAACAAACAATGAAGATTTTAAATTTTTTAGCATTATAACATAATGAACACTTACATACTTACTTAGTATAGTTACTAAGTCTAAAAAAGTAAAAAACTAAAACCCGACTACGACAAAAAAAACGACTCTGAAAAAGTATGAAACAAGATTTTCAGGATAGAACAAAAAGAAAAGCCGTAGTCACACGGTATTAAAGTGTTTAGGTTGGTACCTATAACGTGTGACTACGGCTTTTCTTTTTGTTCTATCCTGAAAATCTTGTTTCATACTTTTTCGGAGTCGTTTTTTTTGTCGTAGTCGGGTTTTAGTTTTTTACTTTTTTTTTATTTAAACAATTTTGGTGTTAAATATTTTATTTACTCTTGACTTTTTGTCCGCTAGAGGGCGTGATTTTAATTTTGAGCAATATTTTGGAAATGTAAAAGTGAGGCCCTTTCAAATGATACCAAACACGGCGTATTTATCTCCATTTTTATTTTTTAAGCCTTACTTTTTGTCCGCTAGAGGGCGCCAAATCGCTTTTTGTGACACGTCACGTAGCCTATGTTCAGCGGAAAATTAAGACGGTTCTAACGATACCTCATACGTCGAGTTCCGATGAGTAGATTAGAAGCTATGAGGGAACAGATGAAGATACACACATACATACATACATACAAACATACATACATACATACAAACATACATACATACATAGCCAGTCAAAATCATAACCCTCCTTTGGCTTTGCCGTAGTCGTGTAAAAAGTCATGTAAGCTGAAAGAAAGCCAAGCATTAAAGAAAAAGTACTGGAACCACAAGTCAAATGAATTTAGGTGTCTACACTTGAATAGAAGGAGAAATTAAATAATTATGTTTAAAGCATTTATTTCCATGAATTAAACTGACATTGTACTATTCATAATCAACCAAATCATAATTAATTCAACTTTTCTTCCTTGAAGTTTAACCGCCCTTTCGGGTTAGATGACATATTACTACATCACCGGTACCGCTTCTATTAATTTAACTCCCTCGCGGGTTTGGCACATCTTAATGATGGGTAATGATTGTTACATTTCCCATTTTTTGATGGTCCTTGTCTCATTCTATTCTATTTGGGGTCGGTGTAACACTGTTTTTCTTCAATTTTCTACTGTCAGACGTCACAGCATCATCTACTCGTTTCTCTTTCATATTATTATCATTCCACACACAATCCATCCATCTTTTCTATTCCATCTCCATCCATCAACAATTTTTTGTAGCAATATTTCAATAAGCTTATTCTACGCGTTATTCTAAAAGTTAACTGAATGATCTAAGACGTAGATTCCTGCGGGTAATAAACATCGTGGTTACTCCAAGGCAAAAGATTCAAAGAGTACTTTAGCAATTTAGATTTCTGCGCCGAACCCTAACCTAAACGGTGGGTGTGCGCAGTCGCGCGATTGATAACTACAGTGCTATGAATAAATGGATGAACCATTATAGTATACAGGATCTGCCGAGGATAATCGGCCCGATTGTCTGCTGCGTCCCAGCAGATACCTACCTACACGTTATGCTGTGAACCCTAATCATTCTATTACGCGTGCAATTTTCACGCAGATGTTTCTTTAGGCATTCATAGGAGCTCTAATACGAATATTTGAAAAACCTAAATTCAAGAATCTTGCTTATTATGCTATTTTGTTTTTTTTCTAAGATTAGCTTAACATAATGGAAAAAAAATAGCATTGATGATCACGAAGGATGTTAACCATTTTGCACTTGATCCAATGTCGACAGTTATATTTTCGTTTGCAAATATGTACAGAAGTGATTTGTAAAACGATGCTATATCTGCCACTTATCTACTTCTAATTGCATTTGAAAGAAACTGGAAATTCAAGTTTGGTTGTTATGAAGACGTCAATAGTCGTCCCATGCGTTCAAAGTAAATTTTCCTCATGTTACAATATATTGTAGGTAATTATGACTTCTTTCTTGTAGATATCAGAACATGAGTGTTACATATTACAAGAAAGTGTATCATAAACTTTTATCATGAATAGTGAAGGGTGATGATAGAATGTGTGACTTACCAAAAGATAGAAAGAGGTTACCAGAAATGTAAATGTAAACGATTTGCAGCAGTTGTAAATCTGCAGGTCTGGAACATGATACGTCTATTATTTAGTTGTTCCGCTGCGCGGTGGCGTCATGTACGGCAATCAAAGGTTTGCCATATCTATTTTTTTACAATATTTATTGGTCTTCTGCTTATAAAGCGATGTCTCCAAAAATAGGCTTTTACATGAGTGTTTTCGCTGATAGACCTTTTTGTCTCATCTCTTTCTGAATCTCTCTTTCTTGTGGTCAACGGTCATCTTTTCTCGTCTTCTCTTTCCCCTTCGCCCTGTTTTTTTGAGTCGATCGCAATTTATGTGGTTTTTCTTGACCACGTTTACCCTTACTTACTGATTTAATTTATTATGTCAAATAATAAAGATGTTATAACGGAAGGTTATCGTATTGATGAATGAGTACTTTCTCTGTTTATAGTTTCAGTCACCTTGGTCGCCATTCACCTGTGAAAGACGTCGTCGTGTTTACAAACGCTACCATCCACATGACTGTATTCATTTAAACACTTGAAGATAACTCAGAACTGTTGTTTCTTCGATAACTCCTTTGTTGTCAACTTTAGTTTGTAGCGTCTTATCTTACTGTGTATGTATTTTGTTAAAAACCACTTCAGATAATGTGATTTGTGAAGCTATTGAGGCTTTTACTAGGGTTGATCTTATTGTAACTGTGGTTCCTATCTTTAGTTTATTTTTATTACTTTTCCGCCTTTAAATTCTCTTTTTTTACCACTTAAATTGTTTTAAATTTCATTTGTTTAGTAGAACTTCTCTTGAGTTTTTATCTCCTATAATGAAACACATTGATGCACTACTTTCTCCGCATAGGGGCGTCCTGGACCACCATCGCAGTGTTCGTATTGTTTCTCGCAAATCGTGTAGTAATAATACATTACGAGAATTGAGTCGGCCATTATTTATGAACAATAACGAGTGGCGTGGTTGCGAGCCTCGGAGCGGTGACCGACTCGCCCTGATTGGATAATGGCGAGCTGGCCACCGATGCCGCGATGCATTACTGTACTATATTTAACTGAAAATGTAGCTCCTACGATTTGAAAATGTGTCGGTTCTCTTTTGTGAATGCAGAGTGACGCAGTTTCACGTGATTTCATACACGAGTCCGTGGGACCAAATCCTACGCAATAAGGAATCTTCGGAAATAGAATCGCGTATATCTGTAATGAGTTCGCTATCAGGAATTTGACTCTATTTAAAATATTTATAAAAATTCTGGGAATAGTTATAAAGTGTTTATGACGAACTGGAGCGAACAGGAATGAGAAGTATACTTGGTGATGTGCCAGTGATTTTAGTCAACCGAGGGATTCAGTTCAATAATGTACTCAAAATTCCTCAAAAAGTCTGAAGTGGGATGTCCTAAAATGCCTGGTTACCACCTACCTACTATGATAACTATCTGGCGTCATTCATAATGTTGTTGTTGTTCATTCACCTATCAATGAATGGGCAAACTACAATATTTCTTGGCTTTGGGTGGGTATCTTGTTATGGCTAGGTTGAATCATATTTATAAGTTTTGTAACTTATGTAACGCCTGCCGTATCATCGAGTATTTGATATCTTTTGGCACTGGCATGTTTTCATAACCAGAACGGATATTAGTTATGGCTCCTAATTTGCAAACCTCAACATCCAGGCTTGTTTAAACAAATCTAAAACTCGTCTTCCGAAAACTGCTAGAATGAGTTCCCGTTCGTCACCGGACCGGACTTGCGCCACTGCCACCGTCGCCAGATGCTCATGTAGGCCGCCCCCGCTTCCGTGACGTATTAGTTTTGGCAGCGGAATCTAATTACGAAACATCGTCAACTACATGTATTAAACTTCCTCCCAAATTCTCGACGTATACATACTTAGGTACAGCTGTAATGGGATAAATGGACTGTTATCAAATGAGTGCTCTAGTCTCGTCAGTGTCACGCGCATCCATTTCAATTTCGCAACAGCTCACTTTAATTTAGATCAATGTTGAAGACCACAAACAGAACGTTTGAGGTAATAAACGAGGTTTTCCACTTCAGCAAATCAAAATGAAAGTACCGACGTGTTTTTGTAGTCGGAATTATCTGACTTTTTGACATTTACGAACATTAATGAAATGATTGATGTGTGATTGGTAGGTCATTGTTATATATTCTCTTCGCGGTTCTTTTGCGAAGTTATCGAGTTACTGCAGACTTATTTTCATCGACGTCCCTATTACCTATTTTATTCAAATCAAAGCGTTGTTAATTTTTTTATAGGAGGGGTCAAGACTATATACTACTGATTAAGTAGTTTGATTTTTATCAGCGTGTGCCACGAGAACCGGCTGGCTGACATTGAGGTCAAGGCTAGGTGTCCCACTTTAGCGTTGCTTCTAAAATGGGTCGGGCACTGACCTTCGCAATGTTGTCACTGCAACGCACCTGTATGAAAGCGGCACTTTCCTTGAATCTCACTGGCTGTTTGATGCCCGTGATATTGACTCGTCTTTGCGCCAATACAAATATTGTTTAGTGAAATATTTTGATTATGAATTCCTTTCGCTCTTTAAATATCTTGAAGAGTCTCAGCTCCGAGTTTGAAGTATGATTCGCAAATTGAAATAAATATTGGACGATATTTCATACGTCAGCGTCAGCGGTGCGGTAATAGTATGCCTGTAGGTTCACTATCTGGTCCTGCGTCCGTGGGTCCCGCTGCTCACAGAGAAGCAATGTAGTTTGATAGTTTCATTATCATAACGAGTTCGTTTACATTTGACATTCAACTTTCATGTTGTGATAACGTGGAATAAATAGCTGATGACCACATACATATTTTACAAGATTAACAGGAAAACTGCTTTGGTCATGAGCTCAGGACACGATTTACATTCTTACAGCCCCAAAATAGGCTGAAAGTTTGGAATTCTTGCATTTTGTATGCAGCTGTTTATTGCGCTTACTTACGATGTTTGTTGGTGCCAAAATGAATAAAATAACCATCTAGGTCACCTTTGATTTATAAATAACTGCTACACCAGAAGATAATATCACCAAACTGTTCAGTGTGTAATAGTTGATGTTGTATGTTTCAGACGCAGATGAGCGGAGATCGCACGGGGTCGCAGTGCGGACTGACCTCGCTGCTGCCGATGTCGTGCGGCAGGCGCGCCGCGGCGTTCGCTCGCGACCTCCACTCGCGCCTCAGCAACCTAGGAGGCGCGCACGACGACCACTGCGAGAGCAGCTGGCTCACGCGTGAGCCTGCTGCTGCGCCGATTAGGCCTACCACCTCCACCAACACGAGGGAACTTGATACCTTCTATGACTTCGAGCTCGAGTGTGAGAGCCCGTCCAGCCCCGTCGACGAGTACGAACCTCCCTTCCCCGAAAGGTCTCCCACAGAAGATCCGGAACCACCATTTTATGATGTGGATTCTGAACCTGAAGTAGCTAAAGAACAAAGCAAGTTTTTGTTACAACAACCAGACAAAACACAAAACGGTTTCATATTTTCTACCGCCTTTTATACGGAGTGCACACCACCAGTGAAACTTCAGCCAATTCCGCGTGAAAATGGTCACGCAAACAAACGCTTATATTCTGCGATCACATTTGAGGGTTGTGCGCCACAAAATAGCCTCGATGAAATCGACTGTGCTGCAAAACCGATCGCTGAGTTAGAAACGGACTCTTTTAGTTTACCTAACTTTATTAGTGCCACAGTGGACAGTGACTCGGAATTTGAATCTGCAAAGAGCGAACCTTCAGATGTTGTGGAAGTTGATGAAGAGTTTCAAACTGAAAAAAGTACTGAAACTTATACAACAGAGTGCCTGGAAAACTTATCACTCGCGGAAGTTGAAATCCCGCTTGATGTGGAAACACCGACGGAAGCCCCTGCAGAAACTCTTGAGTTAGAATCAGTCGTATGCAACGAAATTAGTGCGGAACCTTTAGAAATCATAACCAGTGAAGTACCTATTGAAAATGAAGTACCGCCTACTTGTGAAATTGAGCCGTCCCTATTGAGTGCCGAAGTTGTAGAGGAAAATCAGAATGAAGCAGAAGTAGAGGTAGAGGACGAACGGCCTCAACGTGTTCGACGCTGCTCTTCACTAAAAACTGGAAAAACGCCTCCCGGCACGCCAGGTCGCAAGAAAATTGTACGTTTTGCGGACGTTTTAGGACTCGATCTAGCGGATGTGAAAACTTTTATGGATGAAATTCCAGTTGTACCTAAATCTGCCTACGACGACCTCACTGGATGCGATGTTCAGAGCACTCCCCCCGCGCGAGCAACGCGTCGGCTCGGAGCTCTAACACTTGTTCCACTGTTCCAACTTCCAATAAACATCACGGACAGGCTAGAGACACAGAACGTGTGCATTGAGGGCGCACGCGTATGTGACGGCGTGCACGTCACCGTGTGCGGCTCCGTCCGTGTGCGAAACTTGGACTTTCACAAGACTGTACACATACGCTACACAATGAACAGCTGGAAAACGTACACGGACCTCCAAGCAACCTATGTGCAGGGTTCGTGCGATGGCTTCTCCGATCGCTTCCAATTCGTCCTGTACGCTCCGGCGATAACATCGGGGCAGCGACTGGAGTTGGCCGTGAGGTTCTTGTGCAAAGGGCAACAGTTCTGGGATAGCAACAGCGGTTCCAACTACTGCTTCGATTGCCTAGCGCTGGGCTCGACGTCCGCTTCAGGCGCGCCGACAGCGGTTGGCGCGTCCGGCCCGCTGCACCCCACAGTCGACTGGCACCCGTCGTTCTACTGACGCGGCCGCGAAGAGCCGAGAGGTGACAGTATCGGAGCGACGGGTACGCGTCGGGGCGCGGCGGCGCGGTGGCTGGCCGGCCGGCCCGGGCTGGCCAACACATTCCTGTGCCGGCTGCCTGCGAGCGCTCTCGGCCTCCCGCGAGACAGCGCGGGCGTCCTAGGGCTCCTAGATTGATGAGGCTTCACGTTGTAAAGCGTTCTTGTGATATAAATTAGACTAGGCGTAGATATTAAAAACGACGAGTGAGCGACTCGTTCTCAGAGTGCCATTTTGCAGTAACGACGTTTCGAGTTATGTGTATATTTCATCGATTTTTTTCGTACTATGTTAATAATTGTAGAGTAGCGTCCCGTAGGACAATAAAATGTGATGAATGTGCGTGCAGGCGCGGGCGTTGAGCATTACCGTGGTTGAGCGCAGCCGCGCCTCTTCTCCTTGTACATAATAAGAGAGATGAATTCTGAATGATATTAATTACTATTTTAATACAATTTTTATGACATTATTAGACCTTTGTAATAGTTATAATATATCGAATTAGAAGTATCACCTATAGATAGAAAGATTTATTCACATAACATCCCTATGAACTGTAGATATTACGAATATTTCTAGTTAGAATATCTGTGGTGACATAATATATCTTCCCTTGTTAGACCGTTTAAAAATGTTGAAGTAGATGAGAAAACGTGTTAATTAAAGTGTTTCTAAACTATGAATCTTATGCGAATAACAAATGTAACTGAAATATTTTATACCGATGTTATAATCTGGATATATTTTATATTTTTATAATCATGGTATCATGACATACTTCCTACGTGAGAACTGATAAATAATAGCCAATTGTTGATTCAGTTTTGAGATTTTAATAAATGAGACTATTAGAAATTACGAAATTAAATTATTGTTACTTTTAAGCGATATTATAATTTATTTATTAGGCCGATGGTTTGTCTATTTTGTATTGTACCTGAATTCTTTAAATGTGGCCATATTAATTTAACACAATTTGAATGCTACCCTATGAACTATTATTGTTTCTCTTATAATTGACTCCTGTTTTATGATAAATACCTACCTAATAAATTAATGTGCATAATTATGAAGTTCTTGTTTGTATTTCAATAACCTTTTATTACCCAAACATTGTGGGGCAATTTCTGATAAAAAGAAACCAAAGGCCCAACGCACACCGGCGGAGGCGCGGCGAAGCGCGGTTCTTGTGTGCTCTCGTGGCCGCTTGACGGCTCACCGCTTGCGTCTCGCTTTGCATGCCGTTTTCAACCGCATGATATAGAAGGTTTATTTTAAATTGATTTATTCTCAGTATCTTCGCCGCGCCTCCGCCGGTGTGCGTTGGGCCTAAAAGATTCTATACTGATGAAAACTGATTGTAATAATATAGTAGGTACAATTACCTACCGCCATCTATCGATAAAAGACTGGTCGATTACAATAGACCCACCCCCTATTACATGGGACTTAATCATAACAGGCGCAACGTGGGTGAACTATAAAGTACCTACCTACACCTTTGCCTAACTCTTCAGAGAGTACAGGCGTGATGTTATGTTATGATGTCTATTTTTCGGGATATTTGCTAAAAACTAAAAAATGCTTATAATATAATTTATTGTCTGAACTTGGTGAAGTCACGCAAGCAACTGCTGTCTTTTTAACCGACTTCGAAAAGGAGGAGGTTATATGTTCGTGTGTGTGTATTTTTTTTTTTATGTATGTTACCTGATTTCTCCCCCATTTGTGGACCGATTCTCAAAATTCTTTTTTTATTTGAAAGAGTATACTCCTGAGGTGGTCCCATTTTAATTTGGTGAAGATCTGGTGCTGATCTTCGGAGATATACAATGGAACTCTTCAAAAATAGACGGCAAATCTGTCGTAATTGCTGGAATCGCTTGGATGTTTATTGAATATACATTATCATGACGTAACATCACGCCTGTACGCTCTGAAGGGGTATGCAGATGTGTACAATACACATTTTTTTAGTTGTTATATATGAATTACATAGACACGTATGACGTGTTTCGTGCTTTTTCTGACGCTATTCAAGTATTCGCATCTAGCAGTCATCACTTGTCTTCATGCTAAGCAAAAATAGTTGAATCTTGAAGGGTTAGGTTTCTTGGTTGAATGTTATTTTTTTTTTTTTTTTTTATCTTTATTTATTGGAGTTTTATCACTCAGTGATAATGTCACCCCTATAACATTTACAATTATCAACTTACAACTAAACAATGAGTAACACACTTATATTATAATAATTACTTATAACCTCGTTAACTAACCCTCTTCGTTCTTATAAATAGCAAACAATAGCCGACACAACATCCTAGCCTCTTCCGAGAAAGGGGACGCCAGAATGCTGTTACATACCCCCACATTAAATCCCACATCAGGCGAATAATGTCTTTCGTGTATGTTCCGGTCACATTCCATCAACACGTGATAAATATCATCTATCACCCCACAAACATCGCAGTTTGGTGAAGAACTAATACCCATTAAATATTTAAAGTTATTGGATGGGATGTGGCCAGAACGCATTCTCAACAGATCCACAACATATTTCCTCTCTATCTCCCTTCCATCAAACCATGGGTAACGAAGCGGTTCAGACTGGATGGTTTTATACCATATACCCTTTAACTTTGATCGTTCATCAAAATATTCGTGCCATCTTTGTCCGCAAAGCTCTTTGACATGTCCAAGCCAATCTGAGTACACCGGCGTGCATGTGTAATGAATACCCTCGTACGACGCTTGTTGGGCTGCCAGGTCTGCCTCTTCGTTACCCATGATTCCAATGTGTGAGGGAATCCACTGCATGGTGACGGTTTTATTCATAGACTGCATCTTACAAATTAAGTCTAAAATAATTATGGCTATCGGGAACCCTCGAAGACTCGAGGGTACCCGAGCCAAATGTTGGAGGCTGCTTTTTGAATCCGTCAATACCTATAACAAATTTCTCTTCATTCATACTCAGTAAGTACAATAGGGCTTCAGAAATAGCTATAAGTTCACAATACATAATAGAAATCTTGGCATTAATTTTGAATTTAGCTTTGGTATTAAGTTGAGGATCAAAAAAAGCAGCCCCCAGGTCTGAACCATTCTTGGAACCATCCGTAAATATTTTATAGTGTCGACTATACTTATCTTCTAACATTTTTACACATGTATTGTTAAGATCCGTTACATTAATCAGTCTTTTTGCCGAACTTACACCCTTAATAGTAACACTAATTACTCTAGATAAATCTATATTGGTTACCCAAGTAGCTAAGGAATAAATATCTAATATCGGACTAGAGTACAATGGCTTTTCTGAGTAAAGTCTGTGAACATCTACTAATAATGGCAGTTTTTTGTTTCTCCAGTACAATCGCTGGCATTGATCAGACAACTCCCCCAAGGCACCAATAAGAATGTTTTCACTAACCGATTTGGATTTTAAATAAAATTTACCTGCTAGAAACAATCTTCGAACAAATAACGGTTGGAGACACAGCTCACTTTCCATCACATGGATAGGCGTGCTTCTAATAAATCCTCCGATGATTCTCATTGCTTGATTTTGAACTTTGTCAAGCTTAAGAAGATGACATGTTGCACAGTTTCCGTACAAAAAACAACCATAATCTATCCTGCTTCGAATTATTGCTATGTATAGCCTCCTAAGATGTATGGGATGTACACCCCATTTGGCACCAGCTAAAATTTTAAAAATATTTAAAAATCGACACACTTTTTCGCGGATCTCGTTTATATGTTTACCCCACCTTAAGGAACTATCCAACCACATTCCAAGGTATTTGACACAATGGACTTGTTCAATACGGGTGTTATTCACAGTTAGATGGATATCATTCTTTCTTCTCCCCCTACTAAAAAGGCACAGTTTTGTTTTCTTATGGGAAATGTTTAGTCCTAAATCTGTCATCAAGCTTTGAAAAATATGTAACGCGTTTTGGATATGGGATATTGAATCGGATAATTTCTTCTGTATGTCATAAATAATGAAGTCGTCAGCGTATTGCGAAATGAAAACATTAGTTATGCCTCTACAAACATGAATTGTGGCTGCATTAAAAAGTAAAGGGGATAAAGGGTCTCCTTGAGCTATTCCTGTACCAGTAATTCGACATACTAGGTTGTTATCCTGTAGTTCTACAAATAAATGTCTCTGATGAAGATACTGCCAAAGATAATTACAAAGAACAGAGCCCACTCCCAAGTTATCCAAAATACTTAAAAGAGATGTCAGGTTTATGTTATTGTAGGCACTTTCAATGTCTATAAAACAGCCAACAGCTGGTACATTTTTAGAAAAACCAGTTTGCACCCGTGTAACCAACCTAGATAAGCCATCATAACATGATTTAGATCTACGGAAGCCCGTCGTGTCATGAGATAACAGATTATTTTTCTCTAGGAACCATTCAAGCCTTGTTATGATAGTATGAAATATTTTACAAAAACAAGATATAAGAGCAATAGGTCTAACATCTTTACCTGAACCTGGACCAGCCCCCGGCTTCGGTATAGGAACAATTCTTACTTTTCTCCACTGGTCTGGTACGAATCCGGATAGCATAAACTTATTGTAAATAGATGTCAACATAATTTTGGCAATATGGGGTAAATGTTTTATCATAGAATATGAGATATTATCTTGACCTGGAGCAGAATCTGTTTTTTTAATCGAGTTAATTACTTCCTGTACCGAAACCGGACTGGACAACTGAGTGTTACAAGAGGTAAATGTAGGAGTTGGTGGTGATACGTAATCTGGTGCCAGACCTCGCAACAAACTTTCGGCTTTACCTTGATCAACAAAAGATGTAGGTGGTTTGTACCCTTTGACCCATCTCATACGTTTCCACATTTCTCCTGAAGAAGTTACACTATCTATGTCGTTGCAAAATCTCTGAAGGGAGTTATTCCTGGCTTGTTGTATGAGTCTTTGCGCTTCACTCACTTTTCTTTGTAGAACTTCAAGATTTAGTGGGGTGGGATTGCCTCTGAAGGTAGCCAGTGCAAGGCGTCGCTGTGCAACAACATGTGATAACTCTTGGTTCCAATATGGCTTCGGTACGAATTTGTCTGACTCAAGAGGATTTTCATTCACTCTAATCGTAGGTATATATTGGTCAGCCGCAGAGTTTATAATATCTAAATATTTATTATATGCAGATTGAAGATCTAAAGGTAGTTCCAAGTTTGTTAAGTCCGCTTCTATTTTCTGAGTGTATTTTTGCCAATCTGCTTTTTTAAAGTTCCTCCGTTTTTTAAACGTATTTAATTTATTATTTTCTAAACAAGTTTTAATTATGCAATGGTCACTTCCCAGGTTCTCATTCATGACCCACCACTTTAATTTCAGAGCCAAATCTGTTGAAGCTATAGTTACATCTGGGGAAGATTTTTGTATAGACCCATTGACCAATTTCAACCGTGTATGTGTGTTGTCGTTAAGTGTACATAGGTTGTTGTCCATGACAGAATCAAAAATCTGATTACCTCTTGCGTCAGTTCTGGTAGACCAGTTTGAATGGTGACCGTTTAAGTCACCTGCAATAAGGGTTTTGTGTTGTGTTATAGAAAATACTTCGTCCCAATCATTTCTGCACGTATGTACTGACGAGGGACAGTAGATAGAAATTATGTTCTCCAGATGACTACAGTTGAGCAATTTGATGTGTAAAATTTGAATTTGTGTATTCGAAATAGTCACGTTACATTGTACGGCCTTGATAGAATAATGGGTAAGCACAGCCGTACCTCCATACCCATCAACACGATCTGCCCTGTATATGTTGTAGCCACTGAGTCTGAACGTACTGTCTGGGTCAAACCAAGTTTCGCTGATTATAGCTATATGAATTTTCTCCTGATTTAATAAAGCTTCAAATTCTGTTCTCTTCGGTCGTAAACTCTGGGCATTCCATTGTAGAATATTGATTTTTAAATGTCTGTGTTTGTCGTTGTTATCCATTGTTTTATGTTAGATAAGAAAGGCAACTCCGTTATGTAATCCATCATGAAATATGTAAACCAATCAAAAATAACTTTAGCACAGTCTAACACTTTATTTTCCAGACTGGTCCCGCTATCCCAAATTTTTTCCTTTAATTTATTCCATAACCAGTTCCAACTCTTTTTCTTCGTTTTGTTTGAACTATCAGCTTTCTCTGTTTCTATGTGTTGTATTTCGGGGTCAGTGTCAGACAGTGCTGCCCAATTAATTGGAGTATCTGGTCTTTGTTTATTCTTCTTCTTAATCCTATCCTTTTTATTAGTATCGTCTTGTATTTTTGTAGGTTTCGTCTTTGTTTTGGAATTTAAACTTTCCGCCTTCTTTAGTATGTTAGCATATGTGTCCTGAGTTTGTGTCATAGGTCCCAATTCTATATTTGTTTCTGAACTTAATATTTGTTGATGTTCTTTTTCGGTTTCCTGTTCTCCTTCTTCGGAGTTCGCCTCATAAGTGGGTTCTGGTGGCACATATAGTGTTAAAGCTCTTTTGTAAGTGCAGTTAAACTCTGACATCAATTCTCTTATCCTTTTTTCTTTTAGATATATTGGGCATGTACGAGACAACGCCATATGTTTTCCCGAGCAGTTATTACATTTAAAGGACGTAGTGTCGCAATTAGGGTGGGATTTGCTACATTTGGGGCATATCTGTTTCACTGATGCACATACTCTCACTGTATGTCCATATCTCCAACAGCGTGAGCATTGCGTGACGGGGAATTGGTAATGATTCACTTTGACTCTGGTGTCAAAAATGTAAACAAAGGCAGGTAAAGAAGTTCCTTTAAAGGTAACTCTTATTGTTTCTCCAGGTTCCCATTGTCCACTACTTGTGTTGCGACGTTTTAATCTTTTAATTGCTATAATCTCTGTGCCACAACTCAAACCCTCTATAATTTCTTCGTCAGTTGATTCTAAATCTATATCTTTGATCACGCCGTAAGTTTCCCTAATCTCTAGTGTTTTCTGACATCTCAGTCTTTTTTCCTTCAAAATTTTTGATTCGATTAACTTATTTGCGCTCTCTTCGATATTAAATTGAATAAGTACCTTATATGCATTAATATATTTAACACTTATAATGTCCGAAATATTCTCAGATTTTAATAATTTTGCCAATCCAAACTGTTTAGGTAACTTTTCGATAGATGTTATGCTGATTTCAATTTTGTCTTCGGGTATTCTAATTTCATCGTGAACATGACTAGCTCGGGCAAAACGTTTACCCCGTCTTGTAATGTTTGTCCACACCTCCTCTTGGTCTATCAGTCTGTTTCTTTTACTCGTTCTAACCACGTCGCTTTCCCCACTATTTTGTATCAAATCTTCTAACTCCATATTCTCACTATTACTTATAATCTCACTACACTCTTCTACGGCATTACTCACATTAACTGTCCCAATCGATTGTTCGTACTCGCGCTCGCTGCTATCCATTAGTTAAAAGCATTATTAAGCGATGTGTCATAATAACGCACGGTCAAACGCTGCGAGTCGAAACCGGTTCGAAATCACACAGAATGCGCGTCTAACGTTGACAAGCGCCCGCGCGCAACTGGTTGAATGTTAAATGCATAGTAAATATTTGTATATATATATATATATAAAGGTACTTATTACAACTAAAAATGAAAAAATAAAAAAAACTTTTTTGCAAAAAAAACAACCGACTTCAAAAACACCAAAAAGAGAAAAATAAACTTAAGAAGAAAAATCAGCTTCTGAAGTCGGTGGCAAAAACATGAAGTCAAACAAACAAAAGTCACCGACTTCAGAAGCAGATTTTTCTTCTTAAGTTTATTTTCTCTTTTTGGTGTTTTTGAAGTCGGTTGTTTTTTTTAATTTAACTTGGAAAGAGATTAGCATACCTCCCATTGTTAAGTAATAATGGCGCCCAACGTGGGACACTAGTTTGCATGAGTGAGTAACTTGATAATAGACCGTAGAGTTATTATTTCAGAATGGATTCGAAAAATAAAAACAGATTGATACTATGGAAGTACTTTAATTACAGAATCCTATCATTAAGCGAAATATTATATCACAATTACACTGTTTGATCTCATAATAAATTATTTAATGCAGCTTAAAGGTACAGTAAGTTCATCGTTAGAGCAGCGGTGGCCCAGTGGTGTCGGCCCCGACTTACGAACAGTAGGTCGTGGGTTCGAACCCCGGCAGGCGCATTACTTTGTGTAATTTATTTCATCACCGCTGCTCTCAAAACGGTGAAGGAAAACATCGTGAGGAAACCGGCATGTCTTAGAACCAAAAAATTCGAAGACATGTGACATCTACCAATCCGCACTGGGCCCGCGTGGTAGATTATAGCCCATCCCCTCAAAGAGAGGAGGCCTGTGTCCCTGCAGTGGGAACATTAATAGGCTAATGATGATGATGATGATGAAGTTCATCAGGTAGAGATACACAACAGTAAGAATCTTGTCACCTTTCTACCTTGCAGACCATGTTAACTGAGAAATATTTAAAAATAATAGTGCGACTTTTTAGTAGGTACCTACTTAAGTAGAAATATTCTAAAGCTAAGTCATTACAACCTAAAATATACAATTCCATAAAAGTAGAAGATGTACTTATATTGGTTGCTGCTTAATACAAGAAATATGGACATCACTTAAATAATTAAGAATTAAAATAAATAGTCACTACTTCGCGCCAATAGCCAAGATGGCGGCGATCACGACTTAACAATAAAACAAATCGTCTCAACAAAGTCAGATGTCTTACAATAATTTAAATCAATCCTAATCCGTCAAGTTATCTATTAACTGGGAAAATGTACAACGCTTTGATTTTATTTCTATACAAATCTAATAAATTCATATTCACATAAATAAAAAATAAACTAGACTACTAGCTCAAAATAAGCAAAATCTTGACTGCACTGGCGTAGTGCCTTTAAGCCCTACATACCGATACACTTGCCTTTCCAGGTCCATAAGACATTCAAAAATAACTCGGAGATGATAGAATCAAAACAAAAAAGCAGAACGAAACGAAAACTCAAAATTAAAACGCAGAGCTCCATATCCACGATGAAATGTCACTGCTCTGAATACATCACGCAGCCTATAAGGCGGTTATACAACTTCTAACCTAACACAGTCTAGAAGCGATGGGCGACCCACCAGTTGTCTATGGTTACACTCTGGTAGACTTGCGCGCTCTCCGCCTCCTCGCGCGCGGCGTGGGCAGTGTGATGGCGGGGTCCCGCAGCGCCCGCAGCTGCATGTGTAACCTCTGCTTGCAGAACTCGTAGAACTCTATCTCTCTGGTGAAGTTCGCTCGGACGATGTTCTTCACTTCTTCTGATACAGGTGGCTTGTAGTTGTTGCGGTTGATCCGGGCGAATGTGTTGACCTCCTCTGGAATGAGAAAATGGAGAATTTACTACTTGTAATAGTGTATTTATGAGTCATAGTAAAGTATGAGAGTTTGAAATACTTTTCCTTTGAGTAGAACCTAGGAAAAACTTTTTTACAAAAAATAAAACCGACTTCGACAAAAATAAAACACAAAAAAGTGAAAAATAAAAATCAGCTTCTGAAGTCGGTGACTTTTGTTTGTTTTAATTTCATGTTTTTGCCACCGACTTCAGAAGCTGATTTTTATTTTTCACTTTTTTGTGTTTTATTTTTGTCGAAGTCGGTTTTATTTTTTGTAAAAAAGTTTTTATTTTTCACTTTTTAGTGGTTCACATGTGCTTACCCCTTCACAACGTACCGGCGTGATGTTATGTTATGAACTGGTGTAAACAATAGACAGACATGAGATTTCAGCAATCCCAGTCCATTTGCTATCATTTATTGAGGAGTTCCGTTGTCTATCTCCGAAGTTCTTCATCAGAATATGTTCACCAAATAGTTTTTATAACCTTTGTAGTGAGCACAGGCGTGATATTATGTTGTGTGATGGCGTAAACAATGCTTAGATATGCTATAGCAACAATCGCGGTTAATCTGCTGTTAATTATTGAAGAGTTCCCCCGATTTCTACAAGATCCCATCATCAGATATTGAAATGGTGACAATAGGACCACACGGGAAGCACCAGCTTTCAAATGAAAAAAGAATCATGAAAATCAGTTCACCCAGTCGCAAGTTATGAGCTAACAAACATAAAAGAAAAAAAAAATACAGTCGAATTGATAACCTCCTCCTTTTTTTGAAGTCGGTTAAAAATACTAATACTATTATATAGTGTACTAGGCTGCAAAGAACAGCAGTAACAAGACAGGCGCTAATAGCGCCTTCTTAACTATTACAAGTGGGAAGTTTCGTTTATGCGACTGCTTGGTTTAATTTTTCCAATCGTTAGAGGCTTCGATCAATAATGTACTATTATTGATCGAAGGTTAGAGGTGACCAAGGGATCGGGTGATTAGGGTACAGAAGATAAACTGTCTATTCTTTAGGTATTTTATTTCGTTGCAAAATTATGGATCATGCAATTTGTAAATTATTTTTGGTTGCTTATTGGTTAGTTATGTGATCGAAAGTAGCTCCATCTACAACTTTTAGGTCGTTAACCGACTATGTAGTTCTTAACCTATCCAATAGATGTCGCTGTACTCAAAATGACTAACCCCAGTACAACTTCAGCGCTCCTTTGAAGAACCTCGGCACGTATCGTTCGAGCGCCGTCAGCGTCGAGTTCATGTCTTCTAGCACTCCGACTACGGAATACTGCTCCTCCACCACACGCTTAGCGCGCTGCAGAGCTTCCACGCTGTTGAATGGCCTGGAATCAACGAATAGTGGGCATGAGATAATGTAAAGGTAAGGAGATTAGTAAGTATCATAATAATATCACCCCTGTATTTCCTAAAGATTTGGACAGACAGAAATATATACTATGCTACACGGCACCCACATTTTCCCAGTTACGTTTAGGTCCTAATGATTCAATTTCCGGTAGGCTGGTACCCATTTTCTAATGGAAACACCAAATAGGAATAGCACTAGGTATAACCACTCTGGGACTTAAACCCAGGACGTCAAACACAGGCACAGCTGTAACTAATGAGAAACGTTAATTAAGCTTCGCCATAAATAAGGATGGGCTGAAGACCTATGTCTTCGAAGCTAGCACTATTTCAATGACCGACTGTACCTAAATCTAGCTGAGCTATCAATCAAGTAGGACAAGCGATAAAAGAGAGACTTACAGCATAAAGCAGTGCAATATAATCCTTCAATTTATAGCATACCTACGGAAATTAAGCAAGGCTGTAACTTTAAAAACTTTAGGTTCGTTTCATACGGAACTCGATCGACTTAGAGAACAAAATTGCCTTCCAATAATTGTCATGTAGATGTAAAGTTGCAAAAAATTCGGTACCTAAGGTAATCTAGACCTCTTCAAAGTTCGAGTGACTTCTTCTAGACAAGCGTGTCATCGTTTCAAATCAGAGTTGCGGGCTTGCGGCCCAACGCAAGCCTAAATAAGTACTTACCTAGTATAAAAAAGCAAAGTCGTGCCTATCTGTAATCTGCGTGACCGTTTGGCGCTTAAAATTGCACAATGGATTCTAACAGGAACCCCATTATAACCCATTCTACCTTTAGGCGTTAAAATGTTTGACAAAAACTTATTTAAACCAGAGTTACAAGCATAGTGTAGACTGTTGGAGGCTGATGATGATGATGTCCTGTGAGGGCGTTCTTTTTCATTTTATTTGATTTCAATTGTTTCAGTCATCATTCAGCCATTGTTGAATACTGGATTCTATGTCACATATTACTACTTATATTAAGTCGTAGACATAATAAAATTATGTGCAATACTCACGTGCATTGTTGCTCATGTCCACAAAAGAACAGCGTCTGACGGCGATGGTCGCCAATCCCCTCATGAGTCTGACCCTCCACGTAACGACACTCGCGGTCTCCACTCAGCACGCAGGTCTCGAAGTCCTGAAATAACATAGAAACATTTTGATTACTGAAGTGAATAATAAAGGATAATGCAATTTTTATTTCAGAGGATAATAAATCAGAAAGGAAAAAGACTATAAAGTCCATTTCACGAAAGAAGTCCCGCGGACAATTATTGTGGAACTAGATGGGGAGATATGGCGAGAGAGAGAGAGATAGCAACATTATGTCGCGCGATACAGCGCAGCGTCTGCGGGACTTCTTTCGTGAAATGGACTTTACAATACATCGTATCGTGTTAGAGTGTGATGGACGCAGTACTGCTTAGCATGAGGTCCTGGGTTCGATTCCCGGGCAAAGTGTTATTGGGTTTTTCAAACATTTCTTTTTGAGGCACCAAATTCCTGCCAGTTTAATCGAATTGATAATGATGTTTCAACACTACCAACTTTAAAAGAAAGATATAATGATCATGACGCCATGACGTCTTTGAACAAGAAATTGTAATTTTTTTGCATCTCAACAAGACGTAGAAATAATAGACTGACGCATTAATAATGATGTTAGAAGTTCATATTGAAATATCTCAGCTTGTCCATCACCTTTGTGTAACATAACGCTACACTCATCATTCAAACTACTTTGTACAACAATATTTTTAATTATCGACTGCTTATTATCGACACTAAATACTAAGCACGTAAGAGTTACTTTTTGTTTGCTAAACTAATTATATCATCAGTTTTTTGTTGACTCAAAACTAATTTATTTTTTCTACTGCGCTGACTAAGTCGAGGGGTTGGCTTGAATAAATGGACGTAAGCTGAGGCTGAGACCTATTCAGTCAGTAAATAAGGAGTTAATGTATCTAGTTATATGCGTATGACCGAATGTTTGTGCTGAAAACTGATTGTGTGTCGCTGCAATCATTCAGTTTATCGGAATTAGATCTGTCGGTGTACCTAATTACAAATTCCAATGTGTGTTCGTAGAAATAGGTTTTGCTGAAGTAGTTGAACCCCTGTTTGGTTGGTGGTGAGTTGGTGACCCTGAACTGTTATTTATCTACTATATTTATTTATTTAAACTTCATGTACCTACAATAGCGGTACATAGGCTTACTTAATGCCAAAAGGCATTGTCTACCAGGCCACCTTTGGGTTAAATAGGGCAACATGCCCGCTATCTTTTCGGTACACTTTTAAAATATTGAGAATCATTAAAGATAGGTATTTGATGCGTGTATAACCATACTAACGATAAAAGTAGTCAAAAGATTGCAAACTACTTACAGTATCAACCCGACATCAAAGAAAAATTCAACATTTAAAGTGTGGTCCCTAAAGCAATAAGTCAAGCCACGCACTATTTAGCTTTATTCGACAGAAAACTTGTTGACCGTAATATTCATAAATTCACAGAAACCAATGACCATTCGAAACGAAACAGTTTCGCGTATCAGGGGCATGTCGACTAGTTTACGTTTGAGTAGAGAATAGCTCACGTTTATCCATATAGTAGTAAGTCTATTTGATGGATAGCCAACTACTCCGATACACCATCTCGTGTTTAGATCGAACGATGGTCGATGAAATAGGTGCTCTACGTGGGCTGACTTACTAGGACTATAACTCATAATCCCAACTAGGTTTGCAGGTACAGTCTACAATTCTACATAGGTAGAGAGAGAAGAATGATATCGAACAAACCCACCCACAGTAGTTTTCGTTCCACAGCTATCATGTCATGACTGACATGTTAAAAGTTTTTATGAAAGCCTTTGTTGATCTGAGGGTGTCTCATTTTTGACCACATTGATCTATGCGCTATAAGGATCACAATTATGCCGTAGGGTCGGCATCCTATACCTACTAGTAGGTACACTATTTGATATCACCAAACAATTCCTCGGGGTGATTGATTGATGTGGATTAATTCCAAATATGAAGTGATGATGCATTTTTTGCAATCCCTGTTCATTGTTCCGTATTTAGCCATGGAGCATATACCTACATACATATCTGGCTGAAATAATGATGAATTATAGAAAAAGTCTTAGCCCACCGGTGTAACCCCGATGTTACTAAGTATCATTAATTTTCTAATACATAGGCGCTAATTGTTTTGTCAGTTCGTAGCTTGAAGCCAATTCACACGGCCGGAAATATAGATCTAGGCTTTAGGCAATTAAAATTCTAAATGTAAATACCGTTTCAGATATTAATGAGTTTTTACTAAGAAAGAATATTTGCAATTAGTTTTGTTTAGACTCTTGTAATTCCTGATTGATTGATCACTTAATAAAAAAAAATAGGGGGGGTTGGAACCATAGGGGGGGGGGGGGTTACCACCTGCGCACTTTAAAGTAGTCAGTTGTTTTAACCGGGGCTTTATCTAAATCGTGTCAGTTATCATGTTTTACGTTAAACAGCAAAGTTGCATTAACGTGTGGTTTTGGTACTTTTATTACACTTTCGCTTACATGTTTGTTCCGAAATAGCACTTAAATCGTCCACAGGAAAGTGTTTAGTTGGCTTATTCGTTCGTACATACATATTCATTTTAACGAGAACAATAATAAATAGCTATAATGGTACCATTAATGGCCATTCTCATAAAATAGGTAGGTACAATAATTATTTACTTGACGTCTGATCAAGATCTTGCGAAAGGTGCGAATATGCAATTTAAGTGATCAGTTTAGATTCTAGATTAAGAATTTAAATACTAAAGTGCTGGGACTTTAATAACAATAACGATTTATGTAACAACTTTCATTGCTTTGCCTTTCGTTTTCTTGCCTCGTTTAAAATAGACTACAAAACGAACTATACAAAATTGGATAGGCAGAGATTAGTTGGACCTGTAAATAGGTTTAATAAAATAATAAATTTTAACGTTTATTGTTACAAGTTAACTCCAATTCCGTTTATAATTGGTAACACGAAAAAGTAATATGTTGGCGTTACTGCAAGATTGATAACGATCAATTTTGTTATTAAATAAAATATAAAACTAACCAAAATCATGCAGTTAATAAAAAGTAAGCTACTGCAGCACAGATAATCAAATTCATTAATATCAATGTTAAAAATATCATAAACCTATTAAATATTTGATGGTAACAGTGATAAAGCGCACCACTAATCTGTTAGAACAGTGTACCGTCACTATTAGCTCGTTAACTGCACCAGTATCATTCCATTCATTCCCATCAATACATTAACCCAATTAATTTACCTTTCGTTGTAAATCGATCGTGAGCATTGATTCGTGTCGTGTTAGCCGACTGCTCGTGACCGACTGATCTGAACTCTTGACCATGGGATTCTACTGAATCTTCTGAATGAACGTTTTGACAGCCCTAACGGGGCACGTCACACTTAGACGGCCAGTCGCGAGTAGGATTTTCGTAAAAAGGTTCGATAACGTAGACTAAAGACTAAATATGAATTAGTTAAATGACCCAAGAATGTCCGTCGGGGGCTGCCATTAAATGAACTAGTTTTGCAATGTTCAGCTCTCGACAGACATTCTTGGGTTTTTTTAAGGTGGGTGTTTTATGTTATTTTATCCTTTTTTCAATTAATTTTTAACAGTCGTGGGTTTTTTCAAAATTTTTAATTTTGCTTTTTATTTTAAACTTTTTTTAAAATTTTTATTTTTTTATCTAAGAACATGCACCAATCAAACCTAAACCCATAACTGAAAACTGAATCAAAATCGGACTTGTAGTTTTGGAGAAAAATGGCAACTTTGAATTGCACAAAAAATGTTTGCTGCAGCGCCCCCTGGTGAGTTGTCACCGTAACGCCTATCTAAGAACATGCACCAATCAAACCCGAACCCATAACTGAAAACTACATCAAAATCGGACTAGTAGTTTTGGAGAAAAATGGCAACATGTATTTGCACAAACACACAAACAAACAAACAACCTCTCACCCCAAACGCATATACCGTCTCCGTTCCGTCGTGGGTAATGCGTAAAAACATTATGATTTGAACCATTCCAGACTTTGTGCTTCTGTTTTTGTTAGAATTCTTTTGTTGTTATTATACAGGCCGTATAACAATCAGTGTTCTGTTTCACAAACACGTGAATTGTGTCTGGAAAACATCGTGAGGAACCCAGCATGCCTGAGAGGTATTTCTCGACGACATGTAAAGCCAAGCGGTCCATTGGCAGCATGAAAATTCTGACACCAAGTTAGGCAAAAACCATACGGCAAAGAAAAAAAAAATAGTTTTCTGTTTCAACTAATTATCAATTTCCGTTTAAATTCGGCCTTTTTACAGATGGTTAGATGGCGTAGTCTCCGATACGGTATGGAACCATAAAAATGGGAAATTCGCCACAGTAAATGGTGTAAAATCGGGAAAACGGTTCCGTATTAAAATCCGGATAGTTTTTGATGTCCATGAAGTAGGTTTACGGAGCAGGGAAATGGCGAAAGCTTGAGATTCTACTGGTCAGTGGTTACCTACTGTTGGTATGTAATGGTTATTGAGTGAGTGGAGTAGCTGAATTTTTGGGCCATACACATTTATTTTTTGCCATCGACACGCTGAGAAGAATAGTTATTATTGATATGATCAATGATCATGGCGCTAACGGTCACATAAACAATTGATTTATACAGAGATGCGATCCGATATAATTGTTCAGCTATTGTATTCGAGAGATTGCGATAGAAACTTAACTTGTTGTACTTTGTGTACACGCATGTTCGGGTTAATGATGTAATGCGATGTATATGTTTGTATTGTAGGTTTGCACCTACTGAGCTACTTTGATGTCAGTGATATCACTACAGTAATGGTTTGAAAGGTTTAATACACTGGAGATTAGTGGAGATGGAACATAATTGCTTTCAGCCTTCAGTGTGCCCATACAAGTTACAATTATTATATTTATTGCGTTTCGTACCTATTTCAAGAGTTCTTTTCAACCAGATTAGGATTACATAGCTTTCAGTAACTTCTCAGTCCCATACCTTTTCACCTCACTTTTCACTTACCTTTTTCCCCATAATCATTGTCATAGCGGATCATTCTCATTAGTTCCACCAGCAATTAGTTCCATGGAACTAGTGAGACTTTTTTTTCTCAGTAGTTCCATGCACTTTGATAATGGATCAAATGAAACAAAACTTAATCGAACTCGTCTCACTAGTTCCACCGTAGTTGTCCCATGGAACTAGTGAGAACTTTTTTTTCTCAGTAGTTCCATGCACTTTGATAATGGAACAAATGAAACAAAACTTAATCGAACTCGTCTCACTAGTTCCACCGTAGTTGTCCCATGGAACTAGTGAGAACTTTTTTTTCTCAGTGGTTCCATTGTTCTTCTTAGTGGAACAAGTGAAACTAAAGTTAATCAAAATCATTCTCATTAGTTCCACTTTTTAGAAAGATATCATCTAATATTAATAAAGGAATAAAACGCAAAAAAATATAAAAAAATAAGTAATTTAATGTTAATCATTTTTACAAACAAATCAGGCCAACGACGTAATTTCAAGAACGTAATTACTTGATCAGGCTCATTTTCTGAACAAATTACGATACAGACGTAGGTATGTTATCGTAATTTGTCCAAAACATGAGGAATGCTGATAGCACCTGAAATTATTAATAAGTTGCTTCCATTCTTTGGTACATTTTTATTAATATTATGGTGCCATCCTTCCACAGCGTTTGTGGTACGGTGTCGTTCACTAAACACGCACCACAGTTTCATAAAATCAGGTCTCATCCAAAACTTTTCACATCAACTTCTTCTAGACTTTTTCCACATATCTTATTGACTTCAAGTTTTCTATTTCTTTTTCTTTAACCGATCTTTCTAATAAAGTGACCATTCATTTTATGTTAAAAGTAGAATAATATGATGAAAACGTTGAGAATAGGAAATTAAAATTAATACAATAAAATTAAAAAATAATTTTGTGTAAACACAAATGGAAATAATTTCAGGTGCTATCAGTATTCCTCATTTTTTGGACAAATTACGATAACATACCTACGTCTGTATCGTAATTTGTTCAGAAAATGAGCCTGATTAAGTAATTACGTTCTTGAAATTACGTCGTTGGCCTGATTTGTTTGTAAAAATGATTAACATTAAATTACTTAATTTTTTATATTTTTTTGCGTTTTATTCCTATATAAATATTAGATGATATTTTTCTAAAAAGTGGAACTAATGAGAATGATGTTGATTAACTTTAGTTTCACTTGTTCCACTAAGAACAACAATGGAACCACTGAGATAAAAAAGTTCTTACTAGTTCCATGGGACAACTACGGTGGAACTAGTGAGACGAGTTCGATTAAGTTTTGTTTCATTTGTTCCATTATCAAAGTGCATGGAACTACTGAGAAAAAAAAGTTCTCACTAGTTCCATGGGACAACTACGGTGGAACTAGTGAGACGAGTTCGATTAAGTTTTGTTTCATTTGATCCATTATCAAAGTGCATGGAACTACTGAGAAAAAAAAGTCTCACTAGTTCCATGGAACTAATTGCTGGTGGAACTAATGAGAATGATCCATTTTAGCTAGGTCTTTATTTTTAAGAATTCACAAGTTGTTTTGTTTTTACAAAAAAAGTTTGATGTATATCTTATGCATGCCATATATTATGATAGGAATTCATTGTACACATAAAGTTCAGTTTTACAAAGTCCAAACAACATAAACATAATATTTAGGCCTACTACGGCAACTATGTACCTACAATAACTATCAGCTAAGATGATTATACCATCAAGTCCAGATAGCGCCGTAAACATTCCCTACTAATGGCAACCCCGCCAGGGATCAACTCCTGCGCAGGTAACGGCGCGGCACGTGGCCAATTTTAGCCGATTCATCCGCAAATTGGCGGCCGATCAACCCGATCGCTGCCACGCGTATCTCTTTTTTCACGCCCAAAGCCTTTTTTATACAATAGAAGACATAATACGAAGTATAAACTACTAAAAAGGCCTAAATTAAATCCAACGTTTATAGCATTGAGATAATCAGTATACTTACATTCAGGTGACATTTTTCAACCAAACTTGTCAAGTTGTTCAACAATTTATGAAGAACAAGATCATTAATATTAATTTACCTAAACTGTAAATATACTGTTCATAAAATCGGACAGCAATAAGATCTACGATAAGCAAATAAAGCCACACGATCATGATACTGTCTAGTTATTCAGATTATGTTAAAATTCAGCCTAATAGGTCCCTAGTTACCATAATCTTGTTACATTACACGTTGCAGGCTCCATAAAGTGTTCTATGTAATTTTAGCCGAGCAGCCCATCGCACGAACAATATGCGCTATAGTACGGTAATCACTGCTACATGAAACGATTCAAGCGCTTCATCTCAAACGAGATCATTTTCACCGTTAGCAAATAAAAACGCATCTCGTGAATAGATATCATGTCACGATTTCTGTAAAAACAATAAAAAACGTCTAATGGCTTACACGTTCTCACGGCTAGGTAAGAAAACCATGAAAATGTTGATATTTCTTTTGACTAGGTACTATTAACCATTATTTATCCTGTCATGGTGTTATTGACACGCATTATGCATGCTTCTACCATCAGATAACAGAACAAGCGTGATGATTAATAGATGAAGAGAATAATTGCGTGTCTGTTTTTTGTACGAGTGTGGGTGTCAATTTTTAACACCGATCACAAAGGCATCTTAGTGTAATCTGACATCCATTGCTGTATCAACTTAGAGATTAGACGCCCATCACAACAGCTGTTAATCTAACGATAGATGTTGGTAATACGTCACCATTAAGGTTTGTATGTAGGATATTAATGGCTTGACTGAAGTTAAACCATGTACAAGAAAACTCAATCGTAATCCTCATATATTATAGTAATAATTCAGCACTACACCTAACCGTAAAATCAAACATAAGGAACGGGAATAACTCTACTTCTAACAATACAAAAAATGTGAACCAACCTTTTTCAACCAAGCGGGGTCGGGCAGAGGCAGGTCAGGGAACGCCCTCTTCCTCTCGACGTAGTACCAGGGAGCCCTCACGTAGTAGTACCACGAGATGACCCGCTCCACCGGGTCACGCACCACATTCACGTATATCGGAGACGGGAAACCCAACCTGGAAAGTTTTACAGCTATTTAAAAGACGTGTTATTTTTGGCCCGTAACAGCTTCAAGTTGGTTTTTGGGTGGATTGTGACGTCTCACAATCAATGTCTTCACCGCGCAAGGCAGAGGTTGTTGTTTTTTTATCTTTCTATGTATTACAACAACGTTCTTTTTCTTTGCGTAACATTTTCATATTATACATTACAGTACAATAACAATTCCTAAACTAACAATTCCAAGTCATAATATCGATGTCATCCATTGATATCATCAGACGTTTTTGCACTAACTGAAAAAGCCTGAAAATGAAATTATATGCACTCAAAACTAAAAAAAAAACTGTAGAACCGAAACGCATCATTCCGCTCTCATTGCAACTGGCGATGTCGACGGCTAAACAATGGCGTTTGAATTCAACCGAGTTTTTGCACGCGCCGCGTCGCTGTGCCTGTAATTAACACTAACAAGAGACTCGCCTATCAGGTAATAGTCGATCGCAATTAACGTCTGCTTGATACATTAATCATGGTTTATGTTTATGTTCTATACAACCAATAAAGTTTGGTGCATGTGATTGATGTACGAGAGTCAGCGGCTTCTCTCTGAAGGCAAATGGAACAGATGCGTAAATATGATTATCAATGTATTGACTGATAGCCGTAGATCTGTTCAAGTTTTTGTTTCACATCGATGAAGATTTAGCGCCAGATACCGCTACTTTATGCTTGATTTGTGGCTTTGAATGCTCTTCAAACTAATGATTGGATCGGAATATTATAATGGTTGCATTCTGATTGTTTAAGTCCTCGATCGTGTCCGGTATATTTTTATTGCATCAATTTACCAGATGCTGGCATAGTTCTGTTACTGAAGTTTCCCCATTAAGGCTTTAGTTTAACTAGTTGCAAACACAAATGTTGAGCGAGGAGTTTTGATATTTATTTGGGATTCGCTTCGGCCAATTCACGAATCGGTTGCCAGCGGCAGTTTAGGTGCGTCTTCCGAGTAACCCTGTTACTATCGCGTAAATAGCCCAACTTAAACTGAACTCTACAAATATTAGAACCCAAAAATTTACAAATTTAGAAAGCCAAATAACTTTTGACTGTTCCATCGCAAAGTTACCCGGTGTAGGTGTCACGTCGAGGACTTTCAGATGAATGTTAATGTTCGTGTCATATTCATTCACAACTTTCAGCAACCTTAATTAAATTCCTTTTACTGAAACGTGTTCCTGTCCATCATGCGTGGTTATTTACATTCTGCTTTTAAATGTAAATTTTATGAATAAATAGGTATTAGTATACCTGGTGAAGTTCGTGTAGCAGACGTGTTTGATATATGATGCGGGAGGGTCGAATGTGGACACCAGACCAGCGAGTGCGGCCTGATCGGCGGGCGCCAGGCGTATCGTCTCCACTCGCTGCACAGGATCCCGGTGGAAACCTTTACAAACACTATCATTAACACACACATATTAAACTTTGAATCATAGTCGTAATCCTTATGATCATCATTAAAGGTTTCCTTCTAGTTACTCTTCTTTAACGAGTTGTTAACTATAATAATTACGCTTAGGTATGTCAATGTGGTTACGAGATCAATGTTATGAAGTTTCAAGTTTTACTGCCTCGTTGAATCTATAAAACTACTAGTCTATAGAATTATATTAAGAAGACTTATAATTCTAGCCACCCATTTTAGCTAGGTGATAAAAGCACATATGGCTGCTTTAAAATTTCCTGCAGCAGCTTAAGGTGTACGATGGCTATTGAATTTTCTCGACTTGCTCGTTAGCTCTAGTCATCTGAAGACTTACGATCAATAATTTATAAGATTATAAATGATTGATTGAGTGAAAGACGTAAAACTGTTCTTACTCTAATTAACAATGTTCGCGCAATACTCGTTAAATTGAACGATGCCTATCATAATGAAACGATGACATAAAATCATAATTATCCTAGGTAAGTAGCTTACTACGACCATTTGGGTTTCTATTTTTGGTTCTGCTACATAAGTAATTATACCTTAGTCCTGTTACATACTAATTAAGCGTACTTAAAAGTCAAGACAATATAGAATATAGATAGATATAGAGATATATAGAATATAGATTTTGCAATACAAGTAGAAATAATTTATTACTATCTTTTAAACCCGACTGCGGCGAAGCCCTAAATAATGGTTATTATTTTACTTAAAACCTTTAATTCCAGCTTCTTTCATGGATCAACAAACTCGCGCTAATGACAACCGGTAATTGCCAAAAAAGAGAACTCGTCACACGGCCTCCAGCCTTAAAATATATTTTTTTAAAGTCTTAATTACTGGAGAAAAAGAATTTAAGCTTAAGTAAACTAAGTCGTTCTCATTAGTAACGATCAAGATAAATGAAGTAAATTAAATATTGTCGGAACTCATATACGGCGTACCGTTTTGATAACATTAATTATTAATAAACTGTGTATTTTATACGAGACCGCGACCGTACAAATTGGCCACAAAAGAAGGAATATTTTTGTATGATTATCTTTTATTTGCAACTTCGCCAATAAACTAAGTCAGCAAGGTATCAACTTTTTCTGTATTTCTTAATTAATTTCACAAGAAGATCAAGTAGACCAAGACATAAGAATTTATATCTGGAGATGGGCACACGTTCTTTGAACACGTTACCAGCAAAAATGAGTCAATGGAGTCTTTGGTGAGTCGAAAGCCTAGACCACGTGGTCAATCACCAAACCGATGGGCTCCATTAAATGGCAGAATGTGCTTGCCATGCGGCCAACAGAGACCGGTGGAAAAGGATCGCGAAGGCCGCGACAACAGTTGTGAGCGATCACCCATGGCCACAACCACTCTGTCAAGAGTGAACGACTGAGAAGAAAAAAAAAACAATTTTCGCTCACCAAACTGATTCTTATAGGCCAGCCTATGAAGCAGCTCCATAAAGGTCTGACTACCAACTTTGGGTACCCTGTTGAAGAACAGGATCTCAGCGCCAGCCCGGGCCGTGTTGTTCAGTTCCCAGGGTTCGGGGACCAGAAGTTCATCCAGGTATTCCTGTTCCGTCTCCTGCTGGGAATCGTCAGGCTCTGCTTCTAATTGTCGCTGGGGTTTGCTGCGTTCCTGCAAAAGGAGTATTAGTATAGTACAAGATAAGAGCTTTTTTATTAATTAAACGGTTTTTTTTTTTTAAACGGTTTTATTTAGCTCACCCCGTTTGTTTTATTTATTATTCTTGGGTCAAATTTAGTAATTCAAATTTCACCCTCTTCCTGTCAACCGATTAATCTGAAATTTTGTATACACTTTGGATTTTGGTGATAATACAATTAAGTTTATTCATTATCATTATAAATTCAAGATGGCCGCCGCTACAAAATGGCGGATAATTTATGTTTTATTAATCCCATCAATATGGGTATCAAATGAAAGGGCTCAACAAGCAGAATACAATATACTATAAAAAATTGAAATCCAAGATGGCGGCCGCTACAAAATGGCGGATAACGTAGGTTTTATCAATCCCATCAATATGGGTATCAAATGAAAGGGCTCAACAAGCAGAATACAATATACTATAAAAAATTGAAATACAAGATGGCGGCCGCTACAAAATGGCGGATAACGTAGGTTTTATCAATCCCATCAACATGGGTATCAAATGAAAGGTCTCAACAAGTAGAATACAATTTAGAATTAATTAATTAATTAATTTACAATTATCAATAAACTAACAGCCAATAAACCTTGCAATAATGAAGCACTAAATGAATTAAACAGAATGCGAAATAAAAACTAAAAACTAGAAAATAAAAAAAAATAGGTAAAAAAAACTTTTTAAGTTAAACGGTGGGGCAAGACAATAAAACCGTGGGGCAGACAATTGACGTGCCCCACGGTTTTATTTTAGTCTAGTCTATGCATATGTTTATAATTCCCACGACTATCTATTTTATTATTTTTTGGTTTTTAGTACCTACATTTATCTTAAACATTGCAATGTATGTTTAACATAAAACCGTTTAACTTAAAAAGTTTTTTTTTTGAATAAAAAACTGGCCAAGTGCAAGTCGGACTTGCACATGAAGGGTTCCGTACTTAGATTTCTTATAGGTTTTCCTGTAATCTATGTGAATAATTAATTACAATATTTTTTTTATACCTATATTCTTACGGTATGCTTTAATTAATACAATTTCTTCTAAAGGCCAATGAAACTTGACCTCTGGATTGTATGCGCTCATACTATTCAGGGATTAAATTATACTGGTTTTATGTTTTGTATGAGAGTTTTTAACTTTTTTTCATTTTTCATAATTATTTCTTTATTTACGCTATAAGAGCTTGCTTCACCCCAAATTTCACAATTCTAGGATGACCGGGAGTGCCCTAAAGGTTTAGATTTTTGTTATTTCAAAAATCTACGGGGTACTTCTCGAGGTCCCTGAATAATAAAATATGGTGAAAAAAAGCAAGCTCTTGTAGCATAATTATAGGAAAAATTATGAAAAACAAAAAAAGTTAAAAACGAAGGTCAGTTTGATCACTAACAAACTTTTCCAAAATCCTATACCTACTTATACGGCCATAACTTTTGATGGCGTCGACCTAAAATCTTAATTTTTTTAGGGACCATGGTCTTTAATCTGTGGTATCAATTTCAACTTTCTATCTCTACCCGTTTCGGAGATAAAGGGTGGTGACAGACAGACGGACAAGAAAGTGATCTTATAAGGGTTCCGTTTTTTATTTTCGTACGAAACCCTAAAAATAACAAAATACTTTATGGAAAAAATCAAGAATACCAAAAAAGTAACTTTATTTTCGTTACAATTTTTGTTTTTGACTTTATTGCTACCGACTTTCGAAATTGTGGACTTTTACTGTGTTTTCCAAAAAGTTTGAAAACCACGTTATTTCTTGGCTTTACATTGTAACTAGAAGTTATAGGACGACATGAACCAAACTACTGAACCGATTTTGATGAAATTCTATGGTCCCGGATCATAAATTTCGGAATAATGAGGTACTTAACAAACATAAAAAAACAACCGCATTAAGAACCACCTCCTTTTTAAGAAGTTATATAAACTTGACCTGATAAGGATAGGACTAGAATAGCAGCTCTAGACTTAAAATAACTCAATACTATCTTAGGACTTAGCATGAATTTTTCAGAACTGCAACACATAACAATAACTTGTTATGAGAAACACTTAAGTAGGAGCCTGCGTAAATAAAACGTAGACTTAATGGAACATGAATTTATTATAAAGGCAGCGTTCTAACCCTTTAAAAGTGGTTTTTTCTTCGTTCTTTTCTAAAAGAAGTTAGAAAAACAGGTCGATAAAGATATCTTTAGACGAGTCTTCTTTGCATATTAGCAAACTACAGGTCTTCGCCGATTAGATACTACTAAACTAACGAGGAAAGTTAACTAAACTAATAGGTAAATGAAATAATTAAACTTTAACAAAGTTGCATTGCTTTCAGATTATAAACGGTAGATTGGGGTAAAAAAAAACATTGATTAAAGTTGTTACAGTTAAAGTTGGTCAGCGATTGGTATTATTAAAATAATTCTGTTTAGTTTTAAGACATGTTACACCCATATAAAACAAATAAAAACATAACAACAACATATAAACATAACACAATATGGGTACAATATTATGGGTGGGGTATACCTACAATATGGGTAACAAAGCTCTCAGTAACATTTTACGTGTAGATCAAGGGTACACTACAATAATACGAAAAACTTTATTCCGATATTCACAAGTACGAATTTCAAAATACCGATTTTCGTAATTCCGAATGATTCAAAATTCCTATTTTAACAACTCCGATTTATTATTCATCCTATTTTTATAAATCCGAAATTTCAAAATTCCTAACGTTTATAATTACTATTCTCAAAATGCCGAGTTTCAATTGATCGAATTACAAAAATTCCGACGTAATGATAATTCGAATCATCAAAAATGGGTGCACTACAATAGTACGAAAAACTTTATTCCGATATTCACAAGTACGAATTTCAAAATACCGATTTTCATAATTCCGAATGATTCAAAATTCCTAATTTAACAACTCCGATTTATCATTCATAATATTTTTATAATTCCGAATTTTCTAAACTTCTAACATTTATAATTACTATTCTCAAAATGCCGAGTTTCAATTAATCGAAAAACAAGAAATCCGACTTAATGATAATTCGAATCATCAAAAATACGAATTCCGATTATTAAAGTACCGATAATTTAAAACTCCGAATTCATAGGAACCTAGTAAAACGGAAAAGCAACAAAGACACCACAATTTGCTCGTGAAAGAGAAGTATAATATTTTATATTTAGTCTAAAGGTAGAATTAAAAATGTAATGACAGATAGCGTTATCTTACTCATAATTGAACCAGGCACCTGTTCCTGTCTGCAGGGTTTCAAGGGACCTAACTAAACGAACCTTGTGGTGCCCTTGACGTTGACCGTCTAAGGTTAGCGTTTCCGTCAGCAGGTTGACGGATCCCCGCTTCGCGGGGCACCTATTTCTGTCTGCAGGGTTTCAAGGGACCTAACTAACCGAACCTCGGGGTGCCCCTGACGTTGACCGTCTAAGGTTAGCGTTTCCGTCAGCAGGTCGACGGGGCACCTATTTCTGTCTGCAGGGTTTCAAGGGACCTAACTAACTGAAGCTAGGGGTGCCCATGACGTTGACCGTCTAAGGTTAGCGTTTCCGTCAGCAGATCGACGGAGCCCCGCTTCGCGGGGCACCTATTTCTGTCTGCAGGGTTTCAAGGGACCTAACTAACCGAATCTCGGGGTGCCCTTGACGTTGACCGTCTAAGGTTAGCGTTTCCGTCAGCAGGTCGACGGAGCCCCGCTTCGCGGGGCACCTATTTCTGTCTGCAGGGTTTAAAGGGACCTAACTAACCGAACCTCGGGGTGCCCCTGACGTTGACCGTCTAAGGTTAGCGTTTCCGTCAGCAGGTCGACGGGGCACCTATTTCTGTCTGCAGGGTTTCAAGGGACCTAACTAACCGAACCTCGGGGTGCCCTTGACGTCGACCGTCTAGGGTTAGCGTTTCTGTCAGCAGGTCAGGGTGCCCTTGACGTTGACCGTCTAAGGTTAGCGTTTCCGTCAGCAGGTTGACGGAGCCCCGCTTCGCGGGGCACCTATTTCTGTCTGCAGGGTTTCAAGGGGCCTAACTAACCGAACCTCGGGGTGCCCCTGACGTTGACCGTCTAAGGTTAGCGTTTCCGTCAGCAGGTCGACGGGGCACCTATTTCTGTCTGCAGGGTTTCAAGGGACCTAACTAACCGAACCTCGGGGTGCCCCTGACGTTGACCATCTAAGGTTAGCGTTTCCGTCAGCAGGTCGACGGAGCCCCGCTTCGCGGGGCACCTATTTCTGTCTGCAGGGTTTAAAGGGACCTAACTAACCGAACCTCGGGGTGCCCTTGACGTCGACCGTCTAGGGTTAGCGTTTCTGTCAGCAGGTCAGGGTGCCCCTGGCGTTGACCATCTAAGGTTAGTGTTTCCTTCAGCAGGTCGACGGAGCCCTGCTGCACGGGGCTCCTATTTCTGTCTGCAGGGTTTAAAGCGACCTAACTAACCGAACCTGGGGGTGCCCCTGACGTTGACCGTCTAAGGTTAGCGTTTTCGTCAGCTACGAAGCGGGGCACCTATTTCTGTCTGCAGGGTTTCAAGGGACCTAACTAACTGAACCTCGGAGTGCCCCTGACGTTGACCGTCTAAGGTTAGCGTTTCCGTCAGCAGGTCGACGGGGCACCTATTTCTGTCTGCAGGGTTTCAAGGGACCTAACTAACCGAAGCTAGGGGTGCCCATGACGTTGACCGTCTAAGGTTAGCGTTTCCGTCAGCAGATCGACGGAGCCCCGCTTCGCGGGGCACCTATTTCTGTCTGCAGGGTTTCAAGGGACCTAACTAACCGAACCTCGGGGTGCCCTTGACGTTGACCGTCTAAGGTTAGCGTTTCCGTCAGCAGGTCGACGGAGCCCCGCTTCGCGGGGCACCTATTTCTGTCTGCAGGGTTTCAAGGGACCTAACTAACCGAACCTCGGGGTGCCCCTGACGTTGACCATCTAAGGTTAGCGTTTCCGTCAGCAGATCGACGGAGCCCCGCTTCGCGGGGCACCTATTTCTGTCTGCAGGGTTTCAAGGGACCTAACTAACCGAACCTCGGGATGCCCTTGACGTTGACCGTCTAAGGTTAGCGTTTCCGTCAGCAGGTCGACGGAGCCCCGCTTCGCGGGGCACCTATTTCTGTCTGCAGGGTTTAAAGGGACCTAACTAACCGAACCTCGGGGTGCCCTTGACGTCGACCGTCTAGGGTTAGCGTTTCTGTCAGCAGGTCAGGGTGCCCCTGGCGTTGACCATCTAAGGTTAGTGTTTCCTTCAGCAGGTCGACGGAGCCTTGCTGCACGGGGCTCCTATTTCTGTCTGCAGGGTTTAAAGTGGAAACATTTATAATTGTTTTATTTTTGCTACTTATTTCATGAAGTGACATGATAAGGTGCCCTTGACGTCGACCGTCTAGGGTTAGCGTTTCTGTCAGCAGGTCAGGGTGCCCCTGGCGTTGACCATCTAAGGTTAGTGTTTCCTTCAGCAGGTCGACGGAGCCCTGCTGCACGGGGCTCCTATTTCTGTCTGCAGGGTTTAAAGCGACCTAACTAACCGAACCTGGGGGTGCCCCTGACGTTGACCGTCTAAGGTTAGCGTTTTCGTCAGCAGGGCGACGAAGCCCCGCTTCGCGGGGCACCTATTTCTGTCTGCAGGGTTTCAAGGGACCTAACTAACCGAACCTCGGAGTGCCCCTGACGTTGACCCGTCTAAGGTAAGCGTTTCCGTCAGCAGGTCGACGGGGCACCTATTTCTGTCTGCAGGGTTTCAAGGGACCTAACTAACCGAAGCTAGGGGTGCCCATGACGTTGACCGTCTAAGGTTAGCGTTTCCGTCAGCAGATCGACGGAGCCCCGCTTCGCGGGGCACCTATTTCTGTCTGCAGGGTTTCAAGGGACCTAACTAACCGAACCTCGGGGTGCCCCTGACGTTGACTATCTAAGGTTATCTATCTTAGGTCAGTCTTCGCGCGCGCGCACTGGCAAGCGGTCGCGGATTAAGTACTAAGAACATGTCTGTGTCAAATGTGAAAACGTTAAAATGCACTACGTGTAATATTGTGATCTCAGAGGTCCTAGCCTTTATAAGGAATAGGCATGACGTCGTGGACAACGAGAGCCTTATAAGGATTTGTGCGTCTGCGTTCTCGGAAGAAGAGATTGATGAGGCAAAGAAGCTGTTATTTACATCTACAAAAACACTACAAAAATTAGTGTCAAGGCGCAAGAATAAAAAACAGAAGGACTTGGAAGATATGATTTCTGTTTTTAAAACAATGGATCCAGAGCAGATTCCTGTGTTTGTGGCCTATGATCTTCATAAATTACCACCGATTTGTTTTGATCATGTTGACGTGACTAAGTTGTTAAAAGACTTGTTGGTTTTAAGGGCCGACATAAATGAACTCAAAGAATATATTGTGCATTACGGAACATAACATGAGGAAGGGTGACGAGGATTACTTACGGATACTGAACTTTGTTTTGGGATCATATTTTATGAGATGTGGTAGACATGGAGGCTCATGTATTTTAATAAAGAATAGACTGCGATTTAAAAGTCTCGATGAAATCAACAAAATGTCTATTATAAATATTATTGAATGCTCTGCTATCGAACTAATAGACCACAAAATATATATTTTATGTATTTACAGACCGCCGAACAAAACAATCGGAGCAACAAATTCTTTCTTTTTAATTTTAAGTAAAATATTGGATAAACTATGTAAAAGTAAAAAAATAATAATTTGTGGAGATTTCAACATAGATATTACAAACAACTCTAAAATATCTAGTGAATTTGTAGAGCTACTGTTAAGCTTTAATGTGACCCTTCAGTTTAACCAGGCAACACGAAGCGCCAGTAATACGTGTATTGATAACATAGCTCATAACATTAAGGGCTGCAAAGGTGAAATTAGAGATTTTGCGCTCTCCGACCACACTGCACAAATAATGAAGTGTCCGGTAAAAAAGTATAGTCCAATTGAATATTGGTATGTATATAAACGTAGTTTCACTAAAGAAAATAGATGTCTATTTGCTAAATATTTAAGACCAATTTCGTATAATAGTGTTTATGAGGCTACAGACCCTAACGGTGCCTACAATTCATTCCATGACATATTCAGCTTGATATATGACTTATGTTTTCCTATAAAGAAAATTCGTATTAATAATATATCGAGACCTAAATGGCTATCAAAAGGAATAAAAATGTGTAGTAAGCGTAAACGCGAACTTCTCTGGAAGTATAGAAAAAACTCAAACAACGACAATAAAATGAAGTTTAAATCTTACGCTAAAAAATATAAAACAATAATCTCGCTTACAAAAAAGTCTCAGAACAATTATTTTATAAATACAGCTGTTAATAAATCCAAAGCAACGTGGAAAGTAATAAATGACACTAAATACAACTATCCTAAGGACGGCATTGAGAAACTAATAATCAATGACGAAGTACTTACGGATCCTAAGACTATGGCAAATACCTTTAATGACTATTTTGCTGACATTGTTAAAAATAATAATAATAATAATATTTTCTCTGACCCAACACGATCATATTCTTCTAACTTGACATTTAACTCTAAATCAATATTCATGCCCCCAACAATTCCTTCAGACATTCTTAAAATTATTACTTCTCTGCGGAATACAAATAGCGCAGGATATGACGGTATTAATACAAAGATCGTTAAGGATGTAGCAATTTTAATTGCTGCTCCTATAAGTTACATTATTAACTTGTGCATAGAACACGGTATTTTTCCAGAGAAATTAAAATTGACAGTTATAAAACCAGTACATAAAAAAGATGAAAAATCTTCCATCAGTAACTACAGGCCAGTTGCTTTAATAACCATTTTCTCTAAAATATTCGAAAAAAACATATATAACTGCCTCTACCCATTTCTCGAAAGTAATAACATATTTACCCCATGTCAATATGGTTTTAGGAAAAATAAATCGGTTAATACCGCAATATATAACTTTTTAAACAAAGTCCTTCTAAATATGGACACTAGGTCGCCGGCCATAGCTCTGTACATGGACATGTCAAAAGCATTCGACCGAGTCAGCCATAAAATACTATTGAATAAATTATATGCATTTGGAGTAAGAGGTAACGTATACAAACTCATTGAATCATATCTAAGTGACAGAAAACAGATGGTAGAATTAAAAAGAGTCTCCCTAACTACCAGAACTGAAGAAACCGTTGTTTCTGAGGTTAGAATTATCCTCGCCGGTGTCCCTCAGGGCAGTATTCTAGGCCCACCACTCTTTCTAATTTATATAAATGACATGTCGACACTTACAATGCACCATATGACCTTATTTGCTGATGATAGTACTATATTGTTTACCGGTACTGACATAAATGATCTAAAACTTGACATAAATAACACCCTAACAACAATTATAAAATGGCTTGATAAAAATGACTTAAAAATAAACCTAGAAAAATCAAAAATCATGAATTTTAAACAGCGAGTACAACCGGATACCAACCTAAATATATCTTGCTCTGAAACCAGCATAGAAGAAATAGATGTAACCAAATTTCTGGGTCTCTATATTGACAGCAAAGTAAATTGGAAGTCACATATTGAGCAAGTCTGCAAAAGGCTTAGTCAGAGCTCTTATGCTCTTTACAGACTAAGGAACACTGTCAGTCAGTCTGCACTACTAACTGCCTACCATGGATATGTTGCTTCAATCATACGCTACGGCATCATATTCTGGGGCAACTCTGTAGAGAAAGAGCATGCTTTTAGAGCTCAAAAACGGTGTATCAGATCGATGTGCAATATACACCAAGTAGATTCATGCAGACCACACTTCATAAATTTAAAAATATTAACTCTCCCTTGTGTATATATATATGAAGCTGTAATGTTTATAAAATCAAACCCAAACTTGTTTGATTTTTGCACTAGGGCCAGACACAAAGACAAGCTGCGCATCGTAGCCAGTAAAACAAAGCTTTTACACCAAAGCATCTTTTGTATGGGTCCACGTATCTTTAATAATCTGCCACCTTTTCTCAGAACTATGAGCGATATATATACCTTCAAAAAAAAACTACTTGAATTATTGATAGATAAATGTTATTACTCCGTAAGGGAATTTCTAGATGACAATACATTGAAGCAAATCCATTGAATGAATAATTTGTTAATTTGACTTAGATATTGTACTAGTTTAAACATAGTGTATTGAATGACAATTAGAATGGATGTACTTATTGTAATTTAATTTAAATATATATTTACCAAACTTATGACCTATGATAAAAAATGAATTATTTAAATTTGAAGTCCATATATTATAATGATTTGTTAATCTGACATAAATATTCTAATAATTTGCCAATTTAATCAAAATGACAGATTTGATGTATTGTAATTTGTACCTATCTTAATTTTATTGTTGTTTGATCTCAATTTTATTTTATTAATTAATTTCTAGATATTGTTTTGTTTTTGCCGAACTGTTACATAAACTTTGTATGCCTCAATGGCGGGACATAGCTGAAACCTGTATTTAACACAACATCTTATGAACCTATGATCCACAATAAATTATTTGAATTTGAATTTGAATTTGAAAGAAAATTACGTGTCTAAAGGGGAATTTGAGGATTTAAAATCTAGTTATAAACAAGTGAACAACCAAGATCTTAGTGCAAATGTAAATATTAAAAGAGGAGGGTATGCCGCCCGGAATGTAACAGCTGATATTCAAATTCAACCGAGACTCGCTCGTACGGTGGTGAGTCACGAACAAGCGAGCGATGTACCCCGCACTCCGTCGCACTCGCACCAGGGCCGAGAGCCCGCTGCGACTCAACATCAGGCGATCTCCCTCACTCCGCAAACCTCGAATATCGTACATAACGACGACTCCGCGCTTGTTGATCAACAGCGAACCATGGCGCAAATTGTGCGCAATGGCAAGTTTAACGAGAATGAGCAGAAAGATGAATGGATTTTGGTACAAAAGCGGAACAATAACAAACGTTTTGCTGGGATGACAGGGAAAGCTACTTCTAATGTGACAGAAAAGTTTAGAGCGGCTGAATTAAAAATCCCTTTGTTCATATCGCAGGTCAATAAAGAGACTACGGAAAGTGACATTTGTGAATACATTAAAATGAAGTCCAATGAAATAGTTTCTTTGGAGAAAATTAATATGAAGAAAGAAAGGTCATATAATGCTTTCAAATTATTAGTACCAAAATATAAAATAGACTTTTTCTTGGATGACAACCTTTGGCCGGAAGGTATAACATTTCGACGTTTTATACATTTTAAGAATGGCAGAGACACCTCGTCGGTGATTAAAGACTCGAATAAACAACTCACATAATGGATACAGTAGCTAAGAATGTGAAATTTACGACTTTCAATTGTAAAAATATTGTTAGATCAGCTGATAGCGTGCGTGAATTATGTGAAGTTAGTGACGTCATAGCATTACAAGAGACCTGGCTGCTTCCTCATGACGTTGCATACTTGGGGAATATTCACTGTGACTTCGCGTTTACCGGAAAATCCGCCGTTGACACATCATCCGGAGTTTTAATTGGAAGACCATACGGTGGGGTGGCACTGCTGTGGAGGAAGACTATGTTTCAATCGGTAACAGTGTTGTCGTGCCAAAGTGATCGCCTAGTGGCTATAAAAATTGACTATGGGGACAGTTCTCTATTGGTTTTCTCAGTGTACATGCCTACGAATTCCACAGAAAATCTAATAGTGTTTACGGACTGTCTCAGTGAGATAATAGCAATATGTGAGAATAGTGAAACCGAGTCTGTATTTATATTAGGTGATTTTAACGCGCATCCCGGAGAACGTTTCTCAAGTGAATTGATGACAGTGTGTACGGAGCAATTGTGGTCATGTGTGGACATGGAGTTATTACCACAGGACACGTATACGTTTGTAAGCACCGCGAATGGTGCATCTCGATGGCTAGACCACTGTGTGGTGAGTAGTGCTGCGAGACATTTAGTTGTTAAAGCGTCAGTTTTGTATGATGTGTACTCATCTGATCACATTCCGATGACATTTGAATGTAATTTAAAATTGATGATACCTAAATTAATTCCAAAATTAAATAAATTTAATAAGGTTATATGGGGTGAAAGGGATAAAAATACTGTTGTTCAGTACACGGGCTATTGTCATTCCAAATTAAAACTTTTGGATTTTCCTACAGAGTTCATTAATTGTGCTCATGGAATGTGTTCTGATACTAACCACTTCGCACTGTTAAACCAGATGTATTCTCGTTTAATAAATATATTATCGGAGGGCGCTGAGCTTACTTATGTGGGTAGTGCAAGAGTTCTAACTAATAAGAGAAAATATGTGCCTGGTTGGAACTTGCATGTTCGTAGCGCTCACGGGGAGGCGCGACTGTGGTATCAAACTTGGCTTTTGCACAACAAACCCAGGACAGGGTATGTTTATGTTAATATGTGTAAGTTTCGAAATATATTTAAAAGCAAACTAAAATACTGTCAAGATAATGAACAGCAAATTAAAATGGATATAATAGCAAAGAACCATTCAAAAAAACAATTCGGGTCATTTTGGAAGTCAACAAACCGCTTGAATCCAAGGTCGAGCCGTCCTGTGAGCGTAGCGGGTGTGCATGAACCGACAGGTATAGCCAATGCTTTTAGGGAACATTTTAAGGTTGGTTCACTACTTAGAAATCAAACTCAGATGTTCGATGCTGAACCCGACCCGGGTGACGTTGCCGTCCACTTCACTGCAAAGGATGTGGCGTCGGTGATAGCGGGAATGAGGAGAGGTAAGTCGCCCGGTCACGACGGTCTTAGCATCGAACATCTGAAACACGCTGGCGTACACCTGCCGCGAGTGTTGGCCATGTTTTTTAACCTTTGCGTTAGTCACTCTTATTTACCTGATGACCTCATATTCACTACAGTAGTGCCTATTGTAAAAAATAAGACGGGGGATGCCTCTGACATTTCCAATTACAGACCCATATCATTGGCGACTGTCACTGCGAAGGTGCTGGACAGTCTGCTTGACAAACAGTTATCCAAGCACATTATATTAGAAGATAGTCAGTTCGGCTTCAGACCAGGGCTCTCCACAGAGAGTGCTATTTTATGCCTCAAGCAGACTGTACAGTACTACACTGACAGAAAAACGCCTGTGTTTGCTTGTTTTCTGGATTTGTCAAAGGCATTCGATCTTGTAAATTATGGCACACTGTGGCGGAAGTTACGAGATGAAACCAACATGCCCAGTGACATCATAAAGTTATTCAAATATTGGTATAATAACCAACGAAACAGTGTGAAGTGGGAGGGATCGTTTTCTGATGTGTATAGGTTGGAGTGCGGGGTGAGGCAGGGGGGGTTGAGCTCGCCTCGACTTTTTAATCTGTACATGAATCGGCTGATCGTTGAGCTCAGCAACACTAATATCGGTTGTCATATTGATGGGGTTTGCGTAAATAACATTAGCTATGCTGACGATATGGTGTTGCTGAGCCCATCGATCGGTGCTTTGAGGCGGCTGGTTTCATTATGTGAGGAATACGCGGTGGTCCAAGGACTCAAGTACAATACTAAGAAAAGTGAGATAATGATTTTTAAGGCAGGTGCCCTAAGTTACCCAGCCATACCGGAGATATCTCTTTGCGGAGCACCCTTAAATAGGGTGACAAGTTTTAAGTACTTGGGTCATTGGGTCACCGACGACTTAAGAGATAATTTGGACATTGACAGGGAACGTAGATCGCTGTCGGTACGCTGTAACATGCTGGCTCGCAGGTTTGCGCGATGTACGGAGGCGGTCAAGGTGACTTTGTTTAAGTCATTTTGTTCGTCTTTTTACACGTGCAGCCTGTGGACTAGTTATAGTTTACGTGCATACAGCGATCTACGTGTCCAGTATAATAACGCGCTCAGGATATTGTTGGGGCTGCCATGGAGATGTAGTGCGTCAGGGATGTTTGCGGAAAGGCATATTGATGGTTTTGCGGCCATCATTCGTAAAAGAAGTGCTTCCCTACTTGCTCGTCTCCGTGGCAGTACCAACACTATCTTGAGTTTATTCACAGATAGATGGGAGTCTCCAATGCTGCGTCATTGGATGAAACTCCATACTGTTTAATTTAATTTGTGTATTGTGTATTATGTCTACTAACACTAGTTTTTAAGATCATTGTTACTAACATTATGGGCGCTGCCCGAAATAAATGCAATTATTATTATTATTAGCGTTTCCGTCAGCAGGTCGACGGAGCCCCGCTTCGCGGGGCACCTATTTCTGTCTGCAGGGTTTAAAGGGACCTAACTAACCGAACCTCGGGGTGCCCTTGACGTCGACCGTCTAGGGTTAGCGTTTCTGTCAGCAGGTCAGGGTGCCCCTGGCGTTGACCATCTAAGGTTAGTGTTTCCTTCAGCAGGTCGACGGAGCCTTGCTGCACGGGGCTCCTATTTCTGTCTGCAGGGTTTAAATCGACCTAACTAACCGAACCTGGGGGTGCCCCTGACGTTGACCGTCTAAGGTTAGCGTTTTCGTCAGCAGGGCGACGAAGCCCCGCTTCGCGGGGCACCTATTTCTGTCTGCAGGGTTTAAAGGGACCTAACTAACCGAACCTCGGTGTGCCCCTGATGTTGACCGTCTAAGGTTAGTGTCGTCTAAACCTGATCCTCAGCTCGGGGCCCGTCTTGCCCCTCCGCGCCTACGCGGATTAAACTACTCTTATGGGGTAGGGCAGACAAGACTACGATTCGTTTCTGTCACTAATATCCTATGTACAGAATCAAAATATTAGCAGTTTATTCGGAATACTGGTAATCGGAACGTCGTTTTTCGGATAGACATCTCGTCGGGCACTTGACTCTTCGGACATATGAACATCGGAAAAGAAGCAAATCGCATTTATGAATTTCGGTAAAATACCCTTCGTGATTTTGAATAATAGTGATTATAATTTTTAAATATTATGACTTTCGGACTTTTGAACATCGGAATATTGAAATTCGGAATAAAATATTTCGGAGTATTTGGGTGTTGCCATTCGGAATACTGGAAATCGGAATGCCGATTTTCGGACAGACATCTCGTCTGGCACTTGACCCTTCGGACATATGAACATCGGAAAACAAACTAATCGCATTTATGAATTTCGGTAAATAAACCTTCGTGATTTTGAATAATAGAGATTATAAATTTTAGGTATTATGACTTTCGGACTTTTGAACATCGGAATATTGAAATTCGGAATAAAATATTTCGGAGTATTTGGGTGTTCCCGTAGATCAATATACAAATAAACTTGTAGGGAATGCTATACGTTTTTATTTCAACTTCCTTCGGTTACAAGAAAGACATACTTAGACCAGTTCAGTAAAGGAACATAACTTGCGACGTAGACTTTTGCGCATTTACACCTTCTTGTGCGTAAAATTCTATAAGAAACCGCATAAATTATTGATGCATATTTTATTTCAAACTTATCGTATGGTAACTACATGTAATCTGCTGTTAGCTTGCTCTATTTAGAAATCAGCATTTTATACACTTGATGTTTGTGATAGCTTGTAAGCCCGAGGGCTTAATTAATTTTGCATAAAAATACTCGCATATCTCTCGCCTTTTTCTTTTTCTTGCCATGTTTGTAATGGCAGTGAAGTGAGAATCTGCTAGCACCGCAATTGCATTAGCTTAGCAATGCAAAAGCGCATTTTCAAATGTTTGCCTGCTTGCTTTAAACATGGAGCTACAATATATTCAACGCTATTCTGATTTACAGCCTTTTCTGAAAATCAATAATTCGAAAGTTAGCCTCGATGGAAAGTCTACTTGATAAAATACCCATTTTCATCAATCTACCCATATATGTGATGTTGAAATTGTGCTTACCAGCAGTACTTCGGATTCTAACGGATTTCTACTTTTTTTACGGATGACATTCAGCCGAAACTGATCCGATTGTACTGGTTGTACTCAGGTATTTCTATTAGAGGTACACAGTGGTCAGCCGTGATCACGATGACAGTGATTCCGATTCCATTACTTGTCAATGGGGGAGGCACTCGCTCCACAATACCACTGTAATAGACTATTACTTTACAAATTCGTACGCAATGTAAGTATAATTGTATTTTAATAGGGTTGACTAGTGGAAATTATCCGAGTCGTCAAATAATGATCCTATCCTAATATTGGTATCTTAAATTGGGTTCAAGAATAAGGTTCTTTGCTGAAACTGGGTATTTTTCTGACATAGACCCAAAAGCGACAGGTTTATGAATCAAATGAGAAATGTTTGTAAGTGATTTCAAAGGTGAGTTATTCAAGGAATTCCATGTTAACTGTACAATATTTTGGTAATAATAGATGAAAAATCGTTGATGATAAATCGGTCGGAACAATATAACCATAGGTTTCCTCAATTTAACAATTTATAAGGATTGAAAAACAATAATGTATGATTTGCATGTCAAATACTTAACAATTGAAATGCATAAATCTATGTATTATTTGCGAACAGCTAACAAATTGATTCACACCTAACTACGAAAGGTTTTATCGAGTAGAGATGAGTAATGCCTTTACTTAATTTTACAGCCTGCCATTGACCCATGGAGTACCTACATACGTCACTATTAATGCCGGTATAAAATTCTAGTAGTACGTAACCACAGACCCTCTCCGATTTTTTTCTTGAATCAAATGAATATAATTTATCTCTGAAATTCATACATCATAATTAACTTTTCATCAGTTTGTTAAAGTACCTAATACCTACCTAGGGTCACCTAACTAGGAAACATGACTTATGATATTTAAAAAAAAAGTCTCAGATCTCCGGTGAGTCTATGTTTTAGATAATTATGTGTGACACACTCGCAACGAGCTCGCAATGTGGCAATAGGCTCGCCCCTTATTACATCGGACTTAAACATAACCAGCGAAATGTGGGAGTATTAGGTACTCCTCTACTTAACTCTTCGAGGATTACAGGAGTGATATTAATACGTGTACAGCAAATTACATATTATAATAAAAAAATTAAGTTCAAAAATCTAAAACCCGACTACTAACATCTTAAAAGTAGAAAACAAGAAAAAATTCTTGTCTGATATTCTTCGTAGTCGCATGCCACTGATACCTGATGCTCCTTCATGGCGTTCTCATTGATACAGAAGTCAGCTGCTAATTGCCATTAGCAAGGTGGCATGCGACTACGAAGAATATCAGACAAGAATTATTTTCTTGTTTTCCACTTTTAAGACCGCGATTTTGTTAGTAGTCGGGTTTTAGATTTTTTAACTTAATTTTTTTATTTGAATTTTATTTTGTGTATACTTAAACTATAATATCATACATATTTGTAATGTGCTCGCCAAGACCTTTCATTTGATACCAAACTTGCTATGATTATCTCAATTTAATATATTTTGAGGTTAGTTTTTGACATTTAAATTCCGTCATAAAAAGAATTTATAAAATTTATATAGCCTATGTCACCCGGGCTATTCTTACGAATCTATTGACACCTAATTTATTAAAATCCATTCAGTAGTTTAGGCGCTGCGGTGGAACATACATACATACATACATAGACTGCCAAAATCATTACCCTTCCTTTTGGCTTCGCCGTAGTCGGGTAAAAACGATGCTGTGTACCAGCCCTACAGGTACATGCAGTTAGGTGTTACTTACTGCGCCGGTGTGCCTCCGTATCGCCTCGAGTGCGTCTTTGTACTCCTGCGCAGACGCGAACGCATGCTCCGTGCGGTCCGTCGGGATTTCTACGAAAAAACAAATTAACATTTGTTAGTAAAAGTGTTAAACTATTGACTGGCTATCTGATTGTTTGTCTATTGCTATTGTTAGACGATTAAATTACGTGTTGTTTCAAGTTGTTTGTGGTTTGAAGTATGTAGATTTTCATTTTGATTTTACAAACAAAATCAAAAGATACAAGAAACAACCCATTAAAATTAATAACCAAAATGAATATTAAGATACAAGATTACGAGTTACCACTGTATTTACTTATTTTTTTATCAGTCGAATCGCAAAAAAACTGAATCTCCAAATGGAATGGAATGGACTCTAACACATAATTTACATCTTTATAATTTCCATTACGTACAATTTATATTAGTGGTTTGTGCGAAACGCGCGGCTGATGACTCTAGAACTAATCGGACGAAATAAAATTACCGGTTACGTATCAACTAAGTAATTCCGTGGAACTTAGCAGGCGTTTTCAGCAGGTAAAAAAATACCAGTTACCTATTCAAGAAAATTGTTTGCCAAGTCTGAGTTCTGATGAACTTCAAAGTTAACATGGCGAACTTTAAATTAGGATCTCGTTCATTTTCTAAAACATATTTTGTTTTTTTTTTAACTTGACAGCGACAACAGCGTTATTTCAGAGAGTTTGCAATCTTGAAAAAAGAATCATCTACCTATAGAATAGAACCTAATTTGAGTTATTTGCGTCTGGCGTCTACAAATCACATCATCCATAACACTTTATCACAAGCATATCGAACCTCCTTGAAAATAACACTACAATAAAGTGTTCCTGATAGTAGGGAGATACGCCTAAATCGGGTACCCCGCCTAAATCGGGTATGCTTGTTTGTGTGCGTGTTACGTCTATTAGTGAGAATGTACGAGTGCAGCGAGGTGGCGTGACAGTCGGCCAATCACAGGAAGTCGGCTCTCCGCTGTGACGCAAGCGCTTGCAAGGTAAGATTGAAAACAATATTTTGGATGGTTTTACTAAAAAAAAATGACTTTTGGTAACAGTGAATACTCAAATATTGTATGGATTATGTTTACTTAAGTTTTGTGTTGTGATTTTGTAAGGAATTATGCATCTAAATTAAAAAAAACTTGTGGCATTCCTGCATTTGGTTTTGAGGTTATGGCGGTTAAAAATAAAAACATGCGTTTGGGCATAACGGGTAGGGGTAAAACGGGTATGTACCCGATTTGCCCTAGTATGGTCATGTAAGTAGTTTGGGTGGTTGAAATGAGGTTATAATTAAGATTTTTGGTTTGTTTTATTCTAGATGGTTAACAAATATAAAAGAAAAACCTCTAATGCATCATGGGACGAGGCAGTTATGAAACTTGCTATGGAAGAAGCTAGCAAAACCTCAGTGAAAGGTGCGGCTAAGAAGTACGGTATAAACTTATTAAATTAATTATTAATATGTAATATAGGAAATGTTTAAATGTATATATAATGTATAATGTAAGTTAATTAATATAAGTTATATATTAATATATTATTAATTATTATTATGCAATTATTACTGTGATGCCTGCCAAGAGTAATTTAGTTTTTATTTAATTATTTTAGTTGTTTTGTTCCACCGATGATTTATGATTTAAACAAGATTAAAGATTGAATACGGGTCTAATTAAACATTTAGGAAGTTTTAATGAGCAAATATAAGTGATCTCATTTTAAAGTAGGTATTTTGTAAAACTATAAAAATAACAATAGGTACTCTAGTTTATTTTTAAATTCTTCTTAGTAGCTGTTTGTTGCCAAAGATGATTTATAGTTTAAACAAGATAAGATTGAATATGAGTCTGATTATTAATTTAAGACGCTTAAATGAAAATATAAGTGATTTTATGTTAATAAATATTGTAAAACTATAAAAATAAGTTGATTGTTCTCATTATATAGCCTTTACCCGTTATGCCCTGATGAGGTACCTGATTTAGGCCCCCTATAAGGGCAAAACGGGTATTTGGAAGGGTCTCCTAATTTCTGTTTTTCTAAGATTGTTGAAGAGAATGGTTATGTTTGTTATTTTTTTATATACTATATAAAATAAACATTTCCTTTAGTAAAACTATTTGGTACATTTTACGTTTCTAAGTATTTTTTATTTCACATGTCCCTTAGCGTACCCGTTTTAGGCTTACCTCCCCTACAACAATAACATCTAATAGACAAGATTGCATTTCCTTCGCACGACCCAACCGATGGAAATTGTCTTTCACAAATCGGTAATGTACCATCATTGTACATGACTGTATGACTTTCTTGTCAAATCTTTCGGGGTTAATGTATAGCCATGATATTATTTATGATTTACTGTAACCGTTTTATTATATGTATAATGTACATAAAGGTATGTTTTACTGTAGGTACTTATTTATTGCACATGAGTTATTGTGTTTTGCGGAAATGAGCATTCACATCATGTTAGCGGTTTGTAAATCGATCCCATATTTTACGTGGAGATACTCAGACTACCCATTTGTGACTCACTAGGAAATGTAGATCTCGCTTTTCTGAGCGAATTCGTATAGGTAATAACTACAAAAGAATATTTCGATGATATCAAAATTCAGACTGCATAAAAAAGACGGAGTTAATGGATTAAATTCGTATCTTGGTTGTTTTTGTTATTATTTTTTTGTGATTGAAATAATAATGTCCAAAGCAATTTACTTCGGATATAATTTCGTTAGGTCATTTTACTTTTACTTGGACCTTTCGCCTGCAATCACTGTGGTCGGCGGACCACCTGCAAGGAGCCACAAAAAAATAAAATAAATAAAAGCTTTCGGAATACGCAATGAGACATTTTATTTAATTACACACCGCTATAAAACTACTTGCAATGTGGTACATACCTACCTACTCTTAAAAGTAAAACCGTCGAGAATGTGCGAAATCAGTGCGAATATTTCTTTTATATTTTTTTAAATGCTCGATGCATTTAAAAAAATTTAAAAGACTTTTTAACTAATAAGTAGGTACTAAGACCTGAATACGTGGTTCGGTAAAGGAAAAATCAAAGTAGGTACCTAAGTAGTGTATATAAGAACAAAATCATGATTAATTCGGAGAAATAAATAACTACAATACAAAGTATTTACCGCAATTACTGTAATTACCGGTAATTAAAGTCGTATATTATGAAAATTAGACAAACGTCTGTAGTAGTGTGAGATCTGACAACTTTCTACAGAACAAAGCGAGTGATCAGTGTTAATGGGCTTTTGTTCAATTGCGCCCATAAAAGTGAACTCCGAGACACTTGACTTTAGCGCAAAATTGTATTAGTATGATAAGATTGGAAATGATAAGAAATGCTCCGTTAGTGATTGTTTAGTTCGCAAGTATTCTTTGGTTAACAATGGCTGATCAGCGTTTAATGTGTCAGTGGAGGGACAAAACGAGTAAAAAAAAAAATAGCACTCCGGGAGTGCCGGCAGAAGTGAAAACTTCAATATTAACTTTCAAACTCGCGTCAGGGTCACGTGATGCTGATCGAAAAATCTTACGCTTTTTCGATCAGCATCACGTGACCCTGACGCGAGTTTGAAAGTTTTTACCCATACAAAAAAAAGTGCTCAGCGCCGCTAAAGAAGTTTTCACTTCAAAAACTAAATTCAAATAAGAATGCTGCTTGCAATATCATACAAATTGACTACTTAGGCATGTACAATGTTAAGTTACTTTTTATAAAAATGAGCTTTTATACAGTAATGCGCCCAGTCTCTACGTTGGCAATGGACGGAGAAAATCTGAGTCATAGATTCGTGGAGAAGAAGACAGTAACTTAACCTTTGGGCAATATTAATAATCATAAATCAAAGTCAACTCATCCCGTTTTGCCCTGTCATTACAATCCATTTTATACTTTACACCTCTAGTGCTAAATCACTTTATTATCCATCAAAAAAGCGACAATAAGAAATAGAACAAAAACTCTTTGGTTACCATTAAAGCGTGAACTATACTAATAGGCTGTGCCTGATGGAATCATAAAAACTACATCTTCATTCTGAATAATAACGGCAACTAAGAAAATAAATAAGACGGCATCTTTGATAATGTGAGTAATAATGATATCGAAGAAAGAAAAACGAATCAAGTGTAGCGGGGCACATCCGGTGGCCGGGAGTACCTACCTATGTATGATGACGTCACAGTACAGCGGTGACTGGCGACCCCAATGAGCTTGCACGACTCACGATTGACACGAAAATTGATACCTAAACGAAGATCGCGAGCCAAATAATGACCCAGACATGATAGACACCACCAATCATCTTATACTTTCGCCAATAAAAACCAATAAAAAATATGGACTTGCAAATCATTAATGCATCCCTAATGTTCAAAATGATTCAAATAATTTCTTAGAATACTTAAATCCATTAAATGAACAGTAACTGAATTCCATCTGAGTTAGTAATAACTTCGTATTCTGCCAGAATTAGATCTTATTTAATTTAATATTGGACGCATTCATAGCCAGCCATTTACTTTTTTACTTAAATGCCTTGAAGCTTGCTTGAAAAATATAATTTAATTTGGGAAAATAGTTATTAATTTGATTGCGTGTTGTTTCTAATAACATTTATTTGAAATTAGATGGACCATCATTAGATGGTCCATGAAACGCAGACGGTAACTATCTGCGCTATGAATACGAAACGTCTTTATTCATAGCCTCGGGTGCTAAAAACTAACAGAAAAATTGAGATTTCCTACGGTGTTTTACAATTTTTTAAATCTTTATTTCAGTGCGTGATGGTATGCATGTTAAAACGTAATGTATGTCATTGAGATAGTTTTATATTCATCTGTGTCTACTTTAGTGAAACATTAGGCTAAATATCGCAATGTGTGGTCTTCGTTCCCTCAGGCTAAATAAAATACCGAGGAGTTATACGAGGGGAATGATTGGTAAGTAACAACAACAACTATTTACAATATTTTTTAACACAACTACATTATTACAATTATAATTTATCAGCTTATTTATGCAATTAAACTCATGTCGTTTTCTACAGTCACCATTAGGCAAAACGTGAGAATGTAACTAACTAACACATGCGGTCTCCTTAGATAAGAATCGTAATAACCCTTTTTCCAATCATCAATGTGACATAAAATACGTGGAAGGGCTCTTAGACCGCTATTAACACAGAATATCTGCAGAAGGCGCCAGAGGGCTAGTTTTTTTTTGTGATTTTTAATTAAAAGCCGGCTGTAACTTTAGCTGGAGTTTCATTGGCGTCATTAAAGTGTTAGAGTATCGATATTTTATTAATCCTAATTAGTCATTATTTTACGATGAATAAATGAATTTCGATGCCTAGGTTCTGTAAACCACGCATGGGGGACTCCGACTCTTCGCTAAATAAAAACTAAATGAACGAGCAAACTCACTGAATAAAGAAAACTATAAAGAAAAGTATTCAAAAGAAAAATAAATTCTCAACATCTTGAAGCAAAATTGGACAAGATTTGGTCAGCAAATAACAAAAAGTTTTCTACTTAATTTTTATTTACAAAGGAAAATTTCTTTCGACTTAGATTAAATTCGTTACAAAATTCTTTTTGTACCTAAAAATACACAAAAGAAAATCTTTTCATTTTGTTTATAGCCCACATCTTTCATCATAATTATGATCACCATTGATTACGTGATAATTAATTAGCTGGCAGTTCTTCGATAGTAGTTTGTTGACAATCACTTAAATAAATGAATACCTTGGACAGGGTTTAATAACGACAAAAACGCATCTGTAAACCTGATAATTATCGCATTGTTCTTTTCTAATTTGTGAATGCACAAGGTGCCATTAAAACCTTTTGTTTGAATAAAAAACTGTTTCCTTACACTTTTCGCATGCTGTGACTGTGTACTGTGAGTCATACCTATACCTACTTGTTTATTGTAATTTTTATGAATAAAGTAGTTTCGTAGTCAGAGTGTGGAAATATGAATTTTGTTACATGCATTTAAGTAGGTACTATCATAAGTTTATTTCCACAACAAACAACGTGGTATTCATTTAAAAGTAATTTAACAAACTCTCTCGAAATTCATGTTGGTAAAAGCTAAGATTTAATTAAAAAGTGCATAAATTAGAACAAACCGCATTCGCTGTACTCATTTCACGAAAACTACTATGTTGCAAGCAAAACATTCAATTTTAGATATACATCAGCAGTCTATGAGAGATCTCGTAACTAACATTGAGTCATTGATGGACCTCGCAATTCTCGACTAAATACAAAGCTAGTGATGAGAACGCAGATTGTCCAACATGGCCCATTGTGTAGACTATTAGGACAATATCGAATACCGACAGGATCTACCTCAGCCAGTCTTTGTCCGCTGTTTACATTAAACTAGTACCGGCAACCCTCAAGGGTGCTTCAGCCAGTCAAAGGCACCAGACATCTAGACAAGAATAGTCTCCGGCCTCAATCCCTGGCATTGTGTAAGAGGCGCTACTTTAGAGTATGAATCGGAATGTAGAGCGTACTTACAGAAGAATGGAATGCATCAAGACTAGGAATAAAATAACCATAGACATATTTTTATATTTCTATGAAAATAACTAATGAAATGAAACTTAGTCAAAAGTAGTAGAAGTCTCCTATTGCCTCCTTGATATCAATAGACATATTGTGACAGAAATAACACTAAGAGCTGTAACTAGATGAAATTGTATTCGCATTAGTTATACGCAGATAAGTACGGTGGTAAAAAGTATTGACATCAGTGTGTGTGACCAAATGTGACCCATCTTGACTTGACAGTAGGTGTGGGTATCCACTTGTTAGCAAAGTGCTATTGGGGTTTTCCATCAGGAATATCGCAATGGTAATAGGCTCGCCCCTTATTACCTACATGGGACTTAAAGATAACTGTCGAAATGTGGGTGTACTGTTGGGTACACCTCTGCCTATCTCTTCAGGAATTACAGGCGTGAGTTATTTTTAATAACATAACTTCACGCATGTACTTAATAGTTGCTAGACGCGTCACAAAATCAATGAAAAAACCATGCAAAAACATCATTATGTTACGCTATTTTTGTAAGAAAAACCTTTTTCCTTCCATACTCCAAGGTTCAGTCACAACATACACGAATAGATGCCGGCGGCGCATCGAGATCGCATCTAGGATCGAATTATCCGCGACAGCCGTTATTTATGCAAGCAAGTTCAAGATTATTGTTTGCGTGTTCTCACCGCAACGTTACCTCACAGATTTGCTAATAGACTGTTGTCTATTAGCAAATCTGTAACAACTGCACAATCAATGCTTTGTCTTATTCTCTATTTATTATTGTGATTGAACATTATGATAAGTACTAGTCGATTGCAATGAATGATGATTGATTGGGTAGTTGTTGATAGTTCCTCTTACCTTGTAGCTTGCTATTTAGTCACACAAAGCACTAAGCTTATTTGTAAGTATACGCACCAACTTCGCGAAAAAGCGCGTCTCTCTTTTATTAGTGCATGTTTACGTACAGGCGTCGCGCGGCGCGTGCTGCGTTTTTAATTCAAACTCATGGCGATGTATGAAAAAGTTACCGATTTCAAACGTCTATTTTACGAGAAGCTGTTTTTCGCTCGTTAGTTTAAATGCAGCGTTTGTTGCGGTGGACCCGTCTCTCAGTAAATTAATAAAAAATCACGAGACGAGCCTTCTGCACGCGCCGCTCGACGCCCCGCGTCTCCGTAAACGAGCCCCTTACTCTATTGATTAACGTTTTTACGAAAAAACTACCCGAACTTACTGCGAAATAGGTCTTTCATGAAAGTTATTTCACGAGAAAATCGTTTTCGAAACTTACTAAGTGCCGATGTAGGTACATGTTAGTGTTCGTTTTTTTTTCACGGGTCATTCTTACTCTTTTACGTTTTGAAATGTTGTAACATGCACTTATCAAATTCTAACTAAAATTAAAATTTAAAAAGTCTTTTGAAAAGTCTAGCTTGTTTATTAACAGTAAATACACTGTATACAGGACAGTTGAAATCGTATAAATCTATGTGTGACCTAGAAGTCCCTGAAGTTTCCATAATGCATGTTTATTCTTCGGAACTGAGCACACATGTGCTTCAATTCAATACCCCACTGATACCCGTCAAACAGACGAGCGAGTGTTTGAGAAGGACTTCTAAGGGTAAATACAGACAGGACGAACGCACTCAACCGGTTACCCACACTTACTAACCCTCATTATATTTTCTACTTCGCTATAAAGTTTTTATTAAGTCATATTTACGCAAATAGATTCACAGGGACTTTCAATCGTTCAAGCAATAAACATCAATAACGAACGATAGTTGCATTTGGAATAAGAATATAAATTGCCTTTATCACTGGAAAATATGGCGAAAGAATCTTTAACTTTTTGCTGATCCAGTTCGTTCTCACTAAACAGTTGAGATCTGCAATTATGTGCGTATTTTTGTGCAGTACTCTTATAATTATACAACCTTCATGTTATAATATATCTAAATGGGGGATCGAGTACAAACAAAGTGGCTAGTATAACTTGGTAGGTGGTGGTGGCGCCGCTTGCTAAGAAAACTGTCAAATGTGTGTCATATTTACTACTATTTACATTAAGTTCCCTATTCCACCGTCTGTCAAGTTACACTGGACTCTGTGTAACATTGAAAGAAGGCACTTAGCCAGTAACAAGCAATCCTCGTGGGAACTTAAGAAGGCCATTACGACGTCTCTCTCATAATTAATGCATTAGCTATGAATGTTTTAGCTCATCTCGACTAATGCCGCGGTCGTCATCCGATGGAGTGCAAAAATGTCATTCCATTACCGGTTTTTATTTTATCATTTATAGACCGTTGATAATGCACCGGACACATTCGCTTTTCAAATGGAACATGAGACTTGAGTTTCTACATTTATTGTAATGAAAGTTGCATTCACATTCAGTACCACAAACAATACAAAAGCAAAGTAATTATTTCAGTATTTCTAAAGACAAATCTTGACAACACTGGTTTTTAACACTGCTCTATATTTCAAGCATTATTTATTTACTACTTATAATTATATTACTTATTTCCCACTACTGAAATTTTAATTGCTATGACAGACAAAAGACGCGGTAGTTATATAGACCGCAAATGAAATAAACACATGTTACATTAACACTTGAAAAATACATTATAAATGAATTAAGTATACTGGGGGAGATTCAGGAGTATAAAAAGAAGCAATCGATCCTAGGGCACGTGTAACATTCTCCTTACGTTATCAATTTATCATTAAACACACATCGTCAAAAGTCGAATGAAAAATTCAGCACGAATTTGTATTTAAAAAAAAAAATTTAACGTTAAATTATGTTTATTTTGCAAATTGGTTTTTTAAACTTGATGGGGCCGGTGTTTCGTACCCATGACTACTCCGAGAAGAAACATCCTAAACAAACTCAAAGGTCATAGTCTCTTTTAAGGTCAAGACAAATAATCTTGGTATACATACACACATGAAGACTATGCATTAACTATTCACATTCCCGAGCGTCCTGACACTCGTGCTTCATTTCTTAATGAAAACGAGAGCATTGATTGAGCTTTTGAAGTTAGAAGTGAGATGATCTATATTTCCAAGAAATAAATAACAAATAGTTAAAGAAAAGAAAGAAAATAGTTTTATTTGGCATATCGCACAAGCGCACACAGCATGTGTAGGTATACCAAAGAAAGTAGCCCCAGTTCAGCAAAATGTCAGGCAAGCAGTGCCAGATGCAGCTTTTCAACTGAACCAGAACACCATTACAAGACTGGCTACATAACTTAAGTACCTATGACCTTACCAAGCTCGGCTGACTTAATTTCAAAAAACACTCGGTAATGATCAAATTGCATATTTTTTCGTGTCATTCACGGCACATACAATAGAGTTCAACAAAAACTGTAGTAATTGTGCTCCTCCGAGTATTAAGGAAACGTTTTTTTGCGACAGACGTAAAAAGCGTTTATTAAAGTAATGACTATTTAATGGGACGATATTTGGACGATGACATATAGTATGGGCGGGTAACTGGGAAAATTACATCACACTACGTAATGATATAATATACTTTGGTACTCGTAAGACAAACTTTACTTTAGTAAGTTCCTATTTGTCGAATGTGTTTGTTTGTGATTACTTAAACCACAGACTGACGTCTGGGAGGAACTTTTGTCTGAATGGCAATGTAGGTGGGATAATTCCATCAAGGGCCGACATCTTCACCAGTTCTTTCCATCCGTTCGTGAGCGGCTGGCCAGGACATGGCTGGAGGTGGATCACTGTGTCGCCCAATTTCTCACAGGTCATGGTAACTTTAAGAGTAAATTATTTTCCTTCAAGCTTGTTGCCTCGCCTTTTTGTCAATGTTCTACATCTGACTGCGAATTTGAACAAACTGCACATCACATTTTATGGGAGTGTAGTCTTTGGCAAAATGAACGTAATATTATGTTAAATAGTGTACAGGTTACATCCGGAGTTATTTACTATACGGACCTTGTAGAAACTAGAACAAATTTCCGTGCGTTCAAGCAATTTTGTCATACCTATTATTGGAATCAAATATAACAGCTCACAACTTAGGACCCAGTAATATTAATGACAATAATATCCGTGGTGCTAGGCAACTGGGCTTATCTCAGTTGTATACGTCCCTGTGTGCCTATTGGCCTTGTTCTGTTCTGTCTCCTGCTGATATGGAGGGAAGTGGAAACTATGTTTTTTTTTCCTACTCCTCCGCTATTCTTTTCTGATTAATTTCGTTGCGGGATCCAAGACAGTTAAATCATTTCTCTGGGACTTCGTCGAGCTTCATTGTCTCGGCGCTTTTCTTGTGGTCGCCACTGTTGATTCTGGCTAACAGGAGTTACAGTGGTTTGGGAATAGTGTGGCGGGCTTGTCCTTGTCGAATGTGTTCGTTGAGTATTCCATATAAAACAGTCAATAATAATTATAAGGCAGGCAGAGGTGTATCCATTAATACACCGAACCTCCACATTGAGCCTGTTATGTTTAAGTCCCATCAAGTCCCAGGTAATAGGGGGCGAACACGTTCCCATCTACCGGGCACAACTCTAGACTTTGCGGCTGCTACTGAGATATTCGTGATAGAAAAACCCAATTGCACTTTTCAAAACTTGTGTAGTGAGTAATGTTTAGTATTCAGTCGTACGTACATTACATTTTGAGTACACACGGCTACACATCAAGCTATACAAAACCAGTATAATCTGATCGTTCATTGTGCGAAAACATCTAGTGAAGTGAGGCCAAGATTAACTGGTTTTGTATAGCTTGATGTGTAGCCGTGTGTACGTAGGTATGTGGGTGTATTAATACCTAATTTTATTAGGACATTATAACTTAACTACTGAATTCCTTAATTAGTTAGGTAGATAGGATCAATTGAAGATTTAACTGCATGCATTTCCAGTTCATAGCAAATGTTTGGTAGTAAACCTCGTTTACTTGAATAGATTAATAACTTCTGTATTCTGCGAGGACAGTAAAAATACATATTCATTTAAAAACTTGAAATAAGTAAGTATTATTGCAAATCCAGCAGATCCGTCTTCAAAACACACAAAATAACTGTATAACATTCTCATATTTCTATGGGAGCCAAATTAAACACCATGAGGACACGCTGTACAGATATAAACCTGGGGTTAGATAGGTTAGCCGATACACAGTCACAGCTAACGAGGTACACAGCCTGCCGCGATCTGGCCCACTGATGGGACCGTGGGCCTGGGACTGTGGACCTAACAAACGAGTGTGTGGAATACCAATGTCTCTACTACTTCATGCCAGCTATCTCTTCTATTATCAATGTTCGTGTAAGACGTTTTAATTGGTAGAAAGGTATTTTACACCAGTTGGTATACTGGTTGACGTTTCTGACAACTAACAAGCTGCGCGAGCGTTGATGGATCGGAAAAAGTAAGATGCAGACAATTTATTAAAGAATAAAACACGGAAATCCTGCATTCAAACTAAAAAAAAAAGTGTGTGTTAAGGATAATAATTATGGCAAGTAAGGAGGTGTCTTATGAGATGACGAGATAAGTATTACTCGTCGAGACGTATGTAAGAAGAAGACATGCTGCGCTGACCCCAAATGAATTGGGATAAGGGCAAGAAAATCATGATGATCCTGTATACAAACTATTTAGTAACGAAGAAAATCTCTCGTGATAACTAATTTAAGAATAATATGTAAACATGATGATGTAAACATAAAGACGACTCTAACTCCAGCTAGAGCAACTCGCATAGGTATCTAACTTATTAAAATAGTGCAAAATCCGTGTCATTGTAACTAAAAGCGAATAACAGTCTTAACAGTGACAAAAAATGTAATATTCAGTTGATATTTTATTTTTTCTAAAAAATAGGCACATTTTATAATTCGATTTCTTCTCCGAAAGCTTTTAATAAAAGATGTAATCGTTCACGCTTGGCCGCTCTTATTTTCTCCGAGCGGCTTCAAAGGTCAGCTTTACTTAAGTCAATCGTGAATTGTGATTCCGATCGTAACCGCTTGGAGTCCAGGAAGAAATCTTTCGCATCATTTGCTATTTATTCAATAGAAAAGTTATTCAATAACAATTTAATATATTTGAACAAGTTTTTTTAACATAACATAACATTACATCATGCTTTAATGCCCGAAGGGTTCGGTAGAGGTGTACCTACTTTTAAAGTACACCCATATTTCTCACCAGTTATGTTTAAATTCCATTTTTTTTTGCAACAATTTACCTAAAATCAAGATAGGTATTTCTCTTCATCATAAGTTCTTAACCCTCGTGTTTGATAGCATCACATTCCTGCATGTTTACATTTCCTTGATGAATAAATATTTGTTAACTTTATGGTCATGTTATCACCACGTAATTTCCAAGTAACGCTGGGTCAGCTTCCTCAGATCCTCTCTTAGTAACAGCCGTAAATTGTAATTGTAATAAGAGGTATTAGTATTCAGGGAGCGTCAACCACCTGACCTCCGCAACCTAACTAGGATACTGCTGTCATAAGTTGACATATGGAATGTTACATATTCTCGAAACGGAGGAAAGAAGAACGGAAAGGACAGCTTAAGACGTCCTTCGAGACGCGAAGTGAAAGTTAAAAGACGTGTGATAAACTCAAGACAAAAAAGGCAGTAATTCAACACAATAAGGCAGATTTTATGACGCCTTGATAACACATTGCAACCTCAAACCAACAATTTCACAACATGACAGGTTTTTGACAACCATCAATTTGTGTGTGACTTAACAGAAATTACATTCTTCAATGTGCAAAACTGGTAACACACGGCTGAGATCAGAAACAAACGTTTCGAGAATCGTCGCCGGCGCCGACAACACGTGCTTATGCAAAGTGAAGCGCTTTACGATGAGATTTCACGGGAGTGTTCCACGGTAATGACATTTAGAGGCGTGACCTGCGGGCGGGCTGTACCGTACGACCACAGATTCCAGGGACGCCGAACTAAAGTAAGCTCTAGAGCGCATGGGAACAACGAGTATATTAATTTATTGCTCAGTAAATCGCGGTGTAACAGTTCCGTGCGCTAATTTTACAAACATCTACCGAATCGTGAACGTTTTATCGTCTTTTGAATCGCTCTCCAATCTATGCGAAGATCTAGGGAACGGGACTTTGAGCCTGCTACTGAAAATAATCGTATCTCGCTAATTCTGTGAGGCATAATCTTATTTGCATGTTTGTTTATTAGTTACTAGTCAGAGTAGTCAGTCATGCTGAAATGTTACGCAATTAACGCCGCAATCTTCCTGCCATTATCCATTATTATATTTGGGAATCCAGGAATAAACTAATACTGCAGTGCATCGCTCGGAGAAATCCTTAGAGACAAAGTAGAACAGTATCGAGATTAACTCGTAACACAAAAAGAACGTGGACTCCAGTCCAGAGTATCATAAAATAAATTGAAAAACCGTAATGATGATGATCGAAACAGAACAGATTTCATAGAACAAAGTGAACCAGAACAACTAATTTGGGCTAGCAGACTGAAGATCGATTTGTAGTTATTTATAGTAAGCCACTCTATTAAACTTTGCCGGTCATTCTCCTAACACAACATTGCATAACACTAAAAAGAAGGCGGAGCCTAAAACAGCAGCCTTCGGAAAAACGCCACAGTTACGTAAAGGAAATTGTTACGAATTCAAATAAATTAGTACTTGTACTTTTAAGGAAAGCGGATTATGTAACCAGATCTGTTACGATTCAACGAAAGTGGGCGATTTAAACGCATCAATTAGGGTATGACCGAGTGAAAAACGATAAAGATGTCCAAATATACACTGTTACGTCATATACTCGTATGTATTTACTAGAGGCAATATGCCAAAATTTATAATAGTTTTGGATACATTTAATAAGCTGTTTCATTTGTTCTGGAGATTAATACCCTTTTGCGGAACTTTTTGATTAAAAAAAGCCGACTTCACTGTTCCGTTTTTCCAAAAGAATTTTTCATTAAGAACATATAAAAAAAAAGACAGTACTTATATTTCAAGCTTCCGTTTTTCAACACCAGATCCTAAGCTTCTCATTCATTTTCCACAAACGCATCCAAACTCAAGAGCTAGTTTGTGTATAACGTTAATGGCGTAATCTACTAGGCGCTCTTGTACACTGACCATGTACGGGCTGGCCTCAGGTTGGCCTGACACAATGGTACCGCGCCCGGACGATAAAGGAGTCACGACAAGCCTTCCGGGACCCGGGGCGAGAGTTTAGAGGCGCTGCGTGTCAATGAACTTGGCCCAGAGTGGTACTATGTTGGTATAAGTAATCGTGGATAGCTTTTGAAGGTCTAAGACTCTAAGTGGATGTTTTTGTACCAAATATGGATGGATGGATGTTTGATGGCAGTAGCTTTACGGGTTTAAGTCGTGAGCTGACCTCACTCATTGAACGACTGATGCAAAACCAATCCCATTACAAGCTTCCAACATTTTATCTACGCGAAAATAGAGGTCGTAAACTTTTCCGTTCACACATCACTGCCAATTCTTACGATCAATAATACGACAGTTATTATTACCGCAATACATTAAACATTGTGTCAGCAAAATATATATGCAAATCCGTGACATAGGTACATGTCCGTACAATCAAATCCGTTAATTTACGATTCAAAAAATGTACAATTACCCTTTAATAAGCGTATTGTTATTGTGCGGCGTGGTGTATTGTCACAAAGGTCAATGAAAGTAGGCAAACCATATTCATACACATAGAAACTACAAATATTCCCACTGTTTTAATATATGGGTATTATTTCACACATATGGTATATGTGCACATTGTTATTATAAGACTTTCATACTTTTTATCGGAATATATAAACGAATATGAAATGCAAATTAGATCGAGTATATGTCAGAAATGATTTGCGTGCCGATTGTGCCGTCCGTATGGGACTTTCTCTATCGATAAAGTACACTATTTATTTATATGCCTGATATGTCGTTTAGCGTACGTAACGAGCTGGTTTTTGAATGTACACATAAATGCGGGCCAAATTAGGAAGTGTTGTATCAAGTTGTCTAGATTCTTCAACTTGCGACACAGGTTTGAAAAAGCAGTATTTTCTCCTTACGACTGTTAATGTTGCGTCGGTCTTCCTGTTGCTTTTTATAGTCTTAGGTACACTAATGGCCCTTGGGTCCTGGTCGTAATGTTGTTAGCAAACTTTTTCCAAATCTATATTCAACGTGTTTTTTCTCCCGAGCTAAAAGCTTTTTCACATGACCTTTTGTTATCTACAATATTTATTTCAGCTAATCTGAAGCCTGAAGGTAAAAGCCCTCCCAAATTATCTTTGCAATAAGTTACCGAACTAAAGCAGATATGCGATTATATTACTCCCCAGTTTTTGATGTCGTAGGTATACCATAATGGAAAACGGTTACAATATGTTATGCCTATCAGTACCTAACACACCACAAGCCACAATAATAGTAAATTTAACGGCCCTTCTCTCAGAGAACAATACGAGAGTTGAATCCACCCACACCTTCACCGATTGTAGTTCCTAGTTCCCAGTGTTCCCACCGAACAATCGATCGATAGATACTCACAAATTAAATGATTACCCAATATGTAATCACAAAGTATCCATAGACTCCGAATCGGTGTCCATAACATGTAATCTTACAAGAAAGCGCTTCGATTCTAAGCTTTGTATAGAATTAACGCGATCGTCTTTTATTTGTTTCCGGAGGAGAACGCCTTCGCAATTACACTGCAGGCGCAAACATCATGCCACACCACAGCTGTTATTATACACCTGTAAAACGTAAAATGTATAGAAGAATCCATTGGCACAATTACCTAACATGTGGGCTTTTATATGGTCGAATTTGTAAGAAAGTTGTAATTTATTTCTGAATTGGTCGAAACTTTTAGTTTCTCGTAATTGTAGATTACTATAATTGATGTGGAGCCAAGCCTACGTAAGTGATGACGGCATACAGATCTACGATATTTACTACAATAGAACAACAGTACAAAACATAACGCATGACTGAACATTTATAAGTACGTGTAGTATTTCCGCCTAGCGATCCCGTAACAAAATTCGATCATATAAACACAGACGAGTTATTATCAGAGCAGATTCTCAACGCTTTTGACCTCAGAAATAAGTAGCTGCAGCAAAAAGTTACCATCCTTCACCAAATTTTACCCCCAATTTTTTTTCTGAATACCCTTATAAACCCCTAAATATTGAATTTTATGTTTATATATTTTTTTAAAACTAGTAATACGTGCCAAAAATTAAAAAAAAAAAAAAAATTAACCGACTTCCCAAAAAGGAGGAGGTTCTCAATTCGATCGGGATTCGGAATTTTTTTTCGTCGCTCATAAGACGTAACGATAAGATTAGAGCGTCAGGAAGAGGGGTATGATGTACACACAACACGACAGCCACAGATAACTCTAAACTAGTCTGTCCAGATTCAGAGAAAAATATCAACCGACAGCAGAAAAAAACCACACAACAACGTGACCACAGAACATTACGACGTGTAGGGTAAACTGCCCTAATTCCGGCCCCGTCCTAATATCGGCCGTGACGAAGAAATCGTGGCGTAAATTAAAAAACTTCACATAATGTTAGGATAATATTGCACCAAAATAGACCTTAGGTCATACACAATAGACACTATCAACATGGCAGCGCTCTGTGTGCTATAGAATATTCAGTCGGTCTTAGAACGCGGAGGCATATGAGCGTGTGCTTATCCTGTGCCTTTTGATCCTGGACCTACTGTGGACGACATTTTGGGATAAGCGATTTTAGCGTATTATATTTATTAAAAGTAATGAGTATTGCTTGTTTTCGATACATAATTAAATAAAGAATCGCCTTACATATCTATTTTAATAAAAATATCATGCTTTGTGGTAATTTTATGAGGCCGGAGTTAGGTTTCTGTTTATTAGTACAAATCCAAATATCGGCCGCCCCGGCCGATATAAGGCAATCATTTTTTAACAACGAATCCTAAAACCGGCCGGCAGAGGGACATTTTTCAAAGAATTTGTTAATCCCCAAAATCTCTTAATTTTTGCAATAAAAGAAAGTCTAAGGGGGAATTAATGCCATTAGCCATATCTTCGAAAAAATGGAAACAGTTTACTCGAGAAAAAGATGACGAAAAAGAATAAAAAATAAAACATGAGCGTGAAGAAAGGAAGAAACGAATTGAATATTAATTTGTCCTAAACGGTGTCATTTGGGGTGCACAACGCATCATGGCAGAAATTATATAGATGTTGCAAAAGAAGATTTTACCTGCCATCACTGCCTTATTCATTTAGTGTGATAGTCCTAAATTAAAGCTGTTTTTTATTTATTATAACTTACTTTGTTATTTTGTTGACTACTAACTACAGTATGACTACATTGCACATTTTAAGATACTCCTTCTATTATCACCTATTATGTGTTCTTAATTATGTTAGGTAAGTATATTGTGACGCTGATTTTATTTTATACCTAATCAATAATAATTTTGAAGACTGAACAATGTAGATATAAATTTTTTTTTTTCAAATACCTAAGCCGTTTTATCCACCCACTGCTGCTCACTGGATAGTGTTTAACCATACATTTTGCATATGCCGATATAAGGGAAAAATCTGGTCGGCTTTAGGCAAAAGGGGCCGGTATTGGGGAAAGTCGGAATGTATTGATAAAATAAATCATAGTAATTAAACAACTAGGTTATTTTCAAAGTTTTACGTAAGAATAAGAAACCAATTAAATTTCACAATAGGAAAAAAACTATGCAAACACTTTATTTATCATATTGAGATATTATGAGTAGTTTAAAACTGAAAAAGGTTAAAGGGGCCGATATTAGGGTGGTTTACCCTACCTATGAATGGAATAAAATGAGCGAAAATGAACATTGATTAATGAATGAAATAACGCGTCGCGCAGTTCATGAGTTTCATTTGACATATCATGCGTTCCATTCTACGCGCGATACTGAAAATACTAAAAAAATAAATTCCAAACATATTTGGAGCCCCTAAAAAAACCCCCAGAAAATTCCTGCCCCTAAAAATGTCCCTTTTAACACTTCTAGCCCCTAAATTTAGGGGCAAAACCCCTAAGTTGGCAACCGTGTGAACTCCAACAAAGACGTTTGATTTATGCTCGTCAGTTTAATAACGACGTAATATCCAATATGTCTATATAAGCGGGACTGCTGCATTGTTACACTTTTTCATAACATACTCCATCCTATCATATTCGATATTGTCACGTTTTTCACCGAGCACAAAATGAAATTGTGTTTTTATTCATATTTACTGTTAAAGCGACTTTGTTCCACGCCCCGTTACAGGCCACATGAAAGTGTATATAAAACATGCAATTTTCGTACCGCTCTGTCTGTGCTATTTTTTCGCGACTATCCAGCTGAGTATTGATTGATTATATCTTAAGCTCACGAAATTCAATAAAGTTTTATCAATGTTGGTTTTTGTGTGTGTAACAATCGTGAGAGTATAACTATATAGGACACTTTGCATAAAAACATTAAGATCGTTTGACGTAGGTACCTATTCCAGCCAATTTCCGTTCGTTAGTCACTGTTTTCAAATGCAGTTATTAATGTATTACGGCAAAGTTTATTAAAGGCTGTTTTAACTATATTCAGTAATTAGCTCTGCGTTTTAGTGTAAACAATAATTTCACTCTAAGAAAATCTAACAGTTTTCCTGTAATTTTCGCTAACCATTTGTTTATAGTAGAATCGTAATACTGATCTAAGAACAGCTTCAAGGACTGTGTCAACTCACAAAATAATTACAATAATAACTCAGAATGTAACATAATTTACAAACAAACTAACGTATAATATGTCCTCAATTCTGTAATAATAAGTATACTTAATGACAGTATCTCATGTCAATGTCAACCCGCAGCTTCCCTTTCTGCGCGTAATAAACATCACTTTATAATCACAAGTAAGTACAGGCCTTTGTTTGTTTTCCAATCTTGTCTATAATCTCCATATTACGTGTACGACCGGGGTTTATATCACTAAAGCGAAGTAAAATTAAATTATTCTTGCTCTGCCTCCTTGAAACAACAATGGAGTTTGAAACAATGTGAACGAGGCATACGAAGTCATTAAACTTGAAACTATTCAATAAATCTTGAATATTATCTGATAGTTGTTATAATGTTGTTGGTTTATCATTATCTGATGCTGAAGGTTTCACTGTGGTGCTTAGTTTTTTCTGTTATTTATTCTAAAACGTTGAGAACGACAGTTCTGTGTTCACATTTGAAATAGGTACATAAATTACACGTAGCTTGAACTAAAATAAAATCATGAAAATCCATCTTATATTATGTGTACTACCTCACAATTTTAAGGATCATGAATCAAGCGCCGCCATTAGTGTCTTCTGGACCACTAATTGGTGCAAAAAAAAACACAATTAATCCGTATGCACCAAATGTGATGGTTAGGGCAATTAACAGGCCACTAAATCTGTAATTTAAAAATCATAGCAACCGAACAACGGCAGATAAATTCAGAAGACCCTCACGATCTCTCCATACTCCATGCATCACTATCAATTTGAACGCACCTTTAGATACGCAATGATTGCAGTGCACCCAGTTTTCACGTCGCGTTAATAAGACACGTACCGAGTCTGAGGGCTCGCCCTATATACGGGCTACGGCGCATTGTGATGCATAGCTCAGTAAATCGTAATGTAGAGCACTATCAAGTAACGGGACCCGGCAATGTTCACGCACGCGCGTTTCATCATAAAATTCAACCGTCCTTTCCTCCGTCTGCTGAATAAACTACTTTATTTTAATTCTATGGAAGGCATTAACACGGATTTCTTTAGTTAGTTCCTTACCGTCATGACTTAAATGCTAGGTCCAAGTGAGTTATAAAATGACAGAGTGATCTGTTACTTGTCTACACTTTGATATTTTCATACTTTGCCCTTATCCCAATTCATTTGGGGTCGGTGCTGCATGCCTATTCCTCTTCCATACTTCTCTATTCTTATGTATGGTGTCGGACGCAAAGAATAGCACCATCCCATATCTTCCCGTGTGTGTCGTAAGAGGCGACTAAGGGATGTACCAGAGAATGGGCAGCAGCGTTCTCTGTGCTTTTTGTATCGACCGTACTGCGATCGCCAACCCGCCTGCCAAGCGTGGCGATTATGGCAAACCCCCTCTAAGAAAAAATTACACTTAGGGGAGGCCTATGTCCAGCAGTGGACGTCTTTCGGCTGAAATGATGATGATGATGATGACTTCTCTATTACTAGTCAACTAATCAGACACCTCCTTTCTTACCACATCATCTTTTACACAGTTCATCCATCGTTGCCCTGGTTCACACTTTGACAGTCAAGCCATTTTCCTTCACGAAGAATGCAAAGAGCATTCTTCCTAACAAAAACCATTGGGACAGAAATCGCCTGTTATGGACTTACTCAATAATGGCACACAATTATTTTGATTGTCTCTGTAAGCAGTGTTGACCATTTGTAGGTAATTGCTTAATTTAAATTGAAGTACATTATCTCACCGACAAAGACAAAGGACTCTGGGGAGAGGAGGAAAGCTGTCAGTACCTAATGTGCAATTGGACATGTCACCTGTTGCAATGCGAGGAGCGAATTTTCTGATACCTACGCAATATTTTTAACAGGTAGTTCAGTGTTTATTTATTTATTAAAACTTTATGCACAAGTAAAAGTTGTACAAAGGCGGACTGCAGCAGCAGGCGGGATGTTTACTTATACAATTCCACAATACATACCCACACGTCAATTTTAACCTCGTCTTTATTATCAGGCGGTTTCCGAGGCACCTGATCGGTGATTATGACCCGTTACAAATGGAAGATACGTTCGTTTCCGTTCTTTCTCCTGTAATGTTTAAAGAGCTACTCAGACTCATGAACCTAACCATACAATGTAAGCTCGTAGATAAGGCTATCAGTATCACGATAAGGAAGCATGAATCGAAGGGAGACTACGCGATAGCTGAATGGCTAACGCGCTGGACTTGGAGGCGACGTCGTGCGTGCGCGCACTTCTCGATGCACTTTGACTCGAACTACATAATTATGAACTCGCTCTTATTAAAAGCAAACGGCGGGTTTGTTTACAGGGATTTCCCGGCCTTCAATATTTTGCTACAGATTTTCCTTCTTTCTTTTATACTAGACCATGGAGAGACAATAGGATAAATTAAGATCTTCAAGTATCGAATCTTATTTCATTATGTGTAGCTGTTGCCCACGACCTTTGTTCTCATGTAATTATTATAAGAATATTGCTTCCTTTTCTTTAATCGAACCAATTCCAAGGATTTTAATTTATTTGCACTGATTCCCAATAATTTTTCAAAAAGCTTAATTAGACCTTATATAATCAATCTGCCAGCGAATCGATTCAGCCGTTTTGGAGATTAGCCAAAAACAGACAAACAAAAAAATACATTGAAAAAATAGTGTTTTTGTTATAAGTGCCGTATAGATTTTCTTATGCATTCAGTAAAAATCTGTTATTTGGAAATAACAAACAGGCACATCAAGATTATTTATTTGTAAGATTAACACTTATTTTATATCTTACACTGTTATGTTAATAAATATCATGAAGCAATAATTGTGTGAGTTGTAGATAAAAGCATGCACAACACCCCACAAATATTTCACGTAAAGCTTCCCTATTCACGAAACTAAACCCAGAGACATCACGTTCCTCTGTTGGTATCCAAAGCTCAAAGCAAAGTAAAGCAAGTCTTGAATCAAATAAACCACACGAACCCGTTCCCTTATTTGTTGAAGCTCGACTACAAACTCAGTACAAGAACCTTTTACGGTTTGGTCAACATTTCCCGCTACTACTCTAAACCGCATTCATTACCATAATGACCCGTGTTATACAACACAATCATAGGGTAAAAACGACCAAAAGCATCAATTTTTACCGCGATACAAACACTGCCCGTAGTCTCCCCGGCAATCATCAAATAATTGCCGAGCACAAGCGATAAGTATGGTGTCTGCGATAATTTAATAACTATTAGGTATTCACTAATGTTAACATTACTGTAATTATGTAGATATAGACTGTAACTGTATTTCTGAACAATAAATATGTATACATGATAGTACCAAGTATGACTTGGAAAACTGTTTCCGAAATTTTTAGGGGATCGGAAAAACAGCTTCCATTCCTTAGCATAAAAAAGAATCTAAAGATATGCACAGTGTTTAGACAGGTATGCACCTTCATCGTTTTTGATAGCAGAATTTTCCCTGGTATCTAGTAATTGACGCATGTAACGTTACATCACTCTTTCATACTCTTACTGTAAATAAAGATCTTACGCTGTGCACTTGTTCGGTGTAATCTAATCGTCGCAATCGGGAGCACTCAATGAGGAAGTGGTGCGACGTTTGTACGTGCGGTGCGCAAGCGCATGTCCATCCTACTGCATTCTGCGGTCAGCCAGACCACGTGGGAACATCGACTAATACCGCCCCGCAGCTCTACCGGACCATTTCAAGTTTTTAACCCTCCATTAACCGCAAAAGGAGTAAAAGTATTTAATTTACGGCAGGTCCTCAACGCGCTCAGTTTGCCGAAACAAGATGCAAATAAATGCAATTAAGTTAATTGTGTAACTGATCGAATAAGTCATTGGAACGGAACGGGCCGCGTGAAAATGATCAGCGATTTACTTAAAAACCGCAACCACTCCGCCAGGGCTCGGTGAAAGAAAAATAGTAGTAAGTTAAGTCAGTGAACGGTATCGTGGTGGTGGATCACGACTGAGACACCATCAGTATTTTTTTTTTGTTTTTTCGGCCAGTGAAAGTTCGGACGGGTTCTCGCGATAGGCTCGTCAGGTGCACGCGACAGACAATAGGCCAGCATCATGCATAATGAAATAACGTCACGCGATTTTTTTGACGATGGCAACAATTTTCGAATTTAGCCTCATTTTCTTTGTTTGCTCTTTGAATGGTTGTGTTACCATGATCACGCTAGCGTAAACATCCTAGCTACTGATATCAAGCACGTTATTACGTAATAAAACATTATGTATGATTTCAGAGAAAACAAGTTATTTATGAGGCAAATAGACAAAATTAAGCCTTCAGTAGTTTCTATTGTATAAAAAGAAATTGCTCGCTTTATTCAGTTTACTCTCCCCGTTCGAATGCCAAGCATCTTGATTATAACATTTTAATAGCTGCCCAAAATATGCCAGAACAAAAACTTAATTAAATCAGCAGGAATTTCGCTAATTGCTTCACATAAAACCATAAAATCTTGAATAAATGTTGGTGTTACTATTAACCGTAGAGAAATATTTCATTTGTCACTAGATTCCTATCGCGGAAACTATACAGTTAAATCTGAATGAGAGCGCATTCAACTTTTATACGCGTATATGATCAGGCTGAACCTAACAATAACGTAACTCTGACGGTTCAGCGAGCTTTGTTTTTATTTCCATTTAATTAAAAGTATTAAAGTAGCACACCATGTCACTGTTTGTCATGCTATACGGTATTTCAATTCTTTAAGGAAATACGTACGCTTAATGAAATTCAAATCTTCCGATTTCTAAGTCATCCCAGGACTTTCTTTAGAATGTATTATGCAGTCATCTCTAACAGATGAGGCTGCATTATCATTATTGAAGTAGGAGGTACAGCTTAATGCTAATGAGGACTACGTTTCCTGACGTCGATAACTTAAAGAGACTTGTGTGTAGCCAAGTCATCATGTTTGTGTATATTCCCAGTACCCTGATGCAGCTGAATAACAATGCTGCGTACCATACCTAGCTGAATATAGATGTACAAATTCAAACAAATAAGAAATTCTTCCCCACATGAAAACAAACGCGGTTCGTGATGTAAACAAAGTTCATAATAATTAAAATAATTCCCGTGTCTCGTGTCAAACATGATTAACTTCCCAACAGTGCCGAGTACCGTGTAAGACGGGCTTTACGCGGTACAATCACGCACGGACGGCCATCTAATTAATATATCTTTATTATATTATTAGCCGCTGTTGCTCATTCCACGCGCTGTCGTACCTCCGGGAGATACCCCCTGTTACGTACTAACACGGAGAATAAATTGAATTTCATGCCATGTATCATTATCTAATACATCTTAGACTTTGAGCGCGATTACGAAGCGGTGTTGAGATAAAATAATTTATAGTTTTGTATGACTTTTTGCAGTTATTAGAGTTAGAACAATAGAGCTATTTAGAATACTAACTGTGAGAATTATAGGAATAGGAAGTGTGTAGTTTAGACGATTCTAAACTGCCGGAAGAGCTCGCAACAAGGAGTGATTATTACTGAAAATAATTTTCAGCGTAGATATTGAACAGAGAATACCGTGAATCTACATATCCTGGCAGATGTAGAGGCTATTTATTAAATAACTTACGAAAACGATACTTATGAAGTTAGACTGCGGTTAAGCCCAGTAAGATTATATACGATCTATACAACGTCATGCTTCATGTTCTGCATGTTAATGTTCTTCCCGAATTTTCAGTTTTATGAGAATTATTGTTATTTAGTTATGTCTATTTTGACTGGACTACTAAGAGGACGTCGAATTCAATCTGTAGGTATTAGCATTCACATCGATTCGACTCAATGGAAGGTGATCACCGTGTTCCCACTGACAATTTGATCAATGCTCATTGATCATTAGGCTCTCAAACGAACCGCTGCAGATCCTCGCCTCAATTAGCCTGTGTCTGGACGGAATCGAGTATGATTGAGTCATTTCCTAGTTAATACGAGTATCTTCAATATCATCTGTACGATTGACTAGATTAATCGACTCGACTTAAAAGCAAGTAAGATAATTATTGTAAGTTCTTAATTACTGTGGCTTTATAACGTTGTAAAAAATACTTTCTTAAGTTAATTATATAATAAACCATAAATAGATAAATACCAATATATAATTGATCATATATAATATTTCTTTAATTCCGTGTTCTGATCAGCTGTGAGCTAATGATAAATGCAAACAGTAGCTAAAACACAATTATTTTATTTTTTTGAAATGTCTAAGTTTTGAATTGATTTGAGTCTGTGATTTTAAGTCGTTGATGTTCTCATATACTACACGAAGTAAAATGTAAGTATAAATAAACAGATACTCACTATCAGTGAGATGATTGAAGGCGGTGACGTCATCGTTGAGTCTGCCCTCCATGCGGCGCAACTTGGTGCTCAGATCACGCGTGTGCAGGAACAGGAACAGGGTGCATGATACCGCCACCAGAGCCACCAGCTCACTCGTCCTGGAACAAATAGAAATGAAGATCAGCATAAGAAGATTAATAAAATAGAGACACGTCGTACGTATGGTCACACTGTTGGAACGGATCTCCTTTTATATTGTTAAAATCTAAAATTACAAAATATTTTTGCAGTTGGTGAAGTGGCAGTGTTTGACTGCTGTGGTTGCGTGTCGCGGGTTCGATTCCCGCAAGGTACCTAAAAATATTTGTAAGACCCACAGACAGTTTTTTCGGGTCAGGCTGTTTGTTTTTTTTAACGCGGCCACGATACAGGAGAAATTTCTGTGGGTCAAGGTTAAAAAAAAATAGTGCAACATCATTAAAATTTGTTATAAGTAAGGAAAATACAATGGGTAGCTGAATCCTTCTCTTTAACTTAAAAAGGTTATTTTTATTTAGCTCTACATTATTCTACATTTCCAGTCACAAGCAGTTTGAGCTAAAACTTAATGACGTCCACCAAACTGTTTACAAAGTGAAAACTTGAAATCAAATCAAACCATTTATTTTTGCTGAATACACTGTTATAATGGTGTTATTAAATTTACATGTTTCAAGTGATTCTACCGCAAGGCATACAAAATAATAATATGTAATGAACTCTTTGAAGTGTCAGTTGGTTTCCTGCTAAAACATCTATGAATTATTCCCTTGAAACTTGAAGCTAGTCTAAATAGCAGTACCTACAGATCCCACGATAGGTATTACCTACAGGCAAAGAGTCATAAAAAACATTTCCTCTCGGTGTACCTCATTATCCAGCCAGGGAACAAATTAACCCATCCGGTGATCAGTTCTTTTAAGACACATGGTCAAGAGTCAAGACAGTCCCCCGTTACTTATCCATTTACAGAAAATAATCATCAACCAGTTTATACTAGATCCGTATTCTGACTAGGCAGGCTGGCTGCACTATGCACGGACAGGTAAGCTGGAAAAGTCAAAGTCAAATTATTTATTTCTTTTGAATGTCAAACTATCCAATTATAACTTAACTTTACAATTATAACAAAGACAATAGCTGTTTATGCACTCAAATAAATTAATTGTTTAGCGAATTGGATCTCCACGTTTATTTGCCGTGTTATAGCAACTTCAACAACTATCAAAGAAGGAAAGTTGTTATTTGAAAATACAAAAACAATTTAGGTTGGCCAATGATATTACATGGCAGTCAATTTACTAAACATTCAAATTGTCTGGCATCTCAAAAAGAGAAAAAATACAGTCATTAATAAAACTATTGTCTCGTTGGTTCACACGGATCTTATTAACGGTAATAGCAGATAACTTCGTCACCTTATTAACCAATACTGTTTATTTTATAGCGGTTTTAAACCGTGATAAATAAACTATCTCCCCAATTGGTACGATAATTGAAAATACCGATTAGAGATTTGTACTCCATTAAAGGCTCGAGGATAAATCGATTTCGCAACTCGAGTAATCGTTCGATGCCATCGAATACTATACCTACTCGTTTGTCAACTTCGGCATCGATTCATTAAGTCTAATATTCTAGCTCAATCAAGGTTTTAAGTTTCGAAATAACGATCGAAAGGTACATCTAGGTAGTAGGTAGTGCTAAGATCCAATTTATACAGTTTAGATCGGTTTTCATAAATGTGTCTAGCTGTATCCGGTAAGACTGGAACCCGACCCCAATCACTTTGAAGAACGGCTTGGCAGATGATGATGACTACCTTTATTTGTGTTTATTTGTCGAATTGAATAGCTGCACTTACACTACATATTGTCCGAAGGTCTACTTAAGAGTAAGAGTAAGAGTGACTGCTAAGCGTGTGGTCTTGGGCTACATAACTAAGGTACATCCATGGTCTTGGTAAGATGATTGATGTTTTTTTCAAATTTAAGCCGTGTTAGTGGCTATAGTTTCATTTCCTATAAAATACCCAGCAAAATGTGAGTGTCAGAAGATACCAACGAACCTTTTCCTGCCTATCCATTCAAGGATAACGGGTATGACGTTAAGTCATGTATAAAACCTCAACAAACATTACATTCTGACATTTCTCTGATATCAGGCGCAAAGTGACATTCCTACTTTCTCACTTGCAACTTGCTCGACCACGGTAAAGTGCGGCATCATGTTTTGTGTGGCACCGATCACGAATGAGTTCGCTTTAATGCACTTTTACCTTCGCAGATAGCCTTGAAAGTATGGAGTTTTATTGCCTTGTTTGGAATAAACTTTCCAATTGTACAGTAAGCCCACGATTTAAACGTAAACAAACTATTTATTTGGTAATTGCTTTGGTGCTACTGACATTTTAGGAAAGCTATTATGTTTTTTTTTCTTTGTTGATGTACCGAAAGTCGTTTGCGTCCGTCAAATGGCCTTTTAAGAAACTGTGGTCGTAAATGCACGTAATGTGTCAGTTAGGTTGGTAAGTACAACTTAACTTATCCTACCTATCCCTTTGGAACCCAGTGTTTTAATTTTCGTAGGATTTACGTTTACACACGGCGACACACCAAGGAAAATATTTTCAGTATAACATGTTCACGTGAATAGACTTTCCGTACGCTGAGAGATTCAGTGGTTTTGTATTATTGCTTGACAGTCGTCGTTTGAACCTAAGGGAAGGTAATAAATAAAAAACATCATCAATCAATATTCTCTAAAGAGGTAGACAGAGATCAATGCGTAATTGTTTATGTTACATCACTAGGCCCAAGAAAGAGCAACACAATTATTAAGAGAAATTATTATAAGTAAGCACTAAGGAAGTACAAAACCTTGTAAATGGCAAATATTTACCAATTACTTCTCATGAGAAGAAAACCCACGTAAGTTCTAAGAAAATCTCTAAACTGACTAATGGGATTACGACATTACATTACAGATAGGTAGGTACTTTTCTCTATTCCACTTTGCGGCACTAGTGCTAATTCCCTTTCCCTTACAGCCGCTCCGACAGGTGCCATCAAATCGCAAGTAAAAGCTACCGGTAGATAATCCTTTCACTAACAGATCGACACTTTCGTTTCTCTGTCGTTAAATTAAAAATACTTGTCAGTGTGTGTTCTTCTAGTAGTTAAGTAATAACTTAATAAGTAAACAAAGAGATTGTGGACAATGAGTAATTTTCTGTGGGTATTTTAAATATGTAGATTTTAAAGCAGTCATATTTTTTTGATTACTTGCTATTTTACGATCATCCTCCTGGCCATATTCTAGTTTATTTGGGGTCGGCAGGCGCTACACGTTTGTTCTTCCATTCTGCCCTGCCAGTGTCACACTAACATTTATTCCTTTTTCCTACATATGGTTACTTGCTATTTAATAAATAAAAATATTCATAAATTATTGAAGAAGTTTTGCGTTATTGACTAGTAGTAGTGGTGTAAAAAGTGTATTTTGTATTTTCATGAAAGATATTCAAATAAATAACATCGTTAATGAAAAGCAGCTTATCTTGTCATATTAAATCTTTGAAAATTTTTCATTCTTACACTACTATTAATATCATAAACGGGATATTTACCATGTTTGATTGTTGTTTCGAGTTCCCGATATTTCGGCGCTGTTACAAGCAACCATGATCACGGATAAACTGAAGTCATTGCGGGTGGATGTTTATGAGCAGACAAATCGGTCTACCCTCTTTCTAGTTCCGTTCCGTTCCCGTTTATGATATTAATAGTAGTGTCAGTGACCATGTCAGTTTAAAAACTTTTTTCATTCTTGTTATAAGTATTCACGAAAGTGTGAAGAAAGTGGTTCTTCCGTAGCATGAAACTGAAAGATTTATTGTTACAAACAAAATTCACTACCCGTAAATGACCAAACAATGCTACCCACCCTCACTTTTCGAACCTACCTAGATTCTCATTTAAGTAACTACTACTTGGTCACATTCGTGGTCACATTAGCTCGATCACAATAATGTCAAAAACAATAAAACAACAATAGAAAACTAGCCAAATTATCGACCCGCGCATTCCAGAGATGCGTCAAGTTAATGTGACCGTGTAGTACCTATACCTAGTTAAAATAAAGCCAAAACATTCGTTTACAATTCGTCATACATGTTAGGATACTTATTTTTTATAACTTAAATCAGCAACCATACAAAATTAGAACATAGTACAATTTATATTGTTTTAATCTGAAATAGTTCCACTATAATATATTATTCTGGAACCGATATGGCATAATTCAATCACACTGAATCACTTCAGTATTCATTAAAGTTAGTAGTCACAGTACAACTTAACCACCGGGATTGTACCTACTGCACAATAAAAACGTGAGGACTACCGCGAACGATGACCATGGCTTATTTTTTGCAGCCTCATTCCTCTCAGCAAGTCAAGCGTGCTAAGAATCCTGCAGCCTCGTCACTCGTAAACCTCCTATTAATAGATGAGGACATAGACTGCCAGTGTGTAAGAAGATATTGTGCAAAAAGTTTTGATACACGTCCTTTGTGGAAAAAAAGTTTTATTCCTGTGATGCGGCTTTCATGCGATCTATCTGTAAAGTACTCATAGACTACTTGGTTACTTGATTGCTTAGAGACTACTTTAGATGACTTCTCAATTGGAGTATAGACAATCTGCGAAGTCAACTATGGGTAATGCACTGAATCCTTTATATCTTACTAGCTGATGCCCGCGGCTTCACCCGCGTGGATGTCGTTCAAATGACATACTAAAACCTTCCTCTTGAATCACTCTATCTATTAAAAAAAACCGCATCAAAATCCGTTGCGTAGTTTTAAAGATTTAAGCATACATACAAACAAACAGACAAAAATAGCAACTTTGTTTTATATTAAGTAAGGATACTATTTAAAGTATTATACAACGTATGCTTTTTAACTTATAATTTTAATATATTATTAAAATCTAATTAAATTCTTCAATTCTTGTCGATCTCGATTTGAATTTCTTAGTACTATTAGACCTTCGGCTTAACACTACTTCCAGGCAACTTAAAATTAAGCTGCTTAACCGTTAATGACTCTAGCCATGCTTGATTTATGAGCATATTAAGCTTAGATTTCCCCTGAACACAGAAAGTACGTTGTGAAACCATTGACAAAGAGTTTATAGTCGATAAACCTGAAAGCAGAAGATTTGTTAAACATTTAAATAGAACAAACAGTAAAATCAATATGGTTTAATGATAAATCGGGGAAAATTGCTCTCAGTATCCGATATAAATTACGATGCTATTAATATAGGCAAGTAAGATCAACAGCACACAAGAACTACGAAATTCATAGTTACTGCTACGAAATAAAGGCGGTATTCATTTCAAAATGATGTACCATAGAGGTTTTGCTGCTTTTACAAAAGCATCTGAATAAGACCGTAATGTTTACGAGAACATTTTCTTTACTGCTGAACGGTTTAAATATTTACGTGCAAAACTGTACTGTTAATAAAATCATAGATGGTAATTTAAGTGGATTGAAAATGTCTCAAAGCTGTTTACTTATGGAAACCCACGTATAAACATTTTTCTATAAATATCAAGAGATGGACTCTAAAAATAAAATACATGTGTATGTATGTATCTTCTCCATGCGTTCCTAAACGATTGATCAGATTGTGATGAAACTTTGGTGGGTTCTTCTGTGAACGCCTACGACAGAATTTTAATTTACTTTACGTGTGCCATTGAATGGATTCTTCTTTATATTAAGTTAATAAGTATACGAATATAGAAGTTTGTTATTTCTTTTTAATTTCTAAATTGATTCCGCTTTTGTTTGACTAACATAATCATCATCACGGGTCGGACATATAATATTATTATGCATGTCATCCCCCACGACAACCACGACAAACATCACTACTGTACAGAAGTACAGTAGTGATGTTTAAGTCTCATGTAATAAGGGGCGAGCTTTTTACTATAAACTGGGCACAAATCCAGACTCCGTGGCTACTACTGAAAATTCCTAATATAACGATTTGCCCGATCCGCGAACCGAACCCAGGAACTCATGCTCAGCACTCGATCAAGACCGCTGACCAATGAGGCAGTCACAGTAAAGTGCGATCAAATTATCTTGGCAGCTCTGAACATAGGCTTTGCGAAATTTTACGCATGTAAACTTGGGAATAAAACTGTTATTGCCAGATAAACCAATACTTAAACGATCAGAAAATATCTAATTTAAACAGTGAGAAATACAAATAAAATAAATATCATAACACTTTTATACATTCGTTGTAACAAAATGACCTGCACGAAGTTCGGAGCTGCCAAGATAATTTGATCGCACTGTACAGCCAGACAGTAAAGAAAAATCGTAAAATAATGAAATGCAAACACATCAAATCTGGTCGCTCAACCAAATGGTAATCGTCAATGTCATATGTATGTTAGGCTGTAAGGTATTTATCTATGGGCCAAAGTAGCCTGAAAATAAATAGGTAAATGTTATGTTATGATTATGTTAAAGTGCTTTTCCCTGAGGTAATTTCTTCGAAGCCGTTTACTGAATAATAGCCATCCTACTAATATTATAAACGCGAAAGTTTGTAAGTATGTATGTATGGATGGATGTTTGTTACTCTTTCACGCCAAAACTACTGAACAGATTTGGATAAAATTTGGTACACAGATAGTTTATAACCTGGATTGACACATAGGATTTTTATCCCGATTTGATCTTCCCGTGGGATAATTTTCGAGTTGTAGCGGGCGAAGCCACTGGCAACGACTGATAAATAATTCTAATTTCTCGTCTGCAATAAACACAGGTTGCATGTTAGTTGTAAAACAGTATTTAAATCAATTTAGTTTAAATTCCATCTTGTATTACTTACTAGCCGTAGGCATAGAAACCCTTTTGTAATTAAATATTACTGAAGTTGTTATCTCCAAGAAATTAACGGTTATTAACGTCCATTCCTCCTTCATGTTCTAATTATAATTAATTGTATAGAGTTAATGGGTTCTGTTAAAATATGCGAATGTTTTACATTTAATTACGGAGTTTGAATACAGAATTTTGCAATGTATTTGCCGTAGTATTTATTAAGTCTTGATATGTAGATATTACCTGATTTTGACTTTTAGTGTTTATAATTTAGATGTCTGAAAATATGGCCAAAGCTAGATACCTAACTAATCGTTTGCTGTTGCAGATGCTACAAGCAGGAACTAAATCTGGGTGTTAGTTCCGTCACGACGAAAGCTGATCTTTTAAAAACTATGTCCTGTAAAATAAATCCTGGATGAATCCACGAACAAGTTTAATTGAACTCCTTTCACTAAATTCCAGTGAAAGCCTTTAAAGGACACCTATATAATTTGTCTTATAAACCTTCTGTCAGACGGACACGGCACAAGAGTAAATAAAATAGAAAGTGGTCTCCGCATGTTTGCGGGCCACACGTGGTACAATCCACAAATGGCCACATATGGCACTGCAAACTCCACTTCCAAAGAGAAAAACTATTGTATTATGATTTTATTACATCTCTACGTGATTCGGCTGACAATGATGGCATGTTATTGCCATAGACGAATAAAAGTAGGCCGTCTGTACCTGTTTATGTTCAGTAACGTTGTAGAGAAAGAAATTGTTTTATTGGTCATTACGTAATAGTAATAAAAATGTTCCGATTTTAATTTCGAATTTAATTAATCATTGATTGTATTGTCAGAATCCCAGAATTAACTACACACATAAACAGAACACCACTTTACCGCATAGGACCGATCAATGTGGCGACACACACACTAGGGAGTACTATTAAGTCCAGCAGTGGACGTCTTTTGGCTGAAAAAATGATGATGAAGAATGATGTGGGCTTGGCATTGTATGAGTCTCTAAGTACGGGCAGATAGCCTCTGGGTGGCTCCAAAGGTTCCAGTTTAAAAATTCACAGATGACTCGTCGTCGTCCGTGTAATTAATGTGGTGTTATTCCACAAACGATGGGACACTTATCGATTATCGTGTTTTGTCTGTCCTGTTCTGAATTCCAACCGTAGACCATATTCAACAGTAACCATATCCTTACATAGTATAAAACAAAGTCGCTATTTTTGTCTGTTTGTTTGTTTGTATGCTTAAATCTTTAAAACTACGCAACGGATTTTGATGCAGTTTTTTTTAATAGATAGAGTGATTCGAGATTTTTAGTATATAATTTGATCGACATACACGCGGGTGAAGCCGCGGGCATCGGCTAGTACATACCATAATAGGTATATAGGTACCTAACTACATGCGTTCATGCAGCATGTGTAAACAGGAGGTGTTGCGATCGCGTGCGCACTAAACTTAGCTGGACACGTGCCTGCGCCCGCGCAGGTTCCGAGACAAACGGCCTGTTGCCGCCACTACTCATGTCACACGCACATGTATTCAAAAGGAAAATCTCTGATCTAACACAAAACTATTTATAACTAACTAACATTGTTACTAAGTATAATAATTATGGAGCTGGACGCGATATTTTTTAATTGTGCTATAAATTCTTGGTCTGTCGTTAAAATGTGGTTTAATTACTGGTTATAAAACTTTAAGCGGTTTTATGGTGAATTAATCTGGACTTCAAACAATTAAAGGGAATGTCTTACTCTTGATCGCAGTAAGAATCGTTCAATTGAAAAAAAAACAAATAGGACCCGTGCGTGACTGACAGTTGATAGGCTGAACCTTGCCTCCCACTCTGACTTAGATTTATTTACGGCATTGGATCGCGATTTAATTGAAGAGTAGGCCGCCAGAGCAATTTAGAAAATTTCTTCTACTCGAAATAACAAATAAAATAAAACGGAACAAGCACGGACAAGTTCTCGGCAAATTACAATCAGATTACTTTTAATTGTCATCATTGTTCACTGAGCAAGGCGTAAACAACTCAATCTCGATTCTAATCGTATATCAGATAGAAAGTAAAACAGCTTGTCACGCCTTTTATCCGTAACATTCATCCTGACACGGTTAAAAAGCAGTTCCTTCGCTAGCTAAACAAAAGCAGTCATAATTTAAATTATCTCCATAAAATCGTGTTTCACATTCATCTCGCCATGAAAATCACACAAATCCGGTTACGCGGCCAACGAAATAAACAATATAAACCGATAAACCTACAAACATACAAGCATTAAAACTGCACTTTATTTATATACCTACTGGCTCACTTTTACCAACATATTCTTTGTTGTTATTTTTTAACACCTATAAAGAGAAATGAAACAAAACCACAGAACAATCTTGTTGCAAATATCAGTGGGTTTATCGATACGTGTTTTCACCGCTGAAGCTAAATAATGTAACCAACAAGAAAGCTGTGAAACGAGATCGTCTCTCAAAACCACACGTTGGATCCCAATAGAGTGCGGTCAGTAGGTACGTGTCAATTTGCAATGGCAAGGAAAGTGGTCTGCAAGACCTAAATGTGTCACTAGATTGGATTGTCATTACATGCAACGTGTAAACTGACCCTTCATGAAGTCGTACACCAAACATTCTGTAGATCAAAATAAGTAACTCTTTTTGTTAGGGTATAAATCTCGTTTTCGTACCACTTACTCAAAAAAGTGACATTCTATGCCACAAAAAGCGAACATAACAATAGTCATTTTTAATCTGTTAAAAACAGGGAAAGAAAATTGTACTGAATTTCATTCATCCTCTAGGGGGAGAATGTGATTTCTATCAATAATTGGACCAATGTTTCGAATGTTAACTTTTACTTTTAATTGTCATTATTATCTTTATCTTCTATTTATAATAAATCTGTAGAGAGGTCAATTCTGTTCATGATATATATTTTCAAAATAACTATCAGGGGGTAATTAGTGATCGATACTGATGCCAAAAATGCAATCAGTAAAATTTTTGTCTGTCTGTCTGTCTGTCTGTCTGTCTGTCTGTCTGTCTGTCTGTCTGTATGTTCCTTATAGAAACAAAAACTACTCGACGGATTTTAACGAAACTTGGTACAAATAATCTTCATACTCCTGGGGAGATTATAGTATACTTTTCATCACGCTACAATCAATAGGAGCAGAGCAGTGAAGGGAAATATTGGGAAAACGGGAGAAGTTGCTCCATTTTTTAAGCTTCCGTCGCGTGTGCAGCCTTAATGGTTAAAGCTACATAGAAATCATTTATGACGGAAATGTTCTACATAAAATTATCTAAAAAATATCCCACAACAGCATATGTCTATCTTTTATGGTTGACTCACAATAACACGTGTAACTCCCGATGGCTTAGCAGTTCGGAGCTTTAATAAATGCTTATCTCATATTATTATTGTGTTAATTTTTTCGCAAATGGTACGAAAAGTAGAGTATTTTCCTCGGTGATAAAGCTGTCTTAGTCTTGGGTGAACTTAAATCGCGAGCGTAACGAAGGATCCGAGGTTAACTCCTGAGTGTAGCGAGGGATTTAAGTTCACCCAAGACTTAAGTTAAATCGTCACCCGCGACAGAAGACACTGTTTTATCCCCTTGGTTAATAATCAACTATAAATTATCAATCTCCCTGTAGGACTCTATGTAAAGCACTCAAAATATTGTGAATATAGTACGGAGGTCATAGAGGTATATTATAATCATTTACTAAATCGTTTGCTATTATGACTGAAGTTTTTAGTTGGTTGTAAGCTATTGATCCTATTGCATTACATTGATCTGAACTCAAACTCTTTCTGATTACACACATGAATACGGATAGACGACAATCACATGAATGTGTTAACTTACACCAATCGTAACCAGTTAAGGAGTCGCCCTCAGCAGTACCGCATTCTACTAATACATAACGTTTGTCTGAGAATCACAAACAATGCTCAAAGTATCACTTTACAAGCACCTGCTCACCTACTTAAGAAATCAGTGTCATTTCCCTCATTTATCAATATCATTGGTACGCACTGATCCGAATCCCGGCCCCGTATAAAAGCAATGAGTAATGCTTCATCAATTACGTCTGCTTACTACAACAGCAGTTGTTGTTATAATAACCTATAAAGAACTTTCACAGGCGACCGACGCAAGCGCATCGATCTCCCGCGCTCCGATCAAGCCGCGAAAGGCTCATCTTATAAATCTAAATCATTTTTATGTGTTTAACCATCGATCTGGTTTATTACATCATTTTTATTTATTAGTGAGAGTGCTGTCTTCATGTATTACATATTTTTATTGGAATACAGGTTGTGGGTGGACTCATTCGTAAGTATACCGTGCAAGATAGCAACAAATCATCTATTTATCTTTCTTCTATCTATATAAATAAAAAGAGAAGTCTGACTGACTGACTGACTGACTCATCAACGCCCAACCCAAACCCTTGGACCTAGAAAGCTGAAATTTTGCACAGAGGTTCCCTTTATAATGTAGACAAGGAATAAGGAAGGATTTTTCGAAATTCAACCCCGAAGGGAGTTAAATAGGGGATGAAAGTTTGTATGTGAAATCGTAATTTTCACGCGGGCGAAGCCGCTGGCAAAAGCTAGTGCAATTATATTTGTTTTGAAATTATTCCCACGCATTATTTGGTGCTAAGGAAAAATATGGCTGGTAGAAGTTAAAGGTCGCATGGCAACAGCTTCTTATAGGAAGATACTGACAGCTATATTGAACTGCAACGTTTTTAAGGAAGGCAATCTTAACAATATGCGTCGTATCGTAAACATAAGCTGTTAACCCCGTCTTAAATGAAGATAACCTCTTCAGTTAAATGAAGTAAAGTCGAAAGCAATTAGCAGTTATTTTACTTCAGTGGCACAACGAGCGAAATCTGAACTGAAGAGCTGTCGATTGCTACCTATCTGGCTACACGCGGAGAGTAAAAAGTTAAACGTAAAATTATTGTAGCTGGTAAAAAGTAATAAAAAGCTACAATTGAATTACTTCTGACAAACCTGGTGCGCAACCAATCGCTCGGTATTATTGACTCCACATGGAGCGAGCTCGCAAAAAAACAGATCATCGGACTCAGTTTTCTCGGGTTAGCGAATCTCAATTAAAACATTCTATAAATAAAGTAAAATCGTTACGCCTGCGCGCGTCTGCCCAGTAAAAGTTATCATAGTCAATACCTTAGATTACCAATCGTTAATTACGCTTTAGATCTAAGTGCATGTTACAGGCGGGGCGTCGTTCGGCGCGTTGTGCGTTTTTAATTCAAACACATGGCAATGTACGAAAACGTGGCTGTCCAGGATATATATTTTTTTTCTGAATGAGAATAATTTTATTTACAACATTTAAAAACTACTATTTACAGAACTAAGATAATAATAAAATATATACAAGTATCAAAAGGGGGAGTAATTACAGGGCGTCAAAAAATTCGTCCACACCGCTGTCAACAGGAAAAGTGCCCAGAAGGCTGGCAGCATTGCCACGTTAACAATTTCAAACGTCGATTTGTCTAGAAGAGTTTTTCACTCGTTAGTTTAAAATGCAGCATTCGTTGTGGTGGACCCACCTCTCAGTAAATGAATAAAAAAGCACGCATCGAGCCTTCTGCACGCGCCGCGCGACGCCCCGCGTCTCCGTAAACGAGCCCTTGGTTTTGTAGCGTTTAAGTAGTAAAATTTAAACGCTATAATCAAGGCAAAATACGAACATCAATAATCATTAAGAGAAATATTTGCAGTAGCTAGGTACTCGTACATAAATGTTAGTTACTCTTAATCCTGATTTACGAGAGCATTGATCTCAAAGACTTTAGTAGGCCGTATCCATAACCTTGAGTTTACATGCAAATTTAAGCATAAAATACAAAGTTAAAAACAGATCTGGCCCACGACACGAAACAGCCTCTTTCCCTACATTTCCGTTTAATGCTGGTAATTTTTTTGTCGACATTGACGACATTTTTTCTCACTTGTAAGCCAAAATCTTGTTATTTTTTTACCGTAGCACGCAATGACTTGCGATCATTACCCCGATCGGCTTTATGTCAGAAATTTTGTTCTGCTTTTTGTGGAGCAGGTCATCATGTTTTAACGACATAATATTATTAAAGAATTGTGCTTTATTTTTTACGATAAGCAAGTAAAGGAAATGCAATTTCTGTTTTCCTCAACAACTTTGTTGTTCGCTACAAAGAAATAACAGCGCTTTATAGCGAATAATATTGAAGAGGGTAGGTACACCTGTTTTTGTATCAGGCACTAATGTGTAAGTGTTCAGTATTAAAGTGAAATAATTTAGCACCTATCTGAGGAGATTAGGGCACATAAAGTAGGCGTGGATGTAGAAAGCTCTGATAAATGCGTGGCAGGCTTAAACTAAGTCTGGCTGGAGGCGCGATTGGAAAGCTGGGTGCAGCCGGTCCACTAACGGGTTGCTGCAGCTTTCCATGGCGAGATGCGCTTTCTGATATCAAATACCATTATATACTGGCAAATGGGCTGCATTGTCAATGATCGCCCCGGGCCATTGATGAGTTGACAAACGAAAGGAAGCATCGATTCATGTTGCAATGTGCATGTAACAATTAATATAGAGCCAATTGCACAATCTAATCACAGGTTTAATGATACGATAACGATTTTACTATCATGTCCGGCATCATAAAATAAACATAAACAATAAAATTGTACCATTGAACATAGTACGCAAAAAGGAAGGTTCTTTAATGTAGTTTTTACAATTACATATTATTGACGGCACGGTTGGCGCAGTGGCTGAGCGATTGGACTGCTGCGCTCCATGTCGCGGGTTCGATCCCCGCACGGAACAAATATTAAAAAAAATATATAATGTGTCATGGAACGAGACTTTCAAATGGGAGCTGGGAGGAGTTCAAGATTCCCGCATTCGGTTCTCTAGTTATTCCTGTACGATGACGTTTTGGAGGAGAATGCTTACTACTAGCACTACATGGCCGTTGACCGTGTTGATACACGGGTTTGTAAACGTTTTTCATTTGGAAATACTCATGAACAGTCTGAATTGGTGCATGGCATGGTAAAAATCAATAGGCTAACAAATCGGAGTTGCACATAAAGGGTTCCATACCATTGTAGCAGATTTTTCATGTTATTTTAGCAATATAGACTTCTTATAGGTTTCCTGTAATCTATAAGCGTTGAACTAATTTCTGTATTTTTTTTCATAATTTTAGGCTCAGTAGCTTCGGAGATAAGGGGGGGGGAATGGTCGGACAGACAGACAGACATGGACACACGAGTGATGATCCTATAAGGGTTCTTTTCCTTTAGAGGTGCGGAACCCTAAAAACAGGCATTATATTTGTCCTACATCTGAGCACTTTTGTGAAAAGTGGCGTGATATTGAGAGCCAAAATACCAGTTTTCACTTGCAAATTCACGGCATCAACAGCGTTTTAGCACTATCGTTGGAAATAAAGACTGCCTCAATAACATACAATGTATGCCCATATAAATTCCTCATCCTCATCCCCATCCATAAATGGTGTAAGCAGAGCAGAAGGTTAAAGATACACCTAACGGCCGTAATAATCGTTTTATTGTACTTAAATGGTCTCTAACGAGGTGCATGCGAGACTAAAGACGAGTGCACAATGGTAGTCAGTGGCTTAATGGCGCAATAGTAGCTTTATTGGTGTGAATAAGGTTTTTTATGGACACTATGCTACTGTGCTGAACATGAGGTTTAAATAAGTTACCATTAAGGCATATTAAGTTTAAAAAAATCTAGCCTACTAATTGAAAGGTTTATCTAAGGCCAACCTGCATGGTTTTTAAGCAATTTATTCGAGATTTATAAGTTTATCCTAGTACTCCTTTACTTCTCCTAAAATTGTTTGTCCGAAAATCATTATCCATAACACGTTTGCCATAAACTTCATTAACCATAATGTTCAAATTGCCGAAATTTTGTTTAACATAATTATCTTTAGTTCTAAAAGTATTCTGTCATAATATCGATTACTATAATAATTGAATCTCCTAATTTTACATGACCTAAATTAATATGTCCTAATTATTGCTTTACAAAATGTGTATTATTCCGAATGTTCGTTTATAATAAATTGTATAGTCCTAAAATATTTTTTTAGGACTAAATAAGGGTACGTACGTATTACGATTACGACGTCGAGCTGCTGACGGAAACGCTAACCCTAGACGGTGGACGTCAGGGGCACCCCGAGGTTCGGTTATATAGTTAGGTCCCTTTAAACCCTGCAGACAAGATAGGAGCCCCGCGCAGCGGCTCCGTCGACCTGCTGACGGAAACGCTAACCTTAGACGGTCAACGTCAGGGGTACCCCGAGGTTCGGTTAGTTAGGTCCCTTTAAACCCTGCAGACCGGAATAGGAGCCCCGCGCAGCGGGGCTCCGTCGACCTGCTGACGGAAACGCTAACCATAGACGGTCGACGTCAGGGGCACCCCAAGATTCGGTTAGTTAGGTTCCTGTAAACCCTGCAGACAGAAATAGGAGCCCCGCGTAGCGGAGCTTCGTCGAGCTGCTGACGGAAACGCTAACCCTAGACGGTCGACGTCAGGGGCACCCCGAGGTTTGGTTAGATAGGTCCCTTTAAACCCTGCAGACAGGAATAGGAGCCCCGCGCAGCGGCTCCGTCGACCTGCTGACGGAAACGCTAACCTTAGACGGTCAACGTCAGGGGTACCCCGAGGTTCGGTTAGTTAGGTTCGTGTAAGCCCTGCAGACAGAAATAGGAGCTCCGCGCAGCGGGGCTCCGTCGACCTGCTGACGGAAACGCTAACCTTTGACGGTCAACGTCAGGGGCACCCCGAGGTTCGGTTAGTTAGGTCCCTTTAAACCCTGCATTTATTATGATAAATAAACATTATGTGATTTTAATTTAGGACTTAAAACTTTTATGGAAAACGATTTTATGTCTTTTTATATTATTGATTGTAATATTTATGACAAATATATTTAGGACATATTATATTTAGGGATTTCAATTTTATGGCATGTGATTTTATGTGATATTTAGTTCAGGTAAGTTATCATTCGGACAAATGATGATTAGGACAAGAAAAGTTATGGCACTTTAAATTATGGATAAAAAAGTTAGGTGACACAATAGAGAACCGTTTATCCTCCGTACTCTTCTATTGTGGACAGAGCTCAACTCGGTAAACCTCACGAGAAATCGTGGCGAAGTGTTGAGAATAGGACTTTAGTGTCGAGCTATCTGGGTGCTTCTTCTTGTTACCCACTTAAATGTATAACCTGACTGAACGAAAGTGTGTTCTTTTTTTCACATAATAATTATAATGCCATTACGTAAATAAAAAACACGCAACTAGTGCAACTGCTCTTAATAAATTAAATGTTAGTGGTCAATTATATCATCAACGCACTTTTTGGGACAATAGTAAAAGGATAAACTGAATTAAGTGGACTTAGTTACCATCAGGAAGAGATTTGCATGACTTATCTAATAAAATGGTCATAAGTATATCATTTTCGCACAAAGAGAATGCTTCTGCCGTCTGCACTCCATTACGCATAATCTTTAGGCTCATTTTATGTCACTCGGACAAATAGATCGTCTGTACTCAGACGAGGATCTTGGTGCATGATTTATGGTAACTTCCAAACATACCTACTATATAGTGATGTGGTCGCTCAACACATCACATGCACAATTCAGCATGTTCAAAAAAGTTTGAACTACAAAAGTTGCACTAAACCACCAGTGATAACAACCGAAGACTGAGACGGAGTGCAAAAGAGGGAAATGTATTAAGTAACTTTTCACTTTAGCCATAAGAAACTATGAATGTGTACATGCCGTGTCGACCACCAATAAACTATATATTATGGACAGAGGTTTAATGCCGGGGCCGGCTTCAAATAAATTTGTATAAGGACAGGAGGAAGATGAAAACTTAAGTTAAAAGCTTCAAGTATTAAACAAAGCTCTCCGTTAAAATAATGTGACGTGGTCACGCTCAACACCTTCGACGATATAACCGACACAGCCAGCATTTTTTTTGCCATACTTTGCATAAGATTTAAAGGATATATTTAACTGGAAGGGTAAGCAGGAACATCCTCATGTTTACTAATAACTCAATGCAGCGGTAAGCATCCTGACTGGTTTGATTATAGTAATCCACTCCCCGTGTCATGTTCTGTAGGCTGTGAATTACAAACGGTAGCTAACTTTAGTTTCATATTAACTGCTCAGTTAAATTATGTGGTTAGGTTGGTTATGGCCACATTATAAACTGCGTGGGTTTGGAAGTTATCTTGCTGAACTAAATGATTAACGGCATATTTAGCTGTCGTCGGGTATCTGATAATGTCTTTGAAGATAATTTAAGTACTGGACTTGTATAAGAGGTAATTCGTGTGGGCGATATAAGGAAAGTCTTTTTCTTTCTAGTGTGGCTTTTTACTGAATGATATTAGTTAGTTCGTATTATGGTGTAGTACAATCTACCTTGAAGATCGCGAATCATATTTTTCACACTGCCCTGCAATTTACAAAAATAAACCAGAATTAAAATTTGAATTGCACGACCTGCCCTGGCGGTTCCACCTTAAGCTAATGTATTTGCACATTTATATGTTATATTTTAGTTCTCTTGTTGACAAGCTAAATGAAAATAACTGATATTTGTTGCGGTGAAATGATCGAAGGGTGAAAGGGTATCCATTCACAAAAGTAATTAGCAGAACGGATTGCCTAAGGTAAAAAGGTAAGGCTACTTTGTTGAGAGTCGTCGGTCCCATATTTTTTATTCTATTTGCTGGAATATAATTGAAAACTTGTAAAGCAAGTGCTTGAGCTGATTGAAAAGCAAAAAATATGCGACTTCACTTAACTAGGTAATGCAGAAATTATGAGACATAAAATTAAATAAGTCTCGGTCCTTAAATTACATTGTATCATTATGCTAGAAATTAATGTGCAAGCAAGTATAAGCACACACAAAAAATGTCATCATTTGCCTAGCATTTTTCCCAACTATGTTGAGGTCGCTTCCAGTCTAACCGGATGCTGATGAATGCAAGTATTTTACATGGAGCGACTGCCTATCTGACGCTCACAACCCAGTTAGTACTGGGTAATACGATATCCTTTGGCACAGATATTTTAATACATCGTACAGATACCATATTTATCTATAATATGTATGTATTTAGAAATATATAAGTATGTTTATCAGTTGTCTAGTACCCATAACACAAGCTCTGCTTAGCTTGGGACTAGATGGCGTTGTGTGATAGTTGTGGAATATTATATTATATTATTTTTCTGTTTCGGTTTTCGATACTCGACCATACGTCGGTTTTGGAATAGATATCCCGTCCCGCATCCCGCAGGAAAAAAGATATCTATTTCCATTATATTATATTAATATTTCTGTTTCGGTTTTCCGATACTCGACATATTATATTATATTATATTATATTATATTATATTATATTTCTGTTTCGGTTTTCCGATACTCGACCTTACGTCGGTTTTGGAATAGATATCCCGTCCCGCATCCCGCAGGAAAAAAGATATCTATTTCCCCCTATCTTCTTCTTCGCGTGCGGATTGTATTTTGTGTGGTTGATGGATGACTTTGTGTATTTGGTGTGTGTGAGGTACTGACGGGTGATTGCAGAGAGTCTACTGTGTGTGATGATTGTTGCGTGTCTGGTGTGGTCTCTTGTGTGTGAGGTGTACTCTCTTGTGTGTGAGATGTACTACTAACAAAAACAGTGTCTCCCAATACCTTACTGAGTATGGTGTTTGTGTGTATGGATGCTTGTTTTTGTAGGATTGTTATGTCTATTGTTATATTCAGCTGGTCTATGTATCTTTGTAAACTTTTACTAATAATGCCTGTAGCTCCTACTACTATTGGGATAACTGTAGTTTGAGTATTCCATAAGCGCCGAATTTCTGTCTTCAAAAGGTGGTATTTACTTAATTTTTCTATTTCTTTAGCTCCTATGTTATAGTCTGAAGGTACTGCTATATCTATTAAAAATGTGCTATTGTTGGTCTTGTCTACATATATTAAATCTGGTCTATTATGTGTTACGGTAATATCAGTCTGTATAGGTATTTCCCACATGATTTTAGCCTGTCCATTTTCTTTAACTTGCGGCTGTGTTAACGCTTCTTTCCACCAAAGACTCGACACCTCGATATTATGTTTCCTTGCCAAACACCAGTGGACATACTGAACCAAGCTGTTGTGCCTCTTGACATAATACGTGCCCGCTAACTTTTCGCATCCTGAGATGATGTGCTGCGTCGTTTCGTCTTTGCTGGCGCATAGGCGACATTTACCATCTACATCCATTTTTAAAATGTCACGTTGATGTTGACGCGTCATAACAGCCTGGTCCTGTATGGCAAATATTGCTGATTCTATGGAGGGTGAAATTTGTTGCTTCTTCATCCATTTGAACGAATTTTCTTTGTCTATATTAGCTTGGTCCAAAACTGCTTTAGGAAACTGTCCATGTAATTGCTTATTTCTCCATTTATCGTTTTGCTTCTTGATTATTGCTTGTTTTATTTCTGCGTCTGTATGTATATTATTTTGTGGTAGTTGTAGTTCTCTTTCTATTTCTCGTGCTTCTTTGATTATTGAATATTTATCTTTGGTTTTGTCATGTTGAACTATCACCTTTATTAAATCGTCAGGCTCTCTTTCCAAATAATGCTTATATTTAAGTATCTGTGTTTTATACATATTTTGTGTATTTATTAACCCCTACCCCCTTCTATTATCGGTAAGTATAATCTTTCTACGTCTGCTTTTTGTCTGTGTGCTTTTTTTATTGCTAATAATTTCCTAGTCTTTATATCTATTGCTTTTAAATCACTGTTTTTATAATTTATAATTCCAAATGAGTACAGTAGAACTGGTATAGCAAACGTATTTACCCCTTTTATGATATTTCGTGCGCTTAAATGTGTGTTCAGTAGCTTTTTAGTCCTCTTAAAATATTCTTTTGTAACCTGTTCCCTAATTTGACTATGTTCTATCTTACCAGATTCGTGTATTCCTAAATATTTATATGTCCTATCTATTCCTAGTTGTTCAAATGTATCTCCACTCAGTAGTATATGTCCTTCACCTGTTGTATTATTCCTGTGTCCTGATCTAATGTGTATAGTATTACATTTATTTAAACCGAAACTCATACCTATATCGTTTGTGAATATTTCAACACTGTCTAATAAAACTTTTAAATTGTTTTTATTGTTGGCGTATACTTTTAAGTCATCCATGTACAATAAGTGATTTACCCAGAAGCTATCTTTAAGTTTGTATCCTTTCATTTCATATTTATTTAGGATTAATGAGATTGGATTAATTGCCAGACAGAACAACAAAGGTGACAGAGAGTCTCCCTGGAATATGCCACGCTTGATGTAAATGGGCTCAGTAGTTAAGGACTCGGTGGTTCCACGGGCTGTCATGATCACTTTCCATGTAGGCATAGCAATTTCAAGGAAAGCCTTGATCATGGGCGGGCATTTGTAAATATCAAGAATTCTCAGAAGCCATTCGTGTGATACACTATCGAACGCCTTCTGATAATCTATCCAAGCCATACTCAAATTTTTCTGGGACTGATGTGCGTCCTCCAAAATTGCCTTGTTGACCATGAGGTGGTCTTTACAGCCCCGGGCTCCGCGGCGGCAGCCTCTTTGTTCTATCGCCATAATGTTGTTCTCCCGACAATGGTCGTACAATTGGTTGGCTAGTATGGATGTCAGTAATTTGTAACTGCTAGGCAAACAAGCAATTGGTCTCCAGTTTTTAGCATCTTCTGTGTTTTCATTCTTTGGTATTAAAATAACCTGACCTGTAGTAAACCATTCTTCTACCAGCTCCCTACCCCCTATAATATTAGTGAATACTGTAGCAAAATATTTATGTGTACTAGTAAGATATTTTAAATAATAGTTCTGTATTCTATCAATCCCCGGAGTCTTCCAATTGTGTAATTTCCTAATGGCTATTTTAACTTGTTCCTCTGTGATTTCTTGTGATTCTATTGTATCTATTCTATCTGATGAACTTTGTAGTTCGTTTATCCACTTTGCGTCTTTATTGTATTGTATAGGTTTAGACAGTATTGACTTCCAAAACTCTTCTACACTCTCTTTTCTGGGTAACTTTATCTCATTTGTGGTACTATTGTTTCCTAAACTTCTATATAACCTATGCTCATTCTCTTTAAATAACCTGTTTTGTTCTTTTCTATTGCTGATTTCTTCATATCTTTTTATTCTACCAGCTAGTGCTTTGATCTTTTGCTTCAGTAACTCTTCTGTATTATTCCGTTCATTTTCACTTTGTATGTTATATTTATTGTAAAGCTTAGTTTTTATAGTATTCATTCTACGGGTATTTACGCCTCTACCTATTTCTACAAGTTGTCCTAACTCTTTCCTATTTTTTTCTATTCTACTTTTTATTCTTATCTTCCATGGTGGATCTGATATTTGTTTAATTACGTTTCGAGGTACAAATGGTATTTGCTTATTATTTAGTATTAATGTTTTGGCTGTAGCATATATAATATTGTTTAATTCTCTAAGTGTGTCTGTAGTAATTAATAGATTGGGTAAATAGTTATTGAGTGCATGTAGGTTTTGTAAAAAATGTTTGTTTATTTTTGCTTTGGGTAATAAGAGTCTGTCATTTATTAGTGTTTCCTTAGTTTCAGCCAATACTTGTAAAAAGTTTAATATTAACGGGTCTTGGTCCTCAGTAACTGTTACATTTCTAGTTAGTTGGTCTATTGATTCCGTTTGTACCAGTGGAGGTTGTGTGTTTGTGTGAGTGTCATGTTGTGTAATTGTATGCGTGTCATTGTGTGTGTTGGATGTGTCTGATGCTGGATTTGGTTCTGCATTATTAATTGTTAATTCTGTGTTTTCTCTTTCTCTCCCTTCAGCTTCATCTTTTATGCGGCTTAGGAGTTCTTGTGATATAACATTTTGCTTAATAATTCTACGGGCCTGGTTTGAGAGTGTGTTGCCGGTAATTATATTATATTATATTATATTATATTATTTTTCTGTTTCGGTTTTCCGATACTCGACCTTACGTCGGTTTTGGAATAGATATCCCGTCCCGCATCCCGCAGGAAAAAAGATATCTATTTCCCCCTATCTTCTTCTTCGCGTGCGGATTGTATTTTGTGTGGTTGATGGATGACTTTGTGTAAACAATACATTAACTCCTTCATTTCTTCTGTCGACCATTTTTTCCTTCTATCTTCATTTAACTCTTGAATGGTCTCCCTAGATGAGCCGGCGGAGTGGTCAATGGGCGTTGAAGCCCTACTCCGCAAAGCATCATCTGTATCTACCCCACCCCGTTGTTCGGCTGTAGTCCCTTCGGGTCCCCCGACTCTTGCCCGCCTGCTCAGCAAAGAGCCGCTGACGGTCCGTATGCTGTCACGTCCAGCGTCAGCTCCAGACGTGCCCCGACGCTCACCCCCGGGAAGCGGTCCTATACGTGTACTATTTATTTGTCTCTCCATAATGAAGGTGTGCTAGTGCTTCGTTTGCCATCAGTAGGTCATTTTAGCTCAAAAGCGCTGATGTCCGCCCCCCACGTGGCTTAGGTGTTATAGCCGGACGTGAAGTTAGACTTATATTATATTATATTATATTATTTTTCTGTTTCGGTTTTCCGATACTCGACCATACGTCGGTTTTGGAATAGATATCCCGTCCCGCATCCCGCAGGAAAAAAGATATCTATTTCCCCCTATCTTCTTCTTCGCGTGCGGATTGTATTTTGTGTGGTTGATGGATGACTTTGTGTATTTGGTGTGTGTGAGGTACTGACGGATGATTGCATAGAGTCTACTGTGTGTGATGATTGCTGTGTGTCTGGTGTGGTCTCTTGTGTGTGAGGTGTACTCTCTTGTGTGTGAGGTGTACTATTAACAAAAACAGTGTCTCCCAATACCTTACTGAGTATGGTGTTTGTGTGTATGGATGCTTGTTTTTGTAGGATTGTTATGTCTATTGTTGTACTCAGCTGGTCTATGTATCTATGTAAACTTTTACTAATAATGCCTGTAGCTCCTACTACTATTGGGATAACTGTAGTTTGAGTATTCCATAAGCGCCGAATTTCTGTCTTCAAAAGGTGGTATTTGCTTAATTTTTCTATTTCTTTAGCTCCTATGTTGTAGTCTGAAGGTACTGCTATATCTATTAAAAATGTGCTATTGTTGGTCTTGTCTACATATATTAAATCTGGTCTATTATGTGTTACGGTAATATCAGTCTGTATAGGTATTTCCCACATGATTTTAGCCTGTCCATTTTCTTTAACTTGCGGCTGTGTTAACGCTTCTTTCCACCAAAGACTCGACACCTCGATATTATGTTTCCTTGCCAAACACCAGTGGACATACTGAACCAAGCTGTTGTGCCTCTTGACATAATACGTGCCCGCTAACTTTTCGCATCCTGAGATGATGTGCTGCGTCGTTTCGTCTTTGCTGGCGCATAGGCGACATTTACCATCTATATCCATTTTTAAAATGTCACGTTGATGTTGACGCGTCATAACAGCCTGGTCCTGTATGGCAAATATTGCTGATTCTATGGAGGGTGAAATTTGTTGCTTCTTCATCCATTTGAACGAATTTTCTTTGTCTATATTAGCTTGGTCCAAAACTGCTTTAGGAAACTGTCCATGTAATTGCTTATTTCTCCATTTATCGTTTTGCTTCTTGATTATTGCTTGTTTTATTTCTGCGTCTGTATGTATATTATTTTGTGGTAGTTGTAGTTCTCTTTCTATTTCTCGTGCTTCTTTTATTATTGAATATTTATCTTTGGTTTTGTCATGTTGAACTATCACCTTTATTAAATCGTCATTCTCTCTTTCCAAATAATGTTTATATTTAAGTATCTGTGTTTTATACATATTTTGTGTATTTATTAACCCCCTACCCCCTTCTATTATCGGTAAGTATAATCTTTCTACGTCTGCTTTTTGTCTGTGTGCTTTTTTTATTGCTAATAATTTCCTAGTCTTTATATCTATTGCTTTTAAATCACTGTTCTTATAATTTATAATTCCAAATGAGTACAGTAGAACTGGTATAGCAAACGTATTTACCCCTTTTATGATATTTCGTGCGCTTAAATGTGTGTTCAGTAGCTTTTTAGTCCTCTTAAAATATTCTTTTGTAACCTGTTCCCTAATTTGACTATGTTCTATCTTACCAGATTCGTGTATTCCTAAATATTTATATGTCCTATCTATTCCTAGTTGTTCAAATGTATCTCCACTCAGTAGTATATGTCCTTCACCTGTTGTATTATTCCTGTGTCCTGATCTAATGTGTATAGTATTACATTTATTTAAACCGAAACTCATACCTATATCGTTTGTGAATATTTCAACACTGTCTAATAAAACTTTTAAATTGTTTTTATTGTTGGCGTATACTTTTAAGTCATCCATGTACAATAAGTGATTTACCCAGAAGCTATCTTTAAGTTTGTATCCTTTCATTTCATATTTATTTAAGATTAATGAGATTGGATTAATTGCCAGACAGAACAACAAAGGTGACAGAGAGTCTCCCTGGAATATGCCACGCTTGATGTAAATGGGCTCAGTAGTTAAGGACTCGGTGGTTCCACGGGCTGTCATGATCACTTTCCATGTAGGCATAGCAATTTCAAGGAAAGCCTTGATCATGGGCGGGCATTTGTAAATATCAAGAATTCTCAGAAGCCATTCGTGTGATACACTATCGAACGCCTTCTGATAATCTATCCAAGCCATACTCAAATTTTTCTGGGACTGATGTGCGTCCTCCAAAATTGCCTTGTTGACCATGAGGTGGTCTTTACAGCCCCGGGCTCCGCGGCGGCAGCCTCTTTGTTCTATCGCCATAATGTTGTTTTCCTGACAATGGTCGTACAATTGGTTGGCTAGTATGGATGTCAGTAATTTGTAACTGCTAGGCAAACAAGCAATTGGTCTCCAGTTTTTAGCATCTTCTGTGTTTTCATTCTTTGGTATTAAAATAACCTGACCTGTAGTAAACCATTCTTCTACCAGCTCCCTACCCCCTATAATATTAGTGAATACTATAGCAAAATATTTATGTGTACTAGTAAGATATTTTAAATAATAGTTCTGTATTTTATCAATCCCCGGAGTCTTCCAATTGTGTAATTTCCTAATGGCTATTTTAACTTGTTCCTCTGTGATTTCTTGTGATTCTATTGTATCTATTCTATCTGATGAACTTTGTAGTTCGTTTATCCACTTTGCGTCTTTATTGTATTGTATAGGTTTAGACAGTATTGACTTCCAAAACTCTTCTACACTCTCTTTTCTGGGTAACTTTATCTCATTTGTGGTACTATTGTTTCCTAAACTTCTATATAACCTATGCTCATTCTCTCTAAATAACCTGTTTTGTTCTTTTCTATTGCTGATTTCTTCATATCTTCTTATTCTACCAGCTAGTGCTTTGATCTTTTGCTTCAGTAACTCTTCTGTATTATTCCGTTCATTTTCACTTTGTATGTTATATTTATTGTAAAGCTTAGTTTTTATAGTATTCATTCTACGGGTATTTACGCCCCTACCTATTTCTACAAGTTGTCCTAACTCTTTCCTATTTTTTTTCTATTCTACTTTTTATTCTTTTCTTCCATGGTGGATCTGATATTTGTTTAATTACGTTTCGAGGTACAAATGGTATTTGCTTATTATTTAGTATTAATGTTTTGGCTGTAGCATATATAATATTGTTTAATTCTCTAAGTGTGTCTGTAGTAATTAATAGATTGGGTAAATAGTTATTGAGTGCATGTAGGTTTTGTAAAAAATGTTTGTTTATTTTTGCTTTGGGTAATAAGAGTCTGTCATTTATTAGTGTTTCCTTAGTTTCAGCCAATACTTGTAAAAAGTTTAATATTAACGGGTCTTGGTCCTCAGTAACTGTTACATTTCTAGTTAGTTGGTCTGTTGATTCCGTTTGTACCAGTGGAGGTTGTGTGTTTGTGTGAGTGTCATGTTGTGTAATTGTATGCGTGTCATTGTGTGTGTTGGATGTGTCTGATGCTGGATTTGGTTCAGCATTATTAATTGTTAATTCTGTGTTTTCTCTTTCTCTCCCTTCAGCTTCATCTTTTATGCGGCTTAGGAGTTCTTGTGATATAACATTTTGCTTAATAATTCTACGGGCCTGGTTTGAGAGTGTGTTGCCGGTAAATTTGTGAATTTTTGGATTAGTTGGGTTTCTATCTCTAAATAATGTAATTAATCTATTAATATAGCCAGGCCCCTGAGATTGTGCTTTATAGAAACAATACATTAACTCCTTCATTTCTTCTGTCGACCATTTTTTCCTTCTATCTTCATTTAACTCTTGAATGGTCTCCCTAGATGAGCCGGCGGAGTGGTCAATGGGCGTGGAAGCCCTACTCCGCAAAGCATCATCTGTATCTACCCCACCCCGTTGTTCGGCTGTAGTCCCTTCGGGTCCCCCGACTCTTGCCCGCCTGCTCAGCAAAGAGCCGCTGACGGTCCGTATGCTGTCACGTCCAGCGTCAGCTCCAGACGTGCCCCGACGCTCACCCCCGGGAAGCGGTCCTATACGTGTACTATTTATTTGTCTCTCCATAATGAAGGTGTGCTAGTGCTTCGTTTGCCATCAGTAGGTCATTTTAGCTCAAAAGCGCTGATGTCCGCCCCCCACGTGGCTTAGGTGTTATAGCCGGACGTGAAGTTAGACTTGCAGGGGGCATATTATATTATATTATTTTTCTGTTTCGGTTTTCCGATACTCGACCATACGTCGGTTTTGGAATAGATATCCCGTCCCGCATCCCGCAGGAAAAAAGATATCTATTTCCCCCTATCTTCTTCTTCGCGTGCGGATTGTATTTTGTGTGGTTGATGGATGATTTTGTGTATTTGGTGTGTGTGAGGTACTGACGGATGATTGCAGAGAGTCTACTGTGTGTGATGATTGCTGTGTGTCTGGTGTGGTCTCTTGTGTGTGAGGTGTACTCTCTTGTGTGTGAGGTGTACTATTAACAAAAACAGTGTCTCCCAATACCTTACTGAGTATGGTGTTTGTGTGTATGGATGCTTGTTTTTGTAGGATTGTTATGTCTATTGTTGCACTCAGCTGGTCTATGTATCTATGTAAACTTTTACTAATAATGCCTGTAGCTCCTACTACTATTGGGATAACTGTAGTTTGAGTATTCCATATGCGCCGAATTTCTGTCTTCAAAAGGTGGTATTTGCTTAATTTTTCTATTTCTTTAGCTCCTATGTTGTAGTCTGAAGGTACTGCTATATCTATTAAAAATGTGCTATTGTTGGTCTTGTCTACATATATTAAATCTGGTCTATTATGTGTTACGGTAATATCAGTCTGTATAGGTATTTCCCACATGATTTTAGTCTGTCCATTTTCTTTAACTTGCGGCTGTGTTAACGCTTCTTTCCACCAAAGACTCGACACCTCGATATTATGTTTCCTTGCCAAACACCAGTGGACATACTGAACCAAGCTGTTGTGCCTCTTGACATAATACGTGCCCGCTAACTTTTCGCATCCTGAGATGATGTGCTGCGTCGTTTCGTCTTATTATATTATATTATATTATATTATATTATATTATATTATATTATTATTTTTCTGTTTCGGTTTTCCGATACTCGACCATACGTCGGTTTTGGAATAGATATCCCGTCCCGCATCCCGCAGGAAAAAAGATATCTATTTCCCCCTATCTTCTTCTTCGCGTGCGGATTGTATTTTGTGTGGTTGATGGATGACTTTGTGTATTTGGTGTGTGTGAGGTACTGACGGATGATTGCAGAGAGTCTACTGTGTGTGATGATTGCTGTGTGTCTGGTGTGGTCTCTTGTGTGTGAGGTGTACTCTCTTGTGTGTGAGGTGTACTATTAACAAAAACAGTGTCTCCCAATACCTTACTGAGTATGGTGTTTGTGTGTATGGATGCTTGTTTTTGTAGGATTGTTATGTCTATTGTTGTACTCAGCTGGTCTATGTATCTATGTAAACATATTATATTATATTATATTATATTATATTATATTATATTATTTCTGTTTCGGTTTTCCGATACTCGACCTTACGTCGGTTTCGTATTATATTATATTATATTATATTATATTATATTATATTATATTATATTATATTATATTATATTATATTATATTATATTATATTATATTATATTATATTATTTTTCTGTTTCGGTTTTCCGATACTCGACCAAACGTCGGTTTTGGAATAGATATCCCGTCCCGCATCCCGCAGGAAAAAAGATATCTATTTCCCCCTATCTTCTTCTTCGCGTGTGATTATATTATATTATATTATATTATATTATATTATATTATATTATATTATATTATATTATATTATATTATATTATATTATATTATATTATATTATATTATATTATATTATATTATATTATATTATATTATATTATATTATATATTATATTATATTATACCCAATCCCATACAAAGAAATGACACCTCCCTAAGTCATCTTATTGCTCGTTTTATATTCTTTCCTCCATTATTTCAACAGATGGCAGCACCAGCGTCGCACTAATTGCCACAGACTGGAGTTTTACAACGCCATCTAGGAGTTCACGTTTCGTGTTATGTTACAGTTCCGGAACTTTCGGGTTCAGTAAAATGAGAAAAATAATATGTAATTATTTCGCTTAGAAATGTTAAAAGATGTGTTATATTTCTATAAACAGTAATACATATGCTTTTTAATGTTTAAATTTTATTTAAAATTATACAACAGTTACGATTATTGTATGTGGCAAATTAAGTAAAACGCCATCTATAGCAAACAGCTCTAGAGAAAATGATTTACAGATGGCTTACTTTTGACAACTTTATCAATCTATGGGTACGAATTGAAGTAAAAGTCCTCCTTTAACGATTCTAAATCTAAATGTTAATGTTTAGAATCAAGTTTTACTTGTAAATATTCGTATGCCGCGTCTAGCGGCGGATATGTCGTGATCAATATTCTTCTGTAACACCTTTGTACCTACCATATTCTACGAATAAATATCTTTATCTTTATCTTTAACCTTTTTTGTTGAAATAACGTGATAAATGAGTGTAAATAGATAAATAAGCGTTAAACATGGAACTTTTGATTTTTGCAAATCTTATTTCAGCCGAAATCTACCGTATAACGCATTTAAGCGATTGTTAATTTCATTACTGCTACCTATGCTGCCATCTACCTATTGTGTTTTTTTCCAGACTAATTATAATTTATTCGAGTTGAGACCCCATGCCTTTGGTAAGATTGGTTGTCATGTCACTTCGGGCCACTACCTACCTTTTACGATTGACAAAGATCTACAAATGACACCCGAGACTGTCTGAGACCAACGGCTTAACGTGTTTTCCGAGGAAACTCGGTATGTAAGTCGTGTAGTTTGTGGTCACCCATCCACAGACCAACCCAGGCAAGCACAGCTTATCGTACAGATCGACCCAAGTGGCAGTTCTTATTACGCCACGAGCACACACACAAAAAATAGTATGAGATTAAATAAATGATTAAACATAACAAGTGGTTCAAAGTCTATAATCATTCAATTTGAGCAGGACATGCCGCGGCAAGTAATAGTAAACTATATAGCAACAGAAAAGAGTAACTGAACACGGTTCATTAGCTTCTGTGGTCAGTCGTTAAGTCGCAGTTAATTCGGTAATGGCAGTAGTTAGCTAACTAACAGACTAACTGGCAACTGACTGCTAAGTATCGGAGCTTACCTATGCGTTACGGTAACATGACGAGCCAACGTTTGCTGAGCGCCCTAAATATGGAACTCATGATTTACAAACTAGTATACTGTATCTAAGTTGGGAATGATGATTCATATTGGCTATTCTTTTTATCGTCTAAATACCAGACCTTTCTGAAGAACATCACTAATAAGGTCAGTATAATTATGTCATTCTAGGGCTTTCCAACGATTTCACACACATCTGCCTTATACTCGTATTATCCAAACATTGGTTACAGATACTCTAAACTAAATGACAAGCGGAGTTTTGGGGCCAGCTGCCTTGCGAAAAAAGTGCTTACCTATCTCTTAAAATACAGTGCTATGTGGTGAATCCTGGGTGATACTTAGGTACCTTTTTCAGTTAACATTTACTCATGAATACTCATGATCCTATCATAACTAAACCATCGAAAAATACTCTTTGCAAAGGTTTTACATTATTTATTTAAACTACCTTCCTAACACCACACTTAAGCTAAATACTTTTCCCATAGCTCGACACTATCCGAGTTAATAATTGAAGCAATTAAGTCACTTTGGCATAGCTTTATCTCACTTAGCGCAACATAACACCACATAGCTCTCATCGACGCCGCGACGGGAGCAATTAAAATTGCTTGCAGTTCTGTCTAAGGCTTATCTGAAGAATAGGCTAGGGTAAGGAAGGGCTTGTTAGACTCGATTAGTGCTACCGGTGGAGTACATGTAGTAATCATTGCAATCAGTGCTTATGTCTGCACGGTAAATAATTACTATTCAAATGGATCCAAAGGGTATAAAGGGTAGGGTAGTAAGCAGAGTTGTAGAATGCAAGAAGTTTTCAATATGGAACAATTTTCTTCTGAGAATTGATTGTCTGACTGATAGATATAGGTACAATACGTTTCGTCTGACAAAACATGACATAGGGAATTATAGCAGCAAGCAGTACATTTGGTGATGTGAATTAAAAGCACAAGAGATCACTATTCCCGCCCTCACAGTTCAAATGTCATCATTTTCAGCAACGTAGTTTATAGCAAGACAAACTAAAGGAAAAACCAATCGCATACGAAAGAAACATATATACATAACTATAATAACATGTTCTATATCCACGCAGGTAGCAACAATAGCCTTCACCATGATTACAGGACGGCCATCATTATCCAACTCGAGCGGCCTCCACTTCAGGTCTTATCATTAAGAGTAGCGGTAACTAGAGATTAATGTACAACTCCCAATATATATGAATTTGGACTACATCATAAATTACACACTAGATAGGCTATAAATAACTCTTTTGCTCGATAGATTACGAAAAAATATTTGTTTTAGGAACAACAACGGAAGCAAAGCGATGCATAGCTTGTGAGTTATTGCTGTTTATTTTTTAGTTTTAGACAAGTTTTTTTGGCCATTCACATTAATTGGACGCTGACATTAAGTTAGTTTAAGGAAAATATATGCATATTCTCACGTATATTAGTTATTAATTGGGCAATTTTCGTGATCATTATCACACTAATGTCTTATATTTTACTATCTTGAAAATATAAACAACTTTTAATTTATGTGACGGATTTTTTTGCAGTGAATATTCCGGAAATCCTTTCACAAAAACTTACGCAAGAAAATTACATTTTCGAAAAAAAAATATAACAATTCAAAAATTGGCCTCAAATGTCATTTAGCAAAATTTTACGTAAGAACACGGAAGAACATTCCGAAATGTTTAAATTGGAGACAACTCTTTACCTGTCTAGGTGCAGTTTCAAAAATGAAAGTGTCAAAAAATTGAGGTTGTTATTTTTCTTCTGCTTGAACTTGAACATTGTGAAATATAAATGTTTAAAATTGTGACTTATTATAATTTGCTGGCTAGCTGTCTATCTGGAACATAAAAGTCTGCTCCACCCTACAAAATAATCAGCCTGCATGCAGTAGTGTTTGCACTGCTGCAAGCCTGAGTCTTAGGCTTCCTCGCTATGAACGGGAAAAGCCGCGTTCCTGACGATGTTTTCCTTCACTCTAATACTAATACTCCTGACCGGTTTTATTAAACCTACCAACTGCAACTTGTCAGTTGAGGCCGATACCATAGGCCACCACTGCTCACATGCAGTGTTTATTTTATTCGACACAAGATCTCTCAGGGCTCGTTTACGGAGACGCGGGGCGTTGCGCGGCGCGTGCAAAATGCTCTTTTCGTGCTTTTTTATTAATTTACTGAGAGACGAGTCCACAGCAAAAAACGCTGCATTTTAATCAAACGCACTCAGGCATGCTGGTTTCCTCACGATGTTTTACACAACAAAAATGACAACAAAGAGAGAGATTTATAAACTTCATAGAAATGACGGAAACGAGCCTTACATATAATAAAGGATGGTGTTATGCAGGACGTAGGTATCCACAAGTTATCCAGGACGACACCGGCAATGTGCCCCGCGGTGCGCTTGCCTTTGTCGGCGCTGCGCCCGCGCATCCCGGCCGCAGTAATTAGCGACCGGTCATTAATCACGCATCCGCCTTTGTAGGGGCAAACAGAGTAAGAGGCCTTTGACATTAACATTCAATTATGGTTATGATTGTTGTGAAGGTATTTTTTGCAGCGTTTTTAATTAATCGTTGTTGGGATCGTTTTCACTGAAATTAGACTTTGTGATTGCATTACGTGATAGGTACCTGGCCTATCACATTCAGAAGTACCTCACGTTTAATGACTAGGATTTATTAAAGCATACCTACTCCATTAATTACTATATACATCTCGTCTCGGAAATCACGTTAACCACTCCAATGTCAAGCGATCTTTGTATTTATACTTAACACATAATTTAACAAAGAATATTATAAAATACGACTGCCACACTAAAGAAACCACTAATATTTCTTTTAATTTGAAGAAAATATTACCCCTTTTTTATCATATGATTTGCAATAAAACCCACAAACCATAACCCGCGAATGAAACCAATTATATAATTTAAAAATCAAATCGTAAAACTGATTTATGTGAACACCTTTGACTGGTAGCCTGGTACAATATGATGATACTTACCATATCCGTTACTTAATTACTTTTTTAATTGTCGGATTACGGTACTTCAGTAATTTGGCAAACGTGTCGCGAGTTTTAACCAAATTAGTTTTATTTTATTTACTCTAGAGGCCACTGAACTTGACCTGTGAGGAATGTTCAATTAATTAAAGGACGATTTATATGATTATCTTATCATGTTTGTGCGATATAAGCTTTAAGTTGGAAGATTCATCATAATTATGACTTAGATACGGTTATATTACAATACAATTTAAATAATCATAGAAAGGCTCTCTCCTAGCCGTAACTAACGGTATGAACTATAAGCAATCTAAATCTTTACAACTGTTACTGTACTGATGGATCACGGTAATCGTTTTACGTTTGTTCTACTCGATCGGAACATATATTTAGGTACCATAGAGTCGTTAGTCTAGAAGAAGCTGTAAACTAGATACTCAAAACGGTCAATAAGCTAAGACATCAATACTTCCATAAAGGAACTAAGGTTGGTAATATTTTCAGCCAAAGGTAAGACAGCAGGGGCTGCGGGTTGTTCGAAAGAGATACCGCGGCCTCGACACAAAGGGCTGAGAAGGAACAAGGGTGGTTTTTAGTCAGTAGAAGTCTGTCACTTCCTACCGAGCGGGAGGAGTCATTTGATGATTTCCAACCCATCAAAAGTTGCGTTGAAAGGCCTCCCACTAGGTGGACCGATGACCTGGTCAAGGTTGCAGGAACCCGCTGGATGAGAGACGCACGGGACCGGTCAATGTGGCGACGCCTGGGGGAGGCCTATGTCCAGCAGTGGACGTCTTTTGGCTGAAATGATGAACCCATCAAAAAAAAAAGGTATGCCAACAGGTAAAAAATATAACTTAGCAAAAATGCTTGCTTCCACTCACTCAAAAGACTTTGATAGTGAATCGTTCTGACAAGCAACCAAACGAGCAGCAAAACAAACATCAAAACTATTTACCGTCAGTCGAAAAAATTCCATGCCTATTAAAATTTTAATAGCGATTTGTTTAATTAATATCTGTGACTAATTACCACGCAGATGAAAGCACGTAAAGTTTGGCATGCAAAAACAATGCGAATTCGGTAATGAAACTGTGGATGGATTCAATTGAACGATTTGTACCGCTTTCTAAATAGTTGGGGATCTATCTAGACATGCCTGAAAGTCTTTACCAACTGCTCTGCTTTATAGGACATAGTTATTAATCAATACAACTTTATGAGTCAATAACAATAATAATGGTATTCTTATTTGATTAGACGAAGAGACAACAATAATATCGTACACAAAAGAAAACAACATGTTACTGGTAGCAGTTAAGTAGCGAAAGACGATGAAAAAGGCAGTAGGAGTAAAATAATAATTACATTTTTTTTTAAGCCCACCCTGTCCCACTGCTGGGCAAAGGCCTCCTCCGTGGCTTTCCTAGTTTATAGCTTTCTTAGTTTGCCTTCTGCGTCCCATCTGTTGAAAATTTATCCAGATCGTCACTAATTACATATCAATTGGTAATGAAACCTGATACAAAACTTTCGTTTATTTTATTTTCAGGTTGTTCAGTCATAAGATAACTCTAAAACTTCATAAGAACCTACCGACATCCGCATTGAGCAAATAGGAAACGATAATGCAAATAAAAGCCAAAGGAACTGGCATCTAAAGAATCCCTAATCGCTATTAAAGATGCGACTTTCTAAACTTTGTGAAGGCGGCATTAAAATCGCATAAAAGCATCTGCAGCTTCGATCATGTGACGCTCAGCTCGCAACATATGAATTTTATCAGCCGAGTCCTCTCACTTTCCGCGGCGAGGCGCGTGGGATAACACATAACAAGCCTTTATGATCTATTCTATTGAGCAGCCCGCAGCTGCCCAATCCAACCACTTTTACTTTCTATCTCATCTTTGTTGAAGAGGTAAAACACTCGACATGACATCACCGTATTACATGAACTGGTCATCCGGTTAATTTTTGACCACATTTTGTGCAATTGAAGTTGTTGAACTCTCTAAGATCACTTGCAATAATTTAGAAAGTACATCGTTACGTAAGTTGTAAGACGCTGTATATCTCTACTTGCACATTCAATGTTATACTATACTCGCTGCAAAAATGCCATTTCATTTGATATGTGTAGTGTACCGAGACTTAATTAGTATGATGGCTGCGATATAATTTCGCTTTCATTATCTATTATTAATATTAGCGTGAGGCACACGACAGATGTACTATCTGATGATGGCATCGATGTAATCGCGGCGGTGCGTGTGCTGCTGTGCTGTGACACGGATCAATGTCAACGGTGCGATGTCGACTAGATGGGACAATACTAGCTGTTGTTCTATCAGTTCTAGTTGTCTCTGTGATGTACAATGAAAACAATAAATTCGTGTAGCGATGCGTTTTGACATGATTTCTACTGAGCAATTGTGTAAGTACTCTTGTTCTTGTAGAAAACACTGCATTGTCTGAGTTCACGGTCTGCCAATAAGTATCTGGTCTCGTTATTCCCTGAGATGTGATGTAATTGGACGATATCTCTTGTAGTATTCGATTTATATGAAGGCGTTTCTATTGTTTTATTAAGCGAAACAAACCAGCAAATGAATGTTTTTTTATAGCTGGGACCGCAAGCCGTGGTACACGGAATATCTATCTTAGAAAAGGCGCCTTTTGTATTTAACCGCTGCAGTTCAATATTTAAGTTTCCTTAATTCATTACATGATGATTACAAATCATATTTAAAATTAAATTATAAAAGAAATTGTATGCGTCATGCATTTTATATTCATCAAGCCACAATCACAATACATTACTTATGTAAGTCTAAACACGCCCACTAGACAACGGTTAGATGGAAGATAACCCAACGTCCTTTCCATTTGATTTCTCCTGCGTCACGTGAACGGAACCTGCACTAAAGACCGAATTCCGTGCCATTACTTATACATTCTAATAAAAACACCGGCACACTAAACAATAACCTGATTATATCACCTAACAAACGATCTCCCTAATTGAATTATAAACATCTTAACTGTCTTTGTATTATTGTAAATTGTTCTAAATTGCTGCTAAGCATCGCGCGTTTAAAATTAAATTACGGGACAAGTCATATGTAACATTATCTCGCGATTACCCAGGAATGCTCTTCCAAGAAGTGTGTGTCGGGTATGCGCTGAGTCCTGAGATATCGCACACGTGCGCATGAATATCATGGCGAAGGCAGGAATCTAAATGTAATGAGATAGTTTGTGGGTTAGATGCAGACGCAAGCGCCGCCGACCGAGAATAATACCCTGCCTTTAGGGCATAACTTTAATTCAGCTGGCAACCGCGAACGAGTTTATAGTGTTGCCAAGCTGAAATGAAAGCAATCATAAATTGGCGTTATTTCTGAAGGAAATAATTAAATTAAATGTATTGTAATAAACTAGTCTAGACCCGAGAAAGTCTGAGAGGCTTACACTAAAAATAAATCTGGACTCATTTTTGTGAAATGCTCTAGATTATCTTTACGATAATTTAATGCTAAGTTAAACATTTTGAAGAGCATAATTATACAATGTTAAAATCTAGGCAACACGAGGATAGGAATGTTAAACAAGAAAGAACATTAAAACGAATTAACAGGCAACGTAACTAAGTGATCTAAGATCTTGTTTAATAATAATATCACACTTTCTACATTCGCAAAAAATGGCCGTAAAATAACAAGTCAAGTTAGAAGCCAGTTTGTTACGTCTCGGCTCGTTGGCGAACCTAATCATATGTGTATCACGCCCATAATATACGCGTTTTTTTATAAAAAGCCGATCTCCTCAACGGTCTATTGTTTGTCGGTTCATTTACATGATGAATCGACATTTAATTTTGACGCTTTCAAATTTTTTGCTGTTTTCTCGCAGCGCTGCGTCCGACATAAACAAATTAATAGTCAATCGGGATCCAATCTAAAGTAGATCGCATCTCTGATATCTTCATATCTCGGCACACTCAATCACTGGCGATTGCTTAAATTAATCAACGCTATTCACGTGAGGTGTTGTGTTTTTTCCCCGAGACCTCTCGGCTAGTTGTTTCCTCTCGTTAGTCTTATTGGTGATGCGAGCCGCAAGCCTGAGGTGCTGTAAGTATAAGATGCCATTTATTATCCCTTCAGCCCGTTTTTGTTAGGCATATTTTAATTCACGAAACACTGATACATGTTCCTCTTTCGCTGTGTTAACATTTATTTCATGCAATTATTTATCATATAAAATGCATTTATACATTGATATCCCATTAATATAACCGACATGTATTTATGTTGTACCTCACATTACTGTTTTGACACCTAGACAAAGTATCTTCAACACATTTATCATTTCCAACTTTTTGTAGAGGATCAATTTGCTGGTTCTTGTCACTTGTACTTTCAAAAGACATAAATTATTTATCTTCTGTTATTGCGTGCCGACAATCTGCATAGTAAAAATTTTCTTATACATGTATCGGTTCAGTAGAGCAGTACTACGAGTGCTCATTGGATGCGAAAATTATTGAGATTCTTACTAAGTATGTTAAATATTAATAAGGGATTAAGATTTTTTGTTTTTTATAGACACTACTTTAGAATTAGTAGGTAGTTTCACTATACATGAAATGACTAATTGCAACATATACACTATATTCAGCCGAATATTCGATACGCCCGCTACACTACAGTACGCTACGCTGCTACACTGTTTGCTACGATCAGTGCTACGCAACACTAATGCTACGAACAACGCTACGCTGATGTGCTACAAGCATTGCTACGTCTGACGTTACAAGTAACAAAATAGTTACTGGAAACATTACATCAGCTTGGTTTTATTTGAAGGACAGCTCAATTCACACTTGTTAACTTTTTCATACAAACCGTCTGTATATTTTAGATCGACTTCGGAAATGTCGTGCTCAGATAGTTAGCTTGAACGCGGATGATTCTAGCCTCACATTATTCGCTATCAATAGGGTGCACTGACTCCTGTCGTAACTACTTAAGTTTTTTGCCGCTTTTTTTCCGCTCTTTCGTCTGACATTGACATGACGCGTCCATGTAACATTAACGCGCGAAACCAAACACTTCGCGATATTACACGTCAAAATATGACTGTGAAATCAACTGACATGATCAACAACACCTTTTTGTAATCAACCGTTAAGTCGCCTATTAGTCAGATGTTAGTCTCAACTAAATATGTTATTATGGTGTCCATTACAAATTGTGGATTCAGACGCGCTTAATGAATATTTATTATTTGTATGCGTTGGTGTAGTTTTATTATATTTAAGTCATTTAAATGGTGCTACGAATCGCATTGTGGACGTTCATTTTATGGGTTCACGTCACGCTATGCTTGAATACATTTCAATTTAATAAATTAACAAAGATTCTGATGAATGCAATTTTTAAATAATTTTTTTGAGTACTTTGTTAGTTTTTTCAGTCTTTAGCATGTAAGATAGAAGACATATCCGTATTCTACAATCGGTTATACAAAAAGCGTCATTAACATATCACTATTACAGTATCAAATAGTCTCGAGCCACATACAATAGACAATTTTTATTCCAGAAAAACTCAATTACATTTTTGCCTATGTACCTATATGCATATGACTAGTCTATTATATAAATAAGAACAGTTAAGTACAGGCGGGCGGCCGTCACTTGTTTTTTGCGAAGATTAAAACAAAACATGACATGACAGGGCACCTCGTTTGTCACAATTAGTCGAACCATTTGTAAGATCACAAGGTTACATGTGATTACCGTTCTTTTTTTATTTATTACATTCAACGTTACCCTTGACGGATTCGAGTGACTAATATTTTCGGAACGAGCTATGAGAGGTACTAGGTACAGTAAGTAGGTACCTACTATTTTCATTTGTTGTTGGGTCATTTTAGTCATTATTAGTTAAGGTCATGGTAGTGTCACTTAATGAGCATTATTATTTAATACTCTAAACAAAAATTAACCTTCTGGCTTAGCCTTGAATTAGGAACATCAATTACTAGCTGAATTTCCTAAATTTTCATCGATTTTCCACAAAAATATCAAGTTTTATAAATAATAAACACATGGTAAGAAAGTTCTTAACTATATAAAATTGTTAATTAAATTAATCGGAAGTGTATTACGTACACTTACAATTAATCACTTATTAGAGGAGAATATTAATTATCAATAGAACCCGCTTGATTTCCGCCGGTAAGGCGAGTATATTGCCTAATTAGGCGTTTCTTTAGGTTTCCGTATTATGTAATTTGTATGTAAGACTCTTTAGTGTAAAGTATTCTTTGAAGATAAAAGGTATTCGTTGGATATCCTCCCTCGTCGCTCGCCAACAGTCTGGTTATTTTGCTCCATGCCAACAGTCAATTAAACGAAGAGTTACTCCGATTTAGTCACGTTTGAGAGAAGCTAACGAGACTGTTAGAAGATTTAGAAACGAAATATAAACAAACAGGTTTGGAAACTCTTACTTGTACGGAAAAAATCCGAAAAATCTGGCCACGTTAATTGAAAGATATATACTATCCAGCAGTAGATTACTATTAACCAACGAAGAAATAAAAATGAAAATTCAGTATTGCACACCAAAATGAATTTCCTTTATTTATTAAAGGAAATTCATTTAGCGACTGGACGGAGCTTAAATTATGCAAACAGTCTCAAGTAGTAAAAGTTCGTTCTGAATTTATAAGTTCGTAAAAAGTTTTTAGTACGGGTCTCGTGTTTGCGAAGAGGTTCGATGTAAATATAAATCTTACAATAAATCCTTCTGTTCATTTCCACTAAGACTAAACTATACTGCTACTACTATTGGCTATATTATTGCAATTTAAATTTATATTTACCTGGGCAGAGTTATACTTTTTTTTTGAAAATCATCAAATGACCCCCCCCCGCCCCCGCCCCCTTTCTTGGGCAGAGCGAAGGGGAGTGTCAGACTTCTACTGACTAAAAACCAAACCCATGTTCCTTCTTTGCCCTTGTGCCGAGGCCACGTCATCTCGTACTAAAATCCGCGGCCCAAAAGTCAAGTCCCATGTAATAAGAGGCAATAATTCGGACTCTGTAACTGCTACTGAGAAACTGATAGAAAAGTCTAAATCGAACCCAGAACCTGATGCCCAGCAGTGGCGCTTGTGAGCACTCAACCAACGAGGCAGTGGGGCAAAACTTGCTTACAATCAGCGAACGGCCACTTGTGCCTTCTGTCTAACGGTAAACAACTATCACTAAACAATATAACCAGAAAATAACATAACTCACTACAAACTTATCTAATAAGATCCTTTTGAACAGCTTCAGCTAGACTACAACCTAGGCCCCCACAACAGTTAAACGGGAATTTGTACCCACGACCCTTAATTTGCTTACCGACACTTTAGATATTAATGGCTTTATTCAATTTCCTTTTGGAAGTGCTTCACCGCCAAGACTAATAAAGTAATTATTACTACTAAAACTTATTTGATCTGTAGAAATTCTTCATGCAGTTACAGAGGCAGAAATAATGCCACAAAACATTACGTACCAGTCAACTTTAAGACTTAATAGGACATAATAACATTTTTTGAGGGGTTTAAAAATTAATCCTCACTTCCTTACTAATATTATAAATGCGAAAGTAGGAACTCTGTCTGTGTGTCGCGCTTTCACGCCAATATTACTGAACCGATTGAAATTAAATTTGGTACACAGATATTCTTGAGCATGAGAAAGGACATAGGCTACTTTTTAATGCGAAAAAAGGGTTGTAAAAGGTTGAAAGGGGGGGATGAAAAGATTACTTTCGGTCACTATAACCAACATCCACGCGGGTCAAGCCACGGGCATCAGCTAGTACATAATAAATGGTCATTTAGTTTAAACAAAACGAAACTAACAACCATGTTGCTAATTAACAATAAGTAATGAACAGATAAAATAGTAACAAAGTTAAGTTAAACGTATCAACGTGAGAGCATCGGACTTGGCTATAAAATTGTTTATGGCAGTGCGAAAGCTTCATGGAAACTAAAAGAATACGTTTGATTATTATCATTTTGTACAATAGGCGGGTATAGGGGATGAAATATGTCGACATAATAGCCATTAAAATATTTAGTCCCTGACAAACATCAGGATTATTGAAGTCAAGCAAGTCAAATGGACTTGAACTCGCAAAACATCCACACTAATATTATAAATGCGAAAGTAACTCTGTCTGTCTGTCTGTTACTCAATCACGCCTAAACTACTGAACCAATTTGCATGAAATTTGATACCCGAGAAAGGACATAGGCTACTTTTTAATTTAAAAAAAAAACTATATTTAAGGGTTGAAAGGGGGGTACGAAAATATTACTTTTGGTCGCGATAACCGGCATCGGTAGCGATAACCGACATCCGCGCGGTTGAAACCGCGGGCATCAGCTAGTGTTATATAAAAATATGTCATTCTAAGGACAGAGTCAGTGTCCGTTTATTTACCTGGCGGCTGTGCAATTTAATGCAAAATCTTTCCTATTTCTGAATTGATTCGGTGAGTCCTCCCTGAAACAGGTCCTTTAACTTGCTAAATAGATTATATTACATTCCATCCGACAGTAAATCTAGAAACCATATCCTACAAAATCATAAAGAAACAAACATTAGCGTGCAAGCCATCCCTTTCACATTCAACCAACAAAGCATAATATACGGCTCTCCCACAACAGATTCTAGGCGAACCAAACGCAAATACACAATAAGGCCTAATCATAAATTTTCTACACGCCAACATTAATCAGTTCGAAAACTATAACTGGGGAAGAAACAATGGGAGCTAGGACCATGAACAACTCTAGATCCGGGTCTGGACCGTCCGGGTAAAGCTATCAACTAAGCTTAAATTAATGTAGCTAGCTTTGAATTCAATACTATTTGTAAGGTACATTCGAACAAAGGGATAGGTACACACGGCTACACATCAAGCTATACATTTCCAGTATAAGCTGGTCTCGCATTGTATAGGATTTCCATACAGTGCGAGATCAGCGTAAACTGGAAATGTATAGCTTGATGTGTAGCCGTGTGTACTACGAACGATGTGTCATGGAGCTATACGTTTTTAGTACATATAAGCTGACCTCTTATTGTACGGGAAACTATTCTACTGTGTGAGATTGTTATGCGGCTTTGCTCGTGCTATGGTCGGAAATTATCCCTTAGGGACGTTTTAGAAGATATGTCTACATGTCATGTGTGTATGTGACACTATGGGGGTAAAAAGCGTTTTCCATTAGTGAAAGAATTTTCAGAATCCAATCAATGGTTCCGACTTCCGAGGGTTAACCCATAAACAAACATCAACAAGTTAGTCATAGGTCACACACAAACAACCTTAATTTCAAAAGTTATAAGAATAAACACTGGAAATTGTTTTTTTTGCTGTAGTTTTAAGACAGGTGAAAATATCAGTGTATAAAAATATACACCTCTGTCTAAACCCGGGATGGTATGTAGTTTAGAAGTAAAGTTTTCTATCTGCATACCGACCTGTTTGTTCGTCTGTACTATTGTGATATCGCCGCTAATAATGTCGGTTCAAATGTTACTTTGAGAACGATGCCGCGTTGCCGCGTTGCATTCAAAAGACTTCAACGCGTTTTCTCAGGCAGTGAATGCAAGGAAATATGAAAAAACACTACTTTGTACTTGATACGTCTGATAACGTGGGCTTTTTGCAATTCTAAGAAATCGTTAATTAGAACGTTTTTATGTTACGGGTTGGGTAAGTGGATTTTGGTGTTCATAGACATTTGACAATCCTGGAGATTGCTGTGTGTGGCCGCAATTAGTCAGTGTTTTATTTTTATTGCAGTTAGGTACACTAGCATCCGTTCTTGCTATTAAAACCGGAACACAGTAATGCTTATCGATAGTTAAATGGAGCGAAGGCCTTCACACGGAGCTCGGCTATTACAAGAAAACTCACACTAATCGAACCGAAGGAAATAGAATCTAATTGTCCATGGGAACTTAGTGAAATACAGTCACCGTTAGGAAATGCAAGTACAAATACGTGTACGGTGTTTAGCCGTTAATACTTACTTATAACGGAGACTTTTTGTCAACTTGTGTCTTAATTGGATTATCCTACAATGCAACCTTCCGTTGCACCTCGAACACGCAAGGTACGCTCTGATAAACATTCGCACAAACGAAAACAAACTTTACGCTTATTGTTTTAAGATAAGATTTCCGCGGAAAATTCCGAGTCATGTGAAACAAACTATAATTACATACTAAACAATGCTAAGAGCAATGTTTAAAAACTAGGGCTTGAGGAACTCACGCGAAATAAGGCCTTACCAACACTTGCGGTTGATACGGAGACATCTACTTTCGTCCTGGTTTGCGAAAACGAGCTTTATGGGTAGAGAAACAGAGGTATTATTGTTGTGGGCTGTTAACGCAACGCTTGACTGCGGTTTCCGCAGAATGCCATTGTATTGCGCTGTCATCCTAGATATATGTCACTGTTATAAGATCGAGTGTGGCGTGACACGTCCGCCAGCGTGCAGAGATAACGCAGATACGTTTGTTTACCGTCACGCTAGCACGCTACGGGATGCGGAGTAAGGCAGAAGCAGGCTGATTCACCTTGAGATTAGTTGAGACCTATAAATATATTGCATGTACTTTTTCTAAGCGTTATTCCTCTCACTAATGCACAACCCCATTCATAACATGAGCTAAGACTTATTTGCAAATCTTGACCTCAGCAGATAATATAATTATGTAAGCACATCATTAACTCATTCTGTAACCACGTGTCTCCTACATTTCTGGTCAATAAACGGTTATTTTACTGTATGGATGATCTGTCTGTGGATGGGACCCAATGGATATCGGATAGATAGATATTTGCAAGAATACTTGAGAAAAGCTTACGTATAAAATAACCCACCTTAAACTGCATTTCAGGTGTAACGAATTTGATAACTGTAAATGCATTAAAGTCAAATACATCAGCAAGTTGTATGAATCAAAACAAACTGAGTGAGTTTGAAACAGTCCTGTTGGGAAACCAATAAACACCTTTTCTTTCTTCTTCTTTCATTAAAACTGAAAGTCGGTAGTAAGACAGACGAACCGCTATTTACTAAAAGCTTATTCATGTACATGTCTATTTAGGTTTACAATTTAACTTATTTATATTTTAATGTCAACTCATGCGTATTCGTGCTAATGGTTCCGTAATTGTTTGCGATTATGGAAATTCTTCAAACGATTATTTTGCTAATAAGGAATTAACTTTACTCTTACTGTGCGATCAAATGTTACATACATAACATACTATCATTGTTTCAGTACTGTTTCTTTGTGTTTTTCAGCTATTCATTTTCTAAGGATAAAGGCAAACAGAGGTCACGGTCATGGGTATTCTTATTTTGTAAACAAATACTTGTTCGTACTCTTGTGTGTTATCAAAACCTTAAGTTATAATAATATCCATTGAATACACTTCGACACTCTTCAGTTTCAATTGTTTCAGTCCAGTATCAAAAGAAAAACATCATTTGTAAACCCATAATATTGTTCTGATAGCAGCCTTACCTAACGACGAAAGACATTATGCCATAAATAACAGATTGTCACCTCGTCAGAGACTCGAGACGTCATTGCATCGCCCGGCGCCGAGTTCAAGGTCATACATAAATTATCAATTCCCACGGCCCTTTACAACGACATCGCATTCAATATTCATAAAAACGACTGCAGCAATTGACCCGTTCATTTTTCAATGTTAAAGATCAATAACCACAAAAATACGGTATTTCTGAACACATTAAAAGTCTCCGTGATCTTAACAACGCATACTTGCACGGAAAATCGCCGCGCCGTTCAGACCCAATATGGCGTAAATGAGAAAAAAAGTAAATCGGGTCGCTTTCTGAAGAGTCATCCATCCATAGGATGTTATTGTTCTCCTCGCGATGCTATACAGAGTGCTCCAAGTCAGCAAGCACGTGGATCGAATACGAACCAGTATGTGTTGTCATATTAACCTGATTGAGAATGATAAATGATGGGGTATCTTAACTGAGTGCGTGTTCTTCCACAATTAACTCAGTAATTCTATAGTTTACATACAATCTGCGTTTGTGCTCTCGTTAGCTGCCAACCGCGGTGGCTCTAGTACCTATTCTAGATTTATTTCATCTGTCAAGAGTTCTTCCTTGGTTTACTAAACATTTTATGCTATACATATAGATGAGTGCCGACTTGCGGATTTCTGATAAAATTATTTATAAGATGGCGTCAATAATTAAAACAAAAACGTTCACCTTGTAGTTCGGTTTCCCTTTTAAAGTGTCTTGAGTCGCGAATTTTTGATACTTGCATACCTAAATGCTTTCAAAATGACGCATTAAATGTCAAAACTTTCATCGTCGCGAGAGCGGCATGTGTCCTGCTGCCACCGTGCCACACTTCGGGACGTGCGCACGCGCGCCGAATATTTACCACATTCAGATACACTTCATTACCGACACCCATTAACGCGAATGACAATCACTTAAATAGTATTAATAAATGTAGAAAGTCATCCGAGCTTTCTTTGCGAATGTAATTGAATGTGAGCGGAGAGACTACTGGACATTGAGTAATTTGCTCCAACACCTCCATCCGCCGCACGGAAGCACATTGTTTCCGACCTAATAGCCGAGTTTCACACACCAGACGATTACCCATAAACAGACAACGTAAACGATAGATTCCGACGAGCAACGAACGAATATGGAACGGTAACTCTATTTAAGGCAACAAAAACTCCATTCATGAGCTGACCTCAACAAAATTATCTAACTGTTCGACACTTAATTCCCGAACGCAGAGCACGTATGTTTCTTTACAAAACATCCATTAGGCGTTAGAATTTAAAATTTAAATTAGAAGTAAAACAAAATAAACTGTAACTTTCTTGAATGTACTCGAAGACAAATTCTTTTGTGCGAAGTAGTTACCTGTACGTGTAACGACATTGTGCAGACATGAATAGATTTAAAAGTTTCGCATTGCTGCGCTCGATACAAAGGAATGGTCCTTGTTACAGCGCGTAATGTGGACAATACAATGCCACTTCTTCGCGATTTACCAAGATGTGTTGCGCGAGAGACGATCATTGTTTTTCGAACAATATGACGAAAATCATCAAAATCACTTGTCACGTTAACGTTAGCACTGTTTTGTCTAGCATGCTTCGTACGGCGTTATACTGAATATGCTACTTATAGAGTCAAAAGAAGGCTCATTTGTAACTGGGGCGCTTGCTTCGACTGATGCGGAAGCAGCATTAAATAAAGCAAAGAGCATCGAAAGGAATTCAAGTTCACATGACCTTATTGGTAATGTTCTCTATTTTGCTGCCTTTCCTTCCAAGATGACTAGGTTCAGATATCTGCTCTGGTCCTATATTCAATTTCCGATTAGTGTTCTAAACACACCTTACTAATTGCTTGCTACGGAGACTTCTTCGTACACCGGTTAATATGTAGGTATTTATATGCACTTGCGAGCTACTGGTTCATGAAACTGTTACAAGCGGTCACGCCGCCTCACTACCTGCCTATTAATTATTGAAAAATTGCTTTCCGATGCGAGGGAAGGAAGTGAAGCGTAGACGATAACTGTCGAGCGAGCGACGACCTAGACCTTACAAATACATGCTATAAACACTAGAACAATAACCAGGAATACTAATCAAACGCACTAAAAATACTCTGAATACAAATTACTTTTTTCTGCACTTGAACTATAATGAGCAAGTGCAGCGGTTGCAAGACGCGGAGATTCTTACTCAATACATAATTATCAGTAGATAAAGTCATGAAATCAATGCCTAATGGAATAAGGAAAAACCCCCAGCACGCGTAATTATTTAATTATATGAAGTTCGCCGTCATTGTTGGTATTACGTGTGTGCTGGCTACGCGGTGGTGTTATTACAAAACGACTACAAAGTGCTTGTAATTTTACCTCAAAATCTGTGTAATATGATATAATGGATGTTTGGAGAAAGTGTTGATGTAAGTGTGTTTTCGTGGACGGTGGTGTGTGAAGAGGCAGCACTCGGCAGCAGTCACAGTTGCCTATAGTCCCGCTGGTGCAGAGAGCGGAACGTGGCGAGTGTCGCGACACACTGTGATAGTATCCTCAGAGACCTAATGCCCGATTTCACTCAATTCGCGACTTGTTATGATGATATACTATTCATTCTATTAATAGTATTTTATGGCAATAGAAAGTAGCCTTCATAACGTCGAATACTCAGAAGGCACATCTTCCCTTTGATCGACTCGAGCTTTCACAAAACACTAGTTTTCTGTAACAACTTGCCCTGGAACGACTAGGCAACCAGTTTACAGGTCTAGAATATGTATAATGCTAAAATGATTGGAGATGAATAACCAACTTCAGATGACTACAGTTAAATGAAGAATGTTAATGTGTAAACAAATAGTGAATAATTTACATATTTGAACGTTGTAAATCTAGCACTAAGCAAGGCTTTATATCAGAAGCGCAGCATGAAGTAGTGCTAGCAGCATGTAATGTGATCACTTATTCATGTCCAGTATGAGCACAGAGCCACCTGCCTGCTTCGTACCACTAATTTGTACAACTTGTGCTGAATAGCAAACCAACATTCTACACATGTTTACTGATATTTCCCTAAACATTACACAACCCGCTATTAGGATCTGTAAGGTGTTAGGATAATAAACATATCTACTACTTGTAACTTGTCAATACTACGTTGACGTAAATACGGAAAAGTTTTCTCAAAGGATTATGAAAGACAGTTTTCTTGAATACTCATCAGATGGTTTGTTCGCAAATGGGCAGCACGTAGAGCACTCATTCAGTTCCAAATCGGCATAATTGCAGTAGTAATGTCAGCCTCTTTCCATACAGTGTTGACCATTCTCAGTACTCTATTGTGGTATCGTAAGAAAGCCGCTAAACGTAACCGCCACAAACATGCTTCTGCTCGCTTTCTCAATTAAATTAGATTAAAGTCATTCTTTCGCCATTAATATTCTTGCAAAAAAATTAAAAGACACCTTAATGACTATCTGCCATGTTATACGCGAGACATTGAGTATTTATAGCTCGAAATTAAGGTCATTGTAATTATTGAGATTTCTTTCACGCTCGTAAAACCCGAGAGCTGACAAAGAGATCCGAAGCAGCGCGAAGATGTTGCGTTTGCGACGACAACGGCCGGGCGACCGTCTTGCGACGCCTGCGCAGATGCCGTGCAACTGGAGCATGAACGCAGTTTCTCGATGAGAAATATTTCGCTGATTGACGTATATTGCTACTTGCTGCATGACAGCGATGTGCACTAAGATGCAATTCGAGAGCTTGTATATTATGTGATTTTATCTCTATCTGATAAAATTAATGCTTAATAGTGAATGAGTAGGTACTACTTATAAGGAAAATCTACTTAACACGTCATTTTAAACTGTATTAGGAGAAAACTGAGGATGAAGAGATATAAAATGCTTGTATCGAAGTCGCTTTAGTACAACATAAGTATCGACACTGGCTTTATAATAAGATATTTTATGTCTATTATTTAGCTTATCCAATATGCAACTATTTACTACCCAGCTGTATATTATGCCGCTAGTAGGTTAATGATATCAATGTCAGGTTGAAGGAACACGCACTAATTCAATCAACGATGCTATATAGTAACGGTCTTTCAGAAGTTCATGTTGATAAATTTTATTACGTCTACCCATTATTTAATAGCCTGTACCATCCCACTGCTGGGCAAGCGCTTTCCCCAATTCCTTCCATATGTCCTCAAATTAATTTCACAAGGACGTACCTACTGCCAGTGTCTAATGTGTTACCTAATTCAAAGCTATAGTTGGCCAATGACCACCATATGAACCGTCATGGAAAATTTACTTTACTTATCTTACTACGCTTGGCAGACGAAATAGTGATTGCAGTATGGTTGAAAGCAGTAGTTTTTCAGCTTTACTTTGTGTAATTATTTCATCAGAACTGCTGTCAAAACGATGAAGGGAACATCGTGAGGGGAATCCACACTGGGTCCGCGTGGTGAATTACGGCCCAGTCCCTCTCACATAAAGGAGGTCCGTACCCCAGGAGTGGGGACGGTCATCATCAGTCTAATAGTCTGTTTATACAGAAGATCCTGAAGATCATTGCTTGCTTCCAATTTTTCCATTACAAACCAAACTGTTTTCACCACCTTTAAGCGAAAGACGGGTGGCCTTTCTTCTCTTAGAACGGTAGCCACAACGTGGGTATATAACAGAATCTTCTAACATGAAAGCTTAAGTATGTTGCATACTCACGACAACGCGCAACGGTAATTAACTTCCGTCTACTACGGAGAACAACTGTTTGTTGGCGACAATCATTTTACACACAATGATCACTAACAGGAATTCACTGAGAAAAGAAACGAGGAACATTGGAAGAATGTCAAAGAAATAAGATTTAAGACGGATGTCAATGATTACAGTAATTGATGAACAAATGATTCGCGATTGTTACTGAAAGGTTAAACCTTTATCTAAAGAAAAACAGTTTGTTTTGTAATTATGTAAGTAGACTACATTGTCTGTGATTTAAACCGACTCCTTTCATTGTGTCGGCACCCTTCTTCCGTTTCTATAAGAACGGGAAAAGAAATGTGTTCACACCATAAACAGAATTCAAGAAGCATTAGCGCCGATTATTGTCTAACCATCATACTTTAACAGTTCTACACAATCTTTACAAGATTTTTTTTCAGTGGCAGAGTTAAAAATACAAATTCCACAAGCCTATAGACACATGAAACCAGATAGCATGTCTGTAGACCAGACAAACATAAATACTTGGGTATAAAATTGAAGCAGCGTACATATTAACTGAGGACAACACGACCACCTTATTCAGGGTAAAGAAGTACCTAACACAAATTCCATTATTTTATTGCATCGACAGGTCGACACCTCTCTGTGTTGACCACGTTGTTTATTCCGCATACCACAATCATTCCAATACTAAGAATCACTCATAAAATCGGAGAGAAAATCTTTAAACTTATATGACCACCATGGAAAACCGAAAACAGTAATTATAAGAGATCAAGTTCAACAAATCTATAAAACATTCGGATCATTCTCATTAGTTCCACCAGCAATTAGTTCCATGGAACTACTGAGACTTTTTTTTCTCAGTAGTTCCATGCACTTTGATAATGGAACAAATGAAACAAAACTTAATCGAACTAGTCTCACTAGTTCCACCGTAGTTGTCCCATGGAACTAGTCAACATGCGGAATAGCGTATTCCATCATAAACTTGAAATATGCAATACATAAAATACCGTCAGCATAAGAAGACGAAAACTACTATCCATGCCCTTTACAAGAAAACACAATGAATAAATAATTCAATAGAACGAACTCTGTTTTGCATAATAACACAGTTTGAATAGAATCATGTATCATATGGAAATATCTGCGAAACTCCGGCCCATTGAAACACTCTTGTCTCGGTAGACCTGGCATTGGCGACGCGGACCACACAACCTACAAGTCTTACGTTTTTAACAGCTATAAACTATCGTTCCGACTGTTACTAGGAATCGTATTTATACAAGACTTACGCATTTGCAATAGAATTTATCTGCGCTAGACTTGATTACTCTTTGGAAGTCGACTATCAAACATGTTATATTACACGTTTGGAATGAAAGCCAATCATGACTACATCCTTCATGCCAAGAACTCCTAGAACCAAGAAACTTAATGTGCTGGCTGGAAGCCACATGAGACACAGGAGTTCAAACACCGCGTTAGTGTACTGGAAGTTAGCCGGGACTTTGTTAACATAACCACGTGATTTGGTTAAAGTCTGAGTAAGTTGATCTTTCCGCCAAACTTTAGTTGGAACAAAGCCTGAAGTTCGGAATTGCTCTGCTGTTGATTTAAAGTTGCTGCAAACTAACTAGAGGTGTAGATTTTGAAGAAAATTGCATATCTATTTACTTTTCAAGGATAGTTTTTCTCGGATTGTTATTACAACCAAAACTTATTATTTAAATTGGGATATTCTTACTTGTATGCCATTTTGAGTTCGATTTAGGTAGCCTACCTATGAAAACCTTTCCAACAGTTTCCAATGTTTTTAGGTGTGAAGCATTTCAATGAACCACATCCGTAGCTAGGTACTTTATAGAACAGAAGATAAGTAGGTACGTTAGCATCGAAGTCAACGCACCATTGTCAGCTCCCGGCAACAATGCTCGCGATAAAGTTGACAAAAAGCGCAACCGCCACTGTCGCCGTGTCATTCACCCGACGTGGAAATCGATGTTTACATCTCCGCCTTTAATCGATTCGACAATCGAATTAAATTTCGTGTAAATTTTATTTTATCCTCATCATTCGTTTCTTTTTATTAATGCAATTAACTACGCCAGTCGTGCGGATCCGGACAGAAATTAATTGCTGATTTCCGAGATGAGGAGATAGTTATTTTTTATATTTGCTATGTGCAATTCGCACTTTTTCCGTACTCACAATACGGAATAACACAGTGAACGACTCTCATTCGAACAATGAGAACACTCAGACTTGAATACTATAATCATTATAAAAGTAGCTTAAGAAAGTGTTTACCTCTTGGGCACACTAATCCGCCGCTGCCGGAACAGGTGCTCCATTGTTCCTGAGCTCTGCTTTGTCTTTACACTTAAGCTCGGCCTCTCCCACACAAATATAGGTAATTACAAACTTTCACTTAATCTTATGTTTATGTTCCGGATTGTCCACAGTTTTATTTCGAACTATAACTGAATCACTGTCCACACTGGTCCACTGAAACCCTTAGGTGTTCCTGATAGCTTTACACGGTGCAGTGGCGCCGGGACTTGTACCACCACGGTACTGTTCTTCTATGTTACAGTCTGCAACAAAAAAGACTCAGTTTTAACTCTACAATAACATTAAATTAGTGATGCTAAACTGAGCACGAAATGTTTCTAATTTATTTTATTGCAAAAATAAATAGCAATAAAAAAGTTGTTAATCTAAATAGTTTAACTATAAAATAATAAATTACACATTAGTTGTCTCATGGCAGTCATCTAGAACAATGAGTGTTTTGTTCTCGGTTCTCAGTGACACGAGAGAGTAATCAATCCAAACTGGAGCGAGCTGCGAAGACAACGACACGAGGAATTAATTGATAGTATCTAATATCATTTTGGAAACGATTACATTTGCGCGGAGAAAGTGAACGCGTATGATGCGCCGGCGCAGCTCCTCTCGCTACATTAACATTGATCACGAGCACAGCTTTAATAACACCGGGAATTAATGGTTGTTTCTAATTTGCGAACTCAGTCACTATCACTCAGCACACTATGGGTTCGTCTGTACTTGGAAAAAAATAATAAAAGCAGTTTTGTGTAAGACTGTACTTGCGTTTTAGAAAGATGTATTTTCTGTTTTGAGAGTAGATTTGATTCAATATTATTTTTTTATTATGTGTCTAAATATACATATGCTAAAATTGTATGCTGTATTTTCGACATAGTTAAATTCGTGTTATAATTACAAATCAAGTAATTTATCACATATTAAGCCCTCCTATTTATAAAATAACACATAGCTGTATATGGCCCAGTTTCTATTTTAATATTAATTATGTATGGTGACACTGATCTACAGTATCATGTAAATAATGCTGCCATATAAATAGTTTAGTGAAACACCGACATGCGAGAACTTTGTAGCGTTTACTTAATTACATTCCACAATAAAAATGCTACACTTGCGTGATGTGTGAAAATATTTTGCATGAATTATTTTTACTGCTGCACTATATTTTTTTTTAACGTTAATTACTAGTCCATTAAGGGCTTATTAAGTATGCTACCTATGAATATTTATTTCTTATTATTTTTTATTCTTCATAAATTAAAAATGGTAAATATTAATAGTATAAAAATTGTAACTGCAAACTTTCCAAAGTCAAAACCACAAGTCACTAAAACAAAGCTAAAAATATTACAAAAAAAAAAAACAAATTACTTTAGTCGTAGAGCGTGAGTTTCGCGCGACTTTCTACCGCGTGCGTGTATTGAGACGTCGTTTTCGGCTCGGGACGTGCGGCCGCGGGGCCATGGGACGGAGCACTGAGGCCGGCCATCTCTCGGCGTCTCGGCGCTGTATGCAACCCATCCCCTGCCGGCCGATACAGCCTTCGTGAACAATCACGGGTGACAGCACTGAAATGCTTCAGTAAAATGACTGCCTGGAAGGCTGGAACTTTCATGAAGCTCTGTAAAATTAATAATTGTTTGATAAATATGTATTTCTTTACGGTAGAGACAACACTGTAACGTTTCAGCATATACTTGCGCTCTGGAATTTTCATGAAATCCTGAAAAGTGAATGATTGACCGTAATTAATAATGCTTAATAAATTCTGTCAGTTAATTTAGAGCACACAGCTATAATGACTACAATTCCCCAATTTTATTCCCCCATTCAAACAATTCCAATTAAAATTCCCCAAATAAATCGGTTAGTAACTTTTTAGTCTACTTAGTCACTCACTTTAACTGATAATAAGATAAGTGTACCTATGCTGTCACCCCACTGACTGACGAGGGGTCTACGGAAAGACTGAAATTATGACGAAGTTGGTAGTACATCCTTACCTAACCCATTATTTATTTATTTTAACTTCATGTACAATAGTGGTACACTAGTAGGGTTCATCATCATCATCAGCCGTAAAACGACCACTGCTGGACAAAAGCCTGGGACCATAACGAACGGGAACATGCCGTTTGCATCCACCGCGCACCGGTTACCCGCGACTCTCACGATGCAAGTAGTAAGTATCTCAAAAATTTGGCAACCAGGACAAGACGCGTGTAAACCCCGGATTTTAGAGCCCAGACGTGTCCACAGGCTTGGCAATTTTTCACAGTTGTTTTTTTGACTACAAGTTTTTCAGGTTATTATTTTAGTAAAATTACCTCCATGACCCGTTTACTATTCAAAGTATCCACTAGCACAATGTTTTAAGAGTGCTACATTGAGTTTCACTCTAAAATGTGATTTTTCAGCCCAAATTTTTTTGCGTAGGGGTACTTACTTTGATGTAGATAATACTTGGTTGACGGCTTCGTGAAGGGTTCGTTTACATCCTGTATACAGTACATTATTTTTTACTACCTAGCTATTAAAGCTTTTCCTCAGCCTCTTACCTTTTTTTGAGTTTTTGTCTTTATTACTTTTTCCGATTGCTTTTAGAATATCTTCCCAAGACTTCAAATTTTTAAACCGGAACTACACATGAAACCCCACCTGGACGCTTCCCGGACGCCCTCTAAACTAGAACAAATTCTGGGAAACCCGGACGGATGGCAACCCTACTAACACAAGGCATTCTCTACCAGTCAACATTTGAGTTAGTCTTTGGGTGAAGGGTGTTGGGTGTGTGGTGTATGATGCTGTACCACAAACGATGGACGATGGAGCACTTACTATAGTTTCCTGCGTGTCCTGATGTTTGTTCATTAGAGGAACTGTTGGACACTACGGAAGGCACCAAACTAGTAGGTCAGTTCTGGGTCGACACTATTAAGATTGCCATCGACACGCTAGGAAGAAAATAAGATAAGTAACTAAAAGCCAGTCTCTCTAATCACGAATACGCAATACTTAACCCGTTTACACTAATATTACATAACTTTATGTGACTCATTAATGAATGCTTAAATAAAAGCGTTAGATTACATCAATAAGTATTTGCAATATTCTTAGGCATATATATTTACAAGGCACTTACTATTAAAGAACATTTTATTAAAATGAAATGGAGTCAATGTAGTTTATCCATCAAAATTATTTTTTATCATCTAAATAATGTTGATATCTGTAGAGATCTCTGTAGGGTCAAATCATGTGAATTGAAGCTGTCATATTTGTTAAATAGGTTTTCAACTTATCGCTAAAGCTGTAGGTTCTAGGTTGATTGCAAAAAAAATGACAATTTCGTGTAGCTTGTTATGCTGCGTCTATATACGCACTAACAAGGCAAGTTAAATAGTAGCCTGTACAAAATCATTAGTGTTCTAAAACTCAAATGGACCATCTATAAAAGTATGCTAACGACTACCTATTAATATTCATATAAAAACTCCTACAGTAAAGCACCATTAAGTTACTATTAACACTTTAAAAGCGTAGTAATAGCGTTTAATTTAAATCATTTGGAGTCTAGATATGTCAGTCATTTTGCACAAAGGTAAAATTATCACATTTCATATTGCATGTCTCGGACACAACGCTACACGCGATCGAGGAGTCAATTTAAACGAAACTTAACGGCTGTAATTCATATGTGAAAAGCAGTGGTGGTGCATTATAGGCTATAATGGACCCACTCGGGCTTCTTCTCTAGGAGAGGGATGTGCTATAATCCACCACGCGGGCCCAGTTCGGGTTATTAGATGTCACATGTCTTCGATTTTTTTGGTTCTAAGACATGCGAATTCCTCACCAAGTTTTCCTTCACCGTATATTGAGAGCAGAAGAAGTATTTAGTAGGGGGAGGTCCCCGAGAACCGGACACTTAAGGAATAATGAAAATAAAAATAAACGTGTTATAGATTAATTTGTTTATTTCTCTTTAATAAGCTCTCTAGTATATAACTCATCAACACAGATATATCAGCAGTCTAAAATGTCACTTTAAATGTACTAGATATTAAGGAGTAATCAACATAGATACATGGACGTTTTCAAAAAGGTCCCCTTATGACGGACACCAAACTTTTCGGTCATTTTTAGACTCAACGATTATTTTAACAAACTATTTTGTAACAATATCTATTACAATAGAACAAATCCCTAGTTAATATAGAAAAACTAATCATTATTTTAATAAAATTTGGCCGAACAGCGTACTTTTTGGCACATTGTAGACTTCAGAAGACTTTCTCAGGACATTTTTTTGTACATCACTTTATCGATGGCTTTTTTCAATATTTAATGTTTGGGGGTATTCTCACATCTCAGTTTGTGTTTACCCATGTTGAATCTGAAAAACAAAAAATAAAAATAAATACAACAAAAAACTAACTTGCTGTAAAACGGTCCGGTTTTAAGGGACTTTGAGAGTGTCCGAACTTAGGGACCCTTAGACACTTACAAGAAAAAATCTCATTCTCATTGTGTGTTATAAATCACAAAAAAACGCTTGAATTATATCAGATTTGTACAATAGCAATAACAATTTATAACAATGAATATTATCCCATGCTTTAAATACTGTTAACAGACCTCATAAAATGAGTTCGTACAATTTTTTTACTAACCTCAAAATTCGCACCACGATCCACGACGAACGAGTCAGCACTGGCTTTTGGCACTCCCCCCCTGCTCTTATTTTTATTTTATTTTATTTATTAGGGAAAACAAACAATTACACATTAAGACTTACATAGAAACATAGGATACAGAAATAATACAAATGTGAAATCAACCACGTTTTCCACAGATACGTAATGAGACAATTTGGTAAATTTAACACTAGCGTTGTAAACAATAAAAAGAGGAACATAACATAAAAATAAACCACATATCATATCAACAAAGCATAAAGCTGCAACAGTGCCGCAGAAGTGATAATACTGTGTCACGTTAATTTTTCAAAATGTTAAGTAAACTAAGTCGAAACTTTCTATGTGGTAAAGCAAACAGATCCAAACTAGAGAAGTTCTTATTAAAATTGACAGCAATGCGACGAAGAGGCGCACGCAAGCCGGCATTTGTACGACAGGAAGTAGTGGCAAATACAGGTCGTGCGCGCACCTCACGTCCCTGGCATGTTCTGGGAACTATATAACACAACTTGTTACTAATACTCAAACAATCATATGAGTTATTACATAAGTCGTACAAAAATGTAGCTTCAAGAAAAGTACGCCTTGAATTCAAGGAAAGCAGGTTATATTTTTTAAGTAAATTACTATAAGAGAGATAACAACTTTTGAAACAGCGATAATGCATAGTCTTCAAAAATTTACGTTGTATGCTTTCTATACACTCAACATATTTATTGTAGAAGGGGTTCCACACAGGGACTGCATATTCTAATTGAGACCTAACTAGTGATCGATAGAGATATAAATATGTACTAGGGCGTTTAAATTCCATGGATGATCTCATCACAAAGCCATACATGCGGTAAGCATTATTTACAATTTTATTAACATGTGCGTCCAAGTGCAGTTTATCGTCAAGTAATATTCCCAGGTCGCGGATCAAACTCTCCCTTGCCAGAGTTTCACTGTGTATTGCATAGGGATATTTGAATATATTTTTATTTTTAGTGAAGCTAATACAACAACATTTGGAAATACTTAGTTGGAGTTTGTTTTTAGTACAATAATCTGCCAGGCGATTGAGGTCTTGTTGAAGCAGTTGACAGTCAAGTATAGTTTTGATGGGTCTAAAGACTTTAAGGTCATCTGCGTAAAGTAGGAATTTTGAATTATGAAAGCACATGTCAATATCATTGATAAATATTATAAACAACAAAGGGCCCAATGTCGAGCCCTGAGGTACCCCTGATGAAACAGTGATGGATTTGGAATGGAAACCATTAACTACCACTTTTTGCGTTCTATTTGTAATATAAGAAGAGAACCAACGTAACAAATCCCCACGAATACCATTAAATGCTATTTTGCCTAGAAGTAATTTATGATCGACCTTGTCAAAGGCTTTACGGAAATCAGTATAAATAGAGTCTACCTGTATACGTGTGTCTAAATTATTGAATAAATAATCAGCATATTCGATCAAATTAGTAGTTGTCGATCTTTTCTTGACGAACCCATGCTGTTGCTTAATAATCTGATCATGAATAATCGGATAAAGCTGATCATGTACCAGTCTCTCGAAAAGCTTTGACAAGATCGATAGAATGGAAATAGGACGGTAGTTCTCAATTTCTTGTTTTGGGCCAGATTTATGTACAGGTGTAATATTGGCTCGTTTCCACACTTCTGGAAAAGTTCCTTGGCTCAAACATTCATTATAAATAATACATAGTGGGAGACTTAGAGTGTCTGCGGTATTTTTAAAGAAAAAAAGCGGGACACCATCAGGCCCTGGACCTTTAGAACAATCCACGGATACCAAAGCACTGTGTACATTTTGAATACTAATCACAATATTGCTAACAAGACGACTATTCTTAGCATCGTCCAAGGTCTGTTGCTGCGCATTGTTGAGAGTGGAAGGCTCATAAACAGAATGGAAAAAATTTAAAAAGAGATCGCAGATTTCCTCTGGTTTATTGGACGACTGTCCCTGGTAATGCATAGTTGAAGGAATGGAAGCCGCCGATTTACGGTTAGATACAAAAGTCCAAAAATATTTGGTGTTAACTTTAATGCTATCTTCAACTGACTTTATGTATTGGCAATAACAAGTTGCAGATTCAGAATGAAATCTTGACCTGTATAATGAAAATTGTTCATAATCTGATAGATTATGATACGTCTTCCATTTACACCACGCTTTAGTTTTATTTTTAAATATGTGTATCAATGAAGGCGAAAACCAGACAGGATATCTAGAAGACTTGACGGATGTTAAGGGGACATGATCTCTAACAACTCTGAAAACAACTTCATAAAATATATTTACTGCATCTTCTGCAGACAGCCCATGTAATAAATCGACCCAGTCAACTTTGTCCAAATCCCCATTAATTTCTTTGTAATCAGCCTTATAGTAATTGTACTTCTGTGTAGATTTACGTGTCATGCCTCGGTTGCCCATATTGAAAGAAGCCAATATACATAAGGGCGGGTGGTAAGGGTCTGAGGTTAATAGTGTGTCAGTGGGTGTTATAACAGAACACTCATTGCTACTGATCACCAAATCCAAAATCTTTCCAGTCGAATTTTTTATGCGATTATACTGGTAGGCATTAAAAATGGACATAAAGATTCTCAAGTGTCTACAAATTGGAGAGTTGCTACTATTTAAATCTTGTATGGTAGAACACGAACCCCCAGTATCCAACCAGTCAATGTCAGGGAGATTGTAATCCCCGAGCAAATATACATTTTGAACACTTCCACTCTCAGCAACCGCTTGCAGAAGCTCCAAATATGCAACGTAAACACTTTCAGGTGTTTTTGGTGGAATATATGCTGAACAGATAATATCATACTTTCCTTTCGTCGCGCTCGGAATACGCAGAATAACGTGCTCAATGTATTGGTTTAGTAAGACAGTGGACTGAACCGTGGCGGATCCCAGTCCCTTCAGTATTGCTATAAGGGTGCCACCACCATCCTTCTTTTGCGTAGCCTTGCGATCACGATCACATCTATATACGGAATACCTTTGATCAATAAACTCAGAGTCGAGTATTTCAGGGGTTAGCCAAGTCTCCGTGAGTATTATGATATCGTAGCAGTTGGATAATATATTCATAAATAGAACATGCAATTTAGTGCGAAGCCCCCTACAATTTTGATAGTATATTACTAATTTATCAGCCATAATCGTAGCTGTATAATTGGAAAAGTAATATTAAATTAGTCTGAGCCAGTTTATAAGCATCTCTTGTCAAATAGTGACACATGTATAATTTTAAAATGTACAGCTTGAAGTCAAGTAACAGTAAAACTATTAATAAAAATAAGTTTTTAAGACTCTCTTTTACATTAATTAGCAAATGTAGAACCTGCAAGTGCAGCATAATATTTAAAAAGTAAAGATAAGTTACGGAAAGCATTAAAATAATATATCGAAAAACAACACTTATAAAAACATTTGGTAAAAAAGATTTGTCCACGTTATTAACATTCCATATAAATGCAATGAAAAAGTACACAAGAATAAACAATACCTTATAGGATGTTTTATTCATCCCTAGGGTTAGAATCAGTGGCAGCAGCCCCTGGTTTGATTTTGCAAAGATCTTGGTGTGACCGAATGGCAAACGACTTCGACTCTTCACTTGGGAGAAGCTTCCTAACCGTGACATTAAGCAACCAATTGGTGTGCTTCTTCGCACTGATTCAATGTCTGTCCGGCTTTAGGACCCGTACGGGCTTAGGGGACTTCCCCCTAGTAGAAATATTTCGCCACTTATACAAGATGCAAACGTTCCCTTCATGAAGCCTACATCCAACTAAGTCACCCTACGTAAAAAATATTGCTGGGAAATAACTTTAATATTTAGAGTGAAAAATCACGTTTTACGATAAAACTCGATGTAGCAGACTTAAAACATTGTGCTCATGCATGGATGTTTTAAATAGTAAACGGGTTATGGAGGCAATTACTTATAGTAAAATTATGAAAAATTTGGAACTTTGACCTCCAATATCTCCGTAACACCATAGTCCCGAACCTTATGGTATGTTCCAGAACAAAAGTATGATCGCAATTCGCAATGATGGGGAGACCGGAGAACATTTCGGCTTTGTTAAAGGTACTTTTACATCCTTTAGATTTGTGTAGGTACTATTATCTCTTAGATGCTCCTCTGCCTAAGCCATCGGGAATAACAGGCGTGGTAATATGTTATGTTAATTAAATAATAACAGGCGTGGGAATATGTTATGTTAATTAAATAATAAGGGTCGAGCTTATTGTCAAGTAGCAAAACAAGAAGCTGCTACTGTTTAACTCTTTTAATTAACATATCTTCACGCCTGTAATCCCCAAAGGGTTTCGCAGAGGTGTACCCATTAGTACAACCACATTTCGCCGGTTATGTTTAAAAGTCTCATGTAGTAGGGGAAAAGCCTAATGCCGTCAACTCGGCACAAATCCAGACACCGTGGCTGCTACTGAGATATTCCTGATGGAAAAACCCCATAAAAATTTGCCCGATCTAGGATTCGAACCCGTGACCTCATGCACAGCATTCGTGCTTGCGACCAACGATGCAGTCCAATTTTTAACCGACTTCAAAAAAGGAGGAGGTTCTATGTTCGTGTGTATGTATTTTTTTTTAAGTTGTCAAACCCAATATCACTTTGCTTGATCTAGGAACCGAACCAATAACCCATAATTCTGTTAGCCCAATTGAGCAATTTATAGTCACATTGTCCCAACCAAATCTTATACTACATACACCTGTTTATTCTACATACTCGGTTTGAGTAAGAAATTTCAAATTCAAATTAATACTTTTCGGTCTAATTGCGCCTGTGCATCGTAAACATCGTAAGCATATATTTACTAGTTAACGGTGAGTGCGATTATTGGCATAACGATAGGTGTGCCGTAACTAGCGATGCTCATCAAATGGTAGAGGAAACATGCTCGCATTCAGCCAGTTCAGTTATTATTTGCTCGTTACTAGCCATAGCCTAGAGCACTGCTGAAATAAATAAATTAAATTTGCTTAGGAATGACTGTCATTCACCCTCTTATCTGTCTGTGTGCAAAACTGACTGAGGAACAACGCACAGGCCAAATCCTTAGGGCTAGAAACTTAAAATTTCTCACACGTATTCCTCTTATGACGTAGGCATCCACTAAAGGATTTTTTTCACCTTCTGCGAAGCAGTGATGCTAGCGAAGGAGGTGGCGGAACGAGAGAGGGAGAGAACCTCTCAACGTCCCAGCCGCCGCGGAAGGCGCTCCGGGCGTCGGGGGTCACGCGATGACCTCCGGCCACCGTAGACGCGGGCCTGTGGACGGTGAGTAACGGGCTAGCTCGCCGTCCGGCCGTCGTCATGACGGCAACAGACCGTGTCGGCGGCGGCGCGTACGTGTTCCACGCGCGCCTCAAAGAGATGTCAGCAAGGAGGGGCCCGCAAGGGCCGACGCCCGTCGGGGCTGTGGATATCGAAAGGTTACCGCGGCTCCGACACAAGGGCGAAGAAGAAGGAACATGGGTTTGGTTTTTAGTCAGTAGAAGTCTGACACTCCCCTTCGCTCTGCCCAAGAGCGGGGGGGGTTATTCGATGATTTTCCACCCACCAAAAAAAAAAAGGGGGGGTGAAACAGTAGATGAAAGTATGTATGGAAATTCGTCATTTCTGATATTTCCGACATCCAGGCGGGCGAAGCCGTGGGCAAAAGTATATCTTAATAAAAATAACGTGTCACTATCGTACACGCTAATCTCTGAAACCAACCAACCGATTTCAATTACATTTTGTGAATGTGTAGGTACCTATATGTTGACTCTAGCTTGAAAGTTTGAAAGATAGAATAGTTTTAAACCTGATTTAGTTGATGTCATGCGGCTCGCTATAGCGTTATAGTAGTACATGTTTGGGTTCTTACTATTGCTAATTCTTCGTATCTTCTTTACTTTATGCAGAGTGTTAAGATTATAAAAGTGTGTAAAGATAATATTCGAGTTAAACTATCTGCTCTATCATGAAACATTTACGTCATAATGGCAAGAATTATATGTTTCCTTAGACTGATTAATTCATAGTGTCATTAAAATTTGTCATAGGTAATTTCTGTATCCGTTGAGGAAACCGTTATTATCTGAGAAAAATCGTAAAAAAAAAAATTCCTAATCCTAATAATTCCTAATAATTGGCGACCGGTAACCCGTAAATCATAAATGACTATCAAACTAATATAAAAAAGTATATAATTATATTGTGTTACGTACTTCCTTTAATACTTTTTATAATAGTGATCTTGATATCTAATGGCTTAGTAATCGTAATAGGTACAGGTAAACATCAATTAAGTATTCACCGTGACGTGACAGGTCCTTGGTCCAGGTACAGTCCACACCTTGTTAGTAACATTCACTGCTGAAGCAAGCCTCCTAATGACAGCCTACCTTTTAAAACTCCCTTAAAAAGCGAAAGTTACAAACAATACTAGGTGCTTTCAGAGTGGTTCTCATTGAACGCAAGTATGCAGCGAGAATCAATCTAAAAGCACACAGAAATTATTTACTATCGGTACTTAATTATGTACCTACTACTGCTATAGCCTTCCCTTTGTGAGAGGGAGGAGCCATAATTCGTATATAAGAGCTCTGGGTACCGGGCGTTCCGGCAATATGTCAGTCTTCGATTTTTTTATTCTAGGACTACATAATCTGCGAAATTAACAAAGCTTAAGATACAATCGGAAACTGAGGCGCCTTTAAGAGAAAGTTATAATGACGGCAACATTTAGCCTGGTGGCAATGGCAGGCGATCAAATATTAGCATAATGTGCCTATACACGTGTTACGTATAGGTAGAACTAGCTGTATGCTGTATGAAACACTATGTAATCTACGGTAGCGAGATTTCACCTGACACTTTCTTCTCATGTGCTAAAGCTCGAACTGATGTGCAAGATTACACTTTCATAGGCAATTCATCATTTCTTATGCAAGTGAAACGTCATGCTCACTAAGCATGCACGTTTTATCGACCTATCGCACCTATTTCTACCGAGATTTTATCAGGATCAGCTATAGGCACTTTCCACATCCGGTATCTAGGAATGTAATGTATCTATTTATATCTAAGTACAGTACTCAGGACTTAGTAGTTTAGCCCAAAACTTGAGTGGTACCATTTCGTCCTATAGCTTCTGCTGAACTATACTACATCCATATTATTATAATTAGTATGTAGTATCGTCGGTGACCGGTGTCCTTCTAGCGCCCATGACATCAACATTGAATATTAGCCGTTGAATGAATTTTGAAGGAATTTTGGTTTGAAAAACAGCAGAACTAAAACCGAATACAGTCATGTTCTGCAACTGCGTTCCAGGCCTGGAGTCATATAATCTGTGGTCATAGTGCCAGATGGAGTTTCTTCCTGTCCGCTCCGACTTTCAGTATCTCGGTTCATCCGTGCAAAATCGTGACGAAATATTTCGTATTTCGGCAAGTCACAAAAATAATCTGCGACTCCCGCATACCCCATAAAGGGAAATATTTATAAAACAATCATGTCTTGTATGAATGCACAGTTTTCTTAACGTCACAGGCAATCACTTGCAGCTAAACTTCGAGCCGCCGTAAATTTTGAACAGAACTAAGTACTTATTATATTTTAACTCACGACAACTAAAGCAGCTTAAACATAACAAGTAGGTAGATAGGTACAGTCCCGAACAAAAATATGTATATATATATCTATTCTCTTGTGAAATAACGATAAGATTTATTTTGTAAAACTATGACTCCCAAAATGCTATGTTCGTGAAAACGTTAAACGTTAATCAGTTACTGTGATAGGTCCTGGGTTGGATTTCCGGGTCGAGGAAAGTGTTGTTAGGTTATTACCGTCTGGAATTCTTCAGTTGCAGCCTCGGAGTTTGGACTTGTGCCCGGTTGAAGGCAGTAGGTTCGCCACCTGGGAGGGACACATGTTACTTGGGACTTAAACAAAACTGGCGAAATGTGGGTGTAGTACCTCTGCCTAACCCTTCGGAGATTACAGGCGTGATGTCATATTATGCTATGTGTGTGTTACTAATATAAAATCACTTTAATAAAAGTTGCTCTGAATGAACAATGGATGGTCGTGACTGTACGTACCTACTAGTGTGTGTACTTAATCCTACGTAGCTCGTGAAAAAGCTTATTTCAAAGAAGCATTTACGAGTCGGGGTAAAAAGGAGTGTAAACTACTAATGGAAAATAAAGCTATGTGAATGGAACACCATTTAAGTACTTAAATAGTAGCCCATCTACTCGGAAACTGCTAAACTATGTAGATTCAACGGTAATTCCATTTACTTTTTCATCATTTGAGGACCAGAAAGCGACGAATGATTGGAATTTACATGGACTTAACATCATTTAACGGCTATACAAGGATATCTTAATTGAGGTGGGTAAGTAAAGGCTACCCATTCATTACGTGTATGATTAGATAAATCTGTAGTCTACCTACACTTCTCTTAGGGATATGTAGGTACTATTTAGTAGGTACCTATTTACAATTTATGGTTCGATGAGTCTTTGATCAACTGGACCCAGTTGCAACTGGACCCACAATAAAAGTATGAAAAAAAAACAATTTAAAAATGTGATTTGTTCGACTGAACTCGTGCGTCCAGTTCGAGTGGGTCCAGTTGACCAAAGACTCCGATATTCTGAAAGGTTTTTCAAGGTCATATTAACGTTTAAAACCTTTCTGATCACATACTTGTAAGAGAGTTAAGATAACTGACAAGTGAACAACAGGGAACGGAACCCCGACCACTGACATACAACTATATATGCCGCTGCTATGCCATACACCATATGCCAGAACACTTTTCTTAAGACCTATCCATATATATTATGTATATATAATAGATTTGCCAGACACGAGCGATCAAATCTGAAGCTCTCCATTGCAAAAGAACTTAGTAGAACTAGAAAGGCCCAAGTACGCTAGTATTATATTAAGTATCTGTGGCCCAAGTATGACGAGTCGCCGCCGCCGACTACTAATTACTGCGTAACGTTTAACACAGAGGTAATTTTTATTACAAACTAGTTAATAGGTACGTACCCTCATTTGTAATATTACAAATGAGGGTACGTCAGAGCTTAAGAAGTCAGTCGCACTTCGCAATGCGCGTCGCATGCCACTTCCCACACGGCACACACTTAATGCCTTCTAAACAACTCATTAAAGCTCATTATGTTGCGAGACTCAGAACAATGAATATAATACTACTAAGCTGTGATGCGTGATGCTACTCTCTTTCAAAGTAAACTCGACAATGAGACTGGCCTCCATTATCTTATCCACACTATAATCAATGCGAAAGTGACTGTGTCGGTCTATTTGCTTTTGGTCTAAAAACCCAGCCACACCCACCCCAACCCCCGCCCTTGCATATTTTCTGATTAACAAAATGTGTGGGAAGTATTTTCTTTTTATAAGCCAAGCCACACTATTAAGTATTTTTGTTTTTTTTATAAAACGTTGCCTCACACTAGGAATTTCTCCTGTAGGTATCGTGGGTGCTTGTTTGTAAACACAAACATTTAAAATCACCTAAACAAACATCCAGATCCGGAACAACTATCAGTAAGCCATACAAATATTTGTTCCGTACGGGGATCGAACCCGCGACACGCAGCGTAGCAGTCTAATCGCTTAGCCACTGCGCCAACCGTGCCGTCATATTAGCAAACCACTTCTACTACTAAAACCCAGAATCAACTGTAGCGATCACCAGGAAAGCACCACCGAGGCAATGAAGATTGACGAAGTCCCAGCGAAACTTGATTCCGCAACGAAATTAATCAGCAAAGAATAAGAGGAGTATTAAAAATGTAATTGCTACTTCTGTCCAAATCAGCAGGATACAGAACATAGGTACAAAACTTAACAAGGCCAATAGGCACAAACGGACCACGCTTGAATATTATCATTTATCATCACAAAACAGATAAAAGAGGTGTAAACTACTCTACCTCTTTTATCTCTTCTGTGTTTATCATTAATATTAATGGGGTCCAAGTTGTGAGTTGTTTGATATATTTGATTCCAATAATAGGTACCTAAGTATGGCAAAAACTCTTGAACACACGGCAATTTGTTTAAGTTCGTTTATTATCATTTACCCCCTTCGGGCTTGCCACCGGGGTGGTGGCTGACACCAACTAGTGGCGTTTACCACTCCGGTGGTAAATGGCACTTAGGTCTTAGGTATTTAGTGTTATCTGCCCCCTTCATAACTAAGTAAACAGTTGTGTGACCTATAGTTATTTACTTACACAATTAGGGGATGAAAGTTATTGTTTCCTTAGAGTGCGATTGAAACCACAGGCAACAACTAGTATTACAAAATAAAACACATCGTTATTTTGAATTTGTGAGTTTAATTAAATATTGTTGATTATACCTACATGTCCTATATATTTCCAATACAAGTTTAACTAATAGGTACCTACTCATTATAATTTATCACACAAAATATTTTGTTGAAAATCCTTATTGAACTAAATTACTTGTAAAACACATACTTACTTAATTAAATAGCTGTTAAGCTGCTACCGAAACTGAAATTATAAATTATTTTATACAACATAGGAAAGCTACCTACGAAGACTATATAATGTACTTAAAAAAAAACCTTATAGTGGAGTGTAAGCTTAAAAGTGGAGTAAATTGCCTTTAAATATTCGTCAATAATACTTTATCGGCAATGTAAACATAACTGTCAAGTGAGCATTTGGTTACAAAACAGAAGTTTTATTGAATTCGCGTAAATATTTAAATTATATTTAATTAGTTTCATAATTAAACAAGTAGTTTACAATTGTGTTTGACTAGAGTCAATGCAATAGCATGGTTAACATCTCACATGTATGAAAAAACATTAGCAAATAAAAGAAATTATATGCACAAAATAAAAACGAGAAAACTCAGATCACGCCTGTCTGTAATCCGAAGGTTGTACCACTCACACTTTTCATATATTCCATGTAAGTAATAGAGGACGAGCCTATTAACATATAATCGGTACAAACTCAGTTTGCAAAAACTCTATCATGGTTTAAGCCTCTCTCAATATTGACGAAGCACTTAAGGATAAACTAGAAGTAAAAAAGTACTTACAATTAATATCACCCCTCTTTTGGCGTGGCCCCCCACGCCAAAAGGTCAAAAATGCAATAATATGAGGGAAGGAGCTCAGTCCATCAACTACGTTCGGATTCAACCATTACAATCGGCTACAAGTTAGGTACTTGTAGTCGACCCCTTAATTTGGTCATATCCAGTGCAAGGCCCTCTAAACCTTTTATGGTCCCCCGTATAGTCATAAAGACTTATGTAGCCCTACCCATCCCATCCGTCTGTCTGCAGGGCCATACTAATCGCTAATACTACTAAATGGAAGCGCTAAAACGGACCAAACAACAAAGTTTCAAAAGTTATAGTATTTCTACGCAAGGTACTTAATTAAACTTTTTGCTATGATAGTGCTACGGTTTACAGCATTTCACGCGTTACGTTGCAAACAACCAAGTAACCCCGGTGTATTGTGCTTTTATTTGTTTATGTAAGAAGTTTTTCTGACAGAGGAGTGGCGTGAATATCTTATCAAACGAAATCGCAATGCATCTATTGCAATCACAGAATACTAGCCTGAAAAGCCTTTTAGCCGTAGGTATATATTTGTGAACTAAATTAATTTTGATCTTGTTGTGTGCTTCTTAGAGCCCTAAATGTCTTGAACTACACTGCAGTCTTATTCTATAAATTCTTATACACTTTGAAATGAACACCAAGTAAAATAAGCTCTTAAAATGTCCATAATTATTTAAAAAAAAGTATAAAACACACAGACATACTGGGTGACCCGTTTACCGGTCCAAACCGATTTTTAAATGCCTCTCGTTTTCCGAAATACCCGGTGTAGGTTCAGTGATTACAATTATAGTTTAGGAGGAAATAAACTGAAAATAAGTCATTTTATTTTACAAATATTCATTCCAAACTCTAAAACATTAGTGGTTGGACTCTGGCAAAGATTACCAGTCAAAAACTTATGGACTGAGCTCTCAGTTTGCTTCATATCGATAATAAATAAATTATCATTATTCTCTTGACTTTATTCCAATTTATTTAGCATGTATTCCTGTCCTCCTAAACTATAATGCTATAATAATCGTGGAACATACGTACATATTACTTACATAGTGGTATTTAATAATCTTGATAACGAGGTTTATCATCGTTTTGGACCACCGTGAAAAGGTCAACTATATTTAAACCGCCTTATTAATAAAAATAGTTAAACCTGGTTTAATTTTGGTTACGCTTGGTTTATCTCGCATGCCGTCTCACTTCAAAAATATTCAAAAGAAAGTGACGGCATGCGAGATAAACCAAGCGTAAGTTAAACCAGGTTTAACTATTTTTATTAATAAGGCGGATAGAGTTTAACTTAGTTATATAGATATATGTCATGTGACCAAATCTACATTGAATGTTCTTCATATTGTTGCAGTAGTTCCGGCAGGCTTTGTAATTCTGCCCCATCCAATGTATACAAAAACTGTGGCGTACGAATACATTATACCATAATTATCCGATCGTGAGCGTTTCAAAATATGAGCGCGAGAGTCGTCAGACAAACGAGCAGGCAGATTGATCCCTAACTCTCCATTGCCATAGCACCCAAGGAGGCGCGTTGACGGGAACGCCGCACGGAACAAGTTCTGCTCGATATAATGCTTACTATCGCGACCCACGCACGACATCTTTATCCCCACACTGTGTTCGAAGTGAGGAATGTTCTTTGAAAACTGCAAAACATAAGATAAAAGACATTTTAAAACCAGATTCTTATTTATTTATACGAGTACATAACACGCAAAAAAAAAATATTTTTCCGAAATATTGAAAAGCTTCAAGTGATAGAGCTTGAACAAATCGTTTTCCGTCACAATTAATATTTCAGTTTACTTAAAAAAAGTATAAACTTACCTCATTAATTGCGCTTTGTATCTTAGTTTTGGTCCAATCAGTTGAGTCTATTACAAGTGAGTACATGTCGAAATTACACCTATTCTCTGTTCGAGTGTCATCAAAGTTCTTGGGAACTGTAAACAGTCCAATGGATACAAGGTTGTCACTCACAATATCTTGACTGGCATTGATTCTGTCCACCATAGCAGCTATATCTTGACTACCAGCTACAGTGTCATCTACTATACACCCTCCTAAGGCGTAAGGTACATTAGGCTGGCTGAAACAACACAAAGTACTGTGACACACATAACTCTTGAGTGGCCCTCAATTTGAAAGTAAGTCAGTTGATACTTACACATCTCCCAAATAATTTAAAAATTTAATATCATCTACAGTTTGGATGATGAAACTTTCATTTACAAAAACCAGTGCACCTTTGACATGGCGTGTTTCTGACAACTTATCTATTGTTTTATAGAAATACTTTTCTATGTCACTTAATGATTTTATATTAATTATTTGAAACTCCACATTTGGTATGACTGGTATATAAATTCCTCCAATGTGACCAGGACGTTGAAATCGTTTGGTAATAGCAAAAGGATGGGTTTTCGATTGTACCATTGGCATGTAGGATACAAAGGTGGTCTTGACTGCTAGCACACATGTCTTCGGAGCAACCACTATACTGCTCACCACATCTGGAACTGAATAGTAAATTTTATGTTACAAAATAATGACCTTCAAAAACCAACAATAATTCTAAACAGTTTGCCATAAGGCCATTTCATTAGTACAGTAGGATCCTGATTATCCGAATCAAATAAAACCAGGAGCATTCGATATAATCGAAAGTCGGATAATTGATTTCAAAGTCAAATCAAACAATATTAAATTTAAAAAATATATAACATATTTTATGAAGGTAAAAACACGACCTATTAAGATAATAAATAGCATAGTACACACGGCTACACATCAAGCTATACATTTCCAGTATAAGCTGGTCTTGCATTGTATAGGATTTCCGTACAGTGCGAGATCAGCGTAAACTGGAAATGTATAGGTTGATGTGTAGCCGTGTGTACCATATAATTTAAAATTTTGGCTGAAAATAATATGATATTAATCTTTGACTTAGTGAATAATGAAGAAATCATTTCTAAATTCACAAAGAGCCGTTAAGAATGAGTCCGGATTATCAGGATTCTACTGTACTTATATAATTTTTTCTGTAACAATCATTACAGTGACATTCTGAATAAAACTTTACACCTGGGGGTCTAAAATGGCAACTTTCACAGATCATAATTAATATGAATTGCGTTAAAATTCGTAAAATGAATGGACCATCCATAATTGTAACTGCGTCTGTAACCATTTTACGAATTTTAACGCATTTCCTAAAATGATCCTATTCGGAGCTCGTGGCTTAATAAGAACTGCCACTCAGGTCAATCTTTAGGTAAAGCTGTGCTTGCCTAGGTTGGTCTGTGGATGGGTGACCGCCCGACATACCGAGTTTCCTCCGTGCCTCGGAAAGCATGTTAAGCTGTTGGTCCCGGCTGCCATATATATATAGATCTTTGGCAGTCATTACAGGTAGTCAGTGACCTGAAATTCTGACATCTCAGTCTTACCAAAAGGGTATTGTATTACCTAGTATTAACTGGGTTGTGGAGGTCAGATAGGCAGTCGCTCCATGTAAAATACTGGTACTCAGCTGCATCCGGTTAGACTGGAAGCAGACCCCAATATAGTTGGGAAAAGCCTAGGCAGATGATGATATAATGATCCTATTATGATCTGCTAAAGTGGCCATTTTAGACACCCTGATCAGTGAATGAATTATGCTTCCACTGTAATAAAGGTAGGTACAATATTAATAATATTGCATAAAAGTAAGAAGTTTTAATAACAAGTTAACAACATACAATAATAATTGAAAGTTTAATCTTTACTAAACATGCCCAGAATAGATACTCACAATAGTGATCCCTGCTACAGTAAGAATCACAGGCAGATACGTTCTTGGCTTCACAAAAGAGTATGTCTGTGAAGCCTGATGCATTTGAGAATTCTATCACCGCTAATGGCTCTGTATAGAAGCAGTCAGATTGCAGTAGTATTACACCAGGCCCTTCACGCAATGGTCTTGTGCATATGGCAAAGTCAACTGGGGCTATTTGCTCTTTCTGCAGTGTATTCACAGCTGACCGCCACAGTGAGCAAACATTCTTACACATTAACTTATCTCGCCAAGGCAAAAAACTCAGTATTTTTTTTATGATAACATAGTTGGCAGCAACATTCTCCAACAAAATTTGGTCACATTGTATTTGTTCACAGTCTCTAATTAATTTCTGTCCGCTTAAGAAGGCAGCTACATGAGCTGGTAAGTCTACTATATGACATATCTCAAAATCTGTCTTGGCATTATCTATGCCTAGATGGTTTTCATCTGAAGATGTCTCATCAGATGAATCTTGCTTATTGGCTAAAGGTACTGGAACAACTAGATCTTCAGCCATCTTCTATTTTAGATTTCAGTTACAATTTGGTCGTCTCCAAACTTCTGGAGGCCAATATCGCCTTTGAGCAATGCTAGTATGAAGCAATAAAGATAAATAAAAAAGGAAATTAGATAATAACCAATGTAAATCATTACATCTTTTAAATGTTTCCTGAGTTGACCCCGGTTGAGGATCTCTGCGGGATCATACGCACCCAAATTTCCTCGTGGAACAGTGAAATATTCATATGTTAGCCATATAAACAAAGGTAAGTTCAAAATGAATAAAATTACTTGGCCATGTAACAAGAATATGTACGTAACAAAAGAATGGGCTAAGTATTTTGGTAGTATCCAGTAATTGAGCCTATCGCAACATTCTTGGGCATTCAAATAGTCACACTCCAAGTCAGACAATGTTATTATGTAGTAAACTAAAAGGAATAATATACCACCGCTATCGATCAGTGTCAAAGCAAACAGAAGCGTTTCAGCCAATATCATAACTAAATATTTTACCACGTCACTTCAAAAATATGTTTCCAATAAGTCAAGATTTCACTTATTATCCGCAAATATATATGATTCTTCTCTTAGATATTTATCGGTTTATCGAAGGTTTATCGCCATTTGAGAAATATTCTTCAATTCTTGACGACTTTCGGCTGTCAGCTGTCACATGTCACTTGTCAGCACAGATTATCATCTTGTCAGGCTCAAATAAGTGCAATTACGGTGAGAATGTAATTTTATTTACAACATTTAAAAACTACTATTTACAGAACTAAGATAATAATAAAATATATACAAGTATCAAAAGGGGGAGTAATTACAGGGCGTCAAAAAATTCGTCCACACCGCTGTCAACAGGAAAAGTGCCCAGAAGGCTGGCAGCATTGCCACGTTGGATGGCAATGCTGATTCTTTGCCCAAAAAATATTCCAGCCCTCCGGTCACGTGAAGAGTCGACCAAACGCTTGGCAATTTCCTGATAAATTAAGTGGGCACTCGGACCCCATGGCCCCAGTGTTTCAACCCCAAACGGCTCAAACACATAACTACCAATTAAGTTATTGTATTTGCGCCGTTTGAGGTTTTCAGCACCGGCCGCAGCCGCCCCAGCACAGCTCACCGTGCTAGGAAGATGGGATGGCGCAAGGGTGTCGACACAAGTTGCATCCCACACCAAAGGCCTACCCAACTTCCAAGGCATTATGGTCATACCATCTGGTCTCTTCCCATCGACGCGTGCCAACCCATTGGGTTCCAAAATAGCTGGCACACCGGCGGTAGCCAGAGCACGTCGGATAAGATCATTAATGCTGGCGTGTCGCGCAATCCGACCTGCGCTCTTACTGCAAGATAGGCCATGGTGTCCGAGGCCGTCGACTGCTTCACCACACTGACAGCGATGTGGAGCCCCACATGGAGCACCCAATCGCAAACATGTAGCGAGCCGGAAGGTAGTGTCACCTAACATAGTGCCTATATTAGGTGACGGTAGTGCTTGAAGCCAGAGGCCCGACTCCCACTCACCCACAGCCAGCAGGCGGGCGCGCTCAGCAGTATTGGTAGACGTATTAATAAGGTTATTCCGTACCAACCTGCAGAGCGGCTCATCCCACTGTCTCTGGGAAAATGGGTTTTCGGGCCGATCCGTGTTCGGGCAAGCCATTCTCCAGGCGCTCTCTGCATCGGACAAGCACGGCACTTCCGAGTCAACCAGGGAGAGGGTTAAAATTTTCCTGGTTAGCTTTTCAGTGCTGTGGACAGACGACAGGAACGCCGGTAAGCTTACACTAGAAATTTTGCGGAAGAAAAAAAAAATAGAAATTACGGTTAGATGATTCCCACACTAATGGGGAACACTAAAAGGCCACAACATTTCAAAACTGACACCACCTTAAAATAAAAACACCATTTCTCTATTTTCATATGCTGAGTTCAAATAAGTATTTTTTAAATTTTTTGATTTCTCCATTTCCGAGAAAAAAAATGAAAACCAAAAAACATGTGATGACGTCACATACATTGTTGAATGATGTAGTTACCGTTGCCTAAGTATTCCAATGTTTTTGATGAAAACATTAATGTCAAACAACACGTCAAATTGTCAATGTTATACGTCACCGAAGTTTATATTTTTCTTAAAATTGAACAATTTATTTTTCCTATCAACTCGACACGCTTACTGTTAGTATTTTCAACTTTGATCGATATTTCGCCAATAAAATGGATCCCAATGAAACATAATAAACGCCATTAAAGGAAGCTGCCAAAGTGACAACGACAACGACAAGTGAGACACTTATATTTTTTTTTGTCGGGTCACTGTAAGGCAAAGGTTATATCGCCATTACGCCACGTGAATGACGTCATTTGGCACTTACGTCTTTTTAGAACACGCCGAGTTTGAAACTTAAAATTATGAATTAAAAGTACATAATTTCGAAAAACAGAAAAATACGGGTGCCCTAGTTTTGAATTTACTTTAATATAACGTAATAATACACACAAGTTAAAAATATGAAATGTTGTCAATTACGGTTAGGGATGGTCGATATTCATCGCTAGAAAATAAAATCGAAGTTAATCGATACTTTTACGTAAAAAATCAAGCATTGTAAAGCTGGGTACAGACTTACAAAAGGTTTCATGCAATGTAACGGCCCGTTCACGACCTTGCCGCTGTGAGCGGCAGCTAAGCGCGGGGCGGCAAGCGGTAAGATCAAAGGTATGAAAATGTTTGAAGCACGCCACGAGACGCCACTCATAGCGAAAACGCGAGCGGTTTTAGCGAGCGAATCGCTACAGCGGCGCGCGGTGTGGTGAGCGGCATGAACAAATGTACCTAGTGAATGAGTGCAACTAACCGCTACTGAGGGTACGTGGCGTGCAAAACGCACCGGTCGTGACTTTCTTGAAATGCACTTTGCTTATTCATATTTAAAACACTTTGTACACAAATTATACGAGTGAGAATATTTTAGAAGGAGAAAGCAGAGACAAAACAGAAAAACTTTACACATTTACAACGTGAGGTTTTAAATTATTTAATTTGACAACCTCAGTTGCCAACCTTGTTATTTTCCGTAACCATAGCAACCTGGTTGAGTACTGAATCTTAAATTTTTTGTTAGGAAATTTCTGGATTCGCTCTCCACGCTCAAGGCCCGCGATAGAAGCTATGCAATAGCTTAAAAACTACGTGCACACGAATAGAGAATCTCCTCCTTTTCGGAAGTCGGTTAAAAATAGAGTTGTCTAGTGCGACGAAGACCACCGTACCCGGTCCCGTCACGTGATGTCCACTCAATGTGATTTGTAGGTACCAATGACATTCTCGGTTGTCATCAAAGTTCAGTGTACAACTAAAGCTTGAGAGTAACTGACAATCAAAAACGAACGCAATAGCCTTGCTGATGGCTTAACCGACTCATTGCCACCATCATTTTCATGCATACTGGGGCCAGGCCCCGAACATTGGACGATGACGCGCATGGGCCTGCGTGAAGGATGACGCACCTAGCGCATCATTGCCCCCTATTTTTTTCTGAATGTAACAGTCTGGCATTATTCACTGATCAAGACAACAATAAAGAAAATGATTTTTTTCCTGAAAGTAAAGTAGTCAATCAATCTTGCATATTTCAAAGAAGCGTAGGTAAATTGGAGTACATTTATTGCTCCTGCGCCTGGCGCGTCATGAGCAATGAATCGGTTAAAGTTGACAGAGTTCCTCCTATTCTCATTCCTGTATGAATTAATGAAAATGTATTTTATCCGATATTTGGTGCAAAAATTTTCGAGCTCGCTTTTAGGAGCATTTTCTTACTCCTCAAGAGATTCCACATTGGCTGTCTAAGTATCTACTTAATATATAACTCCTATAAGAATGGTCAAAAGAAAATATAAACCTCCGCAGTGCAAAGTTGTTACAAGCTCGCTGCGCTCGCTCTTGAACCTCGACTTTTCAAAATTGATAGGCTACACTATCTAACTCAACAAAAATACTCCTTGCATGAACCGATACAAAGTCAAAACCTAAAGCAAGCTCTTTTCGGGAAACTGTGACCCCCCTCCCCCCACCCCCTATCGATGATTGAGAACGCGCCTGACCTATCATAAGAAACACTACAAGTTTCGAATAAATTCGCTTCGCTTATACCGTCGCTTGTACGGGTGTACCCTCTCTGGCAGATCAAGAGCCCCTCGATAGAATTTGCAACGGGCCCAGCGCTTGCTTAATCCGGCACTGCCTTTCTGGGATTACATGCGTTATGGTATGTTGAAAACTCTGAAATTCTCTTTTTATAGGTATATTATTTTTTTAAATTTACTTAAAAAAAAAACAAAGTTGCTTTTATCTTTTTTTATAAGTATTAGGTTAGTCTTAAAGTAAATATATAAATTCTGATATATTAAATCTTAAACATACATACAAAACTCACGCTTTCCATGGGGTGGGAAAAACCCTGTTCCTATCGCCAACCCGCCTGCCAAGCGATTATAGCACCCGGGGAGGGTGCTTTAATGCCTCCTAAAAAACCAGATGGATGGATCTGGATCCGGCTACACCAAGACGTACCGACGACTTGACCTGGCAACATTTAACACGCGCACAGTCTGTGCCGACGAGAAGATAATAGAACTCGAGGAGGATCGAAGACTCTCACTCGAAGTTGTGGACGATTATGTCTACCTGGGACAAACGGTCCAGTTGGGTAGGTCTAACTTCGAGAAAGAGGTCAAACTTCGAATGCGACTCGGCTGGGCAGCGTTCGGGAAGCTGCGCGGTCACAATGGGCCTCATCGGAAAACTCAAAGTCACCCAAAGGGCAATGGAGAGGGCTATGCTCGGAGTTTCCTTGCGTGATCGACTCAGAAATGAGGACATCCGCATGAGAACCAAGGTTAACGGCGTAGCCCGAAGAATCGCCAGGGCACATTGCTCGCAGAACGTATGGCCGATGGATGAAAATCGGCCCTCTGGAGTGGCGACCGCGAACCGGAAGACGTTGCTCTGGAAGGCCTCCCACTAGGTGGACCGATGACCTGGTGAAGGTTGTGGGGACCACAGAACAGATAAAAGAGGTTAGAAAGGAAATAGTTCCGGATTTGTATTAGAACGCGTGTCGCCGCTTGTCTCCTACTCTCTATATCCACTACATGCAAGACGCTAATAAGTACGCGAATTAAGCACACAAATAAACCGCACTCACTTAGATCGCGAGCTTGCTACCTGTGGCTATACTGGTTGCCTTTTATTAGAGCGCAATTATTGGTTTGACGTACACTCACACTTGCGTTTATTTCTCATACATGTTACGGTGACCAAAAGGTCGATAATGTATATCGATAAAATTACTTTAGTTTAATTACTTTAAGTTTTGCAGTTTATGCTTTAATTTCGGGACGGGACAGAAAGAAAATAAGAAAGCAAAAATATTTATTGGTCTTTCACACATAAAAAATTAAAGATAAAAAGTAAACATTTTTTATTTCAAATATTGAACAATACTTAAAATTCAATTTCAATGCAGATTTTATTATTGTCTTTGAAATAAAACGTATTTATGTACGTAGTATGCGCTTGCTATCATTCAAATTCGAATTTTTCAGAATAAAATGCAATCTCACAGTAATATGTATTTTTCTGTAATAGCTTTAGTCAGGTCTGTAACACATCTGGATCTGTTGGAAACCTAAAAATAAAATTTAAAATGTATGTTTCGCTTTGTAAATGGCTAACCTCAAAACAAATTTTAGATGAAAAACAATCAATAAACAATAATAAGGTATTGATAGTATGGGATAAACAAAAGTTATTATCATAACATAATAATCATTTAAATACATTCACACATACTAAATATCGACATTATTTACAACTTGGTACAACACTATCGAAACGCAAAAATTAGGCAGAATTTAAGGTTTGGCTCGTCGTACGCGACGTTCGCAGTGAAAGAAATGCATTGCGCAATCGCATTATCTAATCTGTGGCAATCGCCCACGTAGTACAAGCTACCCTACCCACGTATTGCAAGCAATGTACATAATTTCGTTTCTGCTTGCGATTGTATCATTTTTGGCTGCGAACTACTTAATACTATTGTAATAATTACAAATATCACTTGTATTTTAAGGTTTTTCGACTTACCGATGAAAATAAATTCCTTCTCGAGCCACACTACACATCTGGCTTCTTTTCCGACACGTAATAATCGCGCAAGACGGCCTATTTCTTTTTTTTTCGCGGAGCTCCGTTCGCTGTCACAATATGAGCGCGATTGTTGGTCAATAAATAAAATTTTGTCGACATATGAGTGTCTGCTCATAAGTGCGGCGCGCTTGCCACGCCCACATGGCCCTTCTAACCTCTTTTATCTGTTCTGTGGTGGGGAGTGTGGGGACCCACTGGATGCGAGACGTATGGGACCGGTCAATGTGGCGACACCTGGGGTAGGCCTTGTCCAGCAGTGGGCGTCTTTTGGCTAAAATGATGAGGCAGAAACCACAGAATGCCACCTACTACCCCCCTATCTAATATGATCCCTTCATACTCATTTTGCCTCGTCCACAGTCATACATACATCTAGTCATACACGCACGCCGGTTGCGAGTAGGTACTATGGCACCTGCAAATCTTATTCCTGAATAAAATTAACAATTTTATTCCTCCAAAAATTTCACAGTTTATTAAGATGAACCATGTCGGCTATCCCGTAAAGTTGTTAAAATTTCCCGCATTACGTCTAGCAGACCCTCCAATGCGGCTGCATGTCGCTCCTCCGCCGCAACACGTCGCCTTTCAATTTCATAAGCCCAGCGTAGCGCCCTTTGTTTTGCAGGAGCTGTAATCAATTGATGTAATTTAACATTAACTTCAAAAAAAAAAAAAAAAACAAAAAAAAAAGTTGATGTGGCACTCGGAGACTGCCGCGGTAAAGCTATTACATAGCATTTTTTATCAACTTATGCAAATAATTATTTATTTATTTTATTTATGCAATATTTTTTTAAAAATAATTTAAATTATATAAGTAGGTAAATCAAAACTAATCAAAAGTAACCTTCATAGACTAAGCTAGAAAGAAAATCTATGACAGAAAATTTAAAAGAAAAAGTATTGACAGCTTGTCTTGTCAGCCTGACCTGTGTCATAACATTGAAAAATATGAAAATTATTTTTTTATTTTAGATATTATAGAAGAAAACGAATCGTCTTCTAAGACCGATTCGCAGAATAGTAATGCAAAAACCAATAAAACGTATGATAGTTGCGTAATAATAATAAAATGAATGTATACAGAGTACTCGAGGAGTACTCTCATTATCTTTCACTATTTTTTCGTGACTTTCTTCATTAAATGCACTTTGTTTATTCATATTTAAAACACTTTGTACACAAATTATACGAGTAAGAATATTTTAGAAGGAGAAAGCAGAGACAAAACAGAAAAACTTTACACATTTACAACGTGAGGTTATAAATTATTTAATTTGACGATTTGACAACCTCAGTTGCCAACCTTGTTATTTTCCGTAACCATAGCAACCTGGTTGAGTACTGAATCTTAAATTTTTTGTTAGGAAATTTCTGGATTCGCTCTCCACGCTCAAGGCCCGCGATAGAAGCTATGCAATAGCTTAAAACTGCTGCAAGCTATTTTATTTATAACACTATACAGGGTGTAAACCCTCCACGAAGCCGTCAACGGCGTCAACCAAGCAATACGTACATCAAACTAAGTAGGTACACACGGCTACACATCAAGCTATACAAACCCAGTATAATCTGATCGTTCATTGTGCGAAAAGATCTAGTAAAGTGAGGCCAAGATTAACTGGTTTTGTATAGCTTGATGTGTAGCCGTGTGTACCCCCACCCCCACGTAAAAATCATTGCTGGGAAACGATTTTTTTTTGGGGTCCAAAATCACATTTTACAGTAAAAACCGATGTAGCACTCTTTAAAACATTGTGCCAATGAATGCTTAGAATAGTAAACGGGTCATGGAGGTAATTTATTTAAAGTTATTTCCTGAAAAACCAGTACTTATTTTAAAAAACAGCTGTGAAAAATTTGCAACTTTGACCCCCAATAACTCCCTTACCAGAAGGTTCCCAGGTATGGTCTAGAACAAAAAAAACATCAATGATGGGGGAGAACAAGTGCCTTTCGGCTTCGTTAAGGGTACTTTTACATCCTTTATACTCACAATATCTTTGTGACCTCCACCTTCGGGCTGAGGCAGTTGAGCGCGGAACATGTCCTAAAAATAAAAATATTAAATTTTTTTATAAAGTTAACTTACATAAATATGACACAGAAGCACACAAATATCAATTTGACTTTCAATTATCCTACTTTTTTCCCCACTACATATTATGGGCATTTTCAGTCATATTGTGTTTATCAAAAGCCCGTGCGCAAGATTTATGTTTTAAAATATACTTGCTATTTTGTCTGCACGAAACCTCTGGGTGATCTACCACATTGCGGGTAGGGGCAGGCTGTGTTTCAGCGGAGGGAGGCGGCTTAAAAGTCTGCGATTCGGGTTGCAGCCCCATAGTAAGTGGATCCTCTTCAAGCCATTCCTCTTTCATTTTAAGCTCGTATATGATGGTATTGGCTGAAGACAGAGGGATGGCAATCGAAGTACTTGGACCGGGTGAATCAGCAAGGATCGCAGAATCTGCTGATGGTATCTGTAAAACATTTATTTTCAATCAATCACATCAAAATTTCACTATAAAATAAATTAATGACATTGAAAGTCAAAGTAAAAGTATACTATGAAACTAACATCGTTAGGCAGGCGCACTCCTTCCAGCACCACTGGATCCATCAACGCTAACGTTCTCTTCTCATTCTCAGTAAGAGGAAATAACTTGTTACGCCCTCCAACAGTTGTGGACGCATTCCTCCTACTATCTGCAGCTTTACATTTGGTTTTTGCCTTATACTCGATCCAGTACTTGATAGAAAAATAAAATAAAAATTAGTAACAAAAATATCTAATTAGGTATGTTATGCCAGTGTTTCTAGAGATGAACTTACTCTCCGCCATTGCTCTGCTGTTCTAGTGCCTCCCTCTGCTATGGAGTTGAGTCGAAGTGTTAGAGACTCCCACAATTTTCGGGTGGCTTGAATAGCCAATGGCCCTGCAGGTGAGCGACCCAATGCTATATCCCGATGGGACTCCGCAAACTCCAGAAGCAACTCCATTTGCCTTTCGGAAACTTTTCTTCGTGCAGGCATCTTAAAAATAGATATTCAACATCATTTTTTATATTAAACATTCTTTTATAAGTCTACAATTAAGTTTGAATAAGGTCACCCGGGGCGAAAGCAACTGTGGGGCTAAAGCAACTAATTCAATTTTCTCTCAATCTAATTATTTTTGTAGATAGCTCTATCTATTGGCGTAAAGAGGAATCATAGTTTTTTCAAATAAAGTACAGATGGCATCACTAGTTCACGTACTGTAATAATGACCACAGAACATAAATATTTTGGTCGCATACGCCCCATAAAATTTTAAAAGTAAATTTGCTTGAAACTGAACTCTATCTCAGCGACTATAGATAGCTTTTACAGATAATTCTGTGTGCATCTACATGTACTCTTGACCTCAACATTTAGAAACAGATTACAACAGAGTTATTAACGAATAGTCACATTTACCCCAAAGTGGGGTGAATGTAACTTTTACTGGTCTTATTCAACAATAATGCAAATTAATGAAAAACCAAAGTTTATTTGTAACTTAATTTATGTCGAAACTGTTCATCGAAAGCTGTGCAATGAAGTACGTTTATTAGAATATCCCTATTATTTAAGTAGCTCATGGTGGAGGAAAGCAAAGTTTCAAATATTTTTTTTGTAGTTGCTTTCTCCCTGGGTGACCTTACCATATTTTTATTATTTTTTTTTTATTCAATTTTAGACTTCTCAACATAACATAACACCTGTAATCCCCGAAAGTTTAGGCAGAGGTACACCCATTACTATCCTTCACACACTTTACAATCTCACAGATAGGTTCAATAAGCACACAGTAGAATATAAATCCAATTCAAGATACAAGAAAAGATGTGTTTCCAGTGATAGGTTTCTAGTACATAGTACCCACACTAAATGGGCTATGCGATTATGTAATGTTAAGGATTTTGTACAATGCTAAGATAGTTGTATAATCTTTAGTAGCTCCAACAATACGGAACTTGTAGAAACTAGAACTTTCCGTGATATGAATAAATATAGTTATCTGAGGTGCCAGGCAACTGGGCTTATCCCAGTAGTACCTATACATCCCTGTGCCTGTCGGTAAATCGCCTATTTGCTGAAGAGGAGTGAAAACGAAGTTGTCTGCGAATTCAGAGATGCAAACCATTAATGATATTTCAATAGGAAAAATTATAATTCTTGGATTTTTTAGTAGTGAGTAATAAATGGTTTAGTTTAGTTAAATTAGTTTAACTGGGCTTTACTTAGCCTTTTGAATGGGTCATTGTGCGTAATGTTTAAATATTACCTACTACCATCAACATAGGTTGCCCAGAATTTTAGCAGCCTTCCCAGACTGCTGCAGGCTGCCCAGAGAGTTAATGGGGATCGTAGAGTATTAATATGCCTGGCAATCTACCACACTTCGCACTCTAAGAGTACGTGCTGTGGCGTTTCTTCCGCCTCCATGCATCCTCTGCACAGTGGGCTATCTGTTACACCTATGTGAAATACCCATTAAAATTCTGATGATTTTATGGATTTTGTCCCTTTTAAGTTTGATGAGATTTCAGGTAAGCTACATTGATGCCGCCCGAACTGCATCTTTTGTTTGCCTACATCCACCACTGTTTATCCATTAGGTGAGGTGTTTCACTGTGGTTCTTAAACGCAGCCATGTTTTTATTTGGGCCTGAGGAACACTGTTTCCTTTGAGCCCCTCTTGGCCTGTTCATCTGCTGTGTCATTACCCAGTGAGTTGCTGTGTCCTCTTATCCATTGCAGGGTTACACTATTAGTGGTTGCAATTGATTGAAGTGCATTATGGCATTCCAGTATTAGGACAGAGGTAATAGTGTTGTATTTTAGGGCTTGAAGCACCGATGCACTGTCTGAGATTATCTTTATTTTGAAATCTCTGACATTTCGGGCTGCAACGGCTCTAATAAATGGTATAATAACTAGTCGCGTAGGCTGCGTCTCTATTGATATTTCGAAGACGACTTCGTTTTCGCTTCTCTTCAGTAAATACGTAATTTCCCATTTTCAAACTGAGTGATCATCAATTTGATGTCCATTTTTCTGACACAATCGTAACGTAATAATATAAAATCCATACAAAACCTTCTGACAAAACGAGTTGCAGACTGTACGTGTAAATTACAGTGACCATCAATAACAATGGGCTACCAATAAATATATAATAAACTTTATTCTTTGCAATGGGCACTTGTCATAGTTGTCATAAACGTCAGCGATGAATCGATGATCACTGGTCATAGCCAATCATTAGCCAGTATGTTATAAGACAAGTAACCTTTTGACAGTTTATCCATGAACACCAACGTCCTTGATGAACACTCATTGTTGAGACTTGAGTGTTCATGGATAATTCAGTGTTCATCATTAAAAACTGAACAGAAATACGGCTTAGTCGATAAATGCTAGTTCGAAAAATATATATTTCTGGAAATGTCTAATTCTTAAAAGGACTACTTTTTTCCAGAAATTGATGATGCGACAAGGTAGCCCGCGGAATTCGAATTTTCTTACGTTTTGTGCAATTTGCTTGTCAGTGTCAAGTCGTATGTTAAATATTTTAGGATTCGCGGCAGTAACAAATGTCTATTTACTGTAGTACATTATAACTCAATGATTTACTGAGTAATAACTATTAAAATCACCAATACAACCATAATACAACTGTCTCAGTTCATATAAGTCTCGAGAATGCGTTTTTCATCAACTAGTCACTCAAGAAACTTGCAAATTGCAAAAAACATAAGAAAATTCGATTCGAATTTTCTTAAGTACATGTTATTTTATATAGCACTAGCTGACCCACGCAACTTCGTCTGCGTCACATAAATCTATACATTTAAAAGGCTTTGTCCTGAATGACTGACGGATCAACGCACAGCCTAAACCGCTGATCGTAGAGACCTGAAACTTGGAGGGTGTGTTCTTTGTATGACGTAGGCATCCGATAAGAAAGGATTTTTCGAAATTCTACCCCTAAAGGGGTGAAAACGAGGGGCAAAGTTTGTATGGGACAAAGTGATTCCTTGGTCCAATCTACTTCAAATTTTGCATAAACCTTTTTTAACAGAATTGATGGAAGACGTGTTTCGTATTTTATTGAAATTCATCTCCTAACGGGGTTAAAAATGGGTAGAAACTTATTTTGGCGGTGATTTGCTTCGAAGTTGATATCAATACTCCTTAATGATTTTGATTTAAATTACTTCTTTTTATTTTGACACATGTCTAAAACTCAAAAAAGGTAAACTTTTAATTGTAAAACTATCTGTTTGATTTGTTGTGTATATTAATACCTATAGTTTTCTTTTAGTTTGTCTTAGAAGTGTCTGTCTATTTTTAAAAATGGGAGCAGAGTTGGTTCAATGGGAAATTAATCTAACAACATTAATAACGTAAAAAAACAATTAAAAATCCTATTAGAAGGAACCATTTTCGACTACTACGCGGACGAAGTCGCGGGCAAAAGCTAGTATAGCATAAAGCATAATACCTTTCGCGATAAATCGACTATCCAATATAAATTAAGCTAAATCGTAACAAACAAAAAAAAAATATCTTTCCTCTTTATAATATTAGTTTAGATTAACTTAGATTATATTAAAGTGTGAATTACTATAGGTATCTCTTACTGTTAAATATACTATAACACTCTATACTTGTAAACATTATGATACAGTAAATATTTTGAATTTGAATTTCCCGGAGGCCAGCCAGAATCCCCCGTACCTACATTGCGACGCGTGAAATATTTTGCCGCGCGGTTATTTTTACATTGCGATATCTTCTAAGATATTTGTTTAAACTGTATAAAGGGCACAAATATTGTATATTAAATTTCCTTTCTAACAAACACATTTATTTAGATATAGATTAATACCATATGGGTTAAATAAGCTTCGCAAAAAATAATTCTTTTTAACCTAACAGTTTAACTGTAAAAAAAGGTTACAGTGAGTCAATCTTAAATAAAAGATAGATTTATGCTGTCGCGGACTTTTTTTTAGAACTTTTAAAGAGAAACAATTCCTTCATACATGATATTAGCGTAACTTAAACCGTTTTCGCAGCGCACGCAGCGGAAGCTCTCAAAAAGGAAATACCTTTTCCCATTTTTGTAACATTTTTCATTTATGCTCCGCTCCTATTAGCCGTAGCGTGATGTTATATAGCCTATAGCCTTCCTCGATAAATGGACTATCCAACACAAAAAGAATTTTTCAATTCCAACCAGCAGTTTCTGAGTTTACCGCGTTCAAACAAACAAACAAACAAACTCTTCAGCTTTATAATATTAGTTTATATTAGTACATCATACAATCTAGCGCAAAAAAACTTTTTAACTAAGCTGTTTTTTGCTTCTGAAGTTTATTTTTCAGTTTATTGTGTTTTATTTTTAATTGAAGTCGGTTTAATTTTTTGTTAAAAAGTTTTTATGTTTCAGTTTTCAGTGGTTCACATGTGCTTACCCCCTAGGGTAGGTACCGGCGTGATGTTATGTTATAATCTGGTGCAAACAATAGACAGACATGAGATTTCAGCAATCCCAGTCCATTTGCTATTATTTATTGAGGACTAGCTGATGCCCGCGGCTTCACCCGCGTGGATGTCGTTCAAATTATATACTAAAACCTTCCTCTTGAATCACTCTATCTATTAAAAATCCGTTGCGTAGTTTTAAAGATTTAAGCATACAGACAAACAAACAGACAAACAGACAGACAAAAATAGCGACTTTGTTTTATACTATGTAAGGATTTCCGTTGCCTATCTCCGAAGTTCTTCATCAGATCTACACCAAATTGAAATGGGACCATTCCGAGAAAGTACTCTTCCAAAAACTACCCAAATCGCTACAAGACTGCCTAAACGACCTTAGGGTGCTTTTCCACCAGAGATGTGCTATGCTACGTTGCTATGGATGCGTTTGATATCTACCAATCATATTCATTGGTGCACATAGCTTAGCACTGGTGGAAACGGACTCAACTAAGCTATTTATGTTTTTTATATGGAAAGATGCGTGCTATGGATATGTGCTATGGATGCGTGCTACGGATGCGTGTATGGATGCGTGCTATGGATGCGTGCTATGATGCGTGCTATGCTATGGACACCGCCCTCGCCACTTCCCTACTATCGAAACATAATAGCATAGCTCGAGCTGCGCATCTTCCTCGCACAGCTACTTTGCGGCGGCGCATCTTCATAGCACATCTTATTCGCACAGCTACAAAGCTTAGCATCAGTGGAAACGGTCACTTGGTTTCACAGCTTAGCTATTATTCATGCACAGGAGAAAATCGCTTCGCATCGCAATGAAACGCTATGTTCTGTCAAAGAATAGTTTTCTCGTGCTCCTATTAATATAGGTATGTAATATATACCTACTCTCTTTCAACAAATAGTAATACTAGCTGTTGCCAGCGGCTTCACCCGCTACAACTCGAAAATTATCCCACGGGAAGATAAAATCGGGTTAAAAACTATCCTATGTGTTAATCCAGGTTATAAACTATCTGTGTAGGTACTAAATTTTATCCAATTCCGTTCAGTAGTTTTTGCGTGAAGAAGTAACAAACATACATACTCACGCACTCACAAACTTTCGCATTTATGATATTAGTGAGTTAATAATCGAATTCCTTCCGAATTCCTGACAACACCCACCACCCACCTGCTCTATAAGTCAGGTAGTACCGCGGAGCCTAAAAATTATAGACCGATTACTTGTCTTCCGACAGTCTATAAAGTTCTTACATACATTTTGAGAAACAAAATTAACAAACACTGCATTGATGACAATTCTATCATGTAGGAACGGGTCCCGAGGTACTAAAGAGCTACTCCTTATTGATATGGCCATTAGCCAGCAGGTGAGCAGGTTCGCCGTTCCCGAAAGGATCTGTCGACAGTCGACATGTTGGATAGACTACAAGAAGGCCTATGACTCGGTGCCACATACAGGCTCATGAAGGGCTAGAGTTGTATAAAAAATGCAACCCTGCGCACCTTCCTGATATCGTGTAAGTAAGGGGCAATGGAGGACAGTCCTTCGTTATCCAGGATGTAGGCAGATCTAGAGGAATAGCGAGAAAATAAGAATAGAGCGAGGTATATTTCAGGGCGACACGTTGCGTTGAGTCCACTTTGGTTCTGCTTAGCCTTGAATCCTCAGTCCTCTTAGCACGTGCGCTGGAGGATTCAGGTCTAGACTATCGGTTGAAGAACGGTGGTCAGATTATATCTCACCTCCTTTACATGAACGACCTAAAACTTTTTGCCACCAACGATTTGCACCTGATAGTGCTTCTGAAGGTCACTGAAGCTTTCAGTAGCGATGGAATTCGGTGTGGATAAATGTGCGGTCATGCATGTAAAGCGGAGCGGATTGTGGAGTCTGTGGGAATCCAACTCACGGATTCCATAATAAATCTTAGATTCCTCTCAGCAACCGAAACCTACAAGTATTTGGGTAAGTCGGAAGCGCTGGGCATCGTTGCCGACATGAAGCAGTCGTTGAAGGAGCGCTTCTTTGGCCGCCTGAGAAAAGTATATAACAGTCTTTTATCAGACGGGAATAAGGTGCGTGCCTTCAACGGTTGGGTCATGCCGGTTTTGATGTAGTCTTTCGGCATACTCAAATGGACTCGAACAGAGCTAGACGCCCTGGATAGACCGGTCCGTACATGACGACATAATAATATATCGAATGCATCACCCACGTTCTTCGGTTATGAGACTGTATATCCCACGGAAGTGTTGAGGTCGAGGCTTTTTAAATACTAACTCTCCACAATCGTCAGATAAGCAGCCTCAGGGAATATTTCCTGGAAGCCGACGTGGGGATGCATCGAGATGTTGTCGCGGTGGACATTAAGGGCCTCACTCCGCTCTCCTTGGCTAAAGAGAACTGACGCAAACCTGTAGTGCTTGACACTAACGATTATAGAGAACTGGCGCAAACCTGTAGTGCTTGACACTAACGACCGCATAATGGAGGTATGGCAGAGTAAGGAGCTTCACGGGCGCTTTTTCCGGGCCCTACATCAATCCATCATCACTGACAGGACTATTGTAGCTGTAGCCAATAAGCCTGTGATATAGTGGTGGTGAATCGATCAGAGCGGCGCGCAATAATTGTTGACATAACGGTCCCGCATGACGAGAACCTCGTGAAAGCTGAGAAAGATAAACAAATCAATATCTTGACTTGGCTCGCGAGGTTGTCGACATGTGGGATGTGAACTCAGCAATCATTGTGCCGATAGTCGTTTCAGCCAATGGATTATATATTAATTAATAAAGGGAATAATCAACGCTTAAAGACACGTGAAAGGTCTATTTTTTTATTATGTCGATTTTACCTTCAAATATCTCGATAACGTGAAACTTGGGATTACCATGCTACATGCCATGACATTTTTTGTTCGTCTAGGTATCCTCTACCCATAAATACCAATTTCATCTTTGGCCGTGATTTCTAAAAATGGGTCGTTAAGCCAGCTTCCATACAAAAAAGTTCAAACCCCTTTCGACTAATTGGCGACAAAATGTTTGTGTTATCAAAATCCCTGATTGCGGCCCTGCCAGTCAGTGACACGAATCGATTTTCAAAATTCTTGTTTTAAGCGACAGTATACTCTCGAGAAATTTGAGAGTTGCCCTTGATTTCCCTGAGATTCCATCATCTGATTCTGACATGGAAACAATGGATAAAAAAGATTTATTGCGACTCAGAACCCTCAAGGTCCCAATCAAACATTAGTTTATGTCAAAAACTTTTTATTCAACGTTCTTTCCTTATGCTAATAAAGGCTTGGTAAATATTTACAAGGCTTCATTACAGGGCAAGGTAAAAAAACTATCCAGTTACACTACAAATCCGACTCCTGTGGTTATCACAATATATTAAATTTATTGAATACTTGGCTCTACTACAAATCAATGGCTTAAAGCCGGGTATTGCTTTAATCGCTTACTTTAAGGTAGTCAGTAAAAATGTATTCAACCGTAAAAAATATTTAGTAAGTTTAAACTTAGTAGAAGTAGAAGCCGATCGTTTACATCATGCAGAGAGCAAATTAAGTAGGTGTCATAAATATTAGGTGCACAATATTCGTAACGTCGGGTTGGATATAGCTTAGTTTACAAACAAATATTAAAACTCTCTTAAAATAATTACAACAATAATAACAAGTATGCAGATAATACGCTATTTATCAAACATTAATCTCACTTAGTATCTCGTTAAATACATTTAAACTATACTCTCGCGGAAGAGTGAATACAAAGCTAATTAACACACTAGGCCTGTTAATATAAAGGAGATGACATGAAAATCTTCTCCTCATAAATTATGATTCGAATATATTTGACTACTAATATGGGTACAATTTTGATAATGAGCAAATAGATTTTATATTTAAATCTAGTGTGAAGATTCCGTACAATTCACTTAGATAATGGAATATTACTTAAACAATAAAGCAAATTACAATTTGCAAGCCCTGTTTTAATTTTGAACGCAGCCTCTCGCTGGCTCGGTATTTTCGAAAACTTTTCAAGTCCGAAACTAGCGACATTGATTTAAAAATGTTAATCATTTAGAGTCACACATTTACAAATTACGCAAAGGTAAAATATTTTTCTACGTAAATTCAGTGTTAACTTTTAATAGCACCATTCCGTATGCGAATGTACTATTATGTTAAATTGAAACGTTTCATAAAGTACATTCGCATACTCACCCGCCGACTGCAATCAACACTCGAGATTGTATACATTCAATTTAGGAAAATATTTCCGCGCCTTGCCTAAGATTTGTCTGTCATACGCAATTAATGAACATATTGGCACACGCAGGGCAGTTATTCATAACTATTCGTTGTAGTAACAGGTATTCAAAAAACTAAAAAATCGTAAATGCAAAAAATGGCAATATTTTTCGATTCTCAAATTTTGCTTTATCTAATCCTCCTTGACGAAGCAAAGGTAAACGCTAGATAAACAACACGTGATATTATATAAAATACATTAGTAAAACACTCACACATAGTAATGAATACAACAGAAACAAAAACACCTGTAAGTACACTTGAATGACTTTATAAATAAATAAATTATAATTATGCGCTCAAACAATTATGCAAGCAAACTGAAATTGTTTTGTAAACTAATAATTAAGATTTACTTCGTACGGAACTAAGGACAATATAATTAACAAGCTAATAGTTTAATACATAACTAAATCCTGAATACGCAAAAGATGCCACTTAATGAAGTGGCTTCATCATTTGAGTATGCAAAATTTGGTTAGCTATCTCTTGGTGAGTGCAGTTTCAAGCCACGTAAACAAAATTGGTCCAGTCGTTTGAGGGTCTCTAAGATAAAACTAATTACCATCGCATGCTGGTAACCATTGCGTAATCGAGTAAAAACGACAACTTATTGATAAACGGCGCACCTATCCTACATTTTAGACATTATAATGGAATGATACATTTTTTAAGAATGTTATGTTGTTACAATAGTTACAATAATTCTCTAGGTAAACTCAAACAATTACGATAATTTTGCAAGACGTTATAACACTACTAACGTCGAAGGTTTGCAAGTAAATATTAACATAGAGATAGTGTAGTGTACGATTAACAAGTGATTACAGAGTGCTTGCATAATAGTTGTAGCGCGAGGAGCCGGCTCCCAAGTTATCTAAATGAATTCATATCTAACATTGTTCCCAAGCTGGTCCCACCCATGACGATGGCTTGTGAATGTGCACCTTGTTCTCTAATAATTTCCAAAATTTTACAATTTCAACTAAACATAATTTTGTCAAAATTGTTAAAATAAATAATCGTAATGCGAGAGATAAGAGCTCTCGTGCCACATTTTGCACTTCAACAAGACTGGAATGTCACTTATTGATTCGGGAAATAGCTATCCATGCGCTAGGGACAGCGTCAAGCAGATTTAAAAAATTGACAACATCAACCTTAAGCTTTTATATCGTATAATTATAATTAACACAATGTGTACGTGACCAGGTGACTCATAGATTGAATGTGCCTAAACAAAAACAACTTTTCTTATGATAATTTTTTCCCTAAGTTTTAGTCATCGGGCGGAATGCAGAAATCCACAACTATGTTGAGTATTATTATTCTCAATATATACATAAGTAGATAATAATAATTATGCCTATAATAGTAAATAAAACTGACTTATTATATTATGTGAGCCAAGTATACATGCGCACGCGCCGGCGACGCGCGATCACTCACTAGTGAAGTAAATAAAACATTCAACTATTATCAACTAGCGACACAAACGTTACGTACAGCATTAAGTACATATGATACATACTAATAATTTAATCATACAGTTCTATGTAAACACTTTGTGTTTCACAACATCAATCTCTTAATTTTAGTTTTTAATAAAAGTCATCATTATGGAAGAACGAGTCACGAGAGTAGACTAGCGCTTTAACGGTCACCAGTTCACCACTCCGTACCGACCGAGCGAAGATAAGAAACGCACGTTCACATAGTACCCGCACTACATTATAAGTCGACTTGGAGGCGACAGGAGGCGGTGAGAGATCATAGGGTAAGCATCGTGAGAGAGCGGCAGCCCGAGACCACGGCGCTCGGTCAGGTGGCGTCGAACTCGATGCGGTCCCACGAGTAGTGCTTGCGGGCCGGCCGGGGCTGCGGGCCGGCGCGGGCCACGCCGCCCAGCAGCGGGTCGCACGGCGGCACGTGGCCGCGCCCGAACAGGTTGGGGACCAGCTCCGTGTCCATGTAGTCGTAGGCGTCGCCGTCCACGTGCATGTGCGCGCTCGGCTCGATGCCGAACTCCTTCAGGTCGAACTCGCACGGCCGCGAGTCGAACGCGTCGTGCCGGGACTCCTCGTTCTGGAACGACGGCAACGACAGATCGTCCATGTACTCGAAGCCGGTGCGTGTGTGATCCAATATGTCCCCGTTGGTTAGTGGCGTCATACTCATTCTTTCCGGAACGTCCTCGCCGATATCCATCGCCTGTGATTTATCTTCTAATCTGTCTCCGCCGTCACCTGATAGAAGACTACCGAAGAAATCATCGTTGTCTACAGAATTGGGATCAGAACCAAAGTCAGTGTGAAATTCTCCATTAGACAACAAATCGACGGTAATATCTGTGTCTATGTCGGTACTAGAGTGATCGACTTGGCATCGGTTGCTAGCATTCACGGCTTGCAAATCTGCATGACTCATGATTTCGTTTTGAATATCGTCAAGTTCCCTCTGAAGTTCATCAGCCGCAAGCGAATCCCGAACGTGGTTGTCGTTGAGCACGTCATCTGTCAGGACATCCGTCGGCGCATAACTCGGCGTGCCGTTCGATACGTAGCTCGTGTCTAACGACGGAGCGGCTGTCGCTTCGCCAACGGCCGAGGGAGGTAACTCACCGTTCTCGACGAGGATCTCAAGGACATCATCCATTATTTGACTATTCTCAGCGTCGTGCACGTCAGGCGCTCGGGATAGCTGCGGCATGGGGGGCGGCGGGGGCGGCGGGGGGGGCGGGGGCGGAGGCGCGCGCTCGGGCTCGTAGTGCGCGCTGTGCGGCGGCAGGATGGCGATGGGCACCACCTTGACGCCGTTGAGGATGTAGGCGGGGTTGGCGGCCTTCTGCGGCGTGGCGTCGCCCTCGGGCGCGGGCGGCGACACGGCGAACAGGCGCACCAGCCGCTCGGGCGCCGCGTCGTGCGCCGCCAGCACCAGGCGAGGCGGCGCGGCCGGCGCCTGCGTCAGCGCGTCCAGCTGCGCGCGCAACTGCGACACGCACAGGTGCGCCTGCAGCAGTCGCCGGCTCTGGTCGCTGGCGGCGGCGCCCGCGGCCTCGCGCCGCACTGCCTCCAGCTGCGCGCGCGACGCCTCCAGCTTGCGCTCCAGCTCCGAGATCTGTCTCCGCTGCGACTGCACGATATCCTCGGGGGGCTCCGGCTCCAGCTTCACTTCCGGAGACGCGATAGACACGAACGACGCGACGGACGCGACCGATGCGGGAGATTTGGGCGGTTCTTCCTGTTTCTCCAGCAGAAAAGGCCGCAGTCTGTCGATCAGTTGCGGTTTGGGTCCAGAGACCCGCAGGTTGCGGCGCTTGCACTCGGCGCGCAGGTCGGACACCTTCATATCCTCGAAGCGCGCGGGCGGCGCGAGCGTCAGGCCTTGCGGCGCGGGCGCGTCCGAGCAGTCGGAGGCGGCGGGAGAGGGCGCGGGCGATGCCGGCAACATGAGCTGTAGGAGCAGTTGCTGCTGCTGCAGGAGCAGCTCGTACGGCGTCTCCACGGAGCCCGGCGGAGACGAAGCTTTGGCTGCGTTCGGGGGCCCTTTGTACTCGTGGAATTTAAACCGCGCCTTTGGTTGCTGTTTCTGTTTGTTTTTGTTCTTCCTATTCTTGTCCTTGCCGGGCGCCGGGTGTTGCGGCGGGGAGGGGACGCTGACGGGCGAGAGCGTGGAGGGCGGCGAGGGCGACGGCGACACCTCCTCGGGAGGCCCGCAGTACGAGGACGGGTGCTGTGGACGACCCGACGCGCCTTCGCTGGTCGCCTTGAACGCGAGTGTCCCACTTTTGACAGCAGTTTCTATGGTCTCCTCTGTGTGTAGTATATTCTTTTTTATTAGCTCGAGCGGTCCGGGTCGATGCGACAATTGGTCGTTGAGCTGATCCGCCAAACGTGCCTTCTTCAGCATGCGCTGTTTCTCAGCTAGGCTGGGATCTACATGACTCTCCTGAAAGGATAAAAAGCAATTTTGAGTGAAATATTATTGGCACACCAATATCATAAGAGAATTAGATAGGAAAAGTGACATTACACCTACTTGTTCCAATATGTGTCTTCGCTCGAGTTCTTGTCGGTCCGGACGCCGCTGAATTTTTGCTTTCAGTAAATCTCCAGTCTTGGCCCTCTCAAGCTGCTTGCATTGCTCGAAATAGGCTGGAGGTGTTTTTAAAGCTGTAATAATATAACAGGGTTTAAATTGAGCTTAAGTTTTATAATTCTTCAAGGCGAACTACGAACTATATAGGTCAAACCTAAAACTTATAATAATAGGTTTTTTTAGAATAATAATTTGAGTTCTTTTTTTGTGGGATTACTAATCATTACTTCTAAAAGTTAACACTATGTATATTCCATTCGGACACCAAGTAAATCTCATTAAACGCATCGTTAAAGTAGTAAATAAAATAGTTTGATCCCACGCATGTGAGGTTTGCGAGCAGTGGGCGCGTCCCGTAACGCCCTGCAAGTGTCTTATATTAACTTGCTATTTCAATGTATACGCAAATATCAAAGCTAGTGAGTGTCAATCGAACGTGAACGGATATAAAGATAAAACATCACTTACGCGGCATGATGCCTTGCGCCACGAGCTGGTTGATCGGCCGCCTCATCATCAGCTTCACCTTCAAAGCTGCAAAACAAAAATCTGGATTAGACATTGTACGCAACTGCTAATAATGTAATTCGAGTTACCTAAACCTATTTTCCTTATAATTTTTCCTTGGGATCGCCAACAATTCCAACAAAATCAGACAAACATGACAGGGTGTATACAATTTGATAGGAACATAAACATAATACGATTTAATGCCGACGTTTGTCGGTTACCTTTTGCATACAACAATGGGCACTGATTGAATAGATGGCATATCGTCGTGAAGCATACAGTGTTATGACGTCAGGTGACGAACTTTGACGTAGCATGTCGCGTGTGAAGGCGACGCGCGATGTGATCAATACGTCGATCGATACACCAACATTATATCGATAAAGTTCGCAGGAGAGCGTAGGAGTGGAGCTATATTCTTGTTTGCGTGTAGACAAGCGGCGAGCAGCGAACGATGGGCGGACAACGCTGGCGCGACGCCAATATAAATAAACACTGCACAAGGAAACTAGTGTTATGCCGCGACCGTATTACAGACGAAACATTCACTACCACTGGGCCGAATATTGTGGGTTACTGGGCGTCTTTACCGCCATACCCACTCTATTTAGCATACTCGTACTTGCAATTATAGAAATTATATTTATGTCTGCGTCAACTTTTTTTCAAACCAATAAATTAATTTTCAGGTTTGGTGTAACATCAACAGTTCTCTAAACGTGAATCAAATCACTAAATCTTTTCAGCCAAGAGGAACATAACATTATTCTTAAAAAAAAATACTGCGAAGGCACGTATATTTTACCAGATATATTTTTTTATTTGTGAAATATTTAAAAAAAAAAAAGGGTTAAGAAATAGCTTACGCGGGATGCGCGCAGGTGCAGACTGCCAGACTATGCAAACTTGGCCGGAAGTACCGACAGCTTCGGCATACTAATGCAAACAACAGACGATCTGCGAGACGGGGCACTGCCCCTCGGATCTTGCAGACCTCATCACTAAATACTCGTTATGCCAAAAACAACCTATTATGAAATTAATTTGTGTTAAAAACTATCACTATCACTACATACTTATTTATTGAAGTTTATGCACAAGTAATAAAACCGTACAAAGGCGGACTTAATGCCTTGGGCATTTTCTACCAGTCTAAATTAGGATGATGCAAAGACATTACACAGTAGGTGCAAAACAGAAACAAAAATTAGAAAAGAAATTAAAAAAAGAATGAATATAAAAGAATGAATATATATACACCTAACATATAAGAATAAATACATACATATATATAAAGTTTTTTAAGATACACAAGAAAAACTATAACAACTTAGTTCTGAGACGAAGCTGGCTTCTTGCGAATGTGCTCGCAAGCTTTAATTTTGCATTTTGCTTTTATAGTCTGTTCGCGATAAACTTAAAATCTCCTGCACCGATTTTCATGCTGTTTTCACCAATGGATAGAGTGGTTCTCGAGGAAGGTTTTAGTATATAATTTGTCAAGTTTATGGCATCAACGCGGGCGAAGTCGCGGGCATCAGGTAGTTGAATATAAGTAAAACGAAATAAATCTGGAATGACCCCCATTGGCATAAAACGTGAAAAGAGATAGCTATTCAGTGGTTTAGCTTCCGCATCATAATTAATGTGCCCCCATTCACACGGGATGATCACTAATTGAAATTAATTAATTACTTTCTCTGTTACAGATTCCATGACTGGTAAAACTTTATGATTTCTTTTGTAATTTCTGCTGGAAATAGTTGTCTCCGTGGCGAAAAAGCTTGCTATTCCATGCTGTATAGAAAGTTTCATGGACGGCACATGAGAATAAGGCAGTTTAGCTACGTCTCGGGGCTGGGCATGCAGTTCTATCACCATCTCACCTGGTGGTAAGTGATAACGTGGTCGACAATAGTGCACGCTTTTATACAAGTAACCTTAACTCGAAGTCTGAATGTTCAATTCTTAACTAATCTGATATTCTCAGATTGCGGCAGAAATTCAGATGATAAATCTATACTTCTATGATAATATTATAACGCTGAAGAGTTTGTATATTTGTTTGAACGCGTTTATCTCAGGAACTACTGGTTGGAATCGAAAAATTATACTTGTGTTGGATAGTCCATTTATCGAGGAAGGTTATAAATATAAACTAAATTATGTGACGCAGACGAAGTTGCACGGGTGTGCTAGTAAAAAATAAAAGTATTTGGACTTACATTCTTTATGTTTCCCCATGGCCGGTTGCAGCGGGCTATCGTCGACGACCACCTTGGGAGGCGAGACGCGCGGCGAGCTGGGCGGCTCGCTAGCGCCGCTGCTGCCCGCCTGCCGTCCGGCCATCTCCTCCGCACCGGAACTACTGATCAATTTAGCACACGATTAACACAAACCACGCCATTATCCTTCCTTATAAATACAATATGATAATGCTAATACTTTAACCGATAAACGTTGCTTTCAAATCATTTGTCATTCATTACTCATCACCCTACGGGTGTGCTGTAACCTAAGCATTAGCAGGGTAGGTCATGGTGATAATTAACAAGTGGGGGTGCACCGGCAATATAGATTTCCTTACCTAAAGGTGTCGTCAGAAGGTGGCGTGGCGGGAGTGCGCGGCGGGGAAGCGGGCGAGACCGGCGAGGCCGCGCGGCTGCGCTCCCGGCGGTGCTGCGGCTTGAACCACTCCGGGTAGATAGCGCTCAGCGTCTCCACCAAGTCGTGGTCCAGTGTGACGCGCCAAGAAGCACGCCCTTCCGAACCCTCCGAGTCGCCGCCTCCGCCACACGATGAACGGCTCTCTGTTTACCAAATAATCTAAATGTTAAAAAGTTTCCCGAGGATGTGAAGTCAGTGAAGCCGCGTGGCGGTCGGCAGTTCGGCACACATAAACAGAGCAGGAAGTGTATGTGCTCTCAGCACGTAGGTCGTTGGGTGAGGTGAATTGGGCGAGGCGAACCAATGGAGCGCGCTGTGATCACGGTGCCCTCATTATTTCGGGTCCTTGAACGAGTTTATGCGCGTGAAGGTGCGTTACTTACTTTACTGCATTACTGCTGGGGAACGTTATTACGCCGTTTCAGTTTTATGATTACGTGAATAGGGTGAGAACAACATCGCTTTACTGCATTTGTTGTAAGTGCTTAGAAATTTTGTTTGGCATCTTGAATAATTGTGTTTTGCTAGTAAGTAGTTTAAATAACTGAAAACCATACCCACTTCGAAAAAAGATAAAATATGTATAGTAACGTAACATAAACCTGACAAAAAGTTTATATTCATTTTGTTTAAATAATGGGACTTCTATTGCTTAACTTTCAGTTTCAATCAAATAAATTGCCTGTAAGACGCATTAACAAAACTATAAAATAGGCCTTAAAATCAAGAAACAGCTAGGTATCTATCTGTATTATGCGTTTAGAGAACGTTTTAACTGTTACCATAGGCGAGGAAAGATGGATGTATTATGTAATGTTTAAAACTCTCATAAAGCTGGATATACGAGGGAAAGAAAATACGAGCTGAAAATAAAACATCTGTCTGTGAGTCACGCACAATATAAAACTAAAAGTAAGGTAAACAAATGCAGACTACAAAAAAACGTAAAATCAGTCTTCAATTTTGTAATGAATGCAGCAAACTCGAGATTATGACTTCATCCATGTAATAAGGAGAATTCACGTAAAATTATTAAGTTCACAGTCATTTACATTGTAGCCAAAGGTAATGTGCCGATTGCCAAGAAATAATTTACTATCTCACCATGTTAATACTAACAGATAAAGAGTGTAATAAATGTTATCATTTCGATAGCTAAACAACAGTAAATTAATAAGAGTGTAAATGCCTGTTACGCATTTTACGTCGGTGTTACAAAACACAATTTTGTAAACAATCTGGCGCACGTGCGCACTGATGATTCATTACGATTTTGGTGGAAACTATGAGGGCAAATGTACATGAGGCCATTGCCAATCGCAAATGGGGAACCATACTATGGAAAATAAAAAGCAACCTTTCTTGAATTCCTGTGCTTAATGTTTAAAACTGCAGCACACCCTGCCAAAACTATAACTCTTATTTTGGGCCAAATAGAAAATTACACTTGACATTTACTGAGACAAAATGGATGTTTAACACCGCGTTCGTAGTATGTATCAACAAGACAATGACAAATAATTAGTACGAGCATTCTCTGCACTCCCACATTCCAGCGTGTGTTCACGAATACCAACCGTGCTGGTTCTAGCACTTTCTGGGTATAATATTCTGTGATGGTAAAAATATATTATGCACATATTTATGACAATGTACGAGGCGGCGACGTGCCATGGTAGTCATCGCAGCTGATTTGTCTCGTGTCGGCGCTTCCCACGCGACGTTGTATCATAATTCAGTATCACACGACACTACTTGGTTACTTAGTCAATCGGTCATTCATTGGGTATCGTCATTCTGTTTCTAAAAAAGTTTTATTGCTTTTGTATGTGCGTATATTGACGTCTTTCCTTCATTATAAAAAGTTTGACTAATCTAACATCATACATCATTTTTAATTACAAGGGCTCCAGCTAAGAGAGATCTTGTTTAATGTCCTGGTATAAAACGAGCAGAAAGATGAAAAAAAAATCAAATACTCCGCCAGTTTCAGTAGACTAGATCATGGATTTATTTACTTGGAAAGATTTTTGTTTTTGATATAGGTCAAGGCTTGCTCCTTTGATGTGAGTGAGAGTTTTAAGTGGCTGAAAATTACGATGAAATAAATTGATCTAGTAGGCCGGCTGGTCGCACGCGTAATGCGCGTAGCGTAACGTAACACGTCAATCAAAATGACAGCGTGGATGCGCAGCCGCTGCAGACGTCCGCACGTCCGCTAGCGCATGCTCACGCACTCGTCGGCGGGCGTCCGCGTCGCAGCGAGTCTCAATTTGGTTTGCATCTGATTTATTGCCTTGCTCTGCACACTATTCAATCATTAAGAGTACTTTGTTTTGTCGCAAATGAACTGGTTTAACTTTTATCTACAACGACTACAACTCATTGGCACCCTTGTACTGCAATTTGTATGTGTATCGGGCTGTTATCAAAGCTATCAGATGTAATGAACGTCGAGTACGTTTGTTGAAATTATAGTTATCAAGATAATAAATGAAGATAAGCTGGAAGTGCTAAAGGCCGGAACACGGTGATAAGTCGACTACAGTAGAATGAATCACTTGTGTCTTAAAGACTAACATCCGTATCTATAGTCAAGTTAAAGTAATTACTTGGTCTTAATAATTACTTTTACATCGTGAGGAAACCGGCATGTCTTAGAACCAAAAAATCGAAGACATGTGGCATCTACCAATCCGCATTGGACCCGCGTGGTAGATCATAGCCCATTCCCTCTCAAAGAGAGGAGGCCTGTGTCCCAGCAGTGGGAACATTAATAGGCTGTTGATGATGACGATGATGATGAAGTAATTACTTATGCAAACATTTTTATGCAAAGGGCAAGAATTTAAACGAAGATAGAACCGTCAATGAAAGCAAAACTAAGAATTCTAACCTTTGATAGTTCTAACATCAAGGAATTACTAAACTTCAGCGAAAAAATCGTATCTTAAACAATGACTTTTACTCAAGTAATCACTATGACTTGTTTATAAATACGGGTGTTAATAAATCAGAGAATAAGAACACGCGACTTAATTCAGTATTATATGAAATAATAATTTAGTATAGGCAGAATATAGATTGGGGTACCCGTTTGAAACCCACAGTCTAGTAAAATTGAAAGTAATGTTTATGTAAATTAAGGTAGGTTCCGTATGGTACGTCATCGGAAGGTTGTCGAGGTGACGTCAGATTGCACACGGCCCTGGGTCGGCGTGGGCGCAAGCACCTGCCTCCACCCACAACAACTTGAATGACTACCATCGTCATTTCAAATTGACATTTCGTTCGACCAGCTAATAAGAATTAAAGCACTACCTGTCCACATCTCGTAGTCCTTGTTACTCACCGCAGAACATAATCCTAGATCTGGGCTTGGTTCTCAATGTCGCAATATTATGTAAGAACAGAGTATTGCATGGTAAGATTTTATCTTATTGCTTCGACTAAAACACTATATGGACAAAACAAACATCATTGTCATTTTCCATGATTCCGAGTGTCAATTTTTTTGACTGAGAAGTTCTTATAGTTAACATGTGCTTAATGATTCTATTTGTGATTAGAGATTCCATTAAAAAGTAGTGTTTAGACATTGATATAATAAAACCCTAGATGCACAGTCTCGAACAAAACAAACAGTCGAAGCTGTCGCCAAACACTCACCAATACACGCACTACTACATGTAGTTATCGTCACTATAAACATATTTATTTGGCAAATTCAACCTTACGCAGATTCCTTTTACAATGCAGTTATAAAAAGCAATATAAAAAGTATTTTTCGTACCACTTGCTCAAAAAATAGACATTCTATGCCACAAAAAGCGAACATAACAATAGTCATTTTTTAACCGACTTCCAAAAAAAGGAGGAGGTTATCAATTCGACTGTATTTTTTTTTTTTTTTTTTTTTTTTTTTTTTTTTTTTTTTATGTTTGTTCGCTCATAACTTGCGACTGGGTGAACTGATTTTCATGATTCTTTTTTCATTTGAAAGCTGGTGCTTCCCGTGTGGTCCCATTGTCACCATTTCAATATCTGATGATGGGATCTTGTAGAAATCGGGGGAACTCTTCAATAAATAACAGCAGATTAACCGCGATTGTTGCTATAGCATATCTAAGCATTGTTTACACCACCACACACCAATATAATATCACGCCTGTACTCACTACAAAGGTTATAAAAACTATTTTGTGAAAATCTGATGAAGAACTTCGGAGATATTCAACGGAACTCCTCAATAAATGATAACAAATGGACTGGGATTGCTGAAATCTCATATTGTCTGTCTATTGTTTACACCAGTCCTAACATAACATCACGCCGGTACGTTGTGAAGGGGTAAGCACATGTGAAACACTAAAAAGTGAAAAATAAAAACTTTTTTACAAAAAATAAAACCGACTTCGACAAAAAAAAACACTCAAAAGTGAAAAATAAACTTGAGAAGAAAAATCAGTTTCTGAAGTCGGTGACAAAAAAATGAAATCAAAGAAACAAAAGTCACCGACTTCAGAAACTGATTTTTCTTCTCAAGTTTATTTTTCACTTTTGAGTGTTTTTTTTTTGTCGAAGTCGGTTTTATTTTTTGTAAAAAAGTTTTTATTTTTAATCTGTTCAAAACAGGGAAAGAAAATTGTACTGAATTTCATTCATCCCCTAGGGGGAGAATGTGATTTAAATTTGGAATAGCTTAGGTACCGAAATTTATACTGAACTACATCTGTGTTTACACCATTGAGTTTGTAAAGCATCTTTTTGAAAAAAGAATACGCATTTAATAAGCAGTTATGATTATTAAATAAAATTACGAAAGCCGACGAGGCCGCATGAGCTTGATGCCTTTGCTTTTAAACGCAAGTTCCTCAGATGCAAGAACAGAGAAATACTCAAATCAACTCATCAACAATAAATGTACCAAACAAAAATGTAACTCTCTCTATCAATATTGGGCCAATGTTTCGAATGTTAACTTTTACTTTTGATTGTCATTATTTTTAATAAATGCTTATCTCATATTAATAATGTGTTAATTTTTTCGCAAATGGTACGAAAAGTAGAGTATTTTCCTCGGTGATAAAGCTGTCTTAGTCTTGGGTGAACTTAAATCTCTCGCTACACTCAGGACTCGTCTTAAATCCCTCGCTTCGCTCGTGATTTAAGTTTTAAACACCCTCGCTACGCTCGGGAGTAAACCTCGAGTCCTTCGTTACGCTCGCGATTTAAATCGTCACCCGCGACAGAAGACACTGCTTTATCCCCTTGGTTAATAATCTACTATTGTACACACGGCTACACATCAAGCTATACAAAACCAGTTAATCTTGGCCTCACTTTACTAGATCTTTTCGCACAATGAACGATCAGATTATACTGGTTTTGTATAGCTTGATGTGTAGCCGTGTGTACGACCGTGCAGAGACGCGAGCGACGCGAGACTATTTGAAATGAGTTCATTGTGAACTCATTTTAAGCGGACGGTTTTGAGACGCGGAGTGTGTATCTTGGGTTTTATTATATCAATGTGTTTAGACAGCTAGATACACGCGTTAACCTTTGTTTAGGAAAATGATTGAAGTAGGCACAAAACAAAGGACCTAATATTGAACCTTGTAGAACTCCAGCGGAGATTATTCAAGTTTGGAAGTCTGATTCAAAATCTATAGAAAAATTATGTTTAACTAAAATCAATGAATAATGTTATCAAGGCAAGGGTAACAGACTTATACAGAGACCTGATAATTTTATTAATTTGTAAAGTAAGTTCACATGCTAAAGAGTATCGATAGCCTTTTCACTATCAAATAGTACCATGCTGTTAATAAATTGGTAGTTACAGTCCGTCTTCGTGAAGCTCGTGTATTGAATAGTACAAAACGTACGTACTTATAGTAATTAATTAATCAGCTGTCACGTTTAAATTCACATCAAAAAGACAATTCTTGTTATTTCAGTGCTTTTCATTTAAGAGATCACTGTGATATTTAGCATTTATAAACCTAATTAACATTAATGCGTATGTTTACTGTGGAGCAATCATCACTTGTATATTCATATACCTACATAAAATGTTGGCTCATAGTGAGTGAACACGAATCATCGAGTTGCCCCAATGTCAGTCAACGACTCGCGAAGGGAATTCATGTATCGACTTAGGGAAGTCAATTGAAAGGGAATTCAGTGTGTCTAATTTTATTTTATCACGCTGTGAGTAATCAGTGCTGCTTTTTGCAGTGGAAAAATACTACAGGGCTACCGCTACAGGAATCCGTTACAGAAAGTCGAAAACTACATTACATCAGATTCCTCAATGTGGGTTTCAGTTAGTTTTGATAATAACAACATTAAAGTCATTTTGATCACGCAAGTGTAGGGCTATTAAATATACGCCCAAGCAAACAAGACACGAAAAGTAATAAAGATCACACACAGTAGCGTATCTATCACCTTGGTGGCAACCCACAGACACCGAGGAATACAGAGTAACCCATTGTTTTACACATCATCGCATAAACATTCGCGGTTAGTTGTTGACTTTTGTTGAAATGTATTACATCGCCTATCCATCCAAACAATGAATCACCGTCACCGTCGAGGTAAAAATATCGTTCAGTTTAATTGAGGTCCTAAACACAACAAACCTTGATGTATGTATATATATCAATAGACAAATGGTCTGTATGAGTTTTAATTTGATTTGAAATGGATCACATCATTGTTTTTTGCTGTTGCTACAAGTAGTTGCACACATACCGAGCTTTCTTGCACATTCCGTTTTTATATCGAAACCGGTCTGTTTCTTCTACGGTTTAACGCTGAAAATGTTTGCTATATGAGAATGGAAACACATACAGAGGATATTTTCGAAACATCGGCATCGTTAAGATGTTTGTAACATATTATTTTCACATTATATTTTAGTGAAAATCGTAGAAAAACAGAAAAACATAATCTTGTGGCATGGCGGACGACGGAACGGGGTCAGTCGCCACACTTCTCTGTCGCCGTCCGTTCGAGATGCGTCCCACAAATCATATTTAGCCTAGCACTATGGAGAATTGTGACTATTGCTGTTTGTCTTGGAATAGACGCGTTAATGAAAGCGGGCATCTGATACATGAACTGAGAGCGACCTATATTTTATTCCCGAAAAGATTTTTCTTTTAATTAAGCACTCGTCAAAATTAAAGAAAAACATCAATTCTATGAATTGATCTGATAATGCGTCATGCTCACATTAGAGTCTGTCCGTATTCTGTTTGTACAAATGAAAATTAAAACATTGAAAATCTTAAGCGGAAAATACGACGAAGGAATGCTAGAAGAAAATAGCTCACTATTGATAACTATGACGCGAGAACAAATTCCAGAATGTGAATTCTTTTTCCAAACATAGACACATAATATAAGAACTTATAGCTCCGCTGAAGGCAGAAACCATAGCGAGGCGATGACGTAAAAGGATGTTTTCAGCGAGTCGGCAACAGCGGCCGTCTGTTTATCGTCGGAGCACAGTTAGAGCTACACCCAGTCTGGGCCTATGCCGAACTGCAGCTGTAAAAACACACGAATTACACCACTTCTGTCGATCGCAATAAATGTACATAGAACGCCTGTTACGCAACTCACGGGCGCTCACAGAAATGGCTGACCAACAATGTATGCTTAATGACGTGAGCTTATAGGTAATACAATATATTATTTATGATAGAGCAATACCGTCGGTCATACTTTTTGGAATGTGTGTTATCTTGTGATCGACATGTGTGACCAAAGTAAGACATCAAACAGTATAAAAAACGCACGTAAAGTGCTTCGGAGACAATCTAAAAACTAGAAAAAACACCGGAGAGCTCATACTGATAGAGACAAGCACCTTTCTCGATTTGCTCGCCAGGGCGTTAAGGTCAATCAGGTGTTATTAGAAAACTTAATAAATTATATGTACATATAAATGCTTAGTCTAATCTATTATATTCTCATGACAGACAAATTAAAAAGAAAGTATGCCATTCAAGAAATTGTTTATCTAGTCAATGTAAGAAATGTGTAATTTTGGCACGTTTAGAAAGAACCCGTCTAAAACCGCACCTGTAACTATTAAACCTACATGATCTGTCAAGACATATTTTATTTTACAGGAAAATAGCAATAAAATCCTAATTCTAGTCGTCTTAACATAATGGCCGCGCGATTTCGCATTTAAACAAATCTAAATAAAAGTCAAGTTATATTAAAAAATAAATAGCTCTTACGCAATATGCATGATTGGAGTCATTTTAGTTTTTCGGGCAATATAAACATTTCCACACATACAATTAAATTTTTCGCCAAAATTTATTATTATACACATATTAATATATCACGTTATTATCGTGCGTCCGCGCAGTTTTTTACTCATCCTAGTAAATCATAATTTAAGACATACGGCGACATTACAACTTGCTATAAGCGCTGTGTCATATTTTAAATATTTTTTTGTACCTTAATGTACGGTGTAATGTTATTATTTTGGATTTGAATACTTCCTGTATTCAAATTATATTAAACCAGTGTTCAAATTATATATAAATCGGTGAATATAATATAATTGAGTAGTTTCCCTGATCCGTGCAATTTACAATCAATAGGAAAACGACTTTCCACATTATTTTTGCAACAGGACAAATAGGATGAGCTTCGATAGGTGTTTTAATTAATTGTAATAAGTTCTCTCTACTTATTTTATTAAAAATAATAAAGTAACGTAGTCTATTAAAATTAGTTAGAATGGAAATGTATAGCTTGATATTTATGTCTCTGTGTGTACTTTAGATTTATATGACATTTTTTTGTTGGCAGTTGGGACTTTCTTCTTCAATTAAATTGTCTCTTTTCTTATATTATTATCATGAATTTCCTGCACATGTTTTCAACAGTTCAAAATATATTTTTATCAGTGTCTTGCCCCTGAGATATAAACATTATTTTTCCCGGACATCAGTAGGTAAGGCTCATTTTAGCTTGTTTAGAATATTGAAGCAGATAAAATATAGAAGCAAAACGTGATTATGTATTTTCTAAAAATGTTAAGAGTCACTGACGCAAATCTCTACACATAAATTTTGTAAAAATATTTTGGTTCGTTCACAAGTGGCTCTTCTCTATTCTTTTTATTTATAAATACATAAGAAGCGAATAAGTATCAATCCCGGCACAAACTTCTGCGATCTCATACTTTTACTGTCGAGATAAATACGTGAATGAACTGACAAAGGGCGATAAAAGTTGTCGAGTCCCTGTAAACAGAACATTTTACGAATTGTATTTACAATAGTGACTTATTTACGTTTATATTGAAAGGGCATAAATCTACAAACTTTACGATTTAGAACCGTATACTTAATAAGAATCCCTAAATTCAGAGAACCCGCAACAACTACGTAAAGATGTTAACAATTTTATTTGTAACTGAAACATAACAGCTGTTTATGTTTAGTATCAGGGTTGCCACCTCACATTACGTACGAACATAATTTTTTTTTATGTTCAAAGCAATCATTAATTTTCTTGCACGAGATTCAAAAACAAATCCCAATAAAATATATTTTAACAAGCTCACGGGTTCGGCAAAGCAAAGATAAAATCATAACAGAGCTTTTAAGCCAGCATCGTTAATCGCAACCTTGGCGACGCGCGGCCCTGGTATACACCGACACTATCACGTCTGCTGATTAATCAGAATTTATAGATATTGGCAAGTGAGCGGAACTCACGAGACAATTAACTGTAACACTTGTTAAATTATCTCACGGAGACAGTAGGAAATAACTTTCGTTGGCAACGTTGTATCTTCAGCCACAATATGGCTGCTACTGTTGAGGAATAAAGTGCCAAATAAAACACGTTTAACAACATGCATAATATTAATGTAAATTGTTTTGTCTCAAATACTCACGTACGCCTGCTGCTGTTACATAATATCAGATAAATAAATATTAACACAGATGGAGGAAAATAATTAATTCGTGTTTTTATGGCCCAGTAACAAAACTGAACTAAATGTTCGAAACCCAAAAGTGCTGTTTTGTGTTGCACATAAACAAAATCCTTCTGCCAAACAATCCGTTCAGCATTCACAGTATTTAACAACCCAAAGCATGGCGAAGTTCATGATTTATGATCGCTCCACCAATCTCGCAAAAGAATTTAAAACTGTTGTGGTATTGATTTAGCCGGAGATATTTGTTGCTAGAAGCTTTACAAATATGCATACTTGACACTTATGATGAAGGTTTTTCAACTCCGTAATTACGTTTTTTGATCTAGAGCGTTAGCTATTATTTGATGATCAAATCTTAATAGTTCTTTTCACAAATTAACGGTACATAAGACACTGATAAACAGCTAATAAATTCCAACAAATCGTACAGGTGGCGTTTGTGGCGCGGTGTGTGGTTCGAAGTCGCACGTGACGACTCTGACGACCCCCATTCATCCGTCATGTTCAACGTGCGATACGACTCTGCCCGCTCTGGCACCGTGCCGCGTGACGAGATCACACCACAATTGTTGGAAATCGTGCTATTCTTACAAAAAATTCACATGTTTACTCCATCTAACATGCCGATCGACAACTATTTGTTATGGCCACGCCATCGCCAGAGTCAATACCGTGTACCAATCATATGCCGTGACAAACGTCGATTGGGAACACAACATATTTCGTTTGATTGTAAGATATTTGACAAAATGTGTATGAGCGTAGTAGGCGGATGTTAATACACAGAGTTCTGACAATATTCACGACGGGCTAGTCGGCCACGCGAATAACAAACGAGCAAAGCGAGCACTGTTTTAGGTCAACGTTGAACAAATACCAAACGGGTCGGTCGGGCGCTTCCGTGGTCTATTTCTGAACTGCATCTAAACGATGAGGACTGTGCTGGCGTTTCTGTCGCGACTTTCGCGACGTATGCAGCACACTCACTCTCCAACCATGAGCAGGGTTTATTGTGCAGTCCCACTTTATGGATGTACCTGTACGCCGCTGACTGATTTACGATCAATATTTATTTAAAAGGTACCTTAAAAGTAATCGTGTTCTGACTCGAGAATAAGTAGGCTACTCAAATTTTATTACATAATTATCTTTGTTTTATTGGCTTGTGTTAGTTGATTTCCGTTGCGATAACCCGAGTCATTATTATTATGTCATGTATGGATCGGACATGAAGGGTTGGAATTGGATTCAGTACAGATTGCGGAAGTGATCATTCGTATCTATTTCGCGGAGCGGGCCAGGCGGCCCGATTGCGTGGTCGTCGTCTCCACTTCTATAATCTAAATAAGGAGCAAAAGTTCAACGGCCCGTCTCGGCAGACTAGGAAGAAACCGACAAAAGTCACCATGCTATTATACATCACAATTTTGACCACTTTTTTATGGACAATCCATGCTGTCCCATGATCCGGGGGTGCAATCTATTACTACTATTTTCACCAAGAAACTAAAAATATAATTTCATAGGCAATAATGAATCATTCTTGATCAATTGTGGACAAGCTCTTTAATAAGTTTTATGAATTGCAGATGAAATCCCAAGAGGTTAAATTAATTTCTTCTAGTTCTACATGATCAGCTCAACTTCATCAATATAATCATGATGCACTGAAATTGATTCTTTTGCACGCAACTTAATAAACCTTTAGTTTTAATGGTATTGCTACTATTGCTAGTATGTCGTCGTCATCTTTGATGGCAGATTAATGATTTTAATACAATCTTAAGCTTATGCGTTATGCATGTTTAAATCCACGCATCAAGAGTTACGGGAATTTACGAATCACAAATCATAACCATAAATAAATGTGAAGTCAGTTTTAATAATGTAATTAGAAACATTTAAAATAACCAGTTTGTCATGGTTTGTAATTAAAAAACTAGGTCATTATACCTGAACTGAAGTCACCTGTGTCGTTTACAAGTGCTAGTTATTTCATAAGAAAATAGACTCAAAAGTCAAATGTCTCGAAGCTCCACTTTCCTCTGCGTGTGAAAATGGCGACGCTTATGACGTCGCGCTTTGGCAAGCGCTAAAGCGTGAGACAGGAATTGCGTAAAGGTGTCGTGAACACTTCATTCGAACTGTCTCTGCTTTTCACGACAACGAAAGTCCAGAAATACCATTAGCGTCCGTCAACAACAACCAAAATACTTTGGTATGTTCAAAATATTCGCTAATGCTTGATTGCTAATTACTTCAGTACAAAAATTTGCTCAAAAGTCAATCCACATCTAGTTATTTCGATGTATGTCGGAAGCACATTTCAGTCATTAATGAACAATCCCACTAACGAAATAAACCTAAAATTAATTATCATTACTTCCTCTGCAAACGTTAGAAAACATTTTGAACTTTAATATGTTAGGTACTGTTAACTATGTTAAACCGCGATGACGCAGTGAACCAACATACGTTTATTTAAAGATATAAAAAGCTAGAGAATTTGTGTTTTGCTATTAAAATAATTGCTTTGTCTAGCTAGATCAATGGAAAAGTTTAAATATATAAAACAATAAAGAGATTTGTGCTATGTTGCACAGTAGCGAGGGAAGGCGACAAGGAGTACGACAGAATTATCGAACTAATCTACGAAACCTAAACGTGGAAAAAATCTTGGACTCACTCCAAGCAGCTGATTGATGAGGATGGTCATTTCGTACACGGCCAATCCCGAGATTTTTCTTATTATTTAGCAAAGTAGTGGACTAGTCTATTTCTGTGAGCGAAAAACAAGCCGCCCGCAAAATATGCCGTCGATTTAATAAAAAAACTAACTATTGAATTTGTTTTAGTAATATTAAATATGCATGTATTTGTCGTAGTATTTCGTTCTCTAAGACACATCTGACATAAACAAATACCTTTTACTATCGGTCGTTACTTTGTTTTGATTTCCTCGAGGGACTAGTAGTGCCACAGAACTACTGGAAAATATGCAGGGTTGCTTTCTCACGATAGTTAATGCGACTTTATTTTGTTTACGAGCGTTTACATGCCGATTAAACACGATTTTTCAAGTAATTTTTAGCCATTCGTTACTAATAAATCAGACATTTGTTCACTGCTATTCACTAATTTTAATTGGACAATTAAGTGCAGATTTACGTTCCTCTTGGCGAGGAGTTGTGGACCACCATGTTATACAAGAAAACTGAAATAGTCTTAACTATACACACATCACAATCGTTTTAATTTTAAATGTGCAAATGGGTTTGAGTAGTAAACATTGTTGTTCAATGCCGAAAGTCCCGCGGGCAAAACCGTGGGTAAAAGTTAGTAATAATAAAACGAAACCAGCACGCGAAGCGGAGCAACAGCCTCAGCATAAGACGGCTAACGGAACCGCAGCTGCATGCAACACTGCCTTTGATGCAGACTCATGAAGAATTATGCTAATTGATATAATAATTTCATATTTTATTAAACAAGACTAACAAATTAGAGGAGCTCCTGTATAATCTAGCATGGGTGACATCTAGACACGACCTGATTACGAGCATACATTTGACAGCACCAAGTCATCGCACTGGAAGACCGTGGCCTACTAACATCACATGTGTTAGCAATTTCCATTAGTTCTAAGGAAAATACTTAGCGAAGACGTCACGGAAGTCGATAAAACTGTACCGCAAGATAATGATTACTGAAGTAAAAATGCTGGTTTTCGCCGATGTGCAAGCGTGGGTGAGCCGAATGCGCTTAGCGACCAGATAAATAAAACGCTCTACATTTTACACAGCTCCGCGGATATAATTCGATTCACGATAATAGAATTAATAACAGCTGTTTTCTTAAGAAATAGCGCAGGAATCTGTTGAAGTACAATGGCTTTTATGTACTGCCTTGACAATTATCCACTAGAGACCCACTGTTTTACTCTTCTCTAAACCACCTGTGCCGTATGCCATATGAAATGGATAAGCCCAGTGGTTTCGGCCCCGACATACGAACAGTAGGTCGTGGGTTCGAACCCAGGCAGGCATTACTTTGTGTAATTTATTTCATCACCGCTGCTCTCAAAACGGTGAAGGAAAACATCGTGAGGAAACATGTCTTAGAACCAAAAATTCGAAGACATGTGACAGCTGCCAATCCGCACTGGGCCCGCGTGGTGGATTATAAGCCCATCCCTCTCCTAGAGAGGAGGCCTGAGTCCCTGCAGTGGGAACATTATAGGCTGATGATGATGATGATGCAAGCTGTAGATGGACCGTTAACGAAGTGTCAACCAACATCAATGTACATCAAACTAAGTAACGCATAAACATTGTGCTGATTGATAAATTGCACACAGACCTGTGTGCAATTTATCAATGGAGTTATTTAAAAGAAATGGAACTATGACCTCTCCAATATCTCCGTAACTAGGGTTCCAGCTCCAGGTGTGGCCCAAAAATGATCGCAATGACAGAGGACAATGCCTTAAGGTCTCGTTAAAGGTCATTTTACATTAATTATGAACCTGTTTTAAGGTCAAATACCAAAAAAACTACGAGAGGAGCCAGAAGACTTCGAACTTCTTGTTTCAAAAGTCAGGAGACTTCAACACATTGGACAGAGATATCAAGCAGTACATAACAACGAAATCAAGGCAAACTCCGACAAAGATAAAGAGCTTAAGAAGCCGGGGTAAGAAGCTCGCAATTGCAATTCGAGGCGAGCATAAAAATCGAACGATACATTGCTATCTCTATCTGACTTGTCGCGGCGCAGCGCGCAGCTGTGTGCGTGCGTGTAGTAGGTACCTATGTTTGTAGCGAATCATTCATAATGACTGTTAACCATTTCATTGTAATAATTTTGTTCAATATTTGGTTTATTTTTGTTAACTAATTTGGGGAATCGTTAGTGAACGCACAAACCCGCAATGCGTTTTTTGGAGATTACTCTACAATGGCTACATTAGAAGATTTTAGGACATTATCTAAAATCTAATAAAATAAAACGTCTACCTATATTTAAATCTCTAGATTATAGAGATATTTTTTTTATATAGATATAAAAATAGACGTTTTATTACCACCACCGCAAAGCGAAACAACCTGAACCCTATTCCCAAAGACTCAGCGGCTTGTCAGTGTCGACTACGGTTTGTCTTTAGTAGATTTTCAACTTTACAAATAGGATAATGCAATACAGCATAATGAGCTACCTTGGTCATTACTCTCGAGGGTAAAATACCTACAGTCCGAGCCTAAGCCGGAAGTGTAATGGATAGGAATGCGAATGCCTATCTTAGGCTAAGTTCACATGACCGCGCGGCATCGTGCGTCTCCGTGCTGTGGAAGCATTCACATGATAGCATTTATGTACGCGCGGCAGTCTAGCATCAAAATGGTCACGGTTTGACACCATACCTACCACACCAGATTGTCTCTCCACCGCATCAGTGATCGATGCTCAACCGTGAACATCTGAACGGGTCGATTTAAGTTTGTAAAACTTTTTTTTTTCTTTCTTTTTTAATAGACGGTAAACACTGATTATTTTGATTTTGTCCCCGAGCGGTCATCTGAACTTAGCCTTACACGCGCTTAGTGGGTATTATTTGTTACCAGTAGCTAAACGTGTCCGCTTGTCACTACGTACCTATTATGTATGTATGTAGTGTACCTACAGACGCTAGCACATCAATCTAACCTAATTTATTTTCTTACTTTTGCATTATAAATCCATTTTTGTAATGTGTACAGCACTGATTAAAGTCAACTAGATAAAAAGTAGATAGGTAAGTTGTAGATCAGATAGGTACTTACTGTGAGATACCTACTGTATCCCAACGTTCGTGGTCCATAACTAAAGTGACCATACGTCCCGTTTTGAACGGGACTGTCCCTTTTCTCGATCATCTGTCCCGTTGTCCCCAAACAAAGCTCTGGGACACAAACAGTCCCGTTTTCCGAAACTGCGTGAAATTTTTAAAACTATAAAACTCGTCAGACGCAACTGTGGTAGACGTGGTAGACCACGTCGCAAGGGCCGACGCCTGTCGGGACTGCGTGTTGTTCGAAAGAGATACCGCGGCCTCGCATACAAAGGGCTAGAGAACATTTGTGTGATTTTTTAGGGTTCCGTAGTCAACTAGGAAGTAGGAACCCTTATAGTTTCGCCATGTCTGTCTGTCCGTCCGTCCGTCCGTCTGTCCGTCCTCGCTTAATCTCTGTGACCGTTAGCAATCACGCCGACAAAGTGGTAAAATAAAATTTGGAAAAAAAGTTTTATTAGGATAGCCCCAATATAAATGTAAAGTGGGAAGTGATTTTTTTTAAATTTCAACCCTAACGTGTGATATATTGTTGGAAAGGTATTTAAAAATGAATAGGGGGGTTTACTAAAATCATTTTTTGATAATTTCAATAATTTCGGAAATAATCGCTCCAAAAGTAAAAAACAAACCCCTCTAACTTTTTTATTTTTTTATTTTATTTATTTATATTTTTGAACCATAAGTTTAGAAAATATGAAAAAAATCTGAAAAGTAGAAATGTATAAGGACTTTCTAGGAAAATCATTTTGAACTTAGATGGAAACAACAGATGGAAAAAGCAGTTAACCAATATAATTTGGTCCCTGAATCGTATGAGCGCCTATACAATCCAGAGGTCAAGCTTCATTGGCCCGTTGAAGAAATTGTATAAATTACTAGCTGATGCCCGCGACTTCGCCCGTGTGGATACTGTAAAAACAATCCTTGATGCGGATTATATATACATTTTTTTATTTGCCCCACACTAGGAATTTCTCCTGTATCGTGGGTGCGTTCACAAACATTTAAACTCACATACACATATACCCAGACCCGGAACAACTATCTGTAGGTCTTACAAATATTTGTTCCGTGCGGGGATCGAACCCGCGACACGCAGCGCGGCATTCCATTGCTTGAGCCACTGCGCTAACCGTGCCGTCAAAGTAAATATCATTCTAAAATTTCAGCTCGACCGGTGCAGAACTTTTTGAGTTTTTGAAGCGTACACAAACCAACATAAGATTTTTATATAAATAGATTAGCATACCGTTTTGGTATGGAACCCTTCATGTGCGAGTCCGACTTGCACTTGGCCAGTTTTTTTTCAGTAGAAGACTGACAGCGGGTGCCGATCCGCCTAGAGCGGGAGGAGTAATTTTATGATTTCTCAAATTCCAAAAAAAAACGACCTACCTAACTGGACCGTTTGTATAAGGTAGACATTTATCGTCTACAACTTCGAGTGTAGAGTCCCTGATCTTGAGAGGAGAGGGTGTTACATAGGCATTTAACGTGGCCTTGGTTTTTGCTAAAGTAACTGTCAATATAGGTGTATAAATCCATGTCCCGTTCTGAGTTAAAAAAATAATGGTCAGTTTATCCATAACTTCACTCAAACCAAATCGTGAAAAAATCTAAGCCCGTAAACAAAGCAAAAGTCGTAATAATGTAGGTTCCACAATACCAAGTCACAAGGCAAATCATTATCCAAGTCCGTAGCAGAGGTCAATAGTGTCAGAATAATTTATTACAAAACAATTTCGCAAACAATAACGCACGCGCAAGTCAAGTCAAGTAATTATGTAACACTGACAACCCCTACTACCCCGGAGCGGAGGCCAGCGCGCGGGCGCCGGGCGGCGCGCGGCGGCGTGGTCATTCATACGAAAACGGTACGCTAGTGTGAGTTTCTGCGATCACGTCTACGACCAGTGCGTACACGCACACAAACGCAGCCCATGCTTGATGCGACAGCGCTACTGCCGTTCCAGATTTGTGATAAATTTGATTGTGTTCCGTAATACCAAAAATTATGAATGAAAACTTGATATTTTTCCGATTTTTTTTTGATAATCTGCTACTAGACAATATAAGCTATGTTCCTATTACAATAACATTACGAATATTAATGTTTTTAATACAGAATAATTAAGTTGAAAACATGCTATTAGCGGTGTTAAAATGTGCGAAATGCAATTCGCTTGCATTTCGAAAATAGTGATTTTTTTTAAAAAAAAGTTTAATAGGAACCTAGATAAATATCGTCTGTATCCGAATAACATAATTTTAAGTTGGTAATATGTTCGTATCGCGAATGATTTTGGTATTACGTTTGTATGGAGAAATGTCCGTACACCGTCCCCTTAAGATTGCTTGGAAAGATTAGACCACAACATTACATACGGACGGCTTGAGCCCAGCAGTGGGTCAGTCAGTATGTTGTCGGATTCATAAAAATAATAGAAGTCGGAAGAATGAGTGAACATGCTATGCTTCCGGATCAGTTCAAGAACCATGCTGTTAATTTCAAATTTACCGTATTAAGATAGCTGAAAGCTTTCGGCAATATACATTTGGAAGTAATGTAAAAAGATTGCTTATACTTCTGAAGAAAAACCCACAAATTGTAAAGCAGAGTAGGATTATTTTATCAATTTCGTCAACAAACAACATACGTGAATTAGAACGTAGAATTCTAAGAGAAGTTCCGCGCTCGGGTGAAGACTGTCATTTGTACACCTGTCACGTAAATTAGTTCCTAACAATTTAAGGCACTGAAGAATTCTGCTTGCCTGTATATTTATTATACAGTCGAAGATGTATTAGTTATTTAGCAAGATTGTTAAATATATTAGAAAAGTTCTACGTTCTTTCAGCAACGGAATTTCTATTTGTCACGTTTGCTTTTCCGGACGCGTAAGTCGCGTGGTTCGGAAGCTAATTTAACTGTTTGTTCAAATGTTTTAAATGCAAGACATACCCCTTTCAACAACGTAGATAGCGTTTTAACGAGTACAACCAGTCGCGTCATACTGTCCTCAGACTTACCGAGATATTGTGCCAAGCATTTAGATGTTTCAGAAAGAAGGAACGTGAAGGTTAATTACCTGAAAAAATAAAATAAACAATTAGTACTTGCGTACTGCTACGGCCTAAATAATACCAACTAAAACTGCACGGAAACACAATGAAAACATTCCTTACACAAATACGTTCAAAATGTGAACTCGCGCAAATTGCCAATAACTACTGGAGCGCCTAATAGGTACCTAGATTGAACACAAAGTAAACTGTTTTTATTCTGAGCTTTCTGCACTCAACAGATTTAGCTATAGAAAATTGTCTACAGTGAATTCCGTGGCAAAAGAAAATATGTAAAACGTTCACTTTTATGATTTTAGTATCGATAAATTTTAAATAGAGCTAATCTCGACATGTTTTTCTCAATTCTTTTCGGCTGTGAATCAAAAGTAATGCCACTTCTTTTCAGGGGCTCGGTCCTAAATCTAGATTGCCTGGTGATTACGGAATCACGGGCACATCCACGGCTACAAAAACCAATATGGTATAACAGGAATGTTTTGGTGGAGAAAGATTCACAGACGGATTAGGAATGCTAATTCTAAAAATAATCATAAGTAGGCATCACGATGCGTTGGCAAAAGTTTAAACGTTTCGCTGGCGCTTGAATACGATTGTCAGAAAGCAGTAGGTACAGTAATTGGGGAGCACGCAAATAGACAAAACTTCGTAAACAAGTTTGACAGCATCGCCTGATACGACCCACCTACGCTCCAACCGTCTGCACGGTCGAAACCCTAAAGAAAACAATATTATGTGTCCGACCATACTACGAAATGTTGTAAAAGTTAACGGGAGGAAATGTTATGTGTTTTGATTCCAGGACTAGACGTTTATTTGTTCGCATCGTGCGCAACTATGTTACATTACAATTCATGAAGGTGTGAATTATGATGAGGCGATAAAAAAGTCTTTAATACATGAAATATTAGTTTTTCTAATCATTTCAATAACGAGTGATTTATAAAGCCATCACAACACACTCATCAAAACGGAAAATACCGCAATATATAGGTACAGTTGGGCAGATATAGTCAACGAGTTGCAGGTATGAATTTACCTGCACCGGTTTTATAGGTCAGGCGGCTGAAGTTCGTTAATCTCTGAACTGACATTATTTTAGCCGACGGCGGGCTACGAGCAGAGCGTATCGACAAGCCAAAAGGATCGCTCATTCTGGCGGTGTACCAAGGAACGTGAACACCGGTCTTACTAATGTACATTTCGAGACCCAAGTTGGCATTTTGTGCTGTAACCGACTCAATTCAACTCTTTAGTACAGAACTACAGTTAAAGACGAAAGGTGTAGTGAACTTCCTACGTTCGATACTCGTGTCTTGGATAATATCACTAATATGATCAGTTATATTTTATGCATATAGAACATTTCTCCGAATTCAAGGATTTCAATACTTAATATTTAATATTGATCGTTCCATCAAATCAATGTCACATACAAGCCATCTTTGGCCCCTAAAATAACGAACCAAAAACTTATTTTAAAGAACAGACTATGCCTTAAAACATAAAATAAAGCAACTACAAACATTGCAATGACCCTGTTAAAATTTACATATTTGAAATGAACCAGTAAATAGATTAACATTTATTCGCCGTTAATCAACATCATACATGTTACGAAGATGAAACAGCTTTCTTATTTAGCGTCGTAATATTATAGAAACGCACTGCCAATAATTTATAATTTCTCTACAACAGTTGTTGTAATTAGGTCATATTTGAAAACTATTAGCGCAGAACCGGACGCTGTGGCACTTGAAAGAAAATCCAAAGCAGCGGATTAGATATTTTTGACTAAAAGCAAGAATCCACAATTTGGTTGAAGCTTCGAATTTCAACCAAATTGTGGATTCTTGCTTTTAGTCAAAATATCTAATACAATTTAACAGGGTCTCGTAGCAAAGTATAAAAACTAAATGGAACGTATATTTGTTGTTAATAGATGCCAACCTCTATCCTGGCTGTTAGTCTGATATGATGATGCGGACAGTCTTCCTCGTCCCTCTCCTCCACTTCGCTCTATCTTCGACATCTGTGTTAAAAACGTGCTTCGTCAGCATGATTTATGGACATACACACTACTTACAACACTTGATTTTAAGGGGTTCTTATAAAAAATATATATTAAGTGCTAGATTCTAAGTAAACTAACTACGAAATTTTCTATTCTACGTATACAGAACAGAGTAACCAAAAATATAAATCTCAACTAATGGCACGTACATAATAAAAAAATAATAGAAATATACCACAAAAATATGCAATAAATAAAAGACTACATTGATCTCGGGACCAATGCGTGTGTGACACGTGCGTAGCAATACCTCATGTTTACTTTATTTAATGAGCAGCTTTGATTTTCAGTCAATAGGTACATAATAGCAACTACACTGGTCAGCAAATAAACCGAGCCACCCGCTACCTAGGAACTCTGATTCGATTTTCTCAAAAAGTATAAAACTTACAACTATCAAAGTTATACCTACAAAAAGTGCGTTTCATGGTGATTAAAATGACTAAAAATTAATTCGAAAGTACCGTCAACTCACATTGTAATCACGCAACAAACACAATGCTAACGATTTGCTCTGTTTTCACCAGAGTTTGAAATTAGCGTTCTTTTTCTCTACAATGAGGGTAGTCGGATATTTCTTATCATTTCTTTAGTTTTTGTCAATCGTTTGCTCAGACGCGTGTGTTTTTGCTACTTTTTTTTTTCGATTAATAATGGATACAACACCTCAGGAAGCAGCTCAAGCTGTAGCATTACTTCAAGCAGGCATTGCGCAACGTGAAGTCGCTCGAAGGCTTCGAATCAGCAGATCTTCGGTGCAACGAGTTTACAGACGATACCTAGAGACTGGAGCATTCGATCGCTGTCCAGGTACGGGCAGACCTAGGGCTACATCAGCAGCAGATGATCGTTATATCCACCTTACTGTTCTGCGAAATCGCCACCTCAACGCAGTTCAAGTCCAACAAAGTCTGCGTGACGAACGCCAAGTGGTCATAAGTTCAGATACCGTCAGAAGGAGACTTGCTGAACGGAACCTGACCCCAAAAAGAGCTGCAACAGGCCCAGCATTAACGGTAGCACACCGTCGAGCACGACTTGAATTTGCTCGAGAGCATAGGGATTGGACATTAGAGCAGTGGAGTAATGTACTCTTCACTGATGAGACCAGGGTGAGTCTACATGGAAGTGATCGACGTCAGAGAGTATATCGTCGCCCTGGAGAACGTTATTCTCAGTGTTGCATCGAGGAAACTGTTGCTTATGGAGGAGGATCTGTAATGGTCTGGGGCGGCATCTCGTTAACAGCACATACAGCGTTAGTTTTCATCGAACCGACGGGCCGTACACGTGGACTGACTTCTCATCGCTACATTACTGAAATCCTCGCAGACCATGTGGTACCTTACGCAGGATATATCGGACAGGATATGCAATAGGGGATCGGACTGGGGCAAAATAATATGATTCTGTTTAGTCCGTAAGTTAGATTATCGAAAAATATTGATTACGTGTTTTTTGTTTTATCAAATCAATAAAAAATGACGAAGATAAAACGCGTTAAAGATCTTGGAGTGGGGCTTGAATCGTCACTTGTGTCGTCAAAATGTACTTTCATATGACGTCACACGAGTTTTCGAAGCACTGTATCGTCTTCATTTTAAGTTTACGTGAAAAAAGAAAAAATACGTGTCCAATAATTTTTGGAAATCTATCTGACGGACTAATTCGTTTTTTTTTGTCCGATCCCCTATTGATGCATGATAATGCACGGCCTCATGTTGCTCATGTGGTGACCCAGTATCTACGCGACGTCAGCATTCGTACGATGGACTGGCCAGCTCGAAGCCCGGACTTGAATCCGATAGAACACTTATGGGATGAACTGAAACGTCGGGTTCGAGCCCGGGTACCTGCTCCAACAAGGCTTCCAGAGCTGCGAATCGCAATTGAAGAGGAGTGGAATACAATTCCTCAAGATTTTATCGTCAGGCTCGTAAGGTCGATGAATACAAGGATGCTGGCAGTTATCCGAGCAAAAACTTTTTTTTTTATTTTATCTTTGTTTTTGGCTTTAATTTTTTTTTTCACTTTGTCATTACTAACGATTGTCACGACTGGAAAACGACTCTTCTTTGTAAAATCCTTAATAAACACTGAAATATTGATTAAACCCAATGAGTTTCCTTTCATTTTAATCACCATGAAACGCACTTTCTGTAGGTACAACTTTGATAATTGTAGGTTTTTTAGTTTTTGAGAAAATCGAATTAGAGTGCCTAGGTAGCGGGTGGCTCGGTTTATTTGCTGTCCAGTGTAGATTAAGGGCAGAAGACGATGGAACTGACATCGGAGGCCATTTTGTAGACGTCAAACGTTAAAGGAAAGGTAAAGCGTGACGATGACATAATTTAAGCAGGGATGGCCAAATAATTAGAGTGGAATTCTTAAAATTAAATCTACCATGCATGAATGAAAATGTCGATGTAAAGAAACAAATAAGTAAAGCTTTCTTTAATTTAAAAGGCAGGAGATGGAGCATTATTTTTTGCTACGGTTCACTTATTCTATAAAAATAGCGTTCTTGAACGTTATATACTAAGCATGAGGTTCTGAGTTCTATCCCAGGTTCAAATTCTGAAGTTGAGCCTCATTGGTGGCAACAAGCTCACATGACATTTATTGTGGAACAGGCGTGACGATTTGTTAAAACATGAGCAAAGTCATTGATGTATTAAAAGCGGAGTAAAGTCGTGGTTTGGGGAATCAGTTTAATTTGTTACAATCAAAACTTGAATAACCCTCCTTTTGAGCTTCGCCGCAGTCGGGTAATAAACAGCTGTACGTGGCTTTCGATATGGCGGAATATTTTTTTTTCTCGCATTTTAGCTGATTTTTAATTGCATAGTCAATCATCAAAATCATTCCGCCGGAAAACGCTGCCGTAACGGCCTTATTTCAGAAATGATCACTAGCAGTTGTTATGGAATCTGATTCTCTGAATACTCTAAATCAAAACGGTCTCCTAACATAAATTCTAACTATCACAAGATAATTGTCAAATGTATTGGTCATAAATCCATATTAATCATCGTGCCTAATGGCACATGGTGAAAACTATTCCAATTAAATAATTATTTCGCCAAGTGTATGGCCTGTATTTCCATCGACGGGACGCATCGAAAAAGACGTTGCGAAATTCACGTCAGCAAGCGCCAAGCGCACCCAGGCGGGACTGCCTCAGAGGATGACGCCCCCAGATGACACCGTATAGACAGAAATAAATCTGCAAGCTAAACAAACCTGGCATTTCCGGCGAACACGTGTGCACTGACACAATTACATTTATTTCCCTAAATTGCATTCCGGTTACAAAGCTTACAACACGTACCGCTCGCTCTGGCACAGGGCGGCCTGGTGGTCAGAGCGACGAAATTTCACTTTTGGCGACGATGCGCGATGTGCCATGAATGGGCGCGATATTGCGTAACTTGGCTTGGTCTTCGCTCCTGACTCATTTGTACGGAATTAACATATGTGCAGTTGACTGGAGCCCCCGCAGCTGCAGTAAATAAATCATTTATGCAAATATTTGAGTTCTCCATTTTTCAGGAAAAAATACTTTTTTGTTGCCAATATTTAAAATGCAATAGGAAACTCAATATTTACGTAACATGCTAACTGTCATTGGAAAACGGATTGGCAACAATTTATCTACTTCTACATAAATTATATTACTATGCATGAATTATAGCCAAAACGGCGTGACGACCGATATACATGTTTGCCAAAATGAGGATTATTATTGACGCTGCGGCTAGCTGGCATGCCAGAGAGATGCGAAAACCATTTTTGGTTAAGAAAAGAATCACGTGTCTTTCAATGTTTTAATTCAAACATCACAGGATGAATAAATATCAGGTAATATATTGTTCTTACTTTGGAATGGCCTTATGTTCCGGCTATAATAATGGATCGGCAACAAAACAAAACATAAACATTGTATAAAACTGTTATTTTAATCGCCGTCCATGGTTGATTACAGAACATTACAAAAGAGAATCACGTTACATAATTCCTTAAAATAAAGTAAGAAGTAGATAATACACTAACTGTACCAGATATATTTGAAATAGATTGAATGCACTGATTCACAGAGCAATAAGCGAGCATCTAATATGTATGTATTTAGAAATATATAAGTATGTTTATCAGTTGTCTAGTACCCATAACACAAGCTCTGCTTAGCTTGGGACTAGATGGCGTTGTGTGATAGTTGTGGAATATTATTATTATTATTATCTTTTCTCTTGCATTTTCAAACATTGACGTCAAAATTGGTTGCAAACTACTTCCAGCGCATAACACGTCAATGAAGAAGTCCAAACAAATCCAGTGTACAACACCTGAGATGGAATGCGATTCTACAGTTTACATACAGATAATATCAACAGGAACTTCTTACGTCAGAAAATTGGAATTTAATGGAAAAGTTACATCAATTTACAGAATTTTGTTAGTGAAAAAGGCTGAAGCGGAGTCCGGACTTCGGATCAAATATAAACATTTATTTACGAAAGACGTACATATGCACAGGAAAATAACGGGCACTTAGTCACGAATCATAAAACTTTTGGTTAAACAAAAATTCACTAAAAGAAAATGTATACGTGACAGCGACCGGATAAAATAATCCAAATAGAATCAGTTCCAATGTCGTACCGTCTGAGACACTCTTTATTTTAGAATATATTTGGGAATGCCTAGCGTTGGATGCCGAGCAGCACATTAATTTAACAGATTTGTCTTATGAAATCCCGCGAGACGCCCCCGGTCGAGAGCGCGCCGTGAGCTGTATTTTTATAGGGCGTATATGTGAGAACACTTCATTATAAACTTAATTTTATTACGGTTTTTACAGGTGCGATGCGTATGTCATCTGTATTTCTTATGATTAACAAGTTACAAATGTTGTACTTGAGCCGTGTGTATTAGAAGTTTGTCATCCGGCACTTGCGCAAAAGTAAACTGAGGAATTGGGTTATTCCACGGACCAGTAATCTCAGTACCATTGCGATCTTTCGTGACTCAGCGTTTAGCCGCATCATTATATTTGATTTTCCAAAGCTGCTTACGAGCTTTTTAATACTTCTTGCAGCGTTGCACGCTTTGAGCTTGATGTAGCACTACAGGTTTCTGTTCAACTTTTGTGTCTTCTTTAGATAATATAAGTAAATCGATTTATTATGTTGTCTTGGATAAATAAGATTCAAACACTTTAGAAAACAAACATAAGCATAAAATCGTGTTGCAAACTCTTCTCTCATATAAAACAAATTCTTTTCTATATTTAACTAGGCGAGAATGGAAAAATCTATCATGTTGGGATTCCAGAATATTATTTTAGACGCGCCGACCGAAATATGTCTGCACGTTGCATGTTGCATAATTAATGGGCGCCAGCTTTAATTCTGAGAAGAATGATATTCTCACATCTATATATACATATAAAAGAAGAAAGTGACTGACTGACTGACTGACTCACTCACTGACCATCAACGCACAGCCCAAACCGCTGGGTCTACAGACTCCAAATTTGGCAAGTAGGTTCCTTATGAGGTCTAAGGGTGCACTAAGAAAGGATTTTTCAAAATTCATCCCCTAAGGGGGTGAAACGGGGCTCCAAAGTTTGTATGGGGAAACAAGATTAGTTAGACTGTTTTATTCGAAACTTCACAGAAGTGTTCCTATTGATAAATGAGTAGAAACGGGTTTCAGGTTTTTTCAGAATTCAACCCCTAAGAATTGGAAATGGGGTGATAAATTCTAAAAATCAATGCACAGCCCAAACCGCTGAGTCTAGACATTCCAAATTTGGCACATAGGTTTAGGGGTGCACCAAGCAAGGATTTTTCAAAATTCACCCCCTTAGGGGTTGAAACGGGGGTCCAAAGTTTGTATGGAGAAATAAGATAGACTGTTTTATTCGAAATTTTACAGGAGTACTCCTATCGATAAATGAGTAGAAATGGGTTTCAGGTTTTTTCAGAATTCAACCCCTAAGAAGGGGAAATGGGGTGATAAATTCTAAAAATCAATGCACAGCCCAAACCGCTGAGTCTAGACATTCCAAATTTGGCACATAGGTATAGGGGTGCACCAAGCAAGGATTTTTCAAAATTCACCCCCTTAGGGGTTGAAACGGGGGTCCAAAGTTTACATGGGGAAATAAGATTAGTTAGACTATTTTATTTGAAACTTCACAGGAGTACTCCTATCGATATATTAGTTAACATTTGTGTTTCAGGTTTTTTCAGAATTCAACCCCTAAAGGGGGAAATGCAGTGACAAAGTCTGAAAACCAACATGGTTATTGTTTGTATGGTGTATCGGGTGTATCACAAAAACAACGATTTTAAGATTTAATGTGGCGGACCTGAAATACCATCATCCCCTGTAAGTTGAGGTGCGATGGGGTTGAAATGTCTAAAAATCAATATGGGTGTCGATTCCGAGAATATCAGGAGTGCTGATTACGAATATGACATTTATTTTGAGATCCAGAAGACGGCGGATTCAACTATATGTATTTTCTATTCTCTACAGGGTTATTGTTGATTTGTTGTGATAACAATGATGATGATTGTGATGATAATGATGATGATTGTGATTACGATGATAATGATTGTGTTTACGATGATGATAATTGTGATAATGAAGATGATGATTGTGATAGTGATTATGATGATGATGATTGTGATTACGATGATAATGGTTGTGATAACGATGATGGTGATTTTGATAGTGGTTGTGGTAGTGATAGTGATTGTGATTAAGATAGTGATAGTGATTGGTATAGGGATAGTGATAGTGATTGATATTGTTATAGTAATAGTGATTGTGATTGTGACAGTGATGGTTATTGTGATTGTGATAGTGACAGAACAGAAGCATGTAGTCTACGCGTGCGAAGCCGCGGGCAAAAGCTATATATATTTATTTATTTATTAAAACTTTATGCACAACAAAATCGTACAAAGGCGGACTTAATGCCTTGGGCATTTTCTACCAGCCTACCTTAGGGTGATGCAGAGACAATACATAGTAGGTGCAAAACAGAATAAAAACATAATAGAAAAGATATATACCTAAATTATAAGAATAAATACATACATATATACATACATAAAATATATAAACTTTTGAAAGAAAGGCAAGGAAAACTATAACAACTTAATTTTGAGACGAATCTGCCAACTTCTTGTGAATGTGTTCACGAGCTTTTATTTTAAAAATAAACCGACTGTTTACCGTCCTAATATTCTGAGGGAGGTCATTCCAAAGGAATACCGCCTGGACAAAGAAGGAAGACTTTATAAAGCCAGAGCGATGAGAAGGACAACGTAGAAGGCGATTATTGGCGGAACGAAGAGTCTTGCTGTGCGCAGTGCATAAATATTGACAAAGAGAAGTCAGATAAGAAGGGGAAGTGGGCTTGTGAAGAAGAGAAAACAGGGTTGTCAAAGCTCTCAACGCTCTGCGCTGCCGTATAGGTAACCATTTCAGAAGTGATCGATGCTCTGACACATGATCATACTTGCGAAGATTGAAAACGAATCGAATACAGTTATTAAGAAGTCGGTCAAGTTTATTGAGGAGATCTGCATTCAGGTCATAGTAGCACATATCACCATAGTCAATAATGGGGATGATTAGGGACTGTACAAGCATTGCCTTGATGTGCGCTGGGAGAATATTTCTCAATCGATAGAGAGACCGCAACGTTCCGGTGACTTTCTTGCTCACAATCGCAACCTGCTTACGCCAGTCAAGGCAAGTGTCAACATGCAAACCTAGATCCTTGACGTCAGAGCTAAACGGGATCACTGTGCCGTCAAAGGTAACCGGTGGGACCGTCAAACTGTTCAGCCTCCTCAAACTATGGGGGCTCCCAATAATGATGGCCTGACATTTGGCAGGATTAACCGCCACCCCGAAACGATCAGACCAGTCCTTAACAGCTCGTAAATCCCGGTTTAGCTCGTCGATCGCACCAGATAAGCCGTCAACACCCGCCTGACAGTAAAGCTGTAAATCGTCAGCGTAAAGATGATACGCACACTGAAGTTCGGCAGTTATGAGATCTATAAATATAGAGAACAAAAGTGGGGATAAAATGCCGCCTTGAGGGACGCCAGCATCCAGATCACACCAGCTGGAGTTAGAGTCACCAGCAAGCACTGACTGTTGACGTCCCCGAAGATAGGAAGAAAACCAAACCAGAACCTCGGGAGAAACCATGCGATAGGAGAGGATGGATAAAAGGACTTCGTGACTGACGGTATTAAAGGCATTCGAGAAATCGATTAACACCAAAACCGTAACTTTAGTGTCCTCCATTCCCCGCCTTATATCATCAGTCACTTTAAGGAGAGCGGAAACGGTACTGTGCCCGGGCCTGAACCCGGATTGGAATGGACTGATTAGGGAGTTTTTGTGGACAAAGTTGGAGAATTGTTTGTGTACACAAGCCTCGAGAACTTTGGATAGAAAGGGAAGGATGGAAATTGGACGAAAATGGCTAAGAAGAGTGGGATTAGGAACTTTAGGCAGCGGTCGAACATGGGCTTTTCGCCACATGGACGGGAAAGCACCGGAGTAAAGGGAAAAGTTAACAATATGGGAAATCGCAGGAAGGAGCTGATCGACCACTGTCACGATCATGTGTCGACTGATGTTATCGCAACCAACAGCTTTGGATTTAATGGAAAGGATGATCTTTTTGATCTCTCCCGGGTCGACTGGGGTGAAGGCGAAAGGAGCAACATTGGGTCGCGTCAGACCAGCAAGGTGGTCAAGGGTTTGACATTTGGTTGAACTATCAAGGGTGGGAACAGTGGAGAAATGCCGATTTAGATCGTCCAACCCAAATGTCGTAGGAAGGTCTGAATGCCGCGATTTGCCGATACCTAGGGTTCCAAGGAACTTCCAGATATCAGCAGGAGAAGAAGAAGTGATATTATCAAGAATGTGGCGGCGTTTAGCATTGCGTATCATCTGATTACAACGATTGCGAGCAGATTTGAAGAGAGTCCAGTTGTCATCCGTACGATCCTTTTTAAACTTCCGAAACGCGCGATCCCTTCGTCGCATTGCCATCTTGATTCCCCGATTCATCCATGGCGCTGGCGGGCGCTTAAGCTTGACTTTCCTGATGGGAGCGTGGGTGTCGTACAGATTAACTACAACAGAATTAAAAATATTAACCTTATCATCAATTGAGGTAGCTTCCTCCAGGGGTGTCCAGTCAATATTAGAAGCATCTTGTTTAAGTTTTTTTTTTATATATCTATAAATGCGAAAGGTCACTCACTCACTCATCATGAAATCTCGAAAACCGCTGGACGTTCAAAGATGATTTTTGGCAGGGAGGTAGTTTATGGTTAGTAGACGTCCGCTAAGAACGGATTTTGCGACAGGGCCGGATTAGGGTGGTCTAAGGGCCCTCGCAAGTTTGTATGAAACTCCTTCATTTTTTGTGCTACAATCTAGATTTTTGGCAGAGACGTAGTTTATAGTCAGTGGGCGTCTGCTATGAATTAATTTTGCGACAGGGCCGGATTAGGGTGGTCTAAGGGCCCTCGCAAGTTTGTATGAAACTCCTTCATTTTTTGCGCAACAGTCTTGAATTTTGGCGGGGACGTAGTTTATGGTGAGTAGAAGTTTGCTAAGAACAGATTTTGGTCCAGGGTCGGATTAGGGAGTTCTAAAGGCTCTCGCGAGTTTCTATGTAAGTTGATTTTTGTACTTCCGGCCTGAAATTTAGCAAGATATAACTATTAGCGAACAATTTTTTTTGTGACGACCTGCAGTAAGGGCTCTTGCAAGTATGTCAATGAAATCCTTGGCTTTTTGGAGCCAAAGATTGGTAGAGAGATAAAATATAGTTAAGACATATATTATGTATGTGTGGAAACATATTTTATGACAGGGCCAGTTTAAGGGAATATATTCGCTTCGATTGGCATTTGTCATTCGATTTGGCATAGTACATCCCAGAGGCAGAACAAGTAAGAAGTAAGTGAGGCAGAGAAAGTGTATGTAAATCTATATGTATATGTATTAATATCCACCAATTAATAAACTGAGTGTCAAGATGATTACTCGTTATTTAATGTGTTTGAAAGTATCTCTAAATAAGTGTGTAGGGAACAGGGTTGTTATGAAATAAAACCACAATAGACAAGACCATTAATTTTATTTATTTAGGTCTTGTCAAACTCAAACTCGAAACTCTATTCCATTCACTAAGTCCCTAGGTCTTCGTGGAGAAGAATGGACAAGAAACTCCACGGGAACATCTTTTAAAGTATTTTACAAGGACAACCTGACGTTGTCCTTGACTGTCTCAAGTTATAGCAATTTATCAGTGTACATAAATAATAAGCAATATAAACCATATTATGGTACATATTTCTAAGACATAGTAATCAGGAATATTCATAGAATAATATCAAATAACTTACATAAACATTATGGATCCTTTAGAGTAATACAAATAGGTTTCCGCTTTTACACATTTGGTATCTTCATAACTAGGCCACAATATGTAAACTTAATTCTCTCACAATTACACAATGATACACAAATGGAATACACTTTGGGTCTGTCTTTACCCTTCAACAGTTGCGTCAAAATTTCCTCGCGAACGAAGTCGCGGGCAACAGCTAGTTAATTATTATAATTTATAAGATATTGTCTAAAAACATAATTTGGTTACAGACACCGTTTCATCACTCCCGATCCCGAGGCAGTTGCATTTAACACCGTGTCTAAACGGCTAAGACAATATAATGGTTTGACTTTTTTGTCAGAAACGGCTCCATGCGTGCCTGGTCTACAGTCTTGCATGGCTTTCAAAACAAATAGGTTATCATTCAGTCTGAAATTGAAAGTGTTTTGTCGGAGTCCAGTTGACATGAGTCCAAGATGCTGTCAGCAGATAACGGTAATATGGTTCATATGGTCGGCGCACCTAGCGCTAATCGCGTTCGACGACACCTCTGCGTTAATCAAACAGTCATACTGAGCGGCCGACACGACTCTACGAGTACACACGGCTACACATCAAGCTATACAAAACCAGTATAATCTGATCGTTCATTGTGCGAAAAGATATAGTAAAGTGAGGCCAAGATTAACTGGTTTTGTATAGCTTGATGTGTAGCCGTGTGTACATGTACCGCATACGTATGGAGCTTATAAGCTCATGTCGTTATTGGTAATGCATTTGGCAGTAAACCACGGCCGTACACAATTCGCGTATAACGTAGTATAACGCACCGGTATGTCGATTACATTCGAGAACAACATACGATTACACCATCGTCACGGAATAAATACAGTTGATAAATCAACCACTAAAACATGATTTGAGATAATAATTATTTGTCAGCAAAACTTCCACCTGCTGCTTTATGAGTTTTACAAAAAGAAAAGTATAAAACTAGATAGTACATCGTAAAGTAACACAACGAGGTCAAGGTGGTGATTTAGAACGAGGACGAGACGGCTAATTACTGAACGATCGTCAATAATACATAAGCCATGGAAAATAACAACTGGCGGACATCTTCGATTTAGGGCAAAAAAAAAATGAGATACAGACAGACGCCAAATAGTTTGGTGCTGTTCGCTTGAAGATAATTAACAACTACTGTAACATTTCCTGTACATTAACGATAGCCAGGTGATGACAGTATTATTGTATCAATAGCCGTGCTGTTTATTAATTGTTCACATTAATTAAAGGAATTTCATCTGTTTATTACACGTCATATTTGTTACGTTGTAATGTGAATAGATAGTTTGGATTGAACAAGTGGTTTATACATGAATTACACAACTACAGACAGTCAGTGCCAAAATTCTATTTGTGACGACAAACCGAGACGGGTATATTTAACTGCCACCCATAAACTGTCGAATAAGTACTGCCTCTGACAACACACAAAACAATCAAACAGGACAAGATCCACGTCAGCGGAGACACTTAATCACTTAACAGATATTCACAACGGGAATTTCTACAACAAGCAAATTAAAATATTTCAGGGTTTTTTGTAATTTATTTTTCCTAACATGTGTACATTTTCTCGGGTAAAGCATAGAGCCAAGTCGGAATAACGCTAACCCATTTTCTTACAGTTTACTCTAAAAACTTGCGTAGGATTTTAGACTGATGATGGATATGTGGCTAGTTACACTGTGCTTGCTTGTTTTGTTTTAAATAAATAAAAATACCTGGCAACACAAAAATACATTGTTAAGTATAACAATGTTTGCACAATTGTAACATTTACAAACTAAACAAGGTTTAATAATTTTAAGTACCATCGATTATTGTGTATTGACGTACTCAAAATTAAACCCATACTCAATTTCCAATGTTAGAGTCTTATTGTACGGCGCATACAATCACAGCACAGTAAAGCACTGTGCAACAACAACTGCCACCTATTGCAATTTAAGCAGCTTGAGTCAGAGATAATGCCGCATAAACCTTACATTGTGTACGAGCTACTGTTCTCGGAATAATTACGAGTTTGTTTGCGACTCCTCAAACCAAACATTCCGTTCCTGTGTGCGGTACGCATAGGGTTGCCAACTGTACTCTAAAATAGAGTATTGTACTCTATATCATGTAGGCGTACTCTATAATCTAAAAGACTAATAGAGTATGCTAAAATACTCTTTTTTACCTACACAATGTTTACTAGACTAGTGCTAGTCATGTAATATAATGCTATCCCATTATCATAACCAAAAAGATAGACCATTTACTGTTAATATGTTGGTATCCCCAATTCCCCAAGCCACATTCGGACGTAGCTGAATGCGGCTTAAAAAAACAAAAAATAAACTAATATTGAATTTAATCATTTAGAACAAATTATAGAAGGAAAACTTAATTTACGAAGACTATAAACATACGGACACACAACATATGGACAGTTACATTCAGAAGTTATAATTCTAAAATAACTCCAAGGTGAATTGTTTAAAACATATTATAGATTTTACGTAAAAAGTTCACTGCAGAAAATGGCAATTTATTTTAAAAAAATGTCCTGATGAATTTATTAAAAATGAGCTCTCGAATTTACAGTTAGAATGTTTGGAGTCACACAATTATTTTAAAAACAATGAAAAATTGTTATAGCACATAACAATTTTTCATTGTTTTTAAAATAATTGTGTACAAAAAGTACAAAAAAATACGTTTTTAAAGATATTAAATAAATACTCTTTTTTGGAAGTCCGTACTCTTTATTTTCCTCCTTAGAAATCAAAAATACTCTATCTATTCTAATAAAAGTTGGCAACCCTAGGTACGCACGACCTATAACACTACAGTCGGGACGCCGACGCTTGTTGCATAAATAGACACAATTCTTGGATGGAAATTCACTTTTATTTTAAGGTCATCATCGAAGATGACGAAAACGTAGTCGGCTAGTCATAGTCGCGATACAATTTTTCGTGAAAAACAACGAGGCATGACGCCATGAAAGCAAACTATAAAAAAAAAATACGATTAGTCCGCCGTGACGGTATTACACAGTTATTTTCAACAGCCAAAACACGAATAAGCCAAGAATACGTAATGAAGCTAATAAAATACACATATTAAGAACTTCGTAGCGAAGGCGTCTTCTAGAAAGGTAAAACGTTATTTTAAATCTTATCTTAGTTTCTGCCTACTTTCATACGGGATTACAGCTTTCGCCATAGACCCCGCAACACTAAAACATTTACCGATGCGTTGCCCAACTATTGGCGCATTGTTAGCGGACTTCACGCGGTTTCACCCGCGTAGTTCCCGTTCCCGTGGGAATACAGAGATAAAAAGTAGCCTATGTCACCCGGGATGAATGTAGCTTTCTAATGGTAAAAGAATTTTTAAAATCGGTTCAGCAGATCCCGAGATTACCCCTTACAATTTAACAAATATACAAACACACAAACTTTACTTCTTTATAATATTAGTATAGAAGTATAGATAGTATAGATATTAGTATAGAAGTATAGATGATGTGTCTTTAATTTCACCATCTTGACAAACATCAAAACTGTTTGGCGGCAGACAGAAAAACCGGTACTTATCCGGCACAATATTCCGTACAAGAAGTACTTCTACAGTTTTCGCAATAATGACTGAAACCTATTTTCTACGATTCAGTCATAATTTATTGCCGTAGGTTTCCAACTAATAATAGGACACCCTTTTTCGTGGGCGTCGCCAGAGATGACGAAAGCGTAAAATTAGGTGGATGAACAACAGCCAATGAGGCTACCAAAGACATACAGTGCTGATAAAATAAGACCTTCTAGGAAATCTCAAACGTTAGAAACTGTAAAGAAGGATCTGAACCCAAGAATTAAGATCAAAACAAAATTGAAAGTCCCACAATATCACAATTTATCAGTTAAAAACATACAACAAGCTAATTAACTACACAACATAACCAGAGTTGAAAAAGGTAAATAAAAACCCTCGATGATATAACGCGAATACTTGTTCACATATTTGCGCTGGCATGTGTTGGGCGGGCGCCGCCGCGCGTCGAACGTGGGAGCTGGGCGCGTAACCGCCCTACTATGCGAAAACAATTAGGTACGTTGCGACGTTGACCCCGTGCTATCATGGATAGACCACTAGTATCTGAAGTTAAAGTCCATCCGTAGAACATATATTATATGCTTTTGATTGAACTCGTCAAAACAAAAGATTTATGACGAAAACACAGGATGAAAGAAAAGTGAGACTGCAGTGGCGCTTGAAAAATTTCCAATGAGATTATTTAACCAGATTTGAAATTAGCTTCAAAGCATCAGTTAGCACTTATCACAATCACATGAAATGACAGCTGCCAATCAGTGGTCTTTGTATGTTGACGAGCGGAGATTACGTTAAACGTAAAGAAATCTATAGGTAGTACACATATAACCTTATTTCATATTTTACCAAATGTACTGCCAAAGGATGACGCAAAATAAAATTCCTAAATGGATGATCATGTGTTGACGAAATATAACTATTTTCGTGAACCTTCTAACGTGAACGTATATAGGTTAGCAGCAGAAATAAACAAAAATCAGAATGCATGCATCACGCTTGGATTTAAAGAAACTTCTTAGAAATCATTTTGTGTACAAAAGCTAAGTTTGTGTTAATGTTTCTATCTTTAGGATCTTCAATGTTAAGTTGATCCATCATAGTTGCAATTTTTAAGTCAGAAATTGTAATGATAGATTTAAAGGAGGTGACTGCTGCGTCCAGTCCAGCTACTGAGGAGTATTAGATAAGTATGGAAGACGAAGACATGCTGCGTCGACTCCAAATAAATTGGAAAAGGGCAGGGGGTGATGATTAATTCAATTATTGCAGTCCACAGTTGCCTATAGTCTTTCTAAATGTTGACGATTCTGAGGAAAATTAACGGTGACGCACGGAGATTGGTGTCGCCATTTTATCCTCAAATGATTTGAAGTCCATACATAGCTTTCATGCTCAGGAAGAAAACGGCACAAATAACTCTATTAATCACTAAAGCGGCCAGGTAGTCCTAGTTATACAATGACAAAGGTATGCTTATGATCCATGACAAGTTAACCAGATGTCTAATTCCAATTAGTGAAATACACAAAGCTTCGTTTGGCATGAGTGCAATGGCAGTATGTAGTAACAGGTTCCCAAAATGCCAACCCATCTGTCTATTATAGTAAGTTACAAGTCTGCACAACTGTTATCCTTATTACGTTTGACCGTCTTTTGCAGGATTACTAAAAAAATAAGGACATTTCCTTTACTGGTGTTATGATTTGAGGAAAACGGTGCGAGAGATCGCAAGGCGACTGGAAAGAAAACTTGAGAGGTTTGAAAGGAAAAGGAAGACCTTACCTAACAAAAAAAAAGTAAAAAACTAAAACCCGACTACGACAAAAAAAACGACGCTGAAAAAGTATGAAACAAGATTTTCAGGATAGAACAAAAAGAAAAGCCGTAGTCACACGGTATTAAAGTGTTTAGGTTGGTACCTATAACGTGTGACTACGGCTTTTCTTTTTGTTCTATCCTGAAAATCATGTTTCATACTTTTTCAGCGTCGTTTTTTTTGTCGTAGTCGGGTTTTAGTTTTTTACTTTTTTTTATTTAAACAATTTTGGTGTTAAATTTTTTTTTACTCTTGACTTTTTGTCTGCTAGAGGGCGTGATTTTATATTTGAGCAATATTTTGGAAATGTTCAAGTGAGGCCCTTTCAAATGATACCAAACACGGCGTATTTATCTCCATTTTTATTTTTAAGCCTTACTTTTTGTCCGCTAGAGGGCGCCAAATCGATTTTTGTGAGATGTCACGTAGCCTATGTTCAGCGGAAAATTAAGACGGTTCTTACGATACCTCATATGTCGAGTTCCGATAAGTAGATTAGAAGCTATGAGGGAACAGATGAAGATACACACATACATACATACATAGCCAGTCAAAATCATAACCCTCCTATGGCTTTGCCGTAGTCGGGTAAAAAAGACATGAAAATTAGAAATAGGTAAAATTTTTGGGATAAAAATGAAACAATGTTTAGCCTTTGGTTAACCGAAGGCTATTCCAGAAATGGTTTCAGTTCAGGGCTTTCTATAGATATGCTGTTAATCTTGGCGATACTAATTTCAATTTTATTCAATGACAAATGTTCGCAATTATTTGCTTGGCATAATTACTAATGTCATAATAGATATAATTAATTGAATGTACTTTAATATTTGTTAGGTGGTCAATTATTTCATATTAGTCCCAGATCCCTCGTGAGTCGTGACTGAGTACAATATTAGGATGATGTAATAGAACTTAGAGTTGAATTTATAACTACGAATGTACGGCTTATTAGCTAATAACGAAAGTGATAAGAACCTAATTTTCCGTCTCATAAAAATTACAAATTAATAAAGAGAGAGCCGCCAGTATCCCGCGCCAGTTTGATCGTAAAGCTGCGACAGAAGTGACAGCTTGGCAATGACTACTAGCCTCATAGTACTACGGGAACAAAGATAGTTATGAATGATTCTGACTCACGAAATTCAAAGTTTAGGAGTTAATAAAACTTTTGGGAATTGAAGTAACTACGTCAATAATGAAATGAATGGATGAAGCTAGCACAACAACCAATCTGATCTACGAAATTGCAGTCGTGTAGACACTTACACATAAATTACTAAAGGAATCGTTTCAAAGGCTTGAAGATCCCAGACAGAATCTGTTTCAGCAGTTCATAACTGTTCCTAATTCATGTTTATAAAGATAATTTGGCCAAAATATGCAACTATATGTTTTGGCGAGCTCATAATGATGACCGATGATTTCATTCGAGCGGTCCCGGTCTGCGGCTGTGGTCTCGACAGGCGATACTAATTAATCGACGTGCAAGTCTCGCCAGATCCCGTCGTTGAGTGACGCAGCACCTGTCACAACACCGGCTCAGTCACAACACACCCTCGCAATTTACGACGCTAACCAAAATTTTACACTGACAAATCTTGTCTATTGTTCACTTGTGTTTCCAAACAATACTTGACCTACGTTTAAGTTCTTCTTCATGGAGTTAGTCTCAAATAGAAACAAGAATACTGGTTTGCTTGCTAAAACGCAGTGCCTCTAATTATACATTTAAAGTTATAATTCCTGTTGAATAAGGAAAAAGCAAAGATGAATGATTCATACTCGGTAGGGTCATCGACATGATAAACGCCAAGTTGAACGCGAAAACAAAAGTGCGCGAATAACATGCGCCGACGATACGTCTGCGGTTTGAGAACCCTACAACAAAATACGCAATGTGCGAGCAAATCGCAACATGTGAAGGTAAGTCAGAATACGCATTTGTTTACGAGCTTTCTGTTACATAAGGTGGGGAATGTGGCCCACTCGTAGTGGAGTCTGAACACCTATTTATACGCTCTTTCCATTCCCGACTGCGTGACACATATTACTTACTCCAGTGACTAAGGGCGGGCTAAAGATAATTTTCCTGCAGCTCAACCATTAACCGGATTTGCATGATCGTTTCATAATTTCTTTTGAGCACATGTTTTAATGTGCTTCAATGTAAACAATGTGATGGTAGCTACCTGTATAGTATACGTTTAACACATCAACGACAGGCTGAGTTTTTTACAAGTTTGATAGAATCTCGATCTTATTATTAAATAGAACTTCGATTTCTTTTTCATCCTATTTCTTTACCATTCGTTAATTGCATTGGAAATGTTATTGCAAGATTCCTTTAGCATAACTTCGGAAGGCCGAAATAGCAGCTTCATCGCACGATGCCGACGGCAAGTCAACGATCCAATCGGCGATCCAATTAGTTTCTCATACAACCGCTTCTAACAAATAACTTAGATATTAATCATTAGGCTTTACCTCTACTTTTTGCATATTTATTTTTGCTGATAATAGGACTAGACTGTGATTTGATTACAATAACGTCTGCTTGTAATCAAAATGATAAACTCAAATGAATCAATCAGTTTCAATTATTATTAATTTAGAAAGTGTGTATGCATGTATAGGATAACTTGTAAAGGGTATCCTTTCCGTAGAAACAACAAATTAACTTTAACACACAGTGTATTTTATGTTTATGTTTAAAATAAGTGGGTTACTGATTCAGATGCATATTAATTAAATGTTTATCAATTTCAGTGAACACAACACTTTAGTGTAAGTTTTATCCTTAATTCAGTAGGAAAATATGCTCTAGCAGGAAAGCATCAACTTGGGACTGTGAGATAGCCATGGAAGTATTACACACGAGTTACAAATATTATCAATAGTAATCAAAAGTAGTTCCTTGACAGTTGTCGAAGTAAAGCAGATAACGCGTTATTAGTTAACAAGTAGGCTAAGACACCGAGTGTTAGATAAGTTGGTGTAATGTTTTGGTGAGAGTCCTGCGCTGCAAAGCTATGTATGTGATCGTACCGTCGCAGTGCCTGCAGCGCTTGGGCTCCGGGGGTGCGAGCTCGTCGCCGAGTTCGCGGTGTCGTACCGGCATGGCGGCGCATCCCGCGCCGGCGCCGCCACCACCCGTGTGTCAATCCGAGGCTCGCGCGCTCCACCTCGACCGCTCTCTAGATGCGGCGGCGTCGCAGCTGCCACTGAGCCCGACCAGAGCCGCCCGCCCCGGGCGGTAGGCGGCGCCCATTCCCAAGTTATTTTGGGCGGCTGTGACTCATGGCTCGAACTGCCCGAGGCGAGCGGCGCCTGCGCATCACAGGCTGTGCGGCGGATTCCGCCTAAGCCTACGGTCACTTGCATTGTCCTACTGCATGCGTTTACTTGCAGCTTAATTCACCCTCATGGCGCCGTCGGAGCCGGGCAAGGCTAATTAAACTTATTTTATTTTTATGACTGATGTTGCTATTCGTTTCCGTTTATATCTAACTTATTTAAATTATATATAAACCTATCTGAGTCCCACTATTTTATCTATACAACCAAGACAATTTGCTTTTCGAATGATTTAGTTACATTTTTGAACTGGGCGAAATAATCCACAACGAAAGGACTGATCGCCCGTCTGGTGTCTCCCGGCGTCCCCGAAGATAAAAATACATTTATGAAACAAGAAATATTTTGTTGTCTTACTGATAAGAAAAAAAATTACATTTAGTTCAGTTATTATTTTTCGGAAATTATAATAATTTCTGGATATCGTTTTTCTTTTTATTATAATCATGGTATTCATGGTCACCCAAACTTATACCAAGGAAGTAAAGTTAAACAGAAAGTCCGCAAAATGATTGACAAATAAAAAATAACAGAAAAGGCTTGCAGGAATTGCTTTAACAACAAGATTCATATCTAGATAGCTGTGATAGCAAGCTATAACAAAGTCTTTAGCATTTGAAGTGGTCTTCTAAATTATTAACAATTTGAATGCAAGGCCATTTAACTACATACAACTACTCGAAGCTTAGCTTATTAGGTTGATAATATAAGTACAATGATATGAGTCAATATTTGATACTTTCCTTAGTATCAAATCAAATCACATTACAAGTGCATTATGCATGCATAATATAATTTTCCTGATATTATATTATAAAATCAGGAAAATTGTCAAATATGATAAACATCACCAATGAATAATTAAAAAATTGAAAATGCCCAAAACAACATGGAAAGGTAATAAAATATATTCAACCATCATTATTATACATATTAGACAGCCATAAATGATGAAACACCAGCCAGGAATTTGTAGGGTAAACCATAGATATTATATGACAACATGATTCTTCTAGATCTAGACAGCTTCTTCCTTGATTTTATTATCATTCTATCTAAACGGTGAAGCCAGGATTATTATTTGTGTTGGGGGATGAACAGTGTCAGCCCAATGCCTGATAGCTAGCAGAACAGCCACAATCATGTCCAATTTTCAGTAAAAGCTGTTGAGAAATTTATCCATACACATATGGAGAAATGTCACCATGAATGTGAGCAGTGATGGCACAAACCTTTGTGATTCTGTTCTGATATAAGTATTAGTATAAACCAGCTGAACTGGCACAAATTACTTATTAACCTTAACACAATGTTTCAAACCTGATATGCTGGGACCTACTGAAGAAGTATGGAGGAACACAAGTTGCGCCAACCCCAAATAGATTGGGATAAGGGCAGGAGAATGATGATGATGATGATGATGCTGGGACCTATTGCAGTTACAGCAAAGTGTGTATCTTTAGTTTTTTTTACTATATTGGGGAAATGGGGACGGTTTCCAGCCTAATTGAATGCATCTGAAAACCATTATTTAATAAAGAGTGACTGCCTTTTAGACCACAGTATGCAAATTGACTACCATTTCAAGACAGTAAATATTTCAAGTTTGACTTGCTACATGAAGTTTTTGAAGGAATTAAGGTAGGTAGATCATGATACTGATAGGACAGTAGGTAGGTACCTGTGTTGAGTACACCAGCTAACAGATGTTCTCTGTCATGAAATCACAAGGTGTATTCATTGAATGGCAATAAATGAATGACATTCTAAAATCATACTGACATTTCTGGTTTGATTACTTATCACATTTGAAATGGTTTTCAGTTTACAAAATTTTGTTATTTAAATACCCACAAATGCATAAAAAAGGAGGCTGGTAAAATGGTTTTAGTGTGAAATGGACTGTATTTTTCTAACATTGTTAGTCAATTCATACTGTTTACTTTTACATTTCGTTCTTGACCTTGTTGTAAAGTTACTTAGCCGGTATGTATTGTGAAAAGCCGTTTTTAAATATACAGGCATGAGATAAAGTAATACGAGCCGAGTTTTAGTTAGATAAGTAAAAGACCGTAATTCTGCCGGCGCTCATACATGTAACACATGAGTTCAGTTTAAAATTAAGTTCAACAGGTTGGAAATAATATCATTTAGTGTACCTTTCAAAACAATCCTTGATTTCTGTTAACAGCTGATGGAACCACAAGTTAATAATAACTTACAAATGCGTAGTGTCTGGTTACCGAACAAAAATCTATAACAATTGGACTGTTTGCAATGTGATATCACGACTATCCTTGGACGGATGTCACATTTTCTAATCAACAAAAGGAATGTTTACTAAGGACACTACCAATAAAAAGCAAATAATACAACGTGACATCGCAATAATAACTAGAAATAGACTAAAACGAAACAGATTGAAAACTACTGTGGGCGGCTACGCAGAAAACTTACCTTGTGTTGAAAATATTGCTGTCTTCAATAAAATCCAATGCCTAAAATGAACAAGTTGAAATATTCAACCCAAAATCACTACTATTCCGTTACACCACGTCACTATGATTTATTATTTCACAAACAGAAACAATATTTGTACTCGATCCTGCCATTTTGAATTTTTGAAGAATGTTGCCATTCTCTTTTTTGGATATTTTTTAAATAGCTAGTATTTTGGTTATTTTAATTTTGGTAGCAACACTAAGACTTTCATGTACTTACAACAGCCATACAAAAGAGTTCAATGTGAGGAAACTTCAGACGATCAATCAGTTGCAAGTTCATTCCGGTTATTTACACGACATTTGTTTGTATTATATAGAATAAAAGTTGTAGCATGTTTTTTTAACTCTTTTTTAGCGCACGCTGTTGGTACACAATAGGTTTGTAATAGTAAAAAAAAAGTGGTGTTAGTTCCGACTAGAGCAACGTGCCAAAAGATTCATGTCATGTCGTCATGAAAAAATCCACCCATTCAAACCAAGCTTCTCGCACCACAGAACAGAAAAAATTCTGTTCCGTGTCTCGCACGAACATATTTTGTCATATTTTTAGGGTTCCGTAGTCAACTAGGAACCCATACAGTTTCGCCATGTCTGTCTGTCTGTCCGTCTGTCCGTCCTCGCTTAATCTCTGTGACCGTTAGCACTAGAAAGCTGAAATTTTTGGTATCAATAATGTGTATCAATCACGCCGACAAAGTGGTCAAATAAAAATTTGAAAAAAAAATGTTTTATTAGGGTAGCCCCCTAGTATTATGTAAAGTGGGAAGTGATTTTTTTTTAATTTCAACCCTAACGTGTGATATATTGTTGGAAAGGTATTTAAAAATGAATAGGGGTTTACTCTAATCATTTTTAGATAATGTCAATAATTTCGGAAATAATCGCTCCAAAAGTAAAAAACAATGTGTCCCCCCCTCTAACTTTTGAACCATAAGTTTAGAAAATATGAAAAAAACCGAAAAAAGGACTTTCTAGGAAAATCATTTTGAACTTGGATGGAAACAGTTTTTGTACAAAAGAGACAAAAAGTTGTACAAAATAATTTCTGGATTATGTTTGTAGTATAATCGTATAAGCAAGCATTTTTTTTAACTTCGTTTACATATTTTATTATCCTGAACGTATCTTTTTTCAAACAAAAAAAGAATTATCACTACGGAACCCTACACTGAGCGTGGCCCGACACGCTCTTGGCCGGTTTTTAACCACTACCGTCAAACGGGGTGCATAGAGACAAAAGGGATTTTAACGTCCCGTCGGGGCTACGGGTTGTTCGCAAAAGATACCGCGGCCTCGACATAAAGGGCTCAGAAGGAACATGGGTGTTTTTAGTCAGTAGAAGTCTGACACTCCCTTTCGCTCTGCCCAAGAGCGGGAGGGGTTATTTGATGATTCCCACATAACAAATTAATTCAATGTTAAAAACCCTTTGAAACTTTTGTCTCTATTCACCCTGTTTGACGGTATCATAGGTAAAATTATGTGAATCTGTTGACTCCAGAGCTGTGTCAAGCTAATTTTTAACCGACTTCTAAACAAAAAAAGGAAGTTCTCAATTCGGATGTTTTATAACGTCATGTCTGATTATTATGGCCCACGGTCAAAGGCCTTCCCAACTTTTCCATTTTCCTGAACCATATCAAATCAGAGCTTGCTTCCAACCACCTCTCTGGACCGGACTCAGTCAAGTGCCCACCATGTGAAGACTGGTCCAAATCTCATGTTATTAATTTTTAAACGTTGCCCCACACTAGGAATTTCTCCTGTATCGTGGTAGCGTTCACATACATCTAAACTCACATACACAAATACCCAGACCCGAAACAACTATCTGTAGGTCAATATTTGTTCCGTGCGGGGATCGAACCCGCGCTACACGCAGCGCAGCTGTCCATTGCTTGAGCCACTGCGCCAACCGTACCGTCAATTTATTACGTGCGTATGAACTGAGGGACGTTACTGATAAATTGATAATGAACAAAGCATTAGATTGCTTTTCCACCAGAGAGATGTGCTATGCAGTTATGCTGCGAAGATGTAATAGCTAAGCTGTGAAACTATGTGACCGTTTCCACTGATGCTAAGCTATGTAGCTGTGCGATTAAGATGTGCTATGTACATGCGCCGCCGCAAAGTAGCTGCGCGTGGAAGATGTGTTTCGATAGTAGGGAAGACGACCATAGCACGCATCCATAGCACACATCCATAGCACGCATCCATAGCACACATCCATAGCACGCATCCTTCTATATAATAAACATATCTAATGGCCTGTACAGACCGGCCAAACGAACGCCAACGAACGGGTTTCGTTGCTGCAATCTGGACGGCTTAGGGGCTTAGGGTAAGGGGTAGGTAAACCTAAACGTTAAGTAGGTAGGTTTAGGTTTACCAAGGTTTTGGTAAACCCTTGCCCTTAGGTAAACGCTAGCGAACGATAAATATCCATCGTTGGCGTTCGTTTGGCCGGTCTGTACTCAGCTTTAGTTTAATCCGTTTCCACCAGTGATAAGCTATGTGAACCAAAAAATATGATTGGTGGATAACAAACGCATCCATAGCAACGTAGCATAGCACATCTCTGGTGGAAAAGCACCCTTAACAGCACATTTTACTTCACACATTGGGCGTTTTGGTAATCTGTGGTTTTGGTTTGGGCGCAGAACGTCAGAAACGCAAAATGACAGATTAGCAAATTGTCAGAAACGCATAATGCCAGGTGTCGCAAAATGACAAGATCTGTCTCAGTTGCCGTATACGGAGAACAAAAACAAAAAGACAAGATCTGATAATGACAAATTCGCAGAATGCCAGATTCGCAGAATGACAGATTCGCAGAATGCCAGATTCGCAGAGTGCCAGATTCGCAGAATGCCAGATTTGGCGCGAGGACTTAGAAAATTTTCGTGAAAAATAGTTTTTTTTTCGGATGTGTCTCTTTTTTTCAGAACGAACTAAAATTCGTAGGACCATAACTCGGAAACGTTGCGTCGTAGGACCATGGTTCCCAGAACCTAAATAAGTTCTATGGTCAAGGTCAACTCAAAAATCAGATTTCCTAAAAAAAAAACAGGAAAATTGACTGTTGAAAATGATTTTTTTTTTATCAATTTTTAATTTTTGTATTTTTTTTGCTGCTCATAGTGCCTCTAAGCATATACCCCAACTCCTAAAAATCCGAAGAAGGAACATGGGTGGTTTTTAGGCAGTTGAAGTCTGACACTCCCTTTCGCTCTGCCCAAAAGCGGGGGCGGGGCGGGGGGAGGGGGTCATTTGATGATTTTTCACCAACAGGGGAAAAAAAAAGGTTTACACTTACACCACAAAAAAACTTTTCTGACGTTTTGCATATCTGTCATATTGCGAACCTGACATTTTGTGAATCTGTCTTTTTGCGAACCTGTCATTTTGCGTTTCTGTCTTTTCGCGAACCTGTCATTTTGCGTTTCTGACCATTTGAGAAAAAAATCTCACACCTGACGATTTGCTAATCTGGCATTTTGCGTTTCTGACATTCTGCGCCTAAACGCGTTTTTGTGGTTCTGAGAAAATTAAAACAAATATTATCTTGATACAATTTTATTGAAATAGAACATTATTTTATTTCGTAAAGATATTATTTTTTTCACGTTGGAGATTTAGTGCAATTTACTCACTTATTTAGGTCAACATTCGTAGGGCGGCGAAATTTAATAAATTCGATCGATATAATACCGATATAATAAGATCGACATTGTTGCTTAACAATTACTGCCGAATCGAATGTGAAGACCCGAACAAGTGCGTAGCTCGCCGAATTATTGCGCAAACAACTTACCTTGTTTTCACGATACATTATATGAGAGCTAATAAAAACTCCGTCTAAAGATGTAAATTACATTTAGTAACAGAAATAAAACATATCAACAAAAACAATTTGTACATAACGTCAAATTATAATTAATTTCCTACCTAAGTAACAATAAATTGTAAAACAACTTCAAACATAGCCAAAAAATCTTAGATTGATAATATAAATAAATAATCGTTAAATTTATCGATTATTGCGCATTGTATAATATTTAAAGAAACAAATAAATAGAGATTTAAAATACACTAATTAAATTTAAGACGTACCTTAAAAATGCAATTCAGTTACAATTAGGCAAAAAAAGAATAGAAAATAATAGGCGTATCGTTTTTAGAAACCTCAATGAATACGTCCCTTATGAATATTAATTCCTGCGGCCTTGTATAATGAGGTTGGAAATTAATAAGTGTTTTTCATGTTTTTTCTAACTCAAGAAATATTTTATGCAGAACAGACTCTCGGAATAATATTTTTTTATGTCTAGACTTTTTTCGCCAAGCTGTGTTTAATATTAAGATTAGTTTAGTGTGACATTAAAATTTATACTATGTCATGATGTCATGTCTACTCCATCGATGTTTCATAGATTAAATACGCCTAAAACTACAGAAGTGCGTCTTGAAGATTTTAAACATCGATGTTTCACTGTACTTTATTTGACATGATACAGGATATCATTCACATAACAATAGTTTTCCACTTTATTTAAGCTACATTATTTATTTAACACGTTAACTATGCATATACTAAAATATTAAACTTATGTACGTTGTAATTAATAGGCGGGCAAAAACTGGAATTTCATTAAAACTATTTATCTGAACAGTAATTTTAAGTATTTACAGATTAAGAATGTTTCAAAACAAGAACAAATAGTTTAAAACAGTTTATGGTGCGCACACAATATAATTTGTAGTTTTTGCACGATCATATTATTATTCGTAACAATGGAGGATAAAATAAATAAGCGAATCGACTATGGAAATAAAATAGTAATGAGAATGTTTCCATTGGATCTAAAATATAGAACAACCAAAGAAAACAATATATTTTTTCCATTTTTAAATGAACTGTAATTTTTAATATATCAGATAAACCAGGGGGGCCTTCTTGCTCTATCAATAGTGAACGAGTTAATTGTTTATTGAATTCTACACCTAAATAGCACATTCTAACACAAATATTTGGTAAATTGATTTAAATTCACAGCTCGCGTTGTTTTAGCTACTGGTAACAACTTCGCAGTTCCCGTTTTGTTTAACATGTTGATCTTTTTTCAAACTCTTTGCTAATGCTATTTCTTTTTGTTCTTTGCGCGTGTTCCGTACCTCAAATTCAAGTCGATGACGTATTATTCGTTGCACTATGTCTTCTGTTGTCATGCTGTTGCCAGAATTTAGAATCTGTAAAGAGTTAATATTATTATAAGTATAGTTTGATAATTCTAATTTCTGGCAGGAACTGGGACTGGGTGTTTTACGTTTAAAGGATGGGTCAGAACAGGTGGATCAGGATTTCAGGATCGTCACACACACGGTGCATGAATACGAGTGTCGTCAGCTATGCAGGCCTCTGACATGACTATTTGAACCATGACTTGGCCGGCAGGGAAAAGCTATGGAGAAATGGGGAGATTTAAGGACTCTTTTTACTTGTTATAACAGAGAGATAAGTTTAGATGACAAAATGTGGATTGAATTTACAGCAGATAAGAAATGTAAAGGGTTTATAGAATGATGGAGTGTATGAGGAATGACATGCAGGAAAAAGGAGTAAATGATAGGGTGACGATTGACAAGGGAGAATGGAATAAAAATGTGTCGCGCCGACTCCAAATAACATGGGATAAAAGCAGGAAAATGAAGATCAGAAATGTAAAGTATTTACCTTGAAGCAGCCGCGTTGCTTGGGCACCTTGTAAGGGTCGGAGCCGTCCGAGTCGGTGGCGATGCTGGTGGCGCCGTGACACACCACCTTCACTCGGAAGTGGTCCATCAGCTCGGCTGTCACGGCGTACGGCGCGCCGATCACAACTTCGTGCACGTACTGAAACATTAAGAATGAAAATGAGTTTTGATTTCGTTTATCATGCGTAGAATTAGTAGAATAGGAAACTCAACAGCACCACTGCTGTTCTAAAAATTAAGTTCAAAAATCTAAAACCCGACTACAACAAAATCGCGGTCTTAAAAGTAAAAAACAAGAAAATAATTCTTGTCTGATATTCTTCGTAGTCGCATGCCACTGATACCTGATGCTCCTTCATGGCGTTCTCATTGATACAGAAGTCAGCTGCTAATTGCCATTAGCAAGGTGGCATGCGACTACGAAGAATATCAGACAAGAATTATTTTCTTGTTTTTTACTTTTAAGACCGCGATTTTGTTAGTAGTCGGGTTTTAGATTTTTGAACTTAATTTTTTTATTTGAATTTTATTTTTGTGTGTACTTAAACTATAATATTATACATATTTGTAATGTGCTCGCCAAGACCTTTCATTTGATACCAAACTTGCTATGATTATCTCAATTTAATATTTTTTGAGGTAAGTTTTTAACATTTAAATTCCGTCATAAAAAGAACTTATAAAATTTATATAGCTTACAAATCTATTGACACCTAATTTATTAAAATCCGTTCAGTAGTTTAGGCGCTACGGTGGAACATACATACATAGACTGCCTAAATCATTACCCTTCCTTTTGGCTTCGCCGTAGTCGGGTAAAAATGATGGGGAATCCTGGGGATCTTGTTGTGAAAACACTTTTCAGGAACTGAAGGTGCCCAACTCGTTCACACATTTTGTGCTGTATTTTTGGTGTGTGGGAAATCATCAAATGACTCTTCCCGCTCTGAGCGGAGCGGAAGGGAGTGTCACATTTCTACTGACTAAAAACCACACGTCATGTTCCTTCTGAGCCCTTTGTGTTCTCGGGCCGCGGTTTCTTTCGAACAACCTTCAGCCCCGGAACAACCCGCAGCCCCGAATGTTAGGCTGCCTCAATTTAGATATCCATCGTCATGCTAAGAAGAAGCGGTATACCATCACTAAAAAGGTCAGAATAAGGATGAACGACTTCTAACGTGTTCTCTGCTGGGACGCCCCCCCACAGTAAAATACCGTGAGCCGTAATCCACCATGCGGGTCAGTGCAAGTTGGTTGGTGGATTTTAAAGTATATTTTAGGGCACTAACGTTTACTAATGTTACTAATACTAGGTTAAATCTTTATCTTCACCATTTTGAAAGCACTCATGATAAAAAACATGACGGTCTCATTTATTTAAAGCTAAAAATCTTTGAGGAATCATTCTGCCTCACAATCTCACGTTAGCTGTCGTGCTAGCTTGATTTAATACTGTGATGTGATTAACAAGCAATCAAATTACTTGATAAAGCTTGAATGGCTCAAAACAAGTGATTAAAGTGACTGTTTGGTGTAGGCAGTGACGTAAAAACTGCCGCAAATTAGTAAATTTTTATGACCTAATTTTTATCTCAATTGGTCAAGGTATTGTATTGATAAAATTAATGTATACTCTAAGATGACGAATATAGTGTGGCATGTATAAGTTACAGGCACGAATCTTGTCTTTGGGCTACTACTGAGATATTCTTATTGGAACGTCCAATATTAATTTGCCTGACCAGGGCATCGAATCCCAGCTCAAAGTTCAACGTTCGCTACACAATAAGTGCTTGCGATCCTTAGGTAAATCAAAAAGGCGGTCAAAATATTGTTTCTATTCATAACATAACATCACGCTTTTAATCGCTGAAAGGTTAGACAGAGGTGTACCTATTAGTACACCCACATTTCGCCAATGCATAACATTGTATTAGTCACTAAAATATCAATCATCTTTATCATGAGGTGTTGAGTGTGTCTGCAAGGCCGTAATAGATAACGATACTAAGATAGTTATCATTTTTATAACTGTGATGAATGAGTTACTGTTGGAATAGGTCATTCATCATAGATGACTATGATAGACTTAGGGTCTGTTTCACCACCTGCGATTAAGTTCCCGTTAACTTAATTGGCAGATAATTACAAAGACATTGTGTTATATTTTTTAATTTATTAGGAAAGTAACATTCAGCAGTAGATTTCAGCAAATCATTTTGAAGAAAAAAAACCTGTGGTTTTCTGCAATACCCGAAACACTAATCGAAACAGAGTGTAAACGGACCCTTCACTTCACTTTGAGAAATATCTCTAAAACATGCTAGTAACCTTTTTTTTCGGGGTGGGTGGGAAATCATCAAATGACTGCTCCCGTTCTGGGCAGAGTGGTAGGGAGTGTCAGACTTCTACTGACTAAAAACCACCCATGTTCCTTCTTAGCCCTTGTGCCGGAGGCCGTGATATCTCGAACAACCCGCAGCCCCGCCGCGACATGCTAGTTACCTCACGATTTTTCCCTTCACAAAAGCAATTGATAATTTTACAATACGCAAAATCAACTTAATTTTTTTATTTGTATAGATAGGTTTTATATTATTGTAATGGGAATGGGTGGCATACTAAAAAAATGTTTTTATAAATTATTGGATTTATTTTAGTTGGCTACATTTTTAGTTTTACCCCAATTAAGTGACGATCTCAAATATTTTGTGGTTAAATAATTTCTCGGTGAATCGACTTAAGACATAGTGTAGTAACGAAAATAGTTTATTATTAAATAAATATTATGCTCTATCACTATTTAAGTAAAATAAGTTAACCTTTGTTAGCCATTAAAAAAAATATCCCAATTTGGGTGATCTCTGTTACGTAAGTTTAAAATTAATTACCTTGCAAGCAAGTACAGAAAGCACTCTCTCATGTAAGTTCATGATGGGGTAGTTGGAGCCCTTGTAGCGGTTCACGTCAAGGTCGGTGTGTAGCCCCACGATTAGGAAGTCCCCTTGTGAGTGCGCCGCCTCCAGGAAGTCGAGGTGGCCAACGTGGAAGAGATCGAAGGCGCCTGCGACGTAGACTATCTGCAATTGATATTAAAACCTTTTTTAATATTCGTATACAGCCTATAAGTTCCCACTACTGGGACACCGGACCTTGATCCACCACGCGGACCCTGTGCGGGTTGGTAGATGTCAATGTCGTCGAATTTTTGATTCTAGGACTTGCTGGTTTCCCAACGGTATATAATAATAATGTCTCCTCACTTTTTAACATTGTAGAATTTTTATGTTGGTATACTGTAAGCAAAATACGCGATTTAGACGTGGAGTTGCGGATACCAGCCCGCTATACAATAATTTTGCTATAAACTGTTAGCCTTTCGCTATTTGGCTGATACATGCATAAAAAAATATGACTGACAAAGACGACGTTCTAGCCGAACTTTTTCTCATAATTGATGTGCAAATTATGTAATCTCGCCCAAACAAAGTTTAGTTTCCATTTCGCAATGGAAAATTCATGACCGTTTTAATTATTATTCTGAAATCGACTTAATTTGCACATAATATTATTTCAAGGAAATAGCATGTATTGTATACTAAAGGATTATAATACACTATAAGGTCAATATGAACTGACCTTATCGGTGGGTTTGGGCGAGAGGCCACTGCTGAACTGTATAATTTTCTGAGTGGTGGGCAAGAACTGTGAGCAACCGGTGTAGGGAGATCGGGCCGTCGAGTCTGTGCCGAGGTTCGAAGAGTGTTCGAGGGCCACGGAGTATTCTTTGTCACCTCTCCTGGAAATCAAGATGCCTTAAGTGTAACCTAGAATAAGATGACATGGTTAATGTTTTGACTATCTGTGAATGTAAGCAACATGGCCAATGTATAACTTCTGCATTTGTTTTAAAACAACTTTCGTTTTCTATGAATGATGACTGCAAATTCTAATCACGTTATACTACTCAATGGTAATACTTTTGCTGTAAATAGTGCAGTTACCTTGGAATATTATAATCTTTACGGAAAAACTTATGAAAATAATTTAAAAAAATTAACTTGAAATGTTCTCTGGTGAGCAGCAACATGCGTCCTACTAGATCTGTGGTAGACACTCCAGCCGTCCTCTGCACTTCCCTGAAAACATTCAGACCCAATACATAAGACTCAGTTCAGCATACCACAAGTATAAGGAATATAATTATGGAAACTTATTACTAACTGCTACTCGGTACAATGGAAAACAAACCTCTATGTCAATGTGAAAAAACAGAATCTTGTAAAAAGTTCCATTTTATGAAGAACCTTAATAGTAGTTTATGCGACTGTGCATTTCGGCTCGTTTCTTAATAGCATCACACGAGTGTTGTAATGCCTAATTATGTATAGTTGCATACACTAATTTATCTACCCAAATATCATAAGGGCTCTATGATGGGTTCAGGAACCATAGGGAAATGACCAGCATTGTTACCAGTGTAATTCAATAAAAAATGTAGATGTTCAGATGTCTTTTTGATGGTTTTGATACTAGAATAGCACACTCACTTGAATTTGACACCTGTTCCAAATTTAAACTCATAACCTACTGTTTTCAGTAGGTTATGAGTTCATAACAGTTCAGTTGGTTTTTGAACGCATTAGAGAGGGTTTATGATATTTGGGTAGATAAAGTAGGTTAATAAAACTTGGACCGGATTTTTTTAATATCAGTCAATATTGCTTCGCGATCCCAATTAGAATCTCGAAGCAAACATAAGTGGAACAGTAAGTAAGTGGATAAGAGTGATTTTTGTTATTTTCTTTTCAATTCTTAGGGAAGACATCCAGTTCGTCCTCCAATCTCCTTCGTGGTCTGTAAGGCCTCCGGCCTTTGCCCAGCCGCGGGACAATATGGGCTAGCTATAATAATATAACAACACAGAGTGCCTCGTTACTTTTGTGAAACGATAGTTAGATTAGCCACAAAAGTATCGAGGCACATTGTGTGTGCAATTGTGTATACTCTGTGTGTGCACCTGTGCACACTCTGTCATTTAGCCTGAAGGTGATTAGTTTAACGCAAGTGCGTTAAACTAATCACAGTGTTTATTTTAACTGCATAACGAGGCAAACAAAAATTGTTGTTGTGAGAGACGCAGGTGTATTGTGTGTGCAACTGTGTACACTCTGTGTGTGCAACTGTGCACACTCTGTCATTTAGCCTGAAGGTGATTAGTTTAACGCACTTGTATTTATTTGAACTGCATAACGAGGCAAAAAAAAAATGATGTTGTGAGAGACGCAGGTGTAACGGAATTTGATAACATAGGTAGGCGGCACAGCTTTACAACTACATCGCGTCTGACATTTTGTTTACTTTGAAGGATTCATGAACTTGCTTTCACCCACGGCTTTGATCCCGTTTTAGTTAGAATGTATCCCACGAAAACGTATAGCTTAGGACACTCCGGGATAATGCAGTCCCATTAGTGAAATCATTTCTGGAAGAAACAATATTTCCCTGTTTCGGATTTTTTTAACAATTTCATGGGTTTTTAATGCACCTATATAGTTGTCTAAAATAGAAGCCTAAGTTACTCCTTATAACATCAGCTATCTGCCAATAAAAGTCCCGTCAAAATCGGTCCAGGCGTTTCCGATATTTTAACATCATCTACATACAAAACGCATTTGACAGGCAACTCCGCAACTCATTCATCCTCAATCCATACTCACTCTCTTTCAAATCTGTCAGACAACTATCCTTGTACAGGTTGAACAGCTAAGGATACGCTACACAGCCCTCTCTACACCTTTAGATAGAATTTGCGTGCTAGATAGAGATGTAAAACTGTTTGTGTTTGCCCCATTTATCCTAACACAAGCACTAGAATCCTTGTACAAAGATGCTCTTAATTATGAAGGAAATTATATTATTTTGCCGACAATACAGGTAAGGAAAACTGTGTGTCTATTAAACAATATTGTAGTGGAATAACATAGAAACAGTTATCTTTGTAGGGATACAAAGGATGCAAAATACAAGAGGTGTACTTACAAAAGAAAATACATAACAATACAGTCTAAGTAACTCAACATTCTGACATTGGATTTAGTTCTCGATGCTAGGGGCAACCAGGGCAATTTCATCCTAATAATATTATAAATGCGTTTATGAGGATGGATGTTTGTTGCCCTTTCACACAAAACACTACAAACTGATTTAGATAGAATTTGGCACACAGATACTTTACAACCAGGATTTACCACATAGTATACTTTTATCACGGTTGCGGTAGTACGATCCCGTTGGAAAATTATCGAACTCCACGCGGGTGAAGTCGCGGGCATATATAATACTAGCGGACGTCCCGCGGTTTCACCCGCGTAGATCCCGTTCCCGTGGGAATACAGGGATAAAAAGTAGCCTATGACACTCAAGCAATAATGTGGCTTTCTATTGGTGAAAGAATTTTTAAAATCGGTTCAGTAGATCCCGAGATTACCCCTTACAATTTAACAAATATACAAACACACAAACTTTACCTTTTTATAATATTAGTATAGAGTATAGATATATATGGTCCCGACCGATTTCGGCCACAGTGACTTGGATCTGAGATCGCGGGCATAAGCTGTTTGTTACCTTTTCACTAGTAAATGCCTGATCGGATCGTAATCAAAATTTGACGAACAGATAGATTATATCATGGGGGAGGATCTGGGCTATCTTTTGTTTTTCTCACACCTACACATCAATATCCAGAGCAGCGGTGGCCCAGTGGTGGCGGCCCCGACTTACGAACAGTAGGTCGTGGGTTCGAACGCAGGCAGGCACATTACTTTGTGTAATTTATTTCATCACCGCTGCTCTCAAAACGGTGAAGGAAAACATCGTGAGGAAACCGGCATGTCTTAGAACCAAAAAATTCGAAGACATGTGACATCTACCAATCCGCACTGGGCCCGCGTGGTAGATTATAGCCCATTCCCTCTCAAAAAGAGAAGAGGCCTGCGTCCCAGCAGTGGGAACATTAATAGGCTGTTCATGACACATCAATATTGCCACGCGAACGAAAGCGCAGGCAACAGCTATTTCCCTTTTATTTTAACAGCTAATACTTCAGCTTAGAAATGGAAGGAGTGTAGGGAGGCCAGGCCAGGGAGGCCCAGGAGTGGGAAAGAGTAGGCTAGAAAAAAAAAATACTTCAGCAGCATTTCAGCATTCGACGACACGGTTGGCGCAGTGGCTAAGCGATTGGACTGCTGCGCTACGTGTCGCGGGTTCGATCCCCGCACGGAACAAGTATTTGTATGGCCTACAGATAGTTGTTTCGGGTCTGGGCGTGTTTGTGTATGTGAGTTTCAATGTTTGTAAACGCACCCACGATACAGGAGAAATTCCTAGTGTGGGGCAATATTAAAAAAAAAGATTTATATGGTACTATATATACAGTTGGTTGAGTGTATACACAGTTGTTTTATTGTAGGATGAATTTTAATTGAAGGTTGTACAAGTAATAATAATAATAAATTTATAAATTTTATTTATTTCTCTCATCATCATAAATCATACAACGTCAAAATAGTAACTACATAGAGACTGGTGTCTGTTTTAGGTAGAACCTGTATTACAGATCACCAGGCTAACCCTCCGTCGGACATTTCTCCTATGACATAATAATTAAAATTAAGTTAAGTTTAAGTGCAGTGTATTTGAAACTACATATTAAGTATCATTAAGATTTTTATTGTTAAATATTTATAGTTGTTAAATAGCAATTTTCCTTCTCACTGAAAAAGTCTGAGCCCGGATTAGGCAAATTGGGATTTTACATATGAATTTGTCAATAGCAGTCCATAGACATTTGTTTATTTTTTACCCTGTACTGTCCCACTGCTGGAGAAGGGCCTCCCTCAATTCTTTTTTCTGTGCTTCCTTGAACTGTCCCTAGCGGTACCCAGTATTTTTTTATGGTGTTAAAATATATGAACCTGCCATAATGAAAACCTGCTTTAAATGAATCAGGCAGTTATCTGCCTGATTCATTTAAAGCTCAACTACCTATATCATAAATACACTATAATAATAATCTAGTGTAATATGGGTGAATGTACCAGTCCACATATCTATACCTGACTCCTTGAAGAAAAGAGGTGTGATGTTACAATGAGTTATTACAAACCACAAATTACAATATAAAATGTATTTTGTTATAAAGTGTGAAATACCAATTTCCTTTCAAGATTATGAATGGGTTATTAAGTTTTATTACAAATAGGTTTATGGAGCTAAGATTACCTGTAGCGGCCAGCTTTCTTCACCAAGTGATATGTGTCAATTCCATCAGCAGTCACTGTGATGTCATCTGAATAAAAAGAAAAATAAAGCTCAAATTTTGTTAACAAAGAGTTAGTCACACATTAGTCTGTAAGGTATATATATAAGGGTCAAAGTTGCTTAAAAATAAATATTATGTTGTGTTTATGTTATTAGTGTGCTTGACGAATCTTCAATTTGAAACAGAATAATTGAGAATTATAGATTGGTATTTTATCTAATCAATTCTTTACACTTAATTAGAATAATAATGAGATTAATGACAAGAAGATTAGTTACATATTTAGAATTAGTTACCATTTTATACAAACAAGTTTCAAGAGAATCTACAAAAAGTAACTGAGGTTGCAGAACAAAAACTGGTTTCAAGGTACATAAACATGAGAAGAATAATGATTTAATTTTTTTGTCTAAATATTTTAGGCGGGAAACATAAATGGCTAACAAAAAAATATCTATTCAGTAGTAGTTTTTTTTTTACAATTACTACAGTTGGAATTTATTCTGTCTGTACATAAAACTAGTAAACCCAACTATCAAATTATTGTGCAGCATGCATGTACTAACTGGCAATTGCTCTAGTAGTCAATTCTCAGTAAAACTTTTATTCAAATTACCTCCATGCACACAAAAATCGCACTGGTACTTGTCCAGAGTCTCCAGAGTGGTGACATAGGGGGCTCCCTCCACCACCTGATCCACCCACTTGATGGCACGAACCATTTTGTACCGTTCCTCTTGCGTGAACACTGGAGGACCCTTGTGCTTCGAGATTTCTTCATCTGTATGGACTCCAACAATCAACACATCGCCCAATGCTTTTGCTTGTCGCAGTGAATTTGCGTGACCGAAATGCACCATATCATAACTGGAAATAGAAATCAATACCACATTGTGATCCCAAGGAGAAATTATTTAGAGAAAAGCATGTGTACACAACGATTGTGAGCTGAAATCGTTCGTGCCGACTGCCGGATGCTTTGTAATTACCTATTCGACGTTTATGTACCACAGCTCATTCACGTCAATGTATGAAAGTATATCAAGATTTACTGGCTTAAATCACTAATGCAACTTAACGTTAACAACGGAACTACTAGTGTATAATTTCCAATTAACAAACACGAAGACATGAAGTAAAAATAAAAACTCGATATTACTCACCACCCATCGCACCACACACGAACTTCTTTTTTGTTTTCGTTGTTTTCACCCATCTTTAAACAGTCTGATTTTATTGAAACCACAATCGAGTTTTAACACTTTTTACAATAATAATGTTTAGTAATTGAATTAAAAACCGAAACCGATCGCCAAACCACACTCACAGCACCTCCGCCCCCCGAAAGGTTCACGAAACAACTGATTAACGAAACGTCTGTCTCGATTTTCATAATTTCATTCAACCTCAGACGTCATGTGTCATGTCAAAATGCGAATACTGGTATTCTCGCTTGTCAACGCCTGGAAGAAGAAATTAAATGCAAACTTTTTTCAAAGTAATTTTTTATTGTAATTTTACTTACATGTCTCAGTGTAGAATTTTCTGTAAAAACCGCCTGATACGTCTTAATAATAAAAATAAAGCATGCAAATCTTTGGAATTAAGTATGCCATTATCATTGATATAAAAACTAAAGATACGGTCGTCCGAACATTTTGCTCGATGCGTTCCCCTTAATCCTGTGCCCTTAAGGTGGATGTTTACGGTAGCCCGCGAAATTCAAAAGTTTCTTACGTTTTTAGCGATTTGCAGTGCTAGGTTGTATGTTAGTGAAAATACGATTCGCGGCTGTAAGACGTATGCAGTTACACAATTATAATCATCAAAATCATCATTACAACCCTCCAAGTTCATGTAACTCTCAAGAATGACCTTTTGATGAAAAAATCATTCTTGAGAGTTACATGAACTTGGAGGGTTGTAATGATGATTTTGATGATTATAATTCTGTAATTTCGCGGGCTACCGTGAACATCCACCTTAATAGAGAAACACTAACGTCATCTTTGAACTAATCAGGCTGCTCGTAAACTTAACCTTTTATGAGCGGCGTGGCGTGGTATTAACGAGCTAAAAAGAAATTAATTTAAGCTTTCATTAAAATGTTAATAAAAAAAAATGTTAAATTTTCATTTTCATTTTCTTTTAAACCTCGGTTTAGTCAAGACCTATTTGGGACCAAATTCGAGGCGTCATTTTATCATGCGGTCCGCCCAGGTCCAGCAGTAATAAATAAGTCAATGGCCAATAGACGGATAGACGGTCATTTCATAGACGAATGGTAGATCTTTCTGTTGATGAAAATATAACTAACTAGCTGATGCCCGCGGTTTCAACCACAGAGTACATTTTTATATAGGGTATTTTACATTTGGTTTCAACCGCGCGGATGTCGGTTATCGCTACCGATGCCGGTTAACGCGACCAAAATTAATATTTTCGTACCCCCCTTTCAACCCCTTGAATAAAGTTTTTTTTTTATTAAAAAGTAGCCTATGTCCTTTCTCGGGTATCAAAATATCTCCATACCCATGCAAATTGGTTCAGTAGTTTAGGCGTGATTGAGTAACAGACAGAGTTACTTTCGCATTTATAATATTATTATGGATTATCAAAACGGACCTATCTATTTGGCAGCCGGCAGGTTTGCAAATTATCAAGCCTATGTTTGAAGAGTTTAAACTATGTCTTAGGGACGTAGTATCCCTTGATTATTGATTGACTGTGAGCTCAGTTCGTTCCTCGTACATCAAAAATTGCAAAGCTCTTCATTAGTATGTAGGTCTAGGTAGGTAGGTAGGTAGGTACAGCCGCCAGCAAGTACCTACTTCAAGTTACTAAAATCTGTACAATTTTCTTTATTGCTTACTATTTTTTGGGTAGCTTGATGTGCTGGCACCGGCACTGCTGCCGTCTGTACCTAACTCGTGATTCTTACTAGGTTCCTATCAAGAGTATCAAGGCTCCCTACCACTTTTTGAATTACCTATAAAAAATAATGATCGCTGGAAATATTTCGGTAATTTATCAAGTAGAAACAAGATAAGTATTGAGTAATGTTTGGTCTCGTTTCTCATTTAGTTAATGCGTCGGTACGTCCACAGTCCACACATCTACACATTCAATAAACAACGTGTAGCGTAAATCATGAAAGTATGGCAAGCAGTTTTATCTAATCGTGGCATGAAACTTAATTGGTTCGTTTGAATCACGCCACTGTGAATGACGAAAGCAAAACGATTTCGTTAGCGTTTGGACTTTGTGTTCGCTTGACTGCATACAGTGGGATAGCGGAGACGAGCACGGGTTATAGAAGTTATCTCGATCTTCCGATTTACAGGTCGATGACATTGTTTAGTTACATGCCAACTTATTATCTGGTATTCTTCAGTTTAATTTTTAGGGAAAATTTTATTTTTAATCTTTTATCGTTGGGTCTTGAGTTGACATCCTGCTTCATTGACCTGGACAATCAACCTAGCTCAGCGGTCAGCCCCTGCTTACAGGAGTTCACTGGTAAATAATGGTAATCGTATGCATCATCGATTAGCATAGACCATTAGGCACTTGTTTTGTGCCGTATAGCATATTTGTTACAATCCGGAAGCGTCAGGAATACGATAATTTTGACGTGTACCACACACGTAATCAGGAAAATGCAGCGTGTTTTATAGTTAGATAAGTAAGTAATACGATAACGAATGCGTCTAACAACCCTTTATCTGATACGAGTAATACAAATCAATCAAATAAACAACGCACTGGAGTGTGCTATACTATGGCATTGACGATTTTAGAATTTTCTTATCAATGAGTAGATCTTTAAATGATAGGTAGGTACTTACATATTTATTTTGTTTACCTACTAGTCATAATACTTACGATGAAATAGATGATGTTTTAAGTATTTAGACTACCTAATCTTTAATAGGTTCTGCTCGGTAAAAATTTATTTTATTCATCATCAGCCTATAATGTTCCCACTGCAGGGACTCAGGCCTCCTCTCTAGGAGAGGGATGGGCTATAATCCACCACGCGGGCCCAGTGCGGATTGGCAGATGTCACGTCTTCGAATTTTTTGGTTCTAAGACATGCCGGTTTCCTCACGATGTTTTCCTTCACCGTTTTGAGAGCAGCGGTGATGAAATAAATTACACAAAGTAATGCGCCTGCCTGGGTTCGAACCCACGACCTACTGTTCGTAAGTCGGGGCCGACACCACTGGGCCACCGCTGCTTACTACATCAATAATATATGTAAGTAAATATGTTCATATTTTAATACTATAAATAAACCCTGATTTATATGACATGAAAATGCTGAAAAGAATATATATTGAAAGACCGTATCAAATGGTGTTGCGTAGGTATACCTACTGCTAAATTGTGCTAAGTGAAAGCTTTTCTTGCTGACCGTACTTATAGTCCCCGACACGTAACTTGGCAAGAGTCGTTAGTTGCGCAGAAGTAATTTTTTAGGTCTCTTTGGCGGGCGCGGGGTATGAGGTAGCGTGATCCGCGCGTGCGATTGGTGCATTCAAATGCATTTATCATCGGCACGATTCTTGAGCGCTGACGCAAAAGTGAGTTATTGGGTCCCTTTGGTGGTATGAAGTGAGACGCGGGGCGTGGAGAGTGCAGTGATTGGCCCTTAGCGCATCGCGTCATAGCCATAGCCGTCACTCGGGATTTGTTCTTTACTCCTGCTGCACTTACCTCACGAACCAATAAAATAATAAACGGGTGTGTTTTATTTGTCATAAATTGTACGATGCGCACAGCGATCCCCACTCTTCCGCCGAGAGCTCAAAAACCGTGCCGGTATCTTGTACGTTCCGTTCGCTTCCGATTACACTTGCGGTGCACGAAAGTTGTGTTGTTTTTGTTATTTCTTTTTGTTACGAATTTGAGTTGTCGTTGTGTTTTAAATTTAGTTTTTGTTAGTTCTTTTAAATTTAGTTTTTGTTACGAGTGTTGTTGTTTTTTAGTTTTTGTTATTGTTTTTTTAGTTTTTAATGTTTTAAATTTAGTTTTTGTTGTTTTAAATTTTGTTTTACTTTTAAATGGATATTTTTATTTATAACACCTACTAAAAGTCTTCACCTTTCTACTTCATTATTAAAAATAAATTATGTCAATAACCATAGAATAATGACAAGCAATAAAAGTGACCACTTTTTCCGCAGTACGATGCGCGAACTTTGAATTCGAATTTCAAAAAGTTGCCAAGTTACGTGTCGGGAGCTATATAGTTGGCGCCACATATAAAGAGCGCTGAGGGGAAAGGGGGGGGGGGGGGTGTTCGCACATGGGTACACTCGCGCACGAAACTACTAGGCCTATTGTTTTATTTTCGAACTAGCTTTTCGTTTGCGGCTTCGTATATTGCTTATTAGTAGGTTGACATCAGAAATATATTAAATAAAATATCATTAAATGATGGAATTAACACACATTTTGTGTGTGTTTGTTGTGTAAAACCATTTCGTAAAACTTTCGTGCGCGATGATATTTTGAGAATGAACGTGACGCAGCCAGACTGACGGACCAATAGCGTACCGCTAAAAATGCGCCAAAGATCGCATTTTTGTCGAGACGCTATTGGTCAGTCTGCCCCCCCCCCGGCTCTCTCCCATACCACCAAATAGACCTAAAAATCGCCTACTGCGCAGCTTGACCCCCCAGCGTTCTTTTTATTTGGCGCGAGGTATACCAACCGTCATATTTCAAACTACAATTCTATCTACACTATTCGTAGTGTGTGTGACACACTTTAGTGCATGTTTACGTACAGGCGGGGCGTCGCGCGGCGCGTTGTGCGTTTTTAACCGACTTCAAAAAAGGAGGAGTTTGAACTATGTTCGTGTGTATGTATTTTTTTTTTATGTATGTTACCTGATTTCTCCCCCATTTGTGGACCGATTCTCAAAATTCTTTTTTTATTTGAAAGAGTATACTCCTGAGGTAGTCCCATTTTAATGTGGTGAAGATCTGGTGCTGATCTTCGGAGATATACAATGGAACTCTTCAAAAATAGACGACATACCTGTCGTAATTGCTGGAATCGCTTGGATGTTTATTGAATATACTTTACCATGACGTAATATTACGCCTGTATGCTCTGAGGGTTACGCAGATGTGTACAATATACCTAGATTTCGACAGTTAGGTATGTTAAGTTTCATTTATTAGGGATAAGTGGATAACCCTATTACCATGACATGTATAAATGTGGTATTGTTAACAATTAACAATATAAAACTAAATTCATGGCAAATATTTGTATGGGAACAACTAAAAATGGAAAAATAAAAAAACTTCTTGCAAAAAATAAAACCGACTTAAAAAAAACACAAAAAAAGTGAAAAATAAACTTTAGAAGAAAAATCAGGTTCTGAAGTTTTTCTTCTGAAGTTAATTTTTCACTTTTTTGTGCTTTTTTTTTTAAGTCGGTTTTATTTTTTGCAAAAAAGTTTTTTAATTCAAACACATGGCGATGTATGAAAACGTTAACAATTTCAAACGTCGATTTTTCTAGAAGCGTTTTCACTCGTTAGTTTAAAATGCAGCGTTGGTTGTGGACCCGCCTCTCAGTAAATTAATAAAAAAGCACGCATCGAGCATTCCGCGTAAACGAGCCCTTAGATTTGGGCCGACACAATCTAGTTTGCCATCGACACACTGTGTAGCGATGGCTATTTTTGTTTCAGAAGCAACGAGTTTGGAGCCTTCCATCAGTTCCTTTATAGACCAAACAACGACACGCAGGACACGACATAGTGCCCAACGCTTGTGGAATAGCACTACAACTACATAAACTGCTAAAATAAAACATTGAAACGTAAAGTAATTAGCATATTTATTTAATCTTTAGCATCAGCCACACCCCCATTTGTGATAGCAAACGTAGCTTCACTCTCAGGCAAGTCAGGAGAATCGTATATTTTAGCAATTCTGTTTTCACCGCGGCCCTTTCTCAGCGATATTCTAGTGGTGGACGCATGTGCAAGTATGTTGCCTCCTATGGGTTTCTTTGGGTCTACTTGAAAGGACAGTGTTGCCCCTGGATCGGCCGTCATTTGATTTGTAATGAATACTGCGACGTTGTATTCTTCTGAAATCTTAAAGAGAATGACATTTGAAATAAAACCAGTTCTATCTTGATATTTAGGACTTTGAGTCTTTGTCTTGAAACTAATACGGAATCAAAGGCTTTCCGCTTAGCAATAAAATTATTGAAGTATTAATATAATATGGGTTGCATAACTTCTAACTCAAATTATTAAAATTAACTGGGCTTTATGTACCTACCTACCTATTATCAATATCTCGTAACATAATAAGTATTTATTTGTGTTATTTAATTAATTCTGGTATTTGTAAGTACCAATACCAATTAATTGTTTGTTTCATAATATTTCCCTGGTGTTTCACGAGTTAATTTTGCTGGTTTCTACAATTTGGATTTTAATCTTGAAATTACAACCGGTACCAACAATAATAACAGTGACAAATTTAATAGTGTTGATTATTATAAGTAAGTCAGTATCCTAGTATATTGTCTTATCTCAAGTCGAAGAACCGCTCAATAAACGTGGTAACTTGCTTGAAAACCGGACGCATGTTTATCTATTGAGACCAAACGAGTCAATCTTGGCACGCCGTGATCTTGAACTCGTCTGTACATTGTATACGTAATACGTAGTTCTTTAAAAAATAACTCTTATAAATAAAACGCATGGAATTGCGACGTAGAATATAATTGCGTGACTCTAACGCTAGACAAAAGACAAAGACCGACTTCGTGCAGAATAAAGTTAAAAACGTGACTAGTAAAATGTACCTAATGTAAGGCAAAATCTTACGGACGAAAATTAAAGGGGTTTGAACTTTTTTGTATGGGAGCTGGCATATCGACCCACCGCCATTTTGATTTTTTTTCTAAATCGCGGCCCTCGACGAAAGTAGTATGTATAGATAGAGGACTTACACACGAACAAAAAATGTCAAGTAACACGGTACCTAAAGTGTCACATTACCGAGATATTTGAAGATAAAGATGGACATATGAGTACAATGACCACATAAAAATTAGACCTTTTACGTGTCTATAGGCGTTTATTATTATTATTACTGGTTATTGAAAGAGAGTAGGTACATTACATACTACTAAGAGCACGAGAAAACTATTTTTTGACTTATCATAGCGTTTCATTGCGATGCGAAGCGATTTTATTGTTCGTATAATAATAATCAACCTGGGAACTATTATTTGGACATAATTTAACGCCTATACACGTAAAAAGGCTATTTTTTTTAATATTTAATGATTGTCGTTGTACTCATTTGTCGATCTTTAACTTCAAATATCTCGGTAACGTGACGCTTTGGGTACCGTTTTACTGGTCATTTTTTGTTCGTCTATATGTCTTCTATCCATACATACCACTTTCATCGTGGGCCGCGATTTCGAAAAAAAATCAAAATGGCGGACAGGTTGATATGCCACATTGGTTCTATCCCCTTTAGGTACCTACCCTTGAAGAAAATAGTTGAACATACACCTATGTGATAGGTTTATTCTGTCCTTCGAGCTGCGGCGCTACCTTGGAGCCGAGCCCAATTTTATTGTTTGTTCCGTCCAATAGATTGATTTATATATTGGGGCCCTCGAATCGGCAATTTGTATCAGGTGCTCCAAAGTTAATAAAATCATAGTAGTTCAAAGTAAGCTATCTATTACTGTCTCTCAAGTCTCAACGGCCGCGGCATTATTAAAAGTACCATAACTTCTCCTGTTTTCTCCTTAGGTAGGGGGTTTTCGCAGAAGGTGACTTAAGATCAAAAATGCATCTACGATCGCCAGTTACGTTTTAAGTCCAATGAATGACTACTGAGAAATTGCAGATGAAACAAACCCAAGAACACTTTTCCAACCTGGGAATCGAACCCTCAGCAGAAACCGTTGTAACAACTACAACTTTTGCTGTTCGATTAACTAGGATGGAAAAAATTAGTACCTGGTTTCAAAATATGAAAATATAGCTCGGGAACAAACCTTTTGTAATCGTGAGAGAACTTGCGCTAGTTTTTGCTGTCTGTCGGCCAACTCGCCGCGTCCGGAGAAGTCCACTCTGAATAGCGCCATAATGGAGTCTATTATCAAAAGTTTGAACAGGCCAGCCTCTTCATGGAACTTTGCTGCTACAAAGTCTAGGAGTTCCGCCTAGTCAGAAGGGACAATGGTAAAAGAAAATAAACAACCATATAGAACCTATGTAAGGTGTTAACTGTCCCATAGCGAAACCGAGTCAACCAAGCATTCTGACACACTGACTGACTTTCATAGGTACCTACATCAATCTAAATAACTCGACAAACGACATTTTTTGGGCTGAATTATAAATCATGTTTTACGGTTGTTACGTAGGTACTCAAAACGTAATATAATATTTATTAAAGACGGCACGGTTGTCGCAGCGGCTCGAGCAATGGACTGCTGCGCTGCGTATCGCGGGTTCGATCCCCGCATGGAACAAATATTAATTTGTATGACCGATGATAGTTGTACCGGGCCTGGGTATTTGTGTATGTGACTTTAAATGTTTGTGAACGCACCCACGATACAGGAGAAATTCCTAGTGCGCGGCAACGTTTTAAAAAAAAAAAATTATACCCTTGTATTTAAAAAAAATCTTGTGAAGAAGTTGAAACCCCTAATATGTCCGTAACTAGCCGGGTAAGCCCAGCTAGAACAAAAAATATACTTATTATTGAATTATTGCAAAACAAGGGCCTTTCGGCTGTATCAGCTTATGCAGTATGCTTGTACTATCAGCAACGAAACTTTGTTCTGAGTCGAAATAGATGTAACGCAGTTTGGAATCTGGATCGTTGCCTTCCTAAGCAGTGTATGTTTTATAAGTTTATTTTTTGTCAATACCTACATCGTGAGGTAGGTCCAAACCACAGGTACTTACTGCTTCATAGCTAATTTACTGTCGTTGCTGACCTTATAGATACTTATTTTAAAAATAATAAAAAATACCAGTTGAATAAATCATATTACCTACATTATTATAAGGTGCGCCTGCGCCAGCACATCGAGTTACAACAATCTCTCAATTTTTTTAGATTTTCAACTTTAGGTTCAAGGTTGATTAGGAAAATTGTACAGTTTCAAGCAAGGCTCGGAAACCGGTTAAAATTCTTAACCGGTTACGGTCAGACCCCAAACCGAAATCAATTTAGGTCAAAGGTTGCACTTTACCGGATTTAACCGATTTATGCGTCTAACCGGTTTTTCACGAATTTAGGTTTTGTTTATGGAAATAAACCGGTTAAAACCAAGTTTAATAGGGTCCCCAGGCCCCGCCAAGTCGAAACACGAATCTACCCACACCATTCATGTTCTCCGGTTATAATTATGCTACCGATAATGTCAATGTCAATGTGTTGTATCTAGGTCTGAATGAAAGTATTTTTTTTTTATGTAACTTGTTAGAAGAAGTGTTATAAAAGGAAGACTAAAAAAATTAAATATTATTTATTAAATTAAATAATTACAGTTTTAAAATCGTTTATGGTTATGTAACCGGTTTACCGGTAACCTTTATCATTTGGGTTACAAAAAACAGTTCACTTGATTAACCGGTAAATAGAGAAACGATATATTTACCGGTAATTAACCGCTCTTTTTAAACCGGTTCCGAGCCCTGGTTTCAAGTACCTTGATGTCACAGATCACAGAAACAACTTACAACAGTGATGTGCTGTCGTCTGTACATGAATGAAAATCTTCACACTAATTAATAGTCACTGACCTGATGTTCCGAGGTATAAGCCCTGGCGTATAGAACGTTATCTAGCACTGCAGTCTGGTCTAAATTGAATCTGTCAGCAATTGGACGCAACCGGTCGGGACGGCTGCAGTATTGTTAAGGAATTAGATAACTACAAGATAACTAGGGGTTACAATGGAAATGCAAAGATCAATGTAACGAGAGGCAATAAAAGGTAATTGTATTTGCATATTATCTAAGTACCTACATACATACATAAACACACCTTTTATACCACTAAAAATATGCAAATAAATACTTTGACTTTTTTTCCTTGCGGGTAGGCAAAACCATAGAACGTCACCTACTATATACGATCCTTAAAAAGGAGTTAAATTTATTTTTGAATTTTTACTCTCATTAGCTGTTCAAGTTAGGTTAGCCTTGATATTTGTTTCTATTTCTATAATTCATAATATAAAGAAACCGCATAATATTAGTCTAACGTTCTCGTAAGTCGTATTAGATGACGCAATGGGTACAGCTAATCTAACTTATACGGAAATATTAATGAATGGAGTCATTACTTAATGAATATGAAAATGATGTTTTATAGTTTTCTTATGATAATAATATGGCACGTATATAGGTACGATATCCACCGTGTGCTTCTTTGTTCTATATGCAGAGGCTTTAAATAAGAATCTTGGATAGATATAGTTACTGTACCTACCTAACTTTATATTTAAATAAGGTGTCTATAACGAACTTTATCAAGCTCCTTGGTCTATAAGGTCCAGGCCATAACAAAACCTGCATTCTCCACAAAAGCGCAGAGAGGTGCAAGGATAAGAGAATTGCATGAATCAATCCATCACGTTGGTTGAAATCAAGAAAAAGTCTGGAACTTTTAAATCTTTCTATCTTCAAATAATTAATTTGAAAAGTCCCTGAAGTTGAAAAGTCAGGAAAAATTACAAGGCCGATAGAAGTTGGAATGACCAAAAAGTTGAAATGTCGGGGTTGCAAGACCCTAATTCCTTGTCATAGGGTATACCTAAGTGTAACTCACCTCTTAAGATGACATGTTTTGACGAATAAAGTAATAAAAAAGGATACAAAGTATGTTCAGTGTCCAGGAACATGACCTTCCCGCCGTGGTAGCCCGTCGAGTTGGGTATTTGTGTGGTGATGCACAGCGTGTGCGACAGCTGCGTCTTGCCCGTACGGAACTCACCGAACACTTCGGTTATCGCCATTGATTCCACGCCACCGGCCAGTAGCTTGCTACAATTTGTACTCATTTTGTAATAATTAGTAACATATATTTTTTTTGAAAATGTAGCCCCCACTTGGAATTTCTCCTGTATCGTGGGTGCGTTTACAAACATTTAAATTTACATACACAAACACCCAGACCCGGAACAACTATCTGTAGGCCATACAAATATTTGTTCCGTGCGGGGATCGAACCCGCGATACGCAGTGCAGCAGTCAAATCGCTCAGCCACTGCACCAACCGTGTCGTCAATATTAACATCACGCCTGTAATCCCCGTACTGAAGGTTAGGCAGAGGTACCTAAGTAGTTACCTGTTACATGAGTATTTCTCAAAATAAGTGTACATCTGTTGAAAAAAAAGTGTGCCTCGAAATAGTAACAAAGTTTCAATGTTTTTATTTAACCATACATACAAAAAATAACATATTTGTGAAGAAAAACTATAAAACTTTAAAGTTGTGAAGAATAAATGGTAAAACCATAGTATTCAATCAATTTTAGAAAGCTTTTTTAAAAAGATGTTTTTTGCGTTTCATACAAAAATCAAATTGCCACCCTACGACTTCATACATGTAACACTTCATAAAATTCGATATGTCGCGTTAATATTGTGCATTTTTTGTATTACAAACCTTGATTAAATGTAGTTTCTTTATTAAAGTGATTTTCTATGGGGTTTCATAGTAAAATATAAAAAAAAATGCGAAAAACAAAATGAGTCGTGCCCATTTACTTTTTAGTAACTTACTCTTTAGTTACGTTTTATTTCTACTTCCACGTAATTTCTGTACGCATCCGTTACCTTTTAACACGGGCAACACTAGCATCATTCTGATTGGCTGTAGGTCTGACGTCTCCGCCATAACTTTTAATGTGAAAATCAGTTTTGAACGTGTTGTCCAAGGGAGATTACTTTTTCGTAATAAGAAATACTTTTTCACTTTTTCACATTAAGATAAGTCTTGATTTATATATGTTATTGGAATACGTGTCGTACGAACATTTAAGCGTATTATATTATTTGCAGTTTCAGGTTTTATCAAACCATCGACTTATTATGGTCTTAATTTGTAAAATTTTCGTTGCTTTTTCGTAACGTTTTTTATGAATTTCGTTACGTTATGAAAAAGTATAGTGTAAAGTTGAGTGTTTAAAGCTCTTAAAACTTTGCCAATATTAAAACCTTAGTGAACATTCACTGGCAAATAGTTCTTTACGAATTTTAAAGTCTCATATGCTTTATTTAATATGTTGGTTTATAGCCTTATGTTTACTATTTAGTAACATCTAGAACTATTTCATAACAATATTTCGTAACAACTTTTTCGTTACGTACACTTTTTTTGAGAAATACTCACATCCACATTTTCCAGTTATAATTATTTAAGTCTCTTGTTATAAATAACGAGCATATTGCCATCAATCAAGCACGAACCCTTGTCCCTTAGTAACAATAACAATAAGTATTCAATACATAAATGTAAACTAAGTGCCCATAAGTCAGGATTGCCTGTGATGTGTTCGTGATTAAGAGGAGTTGCTTGGGCTTATTATGGGCTTATTACACCACTATTACTGAACCAGATCAGCAGAATAAACTGCACGTTCAACAGCTGTCCTATCAGTGCCGAAATTCCAAAGCAATAGTGTTACAGAGAGCTCCTGAACGCGGTTTAAAAACACTGGCCACGGTTTCATTTACGAATTTCGCCCTTATTGAGGTAAAGTAAACAATAAAACGATTTATCAGATCAGAACGCTAATCCAATCACGCATCAATATCTTATTCGTTTCCTAATTGAAGATTCACGGTGACTCATTATTATATTTTTATTATCATATTAGTTACATTATTTTATCTTCCGAAAAAGTAATTGTACTCTACTGGTTTATCAATGGATGGCATTTTAAAATAAATGCGGTACGATTGTTTAATTTTTTTAAGTTTTTAACACAACATTCTGTTGAAAGGCCCTGCCTTTGTCATCCCGACCGAAGTACCAAGTGTAGGTAATACTTAGTTACACTAATGATTATTATTTTTTGGGTCGGTAGTTCTACTTTACTAAATCACTGATTGGCCCCTAAATTAGCATTGCCACTTACTCTAATTCCGTACTGCCAGTACTGATTTTAAAAACCTGTTTCCGACGATCACTGACTTCCAACGCAGTCATAAACCCAAGGGTACCGATTTTTTGGCAGGCTTCTTTTATTTTCTCAACTTTTGTATCAGAAAATCCTTTGATATTGCATAATTTTTTCTTTGTAGACATCTGTATCCCTTTTATCGTACATATTCCAGCCGCTTTTAATTTTTTTATGTCAGCTACGTTTATTCCATGCTTTTGTAATAAGTCGACATCTTGAAAAAAACTTTCTTCCTCGTCATTTTCAGATATATTATCGTCAAGAGCTTGTTCGATCATGACTTTATCGAATAAATATTAGAAACACAAAATTTCCGAGAATTCGATTAAAAACAATAAAGTAGAAAACAATTTTGACGAATTACGAATTTTGCCGCTCATTTCGTTCTTTTTCTTTGAAAATCAATACAGTGTTGCTGTAAATATAATTTAATTAGATACATGGAACTATTAGGTACGAACACGTGGTCTTCAGAAACCAGAGATAATAATTTAACACCATTCGGTAGCTGATTCAAGGTGGTGATTTCTTTTTTGAAGTGAAAACTTCTTTAGCGACGCTGAGCACTTTTTTTGTATGGGTAAAAATCGTAAGATTTTTCGATCAGCATCACGTGACCCTGACGCGAGTTTGAAAGTTAATATTGAAGTTTTCACTTCTGCCGGCACTCCCGGAGTGCTACCTTTTTTTTATATTATAGTACTCTGTGTTGGTGATGTTCCTTGATGAATATTTTGTATGCGGGAAAATACATTCGAGAATCACGACAATTCTAGAAACTTGCGGTGTTTTTCTATTTCGAAATATATTAATTATGAATATGGGTGTAAAGACTATTTAGTAACAAATCTTGTAAACATCCATACATCTCTATTTTTTCCCCTAGCGTCACTTTGATTGATTTGTATTTTGAGTCTATGGTTTTGATGACTTCGCTTCGTTGAGAGAGAATCGTTAGCGGCGCAAATAAAGGATTTTTTTATTCTAAATTACAATTACTTCAAGAAATTAACCGTCTAATCCATCTCAGTAAAGGTAAGGGCGTAAGTTAACCCTACGGAAGTACTGGAAAGTGATTATTTATTATGTTCATGTATTTCCTTCAGTATCACAGCCATGTTGAAGTAGTGTTGATTTTACTAAGTTTTCGTCAGTTTATCGTTCAAAAAAGTTAAAAGTTGTTCACAAGTTTATGTGACAGACCTAAGTTTAGTTTGTGTTGTGATTATAAAGTTGAAAGTCTTTGCAATATGAAAAGTGTTACAAAGTGCAACCTATTCTGGCTTCGAGTCGTCGTCGTGAAGGTAAGGCTGGATGTGTCTTCAAATATACATCACAACGTAGCATTTACCAGTTGTATAAAGTAAAGAAATACATCTACAAATCAAGTCGTTAAACAAGTCATTTCTAATAATATTTTAAGATTTTTGGTCAGTGGGTCGTCCTAAGGGTTTGAGTAATATAGACAGATATTAATATTAAAATGATTAGTAGTGGTCATCATTGTAAAGTAACATTTCACAGACAACTCAGTAATCGACAGACAAAGGCAGGTATAAAGCAAGAATGGCAGAGCCCAGTTCATATTTTGTTTTTTTTTTTTTTATGTAAATTTCAATATTTTTAATACTATTGAAAAGGTGAGTATAATATAGCAGAGGTATGCATGTTTTTCTAAGACATATCTAATACAGTATTGATTACATGTATTTATTTAACACATATAACATTGCTCTATTTGTTTTAAGCATTGGTATTAAAATTCATGAAGTACTTTAATGTTGTAGCATCAAAATGTTAATATAAGTTTTGTAGCCATTACTTAAATTACATTTTATTGATTTATTTGTCTTCTGGCTATTAATAGTAACAGAAGTACAACCTGCGTAAAACTACATGCATAGTCTCATTTTTAGTTAAATAAAGTTAAAAAAGTGAAGTAGGTTGATCAGTTGATGGATATTTGCTTCTGTTGAAGTAAATTGAGTATTTTTGTACTAACATTTGATACAGTATTGCATATTTTTACTGGTTGAAGCTATTTATTATAAATAAAATAACAATCAGAGTGCTTGTTTGGGTTGGGTCCAAACTACAAAAGATTACTAGCTTCATAAGTTACTCCCATTTTTACAGAGATGGATTCGGAAGACTCCAGAGATCAATCATCCTCAAGTAGTAGCAGTACAAGCTCCAGGAGTCGAAGGAGCTCATCATCAGACAGGAGTGTACACTCCAAAAAGGGGGCAAAGTCCCCGCCACAGTCCCCGCCACAATCCCCAAAATCTCCTAGGTCTCGAGGGCCACGGTCACCTTCACCTGAAAGTCGGTCCCAATCACCTTCACCACAATCCTCAATACCGGAAAAGCAGCCACGGTCACCAGATAACCTGAGTGGAGCACATTCTGACATTAATTCACCTGAAAATTCAATACCTGCTTCACCAGTAGGTCCTAAGTCACCAAGTGAAGTGGGTTCTAATGTAGGCTCACCGGATCATGGTGATCAGTATTCCTCAGCTCCATTAGCAGGTGAAGGGCCTAAAACACCACAGAGTCCGGGCAGCTCACCTAGATCTCCGGGTTCTCCAGACAATAGGTCCAGGCCTGCTTCTCCTGACTCTGTAAGGAATTCCAACAGACGTTCCCCCTCTTCAAGTCCTTCTCCTGAAAGGAAGTCTTATAGATCCCCTCGCTCATCACCTCCTGCTAAACAAAATGATTGGAGCCCAAAGGAAAGAAATGATAAATGGAGGAGGCACACTAAAGCTGAACAAAAGATGGTCCCGGCTCCCAGAGCCCGTAGTAGGTCAGACTCCAGCCGATCCAGTAGGAGTTCATCATATAATAAAAGAAGTAATAAGGATCCTGCAACTGAAGAAATATCAGAAGGTAATTTTGAAATCACTTTTGTTATGTATCAAAAGGCTCCACGCTGGTATGTTTTACTATCATATTATGTACACAACCAATTCTAATAAGGATCTGTCTGTTAGGTGAGATGGAGTCAGACCAAGAGGACAGAAAATCAAGTAAATCTAGAACAAGTGACAAACCTGATGGGAAAGACCTCAATATCAGTCATGAGGATCTTTCTGATGTATCTGACTTGGACTCTATGGGACCTGAAGAAACAGAGAAAGTATCAAAGGTATTTTATATGTATAATCAAATTGTATGATGGATTTTTTATGCTCTCCCAGATGATTGCAACACATTTTTGCCATATTTTAAATTTTTATCATATTGTGTTGTTAAAATCAGTGGTCAAAAAGTTACAATCTGACGTGTCTTTATTACTTTGCCTTTTATTCATAAAAGGAATGGTGGTGGTTCATATTATATTGGTTTGTTGTTATAGCCCAAGTCTCCGCTGGCATCACCAGAGCACAAAGCAGAAGCTGTCAATGGAGCAAGCAGACAGTCCTCACCACATTCTGATACTGGAAAGGGTGATACACCTAAACTGGAAAAAGTAATGATTGTTACTGCAGCATGAAAGTTATTGCTTCTCTTATAATGATCAAATTACTTGATTTTGGTTAATACATGATGCATGATGAATTAACTGTCTTTTGACATTATTTTCATTTATTATGCTTATTTACTGTAAAGCCATCTCTAGTGTAGTTGTATGTGTAGGTACCACAAGAAAAGACAAGTAACACAGAAGATGGTGAAGAACAGTTAGATTTCGAGGCAGAGGAAGGTGAATGTATAGAACCAAAAGCTGTAGAACAGTCAAATGGTGATGCAGAGGAGAAATTAGTGGAAAAAGGTAAATAATTGAATGAACTTGTCTATCCAGACAGGCTTATTGTATAGCGAGTTTTTGATTATTTGTACATATTCGTAGCTGGGGGCAGTTACAAAGAGAAACACATTAATGTGCACAGACTTAACACAACCCTAGTGTCTCGGCAGCGTTTGTCGGTATGCACGTATATTTAAGTATCCTGTGGGGTTATCATGACGTCTTAAAGCAGGGTTTTTTTTAAATCTCATTCCAATGTGGGAAAGCGAAAGAGCCATACAGGGTGTTCATACCACACGCACAGGCTTCACCACGTTGGTAAAAATGTATTACCATTACCAACCACACGCGCGATGTACTGTGTGCACCGTGTAATCGCGCAGGCAAAAGTGTGGTGACGCTTGAGCGTGTGGTATGCCCTTAAGACGTCATGGTAGGCCACCTGACAGAGGTTCCTAATTAAAACAAGCTATGCCATATTTATCAGAGGACGTAAGAGCGGTTCGACGGTCTCGGGGCTCGTCGTTGGAGGAGGGCGAAGTGTCGGATGAAGCTGAGAGGCGTCCTGAGGAGAGTGAGCCTAGGCCCGTGTGTCGGTTCTTCTCGAGGGGCGCTTGTACGTGGGGCGTGAGCTGCAGGTAAATCATGGTCATACAATAGGGGATCGGACAAAAAAAAACTAATTAGTCCGTCAGATAGATTTCCAAAAATTATTGGACACGTATTTTTTCTTTTTTCACGTAAACTTAAAATGAAGACGATACAGTGCTTCGAAAACTCGTGTGACGTCATATGATAGTACATTTTGACGACACAAGTGACGTTTCAAGCCCCACTCCAAGATCTTTGACACGTTTTATCTTCGTAATTTTTTATTGATTTGATAAAACAAAAAACACGTATTCAATATTTTTCGATAATCTAACTTACGGACTAAACAGAATCATATTATTTTGACCCTGTCCGATCCCCTATTGTAAAAGTATTCATTGATATAATATCATATTTACCTGAGCGAGATTGGCTTTACCAAACTTGAATTTGGTTTCTCCTGAAGGCAAATTAAAATTTAACGTTTCTGAATTTCTAAGCTCTGCAACTCTGCTCTTAAGCTTTGCAACTAAAACCTTGTACATAGCAGTGAAGTAGGCTTTACAATGAGTGACAGTGAGGCAGGCTTATGACTTTGTGTAGCAAGCTGAACAAATCGGAAGTTGTTGTTTTATACTATGTATGTAAGGATGTTTCTATTGTTCAGGTTCCTCCATCCAGGCGTGACGGACAAAGGCAACTATAACATGTTCGACGTGGTTCGCGGCGTTCCCGCGGGAGGGAGCTACCCGCCGGCACCAACTAGGGATGTCGCACCACCTGAGTCTGCCTGGGAGAGGGGACTGCGGACTGCTAAGGAGGTGAGTTCAACATAGTTTCAAGTAATATTGGGCGGCACGGGCGTAGCCAGGTTTTAGTTTCGGGGGGGGGGGGGTTCAGGAAAATAAAGTCAAGTCAAACGATTTTAGTGATGACTGAGAACAAGGTCCCGGAAATGTATTCGAAAATGGAAAACTGAAACTTTCAGTACATGTAATAATTGATCGAGCGAACTGTCGCGAAACAGAACGAATAGAAACAGGATATATGCGCGAGCGAAGCGAGCGCGGAAATTTTTGTACATTTTTATAGATTAGGGGTTGGAGGGGGGGGGGGGGGGCAAATAAATTGTCATCGGGAGGAAAGCAGATAAAGGACTGTTTTACTTGGTTTCAAGAAGAGAACTGCTTACTCTTATTATAATTGACCTGAATCTTCTACTTTCGGAACTAAGCGCCTACGAAGGAGGTTTGGAAGATGCGACTGATACCTTCTCGACAACGTCTTTGACAGTGGTTACACGTACAAATTGCGATCTCCTTTACTAGACTCACTCGATAATCGGTAGTAATAGGTAATGACTGGCAACAGACTAGCTGACTAAATGCGACGAGTACGGGTGGGATACGATACGGCACGATAATATACGAAGGTAACCGAATGCGATCGGAGTATCGACAGCCGGTGGCGGCAAATTCAAAATACATAATTATAATTATTACTTAGGTATACCACTCGCCTGCCATTATCTTAACTTTTCGGGAGGGGGGGGGGTTTGCACCCCCCAAATCCCCCCCCTGGCTACGCCCGTGGGGGGCGGTTATCTCACCACAATATAGTCAGAAATACCGACTCCGATTTTGCTACTAAGAAATTCTTAATCGACACTGAATGACATTGTCTACTAGAAAAAACTCAATTAGATTCGCCTGATCTGGAATTTGAGCCTTTGTTGATGACTAGACATCATCATTAACCATGTTTTGTCTACAATTTTAATTATAATGTATGTATATTCCAATTTTGCACGCTCGTTAGAGTAGGATACGGTCTAACTAAAGCTCTTTTGTTTGTATTTTTTCATCTTTATGTGTACCCATATTTCAAGCAAATAAATGATTTGAATTTGAAGGAGAGGAGAGGAACTTCCAATAGTTTATATTGATTTATTTATTTATGTACACACAAAATACAAAAAAAGGATAAAAACATAAAAAAATAGAAGAGGACAAAGGTACTGCTTATTTCATGTGAAATTTCTTCCAGCAGACCTGCGAGAGGAAAGTTGGATTAGACACGTAGACACAGTGTGTAGAAAAGACAAACAGGAAAATTTTAGTTAGAATTACAAACAAAAGCTTATAAAAATAAACATACCTACATACAAATATATACACAAATATATACACAAATAAAAATAAACACTAATATTATGAATAATAAAATAAATAATAATAATAATAAAATATATAATAAATTAATAATTATATAAACATACATATATACAGAATATAATGAATTGATGTAAAAATTATCATCATCAGTCTCCTATGGGTCGTCGCCTCGCTTCTTCTTCCATACATCTAAATTAATCGTCATCTCACTAGCCTTTCTAGCCTTATCATCATTCATCATGTAGACAAATACAGTTGATATGATAGCGTATTTCCTCTTATGACCAGATGCTGCGAATAGCGAACAAACGCAAAGAGCAAGACATGGACTTTGAAGAGAAGAAGCTGCACCTATCAGTGGGTGGTGTGGTACACGACCCTGACGCGGAGCTGGCGTATGCCGCCGCGGCTGTGGGAGCCTCGCCGCCACGACATCACGAGGGACCCGCGCCGCCGCACTACCGCGGGGATCCAGAAGCCTTCCGGGGCGGGTATGTACAGTGTACACTCATGATTCGTGTTGTGGTCATTTTGATAGAATATTTTAAACCAAGATTCGATTTTTTTAATTGGAGCTAGGTTTAAATTGAAACTAATTTTAAATTGAATTATGTTGTATTTGAAAATTGATTCATGAGAACATTAATCAATTTTCAATATTTTACAACTTTACTTTAGATGGGGAGACAAACTAAGCTTGGGGGTCACTGGCGTGATTTTTATTTAATTACAGTCTCTACTCTTACTCAGCAGGGTTAATTTAAACGATCACACCTACTCAACAATCATCTAATTATTATAAACGTTATTTTGCAGGCCATACGGTCCAATGTACCGTGGGCGTTTCCCGCGGCCACAAGTTGACGAGCGAGAGCGTTTTTACGACCGCGAGCATATGTACGAGCGGGAGAGGGCTGGGTATGAACGAGTGCCGCATTATGATGAACGGGCGCCCGCGCCGGAGGAAGGGGCTTATCATAAGGTATGGCTTTTAAGTGTCAGAAAACTTATTATGTCTTATTTATTTAAACTTAATGTACAAGAGTGGTACATAGGCGGATATGCAGATGCCACAAGGTACACTTACATTGAGGATAACTTATTTCTCGTATCCTTTAGAGTTTTGAATATATCTAACTAGCTAATGACCGCGACTTCACCCGCGTGGATCTTAATCGAATTATAGACTTAAAAATTCCTCGAGAACCAAATCTATCAAATCCTTGAAAACAGCATGAAAATCGGTGCAGTAGTTTTGGAGTTTAACGCAAACACAGATAGACGCACGTTGGACAGATAGACGCGGCGGAGGACTTTGTTTTATAATATGTAGTGACTAGCGGCGGAGGACTTTGTTTTATAATATGTAGTGACTAGTGATTATTCACTGCTTCTGCATTGCTCTACCTAAACCTTCTTTCTATGTCGGGATCGAAATGAACTTTTCCCAATAATGTTTTTGTTTTTTTAGCGTCGCGTTCGTCCTTCTCGTGAAGTGATAGTCCAACGCGCGGAGGTGGAGCGTCGCGAGGGTCGCGAGGCACGCGGCGAGGCACGCGAGGCACGCGGCGAGGCGCGCGAGGCACGCGACACGCGCGAGGCACGTCGCGGCGAGGCTCGCACGGAGGACTGGGCGGACCCGTGGATGCGCGCCGAGCCCGCAGCCAGGCGACGCAAGCCACCCTCCTCTGATGAGTCCTACTCCTCGTCTAGGTATGATATTCTTGCCTTATTTTTTAAAACTTAAATCAACGTTGCGGACTTATGCCTGAGGCATTTTCTACACGTCTACCTTAAGGTGATGCAGAGACAATACAGTTATATTATACACTTTTTTGTTTACCAGCACCATTGCACTAAGGCTTGTAGTAAGCAGAACCGAGGAAACGATGGATGAATTGTGTGAGATTTGATATGAAGGAAAAGGGAGTATAAAATAGCGTGACGGTTGACAGAGGAGTATGGAGGTAAAAAAACGTGTTGCCCATATTACGTGGAGCCAACTCTCAGAGCAGGAAGATGATGTATGACCAGATGTATGATTTAACGAAGCAATGTACGTACTCCTCCAACGTACTCTTCTACGTAGCTTGTGAATTTCTGTATTTTCCGCCTATTAGAAAAAGGCGTGAGTTTGTAATTTTGTATGTATTAGACAAACATCGGCTATAAGCGTCGTGTCTGTCATTCATACATGACAATTGCTGTCTTCAATTCTTTGTGCCGTATGAAGGGTTGCTGATTGTGCCCGTCGGGGCCGCGGATTTTAGTACTAGATGACGTGGCCTCAGCACAAGGGCAAAGAAGGAACATGGGTTCGGTTTTTAGTCAGTAGAAGTCTGACACTCCCCTTCGCTCTGCCCAAGAGCGGGGGGGGTCATTTGATGATTTTCCACCCACCAAAAAAAAAAAAAAAGTGTTGCTGATTGTTTAACTAAAGTCTTACCAAGAAATACAGGCGTTATGTTTCGTACGAGCCGACGTGCATTGTGGGAGTTCAATATTGTTAGGGCTAAAACACAAAACCACTTTGCAATTTTCTAGTCGAGCTCACTCACAGATTTTGGAAAGGTTTTCATTTTCGGCTATAAATGTTAACGTTTTCGGGGCAAGTCCAAGAAGTAAACTACGAAGAGACATAGTGGCTACCATGGAACTGAACACAACTATGCTCGATTGGAATGTTTGTATTGAGCCTACGTTCATCAGTTTTAAGCCATCTAATAAAGAAAACGAATATTTTTTTACCTAACTGTAATAAATACTACTGTATTATTTTATCCATAAAATATTAATTGGAAATTTTCTCCTGCTTCGTCCCTCTCCCTTGGGCGATGGGTTTCGCTTTCATAACTCGTCTAATGTCGTGGTGTTTGCGGTGTTCGATTTCTCATGAATCTCATTTTAATCTCGATTAACAACAATATAACTGCATGCTCGTTCTTGATATCATTTGTCACCTGTGGGACTCACTGTGGTCGCGACCGTGTGCGCATGTGACATGTAACATAACCATGCGTGCGTGTGTGCGCATGTGACATGTAACATAACCATGCGTGCGTGTGTGCGCATGTGACATGTAACATAACCATGCGTGCGTGTGTGCGCATGTGACATGTAACATAACCATGCGTGCGTGTGTGCGCATGTGACATGTAACATAACCATGCGTGCGTGTGTGCGCATGTGACATGTAACATAACCATGCGTGCGTGTGTGCGCATGTGACATGAAACATAACCATGCGTGCGTGTGTGCGCATGTGACATGTAACATAACCATGCGTGCGTGTGTGCGCATGTGACATGTAACATAACCATGCGTGCGTGTGTGCGCATGTGACATGTAACATAACCATGCGTGCGTGTGTGCGCATGTGACATGAAACATAACCATGCGTGCGTGTGTGCGCATGTGACATGTAATATAACCATGCGTGCGTGTGTGCGCATGTGACATGTAACATAACCATGCGTGCGTGTGTGCGCATGTGACATGTAACATAACCATGCGTGCGTGTGTGCGCATGTGACATGTAACATAACCATGCGTGCGTGTGTGCATGCGTGCGCGTACGTTCCACGCCCCCCCCCCTCGCCCGCCCCGCGTCCCGCTCACTCCGCAGCTCTTCAAATTCCAGTTCCCGCAGTTCACGATCGCCGAGCGCACGACGCAAGAGAAGAGCATCCTCTTCTTCAAGACAAAGGTGAGATGGACGTTTCACGGTAACAGTAGAGCACAATGACCAAACATGCCTAGGTGCATCTTCTTAAATTCGATTTTCGCGAACGCAAAGCTCTTCGCGTAACTCTAAAAGCGCTACCGCCGCGACTTCTTGGCAAACTTGGCTTCATTCGAAATATTTTTCTTTTGCTACTTCTGCCTATCTTCTTTGGATTATAATCGAGTCTTTTTTTCCAAAGTTATTGCTATAGTTTCTTCTGCGTCCACTGCCTGGCCGCTCCTATGTTGCCACAACCCCTGTCTGTCGTTTTTGTATCTTTCTTACGAACACCGAAAAATATGTACGAGTCAAAGGAGCGTGTACATTCGGGTCTGATTCTAACCCTGTCGTTATGGTGCAGGTTGTCGCCATCGGTGATAGTCCGCGAGCGACGCCAGGCGACGGCGCGCGCCACGGCCATGAACCCGCCCGCGCCGCGCCGCCGTGCGCCCTCCCCGGCGGCCGCACGACAACTGTCCGCCAACCCGCCGCCTCCTGCGTCGCACGCAATTCACCGGCACAAGGTACACAGGACTTTCAGGACTTTAGAACCACATGGCTCATTGTTTACGTAAAACTGCCCTTGATAACATCGCATACAATATTGAGTGTCAACCGGCCATACGCTGTTCACAAAGGGAAGATCAGACTCAAAGCAGTGGAAACTTATAGTAATACAGTGAAACCTGATTAAGTGAGACCTCAAGGGACCTGAAAATTCGTCTCACATATAGAGGTATTCCACTTACCCAGTGTCTCAGATATCCAATATCTGTCTCATGGGACCTCAGCATGAGTTCCAGTTATGAAGGTTTCTCAATGATCCAGGTCCCACTTAACCAAGTTTCACTGTATTATTGTGATTATTGTAAATACAAAATTATTTATGCAGTCAACACACGCAAAGCGTTAATATGCTAGCACGTTTATTGTGCGAACCACCAGTATCTGGAATTCACTGCCGGCTCTTTCGATCAGTATTATCTGGATCATTTCTAAGTTCAAGCTGATGATGCGGCCTAGGCTGGAGTAATCCAGCCTAGGCCGCATCTCGCTTCATATCGAAAAAGTGAAGCAAGCCTGTTTAGTGTAAAAAATAACTAATATTTAGAGAAAAATCACGAACAAGAAGAAATACAAATCCATGTTTGGTGTTAACACTATATTTTTATATCAGGATGAGCTGGACGCCTACGGACGCAATAAGGTATCAAACCGCAACAGGGATAGAAAGAAGTATTCGCGATCTTCGTCATCTGGTTCTGGTGAGTGTTATGTAATTAAATACTAAATTAGCCATAACATCATTTTTGATATCACTAGTAGTGTGCTGCTCATTTACTACAAACGTTAAGGCGGGGTTGCAGTACTTTTCAAGATTTTTGAACCTATAAAAATCGAACTAAATACGAGTTTTTTAATAAATAAAAATCACTCCATAAAAATTGAACATACTCTCTAGTAAATCGTAAAGATAGAAACGCGATTTAGAATGATCGGCTCGATACTTTTTTTTATCAAACATGACTCTAAATCACAATTTCAAACGTGTACTGCTAAGACATTTCATCATGAATTTATATAAAAGTTATATCAATAGATAGAACTTTTTATTCTGAAGTAAATGTTGAAAACATATTGTATAATTTCTTTATAGTTTTTCTCCAAGAAGCAAAAAACAGTCAAAATTGAGGCATTATATCGCTCGCGCGGCAGGGCGGGGGGTGAGGTCGTGCGTACATAAAAACAAAGTACTGCAACCTCGCCTTATGTCAAGCATAATAATAATATACATGTCGTCATCATAATCTCCCTGCGCTTGTCCCATTCTACTCGGGGTCGGCGCAACACGTTTTCTTCTTCCATTCTTCCCTGTCAGACGTCATGCCATCATTTACTCCTTTCTCTTTCATATCATTCCCCACACAATCCATAATAATTATGTCGTCGTTGAAGTTATACCTAATACCGCGTAACGGCTCATTCACACTAATCCGTCAAAGACGATTCGTTTTTTTTGACGAATCGTCTTTTTTCACGAATCGTTATTTTGATTTGTATGGGCTGCTATACATTTTAATTGCTCGTGTTCGCACTATTACGGAATCGTGAAAAATGACGGATACGTCTTAAATGACGTTTCTTCTTTTTTCAAAAACCTTCAGTTTTAACTCAGAATTTTAAATCACGAATCGTTATGACGTAGTTCGTCCAAGACTGAAGTCTGAATCACGAATTCAGTGTGAACATCTATTCGGATATCGTCTTTTTTGACGAATCGTCGTTGACGGACCCAGTGTGAATGAGCCCTTATTAAGTCAAAAAAGCAACTTTACAAGAGTGTAAAATCTGCATAATGGCACAAACCTAGGTAGAGGTACCATGCCATTTCATTATTTATGTTCACTTAAAATTAGATAGAGACGTTGCTTGTTTCTGATTCGCTGAAACAAAGCGTCTTCCAATTCTTTAGCAAACGGGATCAAAAATTCAACTACAAAAAATTACATGGTGTTCAATCTTCGAAGACGACTTTCTAGAGGTTCTATAAATGTAGGCATAGAATGTATAATTATTCCAACAAGAACACATTATATCATTCACGTTTGTTTTCCAGAATCATCGTCGTCGTCCAGTGAGTCGGAGAGCGAGTCTCATTCGTCGTCCTCATCGGGCAGCTCCGGAGCGCGGCGTGCGCGACATGCTCGACTGCTCAATGCGGCTGCTAGACCCAGGTACTAACTTTCTTTCAACTAGTCGGAAGAAGCGGAGAATATGAAAGATTCAACCAATAACATGAGAGACAGACACGCGAAGGATATTTCAAACAATGTGATTAGTTGCTTTGAGCAAATGTCCTCGTCGCTTAGGTGGAGCCCGGGCCTAAAACCAGGCTAGAAACATCTTGTTTAAATAAGACATAAGTCGCGTTGTTTAGGTTGCGCCGACGTTACCATACACCGCGACGAACTATTCGTTTTTATTTATAGTACAAATGGCACCAATTCTGCCTTAACATAAAACACGCATCTAAATATTGACTGCCAAAAAAGTGCTCTTTTTTCTCCACACTGGAATCGATCCCATTAGCTCAGCAGTCGCGCTTGCAACCACAAGACTTAACAGGGCAGTCAATATTTAGAATGTTAAAGTCCATCCCATCGGATTTTTCCATTTGAAATTTCTTAGTAGTAACCTGGAGTTTGTTAGTTGCCGGTATGATACCACCGTGCCTTGAAAAGCACGTTTTGTCATGCGCCTGATTTCCCTCCGGTCTTGTCGGTGTTACGATTACACTTATGCACAATAGTATCTCCCACGCCAATGGCTAATCTCCGCTATCATTGGCCGCCGTGACTAGGGTTACCATCCGTCCGGATTTGTCCGGACATGTCCGGACTTCTAGACCTTTGTCCGGTTCTTTAATTTGTCCGGATTTTTTGGAATAGATGGAATACGAATAATAAAACTTAAATTAGAATATCAAATAAGTCTTCAATCTGTATTATTATATTAACTTAATTATCTATATTAACTTCTCATTCATCTAAAAACAAAATATAAAACTTCTATAACATTCGACTTAACGAGATCAAACATCAAATCTTCTATTGCAAACAATCAACTACTTCAAATAGAATATTTTCTTACAAACAAAAATAGTTTTACGTAAAATATTCGGGATATAATTTTTTATATTTTTCAGTGCCTGATACTTGACGGAGCCTTTCATTAAAACTTTCCTTGTAGAATTCTTCACAGCTCATATTTTTAAGGTTGTGTTGTATCGAATCATCATCAATGATCTAACCGAGGGTACCTACAATCCGCTCTTTTGTCCATTGTGCTCCCATTAGAGAAAACACTCTTTCCACACTTGCGTTTTGAGCCTGGATAACAAAAATAAACTCGCAAATACTCAATAGAACAGGCAGTCTGACAATTGTAAAATTAAAAAAAAATAGTTTTTAATATGCATGTTTTATGGAGCATCTTTCTAAAAAATTACTAAAATGTCCGGACTTTTATTGAAATGTCAGGCTTTTTGTCAGGACTTTTGAAATTTCTAAATGGTAACCCTAGCCGTGACCGAAAACAGACAGGAGGACTATACATTTCGAAAAAGCCTGCCCCAATACCATCCTTATTGAAACCAGTCAAAATATTCACATAATACGTTTTCAGGTTGAATCCTAAAGCGGGCGCTGGTCTAGCGGCGGCTGTGAATGCTACCAGCAAGAAAGAAGTTCCAAGTGATAAAGGTAAGACTAAATTCAAAGTCATACGCCGCAGTATAAAACCATAAGCGTTAAGTTACGACGAAGAGAAAAGTCGCCACAGAGTCGTAGTTTTAATTAATATCTGGCGATTAGGTATGACAGTCAAAATAACTTTTCAGAATCCGGCGGCAGGAAACGTTCGGCGTCATCTCCAGTAGACTCTGGAGCGGCTAAGAAATCAGTGTCAAGACGAGAAGAGCTGTTGAAACAATTAAAGGCAGTCGAGGACGCTATAGCCAGAAAGCGGTCTAAAATCTAGTAGCGACGTTACGATGGGCTTGGGTACAGCTCTCGGCATAAGTCGTTCAGGCATCAATGCCGAACATTCATTTTTGCCTGGTGTCTGTTTGTAGTAGCATAAATTGTACACTGTGTATCCGCGGGCCTATCCCAAAAACTGAATAGTTAACTTTTATCCAGGCAGAGTTGACCTCGTACAAATTTAAGCATTTACATTATATTATAATGTAACAATATCGTCGTGTTACTAAAGTTATGAAATCTCATATTACAGAGACAATTTCGAGAAGTATTTAATATTATGTTAACATTTGAATATATTTTCTCATTGTTGTGCTGATGAGAAAGCGGGTGTATCAATATAAACTTGACAAGTGTTTGAAAAGTAAGTTATTTTTGCTATTCATCTCAAACTGAAGGCGGAACCTAGAAATGTAGGTTTTATGGTGAACTAGAATATGTATTAACGTAATTAGTAAAAGAATAAATGCATAATTTTGTAGAAATGATTTTTATTTACGTATTTCTTACGATTACGATATTTGCCAGTCTGTATTTTCTTGATGTTGTGTTTCTTACGAGAACTTGATTCAAGCCATTCTTTAATAAATGGTTCAATGCGTTATAAGCTATATATCCTACACCACAACTGCGTGCTTCAGTAAAACTGAAAGCTCCTTGTGCAACATAGCCCATGACCTGTCTTGAGGCGACATTACGAACAGTTTCAACTTTGGAAGGAAGCCATAGTTCTCTCATTAATTTTGTGTATTCTGTTGGCTCATGTCGAGTTAATTTACGTATCTTTTCTAGAGGAAACTCGGAGTGCGTGTCAGGTCCCTGAAAACCGAAATAGTGGTTAAAATAATTAAACAGTATAATCATATTCATACTAATAAAATGTCTATACGATTAGCAACTTACACGTGTTTCTTTCTTTTTGAGTTTTATTCTGCTTTTCTTAATCTTCTTCAACAACTTCATATGCTCAGAACGTTTCCGCTTTCTAATTATTTCATTAGGATCTTCATGATGTGGTTCAAATAATGTTTTCAAATTAGCTAGATCACCGGCTTCAGGCAAGCAAATATGTGAGTGCTTTTGTAAACTGCCTTTACCTAGTAGTTTTATGTAGACAGGAACTAAACATAAAGTGCCATCTTCCACTTTTGGTGGACTTTGTTTTTTGGTAATGCACTCCTGAAACAAAACAATTCAGGATTGAAATATTAAATACTTAATTGAAATATTTAATAATAATTAGCTGTCATTTTTAGAATTTGGTTGATGTGAACTGCATCATACCTGTATATCACTCAAGATAGTCCTATTCCGTAATACAAAGTAATCATTGACTGGAATGTCACCCCAATCAGTCAACAATACATTCCATGGGCATATGAAAGGACTGTTGACAGCTATTTTCGTGTAGTTAACCCTCTTGCTTGGTGGAAGTCTGAAGTACCTGTCTCGTAATTCTAGTTCAATTCTTCTTTCATTATCTTTTCCTGCATCTGAGTCTGGTGGTAGATAGCATTCTCCCATTTCAAATGCTAAGCTTTCTGTTTCTCGCAGACCCCCTGATCTGGCCCCAAACATGATAAATGTTAACCAGAATGGTAGAGCATAGCCAGAAGGCAAGATTATGTCCCAACCACTACCATATCCTGCAATAAGAAATAATTAAATTTAGTTTAATTCATTCTGCACTATTTTGCTGGTTGTTTTGTTAGATTTGGATTAGTCAACAACTAACCAATTTTCTTATATTCTGGATTTTGGGATCCTGGCCTCTGTATCAATACGACAGGCACACTCTGTAGTGCTGGATCATCCTCATCCACTTCACCTGGTACTAATTGATTTTTAGTTACATGTTTTATGAACTGTCCATTACTCATTGATTCTTTTTTAATTATTTCATGTATTTTAACATCCCACAATGGAGAGTTTGAAATAAAAGGTGGGATACGAAGTAAGGATTCGTAGTAAGGATTAGTAGTAATTTCAGTATTTGTGTCTTGCTTTGCCTTTGTGCGGCGTCGAGGTCGACTCAAGCGAGGATCTTTAACAATCAACCCAACAACCATGTTAGAAGGTAATTGTGAAGGTGAGCTAACTGTACTTATTGTATGCCAGTACTCATGTTTATCTTTCAGATCAAGAGGTTTTTGTAATGAAACCCACTTGTCATTTTTGATTCTTTCGTTATCATTTACACACTTCAAGCTCTGGACTAGCACTGAATGACTATTTGGTCCTGTCAATCGAAACCTATTCAAGCTGTTCGCCATAGCTTTTACTTCTATAGTTCCAGCAATGTTCTCGACTTTTCTCTTTTTTTTGGCAGTTTCATAATCATTGTCTTGTACAGAGATAGCTTCCAACAGGACTGAATTTATTATTTTTGCTTGAGATGGATGTACAAATAGCCAAAGAGTTTTATTTTTACTGTCACTTTGAATCCAAATGAACTGCACTTTACCAATATAGCCAAATGGAAATGAGTTGACCCCATAAATATGTAAAGTTCCTTGTCTATTGCCATTTATATATGCCATAGCACTAATGCTGAGACCACACAGAGTACTTGTTATCTTTGCAAACATTTCTTTTATCAGTTTCACTGTCCCGGTTATTTTAATTGGTGTGTAGTAAGATGTATCTTGGAGGAGGCAGTGTGCTGAGCTCCCCCTATAGCATGCCCTGAATGCTTTATCACAGGGTGCGTATGGCAGGCGATGCCCCCAACGTTCAGTCATGTGGAATCTCTTAGCATGCCATATGTGGGTCTCAAGCCAAACATTTTGTTTTTGTCGTCGATTATACTCTTCCAACAGATTTGCTGGACGGCGTCTATATCTTCTGGATGGTCTTTTTTGTTTAGGCGGTAGACCACTCTTTATTAGTTGATCTAGATGGGGTTTTCTTAATTTACGAGGTAATCTTTTACAGTTGTGGCTCATCACACGGCGCCGCATGTGAACGGGCAATGTTTGGAACACTAGTTTCGTTTTACTCGGCCTTAAAATGCTTTCAGTCATTGCAGCTATTTCTACGCTTCTAGAAGACGCAAATTTTAAACTATTCGCTGCATATGGGAGGTGTTCAGTTCCACCTAAAGTGGCGTCAAATTCTAATGCTCCTGCTTCTTCCATAGTGTCTTTTAATGAACAGTCACTTCACTTTATCCCTTCTGATTAGATACGAAATAATTAATAGCTTATGTTTAAAGTTTGTTATCTAAAAATATGAAATAACTAATTATAAAATAAACCCGCGGTTACGACATAACCTCAAAAAGTTTTGACACTGTGTCACATTGACGTTTTGTCAATTTTGACGTCTGTTCGTGGTGTTTCAAGTCTACAATATTATTATGTCTAAAATGGGAACTAGTCTTTTGAGATAAAAAAACTTAGTCAAAATGGGCAAAGTTAATAGATTCTTTTTTATATATTTCTGAAATTGTAATTCATAATTAGTTCTCCAATTCATATCAATGTGACGGGTACCTAAATGGGTAGGTAGATGTTGCATTTTCCTGCATTTTGTCGAAGATTTGTCTACAGTAGTAATTTATAAGTTTTTAAACTGACATGGTCCCTGACACTACTATTGATACTAAAAACGGGATATTTACCATGTTTGCTTATTGTTTCGAGTTCCCGATATTTCGGCGCTGTTACAAGCACCATGATCACGGATAAACTGAAGTCATTGCGGGTGGATGTTAATGAGCAGACAAATCGGTCTACCCTCTTTCTTGTTCGTTTTTTTGCGTTCGATACCACTACCATTGTCACTCACTACACGTTCCTGTTCCCGACACACAAAACTAACTGTGTCCACTCGCGAACATTTTTCGGCACTTTTTCGGTTTTTACATAGCTGAACCACTGGATTCCAGGCTCTCGACATTTGAAACCCATCCTCCCGGTTGTTCTTATATTTTGTAATTTCAATAGCCTCTCTAACCAGACGAGGTATATAGGTAGTGGCGTTCTGTCGAGATGACCTGAGGGTTATGCAACTCAATCCAGTGGCCGAAATATCGGGAACTCGAAACAATAAGCAAACATGGTAAATATCCCGTTAATAGTATCAGTAGTAATTAGTTTATAAGTAGGTAAATCATGTTGAAGTACTTAATCTGAGCTAGGCCGGCGAGGATCCTAGAATCCACTAAGGACTGTAGAGGCCGAGCCCCTTGTTAAACTTGGTTAAGTTGGAATGGCAGCACCCTAATTTAAAGTACTATACTTAATTATTATTCTATTCTCCGGTGACTTGGTCACTTGTTGTTTTAGAATGAAGTCATAAATTACCTAGGTACTTACCTGTATCACAGATAATATTATAATACTTCCTGTATGCTAAAAGTGGCTTCTGCTCTGTGCTCCCTTCGGTGCTGCGGGTTGTTCGAAAGACATACCGCGGCCTCGAGACAAAAGTGACCGACCCGTGGTACAACTGCGATGTCCAACTGGTTGTACTACGGAGAAGTAAATTTACCCATGGTTCAACTGGTTGTTCTATGGGGAAATATTAATAAACAGGAAAAGGTTATCTATCAATGCTGAAGTGCAATGCAATTACTACCTCTTTTAACCAAAATTATAATAAGTACGACCGTCTCGAGACAGTATCCTTTATGGGCGGCATGGGCACCGGGCCGTAGGCCGACGAAGGAGGCCGGCGGAGGCCCGGCACTTCGGGGACAGAAGATATTAGTGTTATTATGCGAGCGAAGCGAGCGCGCGTCATGGAGTACATGCGTTGCATGTATGAGTGACGTCATTATTATTATTATTTCACTTTATTAACATCTTTATTGCACCAATCACTTGCACCCATTTTTTAACCGACTTAAAAAAAGAAAGAGTTTATTACAATCGCAATCGTTGTCAGGTCACTTAAGGATAGTCATTTGTTTTAGACGTTCATTTGTTTTACACGATCATCCTATCCCCGTGGTCCAACCAGTTGGACATAATTCCACCGTTGTACCACGGGTCATAATCATACTTAAATATCAGAAAAAAGAGTTGAACCATGGGTAAATTTACTTCTCCGTAGTACAACCAGTTGGACATCGCAGTTGTACCACGGGTCGGGAGTGGAGACAAAGGGCGGAGGAACATGGGTGGTTTTTAGTCAGTAGAAGTCAGACACTCACATACCGCTCAGAGCGGTTGGCGTCATTTTGATCATGATTTCCCACACTTCACAAAAAAGGGCACCTTGTGCGGAGCCTCGGCTTAAAGGGCATCATTATTAGGTCCAGAGTTCATAGAAAACGCCCATGGTCCTTTCTTACGGATTCTTGAATGATAATAGGGATCTAAGAATGATTCAAGTAGATGGAAAGTAAATTAAAAGTAGATTTTTTGACATAGGTTACCTACTTAATCTTTAACTTTAGTCTAGGTAGCCTGTGTTAAGTGAAGGTAGGTAGGTACCTACTCCTTCTCAATAAAAAAAAAAACAAAATCAATGAGAATTAATTACTTGAAAAATGCACCAATCGACAGGCGCTGAAGCGTTGAAGAAATTCACAACGTTAACTGTGAGATATGATTATTTTTGTAACTTTAAAAAACTAGAAATTATCCACAGAAGTTTCCTTATGGATTACCGCATAGACAAGTTTTTTGGTTTGCTGTTCTGCAAGAGACAGTGCTAAAACCAACTAGGTACCTATAGGTAGATTTTATTTATTTAAATATGGTAATTTAACATTAGATAGCTACCTAGATACCTACCCGTATTTTACTTATGGTACTATTAAAAATAAACTTAGATAGGTATACCTATATTACCTTACTTAAGTAATAGGTAGGTACAGATTAGGATCCTTATTAGGTACATTCTTTTAAGTAAAAAAAGTAGTAAGTAGGTAGTTTTAGTCGGATACACTAGTGGCATGCCTGCCATGTGAGCCTAGCGAGATTTGAGAATCTACTTTCTAGCATTTTTCTTCAATTTTCTTCCAGTCGTGAACATGGCGCAGGTCCCTTTACCTATAGGACTATAGGTACCTACCTACCTACTACTAACTGCGCCTTTAGGCAGTGGTCCGACCGCCGACGATGAACGAGAAACGAGAGTAGAACTAGAAACTGCAAACGAGTTGGCGATCAGCGGGAAACGAGTGTGTAGTTTCGATAGTTTTGTCGCTGGGCTATACGCGAGTGAGCAAGCGCGACGAGCGATTACTCGTGCCACTCGTCCGCGGTAGCTAAGTCCTGTGCAAAACTGTAATACATTATCGTTACTCAAAAAAAATCAAAAATGTGCCGACTCGGACAGGTTAGGTTAGAAGGTCGAGGGTCCATCAGTGAGCGAGCGAATAGGCCCCGCCATCCCCTTCGTGGTTATTTTTTTTCAAACCACCCAGAAGTAGGAGCTCCGCAAAGCGGGGCTTTGTCGACTTTTTTATATATTTCCTAGTATCATCTCGGAATAGGGGATCGGACAAAAAAAAACTAATTAGTCCGTCAGATAGATTTCCAAAAAATATTGGACACGTATTTTTTCTTTTTTCACGTAAACTTAAAATGAAGACGATACAGTGCTTCGAAAACTCGTGTGACGTCATATGATAGTACATTTTGACAACACAAGTGACGTTTCAAGCCCCACTCCAAGATCTTTGACGCGTTTTATCTTCGTCATTTTTTATTGATTTGATAAAACAAAAAACACGTATTCAATATTTTTCGATAATCTAACTTACGGACTAAACAGAATCATATTATTTTGACCCAGTCCGATCCCCTATTGTATACAATTCCTAGGAAATGTGTGTACCTATTAAGAAATCTTTGAAACATTATTTTGCACATTTGCTAAGCAGGCTCGGAAATGTATATATTTCCTAGGAATTGTGTACAATTCCTAGGTTTCATACATTTCCGGTAACATATTATTAAGCATCTCTTTCGTTTACACACGGAATGGACATTTATTGTTCGTTTCTTGAGAGAGAAAATCGCCGATAGTTAGTCGTTTTCTCGTCGGCGGTCGGACCACTGCCTACACCTAGATTTACTTACCTAGGTTTTGTACATAGTTTCTATGTCCAGGCATTCTCCTAATCGATTTAAAATTGATACAATAGCTTATGCCTTCTCCCAGAAGTAAGTAGGTACAACAGCAGCTAGCACTGTGTAGAACAGTTGCTGTCAGGTACTGAGTTTTTCATTGCCTTCACATCACAGTCAGAGTCTGACAACCAGTCTTACTAAGAGATATCTCATCGTACCCGGTACTAACTGGGTTGCGTAGTGTGCAGGTCAAAAAAGCAGTCGACGTTCCATGTAAAATTTCGGTTTTCAGCTGCATCCAGTTAGACTGGAAGACAACTACAACATAGTTGGGATAACGTACGTGGATCTTTTAACCTATAACACTGGGGATAACGCAAAGAATCTAACGATAGCATCAAACTCGGTTCAGGCATTTAGAATTTTCTAGTGACCCGCCCCGGTTTAGCACGGACGTGCAAAAACGATACTAAAACCCTCTTCAATCACTCTATCTATTAAAAAAACCCGCATCAAAATCCGTTGCGTAGTTTTAAAGATCTAAGCATACATAGGGACAGACAGCGGCTTTGTTGTATACTACCTATGTAGTGATAGTGATGATGATACTAAAGTGATACTGTGGAATAAAGAAACTCACAAATAAACATACATGCATACATAAACCCTAAAACAATATTTTTGGGTAGTTCTGTTAAAAAAAAAAAAAAAACATTATGTTTAACAATTTTAATAAGTGGTCCACCTAGGACTCAGCCCAGGGGGACCTCATGACCCCCCTGACCCCCCCCCCCCCCCTGGATCCGCGCTTGGCACGAATATAACTACGATGTCTGCTGTGATGTGACTGCTAAATGTTCTGCTTCTTCGTCATGTCGATGTTACTTAACCATAGGAATTTGTTATGGGAATATGTTATCCGTCTGTATTTGATTCGTTTCTCAATTTGGTTAGTACCTATTTAAAAGTCAAGTAAAATACCTACCATAAAATACGGTTTCATGGTATTTTCCAGTTCATATGGATATGCTGATCATTGGCATATTGTGTAATCCATGTCTAAGATGTTAAATGGTAAATCGATTTGCAGTAATTAAATAATTCACCGAGTTATGTATTGGTACCTATCGCCAGTTGTGGTGGTCATAGGTATATTCGAGGCGCGTCTCAAGCGCTACTGCTGAGTTTCTGGGTTCGTTTCCCAAGTCGGGCAAAATGCCCGTGCTATTGGTGTTATCCATCAACCATCAATACCAGCCCCGGAGTCTGAATTTGTGTGTGATAGCAATACGCTCACCGTTTGACCTGGGTCCAGACCCAGGTTCATGGTACATCTCTGCTTAACCCTTCGAGATGACAAGCGTTATATTATGTTAAATGGATACTGGTTTTGAGTTCCCTAAATTGTAAAGTCCCATTGACAACAGCCGAAACAAGCTCAGAGGTCCCTGTCTCTTTTAAAGTCCAGATCAAGCTTTTTTTTGGCAAGCCTCTTGCAGATTACTGTAATATAGTGTAGGAAACTATTTTTGTATTCGGATTATGTAGGTCTTTTAACGTTACTTTAATGATGATGAAATAAGAAAAAAAAAAAAAAAAAACCATGAAATACCTCTTCAGGAGTAGATGCAGCTTCATATACAACAATTAAGTAGTTGCTGTTTGCAAGACTTAAGTACCTAAAACTAAGTAGGGGTGTTAGGGAGTGTCAGACTTCTACTAACTAAAAACCATCCATGTTCCTTCTTAGCCCTTTGTGTCGAGGCCGCGGTATCTCTTTCGAACAACCCGCAGCCAGGTCTACAGCCTTGGTTTGCTTCATGATGTAAGGATTCCTGAACACTCTGCTTACCCTACCTATGGGCCTATGGGCTTGTCGTATTGCTGCCCCGGCACACCACTAGACATGTTTTGTGTAATTTGTTTGTTATTGTAGTCCAATTACTAGATAGTAGACCCTTTATATTTGAACACTACCTTTGTGTCAAAACACCCATTTTGTCTTTATTATGCAAGAAGCCTGAAATACACATGCTACTAGAAAAGCATGCTTGTTTGCTACTATGTAGTATTGTCATTTGTAGCACGCTTACCAAGTGTGTACATTTGCTCCACAAATACCTCAAACGTATACTTTTTTTAGCACGTCTGAGTGACATTATCTTAAGCTGCGTCCCCACTAAAGTTGCGCGCCCGTGCCTCGGTGTGGACGTAAGCGAGGTCTGAACCGCGCGGCCTAATCGAAACGTTTGGCCACATCCCCACTTGGGCCGCGCGGCTCCGTGAGGCCGACCCGCGCGCCTAACAGGAACGTTTCGGGTGACTTTGGTGAGGACGCAGCTTTACAGGCTTTTATTGGAGACACTGACAACAACAACAAAAAGGTGGCAGTACGATAAAAAAACATATAAAATAGTAAAACCAAAGAATATCAAAAAAGAGGTTTTATGCGTCGTGCTAGTTAGCACGAAAAATAGACTGGCTTGCGATTAGGTAGCATGCCTAGAAACAAGCTCGCTCTTTTCGTATACACGTGCTACTTGTATGCTACTAAGTGACAGCTGCTCGAAACTAGCATGATTTCGTGCTACTACGTAGCATGTGTATTCCAGCCTCTCGTGGTAAGGAGGAATGAGAAGCAATTTGTGAGAGAAGTTGTAAGTATGAATGTTAGGCTAACTTTAAGCTTAGGGGAAGACCTAATAATCGATAGATGGATTGCATAAAAGGTGATAATGACTAAGTAGAATGATGAACAACAAAGAATCCTTAAATTTCTCATTTTGGCATAGTAAACGAATAATTTATAATTAATGTACCTAAGGTAGTAAAACCTTTTCGAGCTTAAAAAGATAAATCTTGTAAACCGTAGGTTCCCGCTGTTGTTTGTAGATCTACCTACAGTCGGTACAGGTAGTCACTTGCCCTTGCTAAGAATCTTAACAAGAAGTATCGCGTATTACCCAGCGGTAACTGGGGTGTGGAGGTCTGATAGGCAGTCGCTCCATGTAAAGTACTGGTATTCAGCTGAATCCAGGAAGCCTGGAAGCCGACCTCAAGAAAAGGCTTAGAATATGATGACATCAGCCTGCGACGTTGCCATTGCTGGAAAACGCCTCCTTCTCTGAAAGAGGGAATGTACTAATAATCCACCGAGCAGGCCCAGTGAGTGCGGGTATGTGGATGTCTTAGAAAGTCGGGTAGGCAGAAAGATGGCCACATAGGTATAGGTTGTGATCCTTCTTTTTTATGGTGGGTGGAAAATCATCAAATAACCCCTCCGCTCTTGGGCAGAACGAAAGGGAGTCTCAGACTTCTACTGACTAAAAACCACCCATGTTCCTTCTTAGCCCTTTATGTCGAGGCCGCGGTATCTTTGTGACCAACCCGCAACCCCGACGGGGTGATAGTACCTCTTAGATAAGGGTATTGAGATAGTTAGACGTACCATAACAGATTTATTAGCCAGTTCAAAAGATTGTTGGTTTACAAAAGAGGTTGATTAGGGGCAAAATATGAATGCTAAATAAAGTTTGGTGTGACGAGAATGATGAAGATATTTAGTATTTATGCAAGAGAAAGTAGCGCCTGAGATGAATTGTGCGGGGATAAACGTAGTATGATATGTGATGAGCCGCCAACACATCCCGCTACTATCATCTGTCAATTTCTTCAATAGATTTTCAACTTTATCGCTGAAGCATTACGTTCTAAGTTGATTGGAATTTGACAGTTTCGGGTAGCATGTGTTGGGAGACTGTACTTATTAAATCAGTCACATTTCGTCAATCGGTCAGCTAAAGTTTGCTCACAATGGGTAAAACATTTTTGTTTACATGCATGCACCTCGTAATAACAATGAGAAGAAGCATAAATATATACAGGCATTGCCTAGTTCGGTTACAGTGGCTACATCCATTTATTAGACATTACTCCTGCCAAAATATTTTCTGTACAATATTACTAAGTTTTTAGAGAAAATAAATTATTATTATTATTATTATTTCCTTTATTTATCTTTACACAAATTTAGTACATTTTTAAATATTTCTTACAAAAAACAATACAAAAAACATTTAAAAATATAAAAAATTGTAGCCCACCGGGGCCACCGGTATCGGGAACAGGGTCCAAGCTACCGGCGGTCAGGGCTCCAGAGAAAGGAACCTCCTAACAATGCGAGCCGTGTCCAGGAGTACCGCTTTCTGCATCAAGCCCTTGATCCAGCCGCCTAACGAGAGCCTCCTCAGGTGTTGGTCGAGGCTCTTGGCAATTAAGCCATTGGCTGTAACGACTTTATTATTATTATTATTTGGAGCTAAGAGGTACATTGGTCTGCCAAAGAAAAAGTGAATTAATTGTGTAGAAGGGTAAAAAATACGATGATGGTCAATTAGAAATGTAAAGACAACAAAAAAAATCTAGGCTGACAGCTAGGGGCGCTTGCACTGCTAATCACCAAATATATAAACATATCTATATTTAATTACTTTAATTGATTGGCAGGAACATTTTTTCACGTTTAGCGTTAAATGTGTTCAGTGATTTGTATAATAATATGGTGCCACAAAGGTGCCTTAAAAATATGTACCTATACACTACGTCAGATAAAACCTATGTTGGAGACTGGTACCTGCACTAGAAAAACTCTGTCACACAGTCAGGCCCTGATTTAGAGTTGACCGCCCTAGGCTAACTATGAATACGCGCCCCCAGCCTGTCCTGTCCTACCTTTTCACACAGGTGCAACTTTTTGGTGATCATCAAAAAAACCCCTCCCGCTCATGGGCAGAGCGAAAGGGAGTGTCAGACTTCTACTGACTAAAAACTACATATGTTTCTTCTTAGCCCTTTATGTCGAGGCCGCGGTATCTCTTGCGAACAACCCGCAGCCTCGACGGGCGTTGGCCCTTGCGGGGGCCCCTTCCATGTTGCTGACATCTCTTTGAGGCGCGCGTGGATCACGAACGCGCCGTCGACACGGTCTGTCACCCTCTCCACGACTATCGCAACCCTGCGTGTCACATTGTCGGCCGCCGCCTCATGCAACCCCCCCTGTGCCAGCACAAGCGTATCATCAGCGTAGCAAACTACGCTGACGCCGCTAGGGAAGTCGGCGTGCAACACCCAGTCGTAACCGATGTTCCACAGGGGCGGCCCCAGAACCAATCCCTGTGGAACACCGCACGACATCTCCCGCCGGTTTCATTATCCGTCATGACCAGGGTAGATGACAGCCCTGTCTGTCAAATAGTCCCCGACTACACGACGAAGGTAGACCCGGTGATGCCGGAGTAGCTCCCTAATGCAGCTCCAGGGCATGGTGTTCAAGGCGTTGGCAATGTCGAGAGACACCGCCAAGACCACACCGCCCCGAGAGACCGCATCCCCCGTCGTGAGGGCTCTCACGCGCATGATGGCATCCACCGTCGAGCACGTCTTGCGGAACACCAGTTTGGTTTCCGGACCCATTCCCTCAAGGTGCTCGGCGAGGCGATTTACAATAACTCTTTCTAAGAGCTTGCCCACCTCGTCGAGCAGCACAATGGGCTTGTATGCGGACAGCGAGTCCGCAGGGCGCCCCGGCTTCTGAATGAGGACCAGCTTCCCCGTCTTCCAACGAAGCGGGAACTGGCCTCTTTCCAAGCACGCGCTTAAGAACCCCTCCAGTCGGGGCCCAAGAGCCTCTGAGGCCAGGACCCAGGCTTTGCCTTTACCGAGACCTCTTTTTCTCACTCAATCCACCTATATCCTACACTCACCTGTGTCAAACGAAATGAAAGAAAGAATTAATTAAATGTAATTAGGAGCAAGCCTATTGCCATCAACCGAAGTAATTGGGGGCAAGCCTATTGCCATCAACCAATTTAAATAGGAGCAAGCCTATTGCCATCAACCAATCTAATTAGGAGCAACCCTATTGCCATCAACCGATGTAATTAGGAGCGCGCCTATTGCCATCAACCAATCTAATTAGGAGCAAGCCCATTGCCATCCACCGATTTGGGTTATTGGGAGCAAGCCTATTGCCATCAACCAATGTTATTAGGAGCAACAACCGATGTAATTAGGAGCAAGACTATTGCCATCAATCAATCTAATTAGGAGCAATCCTATTGCCATCAACCGATGTAATTAGGAGCAAGCCTATTGCCATCCACCGATTAAATTTAACCGATTTTAAGTGTTTCTCTTATGTTTACTTTTTAAATTTTTTGTCAATTTGTTTTTTCTTTCTTCTTTCTTTCGATTTAGGTTTAGTAATTGGGCGCAAGCCTATTCCCATCAACTTTCCTTGTATTCGTAATGAAAAGCACAGTGTTTACCTCGGGTTAAAGACTTATTTAGTCCCTCGAACTATTAGCGCCCTCGCTGCGCTCAGGCGCCAAACCCCGTCTCGGGGGCTAAATAAGTTACTTTCACCACTAAGGTAACAATGTACTATTTAATATCCACCTTTCAAAATTGATATCCCTGAAACCAACATTCATGTTTACGGTTAATCAATACCGAGGCATGAAAATCAATGCTTTGAATATTTTTTCATTACTCATAAGTACTACTTTCCAGCCCTAGGGAGAATCGCTTTCAACTGACAGCTGCCAAATCTATTATATTATACATATAATAAAACAGTAAAAAAACTGTGTCTGTACATTGAATATATTAAAAAAAAAATAATTGAGGAGGGTTTAGAAACAGTAATAGAGCAAGAATCCAAAAAAAAAATCTGTCTGTTTGTTTGTACACGCTAATCTTCGGAACTACTCGACGGATTTGAATGATTTTTTTTTTGTTGTATAGTTATTAAGTCTGGGCAACATATAGGCTATAATTTATCTTGGAAACTTGAACACCTGATGCAGAACTGCAACAGACCAGCTTAACTATAAGAGATACAAAAATTGTTCCACGTGATGAGCATTTTCTGCTCAGAGAATAAATTTGAAGATCTGGAACACCTGATGTGGAACTCCAAGAGCCCAGCTACACTATCCTACTTTCACGCCAGAACGGCTCAACGGATCTGAATGAAATTTGTCACATAGATAGATTATAGTCTGGAATTACACATGGGCTATATAAAATGGCTATAATTACTTAGGGGGGTGAGCAATATTGCATTATGTCCATATGCCCCAACGGTTTGACAGGTGATATCTGTCATACTATTTATATCAGTAGAACGGCTATTTCGAACTGGTCATCACCGATGTCAGTAGCGTAACGGTTTAGCGACCTCCCTGTAAACAAATGTACGTAAGTCCAAATCTCAGCCATTGTTTTCTTTTTGTATTTTTTTATAATGTTGTGAGATTTCCAAAAATGTTCAACATGTTCGAGAGTTCGATCCCCACTCGGTTTTCACTTTTTGTGAGTACTATTTATTTTTATTTTGTTGCTTTATGATTTTCAAAACTTTATATTTTTTTTTGGAATCAACGTTGCGGGGTCAATAGTAGACGCCCTGGAAAGACATACACTGAATTTATTGGTGATTTTATACTATACATAAAGATGTTTTTAACTATTCAAAATAGAGTTGGGTGATTATAAATCTAAATAAGTACATATAATAAATCTGCAGACGTGGAGTTTCTGTAAATTGAACAAATTATTTAGAAAAAATATTGTTTTCATTTGTCTGTGTTAGTTTGTATGGATTATGAAGCCAAATGTGATTAGCGTTTTAGTTTTTGTTTCATTGTAATCCGATACTGATATCCGATAGATATTATATGAATTTGAAGAACTTATAATCATTACGAAAGATACATGCAACGACATCTATTGCATCAAAACAGTACTAATAAATAAATGTGTTCAGATAACTTTTAAATAGACCTTTTTTTAAAAAGATACGGCACCATTAGGTACTCTTAATTAGTCTAAATGACGCTACTTTGCTATAGTGTGTGTTCACTTTCCGCGCATTATTGTTTTGCAGTTTAACTTCATCTTTGATAGATGGCGTTGTTCATTGGACACCATTTTCTGAATCATGGTGTGAATATTTTCCGTGAATAGATAAAAAAAATACCAATGTACACAGCACAGTAAGAAAAAATCTCTCAAAAGTTCAAAACAAAAATGAAATTAAAATTACATTTCTTTGTTCTGTGCGGGAATCGAAAACGGGACCAGCACCACAATCAATCGCCCAGCTGTGCAGCTATTGCGCCAACCGTGCCTTCATATAGCTGTTACTGTGGCTTTCTCGGGTCTTTTGTCTTTTTTTTTTGTTTTTTGGGGGGTGGGAAATCATCAATTGACTCCTCCCGCTCTGGGCAGAGTGGTATGGAGTGTCAGACTTCTACTGACTAAAAACCACCCATGTTCCTTCTTAGCCCTTTGTGTCGGGCACGGTATCTCTTTCGAACAACCCGCAGCGTTAGCGGCCCCTGATGCTGACATCTCTTTGAGGCCTGTCGTCGTCATAAGATGGACGGACGGGGAGCTAGCCCGTTACTCACCGTCCACAGGCCCGCGCCTACGGTGGCCGGAAGCCATCACGTAGCCCCCGACGCCCGAAGCATCTCTCGCGGCGGCTGGGACGAGAGCTGTTCTCTCCCTCTCATGTTCCGCAACCTCCTTCGCTAGCATCACTGCTTCGCAGAAGGAGGCGACGGCGTCCCATTCCTTCTCGCCCCGACCATGGCTTGCACCAGGGTCTCCAGGGAACTCCACGGTGTGCTCCACCGTGTCGTCCGGCCGTTCCTGGCAATGGTAGCATCCGGGCGTCTTCTCCCACCTGATTCGGTGCAGGTACCTCCCAAAACTTTGCTTTACTATGGCCAGACTGCACATTCCGTTTATAAGTTGCCGCCGAATCTTGGCCCAACCGGCTACGGTTACATATACAATATATTTTCAGAAGAATGTCCCCATCCAGTGCCAACAGATAATGAACTTAATATGCACGTTTTTCCAAATTTTGGCTATTGCTATCAAACGGACACAAAACCAGACTCTGCGGCCTCTACTGAGAAAACCTTTTGCCCGTCTCGGTAAACAAACCCCAGACCACATGCTCAGTTGTGCTTAGGACCACTCGATAACAGACATCATAATTTCCACGTGAACGAAGTCGCGGGCATCAGCTAGTTATAAATAAAACTAGTTCTATTTTGTCATTTCTATTGAGCCATGTTCTAACTTTTTCTACAGCCACTAAATTACAGCGCGATTTTAGTTTCAACTATTTCTCTAAAATAACAAAGATTTCGGCAAAATCTTGCCATTTTTTTTTAAAGATGATCATGAAAAATACTGGCTGTATAGCTGGACGATAAGAGGACAAAAAAAATATACGGGAAAGTGACAATCCGATCAACACCCATTTTTTCTATAACTAATAATTTATCTTCTTATTTTTACTTTCCTCGTATTCGTAGCACAGTGTTTTACCTCGGGTAAATTACTTATTTAGTCCCTCGAACTATTAGCGCCCTCACTACGTTACGGGCGCCAAACCCCGTCTCGGGACTAAATAAGTAACTTTCAACCCTTGGATAACAATGTACTATATCAGTCGCATAACCAATCCTTTCATAAGAGTGGCGGGTCTGGTAAAATGTTAGGATTTACATTGATGTTACAAAAAATATAAATAAGTATACAAAATACAGTGATAATAACGAGACACACAAACACAACACAGTTATTCGAAATAGCAAAGACAAATATAATCTTCCCGTTAAAATTCAGTCTTCATTCTTCCGCTTCCGTCGAGACCCGTTGAACTAGGAACAAAATCAGCTTTCACAATGATCTCAGAAATATAGATCAATCTGTCAAATCATTATGAAAACCAGTTTCGTAGTTCCTTTTATTCTTTCTTCATGTTCTTCACGCTTCTTTGTTCAGTCCTCCTCGTCGCGCCTGATTACAACCAGGAACACAATATCTATAGGAAAAATACCTGAATAATGTACTAGTTACATACCTAAAGCGTAGATTCGCTCAGGAGAGGAAAACCGCAATTGGTTAGCAACGAACGTCGTGTGCCGTTTCGTTTTATAGACTTTAATTACGTTGGAATTGCAAGAATTCAATGTTTAACACAACAGTTAGCAGCAATGGAAGAATATGAATGGATTTGTCATCGCTCGATTGGGTGAAGTATGCGGCGGGAATGGGATGTGACGTGGTCGGCGGGACGCTCCCATTAGCCGCATCACCGTCTGCTATGACATCATGCTGAGTCAGGCGCGCAGCCCGCACTACAATGCTTCTTTCCTCCGCTAATTGTCATCCATCTGTAACACATAAAACCGTTCTTTAATACGAAACAAAATGCTAACTAGGAGACTACGAGATGGGGTCGCTGCGGTACGTCCTTTGAAAAATGTATTAGAGCTGATTATTATGTTTATACAGAATGTACCTGAGAAGGGTGGTCATATATTTTCAGGTTGTCATTCAGGCCATTAAACCGAACACCTTTCTCCATTTGACAACAAAAAACTCAGCTGCATAATAGAAGTGAATTGACTAAAATAGTAATAAACGAAGGCGGCAGGGTCCGAGCCAGCAATGCGGGCTCACCCACACCGCGCGCCACTAATTAGGCGACGCGGTGTCAGTGCGCTGCTGCTGCCACAAATGGTGCGGATAGCGGCTTCGGCCTTCTTCGGCCTTGTTCGGCGTGCGCGGGAGTCGGCGCCACTATAATTATTTTGCCAATTTATCGACATCGATGGTAGTACCACACACGAACCACCTACGATGACTCTAAATCTGCATGCTCTTAATTGCCGGACATATTACGACATCTTTCCTACAAAGGAAACTGCTCCGTTCGCTACTAGCCTATGACCAGCTGAGACCGTGGGCTTGTAATTTGAACTTCGCCGAGCTTTGGCCCATGGACCCTAGGTATATAGGTGCCTAGTTGCCTACATGAAAATAAATGTTCTATGACAGAGGATATTTCGTTAAATAAGTTCTTAAATGAAGGTTTCTTGGTTGGAATTATAGAATGACTAGTGATGGGAAGTGTGTTGGTTGCTGGTGGGTAGTGTAGTGTTGTGGGGGCGCAGGTGCGCTGGTGATGCTGACGTCACGTCCGGCGCGGTGGCGGTGGCGCGGGAGCTCAATGGGCGCGCACTATGTGGGCCACACGTGTCACCTCACCCCTCCCCGGCACACGTCCCCCCCCTGTCGCCCTCACACACACAAACACAAACCTTGCTCTAATTGCTGACAACTATGGGAAATAGCGCAAATGTGTTACTTTTTATCGCGAAGCGTGTTTACACTTGTGATAATGACGAATGTGCCGTCTTTAGATACTCATTTTTATCGCCGCCAACGTGGACCCTGTCAGCAAATTATATAGCTCAAGGAGACAGGTATTAAAGACAATAAAATAAATAAATACGACTACTAAGAACACTAAAAGTCGGCAAGTGTTACGAGCGAGGCGCCCCAATAAGAATGTGTGGCGAGCGGAAGTGTATAACGTTTTTGACAGAATTGGATCGTGTGAATAATAAACATCAGGTCCGCGGCATAACATTGTCGTATCGAATGCTTCGGTGTGGGACGATGAGAATCGTATCTACGTCAGAGAGCGGCGGCCGGTAAGAGGCGCGGGGGTCGTCCGACGCCGACGTCGCAGACGAGGAACAATGGACTTAAAAATGGAATTTAGCGCATGAGGTGACGAAACGTGGTCCCGGCTGCGGCGCGGACGTCGCGACAAGTATGTAGGGCGGGTGACGCGCCGCTATTGATAGTGCGCCGCCGACGCCGCAACAACTACCATTATTCTCTTTACAATTCTGTGCTCTAGAATGCAGCGCACTGCCGCGGTGAGCCTGCAAGCGGATCTATAGCCGTTCTATTTACGACCGGACTGTACAAACGCCGACGTGCCTTATATGTCGTGCCGTTTATCACGCTTATTAGGCATACGTTAAATATACATTTATGTGCGAACCTACACAGATCTATTCTGTTTTGTGAAAAACCGGGAGTTTAACTTGCTACGAAAAGTCTTTATTCGTAGACAGTTCGTAGAGGGTCTACGCAGTTTTAAGATACGTTTTTGCAATAAGGTTTTTTTTTAATGTTTCTTTTTTTCGCAATTCTGCAAGTGTTAAGTAAATTTAATTTCGTTGTGTGTACCTACATGATTAGTAGGCTGTGTGTTACTCATGTTTGCGAAATTTTGGCACTATAAGTACCAATTCAAAATAATTACAGTAATTGCTACAAAAATCAAAATAAAATGCAAAATGTAACTCATAAGCAAAGCCTAAGTAGGTAGTCAGAAATATGTCATTTGACAACTGAAGATTGCACCGAGTTAAATGCTTATAAAGCATCGACTGTATGAACAAACTTCTGATTAGCTACAAAAACTGTGTCTGAAGAGCATCTATTGAGACTAAAAGCAGGTTCCATACACGAGAAAAGTCAAAGAGGCTGATGAGTTATGATTGGCTACAATGTTGGGTATAGAGATAGAGCGGTATTCCGCGGCTGTAACGGTGAGTTATTTGGCGGGCGGCGGGTGTAGTGCGCGGCGGGAATGGCCGCGAGATGCAGCCTCCGCTGCAGCGCCGCAGGCTGCGCTGCGCCGCCCCCCCCACTCCCCGGCCGACGGGCCCCCCGCGACCCGCGCCGCCTCGTGCGCATTCCGCCGAGCGTCGAGCGCCGCGAAGCTAGTCGCTTGCGCAACCTCCGTCGCCGCATTCCATTCATAGCGACGCGCGACTCGATAAACACAGCTTGTGACCGCTGCGGGCCGCAGTCCGTCCACCGCGGCTGCGGTCGGCCGAGGAGCCTCTCGCCTTCCCGGAATGGGAAAACGAGCGCGGTTTTTAAAATTTTAGAGCGTTACGCCACATTTGTTCGTGAACGTCACGGCGGCGGCGGTCGGCCGGTGTGAATTCCGCCGGACGTTGACCCATACCGCCACTGCTTTCTCCGACTCAGTGTTTGCTATTGGAACGAATCTATTAATTGGAGAAACTCAGTTCACACATGAGCGTGGAAAGTAGACCGATGAGCTTTAGCTATCCGAGTCACAGAGAGGTAAAACGACACGCAAGCGCCCTTTATGAATAATAATCATTCAAATTTAAGTTAGGCACGGTCACCAAGTCGTCTTTCACATGCGATGTAGGAACTGGATTGTCTATCGACTATGGTATGCTGCTCAAGTTAAACTGCGCTGGTTGGACTTATCCGTTATAAAGTTAATAGCTCGCACTTCACAGAGGGATTTCCCGTGCTGAGATAGTAGTGTATCTAGTCCACATGTCCTAAGCACAAGTTTAGTGCGAGGTTCGCGTGGTAGTGTATGGCCCGTAATCCACCAAAGCGGAGATGTGCCAAGCGGAGAGGAGATTGCCAAATTCGAAAAATCACAGGAAGGGCAAAAGACCAGATGTAACTGTGATTAGTCGAATTTGGCACATCTCCTCTCCGCTTGGCACATCTCCGCTTTGGTGGATTACGGGCCTAAGTGTGCGGGGGATGCGCGTGCGGCGGTGTTCCGCCGAGCGAGGCGTGCGGCCGAATGCCGGAGGCTGCATTCCTCTCCCCGCCGCCCGCAGGTGAAATGTCAACAAACACCATTCCGAAATATTTGAAACGACCTTTATGGCGCGAAAGAAAGTGTGTGGGGAGCGGGGCGCGGGGCCGCGCGACCGTGGGACAGCGGCGCGCGCGCCAGTCGCACGCCCCCACCCCCGCGCCCCGCGACCCGCACCGCATTCCAGCGCGCCTCCCTCCCAATTTATTCAGCCGCGACCCGACGCACCAGCACCAACACGCTCGCTACACCTGGACCTGGAGGGTAGACGAGGGATCGTCTACCCTCCAGTGCTCCTCATAACACCATAGCGCCCTTCGGTAGAACAACAATTATTATAGCTCCGTTTTGTCATTACTAGCCGTACATACATACGTAATCGAGTTGGCACGCCGCTAACTAGGTACGACACGAGTGATTTCATGATTCACTCATACGAAATCGTCGTCAATCAGTTTTAGATACTCAATTATATTTATCTGATAAAGTATCAGTTTTCGATTGGTGGAGAGGGAGTTATCAAGGATTCTAACAAAAGACTTCAACGCACGTTAAGGTTTCAGAAATTAAGGACAATCTTTTAGTCGTGGTTTCCGGATTTCGAACAAATCTTAATGATTATGTGAACGGAATTTTGTCTCGTCTGCCGAGTTGATAGTAAATATGAAGAGGTGATATGGCAGCCGTCCTGATGCTCAGGGAAACAGACTGACTGAGTAAACTGGAGAAGACGAAGTTATGCATGAAGTGCAGGGATCAGATTTGGGCCTCAACGAAGCATAACGTAGGAGACGCAGAGATGTATGCTAGAGTGGTGGTGCAGCAAGTTGGTGGTGTAGTGGCGTGGAGCGGGGGCGGTAGCGGGGGCGGGGGCGGTGGCGGCGGCGGACGGTGTCGCAAATAGCCCGTGACGCGGCGGGCGCTGCACTTTCGCGCGGTCATGTGCCCGGCGCCGCAGCCAGACGCTCGTAATCGCTCCTCTATTTAAAAACGTCGTCGGACGCCGCGCGGCGGGGAATGTGCGGCGACAATGCACGGCGTCAACGACCGCTCGCAACGGAAGCGACACACTTCCAGCCCGGAAATGTGCGCCCGCGCCTTAAGGGACCGCCGCCGCGCTATTTATAACCGCGCAGGGCGCACGCCGTGTGGGGAGTGTGATGTAATGAGCTTATTTCGGAACCGATCCCTTTACCCGCATGGACGCCCGCCGCGGGAAACTATCTGCTGTTAAGCTAAAATTAAACGAATAACTTTAAATTGTACGGGACGACATTAAGAGGACGAACCCGAACGTAATGGAGGCGACCCCTCAGTGAATCTGCCGGCGGATGTTCAGCGCACTGACACTGACAGTTCCCTCGATGGCGGGAGGCGCGGGTGTTTCATTATTTCCCCATCGGTCGGTTCCACTCGACTGTCTGTGTAACGTATAATTTTTCTAAAACCACAAGAATGATCACAGTAATAAAAGGAAAATGTGGTGTTATTGTGACAGTGTTTCAAAACATGGATGTAATAACTCAATCTGTAGGGCTGGTTGGTTCCCAGCGGCGTTCGTTCCGCTCTTGGATTCTTGCTCATTAACGAATAAGCAGGTAAAGAAAGCGCAAGGGCCTCCACCGGAGATAAGGTCAATAAATGCGCGGCTCTGTGCCTCATAATTAATAAGTAAGCGCGATAACATCTCGGGGCAATTACCGAAATACAAGGAAACACGCCGTGTGCAGTGTGTGTAGCATCAGAAACTCATTACACCATACATTCAATTACTACAATGTGCTTTAATAACTATGTGTAGCACATAAAGCCGCTAGCTCACGTAAACATTCTTTGTTTCTGTTTCGTCAGAGTTTAGGACACGACTTAATACAGACGAACGCTCTTGCATTTAGTAATATTTGTTACAAAGTAACTATTAACTGTAAAGATATCTCTTTTAAAATAGGAAAAGAAAACTCAGTGTTCTAGCTATCATTCCTGTCTTTTAAAGACTGATTAGCAGACTAAAAACTATTCACAAATCGTCAAAAGTGATTAGCAATTAGAATAAATGTACAATTGAGCAGCTCTGTCGCGTAGCGCCTTCACGAAGGTGTCCCACGACTTCGGTGTCGCATCTAAGTCGCTACGTCATTACCATTGTACCGACGTTCGTAGCTAATAACTCGTCGGGGCCCGTACGAGTCTCGCATATCAACACACGGTAATTAAGTCGGAACATTTTACATTTTTAAACTGTTAATCACGACCACGCATTCGATGTAAATATGACATGATTTTTGAAGCTGTTAAATAATTAACCGCGAGCCTCCTCGTGGGAAACGGTTACGAAGTACCGTTAGCTCGGCTGCCCGCTGCTTGCCTGGCTAGTTCACGCTCTGCTGTGCTACGACACTGCTACGAAAGTGCTACGAAAATTAAACAGTTTGACAGACAATTTGAGCTACTTGAGTATTTAATTGAACTGATTGTGGTTTGATTGTTTGTTCAAGTAGATGTGTATGACTGCGGCTCATATAATATGCATTGACTTTATCTTAACTTTCACCTAGAATTATTTTAGTGGAAGAATTTGGGCAGCGTAGCAACTGAGCTACGCCTAGATCCTTTGTCTGTGTAATGCAGTTTGCTTGGTTAATATTTTTTTGATTTGTCTAGTCTAGATTGGAAAATCTCCCCGCGTAATAAGTTCAATATTACTGAATAATTTTAACAAAAATATATGTCCAGCGAGCCAGAGTGAATGCCTAGACATTTTTTTCTGTAAAAATAGCAAACAATACAAAATGCTTTCACAACACAACACGTTGCAGACACTTCACATTCTCGGTAATTGCGTACTCATTTACTGAATTTATTTACACAGAATAGACATTCTTGTGGCAGATCATATAACCGGTGGGGTATCGTTAACAAAAAATATTTATCGCATTTATAGTCTAATTTTCCGGCGATTGTTTGTTTTATTGTACATAGTTTGATGTTGGAATGTGGAGGTGTAAGCGGTTTCGGAGGTGGCTCACGTAGACGTGTGAGTGCTGACTTGCTGAGTAGTGACTGTAGTGAGTAGGTATGTCGCTGTGCGCTGGTGCGAGTTGGCGCGACGTGTGTTTTCACGTTTCCAGGCTATCAGTAGTGTTTCAGGTGTCGGCGGAGGCCACGGCGCGTCTCGCACCTAGATTCCGCGTATTGTTGTGTGGCGCGCGGCGCGGCGCTGGCGCCAGGCGCGCCGTATGTATTATTCAAGCGGCCACGACCCGCGCCGCCCCCGAATGTTGTTAGCCTCGCGCCCCACAGACGTCTCTAATTACATGCTATCATGACCGACTTTACTGTGTCACGATTATTTCGATTATCGTCAAAGTCAACAACTTGTGGCGACAGAAAATGTTGTACCAACTACCAGTTACCTTTGTTGTACCTACTTAGAACTTATTTATTTTGGGATATGCGAATGAATTTATCGGTTTGACGAATAGTTTAGGTTAATTTTAATTTTTTGAAGAGTTATGATGCCACAAAGCACGTTGGTGTTCGCTATTGGCCAATTTTCGCGGTGCAATAGATAAGTGGTACAGTTGTCAGCTCGTCAGCTAGTAGGGAGGTGCGGATGCGGGGGCGGCCGGGGGGCGGCTGCTCGGGTGTCGGCTCCGATGTCGCGGAATAGACCATTGTGCGCGCGCGCCGCGCCAGCAGCGGGAAACAGGTCAAGGTCTCACTGGCGCCTACCTCACACCACTACTGCCTACCTACTTTATAAACACCAATACGAGCTATTGAATTAAATAGCACACATCTGTCACTATAACTTTACATTATTTTTATGATTTCATTCTAAATTTATCTAAAATCGACTCTAGACACAATGTAAGAGAGTAAAGATTTGTGTTGCCGAACAGATTTCTTAAAATTAATGAGCCTCGGCCTGTCTGTGTTTAGTCGGCCGACGGAAGTATGTAAACGTTAATATTACAATATAAAATGTTGGCACGTAAACGCGATGGTCCCTGAAAATTTGTTTAAGCACATGTAAACGCGCGCCGAGCGAGATGTGATGTGAGGCTCAGTTTAGGTGTGAAGGTCAATGACCGATAAGGTTGGCGTTACGTCGACCTCTCATTTCCCCTCACTTCGGCCACTATCGCCAACCGACCTATCAGCAAATATGTTGCCAAATACCTACCGAGCAGGACGGCCGGTGAGCTCAATACGTATGTGACCGATGTTGCCAGCTCATAAATAATCCGGGTTCAAACATTCGTCGTTTGCGTGATATTTGTTAAAACTCGCATCGTTCTCGATTTGTTATCGCGCGAGGGATTATTTACAGGGAAAACATAGCAGTAGCAGTAGCGTTAGAGCAATCAGTCGAAGTAAGCTGCGGTTGGAAACTTGCAGGCGGTAGGCCGCACCGTGGTTCAAGGGCGGAAAAAAAACCTTTTTTTAGACTTTGTTTAAAATGTCTACAATTTGGTACACAGATACTAGAATGTTAGTAGAAACAAGTCCTAAAATTAATACGGGTAAATAATTATACAGTATTTAATTAAATGATGCCAAAGTAGGGTGATCGAAAATTAACGAATTTCGTGCAAAAAATATTATTATTTCAAGTATGAATAGAACCTAAATACTATAATAATCAACTTTTATTTTTAGTTTAGTCATAAGTTTATTGTGTGTATTAATGAAATACGTAAACATATGTAATGAAATAATAAGTAATTACTTGCTATAATTTGTTTAATGAAGTAAGTAGGTCATTTGGAACCTTTTGTTTTCAATCATGAGATCAATAACTAATCTGCGTTATCGACCGATACGTAATGATATACCTTCGGAGATTAATTAGACCCTATACATAACTTTTGGCTGCAATAACCTGCGATCTTGGAAATACCAGGTCGTTAACTAATGACGCTCTGTAACTAAGAAAAACTGCATTATATTAATAAATGCTTCTAATGAGGGTAATTAACACTTTACCATGTCGTGTAAGAATTACTTATTACCCCCAAAAGTGGTCACTTTATCTATATTCAGTAATTATTCTCTTAATTTATCAAGTCTATCATGAAAAGTGATTTTAAAAATACTACATGTTATTTGCTAGCATGACAGTGTTTTGGATTTTTCAAATTTGATGTGATTTTAGAGTAAAATAAATAAGATGTGGGTGGCGCTAGTTTCGGTACTGTTAACACCTTAAAAATAGTATTTTCCGCACGCCTGTAGTACCTGCACCACTGTGGGCCGTCATAAGGGCGCTGGCATACAGGCTAGTAATATTAGAATAATTGTTTGTATTGCAAATGAGGGTATTTCCCATACGTGTCTACGGTTGATAGTGTTTTGGTGGACGAGGGGGAGGGGGGGGGGGTGCGCGAGGGGACAGGGGGGGTGCTCGGTATCAGCGCGGGCGCAAGGTGCTCGTTATCGCGCCATTGTTAGCGCCGACAGATTTATAACTTCCCTTTGCCCTCAATAAGGGCCCGTGACCTGCGCACACCTTACACTCCTAAATAACGCGAATACGTGAAACCATCACTTCAATATGCGGGACACCCAATCATCAGGTATGGATGTTTAAGGAAACACACACAAAAAGTGATGAAATTTCTTCATTAAAACTGGTTTGGCAAAAGGCTTCATATTCTGGAGAGCTTAGAATGTATGGTTAGATAAAGATCACTAAAAGGAATTTCTCTTTTGATATATTTTTATAAGTAGGTTGAAAACGCTTGGTACTGGTATTCAGCTACGTCCGGTTAGACTAAAAGTTGACCCCAACATAGTTGTGAATAGGCTATCCAGGTGATAATGGTTGACAGCATTTGAAATTCAACACTAGAATACAAATTAGGGAAGGACGGCGTTATTTTGCAATTCATAATTATTACAACTAGTGCCTTTATTATATAATATTTGAGCAAAATATTTTTTTTTAAAACAATCGCTATTGAAAACTAATTTTAGATATTTCTAATTGAAATGAGAGAAACGGTTCAGATCAATAAAGATTTTAAGAAATAATATTTGTAATGGCAAATCGGTTTGAAAAAATTGAAGTACAGGTAACGTACTTGTTTGTAAATAAATAACAAAAGCTTTAAGGAAACAAATAAAAAAAATGGACGTACCTGATATTATAGCCGGGCGGCTGCGACTGCTATCAGGCCATGAGTGAGGTTCGCACTGTAGCACCAGCGGATCTGCGCAGGCGCCGCTGCGGCGGTCACATCTCAGGCTTTCGCCACAACCACCTGAAAAGGCAACGAAAACTCTTTGAAATAAATAAACACAAATGTTTAGTACAAAACAATGACAAAAATATTAAAAACAATCAACGTTGTTCATTTCTGATTGAAAATTAGGATTGAGTTCCCAGCAGTGGTTTAGACAATCTGTGAGAAATACCGCCCGACGCCATTCCGACTTCACTAATGTGACGTCCAGTCATTAAGACTTTTGTGTTTTGTGCGAATAAATATCGTATTTAGTTAATTGACTTCCATTGCTATTTATTAACTTTATAGTTAGTGGGAACGTATGAAAGAATGCAATCACAACGTTACAAGTAGTCTACCGTGCACATGCAGTAGTAAGTACAATACATAGACACAAAATTGACCAACAAAATGTAGAACAAAACTCAACTTTCACACAATTCAATGGAATAAATGTTCAAGCTGGAACCACAGAATGAAATCCTAGTCCAGCCCGTGAATGTGCTTCAGCCAACTCGAGCGTATAAAGCAAGCCGAGCCGCGATACTCGAACCTGTCAATCTTGATCCTATTAAGAAAATATTGTTTATTTATGAATACCGTTATTATACAGAACGCGACATGTTAATAAACCCTCGGACATTATTTTCACTAATTTTTTTTGTTTACTGGTATACCTCGACCGTTAAATCCAATTTTAAAGTGACCGTCTCAGTTTTTATTGCCCATTTAATTTATATGTTTATTATTGGCAGTTTGAAACGGAGAAATGGTAGTATCGAGTGGTGGTGGACGTCACAAACGGTGATGCTGATGATGTCATGCGTGAGGGCGGCGGCGGGCGCTGGTATGCGGCGTGCGACGCGCTAGCCGCATAACGGTGCGCGCGCGACGTCTGAGCGCGTTCCCAGGCTCCGAGCGCTCGATCGACGCCTCGAGATAAGCCCCATTCTATACGAAACCCAATAAGCCATTTCCTTGAAACTCTCACAGAAGAACCGCTCCCGTGAAAAAAAATGACCAAAACCATACAAAAAAGCCGGTGAATAAGGCGGGAGCGTGAAATAAGAATGGCCCCAGTTCTGGGAAGGCTCGGCGCCGGTGCAGTCTTTACATCCTTTATAATGATCTTTTTTTGTGGAGCGTCCCTTAATGGCTTATCGTGGGGCTGAGAAGGTTGGCACAGTGAGAAGCGGCGTGTACCTTATTAGTTGTTGAGACCCGACGATGTGGCCGAGCGGAAATCGACAATCGGTTAGAGGTTTTACTGTGCAGATTGTGTGTGACGGAAGCGTGATACGCCTTCAATAGCAGCCAGCATGAATGACGGAACGCTCGCAGTTATAGCTGCGGATACAACAATGACTGACCAATTTAGTTACGTGACATTTGCATATTACACTTGGATTCATCCTACACGCTGTCGCGACGTGTGGTGCAATTCGTGTGAATGGTTAATGAAGCGGTATATGGGCAGCGTAGCCATCGGCGGCGAGGTGTACGGGACGTCCTCGGCGGCAGGAAGAGGGTCGGAGGAAGCGCTTATGAAACGGTCGCCCACGCCGCGTGCGCCGCCGGAAGCGGAGGCGCAGCGCGGCAGCGGTGGCAGTAGGCGGTATGTGTAGCCGTGTAGCGCATGCGGACAGGCGGAACAATGTAATCAATGCGCGATAAAATGAGAGCAAAGGTGAGAGGACCGAAGGGCGCCATGTGTGCGGAGACGTCACAGAAAGATGCTGTGAGTCAGCGGGACGAGGCACACGTGTCGCTGACGTCACGCGCACCTGACTCATCACGTACTCATGAAAGACAGTGTTATAATATACGCGCGTTGTGAGGCCCGCGGCCACCGCCGCCGCCGGCGACCAGTCAATGGACGACTTGCATTCTATATTTGTTATGTTGACTAATGCTAAATATTCACCAAAATATTATTTTTAAACAACGGAATGTTTTCCCTGCTTTATACTTTCAACTCAGAGAAAAGTATTTCGTTTTAAAAACAAAAGAGAATTGAGTTATCATTGAAATGTTTGATCCTAACCAGAAAATACTGGTATAATTTCAGAAAACAATAATATCTTGAAATTAATTTGATTGTAACTGTAATGTTTATCTTGTGTTGAAATTACTTTATACTTTTAAATAAAATTATTGGTTAACTTCTGTCACTAATTTTATAAAAGTGCCTATTTAGGTATATAACTTAGGTGTCTAAGCAAAGTTTCTACAGTTTTATTACAATGTTGTTAAATAAACACAAATACAATTATTTTGACAATTAAGATTGTTTCTTCAATATAGGAGTTGTGTTGACAAACTCTCCAAACATATTTTATATATGAAATACAATGCATTTGGTTAAACTGATAATAGAAATAGTTAAAGTTACATTGGCACTAGGATATGTACTGTAATCATTGGTGCTGATAAAAAGTTATGTCAATCGAAAGATTTAAATTTTTGAGAAAGTGGAAAGTTAAACTTACTAGCACGTCAATAGAAGAGGAATGCGGAGTGAAGTAAATCATCTAAATAAGCACAACGAGGGTAGGGCAAGCAAGTGCCGGAGGGCAATGAACAGCCGGGGGTTAAGCAGAACTAGAGGAGAGCAGGGCGAGTGTGCGAGCGGGATGCGCGAGCAGACGTCATGCTCTGGTGACGTACGTCCTGTCGGCAACGTGCTGCTCGCACCACACTCCGCTGCACAGCGCACTGTTACCCCGCACCAGCGCACCACCGGCAGCGGTCACCACTACCCCCAACTGTCACACAACCCCCCAATTGTCTATTCACTAATATACTTTGATGGCACAAGTAAATTCAAACACAGGTATTACTACGGTTTAATCATTTTAAAACAATGCAATAAAATTTGACTACCCTCATTTACAAAAATAAAATAAACTGAAAGAAGATCGCGAAACGTTATAGAATTCAGAATTCGAATGAAGTTTTAGCAAGATTCGAGGGTGGGCGATGTTAAGGTAGTAGTACTTATAAGTTTATTGAATAGAAAACCAAAAATATATTTCTAATCTTACGCTACTGGGTGTAACATTCCATTGATACAGACGGAAAATCACTATTTAAATTCACTATGCACTAAATTTCACAGTTGATTTCGGTGTAGCGATCGAACGGACACTTGTTTCCAACACAACGCACGAAGTCCGGCCTCAACTAGCGGCGTTCACTAAACAACGTGATAATACAAAAAGAAGTCAGAGGTTACGATGTTATCGAGGGAGACATGAATATTCGAAGACGCGAGGGTCACGAGTGAACGGGCGTCGTAGCATCGCGCCGCGCCGTGAATGGAACGACCGACATTTTATGAATCGAGAGCCGTCGCCCATTGAGCTGAGCGCGCCGAGCGGTGAGCTCGACGGGGCGCGCAGCACCGCCGCCGCAGGGCCCACAGCTCGGGCCCGCTCCGGTTCCGGCCCCGGCGGAAGTGACGCTCCGACCGAACATGGCGGCGCGCGCGCAGGAAGTGCGCAGCTTACCTATCGGGACGTCTCCGCCGGCGGCGGGCGCAGCCGACACCCGCCGCCGTCCGCCGCTTGGCGCAGCGCACGCGGGCCCGCATGCGCCAATACCGATATCCGCAAAAGTGCGCGCGATCACTACCTTGCGAATAAATTATTCGTGCTGTTATCTAAAAATATTCGTGTGCGACGCAGAGCGCTCGCAGCCCGCACCCCGAGCCGACACGGACTTGCACACGCGAACCGCTTCCCCGCTGCGGGGAGACTGATGAGGGCAGGCCGCGCCGGCGCCGGCGGAGGCTCCGACGCATGCGCACACCGCCGCCCGTCCCTTTCCGCGGACGCGTCGCTGCTGCGGAGCGAGAGGGACGACGACAACTCATTATCACAGCGGCGACTCGTGAACACCAATAGACCGAGGAGTAGGGACGAAATATTCGACCTTCACTTCACAACGCACACGAGCGCGTGCGCTGATCGCGTCGCGACAGCTCCCCACACATGCGCGCTGCTCGCAAATTGCTCGCGGCCGCCGCCGCGCCGCCGCCGCCGTACCGCCGGTGTGCTACATTTGACAATTTTTCCAGAAAACTGACATGCACCGTCACCGTGGACGAGGCGCGCCCGCGTGCCACGTGCCCGCCACTCAGCTCCACCACCGACACCCACCGACAACGACCAGCGACCAGCGCCGACAGCCGACAATACACGACTCACTCACTACGGCACTTTCCAACCGCATTAGATAAGGATTCTAGCATTTAGCAACAATCAATTTATATGGAACAAAAGATTACCATTTAATATGAAAAATCACTTTTAACAGAGATAGGGTACTACGAAAATTTTCGAGATCACCAAGTTTTAGTTTTAGGCACTAATAATTACTTTAGACGGCCAGTATTATATATTTAAATATTTAACTCGATACACTATTTCATTCATTGCGAATTTATTTGTGGTTACTATAATTTGTCCACATCCATTTAAACGCATTCCTTTCCAACATGACTGCATTAAATTACTAGGTAATGAGACTCTTTATATATGAATCACATTAAATGTATAAAAATAAATAAATGTAACAATACTAAAATTGCAAAACACTATGTAGAAGAGAGTGGTAAAGAAAAATGAAAGAAAAACGTTACCAAAAGCTACTAAAATCACATGCACCGTTAGATGTAACTGTGCATGTGATTTTTGGTTTGAACATTTTCTTTGGCATTCAGTCCACTATCTTGACATAGCATAGACATCACAAATGCATCTGTGTTTACGGAATAAAGAGTTCTATTAGATGAAAAATGATACTATTTTCTCAATACATTTATTCAGGACGTTTGGTTTTGAATATTTTTTTATCAAAATATTTATTTTAGAAATGGAACTTCTGTATGAAAAAAAAATGGTGGAAAAGTCATGATTATTTTATGTGCACAAACGAAATACTTAATGAGAGTGACCTTGGTATAGAAAATATGATTTTTAATTGTTAGTAATGAACTAATGCATATAATTAAATAGTTAAAATGCTCATTTGTTGGCAAGTCATATTTAATAAAAAGAACGCATAGGTAAATCTGCATTTATTTGGACAAGAATGATTGAATTACACTCCTTATCATTTTTAGCACTAGGAAATATAGAGTAAGTCAATTATTATTCAAAAATAAAAAGAGCACTCTTAAGGTTTCAAAATAATTGTTAAATGCTTTGTATTTAGTACTTCACTTTATAATAGATTTTTTCAAAGATAGGTACAAGTCCCCGTTTGTTCAATAGTAGCTTTTATTCAGAGGACACAATAGAGAATTTATCTTACCTATTATGCCAGTAATTGAATTACAGTGAAATGCTCATTGTTCGGTTTCTGTAAAGCGAAAATTTTCCTTTCAACAATAAAATACTTATAACTTGATTTTTAAATGCAAAGTTGCAGACTGTTGAGACAGACTGAGTACTGCCTCAACTGTCAGAACCTGACAATGATCTAATTTTTTTTTGTAAAAAAAATGTTTATAAATAATATTATTATTATTTCCGAACATTAATTTGGAAGATATAAAACAATATTGATTTATTTTAAATAGTTATATTCAATAGAATGGTACATAGCAGTAAGAAACAGTTGGTGTAAAAATTTTAGAGAAAAATGGCCCTTAAAAAATTACCCAGCAATTATTTCAAAACTTTTTGCTTTTATCTATATTGTAAAATAATTGAACTAGCGTACGCAAAACATTTTAAATCATTTAAATCATTCAATTTAAAATAAATCCAACAATATCTGTATGATTCCACTGGACTAAAACTGATTTCACTAGGGCAAAATAAAATGGGTTTATTTAATGAAAAATATGTAAAATTGTTAAGTTTTTTGATAATTTCTAATAGGCGCTGAGTTATAGTGCGGGTAGATGTGGAAGAAATACGCAGGAAGTGCGTGCCAGTGTTGCCACACGCAGCCGTGAGCATGCGCGGGCGCTGGTGTATTGCGCGCGCTCACTGACGCTCTACCACTGCCAACTTACATTCAATATTAATTTTATTATTTAAATTATTCTAATATTATTTAATAAATAACTCATAGTTAAATCCAATAATTTCAAAAATGTTTTATTGGTTCCCCGCATTTTTGAAATTTTTAAAAAGCAAAATTCTGGAATTGTTTGTAAAATACCTAAATATTGAAGACTCCAAATATAATTTTTCAGCATCTAATGCCAACATAAATTCAAATCAAACATAAAATAATTAATCTTGTTTGTTAAAATTAAATTATTAAATGCCCAATGAAACACTGTTTGTGGTTACAAAGATAATCTATTACAGATTAGTTTTAATCATAAATGATGCATTAGAATACTTTCAGTTGATATAACTGTTAATATTTATGAAAACTGAAGTATTTATGAATCCAAACTCAACCACAGACTGAATTTTAATTTTAAAGATCTATATATGCTTCAAGGAAATAGGTATAAAAAGGGAGGGATTTTCAAAAGTAACAGATACCTATACCTAAACATGTATATAATACAATAAATGATTTAGTGTGTATGTAAGTGTGGGTGAGAGGTAATGTGTATGTGTGTAAACCGCGTTGGAATCCGGTGTCGTTATCAGCACGTAAGGCTGAGCCTATCTAATCTCGCTCCCACTTTAGCTCTTAGATAAAATTCACTTCTTTTCAAACATATTTCAACAATTTACCTCACAAGTTGGCGCCAATCATTCACTACTCACTTATTTTTTATAAAAATAAACAAATAACTACCACTTACCACATAAAAAAATACATGCTAAAAATAGGTAGGTTGTTAGGTGTAAAACAATAGTAGAAAAGTAATACCTACAACAAGTCGTTTTAAATAAATGCACCTTTGTCAAATCAAAGGTAGATTTATTAAATCGTTTTTTGCAATAAAGACCTCTCTACCTGTGTATAATTATTAATTTATTACTGAATAAAGAAATAAACGGAATTTTAGCGTTTCTACCTACATATTATTCCAAAACAAAGGTGTGATTTAGTAGGTAGTACCTACTGAAAAATAGAACCTTTTACTACTATAGTAACTAAGTATTTTTTGCACTAGCAATATTCGATGTGAAAAGAGCAAGATTAATTGAGAAATATACAACAAGATTAAAAATACAAGACAAGATTTTCTTAAATATTTAAGTAAAATAGGTATTTAAAAAAAGTGCAGAATTATTTTTTGACGTCATTTGTTAGAATAACTTTCCCATTTTTGATACTTGTAGGTGCATATTATTATTCTAGAACTATTTGCAGTTTGTAAATGATGGATACATATAGATGTAATAAATAAAGAGCTAGCTTTACCCGTTTTTCTCCACTTAGGAACACCAACTTATTCAGATAATTGAACAACTGAACGTGTCGTTAACGACAGTTAAAATGTTGGTAAGTAAACCAAACAAAAAAGCTAATGTAAATAAAAAGTGAATGTTTTGGTTTTATAACATAAGTACCTTAGTATGTATTAAACAAAAAATAGCTATACTTAGTCATTAAAATACTAACTAGGTTTTAAGACTTGAACTGGCAACATTACGGTGGGGAATACCCTGAGTTAGGTCTCTACATTTGTGACTGAAAACCTAGGTAAGTAGGTAGTACAACAAAGATAGACAAGAAAAAAATAGTCTGTGGTAGCTGTAAAGTTTGGTATTAAGATATAACTAAAATGATTAATACAGTATTTATTCTTTAAATCGGAAGTTCAAGTACTGATATTTTAATATAGTTTGTACCTAGAGTCCTAAATTATTAAAAGTATAGACGCGACCAGAGACCAGAGACCCAGATAAACATTGGGAAGTATTTTAAATACTTACAACTTTATAATTGTTATTTTTTTAATTACATTTATGCCAGTTCTTTTAAAAATAACGACTTTTAAGTTACCTGGTTCACCCTTGTTTCGCCGAACAACTTTGATGTAATGTTAATAATTCGAACAACGTTTAAGAAAATAATCATTTTGTATAATATCGGTTAACATAATTTTCATTTCATTGAATATTTATTTGCGATAACAACATTTGCGCTATTGATCAAAAGGTATTTAATTATATTATTATTATCATTTGATGTAATGTTCAGGTGGTATAATTTGTGTTTTATCGAATATTCATTTTTTCCCCCAAACAAACACAGATGCTGACAGAAACCCTAACCCAAGACGGTCGACGTCAGGGGCACCCCGAGGTTCGGTTAGTTAGGTCCCTTTAAACCCTGCAGACAGAAATAAGGCTCCGTCGACCTGCTGACGCAAACGAATGAAAGGAAACGAATGATTAATGAACTGAATATTCGATACGATCTTTGGACTAAATCATTATTAGTCTAGTCTCTAGTGAAACATTAGTTTAAATAAAATTAGTGCATTTGAAAATTCGGTCAAATGATATTATTTCAAATACATAAATAAGTATGCTAAATAAAAATCTACCAATTAATTATTCGGTCAAATGAATAATTATACGAAATGACTTTATTGTAACTAAAATTAGTCGGAGTGATTTTCGACGAAACGTTGTTATACCAAACAAGGGTAAACCAGTTACCTACCTACCTATGCTTATTTAATTGTTGCCCGAACATTTGTCCTTATTAATTTACACAATATACATAACCCACTTACCTGTTAAAAGCATCTTCAAAATTTGCACAAAATTCGACGATGAAAAAGTCTTTCAGCATGAATTTTATTAATATTTTAGAGTTGATAATTAAGTTCACTTAAAATCACCACACTGTTAGTTCACTGAAGGAGACCTCTAAAACTCACATGAAAGGGTCCCATGTAGTAATTAAACAAAAATGTTTAGATCTCTCTGATCAGTAACTGGGTAACTGTTTGTCGCAACAAACTGTCTCAGAAAGTTCCAAAAGTCCACATTGAATATGAATCGCCGTTAACTACGTACTACCAACAAGTCGGTAGTCACAGATACACATGAGTCCACTAAGTGAGCGCCGGCTTCCACCCTCCCTTATGGTTAAGTCTTGGAGAAGGACAATGGCGTATTAAGCTTGATTAAGGTTCGGCTGATTGCATGATTTATAAGAATTGATTTGAATGTGATCCGGGCTAGTCAGCTGCAGGCGCGGGCGGCGCAGTGCGGCGGGCAGCGCAGGCGCAGGGCAGCCGGCGCGCGGCTTGAGCTGCACTCGGCTTCTCTCAGGCGTGACGTCCGGCCGGGGTCAGCGAACGCAGGGCCGCCGATAGCTTTCTTGTGCCCGACAAACGACCCTCCGAGATGTCACTCACGTGTTTTCTGTCGCCCCTTCCCGGGCTGACACTTCTCAACGACTGCTCGTCCCGTCCTCGCCACCGCACTCGCGCGCCCTTTGATGCTTCGCGTTGCTCTCAAATAAATAGGCGAAGGAGGAAGTATTCGGAACGGCGCTTGTCACATTTCGTAGCACTAATACTTTTTGTAGCCAAACATGCGGGACCCTCGTGAAGTGATATCGTCAAGTCGGGGGGCTGTGTCTCGTTAATAGATAATTGTTGTGCGATATGATCGTTTCTTCGGCGCGCATCAGCGCTAACAGATTAATCGTGGAAATGTATCACACGTGCAGTCCGCGCTAGCGGCCCTTCTATTTGTAAACCGGCGCCGAGGGCCGCGCATTCCTAGCGTGCCTCGTGCCCTGCGCCCGCGCCACCCGAGCGCTCTCCGCTACGAAACTAGCACTACCCATCTATCGGTGACCACCTATAATACCGCTAACATCTACTACTACATTCTAATTTCCCTACATTTGCGGCAGTGTATGTCGTCCATGGCGATACGAACGAGCCTAAGGCGCACACTCGACTCTGAACTCTAATGCTGTATTAACCAATGCTACTGTAACTGTCACTGTCAAACACTGAATATTGTTGAGAAGATTTCGTCAAATTCTTCAACCTTATTTGGGAGTTGTAAATGGTTTGGGACGAAAGGTGTAAACGGTTCTAAAATCTTTAGGTATACTATTTTTGTGTGTGTTGGTGTTTATAACGATACGTAGAAAGGGTATTTGATGGAAAACTTACATCATTTACCGGTTTATAATTTTCTAAACCTAGCCAACCTTTTCGTAGCACTTTCGTAGCCGTTGGCGTAGCAGTTAAGGCTCAGCAAATGCCTTTCTCCAAATCTAGACTTGAATAGGTATGTACCTACATAGGTATATGTCAGTGATATGTATGATATTGTCATACTTGACAGCAAAGTGAAATAAGTTAAGAAGAAGGGTCTAAAAGTAAAGATACTAAACTACAAATACGGTTAAATAGCGCCAATTCATAATGAGATGTAGGTACCAAAGTACAGTCCCTGCATTCCGATGAATGGTGAGCGGGCGCCGCGACACGGCCGGGGCCGGGGTGTAGGGGAAGGGGGGCGAGGGGTAGCGACGGGGGAGGGGGGGGGGCAGCACGTACGCATGCCTGCGCGTGCGCCTGCCTGCGACAAATAGCCGCTACAACAAATTCTAACAGGTGTCCACTTCAGACCAATTTTGGGCTTAGTTAACAACCACACGTCACGTAAAAGCCCTTCGGATTACAAGAAGTTCAAAAGAAACGAACAACATATTAATTATTGAAGGGTTTCTTCTTCAAAACTGTAATTAGGGGTTTGTAAACGACGATACTTTAGTTTCAAATCGTGACTCATAATACGAGCCGGCTCAATAAATAGCCAGCCCTAGTTGTATTGAACTAGCAGCAGCAGAGCTATGAGCAATCACGACCATACACAGAACATCCTGACTCACCCGGATGCGCACGGAAAAGAAAACTTCCGAATTTTCTCAGAATTACGTTACAATCGAACGAACAATTTAATTTCCGTACAAACGTCAGAATCATTAATTGTACATCCGATTGATGAATCAGAAAATGTAGCTATCTGATTTGCTCATTAAGTAGTTGATTGAATAACCCGAATGGAGGCAATCAGTGGTCAGCAAGCGGCGGTCGTCGATTGAAGAGCTGCTGGAGGTACTAGCGTTAGCTGGAATGTTAATAAATGTGGTGCAGTGTCGCAAATGACTCACAGCGATCTTTATAAAAGTGCTACATATTAAGAACATGTTCTAATGGAATGCGGATGCTTCCTGGAATCAACTGTGAGCTGTGATGACGGTCCTTCTAACGTGACTTGATTGTGTCAACGTGTTATATAACTTGCTTTGGATTTTTGGAAGACTTAAGTGTTAACGAGAAGATTATCAACACTAACAACTTATATTGATGACTGCAAAGATATCACAAATATGTGGCAATTAAACTATACTTTGGATATGATACCTAAGTTTATTTCAATAGAAAGATGCAGCAAATTAATCCAAAAGCCGTCGTTGAGGGATCAATTTTGGAGAAACCACGCGCAATTGGCTTTAAGTACAGTAACTTTCAAGTCCTTCCAAAAATGTTTTTCAGGTCCATCATCTATGCACATGCACTAAGCACCTATCTTCTGATGACAAAATAAAGCACATAAAACATCGCATGTTTCCAAATTTCTGTAACGTACACACGGCTACACATCAAGCTATACAAAACCAGTTAATCTTGGCCTCACTTTACTAGATCTTTTCGCACAATGAACGATCAGATTATACTGGTTTTGTATAGCTTGATGTGTAGCCGTGTGTACAAAGAATCAGTGGCTACTTAGAAAGAACGCGCTAATCTTTACCTATCTAAAATATTTAAACGCACCACATTAAGAAACATTTAGGTACAGGGCGCCACTTTAAATACAATTAAGTATGTTTAATGTAGTAATAGAACGTCTCAAACTATTTATTTATCTACTTTCGTGTAGAGTTCTCCAAGGGTATTTTTTTGGGCCCATGCTGTTTGGTTCTGAAAAGTTTGAAAGTTTATAGAAAATGTTATCGTTATTTAATAAAACAATTATTTTGGCGCATATGCTCATAAGATTTAACTAAATTGCATCCTGTTAAAGCAAAGCTTCGTCAAATTAAAGCGAACGTCTGTTAAGATAAGCGTTGAACATTCCCCACAGATATTTCGATAGCAACTTTTATGATATTTTACGAGACTTTTATGCGACAGGAATTTGTCTTTGAAGCAATAGAATGTTGTTATAGTACTAATGCTACTGGTCATAAAGTTGAGGAACGGACGTCAGCTATTTTGAGGGTAGTATATCATGTCAGAAGCCTGCGAAGGTAATAGATAAGGCAGTCACAGTAGTCACTATGATCAATGGATGCTACGGGCGCTGTGTTCTTCTTTACGTGATTTAAAGTCTTCATCTATAAGGTCAGTCGTTTATGCTGATAAAAATATGATAAAAGGTGTAAGCAGAATAAACATTGGCAGACCACGTGTTCCAGTCTAATAATTCCAACACATTAAAGTTCACATCACAATTTATTAAAACCGAACACAATTCACATCCGATAAAGGCTTGTTAGCGCTTAGGAAGGCATAACTTGAGTATTATTTGATCGAAAGCTTAAGTAAGTCAGTGTCGGGTAAGAGGTCAGTGGTGTAACAAGGTACGGTGGTGGTGCAGCTTGCGCGCGCGGGTGGCTGCGCGCGTGCGAGGGCAGGTGCGCCCGCGCACCCGGCCGGCTTGCCGCGCCGTGTGAGAATTCCCTACCGTTGTAATTACCGACCCTTTAGGGTTCTGTTCTGTCAGTCTAACCTGCACCTAATCTTTTGCTTGTAGAATTAATTTCGCATTTTGCGTTTTTACTGCAATTTTTGGGGTTGTACGGTAATTTTTGGGGTTGTCTGTTTAAATTGAAGTGCTTCGCGATTATTTTTCTCTATTATATTGCTACTTCAACAGAAACAGTATATTTTGTTGTTGATCGGTCGTCATATAACATGTAACACGCGCGAGCCCTTGATACCAGTTCACTAATATCTAGATTATTATCAGTTATCGTAGTAAAATGATTGATTTCACAAATAAAGAGACACTAATCTTTAAATTCATAAGAAACCTTGTATCTGTTGAACCAGTTGAAGTACTATAGTATCTACAAATGTTTATCTTAATCACTATTTATTTCGTAACTAGAAGGTTTCTTTATGTAAGCGTTCTGTTATTTTATTTTTCACACAATTTGGTAAACACCATCATGTATGTATTGTCACCCTTATTTATTTATTTATAATGCCTACCCACCTTAACATCAGTCATCTGTCTCATATCCATTATCGTATCATCTTCTGTCGCTATAATATATAGGTATATACCCACTTACTTTAAATTAATTAAGAGCTTTTATTACACTTAGTAAGGTTTTAGTAAATTGATAAAATATTTATTTACGTAGTAGGTATATCAAGCAGACAAGCAGAATGATTAAAATAGGATTATAATTATTAACTATACTCTTAAAGCACCTATTTCATCGCACTTCATACTTCATACTTACATATATATTACAACGGCTACATTATAAGTATTAAAGGCAATACCGATTAATACCAAACCGAAATTTCAAATAAAAACTCCCTACCGTTAATACCCGTTAATTAAATATCTACCACCGAAGTTTAGCAAACATAATTCCTATTTATTGACAAACTCCAATTTATCTGATTGATAGATTAATCTTTGATCGATTGTTAACGAACCGATCTAAACCGTAAATCATTTAATTACCTATATCTAATGACACATTAAGTGATCTTGATGATAGTTTATTTTATTTTCACTAAGCCGCGTAGATTTAGAAGCAAGAAGAAACGTTGATTTCTTATATACCGGACGGTCACCCACCGTCCGGAAAGAAATCAACGTTTCAATAAATGATTCTTCAGTAGCGTTTAGTATCTGTAGTCGATTGTATTATTTGAGTGTTCCTGAAAACTCATGAAATCTACTAAAGTAGTTTTCCACCTTTTAAAAATACCCGAAAATATTAAAAGAAAGTACGAATACATAAGTCAGCTGTATTCTTAGATATACAATCAACTGAAAAAAAATCTGAAACGTCTTATTTTTTTTTAGACCTATGATGAAATTACTAGGACGGAAGAAGCTTGATTACTATAGCTATTTTGTGCATACAAATTAGTTTTCACTGCCCAATACATAAGAAAGCTTGGCCGCATAAATAAAAGCTCATTCATAAGATTTTGTAAAATAATGCCAACAATGCCCATAAACATTAATTTTATTATGCTCAATTTATTGCTTTTATTGGATGTTATAAAGAAGACTTACAAAAAAACGGCTGGGAACGGTTAATATCTACCACCCTTTAAGTCTCAAAAACGAAAATTCAATAAGATTAGCTACCGAGTTCAGATTTAATCGCTTTTCTACTAGATACTGAGAACTTACGTCGAGTTCGTGTACCTATTCAGTTCGAAAATCACTGATTGATGTCTTAGTTAGATGTGTAAAAGCATACGAGCCACAGTCAATAAAACACCTTAAAAGGGTTATATCCACAGGCGGTACTCCTTTAATCAGAAAATAATGTCCCTTTAACGCGCCTCGAAAGAAAAAAGAATTGCACATACATTTAAACAGTTTCCATCCAATTAATTTGGTTCCACAATTGAAAGTATGCCTGGGTTGTCTTTAATTACAATGTAAAAGTCTGAGATGTCACCGTGAAGTAGTCCTTTGTTAGATAAAGTGAACGGTACTTTATCGGTATTTGCATTTTAGATAGCATTCTTAATGGACACATCGTAATCCCATTACAAGTTCCCAGGAACGATCATTCTTCCACTTTTTATGGTCAATCGGCTCCCTGTGAAGGTATCGCGGCACTTGTAATCGTCTTGAAATGAATTAAATAACCTGTCTAATGTATGTTCGTAATAAAAATGTGGTAAATAGTCGCCATTCCGTTTAGTGGTGAAACTGTTTTAGCTCGAAAGCCTTAAGGGATATGCGTTTTATTGCTGTAATGAAACAGAGTATTTTAATTGTGAATGTTGGGCATTCATATTTATCTCAATGGGATCGAGAATGGTGAGATAATCAGCCCTATGACTGACGGTCCTAGTATCGGATGTCACATTTTTATGAAAAGTTGCGTCACCGCTGCAGTAACTCGTTGATATATGCACGCCGCTAAGTGTTCCCCTGATAAAAAACGTTTTGTGACCACTAAGGTGCTTATTGCTTCAGTCCCAGAACTTCAGTGAAATCGAATACCTATTATTACAGTCTAGAAGCTGATTCAATCTCAGTCATGTAGCTCGTATGAAAGGTAAGGCAGCTGATATTTGAACAGAAAACAATTTATTGCAGTACAACAAGTCATAAGAACCTCCTCATACGGTCTATTCCGGCTTAGTTCTTTAGAATGATCCAAATAAGATAGCCCCTTTACGATGATACTTTTTTAGGGTGCTTACAATTCGTGCAAAGGGTGCGTCACGACAGCTGCTAGGTAGCGTTGCTATACAACGATTGCATGGCGTTAAATTGTACTTTTGGCAAATTTTTTGCAACACACATGTCTTATGATTGAAAGGGGACTCTGCTTTTAAATTCGACCTAAATATTTTTGTGTCACTTTGGTTCAGCTCGGTTCTAAACTTTGGCAATAAAGATGAAAACTTAATCAAGCGCTTGTTTTCAGGCGTAGTTTTTCGAGATGTTGACATTTGGGGGCTTATTATTTTGGCTACGAAATAATGAGGGCCACGCCCTTTTACTACACATGGAGGATAGAATATCTACTCGTTTGAGATTCAAGAGAGATAACGATAAAAGGTCAATATGAGCCCTTGCGATAGTTTCAACCCTTTGCAAATTGACAGAAGATGTCTAATAATGGAAAGGTGCTACGCAGCGCTACGAAATCTGGAATGTAATTTAATGGATTATGTATATACTATGTCATACCACGAAGACATAATGGATAAAAAGTTCCTCAACGCACCTGTTAGAATTTTGAAAACTTCTTTTAAGCAGCTCTACGAAGAGTTATAAGGGATTGGTTGAAAAGTTCTGCTTAGCAGTCCTACGAACATTATTAATTAATTTAAGATTTTGCTACGCAGCGCTTCGAAAATGGCTAATGTAAGAAAGGTTGTCCTACGCAGAGCTATGAACCTTTCTAATGGAAGAAAGGTTCTGTAACTAAGCGCTACGAATCTTTCTAATGAAAGAAGGGTTCTGCTACATAATGCTACGAACCTTTCTAATGGAAGAAGGGTTCTGCTACATAATGCTACGAACCTTTCTAATGGAAGAAGGGTTCTGCTACATAATGCTACGAACCTTTCTAATGGAAGAAGGGTTCTGTTACTTAGTGCTACGAAACTTTCTAATGAAAGAAGGGTTCTGCTACATAATGCTACGAACCTTTCTAATGGAAGAAAGGTTCTGTTACTTAGTGCTACGAACCTTTCTAATGGAAGAAAGGTTCTGTTACTTAGTGCTAGGAACCTTTCTAATGGAAGAAGGGTTCTGTTACTTAGTGCTACGAACCTTTCTAATGGTAGAAGGGTTCTGTAACTTAGTGCTACGAACCTTTGTAATGGTAGAAGGGTTCTGTTACTTAGAATTACGAACCTTTCTAATGGAAGGACGGTTCTGCTACATAGTGCTACGAACCTTTCTAATTAAAGAAAGGTTCTGCTACATAGTGCTACGAATCTTTCTAATGAAAGAAGAGTTCTGCTACATTGTGCTACGAACCTTTCTAATGAAAGAAGGGTTCTGCTACATAGTGCTACGAATCCTCCAAATGGAAAAAGGTACTATGTCATACCACGAATACATAATGGATAGAAAGTTCCTCAACGCGCCTCTGTAAGAATTTAAAAAACTTCTTTTAAGCAGCTTGCAGATTGGTTGAAAAGTTCTGCTTAGCAGTCCTACGAACATTATTAATTAATTTAAGATTTTGCTACGCAGCGCTACGAAAATGGCTAATGCAAGAAAGGTTGTCCTACGCAGAGCTATGAACCTTTCTAATGGAAGAAAGGTTCTGCAACTAAGCGCTACGAATCTTTCTAATGAAAGAAGGGTTCTGCTACATAATGCTACAAACCTTTCTAATGGAAGAAAGGTTCTGTTACTTAGTGCTACGAACCTTTCTAATGGAAGAAAGGTTCTGTTACTTAGTGCTCCGAACCTTTCTAATGGAAGAAAGGTTCTGTTACTTAGTGCTACGAACCTTTCTAATGAAAGAAGGGTTCTGTTACTTAGTGCTACGAACCTTTCTAATGGTAGAAGGGTTCTGTTACTTAGTGCTACGAACCTTTCTAATGGTAGAAGGGTTCTGTTACTTAGAACTACGAACCTTTCTAATGGAAGAAGGGTGCTGTTACTTAGTGCTACGAACCTTTCTAATGGAAGGAGGGTTCTGCTGCATAGTGCTACGAACTTTTCTAATTAAAGAAAGGTTCTGCTGCATAGTGCTACGAATCTTTCTAATGAAAGAAGGGTTCTGCTACATAGTGCTACGAACCTTTCTAATGAAAGAAGGGTTCTGCTACATAGTGCTACGAATCCTCCAAATGGAAAAAAGGTGTTGCTACGTAGTGCTACGAATCCTCCTAACGTAAAAAAGGTCCTGCTACACAGTGCTAAGTATATATTTCTAATGGAAGAAAGGTCCTGCTACAAAATGTTAAGTATATTTCTAAAAGGTCAAAGGTTTCGTTACGCTGTGCTATGAACAATGAGGGAATGTCCTACAGATTTCACCACTATGTAAATGTTTAATGGTTGAATAAGGTAAGGTAAACAAAAAAAATATTGCAGTATACTGTTGTGTTATGAAGATTTCAAACAACTGGTTGGTTTTATGACAGTTCTTTCTTTACGTGTGGTTAGCGTCATACCTGGTGGCAGAGTTTTCATGCCACTCATGGACCTCTGAATTGGCTTTACATGCCGCAACATGTCTCACTTACTACAGTACGTTAAGAAGATTGTTTTATAGATGAAAGAGAACACTGGTAAAAGATTATTAATCATTCTTGTCAAAAGAAAAGGGGCGAAAGGGAGAGACCCATGAGCGTCGCAAGAGCAATGGGCATCGGAGGACTTGTACTACTGCAACAAACATTCTCTTTAAACAAACGCGCGCGGCTCGTAGTTTGAATCTCGTGAAAAAATTTAATCACAAAAGCTATTTTCCTCTCAGCCAGCGGCCGCGCAGACCAACCGCGCAGACACCAGTTTCGGTCCTAACATCCTACCGCCGCCGCAGCAGGGGAGTGGCTGGACATCTCCTGTCGCTGCGCCCTGGATCCCTGGACATCCACGCCGGAGCCGCACCCTACGTCCGACGTCTGCAGGGCAGTGCCGCTTCTCGGCAGTTCTATCTTAACGCAAGCTCGATACCCTTTCCACGACCCGGCTTAACCGACTTCTAGAACTTTTCAAATAAACTGTTATGGTAACGTCTACTTCCTTTCATTTTAATTTCACCCACCTACCCTAAGGAAGCAGCTATGTTACAGTGGCTTCTGCCTCTGGCTGAATAGACAGGCTGTGTGGTCATAGGCTGAAATAAATTACGAACCCCTTGCCCGCGGCCTTAGTAGGCAATAGGGGATCGGACAAAAAAAAACGAATTAGTCCGTCAGATAGATTTCTAAAAATTATTGGACACGTATTTTTTCTTTTTTCACGTAAACTTAAAATTAAGACGATACAGTGCTTCGAAAACTCGTGTGACGTCATATGATAGTACATTTTGACGACACACGTTTCAAGCCCCACTCCAAGATCTTTGAGGCGTTTTATCTTCGTCATTTTTTATTGATTTGATAAAACAAAAAATACGTATTCAATATTTTTCGATAATCTAACTTACGGACTAAACAGAATCATATTATTTTGACCCAGTCCGATCCCCTATTATAGTGTAGATACAAAAGATTGCGAAAAATGGAGCATGGGGACATTTTGATCTCAAATTATGTTTCTTACTATTTTCTCTTCAATCTTAATTTTGTCTATAAGTCTTCTAAGTAACTCCGATAGGTCAAAGGGGATTCTAACCTATTCAAGGTAGAAAAGGTGCTGAAAATTTCGAGCTTTGAATTGACTTTGTAAGTCGACCAAGTACCCTGTATGGAGGGTCGAAACATTTTAACCTATTGTAGGGCATTAAAATTTTCGAGCTCGCTTCGTTCGCTCTTGAATCTCGGGCTTGACGCCCTAGCTCAAAAACTGGAGAGGCCTTAACTCATGCACGATTAATCCATGGCGTTTAAAGAATCTGTTTTTGCTTAGAGAGTTTCGGCCACCGTAGACGCGGGCCGTTCGTGTTCCACGCGCGCCTCAAAGACATGTCAGCAACATGGAAGAGACGCCCTGCGGAGCTGCGGATTATCGTAAGGCATAACACGGCCTCGGCAGTCGGCACAAGGGCAAAGACGGAACATGGGGTTGGTTTTTAGTCAGTAGAAGTCTGACACTCCCTTTCGCTCTGCCCAAGAGCGGGGGGGGGGCGGGGGGGGGGGGGTGTTATTCGAAAAAGGTGTCTGTCACACAAAATGCACGCGCATTTTCTTCAGGTTATCTTATGATATCTCTGTGAATTTTCCGAATGATGAAATATTTAGACACACTTAGTAAATCTCCCTTAAAGTTCTAATCTTATTGTTCTCAGTATCAATGACTATTTTTATCTTGCATTACTTTGCATTATGATTTTTATACTCATTGATAAGTCATGATATCATGAGTCAACTTTGTTTTTTGTTTTGCATTTTACTTTTCGAAGAAACTTAAGTTTATTTAAATAAAAATTGTATGACTCACCTTTGACGTGTGATAAGAGTTAACTGAAATATTGTTTGCAACAAAATCTGCATCGGATCAAGCGATGATTCATATTAATGATTAACATATCGACGCCATTATAGATAATTACATTATTTATTATACCTAGCTTGGTAAGGGTATGCTTTTGGTACTCCTGTCATTTTCACCAACTATAATCAACACCTAAGTTAATTCCTTAATAGTAACAGTGCAATAATATTTAGGTATTCAATTGGGTGTTACTTGGCGTTTGTGAAATAGGCACTAGGTATACAATTGCGCTTATTGTTTACACTATAATTATTGGGAGTCACGACATGCATTTCAGCCCGCATAAGTTCATTGTTAACTTCTTGCATACATATAAATTATGCTGACATGCATATTTTAAAAGTGTAATAATTAGGGGTACTACCCTTTACCCCAACCCCCTACATTTTTGTATGGCTTGATTTTTTGTCATGATTTATGTAAAAAAAAAAATAGTATAATAATCAGACCCTAATATTGGCAATGCTCGGATACAAGACTCTCTGTGAGGGACTGGGCCGTAATTCAGCACGCATTGTTGGTTGCTCTGAAAATAATTTGCTATAGTGGTAAAATATCGATATAAGACAACACACAAACAAGATTTTCTTATCATTCTCGATAGTTTCAACAAATTAGACTATACTACGAACTACTTCTATACGTACGACTACACTAAGGACCCTAATTGCGGACAAAGTCGACTAGAGTCGAGTTCGCCCGCGACCTAAAGCGCTGAAAAGTGGAATAAACTGCAAAATTATCTGTGGAATGTTAATTTGTTCGCGTATATAACAGAAATCGTTAACCCAAATAGATAGCTCCACGTTTTATTTTAATTATCTGATGTTTTCATGGCGCTAATACTTATTATGTTTAATCCGAAGATGATATTTCGTTTGGCATAGTGAGTTTGCAAAAAAAAAAAGGTGTTTAATGGTAAAATTAAGTCCTACCTACCTGCCTAAAAGCCTTTTATATGTACTTAGGTATTGTTTATTTCAGTCTCTTGTTTATATTTTGAACCAGTGTCAGAAAAAATACGGATAAAGAGATAATCTATAAGAACAAAGTAAAGTGTATAATTTCTTCTGAATGCAACAGTGACTAGCCGCGAAACTGTCTAGTAACGAGTAGCCAAGCCATTTTAAAACTCATTAATTTCGGGTAATTCAATTTAACTATCAACTATTATTGTTACAATTATAAGAACAGTATTTGGCTATCGTCCACTGTTCCTAATCTCCCAACCTAATGACCCGAAATGCAAATTTATTTCACTTTTAAATAGCTCACATATTTTTGTTTTGTTCCACATTGTTAGTAACATCGATTAGAAAGACATTCTCGTGTTTGGTATTAGAATAAGAGCTAATAACTAATTATGCGTATATAAATTTGCTAATATTTACTGTTTACTAAATAATTTGCGCATGTAGAGTGTGTCATAGGGCCACATATTACGCGATACGGTTGGCGATGTGCGACCTTTTTACTCGCCTTTGTGCGGTAGATAAAACGAGACAATGACGTTTGCGGACGATTATGTCCATTTCTGAGTAACTAATTAATACGTTCCCATGAAATCACTTCAGTCATGGTAGAAAGATATTTGCATACACATAAATAAACAAGGATCGCGGTATCCGCAGGCGATGGACAATGTGCAGGAAGTAGCTTAACCGCTTTTTGTTTCCAATCAAGTACTTTGATATTATTATAATTTTATTCCCATGACATTACATGAAACATAATATATTTGAATACCAAAACATTTCAGTGTTTGTTGTTTACAATCAGCGATGTATTAGCGGTTCTACGCATTATTATGAAGTCCGTGAAGGTCTCAGCTCGTTGCGTTCTAGCATTGAAGACAAAATCGGGTGCCTTAAAGCGACAACGGCATTAATTCGATTGATAAACCTAAGTCGACTCGGGCAACGAAAGTGGAACAGGCTTTGTCAACATGGACCGTCAGCTGGCCCCGACGATAGTGCTTATCGCCCGCGGGACATAGTCCGCTCATTCACAAGCCTGTCCATTCATGCGCCTGCTCCTACCGCTGGCTACGGACCAAAATGGTCCTTAAGACTTCCATTAAAGGGTTTAAATTCGTGTGTGGGATGTGAGGGGGAGGTGGGGCGAGGGGTAATGTAGATCGAGGATATCGCGGGGTCAGCGCGGATTGCAGGCGCCCGATAAACGTCGATGGCGTCCAACGAGTCAACTAACAAGCTAACGCACACAGACACGCCACCACACACACATATACACCGTTTAAAAAATGTAACGCACATAGAATTGAATTATCACCCCATTAAATATTTTCAACATGAATTCTTACTCTTGTGTCGTCGATAAAGAAAATATGTCACAAATAAAAAGTTCAACTGTCCCATTCATTTGTTGCGTGCGTGATAGTAAGCTTGATAAGCATTTAATGTAGAGTGTCGAAAACAACGGCAGTTATTTTGTCATTTTATAGTAATTTCTCTATTCTAGTAGTAAACGAAATGAAATCGCGCTTTTAATCTTTATTATCAGCTTAAAAGTTCATAACTATTAAATTGCAACACGCTGAGACGTCGCAGGTGCCATAAAAATATTGTTTTATTTTGTTTTGTTAACATTTATAATTAAGTACTGAAAACGTCAGAGTTAAGCAATAAGGTAAATATTTACGATGTGCTAATTAAAAAATAACTTATAAATTTAAGTTATTTTTTAATTAGCAGCATTAAGAGCTCAGTTCGAACGTGAAGCTCCAATTTTCAGAACGTAATGTTTTGCGGTTTAATTTCAGGAGTATTTGTGTTAGTTGCACCATCAGTTGTAACCGCCACGTCACATGAGTGGTGACGGTGGTTCAAAGTAACGTTCAGAACCACTTATGAATAGGAAGCTTAATTGTATTAGTCATTTACTCCACTTCATTTAATATACAACATTGATTCATTGATCATGTAAAATCATGACACATATCTACAATATGGTAACGATTTCCGCTATTATAAAACTTGCAGGACCTGCCCTGTTGACTTTTGACATCGCTGGGTACTGAATCATCTAACAAATGAACGTATCATTCAAGCCACGAGTGTCCGTTATTCACGAGTATCACTCATTCATGCTCATGTGACACCGCGAAGTATTTAAAACGATTTCATTGTGTCGTGCAAAATATACTACATTTACCTACGCAAATGATAAAATGGATTACAGACTTGGATGTCCCCGCTTTGCGCGCAATCTGTAGCATTCTTCGTAATGCATTCAGAGATCACCGTCACAAAACAAACTTTATGTTGTGTGATGTAAAGCTTTGTTTAGATTGCGCTTGGCACTTAATCAGTGCGTGTAAATGATTGTTTTGATCTGCCGATGCCACTGCGTAATAACATACGTACATAGTGTAACAATGGTCTAAATTGCCAGTGCAAGATGAGTGGCGCCTAAATGCAACAAACTGCGTTGAGAACTTGAGAAGCTATCTCTACCAATACCGATCATAACTCATATACTCTCCTTGTCACTCGGTTCTCCCAGACAGCCCGAAACAATGTATATTTGACAGTAGATAGATTACCTACACGACAATTTATGGGTTTTATACGGAACTTTAGGATCTAACGATTGACATTCCATCAGCAAAGCGTCATCGTGTTGCAGGAAACGATTCTGCACCCAGATCAGAAAAAACAGCGTAAAGATATATTATTATAAGCTATTGTTGCGAACAACTAACGATACTTTGCGTACCGAGTGGATAACAAAAACTTTAAATTCAAATTGTAGAGTAACTATACCTACCTACTCGAAATTTTCTTGAGGGGCGAAAGACAAAGACAAATCTATGTAACGTGCCCATGACTTTCCGAAATCAATCCAACGAACTTATATGTCCATCTTAACTTAAAAACGCAGGAGTGAAAAAATGAAGATTACAAAGTAAGATACTGCATTTTGCTCTTTGTTTACCTTATTTCTAAATGCAAGTATCGGTGGGGAACTTGGTGATATAGCGTCTAAACTAAGAACTCTTTCCTCAAGATGTAGCAACTAGCAAGCACCGAACAGGCGAGGTTCCCAGTACGCCTGCCATACACCGGACGTCAATGGATCCGACTTGACCCGCCAATAAAGGGCTCCATTCATGACATCATTTATCGGCGATGTCTCCAGGAGGGTGCTTATCGACCAACCGAATCCATCGATTGTGTCACGTCACAGGCGCCATCGCTAAATTCTAACGAGTTATCAATGTAAACGGTTTGTATACACAGTTAACCGTAATCTTATCCGGTGACCTCCTTAGACTCTCCCGTTTCGAAATTGTATCGTCGGTATCGTGTGGTGTCCTTATTACTTGTCGCCGGAAGTGCGCGCTCGACTCGATCCGGCGAGCAAACGTTCATTCATGTTGTACGTATTTATTTAGTGGGCAACCGTACCTACCGCGCTCTTCAGATAATCACTTCAGACAGTTAAGGCACCTAGTTTATTTTTATGTTTATTGCTTTATCTACATGATGGTACTTGAATGAAGGAGTGACAAATTCTACAATGCGTTGGAATGCGCTGTTTGATGACAAAGAAAGTTCAAAGTCCTTTGTTGCATGTGTGTGAAGGGTGATACGAATTGCTTATACGACGACACTTCTTGACAAAATTGAATTGTTTTGAGGCCAGCTTTGTTTTATGAACTGTCGTTATGGAGCTGAATAACTTAGACCGTTTTAATTAGTTTTTCGAATTTCTCAGAAACTTATCAACGACCGCACTATTTCATCGAACAGGTCGTCCCCATTTAGTTGTTATCAAGGAGACAAAAGCTAACATATAAAATACGCCACCGATATCTATTTTTACAAGTCTGTTTGCTTTCCAAGGTGTCGGTTGGAGCGGAAGTGGCGAGTAGGAGCGGGAGGAAAGGGACGCACGCGCAAGCTAATTGCCGGGAATTTCGGAGGTCGCCCGATAACCCGCGTCTGCGCCGGAAGTCGATAGTGCTTTGATGTGTTGCGGTGGCGTCCGCTCCCCTACGTAATGTACTTCACTAATAAACGGCCACCTAGTTGAGCCACTCTTATTCGGCACTAAACGCGGCCGTACATGGGCAGTTCTTCTAAGGCTTCTTATAGGTCTGTATATTTTAACAAGTTCTGCATGATGTGTCATGTGTGGTTGTGACTGCATAAAGATCGATCGATCATCTATGATGGCTGAAGTGACCACTCCCCAAAGCAAATTGCTTCCAACGTTTAATACGTTACGATTTAATGTTTCGTGTATGACGTACATCTTTTCGGACCAAGCTCCTGCAAGATCTCTTCATGCTCATAGCCTATAGAATGACATGACAAACAATATATTTGATGATGATTAATGATCAAAATACACCGATCGCCGACCATAAAAATAGGGTGATCATCTTAAGGAAGTTGAAAATCAAAGGAAGTAGTAGTTAAATACAAGTTGAGATAAAACAAGAGTGTGTCATGTTTAAACAGAATCTGAAACTGAGTATTGTGCATGAATTTGTTGATGATGAGTCATATGTATGCAGGACGAGTGCAGTTTGTCATATAAGGCGTGACGTTAGAAAAATGGTCAGTGATAAGACGTCACTTAGGATTTGAATACTGACACTTGATTTGCAGCGATAGCGATGTGATATTTAGTACTGGGTGAGAAGGTGTAAACGGAACATTTGCAAAACCGTCAACCAAGTATCAAACTATGTAACTCTACGCAAAAATGTGTGCTGGGAAACAAGTTTTTTGGCGTCAAACATTACGTTAGGGGTGTAATGCACTCATAACACTGTGGTGGTGGATATGTCGCAGTCAAAACTCTTATTCAGTCAAAACTACTTTTGACTGGTTTAGTCAAAACCCTTATTGCGTTAAAACGCGTTGATTCTAATGAAATAAATGTTAGCTATCGTACAAGGTTATCCAAAGGGTTAACAAAAAAAAAAACCTAACAAACCTGATAAGTTTCCTAAGGCCTTTACGTTATTATAAATCCGTAGAGAAATAAAACAAAAACCACCTAATAATTTTTTATAATAGTTTTGCAGTGCCGGACTGGGACCCGAAATCGGCCCGGGCCGGCCGGGTTTTAGAAACGGTCGGCCCTCCACTCTCAAGAGAAAGAAAAACTACTTACACAAATTTAGAATCCACTGAAGAAAATAGACTATTAGGCTGAAAGGCAGGAAAGGAATTAGTACTCCAAGAGCGAGCGCAGCGAGCTCGAAAATCTCGACCCTTACACTAGCGTTACTTTGTCGACAGTCAATGGCAAGATTCAAGAGGTAGTATCTAGTAAGCTGCAAGAGCGAGCGAAGCGAGCTCGCATTTTTATTGACACCGTGTCCTGGACTGGTTAGAATTGCTTCGACCTATTGGAGTTACTTGGTCCACTTCGACAATGTAAAGTTTCTAGGGTTAAGTTTACGAGGTACGGCTGCAGCCGATGTTCTTCTAAGAATTTAAAGTCTTTGATATAATAGAAGAAGAAGAAGTATTATTTGTGAAGAGTTATTTAAAAAGTCTAAGAACTAAAAGAACTAGGACTCGAGGATCGAGCTAAGTGATTACGAGAATCACAACCCTTATTCAAGGTTTACTTGATCGATAGACAAAGACAAGAATCAAGAGGTAGTATCTATTACCTAGTTGGCCGCAGGAGCGGAGTGTAGCGAGCTCGAAAATTTTTTGACACCTTGGTGGAACAGTTTGGTATTGATTCGACCTACTGGAGTAATTTGGCGATTTCGACAACGTAAAGTTTTAAGGGTTAAGTTTACTAGTTACGGCTGCAGCTAAAGTTCTTCTAAGGATCTAAAATACTTAATAATTATAATAAAAGTAGAAGTATTAATTCTGAAATATTATTTGAAAAGTCTAAGAACTAAAAGGACTAGGACTCCTAGAGCGAGCGAAGCGAGCGAAGCGAGCTCGAAAAACTCAACCCTTAGATAATCGTTACTTGGTCGATAAACAAAGTAAAGATTAAGATGTAGCACCTAGCAGGCCGTAAGAGCGAGCGAAGCGAGCTTGAAAATTTTTTGACACCGTGTCCTGGGCTAGTAAGAATTGTTTCGACCTGTTGGAGTTACTTGGTCGACAGGCTGCAAGAGCGAGCGAAGTGTAAATCAATGATATTATGTAATTTGAATTTGTCCTATGCCAGTCGGGGCCTGGACCGGCCTATCGGCCGGCTTCTCCGGCCCGCCAGGGCTCCGGCCCTTCGGGCATTTGCCCGAATCGCCCTATGGCCAGTCCGGGCCTGGTTTTGACTAGTCAAAAGTAGTTTTGCCTGATTTAGAGTTTTGACTGTAACAGATACATTGAATAGAACAGGGGTCGTTCGTCGGAATGAAGTTAAAACAATAAAAACTTGTCCAGAAAACGTATCCAGAAGTTAGAACTTTGGACCCCAATATCTCCGTAACTAGAAGGTTCCCAGGTACTGATGAGGAGAACAAATGCCTTTCGGTTTCGTGAAGGTTATTTTTACACCCTTTATTAATGATTAACATAAAACGCGCTAGTGGAATACTCCAAGACTCAGTTCAGCGCCGAATATTGAACATTCGACATTACCTATTTGTGTGTCGGTGTGGTAGGAAAACAGGCATTATCAATACAAAAACTTGACTTACACTTCGACCAACTTATCTGTGAAGCGGAAAACCACAGAACTAAAATAAATGCACCTATTTTGACATAGAAGCAACTTTTCTTGACAAGCAGCGCCTCTGAGTTCACAGTTAAAGTGGTCAGACTGTACCTGAGTATTTTCTGAACAAACACTTTGTGTGTGTGCCAACCCTAATAAAAATTCGTGGGTGCCGTTTTTAAGTAAAAAGGGGTAAAATACGCCGCAGACCAGTGCATCATCATTACAAACTGAATGTAGCAGTAAGGGCGATTGTTGTAGTGCTTTTATAAGCACTATGTACGGTTGGCTGTACGAGCAAACTTCGATAGTGTTACTGAATAAGATCTTTATGTATTTTACTGCTGAGTAAGCAATTATAAGTATGCCTTTCTACATCTACCGACGAGTATCTGTAATCCTATAGACTTGTTGTGATGCTAGTCCATGCCTACTTCTAGTTTTCCGCTTTAGTTATCCTGCTTTTTGACACTCCTTGGAGAATAAATCGTTCAAACTGTTATTTATCGAAATGTCTATAGATTTGGCTTAAAACCAGTCAAGGGACTAAATAACCTTAGGTACCTGGCAAAATTAGGATTTTGATAAGATTCTGCAACCCTTCGGGTATAACAGGCGTGTTTTTATCATTAGATTTACATTTGCAGATTTGATTTTCGTCTGATTCATTCAACTATGCGATTGCAACACGACAACATCGTTTTTGCGTTCTTCAGATCGTTTGCATTTTTTTGTCGAACTACCCTCCAAGAATATTTGTTGTACCTATTTGGTATCAATAAAAAACCTAACGGCTCTTCAAAGAAATTAAAAAAGTTATGTTTTTTCAGTCATTTCACCAATCGTTATTAATTGAAACTAATAAGTTTGGTTATTTCATTACAAAAGACTTATCTCAATTCATGCTTAGGCTATCTAAATGCGAACAATAATACACAAAGTTATAAATACAGTTCTTATCGGGAATAAAAGGAAAATCGTAAGGAATCGTGCGCACGCGCGGCTGTAAGTTCCCCGGGGGAATACCAGCCACATCCCGGTAAATTACACGAACGTCGTTTCCGGGACATACACGTCAATAAGTTGTTCCTAATAATAGATATTATATTCCTTTTGTTATGCTTATTGGCTACTGTTAAGTGTTGCGAAGGGAATTGTTTCGAATTTTAAAATATTTTGTTGTTTTTTTGGGCCAGTAGGTAGATTTGCACTGCCGGCCAATAAATACAGGAAAACGTCGTTTGGTTTCCATTACGGCCTTAATGTGGCTTGATTGTAATAACTGCTTGTGGTTTGACAATGTTTTTGTAAAAACAGGAAAAAATATTTAAAGTAGCAGGTATTCTCAGGTTACCATGCAAGATTAGCGGCTTCATATTTGAAGAAAATAATTTAATAATCGAGCGACTATAACGAACGTCGATCAGAGTGCTATGAAAGGTAGTGTCCTTTTGCGGCGTTTCATATTTGTAAGTGTGCGTTGGCCCTTAGAAGACAACCGCTCGAGTTATCATTATATTCAGCTGACACTCCGATGGCCCGTAGTTAAACCGAGGGCTGACAAAATAAATTAGACGATCGCTAAATAGGACTATTATTTTTTTATAACAATTTTGTTCATTTCTAAACAAGGATATTTCGTGAGGAAGTGTCCGAAGTGACAATCACGTCACATCATCATCTTAATGGAACTGACGTTAATGAAACAGATAACAAGTACGTTGAGTAACGGAATTATACAATTTCGTCACTTTTTATGATAATAAATCAATTTGTGTCAGTCTGTTTAACCTTTATTATCAAAGGCCGTGTGTTTTTGCTCTAGAATGCTATTTAAGGCGATAGTGCATCCTCCGGTTTAGGTAGGTCTCCAATTACTGAAACACTTTTGTAGCACCGGGGAACTTCGTTCTAAATTTATTTTGCGCCGAAATGTGTAATGTATTGCTGTTATAGATATGTTCATTGGCTTGCTAACAGATATGTTTTGATGGGTGTTGAGGTATTTTCGGTTCAATTGAAATGCTACAAGTTTTGTGTTTTGAGTTTAGAGTTAAAAAATATTAACTGTCTTAGTATTAATATTATTGTGAATATACATGTAAAGTTTTATTCTGACCCGCCCGTAATAGCGAGCACCAATAGTTGGTACAAATTAAAACGTGATTTATTCATAATGTTTGTAGTTCTGGCCAGTGGTTTGAGCTTTGATAGTTTATTTTTTATTGTAAAACGGAAGTCTAACGTCTTATTCGGGCTTTTTATGTGTTATTATGTACTGTATTTTTTCGTTATATACTTATTCATAGGTATTAAGTACTAATGTATGAACTAAACATTTATCACCAGAATGTTCGAGGACTGCGGACGAAGTCCAACAATTTTTATAGGAATTTAGCTAAATGTAACTATGACGTAATCACGTTAACCGAGACCTGGCTTGTTGATGGGATATTGGATAGTGAACTTTTTGACGATAGGTACCTAGTGTGGCGACGCGACCGCGACTACGCGGCCACTGCACAGGCGCGTGGGGGCGGTGTGCTGGTGGCGGTACGTCGCGAGCTTGCTGTTGTTGAGAATGTTGATTGGCGATCCAGTGCGGAAGATATTTGGATTTCTATTCAACTCAGATCCCGCTGCGATAAACGTACCTACCGACTTAACATATGTACTCTCTATTTGTGTGAACAGAATTTAGGTAATAGCTTCGCTAGTCAGTTGCAAGCTTATTTGGACAATCTCTCGGACATAGTGAATAACCACCCCGCAGATAAGTTTATTATTCTCGGAGATTTTAATATGAGTTCCATAACTTGGACGACCTCTAGTGATGGAATTAGACCTACCGTGCCCCAAACCAGCTTGTTTACTCATTTTGTTGATACCATTAATTTTTGTAGTTTACAGCAATTTAATCTTATTAATAACAGACACGGTAAAATTCTAGACCTAGTTCTAGCAAATACTCCCGTCACCGTCTCGGCATGTCTAGAACCCCTTACTATCGAGGATTCATATCACCCTGCTCTGTTAATTCAGATTGTTACGGTGGATCCTCAGTCACTTACCGCCAGTGCGCGCATGACGTACCAATATAATAAAGGTAACTATGAACTGATTCGATCTGACTTGCGTAGCACTAACTGGGACGACATATTATTGAAAGGAACTGTTGATGAAGCGGTCGGTAACTTTTACTCAACGTTATTTATTATCAGAGATAAACACGTCCCTCAGCGTCTATGTAAACTCTTTAAATATCCACCTTGGTATAGCTCGGCGCTCGTTAAGATACTTAAAGAAAAATTTAAATACTATAAGAAACTTAAAGTCTACGGTAATGTTTCTGATCGGTTATCATATGAATTGCTTCGTGATAGAGCCAATGATATTGAACAACTTTGCTATAAGGCCTATATGACTAAAATCGAGTCCTCAATAGGTACTAGCCCGAAATTATTCTGGTCATATGTCAAAAATAAACGCATGAACAGCAACTTTCCGTCAAGTATGTCTTACGGTGCGAGTAGAAGTGACTCGGGTGAAGGAATTTGTGAACTTTTTGCCAACTACTTTCGTACCACCTTCTTAGACTCTTCCTCCGCGAATCGTGACTGTGGCTCGACAGGTTGTGCTTCCAACTGTCATTTGAGTTCAATTGAGATTGATACGGTGATCGTTCATAAATATTTAAAATCTCTCGATTTAACCAAATCCGCTGGCCCCGATGCCTTGCCTGCTATGTTCATAGTTAAGTGCGCCGATGAACTAGCCTTACCTGTGTCACTTTTATTTAAAAGGTCAATATCTGAAGGCATTGTACCTTCTGTTTGGAAATCGGCCTTTATATCACCGATCCATAAAAAGGGTGCTAAAGATAAAATCGAAAACTATAGGCCAATCTCGAAACTTTGTCTACTAGCTAAAATATTAGAGCGCATAGTCTATAATCAGCTGTACTGCAGTGTGGTTTCTAGTCTGAGTCCCCAACAACACGGGTTTTTGAAAGGGAGGTCCACAGTATCCAACTTGGTCCTGTTCACAGATTTTATAACTGAACATATGGATAATGGGTCACAGGTAGATGCAATCTACACCGACTATAGTAAGGCGTTCGATAGGATCGACCATGATATTTTGCTGAGAAAGCTTTTCGACTTGGGCATTAGAGGAGACTTATTCAGATGGTTTTCGTCTTATGTACAAAATAGGACACAAGCAGTGGTCCTCAGTGGCTTTATATCCTCCTGGACAACCATCCCCTCTGGTGTGCCCCAGGGTTCCCTATTGGGGCCGTTATTATTTGTTCTTTTTATTAATGACATCGGCGATTGTTTCAAATATTCTAAACACTTAATGTTTGCGGATGACATGAAAATCTTCACAGCAGTTAGGAGTTTAAATGATGCCAAGCTTTTGCAGGCTGACATATCCCGTTTAGTTAATTATTGTAAAATAAATAAATTAGATCTTAATATATCCAAATGTTTGGTAATGACTTTCACACGGAAGAACCTATCGGTCATATTCAATTACTCAATCGCAAATCAGCCTTTATCTCGAACTCATAGTACTAGAGATCTTGGTATTTTATTAGACAGTAAGCTCACCTTTGAGGGTCATATTGACCATATTGCCAAAAAAGCGTCCAAAGCCTTGGGATTCATTATCCGTAATGCCAGTTCGTTTAAGAGAATGAAAACCGTGAAAATTCTGTATTGTGCTTACGTCCGCAGTCACCTCGAATATGGTAGTCAAATTTGGAATCCGAATTATGCGGTGCATTCAGACAGATTGGAACGAATTCAAAGGAAATTCACGAGATACTTAGGTTACAAATTTAAAATCCCTCATTTGAGTTACAATGACCGATGTGACCGGTTTCACTTACTTCCACTTGTAACTCGGAGAAAAATATCTGATATACGGTTCCTAGTAAAAATAGCTCAATCTAGGATTGAATGTCCTGAACTTCTTTCTAAGCTGTCCTTGAATGTTCCACCTCGACATTCTCGCTTGAGAAATCTTCTTCGTGCCCCTTATGCTCGCACAGTTTACCGTAGCAACGCTTACATGCTTCGCTCAATCAAAGCTTTTAACCACATTGTATTGAACGAACATCCCTCAATCGATTTGTTTACAAGCAGCTTGGCGTCAATAAGTACTGCCTTAATTAAAAGATGCATCACTGCCGATGAATTTCAGTAGCGTGTGCGCCTGCTTTCCTGCCTAAGCAGGTGCCTAATTTTATATTCTTAGTTTTTATTATAATTATAAGTATACTAAGGTTAGCCGTTTAAATTAAGCTTAGTTGATTTATGTTTTGTTTTTTTTTTTAATTCTAAATGTATGTGTGTAATAGTTCTTGCAACATTACTTTACTGCCAACTGTGGAGGCTTGTAAATGGCTTGTCGTTGAACAATTCACTATTTATTTTTGTATTGTTAGCTGTAAGCCCCCCAAATAAAATAAAATAAAATAAAAAATAAAATAAAATAAAAATAAATTGAAGGGGACTTTTTTGTGACCATTGCAGTACTTCCAAAAAGGGCCTAATGTCGTAGTCCAAACGGGTTAAATGATTTTCTATGTTAGAGTTGGTAAATATCCGGAGAATTTTACGGTCTTGACTTGATCACCATCTTCTCACAACTTTCCAGTGTCTCCAATAAAAGAACGCTTAACATTTGACTTGAACATTTCTATTATTATCTATATCGTCAAACCTTCTAACCGGTAACTGTAAGTGGCGTATATTAAACATTATCGAAGCCGCTACCAATAGATACGGTACCGAAATCTCTGTTCAATCCAATATTTTTTAACGTTATCTCTCAAGTTGTTACATTTAAACAAATACGATAAGGGAACGGTAACTAGCTCCTACTTACGAAAAGTGTACCAACCGGATGTAGCGTAGTTCTAATGACAATGTTACACGTATCGGTGGCCAGATCTAAGTAATATCAATTTGATGTTTAATGATACTAAGGGTCTCAAGTGTCCGGATATGGGTATTATCTACCAGATAAATAAAAAAAATGGGGCAATTATTTTATTAAAGTTGTCGGCCGTATATGTTGGAACGACCATCACTGATGAGGACTCCTACGGAGCAATGGCGCGATGGTCTTCTGTATTTTTTTTTATTAAATCGACGACTTTTCTGGTATATTGCTAAGAGAGCAGCAGGAGGTCACGTTAAGCGCGGTGTCAGTGGCAAAACTGTAGAGGAGGTCCCTTTCTAAACATGACAATTTTCTACAAATTATCAAATCGAATTTCCCCTGTGGTTACTAAGAATCACTGATCCAAGTGGCGGAGGGTCAAAGTATCAGTTAATCTTGAAGAATTTTTCCATAAAAGAAAGATGAAGGAAATTCTGGCATAAAGTTAGGCTTGGCGACTTGCCTAAAGGGTTCAACTGGCTGGTGGCTGGATTAGGGAACCTGAGGATCTAGCAAAGCGCATGTAAGAGACTTGTGTATGTAAAGGAGAGGACTGATAAAATGTGATGATTATTGTGTTGTTGCAGCCAAAATGCCGTGGCCACTCTCCCTACAGAAACATACAAAACTGAAATGGGGTTTGATACTCTTTAGAATAATATTACTTCTAGAATTATTACAGCCCCCATTAATGTGTCACAATATAAATAATTTCGCCAGGACAATGTCAGAAGTGACTCCCGACGACCCGGATGCCGGATGCCGGTCATTTCCATGGAAACTTCCCAATTATGAACGTATGTGTTCCGTTAGTTAAAAATGTCAGAGCTAAATCGGTCATCTGATTATATAGGGTGTTTGGTGCATCTTGTGCCAAATTGAGATGGTAGACTGGAGGGGTCATTTGCTATCCTAAAGGGCCCTAAACACTTCTTATGCCCCGTGGATTCATTTATTTTTTTTCAAACTAGATGGCTAATGTCACTAATTTTGAATTTAAAAGTACTCTAATACAATACACATCTAAATAATATTAAAATTCAGTGTCTACGCTTTATACTTAAAAAAAATGCATTCGAATGTAATTTTTTTTTTTTAAACATAAAAAAATCCACAGGGCATGAGAAGTGTTTAGGTGCCTGAAAGGATAGCAGATGGGTGTCATCTGCTATCCTTTCAGACCACAAAGTCCATTCGGCCGTTTCAATTTGGCACACGATGCACCAAACACCCTGTACAATGGCATAGAAATCTAAATATAGTTTCAGATTTCAGCAAGAATTTTGTAAAATCAGCTAAAATACAGAAATTGGGTTAAAATTACGTCAGTCTACAGAGTTATAGCGGAGTAATGAAGTCAAAATTACTTGAAAATTAATCGTGATTAGTGGCAATATTCGCTTGAGTCCCTGAAAAATACTCACAAACTTCAAATGTCCGCTGCCGCGCTGGTCGATTTATTAAGTACGACTTCAGCTTTGGAGTCCGTAATTGTCTCTAAAACCATCGGTAAAATAAAAATACCCGTTACTGTAACCCCTCATAGTATCATTAGCGATTGTTGAACTTATAATCGTGCGTTCTCGTCGCCGCTCGCGTTAATTCGTCAAGGTGTCAAACAATGATGTCCATGTTAGTATCGTGAGCAGTTGGGCACGCATCACAATTATCAACGACCTATTTAGTACGCATAATTAGTGAACATTACGAACGGATCCAGTAATCACTCGGCCGATATAACACGCTGTACATAAGGTCCCTTTTGTTTTGAATGCGAAGACAATTGAATCTAATTACCTTTAAGTACTTATCGTTTAATAAACGGGACTGGCGCCAAATATGTCAATATAGATTATAATTCTACTCTGTCATCATTAGTTTGCTTATATTCTACATATCGTGGTAGGTCGTAGAGACAGCGACTTACCATTAGCAGGTTTTCAGGACATCTGAAACAAACAAAAACAACGATTTCAGTAAAGTTAACTTCAGGTACACAATTTTGTATGCATGCAAGCCTTGGGAATTACAGGCTTGTCACATCAATGTTTGCTGAGAATTGCAAGGACTATGCGCAGACGATGCTTGTTTGTTTATCGGGGCTGGGCCCCCGTTCCGTGCTCCAGAAACCGTGGAAGCGGGCTGCCGGGCCGCCGGGCTGTCGGGCTGTCGGGCAGACAGTTTGCAATTAATCGATTACAATAATTGAATTACGTGATGACGTAGTGACAGCTGCGCAAGCGTCGCCCCTGTGTGCGCAGGTGTCCGTAGTGTGACGCGCTCTTTGAGAAAATCAAAGGAAAACCCACGCGCTCGTCTCGCGCCGCAATCGACACGTTTTCATTTGCAAAATATTGGTGTTACCACCTGTAATCCGGTTATATTAATATTCGGCGCTCAGGGCGGCGACTTTGTTACTTTTTTTAACGAACATGACGCGAATTGTTCACGAGCTGTATCATTAACGTGTAATAAAAATGGAGAAAATGCGAATACATGATAAAGTCAAATAAATATCCATTGGGTTGTCAGCCATTGTTGAGTACGTACTCGTAGTCATGGTTGGTGACAGCAAGTATGTAGGTACACATTATTGCGTAAATAATTATCATAATTAAACGTGACGTGAAACTTCAGGTAGATTAGGTAGACGTTTCATGTGATAAAATTAGGATCCTAAGAAGCACGACCCTAACTATTAAAAAAATCCATGGATAAAGATTAAAAACCATCATATTATAATATGAGCATGAGTACCATAGGTCCATCGGAAAATGAAGAAATACGAAATCTTACCCAACTTGTTGAAATACTACGCTAAAGTGATTTTATAAATAACCATGGCTTACTCACGGCGTTAATGCAAAAGTGACTGTTTGCGTTGGGTCATGACCATCATTGACTTATCCTTAGATGACTCATACAACTTCGTCTGAGTCATATCATGCTAAAATCAGTAATATTTGAATTCCAGTTTCCATTGCACATGCTTTACACCATAAGTATTGCAATTTTCCGTGGATCCTACTTATCCCTCTCATCCTCTCATTTAGGATCCGCTGTCAAGTCACACACATATAGTTAGATAGGGTTGGTCTGGCTCTGGAGTGACGTTTTGTATGCAGGTTTTTTACTCAAAACTGATGCACATAAAACTTTTTTTATTAATGGATTAGGTTAGGGTATATTGGGTTTTTTTGACTACTGAAGTGGACCACCGGCGCAGTTGGAGGTGCACGCGCAAATCTACCAAATTTCGGATGTTTCAAGAACTGCAGTGGTCTAGGTATGTAGGTATGCCCATGCATGCTGGAACCTGGTTGCGGTCATACTATGGCCCAGGTAGACCGCAGCGTATATTAAAATATTACAGTGTCTCCCTTGGCAGGCCCGTTCGACAGGAGTAATCGCAACTGTACAGGTCTGCCATAACGCATGGATGTTCTTGTATTATTGGGGATAGAAAATCTAACGAACAGAAAACAAACGATGATGTTGATGGTTATGCTTACACATTGCAGAAAACAATTATGTAAATGAAAAGTGTTAAAGTGTAAGTAATGTTTGCCGGATTTCGAGCTACCTGTTATCCAGTTCTACCAGATGCTCAGACGACGATACCTTGGCCCACTGGGCTCGTCTAGGTACAATTAATGGCGGTACTCTTCATGATGTTAGGGTTTCTTGATGTGCTTGCCGTATTGTTAGCCCCTAGGCACGCCACCGTGTACAAATTGCACAGTGTAATCAAGCTAAGTGGAATATTTCCAAATAGGTAATCCTCTCAAGTTTCAATAGAATATAATCATAACACAATCATAAAACTTGGTGTAGGTAAGTATTTTGTCCGGTTAGTCGCAGTGAGGAGTAGAAGACTGGTGAGACGGAGATATAGACTTGTCTAGGTATGCAGAAATTACCGATGGAGAGCATGACAAGGGCAATCAGGTGACCAGTAGCAAACGCATTCGATATGTGGGATGGGTAATAGAAAATATCAGCAACATTAACTACTGTACTCAGAGATATTTAATGATTACCTACTTAAACCGTCACTTAGTAAAGACTTGACATTTTTTTTTTTTTTTTTTAAACTTTGCCCCACACTAGGAATTTCTCCTGTATCGTGGGTGCGTTCACAAACATTTAAACTCGCATACACAAATACCCAGACCCGAAACAACTATCCGTAGGCCGTACAAATATTTGTTCCGTGCGGGGATCGAACCCGCGACACGCAGCGCAGCAGTCCATTGCTTGAGCCACTGCGCCAACCGTGCCGCCCATACAAAACCTACATACGACATACAAAACCTTTAGTTAAGTGTCAAAATCTATACTAAGTGATGGCTCAAGTAATCATTAAATGTCTTTGAGAACGGCAGTTAGTTTCATTTCGGGAAAGCTTTAAGACGCATTAATGAAAGCTTGCATGCTTTAGACGTTAAGGGTTTAAGTAGTTTCTCAGTGTTTTAATTGATCTGATAACCACGGAGACTCAACTTTTCTGCTTAGAAATTGCCATCTCTATAAAAACTTGAGCACTCTTTGAAGTTAAACCGCTGATTTTCAGCTGGACATCATGGCCTGAAAATGGGCCGATTGTCTTTGCTTTAAATACAGACCACAAAGACAGTTTCTGATACCTATGATCCGTACGTAATAGTGGCGCCTGCTCAACGTCGCAAGTTCAGGTTATCTCATGAGGCTACCAAGATTGTTTACAGGTCACAAACGATAGTTGGTAGAGTCCTTTAGTTCGATTCCCATTCCCATGCAGGTCGGGCAAAGTGATACTGGTCTTTAACATGACAAGTATTTCTCAGTAGCAGTTAACAGTAACTGCCTCCGTGGTCGAGGTCGTACGCGTTTGCCTTGTGACCCGGTGGTCGTGGGTTCGATTCCCACGGGAAGCATACTTTGTGAAGTTGTTTCCAGTTTGGTTATAATAGGACATCGCAGGCTTGAATCACCTGATTGTCTGATAAAAAGATGGTTCCATGCTTCGGAAGGCACGTATAAGCCGGTGGTCGCGGCCGCCAAATGGCGGTCGTCAAACCATGTCAGAGGCCCTAGCGGCGGTTGAGAAACTCTGACACTAGGGTGTGTGGGGTCGTTAGACCTTACTGCCCACACGATAAGAAGAAGAAGAAGTAGCAGGTTAATGACAAAAAGCTCGCACCTCATCACATGGGATTTAACCATGCATGATTGGGATAATGTGAGTGTACACCCTAGCTTACTCTCAGGGAATCGGTACAGACGTAAAGTTATGTTATGTCAGAACAGCATAAAGTTTAACTGTCATTATTTTGCCCTTAGGTATCCCAATTCATTTCAGCTCGGTGCAGCATTTGTGTTCTTCTTGCATATTTTATTATTACTCGTCATCTCATCAGATACCTCCTTTCTTAACAAGTTAACTATTTATTTTTACATCTCTCATATTCGGTAAGTAGGTCCTTCCTTATTACCCCCAAATGGGGCTTGTACGTGACCAATTAGCGCTCTAGGGTAATAATGTAGCTAGAAAAGCCCTAGGGCGGTAAATTTGCATTGCTTCCGGAGAACATCGGCTACACTTTTAGCCGATGCTGGGGCTAACTTAACCACTATAAAAAGGCACAGTGGGTGGAAATCCAGCAAGGTGGCTGAAGGTTACATTGAAGATTCCATACAAAATAAAAGTATAATTACCAACCAAATAAAGAAAACAATTCAGCTTTAAAAAAATGAAACGTTTTTCTCAAGAGATGATCCGCAACCATCAACTTCTGCTGAAGAAAGCTTCATCCCGTCAGATTTTGTCCATGACCGACAAATATCACAATATCAAACTATTAACATACCCAAAAAACACCTGTCCCTTTTGAAAATTGTTCTCATTTCACTATAAATTATAACTAATAAAATGTTTTATTCTTGTAATGCCGGTTTTTTTCTACTTACCTCACAATCGAGTTAAATCAGAGTAGTTAGCTCGGGTGTAAGCATCAATTGCACCCTCGAACTATAGGCAACCTCGCTGCGCTCGTGCGCCTAAATATCTCGGACTGCAATTGATGCCTTACAGCCCTTGGCTACTAATCTACTATTATTCATCATTATCATTTTCTGATAATTGTTTAATTGTGGATAGATAAATCGACAGTGTCCTCACGTATTAAAATATGTAATATAAGAACTTAGCCTTTTGGCCGTCTACTGTCTCTTAAGATACAGGTATACCCTAGTTAAGAGACAGGGAAACGTTTATTGTCAACAGATGTACCATGTACTTCATAAATTTGTTCTATCATAATTATAATATAGTTCATAAACTTGTAAAACTATCTTGCTGTTACTAGTTTAAGTTCTTTTTTCGCACCATCTGTACCTTCTTGATCATGTAAACAATTATTATTATTATTCCCTTTATTCATTATATTAACAAATTTAAAATATAAAAAACTGTAGCCCACCGGTATCGGGAACAGGGTCCAAGCTACCGGCGGTCAGGGCTCTAGAGAAAGGAACCTAACAATGCGAGCTGTGTCCAGGAGTACCGCTTTCTGTATCAAGCCCTTGATCCAGCTGCCTAACGAGAGCCTCCTCAGGTGTTGGTCGAGGCTCTTGGCAATTAAGCCATTGGCTGTTACGACTATCGGCACAATGATCGGTGAGTCCACATCCCACATGTCGACAACCTCGCGAGCCAAGTCAAGATACTTGATTTGTTTCATTATTATTATTATATCATCCTTTACACAGTCCATCCGTCGTTTCTTTGGTCTACCTTTACTCTTAAATTCATCCACGTTCATACTCAAAACTATCCTCACGACATTTTCCTCATTCCTCCGCATCACATGTCCATACGACAACCAATTACCACAAAAACTTTTGCCACACTGGAGCAACTTTCAGAATTTATTTTTTATTTTATCTATTCGCATAACACCAGACATCCCCTTTAGTATTCTCATCTTAGTCACATGCCTTTCATTTATCCCTTTTGTGGGCCAACATTCTGATCTACCTGTACAAGGCGGCGTGTGACTGCAACTAAATAAGGGTTTTTAACACGCTTTTATTAGGTTGACCTGTACCTATGTATGTAACTATGTAATCAAATCTAAGAAAACTAATTTAACCATGTTCTAAAGATCGTAGCGTTATGATGATAAATTGGCAGTTGTATGTGATTTTGATGACAATACAATAACATGGTACTGTCGAGCTGATCTGATGATAGAGCCGGAAGATATGAACTGGAACTTCATGATGGATGATCGTATCATAGCCGTGTTTGGACTTGTTAGAAAGGTCTTGTAATGAACGTTGATCATGATTAGGTTTCAAGGTCTGATGATGAAGCCAGAAGATAGGCACTAGCATTCCATGATGAAATATCGTATCATAGCCGTGTTTGGACTTGTTAGAAAGGTCTTGTAATGAACTTTGACCACGATTAGGTTTCAAGGTCTGAATACAATAATATGGTACTGTCGAGCTGATCTGATGATGGAGACGGAAGATATGAACTGGAACTTCATGATGGATGATCGTATTATAGCCGTGTTTGGACTTGTTAGAAAGGTCTTTAAGGTCTTGGTTAGAACTTTGACCACGAAATGAACTTTGACCACGATTATAAATGTTTAAAATATGCCATTAGCAAAGACTAAAAAGTATAAAATAAATTAATAGTTTAAAAAACACTAAAAAAACACGCTTTTACGTGCACCAGGAGGTGCACGTAAAATCATCAAATATAAATTACGGATCGTTCAAGTTGTCTCTATTTCTGAGCTGAAGTGTAAACTAATATTTGATTGTAAAAGCGTGGGGCGCTGGAACAGGAAAGATTTTTTGTATACCTTGCTGAGAAATCAAGTTAAGCGATGTTTCGGGAAGCAGGTTACAGAGATCGGCGCTCTAACTAGAGTTGCAGCACGACTAGTAGGAGGCTCGACATTAAACAGTCTGTTCAAAGTACCAGTCAACAGTGGCAAAATGTAGAGTTCTTGTTCGTGTATTTGTTTACAAGAAAGTCTTTTCTGCTCCAGCGCCCCACGCTTTTACAATCAAATATTATAATTAAAAGCACATAGTTTACACTTCAGCTCAGAAATAGAGACAACTTGAACGATCCGTAATTTATTTTTGACTTTTACGTGCACCTATAGGTGCACGTAAAAGTCAAACCAACCATGTATAGGTACCAAACTTAATCATTTAAGGGTTGGTGGTAACCTGTCGGGGTTGCGGATTATCGAAATGGAATAACGCGGCCTCGACACAAGGGCGAAGAAGGAACATGGGTTGGTTTTTAGTCAGTAGAAGTCTGACACTCCCTTCCGCTCTGCACAAGAGCGTGAGGCGGGGGGGTTATTTGATGATTTCCAACCGCCAAAAAAAAAAGGGTTGGTGGTAAAGTGCAAGCAACTATGACGGATTAACCTACGGAGGGGGAACGGACAGACCAACCCAGCTGTTCCTACTAGTTGTGGAGATTATAGTATTAGTTCGACATTCCAAGCAAGTCCAAGTAATTATAGGTACTGAAGGTCACCGAGGGGGCTGTGAACCTATTGAAGGGTTCAACTGAGGGACGATTATACACGAAAGGGAGGACATACAGGATGCTTCACAGCTGCTGGTTTTAACATTAAGTGGACTTTTTACACTTTCTATTTTTTTACACATATTTTGATGGTTCTCTGCGTCCTTTTGTATAGAATACCTATAGGTAACTAAAACAACGCGATTTTATAAATATTTAGTAAAATTATCCGAATAAAAAGGATTGATAGACAAAAAAAAATATTGTAGGAACAAACTAACTTAAGATCACCTAATTGATTTCCTTCTCTATTGTAGGTACCTAGTTAGTTAGTTAGTTTGCAACTACCTTGCAAATGATTATAAATTTTAATTATCTACAAAATATCTAAGTAATAAAAGAGAATTAAATTAAACTTATTGAAATAAATTGGGGCCTTTTAAAATAACTAGAATATTGTAAAAATACTTAATATAATTGAACGGCCTTGGTTTCTTTATTTTAATCAAAATATTAATATCAATTTAATCTTCAAAATATAACTATGGACTCAAAAATATTTATAATCCATAAAATGCTTGACCATCTTCCCCTATACCCATGGGAAAATGATCAACGTCTCCATGGGGGGTACAAAATTATGATCATAAACAAAAAATATTCCAAAGAAATCGATTTTTTTTTAAGAATTCCTTTTATAAAATAAATCAAATAGGTAGGTATTTATTAAGATTTTTTAACGAATAAAAAATATCATCATCACATTTTAAAACTAAAGCAAAAATATTTAATAGAATTAAAATAAATGAAATGACATAAATATCGGGCGCAGGTTGTATTGCTTACGGTGAGTGCGTATGTGTGTGTTCGTGCGCGTGTGGTGGCGCGGGCGCCGGCGCGCGGTAGGTATGGTGAGAGGCCGAGCGGGGGCGCGCACACACACAGCCAAGCGCCGGCCAATCGCCGCGCCTCTCACACGCACACCACCGCACACCCGCTATGCCATAAACCTAGTTTTCTTATGAAAAACGAATTAATTTTGTGCACGTTTAGGGTTCGGGCGCCCCCGCGCATGCCACCTGCCCTCACCACCACCACCCTTCATGACTCTACACCTTCAGAACACATAGAAAAAAAATCACAAATATTCGCACTCTGGCCGAAGCCCTCCGGACTTCAACAAATTTTCAGGATTTTTCCTGAACTTTTTTCCAGGGTTGCTTTACATATTCGGAAAGCTGCCGAAACGCGCTTTCGAATGTGTAGAAATAGATTAAGAACACAAAAGAGGGGAATGAAATGTTCCCTTTTAAACTATACATCTGTACCGCGTGTTCATTCTGACCCGAAAGAAAAATATCTAGGTTTTTATAAATTATTTTGTTAAAGGAGATCCTGTAGGATCCTTTTGCGAAATAAAATGAGCAATGAGTCCATTAGGGTTCACGTGGCGGCGAAGGCGCGGGGGCCCGCCCAGGCGGCGACGCGCGGGCGCGGGGCGGCGGCTTCACTGCGCCCTCGCACTCGCACATAAGTGCTAAAAAAAAACTTCCTCACCCCGAACCTTTTGCTACCAACGTGTAGGCGCAAGTCTATACATCACTTTTGTAAAATAAAAGCTAAGAAATATTCGCGCGTATTACGAGGAAAATTGGAGAAAATTTTCCGACCTCACGGTGGGTTTGACGTCGAACCCGCGACTTCCATCGCAATGAGATTTATAAAAATCAATTAAAATGAAAGTATAAAATTCTATTTTTCCACTAAGAGCATAAAAAGTTAGAATTCGCTACGGGAACGCGAAATATAATAAATTCAAGCAATCGGGAATGTGTTTGGCGGCGCACCGACAAAATGGCTCTACGTTGGACGATATTTAAAAATTATTGATTTATAATATTAGCATGAAATATACGTTAATAGATAGTGCATATGATGTAGTTATTGTAGAGCGCATAAAAGTGCAATTCATTGTGCGCGTGTCCTGAGCGCAGCGGATCTGCGCCCCAAACGTAACACATTGGCAAAAAATGCATGCCTTTCGATGGTCAGGGTATTTTCGGTTAATTTTCGTTTTGATTTCGGTCCTGAATATTTTGTTTATAGGCGGAAAGACATTATGTTAAATATGCAGTAAAATTCTGTGGTAAATTAATTTGCAAAACTAGTAAAAAAACGTTTAAATCTGTTCTAACGCGCCAATTTTCGCCATGTGTAAGTATTGTGATTGGTCGGTTTTATTTTCAACTCCACCTATTTGAAAATGACAAAACTTGTAAGAATTGAATTTGGTAATTGAATAATAATAGACTAAACATTTCTTCAACATGTGAAAGCATCTACTATGACAAAATGTGTCATTCATTTGGCCCAAAATCGTCAAAAGAAAGAATTTGAAAGAAAAATATTTAAGAAGTATGTATCTGATAAGCTATAATTATAGTTATAATTATACATGCCAATGTGTGCACTGTAGATTGTAGATAGATAGGTCAGTACTAATCTCCAAAAAAGTATGAAATAAAGTTACTTCAGGGAAAGCAAGCAACTTGGTAAGTATCTACAGAATTTAAGAAAGTCGAGAACGGTACAATCGCACTAAAATTGTTTTCATGAATAAATATTTCAGGGTAGTTGCTACCGTTTTACCGCATTAGAAAAACGTCTTTTCAGGAGGATAATTTGAAAGAGATTTTTCAATATCCTTATAATGCAATATTTTTTCTGCAACGTGACTGTAATGGTTTTTCTAAGAACATGCAGATAATATTCGATGCCTATTTAGCCAAAATTTGTTTATACATTCTTAATGTAAAAAATACCCAAAGAGGAGATGCTTGAATTGAATTTAAACAAATGTTAGAAACAAACAGCTAACAGTAATTTAAAACTACAATAAATAAGTGTGAAAGAGTTTTGTTTTCGAGCGAGTGTATGTACCGATGGGCCAAGGAATGTTATCAGCGGTCGTCGGTGTGGGAGAGATTCCCGGAATGCCGGGAACTAATCCTAGAGGCGCGAGGCACGAGGTGCGAGGCGCGAACACACACCGCCTCCGCCTCCGTGACGCCTGCGCCACCGGCCGCGCTGGCGCACCCATACAACACCACAATTTATACAAGGACTTTTTGGTTAGGTTACTTTTTCTTGGTCATAAAAATTTAGGGCGCTCTAATGGTTCTGGGAAAGAAATAGCTTGGGATATTTTCCAACAATTTGGTTGCGAATTTTGGTTAAGCTAAAATGTTTTGAAATAAGTAAGTAGAGTAGCTATGACTGCGTAGAATCCGGTTAACCCTTTCACTTGCAAATAAGTATACCTACGTTTTTTTACTGAAAAAAAAAATATGATTCTCTTTTCATTTAACTTACGACATTCTACAATTAATTGTTATATGTAGGTATGCCTGAAGTATCTTATTTATTAGTAAAATATAAGGAAAACTAAATCAACCTTCAATATTAAAAGGGAGCAATTTGCAAATGTTTGCAATTCCATCGCTAAATTCGCAATAAAGATATCGCTAGTCTATTCGCGCTTAGCTCTAGGATTTAAAACTTGAGTTGCAAGAATATTAGTGAAAGCAAACACAGATAAGTCAGGAATTCATTAGAAAAGCTTGAACGGTTTGTTTTGAGAACACTTCACATTAGAAAATGTGTTTATGTTTGCCGTTGAATTACAAATTGTTATTTACCATTCTTGGAAAACCGCCACACAGCCGCACAGGCCTTGCCGTATCAAAAGAAGAACCTATCACGGAATAATTAGACAGACAGCTACTTGTCCTTTGATCTCTTCTGACAACAATTACTTATAATCGCATAGAAAAATGAAGTAAGTAGGTACATCCGCGCACATTCTTACAAGATAATTACACACAAGTAACATGGTTGGCTTGACATCGCAACTTGGCGCTATAGCGCTATAGATTAGCCGCTCACCAAAGAAATTAACTCAGACATGGATGCAGATTACATGTAGTACAAGTGCCTATTTATACGACGTGGATAAAATTAATTAACATACAGTGGGGCGTAGGAAGGGGTGGAGTGCGTTGACCCCGGAACGGGAGCCACTGCCTGGCAATTGTTATTTTTTAATTTATCATGTGCAGGTGCCGAGTGGAATTTTGACGGCATTTTATTTTACGGAATAATAAATTAAATAGAGACTATTAAACAGGCCAGGTGGAGTTTTTTGATACTTGATGAAGAAATTAGCGTTCGATGAGTATTGTGGGATTGTGCGCACGCGCTGCATAGGTATAGAGTAGTTCCACGTTGCACCTGTAGGCACAGCGCACACGTGGCGCTGGCGACAAGGTGTCGCATAGAACGCTCTGCCGCAATAATGCGAGCCATGCGTGTTTATGTGTTTAATTATATTAATAATTTAGCTTATTTTATTGCCATCAAATCACTATCGTATCATATTTTAATATCAGATGGAATTTTATTTCGCTATTAATAACGCAATTTAAGCGGTATTTCAAATTTTAGAAGCTGCAGTACCTGTTGGTCTTTTAGTGAGTATGTTTTTGAATGAATAATTAATTAGCTAGTTTTTATGCCTATTAATAGAAAAAAATGGTCAACGCTGAGCCCACCTGTAGAACTAAACCACCTGTTTCGGTTTAACCAGGCCTTCTTTATTAGGTATTGCTTTAAAACTAAATAAGTTGTTAGTATATTACAAATCATTTACTCTACACTTATTACACACGTCTTTATTCATTATTACGACTTACGATTACCTCAAACATAAATTGAAAAAGTAGTTTCTTGTTAACACTTTTCGGTGTGACTGTACGCACCAAAGGTTTGTTTAAAGAACGTTGGAGCCTTTTAGCTAATTAAACGTGGTTTTTAACTTTATGGACATTATTAATGTTTAGTGGAACTCCTTGTTTCCAAAACTACTCCAAAAATGTCGAAACTTTTTATTAATTTGGAACCAACGTGGGAATTGGGAAATAAACCTTTGTCATTCCCGTATAAGGTACAAATTCTGTCACCGATGAACTTAAGTAAATAGGAACTCTTCGTTAATTATAACGTCAGTAATTAAGTAAGACTTTTATTGCTGTCCTTGGCTTACCCAAGGGAAGCGAAGGGCGGAAATAGACTTTAGACACACGTGTGCCACATGCGACGATAACGATGCTTTATACTACTGCTGCCAAATATTTCTGACACTAATAATTGAAATGTACCTTATGACGCGACGATAAAGTTTGAATTCCTTTGAAGGTGTATTCGGGTACAGCCGATAACAAAATGCATAGTTTGGTGACAAAGGAAAAATATATTGTCAGTGTAAGCGGGTAAGTAGAGGAAAATGATACCGTCAAGTAGGTAGGTAGGTAGGTGGTAGGTGTTGCACGTGGAGGTTCCAAGTAGTTCTACGTAACTGAGAAGGGAGCTAATACCTATTGCATGAGCAAGTGCTGACTCGAAGTGGCCGTGTGAAGTATTATATTAACTACGTCGCTAACAATACCGAACTATCATGTTTTCCTTGTTGTATTCATTACATTTTTGTTTCTAATCAGGATTGTTATTTATGTCTTATTTGCAGTTTTAGCTTATTAAAAAAGTTTACTTCTGAAATTGTTATGTATGAGGCAGTTTCCTACTGTTTTAGAACATCATGTTAAATATTATGTCACTAATCTAGTTTTAGTAAATAAGCCAAACAAAAAGATAAATTAGAAAACTGCTTATAAGCACAGAGAAATGACTTTAAAAATAATTAAGAAACTAAATTAAAAGTTATTATTCAAGTGAATTGTTGTTGTTGCTAACAATTTTATGGGTAAAGTGCCTGAAACTAAGATAAATAAATAAATATATAAGAAAGGCACATTTTCTAATCTTTAGGTCTGTGGAAAAATATGCAGGATCTAACGCAGAAAAAAGTGAAGCATGACCAGTCGCTTTATACTCTCATTGTAACAGAGCTCGGATGCAACTCCACATCCGTATCCTTATATCTTAAAAACTATTTAATTTATTTTGATATAGTTTAAACTATCATTTAGACTATTTTTCAGGGAATATTTCTTAATATTAAAAGTTATTGTACCATGTAAAGTTACAAAGTTATTGCAATTTTATAAGCAACAGAAATAATCGCGAATTGCCTACAACGTATTTTGTGAGCGTTCATTTTATGATTATACAATTTTTAGGCATATTCCTTAGATATCTAAATCCTAGGCTTAGATAATAAGTATAGTATATAAGTAAATACATAGCCCTGCGATTAGATTTAGAGTGAGTAATGCGATGATGAACAATAACTATTGATTGGTCGCACATTGATATCTCTGTTATCTATGCAAAGATGTAAATCGCTCAGGCTGCGTGAATTTTCGCGATATCTCTATGTATTCGATAAAAAAAGTAGATAGTCAATAAATAAGGTGCTATTTACAACAATGCAATGCGTTAATCACCCGCCTACTGTTTTAGCTATCTCTTATATACTAGTCTAAGTTAGTATTACTGATAAATCTACTGTATCGCGGTTTTGTTTAGAGATTTTAGCACACGAATTGAAATAATGTAAACTAAAGATGCGATTAATATTTCGATGTTTGTTACATTGTTGCATCGTGGAAATTGCAACAGAACAGTTACTGTTGGATTGATGCACAAAAAACATTTCATAGTTTTGAGAAATTCTTTTGAAATCAAGCTGCCGCTGATCCTCGTAACACACAATGTAGCAATACGTGCTACGCAACTTACGTAGCAATACTTGCTACAAGACCGACGTAGCATTGCGCGCTACGCGCTACGCGTAGCATTACGTATAGTTGCGCGTAGCACTGTGTACGATGCGTTACGTAGCGTGCTACGCGGCTACACGGCTACAGTGCAACGTCGAATAAATATATGGAGAAGAAACTTCAGTTTCGATGTTTAATATGATTAAAATATTAAACACCATTTTGTATTGTGTTAAAAAGGAGGAGCAGTCAATCAAGTGGATTTTTGATTTTTAAATGTGAAATTTATTTAACAGTTTTCAACAAGAACTACTGATTGTGTACCTACATAATAATTATCATCAAATTAATACATTCATTTAAAATCTCTAACTAACTTTCTAACTTTAAGTTTTAAACATTTAAAAAGGGTTGAGATTAATGTAACGCTCTGGTAATTTCGCAAACTGTGATGTTAATCACAGGTGTGTGAGAAAATACAGATTTTCACACAACTATTTATTTTAATATTCTTAGTAAATTATGATTAACTGTAGATACTTTTGATATTTCCCACTTAAGTGGTAAAGGCATTTGAAATAGATTGTGTTGGTATTTAAAAAGCATTAATTTAAACTCACTAGGTATTTATTTGAAAGAATGTTAATAGTTTGTTAGATATCAAAACTGGACTAATACAAATGTTAAATTACTTGAATTAATATTTATTGTCCATTACAAATAGTTTAGGTATAATTTCTATTTCATCACCAGTAGGCAGTACAATTATAACGATGAATCAATGGTATAAAACTCACAAACGAATGCAGAGTGACCTTAAATAATATTTTTTGTTTCCTGGTTACATTCAACGGTAGTTTAGGTACACACAATGTGTGCGGAAAATGAGATTGGTAACTCATTAAAACAAAACTCTTTACATTTGCGTGGTGGTTCCAATTAAAACAATAGATTGCGAGTAGGTGCGTAGTCAATTTCCCTAATCGGGCGGCGGAGTGCGCGTGCGCCGGCTACCTACTTGGGGCCGCGAGGGTGCCGTTACACGCCGACACGCCTCTTAACGCACACCACGCATTTATAAACCCAATACTAATTCATAATCGTATTATTCCTCATTAATAACAAGTGTAACTCGTACGTGTCAACCCATCTCGTTTGACAGGAGAGACCTAGCTGGCATAGTTTCAGCGAGCCACGGCGACAGGCACTGAAAACTTTTCTCGGAAAGTTCGGCCTCCTTACGCACACGCGTCTGCGTGAACCAATGGTTGTACATATATTATATACACACATATATACGAGCCGTTACACACACATGTGCATATTCGCCCCGTAGGTATGTTTCTGCCATTTTGCGAGGATCGCGTTGAGGCCTCAGCAATAAACGCTACATTGCGCGGAATGTTGCGAGCGCTGCGGAAGCGCTCGTTCATGACTGGACGTGTATGAATTGCAATTGAAGAAAATGTAGATGATGATAGTGACCAGTGATTTGGGCGGTGTGAGTGAGATCTATTAGAGCGTAGTGACGCGCGAGTGTGCGTGAGGCCCACCAACTGCCACCGACGAGGTTATCAATTTATGAATCGTAAAGTAAAAAAATGCGCATAAATGCTTGCTGCGATCATGAATTCTCCTCACTGATCACGATCAACGAAGTATTATTTACAACCCGTGACGTAAGTGCCAGTGTTTGATCCTAGCCGTATCAACGGTTTAGTGTAAAGGACAGCGGCAACGATCACGAGACTCTACGAACGTACTTGAGACGGCGGAGTACCTAACTGTAAAAACTTGCGGTTATTCTGTTTTCTTTTTTGGAAAATTTATTTGACATTCCAAATAGATATCACATTAATTTATGTACAGTTTGATCATTCGATGTCTCAACCAGTTCAATATTTGCACGTTTCAATAACGGTGTAACGAAATTCAAATAAAATGAGAGCATAGAGCTTGCGTATTATACGGCGATTCTTTAAATTAATTGATGACGTTTTCAGTTGTGTAATTAAATTACTACCTTTCACGTTTGTTCTTATTAATAATGTTTCAAAACAAGATGAGACAGAATGTAAAATTATTACAGATCTATACTAATACACTCGAGAGCAATGAATCCGGGTCACTTAAAGAATGTTAAAAATCTCGGAAACTAAAAATGATAGGTTAATGCAATAAATTGTATTTAATAGACAATGTAATACTCCTTAAATGAAAGTAAAAAAAATATGAGTCACCATACATTTTATTAACACAAAATTACATAAAAAAAAAAACTGCCGATCTCTCCTTAAAACAAAAATAGGAAACATGAAATTTTTGAACTTTATTACGATTTTCTTGAATTTTAATACTTCGTATTGCCTCCTCGTGCTTCCATTACTGCGTTTACGCGGCTTGGCATGCTGTACACCAAGTTCCTTGTACGATTTTGGGGAATATTCTCCCATTCCTCTGTGAGAGCAATTTTGAGCTCACGAAGCGTGATTGGGGGAGGGTTTCGTTGTTTTACGCATCTGCCTAGCTCGTCCCAAGCATGCTCGATCGGGTTGATATCCGGGCTGCGCGCTGGCCACTCCATACGAGTAATGTTCATCTCTTGAAGGTAGTCATTCACAATCCTACCTGCATGAGGTCGGGCATTGTCATGCAGAAATATAGCATCCTCACCTAAATTGACCATAAATGGACCAACGTGATCATTGAGGATTTCTTCCACATATCTTTCGCTAGTTAAAGAGCCGTTTTCTATGATCACCAGCTCTGTGCGACTTTCAGAAGAAATTCCGGCCCACACAAGTACAGACCCACCACCGTAGGCTACTTTTTCTTCGATGCATGCTTGCTTGAATCTTTCCCCCGGTCTTCGATACACTCTGTGTCTTCCATCGTGCTTGTAGAGCATAAATTTTGATTCGTCGGAGAACATAACTTTTGACCAATCTTCAATACTCCAATTTACGTGGCTCTGGGCATATCTTAGTCTTGAAATACGATGCCCACGCTCCAGTTTAGGGCCGTTTGCAGGTCTAAGGGGTTTTAAGTTAGATTCAGCAAGCCGACGTCTTACTGTCCATGCACTTGGGTTACTTCCTCCGAGGCGTCGAAACTGATTTGTGAGTTCAGTTCCTGTGAGAAAGCGATTTCGAAGCATGGTGTTCACCAAGTATCGGTCTTCTCGTGCTGTGGTACACCTGGTTCTGCCCGTTCCTGGTCTGCGTAGGTTAGAACCAGTTTCTTCGTAACGTCGGAGAACTCTTTGTACTGTTGACAGCGACACACCGACAGTCCTGGCTGTATCGCGCTGACTCCGGCCGGTTTCCAGCATTGTAAGTATTCTGGTGCATTCTTCAGGCGTAAGCGACATAATTTCAGCTTGAATCTATACTAATATTATAAAGCTGAAGAGTTTGTTTGTTTGTTTGTTTGTTTGTTTGAACGCGGTAAACTCAGGAACTGCTGGTTGGAATTTTAAAATTCTTTTTGTGTTGGATAGTCCATTCATCGAGGAAGGCTATAGGCTATATAACATCACGCTACGGCTAATAGGAGCGGAGCATAAATGAAAAATGTTACAAAAACGGGAAAAGGTATTTCCTTTTTGAGAGCTTCCGCTGCGTGCGCTGCGAAAACGGTTTAAGTTACGCAAATATTATGTATGAAAGAATTGTTCCTCTTTAAAATTTCTAAAAAAAAGTCCGCGACAGCATATATCTATCTTTTAAGATTGACTCACTGTAACCTTTTTTTACTATTAAACTGTTAGGTTAAAAATAATTATTTTTTGCGAAGCTTATTTAACCCATATGGTATTAATCTATATCTAAATAAATGTGTTTTTAAGAAGGAAAATTTAATATAGAATATTTGTGCCCTTTACTCTAAACAGTTTAAACAAATATCTTAGAAGATATCGCAATGTAAAAATATCCGCGCGGCAAAATAATTCGCGCGTCGCAATGTAGGGAGATTCTTTCCGGGTAATCCAAATTCAAAATATTTACTGCATCATAATGTTTACAAGTACAGAGTGTTATCGTATATGTATTTAACAGTAAGAGAAACCTATAGTTATTCACACTTTAATATAATCTAAGCTAATCTAAACCATCTAAACTATTATAATAAAGAAGAAAGATAAGATTTTTTGTTTGTTACGATTTAGCTTAATTTATGTCGGATAGTCGATATATCGAGAAAGGTTATAAGCTACATTTATGTGACGCAGACGAAGTTGCGTGGGTCAGCTAGTAATGAATATAGAGCACTATCAACATGGTTTATGTACCCACATAAATGACAGATTACAAACAAAAGCAAAACCAAATGCTGTAATTACGTAGTTCCATCTTCGAAAGTGGCCCTTTTTCAAATTTGATTTTTTTATGATATAACTTTACAATAACTAAGAAGTTTTAATACCTTTATTTAAGGAGTATTACATTGTCTATTAAATACAATTTATTGCATTAACCTATCATTTTTAGTTTCCGAGATTTTTAACATTCTTTAAGTGACCCGGATTCATTGCTCTCGAGTTATAAAGCTGAAGAGTTTATTTGTTTGTTTGAACGCGGTAAACTCAGGAACTACTGGCTGGAATTGAAAAATTCTTTTTGTGTTGGATAGTCCATTTATCGAGGAAGGCTTTAGGCTATATAACATCACGATACGGCTAATAGGAGCCGAGCATAAATGAAAAATGTTACAAGAACAGGAAAAGTATTTCTTTTTTGAGAGCTTCAGCTGCGTGCGCTGCGAAAACGGTTTAAGTTACGCAAATATCATGTATAAAGGAATTGTTCCTCTTTAAAAGTTCTAAAAAAAAGGCCGCGACAGCATGTGCTTATCTTTTAAGATTGACTCACTGTAAGTCTGTAACCCTTTTTTACTATTAAAATGTAAGGTTAAAAAGAATATTTTTTTGTGAAGCTTATTTAACCCATATGGTATTTATCTATATCTAATTTAATATAAAATAATTGTGCCCTTTACTCTATACAGTTTAAACAAATCTCTTTGCGGCAAAATAATTCGCGCGTCGCAGTGTAGGTACGGGGGATTCTGGCTGGCCTCCGGGAAATTCAAAATATTTACTGAATCATAATGTTTACAAGTACAGGGTGTTATCGTATATTTAACAGTAAGAGATACCTATTAGTAATTCTCACTTTAATATAATCTAAGTTAATCTAAACTATTTAAACCATAATAATATAAAGAGGAAAGATAAGATTTTCTGTTTGTGACGCAGACGAAGTTGCGTGGGTCAGCTAGTATTACTATAAAATTACACAATGTCTTGAAACATTTCAGTACAACAAAGAGTTTTTTTTATCTCTGAAAGCGTTCAATTTATTTTATGACTAATAGATTGATATTTCAATTCTAAACAGTTGCCAGATTTATTTCTGTTTATTACAGATGATGTTTCAGTTCAACTGGAACATCTCACTCTACTCTAGCATAACTAACTTCAGTATTCACTGAAGTTCTTACAAGCTTGGACCTTAGAACAAAACATCAAACTGTCTATAAATAGAACGCGATGCGAATTCCACAAAGTTGCTCTATGTTATCGCAAAGGACGTGTGACAAAGTCGAACGTGTTGCAGGAACGCGAGCACGATTAGAGGTTGCATCGCTATGCAGCGGCGAGTGCGGAGCGGGAGGCGCGGAGGCAGGCAGCGAGCGGAGAGCGCTGCGACTGCGACGACCGCCGGAGGAATGCGACAGGTAACCAATTCCAGGAAGGCCGCGGCCCGTTACCGCGCCGAATATCTCCGGCAGTCAAACGCGCCGACAAGTGCGGCGGCCACTTGCGACAACACCGTCCGATGCGCCCGCGCCGCCCCGCCCCGCGCGCCCCCCTCTGCCCCCTCGCCCGCCACCTGCATTCCACACGACATTGAGTTAGAAACCAGTCGAACGGACTCAGCGCATTCTATCTGCAGTACCTGCTGCACACACCCGGACCTCCTTTACCTAATATCGCTTTACTATTTGTACTGCGCCCACGACGGCCGCGACACTCGCTGACTGTGAACCTGACTCGAGCACTCGACGCACTAGCAATGACTCACATAGATCTGAGACATAAGGGGACGTAATCGACTGTCGGCAATCGATATCGGAATGAGTTCAAACTTGTGCGCCCCGAGCGGAAACGGATGCCTATTATGTTATTGCTTTTTTAATTCCGAAAACTGATAATAAACTTTTGTGAAGCCATTAAGGGAATGGACGGCTTGCAATGATCACATTGATACCTACCCATTAAGCCGGTACTTAGCCGCCTGCATACTTCGTTTTAGGAAACACGTCGCGCGCACATTTGCCACGGTCTCGATACCTGCGTAAAGCACTTTAAGCACCCATTAAGGAAACATCTTTACGATGCTTACTTCGTACTTCTATTTATACACAATTTTACACTGTACAAACTAGAATGCCAGGCGAGCCTTTAACATTTTAATAAAAATGTCACTAAAGAATTGATACTGCACTTTTATCGGTAGTAAAACTAACCAAAAAGTATTATTGAAAAGTTGAGTGTGGGCCACGTCTGGAAGTTGGGACATCGAGAGATCCGGGCGCACCCGAACAAATTCATTCACATAATAATCATTCATAAGTCACAAGGACACGTCCAAGGGCCGTTCATTCATAACGACCTATACGTTTTCTATTTTGATGAGGCAAAAAAATTAATGAAGTTTGTGGGCCAAATGTGTTCCTTAAAGTGTGGGGAGTAGCGAGATGGCGGTGTCGTTACATGGGTGCTAGATATTGGGTAGTGACAGATGTAGCTTCAGTTCCGAGTCCACCAGATGTGCGTGAGTACGTCACTTGATAGGGCTGCCACGGCTGCCACGGACGGCTCCACATCTGGCGCCCAGCATGCAGGAAACGTCTATTTGTTTCCTGATTACATTATCACATTGTAAGTAATTATGAGTGAGGAAACTAGAGAGCCACGATTGACTCATTGGGAGAATTTCATTAGAACTGGAACGAATTAATGAGAGCTTTAGTGAGGCAAATGATTAGAGATACCTTAATTAGGAGATCCTTATTCAATCAGGAATAGGATGGGAAGTCCAAAGTATTCAGGTCCTTGTATTAATTAAAATTTTTGGAGAGCTGCGAGTGGGCTGTTGATTCAAAAGTCTAGGACTATTGTGCTCTATGAAGTTTCAAGAGTGCATGCATGAAAAAAAGTGCATATTATCTATACTAATATTATAAAGAAGTAAAGTTTGTGTGTTTGTTTGTATATTTGTTAAATTGTAAGGGGTAATCTCGGGATCTACTGAACCGATTTTAAAAATTTCTGTCATAGGCTACTTTTTATCCCTGTATTCCCACGGGAACGGGATCTACGCGGGTGAAACCGCGGGACGTCCGCTAGTAGTCTATAAAAGTAAAAATAAGTTAGCATATTTGATTATATTACTCGTAATTGTGGCTTACGCGGAAAAGTCAGCTCAAGAAAAATGTCTCTATGAATGAGGTGGCGCTACAATACAACATACAATTCTTAAGTAAGATATATTTCATTTCTTGTCTAGAGCCTTTTCCCACTACGTTAGAGTTGGCTTTTAGACTAACCGGATGCAGCTGGATACCACAACTTTATTTAGAACGACTGCCTGTCTTTTACTTGTTAGCTATGTACCTATCCCCGAAATAACATGATATTGTAAAACAATCGTTAGTATCATTGCCTGATGACACTAACGACTGTACGAGTACATATATCTATACTTCTATACTAATATTATAAAGAAGTAAAGTTTGTGTGTTTGTATATTTGTTAAATTGTAAGGGGTAAATCTACTGAACCGATTTTAAAAATTCTTTTACCATTAGAAAGCTACATTCATCCCGGGTGAAAAGGCTACTTTTTATCTCTGTATTCCCACGGGAATGGGAACTACGCGGGTGAAACCGCGTGACGTCCGCTAGTGAAACATAAATCGGTGCACAAACCTGCACAACAGGGTATATGCTAAGTAAAACGTAAACAGCGCCTAATAACTTTATGTAATTGCGCTTAGGTAAAAGCTAAAAATGTATAGCTGTTTGTAAAAGGTTTCTAAGACAAATTGCTAAAGAAACACATTCTAAACTAGCTTTTGTCCGCGGCGCCGCGCCACTGCGGCCTTTACTTTGTGCATAAACGACCTTTCTCAAATTGCAGACGATAATCTTGCAGTGAACACAAACAGATCGACATGCTGCGTTTTTGCATCATTACTCCAAGGGACAAAGTTGTTTACAACGGATTGTTTTTCTCCGACACTAAAGTTATTTAACCTCTTTAAGTGAAAGCGTCACAGAACGTACGTAAGGGACGTCATATCGACGCATTTAAGACCATTTTAGATCGCTCCGACAAACAAATATGGTGTTGGTTAATGAACTAACAATCATACAACCGTATTTGGTCACTTTAGAAAACGCATCTCAGGTTTATTTGTCTCGAACGTACGTCAATTAATTTACGACGATTAGAAATTTTAATTAAATTTTGAAGTAGCAATTAAAACGGACTGGTTGCGCATTACAAAGTAACGCAGTGTGTTATAACAATTAACTGATCATATTTATGTTAACTGCACTAAACGGAAACAACGATACCGTTGGTGTTTCTAACTCCTTATCTTCTTTACCTTTGTACCAAAACAAATACCATATTTAGAATATTTACCCACTAAATCTTAATGACGTCGAAAGTTCTATTTAGCTAGCTGTGATCCATTTACGGTTATAGAAACCCTAGCATAATCTTAAACAAATACTTCCCTCTCGATAAGTCACCACACATGGCGCGAAGCTAAGTTTAAAGGAACGTTATATTTTGATAGTAGGGAGGAATCACCCCTGATTTATAAATATTATAATGACAAAAGCTAGCAACGGCACGGCTGCCACGTGGTCGCGGGGACCGCCACACCGGAAATATCATCGCGATATATCTTGAGAAGAGCGCCCCCTGCGACGCATCTCAATCATCCACTAATAAGCAGACGGAAGGAAAGTAATATAGACAAAAGTTTAAAAATAAGACATCCAGTAATAGATCGAAAGGTGAGCTTGAGCGCGCCGGCCCCACGGGTTAAAAATACGCGCGCGTGGCGACGGGAGCTGCCTACGCGCGCCCTTCCGGCACGCACCACCGCCGCAAACACGCCGCGCATTTATATTACTATATGCTTTATTTAAATAACTAAACTTTAATTTATCTACCCCCTAATTAAAATTATGGACATCAAAAAACGTTATTTAAAAGTAACGTAAAAAAAATACGCTCAGCTCAATCTGTAACGGCTGACGAATTCAAACTTGACAGTTAGGTAAATAATCTTTATTAAAATCAGCGTAACTTTTATAATAAAGGACTTTGGGTATCGTCTTGAGTGCCAAATCGATGGACAACAAAGATTAATAGATTTCTTACTTAATTAGCTAAATAAACACTGATACTAACGAAATTTTGAAAAATGTCTATATCTAACTTATTGAATATTTATGAATCTTTAAATTTTATCTTAACCAGATCTGTTTTATCTTAAGACTTATCAGATTTAACCATTAAAGCTTGATAACAGAAGTTTACAACAAGCCTTATTAGCTATACGTCTTACTTAAGTAAACCGGGTTCTCTGATGTACCTTCACAGATTTTAGTAAACCGTTTACTCATTCTATCCTATGCATTTATTTTAATCATGGATTTAAACGTGTCCTTTAAATTACACCATTTAGAGAAAATGCTCAATCATCTTACAATACTGTATAATAATATTGCCGTGATATAAGAGTTGTATAAATGTAGAGTTTCTAACAACAGTGCAATTTACTCCAATCACAATAGATGCCATGTACCTATTGTAAAATTTAGACAGTAAAGATAAACAGATTCTAGACAAGGACAGTTCAGTATCTAAATCTAACAGAATCAATTAAAATGTAAAGCGAGATTTGGTTGTCATTAGTTGTCAGTAGCATTACGCAGCTGCAGTAAATTACAGAAGTACAGACATAACATTTCAGAGAAAGCAAAAGCAAACGTCAATTTCGCATTCAAAAGTGTAACAATGTCTAATTGAACATTCAGATCAAAATGAAACAGCCCCAAAATACGAACAATAACATAAAGCAAAGGTAACATGTGTTTGAATTAGAAACATTAACTCACTGGAGCATTGTTGTAATGTTGTCATTAAGAAATTAGGCAATCATATAATGGTGCGTTTACAGCACAGTACACTGTACCCGCGTACCGCGTACCATATCTACGCGAACTCATTTTGTTTGAAATTAGGACAACGCGTACGTATCGAACGCACCGAGATAGTTTTATAGGTCGAGTTTAGTTTTATATTTATAAATGGATAATAACACGCATCTTGATATGTTTATTATGTTTTATAAACGTTTTTACATGATTGAGAAACGTTATTTTGATACAGAATAAACGGGAAATTGGTACAATCCCGCCTTGTTCCCAGGTCGTCGATCGCGAATCCAGTTTATGGAAGTAACAATTAGAAAAAATCAAAGAAATTGTATCATTGTTCTAGTTTCCAACTAGGTTTAGACAAATTTTACGAGGTGCCAGACCGTGTTGATGATTTCTAAGATTATCAGTGTCCAGAATTTCGATATAAAATCCTTGACTTTGACACAAAATAGATCCAATTCTATTTCAGTATTCATATTTGACCTGAAAACATGGAAACTAGATTCTAATTTTAGTTTTATACGTTTATATCTTTTTGTAAACGAGAAATCAAGAAGAGAATCGTTTGAAATGTTACATTTTAGATGTATTTTATATTTGGAACAAAATAAAGTTGGAAGAATCTGATGGACTGCATCTTTACATATTTGAGTGAACCACCAACCATCAAGCAACTGGGTTTATTGAACACATACATAGTGACACAACAGTTATTGAAACTGAAGCAATACGCGTGAATAACATCAGACATAATGGTTCATGTACCTTTTTTTCCGGTGTGGAAAATCCTCATGGATGTCCTCCGCCCAGTGGCGAGCAGAGGGGGCTGAAAGACTGACTAAAAAACACCCCGGTGTTCCCTTCCCACACTAGCACCAGGAATCATGGGAACTAGAGCGCCTGCACAAATAAGATGTGCCTGGTATTTCGTGCACCATACGCCGTAACGCCCGCTATCGAGAAATCACCAAAGGAGGACGCCTTTACCCCTGCCTGAACCCTGTTACTGTTTAACAAACTTCCAAGTGCCATAATACTCCTTTATCTTGATCAGATGGATATTGTGACGAATGCCATGAACGAAATGATATTGAATACGAGATGCGAAAGCAAGATGGTTGAAAATGAAGAATGAAAGTTTAGCGCCAATCTCAAGTATCATGAGCTAAGGACAGTAAGATTATGATGGTGCGTTACTTTGCACGGGTTTTAACTTAGACACGTCCCGTCTCTTCCTTGCAATAAGAGCTTGACTGTCGTGTGCTTATACTAGTGCTAAGAAACTTTTGACAGTTTTGAAACAAGAGTTGGGTTTTGTATTTCGAGTTTGGATGAACATATAATTATATATCAAGAACCTTCCTGTCAAGTCTGCACACTATATATTCTTTTCACACAAGTGTGTCTAGGGTTAAAATGATCTTTTATTACCATCAGTTTTAGGGTGGATACTTTTGGAGAATAAGCCATAGGGCCTCGCGCGGAACTCTATCAAATGCTTTTTCTAACTCGACAAAGCACATATAGAGGGGCCTTTGCTGTTCGAAGCTTTTCTCTTGGAGTTGCCTTACGACGGATATGGCATCGAGAGTACCTCTGCCAGGGCGGAAGCCACATTGGCTTTCAGGCAGATATTTTTCAGCTAGATCGCTCAGGCGGGTGTTTATTATGTTTGCAAGAATTTTACCGGCAGTAGAAAGCAATGAAATGCCTCGGTAAGAGCTGCAATCGGAGACATCTCCCTTCCCTTTATACAGCTTGCAGATCACCGCATCTCGCCAGTCTTCCGGTACTTCTTCTATAAGGATGTGCTCAAGAGGCATCTTAACGCTTGCGCTATTGATCCTAGTGGTTGGGAGAGGCTTGCTCTGCATAGGTCGTCTTGGCGCTCTACTATTTACAAAAATATAAAATCTTTTGAAAAACTGCGAGTCGAAAAACTGAACGAAAAGCGCCAAATACGTAAAGAGAGACCTAAGCCCTCCTACACCTACACCTACAACTCTGCCGGTCAACTCTACTGCTTTAACTGTGACCGGGTGTTTAAAACCAAATTCGGTCTGGCCAGCCACTTAAGGGCACATGCTAGGAAATAGCTTGTAAGGGTCCCCGTTACCGTAATCGGTAAGGAGGAATGTATATATATATATATATTTAGGGTGGATACTGGATCCTAATAAAATTGCAAAACTCGTCGCCAAATTGTGGGCAGACTCAATTAAAATTATCATCGACACGTTAAGAAGTTCAAGGGTTGGTAGTACACAGATGATTATGGCACAGAAAATACACATGAATAGGATTGTTTTGAGAATAAACAACCCCGGCCTCTATATCTTCCCTAGTTTCGAATCTAGGTAAAACGTGCGATATGTCTGAAAAGTGTCCAAAACTTAGAAAAATCCTCTGGAAACCCCAAACTTTTCGAAAGTGTGGCGATGCTTGGATATCCAGTTAAATGCTTAGAAGTTTTTCGGCTGAAATATGCTGATGATAGAACGTATCGTACGGCAATGATTTATCTATAGAGAGTATGTTGTGGGCGAGTAGTGTGTCGCAGTGTCGGCTAGTGGGATGCTAGCTGCACTTCTCGGAAGGCAGGGTGTCGCCTTCCGCACCCGATAGCCACGCGCATTCGACACGAGGCAGACGTCACGGCGATCCACATAGCTGGGATACTTCGTATTTTGTACGAGAATGATATGTCAGCCTAGCTTCGGTAAGTTGGGATCGACTTTCAGTATAGCCAGATGCGGCGTAGTAATAGACTTAGAGCAGCGGTTGCCCAGTGGTGTCGGCCCCGACTTACGAACAGTAGGTCATGGGTTCGAATCCAGGCAGGCGCATTACTTTGTGAAATTTATTTCATCACCGCTGCTCTCAAAACGGTGAAGGAAAACATCGTGAGGTAACCGGCATGTCTTAGAACCAAAAATTTCGAAGACAAATGTGACATCTACCAACCCGCACTGGGCCCGCGTGGGTGGATTATAAGCCCATCCCTCTCCTAGAGAGGAGGCCTGAGTCCCTGCAATGGGAACATTATAGACTGATGATGATGATGACGAATAGACTTAGAACAATATCTTCTTATAGAACGACTTTGATTGATCTCTTTTTTTCTAAATACGTACGATAATGAGGATTTCGATAATTTCAAGTCGGTCAAAAAACTCTTTATGAAATGTTCATAGATCCTGCAAATCTGGAAGGCAAGACAATATCTTGGAACCTTTCCGATTGATCTGCATTACTGAGCTAAAAGTCCCAGGCAATGTTATAAGGCATGTGACGTTGTCAAAATCACTAGAAATTATGAGAATTTATTTCAAACTCTTAACTAACGGATTTTTCGTTAGGTAAATAAAGACTCATCATCAGCCTATAATGTTCCCACTGCAGGGACTCAGGCCTCCTCTCTAGGAGAGGGATGGGCTATAATCTACCACGCGGGCCCAGTGCGGATTGGTAGATGTCACATATCTTCGAATTTTTTGGTTCTAAGACATGCCGGTTTCCTCACGATGTTTTCCTTCACCGTTTTGAGAACTGTGGTGATGAAATAAATTACACAAAGTAATGTGCCTGACGGGGAAATAAAGACTAACGAAGAATAATATATAGAAGGATGTGACTAATGAAATAACGACTAATAGAGAGATATGAACACAGTCTTCGACTCCAAAAAGATTGTATTAACGCATGAGTATGAAGACGATGAGTAAAATGTAACAATGAAGTGGGCTGAATGAATGTTGCAGGATTTTGATCCCCGAGAATCTTAATTGAAATAAGCTATTAAAAAAGTACAAAACGTTTTTTATAACTTCGTTTACGTTTTCGCGAGAGGCAAGATACAAAAAGCAGAATGCAATAATGTTGCAGTACAAACGTCCTACAAAGAATTGAAGTGCCTTCAATAAGACTCCCACCCTTTTCCCCCTTTGTTGAATCAATTTGTCGCCACTCGCCACGCACTGGCGCTCTATCTTGTCTAGAGGGTGATTTTATCAATCTATGACCATTACAGACTACTTCCTTAGGTTCAGAGGTACATTTAACACTAGAGTCAATTAGAATTATATATTAAAAAAAAGTAGTTAAAAAACTAAAAAACCCGACTGAAAAAACCGAAAAGCAAAAAACAAGCACATTTTAAATTAAACAAAACTTGGAAGCAGGCGGGGTGGTTTCTGAATATGAATGTGGATGGGTATAAGAGTAGAGGAAGACCAAAGAAACGATGGATGAACTGTTTGAAGGAAGGTAATCTGGCAACAAAAGAGGATTCTGATGAATTAACGAGTAACAGAGATGTATGGAAGCAAAAGAAATGCTGTGCCGTTCCTAAATTAATTGGGGTAAAGGCAAGAGAGTGATGATGTTGACAGTTTTATCAAAACTCCGATTTTTTTGGAGAATTTCTATTCAGCTGCCAAATTGCTACATAAATTTATTTATTTTATTATTTATTTTATTTATTTTAGGAAAGCTTACAGACTAATAACTATAATTATAACAATCATATATATATCTAAATTGCTAATAACAAGCTTCCACAGATAACTTCAAAATTATAAACTTCCTCATAGTTGATAACACATCTTCCTTATCCTTACATAGTATAAAACAAAGTCGCTATTTTTGTCTGTTTGTTTGTCTGTATGCTTAAATCTTTAAAACTACGCAACGGATTTTGATGCGGTTTTTTTTAATAGATAGAGTGATTCAAGAGGAAGGTTTTAGTATATAATTTGAACGACATCCACGCGGGTGAAGCCGCGGGCATCAGCTAGTAGTTTAATATAATATCTACATCATCATCTGCTTCGCCTTTCCTTAACTATGTTGGGGTCGGCTTCCAGTCTAACTGGATGCAGCTACCAGTATTTTACATGGAGCGACTGCCTATCTGACCTCCACAACCCAGTTAGTCCTGGGTAATATACGACGCCCTTTGGTGAGACTGGTTGTAGTACACTATCTAGAATCTGTAATAATTTTGCAACGGCTCATTAATTACACATCCGCCAACTAATTCCTTTTTACACAGGACACAGTTTCTTAGGTTTAGATTGTATACATATTGTTTACTAATTGTTGACCGTGCGATTATGGCCGCGCTTCGAGCGGTCTCGTGGGAGCTAACATTTTCCCATATTTTTATGTGGCTGTGAGACAAAACAAACTATTCGGCAATTTGCCGGAAGAACATTAATTTGTTGGCTTTTAATTTCGCAACGATTTTTGTAAAAATATATTAATGTACCTATGTTCATGAATGATATAATATTCGGTGTATGTTAGTTAACTTTAATTTCTAACTGCTTTTAGCTGAACAAGTGACACATGGATTTGCTTCGTGATGGAATAATGTAAAATAGAATATTGGCATTTGCTTATTCCATTTTCAAACATTTCCTGCAAGTTCTGCCAACAGCTTAGTAAAAACGTGTTAACTGTTTTAAAAAAAGTATCGTCATAATTTAATCCATGTTTTGTTGCGATAAGTAATATTTATAAATATTTGCATGGTGGCATTTTATAAACGGCAGGTCAAATTTAATAAACCCAAAATATTGCTCTACACTGTTCAAGATTGTTTAATTATATAAAGCGCGCTCTCTCTGAACAGTTGTTATCCTAATAACAACTGTGAAGAAAAAGACTCTAGAAAGACTAGATCTAGTCTACTTCTTCAAGTTCAAACATCCGGCAAAACGAATCAAGGGGCGGTTTTATTCTAAGTGATATTTCCATTTATTCAAAAGATATTAACATCTATCTAATAAAAACTAGATTTACATAGAATACTTAAATATTCTTACTTCTCAAAGATATAAAATTTTTATAAAATTTACAATACATTTAAATATTTTGTATATAAATCAGTTACTATTAATTAGTATTGATGTCTATGGGCTTCAGAGCCAACCGGAATTTTTCCACAAGAATATGGAATATGTCCTTTTGTTCTGAACACCACATTAATCTTTCCAGGCTGCCGCGTGAAATTTTAAGTATTCAGTTCTCACGGAAACCGAGTCCCACACAAAAGGTACGATTTTCAAAATGTAAGTCAAGGATGATTAGTGTTACGATGTGTCTAAGAACCGTGGGAGAGTTACTCATCCCGCGCACTGGCGGCACTGGCGCACTCGCACTGGCGCGCACTACCCAAGTACCAGCTACGTGACTAATACTACAGGCTGCTAGAAGAATCGTTGTCAATAATAATTGTGACCTTTGAAAAGGAAGAAAAATAATGAGTAGTAGTAGCTATGCATGGGAAAGCGAGCTCGCCCCGCCCCGCTCGCTCCCACCGCCCCGCTCGCTCCCACTTATATAATTTATACGTGTTTCATTCATCTTGTCTCAACAAGAACGACATTTTATCTGGCTTTGTTTATGCGCGGCTCTCTGCATTTTGATGTCTTTTTTTCTATTTAGGTATCTAGTATTCTATTATATTAGATGGATTAAAATTCGTTTTGTGAACAAGTTTCGGTATCGAGTTTAGAACGGAGCTCTAAAAGCAAGTAGCAGATATTGCGCACTCCGTTATACTAATAGTTTCGAAACGGTAGAGATAAGAAAATTAACACGTATCTCCTAATATTCCTATCTATAGCATTGAGATTCAGTTTTTTGTTAAAATCACTCCGAGATCTGTACGTTTAGCTTGAGCTAGTGCGCAGTAAGTGCGTCGTCCATTGTGGCGGCATAGCGGCAGTATTGTATACAACTGTATGTAGACGAAGGAGACCGCGCGGATGTAAACAGACTTAGTGAGGTTCATTCAATTAGAGTCAGGACAGTCGGGAGTGGGAGTCAGGGGACGTCATTGAAGGGCCGATGGTGGCGCGGGGCGAGGGAGCGCCTGCGGCGGAGGGGGGCGCGGAGGGCAGCCGGGAGCAGGAATATTCAAAGCGTGAGAACGCCGCGCGACCCGCATGCCGCGGCTTCACATATCTCACGCGCAACCTCCACGCCCGCACGCCACGCCATTACCGACTCTACCCGCCGGATGGAAGGTTGCAATTCGTTTCGAGCCCGATTGTGGTTATCGCTTGGAACATCGAGGACAATACTTTTCTAGTTTAGGTACGGCGGTGTCGGCTGGCATTGGCCTGGATACTGTCGATGAGTGCGCACGTCCACTCGCTACTTACAGCCACGAGAAGGACTCCTATACATTGGAATGTCTTACAGACATGCCGTCATTACGGATTTGCAATAAGATGTCTCATTCTGTTAACCTAGTCTACTTTAAAATACCTCGTAAGCCATTAGTCACGGTGGCTGCGAATGTCACGATATAATATCCTTAAATAGTCCTCTAGACTATATAGATGCCTGATCTACCACAGATCATGTGGGCTCCGTCTACGTCAAAGCCTCCGGGTCGACAATAACGATTGTTTTATTGGCGGAACGTCGTCTTTATGCGATCGCGCTCAGTAGGCGTGTCATAAAACATTTTCTTTCGGCTCCGACAACCGGGCTAATCTTATTTCTGCGGTGAACTCAACGGCCAGCGTTCCTGGAAAGACAATATCTGGGAGGGTCACGGGGCGGTTGCGTGTGTGCAGTTCCACTCACCTTGAGACGGAGCGCCGGGTGTTGAGGAGACAGTGGTGGTGCTGAACGGGCTGCTGCAGCGGTTGTTGGCGAATTAGGGAAATGAGTGAGGGGGTCAGGGATGCGGGCGGCGCGGGGGGTCGGTTTCGGCGGGCCCCCGGCGGGCGTCGACCTCGTGAAAGGCGCGCGCCGGCCGCTCGCCTTTTTACGCGCTCTTTCCCGCGCCGCGCGCCGCCGCCGCCGCCAACCCCGCGGGCCCCCGGCGCGGTCGCCGCCCGCAGATAGCGAGTCAGCCGCGCCCAACCGATTCACTGTCTGCACCGCTAGCATTTATTAACAACTAATTCTGCTATACTTTTGCGCCGATGGTCTACCTACTTTGCCAATTTTTCAGCGGTGAATAGTTTAGTTTCAGTTTTCTGTTACATTTGGTAGCGTTTTGTGTGTTGTAAGTTGTAACATATTTTTGAACGATGGAGAAAATTCAAACGTTTGGGTTACTTGACCTATATTTTCAGTACCCTCCCGATATACTTAGTTCACTAAAATGCCCTGAAGGCAGGTTATATTGCTTGTAAAGTTGTAACTTTAACCGTTTTCTAAATTTGCAATGTCGGGGTTTGTTGGTTCATGATTAGTCAATGACAGATCTGATATAGGTAATCAATAATTAGTACGACTGCAATTGAACAGAAAGTAAATGAAAGTAATATTTACATATAGGTGATGGTAGCGTAGGGGGCCGCGCGTTGGTGCCCCCTGGCCGCCGCTCCGCCGCCGCTTCGCCCTAATTAGACAATAATCGAAAAACTACAATGAACGGGCGCGCGGCTCCGCGTCCTCGGTGTCCCGCGACCGCCCCCTCCCCTCCGCCGGCCCCGCGCACCGGCACTCCCCCCCCCCGCACCGCACTCCCGCGTGACGTCACCATTGCACTCCTCATTATCGCCTCTCGACTCGAAGACACACTCACTAATAGATCCGACCGAAATATTCAGACTGGTTTTTTGTCAGATTTGTCTGCGAATTCGCGATGTCCATATCGATGAGAACGCCGCCTCTACGCGACCCGCGCTCTGTGCCCGCGCTGCCAGCGCCAGCTGATAACAACATCTGTACTCTCCACTTACAATTGGTGATTAACATTGATACCCTACCCTCGCAGGACGAATTGTGAGGTACCTATTGCAGGTATAATGCACAATTGTCGCAACTGTACTGTACTATTCCGCTGAATTATGTAAAGTTCGTATTTTGTTACTAAAGCAAGCCTCGCGGCTGAAATGGAAAATATATTTTCATGGTTTTCCCTTTGCTTACCAATGATGAGACAGTAAACCAGAATCTAAGACTTGACTAAGAACAGTTCTGATAGAAATGACATGTAGAGTAATTGTACTTCGTAAAATTCTCAACAGCAACAGCTTGAAAACTAAGTTGGGAAGAAAATAGCCAATGTTTGATCCTATACCCATAAATAATAATTATTATCAGAATATTATTTAAATCTGTTGGAAATTAACATGTTGAATAAAATAAAAAAGTGAATTATTTAGTTGGGCAAAATGGGTAGACCGGCCGAAGGTCACAATATCATGACGGCGCGCGGCGGGGAAGCAATGAATGAGATTGGCCCAATACTTGTCTTGGTTGGCTGTTTATGGGTACTACTTATAGTACCGAATGCCGACAGAGCGACCACCGCTCGGCATTTACTTAGTTAATCATCCCGTTACGTCACTTGTTCGGGGGTGTCATCGCGATTCGTCCGCAGACTAATATATGTATTATATCACGGCTGTGTGAAAACCTCTTTCTTTTTTGGTGGGTGGATAAATCATCAAATAACCACCCCCCCCCCCGCTCTTGGGCAAAGCGGAATGGAATGTCAGACTTCTACTGACTAAAAACCAACCCATGTTCCTTCTTCGCCCTTGTGCCGAGGCCGCGATATGCTCTTTCGATAATACGCAGCCCCGACGGGCAGCTGTGTGAAAACCTTACGTCTCAATTTATAAGCGTGTACGTACAGATTATAATGAAAAGCGGCGTGTTTGTCGACGCCGCGCCGGGATTTACGTAGTGTCGTCACAGATACAACGGTGACGCAACGCGACCTGTAATGTATTCCTTGTCGCTTGCGCCCGCGCACTGCGATACGCATTAGTATGCCGAGTGCGATGCCTCACTTGTAATGATTTAATTACTGTAACAATACAATACACCATAATAGCATTGTAACCATCACAATAACTCAAACATAACGAAGGGTGTGAATTTTTACTAATTACTCAAGCTGAGCGCGCACATGATTCAAATAAACTTAAGAAATGTATTTGACTTATATACATATACAATATCTACAGCCATGATGTCATCACGATCTAAATAGATGCAAATGAATCGATTTAATTATGTATTATAATTAAATAATTAATGAAAACCATGACCACTCTAAATTATTTTGTGAGTTTTTGTGTTCTTGCGTAGTAAACAATAATAATGCTGGACATTGGGTAAAAGAGAGTTTCTAGAAATATGAAAGGCAGGTCTTTTCATAAAAATCGACAGATATAACACAAATAAAAATCTTGCCAGCATAGTATATGACTTAGCTTACTAACTTGTCTGGGAATTTAGCATATACTACGAGAGCAGCGTGCAAATAAAAATAACTCTTGCGTGGCTTACAATAATATATATTATCTATATGTATATCTAATCTCAAGACGGATAAAGCTTCAAGTGATTGAAAAGATGACGGTTAGTACTTATCAACTTTATAATCACTTTCCACGGATTTGATTTTTTATCTTATATTAAAATTAATTGTTCGGGAAATCGTTTAATGAGAGCAAAAGTATATTTTCGTACTTACATAGAGTTTGAAAATACTTAGCTGGAGACTGATATACTTACTTATGAGGAATAATGAAATATGATAGAGATGATAAATATGAAAGAGAGTAGAAATTTACTGATTTGGACAATTTTCAGGAATGTATGAAAAGCCAATTCCAAAATTAGTTCAGTTGGATGATGATTTCTTTGACACAAGGTAGATGTTTTAAAGCCATTATTGTAACCGTAGATAATAATTAGCCAAAATAGTACCTTCTAAAAACTAGAACAAAAGGCTCTTTACATTTTCCGGCCTTGATGAAAAAAGTATAAATGCCGTACTCAGAGATATTTAATGATTACTTAAACCGTCACATAGTATAGATTTGACATACAAAACCTTCACTAAAGTGTCAAAATCTTTACAAAGTGATGGCTTAAGTAATCATTGATTATCTCTGACTACGGCAGTTAGAGATGCAAAAAATATTCAGTTCCCGAAGTTTATCGAATTCAAAACTCTATGTAAATGAAGGAACGCGTCAATTTCCCATGCAGTGTTCGGAATGTCTGTGTCTGAAGGTACGACAGGAGTCAGCTATCATCGATGACGTAACGGATATATTGTTCGTTCATAACCTCGGCTAGGCCGTTGATCTACATCTAATTCGTATCTAGACGGTGAGCGCAACTGAGTATGAATGGGATAAGCTGTTGAGCGAGGTGTGGTGTCATTACTATATCATCACGCCTTGTAATTCCCAAAGGGCTGGTAGTGGTTTACCTAACAAGTACACCCAGTCATGTTCAAGACCATTAGGTGGGGGGCCAGCCTATTGCCATCAACCGGGCACTAAATTCAGACTCCGTGGGTACTACATAATTATTAAATTAAAAAACCCAATAATGCTTTGCCTGACCCGGGAATCGAGCTCAAGCCCGCGTACAACCGCGTAAACAAACGAGTTAGACGGTACCAAGTTGCTAGATACTACCTATTCGTCAAATCTCCCCCGCTTTAGAAGCATAGAGTTTTATGGATGCTCCTATTTCTAAGTAAATGTTGAAACGTTGAATCGATAAGTACACGAGAATATAATTTCAGGAAATACGTTGTATCTTATCTTAGAAAAAAAAAATATATATATATATTGTAATTGTAAGAATAAATCCGTACCAACCACTACGCTTATCCTGAAATATTATCTTGTGCCTTTTCTAAACAAAGTTAATATCCATAAGTTCTGTATTAAATACTCATACGCAGCACATTTGTTCTGTCTAAACTAGTTAGATTTCGGCGCGCCCGTCTAATTCATACCTGAAGGTGGTCTATGTACCTCTGTACAAACGGTGGGGGTTCGTGTGTGTGACGCAGTCGCTGCGTATGTCTGCGCAATAGCGTTAGACCATTGCTTATTTTATGTTTACCACATAACTAACCTTACATCACACGTTTTTGAAATGTTTAAACGTGATGATGCCCTATAATTGCGCCATTGGACCGCAATCATTTAAAAAAAGATTGCTAGACTTGGTAACACGGCTTTTTGTCACAAAGTTTGTATGAGAGGCACTGCCCAATTTGTGAATGTCTGTTCGAAAATTGTCGCATCACGATAAGACATTGGCAACACAAGTCATAAGTCACATGTAAAATGTAAATATACGTGTAATCATGATTGGAAGAGCACCGTTGTTGGAGTCAGCGCCAGTTGCAAATTGATGGAGACTTGCCCGTCTGACTTAGGTACCTACCTAAAGCCGATCCATTGCGTATCTCATTATCACCTTTGATAGTTTTTAGCGCGGAGGCCCCGACCGAACATTCAGTCGATTTTGACGTCACAATGTACCTATTACACGATGTCTGTGAATTTCATCACGATGCTGTCTAGAAACTGTTGCCAGATTTGATAAGTAGGTACACTTTGGTTTTATTAGTTGCTACTATCTGTAGAATGCCTTCAACTTCCTATTTGTTGCAAAAATCTGCTCAAGTGTTACTTTATATGATGAATATATTCCCAAACAGTGATATACCAATACGTAGTGTGAAATTATGTTATAAAAGTGCAACACAAGTTGATTGATGGTGAGCTTAACGCAGATTTGATAAGTAGGTACACTTTGGTTTTATTAGTTGCTACTATCTGTAGAATGCCTTCAACTTCCTATTTGTTGCAAAAATCTGCTCAAGTGTTACTTTATATGATGAATATATTCCCAAACAGTGATATACCAATACGTAGTGTGAAATTATGTTATAAAAGTGCAACACAAGTTGATTGATGGTGAGCTTAACGGAGGTTGCGTCTATAAAAAGCTATGCAAATGTACAGGGCTTCGCCGTAAATTCTAGACTAGAGTATGTAGATTTCGAGCAGCGATAGAACGACTCAAATATGCAAAGTTGAAGGCTAACATTTACGCCCGAAGTTATAATTAGTAATGAAGTATGCAAAAAGAATCAAATCGACTCATTAAAATTCACAACTGAACATTGGTCTTCAATAAAACGTCATGATGTGTGGACTGGCACGAGCTAGCAGGAAATGTTTTTCCAGAACTACTACATAAAGCGTAGGTTGGCTACATTGATAAATGGTACTGAATGCGGTGGTAATTTGACGGGGCCGCTGCGGACTACCCGCGCCTACTGTTCACAAACATTTACGAATTCTGAAGCTTGGCAAGTTGACTATACCCTATCCTCCGACATATGGTCAGAAACCAGATAATACCAACCTTGTAGAAGTGTAAAAGTAGCAACAGGCAAAATGTTGTCAATAAGGATTGAGAATATTAAGATTAATTGAAGAAAAATTGAGCGCTTAGTCATCTTACGAATACAGAAACTTATCCCATACAATGTTAGTGTCCATTGAACTGAATTAACATCTTACAAACTATAATTTAAGTTTCACCCATTCACATAGCGCCGAAACCGACAAACTGTATGCACTACAAGACAGCTCTCACACCTCCACCCTCCGAAGACCAGAGGCGTGACGAAAACAGGAGTCGCTAACAAAAGGGTTATAATATATGATGACAGCTACATACCAGTTTGATTCTCTAATAGAAAATAGTTTGATTCACGAATCACAGAAATATGAAGAAAAAAAAGTAGTTAAAAACTAAAAAACCCGACTGAAAAAACTGAAAAGCAAAAAACAAGCACATTTTAAATTAAACAAAACTTGGAAGCAGGCGGGGTTCATTCTATTTTCATTTTTTCTTTTCATAATTTAATATTTAAATGAACCACACGAATACACGTCAAACACATAACCCTCCTTTTGGGCTACGCCGCAGTCGGGTAAAAAGAAAATGCATTCGCAAAATTGCGCCACAAAGTGCGTTGATGTCTTTTGTTTAAATATTAATTAGCTTTTCGCAACAAAACTTTTGGAGGCTTTTAAACATTTCCGATGGATGGCAGGTTCGAGTTTATCTTAGTAAGTATCTGTATTTTATGCTTTTTAATTCAAATTCAGTGTAATATAATAAATAATCTCCGAGCTAATTTCCAACGTGTCAATTTAAGGTAGCGCAGATTTTGCTCCTAGAAATATTAAAAAACAGTACAGATCGTTGGTATCATGATGAAGACGATGGCAACTATTCAATACTGCTTCTCCGCTTAGAATGGCATTTACAAGTGTCAAATATACTACGGTGTTTTCAGTGAATAAAAATGATTGAAAAGACCAAGAACCAACCCATCCTGCTAGTAAAGAGCAGCTGTGACATCGGATGAAGAGCTGTGAATCTATCTAATTCCACTGAAAAAGCGTCCTAACTAATTAGTGTTTTGTTTTTAAAAGTAACTCTTTATTTAAGAAAAACACAGAGCCAAAGATGAAGGTAATAGCCGTAGCTACTCATATTATAACAGACACCCTACGACTACAATAACATCCACGTCTCTCTCGTCTGTCTAGCCTTTCCCAATTATGTTGGAGTTCCAGTCTAACCGGATGCAGCTGAATACCTGTATTTTACATGCGACTGCCTATCTGACGTCCACAGTGCAGTTAATACTGGTTAGTCCGATACTCCTTAATAAAACTGGCTGTCAGACTGTCAGGCCAATGACTACCTACAACGACTGGCAAAAATATCTAAAAGACTGCCGGGACCAACGGTTTAACATGTTTTCCGAGGTAACCCATCCACGAACAACCTAAACAAGCATGGCTTTACCTACAGATCGACAAGATCGGCTGTTATCATTTACTCACGAGATCCCCGTTTGAAAGATGAATAAATAAAAAATCTAGTACATTGGCCGATCCTGGTAGTAGATGGTTATAGTTGCCACTCTAGAATAGGAAAACAAGATACCTGTAGGAAACTACATTTTTGATACAAAGGATCATTTTGTTAATACGGTGTTAAAACTTCTGAATACGGTGTGTCTTCTTCTTATTGTGTGGGCAGTAAGGTCTTAAATACGACGAACATGGATGGATGCAGTTTGATGAAGATACATAGATATATTGGACTGTGGTCTTTACTGATCTCTAGGTCGCACTAGGTCGAATCTTTCCTTTTGTTGGTGATCAGAAATAATTTTCAATGCAATTCAAGGATATGAACCACACAGTTCCATAGTATCGGTACAAAGATGAGACATGTCCTAGTCAGTCGTAGTTAGTCAGTGGCTTGAAACCACTGGATGGCTTGACAGTCGGGACCAACGGCTAATATTTTTTTCGAGACATGGAAGAAACGTTATTAGTCTGTGGCTTGAAAGTCTGATAGTTGAAAAGTCGTTTCTTTCATTCTTTCGTGAGTAGAAATAATCTGAGCCAGTGGTGGCAGCCCTTTCTTACGAACAGTAAGTCATGGGTTCAACCCCAGGCAGGTGCATTACTTTGTATAATGACTACTGATATGACAAATAAAAGAGCAGTTATGAAATTGGATGAGTATATCTTAATCTGTCTAATCGTTGCTTTACTTTCAAAAGCGACTATGGCTTTAAGAACAATAAGAGGAAGTCTAAAAATGGCGCCGGTGATTGAAAAGTTGTGTGGTAAACGATTGTCGTGATATGGGCGTGTGATGCGGAGGAATGAGGAAAATGTCGTGACTTCCTCACGACATTTTCCTAATTCCTTTTGAATATTAATGTGGAAGGGTATACGGGTAGACGTAGAGGAAGGCCAAAGAAACGATGGATGGTCTGTTTAAGATGATAGGACACGAAAGGAGATGTTTGATGCAACGACGGGTAATAGAGAGGTATGGAAGAAGAAGACATGCTTCGCGGGTGCTAAATCAATTGGGATAGGGGTAGCAGAAGTATGATGACGATATAATCTGTGCGCATGCGCATATCCCGGGCAGAACTAATCGGAATGATATACGCTGATGTAATTTACTTTTCATGAACAACAATTTTTAAAATTCATAAAGAACAAAAACATGTTTTAATTATTAATTGCTTCCATCGGTCCGCTATAGTTCTCAGTAAACTAAGTTCTGTTTTTTATTTAAATTTGGGTGGCAAACAAATGAGGGCGACAAGACAATACTAAATATTTAATTTAAAGATTGATTTGAATGTAATACTTTATTTCTTGTTGAGCCAGAAGCGTTTACTTAAATCGCGCATTCCCAAGATTTTCTTATATGGAGATAAACATTATGGCAATGTATCTCAGTATCTATTTACATAGCCAAGCGAGATGCTATCTACTGATACGTATCTGTGGAGCATTCCCACGATGATTGCCTATCACTAGTACCGGCGTAAATGTTATGCATGCACTGCAGAATTATCATAACCTTACAAAGTAAACAGTCATGTTTAAGCGTCGCTATTTATGTTTTCATTTTCCTGTGACGCACAAGGCGCATCTGTTGCAAAAGATAGCGCTTAATGCACAATTTAAACGAAATATTTCACGTTGTAACGCAAATATGGCGGCTCGGGCAGGTGTGAGAGACGGAGCGCCGGCGCAGCCCCTCATCTACCCTGCCTGCCTGCTCCGGCGACCACTTCCGACCACGACTGCAACGCGAATTACGACTCACTCTCACAAACACCCGTCGACGCGAAACACGACCTTCACCCCAACACATAGAGTCTATTATTCAGTCTTCACACTACACAGCGTGCATTCATTACGTTAACGGTTTTTGATTTAATTTAAATGAAGCAACTAACGTTTAATCGATCCCAAATCAGACTGTAAGTTCATAAGAATCTTGACGATGTACACAAAATATAAGTGGAGACATTAAGTAATGGGACGTGGAGCGACGCGACGCAGTATGTAAACAAACAAACAAGTCACGCATCGAATCGAGTGCATTGTGAAATGCACACACGGGACATGTAACACATGCATAACTTACGTGTTTATGCGCAAGCGACGCGGTACGTAAACAAAGCTGTAATAGTCCATCGATCGGTGAGTGCAGGGAACCTAGTGATCGATGGTGGCGCTGCGTCGATGCAGTTCGAGCTGCTTGGTGGTGCGGCTGCGGTGATGGTCCGTATCGCGCACTCCATAAGGGCGAGTTTAGATTGTATTGTTGTTGTCCCAAGTTAGGTGGAATTTAAACGGGTGTAGAACGCGTGCGCGGTGCATAGGCCCACGGTGCAGCGTGCAGCGTGCGCGGGGCGCGGGCGCGCGTCGCTGACTGCACGCGGCCACCCCGCGCCCCCCGCGCCCCCCGCGCCCTCTGACCGCCACCACCATACATTGTCAACAAATGAATGGAAATCACTTTGATGTGCTTCCTCACGTTACATCGCCCATAAATGTTTCCGTAGCATTTAACTGCAGACTTGTTGCTACACATTTCAAAATGATCTAGTTCGAGATAAAAGAAAGTGGATTACATTATAAACGATACTAATGTTTCGAAGACATCCGCGCAAAATATTTGCATTTTATTAGCAAAATATTTATGTAACAGATCACACTTTTCCTTGTTCGTAGACGTGCTACGAAATGATTTGAGGTTTAGGAAAACCACGAAAAATTCTTAATTCGTTTTATTGATACCAATTTAGAGTTGCATGATATCTAATTGAACATGGAAGATGTATGCGTGTAGTCATTTTAGTTATTACTGTGAGTAGCATGATGCGGGTGTAGTGTTGTCTTCCAAAACAAATGAGCGCGCGTGCGGCGTGCCTGCCCTAGTGCTCAGTGCTGAGCCGCCACATGCAGGCATGCCACGGATTCCATTGAGAGGGTTTTATCGGTGGCGGTGGAGAGAGGAGCTGCGTACGCGCAAGTATTCGGGTGTTTGGGTGCGCGCGAGGGTCGATGACCGCGTAGCGCCGCGCGCCCTTTGAGCAATTTTTCTAATGCGTGTGCGACGACGCGACGTCGTCGCTGGCACGCCCCGCCTGAAGCGACGCGACCACGGACTTCAGTTATCGCTCTGCGTATCATAAACATGATAAAGATTGTATGAGAGCTGTATTATATATTTCTAGACTAGCTGATGCCCGCGGCTTCGTCCGCGTGAATGTCGGTTACCGCGACCGATGTCGGTTATCGCGACCAAAAGTAATCTCTTCATCCCTCCCTTTCAACCCTTTTTTCGCACCATAGGTGAACGCGCACCCAATAGATGGCGCTGTATGTCCGGAATAAATTTTTTATTTTATTTTTTGTAATAAAAACTATCCTATGTCCTTTCTCAAGTTCCAAACTATGTCTGTACTAAATTTCACACAAATCGGTTCAGTAGTTTAGGCGTGAAGCAAAGACAGACAGACAGACAGAGTTACTTTCGCATTTATAATATTAGTTAGGATGTTTGCCAAAATGCATAGTGTGTGTACTTGAATGGTTGCGCTCCCGATCGATATTTGAAATTCAGATGTATAAGAGCTATTTTAGTGCATTTTTCAGAATCCCTATTTATGATAGCGCGCCGGGCACGTTTGTTTGGTATTCACCTGACTAAACAATATAGTTATTAAAATGGCAGCTGACAGTAAAAGTGATGATAACGTTGACGTTGGCGAGTGTTTCATACTTGTACCTACGCGCAAAATAATTCGTATTTGGGATGGTAACTCAAATACTGTGCTTCACATATAAATAGCATATTGTATAAAAACGGCTTAAAACTTAAATAAACCATACTAATACAGTCTTAAAAATGCACCCAATAAACAACGTCTCCCTACCCCCGTCGTCTCCCTAGGTAGGTATATCGATAATGATGACTCAAATGGGTAGTCGACAAGAAAATCTAATTAGTTAGTCCGTCAGATAGTTTTCCAAAAAATATTGAACACATATTTTTTCTTTTTTCACGAAAACAAAAAATAAGACGATACAGTCTTCAGAAAACTCGTTTGACGTCACATTGCATGCAGTACATTTTAACCGGCCAATGACGTCAAAGCCCGGGGCCACTCATGATCTTTGACGCGTTTTATCTTCGTCAATTTTTATTTTTTATCTGCCCTCGCTGTCCCACTGCTGGGCAAAGGCCTCCCCCATAGCTTTCCAATTTCGTTTCATAATTGCCTTCTCCGCCCAATCTGTTAAGAATGAGTCCAGATCGTCACGCCAGCGTTTCTTGGGCCTGGTCTCGGCTATGACGGCCGTTTTCATACACCCACTGAATAACTATGTTTGTCCATCTGTCTGGCTTCATCCTAGAAACATGACTCGCCCAGTCCCATTTTAATTTGGCAGATTTAACACCAGCATCGGTGATGCCTGTCTTAGACCGTCTAAAGGTGTTGCGCAATCGATCGGAGAGTCTAACTTTCAGAATGCTACGTTACATCGCTCTTTGGCAAACGTTGAGTTTGGCGTTGACTTCTGAGTTTCAGTCAAACACCAAGTCTGAGCGCCATAGGTTAGGATAGGCAGGATACACATGTCGACAAGCTTGGGTTTCAATGAAATAGGAAGGTCGCCCTTCATAAATGCCTTCATGGACCAGTAGCTCCTCCAGGCATTTTCGACTCGATGGTCGATTTCTTTGTCCTGCCTGTTGTTGAAGGAAACTAACTGGTCCAAATAGATATATTCGTCGACATAGTGTATTTCCTGCCCATCAACCTCGACCCTATATTTAGCGGTATTGCTCATGACTTTAGTCTTCGACCAATTCATCGTCAGTCCAACCTCAAGGCTTGCAATACTGAGGTCTTAGAGCATTTTTTCTAGTTGATTTGCTTCTGGAGCAAACAAAACAATGTCGTCTGCGAAGCTAAGGTTTGATAACATTTTATCCCCGATCGAAATGCCTTGAGTTGTCCATCGGTCTGCAAGTTACCTAAAGACCTCCTCGAGAAAGCTGGTGAAGAGTTTGGGAGATTTATATTAATTTGATAAAACAAAAAACACGTTTCCAATATTTTTCGATAATCTAACAGACTAAACAGATTTTTATTTTATTGTCAGGAAACATCCCTATTGTACTCAAGGCGACATATCAAGCTGTACAGTGACATCGCTATGTATGAGCTTCCCGCATAATGAGAGATCAACTTGATTTGGTTTTGTTAAGTTTAATTGGTCGTCGTGTACCCACACCATCATCATCGTCCAGAATCTTCCTCTCCTTAACCCATTCTACTTAGGGTCGGCAATATGTTTACATCTTCCATTCTCCACTGTCAGATGTTATGGCATCATTTACCCCTTTCTCTATCCTAAAACTCTACACACAATTCATCCTTCTCTTCTTATTTTTTTGGCGCCCCTCTGAGAGTAATGTTCAATGAATATTGATGCAAGGAGAGGGCCTTGCATCAACATTCATTGAACATTACTCTATTGTTCAAATGCAATTCATCTCTCCTTATCACATGCTCATTACTTAGGATGTAGGTAGTACATCATTAAGCCAATCACTTTGTTATGACTATGTTTAATTTTGTTGGCCCTATTTAATATTCATATTTACAAAGCGTGAAATACTGCATCAATACGCATGTGTAATGATTAATATCGATATACTTACGACCAAACTTAAGCTACGTTCTTAGCACATTTGTTAGGACTCTGTCATTTTAATCAAGTTTGACTTTATGGACCATAAGTTCCTACATCTACTTGGAAGAGCTCGTGGCTATGGCTATATCATCACTATCACTACATAGTATAAAACAAGTCGCTTCACGCTGTCTATCCCTATGTATGCTTAGATCTTTAAAACTACGCAACGGATTTTGATGCGGGTTTTTTTTATAGATAGAGCGATTCAAGAGGAAGCTTTATGTGTAGAATAAATGCTTCCGTGCGATGCCGGGTCGGGTCGGTAGTAATATTATAAATACAATCAATATTTAGGTTAAGCACGCTTGGTGACCCATTATTTACCAAGTTTTCTCCGTGCCTTGGAAAGTACGGTAAGCCGTTGGTCCCGGCTGTGATTAGGTCTTTGTCGCAGTCCTTTCAGGTAGCCAGTAGCCCGAAAGTCTGACAGTCCAGTCTTACAAATGGGTACATCGTATTACCCAATACTAATTGGGTTGTGGAGGTCAGATAGGCATGCGGCAGTCGTTCCAAGTAAAATTCTGGTACCTATTCAACTGCATCCGTTTCGACTGAAAGCCGCCTCCAACATAGTTGGGAACACGCTAGGCAGTTGATGATTTACATAGCGTGAAATACTGACTGCATTTATACTTACGCATTTGTGTCGATATGACTAAATAGCTACTTTCCCAGCACTAGTCACATTTGTTTGACAGCTGTCATTTTAATCAAGTCAGATTTTATGGACTTTATGTACCTTTATGTCCTGAAGATGTCCTTAAATCTCGAACTTATGGTAGAGTATATAGGTTAAAAGAATTTGGTAAAGAAACAGATTTAAAATAACACATCAACAATAAAATGTATTTTAAGAATTTGCGACGCAAAAAATCGAATTCTGTTTAATTGATCTTATTTGAAGCTGTGGAAGCTAAACAAAAGGCGTCACATGAGAACGGTCTCAGTTATGTTGTTTCCTGTTAGATTACTGAATTCTCGGAACTTTGATAAAATATCCAATAAAACTTGATGAGGAACACTGAGCCTTAACAGCTTTAAATATTGTTATACACATTTTTAAGATCAGCCTTGTTTAATTCGTGACAACTTTAAAATTAGCATAACAGCGAATTATGAAATGTATTTTTAATATTTAAAGCTGCACTTGTCGCGGTTTGTACACACGGCTACACATCAAGCTATACATTTCCAGTATAAGCTGGTCTCGCATTGTATAGGATTTCCGTACAATACGAGATCAGCGTACACGTGACACAGATGTCCGTATACCTACTAGGACCATATCATTTGGCAATTGCTTTCAACCATTTCAACATTGTCATAATATGTCAATCACTTTCAACAATTTCATATTTCAACAGCACTTTTCAACAGGTAATGGATTAGGGTTACCTATGGATTAGGTAATAGATTTTCGGTACCTTAAGGGTTGAACTTCATCTAGCAGCACGAAATCGCACTTTACCATGCTGGTATCCTTTTCTGTCGCTCAGAATCGTCGCTCTGTTCCTCGAAAAGGCTAGGGGCATGCAAAATTCTAATTTCGTGCTGCCAGATAAGGTTAAACTCTACCTATGTCAGCAGAAGTAGCAGTTACTACGGACCCTGCACTAAAGAGCCCCTCGTATCCAAACATACAATCACTCAAAAAATTACGCATAGGCGGTAGTGGATCTTATTAAAACATCGCAGGTCCTATAAATTGAATTACAGTATATTATATTAAGTACTGTATTACTGTATATTAAATACAGAAATAGAACAAATAATCCACGACAGACAATCCGTATAATCAAGGCATCTTATCCACTGCCCGGCGGCACCCTGGACGACTAACAGGGCAGAGTGGAAGAAGAAAACGTGTTGCGCCGACCCCAAATGACATGGATAAGAGCAGGAAGATGACCCTGGGCACGTGCCCAGGCACGATCCAAGGGTCCCCAAGTTGCTGTAACTGTGCTACAGCGAAGCTAGAGGTTGTCAAAAGAAACGTAACTTATCGCAGGCTAACTTATAAAATCCACTCAAAACGCTTAGGTGGTGGGCACATCTCCGTCTGTGCTGAAATATAAAATCGTTGAAAGTGATTGCCGTAAAGAGCACCAAGAGCCCAGTGGTGGCGCCCCGACTTACGAAAGTCGTGGGTTTGAAGTTGAACCCAGACAGGCGCATTACTTTGTGTAATTTATTTCATCACCACTGCTCTCAAAGGAAAACATTGTGAGGAAACCGGCTTGTTTTAGAACCAAAAAATTCGAAGACATCTACCAACCCGCACTGAGCACGCGTGGTGGATTAAAGCCCATCCCTCTCCTAGTGCCTAGGGCCTGAGTCACTGCAGTGGAAACATTATAGGCTGATGATGATGATGATGATTATCATATTGTTACAAGTTTGAAATGGTTGAAAGCGATTGCCACATGACAAGGTCCTAGGATACGGCATAGATAAGTAGTAGCAACACGCAAATACATAAAATAAGTTAAATTGTATGATCCAATGGTGCTTCGATCATAGAATCTGCGAGAGGTCTAAACTTCAAGGAAATCAAACCTAACCAGTAATTCAGGGTACACTGTGGCCCCGTCGGGGCTGCCGGGTTGTTCGAAAGAGATACCGCGGCCTCGGCACAAAGGGCTAAGAAGGAACATGGGTGGTTTTTATTCAGTAGAAGTCACTCTCTACCGGTCATTTGATGATTTCCCACCCTGGAACTTATCGTAAATGATTAGGTCCCTATACCTATTGGGTGTAAAATACTCTTAACGAAGAACCTTCTAGTAACGGAGATTTGGACTTTTTATGTAATGACTTTATGTTTTTTTGTTATCAATATGGTTTTCAGTGTCACATTAAGTTCTAATGTAAACAGTAGCTTTTCACAAAAAAAAATAGTTTCTCGATGTATAGGTACTGGGTTGACAGTTTTGTGAACTGTCTGTGTACACCACATAATTAAGTTTAGGTTTATATAGTTCTTCTGTCACTGCACTCCTAAACGGCTGAATCAATTTTAATAATATTTTTGTGTATGGTTTTTCAAGTACCTACATTTGTGTTTCTCACTCGATAGGTAAGTGCTATTGGGGTTTTTGAATCTTACATTTCTCAGTAGCAGGCTCAGCCCCGACACAGGCTCGCCCCTATTACATGTGACATTACTATAACTGGCGGTATGTTGGTGTATTCTCTATGGTTATGTAGGTAGGTACACATCTGCTTTACCCTTCGGGGATTAGGTACCTACAGACCAGATTTAAATCGGATGAGGGAAAACATTAAAAATAGACTTACCTATTATCCATACTAATATTATAAATGCGAAAGTAACTTTGTCTGTCTGTCTGTTACTCAATCACGCCTAAACTCCTGAACCAATTTGCATGAAATTTGGTATGGAGATATTTTGATACCCGAGAAAGGACATACGACCGTACTGCGATCGCCAACCCGCCTGCCAAGCGTGGCGATTATGGCAAACCCCCCCTAAGCAAAAATTACACTTAGGGGAGGCCTATGTCCAGCAGTGGACGTCTTTCGGCTGAAATGATGAAATGATGAAAGGACATAGGCTACTTTTTAATAAAAAAAAAAAAAATTCAAGGGGTTGAAAGGGGGGTACGAAAATATTACTTTTGGTCGTGCTAACCGGCATCGGTAGCGATAACCGACATCCGCGCGGTTGAAACCACGGGCATCAGCTAGTTTAAAATAAACACACACATGCATTTTTAACATATGGTTGTTTAGGTGACAGCCCTACCATTAAAGGTTTATAATCCGCGATATTCATCTACGCCCAAGCAGTGGTCCGTGAAGCATTGCTTTAGCGGAGTAGGTAAATGATTTTCAGTTTATGTTATTATTTATTTAATAGTCTACCATAAATCGTTACACTTTTCAACCTGTAGTAATGCTAGCCAGGACACAAACCAAGTGCACAGTATTAAGGGATGTGTATGTAATGCAGAGGAATGAGGAAAATGTCGTGAGCAGAGCGGCAATATTGCCCGAACTGGGAATTTTGATGGCAAAATTGCCGGGAATATTGCCAGTGGAAATATTCGGGGAATATTTCTTAATTATAAGTCAAATTAAGTACGGAAACTATGTAATACACTTATAATTAGCATTTAAAGGCCCTAATCTACATTGACCGGCAACTATGGCAATATTTCCATCCAATACTGCTGGCAATTTTGGTATTTTACCGGCAGTGGCAATATTCCCACCAGGTTCATCACTAGGTATAGGTAACACTAGAGGAAGACCAAAAAAACGATAGAAGGAGGTGTCTCCTGAGATGACGAGAAACAGAGAAGTAAGTAATATAATAATAATATAATAATATTCCACAACTATCACACAACGCCATCTAGTCCCAAGCTAAGCAGAGCTTGTGTTATGGGTACTAGACAACTGATAAACATACTTATATATTTCTAAATACATACATATTATAGATAAATTACACCCAGACACAGAACAAATGATCGTGCTCATCACACAAACATTTGTCCTGGGTGGGAATCGAACCCACGACCTCCGGCATAGCAGTTAGGGTCACTAACCACTAGACCAACAGGCCAGTCGAAGTATAGAAGAAGCAGACATGCTGCGCCGACCCCAAATGAATTGTGATAGGAGAGGGGCAAGAGAATGATGATGTACACAGCAAGCGTGGATTCACTGCGGCTAGTTAGGTATTGTTGTTAATAGGTAGGTAATTGCCGGCACGGTTGGCGCAGTGGCTAAGCGATTGGACTGCTGCGCTGTGTGTCGCGGGTTCGATCCCCGCACGGAACAAATATTTGTATGGCCCACAGATTGTTGTTTCGGGTCTGGGTATTTGTGTACATTGACTTTATATGTTTGTGAACGCACCCACGATACAGGAGAAATTCCTAGTGTGGGGCAACGTTTAAAAAAAAAATTAAAGCTTATGTGGCCAAGGTATGATAACATATTAATTGCAATAACAGCTTAGTACTTAAGAGTACTTACTAAGTAGGTACCTCGTTGTATATTTATTTTATTTATTTTAGGAAAGCTTACAGACTAATAACTATAATTATAACAATCATATATATATATATCTAAATTGCTAATAACAAGCTTCCACAGATAACTTTAAAATTATAAACTTCCTCATAGTTACTTCCAAAATTACAATATAAAACTACCAACTTTCAACACAACAAAAAAACAAACAAACTTAATACTGCAGTACAATAAAAGAACGATAATCTTAGAAAACACGCAAACATCGCGATTAAATTAAAATATTTGTTACTTATGTTACTTGTAAAATTGAAAAATTCAAAGTCAAAGCGACTTTGAATTTTACAATTTTGTCTGTTGGTGTATTCTCAACTTGATAATAGAGATTGTTGTGGTTTTCACAATTTTTTTGAATGAATATTCCGGATTATATAGATATGTTACCACATCAGAACATACGTAGGTACGGACGACAGAGTGGTCGGTCACTAGTTGTTCAGTAAAAGGCAGAAAGCCGATACAATTAACTGTAATCTACAGCTCCGATGTGGAAATCAGTGAAAATCTTCTTATTAATCCCTGTCGATGCCAAACTAGCTATCGGAGCAGTAGTGGCCCAGTAGGAGCTGTGGTGACTCGGTGGGAGCAGTGGTGGCCCAGTGGTTGCGGCCCACTAACACGGAACAATAAGTCGTGGGTTCGAACCCAGGCAGATGCGATACTTTGTGTAATTTATTTCATCACCACTGCTCTCAAAACGGTGAAGGATAACATCGTGAGGAAACCGGCATGTCTTAGAATCAAAAAATTCGATGACATGTCAACATGTGACATCTACCAACCCGCACTGGGCACGCGTGGTGAACTATAGCCCATCCCTCTCTTAGAGAGGAGGTCTGAGTCACTGCAGTGGGAACATTATAGGCTGATGATAATGATGCCAAACTATATTGAGTCGGTCACAACTTAGCTACGAGTTTGGCGACATCACACGCGTTCAATTCCTGAAGTTTGCAGGTTTCAGGTCCATTGTTTGTGAAACAGCACAACATTTGTACCTACCCACCCTTATACAAACTGCAACGGTCGTGTCGCACAGTTCATTGGTGGTCATTATCATTATGTGTAAGAATTTTAGGTAAGCTTTAGGCCGTTCTCGAGTCAGTTGTTGTGTGCGCTATATGCCTAGTTACCTTTTATATTGGAGTGTGGGAAATCATCAAATGACTCCTTCCGCTCTGGGTAAAGCGGTAGGGAGTGTCAGACTTCTACTGACTAAAAACCATCCATGTTCCTTCTTAGACCTTTGTGTCTGAGGCCCGGGATCTCTTTCGAATAACCCGCAGCCCGTACCTAGTTACCTTAATTAGCGATTTGTTTTCTAGGCAATAACTGTACAGTCGCCATTACCGACAGTTTCGGGTAGCTTATGTGCTGTGTGTGCTGGTCTGTACTTAAGTAAACTATTGTGATTAACACAAATAAGTAATGTAAAATACAATAATTGTTGGTAATTATGGTGAGCCAATAAATACAATAAAACAGCGATTCTTTTTTTTAAATTTACTGATGTCTACTTTGTAGTCTCGACAGAGATAACGACAAAATCGCTAACTTTCAATCCTTAATTACTAAAGAATAAATTCGGTTGCAATAATGATGCTTGCAAGTAAAGCAAGTCTCTACATCCAAGATGCGTTTCTCGCAAGCATCATTATTGCAACCGAATTTATTCTTTAGTAATTAAGGATTGAAAGTTAGCGATTTTGTCGTTATCTCTGTAGAGACTGCCGGCCCTGGGCCTGCAGTCTCTACACTAAATATCGTTAAAAATCTGTCGCAAAGTCGTATCGATGTCAAATTTCTTTAATAGATTTTCAGCTTTATTTCAACAGCGTAAGATTGAAAATCTATTAAAGAAAGTTTACGATTTAACGACTTAGCGACATTCGTAGCGTCGTTATTAGTGTAGAGACTGCAGCCCCAGCTTATGTTATTTCAGCAATGCGATACTCAACGATAAAAAAAGCTAATTAAAATGTTTGAAATTCTTGAAGTACTTACCTACCTACTACTTTATGGTATCAGAACTCCAAAGGAGAATCTCGAAATTGGCCTTAATTAGGCGCCGGTATCGAAAGGCGTTTACGTAACTGCGATAATGACGGGCGGATTCCTTTCTGCATTCCTGTTGTGTGAAGCTCTTCGCAGAGAAAGGCTTTCTGCATAATATCTTATATTAGTGTAAGGCGCAGAAACTTCAAGTTGAAGTTATTGCCTATGTTTTATATTTTGTTGTTGCTTAGGTTTTTAGTCAGTAGAAGTCTGACACTTCAGTCATTTGATGAAATCTCACCCTCAAGAAAAACGTCTGGCTTCTGCTAAATCGCATTATCCTGTGGGGGTGCCTTGATTGTAAAGCCTCCAGCTAGGGCATAAAAACTTATAAACTAAGTGACAGCGCATAAGGGCACAGCCTCGGAGAGCGTCATTAGGGAGAGCAGCATGGGCAGGCAGGATTTGAGTGAGATCATTATTTAGGGTCTGGGGGCCAATTCTCGGTTTTAGAGATGGTGTCGAACTCGAGAAAAAATTCTAATGACGTCATTTTTTCGAGAAATTTTAAAAGTTGCTATTCTGGGGATGTCGAATTCGACATTTGTCGAAGGCTAACGTTAGAGTTCATGTCGAGTGCTTCTGAGCAGTAGAGATGTCATGTCGATTATATAGATACGTCATTTCTGAGTGAATTTGTTGAGTTTTGGATTGTACACTGTGTTTTCTTTTCTTTAGTTTTTAAATAAAATACGGCTTGGCATCTCATACTGGAAATTCGATTTATACTCTTTGATTTGTGTATTATGTTTTCTTGAAACGACGAGGTCGTCGTTTCAAGAAAACAAGATTCTGTCTGCGCGAACCTTCGCGCAGACAGACTCTGTAATTTGTGTACCTACGATTGGACTTGAAACCACTGAAAGATGGACGAGTTTATTAGCATTTTTATCTCGGAGTTGTTGGAAAGTGGCGAGCAACTGGCCAATACACGGCGACAACAGCTATCCCGCCGTCGATATTTACGACTTGAGCGAAACAGAAGTCATTAAAAACTTCAGACTAAATAAATATTTATTAAGGGTTCTAATACTTAGATCCATTGGCTCCTGTAATTCAGGATACCACTAAAATAGACCTGAAAACGAAGGTAAATAATTGTTTGCTTCATAATTTTATTAGTCACTGACAGACAGTCAGCTGTCAAACTGATTATTTTTACACTAAACGTTTCGTTTTACTTTGGCTTTGCACGGGACTTATTCTTAATATATAAATTATGTCCTAATTTTAAGTGTTTCTCATAATTATGTTTACTTGCTTGTTTGTGAAACCAATAAATACTTTTTCTTCCTTTCTTTCTTTTTTTTTATACTTAAATAATTAGGTTTAGTCAGCGTTTTAAAACAAAATCATTCATTCACTCATAGCTACCTAAAACGGAACGCGCGATTCTTCATAATGGTAACATTAGCTTCACTCGACTCGAAATTTTCGTGACATTTATTTCTATTTTGACTGAGAATACGGAATTCTGCTCAATTCGAATTTTTTTGGTAGAGATAGAGATATTTTTGATAGACATAGAGATAGACTTACGAACTCGAACTCGAGATAAATGTCGAAAATCGAGAATTGGCCCCCAGATTTAAAACTACTGGCTCAGCGTTGCGGGCTAGCTCGAGCATGAGTCGGGGGAAATAATCTATGTTTAGGTATATTCATAGGTATTTACAGTTGTGATGGAACCCTGGGAGGTGAAGGGGACACAGTTCTAAAAAAATTTACTTTTTATTAAAACAAACTTAAATTTATTTGTCTAGAACAAAACCTGCTAAAATGTGTAGGTAATTTGTCTCCCCCGGACCACTGACAGACAGAATATCATTTTAAAATTTAATTCCAAATCACCCAATACCAAAATTACTCAAGTGCTCCAATGTTTACAGAGTATAGTTGTGATTCAAACTAAAGTTGCCATCTCGTTTTTTCAATACCATAATATATCATCTGCCTAGTGTTGTTCTATCAACGTAATTCAAGCACCAAAACATCCTTGTAGTACACCCCTGTACTACAAGGATCTAAAATGGCAACTTTAGCAGATCATAATATGTATTGTAAAAGTGGCTATTTTTGACTCTCCGTACGATATTCTTGTCGAGGGCATCGTAACCGGCGCCTGACAGATCGCCTAAATCAAGAAAGCGGTTACTAAGAAGTAAGATCCTCTATTTTCTACCTACAACAAAATACTGCCATGATTTTAGTACGAGCCTTTTCATAAATGTTGCGCGATGCATGTAGGTAGAGGTAGGTAGGTACTGACAGTCTTGAGTACTAATATGTTTACACGTAGTGACTTTTGAAAGTTATTGTTTTTCTTCTATTTCATGATTGTAGTTTTATGCAGTTGCGAACATACTATTTTCTTACCCATTTAAATAAGAAAAAATCACTCTCGAGTCTCGAATCTCCTTAAGTGTAGGATACATATTAGTGGTCGTGTCTGTACATTCCTACACGATACGCTAACACATATGGTTTTCTAGTGCTAACTAAAATCTATTAGAAAATAACAAATGTAGTCAGAATTTCAGATGCTACGCACTGATGCAGCAGTGTACAATTTGCCATCTTAGGCTTACTCAAACAAACCGTCATATTACTGGTGCAGTAATATGACGGTTTGTTTGAGTAGCACCTTGACCTGTCTCTAAAACCAAGTCATCGTTATCATCTGACTAACCTTTGGTTGGCTTCCAGTTCATCCAGATTCAGCTGAATTCCAGTATTTCACATTGAGCGACTACATATTTGATCTCTACAACCCAGTTAGTGGTTAATACGATGTTGATTTTATTTTCTAGACTGATTGTCAGACGTTCTAGTCACTGAATATCAAAGCTCTACAGTTGACAGCCGGGGCCCAGCCTAAGTGGAAAGACGTGACTGCAACAGGCCTCGTCGGAACGGCAGCAGCGGTGGATGAAGAGCTGTGTCTTGAACTATCTTACACCTGCTATACTGTCCTCAGTGCTCCAAAAATCATGCAATGCGTTGTCTCTAACACCTTGGAACTGGTTCGAGGTTTTGTGCCAACAAAAACACGAAAAAAGAGTGCCTACCACTATCCAGGCTCGTTACTATAACAGATTCTATTATATTCTTATAGCTCCAGATTCTTCTAAACATCAGTTTGAAGTGAGCATGTGACAGCAAACACAAGAGGAAGTGGTGTCGCTGGTACATAATATCTACGGCCAGGTTTATTACCGACCCGGCCGGGCCTCGTTTATCGGTCCCGTTCCATTTAAATACGCTCGATAAGGAAAACTTTTGTTGCGAGGTAAAATCACATTCCGTTCGTAGTACATGCTATGTTCGAATAGTAACGGAATTCTTTTTTTAAGTTACTTTGAGAGTTTGAGATCAGTGGATGGCCGGGTTCCAAATAAACATGGAAGGAGGCTATACTCTTCAAATAATACTACACATTGACACTGCATTTTTGTATAATATAAAAACAATAAAAGTAATTTTAAGTAACAATGTAATCGGAACTAAAGATTGTGCTACTGTGACAAAAGTATCTCAATAGAGGATGAATGAATAAATGCAAGACAAACACTTTGAATTCACATAACAACTAGATATGATCACTTTGGAAGCACATAAAAATAAAATCGTTTATTAAACCTTTAAAAAATCTTTAATAAACAATAAATTCATAATCTTTTTTTTTTGGGAAATCTATGGCCAAATTGCAAGTAAGTCTCGAGTGATGTGAGCTTCTCTGTTCCTTTGAAAATACCTACTTAAGAAATAGTTTAAGGACAACAATCTAAATCAATTAACTTATGCCCCTAAAGTATTCATTTATAATTATAAGGTGCTTCTAATAATTAACCATTTGCACAATAAAAGTACCTACACTATACTTGAACCAGCAGCAATAGAGGGGCTCACACCACTTCGCAGTACCTACCTACTTAATACTATTTCATGATATATGAAGGTACTCAAATGTACAATTTCAAATTCAGATTAGTAGGCTATTTGATTTCTTATTTAACATACATATTGTCTTTCAATTTTTATTCTAAATTAATATAATGTTCTATAATGTTCCCACGTGCGGGACTCAGGCCTCCTCTCTAAGAGAAGGATGGGCTATAATCCACCACGATCCTCACGATCCACGATCCATTCCTGTATGATTATTAAATTATTATTTTTTTCTTTTATTGTTCATTTCAGTTGTTATTGTTAGTTCATCTTTTTTGTAATTCACCTTGTTTCTTTTGTACAATTTTTGTGTAACGTATTTTGATTTTGGATTTATTACCTTGTTAAACTTACTGTACCTACCTAGATTATAAGTGAATGATGTGGTCTTCTATAATTGGAAGCGCACACTTGTATTTGTCCCTCTTATATGTATACTTGCATGTGATTGTGTAGTTTCTGTTGGAGATCCAATAAATAAATAAATAAATAAATAAATAAATAAATAAATAAATATAAAATTAAATATAAGGCCTGTATTTGTCACAGCTTAAGCAAATTGACATACGAATTCATATTTGTGAGCAATCGCCTAACTTAGTGTATTAAACAAATTATTTCCGAACGAAACTGCCACAGAAACAGTTCAAAGAATTGTTGAATTCTGTGAAACAGTAGAAAGGTCCGGTCACTGCTATTTTGAACAGTGAAATCATTGACTTAATTGACTTAACTGGGAACATGCCTTAGCGTTACTGCGCTTGCGACTGACAAGCACAGGCCTTTAAAAATTGGCTTAAAACCGATAAAATACTCCTGAATGTAGTCGCCGCAGATAACTCTGACTAAACTAAAAAGAAACTAATAAATACTGCGACAACAACAGCCAGGGCGCAGGAACAGGTGGAATTCGTAACTACGCAATAAAGGACATCATCCACATTTCATACAGTTTTGGTCCAAAAGTAAAAGTGCCGGCCAAATAAAAAAAGTGTTTTATTCTGATAGAACTCGTCCGCCTTAGAATTTCTTTATATGACACCAAAGCTGTAGCATCACTATACTTGGTATTATTTGAGTTCTAAAAATACTATAATTATAAAGCTCAATTACCACTGACTAACTGATTGACAGACTTGTTCTCCCAGATGGTGGATGGGGAGGTGGGTATATTTTGACAGATTCGTAAACACTCTCGTAAGTATGGGAAAAGTGCCAAACCCCCCCCTTTCTCCCCCTCCCTATCGTATCTCGGAAACAAAGAGACTACGAGTTTTTTTTTTAGGGATTCGTATAGAGGAAGCTTGGGGAAGTAAAAACCATCTTTCAATGTTGACCCCCTTGCCCCCCTTCTCCCCCCCCTTTTGGCGGATCTCGGAAGTTAAGAGACTTGGAACATATTTTTTTTCAGATTTATTGAAAGGAAAAATGTATGAAAAATCAGGTTTTTTTAACATGAATAGCACCAAGTATATTGGTGCCACAGCTTTGGTGTCATATAAAAAAATGCTAAGGCGAACGAGTTCTTTCAGAATAAAGCACTTTTTTTTATTGGCCGCCGACTTTGACATTTGGACCAAAATGGATGATGTCCTTTATCTACACTAACCAAAATAACCGGAATACCACAAATATCTTACTGATACTTATATAATACTTTGATATAATTATAAAACATTAATTTAATATCATTTTTTGGAATAAAACATTTGACCACCTCTTGTGGTATAAGCTAGCATTATTTATTTCAATTTAAAGTGTTTGACCATAAAACGTTGCCGTCGTCATCGGTAAAGTGATTTCAAGTAACTTTCAACGGAATTTTTAGAATAGGATCATAAATATCTTACATATGAATGTAATTAATTGCGTATCGTAAAACGTACGAATCTGCAATTTAACTGAAAATGTTAATAACTAAGAAGACATAACTGAAGAAACAAGCATGCCTGAGAAATATTTCTGGATGCCATGTAAAGTCAAGTCAAGACCCCCATGGGCGGCATAAAAACTCTCGACAAAGAAAGAAAGAAGTATAAGAGAGAATTTTGGTATTAATAAGAATCCATTAAACAACGTTTTAAAACTAAATGACGCGAATTGTATGCAATGGTAAGTTAATTATGATCTGTAACCGCATTGAGACGCAACGCTCAATCAATGTATAGAAACATATTATACACTTTACATATTTACAACGAATTCCACCTTAAAGTAATAAAATCATTTGGCTGCGGCTTCAATAGATAACATTCACCACAAATATATTATTACACATCTGTTTTCCTATTTAATAGATTAGTTTTAAGGAGCTGCTAATACGAAAAGGTAAAACCATACTTTTTCATAAATAATGAAACATTTAGCGAATTCGATCTGCAGGTCGAAGACATGTTGGAAGTACTTGCAATGATCCACAACAACAAACAAACGCAATAATTGAACTTACTAACGTTTTGCTAAAATCTGGAGTGGGCAGTAAGTTTCTAGCTTAGAAGATCACTTAATCTGTATAGTAATGTATACAAATGATTTTGGATACAGTTGACATTCATATCAATAGAACATTTACTCGACGACTTTCCTTTTAGTTTACAAGGTATAGTTTATTAAGTATCATCGGCGTCTGCCCGCCACAGCTACCTGTAGCGAGCCAATTAGAGGACTGAATACAACCAATTATAGAAAACGTACAAAATCTGAGACACGTACACACTCGTGTGCCGTGCAACTATTTCGACCAATGGATTCTTAACCTTTTAATGACCGGCTTAAAAACTTGAGATCGCTTCATTATGCAATTAAATTATTGATAAATTCAGAATGAAATAGTTTTGAAATTTCAAGAACATTTTATGAATACCTATGTTTTTTTTTCAGTCAAATAGGCGAATGGGACATAAAAGCCATTCCTATTTAGTATCCGAAATCGAACGATGATGAGCACACTTGAGTTTATACAAAAATATCTACATCTAAGTTACAATGGGGTATCTCAGAGCATTAATACTAGTCAGCATTAAGTCGGCGGTTGAAGGCACGGCGTGATCGGCGACAGGTGTGCTTACCCGAGCCCCACGTCCAGACACATCATGACAACGAAGCCGATGATGCAGCCCCAAGTCGCCAGCTTGCCGTTACCACTGCGAACAAACATCACGTTTACAATCACCTTCCTAGCAGGAGCAGGCGGGGTTTTGCTACCTGCTAAACATCAATATAGAAGATATTAACCAGTCCTTTACACAGACAGTTAAAAGTGATATCTGAGCCTTCCTTGGACATTGGTTTCTGTTTGACTGTTCGCGCCTGAAACTGCTCTCTGGTCACTTAAATAAGATCCAATTCCAAAACCACTACAACTTCATATAGCGCCAAGTGCGCTTAGAAAACGTAATGATGGAATTATGAGTCATACTAAGGAAGGCTACGACTAACCGTGGCCTGTACTTGAAAGGGCATTTAACTTCGCTAGTTAAATGCATATTGTTATTTTAATTGACAACATTTCATATTTTTAACTTGTGTGTATTATTACGTTATAGTAAAGTAAATCTAAAACTAGGGCACCCGTATTTTTCTGTTTTTCGAAATTATGTACTTTTAATTCATAATTTTAAGTTTCAAATTCGGCGTGTTCTAAAAAGACGTAAGCGCCAAATGACGTCATTCACATGGCGGAATGGCGATATAACCTTTGCTTTACTGTGACCCGACAAAAAAAATTTTTAAGTGTCACACTTGTCTTGTCGTTGTCACTTTGGCAACTTCCTATAATGGCGTTTAAGTTTCATTGGGATCTATTTTATTGGCGAAATATCGATCAAATGTTGATAATACTAACAGTAAGCGTGTCGAGTTGATAGGAAAAATAAATTGTACAATTTTAAGAAAAAATTATAATCTTCGGTGACATAAAACATTGACAATTTGACGTGTTGTTTGACATTAATGTTTTCATCAAAAACATTGGAATGCTTAGGCAAAGGTAACTACATCATTCAACCATGTATGTGACGTCAGCACATGTTTTTTGGTTTTCATTTTTTTTCTCAGAAATGAAGAAATCAAAAAATATAAAAAATGCATATTTGAACTCAGGATACGAAAATAGAGAAATGGTATTTTTATTTTAAGGTGGTGTCAGTTTTGAAATGTTGTGAATTCTCATAGGCAAGGCAGGTATATCTAAACCTGACTATTTCAATTTATAACTAAAATTAACATAATATCACGCCTGTAATCCCTGAAGGGCAACAGAGTTGTAGGAACCTAACAGTCACCTACATTTAGATAGTTCTTTACGTTTAGTTCCATGTAATAGGGGGTGAGCCTATTGCCATCAACCGGGCACAATCCAATTGGATTTGAATTGGATGGAAAAATCCAATAACACTTTTCCCGACCTGGGAATCGAAAGCAGGACCTCAAGCTCAGCAGTAGCGCTTGCTACCACTACTAGACCAACGACGCAGTTAACTGAAATTTGTCATCGCTGATTAAATTTTCCGTACACGATTCCCTATTTCTAGATTTCTGACTACCAAAACGTGAAGGCTCGTAGGTGCTGGTTTTGACAGCCGGAAACTTTATATTACAATGAAAACGGACACCATCATAAATACATTAAAATGTATGTCTCGTGTTAAGGAGGCAGTAATATGTTTACTGACGCACTTTGACTGTGATATACATAATGGTATGTACATAATAACATATAGGGGTCCGTTATAAAATGCTGTCGTCATACAATGCCGGCCATTGAGAAATAACGAGTAAACGATATTTGAATATCAAATAGGTAGCAAAATTACGATATCGGAAAGGCCGCCGATGGCGCTTGCGTCTCACGCACTCGGATTTACAGAACCGACCGGCCGGAATACACTAACTGGAATCACGGGCCATTACATTAAAACGATTCCTAGTACTTAGTACCTACATAACACGTTGTGTACATACACAATTTTATTGGAAAACTCAACGCTCTTTTTTAAGTCCTCACCGCGCCTTATTAATAATCTAGGAGCGAATGATGCTACTGATCGCATGATCTTTAATATTCACAAGTTTCTTAAGTATCACGGAATACAAATTTCCCAATCGAAACAGATTGATTTAGTAAAAAACAGAGGTAGGTACTTTATGCAAAACGTAAGAAGTATGCATGATGTAACTGTATATGTAATTCAATCATTTCTTTTAAGTCTTTATCTTGTATATTCAAGTAAACGTTGTTTTGTTGATGTGCTTACGCAGGACATTCATTTTAATTCATCATATTCTGGTAGCGTCTGTTTATCAATGTTTGTAGGTGACCTAATGCTGTCCATGTAACCATTTAAACAGCAGCTTAGGTAAGTTGGGTTTATCCACATTGAAACATGATTCCTAATCGATTCCTTACCTAATCGGGAATTTACGGTTTTGGTTGCAAAAATAATTGCTCAATGTGTAGTTACAGTAAAACTGTTTAGCGGAGTATAGTTGAGACATCCGGCTCGTGACGAGTCGGTCGGAGTATGCCATGTCAAGTATGACAGGTCGGCGGACATTCTGGTCACGTGCCGTGGGGAACCCCGACTGGACACACGACATGCACCTAAATACCTCTGCTGACATCACGCCCAAAAACTGAGGAATTTTCAAGACAAACTCGAAGCTGACGAGAAAACTAATCAAGTTATATCAAAGGAATGTTTCTAGTCGTTTAATAATTAAGCATTGTACGCACGTCTGCCTACGCAATTAGCTTAATTGGTTGATAAGTAAATGCTAGAGTTGAACATGCCTGAAACGTCTTAATTATCTGAGTTTTCTAGGCTGTTATATTAAGTTCATACTGTTCTTCAGTATGCATAGGTACTGAAACTGAAACCTCAAAATATAAAAACGAACTTTGTCGGTTAACAGTGTCGAAATTAAGTAGATACCTAATTTATTGGGACTTAAGTTCGATTGAATATAATTCATACGTGATTATGATGTCATTGAGAGCCGAATTTTCCTGAATAAAGTTTTCCGTGACTATGTTTTCATCGACAGCTGAATTTTTCTGAATCAAGTTTTCCGTCATTGAGCTCAACAAAGGAAAAAGGGTATTATCGTGCAACAGTAGTCACAATCGCTTATTGGGAGGGTGATTATTTGATTGGTGTAGTTGATCCAGCTGGAGAGCGGGGTACATGCGGCGCGATGTCTGGAGGTAGGTCAGGGAGTGTCGCTCGGCGGCGCACTGGATTCCCAGACAGTGACGTCAGCGCATAGACAAACTAGAGCGTCGTCACCGTCTTTATCCCAGCAACAAACGCGTTATTTCTTATATTTATTGTTATTGACAGTGGCGAGACGGTGACAAGCCCACGCACGGCGCGCACCGAATTTACTTCATAATGCGCGAGGCTGCGCCGCGCCGCCCTGCGCATAGTGCGCGCGCGCCGCCCGCGCCCGCCCGCTGCAAATAGACGCGCCGACCACCGCACCCGCAACCATGCACAACCGACTTCTCTATCCTCGCATTACTCAAAGACTATCTACATTTTCATAAAATTAAAAATCTAGGTACTTAATTATTTCAAGTCTATACGTTATTAATGCACATTTCCGTGTCGTTATTTAAGTTTTTCAATAGTTTTCAGGAACGAAAACAATATGACATTACAGTTATTTTGTATGAACGGCTCTTTTTTGGAACCTCTTAAACAGGTTTTTCAGGATTGAAAAGTGATTATAAGCAGGAAGCTTTCTGCGAGATTCAATGACTTTCCGTCAAACCAAGCCTGTAATTTCGAGTTATTCCGGTCTGATCCCCTAAAACTGATACCCTAGGGGATCCGTTTTATTATAAATTATTTTCTATTCCGGTCTGATCCCCCGTCAAAGAATCGGATACTCTGGCACATTTTTAGGACAGTCACCAACAAAATATTTGTACAGGTTCTATTAGATTAAAAAAAAAAGAATACGTAGTAAAGTCCCACAAACTACCAGGAGAACAGAAGTAGGAAGGAGGTATTGGAAATTGGAATCTTCAAATCAAATCTATATTATGCCTTTAAAGTAAAGTCTTACAAACTACCAGGAGAACAGAAGTAGGAAGGAGGTATTGGAAATTGGAATCTTCAAATCAAATCTATGTTATGCCTTTATTGTAAATTCGTTTGTTAGTATTTAGGGAACACTTAATCAATTTTTTATTAATACCTCCTTCCTACTTCTGTTTTCCTGGTAGTTTGTGGGACTTTACTATCTTGGTTTCCTATCTCCAACAAAAAAAGTGCATGGTACCTATTAGAAAGAAATAATATAGATTTGATTTAAAGATTCCAATACTTCCTTCCGACTTCTGTTCTTCTGGTAGTTTGTGGGATGATCGTACAATTGTAAGTTATAGAAATAAAAACTGATTATTTTTTCATTAACAACTGTTTTTCGGTTGACTGTACTTCACTTGTACTTGTGTCAAAAAGGGGATCAGAACGGAATGATAAATTACAGGGGATCAGAAAGGAATAAACAAAAGAAAAATATTGGCAGTGGATCGGTTTGGGGGATCAGACCGGAACAACTCGTAATTTCTTACTGCTGGCCTACCGGTTTTCTACCAGTCTTCTGTTTTCATACATGTCTGTCTTCTGCCCTGGCGGACCAGCTCATTCGGTTTCTTATAGTGAGCTCTTTTTGGCTTGATTTTATTACTATTTCCTTACATAAGTATCATTAAACATCAAGTTAAACCCTTATAAATTATGATATCGATATTTTGTTGCTTTCAATTTTGGATTTGGCCGTGCCTGAACTTTCCAGTTTGCGATTGATCGAACTCAGTATTCATGTAAGTCAGTTTAAGCTTCGGAAAAGCGAGAGCCTGAATGCTCAGAGTACAAACAAAGTCCATACAAAACATTTGTTTTTTAACATTTTATTATCGTTGTTGCGTACCTCCCTTTCGGCCTGGAACTATAATGGCCAGGGAACCCTGATGTGTGGATACACTCGAAAGTATTTGAAACAAGAAAAACATCAAAGTCTCTAAGTTTGATCTCTCAATCTTTACGGGATGACTTAATATTGCAGAGTCTACTATGTTGGTTGGCTGGTAGATAATGTCTTATGACATTAAGTCCGCCTATGTGCCACATGGGTATATGCCACCTGGGTAGATGCTATGGGTACCTACATGAAGTTAAAATAAATAATATTGCAATGGAAGCTGGCAACAGTGATCACACAACTTGACGTACTGGAAGTACAGTTAGTACAGTTCTTTGGATAAATGGATTAGAAAAAAAAAACATGTTGCGACGACCACAAATAACATGGGATAAGGGCAGGAAGATCATGATGGTGATGATAAACAGTTAAGGTTCTTAGTGCTTTACTGCATGAAGCTTGTCCGTTAAGGCTCTGTTTGATCAGTCACTTTGGAATGTGCTAGGATGCTATCAGCGACATACCGATATTGTAAAAAGTTTTGCCGGACAATTAAGTACCTATATTCTATCTATGATGGAAAACGATTCGGACAAATTGTGTCCATAATTGCTTCCCAATAATAACGCAAGGAAGAATATTCCCCACGTGATACCACACATAACGTGTTGTTCAGAGTCACAAGCTCCGTCATTGTGGGTACTACCCCTTCGAAACTTAAACTTTCTCCAAATTTTTTTTTTTCTTTTTTCTAGCCTACATTGTGTCCCACTTCTGAGCAAAGGCCTCCCCTTTGTCTTTCCACCAAATAATTTACGACGGAAAAATCAGCGCTCTACATTCAAATGCATATAACAAATACTTAGGAATCATGAAAAATTAGGACGTCTGGCGATTTAGTCGTAATTTAATTTTATTAAGTGGAGTAACAAATAGTGGGACATGTTGGTAGGCAATAAACGTCGGGCTGTGTTGTCGCCGGCGGTTTCGCGTCCGGGGTGTTAGACGGCGCGCCGCTATTTCGGGAAGGGTATTTGTGTCCCGCCGCCGACGCCGCGCGCCTACTCTTCACGTGCCGCTTGCAATGCAAAACTATTGTCTCACTTGCTATTATTGCAAGCTACTAGACTGCACTGTATTAAAAGAATCGGTTCTACTATTCATTTGAATTGAAGCTTTGCAATAGAGACTTACACCCGTATTTATAAACAAGTCATTACTATTACTTGAGTAAATGTCATTGTTTAAGATACGATTTTTTCTCTGTAGTTTAGTAATTCCTTAAGGTTGGAACTATCAAACGTTAGAATTCTTAGTTTTGCTTTCATTGACGTTTCTAACTTCGTTTAAATTCTTGCCCATTGCATACAAATATTTGCATAAGTAATTACTTAAGTTCAAGTAATTACTTTAACTTGACTATAAATACGGATGTTAGTCTTTAGTCGTTTGTTTCTGATGACTTCGCGCGTGAAATATTTCATGATTTCCGAACTGAAAATTGTTGTCCTAAAGAGTACCTACACATTATGCCTTTTTTTTTTTGGTGGGTGGAAAATCATCGAATGACCCCCCCCGCTCTTGGGCAGAGCGAAGGGGAGTGTCAGACTTCTACTGACTAAAAACCGAACCCATGTTCCTTCTTTGCCATTGCGCCGAGGCTACGTAATCTAGTACAAAAATCCGCGGCCCCGGCGGGCGTCGGCCCTTGCGGGCCCCTCCTTGCTGACATCTCTTTGAGGCGCGCGTGGAACACGAACGCGCCGCCGACACGGTCTGTTGCCGTCATGACGACGGCCGGACGGCGAGCTAGCCCATTACTCACCGTCCACAGGCCCGCGTCTACGGTGGCCGGAAGCCATCACGTGGCCCCCGACGCCCGGAGTGCCTTCCGCGCCTTCCGCGGCGGCTGGGACGTTGAGAGGTTCTCTCCCTCTCTCGTTCCGCCACCTCCTTCGCTAGCATCACTGCTTCGCAGAAGGAGGCGACGGCGTCCCATTCCTCCTCGCTCCGGACCATGGCTTGCACCAGGGCCGGACGCGAGAGGTCGCCGCCGCCGATCGCCGCTACGAGAACACGGCGGGGCTCCGCCCAAGCAGGGCACACCTCCACAGTGTGCTCCACCGTGTCCTCCGGTCGATCCTCGCAGTGGAAGCATCCGGGCGTTTCCTCCCGCCTGATTCGGTGCAGGTACCTCCCGAAACATCCGTGTCCGGTGAGGACCTGCGTCAGACGAAAGGTGAGGGCGCCGTGGCTCCTCTCTAGCCACTCCTCAAAGAGGGGACTTACCGCCACTATCGTGGCGTGCCCTGTACACATTATGCCTGGGAGTTCAATCAGCCTTTAGGCGAACAGCGCATGTATTGTGTAGTTTCAAACAAAACTAAAATGTCCTTTTATGTATTTAGCCTGTAAAACTCTTAATCAGAAGCTTTGAGCGAGTAAGGCCAAGCTTTCCATAACGAAAGAGCGTATTAATATGAATAAACCGAATAAAACCGCATTGATCAAATACAGGAAATAACAGTAAACTCGTAGACGTGCTATAAATATGTTTTGGTCAAAATATTCTCGGGCGATAAGAGGCACGGAAGAGCACTCGTGGCGAGCAAACAGTTGTCATATTCTGTGATAATGCTAATCAGGCTAAGAGATGCGCGCGCGTGTTCACGAGCCAGTGTCAGGTGCTGCACGCTGTACACACACTTGTTTATTTTCGTTATTTGTTATTTCGTCCGATGCAGGCTTTTTAAACAACTTTTTTATGGGTGAATAAAACAGAAGTGTCAAACAAGATAAAACCTAGGTATGGCCGGTGGATAAAAGGAACCTCGTCATTTTGAGATGCTTTCAGTTTAAGTTTAACGCACAAGCAATCAAATTGTCGTCCATTATAAGGTTTGGGTGTCAACAAAATACTGATATCTTCCCAACTGTAAAAAAAAGAGATGGATCTACACTTAAATCAGTATAATTATCAACATAATCAGCGTTGCTTAGCTGCCCCAAAATATTTGGGGTGTGTAACATAATAAACGTTCCCACCAAAGGGCATTCAACCAGAAAGAAAAGTCGCGGTTCGTGAGAACTGATGAAAGCTCTCATGAAAATATCTGTTTAGCATGTCTGAATGTGAATCTCACCATTACATCGGTAAATTGTTAGTCTAGACGTCCAGACATCCAGACCGCAGACATAATAAGTCGGCCGACAATAGCTTGTGTTCATTAAAATCACAAGAGTTTATCGAAAGTCCATTGATGTATCTGTCATTCAGATGTCGCGACTTGTTCTCAAACAAGTAAACAACTTCTTCAACGACTGACATCCAAAACATCTGCTATATTGTTTGTTACCAAACTACAACAATTGTTTGTTCGCTTCCGTCTAGCAACTAAGTTGTTGGTTCGAACGTGTAGTCATAAGCATCGTTGTAAACGGTTACCACGGTTTGAAAGCAGTTGTTGCTGGGTCCCAGGACACTGAACAATTAGTCCATAAGGGGCTCGACAGACAGGCTAGTCCGGAAGGGAGTCGCAACCGGTCTGCAACAATACTTCAGATGGACAACAATACTGTCGCTAAGGGGAAGCATGGCCTTTGCTCTCACCCCACATCACCTCACATATTGACGGTTAACAATCTATATCGAACGAAATTCTGACGTGAATCAGAACAATCAAACACAGACGACCCTCGTCAGTCCAATTATGTCAAGAGCCCGGAGATTTTATACTGTGGCTTCATATTGATATGTAACGTAACCTAATGTATTGGTCCTTCAGTATGTACTACGCACAAAGAGTTCGGTCTAGCCATGTTCACACGTGTCTTTAAATCAGATATGTATTGGTAAAAAAGAGAAACCAATATTATATCTTTGATGAAAACCCCTGAAAGTACAAGAATCTTTCACGTAAGTGAAATCTCTCTTCTTGATTGCCATGATTTTGGGACCTTTACTAGGTACTCGACGCCACCTTACTACAAATGAGACCTACAATGTTTGCACAAACTGACAATAAAATGTATCATTTGTATCAATTTACATAACATGATGAAATTATCCATTAGAAGTATATCAGTGGTTTCGATCAGAATATGTGAGTATATGAATAGCAAGGAGATGCTCATTATAGGGTGACATTACCGTCCCGCACCGTCAAAGGTGGGTAGTGTCTGTCTCACGGGGGTCCACAACAAAGAGGTTTTCGTACTCAGAATCCTTTTGGGTCATTTTCAAGGGCAACTCTTTTAATTCGGCATTTAGATGGGTACTCGCGCTTGACAGCGCATTATCTGTACTAGTAATTATGAGCGTCTAGTCCGAGATTTTATCTTTTATTTGGATTTGAAAGATGTTGGTACTTTTGCAAATTGTATAAGACTGGTTTGCTCCCTTTTGTGGGGTTCCAGTCGGTTCCGGTAATGTATTGTATTAGGTAGAGCATGTTCCCTCAAAGAGTAGTCCGCCATATTGATGATGTCATAAAAGTTCCTAACACTTATGTTAAATTACAGCATGAAACATTCAAGGAATTATTTCGACAAAAGACATCTTTTTAAAGAGGCTGAGGAGTACGTGGTCATTTATTGGTGTTTGTAAATTATTAGTATCAATGTAATGTGCGTAGATAAAGCTCGGCGAAATAATAAGGCACCCTAGAGTCTTACATCCCAAATCGACATAATATAATAATGTCATTAGCTATAATTGATTGACTACATGCTTCGATCAATAATAGTACACTACATGTCTGTAAAATTGTCGCCAGTGGAATCGTGTCATGATTGGTTTTAGAACAATATTTAAGAGCTTACAGGTCGGAATTAGGTACCTATACCTTAAAGGAAGGTTTCTTCACTGTTCAGGATTTTCATTACAAAATCGAGCGTATTTGTACATATTATCAGGTTTCTTATTTTGAGCTATGAATATTCGCATACTTCCGTATTTTAAGAAACTTATGTATTCTATGTGGGTCCCAACACTCACTCTCGCTTTAATAGAGAAGCTACGATCCAACATTTAAGAGGTAGCCCTAGTGTTAGGCTGCTTGACTCTGACTGCGATGTCTGACACATTGGAGACATCCCCCTGTTAAAAGCGACAGATAATCTCATCTATCACCCTGTTGTTTCTATTAAGTTGTATCCTTAGCAGTGCGACTATCCTTCTTAATCACTAATTATCATCGAGCGCCGCAATACTAAATTAACTTTACCGGCACCCAGGATAACAATGTACAAAAATAGCCCAGAATACCGAAGTATACAAGTAGGTACCTATATAATAAATTACCTGAAACTATACGGTCCACAAAAACACTATGTGCATTTAAAGCCAGGTTAAAGGCATTGCTCTTAGTTAAGTGTTACTATAGCATCCAAGAATTTCAAATGTTAAAATGGAGTGTTAGAAATATATAATTAAGTAAAATTTTAATAAATATTCTTATTTTGGTATGGTTATTTTTGTATAAAGCTAGATATAAGCTTTATAATGTTTTAATTGTATAATTTTGAAAGTTCCTAATTTACGTTATAAGATTTATGCTGCAATATTGTTAGTTTTTAAGTTATTTTGCTGCGCCCTAACAGGGTCATGTACTCAGTAGTTCTAAGCCTAGCGTGTAACTATGTTGTGTACATTGTGCATTGAATAAATAAATAAATAATACAAGAACTGCTCTTTGGTCTCCGCTACTGCTGAGCATGAGTTCTTGGGTTCGAATCCCACGTCAGGATTTGTGCCCGGTTGGGGGCAATAGGCTCGCCTCCTATAACAAATACTTAAACATAACTGGCTAAATGAGGGTGTACTGAAAGAACACCTCTGCCTAACATAACATGAAATAATTATATGTCCTAAGTTCCTAAAACGTACTTTATTCACGTTCTGCTTACTTCATTTGGAAAAATAGAATAGAATTTCATTTTGTAAATCTAACCCTTAGTTGATAACAGGTACAATATTAAGTTATAGATGAAAGCAGTACTCACGATGCGTTTGCCTCTGGAATGATGTCGTCAGCCACAACATATATCATGGCTCCGGCGGCGAATGCCAGCGCATACGGGAGGGCCGGCTGGGCTGCAGCCACGGCCACGGCGCCTAGCACGCCGAATACTGGCTCCACCATGCCAGACAGCTGGCCGTACCTGGGGGACAAATAGAATAATTAGGAAATATAATATTTGCTGAGTATATTGTATGAAAATGTCGTGAGGAAAGTTTTCAGCATGAATGTGGAGTAACATAACAGTAGAGGGTGACCAAAGAAACGATGGACGGACTGTCTAAAGGATGATATTGTAAGGAAGGAGGTTCTTGATGAGATGACGATGATGGCAAGAGAATGAGATAATATTGGCTGAAGTCTCGATTTCCAGAAATGAGCGGAGACATGCAAGATTCGCGAAGACATGTGTTGTACCCAAATAACAAAACGCGCACGTGTTTTAACGCTCCACTTGTCTCCGCTTTCATGAAACAGGGACCTAATTCTACAAGGTATAATCTTGGTACACTTACTAAATACTAGGACAGTGAGTAGGACAGTATGTATATTCAGCGAAGGCAAAGTGTTTCAAAGTTTCAAATCGGCACAGAAATTAGCAGAATATGCTTAATTTTAGAAAATAATGGTAACATTCTAGAAAGATATTTTTAAAAGCCCTCATTGTTACTTAACAAACATAAATATGAATGTTCTTGAAAGTAAATGACCGCAACCTAAGAAGGCATTACTGTTTTATTTTTTTCATCCTCTATAGATTGTCTTCGGTCTACTAAATGTCATGATAGGTTACGGCTGAAAGCCTAGGCCTAGTTCTAACTGTTCTAAAGTGGGTGTAGCGAGTTAGAACCATCCCTAACATTAGGGCGGGTCCGACTCGTTTGACATGACAACAGGAAATGAAAGCCCACGATGCGCGAAGCGGGGCACTGTCATCTAGGTACTCAACTTAGGAAAACGGATTGTTATACGGGCGCGTTCTAAGAATCAGGCTTATACTGGACGTACCTTTCTGTTTGTTTTGGTATAAGGCAAGACTACTTGGTAGGGACTTTATTAAACACTAGCTGATGCCCGCGGCTTCATTCGCCTGGATGTCTGTCAAATTATATACTAAAACCTTTCTCGAGAACCATTCTATCCATTGGTGAAAACACCATGAAAATAGGTGCAGTAGTTTTTGAGTTTATCACGAACAGACAGACAGACAGACGCGGCGGAGGACTTTTTTTTAAGTACATCCTAATCTCTTTCCCTAATTTTCCTTACTTAGTACAAAATAACATGTTTCTATACCCATAGTGATTGAGGCTATTCGTTATCTGTTAGTGAATTTAGGATTTCAATTCAACTGCGATTTGAACGTAAAACATACAATGCGCTCTAGTATTGTACATTGTACACTATCGAAACAAAGACGATATCGATAAACATGGTCCATTTATTCAATATTTAAAATCGGGTTGGAATCTGCTACGCTTTGCTCTATCTTAAGCATTCTTTCGACGCTTAGATTGTAAGCTCTCGTTTCAACTTTCACAACATCCTGTCGGCGCTTCTCACACCGTGCATTCTTTTATAATATCAATTAATTCGTTTTTAAAAGAAACATATATGTTACGCTAAAGCCGTCTGAAATATTTGTCTGAATATCTGTATAGCAACTACATAGGTACTTAAAATATGGTATCTCGAAACCCCTTGTTTGGAAACTTTCGGTTTAAAGACATTTATTTCTCAAAGAACAATATTATACAGTTCACCTAAAGAGAAACTTAACTAAATTTACAATAGGTAGGTTTACATTAGGTACGCCAGGGACTGAAAGCGGTTACGGTTAAAGGTTAAGATACCTCAAAAATATACCGGTACCGGGTTAAAATAAAGGTTGAGCTATACCGGTAGGTACCTTTATAAATAAAGATTGGGCTAAACCGTTATTTAACCCTTATACGATTTCGGTACCGAAATACATGCCGCGGCGCGCGTGTGTGCGGTGGAAGACGTTAGAACTTGCGTATGTAGTTAATATAATAATGTGCAACAATCGGCAAGTGAACGACAGACAGATTGGCGAGGCGGTGCGTCAAAGCAAACCCCTATTTATTAAGGTTTAGGTACCGCTACCGATATATTTATAACGGTTATGGTACTTCTACCGAAATATACCGGTATGCATTTCCAGCGTCAAAATTCCACTACCGGAAAAAATAACGGTATCGAAATATTTCGGTAACCCGTAATTAACGGTATGACGTCATACCGAAATTTAAAGGTACCGTAATTTTTGGGTAATTCAGTCCCTGGGTACGACGTTCAAGCCATCCAAGAGACCGAACAGTAAACACCAAGGTTCATCTATGATGAAACGAAATACAATTTAAAACAGTTGACGCAAAACAACAGTTATGTTAACAAGATTAAACATAATTCACTTACTTAGATCAAGTAACTGGTAAATTAAAAAATAACATATTTGAAGGTACAGAAATCTAAGTTCATAGTAAGAAAAAACAAAATATGAGGGTAAGCGATCACAATTTACAAAACAAACAAGTCCAGCTGCCAATCACCAACCAAGCAAACATGGAAATGAACGTAAAGTGCTAGATGTGACAAAATATGGCATCACACAATTTTTATATATTTTTATAACTTTAATGTTGAAAGCGCCTTTATTCTTTCATCTTCTACGTATTATAGTCTTTTCTGAAGTATGTAAGGGTGGACTCTAACCGAATGCAGCTGAATAGAGAGACTGCCTATCTGACCTCCACAACCCAGTTAGTACACACACACACACACATGTAACATGAAGCACCTTTGATTATGGTTTTCATAAATGAATGCCTATAAAATCTATTGAAAACTATGGGCAAAGATGCCTTTCTAAGGAATTTCAATCTATTAAAAAGTTTAGGCCGTTAGGCGGTCGTGTCAGTATGGTCCGGTTTCTGAATGAAGAGCTTTTAATAGCTTCGATTATTGAAATCATACTGACAATACGTATGGGCCCAATTTAACTTATCACAAACAGAAAACATAATAAATCAGAACTGATTTAGAAAAACTTAATCACGTACCTAGCCGTAGCTACTTACAGCTACGTGGTTACCTCCTGAAACAAGCATTCAACTACGGACATTTACCTGCTGGTCAGTAATAGCAGAAATGAATAGAAAGTTCCGTTGGTTTTAAACTTTAACTATGGTGGCGACTATCCTTATTATCGGTTTAAGTCTATGAATGAAATTTCCGCAAAAAACTTTAAAATCAACCTAAAACTTGAATACAGACCAATTTTCGAGAATTTGACTTGGTTTCATTGACATTAGGTAATAGCAAATTAACCGGAGTAGTGAATACACCTACATACATAGGTTCATGAACAAGCATGTAAAACTTTCAGGATGAAAGCTTTGTGGTTTCTGCTAAGCATAACTCTGACTCAAGTAGGAACTTAACAAACTATACTTCATCGCAATGTATTGAAACCTCGTATCTAGGGAGCCGGAACTTCAAAAGGGCCGTATTCAAAATACTGATCACGACGTCATGTATCAGTATGTTGTTAATTTTCACGTGTGCGGGCCGGGCCGGGGGGTGGAGGGGTAGAGGCAAGCGCGCGGTGCGATGCCGAAAGAGGCCGCTAACGAATTGTTTTGGTGAAAGTGCGGGCCAGTGCCGCGACCACATTCCGACGAACTGGTCGAGGAGCCGCTGCTGTGGGAAACGCCGCCAGGGCCACCCCACACGACGACCAGCCTATATCTGCCTGCCGAGTGCCAGCGCTGCCCACCAACCAACCGCCGACCGGCAGCGCCGATACCCGGATACGCCCTTCGGTTTCAGATCAGACTCTACTACGCTTTTAAGAACCGCCTAGATATTGAGCGCTATCCGGAACTGTTGGCTCATGAATTTAGAACTTTAGCAGAAAACCGTTCGCCACTGAATAGAAAGTCGCTCAAAAAAGAAATGCTTGAACATTTGAAAGTTCGGCTGGTTGTGTAAGGATATGATAACACGCACATAGGGAAGTTTAATTTGCATTATTATAGATAACAAGTAGTGTAGCGGCAATACTAGGCGGAATGCGAGGGGGAAACGAGTTTGATGGAGGAATATTGAGGTGCGGGGCGAGTGCCGGGCGGTGAGCGCGCTGCGGCGGCGCGGCGGGTGCGCGACGTGATGTTATGTTATCGCATGCATTATTCAGCGGGTGGCGAAAGCGGCAATTTGCGACAATATCCACTGATTCGCAGAATCGCCGACTGTTGAGCCGCCGACGAGCCATAAAACAGGATACCCGTCACTCAATAACTACGTTGAATTTAAATAAAAGCTTACGAATAAAAGATACATTGTAATTTTTTTTGGAAATTGTCCATTGTTTATAATGGGACTTGGCAGGGAATTTTTGGTGGCGTGGGTAAAATATTGCTTTTACATAATAACTTTTTGAACATTATATTAATACAGGGTGAAGACAGAATGTTTATGAAAATCGTTTCAGAAAGTCTAGGAGTCATTTATATTAGGTAGAGTAGGTGGGCTTCGAAGACAGGTATGTTATGTGTGAGCATCTACCTAACTATGAATAAAACATTTTACATTCATGCCAATGCAATGGGATGGAAAACATGAAGTATTCAGTGAACTGCTGATAGACTACTAGCGTGTTAACGAAGCCTTGGCTACTTGCTTTTGATTGCTGCTGTTACTAATACAGGCGAGGACTGTTGTGACTTGTGGATATCTGTATTCATAAAGGTATCTTACTGCATGTGTGGAATGCAGAGGTTATAAAAGTAACCATCATCGCATTGAACGATGTAAGGCCACATTAGTCATAGTGTGTGGGTACGATGTCATCGTTAAAGTTAAGAGTGGTGTTGGTCGTATTCAGGAAGGTGTTCGAGAAGATTAGGCGCGGCAACAACGCAATATGCGGCCGACAAACCGGCCTCGATTGCGCAGGACAGCGCCACCAAGGCTGGCAGCGCCTTCCGCGACGACTTCTTCGGGGCCCGCGCGGCGGCGGCGGCGGCTGTAGCGGCGTCGCTCTCTCGATTTAATTATTTAACTGTGAAGGCCGATCGCCCGAGGCGGGCAGCGGGCGGTGCGCTGCGACTGGTCGGACGGGTGCGGTCCGGAAGAACGCGCAGACAGCGCGCCGCCGCCGCCGCCCGCTTGCCGCGCAGCGCACCAGACTCCGCGGCACCGCAGCGACACATCGCACACCGAGCACACGCAACACTCAAATTTCGAAATAGACGACTTTCTCGGGTCCAGTTAGCAATGACCATCTGACCAAATAGCGTCGCTTGCGCCGAGAGCGGCCTCCAGACACGCGGACGCGGCCGCGCGCCGCCGCCGCCGAGCAACCGCCGTCCACCGCGCTGGCCGAGCAGTCGCCATCGCCACCATACTTACGAAAACTTTCGATATGTAATCGGTGTAACAATTTGAATATTTGTAAATCGATTTCAAATCGATTGCAAACACTGACGTAGATAAAGAATAACAGTCTCTCTCAATGTCTCAACACTAACAAATGAGTCTAAATAAGAAAAAACTTAAGTAAGCCATTAAGAGTGAATTGATTAGGTTTTCTAACGGATGAGGCACCTACCTACATGGTGCGTAAGCATGATGTTTGCTACGTCACTGTGACTCATATGCGCATGCGGTGAGAAATGTTGACTAGACGCATTGTCTACTACAATGGATCACTACACTGGTTGGACTTATTATATCATGTCGCAAAAAATTGCGTCAAGTTGCTTTGACAAAACGACAAGAATTTGTTTAATAATAGCCGTAAAAACCTACTTGTACCAAGTCACATTGTGTCTCAGTGTTAAGAGACTGTATTGTATTGAACTGAATATGCCAGGCTCATTTGGTTAGGCTTCATGGTCAATGTCGGTCAGACGAATAAGTCACGAATGGTCATCGTTTTCCAAAAGTGTTGAGTGACGGGCGCATCCCTCGTTAGGAAAGATTCCTCTCAAAGTATAAATGTTCAACCTTTCACTGAATACATCTAGCATAATTTGGCTCTATTATAAACGGCTACCTCTGAAAAGCTAAGGTAAGGCCGTTTCTTCGACAATTTTAACTACAAACTGCCTAGCTATACTAAAAATTTGGCATCTATTTATTGACATGACCGACGATATCCAGAATCAAAATGGCAACGGCAATGCAGTATGCAGTCGTTGCCGCTGCTACTTAATGACTAGATTGCATTATTATATATGATCATCATCATTGACAAGTAAACTTTGTGATAGGAAAACATCCGAATACTTTCGCAAAATAATTCAGATCAAACCATAAACATAGCACAAATCAATCGTATCTCCGAATTCTCAAGTGATGCACCATCAATTTCCACAACGTAGATCGTTCAAAATGTCAATACCGATTTCGAAAGGTGCCTAACATATGTTTCGTATATACGAAACGGTGGCAAATGCGATCCCGTATCGGGCATGCGAGTTGGCCAGAGCACTTCTTGCTCAGGCCGCATTCCTTGCCCCTTGAATTCCGCACCGCAGACCCTATCGTACACGTCTTTACGTATGCTGTACTCACATCAATTTTAACATGAGACTTTCTTTGAAATTTGTTTGGACGTATTTCTGTTTACTATTGACATACTATGTCATGAAGGGGTATGATAGAAATTCTGACAAACATACCTACGCTGAAATTCAGTTATTTCTTGATAACCGTATCAAGTCTAGAACTTAGCGTCGTAGCCATGTCTAAGGCAGAACTTCCTAATACTGAATGTTTCATGAAAACTCTGACTGAAAACGGAAAGCTTAGGTCTCGTCGTTCTTGCGGACAATAGACAAGACTTATGGAGGTGATGTTAATGATCACGAAAAATTGATAAGCGCACAATCTTTGAAGGAACAGCCACGAATATTTCAAGTTCTTGTGTGTGGCGAGGTAAAAAGAGTTTAAGAGTAGCTTTCGCGGTGGTTATAAATAATATGTTGGTCAATCAGCGAAATGGTGTGGAAATGGTAGTGAAGCTACTTTAATGCAGTCTCTTTTCACTCGCAGTGACTGAACGAAACAGGAATCGTTCAGTCACTGTGAGAGACGACAAAGTTACGACTTACTAAAATTTTCTAAATAACTTACTAAAGCCATTAAGTTATTTAATTTTAGATTGCGGTAAAGGAGGACTTTACACAGCGTCTTCATACTAGCAGCTAACATGCTTAGCTACTCGGTTTAGTTAGATGTAGGTAATTAGCAGCCAAGAATTCTATAAATTGCGGTGTAATTGCGTTTCATCGAGTAAATGCTTAGTTGTAAAAACGCATGATCGTTTAATTTTCTGCGGTCGCGTGCAACTTGTGTTAAGCTGAGCTTACACGAGCAAACATGAATTGCTGAATCCTATGGGGAAAATTGCTCAGATAGCAGTAATGGCATAATATAAAGCATTGCGATGTCAAGATGTTGCAATTGTTGCTAAAGATAGATAGTGAAGCAATCTAGTGTGTTTCCTAAATAGTATTCATAAATACAATCAACCTCTCTGAAAGCGGCGCCAGTGACTGAAAAGTTGGGTGGTAATCGGTTAACGTGGTATGGACATGTGATGCGGAGTAATGATGAAAATTTTGAGTATGAATGTAGATATCAGTAAGAGTAGAGAAAGACAAAAGAAACTATGGATGAACGGTGTGAAGGATAATGTGGCTAGAAAGAAGGTGACGAACGCCGACCACAAATAAATTGGGATATGGATAGGATAATGATGAATCAGCCAACAATGTCCCCACTGCTCCCTCTCTGTGAGCGTGAACGATTAACACGCGGGCTCAGTGAAGGGATGTCACATGTCTCTGAATTTTAGTTTCTAGAACTTGCAATATCCTAAACGGCAAGCACTTGATAGCTTTCATCGTAGCTACTGCCATGTTACCGGACTATAATAGTAGCAAAAATTAACCTAAGCTTAGCTTTAAGGTTGGGGTACACGGCACGAGCGGCCGGGCGGGGTCGTCGCTCGGCGCACATTCCCGGCCTACTCCGCGGCCAGGATTCCCACTCGAGCACATTCTTACCGCCACTGCCAGCTAAGGAGCTACGAAGTAGCCACACGGGAGCCCGACTTTTTCCGCATTTTGGATATGCTAGTTTTAGCAGTTAAGAAGGCGGTTGCTGACATCTAATTTCAGTGTTTTGAATTGAGAATTTTGTCTTGTACGGGAAAGTAGAATCTATTTCAGTATGCCTTCGGTTTTTGACACCATCAGAATTAATGTCAATGTGGCAATCGTTATTGTTACGCAAATTTCCGTTTCTAATACGGGTTCAAATACAAACACTAGCTGATGCCCGCGGTTTGGCCCGCGTGGATGTCGGAAAATTATATACTAAAACCTTCCTGGAAAACCACTCTATCCATTAGCGAAAATTGGTGCAGTCGTTTTTGAGTTTAACGCGAACAGACAAACAGACAGACGCGGCGGAGGACTTTGTTTTATAATATGTAGTGATAGTGATTGTTTCTCTTTATTTATAAAAGGCATGTGATAAAAAGAGCAGAAACATCATGTTTGAAAAGGTAGCTTGTCATAAAAGTAACGTAGCTTTCTTGAGCATACGGCGAATTCGTTTCCGCGTTCCTCAATAAAAGTTTTTTAGCATTCTTTAAAGGCATAACGATTATGTACCGCGTTATTTCATAAGTTTGTTAGCATTCTTCTAAGGCATATCCATTACCGTGTTTCGTAGCTCGTTAGTCGCGGGCTGTGCACCGGCCAAGCGGCGCCAGCGCAGCGGTTCCGAGAACACGACGGAATGCGACTATTTACAACTTTTACCTATTTGGTAACGTTTACAATGCGTGCACGTACCACAATGCCTAAGTAACCTTTTGCTCTGACAATTTAAACTTATTTAGAGTGTGCTCGTTCATGACGGACGCATATTTTAACGAATCTCGCAGCAATACATTATTATATCTTTCGCGGAAACTGGAATACGAATTTTCGGAAATGTGAACAGGGACTTTGGATCGACAGGATTTCTCTTTGGGAATTTGCAAAACCAAATCGAAAACCTCAGAGAATTGGAGAAAATACCGCAGATCATGTAGAATCTGCTTAAGTGTGCAAGTAATACACGTTGTCGGAGGGACATCAGAAATCTCGGCGTGTAGTCGCGTTGGTCGGGCCGGCAACAGTCGCTAAATGAATTAGCCTGAACAGGAATGGGGTCGTCCAGTCTGGTTGCGTTGGCATCCGGCCTAACGACGAGCGGGCGCATTCTCTAACCGCGCGCCGTGCTCTAACTGCCGCCCGGCAAACTTGCTGCCACCATGTGAACCCTATTCTACCAACCAGTACGTGGAATGTTGTCAAACATTCACATATTATTACTTCGACAATTTGCTAAGTGACCTCTGGGAACACAAATGGAGGTTATAACGAGACGTATGAAACATGACAGTGAATAAGAAAGCGTTATCAGAATGATGTTCTTTTTGTAAAACTGAAATGTTCTTGCATTAACATAAATATGCAAATCGCGTCTAGACAATTTGAAAGTCTTCTCTTTGTTGAAATGCCGTATTTGTGGTACGTCGCTCATGTTAAACTTTTCTTTCTAAGGGATGAGAGCATTGACCTTGCAGATCACGAGTTGGACATTTATTTGCTAGTTTGCTTACCAGAATGCCCTCCATACGGAGAAGCCGGCGGCTTGCAGCGGCAAGCTGACAGCCAGCCCCTCAGGGAAGTTCTGGATGCCGATGCCTATCGCCAGATTTCTGTGGACAAACAAAATAACGTAATTTAGTCAACAATTCTAAGTAAGGAAGTTTGGTAAGTTTCGCATTTCTCTTTAATGAAAACATTTGAAATATTCGTCTGATATGCTCATTTTAGTATCAATTCGTAAGTATTCCACCCATAAATACATAGAAAACTGTGATGACACCATTAAAAGGCGAAGTTTGACGTTTTCAAGGGAGAAATCGTTGAAGATTGCAAAAATGTTTCGAGAAATAAAGCGGCGACCTTGTCTAAATGTGATTATTTTATTGTTTTTTCCTTAGAATCAATGATTCAAAATGTTTGGACACTGGTGAATGATTGATATCACATTATGAATCAATTGAACCACGTAAGTGATTGATTTTTCAATAGCTACCTAATTCATTGTATTCAATGGCCACTATGAATTTTACGGACATATTCCAGAAACTGCATAAAAAATCCGTGTGTGTTTTAGTAACAAGTTATGAAGTAAACGCAGTACGAATACAGAATGAGATCATAATCATAGGAATATAAAATGTGTGGCACGTTAACATGAAGCTGCATGTATATCGTAACAAATAGAAGCAATAGCGGATATGTGCTGACACTGGCACATTCCTCGGCGCCGCGTCCCCCCTGCACCTGCCAGCCTGCCACCCTGGCCGCGAACCGCTCTAGGAATGCGACTAACTGTACTCCACAGCCTCGGTCACCGTTAAACTCAACTGTTCCCGCGATGCAGCTAAAACTTAACTCTCGTCATGTAATACGTAATGACGTAATAATATGCTATTCGCTGATTTCGATCGACTTACTTTAAGCGACCGTTAACTATGTCGGAGTACCAATCAAAGGTTCCTTTGTACTCGCTAACGTAACTGTATTACAGATTTACAGTCCGTATTTCAGACTGCCTCGTCTGAATGACGACATAAGGAAAATCTATTTCTGCGGATCGATTTCAGCCGAATCGTTAAGTAGGCTTAGCTTATACCTATGTGGAAACCTATGTTAAGGAAAATATATGATACTTAAATGCTTAATGTGATGTATTTAATATAGATATTTAAAAGTTACCTGTTAGAGTTACGTACTTCTAGTGCGCTTACGTAAGAAAGAGAAGGCAACAAAACTCTTCATTTAATATGACTTTAACGGGACACATTGAAGTACCATGACAACTAAAAGTACTAATAGCGACGTAAACGGAAGCCTCGGGAATTCCTGTTAAAATGGTTAAGTTAATAAACATGCATGGCGGCGCGAGCCTTTGAGCTCGGTGAAAGCTGCGGCGCGCGACACCGCACACGGCACACCGCTCATCATACGAGTTTAAACCTCCATTGGTACCAACAAGGATAGCTGTACTTCAATACAACGTGTTTGTTATACAGATACATTTGGAATTTGTTTGAGAAACTATAAGCTTATTTATTTTCTAGCGCCTTTGGGTTAAAAATGACCAGATTTCGGTAATTATGACTCGTGCACAAAAATAATGAAGCCCAAAGCTAACTTAAGGTGGAACAGTACCAGAATCGGGAATTTCATACGATAGGACAATGGTATATTAAAAGAATGTCTTCAGACTCCATCAGCTATGATACCATCCCAATAAAATTGTAGTTTGGGAAAATTCTCATGGATCCCCAAGCGGAGGTTCACCTGGGGCGTGTGGAGGGTTTTGTCGCTCTTAAACCGACTAAAAACATAGGTACTTTTCCTACTACTACCATGTGTCAAAGGCCCGGGACATGCAAGTACATTCGTGGGTACAGCCGGGATTTCATGCGGTATGATCACCTAGTTATTCCTTGACTAAGCTGAGGTCGGTATTCAGTTTGACCGGATGCAGCTGAATACAAGAAGAAGCATCACGATTGTACATGGAGCTTGACTATCTAACAAATAATGACTGGAGATCCAATATGGTCTCTAGAGACAAACGCATTCACTTGGCACTCTCTAGCACCAGCTTGCAAGCTCTGTATATTTGCCATCATAAGGTTGAACCGACTTCTTCCGTTTAGGTTATTTCACTAAAGAAATGATCCAAAGACAAAGTTGGAAAATCTAGTGGTATTTTATCCTTATTCACCGTTGTTCTCGACTTTTTACAAGGGCTTACCTATCGTCAGATTTATAAATATTTTGGGACACATACTAGAAGGAGTTTCATCTAAATAACAGCCCTACTTCAGGTTTGTGTCTGTGAATTAAAATATTCCGGGATGCATTGCAAGAACTATATTGCACTTCATGAAATCTAACACAGGTCCACTCAAAGATAAAACATGAAGATTACACATAATGTTTGTACTCCTAAAAACTCTGGGTGAGGCTGCGGGCTGCGGGCTGTTCGAAAGAGATACTGCGGCCTCGGACACAAAGGGCTAAGAAGGAACATGGGTGGTTTTTAGTCAGTAGAAGTCTGACACTCCCTACCGGACAGAGCGTCCAGAGCGGGTGGAGTGGTGTACCACACTCCAAAAAAAAAAGTCTTGCACGGGGGAGCATGGAGATTGGTACAAACAAAGAGATGCCTCTATCTAGCGTGGGTAATTTAGGGTATTTTTTAGGTAGGGCCGCTCGCAGTTCCATTCGATAAGGTTGCAAGACAAGCAGCCTAGCCGGACTTTAGTGGCTGTGCACGATAATAATGATGATGAAGTCCAACATTAAACATTTCAGTAGTGTTTTGTAAAGTTAATGTTTGATGAGCAAAACCTTCCCTTACTGTATTTCAGTCAATCTGGTTTTCGGTTGTGGGGGGTAAAGGGGGTTTTTATCCACTCGGATATGCCAATCCCATCAGTTGTGTATGTAAATTTGATCATTTTTGGTTGATTTTGAACAGTCAAAATCAAATCAAAATCAAAACATTTATTTCAAGTAGGCCAGTTACAGGCACTTTTGAATAGTCGAACAAAACTAACTGCGGCACTCAGAGATATCCAACGATCACTCAGCAAAGGCCTGACAAACTTTTGTATGACAAAACTGCCAAAACCTTTACCAAGCGACGGCCCAAGTAACCACTGAAGCTCTCCGAGTGCGGCAGTAAACAGTTCATCCCATACAGTTATTCATATTTCAGGATTCACGGGTAGGTTGGATACTTGATTGGTTTTCATTTCGCACTTCATTATTCAAAACTGATATGGGTTAGCTGTTGATCATGTCAAAGTATGGTGAAACTCTTAGTAAACTGATGTGTAGGTATGTAACATAAGCTCTAGTCTCTTTTGGATTACTGAAGCCGATAAGCGACAAATGTATTCTGGTGTTTAGATGTATAAATATTACACATAGACAATCTTGAAAAAAAAAACCGTTGATTTACGCCGACTACTTATGAGGCTTCGTCTACGATTTACCAACGACTAACTGGTAGTAGTTAATTGTAAATTCAAATTGGCTTTGTGCCGTCGATCGGTTGTTGCGCTCGACTGTTCGCCATACGGAGGTATGTAAAATAAAAGTTATAACTTATGCAGTGGCGGCAGAAAAAAGTCATCTTACGCTTCATCGCTTCAACTGTTTACTGTGTCACGGAAACGGTTGCGGTGCGCGGCCTATTATGTCAACCAATACCTATAGAATTTTATAAGTGAATGGAGTAACGCTGACTCCGGATACATCCGAATTCCAATTACATCACAGACGGGTCCATTTCACTTTCCGACCTACCCGGAAGTGAATTCCTAAGCACGAGCATACGGCGCGGCCGAATTTTCAGCGAAACAATCGAAACTGGACTCTATGTGTGTAATCATAGAGTTCTCACAGTGAGCCGACGCAGAAAGTCTTCGAGGCACGCACGAAACGACGAAGCGGATGTGAACGTTAGCAGACGTCGCTCCAAAAGTGACTCAGTTGTGTTGCACTAGAGTGCAAATTGTGATGATGGTGAGAGCGACAGTCGCGAAAGTAGTGGCAACTTTCACGGCACGATGGGGGCGCATGAGGCGGCTGCGCGGGGCCCTGCCGACGGCCCATTGACGACACCGTGACCTACATACCGCAGCTCCATTCATACCGTGGCCTCGCCAGCGCCGCGCACGCACAGGACTCTAGCCCGCACACTTGACGCTGTTACGGCGACACCGGAATTTCCATCGGCCACTTACACAACCCGTGTCAGCCGCTGTCGCAATCGGACCTACGCACTGGGCTGAGGGCGCACCACCAGCACCACACTTGTTCAATTAGAGCCTCCAATAATGTGTTCAATCGATCGAATATTCTCAACAAAATAAAACTAGTCGGACATGTAAATATAACATTAGGTAATAGCTATTAAAATACCAATTAGCTAGACCGTATAATGATAATTACATAATGTTGGTTCAGTGTGAAACTGAAACATCTGGCGAGAAGCGATCATCTATCGAGAGGTACCTAACGAGGCGACAGCGACAGTCTGTGTATTAGTAAAGGATTAACGTGAGAAGTCAATATCTTATCTCTCACGTCCTAATTTTGTCCAATTTATGTACGAAATTCGCACGTTTTATAATACATGGCTCTTAATTATGCAAAGTTGACCTAGCAGCTATATCATACCTTCTCAAAACCACAATAATCCTAAAAGATAATGTGCAATTGCAGACTGTTCAATTGAAAGCATTCATCTCATTGCTCGATATTATTTATCAAGGGATGCAATGATGCATGTCTCCCACTTGGGAAGGAAAGAGGCCGTTACTTATCGCAATTACCAGCTTGGATTACATGGCATGACAGACAAAAATGAAACGAAACGAAAAAGTTGAGATGTTTGCAAATCATCCATAACGACTGTATCTAGTAGCGTTTCTAGACACCTAATCTAGATTTTTAGATTTCTTGCAAAAGCTCTCAAATAACAAAAGCATCCGTGCTAATGGATAATGTAAGCAACTAGGTTAGCTTGTAAGACACGAAATATTCTGATTTAAAATAATATTATGATGTATCTAGTCAACCTTGGGAAGTGGCAATGAGAGAATTGTCGACGAGTCTTTACTGTACCTAGCGAATATAAGGTGGTAGATGAATTAGCAATACGAGGTGGTTGCGCTAGGTATCGCAGCGAGCGGGGCACAGGCGGGGGGGCAGGGGCCGCAGGCGGAGGGGGGGAGGGGGGCGCGTGGCTGCCAGACAGCGGGGCTCCGCATGGGAGGCTAGCACCAGCCTCTTGCATCGCTCGCTGCTCACCGTCGCGACAGCTTCACGCGAACACTGCTCCACTTTGATTAAAATTGCATATTAAGCCACGTTTACACGACACTTTAGCGACGAACGTGTTAACTAGCTTGTGAAAACATTCCGTTGATCTGGTCGAATTGAATACTCTTGCACACTATGCACAGCATAGCAACGTGACCAACTTTAATTTGAGTGCTAATGCAAACATGAAGCCAGACCTCCTACAAACATTGTAGGAATCAAAGAAACCAACTCTATACTATTACTGAGTTAACAAAGACATGTTCCAAAGATCCAAAAGCAGCAGCATTTAGGCTAAATACCTACAAAGTAAAGTCAAGTCAGTCTATGTATGCCTTTGTTACCGTATTACATGCTTTGAATATCAAACAAAGAAAATAAATATTGAAATTGGGTAATTAAGATTAATCACATGAAAAATTCTATAGCAAGTCTGCACGAGGAAGGAATTTTGTAAAAACAGACGTTTACTATTTATATTATAGCTTGGCGCCATCGACTGCTTGCATAAACAAATAGTGTGCGATTGTAACCCAATGTAGATCACTGAAACGCGTCTTGAATACAATCGTTATTCAAACAATCCTAATCGGAAACATTCAGTGCATTTGAATGGTGAAGATAGTTCCATCGAATATTATGATTCTATTCATAAACTTATGCAAATACAATTTCTAATCGGTCGAAGATGAAAATAAATGAATGGGCCGCGCACTTTATTTGTGAATGGTAGCCATTACGTAGGTATGTTGAAGAGAGAGCATTCGCTTCGATCGTATTATTCATAGTCAGAAAAAGCATTAAACACTGAGAAGGGTGTGGGGAGTGCAAGCCCACACTCTAACTGCCTTGTGTACACACAGTGGGCGAAGGCGGGCGGACTGGAGGACTCACAACAATTGATCTGCAATCATCACTTAAATATCAACACTTGACTACGACCTTTTTAGTAACACAACACTAAATGTAAAACCAGTACCTCAATCAGAAGCAAATTCTAATAACCCTCCTTTTGGGCTTCGCCGCAGTCGGGTAAAAACGATAACAAAGAATATTAACCTGAATATTTAAGACTCAAACCATACATATGTGTACATGCATGTTGTAACAAACACTCATGAACATTCCGAGTGATACCAAACTTGCCTACTTAAACATACTATTTCCATATGAAGATATGTATGGAATGATTGGAATGTAATATCTATTGAATGAGAGAGCAATTAATAATCAACATTGGAAAGCGTAAAAGATTACACGAGAGCCGACGAATTCCTTTGCAGCGCGCGTTCGGTTGCGGCGTTCATCAATAGCAGGACATTAACCAACTTCACCGCGGGACAGATGAGAAGCATCAATAACGACAAACCGATTGCCAAACAAAATTTACACCGCATTCAGATTACTAACAGTAAAAAGGCATCATTAAAATGACTAATCAAACGATCGACGCTCAAGAATCTAGTAAATGTTAATTATACGTCGGAATTTATTGAAATTATTCGATATAAAATTAATTCTTGTTGTGATATTTAGTAAAAGAGAGGTTTGGGTCGACTTTGGAGAAGTGGAAGGCTCCCACGGACCGGTCGAGGTAAGTGGTCCATCAACCTCTGCGGTGCTTGGCAGTCGCCGATCGCTCCGCTCCCGCTGCCGCCGCCGCCGGTGACTGGGCCCGCATCGCCAGCCCGTCAGACGCCCTTCACTACATGCGCACAGTGCACACTTCTAACTAACTCATTAGGAATAACGACAAGCGCAGCATATTGCATGAATTGATGTACAAAAGTCTTGAGTAACTGTTCATTGCAACGAATTATTATCATCAGGCGCATCTCGGTTCTTAGATATTTTCTTGGAAAATAACTTGATGATGCGACATAAACATACATAGGGACTACTGTCAAAAGAGAGTCTCTTTAACAACAGGACTACACCGTTTCTGAAGTGTTAACATGAGCTTTTATGACATCTTCGTCTAACTTGCTCCTTCAACAGGTAATGATGAATTGCTAGGTGCCAATTAAACATGAGACACTCCGATAGGTTACAATACTTGTCTTGCCTATCATAGTTGATTTTCGTCACGACTCTTTATAGTCAGTATAATAATGGTCCAGAACAGGGTTCAAGTTCGAAAGAGGATGTGTTCCGTTTAAGATGAGACAGTTAAACCCTAAGCTGTTTATGAAAAGGATCAGAACAGATCATCAGAAACAGGTGTAGCCCCAAATAAATAGGTCGTCAAATGAAAAGTGACTGGAGTGATTACAACCAATTTCTATAAGGTCGGAATAAGCTGACAAAGGTGATGTCACAATTTCAAGTAAACAACGTTGATTGGGATTACAGGAACAAACTAGACAATAGATCATGAAATCAAAATTAGAAACTTTAAGCAACGCTGAGGTGTTATTTACCTCCAAAACCTAATCCCAGAAATAAAACTCGCGAAAATGTATCTAGTCACTGCCATTGAATCACTAATTATTAAAGTAAAGAATCTTAGAAAACAAAGGACCACGATACCAAATACTCTATTTAACCAAACACGAAGTAGAATCGCATTGCTTTTCTCTAAGTTAACGGCACAAAACGGACCGCTTTCGAAGTTCCGTTTAAGTTATAGCTTCAAGCGAAATCGTTACTATGCATCAAAGTTGAAGGCACACGCAGGAATGTGGCCGCAAAGTGTTATGTTCTCTGACAATTGTACCGAACCGAGCGATACTTTGATGGCGTTGATAACCCGTGAAGGTGAACCAGAAGTGTTTGTATTGCCGTACTTTTTCATTCTCAGAAACTGATTTCATAGTATCGGTAGTAAACTAATAACCTGTAGGTAATGGCTGCAAATCAAGTATGAATGGTCTGGTTGAAAGACGGGCTACCGAGCTGCTTCGAGAGGAACATCAATGTGATGGCGGCTCCGGAATGCCCTAAAAGACTGCGTATGGTCGTTTATTTTTGTTGCAAGACCCAACGGTGTCATGCAAAACTGTGTAATAGGCGATTCTACAATGGATCATTCTAATTGATGCGGACAAATTGCGTCCTGGCAGAAACCGGACATAACAGAAATGCCGATATAGTATTAGTACGGAGGTGTACGCGGCAAGTTCGTCCGTACAGGTTTTGCTGAACCATTACTCGTTTTTAAAAAGGTTCAATCAACGAACAGAAATTTTACATTTCACCAACAAGAGCCTCTGCATTTCCTTGAAAAAGATCAATAATAATATTTTCTTCAAAGATTTTCTAGAACACCCATTTTCTTAATTAAAACGATGCTTAGTCCTTCCACATCAGTTTCTCCTTCATCTTGCCGGATTTTATGTGCAACTATATCAAAGTCAAGGTACCTAATCGCAATACACCCAGTATTGCGATTAGGTACCTTGACTTTAACAGAGAACAGTTTGTGTTAAACTTAACCCTTTGGTGAAGTGCATCGAGATCGGAGCCGGCGCCGCTCGCGTCACGCGACCGCATTCCATGGCGCGGGCGCCTTCATTCATGTCGTGCCGCTAGGGCTGTCACTAATCCAACTTGAATCCCGGGATTCCACCATGAACGGTTAACTTTGGTCTACTTTAAGGTATGCAGTTGCTTCGCGAGAAATGTCTTCAATGGTAGAAAGTTGGGCATTGATGTGACCTGCAGGAAAAGTTAGGATGTTTTGGAAAAATTGCAAGTATGTTTGATTAATATTTGAATTGCATTTCTACGTTTACTACCTACTTATGTAGAAACCATAAATGGAATTGCATGAAGTCAGTAAGCAATTTGATCAGAGATACAAAAATTCAGTTAATGTTCTGTTATGATTATGAGAAACAATCATGTCCCCTTCTTCAAATAAAAAGAGTCGGCGTAGAACTGCAATGGACAAATAGTTTTATGAATTAGCACAGTTCAAAATATGATATCTGCAAATTCCGCGGGACTAGATTAGGCTCGGGACTGCAAGCCCTATGCACGAGCGAGAGGTCGCAACAAGACCTTTGGACGGAACGAGAAAGGCGACGTGCGCCATTACCCAGTATGGGAACGCAATTCGTAGACGCACGCGCACGTATTTGACGCGTTCCATCTCGCACCCGTTTCCCGGCATAGCCCCGTCCCTGTCGCTCACTAGGAGAATTTCCTTTCGGCGCAGTATCTACCGATGCGTCTGTTTGCATACTAGCGGTGTGATTTGATCGATCGCCGGTTTCCTGTGAGAAAAACAGGTTGTTTGTCAAGTCAGGTGGTGCGGTGCCTTACCGTTAATTCTTTGTGTGTGTCCGGACCGCACGCATGCGCCTAGCCTATATGGACTTGTCTACTAGTACGTTTTAAAAGTAAGCTTTTAGCTACAGCTTACTTCTGTAATCGTGTTATTGTTGTCGCAGTTTAAGACAACGAACAGGATTATAACCTCATAGTTTAATATATCGCAAAATTAATAATAGAATAAAATGATCTATAAGTAGACAACCACAGAAACATTCATAACTTGATAAAAATTGACACACCGAAAAAAAGCAAAGCAAACCAAATCTAGACATTGATGGGAAATTGCGAGTAGCGTCAGGAATGTAGGTAGGTATACATAACACCGACTGTTACAAAAAGGACCTGACGTGAAATTTTTAGCAGCTCCACGTATCTAGAAACATGAAACGTTTCACGAGCAATACAAGAATAGAGTATTGTCGCCCCGATACAGTTACGCTTAGTCACATCCGCCTATAACATAGGTACACAATACAATAGCGAGAATTCTAAAAATAGGAGCAAAATGAACAATGAGACTTTCTTCTAAGAAGCTGTTTCCGTTTTGCGCCTCTCAAATTAATATTTTCAGAAAAGTTTCAGTCTTCAAAAGCTGCATGTGTGACAAACAATACGATACCTTTTGCGCAGAACTCGTCGCTGGCAAATACTTCGAAACGATCGAATGTGAGGATGTAAGTACTTACAGTAAAAATTACGGATAAAAAATCTCACAAGACTAACAATAACATAACATAACTTCACGCATGTGATCCCCGAAGGTATTTCGCCAGTTAAGTATGTTTTAGTCCCATCTAATATGAGGCGAGCCTATTGCCATGAACTAAGCACAAATTCAAACTCCTTGGCTGTCACTGAGAAATTCCTGATGGAAAAACTCAATAACACATTGCCAGACCTGGGATTCGAGCCCAGGACCATGCACAGCAGTCGAGGTCTAGTGGTAGTCTACCAACACTTACTACGACGAAATATGTGATTTCGCACTTTTCGGTAGCTCATTCTATAAGGTTATTATATCCATTAGCTTATATCCATAAGCTATCGAAAAGTGCGAAACACTTTGAAAGATTTTGCTCCTTGTCTAGATCATCTGCAATAAACAACTGAGTATACTTAGTAGAACAACCAGTCGTTGGACAAACAACTTATGAAACGAATTGCAAAAACGTTAAAAGCAACCAACTTTAGATCCAGCCAAAAGGCACTGCAATGATTCTTTCAGCACCTCTACACGAATATGACCCTTGATTGATTTATTAATGGCCGTTTATATCAGTATTCAACCACTCTTCTGGAGGCTCAGGGAAGTGTTAGATCGAGCTCCAGTCATGGAAATATATACGTCGAAATGATTTCAGGCAGCATATCTGCTCCTAAACATAATGCAGATACGGAAAAAATAGTTAACACTATAGAAAGAAAGAAAGAAAAAGTATTTATTGGTTTCACACCAGGACAAAACAAATTGACAAAAAAAAAAATTAAAAGCTAACAGGGTAAACATAATTGAGAAACACTTAAAATTAGGACATAATAATTTGAAAAACTCCCGTGCGACGCCAAAGGGCCACTATCTCAGCATGGTGCTGTAACATTTAAGACAAATCACAAATGTCACAGCGCTGGTATTCTGATAGGGCCCAATGGTGACGCCACGCCAATATTGGCAAATAGACAACAACCACCCTATCCTGCCCATTCTGCACAACCACTTGCACCTTTCAGGACTTACTAGAAGCAAATGATAGAGCTGTGTAGGTGGCTACATACTGGTCTAATACACTGTAAAAAAAAATTCATATTTTCCCGTAAATTTCCCAGATTTTTCGGAAATTTTACAGGTTTATATAATTTTTTGCATGTAAAATTACATAATTTTTAACAGTGTACGATTTGAGGTCGCTCATCGACACGAAAAGAAGAAGAATACAATAATGAAACTAATAATAACGAGCAGGTCGATCAGCAAAGAACTAATGAAGGATCATTTGCGACATTAACCATCCTTACATAGTATAAAACAAAGTCGCTATTTTTGTCTGTTTGTCTGTATGCTTAAATCTTTAAAACTACGCAACGGATTTTGATGCGGTTTTTTTTAATAGATAGAGTGATTCAATAGGAAGGTTTTAGTATATAATTTGAACGACATCCACGCGGGTGAAGCCGCAGGCATCAGCTAGTTACAGATAAGAACGCGTTACATCGACCAAACTGTCTGTCGATTGCACTTTCAAGTATGCGACGGACAGTTTATTTTATATCTCAACCTGGATTGTTGCCAAAAATGTCACAATAAGGAGAAAAATGTAAACACAGCCGCATTCTAATTCAAAAATAAGGTCGTCTCGTCTCCCTGTCCGTGAACGAGACAACGATGTCTCGCCAAAACAAAACTCGAGTTACCTACGAGTGCAGGGATTATTTCTGTGCAGACTCATTTATAAATACTTTAATGCTCTCAGACGACAAGACTAATGCTCTACAATATATTGAGACTAGTGCATGCCGCGACACATACTCACACATTTATTAAAAGCTTTCTTTCGTAACTTTAAAAAAGTCGTAACGCAAATATAGCCGTCTAGACAGTACGCTTATATAAAACGTCTGCGTTCGTGTTTGCTTACATACAAAGCATGTCTCCGAGTCCTTTAGACAACCGAACATTAGCATTTAAACGATGACAATCGGATATGCACTATTTAGCTCTAGTCTTCAGTGATCCCAATATGTAAAATCTTCCGACGTTTTTGTAGCGTTTTGCGTTAGCGTGAGACTGAGACAATTCTAAAGCTAATATCGCAATATTCATGTCGGAGCCCTTTGTCGATCACATCACCTATGCATACGAATATGATGTCATGACTGAGCAATATGCTTAGGTATCTGAGAAGTAGTTACACAGATTATGTAGGTACGAGCGAAGGCGCCATGGCGGATTTCCTTCGGCGGTGCAGCATTCCTCGCGAGCCTCCGTCGTTAGTCAGCCTCGCGTTTTACCGATAATCGCGCGAAGGTAATCGCTCGAATGTTGAACACGTGAATTATGAATGGGACACGTCATTACACCCACGTGCGTGTGCGTGGAACCGCGGGCCCGCTGACAGGCGCCACCCGCGCCACCGACACCGCATGCCTACACCTTCGCCATCGATATTTGATAAACTATAACAATAACTATTTTAATATGGTCATAAATACTTCTTTAAAAGGTCTGCAGAACATACAAGGTTAATACTTTATAAGTTTAATAAAGATACAATCTTTAGTGCCCGTCAGTGGTCTGAACTTTGAACTATCACAATTGAACACAACAAAACTTTTAATTTGTCATCGACTGCAATAACTTTTACTATGAATTTTGTAAAAGTTCGATGATGTAAGACATATTGCGGCAGTAAAATAGTAAACGCAAAATATTTTCCCTTCATTCCTACTTAGTATTTAGTCCATCTACTGTATAAGGTGAGGCGCCGAACCAGTGCAGTTATAGCATATTGATGACAAGGTGTATAATGTGCGAACTGACTCATCCATTCATATCACCAAAGAAGGTAACCGGCAACATCATTTTGGAATGTATAGGTAGATTTACTCACCAATAAGTCTTAATAATCGCACAACTTATTCATGCTATACTTGGAAAAATTGTGCATATGAGGAGAACCGGTCCCAGATGGTAAACAATCATGACTCATGGATATCTGCAGTAAATAATTACTTATTCATTTAATAAAAATAGTTACGGATTTTCCTGTTACAGCCGCTGTACTCGAGTGCGAGAGTGCGACACGAGAACATCGGTGCTGCATTTAGTTGCGTCGTGACTTATTGATTTGGTTCTGTTTAGCTTGCGAGGAAGGCGCAGCCTTTTTGTTTTGTTTTCAATGGTTGGATAACATAACAGGAGTGTAGATATAAAAATAAATGAGGTGTTTGCTAACGTCACGTTTGAAGTGCAACAGTATAAATTGTTTGTTACCGGTGTATTTAATAGGCAATTAGATTGTGGTGTGACGCACATGACGCATGCGCGTGCGTGCCTGACGCGAGGCGTTGCGCACCCGCCAGCCCGCCAGCCCATCACACACTAATTGATTCAGTTAAACAATGCCGTGCAAGAAACTGCAATGAATTTATGTAACTCATGATCAAGTGCACATGCTGGCTGCGCTAACTAAGTAAATACCACTTGGCAGAATAAAAATGCATTGCGCACATCTGATATATAGTGATGTGCGCACATAATTATGTTACAACAGAATATTGTTGCAGAGAAAAAATGACTGACCACATTTGCCTTTTAGTTTTCTACTGTTTTTCCTGCCTTCCTGCCTAAGATCTCAACAATAGGGAGTTAGGCACTAAACACAACATATAAACGTTTAAAACAAAAACAAAGCCAGCAGTGGTCGATGATTGAGTGAGCAGTTTTAGTTAAGGAGCCGCATGTCCGGCGCGCGGCGGCAGGAAATCGTAAAAGCTCATATAGAGCATCATCGGCGCGGGCGCATCTTCCGGTAAGGCGCTTTCCGACGTCTCGCGCGCACACTTCCGCCTTATATCGTACACTTTACGATTGAGGCCGACGTTTAGGTACCTAATGAACTCCCTCTATTTCGGGATAACTTTAGCATCGGCTTTAGCATAACTTCAGGAGCTTCCACTATTTAAGTTTTTGGTGTAAATAAATTGACTTAATTAAGCTGGAAACTATCTTGAATAAAACGGCAAGAGGCCGAAATGACAGGTCTTCAATAAACTTGTATTAAATTATGTTGCATATAACTTATCTACACTACACGTGCATTACGTTTTCTCCGTTGTTTCATGTTACAGATCACAATTTTACGGTGAATTCTTGGCGCAGCCATAAAGAGCGCCAATTTAACAAGACGAGATATTTTAACTGCAAGTCGAAACTAACCGAGACCGATCAACATAATTCTAATAGCAGATGCCTAGGATTCTACGGTAGGTTACTTTAACTATCCGTTCAGGATCTAAATGTTGCGAAAAGAATTTAAATTGACGGACTGTAGGTATTATATTTGTACGTATTCTAGATTTGACCCGCTCATCAACGTTGAAATAAATATTCAAATTGCATAGTTTATTGAATTGAAACTCAGACTAAGCGAAGTCACCTTTCTCGAAAGCACATTTCAAACAAAGCAAAAAATGTCAATACGTACAGGCGAACAGTGTTTTAGAAAGTATCGCGTTAGTAAAGAATTCGTTATGAAATAGTATGAAAAGGTATTGTTTGTGGCGGCAAAGAAAAAATGAAAAAGCAAACAGTTGCGCATTCCATTGGCTAGTGCACGTGGTACATTCCAATGGGGTCATGCACCACACAGTGCGCGCGTGCGTAAAACAAGTGCAACGTTCTCAACGAGTCCGGCCCTGTGGCTACGTGCAACGTTCGACGAATCCGGCCCTGCTGCTTCGCACATTTCACCGAAACGAGCCGCGCCGAGCGACGAAAGCGACGTGTCTATATCAAATCACATCACTACTATCCCACTAATACTAAATGCGAAAGTTTGAATGACTCTACTTTACCACGCCGCTGTGTCTCGACTTCTCGACAGATATGAATGGGTTTTGGAACGGAAGTTTAACTGCGTCTTGAATTATCATAGAAGGTGCTTTGGGTCTAGAAAATGTAGTATTTTTTTTAAGACCCCGACAACTATATCGCGAGCAAAAAAAATAATACATACAATTCCCATCAATCTAGATATGCAGTTAACACTCGATAAAATAGGTGTCATTCCGTTAGATTTGCATATCGGCTCCCACGCGCAAATGCTCAAGTTTTTGCGGCAAAAGTGCAGACGGTAATGACTAATGACAAATAATGAAAATAATGCGATGATTTAAGCATGCCAAATATTGATGCGTGCTCATTTTATGTCGTGCCTACGTGCAGGTAGCTACAGCGATGTTCGGGAAGATTATGAAGTTAATTGTAACAGGATAGAAAACTAACGGAGAATCTGAGGTAGTTGGATTTTTGACAAAAGACAAAAGTCAGGCAACTAAATATGTCGGGGCTGCGGATTGGTCACAAAGATACCGCGGCCTCGACATAAAGGGCTAAGAAGGAACATGGGTGGTTTTTAGTCAGTAGAAGTCTGACACTTCCTTTCGCTCTGCCCAAGAGCGAGGTTATTTGATCATTTTCCACCCAACAAAAAAAAAAGGCAAGATTATGCAGCTAGATATGTTTAATTTTTGCATACTCTGCAAACCCAAAGTTTACGCGTTTGTAGTGAACATTTCACTCAAAATTGGACAAATAAGGATAACATGAGCAAACGAAACGTCATTGCTTTACCGCAAAAAAGTCCATCGCGAAAAATTTCGCGAAAACTGACGTTGGTGACATACATGACGCGTTTTTAAAAGCTTTTTTATGCCTGTAGCACACCTCCGCTGCGAAACTCAAAGGGCGAAACCGCAATCATTTCGCTGTGAGTTGTAAGTTCTTTGGCGGCGAAACAGGAGCGAAATTCCCTCAGGAGCCGTCTACATCTCCGCCCGTTGCCCGTAGTACTGTTGTACAGCGAAACTCGCGCAGCGGTTTCGCAATTGTTGTTTCGCAGCGGAGGTGTGCTACAGGCATTAAGGTACAAGTTTTAACTGAAATCCAGGAACTTTACCAAGTTCCTTTTAGACAATGCTTATGATCATAGACTGAGTTACATTCATCAGATCTCATTTACTTTTCTCTTAATGAATGAACCTTATGGGAACGGAAGATAGGTTTAGAGAAGGGCCAGAAACTTTATTTTGTGATTTGAAGCTGCCGATCGCGTTCTGAAGGGAAAATCTCTTCAATCAATCCATAGCCTCACATTCAAATCACTAAACACGCTCTTCTGCGTTTTGCGTTTTGACTTCTGAGTTTTAGTAAGCAATATGCCAAAGACTCGTGTAAGGCATTTTGCCAAAAACCTGAAAAATTTTCAAAGCACCACACTACGCACGGTCGACTACTTAAAATGTTACATTACAAACTGAAAACCCATGAAAGCTCATTGACATGCCATCATCAGGAGCACGCAGGTTACTAGAGTTGAGATTGCTCTGTAAACTTACTACAACTCAAGTTTATTAACTAATACTCAGAACACACGAACGATCAAATACCTGTAAGGTTCAAGTCCAGGATAACCAGTGGAAAATCAGTCCAAAAAGTACCTATAGCCAAATGCTTACGAATGAGCCTTCAAATCAATTTCAGGGATCAATATCAGAGGTACATACTTGTGTGGTATTGTTAGTGCTTAGATAGCAATGGGTATAGTATAGAGAAAGCGGCACTCGGCAGAAGCTGGGACGTGAGCTCAGGGCGGTGGGTCGGAGGCTTCGCAGGAATGCGGCCGCCCCCTCCTCCACCCCCCCCCCCTCCCCCCACACAGCGTGCACCACCCCCTAGCGCCCGCCCGCCGCGCCAAACATTATTTATGGACTTTGTAAACTTTAATCACAACTCAGATTCCTTTCAAAGTTATAGAAAAGCTCTCTTTTATAACATGCGAGGGTTAAGCATGAAATGGTAATTGGAATAAAATATTTGCAATTTCAGCGCTCTTTGGGAGAGTGTATCGAGTGTTTTATATTCGAACTTTGACCATGACTTGTATAAATTGTGGGATTTTGTAATTTAGCCTTTGCCTGGATCTGAATTTATCAGACATTTTCAAGTTAGTCAGTCCAATGAACAATTTAAAAATTAATTACTTAGTAATTATGTTCAGCAGTTAGTTAAAGATAACAAGTCATGCTTTCATCTACATCTACAAGTTTGTCCTTTATTAAAACAAGAATGTTAATCGCCGAAAGGTAAAATTAAAATAAACCATAATCAGATATGATGCGTGTTAAGGCGTTTTCTGGCAAGGAGGAGGTAATATAAAATCGACAAAACGGCTCTGCGTCCATGGAAGGAGCGAACGCCGACACATTCCCGAGGCTTGAATCGTAAATTACTACATCGCGAGCGGCGCCGGCGCCGGGAGGAGAGCGCTTGTTACGATATTTGAACAAATTCCCGGCGGTGTTAATCTGCATAATAACAGCGGCGGATACAAAGCGGTTGCCGACTCCCATTATGCGCGGGCGCCACCCCCTCCCGCGCACCTCCGGGCAGACTGCGCCCGAATACCTATACGTGATTACCCACACCAACTACGGTGTTAAATCCACCGCCTTATCGCTTCCCATCGTAATGAACGACCGCTCCGACTTTTCATACGGATTATTTATGAAAAATATCAAGTGATGGATAACGTATAATTTTTGAAATCGGAGCATGAGTAGCGTTTTAATAAACACGGCCCGAATTGTTGTTCCGGTGGTTAATAATAATTATGATTCTGCCACTTACCGTTCGTCTATCTAATTGGGTGGATTAACTTTTTCTGCTTTTGTCCAACTAAGTAAGTAGGAACTTATTTAGATTTACCTTGAATGTATGAGGTAGGTTTGGCCAAAATTTTCAAGTCATGGTCGAAAAGCAATTAAAGAAAAGAGAAGAAAGTTTATTGACGTTGCAAATTTATGCAGGGCTCTTTGAGCTACAAAAATAATTAAACAAACGTTAGCTCGTTAAAGAAGGTGCAATTATGAGTATAATATGCGGGAGGGCGATCTGCATAACAAGCGGGAACAAAGGAAACGCCGAGTGCTATCTCGTAGCGTCGTTACCTGCCATTACGCGGAGCGCGAGCGGCTGCCCGAGCCAACTTCGGGTAGGGGCCCGCGAACACAAAACGATATCAAGAAATCTACAGCATAATATCTATGTTCATTCTTAAGCATTTTTGCGACTTTTAATTAGGTCATGTATTGACTTGTTTTCTAAGTCATATAAATGTAAAACTATTTTTCGCTATGCGGAATGACTACAGGTTTTTCTACGAACTCGCGATTTATTCAAATTTTGCAATGTATAGCTTCTACTTAGAAGAGGTGTAAAACATGATAGGTAGATCCGTGTGACTATTAGGTCTGTGATTCAGCATCATAGGAAGCTAACTTCTAAATAGACATCCAGTGAATCACACAGTGATCTTAGATTTGTGGGTACATGTGTTATTGTGATGATGGCGACGTCTCGCCAAGATAGTAACAAGCTTGTAATAGACACAACAACGATGAATGTCGAAAACATTCAGGGGAACTGTAACAAATGAGAATAGTTGGAATCTTTCGAAAAGAATCGGTAACGTCGCGTACATTAGTGAGAGGTGCCAATATTTAACAGTTATGAATATGCTCGGGAGGCACCCACGCGTCAGTATAGACGACGCGACAAATCGCCAAGGTTGACTTCAATGATACGGCGCGCGCCGGCGGATTTTTCATGAAATAGTTTCATCGGGCGGTTTCGGCGGCGGTGACGGCAACGTCTGCGCCGGCGCGCCGGTCGATGCCCCCGCGGCCACGCGATTTGGCTCCACTCGACGCAACTACTAATGAAACGACGTTGCCAATACAGTCGCAAGCCGACTCTTTGCCGCACTGGAGCTACCTTCGCCGATAGACCACAGCTGCAACACCGACTCCATCTCCATTCACGCCGGACTGTCGGCAGTCAGCCACCTTCAGACACCAGCCAATTCGCTCGTGAACGAAAAACGAAAACGAAAGTCAAAATCGCTTTTCTAAAGGCCATCAAACATAGTTTTACAAAAGCAGTCTCGACTTTAGACGAAACAAAACGCTAAACGTTTCATAATGAATTGGCAAAATGATCTCTAATCTATATCGCAATCCCCATGCCAAAAGGCAAGTAGGCGTGTGACGACTCATGCCAAACATTCGATGAGACGAGACGAGACAATTCTCGACGTTGCTTTTCTTGACCGAAATCATAAATGTATTTATAGTTTGTGAAAACTAAAAACGATTCGGTGACAAACATGACTAATGTGAGCACCCATCGGACGGGATAGTTAATATGTTTTAAATATCGGTATAAATGAGAGTCAAGTCAAGTTGGCGCAAGCGGCTATTGTTAACCTCGGCTAGCGGGTCCGATGCACAAGCCATAGTGCAGCCGTAGACGGCTAGCTGCATCCCGCTCGCGCCCGCAACTTATCAATGAAATGCCTGCGCAGCCGCCGCCGCAACGGTGCCTCGCGTTCCTTCTTCTGACGTAACAAAATGGCGGACAACAAATTTACGTAGGTACTTATCCTATTTAAGTATTTATAGAAAATTTGCTAGCAGAATTAACAATGCTCACAATATACGCCATTAAATAAACATAATTCCCGAGAAGTACTGAATTTGAAGTGTCATGACTACGAAATTACGTTCGAAAGAACAGTTACACAACACAATAGATTTTTAAGAAACGATGATGTACTAACATTGCGCACCTTTATACCGGATTAGGAATGACATAAACCTCTGAATATTTGTGTCATCTAGTTAGAGTCGAAATGAGGAATAAAAATTTCATAATTGTAACTTTCGAACTGTTATCGATATTAGCGTAATCTTTGTAAATATTATTATCAGCCTAGGATATTTGCTACCGGTAGCGCCACCTCGGCTCATTTCATGAAAACTGTGTTTGCTGATCTACTACCTACTTGTACACACACAGCCACTAAAAGTACACATCGATCCCGCTAGATGGCTTCTGCCACCTAGCGGGATCGATGAGTACTTCTCCACTATCTAAGTTCGCGCTTGGTCATATCTCTTCCGTTCGAAGATACCACTAAGCTCCGTGGCTAGATGGCGCTGTTAAAAAGTATCACAATTTTATTGTACCTTCTCCTTAAGACATCACCCAGATTGGGTATTTTTTTGCCAGCCTGCCATAACAAATATATTATTTTAAAAGAGTATAATATAATGAGCATTTTTTATTATTACACCTAAGCCGTAAGTGAATTCATCGAGATGTCATTGAACCACAAAATATCTATTCTGTTTGCGAACTTATAGAGGTCGAATTCAATACATATACTGTGTATATTTATACGCCTCGCGGAGGTAGGTAAAGCTATTATGCATTATTATTGCAGATGCTATATTGGCAGGAGAACCATCGGCTACTGCCCCCATGTTAAGTGCATTGTGAAGAACACGGGGCATGGAAGGATTTTCATGTTACGGACATTAGGTTTAGAAAACATTTTTGTGAGATAAAGAGAATAAAAATCACAATAAAATTACTATAATAAATAGATTAAGTTAAAAAAAAGAAATGAATGAAAAAAACCAGTTTCCGACAGATTATTTAAAAGTCAAAACCCTCGACGATCATCTTTCAAGGCTCTTACTGGGCGGTTGGGTCAAGAGCCTGATTCAGAAGTCAGTACTCTTCGATACGGCTCTCATTGTAAGGAGGTTTCTGTCTCTGGTGCCCATACCGCCACCGGTACCTTGATGCACGCTCCCCCGACATGGACGGACCTCAAATATTTATACTTTTTTTTAATATGTTTTAGAATAATAAAAAAAATAAAAATATAAATAGCCTCTTGTAAAGGCAGTCGGGTTTTTTTTTGTATTTTTTATTGTGACGGTCTGTGGTTTTATCACTACTAAATAATTGTGTTGTGTTTGCTATTGTTATTCTCCTAATCTCAAAAAATCCTCTAAACCTTGAGCAGGAATGTTCATAACAGGCAAATGCCTTGCAAATTCCGTCTACCACACAATGCAGAATAACACGGGAGCAACAGCCGATGGTTCTTCTGCCAATATGTCAGGTGCAATAATAATGCATAATAGCTTTGTCGACCTTCGAAGGCCGTATAAATGACGATATAAACAGATGGATTCTATTCGACCTCTACGCAGACAAACTAGATATTTTGTGGTTGAATAACATCTCGGCTTAGTAGTAATAATAGAAAATGTTTATTATGTTAAGATATATTTAATAATAAGTTTATTCGTGTCGGCCAACTTTTGGAAATAGCCCAAAAATTTATGAAGGCTACGTGATCCTTTAGTCCAGATGGGTAAAATTGAAAGGTATACATGTCGCAGTGATATGATGAAAACAGGGAATTGGTCAATTCCCTAAGGGATTTGATCAAACCACGGAGGAAGATAAAATAACAACACGGTTTTATCATTTCCCTAAACAAATCTAGTGAATTGAACAAATCCCAGTAGTACTCCGAGACGCGCGCTCGCTTCGCTCGCATATTATATAACACTAATATCTTCTGTCCCCAAAGTGCCGGGCCTCCGCCGGCCTCCTTCGTCGGCCTACGGCCCGGTGTCCATGCCGCCCTTGTAGGATACTGGGGTGTCATCTTCCGGTTTTTGATGAAAAACCTAGGTTTTTGATCAAAAACCTAATTTTATGAAAAACCTGCGACATATCAGATTGATCATAAACCCGAACTAGTTCAGGTTTTTGATCAAAAATCTGGATTGTTACAGGTTTATGATGAAATTGAGTTTAAAATGTGTCATCTTCCGGTTTTTGATGAAAAACCTAGGTTTTTGATCAAAAACCTAATTTTATGAAAATCCTGCGACATATATATGTATATACTTTTAGCTTGTTTCGTGTTGTTTCGTTCGAGACTCACCTGGCGGTGTGGAAGGACGCCTCGTCGGATGTGCTGGCAGCGCCAAACGACACGCCGACGGCGAGCCCCTCGGGGATATTGTGCACGGTGATGGCGACCACGAGGAGCATGATGCGCTTCCACTGCGACTGCCGCGCCTCCAGCGCCCTCGTCGCACTGTCGCGGCGGTCACCATCGCCATTCTCGCCCACTTTCTGAAATTAACAATAATGTTTGTGAGAACTTTGAGAGACTGACTAGTGGTCGCAAACGACTCAGTGTTTTCGGGCAAAGTGTTATTGGATTTTATTTTTCCATCAGGATTTTCTTAGTAGCAGCCACGGAGTCTAGATCTGTACCAGATTGATGGTAATAGGCTCACTCCCTATTACATGGGACTTAAAAATAACTAACGAAATGTGGATGTACTAAGGAGTACACCTCGGCCTAACCATTTGGGGATTTTAGAGAGAGATGTTATTTGTGAGAACAAGTTAAAAAAGCTATTGATAAATATTCCATGCAATTCAATAACCCTAGTCGACAAAATAAAACCTAATTAGTCCGTCAGATAGATTTCCAAAAAATATTGGACGCATTTTTTCACGTAAACAAAAAACGAAGACGATACAGTCTTTCGAAAACGCCCTAGAAAGACATACACAGACCTATTTGGTGATGTTCTTCAGAAAGGACAGGGTATGAATGTGGACAAGGCAAAAAGAGTATGTACGGATCGTAGCAGGTGGCGTTCTGTGGGTTCTGCCTACCCCCATAGGAAAAGGGAGTAAGTTTATGTATATGTATGCTATTTGATGCTTAACGATAGTAATTAATAATTCAGTTTCGTACTTGAATCGGTTATCAGTTATTTATTTATACACGCTTTAATGTATCTACGCAAGATAAAAAAAAAATAGTGCGGCACAAGAATTCCATTAATAATTTAACGATAGGTGGTCTTATCACACAAGATCATCTGTTTTAGGCAGTCTATGGATCAATATCAATAGATAATTAATAATTTATCTATAATATGTATGTATTTAGAAATATATAAGTATGTTTATCAGTTGTCTAGTACCCATAACACAAGCTCTGCTTAGCTTGGGACTAGATGGCGTTGTGTGATAGTTGTGGAATATTATTATTATTATAACAGTGATCACGAATATCTACTGTTTCCTTTAAACGGATGTATACAAAAAATAAGTGAAGAAATATGTATCTGTTTAGACAAAAAAATCAAGTGTTGACTGCCTCGATAGTTTAGTGGTCTGAAGTGTAACTGCTGAGCATGGAGTCCTACGTTGGATTCACGGGTCGGGCAAAGTGTAAATGAATTTTTTCATCACGAATTTCTCAGGAGTAGCCACGGAGTCTGAATTTGTGCCCGATTGGTGGCAGCAGGCTCGCCCCCAATTACATGGGACTTATAAATAACTGGCGAATATGGGTGTCGTATTAGGTACACCTCAGCCTAACCCTTCTGGGATTACAGGCGTTATGTTATGAAATCAAATAATTCACAGTGTAGGGCCTGACTTGGCGTATTGAAAATCATTTAGGGTACCAACATTAAATTTATTTAATCATCTTTTTATACCAAGCTAGCAGACCACGATCATCGTGGGACTTTATACCATTGACATAAGGTTAAAATTGCAATGATTTAAGACCACTTGTAAAATGCAACCACTACGGTTAAGTACCTATTAAAAAACCATGCGGGTCATTGACGAACGACAGCAAAGATATTGCATTCTGTCCGCTACTAATATGTATTTAGTTCATAGAGTAATTAGCTGTCGTACTCAGAGATATTTAATGATAATTTAAGTCGTCACTTAGTTAAAAAAATAAAAAAAAAGATTTGACATACAAAACCTTCAATAAAGTGTCAAATCTTTACTTAGTAATTGGCTTAATTAAATAATCATAAAATTTCTCTGAGTGCGGCAGTTAGACCGATTTTATGTAATTTAAAATTTTAAATAGGTATGCATCATAAATGCTCGATATGCAACTAAAGTGCCAACATATGCAGCATAACATTGAAGTAATATTACAAAAAAATATTTACTGCATTTCAACTTTAATAATCGAGTAGCAATAACAATATAATGTACGAGTATATCGTGTTGTAAATATCAGTAGTACGATTAAGCCTTCCATGAATTAAAATATTTAATGATTTTAAAATTACTTATCGTTTTTCATTATATTTATGTTAGTCTGTAAGGTATTTATCTATGGGCCTTAGATGCCTGAAAATAAATTGATTATTATTATTATTATTCATTCACTGAAGTCAATAGACTACTTGAATTGCAAAAATAGTAGATTTTACAACAAGTGCACAAAACGAACCTTTTTAATCCGATAGTAATGTCGAGGATAAAAATGGTTTTGTGGACGAGTTATAAACTCTGCTTTTCACTTCGAATGCGAGGAAATAAAACAGTAGTTTATCATATTTCTTTAATTAAAATCGCTTTTTTTTTAATCTTACTAAATTGATATTAGGCTTGCAGACCTATACAGCCTACTATTAAATTAATTTTGTAACAATAATTTTCATTTAAATTTGGTCGTATATTATTAAATACGTTTGAAATTGTTCTTCCTAATGATTTGTAATCCGAATGATCACTCTTCCTAAAATGTTTCATCCTAAAGTTTTCATTCATAACTACTATTTGTAGTGCTACCGGCGATGTTCATAACACTCATGTTTCCGAAAATTGTAATTAATAATATCGTTATTGTAAATATGTTTAAACTCCTACTGTTATTTTATCATAACGCTTTTATCCCTAAACATAATTACCATAATATTTTCACTCATACAATGATACAACTGTTTAAAATGATTAAAGGTCGTTTCACTGATTTTTGTCTTAAATGAATGAAATTCAGGTCGACACGGGCACTATGAAAAAAATACTTAGAATAAATTTCGTGACCAATTTCGACGTAGTTGGTCACAGTTCTAACCTAACCTATGGATATCTTTGCATAGTATATAATACTGATTATTATGAATAAAAAGAAATCTAAACAAAAAAGATATGACTTTGAATAATAGTGTAAAAGATGGTTATGTTGAGAAAATATAGGAAAACAAATAAAAGTATAATAGATATAATATTAGTAGGATGTTTATTGTTACTGACATTATGAAGTTGAATGCTTCGGAATTATGAACACTAGAGACAGAGTAGTTAGGAATTGTGATTGTTAGGGTGAAAAATGTTAGGAAGAACATTTTCGGATTTCCAATTTTTTTCTAAGTTAACTTTGGCGCACCCACGTTTGCGACTTTAAATTTAGCTACGTATTAAACGAATAGGCCTTGCCATGTGAAGGTGTTCGTACTAATTGGTGAGCTAAACGTACCTTCATAATCTATACTAATATTACACTTCTGGACACATCTATTGGCCCACCTTGTATTTTCAGTTTCGTTTGGTCCTAGCTAAAATTTTATATTAGGTCGAGCAAAAAGTTATTATGCAGTTTTGAACCTGGCACATTCACAATTTCATTCAATAGTCTTTTTTTGAATTTCGAACACAGAATTTAAAGAAACAAAGGACAATTTGGAGCCTGTTTGTTGATATCAAACAATCGAATACTAAGGCTGAGTTGCATCAAAAAATTTGTTAAAGTTAAAGTTTGTGTCAAATTTGACAGTACTTTAAGGGGTATAGAAAAATTATTTATTTATTTATGCACACACAAAATACAAAAAAAAGGATAAAACGTAACAAATAGAAGAGCACAAAGGTACTGCTTATTTAATTATATGTATATACAAATTTTTTTTTGCAAACATTCAAACAAAGAAAGTACCTACTTATTATATTTATTGCTTTGTCTATACTTAGCACGTATTATTTTTTGGTTGAACAATTACCTACGATGAATATCCTTGTTACGCCATAAGCAATGCAATCGTATAGTCAGCCACCAAGCTACGTTTTTAGAGACTCGAAATCTTGGCAAGAAACATTCGTCGTTCCATGTGGAAAAACGATCGGCTCTAGGTAATCACACTTTTCTTTTCATCGCTTTCGTCATCAGAACTGGTTTCTGCGAGTATTTCTTGGAGCAGGGACATGATGTCTAAAGGTTATATTCAACGCGTTTGACAATAAAATTGACAGACAATTTAATACAAACTATAACACTAACCAGCGGAAAGTGAGCGGTTGCAGTTACTGTTAAAGTTATGACGTCATTTAACTATTTGTCAAATGGTGCAACTCATTGTTGGTCTAACCGATACAAAACTGAAGTTTTGATGTTTGTTTGACGTGTCATTTGACACAAACTTTAACTTTAACTACTTTTTTGGTGCAACTCAGCCTAAGAAAACTTGGTTTTATTGGTTTACTTGGATTTAATTCTTGAAAAAGTGATTGATATCTTTGGTTTTGCAACAAACATTACTTATTCTTAACATTAAGGTGAGGTTCTATCAATAATCTATGGATACTTCACCTGAAGTCGCTGCCCAAGCTGTGGCACTTATTCAGGCCGGACACAGCCAAAGAAACGTGAGTGCTCAACTTAATTTAAGTCGATCTGCGGTCCGAAATGTTTATCGGAGGTACCTAGAGACTGGCGGCTTTGTTCGTCGCCAAGGAAGGCCACGATCTCGGGTCACAACTGAAAGGCAGGATCGACTCATCGTGACGACCAGCTTGAGAAATCGTCACCTTACCTCCATTGAGATACCAAACCAACTTCGCGACTTCCACGGAGTATCTGTGAGCGCTCGAACTGTTCGGAGAAGGTTAAAAGAACGCGACATGGTACCACACAAGCCAGCTAATGGGCCCAAACTAACGCGAGCCCACCGAACAGCGCGCCTTCATTTCGCACGCAGTCATTTAAATTGGACACAGCAAGATTGGAGCCGTGTACTCTTTTCTGATGAGTCTAAAATTGTGTTACATGGCAATGATGGAAGGAAGGTCTACCGACGTAAGGGAGAGCGTTTCGCACAATGCTGCTTTGAAGAGAGGGTTGCTTATGGCGGTGGCTCATGGACTGTCTGGGGCGGTATATCCGCGAGCGGCAAAACTCAACTTGAGGTTGTTACAGGACCACGGCTGCCAACATTAAATGCTGAAAGGTACATTCGTGAGTGCTTAGAACCTCACGTGATACCATACGCGGACTATGTGGGCCCAAATTTCCTTTTTATGCATGATAATGCAAGAGCCCATGCGGTCGGCATCGCCGCGTCAGGGAATATCTTCGGGATGTGAACATCACAGTTATGGACTGGCCAGCCAGAAGCCCAGACATGAACCCCATTGAGCACATGTGGGACGAGCTAAAAAGACGTGTTAGGGCTCGTCAGCCAGTTGTTGAGTTAAAAACTGCCATAGAAGAGAAATGGGAGATGATCCCTCAAAATTTCATAGAGCGGTTGATAAACTCTATGCCTGATCGTATGAGAGCTGTGGTAGATGCCCATGGAGGCAACACGCGTTATTAAATTAAACCTTTATATGATAAAACATGTTTTTTATTCAAAAATCAATTGCCTTTAACAAGGCGCACAGAGTTTCCGCTGCGAGCGCTGCGAAAACGGTTTAAATTACGCAAATATCATGTATGAAGGAATTGTTCCTCTTTAAAATTCCTAAAAAAAAGTCCGCGACAGCATACGTCTATCTTTTAAGATTGACTCACTGTAACCCTTTTTTATTTAGGTACTATTATAATGTTAGGTTAAAAAGAATTATTTTTTGCGAAGCTTATTTAACCCATATGGTATTAATCTATATCTTAATAAATGTGTTTGTTAGAACGGAAATTTATTATAGAATATTTGTGCCATTTACTCTGTAGAGTTTAAACAAATATCTTGAAGATATCGCAATGTAAAAATATCCGCGCAGCAAAATAATTCGCGCGTCGCAATGTAGGTACGGGGGAAATTCAAATTCAAAATATTTAATGCATCATAATGTTTACAAGTACCGGGTGTTATCGTATATTTAACAGTAAGAGATACCTATAGTAATTCTCACTTTAATATAATCTAAGCTAATCTAAACCGAAGGTATTGAATTATTATTGCTATTCGAAGGCACAACACCGGGAGAGCTGGAAAGAAATGGGGGAGGCCTTTGCCCAGCAGTGGGACAGAATAGGCTAATTAAAAAAAAAAATCTAAACCATCTAAACTAATAAAATATAAGATAAGATTTTTTGTTTGTTAGGATTTAGCTTAATTTATGTTGGATATAGTCGATTTATCGAGAAAGGTTATAAGCTATGTTTATGTGACGCAGACGAAGTTGCGTGGGTCAGCTAGTGATATTATAAGATTAAAAGTTATTTATAGCGACAACAATAAGGAAAAATATAATGTAAGCATAAGCACTTAATCAACTCCGTTAAATGGTTGAAAATTTCCGAATCACTTTTAACAAGGTCTCAAGTAGTGTCAATGCACTGCTAAATAAATACAACTTCGAGCCCATCAAGGAAAACGAACGTGTTTATTACTTTAAACATTCCTCTATAATTCATTCATTCACGAATTATTCGACTTTTGTAAACATATCGGATCACTTTCAAGCGCCTGTGGTCGTGGTTAATAATCCTTCAATTAAAAAGATAAATAAACGTCGTGAATATGCAAAAAGGTTAAGGTGATCGCAGTAAAGGATAAAACTAGTTTTTAAAACATACCTTATATTTTTCTAATAGGACCTAAAATTAAAGAGACGAGTTAGCGGAGATGTATCAAGTATGTTTACAACTACTAATCTTTTCAGTTTAGTATTCGGGCGTAAGAAACCTTTTGTTATAGCATCAGTCACCCGAATCCATGTGAGTTTCACACCTTTGTGACACAAACTTATGACGGTGTCTCTACCAAAATAATTAAATCTGTCGGTGATCTAATATTCAGCCACTTAAGTCACATTATGAATCTATATATCAATGCGGGTACCTTTCCTGATGGTATGAAAACATCAATAGTAAAACCATTATTTAAGAAGGGAAAGAAAGGCCTAATCGAAAATTATAGACCAATAGCGATGATACCAATTATGCCGAAGATTTTTGAAAAATACATTAACAAGCAATTGTATAAATATATGGAACAATATAATATTCTTTGTAGTGAGTTCAGACAAAATAAGACTATTTTCTACACAATGTAATGTTACGAATGGATAAAAGAACTCCCACTTGCGCTTTGCTATGCGATATGACACAAGCATTCGACTACGTTGACCACACTATTTTAATTAAGAAACTTGACTCATATACGGTTCGAGGCAATGTACTTAAATTAATTGAATAAGGAATACCTATATGTCTAATTGAAGGCAAATCACAGCAATCTCAAGAATAGATCGTTTCAAAAAAAAGACTACGTATCTGTCTCAAGAACGTATAGTGAAATTCGGTGTAACCCAAGGAATTCGTTTTTTTTTTTATTAGCAAACACGTTTCCGTAAGAAACTATTTTGATTTCGTATTATTAAAAAACAAGTATTTTAAAATTATCCTAAGTCGCTGGTTTAAAGTAGTTCAAAAACACTAGACAAGTTCAAGTTCATAAAACAGTTCCGTTGATGCATAAATAAACATAAAAATTGGGTGAAGTGGCGATACATACTTCGGTTATTGAACGTCCGGCGAACCATGACAAGTTAGCCTTGCTACGAGACATGCTATTCAACGTAAAGAATCGGCAGACGTAAGGTAAAGACGTCATGAGGCTAGATGGAGCGCACATTTTTGCAGGGAGAAAACCACTTCTTGAGAATCCAGTTTAATAGCGTGCGAAGGAGAATAATGTACTTGCTAGACCATTTTCGTGGCCTGTAGATATGTAAGTACGCTGTTAAAGTCCCCCCTATTCTCACATAGTTCTTAGGTGCCGATATAAAAGAAAAGATTATCGTTCTAGATTTTTTACGGCACTTATTGTGTGCTGTAGGCTGCCTAACCTTTTGGGGATGTTATGCTATGTTTATTATTGCATACTCGTGTTTTTATCCCATCGGAAATGAAAGTGTAATGTTACGAAAAACATGAGTAGCTATAAAAATAGTAACGGACCAGTGAGTGGTGTGAATGATGGTGCCCTCGGCGTCTCTGCGCCGTGTGCTGGTTGCTGATGCAGTCGGCGAAGTCTCCCGGCTGCTGCGGGTCCATCGTCACCACGCTGGTGTTGTTGGACGGCCGCCGGTTCAGCGCGGTCATCATCTCCAAGTCTTCTAGCTTCTCTTTTGAGTCTTTGCTCTTTGTTATAGCTGTAATTTATAAAATGGTTGGTAAGATTATTGCTTTTGGGTGCGTGCGCGGTTCGGGTTAAAGTGGTGGCTTTTTCGCCTAAGAATTTTTCAGTCCTAGAGCCACGCTAGGATCCGGAGTTTGGGTTTGGAATCGGTTGACAAAGGTTCGCCCCCTATTTCATGGGACTTGAAACATTATTGTGTAAACGTGTGTGTAGTTAACAGCTCTACCGATCTTTCGAGTTAGTGAGAAGATTGCATGACTGTGTTTAATAAATTTTATGTGTTTAAATAGTGTAATTGGCTTCGGCCGTTCTATTTAAAATAAATAAATTCTGAGAGATCCATTTGCAAATAAGGCCCAGGTTTGATATGTTGTACGGTTAGTTAAATTTTAGGTATATTCATGACTTCTCAGGGGGATGCAATAAACGGGAAATTTCAATGAAGAAATTGTTCATAAATGAGTAGGTATTATAATTAGGTTCTATGCAATAATTGCCGTCTTTATTACAGAGTAAACTTGCGCAGCACAATTTAGCTCGTACACACGGCTACACATCAAGCTATACATTTCCAGTTTACGCTGATCTCGCACTGTACGGAAATCCTATACAATGCGAGACCAGCTTATACTGGAAATGTATAGCTTGATGTGTAGCCGTGTGTACTTAAAGATTTCAATTAACGTTAAAGGAAATTATTCTTATGATTCTATTCTAAGGTCGCGGTCGTTATAACTTACTATAGACTGTACTATTACACTTATTAGGTATCTGGGTTCATTGGATATTCTATGAAATAAACTCATTTGAAAAGTATCTGAACTTTGGAACATTTTAAATTATTACCATGTTTTAATCAATTTAAATGGTTTGTTAAAAACAGTCCCAAGTAAATAAAATTTCCATTTGTTTTTTTCGTTGACTTTTCCTTGTCAGGCAGGCCTATTGAATTAATGGACTACTAGCGCGATAATACACACGACGGTAATTTAATCGCGTTCAAGTAGCGTTTGTGTTCTAGGACGCGGTATTTCGCTGGGAATTTCGCATGTAAACGCGCCCTAAAGCCTGCAGCCGTCTTTAACTTTGAAAGACCAAAGTCGATAACTTGAATCAAAATGTTTTATGTTATAATATACTTTAAAGTACTTAGGCGCGTTATCGCTTCTCTTTTTTATCTTCACGCGATCGTGGCTTCCATCACGTTCCTCCTAGTCACACAACCATAAAATATCCAAGTCTCAAGGCATTACATTTGTTCATGTGCATAGTAAGTAATTAAGTTGATTCGTTACAATTCTATTATGACTGCTGTTAATTACTAACTCCTGTAATATAAGCTTATATAGTTAAAATAAACAGACATGTTTGTTTATAGTGATAACAAACTAGCATTGAGTTTAGATATATAACTTAGTAGCTAAGTCCCGCAGATAACATAGAAATCCTTCACATAAAGATTCTGCGGGTTTAAAATCAAAAAGGTACAAATATAATATAAGATAAGACATATAATAAACAAGGTAATCTTTGATTAAATACTGAATACTTCCGTAGTCGCAAACTTTGTAAAAAAAACACGAAATAAAATAATTTATGCCATATTTTTAAAATCTAAGTATGTTAAAATGAGGAAAATCATTAACACCAGTCATACCAGTTACCTATGCTGGGAGATTTATCGTGGCGTTGACGATAGTTATCAAAAGTTAAGGTAAGTACTTATTTTAATACAAGGAAAATTGTAGATGTTTTCGACATGTGAAAGTTTAAGGAAAACTTTAAACTCTGATAACATTTAAGGATAACTTTAAGGATAAAGTAGGATAATATTAAAGGTAAAACTACTACCGTTCAAGAATACGAATTAAGTTTTGTTTGTAATTTATTTTCCTGTACTTTACTTCACTGTACTTCGTTTTCTTTTTCATCATAATATTGTTGGGGACGCGGGACGTTATTATTTCGGTAGTATGGTAATTGGTAACATTGATTTCTTAGGAATCTAACAGTCAGCGTTAAAAGTCTATCATCATCATCAGCCAATAATGTTCCCACAGCAGGCCCAGCAGGGACTCAGGCCTATTCTATAGGAGACGGATGGCCTATACTAAAATCCACCACGCGGGCCCAGTGCGGGTTGGTAGATGTCACATGCCCTCGATTTTTTTGGTTCTAGGACATGCCGGTTACCTCAGGATGTTTTCCTTCACCGTTTTGAGAGCAGGGTTGATGAAATACTTAAATTACACAAAGTAATGCGCCTGCCTGGCATTGAACAAAAAGTCAATGCGTTCATTTAATTAATTTTAAACAAATTAAACTACACAACAGTAATCGATGAATGTTTCAAATATCTCAATATAAACTTTCAAAATACATCCACTCCTGATTTTTTTTAAAACAAGCTGTTCAAATTGACATATTATTATAGGTACAGTCAGCATCAGAAGTAGCTGAACATTTCGGAATTTAAATTCTTTTATGTACAGGACTCTAGCTATTATTTTTAATGTTTGAGAAGGTTATTCGTTAAAATAGTCCTTACACTCTAATAACATTAGTAACGAGTAATATCTAACAAGTTTTTATTAAAAAAACAGCTTCGAAACTTTGAGTAATGTTAATATACTTCTGATGCTGACTGTACCTCTATATCAAAACATTGGATAGTTTTAAGGTAGTTCATCAAATTTCTTTTCGCTTCTATAAATAAAAACCCCCCTCCCTCTCCTAGAGAGGAGGCCTTAGTCCCTGCATTGGGAACATTATAGGCTGATGATGATGATGATAAAATAAAAAACCAGGATTCCCATGAAATCAAGGATTCAAACAAATACTTTACTTAAGAACATGGTAGTGATTGGATGAACGTTCATTATTACATACATTTCCAACGCATAATGGACGCACAGTTTTATGAAAGCAGAGTTCCTTACTATCTTCTATCAATGTCAATAAAAGCTATCTCCATAGTATTTATGGTCATACATTTCTCCTGAGCTCAATAATAGTCCCAGTGTACCTACGATACTCAACAGATAAATTAATAAAATGGCTATATTATTCGCTATATTGATATCTGAAGGAGGTCATTAAAGTTTATTAGACAATGTTAATCACTACATTTAAAATTGATATCATCAGCTATAAAAGTTATGATGTCTATTACGAGTTTTGAAGGCATTTTGTATACCTAGCTGATGCCCGCGGCTTCGCCCGCGTTAAATTATATACTAAAACCTTCCTCGAGAACCACTCTATACATTGGTGAAAACAGCATGAAAATCGGTGCAGCAGTTTTTGAGTTTATCGCGAACAGACAGACAGACGGACTTTGTTTTATAATTATTTTTTTTAAGCACATGACATTATTTTATTGCCAAAAATGAACGCTGCCTACCCCATAAGAAAAAGGTGTGAGTTTATGTATGGGTATGTGTGTAAATGAATGCTATTTAAAACGGATTCTTTTAGCAATAACAAACTATAAACGCTATAAATTCACTTTTAGGTATATGTATAGGTAGGGTCGTTTCGCCGGTATCGCGACCACCTTCAGTAGGCGACCATTTGACGTACCTACTAAGTTTCTTTAAAACAAGATAATAGTATTTGTAGAGGTAACATTAATAAATAAAAAATCTAACGTGCTTTATAAATAATTATGAAATAAGAATTTACACAGTTTGAAACAAATGTAAAAACCCAGAACCGAAAAAATATTGCTAAAGGCGCGTTTTGATTCAGTGGTGAGAAAACGTACCGCAAGCACAGAATACATAATAATAGGCCGCAAGTTAGAAAAAAAATAGCACGGCGCGCGGCGCTCAAAGGTAAGTTTTATTACTTATTTCATGTTTTACACGCAGGTTGGATGTTAAATTGTACAACCGATAAGTTTTGGTTATTATTTAGTTGTATTTTGCTATTTTTAAACTTATTAATAAGATAAAATCAAGTGGTCGGTAACCGAAATGCTTATTTATCAAAAACGTTAAATAGCGACCTTACGGTCGCAAACCGACGAGAATCGCATTTTTTTTTTTATTAATATGACCCTATTGCTTCGTACAGGACTGTTACAATTTTGAATGTAACATTGTTTTTTTTTTTTTTATTTAATTTATTTAAGGGCTTTGTCGCTTAGCGACCACATCGCCCAGTACAGGAAAACAAATTACTTACGATCTAATTAACACTAACTTACGATCTACTTATTGCTAACTCATACAATTCTTTTGCTTTCTCGGACACTGGAAAAGCAAGAGTGGTATTACAAATGCCAATATGTCCAAAGACATTTATTCTACTATTTTCATTCCGGACACATTCCATCAGGATATGAAAGACATCAACAACTACTCCACAGTCATCACAATTTGGAGACAAAACTTTCTTCAATGATAAAACTTATTCGAAGGAATGTGGCCGTAACGAAGTCTTAAGGCTATAGTAATTAATTTCCGGTTCAGATCACAATCAATCCACGGAGCCCGAGAAATCACTGGCTGGATAGTTCGGTACCATATCCCCTTTTCTTTTGATCGTTCATCAAAATAATGTAACATTGTAGAAGCTTTTCTTTGTAGTTCTTTGGTAAGCGACCACCACTTTCTTTGAAATGACTTTAAAAAATTGGGTGCTAAACAGGTGGTCGTAAACCAAAATAATCGAAATAAAGACATTGGTTTCCGACCACCATAATTTAGTATGAGAGAAATAACGACCGCTAAAAGAAATAAGTATTAAAGTCATTGAGTATGCAACCACGTATGATTTTTTTTTTAATTTTTCATGAAAACAACAATAAATTATTTTATATTACTTTTTTTTAGATGGAGCTCCCATATAATTCAGAGTCAACGAAAAAAAAGAAAAATACAGTCCGGTACACTGAACAAGCCCTGAAAAAAACTCTCGATGATATCCGAAAAGAAAGGAAGGGACTATTTATATGAATAATATAATAATTAATACATTTTTTAAGCGATTATAATTGTTTTAATGGCATATTTTTCATATTAAAATAGTGGTCGCAAACCAGCTCACTGGTGGTCACAAACTGATAAAAATGGTCGTTTTCACTATATTTTCACTTTTTCAGCATTTTATAAATATTTTTGTATGAATGTATTTTGTTTATGTTTTTGTATCCAAACTAGATTATATTTGGGACATATTCCTTTGCGTGTAGAGAACATTTTTTATTTATTTATTACAAACAGGTACACCAACAGTACATACATTTCACACTGAATAATAAAAATATACGTTAGGGTTCTGATGTAAGTACCAATTACAGGTATACACAACATTCTCAGATACAATAAAGCTATCATCGTAAATTAAACAAATGAAACATAAAATTATAAAATTATTCTTTATCATACGTGGGCAACCCAGCTAACTGGTCGCTAACCGACGCAATGACCCTACGTGAGTTGTCAAAGAGGCCGGATGGATGAAAAAGTTACCTATGTTGACGAATAACTAATACCTATGCTAGTAATTAGTTTTCCGCCGTTAACTACAAAATTATATAAAGTAAACGCTGTTCACTACAGTTTGGTCTTGTTAACCTGTAATAATGTCATACAGATAAGGTTCCGTACTATGGTAGTAGGGCGAGTTCACTATGTTTTTTTTAATGATGTGCTGTTTTAGCAACAGAAGTACCTACGCATTCTGTGATAATTTCAACTGTCTACCTATTACGGATCATGAGATACAGCCCAGTGACAGACAGACAGACGGACAGCGGGTACGGAACCCTAAAAAGGACTTTCATATCAGTAAATTAACAAGGAATATCCGTCAACGGATAATAATAATCTTTTGGATAAAAATATAATTTGCTTAATGACTGAAGAAAGAACCCAAAAAGTTTTTCGGCGCACTTCAAGGCGGAATTCGTTGAAACCGACGGGGAAGAACCAAAAACCATTCAAGGCAATTAATTACGTCAACGTTTAAATTAACATTTCGGTAGGAATGCTTTACGACAAATTTCGTGAAACAAAGACTAAGTGCACTTTTTCCAAATTTCAATTTATAACGTATTAAAAAAATATTCAAATAAATTGAGAACCTCCTCTTTTTTTAAATCGGTTAAAAATACAGTTTCTTTATGACGGGAACATCACAACAAAAACTGTTCTCAAGTAACATGTTGAACGGCATTTTTTACTTTAAATTACAACTTTCGTAAGATACATCCCACCAAAAACATTCTGTAAAAAACTAGCCAAGTCTCGATGGAGCTGCTTGTTTATCGCTAAAAAGTAATGAAATCTAGACAAAGTCGTGCCAAGTCTAAGGTTCCTTACTGCGATTTCTTTATTATTATAGCTAATGTTGTGTGACTTGGCCGTTGAAAATTCTTTATACGTTAGTGGTTAAAAGTCAATTTTGTTTACACGTAATGTTATATCTGTTGTAACTGCCTATGTTTGTTAAGCGAGATAATAACTGGTATTGGCAATTTTCCATCGTCAATGGGTAGCAGTTTTGGCGACTGATTGGTGCAATGGTGTCATGGAGCACCTGGTTTTGTACCCTTGTGTACCCTTCAACGGCCCACAACATTAACTATAATAATAAAGAAATCGCAGTAAGGAAACTTAGACTTGGCACGACTTTGTCTAGATTTCATTACTTTTTAGAGATAAACAAGCAGCTCCATCGAGACTTGGCTAGTTTTTTACAGAATGTTTTTGGTGGGATTTCACTTCTTTTTGTAGAAACGTGGGGCATAAGGGTCACCAGGTATTCCAGATCTTCGATTATCCTAGTTTTTATAGTTTTCCCTTTATGTGGCCATTAAACCTTAACTCTCCCAAATTCTCAACCAAATCAAATCAAATTCTGTACCAAATTTCAGCTCTCTGAGTTTATGGGAAGTACTAGTTCTATTCTGATGATCATGAGTGAGTGAGTGAATGAGTGAGTGAGTGTCATTTGTTTTCGCTTATCTTCGGAACTAAATGACCTACAGACTTGATCTTTTTTTATTTTAAGTGTGATTTTATAGCTTACTGGATGACGAAAATTTCTGCGTTCTGATCTTATCCAGAGGTTCTCAAATAGGGGCCTGAAAATGCAGCGAAATGGTTCCAGTAAAGGATGGTGCGGCAGTGTTTGCTTCGCGCTCGACTTGGCGGGGGCATTGCCGTGCCGGGGTGATTCGTGTTGTTTACAGTTTCTTTACGGTTTTACACGTGTTTGTTTTGCGATTGTCGGACAAGTTTCGGAGTACAAAACAAGTTGGAACAACCCTAAATCAAGAGATCACGGGGCAAGGTCACGATTAAACTGGTTTTTAGTTCAGTACAGATTTAGTGCACGCTAAACTTGTACTCAACGAAAAACCGTAAAAAAAGATCGATAACCAGTGCTTGCTCTGTATCGAATCTTTTTTATACGGTTGGAACCTTTTCTAGGGGTTTTCCCTTGACTCAAATCCAAATCAGATTTACTTCCAAGGAAAGTGAATAAAGATATGAGAAGAAAGATAGGTTATCAGAAGAAAACAAAACGTTATTCGTGTCAGTTCAGGAGGATCATTTATAGTAAAATGATATGATTGCCAAGTATGACACGCAACGAAACGGTACACTTGTACTAACATCGACAGTAAGCTGACGTAGCGGTTGGCTATTACTAAATAGATAACAATATTTTACACTTTTTCTCAACTATCGAAAATATATTTAAATGCCTTTGCTTTGCTCCTTTAACATTTTGAGATCTTTAAAATAGATAAGCGTAATTAAATGAAAATTATGGTCTTGTGCATTAGCTGCAAACATTGTGAATGATTGTAGGATGATGGATTTAGGTAAGTAGGTACTTCTTACAATATAATCTCACGTCTACCAAGGTTAACTTGTTGAGTGCATTCATGTATTGTTATCATTATTCAAATTGCTTAGATATTACAATAAATAAACATTTGACATAATATTGACTGTTCTATTGCTGGAATAAGCAACAGTTGCAGTTGGATGGTTATCAAAAATATCCAACGGTTTACCTACTTGGTTGCAGCATGAGGACAAAGGTGATAAATAATATTTGATTTATTTAAGCTGTTGGCAATGTGACGTTTTGCCAAATAATAAAATGAAGGTTACTGAGTGTCGTCCAAAAGCTGGTTTGACTTGTTTTTGACCGTGTGAGTTATATGCATGCTTTACTTTTCTTATTGTTTTAACACAGAGGTGACAATGTTATTCTGGAGTCGTTGGACGGACATTAAATACCTACGCAAATACGCAACGAGAGAACGGAAGATGAGTGATTGGTAGGAATTTCCCTATTGGGCTACTAGATTTTCTTTATCCCCGGGGGGTGCGAAAGGTAATTTTCTTACGTTTTCTAAATAAAGTTTACCCCTTAAGGCGGGGTTGCAGTACTTTTTAAGATTTTTGAACCTATAAAAATCGAACTAAATACGAGTTTTTTAGGGTTCCGTAGTCAACTAGGAACACTTATAGTTTCGCCATGTCTGTCTGTCCGTCCGTCCGTCCTCGCTTAATCTCTGTGACCGTTAGCACTAGAAAGCTGAAATTTGGTACCAATATGTGTATCAATCACGCCGACAAAGTGGTAAAATAAAAATTGGAAAAAAATGTTTTATTAGGATAGCCCCCCTATATGTAAAGTGGGAAGTGATTTTTTTTTTAATTTCAACCCTAACGTGTGATATATTGTTGGAAAGGTATTTAAAAATGAATAGGGTTTTACTAAAATCATTTTTTGATAATGTCAATAATTTCGGAAATAATCGCTCCAAAAGTTAAAAACAATCCCCCTCTAACTTTTGAACCATAAGTTTAGAAAATATGAAAAAAATCTGAAAAGTAGAACTTTATAAGGACTTTCTAGGAAAATCATTTTGAACTTGGATGGAAACAACAGATGGAAACAGCAGTTAACCAATATAATTTGGTCCCTGAATCGTATGAGCGCCTATACAATCTAGAGGTCAAGTTTCATTGGCCCGTAGAAGAAATTGTATAAATTATTATAGCATACCGTTTTGGTACGGAACCCTTCATGTGCGAGTCCGACTCGTACTTGGCCAGTTTTAATAAATAAAAATCATTACATAAAAATTGAACATACTCTCTAGTAAATCGTAAAGATAGAAACGCGATTTAGAATGATCGGCTCGATACTTTTTTTTATCAAACATGACTAAATCACAATTTCAAACGTGTACTGCTAAGACATTTCATCATGAATTTATATAAAAGTTATATCAATAGATAGAACTTTTTATTTTGAAGTAAATGTTGAAAACATATTGTATAATTTCTTTATAGTTTTTCTCCAAGAAGCAAAAAACAGTAAAAATTTAGGCATTATATCGCTCGCGCGGCAGGGCGGGGGGTGAGGTCGTGCGTACATAAAAACAAAGTACTGCAACCTCGCCTTAAGTAATAGTTATAGCCGTCATGACTCCGTGGCGACATTTCAATGGTGCGTGCAAGCGCGGCACGGCACTTTTACATATCGTTGTATTTTTTAAGCTATTAGTCCAAATTACTTATTGTAAATGAGTTTTTCTACCAACCGGTTCAAGTATTTGTTTTGATAAGAATTTGTATAATTCTCTAACACGTGCTATGTTAATACAGTTTCCAATTTAAATATATTAATGATTCACTATCTGCGTTATAATGACTTCCATCCAAGGATACTATAGGGTGTTGAAGACTTTTTTAGAATTGTATAATAAAAAATAATGAATGACTGAATAAAATAAGAATTTGAAAAAAATTAAACTGGCCAAGTGCAAGTCGGACTTGCACAGGAAGGGTTCCGTACCATGACTTCTTATAGGTTTTCCTGTAATCTATACGTGTTGAACTAATTTCTGTATTTTTTTCAGAATTTTAGGCCCAGTAGTTTCGGAGATAAGGGGGGGGGGAATGGTCGGACAGACAGACAGACAGACACACGAGTGATCCTTTAAGGGTTCCGTTTTTTCCTTTTGAGGTAAGCTCGTAATAAAGACAACATGACGATCGTTCTTAGTGAAAATAAAATTGACATAGTTAATGAAGTAAAATTTCTTGGGTTATACATTGACAGATATTTAAATTGGAAAAGGGAATTGCAAGCCATAGATTCCTATATTTCTTCAGCGTGTTATGCCTTTTTTTTTTTTTTTTTGGTGGGTGGAAAATCATCGAATAACCCACCCCGCTCTTGGGCAGAGCGAAGGGGAGTGTCAGACTTCTGACTAAAAACCAAACTCATGTTCCTTCGTCGCCCTTGTGTCGGAGCCGCGTTATCCTTTCGATAATCCACAGCCCCGACGGGCAAGCGTGTTATGCCTTACGTAGTCTTAGGGACGTAATAGACGTTAAACACCTTAAAATGGTATGTTATGCTCTAATAGAATCAAGGTTGAGATATAGTGTTCAGTTTTGGGGTAATAGTTTCAAATATAACTGTCAGAGAGTCTTTGTGCTCCAAAAGAGAGCAATACGAACCATGGTACGGATACCGCAAGTAGAGAGCTGTCGGCCCCACTTTAAAAAATTAAAAATTCTTACCATGCCCAGCCTCTACGTTTTAGTATTATTAGTGAATTTTAAAAAATATCTTCATAACTATGAAACAGATGAGGAGAGACAGCTAAGGGAAAGTACGCGTAGAAAGGATGTTAAAAACAAAATAAAACCCTAACTTAATATTGTGCATCATATAAACTCTTTTGCAAAAAAACGGGCACTTCATATTTTTTTCTCTACTTCAATGAAGAAGGACAAGTAAGAGGTTTTATTAATTTGACGATGTATTGGCATGTTATTTGAAGAATCCTGGCATGATTCTGTACGTTCCAAATTTAAATTTTGAAATTAACAAAAGGAAAATAATGATTATTGTAGATTATTGTAAAATTGCTTTACTAATGGCGCGAATTGCTGAAACGATTTTATTACTGACTAGCTTTTGCCCGCGACTTCGTCCGCGTTTCCGTCGTTTTTCGTAAAAAAGTACTTACCATATGTCCTTCCTCACGGTTCAGTGGCGTTTTTTAGGTGGCATTGTGTATTTTATTTTTAATCGACGGTAACGAAAAGGCTGTCAGTTACCTAACAAAATAACCGACGATAGAGGTCCTAACTATAGCTACCTTACATTTAAAATCTAAGTGCCTATTTAAACTAAAATATTCTAATAGAATTATACCCAGAAATATGTACAACTTACAACAAAAAAAGAAATGAAAATAAAGCTGAAACGCCTGTGCAATACCATCTACCTATACCTACTTTACTTACAAATAAATACCTATGACTACTATAATTAATAAAAGTAACTATGCTTTTACCTACATAATACAAAAATAAAATTGAACATAAATTAGCCAAAACTTACCTATCGGTATCTAAAAAACCATGCGTAGGTACTACTTCTACTTCTACTACTACTTCACCAAGGAAATAAAATGCAAACTATTAATAATTTGTAATTTGAAAGACGAATATTTAAACACTACCAAAACAACTAATACCTATTTTATAAAATAACAACAAAAGAAATTCAAATTGACGGCACGGTTGGCGCAGTGGCTGAGCGATTGGACTGCTGCGCTGCGTGTCGCGGGTTCGATCCCCGCACGGAACAAATATTTGTATGGCCTACAGATAGTTGTTTCGGGTCTGGGTGTGTTTGTGCATGTGAGTTTAATGTTTGTGAACGCACCCACGATACAGGAGAAATTCCTAGTGTGGGGCAACGTTTAAAAAAAAAAAAAAAAAAACTATTTAAAGACTAAAATTCGCGCTGATAAGCATTGTTTGTTAAAATCAATTATTGTCTGTCATTAAGGTCGAACGCTCTGAACGCATCAACAGCCACGACCCGCGTCGAGCGCGGCAACCGTTACACAAAAATAATCCTTATGGCATGATTCAGTATTCACGCGCGACGGCGACGGCGCGATGGCTTATTAGCGTGTTTCATGTATAAGTCTGTTGTTTCTATACCGATTACTATGATTATTTTTTTATTGAATAGGTAATAATATTAACTTTTAATTAGGGATGAGTGAGAGTATTATAAACGTAAGAGTAAACAAATATAATCAGAAAGCTCCGAACTGCTAAGCTATCGGGAGTTACACGTGTTATTGTGAGTCAACCATAAAAGATAGACATATGCTGTTGTGGGATATTTTTTAGATAATTTTATGTAGAACATTTCCGCCATAAATGATTTCTATGTAGCTTTAACCATTAAGGCTGCACACGCGACGGAAGCTTAAAAAATGGAGCAACTTCTCCCGTTTTCCCAACATTTCCCTTTACTGCTCTGCTCCTATTGATTGTAGCGTGATGAAAAGTATACTATAACCTCCCCAGGAGTATGAAGAATAATCGTACCAAGTTTCGTTAAAATCCGTCGAGTAGTTTTTGTTTCTATAAGGAACATACAGACAGACAGACAGACAGACAGACAAAAATTTTACTGATTGCATTTTTGGCATCAGTATCGATCACTTATTACCCCCTGATAGTTATTTTGAAAATATATATCATGTACAGAATTGACCTCTCTACAGATTTATTGTAAGTATAGATTACTAAAATTTTAAAACTTTTTGGATATTTTCTGCAAATTAAACAATTTTATCTTTCTTTTTACATTAAATACCACTTTTTGACATGAGTGATAAAGCGATAAGGGCCGGTAAAATTATAGCCCTACTTGAAGAAGGTTGTTCGCAAACTTACGTGTCTCAGCGGCTAAATGTGAGTCGTTCAACTGTCCAGAGGACTTGGCAACGGTATCAAGAGACCGGTTCGGTCAAAAAAAGACCCGGTTCGGGAAGAAAACGACGCACAGAACCAAGAGATGACCGCTTTTTGGTGAGTCAGGCCTTGCGGAATCGTAAGGCGTCAAGTGTGGACCTGAAGAAGAGCCTTGAAGAAGTAAGAGGAGTAGAAGTTAGCTTGTGGACCGTCAGGAGGAGGCTTTTGGCTGCCAATATCAGGAGTTACCGCCCGGCTCGGGGACCTAAATTACTCCGTGAGCACCGTGTTGCTCGACTTCAGTTTGCTCGAAACTGTGCTTCATGGACTCTGGAGGACTGGAATAAAGTATTGTTTTCTGATGAAGCTGGAATCTCTTTGTGTGGAGAGGACCGACGCCGGCGAGTGCTATGAAGACCACGGGAACGCTATGCGGAAGTGTGTTTCGAAGAAATCACTCCTTATGGCGGAGGCTCCGTTATGTTTTGGGCAGCAATTAATTCGACGGGGCGTACGGAGTTAGTTCTCATAGAAAATGGAACATTAAATGCACACCGGTACATAATGTAAGTCCTAATTCCATATGCACAACCCGCATTGACTGCACTTGGGGAAGATTCCATTTTTATGGACGACAATGCTCGCCCGCACCGTTCTGGCGACGTGGAAGCGTACATGCAAGAAGTTGGGATCCGTCGTTTAGATTGGCCAGCTCGAAGTCCTGACCTCAATCCAATTGAGCATGTCTGGGATGTTCTAAAGAGACGGGTAAGATCAGTGCAACATGCTCCACAAAACATCAGGGAGCTAAAAAGAGTCATTGCAGAAGAGTGGGAACGTATTCCTCAAAACGTCATTAAAAACATCGTGGAAAGCATGCCCAGAAGGATTCAAGCTGTGATTTTGGCAAGAGGAGGTCACACTCGTTATTAGGTTATTACATTTGTAACTTTATTTAATTAAACAAAGTAAAAAAATCTTCTTGTCTTTATCGCCGACCACTTCTTATTGTTTGGCCGTGTACATCGGTTTTAAAGAATTCATAGTTTTTTTTTTAAAATTGCCACAGTTCACTTCACGCGTATTAATTTACACTATTATAAGTATACAGACTACGTCAAACAATTAAATTTCATTGAATTAACTCAAATCGACCTTAGAACGTAAATTTCCTAAGGTGCCCGTTTTTTTTGCAAAGGAGTGTATATTATATAGTCCTCAATATCAAGCGGTGGAGATTTTTAACAGATTGCCATTGGACTTAAAAACCATACTTTACAAAAGCTCATTTAAGTTGAGACTCAGGGCATTCCTGTTGGACAAATGTTTGTATTCGGTAGAAGATGACATATAAATGCATTTTAATATTTTAGTTGTATGGTTTCTTAATTTGTAATGTTATTGATTATATAATTGATTATTATTATTATATTTTTTTGATGATGACATATATAAGTCGAGTCATGGTATTGCCTATTGTTAAGTTTTTCGTTTTTTATTTTGGTATTTGTAAAATATTTATTAGTTTATTCTATATTTTTATATTTATGTATTAGTATAATTATAAAACTATATAGTTTAGTTTTTTAGAGTTGATGTTGTTTTTTTAGATATTTTGTACCCTACCACAATGTTGTCTTATTTAACCCTAAGGTTGACTGGTAGAGAATGCCTTGTGGCATTAAGTCCGCCTATGTATCACTATTGTGCATGAAGTTTAAATAAATAAAAAATAAATAAATAAATATATGCATTTTAATATTTTAATTCTATGATTTCTCAATTTCTAATGTTATTGATTACTTAATTGATTTTTTTTTTTTTTGATGATGACATATAAATACATTTTAATTCTATGATTTCGTAATTTGTAATGTTATTGATTATTTAATTGATTATTATTATTATTTTGATGATGACATATAAATACATTTTAATATTTTAATTCAATGGTTTCATATTTAATTTGTAATTTTATTGATTATTTAATTGGTAATTATTATCATAATTTTTTGTGTTTCTACACTTTGTAAGTACTATTTTCCAAAATTTAGTGATATTGTTAATGTGTCTCTTATTTTAATGTGTTAGTTTTTATAATTTTAATGACCTTGTTTTTTTATGATTTTGTTATGTAATAGATGTATAATTTCAAACACAATGAGAATTGTTATCTGAATAAATTGAATTGAATTCCCAGAAAATAAATATTTTTAAACCCTAATGTAGGAATCTTGAAGTATCATTGACATTCCACTGGCTGTCAGCAGAATCTTGAAGTATCATTGACATTCCTCTGGCTGTCAGCAAAATTAAGGAGTGTCATTTAAAAAAGATGTGGTTATATCAATTTACTGGTTGAAATGGAAAATTCACTTTTATCAATTTCTAGTAGGTTTTATATGATTTTTTTTTTAAATAACATGAATTCATATGAATTATTTGATAAGCCTCCACAAATTTTATAGTTTCCATGGAATCTATTAGTGCTAATGCAAAACGAAGTCCAATCGTTCATACTTATTTATTTGTATGAATCTGGACTCCCCAAACAAGTAAAGGTCAAAATTGGTTGGAAAAGTCCAGTTACTGGCTACTAATAAATCATGTTGTTTCTAGATATCAGGTTATGCAGATACTTCAAGTCAGTTAGATATTAAATTGATTTTAAAAACGAAATGTAGTGCCTAAAAAGTATTGAAATCAAAATTGTTGTTTGAAGACTAGTAAACAATACACCACTGAAATCAGCACTGATTAAACAAATTATTATGTATACCTTGCAAAAATAATTGGGTCTTCAATTTTTGAATCATGATTTCGCCATTTGGTATTGAGTTAGCAAAATTATTGAGTGCAGAACCAGACAATGTTGTTCTTGTTACTTTATAAGTCTATTTTATTTTCTTAACATGCAACAATTTAGATTATTTTCATATGAATTTCACTAGTAATTGGTAATATTTATGTCAAGAATAAATGAAATTCAGAAACATTGTTTATCAATTAGATATTGGATAATACTGCGTTTCAATTTAATAATAGATTAGAGAAAGTCTATTTGAGGCAAAACACAACATAAAATTATTATTGTTTGTGGTAATGAGTGTTTAATGCATGTGTCATTGTTTTACCGAAGGTCAGCATTTTAACTGATTATTATAAATGCAATTAAGTTGATAAAATGGTTCAAGTATCACAATATTTCACTAGAAACTACAAACACTGATAATAATTATCAATGTGTCTACTGATCTAAAAGATTTATATTATGTAGATCAGTGAGCACTTTAAATTCATTATCTTGAATTCTTGAAATGTAATAAAGAAATAAATTAAGAGTTTTCTACTATTCAACAATAAAAAAATATAATTGGTTCCCTATGGGTTTGTGTACAAGTAGCATTAAAATGTTATATAATGGTAATAATGTTGGTTTAATACAATTTGTAAACAATAATCTCTCTGACTATGTTTTAAATAGTCATTACGTCAAATAAATAAGTCACCAATTCATATGATCTTACAGTCACATTTACTTTACTATGACAGCACTACTTAACTATTTTTAAACTATATGTGGTATTGTAGAAACTAAATAAACATCACTTTATTTCAATGTTTATTTACTGTATAAAGTCATCAAGAATAAGCTATCCAAGTATCCCCTTATAAACATACATCAACCATACTAATAGACATTAGCTTTAGGCCTGTGGTAATTCCCTGAGGAATTCTTAGAAGGATAATATTGGATTGACATTTGACTATAAAAAGTACATGCAACATCCTGTACAAAGTATGAAAGTAAACAAATAATAAATATGTAGTACTTACTCATCATCATGCCAGTAGAGTTAATTCCTAAGTAATCCAGGAACCTGTCAGTTCCAAAAACAAACACAGCTCCAAACAAGAATCCAAATGCAACTGGTAAGAAGGCATATTGTCCATCTGATCCATAGCTCTTCGATTTCTTACACATACTGATAGCTGGCTCCAGCAGAGACCAGTACGAAGCTGCGGTCATCACTCCCGCCGCAAAGCCCAATGACACGTCAAGCACTTTTCTCTAAAAAATAAATACAAATCAATAAGTGTCAAACTTCATCACTTGTGTAGTAACTTTAACTAAAATAAGGGTAAAAACATTATCTTACATGTTTTCCTCTTATAAAAAACACACAACCGGCCCCTACAGCAGTCAATCCCCACGTAAAAAGCGTCCCCAAAAGGGCCTGGGTCACAGCACCATATCCTTCTATCATTTTGTACAATTTATTTCTAAGTAAATAATTTAAAGTTAAGTACTCCTTATCACATAAACATTTTATGTGCACGAATATTTTATAGTAGCGCGAACTTAACCATCTTATTAACGACAAGAGTCACGACTTAAATCTTTTTAAACATTCCACATGTTTATATCGTAGTTCTGACCTTGTGTATGTGTTATGTCAGATTTTACGTAAAAATTTACTTCGTAGCTGTCAGTGTCAAATTAATGTATTCGTGTGTTGCCAGTTGTTATAAAGGTTTTTTGTTGTTATTGGCTGTTTTACGTCTATCAGAATATCGAAACAGCTCACAATTTTCATCTTTTGGTTTTATTTAAAAGCATATAAAGCAGTTAGTGAAGGACTATCATAGGCAAAAATATGAACTTTGCCAAATAGATTTTCTTTTTTTACGTTTGTCACATTTACTTGAAAGTTGAAATGACATCCAACATGCAGTTCGGAAATAACGTTACAGGTATAAAAACGCGTAAACGTGCTCCGTTCCGTCGCGTCGTGGTTAAAGAGGAACTTGATAAAAAAAATATTCATGCTTGGCCTTTGATAATGTTTTTATTTTTTAAGGAGCAATGTTTTAAACTTCGCACCGCAACGTAAGTATTTTAGGATGTGTGTCGTATCAAGCATTCATGTTAAGGTTGATGTTCCAGAGTAGCCCGCGAAATTCAAATTTTCTTCCGTTTTTAGCGATTTGCAGGTCAGTGCTAGGTTGTATGTTAGTGAAAATATGATTCGCGGGTGTAACACGTATGCAGTTACAGAATTATAATCATCAAAATCATCATTACAACCCTCCAAGTTCATGTAACTCTCAAGAATGACCTTTTGATGAAATACTCATTCTTGACAGTTACATGAACTTGGAGGGTTTTTTTAACTAGCATACAACCTAGCACTGGCCTGCAAATCGCTAAAAACGTAAGATTTGAATTTCGCGTGCTACCGTGAACATCCACCTTAACATGTAAAAGTATGTATTGCTTGTGACAAAATGGCAGATTTTGTATCACTCTACAAAATCTGGCATCTTGTTACACACATGGGTGTGTAACTTTGAGTACATACTTACTTAACCTTGATGACAACTGCTTGGACATGACGTAGTTCCGTCTAAGTATTTAGACTCGCGGTCCTCTTACGTGTAGGTATATTTCCGGTAGGTATAGACCGCGAGGTTTTTTTTTAAATGTTTGCTCTAGGAATTTCTCCTGTGTCGTGCGTGGGTGCGTTAACAAACATTTAAACTTACTTAAACAAACAAACAGCCAAATCCGGAACAACTACGTATAGGCCATAGAATTATTGTTCCGTGTGGGAATCGAATCCGCAACACACAGTGCAGCAACCAACGCTCCTCTTTGATTTCCTCTTCTGTTTGTTTCGATTCGATGCAACATGTAACTTATCAATTCAAGTTAAAAGTAAACTAGTTACCTACGGCGCATGAGTTATGTTAGGTAGGTACTACTGCCCCTACTGGTCGTTGACTCGTTTCCTAGGTAGGTCACACAGGTGACCCTACTAAAAGGTCAATTTAACATAACATCACACCTGTAATCACCGAAGGATTAAGTAAAAGTGTACCCTGTTTGTAAGGGTGTGTGTGCCCATTATTACACCCATATGTCGCCAGTTAAGTCTATTGCCATCAACCGTGCACACATTGCGAATCCGTAGCTGCTACTGAGAATACCTGATGGAAAAACCCAATAACATTTTGCCCGACCTGGAATTGAACTCAGGAGAAAGAAAGGAAGGATTAATTATGTAAACAGAGATAAATTTACACTTTGACCTTCCTGTCTAATAAGTTTCCGTTTAATATTTATATCGCCTTAGATATTTATTTTGGTTCCCACTCAGTTTTTAGATTATTTTAAAGAGCCTTTTATGACACTACCATAAGGCCTCCAATTTAATCACTTCGGAAGTCAAACAAGACCATTTAACATCCCACATTAATATTAAGTCAATATTTTCTTTTTGTTGTTTTACTGATTATCCAGTATTTGGCAAATAACTATGTAGATAAAGGAACACCTAAGAATAATAGTGGCCGGTGGGCCAATGTAACGAACTAACGACCCCGACATACGTGTTCCAGGCCGTGGGTTCGAACCCAGGCACAGGCGCGTTGCAATGTGAACCTGTTTCGCCAGGGTAGCCCGAGAAATTACAATTTGCCAGTGTTATAAAGGATGTAAAAGCACCCTTAACGAAGCCCAAAGGCACTAGTTCTCCCCATCACTGCGATCATTTTTTTAGGGTTCCGTAGTCAACTAGGAACCCTTATAGTTTCGCCATGTCTGTCTGTCCGTCTCTGTCCGTCCTCGCTTAATCTCTGTGACCGTTAGCACTAGAAAGCTGAAATTTGGTACCAATATGTGTATCAATTTCGCCGACAAAGTGGTACTTAATATAAAAATTGAAAAAAAAAAATTTATTAGGGTAGCCCCCCTAAGTAAAGTGGGTAGTGATTTTTTCATTTCAACCCTAACGTGTGATATATTGTTGGAAAGGTATTTCAAAATGAATAGGGGTTTACTAAAATCATTTTCTGATAATGTCAATAATTTCGGAAATAATCGCTCCAAAAGTAAAAAACATGTCCCCCCCCCCTCTAACTTTTGAACCATAAGTTTAGAAAATATGAAAAAAAACTGAAAAGTAGAACTTTATAAGGACTTTCTAGGAAAATCATTTTGAACTTGGATGGAAACAACAAAACTACGGAACCCTACACTGAGCGTGGCCCGACACGCTCTTGGCCGGTTTTTTTGTTCCAGGCAATAACTGGGAACCCTTATTTACAGAGATATTGGGGTTTAAAGTTTTTTTTTTCTGAATTATAATGGGATTATATGAACTGTAAGGGTTGTATCGATTATTTCATTGATTATCACAAATTATAGCCCATTCCCACACATAGAGAGGAGGTCAGTAGGCTTGTGTCCTAGCATTGGGAACATAATAGGCTGAGTATGAGAAGAACGTCTGAATTTCGTGGGCTACCTTAACGCACCCTCTTTAATCCTTACTGCTCTAGCAACCCGCACTGGGCCCGCGTGTTTAATTTGTCATCATCATCGTTAAAGTACAAGTTGATATGGTAATAAGCATTTAATAAATTACCCACGTACAGGGCAGAGCATTTAATAAAAATGTATGTTTTACTTTAAATTGTGTACCTACACGTTAATTTTGTTCATATCTGTTTAACCGACCTAACAGTTAAATGAGTCAGTTGCAGCAAACGCCGTTATAATGAGATGGCATTAATTAAAATACACGTTGTCTCATTCATTTAAGTCCTTAGACAAACTATGTCTGTTATCTTCCCAGATATCAGTCACGTCGTCGTTCTACTGACGAAAACTCGGTTTATAACTAAGTAAACCGCTTTTATGGCCCTTCTAAATTGCGTTAAGAAACAATTAAATAAGTAAGTATTCTAGAATTGCCGTGAAAAACTACACGTAGGTACCTTTGGGTCGGGCAAGTAGGGTGTGTATCTTGACTAAATTATAAGCAAATATTATCTTCAAACCCGGTAGGCACATAGGCGGTAAATAGTCATCCATGAAGTATTTTCATGTCAGTAGACTGTTTGGTGTATATCTTTTTTGCTGGCTTAGGTATTTCTTCTCATTGAAATTGCTCTCAGCAATGACTTTTTATTACTTCGATACTTACCAACCAATAAGACCCGTTACAATAAATATCTGAGTATTGTAATTTCCATGGACGCATTGTCCTCATTAGAATACTCGCAAGAAACGTCCAAGAGACAGTTAGAACACATCGATGTAATTACCGGCCTGTTATTAGCGACAACCGCATATTCCACTAATACTACATGTGCAGTATTAGCTAGCACATTTTCTTAAGGAAACAATGGCTACTGTCTTCGACGGCTGCATCTAATTACTTTACCGATACTGTAATTTTGTAATTACATCGTTATTTTACAGATTTTATTAGCGTATCATTGTGACCTCGTTTCTTTCTATAGATCACTGTAAACGTGTCACTGAACAGTTAGTTGTTCAAAAGTAATAATTTTTCTTTGTAACGAACTTATCTTTTACCCACAACAATTGTATTTTTTATGACATGCTCTTTTCAATTAGCATGGGATTAAATTACAATAAAATTAATTTATTATGTCTGTAGGTACATAATTATTTGCTTCTTAGAACAGAGTCGTTGAATTAAGTAGTTGAAGTTGGTATCTATCCTACAATGTATGCTACACTTTACTATTTTAGCTGTCTTAGAACATAGGTTATAGAAAAAAGCACTAATGACATTCTTAGAAGAACTTCAATCAGTTGATTGGCCTTATGAACAATATTACTAACTGCAAACATAGCTGTGCGTGATCATGCTTAAGCACCTGACCGACATTTTCAACTTGCACTAGACTAGTTTTTTATGTCACCTACAACCTAATGATCAATAACAACATGTAGTGCGTGCCGACTACTAAAGGCTTCAATAGTGAAATGTGCACGCAGAGCCGTCGGCATCGGCCACAGCCCCACAGGCATTACATTAACCACCGTGCTCCGCCGGCGCAGCAATCGCAGGGCGGTTCTGTCGCGGTGTAGCATTATGTCCCGCATGCTCCACATTCGCCACAATTAGCGGGGAGGTACCTCGATACCTCATACAGCCAGCAAACTATATCGCCTCCTTACCTTCAAACGGCTCTTGATAGTAAGGCAGCTATCAAGTAAATAGACACTCAAGTAATTACATCTGAAACTGAAATGTTGAACAATACACTTTCCCGGGTACCTACAGAAAGAGGCACTCATAAAGCGGTAATTGCCAAATAAGACAAACAAGAGTCTCATTACGCTTCTTATTTCGGTGATCCAAATCACACAAGCATGCAGCTTCGAATATCAAATTATATGGCTTGATAATTTGATATTCGAAGCTGCAGCTACGCAACAGTTACAAATTCTCATGAGGGAGTGACGTGGTCTGCGTAGACGCAGCCACCGTAGCGTTAAACGAACAAAACATTCCGCTAGATCGTCATTATTCAAATTTTCGCTGTACTAGTTGCCCGCTTGTTCCGGCCTCTGCTTTTTGTCCTATTTCGTACTAGTCTGAAATTACGATTAGTCCGGTCAAAATGAGAAGCGGTCATCCGTGGTGGATGGCCGTGTGAACGGACCGTTATCCAAACAGCTTGAGCGGTTTATGGAGATGCTCATTGTCTTCAAGCTTCGGATGAAACGGAAGTTAGCAGTTTGACAGTTTGTTTAAACTTAAAAGCATTAAAGCAGAAAATTATTGGGCAATTCTGGTCAAAACTGGACCAGCTTCCGAGTTTCATCGCTGCTATTAAGGTAGACGTACTCTCTTGGGAACTCATCCATTTGATATTCATGATCAGAAAGATTTGAGCGATTCAAAGAATATCAGGCGAGTTATTAGATCGAAGCATTGCATACTATCTTCCTGGAAATGCTACCATATGAGTAGTTTTCAAATTTTTGTACAACACTCGTAGAGCGCCGATTAAGTCAGTTTTTTGCCCCTTACCGGTAGTCTTATCATAGTGCAACTCAAGAGAAAAAAAACTGCTACATCATAACTTAAAAAAAAACTACGAGCACTAGCCATGAACATAATTATTAAATTAATTAAAATTAGTAGGTAGGCTTTACCGATTTTTACTGGACAGCAAAAAACAGCATTTGTTTTAAAATCCAAGAAATCGATTTTTGGCTCAATAAACTGAAGAAGCATTTGTTTTTTTAACGGTTTAATGACGCCGCTGCCCTTTATGTTACCGTTACGAAAGATCGAGCTGAAAGTAGATACTCGGATAAAGTATGCGGTTTTAGCGATTTCCATGTACACTACCGCACGCTGTTACATAACGGGGCCACATACTGTTGCGATCAATTTTGGTGTGTCGGCGGATGATCTTTAATATCTTTATACAATAGTAAGTGTCACTGTAGCATGCGGAAGATCGTGGATCATAAATCATAGAATTGGATTCGTAGCGCACGTCGGGAGGTAATGGAGGTAAAAAAGCAGATAGAAGCGCGTGCCATGCGTTTCCCGGCGATTGTCGGAAGCCGGTGTGATTGTCACATCTAATAACAATTTACTGTTTCAATGTTCACTTTATGGCTATGGCATTGGTGTTGCGTTGTTTGTTTTTTTTTAAACGGTTTTATTTAGCTCACCCCGTTTGTTTTTTTTTTCTTGGATCAAATTTAGTAATTCAAATTTCACCCTCTTCCTGTCAACCGATTAATCTGAAATTTTGTATACACTTTGGATTTTGGTGACAATACAATTATGTTTATTCACTAACATTATAAATTCAAGATGGCCGCCGCTACAAAATGGCGGATAATTTATGTTTTATTAATCCCATCAATATGGGTATCAAATGAAAGGGCTCAACAAGCAGAATACAATATACTATAAAAAATTGAAATCCAAGATGGCGGCCGCTTTAAAATGGCGGATAACGTAGGTTTTATCAATCCAATCAATATGGGTATCAAATGAAAGGGCTCAACAAGCAGAATACAATATACTATAAAAAATTGAAATACAAGATGGCGGCCGCTACAAAATGGCGGATAACGTAGGTTTTATCGATCCCATCAATATGGGTATCAAATGAAAGTGCTCAACCAGTATTTTTCACGTCAATTTCAACGATTGTAGACAATTGACGTGCCCCACGGTTTTATTTTAGTCAAGTCTATGCATATGTTTATGATTCCCACGACTGTAGGTATCTATTTTATTGTTTTTTGGTTTTTAGTACATTTATCTTAAACATTGCAATGTATATTTAACATAAAACCGTTTAACTTAAAAAGTTTTTTTACCTATTTTTAATGATTTTATTTTCTCAAGCTTTTTTGTCTCATCAAATTAATAGGTGGAGTGAATAGAGCAACTTACTAATAGAGTCATAGAGATAAAAAGCTTGTTAATACCAAGTTTTTTCTTCTAAACATTAATTTATGAACTGCAAGCTATTTCCACCGTGCCTCGAGAAGCATGTTAAGCCGTTGGTCCCAGCTGTCAATAAAATTGTAGCTCTTTGGCAGTTGTTACAGGCAGAGGTCCGAAAGTCTGACAACCAGACTCAGTCAGCAGGGGATCTAGGAGTACTAACTGGGTTGTGGAGGTCAGATAGGCAGTCGCTCCGTGTAAAATGGAATAAATCCATGAACTGATATTCAACTGCATCCGGTTAAACCGGAAGCCGACTCTAACATACTTGGGAAAAGGCTTGGCGATGGAGATGACGATGAGGTAGTCTGAAAGAGAAGCTTAATGTATTACAATATTAACCGCCACAATATGGTCCTTTTCGAATAGATATTTAATTGATTTCTGCTAATAGGTACCTACCTATAAACGTAAACCGATTCGATCGATTAAAGTCATAATAAAAAAATGTTAATCACTAGTCGTAGTCACCAATCAAGAACACGGTGAACATCCTTTTTAGAAAATAGCAATTATATACGCTAATCAAAGAGATTAGTGAAGACTTATCATTTTCCACTCGACTGAATTCTTGTAATTAGCACTTTTAATTCATTGCGATTTACGAGTTACCGCGTCTACAGTGTTACCTATTTAGTAATTACGAGCATTTGAGCCACTTTTATAACTTTTAAAAATTTATTTGTGTTCTTAACGAGTCTTTATGGGTACCTAGGTTTCATTTTACCATTTTTCATTTCGAATCGGTTAGTCCCGGATAAAATAATGTTTTTGCGATTATAATTTTTGCACTTCTCAATTAGTTCGAATATGAACAAGCTGTAGTAATAACCTGCATACGTTTTATTTTCTTTTATCATCACTTTATTTTCAGGGTGCACGACCAAGGAGGAATTTATTTCCGCAGTTTTAAGCCACGGTTCCTCCACCATAATATATTTATTACCATAAATAAGACAGGTATTTAAATACGATTTGTGGGTTGCTATCCTTATTTTCAGTGCTTCCGCAACTTCTAGTCCTCACGGTCAATTTGCTTTACAAAATCCCTGCGCATACAACCTAATTCAAGTGTAAGAAAGCGCGTCAGTCAAGCGCGTACGGTGTATGTAAACACAATCGGTGGAGGTTGACAGGCGGTGCGTACGCGCAGGCCGACTACTAAATTGACCCTCTGTCGCCGCGTCAGTGCCACGTTTCCGTGACGTTAGCATAAAGGACACGAACATGGCCAGTGACAGTTGTGCTGAGATGGAAAGCCTTTCAGTTGTTCGTCTTCTTCCTCATTTCTAAGTAAGATTTTCTTCGTTATTGCTGAGTGCTTAAAAGATTTTCATGTTTGAAAGGAACGAGTTGTTTTTTTTTTGTGAATTGCGTGTGATAATTCCTTACCGACATCCGTGCCTCGGAAATCAGATCTTTGAAAATAGTTAAAGGTAGCCAGTGGCCTAAAAGTCTAACAACCAGTCTTTATTTTATTTAACCCAGTACCATCTGGGCTGAGGAGGTCAGATAGGATAGTGGCTCTATGTTAAATACTATAAGTAGGTACTGCTTTCGGTACGATTGGAAGCCGATCCCAATAAAAATAGGAATTTAAAAGGCTAGGCAGATGATGAAGTCCTTACCACCATAATTTTGCATTCGTGTAGAAGGGCCAGCGAATATATTTCTTGAAAGTTATTTGCCCTTTTCCTGTTTTCAGAGGTTTACCTAGGTACCTATCTACTATATGACAGAATATCTTACTTCCTTATGATCGGACTGCAAATGAAGTAGGTAATTAAAACGAATTACAGAAAAACTCTTCATAAAATAATATCGTGAATTTTATTACCCGATACAGTTAATTTAACTTTCCATAGGGGATCTTATCTTTTAGTACCTACTTATTTACATACAGCGAACACTTGTCAATTAATGAATAAAACAGAAAATGTAACTCATTTTATTTTATTTACCTCTAAAGTTCTTGTTTTTTTTTTTTTCGATATGGCGTCTCGCAGTTCAGTGTAGGAGACTGTCTTCTGCTTAACCGGGCAAATCCCTGTGGATGCCTTGACTTTAAGGCCTCCAGCCAGGGGCAATTATCTTAATAACTAAGTGACTAATCGCTAAGGGCACCCCCTGTGGGGTGCGGGCCTCGGCTTAGGACGTCACTGGGGGAGGGCAGCAAGGGGACAGGCTGGATCTGAGTTAAATTATTTAGGGGCTGGATTAAAACTACTGGCTCAGCATCGCGGGCTGGCTCTGGCAAGGGTCAGGGGGGGGCTTGAAACGGGATTTCGCGACGGCGGACCGCGGCGGCGCGGTCGGAATGACGGATATCTGTGTCTATTCTTTCTGAGAGTACTGGTTTCCCTACTACTTTCCTGAAGGATAGTGATAGGGTCGTCAGGAGCAGGAGTGACAAGAGTATGCCGCGGACGGCGGGTCATGCTTATACGCGATGGTTCGTATCGGGCGGCCGATGCGACCAGAGGATTCCTATGCTTGACTGCAGTATCAAAGAAGCGCTTTGAAAGGCGTTTCATGAATTGAAGAATGGTAGGCATTTTGAGATCTAAATGAAGACTGTCATTACGGACGAACCAAGGGGCTCCGGTGATCTTACGGAGAAATCGGTTTTGTAAGGTTTGCATCTTGTGGATGTGACGCGGATGAGAGTGGGCGAATACGACACAAGCGTATGTCATGATTGGTCGGATCACTGCAATATAAAGCCGCATCTTGCCGTTAAGCGACAAAAGGGGATCGGACTGGGTCAAAATAATATGATTCTGTTTAGTCCGTAAGTTAGATTATCCAAAAATATTGAATACGTGTCTTTTGTTTTATCAAATCAATAAAAAATGACGAAAATAAAACGTGTCAAAGATCTTGGAGGGGGCTTGAAACGTCACTTGTGTCGTCAAAATGTACTATCATATGACGTCACACGAGTTTTCGAAGCACTGTATCGTCTTCATTTTAAGTTTACGTGAAAAAAGAAAAAATACGTGTCCAATAATTTTTGGAAATCTATCTGACGGACTAATTAGTTTTTTTTGTCCGATCCCCTATTTGCTTTTTGACTGCAGCATGTCTAAAGTTCTTGGTTCAATACGCTGGTTTTATATGGCAGGCGTATATAAGTCCGAGTTACTGTAACCACGGCTAATGCACTTCTTGTTACAAGCAAAAACAAGCCGCTCTGTGTGAAGGGAATTGAACTATTAGATAATAAACTATCAAGGGGCGTACGTTAGTGGCCAACATAGAATTATTTATTACAGATTACATGTAGTCAGCAGAATTTGCGCTGTAATTTTAATAAAATGTTATGTAGAAATGTCATGTGAAATGTAATGTAGAGCCATTTATCTTTAATACCTCAATGGTCCGTATTCCACGCAAATAATGATTAAACATCCTATTAAAACAAAATATTAGCTTTGTGGGTCAAGAATCAAGATGATTTGATGCTACAAAGATTTTAAAGTCTTACAGTCCTTTCTCAGAAATACCTCTAGTTTTGTACCAATCACTGTCAAAGTCACAGTGATTATTATTTTTGTTGCAACAAGGTTGCTTTTTGTTGCTGAATTTTCAGTCGGACGGTCGGACCTGTCTGTCGAATTCAATGTTCTTTATCAGTCAACGAGTAATACTAGAATAAGCTCTCCATTGGCATTCAGGGGTAAAAAGGACCGTATGTAAGGATATCGTTTTACCTAGTACTAACTGGGTGGTGGATGACAAATAGGCAGTCGCTCCATGAAAAATACAGGTGCATCCGGTTAGAGTGGAAGCCGACCCCATTGACCCCAACATAGTTGGGAGGAGGCTAGCCTCTCTAGCCTAAATATTATCATCTGCCTAGGCATCTGGTATTCTAAACTCATAGAATATCAACACGAACAGAGCATCTGCACTTCACGAAAAGAAAGTGATGAAAAAAAGGTAAGAATTTTTTTAATATAAGTATTCTTTAATAGTTTGGTTTAATTAGGTTATTTAAATGCACACATTACGTAACCTGAGTGATTATAAGAGCATTACCATCCCTCATACATAATCGTGTAAATATTCACGCTTAGCCAGTAAAGAAAGAAAAAATCATCAACTCCTCTTCAAACGGCGATAAAAAGTGTTAAATGATGCATCAGTAATCAACTTGGCGTTGGGCCTAGAAGAAACGTAGTGAGATGATGATAGTCGAGTGTTTGAGTGAGATAGACCTAACATTAAGTTGTAACACATAACATCACGCCTTGTAATACACGAAGGGTTAGGCAGAGGTGTACTCGAAGTGCACCCACAGTTCGCCAGTAGTCTCATGTAATAGAAGCGTCCATTGGCATCCACCGAGCAAATCCAGACTCTGGGGGCCAATTCTCGGTTTTAGAGATGGTGTCGAACTCGAGAAAAGGCAAAAGGCAGAATTCGTACCACATACTTTTTTTGTTGTTTTGTGATAGAATTTGTACCACTTACTAAGTCAATTAAACCATTCATTTTCATGTAACATTAGTATTTTTAGAAGTCTGGATTCATTAGTTATATCAATTAAAAGATTTAAGTAATTAAACGTAATATAATCTTAAACTAAACGTAGTTATGTTTTTAGAAGTTGCCATTTGTAAAATATCACGAGGTTCACAATGATAAATAATTATTTTAAATAGAACAACAACAATAGAACAGTAAATATAATTAACCAATTACACATTATACCTTACAATGAATAATTATTGCATACAATCTTAATAATTAACTATTTAATGATAGGAATTATTTTCGACATCAATGTTTTTTTTGTATTGGCAATTATTTTATTGACAGTATTTGACAGATTAGGAAAATCACAGATTATCTATTGGGAAAATCTTTCCGAGTTCTCTGTTCAGTTCTTTGCTGTTGTTTTGAATTCAAATTGTGGTTTGTAACTGCATCTGAGCAATTTAGCAAATTATCTGGCCATTTTTACGTTGAGTCCAGCTACTGCTACTCCGTACTCTATCTAGTAATTTCGCGAAAGGACGCTTTATTAATTGTGCTGTGTGTGTACGTGCTTTTAATTAAAATGACGAGTTTGCAATGCATCAATTGCAACGTTCGCTTGTCCCGAATATGAAGGCACGCTTTAACGGATGAGAGTGAAGATCTCGTCAATACTATTCGGCTGTGGACATATCCTAGAGATGTAAGTAGTTTCAAACATAACATTTTGCGTACGAGTGTGCCAGTTACGAAGTGATAACTTTTACGTGTTAAAAAGTAGTCCTTACCATTTAAACTACACGATATCATACTAAAATAATATGTGTGTACAAAAACTAAACTAAACATTATTTGAAAAATATAACAAACACTATTGTGGTTGTTTACATATTTACAATTTGTCCTATATAATGTACAAACACATAAGTGATCGTTTTGCATGTATTGTTTACTTGCCTAACACTTGGTTGCCTAAATTGGTTTGCCTAACACTGTTTTAATAGATAATACTCTGTTAGTATGACTGTTAAAGTGTCATAGTCATATAAAGCAATGTTGAGCCGTACACAAAATCACTTCTTTATTTCCAGATAACACCTGCTGACCATGTTTGCCATGCATGCTGGCAGCTAGCTAGTCATCCCCGTTTTCTGATAATATGCCGAGGAGACGCACAGGCCATCAAAGTGTTTGTGTTGTATGCGGACGATCCATACTACGAATCAGTCAACGCAGGATTTTGATTGAAGGTGCAAATGAAGACGAACAAAGAATGGCTAACACAGTTACTACTTGGATCCAACCACGAGAGGTATAACAACACACACCTATTATAACTTTTATCGATTAGGTGTCTTGATTTGATGTGTGTTAAAACAATGTAAATTATTTCCCACTAATACCATGCATTTTTAAATGCAACTTTTTCTTTATTTATATTTTTTTATTTTAGCTTCGTTCTGAGGATGAAGCTTGTGTGCCGTGTTGGCTAAGAGCTAGAAGAACTAGGGTTGGTTCACCAAATGAAGATATTCAACCCATTGTACCTGATCATCTGGAGGGTGATCATTCTGATTTGATATGTGCTGTATGTGGTCAGAGTCTATCCGACTCAACATCAGACCAAGAGTGGAATCCCGACAACACTGCTCGTTTGATGGAGCACCAGCAGGTATATGTATATGAAATATATTTATAGTAATTAGCTTATAATAATGTGTCATGCAAAGGGCAATTACTATTTTATGTTGCTAAATCTGGGACAATCATGATGGCTCTACTAACAACAAAAGGGTACTGGTTTTTCCATTGTCACATAGCCCTTCTCTCTATATTAACACAACATAAATATTTTTGGTAAACATTTTCTGTAAGGTGAAAACCAATCATTTTATTTATTTATTTAAACTTCATGCACAAACGTGATACATAGGCGGACTTAATGCAACTAGGCATGGGTTTGGGTTTTTATGTCAAGAACTATTCTGTAGCTTGGTCATGTTGGGTGCAATTTATGTCTGTCAGTGTTTAATTTGTGTTTCATCAATGCTATTTATTTACAGATGTCATCCATGCATGAAGTTTATGGAGTTTGCTGGGGCCAAGCTCGAGATTAATATTATTTATCCATGGAGGAATTAATATTATTTGCTTGTGGTACCTATATACCAAATTCGCCAGGCTCGTTCATATGTGGGTGAGCATTTTCGGTTTCATGGAGTATGATCTATGTTAGAGATAACTCGAGAGAGAATTCATGGCTTAGAGGGAATAAACCCAATGTTGCTTCGTGCTAAAATAAAGTCCCACCATTCTTCTGCTAGAACTTATTTCGTTTTCATAGTTACAGAATCAAATATGAATGGTCGGGACTCAATCAAAAGTTATTGTTGTAATTGCATTGTAGGTTTAAGAAGTGGGATGCTGCTCACACGTTATGAGCATTATTTGGTACCTCAGTTACGCTCGCCATGAAGATATGACCCGACCTGCCCCTTGCTTAGATGAAGTAATATTAAGAAGTAATTAGGTAATATAAGAACAATAAAATAAATGTTAGATCCTACAAAAACAAAGTTGTTTTATTTAACCACACTCAAAACTCCATCAGCACTTCATCATTTATCATTATCATCATCAAACTATTGCAGACTGCTGCTGGACGCAGGTCTTTCCTAAAGCACCCTACTGAATTGGTACAATTCTAATGTCAATTTGCCAACTTAATGATAAGTAAAACACTACAAAGATAGCCAACTATCTAGAACATATTATTATCCCTTTTCACCAAAACAATGTTTATATGCCTACACGTAATACTTAATATTTATTGGGACATAACCTCAAAAATAAAACTGGTTATAACTTTTAGGTCCCAACTTCTAAAAATCTAAGAATTTTAAAAGGGCTTGCCTATTGTATTGACTACCAATTAAAACAAAAAATATCCCAAAACACGACATTTTATTAGGTGTACGAAACTCCCATACAACCCTGCCTTTCGCCTTTCTAATGACGTCATTTTTTCGAGAAATTTTAAAAGTTGCTATTCTGGGGATGTCGAATTCGACATTTGTCGAAGGCTAACGTTAGAGTTCATGTCGAGTGCTTCTGAGCAGTAGAGATGTCATGTCGATTATATAGATACGTCATTTCTGAGTGAATTTGTTGAGTTTTGGATTGTACACTGTGTTTTCTTTTCTTTAGTTTTTAAATAAAATACGCCTTGGCATCTCATACTGGAAATTCGATTTATACTCTTTGATTTGTGAATTGTGTTTTCTTGAAACGACGACCTTCGCGCAGATAACAGACTCTGTAATTTGTGTACCTACGATTGGACTTGAAACTACTGAAAGATGGACGAGTTTATTAGCATTTTTATCTCGGAGTTGTTGGAAAGTGGCGAGCAACTGGCCAATACACGGCGACAACTTACAGCTATCCCGCCGTCGATATTTACGACTTGATCGTAACAGGAGTCATTAAAAACTTCAGACTAAATAAAGATTTAATAAGGGTTCTAATACTTAGATCTATTGGCTCCTGTAATTCAGGATATCACTAAAATAGACCTGAAAACGAAGGTAAATAATTGTTTGCTTCATAATTTTATAAGTCACTGACAGACAGTCAGCTGTCAAACTGATTATTTTTACACTAAACGTTTCGTTTTACTTTGGCTTTGCACGGGACTTATTCAAAAATATATAAATGATGTCCTAATTTTAAGTGTTTCTCATAATTATGTTTACTTGTTTGTTTGTGAAACCAATAAATACTTTTTCTTTCTTTCTTTCTTTCTTTTATACTTAAATAGTTAGGTTTAGTCAGCGTTTTAAAACAAAATCATTCATTCACTCATAGCTACCTAAAACGGAACGCGCGATTATTCATAATGGTAACATTAGCTTCACTCGAATCGACATTTTCGTGACATTTATTTCTATTTTGACTGAGAATACGGAATTCTGCTCAATTCGAAATTTTTTGGTAGAGATAGAGATATTTTTGATAGACATAGAGATAGACTTACGAACTCGAACTCGAGATAAATGTCGAAAATTGAGAATTGGCCCCCTGGCTGCTACTGACAAATTCCTAATAGAAAAACCCAATAAAAGACAAATTTTCAGTTTTTTTTTTATCTTTATTTATTTACGGGCTTTTCATACATGTCAGCCCCATAAAAAAAAAAGTTTCAGTTATTTTTAGAGATAATTTCCTTTATGATTCGAAACTCGTTGAAATCCATTTCTACAATATAGACAAGGCGATCAGTAAGTAAGTAGGTAGGTACCTACCTTTTCTCTTTGCTGCTCTTCGCAGATAAGTACTTTATTTTTGATCATAAGGACAAATTTTGATTGTTCATTATTTGAATGGGAAATGGAGCGTCATCTTTTGCGGTTTAGTTAGTTGGCCAATCACTGAACGATTTCGTCGAAAAAATATCAAAATCCGTTCCGTGTGTTGCACCGCATCGCTTACTGATTGGAAACTATCCATCGGTTTGTTTACTTTTACAACCAAAACGATATGCTGGTGACCGCCTTCACTCAATGGGTAAAGATAGTAAAGTTATTGATCCAAATACTAAAGATTTCCTGTCAAATTGCTGTAATTCCAAGTAACACATTAGGTCGTTCGTCAATCTCAGCCTCAGCTCATATAAGCTACTTTTTATTGACGGCAGGATAGGTGAATTAAAAAGTTATCTGTGCTCATCTTCGACTTTGATTGACTTTCTATAGCGGTTTAATTGTATATAGCCCCAGTACCCACTGGGCCACCGGGTCTCGCTCGGTCAGATATAAAGTTATTTAGTTATCTTATCTTGCGAACATCTCCAGCCGCCAGAGTCATCTGCGGAGATGGCGACCCAAACATAGCATCGATGACCCGATACCGCCGCAACACCGAAATGCCACTCAATCATTAGGCAGGTACGCCGCAATTTCTCCACGCGAATGTCACGGTAATGAACGCGTCGCGGCGCTCGGCAGAGCCCAATTCGCCCAATAATCCGACGCCAATCAACTATATAGATCACGAGATTGTTCGCGGCGGTTCGGTGATCGTGTCGTGAGAACGATAAGACACAGGCGAGCAGGTGGTTCCCTCCCCGGCCATGCTAACTGTTCCACCATCACCAACGGAGCGAGCCGAGCGCGCCTCAGCGCAGTCCCGACGCAGGCGCACCACGCGGCGCACTCCACACCACCACTCACCAGCGCTACCGAACTGTTTGCGACTCGCGCGGGAACCTACCGACCACGCTTGTGTTGCGCTTTCGGACTTACGCAGTGGCAGTGCATATACTAACCAATATTGACGCATAAAAATAATAGTGATTTATTTTGTTTATTCGGATAGCTAATCCGAATTGTTGGACGTTTTTTTTTCGTATTTGAACGAGTAAGGTAATCGGGGCAGATAGCATTAACGGTTGGCTCCGCGCTCGAGTGTGGCAGACCGCAAGCATGACGAGCGCCGGCGACTGCGCTCTCGTGCTCCTCCTACTGGTATGTTAAACAGCTTTAACCACTCACTTGTTATTTTCCCAATTTAGCGATCAATCAAACTCATATTTTTTACTTTATGAACTGAAATTGAAATTGTGGGTGTATTAGTTTTACCTCTGCCAAACCCTTCGGGAATTACAGGCGTGATGTTATGTTATGAACGATTTATTGATAACCACAAAATTGACATAACACAATCTACTAAAATATATTATTAAATATATTGTTATGAACTGAAATCTGCGTCAACGCAAACTTCACGTTCCTAGAAAAGCTTCGAAAGTCGAGATGGAACTACTGCTTCTATGTTATTTCAATTTAGCTATAAATCGTATTGCTCACTGGCGGTGCACGGTGTGCTAAAATCTGAATGTTTCGTCCCCATTCTGGAGTATTGAAGACAAGTTTATATTTGAATCCGGTTTGCTTGTACGAGCGTATAATCATAAATACAGTGTTTGTAATAAGCTCTAAGCTATCTCTACAGCTGAACACTGCCAACAGTGCCAACTGACCTAAATTGCGATACTTACTTTGTCGTAGTAACTTATGCTGCAAACTTGCTAAATTCATATTAGCTTATTCATATTTCATATTATAGCTTATCACGCAAAGGTAATTACAGGAAAATTAAGCTTTCATCATAAATAAATAAACAAGAATACAAACTTTAATGCAACTAGGTACTTGAGGTGCGAGTATACACACATTACACACACATACACAACATTACACACATACACACACACACACACATACATACATACAACATACATACATACGTACATTGTAAACGTACTGGGCCCCGAGTCTGCTATTCAATTGTGTCAAAATGGTCAATCATTGATCTCATAATTGTTGATTTTGACAACACCAAACTTGTTGAAATCAACAATTATGAGATCAATGATTGAACATTCTGACACTATTGAATAGCAGACTCGGGGCCCTGAGGTGATGTAGATAATGCAGTAAAACTTTGACAATAATGGCCGTTTAAGTATTTGATAGAGCCGGTTTGTAAGTTTCTGAAAAATCAGAAGCTTAATTTAGTTATTGTTCACACGAAACTACCGCCATACAGACAAATAAGGAACACACATAGCAGAACACCGCATTTAACTCGAGAAAGACGCTACAATGGGAGAAGCCGGTATAGTTCAAAAGCTTCTGTTCTGGTTATTGAAGTGCAAAGCATTGAAAATCTTCTATGCAGGGGCAATTCGATATGCTCGTCTTCATAACATATTGGCTTTACTCCACGTCCTTTACAATACTGATGGCCATCATTATGCCTCTGCCTTTGATCTCGAGCTTTATAATCTACATTATTATCAAACCAATCTATATATATATAAAAATGTTATGTTGGTTTGTGTACGCTTCAAAAACTCAAAAAGTTCTGCACCGATCGAGCTGAAATTTTAGAATGATATACTTATAATCCGCATCAAGGATTTTTTTTACAGTATCCACGCGGGCGAAGCCGCGGGCATCATTCAGTTAGTGTGTTATAATTAAGGATGTGTAACTACATGAATTCGGTAACTACATGTTTCTTCATTTGTATAAAACTGCTGGACAACCATGTTTTCTTATAATAGTTTACTCTTCAAAATCACAAAACATTTTGAACTTCCGCATAGACAGATGGTCAACTACACAAGTTTCCGACGAACTTCAGTCGCAAATCGTTTCTCGTTGGTCCAATCGTTGCGAATTCTCCCGGCTTGAATTTCAGATAATATACAGCATCAAGTCCACTTATAGAAATTGCTCATAAATTCGGTGTTCACGGGCAGTAACTTTCACACGAGCGATACAGAAATTGAGCTCCTGTTCTCAGAGCAATGCACACGCTCTACTTTTTTTTCAATTTAGCTGCGTAGCAATTTCCTTACAATGTTATTCGCACTAAGAGCTACGTATATCATTATGTGGATCCGTCTTTTATACGTAGATACGTGGAATCATTTTTTTAAGTACACCAGATCCGTGACAGGCTTAGCACAGGTACAAGTTATGACCAGCCTCAACTTCCTCTCGATGTTTTCCTCCATCGTCTAAAGAGCTATTGTAATGAATGAAGTCGGCAGTGTCAGACTCATTTCAAGTGATCATCACCATCATCATTATCATTGCCCTGCTCTTCCCCTATTCCTCTATTACTCATTTCAGAATTGACTTGTGGGAAGAAATATTATTTTTCATCAATTGATTGTAGGTGGTGGGACAAGAGTTAAACAGTCTTGTATTAAACTTATCCCTCTTTGAACTTTGCCTGTCAGAAACTGGGTAATAGCAGATAGCATATATCACTGTCTGTAAATAACACTTAGCAAACATGAGTTTAGCAAGACTTTCCCACTTCGAATCGGCCTCGACTACCTTCCTCCGATTGTATGAACGTTATGATTCTGCTATTTTCTGCGATCTGAGGCAGCAATGGTCAAAATGACTTAAAAACTCTAATCCCATAAGATTTGCTCTGATGAAAAAAAAAACTAAAACTGCGAAGCAAACAACAAACCTTTCATTATTTTAAAAGATGGTGACGTTGAGAAGAAAATGCTTCTAACTTTTCAAGGAAAAGTGCGTGTTATGGTGGTTAATTTTGAAAACAGTTTAAAATTAGTAGAACATAAAACACTTTCAATGAAAATTAATTTGAAGAAGATACGTCCCACGTCGTTGTAGTTTTTAAGATAACCGTCAGCTTGCATGAGCTATCGAAAGTTTCAAAAAGTTTTTGAGATCATAATAAGGGATAGAAATACCTAAAAAAATATTTAAGCTGTCGATACCACCAATATTTTGTGGACGTAAAAATTGATCTCGTGTCTCGACTGCGGAACCACTGCGTCGTCCGTCCGACAAGCACGTGGATGTTTTCAGTTTTTTACATAGGGACCTACCTACGTGCACGAATTCATTCAAAGTTAGCCATCAGCGTTCAAAATCAATTAAAATGAAGCGAACTCGAACACTACGTGATGTCCTCAAAACCTACTCCTACTCGCTGAAAATTGTTTTAATTTGATTTCTTCATTGTTTTTCTTCGTTCGTGTTGTAGACAACTTTTACAAATTACGATTGGTTCATTAGACCAGGGCCCCAAGTCTGCTATTCAATAGTGTCAGAATGGTCGATCATTGATCTCATAATGGTTGATTGATGACAAGCCAAAAAGTACCTTATGCCTGTCGACTTAAGGTACTTTTTGGCTTGTCGTAAATCAACCATTCTGACACTATTGAATAGCAGACTCGGGGCCCAGGGCCGAAGCCTTCAAAAATGGTAAAAAAATGAAAAAAAATTACAGTAGGATGAAACCCAATGGAAAAAGTAGAGAATATAACAAAAATTAAAGGAAAAATAAATTACGGTCGATCTGAGGTCTGGAAGTGTAGTTTTGCCGGAAATCGAGATAAACCGCTTCCCCCCTTAAAAACCCCCCCACCCCCACTTCCCAACCTCAGATCGACTGTAATTTATTTTTCCTTTAATTTTTGTTATATTCTCTACTTTTCCATTGGGTTTCATCCTACTATAATTTTATTTGTTTTCAAAAATTAAATACCCTGGTCTACATTTGTTCTCGCTAGATGTAGAAACATTTTTTTAAACTGGAATAAAAACAAAACTAAAAAAAATTAGACAAAATTTTTCATTAGGCTACTAACCTATACCTACCTATAGATATTCATTAAAAAGCAGAAAAGAACTAAGAATTTTAGGACTAAATTAATATGGTTTAGTAAATGTTAGGTAGGATCAGGTACAAATCCAAATGAATTGCCTAGATATGGCAAGAACCGAATAAATTGAGGAAGGAAGAATTAGGTGATTCAAAGTGCCTGCCTATGCCTACATACCTAATACCTACGCAAATAGTAGGTATTATTCATTGCAATATGTAGGTTTGTGGGTACTGGCAACTTTGATAAATACATGCTTAGTTTTTCCAAGATTCAGAACATCTTGCAGCCTCTAATGTAGCTAACAGTTTATAGAAATATAAAAAAAAAAAACAAAAAAACATCATCATTGATTGTAAGTAGGTTATTCCCACGAAATCACATCAACTTGCTAATTTGTCCGAAAATAGAAAATAAACTCGCGAAAGCAAAAGTAGGTAGGTACCTACTTAATAGAAAAAGAAAAGTGAAATTAGAGCAGATATTATTTGATAGCAAAAAGTAGAACAAATCTGCAGTTTGTATTATTTTTCGGTAGTGCAACGCTAAAATTTGAGATTTAGCGTAAAATCGGCAACCTATTGCCCCAGTGGCTTCTATAATAGACCGCCTTGCTTACAAAAAGATCACTTTTTTTTCTAAATGGCATTAATGTACTAAGTTCATTTATCCATTTGAGTGACTTTTTCATGAAAAGTCATTCAATAGTATTAAATGAACTTACAGGGGCTGTATTGATCATCGTAAGGACTACAAAAAATCTGTAAATACATCCGTTTTTCGGCCGCGAACCATATACTGTTAGGCAAATTCTTAAAAACGTAAGAATTTTTTTACCACGCATGCTACCCTGGCACTTTCACCTTAAAGCTTTCTCATGGTGCTTATAATATAATAGCAAAACATTTCATCGTACAATAGTTACATTCAAAACGTTTAACCTTTGATAAAAAGCCATTTAGAAAAATTAGATTTCACGCACATTAGATTTCTAAGATTCGCACAAAAAAACAGCCAGACAGCTTTCATGCTAAAAATTAACAACTAAAGTGTGAGCACGAGTTTAGAAAGTATTTTCCAAATGCTCTAATAGATACAATCTTTCACGTTCATTGGCAAAATTATGGCTAACTTATAATCATGTAAACCATAGGAGTCACCAAATTATAACAATAACAAGCACTAACTATCATTAAAATTGCAGTTACCCATAAAAATATAGTAGGTACCTATTGTACCTACCTTCACGATTCCTGGCTACTCTGACTGACCTACTCTATGTCTTCATTGCCTTAATAACTAAATCAAGCTTACAAAGCAGTAAAGATCAAATCTCAAATCGAATTAGTATACAATTGTAAGAAGTTACTCACAGCGGCGGTTACTCACCTCACGATCGATCGATCTATGATGGGTGTTACAGATCTTGCGCGAGCGTGCTCCGCTTGAATTAGAACCTGCGCGCACGCTTTCAATGTCCGATCCAACCAGACGTTACTAGGGTTACCATTTCGAAACTATGCACCTATATTTTCACATTTCATACGTGCCCAGGTTTAAAAATATTTTGATTTAATTTCAGGTTGATTTTAGAAAAATCCTAATAATAAAAAAAAACAGCTAGTCGCGCACCGAAAGTTCCGTACAAACCTAACGTAACGTAACATTTATAAGTAGACTAGCAGTTGCCCGCCACTTCGTTCGCGTAGAAATTTTGACTCTCTTGTCTGGACTGCCTGTGGATGGTACTATGTCAAATCGAATGCCAAATGCCAATCGAAGCGATTATATTCCCTTAAACCAGCCCTGTCGTAAAATCTATATTCTATCTCTCTGCCAATTTTCAGGTACAAAAAGCCAAGGATTTCATATGGACTTACGGGAGCCCTTAGTCCAGGTCTTCCTTACAAATTCCTTAGCTTAGATCTCCTACTCCTAAACTCTAGACTTGTTAAATTTCAGGTTGTTAGTACAAAAAAAAAACAGTAAATTTTTACAAACATGTGAAAGCCCTCAGACCTCCTTATTCTGGCCATGTTGCTAAACTCGCTAAATCTGTTCTTAGTCAACGTCTACTAACTATAAAGTACCTACAAAAAAAGGAAGGACTGTCATACAAACTCGCGTGAGCCCTTAGACCTCCCTAGTCCGGCCCTGTCGCAAAATCGGTTCTTAGCAAACTTCTACTCACCTACTACGTCCTTGCCAAAAATCAAGTTTGTAGCACAAAAAATTAAGGATTTTCGTACGAACTTGCGAGGGCCCTTATACCCTAATCCGGCCCTGTCGCAAAATCCGTTCTTAGCAGACGTCTACTAACTATAAACTACCTCTCTGCCAAACATCAAGATTGTAGCACGAAAAATTAAGGACTTTCATACAAACTTGTGCCCTTGGACCACCCTAATCCGGCCCTGTCGCAAAATTAATTCATTGCAGACGCCCACTGACTATAAACTACGTCTCTGCCAAAAATCAAGATGTTATGGTATTTTTATTGCTAAATATGATGTAACAAAAAATTTATGCTTTTCGCAATTTTTCCTTTATTTGTGCTTTATGACGTTCCTTTCCTTCGTACCTTTCAAGATTCTGAGTTCACGGGAAGTGCCCTGTAGGTTTTGATTCCCTTGCGTGTGTCGAAAATTTGCGTCATAAACGGCTGTATCATTTTCGATTGCGTTAGCTTAGCTTTGATTTTTTCACAGCTCCAAGAGATGAGAGACTTAAGTATTTGATATGAACTTCAGCTTGATACCTCCACGCATTCCTGAGAAAAAAGGTCTTGACAGACAGACAGACGGACAACAAAGTGATCCTATACCCGTTTTTAGGGTTCCGTACCTCAAAAGGAAAATACGGAACCCTTATAGGATCACTCGTGTGTCTGTCTGTCTGTCTGTCCGACCATTCCCCCCCCCTTATCTCCGAAACCACAGAGCCTAAAATTCTGAAAAAAATACAGAAAATAGTTCAACACGTATAGATTACAGGAAAGCCTATAAGAAGTCATGGTACGGAACCCTTCCTGTGCAAGTCCGACTTGCACTTGGCCAGTTTTTTTCCTTTTGACGTAAGGAAACCTTAAAAACTTGACATAAACCATGAATTTTTGATTTTGAAAACCTGTCCATCCATATACTTTTTTAATTTAAAAACAAATCCCCTACCACAATATTCGTTCAATTGACAAAATTGGACCAGAAGAGAAAAAGCCGAACATTTCCGGATAATTCTGCACTAATGCAGGTAACACTAAATATAACTGCATCGTGTTTAATAGTGCACACATTCGCATTTCACACAAGCAGGAAACAGAGGGTTAGAGTAGGTCAGTACACTAGTGAAGACGTAAGCACGACATACGGCGTCCCGCAGGGAAGCGTACTGGGACCTACACTGTTCCTTATTTACGTCAATGAACTCTGTAACATTAATGTCTCAAACGCGAAAGTCTTTTCTTACGCGGATGATACTGCTGTCGTCTTCACTGGTGATACTTGGCAGGATGTTAGGCTTGGCGCTGAGAGAGGCCTGACTAGAATTGCGAGGTGGTTAACAATTAATTTGCTTACGTTAAACATCACAAAAACAAATTACATCTGTTTCAGTGTCTGCCAACGTACACAACCAGACAAAGATTTTAATATAAGAATACACACTTGCAATAATAATAGCAATAGTTGTGGCTGCTCGATAATCAACAAAGTGCCTTATATTAAGTATCTAGGTGTTATCGTGGACCAGAGACTAACTTGGTAACCACACATTGAGCAGGTTGCAAATAGAGTCAGGAAGCTAACCTGGATATTCAAAACTCTCAGATACGTCGTCCCTAAGACCACCGCTAATCATTCAGGCCACCAAAAAGACTTCCTTAAAACGATTTATGTCGCGCTAGTCCAGTCAGTACTTTAATATTGTATACCTGTCTGGGGTGGCGCAGCAAAAACTAAATTTCTAACAGTCGAAAGAGCACAACGCGCTCTTATAAAGAGCATGTATTTTAAAAGACGGAGATATCCTACTGAAGACCTGTTTCGACTTAGTAACCTGCTCTCAGTAAGGAAACTTTACATTATGTTGATTATATTAAAGAAACTTATGTCTCTTTCCTATGATTCTAGCATACTGTTAAAAAGAAGGAAAGACTTAAGGAAAGACTTGATATTTAACATACCCAGGACAAGGACTTTACTTGCCAGTATGCAATTTAGCAAACGATCTGCTGCGCTGTACAATAAAATCAATAAATATATTTATATCTATCCCAAAAACTCCTATGACACTAAACAAGTGCGAGTCGGACTCGCACATGAAGGGTTCCGTACCAAAACGGTGTGCTATAATTTATACAATTTCTTCTACGGGCCAATGAAACTAGACCTCTGAATTGTATAGGCGCTGATACAGTTCAGGGACCAAATTATATTGGTTAACTGCTGTTTCCATTTGTTGTTTCCATCCAAGTTCAAAATGATTTTCCTCGAAAGTCCTTATAAAGTTCTACTTTTCAGATTTTTTTCATATTTTCTAAACTTATGGTTCAAAAGTTAGAGGGGGGGACACACATTGTTTTTTACTTTTGGAGCGATTATTTCCGAAATAATTGACATTATCAAAAAATGATTTTAGGAAACCCCTATTCATTTTTAAATACCTTTCCAACAATATATCACACGTTAGGGATGAAATTAAAAAAAAAATCACTTCCTACTTTACATATAGGGGGGATACCCTAATAAAACATTATTTTCCAATTTTTATTTTACCACTTTGTCGGCGTGATTGATACACATATTGGTACCAAATTTCAGCTTTCTAGTGCTAACGGTCACAGAGATTAAGCGAGGACGGACGGACGGACGGACAGACAGACATGGCGAAACTATAAGGGTTCCTAGTTGACTACGGAACCCTAAAAATCAATAATAGAATGGATACAAACCCTTACTTACAATGATACCGAAACATTTCTGAAACCCTGACACATTGACACACTCACACTCACTTAACTCACTTACTCTCTGTCACACCTACCATATAGGCTACACACTCTATTACTCACATGTACACACACACATATACATCACACCCAGACCCAGTCATGCATACTTTTGATTTTAAGAAAAGATATTAATGTTTATTTCATGTTTTTAATTTTAATTTTTGTAATTAAGCTTTAGCATAATAATTATATTTTTGCTATTTGTATTTCACGTCTTGATATGGAAGAGCGGACTCTCCTAATACAGGCACTATCTGCCTAAAAGGAGGATCCAATCACAAAATATTGTTTAGACCTAAACTTGTTTTACCAATAAACTATTTTATTATTTATATTATTTACTTTTCTGACTATTATGATAAATTAAGCTGACAGTTTTGGAATTAAATTGATACAAACCGATCACCGGTAGATTTATTTATGAGAACTATGGTAACAAAACTGTAAAAGATGAGATGTTTTACCTACATAAGAAATATAATAGTAATGAATGAACAGTCTGCTCGGATAGCAGTTTTATTCAAACTCAAGTCAAAAGGAAACATAATTCAACATATCGTTTATTCATACACGCGACTAGTACCTAAGGCTATACAAAACCATTTTACGCGAAACTCTCGTTGTACGGGAAATCTATACAAAATGAGGCGAAGTTTTACAGGAAATGAATAGCTTGTGTCGCCGCGTGTACTTCTCCTTTAAGGCGGGGTTGCAGTACTTTTTAAGATTTTTGAACCTTTGAAAATCGAACTAAATATGAGTTTTTTAATAAATAAAAATCATTACATAAAAATTGAACATACACTTGTCTTTGATTGTATCAAAGTTACGAACCAGCAAGTAACCATTATTTTGAATTGGATATGCGGCAGAATCTGATGCAGATGGTAAGCGAATCAAACTATACATTTTATCGCCCTCTATCATATTCGTATTCAGAATATTTGTCGTCCAACTTGTCGGAGAAATCATATTTGCGCGAATTATATTTGCTAGCACCATTGCACAACATTGCACACCTGCAAAACCAGACGTAAATATCGCAGGGTTAGCTTGATTCCACGAAGCGCGTACGATTCGTGATGACACATTTATAGACGTGTATACAGGAATCTCCTGTCGCGACTCTTCAGTTTCAAGGCCGTTTGTTTGCGGCTCATTGTTTGCTTGTAGTAGGTACTTCGTCATTTGGCGGAGGAGCTTCACTCAATCTAATGATATCTTCATTGTTTAACTGGACACTGTTGTTCATTGTAACATTTTTATAAAGTGGAATATTAGAAATCAACCATAGTAATGCGTCGTTGATTTTTTCTCGAGATATTGTGAATTCTCGGGTGACGTTCAAATTATCGAGATACTCCGTAACAACAATAATTCCAGCATCACCAGTAGATCTGGGCAGCATGTTTGGAAGATTTTCAGTTATCTCAAATACATCCTGAGCAAAAAGAACAGCTTGACCGCGAAATGCATATTGCCCAAACGCACCGCTTAATTTAATGACTTTGACGAAGGGAATTATTCTTGATAGTAATCTTTGCTCTACTAGCGATAAATCTGCGATTACGTCTCGAATCGGGCCTGGATCAAGATTGTTCCAGAATGCTGTTGATGGAGGCAAGTTCTTTTTTGTACTCACATGTTTTTTGCAACGATTACACAAAAGTAACGTTGATTTCTGCTTCAGTTCGTCAGGTAAATATGGTGCATTTTCCATCAAAATTGTCCATCGGGAGACTTGATGCTGATAGCATCGCTTTGTACAAATTTCACACACTTTGTCACTAAACACATAAATGTCTTTCTCAAAAGTACTAGCTCTATCTCTTTGGGCAGCTCTAGCAGCAGCATTATGCTCACGTAAGTGCTGCAATCGTATACTACGCTCTTCGTCCGTTTCCAAAGCTCTTGATTGAGTGATGTGTTCTTGCAAATATTGAAGTCTCGCAGCCCGTTCTCCTTGAGACTCTGACGCTCTCATTTGTGAGTTGTGCTCACGTAAATATTCAAGACGAGCCACACGTTCTACTTCAGTCTGCGATGTTCTCATCTGAGATTCGTACTGTCCTGAACTTTCTAAACGTTTATTTCGTTGTTCTGGTGTCTCTCTAGCTCTATATTGTTGCATATACGTTTTGGATTTTTGTTTTTGTAGAGATTTTTCGTTTTCACTGAGTTTTTGTTTTTTTTGGTCGCATTTTTCCTTTTCTTTTTGTAGTCTCCGTTTTCTTTGTGTTGCTGTTTCTTTTTGTTTAGTTTTTACCATAGTATTCCCATGAGTATAGGACAATTATACGGTCAACCCCCCCAGAGGTCCGAGTAGAGGAGCAAGGCTACTTACAACAGGGTTTCGCCCGGTTCCCTGAGGTGACGCTAGCGACATGACATTTTTAACCACCCTCATGCCATTCAGCCCTCGGCACGTTTCTCACCTTTTCTTGGGTGGGATCTTTAACAAGCTACTACCCCATTTACACGTCAATATACATCGTATTCTAATATCCATCATGAAGTTCCAGTTCAAATCTTCCGGCTCCATCATCAGATCAGCTCGATAGTACCATATTATTGTATTCAGACCTTTAAACCTAATCGTGGTCAAAGTTCATTTCATGGTCAAAGTTCATTACAAGACCTTTTTAACAAGTCCAAACACGGCGATAATACGATCATCCATCATGAAGTTCCAGTTCATATCTTCCGGCTCCATCATCAGATCAGCTCGACAGTACCATATTATTGTATTCAGACCTTGAAACCTAATCGTGGTCAAAGTTCATTACAAGACCTTTCTAACAACTCCAAACACGGCTATGATACGATATTTCATCATGGAATGCTAGTGCCTATCTTCCGGCTTTATCATCAGACCTTGAAACCTAATCATGGTCAACGTTCATTACAAGACCTTTCTAACAAGTCCAAACACGGCTATGATACGATCATCCATCATGAAGTTCCAGTTCATATCTTCCGGCTCCATCATCAGATCAGCTCGACAGTACCATGTTATTGTATTGTCATCAAAATCACATACAACTGCCAATTTTCATAACGCTACGATCTTTTGAAGATGGTTAAATTAGTTTTCTTAGATTTGATTACATAGTTACATACATACAGGTCAACATAATAAAAGCGTGATAAAAACAGTCACAATTGAGGCATTATATTGCTCGCGCGGCAGGGCGGGGGGTGAGGTCGTGCGTTCATAAAAACAAAGTACTGCAACCTCGCCGTAATAGGCAGAGTTTGAAAAGAACTCGTTAACTTTCAGTCGTAAATTTAATATCAAGAAACTGTAAACTGTCCAATTAGAAAACTTCCGCCAAACAAACCTATGTAATAAATAAGTTTGAAGCCCCGACGCGACGGTAGTTTCAGTAGTTTGGACCTTGTGCTCGATACCGGTGGGCTACTGTTTTATTATATTTTTATACTACACTTGCTTAGTAAGTGTACCAATACTACCCCACTAAAAGGCTTGAAAGCTGTTCATTACTGCCCTGAAAATCAGGGTAGTAATGCGTTCATTACTAACGCGTTTTGTTTTTTTTTTTAAAGTCTTGATGACGTTGGCAATCAAACAATTTAATTTTACCATAAAAAGTACTGGCCACTTGCACTATTAAAGCAGGTAGGGTAGCATGGTAGCATACATTCCGTTACGGCTGGCAAATTTCAAACCTCTATGCGGTAGAGCGAGAGATTTATAACACTCTCTCGCTTTAACACGCGCGTAAGTTGGAACCTGTGAAACGGGGCGTTTTTATCTTCTATAACGTCTTTTGGCGCGAAAACTGATTGACGCGCTAAAATTAAAAAAAAATACTTATTGTTGGTTGACGTATTTTGTAGACAATTTTCTTTGTAAAGTTTAAAGTTTGGCGGTGTAAACCACAAGTTAAAATTAGTGATTCAAGTGACAATGATAGCAATTTATTAACAACAACTCCACCTGACATAATAGCAGATGCTAAAGACATTGTTATTAATCTCTTGCCTGGAAAATCCAAGATGAAATATATGAAGGAATATGAAATATTTATGCAGTGGAAAAGTGAAAAACAAGCTAAGTGTAGTATAAAGCAGTATATTTCACTCGAGGGTAATAGTCTAGTCAACAAGTGCTTTTTTGATGAACTTTTTTCAACAGTCTCCGAAAATTATGATTGAGGTGTCATTCGATTTGGAATGGCATCCAGATGATTATCGAAAAAAATAAAACCGACTTCGACAAAAAAAACACTCAAAAGTGAAAAATAAACTTGAGAAGAAAAATCAGTTTCTGAAGTCGGTGACTTTTGTTTCTTTGATTTCATTTTTTTGTCACCGACTTCAGAAACTGATTTTTCTTCTCAAGTTTATTTTTCACTTTTGAGTGTTTTTTTTGTCGAAGTCGGTTTTATTTTTTGTAAAAAAGTTTTTATTTTTCACTTTTTAGTGTTTCACATGTGCTTACCCCTTCACAACGTACTGGCGTGATGTTATGTTAGGAACTGGTATAAACAATAGACAGACAATATGAGATTTCAGCAATCCCAGTCCATTTGCTATCATTTATTGAGGAGTTCCGTTGCCTATCTCCGAAGTTCTTCATCAGATCTTCACAAAATAGTTTTTATAACCTTTGTAGTGAGTACAGGCGTGATATTATGTTGTGTGATGGCGTAAACAATGCTTAGATATGCTATAGCAACAATCGCGGTTAATCTGCTGTTATTTATTGAAGAGTTCCCCCGATTTCTACAAGATCCCATCATCAGATATTGAAATGGTGAAAATGGGACCACACGGGAAGCACCAGCTTTCAAATGAAAAAAGAATCATGAAAATCAATTCACCCAGTCGCAAGTTATGAGTGAACAAACATAAAAAAAAAAAAAAAAAAAAAAAAAATACAGTCGAATTGATAACCTCCTCCTTTTTTTGGAAGTCGGTTAAAAAAAATGAAGTTCCGCTTGTAAAAATTATAAAAGTTATTAACAATTAACTAAAAAATTAAAAACGGGTTTATTGTTTTGCAAATATCTCAAAATCGAATTAAAATATTTCAAATTTGATAAAAGATACAAAAAGAAGAGAAAATTTCCTAAAGAATGTTCTAACTCCCGGAATTTTAGGACCAATGTTAATAACTTTCCCATCCGGTTGAAAATACACCCGAAAACGCGTACTCCAGCTTGCGCAAGCTACGCTCCATTCGGACCTTTCATGACTAAATGTTATTTAATCTTATTAAATATGAAAATCAAAAATTTAAAAAATTCAGGCGCCTGCAAGATAGATCAATAAACAATAATCAGTGGTCCAAAAGTTTTTATCGCGAATTTTCAATAAGTTATCCATTAGTTAATTCACAGTTTTTTGTAGCACGAACATTAACATTGCAAGTGCGATAATTGTTAAACTATTAATCTGAGATTTTTTTCCTTTCGTGGAGCTACTTTTCAAAGGTCGTAAAATAGATTTTTGTTGGAAACCTTAAAAAAATGTTAATGTCAATTTTTTTATTAACAATTTACTGAGGTGAAAAATTACAAAGCTTCATTAGACATTCAAAAATTCTTTTTTTTATAATATTATTATTGAACCGTTTTCTTATGATCAGAAGCTACTAAAAAATAATTTTTAATATTTTTTATCTCCTATTGTTTAAACATTTTTTATAAACAAATGCGTTGTTTATGAGACAATTTAATTAGTTTTTTAATAACGTAATCATTGATGATAACTACGATTATTTAAAAAAAAATCGTTTCTTTAAAAAATAAAATTATTGCTTAAAAACGCATTTGTTAATTAACAATTATTTTCTCCCACTTCTAATTAATATTCAGGAATCATTTTTTTTAAATCAACAGTAATTATTTTTTCTTTTCACTATATCGAAGAAAAATATTGTTTTATTAAATTTTTCATTGTTTATGTAATAAACAATTTGTTAAAAACAAATAAATTTTAACTTTTTTTTTTTTTCTTGTTTTACTTATTGTCACAAAAACTCGCGTCGGGCCTCAAATGCACACTCGATTAGTAATCCGTGCCTTACTCCCCTTGGTGAATAAATAGCTATTTAAATGTTTTTATTTCAGTACTTTACATTATAATATTAAAAAATGTAAATAATATGTTCGATGGTAAATAAAGTAAATAAAAGTACACCGTTATGGAAGGGTAAAGTTTGTTAGGTTTAGATGAAGGAGATCATTTTCGAAGCTACTATCCGATTCCGAAAAGTCTTTGTTTAATGGGAAGCTATATTATCCCCGACTGTCTTCGCGTGAAATTAATATTAATAATAGATTGTACACCAAGTGCATAAAACGCACCATTTTGCGCGAGACGTTTATCCATCCGATGCGAGCTTGCGACGAGCGAGGATGGATATAAAGTAGAGAGTAAAATGGGTTTAATGGACGAGTTTTACACTCTACTTTTCACTTCGACTGCGAGGAAATGAAACAGCAACTTGTAAATATTGTAAAAATAATTGTTGTTCCCGTCAATTAACTTTTTTTTTTCAGTAGGAAACGTGACATAACACCTGACTTGGGTCGTTGCTCAGTTGTTATAAAAACATTTTGAGCAAGCCTATTGCCATCAACCAATGTAATTAGGAGTAAGCCTATTGCCATCAACTGATGTAATTAATTGGGGGCAAGCCTATTGCCATCAACCGATGTAATACGGAGCAAGCCTAATGCCATCCACCAATTTAGATAATTGAGAGCAAGCCTATTGCCATCAACTGATGTAACTAGGGGCAAGCCCATTGCCAGCAACCGGTATAATTAGGAGCAAGCCTATTACCGTCAACCAATCTAATTAGAAGCAAACCTATTGCCATCAACCGATCTAATTAGGAGCAAGCCTATTGCCATCAACTGATGTAATTGGGGGCAAGCCTATAGCCATCAACCGATGTAATTAGGAAAAGCCTATTGTCATCAACTGATGTAATTGGGGGCAAGCCTATTGCCATCGACTGGTGTAATTAGAAGCAAGCCTATTTCCATCCACTGATTTAGGTAATTTAGAGCAAGCCTATTGCCATCAATTGATGTAATTGGGGGCAAGCCTATTGCCAGCAACGGGTGTAATTAGGAGCAAGCCTATTGCCATCAACCAATCTAATTAAGAGCAAGCCTATTGCCATCAAGCGATTTAGGTAATTGGGGGCAAGCCTATTCCCATCAACTTTCCTTGTATTCGTAATGAAAAGCACAGTGTTTACCTCGGGTTAGAGACTTATTTAGTCCCTCGAATTATAATTAGCGTCATCATAATATCGTAGCGTAATCACTTATTCTTTTAAACTTAATACTAACGAAACGAATTAAATTAAAGAGGTTACTTTATGAAGTTGAAGTTGTTCCTGTGGCTGTTGGGCCGATTACCTGTGTCTGGTCTTCGACGAAGATTTTACTTTACCTATGCTCTAGAGCATAAAACGCGACTTTATGTCGCCTACGCACGTCGACATAAAAACGAATTTTAGAGCGAGAGAAGTGAAAAAAATATTACTTCCCTATTTGAATAAGATTTTGTTAACAATTTCAAGGGTGTGATTTCTTGAACGGGACTCTAATCCTTTTTCTAAAATAAGTAGCCTCAGTTACTCCGTCTAACATCTGCCAATTAATGAAGCCCCGTAAAAATCGATCCAGCAGTTTCGGAAATGAGACGGAACAGACAAACAGAGAGAGAGACAAAAATTTTAACATATGCAGGACCGTAGGTATGCTTTCATATGAATCTATACTAATATTATAAAGCTGAAGAGTTTGTTTGTTTGTTTGTTTGAACGCGGTAAACTCAGGAACTACTGGTTGGAATTTTAAAATTCTTTTTGTGTTGGATAGTCCATTTATCGAGAAAGGCTATAGGCTATATAACATCACGCTACGGCTAATAGGAGCGGAGCATACATGAAAAATGTTACAAAAACGGGAAAAGGTATTTCCTTTTTGAGAGCTTCCGTTGCGTGCGCTGCGGAAACGGTTTAAGTTACGCAAATATCATGTATGAAGGAATTGTTCCTCTTTAAAATTTCTAAAAAAAAGTCCGCGACTGCATCTATCTATCTTTTAAGATTGACTCACTGTAACCTTTTTTTTACTATTAAACTGTTAGATTAAAAATAATTATTTTTTGCGAAGCTTATTTAAGGCGAGGTTACCCTACTTTGTTTTTATGTACGCACGACCTCACCCGGCCCTGCCACGCGAGCGATATAATGCCTAAATTTTTACTGTTTTTTCTCTCTTGGAGAAAAATGATAAAGAAATTATACATTATGTGACCCGAGATAATACACATTTTTTACGACCTTTATTTTATTATGATATAAGTTTTATTTTTCAAAGCCTAATATAACTCAAGTAAAACGATTATTTAGCCATCATTTGGACATGTCTTTGCGATTTAATTGGATGCAGTGAAGTGTAAGTAATCGCATGCCCGACATATCATGATCGAAGAGTCAACTAAGTAATACATTTTTTTTTTAAATTTAAATCCGTTCCATGTACGAGTAAAACGCTATTGTTGACGACGTTTATCGGGGTAACCCCGCCTAATGTGTTTGTTAGAAGGAAAATTTAATATAGAATATTTGTGCCCTTTACTATAAACAGTTTAAACAAATATCTTAGAAGATATCGCAATGTAAAAATATCCGCGCGGCAAAATAATTCGCAATTTAGGGAGATTCTTTCCGGGAAATTCAAATTCAAAATATTTACTGCATCATAATGTTTACAAGTACAGAGTGTTATCGTATATAATATGTATTTAACAGTAAGAGATACCTATAGTAATTCACACTTTAATATAATCTAAGCTAATCTAAACCATCTAAACTATTATATTACAGAAGAAAGAAAAGATTTTTTGTTTGTTACGATTTAGCTTAATTTATGTCGGATAGTCGATATATCGAGATTCGAGAAAGGTTATAAGCTATATTTATGTGACGCAGACGAAGTTGCGTGGGTCAGCTAGTTTAGTATAAAGCTTTAATTTAAAAGTACAAACAGACACTTCAATTTTATTTACTTATATAATAGGAAAATTTCAAATCATAACGCGAACGAAATCTTGGCCTACGAGTATCAATCATAGGGGACTAAGTATAAGTAGAGCGTCGATCTTAAATCTCTCAGAAGAATCTTGCCCATTCCTAGTTTTCATAGGTCCATTAATAGGCTCAGACCCAGAAAAAAAGAAAGACGGCGCGCCGCGAACACCAACAGTGAAGTCACAAAACCACACGCCTTCAAGTAAACATACACGCTCACACACACACCTACACTAAAACCACACGCATTTCTCCTAGTACGTCACGAGTCATCGTCTAGATAACAACGTTAAAAAATATAGAAATATATAATACGTCCTGTGCAGTGAAAACTTGCAAAAACAACACTAAATTACATCAAAAATCTCAAGTAATAACATTTTACTTGTAAGTACTTCAAATATCATCGTTTTTTAATTATTAAATTTTGTAACTTGGAACAAAAAACCTCAACAAACGAAAGCAATGACGTACAGTGCGAGGGCTGCCATAATATGATTTCAAATTTCCCCATTCGATTAAAAATAAATCAATATGATTTCTTACTTCGATATTCCAGTTTTCTTTTTATTAGGTATGTTTATAATATTTTAGATTTTCTGTGAATACTGAAATAAAAAGTAAATGGATAGGAGCTGTTACAATTAGTCGGAATGATCCAGAATGGCTGCCATCGAAAACCAGCGTGGTTTGTTAATTTGATAGAAATGTTTAAGGTTCATGCTCCAAGGTAGCCCACGAAATTCGAATTTTCTTACGTTTTTTGCAATTTGCTGGCCAGTGTCAGGTTGCATGATAAATAAGATTCGCGACCGTAACAAATGTGACTTTACTGAATAATAATTATTAAAATTACCAATACAACCCTCTCAGTTTATAATGGTTTCTTGAATGCTTCTTTCATCAAATAGTCACTCAACGAACTTTTGTATTAGTGATTTTAATCATTATAACGCAGTAAAGTCACATTTGGTACGGTCGTGAAACCTTTTATATTTAACTAGCGACCCGCCCCGGCTTCGCACGGGTGCAAATGGATGTTATTATACATATCAACCTTCCTCTTGAATCACTCTATCTATTAAAAAAAACCGCATCAAAATCCGTTGCGTAGTTTTAAAGATCTAAGCATACAAATAGGGATAGAGAAAGCGACTTTATTTTATTCTATGTAGTGATGTAGTGAAGTGACATACAACCTGACACTGACCGGTAAATTGCAAAAAAACGTAAGAGATATCGAATTTCGCGGGCTACCCTGAAGGGAAGTGACCTCATAAGTTTTTTTTTTGTTAATAAAAGTACTTACAGATTTTTATTCTTTATTGTTTTTTTTTACGGAAGTTTTCACGACAACTCGCAACTTTTTTATAAAGGTTGAAAAACACTGCCATTCAATAATTATCTTACTCATACAATATTACAATATTATTCTACCCATAAAATATTATTCCCCAAATTATAGGGAAAAACTTTAACAAATGGCAACCCTTCAACACACACATAGACAAAAAGTTGGATCACTTTTGATGTTCGTGGGTGGCGGTCCGTCTTCCTTTTTTTCTTGGTCTGAGTTAATAGGTAGATATATTTTGTGCTTTTCTACAGAAAGTTGTAATTGATACGAATTACTAACCAACACAGAAATAGTTCACCTGTGGTAAAATTACCAGTGGCCGGAAACCATCACGGGGCCCACGACGCCCGGAGCGTCTCTTCGCGGCGGCTGGGATGAGAGGTTCTGTCCCTCTCACGTTCCGCCACCTCCTTCGCTAGCATCACTGCTTCGCAGAAGGAGGCGACGGCGTTCCATTCCCTCTCGCCCCGGACCATGGCTTGAAACAGGGCCGGACGCGAAGGGTCACCACCGCCAATCGCCGCTACGAGAACACGGTGTGGCTCCACCCAAGCGGAGCAGACCTCCACGGTGTACTCCCTTGTCCTACGGCCGATGCTCACAGTGGAAGCATCCGGACGTTTCCTCTAGCCTGATTCCGGTGCAGCGCCTCCGCGCGCCATTTTTTGCAGGTGCACGAGGACTATTGCCTCCAGATCCCATGGCGGCAATCCGGCAAGGAGGTCTCCGCCTCGCGGGAGATCGTGCGGTACCCCCGGACTAGCCTACGGCTACGCGCCCCAAAAGGTGCCACCTCAAAGAACGTGCCCACACCGGGGCCCCGTAAAAGGCATGGACAGCACGATCCCCGCATAGAGCCTCCGGCAGGAGGCGTTTGGCACCCCCAGGTTGGGTAAGACGCCTGAAGGCAGCCCCGGTCCGTTCCAGTCTCGGAGCCAAACGTCGGAAGTGCTCCACGAAGTTCCATCAGCTGTCGAGGACGAGTCCTAGGTAGGTACTTCAAACTATGTAAGTACCTACCCTGAAACAAGCTTTTAAAAACACAAACAGATGGATAACAAATGCAGAGCTTTTCAAATGGCGCCGGTTTTGTCTCACCAGAATTAGTTATTGGAGAATTTAATAAATGAAAGTAATTCCCATAAAACAAGAATAACAAAGTAATTATAACTCAACGAATTATAAATAAAAACGTCTGCCACTTCATAAATTAAAACGGCAAATAATAACTAAGTATCTCAAAGTAACCATTACATGTAAACAGTTCACCACGGCAATTAAGACTTACAATAAAAGCACTGCCCTGGGAATACGTTAGAGTACATACGGCTATACATCAAACTATACATATCCACTCTAACATGGCCTCGCTTTGTATAGATTCCCTTTACAATGAGAGATCCAGGTTCTGAACAGTTGATTGGTCGTCGTGCGTAGCAACCGTGGGAGATTGCGTGTACTGCGAGTACCTACTCTAATCTCTAAATTAAGGAAGTGTTAATTTGTTAGAAGATACTGCAATCTACTTGATGAGACATATTATGAAAAGAGAGTTCCGCACTCCATTATAATAACGACTGAAGAGTATATTTAAGTCTAATGGACTTGAATATGGGCTTAATTGAACAAGCACTATAGAAACTGTAATTATACAGGTATATTAAGAGATTGTGGAAGTCGTTTTTATGACGCAGGTAGCGCTGTTAGAGCTGGCATTTATAGCTAAACATGGGCTTCATAGCAGGTACTTATAACATCTATCTACCCACATTCTGATTTGAACTGTCGGAAACTAGATCAAGTAAACCTAGCCAATAAAGAGGTAATGTGATGTTGCTATAATTAGAGCACTTTTAAGACACAAGCGTAAGGAGGTGCATTGCCCTAGGGGTCGGGTGTTTTAGAGAGCGGCAGAGAGCAAAGCATGGTGGCGGCAAAAATTAGGGTCGTCAACGATCAACAAAAACCCAATTTATGCCACTGCCTGTAGATTAACCACAATTCAATATTTAGCGGCCTGATAGATTCTGTTAGTCTCAGATCATTCATCTGCAAGTACCTAACTTGTCAACCGTTCCAATTTATACAAACTATATGGTAGGTTCGGCCACACAAGAAGGCAACACAATATGTATATGCAAAACTTACGTTACCTATTTGAATATACAAGATAATCTTGAAAAGAACCAGAATAATGAAATGCATTTACGAGATACATTCATATTCTTTAGCAGACAACGACGTAACGAAACCGTTTGAAACGCAGAATCAATTAGTTCCCCGAAACAACTCTTCACGCCCGATAATCAGAGTAAAGCCGTTTTAGAAAAAAAAACCGTTTAACAGTCTGCACAAAAATTTACATACAAGCAAGTAAGAGCAATTATCTTGGTCCGGACGCGGGATGTCGTTTCCGCACGAACTTCTATGCCAACGGTCAACTGAATGACCCGCACGGCCGCGTACGTTACCGAAAACGATGCTCAGTCGACACAGTTTCAAAAAGCACCATCTCTTACGAACCCATAAGGCAAAGCAACACCAAACTTGCTTATTGACTCAGCGATGTAAACTGCGCGATTCACAATAAACCGCAGCAGTTGGAGCATGAACCGTGATAAAGTGTATAAAATCGACTTACTTTCAACGACGCCGCATCAGCCGACCTCACGTTCACGGACCAAATGATGTGGTATGGTTCGCTTCATTTACAAAACCACAACCATCACACTCATAATCCTCTTCGACTGCTCTATTCCGATTTGAAGGTTTTCTATCTTGAATGGTTTGTAAATCAACTGTTTTCACCGAGTCTAATGCTAAAGTTGGCTAATGTTAATAAATAAAATCGTACTACTTACCCCGTTAATAGTAAGCAAGCTTTCCAGTTTATGAAGCACATAAATTCCCAATGACTTATGGGTTATGTTATTTATTAGTTATTCTAATAGCAATATTAAGATTAATTAGTTACCCAGAAAAGCATTCCCTTTATAATCGGTCGTATTTTATTTAGATACAAGTCTAAATAAAATACGACCGATTATAAAGGGAATGCTTTTCTTACCAACGGCTTTAATACGGTACGTTCGGTTGGACTCTGCCTGTGGCAATCACTGATCACAGGAAGCATCAACGAGGCGTTCCGAAAATTTCTTAAAAGGCTGTCGTGGTGTGTGTGTGGCCTGGTGTGGCCCCAAACGGCTCGAAAATATAATTTCCACAAAGGTACTATAATTTCGCCACTTGAGGTACCTACTCAACAGGACAGCGGCAGCGTGATGAGCTTGGAAGATGAAATGAATTTATCTATATAAATAAAAAGAGAAGTCCTGACTGACTGACTGACTGACTGACTGACTGACTCATCAACGCCCAGCCCAAACCCTTGGATCTAGAAAGCTGAAATTTTGCACAGAGGTTCCCTTTATAATGTAGACAAGGAATAAGGAAGGATTTTTTGAAATTCAACCCCTAAGGGAGTTAAATAGGGGATGAAAGTTTGTATGGAAAATCGTCATTTTCACGCGGGCGAAGCCGCTGGCAAAAGCTAGTTTAAGATAAATTGTACAATTGTTGATTTTCCCAAATAAAAAAGTCATCACATTAAAATTTAAAATAATATCTCGACATCCGATGAGCTTTTCCGTAAGATACCTAATCGCAAACATTTTCTTTGTGGTCAGCTTTTATGGTTCGTAAGCTATCATTAAACTCATTTCTGGAATTATCTGCGCTTAAGCGATATCCATAACCGATGAAAGTCTCTCTTCGATCATCAACGTTGGTATACAAAAAAATGTGGCATCGGGTGCACTTAATGCCACCATTTGCAATATTGTATTTCTTTATTGAGGGAAAACCAAACAGGCTCTAATCGTATGAAGTACCTATTTACACTGACTTAGTATAGAGTAAAAAGTTAAGCACTATCTATATCTGCATTCTACTAGATCTGCATTACCTATTTCTAGGGAGAATATCTCAAAAATCATACAGCCGTTTCTAGCCATCTGTTGCCAAATTAGCATTTACTGGTACTGAACTAGTTAGTAAGAGCACCTCGCCTGGTCAGAGCAGAAGGCTTATTCTGCCAGAAGTTTATGATAATCAGTAAACACACATGATCTGCCAGCAAGGAGGTCGATTAACTCTTAACTTTTCTAAACAGCAATCAGATATGCAAATAGATACCTATATTTAACAATGGCACAGGATCAACTGTACAGATAACCATCCAATAAACGAAGATGCTTGTTCTACTGTAAGTCCCACATAGATCTGGTCAGATAAGCCTCGGAGTGTTTGTGAACACAATGTGAAAGGAACTTTATGTATGCGTATAACAATACTTACATTCAATTAACCTCCTAATTGTTTGATGGCGTGTTGGTCTTCCTTCCTACAAATTGTATGCTCATTGTTACAGTTCCGGGCTGCATTCGCACAAGACTACGATGGTAAGTATTCACCGTTATTCATTCATTCTTTTACATATTGGTTAGCTACCACATCGTTCTTGATCTGTGTCGAGGCTACTTTTTTGGGCCAAGTTCGAAATCAATCATAAAATAGACGCAGAAATCATCCTTACCTACCTGGGAAAAGTTAAACATTAAATTCTTGATTGGACTATTGTTTCCGACTTTAAACTGTAAATACGCCGTTTATTTCTACTTAAATTCAATTGATGCATATTTAATGAATAGGTAAAGAAAACCATAAAATATTTAAGCTCTCGAAGCTCAGCATGGCACAAGTCATAAAGGCACGAGTTCTACGTCGTGCCCCATAGGTACATAGAGTATTTATATAGTCTTTGGCCCCATAAGAAAACTCTACAGGCTACTGACTCGGTCCAATCGAAAGGGAAATCTCTTTGCTTTCTACAATTCACAGTTATGAATGGATCAAGGTAAATTGTAGCTTTTACTAATTTCAGTGACAGACATTCAATGTACATTTGCGAGTGGCGGCACCGGTTTGCGGGACTCCGTCGCGGCTCTACTGAGGAAACCGGAAGGGTTCCGTGGTGCGCCACTCTTCGCAGATGATCGGGCCACCGACCCTGTGGCTGACCCTGTCTGCCAAATCAGACCTGAATCTGAAGACCCCACAGGGCTGCTATACAGGCTAAAGATCACAGACTTCACAAGATGCGGCGTGCTCAAAAGAAACGTAAGTATTTTTTGAACAAAATGTCAATGTCGTCGATGCAACCTTGCATTTGATGAATTTCGTACTGTACGTTAAACTTGTCTGCATTTTTGCATTTTTAATTTGAGATGAGAACCTGTTTTTTCGGGTTTAGGCCAGCAACTGACTACATTCCATTCAACTTCAAAAGATTTTTGTTTTTCACCTACCAACCTAACTAAACCAAAAAGTCTTACAGAGTGCAACATGGTTTGGTAACCCGAACAGATTTTTCTTGTTCAATATCAATTTGCATTTAGACTGACTCGAAGCTTTTGTCTTTGTGTTCACACATTAAATTAAAGTGTCGTTAGCAGTTAAACCAGCAGACATTATCTGGACCACTTTAATTTGGTGTCGTACCGTGCGAAATAGTCCTATTGTTTGTCGAGTTAGCGTTAAGTTTCGTGCAACAGGCACACACGCATAATGATAACATAGACACCGGGTGTTGTGTCATCAGCAGATAATAACGTATTCCGTTACTAACAGTAGAGGTTTCCTAGTGGCCTACACACAACGAGCCCCTCAGCTGATATATTATTAACCGCTGAGACCGGTACACTATCGAGGTAAAGAGAAATCTGAAACACGTGTGTCAATACGGGAATTTTGCATCGATTGAATACAATGCACTTCACTTATCTCGGTGCCTGCATTCCCGATAATTGTGTCAATCGATCTAGTTCTAGGTTAAAGAGAGAACTAATCTGTATTGTCTATAATAATAATATGCGGCTTATGTTCTCTCTCTCTCTGCTATAAATTTACGTCCGGGTCTTTTTTCGCAATTTCCACATGACCGTTCTCACTCCTGTAGAATGGCTAGCAGCTATAGTTACAGACGATAGCGCCCTGGCAGAAGTCGTTAATTGGTTGTAGATATTAATGTTTTTAGATCTACTAACTTTGGATGGATACCAAGCTTCAGTGGGGCGCCCATAGATAACCTGCAAAAAACTAAGTTACGCAGCATACAGTAGGTATCGCTGTTAAAAAAATAGTAGATTATTAACCAAGGGGATAAAGCAGTGTCTTCTGTCGCGGGTGACGATTTAAATCGCGAGCGTAACGAAGGACTCGAGGTTTACTCCCGAGCGTAGCGAGGGTGTTTAAAACTTAAATCACGAGCGAAGCGAGGGATTTAAGACGAGTCCTGAGTGTAGCGAGGGATTTAAGTTCACCCAAGACTAAGACAGCTTTATCACCGAGGAAAATACTCTACTTTTCGTACCATTTGCGAAAAAATTAACACAATAATAATATGAGATAAGCATTTATTAAAAATAATGACAATTAAAAGTAAAAGTTAACATTCGAAACATTGGTCCAATATTGATAGAGAGAGTAACATTTTTGTTTGGTACATTTATTGTTGATGAGTTGATTTGAGTATTTCTCTGTTCTTGCATCTGAGGAACTTTCGTTTAAAAGCTAAGGCATCAAGCTCATGCGGCCTCGTCGGTTTTCGTAATTTTATTTAATAATCATAACTGCATAATAAATGTGTATTCTTTTTTCAAAAAGATGTACTTATAATGCTTTCTAAACAAACTCAATGGTGTAAACACAGATGTAGTTAAATATAAATTTCAGTAAGTACCTATTCCAAATTTAAAACACATTCTCTCCCTAGGGGATGAATGAAATTCAGTACAATTTTCTTTCCCTGTTTTTAACAGATTAAAAATGACTATTGTTATGTTAGCTTTTTGTGGCATAGAATGTCACTTTTTTGAGCAAGTGGTACGAAAACGTTATTTAGGTTATTTAGAGACATCCCGATTACATTAATTATTTCCACAGTGTGATGTCGTGCGGTATTCTCTTGTGGTGCAACCCGCAAATATTCAGTCAATTTTAGTTTTGCAGAAAAGAGGAGTTTCCTTTAGAAATTAAGTCCCAAATACAAACTCAGACAAAAATTTTAAAGAGATTATTATGCTTTCTGTGTCTTATTAGTTTATTAATGAATACCTATACACGCACATTAAACAAATAAATTTGTTTAGAAACACCATGATATCCACAACATAAATACGAGGAACAAACAGAAAGTTGCTAAGAGGCTTATAAAATTGGGGAGACTTTTGGAAGTCTTTTCCGACATTAGCCTGAAAAAAACAGACTGACAAATTGTACGCCTAAGTTAAAAAAAAAAATCTCTGTTTGTTTGTTCCATCAAATCTCCGAAGAGCTGGACCGACTTCGACAAGACTTTTACAGGAGTTGATGTTATAGGAAGTAACTTAGACTTTTATTTTGGAAAACGATTAGGGTTCCGTGAAAATTAATAAAACCCTTGAAAATTGTTAACAAAATGCGATTTAAATAGGGAAATAATATCTCTTAATATTTCCACGCCGGCGAACGTCACGAGACACAGCTATTTAACAATAAATTTCTTAGCACATTCTCTATAATGTCCATTTCCTTTTATGGCCAAAATTACCTCACAGACGGCATTTCTATCGCCGGTTTTAATAAATCCGACTCTCTCCATGATAACGCTATGTAAATGAGCTACTTAGACACGTAATAAGTACTTATTATACCCATTAGCGAAACATTTACCTGCACGCGGTTGACATAGGTACCTACCTACAAGAATTATGCGGGGCCGGGGAAGTACCTACATAGCAGGTAGTACCGAAGTGTTTAACCCGTTTGCCTATAAATACCAGCGATAACTCACTCCTCTGTTGCCCTCGGCCACCCGGCAACTGGCTTACAAAGACGATCAACTACACTTGTTTTAATGGGTCTATATAGGTCTAATTTATCCTGTCTAGATCGTCTTGATATCTGTTGAACATTTGATAAACCTTAAAAAAACCCAAGAATGTCCGTCAGGGGCTGCCACGGACGGCCGACGGACATTCTTGGGTTTTTTTAAGGTGGGTGTTTAAGTGTTTTATGTTATTTTATCATTTTTTCAATTAATTTTTAACAGTCGTGGGTTTTTTCAAAAGTTTAATTTTGCTTTTTATTTTAAACTTTTTTTAAACTTTTTACTTTTATTTTTTTATCTAAGAGCATGCACCAATCAAACCTAAACCCATAACTGAAAACTGAATCAAAATCGGACTTGTAGTTTTGGAGAAAAATGGCAACTTTGATTTGCACAAAAAACGTTTGCTGCAGCGCCCCCTGTTGAGTTGTCACCGTAACACCTATCTAAGAACATGCACCAATCAAACCCGAACCCATAACTGAAAACTGAATTAAAATCGGATTTGTAGTTTTGGAGAAAAATGGCAACTTTGATTTGCACAAAAAGTGTTTACTGCAGCGCCCCCTGGTGAGTTGTCACCGTAACACCTATCTAAGAACATGCACCAATCAAACCCGAACCCATAACTGAAAACTGCATCAAAATCGGACTAGTAGTTTTGGAGAAAAATGGCAACATGTATTTGCACAAACAAACAAACAAACAAACAAACACACAAACAAACAAACAAACAACCTCTCACCCCAAACGCATATACCGTCTCCGTTCCGTCGTGGGTAAAAATACGAACATTCGACAGGACGTGATCAATCACGTACTGTACCTACCACAAAAAAAAAAAAAAATTAAAAAATACAATAGTATTTCTATGTAAACTGTTACTTAATGCCACAAAGTTTGTAAAATAATTACTAGAAAGAAACAAAAACAGAGGAGCTAGGATATATTATAAGCGAACACAATTTTACTGTCTCAGTTTAATGACCCAGGTACATTAAATACTTATGTGCGGATGGTGACCACCGGGGTGGTTTTAGTGAGGTAAAAATCCCACACTCCCCGGTCTTCTCCCCAAAAGACCGGCCGCCTTTTGAAGGTTTCCCCCCGAGACAAAAAAAAGGTACAATTAAATTAACTGATGGCCGATACAATTAAGATTGCCACATTACACGCTAAGAAGAAGAGATATACTTAATGTTTAATTTGTATCTTTACATGGGTAATGTAATCTTGTCTGTAGACCTTAAAGAAGTAGACAAAGGCGTATAATAATGCTTTTCGTACCACTTGCTCAAAAAAGTGACATTCTATGCCACAAAAAGCGAACAAAACAATAGTCATTTTTAATCTGTTAAAAAAGGGGAAAGAAAATTGTACTGAATTTCATTCATCCTCTAGGGGGAGAATGTGATTTAAATTTGGAAAAAGAAAATTGTACTGAAATTCATTCATCCTCTAGGGGGAGAATGTGATTTCTATCAATAATTGGACCAATGTTTCGAATGTTAACTTTTACTTTTAATTGTCATTATTTTTAATAAAAGCTTATCTCATTTAACATAATTATTGTGTTAATTTTTTCGCAAATAGTACGAAAAGTAGAGTATTTTCCTCGGTGATAAAGCTGTCTTGGGTGAACTTAAATCCTTCGTGCTCGCGATTTAAATCGTCACCCGCGACAGAAGACACTGCTTTATCCCCTTGGTTTTATAATCTACTATTACAATATTTACAAGTTGCTGTTTCATTTCCTCGCAATCGAAGTGAAAAGTAGAGTGTAAAACTCGTCCATAAAACCCATTTTACTCTCTGCTTTAAATCCATCCTCGCTCGCAAGCTCGCATCGGATGGATAACGTCTCGCGCAAAATGGTGCGTTTTATGCACTTGGTGTAAAATCTACTATAAAACCTGTGTGCCTAATGGAGGGTACCGTGTGCAGAATTTGCTTTGCCTAACATTGGTTGCGCGAGCTTTTCTTACGTGATGAACATTTTCTTGTATCAAATAATTTGGTGAGGTCTATTAGCGAACGAATATTTTATGAGCCCTTTTAATCATTCAGAATCCTTTCTAATCGGTTGACTAGCAGGAGTTCAGGTTAGGGCACGGTTATAACGATTGCGGCTAAGATAGACCAAGTAGGCAGACAAATTCACCTTTGCTGACGGCTAGGCTGATTTCACACTACTTTACGTTCCTATTTCATATTTGTATTTTAATCTTTGAATACTTACAGGGCTTTGTCCACGTGCGGGTGTGGTTCCCGCAATTCCCGGGCGTGGTGATGCAGTCGGACCAGGAACTGATCATCATGTGCAAGCCGCCAGAACCCACCATCATCGAGAACAAGGCAGCGGGGTTCGCTGGGAGCTTGTGAGTACAACACAATGAAAAGTTTGAACTTTTGATAAGCTGCAGATGTGTACAAAACCTGAAAAAAACTTGGCACTTCTGTAGTTCTACGTATTGAAAATAGTTAGATACCCAAAAACCCGCAATTCGTATTATTTGATGTCATAGTTCCATTAACACTACTTATATACGAAAAGACTTTGTATTATCCATCACACACCCATTGTAGTCGGTAGTCGAAGATGCACAGGCAAACAAATTTTTGAGCCAGATCATTAGCCGTTAGCGTCTTCTTTATCTTAGTGTCTTTTCACTGTTGTTTAGATTTGTCTTTTGTGACATGATGTGCATGTTCCTTCACAGCCCCCATGGCGCGAGAGTATCAGGCGTAGTAGAGGAGACGCCAGGCCGCCTGGAGTACGAAGTGGCGCTGTACAAGGAGGCGCCGCCGGTAACCCGACACAACAACCACTCTGTTGACTTGCCTGTTGATCAGGTAACTGGTGTACGTTCCTTTGCATTCTTATTTTTTTTTCTTAAATACCGCAATAATAATAATATAACAGAAATAGGGCGCTGGTGGCTGTTCTGGATTCGCAGTTGTCAAGTTATTTTGATAACTGCGAGAACCTCACTGATGCTCATTCAATCCTGTATTGCGCGGCTGTAACGGCATGTCGTGTAGCTCATGTCAAATTTCCGGATGACAGAGCTACACGACCAAAACCAGCCGTACCGGCTTGGCAGTGCAGCGTTGAACGACGCATTGCTGGGGCCAGAGCTTTCATCGGCAAACTAAGCTGCCTTCGGGAGGGCAACAATCGCCCTCGAGTGATGCGCTTTGTGAGACGGGCGTTTGCGGGTACTGATATCAGTCCTCGAGACTACATGTCCCGTGTCACAGAGCGCATCGACTTCTGGAAGCAGAAAGTGTATGCATGGGCAAACCGTATTCGTAGGTATAAGCGGCTGGTGGAACGGTACACTCTGGGACGCACCTTCCAAAGGGACGAAAGGTGGGTTTACAGAGCTTGGGAGCGACCGGACCAAGGTGTGGCTGGCACGTGCCTGCCGGATGATAACGCCATGTGTTCGTTCTGGCGCAACATCTGGTCGGTTCCTGTCAGTCATACCGAGGGTGATTGGACTCGGGACGTCGAGCGAGCATGTGAACCAATAACAGAAATGGGGGCAATTACGATCAGCCCCCAAGATGTAGCTTGTGCAGTTCGTCCGTTGCCTAATTGGAAATCACCAGGGCCGGACGGACTGCACAACTTCTGGATTAAATGGCTTACAAGGTCGCATGCTTGCCTGGCAGCCCTATTCCAGTCAGCCTTAGAGTCAGGGTCGCTACCAGAGTTCCTGACAACTGGAATAACCCACCTGCTCCATAAATCGGGTAGTACTGCGGAAACCAAAAATTATAGACCGATTACGTGTCTTCCAACGGTCTATAAAGTTCTTACCTCCATTTTGAGAGCTAAAATTAATAAACATATTAACGAAAATTCTGTTATGTCTGCTTCTCAAAATGGATGTAGGAACGGGTCCCGTGGTACTAAGGAGGTACTCCTCATTGATATGGCCATTAGCCAACAGGTTCGCCGTTCCCGAAAGGATCTGTCGACATGTTGGATAGACTATAAGAAGGCCTATGACTCGGTGCCACATACATGGCTCATGAGGGTGCTCTAGAGTTATATAAAATTGATGCAACCCTGCGCACCTTCCTGATGTCGTGTATGGGGCAATGGAGAACAGTCCTTCGCTATCCAGGATGTCGACAGATTCAGAGGAATAGCGAACCGATAAGGATAGAGCGGGGTATATTTCAGGGCGACAGTTTGAGTCCACTTTGGTTCTGCTTAGCCTTGAATCCTCTTAGCACGCTGCTGGAGGATTCAGGTCTAGGCTATCGGTTGAAGAGAGGTGGTCAGATTATATCTCACCTCCTTTACATGGATGACCTAAAACTTTTCGCCACCAACGATTTGCACCTGATGGAGCTACTGAAGGTCACTGAAGCTTTCAGTAGCGCCATCAGGATGGGATTTGGTGTAGATAAGTGTGCGGTCATGCATGTAAAGCGAGGGGGCATTGTGGAGTTTGTGGGAACCCAGCTCACAGATTCCATAAATCTTAGATCCCTCTCAGCAACCGAAACCTACAAGTATTTGGGTATGTCGGAAGCGCTGGGCATTAACGTTGCCGACATGAAGCAATCGTTGAGGGAGCGCTTCTTTGGCCGCCTGAGAAAAGTATGTAACAGTCTTTTATCAGGCGGAAATAAAGTGCGTGCCTTCAACGGTTGGGTCATGCCGGTTTTGATGTACTCTTTCGGCATACTCAAATGGACTCAAACAGAGCTAGACGCCCTGGATAGACGGGTCCGTACATTGTTGACGACGTATCGAATGCATCACCCACGTTCTTCGGTTATGAGACTGTATATCCCACGGAAGTGTGGAGGTCGAGGCTTTTTAAATGCTAAGACTCTCCACAATCGTAAGATATGCAGTCTCAGGGAATATTTCCTGGAAGCCGACGTGGGGATGCATCGAGATGTTGTCGCGATGGACAAAGGCCTCACCCCGCTCTCCTTGGCTAAAGAGAACTGGTGCAAACCTGTAGTGCTTGACACTAAAGACCGCATGGAGGTATGGCAGAGTAAGGAGCTTCACGGACGCTTTTTCCGGGCCCTACACGGGCCCGATGTAGACTTCCTAGCGTCCGTAGCCTGGCTACGTTCCGGGGAACTCTTCGGAGAAACCGAAGGTTTTGTCTGTGCAATTATGGACGAAGTTATGATGACGAATAACTACCGGAGATTTATTGTGAAGGACGGTACGGTTGACATATGTCGGGCATGCCACCGTCCGGGCGAATCAATCCGTCACATTATCTCCGGGTGTTCTCGTCTGGCTAACGGAGAATACTTGCATAGACACAACCTTGTAGCCAGGATTATCCATCAGCAACTTGCTCTGAAATACAACCTTGTGGAATCGGAAGTGCCGTACTACAGGTATGTGCCCGACCCAGTTCTTGATAATGGCAGTATCACACTGTACTGGGATCAACCCATCATCACTGACAGGACTATTATGGCTAATAAGCCTGATATAGTGGTGGTGGATCGATCAGAGCGGAGCGCAATGATTGTTGACATAACCGTCCCGCATGACGAGAACCTCGTGAAACTACTATTAATATCATAAACGGGATATTTACCATTTACATATTAGGGCGGTGAAAAATAACGACACCCAAAAATCGGCCATAGCTGAACATCTGCTGGAATCGGGATCAAACCACTGGATTGAGTTGCATAACCCTCAGGTCATCTCGACAGAACGCCTCTATATACCTCGTCTGGTCAGAGAGGCCATTGGAATTATCAAATATGACAACTTTAACCGGGAGGATGGGTTTCAACTGTCGAGAGCCTGGAATCCAGTGGTTCAACTGTGTAAAAACCGAAAAAGTGCCGAAAAAAGTTCGCGAGTGGACACAGTGAGTTTTGTGTGTCGGGAACAGAATCGTGTAGTGAGTGACAATGGTAGTGGTATCGAACGCAAAAAACGAACAAGAAAGAGGGTAGACCGTTTTGTCTGCTCATAAACATCCACCCGCAATGACTTCAGTTTATCCGTGATCATGGTGCTTGTAACAGCGCCGAAATATCGGGAACTCGAAACAAAAATCAAACATGGTAAATATCCCGTTTATGATATTAATAGTAGTGACCATGTCAGTTTAAAAACTTATAACCTCGTGAAAGCCGAGAAAGATAAACAAATCAAGTATCTTGACTTAGCTCGCGAGGTTGTCGACATGTGGGATGTGGACTCAGCGATCATTGTGCCGATAGTCGTTACAGCCAATGGCTTAATTGCCAAGAGCCTCGACCAACACCTGAGGAGGCTCTCGTTAGGCGGCTGGATCAAGGGCTTGATGCAGAAAGCAGTACTCCTGGACACGGCTCGCATTGTTAGGAGGTTCCTTTCTCTGGAGCCCTGACTGCCGGTAGCTTGGACCCTGTTCCCGATACCGGTGGGCTACAGTTTTTTATATTTTTAAATGTTTTTTTTATTGTTTTTATAGGAAATATTTAAAAATGTATGAAATTTGTTAATATATTGAATAAAGGAAATAATAATAAAATTCTTTATTTCTCCTCACAATGACAGCTTAAAGCAATCCACTGCTGGTTATAGATATTATTAAGTTTCTTACTAAATGCAGGAGTAATCGTAAGGTAGGTATATTTTAGATTGAATTAGAGGTTAATGAAGCATCTAAGGATTCTAAGGTATTATTATATTAAAACCGTCGCGCGTCGTCGTGGCTCACTGCTGGATTCCCCTTTCGGCTACTAGTACATTTTAAAATAAAGACAAATGCCGTGGATTAATACTAGAAGACCAACAACACTTAAAGATCAACAACTACTTAATCAACGACTGTCCAAATAATTTATTCCATTATACTAAGGCGCGTCCATGTATCGAATAACCGGCTGTAATTTCAGAGTGTGATGTTCGATTTATAGATGGACAAAAACTAAATCAAATAATGATAACCGTATAAACTCATAGAAACATCAGAGAACATATTCCGTTGTGATACTTATAAATGGATAATAATTGAACCGTTAATCGTTCAGGCGGTGCCAATCGGCACGAAACTCCAGTTGCGCGCGCGCATCAACCCGGACTCGGCGTGGCGGCACATCAAGCTGCTGGAGGTGGCCGTGTCGCCTGACCCTGATCGACCGCACGCGCCAGGCGCCGTGCTGCTCGTCAAAGATGGGTAAATTTTGCTAAAACTCTCTTTTTTCTATTTTTGATGAAATGCCTTCGAAGTTGGATAAGGAAAATTGCAAAATGATCTTCAGTACGCACACGTTTTCAGTTGATTACAACTACAAAAACTACTGACAAAATTTTAAAATGTTTTAATGAAACTGCCTTCATTGGGATAGTATCACTGACTAGAAAATGTTCAAAAAGCCCAGTAACCAATGTGCTCTAGGTAGAGTTGACGAATGTAGCGTGTTGATTCCTAAGTCAAGAATTAAGTACCTACATAACTTCTCTATTATTATGAGAATGACCACACCCTCATTTATCTGACTGGCAGTGACTGGAGACAGTTGTCTTTTCTGTGCTAAATCAACAAAGCAATTGAAGGTTTAACAAATACTAATTTAAAATCTATACTACCGACAGGTGTAGAAACCGGGACTTCGCCTCAATCATCCCGCACCAACCGGCCCGCTACCGAGAGAGGCACAACGAGGTGTTCCTAGACTTCGAAGCCTTCCTTCTTGCTTCGATGAAGGAACGCTCCACGCTGTGGATCCACTCGCAGATCAAGGCTTGCATGGACGCCGCTGACTGCCAACCGGACTACTGCTTGGACTTGTTTGAACCTTCAGGTAAAACTATCGTTACTATTCACCCTCAATTAGAATTTTACGTATTTTTAGACCAACATGGGAAAGCGAGTTCTCTTTTTATTTCCAATCTTCCAGTTAGTTTAAGTCTATCCGATTAGTTGTTGGATATTATCATAAAAACATGCCCAATCATGAACAATAGGTCACTCTACATATACCGGTCTACCTATTTCAATTTTTCTTCTTCCACACTCATAAGCGTTTACGTAAATTCGATCCACTTTTGAATGGTCGGGCTATTACCGTTTTAGAACTCTCTTATTATATATGAGCCATGTCAAATCAATTTCCATTATTGTATCTAATAGTTGCCGTATTAAATGTAATTATTTACTTTTATAGGACACGGTCGTCGTCGAAGATCGCTGCCGGAGGGTTCCCACAGCCACAACATCACGAGTTCGGCATTAGTGGCTGACAACTCGACGACTCCATTCACACGGTTCAAAGAAAACTTGGAATACTCCGTAGTGATGCCCGGGGAACTGTTCCATAGAACTCCCATAGAAGCTACCTGTGCCACTTCTATGATGGTCGCGGTGGCTCTGGGAGCGCTCCTGTTTATGTCTGCTTTGCTAGTAAGTTAAACCTCATTTTTTATTTATTGTTTACTAATCAATCAATAGATCTCCAAATGACTTGTTTTAAAACTTTAAACGGCATTGTAGAAAAATTAAGTAGTTTACCGGAGGCAGTAATTTGTTTCTTTGGTTTCAATCATAGTCGCCTCCTGTGGTCGAGAACGGTCTTCATGAACATTTCACCGGACCTTAGCCTGCAGTTACTTAGCGGTAACATACACATTAACCGGATTCTGAATAGCTTTATTTTTTTTTCAGATGTGCTACTTAGCAACGAAACTGAACTCGACGATGCTGAAAAACAGCAATCTGCAGTCACCATCAGGGAAGGGCTTCGAGCAGATCTTACGGGAGCTAGCGCATCACTCACTACCAGACACGGGGTACACTGGCCGCCCAACCGTGCAGTGATACATGTGATAACAAGTTCTTAGTAACAAGATGGTGCTCATTGATATGTCTATTTTTTTATAGATATGACATCAATTCTTTTCTAATAGTATTCGAAAGATTGTTTCATGTTCCGTAAACAAACTTAGTTTGTGAAACGTTTTGCTATGAATCTCAAGCCCATGTCATTCGATATAAAATAGCTAAATTTTGCCGCTCAATATTCGAATGTGTCCACGGCAATCTGTGTGGTGCACAAGGCATTAGCCAACTTTTGCTTTTGTTACACAAACTGGCATTTTTGTACGTATCTTACTTCTAAACAATAAATACAGATTTTTAGACTCCTACATATGTAGGTTACCTTGATAAACCTTACAAGGAATAAGTTATTTAATATGAAATAAGAAACAAATAGTTAATTAAACTTATGACTGAAAAATCGCAAGTTCATATCGATGCAGAAGAGCTTGGTAATTTTTTCAGTCATGACTGTCACATTTGTAATAAGATAACTAATAAGTAGTTTAATAATATTTAAGATCTAATTTATTTTTAATTTTAAGTTAAATCTAGAATAGAATAAACAAAATAAAGAGTTTTGTTTTATTCCTAAAACCTTATGCAATTGTATGTACCTACTTACGAGAATTAAATTAAGAATCAAACACATAGCCCTCCTTTTGGGCTTCGCCGCAGTCGGGTAAAAACGACACATACTCGTACTTTGTACTTACACAATGTGAAGCAATTCCCATTCAATGACATAAAAAATCATAATCAAACTACATATATCAAAATAGACCAGGGTATTTAATTTTTGAAAACAAATAAATTTATAGTAGGATGAAACCCAATGGAAAAGGTAGAGAATATAACAAAAATTAAAGAAAAAATAAATTACGGTCGATTTGAGGTCGGGAAGTGGGGGTGGGGGGGTTTTTAAGGGGGAAAAACGGTTTATCTCGATTTCCGGCAAAACTAAAATTCCTTCTTAGGGAAAAAAGTTAAATGGCAAAGTTGTAGGTAGGTCATAAAAAGATCTACAACTTTTTATCTTTATCTCTCAAAATGTATGTGAAAAATTCAAATAACCAAGTTTCTGGTTTTTTATTTTTATCTTTTACAAAAAACATTTTTTTTTTTCACATAATTTAGTGAAAACTTACCTTTTTATGTCCCAAACACACTGTAATTTTTTTGATTAAAAATATTTATTTTTCACCTTATTATTGACTTAATATCGAAAAATCTGCCATATTTCCAATCGAAAATTCACCCGTCAAAGTATCAGGTTTTTTAAAAAGTGCATTCGTTTTTATATCTCGGTCTTCTAGTTCGCTACAAGACTGACCTATAAAACATCTTTTCACTTCTCTCGCTCTAAAATTCGTCTATATGTCGTGCGTAGGCGACATAAAGTCGCGTTTTATGCTCTAGAGCATAAAGTAAAATCTTCGTCGAAGACCAAGGTAATCGGCACAGGTAATCGGCCCAACAGCCAAACGAACAACTCCATAGAATAACCTCTTTAATTTAATTCGTTTCGTTAGTATTCTAAGAACAAGGGATTACTGCTTGGACGGTGAGTAACGGGCTAGCTCGCCGTCCGGCCGTCGTCATGACGGCAACAGACCGTGTCGGCGGCGCGTACGTGTTCCACGCGCGCCTCAAAGAGATGTCAGCAAGGAGGGGCCCGCAAGGGCCGACGCCCGTCGGGGCTGTGGATATCGAAAGGTTACCGCGGCTCCGACACAAGGGCGAAGAAGAAGGAACATGGGTTTGGTTTTTAGTCAGTAGTCTGACACTCCCCTTCGCTCTGCCCAAGAGCGGGGGGGGTTATTCGATGATTTTCCACCCACCAAAAAAAAAAAAAAAAAAAAAAAAAGGGATTACTGCTTTTCATTACGAATACAAGGAAAGTTGATGGGAATAGGCTTCCCCCAATTACCTAAATCGCTTGATGGCATCAATAGGCTTGCTCCTAATTACATCATTTGATGGGAATAGGCTTACTTTTAATTACTTTGATTGATGGCAATAGGCTTGCTCTCAATTACCTAAATCAGTGGATGACAATAGGCTTGCTCCTAATTACATCGGTTGATGGCAATAGGCTTGCTCCTAGTAAGATTGGTTGACGGCAATAGGCTTTTCCTAATTACATCGATTGATGGCTTGTCCCTAATTACTTCAGTTGATGGCAATAGGCTTGCTCCTAATTACATTGGTTGATGGCAATAGGCTTGGTCCCAATTACATCAGTTGATGGCAATAGGCTTGCTCCTAATTACATTGGTTGAAGGCAATAGGCTTGCTCCTAATTACATTGGTTGATGGCAATAGGCTTGCTCAAAATGTTTTTATAACTGAGCAGTATGAGAAACGACATAAGTCAGGTGTTATGTCAACTTTCCTACTGAAAAAAAAAGGTTAATTGGCGGGAACGATAATTATTTTTACAATATTTAAAAGTTGCTGTTTCATTTCCTCGCAATCGAAGTGAAAAGTAGAGTGTAAAACTCGTCCATAAAACCCATTTTACTCTCTACTTTATATCCATCCTCGCTCGCAAGCTCGCATCGGATGGATAAACGTCTCGCGCAAAATGGTGCGTTTTATGCACTTGGTGTACAATCTACTATTTCACTTCTCTCGCTCTAAAATTCGTCTTTATGTCGTGCGTAGGCGACATAAAGTCGCGTTTTATGCTCTAGAGCATAAAGTAAAATCTTCGTCGAAGACCAAAGTAATCGGCACAGGTAATCCGCCCAACATCCACACGAACAACTTCAACTTCATAGAATAACCTCTTTAATTCGTTTCGTTAGTATTCTAAGAACAAGGGATTACTGCTTTTCATTACGAATACAAGGAAAGTTGATGGGAATAGGCTTGCCCCAATTACCTAAATCGCTTGATGGCAATAGGCTTGCCCCCAATTACATCAGTTGATGGCAATAGGCTTGCCCCCAATTACATCAGTTGATGACAATAGGATTTTCCTAATTACATCGGTTGATGGCAATAGGCTTGCCCCCAATTACATCAGTTGATGGCAATAGGCTTGCTCCTAATTAGATCGGTTGATGGCAATAGGTTTGCTTCTAATTAGATTGGTTGATGGTAATAAGCTTGCTTCCGTGTGGTGTCGGACGTAAAGAATAGCACCATCCCATATCTTCCCGTGGGTGTCGTAAGAGGCGACTAAAGGACCAGAGAATGGGCAGCAGCGTTCTCTGTGTCTTTGTAACAACCATACTGCGATCGCCAACCCGCCTGCCAAGCGTGGCGATTATGGCAAACCCCCTCAAAAATGCCTGGGGGAGGCCTATGTCCAGCAGTGGACGTCTTTTGGCTGAAATGATGAATAGGCTTGCTCCTAATTTCATCGGTTGATGGCATTAGGCTTGCCCCCAATTACATCAGTTGATGGCAATAGGCTTACTTCTAATTACATTGGTTGATGGCAATAGGCTTGCTCAAAATGTTTTTATAACTGAGCAGTATGAGTAACGACCCAAGTCAGGTGTTATGTCAAGTTTCCTACCGAAAAAAAGAAAAAAGTTAATTGACGGGAACAATAATTATTTTTACAATATTTACAAGTTGCTGTTGCATTTCCTCGCAATCGAAGTGAAAAGTAGAGTGTAAAACTCGTCCTTAAAACCCATTTTGCTTTCTACTTTATATCCATCCTCGCTCGCAAGCTCGCATCGGATGGATAAACGTCTCGCGCATAATGGTGCGTTTTATGCACTTGGTGTACAATCTACTATTATGACACTTTTACTAGTAATAGCATTTCACAAAGGTAGATATTCTCAAGAGCATTTGCTTTTATAACTCACTATAAGTTTGCGCCGTTATAGTTTTGCTCAAGACTCTTTTAAATCTAATAGTACTTAATAAGAGCGTTAAAGGATCAAAAAAGCTTTTATGCTACTAGATCAATAACTTTATTATAATAAAATATATATATAATATATTTTATAAAATAAAGATAGTTATAGAAGCTATTGCGCTTCGTAAAGTATATTATAAGAAAGTTAAAGAAATAAACGCTCCTATAACTGCGCCCAAATCCAGCTTTGTAGTATGATACAAGTTTCTTATAAGTAAAAATTAAAGTGGTCTTGAGATCGTTATAAGTAATGATTTTGCTAGTTGGGATGTTCGTTAAAATCTCTACTTTCTGATGATGTAAAAAAAAATATACATTGCAATGGTAAATTTTCTCAGAAAATGCAAAATCAGCTGCTACGAAATAATAAGTAGTTAAGACCCAAAGGCTAAAAAAGTTGATAATGATAAAAATAAAAAAACCATAAACTTGAATTTTTCACTTATATTTTGAGGTTTTGTGAAAAAAGTGTAAATACAAAAGTTGTAGATCTTTTTATTACCTACATCTTTGTTGTGGCTTTGTTGTCTTTGGTGTATTAATGGTAGTACAACTTTGTTACTTAACTTTTTTCCATAGGACTTACTTACAGTTTTGCCGGAAATTGAGATAAACCATTTTTCCCCATTAACCCCCACCCCACCCACCCCCACTTCCCGACCTCGGATCGACCGTAATTTATTTTTCCATTAGTTTTTGTTATATTCTCTACCTTTTCCTTTTCCATTGGGTTTCATCATAATATAATTTTCTTTACTTTTTACCTTTTTTGAAGCTAAAAGCACTGGTCTAAAATACTTAACGACTTTCATAAAATGGGTGACTTCTTTTGTTTCATTGACTTTTTTGGCACTGACTTCCGAAGGTAAAGTTATTTCAGACTTTTTTTTAGTATTTTAGTGTTTTAATTTGCAAATTGATTTTTTTTGTTGCAAAAAGTTTTTTATTTTACCCTTAGTTATACTACACTAATTCTTGATAGGAATCAATTTTACGCCACCTATCCACCTGGGCCGGCTGATGTGGCAGTGAACTTGTTAGAAACCAAACTACTAAAGTCCATTTCACGAAAGAAGTCCCGCAGACGCAGCGCTGTTTTCGCGCGACATAATGTTGCTATCTCTCTCTCTCTCGCCATATCTCCCCATCTGTCAAATTTAGTTCCAAAATTGTCCGCGGGACTTCTTTCGTGAAATAGAATAATTTCTAATTTTGATGAAGGGGGATAGAACCGATGTGACATATCAACCTGGCCGCCATTTTGTTTTTTTTTTATAATCGTGGCCCACAATGAAACTGGTATAATTTATGGATAGAGGACATACAGACGAACAAGAAATGTCCAGTGGCAGTAACATGGTACCCAGTGTCACGTTACCGAGATATTTGAAGGTAAAGATCGACAATAGGGGATCGGGCATAAAAAAACTAATTAGTCCGTCAGATAGATTTCCAAAAAATATTGGACACGTATTTTTTCTTTTTTCACGTAAACAAAAAATGAAGACGATACAGTACTTCGAAAACTCGTGTGACGTCATATGATAGTACATTTTGTACCTACAAGTGACGTTTCAAGCCCCACTCCATGATCTTTGACCATTGTACATTATACCTCAATGTCTTTGACGCGTTTTATCTTCGTCATTTGTTATTGATTTGATAAAACAAAAAACACGTATTCAATATTTTTCGATAATCTAACTTACGGACTAAACAGAATCATATTATTTTGACCCAGTCCGATCCCCTATTGAGTACAACGACAATCATTGAAAATATACTTACCTATTACGTTAGAAAATATACTTAGGCGTTAAATTACACAATTCACATCCTCGCAGCAGATCGAGTATCGTGCACTCGTAGCGTAAAGACGTGCTCATTAGCAATATTTAATTAATTAATACTTTAATAATAGTGACCTACTTAAGTGTGTTACTGTCGTAATGCTATGTATTAGTAATCTTGCTTAGTCTATAGTTTTTGTGAATAATGGACACGAATCAGTGAAGTTTTAAATAAAAGTAACAAAATGGAGAGCAGCCCCTGCAATCCAAGGGGCCCAGCGCAACCCTCCGCCTCACCATCGAAGTCTGCCACGGCTGTTATCGCTTCAACGCCAGAAATCCAAGGATGGATGACCACCATTCAGCAGTACCTGAACGGAGTTTGTTCTACTGCAGCTGATGGAAAACTCAACACCGAGCAGAAGATGAAGATTACTAATCTTTGTCGTAAAGTAGAATCCTGTACTTCGCAAATGGCAGTCTTATATCAGTCGCTGAAACAAAAAACTATTCAGGCGAATCATATGATCGACACCCTGAAGCAACAGCGCGACGTGACAGAGCATATTTTGGAACTCAAGGAGACAATACGAGACTCTAGTTCTGCGGGAAGCACTTCATTTGCCGACATGGTGAAAAGGGGATCTGACCGTTTCGTTCGTCCTAATAACTTAAGCTCAGTCGCCATTTATCCCAGTGATAAATTGCAAACGAGTGACGAAACCAAGGAACTAGTGCAGAAAATCATACGGCCCGAACAGATGAAGCTGCAAGTAGGTACGGGGTGTACGAAAAACAAAAAATGGTGGCGTCATAATAAGTACTGAGACAAAACATGACGCCGACAAACTGAAGAACGCAGTCCAGCTCTCTACATCTGGACTTACCGCCAACGAGCCCAACAAGCGGAAACCCCGAATCGTGATTATAGGTGTGCCGACTTCCTTGGCTGAAAACGAGGTTTTCAAGTGCATCTTTGAACAAAATGTAGCCGAGAAGTTACCAGAGATGACCTTGGAATCCTTCTTGACCACCGTAAAATTGAGCCATAAATCTGGGAAGAGAGATGCTGCGACCTGCAATTACGTGATTGAAGTTTCAGCCCATTTACGTAAAACGCTAATCCCTCTATCAAGGATTTTTATAAATTGGTCGTCCTGTCCTGTCAGGGATTTCACATTGGTAACAAGGTGTTATAAATGCCAACAGTACGGCCATGCTGCCAAATCTTGCAGAGAAATGAATTCTACGTGTGGTCACTGTGGTCAAGAAGGTCATACAATGTCCGAATGTCCGAAGAAAACTGAGACTCCGAAATGTGCGACGTGTTCACGGTTCAAAAAACCTAATGCCCATAAAACTGGAGATGCTGAATGTCCTGCTAGGAAAATAGCAGAACACAGAAATATTAACTCAATTGATTATGAGGGCGCCTAGTGCGTCATTCGTCATACCACACTTTTTACATTTATCTATTTTGCTGACTCAACGTGTCCACTGTGCGGCCCTACTATCCATCCTTGTGTTTAGCTAAGCATATTTGTGTCCGCTGCAAAAATGTTGTGACAAAGTTATTTTACAATTTGTTATTGACCGATTTAATTTTGATTTGCGTAATTGACATAAAATTTACCTACATATATAAGACATTCTTGTTTTAGTTCTAAACTAATAAATAATAGAGTTTAAGTAAATTAGATATAATATTATCATTATAAATTATTTTAGTATTAAAAATGTTCCATATTGCTCAGAAATCTGTTGTCCAAATAGTTTAAATAGTATTAGTAGCCATATCGCCTGTGATACAGGTTTATCCTAGTACAGGCATCGAACTTTGTTATACCTAAGATTATTTTTAAGATTTATGTTGTATTTTACCAAACTTAACTTTGAATAAAATTTATTATTATTATTATTATTTATTATTAAATTGTATCCAAATAATAGTTCCCAGGTTGATTATTATCATTACACGCACGAGAAAATCGCTTCGCATCGCAATGAAACGCTATGTTATGTCAAAGAATATTTTTCTCGTACTCCTAGTAGTATAATGTGTGTAATCTCTTTCAAGAAACTGTAATAATCAACGCCACTATGCATGTAAAAGGTCTATTTTTAACCGACTTCAAAAAGGAGGAGGTTATCAAATATCTCGATAAGTGACACTTTGGGGTAGGTACCATGTTTCATGACATTTTTTGTTCGTCTAAATGTCCTCTATCCATGTACAACACACCACTATCATCGTGGGCTGCGATTGTCGCGAGGGCGTGTTAGATTTCCTTTCATATTATATTCTGGTTATCTCCAGGTTTACAATGTGATTTGTTTTATAGTAATAATATAGGATTGTACTGCTTCGCTTTGATGTGAAGAGAAATCTCCACGCCTCAAGATATAACAGAGACATTCACCGATACGGATCCCCCTCCGACTTGCAAGCGTCTCCCAATCCAGAATCTTATCTTCGGTCCGCAAGGGCACCGAAGTGTTATTATTATGCCGACCATCAATCTATCCAACTTCTCAGGTGCAACTAGGATATCTGTAATTTTAAGTACCCATGAATCTTTGGGTTAAGTATTACCTATCTGTCTTAATTGATAAAGCCTTTTATAGCAGTTATCCAATTGCAATATCTATTGATGAAATTTACTTTGGATTCTCATCAGTAGTGTCTGTGACACCTATGTGCTGATCAGGTACTGGATTCTTTCCACGTCTGCAGAAGCACGCATTCCAGATCGACTTCGGCCCCCTCGCCTCTTCGTCTGAAATGCTCCCCTTTTTTTTTTTTTTTGTTGGGTGGAAAATCATCAAATGACCCCCCCCGCTCTTGGGCAGAGCGAAGGGGAGTGTCAGACTTCTACTGACTAAAAACCGAACCCATGTTCCTTCTTTGCCCTTGTGCCGAGGCCACGTCATCTAGTACTAAAATCCGCGGCCCCGACGGGACGCCCTTGCGGGCCCCTCCTTGCTGACATCTCTTTGAGGCGCGCGTGGAACACGAACGCGCCGCCGACACGGTCTGTTGCCGTCATGACGACGGCCGGACGGCGAGCTAGCCCATTACTCACCGTCCACAGGCCCGCGTATACGGTGGCCGGAAGCCATCACGTGGCCCCCGACGCCCGGAGCGCCTTCCGCGGCGGCTGGGACTCTCTCGTTCCGCCACCTCCTTCGCTAGCATCACTGCTTCGCAGAAGGAGGCGACGGCGTCCCATTCAGGGCCGGACGCGAGAGGTCGCCGCCGCCGATCGCCGCTACGAGAACACGGCGGGGCTCCGCCCAAGCAGGGCACACCTCCACAGTGTGCTCCACCGTGTCCTCCGGTCGATCCTCGCAGTGGAAGCATCCGGGCGTTTCCTCCCGCCTGATTCGGTGCAGGTACCTCCCGAAACATCCGTGTCCGGTGAGGGCCTGCGTCAGACGGAAGGTGAGGGCGCCGTGGCTCCTCTCTAGCCACTCCTCTAAGAGGGGACTTACCGCCACTATCGTGGCGTGCCCTGCACGGGGTTGCAACAGTCGCTGTCTCCATGCCGCCATGTGAAATGCTCCCCTTGGGTCTTACCTATATTTACGTGATATTGTGTAATAAACGTCCGTCGACGTTTGCGCCCGTCGGCACATTTGCGTGGGCGGTGGGGAGGATTCATAAGAGAAGGCTTGCCTAAGACCCTTCCTATAAACCCCAAGCGCTTTATGTCCGGACTAGCAGCTTGCGTGCGGTCGCTTTTATACCCTCAGTCCAACGCTGAAGGCACGACCTACACATTTAAGTTTAGGTGTCATAAATTGTTCGAATAGGTACAAACAAGTACCTCCACACATATTGTAATATCCAGTATCTATATTATTTAGACCAACAGTTAAATAATACTTAGCTTTCCAGGTGGCGCGTATCACGGGTGACAAGAATCAACATGTGATCTTCTTGCACTGAATTTACTTCACTTTAAATTACATTAGCTAGGTACTCAGACTGAATATGTTAAAGTGACCATTTGAGCGGGGAATAGCGGCGTCGTTTTGGCAGCCGTCAAGTTGTCAATACTGATTTAGTGTTGCTATTACATTAGTGCTGTGCAATTACAGCCTGTCTTTATAGTCATGAAAATAAATGAGGGCGCTGCGGTCGTGAAGACTCGTGCACATAGCAACCCTGTATAGTGTGACTAAAATGGTTTTGATACTAGCACATTATTTTGTACTAGAAGCAAACCTGGTTTTAATTAAAATCTGTTATCTTATTTAAAAAAAAATACAGAAACCATAAACAAAGATGCGACCTTCATTATAAATGATAATACCAGCCTATTACTGTCCCACTGCTGGGCAAAGGCCTCTTCTCAACAGAGACGGGCACGAGCACTGATCACCACGCATGCTCAAGACGGGTTGGCGATTTCAGACTTATAATAATTATAAGTCCAGATTTCCTCACGATGTTTTCCTTCCGACCTTCATTGAAATAAAAATGAGTAAATAAAAGAAAAATGTTCGTACATATTTTTTATTAATGTTATATTTTAACTTTTGTACCACTGTATGCCCATTTTCTCTTGCCCGTTTTGCTGCAATATGTTGTTCGATTAGAGCCTTTCTGTTATTTTGATCTTCTTGTAAGAAAATCCAATCGATTTCAAAATTTTACGCAGGACTTCTAGGCTACATTTAAAATCCAGATCTGTTTTAGCGAAATTTTATGTTGAAGTCATCCATTTCTTTCTTAGGACGGCCTGATCTGTGTTTGCCTTCATCTGCAATACGCCTCACTGTACTCTCAGATTTTCCTGAAAGAAAGATTTAAAATTAAAAAGATGTAATATCTAACAGAAAATACATAGCACTGTTTTTATTTCAAACATGTTAAAACTTATTCATATTTAAAATCACCGGTAAATTTGATTACCCAAAAGTATCAAAAGTTAACGTCGCACTACAATATGAGCTACTTACATTTGCAATCTAACCTATAAATGCGCAATGTAAACAATGCTTATTTTAGTCTTAAAATCGTATATTTAGTAAATTTGTGACTTCTCGTAGATAAAAAACAAACAATAACACGATTAAATACCTGTTATAGCTGCTGTTCGAGTATAAATATCATCCAAATTTGATAAAATTTGGTCAGCTTGGTGTTCTAACAAACATCGCTGATATAATTTGAAATAATTTCCCGAGCTCCACTCCTATTTGTTTTCCTCATATTTAACACGTTTTTTCGAAGTTTTGTCGACGTAGATTTGAAAAACATTAAAAAATGCAAAAGTTAACAAGATAAATAACAAGTTGATGACAGCCGATGACATTTGATGTACCATGATTTAGTGTTGCCGACTGTTGCCTTACTTTTGAATAATGTTAGTTCCTCAAACATTAATTTCATGACTTTAAAGACAAGCTGTATATATTATTTACATTTTGTAGGTTTGGAACATCGCGATTTCATCTTTCGCAACAGCGATTTCGAAAAACAATTAAATGCCAGCTCCCATACAAAAAAGTTCAAACCCCTTTCTATGGAACCAATCGGAAAGTACATCCTTTCACCTATAAATATTTTTTCATATGGCTTCATCAATGACGGAGTTATGAGGTAAGAAATAAAAACAAATTACTGAATCGTTATTGATTACTAGCTGACCCACGCAACTTCGTCTGCGTCACATAAATATAGCTTATAACCTTTCTCGATATCGACTATCCGACATAAATTAAGCTAAATCGTAACAAACAAAAAATCTTATCTTTCGTCTTTATTATAATAGTTCAGATGGTTTAGATTAGCTTAGATTATATTAAAGTGTGAATTACTATAGGTATCTCTTACTGTTAAATATACTATAACACTCTAAACTTGTAAACATTATGATGCAGTAAATATTTTGAATTTGAATTTCCCGGAGGCCAGCCAGCTACATTGCGACGCGCGAACATTGAGGTATATGTACTTCGTACTAGAGGAGACACCTCAACTCGATTTTTTGTAACACACGTTTCGGTGCGTTCACTGAACCTCATTTAGTCGATGCCGAGCGGTTGCTACGACGTGACACATTTGAGTGAAGTTTTTTGTTCTAAAATATGCCTTCGTGTGCATTGAGATACTGTACAAATAATTCAAGAAATACAAGTAAAATACACAAGTAATTAAAATATAACTATTATCTAATATATCTATTATTAACACATTTGATTTAATTTAATTTTTTCAATTGCAATGTGTCATCGTGGCGGCCATATTTACGTGAAAGTCAAAGAATAAAACATTAGCATGCACAGACCTGACACTATCGACGTATTCAATGCTTGGCCACGAATCCTCTACATGTAAGTCAAAATTGATAGTAGGTTATATAATATTTGCATATGTATCAAGACAATTAACAAAAAAGTTTAAATGTGAAGATTGTATTGAAAGTTTGACTATACTATAAACTTCCACTTCACACATCTATCATACGTAATTTAATACGGCAATGTGGTGGAAGTCTTGCCTCGAAATGTGATTTTAGTTATAATATGTCACACCCTAAAGCATTTAATTAGGAAAGAAGTATTTGTAAATTTGAATCAACATTCACTGAATCAGCCGAGTGCAATACGTCATTACGAAAGTTACAATGTCGAATCACGTGGCGCCGAATGTTTGCGACAACGAATACTGTGAACACGAAAGCACGCAGCGACGCATACCGTTACAACGAATGCACGAGACTTCGGTGTAACGATTTTTGTTCTAACGTGAATTCGTTGTTCCGTGATTCGAAGTCTCGTGCATTGTGTTTCGCTGTTCTGCAAAACCTTTACCGGATAATAAACCGTTGTTAAACTTTATCTCGTATTAGTTATTTCCAACAGTTGTAACGGTACCTATGCGTCGGTGCGTGCTTTCGTACTCACAGTATTCGTTGTCGCAAACATTCGGCGCCGTGTGATTCGACGTTGTAACTTTCTTAATGACGTATCGCACTCGAATCAGCCATCAACATTCAATCACAGAAAAAATAAAAATTATTGTTCCAGTTTAAGTACATTTTTATTTATTTTCTAAGTACATACGTACAATATTATATCAAGTAGGCCGAATAATAACATTATGTCGCATCTGTACGTATTGATAGTAATTTAGTAATCTATGAGAACATGACACCCCCCGCCCGCCCCGCTGTCATCAAGTGCGCGCACATTATTTTGTTTGAAATAGCTTCTCTAGTACGAAGTACATATACCTCAATGCGCGCGAAATATTTTGCCGCGCGGATATTTTTACATTGCGATATCTTCTAAGATATTTGTTTAAACTGTATAGAGTAAACACACAAATATTCTATATTAAATTTCCGTTCTAACAAACACATTTATTTAGATATAGATTAATACCATATGGGTTAAATAAGCTTCGCAAAAAATAATTCTTTTTAACCTAACAGTTTAACTGTAAAAAAAGGTTACAGTGAGTCAATCTTAAAAGATAGATATATGCTGTCGCGGACTTTTTTTTAGAACTTTTAAAGAGGAACAATTCCTTCATACATGATATTAGCGTAACTTAAACCGTTTTCGCAGCGCACGCAGCGGAATCTCTCAAAAAGGAAATACCTTTTCCCGTTTTTGTAACATTTTTCATTTATGCTCCGCTCCTATTAGCCGTAGCGTGATGTTATGTAGCCTATAGCCTTCCTCGATAAATGGACTATCCAACACAAAAAGATTTTTTCAATTCCAACCAGCAGTTTCTGAGTTTACCGCGTTCAAACAAACAAACAAACAAACTCTTTAGCTTTATAATATTAGTATAGATTTTTTTGTGAAATTAATCAGGAAGCATCTATCATTATAAAAATGTGGCTCTGGTTGGCTGGACATTACTTCAAAACTGCTCGCATTTACAATAGGGCAATAGGGCACTTTATGTGACGGCTAAACACCCTTATTTCAGACTATGTGACGCTACAGAATCTTAGATAATCGATCGAAAGCGTGTCCAGCCAGCTTGAAAAACCACTTTTCGCTGGTCTCTCAATCTCGGTAACGGAAGTGATTTTGACGAATTTTTGCATATCAACGGGCGTCACATAAATTTGTGACAGGCATCAAGCTAAAAGTTTTGTGATACGTACAGTGGTTTAGTAGAAAAATGCAAAAAACTGTGTCCAGCCATCTTGAATTTATGTAAAAAACTTTTGGCTGGCACTTCCGAATCCCACATAACGGGAGCGTTTTCGAATATGGTTCCTTTACTAATACTTGGTGACGCAATGTGTGACAGTAATAACGTTTGATTTATGGCGTCACATGTAAGGGTTTACGAGATATCAATGAAAACTTAATGTATACTTGTGTCCAGCCATCTTGAACTCAGGCTGGCTGGACACATGTATCTCCGCTGCCTGATGATCTAAGACCTTCAAAATGTTATCAAAATGTTGTGACGGGGACGATAATGATAACCTGAATTAGTGACGGAGAAACTTTGGGTAGTTTCAAAGAAATTGATCATTTAAATTTTCCCATACAAACACTGTAGTAGGGTTACCAATAATGTAGGTTTTATGTAGGACAAAGTATATTTTAAATCAATAGAAGACAAAAGTGTAGAGGGGAGGGGGTTTCATGTTATTGATTATTTACGTGCAGATACCTATCTACTCTTTTTAGATAAGTATTGGTGTTTTTTATGATAAGTACGTATGTAGATATTGTGTCAGGATAACAGACTAATGCTCTAACTAAGGTATTTAAATGAAAAAATAATGTAATTCACGTTACTTATCAAGGACCTCGTTAAATGAAAACGCACTTAGCAAATATTGCACGTATTCCTTACAAATCGACGGAAGGCTCTAAATACCATTATGTATACTTTACTCTAAACGATTAAACGAAAACGGTTTACGCTGTCACAGCACTCACAGCCTCTGTGTACAAAACAAACTCAGTATCAGTGCATCAGTGTTGCCAACAAGACCGATATAGAATCTGCTAACATTTTTCAGTGTCAAATGAAACGTAACATAGTTTTAACTTTTTTTATTATTTAACAAAATGTACCTAAGTACGTGTGTGTAATCAAAGTAAGTGTTTTAATCGACTATGATCTCAAATACTCTTTCCATTATCATCAGCATTAGCATCAGGAGCGCCAACAATATACTTAGTAAAGGCATTTTTTTTCTAAATGGAAATAATTGCTTATGCATTAATGTATTTTATTTTAAAATAATTTTATATGCTAAAAAATATGCTTTATGCTAAACAACTAATAAGTTTGCTAAACAACATGAAAAAATGCTATTCTTATTCTTTATTGCACACATAAAATAACAAATATAAACACAAATTACAATAATAAAGCTTACTTATGCTAAATTGGCATCACTGAGTGCAATGCACTTTGTTTTTTTTGTTAGTGTTTTTAATTATTATTTAGAAACACATACTTCCCCTTTATCTGCAGGAAAACCTTTTATTCCCACGGAGACATCAAATACAAAGCTGGCGTGGCTTGGCTGCTACCGGCCGATTAGTCGATTAAAAAGAAATCCTATAATTATGTAAAAAATATGGTCACCTCACAATATTAATGGATGATTGTATGGGAAAATTTAAATGATCAATATCTTTGAAACTACCCAAAGTTTCTCCGTCACTAATTCAGGTTATCATTATCGTCCCCGTCACAACATTTTGATAACATTTTGAAGGTCGTAGATCATCAGGCAGCGGAGATACACGTGTCCAGCCAGCCTGAGTTCAAGATGGCTGGACACAAGTATACATTAAGTTTTCATTGATATCTCGTAAACCCTTACATGTGACGCCATAAATCAAACGTTATTACAGTCACACATTGCGTCACCAAGTATTAGTAAAGGAACCATATTCGAAAACGCTCCCGTTAAGTGGGATTCGGAAGTGCCAGCCAAAAGTTTTTTACGTAAATTCAAGATGGCTGGACACAGTTTTTTGCATTTTTCTACTAAACCACTGTACGTATCACAAAACTTTTAGCTTGATGCCTGTCACATATTTATGTGACGCCCGTTGATATGCAAAAAGTCGTCAAAATCACTTCCGTTACCGAGATTGAGAGACCAGCGAAAAGTGGTTTTTCAAGCTGGCTGGACACGCTTTCGATCGATTATCTAAGATTCTGTAGCGTCACCTATTCTGAAATAAGGGTGTTTAGCCGTCACATAAAGTGCCCTATTGTAAATGCGAGCCGTTTTGAAGTTTTTTCCAGCCAACCAGAGCCACATTTATAAAAACGATTTTTTCAAATCGGTTCCTAAATGAGAGAATTCTGAGGCACATAAAAAATACAACCGAATTGAGAATCTCCTCCTTTTTAGGAAGTCGAAAGGAAGAAACTTTTTAAGAAGGATAAACGGATTCTGTTGTCTATTGTTCTAATAGCCTGCTGTCATGTTTTGACGTTGACAGGACAACTTCATTTCATTAATTTGTTTGACATTTATTTTCGCAGAATTTTTATGAATCTTTTAATTCTGTACCTTTAGTGAAAAGTGATATAACTCGACTTGTAGCAGTTTTGAGTTCTGTATACAATCTTGAAGCTTGAATTTTATTTGATTTTTCTATATAATCGGTATAACTCTATCTCTTATAGAAAGGGAAATAAGTTTCGTGTTTAATGATACAAGTGGCATTCTTGGTTAATTTTGATGATATTTTTTGTGTATACTGATATGTCTTTAGTTATATTAAATTGAACTAAAGCTTAAATTTAAACAAGTACGTGTAAATAAGGCTATCTCGATTTATATTACTTGACACATTTAATATTAATGACACGAGTTTTGTGCGTATTAATACAATACAATTTGTATTAAGTGACACTAAAAAAACCCTACAATTATCAATTGTGAATGATGATATAACTCAAATTGTATCTCATAAGTATAAACACCATAAAAAATCACCAACGTGTCAAGTGATACAACTAAACCTGTATCAAACTACACGTGAAATATTTTAAGTAACGCGTTTAGTTCTCAATAATATAAATTGATTTGTATCGCTGTAGTATAGGATCTTTAGAAACCGATCGATAGTGATTATTGTGTAAAGCAGTGTCTCCATATGTAAATCGAGAGTTACCGTGTTTCTAGGGTAAAAATACGGTGTTTCTCGACCAATTACGGTGTATTTACTAAAATAATACCGTGTAAATTACCGTGTAATTTTTCAAACGAAAATATAACAACATTATTATGAAATGGATCAAAACACTATTTTTTGCTCTTTATATTATTAACAAAAAATAAATTACATGTGTAACATGCAAAATTCAACGTTAATATTATTAAATAGATTGATTAATTATTATCAGACTCTCTCAGCACAACAGTATATTTTTCGTAAATGGATTTATTCATTATTGACAACATATCGTTAGTTGGCTTGAAATCAACACAGTTTTTCCCTTTTCTTTTAATAAACTGCTGGATGAAAATATTCCTTTTTATTGTTTTGGTTAGAAGATTGTTTCTTTCGACTCCCGGCAGTGTTACCTTTACAAAATATATTTGACTGACACTGAAATTCAGAAATTCGTTGTAGGACTTTTAGGCAGTACATATAATAAACTAATTCATACTGGTAATACGGTGGTTTATGACACGGTAATACATTTTTACCTTGACGGTAGATTACAACTTGATTACCGTGCATCTACGGTAATTACCGTGTATATGGAGACACTGTAAAGTGATCTATGCAGTGATCTATGTAGTAAGCGAGAAAAGCCATGATGGCGGGGGATGTAATCACGCTCAAACTTCGTTGCCAGATGTACGAGAAATCTCGTACATTTGCGAGATGTAGCACTCTCTGTACGAGAAGCGAGAAAAAACACTCGTACTCCCTTTTACGAGAATTTAATAATTATTTTTGCTAATACAAACCAAAAACATTTAAAGAAAAGAATAGTCGCAAACGATTAACTTAGCAAGTCACTAGATTCATTAGCTTATCACTAAAATGCATCTTTAGTTGTTGACGGATAATGTCCGCTGGGTGTATTTTTTGTTATTGTCCATATTGCACTCATGATTATGTTGTTTTCTTATTTCTTTTGCACTGACTGAAACGTGAATAGAGCAATGTATTTTAGAAGTGACAGTGAATCTTCATCCACTCCATCATAAAATAACAAAAAACTGACCAAGTGCGAGTCACTCGCACATTAACGGTTCCGTACCATCGTAATAGTTTGTATCATCACCTTTAATTTGTATTTGTTGTTGATAAAGTGTCAACAGAAATACACATTTTGTGATAATTTTGTTTTTCATAGTGTTTGTATGAATGACAAAGTTATATTTGCGGTTTTTTTTAATCTCGTTCAAACTATTAAAGAACAGTATTTCTTTAACTCTATTTTAAAGTTGGAGGGGGTGAACTTTTGTGTGTGTGTGTCTTTCGTTCAAACGATTGACTTTGAGAAATAATGTTTTTAGAAACCTTAATGTCATTTTGAAAAATCTATCTATAGACACCCCATACCCATAAGATTGACTTTGTTTATAGTTTAATTTCCTTGTAAGGGGGGGGGGGGGGGGGCATACAAGGAAATCAAACTAAAACCCTTAATCTTTTATTTTTGTATAAAAATCGTAAAGCGTTTCACAGAACACATCTACCTTGTACCAAGTGTCTACTGTGTAGTCTTAATAGTTTCGGAATAAAGTGGCAGTACAGCAGACGGAATTACGGACTGGCGGACTGACGGACAGACAGACATGACGAATTTGTAAGGGTTCTGTTTTTTTGCCATGCGGCTACGGAACCCTAAAACGGTAACACGATTTGAGAAACAAACCTGGTTCATCGGGTCTACAATCACAAAAGTTAAACTTTATTTGGTTCATCATCATTATTCATCATTTTAGCCGAAAGACGTCCACTACTGGACATAAACCTCCCCTAAGTGTCGCTATATTGACCGGTCCCGTGGGTCTCGCATTCAGCGGATCCCCGAAACCTTCACCAGGTCATCGGTCCACCTAGTGGAAGGCCTTCCTATTCAACGTCTTGTGGTTCGTGGTCGCCACTCCAGAACTTTTCGGCCCCATCGGCCATCTGTTCTGCGAGCAATGTACCCTGCCCATTGCCACTTAAGTCTGGCAATTTTTCGGGCCATGACGGTAACCTTGGTTTTATTCGGATGTCTTCATTTCTGATTCAATCACGCAAGAAAACTCCGAGCATAGCCCTCTCCATTGCCCTTTGTTTGACTTTTTACCTTCTGATAAGGCTGATCGTGAGCAAACACGTTACGGTCCCATTATTATGTAATCACTGGCAACACACTGGTCATAGACTTTCGTCTTGAGACACTGAGGTAAGTTGGACAAGAAGATACTACTCAGCTTCCCAAACGCTGCCCAGCCGAGTCAGATTCGACGATTGACCTCTTTCTCAAAGTTGAACCTACCTAACTGGACAGTTTGTCCCAGGTAGACACATAATTGTCTACAATTTCAAGTGTAGAGTCTTAGATCTTGATAGGAATTTGGTTGCTGAAAATCAAACAAGCTCCATTCGACCGAAGCGTAGTTCCTCACAATGGGCCTCATAAGAAAGCTCAAAGTCACCCAAAAGGCAATGCACCCGATGGGGCTGAAAACTTCTAGAGTGGCGAATGCAAACCGGAAGTCGTTGCGTTGGAAGGCCTTCCACTAGTTGAACCGATGACCTAGTGAAGGTGGCCACCGCTGGATGCGAGGCGCACGGGACCGGTCAATGTGGCGACACCTGGTGTAGGCCTATGTCCAGCACTGGACGTCTTTTGGGTGAAATGATGATAATGATAAGGGCAGTAGGCACTAGGCCCCACAATAGAAATTAAATTAAACTTATATTACTTTACACCTCAGCTCATTTGATATAAATAAAGATAAATCGAAATACACCACATCTTCTATTGTGTTCATTGTGTGTAAATTGATATAATTTAGATTTTGTCATAGCACACTAAAAAGACACGGTACCCATGAAATCTCGATGCTTTCGAAACAAAATTAGTTCCAGTGTTTTATTATTTATAACTCTGTTACTATTAAAAAGATGTTTCAAAAATACTTGTAACATTGAACACAAGTGCATTTTATAATAAGTAAAATGATATAATTGAAATTGTATCATTATACACATAGGAACTTAAATGTGGCTAATGATATAAGTCTAGTTTTTTTTTAATATCTCAAATTCTAATAATTTTTTAACAAAATCAAAACATATACGATATAAATGCACTGCTTTAATGCACTTTACACGTGCAGCCTGTGGGCTCATTATACGCAAAGATCTTTCAGTGCCCTGCGCGTCCAATATAACAATGCATTCAGGGCGTTGTTGGGGCTGCCGCGCTGGTGCAGTGCGTCAGGTATGTTTGCGGACGCACACGTAGACGGGTTTCACGCCGTACTCCGCAAACGATGCGCCGCAGCACTTGGCAGGTTGCGCGCCAGCTCCAACAGCATCCTGGCTGTTATTGCGGATAGGCTGGACACGCGGTACGTCAAGCACTGGGTTAACACCCACATTATGAATTAACCTTTTTTGTTTTTGTTTTGTTTTTTACTACTAACACTAGTTTCATAAGTTTTACTGTACTAACATTCTATGGACTCTTTGTCTGAAATAAAAAGTTTTTATTTTTATTTTTATTTTTTTTTTTTTTTTTTATAATAAAAACAATTTTCAATTGATAAAAGTTAACACGTCAAAAAAATATACTGAAATAAAAAAGTTGTATCCGTTTAAAAAATGCAAAACTTATTATCTGTTTTTCTCAAAACGAGGATTTGTGACTTGTATCACTTTTCACTAAAGGTACAGAATTTTAACATTGAATTTCAGTTTTATTTCACCTTAAAAAGTAAGGAAAATGAGCAAAAGAAGTGCAACTGTTGCAGCAGCAAACATAAACCCGAAGAACCTAAAACATTGGTCTTTAGGTTTACTAGAATCGATGAAAGATCCCGCAAGTATTGTAAAAAAAACTAAACAAGCTGTTGTTATTAAAGATAAATATCCCAAAGCTAAAATTCACTATTTAGTAATGCCTCATGAAGATATTAGTAGCATTTACAAGCTAGCTAAGTCTCATATAGAACTGTTAGAAGAATTTGGAGATCTATTTAGGGAGATACAAAATGAGACTGATCTTCCACTGAGAGCCGGCTTCCACGCTGTTCCGAGCATGCAGAGATTGCACATGCACATTATAAGCACTGATATGGTCTCCCCTTGCTTAAAAACAAAAATACATTGGAATAATTTCACTACCCAACATTTTAAACCTTATTCCGGTAAGTTACTTTTACTGCACTCATAGCTTAAATTAGTGAATTGAACAGTTTGATTGATACTTATTGAAGAAAAACTTGATTATTGGACAAAATAGTAAAAAATAAATAGAAATAAATTATGTACAACATTTATTTGATTTCAAAGCTTAAGTCTATATCTTAAAACTATTTGTTTTTTTTACAGATGTACTTACAGAATTAAAAGAGAAGGGCTGTATAGAAAAGATGTCGCCAGAATTACACAAGAGTCTGATGGCTACTGAGCTACAATGTAACCAATGTACATTTAAACCTAAAAACATACCACAACTGAAAGAACATTTACTAACACATGTTGAATGGGTGTGGTTTCGGAGACAAACCAATAAACAACAACCCCCGGAATAAAATGGTGGAGATATTTTACCAAAATGTAAGGGGACTCCGCACTAAATTGGAGGATTTTTATGTAGGAGTTGGGTGTTCAAACGCAAACTTATTTGCCATAACAGAAACAGGCTGCAATGAGTCTATACATGACGCAGAATTGATTCCGCCTGGTTACTCCATTTTACGATGTGACCGAGCAGATGGGCGCAAACACGGAGGCGCTTGTCTCGTGGCCACACCGAGTTTCGAGCTGCGGCGAGTGTCCCTACCCGGTGACGTCAACATCGATCAGCAGGTATTTGAAATAGTTTGTGCGTCAGTGTACCAGCGTAATAGATTATTGTTTTTGTTATGTGTTGCTTATGTTCCACCTAATACTAACGAAATTGAATACATGGCCCTATTTAGAATTATTGAAGGATTGTGTAAAATTTATAGTGACACTATTGTAATAGGTGATTTCAATTTGTATTCTTGTCCTGTAAACATTCTCAACTATTTTCAATGTTTTGAAACTTATTGTGGATTCACTCAGAGTAACAAAGTAGATAATTGCAATGGTCGACAACTAGATTTAGTGTTGAGTACATTCGTGGAGGAAGAGAGTGTGAGCGTGCGCGCGGCGGAGGTGCCACTCGTGGCGGTTGACGCGTATCACCCGCCGCTCGAGGTGTCTGTTAGTTTGCGGGTGCGTCAGCGCCAGCACGCGAGCTCATCAGCACCAATGGTGGATGAACCTCTAGGCTGGAATTTCAATAAGGCCGATTTTTTCGTAATGTACTCATCATTGGCGTCAGTAGATTGGGCTCCAATGTATGAGTTAGATTTACAAAGGAGTTTAGACTATTTCTATAATATTATTAATTCCATTTTAGATGATTGCGTTCCAAAGAAAAAGCGAAGTCGTGTAAGCTCAAGGTATATATACCCTGAGTGGTACACTGCTGAAATAATTCGCGACATAAAAATAAAGGCTGTTCTCCATAAGCAGTACAAAACAAGTGGGATGAGGTCTGATTACGAAGCGTTTGCTCAGTGTAGAACTAAAGTAAAAAAAAATATATTTTGTGCTCGTAAACAATATAAGCATCGTGTTCAATATAATATGCTGGAAGATCCAAAGTCGTTCTGGAATTACGCAAAATCTAAAAGAGGTAGTAGAAGCCCACAAAAAATTTTAAAGAATGGCGAAGCGTTGAGTGATGAACAGTGCGTTCGGGAGTTTGCCGAGTATTTTTATTCGGTGTATAGTACGGAGCCGGCCGAGTTAGATGTGAGTGCAGCGATGGCGGAAGCGGGCGGGGAGAATGGAGCGGCGCGGGTACATCTTGATATCTTGCAACTATCGGACGTATATTGCGCGCTTCAACAACTTAAACCGAAAAGGTCTTCGGGACCGGACGGCATCCCGCCTTACATCTTTAGGGATTGTCGAATGGTGTTAGCTAAACCGTTGCAACATATTTATAATAAATGCCTGAATGGAGCTGTGTTTCCTGAGAGGTGGAAGATTACCCGCGTTGTTCCAGTGCCAAAGGGAGGCTCAAAGATGACGGTAGATGGCTACAGACCTGTCGCGGTCCTGTCGACCCCGGCTAAGGTTTTTGAAGCTGCCATTCACAAGAATATATTTCAACAGGTCCGCGGTCAGTTATCAGACGCTCAGCACGGGTTTCGACCGGCAAAAAGCACTACTAGCAATCTTTTGAGCCATATGGCAAGTCTTGTGCCATCGGTAGACAGTGGGGGGCAAACTGATGCTGCTTACTTCGATTTTAAGAAAGCATTTGATTTAGTTAATAATGATGTATTGCTTAAGAAGTTGGCAGCATTTGGTTTCACTCCGCATCTTCTTAGGTTTTTTGCCAGTTACTTAAGCGGTAGGCAACAGTATGTGGAATATGCGGGGCACAAGTCAGAGCCATATTTTACCAGATCTGGGGTGAGTCAAGGCAGTAACCTTGGGCCTTTGCAGTTCATTCTAGTCATTAATGACCTGCCAGAAGTTGTAAAAGACGCCAAGTGTTTGCTGTTCGCTGATGACCTCAAGCTATCGCTAGAGATAAGTGGAGTGGATGACTGCGAGAGGCTTCAGAGAGACATAGACAGGGTGGTGACCTGGAGCAAGAACAACCTCTTGCAGTTCAACACCTCAAAGTGTGTAACCATCACTTTCTCTCGCGCGCGGGCTCCTATCCTATATAATTATAATCTGGACGGATCGCAAATGGCTAGGGCTGCGGAAGTTAGGGATTTAGGGGTGAAATTCAACACTGAGCTGACGTTTCGTGATCACATCATAAGCTGCTGCAAAAAAGCGTACCGAAATTTAGGGTTTATGCTCCGTATGGTACGTGAATTTACCAACATAAAAGCGGTCATAGCTTTATATAACGCTTTGGTTAGAAGTCAACTAGAATGTAACGCAATTATCTGGGCTCCACATGAATCTAAATATAGGCTCATGTTGGAGAAAGTACAAAATAAGTTTGTTAGGTACTTATATTTAAAATTGTATGGTGTATACCCATTTTATCCGCTCATGTACCCAACTTTATTTATTTTGGGTATGGTTGGGTATAACGAGCTGGGGGTCAGGAGGCATCTCACACTCACCTCGTACATATTCAAGGTACTTAGAGGGAAGGTACATCATGCGGATATTTTAGGGCAGATAGGTTTATGTGTTCCGGACAGGTACGTGGGGCGACGGCGACAGCCACGCTTGCTGGCGGTGCCGCGCGCGCGGACCAATCTATTGGGCGAGGCGCCACTGACGCGGGCACTCCGCACTCTTAACCTCATAGCTTGTGACATTGATTTGTTTGGTTGTTCTCTGAGTGAGTTCACAAAAAATGCTATCTTTGTAATTAGTTATAAAATTTAAATGAATATTGTTATTGTATACATGACTATCGCTTTAGGTAACTCTGTAAAGATAGTCGTAAGATGGAGAAAATAAATAAATAAATAAATAAATAAATGTTAAAAAGTAGAACTTGATTTATTCTCTCAATTCTTTAGTTCATTCATTTTTATTGGGAAGACAAAATATATACCTAAAAATTACCAATACATATAAAACTTCATTTTGGAGTACTTTTGTGTAATTGCTAAACATAAAATCATAATTATTCAGATTTGGTTGATCTGCGATCTCAGGTTTTTTTTAATTCTACATAGCTAATATAAGTAAACTGCTATAGTTGATGTAACTATCAGCTTTGCTGTGCATCCTTGTTTGTTTCATTTAACAGAAATTATACAACAATGTCTCTTATGCTGTTCATGATTATTTAAGTGCAAATATATTGAAATAATTAATTTGCTAAAACCTCAGATCAAATAACAGAGCTAAAACATTGTAAAAAATTAAGACATTCTTGTAAGTATTTATTAATTAAATCCTAGTAAAACAATTTTCTTACATTGCACTTCAATTATTGCCTAAATCCTACTGACATCCAACTTAATAACATTATTTTATTAAAAACTAAATTGAGCTAAAAGTTCATCACCTATTTACAGTCCCAGCACCAATCAGCTAAAACGTTGATGATGTCATTATTTTATCAATAACTAGTAAATAATAATTAATATTTTCAAGGAAATCATTAAATGGGTGAAAATGCTTAAGTTGCGCACAGGTGCTCATCTCTTGGTGCATTTGCCCGTAATCTACCAATCCACGATACGATTTTGTACTGAAACAAGTAAATCTGAACTGTTACGTTACACGCAAATTTTAATGCTCCCGGTGACTGACAAATTAGTCACACAATTCATTTTCTCGACAAATATTTTTACTTGACGTTGGACTATCTGCATCAACTAAGGAACTGGAGTCTGCACTTCCATCAGCATCTGGAGTATTATAAATTGACATGTTACGTCTCTTGAATGTTTTTTTAGGGCCAGCTGATGTTGGTGTCTTGCACTCATAAATTAAACTATCAAAACTATTTGCCACTGAAGAACTGTCTGGAGTAGCCACAGGTGGGGACTGCTCATTTTCACTGGGTGTGACAGGCGCAGGAAGGAGTAATGAAAGCTTGGATGTTTTAACTGGAGTTTGAATTACCGAACTTTGTGTAACAGTATTTTGCATCACTGGACTTTCTCTCATAGTTGAACTTACAATCTCTGCAGCCAAATCGGATTCCAAGTCTTCACTTGGTGGGTTATTTTCAACATACGGCTGTTTCATTGTCTGACCCGACCTTGCCATGATTACTTGTACGGGGTCATCAATCCCCAGTTTCTCACACAGTTGAACTGTTTGTGGGTTCATTATTGGCACCATTGGAATAGTTCTTCGTTTTATCGGGATTCCCATATTGTAAACAGGAGCAGTTCTCACAAAACTATCTTCTTTTATTAGTAGACTTCCAAGTAGTTTAATGACATTCTCTTTCTCCTCTTGTGTAGGTGTAAAATCATGCCTGTAATTATTTACATAAACATTAAAATAAAGACAACTGTATTGTAATAATTCCAGTGACCTTAAAATTACATATTATTTTAGAAATACTAACCTCTCATTACCACCTGGTCCAGGCATGTGACAATTGATATTTTTCACAGTCAATAAATGGTTCGTACTCTTCAATATTGCTAGCCATTCCACATCATGACTTAGGCACAATTCACCATCAAATTCTGACGGTACATCCAAAATCTGCAGATGTCGGCGTTTGGGCAAACATTTGTCCAGTGCCAAAAACTTTGTCTCTGTGTCAGTGTCATGGTTAACAAGTGCTGCGTACTGGCAATGCAAATGTGCAGCAAACCAATAGTCTGGTTTCAGACTTAGAAGTAGTTTCATAGCTGGGACACTGCCTAATTGATTTGATTCTATATCTTCCCTGAAATGTTTAAAGTTTCAATCAGCATACTTTATTTACAAAACACCAATAATAAATTCATATTATTTGTATGCATAAATGATATGATTTTATTGCAGATATAATTTTTTTGTGAATTTTATAAACCAGTTTACCTCAAAAAAGATTTTCGTCTTAATAAATTTTCTGTATTGCCATAATCTGTAATTCCCCTAGGCCAGTCATGAGATAACATAATGTGAAGTTTCTCTTTTAATTGGCTCAGTCGAAATACTTCTAAATTTCTGATATGGTAAACTGTCCGAAGAGAACTTTTTGAGTAAGGCAGACACTCCCAGTGTCCTTGCAGATAATCTTGACCTTTATAAATCCCTGACATTCCTGAAAATTAAAAATACAGTACATTAGTGTAAATAAAGTTAGCATTTAATGATATCATTGAAGCTTGGAGCCAAAATGAAATAACAAAGATTAATCTCAAAATTTATTTCAATACATAACATAACATCAAGCCTGTAATCCCCGAAAGTTTAGGCAGAGGTGTACTTAGTTGTACAACCATATTTTGCAAATAATGTTTAAGTCCCTTGTAACAGGGGACGAGCGTATTGCCATCATCTGGCCACAAATTCAGCAATTGCAAATTTGCAAAATTTTATTACTAATAATATGATGAATGAATGATTGTTGACATAACCGTCCCGCATGACGGGTACCTCGTGAAATCCGAGAAAGATAAACAAATCAAGTATCTTGACTTGGCTCGCGAGGTTGTCGACATGTGGGAAGTGGACTCAGCGATCATTGTGCCGATAGTCGTTACAGCCAATGGCTTAATTGCCAAGGTTCCTTTCTCTGGAGCCCTGACTGCCGGTAGCTTGGACCCTGTTCCCGATACTGGTGGGCTACAGTTTTTTATATTTTTAAATGTTTTTTTTATTGTTTTTATAGGAAATATTTAAAAATGTATGAAATTTGTTAATATATTGAATAAAGAAAATAATGCGAAAATAGAAGTATATAATACAAACCTCCAATTCTAAGGCCTCCAAAATTTACAACACCAGCCCGGCCTAAATAATAAATGTTAGGTGCCACCCAACCGCCGTATGGGAGTTCTTGTAAGTAGTTAGAAGCTTCATGGTTGCCACCAATAAATATTGTCATAATTGGTGCTTTTTTCTCACCGCTGTAGTATCTGTAAACATTTGACACAATTACGATTTACTAAGATAATGTATCAAAAGGATTTGATGATTTCATGTTAGATTCAGAGAACAACAAAATGATAAAAAACTGAGTATCTTACTTAAAAAATGAACACATATTTAGGTATTTCTCAGGCACAGCCATTGCCCCTAGATCTTCAGCGTTTCGGACAGATTGAAAGTCACCACAACATATCAACAGGTCAATCTTTATGCCTTCTCTTGTTTGCATTGTTTCAATACACTCGTATATTTTTTCTAGTTCGCCATGAGCGCATCCTTCTACAGCGATTTTCATTCTTGATGAGTAAATGGGACGATGACATAAAGTTCTCCAATAAGATTTTACAGTAGCAGGTCCTATACGAAATTATATTATTAATTATCTAAGAAGAAACACTATGTAAGAGTAACCCCTATTTATTTATAAGCATAACAAAATCCCAACCTCAATCGATTCTGATTTATAGAATACCAATTAGCCAAACAAATTCTGACATTGACAGTTTGACAGTAGAGAATTTTTTTTTTTTTTTTTTAATGGTTTTGGCTTGGATACAAAGTCCTTTAAGCCAAATCTTCATTTTATTCGTCTTTACAATTTTCAACTGTATGTTTTATAAAAAGCCAAGTCTTCATTTTCTTCGTCTACAATTTTTCAACTGTATTATAGATAGCCAAGTCTTCATTTTCTCCGTATTTACAATTTTTCAATTGTATGTTTTATATAATTATATAACGGAATAAAATTCTTGTGATTTTTTAAGTAGTCTTCTAAGCGGCGGGCTTCATTAGTATCAATTTTACATGAATTACTTTCACTATCACTTCCTGTCAGTTCACTGGCTAGCAAAAGTCGTTGAATATTAAACTGACAACATTTAAATAACAGATGATGAATATCACCAACTTGATTATTGTTACAGTAAGGGCATAAATTCGTTGGTATTATATTGAGCCGTCCCAAATGTGCAGGAGTTTTGTGGTGGCCAAATCGTAGACGGTTAATAGTGGTTATAAAATCTCTGCTAGCTACTTTTAGCTTGGTGTACCAAGGCTTCGCAGGTATTACTTCTTGAATGCTTCCATACCATTTGCCTTTAGTTTCTCTGTCTTTCTTCCAGACATCATCCCATAGCAATAACACATCTTTTCTTATTTCATTATAGGTATCGGTAAATGGAATATCAGTAATATGTCTTACATCTAATGAGTTTAACCCTTCACATGCAGCCTTGTCCGCTACTTCATTACCGGTAATGCCTTTATGTGAAGGAATCCACAGAAAGGCGACTTCAACATCTTTTTGACGTAAGGCAAGTAATATCTCTTTAATTTTATATACAATATAACTTGTTTTAAAATGTACATTATAATTTTCTAGACATTTAATCACACTGAGAGAGTCAGTCAAAATAAGGAAGTTTTTATTACAACTATTTATAAAGTAAATGTGTTTAAGCGCTTCAAAGACTGCATATGCCTCTGCTGTAAATATACTACAAGTAGTATCCAGAATAAAGCTTTGACAAAACTCTATCCGGGGATCATAAATGGCACTTCGTACATGTGAATTAGTTTTACTTCCGTCTGTATATAAAGTATAGTATTTGTTTTCATCTAAAAACTGTAGTAAATCTAGATTATTATTTACTTCTACTTTAATAATGTTAATTTCATTTACCAATGTATAAAATTGTTTAGCATAAAAGGGCCATAAACTTGTTTTCTGTAATTTCTGATGTTTTTTGTTCAGGTCTACTAGAATTTGGGATAATCTTGGAAATTTGTGGCTTAGAATATCAGCAGCTGAAGTTAATGGAGTTGGAATTGGTATTGAGTAAGGTATGATCTTTTTAATGGCGTATTGATTGTTGGTGGCTAAGAGTTTTACACAAAATCTTTTTGCAAGTAACAAACGTCTAAGAGACAGTGGCATTATAAGAGTTTCAACCTCCATGGCTCTAATAGGAGTAGAGCACATGGCTCCAGATATAGTCCTCAAGGCCTTATTCTGTATTAAGTCTAATTTATTTACATGTTTACTATCTAAATAGGCTATACAACTATAGTCAAAATGACTCCTTATAATAGCTTTGTACAAAATGGAGAGAGTTAATGGATCTGCTCCCCATGATACCCCCGTTAAACATTTGATGATGTTCAAGCCTTTCATTGCTCTTTGTGCAATGTAGTTAATATGTGGCCTAAAGGACAAATCTTTGTCAATAATTACACCCAAAAATTTATGCTGGTCAACTACAGGAATAGCTTGATCATTGTACAAGAGTGCAGTAGAAGGAAAATCTTTGCTAAAAATCATGGCACTACTTTTGAGGGGATTAATTTTAAGTTGCAATTTATCATAATACCCATTTAAATTAACAAGAGTTGAATTAACATTATCAATAGCCATGTCAATATTATTATTTACACTGTATATCACTAAGTCATCTGCAAATTGGAGAATATTTACATTTTCAGTATTTACATATTTACAAATTTCAGATGTATATAAATTATATAGAAGTGGGGACAATGTGGCCCCTTGCATTGTGCCTTTAGAGACAGTTCTAGGTCCATGTAAAATGTTGTTATATTTAACATATAGAATTCTATTGCTTATGAATTCATAAATCCACTTGCAAAGTAGGCCAGGTATGCCTAACCCCGATAACACCTGAACTAGAATTTGCGGTTGAACATTGTCAAATGCCCCTTGAATATCTAAAAAGGCACTTGCTACACTTTTCTTATTTTGTTTTGCATATTTCAGATCTGAAACGAGACAAGTGAAGCTGTCAGCACAACTTCTGCCTCTTCTGAAACCATATTGGATATTTGGTAGAAGACTATTTGATTCAGCAAAATGATCCAGACGAAGTTTTACCATATTTTCAAATATTTTTCCTAAACAAGAAGATAATGAAATAGGCCTATAAGAGTCACAGTTATCTGGAGGCTTGTCAAGCTTCAGAACCGGAATAACACATTGTGTTTTCCATGACAATGGTATTATTTGTTTATGCCAAAGATTATTGAGAATAACCAAAAATAACTTCTGAGCTTTAATATTTAATTTGCTAATCAAGATATAGGGAAAATCATCCATTCCAGGAGTAGTATTTTTTCTAGATTGAAGGCAGATCAAGAACTCGCACCATGTAAATGGATCTAGCAAATATTTTGATTTATTGTCATTGTTATGTAAATTAAAAAAAGTATTTAAATCAGTTGTTTTTTCATAGTCGTTAACAGATAATTTGTTTAAAAATTGTGGAATAAATTCATCAGAGTAAGATTTGTTAACTTTAAGTCCTTTAAATTTCTTAATATTATTCCAAATGGTTGAAATAGGCGTAGTTCTGTTAAAACTGTCACACAATGATCTCCAACTATTCTTTTTCTCTTCGGCAATAGTTCGTTTTTTCAAAGCATCTGCTTTTTTGTAAGATATATAATTTTCAATAGTAGGTAGTCTCCTGTATAATTTTAAAGCCTCTTTAGATGCAATGACGCTATTTTTACATTTATCGTTCCACCAAGGTGCAGGTGGCCTACTTTTGTATTCTGTGGATTTGGTAAATTTTGGTACACATTTTGATTTCAGGGTAGAAAGTGTATCACAGAATGAATTGTAAGAGCTAAGAGGGTCACAACTGTTAAGAATAATATTATCAAAACATGTTTTCGAAAGTTCATCGTACTGGTTCCAATCAGCTTTATTATATATAAATTTATTCATAGGAGGGTTAACATTGTATTGATCAGTTAAAATAGTTATTTCTGTTATTGTTGGGAAATGATAACTGCCCATGTTATCATCATGGACTGACCATTTACAAAGAGGGGTAATTGATGGGCTAGCTAAAGATACGTCAATAGCTGATGGATTACGATTTGGATATTGCATAGTAGTAACGTCACCTTCGTTTAGTATACATAAATCTAACTCATCTATAACAGTATATAATTGCTCTCCTCTTCGTTTATTTGATATGCATCCGAAAGCAATGTGATGAGCGTTAAAGTCTCCAGACACGAATATAGGCTTAGGAAGATTGTGAATAAGGTCACGTAAGTTGTTAGTTCTAAGTGGGCCCGTAGGGGGGCAATAAACACACAAAATAGTAATATCTCCTCTAGAAGTGGATATGGACAATGCCACAGTTTGCAGTTCATCATAAAATACTGTGGAAAGTGCTTTGTATTTTAAATGTGGTTTAATCAGTATGGCTACCCCACCATGTTCATTTGAAGCATTTTTATAATACATGTTAAATCCAGGTATACGACAAGGTCTACTGTCTCGCAACCAAGTTTCATTTAATAAGCATATATCAATGTCATTTTCTCGTAGAAAAGTTAACAAAAGAGGGACTTTATTATAAATACTTTGAATATTAAATTGGGCTATTCTTAAAGAAGACTTATTTGAGGTACTATAATCCATAAATTAAGAAAGGTTTTTGAGTAATAAATCTTTAATGGCAATAGAAGTAATTGGAGTGTCGTCACCTTTGTTAGCTATAGAAATTAAAGTTCGAACTATAGCATTGGTTAAGTCAGCATTATTAATTAATTGACTTTTAAGTTCTTCAATAGATAGAGATCTCCGTGTAACAGATTTCACAGATTGCTGAACTTTATTTACAGTATTTTGTACAGGGACATCAGGGTTACTGTTTGATTTATTTACAATATTTTTATTATTATATACAAGAGCTGGAAAATCAGCATTTAAATTTTTCTTTTCGTTTGTAACGGCAACTGTGCTAGCATACGTAATTTTGTTTTTCTTTTCTAGTGTTTTCTTTATTTTAACAGGACATGAGTTTGAAATTGCTAGATGTGGTCCACTACAATTGATACAACTTAGTTCATTAGGTTTATCACAGTCTTTGTAATAGTGTTCATCCGAGCAGATACTGCAGCGCTGTTTGCCGTTACAGACCTTTGCCGAGTGATTAAATTTAAAACATCTATAACACTGTTGCAGAGGAGGGATGTACTCAAATACGCGGTATGAAAACAAGTCATACTGTACAGAATCAGGTAATGTATTGGCTAGGAAAGTTATGCTGACAGTTTGTAAAGGCACTTTTTCATTGTTTACTTTTCTAAAAAAGCGACGCACAGCAATAATTTCATATGTAGAAGATAACTTGCAATATAGTTCTTTATTAGAAATGTTAGTAGGAACATATCGGATGATGCCAGTTTTTTCAATTTGAGCTGCAGGGATGAATGCCTTCAATTTATATCTTTCCAGAAAGACATTATTTGCCAAAAAATTGTTGGCAGTATTATATTGTTTAAATATAACCGCAATTTTATTCGCGTTCACTCTGTGAATGGCCACTACTCCTTTAATTTCTGCCGTGAATATATGATTAAGGTAAATGGGACTTTTGTTGCCCAATCGTTCATTATTACTGCTTTCAACAAACACTTTGAATTCATATTTTGTAGAATTTTCAGGGTACAGTCTTTTATAGTTAGGTTTGAGAAAAGGTAAAAAGTTCAAACTTTCCTCACCACCGCCGCTAACATCATCATTTTCGTCCATTTTTCTGGCCCGCTTGCCCGAAGACCCCGGGCCTTTGGTGGCCGGGGGGATCTCACCCCCGGCCTCACTGTTTAACATTATATTTATTTACAAAACGATTATTTACAAATTATTAATCGAAATTTAACTATAATTTATACAAAAATATCAATTTTTTCCAAATTAGAAAATTTTAGCGTCCTTTCAATTCAAATTCCCGCCAAAGAATCGACAGTAGAGAATTAAAACATTTAACACACACAGATTACGTAATGTTTTGAAGCCGGTTGCCAGCTGCACCATGAGCTGCACTCACTTGCTTTGCAATCTCGACAAATTAATGCTCTTGTCTACACGTTGAGATTATCATTAAAAGCATAGAAGGGTGGTATTGCAGGTTATTTCGTTGCACGCGTAAGTATGTGGTATTTTCACACGGATTAGTAGTTTTACATGGATCTTTCAGCGCGTGTCCAAAATCGGAACTAACTCTGTTATTACCCGACTGCGGCGAAGCCCAAAAGGAGGGTTATGTGTTTGACGTGTATTTATGTCCATTTCTTTGTTCCCATATAACTCCTAAACGGATGAAGGGATTTGTTGAACAAAATACACATCGTTAGATTCGTCTTGATGGCGCGAGTGTCATTGGCTACATAAAAATTAAATTAAAAACAAAGAAAATTTTCGGATTTTGGGGGCCATATCGTGGAGTTAAAAAAAAAGTAAGTACATTTTGATACTAGTGCGGAAAGTTTGATAATGCAAATTCAAATATTTTTTAATTATGAACTTAAAAATATTTACTTGTTCATAAAAGTAAATAATTGTTTAAAATAATCACGTTTATTTATAGTCACTGTCCAGATATTTTTATAGTCTTATTTATAATCTGCCCCCTTAGTGCGTATCTTTTTAACGTCAGTGGCTATCAGAAATGTCCATAGATTAACTGTAAATTGGTTATGGTTTGGTACATTTTTTTCTTAAAAACTCACCATTTGACAGTTATTTGATAGACATTTTTAGGTTATCCACTGTCATTAAAAGATACACAATAGCCCTGCTGGACTATCAGACTTTATGGAGCAGATCTTAAAAACGCCAGGCCCAGTAAAAATGCGATGGCAATCAATTCCCCTCCGTCATCCATGTTTACGTGTGCTTTATATATATGTCTGTGGCTTTCACAAGCGTCTCGATTACCTTAAAGATATATGTGTTTTTTTTTTTTTTAAGGGCCACTCGCAGTTCATCTCTCTGAGAGGATGGTATACTGCTTAACCGGACAATCCTGTGGTGACCTCAAAAATTAAGGCCCCCAGCCAGGGCATGCAAATAAACTACTAATTTAAAATGACTGATCACTAAGGGCACCCCCTGTGGGGCTCGGACCTCGACTTAGTGAGTCATTTGGGGGAGGGCAGCAAATTGGCTGGGTCTGATTAAACCAGAGATATATGTGTAGTCTTTGGTCTCGTTATGTAGTGGTCGTATAAAATTCCGAATGAAAAAAACCGAACGTGTGCGCTAGTCTCACGGAATTCCGAATCTGAATTCCTGATCTAAAAACCTAATTCGGAAACCGAACGTGTGCGGCGGCCTTAGTCGGTGGTGTTTTTTTTTATTTTTTTATCGATTTGGACTTACATAGGTATGTAGCTGTTTATCTGTGGTAATTTTCTTTCCCGCTCTTGGTTGCGGAAAAATAAGATTACCGCACGCGAGCGAAATATGTTGCATGTCGAATCTAATCGTAGTGCATTAAGAGCTAGTTTTCGAGTAAGTTTATTGAAAAAAAAAATTCCTTCACCATCGAGTAGGGTATCAAAATTCCAAATGAAGGGTTTTAAAAGGAGATTACAAAAATATGGGTGTTACTTATATTATAACTGGTCAGCATAGTATTCGTATTTTGGTCAACAGAAAAATATAATCAGCCAGCAGAAATAGCTAATTGGTCAGCAGCAACGCATGGCCAGCAAAAATTTCAAAATCAATCAGCAATTTATGTCATTCTGGACATGTTCTGGACGGCTGTAATTATTTTTGTACAGCATATTAGGTAATTATAGGCCTGGGGTAGGCCTATGTCCAGCAGTGGACGTCTTTTGGCTGAAATGATGATGATGATGACTCGCCGGCCGCTGCCGCGGCACCGCTCGTTACGCTCGCTCGGCTCGCGCGTAGCTGGTCACAGTTCTAACCTAACCTAACCGCCCACTTTTAACGTACATTACCGATTTTTTGCAATCCAATTTAGTTATTTTGTTTACCATGTTTTATGTGTGTTTATGCATACCGATATTACCGATCAAACCAACTGCATATATTGTATAAGCAGTTTGTTTTCTCTGCTGATCGATCATGAAATCTTGCTGACCAAGTAGTTATTTTGCTGACCAAATAGTTATTTTGCGGATCGAATGTTTAGTAAGCAAACGCATGTTATTCTAAGCTGCCTATTTATGATTAAATTTTTGACCATTTTCAAAATTATTTGCGGAACAAGGATTGTTGCCTGATTTTTTTAATTGCAAACAAAATCTTTGTATGCCAACCAAATTATTTAAATGCTGATATTTATTACTTCCCCAAAAATATGTTACACCGTCCGTCATATGACTTAGGTCGGCAACATTGCATTGCAGGGACACGCTAGGGCCGACGCTTGCCGGGGCTGCAGATTATTCAAAAGAGATACCGCGGCCCCGGACAAAAAGAGCTAAGAAGGAACATGGCTGTCGGTTTTATTTTTTTTTGTAAAAAAGTTTTTATTTTTCACTTTTTAGTGTTTCACATGTGCTTACCCCTTCACAACGTACCGGCGTGATGTTATGTTAGGAACTGGTGTAAACAATAGACAGACAATATGAGATTTCAGCAATCCCAGTCCATTTGCTATCATTTATTGAGGAGTTCCGTTGCCTATCTCCGAAGTTCTTCATCAGATCTTCACAAAATAGTTTTTATAACCTTTGTAGTGAGTACAGGCGTGATATTATGTTGTGTGATGGCGTAAACAATGCTTAGATATGCTATAGCAACAATCGCGGTTAATCTGCTGTTATTTATTGAAGAGTTCCCCCGATTTCTACAAGATCCCATCATCAGATATTGAAATGGTGACAATGGGACCACACGGGAAGCACCAGCTTTCAAATGAAAAAAGAATCATGAAAATCAGTTCACCCAGTCGCAAGTTATGAGCGAACAAACATTAAAAAAAAAAAAAAAAAAATACAGTCGAATTGATAACCTCCTCCTTTTTTTGGAAGTCGGTTAAAAAGAAACACTGATAAAATTAAATAACAGACAGAACCATACCAAATATTTCGGAAAAGTCTCGCCACCCTTGCGTTTACCACAGAAAATGTGCGCGGATAAATGACTATTAGGTATAATTCATTTTCCCTTCATATTTTGAAACTAGCGTAGGACAATGGTGATCTTCTTCTTTTCGTGTCGATTGTATTACTTTTACTTCCATATTATACGGTTTGGGCCCAAAAGGTAGCCACGTTTATTGCAGCGGCAGAGACGCTGTTCAGGTCGCCAAGGGTGCATGTGTATGGACATCTGGGACACTCCAGCAGGTGGGGCATTGTTTGATCCGGAGCGCCGCACTCGCACTCTGTGTTGGAGGGACCAATGATACCCCACTTTGCCAGGTTATGTTTGCAACGGCCCACTTGGGTGCGCAATCTATTTAGGGCTTTCCAAATAGGCCACTGCAGTTCACCACCGGGAGCCAGGTGTTCTTGGGGCTAAAAATGGTGATAAAGAAACGTCTAATAAATTGAGATCTGGAGAGCGTGCGGGGGGGAGGGCATGGGATAATTACATCACAAATGAAGGTATCGAATACTGAATACCCTCCTTCAATATGTCCCTCGTTTAACATAACACCCTGTATAGTAGGATTACTTTGAAATAATTTGTGTCTTTTGAAATAATTTGTGTCTTTGTCATTAAGTGTTTGTAACACTATACTATAAAAACAAACTTATCACAAAATGTGTATTTCTGTTGCCGCTATAACAACAAAATACAATTAATAAAAGGGGGTTTCCCTACTACGATGGGTACGGAGCCTTTCATGCGCGTGTCCGACTCACACATGGCCAGCTTTTGCACTCCGCGAATTAAATATGTGAGAAGTACAGACGTGCACGTCGCGCACTTATGAAAGCGTATGGTAGGATACCTACCTCGGAATGTGTTGTCACAGACTACGTTGTGGTGGGCTTTGAAAGATATGCCTGGGAGTTAATTCGTTCGATTTCGGTCTACGTCCGGTCAGGTGCAGGCAGCACCGACGAGTTCAGTGTGGCTGTGGGGTTGTATCAAGGATCGGCAGGTCGGCTTTGAGTCCATCCTGCCATATTAGTATTATTCAAAATGTATAATAATACTATGGCAGGTTTTATTATACTCTTTGAGTCCGTCCCTCTTCCTATTGAATATGGATGCTTTGCCGTCGAACCTAACCTACAGCGAGGGGCAAGCTGGTGCATGCTGTTTGCCGACGACATTATTCTCGGACAAATCGGTAAAGATGGACTTGTGATCTAGAGCAGATTGGAGTAAAAGCAACAGAAGCTGGAGAATATTGGCTTGAAAATCAGCAGTACATGATATATGTTGAGCGATTTCGGCGCTCTCTCCAGCCCTGGAATCAGCGCTAGATGGCGTGTTTCTTCCTGCCTGCTACGACTTGCGCCAAATCACTTTTTGTGACACGTCACGTAGCCTATATTCAGCGGAAAATGAAGACGGTTCTAACGATACCTCATATGTCGAGTTCCGATAAGTAGATTAGAAGCTATGTGGGAACAGATGAAGATACACACATACATACATACATATATACATACATACATAGCCAGTCAAAATCATAACCCTCCTTTGGCTTTGCCGTAGTCGGGTAAAAACAAGAAAATGTGTACATAAAAGCAAGTCTGAAAGTAACTGAAAAATACTGAAAATGTGTGGTAATCGGTTGTCGTGGTATGGGCATGTGAATTTTGATGCAGGTATTATTCCTACAATGAGGGAAATGGCGTGACAAAGTATTGAGTATGAATATGGTATAAGAGTAGAGATACTAAGTATTGATGACTGTGGAAACAATGGTACAGCAAGAAAAGACGTGTCTAATGATATGACGAGTAATAGAGAAGCATGAATAAATGATGAATAACCCTCCTTTTGGGCTTCGCCGCAGTCGGGTAAAAAGAAGACATGCTGCGACAACCCCAAACGAATTGGCATAAGGGCAAGAGAATGGTTACTTCAACAGAAATATGTTTTCCTTTTTCTATATATTTTAGTCACACAAGATGATTTTCAAATATTTCAGGAGCTCTACAATTTCTACGTTTCAACTAAAACAGCGAAGTGCGAATAATGAGCTTCCTTCCTTCATTCCTTGAGAGAATTTCAGTGTTTAAAAGGTGGTACTTGGTTACTTACGTTTTCCATTTCTTTTCTCATAATCATCTTACTGCCCTTATCCCATGTCATTTGGGGTCGGCGCAACACGTTTTTTTCTTCCATTCTGCCCTGTTAGTCGTCACGTTATCATTTATTCCTTTTTCCTTCATCCATTTCTATTCGGCAGCTTGTAATTTGAACTAAGGTGATACCTAACACTTTCCTTTTTTTTATTGTGGTCTTGATAATTAAATTTATTGTACAACTAGCTGACCCACGCAACTTCGTCTGCGTCACATAAATATAGCCTTTCTCGATATATCGACTATCCGACATTAATTAAGCTAAATCGTAACAAACAAAAAATCTTATCTTTCCTCTTTATTAAAATAGTTTAGATGGTTTAGATTAGCTTAGATTAGATTAAAGTGTGAATTACTATAGGTATCTCTAACACTCTGTTCTAAGACTTGTAAACATTATGATGCAGTAAATATTTTGAATTTGAATTTCCCGGAAGGCCAGCCAGAATCCCCCGGACCTACATTGCGACGCGCAAACATCGCGCGAATTATTTTGCCTCGCGGATATCTTTACATTGCGATATCTTAGATATTTGTTTAAACTGTATAGAGTTAAGGGCACAAATATTCTATATTAAATTTCCGTTCTAACAAACACATTTATTTAGATATAGATTAATACCATATGGATTAGATAAGCTTCGCAAAAAATAATTATTTTTAACAGTTTAACAGTAAAAAAAGGTTACAGTGAGTCAATCTTAAAAGATAGATATATGCTGTCGCGAACTTTTTTTTAGAACTTTTAAAGAGGAACAATTCCTTCATACATGATATTTGCGTAACTTAAACCTTTTTCGCAGCACACGCAGCGGAAGCTCTCAAAAAGGAAATACCTTTTCCCGGTTTTGTAACATTTTTCATTTATGCTCCGCTCCTATTAGCCGTAGCGTGATGTTATATAGCCTAAAGACTTCCTCGATAAATGGACTATCCAACACAAAAAGAATTTTTCAATTCCAACCAGCAAATTCTGAGTTTACCGCGTTCAAACAAACAATCAAACAAACAAACGGTAACGTCAGTTAGTAAATTCTATTAGGTACTTAAAAGAAATGCTCGAAAGCAGTCTATCAAATCAAAAGCCAATTTTTGATTGAAGTGATGGGACACGCATGAAAATGTGTTATTGCAATACTGGTACCTATTATAATGTTACTGACTGTTTTGCTAAGTTCCTCTGAAAGGCGGGCGTAGCGCTACTAAGTACTATATAGCTATGTACATTCAACAGTTATGTAGTTGGTATACCTAATAATCGGTGTATGGTCTCGTCTGTCAAACTAATGCCATAAATCAGGTACCTACCTATACAACTCTATGAGTGTGTGCTAAGTCGGTACGTAGATCCGTAGTATCCGCATAGCACCTCATAGATTTTACCACTTAAGCTAAGTCAGAGGCCCTTGGGCGGCTTAATAACTCTCTACACCGCCTCCACACTCAGGTAGGTAGGTACTAATGTGGTACTAACCACACTATAAGGAGAAGAAGAATACCTCAACGTCTTGTAACATCGCTACCCATCCTGAATTGAATAAAACCGCCACCCCAATCTGGAAAAGGTACAGAAATGCACTACACGCGCTTACCGCTTACACACCATTGCATTAATTAGGTAGTTAGTAGGATCTTGAAATACGGCTACCTCGTTGGTCTAATGGTCGCGCGACTGTTGAACATGAGGTCCTAGGTTCGATTTCCGGGTCGAGTAAAGTGTCATCAGGAATTTCTCTGTTGTAGCCACGGAGTCTGGAGTTGTGAAGGTTGATGGCAATAGGCTCGCTCCTACGCTCCTATTACATGGGGCTTTAACATATAATTATGGCGAAATGTGGGTAGGTAGGTACTTAGGTACTTACTTATACTATTAGGGTAACCTCTGCCTAACCCATCCGGGATTACAGGCGTGATGTTATGTTATGTATGTTAGAAATTAGGTACCATATTAAGCATAATACTCACTAGATGATAAATAAATAACATGACTGAATGCTTTAATATGCACCAACTACCTACCTACATAATTAGTGGGTAAGTACCTGGGTGTGTAAGAAGAATGAGATGTAAATACCTATCTAGGTAATATAAATCATAATAACGTACAGTACGATCAAATTATCTTGGCAGCTCCGAACTTCGTGCAGGTCATTTTGTTACAACGAATGTTTATAAGTGTTATGATATTTATTTTAATTGTATTTCTCACTGTTTAAATTAGATATTTTCTGATCGTTTAAGTATTGGTTTATCTGGCAATAACAGTTTTATTCACAAGTTTACATGCGTAAAATTTCGCAAAGCCTATGTTCAGAGCTGCCAAGATAATTTGATCGCACTGTACCTAGTAAGACTAAGTATGTTTCGCTAACTCGCCAGCCGATAGCTTACCTACCTACCGCATACCTTGACAACTCAATTAGCGGCTACATTGCGCGAAGTGCCACAAAATTAGATCGCGCTAATTGCTACGAAGTGGAAGGTTTAATAAAAAGCAACTAATTGCATGTGTTAGTGGACCGTCGATCATGTAACGTGGCCATAACACGTACCTGATGTTAACACCTCACGATTTTGGTGCTATTATCGCTTGTGAAAACATCTGCCTGAAAAAAAACTGTACCATTTTCACTGTGGTGGAACAGTTATTATTCGAATAATTTTTCATTTTCTTCGCGTAAACAGTGTGACATTGCGTGTAGGCAGCCAGTAAGCTTACATACTAAACGTGAACTTCGCTATCAGGGGTCGGCCTAGCTTCTCCAGTCTCCAGTAGTCACGTAGATAAAGGCCCGGGCGCTGTGACGTCAGAGCGGCCGGCCGCGCGAGCCAATGACGGGGCGAGGCGGCGCTACGGCGCGCGCGCACCGCCCACTTACACCGCTGAAGGAAAAACTTGGAAAACTTGTAGCGCTCTCGTGGTGACACGTAAACAAAAGATTTAAGAATTAGTGATGTTTGTTGATTTAGGCACTACATTCAATGGTTTTTTTTTATTTATGTAAAAGGCTGAAAAAGCTGTGCTTAAAGTTAATTACTAATGTTTCAATGCCATTGAGATAAATACGTTTAGACATGGACCTATCGTTTAGGTATCACTGTGAATACTTAATCGTTTTTGACATCTAATACCCTATTCAAACGAACTACGACTTCTAGCTACGACGATGTATACTTACTTGCTAGCATTTTGTAAGTTTATTTACTTTAAAAAGCAATATAATAATGAGTAATCGATACGTAAACAAATAAGAGACCGTGACCGACGTATCAGCGAGCGGCGCGCGCGCCCCTTCTGTCAAACATTTTTATAGTTATGCGCGGAGCATAAGGAACTCTTTATAGTCTATGCTCGCGAGTCGGCCGCACGCGCGTTCATCTTGCTACGTTTAAAAAAAAGTCTTCGCGGTATTTGAATTCGGTCTATAAAGTTTTTTTTTTTAAAGTTTGTTGTGACAATGAGCTGGGACCAAGAACGCGACCGGCCCTGCGACAAGCTGGAAATCAACGAGGCGGTCGGAAAATTGTTGGAAACCTTCAATTATGACAGCATTGTACCACAACCGACGAGGTATGTAATTGTTTACATTTATTTATTCTTAAAAGATCTACAGATTTTGCTCATGATTCTAAAATATTTGAGCAAGAAACCTAAAGAAAAATCACGCAGTCACTTCAACCCTTTTTTCAGACTTTTTCAGTAAACTTTGAGTAATGAAAAAATATGGGCATACAAAATTCAGTTTTGTTTATTTTAGTAGGTATAGTAGATACTTATCGATATTCTGTGATGTTTTTTAGATGTATTTTATGCGTGCAATTATAGAGGCCTTTGTCCGACAGTGGACTGCAGTCAATAGGCTGATGATGATGATGCCGATGATGGGTGGTATAACGTCCTGTTGTGATTCGACCAATACTAGACATCTACTTAAGGGGACGGTGAACGAACATTTCTCCATACAAACGTAATACCAAAATCATTCGCGATACGAACATAATACCAACTTAAAATTATGTTATTCAGATACAGACGATATTTATCTAGGTTCCTATTAAACTTTTTTTTTAAAACATTTACTATTTACGAAATGCAAGCGAATTGCATTTCGTCAATAGTAAATAGCAATTCGCTTGCATTTCGTAAATAGTAAATGTTTAAAAAAAAAAGTTTAATAGGAACCTAGATAAATATCGTCTGTATCTGAATAACATAATTTTAAGTTGGTATTATGTTCGTATCGCGAATGATTTTGGTATTACGTTTGTATGGAGAAATGTTCGTTCACCGTCCCCATAAAGAAGATGATAACGTTTAGAAGTCGACATTAAAAATAACGATACCTATACATCTGTTTCCCTCGTCTTTCGGTAGTCACCGTTAAATATGTGCCGAATGACAACAGATGTGCTACAGGGATTTAGGAACTTAAAGTACTTACTAGCCCTAGCCTTTTCTACCCCTACAGAGGATAAATAATTGAAAATGTAATACTTAGTATCACTAAGTTAGCTAGGTTCAGTCAGCATATGTAGTTTAAAATATGGTGTTTGGTTCGAGTCCGGGCGATAGAGTAAATTAAAATTATTGTAAGCTAGTAAAGAGCAAAGAGCTCGTGGATAAATTTTAACCAGCCTCTCGGGTCGATATTCAGGTTAAGGCGCGCTTGCTTAGGTTTCTCCGTGGATTGGTGACCACCCTCTACATACCGAGCTTCCTCCGTCCCTCGGAAAACACGTTAATTCGTTGTGGATCTTTGACAGCCGATGTAGAGTCGGTGGCCCGAAACTCTGACAACCAGTCTTACCGGGGTATCAGATAGGTAGTCATGTTAGACTGGAAGCCGACCCCAACATACTAAATGACTAGGCAGATGATGAGTTCCTTTTTAACCGACTTCAAAAAAAGGAGGAGGTTATCAATTCGACAATTTTTTTTTTTATGTTTGTTACCTCATAACTTGCGACTAGGTGAACCGATTTTCATGATATTTTTTTTATTTGAAAGCTGGTGCTTTCCGTGTGGTCCCATTGTCACCATTTCAATATCTGATGATGGGATCTTGTAGAAATCGGGAGAACTCTTCAATAAATAACAGCAGATTAACCGCGATTGTTGTTATAGCATAAGTATCTAAGCACTGCCTCCGTGGTCGAGTGGTATAGGCGTTGCCTTGTGACCCGGTGGTCGTGGGTTCGATTCCCACGGGAAGCATACTTTGTGAAGTTGTGGAGTTTGGTTAGGACATTGCAGGCTTGAATCACCTGATTGTCTGATAAAAAGATGGTTCCGTGCTTCGGAAGGCACGTATAAGCCGGTGGTCCCGGCCGCGAAATGGCGGTCGTCAAACCATGTCAGAGGTCCTTGCGGCGGTTTAGAAACTCTGACACTAGGGTGTGTGGGGTCGTTAGACCTTACTGCCCACACGATAAGAAGAAGTAAGCATTGTTTACGCCATTCCACAACATAATATCACGCCTGTACTCACTACAAAGGTTATAAAAACTATTTGGTGAAGATCTGATGAAGAACTTCGGAGATAGGCAACGGAACTCCTCAATAAATGATAGCAAATGGACTGGGGTTGCTGAAATCTCATGTCTGTCTGTTGTTTACACCAGTTCATAACATAACATCACGCCGGTACGTTGTGAAGGGGTAAGCACATCTGAACCACTAAAAAGTGAAAAATAAAAACTTTTTGACAAAAAATAAAACCGTCTTCGACAAAAATAAAACACAAAAAAGTGAAAAATTAACTTAAGAAGAAAAATCAGCTTCTGAAGTCGGTGGCAAAAACATGAAATCAAACAAACAAAAGTCACCGAAAAAGTTTTTTTTGTAGCAAACACTCGGTTCACACCGCCGCAAAACCCCACGCTGCTGTTATTCCTTAATTCTACAGCCTGTAGTATAATGGATGGACGAAATAATAATACGCAAATGTTTAATAATACCCCCTTTTCAGGCTTCCTTCTACATATTTTATTTTAATGATGACACATACCTGCTGCGACGCCTGTGCGACAAACAGGCTCTCTAAAGTAAACTCCATTGTAATTACCTCGAGTAGAGTCCCTAGAAAGTACGAATAAGTAAAGCTTTTTCTCGGTATTTGTGTATCAATTTTCTTTTAGATCTTGATGTCTATTTATGGAATTTATACCAATAAGTAAACGAGGCAGAAAAGAAATTCAATCACAGAGTGCTCTCATAATTAAGTGACTTTTAGGCAACTGTCACCATTCCCGTAAGACCGTCATTAGAAAAAATCCGTAGAATGTCTTAGGTAGGTACTATCAGAGTTTTACTTCGAAACATGAAAAAGAATTGGTAATTTATGATTACCTTTATGTAGGTACATCAAAACCAAAAGCTCCAGGTTACCGATCTTTCAAAACTATAGTCCACAACTGATGCTTTCAAAAATACTTATCCCGACGATAACAAATACGAATGACAACGTTTAATAATATTCCCAGTTATTTTCCCAAGATAGCGGTTACCTTCGCACAAATACATATTGGATACAACGCATAAATAATTAAAGAACAATAAATTCGCTTTAAACGCCCATTTGTTTATCGTAATATTATTTATTGCTGAAGTGACCCCGTATAACATGAATTATTCCGTAATTAGTTTTACTTAAATACCTAAATAGATAGAGTATAATATCTAGCTAATGGGCACCCGGGGTCAGCGGGGCGGTGTACATGAAAACGACACGCGATTACCGCCTCTAATTGAATAGGCACTATGTTATATCTGCCCCTTGTTTATTAATTTCCTAACCTATCAACCGTGTCGGCTTCTTACATCGGGCCTTTTCGGAACTTCAAGACTTTGTTAATTGTTGGTACTATCTTCTTTTCATGTGGCGGTGGAATTAAATACTGTTTCTGGGAACTATAAGTATTGTAGGGGATTTTTTTTTGTGTAATCGACTTGACATGCTTACGTAGGTCGTCGCCCATGCCTTTAAATTCCTGTTGATGTGAATATAAAAAAAAACTTCTCAAAATACGTGTGACAACCCATAGCTATTTAATATACATAGGTAAAGAGGTATTATATAGATAGCATGCAACTAATCTAGAGATTCCAGATGCTTAGTTTTTTTTTATTATTTTGATTCTGGTTTCCTATGTCCTGTATTTATACTATTATTTATCGCAAAGAAGTTGATCTAATATCAAAACGAACAGTTCGCTAAGTGGGGAGAGCTACTATACTGCCTCTGTAAATCATTTAAGATTAGAATATCCTTGCAATCAATTCGAATACAGAGTTTCCGAATTCTTTCCGGAAAATTCGGATCATCAATAATGGACGTGACAAGATTAAATTAGTTAATATTCATTGGGTAGTCTGTCTTTTGAGATTGGCCCATTAATATTTTTTATGGAAGCAATATTGTGCTGAGTGCTTTTTCGGGGATAATTATTGGGCGTTAGATACTTGAATAAATACATATTCTATTCTATTCTATTCTATTCTACTTGTTAAAACTTTTAATTATCATGAAGAAAAGTTCCCATTAGTTTAAACGGAACTTAATCCTCTTTTTTTTTTAATTCAACATTTTTAAAAGTGACTTTAAAGATAAGATAAAAACTGGCAGTTATTTTAAAATCAAAGTAGATATAAATAGATACCAATATTGATCGATCATGATTTCATTCCGTGGACGTGCTGAAATCGCCATAAACAGCAACATATTTAAACAAGATAGGTACCTATAAGTTTTCCTGTCGACGATGTAAGGCGGAAAACTCTCACTCTCAATGTAAATATTATTATAATTCCAATTACAGTACGATCAAATTATCTTGGCAGGTCTGAACTCTGAACATAGGCTCTGCGAACTTTTACGCATGTAAACTTGTGAAGAAAACTGTTATTGCCAGATAAACCAATACCTATACGATCAGAAAATATCTAATTTAAACAGTGAGAAATACAAATTAAATAAATATCATAACACGTTTATACATTAGTTGTAACAAAATAACCTGCACGAAGTTTGGACCTGCCAAGATAATTTGATTGCACTGTACTAAGTTTTGCGTGGATTTTTAGAAAGAGTAGCTTGCCGGCACTAAACTAGGTGTCTCACGGTTGTTCTACATAATGAAATATGCGTAGGAAAACAAGGTCCTTAAGTTGATAATCATGAAATGATAATGAAATTCTAATCTTCTCACTATAGGATAGATACATTTTCCCTTATTTTTAAAAGCTTCGGCACCATTAGGCAAACGTCACATCATGTGACAATATTTGTCATGTTCCCTTCCTGCCTGGTACTAATTTATTTCCGCGAGGCGTAGCGATAAATACGCCTGCGCAAACATTCCTACTATAGGGCGCTTATCTCAGCCGCCGGTAGGGAGTCCCCGGGCTCCAAGCGTGCCCGGTTGCTGCCAAACATTGCCTGGCTTTAAACTTTAAATCATCGACTTGTAAGAGAATCGGATACATTCGTATAAACTACAAATTAGAACACGCAAGCGAAAGAGTCATTTTCGGCAGCATAATAACAATTTCCGTTTATTAATACCTTCACAGGTTTTTGTGTAGTTTGCTTAAATTAGGTGAAACTGTTACGAGATACGGTTCTTTTCTAATGGGTAGAAAACTGCATTTTTTTTCTGAGAAGTGTAATTCTCAGAAAAAATGCAGCTTTCTCAAAAAGTACGTTTCGTTTTGCTACAAACTGCGAACTGTTTTCAGGGTTCCGTAGTCAACTAGGAACCCTTATAGTTTCGCCATGTCTGTCTGTCCGTCCGTCTGTCCGTCCTCGCTTAATCTCTGTGACCGTTAGCAGTGTTAGCACTAGAAAGCTGAAATTTGGTACCAATATGTGTATCAATCACGCCGACAAAGTAGTAAAATAAAAATTGTTTTTTTTTTTATTAGGGTAAAAAATTTAAAAAAAAATCACTTCCCACTTTACATCCCTATAATTATGTAAAGTGGGAAGTGATTTTAATTTCAACCCTAACGTGTGATATATTGTTGGAAAGGTATTTAAAAATGAATAGGGGTTTACTAAAATCATTTTTTGATAATGTCAATAATTTCGGAAATAATCCCTCCAAAAGTAAAAAACAATGTGTGTAACTTTAACTTTAACCCTCTAACTTTTGAACCATAAGTTTAGAAAATATAAAAAAAAAATTGAAAAGTAGAACTTTATAAGGACTTTCTAGGAAAATCATTTTGCATAATGGATAAGTGGGAACACTTATTGTGATGGACGGGAAACTACGGAACCCTACACTGAGCGTAGCCCGACACGCTCTTGGCCGGTTTTTATTTATTAGTAACCGAAATCACAATTAGACCTCCCTCCCTAGTAGAGGTCTAGTCTTGTCAATAGATCCATAGAGCACTAGACTACTCGTATCTGCAGTTCTGCGACGTCCGTACCCTATGTGAAGTCCAAGTTGCGATACAGAGGCACTAATGAACAATTTCAACGCCTCCAACTATAACAAAACACCAATATATACATCGAATTCTTCGATCAATTACTAGATCCTCCGCATAGTGTAAGTTCAAAGCTCCGTCAGATTAAGATTTCCTCGCCTGCGTTGATCTCACCGGTGCGAGCAAACATCCCGTTGGTTTGCGCAGTGATTGAGGCCCAGCGTGTAAGTGTGTGCGCAAACAGACACACAGGTGCCGCCGGAACACAACCCCTGTTTGAACAGGCCACTTCGCGCCCTCGGCTAACTTGTTACATCTTGACATTTGAACTTATAATCAAAGTTTGGCCGCGGGCTCCATTCATGCGTGCGGGATAAGTGTTTATTGCTTTCAATCCCTTTTGGTTTGGAGTGACAGGATCGGTTGATAAGCACACAAGATTGTGAAATTGTAGGTACACACGGCTACACATCAAGCTATACAAAACCAGTATAATCTGATCGTTCATTGTGCGAAAAGATCTAGTAAAGTGAGGCCAAGATTAACTGGTTTTGTATAGCTTGATGTGTAGCCGTGTGTACATACATACTACTTTTGAAGATACCAACAATAATTCGGATATTTCCGTTGTTAGTTCAAAAAATGTTTGTGGTAAAATCATTACCTTGAGATGGTAGTATAATCTTGATGCTTATAAAAAGCATTTTCATCTTCAATCCTCAGTCAGTCACTGTGCGTTGCAATTTCCCATAAAACGTCATTATCACCGACTACCGCTCTTCCAACGATGCAACTGGACAGTTCAGAATGACTTCATCGCATCGCATGTTCCGGGAGTGCGGGATAGTTTGAAATATTGACAGAGTGTAATCTGGCCGGCACCGTGTGTTGGTTAGCGGAGGCCCGGTAATATGCTCGGTTAACACCGCCGCTGCGCCTGCGCTCCGGCTCATTACCGCAGCCCTACTATCTGGTACAAGTACAACACTACGCGCTAAACGTTATTCGCGATGCCTGCTGCACACTACGCAACGGTTGCCCATACCTAGGTACCTATCTAATTAGATGAAGTTTTGTAGAACTTAATGTTGTTCATATTATAGTAATATTAAAACTTGGAAAACTGTAGCACCCAAGCCCGAGTCAACTTAAAGAATCACAGGAAGCTTTAAAGAGCAAACTGGTTTTGCCGTCCGTATAGAAAGTTCTGAAAGCTCTAACTACGTTGCCGAGGTTGCTCTACATCGTAACATCGCCAATATGGTCGGCCATGCAAACAGCGCTGTTAATCTAGCTCAAGTAGCAAATATCCGAGGTATTTTTGTTAAAGCTTTCCTATCGACTAATCATTTGTGGGAGATCCAAAACATAATCATATCTACCTTGTGTTGTTGTTATTGCGGAGTGGAGTGATAAACACAGTTGGAAAGAAGTGAAATATTTAATATATATTATTATAAAATTACACATGACATCTTTACATAGGAAAAATTGTTGCCGAGTGACAAACAGAAAGAACACACGCTTTCACATTTGAATCTAAAGTATATTCTCTAGATGGCCAGCGTTACTCTTCCAACACCCCCCCATAACGTGGGCATCATGATGGCTTCATGCCACACCAAGCTGACGGGTGAACACCTCGTGCTTGACACAGCCCAGGGGCTTAGTGAACACATCTGCCAACATCTCATCCGTAGGGATGTATACAATTTCTACGTTAAACCTATCTATCATATCTCTAACGTAATGAAATCTTATTTCTATATGCTTGCTCCGTCTGTGATGAGTGTGATTGATAGCAAGCTGTATAGCAGATTGATTGTCACAATACATTACTATTTTACAACAAGTCGTCATTAGCAATTCCTTAATTAAAGCTTGTAGGAACACCGCTTCTCTACTCGCTTCGCTCAAGCTGCAATACTCCGCCTCGGTGGACGAAAGCGATATGCAGGACTGTTTGTAGCTACCCCAAGATACCGAATTACCGCCGTATTTAAACACATACCCCGTGTACGACTTACGATCAGGATCTGCCGCCCAATCCGCATCAGAATAACCCTCAAGAACGGGATCTACATTCGACTTCTTAAATACCAAAGCCTTTTGCTTAGTACCTTTAAGGTATCGCAGTACACGCTTAGCTTGATTCCAATGGAATTCCGTATAACAACTGTTAAATTTACTTAAATATGACACGGCAAACGAAATGTCAGGTCGCGTAGTTACACATAAATACATAAGACTACCAATCAACTCTTGATACGGAAACTTCGTTACATTGTTATTTGTAGCATTATTAGAACTCTCAATGACCGAACTAACATTAGTTATCATGGGAGACTTTACAGGCTTACAGTCTGTCATGCCAAAACGATCTAACATATTGTCAATCCGCTTTTCCTGACTTAGTTTGATGGAAGTTGCATCACGTTCTACCTTTATACCTAACATGTTTCGTACCGGGCCTAAGTCTTTGAGTTTAAAAACATTTAACAAAGAACTTTTTAACGTCTCAGCCAGACGTCTGTCATTATAGAACACGAAAAAATCGTCAACATACAGAGCGATAAAAACAATCGACTCACCTGATCTCTTAGTGAAGATGCAGTCCTCTTGTTTACACTGTCTGTATCCCAAAGAAAGTAAGACATCTTTTACCTTTTGGTACCAGGATCGCGATGCTTGCTTCAACCCATAAACAGCCTTTCGTAATCTATAGACTTTGTTCTCACTCCCAGGGCATATGAAACCTTCCGGTTGTTGCATAAAAATCTCCTCCTGCAAGTCTCCATTCAGGAATGCTGTCTGCACGTCTAAATTATCAATCTTAAGTTTCATTTCTACTGCCAGAGATAGCAACAATCTTATAGAACAATGACGAACGACCGGTGAAAAAGTCTCTTGGAAATCTTCACCATATCTTTGAGTAAAGCCTTTAGCTACCAACCTTGCCTTATAACGTGTAATGTGCCCATCCGAGTCTCGTTTAAGTGTAAAAATCCACTTATTTTTAACGACGTTCTTGTCAACCGGTTTATCAGTAAGCTCCCAAGCTCCGTGTAAGACAAAAGAATCGATTTCCTCTTTCATGGCCTTCTGCCATAACTCTTTGTCTTCACATTTCAAAGCTTCTTTGACAGTACGTGGCTCTATGGGCTCTGTCACATTACACACGTTAGTTATGTTACAGGTTGTCTTAGGCATACGTGGACGTAGGTTATATCGTGTACTAGTAGACTCTGGTGCCAATTCAGGCGACGTTACTGAATCTTTACTAGCCTCGCGTTCACACTCCAACTCAACAGGATGATTTGGTGATTCTGCAGGAACTGTATCTGGCTCCGCCTCAACCGACGTAGTCTCCAGCATCTCCCTCTCATCATCACCTCCTGTAAGATAAATAGGTTCAAACTCACGTTTTGGCCCTATTTTAGTATGTCTCCCTGGAAACACAGATTCGTTGAACACCACATCACGTGATACAACGATCTTATTGTCATCAGGGTTGAACAAACGATATCCTTTGACGTTATCACAGTAACCTAAAAAGATTAGCCTTCTACTTTTGGGGTCTAACTTTTTACGTTTACAGTCATCTACATGAGTAAATGCCTCGCAACCAAAGACACGCAGATTTTTAAGGCTCACTTTCTTACCACTCCACACTTCCTCTGGTAATTTACCAGAAAGTCTCGAGCTTGGCGATCTGTTGATCAGAAACGCCGCAGTGTTTACAGCCTCTGCCCACATCTTGTCATCGAGATTTGCATTATACAGTAGACATCTGACCTTGTCAAGTAAAGAACGATTCAGGCGCTCCGCGGATCCATTCTGCTGACTAGAATAGGGTACCGTCAGCTGATGTACAATGCCTTTCTTTTTAAGAAAGTCCGTCAACTCAGCATTAACGTACTCAGAGCCATTATCTGTTCTCATTACCTTGACTTTAGCACTACACTGATTCTCTACCAGTCTAATAAAATCTTTAGTGTACTTACACACTTCACTCTTCTTTGCAATGGGATAGACGAACACCTTCCTGGAGTAGTCGTCTAGAAACGTGAGGACGTAGCGCTTGCCTCCGAGAGAAGTAGTCGGCATCGGCCCCATGACGTCACTGTGAATGAGCGCTAGCCGCGCCTCGGCCACCTGTTTGTTATGATTGGTCACAAAGGGAGCGCGGGATTGCTTACCCTTAAGACACACATCACAAACTTTCTTCTGAGTAGTAACCTGAAAGTCAATATCATTAGCTACCTTCCTAAGTGATGCCAAGCTGTCAAAATTAATATGAGCTAAACGTTGATGCCATAGCATCATATCCTTAGACGTAGATGACGTTGTCAGATTGACTTTACCCACAGAATGGAGTCTGTAAACTCTCCCAACTTTCCTAGCATATAAAACTACTTTACCATTTTTAAGTATGTTACATCCATTTTTATCAAAAATAAATTTAAATCCCTTTTCAGCAAGGGTAGACACAGATATTAAATTAACATTAAGGTCAGGTACAAGCATTACATCTTTTAAAGTAGTATCTATCGTATGTCCACGAGAGTTAACCGTAAAATGTACGTCACCTTTCCCATTCACATCTAACTTCTTGCCGTTAGCAACACAAACCTCCTTAGTCGACGACTCATCAAGAGCTTGAAACCATTCTTGGCGTCCTGACATATTATCTGTCGCTCCAGAATCAATAATCCACGAACTATCAGTGTTAAGTGCAGACAACACCATGGAAGTCGACATCGCTCCATTACGGTTCAATTGAGGACAATCCTTCTTGACATGTCCTTTAGAACGACACTTCCAACACCACAACTTGTTCGTACTTGACGAGGTACTAGCGTGTTTTGATGTACTTGAGGCATTTTTCTTCTCGCCTCGAGAGCTAGCCTTTTCATTACTACGATTCCGTGTAAATAAGCAGCCATCGCCATTATCAGCGGCGCTCCCTTTCCATCTCTTATCTTGAAGTAGTTTTGTTTTTACCATATCTGTAGTTATGTTTATACTAGAATGTTCCAGAGCCATTATCATTGGGTCATAATCTTGAGGCAACCCTTGGAGCATAATAGCAGCCAGAAATTCATCATCAAGTGGTTTCTTCATACTACTGATATGTTCAGCAAGTGACAAGATCTCGTTGACATAAATCTCCATGCTATCGAACTTTTCTAGCTTAATCGAGCATAAAGTTCGCAGACACGACAATCTCTTTTGCAACCCGGTATCATCGTAAGCCTTCTGCAAGGCATCCCATACATCCTTCGCAGTTTTCGCCTGCACAATGTGAGAATAGCACGATTTTTCAACACTCAAACATAGCCTCGCTCGAGCTTTCTCCTCTCTACGAGCTAATTTGTTAGCGTTCTCACCTGAGGTTTCGTATTTTCCAGTAATACATTGCCACAAATCCTCGAATACTAGTATATTTTGCATTTGAAATGCCCAATCGCGATAGTTGATGGTACCTTTCAGCTTTTCCATCGTAACTTTCGAATTAGTATACTCATCCATATTTCGAGTAAAATAATAATATTTTCACAAAATATTTACACTTCACACATGTAGCCCATAACCTGTTGTTGTTATTGCGGAGTGGAGTGATAAACACAGTTGGAAAGAAGTGAAATATTTAATATATATTATTATAAAATTACACATGACATCTTTACATAGGAAAAATTGTTGCCGAGTGACAAACAGAAAGAACACACGCTTTCACATTTGAATCTAAAGTATATTCTCTAGATGGCCAGCGTTACTCTTCCAACACCTTGTCAAAATGGAACTGGAGCTCGGGGCTAAATCAAGTCAAAGGTTAAACCAGGTTTGCCTAGGTCTGTGAATATGTGACCATCCTTACATTAATCGGGTTGTGGAAGTCAGATAGGCAGTCGCTCCATGTAAAATCCTAGTATTCAACTGCATCCGGTTAAGCTAGACCCTAACATAGTTTGAGAAAAGGCTAGGGAGAAGATGACGTTGTCGAAGCTAGCTATCAGCTCATACTAACATACTATATAATACTGGAAAGTTCCTATTCATGAAAGCAAACAATATAATGTTAAACCCTAGTCCTCTACCTATTTTTTGACGTACTTCCCAGTACTACGACGTAGTTGGAGGGCCCCAGTGCCTACATACCTACTTATTGACAAAGATACCGGGCCGAGTGGTCGTTATCAGTGTTTTGTGGACACAGATGTAGTCTGCGTGTTCCCATGCATCGCCACCCTCCTTGCGGCCGGTAATTGAACGTCCTAATGTAAGTCAAGGACTTATTGGACTATATTTTAATATTTTCATCGGCTTGATTAATTACTTGGCTTGAACACAAGTATCTGGTTAGTTTACTTTGATTGAGGAGGTGCCGAGATGGGTTTGGATTGGTGACTAATTTATAATCAACTGTCTGTAGAAATCAGTAACAAATATTTCTATTAAATTGGAAAAAAATAGCAAAACTTTTGATTGAAAAAGAAGATGGTTCAGAATGGATGTGTATTTTGTAAAGCTTCAAACTTAAATTTAGAAGCTTATAATTGCCAGTAAGTTATTTACTGTTTTAGAAAACTCATTTATCTATTAATTTTATGAATATCTATAGTCTCGCTTTTGAAGGCTTTGAAACAAGACCTAACCTAACCCAACCTAAACTGGCAGAATAAAAACCTAACATACCTATTTAAGTATAAATAAAATTGGTTATAAAATTCCTCCACTTCCGGGATGTGAGGACCAATCAGATTGCATTCGCGGAACGGCGGCGGCTTATCATCTACAAACAGGGCGCATCTGTAGGTAGGCGCGCCCTGTCTCTACTACGTGTTCAAACAAAGCCGACAGCGTTTTGATTCAATTTTTGAAGTGAAAACTTCTTTAGCGGCGCTGAGCACTTTTTTTTGTATGGGTAAAAACTTTCAAACTCGCGTCAGGGTCACGTGATGCTGATCGAAAAAGCGTAAGATTTTTCGATCAGCATCACGTGACCCTGACGCGAGTTTGAAAGTTAATATTGAAGTTTTCACTTCTGCCGGCACTCCCGGAGTGCTATTTTTTTTTTCTAATGTTATTTTGGATTAAGATGCAACTTTGCAATAAAACTAGCAAAATATGACAGAAACTATTTGCACTCCAGCTGCTCTTTGTTGATAATGTCGATTCCATTTTTAGAGGCTGCAGGCACTGAAGATTAATTAAAATCTGCTCTACTTCGTCAGAATCCGTTGAGCAAAGTCAATTCTCAATTCTTTAGTATGTATATACCATAGAGAATATACTTGATAGGGAAATAACTGTCAAAATTATGAACCCTGTCGAGCACAGCATAGATCAAGTAGGAAAGAGGAATATCGCTGATTATTAAAGTACCTACCCTAAATAGTTATACTTTGCACTTTCCCATTTCACAAGCCGACTATGTTTCCATGAGACCCGTCCCCCTTCATCGGAATTCAATTCAGGGCGCGATAAATTCCTCAAAACTAGTGTTTACTCAGCGGGGAATTCTGTGAGAAAATTTTCCCCTTTTCAATTGGATTCCGATACACGGTATCTATCCCTCACACCACCCTTATATTTGATACCGATACCGATTTTCCCAGGGATACTCGAAGCAGGTGCTAGTAATCTAATCATTAGGTAATTATTCGATGATAAAACTCGCTCGAGTGGTACAATAATGATTTTGAAAGTCATGTTTCAGCTACCGTCGGGTTTTATAGCGCCATTAATTGTTTTATAGCCGTTGTTACATCCAGTGCGGAGATAACTGCGGTCGTGGGGATGTTTATAAAAGATTTCAAGACCTCGCGACTGAAGGGGAGACTTTTAGTGCCGGTTTGAATGTAAACATGTCGGTTTTGTTGTGGCATTGATTTGCTAATACGGGATTCTGAGAAATATACTTGTCTTTGTATGGACATCACTTTCATACATTTGGTTAGGGACATGTGGAGTACCCTAGTACACCTACATTTCGTCAGTTATTTTTTTAAGACCCATGTAAAAGGCGGCGAGGTTATTACCATCAACCGGGCACAAATCCAGGCTCCGTGGCTGTTACTGAAAAAGACTTAATGGAAAAACCCAATAACACTTTGCTCGACCTGAATCGAACCCAGGTGCTCATGCTCAGCAGTCGCGTTTACGACCACTAGACCAACAAGGCAGCAAAAATATAATTTTCTTAAAATAAGAGACGACTTATTTTTGCCGTAGGCATTTCGTAGACAGCGCTACGAGCAATTTTCTACACACTTAAGTATGCCAAATCAAAATTGCTAAACCTCTAAAGTGTTTATTAAAACTAAAACCATTCGATATTCAGAGTTTTATCGTTTTTCGGCGAAGGACATCTTGAACCAAACCAATCAGGATTTCCGTATCGTTGCCATGTTGGCGTAGCAAATGTCGTAGTACTACGACATTGCTACGAGCAATTTTCTACACACTTAAGTATGCCAAATCAAAATTGCTAAACCTCTAAAGTGTTTATTAAAACTAAAACCATTCGATATTCAGAGTTTTATCGTTTTTCGGCGAAGGACATCTTGAACCAAACCAATCAGGATTTCCGTACCGTTGCCATGTTTGCGTAGCAAATGTCGTAGTACGTATTATAAAAGTGAGCCAAATTGAACAAATCTTTGACCAATGAAAAATTAATCTATTAATGTTTTCAAGTTGTGTTATCCAGGAAAATTTCATGTTATTTAGAGCAGATTTCACAATTTTTTTTAACTCTATCATCATCATCACACTCATCATCATCAACTGCGTTCAAGAAATGATAGGGTAATTACTCATTTTTTGTAGGTACCCTATCACAGTGTTACCTTATGCAATGGTGACTGGTAGAGAACGCCTTGTGGCATTAGCTCCGCCTATGTAGGTACCACTATTGTACACACGGCTACACATCAAGCTATAAAAAACCAGTTAATCTTGGCCTCACTTTACTAGATCTTTTCGCACAATGAACGATCAGATTATACTGGTTTTGTATAGCTTGATGTGTAGCCGTGTGTACGTACATCATCATCAGTTGCTCCATGTTACTTGGGGTCGGCGCAACACGCTTTCTCCTTCCATTCTCCTCTGTCAACCGTCACGCCATCATTTACTCCTTTTTAGGGTTCCGTAGTCAACTAGGAACCCTTATAGTTTCGCCATGTCTGTCTGTCCGTCCGTCTGTCCGTCCTCGCTTAATCTCTGTGACCGTTAGCACTAGAAAGCTGAAATTTGGTATCAATATGTGTATCAATCACGCCGACAAAGTGGTAAAATAAAAATTGGAAAAAAAATGTTTTATTAGGGTAGCCCCCCCTATAAAGTATTATGTAAAGTGGGAGGTGTTTTTTTTTTTTTAATTTCAACTCGAGCGTGTGTAAATATATTGTTGGAAAGGTATTTAAAAATGAATAGGGGTTTACTGAAATCATTTTTTGATAATGTCAATAATTTCGGAAATAATCACTTTTGAACCATAAGTTTAGAAAATATGAAAAAAATCTGAAAAGTAGAACTTTATAAGGACTTTCTAGGAAAATCATTTTGAACTTGGATGGAACACTTATTGTGACGGACGGGAAACTACGGAACCCTACACTAAGCCTGGCCCGACACGCTCTTGGCCGGTTTTTCTTCCATATCTTCATTCCTCACACAATCCATCCATCGTTTCCTTGGTCTTCCTCTCCCTCTCCATCCATTAACTATTGTACCTAGATGAAGTTTAAATAAATAGGTAATGACATTGCACGACAGCTTCTGAAGAAGCATTGATTAAATTAGGCCTTAAGTATAGTGTCTTAGGAGGGCTGATTTAAAATCATACTTTGGCCTAAACTAGTTCCTAGTATAATACGGTGTAGATACAAGATACATTAGCTACGCCAAACGTTTCTCACGTTCCGTTCTACGAAGTGCAGATGGTTTTCATTTTCCACATGAATCTCTCCTGTTCTACTGGTCGATATATCAAAGCAATTCTTGAAAATGCATTGTACTAGGCACCCATTGACTTTAGTTGATGATTTGCCAAAACTCATACTCAAAACACTTATTTCGATTAAACCGAGACTAAAAACTAAAATAGAGTAAGTGCTTGCTGCAAAACAAGAACGTATATTTTTTTTTTATCTTTTTTACTTATTCATCTACATTACCTTCAACATTACTTCAATTCTACCCAAGATCCGCAGTCCATAGCATGGCAAGTTACGGGCAAATATAAGTGAAATCACAACAGGAATGTTGCAACAAATGCACTTTGGCGGCAACAAACTATCGTATGCACGTCCCTTGGCAAATTTATGTGCAATAATACACTAATACCTAAGTACGGTGGGCGGTTGCGTCGGCGCAACACTGAAAGCAGAAATAGCGTGGGCGGGCTCTTCACAGATGACAGCTATCTGTTCTGTTTACGACTTCCTCAGCCAATGGCCTCAAGGCGCACGCAAGTGCACACCTAGCCTAGGCCAATTTTATATTAAGACTAGCTTTTGCCAGCGGCTTCGCCCGCGTGAAAATGACGATTTTCCATACAAACTTTCATCCCCTATTTAACTCCCTTAGGGGTTGAATTTCGAAAAATCCTTCCTTATTGGTTGTCTACATTATAAAGGGAACCTCTGTGCTTCAGCTTTCTAGGTCCAAGGGTTTGGGCTGGGCGTTGATGAGTCAGTCAGTCAGTCAGTCAGGACTTCTCTCTTTATTTATATAGAAGATTGTGTACATAAAAACATCCTAAAATACCTTTTGGGTACTGGCCACTGGCATTGACTTTGGTCTTGGGCACTTAGCGGTGTTCAATATTTTAGCAACTGTAATAAGTGTATCTTTACATACATAGTATGAAACAAAGTCGCTCCGGCTGTTTATACGCTTCTAGATCTTTTAAACTACGCAACGGATTTTAATGTTGTTAGTAAAGGTATTGGATTCTAGCTGTGCTGCTAATGAATGATAGATACGAGTATGTACTCTCCCCTTGCATACTGCACGTTCGCATCTAAAAATCTGATGTGGGATTTGCAAACGTAATCCTTTTTTTTTCCTTTTTCCCAGCCGACATTTTTCATCATTGCTCTTTGAATATAGGATCAGTAATGAGATTCTGAGGAGTGGTTCGTCCTTTGCCCAGCAGTGGGAAAATATAGGCTAACAAAAAAAAAAAAAAAGTAAAGGTATTAGTAAAAGTGGATAAAACATAAAAGCATGTGCATACTAGTAGTTGCATAGTCACCCACCTAAGTAATTTGACATAAAAAGTGGCTGTCAATCCCCACATAGGTTCATAGGTACTACTAAGGTCATGAAGAGACTACAGGAGCTTTCCAAATTATGTACGAGTAGGTTGTTGTAAAAAGCCATCGTTAAAAACTCGAAAACCGAACCTGAAAACATCAAAACTACAAACTCTACATAAATTCTAGCGATAACGTTTAATTTGTAAATACTCAAACTTATCAACGTGTTTAAGGTCAGCAAAATAGTAAGAAACAATAGTATCGAACTAGGCAATACTACTTCTAATGTAACCGTATCTTTGTTTGGACACATCAATCACAGTTACTGTACTGCTTACTGCCTGCCACTGGCTTTACCGTCAGCCTGCTGAGCTTTTCTAAACAATAGAAGCTAATAACACATACGCATAGCTAAGCGTAACATAATGTTGTAACAACATGCCTAAATTCGACACGTGCTCTCGTAGCCTTGATGAAATGTTATTTAGTTCAATTGTTTCAAACATGTGATTTTAGTGCAAGTTTTGAAGGGAATGTTTTGACCTCATTTCTAACAAAAATCAAAAAAGAAACTAAAGTGTTAGATTACAATACTTGCATGATTTAAGAGTCCGTTCAAAAATATTTGGTCTACTTTGGCCAAACCATGTTACTGCACATCTTTAGGAAGTCGTGGTAACTCATTTAGTAAGTATTGAAAATCTCAAACACTATGGCCATTCAAATTCACATATCCAGTAGGTAAGTATCCTGCATCTTAATAAACAAAACCCTTAAGTAACTTACTTCTTTATCGAGACACACTCATCAACACCGACTTTGAAACAAACCCGACTGCAGTCCAAAACAAAAACATACTTATACAAGATTGAGTAACGCGGATATAATAAACACGTGCCCTCTGTGCCTAAAACCGAAGCACTTGTAGATAAAATAGGTGCGCATAGTTAACTAATACTTATGGCTCTTTATAATCCTTAGCGTATACACATGTATAGCAGACGGATGGCTGTGAAATCTGGCAGTAAATCATTATGCGCGCGACTATAAAACTTTTTGTCATTGACATGTCGTCCTATTAAGATTTTTAAATTAAACTTTAATGGCGTAATAGTTGGTTTCTATTATTACGTAAAGGGTGAACGGATCGGTAGACTTACCTTTGAAAATAGAAGATAGTACGATACTAAAGAATATGTACAATGCAAGGTTATTAAAACTTTCGTCGCACAATCATGAAGGTAGAGAGAGCTTTTGGTGCGCTATTTTGTCCTTTTATTTTAAAATCTTGAACACACCAAAAACTGAAAAGCCTAGCATCACTTCCGTAATACTTAATTTTGATGAATTGCCGAACGTTTGTTCTGTAAGTTCTCTCATAAAAATCGCATTATGTAAGTCCATTAACATCAGTTGTATTTTAAGTAGCTAACATATCGATAACATTTTTCCAATTTCTATAATGACAAACGGTGCCATATAAATCACAGTGATCGCTATGAGTAGGTACCACTTTGAGAACATAATGTAAGCTGTAGCAATTAAAGCAGGGGCTGCTATCAGCAATTGTCAGGAGCTGGATGTTACTAACCAGATGGCGTCGCGCGGAGGGTCTGTCGCAGCAAAAACTAGTACTCAATCGTTAATACAAAAGGAAGCGCCCATATGTACTACGGGGACAGATGCAGACAAACTATACTCTTTGAAGACTTTTTTTGCTCTCTATTTATGTGAACATGTTCTTCATCAGTATTTCAGTTCTTTACCTTAAATAAATAAGGTTTTTTTTTTGGGATACCTGATAAACGTATAGATACCAGATATACTTACATTACCTTATTTCATTTATTGTTTTTTTTTATAAAGCACCATAGAGTAACTGATTTAGGAAGGTTAGGACTTTACATAATAATGTAGGTAGAATTAACAGAAATAGGCATCGATACAGTCTACTCAATCCTCAGTTTAGTGTAATAAAAATGTTTTACATTATGAGAAATTGAGAACTCGTTCTGGGTAATAAACAAGGAAACCGCTGAAGTTCGGCGAAGCGGGAGGTGATTATTTCTCCTCAGATTACTTCCCGAGAGTAATCCGTTAGAAATCGATCGACTTTTAGTGGCGTGTCAGTGTTTGAAGAAAAAAACATAATTTATTGTCAGCATTCAGATCGCAAGGAAACCCGAACGGGCATTAGAAAATAAAAAAGTAATAAAATAAGAGATGTTTACGAGCGTAAAATGACGTGAGTCGTGAGGCCGCGCCACTTGGGCTGTTTACAAACGTTCTCTGCGCAGGCACACCACTGTTCACTGCTGACTGCTGTACATAAAGGGTAAATCGTAATTTATTTTCTTTATAGTCGTTGGTCCTCGACGCTTGATGGGTTTGGTTACCTAGTAATTATCGGGCGCGCGCCGAAAGCTAAACCAATTTGAGTAGCGTCGGGCGCGCCCGCTCAAGTGCGCATTTCATATTGTTTATGTCAATACCAGCTTTTTGTTCGGATATGGGTCTAAACTTCAAAACTATTTATAGCTGTGTTACCAAACAAAACAGCTCGATGTTTCTTATTCGTTGGTTTGTTTTACGATTTTGAATCAACTTTATTTTAAGTAAATCTTGAGAGATTTAGCAATATAAGTAGGTCTATAGTACTATTGCAATCAATGTACGTAACAATATTGAAGTAGATTTCCTTTTCGCTAACAGGTGTCTAAGTCACTCGGTACCTTAGTTACCTAGACAGAATAAATAAACGTTCTGAACGAGCTTTAAAGCACCATCAGGCACTGTAACTCTACCTAGTTAGTTAGATACTCCCGTATTGAGTCACATCAAATGGAGGCAGAGTAAAGTGAGTTCCTATCTATTGCAAATGAGCGATCGTGTCTGATGCCGATGGTGATGACTCAATGCATGTGTCAAATTATCGCTGCATTGAAGAGACGTAGACTCGTGTTCTAGAATGGATTAGTATTTAAATTATATTAATGCTATAGTATTAGTATCGTAAATCGTATGATGCTTTCAGGTCAAACATAATATTTATTTCTCTTGACTTCAGTTCTCTTTCATCACCCTACATTATTTGATTTGTCATCATCATTTCATTTTTGTTTCTTTCTCTGAGCTGAGCGTGTGCTCCTGGGTTCGATTCGGTTGTACAAAAGTTTTATTGAGTTTTCCATTACGTTAATAGTAACCTGAAGTTTGGAAGTAGCCCCGTGCCTACGAAAGCACATATTATTATGATAGCAGTTGCTACTGCTCCTGATCTCAGCCTAGTCCCCGATGGAACATAGTGTTCTACTATGATAATCGAGTGGTTGGGTTAGGTAGAGTGAATTACAGCCAGCCTCCCACCACAGAAGTCACATAGAGCATATCAAAATCCCAACAGTCATTACACAACACAGGTTTATTAGAGCCCGATGCTACTAAGTTCTCACAAATCACTGTTGTCCACAGGGGCGGCGGCTGCATGCGACGGGCACATGTCAAGAGGCCCATGAACGCCTTCATGGTATTCGCACAGGCGATGCGCAGGCGCCTCTCCGAGCAGCGGCCCACGCTACACAACGCCGAGCTCAGCAAGTCCCTAGGATCTATGTGGAAGTGAGTTAATATGTTTTTTCTAACTGTTCTGGAGGGTCAGGGGGACATAATCAAAGTAACATTCTATCAAAGATTTTGAATGTAAAAAGTCGACTTGACATAAGTCAGCCTGACATAAGCTACCGAAAAATATTAATGTACATAAGATCTAGTCAAAACAGAAGCTCTTTCTTGCCTAAACTAACAGCTCACTGCCATGAGTGTTTGCATGACAACTGCAATAGTCAGGTAGCCAAGCCTTGTAGCTGTGACTCCATAGAGCTCGTAGATAGCCAAACATATTTAGGACTTACTATTGATAGCCGACTTAATTGGAAGGAGCACATTTAACGGGGTGTGTGACAAATTGAGATGTATATTAGCTAAATTCTCTATTAATACTCGTAGTGTCATCAATCTTAAATTGTTACTTCCTAAGTACAGAAACTTACACGGCAAGAGATCGTTAAAGTATATAATACCTTATCTTATTAACCAACTACCTATATCATTGAGGGACAAAATAACTTGTAAAAACATAAAACACAAATTAAAACAACATTACTTACAAATTAGTGATAACTAATTAGTAGGTGTATAATACTTTCCGCAACAACCTGTATCGAGCTGAGCCTCATTCCTACGTTCACGATGGTCATCGATGTTCGTTACTTGAAGTTTGTAAGGTAACAGAAATTATGTCGTCGTTGATTTTGGTGCACGGTTAATCTCGAATGAGTTTATGTTTGCACCAACTTTATTATATAAGTGTAATAGGGGATCGGACAAAAAAAAAACTAATTAGTCCGTCAGATAGATTTCCAAAAATTATTGGACACGTATTTTTTCTTTTTTCACGTAAACTTAAAATGAAGACGATACAGTGCTTCGAAAACTCGTGTGACGTCATATGATAGTACATTTTGACGACACAAGTGACGTTTCAAGCCCCACTCCAAGATCTTTGACACGTTTTATCTTCGTCATTTTTTATTGATTTGATAAAACAAAAAACACGTATTCAATATTTTTCGATAATCTAACTTACGGACTAAACAGAATCATATTATTTCGACCCTGTCCGATCCCCTATTGTAAAACTGTTGAATAAAAAAATAAATAAAAAAAAGTCCAATCACGTTGAAAGTCTTTGTAGAAATTAATACGAAACAATGAAAGCACGCAAACAAATGAAAGCTCGGCGAGATTCGAATCGAGGTGACATATTACACGTCGTTTTAATCATTTCAAATCATTTGTTTTAATTGATCGACCCTAGCTTTAAGTATCATTATTACTTTACTATTAAAGCCGTAGCAAAAACCTCTTCAATTCCGGAAAACTTCACTGAAAGTCTAGATAATAGTGCTAGCTTTACCGTTTATAAGCTTAATTTTTCGCTAAATTTAGTAATTCCTCAAGTCATAATCTACTATCCATGTGAATCTGATAGCACGATAGTATGAACCCGAATACCCGCTTCACCATACAATCGCCTGGTCGAGTGGTTGCCGGCGGGTTGCGCGTGCGGCGTCCCACAGCGCGGCGTGCATCGATTGTTTACTCATTAAAATGCTATCGCCGCTAACCGAAGAGATAACATCTCTAACTGTTTCCACTTCGGCTTAGATCGGCTGACTTCGGCTCGCTCAAATAGAAAATTGTGGAACAAATTCGCAGCGAGATCAATCTGGGATAGAGCTTTTTTTTTCATACCTATATACCTAGATGTATTCAGTAAAACTAGAAAGAAAAAAGTTAAAACGTTACGTAAATGTCAGTTTTTGTCCAATTATTAGATACTGCTAATAATAGTCAGTAGTAGTGCATAATAGTCTGCCCACGAGAGATCGGGCGAAATAACCAAAAACCGTACAATGCCGTAGCAAAGAAAAGTGGCCGTAGTTTGGGAGCCTCCAAATACAGTAATTCACCACCGAACCTTTCATAAAATACAACGATCTGGATTCCATATTAACTTTAAACAAATAAATTGGTAATTAGTAAAAAGACCAGAGACGCGGTGGCATAAAGTTGACTGTATCTACAGTCTACGAAATAATTCGTAGCAAGCGCGTAGCAACCAACCAAACTCACATTTTTACAGATACCCGCTCGCATGCAGCATGACTATGCGAATTCTTTGAAGCAAGTACTATTTCCGAACATTGGGATCAAATAAGTACTAAGTACTGCTCAACGATCGTAAAAGCAACTTGTCGTAGGCCACCCGCGCACTGCGCGCTCTCCGCTGCTACGATGACGAGAATGACTGCCTATGGCAGCATGAATAAAAGATATACCGCTAGAGGTAAAGGAAATAATTAATAATTCGAGGGAAACTGAAACTTAATATTAAGATAATTAAGGAAATACCGAAATTTTATCTGCTTAGAGTAATTTAGGAAGTGCCACCATAAAAATTAAGTTAAAATTTATTATGTGAATGTTTTACAATTCGAAACCGTTCATTATTTCTTTGTAAAACTTTATCATTTATAATAAACTGTTTAGGAACCGTGACTTGATAAGTTTCGATAGAGAAGAGAGAGGAAAGAGAGAGCGAATCTTCGAGCATCTGTTTCAAATATTTTGTTTACTGACCGGCCCGGGTGGCTCGGACCGTGCAACGTCGTAGGCGCTCTACGTCTTTTTATACTCTGAGGCATGAAGTAAACTCTCGAATCATCAAAGAAAACAGTCGGTGAAGTGAGCCTGATTGCTCTGTTGTGATTGGTGGGCTCTCTTACACTGTCATCGCGCTCACCTCTCAAGATGCAGATCTCGATCAAGTAGATTAGCAAGGTCAAAGGTCGGAGAGATGTGCTCGATTACCTTCATATTTAGAAAATAAATGTTAAATTCTGTGGTTAAATTAACAATATAAAGTTTTGGTATCATGAAAGCTCGTCGTGACGTAGTGGCATTTTCTGAAATAATTCTAGTAATTCTCTCTATTAACACGACATCTTCAACAAAATATATATAAGTATCATAACATTAATGAACTTGTTTGAAATAAAACCACAACGAACACCTATCGACAGCTCATAAATTAACTATCATACACTTTGTATGGAATGTGTAAGTACTAGCAAGACAAGACAAGTTTAAGTGGTGTGCATTGACCAGAGAACACGGCGCATCATAAGTGTGACGCGCTGCATCTGAGTAATAGTAATAGTCAAGTTGATACGCCTCTCAAAAAACCGCACTGACTCAGCAGTTTCGAACACTCGTTTCACTTATCAAAGTCATCTCGATTTCAAATAACCGATAACTTCCTTTACAGAAGTTTGAGCGAAGATGAGAAGTTGCCTTTCATCAAAGAAGCTGACAAGCTCCGGACGCAGCACAAGAAGGAGTACCCAGATTATAAGTACCAACCGCGACGTCGCAAGCCTCAGCCGTCCTCAGCGGTACGGCCGAAGAGGGAGCCTTCTCCGGAGAGGGATCAGATTGACTTTGCCGGCATGCCGGACTGCATCTCGCCGGCGCTACTGGCGGACGGCCCGCCAGACAATGCCGAGCTCGAACAGTACTTGAAGCCGGGGCCGGACTACCACGAGCTGCAACCGCGGTACAGCACGCACAGCCTCCACCACGCACCCCCGCCGCTGTACGCACCCGTCCCGCCCCACCTCCACCCCTGTCCAGACTGGCAACATTACACGGGACACCCCTAAACATCCTTAAACGTAAATCTATTTTTAAAACAGTATCGTGATTGCGCGGGTTAGGGGCGACTCGTCCCACTATGAAACTCGGACCATGGCAGGGACCAGATGCCCCTTTTAAAAATTGACAATATAGGCCAGCAAAAAAATACTAACTCACCCTTCACTTGATTGAAATTAAAAGAGATGTGGGACGAGTTGACCACTATCAATTTTTAAAAGGAGCAACTGGTCCCTGGTCCGAGTTTCATAGTGGGACGAGTCGCCCCTAACCCGATTGCGCGTTGGTGTCTCAAAGAATTTTAGTAATATCAATAAGCTTTATCAAAAGATCGGAATATTTATCACCGCTCATGTTTTTTGTAACTTATAAAAATAGGTCACGTAGCTGTTGTAAATATAATTGGGTAGACATGTAAGTGCTACGCGAACACGAACGACGCGCACGTGCGTTTAATTTGTGTAAGCTGAATAAATATTTATTAGGTTAAGTTTTTGTAAATTATTATTTTTTGTTAACTTTATCAGACCAAAATGTCATGGTGTTCACATGCATAAACATCGTATGTTCATAAGTAATATGTTATCTACAGCGGATAATAAAAAATATAGGTAATTGATGCAGTAATATAATTCCTGAAATGAAGTAGTAAATAATGTTTAGGTACCAACTTAATTATTTACTGAAAATCCTGAAGAGCCGCTTAGATAATAACTAATTAGGTACTTATCAACTTTTTAACGACAAATACATTGTCGCCTCATTGTGGTTTAAATGATAAGTATGAAAATAAACATTTTTGGGCTTTTGTTACTCTTCTTATCTGTATGCGAACACACAGATCTAAGTTTGGTTAGCTATACAATGAAACGTGTGTTAGGGTAGGATTGGAACTATAAAACACATTTCATTGGTAGGTATTAAAGGAATTATAAAATACCAATGTATGCCACTCGAAAAACTTATTAATAAATAAATGTTACATTAGTTTGGTACTTTACGAAATTCCTCAAGTTCCAAAGCTTAATATGTTAAGTAGATAGGTTAGGATAAGTTATAAATAAATAAGTAAGCTTATAGGTAATATATTAACTATAATATCTGATAAGTTATTGTTGTGATTATTAGTTGTAGTTGTAGTTCATAACAAGTTGTTTAATAAATATATTTTTCTATGTTCTACACTAAGCCTGAGTTTTGTTATGAAATCCACCATACTCATTAGTTTGGAAACAGGACCAGAAGATAATTTACATTATTTACTTTGTTGCAATCCCAAAAAGTAGCTATCTCTCTGATATTAATTTGGTCGAGTGGATTCCGTTTCTGCGAATTGCTGACCGTGTACCTACAGGTCCTCGGTCGACGTCGGGCGATGCTCGCGATAGGCGGCGACCCCTGGCCGGCCGCCGCTTCCGGCCGCGCTCTGCCCGCCCCGGCGCGGGCGCACAACGCCTCTCTTGTTCTCACCCCTATCTTATCACTCTCACATTTTTCGCGACTGACACTAATGAGGCCAATAAACATATCGGCCAATTATGTCATTATGATACTTTAAGAGAATTGATGAGAAATAAGGCTGATTTATCGCAGGCGCAATTTATGATGTTACCGACTACCGATAAGCTTGGAATCATTGATTCACTTGCATCTGTTTGCTATCCGTACAGAATGGTGATGCCAATTTAAAAGGAATGGTGACATGTTCATCATCATCAGCCTTCAGCAATCCACTGCTGAAGAAAGACCTCTTCAATCGCTCGCTACTCAGCTCGATTCTTAGCAGCACTCATCCAGTTACTACGACACTCTGTGAAGACGTTTACCGATTCGCGGAACGCGCTCTCCACTCAAGAACACGTCTACTCCAGTGGTCATCGGTTCTGCAGCTATATTACTTACTTAAGCTTTTGCCCACGGCTTCGCCCGTGACGATTTTCCACACAATCTTTCATCCCCTATTTAACTCCCTCAGGGGTTGAATTTCGAAAAATCGTTCCTCATTCCTTGTCTACATTATAAAAGGAACCTCTGTACAAAATTTCAGCTTTCTAGGTCCAAGGGTTTGGGCTGGGCGTTGATGAGTCAGTCAGTCAGGACTTCTCTTTTTATTTACCTATATAGATTCTGTGAGCTATGTCGACAACTCTGATGGTTCCTCTCCGTCGGATCTCCCCGTTCTGGATGCGATCCTCGAGGAGACTCCAAGCTCTATAGCTCGCTGAGCGATCTTTCTATAGGTATATGAACCATCCTTACCGTTGGTGTAAAAGTAAAGTAATATTATAGGTAACGGGCAGGCAGGGCGCACTGATTGTAGACCTTAGTCTTTAGGCTCTGTGGAATACTTGACGAGAGGACCCAGCGAAGCTTCCCAAATGCTGCCCGGCGCAGCTATTCTTCTATTAGCCTCCTCCTCAAAGTTGTTCTGGTGTCATGTTCGTGCCTATTGAACATTTTAATTAAACTCTAGCAACATGTCAACACGCCCTTATCGACCAACATTGTTATATATCATCGCGTGACTAATGTTACAGTTCCGAGATTTGAAGATTCCAGAGAAACAAAAACATTGTACAAAAAGGTTGTTATGAATTTGTAATGGTGCATCGAGGCTGCAATATTAAGATTGAGTGCAAATGAAGCGCGAGGCGCGTGCGCAGGGCGGCGGCTCGCGTTACACATACGATACACATGGGCCGACGGACGGCCGATGATACCCTATACTTTGACTAACACACTTTTTGTGCGCCAACACATAAGATATTAATTACAGAGGCGGGAGCAGCATGCTCAATTTTACGCTTTAATCTTGTGGGTTTTTTGTTCTTATCCGTCGAGCGGATTACCACCACATTAACATAAAACAGTGACCTACGAAACTTATAATAAAAAGTGAAGTTAAACCAAAGCTGGACAATTTAAATTCCGGTCTGAACAAAAAACTAAGTAAGTATAATCATAAATCAAGTGTGATGCATCGGCTGCTCCAGACTGTAGTCCCAGCTCTATCTATTCATCCCTAGGTAACAGAATCTATATCTGGACAACTATATTGAGGAGGTCCCATTTCTATTTTGTGATGATTAAAGTCGAAATAAAGATGATTTAAGTACATTGTAAATGCGTCTGATGTGCATCGATTAGTCTGACTCAAGTTGGAAAGTAGCAAAGCATTCGGCCACACCGCCACTGTATAAAACTAAACAGTCCAACTCAAGTGGAGTCATCGAGCGACATTTCGTGTGAACATAGTCCATCTGTGGCACGCTCACTGCTCGCTGCTCAATGTAAGGCGATACCACGGCGTCTGGGGAACATCGAGGAATCAAATCCTACACTACAATGTAAGTACCCGCTGATACCGACACATGTGGAATCATTCCGTTCAATTATTTACACTAGAGAGACGATCTGTACCTACGTACCTATGGTTAAGATTGTTATATACCTAAGTACTCACACGTCCTTATACAAGACTTCAGTATATAAGAACTCGCACTACTTTCTCATGAAATATCTCTTATCAAAATCTATTAAGATAACATAACATCACGCATGTAATCCCCGAAGGGTTGGGCAGACGTATAGGTACCCATTAGTAACTACACCCACATTTCGCAGTTCGTATTACATATTTAAATTCCATGTAGGTAATAGGGGGTGAGCCTATTTTACCATTACTTAGGCCACTAAGTTACGGCAATATTGAGTTGAAAACTCACAATGACACTTTGCCTGACCTGGGAATCGAATCGTCGATAGACCAACGAGGCATCAAAATCTCACTCTGGCTCACATCCACAGGATTTGTCTGGTTAAGTAGAAGCCAGCTTCTTAAGTAGACCTGCAGAAAAAAAGGAGAAGCAATTCATTAGGCCTCAATTTCAAAATAACTACTTTATAATATCCGACACGCCGAAGAGAGAACCACCTACTCGAAGAGGTCCACATTATAGAAGCTTGACGATTACGACGATTTTGGCAGGGCAGCTGGCTATACCTAGTGGATGCGGGGATCGAGCTAATAGGGTATTTCACCAAAAAAATCTAATTAGTCCGTCAGATAGATTTCCAAAAAATAATGGATACGTATTTTTTCTTTTTTCACGTAAACAAAAAATAAAGACGATACAGTGCTTCGAAAAGTCGTGTCAAGTCGTGTGACGTCACAAGGATAGTACTTTTTTACCCACAAAGTGACGTGAAAAACCCCCACTCATGATCTTTGACAGGTTTCATCTTCGTCAATTTTTATTAATTTGAGAAAACAAAAAACACGTACCCGATATTTTTCGATAATCTAACAGACGGACTAATTAGAATTTTTTGGTAAAATACCCTATTGTGTACCATTCGAAAAGTCTATTTAGCAGTCGATTGCAACGGATTGCTACCGGTTGATAATGTAGGTATAAATAAAAGTAGATAAATATGTCTAACTACATAAGTATCTCATTGAATTGATCTTAAGAATTTAGGAAGTCTCCTAGATTTACCAAATGTTACCCGCATTTAAACAACACACATGACTATTACTTGCACCACAGACAGCAAATAGTATAGCAGGTAAAGGTTTGACACAGAGAAGTAGTTAGTATATTAGCTAGCACAATGGCAAGCAAGATTCTAGATTGCATACTTTAGTGCACGTTACTGGCACGCGTAATTGACTTTTCTCAAAAATGGTATGTAATGTTGCCATAACATCTCTAAAAAGTATCCAGAAAGTGAACTTTACCGGAGACTTATTCACAACTGTCCAGTAAGAAGCGAGATTTTAAACTTGGAATCTCCTACTGTCCAGTAAGTAAGTATGTAATTTACTTACTGGACACTAGGTCGTCCTCTTTAGATCTGCTTAGAAAAAAAAACATAGTACCAGACACAGATTAGAGTTTAGCCATTAGAACATGGTTATAGAAGGGAGGTTCCAAATATATATCTATCTCTCTTTTTGGTATGACATTTTATGAGATACATATATTTTTGGAACCTTAAACAGCCATTTTATACGTTGCGTTTTGTACTTAGTAATGTTGTAGAAGTATAGTGTGGGATTTTATGATTGTATTTAGTAATTTCAGTTTATTAAAAAGTTTTTTCTAAAGTTGTTTCCTAAACTGCCTCGTTGGTCTAGTGGTCGCAAGCTCGACTGCAGAGCGTGAGGTCCTGGGTTCGATTCCCGGGTCGGCCAAAAAGTGCTATTGTGTTTTTCACATATGAATGTAACCTTCAATATTAATTAAACGAATTTGTTGTTAAACTTTCTTTAATTTTTGAGAAAAGCATTATACAAACCTCAACCAGTAAGAAAGCCATCCTGGCCTCGTATATAACCAGACCTCACCTGCGGTTCGGTCCGGTTAACTCATACTTGGCCAGGAAGGCTTACTTACTGGATTCTGCAGTAATGTACTATTTAGGGTTCCTTTTTTACATTTTGAGGTACGGACTCAAAGTCACTGTAATATGGTTTAAATGGTTCTACAGATGTTCTGTGTTCTACAGTGCCGGATTTACCAGCAGGCTGAGTAGGCTGGAGCCTTGGGCGGCAGATTTTATAAGAGCGGCTTTGGCCAAACATTATTTTTTGTCTGAAAAATATTAAAAAATCACTTATAGAACGAGTCTAGAAAGATCGTTTAAATACCGATTTTTGTGTATCACATTCATTACTTAAGTGTGTTCATATTTTGTAGTAGGTAATTAATTAGTTTTTGTTTGGTTGGACATTTTTCTTAGTTAAGAAATACTACCTATTTCAATACACTTCCTTGGAAACTAGCTCATAAAACACTACGATTAGGCCCGACATGCAATGTATTTCACATGCCTGCAGCGTTTTTTTAACTTCCGGGTGGAAAAAACCCACGCCGTATCATCAGATCATGATACGGCGCTATATGATAATATTTTTATTAAATCTCGTCAAAAAGATGTGCGTCTTTACGGCCTAAATACATTTGGAATATTAAATAAACATTACCTTTCCGAGGCGAGGTGCAAAAATTTACGAGCTTCATGCGTAAAAAAAAACTTCGCTATCTCTATGAATTGTAGAAACGAAATGTAATTTAACCGATGCCGCGATGTGCGAAATGAACCATTTTTTATTAATAATACTTGACTTTGTGCTAGCTTTCTTGACTAATAATGAAAAAAATAGAGGGCGACCAAATTAGAGTGGGCCACCCGGCGGCAAAAACACACGTTTAGATTCTGAACCATTTCTCAATCAGTCATTAATTTTAAAAAATTGAATTTTTCGTAGCTCAATATAGGCTGTTCGCTGCGTCTTCATAAGTTCATACCAAAAAGGGTGCTTAATAAAAACTGAATAAACAACGCATGGCCGGACATAGCTATAGTCTTAAAATTCAAGTATTAATAGGTTACTTGACTGGCCTGTTGGTCTAGTGGTTAGTGACCCTAACTGCTATGCCGGAGGTCGTGGGTTCGATTCCCACCCAGGACAAATGTTTGTGTGATGAGCATGATCATTTGTTCTGTGTCTGGGTGTAATTTATCTATAATATGTATGTATTTAGAAATATATAAGTATGTTTATCAGTTGTCTAGTACCCATAACACAAGCTCTGCTTAGCTTGGGACTAGATGGCGTTGTGTGATAGTTGTGGAATATTATTATTATTATTGTGGAATATTAAAAAAGCGCGCTTATAAATCTCGATGTTTTCTCTATTTCCAAAGCGGGCCCGTGCGAACCAGTGGCGGGATGCTAATTTCAATATGAAAATTACAAACTAAGAAGATGTCAGTCTGCGCCGGCCGCCGCCGATCAAAAAATAAACCATAAATTGATACGAGAATGGTAATGAGAGTGATGATAGAAATCACAATTTTCTCAAGTAAAACTTTTTAAACTTAGCGCGGAAATCATAAAATAAATTGTTGCTAGTACCAAAAATTGGAATGTCATTATGTTGGTAACACTGAAAATTCGTGGCGTTTCAGGTTCCAGTTTCATAAATAAACAATTTTAATGACTTTTATTACTTATCACCTTATCATTTATGAAATTAATAACAATTAAACATAAAAATTGAATGTTGAATAATAAGATTACTTGAAAATCTTGAATAAGAATTATAATTAAAATTAAGTAATATTCCTAAAAAGTTGATAATACAAAATATTGCAGAATGGTATAGCCCTGTCAAATCATAGGATTGTCAAAGTTGTCATTGGACGATTTGACATTTGACAAATCGAATTTAGTTAGTCAAAAGGAAAATGTTATCGGGTTCGTGATTAAAGTTCTCACATAATGCAATAGTATGAAAGTTTTTGGAAGTGATAACATGTTTACTCATGAAGATTATTGAGTGATAGTATTAATGGCCGATTTACCGAATGGCTGGGTTCAGCTGGTAAGTTCGATTGACCCTTCCTATTTATTTATCGGGATTCAATTCATACTGTTTCGCAGTTGTTTGTGTGCCTGTATTGTCTCCCTTGAACTCTATAATTGGATAAATTGTTCAATTGAGCGGGCAAGGCACTCTATATTTGTTTTGAGATTCAAATGCAATCGTTGTCCTGTTGCACTGGGCGTGTTTATAACGTAGATAACTGATTTTTGTATTAATGGGAAAGTAGCATTTGTTCTCATGGTCAGTAATGAATACTTTACAGTCGATTAAAATTCACTTAACTATTTCTTGTGAAAGGAAGCCCTTCAAGTTGTGATTTCAAGTTGAGTATTGAATTCTGTGTGTTCAAGTACTTACTTAATGTTTTTATTCCAGGTACCTTTCTGAAGGCTTCCAAGTAATTATTGAGAAGTCGTCGACGGATGCAAAATGCTCTCTAAAAGATATTCAGTTGCGTTTCTTGTGCCCTGATGACCTAGAGGAGGTTAGTAATAATTAGCACGACATATAACATGCATGACCAAAGTAATGTTTGACCCTGTGGATTCATGTAAACATACCAATTTAGGTCACAGTACTTTTGTGTGTATCCTGCTCATTAGTACTGTTTTCAAGGAGTTCCATAAATATAAAAAAAAACCACACAGACTTGTGAATAATTTAATTTTAATATTAGTTTAGAAAAAAACAATAAGGAATAAATTGTTATAAAGTTATGTAGGTACAGGTAAATTGATGTTTTTGCATAATAAATATTGTTTTTCTTGTTGGTTAATCCTTATGAGCCACCAATATGAATCATATGTCTCTCTTGTGAAATTATTGAAGTTTGCTTAAACTTCAATGACATAACTAAATGCATGAATATGTTATTTATTACAATGAATACTCAAAAACCATTGTTTCCCAGTATAAACTTTTGTTTTTCTGTCTCTGTGAATTTTAATGCAAAGTTGAAGGTCATGCAGTATTTCATGCCTGACACTCATTTATTATGGGATTTATCATTGCCCACACTCATTTTGTTTGTTGCTGTATTTCGAGGTCTCTTTTCCTAATGGTATAATTGTATTCATAATTCAGCAGCTTGTAAAATTCTCACTACCTTTAAGGCTAGGTTGGGACATAATTATTTAATGTTCACACATTTCTAAATATCTTATTGATTAGTTAGATAGTTTTGACTGCCGCATTGGTCTAGCTAGTGGTTGCAAGCACGACTGCTGAGCATGATATTAGATCCCCGGGTTAGATTCCCGGGTTGGGCAAAATGATATTGAGTTTTTCTATCAGGAATTTCTTTCTTCAGCACACACATCTTATGTTTATTGTTTATGTATGTTATGTGTAGATAATTAAATAAAATGATAAATTAATTTCTTGTCTATCCTATTCAAACTAAGTTTTTGGTATAACCAAGTCACTACTGTTAAAGAAAAACTGATATTTGTACCAACTATGCTCTACACAACTCCATACTAAATATAAGCAATGATGTTTTACATGTTTCAGGTGAGATCTCTTTGCAGAGATTGGTTCCCGATAGAATACCCTCAGTCATGGTACGAGGACATTACTTCTTCAGACAGGTTTTTTGCCTTAGCTGCAGTGCACAAAAGTGAAATTATAGGCCTTATTGTGGCCGAAATAAAGCCTTACTTGAAACTGAATGCAGAAGACCGCGGGATACTTTCAAGATGGTTTGCTTCAAAGGAGACACTTGTTGCTTACATACTGTCTTTAGGTATGTTATTTTTTTGTGGCTCCTCCTTTATTGCATAACACAATAGATTAGTAATCCATAATGTCGTGACCTATTCTTCCTTCCTAATTATGCCCTACTTAATGGCACTAATTGCATTATCAAGCCATAATGGTTTGAATTTGAAGTTCTTCATCACTCTAACACTATCCATTTTCCATGTTAATTTATGTAACTGTAAGTGTGTAATATCCTATAAATATGCAGATTGTTACAAGCTTAACTAGGTGGCTGGGATGGACTGGATGCGGAAGCCACAGGACCCGTATCCTTCGATTTCCGCATCCAGTCTGGGAGAGGCCTTACGCCAGAAATGGACTGTAATAGATAGGCTAAGTTCATGGATTCAAGTTGTGTCTATGACCAGTATATCCTTTAGCCTACACATTCGACACCATCACAGGACTGTTAAATCAATGGCCATCAGATAACAGTATGATATGTCTCGCTCCAGGAGTGACCCGCTCGTTCCGGCGCTCGGGTGTGGCTACGATGCTGCTGGACGTACTCATCAACCACCTGGCAGGGCCGGTGCCGCAGCCACCTCACGAGCACCGCGTCAAGGCCATATTCCTGCACGTACTCACCACCAACACAGAGGCTATACTTTTTTATGAACACAGAAGGTGAGTACAGAAGCATCCTTTTTTTTGTGGGTGTACGCAGTGGACGACCTCCTTCTAGCAGACTAGCTTTTGCCTGCGTCTTCACTCGCGTTTTATTCGGGAATTACCCCACAGAAACGTTTTAACGTTTTATGCCTATGACACTTGGGGATAATATAGCTTCCCATTAGTGAAGAAATTTTCAGAATCGGTTCAGTAGACCCAGAGAATGCCCCCTACAACCTCACGAACTCCCCAACCTTACCTATTTATAATATTAGTATAGAAAAGAGGCATGCCTTGGAAGCATTATATGCTGATTATACTGTTTAACCATATTCTATGACTTCATTATGGAAACATTTAGGTCTTCTTTCGTGTCATGCATGACCTATTCGACAATAGGTCATAGGTATTGTGTGAAAAGATTCGTCAGTGCGCTTAGTAAACAAGGCTGCGTAACGTATGGGTGTGCCTTAACGTAGATACGCGAAAAGTATTGCTGTTTGTTAGAAGGTATTTTTCCGGCCGATTTAATCTGGATATAGCTAATTCAGGCTCATAATTGATTCTTTGCTTTCATCAGGAATGATGAATAACGGTATTGTACTCGAAGAGTCCGCTCTGTCGTTGAATGTCATCGCGTCGATAACTTTTATGACAGTTACATAAGGTCCACAATGAAACCACGCATCATGTGTAATACGACAATCTCATATTTTTATCTTTACTAAGAATCTGAGATATGACCCATTTTATATCAACTCACAAATATTACGAACCTAGGGCCTGACTGATATAGTATGGTTGCGTTTATTCTTCTTCACACAGATTAATATTTGATAGATTGTTGTAGCATTATATCAGGACGATCGATATCTACTACCCGACTGCGCGCCCAAAAATATAGGATTATTAGGTTATTCTATATTTAACGTTAAATCTGTTATTGTAGCGGTGTTCCAATAATTGTCTTAGCTTAGTCAGTACTAAAGCTAGATAATGTTCCAGCTTTCAGCTCTTAGAGGTTTTGTAGCTATAGCCACATGTGGGTTCATGATAGCTATCGTAAGTGTATTCGGTAACACCTAAAACTACAGATATCCAAAACGTATTGTATCTAAAATTATCTGATAATAATTAAAAATCAGTTAGTTATAAGCATTGTTGTTTGGATATATTTTTGCTATGAATGAAAGTTTCCAAAATGTTACACCGTATTAAGTATGTAACATGCTTCTTCTTTCATGGGATTGTAGCGACAGTGTTTAAACTCTTCTTGTTACTTTTTTTTTTTTTTTTTTTTTCATGTTGCGAAATATACCGAATGGTCTGCTTGTCTAAAGGTTCGGTTAATGTCGCTAGATATTTTCAATAATGTTGTCTGGTAAAGAATAGGCAGTCACTCCATGGAAGCCGACCATGATGTCTAGTAAAGAATACCTAGAAAACCTGCTTTGAAACTTTTAGTAGCGTTAAGCTACTTCCAGTAGCGTTGCTGCCCATACCATACCACTACTGATACAACAAATAGTACCTATACCAATAACATTGTTGGAGAAACTCACGTCACCGACCGTTTAGTTTCCCGTCCTAAAACAAATACTTACACAGGGCAAGGAAGGAAATACTTTCCGTTAATTCGTTTTCGGAAACAGACATTCAATATCCTTCCTGTATTGGTAAACCGGTAGGTACTTCCAACCTTAAAACTGGTATTTGCATTTACATGACTACAGTCTGTAGAGTTAATTTATTTAATCCATGTCCCAAAAATAATCAAAAAACAAGTTTAATTTTCCTTTATTCACGTTTGAACGCAAACAATTCACACAAATAAACGATTACTGATAACTATTCAATGTCTAAAAAGTATCTAACTTAATGTTAGTTTTTATAAATATATTTAAAAAAAATTTGTGAACCTCCTTTAGCACCTAATTATCTCGTAATAGCTAATTTCGAAATAAATTAAATACTTACGCAGTAAATTGTACATTCTCAGTTGAACTCACCTTGTAGTTACTGTATTCATGCATTCTTTAGGTGAGAGGCACACAACATTTTGCAAAGATAAATAAACAATTTGCTCGTAGTAATGGTTATTTCGTTGTTGCAGTACCTACGTTATCTCAAGTATATTATTATCCTCATCATAGAAGTATATCTACTCTTTTAAACGTTTCCGTTTTATCTGTATACGTATGTTCGTGTATTTATCTTATCTGATAGATATAGATTTTTTTTTCCTTGACCTGTATAATAGCAATGAAAATTACCTGCGAATGTTTTAATGATGTAACTTTAAATAAACAGAGCTACTGTAATTTTATAAATATTTGGACTGGGAGTCCGATTGTTTTTAATGATTAGGTCGTCTGTTAGGTACCTACACCAAGACAGAATAAGACAGACTAGAAACAACGTTACGTTCATGTCCAATTAAATAGTTTTCATAGTTAACTGAGCAAAACAAGGAGCATCAGACTTTTTCAATGCCCGATTCGTACATTGCACGATTTTTACATTGGAAAAGAAGTGGAAGTATTCGCATTCGCTCTTGAAACCACCAAACAAGTTATAGCCTTCAATAAAAATAACCTGGTAAGTAAATGTTTTGTTCCGCAGATTCCGTCTCCACTCGTTTCTGCCGTACTACTATTCAATCAAGGGGCGATGTAAAGACGGGTTCACATACGTGTACTACGTGAACGGAGGTCACGCGCCGTGGGGGCTGGTGGACTACGTGAAGTACGTGGCGCGCGCGGCGTGGCGCGGCGGCGGCCTGTACCCGTGGCTGTGGGGCAAGCTGCGCACCGCGCTCACCATCGCCTGGCACAGGTAGTGGCGACCCAACGGTACTAACGTGTTCACGTGCACTCTATATACCCGTGTGTGATACCGAGCCGAGCTCGAGCTTCAATCGGTGTCGTCAGTGTTCGGATTTATTCCTATGTAAATACCTAGTCCAAAATTGTATTTGCGATTGTACGACTGGCTGCGTCTGGCATGTGTCTGTCCCGTGGCTGTATGTGGCGTGTGTAGAACTATACAACAGGTTCAATGTTCAGCAATACAGTAACTTCTAACGAGCTAATAATACGCAATAATTTCGGTAGTTTTTAATCTATAGATTTACTTTGTCATTCTTCAAAGCATGTTTCACTGTGGTTGAATACGTCCGTCGAACAAATAACTCACTTGATGTTTTTCCTTAAATGTAACAGGAAAAGAACTGGCACTTTTTTTAAAAGGAATTGTTATAATTTTTACTATTTTAGTTTTTAAGTTAAAATATTTTGCATTGTGTTTCTAACTCGACGCATTCCGTGAGATTTGTCTCATCTAAGAATTGGAAAACTTTATTGATTTGGTTTACAATTTTACTACGTTTTCAGAAATTTCCACAAAACGTAGAAGTGCAGTGTGAAAGCAGTGATTGAACGAGAGAATTTAGATAATATCACTAAGTTATGGATTATTTATATAGAGCACTGTTTATTGTTTTATACATTGACGTGAAGCCAAATTTGATAAAAAAGTATTTTTGCACAACAATTAATAACACGATCGCTGTGCATATTTTTATATTAAACGTATCTAGAATAAAAAGAGAAACACCCAACATGAACAAACTCGAACAAACAAAGGATCCCAAGGGAGCATCAATTTGGCTTCATAAATATTAAACTGACAAAGTTATTTGTGATATTTTTATTACTCAAAGCTTTAAATTTAATGATTCATTGTATTTTCATATTATACGAACAAAGAATTGACACATTTTACACGTGAATATAATTTGGTTTAAAATAGTTGCGTTTGTTTGAGTATTAAGAGGACGGCATCGAATGCTACAGGAATACAACAAAGTGTCACGTGCCATGAAATACTGCCAAGATTACTAAAGTAAGGTGCCTGCGTGTTCAATGTAAGACATAATTTACGGATAAACAATAATATTGTAACGATTACATTCTTATTTACGATTACGAGCAATACCTGTATCGGCTGTGCGAGAGCAATGCGACACTGCGGAGAGATAGCCAATGTGGGCGAAACAGTTATCAGTACGGATCGGATATGTGGATTCATATTTATTAAAAGTAGGTTTTTTTCCCCGCCAAGGGTTTGGAAGTGTTTTCTTTAAATGCCATTTTTTCATTGTGTATTAAATGTAGTACTCAAAAGCATAATTAATGTTTATCTATACTTCTATACTAATATTATAAAGAAGTAAAGTTTGTGTGTTTGTATATTTGTTAAATTGTAAGGGGTAATCTCGGGATCTACTGAACCGATTTAAAAAATTCTTTAACCATTAGAAAGCTACATTCATCCCGGGTGACATAGGCACTTTTTATCTCTATATTCCCACGGGAACGGGAACTACGCGGGTGAAACCGCGTGACGTCCGCTAGTAATCTATAAGACAAGGCAAAGAATTTATTGAAAATAACAAGTGAAAAAATACTACAACTATTTAAATTCAAATTTTTGCTGCTTAGATACCGAATAGGACAAAATGGTACTTAATTACAACTGGACATAATTCATTTGAATCAACTTAAAAAAACCGTAGGTACTGACGCGCGCTCCATACTAGCCAACACTAAAACTTTAGGTAAATATGCATCCGAATATTCGATCTTTAGTTATCAGTGACCATTCGTATTTTGTGGATTCACATCTCAGTGCCAATCACTGAATCCAGTAGGTATATAAATACAACTTGTGTACACATCTGCTATTATGACATAGTGTAGGTAAGTACCTACTCAGTGCAGTCATGATTAATTGCTTTAGATATTACCAGACCTTTGACATTTTGGCGAAGTCACAAGATACTGTACTAGCAAGGTTAAAACCGTTTGGAATGTCAATAATTCATATAATAATAAAGAATTTGGTTAGCCCAGTTGTTACGTCACAAGCTCTTGGGACGTGTCCAGTTTATGAACATATACCTAAATGATAATTATAATGTGCCTTTCAATTTATTTTATTGTAAAATAAAGCAGGGGTCTGAATCTATATAAATAAAAAGAGAAGTCCTAACTGACTGACTGACTCATCAACGCCCAGCCCAAACCCTTGGACCGAGACAACTGAAATTTTGCACAGAGGTTTCCTTTATAATTTAGACAAGAAATAAGGAATGATTTTTCGAAATTCAACCCCTAAGGGAGTTAAATAGGGGATGAAAGTTTGTATGGAAAATCGACATTTTCACGCGGGTAAGCCGCTGGCAAAAGCTAGTACGTAATAATAATGCTGATATCTGTGTGTTCCCCAGAGTACGTCCATTATTGAAGCTTCTCTAGTGTATAATATAATACTCTAATACTACACAACACCATAGAAACTTCTTTACTTAGGTTACTGTAAATTAAAAGAACTAGTAATTTTATGTAAATAGTTGTATCGAAATATTATAAATAGGCATTGTACAGATTACGAATAAGACGAATTTACAATTAATAATAATCAGAAGAAGGCTGTCGTATTCTTTGTTTCACGTCTCCATTGGCTTGTGAAGTATTACAGTACGATATTTACAAGTGTGTTCAGTTTATAAATATCTTGAAATACTATTTGTAAACGGGTGAAACTATGAAGCTGAACAATCTCTCCGATACATGGCATTGACTACAATAAATAATTGATGTGTAAGCCTTAGGGAGGTCTTTTCTCTCAAAGCTTTTAATTAAATTTACACTATCTAGCCGATAAACGGTTTACTATATTAGCTACCTGTCAAACGTGTATATTTTGGGCACTTCAGAACAATTTATTTCAGCATTCAGTGAAACCAGTGTACGTAGATTTATTAATGTACTCACATGAACCAAAGTATTTTAATATCTTAGTTTTGTTATCACTCATACACTCGATGTTTTATTCTTTTATAATTAAGTATTAATACAATTATTAATGTTTATCGTTAATGTGAAAATTGAGTATTATTATTTGGACCATTTTTAAATTATTTGTATAAATTCCAAAAGCAGTCATGATAGTTGATTACGTTTTGTAATTTGTGATATTATCATCATTTAGATAATTATTTCGAATTATTTTATACGTTTTTGCAAAATTGTAATAATAAGGTCGACATTGTGTGTTAAATTGTCCTTTTTCTATAATATAGCACGTTCCTAATGATAAATGGAAATTTTACGTTATAAATCTATGTTTAATACTCTAAAATAGAAAGATTTTAGCTTCCAAATAAATATCATTGTTGACTAAATTGTATTTTTGTTTGCACACCCAATGATGATTGCAAAAGGTTTAAGTGAAACAATCAGTAACAATTTCAGAAAATGTTTAATTTTAATAATTGCTTCATTTTTCATCAACTATGCTGTACAAACTATATCGCTTACATTAGAATTAGCAATTAATAATTGCAGGTAAAAAAACTTAACAAATAGGTTTCTTCAACTTTTCGATTGGAATGAACGATTATTACAATAAGTAATATTTTTTACAATATTTATATCTCTACGAAATGAAAATCTATTCAACAAGCAGTCACAATCGCCCAATGATATGTTAAAATTATTTGTATATAATTTTAATGTTATTGCATTCTAAGTATTATGTTCGCGTCGTGTGTGGGGCGGGGCGAGTGCCCGTGTCGTGTCGCGTGTCTACGCTAGGGGTCGCGTCGCACGCGTCAAGCAAGAAGCGCCCTCTACACACTACGTGACTAGGTTGTCTCTCTCACTGGCGCCGCCCTTGTGGTTCTGGCCCTTGAAGTCTTTCAATCTAATTGGCGACGACTCGCTGCCGGAATCGCCCTGAAACATTATTGTTGTCATCATTAACGGTTCAGTCTGTGGGTAATCATAATGTCCACGTGCTTGGTAATGTAAATTACCGTTACTGGTTATCGGTAAATGGATAAGGGATCGTCACTGCTGTCTACCCTTTCCGTATTTACTTATTTGTTTATTTATTAACCGAAAACTGCACACGGCACTATAAGTAAAGGTTGAAATCAATTGGGGAAATCGCTTCGTCGATTTTTCGAACCCGTTCGCCCTTGCGGAAAAGGGATGGTCCTATGCGTCTTGTTGGTATGGCTCTATCTCTTTCTAGCTCCACATTAGGTAATATAGTTGTTTTTTGACTTACGTTAGCACCAAGCGAGGTGGTCTCCTGTAGTAGCAGCTCGCTGTCAGTGCCCCGGGACTCCTTGTTCTTGAGGATGGAGCGCGACCGCGAGTCGCCCTCTAGCGGCCAGCCGCCGCCACGTTTGTTTCCATTCTTACCTATTTACACATATTCAAAAACATATTGTCATCTTTGGTTTGTGCTCTAGGGCTCCTCCTTTTTTGATGGTCGGTTTTGTTCGAATTCATGGACGACTAAGATAAGAGGTCAAGAGAATAGTTGCATACACTTCGTAATTATTGTAAGCTGGATAGTGGATATAGGCATCCTTAAGTAGAGTGAGGTGTGTTTTCAAGGAGGTCCTACCTATTTAAGTCCGCTAATGAAGACCTTTAAAGCTACGTGTTATTCAAGATTATCAGCGGCCCTTGAACAAATTATTATTATCATTGCAAAGCCAAATAAACCCCTCATGCTCATCTTTAACAAGTCCTTCTGTTTGTCGATATGTTTGACTGGACATGTCAGGCTTCCTAGTAATTAGCGCCAACAAAACATCACAATTCCAATTCCCATTCACAGTTTTAGAATCGTGGATTAAAATTAAACTTATTTGATTGTTACTGCATAGAAATCAAACCACACTTCAAACGTCTCGTTATTCAGTTGGTGAAACGGCACAAATGATGAGATGGGTATAAGCTCCTGCCTTTACGTATCTTTATGTAGTCATCACCTATCTATCATCCCATATCTAAAGACCCATGAAATTAACACGACGTTGGCAAGCAAAGCTAGCTCTAAGTTATCTGAGTTCATGTTTGTCATAATATAATGTTTTCTCGTCTGTGTAGTCTATAAAAATATAATTTTGGTATGGCAAAGCCCTAAGCCTAACTAAGCCTCTGTCTCAGAGTGATAGTGTATCATAGTAGATTAGATATATAGCGCACCCCAGTGGGTCATCAATTTTCTAAAGGTTTTCTTGTTCTACTTATAGTCACTTCCACTGGACTGCAAAGCATTTTAAAATATACATTAGTGGTAGGTAGGCGTATTTAAAATGAGACGAACCGAAAAGGATGTGATGATTAATGATCCTCGTAGCTATCCCTCTCGGCGGCTTTCTCTCTTCCTCCGTCCAGTCCTGTGGGACAAACGATCATGTTCGCGTTACCCACATGACCATTGAAATAAGCATCGTCATAACATGAAAGCAGTCAAACAACTCATGCACATTGAAGTATTAGTCAAACTGTGTACATCATGCAAACACAACGTCGGACAAGGTTGGGAAGAAGAGGACATTCGGACACACTGTCGAACCTGTTGTCACAAGCTGGGTATAGTCGGTGAGCGGCGCTGCGGATCGCCATCGCTCACCTGTTGGAAGCGAGCCTTCCTGTGTTTGGGCTTGGCGTCGTCGGCGGGTGGCTCGTCCAGCGGCTGCGGCAGGCTGGTGCGCGACGCGTCCAGCGGCCGCGCGCCCGCCCCGGGGGCCGCGCTCGCCACCGGCACGGCGCCCGCGCCCGCCAGGCTGGCCCGCGAGCCCAGCGGCGACCCTTCGCCCTGTGAACCTTTGGCACACAACACGCTCCCATCCCCAGAAGCACTTCTGCGCACTCCATTAAAGTCAGCGTTCACCCCGCCCCCACCCCCACTCGCGCCGCCACCGCCGCTACCGTCCAGAGGATTCACATACAAGTTTGATGAGTCGTTCTCGCATGCGATGTCGCCCTCTGAAGGAAAAGGGTGCGTAAGGCATGATGCAAATGTATCTGTAACGTAAGACATAATACGTACATGGAGCCGCACACGACTATACGCCGTATGCTGCTCTTATACACATACAATACGCATTACGCATGGTTAGAGTACAGTGGATATACACGTGTGTGCCGAAAGGACATCGACGTTACAACAGTGAACGAAAAAGGACAAGATAGTGAAAATAATTGATCTGATGCTACGACTACGGGTTGATTACACATATAAAAAACATTAAAACAAACTAATATTTTTTATTAAAAAAGACAATAATATGAGCAAGTCTTATAAACAATAGAGATAACAAAAAAATAAGTTTACGCTTTTAAAGTAAGTTTTTAAACTGTTTTGTTCTTCACGTTAAAGTTAGGAAAATATGCAAAGTCCCGTGTGTATGTACCTGGGCTGTCGAGGCTGTTGGGCGTGGCCTCGGGCAGCGCCTTGGGCGCGGGGTGTCGCTGCAGACATGCCAGCTCCACGCACACCGGCTGCCGCAGGTCTGACGTTGACATTGGCATCAGCTGCTCCGCGTCAATGAACTCCTTATACCCCTACACCAACCAAAGTGTAACATGAACTATTAACTCCGATTATAAAAAAAAAACATAGTTTATGTGTTACATCATTCCAATCAGTTCCGATCTTACGTTTCTGAACTTTCATTTACAGTTGCAGGATTTTAGGATCAACATTTTATATTTTTTTTAATTTAAATTTTGGACGCCATAAAAATGAATTTATCCATTTGATGAAACAATTGTATGTTTGACAAAAATTACCTTAAAGGGTCCTATGTTAAAAAAATGATTAGCTGCAAACATTTAAACCGAAAGAAAGAAAACATAAACCAGCGGATGGGTGGTTATTAAATTATTACACTTATCGAAAATATTAAGCAAGTAAATACTTACAGGTTAATGCTAAATGGGAATATTGTCATTAGTCAAGTATTACATATATCAAATAATATTAAAAAAGAAACGCATAATTAGGTAATCAATAATGAGGCGTCTACAAAACCATGGATGCGTTAGTATCTTAGTACCTTGAACGTGCAAAAACAACATTCAAACTCAGAAGGCAGCTGATCCAAGTCAAGCTGTTTGTCAGCCATCTTCTTTTCCTAGAAAAAGAGAAATCATTAGTAACTAGTTACTTTCGTTCCTAGCCTAAGGTTGGAGAATAAGTGTGGCGTCAGTCCAAACCGTCGACGAAGTGTAGTATCGCTCTGAAGAAATGATACGAAGAGATACCTATACAAAGGTGCTGATCGCCGACGGTTTACGAAAGCTTAAATCTGTGATGCATTTTTAATTTGGCTTTGACAAACAGGCAACTATGAAAGATCTACAATGATTAATTGTCCTTCAACGAGTGTTAGCAAGGATGTAACATAGGTGATAGCTTACTGGTGTTGGTTCAGGATTTATGAGCAAGCATTTCTCCGGCGAGCCGAGCCCCTCGTTCGAGTTACGACGCTCATTCTGAGGGCTGCTCTGAAACTGTTACCTACAGTGTTAGCGGAAAGCTTTTTGCTGCAATGTGACTACAGCTTCAAAAGGGTCCGTCCAAAGCTTAAGCGAAAACAATTTAGATTCTCCCCCTCCACTAGCGCTGATATCTGCTGAAGCAAAAACAGATTGTGTCGTGAAATTGCAATAACTTGACTTATTAATTGGCAGTTAAAATGACTACTAAAAGGCTTGTTAGAGGTCATCATACGATAGGCAAGATGATTGTTGGACGTACCCATAAAGTGGTGAGCAAGTGTTATTACCTGGCCTGGGTCAGTATTCTGAGGCAGCTTATTGGTGATGGCATGTTCGTACTGTTTGTAGCAGCCGGTGATAGCCGGGGCCTCGCCCTCCAGGCTAGTGGCGTCCGCCTGCGACAAGTTGTGTCCTGAAGACACATACCACTGTGAGTAGCGACGTATTCCATATGGTCCACTATTGTCCCCGTATATATTTGTTTCATTTATTAATAGTATGAAGGAACATTTAAAACATGACAAAAATAACGGCGTGAACTACACAACACACATTCCACACGAACAGTACAGTACACAGAATCCAGCGTCCTCCGGATACACACATCAGACAGTCCAAAAGAGGAATGTTAGTTCTAAGAAGCGTTAGGCTTACGCTGACAATGTAATCGACCTTAGATTATAGTCTTCGTCGCACATCGTTAGCTACACGCGACGCGGCTCGACCCCGATAACGACTTAATAATAAGGGGTCGAGCGTGACCACTGTGACAGTGGCAAGATGCTCATCTGGCGTCGTCTCTCGCCTCAATGAGGACGCACTTGTCACCTGAAGACAAGGAATAAAACTCTCTGAGTGCACCTCGCCGCAACCAACGAGTGAACATAGCTGTAGCTGCGATGTATCGTGAACTGTTTGTTTGATCTCAAGATGTCTGCGAGTCCGGAGAGCTATATCGATGCGACGTGCACACATTCAACATTCATTGCATCCAATAAACACAGACACTGTTTGAGCACGAAAGGCATGCGTGCACAGTGAAAGATAGAGTTAACGTGCATCCGAGCAAGAGACATATGACATGGACAAGCGGCAAAGCGAGTGGCCTACGCGATACTGACCTGTGTCCACGATGACGTCGATGAGGTCCATGCTCTTGGCGAAGGCGTCGCGCAAGTTAATATGGTGGAAGGAAACGATGGAGCCCTCGCGCTTGGCACGTTCCAGCGCCTCCCGTCGCTTTAGCGCCTTTTCGCGCCGCATCTGATTCTTGTAAAACTCGGCGAAATTGTTGACGATAATAGGGATGGGTAACGCAATTACCAACACGCCGCAAATACAGCAAACTGAGCCGATGACCTTGCCCAACGGGGTCGTGGGGTAAATGTCACCGTATCCGACTGTGGTCATGGTGATGCCGGCCCACCAAAACGTTTCCGGAATAGAAATAAATTTAGTTCCCGGCTCTTCTTTTTCAGCGAAGTATGCCAATGATGAGAATATGAGTACTCCCATCGCAAGGAACAACATGAGCAATCCGAGCTCCTTATAGGAGTTTCTGAGCGTGAACCCGAGCGACTGTAGTCCGGTCGAATGTCGAGCAAGTTTTAGGATACGCAATATTCGCATGATACGGAAAATTTGCACAACACGCCGCACATCTTGAAACTGATCTGTCGCGTTCTTGTTTGTTTCGAGCAAGAAGAGAGATACAAAGTAAGGCAATATAGCCAGTAAGTCTATCACGTTCAGTCCACCCTTGAAGAACTTCCATTTGTCCGGCGAAGCACTGAACCGCAGCACGTACTCGAGCGTGAACCACGTGATGCACACCGCCTCGACCATAGCCAGCTGCGGGTTATCCATGGGCGCGCCCTTTTCGTCGTACACTTGCATCTGGGGTATCGTGTTGAGAGTGAGCCCTATCGTGGACAGCACGATGAAGAGGATCGAGATGACCGCGATGACCTGCAAGCATGCACCAGTGAGCGGCGAGCGGCGGGCCCGTAGACCCGCGCTCGCCGCCACCGCGCCGCCACACTGTGTGCGCTACCTCGGTACCTGGTGGTACTGCGGTAGCCTGTAGCCACATGTGTCAGATCGGTCAGTTATATGCCAGTGTTTATACAGAACTACTCTTCCTACACGTTTGTACATCGGTAGTATGCTACTTAAATATTTGTAAGATAGGTATGTCATTAGGTAGGTATATGTATTTACAGACAAATGGTTAAAGCCAATATCGTATGTAACAAATGTCTTAACAGTAATCTTAAATTTTGGTGTAGAAATAACATCTATTCGTGTGACTATGTTAGTAGTGTTGTGTGGTTTGGTGTAGATAAGTAGGTAATTAATATAAAAGTGTGGGTGAACGGACGCGCGTCCGAATTCAGACTATGTATATACTATATGCGCCTAGCCCTGCAGCGGGAGGCGGAACGAAGCAGACGCTCGTCCGTCCATCGCGGCATCGGCCGCTCGCTCGGTTAGTCGGATCAGTATCACGAAGCGGAAGCGCTGGTGGAGTAGTGGAGTAGAGCGGGAGGCGAGCGGGAATGGGATCGGGCAGGCGGGGAGGGGGACGCCGGCAGGCGGCGCCACGCCGTGGTGGGAGGCGGCGCGGGCGCAGCGCGGCGCGCACCGGACCCCAGGCGGGTCGCGTCCGGCGGGCGCCGACGCTGTCCCGTGCCACCCCGCACGCGGGCTTCTATGCGCCGCCACAGCGGCGGCTGGTCACATCGCGTAAGCCCATCCCATCTTTGCAACTTTGCGACAACAATTAAGCTTTGTTTTTATAAAGTTCCCTTTTGAGAACTTTCCACGTGGCTGTGAACATTTATAAAATTTACTGTAATAAAATATTATTTACAATCCTCAAGATTGCCGTGAATTGAGACATTGAACTTGGTGAAAGCATAAAATACTTTTGCTAATTTGAAAAGAAGTTGTACTGTACCTATAATTGAACAATAAGAATCTATTTTTTTTAACGAAACCAATTATCAGCTACTTGTTATTATCAACGAACTCCTTTTCAAACTTTTCTCATCTTCTGTAGACCACAACACAACCAGTGTTATCACTAAAGTTAGCACGAAACAATAACTACTCGTAATTCTTGGTAAGTAGACACGGTGAATATAGATCTTGTGTTGTAGAATACTGTCTTAAATCTTACAACAACAAAAATGGTTTCCATAACTTGTTTAAAACTTAATGTAACAAGGTGTACAATTATAATAATACAATAATTAATAAATAAATACAATAATACATAGGTAGGTACATAAATAAAGTATGCACTTAAGCAGTGTTTGCTGAACTTTCGTGTGGAATTAAGTAGATAGAAAGAACAAAGTCTTTAAATTCAATAACTTGCAAGTACATAAAAAATAAAGGAAAAGATAAACTATATTAAGTTTGTACTTACATAAAGTTGCACCGCTGTTGTCGAAATTTTAAATAGAAAGTAGAATAGTATCGCTACGAAGTAAGCTGAAAGGTGCTCAAACATACACAACACAATATCGATTCGACAAAAGCGATCAAAGGTAATTACGATCACATACAGGAAACAACATTCACAGGGAACACAACACCACATTCCATTAACGACAACCAACAAACTGACTTGCGACACTGAAGGAGAGCCAGCGATAGATGTTATTCATGCACCACAACACAAAACATATAAATATAAACTCTTATACCAAGCTTGTTTCCTAAATGCATTTATTCATGAAAGCTCTCTAGTATATAAAAGTGTCAAATTCTTGAAACAACGTGTCGCAAAGTGAAATGTGTACGGATTACGAAACAAGCCTTTCATGTACATTTAGGAAGTCGGTGTTTTTGTATTATTTAATATTTGTATGTGTAAAAAGGGAAGACTTACAGAGGTGGAATGAAAGTGGACATTAGTTACAGAATGTTTCATGTTCATGGATGTACAGTAGACAGTGAGTGTGCTTACAGTGCTTAGTGTACCTAAACTTAGGTGAGAATAGTATCATTTAAAAGGTGCCCTTAATGTTATGTTTAAAAGTTGTACAAAAAAACTACTTCTGCAAATATCTACCAGTAACAGTACAAATCTTGCGCACAAGGACATTTCAAGAGCTTTACTCAAAACTCACAATTCACAAAAGCATCTATCTAAAGTTTTACTAGATTTAGGAAAAAAATCTATAACCCTTAAGTACCCTTACACTAAACTATCCTCGGCAGCATTGCTAGAGTGGCAGGGTTAATATTATCGATAATAAAATGTTATTATGTTGTTTGGAGGCGCTGCGATACATTACCCTGGCTGCGATACTGGTGGTGGGTTTCTCGAGGAGGTCCCAGAGCCACTTCTGGTACTGAGCGCACGTGCCCTGGCCGAACTCCTCCTCCTCGCGCTGGCGCAAGCTCTCGGCCTCCTTGCGCATCTCCTCGTGCACGTGCTCCTTGCGCTGGTGGTACTTGTGCTGGCAACACGACTCCAGGTACAGTTCGTCGACGCCCCAATACTCGAGATCGTCGCTAAACGCCAACACACACATTTCATCAACTAAATGTAACTTTCCAGTCCGATAAAAATTGAGTATTGAACTGAAGCTCTTCGGGTGCCTGGAAAGATTAAAGAGCTGTGCTGAGATACAGTTCTGGGCAAAGTGCAATATAGACATTGTGTAACAATTACAAATAAGCACAATACAACATTTTATCAGGCTAATGACAAAAAAGTTTATATGAAAACGGACTTAGACCTTCAGAAGGTATCTGCTCAGGTAGAGAACATCCATAAAAAAAGAACAGAGACTTTTTTTCAAGAAAAAATCTCCATCAGCGAACAGCAATTATAAACCATAGTAATAGTCCCTGATGGTGATACCCTAGCGTTATGAAGAACAAAAACAGCATACCTATCAAAAAAATACTCGTTGTCTTGTAACGAGTAGTCGTCGCAGAGTTCGGTGATGGCTTCGTGCGTGTTGCAGTCCCGGAGACGCCCGAGACGCGTGTGGGGCAGGCGCTCCAGCGTGCGCCAGAGCACCTCGTGCCTCACACCGCCCACATTGATGATCACTCGCTTGCTCAGCGCTTTCGCGCGGAGCATCATAAACGGCTCCGGTGGTAGCGACGACATCGACCTGCAAATGTGTGGTGGTAGCAGTAAGTTGGTGATGTGATGAAATGTCCCAGCTAATGCATCACGCCTGTATTCCCCGAAAGGTTCAATAGTATACCTATAGTACAGCCATATTGTATAAGACCCTGATGTAATAAGGGGCGACCCTTGTCATCAACAGGGCTCAAGCTTAAGACTGCTACTAAGAAATTCATAATGTTACCATTATGAATTTAAAAAAAAAAACCATCGCTTTACTCGACCTGTAAATCAAACCTAGGACCTCACGCTGAGCACTACACCAATGAGGCAGATGCAGAAAGGACAAGATTAAAACTTAGATATTCAATTCATAAAAAAGGTGAAAGCTTTTCGTTCACTATAACGCAATGTGAAATGACCTATATTTGTTCAGCCTATACCCTCATTGAAAGCGAATTATCTAGTTTATTCAATGTAACGAGAATACAAAATTAAATATTCCATTCAAAAGAACCGTCGAACAAATGAATGGAGCACTCTATCTATAATAGGGTTGGCATTCAGACGGAATTCCCCGAACGCGCGCGCGCGGAAAATCAATCGGAGGCGGGGGAACTGCAACGTATCGGCATTTTGCATGACGGGAATATAACGTTGCGCCGAGCGCCGCTCGCTGCGTTCAATATCCAGCAAATTTGAAAAAGATCGCAATTTAGAACGAGAATCCAGGAATGTTGTCTGGTTCAATTTAACAGTATAGCCTAGCCTTGACATAAATTCCGTGAACGGTGGGGTTGTTTCTAGGGGAGATATTCGTGATTCAGCGCTCTAAAGTGCACGCTATGTAAATATATTATGCCTTATTGGTAGCCAGTTTAGTTTTAGGTAATAATTAGTTAACACATATTTTTTTTAGTGATCGACATCAATATCAATCGACAGCATAAATCGGTCGAAAAAGTAGAAATAATGAACAAAGTGATATTCAATTTGTTTTACGGCAACTCTCATCCAGCGGCCATGGGAAGACCATTGCTGCACGAAGTCTGACGGGATCTTACCTCAAGTTTACGTTACGTGCTGATTTGCGGGCCCCTGCACTCAAGAACACCTCTACCCCAACCGTCATCGGTTCTACGGCTAATATGGCCGGTGCATAGTCACTTTAATGTAAAGTGCAAGAAATGGTAGTACCTGGAGTGTGTCCGCTGGAGCACCGCATTGCCGGGCGGCGCGGGCACGGGCGCCGGCGCCAGCCCGCGGTCGAGCGGCGCATCCTGCGCGGGCGCCGCGAAGCCCATGGGCGCGCGCGGGGGCGAGTCGCCCACGTTCCAGCGCGCGGCGCCGCGGCCCGCCCCCTCGCCCCCCATTCCCGCTAGCTCATGGCGCCAGGCGCCGTCGCCTCATCGGTTCCTAATGGTGCACATGTGCTGTGTGTTGAATCTGAAAAAAATGTGTAATCCGGTTAATTCGCTGTGACAATTGTTCAAATTCTTGTATGTTTGTCACACAAAGTCCGTAGAAATCTACTGTGGGCAGTGGGACCTATACCAAATAAACCAATAATTAGTATTCTATTTTTGGTGGTGACTATTATCTTATGTTGTTACCTAGAATGAAACAGAGAAAATAAATATATCTATCTTTATAACTTTCTTTGCCCCAAATGCTCTACGCCGTAGGCCTCGGCGTAGCAGCCGCGTAGCACGGTCAACAAATGACTTTTATTCACATTGCGATGCCTTCTTCTATCACGTTGATAGTAATGATTAATTAACTGTAAACTTCTTAATTTACATAGCAATATAACTTCATATGAACGCCGACTATTCACACTAAAGCCTCTACGGCGTAGACCCCAGCGTAGTCACGGTCCACCAGTAACTCATATTCGCTCGGCGAGGCTGTCTTGTGTTGTTAATAGGCCAATCTTAACTACCCGGTGGGTTCCTTCCTTTAAACAGTAACATAGTAAATTATCCAACCGGTTATTCACACAAAAGCCTCTACGTCGTATGCCCAATCGTAGCAACGGCGTAGCACAGACACTAAAACATTTATTTAAACTTATCAAACCACTCTTCTATGGATAATGCTGTATTTAGTATACGTAGGCTCCATCCTTTAAATATTAACATTATAAACCAAACCGATTAATTATCCACACCGGAGGGTCTACGCCGTAGGCGGCGTAGCAACGACGTAGCACGGGTCTACAAATGGCTTAAATTCACTAGAAATATTAGCCTCTTCTATTGGTAGGCTTTTACTTTTGTGTGCAATCCTAAGCTATCTACTATAACTCCTTTTGAACTGAAAATGCCAAAAGAAAGCATTCGATAAAATATATACCTACACAAAAAATGATTAGCCCTCATAAAAAACGGTTTCTCTCTTCATAAATCCGGGGTAAAAAAGTACGTAAATCTGTAATGGCGGCTAAGCTGACACAAACTACATTGTGTAACGGCTACAGTCGTTTGTGTCGAGCCGTCGAGCGGTGAACAACATTCCTTTCAAATTCACTACCCTTGACCTCTCCCTAATTCATTTTTAGGAAATCCCCAACCGGCATCGTTTCATGTACTCAATACGTATTTAAACGGTTTGTATTCAAATTGTAGTCAACCAACTTCAAACAAGGAGTACGTTATGCATTAGGCGAGTATTTTTTTCATACATTCTTAACAGTAAAAATAATTATTACTATTAAGAATTAATAAGAAAAATACTCGTCTAAAATTTTCCTTAAAAAATATTTTTATTATTATTGATTTCGTTGCATAGGGTTTATTTGACTTTCAATAATTCCAGTTTTAAGAACTTGACAAACATCACATATTACACTTTCATTCCATCACATTCGACTTACTATGGTTCATGGTACCTATACTTATCACTATTTTAACCCATTTTACAGAAGAGTTACAACAATACTTTTAAGTAATAAAAAAACCTAACTGTGTAATATAACAACTAACAACATGTAGACCTAGACCCACTGTATATATCAACTGAACTTTCAAAGTAAGCCGCGTGGCTTCAGCGTCGTATCGTTATGAAACCCACTCACTCACAAACATTGATGGATTACTTCCGCAGCCCCGACGGTCACTGTTTGAAGGTAAACGGTGCCTCCAATCCTATCTTAAAAGGCTCCGGATCATAACGACCTTTGGTCCTCTTGAGGATCAAGCTATTTTTACTTCTAGCGTATGATTGGTAAAAACGAAGAAGCTTTATTTTGGTAAAACCTTTTTGATGTGTATTGTATTTTCCATGGTTTCTTCTTATGGATTGTCAGAAATACAGAATTGCCTCAACTTTGTGAGTGTTCGACTTTGCAAAAAGGTATGCTCCTTTTCATAATTTTACCAAGTCTGAAAATATTGCTGGCTACTAGGAAAAAAAATATCGACATTGTATATAGGTACTTCCTCATATTATACTTTGTTACAAAACTAATATCGCCGAGATTGTCGACCAAAAACATGTAGAAAGGAGGTCTCACGAAAAACAAAAGGTTATTCACCCCGAACGTGGTATTATATACAAGTTCAGTCAACCGATGCTGATTTATGTGATATCTTTTGCGCGAGGTTTGCCGTTGTTCACTGTTTTCATAAATCATTCCAAAATGAAGAAATACTCAACCAAAATAGTTTCAATTAAAGGTCGGTGTTCGTAAAACAGCGTAATTAACGTAGGAGTTCGTGTTAACGATTTGATTACGAAAAAGAAAAATTGTTTGTATGAAAATTATGAGAAAACAAAATGAAACAACGTTATAAAGCCGCCAAGTCACCGCGCACCGTACGGCACGAACTGCTCTGTAAAGCCAAAGCACTCCAACAACGTCGCTGCTATTAAATAATAAATTCGAGGCAGTCCAGTCGCATCGATCCACTACAACTTTACGGCTGCTATTACTTGAAACATCACGTCTGTGGCGAACGGAATACATCAATACGTAGTGAAATAAATACTCGACAGGTAATGTAACTCAACTGAAAGGCTAAAAGAAAATATAAAACAAACAGTTCGAAGTGGAAAACATAAATAGTTGCTTTCATTTTGTTATCTTGAACCTACATTCTCTTGGCACATTTAGAGCAATTATGAATGTTTGCGCTAGTATTTCAATCAAATACACCTACGTAATGTAGATGCTCGTAATTGTAATAGAACACAGAAATAATATTTCATTCCATTCAGCTGAATATATGGAGCCGCGTGACGACACTAAAAGCTCAACAAGTTTTTTCATAACACCTGTCACCGTCTAACATCGGTAGGTGTACCTACTCATTGATATGCACAATGTAAACTAACAATCTAGTACAAACATATCTCAAAAATAATAAATACCAATCTAAATACAAAAATGTCTCAAAAGAAAACCTCGTTCGAATCTGATCCCGACGTTTGAATAACAAAAACAAAAATCATTACGGGTCACAAATCAGGGGGGCGTTGAATAAACAAGTCGAGATCCTAATTTACTATTCAATCGGAGCTGTCATAAAACTACCAAAGTAAAATAAATAAAAGTCGGGTAGGTATATATTTGCTGTAGACTGCGAAAGCTGTGAGAGCCGGTGGTCAGCAATCGATTACCGGCTCGCGTGGCGCGCCCCGCGGCCCGAGCTTATCAAGCCTTCTGGCCGACCCTAATCTAATAATAGACATCATGGTAACGTCCTCCACGCAAGCCTTATTTGTCTTCCCTTTGTTTGCATTCTAGTTTACAAAACAATGATACATAAATTACTGTAATCGATATCGTAGAGCCGTAGGTGTCGTTGAACGAACGACAAACATACGTACCTTAGCCGTTATGTGTTTGTTTGTAGTTTAAAATATGCTTTAAATCTACGTTTTAAAACCATCTACGTTCTCTTTGAAAGTTTGGAATTGCAATAAAGTCTGGAACTATAAACCTGGTAATAAAACTGAAGAACAGTACGCGAACTTGCGAAACATTTATAAAATTTTGCTATTTGAAGAAATGTTTCCGTTTCCGCTATTTCCGTACAAACTGTGAGAGGAAAATAGGTAACCTAGTTTAAGGTTCACGTAATAGCGTTACTTGGCCGCTGCACGCTGCCTGCAGCATTATTGTAGCCTTTTAACGCATTTAGTGAACCTTTTCCAGCTTAAATGCTGGAGTAATCACGACTGCGCGTTCTTTTTTTTGTTAAGCCCTATTTGTAGCATATTGTTTCGAAATTCTAGTGCTTCTGACATTTATATTTATTTATAAGTATTGTGTCTAAAGGGCGATGTAAATAGATGCTGTATTAAAGAAACATAGTCAGGAAAATAGATAATATAGTAAAATACACGAGCTGCTAAATGTACAGATTGGTGAAGCTAAACTGAATTACTGTATACGCTGGTAGAAAAAGTACAGCGGTGGGCAAAAACGAGGGGTGAGTGCTAGCTAATGTAGGCCATTGCTTCCCCTTCCGTATTATTAGACACTGTTAACTCGTGAAAGCACTTTGAGGAAGACCGTTTTGAAAGATAGTAATCATATTTGTAAGTAGATAGTATTAGTATCACTGCCAGTGTCTTTGCGTTACAAACCAAATCTATACTATTACTCGTATAGTAAAACAGAAGTATTTATAATAATATTATGTTTGTTTGTACGTTTGTTTGTACTTATTATTATACGCGCTCATCTTTGAAGCTATGGGCTAATTTAAATTTAACACGCCCTTAGGAGATGAGTAAAAAGAGACAAAGCGGTTAAAACTGCGGAGCACAACCAATTTAAAAATATTTTCAGAAAAACCATTTACAATAATGCTGAAAAGAGTAGCCTACTTTTCCAGCACTCTTATATCACAGCAAAGCATTGCATTGCAGCATTTATGTTTTCCCAGACGTTGACACTCAAAGCGAAAGAACTCGAGCGAATTAAAAGTTTAAATAAGAAACTTTCTTAAACGGCTCTCCAAATGGTCGGACATACTGAATCCGCTGACAACCGACAAATAGGGTCTGCATTCTATTTGCCAAGTTAAACTTAGGGTTGCTCAGATGGCTTAGCGTTCTGGACCGCTTTTTAGAAACTTTTTACCAACTTCAAACTGGAATTATGGCTCAATAAATCACTTTATCCATCATTATTTCCACAGGAATAAAGCACTGCTTTGTTTTACCTACCTTTTATCTAATTTTATTAATAGGTAATTTTTTTTTTATTTGTAGGGGTCCTCGGAATGAACGAAGGACCTTTTTTTAACGATACATTATTTATTTTGTGGTTTCTATTGACATAAATTATATTTAAATCATGCATTTTAGCCGAGCTATCCCAATTTTTGCGGACGAAGTTATTACAATGAAACGAAATATTAGTCACACTCAAATTACCACTTTTATTCGTAAGTAGACCTGAAATTCCATAACAATATTACCGAAATATCGCTGTGGGTCCCACTGCGGGAATCGTAATCATGATTTTATGTGAAATATTGGACGTGTGCTCCTGTTATGTAACTACGAATACAGCTGAAAGGAATAAAAGGTATTCAGAATACGGATCCTTTTTATCTCACTCAACCCGGAAAACTGGGACGTCGATAGGTGACACTCAACAGACGATAAAACTCCATTGTGGAACAAAAGCCTCTCCCGATCAATGAACTGAGCTGTCACAGACTCAGTCCACTGTTGGACAAAGGCCTACCACAAGTTGAGCTTATCTTTTCCGTTGTAGTGCAGACGTGCAGTACAAAAAACTTACGATATTGCTATAGCCGTAACATTTAGGAGGGTCGGTAATCGTGATCACTCTACCAAAGATCATGTTGCAGCTCACCCCAATATAACCACTAATAGCCTTTATGGTGCTCATGGGAACAGATGTGACAACCTCTTCTAACCGACGGCGATGCCGGTCTACGTTTAATGTACGGTATATAATATGTTTGTCACCATAAACGCAATAACCAAGATAACTTCTCAGTGCGAGCGACCACGAAAGCGTTCACCCAATAAGAACAAGCTGTATCTTGTCCTGGTAATGGGTCGGTTGCGGCGAAAGTTCGTATTGGCTTATATACCTACAGCTAGAATATAGGTCACGTGACGTTTATATCCGGAGCCAGCCATTATCTCGACGCCACTCCGTCTGCGAGGCCTACCGTCGCACAGAGCTACTCACAATCGTGCCCACCGCAAGTATATGTACCTGACGTACAAATAAACTGTTCGGAATATATTATGAGTTGAGTAATTCTGTTACTTTCTGTATTTTATGTTGGCAAGAGCGGGACGGAACTACGTAACGGCTTAATAGGCTTGCTTGGGACGAGGGTGGAGACTGGCTCCGTATTGATCTCAAGTCGTGAACGGGACAGCCGCCGCCACTAGTAAATAAGCCAAAGCTTCGCAAACTTTTATCATCGCCTTACTACTTTTATTTGTTTGCGTCAACAGCGCGACACGCACACATCAGTACACGCTTCACTAAACCGCTCTCTTTATGTGAAAACGCGACTATTGTGCACGATAACGTTGTAAGACGCTTTAGAGAATTGCATGCGACCCTCCGCCAAGTTTGAGGAGGGCGAGAGTGGTTAATATTTACGCTTGAGTGGAAATAAAGCCTGCTTTGTAAAAATAAGCCTCTCGAGACCACAGCAGCTCCTCATAAAGTTTTTACCAAATCTTTTTTTCTGGCCAGATCTGCTACCCTTTTAAGTAAACGCTCAGTCACTTCAGAAAAGGGCAGAGTGTACATGCTAAAAATAAACAGTGAGCTGCAGTCAATTAACACAGTGCATAACATACGCGTGAGTTGTGTAATGAAATCGGTTACAGTCGCTCTGACCTATGTAGTGTAATATTCAAGCTTCCATAAGCGCAATCATTGGTCTGTAGCATGGTCGTTACACAGCTGCTACGAGGCGTAGAGCGCAACCGATTCGTAGCAGGCTGCTACGCGCTCCCGTAACCTCTGACCTTTATCGACGCGCCCGCGCCGCCCACCGGCCCGTTCCGGTTAATGTAGCCCCCACAACCCTCTACGCTGAGCTTCCAGTAATTGAATCCAGAGCACGTGTGCATGAATAAACCATTTTATACCAGCCTTTGAGCGACACGCGCATAATACCTGGCTACTACAACGGCTAATAACATTTAACCACCCATAACACTGAAAGGTCACCCAATAAATGTAACTCCACCAATGATTAACTATTCGCACACGTAAGTACTGGTAGAACATGCGGTAAAGTGAGCGGGCTATTAAATTCTCCAACGGGTAATGTGAATATAATGAATACCGATCGAGTGCCAATTACGGGCCTATGTATCATGTTTTAAATTGGTAGTCATTTTGCCTCTATCCTGCACGGGTGCTATCATTATGTCGTTACGCCCCCGTCATTGCTAGCTCGAACATAAAAATGATGCGTTCACTAACAAATGCAGTAGCTATAAGTATATGGGTTCACGTAAATGATTTGGTATCTATAACGGCGCAATAAATATTATATGAGCTTTGTATTTAACATTACAATAATGATAAGATAATGGTTATTTAGATAAGGGCAGCCTGCGAATACGAAGGAAAGCTTTCAGAATTATTCAGCATTATCAGGTCAATCTAAACGTACGTAGCACACTATCACGGTTCGGTTACGTAGGTAGGTAGGTATATCGTCGAAAACATGAATAAATACGCTTATTTTATTCTGCGTGTTCACTCGAAAGTTCCGAGGGCAATAGAATAAATTTTCTGGTCCATTAAATTGATTTGAATTACAGCGAGTGGCTGAGGAACTAATGACGCCAATTACCACATTGTTTATCTGCCCTTTACAGCGCCATTGACGTACAGTAAGTACTCCATAAATTATTATAATATGGGTATATACATACATTATTAGTATTGGTACACTTTCCACTGGAGCTGAATATTATAATGGCATATACAGTTACCGTTTATAAATACAGTATCGTCAATGAATTTATTCATTTTAATACACAAGTGTTATTGATTTGATTACCCTAAAGTATCTGTTGTTGTTTTGAAAACCGTCATATTGATATGCTTTAGGTATGTTTTATCTTAGTATTTTTAACATAACTACTTGTATGCTTACAATATGCTATGCTTACAATACAGACGGCACGGTTGGCGCAGTGGCTGAGAGATTGGACTGCTGCGCTGCGTGTCGCGGGTTCGATCCCCGCACGTAACATATATTTGTGTAGCCTACAGATAGTTGTTTCGGGTCTGGGTGTGTTTGTGTATGTGAGTTTAAATGTTTGTAAACGCACCCACGATACAGGAGAAATTCCTAGTGTGTGGCAACGTTAAAAAAAAAAAAAAACAAACAAACAACGACTCTGTGGGTGCTACTGAGAATTTCCTGACGGAAAATCGATTAACAATTTGCCCGAACTGAGAATCGATTACGGGTACATCATGCTCAGCTGTCGTGATTGCGTCCACTAGACCAAGCAGTCACTTTAAAATTAAACCTTAAAAAACCCTTCTGGCCGTTTTCGCAACAATGTTTTGTAACCAATCGTGAATTAGGAAATTTTCGTAATTTGCAAACGGGTTCCGAAACACTGTAACGAAAACAGAAGAAATCGCTGCTGAAAAGTGATGGACAGTGTAAATAAACTTGACCACTCCACAGCCTAAATTGCTGAAGTTACCCAATTCGGCACCTAACATAATATGGCGCCATAATTTTAGAATTCATCAATGGCGGATGCTTACTTTTGAAAGCAGTAGAGAGTAGGTTGTGGATTTTGAAGTTACTTCGTATTCTACTTTATCAAAATTTACATTTATCGAAATGGACCCGAGGGATCAGTCTATACCAAATCACATTTTGACTTGGTCGACGGGCCGCGATTCCAGTGGCAAGTGGGTCCAGTTGACCAAAGACTCGTAGTTGTAGTCCTACTAATTTATGTTTACACTTGTAAGTACTGGTTGACAAACGCTGATTGTTTAACACTATTTAAATAGTTTGCTACAGTCAAGCGATCTCAGCTAATTCGTATTTTCTGTAGTTTGTCGAGCAAACAGAACCCAGCTGCACGGATGTTGAATGAATGGCAAATGTTTGTAGTAGTTTAGACGCTTGTATCTGAACATTTGCTAGTTCTAGCTAGAATACAAAAACTGTTCAAAGTACAGGACGACTAAGTGAGTACCTAGTTCATAACTAACTTGTTTATAAACATAACACTTGTTCATTTTTATAAATTAATTAAATAATATCACATTCTCATCATCATATATATCCTTCATCCATCATATCATCCTTCACATTTATAATTATATATAAATGTGAAGGATGTAGGTAGGTGTGCCCTTGGCCTAAGGGCCCTTGTCCTTCCCGTCACTGCGATGATTTTTTTTTTTTGTTCTGGATTATGCCTGGGAACCCCCTGGCTACGGAGATGTTGGAGGTCAAGGTTCCAAACTTTTCACGGCTGATATTAATAGTAGTTTTCACGGCTGTTTGTTTATCAATACTTGTCTTTCAGGTAATTACTTTACTTAATACTCAATACTCAATACTTTATTGCATTCCACATGTAGTACTTAGGTGGTAAAACTTAAAATTAGATCATATGGACCCTGTCGGGCACAGCAAAATAAGTGAGTTAGGAAAGAGGAAGCACTTGTAAATTTTAATTATAACATAGTTGGTAGGTAATTTCTAAGATAAACTAATAGTAATGTGTGAAAAAAATTATTCCAAAATAGTGGTAAAAAGTGTATTTCAAAGGATTTTTTTGTTTAAAAAGTGTATACAAAGCTATTACTGACACTGTGTTACACTAAAAATTACTCTTAATGATCGCAATAACAGTGAAATCATCAAAAACAAAAGTGTTCGTTAGAAAAATTAAGTGAAGTTGTTGACAGTGAACTCTGTGAACGAAACGCGTAAGCGACGGTCGTTCCACGGCGCTTAAGACCTTTGTGCCGCGAACGTCACACAGTAAGTACTGCTTACCTTTAAGCGCTTCAACCGCTGTGCCCGACTTGCAATACTAAACGGCTATCCGCTTTGCATCGCTTAATACGCTGAATAACGTTATTTACAATATTTGAATTTGGACGATTCACGAGTAAAAACATGGATTCTTGTGATGGAAACATCACACTAAGGTGTAAACAAGCTAAAGGTATCGGCAGCCAGAGCTTTTGTAATGATAACTCGTTAAACACCTCATCAAGCACATATCTCTCGGACAGCGCACAGAGTTTACCCGATTTATCAAGGGCGTTGCTCAACCATGAAGTTGATGAGTTGAGAAATGAAATTATGAATCTTAAAATGGAATTAGAAAGAACCCATAATGAGGTGGATAATCTAAACTCGGAAAATCACACTCTTCAACAAATAATTACATCACAACAAGCTAAAATAGAAAAATATAAGTTACTTTGTACGAATTCCTGCAATATAAATAACAGCTTAGTATCCTCTAAGAAACGTAGCAAATCAACGAAGTCGCGGCCTAACACACTAAAGAAAACAATAAATCTAAATGAAAGCTACAGTGAATTGAATATTAAAAACACCATTAGAACTCCTGCTGCGGTTCCTATTATAAGACAAAGAGACACGATATGCAAATCGACACATCATTGTGATAAAACAAATAAGATTATCGTTTTAAGTAGCAACAAGACAAATAAAATAACTACAATTTCAAATGATATTCTGCCACACAAGTCGGAAGTATGTCACTACCTAATGCCTCACCGTAAATTGGAACAGATGATGTACGATATCGAAACCAAATTACAATCGTTAACGAAGAGCGATTTTTGTATTATATTGGTTGGCGACGAAGACTTCAACACGGGCAATGATTATTGCGATATGATATGTGGAATACGATCATCCTTACAGCATTTGAAACACACTAATATTATTATCTGTGCACCGACCTACAAATGTGGCAACTATGTAAATTTGTTTAATTGGAGGGTAGAACATTTCAATAGTCTACTCTATCTCGATATATTAACTCACGAGCATGCCTATTTTCTTGATTCTAACAAGAATTTACTATGTGACTACTCAATGTTCAATAGACGTACTGGGAGACTAAATAATAACGGAATGCGAACTATTTTTCATGATATAAAGGATCTTATGCATGATATAAATCAATACAGTTTAGAATCTGTAGAAACAGAGATAATTGCCAATACACAGGAATATGAAGTTAAACCTCACTATCCTAACACAGCCCAGTTTTTTCTATAATAAACATGTTTATATCATGCATCAGAATATTGCAGGGCTCATCTCAAAATCTGATGCACTAACGGTATGTTTGGAAGAATTAATTACAAAAAAGATAGACATTGACGTCATTTGTATAACTGAACATTTCATTATGTCTGGCTATGAACAGCTCTTAACAATAGCTAACTACAATCTAGCTGCGATCTTCTGCAGAAATGACAGCAAAAGAGGGGGTTCCTGTATATTGGTAAAAAAGGGCTATCAGTGGAAAGAAATTGCAGGTATTAGCAAATTCTCAATTAGTAACTTGTTCGAATGTTGTGCAATAGAAATGACTGAAAATAATACTATTATAATATGTATATATAGAATTCCAAATCCAAAGAATCTAAATACTTTTTTTGAGCAGTTAGAAAAATTGTTAAAATTTATTAATAAAACTAAAAAAAACATTGTATTGTGTGGTGATTTTAATATTGACATGTTAAAGCGAGATAGAACAACATTGGAATTAGAATGTCTACTACTTAACTCGAATCTTAAACTGCAAATATATCAGCCTACTAGACTGAAAAGTGGTACATGTATTGATAATTTTGCACACAATCTAGGACAAAAATGTAAACCTGAAGTCGTGGACCTTGCTCTTTCCGATCATACCTGCCAAATACTTAAATGTCCAGTTAGAAAAAAAAGCTTGATTAAACAATGGTATATTCATCGTAGGGATTATAATCAAGAAAATGTGGACAAATTTCATGATTGTTTAAAAAATATTAGCTTCTCTGAAGTTTATGAAATCAATGATCCAAATAAAGCGTTCAATGTTTTTATAGATACATTTTTGTTATTCTATGAACTATGTTTTCCAATGAAAAGAGTCGTAGTTAAAACATATAGGAAACCACAATGGGTGTCACGTGGAGTGAGACTTTGTAGCAAAAAGAAAAGGGCACTCCTATGGCGGTATAGAATGAACCGTTGTGACACAAATAGAGATATATTTAAAAAATACTCTACAACGTACAAAAAAGTTATTAAACTGACCCAACGCGCCCAAAATTCACATAGAATCAAAACATCAGTAAACAAAATGAAAACTACATGGGAAATAATTAACAGTTCCAAAGTGAATGTACCGAAGGAGGCTATTACGCAAATTCAAGTAGGCGATAAAATAGAAACTAATCCAACTGAAATAGCAAAAGCTTTCAATGATTTTTTTATAGACAAAGTGAAACCTGTTCGTGATTGTGGTAAAAATGTTACAAAAAATATATCCAAAAATAACAACTCCATATTTATGCCACCAAGTTCTCACCATGACATATCAAAAATTATTGGATCACTTAAAAATACAAAGAGTACCGGACATGATGGCATTTCCACACATATAGTCAAAGAAGTCGGTGCTGTCATTAGTAAACCTCTAAGTCATATTCTTAACCTATGCATAGCTGAAGGTGTATACCCTGAACACCTCAAAATTGCCGTTATAAAACCACTATTAAAAAAAACTGAGAAGATGTTAATGGAGTCTTATAGACCAATAGCGCTTCTACCTATATTATCGAAAGTATTCGAAAAATATATATATGAACGAATATATAACTTTTTAGAAAAAATGAACATTCTAACAGATGATCAAAAGGGTTTTAGAAAAAGTAAGACAATTAATATGGCAATCTATGATTTCCTAAACAATGTAGTTGAAAATGTTGATAAAAGGCGTCCAGTATGCTCAGTGTTCTGCGATATGACACAGGCATTTGACTACGTGGACCATAACATATTAGTAGATAAATTAGATGCTTATGGAATCCGGGGAAACGTTCTACATTTAATTGAGTCATACCTCAGAAACAGACAGCAGTATGTTGAAATAAGACAATGCAATCAGGTTACTAAAGAGGAGCTGATATTTTCATCAAAACGCAAATCGGTCATGTATGGCGTGCCACAAGGGAGTGTCCTGGGCCCCTTACTATTCATAATTTATATTAATGATCTACCAAAAATTACAAATAACCCGATGTCACTTTTTGCCGATGATAGCACAGTAACTATTAAATGCAAAGATGATCAAAAATATGAAGATGAAATAAATAATACAGTGGAGTCCATTATTACGTGGCTAAGTAATAATAACCTTAAAATAAACATTGACAAAACAAAATTAATGCTATTCAGTCAGCGTTTGAACACTAATAATAACCTGAATATACATAACAATGACAAACAAATAAGTAAAGTGGATGTGAGTAAGTTCTTAGGTCTCACAATAGATAAAAAATTAAACTGGAAACCACATTTAGAGGAATTAAGCAAGCGACTGAGTAAGTCAGCCTATATGCTCTCCAAAATCGGTCCTGTTCTGGGTGTGGATGCCAAACTCACGGCGTATCATGGTATAGTTGGTTCTCTTCTGAGATTTGGAGTTATCTTCTGGGGAAACTCAACCCTCAAGGAGTTTATATTCAGGTCACAGAAGAGATGTATAAGAACCATGTTCGGCTTAAAAACAACTGACTCATGCAAGCCATTCTTTGAAAAATATCAAATTCTTACCCTCCCATCACTCTATATCTTTGAAATTGCAATGTTCGTAAAATCAAACCCGCATCTATTTAAAAAACAATCAGATATGGATAACCGTAACCGGCGCGATAAATATAAACACAGGTTGTGTGCGAGACGATCCAATACAGCACTAATGCAAAAAAGTGTTTTCTGTATGGCACCACGTATATTTAACCATCTTCCACAGGTACTCAGAGATTTGACTATTACTAATTTATTCAAAAAAAAACTAAAAGAGTATTTGGTAACTAAATGTTTTTATAGTATTGCTGAGTTTTTAATGGAGAAAACAAACTAATTCTAATGTAATTTCTAATGTGGGACATAACTTGATTCTGTTGACTGCTGTTAGTTTTTTTGAAATCTTACTTTGACATTTGAATTAATTTGACGATGATATATTATGTTATTCTGCTAATCTAATTTTATTGATGTTTGAATTGCCTAAGATGTGCCTATATTCTATTATGAAAATGTATTTTATTGTGATTGTTGACGAATGAATTTAAATTAATTGTTTCTTTTTTATGTGTTTAATAATTTTAATGGCTACAATGAATTGAATTATTTTATCAAATGTATAATACATATTTGTACGCCGTAAAGGTAAAACATGACTGTGATCGTTTCTAATGTACTTAACATCTTGCATGCTTTGTGTGTATACTCATGTTTCTGACAAATAAATGAACTTTGACTTTGACTTATGTATAAAATATAAATTATAATATAGAATATAAATAGGTATCTATTGGGAGATCCGGTAATAAATAATAAATCAAATAACATTTTAATTTGGGTACTTACTTACTAAAATTATGACTTTATTAGTCTATCACTTAGATATTCATTTAATGAGTAGTAACTTTTATTAACCAAAAAATGTTTAAGTTTTTTTAAAAATATGTGAGTTTTTTCTTCGTTTTTTATTGATCTGGGAAGTTTATTGTATATTTTAATGGACATTACATAAGGACTTTTTGAATGCATTTTTAGTCGAGAACTTGGTATGTTTAGTCTAGATCGGTGTCTGAGTTGATAGCGTGACTGGATGTCTTCACGTTTTGAATAGAATTCTTGATGATTTCGCACAAATTTGCATGTTTCTAATATATATATACAAGGAAGGGTTAATATATTGTGTTTTTGGAAGAAGGGTTTGCAACTATCGGTTTGCTCAATGTTTACCAGGATTCTAACCAATTTCTTTTGCAGCGTGAAAAGTGTTTGGGCATCTGTACTGTTTCCCCAAAGAGTGACACCATAGCTAAGCCATGCATAGGCAAGCATAGTAGGTGGTGAGGGCTGTTTGTAAATTGGTGGTCTTTTTTATTTCACGGAGGGCGTAAGAGAATTTAGAAATCTTAGAGTGAGTTTTCTGTATGTGAGATTTCCAGTTAACGTGTGTGTCTATGACTAGTCCGAGTAAGGTAAATTCATTAACAATTTCTAATTTTGAGCCATTGAACGTAAAATCTAAAATTAATGGAGTTTTTTGGTAAGGGTGAAAAGTTATTAATTTGGTTTTGGAGTAATTTATCTCGAGGTTATGTTCGCTCATCCAATTGCATGTTTTAGTAAGTATGGAATTGAGGGTTTTTTCTATATTTACATTGTCTTGGCATGAAACCAATATGGAAATATCGTCGGCAAATAAGACACATGGCCCTTCTATGATTTTAGGTAGATCATTTATATAAATTAAAAATAAAAGGCATCCTATGACGCTTCCTTGAGGAATTGAGGCATTAATTGTTTTACTATGGGATCGGATTTTTTTAATTTCATTATTTTTATGGTCTATGTATTCTATTTCTACTAATTGTTCCCTGTTCTTAAGATAAGATGTTAGCCATTCGTGAGCCTTTCCGCGTATACCTATTCCGTATAATTTTTTTAGCAATATCCCAAATTGTACTTTATCGTAGGCTTTCGTCATGTCTAGTAACAATCCAACTGCGTATTTTTTGTTATTTATAATGTTTAGGGCTTCTTGGATATACTTGTAGACTGCTAGGGTTGTGGAACGGTTTCTTCGAAAGCCATTCTGACATTCATTAAAAATATTATATTTTTCGCAAAACGTGTAAATGCGGTTACACATAGCTTTCTCAAAGATTTTTGATGCTGATGGTAAGAGAGCTATCGGCCGATAGAATTCACTATCACTTTTTTTTTGATACTGTAACTGTAGTTTATATCTGTTATTTTAGTTTTTAGAATGATTATTTTAGTTCATACGAATAAAACTGTTATTTTAGTTATAATCCTATACAAATGTCTCTCTAGCTATAAAAATTTTAAAGTAATCTGTGGAAAACATAGTGGGTAGCATATTTATCATATTTTAGTACATAAGCCTTGTCATTAACCTGTAATATGTTACTGTTTGTTTTTCCTTAAGAAATAAATAAATAAATAAATATTTATCTACCCAAATATCATAAACCCTCTCTAATGCGTTCAAAAACCATAGGCAATGACCAGCATTACCAACCAGCAGAAATAAACGGAACTGTTATGAACTCATAACCTACTGAAAACAGTACGGTAGGTTATGAGTTTAAATTTGGAACAGGTGTCAAATTCAAGTGAGTGTGCTATTCTACATTAACATCTACATTAAGACCATCAAAAAGACATCTGAACATCTACATTTTTTATTGCATTACACTGGTAACAATGCTGGTCATTTCCCTATGGTTCCTGAACCCATCATAGAGCCCTTATGATATTTGGGTAGATAAATTAGTGTATGCAACTATACCTAATTAGGCATTACAACACTCGTGTGATGCTATTAAGAAACTCGCCTTCGGCTCGTTTCTTGAACCCACACTTGTGTTTTAATGCCCTTCATTATGCACATTCGCATAAACTACTATTTACTCAAAGCACATAATTGATAATTACAAATACAACTTATGTATTAGGCTATCATCGAGGCACTATCCATTTCGAGCCAATTTAAGTAAGATTAATGTGTAGAAACACTTCTCGTTATGGAGAAATCGTCGTTTTTATGTGTGTGGGTAATAAAGAAAGTCAAAGTACAATTTTCAGTCCATTTTGGGGTGTAGCCGTGTTATTGACGTACGCACGCACGCTGAAAGCATTTTAAAAATGTATGTGAGGTGGAAACGTTCCAATAGATTTTGTGATAAGGCACAATGCGCGTCGACAAAAATGTACTACAAATTGCGGCATTTCACTCATTTTGTTGTAGAAAATAACTGAATACCTGCGCAGTATATTAAAAATAAAATCATGAAATATGTTTGTTCAGGAAGTAACAGAGAATCCATTAGTTTTTCAAGGAGAACAATAATGTTTAGTTTGATTTTGACGCTAAATAAACACATGTCACACATACGACAAGGATAAACACACAAGTAATTATGAAATTAACCGAAAGAAGTGCTCGGCGACGCGTGCGCGGGCGCGGGTGCGGTGCGACGCGTGACAGTTCGCGCGGGACTCTCGCGTGACGTGGCCGCCACATTTAGCACGACCAGTGTTTTTGGCACGACGCACGATGTTCTTCCCGTTTGTCTCCCGCTACTCAGCCTACCACGCTCCAGAACGTTTACTACGCAAGATGACAACGAAAACAATCATAACATCATTAGAGGATCTTCAACTGAGTGACTAAGCCTGACCGACCGAGTCTTGCGAGCTTTGTTGTAAACAATCCTTAGCTTATTTTATGATTCTTTGTTCCGTCAGTGCCACTTAATTGTCCGTGCGTATCTGCTTTAAAAATGTTTTCAATAATAAAAACATTTTTATTTTGTGTATGCACACAAAATATTGCGGCTGTGTACATTCATTTTGCAAAAATAAGTACTGTGTACATAACGTCAACCCTTATAACGATCCAGGCGGAGATCGTGACCGTCCCAAGGGTAGAATTTACGATTGCATGAAGCCACGTTGCGTGCTCGAATTCGGAAAAGGGGAACTTTTTACAGTCCACCAGAATGGTCACAAAAGAAACAGACAAATAGTCGATTATACCACATGGACAGCCGACCCGACCGTCGTTAGCCTCAACAGGTTGAGTGTCTTTGATCATCGCTAATGAGCCAGACTGACTACTTATTAAATTAGCTCAGCAACAAACTGTTGATTCATGTTTGAAACAGGCTAAGTTTGAAGCGCATTGAAATTGGGTTATGACCAGACGTTTTTGCAATTCTTTACTGGCTACTATCCTGTGTGTACGAGCTGCACACATGTGTTGGTTACTAAAGTCATCTGCTAGTAAAATTATCGTTTTTAACTCTATCCTACGAAGTATGTGGCTCTAAAAGCTTCCATTAGTACTATATTTGCCAGGCAAATTATTGCTTATCATAAATTTGTCATACACTTGTACGACTAATTAGCCAGGCTATGTTAAAGTCCATCGACACCGTCAGTTACGACATGTTGCTGTCCAAATAACATGGATACGTGTGGCGCCGGCGACGTAGGTCAAGACGAGTATTTTCGTCCTCGCCTTGATACAGGGCTACCGCATATCATACGCGGCAGTTTAATATTAACTATACCGTCACTCGCGGAGCATGCCGATATTCCGATTCCTATTCGAACTACAAACCCACTGACAACTTCCAGACAAGTAATGCCCACTTATAAAAAGCCGCGAGTCACGTCGAAAGCGGCGCCGATGTTTTATGTCTTATATCATCCGGATATTAATCTTCGGAATAGATGTTCGTTTGCCTCACAGATCATTTTAAAACTTTCCATGATTAAAAGCATGTGATAAAACAGTTAAGCTTTGTCATAGATAACGGCAAGGGTGAGCGGTATGCGCTCGATCCGGCTCAAGACATTGACCTATCTATTTGTCCGACTATCGGCATTAGGAACGCGTACAGTGCTATACATACGTAGTGAGCTATTACGAATATATGCCGAGTGGAGATATTTTTGCCGAGCAGCTGTAGCATGCGACCGCGACTCATCTGGCACATCCACACATCGATCGACAGCGCGCGAGTACATCTGTAGTGAACTCGCAAACTTTCCACGTAAACAATACACAGCTACGTTGAAATGTCACAACGTGAATTAAGGATGTCGTTATCGGTAAGACGATGAAGCTGCAAAGCGATTGTTCTGTTCTCAGGCCACATCACTATTTGGTGTTATCCAAGAAATCGCACTCTTGGGATCACTAGGAACTTAGGAAGCAATAAGAGATGGATTTACTAACAATCAAGTGAATGGATATTCATTCAACGTTCACCCTCTCCATGTGCTACATCACTCTCACAATTTCTGCGAACTTAATCTTTAGAACATTTTTATTCTGATTACCCAAATGTTTATTAATGAGTGCGAATCCGAGTGCAAATGAACGCTTGTAATGTAAATATTGAGGAGGTATGGTATAAACGCATTCTAATACGTGTCGATACATCAATGCACGCCTAATAAGTATACTGGTTCCTTGCACTAATTTAGTTGCGGAGGTCAAATGGCGGATGCTTCATGTAATTCGTTGATTTATGAAACTTATTTTATTAAAAAATCATAATTAAAATTTAAATTGATATTAAATTATTTTCTCATGCACTGTGCATTCTATTCTATTTTTATATCTGTCCAAATACGACAGAATCATTGATTTTTTGACACATGGCACTTTATTTGTAAACAGTCATTATTAATCCATCAATGGATACTGAAGCATGTCCAACATGGACCAATATGTACAAACATGGCCCTTAAGCGATTGCCGAGCAACCTATCATTATTTATATACCCTACATAGATATGAATCTATATATTATATTATAGTATGAAAGCGGGAAGGCGTCACGTAAAAGTAATGCCGAGCGAGGGACCGCTTTGTGCTAACAAAGAAATGAACACAAACTGTAACTCGTTTAGACTTTTATCTCCGAGGAATGCGTTAATACGAGCTATAGCGCTAACTTCAACGACTCAATCTCACAATCAGGTTGGCTTTTAAATTCTTTACTACCTTTATTATCCAGAAGCATGTTATTCTATTTTTAAGCACACAACATTATATTCACATTGTTAATAATTTAGTTATAAACATTTCGTGGTTGTCGAATATGATTTTCCAATAAATTACAACTGTATTTATAACACTATAAAATAGATTTTACGTCGTCCGGTCGTAAACAATAGTATGACCGTAATTGAATTTATTTGTAGCAAAACATACTAAAGTTAAATGTTGTTAAATTGATACGCTGACGGATCCGCACTTGAGTTGTTAAAGAATGTAAGAATTCCTTGTTATATTTTGGGTACAACCACTTGGACATGTTTAAATAAGCAATTCGATGCCGACGCAACGTAACCTATAGCAGATGTGTGTGTTTTGGATACATTTGTTTCCCCTCCGTGAACCGTTTGAAAACAGCAACAAACACAATGACGTACTAGCACTGAGTGCATTCGTTTGTTTCTTGTATGAACGCCGGTAATAATGTCTCTATTAGACGGTTTGGCGGGCTCGTCCACACAACACTTAACTACGAGTACAACAACAACTACCTACTATCAATAAATATTTGTAATTTGGAAATCTATAGAACACGAATGAGGCTACTACTTACATGAAGAGATTATCATAAAATATTATACAGTAATCATAATTATCGTTCATTTTTCATCCACTTGTACGACTTACAAATCAAGATAAGGAAAATAACAAGTTTTTCATTATGTCAGCCGGAAAATGGAAAGTAAACAAAAGTTGTACCGTAAGTGTGCTGGCTCGGTTGATTTATATCTCGAAGCTTCAGAAAATACTTAATTCTTGTTTTTACGTAAGAAAAAATAGTACTTTGTAAAAAAGCTTCCGCCAATTTTTATCGCGTGCGAGACAAAAATTACACTTTAACGTGAACCTATAAGTAAGTACTTATTTTCTTATGTGTTACGCCTGGGTCGAAATATACTAAAAATAATACAATAATTTAGCATTAAAAATGTTACACACGTACCGTATGGCTGTAGGTAAACAAAGAAAACCGAGAATGAAAAATTCTTCGTCGTGCCACTGGATACTGACCTAAATATCACGAATGCCTGTGGAATTACTTCTCAAGCAAGTGATTGTAGGTCCGAACTTAGCTATTCTTAGTATGAAATACGTGACTCTTCCGATTTCACTGCACGTCAATTTTCGACAGCATTGGCTGAAGGTGCAGGAAAACATTCTCGGCAAACGTAGACTAAACTAATCATCTGAAATAACCAACGATGAGTGGTCGTTACTTATTCGCTGAAAGTAGCAATTCCCCTTTTTTTTGGAGTTTGTGATATAGTCAAATAACTCCTCCCGCTCGGGCGGAGCGGAAGGGAGTATCAGTCTTCTACTGACGAAAATCCACCCATGTTCCTTCTTAGCCCTTTAAATTGTGTCCGTGGCCGCGGTATCTCTTTCGAACAACCCGCAGCCCCGACAGGCGTCGGCCCTTGCCCCTGCAATATTCTTGACATCTCTACGAGGCGCCCGTGGAGCACAAACGCGCCGTCGACACGGCCTGTCATCGTCATAAGACGGACGGACGGACGGTGAGCTAGCCCATTACTCACCGTCCACAGGGCGCCTACGGTGGCCGGAAGCCATCTCGTGGCCCCAAACGCTCGACGTTCTCGCCCTCTCACGTTCCATCACCTCCTTCGCTAGCATCGCTGCTTCACAGAAAGAGGCGACGGCGTCCCATTCCCTATCGCCCCGGACCATGACCTGAACCAGGCCCGCATTTATCAGCAGCATTTCCTCAGCAGTAGGACAAGCACAGAAGTGCAGTAAATAGCTTTGTTCAAGAGCAACATCTAGAGAGCAACATTGAAAAAGACTTAATTTGTAATCCCAACCGCGACACGGGCCATGGGCTGCCGTCACCGAGCGTCTCATAAAGACTCCAATTTAATGGCTGTCAATAATGGCCAAGTTTACGAGCCATCCTACCAATTTACGGCATATTGGCAAGCAGCCGATATAGTGCGTGTTCATTGTCTCACGACAAACGATGGTTTCAATATTAATCGTACGAAGCAAAGAGCAACAAAGTGATTCCATGTGTTACATTAAATTTATTAGACATAGAATGAAATAGCCAATTGCATTCACTAAGTGATGAAATTTAAAACAGCTGTTTATGCATTAAATCGACTAATAGCCAATGCTCACACTCAAACGCCTACTTTAAATTTCATCACCTCTGAATTTCCGAACCACTAAATATCTGCAGAATACCCGATTAAAATCCAGTTAATGAACATCTTAACTTCAGACATCGAGTTACGTAACAGTTTACTGTTTATATTATACACAATCGTCGTATAAATCGAGTTTGTTAATGTAAGTGAACGAGACAATTACCTCCGTCATCAATGTGTAGACGTTGGCTGGTACTGAACAAGGGTCGGGGCGAAGGTCATTGACCCTTGAACACCTGACGGTGCTACCTTTACTAAACCGACGCTCACGACCATTTCAATGAATATAAATTCAGACAGTGGCGATTCGTCGTCTCAGATCTCAAAATATACCCAGTTTATACAGAACCGAAAGCATAAATGACTACTTATACCTACTCATAAAATATATTTACCAATTCAAAGCTTTCAAAAAGTCTGACTTGCTTATAAGCGGCCATTAATGGGGCTCAGAGAAGGAGCTACGAAAATGTTGAAAAAATCGTAGCGGTCGCTCGTAGCCGTAGCGTCGTAGCATCGTAGGCTTTCGTAGGCCTTCGTAGGCTTTCGTTAACGGACAGTTTTAATTTTCACAGCTAGTATAGTGCGCTTACAAAAGATAAGGCGTTGTTACTACACATGATTTATGTTCTACTCCTCTTGAACATCTTTGTGGCTATTCGTTTGTCAGAATTGTGTATTACGGGAGTAAACCTAGTAAATTATTTAGAGGATGAACTTTTCAGTAACACGTTCTGCCAGATTAAAGTAAGCCATAAATTATATGCAGTTAAATGATACGGCACGACTCGTATCTTTTATTGACGGGTGTTCGAAGCTTCGAGCAGTTCGAGCACATAATTGATGAATGACCGACCTGGACGAATGAACATATAATACCACGTTCACAGTAATACTACTGTATTTTTACTTAGTAGTACAATGCGGTGTTTCTATTAGACTATCTATTTAAAGGCTACATAAAAACTGCAATGGATTCGATGTACATCAAATTGTACAGTTCGGATTACGTACGGTAGTGGTGGCCGACGACAGTGTACGTCAGTTGGTATCGAACAAAACGTATCACGCGCACACTCCAGTGTGTTTGCTTACGTTCACGTCGAATGATCTGCATCTAATGTACCGAAGCTCTCAACTCTATAAAATACAGCTTCAAAAAATTTGTTCCAATTTTAACGACAACCACGAGACTACTGTACTTTCTATTAGCAAAGATGGGAAAGGAAAAGCTATCAGAAATACATGTCCAGAAAAAATGAGGATTTTTTCCGCCAAATTTAAAGGTTTATTTTGCATGTTTGCCAACAATTACGCCCTAATTGACAGCTATAAAGCCAACGTAAAAAACAAAATGTTTGTACCTACATTTCCATTTAACTGTTTTTTACACTTTTCACAAGTAAACTTTGGATTCGATTTCGATTTATTCGCTGTCACTGACGTTTCTCCAGAATAATTTATGTGCGAATGATGCTGATATTTTAATATACGGATATACGGAGTACGTTTGGATGATTTATAATGTGTACATTAAATAAAAACTAAACTACTGCTTTAAAAAAATAAAACTTTGGAAATCTTGACGTCAAACACGAACGGTCATCGGACTCAACCTTGTCACGGCGAACGTCAACAAAATGAATCTTGAAACTAATGCTAACTCGTTAAAGCAAATATGAAGGCCAGGTTAAATTCGGTTAAAGTTTATCATGATATTGTAAGATCAACGATCGATGCATGATATAGCATCTGCAGTATAGTTTAATTATAATGCATCCTGTATAAAGTGCGCCATATTCGCCCCTTTAACATCAAGGAAACTCGATCACTCCGACATTGTAAACACAACACTGGCTTCCCACCGAGCACCGCGACGCGGAGCACATTTTCTCAGAATATGAGCGGACTGGTTCCCTGTTCCGTTCTCTACAGAATTAACCGTCTCACTGTTAATCCGACGCTAATAGAGCCGACCTTGACAGTCGTAAATATTTATATCAGGGTTTACGATGGTCAGTGTGAATGTCTTCTAATTTTAAGATGAGACGAGATAAGTTATGTAAATAGTGGGGACAGATGCGCGCCCAATAATATTTGGGTTCCGGTTCTGTGTTGCCGTCTATCCTTTTTTACAGGCGGGTCACGGTAGCGTAAAGTAAGGGTGATGCAGGATGACGCGTGACAAGACTGTGTGTCAAATATCGCCTTGAGTTTATCTAGCTATAGAGAGGACAAAAAGTGAAAATGATTTTCCTGTGTTTTTATCCTTTCAAACAACGCCTGGTCTGTAACGCCTAGTCTGTAACGCCTGCAGGTTCAATTTATTATAACAATCAGTAAAAAAGCAAACTTTTCATATGTTAGGGCTCGTTTACGGAGACGCGGGGCGTTGCGCGGCGCGTGCAGAATGCTCTTTTCGTGCTTTTTTATTAATTTACTGAGAGACGAGTCCACCGCAACAAACGCTGCATTTTAAACAAACGAGCGAAAAATCGCTTCTTGTAACATCAAGTTTTGAAATCCTAAACTTTTTCATATATTGCCAAGTGTTTGAAATAAAAACGCTGCACGCGCCGCGCGACGCCCCGCCTGTACGTAAACGTGCACTAATACTTGCGAAAACATAAATACAGAAACTTTCACAGTAAAACCCATTTGCACTTAAAGAAGGTCGTCGTTAATCGTTCTCCATACATGTATGTCAGCGCTGAAAAGACCATTGCTTCCGGTCAAAGCGATTAAGGGGATGATAATAAAATATGGGGATAGGTTGGCAGTATCCAACTGAATATTTATTTAGATTAGACTGTGATCACCAAAGGCATCAACAAAGCTTGGCGATTAGAGGAATATGCTATCATTCATTGCAATGATTTATAGCGATCTCCATATTATTAAGTCGATGTGTTCTGATAGGAGTGTGTAAAATTACCATGCTGCTCATGGCACGGAATTTAACCTAAATAAGGCCACGGTTCAACCAATCAATCGTTAATTAAGTGTCATGGTGTTTGATGGGTACGAATAGGTCGTTAGTCAAATGAGACGGAACCATGCTATCAATTTTGGCTTCAGAAATTAGATACAATCAATACATTATGAATTTAATAATGAGTTTCATAAACACACAACGGAAGCATACAAAATGTTGCTTAAAATAATATATACTTCAGCAATAAAATGGAGGACCAAATTGCGAGAACACAAACTTAAAATAAAAAAAGGAAAAGCTGGAAACAGAATTTTCCAGTTTCTTTTTATCCAGCCATTTTCCAACGTCCGCGCTGGCTTCTAAAGGCAATAGTTAATGTAAACATAAGGCCGGAACTGTGAATAGGGCGGCGCCTTAATTGCGTTGCTCATGGAGTTTCGATTAGAGCCGTAAACTTTGTACCTGGCCTCGTTAGTCTGGTGCTGTAGCCAGTATGAATGAATACTGTATTTGAGGGGCTCGTGGCTATATCATCACAGCCACTCGAGTAGATCTTCAGGTTAAGCCATGCTAGCCTAGGTTGGACCGTTAATGGCTGACCACCCATTATACGTACCGAATTTCCTCAATACCTCAGAAAGTACGTTAAGCCGCTAGCCCCAGCTGTCATATCTTTGACAGTCAGGAGGTCAGATAAGCAGTCTTCCTATATACAATACAATAACGCGTTTAGACTGAAAGCCGACCCTAACATAGTTGGGGAAAAGGCCACGCAGATCACATGAGCTTCTGATGTCTGGAAGCACTCTCAATATATTATAGGTACCTACTAGGTTTATAAACGTAGGTACATTACGTAGTAGTAGGTAGGTATATTACGGTGAGTAGCCACGTTGCTAGTTTTCTACCTATTCTTGAAGACAATTTTGGACTCATTTCCGCAATGAAAAACAACGTGAGTTGGCAAAATATGTGACTTCTTACTGGAAAAAGGGAAACGATTTAGTCGTATATTAGTTCTTAGATGATGTGGTTGCTGGTAGACTGTAGAACAGGGATGGTTTGGAGCTCCGTAACCGTAACCGAAACTACCGCTATAAATTAATATCCGTAACAACAACCAAAATCGATTTTAAAATTTCGGATAAAGGAGGAGTCTAAATTTTCATTGATTATTTTGCAGAGTAGCGGTGGCCCAGTGGTGGCGGCCCAGACTTACGAACAGTAGATCGTGGGTTCGAACCCAGGCAGGCACATTACTTTGTGTAATTTATTTCATCACCGCTGCTCTCAAAACGGAGAAGGAAAATATCGTGAGGAAACCGGCATGTCTTAGAACCAAAAATTCGAAGACATGTGACATCTACCAACCCGCACTGGGCCCGCGTGGTAGATTATAGCCCATTCCCTCTCAAAGAGAGAGGCCTGTGTCCCAGCAGTGGGAACATTAATAGGCTGTTGATAATGATGATGATTTTGAAAATATTTTTTAGGAGTTTTATCAAGTACTTGGTGAGATTTTGGGGATGTTTGATATATTAGTTTTAGAGATAAATGTTTTTGATTGTTTTGCCCGGCAGAACCGTCACTTGTCAGTTTTTAGATTGTGTTGTAAGATTCTAATCCGTAACCGAAATTGCCCGAAACAATTTCATACCGATAACCGTATCCGAAACCGGTACCATATCTTTCCTATATCTGTATCCATATCCAGATCCAAAATGTTATACTTATTCATAACATTCCTGCTGTAGAGTATAGGACAGGTTCAGCGACTATTTCTGTCCGCTGGTCGATACAGCGGAACTACCTACGGACTACCTACACAGTACTGTAAGGTAGTATAATATAGGTTCCAACCAACTTTAAATTATGAAGGCTAGATATTTTATTTTATTTAGAAAATGAAAAGATGATTGTTTTCCATGATGATAATATCAAGTCTGTCTTCGGCATTGTACAATAATTTTATTGTGGACCATAATTTTAAACTATACAGCAATAGTACATTGTTACCTTAGGGGTGAAAGGAACCCGTCGGGGCCGCGGATTTTTGTCCCGTCGGGGCCGCGGATTTTTGTACTAGATGACGTGGCCTCGGCGCAAGGGCAAAGAAGGAACATGGGTTCGGTTTTTAGTCAGTAGAAGTCTGACACTCCCCTTCGCTCTGCCCAAGAGCGGGGGGGGTCATTCGATGATTTTCCACCCACCAAAAAAAAAAAAGGGGTGGAAGGAACTTATTTAGTCCCGAGTCGGGGTTTATATAGTTCGAGGGACTAAATAAGTCTTTAACCCGAGGTAAACACTGTGCTTTTCATTACGAATACAAGGAAAGTTGATGGGAATAGTCTTGCCCCCAATTACCTAAATCGGTGAATAGGCTTTGCTCCTAATTACATCGGTTGATGGCAATAGGCTTGCTCCTAGCTTCTAATTAGATTAGTTGATGGCAATAGGCTTGATCCTTATTACATTGGTTGAGAGCAATAGGCTTGCCACCAATTACATTCGTTGATGGCAATAGGCTTGCTCCTATTTAGATTAGTTGATGGCAGTAGGCTTGCTCCTAATTACCCAAATCGGTGGATGACAATAGGCTTGCTCCTAATTATATCGGTTGATGGCAATAGGTTTGCTCCTAATTAGCTTGGTTGATGGCAATAGGCTTGCACCTAATTACATCGGTTGATGGCAATAGGCTTGCCTCCAATTACACCAGTTAATGGCAATAGACTTGCTCCTAATTACATCAGTTAATGGCAATAGGCTTGCTCCTAATTACATTGTTTGATGGCAATAGGCTTGGTCCCAATTACATCAGTTGATGGCAATAGGCTTGCTTCTAATTACATTTGTTGATGGTAATAGACTTGCTCCTAATCACATCAGTTGGTGGCAATAGGCTTGCTCTTAATTACATTGGTTGATGGCAATAGGTTTGCTATATTACAACAAATAATTTGACAGCTGTCAGTAGAAAGCGATTCTCCCTAGGGCTGAAAAGTAGTACTTTCAACCCGCTCCGCAGGCATGTTCTGACCTACTTTCAGAGTATGAGTAATGAAAAAATATTGTCAAGCCTTTTTTTAAATAAAGTAGAATCGCATGTGACTCAAAGTATAAAAGAATGAATGGAGAACAAGAGAAAGACTAAACAAACTTTTTTGCAAAAAAAAACTGACTTCTAAAAAAAACCAATAAAACAGTGGAAAATTTACTAAGTATGCATTTAACATTCAACAAAGAAACCTAACCCTTGACCTGCAATCAAGATTCCCTTATTGCTTTCAACTCCTACCGTTAAGGAGTTATACGTTCCATCATCAGCTCATCAACATGAGGTGATGACTGCTAGATGCGAATACTTGAATAGGTTTAGAAAAAACACGAAGCACATAATACGTGCCTATAAAAGTTTGCCTTCGATTTCTCTGGGATACCATCATAATTTCCTGGTTTACTTATAATTATGTTACCACCCTTGGGATATCCACTTTCCAACAAAGAAAGAATCGTCAAAATCGGTTCATAAACGGCGAAGTTATTCGCAAGCAATATAAAAAAAACATCGGGCGTATTCAGAAACCTCCTTCTTTTTGGGAAGTCGGTTATAAAATGATGGATTGTGTTATATGATATGAAGAAAAAAGGAGTGAATGATAACGTGACGATTGACAAGGGAGAATGGTGCTCCGACCCCAAAAATGATGATAGGTGTACCAGCTCATAAACTGGTACATTACTGTACCTTCTGACTGACTGCCTCTGAGTTATCACACATTCATAAAGCAGGTTCTCTCAGTCAGCTAGTCTTTCCTACTTTTGCAGACACGTCATGTGGTACAGTCGAACAAGCTAATAAGTATACAGGGTAGAGATATTTATAATTGTATAACACTGAAAATATTGATTGTAATTTTGTTTTATCAAGTGTTTTGCATTAAGCGACTGATGTCAATCGCTGTATCGTTTGACATCAGACTCTAAATGTATCTGTTTATCCTTAAAAGTAAATATAAGTTAGCTGGCTGTATACTTATTAGCTTGTTCGACTGTACTATCGTCACCGACTAAGTGTTATGATGACGTAAATAGGTACGTAACATAGGAGAGCCTATTTCCAGCAACCGTTTAATGATAATCGACTGTGTTGATGCCTGTCAATACAACACAATGCAGGCATTAAGAAAAATCAACAATCAGAGCATTGTTGTTTTCATCACCAACGCACTCTTTTAGACTTTTCAAACATCCAACATAACTTTAAAAATGCATTTCTTTCTTGGTCCCGAGTGTTGATATTCCACACGTACATTTGTAAGTATTTTTACAGTACGAACTCTGCATACCGAAAATGTTAAGTGGACTGAATTCTTGGCATTTTACAACAAACAACGAAACATTTTTTGTTTCTGTAAAAACATGACGTGTTGTTCCACTCCGTGGTATTATTAACATGTGCATTTAACTTTTATTGTTTTTGACCGACAAAAAGTTCCTGATCAAGCAGCAAGTGCGCAAAATCAACATTTCCAATATTTTTATTAAACGGTTTTATTTAGCTCACCCCGTTTGTTTTATTTATTATTCTTGGGTCAAATTTAGTAATTCAAATTTCACCCTCTTCCTGTCAACCGATTAATCTGAAATTTTGTATACACTTTGGATGTTGGTGACAATACAATTATGTTTATTCGTTATCATTATAAATTCAAGATGGCCGCCGCTACAAAATGGCGGATAATTTATGTTTTATTAATCCCATCAATATGGGTATCAAATGAAAGGGCTCAACAAGCAGAATACAATATACTATAAAAAATTGAAATCCAAGATGGCGGCCGCTACAAAATGGCGGATAACGTAGGTTTTATCAATCCAATCAATATGGGTATCAAATGAAAGGGCTCAACAAGCAGAATACAATATACTATAAAAAATAGAAATACAAGATGGCGGCCGCTACAAAATGGCGGATAACGTAGGTTTTATCGATCCCATCAATATGGGTATCAAATGAAAGTGCTCAACCAGTATAATACAATTTACTATATAAAATTAAAATCCAAGATGGCGGCCTCTACAAAATGGCGGATAACTTAGGTTTTATCAATCCCATCAAAATGGGTATCAAATGAAAGGTAATGAATTAAATGAATCAGAATACAGAATGCGAAATAAAAACTAAAAACTAGAAAATGAAAAAATAGATACAGTCGTGGGAATTATAAATATATGCATAGACTAGACTAAAATAAAACCGTGGGGCACGTCAATTGTCTACAATCGTTGAAATTGACGTGCCCCGCGGTTTTATTTTAGTCTAGTCTATGCATATGTTTATAATTCCCACGACTGTATCTATTTTATTATTTTTTGGTTTTTAGTACATTTATCTTAAACATTGCAATGTATGTTTAACATAAAACCGTTTAACTTAAAAAGTTTTATTACCTATTTTTTTTTAGGCTTTGAATGGTGAAATTGATTTTTGCGGACATTTTAACTTCCATCAAACAATCACCATAGTTTATTCCTAATGATAATCGGTTTATTTTCTAATTAAACAAAGTAGATAATTTGTATGACGTCGGTAAAAGATAGAAATTGTATATTGTGTGTCAAGGGAGCTTGAACCGTGTAGGTACACCCATTCACTCGCTACTTGAATATTTATCGTTGCAACCACGACGCGACTAGTACTAATTACAAACATTTACTGATATAACACATAACGATTATCCCGAATACAACCAAAATTAGTTAGGCCTTTTACGAGTCAGCTGTTTTTGCGTACAAATGCTTGATTGTTTCTTAATTTTCACGGTAATACGCGGCGTTTCGTCGGTTCTGTGCCAGGTTTCTGAGGTTCAAAGAAGTTCCTATTTGTTTTCGAGTGACTGAACCGGATGCTTCAAAATGTTTATAAGATCAATGAATAGAGAACTAATCTACATGACGTACTAACATTTTTGTACTTCTTTATCGAAGTAACAATTTACATCAAAACGTTTTTAAGAGGTAGAGAATGTAGAGATAGAAGTACGATAGTACCTCGCCTACGATCTATCAATGACCTTATTAAGTTCTGTGTTATAGAGACCGGATCCATTGCCATTTATCAGGCGGCTCCAATACCGGTCTATAACCGAATACTGTCTATGAGAAAGTCCCAATTACACTTTGTCCGCCCCCGCCCGAACCGAGCCAAGACCTTTAAAGCGGTAGCGATCCGAGACTAGACTAACGATAGAACTGTATTATGTAACATACGATATTAGAACGATCCTTCGTATAAATATGTATCTCTCAAGTCTCAACGAATCCTTTCCCTACATAATGCAATTATTTTAGGCGCAAACGATTTCTCAATATAATGTTCAATGTTTTCAATTCAGTTCCCCGGATACTCCTTAAATAAATATATGCATAAAATACACATCAATACGTATAACATCAGTTTCTGCAATCTAAATATAATTTTATCGCGAATGAATCACTATTTATATTCCCCCGGTGTAAAATGAAAAGTTCAGAATAAAATAACCAAATGAATAAATATTTTTGTATGTTTGAAATCATACACGATGCACATTGAATAATATCACGAACTAGGGATCTTAGATCAATGAAGACACGTTCAAGTTTCCTATTCACTTCAAGACACCAACCAACGGTATATTTTAATTGTTCAATTCTAACTCACAATGTAAGTAGACTGCTTTGCTATGTGATAGAAAAAGTTGTTCCATGATAGCATAGTTTCATACAACGTGCCGTTTTCAATTAATATAACGACGTTATAATGCCACAAGTTTTAATACCAGCAGGAAATTGAAGTGGCATGCAATTAAAAGGTACAACGACGAACAAAACAATACCCACAGACTAGTTCGAACAAAAAGACAATGTTGTAAAATAAATTAACTTTTTCAGTGGAACAGAAATAGGAGATGGGAATTTAATTCTTATTACTGCCAAAGTTCAATAAAGCTTGAGTTTATTTTCACAAATCACTGGAGCACTTGAGACTGCGTTTGAAAGAAATATTGGGGAAGTAGTCGGAAGTGAGCTGAATCCGCCTGGCACTCAGCCAGCTCTAGCTGTTCCTGTCACACACTTCAAACTATACACTTTCACACAGCTTTACGTTTCATACAACTTCAGATAGTTGCCGAAACTTTAACTAAATTAGAGAAAGCCCACTCGGACAAGTGACGTCTTTTTCTGAATGTTTTACCACTTGTAAAGTACGGTCAAGTTTCTTAAGGAGAATCGTCCCCTTAGGAATAAAGGAGATGTTGAATATAAATTCAAGAACTTTGTCACAAGACTCCTCGAGCTTAAGATCTGCTGAATGAAAACAAGACTTATAGTTGTTTATTTATTCGTTTGATGCGAACTTACTTCACGAAACTTTAACTTATGTAAAAGAATCACATGCGTACCTACTTTTTATCTGCCTGAGTACATTATTCTGATATATTTAAGCGCTCCAACAATCAGGGCTGGGCAAAATACATGCTTTGCTTTAATTGAAATACAAATTTTTAATTGAAATGAAAAACGAAATACAGTATCGCAAGTAATTGAAATACAAAATACCAAATATCTTTAAGTAAGGTATTTGAAATATAAAATACAAAATAAAGTATTTTAGCTATTTTTAATTGAAATACAAAATACAAATTACATAATTACAAAAACTTTTTCAAAATAAAATAATCGCCTTCAAAAACCACCACAAAAAAGTGTAAAGTAACTTTCGTTTGGAAGTCGGTGGCAAAAAGCAAAATAACCAGTTTAAAAGTTCGCTCTCACACTCACGATCGCTAAATGAAGGTTAAATGTATTTTAATGTTAAAATGTATTTTGAAGCCTCAAGTCTTTGAAATACTAATTACAAAATACTTAATTCGTAGTCAGGTATTTGAAATACGAATTACAAGTTACATTTTAAGGAATTAATTGAAACACAAATACAAAATACGTATTTGTATTTCAATTACGTATTTTAATTAGTAGTAGTCATTCAAATACTGCCCAACCCTGCCAACAATTATGCTGCTCTAAAAGGCTGCATAGTTTTCTTTGTTCTCTGTGTCACGTCTCGCGAGCGAAGCCGGCCATAGGACGCTTTCCGTTTGAGTTAACGTGGCTTTCCATTTGTGACGGACCGCGCCCGGAAAAGGAATTCCCTTTCATAAAACCGCAGCTCAAAGGGGTATTTGAAAGTTAAATTAAGTGGCGGCCGCTTTTCTGTGCCACGATATAGCTCCGTTTCACGAATTTCATCTTTACGTACTGTTCTGAAAGAGAATCATCATCATCATCATCAGCCTATAATGTTCCCACTGCAGGGACTCAGGCCTCCTCTCTAGGAGAGGGATGGGCTATAATCTACCACGCGGGCCCAGTGCGGATTGGTAGATGTCACATATCTTCGAATTTTTTGGTTCAAAGACATGCCGGTTTCCTCACGATGTTTTCCTTCACCGTTTCGAGAACAGTGGTGATTAAATAAATTACACAAAGTAATGTGCCTGACGGGGTTCGAACCCACGACTCACTGTTCGTAAGTCGGGGCCACTACCACTGGGCCACCAGTCACCACTGCTCTCTGAAAGAGAATGTCATGGTCCAATTAAAGTTGCTGGACTATCGATCGGATTATTGACACCTCACGTAGTCACCAGCAATAGTGTAGAAACATCGGACTTATTAGTGCCTTGAAATAATCTTTCCAAAATTACTCTTTAAGCTGATGTTGAATATATAGAGTTAGTACTGCATAGCCCTTCTGTTTATATTTTCGGGTTAATAAAAGTAAAGTAATTTTGCACTTATATATAATTATGTATGTTATATTATTGACTGGTTGACTGGCCTGGTGGTCTAGTGGTTAGTGACCCTAACTGCTATGCCGGAGGTCGTGGGTTCGATTCCCACCCAGGACAAATGTTTGTGTGATGAGCACGATCATTTGTTCTGTGTCTGGGTGTAATTTATCTATAATATGTATGTATTTAGAAATATATAAGTATGTTTATCAGTTGTCTAGTACCCATAACACAAGCTCTGCTTAGCTTGGGACTAGATGGCGTTGTGTGATAGTTGTGGAATATTATTATTATTATATTATTATTATTATTATCTATAATGGTTGTAACCGATACGATAATTATAGAGCACGATTTATTTACAATGTATCAATCTCCGGCCTACGCATGCACTTATTTATCATCACTTCATCAGCTAATGATTAATATTGCTGAACGTCAATCTCATCAGATAGTTCGCCGTCGACAGTTGGAGCAATGCGTGACGATACGTAACTGACATAATATTGAATATAATCACCAATACATATATATTCGTGCGGCCTCACTTGGCTCAATGCGGCTTTTGTATCGTATAAATTCGGGTTCAGTGACTCATGTACTTGTTATGAACCTAGCAACTCAACATCGGCTAATTTGATATTAATGCTTTGAATTCTACATACATTTTTCGGCTTTGATCAGTCCCACGATACATATTTGATTAGTAATCAACTGTTCCATTAGCACTAAGTATTATAACGGGTATTTCAACTCTTTTTAGTCACGTAATATTTTGAATTATGAACCTTCAGAATATTCCCTTTGTTGCCATGTGTAAGTAAAACTTTCTAGTTACTACGAGTCTAATTCACCGATGGAACACTGGCTATATAGTTGCTGAACAACGATCTAATGTTGATACTATGTATAACTGCTCTATTTATAGAACTGCAGATAATTTTGAACTAGATAATACAGCGACGTCACCTACTTACTATGCGAGTCATGACTCTAATTAGTGCTCTAACAGCCGCACGCATATGACGCAACGAACTCATCAGCGCAGCGCCAAATGTGAGGCCATAATGCTACGCATGCCGCAGCGCAACCGCAGAGAGTTTAGCAGTGACGTGGCCCACAGAAATACACCGTCAGCAAAGTGAAGCCACCCCGGGCGGGGACGCTGGTGACCTGCCAGCCTGGCCTGCCAACTGGGTGAACAGGCGCAGCCGACTCCACAATCGCTCATAGCATTACGATGCAAAAATAATGAACCTACATCAAAAATTTAACATACAGAACAGTTTCAGCGAATAAAACTAAATTCATAAATCTTCTTTCGGAAGCTCTCTTGACGTTTCATATTATTTAAATACCTACGATGTTTACACTCGTAAAACTTTTTAAGCTTACTGTGTGTATTTAAGTTTTATTTATTTCATAGAAACTGCGTACAAAATACTAGAGCAGCTTGAAATTGACGAGATGTCGGCAACCGGCCGTCATTGCCACCCCTTCCGTGGCGCGAGCAAAATGTCAAAACCGTGTTGACCGTGTTACGACATTTCAAGTTGAATAGAAAATATGAACCATATTTTAAATTCAATTTGCAACTTTGAGATATCATACTCTATAAGTATTTCCCTTCTATATGGTAAACTGGTAACCTATTTAAAGACACACGATAGGCGTGCAGAATGCGTTCCACCGATTGCTACTTTGCATGAGTAAACGTGAAAGATCATCGTTTAGCGATGGCAAACTCGAGCGGTAGCGGAAAAGGGTAATAAATTGTTTGGCTCGACTCGTATCTGAAGTGAAACATCACCGAAGGCTTTCTGAAATAGGTCACGGACTCAGGGGCTGGTGCCAGCGAATAACAAATATCTTACCTTACCGACTATAGGTACGACCAAATACTACCTTGGCTTGTAGAGCGAGGCCTTCCTTTAATAAAACTAATTAAGTGGAAGTTTGGTCCCTTTGTGACTTCCCTGTCGAGTCACTTAAACTGCGCATGTGTGTATTCCAACTTACTATCTGCACAGATCTCCTCCAACGTCATTTTATTATACATCCGCGCTGAGGGATATTTATTAGCTTGCTGACGTCTGCTCTTTAAGAGGATAATACCACCTCATATTTTATCCATCAAAACTTTTCCTCCGTGTTTCCTTTTACTGAAACCCATTACAAGTGATGAGATTTACTGAAACCCATTACAAGTGATGGGATTTCCAAGCATCCCTCTTTATCTACTTTCACTTCTATGACTACAACGCCAGTAATGAAAGATCTACTCGTTTACCTTAAACACTAGTTCAACACCAATAAAAGCATCATGGCGTCTGCAAAATAAAAACATTGACTGTTCATAACCATTAATCAATCATTGGGACATGGACAAATAGCACTTGTGCGGAATAATCCCATCGATTAATTAGATGTATACTAAGATTACTGCGCTATCAGCTGCTAATGGGGTGATAACAGAACGCTAGGCTGTTCACTGACAGGCAATCCTGCGTTATCAACTGCTGTACCTGAATCAGATGATGGTATATTAAATAGGCAGTAGATATAGTTACGACACGGTTCTATATTTTCATTAATCTTCCTCGAAAACTGGCTTTTACGGCGTAAATATTCATTGAATATTTAAATCGTGTTAATAAATAGAATATTATAACTTTCCTAGACCTAAAAATAAACAAATAAACATTTATTTAAGATTTTAAATTAAAAAATAAATAAATTTTCTATTTTTCATATTAGGCTGTTAATGGCTTCATACCTTAACTTCTCATTAAAAATAAAGCGAGGAAAACAAGTAAATTAAATCCTAGTTTCCTAATAATTCATGACAAAATACTTTTCGTTATAATAATGTTTTTCTTTGATAAAGTATAAAAACAGCGTTTGATACACGTGGGCATTTGTTTCTTTCTCTGCAGTTCTCGGCTCCAAACCACCCTCGCCTGCAGCTCGTGTCGGAATTCTGCCACGGCCGCAGTAACAAAGTTTCCCCACTTGTATAAAAATATACAACTTTAAAACTGGGTATCCATTGTGTCCGCGCACCTGTGTTCAACCGGTGCGCGGCGCCGCGCATCTGCTCTGTCGTGGTGGCTGATTTTATGCAAACACACTAAAGATGTGAAGAATATAGTTTATATGTTACGACTGAAAATGGGAGTGATGAAAGCCTTAAGAGAATATGGCGGATATGTTCCGGCTAAAGTTGTGATGATAAACTTAAGATAGAATAAACGGGATCACCTAAAAATAATGAATTAGGTACACGACGACGCCTTTAAATACGATTGTTACTGGTGATTGATACAACCAACTTTGGTCACAGTTCTAACCTAACCTTAACCATTTAGTCGGGGTGTCCTAGCTTATTGAATGTCGGTAATGTTGGCTCGCAAATGGTTTTAAAATAACAGTCGAAGCAAGGGGTTTCAGCTTGTCGTAGTTTACCTTCATCTTAAGCTGTAATAGCCGTATCTATAGTCAATTCAAAGTAATTACTTGGACTTAAGTAATTACTTATGCAAATATTTTTATGCAATGCTCAAGAATTTAAACAAAGTTAGAACCGTCAATGAAAGCAAAGCAAACCTAAGAATTCTAACCTTTGATAGTTCTAACATCAAGGAATTACTAAACAACACAGAAAAAATCGTATCTTAAATAATGACATTTACTCAAGTAATCATTAGGACTTGTTTATAGGTAAGGTTGACTGGTAGAGAATGCCTTGTGGCATTAAGTCCGCCTATGTATCACTATTGTGCATGAAGTTTAAATAAATAAATAAATACGGGTGTAACAGATACATACCATATTATATCCAATATTCGAATATCCATAGAGATGACACGCGATCCGCACGAAGCGTGGATAATGTACTATTTTCTAAATGCATGATGGAAATGATTTTCTGATATGCATATCGAAATAAACTGTAACGGGAACGTTAAATGCGCTCCAGTTTGTGTTTCCTACATGTAACTATGTAGTTATATTCTGTGTTCGAACAAGGTTATCATGAAGCTAACATTCATAGAAGACCTTACCGAAGTTATTAAATCGTTAATACTATGATAGAGTTTCCGAAGTCTTAAAGAATACGTACTTGCTATTCGCCCGGATCAGCTAAAAAGTTGACAGATTGTCTTTCTATGGACTATAATATCATTAAAAAGTCATCACAGTCACAACAGTTGTTATATTTTATATCCATTTAAAGTACAAAATAAAAGCTCATGACAAATCAATTGAGAAAACTCTCGGATGTCCAATTTAAAGCTATAGGTAAGAGATATTTTAATAACCTTTCAAAAACAGGCTACCTTCTTTTAACAGACGAATGTAAGGAAAACGCCTTAATTTCTATTTATTTTGTTGTTAGGGAGGCTGTTTTTATGACCGGCCCTTTGACCTGTTCACTTTTTACGGTTGTTGCCATTAATAAGGTGCTTGTGAAAATTCTTGCGGATCAAGCTTTAAGACGTCCACGAAAAGAGTATTACTATGTTCCCCAAAATCCGTATTTATTTAAACCACATTGCCATGCAAACAATGATCTCATCCACTCGTATCAATTTGGAGTCGGTAATCGAAAACTCTCATGACGCTAGCTTTATTTACGGAAAGTTTGTTCCTTGTTTTCATAGAACATATTGATAAATGTATGAACACACTTCCACCATAATATGTATCAGTCATATTTTCTCACGGACGAACAATTGTTTCGGCTGAGGTTTTATGTTATTTCTATCAGTAGTTGGTAACAGACATGGATCTCATTTAAATCCGGTCACACTGAATAAACATCTTGTACCTCAATCGAAATCTCTAAAAATCCTTGATGATTACGTATAAACAGCTATTTGGCACTCGTCCCCGGTTGGAATATTAACGAGAATACCCTCACTCAACGCTCATCGGCAATTAACGGCATTAGAGCTTGTTTGATGAACTCATTAATAGCCACGAACAAAACTCTATTCATTATAAATACTTTAAAGCTGGCTTTTAATATAAATTTGCCCAAATAGCTTAAATCTTACAAGACAATACTTTATTGTATATTAAAATGTAATTTTCCTCGTTCATTGTTAACATTACCTACTTTCGACTCTTCAAATCGTTTTAAGTCAGGAAAATGGAATGTAGATAAATCGTTAACAAGATGGAGAGGTGTTACAAAACTTGGTATGCAGGACTTCGTCCCCATTATGAGCGAAGCGTGCTGTGCACTGTGCCTGGAAAAGTATTCAGGAAATGAAAACTTTGTGTATCTTAACATGAAGAAAATGCTTCAAAATCAATGCATCAACGGGACGATCATAACAAAAACTATTATTTTATATTAACTAGCTGTTACCCGAAACTTTTCTCCGCGTGTGACATTATTATAAAAACGTTCCCCATTTAATTTTTTACACAGCCGTAAACCCTAAGTTAACCCTAAACTCCTTATAACATCAGTTATGTGTCCGTAAATGCACCTACCCTATATACGTATACTTACATATGCATTCATTAAAAAGCTTTTATTTTGAAAGTACAAACAGACATTTCGATTTAATTAATTGTTTAAATTATTCTCGAACACGTACATAATTATGTAGTACTTTATTTAGAATAATATAATAGTTTCCAGACAAAAAGAACTTATTAGATCTGCAAAAGCACTTAAAAAGTGACTCGCTCCGTTCCAGAGGACCGTTGAGGATCGGCTCAACTTTAATACTTGCAGTAAAACGTTACGTTCGTGCAAATTACTGTTCTACGTACCGCTACCTGAATATTGCTCTCATAAAACGATTAATTGCAGCAGATTTTTTATCGGTCCGGTTAACCGTCCCAGGATTAATCGTAACGGTTATGATATAGCGGTCCTTTACAAAACAAACACGGGTTAGGATAAACAAGTAGGTACCGTATGCATGCGAGGGTGACGCCGATTTTAGTACTAGATGACGTGGCCTCGGCACAAGGGCAAAGAAGGAACATGGGTTCGGTTTTTATTCAGTAGAAGTCTGACACTCCCCTTCGCTCTGCCCAAGAGCGGGGGGGGGGGGGTCATTTGATGACGTCCACCCACCAAAAAAAAAAAAGGGTGATGTTGATCCCGTCGGGGCTGCGGGTTGTGCACAAGAGAAACCGCGGCCTCGACATAACAGGAGTTACAGTGGTTTGGGAATAGTGTGGCTTGGCCTCGACATAAATGGCTAAGAAGGAACACGGGTGGTTTTTAGTCAGTAAGTCTGACACTGCCTTTCGCTCTGCCCAAGAGCGGGTGAAATAAAAAAAATTGGTGATGGGTGGAAAATCATCAAATAACCCCTATTTGATGATTTTCCACCCACCAAATTTTTTTAGGGTGATGTTGACAAGTTCGTGCAACTGTTTGGAGTGAGTGGCAGCCTGATTTGCTTGTACCTAATAATGTTACTGGGCACATGCTACGACCTCAGTAGATCGTATCAGATAATTTCAGTGTAAGTATATTCGGTGCCGTGTGAAAGCGGGGTTGGTTTTCTTTAAATGTAGATAGTAACATTAACAATGTAGGTGCTACGTTTATTAATAGAAAAAGAACGTAGGCGTGGTACTTACGGATCTTTATCCCACTTCTGAGATATAAAAATATCTCAGAAATAACCACAGTGATAGCTTGGATTTTCCCACCCCAGGGCAAAGTCCTACCTTATCTCCTTCCACTGCCGTATTACGTTTCGCCGTATCATTTTACGGAGATCAAAAATGGATAAGTATTTTTCAATCATCATTATTACTTGTTACATAATATAACGTCACATCTGTATTTCGCGAATGGTGGGGCGGAGATGTGTAGTTAACCCACGTTTCTTCTGTTATATTAATCCTTACATAGTATAAAACAAAGTCGCTATTTTTGTCTGTCTGTTTGTCTGTATGCTTAAATCTTTAAAACTACGTAACGGATTTTGATGCGGTTTTTTTTAATAGATAGAGTGATTCAAGAGGAAGGTTTTAGTATATAATTTGAACGACATCCACGCGGGTGAAGCCGCGGGCATCAGCTAGTCCCGTATAATACGGTGAGCCTATTGCCATCCACCGGATACAATTCCAGATTCCGTGGCTACTATTTTGAAATTTCTATCGGAAAACGCAAACCACACTTTGGCCGGCCTGTGAATCTCGACTGCTTCCACTAGTCCAACGAGGAAACTGATTATACAACTATACCTATTTTAAGTTTGGTGACGTAAAATTTTCCATTTTTTGATTTCCCAACATAATATCCTTTATTTATAAGTTGCACCGCTGTATTTTCGTAGATCGGTTCGAAAATATTGACGTTCGCTGCACCTCTGCGATATGATTCGGTTTTTAAATCGATTAAAAGGTAACGAACCCACAAAATACCTATCTAATTATGTCAGCATGTACTGAAATTGCAATAAATATAATGCGTTATCTATTACCGTGTCGCACTATTATCATTTGTTAATCTATAAGAGGCGTAGTACTTCAAAAATTATAATAAATTGCTGTGGGACTCGCCAACAACGCAGAACCTTCATACAGTCAGCGAAAATAAGTGTTGTATAAGAATAAAGAAAATATAAATGCTCTATAATTATAACATCACATAAAATAGTAAACACTAGTTTTTTGCCGGTTCTTCCCCATAAGAATCGACCAACCCGAACTGTGCACCTTTTCGTGACGTTTTACAAACTGTGCATGTAGGACAATGTGAACTAAATATTTTAATTGATTTGATTTGACTACAGGTAAGTTTTATATTTTTCCATTATCGCGTAATCATACCAAATCATAAATTCATTCATTGAACACTTGGGCCGTCCGGTTATTGGCCAGTAGGTAAGTAAGTAGTTCAGTTCGCAGACATCAATAGGGAAGTGACAACACTCATTATCAAGCCTCTAATCTTTATTAGTGTTGGCCTTTGTGTGTAGCCAGCTACAAACACGTTGTATACATCCAACGAGTTCCTTATGAAGCAGTTTGACTGCTGAACTGGCCGCAACCATCTGTTCTATCTCTATACGGATCTAGTGGTAAATTATTGGCAATCGATTTTATGGCTTTACATTGTCTTAGAACACTTCATTTCTAACAACAGGTTCCCCACTTCGCAATCATAAATTTTATTGCAAATTTTATCGTTCACAAATATTTTTAGCTTCAAATTCTACTTCGTAAACATTAGTTGTTTCCTCATATTCATTAAGCCATTGAGAAGTGTGCAGCTTCAGAATCCTTAATGTGGTGCTAAGTTGTCTGATGTAGGTTCCCAAAGCAATGACTAAACGTTAGGATAAGCGTCGTGTTTGGGCTAGGCAGGCAGTCACTGGCCACTGGGACGAGCGCAAGCGAGCGTGGGCCGCACAACGCCGCCCGCCCTTTGTTCTCGCCGCTCGCGACCAGCACGCGATCAATATTCGCCCCAAGTCCAAGATATACACTTTTGTCCGGTGTAAGCTCACTAATTTACCTGTCCGACTACCCCACTGAGTAGCCCCACTAATTAACTAAATGTACTCATTATTTTTACCCTGTAGGTTTAAAAAGAAACTTTGTCACCCCCTACGCTCTACAGAGCCATTCAACCGACAAAGCGAGCTTTGTCTCAAGTTGGGGAAATCTCGTTTAGAATCTCAATTAGCTAGAGTGATTTCCATTGAGTGAAAGTCAGCCCTCCGCCATAAATTTAGAAAACACTAATTTAAGTTCCTAATTAGTGAAAGTTGTTTATTGACGTGAAAATATAACTTTATTTGGAGTAGGGGTGTCGAAGCTCTTAATGTATTGAACATCGCCTGGCTAGTGTAACAGCGTAATATTCCGTTTTAAATCAGTTTATTCGTATAACTCATAAGTTTATTTATCGTTACGGGAACGCGGATGGATCACACGAAATCTATTCATAACAAATCAGTCAAAACATTAAGTATGTTTATGTAATACGTAAAAAACAACGTGCAAATAGATATTACTGAAAGTGAAACAGTGGCATTCTTTGGTATAATATTATTTTGAAACTATTATGTTTATTATGCATTGTTAACCGCTTTACGCAAAACAGCCTATACATTAGCGCCCCCGAATTCTCGAAATAACTAGTTTCGTACTCCAAATTCCTGTTATAATATTTCGGTACCTACTCATATTTCTCTTTAGGTAAACTTATTGTAAGGTAAATAAACAAAACAATATACTAATATAGTGGAGTGCTATTCTACATAAATGATCCACCTGCGAGAACATATCTAATAGGTACATTCCTGCAAATAGACGAGACGATGAAACACTCTACATTAAGTAAGTTTCACGTAGACACCTTCGTCTATGAAACTACAAACAGTCGATTTAGATTTATAAATGGTAAACCTCGCCCCCGGATCCACTCGCGTGGTAGCTAATAGCAATCTACCTCGGATGCTGCACCTGCTACCGAGATTCCTAGAACTCATCCCACGTTTTCTACCCTCGCCTCTCCGCTCCCTCCTTCGCTTACACAACAATTTCTGCATTCATTGACTGGAGCCAAAATTGCTTTACAGTGTTGTGAAAAATACATTCTTATTACCTGTTCAAGAGATGTAACTATAAGCGACGGAAATTATATTAACGCTTTACTTTATTAATTAAAATAAACTGAAGATTTTCCTCAATAGAAAGATAAAGAGCCAAAATGTGAAAATGTCGTTGGAGTAGGTAAGTCGAAGTACTTAAACCACAACTCACGATTGAATGACCTAAGATAATATAGTTCCGTGGGTTCGTCATTAAATCCCGGAGCGGCGCCGGATCGGTCACGTCACTACATAGTACATGTCGGCTGGAAAATAGCCAAATGTGGCACAGGCCACATTATGTACTGGCTGCCGACTAGATACATACCTACTACCTTGACATTTAGGCCAATTTGGACACGTATCAGTTTTGAACTTTTGACATACATAATATTATATCAGTTTAATCTCGGTCAATAAAGATACAAAGACATGCATGCGCTGCCGCGCTGGCAGATTCGCTAAAAGGAAACACATTGTGCAAGTTGCTACGTTCTGTTGTTAGTTATTTAAATGGACTTGGTGGGTTTCAGAATATAAGAAGTCCTTTTAGTTAATAACGAATAGTTGCTGTTATAATTTCTTTACCGTTTTTTTACCAGTACCTACTGAGTTAGGTCTGAATGCAGTGCAATGGTAAACCATTCCCCGTCCGCAAATTCGATTATAAGCGTATATGAATCATGCGCACGGCACACTAATGCCGGTCACACTAAGCCTACAATACAACAAGCTAGTATGTAAACCAAGTTAGCACAGCTATGTTGGTCTTTTCTAACTGCCAGCCGGGCAGCCGTATATAAAAGGTTTTATACGATCATTATTTCAAGCTAGCGCTCTCCACAATCATTCTTCATTTTCTAAATATCTTCCGATCCATTATAAAGGTTGGGTTATTAAGACGCTAAGGCCTGGAATTTTACCTTCATAATTATGAGCTTAAAGTTATGCTGTTTTATTTAACTTTTATAAAACCCACACCGTTCTTGCCCCTGGTCCATTCTAGCCCCTCTCTTTTAGTGTCCCTGCATAATTAAATATGAGGTTTCGTTCAACCTTCATTATACAATAAAGCCTAGCTACACGTTACCGGGATAGTTTAACAAAATAATGGTGCCAAATAATAGTAGATTATTAACCAAGGGGATAAAGCAGTGTCTTCTGTCGCGAGTGACGATTTAAATCGCGAGCGTAACGAAGGACTCGAGGTTTACTCCCGAGCGTAGCGAGGGTGTTAAAAACTAGCGAGAGATTTAAGTTCACCCAAGACTAAGGCCCGTAATCCACCAAAGCGGAGACGAGCAGAGCGGATAGGAGATGTGCCAAATTCGACCAATCACAGGAAGGGCGAAAGACCAGATGTAAATTTTAACTAATGTGATTGGCCGATTTCCGCACATCTCCTCTCGTCTCCGCTCCTCTCCGCTTTGGTGGAAACCGGGCCTAAGACAGCTTTATCACCGAGGAAAATACTCTACCTTTCGTACCATTTGCGAAAAAATTAACACAATAATAATTTATGAGATAAGCATTTATTAAAAATAATGACAATTAAAAGTAAAAGTTAACATACAAAACATTGGTCCAATTATTGATAGAAATCACATTCTCCCCCTAGAGGATGAATGAAATTCAGTACAATTTTCTTTTTCCAATTTTAAATCACATTCTCCCCCTATAGAGGATGAATGAAATTCAGTACAATTTTCTTTCCCTGTTTTTAACAGATTAAAAATGACTATTGTTATGTTCGCTTTTTGTGGCATAGAATGTCACTTTTTTGAGCAAGTGGTACGAAAATATTATTATTGCTTTCAACAAACTCTCAGGTCAGATGGCAAGGAAGAGACAATTGCAAATAATGCAATTAATGATGTTAAAGCTAAGAATAAAGAGCACTGGAGTTCTGCACCTGGGACAAAGCCCTCTTCTCTGTGAAATTGAGTAGTTTTACTTCCGATACAATTAAATGATCCTTACATGAAACGGCGGTTAATTTTACCATAACTTAATTACATTCCTTACAGGTCACTGACCCAAAATCTTAACAGAAAATATCTTATTTCTCTTTACTAACGGGCTTGTTGGCGGTCAGATAAATAGCCGCACGGAAGTAGTACCGTGCAGCTGTTTATCTGACTGCCACCAAGACCGATCTGCAGTAAACAAGTGCTCTCACTTGTGAGAAACCTGCAGTTTTAAATTGCCTGACACCTTCCCAACTTTGAAGGATTATTTATTGGTCTCGTATATAATGTGGTCTAGTGGTATGACTGGCCTGTTGGTCTAGTGGTTAGTGACCCTAACTGCTATGCCGGAGGTCGTGGGTTCGATTCCCACCCAGGACAAATGTTTGTGTGATGAGCACGATCATTTGTTCTGTGTCTGGGTGTAATTTATCTATAATATGTATGTATTTAGAAATATATAAGTATGTTTATCAGTTGTCTAGTACCCATAACACAAGCTCTGCTTAGCTTGGGACTAGATGGCGTTGTGTGATAGTTGTGGAATATTATATTATTATTATTATTAATGTATTACTAAAATAAAGAACACCAACGATTCTGTCGGTGACCGTCTTATTAGAAAACTGAACTCTGACCTGCACAGAATGAGTTCCCTTGGGAATTTTAACAATCTTATTCTTTGTCTAGATTTTAGAGAAAATTCTATGCAGCTCAGAGCTCAGTTTTCTAAGTACAGCAAATGTTTGGGCAAGGCGTTGGTTAATCAGTCAGAGAGTGCGTCAGGAATTCAGGATATTTCGTTAAACAATAAGTATTGATTGGAAAAACAATCACTTCCGGACCGATTTCCTTCCTTTACATGTGAAACGGTCGCTAAACGATCTGATTAACTCAGTTTATACGAAATGTTATATTATTCGTTTGGAAACTTGTTTGACATACGGCTATCTCATAGCTGTCAGCATTATAACAAAAGCTCGGTATTTAGCTGCCTATACATTACAATCATAAGTTATATAAGCAATCGGGATGTATACTAGTCAGTCAGTTAGTATAAAGCTAAGACATCTACGTTACGTACTACGTAAGCTGTATATTTTCATTATGACAGCTAAACACCGATGCACTACTTGTAAATAAATCCTTCAGTAAATGTAAACAAACAGTGCAAAGGCATTACAAGTTTCTTTTAGTTTTAATGATTTATTAGTGTTTCTTTAGTCCACAGTTTCAGCTTAATATCCTCTAGAAATTATATAGGTAGTTTACGCTTTTAATCATATTTTCGAATAAAAGTTTTAAGACTATTTTTATAGAGACACTGATTTCTGTTTGGATCTACTTAATACGAAAAATAATGTAGGTATAAATAGTCAGTTATCTATGGAAGTTAAACGTTACGTTAAGGGGACGGTGAACGAACATTCTCCATACAAACGTAATACCAAAATCATTCGCGATACGAACATATTACCAACTTAAAATTATGTTATTCGATTACAGGCATTTCGTAAATAGTAAATGTTTTAAAAAAAAAGTTTAATAGGAACCTAGATAAATATTGTCTGTATTCGAATAACATAATTTTAAGTTGGTATTATGTTCGTATCGCGAATGATTTTGGTATTACGTTTGTATGGAGAAATGTTCGTTCACCGTCCCCTTAATTAGTTGGCTAAACATGTGTATATAAGTGCGAGGATTGGCTATAGCGTTTGTAGCCGTAAAACGTTGTAACTCGTGACATACAACTATAAACATCGCCGTGGGAGGTTATTACAATGAAGTGTGAACTGATGTATTTATTACTTCTCTACTATTGGGTAGACCATTTCGCAATATTTTCGTAGACTATTTCCACGAATGATGAATGTGAAGTGAATCATAGGACATAATACACCACGCAACCTCGTAGACACTTCAACTCATGATTGAGTGCGAGTGTTCACTGCTCAGCCCATATAAACCCCGCATATTTATTTTTAATAGGTTGGTATACTGATATGGGTTTTTCACGATATATATGTTACAATTAGAACCTTTGTACTGAATATATGTGGGTATACTACCGACTTTATATTGTTGTACTTTGATTAAACTAATTATCCATTTGGAACAAAATGTAGAGCAGAAACTGTAATCATTAAAATCTCTAATTCTACTTAATTGTTGAATTGATTAAACAATTAAGTCAACATGAAACAGGCTCGCTAATATTATACTAATTAACGATACAACGTACGGCCTTATTTTGTATCGTTTGTAATTAGTATAATTATCATTTTGTTCAATATAATTTTGTTCAATCAATATAGTTAATTCATCACTACCTACATATTTTAAAAACAAAGTCCTCTGCCCCGTCTGTCTGTCGGTCTGTTCACGATAAACACAAAAACTACTGCACCGATTTTCATGCTGTTTACATCAATGCATAGAGTGGTTCTCGAGAAAGGTTTTAGTATATAATTAGTCAAATTTTTGACATCTACGCAGGCGAAGCCGCAGGTATCACCTAGTTCCAACTAGTTCGTTATAAAGAACAGCGAGAAGTCGATACATTAAACCAGGGTACCATAAGCCACGGTGCGTAACGCGCTACATATCTAGGTGAAAAAAACAACTTACAAAAGAAATCCAAGAAAATGTTATCACCCCGTCCCTAGGCTAGACGACAAGTCTAGAAAATGGAACGAGATAATATCTTTTAGGACTACTGCTTTCTTTATCCCACATAGGAGACCTACTAGCACAAATAAACAAGAACCTATTTCATAAAGACTCCGAAAATAAAGCCTTTTGGCAAACACGAAATTATGTCATGGCTGACTTGCTGGATATTTGCCAGCCGAAGCCTCCCCGGGAACTTCAGCAAGTCGGCTAACAGAAACTACATGATGATATACATAAAGATATTGAATTTTCGCGTAACTTCGGGGGCACCCACTACATTTATTTTTCCTGCCTAATATTTTTCAAATGGATAATAATTTAACATAATTTATGAGATTACAGAGCTGTATTATATGAATTAGTGTCGCCTTTCATCCACAAAATAGTGTATTAGCGCCTCCATCGCTTTTGCCGGATCAGCAAACTTTATAAAACGTCGTCGGTCGTAAAGATAAGCCAATCTTTCTCTTCGTACGTAGGTACTCGGTCTTGTCAATTTACTGTTTTTCTCTGGTCTTGTTTTCGGAGAAGAGAAGAAAGAAAAGAAGAGTAACGACGGGGAAGTGGATTAATTACATTTTCATACTTGACATATTGACGTTTTCCTTATTTACATGCATGTTATGTCTACTTACTTAAAAATATTAAGTACACTACGTTTACTACTGATATTTGAAATGTTACCTAATGACGGTATTTTATTTTTCTGAATGTCATATCTCGTGCGTCACACTATATGTCCTGGCTACTGCTTAACCGAGCAACCCTGTGAATGTCTTTGTCTTAAGTGTAAGACGTCCAGCTAGGGCGATGTTAATGAGGAGATAAAACAGCAGTATTTATGTTAATTAGCAGAATTATCCAAATTATCCTCGCTGTTTCCTTCTCCAGTAGTTGACGTAGTTAGCATAAGATAAATAATGGACTATCTAATGTATTGAGCACACATTTTCATTTGTCATGACGTTCAAAGTAGATACAATATACCTACGTTATTTGTACGTAATATGCAATATACCATGTAGATACAATCGTCCGTACTGTAAACCACGACGCGTTATGGGCCTACCACACGCTCAAGCTTTACCACACTCTTGGTTCACACTTCACAGTACATCGCGCTTATGGTTGGTAAAACTGTATACCATTACCAACCACACACGCGATGTACTGTGTGCACCGTGTAATCGCGCAGGTAAGACTGTGGTGAAGTGTGAGCTAGCGTGTGGTAGGCGCATTAGGAGAAAAGCCGCAATTCCAGAATTGCCAGTTAGGTATGATCAAGTTTGATTTACAACAGAACCTTAGATCTGCCAAAACTATGGGGCTTTGCATTTTACGGTTGTAATAAAAATACAGTCCTAAAATCATTCCTAAAATCGATATTGATAGTAGGTAAAATTCCGGGTTAATATTTGCTAGAACATGGGTAGAACAGATGCTTTGTTGTATTACCCATCAAAAGTTTTCCCACAGAAATGCAATAAGCTTTTGTGGTATAATTCCGATGCACTTAGGTAAATTAATTAATTCTGACATCAATGAGAGCACCGTTTGCGGAGCACTGAGATTCCAATAATATTATAATACCACGCATCCACGCGGGAAACGTTCAGAATATATGTCACACACAGCACCTCCATCTTGTACGAATAATTCTGTTTAGAGTTAACTAACTCTACATAGAATTATTCGTACAACGTACTCCTAATCCCCTGGGCTAAACTTTGAAGAGCATTTGTACGAATATTTAATTTAAATACATCTCGTACACTTCAAAGACAAGACTATTTTTAGCCTAAATTACAGTCTAATAATAAAAAAGACTACCTAGCTAGCTAGCTACAGACAAAAAACGGCCAATTGCGAGTTGGTCTTGCGGATTACGGTTCCTTACCAAAGCCCCCATTATTTTTTTAAATATTTAGTAGTATAGTGGCAGCAGAAATACACATTCCGTGAAAATTTCAAATGTACCTATTGCGGATCATAAGATACTGCCCGCGACAGACAGACGGACGGACGGAGGGACAACAGAAGATTACTACATAATAGGGTTCCGTTGGTTACCCTTCGGGTACGCAACTATAAAAAGGTGAAAGTATATTTGACTAAGGGAATTCGATGTAGTTTTTTTTTTTCGTTCGATGGCCTTTCTATGTAAGAAAGAAGAAATAAGAATTAGTCTCGTACAGGATAAATAAAAATGTTAAAATTATTAATAAAACAAATTAAATTGGTCCTATAAAAGGTCAAAAGCTATCTCAGCATGGTACTGTAACTTAAAAAAAGTCACAGCGCTGTGCAAAAGGTTATGTAATACTTAGTGAAAAAAAAAGCAAGTAATAACAAGTATAGTTTGGAAGAGACAGACCAAAGAAAAGAAGGATAGATTGTGAGCGGAATAATATTAAAAAAATATAAATAGTGATTGATACCGTGACACTAACGGAACCGGGCTGAATAAGGGAAAGCATTTGAGACGACCGGACCCTAAATTCGGGTTCCACACCTCAGTCACCCAAAAACTGAACCCTTTTAGGGCCACTGTTGTCCGTTTGTCAAGACCCTTTGTCTCAGAAACGCTTGGAGGTATCAACCTAAAATTAATATGAAATACTCAGATCTGCTACCCCTTGGAGCAGTGAAAAAAACAAACTTTTATAAGTCAACGCGATCAAAAGATATGACCGATTCACAGGGGAATCAAAACCTACAGGATACTTCCCGTTGACCTAGAATCATGAAATTTGACAATTCTGATAACCCTACATATGTCATTTAATATCAAATACCAACATGGTTATACGGAGTCTTCGGTGTGCACTCGCACTTATCCGGTTAATTTTACAAAAATGTCTACTTTTGTGACAGCAATGTTTGCCTGTAAAATAAGGTTAGGTACGTAAACTTACGTAGAACGTATAAAGGTTGCAAACCCGAGACCCTTTTAACAACTTACTAGCAAAACTGCATCTTTCAACAATATTGTTGGAAACTCTAGTTATTCAAGGCAGTTCGTATTGTAGCTGTACAGTACAGTGTACTCAGCTAAGTGTTTACTAATGAAACTAATCAATATTAGATAGCAAGCCGGCAGCGACGTAAGACGTTGGATCAATATTGGTTTACGTTATATTCATGTAGGTAAGTTGCACGGCGTACCGCGTGTGTCACGGGATCCCGAGCTTTTTCACGTAGACAAATGTTATTGACTGTAATGCCTGTGCTGTTATTTTCACTAAAGGAGCATTTATTGTTCGTAGGCTAGATTTCACCGGTTATAACAGTTGTGGTTGTAATTTTCGGAATAATCCCGTTCATTCTTAAACAGATTTAAATATTGGGAATCACTACGAAAACATAACAAAAAATCTTGCTAGGTGCTAACTTGCGTTAATACATTTTCCTATACAGGTTGGAAGGGACACAAACGGTTGTAACGTATTTAGTAGGTACCTACGTACCTACCTAATTCTGAACCCAAGGAAATTTTTCAAGGGTAATTGATAATTTAAAGAAAAACCGCTGTTTCCTGCAAAAGTACAATACTTACAGTCAGAAAGTATGGAACAGCTGTTTTTTAAATTTTCTATGTGGGGAGTTATTTCAGTATGATGTACTGACAATGTGGTAGCCGTTTGTGCGTCGGTGTCTCTTCCACCTTATAGATAGGGTGATCACATTTACATCTATAGATGTAAATGTCCCTCATCCGCCCGCATCTATAGAGGGTAAAAAAGCGATCTAATGATTTCCCCTCCTTTCCGAACGTGCTTTCCCGACTGACTGGCATAATATAGGAATCCTGCTTTATCACGCGCAGAGCAGCTTCCATTACTACTAAATGCACAAGAACATCATAATTTGAGATAGCTACCGCAGCGATATCGTAAATTATTCTGGCGTTTAACATTTATTTATGCCAGGATCTTGATAACTGCATGTTTTTTGCAAGTCGTACAAGATGAAAAATGCGTTGCTGTAATCATTAGTGATTTTGTCTTTGATCTCCTCAAGTGTAAGTGTATTTTAGTTGATATTGTATCATAGACTAACCGCCTCGTTAATCTAGTGGTCGCAAGCGTGACTGCTGTGCATGAGGTACGAGGTTCGATTCCTAGGTCGGCCAAACTATTATTGGGTTTGTCAGTAACAGCCAGTGCAGCCACAACCGCTGTAATTGTGCACGATTGATAGCAATAGCAGCCAGTTATTACACTGGCGAAATACGTGTGTAGTGATAGGTACACACCTGCCTAACCCTTTGGGGATTATAAGCGTGATATGATGTTATCTGTATACGGTAAAGTTGACTGGCTGAGGATCAACGCACAGGCCAAACCCTTAGGGCTAGAAGCTTAAAATTTAGCACACGTATTCCTCTTTTGAGGCAGGCATCTACAAAGGAAGGATTTTTCAAAATTCAGCCCCCAAAGGGGTGAAATAGGGGATGAAAGTTAGTTTGGAAAATTCTGAAGTTTACGAAGAAGCGGGCAAAAGCCAGTTTTATTACATAATGTCAGCTAAATAGACTTAGATGCACTTGAGAAGTCCGCCAGCCATTGGCTATTTCAGGCAGCGATTACTTTTATTAAAAACTTACATAAATAAAACAATTAATTTCGTACGCTTAGTACCATGGTACTCTTGTAAAACGGTATTTTTGTAAAGCCTTTAATCGGTTTCTCACTTCCCTCTACCGAAACTGAATCGTAATTCAATAGAGCCGGTAAATCCATTAAATGGTAGAACACACTACCTTATCAAAACTATACATTAATTTATGTACCTACCTAGTAGAAATGAATATTACATAAACATTCTACGTGTAGGTACACAGAGTGAGAAAAAACATAAGTTATGCAAGTAACAGTTCAAACAATTTGCAAACCGGGTAAAAACTGCCCGCACACTGTGGCGAATAGTTTCCTTCTTATGTTAATTATCTTCAGTAGTTCAGTGCCTACGATTTACCCTTCCATCGCAATATTGTAGCTCGGTTTAACTTTACACAATGATAAACAAATGCCACACCTAATTAAATCTATTCAAATAAATACAATTGAAGTGTCTGTTTGTAATTTCAAAATAACAGCTTTTAACTGAATGATAATCTGACTAACTGAATAATAATGATCTTTTCAAATATGTAAATAAAATTGAGATGTCTAAACGTCTACTTATAAAATAAAAATATAAACAAATTAAGTACCCATGTCGTACGTCTGCTGTAGAGCTCCATTTTGCCACAGTAACATATATAATTATATGAACATAGCAAGTTTCTACCTATTAATACAAGATTTATTAGTAGGTACAAATACTTTTTACAGTCAATGTGGTTCTCACGTCTGGGGACATATTACACACTATCATAATTATAGAATGTTACTATCATAAACAGCACGTGTAAATAATATGAATCGCTCTTGGCAATACTCCACAGGGACGCATTTTTTATACATCATAGATTAACAAAATTGTAGCATTTTGTCCTTTGATCTACAATTCTAAGATTGGTTCAGTAAATACTGTAGTCTATTTAGAATTGAAGTAGATAGACTTTTAGACATGTACCTAGACTTCTAGGCAAACAACTGGCATTTTATAGAACTGTTAAAATATATAACTGTTTCATAAAAATCATTATAAGTGTTTCCCAAAGATATCTAACACTCGAATCATCATCAGCCTAGCCTTTTCCCAAAGCTGGGGGGTTGAGTCGGATTCCAGTCTAACCGGAAACAGCTGAGTACCAGTACTTTAGATGGAGCGACTGCCTATCTGAGCTCCACAACCCAACATACTTCGACTTCTGATCACTCGTAACGACTGTCAAAGATCTACAAATGAGAGCCGAGACCAACGGCCTAACGTGCTTTCCAAGGCATGGACGAAACTCGGTATGTGATGGTAGTCACCTATCACGGACCAACTTCAGCAAGGACGGCTTAACCGAGAAAGTCGACCTGTAGACCCGTGGGGTGACTATAATAGTTCCAGAGAGTCAAAAACGAAGATATACCTAAATTAAGTACCATTACTTTCACATTAATTAAATTCTAATCATTCAATTATAGGTGCCTATAGTCCCTAACTTAATAATCCGTGTTATAGTGTAGTTTATAACGTTATTAAGCATATAATAGGCCGTGCACGCAACCGCCGTGCAAACAATGGGAGTGAATGGGAGCTTCGGTGAGCCGAAGGTATTTATTCAAAGGAGTTTGTTGATCGAGCGAACATTTACTAACTAATCGTGGCTTCTACTCGGCCGACGATAAATACCTAATAGTTCCGAGTAACGAATAACGAGGTACAAGTAGTAGAAAAATTACTTATCAACAACAGCTCTATATACGATTCTCTACTTAATTCAAATAAAATGTGGAAAAATAAGCGAGTAAGTCCAATCGCAATTTTCATACCTTAATTCATAAACTCTTGTTATTTACTTTAAATTATATTTAAAACTGTATCAAAACTATTACTAAAAAACTTTTATAGAGAAATGCAAAACTGCAATAAATCATCAAATGATGATGTTGATTATCATCCAAAAATATGTTTTTATCAAAAAGCTCTAAGTAAGCTTTTATGCCATAAAGAGAAACTCCCTAGGTACTACTACTTCGTTAAGATTTTATAATTATAATCATATTTCCTCGTAACGTTTAAAGAAACGTAACGTACTTTCCTATAAGTACCTATATTTATCTAGACTTTCTATTTTACTTTATTTATTACGAGATTAAATTAAACAAATGCCAGCTCTCGACTCACATAATAATAATAAAATGCGGAGCTTCACAAAAGCTTTCAATTTGGCAAACGTTGGGAAACTGTTTAAAAGTTCGCATCACAAAAACCTACGAAAAAAACTGAAACATAACATAATACTATTAGTATTAAATATCTGATGGTTTATTTGCCAAATATCTACGAAATAACAATTACATCCTTGTAACTTCCGAATCCTTTACAAAACATCGGATGTGAATGAATCGTCATTGTTTTCAGTGTGCCATTACAAAGTAACACACATTTTTTTTCTCAAAATATCTCTAGAAACTAGCAGAAAATAAAATTGTCCCACCTAGCTATTGCTAACCGTTGTTGCCGAATGTCAAACTTGCGAAAATGGGTCACCGGATGGAATAGATGCCATGCAATGTACTGGTACAACAATCGATGCAGTTTCACCTTTATGTTTCTATTATATACGAATACGTCGCCAGAATCTGCTAACGGGATTTGTGAATGCGATTATTTTTGTTTCAGTATCATTCGTAATTCATGCTCACAATCTTATCTAGGAAATTGTTCAATAATAAACATTCAGCGGCGTTTAAACACTTTTGAAACATTACATATCCATTATCGAATAACAGTTCCCATTCATTACGATCACTTGAAATATTAATGATGAATGAAAGTGAAATGTTTACCTGCCGTTGTGACCTTGAGATGTAAGAGACAATGAAGAGCGTAGTGTCCGCTATCGATCCTGAAGCCACGTCTGCCAGCCAAGAGTTGAATCACCAGCACTGATGAGGCCAGGATTACGTGAAGGTGTCACAATTGCACAACAAGGGTTTAACACACTAGTGGTTGGGAAATAACGCCGGGTGGGATCACGAGTGGGGTGACGTGACGAGGGAGTTCACAGAGATGTCAGGGTTCGCGCGACAGGTTCGCGAGTGATGATATCGGTGCGGCAGGTCGCGGGCTCGGGAGCGCGTGGCGCTGAGCGTGCGGGGGCGCGGGCGTCGGGCGTCGAGCGCGGACTGGCCGAGCGTCGAGCCGAGTGTTCGGCCGACTCGGCGACGCGCGCTGCCGCTATTTGCGCCCACTGCGCCCGCTTGCCGCCCGCCCCGCCCGCCCAGAGCTTTCTCTGCGCAGCGCAACAACAAACATTTCTTTATTCCACCTGTAACTGTTTTCGATTGCTTGCTTAAAAACATAATGATAAAGCATTTATTCTGCAACGTGTGTTGTGTGTGACATCATACGTGGATACCTCCCATTTATATTTCTAGGGCGCAAATTCTGCTTCCTGAATTTTGAATGTTAAAAGAGCTTTAAATACCTGAGAATGATAAGCAACCTGTGGTCGTTTATATTTATCAACAAAATCGTGCTAATCAATAACGAGTGCTAAAGTAAAGCTTGGTTTTATAATTAGAATAGGTATTTTGAAAAGAGGGACTCGCAGAATTAAAATAGCTAATTAAATTTTACATAAATCTACATCTTAAAACTTTTTCCTCGGTCATTCTGTTCCAGTTTTTACCCACGACGGAACGGAGACTGTGCGTTATGCGTTTTGGGTGAGAGGTTGTTAGTTTGTGTGTTTGTGCAAATACATGTTGCCATTTTTCTCCAAAACTACTAGTCCGATTTTGATGCAGTTTTCAGTTATGGGTTCGGGTTTGATTGGTGCATGTTCTTAGATAGGTGTTACGGTGACAACTCACCAGGGGGCGCTGCAGCAAACATTTTTTGTGCAAATCAAAGTTGCCATTTTTCTCCAAAACTAAAAGTCCGATTTTGATGCAGTTTTCAGTTATGGGTTCGGGTTTGATTGGTGCATGTTCTTAGATAGGTGTTACGGTGACAACTCACCAGGGGGCGCTGCAGCAAACATTTTTTGTGCAAATCAAAGTTGCCATTTTTCTCCAAAACTACAAGTCCGATTTTGATTCAGTTGTCAGTTACGGGTTTAGGTTTGATTGGTGCATGTTCTTAGGTAAAAAAATAAAAGTAAAAAGTTTAAAATAAAAAAAACCCAAGAATGTCCGTCGGGAGCTGAACATTGCAAAACTAGTTCATTTAATGGCAGCCCCCGACGGACATTCTTGGGATTTTTAAGGCGGGTGTTTTATGTTATTTTATCCTTTTTTCAATTATTTTTTAACCGTCGTGGGTTTTTTCAAAATTTTTAATTTTGCTTTTTTTTACAATAGGATTTAGCTTCTTTACTTTAGCTCTTGAATTAATAATTAGGAATAGGTATACCTACCTACCTGTTTTATATAGGATTTTAATCCTTGAATTAATATTTAGGAATATAACATAACAACGTAACTAATTGAACTGATCATTGCAGACTGTACAAATAGTCAAATATATATAATTTTCTATTAATAAGTACGGAGAGAACGTAAACTTCACCGTTAAATTTGATTTCTGATAACTGTACTTGGAACATAATCATGTACCTAACCTACTTAAGTGTCAAAATTATTGTTTAAAGCCTTCTTCTAATGTTCACTCTGTTATTCGATAACTCAAGGTAATTCCTTTCCTATGCATAGCGATGTACATAGGTAATCATATTATCCCTAATTACACGACACTGCATGATTCATTATCAGTAATTTAGTTTCATACGTATCAGTCATTTATTACTGTGTCAGTGTGTGTGCTTACAATAACAGCGGCAGTGACAGTGAACCATTTGACAACTTTAACAAACAAAACATAACTTCTTTTACAAAGAGTATTTAGTCATTCAAAGTACTATCTATGAGTAGGTTTGTACTTCTTTTTAGTAAAAAGTAAGATAGGTACTTACTCTAGCCCGTCGGGGCTGCGGGTTGTTCGAAAGAGATACCGCGGCTTACGTTCGCTTCATTTGATGATTGGCCACACCACAAAAAAAAAAGATCTTGCTCTAAGAATACGCCATCAAGTTATCGAACTTTGCGTAATTGCACTTTTGATTACTTACGTGGGTCACCAGTTCACGACGCTTTGTTACGAAATCAAGGCTGCCTGGCCACTGAAGCGGAGCGGAGAAACTGAGAAATATTAACCAATAGGATTGCATACTGGAACAGGAGGTAGATTTAATGCAATCCTATTAGTCAACGTGTCACGTGTATCAAATGACTTTTTTCAATACACTTTTGAAGAAATTCTAATAAAGATATATCAATTATTTTATTGTCATCAATTTTTAGGGGACCATGATTTAAATTGCTTTTTTTCCGCGGTTTGGTATCGCCAGGTTGAAGAAGAAGCAAAGGTATGAAGCCGATAAACAGCCTCACAGAAAAAATATAAAATTCAAATACCTATTTTCTAATTTTCTGAACACACATAAATTTTAATGTTTACTTGTTCATAAAAGTAAATAATTGTTTAAAATAATCATATTTATTTAAAGTTCTCTTTTTACGAACTAAATTTAATAAAATACAATAAAATAATGTGTACTTACGCGGCCACATAGGTACATATTATAGCGCAATATGTACCTACATGGGGCACAGAGGATATAAAACTACGTTCTAGGTGTACCTGCTACGGCTACGCGGGCTACACCGTAGCCTAGAGGTACATGCTACGGCTACGCGGGCTACACCGTAGCCTAGAGGTACATGCTACGGCTACGCGGGCTACACCGTAGCCTAGAGGTACATGCTACGGCTACGCAGGCTACGCCGTAGCCTAGAGGTACATGCTACGGCTACGCGGGCTACGCCGTAGCCTAGAGGTACATGCTACGGCTACGCGGGCTACGCCGTAGCCTAGAGGTACATGCTACGGCTACGCGGGCTACGCCGTAGCCTAGAGGTACATGCTACGGCTACGCGGGCTACACCGTAGCCTAGAGGTACATGCTACGGCTACGCCGTAGCCTAGAGGTACATGCTACGGCTACGCGAGCTACACCGTAGCCTAGGGGTACCTCTACGCCTACGCCGTAGTCCCATTCTTAACAAAAATGTGCGAGCGCGAGCGTGTTGAACCTAGCCTCAACCGTAACGGGCCGACGCGCGACAATTTCATGAAATGTATTTGTGGTATTACGGGACGCGAATCTTATTTTAATAAACAATTTTTATCAAATTTACCCAATTTAAAAATGCCTTAAATAAAGAGGGGTCAGTACCAATTTAAAATTTTATATTAATAATAGTACCTACCTAAGTTTACCCTACGGTCTCAACCTAACATGTTTTGTACCTACGCCATTCTAAAATGGCAAAACTTCTAACAACTTTCATTTAATCTATACGTATGTACCAAATAATGAAGTAAACTTTATGCCACATACTTGAACTACATATTTCATGTTTTAACATAACAGCACTTGCAGTAAACGCGCTCTGATGCTGTCAGTAGGTATTTTATATAATTATATAAGGATATTACAACTCCATATTTTGTAAATAATTTTAATTGGTACTACTGTTTACCATAAGATTTTAGCAGTTGCTACTAAAAGAATTTGGTTTATGGCGCTTTGCACATGGAGCAACTATTGCAGCAACTGGCAACTGGCAACTAGCTGTTTACATATATTTCAATTGAACTGCGCACACATAGCAACTCGAGTTTCGAGTTCTGGCAATCGCCAACAGTTTTCAGTTGCTGCTATCGATGACTAAGTTAGTTACTAATTGCCGCAACTAGCAACTGTTAATATAATATTATACCGATTTTTAAAGTTAACGTAGACGGCGACGACGTAATAAAATTATAGCAATTGCTGCTTCTTCGATATTCGTCGTCACACTGAACGCTGTTCGCTGCGTAGATTGAGCAACTCGGTTATGAAAGTTGCTCACAGATTGCTATAAAATTGCTGCAACCGTAAACGTTGTAGCAACTATCAACTAGTTACAGGAAACTTTTAAAGTTGCTTAAGTTGCCTCAACTACTAAAAAGCCTGAGTCCTTCTCTTTGGATTTATTCCACGACTGACAAATGACTAGTTTACTTTTATAATTTGCGTTTGTGCATTGCGCAATTCGAAAAGGAATGAAACAAGGCGATCCGTTATTCCCGAAACTCTTCACTGCGACGTTTGAAGAAATTTTCCAAAAGTTCGGTACACCCTGGGCGGGACAAGGGCATTGTCGCTGGGGAAAAAATATTAAATAATCTTCGATTCGCCGACGACATTATCCTTTTCTCGTCTTCAGCGACTGAGCTGGCCGTCAAGCTCGAACAACTGAGCCTCGCCAGCCTCGAGGTCGGACTCAAAATGAACATGACCAAAACAAAGTTTATGACGAACAGCACGAAACCCAAAGTGGACATAGGGGGTGTGGAGATTGAGTATGTCAATGAGTATGTATACGTCGGCCAAATAGTCTCCTTCCAGGCGAGGCAAGATAAAGAAGTCGCTCGGCGCACCGATAACGCTTGGAGAAGCTATTGGTTGATGAAGCACATCATGAAAGGAACACTTCCACTTTCTCTCAAAAGGAAACTCTTGGACACCTGCATACTTCCCATGTTTTTTTTTTTTGGTGGGTTGTAAATCATCAAATACCCCTCCCCCCCCCCCCGCCCCCGCTCTTGCAGAGCGGAAGGGAGTGTCAGACTTCTACTGACTAAATAACCACCCATGTTCCTTCCTCGCCCTTGCGCCGAGGCCACGTTATCTCTTTCGATAATCCGCAGCCCCAACGGGATCCTTCCCATCCTCACCTATGGATCACAAACGTGGTACGCACTAAAGAAGCGTCAGAAGTCCGTCCGGGGTCTGCCAGCAAGCTTTGGACCAAAGCATACTAAGAGTCAAAATGTATGACCGAGGGAATAGTATACTTCGATCCATGACCCAAATCGTTTGCAGCACAGCCGCCAAATTGAAGTGAAACTGAGCAGGCCACATCCACCGTATGTCGCAGCAAAATTGGGCCAAAGTGGCTTCAGATTGGGTTCAGAACAACAGAACCAGGCGACGTGGTAGACCCAGAAGGAGATAGCATGACGAGCTGGACTCTTTTCAAAAGGATTGGGCCCAAATTGCCTTAGACCAGGGATGCACAGACCTATAAATTGAGACCAAGGGCCACTTGGGCAAATGATGAACTAATGGCGGGCCACCAGCACAAACTAAAAATATAAAAAATTACAAAATGTTTAAAAATTACACTTCGTTTCAACAATTCATAGACATAGAGATGGTTTTTTTTTACGAAATATGCATGGAGCTTCAGACAAGAGGGCACTAAAATGCAAGAGCGAGCGAAGCAAGCTCGACAATTTTTGGCCTTCACCTAGGAAAGGTGATTTTATTTTATTTTCATTTTATTATTAAAAAATGCATATATAGCTTACTTTTACCAGTAACGTATTCAAGAATAGGGGATCGGACTGGGTCAAAATAATATGATTCTGTTTAGTCCGTAAGTTAGATTATCGAAAAATATTGAATACGTGTTTTTTGTTTTATCAAATCAATAAAAAATGACGAAGATAAAACGCGTCAAAGATCTTGGAGTGGGGCTTGAAACGTCACTTGTGTCGTCAAAATGTACTATCATATGACGTCACACGAGTTTTCGAAGCACAGTATCGTCTTCATTTTAAGTTTACGTGAAAAAAGAAAAAATACGTGTACAATAATTTTTGGAAATCTACCTGACGGACTAATTAGTTTTTTTTTGTTCGATCCCCTATTGGGCGTAGCGTGCTAGAAATTTTTAGTGGCATGTGGCAGACCGAAATATTTACGTAGGACTAGTTCGAAAAGACGCCCCAGGGCAGCGGCTTAAAGTAAGGAAAATATACCACTGCTTGGTTGTCCTTTATTTTTACAACATAGTCCCGATTACAAGTCATTGTATGATTTGATTGATGATTTGATAACCATGACTTGATCTGCAAGGCCTGCTAAAAACGCCAAATCACACAACCGATCAGGATTTTTGAGTTGCACGAACATTTCTGAGTACCTACGCATCATGCACGAACCCAGCCGGTCCCAGCCCAAGCGAGCCCGCTTAGTAACGCGCTTGATTCAAATTACCTAATATTTTTTGTAAACCCCAGCTATATTTTCCTACAAATGCACGTGGGAATATTTTTGCTGGCGGGCCACTGACATATGACCGGCGGTCTTTGCATCCCGTGCCTTAGACAGAGTCAAATAGAAAGAAGGAAGGGAAGCCTTTGCCCTGCCGCATGCCGTGGACACATCAGGCTCATAAATAATAATAATTAGACAGTTCAAAAACACGTAGACAAAAACATATGGTTTGACGTAATGAATTGAAAGTTTTGTTTTCATGCAAGGAAACACTGAACTAAGCTTATAAAAATTGTTTTGTTGGGGACATACCTACCCAGCTTATTCTCACATTTGTTTGACAAATTGACAACTCCACAAATTGTCTAATAAAATCTACTATTGTAGTAGATTTTATTAGACTGACGGAAATCTACTACAATAGTAGAAGTCTACTAAAAATGGTTACACAGTGCTTCAGAGAGTAGGTTCTTTCCTTAAATTTCGGTCATATATCTAAGGAGTAATCACTCATAAGATTAGTTATTCCACTGAAGGTTAGATTCTGGGCAGAAATCTATTTTCTTGAACTATTAAGTGGCCTGGCTGGCTACTATTTTATGCCTCGTCGCTGCTTATTGTGAATTGGCAGCACTGGTTATGGTTCAGTTCAACTTTCAACTGTCAACTGTCAATGTCAAATCAATCATCAAGTTCGCTCGCGACTCGCTAAAAACGTTGTTTTCTTTGTAATCGATTTATATAGATGAGAATGTGATGTAGTGTTCTCCTGATACCTTTTTGTTATACTTTTAACGTAACTTATTATATTAAGCGTATCAAAATGGCTAAATGGAAATTAACTCGCATCGACTATGGGCCAGAAGAATACACGCTTTCGGAGGGCGAAAAAGTAACCGTCGGCAGGGGAATGAACAACGTTATAACGCTTTCAAGCGTAGTTATATCCAGGAATCATTGTGTAATAGACGTACAAAACAATAAAGCACTCATCACAGACTTACAGGTATATTTCACATACTTTTACACAAACATACATTATTTCCGAGAGGCAGGTATTTTAAATAAGTTGATCGATTTTGAGTCTAGTAAACAATATATAGGTAACAACTGACAATTATAATAATACTTGAAGAGCTTTTAAAAGAGCCTTAGCCCTCTGTCTCCTTGAACCTTATAACCACAACCTTGAAATACTTAAATTCAAGTTATCATAATAACAACTTTTTCTTTTTATGTTTCCAACAGTCTGTTTACATTCTGTTGCTTCTACTGTGTCATTCATAATGTATTTATTTTTGGATATCTATTGATTTATGGTGATGTAATTGGCAGCAATTAGATAGAGAGACATAATTCAAGGCAGTATGGACAGGCCCTGTCAGCTACAAAGATAATTTTTACTAAATTTTCGTCCAATGGCTTACAACCTAAGCTTTATTTTATATTTACAAATAATATATGCCTTGATTATAACTATAAATGTTTGTTTTTAGAGTTCTAATGGAGTGTATGTTGGCTCCGACAAGATACCACCAAATGAACCATATGAGATACAAGATTCAGACATCATTGGATTAGGTTGGACAATGGGAGCACCACTTGCCAACATAAAAGACTGTGAAAAATATGTTTTTACATTCATCAAAGAAAAATATGCAAAAATAACAAGTAAAATAAGATTTCAAAATGAAAATGAAATGGATGAAATAGAATCAAGAATTGCCGAATTAGATAGATTAGTAAAGAAGGAAAAATATACAAATACAAAGGAAAGTAACAAGTCACCTGTGATTAGCAATAACATACCTCCTAAACGAAAATTAGATGATAACTACATTCAAAGTCTTTTAAAAAAAGAACCTAAAAGTGATGATGATGATCGTGGTAATGAAATTGTAAGTATAGTTATATCTGACAGTGATAATGATCCTCATGGCAAACCTGAAACTAGTGCAAAAAAACCAAAACTGGAACCAATATGTGAAGACGAACCAAAACAAATGCTTAAAGATACTGAAATAAAGATTGAAAAAGATTTGTTAGAGTTGGAGGCTTTTAATGTAAAACAAGAGTATCTAGGATATGATGAACCAATACAGATTGATAGCGATAGTGATAGTGAATCTGAGCAATGGCTCTTAAGACTATCCCAAAGTTCACCTGGGAAACCTTTTTTGAAAATTCCTAGAACACCCAAAAAAGAAGTCCTACAAGAAGACTCCTACAGTCAGCTGGATGATTTTATTTGTTCAAGTGAAGATGATGAAGATTTTGTTGATGATCCTATAAAATTAACTAATCTGCAACATGAAGTACCTGTTCATAGTACTGGAACTGCACCACAAAACAAAGAACAACTACCAGTTGAGGATTCTGATGACCACTTTGAAGATATCCAGGTCAACCAGCCTACAGCTGAAATAGATACACGAACAGATGAAGTTGATGGATACAATGTTGAAGAAATATTAAAAGAAGTAGATAGTCTTATAAGATCACCTACAAATGAGTCAAAAAAGAAGATTCAATCTGTAGAACCTGTTCCTTTGAAGCCGGCCCAGGTCATAGACCCAGATCCATTGAAGAAGACACAAATAACTGAATCTGATATGCAAAAGAAGGCACAAATGATACGCCCTATGACTCTCTTACCAAAGCTTAAAATAACCAATCGTGATAAGGAAAGTAAGTTCTAAAATTATAACATTTCTTTTTTTTTTGTATGCCTGGCTGTTTCTAATGGCAAGGGTATAGTATTATCTCAATGAAGGAAATTCGAATATAAGAATCATATATCATTTAATAACTTTTTTATGTTTTCTTTTTTCAGTAAAACCCAAGAGCTCTTCACACAAGCATAGTAAAGATAAATCATCATCAAAACAACAATTTCCTAGCTCTTTAAAAGAAGAGCGTAAAAAGAAGCTTAGGGAGTTAGCTCGCAAGGAAAAGGAAGAATTAAAACAAAGTACAGATCCTTCAGAAGGAAGCAAACCAGTATCAACAAATGTGAAGGTTACCACTTCAAACCGAGGAGCCTTTTTGACTGAATTTGAACAAGCAGTAGTCAGTGCAGTGAAAAGAATTGAACACACACGTAAAAGTAAGGATAATGTTGCAGAGACTTCACCAAAACCAAAAGAAATAAGAAATAGGGATATTACTGAAGACCTTGAAAACAAAAGCAAAGAACCAGAAAAATCAAACAAGGATAAAAGTAAAGATTCCAAGTTAAACAGAACTAAAGATCATAGCAGAACAGAGCAAAAATCAGAGAAAACTACAACAAAGTCCTCAGGGAAAGAAACAAGAGTGCCCCTCAAGAGTTTAAAACCATTGCGAGATGGGGAAGATACTTATTCTGGAAAACCTGTATCTAAAGTGGGTCCAATGCAGACTGGTAAACCAAAAAAGAAGGTGCGTTTCTCAGAAAACGCACCCCATGTATTAGAATTTGAAATTGAACCTGGCAATAAAATGAAGAAGACTAGTTCAGTTAAAACAACATTAGTAGATGTCCGTCAGGCTCCTGTGTTTTCATTAGAAAAAATAACGCTAATGAAAATTCTTCGCTGGAATCCTCAGTGGTTGAATGAGCAGTTGAATTTCGCTGAGCCTCCTCCCATTTTGGGCCACAATAACACACCTATGTCGGTTTTCCACTCATTTGTGAATCACAATCAATATGTGCAGTAAGTAGCTTTTAATATAAAGTAGCTGTAAATGATTTTTTCCAAGTCTTGTGGTTTGTGGTAACAACATACCTTTTGGCACCATATTAGCGAATCATATTATGTTACAGAAAAATATTTATGAGTAATTAGTAGTGTACCAAGAATTTGTATGACAAAAATTATGAATTATCAGTAAATGGGGAATGGGTCAAGGAATGAGTCATGCATGTGATGATGATGAAACTTATAATTATTACCAAATAAATTGAGGTTTATATGTTTGTACTAGTATGTTTGTATATTTCAGGTTGATTGGTGATTTACTTCTAATGGAGATTTGGGAATGCTTAACAATAGCATACATGAAGCTTCGCAACCAAAACAATGGATTAGAAATGAGAGTGGAGTCATTGCCACCTATACCTCCACATGAACGATGCTTGGAGCTATTCAGTCTTAGTGTTAATAGTAAGTTTTATTTTTCTAATAGCCTATACTCTATCACTGCAGGGCAAATTAAATAATAAGTAATCTTTTCACAATTAAAAGTTAGCAGTGGGTAGATCGTGTGAATTCCGCCAAAATCGATAGTTTGGGTTATTCTATAAAAAAGTGTGTCTCTTCTCTCTCTTGGCTTTCTCCAGACGATCAAACCAGTAAATTTTTCACGTCAGTGTGAATGGCCAAATCCGAAATTATGAATAACGAAAATACTCGAAAGGTGTCGAGCCCGAGTTTAAGGCCCGTAATCCACCAAAGCGGAGACAAGCAGAGCGGAGAGGAGATTTGCCAAATTCGACCAATCACAGGAAGGGCGAAAGACCAGATGTAAATTTTAATTAATGTGATTGGCTGATTTCCGCACATCTCCTCTCCGCTCTGCTCGTCTCCGCTTTGTTGGATTACGGGCCTAATGAAAATGAAAACTGCATCAATGGATTTTTTGAAAAAATAAACACTGTATTATTACACCATTAGATAAAACTCTGCAAAGTAATGACATACGGCAACCTGAAACTGTAGAGACAATAAACTAATGGAAAAAAAAATAAAAAACAAACACATCCATCATTAACACTAATGACATATATCTCTGCTCTCTGTTGGCTTTCCGTAGATAGATAGCTGCCGAGATCGAAATTCGCAGGGCTAATATTATTACTTTTAAATTAATACGTAATCTGCACGTCCGCCGACGCGTGGAAAATTCTACTTTCCAATGGCTCATAAACTCATACACACTAGAAGAGATAACAGGGTTACAGTGACGCATGTTCTCCCGATATGCTACTGAATAGGTTACTTACTTGTTCCAAACAAGTCAGTAATTGGTGCAACCCAAAGTTACTAGAAAGATTGTTCTAAAGTAGCCATTGTGATTGTAACTATTTGAATGGGGGGTTGCACACCATGCCAACTAAGGATTCCAATTTGGATCGATCTCTAGATCAAACCGAATGATGCACAAGCGTTCTAAAGCCCTGTTTCACTAGAAATTGTAAGACCTTTAACGCAGTACGGTCTAGCCGTAATGCAGTGGTTGCCGAACCAGTGTACCGTAGTGCGACTAGCCGTATACTACTACACACGACTAGCCTCGTTTCTTTCACGGCCTGCTAGAATCATAGGCACCAGCAGCAGGGTGCAAGGGAGAGCACTTGCAACCCCCGGATAAATACATAGAAGAGATGAGTTTATTTTTTCATTGTGTTACTCTAAGAATAAAAACTTAAAGAGTCTAGACTCTAGGTTGCTGTCCAAAGATAACTGCCTTATCAATAAAGTTAGTGCCTTCCTATGAAGGCCGAACCGATGAACCGGTGTATCCTAGGCAGTGGCAAACATTTTCGAGCGTATCGCTCACTCGTGTTGCTCTTATTCTACTTTCTGTTTGTATGAACAATAAAAAACTTTTTTGCAAAAAAAAAACAACCGACTTCAAAAACACCAAAAAGTGAAAAATAAACTTCAGAAGAAAAATCAGCTTCTGAAGTCGGTGACATTTGTTTGTTTCATTTAGTTTTTTTTTTGCCACCGACTTCAGAAGCTGATTTTTCTTCTGAAGTTTATTTTTCACTTTTTGGTGTTTTTGAAGTCGGTTGTTTTTTTTTGCAAAAAAGTTTTTTATTTTTTCATTTTTAGTTTTAACTAGCTTTTGCCCGCGACTTCGTTCGCGTGGAATAGTGACTTCCGGCAGATTTTTGGTTTATCTCGCGAAAAAAAAACTATCCTATGTCCTTTCTCAAGTTCCAAACTATGTCTGTACCAAATTTCACACAAATCGGTTCAGTAGTTTAGGCGTGAAGCAAAGACAGACAGACAGAGTTACTTTCGCATTTATAATATTAAGTTAGGATATCCTATAGAAATATTTATTATACATTTAACATTCGACTAAGAAACCAAAAAACACGTAATACGTGCCTATGAAATTTGAGGGTTGCCCTCGAGTTCTCTGGGATTCCATCACCAGGTCCTGATTTCCATATCATAGTACCACCCTTAAAATATCTCCTTCACAATAAAAAAAGAATCATCAAAATTGGTTCATAAACGACGAAGTTATTCGCTAACACCCATAAACGAAAAATGATCATAAATTAAGAAAAATCTTCATAAAATGAAAAGTACTAGGCCAAACTATACTAAATTTTTATGGGACCAAATGGCAACTATTCCGCATCAGACTAAAAAAGAATCACGTAAATCGGTCATAAATCGCAGCGTAATCGGTGTACATACATAGAAAAAAAAAAAACATACCGATCGAATTGAGAACCTCCTCCTTTTTGGGAAGTCGGTTAAAAATAACCTAATAATCCGAGGATATCCTAATATATTTTAACGCGTTCAGACATTTTATACCCATATGCTTTCATTAAAAGGTAGAATTATCCTTATTTCTATAATAAAGGAAAAAAATCTGGCTTCCTCTGTCATCTGTGTCTCTGTCTCTGTCATATAGATGTATTTTTACATCAACAATTTATTTTACAGTTTCTGTTCCTGCGGCAGCTGCGAAAACTGTTCCGAGAGTAGGAGAAATACTACTCGTTGCTTTTGGACCAGAACAAGCCAGAACTCAGAGATTCTTCTTTGTACACAATGTGAGATGTCTACCATCACCTTCAAGTGAGTCTCATTGTATATTTCGTTCATTTACCAGACCATCGAAAATCTAGATTCACTTTTGAATTATCTGGAAAATACATTTACATTTCATAAATTGATAATGTTGTTAGAATAAGAATAAAATTACAATATTTATTGTTTTGTGAAACAATGGCGCAACGTTGACCTGAAATTGTCAAGGACATTTGCCCGATCCTTAAATGTTTCGCTACAAATACACATATTATTATCGTTGCTGATTCATCTGTATGCTTTTGTTCACCAACTGATTTGAATTGTAAATCGCTATGAGCCACTGTTGCTGCAGCTGCGACATTGTCTGGTTGCGATAAGACTGCTTACTCATCCTAGCATTAGAATTTGTTTGTAATTCCTTCACGTTTATGGTGTGCAATAAACTGTCCACTATAAATGGTTATCAATTTGCAGGTAACAGGCACGCATTCTACAGTGTATCTCTTCATGCTACATTTGCGGACAAACTGAAGTCGTTAAAGATAGGGGAATTGATGATAGGCATAAACTTGGCATACATCAATAAAGAATTACAGCTGTTCGAAGCTATGGAATATTTGGCGGGCTCCCCCCTTAGTGATGCGATACTGAGACCAGAACCTCATCACTTTATCAAGACTCAACAAAATCACACAATTAATTTAAGATCTCAGGTGTGTATGTTCAAGATGTCTTTAAAAAATGTGATAAAAATCTTACAATGTTGAAGGATTTTTGGAAAAGCTCAATTGAGTTCTATTCCAAAGCTTTTACTAGGGCTCTTGTCTCCGAAATATTGTAGTGTGTTGTCGAGTGTAAAACAAGTGTGAAATAAAAGAAGGGACATGCATATTTTTTTTAATTGCACCATCGTGTGTTGCAGTGGACAACGACTCTGAACGCGAGTCAGCTGACGGCTGTTAGCTCGTCAGTATCGGCTGCAATGAGCGACAGACCCTCCATACAGATGGTGCAAGGACCTCCTGGCACTGGTAAGCATTCCTAAAAGAGACAGTGCGCCGTTTTAAAAAACAATAAATCGCATTCAAAGCTCTAGTTTCAGGTTTTGACGCTAAATTCAGTATTTCTTAATGCCTTCCAAATGTAGAGGTGCATCCACTTAACGATTGATGAATGAACGACATCAACCACTCAGATTGATCCAGTGTTGTAGCAAGCTAACCATGGTCATCATCATCATTTCAGCCGAAAGACGTCCACTGCTGGACATAGGCCTCCCCTAAGTGTCGCCACATTGACCTATCCCGTGCGTCTCGCATCCAGCGGATCCCCGCAACTTTCACCAGGTCATCGGTCCACCTAGTGGGAGGCCTTCCAACGCAACGTCATCCAGTTCGCGGTCGCCACTCCAAAACTTTCCGGCCCCATCGGCCTTCCGTTCTACGAGCAATGTGCCCTGCCCACTGCCACTTAAGTTTGGCAATTCTTCGGGCTATGTCGGTAGCCTTGGTTCTCATGCGGATGTCCTCATTTCTGATTCGCTCACGCAAGGAAACTCCGAGCATAGCTCTCTCCATTGCCTTTTGTGTGACTTTGAGCTTTCTGATGAGGCCCATTGTGAGTGACCACGTTTCGGTCCCTTATGTAATCACTGGCAACACACACTGGTCATAGACTACTTTCATCTTGAGACACTGTGGTAAGTTGGACGAGAAGATACTACTCAGCTTCCCAAACGCTGTCCAGCCGAGTCGGATTCGACGATTGGCCTCTTTCTCAAAGTTGGACCTACCTAACTGGTCCGTTTGTCCCAGGTAGACATCGTCCACAGCTTCGAATGTAGAGTCTCCGATCTTGATAGGAGTGGTTGTTACATGGCCATGGTACTTATGTTGTTATTCTACATCACCTACTGGTTAGTAGATCGATGGTCTGACATTCTTCATCGATGTCACCTTCAATCGTATGTGTGTATTGTGAATATTGTGATCCTGAATAATTATTCTTCTCCACAGGGAAGTCAAGTGTTATATGCGCGATAGTCATGACATACTTCTACAACGAGCAAGCCAGAAGGCAACAGAACAGAGGCAAAATATTAATTTGTGCCACAAGCAACGCTGCGGTAGATGGACTAGTCGTTAGGTTACTGAAACTGAGGCAGAGTTTACCGAAACGTAAGTATAAATCATTTTTACGTATTTTAATTTACTGAACTAGTCTTGAATTTTTAAGGATTTTCGTTTACGAGTTCGATACTAGGCTAAAAACTACTAATTTAGCAAATGCCTATCAACGTCATTGTTTGATAATCTGTCCTTGTCATTTCATATTTTATAACTTGACCTAAATGGTCCGAATGGAACCTATCAGCTATGAGCTCGCCATCTTTTTTTTTGCAAAATGTCCTCTTGACTTCGATCACACCTGATAGAAAGACAAATTTCACATTTCAGGGCGTTTATTAATTTTTTTTTTTTTTTTTAACATTGCCCCACACTAGGAATGTCGCCTGTATCGTGGGTGCGTTCACAAACATTTAAACTCACATACACAAATACCCAGACCCGGAACAACTATCTGTAGGTCATACAAATATTTGTTCCGTGCGGGGATCGAACCCGCGACACGCAGCGCAGCAGTCCATTGCTTGAGCCACTGTGCCAACCGTGCCCGTAATTCCGTATGTTAGTACTATTGAATGTTGGTAGATGAAAGGTTTCGCATGGTGCGCGTGGGTCGCGAGGAGGCCATGCACCCCGATGCCGCCAACATCAGCTCGCAGCAGCTGGCGCAGCGCGACATCGTGCGGATGCAGACCGAGCAGCCCGTCGCGCCCGCCGGACTTACCGAGGAGGTGAGCTATATTCTATCTACCCACTACCGCAGGAGATGGCGGGACGAACTGGACAGAACCAACGACCAGTGATCCACATTGACCCCGGATCGAATGATATGGAGGTCTTGGGGGACGCCTATGCCCAGCAGTGGGATGATAGAGGCTAACAGCTACCGCAGTAGCATACAATTTTAACTGGGAGCCAAACGGAGTGAATCGGCTCACACTCACATACAAAGCGTTTATGCGAATTAAAAGCATGCTTCGGATTAAGTTCGGATTAATCGCAAGTTAGCCGAGGCCCTCGCACAGAGACAAATCGTTACCTATTTGTTTTACTGGTGTATCTTTGTATGCGGAATTACTGACATACACCAAAAGGGGCGCGCCGCACTGCATTGCAAAATTCTTTCAACATAACTTTCGTATAAACAAGGCGTGTAAGTAAACAGATCCTTCACGAAGCCGTCAACTAAGCATTCTGTTCATCAAACTAAGTAACTGCGCAAAATTCATTGCTGGGGAATAAATTTTGAAATGAAAAATTGGTTTTATGGTAGGACTCAAAACATTATGCTGTTAGATGCTTTGAACAGTGATTATGAAGGTTTTTAAAGTAAAGTTAAAACAATAAAAAAAAAACTATGAATTATCCATCTTCAGTTTCTGTATTTCATAATGGCTCATATTATTGCAGATTCTACATGTTGAGGCAAAAATAAATATGTGGAAGAGCCAGGAGAAGGACGCAAAGGATCCTGCAAGAAAAGCGTACTGCCAGGGAAAGGTCGCTGAACTCGAGAGGAGGATCAATTTGGTAATATGGATTTATGGTCTACTTTTAAATGTCGCAGCCGAATGTTCTACCGTTTCAGGTTTTCCACTGCAACTTTAATAACTTTATTTATGTAGGTATTTCGGAGGAAAATTAGCAGAAGCAGAAGGTTTATTATTTATGTGTACTCATGAACGCCGATTTCGGCAAGCGTGACTATTTCTGTCCTTATATTTTGACATTATAAGTAGCGAGCTTGCGCTTTCATGTTACTCACATAGCCTATCTTGGCACTGAAAGTACGTGCTCAGAGTGGACATGTTGGAGTACCATTGTGGAAATTTTATTGTAATGCAACCGTCAGTCACGACTTAAGAACTGTACAAGTGTACATGTCTGACCTTCACGGTTAATATGATGCCCATTGGTAAGGCTGGTTGTCAGACTACCGGGCCTCTGGCTACTTAACGACTGTCAATGATCAACAATTAACAGCCGAGACGACGGTTTACCATGTTTTCCGAGGCACAGAGGAAACACGTTATGTAATGGGTGGTCCTAAAGACCTAAAGACCAATCCTAGCGACTGTTTTTATTAAGCCACGAGCTCGTCGAGTCCGCAGGTGTTAAGTCTAAAATGATTAGCGTTTCGGTCTCAGCTACGGTCAGGGTCGCGAGGCGCGGGCGGCGCGGACGTGCGACCCGAGCAGTTAGCGCAGGTGGAGCGGCGCATCATAGAGGGCGCTGACATCGTCGTCACCACGCTCGCCAGCGCACAGAACTACAAGATGAAAGGGTTAGTGGTGTTACTCATTCGAGTTAATGTACAGTCATTTGACGGCACGGTTGGCGCAGTGGCTGAGAGATTGGACTGTTGCGCTGCGTGTCGCGGATCGACCCGCACGGAACAAATATTATTTTGTATGACCTGCAGATAGTTGTTTCGGGTCTGGGTGTGTTTGTGTATGTGAGTTTAAATGTTTGCAAACGCACCCATGATACAGGAGGAATTCCTAATGCACGTGACTGACATTAATAGAACCTCGGAAACCTTTGAGAAATCTGTGGAAAAAGAAACACTCTTTTTTTTGGGGCAGTCGTGTAAAAATAACTTAGCGTTAGAAGGCACTGACTTTTTTTGTTTGACATTTTTCTTTTTTGTTTTTTTGAGTTTTTGCAAAAATATTTGTTTTTTCCACAAATAGTTGTTTTGTTAACAATACATGGCATGGTTTATGCCCAATGGGAAGATTGAAGTCAGTTAATAACAAAACAGCGTTAATCCCGACACTGCCGACTATTGCCACGCAATATTTCCAGCCATGCAGCACTAATGTCGTAATGTATCTGTCGTAGGCTAAAGCGTCGCATAGCGCTATGTATCATAGACGAGGCGGGGCAGGTGATCGAGCCGGAGACGCTGATCCCGCTCACGCTTGACGTAACCAAACTCACGCTCATCGGGGATCCGCAGCAGCTGCCCGGGTTTATCTGTTCGCAGGTTTGTACACTTTCATTTAGCGCGTCTTTAGCTAACGGTTTCAGAGTAGCGTACTTTGTAGCGCGTAACTCGTTTTTATAAGCCGCCGTGTTCGTTATAAGATGAGTGGGCGTACGCGGCGGCATCTATCGCGTCACAGGTTTACACGAACTTCTAAGCGCATCAAATCATCGTGCAAAAAAACGATATTTTTGGTTAGTTGTTTGTGTAGAAATTATTGACAAGCAATCTGCTCAGATATTAGTGAACTATAAATGAATGTTCAGATATTAATGATAACTTTTAGTGAATGGAACTTATTGACATTTTAAATTGTTCAGAAGTATTTGGTCACATTGTCTGCTACAATATATCTGACGGCGACTGGACATATTAATCGTGCCATTATTTGTACATCCTACATAATACTACTCATTCAACATTCACATGGACATAAAAGTATTTACTGAAATCAAGTCAACTAGTAAGAGCTCTCCATATAATGATGAAAGGATACCACGCAGACATCCAATTCCACTACCTACATTTTTCTTCCAGAGGGCGAAAAAGCATGGCCTCAACGAGAGCCTGTTTTCCCGTCTAAGCTCATGTTCGGAGCCCTGGCCGGGCGGCAGTCCCGTGGTGCTGCTCAACCAACAGTACCGCATGCACCCCGACATCGCGGAGTACCCCAGCCGGGCCTTCTACGACGGCAAGATATTGAGCATCCCGCCCGCAAGGCCGGACTTAGATATCCCTCCGTACAATATTATCAGTATTTCCAGTGGAGATAAAGGACAAGGTAAGCTTGGAATGTAATAAGAAAAATAATTATTTATTTATACAGGCATCAAATCCCTAAATTACATAATAAAGATGATGACATGTAATGACAATCGCGTAACGCTTCTGTATTGAGAGATCCTTCTTCTGCACCCCCACCCATGGGACCTACGCGAACGTAGGCTACGTTCGCACGTGCGCTTTTCTATCTTAGCATTGCATAATTAGCCTATAATGTTCCCACTGCCGGGACACAAGCCTCCTCTGTACGAGGAAATGGGCTATAATCCACCATGCGGGCCCAGTGCGGGTTTTTAGATGTCACATGTTTTTGAATTTTTGGTTCTAGGACACCGGCTTCCTGACAATGATTTCCTTCGCCACCTTGTCTATCTTATTCTAAATCATCATCTTCCTGCCCTTACCCCATGTCATTTGGGGTCGGCGCAACACGTCATTTTATTCCATTCTGCCCTGCGTTATCATTATTCCTTTTTCCTTCATATCACTCCTCACACACTCCATCCATCTTTTCTTTGGTCTTTCTCTCCCTCTCCCTCTCTATCTTATTCTAAATAAAAAAGAATTTTTTTTTCCTTCTATGAAAACAGCCTTTAAACACTGAAACAATTATATGATCCTGTTTTCTAGATATAAATGTTATTGTGTACGCAGGAGCGTCGGGTGCCAACGAGATGGAAGCGTGGGGCGTGTCGCGCCTGGTGCTGGCGTTACACGCGGCGCTGCGGCCGGTGGGACTCAAGCTGGCCGTCATCACGCCTTACAACGCGCACAAGGATCTCATCAAGAGACACCTCAGGACTTTACAACTGTAAGTAGACACTCATGTTCGGAGCGCTTCTGATGTATCACTATAGAACCCGTCGGGGTTGCGGGTTGTTCGAGCGCGGCCTTGACACAGAGGGCTAACCTTTGTGTCGAGGCCGCGGTATCTCGCGGAAGGAACATGGATGGTTTTCAGTCAGTATAAGACTGACACTCCCTACCACTCTGCCCAGAGTGGGACGACTCATTTGATGACTTCCAATTCCAACACTCAAAAAAAAAATGTATCTCTATAAGAAAAAAATACATTATTTAGATAACGTACAAAATTAGTTAAATTGTTCTGCGTGTCATTCGTGATTAGATGCTAAATGTGGTAAAAGGGAAAATATGCTCAAACTGGTTTTGAGTTGCCCAGGTCGGGCAAAGTGTTCTTGGGTTTTTCTGTTAGTAATTTCTCATTATCAGCCACGGAGTCTGAATTTGTGCTCGGTTGAGGGTAATAGGCTAACCAACTTTAAAAAAAAATGCTCTCCTCTTAAAACATGGGACATAGACATAACTGGCGAAATGTGGTTGTACATTGAGGCATTGCCTAACACCTTACATAACTGTTTGTTGTTGCAGAGCGGAGGGCCAGGTGGAGGTGAACACAGTGGACAGTTTCCAGGGACAGGAGCGCGACGTGGTGCTGGTGTCGCTGGCGCGCTCGCACGGCGTGGGCTTCCTCACCGACGCGGGCCGCATGAACGTCATGCTCACACGCGCGAGGCATTCGCTGCTCGTCTGTCTCAACCATAACGCGCTGCTTGTAATTACTCTTTTTTTCTGATCTCGTTTTTCTTAGCGTGTCGATGACTTCTAATTGTGTCGGCCCCAAATTTGGCGACGAGTTGGGCACTTTCGGTAGCCTCCATCAGCTCCTGTGATGTGTAAATAACAGGACAGGCAGGACACGATATCAAGTGCCCCATAGATGATTTGTATTTCAAACTAGCGGATTTTAAATTCACACTAAAAATATTTAAAAATTACATAATATTGAATGACTATTCAAATTTGTTCCAGAAAAATCCTCAATGGAAAACGCTTTTTGAAGACGCGCAACGAAGAAACATGTTCAAAGTACTTCCACATAAAATGTGCCAACCAATAACGGCAGCTCAGGTGCCCAGTGATAACATTTTGGAATATGTCGCGGTTAAAAAACATAAAAATCATCGTTAAATCCGTCATAAAAAAAATATTGAGAATGTTAAAATACCTTCACCTGTCTTTATATTTACAATTTTCTACCATTATACTGGCTGAAACTTTTGTGCCCGGTTGGTTGGTGGCAATAGGTTCGCCCCTATTACATGAGAGTTAAAACAACTAACAAAACGTTGGTGTATTATTAGGTACACTTCTGCCTAACCCTTTGAGAATAGGGTAGTTGACAAAAAAATGTAATTAGTCCGTCAGATAGATTTACATTATATATTGGACACGTATTATTTCATTTTTCACGTAAACAATTAATGAAGAGGATACAGTGCTTCGAATAGTCGCGCGACGTCATAGTTTGGTACATTTATTACCAGAAATTGACGTCACTCACGATCTTTAACACTTTAAATTTCGTTAATTTTTATTAATTTGATAAAACAAAAAACACGTACTTATCCAATATGTTTCGATAATCTAACAGACGGACTAAACAGCATCATATTTTTTTAGTCAGTCAGCTACCCTCTTACAGGCGTTGTGTTATTTCCGAAGGGAATTATTTGTTAGTCAATGTAGGCGATACCACTGTTGTACAAGACGAAAATCGCAAAAACATATAATCCTTATTTGCAGTCGGGTAACATTGTTGAGCATATGCTTAATCACTGTTACAGCTCGTTAAGTCGTCTTAAGTTTTGTAATAAGGTCATAATGTATATAATTTTAGGACGTTATTCTCTATTATGATAATTTTCTATGTAATTTCTTGTTTGTAAGTTCCGCCAAAATATCCTATCTACTTTAGAAAGAAATTTTTAACGGAGTTTTAAAGAACAGTGCCATGATTGAGTAAAATAGAACTGACAAAATAAAAACGATGGCAAATTGGTATTGAAAGCCAACCATACAGGATCAAGTTCTTTTTCTAATTTGTACCTCGCCCATATACGATCAAGGTAAAATATGTCAGTTGAAACCTTCCGACAGTTTATTCCGCTTACGCATACAAGTATGCATGAAGCTTCATGAATGTTCAACTCTGCAGAATCGAAATTCCATTTTCTTCTAGAGTCCTTCTCATGCAATTTGACATTTACAGGTTTCCTTGATTAAACCTCCAGTCCTATGAAAATTAGTCCATGCACTTGATCGTGTACGGCCATAATTACCCGAGTAAGTTTTGTCGCTTTTTCCGTTTGAACTTCGTAACAAGACTGATAGCTGGAGCTAGAAGGGCCGGTGTATGACGTATGTGATGTTTTAAAGTTTTGTCTGCTTCTGTTAAGGTGAAGGCGACAAGGTAGCCCGCGATTTTCGAATTTTCTTACGTTTTTTGCAATTTGCCGGTCAGTGTCAAGCCGTATGTTAAAAAAAGGATGCCGTTTTCATCAAACGCGTTGTCGCATCACCATAAGTCCAACGTTGTTTGTTTATATGATGTGAAATCAGATATTGATCTGTGATGAATTCAGTAGGATTTAGCACTTTAACTACGTAGGTATGCATTTATTGAGCATTTTATACACATACGCTAGACTTGTGCAAGACGCATGCTTTGCTAAGAGCCTATTTCCTTAAATTGGAGTGTCAATGCAGTTATTTAGTTTATAATATGGACTTCTTCTTAGCGGTCCAATGATAATCTAACATTGAGTCGGCACAGAACTAAGCTAGGAGCTTGACGCCTTTAGTAACTTCCATCATTTCCCGCAATGTTTCAGGAGCAGGGCACGCAGTTCACAATATCATTTGTCACTGCAGTGTAGTAGCATCTTTATTTTCTTAATAACTGTGTTGGAAGTTCAATAACGGATAAATATTTGTGGGAATCGTTCCTTAAGCGCAAGGATATAAATATCTGTTTATTTTCAGATAATAACTTGTTTACAATGTTCCTAGTTAATAACCTTCGATCAATAATGTACTAGATTCCCGATAAGCGCTTCAAAAACGGCCCGAAATATAAGACCACAAACGTATTTGTGGTCTTATTTCAAATTAGTATGGTCCAGTCATAGCCAACATTAAGACGTCAAAATTCCGCAGTATGCGTTCAAAAACTGCGTAAATAACCACCGTAACACCAAGGTTTTGGAAGGAATATCTTTTTTTCGGTAATTTAATATCATTATGTGCTTTTTCATAATATTTAAACATAATTAAACTGTAAATATAATTAAATCAGCGAATATTATAATTGTTTGGCCAATGTTTGCTACACCGCACCAACTATTGTATCATGTTCTTGAACAGGGAACGCTAGTTCCGCAATAGAATAAGCACGACATTGTACACAAAATGCTTTTAACCGTATTGCTTAGAGTTTAAGTTTCATTTTAGAATGAATATTTTTGTACTGATGACTTTTTACTTTGGAGCGACATTTAAAATGTTTTGCTTCTAATCTTTCTCCGATGAAAGGGCTTAAATAAATATACTTTACAATGATAATTAAACTTTATGTTTAAGTGTTAAGGTTTATAATCATCTGAAGTTGTTAATAATATTGAACTTTTTTCTAAGATGTTATGTAGATGTTTACGTGTGTGCAAACGTGGCCACTTGAGCGACTTAGTTTTGTTCCTGATGCTTAATCTAGTACTATTATTGATCGAAGTTAATAACCAAACAATTTGGTTTAGGTATTACTTTAACATAGTTTCTAAAAAATAACACTATCTGAGTCCTGATGTCGTCTTTGCTTTGTGTTGGTTATATCATGTCTTGTTTATGCATTTTAGTCACAGATATAGATAACGCAAGAGCAACTACTTCGCGTGCCTAGCTTACGTACAAAAATCGTAAGTGGCCACTGTCGCGCTCAGTCTGCATCGGTGTATAGCGCTAGTCGGACGTCGGCGCTGGTTAAAAAGGCAGGGGTTGGGGCGAAGGTAGCACCGTACGCGGCGGCGTCTTTGAATCGATTTGATTTTCCCACACTAAATAGTGCTTGTGACGTCATAATAGGTAGTCAAAAAATGGCACGCTTGGTTTTCATACAGATCGTGATACTTACGTTATCTAGGTCTATCTATATCTGTGATTTTAGTCTTTACCTTTATCTGTCATCAAATTTTTTGTTGGCATAATAATAAATCCTTCATATCCATACAATTTGGTACTAATGACAATAAAAACTGATGACTGTAACCCATGCAATTTGTTGTTAAATATAAATGTCATTTAGAAAATAATAATTTGATCAAATAGGTAAAGTCCATTACTATTTTGTTGAATGAATGAGTTGTAGTTATGTATGTAATTCTGCATAAAGCTTGGTTGTACTACATTTACATGGTCAATAAAATGATACTATATTGTTATATTAATTATGGTGTTTTAATTCAATTCTGCAATTTCGCAAATTATCACTGTGTCGTAGTGATAGCGCTTTTTTTAGAAAATGGCAGTCTGATAATACGGAAGAAATCTCTTGGGCTCGAGATTTGAAGTTAAGGACGCGTTTACGAATTCTCGCTGTTCAATTTTAGGTATTGAGGCTTACTACTCCACGTGCACTGGTCACACACACAGCGACAAGCTCGCCGCGGCGGAATTATGAGCGAAGTGACACGACTTGATTCTTGAGTCTTTTGTTTATTTTTTGCCGAGTAGTTTTTTATGTTACTGTGATAATATTATGTTTTTAAAAAGTTTGTACTGTGAAATGGAACAACATAAAAGTAGATACTACTGGACATTGGTTGGTTGGTAAGCAAGAAAGTAGTGGTAAAAGTACCTAAGCATTTACAATTTTACGACAAGCTTTTTGAAAACAAAGTAAAAAAAGGGATTATAAATTCGCATTACGTTTCGAAGTTGATGGAGTGACCTGAGACACATATACTTTGAAGACTGTTACTGGAACTAATAAACGAGCCAAAACACGGCATACCTAGCTCAACTCGTTTATAAGTTCCAGTAACAGTCTTCAAAGTATACCTTCAGGTCATTACATTGAGTCCGGAGGTAAGATCTCAAAGTAACTAACAAAACGAGCCCAAACACGGCATACCTAGCTCAACTCGTTTATAAGTTCCAGTAACAGTCTTCAAAGTACCTATACCTTCAGGTCATTACATTGAGTCCGGAGGTAAGATCTCAAAGTAACTAACAAAACGAGCCCAAACACGGCATACCTAGCTCAACTCGTTTATAAGTTCCAGTAACAGTCTTTAAAGTATACCTTCAGGTCATTACATTGAGTCCGGAGGTAAGATCTCAAAGTAACTAACAAAACGAGCCCAAACACGGCATACCTAGCTCAACTCGTTTATAAGTTCCAGTAACAGTCTTCAAAGTATACCTTCAGGGCATTAATTACATTGAGTCCGGAGGTAAGATCTCAAAGTAACTAACGAAACGAGCCGAAACACGGCATACCTAGCTCAACTCGTTTATAAGTTCCAGTAACAGTCTTCAAAGTATACCTTCAGATCACTCCATTGAGTCCGGAGGTAAGATCTCAAAGTAACTAATAAAACGAGCCCAAACACGGCATACCTAGCTCAACTCGTTTATTAGTTCCAGTAACAGTCTTCAAAGTATACCTTCAGGTCATTACATTGAGTCCGGAGGTAAGATCTCAAAGTAACTAACAAAACGAGCCCAAACACGGTATACCTAGCTCAACTCGTAGTTCCAGTAACAGTCTTCAAAGTATATCTTGAGGTCACTCCATCAAGTTCGAAACGAAATGCGAATTATATAATCCCTTTCTACCCGACTGTGACGAATCCCAAAGGGAGGGTTGTGTTTTTACTTCTAAAAAAAACGATGAATAAAATCTTATTATCTTGGTTGTCCGTAGTCCCTACAAAATACGTAAAGTACCTATCATTGTTTGGTCAGTCAAATATTATGTGACTCAGGTTGGCTGGACAAAAATTCAAAACTGCTCGCATTTAACTAGTTCAATAGGGCACTTTATGTGACGGCTAAACACCCTTATTTCAGAATAGGTGACGCTACAGAATCTTAGATAATCGATCAAAAACGTGTCCAGCCAGCTTGAAAACCCACTTTTCGCTGGTCTCAATCTCGGTAACGGAAGTAATTTTGACGACTTTTTGCATATCAACGAGCGTCACATAAATTTGTGACAGGCATCAAGCTAAAAGTTTTGTGATACGTACAGTGGTTTAGTAGAAAAATGCAAAAAACTGTGTCCAGACAGCTTGAATTATTTACGTAGAAAACTTTTGGCTGGCACTTCCGAATCTCAAATTCAAATTCAAATTCAAATTCAAATTCAAATATTTATTGCTCAACACAGTACATAATATTGCATTTATAGGTGTTAAGTGAATGCGCAGTTCACTGTGATGTACCAAATTAGGCATGCAAGATTTATTGTTAAAAATTATACAAACATTCATTCAAAATAATATCAATTAATACCATAAACCGGGCAAAAATTAATTACACAATATCATAAAAACATACATTATAATTGTCATAGATTCAAAATAATAAGTAAGTAATGTCAAAAATTCAGATCAATAAGTATGTAATGTCAAATCATAATGATATAATGTCAGATAATTCTAATATAGTCAACAAGATATTAAAAATACATAAAATTATTTTTTGTATGAAATAAATCGGATTTAGGTTCTTATCATAATCTATTAGCTGAATTAATATTAAACAACCAAATTCTTATCAGTCAGGTATTCATTTATTGTGTAGTATGTTTTACTTAGAAGCAACTTATTGAGTTGCTTCTTAAATAAATGTATGTCATTGATGCTTAACAAAGCAATTGGTAATTTATTGTAAATATGCGGTGCCATACCCAGAAGATTTTTATGAAATACCGCTTTTTTGTGTTGCCTACCACTTATTTTATATCTGTGTCGCGAGCTGTGTAGTTTTTCAAATAAGTGCAAGTTAGTTTTGACAAATACTGCCACCTCACTTATGTATAGGCAGGGTACTGTTAATATATTTAAATTTTCAAAAAGTGGTTTACAGCTTTCCGTACTTTTTATACCGCATATCGCCCTAACACACCTTTTTTGTGCTCTGAATACAGTTGCCATGTTAGTGGAGTTGCCCCAGTATATGATACCGTACCGTAATGTAGACGTAACATACGCATGATACGCCGTTATCAGAGCTTTTTGATTTACTTCCTTGGCCAGATTACGTAAAGCATATGAATGCTGACTAAGGCGATTACATACACTGTCAGTGTGAGTTTTCCATGACATGTCTCTATCTAATTCAAGTCCTAAAAATTTTGTAGCGGTTGTCTCTGAAATAATCTTGTCTCCATATTTTACGTCAGGTTTTTTATGATTTGTCCTTTGCTCAAAAGTCATGATTTTAGTTTTGTCAATATTAATTTTAAGATTATTTGCGGCCATCCATTCTATGAGTACTTGAAGACAGTGGTTTATATTTCCTTCAAGTGTCTTCGCGTCATTGTCACCACTAAAAACGACCGTGCTATCGTCAGCAAACAAAACCATTGGGTGATGTGTTACTCTGGGCATGTCATTTATGTAAACAATAAATAAAAAAGACCCTACAATACTTCCTTGGGGCACACCATAGTTATTAGCTCTCTGACTGGATACATACGTACGCTCCGTTTTTGAAGTAACGCAGACCTTATTTATTTTCGTAACTTGTTTTCGGTCGGACAAATACGATTTCAAGAGCTTCAAAGCATTGCCTCTAATTCCATACCTTTCCATCTTTTTTAAAAGTACTGTCCTATCCACAAAATCGAATGCCTTGCTCATGTCCATGAATAAAGCAGCTACCGGACTTCTATTATCTATTCCAGTAATAATTTTCTCAAAGAGCTTAAAAATTGCCATGTTTATGTTCTTCTTCCTTCTAAAACCGTACTGTTCATCAGCAAAAAGATTGTTACGTTCAAAAAATGAGTAAAATGTATTGTAAATAACTTTTTCTACTATTTTGGAGAAAATGGGCAGTAAGGCAATGGGCCGGTAGTTGGCTGGATCGTGTTTGCTACCTTTCTTAAACAGTGGTTTTATAACTGCTAGTTTCAACCTATCCGGAAACACACCCGATTCTAAACACATATTTATTATATAACTAAGTACTGGTGCTATAATGGTTGAAACCGATTTAATAACACTTGTTGTAATATCATCATAACCAGAGCTATTAGTATTATTCAATGTATTTATTAATTTCATAATGTCAGGAGGAACTGTGGGTATTAAAAATAATGAGTCAAGGTGCATGTCAATTTTTAAATTTTGATTATAATTATTATTAATGTCCGATACTGATTCAATTTCGTCAATAAAATAGTCATTAAAATTTTGAGCAATACTTTGTGGGTCAGTTATGTCGACGTCATTTATTCTAAGTTTTGATATTCCTTCAATCGGCTTATTATTTTTGCACTTATTTATTATTTGCCACGTAGCTTTACACTTATTAGATGCATTGTTAATGTGATTGTTATTTTGGGATTTCTTAGTCAGACGAATTATAGTTTTTAAGCGTTTCGTATATGTTTTAAAAACTTTCTTAGTATTAGGATTGGGGTCTTTTCGAAATTGCCACAACATTTCACGCTTGCGTTTGCAGCATAACTTTATACCTTTACTGATCCACTTAGGTGATTTCACTGCATATCGTTTTATTCTCTTCAACGGAAAACACATATCATAAAATAATTTAAATGTGTCGTGAAATCTCAATAACGAGAGCGTTTTCAAATAATATATGGTTCCTTTACTAATACTTGGTGACGCAATGTGTGACAGTAATAACGTTTGATTTATGGCGTCACATGTAAGGGTTTACGAGAAATCAATAAAAACTTAATGTATACATGTGTCCAGCCAGCTTGAACTCAGGTTGGCTGGACACATGTATCTCCGCTGTCTGATGATCTACGACCTTCAAAATTTGTTTAAAATGTTGTGACGGGGACGATAATGATAACCTGAATTGGTGAATTTTGAGCTTATTTTCGCAATCAGCGACCCCAAAAACCATGAAAACCACACCCATGACGGAAAAACCAAAAATTTCCATGGCCGCCATCTTGGATTTTCATTTTGAGCTCATTTTCGTAATCAGCGACCCCAAAAACCATGAAAACGACACCCATGACGGAAAAACCTAAAATTTTCCTGGCCGCTATCTTGGATTTTAATTTTGAGCTCATTTTCGCAATCAGCGACCCCAAAAACCATGAAAACGACACCCATGACGGAAAAACCAAAAATTTCCTTGGCCGCCATCTTGGATTTTAATTTTGAGCTCATTTTCGTAATCAGCGACCCCAAAAACCATGAAAACCACACCCATGACGGAAAAACCAAAAATTTCCTGGCCGCCATCTTGGATGTTCATTTTGACCTCATTTTCATAATCAGCGACCCCAAAAACCATGAAAACCACACCCATGATGATAAAACCAAAAATTTTCGTCGGCGCCATCTTGGATTTTCATTCTCATTTTTGTAATCAGCGACCCCAAAAACACTACTCTAACAGCAATACCTAAAACTAGTCGGTTTGATTGAGAACGCCGCGTGCTTTGCTACCCGCTTGAAAAGTCGCCGCGATAATCGCGGCGGCCGTCGCCGCGGGCGCCGCCGCGGGCACCGCCCCGCGTCTGTATGAACAGCGTAGTACATTGCCATACGTTTGTGTTTGCGCGTGCGATGATATTATCTGCCGCTGCACGCATCGCGTGTCCGTAAACACAAAAATCGCACGACGCGCCGCTCGTCGCGTCGCAGGTCGCGCCGCGCGTCGCGTCAGGCGTACGTAAACATCAGAAAAGCGAATGATGCATTAAAAGAAAGGTCTTTATTTGTTGGATTTGTTGCAAAAACAAAAAACGTCAAAAAGAAAATAAACAAATAGTTATGCTATATTTAGTTTCCAGGGTATGATGGGTAGATAGTAGATAGGTATCTTACCTTAAATATCAAATTAATAGAGGCTGATGTGTATGGACAAATAGTTGCTAGTTTGTTGGAGCGGATAAACCAGAATAATACTAGAGAACAAGTTCAATAATTTTTTGAGAGTCGATTTTAGTTGGCCGCGCGGACGGCAATATGCCCAAAATACAATGGTGTTTATTTCGTTATTAAAAGTAGGTTCAAGCTTAATAAAAGTACGGATCGACAGGTAACAAAACCTAGTTTGAATAAATGTGTCGAAAATAACTGCACTGTCCTTATTTTAGAAGATATTTACAAAATGTATGAAACTGTATTAGAGTTGGGTGACCATGAATTTTCACAACGAAGAAGTGAGACAGAATCGTGATTATTGGAATGTTCGACTATTCATAACTTATTTTTTTAAGGCGATTGGTTACACTTGAAGGCTGATGCCTTAAATCATACCATTCATTTATGGCTTTTGGTTCCTGAACGACATAAAATTAACCGTGTATAGTTATTATCAATTATATAGAAATTAAAAGCTAAGGCAAGTAATTAAGCTGAAAATATTTTAAGACGACCACACAATGAAGTAAAATCACTTCAAAATATGAGAATACTTTAGGAATAATTTCAGAAGTCTTTTTATGTACCTACTTTATATTTTACACTAACACTAGGGATATTAATGCAGACAGTCTAAGGATAGTACCTATCAAAATCGGTTCAGGCGTTTAGAAGTTATGGTGGATTATAGAAACTCACAAATAAACATACATGAACCCTAAAAACACTCTATTTTTGGGCTGTTGTGTAAAATATATCTTCTATAATATAAAAAATGAATCGCTAAATGTGTTGGTAAGCGCATAACTCAATTACTCAACAACGCCTGGATCGATTTGGCTAATATTGGTCTTGAATTATTTGTAGAAGTCCAGAAAAGGTTTAAACGGTGAGAAAGTGGTTGGTAGGTACAACATATTAATAATGATTCATAAAACGATTCATATTACAATTCATATTTCAATTCATATTACGAATTACGATTCATATTACAATTCATATTACGAATTTACGATTCATATTACGATTCATTTTACAATTCATATTACGATTCATATTACAATTCATATAACGATTCATATTTCAATTCATATTACGAATTACGATTCATATTACAATTCATATTACGATTCATATAACGATTCATATTTCAATTCATATTACGAATTACGATTCATATTACAATTCATATTACGATTCATATTACAATTCATATTACGATTCATATTACAATTCATATTACGATTCATATTACGAATTACGATTCATATTACGAATTACGATTCATATTACAATTCATATTACGATTCATATTACGATTCATATTACAATTCATATTACGATTCATGTAACGATTCATATTTCAATTCATATTACGATTCATTATATAATTCATATTACAATTTATATTATGATTCATATTACAATTCATATTACGTTACGATTCATATAACGATTCATATTTCAATTCATATTACGATTCATATTACGAATTTACGATTCATATTACGATTCATATTACAATTCACATTATGATTCATATTACGTTACGATTCATATAACGATTCATATTTCAATTCATATTACGATTCATATTACGAATTTACGATTCATATTACGATTCATATTACAATTCATATTACGATTCATATTACAATTCATATTACGATTCATATAACGATTAATAAATATGAATCGTAATATGAATTGAAATATGAATCGTTATATGAATCGTAATATGAATTGTAATATGAATCGTAATATGAATTGTAATATGAATCGTAATTCGTAATATGAATTGTAATATGAATCGTAATTCGTAATATGAATTGAAATATGAATCGTAATATGAATTGTATAATGAATCGTAATATGAATTGAAATATGAATCGTAATATGAATTGTTATATGAATCGTTTTATGAATCATTATAAATATGTTGTACCTACCAACCACTTTCTCACCGTTTAAACCTTTTCTGGACTTCTACAAATAATTCAAGACCAATATTAGCCAAATCGATCCAGGCGTTGTTGAGTAATTGAGTTATGCGCTTACCAACACATTTAGCGATTCATTTTTTATATTATAGAAGATATATTTTACACAACAGCCCAAAAATAGAGTGTTTTTAGGGTTCATGTATGTTTATTTGTGAGTTTCTATAATCCACCATAACTTCTAAACGCCTGAACCGATTTTGATAGGTACTATCCTTAGACTGTCTGCATTAATATCCCTAGTGTTAGTGTAAAATATAAAGTAGGTACATAAAAAGACTTCTGAAATTATTCCTAAAGTATTCTCATATTTTGAAGTGATTTTACTTCATTGTGTGGTCGTCTTAAAATATTTTCAGCTTAATTACTTGCCTTAGCTTTTAATTTCTATATAATTGATAATAACTATACACGGTTAATTTTATGTCGTTCAGGAACCAAAAGCCATAAATGAATGGTATGATTTAAGGCATCAGCCTTCAAGTGTAACCAATCGCCTTAAAAAAATAAGTTATGAATAGTCGAACATTCCAATAATCACGATTCTGTCTCACTTCTTCGTTGTGAAAATTCATGGTCACCCAACTCTAATACAGTTTCATACATTTTGTAAATATCTTCTAAAATAAGGACAGAGCAGTTATTTTCGACACATTTATTCAAACTAGGTTTTGTTACCTGTCGATCCGTACTTTTATTAAGCTTGAACCTACTTTTAATAACGAAATAAACACCATTGTATTTTGGGCATATTGCCGTCCGCGCGGCCAACTAAAATCGACTCTCAAAAAATTATTGAACTTGTTCTCTAGTATTATTCTGGTTTATCCGCTCCAACAAACTAGCAACTATTTGTCCATACACATCAGCCTCTATTAATTTGATATTTAAGGTAAGATACCTATCTACTATCTACCCATCATACCCTGGAAACTAAATATAGCATAACTATTTGTTTATTTTCTTTTTGACGTTTTTTGTTTTTGCAACAAATCCAACAAATAAAGACCTTTCTTTTAATGCATCATTCGCTTTTCTGATGTTTACGTACGCCTGACGCGACGCGCGGCGCGACCTGCGACGCGACGAGCGGCGCGTCGTGCGATTTTTGTGTTTACGGACACGCGATGCGTGCAGCGGCAGATAATATCATCGCACGCGCAAACACAAACGTATGGCAATGTACTACGCTGTTCATACAGACGCGGGGCGGTGCCCGCGGCGGCGCCCGCGGCGACGGCCGCCGCGATTATCGCGGCGACTTTTCAAGCGGGTAGCAAAGCACGCGGCGTTCTCAATCAAACCGACTAGTTTTAGGTATTGCTGATAAAGTAGTGTTTTTGGGGTCGCTGATTACAAAAATGAGAATGAAAATCCAAGATGGCGCCGACGAAAATTTTTGGTTTTATCATCATGGGTGTGGTTTTCATGGTTTTTGGGGTCGCTGATTATGAAAATGAGGTCAAAATGAACATCCAAGATGGCGGCCAGGAAATTTTTGGTTTTTCCGTCATGGGTGTGGTTTTCATGGTTTTTGGGGTCGCTGATTACGAAAATGAGCTCAAAATTAAAATCCAAGATGGCGGCCAAGGAAATTTTTGGTTTTTCCGTCATGGGTGTCGTTTTCATGGTTTTTGGGGTCGCTGATTGCGAAAATGAGCTCAAAATTAAAATCCAAGATAGCGGCCAGGAAAATTTTAGGTTTTTCCGTCATGGGTGTCGTTTTCATGGTTTTTGGGGTCGCTGATTACGAAAATGAGCTCAAAATGAAAATCCAAGATGGCGGCCATGGAAATTTTTGGTTTTTCCGTCATGGGTGTGGTTTTCATGGTTTTTGGGGTCGCTGATTGCGAAAATAAGCTCAAAATTAAAATCCAAGATGGCGGCCAGGAAAATTTTAGTTTTTCCTTCATGGGTGTCGTTTTCATGGTTTTTGGGGTCGCTGATTACGAAAATGAGGTCAAAATGAAAATCCAAGATGGCGGCCAGGGAAATTTTTGGTTTTTCCGTCATGGCCTCATGGGTGTCATTTTCATGGTTTTCGGAGTCGCTGATTACAAAAATGAGCTCAAAATGAAAATCCAAGATGGCGGCCAGGATTTTTTTTGGTTTTTCCGTCATGGGTGTGGTTTTCATGGTTTTGGGGTCGCTGAATACGAAAATGAGGTCAAAATGAACATCCAAGATAGCGTCCAGGAAAATTTTAGTTTTTTGTCGTGGGTGTCGTTTTCATGGTTTTTGGGGTCGCTGATTACGAAAATGAGGTCAAAATGAAAATCCAAGATGGCGGCCATGAAAACCACACCCATGACGGAAAAACCAAAAATTTCCATGGCCGCCATCTTGGATTTTAATTTTAAGCTCATTTTCGTAATCAGCGACCCCAAAAACCCTTGAAAACCACACCAGTGACGGAAAAACCAAAAAATTTCCTGGCTGCCATCTTGGATTTTAATTTTGAGCTTATTTTCGTAATCAGCGACCCCAAAAACCATGAAAACCACACCCATGACGGAAAAACCAAAAATTTCCATGGCCGCCATCTTGGATTTTAATTTTGAGCTCATTTTCGCAATCAGCGACCCCAAAAACCATGAAAACGACACCCATGACGGAAAAACCAAAAATTTCCTTGGCCGCCATCTTGGATTTTAATTTTGAGCTTATTTTCGTAATCAGCGACCCCAAAAACCATGAAAACCACACCCATGACGGAAAAACCTAAAATTTTCCTGGCCGCCATCTTGGATTTTAATTTTGAGCTCACTTTCGCAATCAGCGACCCCAAAAACCATGAAAACGACACCCATGACGGAAAAACCAAAAATTTCCTTGGCCGCCATCTTGGATTTTAATTTTGAGCTCATTTTCGTAATCAGCGACCCCAAAAACCATGAAAACCACACCCATGACGGAAAAACCAAAAATTTCCTGGCCGCCATCTTGGATGTTCATTTTCGTATTCAGCGGCCCCAAATACCATGAAAACCACACCCATGACGGAAAAACCAAAAAAATTCCTGGCCGCCATCTTGGATTTTCCTTTTGACCTCATTTTCGTAAACAGCGACCCCAAAAACCATGAAAACCACACCCATGACGGTAAAACCAAAAATTTTCCTGGCCGCCATCTTGGTCTTCATTTTGACCTCATTTTTGTAATCAGCGACCCCGAAAACCATATAAACGACTTACGACACCCATGATGGAAAAACTAAAATTTTTTTCGGCGCCATCTTGGATTTTCATTTTGAACTCATTTTCTTATTCAGCGACCCCGAAAACCATGAATCAGAAAAAAAGTTCCGTCGCGGGTATCGCTTCATCGAGAATTGCCGCTGCGTGCGTCGCCGCGATAATCGCCGCGAGCGCCGGCGCGATAATCGCCGCGGGCGCCGCCGCGGGCACCGCCTCAAATTCAAACAATCGCGTATAAAATCGCTTCTCCGTGAACGCACTCATATTCAGTTTCTCTATAATCACGTGACGGCGAGTGGCGGTTCTAGCGGCCAACTATTTTCGGTCATAGCATCTTAGTTTTTTTTGCAACAAATTCAGGGGAAGAGGTGTTTAGAGTAACAAATAACAACTAACTCCTGGCAAAGTTTCATCAACTTCTATGAGTTGGCCGCGCGGTTGAAATGAACATCCGCTCGTCTCCGCTTTGGTGGAGTCCGGGCCTAATAGTATCACTTTGTTGTCCGTCCGTCACTTCTTCTTTAGGGTTCCGTTTTTTCCTTTCGAAGTACGGAACCCTAAAAATGAAAATTTTATTAGCCTGGGGTTAGGAAAAGTCAGGATGAATGTCTCAACTCTCAAAGTATAGGCGCTATCTCTTTCGCTGATTAAAATAAAAATCCTCATCCAGTGCGTAACATGTTGGGTCTCTTTGTTTCTGTTTGTTGTTTTGTCTTTTTGTTTAGTAGGTCTTACAAATATTTGTTCCGTGCGGGGATCGAACCCGCGACACGCAGCGCGGCAGTCCATTGCTTGAGCCACTGCGCTAACCGTGCCGTCAATATTGCCGTATAATATTATTAGTGGGGAAGCATGTTTAGGTCATAAATAAAACATAGTATTTCCGTGATAATGTTTTGTTTGTTCACTTAAAAATTGCGCCGTAGTAATATTTTACTATTAAATTTTAAACGGAAGTAATAAAGGTCTCCAAATTTTTTCTACCATTTTCGTAGCCCGAGTTCCAAGCTCTAGCCTTCCACATTTCAAATCATATTCCGTAATATTTCTTTCTCATAGCAAATAAAACAGAATCTTCACAACCACGACTGTATTCTAAGTCTAAGAAACAATACCCTCTATAGGTTTTAGTAACTGGCTTTATTTTTGTAACTATGCTGGTCACAAAAACGTATTGTTCCATAGACTCGTCACTATTTTAGTTAATCCCATACATTCAAACTGGGGAAGAAAGTCTTATTCAGTATTGTTGTCTTCAACTATTAACAATGTGTGAAAATATATTATAATTTATTGCTTACGTTATTATTTTCCAAACAGAATCCTTATTAGAGATAACTTTCTCTAAATCCATATAAAAGTTCAAGACCTCGTCAAAATAAAGTTTAGGTGCCCTTGTACTAAAACCTCACTGGCAGTAACTTCAGTTATTTTTACATAATTTGTATAATTTCGACAAATTAATTAGTTCACACTAATGTCAAATGATTGATGTTGAAATAATGGTACAATAAAGTATTATTTTGTAAATAAAACTAAATAATTACAATTACCCTCCAAACAAAGCCATGCGCCTCCTTTAACGATATGAGTTCAGAACAAGATACACATAAAAATCTTTAGTTTTAGTACAGAACAATAAGCATACAATACTTTTGTATTGACCATACATTTTTTTTCTATAATATATTACAACGAATAAAAAGGAAAGGTACTTATTTAAAGATATTAATAAAGTTAATATGAAAAATAATGAGTACCTGTTCATTAACTTGGGAAGATATAACTACATATTACAAAGGTAACAGTAACTAAACTAAAACATAATTACACTCAGTCATATTTCCATTACATAAGGGTGTCAACAAAAGAAAACTGTAGTAAAAATTTGAGCAGTGTAAAATAAACTCATTTTATAACAGCTGCCCTCAATAGATTCCATTTAAAAAATTAAAATCAAATTACATATTGAAATGATAATCAAATTACACATATTATGTAACTATTAATACAAGTTATAAGATCACGCTATCAAAGAAGAAGATGTAACAATAGGGCTGTAGTTCTACTCAGAACCAGTTTGGGCATAAATGTAGTGAAATAAAAGTAAATAAATAAAAATGCAGTAAATCGTAACAGGTTCCGCACCCATTGCTCATCTCCTAGTACAACAATAACCGCTTGACTCGGTAGCTCTCGCCACTCTCGCGGGAAAAGCAGCTCAAGCTTTTCTTTCATTTAGCGTCTAGATGAGCGCGTTCACATAAATGATCGAATGGAACATTCTATACTTGATAAGGCTTCTTGTTATAGATAAGTTTAAGTCCTTATTTCTATTACTTTTGCGACAATACCAATCAATTATTCTTAATATAATAGAACTTAATATTTCATTAACTACTTGCATAAATAACCCTTTAAGCTGCAGTAGAAAAACATGCAAGCTAATGTTGGTATTGCTCAAATCACAATATTTATAATTTAGCTATAACTATTAGATATTAACATCTTATGAGGTCACTATTTGCGTTTACGGGTTAAGGGTGAAACTGGCAGTAATTACTCATCTTTTATACTTAATTTTTAAATATCCGTCTACTAAAATTAATAATAATACTAACTTCCATAAATTGCTCAGTTTGGACTATATGGCGGTGGCAAACCAATGACTCCAAGAATGTCGTAACTGTTAACTATTTTTCGTATTCATGAAGGCTTATTAAACTATGAATTTAAGTCCATATTCCTAACTATTTACACAAATAAGTGGAACCAAGCCAGCCGCGGGTCAATGATGCCTCGGGTAGTGGTGACCATTATTACTGTACCTGAAATAATAATATACGTTTTCTTTAGTAATATTCAAGCGTAGATTTGTAAATACAATTTATCTACCCAAAGATCATAAACCCTCTTTAATGCGTTCAAAAACCATAGGCAATGACCAGCATTACCAACCAGCAGAAATAAACGGAACTGTTATAAACTCATAACATACTGAAAACAGTAGGTTATGAGTTTAAATTTGGAACAGGTGTCAAATTCAAGTGAGTGTGCTATTCTAGTATCTACATTAAAACAGATATCGATACGAACGAAACCCCAATTCAGTATGATTTTAATTATAAATCGCACGACATTTTGATCTCGAGTGACACAAGAATAGTGACTTTGTTCGTTTGCCTATGATTTAAAAAAAATTACTGATATCCGAAACGCCGCCATTTCGAGCTGTCATTTGTTCGTTAGCTTTTTATTTCCAGTTCCAAATTTTCGGTTTGGGCGCAGAACGTCAGAAACGCAAAATGACAGATTTTCAAATTGTCAGAAACGCATATTGCCAGGTGTCGCAAAATGACAAGATCTGATAATGACAGATTCGCAGAATGTCAGATTCGCAGAATGACAGATTCGCAGAATGACAGATTCGCAGAATGCCAGATTCGCAGAAAGACAGATTCGCAGAATGACAGATTCGCAGAATGCCAGATTTGGCGCGAGGACTTAAAAATTTTCGTGAAAAATGTTTTTTTTTTCGGAAATTCCTTCTTTTTTCAGTTTCAGGTTGACCTTGACCATATAAATTATTTGGGTTCTGAGAACCATGGTCCTACGACGCACCGTTTCCGAGTTATGGTCCTACGAATTTTACTTCGTTTTATCTAGAACGCTCTATATTTCCAAAATTGTAGCTCGGATGAAAATCTTTTATGGAAAAAAATTTGGGTGACTAGCAGAATATCCATGTAGTAAAATGACGATATGGCCCAAACGTCTTGTTATTAAAACGCTATATTTACTAAATAGACATGAACGCTAAACGCCTTATAAGCAAAACGTCTGGATCTTAAAATGTCGAAATTCAAAATACTCTAATAGCAAATCGTCTTTAAATTAAAACCCCATAGTTACTAAATAGACATGAGCGTTGAATGCTAAAGTAGCAAAACGTCTTGATATTAAAATGCCATAGTTACTGAATAGTCATGAACGCTAACCGCCTTATTACAAAACGTAGTTAAACCTGGTTTAACTTAGACTTGGTTTATCTCGCATGCTGTCACTTTCTTTTGAAATTATTGAAGTGAGACGTCATGCGAGATAAACCAAGTCTAAGTTAAACCAGGTTTAACTACGTTTTGTAATAAGGCGGTAAATGTCTATATGCTTAGTTTGTTGATGGGATTTATTGTTTGCTTGTGCCCAGTGAACGGAAATAAACATGGAAGCATTCCTAGCTCTAAAAAATAACCCAACGCAGATTGCGCCCAGGTAGGCGGGGCTTACCGATTGCGCCGCGCACGCTATTAGTTCGTCTGCAGCCGGCAACAGCGGCGGTCGAATATTTATTTATCGGTTTTTGCGTGACAAATATTTTAAAATGCCTTCTTGTGTAGTAAAGTGGTGTATTAATAAATCACACGTGCATAAAAAGAATGCTGGGATTAGTTTTCACGTGTAAGTACATCGCTATATATTATATTTCTATTAAAAATGAATTATACCACAAAATCTATGGGGATGACGGTATGCTAACCAAGCAATTCACTTTTCTACCTGACAAGAATGATTTTTTTATGATTTTGATTACAATCTAAGATCCAACACACACCATTTTTTGTGGGGACGGCATTATGCAAAATATACTAAGTTATTGTAGGTAAAAAGTTGACATAAAAAAAATGGCGGCTGTCAAAATTTTTAAAGTCATGGGTATCGTTTTTGATGTTTTAAAATCCAAGATGGCGGCAGCGAAAATTTTGTTTTTGTTTTAAATCACACGTGAGAAGGAACATCGTTCCTGACGATGGTCACCCGACCACACACGTTTTTTTATGCTAGTTTAATTCATTATTTTCTTTTAGATTTCCGCAAGATCCATCTCAAAGAGAACTATGGACGAAAGCTGTTCGTTTAGAAAGACAGCAGAGTGAATGGAGCCCAAGTAAAAAGACAAGGATATGCTCAGTTCATTTTAGAAATGACGATTTTTATGAGACAAAAAAAGGATACACGAAGCTTAAAACAAACGCTATTCCAATTTGTACGGTAAGATGGATTCTTTGATAATGATATTTTTAATAATTTGTAAAAATATTACACCTCGTGTTTTAAAGGTTTCATACTAAAAACCTACATATGATTTCAGATGGTCTTTTCGATTAAAAAACCAGTTCAATCGACTCCGCCAGAAACGTTGCAGTCGATTCTAACACCCGAAAATGTTAATGCCAAGCAACTGATAACTGTGAGAGAAAATGTTATTGAAATACCCAATCCTCAAATATCCTCCAAATCAGGAAAACGTCACTTGGTAGGTATAATTAATAGACATCTAGGGATCTTAACTCTTTTTATTTATAAACTTAAATTTATAATAAAAAATTGTTAAAATCTGATCGTTCAGTTGGTATTTTTATCTTTTAGGTGGCCTGTCCAAGCTGTGGGTGTGAGTTCGGTGTACTAATTGATGCTGCTGCAGAAGATCTTGGGAGACAAAAACAGTTATCGCCATCAACTGATTCAAAAGTTCTTGATACAAGATGCGGTACCCCTTTAAACATTTTGTCTTCTGACATTGAATCGGCTCTAAATACGCCAAAAACGCATAGGCTGAAAAATTTGATTCAGAGAAAGACATTACTGTCTGAAAAAAGGTTGTCTAAAATAAGAAACCTAAAGCGACAAAATAAAAGACTATTAAAAAAATGCATATCACTAAAAGACGTAACCACAGCTCTAAAGAAGAATAAGTTTGTAGACACCAATGCTGAAACCTCACTTTCTGAAATTTCGGGTGATATTTTTTCGATGCTGAAAAAAAAGCATAATGCAAAGGGAAAGAGAACTGTACTTAAATTTACCCAAGCGGTCAAAAAATTTGCCCTGACCCTTAACTATTACTCACCGTCTGGTTACAACTACGTCCGTAGACAATTTAAATTATGCTTGCCTCATCCCTCAACATTATCCAAATGGTATCAGGCGATTGATGCAAACCCTGGCTTTACTGAGGAAGCTTTTAGAGCTCTGCGCTCCAAATTTGCCCAAAGTGACAAAAGGCTCGCTTGCCTTATGGTTGATGAAATGGCTATAAGACAACAAAAAATATTTAATGGGAAAGACGTCGATGGTCTTGTGACATTTGGACCTACAAATGAAATAGCTACGCAAGTGTACGTGTTAATGTTAGTGGCACTAAACGACGCGTTCAAGCTGCCGTTGGGTTATTTCTTCATTAGTGGAATGAATGCAGAGCAAAGGGCTAACATTATTAAAATGTGTCTCAGAAAATGTTATGAAGTTGGTGCAGACGTTGTAAGCCTAACTTTTGACGGGTGTGCCGCTAACCTGGCTACCGCGAATTTGCTTGGGTGTAATTTTGAGAATCCAACTGATTTGAAAACATATTTTACCCACCCAGCAAACGGTAGACAAGTAGTGGTATTTCTCGACCCCTGTCATATGGTAAAACTAGTGAGAAATACGTTCGAATCGAAAAAAGACTTTGTTGATGAAAATGGACACTCTGTACAGTGGCGCTTTTTGCAAGAGTTAAAAAAAGTTCAAGACAATTTAGGGCTTCATTTTGCAAACAAACTGACGGAGAGGCATCTAAACTTTCGAAATAGTATCATGAACGTGAAATTAGCTACACAACTACTGAGCAATAGTGTCGCTACAGCATTAGAATTATGTTCAGACAAACTAAAGTTGCCCGAATTCAAAAATGTCGCTCCAACTGTTAAGTTTTTGCAAACTATGAACAACTTGTTTGACATTCTAAACGCAAGTTCGTTGAACAATAAAGGATTTAAGCATCCTATTGAAATGAAAGACAAAGACTTCTTCTTCAATTTTCTTGCTGAAACAGAGTCTTATATACTGGGACTGAAAGTAAGGGTGCCAAATGTAACAAGGCGAACAGTAAACGGGCGTAAGATTATAATGCGCTCATTAGTGGAAAAGTTTGTTATACAAACGAAGTCAAAAACAGGATTTTTGGGGTTGGTGGTTTGTATCAAAAGTTTTAGACTTTTGTTTCAAGAGCTCGTCGAAACAAAAGTTTTGCGATTTATTCTATGTTATAAGTTCAGTCAAGACCACCTGGAACTTTTTTTTGGCATAATCCGAAACCATGGGCGATGTAACAATAATCCAAATGCACGCCAATTCATGGGCATTTACCGCAAAACTTTACAAAATTTAGAGTTAAGCTCCAAATTTACAGGCAATTGCATTCCACTAAAAGACTTTCCTGTTCTCAATTGTACCAGTTCATCAATAAAACTGATTAATGAAACCACACTTGGATTTAGATTTGATGCCAACGATGAACCTACTCAAAACGTGAACATATCTATTGAAGAGAACAACTGTGATATATTTACAACAATGCTAGATACAAATACGCAATTGCCAGATACGATTGAGCAAATAATTGGCTATATTTCCGGGTTCGTAGCAAACAAGCTGAATTCTAAAATCAATTGCGAAGAATGCACGGAATGTTTATTTGCAAGCGAAAAACTGTATTTTCATAAATTAATATGTCTTAAAGATTTTGGTGGATTGGCTTATCCCTCAGTAACTTTGTTTAAAGTATGCTACCGTTCTGAGTGTGTCCTACGAAATATTATGAAAGTTCAATCAGGAAAATGTTTAACCAGCAATCATAACCTGACTGTAATAACAAACAAATGCTTTCAATATGTGACCAGCTATAATGACATATTTAAATTTATTAAAAAGCACGCTACTGATATCCCGCCCCACGACATACCGTTTATCAAAAGTATTATTCAAGAATTCCTTAAAATTCGTTTACATTATATTGCCAAAAATGATTCTCTACTGCACTCATCACGGCAGAAATTAAATAAACTTACAATTTTCCGAGGCACATAACAAGTCAAACAGTAATATCATTGGGATTCACGTTATTAAGTCATGATAACACTGAGCACTAATAAGAAGTGTTATAATGTTATTAGTCAATATCATCATCTGCCTAGCCTTTTCCAAACATTATTGGGGTCCGTTCCCAGTCAAACAGGATTCAGCTTAATACCAGTATTTTACGTGGAGCGGCGGCCTACCAGACCTCCACAACCCATTACATAGTGACACAAAATTTGTTGGCGAGACTGGTGTCAGATTATCTGGCTTCTGACTATCCGTAACGACTGCCAAAGATCTACAAATGACACCCGGGCGGGACCAACAGCTTACCGTGCTTTCTGAGGTACGGAGGAAACTCGATATGTTAAGATGTTCACCCATCCACAGACCAACCTCGGCAAGCATTGCTTAACCTTGAAGATCGATCGGTGCGGCTTTTATTACTTAGTTCCGTAGTACCGAGTTATTTGGTAATATAATACGTCAAATACCGATATTAATGAATAAAAAATGCACCTAAATTGTGATATCTACTAAATTAAAAATAGACCACACATTTTTTTTTATTTACCTACCACATTTTTAGCATAAGTACTTAAATCTATTATTCCCTAAACAGTGCCTTATACAGTCCTTAGAACAACTGTTGCCTTAGAGTTCATGAAACATATTTTTTAACATAATTCTTTATTATAATACGTAATAACACCATCAATAACACGATTTAATTATTTGCGTTGCACAATATTACATAAAACATCCCGGCAGACGACGTGGCGTCGTAGAAATGTCGTTAGCGGCCTATACGTTTCAAGCTAATTTAAACCCAAAAAGTCAGGAAGTAAGGTCCATTTTTGGCTGTGCATCCTAAGTGGTAATAAATATTCTTTGTATGGTTTGACTAATCAGCGACGGGGTTTCGTTGTGTGAGTTTGTTCGGCTTTTGTGTCAAGATTCGCGCCTAGTTTCGTTGAAGAAATGCTTCCATGTTTATTTCCGTTCACTGCTTGTGCCCTATAGTTTAAAACACTGGAGAAGCCTTACAAAGGCATTCCCCTCTGTCAAAAACTACAAGAACAATCTCAAGTCCTACTAATATTATAAATGTTAAAGTTTGTATGTTTGGATGTTTGTTACTCAATCACGCAAAAACGGATGAATGGATTTGTATGAAATTTGGCACACAGATAGTTTATAACCTGGATTAACACATCGTGAGCCGCCGCGGCGCACCGTACCCCGGTACGACGTCACGCCGTTTCGCGGTGGCGGCGCGGCGGCGTCGTGCCGTGGTCATGATTGTTTCACGCCACCGTACCGCGGTACAACGGCGACGTCGCGCCGTTTCGCCGTGGCGGCGCCGTGCCGTGGACATGTGTCCAGTGTCCAGCAAGGCTATTGCGTATCTTTTAATGACAGTGGATAACTTATAATGTCTATCAAATAACTGTCAAATGGTGAGTTTTTAAGAAAAAAATGTACCAAACCATAACCAATTTACAGTTAATCTATGGACATTTCTGATAGCCACTGACGTTAAAAAGATACGCAATAGGGGGGCAGGTCCTTAAAAACTCTAAGGTTTGCGCCTATATAGTTATCTCCTAATCAAATAAAAAAAATGTAAACCTATTTTATGTTATTAAAAACTTTTCGCATTAATTGATTAACGTACCTACTGGCCAGTTCATGTTGTTATTAATAAAAAGGCCCTTACACTTTCTTTTAACTCTTATAATAAGTCAAACCATGATAACTCACATTGTAAAGTTGCCAAAGTTAACGGTAGAATGGCTGAAACTGGTAGTTGATGTGCAATTCAGACTATTTTCTTTTCCAGACGTTTTCGCTACTATCTCATTCTGTGTTTTTGTCATCCAACTAATTTGACTTCGAGCTAATAAGGTATTCTAATCATACGGGCTATTCGCAATTCCAGACGTTTTGCTACTAGCTCATTCTGCTTTTATGTCGTCCAGCTGAGTTGACTCTCTGCTGACTGGGTACTCTGCTTTTATGTCATGTAGCTGAATTGTCTTTCGGCTATCTAGGTATCTTGCTTTCATGTCATCCAACGTGAATTGTCTTTCAGCGAAAAGGTCATCCTGATAGTGACGCAAAAATTTTTGCTCTTTTCGAACACTATGAGATGGTGAAAAAAACCCGCAAAAAAAGAGAGAAAAAAAAATTTAAGTGTCGGTCGATCTTTTAACATTCGATTTTTTGTGTATCCTGGGGCGCAGGACTTAGTAAAATTTTCAGAGGTTTTATTTTTTCAGATTTCAGCTATTTTTATTGCAGCATCTTATTAACCTTGTCCATAGAAACAATTTAAGCTCTGAGACACATAGTCCTACGACGCACCATTTTGGAAATAAAGAGTGTTCTAGATAAAACGAACTAAAATTCGTAGGACCATAACTCGGAAACGGTGCGTCGTAGGACCATGGTTCTCAGAACCTAAATAAGTTCTATGGTCAAGGTCAACTCAAAACTGCAACAGAAAAAGCAGATTTCCCAAAAATTAAACAGGAAAATTGACTGTTGAAAATGATTTTTTTTTAACAATTTTTAATTTTTGTATTTTCTTTGCTGCTCATAGTGCTTCTAAGCGTATACCCCAACTTCTAAAAATCCGAAGAAGGAACATGGGTGGTTTTTAGTCAGACACTCTAGAAGTCTGACACTCCCTTTCGCTCCGCCCAAAAGCGGGGGGTGGGGGGGGGTCATTTGATGATTTTTCATCAACAGGGAAAAAAAAAGGTTTACACTTACACCAAAACTTTTCTGACGTTTTGCATATCTGTCATATTGCGAACCTGATATTTTGCGAACCTGTCATTTTGCGTTTCTGACTTTTCGCGAACCTGTCATTTTGCGTTTCTGTCTTTTCGCGAACCTGTCATTTTGCGTTTCTGACCATTTGAGAAAAAAATCTCACACCTGACGATTTGCTAATCTTGGCATTTTGCGTTTCTGACATTCTGCGCCTAAACCAAATTTTCTGATAAGTTCTTTATTTCTGTCGAAAATGAGTGATAGTGACTCTGAAAGTGAAAGTGAAGTGAAATTGAAATGAACACTCCGCCAGATATCGTAAATGCAGCGACGAATGCAACTGCCTACCCACACTGCTACCTGTTTATTTTTTATTGCATTACACTGGTAACAATGCTGGTCATTTCCCTATGGTTCCTGAACCCATCATAGAGCCCTTATGATATTTGGGTAGATAAAGTAGTGTATGCAACCATACATAATTAGGCATTACAACACTCGTGTGATGCTATTAAGAAACTCGCCTTCGGCTCGTTTCTTGAACCCACACTTGTGTTGTAATGCCCTTCATTATGCACAGTCACATAAACTACTATTGTAAGGATATATTGGTGTTTGCATTTTTTTTTCTCTTTCATGCAAAAACTACTGACCTGATTTAAATGAAATTTGGCACACAGATAGATCTGATTTATAACTTGGATAAACACATAGTATACTTTTATCCTAGATCTGGTGGGATAATTACCGAAAACCACGCAGGCGATGCCGCGGGCATAAGCTAAACTGTGGTTTTTAATTTGAGATAGTAAATTGACACTTGGAAATGTCAAAGTTCCATATATTTACAACAACATTCTAAGGAAGTTTGACATTTCCAAGTGTCAATTTACTCTCTCAAATTATAAACCACACCTTATTTTTATAAACATTATCCAAAGAGTACATTTAAAAATTACCTGTTATTAAATCGTTTGTACTTGTTGTTGTGATGTTTATTGAAGTGGTGAGAAGGGCGTCGCTCGTTGCGATATTTATTAAAGTTTCCGCCCCAATGCGGCTTGTTTTGTTTCTCCTAAAAAAAATACATTTTATTTGAATAAAAACTTTTTATTTATGAAAACAAAACTCCCCTTATTTTGTCTATAGAATATTAAATATAAATGTAATTTTCAAAAGCATTTTTGAAGTAGTAGGTAAATTTATATTGGCTTGAGTTTAAGCGCCTACCAGAAAATAACCTATTTTACTACCAAAAAAATTCGAAATGCCGGCCAAAATGGATTAATGCTCACCAAATTGTGTTTCCTAAAGTATTGTAGGAATGAACCTATTTTTTTTCCTTTTGATTCTATACCATAAAGATTTATAAACGCCTTTTAAGTTAACTGCAGACCAAATATTTTATATTATCGCTAATAGATGTCACCAATATTGTATTTCACGACGTTCAATTTAGTCAGTTTTACTGAGGCAAAAAAGCTAACGGTCGGTCGTATTTTTTTTTTTTTAATAATACTTCTGGGTGGCTTAAAAAAAATAACCTCGAAGGGGATGGCGGGGCCTATTCGCTCGCTCACTTGACCCCGCCATCCCCTTCTAACCTAACCTGTCCGAGTCGGGGTGCCCCAAGTCCCGAGCTAACTTCGCTCGCTCTTGCATCCAAGTTTTCGTAGTAGCGGGTTCGCATACCCTACGATAATACGATTACACTACAGCTATTTAGAACTGTCATTTTGGGTATTAATGTTACTACTTCAGAGAAACAAGATTTGGTGAGCATTTATCCATTTTGGTAGGCAAAAAGAATATAAATACAACACGTACAATTATTCTGATGAGTGTCTAATTATTTTGAAACTTAAAACGTTGTTCTTTAGGCACCTCGGTATAGAGTGGGTTTATTTTATTTGAGGTCAAAATATTTTATTTGGTACTTTACTGTACTTTAATCTAGGGTCTAAAAATCTTTTTTGGTAAGCATTTAAATTGTAGCCAATATTCATCTGACAAATAAAATTAATAGACCTGAATAAAGTATGATCAGTAAATTACAAACATTACAAATATGTATTATATTATAGTTTAAACTTTAAGTACACAAAAATAAAATTCAAATAAAAAAATTAAGTTCAAAAATCTAAAACCCGACTACCAAGAAAATCGCGGTCTTAAAAGTAGAAAACAAGAAAACAATTCTTGTCTGACATTACATACATACTAAATAAACATTTTGTTTTATTTACCTGGAAGGGATTGTATCCATTTCTACTGTTGTTGAAGCGATTATTATAGTTATGGAATTTTTTCACTTTCTTGTTGCGCCCGCGATCCATTTCATCCGTAGCGTCCAGAGCTCGCTTGCGCTCGTCTCGTCGTTCTTCAAACACCTGTAGCGGAAGTAAACATATTATTAATGTAGGTACAGGAACAACTAAACAGCAGGGCAAAAGGAGCCTCACTCCTAGTGCTAAAGAAATAAATAAAATTATTATTTAAATGTGCGAAGGAAATAAGTCACCTGTCGTGAGAGAGCGCTGTGGTTGCCATTCCAAGAAGAAACAGGCGCACCATATCCGCGGTGCGAAACAGTCTGCAGGTGGCGCATCGTTTCCAGCGGCGCGACCATACTGTTGGGCGCGCCGGTCGCGCTGGCGGCAGGCGTGGCCGCTGTGCCGTTGGTCGCGCCGGCGCCTGTCGCACCTGCGCCGCTGCGATCACTCAGTGGCGACATGCTACTCACACTCGTGTTCGGGCTTTGATCGTTTTCAGATCGTCGCTCCTCTTTTTCTTTTACCCTGTAAAAGTAATATGTGCAATTATGAAATGTGATGGATTTCGGAAATTAATAACTTTAATCTTGTTGAATAGTGGAGTAGCACAGAAAGATTGAAATACATTGGATCGTTAATTGCGTAGGTATACCCCCGCACGTACTTTTTGTTTGTGACGCCGTTGAGGCTAGGGCTGAGCAGCGGGCCGCTGTTCTCGCTGGAGACGGTCCAGGCATGGTGCATGCTCTTGGTGGTGACGACGAGCGCACGAGGCGACTCGCAGCGACTAGGCTTGGGCCGGCGCCCGTCGTCCCTCCGCGCTCCGTCCTCGTTTAATCTATCGTTCCGCTCATCCCCACTTGATTCAGAATCATACGGGACCAACCTCGATCCCGCGCAGCCGTTCCTCGGCGACAGACCCGATGCATCACTCCTGTTCATTTGCTCCTCCAGTTTTTCTAAGGGGGACTTAGGTGTCCTGACTAATTTGCTTGTGGATGCAGCTTTTTCGACTGCTTTTGAGTTTATGATGGATCTGAGATCAGACTCACTCTTAGATAACTTGGGTTTCACTTGGTTCTCATCACCATTTTGCCGTTTTATTACAAAAGTTATCTTCTTATCATCATCCACTTTATTACCATTTTTCTCTATGCCATTCAGAATCTTTGGTGGTTGAACCATTTTTTCTACTTCACCATTTTGTTTTACCATCCAAGGCTCAGAATTGGAATTGTTAGACTCTGTTGACTTCCCAAGTGTACTATTTAGAATTATAGGTTTGACATCAGGCTTAGGAACTTCTACTGAAGTGCTATTATGTAGAACTGGCTTTCTGTCTTCACTTCTATAGAATGTTAGTTTTAAAGGACTTTTATCTCTATTTAGTATGTTATCTGGCAACTGTGGGCCATATACAACACTCGAGGAAGACGCAGCGGAGGTGGACGCCTCTTCGGTATTATCTTTTTCAAAGAACATAATGTATGCGTTTGTGCCCAGCACAGCAGACAGAGGTAATGGTCGAACACAGCTATCATCGAATTGGTAATAATTGCTATTTGGTGCTTGTCCTATAGCAGTGTAATGACCACAATTCTGTGACGGCCCAAGATGAGTTACTAAACTTACTAGTTTATATGACTGGAACAAATAAAATGTTTTTAAATTCAAACCTGCAGATTAACAATATTCCACATAAGCAGCAATGATAAAACATACTTTTTAACCGATTTCCAAAAAGGAGGAGGTTTCTATTCGTGTGTATGTATTATCATCGGCACGATTCTTGAGCGCTGACGCAAAAGTGAGTTATTGGGTCCCTTTGGTGGTATGAAGTGAGACGCGGGGCGGGGCAAGTGCGGTGATTGGCCCGTAGCGCATCGCGTCATAGCCGTCACTCGGGATTTGTTCTTTACTCCTGCTGCACTTACCTCACGACCAATAATTAATAAACGGGTGTGCGTTTTATTTGTCATAAAGTGTACGATGCGCACAGCGATCCCCACTCTTCCGCCGAGCGCTCAAGAACCGTGCCGGGTATTATACATAATTTTTTATTATAATGACTTGAAAATATTTTGAAACTTACCAACTGTTGGTGACTTTTGTTGTACATATATTTGTTAAGGTTGATCTTCTTTCTAAATTGCACATGTTTGGAGAGCTTGCCTCCAGCTAATGAGAACCGTTTCAATGCTATGCAGAGAACCATAGGGGCACGCTCGACGAAAAATTGCTTGGTGGCAGATACCTTAAAAAACGATTCGGTTAGATATTGGATATACATGTTAGAATTTATGTGTACTTATTAGTCTTTATCATGCTATTCTGAATGAATTATTCATATTTTCACTATTTATTAAAGTCACTTATTGTAAAAGGTGTAACATACCTTTTTATTGCATGCCTCACATTTGTAACCTAAATCTTCTAATCTTTCACGAGAAAAAAAAGAATCTAATGCTTCATCTAATGTTGAGTGTTTTCTTATATCTAAAAGTAAGTCCTGGAAAAATAACGAAAAACATTAATTTTCAATTTTCAGAAATAATAATCAATGTTTTAGAAATTAGTTTTGTATAAGTTACCTGAAAATGCTGATAGGTGGTGGATAGATGATGGCATGCCAGACACCGGACTGTAGAGCGCAAGTATCCACCAAGAATTTGATTCAATGGGGTTGTCTCTTTGGTGTACTGGTCAAACTTGTCATGGTTGACAAACCGGTTTAAATAGCATTTCTCCATTGCCTCCACCAAATATCTGAAACATGTTTCAATATATTTAATTGCAAGTGATGAATAGATAAAATACTTTTTTTTTTAAATATGAAATGGGCATACCCTTGACCTCACTCTTGCCCTAAGAGCAGAGATGAGGTTGATGGAACGAGCTTAAGAACAATAAGATAAACATTTGCACCCTTCGATCAATAATAGTACTAGATTAAGCATCAGGAACAAAACTAAGTCGCTCAAGTGGCCACGTTTGCACACACGTAAACATCTACATAACATCTTAGAAAAAAGTTCAATATTATTAACAACTTCAGATGATTATAAACCTTAACACTTAAACATAACGTTTAATTATCATTGTAAAGTATATTTATTTAAGCCCTTTCATCGAAGAAAGATTATAAGCAAAACATTTTAAATGTCGATCCAAAGTAAAAAGTCATCAGTACAAAAATATTCATTCTAAAATGAAACTTAAACTCTAAGCAATACGGTTAAAAGCATTTTGTGTACAATGTCGTGCTTATTCTATTGCGGAACTAGCGTTCCCTGTTCAAGAACATGATACAATAGTTGGTGCGTTGTAGCAAACATTGGCTAAACAATTATAATATTCGCTGATTTAATTATATTTACAGTTTAATTAAGTTTAAATATTATGAAAAAGCACATAATGATATTAAATTACCGAAAAAAAGATATTCCTTCCAAAACCTTAGTGTTACGGTGGTTATTTACGCAGTTTTTGAACGGATACTGCGGTATTTTGACGTCTTAATGTTGGCTATGATTGGACCATACTAATTTGAAATAAGACCACAAATACGTTTGTGGTCTTATATTTCGGGCCGTTTTTGAAGCGCTTATCGGGAATCTAGTACATTATTGATCGAAGTTTGCACCAAATTAACCAAATACAATTTCTTTATTAATTTTGTAGTTACCTCAAAAACTCATGTGCATCCTCTTGTCTGCCTGGTGTAAGGTGTCTACATATGAGTCGTAACTTGGAGTACACCTGCCAGGGCTTGATGGGAGCTCCACCACTTTTCTGTGTAGCCATCAATGTGGCACGCATCCCACAAATCACACATGCTTCTGAAACATCCAATCAAATACTGTTAACACATTATATTGCTCTTTATTTTCAATGTACGCCCCTATTTATAATGTACTAATATTTTATTTTAGCCTTGTTTTATATGCAAGTCAATTAAACTCTTATTTAATAGCATTAAATAAAACTTCATAGACTCACAATTTTAGTGTGAATGTAAAATTGATTTAATTTCTTAGTAAAACAAAAATAAATTGCATATTTAAATGTCAGTTCTGTAATGAATCCTCTAGCCAAGTTTACATGTTAAATTATTAAATTTCTTTGTTTGAGTTCTTGACTGGATTACAAATCAAAATAAGATAATTTATTTCAAAGGGGATAGAACCGATGTGGCATATCAACCTGTCCGCCATTTTGTTTTTTTTTCGAAATCGCGGCCCACGATGAAAGTGGTATGTATGGATAGAGGACATATAGACGAACAAAAAATGTCCAGTAACATGGTACCCAAAGTGTCACGTTACCGAGATATTTGAAGTTAAAGATCGACAAATGAGTACGACATTCATTAAATATTTTTTTAAATAGCCTTATTACGTGTTTGGGCGTTAAATTATATCCAAATATAATAGTTCCCGGGTTGATTATTATTATACGCACATTAAAATCGCTTCGCATCGCAATGAAATGCTATGTAAAGTCAAAAAATAGTTTTCTCGTGCTCCTAGTAGTATGTAATGTACCTACTCTCTTTCAATAACCAGTAATAATAATAATCAACGCCTATAGACACGTAAAAGGTATAATTTTTATGTGTTCATTGTACTCATATGTCCATCTTTACCTTCAAATATCTCGGTAACGTGACACTTTGGGTACCGTGTTGCTGGACATTTTTTGTTCGTCTATATGTCCTCTATTCATACATACCACGTTCATCGTGGGCCGCGATTTCGAAAAAAAATCAAAATGGCGGTGGGTCGATATGCCAGCTCCCATACAAAAAAGTTCAAACCCCTTTGGCTGATAATCAGAACTTTTTGAACATTTAGACAATCTGCCAACACAACTACAATTCACCTTATTTGTTTACTCCAAGTGAGAATAACAAGTATCGAAGTCAGTAAATCATTATTATAATATACACAAAGGGAGGAATCAGTTCATAAGCTCACCTTGTTGATTACATTTCTCAGCATGGTTCACTTCCATGACCAACCAGTTAGCCAAAGCAGGCACATGGAACAGGGCCTGCAGGGTAGAATTCAAATAGCATGTGTTACCCACATTTTGCATGCCAGCACCAGCCGCCCATGCATTTTGCCATCCCAAGTGAACTTTTTCAACAGGAAATAAAACCCTTTTAGGTTTAGGCAAGCCATCTTCTATTTTGTTGCTTTCTGAAAATGTAATAACAAATGAGGTTAGTATCTTTTCTATTAACATCACTCTATTAATACCTATTTGAAGGAAAATTTGAGAATTTTAGAAAATATGGTATCGGTATACCACAGCAAAGCTGGTGTGACCATCTGATCTGGTTGGCGAGGTGAATATGGCCTGATATTGCACAGGATAGAGGTTTGGAAGGAGATAGGGGAGGCCTGTACCCAGCAGTGAGACACACAAATACCAACAACTCTTATTCTACAGTGAAGATTCATTAAGAAAAGAACACTAGTTTTGTTATTCTAATAAGTTACTAGGGAAACACATGAATACACAGTAAGTGATGTAAATAATTAATCATACAGACATTTTAGTTTAATAAAAAAAAGACTCAGTCCCTCATCATAGTTTATTAGTGTTATTCCCCATTATGTAAACAAGGAAAAAGTAATAAAAATAAGATTGTTTTAATCATCATCATTTCAGACAACACATGATCTTCAGCGTGAATTATAATTTATAAAAACAATAGGTACATTCAGTAAATCTGTTTTAAATCTTAGTAAATACATGATTGGGGAAAAATCTGTTAAAATTCAAGTAAACTGAAAATGAAACACAAAATTGCATACGTAAGTATGCATTTTTTGCGAGCTTTAATGGATAGAATTCTATTATTATTTATTAGATTAGATGTAATCAGAACTCCTCCAATGATTCCATGACGTTTATTGACAAGTGACCATAAGATATAACCTCTAAATTGATCTTATCGCGCATGTAGATAACAAACAAACCTACATTACTTTCAGTATCATTAGCATGCAGCTAGTTACCTGATGCTTGGCCGGCAGTATTACAATCCTTTTTCAGTAGTTTACTATCATGCAGTGGTTTTTTAGGTCGGATCACCACGTACTTAGATTTCAGTCCGTCGAGAACATTGCTTTGATAATCACCAGACTCTTCAAACTCTATCTTGGACAACAACACGCTTTTAGCGGATGAGTATAGTCTGCTATCCAATAATGAGGAACTCTGAGACTCGTCTGGGGTAAGAGATAAACGCAATGCGCTAGTTACGGGGTCGCAAATGGAAGCGGGCATTTTACCTCCAAAATTGCACTATCACGATATCAAAGCACAAAGCACTTCATTATTTCATTTACGAGTTCATGTGTATCACAAACAGATATATAACGGACCGTCTTATAATAACCCGGTAAACATGTGTATTTTAAAATAATAGGCAGTAAAAAGGAAAACGAAACGATTCAACCTCGACTGGTCCACGCACGACCCGGCAATGTTGCCATAACTTAAAAGGACTAACAAAGTTATTAAGTTACATACTCTTTGGATTATCTACTGTAATAAAACTATCTCATTTGGTGGATCTCTTGCAGCCTTATGGGCCTACACAGACCCCACAGCTGTGGGGTCCACCAACAGTGATAGTTGACGACACTTCCTTTACATTTTTTTGTATCGTTTTGAAATAATTATTGTAATACATTGGTAGACGGGTGTCAACGACTTATACTCTTCGGTTATCTGGCGCAGACTAAAGTACGGCTGGTAGTATTGTGTTTTTTTAAATGTCTACCTATGGCCTGCTGCTGCTCCTGTTGGGGCTGCGGGTTGTTCACAAGAGAAACCGCGGCCTCGACATAATGGGCTAAGAAGGAACATGGGTGGTTTTTAGTCAGTAGAACAGTAGAAGTCTGACACTCTCTTTCGCTCTGCCCAAGAGCGGGAGGGGTTATTTGATGATTTCTCACCCCCAAAAAAAATTAAAAAAAGGCCTGCCGCTGCTTGAAAAAATGCTATTTATTATTGGCAGCACTGACATTGGCTCGCCGCTCCCGTGGCTGTCAAAATGTCGCGTCGCTTTCATTCTTTCATTCGACTAGTTGTCAAAATTTGTTTATCGATTTGGTTTTGAAATAAAAATTCGGCGTTTTCAGTATGAGATGATAATAACTAATAAATTCTGTTAAATTAATGTAATTACAGGAATAATGCATTTTTTAACTGGACAGTGTTTTATCATTTTAGCAGGTCAGAATGTTTACTTTACGAATTAATCGAATTACTGTGTTCGTTTCTGATTATCATTATTTATTTAAAACGTAACTTGCATACTAATTAAATATTTAATTATGTACTTCTATTTCAAGATAATTGAACAGGTTGATATATTTATATCTAAATGGCGTTCACTTAGGGTGTTAACTTGTGCTATTTCAGTACTCTGCGTGGTTTCGTCCTCCAGAGTTTTAGAATTAAGCGACAAATTTGTGGACATAAGTAATGAGGGTATGTGGTTTGTGAAGTTCTACGCGCCATGGTGCGCCCACTGCCGCAGGATAGAGCCTATTTGGGCCCATGTCGCTCAATCGCTCTTCAACAGCCCTGTGAAAGTGGCGAAAGTTGATTGCACTAGGTTCATGGCTGTGGCGACGCATTTCAAAGTCAGAGCATACCCTACAATAATGTTGTAAGTAATTATGTCTGCGATGGATTAAGTATTTCTAAAAAGTGTACTGTTAAGCATGTTTAAAGTTTATTTCTTACAGTATTAAAGGTCCCTATCACCATGAGTATGTTGGAGAAAGAGTTAAAGATGAGATGGTCAATTATGCTCTACGGATGTCTCAGCCTGCTGTTCAAAGACTGTCACAGGCTGACAGTCTCGGGTACCTGAAGGAAACACACCCTGTCTTCTTTGGATATGTTGGCAAGCAACAAGGACCATTATGGGTAATTTATATGATATTTATTAGGAGATATCACAGTTTTAAAATAACTCCGCAGTTAAGTAATCTAACCCTGTCTTCTCTCATAAGTGATGTAGAAGAAGTTGTGCGGGTCAGCTAGTTATTTTAGATGTTTACATGGTTTGCTTTTAATAAATGTAAAATAATAATGTAAAGAAAATTAATGATTGGGAATAGGCATACAGCTAAATCATTTTCCTTATTGTTACAGGAAATGTTTATACAGCATGCTGAGAAATATCAGCCACATACATGGTTTTATGCTATGTCACATGATCTATTGAAAAATGATGTTAAAATACCTAATGAAACTGCTGTATTTGTTTACAAAGAGGACGAAGCCTACTTTTTTGAAGGTATTTATGACAAAAAAATATGCATGTCTGCAAAATATTTAATCAATAACTACTTTATAGCCATAGATTACCTTGATTTACAGCAAATCCACCAATGATTGAAGATCGAGAAACCTTAAATGTAACACTGGATAAATGGATTAACTCTGAGAGATTTGGGTCATTCCCGAAGGTCACTCATTCAAATCTAAATGAACTAATGAATATCCAAAAATACATAGTTATAGCTATTGTCTCTGAAAATAAGTTGAATGAAATCACTCAAACAGAGAAAGATTTTAAAGATATGATTGAGAGTATTGTCAAGTAAGTATTTTACAAATGAATCTTTTAAATTGCAGAATTTATTTTGATAGAAATCATAATATCTGCATTTATTATTTAATTATATGACATACATATCCAAATGTTTATACAGGAAAAGAAAACGAGACCTGCATGACAGATTCCAGTTTGGTTGGATGGGAAATCCTGACTTGGCAAACTCCATAGCTATGTATGAACTGACAACACCTCACCTACTGGTCCTCAACTCAACTACAGGCCACCACCATATGCCTGATGATGATCCTGTGCTCATGACACCTGAAGCAGTTTCAATTTTCCTTGACCAAATACATAACCAAGTTGCACCGGTAATTCTTACACTTTTAGGGTTGCACCTCATCTAGGAACACGCGGCAGCATCGATGATCCGATAGAAAAGGATAGGAGCATGGAAAAATGTGATTCCGTGCTGTTAGATGAGGTGCAACTCTTGTAGTTGATATATTTAATTTGTTGTCAATTTGTTCCGTGACCATAATCACTTCACCAAACTCACAAGTTCTGAGATTGATTTTTTAGTCATGAACTGGCTATAACACGGCTTTAAGTATTTGTTTCAATCTGATAGGTTCTCAAATTAATTTACATGACTTATGTGTGTGCAGACTATGGTCAGACTGAATGACTGTGTTTATTACTCCCACAGACATATGGAGGCAACAGTTTGCCAATGCGTTTCTATAGAAGCTTTTACGAAGCCAGGACTACATTGACGAGTATGTGGCGTGGGAATCCGGTATTAACGGCCCTAGTGTTCGGGCTACCTCTCGGCTTCTTATCTCTTATATGCTACTCAGTGTGCTGCGCTGATATACTTGATGCAGAAGAAGATGAAATCGCAGGTAAAATATTTACTGCTACTTTTAATTTTATTTTAAGGTGTTCTGGGCAAACTTTTTTTTACAGCTTTTCGTAGGGATTCACTTGTGTAGAGCAATGGTTACAGGTTTAAGAAGGTAGGTGTAATTATGTCTAGCTTTAACAATCACTGTCGGCAGCGGCAATTAACAGTCAAGCTGATGGACGTAGTCAGAGGGAGGGTTTTGGTGGTTCAAAGTCAAACCCCCCAAAAGCTATCCGCTTCAGATTCTTTATCATTCCTGTATAATCGGCAAAACACATAACTCCAATTCAAACCTCGTCTGAAGGCAATCTAGCCTACCATAAGCAGAGTGCTATATTTTCCGAACTCGCTTTGCTCCCTTTGAAATTGTATGTTTATCTTCATTCATAAGCTTTTCTATTTAATTGGCACTATACTTTAGTCCTATTTTTGTATTAATCGACAAAGGAAAACCCATGAAATTCAAGGTGGGGACAAAATGGATCTCTACAATATTTTTCAAAAGTTGGTTGACTAACCCACCCTATTTTTATTCAAGGGCCATGTTAGGGGAATGGGTTATACTGTAAGTTATTCCTATCCAAACCAAATTCTTGGTTACGGCTCCGCCCTAAACCACAGCCCACATTATTATTAATGAATATGTTTTCTTTTCAGAAACACACGAAAAGAAGGACTAGATACACTAAATCATCAAGAATGGAAATCGCCATTTTAGTATTAGTACAATACTGAAAAAAAAAACCAAATGGTTTTTTTATGGCTAAAATGATAATTTTTGCTTGTCATAAATATTGCTTTGGTCAGTGATGTGGCATATTTTTTAATGTTCTTTGGAATTACTTACAGTATTTGATCATACTGGTATTATAAGGTTTGTTTTTTTTTTATTTCAATTTATGTAATCATATCAAAGCGATTTATTAGTCAGTTGCTAGCGGATGGGGGCGACGAGATTGTATCTGAAGTGTATGGTGATGATAATTATGAGCGTGAATGGTAACAGGCAGCGGTCAGTTGCCTCTACCTTATTTAATCTGAGCTAGAGTGATCAGATCTACAGACATAGCCCACACAGGCATTCACGCTCACCAAGGCCAAGCTTTTAGATAGGTACCCAGGGACAAATTTAGCTTAAGACGCAAAAATATGTTGCAATATGTTGGCTGATTTTCTCTTAATACCATGTAGGTACTTCTTTTCGATTTTTATATTTACTTTTATCAAATGTTTTTAGGTAAGTATAAGGTCCCATTAAAATTAGGTGGACAAATTTTTACACTGCGTTCAGTAGGTCCAAACATATATAAACAAAAAAAAAACATTAAAATAAGTGTTTTATTTTACTTAAAATAAAAAATTGCCGGCACTCTAGAACAAACTCATCATAAATAGTAGGTACATAAATGCGTTTTTCTTATTATTTTTTTACCATCGTCCTTATTTTGATGGCCTGAATGATTTTGTCCACCTATTTTAATGGGACCTTATATATATATTGAGAAATCAGAATCAAGAATTTATCTTGTTTATTTTAAGGAAGTACTAATTCTATGAGAATCATGTTAATAATGCTTTCATATTATTTTTTTGTGATCCTATTTTGCATTTGTGTCCTATTTTGCACTTAGTATTATTCCTTAAAACATGTCTTAATATAAATAAACGTTGTTTTGTAATCGCTAGTCTATTATTAAGAAAGAAGTCTGAGTCAAGGTTTATACCAAAGATTATGAGGATATGTCTAAGGCTATGAACAAAAGATACCTAACAATAATTATATTACTGTGCAAGTGTATGCGGGTCTACCTATGTTATTTTGCCTACATATTAATGGAGGCAGCTTTCAAAATAACTTTGGTAAGCTAATTGACTACTAAAAATAATAAGGTACTCCCATAAAATGTCAAAATTAAATGACAAGTATCAACCAAGTTCCAGACTGTGAAAAGGCTTATGTATGTATCATATGTTAACTGTGCTTTTAAATATATTGAAGTACAACAAATTATACCTCAATAAAATAGATATTGTATTGTGGATTTAAATATTTTGTTTTTTTTTTAAATTTAGTAAACTATTATTTATTCTTATGTAGGTAGGCGTGTTATGCCTTGAATAACAAGCTTACAGGATGATATATCATTTCAAATACTACACCTTCGACAATTCCTCTATGTACAAAGCCATTCGAATTTGTTCTATGTGGGTTTTCAACTGGGTGTACCAAATAGCATATTTAGTATGACTATCCGAATTATTTTGTACTTCATCATCACTTGATTGTAGATGGCTTCTGCCTCGATTACATGCGTTATTACTCTTGGTTTTTGTTGATTTCCTATTATTTACTTTCTTTATCGATTCTTTTGATATGCTACTAGATGAATCTGTTTCATTTTCTGAAGAAAGTGAATATTTTTCCGTTTCTGGCTCATTGTATGCTTTTCTTTCCCTTGGAGGAGGTTTATTCTTATTTTCAGCCTCCTGTTTTTTCCTATTGTTTGATTTTTGCGGATACTGTTTATTTTCGTGATAATTTAAAGATGTATCTTGCGTTTTCTTTGGTTTAATATTATTACGACCTTTCGACGATCCAAAAGATGTTGGAAGACCTGCATCTAACAATGCTTTGTTTTCAAGTGAAACAGATTCATCAAATTCATGATCGCACAATCCATTGTCTAAATTAATCCTTTGGTTCTGTTTAGGTTCACTGGTCCACATATTTAGAGTACCATTCATGGTATTATTATTTCGTTCTTTAGAAGTTTTCTTGAGATTCTGATTGTTATTTAAATCTTTAATCTGGTCTTTTAGTTTTTTTAAGGTGCCTTCCATTTCAGTGTTTTTACTTAATTTTAGAGTAGTGTTAAGCATTTTCAAGGTTGGTAAACACTCAGTATCAGATTCTGTAGTAATATTATTGCAAGAAGAACCATTAATTTCTTTATGGGACTCGAAACATGTTAATAAATCATTAAAAGATTCTATTTCACTTTCTTCTTTAGCCTTCGCAAATGAGTTGCATAATGATTCAAAGCTTTCAGTTTCTACAGTACACCTAGCATCTCCATTAGATCCAGTTAATTTTTCGATTAGCTCATGGTAGGCATTATTTTCAATATGTTGGTGTAATGAGTCTGGGGATGAATCACATTCATGAAGATCAGAATTTTCTTCATCCCAAAAGTTTTTCAGGGCTAATCCGTTAATTGATTTTATCGTAGTTTTAAAATCTGCCTCCTGTTGTCCTTCACTTAGTATAGTAACAGCTATACCATAGGAGCCAAACCTCCCAGCCCTTCCAATTCTATGTAAATATGTTTGCCATTCATTTGGGGGCTCAAAGTTAATGACTAAATCAATATTTGAGGCATCTATACCTCTTGCTGCTAAGTCTGTAGATACTAATATTCTGCATTTATAACCTTGCAACATTTTCAATGCATACAAACGATCATTTTGTTCTTGATGACCATGTAATTGTTCCGTAGGCCAATTTTCGCGTAGAAGACTTTTGTGCAAGTCTTTCACCCTTACTTGATAATTACAGAAAATCAAACATTGTTTAAAATTCTTGCTAGACAATATTTTGAGTAGTTCATTAAATCTGTTTTGTGTTTGCCTCACAATATTAGAGTTGCTCTTAACAGTAGTAACTAACTGTTTGATTCCTAAGAGAATAGTCGTGCTGTCAGGGCAAATATGTTGAGCATTTTGAACATATTTACTCATACCAGACTTCAACAAATCAGGATATGTAGCACTACTCATAATAACCTGCTTTTGTTTAGGTAAAACTGAAAATATATAGTTAATATCTGCCAGAAAACTTTTATCCATTAATTTATCTGCTTCATCAAGAACCAATAATCGCACAGCTGTTACATCAATCTCTTTTTCTTGAATTAAATGTCTTAGCCGCCCAGGACTGCCAACAACTATATGCACATTATTTTTGAATTTTTTTGTATCTTCTTCATAAGACAATCCACCTATTACAACTTCAACATTTAAATCTGCAACAAAAAATAACTGTGTGTGGGTATGTGGGTTTAGTGGGATGACAAGTTTGAGTGTATTCCAAAACAAGTATTCAATATCAATAAATTAGGCCAATATTTGTGTGGAGATTAAAATGGTAATTAGTAGTCACGTTGCTTAAGGCAGAAAAATACTCTCACGACTCCTAACACTACTTACTCTTCAAATAAGAACCAATTTCAGAAATGACATCAGATATTTGCACGGCGATTTCTCTAGTAGGCGCCAAGATAACAGTTTGTAAACCTTTCTCCAAATCCAATTTCTCTAGTGCAATGACTGCAAAAACAGCTGTTTTCCCGGTCCCAGACTTAGCTTCGATAAATAGATCTAAAATAAAAACATGTAGTTATTAAGTTCTTGACTATACGATTCTATAATACAGTAAAATTATCTGCACTGAGTTATGCCCATTGCCCTGCCGACAAGAGGCAGCCTCTAAAGGAGATGGCGGCATGAGCTAGACTCTCAATTTGACCTGCAACCTGCAATAGCACTAAGTCGCGAAAAGTGGAAGGAGGGATGGGAGGCTTTTGCCCTGCAGTAGGATAGTAAAGGCTTATATTAATTCGTGTTTGCTATTTTTCAACAAACAACTCATTCATCATCATCATCAACATCAACAGCCTATAATGTTCCCACTGCAGGGACTCAGGCCTCCTCTCTAGGAGAGGGATGGGCTATATTATAATCTACCCAGTGCGGATTGGTAGATGTCACATGTCTTCGAATTTTTGGTTCTAAGACATGCCGGTTTCCTCACGATGTTTTCCTTCACCGTTTTGGGAGCAGTGGTGATGAAATAAATTACACAAAGTAATGCGCCTGACGGGGTTCGAACCCACGACTCACTGTTCGTAAGTCGGGGCCGCCACCACTGCTCACTAACAACTCATTGAAGATGCCAAAATAAAACTTATGTATATCTTACCAAATCCACATTTTCCTAAAGGTATGCCGTGTAACTGAATTGGAGAGGGTTTGTAAAATCCGCAATTAGTTAGTCCTTTTAATGTACCGGGTGAAAGCAGCATAGTGTTGAAAGTAACATCTTCCGATATTTGAACATCTTGAGTTCTTAGCCCCTCATTAATATTGTGAGCCAGAACCATGATTGAAATTCACAATTTATTATCTACTTGCTTTAGATACTATATAAAACGTGTTAACTGAGTTGGTTCTTAATTATTAAATGTACTCTGTGTTCTTAGTCAACTCTAAAATCAGAAATTCCACAACATAATTTTCAAAAAGTAGTCACCGCAAGTCTGCATTTCATCAGTTATGTCAAACTCATTTTTTTTTTTTTTTTTAATATTTTGTGGCTATGCCACTGGCTTGGTTACAGGACCTTTAAGCCAAGTCTTTATTTTAAAAGTCTTAATTTGAAAAAAAATTAAGAGTTTATACACTTATAATAATTATATTTTATTTTTTTTCCACTACACACTTCCACAACTGTTTTTAATGAATTTAAAAATCGGCACAAAACACTGTTTAATTTTTAGAATATCATTCAGGCGGCGGGAGGAATTATTTGGTAAGATATCACTCAATTCACTGGCAAGTATCAGTCTTTCAATTACAAAATTTTGACAGTTCAAAACCAGGTGTTCAGCGTCAGCTTGCGGTGTATTACAGAATTTACAAGAATCACTTGATATTATGCCCAAACGGGATAAGTGGGCTGGTGTGGTGGTATGGCCAAAGCGAAGCCTGTTAATCGTAGTGATGAAGTGCCGGCTGGCTGACTCCAGGTCGTCGTACCAGGGCTCTGTTGGTAAGTCGGTTTGGATACTTCCGTACCATTTTCCTTTTTGCTCTTGGTCTTTCTTCCACATTTTAACCCAAAGATTTTTCAGTTCTTCGTTTATCGAGCTATAATAATCAGTGTGCGGTACACTAGTTACGTGTTGAACATCCAATGAATTTATCCCCTTATTTGCAATTCTATCTGCTACTTCATTTCCAGATATACCTTTATGCGAAGGAATCCATAGAAAAGATATCTCAATGTCTTTACAATTTAACTTATAAATAATATCTTTAATACTGTACAAAATATAGTTAGTTTTAAAACTCAATTTCAAATTTTTCAAAGCTTCCAAAAGACTCAATGAATCAGTTAGAATTAAAAAGGATTTATAAGACTGGTGAATATGACTTATTAACTTTAACGCTTCTAAGATTGCATAGGCTTCTGCAGTAAATATTGAGCATTCATTGTTCAGAACAAAGCTTTGAAAGAACTTGGTTTGAGGGTCATATAAAGCAGATCTCACATAGTTATTTCCCTTACTGCCATCAGTGTATAGAGTATAGTACTTATTATTTTCTGACAAAAATTCTAGCATGTCATTATTATTTAGAATTCTGTGTTCTAGAACATGAATTGGATGAGTTATACTAACATAGTTGTGGGCATAGCAAGGCCACTGGAACTGTTTTTTAATCCTTGTGCATTTATTACATATTTCCAGATAAATCCGACACAACTGTGGAGCTATGCCCTTCAACAGTTCATCTGCTGAAGACAATGGACCAGAGACATTCACTAGGTGAGGGACTATTCTCTTGATAACATCATTATTAGCTGATGACAAAAGTTTGATGCAATATCTTTCACAGAGCAATATTCTCCTCAAAATAAGGGGCATGATCTTGGTTTCAACTTCCATGGCTCGTATGGGAGTTGAACACATTGCTCCAGAGATGATTCTCAGAGCCTTGTTCTGAATTATATCCAATCTATGTACATATGTACAATTAATGTAAGCTAAAGTGCTGTAATCAAAGTGGCTTCTTACAATTGCTTTGTACAGTATTGACAATATTTTTGGATCAGCTCCCCAAGATACCCCAGCAAGGCATCTTAGAACATTTAGTCCTTTGTAAGAGTTTTTTGAAATATATTTAATGTGCTCTTCAAATTTGAGTTTTTGGTCAATGACAATACCTAAGAACTTATGCTGGTTGACTCTTTGAATGCTGTCTGCAGCATATATAACATCAGTAGTAGGGTTGTCATCTCCAAAAATCATTACACTGCTTTTTGAAGCATTAATTCTAAGATGCAGCCTATTAGTATAATAATCATGAAGTTTTGCTAGTGCTATATTTACAGTATCAATAGCTGCACATAAATTAGAATTTGAACTATACAGAACTAAATCGTCAGCAAATTGCAATATATTTACATTCTGAGTATCAACATATTTACATATTTCACAAGTGTACAAGTTATAGATCAAGGGCGACAGAGTTGCACCTTGCATTGTGCCTTTACTGGCCCACTCTGGTCCATAAAAGATGTTATTATGTTTGACAAAGAGTTTTCTGTTACTCAAGAAGTCATAAATCCATTTGGATACAAGTCCAGGTAAACCTATACTACCAGTCAATATTTTGACAAGTATGCCAGGGTCAACATTATCAAAAGCACCTTGTACATCCAAAAATACGCAAACTGTATGTAATTTACTATTTTCTGCCCTTTTCAGGTCTGCTATTAGGGAAATGAAACTGTCAGCACAGCTACGACCGCGCCTAAATCCATATTGCAGTGGTGGAATAATTTTATGGGATTCAGAGTACCAGTCTAAACGATTCTTCAACATATTCTCAAAGATCTTTCCAAGACATGAGGACAACGAGATTGGACGATAACTGCTAGCTAAATCTGGTGGTTTATCAGGTTTCAATATGGGAATCACACACTGTGTTTTCCATGATTCTGGTATTATTTGTTTACGCCAAAGACTGTTAAGAATTTTTAAGAATAAATGTTTTACATCATCATCAAGATTTTTAATCAGTATGTAAGGGAAGTCATCTAAACCTGGGGTTGTATTTTTTCTAGATTGTAAACTCATTGAGAATTCAGTCCATGTAAAAGGATCTAATAGAAATTTGGAGTTTGGGTTGTCATTATTGAGATCAAAATAATGGCTATATTCACTACTATCTATAAGGTTACTATTATCAGATATTTTTTTCAAAAATGGTTGAATAAATTCATCCCTGTATGATTTGTTACCAGATCTGATGCCTTTAAATCTCTTAATAAGGTTCCAAATTTTACTTAGTGGAGTAGTTCTATTGAAAGTGTTGCAAAATTTGTTCCAACCAATCTTCTTTTGTTCTGAAATTGTACGTTTTTTTAGCGCATCTAATCTCTTATAATTAATATAATTATCTATAGTTGGATCACTTCTGTACAGTTTCAGAGCATTGTAAGATGCAATTACACTTTGCTCACAAATACAATTCCACCAAGGAGCTGGAATTCTACATTTAAAATCACCAGTTTTAACTAACTTTGGAATCACCATTTCCTTCAAGGCATCGAGGCGAGTACAAAATTCGAGGTAAGTGGACATTGGATCCTCTTCATCAATCGTCATGTCATGGAAAATATTTTTGGATTTTTCAAAAAACTTACTCCAATCAGTTTTATTGTATAAAAATCTATCAACAGGTGGATTAACTTGATATTTGTCAGCACAAATTGCAATTTTTGTAATAGTTGGATAATGATAACTTCCCATTGTATCATCATGAACAGACCACTCACAAAGTGGTGCCAGATTTGGACTAACGAAAGTGACATCAATTGCCGATGGATTACAATGAGGGCGATTAGCTGTAGTAAAGTCACCATTATTAATTATACATAAGTCACTATCATCAATTAAATCATACAAATCTTGCCCCCTGCCTTTTGTGGACACGCATCCAAAGGCAATATGATGGGCATTAAAATCGCCACTTACAAATACAGGTTTAGGGAGGTCCCTGATAATATTCCGCAATCTATTTATTCTTATATGCCCAGATTTAGGTGGACAATATACACATAAAACTGTTATGTCGCCTATTCTTGTAGATACTGAAATTGCAATAGTCTGAATATCTTCATAGAAACGGGTGTCTAGAACTCTATATTTTAAATAGGGCTTTAGTATGATAGCTACACCATTATGACTGTTAGCTGAATTTTTATGGTGGAAATTATAGCCAGGTATTTTAAAAATCTGTTGGTCTTTTAACCAAGTTTCATTTATTAGACAAATATCTATATTTTGATTTTGTAGAAAATTTATTAATAAAGGTTTTTTACTATGTAAACTTTGAGCATTATACTGTGCAATACTTAAAGAAGTTAAAATATTAGAGCTCAGATCCATTATGTCGATAGATTTTTGATGAGCATGTCTTTGATAGACGACGTGGTAATGGGCACATCGTCCGATTTGTTGCCTAGCTGTACTAGGGTATGGACTATAGCCATTAATACATCATTATTGGCAATGATTTGGGCTTTAATGTTTGGTTTGAGTGCGGTTTTCTTCTCAGGTATGATTTCTGAATTTAAGGGTGTGTTATGTACACTATCCACATTGTACAATTTCATTTTGTTTTTATTTACAACAAGTTCCTTATTTTTATTAATTATATTTTGCTTATTTTTAATAGCAGACTCGGAGCGGTCCGGTAAAGGAGGGAAGTCAGTTTCCTTTTTTGTATTAGCAATGCTGGCATAAGTAATTTTTTCCTTTTTTTCTAACATTTTCCTCATCTTAACCGGACAGGTCCTTGAGATAGCCAAATGAGGTCCACTGCAGTTAATGCAGCAGAGCTCATTGGGCTTGTCACATTCTTTGTAGGAGTGTTCTCCAGCACAGCAGCTGCAGCGCTGTTTACCATTGCATACATTGGCCGAGTGATTGAATTTGAAGCAGCGATAGCATTGCAAAAGGGGTGGTATATAGTCAAAAACTCTATATGAGAATAGGTCGTATTGTATTGAATCTGGTAGCGAATTCGATAGGAATGTAATGCTGGCTGTCTGAAGCGGTACCCTGTTCTGTCCCACTTTCTTTGTAAATCTTCTCACTGCTACAATTTCATAGACAGAAGAAAGCTTTGTGTACAACTCTTTGTTGGATATATTGGTTGGTACGAACCTGATGATGCCAACTCGTTCTATCTGGGCTGCAGGGATATATGCCCTCATCTTATGTTTTTCAAGGAAGCTCGCATTGTTGATGAAATTGTTGGCCGTGTTGTATTGCTTAAACACGACTACGATTTTATTCGCATTGACACGGCGTATGGCCACCACACCTTTAACGCCCGTTGCGAAAATGTGATTTAAATATATGGGGCTTTTATTTCCCAATCGTTCTTTGTCCTGACTTTCTACATAAACTTTAAACTCCGTGTTAGCCGAATGCTCTGGATACAGTCTTTTATAATTAGGCTTGAAATAGGGTGCGTAATTAATAGAGTCACTTTCCTCACCGCCGCCGACATGGTCATCAGCATCAGCGCCAAAAGTCCGCTTCCGAATCTTGGGATTCGGGGCTTCAGCCTCGCTCTCCTCATTCCCGTCCATTTTCAGGACGATAACAAACTATTTACAGCAAATTTAAACAGTATACAGTATTTAAATTGAATGAAAAAAAACTTTAAGAAAAATTGAAAAGTGCGTCTTCTTTGAGATTCCCGCCAAAAAAACTATGTCAAACTCAATATTGACATCAGTGTTGCCAACGAAGTATCAAGCTCCCCACCAGAATCGACGTCTAAAACCACCAGAATTTCACTAAAAATAATCGCACGTCTTATTTTCCACTAACTTTATTTCTGGCAGATTTGTGGCCTTTGCAAGAAGAAAACAATATTTTTTTGGGAAAGTTTATTAAAGCAATAACATTAAAAATACATATTATGTAACAAATTACATCAACTTAAAAATACCTGTATTTAAAAGATGTCAATCAAATTATATTATTAAGTTATATTCAGATAAGTCGTTCCCGTTTGTATCATCATGGTTAATCTCCGATTGACACGACTCTTTGGTACCAATTAATTCCACTAGAAAATCCACTAGCCACTAAAACCGATATTTGTCCGCTAAAAGGTAAGTCAAAACCACCAGATTTAGTGGAAAATCCACTAAGTTGGCAACACTGATTGACATTGACAATGACAGCGAGACAGAACAGGATAAAAAAAAATAAGAAAAAAGTGAAAAATAAACTTTAGAAGAAAAATTTGTTTCTGAAGTCGGTGACTTTTGTTTGTTTGATTTCATTTTTTTGCCACCTACTTCAGAAACAGATTTTTCTTCTAAAACTTATTTTTCACTTTTTTGTGTTTTTTTTTTTTGAAGTCAGTTTTATTTTTTGTTAAAAAAGTTTTTATTGTTCACTTAAGTAAGTTCACATGTTCATGGGTCTGGGTCATAATGTGGACAATGTAGTTTTTATTTTAATTTTTTTGATTTTTCAAAAACCGCTTGTTCGATTTCGATAAACAATTATGGGACCATTTGGAAAGTATACCCTTTCCAACAAAAGAAGATTTTTTCAAATCGGTTAGCAAGTGACAGAGTTATGCCCAAGGACGTTATATACTATCGTTATGCCCGAACAAACATAAAAAAAATATATGTGTAGCACTACCTTTTAAATATTTTTGTGAGCTGGCAACACCGTCCACGGCTCCTGGCAACCCAGCCCGCGATGCGCGAAACCAAAGACAGTGGAGTTCGATTCGCGCGCGCTTTCAACAGATCCGCGAAACGCTCGTTTTAATATTACCAAGTTTACTGTTTAACTCCTGTTTGTTCGTTTAGTTTTACCTATAGTTCTGTGTTTTTACCATTTTACAATATACTTTTACCATTTAACGTAGTGACTCATTGAAATAGCCCAAATATTCCAACCCCTGAGAAAACTCTCCTTACAGTGACGCCCAACTTGTGGCTACGTTAAAGTGAAAAACCCGGAAAAACATATTAGTGCAACTTCCTATCGTGCTAACTCATTCCGATAGTGCCAAATAATAACAAACAGTGCAAAACCAAACAGTGAAACATTGGACGAATCCACTCTTTCCGCCAAAATTACAACCGACGCGACGCGTGGGCGGGCAAGTCTACTTTTGCCGCCAAAAAAGTGCAAGCGAAGCGACGCGACGCGCAGCAGTGACAGTCCATTGCGCATAGTGTTTTGGCGCGAATAATAAAAACGTTCAGTTCGTGTTGTGCAACGAGATATTAACGAATAGGTGTTTCGTAACACTCGTACCGCCCATAAACATCACCCGTGTAATCCGGTTGTTCGAGCGAGTCACAGGAGAACAAGTACCCTGTCGACATGCCGCCGAAATATCCGAAGAAACCTACCGGAAGAGATACTGGATCGGAATCCGACACGGACGCGGAACAAAACCGGACGATGGTGCCAACGTCATCATCATCGAAGAACATCACCATGTCCGAGGAGATGCTTCAGTCTTTGGTTAGCACCATTACCAAAAACCAGGCGGAAGCTAATCGCATTCTTATTGAGAGCATATTGGCGAATAAGGATGCCCCGTGCACATCATCACCACGAATTCCTGACGCGCGGGAAAACGTGCGGCGATCGGGTAATTTCGCCAAGTGCACGGCGCGATTCGATCGAGTATCGAAGAATGCAGAGGAACTCGAGGCGTTCATTGACGCTATTGAAATATACCGCGACTGCACCAACATCAGCGACGAGCACGCGCTGCGAGGGCTGCCTATGCTGCTGGTCGTCGAGGCCGCCATCTGGTGGCAAGGTGTGAAGGCGTCAGTGCGGTCGTGGTCCGACGCACTGTTACGGCTACGAGGGATGTACGGAGTGCCGCGACCGGGTTATAAACTATTTCGTGACATTTTCCGTACAGAACAAGACAGTGAACGGGCCGACGTATTTATATGTAAAGTGCGCGCTTTAGTTTCCAAATTGCCATATGTTGTGCCGGAAGTGATGTTGTTAGATATTGTCTACGGATTGTTACACCGTAGGATAAGGAAACGAGTGTCTCGCGACGAAGTGGATGATCTGGAGCAGCTGTTAGCGAAGGCCAGGTTTGTCGAGGAGTCGTTGGCGGAGGTAAGTGCTCATATCCTTATCCCTGATAACAATGTAAACAACATTAAGTCTGAGTCCGTTTTAAAAGATAGCAATAGTGATGGGGAAAAGCGCGTTAGACCGAAATGCACTTATTGCCGGTCATTCGGTCATACAGTCGAAAATTGCCGCAATAAAGAGAAGGAAGCTAAGGTCATTGACCCTTCTGACCAACCGAACAAAAGTTCCGAGTTGCGTTGCTACGGATGTGGTCAGCTGGGTGTGGTACGTTCGAAATGTAGTAACTGCAAAGATGCGTCGACCTCGGAAAAATCGGATTTCTGTAGCGCTCAGGTAGAAAATAGTGACGATCCACAATCGTTGGTGGAAATCCAGGTAGTGAATCGCAAGGGGGTTGCTATCTTGGACACGGGGGCTACGCATTCTATAGCGAGCCCCATGCTTTACAATTTACTTTTGAAAGCCGGCGTTGTTTTTAAAGAAAATTCACGTACCATAGGGCTTGCTGATGGATCACAGCAAGTGGGTACTGTGCTCGAGTGCACCACCGACATAATATTACGGGGACGCGTCATACCTATTATGTTTATAGTGCTACCAGGCGCGCAAACCCTTACATTATTAGGTAGGGACTTTATTATGAAAGCGGGGATTATGTTAGATTTACCGCAGAGCAGCTGGCGTTTTAACAACGAACCGGAAAGCTGGCATCCTTTCATCACTAGTTTTAAGTTATCCATTGGCGGCCAAATGGAACTGATGAAGGTGGAAGCTTCGAACCTTGTGCTGAAGGATGATGAAGGCACCAAGACAACAGCTGCTCAAAGGATTCAACTAAATGCGTTTCTGTTGAAGAGGTCCGACCGCTTCGAGAGGGGTGGACCACCAACAGAATATGCCAGGCATCGGTTGAACATTGATCCACGTCAGGAACCCAGCGCTTCACCAACTTATCGGATGTCTCTTAGTAAGAGCTCTCTGTTGGAACAAGGGGTGCAGAAGTTGCAGGACCCTGACGTGTGCAACATAACTAAAGACCACAAATCAACCGACGTTCAGTTTAGGGGGAGTAGGGGGAGGAGACGGTCTGATCGTGTCTATAAAAATGGACGATACCGTACTAAGGAGCCCTTAAGCTCAACCACTTGTATGGAAAGGGTGAGTAGTGGTGGAACGTTAGGAGGGTACCACATACCTCAGTTGACCCCATTCGTAGGCAATGTAGCGCCAGTACCGGTCAAGGGAAAGCGTAGGCGCGGTAGACCAAGGTGTTATCTTGACTGACTCAGACGCGAGGGCGCAATGTCTGGGTCAGAGGGGGAGGATGTAGCACTACCTTTTAAATATTTTTGTGAGCTGGCAACACCGTCCACGGCTCCTGGCAACCCAGCCCGCGACGCGCGAAACCAAAGACAGTGGAGTTCGATTCGCGCGCGCTTTCAACAGATCCGCGAAACGCTCGTTTTAATATTACCAAGTTTACTGTTTAACTCCTGTTTGTTCGTTTAGTTTTACCTATAGTTCTGTGTTTTTACCATTTTACAATATACTTTTACCATTTAACGTAGTGACTCATTAAAATAGCCCAAATATTCCAACCCCTGAGAAAACTCTCCTTACATATGTACATATTTTATACATTCGAATTGAGAACCTCCTTCTTTTTTTAGAAGTCGGTTAAAAATAGCAAGCACAGACAGCAAGTGAAGATAATTTGGAAGATATTCATTAAAAAAATCCATAGGCTATTGTGCTTCGGAAAGTTTGATTATTATAAGACCACTAAAACGGAGACATGCAGAGTAGTGAGGAGATAAAATTATGCACGATGCGACCAATGTCAGGGGAAACGAGATACGATTTAAGAAACACTGTCATGCACGTCCCTTCGCTCCGCTCCGCGCTCGTTCCTACTTTTTTCTTTTTCTAAGTCCCGAGTCCAAATCGCCTCTCGATCTTGATACTGAGGATAATCCATTTATAATCATATAATAATATTACTTTATGAGTGATGAATTTAAATGTTGATTGGTGAGAGCAACTCAAAAATTAAAAACTTTAGATGCTACAATACTTTTCTCTTCCGTTAGTAAAGTTGTTGTAAATAGTTATTTTTCAGGTATTTTATTATGTAGTTTTTTTTTTTAATTTATCCTTTTTAGTTATTATGTTCCACTCCTATTCTCGTCAAGAAATAGAATTATATCATTAAAAAAAGTAAACAAAATAGCTGAAAGAATATTTTTATATGTCTGCCGAATCGAAATTAATTTTCGATTATCTGTGTCATTGTTGTCTTTATAATGGGCCATGCCATAAACTAGACCATTTGTTTCTGAACGGATTTTTGTGAAATGGCGAATTTGTGATTCTTGTGGATCAATTTATTTTATTTGAATAATAATTTTATATGGAAAATATGCAGTATAGTGAAATATTTGAGTGTGTGTATTGTATTTAAAAGATACTTATCGAATACTGAGTCTGTTCTTATTATGATATACGAAACCAATTGATTGCATTTTTTCAAGTGTTAAGTTTCCTCGCGAAACAAAATCTACACAGGTAAGCGCAGTTTTCAATTATATTTATTATATTGCGCTTCAGTCGTTTAATCTGCTTGAATTATTGATTTCTTATGACCATCCTTTGGTTTGCCTGTATTACAGACATAGATAAGTTCATTCTAATTCATATGTAGGTCATGAAAAAAGTATTTATCTGCTGTGTGGTCTGACTTGTATATTTACTATTCTGATATTAGTCAAATTAGTAATAAAACCAGCTCCAGTCTTTCATCACGGATATGGTAATCATATGAGTATCTTTCAGCAGCTACTTGGCTAGTTGTTACACAAAATTCTACAACTACACAACAATTTTTTACGTATTTTATTTGTGTTATCGAATTCTATCCCCCAACTGCAATGTCTAATATGACCATTTTTTTAGGATATAACTATGAATAACAACTGTGCTGGAGTTGGGGCAGGTGCTGTGGGTGGGGGAGGGGGTGCTTATGATGCTAAGATAGCAGGCTTGTATGATCTACTGGACACGCTGGGCTCAGGTCACTTTGCTGTGGTCAAACTAGCTCGTCATGTCTTTACTGGAGAAAAAGTAGCAGTTAAAGTTATAGATAAAAGTAAACTGGATGATGTCTCTAAATCTCATTTGTTTCAAGAGGTGAGTTACAAAATACCTAATCATAAATTTTCATTTAGTGATTTATTAATCAGATATTCAGGGGGCCTGTCACTATGATAGTAAATTTTAAAAATAAAAAATGAGAACACTAGGTAATTGCAGCATTCTATTACCATAACTAACTAATGTTGCTGTATTTTCACCCATGTTGCAACTTAATTTCGTGAGGATTAAATGAAAGCATTTATTAAAGGAGACAATAAACCACAGTTATTACTAACATTGAACATGTTTGAGTTTATTCTATGGTCTACAAACACCCATTCGAATATACAGAAACTTGTTGTATTCCTCATTGCTGCACATTACTATAACATGGCAGTTTATTTTCAGGTTCGCTGTATGAAATTGGTACAGCATCCTAATGTAGTGCGTCTGTATGAAGTAATAGACACACAAACTAAACTCTATTTAATACTGGAATTAGGAGACGGTGGTGACTTGTATGATTACATTATGAGACATGAATCTGGATTATCTGAATCTCTTGCTCGTGATTATTTCCGTCAAATTGTTCGTGCAATTTCATATTGTCATAGGTAATATTCATGTTTTAATATTTATCATTGTTATTATTTATTGAGTGCCAATTTCTAATTATTTTTTATCTTTTATTCAGGTTACATGTTGTACACCGTGATCTAAAACCTGAAAATGTAGTATTTTTTGAAAAACTAGGAGTAGTGAAATTGACTGACTTTGGATTTAGTAATAAGTTTTGTCCGGGTCAGAAATTGGAAACTTCCTGTGGTTCACTGGCATATTCAGCTCCAGAAATTCTTCTTGGTGACTCTTATGATGCGCCTGCAGTTGATGTATGGTCTCTGGGAGTGATACTCTACATGCTTGTTTGTGGCCAAGCTCCCTTTCAAGAAGCAAATGATAGTGAAACCTTAACAATGATTATGGATTGCAAATATACTATTCCTCAACATATATCAAATTCTTGTAAAAGGTATGATTTATGCACAATCTATTATGTACATGAACTATATTTTCTTCACTCACTATGGAATCCATTAGACATAAAAAAATGTGGTAGCATCCAAAGATCCAAAATAAAGTTGTGCAAGAGCAGAACAAACTTACCTCACCAGTTAGCTCCATAACTTTAGCTAAGTTAAGAGCGTATGCTACCTCAGATTAGCAACCCTATTTGTGGTGGTTCAAACTTCGCTTGAAATACTGTTAGAATAAAGTTCTGATCAAATTCAAATCGTTTATTGCAATCCATAATGTACATTTTTACAGGTGGTATAAAATAATTCTAGACACAATTATGGACCCTGTCGGGCACAGCAATTTTCTATATAAAATAATTAGAGAGAGGAAGAGCGCTTTGCTTCTTTTAATATTAAAGTTGGTATTATTTCTATACCTAGCTTATATCTATTAATCTATATTTATTTACTTATTCTATTAATATTTTAGCTGTCTATCTATTCTTTAATTATTTAGTTAGTTAGAAGTGATCAGCTTGCACTACAAAGCGGTTGTTACGTCTTTCGCTGCGGCCGAATAGTGCGAAATTAGTGGTATTTTGCGATTTACAAAAAAACTATTGATTGAACTAAAAAAAGTAAAACACTATGACTTTAATATGTTGCTTGTAGAATTATATGGCAAAAAAATCAGAACGATGACATATATTTTAGTATGGTTTTTACTCGTTAAAACAAATTTTTAGAGGTATCTTCGCGGTTTTTTTCTATCGAGCAAAGTTAGTTGTATTATGTTTTCACAACACTATGTCACTAGCATATATCCTGAAGAATATCATATATTTTTCTGATTTTGATTACTGCAGTGAATCATATACTTTTACGCATTATAAAACTCGCGTTTGAGGTAGCATAAGCTCATAAGGTAAGGCTGTGCATTGCTCAAAAAGCTGCCAAAATAGAACCTGGTTTGGGTGGGCTGCAACTGTTACAGAGGAGCTCTGATACATTCAGAATGAGTCACAGCAGACTTCGCAGAAGATGACAGGGCCAAGTTGCCTTTTCACCCCACAGTTGCATAATGCAGGCTAAAAACTAGTAATAGTAGCTTGTTTACATTCATGACATTATTAATCTTGAAGGTCAACCTACACATGTACAAGTTTAAGTTTATAGTTAGTCAAATCCAATTGACAACATTGTGTTGTTTCAAATTACAGGCTTATAGGAAGAATGCTAGTAAGGGAACCCGAAAAACGCGCCACTCTCTCAGAAATAGCCACTGACCCATGGGTTACAGCCGGAGAAGGGGTCACTGTGGAAGATTTTGACACACCATTAGTGGCAAAAGAACAGCTTTCAGAGGAAGACCGTACAGCCATAGTTCAAAAAATGGTTAATGGCCCCATTGCTTCCAAAGAGGAGATCTTGGATGCTCTAGAGAAAAATGAATATAATCACTTAACTGCTACTTATTACCTGTTGGCTGAAAGGAAACTTAGATCCAAAAGGTACTTTATTCTTTCAGTAACTCTTAAATCGTTTCTGATTAATTACGTCAGTGGTTGAATGAGTATGCGTCTCAAGATTTTAAGGCGTACAAGATATTTGAATGTCGATCTATTTCCGCAGGCAGGAGGCCACGTTGCGCGCGCGCCGGCCCGAGGCGCTGAGCGTGTCGCGCGGCGCGGCGTCGCCCGCCCCGCAGCCGCGCACGCTGCTGGCGCCGCCCGCGCTGTCGGCCGCGCCGCGCACGCCTCAGGACGTTCCGCCCGTGAGTCACACTTATTGTATTAGCACGCCCCGAGGCGCTGAGCATGTTGCGCCGCGTGGCAATACGAATATTCGCCGGCGCGGAAAGGACAATTTTTTTTTAGTAAGAATCCCGTACCATGCTGGCTAAAATCAAACTTTGTTTTTATTGTCTACACTTATCATATTAGCATCTACAAAAGTTAGGTTCACAACTGAGATTTTCAACTTTTCGCTTCTAATTTTTTTCTCGACTATCGATATGTTCATAGCGTTCCCGGAAGTGCAGTATCGTTCGCGAAGAGGAGGACGACGAGGAGGGAGCCGTCGCCGGCGGCTGCGGCACGCGCGCTGTGGACTCGCGGCGCGGCTCGCGCTCTGAGGGACGTCTGCACCTCGCCGCCCGCGCCGCGCAACCCGCCCCGCCACCCGCGCAGCGCCCCGCGCACCTCGCCGACAACCTCACCAAGGTCAGAACCCTGTCGCGAGCCCCGGCCTCGGCGCCCGGCGACCGGAAGATGCCACCGACCGATTTATACCTTGTCGCAGGTGAACTTGGATGACGAAGGCAGCGCCGAACAGAAGGCGCGCGGAGCCCCGCCCCCGGCGCCCCCGCCCGCTCGCCGGCAGCGCCTCGAGTGTCGGAGGCGCCGCGCCCGCGCTGGCTCCTGCTCATCTTCGGATCTGTCTGACGACGACTCCGAAAAGAAGAAGCGTGCGGCCGAACACGCCGACGGACCACCGGAACGCGCACGCCGGGACTCGCACGACGACTCCAGCGACAGTCAGGAGCGCGGGGGCGGCGCCGGCGCGCTGGGGGGCAGTCGCGGTGCTGCGCGACCTGCTGCGCCCCCCCCACCGGCGCCTGCCGAGCGCGGCGCTGGCGGCGCGGCGGGGGACGGGCGTGCGGGGGGTGCAGGCGCTGCAGGAGGGCGGCGGCGGCGAGCGGCGCGCAAGGAGAGCCGGTTGCGCGAGTCACGCTCGCTGAACCGCATTGCAGAGGTGGAGGAGGCTCACGGCGCGGCGCGCTGGGCAGGCAGCGGGCTGGTGGCGCTGTGCGGGCGGCCGCTGCTGCGCCTGCTGGCGGCCGCGCGGCCCCCGCCCTCGGCGCGGCGCCTGCACGGGCTGTGCTAGCCACGCCGCGCCTACGTAGGCTGTGCTAGCCGCGAGACGCCTGCGTGGGCTGCGCGAGCCGCAGTAGGCAGGCGCCCGCACGGGCTGTGCTAGCCCGCGTGGCGCCTGCGTGGGCCGTGCTAGCCGCGCCCTGTCATCCCGCCGACCGTCGCCTCTCGGTCCCGCCCGGCGTCAGCTCGCCGGAAGATCCGCCATGGGGCAGTTTTCGAGATTATATATTATGCTGGTAGTCCTTGCGACGGGTCCTCCGTGTGATCGACGATGTTTAATTTCCGGCTTTTTAATAGAAAGTACCGTCTATGGATATTTGTACCACGGGCGTCGAGACTCGAATCGCGTCCTTAAAAAAAGAATTATCGTCCGAGTTATCATCGAGTACATAAGTAAAAGCTGAAAGGAATTACAATGTTATCTGAACGCGAGAGACCGCTGTCGATTTTATGCTGTCTGGTATTTGAAATGTTTCTACTCATTGTATTTTTATAGATAATCCCAACAGGTAAACAGGGTTTCTAATGGTTCAGTTAAAGAGTAAAATTCAAATTCATGAGTGGTAATGACAACGCAATGACGGAGAGTAACAAATTGTTTTACTTCTTGTTGTACATTATCTATTGACTGATGCATATTCATTATCTCGTCTTCTTGGTCATTCGTTAGGTTAAACAGGGTTTCAAACGTTTCTTTTTAGAAAAAGTTGACCAACCAAAAACAAAAAGATTTTTTTGTACCGAAATAGGATAACTTGAACCACCGGACTATTGACGCAAATTCCATATTTTAACAGCTAAACTTTTTTATGTGCCGTTTCCTCATTTCAATGGTAACTGTCTCTTTCTCTCTCACTACGCTTTTGCATTTTCACCGAAAAGCGAGATCGTTTTCTTTTAGAACTTCAGAATTTCAGATAAATGGAAATCAGTCATTATTTTAAAACATCAATGACGGTTTTTCTTATAAAACTGCTTCTATATCTTAGGAATTGCTGAGTTAACAAACATAGGTACTTGGGTAGAGTAGTCGTGTCTGCAATGTACTGGCTTGTATCTGTAGCGAGTCGTTGCTGTATCTTGCTTGATTGTCAAGATAGTTTTGTACCCCAAAAAATATTTGAATCTTTCTCTTAATTCTAAGATCTGCACATTTTGTAATGATCAGTTATTAATATTGTTTATAATTATTATTATTAAAAAAATAGAGCAGTGATCGTTTTGAACGCGACTTTTACATGTTTTACTGTTATTTTCCTAAGATTTTCCAGTAATTTATTGTATTTACTCTCTCTTATACTGGGTGGAAGGAACATCGTTGCACAAACGATTCCCACGTGTTCAGCCGAAGTGTTCAGCCTATGCTGAAGGCGACATAGATTATTTCATCGGTAATTTCTGAAAATAACGGCTCCTTCCTATAAAATTGCAATAATTAGATACTTTTTTAAATGTGTTATCGTTGAAATTTACTGAATACATCGTAACCTTTTGTACGTCGAGGTCCTTTCCATCTTGTATTTCGTAATTTAGTACTATTCAAGGAGTATGTAAGGATCGTAGCATTCTGCAGGTGGCATTCTATATTTTGGGATAAAGGCGTGAGTTTATGTATGAATGTACACTACATCATTTTATAAAAAAAGCTGAATTTAGTGTTATTTAATAAATAATACAAGAGTTACTTTTTAGATAGTTCACATTTGTTTTGCGTCAAGATGGCCCGTCCGTATGAGAACAAAAGATCAATTTAGTACATTTTAAAGAATAGTCTCTGATATTGTTGCAACGGACTTTTGAAGGCTACGGTTGGTCCTTGAGCTGCAGTCTAGCACCGGTTGGACTTGATCAATGTTCTCTGGGAAGGCCACGTCCACGTCACAAACTGTAGCCTTACATTAATTTAAAGTACTAGACCTGTTGCTTCCATCATATCATAATCATAAGTGCTACCTAATATGAAAACCTCAAAGATAGTCTAAAGATTGACGACACGTATTGCTACCATCTTTTACGAGTTCATGATAAGTCGGGCGTCAGATCGCATATATCAGACTGGTAATTAGGTACATGTTTGTAGCATGTTTTCTACCTCTATTATGACTGCATTATTATCAATACTATCATTGCAAATGATTAAAAATTGATTTATATATCTGTAAAATATTCATAAGTTTGTACTGAGTGTTTACGATTGTTATAAACATGTAGAGTAAAACTCTTAAAGCTAGACATAACCGCTAGCGCTCAATATGTGCAAAAACATTTATTATTGTAATCCTAATCATTCACAAAATCAACACATAGATATGAGCGTGTCCAGTGTTTTAAAAGCTTGTATAATTTGTGTACAGAGACCTGCACTTATTGGTTAGCCCTTTTTCAAAGATATTTCCACGCGTGTGGGGTATCCTAGTGGTGCAAGTATCTGTACATCGCTTACTCATTATGACTTCAAGTTTGACGCATTTCATAAATGTTAGTTATACTAGATTGTGAAAATTAAATTTGTTTATTGATTTGTAGATTGTATTCATCTTTAGAATGGTTACATTTTTTTAAGTAAGTTATTGTTGTGTATTTAAAAATCTATGTACATATTTAAATTGTTGTAAATAAATAGTCTATCTCAAATACTACATAATTAAGTAACTTTTAGTTAATTTAAATAAAGCAATGTCGCATACAATAAGTTACTAGGTTGACGTTGTAAAAATAACGATTGTGTATTACACTTAAAACGTTGGATCATTTCGGCACTCTAGTGGTGCTCTAAGTTTGCAATAATTATACCCAGACCAAAGATTTAAAGAAATTGTGTGTTAATGCATTTCCTATTCTTGTGCTGTTCGGTGCCAACTTAAATTTAAATTGTATATTTATGGTAAAATTCAGACACGTGTGTGAACCACTGTTTCCCTAGTATATTTTGTGTCGGTGCTTGTTATTTAAATAATGATCGAGATTAATATTTGGAGATATTATTAAAAGTATAAAAGTAAAATCTAATACGACATTTATTTAATTCAGTATACCGCACTTATGAATGTCATGTGTGTTTTCTTTTAGAATACAAAAATGTAATGATAGATAGAGCTACTAAACTACACTCACTTGGTATTTATAATTAGGCAGTGAATTTAGCTTATTACGACTATACACTGCTGGCTGGGCCGTCAATGTAAAATCTTAGAGGAATTCTGGCTTAGCCATGTCATTCCCATTAAGATATTTTTATTAGTAGACGAACTAGAGAATGCTTAATTGGTCATAATATACATTATTAATTTACAGTGGGCCAAAATGATTTTGTAATAAGAGTGATTTCCTAAGTTTAACAAAATTTGCATTACTTCAAAATAATTTATTCTCTCTTCACAAAAATGACTTAGTGAGCTTAAAATTAAAGGGGATAGAACCGATGTGGCATATCACCCTGACCGCCATTTTGATTGTTTTTCTAAATCGCGGCCCACAGTGAAAGTGGTATGTATGGATAGAGGACATTTAGACGAACAAAAAATGTCCAGTAACGTGGTATCCAAAGCGTCACGTTACCGAGATATTTGAACGTAAAGATCGACAATTGAGTACAACGACAATCATTCACAATAGACATATTACGTTTATAGGCGTTAAATTGTATCCAAATAATAGTTCCCAGGTTATTATTAAACGCACGAGAAAATCGCTTCGCATCGCAATAAAACGCTATGTTATGCCAAAGAATAATTTTCTCGTACTCCTAGTAGTATGTAATGTGTGTACTCTCTTTCAATAAACTGTAATAATAATAATCAACGCCATTAGACACGTAAAAGGTCTATTTTTGGTGTGGTCATTGTACTCATAAGTCATATGTCGATCTTTACCTTCAAATATCTCGATAACGTGACACTTTAGGGTTGATTGACATTTTTTGTTCGTCTAAATGTCCTCTATACATACCTACATACCACTTTCATCGTGGGCTGCGATTTCGAAAAAAAATCAAAATGGCGGTGGGTCGATATGCCAGCTCCCATACAAAAAAGTTCAAACCCCTTTCTATATCTGGCTTCATCTATATATAAAAGGAGAACTGACTGGGTGACATATCAACGTACAGCCGAAACTACTGGGGCTAGGAATGTGAAATTTTGCACACGGCTTCCTATTATAATGTAGGGGAGCACTAAGAAGGGGTTTTTCGAAATTCAACCCCTAAGGGAGTTAAATAGGGGATGAAAGTTTGTATGGAAAATCGTCATTTTTGTAGTTAAACCGACATCCACGCGGGCGAAGCCGTGGGCAAATGCTATATAAAATTATGCGCTAATGATGGAACCTTTTGATGGCGCTTTTTACAAGATACATGCACACGTAATCCCGGATGACCATTAAGATCGAACTTAGATAAGAGTACAGTCATCTGCACATCAGGGGGTCTAAAATGACAACTTTAGCAGATCATAATATGAATTTCGTTAAAAATCGTAAAATGGACCTTTCTGAAAGGATTAAAGGGGATAGAACCGATGTGGCATATCAACCTGTCCGCCATTTTGATTTTTTTTCGAAATCGCGGCCCACAATGAAAGTGGTATGTATGGATAGAGGACATACAGACGAACAAAAAATGTTCAGTAACACGGTACCCAAAGTGTCACGTTACCGAGATATTTGAAGGTAAAGATCGACAAATGAGTACAACAACAATCATTAAATAATTTAAAAAATAGCCTTATTACGTGTATATGCGTTAAATTGTATCCAAATAATAGTTCCCAGGTTGATTATTACTATACGCACGAGAAAATCGCTTCGCATCGCTATAAAACGCTATGTTATGTCAAAGTATGTAATGTGTGTACTCTCTTTCAATAACCAGTAATAATAATAATCAACGCCAACATACACGTAAAAGGTCTATTTTTTATGTGCTCATTGGTACTCATATGTCCATCTTTACCTTCAAATATCTCGGTAACGTGACACTTTGGGTACCGTGTTACTGGACATTTTTTGTTCGTCTATATGTCCTCTATCCATACATACCACTTTCATCGTGGGCCGCGATTTCGAAAAAATATTAAAATGGCGGCGGGTCGATATGCCAGCTCCCATACAAAAAAGTTCAAACCCCTTTCAGTAACTGCGTCTGTGAACATTTTACGAATTATAACGCATATATTATTTTCCTATTATGATCTACTTTCCTAAATGGTCACTATAAAAGGTACATTTTACGCTTTTTACCGCAATTCATATTATGATCTGCTGAAGTGGCCATTTTAGACCCCCCTTTTTTTTGGTGGGTGGAAAATCATCCAAATGACCCCCCCTGCTCTTGGGCAGAGCGAAGGGGAGTGATACACCCATATTCATAATCAAAACCTCATGATTTCCTCGACTCGACTCAACCTCAGTGAGGTGTTTTCACATTCATAGTTACAATTTGACTCCTCACCTCAAACAGTTTCCTCACTCGAGGTGAGTTCGAGTTGAGGAACCAACTGTCAAAATATAAGGTACGTCGCGATCTACCTTGAAGCTCCCTCAAGGGACTTTTAACCAAAATACGCGTATTTTCTTCTGACTAAAAACCAAACCCATGTTCCTTCTTTGCCCTTGTGCCGAGGCCACGTCATCTAGTACTAAAATCCGCGGCCCATTTTATTTTTAGACCCCTTGTAGTAACAATTTGACATTGTAAGCTCTTTTGTGGGTCGTTGAGATATGAGCGATTGCCCTAGACCCAGTTACTATTATGAAAGGTCCATTTTACGCTTGTTAACGCAATTCATATGGTGTTGGGGGATGTGGGGTTGAGTGTAAATATACCTACCCACAAAATAATTCACATTTAGATTAGTAGGTACCTATTTCATGTACCAATATAAAATCCTGACTTCAAAGAACAGCTCTTCAAAGGTTGGTGTGGAAGGATATTGTGACAACATGATAACGGTGCACTCCATATCCAAAAGGAAGTAAGAAAAATCAACAAATCGATCTTCAAGGTAAGCATCCCTTGCCTAGGTTGGTCTGTGGATAAGTGACCATAGTAGTTATGGAGTTTCCTTCATGTCTCTCATTTGATTCATGAGTTTTTCTAAATATTATATCGATATAGTTCTCCTTGAATCATAACGTATCTGAGGTGGAATACATAATTTTGCATCCACCTCGGATTCGATTGGTTATGTATTCCTTTTACTATCAGTTTTATTTTTGTGGTCTTTGAATATTAAAAGAGTGTCTGTTAGGTCTTTAAAATTTAAAGACCTAATAATCACTCTTTATATAAAATAATGTGTTCCTGTGTGTCTAGAACATGTAGAATAGAATACCTACCAGGAACACTTTATTTTATTTTTGAGCTGAAAAATATCCTCTTAGCCTTAAAAAGAAAGAAGTAATTTTAAGTACATAATAACTAATTCTTACTCACTAGATGACTAGACTGTTGCTCTAGTGGTCGCAAGCGTGACTGCCGAGAGGTCCTGATGGGTTCGATACCTAGGTCGCGCAGTATATTTGGACTTTTTCACATCAGGAATTTCTCTGTAGCAGCCACGGAGTCTGGATTTTTGTGCCCCTGGTTGATGGCTGTAGGCCCCCTATTAAATGGGACAACATAAATGGTGTAGGTACTAATGGGTAAACCTTCTTTTGGTGGGTGGTGAAGAATCATCAAATGACTCAGACTTCTACTGACTAAAAACCACCTATGTTCCTTCTTAGCCCTTTATGTCAAGTTCGCGGTATCTCTTGCGAACAACCCGCAGCCCCGACGGGTGCTCTGCTTTACCCTTCGGGGATAAAATAAAACCTCTTAAACATAATATTTGTATTAGAAGATTTTAAACTGACATGGTCACTAACAATATACTGGGAACTCGAAACAATAAGTAAACTTAAGTAAATATCCCGTTTTGTATATATAAATATTTGTACTCCACCTAGGCTGTGACCTATATAAAGTAGTAGATTATATTTTCTTCTGATATTCATACAGACAGAGGAGTTAACCAGATAATTTGTCGACAAATGCAGAGAAGTTTCCAGAAAAAAAACTGGCCAAGTGCGAGTCGGACTCGCATATTTTGGGTCCACTATCGTAGTAATCTGTGGTAGTAGGGAAGCCCCCCCCCCTATGTCCATTTCAACCGCGCGGCCAACTCATAAAACTTGATGAAACTTTGCCAGGAGTTAGTTGTTATTTGTTACTATAAACACCTCTTTTCCAGAATTTGTTGCAAAAAAAAACTAAGACACTATGACCGAAAACAGTTGGCCGCTAGAACCGCCACTCGCCGTAGTGATCCGTTTTTCCATGTGGCTCTGGTTGGCTGGACAAAACTTCAAAACTGCTTGCATTTAAGTAGGTCAATAGGGCACTTTATGTGACGGCTAAACACCCTTATTTCAGAATAGGTGACGCTACAGAATCTTAGATAATCGATCGAAAGCGTGTCCAGCCAGCTTGAAAAAACACTTTTCGCTGGTCTCTCAATCTCCGTAACGGAAGTGATTTTGACGACTTTTTGCATATCAACGGGCGTCACGTATATATGTGACCGGCATCAAGCTAAAAGTTTTGTGATACGTACAGTGGTTTAGTAGAAAAATGCAAAAAACTGTGTCCAGCCATCTTGAATTTACGTAGAAAACTTTTGGCTGGTACTTCCGAATCCCACATATCGGGAGCGTTTTCGAATATGGTTCCTTTATTATTACTTGGTGACGCAATGTGTGACAGTAATAACGTTTGATTTATGCCGTCACATGCAAGGGTTTACGAGATATCAATGAAAACTTAATGTATACTTGTGTCCAGCCAGCTTGAACTCAGGCTGGCTGGACACGTGTATCTCCGCTGCCTGATGATCTACGACCTTCAAAATGGTATCAAAATGTTGTGACGGGGACGATAATGATAACCTGAATTTGTGACGGAGAAACTTTGCGTAGTTTCAAAGATATTGATCATTTAAATTTTCACATCCATTAATATTGTGAGGTGACCATAATTTTTATATAAATAAAGGATTTCTTTTTAATCGACTAATCGGCCGGTAGCAGCCACGCCTGCTTTGTATTTGATTTCTCCGTGGGAATAAAAGGTTTTCCTGCAGTAAAAAGAGTAATTAAGTGTTAATTCAAAATAATAATTAAAAACACTAACAAAAAAAAAACAAAGTGCATTGCACTCAGTGATGCCAATTTAGCATTTTTTCATGTTGTTTAGCAAACTTATTAGTTGTTTAGCATGTAGCATATTTTGTAGCATATAAAATAATTTACATTAATGCGTATGTACAGTGCGATCAAATAATCTTGGCAGCTCTGAACATAGGCTTTGCGAAATTTTATGCATGTCACAAGTGTGTGCGCAGGCACAAGTGCACTCTGTTCCCTTTTCAGTTTTCTCTCATAGTCCGATGGGACGGAAATCCGACACGACCGGATCACCGGAGAGAGATCAGGCGCAGGACCAACGGCTTAACGTGCTTTCCGAGGCACGGGGGTATTATACCACCAACTTCCAAACTCCGGGCTGCTACTGGGAAAGGGGATAGAACCGATGTGGCATATCAACCTGTCCGCCATTTTGTTTTTTTTTCGAAATCGCGGCCCACGATGAAAGTGGTATGTATGGATAGAGGACATATAGACGAACAAATAATGTCCAGTAACACGGTACCCAAAGTGTCACGTTACCGAGATATTTGAAGGTAAAGATCGGCAAATGAGTACAACAACAATCATTAAATAATATTTAAAAAAAAACCCGACTGAAAAAACAGAAAAACAAAAAACAAGCACATTTTAAATTAAACAAAACTTGGAAGCAGACGGGGTTCTATATTAGTTCTATTTTTTTTTTTCATTTAATATTCAAATGAACCCCGCCTGCTTCCAAGTTTTGTTTAATTTAAAATGTGCTTGTTTTTTAGTTTTTTCAGTCGGGTTTTTTAGTTTTTTAACTACTTTTTTTATTTCCAACTTTTTAGTTCTTTTGTGTTTGTTCTTCCGTTGGTCGAGTAAAATTCTTACTTTTGTGCTTGTTTATAGGATTTGTCACTTTTAATTTCTTTTAAACATATAAGTGTTATATATTTTTGTAATCTCCTTTTAAAACTCTTTATTTTGATACCCTACTCGATGGTATAGGAAATTTTTTTTTTTGAACTCCGCGATTTGGCCCCCAAAATCCGCAATTTTTAAGATTTTTTTTATTTTAATGTAGCCTATAACACTCGCGCCGTCAAGACGAATCTAACGACGTATCTTTCATTCAAATCCCTTTATCCGTTTAGGAGTTATGAGGGAACAAAGAAACGGACATACATACATACATATATACATACACGTCAAACACATAACCCTCCTTTTGGGCTTCGCCGCAGTCGGGTAAAAAATAGCCATATTACGTGTATAGCCGTTTAATTGTATCCAAATAATAGTTCCCACGTTGATTATTACTATACGCACGAGAAAATCACTTCGCACCGCAATGAAACGCTATGTTATGTCAAAAAATAGTTTTCTCGTGCTCCTAGTAGCTAATCTCTTTCAATAACCAGTAATATACCGGTTTTACATAAAAATAAAACCGATATTATGTGCCGAGAGGGAAAACATCCAGCATTGTTTATGAAGAAGCAGTGTTTAGCCTTTTGCGCGGTCAATAGTACGGATACTTTAGTTTAATTTAATAATGGCAGGTGGCGCAAGTATCGCCGATGTCATATTTAATCTATGCCAGCTAGGACGCGGGAACCGCTGTCACTTTTCGAATTCATAGTCTTCTCCAGGAAGGACTTGCTACAATGCTGTATGTTTTCCCTCTCGGCACATAATATCGGTTTTATTTTTATGTAAAACCGGTATATTGATGTGCCTCCGGAAAACATACAGCATTGTTTATGAAGACGTGTTTGTTAACTGCTGGTGATTACTAGTAAGTAGTTATAGGTAAAACACAACGCTATGATGATTATTAAATGTATATTCAAAGAATATTAAGTAGTTACAGTAGCAACGAATAGTATTAAAAAAAAACATATCTAGATCTTCACCGATTTATAGCAATAATCTCGGTTTAGATGTTCTACATTCAAACAAATTCAAGTGTTGTAAATAGCAGTAAATGTATTGAAAAATGTATTACGATGGTCCTTAGGGAGTTCTACTTTGCGAAAGTAATCATTAAAGAAGCTATTGGATGATTTCCAATTACCCCGTGATAAGTTTTTGTCAATTGGTTGATTATCTAACCAGTTTAAGGAAGCTACTGCTGACCTACAGCTTCCCGGAGATGCATGAATGCCCCTATCTCTGAGAACTGTGTACCCAGTTCCCAATCACAGTGCGTAGGGCAGCTTTTGTATTACTTATTATAGTAATAAATAGATAGTTTAAATTGGCAACTTCATATCTTTTTGTTTTAGTTTAAGCATAACTAAAGTAACTACAATATATTTTTATCATTATGATAGCAATACCCAAATGAAGGTATAAAATAGATATTGTCACTATCATCAAAAAGCTTTCTTTTGAAATTTTCCGTAAGGTTTAGTCGTGACGGCCTGATGCCAGCAATAAAACTGTGGCTGTTTGACGTGCTAGATCGAACAATGTGTCTTTAGGTACAGTTGATGAGAGCCAATTTAGTACGATACGTGGATCCCACGTGAGCGATAGTCGTATTTCTTACTCCTATTGCTTTAAGGGTTTATTTTATAATAAAATTAGAAAAGGTTTGTTGCTCAACATGAGCGCCGCAAAAAGTTAAGGCTGCTGATTTGTGGACAAGAATAGTACTCTTTAGGAAAAAGAAAATAATAAGAATTGAAAAAGAATTAGAATTTAGGAGAATTATGAAATATCAGTAGGATTTGGACATTTCTCCTGTGTGGACCTTTTATTTGGGCACCCCCCCCCCCCCCGGATTTTCCAGACTTTCAGGATCAATGTCTGTACCTGTGGGAGAGGCTGTGATGTTATAACATGGACTCAGACAGATTCAGGAATTCGTGTGGGTGGTCCAGAGCCCTGGATTTTAGGTCTTGAAGCCAGAACGTTCGATGCCACTCTGGGGCTACTACTAACTATATTCCAGTTGCATTGTTCAGCTGTGCCAGAACTCTTGGCAGCAAGCTGGGAGGAGGAAATACCCACGCTCGCCCATTATGCCATGGTCTGTTGAAGGCATCTATATAACTTGCGGATCGATCTCTGCAGTCTAGAGATACGTAGTTGTTTACTACCGCGGTTTCTCGTGTCGCAAACGAGGCGATTTCTGTAAGCCCCCGTCTTTCCGAAAGACTTCCACTATTGCTCGAGATAGAATATGTCATTCCACGAGTTGCGTGATAGCCTGTCCACTATTATATTGTATCTCCCCAGAAGATAATGGGCTTGTTCCTTCCTCCTTACGGATATATGCAATCAGGGTTTGGTTGTCCGATTGGACCAGCACGTACGAGTTCTGCAACTACATCGCATTAATTCTGATTGCCGCTATTACTGCATACAGTTCCTTTTTGTTGCAGTGCCATCTGTTTTGGGAAGTTGCCCATGCACCTGACATTAGACTTACGTCCATGTGGGCACTCCAACCCCAATCCGAAACGTCCGTCGCAAGGAAGTGGGTAGCAGGCTTTTTTGTGTATAGACAATGCGTGAGATAACGTGCGCCACCACATTATCTCTTGATACACAACTTGAGGCAACAGCTGTTTTTGACTGGGCCGTGTTTTGTTAAACTGTCGTAAAAAGATTTACATTTTTCGACAGTGTAGTCTTCCTCGGGGCACAACAAAGTTGGCGAAGTTTAACTGACCCAGTAGACTTTGCCGCTCCGAGATTTATGTGACTTTTCACCAATGACCGGTCTAGTGAATAATTTATTTTATGCTTTGCCTCTTTTTTATTAGCAGGGACTTTGTGATTACGGCGGGTTTGCCAACGTATGCCAAGGTATTACAAGTCCCAAAATGGAACCAAAACAGTTTTTTTGGTGCCTAGCCTAGGTGTTCCAAGTGTCTCACGACTTCCGCAGCTGAAGACATAACTTGGATTGGTCTTGATTGACCAAAAGGAAGTCGTCTAGGTAGACTAGCATTCGACATTCCTTCGCCCGCAAGGTCTCCGCGACCCAGCAAGTTACGGAGGAAAAAAAAATTGGTGTGGCACTGAAGCCAGTCCGAAAGTCCCGAAATGAAACCAAAACAGATTTTTGGTAGTTGATTTGCCAGCCCAGGTGTTCCAAGTATCTCACGACTTCCGCAGCCTGAAGACATAACTTGGATTGGTCTTGATTGACCAAAAGGAAGTCGTCTAGGTAGACTAGCACTCGACATTCCTTCGCCCGCAAGGTCTCCGCGACCCAGCAAGTTACGGAGTAAAATAGGTGTGGCCCTGAAGCCGGTTCGAACGGTAGACATGTAATCACTAATCACGTATAACAGGCTTTTGTAGCTAATCCTTAAGAAAGGCCTGATGTATCTATAGCAAATATGGGACAGAGGCGTGAGAAATAAAACGAAACTGTTTTGTTTTGACGAACTTGTTCGATTCTCGAAGATCGAAAACTGACCGCATCGCTCCATCGCTTTTCTTCCGTAGAAAAAGTTTGGAGAGAAAACTGGGCGTTTTCTTAGAAACTTATAGTCTCAAAACATTTTGATGCGATAGATCATTGATTATCTGTGACATTGCAGGGGATGGTTTGGCAGGATATTGTGACATGGCAAATGGAGTGGGTAAGGACCCACTCCATTTGCCATCCTTGTTGTTGGCATTAACAGAAGAGGTTTTTTTTTTTTGTAAAGTGTATGTGGAACCCCGGGACTGCTGAGATTATGAATTTGTTTGCACCAAGTGCTTGCCAACGGTTTTTGAACAGAGTTAGATGACCTCCCCTGAAATGTGTCGGTTAGTCACTTTTTCCGTCTATGTTTCAAAATGAATAGAAAGTCGTTTTTTTTTTTTGTAGGTATCCCGAAAATTATTATTTCACATCTCTCGCTCTAAAATTCGTCTTTATGTCGTGCGTAGGCGACATAAAGTCGCGTTTTATGCTCTAGAGCATAAAGTAAAATCTTCGTCGAAGACCAAGGTAATCGGCACAGGTAATCGGCCCAACAGCCACAGGAACAACTTCAACCTCTTTAATTTAATTCGTTTCGTTAGTATTCTAAGAAAAAGGGATTACTGCTTTTCATTACGAATACAAGGAAACTTGATGGGAATAGACTTCCCCCAATTACCTAAATCGCTTGATGGCAAAAGGCTTGCTCCTAATTACATCATTTGATGGGAATAGGCTTACTCTTAATTACATTGATTGATGGCAATAGACTTGCTCTCAATTACCTAAATCAGTGGATGGCAATAGGCTTGCTCCTAATTACATCGGTCGATGGCAATAGGCTTGCTCCTAATTACATCGGTCGATGGCAATAGGCTTGCTCCTAATAAGATATGTTGATGGCAATAGGCTTTTCCTAATTACATCGGTTGATGGCAATAGGCTTGCTCCTAATTACATTGGTTGATGGCAATAGGCTTGCTCCTAATTACATAGGTTGATGGCAATAGGCTTGCTCAAAATGTTTTGACAACTGAGCAGTATGAGTAACGACATAAGTCAGGTGTTATGTCAAGTTTCCTACTGAAAAAAAAAAAGTTAATTGGCGGGAACCATAATTATTTTTACAATATTTACAAGTTGCTGTTTCATTTCCTCGCAATCGAAGTGAAAAGTAGAGTGTAAAACTCGTCCATAAAACCCATTTTACTCTCTACTTTATATCCATCCTCGCTCGCAAGCTCGCATCGGATGGATAAACGTCTCGCGCAAAATGATGCGTTTTATGCACTTGGTGTACAATCTACTATTTCTATTATTTTGTGCCTGAAGCCTGTATTTGTTTTGAACTGTTCCTTAGGTTTTTGAACCTGTGGTGGTGATAACTAGAAATGGGGCCCTCCGAGGGACATAGTGACATAAGTTTTGTCATGTCAAATAAAAATTCAAAACTGGGAGGTATATTACTAAGCTCAGTTTGTACACACGGCTACACATCAAGCTATGCATTTCCAGTATAAGCTGGTCTCGCATTGTATAGGATTTCTGTATAGTGCGAGTTCAGCGTAAACTGGAAATGTATAGCTTGATGTGTAGCCGTGTGTACAGTTTTATCCGGAATTTTTAAATTATTCTTTTACTGCAAATTATTGGCAAGGTTTGTTCAAACAATTTGTAAACCGATTATTTACCGAATGTTTCAAAATTTTTATTAAAATTTTTATCGCCCTGTAACTCAGTAGGGTTATTGTGAACCTAGGGTTACCATCCGTCCGGATTTGTCCGGACATGTCCGGACTTCTAGACCTTTGTCCGGACTTTGTCCGGTTCTTTAATTTGTCCGGATTTTTTGAGAATATCAAATAAGTCTTCAATCTGTATTAACTTCTCATTCATCTAAAAACAAAATATAAATCTTCTATAACATTTGATTTAACGAGATCAAACATCAAATCTTCTATTGCAAACAATCAACTAGGTACTTCAAACATAAAATATTTTCTTCGAAACAAAAATAGTTTTACGTAAAATAATCAAACTTAACGATAGTTTTCGGGATATTATTTTTTATATTTTTCAGTGCCTGATACTTGAAATTAAAAGCCTTTCATTAAAACTTTTCTTGTAGAATTCTTCACAGCTCATATTTTTAATTAAGGTTGTATCGAATCATCATCAATGATCTAACCGAGGGTACCTACAATCTCCTATAAACCTACAATCAAGCTCTTTTGTCCATTGTGCTCCCATTAGAGAAAACACTATTTCCACACTTGCGTTTTGAGCCTGGATAACAAAAATAATCTCGCAAATACTCAATAGAACAGGCAGTCTGACAATTGTAATTTTTTTTAAATAGTTTTAAAATGCATGTTTTATGGAGCATCTTTCTAAAAAAATACTAAAATGTCCGGACTTTTATTAAAATGTCAGGCTTTTTGTCAGGACTTTTTAAATTTCTAAATGGTAACCCTATGTGAACCCAATCATGATACCCTGTAAAACGGATTGTAAAAGCTCCCTTTGATGTAGCTAGGCGTTGGTAGTTGCAGCCATGATTTCTTCCGTTGGTGCCAAGAAATCTTTTCCTTTGTTAAGACTACACAGTTCGTCGTTAATTTTTAAATTGCAAAATCCCAGAAAAAGCGGGCTGTTCTACCAATGCCTAAAATAACGGATATTATGTTTCCATGTAGGAGTGTTAAAATGTTGCAAACTCCAACGACCTACGCGTTTCTGTTGATGTATTATTCAAAAAAAATATTGTGGATAACATCCGCTGTTACGTCACTTGTGTTCACATTAATATTCGGTTCGTAATTTTGATGCATTATAAAGTTTGTAAGAAAACTGACCTGGTTGTATAACGCGTCGATCCGAGGATCGACGGTTACCTGTGAATCCCGCTTTTGTTTCATTCGAGGAGGTTCCTCTCGTTCAGTGTCCGATGAACTGCTGCACGAAGAGTCCTCCTTTTCTTGATCCCTCTCGGAAGTCGGCAAGTAAACGATCGACCGATTGGCCCCGGCGGTGGCCTCCTCGGGTTCGTCACTCGGCCCGGGATTCATAACGATAAAACCGTTATTTTAAAGTTAAGATTGAAAATAAATCAACAGTTAATGCACTACTAACGCCCAAATACTCGAACGTCACTCAATTATAAGTAACCCTCAAAACTCCTGCTATCTCTGTCACTCTGCGTTAAAGTAACAAAGACAGCACGAGATTTAAGTGCAACTTAAAATTGAGCGACGTTCGAGTATTTGGGCGTAAGATGTCTATTGCAGTGGTAAATAGATTTTTTTTAAAGGTTATACGATTAACCGAAAATTTTTGGATTTCGACCGCACGGGGCGAAAGTACACAACGCTATGAATTCGAAAAGTGACAGCGGTTCCCGCGTCCTAGCTGGCATAGATTAAATATGACATCGGCGATACTTGCGCCACCTGCCGTTATTAAATTAAACTAAAGTATCCGTACTATTGACCGCGCAAAAGGCTAAGTATACACTGCTTCTTCATAAACAATGCTGTATGTTTTCCGGAGGCACATCAATAATAATAATCAACGTCAATATACACGTAAAAGGTCTATTTTTTATGTTCTCATAATTATGTCCATCTTTACCTTCAAATATCTCGGTAACGTGACACTGGGTACCGTGTTACTGGACATTTTTTGTTCGTCTTTAAGTCCTCTATCCATACATACCACTTTCATCGTGGGCCGCGATTTCGAAAAAAAACAACAAAATGGCGGCGGGTCGATATGCCAGCTCCCATACAAAAAAGTTCAAACCCCTTTCTAATGAAAAACCCAATAGCACTTTTTGGCCGACCCGGGAATCAAACCCAGGACCTCACGCTCTGCAGTCGCGTTTGCGACCCCTAGACCAACGAGGCAGTTAAAGTACTCTAATAATACAAAACACATCTAAATAAATTTTAAATTCAGTGTCTACGCCATATACTTTTTTTAAAATATGTATTTAATTCAATGTAAAGGGGTTTGAACTTTTTTGTATGGAAGCTGGCATATCGACCCACCGCCATTTTGATTTTTTTTCGAAATCGCGGCCCACGATGAAAGTGGTATGTATGGATAGAGGACATATAGACGAACAAAAAATGTCAAGCAACACGGTACCCAAAGTGTCACGTTACCGAGATATTTGATGGTAAAGATGGACAAATCAGTACAATGACCACATAAAAATTAGACCTTTTACGTGTCTATAGGCGTTGATTATTATTATTACTGGTTATTGAAAGAGAGTAGGTACATTACATACTACTAGGAGCACGAGAACACTATTTTTTGACATTACATAGCGTTTCAATAAGATGCGAAGCGATTTCAATGTGCGTATAACAATAATCAACCTGGGAACTATTATTTGGATATAATTCAACGCCCAAACACGTAAAAAGGCTATTTAAAAAAATATTTAATGAATGTCGTTGTACTCGTTTGTCGATCTTTAACTTCAAATATCTCGGTAACGTGACACTTTGGGTACCATGTTACTGGACATTTTTTGTTCGTCTATATGTCCTCTATCCATACATACCACTTTCATCGTGGGCCGCGATTTCGAAAAAAAATCAAAATGGCGGACAGGTTGATATGCCACATTGGTTCTATCCCCTTTGGGTCTTTTTTTAACAACAAAAAAACATGACAATGGACATGATTCAGATAGCAGATGACCCCTTCTGTCAGTCGACCATTTCAATTTGGCACACGATGCACCAAACAAACAAACCAATTTTGGGCGAGTTTTGCGATGCCGATCTATAGCATATTTTTTTTTTAGATTTTTCACTCTCATAATTCAAAAGTTACACACATTTTGCCTCTTTGGAAGTGTCTATCTTTCAAACAATTAATTTTGAGGAAAAATGGTTTTAGAAACCACAAATAGGTTTGATGTTTTTTTTTTTTTTTCTAGTTTTAGTTCCACGGGGGAGCCCACTTATGCCCCATTTGGCATTTGGCTACGGAACTCTAAAAAGAGCGAGCTTCTAATTTATAGAGAGCGTATACAATGAGTGAGCTCGATTTTTTTTTAGTATTCCAACTGGGATAGCTTGCTTTCTCTATATTTGTAGAGAGCCCGAAATCCTACTTGGCCAGAAATAGAAATAATTGTTCAAGGATGGCCGAGAATTTCGTAGTATTTTTATGAAGGCAACTAAGTAACATAGAACTTTCTAATCATAATGCCTGAAAGTCCTGAAACCATGAGTAAAACCTCCAAGAGTAAAATGTGATAGACAAACTTTTATCTTTAGCCTTGTCTACATTGAGTTCTTCTGTAATGTGTGGTAGGCCAAACTTACGTCAAAGTTTTTATGAATGGTTCTGAAACTTGGATTCAGTAACTACAAATGTAGATAATTGAAATGATGTTTTGAGTTCTAAAAAGACGAATTATGACAGTGTTATTTGATTTATTTATTTTTGCTAGATACACATTGGTAAAAATATTTAATGCTATGAAACAATTTGACTTAGCATTTGGTTTGTAACATTAAATTCATGCTTAACAGACGCATGGGAACTAATGTAATAATTATGTAGTTCCCAAATTGACAAGCTACTTGATAGGTTGTAGCCAATAAGAGATTGCATTACATGCATTAGTTATGTGTTTGAGAGAAACATTTAACCTGATGCAAAGCTTGGAAATTAACCAGTAGTAGTTTATCTTATGTTCCTAAGAAATAAAAATTTCCTACAATATTTTACACTTGATCAAGTTAAACTATTAAAAAATTAAGCAATTTCCTGTCACACGAAATCAGTTAAGACTAATTATATAGAAATAAAAACTCGTACATTTACATTTCAGACAGAGGATATAGGTTAAAAATACTTTATGCCCAGTAATATAAACAACAAAAATGCAGATAATGTTTAAAAAGAGGTCAGAATAAAATGATTAAGTAGTTGTATTATAGCTTGGGCATAAGACCATTTACCTAAACCAAGACATCAGTAAAACTAGCCTTAATAATACCAAAAGCAAGTTTAACTTTTTTTAAAGGCCACAATAATTTAGGTAATATGATAAATAAATGGGTGTTACCCTCTATATGGGTAATTGAAGAGCTATGTAAAAATGAATTGTTACTTATTCACCCAATCTACAATAATTAAACCAAAGTAATCTTGCACAAAAGACTGACTCAGAGCACAATTTGCAATCATTACAAATCTAACATACACACTAGCATAGTATTACTTAAATTGAAGTCAAAATTAATGCTGATGCACATCATCATTGCTTATTTAGAAAATCAAGTGAAACATATAATTGAGAAATAGGTAGATTGGGTCTATTGAGAAAAGTTTTCTGAAGACAAATTAGAAAGTGCTTCCCTCTGGTGGCTGTGACAGCTTCATGTTTTCCTTCAATGTCATGAGACGTCTCAGTTCCTGCAGAACTGTCTTGATAGTGTAATCACGTTGCCATCTAGCAAGAATGGGAACTTGTCTGTTATCCACCTGTACCAAACAACAAAATTATTTGTAACAAGTATATGTAATTTGTATTGATTTCCTCTTATTATTTGTACTTACAAGCCCAGTCTGACTGTTCACACAGTTCATGTTGATTCTAGAAATAAAGCGAGCAGTTGGAGGTTCATCAGGGTATCTGGTACCACACTCAATTTTAAGTGAATACATCCTATTTTCATAAGGCGTCTGAAAAAGAATTTTCAATTAGATTGAATACAACATGAAAATTGTATGAGTTATGTTAAAACAACAATAGATTTTTTACCCTAGGGGGGCCAATTATCATGCCAGTCCAATGAGTGAGGGTCATGTCATCATCACTCTCGAGGCCCCAAGATATGGTACCATCGCCCACTCCCTTTTGGCCTTGTTCAAGTTCTTCTAGAAGACGAAAGTTTCGAGGAACCACTGCCCAAAAAACAGAATAATTTTAATAATGCAAGAACAAAGCAGTCGAAAAGCACAAAGTAACTAAACACAGCGTGCAACAAAATAAATTCGGTTATCAATTATTATAACAAAAACTTACCAACGCCTGATGACGGATTCGCCATGATCACAATTTCACCGGCGCGCACTACCTAGCAAAAAAAGTGTTTTGTTTTAAGATTTAGTAAGCAGACATTTACTATGCAAATCGTTTACTCGCTTTTTGCAGCTGAGCATCCAATAATTAATAACTTTAAATGATGAAGTTAATTCCCATTTATTCCTTGATTTTTTCACTCAAAGAGAAAAAAAAGGAAGGTTAGCAGTTTTTTGTTGACTTTGACAAATGTCATTACTCTCTACTCTATGGAATTAATAGTTTTTTTGACTCAGTCATCCTCATTAAAATTCTCTATCTTTGTGTAAAAAATCGTGTCGATAAACTCTGACTCTTATTTTTGTAGTCAAACAGTACAAGATTATGCATAAACACCAGTTCTTCATATACAAAAATTCAGTCCACTCTAACTTCTATTACTTTTTTATCTGTGGTCCCAAGAATTCTTTTTGTGATTGGAAAAGAAATGAGTGCGTGTTTTATGATTATGAGTCTAATTTGATAGCAACTCAAGTGCTTAAATGCAATACTAGCTATAACCAGCGACCTCTACTTTATAAAGTATTTACCGGGCAGAATCCCATCACTAGAACTAAAAAAAAAACAAGAACACATTAGTATGGTTCAAGCATGGATTTATTAAAAACTAAATAGATCTTGCAATTTTCACGACATTTTTTCTAGTTAGGTAACATTCATGAAGTTATAGATATTTATCTATAACTTCATGGTAACATTATTATGAAAATGACATTTGTATAACCTCAAATTCATATTCAATTTTGTTTGTTGCATGGACTCTACCACCTTTCTTTACATAACTTTCACTTATTCAAAGCTTTAGTCAACTGTTTTCCATGACGCTGCAAATACTACGCGTCATACGTAATTCATTTGTATTACCAACTCAAAATTATTCCCATCGTTTTGGCCGCCATTGTAGGTTCTTACGTAGCCAATACCGTTATTCGGAGTGGGGGTTGAGACACGCGAGGGGGGTACGTATCAGCAGCGCCGTTGGAGCGCGAGTTCACTCTGTCACTCGGTCATTACGGTATTTCTGTACATCGCGTCCTACATTCACGATCGTGAAAGAAAAAGTGACAATGTCCGAAAACAAACAGTTTCAGCGTCTTCCTCGATTGGTGGTACCCAAACATTATGATTTAGAATTGACGCCGAATCTACAGGAATTCTCATTCACTGGAAAAACAGCAGTGAAAGTATCGGTAAGTGAAAATTTCATCATTGACGATGCAAAAAAAAAACGTTTCCATGTGTCTCGCCAATCTGATCTTACCTACATTTTGCCTTTTAGGTATTGAGCTCCACGAGTGAAATAGTGCTAAATTGTTTGGATTTGGAGCTGAAAAACGTCAAGTTGCAGTACGAAGATGGAGGCACAGACTCCATCAAGCCATCCGAAGTTCGGCTCAGTGCAGCAGACGAGACTGCGACAATTGTGTTTGATAAGCCACTCGAGGAAGGTGATGCGACATTGCACTGCGAGTTCAAAGGCGAGATCAACGACAAGATGAAGGGTCTGTACCGCAGCAAGTATGTGACGCCTGCTGGTGAAGAGCGCTACGCCGCAGTCACGCAATTCGAGGCAACAGATGCCCGACGCTGCTTCCCATGCTGGGATGAACCAGCCATCAAAGCTACGTTTGATATAACACTAGAGGTGCCTGCTGACCGAGTAGCATTATCTAATATGCCTGTCAAAGAAGAGAAACTTAATGGTGAAACTAAGAGGATCCATTATGATACTACTCCTATTATGTCCACTTATCTTGTAGCCTTTGTTGTGGGTGAATATGACTATGTGGAAAAGACGTCTCGTGATGGTGTTCTAGTAAGAGTTTACACACCTGTGGGAAAGAGCAAACAAGGTGTATTTGCTCTAGAGGTGGCAGCTCGTGTACTTCCCTATTATAAGGAGTATTTTGATATAGCCTACCCTCTGCCAAAGATTGACTTGATTGCTATAGCGGATTTCTCTGCTGGTGCTATGGAGAACTGGGGCTTGGTCACATACAGAGAGACTTGCCTACTGGTGGATGAGGAACACACATCAGCAGTCAGGAGGCAGTGGATTGCATTGGTGGTAGGCCATGAGCTGGCTCACCAGTGGTTTGGAAACCTGGTCACTATGGAGTGGTGGACACATCTTTGGCTAAATGAAGGCTATGCCTCTTTTGTTGAGTTCCTCTGTGTGAACCATCTCTTCCCAGAGTATGATATTTGGACTCAATTTGTCACTGAAAATTATATCAGGTATGTATGCAAAATATTGCAAATAGTGAAATATTTAACATGTGTAAATAATACTACATGTTACCTGCATGATATACCTAATGTTTATCTACAAGTAGAATGGTGTATAGCTGCAACTTAATAGATACTTGAACCAGCAATTACTAGAAAAGGTTTTATCATTTCTTTGTTTGTTTGTGCAAATGTTTATCTCATATTCTTTGGATGTTAGCCAGCTATGTAAACTGTTGTAAAGTCATTCACCTTGTAAACACAAGAGAACAATAGAATGTGTTTAATCACTCAGCTCACTTCACTGCTCATTCATTATGTATGATTGACCCACATGAGTTTTGATATTTCAGAGCATTAGAATTGGATTGTTTGAAGAATTCACATCCCATAGAAGTCCCTGTAGGACACCCGTCAGAAATTGATGAAATATTTGATGATATATCTTACAACAAAGGTGCATCTGTAATCCGCATGCTGCATAAATACATTGGTGATGATGACTTCCGTAAAGGCATGAACATTTATCTCACTAGACATCAGGTAAATCATGGTCATATATTTTGTTTTTGATTGTTTGTTAAATAACATAAGATGCAGGATTATTTATTAATATAGGTGTACCTACAGCTTCAGTGTACAACATATGTTCAGTATAGGTTTTTACAGTCTTGGGGTTATACAGTAGCCAATTGTTGGTCTACCTGCATTCGAAAAAATAAGTAATAAAAAAATATATATATCTAGTACATCCATAACTACTATTATAACAAAACATCAACCATTGATAAACTGGCTCAGTATCATACATTTGGTAATTGTGATAAAAGCATTATGTTCTGTTTAAAACTGTAATGATAACATTATTGTACTTGCATAAAACAATTGTTGTGTATTTGAATATCTAAATGCGTTATCTTTTTTAAGTATTTTATAAATGTATGTATGTTCAGTACAATTATAAGCAAATATCACACACAAACAGATTCTGCACACTCATCCACCATACAATAAATTAATAAAATTCAAATTGGGGTACTTATTAAGTCTGTTTACATTTTCAGTACAAAAACACATTCACAGAGGATCTATGGGCTGCTTTGGAGGAAGCTTCCAACAAGCCTGTTGGAGCTGTGATGTCCACATGGACCAAACAGATGGGATTCCCTGTTGTTGAGGTGGGTGTTGCAATTTTTAAACACAATAGTGTAATAAATTATTCTATTCACACAATGTGATCTGTGGTTGGATTAAGACATAGATTTTAACTAGCAATTTTTTTTTTGCACTTGAACAACTATAAATTACTAGTCTTTGTGTAGCATTTGCATCTGGATCTGCTTAGTTTGGGAGCAGCTGTTAAACCTGTCGGTTTTCTGCGAGATAGCCCGCGAAATTCGAAATTTCTTACGTTTTTTACAATTTCCCGGTCAGTGTCAAGTCGCATGGTAAATAAAATTGCATTTGCGGCAGGAACAAATGTTTATTTACTAAGTAATAGTCGTCTCAGTTCATAAAGGTCTCTAGAGTGACTATTTGATGAAAACGGCATTCTTGAGACCTTTGTGAACTGAGACGGTTGTATTGGTGATTTTAATTATTATTGCTCAGTAAACAAACATTTGTTACTGCCGCGAATCCTATTTTTTTAACATAAGACTTGACGCTGACCGTAAAATTGCAAAAAACGTAAGAAAATTAGAATTTCGCGAGCTACCTCGTTGCCTTCACCTTTACACAATGTTTCTATTTTAAAAGACATTGAGTAACCTAAATATATAAATAAGACAATTAACAGCTGGGAAGAGTTTATGTAGGAATGATGGTTTAGAATTAATATTAAAACTCTTATTCCAGGTGAGCTCAGAGCAGCAAGGGCCCGACAGATTTCTGAAGCTGACACAGCAGAAATTCTGCGCAGATGGTAGTGAAGGTGGAGACATGCTTTGGATGGTTCCTATCACTATCTCCACCCAGGAACAACCTTCAAAGGTAAGTTTTATATTGTAGGTATCTATTTTCTTTGAAAGTTAGTTTGATAACAGCATTAGTTGATAAATCAAAGTTCCTTGATAACAGTTTAATTAGATTAATAATAAAATAATTCTTTTTTCAGAGCATAGATCCAAATAATGTTAGTATCCATATCTAATGTTACTTAATAATACTCGTAAATATTAATTGGCGGAATGAATGGGGTTATGTGTACACTGTTTGTTTAAATTTGCAATTTTTTTTTCTTGAAAATTCCTTAATTTAAATGTACCCCCTTAAAATAATGTTTGCTTAAAATGTTTTTTTTTGCAATCATATAAATTGAAATGGGTTCTCGTGGAGCTAGGCAGATGATGATACATTGAAACAGGTTTCATGAGCTGGTATTTATAAGAATATCTTGTGAATATGCGTAAATGTGCCAAAAACAGGACACTAATACAAAAACATAGGTTTAAATAGCCATTCAATGTTTAACCTCTATGTGTGAATATGTGCGTATATATATAATTGAGTTGTTTGTGTTTCAGGTAGCTTTATCTACAGTTTTGGAAAAGAGAACACAGAATGTTGTGTTGAAAGATGTCTCTGAGAGTTCATGGGTCAAACTCAACCCTGGCACAGTAAGTTAAAAGGCATATTTTTATTCTTTGGTTCACATATCACACAAACAAACAATTTAAATTTTCAAATTCAAATAATTTATTGTTAGTCTTAAAATATTAAATGTTCGGGTATGTACATAAAATATAATACATCAATAATTCATTTTTATGATTAAATCACTTCATCATCATCAACAGCCTATTAATGTTCCCACTGCTGGGACACAGGCCTCCTCTCTTAGAGAGGGATGGGCTATAATCTACCACGCGGGCCCAGTGCGGATTGGTAGATGTCACATGTCTTCGAATGTTTTGGTTCTAAGACATGCCGGTTTCCTCACGATGTTTTCCTTCACCGTTTTCAGAGCAGCGGTGATGAAATAAATTACACAAAGTAATGAGCCTGCCTGGGTTCGAACCCACGACCTACTGTTCGTAAGTCGGGGCCGCCACCACTGGGCAACCGCTGCTCCCCCTTAAATCACTTAATTGACTTATAATAGCCAATTTTAATGTTATGCAGCAGTGGTACAAGTATCTATTGAACAGGATTCATATAATCAGGAGCGACAATGTGATACATAAACTCACGTTTTCCCATGAAGATGGGGGCATAGGCAGAAAGTACAAAAGCCATCCTTACATACACTCTTTGCAGGAGTAATAGAGGCTGTGCAATAAGTGTTTAATTTTCTTTCAGGTTGGGTACTACCGCACTCGCTACCCTGCGTCGATGTTGGCGCAGTTGGTGACGGCCATCCGCGACGGGTCGCTGCCGCCGCTTGACCGGCTCGGCCTCCTCGACGACTGCTTCGCTTTGGTGCAGGCTGGACACACGCAAACTGCTGAGGTACTCACTTTAATAAGCTAACTAACCAATTGTTACTCTGTTTAAAATAAATAAGTTTGTGTTAAAATTACCATTTTGTTTTGCAGTCTTTGAAACTTATTGAAGCTTTCACCAATGAAACAAACTTCACAGTGTGGTCTTCAGTTTCAAATTGCATGTCGAAACTGAGTGCCCTGTTCTCTCATACACCTCTTGACAAGCCCTTGAAAAACTATGGCCGCAAGCTATTCTCGAACATCTCCCGCCGTCTGGGTTGGGATGCTGAGGAAAAAGAGAGCCATCTCGACACATTGCTCAGAAGTTTGGTGCTCAACAAAATGATTAGCTTTGAAGATCCAGATACTATTAAAGAAGCAAAGAGTCGGTAAGTAATATTTTAATCTTTAACTGCTAAATCAAGTTATGCCTAGCGATTTCTAGGACTGATGACAATAATTTGTTGCAGTTTCGAGAAGCACCTGTCTGGCGCTTGCACGCTGCCGGCGGACCTGCGCTCGGCGTGCTACCGCGCGGTGCTGGCGGACGCCGACGAGCCCACGTTCCAGCGCTTCCTGGGGCTGTACCGCGCCGCCGACCTGCACGAGGAGAAGGATCGCATCAGCCGCGCGCTCGGCGCGGTCAACGACCCCACGCTGCTCACCAAAGTGCTGGAGTTCGCTATCTCGGTGAGCATCGCCATGACGGTGTAACGGCCGCCGTCGGAAACGTGATCAGTATCACATGTACAAACTTACGGCAACGACCACGTGTGTTGGGCGAATGCGTCATACACGAGAGTGAAAGTGGAATAACATTACACATGCCCTGGTTGCAAAGCCAGTGCTCGATAAAATTATTCAAAATAGTATACCGGTTGTTTGCGAATATGATAACTATTCGAGTACAATATGATAAATAAAATATTCCAACGCATGTTTTTCATTATTTTTTTCAGGATGAAGTACGGTCGCAAGACACCGTCTTCGTAATCGTTTCCGTAGCAGTCAGTAAAAATGGCCGCGACCTCGCTTGGCAGTTCTTCAAGGATCACTGGCAACAATTCATGGACCGGTACCAGGTAACATATAGTTTCCTCGTACAACTATTGACTTTGAATATATTTGGGCGTTTGTCTGTATTACTGATACTCATACGCTTTCTTGTTAATTACAGGGTGGCTTCTTACTCGCGCGACTGGTAAAGTCGACAACGGAGAACTTCGCATCGGAAACGAGCGCTCAAGAGATCGAGCAGTTCTTCCGCACGCACCAGTCGCCGGGCACGGAGCGCTCGGTGCAGCAGGCGCTGGAGACGGTGCGACTCAACGCGGCGTGGCTGCGGCGCGACCTCGCCTCCACCACCACTTACCTACAGTCCTACCATTGACCACAGCCGGTACATCCCCTGTAATTTTACGATTCTAAGCTTATATTATCGATTAAAACGTAACCTGCCGCCGAATTTATTACTATTTTGTTATTACCAATAGTATATTATTTGCAGGACCAAATGATACAAGACTGAAAACTACAACGAAATCTGCAGTACTGTTTTTCATCCAGCTTTATTTATTTTCAATTATGTTATAACGTAATCAATTATGTAGTCTACTGAACAGACTGTTATGTAGTTCAACTGGTTCATTGTGCTATATTTTTTTAATAGTTTTTAAATTCCATGTGGCTACTGACTGAAGAATGACGTTTTGGTTTATTTTTGGTCAATAGACATGATAATAATGGAACAGGTTTATCAGTTGATTGTATTAACCATGGCTCATTACTATACTAATAGTTAAACTAGTTTTGTAAAGATATAGTGTCATTCAATACAAAAAGTTAGTGAAGTATCTAGAAACATTCAAGAGCAGCATTGATTTTCAATACCGTATGCATTTTTTTGCCAGAAGTTAGTTATGCACATAGTAGTTGTTTCAGCCAATATTGTTTGTCACAGAATGAACTATTCTTTCATACGTACATACATATCCTAACAAAACAGTAGTTAAAATTTTTAATTGGCTTAGTTTCTATTAACAGTGCTCAAAGATTGCTAAAGGGCTATAGCACTATAGCGCTTGAGAAGTAAGTTGTTTACAATATCATAAGTTGATTGTTATCATAAGTTGTTTGTGGTGATTCCACAATAGATATTCAAAATGTGGTACAATAAAATATAATTAAATAATTTTCACCTAGATACACCTAATGCTACTTACAAGCTTACATTTCCTATATTATTATTTTTTTGTAAAGTTGTATTAAATATTATTTAATTTTTGTTAAACATGTTGAGTGTTTTACTTCTGGTGCTGAATGCATTTTTATTTAGTTTCAGTTCTGTAGGACCAAGTTACATTCTGGTGTTTATTTTTACAGACACCCATCTAAAAGTTGTGCAATTGTTTTTTATATTAAAAATTGCATTATACTTAATGTAATTTATTTGTGGATAAATTATTTCAAGACGCATTATTTTATTTGTGGAAAGTTACTAATAAAAAGTAGGTAATATAAACCCCTAGTAGCGTTATTTTAAGTATTTTTATTTGGAATGGTTAAAAACTTGTTGAATTTGTAGGTATGTAAAATAATGCGTGTTCAAATCATCCCAGTTTATTTATTTGTTGACATGCAAGCTTAGTCAAAATTGTGATTTTGGGGCTATAACAAATTTAAAGTTACCATTAGTGTCGCATTTGTTGTCATAACTGATTTTGTTTTGTAAGACTGTGTTATACGCAATAAATCGTACAAAATAATATTTTATTTAATTTATAAATTCATTGACCAAGAAAAGGCCAGCTCACTGGTCTCTGGAAGAGTTGAGCAACCACTTAGCAATGTCCCGATATAATAGGTGGGCTCCCGAAAAATACTAGGACGTCGCGGACTCCTTTGTGCCTTTGGTTTACGCCGTTTGAGGTTCTAAGAAGGTGGGATGGTTAAGCGATCCGTCTAGTGTTCGACCAAAAACACCGATTTTGAGAACTCGGGCACTACGCGGCCAAGACCACGACTTATCGTCTGACTGACCCTGACCACACTAGGTGGAAGACATAATTATATGCAGCCTACAGTGACCAAATATTGAGAAGTTATTCAGTAAATAAAACCGACTGCAACTTTTACGTAACAGTTACGAGGAAATGCGTTCCAATATTCATATCTAAAACTAGCTTTTACCAGCCCCGTTTCGCCCGCGGAAAATGACGATTTTCCATACAAACTTTCATCCCCTATTTAACTCCCTTAGGGGTTGAATTTCGAAGAATCCTTCCTTATTCCTTGTCTACATTATAAAGGGAACCTCTGTGCAAAATTTCAGCTTTCTAAGTCCAAGGGCCGTTCTTGCCACAGCTCTTAGTGACCTAAGCCAAGCCACTATTATACTGAAAACGCTTTAACACAACACAACTTTCAAACCCCTCAAAAACGCAGTCTTGCGTCTTCCATCTCCGAAACAGACAAGTGTGTCGTAAACTAAGTATTGGCAGGGGCTACCAATCGCCCATTGTGACCTTCCAAAATACCTCGATATAACTTTAGACCGGTCGCTAACTTTCAAAAATAACCGCCAGGCTATAAAAATGAAGGCGCATGCCCGAAACAACCCCTCAAGTCCTGCGGACCACTGGATTGTCGCTCTGCTTCTCCGCTGGTGAATATGCATGCCCCGTATGGAACCGTTCTGCCCATGCCGACCTAGTGGATACAGCTCATAATGAGACGTGCCGGCGGATTATTAGTAGTTGCCTGAAACCGACCCAGGTACGAATGATGTATGGGATTGCGCCTCCAAAGGTTCGGAGGACCATAGCCAGCTGCACTCTTTCAGTGTCAGTCCAAGCTACACGCTGACCCACGCCACCCAATGCACATGCAATCACGTTTTAACCCTTATTAAAATAAAGGTATAATGCTTACCACTTAAGTTTTTTGTTTAAAAAAGTATTTTTCTTGCACCGGCAACATTTGAATTTGTTAATAAGTAAAACGTTGTCTTTTTTTACATTCAAATAGTGGGAACTTTTTATTTATAAACGTCACCCGTCCATATACGTCAATGTCAAAGTGAGCCAGTCGGCAGTTTGGTGAAAAAAATTTGAAATTGTTGTGACGTTTCTCAAAAAATTTTAGTTTTGTTCAACAAAAAATCCGTTAAGTGTTTTTTGCGTTCAGATTCATAAACTATGTTATATTCTTGTTGTTTTGCATCAATTAGGTTGAAAAATCCGGTAATATATGCATGTTTTTTGATCGTGTGAAGTTATAGGTAATAGTGGTAAATTATATGCCATTGTGCAATCGTGCCTAACTGTAAATTGGATTTACTAATATATTTATGTGACTCTGTGTGCTAAGTCATGTTTCAGGGTTTTTCACACTGCGGAGGAAGCTCAAGGAGAATAAATACATATTATTATCTACTTTTCATAATTAATAAAACTTTCTTTTTATTATGAACACGAGTAAATTTTATTTACCTACGACAAATAGACATTACATTCATAACTACATTCGAAAAAATGTTATTAGGTACCAATTTTTTTTTTGTATTACTTAAATTACACAAGCAAATCCAGGGAAAACAACTAGTATAGAAATTCGTTCAAATCGTATTGGATAATGGTAACTATTTTACCACCATCGTAATATTTTCCAAGTCGATAATGGATAATGGTAAGATATTTACCACCGAAAAAACCCCCCTTTCCCTCCCCTTTTTAGTTTTTTTTTCATCAAAAATGAAATCAGCAGCCCCTAATTACCTAGAAACAAACCTCGTTTTCTCCTAAATATCCACTGGGGCTCGTGTTTGTTTAAGGGTTAATACCTCAGAAGCTGAAAAGCCGTAAAAGTTTTTTTGGGTGCGTTGGCAAACCTAATCCAGATATTAGCAATGCCTCCACAGCGAGATGTGAGCTCTGGCAAGACATGTAAATAGACTCCGAACCCAAGTCGGCCGTACCAAAGACAATCTCTTCAGATAGAACCCCCCATCCTGAAGAGAGTCTACGCATGGACTGTTCAGATCTTTTTTTTTTTAGTGGTGGGAATTCATCAGATAACCCCTCCCGCTCTGGGCAGAGCGTCAGATTTCTACTGACTTAAAACCACCCATATTCCTTCTTAGACCTTGTGCCAAGGCCGCCGTATCTCTTTCGAACAACCCGCAGCCCCACGGTTCAGATCTCAAGTGTATATGCGGCGTATCTCCACAGACAATGGTACAACTTCCATCTTGCGCTGCATGCCCTGACACCTGCACACTTGACGATCTAATGACTGCATGCGAATGGAGTTCGCATAACTGAATATTGGGCCAAATTTATTTAGTGAAGATTTGCCATCGAAACGCTAGGAAGAAGCAGGAAATTAAAACAATATATAAAACAGTACATCTATATTGCACTATAACATCTCACTGAGTATTGTACAAATCGTGTATCGTTATTACGAAAATGGATTATACTAAAATACAAACATTACACAGTGATGCCAATTAAATAGCTAGCGGGTGCATATCACAACACAAACTAATAGGTACACGAGAACATAGGGCACGAGCAATCATTCTTGTAACACACCAATATTATCCAATAACTCAAAAACAGATAAATCCATTGTTAGGTTGAATCCACTGCAGTAGATAAGCATTGCGTGTGCACTAATATTCAGAATTTTACATAGTCTATTTTACTCTGAGATAATTCGTTTTCTTAAGTCACACAATGTGAATATTATTGCGCCTCGTTAAACTATTGTGTAAACTAGTTCAAAGTAGCTAAGATTAGACGCGTCAGGTCGCTTACCAAACATTTAAGTTACGAATATATTAATTACATAGGCTTTAATCTATTGCTTGTACATATTATACATATCATTTTAATTACAACCTTTTTATAATGCAGAAGTCGGATCTTTCAACAACATTAAACTTCATTACTACACATAATAGACTTCTTACTCATTATTTATAATTATTATGTACAACAAGAAACAGATTTACACATAGAATGGAAAACACATAAACAAATCCTAAGGTGTTATATTGGGAGGTTTGACATTCAACAGTAGTTTGTTACAGTTGTATCTATACATATAGATTATCTTAACAATATTAACTGTTCATATTGTACACCCTATCGTCACTGCAACATACACGTTTGGAAAACAGACGCAAATCTTTTGATTTATTTTCTGGTGTATCAACATTGGGAGTAAGATGTTTTAATTTAGCAGCCATTTTCCAAACATTCTGTATAACCAAATCGTAACTAGACACGCCCAAATTTATTGCTTTATTATAATATATTTTTGCGTAAATTGACAAATTCAGCAACACTTCTATAGATACCATATTTCTAAGAATGAAGGCAACTTGAAAACATATTAGGTACTCCTAATTATAATTAAGAAACATCTTACTATGGACGTTGTTTTGTTTCATAATTGCTTCAAAATATTGACTTTAGTGGTCTTAACTAGTTAGTACAACAAAATCATAAACTACTATAGATTTAAAGCTATAACACTTCTTATATTTTAAAATAATACTGCCTATGAATTTCTTAGCATGATTTATTATTTTGCCAGAAAAATTATATCTAAGGTCCCATTAAAATAGGTGGACAAATTTTAACACAGCGTTTAGTAGGTCTAACCTAAGATATCTAAGAAAAATAAATTAAATAAAGTGATTATTTTCTTGACTTTAAATAATAAATTGCCGGCACTCTAGAACAAACTCATCCTTAATGAGTAAGTACTTAAATGCGTTTTTCTTATTTTTTCTTTTACCATCGTCCTTATTTTGGTGGTCTGAATGATTTCTGAAATTTTGTCCACCTATTTTAATGGAACCATAAATATAGCTGCCTAGGTTATATAAAATAAAGTCTACAGTTACACGAATCGGAGATCATCATTTTTTAAAGTCTTTCATCAAAAAAATAAAAATAGTTTGTGGTCGACTAGTATTCTACTCATCGTCGCTGGACACAACAATGTCAAGGATCGGCACAGATAGCTCTTCAGCAGAATTCGGATGGGACAAGTATTCTAATGTACTATTATTTTCAGATCTTATCAATGAATTTCACTAATATGCTTACATAATTATTATTGATTATCATCAAGAGACATTGCACAACGATTGTAAAGAAAACGAAACGCAACATTTTGAAGCAATCATATATAAGTCAACGTTCAAAAGGGGTCAGTGATCATTCAGATTTTAATAATAGTAGGAATTTATCTACTAAACACTCATATCTCTTACTCGTACCAGATGTATAGTACCATCAGCATTAAATACATGCAAAAATATTCAACTCTCTTTTATTCAAAATATAAAATATTCTAGCTTACAGAAATATATATGTAAATATATTTACCGTTTTAAACGGTTGCAAAACAGTATATACTTACAGGAGAGTCAGCCAGAATATTAAAATCGTTTAATGCTGACTGTACTAAGTAATGTTGTACAGAGAACAAAAGTCTGTACTTACTTGCAGTACAAGTTAATACGTAAATTTTATTTCGGACGGTATTATAATAGCGGTATTTATACGGTACAGCTTAGTGAACATAATGTGTTGCGAGCAAAGCCTGTGTGCATCACCGAACAAACATTTGTCAATAGAGTTGTTTTACGGGACGTATTGCCTTTACACAAGTATCGGCCTATGATCGTAACACATTTTTAACACAAAATCTCTGTATAAAATAAAAATGTCAAAACATTTAATCAATTACAAGAGTTCTGATTTATTATGAGCATCACTTATGCAGATATCCTTTGACATCTTCGTAGCTATTTATTAAGTGGTTCATTGCATGCAATCATAAAAGTTTAGAGTACTTCAATGTTTACATTAATAATTATGTAAACAAGTTACATTTCTAAAGTCGTTAAATCTGAGCACTCTTTATTTGAATTAGATTAGAATTACAGTAAATATTTTATTGAATTACTATTTGTATGCTATTTGCAAGTAACAGTCTAAATATGAATACATAATTACAACAACAGGTAAAGATTTTATATTTGTTTGTGATTATATACTGCGTCTTCTGTACTATACACTATTCATCTAGAAACAATCATCAAGTTCACACTTATTGGAAACTCACATTACTCTACACTAATCTATATTTTATGAAGTAGTTTGCAAACATTTAAAAGAAATATAAAGAGCTGACTAGAGACAGAGATAGATAGAAAATTGTGAGATAATCAAACGAAAATAACTCGTTTGGAAATTAATATTAGTCTTTCATGCCATCTATACTGGAATTTGCTTGTTCTTAATTCTTTAAGAACAGCAGAACTGATTTTACATTTTTATTTAAATACTTTGCCGAATATTCTGATCAGGAAATAAATTGAAGTCGTGGAGCCGCACCCAACACTAAACGATGAGGATTGCGTGCAGACATTGTGTGAACCACAACAGTCACACTGTATGTTCATTTACAGTGCTTATAATCATTTTACTGAAAAGCAAAATATGGAAATGGTACAGACTTACCATGTAAAATTGTGGCAGTTTATATAAGAACTTAAAAAAGGATAAAGGAATAGTATACTGATTTAGATAAACTAAAATCCCGGAATAGTAGAATTTGAAATGTACAATGTAGATATTTATTTACATTATTTATATAAGACATCTGTTAGCTGATTAATTTGAAAAAATCCATTTCGAGAATTATTATTTTTATAGCAATCTATACAAATTACATTTAACTAATGGACATGACCAAATCTTATGATTCGATTTCAAATGAATTACACTATACATAAAATCACACAAATGATCTAATAAACAATTTTTCTTACAATATTTAAAATAATATAATAATATATTTCACATTTTATTTTTAAGTATTAAACCTTGTTACTTTTATGGAACTATAAATATATAAGAAATGTACGATCGTGTACTTTTACTTATGTTTCTGGGAAATATAGATTAATTTATTTATAAATCTTGTATTTTATGTAAGTAAATTAATATTTTCTTTTATACAAGGTTTAATACACTATAATCTTAACTCGTAAATTTATGAAGTCACGTCGGTAAGTTAGTAGTTATATTTTTTTTTACAACATCTTTGAAGATGGAAGAAGACTGTTGGATATAGACAGGCCCTAAAATTCCAAACCATAATAAAGGCTGGGCCGATAACAGATGAACATTAGATACTGCTAACCTTCGAAGTTCTTTTCCCAATTGTTGTCTATACCCAACATAGAAATAGTGCCACAAGTTGCTTTAAAGTGACCCAAAATCTTAATTATAATATTTAAATAATCCATCTCGACATGACATCACACAATTTGAGCAATAATTGTTTAGGAATAAGGAGGTCGTAAATAACTCATAATCTAAAGGAATGGAGATCAAACACTAAGACAAATAATAAGAGTTGCGAACCTTTTAATAATATCTCTAATATAGGAGCGATAGAAACTATCAAGCATAGAAGCAATTGTTAATTTTAAGAACGTGTATAATTGGTGGGGTTATCATTTATAACTACAGGTTCGCCATTTGTCTGAAACTAGGACTAGAAGCGTGAAGACTTGATTTTTTACGAAAATATAACTAGTGGTTGTATTAACCAACAGACTCGAATACAACACGATTGTTCTCATGATGTTCAGTAGGACTCACAACTGTTTTACCACCCTAAACTTGAATGTACCACGTTGAACAGGTCATAAAACTTCCAAGGATTATTTCTCCATTGGAATCACTAAAACTTGTTGGATAGTTCCAACCCTTGTAGTTTTAAAATACTGAAAATTTCTGTCAAGTGGTAACGCAATGATGGTAAATCTAAATCGACGACTGATATATGTTTGAAGATAACTTGCAACAAAACTTACTACGCTGCTATCTTTTGCTATCTATAATATAATTTTTTTCTCAACTTTCAGGCTCACTATGATCTCATACTCTTCTTTGAGCGACTCATTTTGGTACAATTTTTAAACAATATAGGGGGAACCAACATATAGTATTTTTCTTGTACGGTCAAGAAGCGAAAATTGTAAGCTATTGTCAAAAAAAAATTGTCACACTCTGGGTGCAGAATAACAATGTCCAAGTTTATGTCTACCTCAATGTGCTTAACATTTTAATTCCGTAATGTACGTGTACAATTGTACATAGATAGTTTTCATAACATTCTGGACTTCTTTAGTGTAGCAGAGTCAGAAAGTCACTGTAACAAATCGAAACAGTGCTAAAATGTATAAAAACACTTCAGTGACTCTTCAGTGCTTGGTAAAAACTACTTAATGTGTTGCTAATTCATAATGTTAAATATAGCGCAAAATGTATGTAATGTGTTTAAGTCACAGATAGTGTATTTTCCCTAGCACATCATATTTGGTAAACAAACACGGTACAAAAATACCGAGTTTTGCATCAAAAACACAGTAAACCGTTTTCAATAGTTAAGACACCGCTTCTCATTATCGCTAAACACGGGATATTTACTATGTTTACTATTTATTTTGAGTGAAACAAATCTTGTATAAAATAACGTTAAAAACTGCTCCAGCTCAACATTTATTCCACAAAATCGATATCACAGTCATCGGTATCGATGTTTGCTTACCAAAAATAAGGCAAGTGGAGGAGAACACAGTGTAGGATAAATGCGGCCGACACAAAGGAGGACTATAGTAGCTTACTCTATGATGAGGCATCTCGGTAAGTGTTCGTGCAGGTAGTCGAAGAGTTCGGGTGACGCTCCGGGGCAGTTCGTGAGCTCCAACTCGCGCAGCTGCCGCAGTTGGATGAGGCTCGATAGACCGCCCGACGTTAGTAATGGACACCCTAGGACATTATAAAAGAAGGTTTAATTTACTTTTCTTTACTTATTAAGTACATACTTATATTATGTAAATGTAAGATTTATTTTTTTCTTTTTTAAAAACGTTGCCCCACACTAGGAATTCCTCCTGTATCGTGGGTGCGTTCACATTTTCACAAACATATAAACTCACATACACAAATACCCAGACCAGAAACAACTATCTGTAGCCCATACAAATATTTGTTCCGTGCGGGGATCGAACCCGCGACACGCAGCGCAGCAGTTCATGGCTTGAGCAACTGCGCCAACCGTGCCGTCAAACGAAACCTAAGGTCCCTGTACATCCCGTCGGGGCTGCGGGTTGTTCGAAAGAGATACCTCGGCCCCGACACAAAGGGGTAAGAAGGAACATGGGTAGTTTTTAGTCTTCCACTTCGCCCAGAGCGGGTGGAGTCATTTGATGATTTCCCACCCTCCAAAAAAAGATCCTTGTATTTGATAAACCATCTTACCGGCCAGAGACAAGAGTTGTAGCGATCGCATGCCGCACAAGTGTTGTACTCCGAAGTCGCGCACTTGAGAGCACCAGCGCAGGAACAGTGCGACCAACGACTGCATCGTGCTTATGTAGCCCACGCCGATGTCCGTTATGTGCACACATCTGTTGACAACGAATAAATTATTAATGGAGATGGGGCAGGAGAGGAGGAGAAACAGACGCTTACAAAAAAAAAATACTACGAAATACTAGGTTCTGCCAGCGACTTCGTCCGCATCGTAGAAGCAAATCCTATGGCTCTCAGTAATCGTGTGGCTTTCAATCAGTGAAAGCATTGTTTCAAAAATCTGTTGAGTATGGTAAAAGACTTCTAAACGATAAAACCAACCCGCTAGTAATGAAAACCACTTTCAATATTGCCAATGATACGAGACCCCTAGTTTAGGCAAATGACGGGCGGTAGGTATGAGCAGACCCGCATTGCAGTAAAAGTGTCTGTCACGCATACCTGAAACTTGATCCGCCTTATTACAAAAGGTAGATAAACCTGGTTTAACTTAGACTTGGTTTATCTCGCATGCTGTCACTTTCTTTTGAATATAATTGAAGTGAGACGTCATGCGAGATAAACCAAGTCTAAGTTAAACCAGGTTTATCTACCTTTTGTAATAAGGCGGGATGAGTCATATTTACGACTTGGTACTCTAGTACATATCCATTTTAGCTCTGGTTAAGCTAATATAATCTCGAAGCGATGTAGTAAATACGGAGTGTACCTATAGAAAATCCATACTTCGCTAAATAGGAAATGAAGGAACGAAGAAACAGACATTATTATATACCTACTATCTTACTATCATTGATGATTTTGATTTTTTTAAAGTGCCCCTTAACAAAGCCAAAGCCTTGTTCTCCCCGTCAATGCGATCATTTTTTTGTTCTCAACCATACACTTCCAAATGTTTCACAGCTGTTTTTTTATTACTAGTTTTTCAGGTTCTAACTTTACGTAAGTAAATTACCTTCATGACCCGGTTACTATTCAAAGCATCCATTTGCACAATGTTTTAAAAGTGGTACATTGAGTTTTACCGTAAAATGTGATTTTAAACCCCAAAAAAAGTCGTTTCTCAACAAAATTTTTGCGTAGGGGTACTTAGTTTGATATACATAATGCTTGGTTGACGGCTACGTGAAGGGTTTGTTTACACCCTGTATAACGCTACTTTTGGGCTTCGCCGCAGCCGGGTAAGAACAAAATGTAAATTCTCGTTACCTATCCAAGGTAAGTTCCTCAAGATGGTTGAGATCGCAGGCGATGTACTCGAGCGCGTTGTCGGTGACGCGCGGGCACCAGCTGAGGTCGAGACTGCGCAGGCGCGGCAGGTTCTCCGCCAGCAGCTCCACGCCCTCGTCCGTCACCTTGCTGCAGCCGCTCAGAGATAGCACCGTGAGGTTCGGTAGAGAGTGCACTGTGGACAGAAATAAGCTTTATGGTCAAGTATATATTGTCGAATTTAGATATTTTTGTGTTCTTAGGTGTGCATACGTTTGAGCAGCCTATAATGTTCACAAGCCTCTCTGAGATATAAAGCAGGATTTTTGGTTGGTCAAGTATACAGGGTGTAAATTAACCCATAACACAGCCGTCAACCAAGCATTCTGTAGATCAAACTAAGTACCCCTACTGTCCCCTACGCAAAAATTTTTGCTGGGAATTTTCTTTTTTTTTTTGGGTCAAAAATCACATTTAACGGTATAACTCAATGAAGCACTCTTAAAACATTGTGCTAGTGGGTGCTTTGAATAGTAAACGGGTCATGGAGGTAATTTAAGTAAAGTTATAACATGAAAAACTAGTACAGTGAAACCTGGTTAAGTGAGACCTCAAGGGACCTGAAAATTTCTCTCACTTATAGAGGTATCCCACTCACCCAGTGTCTCAGATATCCAGGCCAAAGTGTTGGGACCTCAGTATGAGTTCCACTTATGGAGGTTCCTCACTTATCCAGGTCCCACTTAACTAAGTTTCACTGTATTTACAAAAACAGCTGTGTAAAATTTGGAACTTTGACCCCCAATATTTCCGTAACTAGGGGGTTCCCAGGTATGATCTAGAAAAAAAAATAAAAAATATCGCAGTGGTGAGGAGAACAAGTGGCCTTCGTTTGCGTTAAGGGTACTTTTACACCCTTTATATTGTCGGATTTAGATGTTTTCTTGTGTGCAAATGTTTGAGCAGCCTATTACTTAAACAGGCCTCTCTGAGATATAGAGCAGGAATTTTGGTTCCAGGATAGGCGTGTTTACTCACGATAGTTTTCTCCAATATTTGGATTCATCTATACTAATATTATAAAGCTGAAGAGTTTGTTTGTTTGTTTGTTTGTTTGAACGCGGTAAACTCAGGAACTGCTGGTTGGAATTGAAAAATTCTTTTTGTGTTAGATAGTCCATTTATCGGGGAAGGCTATAGGCTATATAACATCACGCTACGGGTAATAGGAGCGGAGCATAAATGAAAACTGTTACAAAAACGGGAAAAGGTATTTCCTTTTTGAGAGCTTCCGCTGCGTGCGCTGCGAAAACGGTTTAAGTTACGCAAATATCATGTATGAAGGAATTGTTCCTCTTTAAAAGTTCTAAAAAAAAGTCGGCGACAGCATGTATCTATCTTTTAAGATTGACTCACTGTAACCTTTTTTTACTGTTAAACTGTTAGGTTAAAAATAGCTATTTTTTGCAAAGCTTATTTAACCTATATGGTATTAATCTATATCTAAATAAACATGTTTGTTAGAACGGAAATTTAATATAGAATATTTGTGCCCTTTACTCTATACAGTTTAAACAAATATCTTAGAAGATATCGCAATGTAAAAATATCCGCGCGGCAAAATAATTTGCGCGTCGCAATGTAGGTACGGGGGATTCTGGCTGGCCTCCGGGAAATTTAAATTCAAAATATTTACTGCATCATAATGTTTACAAGTACAGAGTGTTATAGTATATTTAACAGTAAGAGATACCTATAGTAATACACACTTTAATATAATGCTAATCTAAACCATCTAAACTATTTTAATAAAGAGGAAAGATAAGATTTTTTGTTTTAGCTTAATTTATGTCGGATAAGCGATATATCGAGAAAGGTTATAGCTATATTTATGTGACGCAGACGAAGTTGCGCGGGTCAGCTAGTTAGTAATAAAAGATTGTAAGTTCGAAAATCAGGTCTAGCAGAATTGACTAGAACGAATGATCTGAATGAGAGGATTTATATTTGTACAGCGTTCAAAAGTACGGACAAAAGAAATATCAGAAGTAGCGTGGCTGTGCGATTGACTGCTGCGCTCCGTGTCGCGGGTTTGATTCCCGCACGGAATAAACATTTGTATGTTCTACAGGTAGTTGTTGCCGGTCTGGCTTTTTGTGTATGTGAGATTAAATTAGATTATGTGTTTTTAAAGACCCCACAATACGCGAGAATTTTGAATGTAAAAACATAAAACTTTTAAAAATGCCTTTCTATTAAATTCGTATTTACACTTCTCGTGAGCTAATACTATTCCAGGTAAACCCTCCGAAGGGCCCTTTAGGCGAGCTAGCACGGCTGATGACCCTTGACCTTTATACACACGCGACTCAGCCGGGATCGACTCGAAATAATTGGGTATTGTGTTTCTCAGAATAGAGTAAGCTCGTATTCTTTTAATTACGAATGAAATCATGATATTTTGGACCTTTAGTTATGAGAAAGGTTAGGATTAATTAAGATATTAAAGTAATATTATATTTGCTAAAAGTTCTCAGGTAAAATAGTTTAATAAGATGGGGATCACAGAAAAACTAGTATTTTACGTGGAGTAATCTGACTTTTACAATTAAAGTGTTCCCGGCATGTAAAGCCAAGTCAGTCAGAGGTCCCGGCATAAAAAGCCTACAGATAGTGGTTCCGGGTTTAGGTATTTGTGTATGTGAGTTTAAATGTTTGTAAACGAAACCACGATAAAGGAGAAATTCCTAGTTTAGGGCCACATTTTTTTGAAAAATAATTGAAGAAAAAAGAGGAGGACACGATAAAGAAGAACCATCCATTCTTCCAACCTGCATTGAGCCCGCGTGGTGGATTATAGCCCATCCCTCTCCTAGAGAGGAGGCCTGAGTCCCTGCAGTGGGAACATTAAGATGATGATGAATTCTTACCAATATTAACAACGCCATGGTTGGTGAGCTCCCAACAGCTGTGCAGACGCAGCACACTGAGTGAAGCGCTCTGCTTGGGTGAGAAGTAGCCCAGTGCTGCGTCCGTCACGTGGTATGCTTGCAGAGAGAACTCGTACAGGGACGGCAGCAGTTGTGCTACTGCTCCCACCTGGGAAAAGTTATTTAGTTATACACACATAATATACTCGCCTATGTGGGTTGGGTAGAAACGAATACCGGATATAACGAGGTGAATAGAGAGAAAGGGGTGACTCGGGATACAACTTTCAAAGGGATCTTCACTTTGATTATATATGTTACCAACAAGGTCCTAACTATTTTTTTGGTTCCAAATGCTGGGCAAACGCCTCCCCCAATACATCCCAAGAGCTCTTTTCCTGAACCTCCAGATCGTCTCGCCACCGCTTTTTGGGTCGGTCTCGGCGGCGCCTTCCTTCATTTTAATTCCGGCAACCATCGTGTGAAGGCTTTTGTCCAGCGGTCATCGTCATCTCTGTGGTCATCAGTCATCAAATAATTAAGTAAATAAAAAAGAGTACAGCGTCTATATTCATCTCGCTTTTTCTGGTGTTCGATACTGTTCACCCCGTTTTACGAGACGTACTGTGTGTGTACTATCGACAGTTTTCTTTTCGGCACTTATTAGAGAGGGTGATCATTTTGCTCCTAGGGACATCCCACGCATTTATTGACACTGAAGTCAACAATAACAACATTACAGGTACCTGAATATGGCAGCATGTTACATGCTCTTTATACAAGCGCCATAATTAACAGCGATAAGATGCAAACAGCGTACGCTTATTGAGAGGCCTAATACGCAGCACGTGCCTCGACTGTGCTTAGCTTATGACCAGCCACGAGGCACGCTTCGCGATCAGTTCGCCACGCATTGTGTGTGCATGTAATGAGTGTTAGAATTTTATGTTAATAGCTTCATGGAAAATCGCACGAAAACTGGCCAAACTTGTAATTTGGAGTAAATATTCCGCTTGCATGGTTTCTACATTGTCTTATGTATTGCAGCCATTGGATTTAATAGGTAATTGTTCAAAACCAATCATCACCTATGTTATGTTGTAGGTGCTTCATTGAAAAATGGTACTTACAGCTTCGTCAGCAATGTTAATGCAATCAGTAAGCGTGAGAGAGACAATCCGTGGAGTTAGGCATGCCCACAAACCAGCTTCGGTTATTTCATTGCATCCAGTTAGTTCGAGCTCAAAGAGAACCTAAAAAAGAGTGTTTTTCTAAATTAATTGGCATTAGTTTGAGTTATTTTTAATGTTCTTAAATGGAATTCATTAAGTCATTATAATCCAAAACAAGCATGCCAATTAAATTTTGTTAAAGTTGATCTGATAATTAATTTAATGTCATTATAATTATTACAAAACTCAAATCGTTTTAGTAATAAAATAGAAGTAAAATTACCTGAAGGTGATCCAAAACAGCTTCCAACCCTCTGTCAGTTATTGTACATCCTTTTAAACCAATCGCATGAATATGATGAGCAGACATTGGGAATTGCCTTATAAATTCATTTATATCATCATCAGAAGCTGAAACTAAGACGACTCCACGGATACCCCTCCTGACTAGAGAATTGTAGAACCTCTGCATACAGCAAACTGTGGCAGAACGCAGCTCGCGACAGTCGAGCACCGCCACGAGCCCGTTCCACCAGCGCGGCGACGAGTACAGTATGTCACGCCATCTGGTACACACTTGCGCTAGTGATCTTCTATCATTGGCATTGAAGTACAGGAAAAACTTTTCTAGAAATCTTTCTTCTACCACAAATTGGTTCCAAGACAGAGGCCTGGGTGAAGGTCTGCGCCGCCGCGGGACTCGGGGCGCGGCGGCTGCGGCGGTGGCCGGGCCGCATAGAGCGTTGGCGACGCGCTCCACGACGCCCGGGGAGCGCTTGCGGCCGCGCAGACCCAGGCCCGTGATGCGGCGCGATAGCTCGGCCGAAGCCCGCTCCACGACACCCTGCGCCGACACTGATGACATCTTCACCTTGACACGGCGAATAGTGTCCGCCGCCGGCCGGCCGCCGCCCGACCCTGCGCCTCCCGCGCCGTGCTCACAACCCGCCACCGCGCTACTGTTTACACATTAACATAAATTATTGTAATTGCATAGTTTTCATTATGGCAAGCCTTTATTGCTTAAAATATTGTTGCAAACTTTTCTGTCACCGACACCACTTTCAACCTTCCTCTTTCATCATTCACCTCATTTCTCTTTTTCATACCATAAAACAAGTTTTATATAGATAGAAGAGACAGCAAACAAAAAAGTATCAAATAGATCCCATTGGGGCTGCGTGTTCCAAAGAGATACCGCGGGCTCGACACAAAGGGTTAAGAAGGAACATGGGTAGTTTTTAATCAGTAGAACTCCTTACCGCTCTGCCCTTTTGGTGGGTGGAAAATCATCAAATGACCCCCCCCCCTGCTCTTGGGCAGAGCGAAGGGGAGTGTCAGAATTCTACTGACTAAAAACCGAACCCATGTTCCTTCTTCGCCCTTGTGTCGGGGCCGCGTTAACCTTTCGATAATCCACAGCCCCGACGGGATAGATGTTACTCTTCATAGTAATTACAAAAATCTAACAGGTTTATTAACTTTCAAACTCACAATGTCAAGACTTAGCTGAGAGTGCATGGGGCTGAGATGATAGACTGATCATGATGATTATAGGTACCTAGATGGCAACTCAAGATTTCTTTTAACTGCAATCATGTTTTCTTCATGACTTTTACAACATGAAAATGTTTGTTCTGATAGATAATATACTAATCCTTACTAATTTAAATGCGAAGGTAACTATCTTTCTCTTTTTTTTTGTGAAAAAGGGTTGTAAGGGGTTGAAAGGGGGGGATGATAAGATTACTTTTGGTCACGATAACCAACATTGCCACGGACATCACCTAGTGTATAATACGAGTATAATCAGGCTGTAATTCCCATTGTCATAGCTTGGGCATAGGACTCCACTCTGTGAGAGACAATGGGTAATAACCCAACATGCGGGACCCAGTTCAGGATTATAAATTTATAATATACTAGCTGATGCCCGCGGCTTCACCCGCGTGGATGTCATTCAAATTATATACTAAAACCTTCCTCTTGAATCACTCTATCTATTAAAAAAAACCGCATCAAAATCCGTTGCGTAGTTTTAAAGATTTAAGCATACAGACAAACAAACAGATAAAAATAGCGACTTTGTTTTATACTATGTAAGGTTAAGGATTATTACATAAATTTACGGAAAGATTATTATTAATGCAGTTTCTAATAAATCAACAGTAAATACCTACTACTACTTTATTTTACTTGAGATGAAGCTTGTATTAATTACTAGACATTTTACTAATTTTATAATGATAATAAAATTTTATCTTTTTTTTTTTGGATTAAATTTAGTGTGCTCTATTATTTATTTCTTCATACCTATTCAGGGGCTTTAGCGATACCGTATTATGGCGATTACTATGAAAACCAGTGCTCACATTCGCATTTAAATGTGTGTGTGGGTTAATGTATTTTTTCTACGTTTACGTTTTTGATTCACTTGATTAAACAAACAAAATAATGCACATTATTTAGTGTTTTCATTTTATTATATACGCTTTGACTATGCTGAAAACATCGTAAGGTTTGAGTGATTCTCATTCAAATTCTCAAACCCAGGCAATTTAAAACAATACTGCACTGCCAAAATAGTCACAATGTGAATCTACAATAAAGTTTGTAACCATTATCAGTTTTTATCAAACAATTTTGAAAATATAAAAATAAATAAAAAAATCGATGCGCTTTGAGTTTTACCTTTAGGTTCTTTTCTGAACAAAGAAAAACCATCGTTCGATGTCGGTACTCTTGAGTTGTAGTAAAACTTTAATATTATTCATTCAACATTGAAAATATAACAAGATCTTTCAAAATTAATAAGAAATCACACGAGAAAAATAATATGTACAAAAAACGCTCACGAACTCATTACTAGTGTTGTAAAGTTCGTACGTCATCGTCATTACGACTCATTTCATTTTCGTGTCAGTTTGAATAAACATAACAATTTCAAATGCCAAGAAATTAAAATCGATTGATATCGACTAAAATAGGCTGTCTTGGGTTCGGATTTTCGGATCTTACGTATATTTCAAAAGAAAAAAGTATTTTCATTTGAGCTCAAGAAAGGGCTACTGAGAAAGTATGTGTAATAAAAAATACTATGGTGGGTCCGTGAGTATCGACTGTAAAATTAGCTAGGCTACAAAAAATAGTCTGTTTAGGTGGCAGTAAGATCAACCCTTAAATCCATAGATGTTTATTTATTCATAGACATAGATGTTCAAGTATATGTGTTCTGTGTAGATGTTCTTCTGTCCATGTCAACAATCAACTTTGACAGATTTAATTTCGTTGATTTGTTGCGGCCGCTTTGCTTGTGTATCCGTTGGATTCGTAACCTATAAATAAAAGTTTTAACCGAAAAGTCTGCGAAAAAAAAAACATTATATAAACAGAAATTGTGTAAAGTTGTTAACATACGTATAGTTTCGATTAAAATATCTGTTTCTTGAACTAAGGCAGAATAAACGTAGGTAACCATGGAATTCTTGGAGGCTATGCCAGTAACTTTCAAGGAAATTACACCAAATTACAGTTTACCTGAAAAGTGGAAGGAAATTATCTTAAATACAGGTATTTATCGTATTCTACAGTTTTGTTTTCTATATTTTTAGTAGTTCTAAATCGTCTGTTCTTCATAATATTATACTTCTTACAGGAGGTACCCATAGCACTTTGCAAGACATCAAATTACCTCAAAAAGCTGGTGGATATTGGTACAAAGATTCCAAAAAGGTCTACACTCGAAATCGTTTTATTTATTGGTGAGTTTGATATAACTTTGTAAAGAAACATATAAAAACAATATACCTTGTTTGAATATGGTTTGTTTTGGATTTCTTGGTAACACAACCTTTTGAAATAGTCTGTAACTGCATATTTTTTTAATATTAAGTAATTTCCATAATGTTAAAATATAAACAATCCATCTTTTAAATTCTAGGCAAACAACATCAGATGCAATAGAGCTGTCTGAAGCATCCCTAGACATAAACCTGTCATCACCTAACTTGAGATGTAAGGTAGCCCCAGGCACCCCTCCACTGAGCAGTATATCTGTGTATGAGAGAAGTGCATCCCGTGATGTTGTCATACTTGCAGCCACTGTCTCATCTGTACACAGACTTATTTTCCCACACCCAGGGACATTAGATAAAAAGGTAATGTTTGAGTTATTTATTTTGAATATCATTTTGTTAAGACTAGAGCTAATGAGAGCAAGAAAACAGCTGTTCTATACCATACATTTTGACAATGAAGATATTGCAGTTTTTTAGGGAACACCTGTTTTTTTTAAATAACCAAAGAAACTTGATGTCATTACTTACATCAAATTTAGAATAATATGTGACTGAATATGACATGGTAACTAGTGGTGGTTAATATAAGGAATAACACAAAAACATAACATGTTATTGATACATAACGAAAAACGTTTGTTATACTGTTGGTAACCATTTTATTGTTGGAGTCCATCCTGAATAACTTAGCCAATGCTTTGATAACTTTTCTTTTCTTTATTTTTAGTCAACATTTGGATCTCTGAGCAGTTCATCTCCATCAATATTCCATGATACAAGTTCTATAAACAATCCAAACAATTACTATATTCTTAACCAGTATTCTAATGCAAGTAAGTATTGATAAGTATTTTCAAATTCAAATAATTCATCCAAATGCATGTCATCACCACAAAAATCTCTTTTTAAATTAAAATACCTGCAACTCTACAGCTGGTGAGATCCTACCATACACATCTGGATCTTACTACAAGTACTACAGGCAGCAGTGAATTTTTATTACTTATCGGTTTTTGTGATATTAATTGCAAAAACTAGCAGTAAATTCACTGACAACAAAATCAAAATTTTACTTCACACCAGATAATTGCCTCATTAGCACAAACACAATATAAACTATTAATTTGTTCTAACAGCTACAGGTGTTGCTCACACTTGCTCATCGCTCTTACGAGAAAATGGCGAAGCCATATTTGCACTTGCATTTGGCCATGGCGGTGAAGGAGGTCTCCTGCTTGTCAAACTGCCTGTGACTGGATCTGCCGTCACCACTGTATTGAAGCGAGAGTCTACTGTACCGAGGTTCTTGTCAGGCATCACTGGAGCTTTGAGGTAATAAGATTTATAAAAAAAATCTACAATGATAGAGTGAACAACTGAAAGTTCTTTGTTTCTCAGTCTAAAATTCCTTCGATATTTTATATTCAGACGATACAAAAAATGTGTTTGATTTTAGGGGCAAGAGTAGCACTGATGGAGTTGAAACCTATGGAGTGGTGTTGACCAGTGGTTTAGCAGTAGCAATATGTGGCGATACTTGCCTAAGAGCATGGCCGTTAGACGAGGGAGGTGCACCTATTGCAGTGTCTACTCCACTTTCACAGACATTGGTCAGGCCAAAACCACCTCGTAAGACATGTTTTATTGACCTTATTTGATGTGACATTGCTGGTGTAACTTTTTTGCATTCATTTACTGTTTTAATTTTTTCAGCCCATGGACACATGTTGCAAAGAACAATAGGATCAGATGGAAGTGTCATTTTAGTAGCATACTTGTCTTTTCCTAACGAATGTGAATTCGTCGTCATGAAGATGCACGACGGAGGCTCAGGAGGCGTGAGGTTTTCGCATATTAGCCGCATATTTGGGCCTCAGGTAAACACTTGTTTCCATTGTATTGTGTACTTGCTGTGCTCGGCCACCTTTGCCCACGTGAAATTATTATTAAAAAAATTCTTCCCCATTTACCATACACCCGTTTACCGTATGTCTTTCATATGCATTTAGGTGTTATTTTGAAATTAAAAACCGTATGATTGTATTTATGTTGATGGTATAATTTGATTTGTAGCTAGACCTTCTCGATTATGCTATTGGCTATGGAGATGGAAGCAATGTAATTTGGGCGCTATGGAGTCAACCAGACGGTGATACTATCATTACAAGTGAGTATTCTGATATTTACACCATTCAAACGTTAAAAACTCGTGCTAACCAGATCCGATCTGATAATCAGATCCACATAATCGACAGACATGACGGATCTATAAGGGTTCCGTTTTTTTGCTATTCGGCTACAATAATGTCCATCTCACCCAGGTGTGTTTGTGGGCGCGGAGGCATGGTGGCGAGCGGTGGCAGGTCGCGAGGCGGCGGGTGCTTTGCCGGTGCTGGGCTCACACCAACAGTACCGCGACCGAATGCTGGCGCCCGGCCTCTTCCCGCCCGCGGTCATTAGGAAAGCGCTTGTTGTAAGTATAACGTACCCAATAAATTTTGTGATCAAAGTTGATAGGACACAAGTGTGATGCTGATTATTGCTGATGGCACAAACAAATGAAGGAAATGCAAGCTATAAATAAAAGTTTTATTATCAACGTCCTATAGCCGTACGCCATACGCCGCCGCCGGCTGTAGAATATGGAACGACCTTCGTAGTTCTATAATTCTACGATTCGCAGGTTTCAACAAGGACTTACCTATACACTCAAGTATTCGTCGGGTAATATAGACGGTAGTGGTCCAAGCCAGTATGAAAAAAAAAACAAAAAAGTTTTTTTTTTTTCGTGCTCTTCAAGTCGGATTTTGTTCGATTGCTTATAAATCGGATATTACTAAAATTTATCCCTATACGAACACGTTTAGAGGTCGCTATGATTGATCGAATAACCTATTACAAAGTCGTCAAGTACCAACTCGCAATATTTTAAATATTTGCGCTTGCGGTCGACGCTAGTACTGTGTATCAAGTAAGCTCTTTCTTTTCTTCTAATTCTTCACTCAACAAACTAAAGTTCTTTTTGACCTGCTTGTCTTTGATGGTCAAGAAAAATCAGAAGCATCTTTAAAAAAAGATCCTTCACAGTGGCGCACTGATGAAATTTATATTGAAATGCATCCTGAAAATGAAAACTGAAAATGAGGAATCAGTTGCATAACTAAAAGTTACCATAGCATTGACTTTATTTTCTCTCACATTTTAACTTGTAAGGTCATTTATTTATGTTCATTAAAATTACTTTTTACTGATATCACAGATTTTTATTTATATCAAAAAAATCGACAAATCATAGCGACCCCTAATTATTGTTCAATTGAGCTGAAATTTTGCATAGAGACGTTTAATGCCTAAAGCCCTAAACGCACAGAAATAGCCTTGTGGAGAATAATTTTGGACCACCCTAATAGACGGCCCACGGCCGCTTGTTCTTGGTCATTTTGTAGGTTGTCCATTTATTTTTTTACTATATTATGATTAAGAAAATTTCTACCAGTACACCATCGAAAGGAGAAATGAAAAAGATATGTAGAATATAGTGTGTATTTATTTATCGTAGACACAAACATGTTATGTACGAACATACTCCATTGGTTGACAGATCTACAACCGCACGTGGGGCAGTACGGACACAGGCGGGGACGCAGACTTAGGCGACGCGGCCACCAACGCGGTGCAAGCGCGCCTGCGACACCTCACCGCGCGCACCGCCACGCCCGACCACGCGCATCTTATGCACAAGTTATTACCCACTTTTTCATCTAATGATTGATTTTATGGCAGATCTAGGAGGATTAAAACATGTTTTAAATCGAGAAATAATAAACCGAGCCACAGTTTTTTTTAATTGGCCACGTGATCAAACTTCTAATTTTATAACTAAGCCACGGGAAAATGATATAGCCTCTAATATACTAATAAATTCGCCTTTTTTACAACGCCCACTAAATATTCATTTGGGAGAGCAGTGGTGGCCTAGTGGTGGTGGCCCCGACTTACGAACAGTGAGTCGTGGGTTCGAACCCCGTCAGGCACATTACTTTATGTAATTTATTTCATCACCACTGTTCTCAAAACGGTGAAGGAAAACATCGTGAGGAAACATGTCTTTGAACCAAAAAATTCGAAGATATGTGACATCTACCAATCCGCAGTGGGCCCGCGTGGTAGATTATAGCCCATCCCTCTCCTAGAGAGGAGGCCTGAGTCCCTGCAGTGGGAACATTATAGGCTGATGATGATGATGATGACTAAATATTCTATAGAAAGCGTCAAGTGAAGATCAACAGTTATATTAACTTGTCCTTGTTTGTTATTTATACATAGGCACCTAATTTACTAACTCAGCCACGGAATTTATATCTCAGCACCTTATTACATTTTACAGCTTCAACGCAAGGCCCTCAAAAAATATGATTGTAGCGACCATACACAACATCATTTCTTATAACTTAGCATGTAAAATAATACATCACATTCTTTTATCGTGAAAATAGCAACAGCAAGACTTGACGCGAGCGCGCAAGACGACTGCGACTGGCCATTTGCACCAATCAGAGAGTGCCATTCAATTCATGTACTGACGAGTTAGTCACGTGTGTTTAAAATGTCAACTTTTAATACATTTTAGATTATTATATTTAGGTACATAAAACATACCTACTAGTTACAGAAATGTTTTACCATTGTATAATAATAATTGACTAGTCACAAGCAGATTGGATGATTCTTCATTGTAAACTGAGGGAAATAGGTTAGGTTAAAACAGTGATCAAATATCTGTTTTTGTGACAATAAGTAAAACAAGAAAAAAAATATGAGTAAAAATTTATTTGTTCTTAACAAATTGTTTATTACATAAACAATGAAAAATTTAATAAAACAAAATTTATTTTCTATATATAAAACGAAAAGAAAAAATAAATACTGGTGATTTAAAAAAAATGATTCCTTAATATTAATTAGAAGTGGGAGAAAATAATTGTTTATCAACAAATGCGTTTTTAAGCAATAAATTATTTTTTTAAAGAAACGATTTTTTTAAAAAGAATCGTAGTTATCATCAAAGATTATGTTATTAAAAAAATAATGAAATTGTCTCATAAACAACGCATTTGTTTATAAAAATTGTTTAAACAATAAAAGATAAAAAAATTAAAAATTATTTTTAAGTAGCTTCTGATCATAAGAAAACGGTTCAATAATAATATTATAAAAAAATAGTACATTGTAATACAAGGGCCTAAAATGACCCATTATATACGAGGTTGTTTTACTACCGAGCTTTAGCGAGGTAGTAAATAGGAACCGAGTTATAATGGGATTTTAGCGCCGTGTGTTACACTGTACTTTTCACTACGATTGCGAGAAAATAAAATAACCATGTTCAATATGAGTTTATTTTATTAAAAATTAAATTAAATTTAATAATACAATTCCAAAAATTTCGTGCCAATGCTTTTTTTTATTTCTTCTGTAGCTACAATGCAACGCACACATTCTTCCAAAGAGTTCGGCATTCAGCGCGTTTAGTTCCATTTTTAAAAATAAAACATTTTTTTTAAGTACTTGAAACTAAATCACGCACCAGCTGGCTGAACAAGTTGTCGTACGAGATTTACTTTTAGCCCTAGGGCAATATATGCAATTTTACGCCCGGTCTGGTATGCTATTATGACGTTCTTTTTGAGCAAGAGGAGTGAAAATAGTAGATTGTACACCAAGTGCATAAAACGCACCATTTTGCGCGAGACGTTTATCCATCCGATGCGAGCTTGCGAGCGAGGATGGATATAAAGTAGAGAGTAAAATGGGTTTTATGGACGAGTTTTACACTCTACTTTTCACTTCGATTGCGAGGAAATGAAACAGCAACTTGTATATTGTAAAAATAATTATGGTTCCCGCCACAATTAACTTTTTTTTTCAGTAGGAAACTTGACATAACACCTGACTTATGTCGTTAGCGTTACTCATACTGCTCAGTTATAAAAACATTTTGAGCAAGCCTATTGCCATCAACCAATGTAATTAGGAGCAAGCCTATTGCCATCAACTGATGTAATTAGGGACAAGCCTATTGCCCTCAACCGATGTAATTAGGAAAAGCCTATTGCCATCAACCAATCTTATTAGGAGCAAGCCTATTGCCATCAACCGATGTAATTAGGAGCAGGCCTATTGCCATCCACTGATTTTGGTAATTGAAAGCAAGCCTATTCCCATCAAATGATTTAATTAGGAGCAAACCTATTGCCATCAACCAACCTAATTAAGAGCAAGCCTATTGCCATCAAGCGATGTAGGTAGTTGGGGGAAGCCTATTCCCATCAACTTTCCTTGTATTCGTAATGAAAAGCAGTAATCCCTTGTTCTTAGAATACTAGCGAAACGAATTAAATTAAAGAGGTTATTCTATGAAGTTGTTGCTGTGGCTGTTGGGCCGATTACCTGTGCCGATTACCTTGATCTTCGACGAAGATTTTACTTTATGCTCTAGAGCATAAAACGCGACTTTATGTCGCCTACGCACGACATAAAGACGAATTTTAGAGCGAGAGAAGTGAAAAGAATTTTTAAATGTCTAATGAAGCTTTGTAATTTTTCACCTCAGTAAATTGTTAATAAAAAAATGATAATTAACATTTTTTTAATTTTTCCAACGAAAATCTATTTTACGACCTTTGAAAAATAGCTCCACGAAAGGAAAAAAATCTCAGATTAATAGTTTAACAATTATCGCACTTCCAATGTTAATGTTCGTGCTACAAAAAACTGTTAATTAACTAATGGATAACTTATTGAAAATTCGCGATAAAAACTTTTGAACCACTGATTATTGTTTATTGATCTATCTTGCAGGCGCCTGAATTTTTTCAATTTTTAATTTTCATATTTAATAAGTTTAACTAATATTTAGTCCTGAAAGGTCCGAATGGAGCGTAGCTTGCGCAAGCCGGTGTACGCGTTTTCGGGCGTATTTTCAACCGGATGGTAAAGATATTTATATTGGTCCTACAATTCCAGGAGTTAAAATATTCTTTAGGAAATTTTCTCCTCTTTTTGAATCTTTTTTCAAATTTGAAAAATTTCAATTCGATTTTGAGATATTTGCAAAAAAACTAACACGTTTTTATTTTTTTAGTTAATTGTTAATAACTTTGCAATTTTTGCAAGTGGAACTTTATTTTTTTTTCGAAAATCATCTGGATGCCATTCCGAATCAAATGACACCTCAATCATAATTTTCGGAGACTGCTGAAAAAAGTTCATCAAAAAGGCACTTGTTGCCTAGACTATCAGAAAAGATAACTTGTTGCCAAGATAGTATTATTTAGATGCTTGTTAATTGTGGCTGACTTAGTAATTTAGAAAGCAATGTAGATTTTTCGATGCCAATAATGCTATTAAAAAGAAGCTAGTTTAATTAGCACCCTTTTAAATCTCTCTCTCTATGCCTTTCTTCTTCTTTACGTGTTGATGAACTCAAACTGCGCTAGACCGGTATGAAGCCACCTGCACAGCTCTAACATTTGCTTGGATTAAATCTTGAAATTTACAAGTGGTTGTGCAGGATAGGCAGGGCAGGAGATGGCGCATATCCTGCAGAGGGGTTTCCACACTGGCCATTTGTTTGGGATGAGTCGAGGATACCCCATTTGGCCAGATTATATCTACAGCCTGGAATTGCAATTTCTATTATTTAGATGCTAGTAACAAGAAGTTAGAAGTCCATTTGTACGTAAAAAGGCTTCCGAAACCACTACTTATGCTTGCTAACGGAGTTTTCGTTCAAGCAATAAACATCTACACGTGACAGAAATAAATAGATAGAAATACATAATGATGATCAGTACATTTGATTTCACCATAACTTGTAGAAACTTGATAAGCGTTTTGCAATTGTTTTAGATGCTGGTCAGAGCTGTATAGTTGGTGCATGCAATACATGGAAAGCTTACAGAAGCCCCTCGGGCTGATGGTATCAAAACAAGTAAGTAGACTCGCATTTGTTATGTCTTATCTCAATCAAACATAATACTTATATGTCCGCATTGATTCGTTAGTTTCGATATCACACCACTATTGGAAGCTTTTTTTTAAAAAAAAAATCTGATACATTTGAGTAATTCATGTATACAGTAGTAGACACTTTCGTCTAGAATAATTATTTTTAACCTTAGGAGTCTGACGTGGAATGCGGTTGGTGGTGTGCCGTGGTCCGTCGCGCCGGGATCTCGCTCATCTGTGAACTGGAGCCGCTCGAGAGGATGATGCTGTCTCCGGACGTACCTATGCTTGAGGGAGGCGGTACGTTGACCATTTTGTAGTTTTACAGCAATAATAATACTATTTGTGATGTTAATTGTGTAAAAACAGATTTGTGTAAGGCCCGGTTTCCACTTTCCACCAAAGGAGAGAGGAGCGGAGACGAGAGGAGATTGTGTGGAAATCGGCCACTCACATTAGTTAAAAAAAAAATTAAATCAAACAAACAAATGTCACCGACTTCAGAAGCTGATTTTTCTTCTGAAGTGAATTTTTCACTTTTTGGTGTTTTTAAAGTTTTTTTTTTTTTTTGCAATAAATAATTATTTTTTATAGTTGTAATATCCTATTCCTATAGGTACAAATATTTACTATGCATTTAACATTCAACCAAGAAACCTAACCCTTGACCTTCAAGATTCCTTTATTATTGCTTTCAACTCCTAACCGTTGAGGTGTAGTACCTTCCATTATCAGCTTATCAACATGAAGACTTCATGTTGATAAGCTGATTATTTAGTGATCACTAAGTCACATCTGGTCCATCGCCGTTCCTGTGATGGTCGAATTTGGCACATCTCCTCTCGGTGGGCTCGCGTGCGGTTTTGTTTGCTCAACATGACGCGGGTTCTTTGTCGCGCACCAGGGCTTATGGGGTCTTGGTTTTAGGTGGTGAAACCGGCGAGCTGTCAGCCGACGCAGTCCGTATAGTAGTAGCGGGAGCGCGCTGGGAGCGAGCCGCGGCCGGTGCAGCCGCCGAACTAGAGCGGCGCCTGTTCGCATGCGCCGCGCCACAACACCGCCTGCTGCCTCGGCTGCTGCACCTGCTGCTCGCGCCCAACCCCACGCAGTCGCAGGACAACCCCGCGCCCGTAAGTGTTAGTGTACTGCTGAACTAGAGCGGCGCCTGTTCGCATGCGCCGCGCCACAACACCGCCTGCTGCCTCGGCTGCTGCACCTGCTGCTCGCGCCCAACCCCACGCAGTCGCAGGACAACCCCGCGCCCGTAAGTGTTAGTGTACTGCTGAACTAGAGCGGCGCCTGTTCGCATGCGCCGCGCCACAACACCGCCTGCTGCCTCGGCTGCTGCACCTGCTGCTCGCGCCCAACCCCACGCAGTCGCAGGACAACCCCGCGCCCGTAAGTGTTAGTGTACTGCTGAACTAGAGCGGCGCCTGTTCGCATGCGCCGCGCCACAACACCGCCTGCTGCCTCGGCTGCTGCACCTGCTGCTCGCGCCCAACCCCACGCAGTCGCAGGACAACCCCGCGCCCGTAAGTGTTAGTGTACTGCTGAACTAGAGCGGCGCCTGTTCGCATGCGCCGCGCCACAACACCGCCTGCTGCCTCGGCTGCTGCACCTGCTGCTCGCGCCCAACCCCACGCAGTCGCAGGACAACCCCGCGCCCGTAAGTGTTAGTGTACTGCTGAACTAGAGCGGCGCCTGTTCGCATGCGCCGCGCCACAACACCGCCTGCTGCCTCGGCTGCTGCACCTGCTGCTCGCGCCCAACCCCACGCAGTCGCAGGACAACCCCGCGCCCGTAAGTGTTAGTGTACTGCTGAACTAGAGCGGCGCCTGTTCGCATGCGCCGCGCCACAACACCGCCTGCTGCCTCGGCTGCTGCACCTGCTGCTCGCGCCCAACCCCACGCAGTCGCAGGACAACCCCGCGCCCGTAAGTGTTAGTGTACTGCTGAACTAGAGCGGCGCCGGTTCGCATGCGCCGCGCCACAACACCGCCTGCTGCCTCGGCTGCTGCACCTGCTGCTCGCGCCCAACCCCACGCAGTCGCAGGACAACCCCGCGCCCGTAAGTGTTAGTGTACTGCTGAACTAGAGCGGCGCCTGTTCGCATGCGCCGCGCCACAACACCGCCTGCTGCCTCGGCTGCTGCACCTGCTGCTCGCGCCCAACCCCACGCAGTCGCAGGACAACCCCGCGCCCGTAAGTGTTAGTGTACTGCTGAACTAGAGCGGCGCCTGTTCGCATGCGCCGCGCCACAACACCGCCTGCTGCCTCGGCTGCTGCACCTGCTGCTCGCGCCCAACCCCACGCAGTCGCAGGACAACCCCGCGCCCGTAAGTGTTAGTGTACTGCTGAACTAGAGCGGCGCCTGTTCGCATGCGCCGCGCCACAACACCGCCTGCTGCCTCGGCTGCTGCACCTGCTGCTCGCGCCCAACCCCACGCAGTCGCAGGACAACCCCGCGCCCGTAAGTGTTAGTGTACTGCTGAACTAAAGCGGCGCCTGTTTGATTCCCTAACGATTACTGGTCCGACCAACTTCTCGCTTGACGACGTTTGCGAGTGACGAATTCAAATGTATTTAGCTTCCACCAAACCTTAGATACCGCGTTATCCACGGACCTCAAGACGTCGTTATTTTTTCGGGGAGATAAATATCCACACATCTGCAAGCATTAATGATAAATAAATTCTGATTTTAGACGTTAACACCGCAACAGATCGATGACCTCACGTCTATTCTGGAGCCAATCAGAGACCTTCAGAGTGCTGTGCTTGAATTGAACGACGCTCTCCGGCTGGATGTACCTGAAATTGATATTACCAAAAGTTAGTTACTGACTTATTAGCACGCGATTCCAACCGCGTGATGTTTTTTGTTATAACGTAAAACATGTCTTATTTATGATACTCAGCGATAGTGAAGGTTTCAGCATATATAGAAGTTATGGTTTTGCAGATGATGAGGAGGACACGGGTGAATACGACGGTTTGTTGGCCAGTGATCTCGGTGTAGCCATTGTCACTGAGGCGATTCGGCAGATGGCAGAAATGAGGTGCGAAAACATAATATTAGTACTTGCTAACATTCTTCCCCGACATATACTTTACAGCTAAGTACAGCTTAGTACACTGAGCTTTATGCTTGTTTTTGTGAAATGTACTCTTATTTATTTTAGGTGTTAGTTCGAGTCCATAACAGGAGTTTGTGCTAAGGGGGCTGGGTGGTGTTACAGGAATAGATAAAATAAGAAATGAGTACATACGAGGAAATCTGAAAATGGCGCCGGTGACTGAAAAGTTGTGTGGTAAACGGTTGTCTTGGTGTGGGTATGTGATGCGGAGGAATGAGGAAAATGTCGTGAGCAAAGTTAACTTTATGAATGTGGATGGGGGGTATAAGAGTACAGGAGACCAAAGAAACGTTAGGATACCTAGGTCTAATAATGTTTATGGAGCAAGGACGTGGGAATGCATGCTCCCCGCTATTATGAACGAGTTACCGTTGGCTATACGAAAAAAAAAAATGTAAACAATTGCTCAAAGGTGCTGAAGAGGCACTTCCTGGATTGTGTCGCAGTCTAGGAAGTGTCTTTTTAGTACCTACTTATACTTATTCTATATAATTATGTACTGATCAATAATGTTGTGGTGGCACCGAGTTGCCATGTCTGGCATACTACTGTTAAACCCACGATGGTGTGTGTGGTATGTTTAAGTCTATAAAAACCTGTTGTAATTCTGTGTTAATGAATAATAAAAGCAAAAAAAAATAAACTGTGTGAAAAATGATTCAAGAAAGTAGGTGCCTGATGAAATGACGAGTATTACAGAAGTATGGAAGGCGTCAAGCTGCGCCGATGCCAAATGAAGGTGTAAGGGCAAGAGGATGATGATGATTAAAGTCTTTTCATATTTTGCCCCACAGCTTAGTACCGCTTGCACACTGAGCTATGAACTTTGATCTTGTTTTTACCTGACTATGGTGAAGCCAAAAGGAAAGGTCATGATTCTTAGTGAAATCTACTTGGGTATATGTAATTTATTTTAGGTGTTGGTTCGAGTCTATTACACGAAGAGGTAGTCGTCTTTGCAATGCAAGGATATCCTACTTCCTAGAACCCGGTTCCTAAAAGGAGCCGCGGCAGACACCAATAACGTGTATATAAGGTCCCATTAAAATAGGTGGACAAAATTTCGGAAATCATTCAGACCACCAATATAAACACGATAGTAAAAAAAAAAATAAGAAAAACGCATTTAAGTACCTACTCATAAATGATGAGTTTGTTCTAGAGTAATCTAGAGTGCCGGCAATTATTTATTTTAATTAAAAAAAAACTTTATTTGATGTTTTTTTTTGTTTAGATATCTTTGGTTAGACCAACGCTGTGTTAAAATTTGTCCACCTATTTGAATGGGACCTATATGTATTGTGTAGGTCGCGCGTAGTCCGCGGCGCGGTGTGCGCGCTGGGCGCGTGGCGCGGCGCGGGCGTGCCGGGCGCGGGCCACTGCGCCGTGCACTGGCAGGCCTACCGCGCGCTGCTGTGGCTCCGAGCTGCCACTCTGCAACCGCAGTAAGTCTTTTATCATTCATCTTTATTTAATGCCACATAGGTACCCGTCGGGAGGGCTGCGAGTTCTTCAATAGAGATACCGCACCTTCAGCACAATGGGCTAAGAAGGAACATGTGTGGTTTTTAGTGAACAGAAGTCTTACACTCCCTACCGTTCCGCTCAGTCATTTGATGATTTCCAACACTTCAAAAAAAAAAAAGGCCACATAGGTAACTCATCAAAATCATCATTACAAAAGTTCATGTAACTTTCAAGAATGATTATTTCATCAAAAGGTCATTCTTGAAAGTTACATGAACTTACAGGGTTGTAATGATGATTTTGATGATTATAATTCTGTAACTGCATACGTCTTACAGCCGCGAATCATATTTTCACTAACATACAACCTAGCACTGGCCTGCAAATCGCTAAAAACGTAAGAAAATTTGAATTTCGCGGGCTACCCTGGAACATCAACCTTAAGTCGTAATAAATACGGATCATTCTCATTCGTTCCACCAGCAATTAGTTCCATGGAACTAGTGAGACTTTTTTTCTCAGTAGTTCCATGCACTTTGATAATGGAACAAATGAAACAAAACTTAATCGAACTCGTGTCGTCTCACTAGTTCCACCGTAGTTGTCCCATGGAACTAGTGAAACTAAAGTTAATCAACATCATTCTCATTAGTTCCACTTTCTAAAAAATATCATCAAATATGAATAAAGGAATAAAACGCACAAAACATAATAAATCAAGTAATTTAATGTAGGTATAACTTTTACTAACAAATTAGGATCATTTCCACTAGTTCTACTGCACAGTCCTACGTTAGAACTAGTGGGATTTTTTTTTCCCACTAGTTCTATCATTTAGTGTACAACTACGGCGCAAACTACCAGGAGAATAGAAGTAGGCAGGAGGTATTGGAATCTTTAAATCAAATCTAAATTATTCCTTTATAATACCATACACATTTTTTTGTTGGAGATAGGAAACCAGAATAGTAATGTCCCACAACCTACCAGGAGGCCAGAATGGTGAATTATTAGTGTCACTAGAAGTGATAATAGAAATGTATGTAGATTTATTTAATATAATACCTCCTGCCTACTTCTATTCTCCTGGTAGTTTGTGGGACTTTACAACCTATCCTTTTTTTCCAAAAAAATATGTTTTCTATACCTCCTGCCTACTTCTATTCTCCTGGTAGTTTGCGCCGTAGTTGTACACTAAATGATAGAACTAGTGGGGAAAAAAAATCCCACTAGTTCTATCGTAGGACTGTGCAGTAGAACTAGTGGAAATGATCCTAATTTGTTAGTAAAAGTTATACCTACATTAAATTACTTGATTTTATTATGTTTTGTGCGTTTTATTCCTTTATTCATATTTGATGATATTTTTTAGAAAGTGGAACTAATGAGAATGATGATGATGATGATGATTAACTTTAGTTTCACTAGTTCCATGGGACAACTACGGTGGAACTAGTGAGACGACACGAGTTCGATTAAGTTTTGTTTCATTGTTCCATTATCAAAGTGCATGGAATTACTGAGAAAAAAAAGTCTCACTAGTTCCATGGAACTAATTGCTGGTGGAACTAATGAGAATGATCCTTTAATCATACTATCGCATGCCCACTTAAATTGTTCGAGTTATGTGTTGATTCTGTTCCATTTTGATATTATTTTTATTGAATTATTTTATTATTAACTAGTGACCCGCCCCGGCTTCGCACGGGTGCAAAAAAGATACTAAAACCTTCCTCTTGAATCACTCTATTTATTAAAAAAAAACCGCATCAAAATCCGTTGCGCTGTTTTAAAGATTCAAGCATACAAAGGGACAGAGAAAGCGACTTTGTTTTATACTATGTAGTGAAGTGAAGTGAAGTATGATTGTTTTCTTTTTGTTTAGTGGGACTTCTTTACCGTTGCTCTAAATATGATAGTACCATTTTTAACAGACTTCCAAAAAGGAGGAGGTTCTCAATTCATCTTTATGTTGTTTTTTTTTGTATGTTTGTTTCCGCATAGGTATCTCGGTCATTTATGAACCGATTTGATTTTTGTTTAATAATAATAATGACTGGTCCAATTATGTTCTTTCATTACTAAATGAATGTGGTGTCGTATTATCCAAAAACATATTTACGTTCAGGTAAATTATAACCATTCCATTTAAAAACTATAGAATAGAATAGAATATCCTTTATTAAGTACACCAATTTAATAAAACAGGTTTAACAAAATTTTAAAATTAAAATTATAGTAACAACAATTAGACAGTTCGACTCTATTCATTCCTTGTCCAAGCGGCGAGCCAAGGTCGTAAAATTTTATTGCTTTTTATTGGCACTTTATAATTCTGACTTTCAAACATGCGCGTAAGGTTGAGTTTGTTTTGATATAGGTTGACCAGCGAGGATCGGTCGCAAAAAGTAAACTTATTGTATGTAGCTTTGTGAATACAACTTTATGCAATGTGTTTAAGGTTGAATTTACATTAATGTATATTTATTTCAACTAGAATTACGTCAAAACATGTGGCGACAGTTTTTAAAGAACTTTTGCATGGGATTGTGTATCTAGTTTTTATTAGTGATCGATGGTGACATATTTGTATATGCACAGGGCGGCAGGATCATCCGAGGCGTTCCGCCTGAAGCTGAGCGCGTTAGGTGCGGAGCCGGGCGGCGCGGCGCCGGGCGGCGGCGCGGTGTGCGCGTACGTGCGCGCGGCGGGCGGCCCGGGCGCGCGCGCGCACCTGCGGGCCGCGCGCGCGCCCACCACGTGGCACCAGGCGCTGCCGCTGCTGGCCTACCATCTCGCGCATCAACTGTATCCTTTTGACTACACACACCATACTTATTTATTAAAATATATATGTTTTTTTAACCACCAACTAAGGAAATTAAAAAAAAACCGAAAAGGGCAATAGGGGATCGGACAAAAAAAAACTAATTAGTCCGTCAGATAGATTTCCAAAAATTATTGGACACGTATTTTTTCTTTTTTCACGTAAACTTAAAATGAGGACGACACAGTGCTTCGAAAACTCGTGTGACGTCATATGATAGTACATTTTGACGACACAAGTGACGTTTCAAGCCCCACTCCACGATCTTTGACGCGTTTTATCTTCGTCATTTTTTATTGATTTGATAAAACAAAAAACACGTATTCAATATTTTTCGATAATCTAACTTACAGACTAAACAGAATCATATTATTTTGACCCAGTCCGATCCCCTATTGGTCCAACATAAGCGTTTGTCAAAAGTATATCCGACGTTGACGTCTTATTATTGCGACATTTGTAACAATTTGTTCGCAGATTATATATTAAAATCCTAACGTTTCACACAACAATATAATTTTCCTGAATGCAAATAAAGCTGGGCAGTAAGTGGAGGCTTCGAGTTCAGTTGGTGGCTGGCCAGTATCGACCAGCCGCGTCTCGTGCAGAACTACGTCAACATGCTGGAGCCCTGGTGTGAATGGAACGCTTGCTCACGTTAGTACTCTAGGCCTCTAACTCTAGCTAAAATTGGTAGTAAACCTCAACATATTTGGAAGAAGCAGTACGTGGGTAAAACTTGCAAATTGGACCAATGATCTTCTGAAGGTCGCGGAAATCTGCTGAATGCGGGAGGCACAGAACTGATTTTTGTAGCGATGACGCTGGAGTAGACTATGTAAGCAGTGGACGTTTTTCCTTTTCTTCCTGTCAATGGTTCTATTGACCCAATCACTAAACTTCGGTACTTGTATGGCTTCGTGGCAGCGCAGTGGTCTTTCACTGCACTTTTTGGGGCACAGAGGACCGAAAAGGATATGTACTGTATATTCGACCTTCATTCAATCGTGTCATCGAGATAACCACTTCCACTTCGCTTTACCAAATTGTCGTTCTTCAGCTTAATGACCCTCATGATGACTGCAGTAAATTATGAACCATTTTATTTACAGGTCAATTTATCCTCGGTCTCGCACTACTCGACCAAGATGACGCTGAGAACGCATACACGGCGTTCTGCAAAGCCGCTAAGGGCGTGAGCACTGAACCGTTCTTGAGACAACTCGTGGCTGCACCAGACGCTCGTCTTACGCAGCATCAAGCACTCGTTCTATATTATATGAAGGTGTGTATCATGACATCCGCAAGAGAACCAAGGTTACCGACATAGCCCAAAGAATTGTGGCAGTGGACAGGGCACATTGCTCGCAGAACGGATGGCCGATGGGGCCGGAAAGTTCTGAAGTGGTAACCGCGAACTGGAAGACATTGCGTTGGAAGGCCTCCCACGAGGTGGACCGATGACCTGGTGAAGGTTGAGGGGATCCGCTGGATGAGAGACGCACGGGACCGGTCATTGTGGCGACACCTGGGGGAGGCCTATGTCCAGTAGTGGACGTCTTTTGGGTAAAAAGATGTGTATGATGAAGAAAACATTAACGACTTTCAAACGAATAATCTGATTGACTGTCTGGATAGATTTGAGCCGATTTTGATTATTATAAATGTTTTCAGGTGATAAAATTGTTCGAAATACACGACGCGGGCGCCTGTGTAGTTCGGCTAGCGGAAACTGCAATTAGCATTGCTGATAAGGATGATCCAAACTTGGTGAGTATTTGAAATTATTTTCTTTGCGTGTATAGGCTGTTTTCTTTGCGTTTCGGTCAGGCGTAGTGTCGACCGAAGCAGGATAAATAACCGAAACCGAAATTGCTGAACGAAACGAAGTTGAAGTACCTAAATTGAGTCTGGCCCACAGGTCAAGCAGACGGTCAACTAGTCCGTATAAAATCCCGCTCGTCTCCAACGCAAGTATGCGAAAGAACACTTGTTGTTTGACAGAACCCTTCGCTCTCCTCAGGGCATACGACATCCATTAAGGATTTCCTCATCGTGAAAAAAAAAAGGATTTTAGTTATACTAGTAAATGTGTGTGTTTGCAGGCGATGTTCCAGTGGGTGGTATTCAAGTGGCACTTGGCGGGAGGCCGCACGGCGCGCGCCCTCAGTGCCGCGGCCGCCAACCCGGCGCCACACGCAAGGCATGCCGCCGCCGCCACGCTGCTCACCACGCTCGGTACAACATAATGTTTATTACAGTAGCTGATCCGCGCAATTTCGTCTGCGTCACACAATATAGCTTATAACCTTCCTCGATAAGTGGACTATCCACCACAAATAGAATTTTTAAATTCCAGCCAGTAGTTTCTGAGATTAGCGCGTTCAACCAAACAAACTCTTCAGCTCTATAATATTAAAGTATAGACTACACGAGTAGCCACTTTCTGAAGCCCTGACACAGCCAGGAGGCGTCGCGGTAGACCTCGTAGAAGCGACCAATGCTCCACATTGGCCTTGGCTTGAAGCAACTAGGGGACATGGGAAGAGGCCTTTGTCCAGCAGTGTCACGATGCAGGCTCACAGTATCAGTATACTACAAGTACATCTACTCGATACATTCGTAAGCTCATAGAGTTTAGGGTTGCTGCATATTGAAACACAAGTTAAAGGCCTAGGTCGGCACCAGATTCTTCTATCTTTTCTTTATCATGTAGTTAGTGCATAAGTAGCTAATTGGGAAATTGTTCAATCATGGTTATCTTTATAATAATTATTATTTATATAGGCTGAATCCGGGTAGCCCCAACTCTAATTTTTTCGTATTTTATCGATCTACGTGCAGTCCTATTTAGCTACCTGCACTAGTTACTACAACAGATGACATTATCATTCAAAAACAACTAAAGACTTAATGAAATGTTTATAGCATCTCGCAAGGAGCTGGGTGCGCTAGTGTCGTGCTCAGCGCTGGCAGGAGACGCAGAGCGCGCGGCCGCAGCTCGCGCCAAGTTGCACGACGCGCACGCACACAACCCCTACTACGACTTCTTGTACGCGCTGCATGTCTCACGGCACCATTACAGAAAGGGTAAGTTTGTTTTTACATGCTGATGCTATTTCCACCGCTAGAATTTTCTTAGCATATTCCAGGTCTGATGAATCCCTAATAAGGACCCTTATTACGAAACATTTGAAATTTCAGGCAGCCGACAAAATATGTTGTAATTTTTACCTCATTATCGTGTTCTACGCCCTCCGAGAACAAAGAATAGGGGATCGGACAAAAAAAAACTAATTAGTCCGTCAGATAGATTTCCAAAAATTATTGGACACGTATTTTTTCTTTTTTCACGTAAACTTAAAATGAAGACGATACAGTGCTTCGAAAATTCGTGTGACGTCATATGATAGTACATTTTGACGACACAAGTGACGTTTCAAGCCCCACTCCAAGATCTTTGACACGTTTTATTTTCGTAATTTTTTATTGATTTGATAAAACAAAAAATACGTATTCAATATTTTTCGATAATCTAACTTACGGACTAAACAGAATCATATTATTTTGACCCTGTCCGATCCCCTATTCTCGAAATTCGAATTCACTTGCAAACTTTTGCATGTGAATTGAATATTCATTTTGATCACATTATCTCCCACCGACACATCCGGAAAAGCGTAAAAACACCAATGACAACCCAATCGATCAATATCTTAAATTGGAGCATCATCAGCCCCCATTAGAAACGGTTACACGACACATCAATGCAGTATGAACGTCGACAAGCTGTAGTGAAATATATTATGCTTTGAACTACCTTGTTGGTCTAGTGGTCGTAAGTGCGACTGCTGAAGTGCTGAGCATGAGGTCTTGGATTCGATTCCCGAGTCCTGCAAAGTGTTATAGGAATTTTTCCAATAGGAATTTTTCAGCAGCAGTCACAGAGTCTGAATTTGTGCCCGTCCCCTATTATATGGGACTTACACATAAGTGGCGAAATGCTAATAGGTACACACGGCTACACATCAAGCTATACATTTCCAGTATAAGCTGGTCTCGCATTGTATAGGATTTCCGTACAGTGCGAGATCAGCGTAAACTGGAAAAGATATTGCTGGATGTGTAGCCGTGTGTACACCTCTAGCTCACCTTGCGGAGATTACAGACGTAATGTTATTGCGTTATGTCGTAGCGGCCGCAGTAATGTACGAGCGAGCGGCGCGGTGCGGAGCGGAGCGCGGCCACAGCGCGGGCGCGGTGCGGCGCCGCAGCCTGGGCGCCGCGCTCACGTGCCTGCGCCTGGCGCAGCCCGCGCACGCCTTCCTCGCGCGCCCGGCCGCCGCCGGGAAGCACTTGCAGGTACGTCCTTACCCCGTCAGGGCTGCGGCTCAGAGAAAGAGATATCGCGGCCTCGACACGAAGGGGTACGAAGGAACATGGCTGGTTTTTAGCCAGTAGAAGTCTGACACTCCCTACCGCTCTGGGCATACCGAGAGGATTCAAAAGACCATCTCAGACACTAATTTGCATAGTCTTCATGGGTGTATTATACCAAGATTATGTCTGTACCTTGAACATATTGTAAACCCAAACGATTTTAAAAGAGTGTCCATGAAGTTTCTTGCCATTCTTCTCATGAGACCAACGCTTTGGAATGGGCAACTACAGTACACTCACGAGTTATTATGCCTTGTGACTGGGACTGTAGCTTAGTTTATTTAGCTTCAGTAGTTTACTGCCGCACTCGGAGAGCTTCAGTGGTTGCTTGGGACGTCGCTTGGTAAAGGTTTTTGGCAGTTTTGTCATACAAAAGTATGTCAAGCCTTTGCTGGGTGGCGGCTTGAGTAATCGTTGGATATCTCTGAGTGCCGCAGTTAGTTTAATTCGACTATTCAAAAGTGCCTGTAACGGCCTACTTGAAATAAATGCTTTGACTTTGACTCATTTGATGATTTTGCAACCTCCAAAAAAAAAAGGTATATCCTGCCGACCGGTCAAGGCAGCCGCTCTCAACAGAGACTTATGTCACAATCTCGGGTCGAGTCCTAGCGGTCGTCCCAGTGACGGCTGCGATAGAGAAACGCCCTAAAAGTTTCACATAAATATCGCTGGTCTCCTGCACCTAAACACACCGCGACATATTCGAGTATACATGTCATGGCCTAGCTTTATTTAGATTTCCATTACAATGAAAGATCCGCTTAAACAAGTATGTACATACTTTGATTAGTCGTCGTGCCACCATCACCAGAGTGACAGATTCTATTGAATCTTTGTTCAAAATTAGATTGTCAATATCGTAACAGTAAACCTGTAGTTTTCCTAGTTCAAGTGTTACTTATGTCGTGCAGTTCACCGTAAAGGTTCCCTCGCCGTAGCATACGCCTATAATAACACAATCCAAGATTCTATTTTGAGCTTTACGTTATAAACAAGGGAAATGATTTAGGGTATCGCTAAGTCATTTCCCTATTTTCCAAGATTTTATATATATAATATTTTAGGGAGGGGAGGGGGGAGCAAGGGTTTTTTCTTTTTAAAGGGTATAATATAAATATGTTACACATATTTGATACCCACAAGTCCCACAACCGAGTCAAAAGAAACATCAACTACTGAGATTGTCTCGACAAATGGTTACCAATTTTGAAAGATCACAAATGAATCTTATTTTGTTGCTGACAGGTTATCGGACCAGAGGAGTTGGCCGCAGAGCTTCGGGAAGAAGACCCCGACTCGTTGGACCCAGTGCAACAAGCTTTACTTAGTAAGTTCCTTCATTTTTCTTTCAAAGTACACACATCAAAAGTGTCTAGGGATCAACATATATTTTTGCAATAACTTTTCTCCTGATTGATATTAATTAAAATTTTCTTTAAGGATTCATCAAATAAAGTGTTTTCGTTTGTCACAGTAACGATAAACCAAGTCACCTTTGCATTAATAAAGAAATTTGCCATTTTCCTAATAAAGGGATTTTTGACATTTGAACCACTAACATTAAAGTTCGAAAAAAAGACTGAAATAACACATTTTTCTGATTAAAACCAACGTTATTATGGAGCGGCGACGTCATTTAAGCAGGGAAGAAATGCTCAGAGCCGTGGGAATGATAGAAGCTGGTTCCCGGCAACGTACTGTGGCTTTAGCTCTGAATACAAGTCAGAGTGTTATCAGTCGACTTTGGACACGTTACCGAAGCACTGGTACCGTGGCTGAGCGCCATGGAGGACGGTATCGCTGCACCACACGGAGACAAGACCGATACATTCAAATCTTAACTCGAAGAGCTCCAACAATAACCGCCATGATGTTAGCCGTGAGGCTTCATCACTCTTCAGGGAACTTAATTAGCGACCAAACAGTCAGAAACCGCTTGCATGAAGTGAACCTTCATTCCCGAAGACCGCTACGGGTACCACCTATAGCAATGCACAATCGTAGGATTCGATATCAATGGGCTCTTGAACACAGAAATTGGGCAGAAGAACAATTGCGTTTCGTGTGCTTTTCTGATGAGTCTCGTTTTGGTATGAGACCGGATACAAGACGTATACGACACTGGAGAACCCCTGGACGCCAACAGCGATTAAAATCCTGCCAGGAAGTCCATCCTTATAGTGGTGGAACCATCATGGTATGGGCGGGTATTTGGATCGGCGGAAGAACTGAGTTGATTTGGATCAGAGGCAACCTCAACACTCAAATTTATGCTGAGACGATTGTATCAGACGTCATCGTTCCTCTACAAGTGCAAATCGGTCCCTTATTTCAGTTAATGCATGATAATGCACGACCGCACACCGCAAGAGTTGTAAGACAGACTCTCGCCGCAGCTAACATCAATGTCCTGCCCTGGCCTGCTCAGTCGCCAGACTTGAACCCGATTGAGCATGCATGGGATATGCTACAGAGAAGAGCTCTGCCGAATATGGAGGGTATCCAGTCGCAAGAAGACCTTTTTTTGTTGTTGCAACGAACATGGGCGGCCATTCCACAGCGTGATTTGGATGAACTCATTTTGAGTATGCCAAACCGATGTTCTTGTGTTGTTAGTGTTCGCGGTAGAAACACGGATTATTAATTGTTTAAGTTACCCAATAAAATTTTAAAGAAAACTGTTACGGTTCAAATGTCAAAAATCCCTTTATTAGGAAAATGGCAAATTTCTTTATTAATGCAAAGGTGACTTGGTTTATCGTTACTGTGACAAACGAAAACACTTTATTTGATGAATCCTTAAAGAAAATTTTAATTAATATCAATCAGGAGAAAAGTTATTGCAAAAATATATGTTGATCCCTAGACACTTTTGATGTGTGTATTTGGTTTTTGATGCCAGTAAACGCATTTTCCTCCAAGTTTATCGCGCTATTAAAATATCGTTAAAAGGCATCAGACATATTTTATTTTATTATGGTAATAAAAACGTTTTTACTAATAATACTATTTTTATTATAGAAGGCGATAACATAGATTTCGATGCGTTATACCCAAGACTGAAAGACGCAGACCCAGAAACACTACTAGCAGTCCTTAAAAGGGCTATTAGTACCGACCAGTTTCTACCACACTGGTTCCTTCAGAGATACATGGTAAGTACTGATTTACCCGATTTATATTGAATTTATTTATTTATTTAAGCAGGTACTTGCTACACTTACAGTTTGCACCAACGACTGCAGCAAGTCAACATCACACACTAACATAAAACTCGTATGCAATAATTAAGCATAACTTTACAATGAATATTTGAATAACCAAATGGTACTTCTTATTGTAAGCACAACAGACTATACTAGCATATTATATAATAATACAGTTGTTGAACTCACCAGTTCAAGTACTATGTAATAGCGCGCACTATCATTATCTGTACCAAAATCAAACTTCTGCTGGCTACTAAGAAATTTTTGATGAAACAATCTAATAACACGGTGCGAATGTGATCAAAAGAATACAATTGATAGAAATACGAACGACGCGTAAAGTAAGACGATAACTACGTTGATGTGCTAAGGTTATTTTATTTCTAATCTGACCAGCTAAACTCGACCAGTGCGGGGCAGTGGTCCAACTGCTCTGTCCTATTAGTTGGACCATGGGTCTTTACTAGGGGCAGTTGTCCAACTTTAAAAATAGTTGGACAACAGCAACACTATTGAAAAAGACACAACATCGTTTGAAGTTGTATCGCAAACTAAACTTTATATGTGGGCACTAAAGTTGTTATTCCAAAAAAACTTTAAATATTTTGAAAGTAATCAACACGATGTAACCCTGACACGTGTACAGGAGGCGGACGGCGCGGGCTTGGTGCGCGCACTGCTGCGCGGCGGGCGCGCGGCCGAGGCGGGCGCGCTGTGCTGCGGCGCACTGCGGCGCGCGCTGGCCGTGCTGCTGCCGCACTCGCCCGCAGCGCCGCGGGCCGCACCGCTCGCGCTCGCTGATCTGCTGCGAGCCGAACTAGCGCACCACACCTCCGACCCTTATGTGCAGCAGGTAATTACTGTCTACGTTGTAACACTGTCTGAAAACGTAGTCTTGACGGTTAAATTAAATTAGCTAGGGAAACTCCACAGACGTAAATAGGCCACGAAGTCTCGATAAAACAATGATTTTCGGAACGCAGTATTTTGTTAATTAAATAGCCCAACAGTGAAACTCCCTGCCTGCGTCGGTTTTCCCGAGTTCATATAACCCCAATCTATTTAAGTCGCGAGTAAATAGGCTTCTTCTGGGTAAGCTCGTTCCATCGTCGCCCCATCTCTGCCCTTAGGGCAAGATTGAGGTCAAGAGCAAGCCCATCACAAATAAAAAAAAAAACTGACTTGAATTACATTTTAAGAACCTAAGCAACTGGCGGTCATTGACCCTTGAAAAATCATCAAATCAATACTTTATCTTGCCTAGATATCAATACCCATCACACCTGCTGAGTTCCTCTAGCTAATTTTATTTGACCCTGTATTATCTGAAGTACAAAGTCCATTCTACAACTGTACTAATTGGTGCGAAAAGTGATCGATCTATTATTTAATATTATTGATAAGATAATAAACAAGGTCACAGTCCAATAACTCTCGTAACTCCAAACGTGCGAAACTAATCCTTTCGTAGATTTGATTGACCCGGGAGTAATGTTATTTGTTATAATTTATGTATTTTACTATCTCCACTAATTCTACGCATATTATAATGAACCACAATCACGGCTTAATAATTTATCATTTCATCCGAAAGACGTCCACGCCTAGACATAGGCCTCCCGCAAGTGTCGCCACATTGACTATTCATAAGTTATGTTTTCTTGTAAAAGATACTTACAGAATCCGCAAATTCAATTGATTATATAAAAAAGGGCTTATTTTTTCTTTAAATATATATTAGAGACACGCTTTTGCATGTGACTGTACATGTGTTATCACTACTGCGTTTACGACTTTAGATCATTTACGTGTGCTCGTAAACTATGACTCTATTTTTTAACGTTTTGCGCCAGTTGAGGCTTGGTTTTATCTCAAACCTTTGCCGGTGTTGTTCGCGAACAAATGTGCGGCAATAAATGTTTGCGCACATTTTTTGGTGGAATCGCAGAAGCAAGCACTCTTTAAGAATCCGTTCCCACTTATCCGATCAGTCTGTTCTGCGTTTCCCGGATGGGGTTGTCTCCACCGATCCCGGGATAGACTGATCGGATAAGTGGGAACGGGCTCTTATGCATTTTTATGCGACATCATTGATTGATGTGTTAGTTGGCCTCGAAACAATGTCGCAACACACTTAAAGAAGACGTTTTTCTACAAACGTGTCGACTCGCCTTTCTTGAGAAACCTTATAAATTTTATTGTCAACCCAAGTTTATCGGCAAGTGTTAGTATAATTTCCCTTATTTCAGATAATAAAAGAATTTTTAATGAACCATTGACTTGAAACTAGGTCAATAGCACAGGAGTCAACAACTTCACACAATTTTGTAACCATTTTTTTTGTTTTATAACTTACTGATTTCTATTTCGTCATTAGTTCATTACGTATTCGTTTGTTTTTATGTATTTTACAGCAAAAATGTTATCGTTATGTTTCAGATTTACAATGATTTAAACGGCCTTGTAAAGGAGTACACTAAAGTTGTGATAAGGATTTCTGAAGATATGAAGCTAGCTCGATTGGAAAATGCTGTAAAATAATATAATGATTAATAAATAATTAATAAAAAAACGTTTCCTTTTCAATAACTCGTTTTATTAACAAAACAATAAATACAAAAACGTTTTAATCCGTCACCTCCTTTAAAACCATCTTAGCATAATAATAACTTACACCATTAAAAATTATTATTTACTGACCAAAAATCAACATGACGTCACTCCATGACGTAATGTGGCTCTGGTCCGCTGGACAAAACTTCAAAACTGCTCGCATTTACAATAGGGCAATAGGGCACTTTATGTGACGGCTAAACACCCTTATTTCAGAATAGGTGACGCTACAGAATCATAGATAATCGATCGAAAGCGTGTCCAGCCAGCTTGAAAAACCACTTTTCGCTGGTCTCTCAATCTCGGTAACGGAAGTGATTTTGACGACTTTTTGCATATTAACGGGCGTCACATAAATATGTGACAGGCATCAAGCCAAAAGTTTTGTGATACGTACAGTGGTTTAATAGAAAAATGCAAAAAACTGTGTCCAGCCATCTTGAATTTACGTAAAAAACTTTTGGCTGGCACTTCCGAATCCCACATAACGGGAGCGTTTTCGATTATGGTTCCTTTACTAATACTTGGTGACGCAATGTGTGACAGTAATAACGTTTGATTTATGGCGTCACATGTAAGGGTTTACGAGATATCAATGAAAACTTAATGTATACTTGTGTCCAGCCATCTTGAACTCAGGCTGGCTGGACACGTGTATCTCCGCTGCCTGATGATCTACGACCTTCAAAATGTTATCAAAATGTTGTGACGGGGACGATAATGATAACCTGAATTAGTGACGGAGAAACTTTGGGTAGTTTCAAAGATATTGATCATTTAAATTTTCCCATACAAACATCCATTAATATTATGAGGTGACCATATTTATTACATAATTATAGGATTTCTTTTGAATCGACTAATCGGCCGGTAGCAGCCAAGCCACGCCAGCTTTGTATTTGATTTCTCCGTGGGAATAAAAGGTTTTCCTGCAGAAAAAGGGGAAGTATGTGTTAATTCTTAATAATAATTAAAAACACTAACAAAAAAAACAAAGTGCATTGCACTCAGTGATGCCAATTTAGCATAAACTTTATTATTGTAATTTGTGTTTATATTTGTTATTTTATGTGTGCAATAAAGAATAAGAATAATAAGAATAGCATTTTTTCATGTTGTTTAGCAAACTTATTAGTTGTTTAGCATATAGCATATACAATTATTTTAAAATAAAATACATTAATGCGTAAGTAATTATTTCCATTTAGAAAAAAAAACCCTTTACTAAGTATAATATTGTTGGCGCTCCTGATGCTAATGCTGATGATAATGGAAAGAGTATTTGAGAACTTAGTCGATTAAAACAGTATGTATATTTTGTTAAATAATAAAAAAAAGTTAAAACTATGTTACGTTTCATTTGACACTGAAAAATGTTAGCAGATTTTTTAGCATTTCTATAAAGCAATTGGCATAATTTTAGCAGATTCTATATCGGTCTTGTTGGCAACACTGATGCACTGATACTGAGTTTGTTTTGTACACAGAGGCTGTGAGTGCTGTGACAGCGTAAACCGTTTTCGTTTAATCGTTTAGAGTAAAGTATACATAATGGTATTTAGAGCCTTCCGTCGATTTGTAAGGAATACGTGCAATATTTGCTAAGCGCGTTGTCATTTAACGAGGTCCTTGGTAAGTAACGTGAATTACATTATTTTTTCATTTAAATACCTTAGAGCATTAGTCTGTTATCCTGGCACAATATCTACATACGTACTTATCATAAAAAACACCAATAATTATCTACTAAAAAGAGTAGATAGGTATCTGCACGTAAATAATCAATAACATTAAAGCCCCCCCCCCCCCTTCTACACTTTTGTCTTCTATTGATTTAAATATCTACAGTTGTTCGTATTAGTATCACCGATACGCGGATTTTCGTCCATTAAAGAAAACACCTTAAAATATACTTTGTCCTACATAAAACCTACAATATTGGTAACCCTACTACAGTGTTTGTATGGGAAAATTTAAATGATCAATATCTTTGAAACTTCCCAAAGTTTCTCCGTCACAAATTCAGGTTATCATTATCGTCCCCGTCACATTTTGATAACATTTTGAAGGTCGTAGATCATCAGGCAGCGGAGATACATGTGTCCAGCCAGCCTGAGTTCAAGATGGCTGGACACAAGTATACATTAAGTTTTCATTGATATCTCGTAAACCCTTACATGTGACGCCATAAATCAAACGTTATTACTGTCACACATTGCGTCACCAAGTATTAGTAAAGGAACCATATTCGAAAACGCTCCCGTTATGTGGGATTCGGAAGTGCCAGCCAAAAGTTTTTTACGTAAATTCAAGATGGCTGGACACAGTTTTTTGCATTTTTCTACTAAACTACTGTACGTATCACAAAACTTTTAGCTTGATGCCTGTCACATATTTATGTGACGCCCGTTGATATGCAAAAAGTCGTCAAAATCACTTCCGTTACCGAGATTGAGAGACCAGCGAAAAGTGGTTTTTCAAGCTGGCTGGACACGCTTTCGATCGATTATCTATGATTCTGTAGCGTCACCTATTCTGAAATAAGGGTGTTTAGCCGTCACATAAAGTGCCCTATTGCCCTATTGTAAATGCGAGCAGTTTTGAAGTTTTGTCCAGCGGACCAGAGCCACATATGACGTAAGTGATGGGTGGTTTAGGAAATTGCCTCTAAAGCCATGATTCCATTCACACCTCTGTTCAAATGCTTAAAGCTCACATGGAAAAATTTAAATCTATACTAATAATTATGATAAAGAGGTTTTGTTTGTATGTATTTAAGTTTGTATGTAGGGGGTAATCTCCGGGATTAATGATCCAATTCTAAACAAAAATCACTGATAGAAATATAACTTATTCGTCAGTGCTATAAATTATATCACATCATGCATAATTATTAGCGGAGCTATCACAATTTTTGCGAACGAAGTCGCGGGCGAAGTGCTAGTAGCCTATATAAATACAACCATTTAGACAACCACACATCATAGTCAAACGTTCGTAAGATATTTAAACTTAATTGAGCCAGGCAACTACATACATGAACGTGCAATAGGGGCAGTATTTTCAAACCGGTGCTATAGGGAACGTCAGCGCAATAGTATAAGCTGCCACTCAAAAAGAACAATAACACACTGGTCCAAAGTTCATTGTCTGTCCGACTCATAACAAAAAAAAAATGACGCTTAATATTTATGTTACTACATAAACTCAGATAAGTAGCTAACTTGATAGAGAGCACAACATAATTTTCAACCAGTCTCCTTCAAACCTTTTTGTGACCTTTCCTGATTGTATCATTCGTTCAAGGGGATTTTGATAATATTGATAGTTCTTTTTGAACATGAATCTAAACAAATTAATGTTTTTCATAATAACCTCGACTTAACACACATTATGTTAGACAGTCAAGGTCGCTTGATCTACGTATTTCATAATACTTACGTAGGTACCTACATGGTAAATATTATGTGTACCTACTAGTGCTACAAAGTGTGAATAATTTTGCGCCAAAAATGGTAATTGCTTGGCGTAAGACGTTTATTATACCTTAGTGCTATTTGCGTAAGCAATTGTCTCTAATTTGGCACAATTTGATCATCCGATTAGCATATTGTCTATCAACTTTTTTTTTATTATAACTTCAACCTTCTCCAGTATTAAAGTTTATTAACCTTGATAGGTGTTTTTAAATCCCATGCAACGATGAATAATTACGCGACCTTGTCTTTTCGTAACATTGCAATAAACTAACGAAACTGGTTTTTACTAAGAATGATGTGTTTGTTAGATCGAATTCCCACATGAAAAGATCTCAGTTAACGTTCCAAGTTCATCGTCTCGCCATTCTTACTCGCATAATAGTTAGAACTAGTCGGACTAGCTTTTCATAAATAATAAACATAAGAGCAGCTGTCATGATAGTTTGCAATAATTTAGCTTCTAATCCTCGGAATGCTAACAGAGGCTTAGCTTTCACATCTCTAAACAGAGGTTTCAAACTGGCACCAGCGCGAAGCCTTGATTGTACTAATTGAAGTGGATAAGTCAATGTTGTGGCTACTGCTTTTGCAACAGCGCCTATAAGAAATGCAGAAAAGGTATCAAACTGACCCTTGGATACTAGGTGCCTTTTTAAAGCCTCGTAAACCATAAACTGAATTGCTGGATTTGAGACTAGCAATAAAGATGGCACTGTTCCAGACCACAAACCCTTGGCTCCTTCCTTTTTGAAAAGTTCTTTAAGTCCTTGTGTTAAACTGCTGTAGGACGACTTTTCCAGCTTCATTCTAGTGTTCACAACCCACAAAGGCGAAGTGAGAAGAACATTAATACTGCCAGCAATCAAACCAAACATCAAGTCTTTTAATGCAGACGTATCTTTAGTCGACATTTTTCGCAAACCATGGAATGTATAAAAATATACAAAGTTCGACACGGAGAGCGACTGTAAAACTGGTGCCAATCCTCGGTATAGAGACTCCAGGCCTTCTTCACTCGCCAGTTTCAATAGGAGCTCAAATGATGATCCTTGTAGTTTATTGGAATCTTCAACTGCAACCAAAACAGCAATTTGTTAGTTAGTTAGTTTTTTTACGGTTTTGCGAGAGCTAGATTTCTGAATAGTCGGCAATTCACCTAGGTGACGTACAGGGGAGATTACTAAGTATATTGTTATTAGGGTCAACAAAACGACAAACACCTGCACTATAATCGTGTAATTGATTATTCATGATCTGTTTGCCCTGGGGTGGCCAGCTCGAGGAGTCGAGGACACAGAAAAAGCATAAGTAGAAAAGGAAAAAAATCGTACCTAGTGTCGCCTGCCGACATTCAAAGAAGACAGAAAGGAAATAATCAAGTTTTACCTAACTAAAGTTTGTATAATATAAACAAAATACTGTGATGAATTTATTTTTGACTAATCTGTTCAGCACTAAGCCAATGTTTTGATTTACTTTTTTGTTACAGGTTACAGATACAATTTAATTTTTTTCAAGAGTAGCTGAATGAATAGTACCTAACTTATTAACGTATTTCATCAAACATCAGCAATGCTTATACATAATTATGGTGCTAGAGTTTTGATATAAAAAAATAACGATCGATGGAAACAGCAACGCACTTTAAAGGTTTTTTATCCAGATATTTTTAAAACAGGGTAAAACTTGTGGTTAAAAGTTTAAAACACAAGGTATTACTATAACAACGAAAATGAGCGCCACTAGAGAAGTTTCCTTCATTCTGATGTAGTCAGCTGCTGAGAGCGCTAGATCAGTTGAAACTTAGCTGTATTTCATCTGGTGAACCTACTTATTGGCCCACCGATATAAGAAAGACACCAGACCTAATAGACTTCGCAATAGTGAGGGGAATTGCTGGCACATACTTCGAGTGCAAATCAATGCCTGAACTTTCGTCCGATCACTCTCCAGTCGAAATACTGTTGAAGGCAAAAATAACCCTAACTGCCGACGTATGCCGACTACATAGCAGAAAAACAGACTGGGATAGTTTCAGAGAATCAATCGCCGCTTCAATAAATATACATTTACCACTCAAAACAAACGAGGACATAGAAGAAGCCGTTGAGCATTTAAATAGTTGTATACAAAAATCAGCTTGGCATGCTACACCCGAAACTCTCAAAACTGTCCCCAAGTCTCAAAGCTATCCGCCTAATATCAGAGAATTGGTAGCAAAAAAACGAAAGGCACGGAAATTGTGGCAGAAAACTCGTCACTCAACGGATAAAACGGCCTTAAATTCACTAATATCTCAACTGCGCCAATTACTGAGTGCAAATCGAGACCAAAATGTGCAAGCATACCTTAGAGAGCTAGATGCCAGCGCTTCAACCGACTACTCACTATGGAAAGCGACAAGCAAACTCAAGCGTCCTATGCTAACACGGCCTCCCATACGCAAAGCAGACAACAGCTGGGCTATAAAAGATTCAGATAAGGCACAGGCATTTGCTGACCACCTGAGAAATGTGTTTGTGCCAAACCCTGATCAGGGGTCTACTCAGTCTGAATTGGTGTCGAGAGTACTTAATGAAACACATCAATTAGACCTCCCAATAAGTGGCTTCTCTATATATGAAGTTAAGCAAGCAATTAGGAAACTCGGACAAAACAAAGCGCCAGGATACGATTTGATAACCGCTAAAACAATGAGTGAGCTGCCAGAAGAGGGTGTGCGCTTCTTAACATACATCTACAATGCCATATTGAGAACATCAACGGTCCCCAGACAATGGAAAGTGGCTCAAATCATTATGGTCCCTAAACCGGGTAAAAGCCCGGAAGACGTAAAATCCTACAGGCCCATCAGCCTATTGCCAGTACCATCAAAAGTAATGGAGATTCTATTCTTGAGCAGATTATCGCCAATCATAAAAGAAAGAAGCTTAATCCCAGACCACCAGTTCGGCTTCAGGCAACAACATGGTACTATTGAACAAGTACATAGGCTTGTGAACAACATTAACACTGCTTTTGAAAGGAGGCAATACTGCACAGCTGCATTCTTGGACATCTCACAGGCCTTTGATCGCGTATGGCATGATGGGTTACTGTTTAAGATAAAAAAATCGGTGCCAATCGAATACTACAACTTTATTAGGTCATATTTAGAAAACAGACAATTCTTTGTAAAAAATGGTGAAGAAGTCACAACACTGTGTCAAATCCATGCAGGCGTGCCGCAGGGCAGTGTAATGGGTCCTCCCTTGTATCTACTATATACTGCAGATCTGCCGATTTCCGAGGCCACTGTAACAGGAACTTTCGCTGATGACACAGCAGTTCTGGCATCTGACGACCTCCCAGAAAAAGCCACCCGAAAACTCCAAAATAGCCTTAACAATATCGCGAAATGGCTTAAAGATTGGCGTATCAAGGCGAACGAATCCAAATCGGTCCAAGTGACATTCACGACTCGACGTGACATTTGCCCTCCAGTCACATTAAACGGAGTTCAAGTCCCCCAACACGACGAGGCAAAGTATTTGGGAATGTACCTAGACAAGAGACTCACATGGAGAAAACACATCTTCACCAAAAGACTAGCATTGGGACAACAGGTCAGAAAAATGTACTGGATGTTGCACAAGAAGTCTCAGTTATCAATGACAAACAAGCTACTCATTTATAAAGCCATAATTAAACCCATATGGTGCTACGGTCTGCAACTATGGGGTACAGCGGCAAACTCGAACATAGAAATCCTGCAAAGATTTCAATCCAAAATGCTACGCATGATAGCTAACGCACCTTGGTACATAACCAATGACAGACTACACCACGACCTTAACATTAAAACAGTCAAAGAAGAAATAAAAGAAAGGATGACTAAATACAAAACCAGAATCACACACCACCCTAATGTACTTGCAAGGGATTTATTGAAGGAAGTGCAAACGCCACGAAGGCTAAAACGCAAAAACCCACAAGATCTGCTATTGTGAAGGAGCAGACTGTTTATTGATGAAGCGATATTGTTAGTGAACAATCTCGCACAAGACCTACAAATACCAACCTAATGCTGAATATCGCCAGATAGATTGCATTATAAATATATTAAAAAAAAAAAAAAAAAAAAATCTGATGTAGAGGTAAAATTAAAAGGAATTTCCGGATTTTTCGGTGAATAAACCACAACAATCGTGAACGGAAGTTTCATGGTATGTAAAAGGCACTTTGTAGTTGAATAGGTTTTACTTCACCACATATTATGAAACATGAAAAATGTTTTGTTTTTTTTGTAGCCGAGTGTAATTGACTGAATTTTACCTTGTATTCGTGATCTCAGAGTGTCCAATGGATAAAAAACAGCCATGCCGACTACGCTGCCCTGAAATAATCAGTAAAAGGAAATAAGGTTCTGCATGTTATAATGAATAGGTACTATTTTAATTAAATTATGGAATTATTTCCAACTCATGCGTTTTAAAAATTAGTCATTAACAGATAATAAGTACGTACCGTAGCTCCTGCAATAGCATGTACTAGAGTTTCATAACTGAATAATGACGATGCCATTTTCACTTGCTATTAGAACCACTCAAATGAATATAAACATCAAACGAGAATCATCGCACTTTGACCCTGCCTCCGTTAAGTTTCCTTGAAAATATATTATTTATTATACAATTTTTAGCTACATGACTACCACGATCAGCGAGTCTCACTGTACTGATCAATTGATCTTACTTATGACCTGTGCAGCCTGTGCTTATGACAATATCACTGAATAATTTGACTGAACCAAAACAGTGAATGAAACTTCAAAGTGAACTGGGCGAAGTTTGTGGCAATCTGTGGTACTGTCAAAGTTTAGGTGAACTGGTGAACTTCGATAAATTGACATTGACGTTTATTAAAGTCTTGTTCCACGGTTCCACCACGAATAGTAATAGTATAATGCATAGAGTAAAGTAATTTAACGGGGTTTATTGTATAATTTAAGTAAATCGGTTTGGAATATCAGAAAACAGCCAAAACTGGTAACTAGTTTTGCCGTCAGAAAAGCATGTTTTTCAAATGGTGAAAGCCTCACTCTGTTTGATTGATTTTATTTACACATCTTTTGTAAACTTTTCTCTATCACTGCAGTTATTATCAGCTGTCAGAGTTGTTGTTTTGTGTTGTGTTGTGACCACAATTATTTCAACGAAACTCTGATTTAATTACGATGAAGGTGTTTATGTCGGAAGATAATCTTTGTGCTCAGAACTTATTAAAACTAGTGTCTCATGGAAATGCCATTGTTGCTGAGATATTAAGGTTAAAGGATCATAAACCTACTGCTTATCTGTAAGTGCATTACTGTTTTATTTGCTAGATTTTTACTGAAGTATTCATTACCTACTTTATAGTAAACAAAAATAATAGTGAACATTTTGTTTTTCAAGTCTTAAGTGATGTTAATATTGTTAACTTTACAGATTAGAGAGTAGAGAAGCTCTACAAAAGTACCAGGATGTCATCATGGATTTTAGTTATTTTAAAGTATCAGATGCTCAAGAGAAGAAAATTAATGCTAATCCTGTTAGTATAAATGCTTCCTAACTTTTTAAGTATAAACCATAGTAAACAAAAATTGGAAATTCATAGTTAAAAAAATCTTTCAGATAAGACTTAAAACATTTTTTAAATAATTAAGTGTTTAAATTTTTAAGTAAATAATTAATTTTTTAAATAATTAATTAAATATGTTTATAGAAATTGCAAGATTTGGATGATGAATTAAAAGAAAAATACTTGGAGATAGTAAATAGGTTTTATTTACTTTTTGAGAATATTTATCAATATATTGTTGATTTGAACTCATTTGTGGAACAGCTAAGTGATAATACCTTCATCCAACAAAATATGGAAACAGTACTAAAAGATGTTGAAGGTAAACAGCTTCTGGTAAGTAATACAATTGTGTTTTATTAGAAACGACTTACTTTAAGCATTTATTAAGTTATTTTTACTTAGATCTAGCATAAACTGTACCAAGAGACAGGTAAGACCTATGGACATGAGAAAGTCAATTATAGGATTTATAGGATTCAACATTATGATTTTTTAAATTTTCAGTGTGAGAGTTTATACCTGTATGGAGCCATGCTTCTGTTATGTGACTTATACATGCCGGGCCCAATGAGGGAAAGACTGCTTGTAGCATTTTATCGCTACAGTACAAGCCAATCACAATCCAACATTGATGATGTGTGCAAACTTCTAAGAGATACTGGCTATGATCAGCAAAATGGAAGAAGGCCTGCTGATTATCCAGTGGAATACTTTAGGTTAAATAGATTTTTGGTTTTTGAAATATTTATTGTCATTTACAAAATCCCTCAAATTTCACAAAATTTTATTAACTTTTCAGCCGTGTCTTCATTCGTCATGAATTTGTTGAAAAAGTTGTAGGAAAACTAAGATCAGAAGATATTTACAATCAACTTGCAGTTTACACAATTCCAGAACATCAAGCATCAGCATTAGGCACACAGGCCAGCATGCTTGCTATCTGTTTATTCTTTACCCCACATTATCTCCACTCAGATACATCCAAAATGAGAGAAATTGTTGATAAATTTTTCCCCAGTAACTGGGTCATACCGGTTTACATGGGTGTTACAATGAACATTATCGATTATTGGGAAAATTTCAAGGCAGCTAAATCTGCCCTTGTCAATACATGTAATGGTAAAATGATCAAAGAGATATTTGCTAAAAGAGGTGCTTCAGTGCCAATGCTGACCACTAAAACTCATCAACTATTAAAAGAAGGCACTCTAACTGATGATTTTGTTCTAGACAATATAAGCAAAATCTTAAATCTGTTGTTAAACTCCAATCTAGTTTTAAGATGGCTTCTTCTGCACAACACTGATGTTACATTTTATGACCACAACAGAAAGAGTAAACAACTGAAAGATCTGGTGTTGAAAGAATCCAATTATGAACCATTGAAAATTTTGGAACTGCTAATAAGTACTGCAGAGCTGGAATTAAAAGTCAGAGAGATATTAAACAAATTGCTTGACAATAGAGACTCTTCATGGAATACAAATAAATCTCTTGCTATTGAAGCAGTGGACAGTTTATCTGAGCTTTTCTCTGGAGCAAAACCTGTTGCTAAAATACAAGAAAATGAACAATTGAAACTTTGGTTTGACAATATTTCTAAACAGATAGCGTCACTGGGTGAACCTAGTTCAACTAAATCAATTAAAAAGGTAACTCAACTACTACAAGCTTTAGATGAAGTTGAAGAATTTCATGGCATAAAAAGCACTTCAACAATTGTTCAGTATCTGTCTGATAGTAAAGATGCATTGAAAAATCTCCTGAGGGCTGCTTCCTTGAAAGAAGATTCCTTGGTTACTTTGGAAACGATTGCAGACGTGAGCTATGCTTGGTGTACTATAGATTTATACACAAAGCATATGCAAGATAGCATAAAAGAAAATCCAGCAGTTACCAGCAGACTTAGAGCACTTTTCCTAAAGCTAGCTAGTGCAATGGAGATACCTCTACTCAGGATAAATCAAGCCCACAGTGATGACTTGGTGTCAGTATCACAATACTTCAGCAATGAGCTTATAAAATACATCCAAAAAGTGTTGCAAATAATTCCAGAAATGGTTTTTAATATTGTGGAGAAAATAATTGACTTACAAACTTTTGCAATCAAGGAAGTGCCAACTAGATTGGAAAAAGAAAGATTAAGAGATTATGCACAGTTAGAAGACAGGATGGAGGTTGCCAGACTAACTCATTCTGCGTCTACTTTTACAACAGGTTTGTATGTGGATCCAAATTGGATTAAGACATGAGTAAATATGTCCTGCTACAAAATAAATATCTGTTCTTTTTAGGAATTTTGGACATGCGGTCTACATTGGTAGGTGTAATAAGAGTAGACCCCGCAGAATTGTTAGAAGAGGGATTATTGAAGGAGTTGGACAGGCACATCAGCAAGAAGTTTGTAGAATTTTTAGAACCTCAAGGGAAAAAGTACCAGCCAACGGCAAGTAATTTAATGTCACGACTGCAGAAGCTGGCTGAAAGTATGGATGGCTACCGACGATCTCTAGAATATATTCAGGACTATATCAATATCCATGGTTTAAGGATTTGGCAAAAACAGGTATATTTATACACCCTAAAAACCAAGTGGAGTCTCTTTAACATGCCCCTGAACTATGTGAACTTGTCTAAATAACTAATTTCAATTTTAGATAACAGCGATCATCAATGAGAGTATCGCCAAAGAGATTAGTTTTCGAAAAGGCGTTACTTTGTACAGTCCTTCAGCTGGCTTCATGGGGAGTCTAGCTCGACAAATACCCCAGTTAGTAGACGCGAGGTACGTAAAACTTGGGTTCCTATTCGAATATATTTAATTCTATATATAAATAAAAATACTAAACATATTATTATCTGTGTTACAGAATCTGTACATACGTTAACATATGCGCTGCCTGGTACGACGTAAGATCTCAAAATGAAATAATAAATAACAAAACTTTTGGAAAGTTAAATGATGCTGTTGGAGTAGTGGGTCTTCATGGATTAGATACCTTATACGGTTTCATGGTCAAAAACCAAATGCAAAATGTCCAAAACATATTTAGACAAGACAAGATGCTCTTAGGCAATATAAGTGCTGATATGAAAGATGTAGACCAGCTTATTACTAAAGGATATAAAACATTCCAACAACTATCAGATGTGCTTGTTTTGATTGGAACCTTGCAGATTATAAGAAGGCATCTTGCTTATCAGTTGAATACTAGTTGCAAATTTGACTCGGCGCAGTTACAGGCATCACTACAGACCATGAATGAGTAAGTAAAATTAAGATTTCCCATTAGTATCTGCTCAAGTTGGTTTTTCAGAAATAAAGTCGAAAAAGCTCAAAAGTAGCAAAAAAATGTCATTTACAATCAAACAGACCAAAATATTGGTGATATTGATCTTTCAGGTCCATAATGAACGAATTGAAGATATCAACACATTCTGAAACTCCGCCAAAAGTATCCTCGTTACTAATGCAAAATTTGGAGGAGTATTTGGTGAGATGTGGCATTTATGAACCATACGATAAGATCTACGTGAAACATGCGCAGGAGTTGTTGAATGCTGATATGGGGCGCATTCTTGTTGTACTACTAATCTCGCAATTACCAAGAATGCAAATATGTTATACATCTGGTATGATTATTTTATATTTCTTCATATTAATTCTGAATACAGCCACGTACCTATAAGTACTCTTTTTAGTATGTCACGGTTCTGTTAGGAAGTTTTATTTTTTGCATTTTGTCCTTCTGGCCTTCTGGTGGAAAATTGTATTGTACGAGAGCTATGGCAGCCGTCGTTGGTATTCCAACCAGCCCATCTCCCTCCAGAAGTCGATTAGGTTTCCTAGTCTGTGTTAAACATCTGCAAAAGATCTACATCACGGTAAATCGACCATATCTCATCATTCTCTTGCCGTTATCCCAATTTATTGGAGGTCGGTAGGTACAACAGCAAGTCTTTTTATATTATTACCTACTCGTCATCTCATCAGACACGTCCTTCCTTGCCATAATTATCATTCTTCACACAGTCCATCCTCGATGGATGCTCTTCATACTCCACATTCATACTCCAAACTTTCCGCACGTTGTCGTGTTTTTTTCATTCCTCCTCATCACATGCTCATTTCTTATTTTAACTATGTATTCGCGTAACACTAATCTTTTAGAACAAAATGTTCTTCAGAAAGGTCAGGTTCGTAGTACTCGCAACAGGCGTACCTACGTGTATGACCAGATTTATGAACGTGGACGAGGCAAAAGGAGTACCTTAGGATCGTCTTCTTCTTCTTCTTTACGTGTCGATGAGCTCAAATCGTGTTAGGATCGTAGCAGGTGGTGTTCCGTGGTCTCTGCCTACCCCTAGGGGAAAAAAGCGTGAGTTTATGTAGGTATGTTAATTGAATTCTATATCTTTGTCATGTTAAGTCCCAAACCGTGGCGTTGTCGTGATAGGTACTCGTGATTGTAAGCCCACTATACCCTCATGATGGTATTTCCATCATGCTCTCGTTGTGGTTAGTCCGTAATATCGTCGTTATTTACTGTCTGATTAACTGTTTGAAAAATATTTAAACTAGTTGAAGATGTGAATTCTATGAACTATGATGATGTCATTTAGCAGGTAGCATTTGTGTTTGTTGAAGCTATCAATTCTTATTAGTACCGACATACGAATTCTACTTACATGATCCCTGAATTTCCGTTTTTCCAAGAAAAAGAAATAAACGCACTAAGCACAGACTACTTTTGTTAAAAAATATGTAGAACTGCTTCAAACATGTTTCAGATTTTTTTAATATTCAGTACATAACATTAGTTTAACTTTTTTTTTTACCTTCCAGGTGACCTAATAACGAGAAGAACTGGAGACAATGTAGACGGCTATCCTTTGTTAGTAGGGATCTACTCGCTCTTACGACAAACTAAAAGTGAAAACGTTGATATCTTGGTCGATTCCTTATGCACATATGTGAGGTTAGTAATTGAATGATGAATTTGTTATTACATCTTACACCCAGACTTTATATTCATTTTTTAGATCATTATGTTGCTATGGAGTTAAGCTGTTGAATCCAGCTGTCATTTGTAGATCTTTGAGTCATTACCTACCTACAAGTGATGACAGTCTTATTAAGGTTATTGTACTAGAATAACTGGATTGTGGAATTTGTGGAGGTCAGATAGGCAGTTGCTCCATGTAAAATGCACCGATATCCAGATCAGAAAGTAAAGGCTAGGCAGATGATGATGATGCTGAACCTTTATTATAATTAAATTTGAATGTGCATGAGAAGACTAGTGGTCGAAAGCGCGACTGCTAAGGATGAAGTCCTGGGTTCTACTCCCGGGACAGGCAGATTTGTTTTGTTTTTCCAATAGCAACGTCTTTACGTCTGGAATCCCGGAGTTTGGATTAGTGCCCTGTTGATGATGGCAATATGCTCGCCCCCCTATTACATGGGACTAGTGTTCGCAAGCACGACTGCTAAGCATGAGGTTCTGGGTTTGATTCCCGGGTCGGGCAGTGTTATTTCGTTTTTCCAACAGGAATAGCCTAACATATTTCCAACAGGAGTAGCCACGAAGTCTGGACTTGTGCCCGGTTGATGGCAATAGGCTCGCCCCCTATTACATGGGACGAAAAACATAACTGGCGAAATGTGGGTGGAACTATTAGGGTACACCTCTGCCTAGCCCTTCGGGGATTACGGGCGTGATGTTGTGTTTATATAAAACATACCTAACTGGCGAAATGTAGGCGTACTATAGTACACCTCTGTGTAACGCTTCAAGGAGAAATATAGGTGTATCTGTATTAATATTATCAAAACTCTTATATTTCAGAATTAAACATGCAGAATCATCAAGTGATGGTGCTGCTATTGTGAGGATACTACAATTATTTTCAGAAACATTCAATTATCCTTTCGACAAACTTGAAGATAAACTTCCTCTAATATTGCTTACCCATACTCTTCAAAAGTAGCACTATAAATGAAGTGCTTGTAATGTAATTAAACAACAATGTTAACATTCATGATATTTTATTGTTATACGTAAAAAGCTACATAATATATTATTTTGACAAAAATGGTTTTATTTTTCACTGCTAGCTTCCGCGTTAGGGCAGTGTTACCTATAATTTTGTCTTGCCAGTTCAGGATTGAACTGGGAATTGTATTTTGCTTTTACACTAACATCTTTTTCAATTTCTACATTTACAGGTTGATGAAGACTCTTCAGAAACAACTCAGTTCTATATTTTTCTTGTTGCTCACGTTTTAGTCGAGCCTCTCTAAGCTTTTGTAATTTTTTTTCCTTTTCATCACTTTTGTCTTTTTTGTGTTTGATTTTCTTATCTTTATGTTTTTTATCTATTTTAATGATATGGGTCTCTGTTTGTGATTTGCCATTAGGCATTGCAGTTTTTTTGCTTTTATAAGTAGTATCATGAAGATGTTTAAATGCATTCATTGGATCAAGCATCTGCTTCCGTTTCCAATTTATTTCGCCATTTTTTTCATCCGGCTCTTTTATTTTAGGTTTTCCATCCTGATCTTTCAAAACCAACTTGTCGTAGGTATCTTTAATGTTACTTGATCTAGAAGCCCCAGCTGTCTCTGGTGGTACTTCATACCAATTCTTTTTCCCAAGGGCCTCATTTGTGTCTTGTCCCAGATATGTCAAGTAACCAATTTTTTTCTCAAATTCTTCCTTCTTTTCTTTAACATCCTTTTCATGTTCCTTATTAGTGGTTTTTACAGCATCCTCTAAATTTGCAAATAAGTTAATATGTTCAGTAGCTACTTGTTGAGTAGGCTCTACTTCTGGCTCTTGAATGCCATATTCCTTTAACTTTTGCTTGCTCTTATATTTTAACACACTAAGTCGTGCCTCACGGTCGGCTTGTTCAACTCGAGACTTTTCCTGTCGCTCTTTTTCTGCAGCTTCAGCTTCATCTTTCCTTACTCGGGCTATGTTCTCTTTTGTTCTTACATGCCATCTATAAATAATTACACATGATATTATTAATAGATACAAATCCTACTAATATCCTACTAACAACGGTATATAACTAATAATAGTTTATTACTAACAACGGTATATAACTTACAAAAGTATATTACTTACAATAGTATAGATAATGAATGATATCGATAATGATATATTTATTTTATTGTTTTTTGTAAGAAATATTTAAAAATGTACAGAATTTGTTTAAAAATGAATAAAGAGAATAATAATATTATAAATGCGAAAGTTTGTGAGGATGTTTGTTACTCTTTCACACTCAAACTGCTGAACGGATTTGGATAAAATGTGGTACACAGATAGTTTATAACCTGGATTAACTCATAGGATAGTTTTTATCCCGATTTATGTTCCTGTGGGATAATTTTCGAGTCGTAGCGGGCGAAGCCGCTGGCAACATCTAGTTTGTAAATAAACCTTTATGATTGTATGAGGAAATGATGGTCAGGTGAGATTTCACACTGCCCTCAACCCTAAATAAACATTGTTGGAAGCTAAATAAAAATTATTCTAGTCAAACAAGTTCAAAGTTTTAAGTCAGCTGCCGTATACCAAACAGTGGTCATTTTATTTTAAAATGACTCATGCACATGGAAGACATAATTTACTGGTATTGGAAGTTTGGAACTGTGTATTGGTAGATGAAAGATGACCACCAAACCAAAGAGTAGAATACGTAAACTAATATAGCTTGTTTGACTTGACTGTATCAAGAAGTTAAATGAGGAGTGTAAGTACCTTTTTTTTGGAAGGATATTCATTATAAATCGATTAACATTCCATTCACAACAATGCAAGCATAAAGTTGACAAAACCCAAAACAACAAATTATGTGTCAATATCTTGTGTCATTAACTGCACGTCATTACGCTATTTAAATGTACTCTGTGGTCATTACTGTCATGTCCACAGAACATATATACTCTAGCGGTCATGTCAAAACCTAGAGCCAAGTATATGTGTTCTGTGGTCAAAACTTTAGACCAAAGACTAAAGAGTATAATAATTAATAATCATTGAGATAGGATCCTATGGAGGCGCCGCGATGTTCTTTATACACACTTGCTTAAACAAATATGAGTGAAATAGGAGACAGAATGTAAAATATAGTTTTGGTTCGTTCTTTCTAATGCAGTTATCGTATTTGATGAAAGAGACAACAATATTTTAGTTGTTTCTCACAATGGCAACATTTGGATATGCGAGTCACAGAATAGTAGGTAGGGTGCCGTTTTCGACATATTGTGATACAAGATGGCGATGAGTTTCGTGGTAGTTGTGCTGTCAAATAGTTGTTTACTTTTTGTTAAATTGCGATTTGTGAGAAAATTACGACGAGATTATCTCTTAAACTGCGTGTATATGTTAGGAAACAGCAATTCAATATGCCTGCGTGTTGTATTGTGAAGTGTGGTGCAAGAAGGACTGAAAATCAACCTCAATTGACTTTGCATAGGTTAGTAGTCGTTTTCATGCAATAGTATCTAGGAGTAATACATTTTCGATGAAAAAATGCTAAGTGATCATTAATTTATTGCTAAAGTGTTATTAATTGGGTTTATTTCCGTCCCAGAGACCTTTTTGTTATTTCATCATTTGATTCGTTTGTTTACTAACATGGATAGTGTTGTACCGTTGCGTAATAGTTTCCGATACTAGTTCCTTCGCTGCGCTGAAACGATATCTGTTCGAGTGACCGTGCCAGGTCCGGTCAGGGCGCGGGACCGCCCTGAGGATTATCGAAAGAGATAACGCGGCCTTGGCACAAGAGCGAAGAAGGAACATGTGGTTTTTAGTCAGTAGAATAATAGGGTTTGACAAACCCTATTATTGCACTACAATTTTATTGGTGATCCATCTCTTATTTTACACATTATTATATTAACATTAATTTGATCATTCATATCTTTGAACACTTTTTGTTTATCTGAGAACGAAACTATTTCGTGGCGATAGATCTATTTACTATGTGATACAACTTGGTAACGAATACAAATTTTGGCGACAAGAAACAAAGTCCCCTTTTATTTTACTCCGCCTGTCAGTCAGTCAATCACAATAGAAACAATCTTCTTACTATTAGAAGATTTGTTCTTCACTAGGATCTTATTAGTTTGCGATTTAATTCGTAGTTGAGTTTTAGTTACATTCTAATTTAATGTTGGTTTGTTATATAATACGAGTAAATAACAAAGACTTAACCGCGACAACTGTTTGACCGCAATCTAAACGTATACAGGGTGTAAATTAACCCATAACACAGCCGTCAACCAAGCAAGGGTGGTACTTAGTTTGATGTACAGAAACATCAAACTAAGTACCGGAAACGATTTTTTATTGGGGTCAAATATCATATTTTACGGTAAAACTCAATGTAGCAACACATTGGGCTAGTGGATGCTATGAATAGTAAACGGGTGATGGAGGTAATTTAAGTAAAGTTATAACCTGAAAAACTAGTATTTACAAAAACAACTGTGAAATATTTGGAACTTTGACCAATATCTCCGTAACTAGGGGGTTCCTAGGTATGGTCTAGAACAAAAAAAAAATATCGCAGTGGTGGGGAGAACAAGTGTTCAGTAGTTTAGGCGCTATGCTGGAACATACAAACATAATACATACACTGCCAAAATCATTACCCTTCCTTTTGGCTTTTCCGTAGTCGGGTAAAAAGTATTCTTTATTTATTGTATTCAGAAAAACCACTGAATAAATTTTATTCTCAGGTATCCGATACCTGAGTTTTTTTTTTATTCAAAGTGGTTGTAGGTAGGTAAATTTACTCATATTTTTCTGTTACAACTTTACAACGGACTGTTCATTTTAATTCAACCGTGTTATCTAATAATACTCGTAATACTAGTATCGATACTCGTTACAGTAGTACTATGTTTCATGATTGCCACAACCCTAGCATTGGCAGCCATTTTATGCTCCGTAGGTATGCACCTTTTTTCTGTAGGTATTTCCAGTCCATACTTTTTATTAGTCATTGTTAATAATAATAAGGCTGCTTTGGACTAAGCACTAGTGTTGTAACACTAATATTCGGATCTTCCTTGATTGTGTTGTATGATAAAGGCGGCCTGTGGAAGCTCCCATTACATATATTTTATGCTCGCCTCCGTCTCTATCCGAGCATACCATCAGTCTTCTCAATGTTCTCGACAAAGGTCTCTTGAGTCACTATTTGATTAAAACGGTATTCTTGAGACCTTTATGAAATGAGACGGTTGTATTGGTGATTTTAATCATTATTACTCAGTAAATAGACATTTGTTACTACCGCGAATCCTATTTTATTTAACATACGACTTGACACTGGCCGGCAAGTTGCAAAAAACGTAAGAACATTCAATTTACGCGGGTTATTTGTCTGGATTGATTGTTGTATGGATTCGCCGTCGAGAGTAAGTTTCAACCATCTGTTTTCATGAATTATATTGTTGTTTTAACCATAAACAGTGAAGGAAATGTTGATATCTCAGAAGTTACAGAAGAGGTTTGCACGTGGCACAGTAAAAGTGCCTAAAATCAGAGGCAATATCGGGAGAGGGGTGGGGAGCGCCCTAGATCGCTCCCTTGATCGTCTCATGAGTAGGCAAATCTTAATCAGTATTATTATTATTACCCCTAACTCAGAAATTGGTTCGGGCGAGCTTACGATTTAGGGCCGATTATCATCTAGGGAGCGTTGTCCGTGCGTGTGTAGCGAAATCGGAACCGATTTCACCGCGTGCGACTGTAGTGGCAACAGGACGTGTTTTTTGTAAATCAATTTTTATTTCGTACACACGGCTACACATCAAGCTATACAAAACCAGTTAATCTTGGCCTCACTTTACTAGATCTTTTCGCACAATGAACGATCAGATTATACTGGTTTTGTATAGCTTGATGTGTAGCCGTGTGTACAGAGATCTGGCGAAGGAGAAGGAGCGACAGGCCTGGACGAAAACAATTGATATTTTTATTGTAAGGATTTGTCATATTTATGGGATAAAAACATAAAAAGCATTTAACCGCGACATGAGGCAGGAGGATGCCAATCCGCACTGGGCCCGCGTGGTGGATTATAGCCCATCCCTCTCCTAGAGAGGAGGCCTGAGTCCCTGCAGTGGGAACATTATAGGCTGATGATGAGGCAGGAGCACAGACTTATAAGAGTAGGGCAGGAGGCCTTTATAATGCTATTACAAGTGTACAATGAAAAGGTCGGTAAAGACACTACGACGGCCGACTAAGAAAATTATTGATTTAGCCTTTTTTTTATTTTTTGAGAGTATAGGCAGCATCTTGGATCGAAGAGCGCTTTGCTGCACGGTGGGTTACGAACTAACGGGCAGGGACGTGTGTAGAGTAGTGCCCGATTTCATCGCCTCTGATTTTAGGGCCGTGTGTAGGCGCCTTAAGTAAGCCAATCGCTTTTAAGACATTATATTGCCATGAGATAGAAAAGTTTTTTTTTCTAAATTAGTCGAGTTTTTCACAAATTTAATTGTTTGTCGATACTCGACATCCCGATTGGCGCTCGTCCCTAGTGCGCTTAATGTAAATTGTAATGGACGTACAGACGCAACCCAAAGCAAACTTTGTCTTTACTGAATTTATCTTTCTATAAACCTAGGTAATTGTCGGTGATAACTTTAACATTAAAGTAGTGCAACTTCGAAATAAATATTTTCTCATCTGGATGTTGTAATGGCACCATTGCTCGGTCGTTTGCATTCGTCAACATAATTTAGGTTATCCCTAGTAAAAGCAATAATAAACCCTTTTCATTATTTTAGTGGCGGTATTGGCAAAATGGAAGCTGTAGAAGAGCCTCCACTTCTTAATGCTCCTGTGGATGGCATGAAAATAACGGTTGTATTTGATGAAAAAGACGAAAACGCCGTGGCTTCGGTAGCAACGGATGTATGTCACAAATCAAACGGTGTCGCGGATTCCGAGTCTGCAGAAGTTGCTGCAGTGGAAAGCAACACAGCACCCAGCGAAGACAGTAAATGTGAAATTGAAACATCATCAGAGGTGAAGAATGATGGCAATGATGCACAAGAAAACATTGAAGTGTCGGCGGTATCTGCTGTGCCTGAAACTGATAGCAGCACAGATCTAACTGTTAGCGACGTCATACAAAACAAGGATCCCAGTGATGATACCCCTCCCATTATCGCAGAGTCGGTAAAAGATGATGACATAGATAAAATTAGTGGTACAGAAGCAGAAGGAACTCAATTAGTAGAAACTACCATTGTAGAAGACATTCTTTTTGAATCACCCTCAGACAGAGTCACTTTTCAGACCGAAATTTTAGTTGAAACAAATGATAATGAGATGATTGAGACTATTACTGAAGAGACAATTATTGAAGAACATGACTCCAATAATCTACTTAGTGGACTTGGTCAAAGTATTGAATTAAGTGAAGCTTTACGCTCATCGGATATTACTGATAGCGTGGAAAATAATAACTGTGCTGTAAGACAGGAAGTTTTCAATAAAGAGGAACTATTGGATATCTTGGAGGGGAATGATGAGGGACAGACTGAAATAACAGTTCCACCAAATTTTGATAAAGATCTACACTCTAAAAAGCTTCTAGAAACAAAAATGGCTTTGCAACAGCTTTCTAGATTGAAAGGTATCACAAAAAAACGTGTTGAAAAACTTTCTAGGAACAAAAAGAGTGATAAAATAATAAAAACTGAAAAAGAAGCAAAAACTCCTAAAGAAGCTAAAAGTCCTAAAGTAGCTAAAAATGATAAAGTAGTAAAAACTGATAAAGCTGAAAAAGTTGTCAAACAAGATCTTATAGAACCAGCAGAAGGTAAACCTGAGGAAAATATAGTTAATGTACTTGTTCAAGAGTGGGATGATGATACTGAAACTGAAACTGAGAAGTCTAACAAGTTGGACGAGAGTGAAGCCTCCCAAGAAAGTACTGAACAAGTTGTAAAACCTCAAGAAGGTGTCAGTAAAGACGAAGAAGTAACCTCTGCTCGGACTTCTGTTGATTCAAGTGATGGAAAAACCCCAGTTTTAAATAAGAGTAGTGATGAAAGCCAACCACAAAGGAGACTTGGTAGAGTTATAAAGAAAAAGGTTATATTTGATCCTGATAATCCTGACACTTTTACAATTACAAAAACTAAAACTATTATTAAAAGTAAAGAACCTAGTATTGAGAAAGACATAACTCCTTTAAAAAAAATTAAGACTGAGCCAATTCTCCAGATGGCTGGTAAAGCAATTTTGGCAAAAAATTTGCACTGGAAAAAGCCTTCTCCTAAAAACTGCAAACAAAATAAGCGATTAAGTGAGGTTGATAAATTATTGATGGATGAAGGAGCTGTGAATATGATATGTCATATAACCCCTGAGGCACCAAAGGGAAAAAAGAACATGAAAACCAAAGCAGAATTTATTAAAAAGTTACAGAGCACTTCTGTACCAGACACAAAGGAAATGAAATTTCGAGAAAGAAAAAAGGAATCCAAGCATGAAGAAGGAGACGCTAAGAGAGTTCTTGGGGGCAAGCAGAGGTCCTCCCTGACCACTTCAGTCAAATCACCATCTGTTAGTGAAGACTTTGAGGCACACAGTGCGGATGATTCCATTATCTATAGACGGCATTCGTCGAGTTCCTACTCAAGCTCCTGCATGAGTCCACGACGGTTAAGTGATGTGGAGCAAGGCAGTCAGGGAGGCTCAGTTAAAGCTGCAAAAGTTGGTCAAAGTAATGTTCAGAACCAGTCTGGTACAATTGTTAGCAATCGTCCTCTAACTGACATGTTCATGGCAGGAAACTCAGACACTATCAGGACAGACACTATAAATAAAGATGATTGCATGTCCATAAAAGAAAAGCTTAATTCTAAGTTAAATCTTGCCTTAAATAAGAGAAAGCGTGACAATTCCAAACCTGAAAAACCAGCAAAGCTAAAAAAACTCATGAAAACTGATGAAAAAGCAATTGTAAATAGTGAAGATTTTAAATATTTGTCCATTAACTTTGATCAAAGATTAGCTGAAATATGTGTTCAGAAACCAGGGTTAAGCTGTAATCTTGAGGTAAGTTTTGCTTTATGTAATTTAAAGGCTATAGACTTGTTTTGTTGTAATGTAATTGTATTAAATATGAGGACTTTATTTTTCCTTGGCAGATAATAAAGGAATTAGAAAGAGCACTGCAATTGATTGAATTAAGGAAAGACATATCTGTGACCCTGTTGGCATCTGAATGTGGGACTACATATTCAGATTTAGACTTACGACCTTTGTTGGATGACAATATGGAAAAATCAACAAACTTTGCTTATGAAATGGCAGAATCTATTAGGTAAGTTGTAAAAATATCTAAAATTAAATTAAACTGAGTAAACGTAAAATGACCATGCATAATAATAACACACACAAACATAAGCACATTTATATCAAAGATAATATTGTATTTCCCATAATGTTTCATTATATGATTCCAACAAGACTAAGGCAAGTTATTTAGAAATGCATAGGTATGTTTATAGCTATGTTGCAAAGGACCAGGCCCTGAAGATAAGCAAGCTATGAATAACTGTTCACACATACAGTTTGTTCCTACTGAACCAACTTATGATACAGTACTAACACTAGAAATATATACAATCTATAAATGTTACTTAGAATTTGCTTTGGATTCGGCATGTTTGTCTCTGTCATGCTCTTGGTAGTTTGGCAGTTGTGTGAAAGTGACAAGAGTAAGCGTAGCCAAAGTATGTGTTAAGTTACATTTATAGATTTCTGCTTTAAACTGCCCTATAAACCTGAGTGTTCGCCTCTTAAGATACCTTCACAATTCCTATACTACATTCGAAACAGTCTGTCAAGTTTCAGATTTAAAACTTCTAAACAATTACAGGTCTCTCTTACAAGCAGTGGAACAACATAGCAAGCTGTTATGCTCAGGGATGAGTGGTCGTTGTTCCGGCATTGGCCTGGCGCTGATAGGGCTCAGCGACGTGGCGCTGGCCTCGGAACGATCCAGCTTCTCGATCAGTCCCAAGTCACATGCGTCAGTAGCGCCCATAGAGCCCGGCGTCTCAGCATTCACTACATATAGACTCCTGTCTCAACCTCTAGTAAGTTTATGTGGTGTACTCATTTTATCACACAAATAAGACTTTATTTTAAACAAAAGGAAGAAAAATTCAATTCCATGCCCATAGATGGTACTTTCCTTGCGTAAATAAACACACCAAAATAGTTTTCTGTTCTACTTTATTACAATTTCAACTTCTTTTTACAGTTAACCGACTTGGTGGTATTTGGCCGTCGATTGACCGCGTCTGAAGCTTTGCAAGGCGGTTTGGTGAGCCGCACACTATGGCCTGAAAACTTCAATGAACAAGTCCACACTATCGCTAAAGATATTTCTGCTCAACCCGCGCAAGTAAGTTAATAATCTTCATAACTGTAGTCGTCTTCTATGCGTTGGCAGTAAGCTTTCCACCCTCTCCCTTCATAAAGCAATTCCGAGATACGCGTGTGCGTTATGCCTCCATTGTGCACACATATATGGTGTCTGGGGCAGAGGCAAGACTGGTACAGAGCGTTCAGATCGTAGTTGACGTTTCCACAAAACTCCCCAGACTTACAGAGTGAAAGTTGCGAACATCGATATGTGCGAGTGTTATTTACACTAGAGGTAAGTTTCCAATAGTTGAGACTCCGACAGCGACAGCTAAACGTTATGTTTGGTGGGACAAGCTGCATGTTCACGTGATGCATCTCTTCCAGTTCATCGGGATTCATGCGTTGATAGGTCGTGGTCACGTTCAGGGCGGTGTCGGTTCTGGTACATTCCGGCCAGTCAGTGACAGGCTGGCAGAACTGAAAGGAAAATTTTGTTCATAAGTGAAATACATATTTTAGTAAGTAAATGAGATAAGCGAGCTACATATTCTTAATATACCGGTCTACTCACACCCTTCATTGGAAGAGCCTAGAAAACTCGCAGTATCACACTAACCAGACTTGGCATTATGACCGTGAGGCTGAGAGTATTTAAGCGCCCCACAACTAGATCAGGCGGTAATATTTACCTGTAAATGAGCTCGGTTGTTCAGTTCAACGAGGCTGTCGTTGCTGGCGCGGGTGTCACAGCGCATGCGCCGCTCGCACCGACACAAGCGCACCAGCGCAGGCGCGCGCCAGTACCGCAGCACTAGCGCGGAGCACGCCTGTCGCGGGCTGCACGACGGCAGGCTGCGTTCACTCTCTTCCTAGGAAGTGGATGGCATCATTATTTTAGCACTCGACAATGACTTACTGAACATATACGTATATATATTATTATAACACCTACGTAACTGTGAACTAAAACTACGTCTCACGATACCGATAGTAAATATGAATATGAGTGGTACATATATAAGGTACATTTATTTATTTATTTAAACTTTTAACAACTGTGCTCTGTTTTTTAGGGAGTTATTATTTCTGGGATCGTCTTTTAACTTCGTATCCTACAATATTTGCTCTTCGAATTGTACTTACAAGACCATAGTAGTACAAAACAGGCTCGTCGTAATCATCACTCAGCTCGACACAAGTACTTAGCACCAATACCAATAGTATGTTTAACCACATAGTAATTACTACTGGAATGCATACTTACTTAACTCTCTAAACTAAGCTGCTTAGGTCGCAACCCATATCGATAAGATAACCTTGTAACGAGATATTAATTCAAGTAGATGATTCGACTAACTGAATTTAGTATTGGATGCAGTATTGCGTAAACTAACGGGTGATTTTTTAAGAGGTATGGATTTGATTTTCAAAAAAGACACAAAAAATTTGAAAAATTTGATGAAATCTTTATTGGAATCGATAGAACGATCAATATAATTTAATGTTTGAAGATGATTTCATGCAAATGCTGGCCGCGGCTCCGGTTTAGATGGCCCAATTTCGGCACACTCTCTCCAACATATCAGCCGGTATATCACGAATAAATGCTTCAATATTGGCTCCCAGTGCGTCAATCGTTGCTGGTTTATCCCTATAGACATGAGCCTTAACATGGCCCCACAAGAAATAGTCTAAAGGCGTTAGATCACACGATCTAGGCGGCCAATTGACGGGCCCAAAACGTGAGATAAACTGTTCACCGAAAGCGGCTCTCAATTGGGCCATTGTTTCGCGTGCCGTGTGGCATGTGGCACCGTCTTGTTGAAACCACATGTCAGGCATGTCCAATTCTTCCATTTTGGGCAAAAAAAATCGCCAATCATCACACGGTAGCGGTCGCCATTCACAGTAACGTTTCGGCCATCTTGCGAATGGGCCATCTAAACCGGAGCCGCGGCCAGCATTTGCATGAAATCATCTTCAAACATTAAATTATATTGATCGTTCTATCGATTCCAATAAAGATTTCATCAAATTTTTCAAATTTTTTGTGTCTTTTTTGAAAATCAAATCCATACCTCTTAAAAAATCACCCGTTAGGACTGTTTACACATCAAGGTCTCTGTATAATATTACAATTATAGTTGCAATGAGAATCTTATCATTCACGGCCAGATTTATTGCGGGTCGCCGCACCCTGTCTTCTTCTAATGCATCTCCATTAGTATTCATCTCAGTATTTATTTATTTATTTATGTACACACAAAATACAAAAAAGGATAAAAAACATAAAAAAATAGAAGTAAGTATAAGTTAGTTAACCCGAATAAGTTCTTGAAACTGACTCGTTATATTTTTACCCGACTACGGCAAAGCCAAAGGAGGGTTATGATTTTGACTGGCTATGTATGTATGTTTGTATGTATGTATGTGAGTATCTTCATCTGTTCCCTCATAGCTTCTAATCTACTTATCGGAACTCGACATATGAGGTATCGTTAGAACCGTCTTAATTTTCCGCTGAACATAGGCTACGTGACGTCACAAAAAGCGATTTGGCGCCCTCTAGAGGACAAAAAGTAAGGCTTAAAAATAAAAATGTAGATAAATACGCCGTGTTTGGTATCATTTGAAAGGGACTCACTTGTACATTTCCAAAATATTGCTCTAATTTAAAATCACGCCATTTAGCGGACAAAAAGTCATAAGTAAAAAAAAATATTTAACACCAAAATTGTTTAAATAAAAAAAAGTTAAAAACTAAAACCCGACTACGACAAAAAAACGACGACGAAACGGTTAAAACTTTGAAAAATAATCCCTCATTTACCTGAGACGAAACCCCCAGGAAAAGGAATGTCCATTGGAAAAACAACAAAAAAAAAAAATACTTTGCAATTTTTAGTTGCTCTTACCTAAGTCCTAGGTGCTTGGAAAACACTAACACACACTGCTCATTAAAAGTTTCCAAAGCCTTTTCTACCTCACTGTGAAACTAGTATACATTCAGGCGCACTCGAGTTTTTTTTCACGATCATTTAGTAGTCACAGTGTAGAAAAAGTTGTAAAAAAACATCGCGACGACACGGTCATTTCTTTCTCATTACATGTGTTGCTTGCTCTACTGATGTTCATTTCACTGTGAGTGTCGTCTATGCAAATAAATGTAATTATAGTGTCTGTTTGTAAATTCCAAATAACAGCTTTATAACAAACGTAGATGAAAGTATATGCGGTATTTGCGGTCGTCCGGCACAGCTAGTTAAGGAATAAAATAACAAAACGATTGAAAATGTGATTATTGTTGTTGGAAAGTACTATTTTGTTAAGAGATATACTTTGTTTAAAAGATATGTATATTGAAACGTAAAGTGTTTAGGTTTACACAAACACTTGTAAACACTTTAATACCGTGTGACAAAAAAACGACGCTGAAAAAGTATGAAACAAGATTTTCAGGAAAGAACAAAAAGAAAAACCCGTAGTCACACGGTAACCTAAACACTTTAATACCGTGTGACTACGGGTTTTTCTTTTTGTTCTTTTCGTATTTGTTTTTTTTGTGTTGGTTAACATAACAAGATAGCATCACGCCTAAAATCCCCGAAGGGTTAGTGATAGATGTAGATATTAGTACTCCCACATTTTGCCCGTTATATTTAAGTCCCATGTAATAGGGGGCGAGCCTATTGCTATCAACTGGGTACAAATCCAGTCTCCGTGGCTGCTATTAAGAAATTCCTGATGGACAAACCCAATATCACTCTGCCCGACCGGGGAATCGAACCCAGGACCCCTCGCTCAGCAGTTACGCTTGTGACCACTAGACATGTATGTGGGTACATATTATTCTTATGCTTTATTTACAGAATATCTGGCTAAAAAAACAACTGCTGAATATGAAGAAGAGTGGGTCGGAGACGTCATTCCTAGCGCATTTGGAGAAGGAGCGAGATCTGCTCGTCGAGTACTGGACCTCGGTCGAAGGACAGGAGATCTTACGTGCCTCTTACAACGCCTAAGCTTTTACTTTTCTGTTACATAACAATAGAAAACGATATTAAATTCACAGTAACCATAATGTGCTAAAACTTAACTGTTAACAGGTCAAATTGACCTCTGAAAACGCTTTTTATGCAAGCACATTTTGTTAGCACCATTGATAAAATAAATACTTAATATGAAAATATTTGCATATCCATGTTATTCTTTTAACATAAGGACTATATTCTAAAATTATGCAATGGCTGGATTTATAAATTAATGACTAAATGTCAGACTGACATCAAAATTACTGTAAAAACTAAATTAGTATGCACCCTACGAATGTGTAGGGAATTAGGTATTGTGTCAAGACTGCTATTAATGAGAGGGTAGATAAACAAGAGTGTGAATGCATACAAAGTTTATTAAAAAACGGTTTGATTTATGTTTACGACAGATTAGATCCTTGGTGTTAATATTAATTATAGTCATAGAAAATTATGTTATGTTATAGATGAAATTGTTTATGTCCTTGTTTTAGATTTTTATGAGTTTATATCTTAAGGTTTAGTATAAATTTCTTTTTTTTCAGCCAAAGTTCGCATTCACGGCTTTATTTAAAAACATTTTGATAAAACCGTAATACATTGTTACACATAGAGGTATAAAGAACAATAAAAAATGTTAATAAGTAAAGCAGTTAATGGTATTTCACAATAAAAATGAGTCTGTTCTCTGTTAAGATAATTACAGATTACAATATGTAGTATTCTTCATCCCATTTTGGTATGGAAACTACACTGAATATAATACATTTTCGTTTAAATTCAAAATATTATGTATTTATAAGTGTACCTAGAGGTAATTTATTTATCTTTGTTTAAAATAAAGTGCCTTTTATGATATCGAAATCTATTATATTTTGATTAAAAACTTAAAATATACTATTCATATATTAAATAATTGAGTACCGACCAAATGAATGATTTCTAAAAAGATTCTATTAAGGATGTTTACTGACTAAAAAAAATATGATTCTCATTAGTCCGTCTGGTAGATTATCGAAAAATATTGGTACGTATTTTTTGTTTTATCAAATCAATAATAATTGACGATGATAAAACGCGTTAAAGATTTGAGTGGGAGGTGGTGACGTCACTGCTCGCTAAGAAATGTCATACTTACTATTGTCTTAGAATATGACGTCACACGAGTTTTCAAAGCACTGTATCGTCTTCATTATTTGTTTACGTGAAAAAAGAAAAAATATGTGTCCAATATTTTTTGGAAATCTATCTGACGGACTAATTAGATTTTTTTGTTAACATCCCTATTGGTGCATAATGACATCACATGAAATGAACGTTATGGCCACGTTGTTTGTTAACACACCCCAATTAGCTGCATAGTTTTTGAGGAAAGAGCCGATATTAGTAGTGATTATACATATATCAGATGGAACGCAAGCAGGTTATGTGCATGAGATGCGAGTAATGCTGCACTTTCACCACATAGTACAAACAATAATGGTATGGGAGGCGAATTTCGCAAATAGTATAAAAGTTGTTATTCGAGCACGATTAGATGTGTTAGTTGATAAAGTTTACTTTGGATTGAAATGTTAAATGTGCAAATACTTCGTGGTGAAAAGGGTATGGCGATAATGTTAATATTGTATCTGGATTTTTTGGTGAAATGTTGATTCAAATGAAGTAAAAATGTGTACATAATGGATTTAATTTTGACGGATTTAATGCTTTTTGTTGACTCCTTAGGCTGGCTTCACAGCTGTCCGGGAGACCCGTACGGGCTGTCAGTACGGGCGCCCGGAGCGGGAGCACATGTTAGGCGCTAGAACATCGTTTCACCCACGTTTCAGAGCACTACGGGCGTGACCCGTACGGCTCTTTCGCGCAACGGACAGCCCGTACGGGTCTCCCGGATAGCTGTGAAGCCAGCCTTAATGTTTAATGTTATAGGAAAGTATTCGACCACGTGTTATTTTATCGTAGTTTAAAAGTAACATATAGTTTGTGTTTGACCAGACTTGCTGGTTCACTAATGTGCATCATTTACAATATTCATTAACAGCAATTTAGTGTCGTTAGCAAATTGCTTGGAATATTTCGATATCCGTCACCGTTTTTTGCATTATGTTAAAATGCTGTGTTTGTGATGTCACCAATGTGTTGTCACGATAAATTTTAACTTATTGGTAAAATTGCTCTTTTGTAAGGTTCGTATATCGATGTATTATGTATACTATGACTTCATTTGCAAGTTCTTTGTAAAAAAACTGTAGGAATATTAAATAAAAAAACAACAAAAACGTTAGATAAATCCTTGAAAACTGCAATGTTAAATCTGTGTTTAATTTGGTTTTACCAAAATATATATTAACAAAAGCAGGATAGAAGCATAGTGACTTTAATTATATGTTTTCATAAAATAATAACTCTCGTTTCATTTGGACAGAACGTCTTTATTTTAAATAATTGTAACATCCTTATAAATAAGGTCATTTAAATTATGGGTTAAATAGTTTTAAGTCACAGAATTATGACACATCAGAGCATGTGAATAGTGTAATTATAATTATTATTAAGTACTGTAACATGTCTTTTATTTCTTACATTACATATTATTCTGTTTCGCTACACACATTATTCACATCTGTTTCACCCATACGGGGTGATTCTGATGATTCCCGGGAACTCGATTTTTAACTGCGAACAAGCTTTTTTTGGATTAATGCCCGCCAAGCTTACATACACACCGGAATCCCAATCTTTATGAAATGCACGAGATTTTCTCAGAGGAGGAACTGTGTGTGTCTGACACTGGCATGGCCACTATCAGGGATTTTACACACAAAACAAGCTTTTGAGATATGAATGTGGCCAAGCTGGAGTGATTCTTACACCAGACATAACCTTCATAACTTTTGAACCAGTGACCGACATATTCTCATATATTAAAATCCGTGATGGTGGCCCTGCCAGAGTCAGTGACACTATATTTGGCGACAATGTTTAGGAGAATACAGATCTTCGCTAGGTGCCCTAGCTTTGGAGATATATAAACATGGCCAAGCTGGGGTGGGTCTTCCCAGACTGGCCAACCTAGAAACGCTTGATAACTTTTGAACCAGTGACCGACAGCTAGCGACAATATTTGGGAGAAAACAGATTCTTCCCTAGGTGCCTAGCTTTTGAGATTCAAATTGGGCCAAGCTGGAGAGACGCTCTCCAGATCGGCCACCTAAAAAACCCTTATACATTTTGAACCAATGACCGATATATTCTGACATGTGGCGACTATTTTTTTGTTACCGAAATTAAAATCCCTCTTAAGGTGATCAAGTAAACTGTCCATAGAAATGAGTAATTCACCATTTGCGTTTCACATTTCATTCCATTGGGAATAAAAAAAATCATTAGACACCAGAAGCAGGTGAAATATAAAATATTATCTTCATACAATTTGTATCAATGCAGTTCGACTCAGCTCATAGCTAGCTAGTGTTTATTTGGATTGGTAGGTTCTCACAAATAAAAATAGATTCATTTTAGTTCAACTTAGTTTTATTACTTATCAGTTTATCATACTTTTTCTGCTACATTAGAAATTATAGGTTTGGGTCTAGATTTAAATAACAATTTCTTTTTGACAATAGCTTTCACTTTATAGCTTGTTTTGTCTTCTTCAACGACTTTTTCGATGACCGCCATCGGTTGTTCCAGTTTTTGTTCTTTGCCATTGAGGATGTGGTGGCCGAGAACTAAGACTGGGTGTTTGTTTCTATTGCTGTAATGCAGGTCGCCGACCACCGTAGCCTCTGTGATCCCTTCCTTTTTCGATTGAATGAGACCCTGGAGTTCAACTATCGCCCACTCTGGTACTCCGCCTTCGTTTTCAGTTTTACTGAAAAAGATAGAAAGTCTTCATGAAAGTTAGGTACAAAATCAGGAGCAGACAGGGAACTAAATAAAACAAAAAAGGAACGGTGTCAATGAAATTTATTGTCGTAGTCAAAGAGTGGCGTTATTAGAGCAAGGCATGAAGTTAAATGCTCTATTGCTCATGAAAAACTGCAATATTGAAATAATCTCTACTATCTAAAACAATGAGTTCTCGAATCGCCTCACTACGGTTCATAATGCAGTGATCAGCTCCCTAACGATCCGTAACGAGCAAGGACACTGGTGAATCGGTGACGTACAATGAGTGTAGCGGTGTTAGTATCGGAACTTCTTGAAGAGCGGATGTTTCTGCGCGTTGGCGTTGCGGCGATGCTCCAGGTACAGCGCGTCGTCCGCGCCCGCCAGCGACGACATCTGCCCCGGCCGCCGCGCCACGCCCGCGCCGCCCACGCCGCCCTCGCGCTCCTCCTCGCACTCTGTCTCCGATGCTGCTAGTACCTGCGTGTGGGGGAACATTCTTAAATATCTTTGAATTTGTGAAAGTGGGCTTGTTTGTCACGCCGTAATGGGGAACAGACTTCAATAAAAAATTACTTGGTACAGCACTTTTCGACGGTTTTTATTTTGATAGTTACAGTCACGAGCAATAATTTGTACCTATGTACCTCATTTTACTATTTTGGTAAACTTCAGACGCGTATTATATCTCGTAAAACAACGACTGTAACTTTGAGATAATGGATCATTCCCACTAGTTCTATCGTAGGACTGTGCAGTAGAACTGTGGGAATGATCCTGAGATATTACCTACTCTAAGATAATATGGGTTTCAAAATATTAACATCGTTACGAAACATGAAAATAAAATCAATGCAGTAGGTGAAAATTGCTTCCTAACGTTACTAAGTGAATGCATATTAGTGTTGCTGACAGTACACAAGCGAAGTAGTGGAAAAATCTAGTTTAAAAAAATTATATAATTATATAGAATAGAAGAGTTAGCGAGGCCTCCTCACAATCATATACATTTACCACTGTGCAGATGGTGTACTTTTTGAGTACACCATCTGCACAGTGGTACTACAAAGTGTCAATGGGATCGCAGTAAATTCTTTGTAAGTTGAAAATAGAGAATACATTTAGCGGAAAAGATTCGAACCTGTTGAAGCAGCATGCCCTGCTCCTCTCGTGTGCCGTAGAACATGTCCGGCTCCGTGTCCATTCCTTTTAGTTCTGTGATGACCTGGGCACAAACATTTCTAATTTAAACAAGTACTAATATGTCGCCTAATATTTCAACAAGTTCAGTGATGGCCCGGGGGTTAAGGCCTCGCCACTTCTGCACGGGTTCAAATCCGGATAAGTACCACAATCCGCCTTGAGCAAGGGTGGTCTTCTTCTTAACGTGTCGATGACAATATTTAAATTGAGTCAGGCCAAAATTTTGCCACGAGTTTGGCATTTTCAGTACCGACCATTAGCTCGAGCTCCTCCGCATCTTTTCTGATTAATTTCGTTGCGGGATCCAAGACAGTTAAATCGCTTCTCTGGGACTTCGTCGAGCTTCATTGTCTCGGCGCTTTTCTTGTGGTCGCCACTGTTGATTCTGGCTAACAGGAGTTACAGTGGTTTGGGAATAGTGTGGCGGGCTTATTATTCTTAACTAGTTATTAAGTACTCAAGATCGCGCGGAATCAATTCCAAGTAAGTGATTCCATACTTTTGCTCTCGAGTGTAGTTTTTAAGACCTTCATTTTTTTATTTCAATATTTCAATAAACAATATCAATGTACCTTGTAACTGTATCCCTGGTTGACAAGAAATCGTTGTCTCTTGCGACTGTACGCCATTTCGAGCGTGTCCTGTGACACCAGCGTGTAGAAGAATGCATTGTATTCCTCTGCTAACGCACCTTTTTTAGCTCTCAAGATACGACCTGCAAAAAATACCATTTACATGCGGTTAGCATTTTCTAGGATGTTTTTATTGGAAGAAAGGACTCAGTCTGGATATATTGCCTTTTTATTTTAAATTCAACACCTAGTTGTTTATTGGGATATAAAGTATCCTTTGTGATTCTCTGGTCTCGTGACTCCGTTGCTACATGAAAGAAGGATAAATCAAATAATGTTATTAGCATTCTTACCTAAACGTTGAGCTTCCTGTCGACGAGAACCGCCATGAGATGAAATTTGAATCAAAACGTTTGCTTCAGGCAAATCAAAACTGGTGTCGGCGACTTTACTGACAAATATCGTGTTCACTTTATGGTTAAACTTGAAGTTCTGCAATATCTGAATCCTTTCGCTCTGTGAGGTGGGCCCGTAGATGTATGGTTTGTTCATTTTGACTGCGTAGTGGCGAAGGGCGAATACGTTGTCGGAGAATACTATGGTTTTGTCGCCGCGTCGTTCGTGGTATTTCACGAGGAACTGACACGCGCGGAATTTTGATGGATTCATTACATAAAGCAACATTTTCTTGTTTATCCTGAAAATAAAAATTTAATTATAAACATCGATGTGGTTATTTATTTCGGGAAGTAATAATCCTTCAGCTATGGTGGCCAATTTCAAAGCCGTTTCGGCAGATTTATTTATTGCACACATTATTTTCCCTATTTTCTCACTCTCATAATTATTTCATAGAAAGACACATTCGCAGAGATATGTAATTAGCATGGTTGGTCAGTCAGTGCCAGTGCACATCGAAACAAAATAATAAATAGGGCATAAGTCTTCTCTCAAGAACTGGGACGACTTCTATATTTCGTTACAACTTTAGTAACATAAGCCCACTTATAATACCGACACTCAGGGTTGAAAAAAATCACGATTTTTAGAAAAAAATCACGATTTTTAGAAAAAAAAAAACAAAAAATCGGATTAAAGTGATTTAATCGGATTTATTTGATTTTAATCAGATTTTTTTTATTTTTTTAACTACCTGATCGTTTTCAGTATTAAAGTCAGTTATTTACTAAAAAAAACTAACATATTTTTTGTTAAATCCACATATTAGTTCTTTTATTAAAAAAACAAAGTAGCAAGCATATTTATTTGTTTATTAACAAAAATATTGAAATAAATTTATAAAAATGACATTAACGAAAATCAACAAACTATAATCTTCTAAAGGTAATTAAAGAAAACACTGCCATTTTGTAATATTTAACAAAAAATAATAATTAAAATAAAAAAGACAACATTTACAACATAGAACCATTAGTCGCAGTTACATATTTGTTTGAATTTAGTTCTTTCAGTATAATGGTAGGGCATATTAGCGATGCACACGTGTATGTGTGCGCCGTAGTTTATGTTGGGGCACAGATATTATAATACTTCGTACAGATACCCAATCCCATACAAAGAAATGACACCTCCCTAAGTCATCTTATTGCTCGTTTTATATTCTTTCCTCTATTATTTCAACAGATGGCAGCACCAGCGTCGCACTACAATTAGTGCTCTACAATTAGTACTCCTAGATGGCGTTGTAAAACTCCAGTCTGTGGCAACAGTCTGTGGCAATCCACAGACTGGAGTTTTACAACGCCATCTAGGAGTTCACGTTTCGTGTTATGTAGTTCCGGAACTTTCGGGTTCAGTAAAATGAGAAAAATATGTAATTATTTCGCTTAGAAATGTTAAAAGATGTGTTATATTTCTATAAACAGTATTAAATATGCTTTTTAATGGTTAAATTTAATTAAAATTATACAACAGTTACGATTATTGTATGTGGCAAATTGAGTAAAACGCCATCTATTGCAAACAGCTCTAGAGAAAATGATTTACAGATGGCTTACTTTTGACAACTTTATCAATCTATGGGTACGAATTGAAGTAAAAGTCCTCCTTTAACCTTTTTTGTTGAAATAACGTGATAAATGAGTGTAAATAGATAAATAAGCGTTAAACATGGAACTTTTGATTTTTGCAAATCTTATTTCGGCCGAAATCTACCGTATAACGCATTTAAGCGATTGTTAATTTCATTACTGCTACCTATGCTGCCATCTATTGTGTTTTTTTCAAGATTAATTATAATTTGTTCGAGTTGTGACCCCATGGTTGGGGGTAGTCCCTTGACACTTTTTGGCTGTTTTGGTTGCAGTAAAAAAGTACTGATTTAAATCATCGATTTTTATTAAAAAAACATTTGATTTTAATCGCGATTTAAATCACTGATTTTAATCAAATGATTTAAATCATATCATTCCTCGACACTTACTTCTGTATAAGATATTCCCTGTAGAACTCCGGCGTCATGGGACACCAGACCTCCGCGCACTGCACTCGCGCGATGTACCCGTTCGCTTGTAACTCCAGCCAGTTGGCTTCGTACAACTTCGGACCGATCAAGAAGTTCAGATCGGCGATCTTGTCGTCCTCTCGGAGTAGTGTCGCGGTTAAACCTATGGCAAAGAGGTGATGTAAGTCAGGGAGTGAATACGTTAGCTTTAGAAACTCTATTAGAGAAGACAAATGATTTATTTGCAGTAACTTGTAGGTACTGAGAAGTACTGTAAAGGGAATACAAATTGAAGGGGTCATGTCAGGTGTTTTACACACTTGTTCGGGTTAGCACATTCGATTCGGCAGTATTTAAATAATAACCAAGTCTGCCTCTCTCGCCTCGACTCTTTTAATTATACACATATTAAATTGAGTCAAATTGAGCTAAGTCGAGTGTCTTTTCTTTCAAAATCGTTTACTTATTCTATTTGATTGTGTTATTCAGAAGTGGCGATGGCGAATGATGACCTACCAGAATATTTAGGACGCCGAAACGACTAATATAAGTAACGCACCTAGCTTGGCATGCGAGTGCACAATAGTGAGCACTCGGCGGAACATCTTGGCGGGAATGGTGTGCACCTCGTCCAACACAACCAGTCCCCACTCCTGCGCCTGCAGCCACTTCATGGTCTAAGTATAAATAACGCACCTAGCTTGGCATGCGAGTGCACAATAGTGAGCACTCGGCGGAACATCTTGGCGGGAATGGTGTGCACCTCGTCCAACACAACCAGTCCCCACTCCTGCGCCTGCAGCCACTTCATGGTCTAAGTGTAAATAACGCACCTAGCTTGGCATGTGAGTGCACAATAGTGAGCACTCGGCGGAACATCTTGGCGGGAATGGTGTGCACCTCGTCCAACACAACCAGTCCCCACTCCTGCGCCTGCAGCCACTTCATGGTCTAAGTGTAAATAACGCACCTAGCTTGGCATGCGAGTGCACAATAGTGAGCACTCGGCGGAACATCTTGGCGGGAATGGTGTGCACCTCGTCCAACACAACCAGTCCCCACTCCTGCGCCTGCAGCCACTTCATGGTCTAAGTGTAAATAACGCACATAGCTTGGCATGCGAGTGCACAATAGTGAGCACTCGGCGGAACATCTTGGCGGGAATGGTGTGCACCTCGTCCAACACAACCAGTCCCCACTCCTGCGCCTGCAGCCACTTCATGGTCTAAGTGTAAATAACGCACCTAGCTTGGCATGCGAGTGCACAATAGTGAGCACTCGGCGGAACATCTTGGCGGGAATGGTGTGCACCTCGTCCAACACAACCAGTCCCCACTCCTGCGCCTGCAGCCACTTCATGGTCTAAGTATAAATAACGCACCTAGCTTGGCATGCGAGTGCACAATAGTGAGCACTCGGCGGAACATCTTGGCGGGAATGGTGTGCACCTCGTCCAACACAACCAGTCCCCACTCCTGCGCCTGCAGCCACTTCATGGTCTAAGTGTAAATAACGCACCTAGCTTGGCATGCGAGTGCACAATAGTGAGCACTCGGCGGAACATCTTGGCGGGAATGGTGTGCACCTCGTCCAACACAACCAGTCCCCACTCCTGCGCCTGCAGCCACTTCATGGTCTAAGTATAAATAACGCACCTAGCTTGGCATGCGAGTGCACAATAGTGAGCACTCGGCGGAACATCTTGGCGGGAATGGTGTGCACCTCGTCCAACACAACCAGTCCCCACTCCTGCGCCTGCAGCCACTTCATGGTCTAAGTATAAATAACGCACCTAGCTTGGCATGCGAGTGCACAATAGTGAGCACTCGGCGGAACATCTTGGCGGGAATGGTGTGCACCTCGTCCAACACAACCAGTCCCCACTCCTGCGCCTGCAGCCACTTCATGGTCTAAGTATAAATAACGCACCTAGCTTGGCATGCGAGTGCACAATAGTGAGCACTCGGCGGAACATCTTGGCGGGAATGGTGTGCACCTCGTCCAACACAACCAGTCCCCACTCCTGCGCCTGCAGCCACTTCATGGTCTAAGTGTAAATAACGCACCTAGCTTGGCATGCGAGTGCACAATAGTGAGCACTCGGCGGAACATCTTGGCGGGAATGGTGTGCACCTCGTCCAACACAACCAGTCCCCACTCCTGCGCCTGCAGCCACTTCATGGTCTAAGTGTAAATAACGCACCTAGCTTGGCATGCGAGTGCACAATAGTGAGCACTCGGCGGAACATCTTGGCGGGAATGGTGTGCACCTCGTCCAACACAACCAGTCCCCACTCCTGCGCCTGCAGCCACTTCATGGTCTAAGTGTAAATAACGCACCTAGCTTGGCATGCGAGTGCACAATAGTGAGCACTCGGCGGAACATCTTGGCGGGAATGGTGTGCACCTCGTCCAACACAACCAGTCCCCACTCCTGCGCCTGCAGCCACTTCATGGTCTGCTCCGCCTCCCACGAGCGACGCTGGCCGTGAGTGATCATAGAGTACGTCGTGACGAGGATACCTGCTCCCATCGGCTTGTCTTTAGCTTCTGATGTGAATCTAAAGACAAAAAGGCCATTATTTTTTTGCTGCTTTAAGGCCGACATTAAATCTTACGTATTTGGAGACAAGACTACGGTCTAAGGAGTCCGTCCTATCACACTAATATCAGTCCAGTGATCACAAACAGACCAAAATAACTCTCGTCGTCTCGAAAGACTAACGCACGAGCAAATCATCCTGGAAAAGTTTGACAAGGGGCTGATCAAAAACCTCTATGGCGGCATAATATGACGCCACTGAATGTGTGGACAGAGTCCTGCCTGTTTTCAATAGATTTTAATAAGACAAAATGGAATGTTTAAAATAGTAATGTACCTGCAGATCATGCTATCATCGGCGGTAGACCAGCACTTGAACTGCTGCTTCCACTGCTCCACGGACACCCCGGAGTTGCACAGCACCAGCGCGCGCTTGCGGACCGTGCACACGGCCGTCACGCCCACCAGCGACTTGCCCGCGCCGCAAGGGAGCACTATGACTCCCGAACTGTTGTAAAGTGTATTGCAATCATTCAAAAATCCATAATCTAATAGTAGTGTCCGACCGAACCTCCGCCTTTAGATACGGTCGCATTCTGTAAAAATCAGCTACGGCCAAATCTTCGGCTTAGGCCAAAATGCCGGTCGGGGCTGCGGGTTGTTCGAAAGAGATACCGCGGCCTCGTCACAAAGGGCTAAGAAGGAACATGGGTGGTTTTTAGTCAGTAGAAGTTTGACCCTCCCTACCGCTCTGCCCAGAGTGGGAAGTCATTTGATGACTTACACGCGTCCAAAAAAAAGGCCAAAATTTTTCGACATTTTGGCAGAACCTGAATGTCTCTAGCAACATTGAACGAACTGTTACTCATGTGAAAGAGCACTATGGATCGCATGAGGATAAGGGTACGTACGGGGCAACATAAAAGGGGTAACATTCGACATGTTATTATTTTTGACATGTGGCAAGGTAATTTTCCGGACTTTCGATCGAACACTAATAGTAAAGTTCAGTATAAAAATACGTCGTCAAATTATGCACTACCCTTCTTTACAGTCGGGTAAGAACAGTTTGTTTACGTACCGCGCTCGACCATTTCCGAACATCTTCCGAAGGCTCTTCTCCTGGTAGGGTCGCAGCACGGCAGTAGGCTTCAGATCTATGTTGATGTCAGGGTTGATAGTGTCGTTGCGGAAGTCATACTCCGCCAACAGCGGGTGTTCTAGCTCGATGCAACGCTTTTGTATTACCTATAAAGATTGGGGGATTTATTATGTGTGTTCTCATTACAGACTTGAGGTATGTTTACCCAAGTGACTAAAAGTAAATTAAATGCCTACTGCAACTCAATTGGAGTAGCAACATTTATGAATAGAACTTTCAATCTTTCAAATTTATACTTATTTGAATGGAGTTTTTGACCCAATCAAACATTTTAAGGATTTGATGATGTGTTGTGGCACTGGCGGGTTGTACGACTATGTTACTGTACAGCCACGAAACATCATGGTGTTAAGAACCTAGTCTTTTCGAAATCATATTTATGATGAAATAGGTCTCTGTAGTAATTTCATAAGTCATCATCTTCCTAACCTTTTCCCAACTTTGTTGGGATTAGCTTCCAGCTTAACTAACTGCAGCTTTATGAAAACTTTATGCACAACTAAAAATTGTACAAAAAGCCTATAATGCCCCAAACACTTTTACCTTTATGCCCTATGCCTTATGCTTACATTATTTATGGCTGTACTACCTCAATCTTTTCTGGATCCACTTCGAAAGCGACAGCAGTGTTAGCGGTGATGTCCGTAGCCTCGTCATCATCGTCCTCCTTGTCCAACTGCTGGTAGAACTGGCTGATGTCGTCCGGCACAGCGCCGTTAGCCGCCGGCGGCTTGTCACTAGTCTCGCCTGAGAACACATAATATTATTTGTAAGAAATATTTGTACTATAGAACTCTTTATCATATTCATTCTCCTGCGTTTTTCCTCCTGCATTTGGGGTCCCATACTTCTCTAAATCTGGTCCTTACCAGCCATATCATCCTTCACACATCCATACATCAATTATTTGGTCTTCCACTACTAAGCTATTTACATTCATACAAAATTTTCTCACGACATTTTCCTAGTTCCTCCGTATCACATGCCGATACCACGATAACCGTTTACTACACCACTTTTCGGCCGGCGCCACTTTTAGAGCTCCTATTACGTACTACAGAACTTCTTTTGTTTGGAAAAATCTCTCTCATCTCCACGAAAACGTAAATAACGCAAGAATGTTATTGAATAGGGTATTTCACCAAAAAAATCGAATTAGTCCGTCAGATGGATTTTCATAAAATAAAGGACACGTATTTTTTCTTTTTTCACGTAAACAAAAGATGAAGACGATACAGTGCTTCGAAAAGTCGTGACAAGTCGTGTGACGTCACAAGGTTAGTACTTTTTTACTCACAAAGTGATGTCAAAAGCCCCCACTCATGATCTTTGACACGTTTTATTTCCGTCAATTTTTGTTTATTTTAAAAACCAAAAAACACGTATCTAATATTTTTCGATAATCTAACAGACGGACTAATTAGATTTTTTGGGTGAAATACCCTATTGTTAAAATTGATGCATTTCCATTGCAAGTGTAAAGCACCTCTGTACTTAGTATCACACTAATATTTTATAGGCGAAAGTTCGTGAGTGGTGTATGTTTTGGTACACAGATAGTTTATAATCTGGATTAACACATAGGATAGTTTTTATCCCGATTTTATCTTCCCGTAGGATAATTGTCGAGTTGTAGCGGGCGAAGCTACTGGCAACATCTAGTAAAATATAATATAAATAAAATAAAATTCTTTATTTCAGCCCTAAACAGTCCTTAGGTAGTTAGTGTAAGTAACAGACTGTGCTTACATGCTATGTTAGTGTTGTTAGTACTTAATTCTATCTATATAAATAAAAGCGAAAGGTCACTCACTCATCACGACATCTCGAAAACCACTGGTCGTATAAAGATGAAATTTGGCAGGGAGATAGTTTATAGTTAGTAAACGTCCGCTAAGAACGGCTTTTGCGATAGGGCCGGATTAGGGAGGTCTTAGGGCCCTCGCAAGTTTGTATGAAAATCCTTCATTTTTTGTGCTAAAATCTTAATTTTTGGCAGAGACGTAGTTTATAGTTAGTAGACGTCTGTTATGAACGAATTTTGCTACAGGGCCGGATTAGGGTGGTTTAGGGGCCCACGCAAGTTTTTTTGAAAGTCCTTTATTTATTGTACTACATACTTGGATTTTAGCAGGAACGTAGTTTAAAGATAGTAGAGGTCCGCATAGAAAGTATTTTGCGACAGGGCCGGATTGCCGTGGTCTAAAGGCCCTTGCAAGTGTGTATGATAGTCCTTTATTTTTTGTGCTATAATCTTGATTTTTGGCAGAGACGTAGTTTATAGTTAGCAGACGTCTGGTAAGAACAGATTTTGCGACAGGGCCGGATTAGGGAGGTCTAAGGGTTATCGCAAGTTTAAGTCCTTCCTTTTTTTTCATTTTGGTGCTACAATATAGATTTTTGGCAGGAACGTAGTTTATAGATAGTAGACGACTGCTAAGAACAGGTTTTGCTACAGGGCCGGATTAGGGAGGTCTAAGGGCTCTCGCAAGTTTATATGAAATCCTTGGCTTTTTGTTTTTGTTGGTAGAGAGATAAAAATATAGTTAAGAGATGTCAGGTAGCAACAGATTTAACGACAGGGCATTTGGCTTTCGATTCGACATAGTACATCCAGAGGTAGTCCAGATTCCAGACCAGAGAGTTAAACTTTTCACGCGTACGAAGTCGCGGGCAACAGCTAGTTTAATATAATTCTATACCTAATTTAACCCAGTGTTTGGATGGGGCATTCCACTCTGCCAGCAATCATTTTCAGGATGCTGTTCTGAGTGCTAAGCAAACGTTGCAGTAGGGAAGCTGCTTTCTTACGCATGATGGCGTGAAAGCCGTCCTTACGCGCTTCAGCAAACATTCCCGACGCACTGCAACGTCGCGGCAACTCACCTGGTATAGTGAACTCACCTGGTTTAAGAGCAGCAGTTTTGTCAGGCAGTGCAGATGACAAGAAGTCGTCATCTCCGTCACGTCGCAGTCGGCACTGTTGGATTATTGGGTCACGCAGCAATTTCTGTAGCACCTCCACGTGCTTGCTCTCCACAAGATATCTACAGCAAACACACACTGATAATTCACATTTTATTGTATGTTTGATCATTTGTATAATGTTTGGTTGAAAAGACGTTGAATAATTATCATCAGTGTAAAGGCGCTGGTTCACGACCGGTTACGCCCTACGAACGTCCGGTCTCGTGAGCACACGCTCATAGATTGTCATATTATTCATCACATGTTTGCGTATATATCACTGTGTTGCTTAACTAAGAAAAAAGATCTTCACTCACCTATTGTGTTTGAGCACAAGCTTCACTTTGCCATATGACAGTGTACAAAGCTGTATGAACTCAATAATGCCGGCCGGTACTGCACACTTGCTGAGCCTCTGTAGGTACTCTATAATGTCATTAGTCTGTAAGCCCACAGACACAGCGGCATATAGACTGTATGCTGTCAGCTTGTACTCATGAATGTGTTGTGGCCTGAAAACAAAATGTTTTATTCTGAAGATTTCAACAAAAAAAAGAGAAAGAAAATGATATTTCAACATGAATTACATGCATGTTTAGCCAATATACATACTACTTGTAGTGTCCATAATTTACACATTTTGATAAAATACATACCGACACACAGGCTCAGATATAGCGATGAGAAAGTCGTGAGCATGTTTATACACAGGTGAAAATGCTTCCAAGAATATATGACCATTTGGAGCCACCCACAATGGGCGACTGGAATTGTCAGCCTTCAATGCCATTTGACTTCTAGAATGTGAAAATTTTCAAGATTAGTGATCACAACTCTCACATAGTAGTTGCTATACTTATAAATAAAATGGAATAGGAACTAATCAAAAAGTATAGGAGTGACACACAGCCTCAAGCATCTGCAGTCAGCTGTGGCCCTGTGGCTATGCTAACTTGGTGACTGTGTAATATTTTACCACAGTACAAGCTATTTCTGTTGTAACATTACCTAACCACTGCAGAGAAACAGAAGAGAAAGAAGAAGTTCTCTGTGAGAAGGAGTGAACTATAATCCATCATGTTGGCCCAGTGGGCATCACCCAATCCTTACTGGGCTACAGGGTATTTCTGTTAATAGTTTGTGGCACTATAAAACAAATACTCAAGGAATATAAGAATAGAAACAGTTTTAACCTATAATCTTTGGCACCAAATTCATCCTCAGGTACTTGATCATTTTTCTCGGCATCCTGCATAGCAGCCCCGGGAACATCAACATTCTCTGTGTTTTCATCATCTACTAGGTCTATGGTCATTTCTTCTTCCACTTTCTTTTTCTTGCCTGTTGAGAGCAATTTTCATATTATTCCTACTCAATGGATGAAAAAAAAAGCAAGTCCATACTTGTTGACATGAAAATCATTGTGCAATTTAAGTTTTCATCATTTTATGCTCTCTTTACTGACAAGTCTTTCTCCTAAGCTGTAATACATGAGAGAATATTGCCATCCATCAATACGCTAAGAAATTGATTTTTATAGGTTGTAGTTTATCTGTCTATCACAATAAAATTACAATGTAACATCAATGTAAACACATTGACAAATTATTAAAAATCGTAGCTCACCTGATCTATCACTTCCTGTCCTCGAATCATATTTTTTAAACTTCTTTGGAGGTCCCATACTGTGTTCTTAATTTATTTGAAGAAATTGAGATGTTTTTTTTTCCTTTGGTAGAAATTAGCACCCACACCTAAAATTAAGAATTTGTTGATGATACCTTTTCGTTATCTATTAATTATATTGTTGCTCAGAATATTGAATTCTTAAGTCTCAACAGTAAGGAAAATTAAACAACTTACCAATAATAACAAAAACACTACACAATTTAGTTTACTGTGGTAACTTTTTCTTTTACTATATATTGCACGGCAATAAATTAGTTGTCACATTCCAAACGATATCTGCTATTTTAAATCTAATAAAATAATTTCTTATTGATATTTTGGTTTCTCAGAGCTGCTGAATACGTTTACCACACAGCGTTTTATCAGATTTGTGATTGTGAATTTGTGACACGGGACACCATCCATTTACACAAACACAAACACACAGTCACACCGAGTCACACACTGACGTGATGTCACTGTTTTGACAGCAGTTGTCACCAATGGTGCCATAGATTAATAAAATTAGGTGTTGCCATATTGCTAAATTGATAATGAATATTGAAATTTGAAAATGTGTATTCCTAGCCTAGGACCCAGGCGCAGACGATGAACATTTCTCATAATTTCTCTCCACTCCACAGCAATTTAATTCCTGTCATTGGTGTTTGTTTTTTCACCCATTGCTTGCTGACCGACGAACACCGGATAGACGTCCTCAGACTAGGTAGAGCTAAGATTCTCGCGAGGTAGCTGATAGCTGGATTAGTGTTATGAATCAAGATGACTGGCGTGCGAAAGAAGAGGTTTCTGTCCAATTTACTGCTGCAAGCAGATAATAATGAAATGCTAGTTGGGGAAGTGTGATCTACCATGATCCTGCCGAATTCTTGATATATTGTGATGCCAGTAATTTATTTATTTATTTATTTATTTATTAAAATCTCCCTTACAACTATCATTACAGGTGTACACCTAATGCGATAGCGCGGTCTTAAAACTACCTTATTTAGTATGAAAAAAAAAAAACAATCTTACTATTATACCTACAATTACCAATAATATAATACAATACATAATTCTAGATTTTAATTGGGGCATACTTCTCTTCATGTTGTCAGACATGAACTGATGATGGTAAAAATGCATGATTTAAGATTTGAACAATACAAATAAGTCTTGAAAACAAGTCACGTTTGTTTTTGTTTACAAATTGTTTAATTTTTAAGGTTATAAACTTTATTGAGTACCAACCAGTCAATGTATATTTGCATGATCCTGATACGCTGTATTTTCAATTGAGCTTCAAATAAAATTGGAACACACTCCTTGTAGACTTTAATCTCGGACAAATTCTCCTTTAATATATTTTTTTTGCTGATATACGCCGACGATCGATGTTGTTTATTTTGAGTTTGACACTCACTGGCAGTCTGGCACTGCTCGCTCACCGGCGCTCACCACCACAACCACAGAACATACATACCCCTAAAGGGGCTGCTCACTGACATTCACATTACCGAGTACAGACCATTGAGATAGGATCCTATGGAGACGCCGCGATGTTCTATTTATACACTTGCTTATACAAAAATGAGTGAAATAGGACACAGAATGTAAAATATAGTTTTGGTTCGTTCTTTCTAATGCAGTAATCGCATTTGATGAAAGAGACAACAATATTTCAGTTGTTTCTCACAATGGCAACATTTGGTTATGCGAGTCACAGAATAGTAGGTAGGGTGCCGTTTTCGACATATTGTGATACAAGATGGCGACGAGTTTCGTGGTAGTTGTGCTGTCAAATAGTTGTTTACTTTTTGTTAAATTGCGATTTGTGAGAAAATTACGACGAGATTATCTCTTAAACTGCGTGTATATGTTAGGAAACAGCAATTCAATATGCCTGCGTGTTGTATTGTGAAGTGTGGTGCAAGAAGGACTGAAAATCAACCTCAATTGACTTTGCATAGGTTAGTAGTCGTTTTCATGCAATAGTATCTAGGAGTAATACATTTTCGATGAAAAAATGCTAAGTGATCATTAATTTATTGCTAAAGTGTTAATAATTGGGTTTATTTCCGTCCCAGAGACCTTTTTGTTATTTCATCATTTGATTCGTTTGTTTACAAACATGGATAGTGTTGTACCGTTGCGTAATAGTTTCCGATACTAGTTCCTTCGCTGCGCTGAAACGATATCTGTTCGAGTGACCGTGCCAGGTCCGGTCAGGGCGCGGGACCGCCCTGAGGATTATCGAAAGAGATAACGCGGCCTTGGCACAAGAGCGAAGAAGGAACATGGGTGGTTTTTAGTCAGTAGAATAATAGGGTTTGACAAACCCTATTATTGCACTACAATTTTATTGGTGATCCATCTCTTATTTTACACATTATTATATTAACATTAATTTGATCATTCATATCTTTGAACACTTTTTGTTTATCTGAGAACGAAAATATTTCGTGGCGATAGATCTATTTACTATGTGATACAACTTGGTAACGAATACAAATTTTGGCGACAAGAAACAAAGTCCCCTTTTATTTTACTCCGCCAGTCAGTATGTTAATCATAATAGAAACAATCTTCTTACTATTAGAAGATTTGTTCTTCACTAGGATCTTATTAGTTTGCGATTTAATTCGTAGTTGAGTTTTAGTTACATTCTAATTTAATGTTGGTTTGTTATAGTAAATAACAAAGACTTAACCGCGACAACTGTTTGACCGCAATCTAAACGTATACAGGGTGTAAATTAACCCATAACACAGCCGTCAACCAAGCAAGGGTGGTACTTAGTTTGATGTACAGAAACATCAAACTAAGTACCCCCCTACGCAATTTTTTTGCTGGGAAACGATTTTTTATTGGGGTCAAATATCATATTTTACTGTAAAACTCAATGTAGCAACACATTGGGCTAGTGGATGCTATGAATAGTAAACGGGTGATGGAGGTAATTTAAGTAAAGTTATAACCTGAAAAACTAGTATTTACAAAAACAACTGTGAAATATTTGGAACTTTGACCAATATCTCCGTAACTAAGGGGTTCCTAGGTATGGTCTAGAGCAAAAAAAATATCGCAGTGGTGGGGAGAACAAGTGTTCAGTAGTTTAGGCGCTATGCTGGAACATACAAACATAATACATACACTGCCAAAATCATTACCCTTCCTTTTGGCTTTTCCGTAGTCGGGTAAAAAGTATTCTTTATTTATTGTATTCAGAAAAACCACTTTGAATAAATTTTATTCTCAGGTATCCGATACCTGAGAATTTTTTTTATTCAAAGTGGTTGTAGGTAAGTAAATTTACTCACATTTTTCTGTTACAACTTTACAACGGACTGTTCATTTTAATTCAACCGTGATATCTAATAATACTCGTAATACTAGTATCGATACTCGTTACAGTAGTACTATGTTTCATGATTGCCACAACCCTAGCATTGGCAGCCATTTTATGCTCCGTAGGTATGCACCTTTTTTCTGTAGGTATTTCCAGTCCATACTTTTTATTAGTCATTGGTACCGACAACCACTGAGTATTTTTATTTTTTAACCGACTTCAAAAAAGGAGGAGGTTATATGTTCGTGTGTATGTATATATTTTTTTTTTATATATGTTACCTGATTTCTCCCCCATTTGTGGACCGATTCTCAAAATTCTTTTTTTATTTGAAAGAGTATACTCCTGAGGTGGTCCCATTTTAATTTGGTGAAGATCTGGTGCTAATCTTCATCATTTCAGCCAAAAGACGTCCACTGCTGGACATATAATGCCTCCCCCAGGTGTCGCCACATTGATCGGTCCCGTGCGTCTCTCATCCAGCGGGTCCCCGCAACCTTGACCAGGTCGTCGAGGCCTTCCAACGCAACGTCTTCCGGTTCGCGGTCGCCATTCCAGAACTTTTCGGCCCCATCGGCCATCCGTTCTGCGAGCAACGTGCCCTGCCCATTGCCACTTAAGTCTGGCGATTCTTCGGGCTACGTCGGTAACCTTGGTTCTCAAGCGGATGTCCTCGTTTCTGATTCGATCACGCAAGGAAACTCCAAGCATAGCCCTCTCCATTGCCCTTTGGGTGACTTTGAGCTTTCTGATAAGGCCCATTGTGAGCGACCACGTTTCTGTCCCGTATGTAATCACTGGCAACACACACTGGTCATAGACTTTCGTCTTGAGACACTGTGGTAAGTTGGACGAGAACTCGAGAAGATACCGCGCAGCTGAACGCTGCCCAGCCGAGTCGGATTCGACGATTGACCTCTTTCTCGAAGTTCCAACTACCCAACCCAACCTACCCAACATCTAATCACCCATTAATAATCTACCCAACTGGACCGTTTGTCCCAACTTCGAGTGTAGTGTTGATAGGAGTGGGTGTTACATATTATGAACATTCAACATAACCTTGGTTTTGTCCATGCACATGTTCATTTTAAGACCCACTCTTTCGGAAGCTCTACTGAGGTCATCGAGCATTGTACTGAGGTCTTCCATGGTCTCAGCCATGACCACTATGTCGTCGGCAAAACGAAGGTGAGTGATGTACTCGCTGTTAACGTTGATGCCAAGTCCTCTCCAATCCAGAACCTTGAAAACATCCTCCAGTGCAGCGGTGAACAGTTTCGGAGATATGACGTCTCCCTGTCTCACACCGCGCTGCAGAAGGATAGGTTTCGAGGTCTGGTCCTGAAGCCGGACTGACATATGGTGGCATTTTTGTACAAACACTTCAACACCTCGATGTACCGGTAGTCGATTTGGCACCGTTGGAGAGACTGCAATACACTGCTGATCTTCGGAGATATACAATGGAACTCTTCAAAAATAGACGGCAAATCTGTCGTAATTGCTGGAATCGCTTGGATTTTTATTGAATATACATTATCATGAAGTAACATCACGCCTGTATGCTCTGAGGGGGTATGCAGATGTGTACAATACACATTTTTTTAGTTGATATTAGATCAAATCGACCAATCAGTCTGTGTGGTTCAGTGTTACCAAAATTCTGCAAATCATGGAATAATTACGTACTATTTATGCTCGCAGAAAGTACTTATCCCCTTAGGCCTTAGACGATGGAGTGTTATTATTTTCTATTGACGTAACATAAGACTTGACTGAATTTCGTAATTTGCATTTCTTCAAACTTCTTACTGCACTACTTACTAAAGCAGTAGAGTTGACCGGAGTTGATATTAAAATTTGTAGGTGTAGTTGTAGGAAGGCTTAGGTCTCTCTTTACGTAACCTGTTTGTCGCTTATCGTTCAGGTGTTTTTCGAAAGACATCGAGATACAAGTACTAACGTACCTACTAGAGAAGACACCGTAAATTCCTACTTTGTCCCGTTCAACTGCGCCCAGATAGCAAGCTAGCTTGCCGCAAATTTGATTTTTGTTTGAATTTAAACTGTCACCTCAATTATGAAAAGATAAACTTACAACAATGTTGGTGCAAACTTGTTAATTTAAAGGTAATATTTCAAATTTGTGGTAATGTTGCAGCAATCTTGCATTTTGCGCTGTATTTCAAAGATGAATTAGCAAGTTTGTTTTTAAGTTGGTACAAACTTGCTTCGTTTTTTACAAGTTGACATACGCATGCTTGACATAACGAACGTCATTTTGATAATAATTTGATTGCTGCCTGGGGTGTTGTGCGGCGTGCTAGATTCATACCACATTTTTAAAGTGATTGCTTAGGAAAACATTACCGCGGATTCCAGAATCAACAATATTGTGTTTAAGTGCTAGTATTACATGAGTGTTCATGCTATTAATATGCGATGTGGACTTACGACACTACATGACGCGCTGTGGAATTAAGGTTTGTTTATTTAGATTATTTATACTTAGAAGAACAGAACACATTTTATGTAACTACTATCCAACCTCATCGACGACCAAATAGTGTCTAGATGCTTAACGTAGGTATTTGTAAAGTACAGTAACCTCTAAAATTGACAATTTTATATATTTTCTTGCTCTTGCCAATAATTGTATAAGGGTTCTAGTGGTAAATCTAGTTTTCTGATTGACACTACTATTCTCATAGCCTGGATATCCATATTATAACTGTTATCGAAGAGACACAATAGTTAAACAATTGTCAAATCTCCTGGAGATATAGTTATCTAGTAGGGTACTTAAATATGGAAAAAAACAAAGTGGGCATGGTAAAAAGTTCAGTCACTTTAATCCAGTCAACGAGGATATTTTTTTGTATGAATTCCTGTCAGTGAAACTGCAGGGTGCAATTGTCAAGTTTAAAGAATACAGAACAAATAAACCATAAGTATTTTTTGTATTCTATAGATATTGTGTTTACTGCACCTATGTAATTCAATAGAGCAGTTTTATATTGATAGAAGATCATACATCATACTTCAACCTCTTTATTGACTGGACTATCACCGAGACAAAGTTTTGTGGTTGAGAGTGGATATTGCAATAGTATGACATGGTAGTGGTTTATATTTTTTTTTAAATTGTAAACTGTACTCTATTAAAGGAACTTGGCCAACATGTCTCGAAAACCTTTTTTGCTAATGTCCAGGCAAGGACAGTTAAAAAGAATTAAAAGGGAATTGACACATATTAATAACACTACCGATGTTACAACAGATGGTAACCACTCTGAAAAGGAAATTCCATGTTCTTACCAAGAAACAGTACAGCCAGCTGAATCAAATGATACAATTGTAACTAATTTAAGACATTGGGCTCTCAAATACCAAGTCTCTCATGTTGCCATTACTGCATTGCTGAGTATTTTAAGTAATCATAGCTGTTTTGACTTGCCAGCAGATGCTAGATAATAATAATAATAAATAATAATAATAATCTCCAAATCGGTCCAGTCGTTCTCGAGGTTTAGCGAGACTAACGAACAGCAATTCATTTTTATATATAAGAAGACGAAGAAGATAATAATTCCGTCCCGCAGCTTTGCCCACGTTTAGTGGTTCTCCTATGGGAATGAGTTTCATAGAAAACATCCAGACTCAACACAAACATTTGAAATTTTGAGAATATAGTCTTGTTTATTTGTTTCAGAGCAGAGAGACAAAAAAAGGACTCCTCACCCGGCCCCAGCGACAAATGACTATGAGGGAACAGATGAAGATACACACATACATACATAGCCAGTCAAAATCATAACCCTCCTTTGTCTTTGCCGTAGTCGGTTAATAAATGTTAAAAATTTGCTGGTCAGTTAGATGGAGTTGGAGTTTTTCGACGCCCTTTTGTAGTTATTTTGTTTTTAGGTTACTTTAGTTTATATATTTAGTATAGTCTTTTATTACAATAAATAATTAATGTTAAAATAAATTATTCTTTTTTATTTTACCTATTGGTTTTTTTTCCTCATAATTAACTATAATGACTGGTAGGGGAGACCGGGGACAATTGAAACAATTTGACTTAAATCGTGTGCAGTGAAGTATCTATAGTACCTACATCCCTCGAATTTATATAGTTGAAAGGGTCGTTATCTAGTTCCTAAATTAAACATAATCTATAACTCTATTTTGAATAGTTAACCTACAATCACACATTAAAGAAGACCGGGCACAGTGGTTCTATTGACCCCACCCCAAGGACGGTTGAAACGGTAAGTAGGGATAATTGAAACACTGAAATATTTCAGGAACTACTGAAGGTTTTTAGTCAATCTTAAAAATTTAACTTACTACTAAATTATTTATTGAGATCGTGACAAGTGTGTCACCGTAAAGTTAATATTTTGAAAATTATAAAAGCAAAAACATCTTTAATATAAACAACGTAAAATATCTCTTATTCTAATAATTTTCGAGCTTTAATTTGTGCTAATGAATACTATTTCACATCATTGAAAGACTTGTTACCCTATTTTGCTGTAATTGCACTTACATGGGGGATAAAAAAAGATAATCCAGTCTCATACAAAACAGCTTGTTTCAATCGTAAAAATGTTTCAATCATAACAATGTTTCAATCATAAAAATGTTTCAATCATAACAATGGTTTATTGACGGTCTGCTTCAAGTCCTGCGGTAGACTGTTGGGTGTTGTAGTGTAGTCAGGGCTGGGCAAAATACATGCTTTGCTTTAATTGAAATACAAATTACAAAATACAGTATCGCAAGTAATTGAAATCTTTAAGTAAGGTATTTGAATAAAATACAAAATACAGTATTTTTTTAGCTATTTTTAACTGAAATACAAAATACATAATTACAAAAACTTTTTCAAAAAAAATTAATCGCTTTCAAAAACCACCACAAAAAAGTGGACAGACGAGGGGATAAATGTATTTTAATGTTAAAATGTGTTTTGAAGCCTCAAGTATTTGAAATACTAATTACAAAATACTTCGTCGTCAGGTATTTGAAATACGAAAAACAAATTTCATTTTAAGGAAGTAATTGAAATACAAATACAAAATACGTATTTGTATTTCAATTACTTACGTATTTTAATTACAAGTAAGTAATTCAAATACTGCCCAACCCTGGTTGTAGTGTCATCGGGCTGGTAAGGTCACTGTTCCGACACATGTATGACCATGGAATTTGGCTGTGGAGTCCCTAAGTACTTAGGAGAAGATGGGACAGCGGCTTCAAATCCTGCGGCAGACTCATTTTAGAAAACACAACCATCTTCTGTGCAGTCGGATAAAAATGCGAAATATGCGGGGACGTTTGAAACGTTTCAAACGTCCACAGTCACGTCGTTTCAAACGTACCCATGTCACATCTTCTACTTTAACACTCAATATTTTGTAATATATTGACTTAAATAATAATTAACAGTAATAAAAACTAACTTAAATAGACAAACAATACTCTCAAATAAGAAAAACTGACAAACTACAAGATTAAAATAGGTAAAAACCAAAAAAATAAAAATGGTGAGAACTTACTTTTTGGCGTGAAATTCGTCGAGGCGTCCTGTGTGCGACTACATTGCTCGCTCGCTCGAGCCGTGCTAAACACAAAACCGAATATGGCCGACGATGCAACGAACGCCGCATCACACGCGTAGGTATCATGGTTTCCGAGAAATTGAAGTTGTTGCAATCATGACCTGTTTCAATTGTCCCCGGTCTACCCTATACACTTTGATTAGTGCAAGTGCGAAGTTCATACATTTGCTACTAAGCTTTGATAGTGCAAGTGCGAAGTTCATACATTCGCTACTAAGCGCTTAGTAGGAAATGTATGAACTTCGCCCTTGCACTAATCAAAGTGTATACCAGCCAAAATAAGCAATTTTGTTGTGTGAGCATTGCATTTAATTTGTAAAAACAACTTTGCATAAACTTTACAAAAACAAACAACATGCAAGCTTGTTGCTTGGAAACTAGAAAGTTTGATTCATACTTGCTACAAGTGTATTCACTTGCCATAGCAAGGTTGCCACACCTCAGCATTGCATTTAATTTGTAAAAACAACTTTGCATAAACTTTACAAATACAAACTACATGCAAGCTTGTTGCTTGGAAACTAGAAAGTTTGATTCATACTTGCTACAAGTGTATTCACTTGCCATAGCAAGGTTGCCACACCTCAGCATTGCATTTAATTTGTAAAAACAACTTTGCATAAACTTTACAAAAACAAACAACATGCAAGCTTGTTGCTTGGAAACTAGAAAGTTTGATTCATACTTGCTACAAGTGTATTCACTTGCCATAGCAAGGTTGACACAAACCTTCACTTTTGATACATCAAACTTGTTGCATGTCAGATACAAGTTTAAATTGCTGGCGATCGCGCCGCACCGTCGCGCGTCGCCGAAGAAAACGCGTAAGTGCCGTGATTTACATGGCGCTTAAGACCGGAAACTGAACTAATTTACTACTTTTCTTTAACTTGTGGTAAATAAGTTACGGTTTAGTTAGACGAATTGTTATTATTTTAGCGCTGCAGCGAACAAAAGATTCAAATTACGAAATAGGACAATTCAGTTATTTGACGTAGCTTCTCTAGTACGTTAGTACTTATATCTCGATGTCGAAAGATTATATATTTTCAGTAAATAGTAGAGAGCCAAGACGAGCTATGCAGAGCGAGCCTTTCCCAAGCATTTGGATCAATAGCGAAAGCGTTAAGATGCCTCTTGAGCACATAATAGCGGGGATGTTGACCGCCATGCTTTCGTTTTCCCTCTGACATCTCCGAGTAGAAAACCACTTTGGGCAAAACGGTAACGCTTCATGCGAAAGACGTGCCGTTTCTATTGCCAGACCGAATTTGCTCTGTGACCGGGTATTTAAAAGCAAATTCGGTCTGGCCAGCCATTTAAGGGCACACGCTAGGAAATAGCTTGTAAGGGTCGCCGGTACCGAAATCGGTAAGGAGGACTATATATATATTTTCATTACTCATACTCTGAAAGTAGGTCAGAACATGCCTGCAGAGCGGGTTGAAAGCACTACTAAACTACTTTTCAGCCCTAGGGAGAATCGCTTTCTACTGTCACCTGTCAAATTATTTGTTGTAATTGGGAGCAAAACCTTTTGCCATCAATCAATGTAATTAGGAGCAAGCCTATTATATTGCCACCAACCGATGTGATTAGGAGCAAGCCTATTACCATCAACAAATGTAATTAGGAGCAAGCCTATTACCATCAACTGATGTAATTGGGACCAAGCCTATTGCCATCAAACAATGTAATTAGGAGCAAGCCTATTGCCATCAACTGATGTAATTGGGGGCAAGCCTATTGCCATCAACCGATGTAATTAGGAGCAAGCCTATTGCCATCGACCGATGTAATTAAGAGCAAGCCTATTGCCATCAACTGATGTAATTGGGGGCAAGCCTATTGCCATCAACCAATCTAATTAGGAGCAAGCCTATTGCCATCAACCGATGTAATTAAGTGCAAGTCTATTGCTATCAACCAAGCTAATTAGGAGCAAGCCTATTGCCATCAACCGATATGATTAGGAGCAAGCCTATTGTCATACACCGATTTGGGTAATTAGGAGCAAGCCTATTGCCATCAACCAATGTAATTAGGAGCAAGCCTATTGCCATCAACTAATCTAATTAGAATCAAGCCTATTGCCATTAACTAATCAAATTAGGAGCAAGCCTATTGCCATCAACCGATGTAATTGGGAGCAAAGTCTATTCACCGATTTAGGTAATTGGGGGCAAGCCTATTCCCATCAACTTTCCTTGTATTCGTAATGAAAAGCACAGTGTTTACCTCGGGTTAAAGACTTATTTAGTCCCTCTAACTATGTATTAGCGCCCTCGCTGCGCTCAGGCGACAAACCCCGACTCGGGACTGAATAAGTTCCTTTCACCCCTAAGTAGGTAACAAACTTACTTACTTATAAACAGACAATGCCGCACAAAACGTTTAGGCAAAATTGAGTTTTTTAAATCAGGGAGACCTAAAATAACATCACGCCTATAATCTTTGAAGGGCAGAGATGTACTTAATAGCACACCCACATTTCGCCTGTAAATTAAAGTCCCATATGCGAGCCTATTTCCAACAACCCGGCCCAAATCTAGCTTTCGCTGCTGCTACTGAAAAGTCCCTGATGGAACAACCCAATAATACTTCTCGGACACGCCGGGAGTAAAAAAAAACGCTAAGTATTTGTCCAGTATGATTTTTAAATGAGTGCGTAAATTCAGAGAAGTTAGGGTGTGGCGAGAGGCGTTTATAGTCGTCAGCTATATATTTAGCAGCACTAGAGTTAACTTTTCGTAGTATCAAATCGGAGGCCTATGTCCAGCAGTGGACGTCTTTTGGCTGAAATGATGATGATGAATGATGAGTATCAAATCTGTTACTCGGCTTCGGATTTGTGAATCTAGGTCTCTAATAAATAACTAATTTACTTTTGACCTTTTATACAGAAATATGCATTAATTTATCGACTTACTACGATAGTTCTTTGAGAATTACTTCGGAACATAAAATGCTTTAGCGAGCGAGATGAGCTCGAAGAGGCATTCCACTAGATAAAAGTTAGTTTATCATGAAAGTAAGTATCATAATAAAGTACCAACTCTTTTTTAAACATATTTTCTTGAGTTAACTACTTCTATTTCTGTATCCGACTGAAAACCTGTGACTGAACACGTCGTGCTGGGTGCTTGTGTAACGACGGGGTAGATCATATGCAGCGATCGTTACACGGTAAAATCACTAATTTGCTATAGTTGCTGCCAGATATGATGTCAATAGCGGTCATTGCCCTTTCCCTAATCTCTTCGAACCAAAACAAATGAACCATGTATCGTTTTTCATTAGAAAATATGTTAAGGATCACGCGATAGATGACGATTCAAGACATGAACAGGATTATTTTTGGATTTCAAAGTTAACAACTTTAATAAATGGTCACTGACTGCTATTGACAATATACCTGGCAGCAACTAAAAAACATTTTTACCTGCTGTTTCGGTGGGTTTTGTACAACACGTCAACTCATACTAGTTAGTAGAATACAGGATGGGATAGGTTGCCTACTTTTAGTCTCTTTTTTGCGCGTTGGTGTAGCCAACCAGGTAGAGAGGTTTAATTAGTAGTAACGATACCGACCTGCACATCTTCGGTGGTTAGCTCCGCGGCTCCGCCACTAACTTTGATGATGGCCAATTAAATCAATATTTAATTTATGGAATTTGGAAATAAAATTCGTTGTTCATTATTGGTAGGTCATAATTTAATGCAGTTTTCTTTTATTATTAAACATTTGCTTCTGCTTTTACTTATTAATATGACAAATGGAATATTGTTTGATATCTAGATTAAATATCTATTCTGTGAGACTATTTAAACAACTTTTATATTTCCATCAGCATTTTGTACAACAATTGCTAAAATAGCATTTTCGACACTAATTATAATTTTAAGGCAACAAAAAGACATGGCGGGATATAATAAAATGATAAGCTGCTCTAAGTATTAGAATACTTGTGACCGTAAAATAAAAAACAAAAATATAGAAATAAGAAAGTGAATTTCTATACTTTTGTCCTGTTATGCAGAATACTGTACAACTCGATCATAGGGAAGATGTTCAATTCGTTTCTCTCATAGCACTACAGCGCTGAGGAAACGCAATAGAGAGATTCATTTCATGCACATTGTACGCTTCAATGTCATCATGTTTGCGTGATGAACAGAACCCTCTATTTTAAGGTGTAGGCCACAACAATAGTTTCTTATATATTTATATTTAAGTATATACAAATAGTTTTAAATAAATACTAAATTGTCTTTCAATGAACTATTTATCAATCGCCATATTTAAACATCGAAGACAAACAATAAATATACAAAACAAATCAGTTTTAAGTAATTATAATTACTTATTTCTTTTAATATTTTGAACATTACATTATGTTTCAGTCCGTAAAAATGGCCGCGTGTAGCACTCCAATGCTGTCAATGTAATAGATTCAATAAAATGCGCAAACTTTTGTGCCATTTTACTAACGATACAGACAAAGGATTTTTTCGCTTCATGTAACACACAACGCACAACGCAGTAACGCACAGGCGCACACGTCCACACTCGCGATAATAATGCACTACACTATCTCTTACGTAACAACAACGTAGGTACTTATTTTATAGGTATATGGAAATAGGGCACGTTTCAATTTACTTCCTTTGTTTGTATTGTGCTGCATACAATTCCAGACAACGTTATAAATACGAACATCATCAAGCTTTCATAAATAAGTTACACAACATTTTTGGGATAGAATCAAACTACATGTGGTAGCGACTAGAATTTAACATCTAAATTAATATAATATCTTTAAGTGTTCCTCATCGTATAAAGAAGCTTGTGAAAATTGCTATATTTATAACAGTTAAAAGTTACTTAAATTGCGCCATTTTATTGTAAAATACTTAGCGTCCAGCATTGTTGCTAACTAACGGCAAGTGTTAGGCTTAAGACCCGTAATTGTATTAAAAATCAAAACACTTTTTGACATTATTATTATGTACAGGAAAAATACAAGTGTTCACTGCAAACTATCGATTTAAGTATGGATGATGAGGCGAGCGTCCATTACTATGCAATGGACTAAGACAAACGGTGTTTCTCTCTGCATGTGTGCGTAATACAATGGTAATGACAGAACACCATTTAACTTCATCTGTTGATGATATCATGGATAGTAAACAAGTTAATGACTGTCGTGACACTTTAATAACGACCGGCAAAACATATTCTGCACACAGCGGTGACCAAGTAGCACTAACGTGTCGTACAAACATCAGGTAGCGACTTGTGGTCACCGCGTGCCGTGCGGGACATGTACTGCCGACCGATTAATATAAATAATAAACAGCTAATTTATAACTAATTCATTTAATATTTTTCTTTTATGTCTATTTTCTAATGAGATTTCTATTCATCTGCATTTTAAATATCAGTCACTAATCGATTGTCAATTATTGTCAGCATGACTAGGTATCGCCAGGCGACGCGGCGCACTCTCGCCCACACAGGTGACACAGACAGTCGTGGTGCTGGATACAGACATACAAGGACTACAGGTAGACAGGTGGAAGCAACTAGTACAGTAAGTATTATCGAGAATATTTCAACATAAATATGGAATGTAGCAAACACTCAATTGAAAAGACCCCCGGGTTCTGGCGTTCGGCCATAATTAATCTAATGATATTAAATTAGAGACAATATTTACAATAAAATAGTAACTATGCAACGTAAATTAATATTCCTTGCGTTTACTGTACTGATATGCATCCTTTACATACAATTATAAATAAATATAAAAGTTGTTTAAACACAGATTTATAGCTGCTGGATAGAAATTAAACTTTAAAATAGGTCACTTAAACATGAAACTGTACACTGCAAGACATCAGCTCATCGTCGACGGGCCCCCGGCTAATACACGATATTATCGAGGGCGGCCGTCGAAAGATTCATTAAATATTATAATATACCTTTAATCGTTTCTATCTGAATCAATTTCACCTAAGACAACATACTTCAACGTAGACTTTATAACGTTATATCTTTTTACTTTATCTCAGTCTTAGTTTTCGCGAAACTCTTAGACGGCGCTCGGAACACGGGCTCGCCCGGCGGAGCGGCCCGAGCGACCCGGTGGAGCGACCCGAGCGACCCGGCGGAGCGGCCCGAGCGGCCCGACGCGCGGCGGGCGCGGCCGCGCTCCCGAATAAATAAATACCAAGTCTATAATACTCCGGGACGCGCTCGGCCGACCGTCCCGATAATGGAATGTAAGCGTGATATGTGTGCGCGGCGCGTCACGCGTCGGGCGGCGGGCCGGCGCGCGGCACCATGACGCACGGCGTGACGCACGGCGCGACGCACGCGGGCACGCACGGCGTGACGCACGACGCGCACGGCACGGGCCCGGGCGGCGCGGCGCGGGCTCCCATGCGCACCCACCAGCGCGTGGCCTTCTGCAGCAGCCCGTCCTTCTTGCGCCGCGCCGCGCCCGCGTCCGCGCCGCCCGCCCACTCCGGCACGTCGCTCACGCACTTGTTCGGTGGAGGCTGGAAGCTGCTTCTCGTCAGCTCGGCTTGCTGAAAAGTCAAAGGTCAGGATCAGTCACGAGATCGTGCGCATGGTTTTAGATCAGTTGTAGCCCGCGAAATTCAAATTTTCTTTCCCTTTTATCGATTTGCAGGCCAGTGCTAGGTTGTATGTTAGTGAAAATATGATTCGCGGGTGTAAGACGTATGCGGTTACAGAATTATAATCATTATTACAACCCTCCAAGTTCATGTAACTTTCAAGAATGACTTTTTGATGAAATACTCATAACTACATACTAGATTAACCATATCTCCAATACTAGACGCATTGCTGCTGGCGGTCATCCCAAAGCTTTTAAAGACAATAGTCAATAGTATGGCAAACTATTGACTATTGTCATGACGAAAAGCAGAGAAGTATGGAGTAAGAAGACATGCTGCGCCGACCCCAAATGAATTGGGATAAGGGCGAGAGAATGGAGATGAGTGGTTACCTGATAAGGGACTCGTAACTGTAGATGCACGTCCTGTCCGTACTCTCCGTCGGGCAGCTGTATGCTGGGCGGAAGGCCGAGGCGCTCGGCCGCGGCCGCAGATCGCGCGCGCGTCTCTTGCTCCACCATCTCTTGCAGACGCCCCACCATCGCCTGCAATCTCTGCTGCTTCTCCCATTCCCTGGAAAGTGACAAATCGTCTATTAAAACCGAGTCTTTAAATTCACTCAAAATAAAAAGAAGTGCTAAAGAGTGTCCTTCTATCTATGCTGTTTGGGCCCCAGAGATGGACCATGTCTATCGCGCCGTCAGAGGCGTTGTTCAGACCGTCAAGGGTGCAAGTAAACGGTCATTTAGGGCACTCAAGCAGATGAGCCATGGTTTGATCAAACCATGTATGGAGAGAGAATAAATGTTCTCAGAAGAATTACTAGTCATAAATTTTTGTATTAACATACTCTCATTGTAGTATTTCGTATTTCTTTATCATCATTGCAACAAGCAATTAGTATACCTACTTATATTAATTACTATTTTATGTATAATTATATTAATTATAAATACCAGACAGGTATTATCAGATTACGAGCAGTATACTTTCGCTATCATAAATACTGAAAACGGGGTATTTACCATGTTTACCGTATTCAGTGTTATTGACCATTTCAGTTTAAAAACTTTACGTTCAGTAGAAACGATGCAAGTATTTGGACTTTTTCTACTACATTTTTTGTTGAAATATCAAGAAGTTTAACTTAAATGTGATGTTGTTACAGAGCGACAGAAAAACGTGACGTGCGCTCCTTATCTAAACCATGAAGTTAGTTTATGCATATATACCTAACATATAGTACATATAGTACCTAAGGACTGGTAGTATATTGTGACGTGTTATAAGAGGCAAAGCAACACCAACAGATGACGCTTATCATACTGTAGGTTCAAGACAAAACATTACGCCAGTGTCGTCTATTGGAATTCCCTGAAGCGTTAGACAGATGAGCTACACACACTAGTCAGTAAGTAGGAGCACCCACATTTTTGTTTAAAAGTAAAGACAGGATCTTCACTGTTACCAAGACGTTTGGAAGTGTGTATTTTGAAGTATATTTTTTTAATATTCTGCAATTATTGAGAGTCAGAATCTACAGTGGCGCTATCGAAAACCAGAATATCACCAAGAGAAGAAGGTATACTTACAATGTGGAATGGTGATGTCTGTGATCGTGCCGTAGGCGCGGTCCCCCCGGCGCGCCCAGCCGCTCCATGCCCGCGCACCCCGGCACTTGTACCGAGAGCATCTGCAAATCACAACACACTACTCTCACTTATGTGGTTATCCTCGGGGTTAATATTCTATCACTATAAGAACTACTTTCATATTGAGACGCTTTAGGCGTCAAGTCGCTAGCATTATTACTAAGGGTTAGTTTATTGGGCCTAGGGTAGGATTTCCAGAACAAATAGTCTTTCCTAGATATTTAACTCAAATCATTTTATTCTGGGAAAACATTCCTCTCAGCTGCAAAATTGTAGTGCTAAGTCAGTAAATAGCAAACTACATTGGACCTAATGCCATGATCAGAAAACAGTTGTTAGTGTGCTGCAGTAAATATCTGGGCAACCCTCACATTACAAGGATTATAGCCGTGACGGCTATGTGTTTGGTCACAGCTAGGGCTTAGTTAATGGACAAAGGCATTGTTCACTTAATGGTTAGTATTGATCTATTTACTGCCGCTAAATTATTTAGTTAAAGCTGATTGTTAGTTATTATTGTGTATCATAGTTGTATAATGTTTTGTGGAATCTAATCATTGATTTGTTATTACCTTTTGTCTAGTCAACAAAATTTCTGTTGCACTTTGAACGGTACAGAGAGAATATGAGATGGTATGTTTATTATTTCATTTTATCCTTATGCAGAAAACATGTTTATTTATTTCAATCAGCATTTAGATTTAGAATACTACGTTCAAATAATACCTACTCTCATTAAAGTGGATTATATTTTATCTAAACAGGATATTGTATATTAGAATTAATTGAGAGTTAATTTTACCTCAAGTAATAAATAATAATGAAATTTAAATTGGAACAACTTATCAGTCAATTTGCCATTATTAATTTAATTCATTATTCTAAATGAAACATAAATTAATTGAAATGTAGAATTTAAGATCGTGAATTTTAATTCTATGAATATTATGCAATAAGAGTTTTGTTTATGTTTAGCTGCAAGTACTACAAAATTTGTACGTTTTTTGGAACATTTTTTCTAGAAATAAATCTATATAAAATGATATTTTAAAACAGCACATAAGCTGAATAGTATATTTTATGTAATGTGTCTCAGAAAATTAAGTGATTTTACTTTGATGTAACTAAGAAAGAGTAAATTACAGGGTTTATAGTTTTGTATTGCATGTACCTAGTGAAAAAATGATTATTATTTGTTTTCCTATTTTACTGAAACATTGAGACACAAAAGTCTGGCCAAATCTTTACAGATCTCAAGTTTTATAGTACCTATTTGAATGGCTGTGACTGTTATCATTTTGAGGTTTCAATGAACTGTATCCAGTCAGAAACAGCTTAATGGTATCAATAATCATATTCTTTCATTCTTTAAAGGATTACTTGGTGTGAGAATTGGGATTTTCTTACTGACTGCTATATTTTCCTGAAGACAGAGACTTTTTGAGAGTTACCTTTACTGCAACAATGTAAACCTATGTAACATAACTATAATATCTATGGAAAGTAACTGAACATACTACTATGAATACTTAATTTGTGATAATAGACGGGGCACAATAAAATATCTTGACTTGTTTAGATAAATAACCAATTAATTAATAATAATGTTGTATTCAGTTTTTGGTAAATTTTTCTGTTGATCAACAGTTTTTTTTTTTATTACAATTTACAGAAGATAAGGCACATGTATGACAACACTCGGTAAGTATATCTTATGTTTTAAACTCTACTTTTGATCATTTTTGGTATCTTTGAAATAGTAAACAAGTATTTAGGCTTCGATCAATAATAGTACTAGATTAAGCATCAGGAACAAAACTAAGTCGCTCAAGTGGCCACGTTTGCACACACGTAAACATCTACATAACATCTTAGAAAAAAGTTCAATATTATTAACAACTTCAGATGATTATAAACCTTAACACTTAAACATAAAGTTTGATTATCATTGTAAAGTATATTTATTTAAGCCCTTTCATCGGAGAAAGATTAGAAGCAAAACATTTTAAATGTCGCTCCAAAGTAAAAAGTCATCAGTACAAAAATATTCATTCTAAAATGAAACTTAAACTCTAAGCAATACGGTTAAAAGCATTTTGTGTACAATGTCGTGCTTATTCTATTGCGGAACTAGCGTTCCCTGTTCAAGAACAATGATACAATAGTTGGTGCGTTGTAACAAACATTGGCCAAACAATTATAATATTCGCTGATTTAATTATATTTACAGTTTAATTATGTTTAAATGTTATGAAAAAGCACATAATGATATTAAATTACCGAAAAAAAGATATTCCTTCCAAAACCTTGGTGTTACGGTGGTTATTTACGCAGTTTTTGAACGCATACTGCGGTATTTTGACGTCTTAATGTTGGCTATGATTGGACCATACTAATTTGAAATAAGACCACAAATACGTTTGTGGTCTTATATTTCGGGCCGTTTTTGAAGCGCTTATCGGGAATCTAGTACATTATTGATCGAAGTATTTAGGTATAGAATGACAGGTCAATGCACTAACACATTCTTTTGTTTGGATGAATAATCAGCCAAGAAAGGTGTATTTGTATCACATTGTGTTTCACAAATACAAACTAATTTTTTGGATAAGAATAAACAAAGATACATCATTCAAATGATTACACTTATCTTAATTAAAATATAACTTGAAAAGGGCAGTGTCCTTAACAAATATTTAGTGTTTAAGAATATAGAAGGCAAGCATTTGGTTTTCTAATTATTAAAAAGAAAGTGTCACATTTAATGTACCTACTGTAAACATGATTATATTTTACTGAATCCCATTACCTATTGGAAATTGCACACATCTTAGTAAGAATTCAAACAGAGAAATGTGGTAATGACATTATTGAAAAATGTAAAGATTTTTAAATTTTTGTGTTCTTTACAATCAGACTATCTTTAATTATAAAATATCTCAATCTTATTATTATGTTTCATTCACTATATTATGTAGATAGCGCTGCTAACATTCAGGTTTGTAAATGGTAAGAATAATGTAAGATGGACTCATCTAAAACTTGTTGTGATCATCTAATGTATAAAGAACTGTTCTGTGTGCATAATAATTGTTTTTCTGCAAATACACATTTTAATGTTCTCATAGTCTATCAAACATTGTAATTCTTTATCAGTGTTTACAAATAGATCACAAATAATGCACTCAACATGTTCTCAAATAAGAAATAACCTAAAATCATGATCATATTTAACATGTCAATATTGTGCAGTTTATTCACTGGTTGTCTGAGACAATTTAACTTAAATCATGCTGTTACAGAGTGCTACTTAGCTTCTCTTTAGATTCTGCGGTATGATAACACTAGCCTATTATAATGTCATTGGTATCACCAACAATTTTTATAGATTATCAACATTTTTATCTTTTTGTTTCCACTTTCCTTATCAAGATACCAAATATAAGTAAACATACGTATAGGAGAGTGGTTTTAATACATTCCCCAAGGTAATCAAACTTGAAAATGTTCATAACCAAAGTACTACATGCAGAATATAGATTTTATTTGACAGGCTGTCTTGAAAGCAAGTTGTTGTCCAAAAACAGTGCAACTTTAATGAGTTTACTACTGTGTAATAATAAATGATTCAGTATTTATCATTGTAGATTAACATTGCTATTAGTCTCAGACAATTTTGTCTTACATTTCAAATTCCTAACCTATTTGTTGTGATAAGATTATAATCAGTGATTCCTTTTACACAATTATTGGAGTATTCTTTTTTTCTGAATGCTTTCCTATCTACAAATTATCTAGTGCATGAATGAAAGACATTTGAGATTATCTTAATTTTAGCAACCTTTGAGTATACCCACTGTTTTTGATGAGCATATTTTCAAGTTGTGCACATATTACCGAGTTGGCATGTCACGACTATGATACAGCAAGAGGTGATTACGGAACTGTCTGTCATGAAAATTTATTTAAATTCACACAAACAACGTCTGGGTGTGACGTCGCTATCGGCGCGCCTCTTATCACTTGGCACGCTCCCGCCGTCTCGCGGCCATCCGAGTCGCCTCGGGCCTCACTCGACTCCAGTACAAACATTCTTCTATTCTGTCCATATTCCACATAATATTTACTAGCTATCGCTTGAAAATTTCGCACTGTTATCAAACCCAAAATAATAGCATCGTATGTCTATAATTAATGAAGTTTTACTATATTATTTTAGCAATCAAAATGCACTAAGACTCTAACAACACTACTTACTATTTGAAACAGTGTCGTCCACAATTTTTGTAGGTTTTCCACCTATGGATGACAGTTAGTGATGTGCTTAAATCCAAATTCGATGGCACACTTATCGAGTCACAAATATGTGAATCGATCACAACATAAATGTTCTGTTTGATAATTACACTACACAGTCACTGACATTTGCTTTTGTTTTGTTGAAGCTGTAAATATTTTAAACAAAACAATCACAGGGCACTATAGAGAGATTAGCGCGTTTACATTAATTAACTATAATTCACTAATAAATAAAAATATGTTATTCAAGGCATTAACACTATAAAAATAAAATTATTTATGAATTAGAATAACGTATAAATTCCACTATCGCGTGTTTTGTGATGAAGTTTCTTAACTCCTTTTTTCATATTGGCAGAAAGACGCCTGCCATCGAGCGAGTCTTGTTGTTCAATGACGCGGACGGACGCGGCGCGGTGTTCGCAGTCGCGTAGCGGGGAGGACGGGCGGGCGGGCGGTGCACCGGCTGCCCCGATGTCGCCGCACACTACACAGTTTGTAGTGTGTAACATTGCTCTCTCACACATACAAATAATCTGTCTAGTTCACTTTGTGTGCTCAATCGGTACTTCGGTAGGTGCGATGATACGATGTATAGTGCGAGTGAGTGTGTTTGTAGATTATAGTGAGCGTACCGTGTGTGTGCATATGAGCGGACACACATGTAAGAGAAGCTCGATTGCTGCTACCGTCGTGGTTGTTATATATGCGCACCTATAACTGTAATAGTGAGTGATGACGCGTTTGTCGGCTCGCGAGACGAGACGGTTGGCATTGCTCAATGATCGAGTTGTAGTCATAGAATGTACGTAACCAATAATCATAGGTATAGTTTTTTTTTCTAACTAACATAACATAACTATTGGACAAAAGTAATACAATAAAATGTATTAGGGTAATTATGCATAACTTTCAAAACCTGTGTAAGTCCTGTCTAAGATTTTTATGTTTTATTAATAAATTACTTGCATGTTTTCCAATTCTGTTTTCACACTTGCCCTACCCTCAAAAACGCTGATATTCTCAACCAGGAATAATTTAGGGTTAGTGGGACTACCATTTTTTATCCTACTGGTGGTAAGGTAAAGTACGTTTTTTAATTTTGTAAATCAGTTAATTAACAGTTTTGAAACCAACAGTTTTTTTTTAAAACAGATTTATAACTGGTATTAAGAACCTACCTATAAACAATGCAAATAACAAAATTGAATTTTCTAGGAAATTGTTTAATTCGTAACAAAGCTATAAAAAGAAAAGTGAGACTGTTGATCGATATTTCCAATAAAATAGACTAGGTTTTATTAACGTCAGTTTTTGTATCCACGTTAATGTGTAAAACTACTATAAAATTTACGTCTAACGACTTGATAATCTGTCAAAAATTGTCTTTGTTTGTAAGATTGGTACAATTAGAGTTTACCATCATCATCATCATCTGGCAGACCCTTTTTACAACCCAGAATCTTAACTGTTTTGGTGGATGGAGTTTAGTAGGTACCTACAAGTATTTTACATAGAACATCTACCTACCTAGGTATTTGATCTTTACAACACAGTTATTGGTAAGTATACTAAGTATACCAATAACTGGGAAAGTCTAATAAGGTACTTAGCTATTAGAATTTCCTGCCTATGACCCCGTAGTTACTGTAAAAATCTACGAATTGTATCAAGGACCAATGGCTTAACGTAGGAACTTTCCGTGGCACGATGGGGGTCTCACTTTTAGTATGTGATAGATATTCACATGTACAAAAAAACAACACACACAAACAAAGACATGATGACAAAGTAGTAAAAAAAAACTACTTTTCAATTTGTATTTGCAAATGATCAAACTTTCCGCGAGTCACAAGCTAGAAAAGACTTTAGTCGTAAATCAGGACATCAAAGTCAAGTAATTTATGTTATTTAAATAAAAATACATTTTTGAGAGTTATCAAAAATGTCAAGCAACATGAATAAAAATTTATTTCCAATTAAAAAAACGTAACTAAACCTTAACCTTTTTTGCCTAGGTACTCTTCTGGAACCAAATAGGAACCAATAATTATCTATAACTGCACTTCAAGAGTTACTATGTTTCTCTCCGTGACAATAGACAGGTGATTTAAAATTTTGGTGGTCACTTTGAACTTTGAACTGAAATATCTCAAAGAGTTTCGAGATATTTTGAGCCCTCTTGAAGGTTCTCCTACACGACTATGTATTCATATAGGTACTTTTTTTCAGGAACACTAAAGAAAATTATGCACCACCAAAATTATAAATCACCCAGGTCAGGCACAGTGGAACCGGGTGCAACCCCTAGCACGACGCTAGTACGTTTGTTTATAATAAACTAGCTTTTGCCAGCGGCTTCGCCCGCGTGAAAATGACGATTTTCCATACAAACTTTCATCCCCTATTTAACTCCCTTAGGGGTTGAATTTCGAAAAATCCTTTCTTATTCTTTGTCTACATTATAAAGGGAACCTCTGTGCAAAATTTCAGCTTTCTAGGTCCAAGGGTTTGGGCTGGGCGTTGATGAGTCAGTCAGTCAGTCAGTCAGTCAGTCAGGACTTCTCTTTTTATTTATATAGATGTACCAGTTGTAGGGCCGTATGTTGGTCTGCGGTCTGTGTATCCCCTTGTGTAAGATAGTGATAACAACGACTCACGGGGTTGGCGGCGGCGGCTGCGGCGGCAGCGTGTCGGCGGCGCAGGTGCGGGCGGGCCAGTGCGCCCGCGGCCGCACACACCAGCACAGCGGCGCCAACGCATGCGCCCGCCCACCACCACTCTGAAAAATACGAGTTAAAAATTACACAAAAGTAAAAAAAAATGTTCAATCAGCACTTCTTTGTTATCGATTTTTTAAAACTAGACATCACTACTATCGATTGTAAAACGTCACACAGCTTTTTTAATATTTGTTCCTGACAGAACAGGCTAAGGTCTGAGACCATGCTGCCTAGTCATCAGTTTTTTCGCGTGGATGCATCCCAAATTGTGACAAATAGTGAACATAATTTTAATTAGGTAGGAACATTTTTTTTTTGTCTTCTGTTTCACATATAAACGAGATCATGGGCAGGTAAATAGAGTTTTAATTGGTATATTACACATACGGTTCTTATTTGAAAAACAATAACCGATGAAGATACGAGTATTGACAAGAAATTTATTTGATTTCGCCCTAACATTATAATATAGCCATATTTCTGAAATTTTGTTTCTACTGAACCATCAACGGTAGGTAATGAAATTACAGAGACACTATACACACATGAGAATACGAGTGCAATGCCTCCAGGTATTAGCGCTTAATGCTAAACTAAAGATCTAAGGGCGGGACTCCACCAAAGCGGAGATGTGTGCGGTGTGCTGTGTGCTGTGAGTGCGGCGGGCACACTATGCGTTGCGGCGCCGCACCGCAAAGATTCCGACGAATCGCCTTCAATTTCACTGGTCGTGTGCCCGCCGATTGGTCGAAATCATTGCGGTGCGGCGCCGCAACGCATCGTGTGCCCCGGCACTGACTCTGTGAGAGAAGAGATGTTTTTCACCTCGGGGGACTCCACCAAAGCGGAGTGTGTGCGGTGTGCTCACATCCCTCGTCTCCACTTGCGCGTCGTCCGCGCACAGCTCTCATCTCCGCTTCCATCACGCCATACAAAATTACACATCTCCGCACAGCGATCTCCACTGAAGCTGAGCGGAGAGATGTGGGCCTGTTGGTCTAGTGGTTAGTGACCCTAACTGCTATGCCGGAGGTCGTGGGTTCGATTCCCACCCAGGACAAATGTTTGTGTGATGAGCACGATCATTTGTTCTGTGTCTGGGTGTAATTTATCTATAATATGTATGTATTTAGAAATATATAAGTATGTTTATCAGTTATCTAGTACCCATAACACAAGCTCTGCTTAGCTTGGGACTAGATGGCGTTGTGTGATAGTTGTGGAATATTATATTATATTATATTATATTATATAATAACACGGTTGGCTATTGGTTCTTTACAAAACATCTCTCCGCTTGGCACATCTCCGCGTTGGTGGAGTTCCGGCCCTAATGTAGGCATTACAAAAGGGAGGAGGGGGGGGGGTAGAAGGTATGATACCTTTTACCAGCACCTTACTGACTACAAGACTTAGCGAAATGGATGATGAGAATTAGTACCTAAGTATTATTAGTCGAAATTAGAAAGAGGTACCTACCGTCGCGCAGCGTCATGATGAGTTGTTGGTGATCGAGAGGTTGAGGAAATTGTTTCCAATGTTACTTATTAGGATAAATGATATGGCTGCTAGTGATAATTTGGGTACCTATGAAAAATGTAATGTAGAGATCCCACCTAATAGGGTAATGGGTATAATATGTTTATGACCTACGTCTTGATAAAAGTTTTGAGTATGAATGCGACTTCGTGAAATAATGTCCCTCCCAGAGGAGAAAACCAGGAGGATCATGTGTTAGAGTTTGTATGCTGGATACATTTATTCTATGGTAACTTAGGTTGCTAAGTAACTCTTGTTGATATAAAAATATGTCCTGTCTTCTGGAAATATTGGAAATAAAAAGTCTACCATCTTTTGAGTTTCACTAAACTGGCTCTATTTACAACTTAATTCAAAAGGTTATGGGCCCAGACCATGCCTTGTTGATGCTGAATTTGTAGGGCAGTTATAGAACTATATAGTAAATTCGAATCGAATATATAAAGATGGAAAGTTCTACGAGTGCGGTCAAAAAGCTCACAGGTCGAGAAAATTATGGTAGTTGGGCCTTCAGCATCGAAATGCTTTTAATAGATGCGGGGCTCTGGGACTGTGTGAGCGAAAATTTCGTTTCTACCAAGCCTGAAGACCGGAAACGCGACGAAAGGGCAAGGGCAAAGATTTGTCTGTCAATTGCAGAACAGTGCATCACCATTGTCAAGAATGCCAAAACCTCATGGCAAGCATGGAGTGCGCTCAAAAAGGCCTATGCTGACTGTGGTCTAATCAGGAGATTAGGTCTGCTGCGGAAGCTATTTTCGTTGAAGTTGGATAATTTCCTAAATATGGATGCCTACGTCAATGAAGTGCAAGCTACGCATCAAGCCCTGGAGGCAATCCAAGCTGCATTGAATGATGAATTCATCGCTGTTATTCTCTTAGCTGGTTTGACGAATTCTTACGACCCTTTGGTGATGGCCATGGAACATTCTGGTAAGGAATTATCATCGGAGAACGTGATAGCGGCTCTTCTGCGTGAAGGTCACCGACACCAAGTGAATGATGCTAAGGACAATACGGTGTTAGCTAATGTTGCAAGTGGTAGTGGCAGCGATCGTAAGAAAATAGTTTGTCATTTTTGTAAAAAGAAGGGTCACTTTAAATGGCAATGTAAGCTTTTCAAAGCCAAACAAGGCAAGACTGAAAGCAATTTAGCGGCTGTAGGCAGGATTAATGATGATTTTTCTACTGATTTTGTTACTTTACTTGCCGCTAGTGGGGATAATTGCTGGGTGGTAGACAGTGGCGCAACATCACACATGACATCAAATAAGTCTATTTTAACGCCTATAGCAAGCAGTTCGAAAGCTGTTACTTGCGCGAATAATGACAAAATAGTATCGACCTCACAAGGTACTGTGAAGTTAGACGTCACAAGGGACGTCCGTTAGGACTGACAATGAATAATGTGTTGTTGATTCCAGAACTAGTTACCAACTTGATGTCTGTTGGCAAGTGCACTGATAATGGTAAGGTTGTAGTATTTGACAAAAATCGTTGCAGAGTTTACGATGGCAATATATCTGTGGATGGGAACGTACTGTTTACAGCACCACGCAAGCAAAACGGACTCTATGTTTTAGGTTCGGAGAGTAATAAGGCGACGGTTCTCTTAGGACAAAGTCAGGATGACTTTGAGTTGTGGCATAGGAGATTGGGCCACTTATCACAATCTGAAATGCGCAAACTTAAGGATATCGTCAAGGGCCTTAGTTATAGTCTTGGGGACTGCAAGAACCCCTGCGTACCATGCAGTCAAGGCAAGCAATGCGTGAAGAAGTTTCGGAAGAGGAAATTCAATAGAGCTTCACAGATTTTGGAGCTGGTCCATAGTGACGTTGCGGGTCCCATTGAGGTGGAGTCTTGGGTCCTGCAAAAGATACATACTGCTATTCGTTGACGACTATAGCAGGAAAGTTTATGGCTATTTGCTGAAATGCAAATTAGAAGTTTTCGGGATATTTTGTGAGTTTCAGGCATTAGTTGAAAATCAAACGGGTCAAAAGATTAAGAAGTTAAGGAGCGACAATGGTGGTGAGTACACTAGTAAGGAATTCCAAGATCACCTGAAAAATCGTGGAATTCAACATCAGACAACTGTAGCGCACACTCCACAGCAAAATGGAGTTGCGGAGAGAACCATCCGAACAATCGTTGAAAAGGCGAGATGCATGCTAGCAGAAAGCAATCTCAATAAGAGATATTGGGGTGAAGCAGTTGTAACGGCGATTTATTTGAAGAACCGCTCGCCGACTATGGCTATTTCGCAAAAGGTTCCTGAACAGGTGTGGACCGGAAAGGCAGTGGACCTTTCGCACTTAAAAGTGTTTGGTTCAAAGGCACAGGTTCTTATTAAGGATGGAAGCCTCAAAAAGTTTGATCCCAAGACAAGAGAACTTATATTTCTTGGCTATAGTGAGGATCAAAAAGGTTTTAAGTTTGCTGATGTTAAGAATAATCCAAGGCGGATTATTGTTGCTCGGGATGCCGTGTTTGATGAGAGGTTACCAAATCAGTCTAAGAACAATATGGATTTTCTCGGACCTCCAAACAAATCGCCAACTAAGATGCCAGTGGTGGATGTTCCTGAAGAATTTTTCGTAGTCCCCATAACAGGAGGGACTACCGTTGCTGGGACAGTGCAGCGCCACAAAGCAAGACTGGTGGCTAAAGGGTATTCCCAGAAGTGGGGGGAGGACTACTCCGAAACCTTTGCACCAGTGGTTAAACTGTCGTCGATCCGACTACTGCTAGCGCTTTCGGCAGAAATTGGATTGACAGTGCATCATATTGATGTCACGACCGCTTTCCTTAATGGTGACCTTGCTGAAGACCTGTATATGGAACAGCCAGAGGCCTTCATCACGAGGGGGAAAGAAGGAAAGGTGTGCAAGCTGAAGAAGGCCATATATGGTCTGAAACAGGCAGCACGATGTTGGAACGTTGGAACGAAGGTTCACGCTCACATAATTGAGATCGGGTTCACGAGGTCAAAATATGACCCATGCGTATACTTGAAGAAGGTTAAAAGCAAATTTCTCGCAATTGCCTTATACGTAGACGATTTCTACATTTTTGGGCATAACATTGATGAGATTCAGGCCGTGAAAGCGAAGATTGGGGACGCCTTCAAAATTAAAGACTTGGGATTGGCAAAGGATTGCCTGGGCATGGAGCTCACGCAAAGGAAGGGAGAAGTGGAGCTCAACCAAAAAAATTTCATAAAGAAGGTCCTCCAAAAGTATAAAATGGAAGATTGCAAAGTTGTCGCGACTCCCACAGAGACTAATCTCAGATTGGAGAAAGGTGATCCGACTGGAGATATGAGCTACCAGGAGATTGTGGGTTCACTCATGTACCTGTCCTGTGGCACACGACCTGACATCACATTCATAGTGAGCTACCTGAGTCAGTTTAATTCTTGTTGGAATTCCACTCACATGGCTGCACTCAAGAGATTGCTGAGGTACCTAAAGGGTACAGTAGATCACAAATTGGTCTATAAGAAGACTGGCAATCCTCTGGTTGCATATGCCGACGCGGACTGGGGTGCCAACGCTGATGGACATTCGTTCACAGGGTATATTCTTGTCCCTGGCGGTGCTGCGGTTTCCTGGCAGACCCGCAAGCAACGTTGCGTCGCACTCAGTACGGCTGAAGCAGAATATGTTGCTATCTGCGAAGCAGCGAAAGAGATTGTTTGTGCCAAAGGTCTCTACCATGAACTGACAGGTCAGAATAATACGATTGATCTGTTCAGCGACAGCCAAAGCGCTATAAAATTAGTGTACGTGCCAACAGTCGGTAGGAGGTCTAAATATTAGGTATCATTATGTGATATGGCACATAAATATTAGGTATCATTATGTGAGGGAACTGGCCGAGGCAAATGAAATTTGTATCAAATATTGTAAGACTGATGAGATGCCCGCCGATATCTTCACAAAAGGACTTGCTAGAGTTAAGCAGGACTTCTTTAAAAAATGTATAGGCATACAGTGGGGGTGTTAGAGTTTGTATGCTGGATACATTTATTCTATGGTAACTTAGGTTACTAAGTAACTCTTGTTGATATAAAAATATGTCCTGTCTTCTGAAAATATTGGAAATAAAAAGTCTACCATCTTTTGAGTTTCACTAAACTGGCTCTATTTACAACTTATTTCAATATCATGTGTGTACTGAATGGAAGATAGTTTATTAACTAATCCGAAAGGATGGTCATGTCATGTATGTAGGTAGGTACTGAATGAACGATGATTATTATTAATCTTTGTCTTTGACAAGCAAAGAGATAAATGCTGACATCGGTACCTATAGAAAAAGGCAAAGGACAATTTCTGGACAGACTTACTGTGTCGAAGAGGATGACGACGATAATACCTAAACCTAAATATGCTGTAGAGTGTAGACAGTTGTTAGGTAGGCAAATGGTAAGAAAATTGGAAAAAAAAATGTAGTTTTATTAAAATTTGTCATCACGTCAATCAATCAAGTAGGTACACACGGCTACACATCAAGCTATACAAAACCAGTATAATCTGATCGTTCATTGTGCGAAAAGATCTAGTAAAGTGAGGCCAAGATTAACTGGTTTTGTATAGCTTGATGTGTAGCCGTGTGTACCTACTAATCGGAAGCATACTGGACCAGCGAAAGCAGCAGTTGGTTTCGACTCAATATTTTGTGACGTGTTTCGTTCTAACAATTAGAACTTTAGCTACCGAATTAAAACAAAACATCACCACATGCCTAGCCTATGTCCAAATATGTTAGGTTCGGCTACCGCTACTTCCAGCCTAACCAGATGCAGCTGAATACCATTATTTTACATGGAGCAACTGCCTATATGTCATCTAAAACCCAGACTCATTTCAGCCAAAAGAAATGAGTCTGGGTTTTAGATGACATATAGGCAGTTGTGTCATGCAGATATGTCATCTAAAACCCAGACTTTATGCTGGCTTTTATGATATTTTTGGTAAGACTGGTTGTCAGAATTTCGGCCCACACAATCTGTAACGACAGCCGGTACCAACGGCTTAGGCCGCATATTCGGAGAGGTGTTTCTTGCAGCGTGCAGCGGGGCGTTACATGGACAGTTCCATTAAACGCCCCGCTGCACGCTGCAAGAAACGCCTCTCCGAATTCGCGGCCTTAGCGTGCTTTCCGAGCACAGAAAAAACTCAGTGTGTAACGAATGGCCACCCGAGCGGCTGTTAGTATTTAGCCAAAAACATTAAAATGAAACGATTTTTCATAAGTGGAACACGATTTAGAGCTTATAACCAAGTGCGATGTGCCTTCAAGTCTTCAACGCGCTAATGTCTTCTTATTTAGTTGATGTACATTGTACATGCTTAGGTACCAGCTACTTAAACTAAACAAAATATGTAGAAGGAAACCGCCTAATAATACGAAACACGTAGCTGAGTCTTGAGTCTGCAGTCTGAAAAGTGAGAATACTTAGTAATAGGTGGAGGAGCACTAATACGTATACACTTATGAAGATTCGAGAGTAATTATGTTTTAATATACTATTTCATAATTATATAGGTACCAAAATAGACTGTTCGTAACAAGGTACATAAAATTACGATCAAAAGAGGAGGAAATCACTTTTAAAAGTCTCTACGTATACACATTAGTGCTCGACTGTACTACTACTTATGTAAATATAGTGTAAATGATGTAAAATTGATAGGGAAATCTTTTCGGTGGTATCTGAAATCTGATACTGCAAACGCGATAAAAAAACAACCGACTTCAAAAACACCAAAAAGAGAAAAATAAACTTAAGAAGAAAAATCTGCTTCTGAAGTCGGTGACTTTTGTTTGTTTGACTTCATGTTTTTGCCACCGACTTCAGAAGCTGATTTTTCTTCTTAAGTTTATTTTTATCTTTTTGGTGTTTTTGAATTCGGTTGTTTTTTTTTGCAAAAAAGTTTTTTTATTTTTTCATTTTTAGTTGTAATAAGTACCTATATACATCCTATACAAATATTTGCTATGCATTTAACATTCAACCAAGAAACCTAACCCTTAACCTTCAAGATTACCCTATTTTTCAGCACCCATTATCAGCTCATCAACATGAAGACAAGTGATGACTGCTAGATGCGAATACTTGAATAGCGTCAGAAAAAGCACGAAACACGTAATACGTGTCTATGAAATTCATATATAACAACTAAAAAAATGTGTATTTTACACATCTGCATACCCCCTCAGAGCATACAGGCGTGACGTTACGTCATGATAATGTATATTCAATAAACATCCAAGCGATTCCAGCAATTACGACAGATTTGCCGTCTATTTTTGAAGAGTTCCATTGTATATCTCCGAAGATCAGCACCAGATCTTCACCAAATTAAAATGGAACCACATCAGGAGTATACTCTTTCAAATAAAAAAAGAATTTTGAGAATCGGTCCACAAATGGGGGAGAAATCAGGTAACATACATAAAAAAATAAAAATAAAATAAAACACATACACACGAACATAATTATAACCTCCTCCTTTTTTGAAGTCGGTTAAAAATAGGTAACTAAGTAAGAATTAATTCCTTGATTAGTACAGTGGGTACAATAATAATAATAATAATAAATCTTTTCGTACCACTTGCTCAAAAAAGTGACATTCTATGCCACAAAAAGCGAACATAACAATAGTCATTTTTAATCTGTTAAAAACAGGGGAAGAAAATTGTACTGAATTTCATTCATCCCCTAGGGAGAGAATGTGATTTAAATTTGGAATAGGTACTTACCGAAATGTATACTGAACTACATCTGTGTTTACACCATTGAGTTTGTATATAAAGCATTAAAGGTACATCTTTTTGAAAAAAGAATATGCATTTATTATGCAGTTATGATTATTAAATAAAATTACGAAAGCCGACGAGGCCGCATGAGCTTGATGCCTTTGCTTTTAAACGCAAGTTCCTCAGATGCAAGAACAGAGAAAAATCAACTCATCAGCAATAAATGTACCAAACAAAAATGTAACTATCTCTATCAATATTGGACCAATGTTTCGAACGTTAACTTTTACTTTTTAACCGACTTCCAAAAAAAGGAGGAGGTTATCAATTCGACTGTATTTTTTTTTTTTTTTTTTTTTTATGTTTGTTCACTCATAACTTGCGACTGGGTGAACTGATTTTCATGATTCTTTTTTCATTTGAAAGCTGGTGCTTCCCGTGTGGTCCCATTTTCACCATTTCAATATCTGATGATGGGATCTTGTAGAAATCGGGGGAACTCTTCAATAAATAACAGCAGATTAACCGCGATTGTTGCTATAGCATATCTAAGCATTGTTTACGCCATCACACAACATAATATCACGCCTGTACTCACTACAAAGGTTATAAAAACTATTTTGTGAAGATCTGATGAAGAACTTCGGAGATAGGCAACGGAACTCCTCAATAAATGATAGCAAATGGACTGGGATTGCTGAAATCTCATATTGTCTGTCTATTGTTTACACCAGTTCCTAACATAACATCACGCCGGTACGTTGTGAAGGGGTAAGCACATGTGAAACACTAAAAAGTGAAAAATAAAAACTTTTTTACAAAAAATAAAACCGACTTCGACAAAAAAAACACTCAAAAGTGAAAAATAAACTTGAGAAGAAAAATCAGTTTCTGAAGTCGGTGACAAAAAAATGAAATCAAAGAAACAAAAGTCACCGACTTCAGAAACTGATTTTTCTTCTCAAGTTTATTTTTCACTTTTGAGTGTTTTTTTTGTCGAAGTCGGTTTTATTTTTTGTAAAAAAGTTTTTTAATTGCCATTATTTTTAATAAATGCTTATCTCATAAATTACTATTGTGTTAATTTTTTCGCAAATGGTACGAAAAGTAGAGTATTTTCCTCGGTGATAAAGCTGTCTTAGTCTTGGGTGAACTTAAATCCCTCGCTACACTCAGGACTCGTCTTAAATCCCTCGCTTCGCTCGTGATTTAAGTTTTAAACACCCTCGCTACGCTCGGGAGTAAACCTCGAGTCCTTAGTTACGCTCGCGATTTAAATCGTCACCCGCGACAGAAGACATTGCTTTATCCCCTTGGTTAATAATCTACTATTATTCAAAATTCTAGAATGGTAAAATAACAACAAAATCATAGTTATCTATAAACAAAGATCCTATACTCATTGTATAAATTTTTTACTCTGTTGTCAACTTATGTACTTACTAACTAGGCACAATTTACATTAAATTATATACCTAACGAGGGTGGGCGCTGATACCCATAATGACAAGATATTAAGTTATCTTAGCTTGGGTATTGGCTGCAACTGTACTTACAACTATACTTACCTTAAGGCTCATTTGAATTGTAAACTATATTTCTGATTTGAAGGTGCAAATAAACTATTTTATTTTATTTTTTTATTTTTATTTTTTAAATACCACAAAGACATTGTTTGATTTGAACTTAATTAACACTAAGTAGAGATAGGCAGGTACTAAAACCTAAATTAAATCGATAGGTTGAGTGAATATTAAGTGTTTATATCTGGGTTCGGACGTGCGGTCGAAAACATTCAAGAATCTGTCGATTTTAAAGGTCAGTGCGGTTATATCCTGATCAAAGGTGACTCTACGGAAAATAATGTCATGAACTCCTGCCCGTGATGACTTTATTCACACCTTAGTCCGAGTGAAATAATTATAAAATATGACTTCCCAATTTGAATCGGATTTTGTTAACAAATTAAAGATTTTGTAAAATAAAATTAGCCTAAGTAGTAGTCCTTATAACATCAGATTGTTACCATTAAAAGTCCCGAAAAAACGGGTCTAGCTAGAGTTGCAACAGAACTCAGCTTCCGCTTCCGCTTCTGCAGAAGTTCCGCAAGCTTTTTCACTTCTGTTTCCGTTTCTGGTTCCGCAACTTTATAACAGAACTCTAAACGGAGAATACAGCGAGGAGCGCGGGGGTGGGGGCGCTGGTTTAATATTATGAAGAACACCGAAACAGACTCAAAGGTGTGCCAAATTACTTTTTATTAAATACTAGCTGATGCCCGCGGCTTCACCCGCTTGGATGTGTCGTTCAAATTATATACTAAAACCTTCCTCTTGAATCACTCTATCTATTAAAAAAAACCGCATCAAAATGCGTTGCGTAGTTTTAAAGATTTAAGCATACAGACAAACAGACGAAAATAGCGACTTTGTTTTATACTATGTAAGGATAAGGATAATTTACCTCTGTTTAACTTCGAGTACTAAAAGTACAAAATACAAATTCTAATAAACAAATCTGAAAAAAAATAAAAATGTGTTTTTTCTTCATAGTATTAACGATTCCGCTTCCGCATCCGCATCCGCTAAGATTTACTTTTGACATCTGTTTCCGTTTCTGCTTCCGTTAAGACACTTTCGTTGCATCACTTCTAGCCTTTGCGGAGATTACAACGCCGCAACAAACAGAGAGGCAGACAGACAAATATTAAAAAAAACCGGCCAAGAGCGTGTCGGGCCACGCTCAGTGTAGGGTTCCGTAGTTTCCCGTCCGTCACAATAAGTGTTCCCACTTATGAGTTTAAAGGTGGGATCATAATGTTCTTTTTTTATTTTTTTATATTTTTAATTTATTTTTTTTCACTTTCAAAATGATTTTCCTAGAAAGTCCTTATAAAGTTCTACTTTTCAGTTTTTTTTCATATTTTCTAAACTTATGGTTCAAAAGTTAGAGGGGGGGACACACATTGTTTTTTTACTTTTGGAGCGATTATTTCCGAAATTATTTTCGACATTATCAAAAAATAATTTTAGTAAACCCCTATTCATTTTTAAATACCTTTCCAACAATAATATCACACGTTAGGGTTGAAATTAAAAAAAAAACACTTCCCACTTTACATATAGATAGGGCTACCCTAATAAAACATTTTTTTCCAATTTTTATTTTACCACTTTGTCGGCGTGATTGATACACATATTGGCACCGAAGCGAGGACGGACGGACGAACAGACAGACATGGCGAAACTATAAGGGTTCCTAGTTGACTACGGAACCCTAAAAACGGTAAAGTATTGAATATTCTTTCATATGCATACAGTAAAAATGTACTTGTATTATATCCATACATACAAGTGTGTATACTGAGTTCGCGATATTTACGTACTGTTGCAAGCACTGTGATTACGGATTTAAACCGATGCTAACCTTATAAGTACCTAAAATTATTTTCAGATAATTAGGTAAGCTAAAGGATGTAAAGGTTGGTAACCAAGTTTGAACCCAAGATACGCAGTACGCACCTCTCATTTTTCGGATTCATGTAAATTGTACGTACTTATATATAGGTGTTGTCAGGGGCTTCGCCCGCTACAACTCGAAATTTATCCCACGATAAGATAAAATGGGGATAAAAACTATCCTAAGTGTTAATCCAGGTTATAAACTATCTGTGTACCAAATTTTATCCAAATTCATTCAGTAGTTTTTACCCGACTACGGCGAAGCCAAAAGGAAGGGTAATGATTTTGGCAGTCTATGTATGTATGTATGTTCCACCGTAGCGCCTAAACCACAAAACGGATTTTAAAAAATTAGGTGTCAATAGATTCGTAAGAATAGCCCGGGTGTCATAGGCTATATAAATTCTTTTTATGACGGAATTTAAATGTCAAAAACTTACCTCAAAAAATATTAAATTGAGATAATCATAGTAAGTTTGGTATTAAATGAAAGGTCTTGGCGAGCACATTACAAATATGTATTACTAGCTTTTGCCAGCGGCTTCGCCCGCGTGAATTTGACGATTTTCTATACAAACTTTCATCCCCTATTTAACTCCATAAGGGGTTGAATTTCGAAAAATCCTAATGTCTACATTATAAAGTGAACCCCTGTGCAAAATTTCTGCTTTCTAGGTCCAAGGGTTTGGGCTGGGCGTTGATGAGTCAGTCAGTCAATCAGTCAGTCAGTCAGTCAGTCAGGACTTCTCTCTTTATTTATATAGATAGATAGATAGAAGATAGATATTATTATTTGACTGGCCTGTTGGTCTAGTGGTTAGTGACCCTAACTGCTATGCCGGAGGTCGTGGGTTCGATTCCCACCCAGGACAAATGTTTGTGTGATGAGCACGATCATTTGTTCTGTGTCTGGGTGTAATTTATCTATAATATGTATGTATTTAGAAATATATAAGTATGTTTATCAGTTGTCTAGTACCCATAACACAAGCTCTGCTTAGCTTGGGACTAGATGGCGTTGTGTGATAGTTGTGGAATATTATTATTATTATTATAGTTTAAGTACACACACAAATAAAATTCAAATAAAAAAATTAAGTTCAAAAATCTTCGACTACTTACTAACAAAATTGTGGTCTTAAAAGTAGAAAACAAGAAACTAATTCTTGTCTGATATTCTTTGTAGTCGCATGCCACCTTGCTAATGGCAATTAGCAGCTGACTTCTGTATCAATGAGAACGCCATGAAGGAGCATCAGGTATCACTGATACCTGATGCTCCTTCATGGCGTTCTCATTGTGTGTGGCATGCGACTACGAAGAATATCAGACAAGAATTATTTTCTTGTTTTCTACTTTTAAGACCGCGATTTTGTTAGTAGTCGGGTTTTAGATTTTTGAACTTAATTTTTTTTTGCGTGAAAGAGTAACAAACATCCATCCATACATACATATACTTACAAACTTTCGCGTTTATAGGTAACTATAGCTGATGCCTGCGGTTTCAACCGCGCGGATGTCGGTTATCGCTACCGATGCCGGTTATCGCGACCAAAAGTAATATTTTCGTACCCCCCTTTCAACCCCTTGAATAAAGTTTTTTTTTTATTATTAAAAAGTAGCCTATGTCCTTTCTCGGGTATCAAAATATCTCCATACCAAATTTCGTGCAAATTGGTTCAGTAGTGATTGAGTAACAGACAGACAGAGTTACTTTCGCAAGGGTTATGGATTTTAGTAGGATTGTATAATTATCACTTAGTTCAGTTTATTCTGTGGTTCGGTGAAGGAAAACGTCGGTCGTGAAGAAACTATCATGCCTGAGAAATATTTCTTGACGGCGTAGAAAGCCAAAACTGACACCAGGAAAGCACCCAAAGGTTGACCGGTAGAAAAACCAACAATTCATTAAGTCCGCGACTGTACTTTGTGCTTGAAATGTTAAATAAATAAACAAACCGTAGTTTAGTTAATAATAAACATGGTATCAAGTGTGATGATATTTTTTTTAAAATAAACTTTGTTTTTGTACAAAACCACGGATATATTGCAACGTGTTATTTAATTGAATTATTGTGAATCACTGGTCACGCAAGTCGTTGACGTTTATTGTGTAACGCAAAGCAATTGAGGAGCTTATAGTAAATAGCCAGTATGTACACAGAAAGGGTAATCTAACTTGCGAAGTTGCCAAGAATACCTATTTTTGATAATGTTTCATGATAAATGTTCAGCATGATTGTTATTATTATGATACAAAATCTGTAACTATAAATAACGGGGTGACGAAATTATGGAAAAGCTGAAAAAAAAGGTAGTTTTCAGGGAAAGATTGGTTAATCAACGATTGTTTAATCTGTACCGCTGTGGGAAAGCGTGTACTCGATCGTAGTTCTAGTTTCTGTACCTATCTTGTTTTCTTGAATAGGTATCTACTTTTTACGTGGACATTATTAAATCTTCGATAAGGTCCCTACAGGCACCTACCCGTTTTTCAGTAGCTTTAGCGTAAGCTCTTTACTGTTAACATTGAAATTAAAGTAGAACTTTGATAACGATGGATAAAGAGGGAATTATTGACGAAGGCGTGTATTTCAATAATAGGGGATCGGACAGGGTCAAAATAATATGATTCTGTTTAGTCCGTAAGGTAGATTATCGAAAAATATTGAATACGTGTTTTTTGTTTTATCAAATCAATAAAAAATTACGAAGATAAAACGTGTCAAAGATCTTGGAGTGGGGCTTGAAACGTCACTTGTGTCGTCAAAACGTACTATCATATGACGTCACACGAGTTTTCGAAGCACTGTATCGTCTTCATTTTAAGTTTACGTGAAAAAAGAAAAAATACGTGTCCAATAATTTTAGGAAATCTATCTGACGGACTAATTAGTTTTTTTTTGTCCGATCCCCTATTCCGTGGTACTCGTTGGTTACAATTTTATACTATTTATAGTAGAAAAAAAACTGCCCAGGAGTGTCAGACTTCTACTGACTAAAAACCACCCATGTTCTCTCTTAGCCCTTGTGCCGAGGCCGCGGTATCTCTTTCGAACAACCCGCAGCCTCGACCGGAATAGACCTCTATTTGCATTTGCCAAGCTCCACGCTCTTGTGTCAGGCTCATCAGGACATTCCCGCAATGGCAATAATGTCGTCTGAGGATTACAATTTTTTAAATACGTACAATGCGATTAATGAGCTTTAAAATTTTTCAGCAGTGCCGGAGAACGGGAGATACATCGCCCAGAATAATGAACAGGATGAACAAAGAGAAAGAATGCATCGTTATAAACATCAGCCGGCTCATTTGTAAGAAATTGGCTCAAGTACCGAGAGGTATTTAGGAGCCATATTTACAATTAGGGCGGTTTGCGTCACCTCAAAATTTAGGCCTGCTACAAGCCTGCTACTCAGCTGTAATGAGTGTGTTAGTTCTGAAAAATCCACCAATTAGATTGATGATTTGCCATCCATCACGCTAGCTTGACCAAGCTAGACTATTCCATTGGCGGATCGTTTCTATACATCTTCACACAGTACTGTCTGTGCTCGGGACAGATGATGTAATTTTCTTTTATCGTGTACCTTTTTATCTCTACCTAGTACGTATATTATTTATTTGTTATAAATTAAGGAACTTTTATAATCTAGGTACCAACAATTACTTGAATAAGCTAGTTGATTACGAAGACAGTTTTCGTTTCGTAGCACGAAAATAAAGCTGAACTGTACTTGAATGTGGCTTCAGAGTGAGAAACCAGTTGCATTATAATGTATTTATTTACAAGAACCTTACTACGTCGCCTACTTGTCACCACATTGACCGGTCCCGTGCGTCTCTCATCCAGCGGGTTCCTGCAACCTTGACCAGGTCATCGGTCCACCTAGTGGGAGGCCTTCCAACGCAACGTCTTCCGGTTCGCGGTCGCCATTCCAGAATTTTTCGGCCCCATCGGCCATCCGTTCTGCGAGCAATGTGCCCTGCCCATTGCCACTTAGTTCTGGCGATTCTACGAGCTACGTCGGTAACCTTGGTTCTCATGCGGATGTCCTCATTTCTGATTCGATCACGCAAGGAAACTCCGAGCATAGCCCTCTCCATAGCCCTTTGGGTGACTTTGAGCTTTCTGTTATGGCCCATTGTGAGCAACCACGTTTCGGTCCCGTATGTAATCACTGGCAACACACACTGGTCATAGACTTTCGTCTTGAGACACTGGGGTAAGTTGGACGAGAAGATACCGCGCAACTTCCCGAACGCTGCCCAGCCGAGTCGGATTCTACGATTGACCTCTTTCTCGAAGTTAGATCTACCCAACTGGACCGCTTGTCCCATGTAAACATAATCGTCCACAACTTCGAGCGTAGAGTCTCCGATCTTGATAGGAGTGGGTGTTACATGAACATTCGACATAACCTTGGTTTTGTCCATGTTCATTTTAAGACCCACTCTTTCTGAAGCTCTTCTGAGTGGGTCAAATTAACTATTATTTCTAGTCAAATTAAATAATACAAAAAAAAACAAAATCCAATTAAATAACACGACGCAAAAAGAAAACAATACAAGCAAAAATGGTTAAGTAACACAAAATATACTAGCAGACAGTGCAAGTAAACAAGTAAGTAACTTTGCTTTGATGCTTAATTTTTTCGTAGCGTTACGTAGCACGTGCGTAGACGTGTCGTAGCAACGTAGATCTAAACATTCGTCAGTACACTGCACGTACGTGGCATGCTTCAAGGCTCTGAAACGTAGTCAAACAAAAATGTATTATCCATTTTATGTGAATAACGATGCTTTATTTTCGTAATCAATGTCAAAACGTTCGTTATAAATTCTTAGGTTAATGCAGTTTCGCATTATGTGCCATTCTATTTTTGCTGGAGAGTTTGTTTGCGTGGTTGGGCTATATTTAGAAAAGCTTAATCAGAATATCTCTCTTGACGGCCGACCGGAGTAAAACCGAGCGCACGTTTTCATAACTTAATTGTATGGTATGTACCAGCATACTTTGTATGAGCTGAAATATAATTATGGTACATATTTGTAGAATGGCGTAGCACGTAAAATAAGACCGTACAAACGTAAAGTACTTGAAAAGGTGATTACTTATTTTATTATCGAGCTATTTGTCACTGTTGTAAGACTTATAAGTGTTTCTAAATATAGTACATCGAGTAACACATAGTAACAACAAATGATAACTGTGGCTGTGATTGCAATGATTCTGGTTCAATGAGTAATTTTACTGAAGTGTGTATTCCCGTAATGGAGGAGACGTCATATAAATGCCGCATTTAATGTAACACCTAGTATCAATGAGACGAAGGATGCGTCAGTGGGCTCACGTTCAGTGACCAGTACCCGCGGATGTGAGCCGGATCTCGTTCAGCAGGAGTTAGCGGCCGCGGGTTACCGTCGGCGGTTGAGGCCAAAACAAACGGCATGTGGTCGCGCGTACTCGACAAAAATTCGACATCGTTCGCCCAAGAATGCACAGTGCGGTTATTTATAGAGGTTGGGAGGAGCGCGGGGGCGGCGGCGACGTCTGGTGTCGGTCTGCCGGGGCCTGCCGCCGATCACCGAAATAGCTTCTCCAGCTGGCGGTACCTGGCCACGTGGCGTGAACTCGCTCGTCGACTGCTGGCTTACCTGCCTGAGCCTTGTCAGCGACCACTCCACGCCACGTCCGAACTACAGTCGTAATCGCACCGCCCCACTAGCAGTACGCCGATATTTCTAGTGTACTACATCTTAACGAGGTGGAATTGAAGCACATAACCGCGAAGGGCTCACGCCTACGGTTGACTATAGACTGTATTGTGGTGGCAATTGTGTAATTGTAATTTGTAGACAATCGGACGGTATCACAGAGTCAATCATAAGCGTGGTCGACTGGTCGTACTGTACTTGTTCGACCAGAACTCGATCGTTTCTTAAGACCTGATTGTACATGGGAAGAGGTGTGGCATATAGGCGTCATTGTTTCAGTATACTAAATATTATAAATAATTTAATCGAATTCGTAGTATTGAAAGACTGAGGTGATAGCAGTATAGTCTGAAGATTCGATAGAAATCGTAGAGATATGAAAAATATAACTTTATTAAAACCATAACGCGATTGTAACCGCCTGCGTAATCGCGATATAAACCGTGAAACTAGTTTAATAATGCAAGCGTAGCATTCGAATATCATAAATCATTGTGTAGGTACATAAATACAATTGTTATCAGTACCAGACGGTGACTGACAACATGGCGGAGAAACGAAAACACATTTTTAAAAGTTTGACGCGTTTAGTGCCCCGACGCGACGGCTAGGAGTACGGAGAGTGCCAATTATCACGTTGGGCATCAACTATCTGTGCGTCGCAGACGACTTGAGCTCTTTTTTTTTCTTTTTTTTGGTGGGTGGAAAATCATCGAATAACTCCCCCCCCCGCTCTTGGGCAGAGCGAAGGGGAGTGTCAGACTTCTACTGACTAAAAACCAAACCCATGTTCCTTCTTCGCCCTTGTGTCGGAGCCGCGTTATCCTTTCGACAATCCACAGCCCCGACGGGCGTCGGCCCATACCTTCGCACAATATTACACCTGTCTTATACCCGTGTCTGTTCTTGCCGTAAGAAGCGCGAACGTTACGGAACTACGCGAACGTGATGTTAGATTCTCGTCTGCCTTGAGTCTGTTATTAAGTATTTCTACGCCGCCTCGTGGACCAAAAACTGATTAAAGTTTAAAAATAGAACAAAGATTTCATTTCGTTAGAGGTTAATTGAACCAGAACAGTGGATTAAAGCTCGATATTCGCGAGACGTTGTAATTCTAAGGCAGACTCTCTTATGGAATCAGACTACATCGAACATCTACCTGTGAGCTAGATTAATTCTTCTACTTATCTAGTTGTGTATATAGAGTTCTACGTATTTTCCGACGTCTTGAGTCATAACTAATAATGTTGCTGTGTGAGTAAGTTAATTATTGCAATCATGTTCAAAGGTGAATCGATTGGAATACGTACTAGATGTCAAGTACATATTAGCTACTTCATATACAAACGTACTATCAGGTTAGGAATATTTATACCAATGAGTAATATCTGATAATAATTAAGAATGGATCGCAGCAATCAGTAATCACGCACGGGAACGCGACCCTTGTCTATTTGAGACCATCCAAATATTAATTTAAAATAATGATCAAACAGTTTAGATAATGTACCTACTAGTCGTAATTTATAAGAATTTTTAAATTACATATCAGTATGTAGGTACGATAGCGTCCAATCAAACCGTTGAAATATGTTTGAATCAGCTCAGTGGACTCACACGTGTACAACTAATGGTATAATACCGGAGAAATCTTCAGTATTCAGACGTAGGTATTAAAATTCCAAATCCCTCGTGGATTTCGGGATTAGACAGTTCCAACAGACTTTCACTCACGGGAGCAATCTTTTATATTTTAAAACATACTTTTATCCGTCTGTTCCATTTATCAATCTCTATATATAAGTACCTTTAACATATTTTATATTAATTAATGTTTTGGTCTTTCATAAAAAAATAACATCTAAAGTAAATTGTAGTGCATAGTGCCAAAGCCGAGCCGAATGACTAAGATGCCTTTATTATATAGCATTATGTCACCGAAATCGACGTTTTACCCTTTACTGAAAAATTTCATTCAATTTTATGTACGGTGTTCAATCATTGCGTGACTTCATGGTTATCTTACGACACTAGTAGACAGAGATAATGTCTATTTTTCTCTTTGTTACAAAAACTATGGGAACGCGTTGCGCTTCATTGTCTGTTCCTACAGACCTAGACGATAACCAGCAACCAGATGAACGGCCACGTTTTTAGTGTCATTATCGCGCATTCGGCTTATATTTATCTTGTTTTATCTTAGTGAACAAACCCAAATCTTTAAATATAGAACAATGTTGACCCACATAATGCTTCAAAATTGTATAATAATATGTCGTACTTAGTTTCACAACGATAAGTGAACTCTTTTGCGCAGTATGCATACTGAGAATAGTTTCTATAAAACTACAAACTACCAAGTAGTATGTGTTACTATATATAAAATGATATTCTCGTAGCGCCCCACAAAAAGATCGTAAAGAGCGCGCCGAATAAGTACAAATATAATGCAAAATTCTAAGCCGTATTTGATAAGAGGGTGGCCTGGGGTGTGGGAGGAGGCTGGCGGCTCGTCTAGACGCGGCGTAATTAGGAAGGTGAGCGTAGGCAGACGCGGACGAACCCAGCCCGCCCCGAACCTTGCGTCACCTCTAATTAATATAACAGGTAAATTACGCATTCTGGGTGCCAACAACACTGGTTTACATTCAACCAGCAATACCAAGTGAGGGCGGTCCTGGGGGCTTCCCATTGCCTGCCAGTTTTAAACCCTTGATTCTTAGTATAATGTCGCTTCAACGAGGTAGACGGTTCCGAATCGTGGAGGCAGATGTACCAACATAACTGGATGAAAAAGTTCGTAGTAAGTTGCGGTAATGGAGTATCGACTGAATTCTAGAGCATCGTAGCAGCATTAAGGAAATTTTATTTGTCTGTACTTGTTATATCGGTCTGTGTCCCCAAAACGGTTCAATGACGTGTCTTGCGGATTTCGACTTGTTTATCTCACTATTTCTCTGGCATGTCTCTGTGCTGTACCTATTCATGAGTAAATAAACTTTATGGTAATGAATCTTCTTGATGTTGCGTTGATGGGAATGTAGAAGAGGATGCATTGGAAGTGGGTGTCATTCTTCTACTTCTTAGCGTGTCGATGGCAATCTAAATTGTGTCGGCCCAGAATTGGGCTACCAGTTTGGCGCTTTCGGTAGCGTCCATCAGCTCCTGTAGTGAACAGTCAGCAGGACACGCAGGGCACGATATTAAATGCCCCATTGTTTGAGGAACAGCACCACATTTACACTCCAGTGCAGAGTCATCTATGTACCTCCACCTCAGCAGGTTTTCTTTGCTGCGACCAACCTGGGTCCGGAGTCTGTTTAAAGACTTCCAGGTCAGCCACGGCAACTCTAAGTGTGTCATGTCATTTTAAGTATAGTAAAGTTGTTAAAATTGTTTGACAAAAAGCGCAATGAATGATTAACTTATTTTTACTCGTGAACTAAAAGTAAACAAAATTATTGTTCGGTACATGTAAAGGTTGTTATTAGATTGAAAACAAGACTTATCTCTATTTTTGTAATGTCCCTAGGTAGGTATATGTTGAATGTTCTAGATCTGTGCCACAAGGTGTTTTATCTCTTTAATAATGTTGTACTGTGTCTCAGGTGACATTTCATATAACTAATTAAAAGATTATTAACACGCAAGACTATTTACCGTCTACCTCTCTTTGTTACGTAGACGAGTGCCTGAAAATTGAAAAGAGAGAGCGAGAGATTGTAGAATCAGAAACTCTTTCGGAAAGAAGATGTATTTCGTATGAAGAATATATAGGTACGCAAGCTGAAGTAGACTGGGTTGGTAGAGCCTTCCCACTAGGTACACCTAGTGGGGTAGACAGATAAATGACAACTACAAACTTACAAACTGTGTATTATATTATAAGGTCCCATTAAAATAGGTAGACAAATTTTAACACAGCGTTCAGTAGGTCTAACCAAACATATCTAAACAAAAAGAAACATTAAAGAAACTGTTTTTTTTTACTCAAAGTAATAAATTACCGGCACTCTAGAACAAACTCATCCTTTACTTAAATGCGTTTTTCTTATTATTTTTTTGACGTGACAACGTCTTATAAATTGGTTTGCCGGGTGACACTTCAAGAAACTGCGTTACGCTCCGCTCACGTTATGCGCTCACAATGAGAGCGAGTGAGAGGCACGCGTCCCTTCCACTCGGGCATGGTTAGCCCGCCTAAGAGCGAGAGAGACAGACATAAAAAGTGAAAGGCACGCGTTCCTTCCACTCGAGCACAGTTAGCTGAAATTCAGTGCGAGATTCTTTGTATAAATTAATGTTTTAAATATAATTCTTTGTATAAATAAATGTTTTAAATTGTTACTATTATTTCATCCTTCTTCCTACTATACGAATGAATATTCACATTAAAATTATTTTACCACTCAGAGTCGTTGTCACGTAAAACTTTCGCCCGTATACCGACTTTACAGGCAACCAATTTTTTTACCATCATCCTTATTTTGGTGGTCTGAATGATTCCTGAAATTTTGTCCAACTATTTTAATGGGACCTTATATAGTGGCCGCGAATGTCCAAGATAATGATGCTGTTTTAATATTACTGTGTCTAGGTGAGTTTTAATCGCCCTTAGGCTCAATTGACTAGCTAGGATTAAACGATGTTAATTTATTGCTAACAATGAGTCATGTATATTATTATGTTCACTGCACCTTTTGACTTTATCAGTGAGGTTAATTACGCTCAAGCTAGGTTATTGAAAACGGCTTTGGATGTTAGCACTGAAACAAGTTCGAGTTGTTGGCTTTATCACAACTTTACTTCGAGTTCATTGTTGGGGGGTTGGGCTTTACCTAAATAATGTTCGGTTGGGTTGGGTCAGCTCCAGAAATTTAGGTGCTTTTATTGTTTTAGCAACCTTGTTACGAAACAATAACCGCGAACTAAACTAACCAACAAACCCACGTAGCAACCGCTGAAAATTACACCTTAAACTGTGTAGCTATACGCTACAGTGTACATAATGTAGGACGAGACATAATGTTGTTGTTACTCTGCCTACATTACATAGATGATACACGCGCGTGTCATTGTCATTCGGGACGCTGCGAATGACACTCTGTTGAAGGTCATTACAAGAGAGGATGCGGAGTAATGGTCGTGTTCCTCTGCGGAGCGAGCGACGGCCGCGGAGATGCTGCTAATGCGAGTTGTTTGTCAACGTCGCCGTGGACTGGTGCTGCCGCGCGCCGGTCGCGCTCGGCGGCCGCTAGCTATAAATAAATAACATATTAAGCACCGCGCCGCGTCATCGCCGTCACTTCGCGCGAAATACGGTCGCGCAAACAATCGCCATTGTCTATGTGAATGCAACGAAACGCCGATGTTATTCACGGACGTAAATGCATTTAGGATGAATGGCGTGTGTCGTAACGTTTTGTTACGTTGTTGATACGTCTGTGCCGTCTGTCTGCCTTTGACGAAATAACTGCGAGTTTATGAGTTTCATTTGTTGTGTTTATAGGCAGCTGACAAACTCGCAATGATATTGTCTTGCAGACAAGCTAATAATTGAATTGATGCTGTAGATGTGTTTTATGTTATTTACCATACAACTCAGACATACACGGTAGAATTTTGACGCGCGAACAGAAATGACCATCTGGAAGACAGGATATTTACAGCAAGTAAGTGTGAGTCGGGAGCCGCGCCTGCTGGCGGTAAATAGCCGGTTATTTCTATCGATCCCGCGGCCCTCCAACTAAATCCTTAGAGTACGACAACATTGTTGTGAGGAGTGACTTCTTACTACGAACCCGATTTGGCTATAAATTTATACATGGGCACAATAGCAAGACTGACGAATCTCTGTACATATTGAAAAGGATCTAGCATATTAATACTACTATTTACAGAACTAAGATAATAATAAAATATATACAAGTATCAAAAAGGGGAGTAATTACAGGGCGTCAAAAAATTAATGGTTGCCTGTATTATTTACTATTAGAATTTTACAGGTCTCTCGTACAAGTTAGTACTATACCTACGTCCTACGTTTTCTAAATACGTTTTTGTAAATTTTTTGTCTTATGATTTTCGTTTAATTAATATTTTCTTTGGATCATTGTAATCACAAGGAACACAACGGTTCATTGTGGATTATATATTAAAAACATTGTTTCAGTAGTCGTAGTTACATATTCATAAAAGTGTAGGTATGTTACAGAATTGCTGTACCAAATCATAATCTCAAACTTGAGACGATAAGAGATAGAGCATGCATGGTCGGAGGATTTGGTTAGCTCTTACTCTACAATACTCTACATAATGTATGTTACCTACATAATCGCAGGTATGTATGTATGTGTATAGATACGCACGCATTTAACCAGATGTCAAGGATGGGGCATCGGAAATATAGTAGAGTTTTCAGGTGGAAATCAATTGAACTTGTATTGTTGCGTGTCCCTATTTCCATATCTACGTACGCACGTGTGTGCGCGTAGTTTTACAAAAACAATTTGAGGTCGAGTATGCAATATTGATTTAGTGCCGTGAGGTGCGGGACATGGGCGGCGACGCGGCGCGGCGGCAGCGTAGCGCAAGCGGCGCGTGGCGGTCACGTAGGGATGCAGAAAGAATGCGACACGGCCGGTACGCGTCGCGCCGTTCTGGGACGATGCTCGCGAAACTTACTAGTATAACTGGAAACTAGAAAGCATAGTTTGGCACAACACTCTAATTGACGAACTTGTACTCGACTTTGTTGTTTGCTAGCCAGTTCCACGAAAAAGGCCTACGACTATTACTGAATTAATAAGAAATCCTATATTTGGCGTGTGAGTCATGATGTTTCTATTTCGGATACGATAATAATTATGATGAAGAGGTCGCTGGCTCTGATGGCTGCACATTGCGTGAACGTTGAGTTACGCGGTGCTGTCAGTGCGGCGGTGCTCGTCTCACGAGTATGCGTGGAGGTGCGCGGTGCGTGTGGTGGGCGCGCCCCTCGTTGGCACTTTCTCCGTGCATCAGGGCCGGTGAACCGATGAGCCGGTGAGCTGGACAGTGGCGTGCATATTTCCCCGTAATTTTTGCGCGCGCATGAGGCCGCAAGCGCGGTCTCGATTGTTTTCGTCGTGTTTCGCGGGTTATTTCGGGCGTGTGCGCCGTGGCACTGCAAGCCACTCGCGCACGTCGGCCTGTCCACAACGCTACCACTACAACACTTGATATTCGATCGTCGATCTATCTATATAAATAAAAAGAGAAGTCCTGACTGACTGACTGACTGACTGACTGACTGACTCATCAACGCCCAACTCAAACTCTTGGACCTAGAAAGCTGAAATTTTGCACAGAGGTTCCCTTTATAGTGTAGACAAGGAATAAGGAAGGATTTTTCGAAGTTCAACCCCTAAGGGATTTAAATAGGGGATGAAAGTTTGTATGGAAAATCGTCATTTTCACGCGGGCGAAGCCGCTGGCAAAAGCTAGTGTAGTATATTTTGATAGAGCTGTAAATCAACAAGCTTAGATATTCGTGTTCAAAATGTTTAGGGACATTCATATAGCGTTGATTTAAGTTAAAAAAAAATTATTTCGGAGATCTAGAGCAGGCTTGATAATGTTTGACATATATGCAAGATTTAGATTGCAGGTGATTGAAAGTGGAGATGTTTCGTATTAATTATTAGTATCACAGCGCAATCAACTCGTTTTAAAAAACTAAGAAAGTCTTGGTAGAGCTAAGAAAGCTAGCGCATGGTTACGTACGATGATATTATCAAGTTCAGTATGAAATCGGAAATGTACACCCTCTATTTAGTATCACTCAACATAATTGTACATAAAAATACAATTGTCGTATGTTCTATCTCCTTTTGTAACAACTTTATTGTACTGCCCCCATGATGTGTACTAAAAACTAGGATATTATTTAAAGTCATCTCTAGTACCATCTCTCTCCAAATCTAATCTAATTTCATTTCTATTCCTCTTCCGTCGGTGAAAAGAGGTCACAATACCACATACGCACAATCAAGAGTTGTGACACTTTTGGTCGGAATACGTAATTACTTTTATGTTAATCTAAAACGTTTCATCACTAGAATCAAGGATTACCTCATGACTACGTCTTATGTAACTGTTAACCGGATTCAACACACTTTGAAGCTGAATTTATTATTATATGAACATCTCTTAAGTCTGAGTGCAAAACGTTGAGCTCAGGGGTAGCGGCGGTCGTAGGTCGTCGGCTGAGGCCGGGCTCGGGCGTCGGCCCCGCGACCCACTTCCTCCCTCACCCCCTGCCCCCCGCGAGCGAGCCCTCCTCTGTCCCACACTCCTTTATCACAGTGATAACAAGAAGTCGGCCTGCTCCTGCACTACCCGCCACAACTCGGTGCGCAAGCACCAATCGTTATCAGTTGCTCATACTTGTTACTATTTAATATTAACTTAGTTACTTAGTCACTTGCCTATTAACTTAGTTAAACACAAAATCAAGTGCACGCTACAAAAAGCTGATCCTATACTAAGAAGACTTAGCACAGCGTTCATATCGCGAATACAATGACGTCATCTAAAATATCTCGCGTATTGTTGCGATGACCCAACTCAAAAGCGGGGTTACCAGATTTTTTACTCGTGTCTAACATGAGCTGAGATTTATCTAAGCTACTTTAAAACCTGTCTTGGTTAATCGGATTCAAACGATATTCGAAATGCATAATTCACATTTGAACGACGTAATAGTGCAACATGGCTGACCTTTCCGTGAATCTGATATCTCGCGTCGCGACATACTAGGCGAATATTTACAATCGATCCGAAGGTATCTCATCGATCGCTTCGAGAAGTAGCGGAGCCGATGGCGCGTGTGTTGTTGATGTAAATATTGGGCAAGGTGTGGAGAGGCGCTGGCGCGATGCGACAAAGGCTATGGTGTTGCGGTTGGCCAGAGGGCGACAGGCGGCAGACGGCAGTATCTGCGGCGGCCGGCGCGGCGGCGGCGCGCCGCGTTCGACGACCTACCGTCTCAAGGCCGCTCTTACACGTGCCAGCCGCGCCACCGGGCGCTTCCTGCCGCCGCCATAACAAATCTCTCCCGCCCCACACCCTCGCACCCAGTCGCCCAGCCCATCCTTCCCGACCAGATCCTACTACCGTTCACGCATCTTACCAAATCCGTGATTCTTAGAAGAGGTCCTTCCCGAAACCAATCATCAAAACATTTAATATGATTTGAGATGATTCAGAATTGGTTCTTCCACATAATAGACTAATCATTCTCTGATTCCTGGTAATAATTCTCTTCGGAGTGGGTGGAATGTGTTTTAACTATTAACTATTTAAAATTACACAATGTGCAGGTGATAGCGGTGTTATAATTAAATTCACAAAATATTATGTTTAATGCGAATAACAAAGCATTATGCACCTGTGCCTGAATGTAAAACAGTGGACGCTGTGGTGGTATAAATAAATTACTCAAGAATCGAACAGCTAGAACTTCTAGATGTTTTTTTATTCGATTTAGTATCTTCGAGACTTCGACCAACGACGGAGTTTGCGTACCTAATTATCTGAGAACTTATTCGTGTTACGTCGTGTAGGAGCGCGATATTAGATACCGCAGGTATAGTATTACAACACCTAGCCAGTTAGAATACAAGATCATAGGTCACTTGAGAAGCTATATACTGTGAACATTTGTCAGTTGTCACCGTAGAGAACGCGGCTACTAAACGACTTTTATATTTTCGGCATTTATTAATTTGAGCACGAACCCATCAACTTTAATGATAATTAGGTAATGTTGTTACCTAATAATAAAATAATAAAATGTGGAAGAAGGTTAAGCCCATAAACACCCTCGCACCGCCTACATAGTGACAGAATTCTTAGAAAATGTAGTTAAACAGGTGCACACCCATACACTAGCTAATGAGACCACACCATCATTATTTCTCGACATTAGGTACTGCAGGTCACTCGATCCTCAAGACGAGTACCATTGCGTAATTATACACATGAAAAAGGAAAATATTTCACTTGAGGTCGATCCCGATTCTTGGCATACCTAGTGTTGACATTGATTTTCTTTTATATTGGAATATAATTGATTTACTATGTTAACACAACAATGTAAAACGGGCGTTGTCATCGAATATAAATATTTGCATAACGAGATTATTGTTACGCTGAAAAACCCAATATTGTGTCACGTGACTAATATCCTTTTCGACATTGAATTAAGAACCACACAGAACGACAGTAGATTTTAAAGACGAACAAAAATAGCCTCCCAACAAAAAAATATTGATAGAGCGCAAAAACCGAAGAAAGTTATGTCGCGAAACAGGTTTAATTCGCACTTTACATAATAATATTTGAGGTCCAAAAATCACTAATTAACTGGCGAGAAGTTATATGTCATATGAGATGTAACTTCTGGCCTGTTACTGGCCAGGTGCACAGAGGGTTCCTTCAGTTCATAGTCACAGAGGTTTGATCAAATAACAGTGCTGTGCCTAGGGGCTGAGAGCAGCGGTGGCCCTGACTTACGAGCGTAGGTCGTGGGTTCGAACCCACTTTGTGTAATTTATTTCATCACCTCTACTCTAGAAACGGTGAAGGAAAACATCGTGAGGAAACCGGCATGTCCTAGAACCAAAAATTCGAAGCTCTGTGACATCTATCAACCCGCACTGGGCCCACGTGGTGGATTATAGCCCATTTCCTCTCATAGAGAGGAGGCCTGTCTCCAAGCAGTGGGAACATTTATAGGCTGATGATGATTATGTGCCTAACTAGGTTCCAACAATATGAAAAACCCTGAAGGCAAACAGATTGTTCAGAACCCTTAATAGAAGATTTTAGGCGTGTATGAAAGTATACTAGCTCTAAAGAATATCATATTGTAAACAATTAATGAATTTTTCGTAGTATATTATAGTCTGAAATACTAGTAAATATTACTTGACAGCTGATACATTGGATTTAAATTTGGTGGGGCAGCCCTTGACGCTACGGGACGAATTTAATGATTTTATCTTTATTCTTTATCGTATGGTTACAGAGAGGCAGTCAGTCCATGTAAAATACTGATATTATATTATAACCTGGTGTTGGAATTTGTAACATGAACAAAAAAAATTAATAAATTTAAAACTTTTGGCCTCTGACTTGGCTTTCACAAATAGTCGACAAATATCTCTCTTCCTCACGATGTTTTCTTTCGATATTTATACAATACGCACATGAATCACGAACGAAATGAAACGATGACTCTGTTACATACATAATTAGAGACATAGTAGTATACGTTAGGTAGTGCTACGTTCTACGGCTACGAGCTATGGCATGTCAAGATCCTTTTTTTTTTCGGGGTGGGAAATCATCGAATAATTCCTCCCGCTCTTGGGCAGAGCGAAAGTGAGTGTCAGACTTCTACTGACTATAAGCCACCCATGATCCTTCTTGTTAAGATCCTCGGGTCCATCATAAAATAACAAGCCTGTTATTCCCAAAGGGTTTGGCAGAGGTGTACCTAATGGTATACCCTTATTTTGACCAGTTATGTATACCAGGTAATGGGGGTGAGACTACGGCTATCAACCGGTTTCAAATTCAGACTTCGTGGCTGCTACTGAGAAATTCCTGAAGGAAAATCCCAACGACACTTTGTTCGACCGGGAATCGAACCCACGCTTGCTTTTATCCTTTGTAGGTAATATGACAAAGAAATAAGAAGTATCAGTTTAGCTATGGCAATGTCAGTGCTATTTTGTGGGTGCTAATGCCTTTTACCTGGTACATTCGAGTGCTAACTTATTATTGTTTCGAAAGACACAACAGAAAATTAAATACACACACTAAACTAAACTAAACTAGAACGAAAGTAGAATAGGTCAACTTAACCGATTTTTGCCTTTGTAGAAGCATTTACTCGACTTCAAAACTGTATCGAATGCTAACGTTAGACACATCAATCAAGCGCATACGCATAACGTGAGTGAATACATTCGAGGAACATACTTCAAAGAGGCTGCGAGTAGATACACGCTAATTTTGGGATTGTTCGAGACTTAGTACACATGCGTTGAAGTGAAGTCTCTGCAACATGCTTAAGTATTCTTGAGATAAATAAAAGAACAAACTCGTTATGTTATGGTGTTTACGGCGTAAATATTGTCCTCATGATAGTGAAAGAATTTGTGCCTGTATAGGTTCGTTGTTTGTAAAATTAAAGGACAAAGTCTTCACTGTTTTGTGTCGCCCCATTGACATTGCGTAGCATAAAATAGTGATAAACATATTTATATGATTTTTTTTTGTATTATAGTTAGCGATTTTCAAGCAGTAAGTCGAGAGAGAGAGCAGCGGTGGCCCAGTGGTGGCGGCCCCGACTTACGAACGGTAGGTCGTGAGTTCGAACCTAGGCAGGCGCATTACTTTGTGTAATTTATTTCATCACCGCTGCTCTCAAAACGGTGAAGGAATTAATCGTAAAACTCGAAGACGTATGACATCTACCAACACGCACTATGCCTTCGTGATGGATGGGATGGTGGGCAGACTCCCTCTCATAGAAACGAAGCCTGTGTCCCAGCAGTGGGAACATTATAGGCTGATTAAGCTATGCGATAAATTTCGTTAATATTTTTGACAATTTAGTAGAACCATGCGTAAATACTCTCTACTAGAGTTTTGGGTTGAAAATGTGTAGGTAGTTTTTGAGAAGGTTCTCAAAAACTTATTACTTTATAAATTTCAGCCCATAAAGAAAATAACAGCCAAAAGAAATGATAATAAGCGAATACAGCGGTCACCTGAGTGACGCCAACATCAAACTATATCAGTACGATCTCACAAGATTGAGATGATACTGTAATCCTATAAAAGCATTACGTTACCGTATGAAAATATAGCGATTTGTTCCGTTGATAATATAACTTACTAGATACGGCTTGGCAGATTATTTAAATGATTATTACATAAATGCTAGATAACTTATCTGTGTCCTCGTAATTAAATTGTGTGTATTTATCATGATAAAACTAAACCGAATAGCAAAAAAGTATTTTAATAAAAATTAAGAAGAACAGAATAATGGCATTTTAAAATCACAGATTAAAATATACATTGTAGAGTTATTTCAGAGTACACCCACGATTCGTCAGTTATTTTCAGTCCCATGTAATAAAGGACGAATCACGAACCAATTGCCATTAAAAACTGGGTAAATGTTATATTATGTTATTACAGAAATTATGCACCTATGAGACGAGTGGGTATATTTATTAGATTTTAAATATTAAAATTCAATCGGGAAAAAGTCTATTTGATTCATTTAACAATCTATATAGTATGCAGAATAAACTCAATTATTTGGTTTGACCAGAGAACCAGGTTAGAAGATCAGTGTCTTTGAAACAGGAACTGTTGCCTGACATTTGTTATGCCCATGAAGAGATAACATCGGCCGAAATCCTAGTCACTTATGCTTCTAAACATACTTCATGCAAATGTCGTTCGTGTATTATTATATTATGTATTTGCGTTACAAAGAGATTATCTTAATCGGTTTAGGAGTTATGACGAGGCAATGAAGCTGATATGAGTCAAGAGTATCATTGTAATTACAATATCCTGTTTGATTAATGCACATTAATCATTATAAATATCTGTGCTTTCTGACATCTGAAAGACAAATCAGAAGTCTTAGCTATGCTTTGTTTTCCTTCCGCGTGCTTGTGGTTTAGGAATTGTGAGCCTCGCATGACAAAACCTTTATGAAAAATGTTGTTTATATGCAAATAGGTTTTAACAAACACTTTCACACTTCTTTTTACCCGATTGCGGCGAAGCCCTTAGTGTTTCGTACCTAATTACTAGTCTGAGAATGAGAAGAAACAGCCGAAATAAAACTCAGAGGTCATATGTCTTTGCCATACAATGATTTTTATGCAACTGATTATGGTGTAGTAGGTTGTCTTATGATGTGTTCTGTTCAACCCGAGAAGTTTCTTGTCACTGCATAAACAGAAATTGGATCACTTCTGTTTTTTTTTTGTGAATAGAAACGGAAATTAAAAGGGAAAGTTCCTGAAACAGTTGACTAGAACTAGAAAGTTATTCAAGCAAATTCAATGAAGCATAAAGATCTGCTAAAGAGGTAAATGAATGCCTGAAATTGTTAGTACCTATCTACAATTCTACATACGTACTTACTGTCCAAGCGCGGATCCAGGGGGGGGGGGGGTCAGGGGGGTCATGACACCCACCTGGGCTGGGTCCAGGACCTAGGTGGACCACTAATTAAAATTGTTAAACGTAATGTTTTTATTGTATATTTTACACAACAGCCCAAAAAATAGAGTGTTTTTAGGGTTCATGTATGTTTATTTGTGAGTTTCTATAATCCACCATAACTTCAAAACGCCTGAACCGATTTTGATAGGTACTATCCTTAGATTGTTTGCATTATCTCTAGTGTTATAGACTGTAAGGCTGGTAAAAAATCCAAGTTAAAAGATCCACATACGTTATCCCAACTACGAGTATGTTGTAGTCGGCTTCCAGTCTAACTGGGTAAAAACCGGAATTTTACATGGAACGACGCTATCTTGGCCTGCATTGCCCTTGATTCGGGGTCTCGAGCATTCGTTGTTGCGGTTGCGTCTCTGCGTGCTTTCGTGCTCGCAGTGTTCGTTGTTGCGGGCATTCGGTGGCGTGTGGTTCGGCGTGGTGGCTTTCGGAATGACGTATTGCACTCGTAGTTTCGTTCTTCTTCCGTCCTTCTGACATTCAAAAGTGCCTCATCATCAGCCTATAATGTTCCCACTGCTGGGACACAGGCCTCCTCTCTAGGAGAGGAATGGGCTATAATCCACCACGCGGGCCCAGTGCGGATTGGCAGATGTCACATGTCTTCGAATTTTTTGGTTCTAAGACATGCCGGTTTCCTCACGATGTTTTCCTTCACCGTTTTGAGAGCAGCGGTGATGAAATAAATTACACAAAGTAATGCGCCTGCCTGGGTTCGAAACCCACGACCTACTGTTCGTAAGTCGGGGCCGACACCACTGGGCCACCGCTGCTCCCAAAAGTGCATGTAATGGCTTAATTGAATTAAAATATTTGAGTTTGAGTTTGAGTTTTGCACACAGTGCACACTGCGCAACCCAGTTAGTACTGGGTAAAACGAGATATCCCTTAGTATGACTGGTTGTCAGACTTTCGGGCTCTGGCTGTTTCCGAGGCAATGAAAAAACTGAGTACATACTAACATATTTTACGTTCTAAAGTTAAGTAAATCTTTACGTATCGTAGTGTTAATCGATTTATCCCTTACAAGGTTGGGTCAGAATGGTACAGTTTTAATAGACCACAAAAACTCAGTAGCCAATATAAACAAAGTACACACCAATAAATTTTTTCGTAAGAATAATCGTTTATCATTGTCGAGTCAGTCACATCTTCCGAACCTCTGTCTTAGGCGCTTGGTTCAGGAAGTGGGGGATTGATGTCTAACAAGATAAGAGTAAGCTGATCTCTTCTTGAATAAAGTAAAACAGTATTTTATACTCCTTCCTCCCAATGACAATATCTTTGACACCCCCCAAAATCTTAAAATTTCGCGCTCGCTTTGCTCGCGCCTCCCCCCTGCTCTTCCAACATTCTGTCTCACTTGAGATGCTCATCTACTTCAAATCTCATTTCTGATTCTAAGTCGTCCATCCACCGAAAATTGTTCAACGCTTTAGCCCCCTGGATAAGGGTTATAGCACTTCAAATAATCAAATCGTGGCTAAGAGCTTCAATGGTTGAAGAACGTCTAACCAGACTGGCACTTCTCCACACTAAAAAAACGTACCCATTGAAGTAGGTAGATGAAGTGGTAACGCGTTCCGGGAGAAGAAGGAAAAGAAAAATTGATTTTGTTATTTAAATATAGGTATGTTTAAGTACACAACTACAGTACATAAATTAATAAAACACCTATTAGGGTTACGTAGTCAACTAGGAACCCTTATAGTTTCGCCGGGAACACCCAAATACTCCGAAATATTTTATTCCGAATTTCAATATTCTGATGTTCAAAAGTCCGAAAGTCAAAATATCTAAAAATTAAAATCTCTATTATTCAAAATCACGAAGTTTATTTTACCGAAATTCATAAATACGATTTGCTTCTTTTCCAATGTTTATATGTCCGAGGAGTCAAGTGTCCGACGAGATGTCTATCCGAAAAACGGCATTCCGATTTCCAGTATTCCGAATGGGAACACCCAAATACTCCGAAATATTTTATTCCGAATTTCAATATTCCGATGTTGAAAAGTCCGAAAGTCATCATAACTAAAAATTATAATCTCTTTTATTCAAATCACGAAGTTTATTTTACCGAAATTCATAAATGCGATTTGCTTCTTTTCTGATGTTCATATGTCCGAAGAGTCAAGTGCCCGACGAGATGACTATACGAAAAACGACATTTCGATTTCCAGTATTCCGAATAAACTGCTAATACCTTGGTTCCATAATATACATATAGGATAGATATAGGATATAAGTGACAGAAACGAATCGCTGCAAAACCGACTCCACGTAGTCTTTTCTGCCCTACCCCAAGAGTGTAATTTAATCCGCGTAGGGGCAAGGCGGGCTCCGTCGACCTGCTGATGGAAACGTTTACCCTAGACGGTCAACGTCAGGGGCACCCCGAGGTTCGGTTAGTTAGGTCCCTTTAAACCCTGCAGACAGAAATAGGAGCTGCTGAAGGAAACGCTAACCCTAGACGATCGACATCAGGGGCTCCCCGAGGTTCGGTTAGTTAGGTTCCTGTAAACCTGCAGACAGAAATAGGGGCACCGTCGACCTGCTGACGGAAACGCTAACCTTAGACGGTCGACGTCAGGGGCCCCCTGAGGTTTGGTTAGTTAGGTTCCTGTAAACCATGCAGACAGAAATAAGTGCCCCGCGTAGTGGGGCTCCGTCGACCTGCTGACGGAAACGCTAACCTTAGACGGTCGACGTCAGGGGCACCCTGAGGTTCGGTTAGTTAGGTCCCTTTAAACCCTGCAGACAGAAATAGGAACCCCACGTAGTGGGGATCCGTTGAACTGCTGACGGAAACGCTAACCCTAGACGGTCAACGTCAGGGGCACCCCGAGGTTCGGTTAGTTAGGTTCGTGTAAACCCTGCAGACAGAAATAGGTGCCCCGCGGTTTTTCTTTGGTTCTAAGATATGTCGGTTTCCTCACGATGTTTTCCTTCACCGTTTTGAGAGCAGTGGTGATGACATAAATTACACAAAGTAATACGCCTGTCTGGGTTTGAACCTACGACCAACTGTTCGTAAGTCGGTGCTGTAACCACTGGGCCACCACTGCTCACTACCTCCTCATACTAAATACAAAATATTATACTTCTCTCTCACGAGCAAATTGTGTTGGTGTCTTTGTTGCTATTCAGTTTAGTAAAACTGAATAGCAACAAAGACACCAACACAATTTACGCGGCTATTTAAAAAAAAAAAAAAAATGATCGGTACTTTAATAATCGGAATTCGTATTTTTGATGATTCGAATTTTCATTAAGTCGGATTTTTTGTTTTTCGATCAATTGAAACTCGGCATTTTGAGAATAGTAATTATAAACGTTAGGGAGTTTTGAAATTTCGGAATTATAAAAATATGATGACTGAGTTGTTAAATTAGGAATTTTCTATCATTCGGAAAATCGGAATTATGAAAATCGGTATTTTGAAATTCGTACTTGTGATATCGGAATAAAATTTTTCGTATTATTGTAGTGTACCCAGTTTCGCCATGTCTGTCTGTCCGTCCGTCCGTCTATCCGTCCGTCTGTCCGTCCTCGCTTAATCTCTGTGACCGTTAGCACTAGAAAGCTGAAATTTGGTACCAATATGTGTATCAATCACGCCGACAAAGTGGTAAAATAAAAATTGGAAAAAAATGTTTTATTAGGGTAGCCCCCCTATATGTAAAGTGGGAAGTGTTTTTTTTTTAATTTCAACCCTAACGTGTGATATATAAAATTATTTTTTGATAATGTTTTTAATTTCGGAAATAATCGCTCCAAAAGTAAAAAACAATGTGTCCCCCCCCTCTAACTTTTGAACCTTAGGTTTAGAAAATATGACAAAAATCTGAAATGTAGAACTTCATAAGGACTTTCTAGGAAAATCATTAAAAAAAAAAAACCACCTTTAAACTTATAAGTGGGAACACTTATTGTGACGGACGGGAAACTACGGAACCCTATAATACACTGAGCGTGGCCCGACACGCTCTTGGCCGGTTTTTTACTTGTATCCATGATTATAAAATTAAATTATAACTTCTTGTGACTTGACCACGACTCTTTGTGACCCACCCCCCCCTGGCACCAAAGCTGGATCCGCCCTTGTTACTGTCTGAAGTGGAAGTGATAATTAGATAATACTAGCTGATGCCCGCGGTTTCAACCGCGCGGATGTCGGTTATCGCTACCGATGCCGGTTATCGCGACCAAAAGTAATATTTTCGTACCCCCCCTTTTTTTTATTAAAATGTAGCCTATGTCCTTTCTCGGGTATCAAAATATCTCCATACCAAATTTCATGCAAATTGGTTCAGTAGTTTAGGCGTGATTGAGTAACAGACAGACAGAGTTATTTTCGCATTTATAATATTAGTATGGATTTGATCTCGGATATGAATGAATACGTCGACAATTTCAGAATATCGATAGTTGTCTCCTTATTATTATTATTTTTTTTTTTTTTTTTGTACTCTACCACAGTGCTGTCTTATTTGACCCTAAGGTTGACTGGTAGAGAATGCCTTGTGGCATTAAGTCCGCCTATGTACCACTATTGTACATGAAGTTTAAATAAATAAATAAATAAATATCGATATAGTTTTGTTGACATTGTTGGAGCTATTGACGTGCATATGTAGTTTTTATTAAACAGAAACTTGTAGAATTGTAACTTGTAGCCTACAATTACAATTTACAATTTGTAAGTTTTATTAAACAGGGCCCTGAATAAAACGTAAATAATTGTAAATGGACATTGCTCATTCTTATTAAGTCATTTGAGTATGTAACGCCTTGTTGTATTGTTAATTCATGTATATTCGGGACTTCGGTCAGGGCAGTTAACAATTGAACATTACTAAAAACAGAAACAGTGCGTATATAAAACTGTAGGATATGTACGTCACATGCTTTGTGAGTAGGAAGAACGCAGTATTATTTCAAAATACTATCTTTGTTAAATGCTCAAGATTTATTACAATAAGTATTCATCGGTCACTTATACTTTTACCGTTGTTTATTATACCTCATTATGTTATATAGTAGTCAATTAAATTGATAAAATTATCGCAGTAACAAGACCTTAGACATGGTCTTATTAGTGAGCGGCCTAATTAGCAAATTGAATCACGATTCACGCTTTACTTCGCCTATCGGTATGACTTGCATGTGTGTTAACTTGTATGTACACTTATCGTCAGTTAATTGCCTCTGTGACCTGTCTGTTCGATGTATCTTCATTTTATGGTTACGATTCCGAGAAACGCGGTTCAATTGTTTTGTCTTTGTTGATATCTTGCGTTGTTCTGTACCTACAGAAATAATAAGTGTTGTGTCGAGAGGGGTCGGTTGCGCAGTGCGTGTGGCGGATTGGGCTCGGCGTAAGAGCCGGGGAGGCAGCCGGCTGGGGCAGGCGCGCAGGGTGTCTGAGGGCGAGGGCTGGCAGACGGAACCTTCGCCCTGATGACCTACATCCGCGCACCCCGCCGCCGGCGCGCCCTCTAACGCATTTCTATCTACATTCAGCGTCTCAATGAAAACTGAACACTTTTTATTCTCATTACTTTTGTTTTTTTTTTTGAAAATACTGTGATAGCGAAGAGTCACACAGTCCAGTTTGTCATGGCGAAGTTATGGAATCATTCTTATAATTAACTTATTTTAAATTAATAAATGATGAATGCTGTGATGAATGAGGTAAGAACAAACGCAAAGAATATGTTTACAGAGTTGATACTTCCTGCATGCTCAATAAACTTGAACCTAATTATGTTACTGGAATTTGTATAAAACAATAAGTTAGGAGCACTTCCTTGATTTTAAAACAATCTTGATTTAAAGCGTTGTCACCAGCACTTACCTAATTAAAAATATCGTTAGGTAAATATTTATGTTAGCCACATCCATACTTAGCATTGTTTGTTTTCTACCAACTGATAATAATGTTATCACAGTTATCAGTTCAACACACCTACTTAGTGATTTCAGTTTCATGTCTGTTCTATGTTCTGTGTCATACTACATCATTTTAATAATGGCACATACGTTTTGTTACAAATTTTGTTCTCCATTTTACTTTTACATAAACAGCAAGATAATAATGAAATCCAGCATGGCTTCGTTAAAAAATGTAAAATAAAAATTGAATGAATGTATTTGTTTTTTGTTGTGGTGCGTTTAATTAGGCGTCAGACCACGTGCGTGCAGTCGAAATTGATAATATGTTTTAGAGTAACCGGAGTAAAACTATAGGCTGTACAGAGCACACCGGTCGAGCGGTGCGTGAGGGTGGCGGCGGCGCAGCGTGCGGTGGGCGTGTGTGTGCGGGCGCAGGTGTACTGACCGGTGTGCGCGGGCGGCGCGGGTGGCGCGGGTGGCTCGGGCGGCGGCGACGGCTCGGTGGTGTTGGTCGGCGCGCTCGCGCAGGCGGCCGCCGACGGAGCATCTTCCGCGGCGCGGGCGGGGGGCGGCGGCGACGGGCCGGGGGGAGGCGCGCAAAGCGCGACCAGCCGCAGCAGCGCCACGCACCACCACCAGAGCACGGCGGCCAGCGCGCGGGCAGCGCGCCCGACGCGGCCCGGGGCCCTCTCGTGACCGAAATACGCGCACCGTTGACTCGTGCACCGGCGAGCTCGCTCCCTCACCCGGGTATTCGTGCGGCGTCGGGACGGCTGGCGAAGCGACGCGGGTGCGCGCGCGCGGCCACACGGCGACTGGGGCGCCGTTCCCGAGAGCGTACGACCGCGCCCGAACACTATTTCGGGAGCGACGCTCCGCGCCGCTGCCGCCGCCCGCCCGCCGCACGCTGCCAATTTTACGCGAAATTGCGGGCGGGCGGTGATGCGATATGTACCACGCCGCGGCCACCTGCATTTGCGCCACCGGTGCGCTCCTCAATAACATTCTGCGAGGATTTGCCTTTTTCATTGAGAGGGTTTTTTTGCGAGGAGGTTTGAGGGCGCGGACCCTTCGCCGCGCGCACACCGCACGCACGCCGCGCGCCGCTGCCGCCGCCGCTCGACACGTGCGCCACTCGTCTACTCAAAATAGTCGGCGGCGAACGTGCTGCTGGCCCGTGTCAATAGATACAATGTCGCAGCTATTGGCAAGGAAACAGAGACTCGCACTATCTCACTGTCTCGCGCTCTCTGTGTTGTGAATTCTTATGCACGGTTTATATTTAGACGTAAAATTATTTCTGATATAGATAGGTGTTTGACATTACGTTGAACTCTCATACGTCGGGAAGCTCCACCTGTATACATATTCTGTGCCACAGGAGCGTAATCTTTGAAATGTTAGGTACTTAACGAATCTTTCAAGGAAATAACTACAACTTGGCGGAACCACGTGAAACAACTATATTCATTGTTTCTCTAATGAAGAATGACAAACAATATTACTGTTTAATAAAGTACTATCTCATTATGTAAATAATAGATAGGACATTAAGAAAACCTATCATAATACGTGGAATACCTATGTAATAATAATTAAATAAGTATTTGTAGTTCAAATAGTATTTATAAAGAATTAAAAAAACTTCTTGATATTTAATGAAGGATAGAATGTACTTACATGTACTTATATTCATTAGAACTTGAATCCTAATAGATTCGAGTTACAAGTGTAATTACAGATGAAATTAGAAGAAGTACAGATGAAATAAGAGGTACAGAGAGCTTCATTTATTTTTATTTATTTATGTACACACAAAATACATAAAAAGAATGAAAAAACTTAAAAAAATAGAAGAGCACAAAGGTACTGCTTATTTTTTATTTGAAATGGGCTTGCTCTTGACTTCAATCTTGCCCAAAGGGCAGAGATGAGGTCGACTATGGAACGAGCTTACCCATCAGCAGACCTGCGAGAGTAAAGTTTGATTACAATTAAAGACACATTGTGTGGAAAAGACAAACAGGATTTTTTAAATTAGAATTAAGAATAATAAATAGCATATCCATATAAAATAAACAAACATACGAATATACACATATCTTTATATATATAATTGTACTGTACGTGTGTATGTCACTGAACTCCTCCTAAACGGCTGGACCGATTTGGATGAAACTTTCTGGGCATATTTCAGTGGGTTCTAGGATGGTTTGAAAACACAATCGGACGCGGTAGGTGGCGCTGCTGTCCGGGCAGGACGACGTCTGCCAGGACCGTTAGTCTTTATATATATAATTCTACTGTACGTGTGTATGTCATTGAACTCCTCCTAAACGGCTGGACCAATTTGGACGAAACTTTCTGGGAATATTTCAATGGGTTCTTGGATGGTTTGAATACACAATTGGACCAGGTAGGTGGCGACGCTGTCTGCCAGGTCCGCTTGTACACATATAAAAAGGGTTATATTTAAATGCACATCTGTTTAATTTTTCAGCACACTAGGTAACTCCACTAATTAACTGAATGCATACCAGAAAAATGAATGCTGTGCAAAAAAACCAATTGATTAACTAAACATGTCCTACAAAAAAGTCAAAAAAATCACACAAAACGAGATGACCTTTTTTATCGAATTCACACCAAAAATGTAGTTAGTACATCGGATATATGATTTGTAAAACAAAAATACTAATTGCTTATCAAAAATACTAACTTGCACTCTAAATTGTACAATCTTACTACGGAATTTCTAAAACTGATATCTAATACGACCGTCTCGCGACAGTGTCCTTTATGGGCGGCATGGGCACCGGGCCGTAGGCCGACGAAGGAGGCCGGCGGAGGCCCGGCACTTCGGGGAAGCGAGCGCGCGTCATGGAGTAAATCAGGTGTAGGTTTTCCTTAAAAAAGTTTTAAAGTGTTTGTTAGACTAAATAATTATTAGATATACTATTTTGATAATAGTTATTCGTTCAGTAAAAGAGTTCTGCAAATGCCATTAAAAAGGATACTAAATTTGATTTCTTTAGTGTGCATAATTTGTGTGCAAGTCAGTATTTTTGGTGTAACTTTAAAATATTTTGTTCGAAAAAAGGGAATAGACAGATAACGGTTTAAATACATGCCATATAAAAATAACACACTACTATTTTGACACAAGAACATTATATCATCTTCCGGCGATTGCCACGTCTGTGACCGATACAACTTGATTCTCAGGATAACCTCGTGTTGGATCTCTCGGAAAGACTCCAACTCTCCCTGTCCATACTTCATTCAGTTCGCTTGGATTTACGTTGTTTCAGACGTGTATCAACTTTTATAATACGATTGGTTGATTATGATTTATGTAAGCATTTTTTGTCTAATAGAGTTATAGGAAACAGAACATAATTTCACCAACACCCTCGACTAACCGACAGACAGACACGGCCACCAGTTCTTTCCATCCGTTCGTGAGCGGCTGGCCAGGACATGGCTGGAGGTGGATCACTGTGTCGCCCAATTTCTCACAGGTCATGGTAACTTTAAGAGTAAATTATTTTCCTTCAAGCTTGTTGCCTCGCCTTTGTGTCAATGTTCTACATCTGACTGCGAATTTGAACAAACTGCACATCACATTTTATGGGAGTGTAGTCTTTGGCAGAATGAACGTAATATTATGTTAAATAGTGTACAGGTTACATCCGGAGTTATTTACTATACGGACCTTGTAGAAACTAGAACAAATTTCCGTGCGTTCAAGCATTTTTGTCATACCTATTATTGGAATCAAATATAACAGCTCACAACTTAGGACCCAGTAATATTAATGACAATAATATCCGTGGTGCTAGGCAACTGGGCTTATCCCAGTTGTATACGTCCCTGTGTGCCTATTGGCCTTGTTCTGTTCTGTCTCCTGCTGATATGGAGGGAAGTGGAAATTATGTTTTTTCCTACTCCTCCGCTATTCTTTTCTGATTAATTTCGTTGCGGGATCCAAGACAGTTAAATCGCTTCTCTGGGACTTCGTCGAGCTTCATTGTCTCGGCGCTTTTCTTGTGGTCGCCACTGTTGATTCTGGCTAACAGGAGTTACAGTGGTTTGGGAATAGTGTGGCGGGCTTGTCCCAAAAAAAAAAAAAAAAAATACAGACACGGCGGACGACGAGTGCAGTGGTGGCCCAGTGGTTGCGGCCCCGACTTACGAACAGTAAGTCGTGGGTTCGAACCCAGGCAGGCGCATTACTTTGCGTAATTTATTTCATCACCACTGCTCTAAGGGAATACCTGCTCAAAACGGTCAAAACATCGTGAGGAAACCGGTCTTAGAACCAAAAAAAACACATATATATACATAAACTCACAACCTTTTCCCATGGGGGTAGGCAGAAATCACAGAACGCCTGCTACGATCCTTACATACTTTTTTTGCCTCGTCCACATTCATACATCTGGTCATACACGCACGCCGGTTGATTGCGAGTACCTGTCCTTTCTGAAGAAAATTCGAAGATATGTGATACTACCCACCCGCACTGGGCCCGCGTGGTGCCCATCCCTCTTCTACACAGAAAGCCTGAGTCCCTACAGTGGGAACATTGTCCGCGCATATCTCCCTCAATTGTGGATGGGTTTTCAAAATTTTGTTTGTGTTTGAAAGGATATATTCCCGAGGTAGTCCCATTGTCACCAAGTCAGGAAAGTCAGGATCTGATGATGGGATCCCTGAGAAATTGAAGGCAACCCCTTAAATTTTATAGGCACACATAACATTTGCCATAGGTTATGGACACGTGGTCCGACCGCATAGTCCGATCAATCGGACAACTGAAAAAAAATTGGTTCGATTAATCGGACTACGTGAATTTTACGTGTCCTTAACCGTATATTTTCTGAAGCTGTTTAAGTATTTCCGTCTGATAATCATAGTCTCATGTGGCTGCGCTTGATGGAAAGAAAATTCCTCCAAAATTATACGTACTTATCTTTCGATACTTGTATTCTTATATTCTTTCTTTCAGGGTTGACCTGATGATAGAAGGTAAATCTCAATTCTCGACTTAAAAAAAAAAGAGGTTTTCAATTCGTCGGAATCGAAGACGCCTAAACCGAAATAGAAAATACTTCTTTTTGTTGAAAAGGAGATATCTCAAGGGTAGGTACCATGATAAGAAAATCAGGATCTGATGATGGCATCCCAGAGAAATCGAGGGCAACCCTCTAAAGGCGCTTGATACGTGTTTCGTGCTTTTTCTAAAACTTTTTAAGTATTCGCATCTAGCCGTCATCACTTCATGTTGATGAGCTGATGATGGAGGGTATAACTCCTCAACGGTTAAACGGTTAGTCGTTAGGAGTTGGAAAATAATTCTTTAATAAAATATTATGGGGATGTAGATATGGTTGTATTCTTTCACGTGAACTAGGTGAACTGATTATGGAAGTTACTACTCCTCCACGGATAAAAGGTGGAAGCAATAATAAGAGAATCTTGAAGGTTAAGGGTTGGGTTTCTTCGATGAATCTTAAATGCATAGTAAAATAAAAACATAAAAAAGTGAAAAACACAAAAAAGTGAAAATTAAACCTCCGCATGGAACAAATATTAGGTCTTTACCTATGAAATTGCCGATTTGTATGAGAATTTTAAAATATAAAAATTTTGGTATTTTTTTTATTTCAGCGAATCAAAGTACTGGCCCAAATGATCTATACAATTTTGCCATTTTGATGGCAGTTTGTTTATCCCTTTACTGTAGAAGTCTGCCGGACGGGAGGCGATGAAGTCAGCGATAGCGTTTTGTACTGCCTCTCGGGTGTCGAATTTTTTACCAATTACAAAAATGTCTAAATTTTGAAAAAAGTAGAAATCTGTTGGGGCAAGGTCCGGTGAGTACGGTGGGTGACGGAGAGCTTCCAGCTGTTACTCTTGTAGCTTTGCGATGGTCTTTCGTGAAGTGTGAGCTCGCGCGTTGTCGTGGAGAAGCAATGGGGAAGAACGATTGACTAGTCTTGGTTGTTGAATTGCGAGCTTCTCCATCATTGTTTGCAATTCTTGGCAATAGACATCTTCCGTCACTGTTGTGCCATTCGGTAAGAAGCTGTGGTGTACAAGTCCGGCACTGGTCCACCAGACAGTCACCATCATCTTCCTATGAGTAATCTTTTTTGTAGCGCACTGATTAGGTGATGTACCCGGGTCCACCCACTGAGACGAACGCTTACGGTTGTTGTACAGGATCCACTTTTCATCGCAGATAACAATTTGATTAAGAATTTCATCGTTTCTATGCCGATTGAGTAGTGCTATGCATGCTTCGACGCGTAAATCTCGCTGTTGGTCGCTTAGTTCGCGTGGCACGCACTTATCTAGCTTTTTTATCTTTCCAATTTGACGCAAGTGCCTCAATGTTGTTTTGACACTAACTCCAAGGCCTGCAGTAAGCTCAGCCTTAGATTGAGTTGGATTCGCTTCCACTATCGCCTTCAATTCGTCGTTGTCGACAATGTTCACCGGCCGACCGCGAGGCTCGTTCTTCGACTCAAAATTTCCAGATTGAAAACGATTGAACCAGTAATGAACCATGTTTATGCAAGCAGTGTTAAGCCCGTACACGTCGTTAATGTTTCGTGTTGTTTGCGCAGCGGTATTTCCACGTATGAACTCATATTCGAAAGTTGTACGAATTTGCAGTTTATCCATGGCGCCAAAAACTACCAAAAAGTCACAAAAACAAAAAACTATCAAAAAACAAATGACTGAATTTGAAATTAAATTAACACGTCTTTCGAATAAAATTTACTTGAATTTCGAATTACGCGCCAATCCACAGATAATTAAATCTGAAAATGCCGGTTGTAGAATCTGCAATTACATAGGTAAAGACCTATTTGCTAATTACCAACGAATAAATTCGGTTGCAATAATGATGCTTGCGAGAAATGCATCTTGGATGTAGAGACTTGCTTTACTTGCAAGCATTGCAACCGAATTTATTCGTTAGTAATTAAGGATTGAAAGTTAGCGATTTTGTCGTTATCTCTGTAGAGACTGCCGCAGGACAAGTACTATCAACGGTTATTAATATTTGTATGGCCTACAGATAATTGTTTCGGGTCTGGGTATTTGTGTATGTGAGTTTAAATGTTTGTGAACGCACCCACGATACAGGAGAAATTCCTAGTGTGGGGCAACGTTATAAAAAAAAACCACAAAAGAAAAATCAACTTCTGAAGTCGGTGCTCGGTGGCATAAAAACGAAATAAAAAAACAAATGTCACCGACTTCCGAAGCATATTTTTCTTCTGAAGTTTATTTTTGTATGTTTTTGAAGTCGGGTTTTATTATATGTAGTGATTAGTGCGCACACGTGTAGCACAAGCGCGTTGTAAACGTAACTTATTTACTCGAAAAAACATCGATTTTAAAATTATAAATAGGTACTCGTTTCACATAATATTTTGTCCTTGCATTTATTTATTTACCACTATTATAGCAACATTACAGATTCATTAAATGCTATATAAAACACAAAAAAAGAATAATATAATATAATAAAATTAAATTCTATTAATGGTGCTTGATGAAAACAACTTAATTATAATGTAGGATAATTATTGTATTTTGGATTTAAATATCGACGTATTTGTGAAAAGTTTTCACTGTGCGCGAATAATAATACATTTTTGTTTTAAAGTTCGTTTTTGTGTTGCAAGTATGTTAGATACCCCTAATAACAATGATGTTTCTACGTAAAATTTATTGATTTAAAAAAAAAATTAAAATATAATTTTGATATTATATTTAGTGTTGTTATCATCATCTGCCTAGCCTTTTCCCAACTATGTTGGGGTCGGCTTCCAGTCCAACCGGATGCAGCTGAATACCAGTATTTTACAAGGAGCGACTGCCTATCTAACCTCCACAACCCAGTTAATACTGGGTAATACGATACCCTTTGGTAGGACTGGTTGTCAGACTTTCAGGTCACTGACTACCTATAACGACTGCCAAAGATCTATACGAGTATATGGCAGCCGGGACCAACAGCTTAACGAAAAAAAGGAAAACCAGGGTCCGAAATGCAAAATATAAGTAAAGAATGGTTTCTATTGTATGAAGTACTAGGGCCTAGGCCCTAGGGTATCATAAGTTAATAGGAGATTAATCATTTCTTGTTATGTTTCAGGTTATGTTTAATGTTTAATTCATGTATTGGTTCATGTTATGTTTCACACTGTGTTTCATGTTATGTTTCATGTTTTGTTACATGTTATGTTTCATGTTATCTTTCATGTTATGTTTCATGTTGTCCCTCTCCTGCAGAGGAGGCCTGAGTCCTTGCAGTGGAACATTATAGGCTGATGATGAACATGATGATGATGATGATGACAGTGCCTGGATATATTCCAGGTATATAACATCTGAGACTCTTTGTAGCTTGATCTCGATTTTTCGATGCCGAGGTAGGCAAGAGTTTCTATACTATTGTTTCATAAGGGTGTTGTTTTCACTGTCTAGGTTCAAAAGATTGTTGGTTATTATTACTATTGATTGTTGCCAACACGGTTCCGCCATGATGTTTATAGGGAAGTCTAAAATAAATTCGGTATTATTTCGGTATACCGAACCTCATCAACACAAAAACTTATATTAAGGGACTGTATCACCACCTACGATTAAGCTACCGTTAACTTAAGTACTTGGCCGATACAAATACAAATCCTGAACCATTTTTGAATTTATTCGGTAAGTAGTGGCTAATCGGACATCGAAAAAAAAGCACCTAGACCCATATATTTCACTTGCACAACAAAAAGTAAAGGATAACGTTGGCCCTGTCGGTGCTGCGGGTTGTTCGAAAGAGATACTGCGGCCTCGACACAAAGGGCTAAGAAGGAACATGGGTGGTTTTTAGTCAGTAGAAGTCTGACAATTCCTACCGCTCTGCCCAGAGCGCGAGGATTTATTTGATGATTTCTCACCCTCCAAAAAAACGGGGTTCATCATAATATGGATCTCAAGTGGGCTCTAGGTCAGATTGACAGTCAGTCAGTCACTCCATGTACCTAACATATTGATATATATCCAGCTGCATCCAGGTAGAGAAGACAACCCCAACATAGTTAGCTAAAGGCAAATCATTTGGATTACTAAAGACTCTCGCAATGCATCATCTTTCTCTTGCCCTTATATTCTCTTTCTTTTGGGGTCGGCGCAGCATGCCTTCGTCTTGCATACTTCTCTATTACTCATCATCTCATAAGGCACCGCTTTTCTTCCCGTATCATCCTTTACACAGTTCATCTATCATTTATTTGGTTTATACCCAACCACGTTTATACTCAAAACTTTCCTCACGACAGGCTTATACCGAGGACTCTCGCAATTACGGGGACAGTATAGAATAGAATTTATTTATTTGCAGGTAACAAAGACCCATAAATAAACACCTTAACCTAAATATACATACTAATAATACAGTTCGTATTAGTAAATAGAACCTTAAAACCATATTAGTATCACTTCACTTGTGCACTACTTATGTCACAAAAAAAAATTAGTGACATACTGGTGTAAGTGGTGACAGAGGAAATCACACGTGGACGACTGTTCCCATTTGGTTAACCTAGTTTGTTACTTATTAAAAAAGGTAACCCCCTTCTATTATTACCCGGGATTAACTTGTAGGTTGGGCAGTGGTGGAACATAGCTGTAATATTTCTCGAAATTATTTAAAATCTTATGGAAGACGAAAGACTGAAAACTCTTCTAGAATTGCACAGTTATATGACTTTATAAGTTGTTAGATTTCATTTGCATCCAGAACTATTATTTAGCAACTTTAGCTCATACTTCTAAAATATCTACATACTGAAAAGGTAAAACGTATGAATGATGTTTTAGTAAGTATATTCTAATTACATGGGGCAACCATGGTAAAGGAGTTTTTAGTAGGATTTGGGCTGCCAAAAGTGGGCAGCCCAAGCCCTTCTGAAAATCCTACCTTCTCGGGAACAGGGCCTTGATAAAAAAATAATATATTAGGTTTTCTCTATGAGTTCAGCTGCATTTGGTTAGACTGGAAACCGACCCAACTTATTAGGTAAACAGCTAGGCAGATGATGAGGTATTATCTATGTATGGTAAGGTAGGAAGGTTTCCCGTTGGGGCTGCGGGTTGTTCGAAAGAGATATCGCGGCCTCGACACAAAGGGCTAAGAAGGAACATTATTGGTATATAGCCAGTAGAAGTTTGTCACTCCCTACCGCTCTGCCCAGAGCGGGAAGAGTCATTTGATGATTTCCCAACCTCCAAACAAAAAGGTAGGAAGGCTTTAAAACAGTGGACGTAGTAAGTGCAATGTGCTCATGTGACATCGCAGGCTGTGCTAGGCGGGGCGCGGCGGCGCGGCTGTGCGCGGTCACTGCACTGAGGTCGCGATGCACCGGAGCATGTGGCCACTTCGCGCCCGCACCCCGCACCCCCGCACCGGCACAGCCTTGCGAATAAGACATGGGAGATCAGCGAATGTTACCGAACCAAAGTTATATTAAACTGAAGAATGCTAAACAACAATCAAACAACATAACTAACAACAATAATAACTTAAAACAGCAAACATAATAAACAATACAACTAACTAACAATCAAAATAACCTAATATAACTTTAGTTCTCTGTAGTTTAATTTTTTTTCGGATTCGATCCCTCAAATAAAGCCTAAGTAAAGCCTTTTACATAACTCAGCAGTCTGTGACCACGTTTAGCCATAACATAACATCACGTGTGAAATCAACGGTGGTTTAAGCAGGGCTGTAGGTATATTGGACACCCATATTTTTTCAGTAATGCTTAAGTCTCATAACATATTATCAGCACATCGTACCCAGAATTCAGGCCGCTGAAGAATTACACTTAATTAAGGCCCAGTACTAAATAGCCGTGCTAACAGTAGACAAGATTGTTAATACTACAACTGCAGCTCTCTAATTTGAATAAATTGAAAGCAAACACACAAATACAAGAAAACAAAAGTGACCGTTATCACGAAAATAAAAAAGGCAGTCTGAAAGATGGCAAATTATCAGTGACTTAAAGTAAGTTACCAGGTTCATTAAATGATTCCCAGTAATATCGACTTTTGAAACCTTTTTACAGGCATCCGCTATGCTTGTATGTTCTGACCCCTTGGTCCGCTCGCACCGGTTACTTTAAATTTTCATTAGCACGGCGGATCGCCGCCCGCCTCTCGCCGCCCGGGCGCCGACGACGTCTGCAATTACATTTCGCAATTTACAAATTGTCTTTTTATTTACGACGTATGCTTTCGTGAACACTTGCGTTATCCCCAACTTGCTTTAATTGCTTCTTTTTTTTTAATAAATACAAATCAACAATTTTAAAACTTTAGGAAATTAATTTTTCAGGAGTCAAAATCAAATTGCTTTTGTTCTTAGTTAGCGTAAATCTTCTAGTTAGCGTGAAATTAAACGAAATTCAGTATTTTTTTGTTATTATTCAATGTATAATGGCAATCCCAGCTCATTATATTTTTAGTTAAAAAGAAATTGAAATTAGATAATTTAAGATTATCTTTACGTCTAGCGCGTTGATGTCTTTTGTTCTATTGACGATTTCAGTAACTTTATCGATTGAAAATTAAAAGATAAGAAATCGAAAGCTTTTTACTGCATTATTGCTTTGGACATCATATGAAAATATGAGCTTTTATAACACATAGTGGCATTTATAGGAACATTGACTCAAGTTCTACGATATAACTTTACAATGTAGAAAATAACAGCGTTTTTCTTGGTATTAGAAATTTTAATGCGTGTTGAAAGAGTTTTCGAGAAGCACAAAGGTACGCCGGCAGACTGTAAAGTGACTGCGTTGCGTAGACGAGACTATGATCAGACATAATAAGCACGTCTGCTACTTCTACAATGTGTGGTGGAGTTGCGCGAGACGTCACCGCGCGCCACCGCACGCCACCGCGCCGCGCGCCGGTTTGAAACCACAGACAACCGCGGGCTGTGCAAGCGTGCGTCTACACATCATTGTGAAATAATAAAAAGCAGTATTTATTTAATGATTGGTATAATTTCAATATCAACACGATCTAGTTTTCGCTTTATTCTGCTTCATTTCGCATTATGTTTAATTTTAATAAATTAATAATTTGCATATCAAAAGGCTGCAGAAGGACTTTATTTTTCATTCTTTTATGTCGATTTCTAAAATCCCTTTCTTGATAATGTTCAACAGAAATGATTAAAACTAATTAAAACTTCATTTTTATTAGGCTGTTAATATATGCAGATGTTACGTAAAACTTTGAAGTGCGTATATTTGCAAGTATATTTTTTATGCCGTAGATTGTTCCCCGCTTGTAAGTTTCAGACTTCTGGCCGTAACCGCGAAACTTTCATGGTTGTTGGTGGCAGGTTCGCTCTTCACACACAGTGGTGCGAGGTTCTCCGGTATCACTAAACTAGGTCCGCCTGCAGCCTTTGTTCGGGATACGGAAGGTAGAACAACATTTATTGAAGCGTGAGTCTTACGACATTTTAGAGCTACGTGAAAGATAGCATTTTTTATTTAATTATTTGTAAACATAACCCAACATCATTACGCAACTGTACTCCTCTAAAAAAGGTTTTACAAATGTTTAAGTAGGCAGGTATACGCATATTTCTCCGGTTATGTTTGGGTCTCATGAAACAGAGGGCCAACCTATTCCAGTAAATCGAGCACAAATCCAGAGTTCCACCCCCAGAAAAACCTAAAAACAGTGTTAAGCTTTCACGGTTTGTAAATAATAATAATAATATTCCACAACTACCACACAACGCCATCTAGTCCCAAGCTAAGCAGAGCTTGTGTTATGGGTACTAGACAACTGATAAACATACTTATATATTTCTAAATACATACATATTATATATAAATTATACCCAGACACAGAACAAATGATCGTGCTCATCACACAAACATTTGACCTGGGTGGGAATCGAACCCACGACCTCCGGCATAGCAGTTAGGGTCACTAACCACTAGACCAACAGGTCAGTCTAATAAACTTATACTGTCACTTGCGGTACGATATAATTTTCCTCTCGCAGGTCTGCTGGAAGAAATTTCTTTTGAAATAAGCAGTACCTTTGTGCTCTTCTATTTGTTATGTTTTTATCCCTTTGTTGTATTTTGTGTGTGCATAAATAAATAAATCAATTTATATATTCTGCGATTACCCATTATTCTATGCTCTCGAATGTCAGGACTCAGGAACTAGATAAGTGTATGCATCTAACACTCCTCTCGACTTTTTTTTCTTTGGAGGGTGGGAAATCATCAAATGCACTCTCCCGGTAGAGCGGTAGGGAGTGTCAGACTTCTACTGACTAAAAACCACCCATGTTCCTTCTTAGCCCTTTGTGTCGAGGCCGCAGTATCTCTTTCGAACAACTCGCAGTCCCTCTTGCTAAGTAACGCTTTCGATCGCTAGACTCAGCAACATATTCGCTAAAATTGGTGAAGGTAAGAAAGCTCAGCTGTTAACATAAACTTCCTATTTTATATAGGTACTAAACACTTTTGTCGCTAATCAGACTGCCAAATTATATCATCATCATCATCATCAGCCTATATTGTTCCCACTGCAGGGACTCAGGCCTCCTCTCTAGGAGAGGGATGGGCTATAATCCACCACGCGGGCCCAGTGCGGATTGGTAGATGTCACATGTCTCTGAATTTTTTGGTTCTAAGACATGACGGTTTCCTCACGATGTTTTCCTTCACCGTTTTGAGAGCAGTGGTGATGAAATAAATCACACAAAGTAATGCGCCTGACGGGGTTCGAACCCACGACTCACTGTTCGTAAGTCGGAGCCGCCACCACTGGGCCACCACTGCTCTCAAATCCAAATTATATATTATTATTTAAAGCTGATGCCCGTGGCTTCGCCAGCATCAAATTGTATATTTAAACCTTCCTCGAGAACCACACTATCCATTGGTGAAAACAGCATGAAAATGCAGTAGTTTTTAAGTTTATCGCGAACAGACAGACAGACGCGGCGGAACACTTTGTCTTCACTTACAGTTTACGTGTACCTGAGGGTATTGTGGCAGGCGGTTTGATTACTTGTACCTCAAGTCCTCAACCAATGCTATATGGTTAATTGCTGGGTAATCAAATACTAAGGTAAGGTATAATTTGAGATGTGTTATTTTATGTCGAATTTTATGAACCTTTGTTTATTAAAATCAATAATTCTATTCTATTTAAAAGCCTTACGGAGAGTTTTTGTTTGTCTGGAATAAATCGATTTTTATTTTATAAAGTGTCAGATTTGACACATAATATTATATGCTAGCAGACGTGTAGTAGGTACGTGTTTGTAAATGGTAGATGCTGCATTGTCAGATGTCCTTTTTGGGGAATTTTCCCCTTTTGTATTGTACGCACGCTGAGCGAGAGAACAAGATTCAAGCACTTTTGTATTGTTCAGTAGTAGGTGTACGTAAGTTTCATGGCAGTTGACAGCAGGGCTACACTCGTGAACTTTTCTACCGTCTTTGTCCACAGCATCATTTCATAAAGTACAATTAATATTTTATTACGTAGCTTTTACTTTGCATTTGAAAAATATTCGTATTTTTTACCGAGTCTACATAGTAGAGGAGGCCACGATGCTAAATGGGGATTTACTCGAGCGCTTTAGAGACCTATAGGGTTGCAAAGCTTAGATGATAAGAAGAAAATAATGTTATATAATGTATTATATCTATATAAATAAAAAGAGAAGTCCTGACTGACTGACTGACTGACTCATCAACGCCCAGCCCAAACCCTTGGACCTAGAAAGCTGAAATTTTGCACAGAGGTTCCCTTTATAATGTAGACAAGGAATAAGGAAGAATTTTTCGAAATTCAACCCCTAAGTGTGTTAAATAGGGGATGAAAGTTTGTATGGAAAATCGTCATTTTCACGCAGGCGAAGCCGCTGACAAAAGCTAGTAATGTTATTTAATAACAGGTATGTAAAGTACAGTTAAAACACAACTTGCTTATGCTAAATCAAAGTTATGATTTCAAGATTTCAAACTGTGCTGATGAATATGCGCTTTATGAATGTTCAAATTACAATAGATGACTGGTTGACGAGGAAAATGAGAAGTAAAACTCTACAGATGTTTTATGATTATTATCTTTCGATAGTAATTAGTTGTTTACCCACTTTAACTGCAGACCATATTTTAGTGATCTTTTTGGTATTAATACTGAATGATTCAACACAAATCTTTTGAGTTACTTCTGCCAAAAGGATAACGGGTAAGTATACATTAAATGTTTTTGACAAATACGATTCCTGTACTACAATTAGTATCCGATAGAATCAATTTGTTGAAGCTCAGGGTAACAGGATTTGTTTATTTATTTATTTAAACTTCATGCACAAACGTGGTACATTTTAAAAAGTGCTTCCGCACATTTCTTTTGAAAGCCAATTTGCTTTCCGCTTTTCTAATGCCAAGGGGTAGCGCGTTTGTTGGTCTCAAGGCTAAAAAAAAAAGAGTTCACGAGAGCACGGCCTATACCGATGCAAGCTGGCCTTCTCGAATGTTCATATTCTTTACGAATTGACCAATGCAACTGCCGGCCAGTCGCATAACAAGAACCGCTAACGAAAACTTGTTTCATCTGAATATTCAGTGTTAAAATGTTTTACCGAATAAACACACTTTAAGCTTTAGGAATGAGCTTAAAACCAGTCGAGTAATATTTTTCTCAATCGTATCTGGTCTGCGATCCATTCCTTATCCGTTTAGGCACGTAAGTATTAGGTGCGTGAGAATGGCGCAGACCTAAAAGGAAGCGTTGCCTTTTGTTTGAGCTGTATCGAGCGAGTTGCATTAAGAGTGGGCAGTGTCGTGTAATCAATCGGAGTTATCTGTTTACGTGTGGAGCGTCGACCTCGCGCCCCCGCGCCCTCGCCCCTGCGCCCCCGTGTGCCCCCGTGTGCCCGCACCCCTTGGTCCGGGCGCCACCGCGGGCCCAGCCGCGGCCGCGCTTATCGCTCGCTGTGCACCCGGTGTTCCGCTTTGTTCTCAATTCCACGCTGACTTTGTACACACACATGAACACAATTAATTGTATGCTAATAACATATTTTGCTATAGTCTGGGTGCCGCCTGAGTAATAGAGTAGTATTCATAATTGGGTATTTTAAGTTTTGTGCTGAAGATACTAATTATCTTCAATGTAATTCTCCAAACAAATGGTAGAATAAGAAACTACTTAGTTTATATAGTTTTGATTTGGTAGAACGTAGATAGAGAAAGAGGAGAGACTCCTCTTTACTCCTCTCTCCCGTGGCGTTATGGCGTGATAATATTTCAGTTACCACATGCGCAAAGTTCGATACGAGGACAAAGGTAAGCTTAGTTAGCACTGTACATACCCCATTGCGAATTTTAGCAACCCTTTGAAATTACAAAACCGAATATACCTTGATATTGTTTAGTTATATAGTCACAGCCTGCAGACGGTCACGTAATATTTGCCATATTTCAGTAATTTCTGGTAGATATTTCATTTCAACACAAGTCCATGTTCCAATATTATCACTCGTAATAAAACGAGTTTTCATCAAGATTTATATCTAGTAAATGCCATCAGTCTCTCTCGTCTCGTCCTTCCAGACGAATTTTATTATTTTATGAATAATTTTATAATATTATTATATCTTATAGGTACTATCTCGAAAGTTTACATGACACTCTTATGAAATGATGTATTTCGTCTCCGAGTGTTTGTGCTGGGTTAAAGTTTTATTGGTGTCGTCTAGTCTAGATCTCTAGATATACGACTCATCTAGTAAATGGTAATCGTGGTCGACGAATTGTTTGAAAACTAGCTTTAACCTGCGGCTTCGCTCGCATGCGTAGATCCCCAATAAACGGTAATTATTTTGGGGGTGAAAGTTTAGCCAAGCGATGTAGATTTCTATCAGTGACAGAATTGTGGTAATCAAATTGATGATATTTCCAGATAATTATAATCTTTTTCAAACAAAGAACTTTAGCTATAGATTAGTCAAAGCGATCATCTGCTCAGCTCTATTCAAAAGAGATACATTGACCGACCGGTGTTGTGATGGGGGCATTGGGGGGCATCACAACACCGGTCGGCACAATGTCTAGACTATATGAAATGTTAATAACAAAGTGATTGGAACAGTCAATTAAATTAATGTCGTGGTATTTATTTCGACAGTTAGCTTCGGATTCTTGTTCATTTGGTGTGCCAATGTTCCATTCATTGTCGTCACCCAGTTAATAATCTTGATATTAATGATCTTGTAGAAATACTTTTCTTGTCTTTAAGCGAAAGTTTCATCTTAAATTAATGGGCTCAATCTGTTCACCGTATCTGTCAATGCCATGATTATTAAACGAACCTTGGCCCTTATGAAGAACTTAAAAACCTCTTATCGATAATCAGTAGTGATTTTTTCATTCATTACTGTCACTGAAAGTTTTACCCTTAACAAAAAAAGACACACCATGTAAAATGTGGTCTTTAGGAAAAAAAAGGAGTGCGTTTCAACTTTCGAGGATGTGCAATAGCTACCATATGTACATGTAGAGTGACGTACACCTTGCGGGTCGTATTGCATTGCAAGTTTAGCAACCCGACGCCTACCCGCGGCGACCGCGAACGGAGAAAAAAACCAACCGACTTCCTGCTCCGTCTCGACCATCCGACTTCGCAACTTGATACAATGTATGTACTCTGTACACATCTGTACATAAACGTTTTTTGTGTTTATTTTATGAGATTACCGACCTTTATTGCGAGTGTGTGTCGATTTGGTATTTTAAAACTTTTATATTTAATGTAACACGTGTCGTACTATTCGTTTTAATATTCACCAGACTTGTCAGTAAACATCGATGAATTAAACCACTTGAACCGCACATCAAAAGTAATACTCTGAATTTTGTTGATTAAAAGTATGCATACAGTAGGGTATCGACCCCACCAACAACACAACAACAGCAGCGAAAAGTAATTTTTTGCCGGCCGACGTTTAAAACCCTCGAACCATTAAATGCATATTTCCAAAAGGATGCATTAGAAACACGTAGGTAATGCAATGTCCGTCTGAGAGGCAGAGGTCAGCGTGAGACTGCACCGCTTTGATGTGTGGGTCGTGTGAGATCCGGCGATGCACCGCGCGCCTGTGTGCGTGAGTGGCAGCAGCGCGGCGCAGCCTCCGTGCGTCTGCGGCCTGTCTAGACACCCCCCCTCCCCTGCCGCACCCGCGCCGCCCGCGCACCACCCCGACCCGCTCTGCTGTGGTTAACACTACAAGCTAACAATTTCATTTGGTCAGGCTTTAATACATTATCCTATGTGGTTTCATTTGTAATCATGCCAGTAATAGTTTACAATGTGATGGAAAACGTAAAATGTCTATTATGAGTTGTTATGAAGTCGTTGAAAGCTTTACAGACATAAAGTTTATCTTTCTTCGTTTTTAAGTTCAAAACATTTTTGTTTGTTGTGTATAACAAAAACGAAAGAAATATGTACGTTAAAAACGTGGAAAGTGTTGCACACACGTAACTGCAAAAAGAAAATGTTGTTTCAGAGTTTCAGACCCACAAAAACCATCATCGGATTCGTGGATTGCACTTAACACACCTGCTTACAAAATTATACATAACAGATAACAGCTTTCACAAAAACATAGTATCCAAAAAGCCGTAACGGACAACTAGTTCTTAATTATTCCAGAGATTTATATCTTATTCCTTTTACCGACTATAATTAGCGAGATCTGAACATAAAATACAAGAATATTTTTTTTTTGTGTTAATTTTCGATACAATTTATGATAGCAACTGGTAATGAGCTAGCTGGTAATCTGTGTAAGAATCCGAGTACGTACATGTACAGGTGTTGTTGTTATTAGCAATGGCTCGTAAACACGTCATTATAAGCATTCCTGAAAGCTCTAAAGTTCACACATGCGTGACTCCAAGATATGCTGTTTTATCGCTCGGTACTTAGCGGAAAAGAGGCGGCGATAACACAGTTGTGTGCTCACAAATTATGAGCAGACAGAATGAATGTTCTAGCTAGAAATTATTCTAAAAAAGTCTGCTTTTTTCTCTAGCGTTTTCTCTCGCATTTAAGCTGAAAGTAGATAGCTATCAGCTGGCTGAAACCACTTTTTTCTAAGAGCTAGATTCGTTATTAACATGTAAAATGACATTCAACTTCTATTGAAGTCTGACTCTATTTTAGAACGTGAACTTTACTTAAAAGTCAAAGAAGCATTCAATTCAAGCATAAAACTGCAGTACCTACCTACGTAACGTTGATACTCAATTTTAAGTACACATCTACTTTTGTGTGTTTAATTCTTTATTTGCAAGCTCTGCAGGGTGCAGACGGGCAAAAAGGTTGAAGTGAGCGTAGAATGAGATTAGTCTCGGGCCGGCTTTGCGAGTTGCAAGCTGCGCCGGCCACCGCCCGGCACCCGCTCCGAGCAACATAATAAATAAGAGGAGTCGATACAATGTTGCGGTGTACTCCGTACCTATAACTATGTAGCCAGGTAGCTATAAATAGATGTGGAGGTACGTGTGCTGTGCTGTGACCACCTGCCGTGGCTGCCGTGTGCACTGCGCACGGATGTAACCCTCGATGGCATGTTACATATTATGATTAGTTGGTATTATTAATATTAGAAATGAAGGCATTCTGCTAAATATTTTTTGCCAATGTTTAGTCTGTTTAAAGTGATGAAGAACATGAGACTGGACTTTGAAGCAGGCTTTGGGAGAAAGACACCTTAAAAGATACGTAGAAAAGATACCATCTCGCTTGTTAGTCGATGAAAAAACCTAGTCAGAAATTGAGATGGGCTGTAATGAATGGGATTGGGAACCACATAAAAAAGATGACCGCATGCGATGATGATGGTAACAGGTAGCAGATTCAGCGGTGATTTCATACCGGCTGATGATGATTTACTGACTTCATTTACATGAAATACATGAATCATAGCAACCTGTGATAAATTGGGTTTGCAGTTTGTACAGCTCTTTTTCTACTAAGCGAATACATAATACGATATGATTAGTTGTCTGGTGTTAGTCACCAGACGACAGACATGTTTGGTGTACTCACGTCAATCACTTTTATCGAAGCGGACAGATAACATGCACATTGCTCGTGTTCCCAAGCATAAGGAAAATATTATAATAAATACAATAGAATTTTGTAGCAGGCGGAAATCTTTTACTGAATTTCGGCCTCCTATTCTAATTCTTTCGTGGAAAAGCGAACAGCTAGACAAATTTATAGCTCTCAAAAGAACAAGCCGAGCCGTCTGACATCAATTTCTGGGAAGTTTAAAATAAAAGACACATCACCGTGGACCTAGACTAAACGTGAAATACCTGCGGTGCGGGTGATTCAGTGAAAATAGTCGCAGACGACTATTAATTCTAAAATACGTCACGTAATCGTCGATTGTGTCGGGAGCCCCGTTTCGGTGTCTGAATAAATATGTGAAAGCGGTCGGTTAGCTCACGACCTCCTGGAACAGACGTCTAGACACATACTCAGTCTAGATACGTGCTGCTAAATAGGCGGGCTTTCCCCTCGCCACAAAAACGATGATGGTCGCCCGCGTGCGTCACTGCAATGCAACAACTCATAAAACAACCTAGTTGTAACTAAATCCAATTGGAGTGATTGCGTAATGGTGTCCGTGGATACAGGAATCCCGTCTAGACGGATCGCAACACCACTGGAAAAATCAACACGTTACACTGAACAGACTAAAATTAAATAAGTGTTTTTATTACCAAAGTAGTTGTTTGTGTAGCATGCCAAAGCGGATCCATATTTGATTTGCAATGTTACGCTTGATTTTGTTCATTAAAGAATTCGCACCTACACCCGTGCACGCAGTCTATTTCGGCCATTTTATATCCCTAATAAATTACAGCTTTAATGAAGTTAAATTCGCAGTTGGCACTTAAAGTCCGGGTCGAACTCATGAACCTGTTTACCTGTTTACCTCGTCTACCTGAGCGTGAATGCTGACACATACGAATGACACTTCATATATTATGTATTTATAAATGTTGAGTTTCAGGTGACCCAAAACCCGGTCAAGTGCGAGGCGGGTTGGTTTAATTTGTTTTGTCAAATGGTTGAACACCAAAAGAAATCTTCAGGCAATAAGCCATATATGTATAAATATTTTGCTTTTCTTCTTTACTAAAGTTTTACTTTACAGCATATAATCTTTTACTCTGTTTTTATACCCCACGCATGCATTGGTGCAAAATAATGACGTCGTTAATAACAGTCTGACGTTGCGTTAGTCTTGTTAAGGCATCAAACTTTGTTAACTGAAACTGCAAATAAAATTTTGCATACTAAACATCTTGGTATTTGATTGTATGTAGGTGGTGTGTCTTAAATAACGAGGCAGTACCATAAATTAATTCTACATTAGTTTGAAATAAGAGGTAGACAAAAAATAAATTGAACTTGAAAAATTACTACATTTTCCGAATTGATGTCGTCTACGGCGGTCTACGAAATATTACGCGACGTAGCCCATTGTTTTGCATTAGTTCCACCTATAATAACTGTTCTAAGTGGCGCACTAATGATTATGCTCCAGACGTGTCGTAATCACGACCTTGGCCTGACGCGCGCAACTCCACCATTACTAATATGCGTACATTTATTTTTGTCCTTATTCTCGAGCTTTTAACAACTGCGATATTCGAGAGGGCACGGTCAATGTCATTGATTCTTTTCTTTTTTGACAGCTCGCTGCAAATTGCTCCAAGTTCGGAATTAATTACAAGAGGATACCTTGAAACAACTTTGGGCTTATGACAATGATGTTTTTAAACAATATGCATTACAATTGAAATGTGTTTTTCAATGCCATGTCATGATAGGTGAGCAGAGGTTATTGTACTGTACGGAATGTATAGTTGAAAGTTATGTAGATTACATGATTAACTCACAAGATTATTTTAATAGCTTAGTTAAATATGCATTCAGATTTCAATTAAGATCACTGCTCCTGAAAAATTATGCTTGCAGGAGGCTGTCGTTTTAATAATGTAGTAATTTCTTATTGTTATGTTATTTTTCATTTATTTGTAAATGAAATAAATAAGTGTGCTAGGATCTATCTATAAGTACGTATATATTGATGGTATATAGGTAGTGCGGACACGGATCACGTGTCACGTAGGTACTGGCGGAGTGGCTGCAGCAGGCAGACGCGAGTCGAGCCCGCTCGTGCCTGTATTAAAAATTCGTCTGCGGCCCGTCTAGACGCGCTCCGTTTACACAGTGTCGCGGTCGTCATCACGCGCGGCCCACCGGCCCACCACAAACAACTTATGCATCTAGCTCGTATAGAATTAGGGATTGATTTCGGCGTCTGAGCATAATGTACACACGGCTACACATCAAGCTATACAAAACCAGTATAATCTGATCGTTCATTGTGCGAAAAGATCTAGTAAAGTGAGGCCAAGGTTAACTGGTTTTGTATAGCTTGATGTGTAGCCGTGTGTACCTATGTATTATGTATCGGTTTGTTATTATAAAGTCCGCTTAATACATTCCGAGTGGCCGGTGTCTAGACGAGTGTTTTGTGTACTATTGTAATTTTCGCCTGGTGCATGGATGATGAAATACAGTTCAATGAAATTTTGTCTGTTACCTATACGCTAATAAAATCGATTGTACTAAATCGCTGATGCTTAGCTTGCTTGTTAGTTGAATGGATTAGATTTAATTTTAGGACTAGTAAGCTACTGTCATAAATCACTACCTACTACGAAAATGTACCTAACATTTTCCGACTAAACTGTAAAACGAAACTTCTCAGAAATGAAAGCCGGGAGCATCCGATACGAGAATGCCTTCGTTACATTAGTAATTAAAGAAAATTCCTATTCATGGACAGCTTCCGACAAGTGCCAGAGCAACATGGAAAATATTTTATTTTATTTTAAAACGAACATTTTCAACACCGAAATAACTCGAATGAATGTTCATATACTATGTTACCTTTCCCATTATAGTTTACTAAGTACCTCAACTGAATACAATCGCAAGAATGATTCGTATCTAAAATTTAAATGGACGCGCGTCAGAACCAGCCAGTGGTTTGGAGCGTCATAAGCTGGTATTTTGATTTGAATTCGCCAACAAAGCACTTTGTTTGCATGATGAACATAGTTCTCGTTTAAAGTACAGCCATGTCTAGTTTACAAGTCGCGGTAAGTCGCTTGATAATTTAAACTCTCTAGACACCTCTCGTCTACGAGTCGACGCTCTCTCCGAGTTGACTCCTGGCGAAGTCGCTGCACCTCTGTGCACACTGCACTGTTTGAGAATACCTAGCTCTCTTGTTAGTGTTGTGTCTACAAACGTACCCCGTTTTGTACTCTTTATGACCATTATGAATATATGAGCATCAAATAAGAAAATAAATGATGACCTTTGAAAAGTTTCAGTCTAAAGAAACCTCATAGGTCATCTTTACAGACACAATCGACGTACCTAATTGCGGAGCCTCGGGTAAAGAAGAAACCGAGACGAGTTTTTATGAGAAAATTAGATAGCATCGAAAATAACAAACCGTCTCGTCTCAAACTCATAGTAATAGCCGTAGCTAAAGCCAGTTCTACAAATCGTGAAATTCACAAACATTAAGTTAAACAATAAGGAGACTATACCTGGGCACGGAATTCGAGACGTGTCTGAAGTGTCTTCATTTTAAATTCCATTATCGTCGAAACATTCGAATATACAAATACATACCTACCTACTGCTAACATTTACTGTTTTTACTATGACGTATATGTTCACAGACATGGATGCAGTGGATCGCCTATTAAAATCTAATTTGAAATCGTTATGGCTTGTGTCTGATATGAATCTCTAGACATGATTACATTCATTTTTATTCATAGCGTCGTGCAGAGCAGAGACGATTGTAAAAAGCCAATGGCATTTGGTGAAAAATATATGGTGTGTCAATCATTATAATATTCAATGCACATTTGGCTGTTCGCGTTTTTGTGCGGTTTACAAATAACAAGAGCATATGCGCGGCTTAGCCGAGGCGGATGGCTCGTCTAGACACACAATTCATATTCGTCTATCCCCAGACCGATCTTGATCGGCGACCGTAAAAAATATCAGTCTCGCGGAGCTGCGGAAAACACAGACGTCAATTAACAGCTGTAAATTGTTGGACACTTTGCGGCCAGACAGGCAGACACTACACAACTTTACTTGTTTGATTGCGAATTGTCTTACTACCGTTGTGTACACAAATTCAGTATGCTTACAAAACTTGACATTTTCATAACCGCTTTGTCTTCGTCAAACTATAGAGATCCCTTTGATGTGACCTGTAAATGATGCATGCAAAAGTGACTCATTTAGGTATTGTTATAGACTCTTAACATGTAGGTAGAGCTGAATTAGCAAAGTTGACGAATAATAGTAAACCAATACAAGCCAATCGTTTCCCCTTATATCGACAAGTATGACGTATATGAGTTGATGACTTGCTTTGGCAATATTTGCATTGTTAGACTGCTTCGCTGGTCATTAGGTCCTGGTTCCAATTCCCGGGTCGGGCAAAATTTCATTAGGTATGTTTTTCCACATCAGGAATTTCTCAATACCAACCATGGAGTCAGGATTTGTGCGCGGTTGGTGGCCCCTATTACATGGGACTTACATAGCTGGCGAAAAGTGGGTCTTTAAGGTACACTTCTGTCTAACATTTCGGGGATCACAAGCGTCACGTTATGTCATTTGCTAGCAAGGGCCAGAGAGGGTGCGATAGAAGTACCTTTACCTTATATAATTATTATCATCAGTAGAGAAGGCTTTATTAAAGTTTCCAGTAAGAAAACCAATCAAGACGCTCGGTGATATAATCCACGGGAATCCTTAATAAATAAAACTTTTTGTTTGAAATATATTTCGAGAGATTAATTTCCTTTTCTGCAAAAAATATAAAGTCTCGTTGGCCTCAAGCACAATGAAATTAGGTAAGGGAGGGCTTAACAATTTAATTTATGAATTGTTTTTCATTAAGTACCTGTCGTAATTTTCATAAAAGTACGTCTTTAAGTTATTATTGTTGTAAGAAATCAAACTAGCCATGAATGAAAACCTAAAAAGCAAACTATTATTATTCTATTTGTTTCTTTGCTAAAATACTTAAATTCTATGTGTGTTATTTCACGAATATTAAACGTATTTTTAAAACCTGAATCATAAAAGGTGCCGTGTTGCATCGCGTCCAGTTTTCCAGTTGATCTCGAAAGTGGACGTACGTAGTGTTCAGGCTGGTTCATTATGTTATACTTGCTTAGTGTCTGGCAGGTGGTAGGTATGTAGGGTTGGTCGGTTGGTCGCAGCGGCCGCTGCACCTTGTGGTGGAACTGGTCGGTTGGGGTGGGAGGGGCGCGGGGCGGCTCGGGGCTCATCGACCTCGGCGCGAACGCTTCCACGGCGGCGCCCGCGTCTCGCAAAAAAAGCGCCTAACCCAAATTTCGGTAGCCGTCTGGCACGATTGCACGATCTCTCCCGACGACGACCGTCGCGTTGGGCGGGTCGCGGGCGCAGCAATTCGGTTGTATGTAATCAGCAGTCAGCACGCGTGCGCGCGACTGCAGCGGCTTTAATCGAGCGGTTAGTCACGCTCGTGTCACACTTTTCTTTATCAACAATTGTTTGCTAAAAATAAGCAGGTTATCTATCCGTAGCAGTTAATTATTAACCTCCTTTTATTAACCCTTATTCTATTTAATCAATCATAATTATTAACCTCCTTTTATTAACCCTTATTCTATTTAATCAATCACTCGTTCACGCAGCTTAGTTAATGATCAGATACCTAAGTAATGATTTGAGTCAAACTCTCATCTAATTAATATGTTCATTAGATTTTCTTTTTCTGGGTAAGTAATGCAAGTGGCAGTGCATGTGTCAGGCTCAATCTTTACCTTTACATTTTTACTAGAAGTAATAAGAGATCATCCTCTCATCAACATATCATAGGCCAATAAGAAAAAATACGTATTATTGGGCCACCACACGAGTTTCCACTACCAAATTAAAATCAAGAAAATAGGACCTGTAATCACAGAGAAGAGAAACTGATGCAAATACTAAATACAGGGTAAAAAACTTTCTCGTCGGTTAAAAATGATAAGGTTGATCCGCCAGACACGTTACATCATCTAACTTATTTACAGAAATAAGTAAACTGAAAAACAATTTTTAATTAAGTATTATGTTATTGCCAGCTGTTTTTAAAACAATAATTTGTATTATGTAAGCCTCCGCGACCTTCAACTCACGCGTGGCTGTAGATGACAATTAGGTACCTAATTGATACGTTATCACCACGAAATAGCGTGATATTCGACAGCCAGATATAACGTGACTCTCATACGTTTACCAGTAGGCATTTCCTATATATGTGATCCCTTGACTAACGAACGGACGATTTGCTCTTCATACCTCGTTATTAGGAAGCTAACCATTATTATTTATCTTTAAGTACCTACCTATCTAGACGTTTGTGATTGATAATAGATATGTGATATTTTTTATTGATGGACTTGTGAGCTAGACCATTTTTTGCGCCTTTCTTTTTGGTAATCAACGAAATTAATCGAGTTTTCTTTCAAAACGATAAAATTAATGGCTGCAAATTACTATTTAGTAACGTTTATAGTGTTTCGTATCAATAGTAAATAATTTATCATGTTTTTTAGTCGAATATTTAACTGTCTGTCTTTTTATAGTCAGAAGGAATTAACTGTTACTTACCTCTCTTATACTGTCAGAATTAAGTTCTGAAAGTATATTATAAAGGAAAAATACCTAAGTCCAGATATGAATAGGAAAGCTTTTCTATTGTAGTTCAATTAACCGCGACTGTATTATTCAGATAATTATAAACTCACAATTTTACTTTTCCAAATATTTTGTAAAACCTAAATTCGTCGTCTTTTAATTCACCCTTCACTTTCAGTATTTTGGATTTAATAATATAGGCAAAAAGCCAAGATGTAAACAGCAGCATACGGTTAGACTGAAAGCCGTCCTCAACAAACGAAAAGTCTTAACAAAACGTGATGAAAAAGAAAATTAAGAAAAATCTTCATGCGCAAATAATTGCTAAATCTACAAATGATTTAAGAACCTATAGCTAATTTAATTTATTTATTTAGTTCAGACCATAGATCCATAAAGTGTTAGTAAAAACTTAAAAACTTAACCTATTGTTAGTAAATAATAAATTACAAAATTACAATTTTAATTGGCGACATACGTCCGCGCGTACATGCCTACCGCCCAATGCCTAGCTAATAAATGGCCCATCAATTTTGTCCGCTAGTGTAGCTAGAATATTGTTAGGGCTGTCCCTGAATCGCCGTAGCATTGATGCACATCGCTTGCGCATGTCGGCACAAAAGTCATTAAGCCTCGCTTCAGCAAACATGCCTGATGCGCTGCAAAAACGAGGCAGCCCCAACAACATCCTCAGTGCATTATAATATTGCACGCGCAGAGCATTGTAAGCCTTCTGCGTATACCTCACCTACATACTGCACGAGTAAAAAGACTGGCATTAAGCCTTGAACAGAGTCATTTTCACCTCTTTAGTTGTTGAAACCTACTTTGTAATAATCATAACACTGGCCTGTTAGAAAGATATTTTAAAAGATTATTTTGACTTTTCTATTCCCTATTGTTTTACTTACTGTCTTGTCAATTGTTGTTAATACATGTCTGTGCATCTGGTTTTACCTCTTTTTATCTCATTAAACCTACCTTAATACTTCTGTGACTCTGTGTGGGCTTCTAGTCCCACAGGTTATGGGCCCAGATCGTAAGTTTTGAAGAAAGTATAGACAATCGTATTCGTCATGGAAGGAGACCAGTCGTCGGTGCCTCCACTACAGCCTTCCTCGGCATCCTCTTCAGGAGTAGTGGTCACCCACAGCACGCCAACTTTTGCTAAACTAGAAGGTAGCTGTAATTATGCGACTTGGAGTTTCGCGATGAAAATGTATCTTATTGACAACGAACTATGGGATTGCGTGAATGCGACTTCAGAAAATATTGGGAATTTTTCTCAGAAAGATGCGAAGGCCGGAGCCAAAATTTGCCTCAGCATAAGTGAAAATATTTATCCCGTAGTTATGACAGCCACAACCTCAAAAGAAACATGGAAACTTTTGCGAGATGCTTACGCGGATAGCAGCCTGGGGCGACGCCTAAAACTTATGAAGAAACTACTTACTACCAAGGTTGAAAATTACTCAAACGTGGAGGCCTACGTAAATGATATACGCCATTTGCAACAGCAGCTGATTGCCATCCAAGCGGGCCTGGACGATGAACTTGTTGGCGTCATTATGCTAGCAGGTCTTAACGACAGCTACAGTCCCATGGTGATGGCAATATAGCACTCGGGCACACGGATAAGCACAGACTCGATTGCATCGATCCTACTCAAGGAGGAACGCCGAGATACACCTACTACATCAAGTTCTTTGTTATCCAATGCAAATAGTGTCCATGCATGTGATTCTAATAAGCTGTCCTGTACATATTGCAAAAAGTTAGGCCATGTAGTGTCTCAATGTAGGAAACGTATAAACCGAAACAAGAATAATTCATCGTCATCTTCCTCTCATATATGCAACAATATATCAGACGTTACACTTTCATCTTGTTTTAATCATTGTCTTCCTACAGGCTTCACTACCTCCTCACTTTGTACATCTACTGAATGGTATGTTGACTCTGGTGCTACAGCTCATATGAGTAATAAGAGTGACTGGTTCCTGGACCTCAAGCAGGAGTTTAAACCAATAACTGTCGCCAATGGTCAGCAAATTCAAAGTGAAGGCAAAGGTACCGTTTCTGTAAATATTTCTGATAGGATTAAGCAAATTTCTGACGTTTTATATGTTCCTGACATAGCTACTAATTTACTTTCAGTTCGTAGCCTAGTTCAGAAAGGGTTAGTAATTGTATTTTCATCGAAAGGTGCCTCAATCCTTTTGAAAGATGATTGCAAGGTGACAGGCGCTATCATTGCAACTGCGTCAAACCATAGTGGTATGTACAGATTAGATACGACAGAACATAAAGCCACTTGTACACAAGTGAAAGAGTCTGCTTTACTATGGCATAGACGTCTTGGTCACTTGCATCCCAAAGCCCTAAATATTTTAAATAATCGAGCCGTGGGTATAGACTTTACTAGTCTATCATTCAGTGAGTTGAATAAAACCTGCGTGCCGTGCCTACAAGGCAAAATGTCCAAGAGGCCATTCAAAGATTCTCAAAGTAGGTCTAATTTTAAATTGGAATTAATTCACTCAGACCTTTGCGGACCTATGAGTACGCAGTCATGGGGTGGAGCACTTTACCTACTTACATTTACAGATGACTTCACGCGTAAGACTTTTGGCTACCTGTTAAGATCGAAATGCGAAGTCTTTAGTAAATTCGTTGAATTTAAGAGCCTTGTTGAGAACCAAACCGGTCTCAAAATCAAAAATTTTCGCTCCGACAATGGTACAGAGTTCGTAAATCGTGAAATGACTCAGATCCTCAAGGAAAATGGTATTGTACATCAAACCACAGTTCCGTATACCCCGCAACAGAACGGAGTATCGGAGCGAGTCAACAGAACCGTTGTCGAGAAAGCTAGATCTATGCTCCAAGATTCTGGCTTACCACGAGCATACTGGGGTGAAGCTGTTTCCACGGCTATCTACCTCAAGAACCTCTCGCCTACGCAAGCACTGAACAACAGAATTCCCGAAGAGATGTGGACTGGGAAGAAGGTGAATCTAAATCACCTAAGAGTTTTTGGCTGTGAAGCGCACGCCCTGATCCCTAAGGAAAAGCGTAAGAAACTTGACTGCAAGACTCAAACCTGTATCTTCGTTGGCTACTCATCAGATACAAAAGGATATCGTCTTATTGATCCTCAGAATCCGAGAAGTATCATCATTGCGAGAGACGTCCACTTTGTGGAAGATAAACCACCATCCATCGAACCTGGTGTCGAAACAACACAGATTTCAGATCCTCAACCAGATAATCTGGAAGTTCTTACCCCTGTTACCCAAAATTCCCCACCTACGCCCCATCTGCAACCTACACAAGTACCAACTGCTGAGCATAATACTGAACCTCCTATTGAGGCTTCTACTGAGGCCCCTGTTGGAGAACCTTCTGTCTCTCAATTGGAACCCGAAGTCTTTCTCGACGCTCAAGATCTTCCTGTGCCATCAGTAGATGACAGTTGCGAATACAACACTGCCAGAAGATACCCTCTTCGAGAACATCGTGCTCCGGATCGGTACTCAGATTCAGATTATGTAAATCTAATCAGCGTTGACTGCGAGCCGCAGACCTATAAGCAAGCTCTGGAGGACAGTAATTGTCAAGAGTGGCTGGATGCTATGCAGTCTGAACATGATTCCTTGCAGAAGCACGGAACATGGATACTTGTAAATAAACCTGAAAGTAGAAAAATCATTAAATGTAAGTGGGTGTACAAAGTCAAGAGGGATACCAATGGGAACATTGTAAAATATAAGGCAAGACTTGTTGCCAAAGGATACACACAAGTGCATGGTGTTGACTACGGTGAAACATTTGCTCCAGTAGCGAGACTATCGTCAATTCGCCTGCTATTAGCCTTTGCTGCTAAACTTGATTTGGAAATCGACCATCTAGACGTTGAGACAGCATTCCTGAACGGTGACCTAGAGGAAGAGATTTTCATGGAGCAACCTGAAGGTTTTTCCAATGACAAATCTAAAGTTTGTCTACTCAAAAAGTCTCTTTACGGACTCAAACAAGCTCCACGTCAATGGAATAAAAAAGTTTGTGAAGCTATGGGCAAACTTTGTTTCAAACGTTCTGAAAAAGAACACTGTATCTACTATAAACATGAAGATGCAAAGTTGCTAATTATAGCAATATTCGTTGATGATTTTTTCATCTTCAGTAACGACAAGAAGTTTAAAGAAGATTTCAAGGATCAACTTAAGAAGGTCTTCGTAATCAAAGATTTAGGTCCTCTTAAAGACTGCTTGGGAATGAGAGTTACGAGGAAAGACGGCACTCTATCACTGGATCAAACAAAATATATTGAGCAAGTGATAGCTAAGTTCGGAATGACAGATGCTATCTCTGTATCCACTCCTATCGAGACTGGAACAAAATATGTCTTACCAGATCCCAAGGATGAAAAGCCAGAATTACCGTACCTGCAGCTCATTGGATCGTTAATGTACATTGCTATTGGTACTAGACCAGATATTGCTCACTCTGTATCAGCTCTGAGTCAATTCAATGCACATTACGGGGAGGTACACTGGAGAGCTGCCAAGCGTGTTCTCCGCTATCTGAAGGCCACGAAGGATAGAAAGCTAACATACAGCAACACTGGTGATGGAATTGGATACGCTGATGCCGATTACGCAAGTAATCTGGTAGACCGACGCTCCTATACGGGGTATGTGTTCCAGATGTGTGGTTCATCAGTGTCGTGGCAGTCACGAAAGCAGAGAACGGTCGCTCAATCCACAACCGAGGCTGAATATATGGCCCTCGGCGAAGCCTGTAAGGAAGCCATCTACATCCGATCTCTCATCAGCGACATCTTTCAATCCTCATCACCAATAACCATAATGTGCGACAATCAAAGTGCCATCTCACTCACCAAAAATAACACGCATCATTCTCGCACTAAACATATCGACATTCGCCATCACTTTGTCCGCGAGTGCATCTCCACAAATCAAGTCGATGTCAAGTTCATCTCATCAACTCACCAAACGGCAGACATACTCACAAAACCATTGCCTAAATTGAGACACTACAAGTGCCTTACATCTTTAGGGCTAACTTAGGGCTTGGTTTGTTACTGAGTTTGTTTCTGTGTACAGTTATGTTAATTTTCGATATGTCCAGGGTGTTTGTGTTTGAGTAGTTTAGGTACTTTAAATGTTTCTTGTTCTTTACGTGTTATTTTATACAGAATGTTTAAATTGGGAATGTAGTACATACAGGGTGTTTTGATTACGGGGAGGTGTTGAAACCTACTTTGTAATAATCATAACACTGGCCTGTTAGAAAGATATTTTAAAAGATTATTTTGACTTTTCTATTCCCTATTGTTTTACTTACTGTCTTGTCAATTGTTGTTAATACATGTCTGTGCATCTGGTTTTACCTCTTTTTATCTCATTAAACCTACCTTAATACTTCTGTGACTCTGTGTGGGCTTCTAGTCCCACATTAGTACACCGTGCAAACCTACGAGCAAGCATATTACATCGGGAATGAATGAATGAAGCATATTACATCGGATATAATGCCTGAATGAATTAATGTTTTTTCATTGGAAGATCAGTCTGAAAGAACGAATCTGCGCAAGTTCGCTGACCGGATGCGTGTACATGCGTAGGTACCTACTAGGTATACATCGATCTTGCGTAACTGCCGCACACTGTATGGACTTAGGTCAAATCAGAAGGTAAACTGACTATGTAAATGGGTAGGTAGGGAGTGAGGTGTTCCTACATTTTGCCTATGTAACTCCCCTCATGTGGACAATCTCATAGTCAATGATAAGATATTTAGGGCAAAATTAAATGTTCTTTTTATTTCCTACTGGAATATTCCGATTATGTTGCGAACTAATACTTTACAAACCGTAACAGCACCGTAGAATCAGCAAGTTATAGAATAACTGCAACCAACGGAAATTCAACCAACGAAAACATGTATTACCTCATGTTGATAACATTTGTGGTATTTTAGGTAACACACATAAATACATGCAGCCTCGGTAATACCCGAATTATGATAAATTATACCTTTGTTTATCGTAATAAAGTGTTACGCTATACCAACACAATTAATGTTACGCATCAACGACACAATTACGCGGACTAGACAGGTACCTATAAGTAGAAGCTGATAACAATGCACGTATCACATAGTAGGTGTGAAGAGTAGACAGTGCCGATGGTGCTGATATGATAAAACGTACACATGTACGAGCACTTACATATTGTACATACGTGTATATAATATATGTATACCTACATGTATCTTTTGTGTATGTGAAGTTAACACATTAACGATCGCTGTAGTTGTGGTAGACAGATACAGTCTACCAATTTTTCAGTTTTGTAAATCTGCTAGAATGCTTCGTAATGAAGGATGCAAGGATGGGATACATTCATAGTTTCTTTTTTAGATAAGATTTTTTTAATTGCAACACATAATAATTGTTTTTCTTTATTATGTAATACCCAATACTCAGCGGGTTGTAGAGGTCTGATAGGCTGTTGCTCCATGAAACATACCTGACGGGCATTCCGTTGCATCCGCTTAGACTGGAAGCCGACCGAGACTAGGTAGATAAAGATGATGATGTCTTTATTATGTAAGCGATTCTGTCTGGGCCACTTTATCATTCTTTAATTAATATTTAACCAAACCCAGTATTATTCTTTGAAAGCGTTTGTCTCAGTTGAAAATAGCTCACAAACTGGTTGGTGTCTAAACTTGCTTATGACCCGAAAAAAGAGCTTCGAAGTTAAAATAATTTTAAATATTTCTTAAATTAACATTTAACATAACTTATAAAAAAACTGGCCAAGTGCAAGTCGAACTTGCACATGAAGGATCCCGTACCATTGTAGTAGATATTGAGAGATTTTCCAGGCTTTCCTGTAATCTATAAGTGTTGAATTAATTTCTGTATTTTATCAACATTTTAGGCTATAAGCAGTTTCAGAGATAAGGAATGGTCGGACAGACAGGCAGACACACGAGTGTTCTTTTAAGGGTCGATCGGAGGATTCAAGCTACTGGTCCCGGTAGTTAGGGTTATTAGTTTAATAAACAGTATACTTGGCATTATAGTCGAGTAGCTGCTATCTATCAACCCAGAGATCTTATTAGCAGAATATCTCAAAAAGAAGTTGAACGTAGTTAGGGATTATCACTTGTTCGACGTAAACGTCTACGTTCCTTTATTCCTCTATTCTGAAATTCAGAAACAATGGGACAGAAATTACTGAGGCCGATTGCGGTGGACACCAGTCGAGTCTGAAGGTCCTTCAAAATTTCGTAGAGGCTCGACTAGGGTGAGTCAAGATTAGCATTTCCAAATATTCGTAGCGCCTCTGGTATCTTTTTGATGTTTTACTAACTTGATGTATTGATTACAGATAAGGCTGTCTTTCGGGACGGAACGTAGAGATAACATTATCACATCAAGTTCGCTGAAATGTTTTATCTTCGAGTAATCTTTTGGTCCCGATCTTATGAAACAAATCAAGATAGACCGCCATTCAACGTGGTGAATTCTTATACCTTTATTCGTTTATCTCGTTGCCATCCTTAGCATCGTTGCATAATGGCAGTGGCATGTGACCAGACGTAAGCGCTTCCCGAGGGTTGAGGTCAGAAGTCCTCACACTGGACACACACAACCCTTAAAGCTTAAAGTCTTTGCAATGATCGCCATAATTATTTAGACACGGCGCATGGCCCTAGGTCTAGGTTGGGCTGGAGGCCGATGTGGTTGTCGCATCTTCGCTATCCTAAAAGGGTGCTTGGCTCGCTCGTGGCTGAAAGCCTTACACTCATAGCACCCACGGGATAGTCCGGCTAAGCAGAAGTCAGCCTCATAGGTTCACCAGCGAGATGTCTATAGAAAAAAACTCGTGGGTTTGATGACAGCGTTCTTCTGAACCTGCTGAAAAAATGAAAAATTCAAGAGACAATGTCGAGCCGCCAGTTACTTACTGCACACAATGAGTTGCTCGTAGTATGAATCTTTTTAATTCTACATATAAAATAATAATAGCTGCTGTAACAATCAAATAAGTAATTGAATAAGCACCTGTCCATAGCTCTCGTACATAGGGTTGTACCTGCACTCGTTCGAGACAAAATCGATAATCCGGGCACCGAGTGCAACGTATTCACAGGACTATTGTGACCGCACAATGTACCTATAAGTACATCATTATTGTCTGAAATGAATTGAACACGTTGCTGTTGTTTGCGTCATATAGCGTTCTCACATGACTATGCCCGTACTGCAGTCTGTAGCCGTATGTCGGTACTATTTTCATTTATTTATCTTTTGATATGAGATAAAGTTGACAACCAACCTGTATCGTAGTGTTTAAATAAGGATCCAGACACATAAGATAATTAAAAATATTTTGACAATTTTATCAAATAATTCAAAAACAGTAGGTATGTAAGGTTTGTAGCAGGCGGTGTTCTGTTGTCTCTGCCTACCCCAAGGGGAAAAAGCGTACGTTTATCTAAGTATCAATATTTGTTCATCAGACTAGAACAGTTCACTGCGGGTACCTACTATCGATTTGGTACAATTAATTTGGACGCGACATACACCGTGTTCTATTGATTACAAATAACAATCGAATTATTGATTCAACTAAACGATTTAATCAATTGATGGGTTGAGTCCATGTGGCCATAAACACATTTGAAATTGTCTTGTACACGAATTGACATTTTATAGATTGGTATACAAACCATTGTCTGTTAATTAAGCACTTAATAATTAATTCTTCTATTTTCATGTTTGGATTTGCTTTTATATTTCAGCACGTGACGTGGACTTTATTGCAATTACCTATCATTACTTTAACTTAGTCGAATTTGAAATTATGACATTACGTACTTCGTAAAAACCGAAGTGGTGGAAAATTCGTAACAATTAACGCTTACCATCCAATTAAGCACATTTTTTACGTTCCTTACAGTAGAGAATTCGCATCCAAATTATAGGTTGCACCTTGCTTACCTATAATTATATCCATTAAAATTCCTCTGGGTCTGTCTGCGCATTTTACATAACTTATCTTAACATTAAATGAATGAATCGGATTTTCCCGCAGCGAGTGGCGACGCCAAGCGGCAACTCCCGGAGTCAGCTCAGTATTAGTTAGGTACAGTTTCATAGACAGAGTTTAATTACATAGCAGACAATTATGCGCCAGACAGACGTGATAACTCTGTCTAGGTCATTTCGCTTGTACAATGAGAGCTAAAATAATTTGAGCAATGTAGGTACATTTACTTACGTGGGAAATGTTTTTATTGCACTTACGCAAATATGGTTGAATGGAGAGAAAACTTTAGAGAAAACCGTTGCTCAGAAGAAAATGATTTTACGACGGTTTACCCTTGTTTGGCATAAAAACGTTTCGTCGAAAATCACTTCGACTAATTTCAGTTAGCATAAAGTTAGTTCGCATAATTATTCATTTGACCGAATAATTAATTGGTCGATTTTTATTTAGCATATTTAGGGCCGGTTTTTCAATCGCCAGTTAACTTTTATCTGACGAATAAGTTTGTCAGTTTGACAGTTTTTGTATAGACAATCTGTCAAAACATCACATTTATTCCTCAGGTAAAAGTTAACTGGCGATTGAAAAACCGGCCCTTATTTATTTGAAATAATATCATTTGACCGAATTTTCAAATGCACTAATTTTATTTGAAATAATATAATTTGACCGAATTTTCAAATGACACTTACACAAAATTAGATTTACTCAAAGCGATCGCATTTAATTTAAGATTAGTTTAAGTGATTACTTTTTCAAATTAAAAAAAATGAAAATACATATTTACAATGTTTTCTTTTACCTAACCTAACCTTTTTATTCATCTGTTAATCGGACGACTAGACACTTCGAATGGCTGTTGCTAGTCGTCCGCTAAGTTTTTTCTTCGTGTTCCTATAATACGACCGTCTCGCGACAGTATCCTTTATGGGCACCGGGCCGTAGGCCGACGAAGGAGGCCGGCGGAGGCCCGGCACTTCGGGGACAGAAGATATTAGTGCGCATGTACTCCATGACGCGCGCTCGCTGCGCTCGCATATTAAATAACACTAATATCTTCTGTCCCCGAAGTGCCGGGCCTCCGCCGGCCTCCTTCGTCGGCCTACGGCCCAGTGCCCATGCCGCCCATAAAGGATACTGTCGCGAGACGGTCGTATTATAGGAACACGAAGAAAAAACAGCGGGAACCTAACCTAACCTACCTAACCAAACCAATTCTATCCTTATACCTTTTGATGATCTATAGCGCAAATGATGTTATTGCAAATTTCGAACAAGTAACATTAGATCAAAAGTTGTTCGGCGAAACAAGGGTGAGCCCAAATGAGCATTATACATTTTGATCAATAGCGCAAACGTTATTATCGCAAATTAATATTCGATGAAATGAAAATTATGTTTACCGATATTATACAAAATGATTATTTTCTTAAACGTTGTTCGAACAAGTAACATTATATCAAAAGTTGTTCGGCGAAACAAGGGTAAACCTACTGTTCATTATTATACTATATAAAGCTAAATTACCACTGACTGACTGACTTATTGACAGAATTGTTCTCCCAGATGGTGGATGGGGAGGTGGGTATATTTTGACAGATTCGTAAACAATCAACTCTCATGACTATGGGAAAAGTCCCAAACTCCCCCTTTTCCCCCCCTTTCTCCCCCCTCCCTATCGTATCTCGGAAACAAAGAGACTTTACGTGTTTTTTTTTAGGGATTCGTATAGAGGGGGCTTTGTAAAGTAAAAATCATTTTTCAAAGTGGCCCCCCTTTTCCCCCTTCTTCCCCCCTTTAGGCGAATCTCGGAAATAAAGAGACATTACGTGTGTTTTTTTAGGGATTCGTATAGAGGAGGCTTGAGGAAGTAAAATCCAATTTTCAAATTTGACCCCTTTGCCCCCCTTCATCCCCCCTTTAGGCAGATCTCGGAAGTTAAGAGACTTGGAACATTTTTTTTTTCAGATTCATTAAAAGGGGCAATGCGTTAGTCGATATAATTTTTCAAAGCTCCCCCCTCTCCCCCCCCTTCACCCCCCCCCCCCTCTTCACCCCTTTTTTCAGTTTTGTTTACGGATTCGTATATAGGAGGCTCGGAAAAGTAAAATCCATTCTTAAAATTTGACCCCCTTGCCCCCCTTCACCCCCCCTTTGGCAGATCTCGGAAGTTAAGAGACTTGGAAGATTTTTTTTTTCAGATTCATCGCAAGGAGCCTATCCTGTGGTGGTACCGGTAAAGCGAAGGGGGGAGCGGGCGAGCGAAGCGAGCCGGCGACCCCCGTAGCGTAGGGATAATGTCATGATAGTTTTCCGGTGGTAGGTAGGTCCTGAGTGGAGCGAACCTGCGAGACCGAGTGGAGCGAAGGGGGGAGGTGGCGAGCGAAGCGAGCCAGCGACCTCCTTAGCGTAACGAAGGTTGAGTGGGTGAAGCGTTACTCAAGGGCGACGACAAGCAAACTTTAGGGTAATGTTTTTTTAGTGGTAGTAGGAGGTAGTAGGTAGGTAGTAGGTAGGTGATAGGTAGGTAGTAGGTAGGTGTAGGGGTAGTAGGTAGGTGGTAGGTAGGTGTAGGTAGGTAGTAGGTAGGTGTAGGTAGGTGCAGGTAGGTGTAGGTAGGTAGTAGGTAGGTGTAGGTAGGTGGTTGGTAGTAGGTAGGTGTAGGTAGGTAGTAGGTTGGTAGTAGGTAGGTGTAGGTAGGTAGTAGGTAGGTGGTAGGTGTAGGTAGGTTGTAGGTTGGTAGTAGGTAGGTGTAGGTAGGTAGTAGGTAGGTGGTAGGTGTATATAGGTAGGTATATCAGATTCATTGAAAGGGGCAATGCGTTAGTCGAAATTATTTTTCAAAGCGCCCCCTCCCCCCTTCTTCACGCCCCGCGAGCTGCGCGCAGCTCGCGCAGCCACGCAAATACTAGTTATATTATATAAAGCTTAATTACCACTCACTCACTGACTGATTGACATAATTGTTCTCCCAGATGGTGGATGGGGAGGTAGGTATATTTTGACAGATTCGTAAACAAGTAACTCTCGTGAGTATGGGAAAAGTCCCAAACCCCCCCTTTTTGCCCCCCTTCTCCCCCCTCCCCATCGTATCTCGGAAACTAAGAGACCCGTATTTTTTTTTTTTTACGGATTCGTATAGAGGAGGCTCGGTAAAGTAAAAATCATTTTTCAAAGTGGCCCCCCTTGCCCCCCTTCTCCCCCCTTTTAGGCGGATCGCGAAAATAAAGAGATTTTACGTGTTTTTTTTTAGGGATTCGTATAGAGGAGGCTTGAAACCATTTTTAAAATTTGACCCCCTTGCCCCCCTTCACCCCCCCCTTTCGGATCTCGGAAGTTAAGAGACTTGGAACGAATTTTTTTCAGATTCATATAGAGGGGCATTGCGTTAGTCGAAATCATTTTTAGAAACTCCCCCCTCTCCCCCCCTTTACCCCCCCCCTCTTTACCTCTTTTTTTACTTCTGAAAAAAAAAATTATTCTTACCTAAATCTATTTGAGGGGCGTTGAAATTTGTATACCCTCCCCTCCCCAACCTCCCCTAAAATTAAAAGGGCTGTAACTTCATAACGGTTAGAGATAGCCATTAGGTGTTTGAACCAATATTATAGTAGGCGTCGAAACCTGTCCGGTGGTGGTACAGCGGTAAATTGAAGGGGGGAGCGGGCGAGCGAAGCGAGCTGGCGACCCCCGTAGCGTAGGGATAATGTCATGATAGCTTTCCGGTGGTAGGTAGGTCCTGAGTGGAGCGAACCTGCGAGACCGAGTAGAGCCAAGGGGGGAGGTGGCGAGCGAAGCGAGCCGGCGACCTCCTTAGCGTAACGAAGGTTGAGTGGGTGAAGCGTAACTCAGGGGCGACGACAAGCAAACCTTAGGGTAATGTTTTTTTAGTGGTAGTAGGAGGTAGTAGGTAGGTAGGTGGTAGGTAGTAGGTATGTGTAGGTAGGTGTAGGTAGATGTAGGTAGGTGTAGGTGTAGGTAGGTAGTAGGTAGGTGTAGGTAGGTAGTAGGTAGGTGTAGGTAGGTAGTAGGTAGGTGTAGGTAGGTAGTAGGTAGGTGTAGGTAGGTAGGTGTAGGTAGGTAGTAGGTAGGTGTAGGTAGGTGTAGGTAGGTGTAGGTAGTTGTAGGTAGGTGTAGGTAGGTAGTAGGTAGGTGTAGGTAGGTGTAGGTAGGTGTAGGTAGGTGTAGGTAGGTGTAGGTAGGTGTAGGTAGGTGTAGGTAGGTGTAGGTAGGTGTAGGTAGGTGTAGGTAGGTGTAGGTAGGTGTAGGTAGGTGTAGGTAGGTGTAGGTAGGTGTAGGTAGGTGTAGGTAGGTGTAGGTAGGTGTAGGTAGGTGTAGGTAGGTGTAGGTAGGTGTAGGTAGGTGTAGGTAGGTGTAGGTAGGTGTAGGTAGGTGTAGGTAGGTGTAGGTAGGTGTAGGTAGGTGTAGGTAGGTGTAGGTAGGTGTAGGTAGGTGTAGGTAGGTGTAGGTAGGTGTAGGTAGGTGTAGGTAGGTGTAGGTAGGTGTAGGTAGGTGTAGGTAGGTGTAGGTAGGTGTAGGTAGGTGTAGGTAGGTGTAGGTAGGTGTAGGTAGGTGTAGGTAGGTGTAGGTAGGTGTAGGTAGGTGTAGGTAGGTGTAGGTAGGTGTAGGTAGGTGTAGGTAGGTGTAGGTAGGTGTAGGTAGGTGTAGGTAGGTGTAGGTAGGTGTAGGTAGGTGTAGGTAGGTGTAGGTAGGTGTAGGTAGGTGTAGGTAGGTAGTAGGTAGGTGTAGGTAGGTAGTACCGGGAGCTGCATTGGAACATTTTTTTTTTCAGATTCATTGAGAGGTGCAATGCGTTAGTCGAAATTATTTTTCAAAGCTCCCCACTCTCCCTCCCTTCACCCCCCCCCTCTCCCCCCTTCAACGCCCCCCCTCTTCACCCCTTTTTTTACTACTGAAAAAAAATTTGATTCTTACCTAAAACTATAGAGGGGCGTTGAAATTTGTATACCCTCCCCTCCCCTCCCCAACCTCCCCTAAAATTAAAAGGGCTGTTACTTCGTTACGGTTAGAGATAGCCATTAGGTGTTTGAACAAATATTATAGTAGGCGTCGAAACCTGTCCGGTGGTGGTACAGCGGTGAAGCGAAGGGGGGAGCGGGCGAGCGTAGCGAGCCGGCGACCCGCGTAGCGTAGGGATAATGTCATGATAGCTTTGCGGTGGTAGGTAGGTCTTGAGTGGAGCGAACCTGCGAGACCGAGTGGAGCGAAGGGGGGAGGTGGCGAGCGAAGCGAGCCGGCGACCTCCTTAGCGTAACGAAGGTTGAGTGGGTGAAGCGTTACTCAGGGGCGACGACAAGCAAACTTTAGGGTAATGTTTTTTTAGTGGTAGTAGGAGGTAGTAGGTAGGTAGTAGGTAGGTGGTAGGTAGTAGGTATGTGTAGGTAGGTGTAGGTAGGTGTAGGTAGTAGGTAGGTGTAGGTAGGTAGTAGGTAGGTTTAGGTAGGTAGTAGGTAGGTGTAGGTAGGTAGTAGGTAGGTGTAGGTAGGTAGTAGGTAGGTGTAGGTAGGTAGTACCGCGAGCTGCATTGGAACATTTTTTTTTCAGATTCATTGAGAGGTGCAATGCGTTAGTCGAAATCATTTTTTAAAGCTCCCCCTCCCCCACCCTTCACGCCTCGCGAGCTGCGCGCAGCTCGCGCAGCCACGCGAATACTAGTTATACTATATAAAGCTCGATTACCACTCACTGACTGACTCACTCACTGACAGAATTGTTCTCCCAGATGGTGGATGGGGAGGTGGGTATATTTTGACAGATTCGTAAACAGGTAACTCTCGTGAGTATGGGAAAAGTCCTAAACCCCCCCTTTTCCCCCCCCTTCTCCCCCCTCCCTATCGTATCTCGGAAACAAAGAGACTTTACTTGTTTTTTTTTAGGGATTCGTATAGAGGGGCTCAGTAAAGTAAAAATCATTTTTCAAAGTGGCCCCCCTTTTCCCCCTTCTCCCCCCTCCCTATCGTATCTCGGAAAAAAAAGAGACTTTACGTGTTTTTTTTTAGGGATTCGTATAGAGGGGGCTCGGTCAAGTAAAAATCATTTTTTAAAGTGGCCCCCTTTTTCCCCCTTCTCCCCCCCTTTAGGCGGATCTCGAAAGTTAAGAGACTTGGAACGATTTTTTTTTCTGATTCATATAGAGGGGCATTGCGTTAGTCGAAATCATTTTTAGAAACTCCCCCCTCTCCTCCCCTTCACCCCCCCCCTCTTCCCCTCTTTTTTTACTCATGAAAAAAATTTTGATTCTTACCTAAATCTATTTGAGGGGCGTTGAAATTTGTATACCCTCCCCTCCCCAACTTCCCCTAAAATTAAAAGGGCTGTAACTTCATAACGGTTGGAGATAGCCATTAGGTGTTTGAACAAATATTATAGTAGGCGTCGAAACCTGTCCGGTGGTGGTACAGCTGTAAAGCGAAGGGGGGAGCAGGCGAGCGAAGCGAGCCGGCGACCCCCGTAGCGTAGGGATAATGTCATGATAGCTTTCCGGTGGTAGGTAGGTCCTGAGTGGAGCGAACCTGCGAGACCGAGTGGAGCGAAGGTGGGAGGTGGCGAGCGAAGCGAGCCGGCGACCACCTTAGCGTAACGAAGGTTGAGTAGGTGAAGCGTTACTCAGGGGCGACGACAAGCTAACTTTAGGGTAATGTTATTTTAGTGGTAGTAGGAGGTAGTAGGTAGGTGGTAGGTAGTAGGTATGTGTAGGTAGGTGTAGGTAGGTGTAGGTGTAGGTAGGTAGTAGGTAGGTGTAGGTAGGTAGTAGGTAGGTGTAGGTAGGTAGTAGGTAGGTGTAGGTAGGTAGTAGGTAGGTGTAGGTAGGTGTAGGTAGGTGTAGGTAGGTAGTAGGTAGGTGTAGGTAGGTAGTACCGCGAACTGCATTGGAACTTTTTTTTTTCAGATTCATTGAGAGGTGCTATGCGTTAGTCGAAATCATTTTTTAAAGCTCCCCCTCTCCCCCTTTTCACGCCCCGCGAGCTGCGCGCAGCTCGCGCAGCCACGCAAATACTAGTTATTACCACTGACTGACTCACTCACTGACATAATTGTTCTCCCAGATGGTGGATGGGGAGGTGGGTATATTTTGACAGATTCGTAAACAAGTAACTCTCGTGAGTATGGAAAAAGTCCCAAACCCCCCCTTTTCCCCCCCCTTCTCCCCCCTCCCTAACGTATCTCAAAAACTAAAAGACCCGTATTTTTTTTTTTTTAGGGATTCGTATAGAGGGGGCTCGGTAAAGTAAAAATCATTTTTCAAAGTGGCCCCCCTTTTCCCCCTCCTCCCCCCCTTTAGGCGGATCTCGGAAATAAAGAGATTTTACGTGTTTTTTTTTAGAAATTCGTATAGAGTAGGCTCGGGGAAGTAAAAACCATTTTTCGAATTTGACCCCCTTGCCCCCCTTCACCCCCCCTTTAGGCGGATCTCGGAAATAAAGAGATTTTACGTGTTTTTTTTAGGGATTCGTATAGAAGAGGCTCGGGGAAGTAAAAACCATTTTTTAAATTTGATCCCCTTGCCCCCCTTCTCCCCCCTTTTAGGCGGATCTCGGAAGTTAACAGACTTGGAACGATTTTTTTTTCAGATTCATATAGAGGAGGCTCGGGGAAGTAAAAACCATTTTTTTAATTTGACCCCCTTGCCCCCCTTCACCCCCCCTTTAGGCGGAACTCAAAAGTTAAGAGACTTGGAACGATTTTTTTTCAGATTCATGTAGAGGGGCATTGCGTTAGTCGAAATCATTTTTAGAAACTCCCCCTTATCCCCCCCTTCACCCCCCCCCCTCTTCATCTCTTTTTTTACTCCTGAAAAAATTTTTGATTCTTACCTAAATCTATTTGAGGGGCGTTGAAATTTGTATACCCTCCCCTCCCCAACCTCCCCTAAAATTAAAAGAACTGTAACTTCATAACGGTTAGAGATAGCCATTAGGTGTTTGAACAAATATTATAGTAGGCGTCGAAACCTGTCCGGTGGTGCTACAGCGGTAAAGCGAAGGGGGGAGCGGGCGAGCGAAGCGAGCCGGCGACCCCCGTAGCGTAGGGATAATGTCATGATAGCTTTCCGGTGGTAGGTAGGTCCTGAGTGGAGCGAACCTGCGAGACCGAGTGGAGCAAAGGGGGGAGGTGGCGAGCGGAGCGAGCCGGCGACCTCCTTAGCGTAACGAAGGTTGAGTGGGTGAAGCGTAACTCAGGGGCGACGACAAGCAAACTTAAGGGTAATGTTTTTTTAGTGGTAGTAGGTAGGTGGTAGGTAGTAGGTATGTGTAGGTAGGTGTAGGTAGTAGGTGCAGGTAGGTGTAGGTGTAGGTAGGTGTAGATGTAGGTAGGTAGTAGGTAGGTGTAGGTAGGTAGGTGTAGGTAGGTAGTAGGTATGTGTAGGTAGGTAGGTGTAGGTAGGTGTAGGTAGGTGTAGGTAGGTGTAGGTAGGTGTAGGTAGGTGTAGGTAGGTGTAGGTAGGTGTAGGTAGGTGTAGGTAGGTGTAGGTAGGTGTAGGTAGGTGTAGGTAGGTGTAGGTAGGTGTAGGTAGGTGTAGGTAGGTGTAGGTAGGTGTAGGTAGGTGTAGGTAGGTGTAGGTAGGTGTAGGTAGGTGTAGGTAGGTGTAGGTAGGTGTAGGTAGGTGTAGGTAGGTGTAGGTAGGTGTAGGTAGGTGTAGGTAGGTGTAGGTAGGTGTAGGTAGGTGTAGGTAGGTGTAGGTAGGTGTAGGTAGGTGTAGGTAGGTGTAGGTAGGTGTAGGTAGGTGTAGGTAGGTGTAGGTAGGTGTAGGTAGGTGTAGGTAGGTGTAGGTAGGTGTAGGTAGGTGTAGGTAGGTGTAGGTAGGTGTAGGTAGGTGTAGGTAGGTGTAGGTAGGTGTAGGTAGGTGTAGGTAGGTGTAGGTAGGTGTAGGTAGGTGTAGGTAGGTGTAGGTAGGTGTAGGTAGGTGTAGGTAGGTGTAGGTAGGTGTAGGTAGGTGTAGGTAGGTGTAGGTAGGTGTAGGTAGGTGTAGGTAGGTGTAGGTAGGTGTAGGTAGGTGTAGGTAGGTGTAGGTAGGTGTAGGTAGGTGTAGGTAGGTGTAGGTAGGTGTAGGTAGGTGTAGGTAGGTGTAGGTAGGTGTAGGTAGGTGTAGGTAGGTGTAGGTAGGTGTAGGTAGGTGTAGGTAGGTGTAGGTAGGTGTAGGTAGGTGTAGGTATTTTTCAAAGCTCCCCCTCTGCCCCTCTTTACGACCCGCGAGCTGCGCGCAGCTCGCGCAGCCACGCAAATACTAGTACTATTATAAAGCTAAATTACCACTGACTGACTCACTCACTCACTGACAGAATTGTTCTCCCAGATGGTGGATGGGGAGGTGGGTATATTTTGACAGATTCGTAAACAAGTAACTCTCGTGAGTATGGGAAAAGTCCCAAACCCCCCCTTTTCCCCCCCCTTCTCCCCCCTCCCTATCGTATCTCGGAAACAGAGAGATTTTACGTGTTTTTTTTTAGGGATTCGTATAGAGGGGGCTTGGTAAAGTAAAAATCATTTTTCAATGTGGCCCCCCTTTTCCCCCTTCTCCCCCCCTTTAGGCGGATCTCGGAAATAAAGAAATTTTACGTGTTTTTTTTTAGGGATTCTTATAGAGGAGGCTCGGGAAAGTAAAAACCATTTTTTGAATTTGACCCCCTTGCCCCCCTTCACCCCCCCTTTAGGCGGATCTCAAAAATAAAGAGTTTTTTTTTTAGGGATTCGTATAGAGGAGGCTTGGGGAAGTAAAAACCATTATTCAAATTTGACCCCCTTGCCCCCCTTCACCCCCCCTTTAGGCGGATCTCGAAAATAAAGAGATTTTACGTGTTTTTTTAGGGATTCGTATAGAGGAGGCTCGGGAAAGTAAAAACTATTTTTTGAATTTGACCCCCTTGCCCCCCTTCTTCCCCCCTTTAGGCGGATCTCAAAAATAAAGAGATTTTACGTGTTTTTTTTTAGGGATTCGTATAGAGGAGGCTCGGGGAAGTAAAAACCATTTTTCAAAATCGACTCCTTTTCCACTCTTCTCCCCCCTTTAAGCGGATCTCGGAAGTTAAGAGACTTGGAACATTTTTTTTTTCAGATTCATTGAAAGGAGCCTATCCTGTGGTGGTACCGGTAAAGCGAAGGCGACCCCCGTAGCGTAGGAATAATGTCATGATAGCTTTCCGGTGGTAGGTAGGTCCTGAGTGGAGCGAACCTGCGAGACCGAGTGGAGCGAAGGGGGGAGGTGGCGAGCGAAGCGAGCCGGCGACCTCCTTAGCGTTACGAAGGTTGAGTGGGTGAAGCGTTACTCAGGGGCGATGACAAGCAAACTTTAGGGTAATGTATTTTAGTGGTAGTAGGAGGTAGTAGGTAGGTGGTAGGTAGGTGATAGTTAGGTGTAGGTAGGTAGTAGGTAGGTGTAGGTAGGTAGTAGGTAGGTAGTAGGTAGGTAGGTGTAGGTAGGTGTAGGTAGGTGTAGGTAGGTGTAGGTAGGTGTAGGTAGGTGTAGGTAGGTGTAGGTAGGTGTAGGTAGGTGTAGGTAGGTGTAGGTAGGTGTAGGTAGGTGTAGGTAGGTGTAGGTAGGTGTAGGTAGGTGTAGGTAGGTGTAGGTAGGTGTAGGTAGGTGTAGGTAGGTGTAGGTAGGTGTAGGTAGGTAGTAGGTAGGTGTATGTAGGTGTAGGTAGGTAGTAGGTAGGTAGTAGGTAGGTGTAGGTAGGTGTAGGTAGGTGTAGGTAGGTGTAGGTAGGTAGTAGGTAAGTGTAGGTAGGTGTAGGTAGGTAGTAGGAAGGTGTAGGTAGGTGAAGGTAGGTGTAGGAAGGTGTAGGTAGGTGTAGGTAGGTAGTAGCTAGGTGTAGGTAGGTGTAGGTAGGTAGTAGGAAGGTGTAGGTAGGTGAAGGTAGGTGTAGGAAGGTGTAGGTAGGTGTAGGTAGGTAGTAGCTAGGTGTAGGTAGGTGTAGGTAGGTAGTACCGCGAGCTGCATTGGTACATTTTTTTTTTTCAGATTCATTGAGAGGTGCAATGCGTTAGTCGAAATCATTTCCCCCTCTCCCCCTCTTCACGCCCCGCGAGCTGCGCGCAGCTCGCGCAGCCACGCAAATACTAGTTATACTATATAAAGCTCGATTACCACTGACTGACTGACAGAATTGTTCTCCCAGATGGTGGATGGGGAGGTGGGTATATTTTGACAGATTCGTAAACAAGTAACTCTCGTGAGTATGAGAAAAGTCCCAAACCCCCCTTTTCCCCCCCCCTTCTCCCCACTCCCTATCGTATCTCGGAAACAAAGAGACTTTACTTGTTTTTTTTTAGGGATTCGTATAGAGGAGGCTGGGTAAAGTAAAAATCATTTTTCAAAGTGGCCCCCCTTGCCCCCCTTCTTCCCCCTTTTAGGCGGATCTCGAAAGTTAAGAGACTTCTAACGATTTTTTTTTCAGATTCATATAGAGGGGCATTGCGTTAGTCGAAATCATTTTTAGAAACTCCCCCCTCTCCCCCCCTTCACCCCCCCCCTCTTCACCTCTTTTTTACTCCTGAAAAATTTTATGATTCTTACCTTAATCTATTTGAGGGGCGTTGAAATTTTTATACCCTCCCCTCCCCAACCTCCCCTAAAATTAAAAGGGCTGTAACTTCATAACGGTTAGAGATAGCCATTAGGTGTTTGAACAAATATTATAGTAGGCGTCGAAACCTGACCGGTGGTGGTACAACAATAAAGCGAAGGGGGAGCGGGCGAGCGAAGCGAGCCGGCGACCCCCGTAGCGTAGGGATGTCATGATAGCTTTCCGGTGGTTGGTAGGTCCTGAGTGGAGCGAACCTGCGAGACCGAGTGGAGCGAAGGGGGGAGGTGGCGAGCGAAGCGAGCCGGCGACCTTCTTAGCGTAACGAAGGTTGAGTGGGTGAAGCGTAACTCAGGGGCGACGACAAGCAAACTTTAGGGTAATGTTTTTTTAGTAGTAGTAGGAGGTAGTAGGAGGTAGTAGGTAGGTAGTAGGTAGGTGGTAGGTAGTAGGTAGGTGTAGGTAGGTAGTAGGTAGGTGTAGGTAGGTAGTAGGTAGGTGTAGGTAGGTAGTAGGTAGGTGTAGGTAGGTAGTAGGTAGGTGTAGGTAGGTAGTAGGTAGGTGTTGGTAGGTAGTAGGTAGGTGTAGGTAGGTAGTAGGTAGGTAGTAGGTAGGTGTAGGTAGGTGTAGGTAGGTGTAGGTAGGTGTAGGTAGGCGTAGGTAGGTGTAGGTAGGTGTAGGTAGGTGTAGGTAGGTGTAGGTAGGTGTAGGTAGGTGTAGGTAGGTGAAGGTAGGTGTAGGTAGGTGTTGGTAGGTAGTACCGCGAGCTGCATTGGAACTTTTTTTTTTCAGATTCATTGAGAGGTGCTATGCGTTAGTCGAAATCATTTTTCAAAGCTCCCCCTCTCCCCCTCTTCACGCCCCGCGAGCTGCGCGCAGCTCGCGCAGCCACGCAAATACTAGTTATTATACTATATAAAGCTAAATTACCACTGACTCACTCACTGACTGACTGACAGAATTGTTCTCCCAGATGGTGGATGGGGAGGTGGGTATATTTTGACAGATTCGTAAACAACTAACTCTCGTGAGTATGGGAAAAGTCCCAAACCCCCCCTTTCCTCCCCCCTTCTCCCCCCTCCCTATCGTATCTCGGAAACAAAGAGACTTTACGTGTTTTTTTTTAGGGATTCGTATAGAGGGGGCTCGGTAAAGTAAAAATCATTTTTCAAAGTGGCCCCTCTTTTCCCCCTTCTCCCCCCCTTTAGGCGGATCTCGAAAGTTAAGAGACTTGGAACGATTTTTTTTTCAGATTCATATAGAGGGGCATTGCGTTAGTCGAAATCATTTTTAGAAACTCCCCCCTCTCCTCCCCTTCACCCCCCCCTCCTCTTCTCCTCTTTTTTTACTCCTGAAAAAATTTTTGATTCTTACCTAAATCTATTTGAGGGGCGTTGAAATTTGTATACCCTCCCCTCCCCAACCTCCCCTAAAATTAAAAGGGCTGTAACTTCATAACGGTTGGAGATAGCCATTAGGTGTTTGAACAAATATTATAGTAGGCGTCGAAACCTGTCCGGTGGTGGTACAGCGGTAAAGCGAAGGGGGGAGCGGGCGAGCGAAGCGAGCCGGCGACCCCCGTAGCGTAGGGATAATGTCATGATAGCTTTCCGGTGGTAGGTAGGTCCTGAGTGGAGCGAACCTGCGAGACCGAGTGGAGCGAAGGTGGGAGGTGGCGAGCAAAGCGAGCCGGCGACCTCCTTAGCGTAACGAAGGTTGAGTGGGTGAAGCGTTACTCAGGGGCGACGACAAGCAAACTTTAGGGTAATGTTTTTTTAGTGGTAGTAGGAGGTAGTAGGTAGGTGATAGGTAGTAGGTATGTGTAGGTCGTGTAAGTATGTGTGGGTCGTGTAGGTTGGTGTAGGTGTAGGTAGGTAGTAGGTAGGTGTAGGTAGGTAGTAGGTAGGTGTAGGTAGGTAGTAGGTAGGTGTAGGTAGGTAGTAGGTAGGTGTAGGTAGGTAGTAGGTAGGTGTAAGTAGGTGTAGGTAGGTGTAGGTAGGTGTAGGTAGGTAGTAGGTAGGTGTAGGTAGGTGTAGGTAGGTGTAGGTAGGTGTAGGTAGGTGTAGGTAGGTGTAGGTAGGTGTAGGTAGGTGTAGGTAGGTGTAGGTAGGTGTAGGTAGGTGTAGGTAGGTGTAGGTAGGTGTAGGTAGGTGTAGGTAGGTGTAGGTAGGTGTAGGTAGGTGTAGGTAGGTGTAGGTAGGTGTAGGTAGGTGTAGGTAGGTGTAGGTAGGTGTAGGTAGGTGTAGGTAGGTGTAGGTAGGTGTAGGTAGGTGTAGGTAGGTGTAGGTAGGTGTAGGTAGGTGTAGGTAGGTGTAGGTAGGTGTAGGTAGGTGTAGGTAGGTATAGGTAGGTGTAGGTAGGTGTAGGTAGGTGTAGGTAGGTGTAGGTAGGTGTAGGTAGGTGTAGGTAGGTGTAGGTAGGTGTAGGTAGGTGTAGGTAGGTGTAGGTAGGTGTAGGTAGGTGTAGGTAGGTGTAGGTAGGTGTAGGTAGGTGTAGGTAGGTGTAGGTAGGTGTAGGTAGGTGTAGGTAGGTGTAGGTAGGTGTAGGTAGGTGTAGGTAGGTGTAGGTAGGTGTAGGTAGGTGTAGGTAGGTGTAGGTAGGTGTAGGTAGGTGTAGGTAGGTGTAGGTAGGTGTAGGTAGGTGTAGGTAGGTGTAGGTAGGTGTAGGTAGGTGTAGGTAGGTGTAGGTAGGTGTAGGTAGGTGTAGGTAGGTGTAGGTAGGTGTAGGTAGGTGTAGGTAGGTGTAGGTAGGTGTAGGTAGGTAGTACCGCGAGCTGCATTGGAACTTTTTTTTTTCAGATTCATTGAGAGGTGCTATGCGTTAGTCGAAATCATTTTTCAAAGCTCCCCCTCTCCCCCACTTCACGCCCCGCGAGCTGCGCGCAGCTCGCGCAGCCACGCAAATACTAGTTATACTATATAAAGCTAAATTACCACTGACTGACTGACTCACTGACAGAATTGTTCTCCCAGATGGTGGATGGGGAGGTGGGTATATTTTGACAGATTCGTAAACAACTAACTCTCGTGAGTATGGGAAAAGTCCCAAACCCCCCCTTTCCCCCCCCCCTTCTCCCCCCTCCCTATCGTATCTCGGAAACAAAGAGACTTTACTTGTTTTTTTTTAGAGATTCGTATAGAGGAGGCTCGGGAAAGTAAAAACCATTTTTTGAATTTGACCCCCTTGCCCCCCTTCGCCCCCCCTTTAAGCGTATCTCAAAAATAAAGAGGTTTTAAGAGTTTTTTTTTTAGGGATTCGTATAGAGGAGGCTTGGGGAAGTAAAAATAATTATTCAAATTTGACCCCCTTGCCCCCCTTCAACCCCCCTTTAGGCGGATCTCGAAAATAAAGAGATTTTACGTGTTTTTTTTAGGGATTCGTATAGAGGAGGCTCGGGGAAGTAAAAACCATTTTTCAAAATCGACCCCTTTTCCACTCTTCTCCCCCCTTTAAGCGGATCTCGGAAGTTAAGAGACTTGGAACATTTTTTTTTTCAGATTCATTGAAAGGAGCCTATCCTGTGGTGGTACCGGTAAAGCGAAGCGTAGGGATAATGTCATGATAGCTTTCCGGTGGTAGGTAGGTCCTGAGTGGAGCGAACCTGCGAGACCGAGTGGAGCGAAGGGGGGAGGTGGCGAGCGAAGCGAGCCGGCGACCTCCTTAGCGTAACGAAGGTTGAGTGGGTGAAGCGTTACTCAGGGGCGACGACAAGCAAACTTTAGGGTAATGTATTTTAGTGGTAGTAGGAGGTAGTAGGTAGGTGGTAGGTAGGTGATAGGTGGTAGGTAGGTGATAGGTAGGTGTAGGTAGGTAGTAGGTAGGTGTAGGTAGGTAGTAGGTAGGTAGTAGGTAGGTAGTAGGTAGGTGTAGGTAGGTGTCGGAAGGTGTAGGAAGGTGTAGGTAGGTGTAGGTAGGTAGTAGGCAGGTGTATGTAGGTGTAGGTAGGTAGTAGGTAGGTAGTAGGTAGGTGTAGGTAGGTGTAGGTAGGTGTAGGTAGGTGTAGGTAGGTGTAGGTAGGTGTAGGTAGGTGTAGGTAGGTGTAGGTAGGTAGTAGGTAAGTGTAGGTAGGTGTAGGTAGGTAGTAGGAAGGTGTAGGTAGGTGTAGGTAGGTGTAGGTAGGTGTAGGAAGGTGTAGGTAGGTGTAGGTAGGTAGTAGGTAGGTGTAGGTAGGTAGTACCGCGAGCTGCATTGGTACATTTTTTTTTTCAGATTCATTGAGAGGTGCAATGCGTTAGTCGAAATCATTTTTCAAAGCACCCCCTCTCCCCCTCTTCACGCCCCGCGAGCTGCGCGCAGCTCGCGCAGCCACGCAAATACTAGTTATTATACTATATAAAGCTAAATTACCACTCACTGACTGACTGACAGAATTGTTCTCCCAGATGGTGGATGGGGAGGTGGGTATCTTTTGACAGATTCGTAAACAATCAACTCTCGTGAGTATGGGAAAAGTCCCAAACCCCCTCTTTCCCCCCCCCTTCTCCCCCCTCCCTATCGTATCTCGGAAACAAAGAGACTTTACTTGTTTTTTTTTAGGGATTCGTATAGAGGAGGCTCGGTAAAGTAAAAATCATTTTTCAAAGTGTCCCCCCTTTTCCCCCTTCTCCCCCCCTTTAGGCGGATCTCGGAAATAAAGAAATTTTAAGCGTTTTTTTTAAGGATTCGTATAGAGTAGGCTCGGGGAAGTAAAAACCATTTTTCAAATTTGACCCCCTTGCCCCCCTTCACCCCCCCACTTTCGGATCTCGGAAGTTAAGAGACTTGGAACATTTTTTTTTTCAGATTCATTAAAAGGGGCAATGCGTTAGTCGAAATCATTTTTCAAAGCTCCCCCTCTGCCTGCCTTCACCCCCCCCCCCTCTTCACCCCTTTCACCCCCCCCCCCCTCTTCACCCCTTTTTTCTGTTTTGTTTACGGATTCGTATAGAGGAGGCTCGGTAAAGTAAAATACATTTTCCAAAGTGGCCCCCCTTGCCCCCCTTCACCCCCCCATTAGACGGATCTCGGAAATAAAGAGACATTACGTGTGTTTTTTTAGGGATTCGTATAGAAGATGCTCGGGGAAGTAAAAACCATTTTTCAAAGTGGCCCCCCTTTTCCCCCTTCTCCCCCCCTTTAGGCGGATCTCGGAAATAAAGAGATTTTACGTGTTTTTTTTTAGGGATTCGTATAGAAGAGGCTTGGGGAAGTATAAACCATTTTTCAAATTTGACCCCCTTGCCCCCCTTCTCCCCCCTTTTAGGCGGATCTCGAAAGTTAAGAGACTTGGAACGAATTTTTTTTCAGATTCATATAGAGGGGCATTGCGTTAGTCGAAATCATTTTTAAAAACTCCCCCCTCTCCCCCCCCCTTCACCCCCCTCCCCTCTTCACCTCTTTTTTTTACTCCTGAAAAAATTTTTGATTCTTACCTAAATCTATTTGGGCGTTGAAATTTGTATACCCTCCCCTCCCCAACCTCCCCTAAAATTAAAAGGGCTGTAACTTCATAACGGTTAGAGATAGCCATTAGGTGTTTGAACAAATATTATAGGAGGCGTCGAAACCTGTCCGGTGGTGGTACAGCGGTAAAGCGAAGGGGGGAGCGGGCGAGCGAAGCGAGCCGGCGACCCCCGTAGCGTAGGGATAATGTCATGATAGTTTTCCGGTGGTAGGTAGGTCCTGAGTGGCGCGAACCTGCGAGACCGAGTGGAGCGAAGGGGGGAGGTGGCGAGCGAAGCGAGCCGGCGACCTCCTTAGCGTAACGAATGTTGAGTGGATGAAGCGTTACCTACTTTACGTTACTAGCGGGGGTTTGTATACCCTTCCCCCCCCCAACCGCCCCTAAAATTAAAAGGGCTGTAACTTCATAACGGTTAGAGATAGCCATTAGGTGTTTGAACAGGTGTAGGTAGGTGTAGGTAGGTGTAGGTAGGTAGTACCGCGAGCTGCATTGGAACATTTTATTTTTCAGATTCATTGAGAGGTGCAATGCGTTAGTCGAAATCATTTTTCAAAGCTCCCCCTCTCCCCCTCTTCACGCCCCGCTAGCTGCGCGCAGCTCGCGCAGCCACGCAAATACTAGTCTATATCTATAAAAGCGAAAGGTCACTCACTCACTCACTGATTCATCACGAAATCTCGAAAACCGCTGGACGTACAAAGATGATTTTTGGCAGGGAGGTAGTTTATGGTTAGTAGACGTCCGCTAAGAACGGATTTTGCGACAGGGCCGGATTAGGGTGGTCTAAGGGCCCTCGCAAGTTTGTATGAAACTCCTTCATTTTTTGTGCTACAATCTAGATTTTTGGCAGATACGTAGTTTATAGTCAGTGGCCGTCTGCTATGAATTAATTTTGCGACAGGGCCGAATTAGGGTGGTCTAAGGGCCCTCACAAGTTTGTAAGAAAGTCCTTAATTTTTCGTGCTATAATCTTGATTTTTGGCAGAGACGTAGTTTATAGTCAGTAGGCATCCGCTATTAATTAGTTTTGCGACAGGGCCGGATTAGGGTGGTCTAAGGGCCCTCGCAAGTTTGTATGAAAGTCCTTCATTTTTTGTGCTACAATCTTGATTTTTGGCAGAGACGTAGTTAATAGGCAGTAGACGTCTGCTTAGAACCGATTTTGTGACAGGGCCGGATTAGGGAGGTCTAAGGGCTCTCGCCAGTTTGTATGAAAGTCTTTCATTTTTTGTGCCACAATCTTCATTTTTGGCAGGGACGTAGTTTAAAGTTAGTAGACGTCTGCTTAGAACCGATTTTGAGACAGGGCCGGATTAGGGAGGTCTAAGGGCTCTCGCCAGTTTGTATGAAAGTCCTTCATTTTTTGAGCTACAAACTTGATTTTTGAGACGGACGTAGTTTATAGTTAGTGGACGTCTGGTAAGAACAGATTTTGTAACAGGGCCGGATTAGGGAGGTCTAAGGGTTCTTGCAAGTTCGTAAGTAAATCCTTAATTTTTTGTGCTACAAACTTGATTTTTGGCAGGCACGTAGTTTATAGTTAGAAGAACTCTGCTAAGTACAGGTTTTGTGGCAGGGCCGGATTAGAGAGGTTTAAGGGCGCTCGCAAGTTTGTTTAAAAGTCCATCATTTTGTGTGCTACTAACTTGAATTTTGGCAGGGACGTAGTAGGTGAGTAGAAGTTTGCTAAGAACCGATTTTGCGACAGGGCCGGACTAGGGAGGTCTAAGGGCTCACGCGAGTTTGTATGACAGTCCTTCCTTTTTTGTGCTACAATTTTGGCAGGAAGGTACTTTATAGTTAGTAGACGTTGACTAAGAACGGATTTAGCGTATTTAGCAACATGGCCAGAATAAGGAGGTCTGAGGGCTTTCACATGTTTGTCAAAAAGGTACTGTTTTTTTTTTGTACTAACAACCTGAAATTTAACAAGTCTAGAGTTTAGGAGTAGGAGATCTTAGCTAAGTTTGTAAGGAAGACCTGGACTAAGGGCTCCCGTAAGTCCATATGAAATCCTTGGCTTTTTGTACCTGAAAATTGGCAGAGAGATAGAATATAGTTAAGACATTTCAGCAGGGCTATTGTGTATCTTCTAATGACAGTGGATAACTTATAATGTCTATCAAATAACTGTCAAATGGTGAGTTTTTAAGAAAAAAATGTACCAAACCATAACCAATTTACAGTTAATCTATGGACATTTCTGATAGCCACTGACGTTAAAAAGATACGCAATAGGGGGGCAGGTAGGAATAGATTTTACGACAGGGCTGGTTTAAGGGAATATAATCGCTTCGATTGGAATTTGGCATTCGATTTGACATAGTACCATCCACAGGCAGTCCAGACAAGAGAGTCAAAATTTCTACGCGAACGAAGTCGCGGGCAACTGCTAGTCTATATCTATAAAAAGCGAAAGGTCACTCACTGACTCATCACGAAATCTCAAAAACCGCTGGACGTACAAAGATGATTTTTGGCAGGGAGGTAGTTTATGGTTAGTAGACGTCCGCTAAGAACGGATTTTGCGACAGGGCCGGATTAGGGTGGTCTAAGGGCCCTCGCAAGTTTGTATGAAAGTCCTTAATTTTTCGTGCTACAATCTTGATTTTTGGCAGTGACGTAGTTTATAGTCAGTCGACGTTTGTTATGAATTAATTTTGCGACAGGGCCGGATTAGGACGGTCTAAGGGCCCTCACAAGTTTTTATGAAAGTTCTTCATTTTTCGTGCTACAATCTTCATTTATGGCAGAGACGTAGTTTATAGTCAGTAGGCGTCTGCTATAAATTAATTTTGCGACAGGGCCGGATTGGGGTGGACTATGAGCCCTCGCAAGTTTGTATGAAAGTCCTTAATTTTTTGTGCTACAATCTAGATTTTTGGCAGAGACGTAGTTTATAGTCAGTCGACGTCTGCTATGAAATAATTTTGCAACTGGGCCGGATTAGGGTGGTCTAAGGGCCCTCACAAGTTTGTATGAAAGTCCTTCATTTTTCGTGCTATAATCTTGATTTTTGGCAGAGACGTAGTTTATTGTCAGTAAGCGTCTGTTATGAATTAATTTTGCGACAGGGCCGGATTGGGGTGGTCTATGAGCCCTCGCAAGTTTGTATGAAAGTCCTTCATTTTTTGTGCTACGTCTGCTATGAACGGATTTTGCGACAGGGTCGGATAAGGGACGTCTAAAGGATATCACAAGTTTGTCTGAAAATCTTTCATTTTTTGTGCAACAATCTTGATTGTAGTTTATGGTGAGTAGAGGTATATATTGCTAAGAACAGATTTTGCATTAGGGTCGGATTAGGGAGCTCTAAAGGCTCTCGCGAGTTTGTATGTATGTTTGATTTTTGTACTACCGGCCTGAAATTTAGCAAGTGTAATTATCTAACAATTTTTTTTGTGACGATCTGGACTAAGGGCTCAAGTATATAAATGAAATCCTTAGCGTTTTGGAGCTAAAAATTAGTAGAGAGATATAATATCGTTAAGACATATGTATTTGTATGTGTGGGAACAGATTTTATGACAGAGCCAGTTTAAGGGAATATAATATGCTTCGATTGACATTTGTCATTCGCTTTGGCATAGTACATCCAGAGGCAGTCCCACACATACATACACGTCAAAATTTCCTCGCGAACGAAGTCGCGGGCAACGGCTAGTATGTATATATAAAACTTAAACGTCTTATATCAACACGCAGGTTTGAAAAGTTGTGTAGTTCTGTGCTACGCTCTTGGAATGATCCCTGCGGAACTTAGGTGCGGTTAACTTAGACCGTGAAGTGCCAACGTATGAAGTTAGTAAAGAGATGAGATAATGGGAGAAATAAATCCATGAACTTCCCCCGGTTTATCTAAATAGCTCATAGGCACGGGTGTGAAAAACACTGTTGGTATGGTAGTTTAGTGTGACTATGGGTCGGTCATGTAAATTTCAACCTTCTTCTTTGGTCTAATGATGTTAACCGTAAGTATATGCATACTGCATTACCTGGATAGTATACTATCCAGGTAATGCAGTATAATGAAGTATAATGAAGTATAATACTATCCACTATAGTGGATAGTATTATTTTTGCTATTTTGGCACTGTTCAGGTGGCTTTCATGTGTCGATTTCATGAAACTAAAGGCAACGCATGATTCATTATAATAGAATTCTTCCATTATTGTGATTCATGCATACAACGGCGCGTGATAAATTAGTTAATTTAATTAAACATTTTTTATGAGTTGTAATCGATTATTTTTACTCTGTGGTGTAAGAATTATTTATTTATTGGTAAATTTAATTTCGAGCGGGTAACACCGAATGGAGTTGTCAATGTCATGGCGGTGGTGATGGTCATGGTCACTTTTGATGCGACCGTCAGCCAAGGCACATGCACAAACCCATTGGCTCTAAAGTAAAGTTAAATTATTTTCCTTCCCTTATTTAAATCAGTAATTATTATTGTAATCATTAGTTATTTTGGTGAAGTTTTGTTAGAATGTTAAAAGTTAAATTAAGTGAGATATTTTGTGAGTATTATTTTACAACTACCTACACGTCCATATTGGAGGACCATCAGATGACAATAAACAGCGACACGCGGTGTCTCGGCCGCTCGAGAATCCGTCACGTATATAAATTGAGTAGCCGCAAAATTATCTTATTTATCTCATAATATCATCTTTGTTATAGTACTTACAGGAAGTGATAATGTAAAGAATTTGCTTATGATATAATTTATTTTTTTAATATTTTCTTTGTCATTCTTCTACATCCATTGCCAACTACTAGTTAGAAATGGAGTTTCTTGCCCTCATTATCATGAGATAACGCTGTGGAATGGGCAACTACAGTACACTCACAGCAGTATTGGGCAAAATGTAATCTAACTACTGATTACTAACTACGACTACAAAAAGTAGTTAGCAATCATAACTACTAACTACATAAAGTAATCGAAAAATGTAGTTAATTTTTTTAACTACTAACTACATAAAGTAATCGAAAAATGTAGTTAATTTTTTTAACTACTAACTACAAATTGTAGTTGCAATCACGATTACTTGATTACTTTTTTTAACTACATTTAAAATGATGTAGCGTTGAAAATGCCGAAAGTTTCAATTAGTTTCTTTCAGTATTTTTCGAGTGTTGCAGTGAAAAATTCACATATATCTACGACTTTAATCCTTGCATTTGATTATTCATAAAAATAAACATAGGTATGTGCAATAAACTGTTTTTTATGCAGCCTTATTCCAAAACATATTTAAATTACCAACTACACATTACATGTTAATTTCATTGCAAAATATAAGTTCGTAAAACTTAAATAATCAGTAGTTATAACTACTCGATTTCAGCAATCAAACTAACAACTACTTAATGTAGTTTGATTAAAAGTAGTTAACTACATTTAGTTATGATTACATGTAACTTAACTACATGAAGTTAACTACTTTGAATCGTAGTTAGTAACCAGATTACAAAATTGTAGTTAACTACGCCCTACACTGACTCACAGTTATTATGCCTTGGGACTGTATAGCTTAGTTTATTTAGCTTTCTTAGTAGATTTAGTTTAGTTCGACTATTCAAAAGTGCCTGTAACTGGCTTACTTGAAATAAACGTTTTGGATTTGTGAAACATTATTTTGCTGCAAAATAAATTCAACTACATTAAAATATATTGTCATCGTAAACCGAAACTTGCTGTCTACAAGCCGACGCGCGACGTAAACAAAAATATCTACTGCCTAAACTTATATAATATATGAGGAAAAGTGATGACTGCTTAACTATTGACATTTTCAACAACGTGTCTCAAAGTTAAAAATGTTTTAATTTTGAAATTATTTAATTTACATTGCGTTTGGGTTTTTCCATCAGGAAATCCTTAAAATAAGCCCGAAGTCTAGACTTCGGAGCGGCGGCGGAGTCTTCGGTCTGTAAGTCTGGACATGTCCCCCCCCGCCTAATGGGAATAAAGCATAACTGTCTAAATGTGGGTCTACATCACCAAAGTACAACTTTACCTTACCTTTCAGGGGTTACAGGCGGAATGCTATGATTTATATTATTCTGTAACTAGCAGTTGCCCGCGACTTCGTTCGCGTAGAAATTTTTACTCTCTTGTCTGGACTGCCTGTGGATGGTACTATGTCAAATCGAATGCCAAATGCCAATCGAAGCGATTATATTCCCTTAAACCAGCCCTGTCGTAAAATCTATTCCTACCTGAAATGTCTTAACTATATTCTATCTCTCTGCCAATTTTCAGGTACAAAAAGCCAAGGATTTCATATGGACTTACGGGAGCCCTTAGTCCAGGTCTTCCTTACAAACTTAGCTTAGATCTCCTACTCATAAACTCTAGACTTGTTAAATTTCAGGTTGTTAGTACAAAAAAAAACAGTACATTTTTACAAACATGTAAAAGCCCTCAGACCTCCTTATTCTGGCCATGTTGCTAAACTCGCTAAATCCGTTCTTAGTCAACGTCTACTAACTATAAAGTACCTTCCTGCCAAAATTGTAGCACAAAAAAGGAAGGACTGTCATACAAACTCGCGTGAGCCCTTAGACCTCCCTAGTCCGGCCCTGTCGCAAAATCGGTTCTTAGCAAACTTCTACTCACCTACTACGTCCCTGCCAAAATTCAAGTTAGTAGTAGCACACAAAATGATGGACTTTTAAACAAACTTGCGAGCGCCCTTAAACCTCTCTAATCCGGCCCTGCCACAAAACCTGTACTTAGCAGAGTTCTTCTAACTATAAACTACGTGCCTGCCAAAAATCAAGTTTGTAGCACAAAAAATTAAGGATTTTCTTACGAACTTGCAAGAACCCTTAGACCTCCCTAATCCGGCCCTGTCACAAAATCTGTTCTTACCAGACGTCTACTAACTACAAACTACGTCCGTCTCAAAAATCAACTTTGTAGCTCAAAAAATGAAGGACTTTCATACAAACTGGCGAGAGCTCTTAGACCTCCCTAATCCGGCCCTGTCTCAAAATCTGTTCTAAGCAGACGTCTACTAACTTTAAACTACGTCCCTGCCAAAAATGAATATTGTGGCACAAAAAATGAAAGACTTTCATACAAACTGGCGAGAGCCCTTAGACCTCCCTAATCCGGCCCTGTCACAAAATCGGTTCTAAGCAGACGTCTACTGCCTATTAACTACGTCTCTGCCAAAAATCAAGATTGTAGCACAAAAAATGAAGGACTTTCATACAAACTTGTGAGGGCCCTTAGACCACCCTAATCCGGCCCTGTCGCAAAATTAATTCATAGCAGACGCCCACTGACTATAAACTACGTCTCTGCCAAAAATCAAGATTATAGCACGAAAAATTAAGGACTTTCATACAAACTTGTGAGGGCCCTTAGACCACCCTAATCCGGCCCTGTCGCAAAATTAATTCATAGCAGACGCCCACTAACTATAAACTACGTATCTGCCAAAAATCTAGATTGTAGCACAAAAAATGAAGGAGTTTCATACAAACTTGCGAGGGCCCTTAGACCACCCTAATCCGGCCCTGTCGCAAAATCCGTTCTTAGCGGACGTCTACTAACCATGAACTACCTCCCTGCCAAAAATCATCTTTGTACGTCCAGCGGTTTTCGAGATTTCGTGATGAATCAGTGAGTGAGTGAGTGAGTGACCTTTCGCTTTTATAGATATAGATTTAGGTTTCGCGTCGGAAGCTTTTAAGTTTTAAAAACCATTGTGAACTCTCGACAAACCTGCTCTAGTCGACGTATTTTCAGGGCAGAGCTGTAGAAACTGTTAAGTTGCTTTACAATAGATGAAAAAAAAGTATTAAATGATTTTCCACAGGTCCTTATCCAGGAACATGTAATTATACTAAACATTACGTAACAAGGATCCGGGTTCATTCCCGGGACGGCAGTGTTATTAGGTTTTTCCATCAGGAATTTCTCAGTAGCAGCCACGGAGTCTAGATTGGTTCCATGTTGATGGCAAAAGGCTCGCCCCCTTTTACATGGAACTTGATCATAACTGGCGAAATGTGTGTGTACTATAAAGTAAATCCGGGCTTACAGGCGTGATAATATATGTTATGTTTTACGTAATATGCCGTAAAATTTTAACATTCTATGAAATAGCTACTAACTTACATACATAAGTGGCACGGTTCAATTACATAAATGGAGGGTAATAAGAGGAGAAACAATTTCATTATAGTCTCTACAACGTATTACTTTGCTTACGTAATAATGTTAATACATTTAATTTTAGTGGGACATGTTTACATGAAAATCGTTCACGGGCAATCGGCACGGGCATTACCCTGAGTATCTATTGACGAAGTTCAGTCTCAAAGCACAAAGTCGCTTAGTATTTATTCAATTACGCCGCTTGTCTATGTCCTAGACTTTGTAACGTGTCTAGACTTCACATAACATCTTGGCGTCATAAAATATAACAGATCAAAGACCTCGATTTAAAGATGTAAGACTAACTCCACACGTGTAATATAAAATAACCCATTGCTATGAGAAAACACACGTCGTATATCTTAGCCATGGCGTAATTACATGTATATTCATAGCTTTTATTAAACTAGGATTGTAATTAAAGTATTTCTGACTTATTGATTTTCCATCAAGGAAAAAGCAGTCACACGAGAGCGTGATGTGGTGTTCACCAGAAACACTAGGTAGGGTTTAGAATAAAACCACCACCAAATGATCAGTAAGTAGATGAATTACTATAAGGGTACATGCACTCGCTGTCCGGAATAAGTGAGAACTAAGTCACTAAGCGGAACCTTATAGCTTACGCTACTTTTATAAGTATATCACTTGGAATTGTGCCTACAAACTGCAATAGACTCACCTGTAACTCGTAACTGCAACGGATAATTATCTAAATTCTAAATGGAAAACCCAAATGAATTTTACCTTGACATCAAACACGCTACGATCGTCTGCCGCACTTCCGACTATTAATCACAATGGTGTAATGCGATAAAATACGCTTATTTTGATGGTTTCATGCTTGTCAAGTGCAATGTTATTGTTTTATGAACCTATATCAGAAACTATTAATTCCTCATGGATAATTTCATACGGACACCTACATCAGAACCTATGAAACCTTCTGGCTTCATTGATTCCTATCTTCAATAATCGCCTGTTTCCTCTGTATCTCACCATGAATCAGTTTAAACACAGAGCAAGTGGTTATTTTTTGCTCGTTTGAGTCGGATCCTAATCATATGACTTGTTAATTGCTATGTTATAAGTTATTTATACTGTGTCCAACACATGATACAGCGTCCGCTACTGTTTTCAATAAAAACTCCGTCTGGTTTATTTGCTCCTTTTTTTGGAGAATCTATACAAGGTTTGCTTGTATCGGCAATGCTGCAATGCACAGGTAGGTTCAATTATGATGTCGCTGTTGAATATTTATATATACGCTCACTGCTGTCGCGAATACATATTATAATGAACTTTAATCATTTGTAAAGTGGGCGTGTAATGTGTCGACTGATCTAGGAAACCTTTGTCGAAACACCGGCTGTATTGGTAATCCTTTTCCATATAATATTTTCTCAGTAAAATGTATCTTAGGGATTGGAAAAGGCCCCTGCTACGTCGTTTACATGATAATAATGAAACCATGCACCGAACAGTGCATTTTGATAGCCGTGGCCCGACTCTTACGCAAAGGTCCGGGCATCAATTCATCTTCCACTACATCGACATAAGGTTTATTATTAATTAATTATATCTATACCTATTGAGTTGTGCAGGTATATCCGAAATGCTATAGTAATTCCTCTCGGTTACTTTAGTTGCCAAATGAAAATGAAACCGATTGTAGTAGGTACCTAGACCTAATTGTGACATGATAATGATGATTTCGGCTGCTCGGGCAACGTTCAAACGTTCCAAAGAGAATATACTTTTAATTATGAATGGTTGTGATTTAGATGACATATTGCTTCTTTAGTAAGTTAGTGGGTAGAACTTAGTAGTCAGTTCACAGTGCTCTATTCACTGAATAATAGAGTGCGTTGTCACCGAACTGTGTCTCATTAAGTGTGAGTGTCCGTGAAGAGGATTGTCTATTGTTGTCGCTATAGCAGATGTTTGGGCGAGTGATGGTAAACAGTAAAAGTAAATCTATTTTTGTTTCACTCTTGACCTTTCATTGCATGTATCTATTTATACGTGATGTCTCATGGTCCGTCCGCGGCTCGTCACGTCACAACTCCGAGCGTGTCGCGAGGCAGGGGTGTCATGTGTCGTCTATGGTCACCGTCGAACGTTATCGTCGAGTGCATCGGTACAGTGCAGCAATACCGTTTGAAAAGATAAGCTGCTGATCGAAACAGTCAGTGCATAGCTGTCGGGTGGCAGACGCGGGGCGCGGGGGAGGGCGCGGTGCGGTGCGGAGGGCGCGGGGCAGGCGCCCGTCTAGACGCTACGTCACGCGGCCTCGCGATACCGCGCCGGTAAACAACAATGTGCACTGACCGAATATGGCACCCGGCACGCCCGCGCCGGAACGGTCACCGGTCACCCTGCTCCGGCCCACTGCAGACGACGATGCACCTCTCGAGCTGCACATGCACTGCAGCATCACCAGAGAACACGTGGTGGTGACGCACCCCGCAGCACACAGATGTTCCATCGACCCTCCCCCTACATCGTCACACATGTAGGCATATGGTACCCGCAGTAAACAGCTGTGACTTTGATAATGCCCACCAGAGTAAAAAAACATTCATTCATAAGAATTTTATACATAAGAACTCTTTTATGAAAGTTCTCGACACACGAATGTAACAAGCCAAGCCAAAAGTATATTATAAGAATTTATTCTTATAACTTTGTTTCGAGTTCTCCATTACGTCTGTTAGTAAAACAAACATTTTGATGATGCATAAATGAATGAACCCGTACGTACTGGAAGTCATTGTAGTGTCAAACTGTCATTTAGACGAATCACAAATGAGTGGAGTTGCTACTAACCGCGATTAACGTGCTGGAGGTCGTTGAGATTGACCATCTGTAATTCAGGTGACCGCTCCAACAATAACGATCGATTTCGATTATGTACAATAAAATAATTATTGTAATAAAACAGCCCACCTGTACATTTCTATCGGTGTTTACATTGATGTCCTAAATTTTTTTCAGACATTAAATATTAGGTATTCATGTGCCATTGATTCCCGTGACAGTGCGTATCATCCCCAAATAGTATTTGCATCGAAGCGAGCGAAAATTACGTTAATTAGCTCGTGAAAGTCCACGCATGCTACACTTTATTGAGCATTAAACACGCAACACGGATGCATCGTATTAGTACGCAATTCCTTTCATAGAATGCTCAATGAATTTCAATTTACGTTGAGCAGGTAACGTGATGTAAATCCAGTGAGCTGTTCACTTTGAACGTTTTGTAAACATCTAAGGACTGGCCGCGTTGGCCGGCTCGCTGTGTAACGTCGCTTTCAGTCCAGGATAAACATTCACATTGTTGTAGGTTCGTCTACAACTGTTTGTACTAAACCACGATAGCGTTCAGAAAATGTTAGCTGCTTATCTTGTTTATACGTTATCTCGTCTGACACACCTAGTTACCATCAAACACATAGACACACATACCGCATACGCAGAAGAATGAAACAATGCGTGTCAATTTGCTATTTTTGGATCGAATAAGGTTAGTCGAGTACGAGAGTGTTGCGGTTAATTGATAGTTTTTCCTTACGGAAACGAAATTCTGAATCGTGTCGAGTTTATTTACGGCTGGTTTCAGTCAGACTTGCCAGAGGAAGCCCGTAATCATCGTATTTGTAGGCGGAGAGACAACGTCTGCTTATGCACCACTATTGCGTACTATACATTCTGCACTTTATGTTCGTACGTATTCTGATAATAACTCATGGTGTTGTAACCCTCCATCACGTTACCCTGATTATTACTAAAGCACGATCTTCGTGAAACGTTCATTGAACGCAAACAAATTCCAGCATGTCGTTAGCTAAGTTCGTCAGTTTTATGTAACAATGTGATGCAGTCAACAAAGCATAATATACCGGAATGTAGGCCGCATAGTATATTACATATGTGTGACAATGGAGTCATTTTGCTCTCACAGCTTTACCACCGCTCGTAAATTACTTTACAAATGCGGTGCCCGACATGGGGACGTGTACCAGATCTGGTTTAGAATAGTCCCCTCAATGTTGTCGACTAGTGGAATAGTCCCCTTGTGCATACACAGACTTGAACTAAATTAGTAATAGGTGTTGGTTCAAGGTTGGAGCTCTTTTTGCTTTTGCAATCGTGGAGAGCGCTCTACCTCCAATATATCTAGTGGTGTCGCCATAGTGACCTAATCGTTTATAGTTATATTATTGTCTGTATCTTCTCGTGTTCCTTAACTTTAGTTAATCATCTATTTAGCATTTGCATGTAAATCCACTTAATTCTAAGAATGAAATACCAAATGATTCAAATAGCACAACTCTCGAAACAATAAATTGTTAAATCTTTTATACCAATTAGGTTTTAGTTTCGCTTCAATGTTACTTATTGTGATCCTTACAGATTTCTTTCAACTTTCACATTGTCTGGCAATCTGTTATTGTAGATAGACTGTCTCAACAGTTCAACTGTCTGCTTCATGTCTGGTTTAGCAGGAAATACATCGTAATATTCAGTATGATAAGTCGAATTTACGATCCAACTCTTTATGTATTTGTAGACACCATGAGACTACATTATTAGCTTGTTTGCTCAATGTCCTATGTTTGCTGCACACTAGTATAAAGATTTCAATGATTGTCAAGACGACATATATATATACCTGCAACAATATGTATACTTACATACGCAGGTAGGTAGATTACAATCTTGGCAATTTATGCAGACTTAAATGACTTTGCGAAAAGTTAAGATTTCAGTTTGCATTTTGTATACCTACTCATCAGAAATAATGGCATTATTAAGTAGTACCTACATTGATGTATTTTTTATTCCCGAAATCCCGACGTCGAATTTCGTTTTAAAATAAAATGCTTGGTAGTCGGAACGAAATCAAATAAAGGGATCAAATAATTCCATCTAAGTAGAAGACAACATTGGGGTTTTCGATCTAAAAAAAAATCAAAAGCCCTTCTTTACAGTAGCTTGGAAGTATAAAATGGGGCATGCGCTCATTTTGGACAATGTTAATTAAGAAGGGTGGCTCCCTTCGCTAGCAACCGGTTTGGTAGACGACCGAGTTAAAATATAAAAAGGTAATTGAGGTGTCTGTTAACCCTGGAGACGTTGTAAATGACCTAGAAAATGGTCTGTGTTTTGGATTATTAATACTTATTTATGTACCTGATGATAATACCTTGATTCGTCGACCTTAGATCTGCAGAATATTTAGTAAGTAAAGTAAGTTTCTTTAAACCGAAACCGATTTAAGTTAAACATAATCACAATAGCATACTTTCTATGTACATAATAATAATAATAAAGCTTTATTTAATTCCGTACAAATTACAATCTAATGGCTTAAAAAACTAAAAAAGAAAATACAGATAAGTATAACAAAGTTTCAAAGTTAAACAGTTTATTTTTTTATTTTTTTTAAATACAGTATAAAATATTTATGTCGTTTGTACGGACCCCCTTCGGGTAAAAGCCTCCTCCAAGGTGTGCCAGTAATCTTTGTTGCTGGCTGAGTTTAGCCAGCTTTGGCCTGCCATCTCCAATATCTCGTCCGCCCATCTAGCGGTAGGCCTGCCTCTGCTTCTTCTTCTATGTACATACCTTGAATTATTTCACAAAAACCCCGTGAATATTCTCGGCCCGAAAACAAAAGGAAAACCGTACATGTATTACTCACATCGAAGATGTTAAGGTGGGAAGGAAATCTTAACTTTATAATTATTACGTCTTAATTACTTTGTTTACTTACCTACATGTTAAATAAATTAATGATCAATTGTTAACATCATTTTTCATTTAGTTACAATTCGAGAATACTAACATATTTATTTATTTATTCCTACCGACCTAAATCTATATTTAGTAAATAACGAATACAAGTAGGTAAATTAAAACTCTTCAATGCAAGTTAATAGTATGTTTATGTGCATCTACATACATAGTTACATAGTATATTTTATTCAATAAACAGTGAATTACATTTACCACTGTATATTTTTTTGATTACTTGGTAAGTATCATTTGGCAGTTGGACTTGGTTGGACTGCGATACTATATAATTGTATCACAAAATATGAATACAAAATAATCAAATGGAACTGTCAAATTATTGATTAATTGACTTATAAAACAGACTCATATTTTATTTATCGCGATTTATTGCAATCTTCTCAGTTTATGTGCATCTATTAGGAGTCTTTAGTCAACTGGACCCACTCGCTACTGGACCCGCGGGTCCAGTTGACTCAGAATATCAAATTCAAAAGGTCAGAATTGTCCACTATATTAATATTCTGAAAACATAGTGTACCACCTTCCTTATGTGTACCACCTACTAAATGTAGAAATTGTAAGCCGAATCAGGGACCTATTGCTTCGTAAATATTATGGCAAATACTTCTATTTTCAAAGCGCCTCATGTTTCATTCAATCAAAATAGCTACAATGTTGTATTGTAATACATTGTCTGTTTAGAGTAGTTTGACCTAAGTAGGTCTACTACTGAATAACTTAGTTAAATCCATAAAAATATATCAAAGAAGGGTTCGATGGGATTATGGGTCAGTAAATATAACGAACATCATGTCTGTAATCCCCGAAGAGTTAGGCAGAGGTGTACCAAAAAGTACACCCACATTTAACCAGTTGTTATTGGTCAGTAAAAAATATTTTCCTTTTTTTTTAAATTGAAGATTATTATTATTAGAAAGGTTTACAATGTTACATAACACTATTTTCAACAACAAGTAACTTTGTATACTAGCAGGATACTTTCTCAAAACGATCTGCCAATGGGAAAAAACGTGGTCTCAAAGTTGGACATGAAGAATTTATACTTCCGTTCAGTTTAAATCTTGTCCGAGTTATTTGCTGTCATTCCAATTACAAATGTTATGACTAGCTACGGCAATCCGAAAACGGATTTATGATTACGTAGGCGAAAAACAGGAAGAATGGTTTTGCTAATTACGCAAATACTTTTCTCTCGTGACAAATGCTGTGTTTTAATTATAAATTACATTACGCAATGATAACGAAGTCATGCTATGATATACAATTTTATTTCCGTACAGATTTGTCATACACTACACACACTACTTTAAATACATATATCTAAGTCATTTCTTCACGTGCTATATCTTTTTTTAGAGGAGGATGTAGCACGATAGACATACTTACAAAGATTAATTGATTACAAAGGGATACGTTTCACACCTAATAATAATGCTATTAATTTTGACAGTTCAACACTTATAGCGTTATTAGCAGGAGAAATATTTCTAGATTTATGTATGAAAAAACTAGATTAAACTTTATTTATTTAATATCTGTAGTTATAGTTACATAGTGTTTTAGCCCATGGTTGCTTCACTGGGTCAATATCAACTCGATCACCTAATTAATAATTAAATCATATAATTAAAATGACATTTCTAGTCATAACAATTTATTTTACGACTTAACAGTATGGTTTATCTACAACGATAACCATTAACCATTATACCAGACGCCGTAATCTCGAAAACGATAGTAGACAATACCAAGACGATTGCATCAGAATTGAAAAATAAATCCCCACTCGATTATAATATGTACGTATCATGTACATTACCGTCGTTACGCTAACTTACTTTCATATACTTACCATAACACATTTGTAGGCAGTTAGAATAAATGATTGCACAATTAGGGGCAAACGAGGCGCTCTTCACATTAATAATGCGTTGCGGTCAATTTAACATTCACCTTACCTTGCGATACGACTATACGACCGACGACGGTGTCCGAAGAAACGAGCACACCCGCACACCTGTCTCTCTAGACGAGTAGACTCACACTTCGACACGCTGGTATAAATGATACAAGGCTGAGCACGACAACGCATCTGCAACCGCAAGTCAGTCCACAACAATCGAGATAAACAACCCAATTATATGTAGAAATAACATAACATCACGCTTGAAATCTCCGAAGGGTTACGCAGAGGTGTACCTAGTGATGAGCCTAGTAGGAATATTGCCACTGCCTATTTGGTAAAATACCAAAATTGCCAGCAGCATTGGAAATATTGCCAAAGTTGCCGGTCAATGTAGATTACGGCCTATAAATGCTAATTATAAGTGTATTACATAGTTTCCGTACCTAATTTGACTTATAAGAAGAAATATTCCCCGAATATTTCCACTCCCGGCAATATTCCCGGCAATTTTTCCACCAAAATTCCCACTTCGGGCAATATTGCTGGCAACGGCACATCTCTAGGTGTACCTATGTTCAAGTCCCATGTAATAGAGGGCGATCCTAATTGATAATGATTTATAGCAGAATTGCACACCACTAGATCCTATTCGTGGCTGATACTGAAAAATTCCGGTTGGAAAAACCTTATAACCAGACCCCAGAACAAAGGACCTCATGTTCTGCAGTCGAGCAGTACATATAAATTTAGAAATATTATACACACAAAGTATCATCGGAACATGATTAATTGTTAACTAATCTAAACTTTTCTATGTAGTAGGTATGTAAATCTAATTCCATTTCCTCAGAGCTAAATGAATGTCAAAACGTTAACTACAAGTTAACGTTTTGAACTGTTAAACGTAGAGTAATTACATGCCTCCATATTCTTACATAAAAGTTAAAGCGTGAGGTCGTAACAATATATTTTAGGTGTCACATGTAATAAAACTTGCTCTCAAGTCTTGACAATCATTCGCCGGTGCTACCGAGTTTTAAGACGAGATATCTATATATATATAAATAAAATGAGATGTCCTGACTGACTGACTGACTCCTCAACGCCCAGCCTAAACCCTTGGACCTAGAAAGCCGAAATTTTGCGTTCAGAGATTCCGTTTATAATGTAGACAAGGAATAAGGAAGGATTTTTCGAAATTCAACCCCTAAGGTAATTAAATAGGGGATGAAAGTTTGTATGGAAAATCGTCATTTACACGCGGGCGAAGCCGCCGGCAAAAGCTAGTATTAAATGAAGTAGGTAGGTAAATAATCTCAATTTTGATATCCTACTTTAGCGTTCCGTTATGACTAAGTACAAATTTTATGAAATAACGTCTCTGGAGATATAGGGCTACGAGTGCTACGACGGGCTACGACAACGCAAAAGAAATTACAATATGAATCAGCTGATGTAATGTTTCCGATTCAATTTTGACCCCAGCCAACAAAGTTGCCTACTAGCAAACCTGAAATGACTTTATCATTCTTCAAAGAATAATAAAAGAATGATGAAAGAAGCGTAAAATTAAGAGGTATAACATTGGTCGTAACAATATTTTAAAAATAGAATATACGTGTACGCGCGAACGTCTGCAGATTCACTCGAGTTAGTAACCGTTGTTTCAATGTTTAGTGAGTGAGCAGTGCGAGTAGTCAAGGAAGCGGCAGCCGGCCCTGGCCGCGATACACACGCACTCATTCATTCGCATTCACTCACCAAAAAGAACAATCAATACAAAACTACACGGCACGAGATTACTAAAATTGTAAACAAAAAACATAATTTAGACTTGAAACTAGAATGTATATAAACATTTGAAGAAACCAAAAGAAAAGACTTTTGTAACTGCGATTATGAATATCGTTTTTCTTTTAATGCCTACGCTCATTTTCAGACCTCTCCTTCAGACAAAATATCTCTACAATCTGGTAAAAGCAATTATGTAGAGTCTGCATATTGTTTCTACCAGGTCTTACTTATTTTCATTGAAGGTAGATACTATATAAAAGTTACTATATAAATTAAAACTAAGTATAAATGCAACGTTTTCTAATATCATAATGATATAATAAACTTAAATCCAAACAAGCCAACTGCACGCTTTATGGAAAGTCACTTCGTTGTGTGCCCTGAATTAGTAGCAGACTGCAATAAAACTGTAGTCTAGTCGCACCTTTGTCTAAATAATCTACTTCCTGTTGAGTATCCAGCGCGCTCGCTTTCGCCCTCAGTGTATGGAATCTAGCCAGACCAGACGCCACGCTCCGCTGCCTGAGAAAAATGTGTCTACCAGCATAATAGTTTCAATAGAAATAGTTCTAGAATCACATTCAGATAATAGCTTTGTGACGAACTTAATTTGATAAATAATCACTTTGATTGATGTCTACATTTGTGGTTATTATGTAAGACTCATGCGTAACACACTTTTGTCAAAAAAAAAATAACACAAGAGTCATTTTCCTTTGTAAATCGTTCTGTTATTAAAATAATTGTGCCTCTGTCTACTTACATTTTGATGGAAGTTACGACATGGAAACGCATCTTGTCAAATTCACCATAATTTATTTTCTACCTGCTTGATGTCTTCTATAACAAATCACATTGCGAATGGCTTATAATATCGGTACAATACAAGATCTGCAATTACACTGCCTACATTATTTTATTGTATATCATTGTTTCTGTAGCATACACAGACTATCTTCAGATTCCCACTTTTCACGGCTTAACCCCAAGACACTGTGCGACATATTTATTGCTCTTCGAGAATATTTAGTTTTTCAGTATTTACGGGTAATTGATATCATTACCTATAATGAGTCTCACAATAAGAGTCTTATCCGTACGACCGTACGGGCTATCATATTTATCATATCATATAATTTCCACAACTCAGACGATTCCTATTATATTACACACACAATGACTAATGACTTTACAATACCATAAGTAGTGATGTAATTACGCATATTTGTTAAAAGTAGTTTGAACAGGTAAAACAAACTGCATTATGTAATCAACTTCTTTAGAAAACCCGAACAGCTTTAGAATGCCACATCACGCAGACTGTAGAGATTCGATTGTTTGCATTCGATTCGTTCGACATCAAAAGTGACGTGACAATGAAGTCACGTGAGGCTTGCGACACATGGTAGGCGCCAGACGTCTAGACGGCCCGTCGCGTCACCTGAAGGCTCTTCAGGAAGGCCGCCAAAATTCCTCTCCCCAGCGCCGCCACCGCCGCCCGCGCCTCGTCGACGGCAGGCGGCAGGCGGCCTCTACTTGCAGGCGGTACCTATATACGGTACAGTTCACACAAATCAACTAGGTACTACGAACTATACAAAAAACATTACTGTAATCCGTGGCTTTAATGGTTTTCTGTAGATTGCTCAGACCACTTTTAATCCTGAAAGCCGTTCGTGATTCTTGTATTTAGGTTAAATGTTGTAGGCTGGTACTTACTTTAATAAAATGAACACGTCTACGTCGGCTTTGTTTTCGATATCCCAGGAAATATTTTGTTATCAGTTATCTAATGTTTGGTTACGCATTGGTAAAACCACCCTCTACGCAAGCCTTTGTAAACATGCGGAGTATTGTTATCAGTGCTACGTTTTGCTACGCCGTACCGTACCCCCGTACGATTAATTCCTGTGACGCGCAGACATACTTAAGTTAAATTTAACTGAAATTAACAATTTTAAATAAGGTCAAATCTAGCAAAGTCGTGCGTAAACGCTAGCACAATTTAAATAACTAATTTCATTACGAGACCTTACGAGCGGACGCCTCCCAAGGGTACTTGAAGGGCCTTTTTAATTCAAGCTCCAAATTCACTCATTACAATTCCACACAGTTTCAAATTATTTGATAACTACTGTTAATTGGTGTGATGTAATATTGCGAATATTTAAATTTTAAACATAGGTACTTTATCATAATAATGTATAGTCCTAAAATAAAATGACTCGGACGAACTGATTAAGTCCGTCCGCTGAGCTGACATTTTACAATGTTGCGTCATTAAAGCTGTGAGAGTTGTATCTGGCTGCTTTATTAAAAGGCAGGGTTTTACGATTCTGTATTGTATGTACCATGCATTGAAGCACTTGTGTGTGTTTTATGTCTGGACAACTTACGCGTGGTTCTAGGTCTCAAAACAATTTTAGCTTTTTCATATATACCTACTAATATACATATTAGTAACCAATTATGGTTCTTTGCAAATGATGGAAGATAATGTTTAACTTACTATCCAATTCCTCTTTTAATTATTTATTTTTTCTGGTTTGCATGTTATATACCTACTTATTATTTAATAAACTAGCCATTTATATTATAATAATAATAATCCTTCCAAGCCGGTTTCGGCTACGGCGACCGTTTCATCGTCAGCCTACTTGCGTCTATCATGGGCTCTCATGTGGCTAGAAAAACCACCTTTGTTTACAAATATTCTCGCAGAGAGTGGACATGTGAGAGTACCATATAATCTTAATCTATATCTATATATATATAAAAATGTTATGTTGGTTTGTGTACGCTTCAAAAACTCAAAAAATTCTGCACCGATCGAGCTGAAATTTTAGAATGATATATAATCCGCATCAAGGATTGTTTTTACAGTATTCACGCGGTCGAAGCCGCGGGCATCAGCTAGTTATACATATAATTGTAATTGATTGCCGCTGGTGGTCGGGCTTTTAGCACAGATTACTTTTAGTTCGTCACGCTTTGAATCCAGTTTTGAAAGCAGACGAGTCTCAAAGTCAAAAACTTTCTGCTGTACCAGTGACCTCCGCTCTCCGCGGTTAGACTCATGCTCTTCCCTTTTCCCTTCTTCTTATCTATATCTATGCTAATATTATAAAGCTGAAGAGTTTGTTTGTTTGTTTGTTTGTTTGTTTGAACGCGGTAAACTCAGAAACTGCTGGTTGGAATTTTAAAATTCTTTTTGTGTTGGATAGTCCATTTATCGAGGAAGGCTATAGGCTATATAACATCGCGATACGGCTAATAGGAGCGGAGCATAAATGAAAAATGTTACAAAAACGGGAAAAGGTATTTCCTTTTTGAGAGCTTCCGCTGCGTGCGCTGCGAAAACGGTTTAAGTTACGCTAATATAATGTATGAAGGAATTGTTCCTCTTTAAAAGTTCTAAAAAAAAAGTCCGCAACAGCATATAACTATCTTTTAAGATTGACTCACTGTAACCTTTTTTTACTTATTTAACCCATATGGTATTAATCTATATCTAAATTAATGTGTTTGTTAGAACGGAAATTTAATATAGAATATTTGTGCCCTTTACTCTATGCAGTTTAAACAAATATCTTAGAAGATATCGTAATGTAAAAATATCCGCGCGGCAAAATATTTCGCGCGTCGCAATGTAGGTACGGGGGATTCTGGCTGGCCTCCGGGAAATTAAAATTCAAAATATTTACTGCATCATAATGTTTACAAGTATAGAGTGTTATAGTATATTTAACAGTAAGAGATACCTATAGTAATTCACACTTTAATATAATCTAAGCTAATCTAAACCATCTGAACTATTATAATAAAGAGGAAAGATAAGATTTTTTGTTTGTTACGATTTAGCTTAATTTATGTCGGATAGTCGATATCGAGAAAGGTTTTAAGGATAGTCGATATCGAGAAAGGTTATAAGCTATATTTATGTGACGCAGACGAAGTTGCATGGGTCGGCTAGTCTTTAATCTTTAATAATATTATAAAGCTGAAGAGTTTGTTTGTTTGTTTGAACGCGGTAAATTCAGGAACTACTGGTTGGAACATGACGCTACGGCTAATAGGAGCGGAGCATAAATGAAAAATGTTACAAGAACGGGAAAAGGTATTTCCTTTTTGAGAGCTTCCGCTGCGTGCGCTCAATTGTTTCTCTTTAAAAGTTCTAAAAAAAAGTCCGCGACAGCATATGTATCTTTTAAGGTTGTCTCACTTTAACCCTTTTTTACTATTAAAATGTTGGGTTAAAAAGATTAATTTTTTGCGAAGCTGATTTAACCCATATGGTATTAATCTATATCTAAATAAATGTGTTTGTTAGAACGGAAATTTAATATAGAATATTTGTGCCCGTTACTCTATACAGTTTAAACAAATATCTTAGAAGATATCGCAATGTAAAAATATCCGCGCGGCAAAATAATTCGCGCGTCGCAATATAGGTACGGGGGATTCTGGCTGGCCTCCGGGAAATTCAAATTCAAAATATTTGCTGCATTATAATTTTTACAAGTACTGTATTATCGTATATTTAACAGTAAGAGATACCAATAGTAATTCTCACTTTAATATAATCTAAGCTAATCTAAACTAATATTATAAAGAGGAAAGATATTTTTTTTGGTTTGTTACGATTTAGCTTAATTTATGTTGGATCTTCGATCAATAATGTACTAGATTCCCGGTAAGCGCTTCAAAAACGGCCCGAAATATAAGACCACAAACGTATTTGTGGTCTTATTTCAAATCAGTATGGTCCAATCATAGCCAACATTAAGACGTCAAAATACCGCAGTATGCGTTCAAAAACTGCGTAAATAACCACCGTAACACCAAGGTTTTGGAAGGAATATCTTTTTTTCGGTAATTTAATATCATTATGTGCTTTTTCATAATATTTCAACATAATTAAACTGTAAATATAATTAAATCAGCGAATATTAGAATTGTTTGGCCAATGTTTGCTACAACGCACCAACTATTGTATCATGTTCTTGAACAGGGAACGCTAGTTCCGCAATAGAATAAGCACGACATTGTACACAAAATGCTTTTAACCGTATTGCTTAGAGTTTAAGTTTCATTTTAGAATGAATATTTTTGTACTGATGACTTTTTACTTTGGAGCGATATTTAAAATGTTTTGCTTCTAATCTTTCTCTGATGAAAGGGCTTAAATAAATATACTTTACAATGATAATTGAACGTTATGTTTAAGTGTTAAGGTTTATAATCATCTGAAGTTGTTAATACTATTGAACTTTTTTCTAAGATGTTATGTAGATGTTTACGTGTGTGCAAACGTGGCCACTTGAGCGACTTAGTTTTGTTCCATGCTTAATCTAGTACTATTATTGATCGAAGTGTTGGATAGTCGATTTATCGCGAAAGGTTATAAGCTATATTTATGTGACGCAGACGAAGTTGCGTGGGTCAGCTAGTATATTATAATATAACAATTAAAATAACGAAAACTATAAAGGAGCATCAAAAAAGTCCTCCACGCTGTCAGCTGGTAATACACCTTATTGACAGGCGGCGTATACCACTGACCAAGATAAAGATAGCCCTTGGGTCTCGGGACATCTCAACTGCCCAGTTGAAATTTCCTTAAAATAGCATCACACCTTTAATTCTCGAAGGGTTAACTCAAACTCAAATATTTTATTTCAATTAAGCCATTACAGGCACTTTTGAATGTCAGAAGGACGGAAGAAGAACGAAACTACGAGTGCAATACGTCATTCCGAAAGCCACCACGCCGAACCACACGCCACCGAATGCCCGCAACAACGAACACTGCGAGTACGAAAGCACGCAGCGACGCAAACCGCAACAACGAATGCTCGAGACCCCGAAACACGGAACAACGAATGCACGCCACAACGTGCAACCGCCGCCCCGCGACCCGGAGCCCCGCACACCCGCCGCCACGGCACACGCCGCCGCGCGCCCCCGCACCCACAGCAATCGCCGCCGGTAACATCCGGCGCCGCGCAGCCCGACGCAGCAACTCCCGAAACGACGCATTGCACTTCTACGCTACAGTCACAATCACAAGGCATAATAACTTGTGAAAGTACTGTAGTTGCCAGTTCCCTAACGTAGATCTCATGAAGAAGAACGGGCAAGAAACTCCATGGACACTCTTTTAAATCAGAATTTGTTACAAAATCTTGGTACATTACATCATTCATGTTGAGATGGTATATTATGTGAGAACTATGTAGCAAGACGTGCAAGTTAAGAGCGTCCAGAGTAAAAAGATATAATAAACAAATCAAAGAAAAATATATAAACCATGGCAGCTAAGAGATGACCAGTCTCCACTGACAGAGCCCGTTCACGAACATGACGCATGGATCAGCACCATCTAACTCAACCATTTTGAAGGGAACCAAATGATCCGACACACCCGCCACCATCAGCGAGACATTTGAGTGAGCATGACATTCTCCCAGCCACCAGGGCAACGTCACTAAAATAAACTAAATGTAAAAAGTGGCTTTATAGTACATAGTACTCACACATGTGCCATGCAATTATACAATATTAAGACATTGAATCTATACAATGCAAAGATATTTTTACAATCTTCTGTAGCCTCTACACTAACTTCACATGGTAGTCGATTTATTTGCCCCTAAGGTTGTGGAGCAGGACCAGCATTGAGCCAAGCATTTTTATCATCAATGTAATCCCCCAACTTATAGTATGCCTGCCTACATAGTGTGCGTTTTAAACAAGTTTTAAATTTCGTCTCACTCAGTTGAAGAATGTGAGGGGGTATTTTATTGTAACATTTTAAACAGTACCCCATGAAAGATGAGTCTACTTTAGCTAGCCTGAAACCTGGCTGTACTAGTTGGTCCCTATTCCTCGTATTATAGTGGTGTCTATCACCTCTTTTACTAAACAAATGCAGATTTTTCCTAACGTACATGATGTTTTCATAGATGTATTGACAAGGTACTGTCATGATGTTAATTTCCTTAAACAGCTCTCTCAGAGAATCGCGCCTTCGTAGACCATATATGGCTCTAATGGCTCTTTTCTGCAGAATAAATATAGACTCGATGTCTGCAGCCCGTCCCCATAGTAAAATACCGTATGACATAACACTATGAAAATAGCTAAAATAGACTAGTCTCGCGGTATCTACGTCAGTAAATTGGCGGATTTTCCTAACAGCATATGCTGCTGAACTCAGCCGTCCTGCAAGAGATGTTAAATGCGGACCCCACTGTAGCCTTGAGTCAATCGTTATCCCCAAGAAAACAGTTTCATCGACAAATTCTAGTGTCTCTTGATTCAATACTATGTCACAATCAGTACTTTTGACATTTGGTAGAGCAAATCTTATGCACTTCGTTTTTTTCCCATTTAAGACTAAATTATTGACGGTGAACCAATTATGAACCTGCAGTAGGGCGTTATTTACGTCATCAAGATTTGTGGCACGTCTGTTTACCTTAAATACACACATCAAAAGTGTCTAGGGATCAAGCATTTTTATGCGGATTTCTTGAGATTGAGATGTGGCTTTGTAATAAATTTATGATTTTATAAATTTATATGGATCCTTTTTGGTGCATTTCATAATTTGAATCAGGAACTGTGAATCAAATTCGAGTAAAAGATGAAAATCAGCTGTCAATATTTTCCCTATAAAACATACAACGCATTGAAGACATTATTAGTGCTACTGTTTCCCTACTACTGATTAAAACCAACGTTATTATGGAGCGGCGACGTCATTTAAGCAGGGAAGAAATGCTCAGAGCCGTGGGAATGATAGAAGCTGGTTCCCGGCAACGTACTGTGGCTTTAGCTCTGAATACAAGTCAGAGTGTTATCAGTCGACTTTGGACACGTTACCGAAGCACTGGTACCGTGGCTGAGCGCCATGGAGGACGGTATCGCTGCACCACACGGAGACAAGACCGATACATTCAAATCTTAACTCGAAGAGCTCCAACAATAACCGCCATGATGTTAGCCGTGAGGCTTCATCACTCTTCAGGGAACTTAATTAGCGACCAAACAGTCAGAAACCGCTTGCATGAAGTGAACCTTCATTCCCGAAGACCGCTTCGGGTACCACCTATAGCAATGCACAATCGTAGGATTCGATATCAATGGGCTCTTGAACACAGAAATTGGGCAGAAGAACAATGGCGTTTCGTGTGCTTTTCTGATGAGTCTCGTTTTGGTATGAGACCGGATACAAGACGTATACGACACTGGAGAAGCCCTGGATGCCAACAGCGATTAAAATCCTGCCAGGAAGTCCATCCTTATAGTGGTGGAACCATCATGGTATGGGCGGGTATTTGGATCGGCGGAAGAACTGAGTTGATTTGGATCAGAGGCAACCTCAACGCTCAAATTTATGCTGAGACGATTGTATCAGACGTCATCGTTCCTCTACAAGTGCAAATCGGTCCTTTATTTCAGTTAATGCATGATAATGCACGACTGCACACCGCAAGAGTTGTAAGACAGACTCTCGCCGCAGCTAACATCAATGTCCTGCCCTGGCCTGCTCAGTCGCCAGACTTGAACCCGATTGAGCATGCATGGGATATGCTACAGAGAAGAGCTCTGCCGAATATGGAGGGTATCCAGTCGCAAGAAGACCTTTTTTTGTTGTTGCAACGAACATGGGCGGCCATTCCACAGCGTGATTTGGATGAACTCATTTTGAGTATGCCAAACCGATGTTCTTGTGTTGTTAGTGTTCGCGGTAGAAACACGGATTATTAATTGTTTAAGTTACCCAATAAAATTTTAAAGAAAACTGTTATTTCAGTCTTTTTTTCGAACTTTAATGTTAGTGGTTCAAATGTCAAAAATCCCTTTATTAGGAAAATGGCAAATTTCTTTATTAATGCAAAGGTGAGAAGGGTGGGGTGGGTTGGGTGGGGTTGTTGGGGTTCGGGGTGGTGTGAAGGTGAGGTGGTGGTGGTGGTGGTTTATCGTTACTGTGACAAACGAAAACACTTTATTTGATGAATCCTTAAAGAAAATTTTAATTAATATCAATCAGGAGAAAAGTTATTGCAAAAATATATGTTGATCCCTAGACACTTTTGATGTGTGTATTAAAGAAGTATCGTCGGCAAACAATACCATTTCAGGTTGGTTTTTAAATAAATGGGGTAGATCATTAATATAAACTAAAAAGTTAAGTAGAGGTGTGGCCATAAGTACACCCACATTTCGCCAGTTATGTTTAAGTCTTCTTTCATACTTGTCTATTTCTCGTCATCTCAACAGTCACCTCCTTTCTAGCCATATCATCCTTTACACAGATGGAAATGGTGTAAAGGATGATATGGCTATCGTTTTTTTGATCTTCATCTACTCCTATAGCCATCTACATTCATACTCTTACCACACAACGTTTCATTCACTCCATGGCCATGCTTCTGCGAAATTCCTGATGAAAAAACCCGATAACTCTTTACCCGACCTGAGAATCGAAATCTGGTGTTTGCTAAATTAAATTGGCCTAAATTTTTGATCATCATCATTCTCTCGCCCTTTTCCTAATTCATTTGGGGTCGCCGCAGCTTGTCTTCCTCTTCCATACCTCTGTTCTTCCCAATTCATTTGGGGTCGCCGCAGCTTGTCTTCCTCTTCCATACCTCTGTTCTTCCCAATTCATTTGGGGTCGCCGCAGCTTGTCTTCCTCTTCCATACCTCTGTTTTTCCCAATTCATTTGGGGTCGCCGCAGCTTGTCTTCCTCTTCCATACCTCTGTTTTTCCCAATTCATTTGGGGTCGCCGCAGCTTGTCTTCGTCTTCCATACCTCTGTTTTTCCCAATTCATTTGGGGTCGCCGCAGCTTGTCTTCCTCTTCCATACCTCTGTTTTTCCCAATTCATTTGGGGTCGCCGCAGCTTGTCTTCCTCTTCCATACCTCTGTTTTTCTCAATTCATTTGGGGTCGCCGCAGCTTGTCTTCCTCTTCCATACCTCTGTTTTTCCCAATTCATTTGGGGTCGCCGCAGCTTGTCTTCCTCTTCCATACCTCTGTTTTTCCCAATTCATTTGGGGTCGCCGCAGCTTGTCTTCCTCTTCCATACCTCTGTTTTTCCCAATTCATTTGGGGTCGCCGCAGCTTGTCTTCGTCTTCCATACCTCTGTTTTTCGTCATCTCATGAGACACCTTCTTTCTTATCATATCATTCTTAACACAGTCCATTCATCGTTTCTTTGGTCTTACTACTCTTATACGAGTACCCATCCACATTTATATTCAAAACCTACCTCACGACATTTTCCTCATTCCTGCGCATCACATGCATATTTGCCCGATTTCCATTCAGTCTCCGGCGCCACTTTCAGAAAGAAATTGCTTAAATTTTTGATGGCATATGAAAAAAAATATTGCAACAGATCATCCTAACAAAACCAAAATGAATAATTTTGTAAGTCCCTTACACCTGTGTTTTTTTGAACTCGGTATTGTTGGTTAATTTTTGTTCTTGTCATATTTAAACACATTTTTCTAAGAAAATGGGTGTTTCAATATATATATATATATGACGCGGCGGGAAACCCTCTGGAGGGACGCTGTTCCTGGGCTCCGCCATATTGTCGTCGCCTTAGATTCCTTTTCGTGGCTGATAGGTAAATGGGTAGTTGAAATCACACACATTACTTGACTCAAACACCAAACGTTTATTTACATTGCTCCATTTACAGGCACTTATAAACTTTGCGGTTTGAATCGCCCATTCGAATACATGGTTGGTCTTTTAGGAGAAGAATAGGCAAAGAAACTCCTTAAACACTGTTTTAAATCATGTTACAATTATTATTATCATTTGCACTATTAACATTAATCACATCAAAAACCACTTTCATTTACTTGAATTGCAATTATTCGAAGCGCGACTTAACTTGTTCTAGCGTCTCAACTTTTCGTCGCATGCGTCTGTAGTCCCCAGCGGAAGTACCACAAAACCAGTATAGTAATTAATGACCTAATTAGTTAAAACTAACAATCATTACTAAAATACTTCACAATTGATTCTATTAATTATTTTACAATAAAACAATACCATTATTAATGCAATGGCGTTAATGTCTAGTTAATAGGTTCATTTCTTTACAACAAAATGTTACAAAGCATTTCCGGTTGATTTAGGATTTAAAACAGACAATGGGTTTTCTATTATTGAATTGCTCTACAAAATGATCTTATGACTTTTTAAGTTTATAATTACATAAAGAAACTGATTCAGTTGTAGTTTCAGATTATAAATTGAGTTATTGACCATTAAAATCGTATTCGCCGCCATCATCACAACATTGTGCGATGACGTCTCATAGACAGCCTCATTCCAAGTGTGGCAATCATTAAAATCCCAATATTCATAAAACATTAGCTTATCTTAATTTTAACTATAGTTCTAGTTAGAGACTTCTGTTTAATAAATTACTATTCGAGTTGTGGAACATTTAATTACATTCCATCTATTGAAGTGGTGGTTTTAGCAGAAAAGTCAATAGATGGCACTGTCGCACTATTGACCTTTGTAATAATTGTGCCAGCATCTCACGAGATGGCAGGTTCATCAATTTAAGCTGGTTATCAATGAGATTGAATAATTATCTTAGCCGAAAGACATTCTTGCGGCGACACGGCCATTCTGATCGGCGGTGCGCGCTCTGCACCTGACGTTGCCGTCCGCTCGTCCATCCGTTGTCGTATGTGTAGTCTCGTGGTTGTTATCTGAAATAGTGGAGATAATATTTTGTCGGCAGATTATTGTTGCTTTTATTATCCTACAATGTTCATTGAATAGTAGGATTTGTTAACAAAAAGGTTCATTCAATATAGAAACCTTGTCATAGATCTGACATTCAATGCTTTTTTTTTTTATCACCTTGCTAGGCATACATGCACAGATACAGACATATAGCTGTTTGCAATTTTTATTTGAGTTTATGGATGCTTAATAAGCAATTGTTGCCTGAATGATTCAATTACATTAATTGAATTGAGTTGATTGATATTGTTTGATCAGCTACTAGCTGAATAGAACATTGTTGGCAAACTTATTCAACAACATTAATTTAATTGAGTTTATTGATACTGTTTGATCAGCTACTACTTAGCTGAATAGAATATTGTTAGTAAAATTATTCAACAACATTAATTGAATTGAGTTTGTTGATATTGTTTGATCAGCTACTAGCTGAATAGAATATTGTTGGCAAACTTATTCAACAACATTAATTTAATTGAGTTTATTGATACTGTTTGATCAGCTACTACTTGAATAGAATATTGTTAGTAAAATTATTCAACAACATTAATTGAATTGAGTTTGTTGATATTGTTTGATCAGCTACTAGCTGAATAGAATATTGTTGGCAAACTTATTCAACAACATTAATTTAATTGAGTTTATTGATACTGTTTGATCAGCTACTACTTAGCTGAATAGAATATTGTTAGTAAAATTATTCAACAACATTAATTGAATTGAGTTTGTTGATATTGTTTGATCAGCTACTAGCTGAATAGAATATTGTTGGCGATATTATTCAACAACATTGATAGAATTGAGTTTATTGATATTGTTTAATCAGCTACTAGCTGAATAGAATATTGTTGGCAAAATTATTCAACAACATTAATTGAATTGAGTTTGTTGATATTGTTTGATCAGCTACTAGCTGAATAGAATATTGTTTGATTAGCTACTACCTAAATAGAATATTGTTGGCAAAATTATTTAACAACATTAATAGAATCTATTGATATTGTTTGATCAGCTGTTTGCTTTTTCAGCAAACAGATATTATTGTTGTACAAGCAACAACAATACTCATTAAATTGTTAACCTTACTATGACTTGACTTTGAAACCTTGTAATAGGTCTACTCTCTACTAAATTCGTTTTAAATAAAATTATTGATAGCTTTAGCCATTGTGATTTGTATTTGGTAAATGTAGTGTGAGTAGTATGTTTTTATTTGTTCATTCTCACGGGAAGGTAATGCTCTGTGATAGACACAAAGTCTTGGATTTGACAGGATAAAAGGATAGGATCAGGAACACCGCTCTGTGATAGACACAAAGTCTTTGATTTGACAGGATTAAAGGATAAGGAATTTAGGACCATTGCTCCGTGACAGGCACGAAGTCTTTGATTTGACAGGATATAAGGAACCAGGCTCTGGGCGTTTAGTACGCCGTGGACCCAGCAGGATAACATGAGAGTATTATTTTATCAGTTGCCTCCACGGCTGCTGATAGTTCATTTGTTTTGTTGGTTCATTATCAGTCACCTCCACGGCTTCTGATAGATCATTTGTTGTGTGTGTTCATTATCAGTCACCTCCACGGCTTCTGATAGATCATTTGCTGTGTGTGTTCATTATCAGTCGCCTCCACGGCTTCTGATAGATCATTTGTTGTGTGTGTTCATTATCAGTCGCCTCCACGGCTTCTGATAGATCATTTGTTGTGTGTGTTCATTATCAGTCGCCTCCACGGCTGCTGATAGATTATTTGTGATTCATTGTAAGTATTACTTATTGAGCTAGTTGTTTCCTCCACGGATACTAATAGCTTTTTGTGAGTATTATTATTTTTTACTTCATTAGTTACTGTATGTACTAAAACTTTGTTATTGTTAATAGTTGTTGCTTACAACTGGCAGGATTACAATAACATTAAAATAATGAAAATGATACTGATACTCATCACACTTGTTGCAGGAGGCTATTGTATTGAGCCTTTTGACACAACATTTTTGGTATCAGCGGTGTAGTGTAAGTAGTTTGAAAACTCCTCACCTTTTATGTTAACTTATGGTGTGTGAACACTGAAACAGTCATTCCGGGTTGGCTGTCTTCATGTTGTTTTGCATTTGTTAGGTTCATAGCCGGCGACACGGTCATTTTTGTTCACCAGGCTGTAGTACTTGAAGCATCAGGTTATCATTTCCTCTACGATAAGATAATTGCTCGAATCTGGAATGTGAGAAGTCATGCAGGTAAATAATAGAACAAGAAAAGATGTTATGTAAACATCACACCTGCTATCCCGGAAGGGTTAGGCAGAAGTGTACATCAACACTTTGCCAGTGTAATGTCTAAGCCTCTTGTTAAAAGGCAAGACTGTTTGCCATTCATATTTATAGTTTGGACTGCTACTGAGGAATTCCTTATGGGAATACCCAATAACACTTTGCTAGACCTGGGAATCAAATCCAGGCCCACAAGCTTTAATTGTATGGTTCATGACCACTAGACCCACGAAGCTGTCTGACTAAATGCTTGAATTAGTAATGAAAATAATTATGGTAATCAATTGTTTTGAAATAGTTATCATACTTAGATTCAGTTAATCAAACTAAGATGGGTAAGTTAATCTGATTAAAAGTACTTTAAAAACACTATTGGTTGTGGTATTGTACTATGGAAACATTCACAATTTAACTTATTTAAAGCTTTGCTTTCTATTGAAATATTGCACTGAATTTCATAGTCACAATTTGTTGAACAATGTTGATGTATTGTTAATTGTTTTATGAATCAGTTACGTTACATAACAAAGCATCATTTATGTGAAACATGTGCACCCTGGCATTGAATCTGACTCCTATGCCATAATAGGAAATAGTATGACGCTATAATTGTGTTTTTCCAATAAAATTAAGTTTATTGTGGATCAATTTTTAATCTATTTATTTATTAATTAAAGTTTAAGCTAATCAATTAGTGATGAATTATGGTCAGATGCAAATTTGATTGATAGATATTCATTAAAGAAATAATTATTGTAATATTTAATTTTATCATGTGTCATTACAATACAAAGATTCACATCTGCCGGGTGTCCCGTGACGGACGACTTTGTTTATTTTAATGATCTTAAAACATGTTGTCCAATACAAATGTTTAGAAGTTTGTATAAAGCACTAAAGCTTGCACTTAATTGCAATTTCTCACTGGAATGTCGAGTACGAGGCATTTCTAATAAGAATTATTTCTATTGAATGACACAACAAGATTTAATACTAGTTGATACTTAGTTAATTAATTAATGAATGCAAGTAACTATCATTTGATTCATGAGATCCGTTTGTGACACATTACTGGTTCATATTTTAATAATAACATTGAACGGGTAATGACCTTATTAAAAGAAGTGATAAGATTTCTTAATATTTCATTTCCACAGGTGTCAATTTATGGAGGCATCAACCTTGCCAGTGTGTGATGTAAAATATTGTTAACTGTAAATAGGTACCTATCTACAGTTTTTATGTTACTAAAATTAATAAAACAATTATACTTCCCGGGTTTGATGATTCATCTCGCAGGTCATTTATTGATAATTATGCTTTCAGAGTGTCCATGTTTATTTGTTCTGCTGCTCTGGTCATTCTGTGTTGTCCTGTATGTTTGTCATTTTGATTGGATGATCACACAATTCACGTACGCAAATGTTTCCATCCAGATCGTAAGACGGGAGAAATATTTCAGTGTGTTCTTAACTCTTGGCGGTTGTTGCGGGGTAGTAAGCCGTTCACTCATAGAACGCATCATGGTGACCATTTCGGCGAAAAATTCCTTTGACACGCCGTCGGCCATGGTCACAGAAGCAGTTCCTTGTTCTGGATGTCCAGCAGTGCGGGCTGAAGGGGATCGCGGGGGCGATCCCACTTCTGATGACGCGGCGGGAAACCCTCTGGAGGGACGCTGTTCCTGGGCTCCGCCATATTGTCGTCGCCTTAGATTCCTTTTCGTGGCTGATAGGTAAATGGGTAGTTGAAATCACACACATTACTTGACTCAAACACCAAACGTTTATTTACATTGCTCCATTTACAGGCACTTATAAACTTTGCGGTTTGAATCGCCCATTCGAATACATGGTTGGTCTTTTAGGAGAAGAATAGGCAAAGAAACTCCTTAAACACTGTTTTAAATCATGTTACAATTATTATTATCATTTGCACTATTAACATTAATCACATCAAAAACCACTTTCATTTACTTGAATTGCAATTATTCGAAGCGCGACTTAACTTGTTCTAGCGTCTCAACTTTTCGTCGCATGCGTCTGTAGTCCCCAGCGGAAGTACCACAAAACCAGTATAGTAATTAATGACCTAATTAGTTAAAACTAACAATCATTACTAAAATACTTCACAATTGATTCTATTAATTATTTTACAATAAAACAATACCATTATTAATGCAATGGCGTTAATGTCTAGTTAATAGGTTCATTTCTTTACAACAAAATGTTACAAAGCATTTCCGGTTGATTTAGGATTTAAAACAGACAATGGGTTTTCTATTATTGAATTGCTCTACAAAATGATCTTATGACTTTTTAAGTTTATAATTACATAAAGAAACTGATTCAGTTGTAGTTTCAGATTATAAATTGAGTTATTGACCATTAAAATCGTATTCGCCGCCATCATCACAACATTGTGCGATGACGTCTCATAGACAGCCTCATTCCAAGTGTGGCAATCATTAAAATCCCAATATTCATAAAACATTAGCTTATCTTAATTTTAACTATAGTTCTAGTTAGAGACTTCTGTTTAATAAATTACTATTCGAGTTGTGGAACATTTAATTACATTCCATCTATTGAAGTGGTGGTTTTAGCAGAAAAGTCAATAGATGGCACTGTCGCACTATTGACCTTTGTAATAATTGTGCCAGCATCTCACGAGATGGCAGGTTCATCAATTTAAGCTGGTTATCAATGAGATTGAATAATTATCTTAGCCGAAAGACATTCTTGCGGCGACATATATATATAGACTTATTTTAGCTAATCTCATGCCAAGGTATGGAAAAAATCGATTTGCAAACCATGGCAAAAATAAAATGTTTTTTTTTGTTGCCTTGTGACTAATAACACTTGTGCTAAGTTTATCCGTTGACACTGAAAAACAAAATTAGATCGAAGTCCTTCTAACAGACCTACTTTAAAAAAACGAAAATTATCTAATATTGAAATCTTATCTAAAACTTTATCTGCTCCTCTGAATAAAATAATAAAAAGGGACTTGAATCTATAATTTGGCTCTTGACGTTTGATCTCCAGATAACCTCATTATTTTTCACTGGCCATTAATGGTTATTAAATAAAAGATATCTGATCTCTGTCGTTACCCATTTTATTTGTGGGTTACTAGACTAAATTGAGAGAAATTTTTGGTTCATTTTACGTATTTTACCTCGGATTCCATTAAATTACATGGAAATATTTTTATACCTTGCTTTGAATGCCAATTTCAACTCGAATATACGATTGTACCTATGTAATTAGGGGCAAAAAATTTAAGAGTACTTTTTTGATAACAGGATTATCGAATCCATAATTTAGTCTTATGAGTTCTATGAGATGGTGTTAGTACCATATGCGGCTCTCTCATTGGACGGGAAACCCACACAAAGCGAAACTATGTTATACGATATAATAAAAGGCTTGATGTGTCGCCGTGTGTACGAATGAAAACTCGACTAGGTGACTATGGTTTCTGATTTATGCTACTCGACATAACAAGAGTTTAAAAATGATGAAATCTTATAAGTGTACTTATATTATGTTACCACTTCATCATAAAAAACACGAGTACTGTTACATGAACACCACACATTGATGACTAACCAGCAATCAGACTATAAAGTAAACATTGAAGATAAGTGTTCCCAGGTTGTATTTTTCCACTGCAGTTACAAAATGTTGACCTCATTTGTGGGTAGACAGAGCATAGCTAAACCAACATTAGCGCAGACAAGTGAAACAGTGCAAACGTGCGTATCAGAGGCATCAAGTGCTATCGGCGCTGATAACGACCCAGCCGATGATAATCGTCGGCAGACAAATGATAGGTGACGATACTGACGACACCACTCGTATATAGGAATTGTCAATATTATCTAAGTAAGTATCACATAAGTTCCGTATGGTGTCGGACGCAAAGAATAGCACCATCCCATATCTTCCCGTGGGTGTCGTAAGAGGCGACTAAGGGATGTACCAGAGAATGGGCAGCAGCGTTCTCTGTGCTTTTTGTATCGACCGTACTGCGATCGCCAACCCGCCTGCCAAGCGTGGCGATTATGGCAAACCCCCCCTAAGCAAAAATGACACTTAGGGGAGGCCTATGTCCAGCAGTGGACGTCTTTCGGCTGAAATGATGATGATGATGATGATGAAGTATCACACTTGAATTGTGTTAACTTTATCTTTTGTAAGTAAGGATATTTCGCTATAGCAATTTAAGCGTAAACATGACATCATCACCATGTCCTAAGGATACAGGGAATGATGATGGTGTTTCTACTGCAATTTATTTGCGGCAGTCGTAGGTATCACGTTCTTTTTCATTATACTTCTCTGTAACTGAATCACCCCCGTTCTAGCTGTTATCATCTTTCCCAAAGAACAGGCCATCCATCGTATGATAATTTAACATACGTTTAAAAGCTTTCAAACCACAATACTTATTCCTCAAAGAATATATATCTGTAAAGCTTAAGAAAAATCTGCTCTGTAAGAAATTATTAAAATTTCCTGTTTCTGGAAAAAGTTCGATTAACTTATTTTTACTAGTTCTTTATTTTGTAAAATTGTAGCCTATCTTAACATCCCCACCTATAAATTATGAATTTGACGTTAACAAGAACTCATGAATATCTATTTTTTTCCACTTGTGTAGAAGCATTGTGGAAGGAAGAATGCACGCTTGCGTTTTGAGTCTAGTCGATGAATGCAACGGAAGTAAACGGAATCGTGTTAAACTGGCAATGAATTAACCATATCCAATTTTATTTCAATTTATGTTTTTAAAAACTTGTGGTTATTATGCAAAACTATTGAGGAGAGGGTCGTGCGTGGTACTTACGTCTCATCATAGCAATTTACAAAATGGTCATTGTTCGAACATCGACCAGATAGTAATGCAGGCAGGACAGATAGAGCCCGATAAAACTCGCCTCGCCGCCGCTCATTTTACCTGTACTGCAAGGTCCTTAGTATTTTTATAATTCTACCAAAAATGTGATATTTACAATCTGATACAGGTCTATCGGATGGCCGATGGGGCCGAAAAGTTCTGGAATGGCGACCGCGAACCGGAAGACGTTGCGTTGGAAGGCCTCCCACTAGGTGGACCGATGACCTGGTCAAGGTTGCAGGAACCCGCTGGATGAGAGACGCACGGGACCGGTCAATGTGGCGACGCCTGGGGGAGGCCTATGTCCAGCAGTGGACGTCTTTTGGCTGAAATGATGATGATGATGATGACAGGTCTATATTACCAATATACTCTGCTTGCTGACCGGCCGAAGTGCAGTGTGCTGTGCCAAGGTCGCTGATGAGGCTGGGGGTGATGACCAGGAATGCGCTTCCGCTGCATGCTGGTGGTCAGGATACCCCATGAAGCCGTGGCTGCTGGCTGACGGTATGACTCGCTGCTCGAAGGCGAAGGGGAAGTGATGACGACTTATGAAGATGTTGCACGAAGGCTGCGCTGACGTTCACGTCGGGGTCACCAGTTTGGGGGTAATGAGGAACAGGGTGTAAAGTTCCTCATCCCCCGTTGAAAAGGGAGGATCCTCCGACCGGACGGGTGTTGTGTCCGGCGGGCTAACTGCCCGACAGTTGTAAGTCGGGAACTCCTACATAGGCTTATGTCGCGGATAATGTTCATAGCGCGATGTAGGATTTTCTGTCGATAGTTGTTAGTACGCAGGTGTTGCGATAGATGTCGCTAGTCGCCACATCACTCCCCTCCGAGACCGGAGGTCGAAAGCAGGTTAAGTCTTGGCGCTTGTCAGCCAGTGGAAGGTTCTAGTGAGTCGAAACCGGATGCCGCATAGTTCACGGTGAGTCGGAACTGTCTGCGGTGATGCCCCAGTGAGTCGGGGTGATGCTGCATATTAGCTCCAGTGAGTCGGAGTGATGCAGTGCTGCGTTGTGGCTGGCTGCTGCGTCGACCAGGAGAGAAGTGCGTCTCTTGCTAACCGGCCGAAGTGCAGTGTGCTGTGCTAAAGTCGCTGATGAGGCTGGGGGTGATGTCCAGGAATGCGCTTCCGCTGCATGCTGGTGGACAGGATACCCCATGAAGCCGTGGCTGCTGGCTGACGGTATGACTCGCTGCTCGAAGGCGAAGGGGAAGTGATGACGACATATGAAGTGCTTGCACGAAGGCTGCGCTGACGTTCATGCTCGGGGTCACCAGTTTGGGGGTATGAGGAACAGGGTGTAAAGCTCCTCATCCCCCATTGAAAAGGGAGGATCCTCCGACCGGACGGGTGTTGTGTCCGGCGGGCTAACTGCCCGACAGTTGTAAGTCGGGAACTCCTATATAGGCTTATGTCGCGGATAATGTTCATAGCGCGATGTAGGATTTTCTGTCGATAGTTGTTAGTACGCAGGTGTTGCGATAGATGTCGCTAGTCGCCACAGGCTAGTGTAACTTATACATATGTGTTCGTGCATGGAATATAATAATTTTATTGTTCAAGACGGTGTAGTGTGTATTTACTGTTTTTGTGTGAATGTATGTTATTTATAACGTAGTTTTTTTTATTTTATTTCGTTTATGTGCATATCATTGCATTTATGTAAATATGACTATTTTTAGACTGCGAATTACCAGACACAATTAGGAATTTGCATCGGTAATCTTGCCGACACGTTTTCTTTAACAAACATGAGGCGACGACACAACCAACAACAAGAAATATTTTTTAAGCTCCTAAAATTTAAGTTTTTTGCAGAGCAGTAAATGTCAGCTTAGTTAAACAAAAAGAGTCTGAAATAAATTATTACGTGGTGAGTAAAGTTTATGGAAAGTTTCAACATGTCTAGCCAAACAGATGAATCTTTATCTTTCTCTTTTATTTGTTAATTTTCGGTATTTCATATCGAAGCAAGCATCACTGTATTCAAGAGCAGTGAAAATGTAGTAAAATTTTCTTTTGGCCTATTTTTTTTTATTAGTTAAAGAATCAACATTGCCATCCGTGGCAAATGCTGCGCGTCTGAGTGCCCAGAGGCGCAGATAAAATCAATTTTCTTTTCAAAATATTTTAACAGAGTCGCTAAGGTAGCGAAATATCATAGAAAATACCACATCTACTCTGAATGAATACGTCAGACAAAACCTTGTATCAAAATTGCAGCAGTAAATATGCAGCACATTATGTATGTGTCGTCACGCACCCGGCACCAGACAACCTTACAATGCTATCTAAGAATCTCGCCATAGCTAGGTTACCTTGTTTCCTAGTCAATCTGGCAACTAGTATCATATCAGTGACAGCGGCTTTACTGTCACGGCTCGCTGATAAACATCCAGACTAAGTACTTGACAGTCTATACGAAATAAGTTCCTCATTGTGAAAACTTGTTTTTATTATACATATGTATGAATCGAATGGCTTTCATATGGAAAGTTCCTCAACGCGATAACGAGACCCGAGAGCCTACACCAGAGACAATCGTAATGGATGTTATGACATGTTTGACATAAACTTCACTGTTGTATATGTCAGTGCCATAGACAGTTTTGACTTCTCCAGCATCATTTTCACTGATCGAATATCAGTCTGTGAAGGTTTGTTACCAAATTACCAGCTTGGTTAGCAAGTACGTCGATAACCCCTATTTTATTATTACCTGGGAAAGAAGCGTATGATGTGTTGACAAAAAAGCAAATATTATATATGTCAACGGTCAGAGGACCTACAAAACATTTACAGTTGTCTACTACATCGGAAAAAAGATGATAGAAAGTTAGATGGAATTCTTACAATAATCATCGATACATTGTGAAAATTTGCATGAATGGTTACATGATTAGTAGTAACTAGTAACCTTGGGTCGTTCATCAAAGTTGTTTGTATTGGAATATTTTTGAATTCAAATTAATTAATTACTGTGTTATTTTTAATTAGCCTAAAGAATAAATTGAAAGTAATTATGGGTACATACGTAGGTAGTCAAGAGTAGGTGTGTAGTAAATGCCAGCCAACTTGAAAATTAAATTATCGAAATCCAATCATTTAATGGAACAATTTGTATGAAGTAATCAATTAGCTAATCTCAAATAATTTACATAATATGAAATAGAGCCTCTATTCTACACATAAATTACAACATTCCAGTTTAGTTACGAGTATACCTGAATTCAAATTGAATCACATAAAATTAAGATATAGAGTTTTCACTTTCTTTGTTAATTAAAACTAAGTATACCAATAAATATAAATGATTATAACAGCTTTGAACAACATACGCAAACAATTTAAATTATGTTGCTGAACTACAAACTGGTGCTTTCCGGTTTTTTAACTTGAGATAAATAAAGAATCGGAAAACACCGGCTAACAATGTTAATAGATCATTATAGGTATAGTAATTGGTACATAGATTTACTATTTATTTACATCGTTATTGATATTAATGTTGCTAAGTTAACATTCTGTTCATGGTCGGAAGATAGAAAGTTTTTTTTTTTGTCACACATCAACCAACAGACATTGTGGGACAAGAAAACATAGGATAAATTGATTACAATCTAGAGCAAATGACTAGGGTTAGTTTTACCAGCAATCATTAAACATATGGCGCTTAAAATAATGTTATCATTGGTAAAACCTCATTGGTTATCGTCCTCATTGGTCTTTACCTATGAAATTGCCGATTTGTATGAGAATTTTAAAATATAAAAATTTTGGTATTTTTTTTATTTCAGCGAATCAAAGTACTGGCTCAAATGATCTATACAATTTTGCCATTTTGATGGCAGTTTGTTTATCCCTTTACTGTAGAAGTCTGCCGGACGGGAGGCGATGAAGTCAGCGAAAGCGTTTTGTACTGCCTCTCGGGTGTCGAATTTTTTACCACTTAGAAGAATGTCTAAATTTTGAAAAAAGTAGAAATCTGTTGGGGCAAGGTCCGGTGAGTACGGTGGGTGACGGAGAGCTTCCAGCTGTAACTCTTGTAGCTTTGCGATGGTCTTTCGTGAAGTGTGAGCTCGCGCGTTGTCGTGGAGAAGCAATGGGGAAGAACGATTGATTAGTCTTGGTTGTTGAATTGCGAGCTTCTCCATCATTGTTTGCAATTCTTTGCAATAGACATCTGCCGTCACTGTTGTGACATTCGGTAAGAAGCTGTGGTGTACAAGTCCGGCACTGGTCCACCAGACAGTCACCACCATCTTCCTATGAGTAATCTTTTTTGTAGCGCACTGATTAGGTGATGTACCCGGGTTCACCCACTGAAACGAACGCTTACGGTTGTCGTACAGGATCCACTTTTCATCGCAGGTAACAATTTGATAAGAATTTCATCGTTTCTATGCCGATTCAGTAGTGCTATCCATGCTTCGACGCGTAAATCTCGCTGTTGGTCGCTTAGTTCGCGTGGCACGCACTTATCTAGCTTTTTTATCTTTCCAATTTGACGCAAGTGCCTCAATGTTGTTTTGACACTAACTTCAAGGCCTGCAGTAAGCTCAGCCTTAGATTGAGTTGGATCCGCTTCCACTATCGCCTTCAATTCGTCGTTGTCGACAATGTTAACCGGCCAACCGCGAGGCTCGTTCTTCGACTCAAAATTTCCAGATTGAAAACGATTGAACCATTAATGGACCGTGTTTATGCAAGCAGTGTTAAGTCCGTACACGTCGTTAATGTTTCGTGTTGTTTGTGCAGCGGTATTTCCACGTATGAACTGATTTCGAAAATTGTACGAATTTGTAGTTTATCCATGGCGCCAAAAACTACCAAAAAGTCACAAAAACAAAAAACTATCAAAAAACAAATGACTGAATTTGAAATTAAATTAACACGTCTTTCGAATAAAATTTACTTGAATTTCGAATTACGCGCCAATCCACAGATAATTAAATCTGAAAATGCCGGTTGTAGAATCTGCAATTACATAGGTATAGACCTATTATCATCGTTTCTATTAGGCGTCTGTCAATTTCAAATGACTGACATTAGTCATAAATGCATTTAGTGATCTGTAATTAGTGGTGGTTAATAATTATAACGAATAATACCAAAACAACATGTTATTGATTCATAACGAATAACGTTTGTTATACCGACGCTGCCTACGTGTTATCATTATAATGTCTAACTCAACAACACGCTCAACGAATAACAGCGGGGCCAGAACGGGGTAATATAATAAGTATAACAACGTAGCAAGCGGTGTCGCGCGGCGGTCCTACGATGCACCGTTTCCGAGTTATGGGCGTTCAAAGTTTCTGTTAAAAAAAAAATTAAATTGAAATATCTCAAAAACGGAGCGTCCTAGGCAAAAAAGGACCAAAATTTTGACCCCCCCTCTGCCACCCCCGTGATATGTAGTAAGTGAGATTCACTTATCACATTTTTTTTTTTTTACACTGATGCAACTTTACTTACCTAATCATAACATTTAATAATATTTTATTAGTCCTAAAACTGTGCAGTATGAAGGAAAGTTCATTGATAATTTAAAACTATAATTATAATACATTTATATTCGTTTTTAATATTAATATTAACGATATTATTAAAATCGTTCGTATACAGTCCACTAGAATATAACATTAACTGCGTATCATTAAATAAAACGATAACGTCTCCGCGTTCAGATTACTACCGCGTTTTGTTACAACTCGTTATATTGATAACGTATAAAATAACATGTTATAAAAATATATTCAATAGTCTATATCATGATAATGATTTATAGCAGAATTGCACACCACTATCTGTAATGCAAGTGGGCCTAATTCCATCATCATTTCAGTCGAAAAACGTCCTCCTAAAACCTAATTAGATGAAAACAAAATTCGTAAAACTTCATCTACTTAGCGTTTCGATGACAATATTTATATTGAGTCAGCCCAAAATTTAGCGACGAGTTTGGCATTTTCAGTTCCATCCATCAGCTTTTGTGATATGCAACAAGCGGGACAGGCAGAACACGATGTCAAGCGTCCCATCGTTTGTGGGGACCACATTTACACGCCAGGCCGGGTAGAGTCATCATGAATCTCCACTTGAACATGTTTTCCTTGCTTCGGTCAACCTGTGTCCGTAAAACTTAACTTAGTATACCACAGAGCGAGCCAGCCAGTCAGTGAGGTGAGAGCCTATAGCCACATTTCTGTCTGTTTATAGCGTGACTAGTCTAGCCAGACTTGCGGGACTAATTTCCGGACGATTTACGTATAAAAGAATCTAATAATAGTACAGACAAGTTTATCGATGTTTTCTAGTCTTCCGGTGAATCAAGACATTGATGTCTGCTTTTTAGATAGAGTTGAAGATTGACGCGCTGGAGAAGAATAAAGGTCATCAAAGTTATGTGTTATGTCGTCAATGATTATTATGTCAGAGCTTTACTTGATAGAAAGCTTTTTAAGATGAAGAAAACTTTTACACAGCATATGTTGATCCGAGTTATTCCGGTCTGATCCCCTAAAACTGTTACCCTAGGGGATCCGTTTTATTATATATTATTTTCTATTCCGGTCTGATCCCCCGTAAAAGAATCGGATACCCTGACACAATCTTAGGACAGTCAGCAACAAAATATTTGTACAGGTTCTATTAGATTAAAAAAAAAAGAATAGGTAGTAAAGTCCCATAAACTACCAGGAGAACAGAAGTAGGAAGGAGGTATTAGATTTTGGCAAAACATACTATACTAATATAGGTAGGTATGTAGATAAAGCATGGGTTTAGCGTTCAGTGGAATCAGTTCTGAAAACAAAGTGATGCCACACTGAACTTTTTTAGAAAAGTTATCCTGAAGATGGCAGCGTTACGGCCAATACATAATGGCTCTACTACTATTTGAACGTAGTATGTTCGTAGCCGATGTGTTTAAGTGTAACTGACATTAATTTCTCGCTTCATGCACACTGCGTTTTAATTATGTATATTACATGTAGATCGTCGTGGTGTGTAGTTACAGTCAGGTGATTACGAGGTGTCACAGGCCATGTAAACACATCGGTGGTCAGCGGAGCGGGCGGCGGCGGCGGCGGACGCTGGCGGGCTGCGGGCACGACGAGGCTGACTCACGCGCCCGCTGTCTGCCCGATGTTTGGCGCTGCGGGCGGCGGCTGCGGCGCGAACTAGGCCCGCGCCCTCGCCCCGACCTTGCCTCGACACGGATTTATTGATGCGTCACCACGAGACACGACGCATGCCGCTTGACGGGCTGACGGCGCGCCTCGACTTACGTGCCGAGTTACGTGTGCGAGTTTGCTCAGCGAAACCGCTTCAAGTAGCGGTCCACCAATTTGTTCCACATAGAATGATACTATTGAAACATTCGTGATTGTTTGAATTGCGCTATCTTGTTACAGTAGACATAATTATGGCGTTGACAATGGCGACGCAATTCGTGAGATCATTTATATAATGATAGAGATTATATTGTATAAATTGGCATGACCCACTTGTGGATGCTATACGAATATAAAGAAATAGGTATACAGGTTTCACAAAAAGTTTTGAATATTTATGTAAACAATCATTTCGTATAATAAATAAAAGTCCGGCCTGACATTCAAATTGTTTTGAAATGCATGTTTTATTTGTCTCACAATAATTATAACGATCCAGTTTTGGACACAAGTTACCCATGATATTTTCATCACTCTTGAATTTTGCAAATCTTCAGTAATATTAATTATATGATATCTGTTTATACTTAACTAGATTTTGCCCGCAGCTTCGCCCCCGTGAATATCGAATAATATCCCAACAATCTTTCAACCTCTATAAATTCAACCACTAAAGGAGTTAACTCCTTTAGTGGTTGAATTTTGAAAAAATATTATATTCTTAACCCTTAAATTGGCAGTGTACTCCACCAAAGACATACACTTTGAAAAAATCGATTACAGTACCTATACTCCATTTACTAGGTATAAGATTAGAATTTTAAGTTAGCCGTTTTTACAGCCCGTTCAACCGATTTTGACTTCTTTACCGTAGGCATAAGGATGGCATTAAAAGCAAAAAGAATGTTACAACACCGACTGTTTACTGCAGCTGCATTTTGTCTTGCTGTCAATGTAATAGAGTTCACAATCGGTTGAACGGACTGTAAAAACGGGTAACTTAAAATTCTAATGTTATAGTAAATGGAGTATAGTAGTCTTAAAAAAAAATACCTTTTATTATAATTTTTCGCTTGCGATAATAGAGGATCGGACTGACTCAAAAAAATATGTTTTTATTTAGTCCGTCAGTTAGATTATCGAGAAATATTGGATACGTGTTTTTTGTTTTATCAAATCAATAAAAATTGACGAAGATAAAGCGCGTTAAATATTATGGAGTGGAGCTTGAAACGTCACATGAAGGTACAAAATGTACTATCATATGACGTCACACGAGTTTTCGAAGCACTGTATCGTCTTCATTTTTTGTTTACGTGAAAAAATATGTGGTCAATATTTTTTGGAAATCTATCTGACGGACTAATTAGTTTTTTTTTGTCCGAAATACACAATAGGGGATTGTGTATTTTGGTAGGTAAAATATTAGGATGGGATAAAATCAAAAATGGTCCTTCAAGTTCAAAATATCTTCGAAACGGTCTAATGTCTTTGAGTCACAGGAAACCTTTTTAAGTTTTTCTGTGCTTTTTTGGGCGGGACTTTACATTGCACAGGGACATTATAAACAATAGCAATCGTGCGTAATTTTATGTGTAAATTACGTAATCCCAATTTTATGAGTTTGACACTTTGTGTGTACTCCCTGAATACCGTTGCCAAGTACGCGCAAAATAAACTTCGGTATACACGAAGTACATTGCCAAGTATACAAAGAAATGCAAAATGTTTATTTTGCAGGGTTGATAAAAATCATGTATAAATCGGATTAATTTGATTTTAATCGGATTTATTTGATTTTAAACAGATTTATTTTTATTTTTTTAACTACCTGATAGTTTTCAGTATGAAAGTCAGTTATTTATTTAAAAAAAAAACTAACATATTTTTTGTTAAATCCACATATTAGTTCTTTTATTAAAAAAAGATGCACACGTATAGTGTGCGCCTAGTTTATGTTGGGGGTAGTCCCTTGACACTTTTTGGTTGTTTTGGTTGCAGTAAAAAAGTACTGATTTAAATCGATTTTTATAAAAAAATCATTTGATTTTAATCGCGATTATATCACTGATTTTAATCGAATGATTTAAATCATATCATTCCTGTTATTTTGATATAAAATGACATCGATTTTGTGTTGTAGTAGCATGTTATTTTATCTTTTCCTGCAGTGCTTGAGCCTGACATGATCACATAAGATTTAAGCTTTAATCCCGAAAGAAAAGGCATGATCCGATGACAGTTCTAGTTCTGATGACGAATAACACTTCTTCCACCAAGCTTAACTCTCACTCACTAGAATTTTCAGTCGTTCAAAGTCATAAACACATTCAACGTTGTAACGCTCCCCTAACACCGATGCTTCCAAGAGATTTTTCTGTCTTCATCCACAATCATTATCCTACTCCATCTGTAGAACTTCTGCTGTCACCAGTTTCATAACACATCGGAAGCTTCACCTGTGCTGATCCCTAGATCAAAACGCAAGAAGCTTTCACTCTAAATTTTTTGCTCTACGTAGTACAAACACAAGAAGACATACTTCACACTATACTTGGCAATGTACTCCCTGGAGTACATAGATTTTCGCAAAAACTATAATATTCAGATTTATTTCACATTTTTATTCAGTCTTTTGGTATCATAATAAACCAGGAAATAACAAAAAAACATTAAATTTTAGAAATAAAATCATTTGCCAATTTAAGGGTTATAACACTACGGTACCTATGATATGAAGTTAAAAGTTATTGCAAGTGTTATTTAGCACTCAGACATATACAATTCGCGTACCACCTTATAATTAAGTAAAAGTTGACTTCGTAATTAAAAAAAAAAGTTGTTCTTGAAAATAAAAGTTGCATTGGAAGGAACCACAATCAGTCTGTGAATTCAGTAGACAGGTGAGTGACGCGATGATTACGCCACGGCGCGGCAGGCCTGACGTCACGTCGAAAACCGACGTCGGATGCCCGGTAGCCTGAAGGCTTTCAGGAAGGCCGGTGACAACCCCGTTCTGTGAAAGTCCAAATAAACGTCAAGTTTTAATAAATGACTTGCATGGCAATTATATAAAAAGCTAAATAGCTTTTAAGCTATTGCATAGCTTCTACCGCGGGCCTTGAGCGTGCGAGAGCGAATCCAGAAATTCCGTAACGAAAATATTCAACCAGGTTGCTATGGTTACGGAAAATAACAAGGTTGTCAACTGAGGTTGTCAAATTAAATGATTAATTATTTGCTTAAGTTGATAAAAAATGCTATGCAATAGCTTTACCGCGGCAGTCTCCGAGTGCCACACGTTTTTTTTAGTTTATTTAATTACAGTTCTACTGAAACCTTATTACACGAATAGGTACCTAAGGGCTTTACTTACCAGGGCTGCGGGTTGTTTAAAAGAGATACCGCGGCCCCTGACACAAAAGGCTAAGAAGAACTTGTTATAAACTAGAATAACGGATTTTAAAACAAATATAGTTTACTTCAACGCCTGAAATTCATACGATTAATATAATGACTGATCTTATTATTTTGCTTCTAGGTTGAGATTTGTCTATTCCTTTATTTATTAGGTACCTACTTATTAAAGCCTGGACACGAGAAAATAAAGCCAGACGTTACCGGAAAGCTCCGCGGCACGCCTTTTACGGAGCGTATGATAAAGTACTACAGTCTACGGAGTAGGATACGCACACGGCTACTACTCGCGGATTTAATGGCCCATAACCATATAGTGTCCGCGGCACTCGGTAGTAACGTAGCGCGATGATATAATAGTAACTGCTCAAGTTTCTATTTCGTCTATAAGGAGCATTCTACGCATTCTAAAATGAAAATGGAGAAAATGCAGCAGTATAGGTATGAATTATTCATAGGTTTGGTTCGGCCAAATGCAATTGCAGTTTTTTTTCGGTGTTCTCCAAACAAAAACAACTTAATTTTGTTTAAGTCAAGTTACATTTGTCCCTAATTAGTTTTAGCCGATTTATATCAGCAATTCAGCATAATTTATCATGGTGTTTGACTTAAAATATACTGTTTTATGTATAGATCAAGCTACCCGAAACTATCAATTTTTTCCCAATCTGTACACATGCTATCTACTTATAGATATGTGTAGCATGGTGGTAGCCATGACCCATGGGGGCATGGGTCGCCCCATAAACCTCAACAAAGATAACACAAACGGGTCACTGTTTTATTGTCTCAATCGCAGTAAAACGTTACTACTTCAGTGCAGCTTGATGCCAATTCAGTTTGCTTCACTTTGAGCACTTTGGCCCTTTCAAATTCAATTCAATGGAGGCCTGTGCGTTACGAACGAACATTTTGATGTTCTTTAAAGGTGAGTTTTTGAACTATTAATGCACTAAATACACGCTGCCTTTTGTAAGCCTAGAATTTCCCTAAGTGTTGTCGGTACTCACGGTTTGGCCCTGAACCGTGTTACCATGCAAATGTTAAGTATTTAAGCTATTTACTGATAGTTGCTCTGTAAGTTAATGTAAGTTTTCCTAAGTAACAGAACATCTCAGTAACAAGACCTCGATTAAACAAGGCTTCGGAGTATGATACTCACGAAGTAAAATCGTTCGCAGTACAGTTTTTCGATGTAATGAAACATCGCAGTAACAAGACTTCGATTTAACAAAGCATCGCAGTATAGTGATATCGATGAAAGGTTTTCGAAGAAACGATATTCGATGATACGTTTGTCGCACTGAAGTAGGTATCCCATATAATATAGGCTTCGAGGACTGTATTACTAGGTATCTATTTCCCTATGTTGTCCTGTGCCTATCCTGCTAGCTCAATTGGGACATAGGTATATAGAACATTAGATCATTTAAATTGGACTCACACTTATCAGACCCGTCTGGCTTTTATTTTTAGGAATTCATCTAGTTATGTCTCGTCGTTTCGTTTTAGAGGTCGTAAAATGTTTAAATGAGATGGTCAGCGTCGGTTGCATATTGCGAGTGAGTGCACATTGCACGTCGATGTACAAACTTTGAGATTACGAGTGCGACGTCAATGCACGGATTATTCGAGAAGAGTGAATTGATGTAGTTAAGTGTGGGGTAAGGGTTGGGACGGCGGGGGGCGGTGCACGCTGCATTCGATGCACCACGGTGTACAATGCACCCGGCCCCAAGCCCCGGGCCGCAGGGCGTCGCCCGGCGCCCCCGCTGGCCATTGCCACCGATTTCACCAGCACTTACGTCTTTTCAATACGTTATCCGATGGACATGTGAAGAGAAATCTGCAAACGATGATCATTTAACTGTCTGCATTGCACCTCAGTGTATTCGTGAAAGATTATTAAAATTAAATGACGAGCACAGTTATTCAAATGCAGTTATAGTAGTTGTTGTTTGGCATTTTGAGAAAATAGAGAGGGTTCCTAGGCAATAAGAATTTTGTATAGAATAAATATACCATGATCGAGACGATGATATATCCTTCTTGTATTGTAAGCCAACAATCTCGCTACTTTGTAACTAAAATGCTATGAGAAAGCAAGGTTAATCTTAAGTGTATTTTCACATTCATCTTTAACATAATGTATTTATTACAAACTGAGAGAAAATCACTTTTCGCTCCATTAATTTTTGCATATCAATTTTTAATGTAGCGACTAGTGGTAAACTATGTTGCCAACCTATACGTACGTTGTAAAACATATTTTTTACAGTTCTCACGGTAGTAAATCTTAGCTAAAACGATCCCTACTGGAGAACAATTTGCTAAACCAGAAGATATAACAAATAAAAGCAGCTAGTAGGTACCTGTAACGTTCCTGTCCGCCTGATTTATAGACCGCTCTAAATGGAGCTCCTAATGCTGCACTCCGCCGTGGAGGCTTTAATTACGGTACTAGAATAATGTATGGACATTTTAAGTACCTACCCAAGTCCTTATTTTATCCTCATTATGAAAAAACAAAAGAATATGAAACTTGTCTTAATAACAGCTGTTGTCGAAAGGACGTCGCGCGTCGACGGAATATTTTGACTTCAAAACGAAACTTGTAGGCTCGCGCATAATATCATTTATTTCTGTATAAGGTAATATGACAAGCTCATTATAATAAGTTCCTTTCATGTCGGTGAATGGTGTGGACAAATTGTGAAACTCGAGGTCAACGCCCCGCGACCAGGGACTCAGAAAATTGTTAAGACAATTTTAAAATATTTTTGACAAAGCTTACGAACTTGCGATGCATTTCGTGCTCGAATATGTGCAGCAAAAAAAGGCTCGATTTATCGCGCCCTGTCGTTATGGCCGGCATATAAAATATTTGAAAGTAAATAAATTACGTGTTTGCTGTCTCAGGCACACATGTATAACATTTTATACTGAATTTATTGCCAAATGAATTAAGCAATCTTACAATGAATGGGACAGTATAATCCGCTTTACTGGCACATATATTCCAGATATAAAAACAGAGCTTGGGAGTAAGGTTGAAAAATGATAATAATTGTCTCCAGCTAAGTTCAGGATTTCAAAAGCTATCTTATGTTACCAACCTAAATAATGAACGATTTAGCTTTATTTGGAAAGATAAATTTGTCAAATGTTTTTATTTTAATATTAGGCTGTGTCCTATTACAGCATACCTACACAGGCACTACAGGCAGTAATGAATATAATAGTAAATAAAGCTTTCGGAGCTCGCAGACCTGAAAAAGAAATATTAATTGAGTTTTTTTTTGTTTTAAACAATGTTTACAGCGTGTAAAAAGTTCACGCTGTATAAAAGGTGTGATCAAATTTCAGGTTGTGGTTCAACTGGTCCAGATCGTCAAACTGAACCACTTTTTCCAAAGGATCACCCTCAAATCACACCACAATGGGCCACAGTGGCCGCACGTCGTGGTAAAGTTTATGAACAACTCCCTATCAAAGAGAGAATGCTTAATGTATCCCAGAAGTGGATACGATACAGGCATAATTATTATGCTGGCGGCCCTTATCTGATTCTAGGATACTATCAGATTTACATTACCTAAAACATTTTGCCCGATATCCCCGAAGGGTTTGACAGAGATGCACCTAATAGTACACCCACATTTCGCCAGTTACGTTGACAATCTCATTTTTTTAAGAAAAACTTTCGAATTTCTCGCCTTCACTTAACTCTGGCCGGAGGTGAAAGACAATGCCTTTTAAGATATTTCCCGTAGCAGTGTACTGATTAAAAAAAAGAAAACAAAAGAGGCTATAACAAATGAGCAATAAGTACATGACACCGGAAATGTGTCGTCGGAGCGTTAAGATGGAAGCCCTGTTCGGGCAGCGCCGCGTGTAAATCCTAGCGCGGCGCCGGATGCGCGCTAAAACACCAACCATGTAGTTCCAGCGGTAGATACTCCCCCCGCACCTGCCCACTCCCCTCTGCTGTCCTTGTTATTGCATTTTACTCTGAGGTTTGTAAAAAATATATTTTAGACTACGTTCTGAATAGTAAACAAGTTTGCGGTGAAAGAGTTGTTTTTTGTTCAGGGCAGAGTGCAGGGAAAGAAACCACAGGCGCAGAATTCGAAAGTTTTGGTGATGGTTCCCGGTTTCTAAGACCAGATTTTGATAGAAATGTGCTGGTGTGTGTGGTGTCAGGTATCTGCCGCCAGTTTGCTACTTCTCCCTACAAGTACTACAAGTAACACTGAAACTTGATTGATCTCGAAATAATAAAGTAATGGAAGTATTAGTCGGTCAATATCACCAAGATTACCACATTCATTTTCAGGTGTAACGTACACTTTTTCGCCAAGTTTCACTTTGGTGGATTCTTCGCAACGTCCTTCAAACATCCTCCATGATTTGAAGTCAACACCTCAGACCATAACGGCAATACTTTAATTGTAACACAACACGCATTACGAATGACAAACATTAATTTAATAAAGTATGTCCTATGTTTTGGATGAAAAAATGCGAGGTATATTTTCGTGCGTCAAAGTCACATTCATGTGTCCTGACCGTAGTATCTGATTTACAAAGGATTTAATACGCCAGTCATTTCACACAACAAGACTGCCACGGCAGTTTTGTTGTGTCCTTTAAATAAGTTATTGTGAGAGATCCGAGTAATTAGAATACCCATTTTATTAACTCTAAGGATGTACTATAACCTTGAGATGTACTTGAACCTTTAAAATATATGCTCTGTATTCAAAAGAAAAAAACCAGCCAAGAGCGTGTCGGGCCACGCTCAGTGTAGGGTTCCGTAGTTTCCCGTCCGTCACAATAAGTGTTCCCACTTATGGCTTTATTAAATCCATTGTTTTTTTTTAATATTTATATATTTTTTTAATTTATTTTTTTTTCACTTTCAAAATGATTTTCCTAGAAAGTCCTTATAAAATTCTACATTTCAGATTTTTTCATATTTTCTAAACTTATGGTTCAAAAGTTAGAGGCCCCCCCTCTAACTTTTGATCCATAAGTTTATAAGGACACATTGTTTTTGACTGGCCTGTTGGTCTAGTGGTTAGTGACCCTAACTGCTATGCCGGAGGTCGTGGGTTCGATTCCCACCCAGGACAAATGTTTGTGTGATGAGCATGATCATTTGTTCTGTGTCTGGGTGTAATCTATCTATAATATGTATGTATTTAGAAATATATAAGTATGTTTATCAGTTGTCTAGTGCCCATAACACAAGCTCTGCTTAGCTTGGGACTAGATGGCGTTGTGTGATAGTTGTGGAATATATTATTATTATTATTTATTATTATTACTTTTGGAGCGATTATTTCCGAAATTATTGACATTATCAAAAAATTATTTTAGTAAACCCCTATTCATTTTTAAATACCTTTATAACAATATATCACACGTTAGGGTTGAAATTAAAAAAAAAATCACTTCCCACTTTACATATAGGGGGGCTACCCTAATAAAACATTTTATCCAATTTTTATTTTACCACTTTGTCGGCGTGATTAATACACATATTGGTACCAAATTTCAGCTTTCTAGTGCTAACGGTCACAGAGATTAAGCGAGGACGGACAGACGGACGGACAGACGGACGGACGGACGGACAGACAGACATGGTGAAACTATAAGGGTTCCTAGTTGACTACGGAACCCTAAAAAGGGACGTTGTTAAAATCATGATTCTATTTCTATTTATCTTCGGGGACGCCGGCAGACACCAGACGGGCGATCAGTCCTTTCGTTGTGGATTATTTCGCCCAGTTCCCCAAGTAAAGTCATGATTCTAATTCTTCAAATCTTTCATTTTGGCTTTCAAATGAAACAGATCCTTTATCTCCTACAATTAGTAATTAGCGTAGTAGGTGTAGCGCCGTAGCCGCGTAGTAGGCGTAGCGCCGTAGCCGCGTAGTAGGCGTAGCGCCGTAGCCGCGTAGTAGGCGTAGCGCCGTAGCCGCGTAGAAGGCGTAGCGCCGCGCCGTAGCATCGTAGGAGTTCTGCTCTAGCCGCATAGGCACGGTAATATTATCATACAGTAGTTCGACTTCATACAAACGGACGAAGCGCGAGCTACGCGCCTCGATTATGGTATGCGCCTGGTATGCAGAAGTCGCGACTGTGCCGCAGCGACGAACGGACGGTGTGTTGTTTTTTAACAATAAATGCGCGATGTTTTCTCTAAAAATAAGACAAGTACATTTAATATGACGAGTGGGATATATTGTGTTGTTTTTGGTTTTATGAATTCGTTAATAACGTATCCAGAGATAACTTTTTTTTAATTACCTGGAAACTTTGAAAGACTTATCTTTCAAAGTTTCCAGGTAATTAAAAAAAGTTATCTCTGGATATAAAGACATAAAGACGCATTTTAGAGCGAGAGAAGTGAAAATTATTTTATAGTTAAGACTATAAAATAATTTTCACTTCTCTCGCTCTAAAATGCGTCTTTATGTCGTGCGTAGGCGACATAAAGTCGCGTTTTATGCTCTAGAGCATAAAGTAAAATCTTCGTCGAAGACCAAGGTAATCGGCACAGGTAACCGGCCCAACAGCCACACGAACAACTTCAACTTCATAAAATAACCTCTTTAATTTAATTCGTTTCGTTAGTATTCTAAGAACAAGGGATTACTGCTTTTCATTACCAATACAAGGAAAGTTGATGGGAATAGACTCCCCTCAATTACATCATTTGATGGCAATAGGCTTGCTCCTAATTACATTGGTTGATGGCAATAGGCTTGGTCCCAATTACATCAGTTAATGGCAATAGGCTTGCTCCTAATTACATTGGTTGATGGCAATAGGCTTGCTCCTAATTACATTGGTTGATGGCAATAGGCTTGCTCAAAATGTTTTTATAACTGAGCAGTATTAGTAAGTCAGGTGTTATGTCAAGTTTCCTACTGAAAAAAAAGTTAGTTGACGGGAACCATAATTATTTTTATAATATTTACAAGTTGCTGTTTCATTTCCTCGCAATCGAAGTGAAAAGTAGAGTGTAAAACTCGTTCATAAAAGCCATTTTACTCTCTACTTTATAAACGGATAAACGTCTCGCGCAAAATGGTGCGTTTTATGCACTTGGTGTACAATCTACTATTCACTCACTAGTAGGTAGGCTTATAATGTGTGTCTTTTTAATGGATAAGTATTTCTTTAGAAGTCCCGAAAAAAAAACATGGTTTTTTAATCAAATCTATCAATCAAAAAACAACACGCATGTTTATTGAACACTTTCTATTCAATTCACAAAGTATTTTATTTGTTTTAAAAAGTATATTTATGATCACAAAACTAAATGGAAACACAAAGTAGGCACATGTAATTAAAATACTGGAGGCGGGCAGCCGACGGCCGAGTCACACTACTGTACGATATTTATTACTGTGGCATAGGCGTAGTGTCGTAGCCACTTAGGCGTAGCCTCATAGTCTCGTAGGCGTAGCGTCATAGTCTCGCAGACGAAGCGTCGTAGGCACATAGACTTAGCGTCGTTGTCGCACAAAACTAGCGTTTTGACAGCTTAGTAGTATTAGTAAATACTTACATTCATTGATTAAATGTTTTTCTTATGAAGATCATGGCGTAATAATTACTGTTACATTGTACTTCCTATTGTATGGGGTTATTTAATTGACTCATTAGTACCTATAACAATTTAATATGACACATCATTATTTATATCTATAAATCAAATAACTCAAGCGTCCGCTAATACATGCTGCTCACTGAAAATAATGAACAACCAAATCAGTTAACGTGTTATCTCTAAATCTACAAACAAATGAATTCAACGGCGCACCTACAGTGAATTAAATTGCGGGATGGCTCGATAAACATAATTAAAAATTGAATGTCGGCTGCAGTCTGGCTGCAAAAAGTGGTCAATGTTATTGAGTCGGTCGTGGACACTGAGGCGACGCCCGCCGTCCTTGCGGTGACACAAGCCACGTACTTTTGATTACTCCTAACTTGTCTCGAAACCTAAACTTAGTAACACTGAGAAAGTCAAATTTATGTTTTAGACCTTAGATCATCAATGTCGACTTGTATTACAAAAATTAATTCTCTTGCCCCAGACCTTAGAAAATAAAACTTATATATTGAGTACAAAGAAAAGCATTTTAAACCATTTTCCTTTGAAAGGATCAGATTAAATCATATATATGAGTACTCTTAGGGCATTAAAGAATCTTAAACGTTTTTAAGTCTCAAAGTGGCAGACGGCTCCGCCAGTCAATATTTGTTACACATTGTTTGATTTTTCACATAGAGCAGACCAACATTTATTTACTTTAGATGATCGTATTTTTTTTTTACCGAAGTGATTCATACATCTCACCACATCGATACTAAGTCTATCGATGCTGGAATTATACGCATGGCCAACAATGACATTAGACAGACCATGTACTCATGCTCGGTAATAGCTGACACTGTCATTTAAAACCATTATAAACGACATGCTGCTGTATTTGAAATCCAATACGAAAAAATATGGCAAGAGCACGAATATCATGATTTATGAAACGTGTCGAAAGCTCTGCAGCTTAACCGGTCTCAGTGAGATAATTACTGAGTAACACGAGCTTTTATTTTCATCTACCTGTGAAAATGAATTGTGTGACTGGCTGTCAGTGAGTATCGGGTTGCAGACTTGCAGCAGAAGGGGCGCGCAGGTCGGCGGGTCGTGGGCGAGGGCGCATCGCTTGCAGCACCCTCTGTGTCCTTGCGGACGCACGGTGCATGCACCCTGTGTACTGACGGTCTTACAGCATAGCGGCTAACAGTGGGATAACTCCGATTTAGAATGGAATTTTGATATATTACATTTTTGGATTATTTATAAATTAATAGAAGGTCCTTTTGGCCGTCTTGTGGTTCTCGAATGACGTAGATGTGGAAACGGGAAAGGTTTGAGAAATTTAATGATAAAAACTTTAGTTTGGACGATTTTGTGTAAAACAGTTTGAATGGTATGTGTTGCGATGAGCTTCATTTTGAAATTCAGAACACATATGTTTGTGTATTACCCATAAGGAACAGCGGGTGCACAACTACTCTCAGTTACTCTCGTAAGCTATGCTTTTCCCATAAAAAGTTAGGTAGCGGTTTTGTTATTCTTGAACTCTAGACACTAATGTCTAGAGTTCAAGAATAACATAGTTATATTCAAATTATCCGTTTTGTTTTCCAAGTTTTACACACAACTCAGTAAATAGGTATTTCGGGTTTCTCAGGGTTATAACTTGACATTATCCACCTGCTGTGATTTAAATTCAAGTTTAGCCACACGCAGGATTTCTTATATTATGGACAGTTCCAACTCCAGTGTACACAACAATAACCTACTTTTCTTTCCTTTTACTTTGCGTTTAAAGGCCATTTAGTCTCTTTTAGTCACTTAGTCTGGCCTGTTGGTCTAGTGGTTAGTGACCCTAACTGCTATGCCGGAGGTCGTGGGTTCGATTCCCACCCAGGACAAATGTTTGTGTGATGAGCACGATCATTTGTTCTGTGTCTGGGTGTAATTTATCTATAATATGTATGTATTTAGAAATATATAAGTATGTTTATCAGTTGTCTAGTACCCATAACACAAGCTCTGCTTAGCTTGGGACTAGATGGCGTTGTGTGATAGTTGTGGAATATTATATTATTTACCTCCATTCCCTCACGTTCAAAGATAAGGATGGTTAATGAAGAAATCGCATAGTTGTCCTACTAGTTTTCCTTGTCTGTGGCCATGCATCGGCCCCCGAACCCCTCCGCCCCGTACGGTGCCCCCCTCCCGGCCGGCTCCGGTACGCTCGCTCGTCGTGATGCTGCATTTTAATAACGTTTTTGACTTACATGTCCAGGCGGACCGGGAAAACCGTTGTTTTTCCTTTTTACATAAAGCTGCACTGATATTATTGGGTGCTGCATTTTGCTTTGATGCTGAATAAGACACTGGGTTCTAATTTATTAGACTCCTGTTGGAAGTTTGAATTTTCATTTTTCCCTATTTAGGAGAGTTGTGGAATATGGCCGTACCATATATTGACAACAATATATATATATATGTTATATGCTAAATACCAGTTTACCTACATAAGGGCTGCATTGCATTCGATTTTGCGAATGTTATTTCTTACGCAATGTCTTTGTTTCAATTAAATATACCCACATGGTTTAAAATCCCATACCTCCACATGCTTCTAGTAGTTCTCATATGCATTTGGATTGGGAGCCGTTTGCATTGTGCCCTATTATAAAGGGATACTGCCGGACAGTCTGACAGATGTAAGCAATTAATGCTGCCAGCAGCTACCCGAAACTGCCAAATTTTCCCAATCAACCTTAAACCTAATGCTTTAGCGATAGAGTAGAAAATCTATACAAAGTTGACAGATTGTAGTAGCTTGATGTGTTGACGTCTTTACATATATAGAGCTAACTTCTAAGTTATATTTATATTATAATGGTCTTTTAGAAATATCCGTTTGAATGGCAACATGATACGGTTAAACCCGATAGATTTGCTTTGAATTAAAAGTTTCCAATGTAAAAGAATCAGATGATATTTAATATGTATTTTTCTATGGTCACCGCTCCGCCCATGGTTAAAAGTAAAGGCCAGAAATCATCTTTTTTGCCATTTGTAGTGAACGCAGGCTACCAAAGTAATCTGTAACCAAAGCAACACCATAGGACAACAGACGTTTTAGTACAGCTATATAGCAGATTTAGCGATCAGTATTATTCCATGGCTCGTAGTTTTACCTATGTATAGGAAGTATTTATATAAATAATTTGACTTTATTTCCTGTACAGTCAAAGAAGTAATCCCAGGCTAAGTGTACCCGGCGCGTGCGGTCATCAGTCGGCACACTTGATCGTGTGGCAATCATAACACGTTCTGCAAATTGATGTCAACGCCTCTTTGAACCCTCGCTTCACAAATTTAATTCACGATAACTACAACACTTTTGTATGCGTCCGCGCACAATACCTATTCAGATTTATTGAAGAGCTGAATCGGTAATCGACTATCCGGCCGGTCGGTAACCCTTCATTATCAATGCGCTGCCAAAGGATCGTATTATGAAATGTATAAAAAACTCTTTGTGCTTGAAGTTGTCTTCGTAAATATTACTTTTTTTTGGAATCTTTGATGTTTTTTTTTAAATAAGTAGCTGGCCTGTCAGTAAATGTTAGCCAACATATTGACACAAATATTACTTATCAAAATCAAAATATTTTATTTCACATAGGCACAATATAAAACGTCGAGAAGAGGTGCACGGTTCGGGTTGGTCGTTTCTTATGGAGAAGAACCGGGAAGAAACTCCATCAACTCCATGGTTTCATTTTTCAAAATGATGTAGCTGCACAATGTTTTTCATTTTACAGCATTGGTGTCTACTTTGGTATGGGGGTAAAACGTAGACCCGACAATATGTCGTAGTGTATGCAAAAATAACAAAGAAAACGGAAAACACGCTTATACGATTATTGCAAAATGCCTAATTTATAATTATATATACTCGTAATAGGGTAGTTGACAAAAAAAAAACCTAATTAGTCCGTCAGATAGATTTCCAAAAAATATTGGACAAATATAATATCTTTTTTCACGTAATCTTTGACACGTTTTATTTTATTAATTTGATAAAACAAAAAACACGTATTCAATATTTTTCGATAATCTAACTGACGGACTAAACAAAATCATATTTTTCTAGTCAGTCAACCAATACTTATTAGAAAAAAATTGATTAATAAATTGTTTAGCAGACTCCAGATCCTGTATAGTTTGATTAGACTTCTTGGACATCTCGAGCATTTTGTTTACTGACGCTTTTGGGATAAGACTCGTCAGTTTGAGAAAAGCGAGCTGTTCCGATTTAACCTCGTTCTCAATTTCATCTTGTTTCGAACGTAGTTCCATCACGTACTCGTCGAACACTTTAGAATCATTTATTTGTCTCTCCAGGTCATCAAACGTAGCAGTCAAATTACTTATGATACTTTTCCTGATTTCACCTATTTTAAACTTTATTAAGTCAATTACGACAGCTTCAATATCTGCTGGTTTGTCTGGTATTTCCGGTTCTTGTACATTGTTCATTGTGCCGACATCAAGTAAGCCAAAGCCATCTGTAATGGTACAAAGATTAAGTCAGTGCAGGTATATTACTTGGCACCTTTATTCTTCTTCTTTACTACACACATAAAATAACAAATAATAATTAATTCCTTTTTGTGGTAAACAATGAATAATTGACTAGCTACCGTAATTTAAATTGATTATTTATGGCAAATACACATACATAATATGACAACTGTAATCCCCATAGGGTTTGGCAGAGGTGTACCTATTGGTACACCCACATTCCGCCAGTTATGTTTAAATCCCATAAAAGGGGGGGCGAGTCTATTGCCATCAACCGGGGACAAGTCCAGCCTCCGTGGCTGCTACTGAGGAATTCCTGATGGAAGACCCAATAACACTTTGCCCGACCTGGGAATCGAATACAGGACCTCGTAAGTCGTACACAACAGTCACGTTTGCAACCGCTAGATTAACGAGGCAGTAATTTATAAAAATCTCCTGAATCAATCGAAGATGCAAAACTGCACCTTGTAAATCTACTCCTTAGACACTCTAATAGAGTAAATATCTCATCAAATACTAACTTGTCTAGATTTGTGAATTCACTTTTTGAATATTTTCAAATTCGTGTCTATTTTTGAAGAGTTCCATTGTATATCTCCGAAGATCAGCACCAGATCTTCACCAAATTAAAATGGGACCACCTCAGGAGTATATACTCTTTCAATTAAAAAAAGAATTTTGAGAATCGGTCCACAAATGGGGGAGTAATCGGGTAACATACATAAAAGAAAAAATACATACACACGAACATATAACCTCCTCCTTTTTTGAAGTCGGTTAAAAAACCACCCGTGTTCCTTCTTAGCTCTATAATATGTCGAGGCCGCGGTAACTTGTGAACAACCCGCAACCCCGACGGGACCTATATGTAACCTCATCATCATCATCATCATCATTTCAGCCAAAACACGTCCACTGCTGGACATAGGCCTCCCCCAGGTGTCGCCACATTGACCGGTCCCGTGAGTCTCTCTTCCAGCGGGTACCTGCAACCTTGACCAGGTCATCGGTCCACCTAGTGGGAGGCCTTCCAACGCAAAAACGTGTAAATATGTAACCTCATCTGGAAGGATTTAGATACAGGTGATTTAAAGTATTAATATCGTTCCAGATGAGGTTGAAAAATTCCACTCTATACACAGGTCAAAATACTTTAATATAATGTATTCTTCAAATATGGGTACTTACTGTTGTTGATCCTTTGGTTTATAACAACACAATTCACACAATATTGCTTATATTTATCCAAGCCGCGTTCGAGTTCAATGACCCTGAAGCTAATTTCAGCAATATTTTTCCGTATATCATATGTTTCGAAGGAAACATTAACCTGATTTAAATATTCGACGAAATGATGATAATCATCTTGAAGGCTTAAAATATCATACATTGTCATACCAAACAGTTTTACTGCAGATTTTTTGAAATTAGTTTCAAATTCTGTCAATTTTTGGTCGATATACGAACTCTTTTCGCTGACTTCGAGCTGCACGTTGAAGCTGTCGTTATGTTGCGATTGCGATAGCTGCTCACTCAGCTTTTCATGAATTATCTTATTGAGATCTGCAAGTCTTATGCAATACGTGCCGGTAGATTGTAAATCTAAGGAGGGATTGTTATTATCATATTGCCGAAACCCTGTAAAAACAGATGTAATTAATTAATTTTACACATCATAATAATTAGAGTCCTAATGAAAAAGAATGTTAGCCGAAACCGAAATCGAACCTTCGGCCCTATACTTTCGGTCTGTCACTAAATTAATAATACAAAAAGTACGTACTGTTTCTGACGTCGATTTCTTCACAGCTTTCACATAAGTTTTTAAACTTTTCTAATTGCCTTAACTTTTTATCGGAGTCTTCTACAACTTCGTTCATGTTACTTTCAATGGTGTGGAATAGTTCCAACTGTAACACAATCTTCTCTACGTCTGGTTCTAGTTTCTGGCGTAAACCAGTCATATCCTGTAGTATGTGACGCAAATGATCCGGACGGTCAATAATTGTTTGCAAGAAACTATCCAATTCCCCCTTAAACTTTTTTATTAATTCCTCCACGTCAAAGTAAGAACTGTTAACAAAATGTTGCTGAATTTTTAATATTTCTGCATTTTCTTCGATTAATTTTTTTATATCGTTATCACTAATCATGCTGTGATCATCAGGACAGAAATTTATAAAAGGTTTCTCTGATCGTTCATTTTTATCGTCATTAGGGATTTTATTGTTATCATCATCTGGAGTTGTTGTCAAACTATTCTCTGGATTGTACGTGTTATCAATGTATGGAGTTTCTCCTGAACTAAACTCTGGATATTCACTAGAACCATCCGGGTATCGGGTGATATGATTCCACCAATAGTCATACTCATAATCTGAAAAATTATGTAAAAATAAATTATGTTAATTAATAGGTGGGCTGAAAAGTTTGAGGCTGACGCATTGAAAGCGCTACTAGTATTCAAACCATATGATTTTTAGTTAGGCCTAACCTTCGAAAGACACGTGTATAAAGGCAAAAGGCAGAATTCGTACCACATACTTTTTTTGTTGTTTTGTGATAGAATTTGTACCACTTACTAAGTCAATTAAACCATTCATTTTCATGTAACATTAGTATTTTTAGATGTCTGGATTCATTAGTTATATCAATTAAAAGATTTAAGTAATTAAACGTAATATAATCTTAAACTAAACGTAGTTATGTTTTTAGAAGTTGCCATTTGTAAAATATCACGAGGTTCACAATGATAAATAATTATTTTAAATAGAAATAACAGTAAATATAATTAACCAATTACATATTATACCTTACAATGAATAATTATTGCATACAATCTTAATAATTAACTATTTAATGATAGGAATTATTTTCGACATCAATGTTTTATTTGTATTGGCAATTATTTTATTGACAGTATTTGACAGATTAGGAAAATCACAGATTATCTATTGGGAAAATCTTTCCGAGTCTCTGTCTCACTCTCTGTTCAGTTCTTTGCTGTTGTTTTGGATTGTTGTTTGTAACTGCATCTGAGCAATTTAGCAAATTATCTGGCCATTTTTACGTTGAGTCGAGCTACTGCTCCTCCGTACTCTATCTGTTGATAGTTTTTTCGCGAAAGGACGCTTTATTAATTGTGCTGTGTGTGTACGTGCTTATAGTTAAAATGACGAGTTTGCAATGCATCAATTGCAACGTTCGCTTGTCCCGAATAAGAAGGCACGCTTTATCGGATGAGAGTGAAGATCTCGTCAATACTATTCGGCTGTGGACATATCCTAGAGATGTAAGTAGTTTCAAACATAACATTTTGCGTACGAGTGTGCCAGTTACGAAGTGATAACTTTTACGTGTTAAAAAGTAGTCCTTACCATTTAAACTACACGATATCATACTAAAATAATATGTGTGTACACACGGCTACACATCAAGCTATACAAAACCAGTATAATCTGATCGTTCATTGCGTGAAAAGATCTAGTAAAGTGAGGCCAAGATTAACTGGTTTTGTATAGCTTGATGTGTAGCCGTGTGTACAAAAACTAATCTATAGATTATTTGAAAAAATAACAAACACCATTGCGGTTGTTTATGTACTTAAATATTAACAGTTTGTCCTATTAAATGTACAAACACATAAGAGCTCATACGCCTTATTATAGACACAATTAAAAAGCCATTGTTATAAATCTCCTGGAGATTTATTAGCGGACGGGAGGCTAAGTGATCGTTTTGCATATATTGTTTACTTGCCTAACACTTGGTTGCCTAACACTGTTATAATAGTTATTACTCTGTTAGTATGACTGTTATAGTGTCATAGTCATATAAAGCAATGTTAAGCCGTACTCAAAATCACTTCTTTATTTCCAGATAACACCTGCTGACCATGTTTGCCATGCATGCTGGCAGCTAGCTAGTCATCCCCGTTCTTCTGAAAATATGCCGAGGAGACGCACAGGCCATCAAAGTGTTTGTGTTGTATGTGGACGATCCATACTACGAATCAGTCGACGCAGGATTTTGATTGAAGGTGCAAATGAAGACGAACAAGGAATGGCTAACACAGTTGCTACTTGGATCCAACCACGAGAGGTATAACAACACATACCTATTATAACTTTTATCAATTAGGTGTCTTGATTTGATGTATGATTGTGTTAAAACAATGTAAATTATTTCCCACTAATTCCATGCAGTTTTAAATGCAACCTTTTCTTTATTTATATTTTTTTTATTTCAGCTTCGTTCTGAGGATGAAGCTTGTGTGCCGTGTTGGCTAAGAGCTAGAAGAACTAGGGTTGTTTCACCAAATGAACATATTCAACCCATTGTACCTGATCATCTGGAGGGTGATCATTCTCATTTGATGTGTGCTGTATGTGGTCAGAGTCTATCCGACCCAACATCAGATCAAGAGTGGAATCCCGACAACACTGCTCGTTTGTTGGAGCACCAGCAGGTATATATATGAAATAATATATTTATAGTAATTAGCTTATAAAAATATGTCATGCAAAGGGCAATTTATATCTGTAAGGTGAAAACCAATCATTATGTCAAGAACTATTCTGTAGCTTGGTCATGTTGGGCGCAATTTATGTCTGTCAAACTTAGTGTTTAATTTGTGTTTCATCAATGTTATTTATTTACAGATGTCATCCATGAATGAAGTTTGTGGAGTTTGCTGGGGCCAAGCCCGAGATTTGAGCTTCTACGTTCCAGAAGGACCACAAGAAAGACCCCAACATATTGTGTTGCCCAATATAAGAAGAGCGGCTGAAACACCAAGACACTGCATTTTCCAAGAGTGCATGGAACCAGAGAGAAATGTTGTGCCTGAAGAAACCAGGCAGGATGTATTGGTTAGGTATCAATATTTTATACCAAGAGGAGCTCGTATTTGCTCCTTACATAGACAGGAAGCAAATTATGCAAACCTGTATACTGCTGAGTATAGCCTTAATAGCTTTACTTCTACCCACATAGAGGAGATCATTTTTATATTGATGGAAGGGTTAAATAACATCTCTTATGAGAATATTCAAAACTACCCCGATAACCAAGTACACTACTTTATAGGCATAAATAAACAACAACATCAACAAATATTAGATGTAACACCCAGGCTTAGGAATCTGCATCGGGGTAGTTTTGCCTTAACAGCCTTATTATGTAAATTAAGGACTGGGGATTCAGGGGACAGATTGTCTTGTCTATTTCAAGTTCCGAGAAGGACCCTAGAGACATTAATGTCTGTAGCAAGAAATATTTTGATAACTGATTATGTTCCACAATTTCTTGGTTTTTCTCATTTAAGAAGGGAGCAAGTGGCAGCAAGAAATTCATACATTGCCGATCACATTTTTGGTGAGCCTAATGCACCAGCTGATCAAAAACCTGCAATCACAATAGCTGATGCAACATATATATATACACAAAAAAGTAGTAATTACTTGTTCCAAAAGGAAACATATTCCCTTCATAAATATAGGAATTTATTAAAGCCATTTATCCTCTGTGCCTCTGATGGATATATTATAGATGTATGCGGACCATATAGTGCCACTACAAATGATGCCACCATAATGAATGATTTATTAAACAACACTGCATTTAATGATTTTTATAACGAAAACGATATTTTCATTGTAGATAGAGGTTTTCGTGACTGCATGGATAGTCTGCATCAGAAAGGATACATAGGTCATATGCCTGAAACCAGAGAAGACGGCCAATTACAGCTATCTACTCTTGATGCCAACCGTTCACGCTGTGTCACTATTAACAGGTGGGTAGTAGAAGCTGTGAATGGCCGTTTTAAGAGAGACTTCAAAATATTCCGCCATGAATATTTTAACCGGGGTTGTCGCCATTTAATGGCAGATTTTAAAATTGCAGCTGCTCTGCTGAATGCGTTTACTCCGCCATTCGCAGAAAATATACATGCAGAGCAGTTTGTGTCAATCATATTTGAGCGCCTGTTTTTAACGAACACTGTAGCTGGATTAGTTAGGTTACATAATTTAAACAGGCGCGGTTCCTGGTTTGTACCCATAGATGCGACAACCCTCTCCTTTCCGCGGCTATCCATGGAGGAATTAATATTATTTGCTTGTGGTATATACCAAATTCGCCAGGCTCGTTCATATGTGGGTGAGCATTTTCGGTTTCATGGAGTATATACGTTAGAGGTATCTCGAGAGAGAATACATGGCTTAGAGGGAATAAATCCAATGTTGCTTCGTGCTAAAATAAGGTCCCGCCATTCTTCTGCTAGAACTTATTTCGTTTTCATAGTTACAGAATCAAATATGAATGGTCGGGACGCAATCAAAAGTTATTGTTGTAATTGCATTGTAGGTTTAAGAACAGTGGGATGCTGCTCACACGTTATGAGCATTATTTGGTACCTTAGTTACGCTCGCCATGAAGGTATGACCCGACCTGCCCCTTTCTTAGATGAAGTCATATTAAGGATCAATTAGGTACCTAATATAAGAACAATAAAATAAATGTTAGATCCTACAAAAACGAAATTGTTTTATTTAACCACACTCAAAACTCCATCAGCACTTCATCATTTATCATCAAACTATTGCAGACCGCTGCTGGACGCAGGTCTTTCCTAAAGCACCCTACTGAATAGGTACAATATTCTCATGTCAATTTGCCAACTTAATGATAAAAGCACTACAAAGATAGCACCAGCTATCTAGAACATATTATTATTATTATCCTTTTTCACCAAAACAATGTTTATATGCCTACACGTAATAATTTTTAATATTTATTGGGACATAACCTCAAAAATAAAACTGGTTATAACTTTAAGGTCCCAACTTCTAAAAATCTATGAATTTTAAAAGGGCTTGCCTATTGTATTGACTACCAATTAAAACAAAAAGTATCCCAAAACACGACATTTTATTAGGTGTACGAAACTCCCATACAACCCTGCCGTTTGCCTTTGAAAGCTGTCGTACTTTTAGTTTGTGATAGCATTTTGAGTGAAACAACTTTTATTAGTTTGAAAAAAATGGACAAAAAAGAATTTCGTGTGTTAACAAAGCATTGCTTTCAGCAAAATCAACCATTGAGAAGTGGTTTGCTGAATAGAAACGAGGCGAAATGAGAACAGAGAACGATGCACGCAGTGGACGTCCCAAAGACGTTGTTACCAACGAAAACATCAAAAAATTCCACAAAATAATTTTCGATAACCGTAAAATGAAGTTGATTAAGACAGCTGAGACCCTAAGATATCAAAGGAACGTGTTGGTCATATCATGAATGAATATATGGGTATGCGAAAGCTCTGTGCAAAGTGGGTGCCACGAGAGCTCACAATCGACCAAAAACACACACACAAATCAATGAAAACGATGGCAAAATTGCTGGAATTACGCTTCGAAATTACTTCTGCATCCACCGTATTCTCCAGATCTGGCTCCCAACTACTTTTTCCTGTTCTCAGACCTTCAGAAAATGCTCGCTAGACAGTTGCGCCGATGAAGAGATAATCGCCAAAACTGAAGTCAATTTTGAAGCTAAAGACAAATCGTACTATAAAAATAGAATCGAAAAATTGTATGACCGCTTTAATCGTTGTATCGCCCTCGAAGGCAACTATATTGAAAAATAAAATGAAATTCTAACAAAAAAAATGATTTCTTCTATGCTAGCCTACGAACTTTTCAGCCCAACATAGTGGTGTTTATGAAAAAATAAATTAATGAATTCTGCAACTATACCTACCTTCCAAATCGGTTGATACGTCTCTGGATATTCCACTCTTAGGATAGTCTTGGTCGTTATAGTAGTCTAAGGAGAATGAAGATACTCTATATTGCAGAATAAAAATGACAACAACGTGTTTGAGAGTAAACATGTTTACGAACACTTGCAACACTTTGACGTGTAACGTTTAAGCCCAATCATTTATATTAGGTCCTACGGTACCTATTCATTAGCATTTCAAAAATGCATACACAATTAAAAATAAAATATATTTTCATTTTACGATTTCTAGACATATAGGTATCTGTCTGATAAGAAAAACACAACGCAGTAAATTGAAAATTAAAGGTATGTTACAAAGTAATTAACAAGAATAAGACGTAAATACAACGTGAAAAAATACATGTACCTTTCTGTATGTCTATCCGACCAATAAAGCGGCAGCGGCTCTACCATCGTCTTTTCTCGAAACAGTTCAGGCCATTTTCGACCTACTACCTATAACTTAGTGTTACTTACTTACAAGAAGCTTACATTTTCAGTAACCAATTAGGCATTGTATAAACACGGTATATTTCAAATTTCATTCAATTTATTTGATCTAGTAGTTTAAGAAGTATAACTAGTCAGAAGTCTGCACTTGGGGTCTGCCAACGAGCTATGGAGCGAAGTATACTGGGTGTCAAACTTACGGACCGCATCAGGAACACCATGCATACTTCGCTCCAAAACCCAACTGGCCAAGGCTGGCAATACAGCTGCTAGGTTGAAATGGAACTAGGCTGGTCACATCTGCCGCATGTTGGAGGAGTAATGGGCAAAAGTTCCCAGTCAGTGAATAACCAAAAAGCAGGAAACGACAACGCGGCAGACCCAGAAGGAAATGGTGGGATGAGCTGGACTCCTTCTCAAAGGATTGGCATATAATCGGATTAGATCGCGAAAAGTGGAAGGAGAGAAAGGAGGTCTTTGTCCTGCAGTGGTACAATACAGGCTTAAAATATATTAACTAGTCAAAGTTTCTTAATTTTTTCACTCACTGACAGACCGATCATCAAAACTCTAATGCACTTCTAGCAGACATAGAAGTTTCAAATTTAGAATACAATAATTTAGTGTTAAGTGTATAAATCAAGGAAAAATTAAAATATTTTGCAGTTTTCTAGATATACCAACTGCATAAGTTAAAGTTAATTTTCAGTGAATGAATTAAGATAATGAATTAAGATAATTAAAATAATGGAATAATAGGTGTAGATAAGTAAATCTATGAACAAAATATAAGTAAAAATCTTTTATATTTTATACCTATAGGTATGTACAAAAAGAAATGAGATAACACTGAAAACAAAACTTGTAAAAAAAAAGTAGTTAAAAAACTAAAAAACCCGACTGAAAAAACTAAAAAAAACATAAAAACAAGCACATTTTAAATCAAACAAAACTTGGAAGCAGGCGGGGTCCATTCTATTTTCATTTCATAATTTAATATTCAAATGAACCCCGCCTGCTTTCAAGTTTTGTTTGATTTAAAATGTGCTTGTTTTTTTGCCTTTCAGTTTTTTCAGTCGGGTTTTTTAGTATTTTAACTACTTTTTTTTATTTCCAACTTTTTAGTTCTTTCGTTGGTCGCGTAAAATTCTTCGCAGATGATTTAACTTTTGTGCATGTTTATAGGATTTGTCACTTTGAATTTATTTTGAACATAAAAGTGTCATACATTTTTGTATTTAAAACCCTTCATTTTGATATCCTACTCGATGGTACAGGTAAAAAAATTTTTTTTGAACTCCTCGATTTTGCCCCCAAAATCCGCAACTTTTCCTTGTTTTTTTTTTATTTTAATGTAGCCTATAACACTCGCGCCATCAAGACAAATCTAACGACGTATGTTTCATTCAAATCCCTTCTTCCGTTTAGGAGTTATGAGGAAACAAAGAAACAGACATACATACTTACATACATACACGTCAAACACATAACCCTCCTTTTGGGCTTCGCCGCAGTCGGGTAAAAAAGCCAAGTCGCTCTACGCAGTTCTTCTAATGGCCTGTTTAACATTGGCGAATGCGATGCGATGGCCAAGTCAATCTATTTATTTGAATAAATTAACTGACTTGGTATTACATGGATCTCACTACTTTTTACGGTAGAAGAACTGAGTTGCGCGACTTCGTTTTTTTACAAGTTTTGTTTTTAGTGTGTATTTTCTTTCCGAGAGTAGATGTATGTTATGTTCATACGATAGATGAAATGTGCCACATTAGTTGAGGATATATTCATATATCACGGAAAATTATCCCGAACGATATTTGCGACCTCTATACGGCCAATACCGCAGGCAAGAGTTAGTTTCAATATCAAAATCAAAATTCATTTAAGTATTCAAACTAGGCTGATAATCAGCACTTTTCGAAGGTCAAAATTTACTTTACTTTACTACAGTGAAACTTGGTCAAATGGGACCTGAATAAGTGAGAAATCTCTATAACTGGAACTCATACTGGGGTCCCATACATACATATAAAAGTAAAATTAAAACAGAAATGCCTTTGAAAACAACAGTCTAAAGTCATAGTCTGCATGACCCTTGAATAAAGGTTTGTAAGTCAAACGCGAATGCATAACTGCGGGCCTCGGTCATAGCACGTCATAGTACATCGCCGTTGCCCGTGTCAGGTGCAACCGACCTCGTATGGTCGCCATGCCGTCTGTTGTCTAGAGGACACGCGGTCAGGTCGACCATCAATTCACATTAGACGTCACTGAATTCGACACTGTAAACTACTAGCCGATAGAACGACGTTAGTTCAGAAATTGTTTGCAATTTCACAAGTGTGTTTAAAATTAATAGATATCGGCTTTTGTTTGATTAATTTTAAATCAATAGCATCTACGAGTAAACACGTCATTTTCCTGTGACGAGTAAAACTCGCTTTATTGAACCTGTTACTCGTAAGTCGTACCTATTCCAGCATATTATAGACTCTTCTTCGTATTCGACTCTACCTACCTTCTTCTTTGTTCCTAATGAACGGCATTATTACATAGAATGATATTATAATATTATTTGTATTATGTCAATACCAGTACATCTCTGCCAGTCCCTTCGTTAAACACATGCATGATGTTCTTTTATGTTTGATACATTATATGTTAATAAAATGATCACTACTGGAATCAATTGAATCCGATACTAACAAAGAATCATTCAGTACACAAATGAAGCAATAATGTTACATAGCAGATTAAAACATCTCATTGAGTGACTCTCGTTTCAATGAACGGCTGAGAACGGCGGGTTGTAGACTAAATATACAAGAAAGCACGTAAATACTTCCTCGTCTGGACTGCCTTCAGAAATCGAGACGCAGACAGTAAACACTACATTATAAGTACTTACTCAATACAAATTCTTTGAAGTGAACATTTACTAGTTTAATTCTTAATTACTGAATATTTTCGAATAGCTAAAAAACAATGAACATTTTTCTTTCATAAAGTGAATCATAAATAGAAAACAATTGGAGATCGTAAATAGGTCAATCGAACCATTTCATAATTAATTAAAAACATGCGAATATATTCAAATGTTTGTTGCTCAACACAGTAATTATACATCATACATTTCCATTATGTCAAGTGAATGTGTCTTCCACTGAGTTGTACTTACCAAATGAGGCTTGCAACATTTATTATTAAAGTTATACGATTCCATAATTTCCAATTTATACCATAGACAGTGTCAAAAAGAGAATACCTACGTATACTCTATGTTCGGGCTTGATCTCAGTGAAATGTAGTAATGACGATGATGATGCCATCTATCAGATGTCGGCCACACAGCGACTGCATGCGATGGCTTTCTAGGATGGTTGTCAAGAGCTTTGTTGTGCTGCTGTTTCGTGTGCTCTTAAGTGACTAGCATATCCAACTTTGGGCGAAAAACTACGAAATGTAGTACCTAGAATATGATTATTGGTACCTCTCGCTATAGTAACGGAATTTGGGCAGGTTCTACTTCTTCGCGGCTGCTACGCGACTTCAACGCCTACTGGCTACGCTAAATACGTTTAGCTCTAGCTAAGGCATTTTTGGGTTCGAATCATTATACCTAGGTACATATTTAAATATTGAATCGATATAAAATTTTGTTATTTAGTTTAAAAATGACGTTGGTCCTGTGAATTAGGATAGAAATCATGGAAAGTAACAATGTCATAGTTAAAAACATATTATTTTTACTTTTAAAAAAGGTAGGGAAATAACTTATCAAACGACGGTAATAATGTTATTTTTCTGACTCTTGGAAGGAGAGACTCGACTAGAATAAATTTTAAGCAGAATGGCCGTAAATTGAACAGTCGGCAGCAGAAGTATGGCTCAGAATGAAACGAGCCGATAGCCCCAGTGAGAATAAAGTAATAAATAACCTCCTTTCTGGCCCAGTCGGGTAAAAAGTTCTCATTACTTATCTAGGATAGAACTTTTTGGAATCATTTAGATAAAGGTCATTTGCAACATACCGAAATAATCTGCAAATAAATATTATATCGACGTACCTATCTACCCAGATAGAGCACCTGTCTACGTAATTGAAATGATACAAGAACTTAATACATAAAACAATATAACTTTTCAAATCAATACAATGTGACTAGACGTTGTTGCGTGTATTTAACACGACTTTCAGCTTCATTTATCGAGTGTCGAGACGAGAAAGGAAGGGGTCGCGAGGGTGGTAGGGGGTCGCGATGACGCCGCCGGGGGTCAGACGGCGGCGTTCAAGGTTAAGGCCGACCCCCCGCCTCCCCTCCAGCCGCACGCACGCCCTAATGATACTTATACACAACCCACTGACGCACCTGCACCCTGCACTCAACCCCCTGCGTGCGCTAAACTTAAATCCAAAGTGCTTTGCTGTGTCATCATCATTAATAACTTCAACTGTATCAGAAATAAATATTTTTTTTTAGGTATTTATAAAATGTATAAAACTAACCTGGCAGCAAGCTAAATTAGGACCAAAAGCTTCCCCAATAAACTCTTTTTAGCCGTCTATTCATTACATCAACGGCATACAATACCATTGCAAAAATGTATCCTGTTGAATCCCAAACAAGTTGACAGGTGACATCATGTCGCCTACTTGGAAGCCGTCACCGTTTCATTTACAGGTATAGTTGATAGCTATTCCTAGGACACAGTGCCTATTATCTATCTTCTATATATCTATATAAATAAAGAGAGAAGTCCTGACTGACTGACTGACTGACTGATTGACTGACTCATCAACGCCCAGCCCAAACCCTTGGACCTAGAAAGCTGAAATTTTGCACAGAGGTTCTCTTTATAATGTAGACAAGGAATAAGGAAGGATTTTTCGAAATTCAACCCCTAAGGGAGTTAAATAGGGGATGAAAGTTTGTATGGAAAATGGTCATTTTTACGCGGGCGAAGCCGCTGGCAAAAGCTAGTTATACCTATTAGCGTTAGCGCCATAATATTGTTCCTTGGCGTTACGTCCTGAATTGTTTTGTCATCGCCACTTGTTAGGAATGACAATAGATTTATAATACATTAATATTATTTTGCTATTTAGTTTGCATTGATATGTCTACGTGTGTTGGTTAAAATTTGGCTAACATTTGCATTAGATAGTTTAAAATGTAAAATAGAATCCATTGTTTACTGTAGAAGCCTGATGAAGCATCATTCTGTGGCCCGAGGTACTATTCAACTATGCTCATGTTGTAGAGAGAGACTTATACTTTAGTGAAGCTCTCTGCTCTCCACACCTTATTGTTCCTATTGGGTTTAAAACTGTTTCGAACAGCTTTAACAATTTTTTTTGATTAATTAGCATGATTAGGTACGACATAAATTGTGTAGTGTACATGTTTCGATTGTACATGGGATTCACTAAACATAAGCGTTCTCCTGGTACCTAGCTACAACGTGGGTAGTAAACCCTACTTCCAACGTGCTGACGGGGTAATCTTTGTATGAACTATTGTCGTAGAACTCCTGCTGAAAAGAAGTAGACTCTAAAAATAAGTACCTAATTCTTGCAGTGAAATTGCAAACAAACCAGGATGAAAAAGTATTAAAATGTGAAGGGCGGACAAAATGACGTAGAGTCGACGCGGCGACGGCTACGTTGGCATATTATCAATCTTCGATTTCGAAACGTTCAGTAATGTCGACTGCAACTGCTGTTCTCTCACTCTTACCTGTGGGCTCTCCTATTAGTGTGAGAAGGTATCATTATCGATTCCGTTGAGGATATAGGAAGGTATGCCGTGCCTACAGAGAGTGCACAAGTTTGCTCTGGCAGACTGTCCGACGTCGCAGACGAAATGCTATTAAATGACGTCACAGGCTACCTCGTGTAAGGGGACGCGGCGTAATGGCGCGCTGTCGCCCGGTGACGTCGAGCCCAGCGCCCTCTGTGCGCGGTGAGTGAGGTTAGGTGCGCTGCCAGTTGCCACCAAGCTCGTTATGTAAGCACGAATTCAATAACACATTCATTTATCGCTAATGTCTCTATTGTTTTACAACTCAATTACGACGTTTGTTACGCGTTTTAACTGTAAAGATTTTCCATAAAGAATAGTGAGGAAAATCTTTACCGTTTTCAATCGCATTTTCACATCAAAATTAAGTGGTGATAAATGTAGCCCATTTAGTTCTTTGTCAAACTCTTTTTTGCTATTTCAATTGTTTTGTGGTCGCAAAATACAGGAGTAAAGGAGTGCAACTAACGAAAAACGTCAAGATTTGTTCAAACTTATTGAATTATGAAAATTGTTGATGAGAAACTCAATAACCGGCGCAATCATGGCAGTTTTCGGTAAGGAGGAACTGTTCCATGATTTTAGAGAGTCATGAGTCAGTTGTGAACCGCCGCCGCCGCCGCACCGGTCGACGGATATGAGTCCTTCCTCCGCGCTATCGGCCGGCACTTTTGTTAAATTAAAATGGATGAGGTTTAAAGTGGAGCGGTCGTAACTAACGGTTGGCGCGGCGACGTCTGTGCACGATTGCGACAATCTGCCACGCGGACGCGGTAGGAAATAGGACGCGCCGCGCGCCGCTGCACCGCCCGGCTGCCGGCCACGACGCGTGGGGTCGCGCTCCCTCGCCTCGCCACTCAACCTGACTCCACACTAATAAGAACTAAGTAAGTATCTACAGCCAATATATACACTTGTGGTTCAGTTTGTCACTTCAAGTCGGTATTACCTAATCATAAGATTTAAAAATGTTACGTTCCTAAACAGAACATTGACCGCTAAACTAAACATAACATAACCCTCCTTTTGGCTTCACCATAGTTGCGTGAAAAGCTCCACTATAAGCAATGACCTCCTCCATATCCTTGCTCACTCTAAATAAGAGACTTATTTAACCTTTTATATTGGTTTTTGTATTTTAAATCCGACATGAGCTGCAGACACCAACCAAAAGCGACAATGCGGCTAGCGGTTGCGATTGACTGCAGTGCTGCCTGCTGTCGCCGTTGCTTCATTGCAAGCGCCTCAGTCACTCCAGAAAAAGAAAAGACATTAGACTGATTGTACGTGTGAACTCTGCGGTTCGCGACACCTTTGGCGCTGCGTGTCGCGGCCGTAGACTGAGTGCCGCAGCTACAGATAACAGACCCGACAGACCGCAGTATTGCCGCGCTCGGAATCAATTTCATAGAGATTCATAGACACAAGTACTACAAGTAGTGTCGCTTGCAGTTTGCGGTTGCAGTCTGCGGTTGCAGTCTGCGGTCTGCAGCCCGTCTCGGACTTGTACCTTTTTTATTTTGGAGGGTGGGAAATCATCAAATGACTCCTCCCGATCAGGGTAGAGCGGTAGGGAGTTTCAGAATTCTACTGACTAAAAACCATGTTCCTTCTTTGCCCTTTGTGCCGAGGCCGCGGTATCTCTTTTGAACAACCCCGACGGGGTTACGGTGACCTTTAAAGAAAATCTACAACAAGGAAGACGTCGTGTATCGTAAAAAAGAAAACAGAATAAAGTTATAGATACTGCGGGATGAAAAGTCCTGAATTCCGGACCCAATTCGGTTGACCGAATTTCCAAATACCGGAGAACCATAGTACAGTAACTATATGCCACACCCTGTCAAATACCTTACCTACCACCGAATAGTGTAGGTAACACTATTCGAATAATATACAACTTTCATTTTCTACACTAGTACCTACTCGTTTTGATGAGCCAGCAATATTGTTACCAACATAGCATTACCATATTTTGCGCTAAAATACCTATTAGCAGCTTGGTGCGTTGCAAAAGTAACCTAAGTATATGACAGAAATATTTAAGATAAAACATTAGATGTTAATTAATCATAGATTAACGTTTCCTGATTTCCCTATTCTAGGTATTATTTATAGTCCCCACCAGTTAGGTCGCGACTCGCGATGTCACGCATGAAATTAGATAGAGTTAAATAGCATTACTTACACAGCATACATAAAATAGATAGCATAATTTAAAGGTAGGTACGCTAATACGCTTCAAAAAGACAAATAAAAAACAGTCGTAAAATTCCAAATAGAAAAAATGTGGTACTAACAATACCACTTACAATTTAATGAAAGTAAAACACGTGTAACGAACAATAGTTTAAATCGGCACGCACCTAGCCAGACACTAAACACTTCAGAACATTAAAGCGAGTTATCAATTACGGTTGTCTGGCACAACAGCCAGATTATCAGGTCAGTTTTTACGCTTGTTTTCGCCAAAAACGGATTGTAAGCACTATGATTGAAATTAGTAAATTGGTTTGGCTACTACAAACATAGATTTATAGCCAAAACATTAGTCTGAAAGTAATTAACAGCTTATCAGATGTGGAACATCGGCATTTGGTGCAAACTTTTCACCCTTCCTAGCTCAAACCAATTTTCGCAAAGCTCAAGAACTGCATTCTATTGTCCTATTAGATAAAGAACATTCTTGGAGTAGGTACTAGTAAATTATGCAGCGTCCAATGTTGCAACAGACCAATAAAAAGAAATCGTTTGAATTGAGAACATGGAACATCGATATGATATACGCACAAAGTACATAATAAAGCAATTCAAATGATCAAATATGTATATCAAAGCAATTGTATAGCAAAAGCATAATCTTCAAGTCTTGAAAATAGGCGTCTAGGTATATAAATTTACATAATGCAATTCGTCTAGACTAGACGAAGTGCGCTCGCCGGGCGCGTGCCGAAAGGAGACCGTCTAGAGGTGAACCGAGTCGTAATGCAAGTGCACTTAATGAGAGAACGCAGCGACGACCTACCACCGCCGTCTACTTAGCTCTTTTACACACGCACCAATGTCACGAGCCTATTACAATCATCTAATAACTAGATACGATTTCAAATGTTTACTTTTACAAAGTTACGTTATGTCTGCGGTATGTTAATATTGTTTCTGTTATTTGTCTGTGCTCTCGACAGATAACGGATATCTTGTAATCTCTTAAACACAGGTAGTCAGACTCGTTAATTAAGAACACGAGACAAGTAATCAAGTCCTAAAGTTGAATGACAATTTCACAAAAACAAACATTTGTTTAAATTGCCTGTCGCTTCAATTAATGCCGACTAATCAGCGATTAACCCAGTTGCCAATTAAACTAGGTTTACCTGCACTTGTCAGTTCCTCAGCCACTGCTATTGTAAACAAACTCTAAGATAATATATGAGAGTATAATGGCGTTGGTGAAGATGAGGTTTTGTTTAGCAGTGCAGCTGTGCAGGTGAAAAGCTTTACAATCTGCATTAATATCGGGCTGTTTATTAGCCCTGGCTGTGTACAGCAATATCCGTCAATGTACCTCTTTGTATTTTTAGCTTTATATTAGGTGACGTCAAGTCGGTGGCGATAGCTGTTTGTCTAGTCTAGACAGAGCAGGCGGAGTGGCGGAGAGCACACGATTCACGAAGCGTGCCGAGCGTCTGGAGGTGAAGCGAAGGCCTCTCCATTGCCTTTTACGACTAAATGCATTCTGGACCGTCTGGCCGCCTAGATCCTAGACGACTGACAATTCAACAATGTTATATTTGCCATTCGTACTTATCGGTGTCAGTTTTTATCTACGTAAAATTGCACGACTCTATTTTTTCATCTTCTTTATAAAAAAGTACCTACGTCGTGTCAATCTTTGCAGTTGAAAAAATAATCAAACAGTAACCGCCTTATTACAAAACGTAGTTAAACCTGGTTTAACTTAGACTTGGTTTATCTCGCATGACGTCTCACTTCAATAATATTCAAAAGAAAGTGACAGCATGCGAGATAAACCAAGTCTAAGTTAAACCAGGTTTAACTACCTTTTGTAATAAGGCGGTAAATGTTTGTTTTTTTTAACACACAATGAAGAAATAACCAAAACTGTATGAAATAAAACTTAGTAATTGAGAAGTTTGTAAATGAAAATCCTTGCAGGTTTTCAATTATAAACCTTCACAGTTAATACGACAAACCCGCTCATTAAGCAGTTCCCTGTCTGATAACTTGAAGCGAGGCATCGTTTAAGTTAATCGAAGGCTTAAGGGCAATTAGCGAGCACCGTACACACTCGTGCAACAGACGGACGGTAATATTAATTAGTGGCGTGTACGGAGTATAGAGGGCGCGGGCGGCGCGGCCAGCGTCTAGACAGCCTACGCCCGCCTCCCACGCCGCCGTGCACCACGAACGCACCCCTTTGTCACAGACTTCAGTTAGCGTACCTATACTCGAACCTAACTCAAATATTTAGCTTTGTTTAAAGCATGACGGCGCATGCTTTGTTGTTAAGATGCAAATTGGCTTATTGTGACGTGTTTTTTCTTGACGTCCTTAGTGCACATGACTAATCATGACAATAGCTTGTATCAAGAAGCATGCAAGAATTTGATAAAGAATTATTCGAGAACAAAGAGAAATACTCAGTTCCCAGAGAGTTTAAAGTTACTACATTTACCAGACCCAGTAACAGTTTCCAGGCAGCTACTGAATTTTTGATGTGTGTGTTAGGGCTGCGGGTTGTTCGAAAGAAATAACCCGGCCTCGACACAAAGGGCTTAGAAGAAACATGGGTGGTTTTTAGTCAGTAGAAGTCTGACACTGAGTACCGCTTTAACCAGAGCGGGAGGAGTCATTGATGATTTCCCACCCTCCAATAAAAGGGTGCGTTTTACTAGTAACATTATTGAATAACCGTAATCCCTATCTATGACTGCGACTCTTTCCTAACACGAAAATGTAAAAGTAATAGGAATTAAGAGCGGGTTTTTATGAGAACCTTAAAAATCAGAACTTAAGGTTCAGTAATAAAAGAGCTGTCGAATGTTGAATCTAAAATAGAAATTTTAAATCAGAAGATAATATTAAGACATCCGAATTCAATTTACAATTTCCAAGCAAAAATGCATAGTTCAATCGCCAGACAAAGTAACTGTATCATAGCACACCAAGTCCATAAAAGTTTCTGCATTTAGCAACAAAAACAAATTAGCCTAGACTCTCGCTATAAAAACTGAATGCAAATGCAAACATGTTCGAGCAACTTAACGTTTATGACTGACAATGTATGACTCATCGTAAGTGTATCATTCGACGTCTAAAATGATTAATATTATTATCTTTTAACCTTGCTCGAGATACCAGTAATTTGGTATTTGTCAGATCTAATAGATAGGCTACGTCGTTGGTCTAGAGGTCGCAAGCGTGACTGCTGGGATCGAATCCCTGGTTGAGCAAAGTGTTATTGGGTTTTTCCATCAAGAATCTCTCAGTAGCAGTCTCGGAGTCTTGATTTGTGCCCGGTTAATGCAATAGGCTCGTACTCTATTCATCAATCATTAACAGCCTATTACTGTACCCACTGCAGGGACACATGCCTCCTCTCTTTGAGAGGGAGTGGGCTATAATCCACCACGCGGGCCCAGTGCGGATTGATAGATGTCACATGTCTTCGAATTTTTTGGTTCTAAGACATGCCGGTTTCCTCACGATGTTTTCCTTCACCGTTTTTGAGAGCAGCGGTGATGAAATAAATTACACAAAGTAATGTGCCTGCCGGGGTTCAAACCAACAACCTACTGTTCGTTATTCGGGGCCGCCACCACTGGGCCACCAATGCTCTCTATTGGGTCTCTAATGGGTAAATCTCTGCCTAGCCCGTTGAGAACTACGGGTGTGTTTTATGTTAGATTAACCATGCTCGAAATACTACTAATTTGATATTTCTCAGATCTCATAGATAGACATGTTCCATTGAAATAAATATACCAAATCCCAAATTTTTGAACAAAATGAATAAACATGAATAGTGAATGATCAGTACATATTAGTATTCAGAGGTATCAGTGAATTGCGTGCAGTTACTATAGAGGGTATGTTTGTATTGGCTGGAGCGCGGCGTCTAGACGCGGGGGCGGACGTGCGCAGAGGTTACAGAGGTACGCGCCACGAGCCCTTTCCTCCGCGACCCTTTACAGTCACTGCTGTTGTACGCGGAATTAGGTCACACACACAAACCTACATTTCTACCAGACTCATCGTAAGATTTTGCGAAAATGTAAAGCAGTTTTCGTGGACGCTTTCTTAATCTTGATGAATTCTTCTGGAAAATCTGCTGTTATTTATGTTAATCTCAACTCAATGTATATAGGCACAATAAATGTTATTTATAAACATAAATGCAGAACGATAATAAAATAACAATAAATCGGGTGAGTAAAGATAAGTAGTACCTACAATGAACAGACATCGTCTGACACGTCCGGAGTCTGACCCGACAGCCGCTCAGACGGTTGTTTCCGCTTACGATTTTATTGACTTTTAAAATAAAACCTGAATGAATGCTATTGCTTATAGGTCACTCCCATTGACTTGTTCTTGATTTCAGTGCTATAAAACTGTCATATAAAGGAATGGATTTTATCAGTTGGTCCATTCGAGCGTATTGGACGCAATGCCCCGGTTAAACCCCCATAATGTTCATGCGCACAATCATGAAACGATAGCTCCATGTGTATTGTGTATTCTTAAAACCAAAATAAGTACAAACTTACAAAGTGGTGTAACTGTAGTTTTGATGCTACTAACATCTAACTTACTAATGCGTATAATATTATTGTAGGTAAGTAATTTAATATCCATAAAGATCAAGTCATGAACTCATGATTAACAAATTATTATTTATAGACTGAACTTAACCTGTTTTGTCTATCAAGAATTATTGTGCAAAATATACATAGGTAAGTGTGTATCATACATGAGAGACGCTCACTGAAAAATATGTGCAGACTTGTAGCACGTATCTGAAGTGTGTGTATACGTGTACTTATAGGTCTAATATGTGTTACTAATAGTGTCTAGACTTCGTTTAACACGAGCTTCATTCTGTAGATATTAACACAGCTATGTATACATAGTGTTAACTTTGCCAGAAGGTCGCTCAGGTCAGGCCGCAAAATCTGTTTCCAAACCAATTCAATATAATATAATATTCTGTGAAATTAGAGCCATTCTCGTTATAATTAGCCTGTGTATCGATACAAGGTATTTACTAATTCCTATACATTGAGGATTTATCGAAAATCAAATTGGTTCGAGTTTCCTATTTTCTACATAACGTAACATGGTGTACGTACGTATATTGCTTATACAGTTCCCACTGCTGGGAGTGCTGGGAGTCTGGGACACGGCTTATCTCTGTCAAGAATGGACCATAATCCGCCGCGTGGGCCCATTGCGGATTACGGGATGAACACGTCATGCGTCATCTGGGTTCGAATCCGTGGCACGTAAGTCGGAGACGTTACCATTGAGCCACCACACTGCTGTCTACTGCTGTAGTTACGAAAACAAAGCTGTGACGGACGATTCTTAGCATTCTGTGAATTCATCGAGTGAATTCCATACAATTTTATCAAATCAGTACCTACTTGTTTAGGCATAAATGTCAAGTCTAACACTTTGATTTGGGTCCAAGGAGTAAGTAGGCACTTGTTTGTTAAGTACAGTGAATTTGAATACTCCACGGTGGAGTAAACAGATTCGTCATGAGTATAGTCATCATATTGTATGAACTGTTTACATGAACTGAAAACCAAAAAAAAAACAAGCATATTTTAAATGAAACAAAACTTGGAAGCAGGTTTGAATGTATAATCATGAAAATAGAATGGACCCCGCCTACTTACTGCGCTTCCAAGTTTTGTTTAATTTGAAATATGCTTATTTTTTTATTTTTTATTTTTAAGTCGGGTTTTTTAGACTTCTAACTATTTTTTTATTTCCAACTTTTTTGTTAGACACGTTAAATACTTCGCAGACGATTTAACTTCAAGTAAACCTTCTAGATTGCCCGAGCGAGCATACATACATAGACTCACGCCTTGTCCCATGGGGGTAGGCTGAAACTACAGAACACCAACTGCTATGATTCTTACATACCTACTCCATACACCTCATCCACATCCACAATAGTACATTCTACCACATATTTCACAAAAGCTTCAATTCGATTTCGATTCGGAAGCCTATCTCGCTCACTTTTGAAGCGTTTGTGAATACGGGCTGGTTATAACAAGGTTATAACGCATATATTTCCCAGATAGTGACTGCCTTATATGAGTCATAACTGATTGGTCTAGTGGTCGCAAGCGTGACTGATGATTCCTGATGGCAAAACCCAATCAGACTTCACCCAACCCTTTTTAGTTTGTGGGTGAGAAATCATCAAATGACTGATCCTCCCGCTCTGGGCAGAGCGGAAAGGAGTGTCAGACTTTTACTAACGTTTAGTCAGTCACCCACCAGCACCACCCATGTTCCTTCTTAGCCCTTTGTGCTCCGGGGCCGCTGTATCTCTTTCAAACAACCCGCAGCCCCGGTAGAGCCGCAGCCGGAAATCAAACCTTACACATACACAATCATTAGAGTATTATTATCATTACAAGGCTCTCAAAAATGAGAAAACATTACATTGATTCGAACCTCAAAATAAATCTTTTGCATTTACAGTCCAATTCTTTGAACCAGACAGGTATTACATGAACTACCTAGTTCAATATTATGAAGAGAAAAGATTATAATATTTGTGACTGATAATAACGTAAAGTCTTTGAGAGCGGACGATAACGTTATCATTGCGAGTGTCTAGACTTTATGAAGTACCTACATATCTACTTACTACTTACTATACGCAACAAGTTTACGGCATTTACTACATAACTATGACACCTACTCTCTCTACATGTATAGGTCTTCGGCCTATGCTTACTAATGTAAAGGAAGTTATTCTATGTTCTTATCTTAATGTCGACCGAGGTAACCTTTGTCTTATTCAGCTTGAGTCAAATTGGTTGGTTTTCATAAAGCAACCTTTACAACAATTTTGAAGAAAAATCATTATTTCCGCCGTTCGGAGATAGAAGGAACCACAAGAGATCTGACTATGACAAGTAAACCTTTCCATCTATAACCCATTCCCGTTTAAACAATGATTTTCAGTGTGAAAATCTTGGCGTCAGTCTTTATACACGTACCTACAGCAGACAAAACATAAAACGTAAATTGTAAACAATAATGCACTGTGCCTTAGACATTGTTTACTTTTCTGAAGCAAAACACTGTGAATAAAGTAAGTCTATCGCAGTATATACTGTCTGCCCTTCCGTCGCCCTTTGTCTGCCTTTCTAGGCTATCACGATAGTCTGGTATACGCACACTTACACACCGCTACATGGACCTTTTAAGCCCACAGACACACTGAACTAAATTGTACTTTAAACACAATTGCGAATCCATACTAATGATAAGGTTACTTAATATGGATAACAATACGTCATGTACACGACATTATCTATAATTATATGTTTATTTCATTTATTCTGAAAAATACATGTTTTGCATGCTTATAAAATGTATGATAAATGAAGGGCAAGTTTCTGTAAAAAAACTGTGGACAACGGTGGAGATACTGGGTCAATAGGTGAGATTTAGGTACCCTATTAAGTAGAGTTTAGTAGAGCAATTTGTTAAAAAGCGTGCCATTTCGTAGGACCTGGGTAACTGAATGAATAGAAAACTGTAGTGCAAAAACATAAACACAATACGTATTACCAAGTACGAATTCCACCGCAAATAGAACCCACACATCGGTTTCCCAATTTTAATAAATGAAAGGTAGAAAGGAAAGGACGTTTAAATTAAAGTCGAACCAGTATAACAATAAGGTTACTGAGCGTTAGTTTAGGGCGGCGCGTAGGTCACGTCTTTTGACCTTTCAGAATAGAGCCAGCTTTTCCATTCGCGTAAATGCCGTAGGTAAATAAAAGTAATATGCTTGAGAAAGTTTATAGGCTGTCTGGTCTAGACGTCCCGCCGAACCTCGTCTCGCTTGACACAACACCGAACACATCGCTAGCAAAACTTTGAATTTGTAATTGACGTCGCTCTTGCGAAATAAAGCGAAGGAGATAGCCCTACAGAAGGGCCAATTTAATAGGCCACATTTGACATCTGTCAGTTTTAGCTTCATAAGTTCTTAGTGAGATGACCTGCCTAAAAACATTGAGTGAATGAATCGATACGAACTTCAAACAAATAAGTGAATTGATTAGGTACAGTTATTATGAAAAAGTACATATAGGTACTTTTTTATATATATAAATATTAGCAGTCGAATCGTTGTCCCATTATTATTGTCTATCATAAATTTAAAGAAAAAAATTAAGACAAGTACATTATTTAACAAAAAAATGTATTTATTCAGTTGAACTATCAGAGCTGTAACTGTACCTATTGAGCTATTGCCATCTTCATCACAATTGTCAGCACCCAGAGGTATCATTAAATCATTTTAACCGACTTCCAAAAAGGAGGAGGTTCTCAATTCGTCAAAATGTTAACTTCGAAAAAATAAATAAAATTTTATGGCTGCCGTTACTAGATTACGTTGTTGAATTCTGATGAAGTGTCAATGTGACCTATCAGATTGGCCCTAGTTTACTTACAGTTTAATTACTGTGGAATGTAGATTAGATTTTAGTACGGGCTTCACATACGAATTTCATTGCTCGCCTTGAGCAATGAAATTCCAGCAAAATAATTCATTTTGTTGGAACATAGGAGAATGTGCGTTACAGACATTTAAACTCACATACACAAATACCCAGAATCGAAAAAACTATCTGTAGGCCATACAAATATCTGTGTCCTGCGGGGATCGAACCCGCGACATGTAGCGCAGCCGTCAACTGCTTGAGCCACTGCGCTAACCGTGTCGTCTTTGTTACTATTTACAATCAAAGGATATTAGTATGTTAAACGTAATAATGTATACGCTATAAAGCAGTTTATGGTATCGTTAGATATGCCTCAATTTTGATGATGCATAGGATGATTTTTTATTTCGAAGTGGACTGCTCTTGACCTCAATCACGCCTGATGGAAAGCAATGGGATGAGGTCTAGATAGAACGAGCGTGCTCAAAACATGTTTGTAATGAAAATGTGTCAGAAAAGAGGACATTTAATTAAAAAACTTTGCCCCACACTAAGAATTTCTCCTGTATCGTGGGTGCGTTCACAGACATTTAAACTCACATACAAAAATACCCAGACCCGAAACAACTACCTGTAGGCCATACAAATATTTGTTTCGTGCGGGGATCGAACCCGCGACACGCAGCGCAGCCGTCAACTGCTTGAGCCACTGCGCTAACCGTGTCGTCTTTGTTACTATTTACAATCAAAGGATACCTACCAATTCGCTGAAAATTAACCAGTCTTTGTAAATTAACAAAGTAATAACTTAATATTATATTGTTGTAAAATGTCATTAACACGGAGACTAACCTAACCTAATTAGAAAGTCCACAAAACACGGGAAAGTTATCCAACTCGTGGAAAGTCAGATGTTTTCATTGTTTGTTCATTTCGTTATTTACTCTACCTACTAGGTACTTGAAAGGATTTACTTTTCAAGTGGCTTTTCACATTCATTTGTTTGTGGAACTCGGTAGCTACCTTAAGTACCTACCTACTAAAACCAAGTTGCTTCTTTCGAGAAACCATAAAATATTTCATTTTCAACAAACATTGGATGTGGTATTTCCCCTTCTTAGTTAAAGGTGTTGTGTATGGATATTATAAATGTATGTGAGGGTACACTTAAGTATTATATTTAAAATAAACGTCAGTCTGCTTTGGACCTCGGTGTTTCATTGTCACGAACACAACATTGGCGACGAGAGAAACGGTTATAATCTGTAATTGTACGCGTGTCATAAACTTACAATATGACTATCGGAAAAGTGGAAAATTTTAACATCGGTACACAAAATTGGGACACTTACGTTCGTCGGGTTAAACAGTTCATGGCGTTGAACGCAATAAAAAGTGAGTTGCACGTGGCCACGTTAGTTACTATAGTGGGTGCGGACTGTTACGATTTAATGTGCGATTTGTGTTCCCCGGTACAACCGGAGTCTAAGACGTTCGATGAACTGGTAAAACTGGTTAAGGAACACTTGGAACCCGAGAGGTCAGAAATAGCAGAAAGGCACATATTCAGACAGAGGAAGCAGCAACAGGGTGAAAGCATTCGTTCTTACTTGCAAAGTTTGAAACATTTGGCAAAAACCTGTAATTTCGGAGAGAAGTTGGAAGAAAATTTACGCGATCAGTTCGTGTCGGCCCTATACAGTGAGGAGATGCGATCTAGGCTGTTTTCTGAGAAGAATATCGATTACAAGCGGGCTGTCGAGTTGGCGCTGGCTCTGGAGGCGGCGGAGCGGCATGCGAGTGAGGCGTGCGCGACCGCAGGGCCAGCGGCCGCGAGCCCCGGTACCGCCGCAAGCGACGGCCTGCACCGCGTCGCCGGCAGCAGGCGAGCGCGCGCCGCGGGAGCCGCGCCGGCTGCGTCCGCCGCGCCGCCGCCGGCCGCGCCGCCAGCTGAGCCTCGCCGCAAGTGCACTCGTTGTGGCAAGCCCGGTCACGGGGAGGGCAGGTGTCGTTATAAGCATTATACGTGTGATAAGTGTGGTGTTAAAGGACATCTAAAATCCGTGTGCATTCGGGGTGAAGTTGAAACCAGTGGTAATTCGGGTAAGAAGACAAACAAAGGTCAGTTTTATCTTGATTCTACGTCTGATTCAGATAACGATAGTAACTTCTATAATTTAAGCCGTATAAACAATAATAATAGTTATGATTGTGAGTTTGATAGCGACCGTCCCTATTACGTAAAATTGAGTGTTGAAAACGCATTAGTTAAATTTGAAATTGATACTGGCAGTAAGATTTCAGCGATATCTCAAGGATTTTATGATAAAATGTTTTCTAAGGTACCCATTATTAAAAGAATTTTAACATTTAAATCTTATACTGGGGACATCATTCAAACTCTCGGATATATAATGGTGTCGGTTTCATATGACGGAAAAAAAGCTGTTTTAAAATTGTACATTATTAAAAATGGTGGTCCTCCACTAATGGGGCGCACCTGGATTAAACAGTTGGATTTATTAAGATTTAATGCAAGTAGCAATCACCATTATATACTCGACGAAAATTTAATGGCAAAAAATCTTAAGGATGAGTTTCCTGAAGTTTTCGCAGAAGGACTCGGCACATTCAAGTCACAAATAAGACTTAATTTAAAAGATGAAACCCCTATTTTTGTAAAAGCCAGGCCGTTGCCGCTGGCGCTGCGCGAGCGTGTTGAGCGGGAACTTGATCGGTTACAGCGGGAAGGCGTCATTTACAAAGTTGATAGGTCTGATTATGGTACTCCAATTGTGCCAGTCGTGAAAACTAATGGCGATATTCGCATTTGCGGAGACTATAAAGTAACGATTAATCCACGATTGAAGGACTTTCACTACCCGCTGCCACGGATCGAGGAACTATTCGCAACGTTAGGAGGCGGGGAATTATATAGTAAGATCGATTTATCAAATGCTTTCCAACAGTGTTTGTTGGACGAATCTTCAAGGCCGATGACAGCGATAACGACTCATGTCGGTACATTTGTATATAACCGGGTACCATTTGGTATTAAGTGCATACCCGAGAACTTTCAGAAAGTTATGGAAGAGACGCTAACTGGTTTACCATTTACAACTGTTTTTGCTGATGATATCTGCGTTAGTGGAACTAATAGGTCCACACACATGACTAATTTAAGAGCAGTATTGCAAAGACTGAAACAAAATGGTCTCAGAATAAATTATGCAAAGTGTCAATTTTTTAAAGAATCTGTTACTTATTTAGGGTACAGAATTGATAAGCATGGCTTACACACAGACGAGAAAAAAATTAAAGCTATTGTAGCTGCCCCAGCTCCTAATAATATCACACAGTTGAGGAGTTTTCTAGGCCTTGTCAATTTCTATTCAAAGTTTTGCAAAAACATGAGTGACGTATTAAAGCCACTGTATGACTTGTTAAAAAGTGATATTACCTGGAACTGGAGCGAAGACTGTAAACAAGCTTTTAGTCGCATTAAGAAAGTCTTGAGCAGCTCTCCGGTACTCGCGCATTATAATCCTTCTTTACAGCTGATATTGGCTGTCGATAGTAGTCCATATGGTTTAGGGGCAGTATTATTGCAACGTTACGGTGATGGTAGTGAACGACTTATTTGTTGCGCGTCACGGACGCTTAATGCTGCTGAAACGAACTATTCTCAGTTAGATAAGGAAGCGTTGGCTATCGTTTTTGGGGTCACTAAGCACCACCAGTATTTATATGGGAGGCATTTTATTTTAAGAAGTGATCATCGCGCGCTCAGTTATATACTTGGTGAGAATAAGGGCATACCTGTTACGGCAGCTAGCAGAATTCAACGATATGCTGTTAAACTAGCCGCGTACGATTTTAAAATAGAATTTATTAGATCCGAGCAAAATAGTGTGGCTGATGCTTTGTCTCGTCTCCCTCTAAGTTCGACTAAAGATCGAATTAGGGTGGATGACGAAGGATATAGTTATTTAAATTTTGTACAGGAATACTTTCCACTGAGCTTTAAAGAAATCAAGTCCGAAATGGCTAAAGACCATCTTCTGAGCAAAATAATTGGCTATGTAATGTTCGGTTGGCCACATAAAGCTAGTAGTGATGAGGAAAAACCCTATTTCAACAGAAAAGATACATTGCATGTTGATCACGGATGTTTAATTTGGGGCTATAGGATAGTAATACCTAAGTCATTGCGTGAGACTATACTTAAAGAAGTGCACGATGGTCACCCTGGCATAGTTAAGATGAAACAGATCGCCCGTAACTATGTGTGGTGGGAGACGTTAGACGAAGATATTGAGCACATTTGTAGTAAATGTGCTGCGTGTGTGTCACAGCGAGCTCAGCCGGCCCCGGCACCACTGCACTCGTGGCCGTGGCCCGAGGAACCTTGGTCGCGTATTAATGTAGATTTTCTTGGCCCGTTACATAATCGTTACTATTTAATCATAGTGGACGCTCACTCAAAATGGATCGAGGTGGAGCGAGTAAGCACCACCTCCGCGTCTGCTGTTATTGATTGTTTTAGGCGCATATTCGCTCGATTCGGCATTCCAAAAAGGTTAGTTAGTGACAACGGACCTCCGTTCTCATCGGTCGAACTCGCAACGTACTTAAAACGCAATGGAGTAAAACATTTACCAGTAGCTCCTTATCACCCATCTAGCAACGGTGCTGCCGAAAATGCGGTACGCACTATTAAACGTGTTTTAAAAAAGGCGGCAATCGAGAATGTTGACGATAATACAGCTTTAAGTAAAATTTTTATTTATGTACCGTAATACGGAACACGGTACTACGGGGCGCGAGCCGGCCGTGGCTATGTTGGGGCGTCGTCTGCGAGGTCGATTAGATTTGCTGCGGCCAGACACGGCAGAGGTGGTGCGCGGCGCACAGATAGCACAGGAGCAGCGCGCGGCCGCCACGGGCCCGTCACTACGCCAGGCCATGACAGGGGACGCAGTCATCATGCGTGATTATTCTAAGCACAGGCAAAAATGGGCGGAAGGTGTAGTAGTACGTCGGTCCGGACCGGTTACTTACGCTGTAAAAGCGAATGATGGGCGCGTGCATAAGCGTCATATTGACCAGTTGCTGACAAAAAATAGGAAATCTAGGTTTTCGATTGGGGGTCCAACTCATGAGCAAGCGATTGAGACAAACACACCCGATGCGTGCGCAATAGAAACGTTGAATGAATCCGCGACAGATTCTGCGACAAATAAGGAGGAATTTCCGGGTGATGCAGGTGGGTCTATAGTAAATTCAAACAATAGTCGTACGCCGCCAACACCGCGAAATGATAATAATAGCCGTTTGCGTCGGAGGGCCGCTATAGACTGTGCAAACAAATTGAAGAAATGTGTTGAATAAAGTTGATTTGTATACAAAAAGATAAAGTATTTACGTAGACGTGTATCTACTTATAACTTAACATTTTAAGTACCTAGTTCTGTCTTTGATCATAATTTAAGTACCTGTAAATCTAAGAAAGATGCCTACATGTCTCTGTGAGGTGTGATGTGTACTTTACGTTATCTAACCAGCTAAACAATGTTCTTGTTTATCTATACTCAGTTAAATGAATGATTAAGCATGTTGATTAACTTAAGTTTGGTTGTTGAAGTCTGTACCTAGTAAGATATTTGTTATATATTAAGATATTAAGGGGGGACAGTGTTGTGTATGGATATTATAAATGTATGTGAGGGTACACTTAAGTATTATATTTAAAATAAACGTCAGTCTGCTTTGGACCTCGGTGTTTCATTGTCACGAACACAACAAAAGGCACGAAAACCGGTTGCTATACAGGGTGCAAGGAAGAGCCCTCCGCAGATTGATGGGGTGAATTCCGTAAATCATACTAAAATTATCGGTACAAAAATGGTGTTTCAGGATAGTAAAGTTATAGGTCCAATAATATTAATGTATCGTTACCGGGGTAAAAATAACGTAGCGAACGGCAAGTGCGACGACGAGTTCAACGAACTCTGTAGCTAGGCAGGAAGTCAAGTAGGTACCTAACAGCTTGATTTCACGCGTCCTTCGTTGTTGTTTTTTTATTTTATTTTAACCGTACTATTTACTTATATGGAGTGTTAAAAGTGTAGAGAATGTAAAAAACGGTAAAAAAAACCGGAAAATTCCACTGGAATATGATTCAGAATAAGGAGCTGAATGCACCCTGTCCGTTTGCGGAGGGGTACCCCTTACAGCCTGTAGGTAGGTAGGTACCAACAGTTACTAGCTTCTGCCTAACTACCGACAAACGTCAAAGTTCAAAACTGTTACCTAACTGACTAATCTCTTTGATTGCATGACATCAACGGATTGAATAAACTTCCTTCACCGTGACTTTTGATTGTTAAATAGGTAGTTATTAATAATTCGTTTTTATTGCTTGATCGATTCCATTCATCACCCGAGCAACATTATGCTTAAGGAACCGAAGGGTCGGAAGTTTTATCTAGTAGTTTCGAATACTTGCAAGAATACAGTTTAGTTCTTATACAACGCGCAACGGCTGGTAGTTGAGCTCAGAAAATAATTTAAAATGGAGGGCGCATCAGCACCTGCTCCAGCTAATATAGGCGGTCGCCGGGAGCCTTCGACTGATCCTGTCAAAGCTCAGGGAATATTGTGAGTGTTCCTTTGTTTTTCTAAACACCGCTAGTGACTGCTTGGAGTAAAATTAACTTGGAGTTCTATCGGGATCTTCATTGAGACGTTTAACTTTCGATTTTTGTGGAGCGAAAAATTAATAATAATAATAATATTCCACAACTATCACACAACGCCATCTAGTCCCAAGCTAAGCAGAGCTTGTGTTATGGGTACTAGACAACTGATAAACATACTTATATATTTCTAAATACATACATATTATAGATAAATTACACCCAGACACAGAACAAATGATCGTGCTCATCACACAAACATTTGTCCTGGGTGGGAATCGAACCCACGACCTCCGGCATAGCAGTTAGGGTCACTAACCACTAGACCAACAGGCCAGTCACTCATTAATCAATTACTCATTATATTAGTTTTTGCGGGCGCTAAGTATATAATATTTACATAAGTAGGTAGATATCTACACACACCACAAAACCACAGTTTATTTTATTAGATACTTCCTCCAGCAGATCTGCGATGGGAGAGTTGTATGAGAGACGTCGACACAGTGTGGAATATAAACAATTTGGATTTGCCAAATTCTAAAAGTCGAGTAAAGCTACATAGCGGGAGAACTTAAATTGACCTGGGTCCTGGGTACAGGAGTAGGTACATACAGGGTCCATAAATGTTAGGGTCGGTATAAAATTACCCATACGGTGAACGAATCTGACCTGCTCATTCACTGTGCTTTGGACATATAATAAGGAACAGATAGTGTGGATCAAATCATCGAATACGAGGTTTAAAACATTTGTGATATTTTCGTTTTAAACGATTCTGGTTGAACCAGATACATCGGAACTTCGGAAAGTAGTTAGAGTAGGCGGTTCCTGGAGACACTGGACGTTGGGCATGGAAGTTAGACCGAAAGCTGAACACAAACTTATAGATTCCAGAAAAACACAAAAAAATAAACTTCAGAAGAAAAATCAGCTTCGGAAGTCTGTGACTGGTGAATGAAGCTACGCGGGTGCCAGATGTTGACGGACACACCCAATTGTTTGGACTTGCTGCTGACTACTGATCCAGACAGGCACTCAGTATCGGTATCAGCCCCACTAGGAACATCTGACCACTATCTGGTGTCAGTCAGTATCTATCGGAATATCCATTCTCCGACATACCGCTCGGTCACAAGGCCCGTCCATGGTTTAATGCGGACTGCGCTCGCGCTGGGGCCCGAAAACAGTCTGCATACCAAGCCTGGGTGCAAGCTCGTGACCGTAAAGTTCGGGCGCGTCAGGTTCGCGCGAAGAAAAGATCTCTTAATTCTGCCGCAGAGTCCTGCAAGCGGGTGATCCGAAAGGTGCGCTTCGACCATGTCAGTCGCATAGGGGCCAAACTGGTATCCTGCCCTCCTGGCAGTAAACAGTTTTGGTCCTTATCCAAATCGGTCGAATCCAATTTCTGCCGGTCCTCACTACCACCCCTGCTAAACCAGATGGGTCGCTGGCTCACTCCGCTACCGAGAAAGCAAACCTATTTACATCTCGTGTTTGCGAGCAGTTCGCGTCTCTAGATACTGGGTCAAAACAGCCATCAACGATTCCTCGCTGTGATTCTACCTGCCTCTAGAGTCTAGTGCCTCTCTATTCTACTAACTACTAACGGTTTTATTGAAAGCAACTTATTTAGTCCCGAGACGGGGTGATAGCTCGAGGGACTAAATGAGTCTTTAACCAGAAAACACTGTGTTTTTCACAACGAAATGTCAACGAATACAAGGAAACTTGATGGGAGTAGGCTTGACCCCAATTATATCGGTAGATGGCAATAGGCTTGCTCCCAATAACATCAGTTGATGGCAATAGGCTTCACCCTAATTACATCGGTTGATGGCAATATGCTTGTTCCCAATTACATTGGTTGATGACAATAGACTTGCTCTTAATTACATAGGTTAATGGCAATAGGCTTGCTCCCAATCATATCTGTTGATGGCAATAGGCTTGCTCCCAATTACATCTGTTGAAAGCAATAGGCTTGCTCCCAATTACATTGGTTGATGACAATAGACTTGCTCTTAATTACATAGGTTAATGGCAATAGGCTTGCTCCTAATTATATCTGTCGATGGCAATAGGCTTGCTCCCAATTACATCTGTTGATGGCAATAGGCTTGCTCCTAATTATATCTGTCGATGGCAATAGGCTTGCTCCCAATTACATCTGTTGATGGCAATAGGCTTGCTCCTAATAACATTGGTTGTTTGCAAATTGCAATAGGCTTGCCCCCAATTACATCGGTTGATGGCAATAGGCTTGCACGCAATCACATCGTTTGATGGCAATATGCTTGCTCCTAATTACAGTGGTTGATGGCAATAGGCTTGTTCCCAATTACATCGGTTGATGGGAATAGCCTTGCTCCCAATTACCTACATCTTGATGGCAATAGGCTTGCACGCAATCACATCGGTTGACGGTAATAGGCTTGCTCCCAATTACATTAGTTGATGGCAATATATAGGCTTGCTCCTAATTACATCGGTTGATGGCAATAGGCTTGCACCCAATTACATCTGTTGATGGCAATAGACTTGCTTCCAATACATCGATTGATGGCAATAGGCTTGCTCCCAAGTCCCAATTACACTAGTTTTTTTTTGTAATTTGACAGCTGTTAGTTAAAAGCGATTCTCTCTAGGGCTGAAAAGTATAAACCCGCTCCTCAGGCAACTTCAGACCTACTTTCCAAGTATGAGTACCTAATGAAAAAAAATATATACCTACCTACACACGAATAGAGAATCTCCTCCGTTTTGGAAGTCGGTTAAAAATTAAATAGGCAGCGTGATTTTTGGCCGACTGCCTCTGCTTACTGATGTTTTGTCATAAGACAAAATAGTTACGGAAATCTAGGTACGAAGTCTAGATTTTCGACATTCGGCTCCGTCGTGTAGGTTCATTTTAAGAACCTCGTCTACGTTAGGTTTCCCAAATCAACTTGAACGCGCACTTTTTGTATCCACAATAAAGTAAATCACAATTTAGTTACGAAAAACACTCTAAAACGAATAAGGTTCTTACAAGTATTCTTTTGATGCAGGAATTCAGTAATGCGAAAATCGAAAACTGCAGCAAAACTCTGGCCGCAAAGATGGTATTTTTATAGCAAAATTAGAGAAATACAGGAAGAAGAAGCACAGAAATGCGGTGAGTAGCAAACTGAGTAGGTATAAGCAATAGTACAATAGTGGAGTACGTGATGGAAAAGAGAGACCGAAGTCCAAAGCCTTTGCCCAGTAGTGAGACAATAGGAGCTAAAAATATAACTACAATTCTGAATAACCTACTGCGTGTTATTGCTTTTACGAAGCAGGTCTTGGAAGACCACAGGTCACTGGTCACCTGCTAATGTGACATTAGCAGGTGTCTTTCTATGGTTCTGCCTACCCCCATGGGAAAAGGGCGTGAATTTATGCATGTATATAGCGTAGTATGTACGTCTTCCACATTCTTTTGTTTTCATTACTAAGTTTTCTTTTTTGTTACGTCGCAGGTATGACAGTTGAAGAATATCGTGCAGCCTTACAATCGCACAACAACCAACTTGAGCCCAAGCAATACCCAGTGACGGTGGACCCGTCGCCATTTCCTTTACCACCTACTTCAGCAGGTACGTATAATCCTCAAAGAAAAGCGAAGCAAAGCACCCATTTAAGTGTAGAATCACTTAGATAGACCTTAACGTTAGGTATTGACGAAATGTGGGTTTACAAAAGCAATAGGTACCTCTGCAATACTCTGCATACAGCTTCGGGGTAATAGATATACTTTTATCTTTGAGTCAACGGCAATTGTTTCAGACTAACAGACAGTAGGTATTGTCTGTTAATTAGCTACCCGTTCTACATCAACTCAATATAAGTCTAAAAACTTGTGCCATAGAAAAATAGGCTTAAGCCAAACAGACTTAGGAGAGCTCAATTCTAGTTGTACAACATTTACTATATCTCTGATGCATAAAGTAATCACAGACATCATAAATTATGAAAGTTAATTAGAACTTTTAAAGTCCTTGGCTGTTAATGAAATCCAAAGATCTTGAGTGTAAGTAATAGGTAAAGGTGACCGAATAAAGCTTAGTAGCTGAACGCAAAAAGTTGAAAGACCACGATATAAAAATGTTAAAAGTCTACAAGATATTTAAGACGAAAAAAGATATAACTTTCCAATTGAAAAATATTTTTATTAAGCCAAGTACAACAGTTTAAAAACTTTTTCCAGCTATGATCGGGCGACGCGCGCAGTGCCCTCTGGAGCGCTTCGGTCGTCTGGTGAAAACCGACCGAGATTATCCGCTCCGCCCACCATTAAGGCCCGGACAAATTTACGACCCTTACAAGCAGACAGTTGTATTCTTAGGGTGCGTATTACTTCACCAACATTGTCTATTTTAACGACTTCAAGGCTTAGAACTCGTAAATTACACGTGCTAGAATATAATGTAGGTAGCACTGTCTTCGGGTCTTTCGTTGTTACCTACTTTATAAACGACTTACTTACTTACTTGAATCGTATTTTGCTCTGTCTCATTGGTCTAATGGCCCGGTTGACGGCAATAGTCTCGCCCCTATTACTTATATACATAGCCATATTAAGGTGAATCCTCCAACCAGCCCGCGAAATTCAAATGTTCCGGAATGACTTTGACCTTGTAAAAAGTCATTTTTACACCTTTATGAGCTCGGAGGGTTTTAGTAATGATTTTGATGATTATAATTCTATAACTACAATTGTCTTACAGCCGCGAATCAAATGTTCATCAACATACAACCTATCACTTGCCTGCAAATTGCAAAAAACTTAAGAAAATTTGAATTTCGCGGGCTACCCTGGAACATCAACCTTAAACTTAACTGGCGAAATGTGGGTGTACTATTACAGGCATGATGTTATGCTACGTAGAAGATATTCTAAAATAGTTAACAGAATATCATCAGCAGACCTTGCTAAAACGTACCCATATTAGGAATAATTTGAGTTGAATGAAAAAAATTAGTGAATAAGTTCGAGTCCACAGTTTCTTTTCACTAAATGCTGAAGTGGCAACGTACCTACCAAAGAGTGCAAAGAAGGTATGTTATGGTGTATTAAATAATCTCGTGGTTAGGTACACTATTAGCGGAAGCTACTATCTATTCATACACGAAATCTCTTAAGGGGACATTGTAGTCATCATTATGAACAACTTATAATATGGACCAACACTGAATCTAAAAAAAACAGCTGCTGATAACTCAACAAAATGTACATAGACCAGTTATTTTTTTTAGTTTTAGTGTATAACTCAGGGGCGTATTTACCCTAGGGCCATCCGGGCCGCGGCCCGGGGCGCCAGAACATCATGAGCAGATAGACCTTATATGTGCTGAAAACACGAGAGACGTATAGCACTTATGTTGAGTCCTCACTACGGTATGGACTAATGATGTGGGGAAATAGTACTGACCGCAATAGAGCAAATGTTGCCCAAAAGAAATGTTTACGTGCTATATATGAGATTCCATCTGACGAATCATGTCAACCTATATTCAAAGAGCTTGGTTTGCTACCGTTACCTTCACTGTATATATATGAAGCATGCATGTTCGTTCAAAAACACAAAGAACTATTTAAAACAGCAGAAGAAATAAACTCTCGTAGTAGGCGTGACCAATACAGACTTGTGCTGGATGTGCTTCCTCGATCAGCGAAATTTAATAAAAACTCTCTGGCTATGTGTGTACATCTCTATAATAAGTTACCAAGAATGTTAAAAACATTAAATTGTAAATTATTTAAAATCCAATTATATAAATGGCTTAATCATAATAATTTCTATAGCATTAATGACTTTTTTAATATGAATTCAATGTAATAATATAAGTCAATATCAAAATGTATTATTAGTAAGTAAGTTTGCACGCTTTAGTTTTAAGCAAAACATGTTCGATCTAATGACTTTTAATAACACCTTGTATACCATGTTTTATGCAAATAAAAATATCTTATCTTATCTATCTCACTTTTAATAATAGGGTCTGTTCTGTTGTATTTACTTCGAGGGACAGTTTGATTGCATATTTTTTTTATAGTGATTTTTGTTCGACTTTTTCCCAGGAGCGTGGACGGTGACCCAATATCGTACAAGCTGCCGCCGTCACGATGTGAAATACCGAACGAGATGTGGGCGGGCCCGCAGCAGATGACAGTGTCGGCCCTCGGGTGGGAAAACTTGGAGAGAATCATGAACGAAACTGAAGAGACTGAATAATAATTATGTATTTAATAGGGGATCGGACAAAAAAAAACTAATTAGTCCGTCAGATAGATTTCCAAAAATTATTGGACACGTATTTTTTCTTTTTTCACGTAAACTTAAAATGAAGACGATACAGTGTTTCGAAAACTCGTGTGACGTCATATGATAGTACATTTTGACGACACAAGTGACGTTTCAAGCCCCACTCCAAGATCTTTGACGCGTTTTATCTTCGTCATTTTTTATTGATTTGATAAAACAAAAAATACGTATTCAATATTTTTCGATAATCTAACTTACGGACTAAACAGAATCATATTATTTTGACCCAGTCCGATCCCCTATTGCCTTTTGTAACCTTAAGCACTAAACTTTTTAACTTGTCTACTTTCATCAGTTTTATACAAGGTCTTTTTGATATCCTGTAACTGGAGGGTATGAATGAGACCATATCAAAGAATTAACTCGCATCTGGTTAAAAGTATAATATCTTCGAAACTTTGCATTTTTGCATCACGTATTGTAGGACTTTTTGTATTATTTTTACTTATAGAATATCACTCTAGAGTTATTTGATGTCAAAAAAATACACGTTGTACAATAAATAACTTTTTTAAGATCAATCTTCTTCACGCAAAGTCAGTGTAATATCTCTCTTCAAACTTCTCGCGCACTTTTATAACTCTTTTCTAAGCACTGAATCGAAATATAGATTGCAAACTCGATATTTACAATGAATCTTCCTTATTCTTACAATCTCTTATTGAATATATTGTGAACTTGAAATGATAGACATGATGATAGAAACTGCATTGATACGGATGTGAAACTTGATATTTATCTTTAAAATCGTTTTGTATGGAACTACCTGTTTTCAAGATTAATAAGAACAGGATTTATGAACTATGTATCTGTGAACAATTAAAAAATAAAAACAAAGTGTAAAGTTATGAATGTCATTTATTTACATTATATGTGTCCATGTCGTTTTGTAGCGGCGATGGGCGGCAACTGTGAAACGATGTTTTCTGGTAAAACTTCTAGCGTGACGGCTTCATCTTTGTCGAGCCAATGGAAATCAGCCAAGTACTAGAAAAAAAAACAACATACAGTGTTTTTATAAATATGGTTGGTACATGCAGTTGCAGGTCATAAGAAACAGGAAGAAGTTGCTGAAATTATTTGACAGGTATCCTTGGATTCTTTCTCAAGAATTGATATGAAGTGGTGCGGAATAGGAACCGATGCAAAAGGATGTGGGTAGAAAATGCAATTTGTAACTCGTGTTTCTGCCGCTAGGACAGAACAAATTACGGTTCTTTGATGTTGATTTTGGGGACACTTCAAAATCCCATCTCTGATGTAATACTGCTACTTTTGCAATATTTTGAAAAATTAGTTTAACGTGTGATAATGTCACGTGTGTGTTACGCATTATTTCCACGAGAGGACAAGTTTAATTGTGGCTTTGGTGCGAATCAAGAGAACATCACATTTTCACACGTTCCGGCGCGGTAACGGCTGTAACCGTATTTTAAAAGTTCGTGGACTGACAGTACGGCCACAGCCGTATAGTTAGCTACTTTTTTTACGTCAAACACAGCTGCCGTAGTGTAAAATTTATTTGCTTATTGTATAGACTTTATGCTTAATGCAATAAGGCTGAAATCACGTCGATTTATTGTCAAAAACAAGTTGTTTACGTGCTCTCAATGTGTGCCATACCCTCACATAAACAGATTTCATCCACAATGCTAGATACGGATACGGTTGTAGCCGTCTTCTGCCCTATGTAGACGATTTGATTTTCCGTGATATTGTAAGTACGGTTGTGACAGTATTGTGATTTTGTATGAAAAATTCTACTGTCTTTCCGTAATAAAGGACCGCGCCGGAAGGTGTTCAAATGCATTCCTTACAAAAATGCATTTTGCTGCACCAGGCGAAAAAGGTATTTATTTTCCGGCTTTCAGATACATGCCGAGTGAATTTGTGGTTCAGGGCCAAACCGAAAGGGTACCTTCATGTATCTATGTTATGTCGTGTCGTACCGTACTTTTGCGATCACTGACTTGTTTCGTTAACACAATTTAGTAGCGTGGTTGGCGATATTTTGTTTCCAAACAATAAAAGTTTGGGTGCAATGACAGAAATTGAGCAAAGTAAGGTAGTATCTTGTTAATAAACTATTAAGTAAAACAACTCACTGCACATAACACATTACTTTTATTTATCAGGGTGCATACCATCGCACGCCACTAGTCCAATCCCTCTCGTTAGCGATGTTCCGCTTACTAGTGTTGTCCACTTACTACAGTAACCCCGTTTAAGTCTTATTGGAAATATCAACGGTCGGTGACGTCATGAATCTGTCTAGCTTTTTCCAACTATGTTGGGGTCAGCTTCCAGTATAACCGGATGCAGGTGAATATCTGCATTTTACATGGAGCGACTACCTATCTGACCTGCACAGCGCAGTTAGTACTCAGTGACGTCAGGAATGAATGGGTATAAAAACAAATTTATAAGAAAAAAGAAGAATGGGTATATTTGAATAGACCCCGTCCCTTTCCTTGTAACACTTTCTCCTATATATCAAATGAAAGAGCGTTAAAAATACATCATTTTATTGTATGACAGTAAATGTGTGAATAATGGGGGAAAAAAGTTATTCACCGATAAAGAAAGAAAATATATATTTTTTTTTTTTCGTAGAACCTGCTTGAGTGTGGTGTCTATTGATAGGTCTTATAAAATGACACTGAGGTTACTAAAACCATTTCTTCTCAAAGTCAATCGTTTGAAAGATAGACACTTCCAAAGTGCAAAAATGTGCCCCCACCCCCTCTAACTTTTAAACTAAGTAGGTGAAAAATCTAATAAAAATATATGCTGTAGATCGCAATGAAAACTCACAACCGAAATTAGTTTGAACGAGATATAGTCAGCAGTTTTTGAGATATAGCTCATTTAAAAAACCGCAAATATAACTTTGTCATTCATACAAACACTATGAAAAACAAACTTATCACAAAATATGTATTTATGTTGCCGCTTTAACAACAAATAATACAAATTAAAGGGGACTTCCCTACTACGATGATACAGAACCTTTCATGTGCGAGTCCGACTCACACTTGGCAAGTGATTGATTCAAGAGGAAGGTTTATATGTAGCACATTGCACCCGTGCGTAGCCGGGGCGGGTCGTTAGTAAAAAAATTAAGAATAAATTCAATTCTTTATTGGTGAATAACTTTTTTCCCCAATTATTCACACAGTAACCTTGTGAATAATTGGAAAAAAATGAATTGGATTAAAACTTTGCCTAGTCGGACTCGTACATGAAAGGTTCCGTACCATAGGGCACGCCACGATAGCGGCGGTAAGTCCGCTCATTGAGGAGTGGCTGAAGAGGCACCACGGGCGCCCTCTTCAGCGGACACGGTTGTTTCGGGAGGTAGGTACCTGCACCGAATCAGGCGGGTGGAAACACCTGAATGCTACTATTGCGAGGATCAGCCGGAGGATACGGTGGAGCACAACGTGGAGGTCTGCCCCGCTTGGGCGGAGCCCCGCCGTGATCGGCGATTGGCGGCGGTGACCTCTCGCGTCCAAGCTCTGGTGCAAGCCATGGTCCGGGGCGAGAGGGAATGGGAAGCCGTCGCCTACTTCTGCGAAGCAGTGATACTAGCGAAGGAGGTGGTGGAACGTGAGAGGAAGAGAACCTCTCGTCGCAGCCGCCGCGGGAGACGCTCCGGGCGTCGGGGGCCACGTGATGGCTTCCAACAACCATAGACGCGGACCTGAGGACGTTGAGTAATGGGCTAGCTCGCCGCCGCGCCGTCCGTCTTAGGAGGACGACAGGCGTGTCGACGTCGAGTTCGTGTTCCACGCGCGCCTCAAAGAGATGTCAGCAATATGGAAGGGGCCCGCAAGGGTCGACGCCCGTCGGGGCTGCGGGTTGTTCGAAAGAGATAGAGCGGCCTCGACATAAAGGGCTAAGAAAGAACATGGGTGGTTTTTAGTCAGTACAAGTCTGACTAAAATCTGGGTTATAAAAAAAAAATGTTCCGTACCATCGTCGTAGGGTATGCCCTTTAATTTGTATTATTTGTTGTTAAAGCGGCAACAGATATACACATTTTGTGATAAGTTTGTTTTTCATAGTGTTTGTATGAATGACAAAGTTATATTTTCGGTTTTTTGAATGTTCTCTATCTCAAAAATTGCTAAATATCTCGTTCAAACTAATTTTGGTTGTAAGTTTTTATTGCGATCTAGAGCATATATTTTTATTAGATTTTTCACTCCCTTATTTTAAAAGTTAGAGGGGTTGGAGGACACCTTTTAGCAATTTGGAAGTGTCTATCTTTCAAACAACTGACTTTGAGAAAAAATGGTTTTAGAAACCTCAGTTTCATTTTAAAATACCTATCAATAGACACCCCACTCAAGTAAGTTCGATGAAAAAAAAAAAATATTTTTTTCTATCTTTATCGGTGAATAACTTTTTTCTCCCATTATTCACACATTTACTGTCATACAATAAAATGATGTACTTTTAACGCTCTTTCATTTGATATATAGTAGAAAGTGTTACAAGGGTAGGGACGTTTTGCCCCTTCTTCTTTAGCTCACCTTAATGGGTACGATTTTTAGAGCGACGTTCTGACTGCCAGGTTTTGATTTTCTCTTACTGACTGGTTCAGCTACCTCCTGGAAATTTACAAATACATTGAAACAAATTTAAAAAAAAAACCACCCTACCTAGGAGTCTGAAGACCCTGATTTTTTTTGTCTTTTATATATAAAATTATTTCGAGCAGGATAGCACCTTTTTCGCACGTTAAATGCTTTGATACTTATTCGAAAGGTTGTCATTTGTGACATTAGTGGCCTAAGGATTGCGTGATTGTTAGGGACAAAGATGGCACAAGATTTTCAAGGGCAAGGCGAATAATAAAAGTGATTGCCCCAATGTAACATAACTTCACGCCGGTAATCCCTGAGGGGTTCCAACATTTCACCGGTTCAATGAAATAGTACTAATCGCCGTGGCGGCTACTGAGATATTTCTAGTGGTAAAACCCAATAACACTGCCCTAACAGACTTTTTAACGCAACGTGACCGTGCTAAAATAGCTAGATTACTTAAACCACAGACTGACGTCTGGGAGGAACTTTTGTCTGAATGGCAATGTAGGTGGGATAATTCCATCAAAGGCCGACACCTCCACCAGTTCTTTCCATCCGTTCGTGAGCGGCTGTGTAGTCTCATATTTTATGGGAGTGTAGTCTTTGGCAGAATGAACGTAATATTATGTTAAATAGTGTACAGGTTACATCCGGAGTTATTTACTATACGGACCTTGTAGAAACTAGAACAAATTTCCGTGAGTTCAAGCATTTTTGTCATACCTATTATTAGAATCAAATATAACAGCTCACAACTTAGGACCCAGTAATATTAATGACAATAATATCCGTGGTGCTAGGCAACTGGGCTTATCCCAGTTGTATACGTCCCTGTGTGCCTATTGGCCTTGTTCTGTTCTGTCTCCTGCTGATATGGAGGGAAGTGGAAATTATGTTTTTTCCTACTCCTCCGCTATTCTTTTCTGATTAATTTCGTTGCGGATCCAAGACAGTTAAATCATTTCTCTGGGACTTCGTCGAGCTTCACTTTCTCGGCGCTTTTCTTGTGGTCGCCTCTGTTAATTCTGGCTAACAGGAGTTACAGTGGTTTGGGAATAGTGTGGCGGGCTTGCCCTCTTAACTGAGAATTGAACCAAAGTCAAACAATAATTTGCGAGCAATAGATTAACGAGGTAGACTTTCAGGCCATTGACTACCTGTAACAACTGCCAAATATCTATTTAGGGCAGCCTGGACCAACGGTTTAACGTGCTTTCCGTGGCACGGAGGACACTGGGTACGTCATGTGGACCACACGGACCAACTTCGGCAATCATGGCTTAATCTCAAGATTGACCCGAGAGGTTATTTATTATTAAGCCACGAGCTCTAACCAATAATATACAACAAAACGCACCTGTCCAGCAGTTTTCTCCATGATCCACAGCGAGGTTTCGTCCTGGAACACGACAGCGTCCCGCGTGGGATGCGCGCACACAGACGACACGGCTGAGCGACGCGACAACCACTCGGGAGGCAGCGCCGCGCCCGGCCATTTTGTGAACCGCTTCTCTTTTAGCTCGTATTCTACTATCTAAGAGAAAGATATAAAAACAGATCATTTGTATGGGAAATACAAGTTTACAAGTAATATGGATACAGCAATGATTTTATTTTTCTAATCTTTCGTAATTTTGTGAAGTTAAATGCACAAGTACTTTATATCAGAACAGGTGTGTGCCGGGGATAAGTGTGGAGACTTTGCATTATTCCATCGAAAGCCAGAGCGATACATGTATTTATTTTTTAGTTGTTGCTTAGTAATTGGACAAAAAAATCCGTTATAGTGTTAGATGCACTGTTAGATCATCGATTTTCAATATTATACAATCAAGTAAAGAAATTCAGAAACAAAAATATACAATTAAGGCTTTTTTTTATATAGTACTATTTTATAACTCACCTTCTGATCAACGTAGGTCACGATGAGATTTTCCCTTTGACTATCAACAGTGAGAGCCGACGGAACGCACTGGTATTTCGGTAAACTGACGTGGAACTCAAACTTCTTGTTATTCTTTGTCCAAACGGCTATAGAGCCGAGAGTGTCCGCTACTACTAGATACATCACCCCATTCGGACTTCTTTTGGAAATGTGGAGGTGTAATATTGACTTAGCTTTCAAATCTGCAATGCAAAAATAGATTACATAATTATAAAATGTTTTAGGAAATAAAAGCTGGCGAAGCAGTAAGAAACAGATTTGTCTGGTAAAGATTTTGTCGCGGACTCCGGCTTTTCTACTGTATTTGATAGAGCAAGATAACCATTATAGGCCACAAGGAAGGCGTCCCCTTCCTACTTCCACTTTTCGCGATCAAGTGCAATCAGGCCAATCTTTTGAGAAAGAGTTCAGCTCATCCCACCATCTCCTTCTGTTCCAGATGTTTTGGAGTTTACTGCTTTTTGGTATCCACTGAGAGGTATTTTTTGCCTATTGCATCTCCAAAATGCGGCAGATGTGACCAGCCCAGTTCCATTTTAACCTAGCAGCTGTAAAACCAGCATCTGCTATTTGTATAACATAAATGACTGAAAAAATATATGACACAACAGAGATTTGATCTTAGAATATGAATTTTAAGTGGTGAACACTATGGTCTAGCAGACACAAAAATGATGAAAACTCACATTTTTCTAAAGAGATAGTCTGCACAGGTGTGGCGCCAGCTTCAGGGTCCACTTGTAGTACATGTAGCGTACCGGCAGAGTGCGCCACCATCGTGTCGTCGGTGAGCGCCACGCGGTCGCAGCCGCCGGCTGGCAGACCGTTGATCAGCACTTTTGATACAGATATGTTGGACTGCTCTTCATCCTGGAAAAATATTCGCCATTTTTATTTATAATTCGCATAACTGGTAATAATAACATGACTATACTATACAACTCTGTAGCTTGTGGCTAAATAATAACAGCCGTTTGGTCCGATCTTAGGTTAGTCCGTAGATGGGTGACCAGTGTGACCACCTATTACATGATTCCGGGTTTCCTTCGTACCTGCAGAAAACACGTTATGCTGTTGGTCTCGGCTGTCTTTTATAGATCTAAGACAGTCGTAACAGGTGGTCAGTGGCCTGAAACTCTGACAATCAGTCTTACTCAAGGTTGTCGTATTACCCAGAACAAACTCGGACTTTAAAATACTAGTATTAAGCTGCATCCAGTTAGAATGGAACCAACACACTTAAGAAAATGGTAGGCAGATGAATGAATAATATGTGAAAATGATAAATGAATTATTCTCATTTTTAACACGCTTTTATTAGGTTATGTAAAGGAATCTAAGAAAAATAATTTAACCATCTTCTGAAGATCGTAGCGTTATGAAAATTGGCAGTTGTATGTGATTTTGATGACAATACAATAAAATGGTACTGTCGAGCTGATCTGATGATGGAGCCGGAAGATTTGAACTGGAATTTCATGATGGATGATCGTATCATAGCCGTGTTTGGACTTGTTAGAAAGGTCTTGTAATGAACGTTGACCGTGATTAGGTTTCAAGGTCTGATGATGAAGCCGGAAGATAGGCACTAGCATTCCATGATGAAATATCGTATCATAGCCGTGTTTGGACTTGTTAGAAAGGTTTTGTAATGATGATGGAGCCGGAAGATTTGAACTGGAACTTCATGATGGATATGAAAGAAAAAATGACTAAAAAGTATTAAATTAATAGTTTAAAAAACACGCTTAAACGTGCAAAAAAAGTCAAAAATAAAATGTGCTTTTAATTATAATATTTCATTGTAAAAGCGTGGGGCTTGTTCGTGTATTTGTTTACAAGAAAGTCTTTCCTGCTCCAGCGCCCCACGCTTTTACAATCAAATATTATAATTAAAAGCACATTTTATTTTTGACTTTTTTTTGCACGTTAAAGCGTGTTTTTTAGCGTTTTTTTAAACTATTAATTTATTTTCTTGTATGGATAGCTTGCAGCAATTTTATTGCAGCATGCATAATTTTTTATATATTTTTTTATTAGCCTGCACTGTCCCGTTGGTCAATGGCCTCCCCCAATTCCTTCCAAGAGCTCTTTTCCTGTGCCGCCTCGAATAATCATTATAATAATTAAATAATTATAAACATTTGATGAACCCATCCATACTTACAGCATCCAATTTGAGCATCCTAACTTCACTGGCTGTGGAATAAACCACAACTTCTCCATTAGGCGACAGTGCGCAGCATCGTATTTGCTTCTTCTCCTTAGTCTGAATAGAGACTAACTTCACCGGCTTCTCCGTCAGTTTCAAACTCTGTTGCTGTGTGTTTTCTATCGTAGCTTTGTTGATTATGTCAATTGTTGAATCCTGTTCTAGTTCATTGTTTTCCGTTTGACTGATATCTAGTTTAGTATTAAAGTTTGATACTAAAACATTGCCGTTGTTGTGTGTTGCATATGAGCCTAGCTTCCATACTTCTAGATGACTGCTATACCTGAGAATGACATAAATATAACAAGGTGAATTCAAGTTTTGTATCAGATTTGTTGTTTATTTGGCGCCATCATCATCTTCCTGCCCTTATCCCATTCTATTTGGGGTCGGCGCAACACGTTTTCTTCTTCCATTCCATGCTCTATGAAAATAAGAGGTTACCTTAAAAGTAGTAATTTTTTTCGACTGCAAACTGAAGATCTTGGTGCTGGTATCATGGGTGGCAGCCTCATCACCCACTTTGGAGGATAGCTTGAGAATGTGAGGTAACCATCAACACCAATTGATATTAATTTCTCACCATGAATTACAAGTCCCCTGAAAATATTAAAATATAAATATTATTCTTCTGTTATTCAGGAAAGAAAAGACCACTGTATGTTGATGTTCACTCCGCCAAGGATAGGTGAGTAGTTTGAAAAGATATGTAGCTTTACATTAGCAGAAAAGCGGAGGACCAGTAGAGCATCAGTAGTCCAGTGGTGGTGGGCCCGACTTATGAGCATGAACTTGTGGGTTCGAACTGCAAAGGTGCATTATTTTGTGTAATTTATTTTATGACCACTGCACTCAAAAATGGTGAAGGAAAACATCGTGAGGGCACCGGCATGTCCTAGAACCAAAAAATCAAAGACATGACTGTGACACCAACCTGCACTAGGCCCGTATGGTAGAACATAGTCCGTTCGCCTGTTACATGAATTTCTATGAGAGGAAGCCTGTGGCAAATTATCCTTATGCTTACTTTAACAATCTTGAAGACAAGCATAGTAAATAACTGATCAATCCTTTCTTTATTAAAGCATAATTATCATTTTATATAAATATCCTACCTGACATCATGTTCATGAATATTCCTCTGCACATTCTTGACCCACTGAGCCTCTGTCTGCTTGCCAGAGTTCTTGTTTACTTTAATAAAGTTCATGATGACGGGATCCACTCCACTACAGAACAAACTCTTCTCGTCATCAGAAACAGCTATTGCCAGTATATCCGCTTTGTGCGTGGAGTATGATTCAAGCTGAAATTTATAAAAGAAGTAACATTAGCTAAGACCACCATTGTGAGTTTGGCCAGACATCTATATGTTTACTCATTCGTTCATTAAGCCCTACATTCTACATATATGACTGCAAAGTAAAGTTATGATTATTACATTCTTACCTGGTCACCGAGAGTACCATCCCAAAATATAAGTCTGCCCAGACTGTCTCCAGACACAATGGTGTTATCGGAGAGTATTCCCAGACACCACACTATAACCTCTCTGCCTCTCCGGCTCACAGACATGCGGGTTATTGCATGTCCCGTCTCCACATTCCACACCCGTATTGTGTTTATTGAGCCTGGAATATTAAATTGTTGCTTTTAGATAATACATATTCATCAAAGAAACAAGTTGTTGGATTTGTGGAAGTTTATCGAAAGATAAAACAGACACACACCAAACAAAACATAATAAATAAACAAAGGTGTTCCATACCTGTAACAAGCACATTTCCCGTGTTGTTAAATTTACAACACAATATTCTGCCTTCCTGTTTATCAAATAACTTGTTGTATATGATCTCATCATTATCTACATTGTATAGATTCACATATCCTTGCTCAGTGCCCACTGCTGCTAAATTGCTGTCTGAATTCACATCTAGGCACCAAGCTGCATACCCTGTTAGCAAAACTGTCGTCTTCAGGCATAGTTTTTCTAGGTCCCATTCAATCAAGGCTCCCCCGAGACCCGTTGACAGTAGCCTGTCCTTCACCCATCCAAGTGCTTCCACAGAACCATCCTTCACACCAGGAATGAACTTGAGTAGATACGGTGCATAGTTTAAGTCCCATATCTCAATAGAAGCATCCCCTCTGCAATAACAAACGAAAATTCATATTTATGATTTAGAAAAGACAACATAAACATTGTTTTATTTTGGTCGAAAACTTACCGCGCAACGGCGATCTGTTTGCTTGTTTTATTAAACGAAACACAGTTGATTGGTTGCGGTTTCGCATTATAGTAACGAACTCTGTGCACCTTGCTAGCCATTACAAGAAGTATTAATTTATATAGAATTTAGAACTTATTAATCACATGCAGAGTACACAACATAACCTCCAACCAACTATTACACATGACAATCAATGACATTGACAAAGGCTGCGGTTTAAATTGTACGATGTGCGCTATTGGCATTGAGATAGGATCCTATGGAGGCGCCGCGATGTTCTATATACACACTTGCTTATACAAATATGAGTGAAATAGGAGACAGAATGTAAAATATAGTTTTGGTTCGTTCTTTCTAATGCAGTAATCGTATTTGATGAAAGAGACAACAATATTTCAGTTGTTTCTCACAATGGCAACATTTGGATATGCGAGTCACAGAATAGTAGGTAGGGTGCCGTTTTCGACATATTGTGATACAAGATGGCGATGAGTTTCGTGGTAGTTGTGCTGTCAAATAGTTGTTTACTTTTTGTTAAATTGCGATTTGTGAGAAAATTACGACGAGATTATCTCTTAAACTGCGTGTATATGTTAGGAAACAGCAATTCAATATGCCTGCGTGTTGTATTGTGAAGTGTGGTGCAAGAAGGACTGAAAATCAACCTCAATTGACTTTGCATAGGTTAGTAGTCGTTTTCATGCAATAGTATCTAGGAGTAATACATTTTCGATGAAAAAATGCTAAGTGATCATTAATTTATTGCTAAAGTGTTAATAATTGGGTTTATTTCCGTCCCAGAGACCTTTTTGTTATTTCATCATTTGATTCATTTGTTTACAAACATGGATAGTGTTGTACCGTTGCGTAATAGTTTCCGATACTAGTTCCTTCGCTGCGCTGAAACGATATCTGTTCGAGTGACCGTGCCAGGTCCGGTCAGGGCGCGGGACCGCCCTGAGGATTATCGAAAGAGATAACGCGGCCTTGGCACAAGAGCGAAGAAGGAACATGGGTGGTTTTTAGTCAGTAGAATAATAGGGTTTGACAAACCCTATTATTGCACTACAATTTTATTGGTGATCCATCTCTTATTTTACACATTATTATATTAACATTAATTTGATCATTCATATCTTTGAACACTTTTTGTTTATCTGAGAACGAAAATATTTCGTGGCGATAGATCTATTTACTATGTGATACAACTTGGTAACGAATACAAATTTTGGCGACAAGAAACAAAGTCCCCTTTTATTTTACTCCGCCAGTCAGTATGTTAATCATAATAGAAACAATCTTCTTACTATTAGAAGATTTGTTCTTCACTAGGATCTTATTAGTTTGCGATTTAATTCGTAGTTGAGTTTTAGTTACATTCTAATTTAATGTTGGTTTGTTATATAATACGAGTAAATAACAAAGACTTAACCGCGACAACTGTTTGACCGCAATCTAAACGTATACAGGGTGTAAATTAACCCATAACACAGCCGTCAACCAAGCAAGGGTGGTACTTAGTTTGATGTACAGAAACATCAAACTAAGTACCCCCCTACGCAATTTTTTTGCTGGGAAACGATTTTTTATTGGGGTCAAATATCATATTTTACGGTAAAACTCAATGTAGCAACACATTGGGCTAGTGGATGCTATGAATAGTAAACGGGTGATGGAGGTAATTTAAGTAAAGTTATAACCTGAAAAACTAGTATTTACAAAAACAACTGTGAAATATTTGGAACTTTGACCAATATCTCCGTAACTAGGGGGTTCCTAGGTATGGTCTAGAACAAAAAAAAATATCGCAGTGGTGGGGAGAACAAGTGTTCAGTAGTTTAGGCGCTATGCTGGAACATACAAACATAATACATACACTGCCAATATCATTACCCTTCCTTTTGGCTTTTCCGTAGTCGGGTAAAAAGTATTCTTTATTTATTGTATTCAGAAAAACCACTTTGAATAAATTTTATTCTCAGGTATCCGATACCTGAGAATTTTTGAAGTGAAAACTTCTTTAGCGGCGCTGAGCACTTTTTTTTGTATGGGTAAAAACTTTCAAACTCGCGTCAGGGACACGTGATGCTGATCGAAAAATCGTAAGATTTCTCGATCAGCATCACGTGACCCTGACGCGAGTTTGAAAGTTAATATTGAAGTTTTCACTTCTGCCGGCACTCCCGGAGTGCTATTTTTTTTTATTCTAAGTGGTTGTAGGTAAGTCAATTTACTCATATTTTTCTGTTACAACTTTACAACGGACTGTTCATTTTAATTCAACCGTGATATCTAATAATACTCGTAATACTAGTATCGATACTCGTTACAGTAGTACTATGTTTCATGATTGCCACAACCCTAGCATTGGCAGCCATTTTATGCTCCGTAGGTATGCACCTTTTTTCTGTAGGTATTTCCAGTCCATACTTTTTATTAGTCATTGTTTTCATGCAATAGTATCTAGGAGTAATACATTTTCGATGAAAAAATGCTAAGTGATCATTAATTTATTGCTAAAGTGTTAATAATTGGGTTTATTTCCGTCCCAGAGACCTTTTTGTTATTTCATCATTTGATTCGTTTGTTTACAAACATGGATAGTGTTGTACCGTTGCGTAATAGTTTCCGATACCAGTTCCTTCGCTGCGCTGAAACGATATCTGTTCGAGTGACCGTGCCAGGTCCGGTCAGGGCGCGGGACCGCCCTGAGGATTATCGAAAGAGATAACGCGGCCTTGGCACAAGAGCGAAGAAGGAACATGGGTGGTTTTTAGTCAGTAGAATAATAGGGTTTGACAAACCCTATTATTGCACTACAATTTTATTAGTGATCCATCTCTTATTTTACACATTATTATATTAACATTAATTTGATCATTCATATCTTTGAACACTTTTTGTTTATCTGAGAACGAAAATATTTCGTGGCGATAGATCTATTTATTATGTGATACAACTTGGTAACGAATACAAATTTTGGCGACAAGAAACAAAGTCCCCTTTTATTTTACTCCGCCAGTCAGTATGTTAATCATAATAGAAACAATCTTCTTACTATTAGAAGATTTGTTCTTCACTAGGATCTTATTAGTTTGCGATTTAATTCGTAGTTGAGTTTTAGTTACATTCTAATTTAATGTTGGTTTGTTATATAATACGAGTAAATAACAAAGACTTAACCGCGACAACTGTTTGACCGCAATCTAAACGTATACAGGGTGTAAATTAACCCATAACACAGCCGTCAACCAAGCAAGGGTGGTACTTAGTTTGATGTACAGAAACATCAAACTAAGTACCCCCCTACGCAATTTTTTTGCTGGGAAACGATTTTTTATTGGGGTCAAATATCATATTTTACGGTAAAACTCAATGTAGCAACACATTGGGCTAGTGGATGCTATGAATAGTAAACGGGTGATGGAGGTAATTTAAGTAAAGTTATAACCTGAAAAACTAGTATTTATGTAAAAGGATTTCCACAATAAACACCGAGTAAATGCCAATAGTTATTTTAATTATGTATCATAACCACATTAGAACACGAATATCACAATTCACAATATTTAAACCTCACTTAATCACATACACAGTCACACAATAATTATAACTCAATTCACAATTGATACAAACATAGTAACCACTAGGGAGATGTTACTTGTTCCGAACTAACCAACCAACTGACAGAACTCGCTTTTTATACACTATCTAAATAACCAGTGTCGTCCCACCATTGGCCGGAAACTCACAACGGACCAATGACAGCGCGACACCAGTACTACCAACCTTCTTATTTATTAAATAATCTTTATAATTTAAATAGTCAAATGAAGATCTTTTAAGTAGTGCTAAAAACAGTTATAATTTAGTATGATTTTAACCAATAAGACAACTAATAAATAAACCATTAATCAAAATAACGAATTTTATGCGTAGAAATGTATGACTTCTTCGAGGCGACAACATCCGGCCGTCCTGCGCACGCATCCGTCCCTGGATAGCGTCCCAGTCTGGTGCAATTGCTGAGAACAAAGTATATAAATGAGTCACAATAATCATAAAGTTACGCAGTAATTACAAATTTGTCGTCATTTGAACTGAGCGTCTACTCCGCTATTCCATCAACGGCCAGCAGAAGAAGGACCACAGTTCAAAAGACCTGTCAACTTGACATAATATTGGTATCTAGATGTGTTTGTAACTGTTCCATCAGCGGTCAGTTATTGGTAAGTTTAGAGCTTGCAGTTTACCCTAGGCGATGCCTTTGGCCAACCCTAGTTGCATCTACAAACCCCAGACTAAGTACCACAGATTTATTTTACATGAATAAATACTGTACCTTAACACAATCCAAATACCAAAATATGTTTGAAGCAAATGCACTAGACAGTTTTTAACAAGTAGTAGAAAATAATTTACAGAAAATACTTGAAATAAATCGAATTATTATATGGGTTCAATAAATACCTGACAACATCTTAGGCCATTTCCAACCCGTCAACATCTAAATCTGCCAACTTGATCCACGGCTTCATATTCTCAGCACACGTGGTTCCTTCATAGCACTTGCTTGTTCTTTCAGCGCCACGCATGTCCTTTACTTTGTAGCGGTCATGACCTAATACTTCAGTCACCTGAAAAGGGCCTTTGAAAAGCGGTAATAATTTAGTGCTTTGCCCCTCATTGGATTGGCTAGGAATTTTTATAACTACCAAATCGTTGATGTTGTAATTGTGAGCCTCTTTTCTTTTGGAATCGAAAGCCTGCTTTTGTTTGTCTGCGCTGACTTGGATACGACTATTAACGTTATTTCTTAATAGCGTAACGTCAACAGCTTGATCTTCTTGTGCCAGCTTGTCGGCATCAGTTTGAAGGCGGTATCCAAAAAACACTTCACTGGGAATGGCTGAAGTGGTTTTATTAATGGTACTGTTAATGCCTTGTTGGATACTGGTTATGTGAGTGTCCCATTTGTCGTAGCTGGTGTTAGCACCCATACTTCTCAACGCGTCGAGGATGGTGCGATTAAAGCGTTCCACCTGACCGTTTGAGCGTGGAACAGCAGTAGCTATGACATGATGTCGAATATTTTTGTCCTGGCAGTATTTTACGAACAACTTGGATGTGAAAGAACTTCCAGCATCACATATAAGACGCTTCGGATTACCAAAAACTTTGAAAATTTTGTCTAACTCATTAATAACAACTTGACTCTTAGTATTACGAACAGGCGATATAAACACAAATTTTGTAAAAGAGTCAACAGTAACCAAGAGGTAGGTATTTTTACGCGTAGTTTTTACAAATGGGCCCAGATGGTCTATGTGAAGCGTGTGAAAGGGCTTTGCATATTTAGGTATCGGAAACAGTTTGCCTTCCTTTTTGCCGTGGATATTCTTATAGTAAATACAGTTAATACAATTTTTAATATATTTAGATACCACTTTCTTAATTTTGGGAAACCAATAACAAGATTTTATCCTTTCAATTGTCTTATCCACGGCAAAATGGCCAAGTTCGTCATGATTAGCTTTAATAATTTGCCAGATACATGGTTTAGGGACAACCCATCGTCTACCATAGTTAGTCCGACGGTATACCTTATTACCTAATAGCTCATAATCATTATACACTTTCTTATTAAGCTCGGCCTGACCTGACTGTAATATTTCTCTAATTGCACAAATATTTGGATCTTGTAACTGAACTGACAATAACCAATCTGCCTCCGTAATAGCCAACACGCTTTCATTGCATATGGGGGTAGGATTTGTGTCAACAGGGTTTCGGCTCAAAGCGTCAACATGTTGCATTTGAGCTCCGGGTTTGTGTATTATTTCAAACGTGAATTCTTGTGTAAGCAATACCCATCTACCAATTCTAGAATTAATTTCCTGCTTATTTATTGTGTATTTAACAGCATTGCAATCAGTATAAATTTTAAAAGTGGACCCCAATAAGTAGTGACGGAATTTTTGAAGCGCAACAATTATAGCCAAGAACTCCAACTCAAAGGAGTGATACTTTTTCTCCTCATTCGAAGTCTGTCGACTATAGAAATGGATTGGCTTTTCGCCCGTATCAGTTATTTGAGTCAGTATGCAGCCTACACCATCACGACTAGCATCGGTGTACAAAATAGTAGGTAATTTGGGGTCATATAAATTTAATAAAGCATTACGTGATAACTCGTCTTTTAATTTATTAATTGCTAAAATTTGTTCGGGTCCCCACTCCCATTTGACATCTTTTTTTAAGAGCTTTGTCAAGGGTTTTGCTATAAGAGCGCAATTCTTTATAAATTTTCTAAAATAATTAATAAGACCTAAAAACTGTCTTACTTGATGCACCGTTTTGGGCTCGGGATAGTTTTCTACTGCCTTTAATTTTTTTTTTCCTGGCCGTATACCATCTTCTGATATATAGTACCCAAGAAAGCTAACAGAGCTCTGGAAAAAGTGACATTTATCTAAATTTATTGTCAAGCCATTATTTTGCAATATTTTTAATACTTCGTCTAACTGCCTAGCATTTTCATCGATTGACTTGGTAGCAATTAATAGATCATCCATATAACAAATAACTTTATCAAAACGTAGTTTACCTAAGACTTTGTTCATTAACCTTTGGAATACAGATGGTGCATTGCATAAACCGAATGGCATCCTTTTAAATTCAAAATGCCCATCTGGGGTAATGAAAGCTGTTCTAGAAATGGAATTTTCATTAACCGAAATTTGGTAGTAGCCACTTTTCAAATCTATAGATGTGTAGTATTTACATCCTCTAAGTTTATTTATAAGGTCTTCTACAATGGGCATTGGGTATTTTTCTTTGACAGTTATTTTATTTAGAGCCCTATAATCAATGCATAAGCGTTTTTCACCCGAAGGTTTATCAATTAATAGAACTGGACTAGCGTAAGCAGAGTTACTTTCGCGAATTATTCCATTTTTTAATAGGTCATCAACAATCTTCCTAGTCGCTGCCTTCTCGGATTCAGACATACGGTAGGGTCTTTGACATACTGGTTTATTCGTTATTAATTCAATATCTAACTCTACACAAGAAGTTTGTCCTAACGATTTTAAATCTTTTGAAACTACACGAGGGTATCTAGAAAATATTTCATTTAAAACAGAGATGTGTTCAGAATCAGAGTTAAACATGGACGACTCTATTAACGTTACCTGGTACTTACTAATGGGGCAAAAAGAAAGGCTATTTCCTACACGTACATACATAATTCTTTTATCCTCCGTGAAATTTCTACCAATTAAAATAGGGCAACCTGCCAATTCATCACAAATATATATGACTACACTAAGCTCAACATTGTCAACCTTTATATCCACCTGAGTCCCTTGCGAGACCTCTGAGCACGAATCGGTTTTAAATCCTGTTAATATCACGGGTTTATTTAATTGAAACAATGCTAAGTTTAACTCTCGTGCCAAAGAAGACGTTATTAGAGAACAACTACTACCCATATCAATAAAAGCCTGTTGTTTACATCCATTAATCATAATTTCCTTATAAAATTTATCCTTATGTGTAGGTTCAACAATTAATTTAACTTCACTGTCCTTTTCAGGTTTTACTTTAGGTTTAGACCTACATGCAAGCTCTAAATGACCAAATCTGTTACATGAATTACATTTTACATTATCCTTCTGACTGCAGCTGGTCTTTTTGTGACCAGGTTCACCACAGCGAAAACATGTAATATTTGTACTAGTATTTGGAACAAAACTACGTACTGATGCTCCATTAGAGTTAGAACTCTCCGACTTTTTTTCTACATTGCTATAGCGAGTTGAATTTTTACCTTGCACATTGTTATATTTATGAACGGACTTTTGTTCCGGGTCAACATGATTTTTCCCATGTAAAAATGAGGCTAAATCATCACAGTATTTAAAATTACCTGCATCTGCTGCAGTGAGTATATTTTTATCGCCAATTGATCCTACAATTATCGAAATAATATCATGATCAGAAAATGACAGCCTCATTTTATCTATTTTTCCTTTTTGTACAAAATAGAATTCATATAATGATTGACCATCCGAAGGTTTTGTTTGGACCAAGTCTTTTAACAAACTGTACATATTACGCTTAATTTGAAATGTATCTAATAACGTATTTCGCCAATCCTTCCATTTCCAGGTAGTCCATCGTGTTTTGTTTTTTTGAAGAGAGTCGTACCATGTTTTAGCGGTATTACGCAATTTTTGCAAGGCTTGATATTGTAGGACACGATCAGACCAACGAAAAGCACGAGCATTGGCTTCTACTACGTTTATCCACATTTCAATATCGTCCACTAATGGGTCAAATTCGGGAATCACTGAAGATAGCATAACATTTTGACTTACTGCGAGAGACGCACGCCTGGTGCGTCTCTTTCTTTTTTTATGCCTGTGCCCATCAGAGCTGCTGCTGCTGCTGCTGCTGCTACATGAAGGTGAATCAGAGCTCGATGAAGAGCTCGTAACATTTTTCGACGCACTTCCTCTAGTGCGCTTGCGGTTTCGCGGCATCGGGGCGCGTTTTCTTCTCACTTCTGATGTAAAAGGATTTCCACAATAAACACCGAGTAAATGCCAATAGTTATTTTAATTATGTATCATAACCACATTAGAACACGAATATCACAATTCACAATATTTAAACCTCACTTAATCACATACACAGTCACACAATAATTATAACTCAATTCACAATTGATACAAACATAGTAACCACTAGGGAGATGTTACTTGTTCCGAACTAACCAACCAACTGACAGAACTCGCTTTTTATACACTATCTAAATAACCAGTGTCGTCCCACCATTGGCCGGAAACTCACAACGGACCAATGACAGCGCGACACCAGTACTACCAACCTTCTTATTTATTAAATAATCTTTATAATTTAAATAGTCAAATGAAGATCTTTTAAGTAGTGCTAAAAACAGTTATAATTTAGTATGATTTTAACCAATAAGACAACTAATAAATAAACCATTAATCAAAATAACGAATTTTATGCGTAGAAATGTATGACTTCTTCGAGGCGACAACATTTACAAAAACAACTGTGAAATATTTGGAACTTTGACCAATATCTCCGTAACTAGGGGGTTCCTAGGTATGGTCTAGAACAAAAAAAAATATCGCAGTGGTGGGGAGAACAAGTGTTCAGTAGTTTAGGCGCTATGCTGGAACATACAAACATAATACATACACTGCCAATATCATTACCCTTCCTTTTGGCTTTTCCGTAGTCGGGTAAAAAGTATTCTTTATTTATTGTATTCAGAAAAACCACTTTGAATAAATTTTATTCTCAGGTATCCGATACCTGAGAAAAAAAATTATTCAAAGTGGTTGTAGGTAAGTAAATTTACTCATATTTTTCTGTTACAACTTTACAACGGACTGTTCATTTTAATTCAACCGTGATATCTAATAATACTCGTAATACTAGTATCGATACTCGTTACAGTAGTACTATGTTTCATGATTGCCACAACCCTAGCATTGGCAGCCATTTTATGCTCCGTAGGTATGCACCTTTTTTCTGTAGGTATTTCCAGTCCATACTTTTTATTAGTCATTGGCTATTGGTACTGTGTTCGTCGTAGACAGAGAATGCTATAGACTAATTGATATCTTTGGTCGCATTCACACAAGAAAAAGAGCGACTTACGCCGATGTCGTGTAAAGAAATGAAACAGAACGATGAGATTTTTTGTTTCACTGCGCGTGCCATGTTTTTCAAGGTTAGCAAACTACTTTGCTAAACAAAGTTTGACAGCTAACGTGCAGCTATTAACATCTTCCTATAAAATACAGTTTTATGTGCTCTAAAGTTAATTAATGTATGTTATATTTTGTTGTGAACAATTTAGACATAGTATTTAAACCATTTAAAAAATAAACATGGTGCGTTGTGGCGTTAAAGGGTGTAAAAGTGATAGTGGAACGAAAATGCCAGATTTGTCTTTTCATTCGTAAGTATACCACTCTGTATCAATTAATATATGATGATAACATTTTATGGTGTTCATATATTGTGTATAATGTACCCTAGACATAAATTCATCGACAAAAAAGTACAATATGTATCAATGATTAATTCTAACCTAAGAATTTTAGTGTTGCCAACTTTTCTGTAAATTAATACCCAATATTATGGGAAATGTGTATTAATTATATAGTATCTGAAAGATTTTATGACTTGTTGCAGTTTTCCTGAACATGATAATTTACGTCGAATATGGATTGTAGCTACAGGACGAACAGATTGGACACCAAAACCGTCATCAAAAATTTGCAGCAGACATTTTGAGAAAAAAAATAAAAATAAACAATGTTGTATTATTTACTCACAAAGCCAAAACCTTCTATCACAAAATACGCGCTTTGACGTGGAGTTGCGGACACCAGCCCGCTAAACAATACAATACAATAACATCCATCGTCATCCTGCCCTCATCGCAATTTATTGAGTTCGGCAGCACATCCATACACCTTTATTATTCCTCCGCATCACATGCCTATACCGATAATTATAAGTGTTATTTTCAGACTCTCTTACATAATAGTTTCTAATTCTATCAATTCGTGGAACACCACCTTATTTAGACAAATCACACAAATTTCGGGGTAAATTTTTCCTCACACGGTAACCCTAAATATGATGACGTTATTTTACGAACACAGTACCAATAGCGCACATCGTACAATTTAAACCGCAGCCTCTGTCTACGGTGTTCGTGCATAAAATCGGTTTATTTTGTACAAACGTGAGCTCTTCTTAGCAGTGTGACGTCATGAGTGACGTCATCGATCGCTACCAACGGCGCACACAAAAATTTGGTAGTACAGTGTGTGCGGAGACGTCAAATTCGAATTTGACAAGTGTCAAGGAAAGCAATTGACTTGTTTTTATTTTGCTTTTAGATGTTGTTTGTTGTTGCACCATTATTTAGATATTATTCAATGAAAAATGTAAAAGTACGTAAATAAATAATTCCGAGAGGGGTATAATATTATGTTCTGTGCTTTCGGCTTAGTTCCGAGGTTATAATTTTTGACAGAAGTGACATTACAGGGCTATTGACTGGTTTAAATTGAAATGTGTACTATGTGTACCGATGGTAAACATTCAATTTAAACAGCTAGTTTGTAGCGTTGGCACGTTTGTAAAGGATCGTACAATTTAAACCGCAGCCAAAGAAGTGTCATTTTTGTTTTTTTTTTATGTCAATATATTTTTTTATATAAAAAAATGTTATGTTGGTTTGTGTACGCTTCAAAAACTCAAAAATTTCTGCACCGATCGAGCTGAAATTTTAGAATGATATATAATCCGCATCAAGGATTGTTTTTACAGTATCCACGCGGGCGAAGCCGCGGGCATCAGCTAGTTTTTTTATAAATGTATGGAACTACAATAATTCATTGATCATAGAACCAATCCAACCACCAACGTTTGTTGGAGTGCGCTGGTTTGGTGTAAAAACGAGCAATTTTAAGAAGTAGGCATCCCATTTATTAATTTACTGACTGCAATAGTATTCTGAAAAAATAATTAGTGAAGAAACACATTTTACTAAAAAAAACTGAATACTAGAGGGTTAAGCCGGGTGCGGGCTAGGAGAGCCTAGCCAAATGTCATTCCTATTTCCAATTTTCACATTTTCAATTTTGATTCTATTTGTGGGAATAAGTTCAATAAATAAAATCTATAATACGTTAGAATTCAACGTTTATCAAAAATTGATTTCATTTTTTGTGCTCAAGAAGGAACAACTTTGTCATTTATGTTCTGTGACTTTGTCTGTGTAACTGTGTATCCAAGTTTCGATCGGTAAAAAAAAAAGTAAAAATTCAAGTTTGTGGGATTGCAGTACGAGTACATATTTTCGTAAAAAATAGTGATTTAATTAATAGATATTTGCATAATACAATATCAAAAGTTAAATTTTTGTACAATGGGGGACGGTCAAAGTGAAACTAAACCGTTACTAAGGGATGGTAAGTATTTATTGGCTTTTATTGTTTTGACAGCTGATGATTCAACTAATATTTCTTGTGATTTTGTTGCTAAACAATGGAGAAAGATTTAACGAAGCAGCCGCTACGTAGATCATCAAAATGCCTGTGTTGTGCAATAGATTTACCAGTTATTACATGATTGGTTACGTATTTCTAACTTCATAGCTAACACGCCAATGTTTTTGTGTGACAGAGGAGGTAAATGTCAGCACAATATCTCCCATCGGACCTGACGAGCTACCTCCACCGTACCAGCAAGCGGGAATGCCGATGGTAACATGCCGCGTCTGCCAAGCTATGATCGACATATCTGGGAAGCGAGAACAACATGTCGTCAAATGTTCAGAATGCAATGAAGCCACAGTAAGTTATAGTTTTAGTCAACCTTGTTAGATTTCAACTCATGAAACTAAGTCTACCATTAAGTTTAGGTCTAAATGAGGCCACTTATCATGACAATCTTATTGTTGATTGTATTATAATTCCTTTCTTTGCTTATCAATTATTTTTGTTTATTCTTATTTTTAATCAGTTCACTGACTCATATCACTGCTGGTGCTGGTTATACTTTACTTGGTTTGTTGATATTTTATTTGATCTGTTTTCTCTTTTCAGCCCATAAGGAATGCTCCTCCTGGCAAGAAATATGTGCGCTGCCCTTGCAACTGCTTGTTAATTTGCAAGTCATCATCACAGCGCATTGCATGCCCCCGTGCAGACTGCAAGAGGATCATCAATTTGGCACCATCACCTGTCACTCCACCTGTGCCAACCCTGCCTGGTATGTGCAGGGTCATCTGTGCTCACTGTCAGGACACTTTTTTGGTATGTACAACAACAACCATAAATATCAGCAGCCTTTGATCTAAAAGTAATTTTGTTTTCAAGTTTTGATGAAACTCCAAAATATTAGACAATCACACCTTAATAGTACATTCTACCTGCATTATAATTTTCATTATCAAACTGCTGATTTCACATAGAGTTAACTTTGAAGTTAGAGTAACTTCTTGCTTGCTGATTTTAATAATTATGCCTGGAGCTCTGCTCGGGGGAAAAAGAGATAACTAATTTCCCAAATATAATAATATAAGACGTAGCTAGATTGATTTACCCCCTGTATGTCAACAGTCATCAAAAATTTTCTAGTTATTAGCAAAGACATGATTACAAATATATAAATTATATTGCTCATTTGATAGTATTATTATGCTTGATTTTCGCCAAAATTCCTTCAACCTAGTGGGTACTATTATAATATATAATTTGTTACCATTGTTATAAAATATTGTATGTTACCCTAATGACTGTGCAAGTACCTACTTTTAATAAATGAGTAAGTCACCTCCCCAGTATTGCACTAACATGTGTTTTTACAATATCTTATAATATTTACTATATTGTTTGTAATACTGTTTTACTGCAACAAAAGAAACAAACTGCATTGTTGCAGAAAAAGCAAATAAGAGAGCACTAGAGAAAATACCATTTAAAAAGTTATCAGGGTTCAAATAGGTACAGGAACAATTTAAAAATATTAATTGACTAATTACAATGACTTTTCACAATGTTTTCCTTATCTGTTTATAGACACAAATGCAACTGTAATATTCTTGTTGTGAACTTACAATCTTTTAGCAAATAGATTTATATTCACAACTGTTTTGCACAAGACACAAGTTGGTAAATATTTATCACTTTTCTCAATGTTTATTCATTAACATTCCAAATTGATTTCCATTGCGCATAATATTCCAGTAGATTTTAGCAATTCAGTACAGAATTTGTGTAAAACTTGATATTTATCCTTCTTCAAACATGATTTATCTATTCTGTGTTTTAGTAAATATCTATTTTCTTTCCTACCATATAGGGATAAATAAAGACTTCATAATAATAATGTTAACCTAAATAAAATAATGAATTAACAATTTTACCCAATGTGATTTCATTCACACTATTAAGTGCATCAATTAACCTACTTGTTGATAATTATATTATACCACAATGTCCTTAGCACTTCTATGGCATCATGAAATTGGTTTAGAAATATAAAACCGACATCCTTAGCATGTTTACGAAAAGATACAGCATTCCTATATTTTTTGTTTATAACAAAGATTCTTGTCTTTCATTAGTGTGAGTATGAATGCGTCATTTATTTATGTTCCTAGTTTGATAATGACGAAACGTATTATCGCCATTGCTATGACATACATATTTTATTAGATATATTTATACAGACAGAGTTCTATAAGATCATTGACCTAAGATAAACATTAATATGTAATATTTATTTATTTGATGGTGGTGTTTCAGTATCAGCTGCTGAAGAACGCGCCGGTGCGGTGTCCACACTGCCGTAAAGTATCTTCAGTGGGCGCGCGCATGGCTCGCGTGCGCGGCGCCATCTTCGCCGTGCTGTCGCTGGTGTTCCTGGCCATCGCGCTGGGCGTCACGCTGGGCACGTTGTCGGCTGCCAAGAGCCACGGTGGCGGCATCTACGTCGCCTACGTCGGAGGTTTCCTGCTCGCCTTCATCCTCGGCAGTCGAGCTGTCTACTACTTCGCCATGAAAGTGAGCACCATTGAGGGCCCAATGTAATAGTCGTCAAGTCACTCGACTTTGTGATAAAATTTGTATGACTAGAAAATATATTATATAGAAAATTCTCAATTCCATATAGCATTGTTATAAGAGCTTGGTTTTCCAAGTATATTTAAACCATCTCAATATAGAGCCGAGATTGTTCTATTTGATGATTAGTTGGCGTTGATATTGCGTTATAGTGTGTACCTAAAATAATCTTGGGAAGAAAATTATGTTATTAAATCGAATAAAGTGTAGGTAAGTTATGCCCTATTCTGAGCAGGGGACGATGCCATTGTAAATGAATAATTTAATCTTGTTAGATACGTATTTGACAAACAGTGTTGTATCTGGGATTCTAGTTCATCTCTTGCTATATTGTGTTATAATAGTTTGTTGGTATGTATCTAAACTGCAATGAATAAACCTTAAATTCATAAGGAATCTCGAATCCTTACAAGAAATTCAGATGTTACAGTGATGCATGTTCTTTAAACTAATAACAGTTTGTTTCTTACTCTAGCATTGCTCTTCAATCTGAATAATTAATTTAATTCACAATATAAAAGCTATGAGATTATTATAATTTGTATTTAGCACTTTACATTAAATGTTCAAAATTTAGAAAAGGGTAGTATTTATACAGGGTGATATTATTTGCAGTCTAGTTTATTTATTTGCAGATTTTTATAATTGAAGTTGTCATGATATTCAGCTTCCTATTCTATCTATAAATATGTAGCAAATTGTAAATATTTGTGTTTTCTATTAGACTCGACAAATTGAATTTCAAAATATGATATATCAGTATTTGTGTCGGTTTTAATTATTTATAGCGATATATCAGAAATGCTGCTTTAGATAATTCTGACTTAGGTCTACAACCAATTTATCTCAACAGTTCAAACATTTCAAGGCAATTGTAATAACTTAAATTGGAATATATACCTGTAACATTAAATCATGGTTCTAAAACTCGTTAAAGATATTTCCATATTTAAATGAGCCAAGTTTGAAAATTGTAAGACTTCCCAAGGGTAATTGTACCGAATCGTATAAAAAGTATGTCATATAAAATAAATGCAAATAATATAATGTCTAACTTTTAGAATTGTAGACTGATTTCAATAATATTTTAAAATAATTCTGAATAGCTATCAAATATTCGTCGTCACTCATTCATTGTTGGTTTCATCGCGTCATCGACTAGTCAGCGCTGTTGACTTAAAATTCGACCAACGTTAGTCGATGATAAAACGAAGTCGCAAGTGCACCAAGCACTATGAACATTGAGTATGAAGTCGATCGAAAAGCAGCGATATTAAGCTACTAAACAAATCATTACTAACGAAATCACTCATTAACAAAAAAAAAATGAAAAATGTTTCGAGTACATAATTATAATCCACAAGAAATAATTTGGTGCTGAATTTTATAAAGGTTAGATGAGTGACGGTGAAGCGTTAGAATTGCTACAGCATTCCTCGTGTTGATAGTACATGGCGTGTGTTCTACAATAAAGATAATAACTCTTCTTTACAGTCGAGTGAAACAAACAAAGATTTTTATAGTGTACACGAATACCACGACTTTGCTGTTTTTTTTTCTAGACTTAATTCTAGCCACTACTGATGCCTAAGTAAAAAATATCATTTTTAAAACATCCAATATTCGATTAAAATATGTAATATTATGTTCGTGGCTATTTTTATAATTCAGTTAATTTTTACTCTAATTACTTTTTGGGCGTTAGCCGTAGATAAGATTTCAAGGGGGTCTGCCTGCCACATAATTTTTATACTGCATTACAATAGGCTTGAATTGGTATTATCAATTTCGGCAATGGGGACATAAAGTAAACCTCGGTAAAGAATTATTTAGTGACGCCTATCCATTTATTTGGCTCTGCGTTAAACTATAACTTTGGTGTTCAAAATATATTTACGATGTTTCGTGTTTAATTTGCATAGGTATAATTTTGTGAATATTAAACGCGATTAACAGGAAAGTCGGGTTATCGTTTACAGGCTGTATTATGACGTGCACAAGTATCTGTACCTATTATTTAATCTTTTGCATTCTATTCTTTGTTTTGTTAATTTTTATTTAAACAATATATTATTATATCGAAAGGTAGTAAGGGCTAGCAGTCTATGTTTGTGTTATTATACTTACAATGTATAGTTTAACTATAATAATCGAACAATATGTGAATTAATTAAGTCTTACGTTATTTGCTTTCAGTAAATAAAATTAATAGTACCACCATTTAATGAAACCATGTATAATTGTCTATTAATTATTTCATGAAAAGTTAGTGCTTTACACATGTATTTGTAGTTATAAGTCAAATAAATTGTACCTATCGACATCTCATTTGATCTTACTTTTCTTTTTATACTACCACACCACCAATTTTGAAAGAAACTACAATAGAATAATGTATGTATTTTATTAATAATAATAACAAAATAAATTTAAGGTAGATACATTTACCGTTGGTATATTAAAAGTAGGCGTATTTACCAATATTAATATTGAGAACCAATAAGAATCTAAGAACTTATAAATTACCGTGCACTTACGTTATAATTATGACACATTGATATTTTTTTGAAATTTTAATAAAAGGAAACATTCAAAAATACCTTTTATAAGTAACGTAAGTACCCACTTGGTACGTTACGCAGGCTGGTACGTACTTTGAACACTGTTTACTAGATGTTTTGTACTATGTTTTGCAATACAATTTTAGTACTTGGTGTACTATAAGAAATACGAGAGATACAATACAAAAAATAACCATAATTTTATGAACATTTCATATTTAAAAATACATTGAAATTTTAAAATGGTTTGTAAAGAATCTAACTCTACACACGACTAGACGAGCAGATTAGACAAAAATAGACAATTGATAAATATGGGGAAAACGTTCCAACTTACTCTAATAGTCCAAGATCCCAGGGCCGCCAGACGTCACGTATTTTCTGACGCAGGAAATGTGGGCGATTGAGTAGTGTTAGTATGAACTAAGAACACACTACTACCAGCTAGCTTGCTTGGACGGCCAATTTTCAGATATCAGGTCATCAAGGTACACAAAAAAATTACTTACTTCACGTATTTTCTACAAGCTGATTTTTACGTATATTTTAGGCAATATTCTTAAAAATAAGTCGCAAGTACTCCCAGACACTTTCCGTCGGCCGTATTGGTTAACAGACGCTTTAAAGTTTACTAAACGCCTTATTATTTAATACTTAAAGCTAATTGATCGAAATATTGCCATGCTATATTGGGCAGGCGCTCCGAAATGCATCCGAGCGTTGAAAGCAACGTTTTCAACAAAATTCTGAAGACACAGGCAATGGACAGATCCTGTTGAATGCCCACCGAATGAGTCCAGTGGAGGTCTGTATGTCAGCCACACGAGCGATGCCATGCGATCTCAGGTAAACAGCCACAATACGTTTAAGTCTAAACTTTTCGGGAACTTTAAAGCGTCTGTTAAGCAAAACGGCCGCTAGGAAGTGTCTGCGAGTATTGGCAACTTATTTTTAAGGATATTGCCTACAATATAAGTAAAAATCTGATAGTAGAAAATACGTGAAGTAAGTAATTTTTTTGTGTACCTTGATGACCTGATACCTGAAAATTGGCCGTCTTAGCAAGCTAGCTGGTGTTCGTGCGTTCTTAGTACATACTAATGCTACCCAATCGTCCACATTTCCTTCGTCAGAAAATACGTGACGTCTGGCGGCCCTGGGATCTTACTCTTTAATTAACGTATAGGTACGTACTCTCTAAGGAAGGAATGTCTTTCGCACAACATATAAAGCATTAGATTGTTAAATGCATTAAATCTAGTACCATGTACTAAGAAAAATGTACAAGCATTGTCGTACTTATTGAAAAAAGTTATATAATGCGCTAGGAAGCTTTCAAATGGTTTTTCTGAGGTTAATCCTCAGTTGAAAATGTTTTTAGATGCCATAAACAATAAAACCTAGGCACAAGAAGAGTTACTCGATCGTGACGAGATACTCTATGGCAATTCTCATTTCTCTTGGACACGTTCAAGTGTAAACGAGCCTTTACGTGACTGCATGTAACTGACTATCCTAGTCAAAAAGTCATCAGGTTTGAGGATTCGAGCTCCCGGGTATATTCAAAAGTTGTAACTGTTAGCCGTGTGAACATGTTAGTGATTAATGGGACTTGTTGTAGGAGTCCTTGTGCTGATAACCCGACACGTAGCCCGAGCCGTCCACGAGATCCTTCCTGCCAGCGATGCCCTTGCCCTTGCCCGTCTCGTCGAACCGTTGCCTGTGCGACCCTGTGTACTTGCTGGTGTCTGTCAGACGGTCCACGGCTGCGGCAGCTGCTGGAGATTTGGTCACCTGGAATGGCATAGGTAGATGTTGTTAAGTAAGCTTTTTACCGAATATCTCAAGTTACCTTTATTTTTTTTTGCTCCTCCTTTGCGTCGCGCAGTCGGGTAAAAATCATAAGTAGGTAGGTACCTACTTTCGTCTTTCATTGTATTCAAGAACATTAAATTAATAAAAGACGACATCGTCGTTGTGTCTGTGACGTATAGGGAAAATATTTATTTTACTTAATTGAAATCTTAAACAGCACGTCTGTACCTAACCTATTGACTGACGATAAAACTCAAGGATTTTTCATGTTACAGTTACAGCTAGTGCCATGCATCGGTTTAAATAAATGGATTAAAACTTACGTGTGAAGTCAAGCCGGGCTGTCCACAGCTTGTGAGCTTCTTCTTAATGTCTTCCAGCTCTACCTTTTTACTTTTAGCGAGGTCCTCGAGGAATTTCTGGTAATCATCGATGCCAAGCTTCAGTGTCTTCAACTTCTTGAAGTGAATCGCAGTGTCTGTCGTGGTGATCTTCTTTCCATCGATCACCTTTGCCTGCTTCATCCATTTGTCGCTTTGTGACAAAGTTATAGTTTTGCCATCTGATTTAATATCTCCGAATTTGGAGAAAGCTTTGAACGCGTCCTGGGGAAGATAAAGAAATGGATCAGGTCAAAGGCGGGTATCTAGGTGTATGGATCGTCTAAGCATATTTGCGTGCACTGAAATAGGGTAATGTTGCCGTCGTATATGGCTTTGGGTTACTAACCTGTTGCTACAGTCAGCATCAGCTCAAAGTTTCAAAGGTTGTAATAAATAGGTATTTGTTAGAAATTATTCGTTACTATAAACAAGTTAAGGACTATCTTTTTTGCACCGATAAGCCTAATCTTCTACTTGTAAGTTCTGTAATTTCTAAATAGGTCCTTAGCCTTCCCAATTTAAATACCAATAATTTTATTACCAGTTGCAGACTTCGAATATCTACTGACTTTGTCTTTGTTGTAAGTTACCTTTAGCGGGATTGCTTCTACTGCAGCTTTGGCCGTTCCATTGGTTGCGCCCGGAGCGGTCCCGTTCTCCAACTTGACGTCCTTCACTTCCTGCGTCACCTGCTCCACCGCGGCGTCTGCCTGTGCTGCCTCAGACATCTTGCTTTATTTATACTAGAATTAACAAAAAATAATTCATTTTACTGAGGATTTAGTAAGTTGGTTGGGGATCTGGGCAGTGGCGTGCCTAAAGGGGCTAACAGTACGGCAAACCCATAAAGCAATAGATGGCTAGGCCAACTAGATTCCGAAGATAAAGTCCGAAAATTACGTGACAGACAGAATACTTTTGTTACCGAGTAGGTAGTGCTCTACCGACGACTGTAAGTTAGACTAAACTAGGAGTTCCTATTGGAATAAGATTGTCAGTACTTCCGTTTTCCATTAACATGATCATGATCCATAATAATATCGTGTCTACGTAGGTTATAGTTTTACCTGAAAAACTTAAATTAACGCACAATATATTGGAAGGTATGCTGCTGAATGACTGAATCCCTAGATTGATACTTCAATCTCTAAACTCTCTTTGACGTAGGTATTTGGCTCAAGTAGATAGAAATATAAAGTACGAAAATTGAAAAAAACATTTACATGAAGTACATAGGTACAGTCACCTGCAAAATTGCATGGATACTTTTAGTCTTTATTACTTGTGAATAGAGTTCAGAACTGTCCATGCATTTTTGAAGGTGACTGTACGTAGGTAGAGGATCCGTAATGGAAAGGAAAAAAACATTCATTAAATCTTCGAATAATTATGATGGTCAATTAACACTACCTATTGCAGTTGATGATGACGGATGAGGATGATGCCATACATAAACATCCAAACATACAGTTGTCTATATCTATCTCCGCATATCGTAGGATAACGCGACTCGTAGTGGCTCACGTTCAGTGCTAAAAGCGGCAATTACATCACTGCATGACCTTGCCGACCAAACGATTGCCGGCAACTTGCTGTAAACATCAGCTGAGATTCCAAACTTGCATGTAAGTGCTTAAATAAACTAGTTGCCTCCTCCTACGTCTCTTCAGGTTTGTCGGTAACACAAATAAAACTATATTACCTACTTAGTCGCTTTAGAAATAAGGAAATGACTTAATGCCTGATTTGGCAGTCTGACCTCGGTGGCTGCTCTAATCCTGAAGACAATGTGGATATAAACGCACAAATTCATTAATCACTCCTTGACAAGCTAGTGGGCTCAAGAGGAACAATATGCTATTACACCTCCGCTGATTTGTCACTGTGGGTGCTCGCATATTATATCTAGACTAAATGATCTGACCTACACAGGCTGGAGATCAAGGCTGATCATAAATGCGCCTTGATTTGTTCCAGGTCTCGGTGAATCATTCAAAATTTAAATAGATTTTTACGACCCACGAAACCCTATCTAAGAATTTTATAGGTCGACCCTGGTCAATTTTTATATGATTCCTATTAGGCAGACCGTACCCATTCATTTCGAACATACGAAATACCAATTAAAACTGCGTACAAATAAAACATTCAGTAATTTTTTTTTTTTTTTTAAACGTTGCCCCACACTAGGAATTTCTCCTGTATCGTGGGTGCGTTCACAAACATAGAAAGTTACATCCCCGAAACAACTATCTGCAGGCCATACAAATATTTGTTCCGTGCGGGGATCGAACCCGCGACACGCAGCGCAGCAGTCCAATCGCTTAGCCACTGCACCAACCGTGTCGTCGTATATATAGGTAGTAGGGGTTCCAAATTTGCATAGACACAAAGGAGCGCCCTTGACTGATATTAGTTGTGACGCCTTTGTTGATTTTATTGAAAGTAAAAAGTCGCAGTGCGTATTCCAATACCTAGCACAAAGACAAGACGAGTCTATTTGTAGAAATAATAAATTTAATGTTAGGGCGATGAGTGTCCATTGGCGACAAAGAAAAGCTTGTTAGGTAAGTATTTTATTTTAGTGACAAAAGATGTTATGATTCTACCTAGGGCTCTAGGGCAGTTAACTACTGTATTCCATAGCTAGGTAGGTACAATATATTAGGTATAGGCACGGAACTGCATTTATGTCAGCCTATGATAATTTTACCGTGGCCGTAGGTACATGTACAATGGAGGTCGACGGCTTGGTGGCACCTCTCCGACCTACTTCTTGCTTTAACCCATATTTATACAATTCCGGTCATAGCTCTCTGCCTGCGCGCGGTCTGTTTACATTGAGCTCATTGCTGCAAGTCTGCAACGCCCTATTCATACACAAAACAGAGACGTGCCTTTTGAAACTGCAACCGCTGCATAAACTAGATAACTGGAAATCCATCATATAGGTATGTATACCGTAATCATAATGTTGATAAAATTAACATGTTGGGAATTATCTAATCTTATGAAGCCGAAAAGAAAGGATATCAAAATTTTGAGTTGTTTGACTTCCACATGTTTTTGAGCATTTAGGTGCAACCAGATATCTTCGTGTCCAGAAGCATAGTAGGTATAGAAGTTTACATAATTTCGCACCTACGTCACAATGATGAATCCAGGAACAGGAACACGACAACTTTAAATTAAAAGTAATTCGTTACGTAAGTAGGTACCTACGTAGTTATGTTCCCGTTTATAATAGTACTTATATGTCCTAGTGACCGAGGCTGACGTCACCCCCATCACCATTCGCAATAAATGCCCTCCAGCAATGAGTCATACTTATAAAAATATAGCGCATAAACGCCCCTATAATATTAACTAGCATAATTTAACTTTCCCCTTAGACATCTATGGTTTCTGTGGGCTTCCTTTGCGTGACTAAAACAAATCAGACTACAAGTTGGAAAATTGTGGAAACGGGTTTTAGAAGCTTTACTGTTCACCTTAGAGATAAGCTCTGGGTTCCTTTAAATAGACAACTTACTAGGGCTGTAGGAAATAGATTACTAATTCAATATTGTTCAAAGGCAACGTCCTTAACATAATTATTATGCTTCGGTCGAAAACGGCACAATGCGAGGCAACTCATAGCGCTACGTTCATCTTCGGACGTGATTTGTGTGTCTAATGAGTTAAGACTCACACGTATATCATGATGAAGCTATATTTACTTGAGAATGATGTCATGTTTAACATGACAGACGGTCTAGTGGTCAAGTTGTGTAAGCAGGCTGCAAACGACGCGTCCTTGATACTTCTCTACTTTGAGATTCTGGAGATCCGCAAATCTACTAAAAAGTACCTAGGTATAGTACTCGTGATATCCAGGTAAAAGCAAAGGTATAAATGGGAATTTGTCGGATATTTACCTACCTTATAAATGGGTTAGGTTTGCTCCCCAAACGAGGTTCGTTTAATTTGAAAACTGTCATTTTGGCCACACCCGCTAACGGATATCTGATACCTTGAGCTTTTAGCCATGAACTTTTTGGTGTTTATTGTGTGTCAGGTTTTACAACTAAAATATTTATAAAGTTGAAAGCTTCAAGGCTTCCATTTGACTCAATAATTTAGTAGTTGTTTCTAGAAAGAAAATAATAAACACCTAAGGCGATGGTGCAAGGGGCGGGTGCCACTGAAAGAACAAGGTCGGCCTTGCTGCAACTAGGTGTTATATTTTTCTGTTTAAATTTCTAGTTATTATAGGTAATTACATGGGTATTTAGTTTGAACTTTTTACCTTATTTAAAACCTATTCCAGCTAGAACGAGGTTTCAAGGATTTCTAATAGCAATTAAAGCCTGTTTAGTAGACTAGGTACACGAAACTATGCAAGAGAACAGCAATCGAAAGCTACGAAGGGTCCAATAAAGCGATGTAAAACTGGAAAAGAAGGGTTTCGTTAAGGCGTGACTTGTCGTGACCTTTCTAAATTCCACACGATGTGCGGTAAATCAGATAGCTCCCCTCTGTTAAGGTTGATGTTCCAGGGTAGCCCGCAAAATTCAAATTTTCTTACGTTTTTATCAAAATCGTCAATACAACCCTCCAAGTTCATGTAACTCTCAAGAATGACCTTTTGATGAAATACTCATTCTTGACAGTTACATGAACTTGGAGGGTTGTAATGATGATTTTGATGATTATAATTCTGTAATTGCATACGTCTTACAGCCGCGAATCATATTTTCATTAACATACAACCTAGCACTGGCCTGCAAATCGCTAAAAACGTAAGAAAATTTGAATTTCGCGGGCTATCGTGAACATCCACCTTAATAGCAAGGAAGCCCTCTGTCTGGCGGTCCGTAGTTATTCGGAACGAACCATCGAACTAACAAAAATAATGATTCTTTAAAATGGATTTAGAGCTTTACAAAGCGCATTATTTAACCTGGCTGGATGAAAACAAACGCAGTTATTTTGTTGTGATAGACCATGACTTGGGCTGCGGATATCGTTTAATTCTGATGTTTGCACTTTTGCAGGCGCAGTATACACTCTTTAAATATCCAAATTTCTATCGTATCGTCTTTCTATGTTATCATAAAAAACTAAAGAATTCCTATTCAAAGTAAGTACCTGTGTATCAATTGTCGAAACGCATAGTTTCGACAACTTTATAGCAAACTACCTTCACATTAACTACAAATGGAGGGAAATCGGGAAAGTGAGGTAGCGTGCGAAAAACTAGACAGAATGTGAACGGCCTTGCAAGTTTCTGTATTGGAGTTGATAGCTAAATATTCTGCATAAACTTTCCCTGCTGCCTACAATGCTAAGCAAGCCTGTTCCATCAGTTAATACCTTTATGGTGCTCATACACCAACATGTTAGAACTTTTGCGAATAGTACCTAGGTAGGTATATCGTAGTGTATGCTGAGATACCTTGTAGATATTTCAGAAACAGCTAAACTTTGATGTGGGCAACATCCAGCTGTACCTACATCAAATTAAGAGGATCTACCTATAATATATACCTAGGTACCTTTAATTATGTAATTCTAACACACCTATACAATTAGTACGACTGTAAGTAAGTGGTTATATGTAGCTGCCTAGCCAGCCTACTTTATATCACATAAACTTACTTTAATGTTCCTATTGTCTCACATGACACTTTCACTTGTTCACAAAGCTGACACAATGTTAAACAGCCACTATGGAACATTACGCTTGGTTCATGGGACAGGGACAGCGTTTATGCAATAAAAGAACAGTTTTTTTCTGACAGTTATGTGGTAGGTAGGTATACGCCGTACGATACTTAGAGAATAAGTACCTACCTACTTACTGAAAAGAAAATCTGAGAAAAACACGTGCAATAATTATCACCAGATGTAAACACAGAAAGACAAAAAGGAATCTTTATAGAACCACTCACGGCATTACTCATGCTTTGTCAAACAAAGTTGGTACCAAGACTATGTAAACAAATGTGGTTATAATTTTATATTCACCTAGGTAGGTACCTATATAGTTATGTCCAGCTGATTATACTTGAAGATAACGAAACGCGGGTAATTTGTATTGTGCCCAGTCTTCAGTCTAGTCAGTTGCAAGCCAAGTTCCTTCATTTACATATTAATTAAATGTACCAATGTAAGAATTAACAGCTGCACTGCACTACTAAATAACTACAACCTATCATAAGTACAAGGTACGGACGGACGGTGTATGAATATAAATTATTGCGGCAAAGCGCAGCTAAAATTATTTAGAAAATCGATCTCAAGTTTTCTTTTTCTAAATCTTACATAAAATATATAGGTAGCAGTTAGATTACATAAATCCTACTTCTAAAATTTTCAGAAATAATTAGCGGTTTTAGGTTAGGTACACTGATTTTTTATGTTAGGTACATTTTAATAATCTCCCCACTGTGAAAGTGTGTCCTCAAATTGTTGTATTAATTCTAAGTTGATCCTTACCGTACCTACCAAATTACCATCACTATCAATAGTAATTAAATAAAAGCAGACGACTTTCGTACACGACTGTACCTACTTACAACTAATAATCCTGAACACTTGGCACCAGTACTACCTATAATATGTAATTAATATAGACGTATAGGTAGGCAGTCAAGCTATTCTAGTGAGATTCACTGATCACAAAATATGATCTGTATAATCGTTAAGGCATTTAACACAATAGACACTAACCTAGCTATTGTTTCCATGTTCAAATATATTGTTATGTATCAGTATGTCCTACCCAATGTATGTAACCAAGTACTAACGTTAGCGCTCTTTGTTTGCTCGGTCAACCTGAAACGAGCGAAATGTAAATATGCAGCCACTTCGGTAGCCTGATTGGCATGGATTGTTTTCAAATTATTAGTGAAAACGAACTGATGGACGCTACCGAAAGCGCCAAACTAGTAGCCCAATTCTGGGCCGACACAATTTAGATTGCCATCGACACGCTAAGAAGAAGAAGTGAAAACGATAATGATCCGGGTGTCCTAATTCCTGAAAACACAGTAAAATGTTGAAGAGCGAAGCCGTTGTTAGATAGGTCATGAATTGTTGGGGACCTATTTGCATCGTGTCCTAAGTGTTCGTCTCTTACTTACGTTGCTTTAGGAACTCATCATCTGCCTAGCCTTTTCCCAACTATATTGGGGTCGGCTTCCAGTCTAACCGGATGCAGCTGAATACCAGTATTTTACATGGAGCGACTGCCTAATATTAGGTAATACGATACCCTTTGGTAAGACTGGATGTCAGAATTTCAGGTCACTGACAACCTGTAACGACTGCCAAAGATCTATATATATGGCAGCCGGGACCAACAGCTTAACGTGCTTTCCGAGGCACGGAGGAAACTCGGTATGTCGGGCGGTCACCCATCCACAGACCGACCTAGGCAAGCACAGCTTTACCTAAAGATCGACCCGAGTGGCAGTTCTTATTAAGCCAGGAGCCACGAGTTGCTTTAGGAACTAACTTACTTAAAATATATTTATTTACTAGGAATGCATTTAATTACCTTTTCATTACTCATACTCTGAAAGTAGGTCAGAACATGCCTGCGGAGCGGGTTATAATAATAATATATAATAATAATAATAATAATTTATTTCAATTCAATAAGTTTGTACAAGTTATACAAAGTAGACTTATAAAAGATGTTATAGACAAATAGAACCAGTACAACAAAAATAAAATGGGTCATTGGCTCTCTTTCCTAAACTAGGCAGAAAATCTGTCTGTATCTTAGAAAAGAGTATCCATTCACAGTGAGTCGTATTACGGTTACAAAAATATTGGTACTTGCTGTAGGCGAACAAAGTACTTATGTTAAATTAAACAAAAAAAAAAGTACAAAAATCAAAATAACAAAAAATTAAATAAAACATGTGTGTGTGCGTTAATGGGTGTATGTTGGGGTATGTGTGTGTGTTGATGTATGTGGGTGTATTTGTGTTTGGGTGTATGTGGGTGTGTGTGTGTTTGGGTGTATGTATACATATGTGTGCGCATGCGTGTGTATGTGGGGGGGAGTACTTACATGCCTGTATGTAGGATGAGTAGTTGGATATGTTGTGTTCTGTGTGTAAACCTATCTCTTTACTGTGCAGTGGTTAGAAGCTCTTCGGTATCACTATATGTCAATGTCTGTAGCCAGGAGTTTAGCTTGGTTTTTAACTCGCCCTTAGTCAATGCGTAAATATTTAATTGTTTGTGGGCTTTATTATACAACCTAGCACTTAGGCCATTAAACTGACGTCTTGCGAAGGCAGTCCTGCAAGAGACAGCAGGACATAAAGGAAAGCCACGACGCCGCTGACTGACAAGCTGCTTATTGAAAGAGATCATAGAGTGCTTGTAGAGGATGGATCTTAAGATGTACAATTTCCTGACAGTTAAGACATTGCATTCCGAATATAGCATATGTGTAGGGTAGTCACGAGGTTTAAAGTGAATTATTTTTAGCACAGCCCTTTGAGCTCTTTCTAGTTTTAATAACTCAGTTTTATGAGTCCCACCCCACACAGGGATACAGTACATCAGAATTGTTTGACACAGAGCCAAATAAACCATTCGGAGAGTATCTCTATCCGCTGAAAACCTTAGATTTTTAAAAATATAAATTAGTCTTCTGGTGCGAGAGGTTAATGACTCCAATTGAGTGGTCCAGTCTAGTTTCTCATCGACGAACACTCCGAGATATCTTATCGATTCCACCATAGACAATGAGAGACACTTACAAGCTTCCGACATTTGCTGACAGTTGTGGGCTTTTAGATTTCCGGTTTCTTCAGCTGGCTTTGATGTATGCGGTAGAATGAAGCGTAAAAATTTAGTCTTATCAACGTTTAAGGTTAAAAGATTACTTGCTAACCAATGCATTACTCTCCGCAATGCATTTTCAGAATGCAATTTAGCGTCATCCCAATTCCTACCATATGCCACTAGTGCAGTATCGTCTGCGTAGGTGAAAATATCACAGTTGACGAGAGGCAGATTACAAAGGTCGTTTATATAGATTTGGAAGAGGGTTGGGCCCAAAATACTTCCCTGGGGGACCCCGAAAGTTATTCGTTCCTCTGCGCTAGTTGTATTGTCGATCTTGACGGCTTGTCGTCGGTCAGAGAGATAATCTTTAAAGATTTCAAGAGCCAGACCACGTATACCTACATTTTCCATTTTCTCTATTAGTTTGGAAATACAAACAGTATCGAACGCTTTACTGAGATCTAGAAAAATCCCATAACATTTCAGTTTTTGGTCCAGTTTATCAGCTACAGACTGCACAAGGTCGACTACGGCATCTTCCGTAGAGATACCATGTCGGAAACCATATTGATTATTGGCGAGAATGTGGAATTTGGTTAAGTAATTGGTTAGGTAGTTGTTAAGAACTCGTTCCATGATTTTAGACAAAGCGCTTAAGACAGAGATGGGGCGATAATTTGAGATCTGATCTTTATCTCCAGTTTTGTACACGGGTGTTACTAACGCCGTTTTAAAGGCCCTCGGGAAAACCCCTTGTGATATGGCAAGGTTGCATATATGAGTAATGGGTGGCACGAGGACGTTTCGAGTCATTTTGATTAATTTGGTTGGTATGTTATCCCATCCCGTGGCACAGTTGTCCCGAAGTGATTTTATAATTAAGTCCACATCACTTTCACTAACCGGGAGAAGTGCGATCGAGTTTAGCGTGCTGTGTTTGGATGTTAGGTATACGTCTGTAGGGGAAATAGTTATTTTAGATGCCAACGTCTTACCTACATTAGCAAAATAACTATTTATTACGTTAACTGAGGATAACGGGTCCGTAGACAATGTTAGTAGATTCGTGGCTGGCTGCTTATTTATTTCTGTATAAGTGAGTTTTTTAACGACCTTCCAAGTTTCCTTGCTATTATTTTGAGCTCTAGTAAATTGAAGTTTTTCATCAGAACGTCTAAGTTTATTGATCAAACGATTACAAAAATTTCGGTATCTTGTGTAAGTGATTTTGAGAGTAGTATTTTGCGGATCTGAATTAAGCTTAAGATGCATGCTATCTCGGTTTTTGATGCACCGGAGGAGACCGGGTGTCATCCAAGGCTTGATTAATCTAGCCTTTCTTGAGATTTTGATGAGTGAGGTATGGGATAGAACAATGTTTTTGAGTGTAGTGATTAAATTATCTGCAGCAACATTGGCATCAGTAGCGTTCATCACCGGGGCAAAGTCAGTGTTTTCTACATCCGTCACAGCATTAGAATAATTTAAACGAGTGCTTGTCTGTGGAACTAATTTTCGGTTCACTTTAATTTTATCTAAACATAAGGCCGTAGCATGATGATCGGTAATACTTGTTTCTAATACGAAGGAATTGAATGAAGATTTAGATTTGAGCAAGATATGGTCTAAGCAAGTATTTGAACTTGGTCTAGTGGGATGCAGAAAAGCCGGCAAAAGACCCATTGTCGCTGTATGTAGGAGATACTCGTGTGAATGTGGGTCCTTGTTGTTAGGTTTAATATCAACGTTCAAGTCTCCCATGACAACAACAGATTTGCTGCTTTTTAAGGCAGTTGCAGTAGTTTCTAAGCTATTATAGAAATTTGTTAAGTTAGTATATGAAGGTGAACGATATATACCAATGATTGCAGTGTCTTGAGTACGACAGATTAAGCAATTTGCATCCATAAAGAAAGACGGTTCCGTAACAGTACATTGTAGGTTATTTTTAACGTAGATTACTACACCATCATTTTGAATTGGGTTTTTTATAGTGGAATACGCAGTATAACCATCCAAAGTTGGGGTTGGACCAGCATTTTTCAGCCGACATTCCGTCAGTATCATAAGATCGAATTGGATAGGCATCTGGGCAAGAACAGTTAAAAAACTGTTAAGGTTTTTGTGAATACTACGAATGTTAATGTGAATTATTTTTAATGACGATTGTGCTACCTTTTGCAAAGAAGTGTATGCAGGCGGGGCACAGACTTGAAAAGTAGCTACACTGTGTTGATCAATTTCATCAAGGATTTTAGTTATACAAGCCATTTTAAAATATAGGCTTGTGGATACAAAGTTTGTGTGCGTTGTTGTGTCGTGTGTAAGGTGTAAAGAGTAATCGTAGGTGAGAGTGTAATGTTTCGTGTATAAATGTAGGTTGTTAAATAAATGTTAATTGTGCATGTGTATAAGGCGGTATGTGTATTTATTGTGTGCTTATATATATTATTGCCTAAATTAGCATGATATGAGTTATTCGTTATTAAGTGTAATGATTTTGTGTATTGTGTAAATAGGGATGTAGTGTACTTCGGCTTTATCGTATTGACATGCACGTATAACAATATAAAAAACAGAAAAGAAAATCTTAAAACTATGTTAAACACTGAAAAGTGTACAGGGCATGCAATTTTCAGATGAAGCATCAATTTTTCAGGTAGGGCGAGTTGTTGCGTGTTCAACAATGTATCTAGTCATTTTCCTTGTTGTTTCAGACCTTGGAAGTCGGATTCCTGTGTTATTCTCTTTGCCGGCGCTCCGTCTTCCTTTTTTATGTACACTTTGCCATGCGATGTCCAGTGATATGCATATGCGTGCAGCTTTGCAAATTCCCTTGCCTGATAGAACAGCTTCTTGGCTTTAGTGGTAAGGCTCTCAGAGATATATATAGGACTGTTTCCCGCCATTTTAATGTGTGAGCTGTTAAGCCGGTTGGTCTTGTGATCGCGGTTGTACTTTTTAATGTTCGTGAGTAGTTTGTCCGTAGTTATTATAGACGCAAATTCGGCGGTTATAGGCCCATCAGTTTGGGGTTTTTTGCTGCTCGTAAGACGATAGACATCTCTGAGCTCACTCGCTTGTATTTCAGTGCTCACGGCCATTCCCAGATTTTTGACGATTTCTATAAGGTCATCCTTAGACTCATTGGGTTTTTTAGGCACATTGCGAATTTCAAGGCTTGACGATTTTGCATTTCGTTCCATGTTCTCGACTTTTTCCTCCAGAGCTCCAGTATACTCGTATGTACTCTTCTTTTCGTTTTCTAGAAGGGTCAATTTAATCATAAGATCGTCATATTTAACACTCAAAAATTCAACAGTGTTTTTCAATTCTGTATTTTGAGCCTTTATTTGATTCAAATTGCATTGCATCACGCCAAATTTCTCCTCTTGTTCCTTTCTCAAAGTTTCAAGTAATGACATGATATCTTCACGCAGAGATTTAATTTCTGTTAATTGATCAATACCATGTTTACGTTTTTGACGTAAAGTGATTCTGTCCAATTTCTGCTCCGAATTCGGTGATGTCAAATCAGGTTCGGAACTATGGTGAGGCAAAGGTTCACCACTCGATTTACTTGGTGACCGCCGACTCATTTCGAGAACAAAACAAAACAAAAATGCACTTGACGCCTGCAGATCACAGGTATTGACGCGATGACACACGCTGCTAGGTGCAATTTGTTAGGCGCTTGTAGCAGCTTTCAATCAGTGTAGTGGGTGGAGTCAGATGGTAATGACTCACGTGTAGTCGACTGAGATGGGTAGCGTGGACATCAACTTGCTCTCTCGCTTCACTCGCCGCAGGACTCGATCTCTTGCAACACTTTGCGCGCCTGGTACTTCGCGTGAATTTTACGTGTCGATTTATTTAAATATTTGTATTAAAAATCAATTATTAATTGAATTAAATTAAGTAAACTGACTATGTAGACACGTCCGTGCGCAATGGCGGTGCGGAGGGAAGGGGAAAGTACTACTTTTCAGCCCTAGGGAGAATCGCTTTCTACTGACAGCTGTCAAATTATTTGTTGTAATAGGGAGCAAACCTATTGCCATCAACCAATGTGATTAAGAGCAAGCCTATTGTCACCAACCGATATGATTAGGAGCAAGCCTATTACCATCAACAAATGTAATTAGGAGCAAGCCTATTGCCATCAACTGATGTAATTGGTACCAAGCCTATTTGCCGTCAAACAATGTAATTAGGAGCAAGCCTATTGCCATTAACTGATGTAATTGGAGGCAAGCCTATTGCCATCAACCGATGTAATTAGGAGCAAGCCTATTGCCATCAACCGATGTAATTAGGAGCAAGCCTATTGCCATCCACCGATTTAGGTAATTGAGAGCAAGCCTATTGCCATCAACCAATGTAAGTAGGAGCAAGACTATTGCCATCAACCAAGCTAAATAGGCGCAAGCCTATTGCCATCAACCGATGTAATTAGGTGCAAGCCTATTGCCATCAACCAAGCTAATTAGGAGCAAGCCTATTGCCATCAACCGATATAATTAGGACCAAGCCTATTGTCATCCACCGATTTGGGTAATTAGGAGCAAGCCTATTGTCATCAACTAATCTAATTAGGTGCAAGCCTATTGCCATCAACGGATGTAATTGGTGGCAAGCCTATTGCCCCCAACCGATGTAATTAGGATCAAGCCTATTGCCATCAACTAATCTAATTAGGAGCAAGCCTATTGCCATCAACCGATGTAATTAGGAGCAAAGCCCCGATTTAGGTAATTGGGGGCAAGCCTATTCCCATCAACTTTCCTTGTATTCGTATTTCGTAATGAAAAGCACAGTGTTTACCTCGGGTTAAAGACTTATTTAGTCCCTCGAACTATTAGCGCCCTCGCTGCGCTCAGGCGCCAAACCCCGACTCGGGACTAAATAAGTTACTTTCACCCCTAAGGTAACAATGTACTATTGCTGTGGCGACGTCATAGGTCATTCGTTAGTATTTAAGTAGGAGTCAATATCTGAAGGTGAAAAATTGAAAATTACATCACACATGGTCATCATCAATAGACACACAAAAAATAACATTGCTGAAACTTCCGTTCTGAGCATTGATCATTGATCATGTTTTTAGGCAATGTGTTTATGTCTTGGAAAATTAAATGTTGACAAAAAGTCTCATAGATATTTATGCTCATTTTCTACAGCAACAACGTATTGGCAGTTAGATGATATCACCTCTTAACATAAACTTCAAACAGGCTTTCAATAACGGCTTGGCCGTGTTGTAGTCAGCAATATACCCATAGCAACTGCGTAGACCGTAGCCCGTGCTATTTGCATTTAGAAATCTTTTCCTTTATAGTTTCGCACATAATAATAATACTTAGGTACCTATTTACAGGTAGGTATTTTGTGTGTTGATGTCATCGAAAGAAGTAGGGATAATAATAATTCAATGTAGAATTATATTTATCTAAGTACTTATATTTATCATCGATATTAATAAGTTTATTTATTGCTGAAATAGATCGCCAATTAATGCAAATAATTTACCGAAAAAGTGCGCAGACAGGCACCCGGTTAATCCAGCAGACTATGGATTTAATGGATGGGATAGATAGGGTTTATCACGCACTTATGACTACAATGTTTGTTACGGAAACTAGCAGCTTATTGAGTGATTATCAAAATGTTTGCGTTGTTTAGTGTTGATGAAGGTTGTACCAACTACCGTGACTATAACTTGTTATCGCATAATTGCACGATGATTTTTGAGTGCGCCGATACTACTCCAGATAAAGTGTTTATCGTCAGGAAACTTATTTACGTTTATCGCTGCTGTATTAAATACATCCAAATATTTATGAATGTGATGCAAGAGCCGTGGAAATATTTTTAGTTCTGATTGATGGATGTAGCTGAATACATTTTCGCGATTGTGAAGCTAAAATAGGGGCCTAAGCAGAAAATTGTGTAAGAATGCCGGAACAAATTGATAAACAGATATTATTTCCAAAACAGTAGACGGAGGAATTAGACGCGGAAGGGAATAGATTGAACACCCTTCAATATAGCCGAAATATGTCACCCCTAACGCTTTCTTTGTTTCCATAAAACAATCGGGGGAGCCCGAGATGGACTCTCGCTGACACTGAACCTTGTCAGTACCTACAACTATATCGGGATATAAACCCTATTCGTGATCGATAGGTAAATATTTATGACGCTATAAATAAGGTCCATAAAAATTAGCAGGGATTCTTTCGGTTTTCCATCTTTTCCGAGAGGAAATCTTTACTGATGGGGTGTTCCCCTTTCATATGCATAACAGTAACAAAAACTGTTATAATTTAAGATGTTACATCAATAATAAAAATAAATATAGACTCACATCAATGTTTCAGGATATGAGTGGAATAAATGAGATCACATGAACTAGCGTGCGGAGCGAACGCTATTCGTGGCGGCGCGTATCTATCGCGGTTGCACCGATACTGGCGGTCTGGCGCGAAACAGAGGGGACCGAATGTTGACAAGCCTAGAGATGCGCGGCGAATCGCGATACGGTACTACGCATGCGCTGGACGACGACGTACCACACCGCGTCTGCCGTACGGATGGGCTCTCGACAGCTTCGACGCAATATACGCTCCATGAAGCGAGCGAACGCAATCTTATAATCCCTAATAGTGAGCAGTTACCGCATCGAGTTATCTTGTCCCAAATTCATTTGTGGGCTGGCATTCTAATTTAAGCCGGATAATCGTATGTGCTATAAAGTAGGTACAGTCGCCGTCAGATATATTGTAGCAAACAAGGTTACCAAATACTTCTGAACAATTTAAAATGTCAATAAGTTCCTAACACTACAAGTTACCATTAATATCTGAACATTCATTACTTCATTAATATCTGAACAGGTGCTTGACACCAAACAACAGATATTTTAGTTATCTGATAGAAATTATTGAAAGCATCTGCTCAGATATTAATGAAGTAATGCATGCTTGTAGTGTATGGAACTTATTGACATTTTAAATTGATCAGAAGTATTTGGTCACCTTGTCTGCTACAATATATCTGACGGCGACTGTACATACCTAGGTTCCTACTATTGTTGGCATTTCATATATCTGCATACGGAAGCGGGTGGATGTTTTACAATCAAAGGTTTTTGAAACAAAATTACTTAGGTATACACTCTTACCAGTGACCGACCCATAGTCACACTAAACTACCACACCAGTGTGACTATGGTTAATTTTATTTATATGGATAATTTAACCTGATCCGTAGTCACACTGGTGTGGCTACGGCTGATCCGTGGTCACACTGGTGTGACTACGGATAATTTAACCTGATCCGTAGTCACACCCGGATGAATAACCAAAATTATAGGCTGTTGCTAGTCGTCCGCTAAGTGGATGAATCACCGTCTCGCGACAGTATCCTTTATGGGCGGCATGGGCACCGGGCCGTAGGCCGACGAAGGAGGCCGGCGGAGGCCCGGCACTTCGGGGACAGAAGATATTAGTGTTATTTAATATGCGAGCAAAGCGAGCGCGCGTCATGGAGTACATGCGTTGCATGTTATGAGTGACGTAACCAATAGTTACGATACTGGTGTGACTACGGTTCAGCCGTAGTCACACCAGTGTGACTACGGATCAGGTTAAATTATCCATAGTCATACTAGTGTGACTACGGATCAGCCGTAGTCACACCAGTGTGACTACGGATAAATATAATTAACCATAGTCACACTGGTGTGGTAGTTTAGTGTGACTATGGGTCGGTCATGCTCTTACCTTACTGTTGAATCACCAATTAATTTAGTTGTGTTTTATAAAATAAGTGTTAGGTACATAGTTACTTCTGACCTGCCTCAACGCCTTTGTTGCTGACTGTACTAGGTACAATGAGCCAGCGAGCGAGAATTGTAGAGAAAACTGTACAAAACAGTATGAAACACTGTCCGTTCGACTTTTGCTGCTTGAAGTTCAACTTTCGTAATCTGCTCAATGAAACATTCACGAACGATGTAAATATTTTATTAAAAGCAACATTGTACATTATATATTCCACAACTGTAATAAAATATTAATTTATCTGTATACGAATGAACACATACAGTGATGGGTCAACAAAGCCGTTTTAAATAATATAAAACTTCTTATTAATAAATTAACTTTCGTTATATCCAATACAATAGATACTTACATAATATTACTATAATAATTCCTTTACGTATTATTGTTCTACTCTTAGGCATTGAAGGATTCCTTCATATTCGATTTTTGTAAGTTCTCACAATCTTTCACTTCCTCAAGGATAGGGAAACATTAGAATGGAAAATAAAATAACATTATAATGTCCTTGGGACTAAGCAGATGAATGGGGAAACATAAATAAGGACGCAGTAACTGCCTAATGCGTTATGTAAATAAATAGTATTAATATACATACAATTTAACACATCTTATAGATAATGATATAGATAGCGTACGCTAATATTACACATTTGCAGTAAATAAATTAATGCTGTTAGTACGTACATTAATCAAGATTAAAACTGATAGGAACGGAAACATAAAATGACTGCCGCAATCTAGATAGTTGGATTAAAAATGACACGTAATGCAACTTGCAAGTTGCACTAGAGTTACAAGACCTTGACTGCTCACAAACTATGGATCGGAGAATTTAGTTGTTTGAATTGAGAAATGTGTGAGGTGTCATTCTCAGTTTCGAGTTTATTGGAGGACATAACTCTCGAGAAACATAAAATAACATACCTCTATTCCCATAAGGGCAGGGCAAAGATATACCTATAGTAAACCTAAGACCCACATTTTACGTGTTATATTTTTATTTATAGTCTGGAGGAGTTAGAGAGAATAATCCGATAACTGGCAAGACGAATTTACGACAGTCAGAACTGATCTCGTAACAACATACACTCTTAGTTGAGATTGCAATCGCTAGGTATTTTTTTTAAACCCACAATTTGAGATAAAATGTAATCCTAGAATCAGCGCCAATAAAAAAGCTCAAAATAAAAATTTATACAGAGCCTGATAAGTCAAAAATAAAACGATTGCGTTAACAGGTGTTACGGAAGACAAGGCACGTGCAATACAATTATACAACCTAAACCGAAAATAATTTCAGAATTTGGGATTTGAGTTATCTGTATACTTAAACACCTAGTACCTACACCTGGTCTCTAAAAGCTAAGGTGCTGACTTAAAGTGACCCTACATTCTCAGGTAATGGTGATAGATTTTTATAGGATTTAGTTTGGTGTACTAGATGATAATGATGTTCCAATAGACTACATACTTTATGACAGACGCACATAGATCAGCGTAGACCCATTAATATTGCTCTGCTGACCCCCGGTTTCTGGTACGAAAACCAACACAAAAATTGCCAACCGCGCGCTATGATTGGCTAAATGAACTAGCAACAGCCAATCGCATCACTTGACATGATAATTTACGTTCAGAAACCGGGTGTTAGTTTACCTTAGCCTATGTAAAAAAAATCACAGATTAATAAAACACAGTAAGCGCGCTGGTAACGACATGAGTTAAAATTAAGCTAGATAGTAAAATGTAAATCTTATCAGCTTGTGCTGGTTAAACATTGTACATACTTATAATAATTATAATGCATTTTCTATTTTGAATAGTATTTTGTAACTTAATAATACATGTGTGAGCACACTGCTTATGAATAACTACCCTTGCTTTAGAATTGACCTATGCTTTGAACATTCTACTACTTAAAATTGTCTACTGTTTTGTCTACGTGTTGAACTATGGTATAAGAGAGAGGAGGTCGCCTAGCTTGGGCAGGACGACGTCCGGTAGTGGCGGGGTCTTGTCGGTGCGCAGTTTCTCCAACTCTTTGGGGTTGGTGACGCCCGACATGACCAGCAACGTCTGGAAGCCGCAACGGACTCCTAGCTCGATGTCAGTGTTACATCTGAAACGGCATAAAAAAAACGTCTTGGTTATTTTATATGCAAGGGAAGGTTTCAGCCTACCTGAAATCGTGCAAAACCCTTGTGAAGTTTTGATTAATACATAGTTTGTAGTTGTACTTTTAAGGTCATTAAGGGCAAGTATAGCAACAATGCTACATGCTAATTCTCGCGATAACTTAGACGGTGCACGGTGGCGTGACTTTAATTAGCTACTTGAGAAAATTGCATTTTATTTTTATACCTTCATAATGATTACAAAAAATGATTTTATCCAATATGTATGGTATACAACTATACACATTCAACCTATACTAAGACGTATTAACTGTGGTCCTGGGCAACAGATTCATATGTGCAGGAGACTGGAACTCTAAACATTTAAATTGGGGATCTAGGCTGACCAATACTAGAGGAAGACAACTTTGTAAAGCCACAGAAGAGATGAAGCTAGAATGTCATTCCGGCAGAGAACCTACCTATTGGCCTACCGACAGACAAAGAATCCCAGACTTACTTTTTTATTGTTAAATACTTAATAGATAGTAACTACGTAAACATTGAACCACGAATAGATCTCACATCTGACCACACACCAGTTATACTGAATGTTACTACAACAGTTAATCTGGTAGCACCGCCCCTAAGAATATACAACTTGAACACTACATACTGGACAATCTATAAAAATGTAATCACGACAGAGACCGAACTAAAGACCAAAATTAACACAATAGAAGAACTTGAAATACAACTGGAACAATTTAATATGACTATCCACATTGCTGCCAATTCCGCAACTCCAAAAAGGACAGGTGAAGGACAACCTCTGAAACATAACTCATATCCAAAGGATATTAAAGAGAAAATTAAAGAGCGCCGTCGTTTGAGAAGAGTCTGGCATACTACAGGATACCCAAGTGATAAAGCTGCATTCAATAGGTTCTCAAATGAACTCAAAGCCCTTATCAGCACGCTAGAAAATGATAATATTCAACAATATCTCTCAAATCTAGATTCAACGAAAGACACAAACTACTCGCTGTGGAAAGCTACCAAGAGTCTAAAGCGCCCGAAAATCCACATATCACCTATCAATAATGAAAAAGGAGGATGGGCTAGATCAGATAAAGAAAAGGCAACTATCTTTGCGGAACATCTGAAAACAGTTTTCCAACCACTCCCTGAAAACAATCCCGAACAAACTATGGAAATCAAGGAATACCTCGAATCTGCGAATCAAATGTGTCTTCCACTAAAAAGTACCAGCCCAAAAGAAATTGTGAAAGAAATAAGGCAACTCAAGGAAGGTAAAGCACCCGGCTATGACCTTATTGATGCCACATAACTTAAAAACCTGCCTCATAAAGGGGTAATGAAATTAGTTATCTTTAATCCCAGCTTAAGACTCGAACATTTCCCTGGGCAATGGAAAATTGCACATGTTGTCATGGTACCGAAACCTGGTAAACCCCCACAAGAAGCTACTTCATACAGACCTATCAGCCTGCTACCAGTTATTGGCAAACTGTTTGAGAGGATATTGCTTAACAGGATGAAAGAACATCTATGTACAGTATTACCGAACCACCAACTTGGATTCCGGGAAGAACACGGGACAATTGAACAGGTACACCGTATAATTGACACCATTAGCAGATGCCTTGAAAACAAATTATATTGCTCTGCCGTGTTTTTAGATATCTGTTGAAACCTACTTTGTAATAATCATAACACTGGCCTGTTAGAAAGATATTTTAAAAGATTATTTTGACTTTTCTATTCCCTATTGTTTTACTTACTGTCTTGTCAATTGTGGTTAATACATGCCTGTGCATCTGTGTTTACCTCTTTTTATCTCATTAAACCTACCTTAATACTTCTGCGACTCTGTGTGGGCTTCTAGTCCCACAGGTTATGGGCCCAGATCGTAAGTTTTGAAGAAAGTATAGACAATCGTATTCGTCATGGAAGGAGACCAGTCGTCGGTGCCTCCACTACAGCCTTCCTCGGCATCCTCTTCAGGAGTAGTGGTCACCCACAGCACGCCAACTTTTGCTAAACTAGAAGGTAGCTGTAATTATGCGACTTGGAGTTTCGCGATGAAAATGTATCTTATTGACAACGAACTATGGGATTGCGTGAATGCGACTTCAGAAAATATTGGGAATTTTTCTCAGAAAGATGCGAAGGCCAGAGCCAAAATTTGCCTCAGCATAAGTGAAAATATTTATCCCGTAGTTATGACAGCCACAACCTCAAAAGAAACATGGAAACTTTTGCGAGATGCTTACGCGGATAGCAGCCTGGGGCGATGCCTAAAACTTATGAAGAAACTACTAACTACCAAGCTTGAAAATTACTCAAACGTGGAGGCCTACGTAAATGATATACGCCATTTGCAACAGCAGCTGATTGCCATCCAAGCGGGCCTGGACGATGAACTTGTTGGCGTCATTATGCTAGCAGGTCTTAACGACAGCTACAGTCCCATGGTGATGGCAATAGAGCACTCGGGCACACGGATAAGCACAGACTCGATTGCATCGATCCTACTCAAGGAGGAACGCCGAGATACACCTACTACATCAAGTTCTTTGTTATCCAATGCAAATAGTGTCCATGCATGTGATTCTAATAAGCTGTCCTGTACATATTGCAAAAAGTTAGGCCATGTAGTGTCTCAATGTAGGAAACGTATAAACCGAAACAAGAATAATTCATCGTCATCTTCCTCTCATATATGCAACAATATATCAGACGTTACACTTTCATCTTGTTTTAATCACTGTCTTCCTACAGGCTTCACTACCTCCTCACTTTGTACCTCTACTGAATGGTATGTTGACTCTGGTGCTACAGCTCATATGAGTAATAAGAGTGACTGGTTCCTGGACCTCAAGCAGGAGTTTAAACCAATAACTGTCGCCAATGGTCAGCAAATTCAAAGTGAAGGCAAAGGTACCGTTTCTGTAAATATTTCTGATAGGATTAAGCAAATTTCTGACGTTTTATATGTTCCTGACATAGCTACTAATTTACTTTCAGTTCGTAGCCTAGTTCAGAAAGGGTTAGTAATTGTATTTTCATCGAAAGGTGCCTCAATCCTTTTGAAAGATGATTGCAAGGTGACAGGCGCTATCATTGCAACTGCGTCAAACCATAGTGGTATGTACAGATTAGATACGACAGAACATAAAGCCACTTGTACACAAGTGAAAGAGTCTGCTTTACTATGGCATAGACGTCTTGGTCACTTGCATCCCAAAGCCCTAAATATTTTAAATAATCGAGCCGTGGGTATAGACTTTACTAGTCTATCATTCAGTGAGTTGAATAAAACCTGCGTGCCGTGCCTACAAGGCAAAATGTCCAAGAGGCCATTCAAAGATTCTCAAAGTAGGTCTAATTTTAAATTGGAATTAATTCACTCAGACCTTTGCGGACCTATGAGTACGCAGTCATGGGGTGGAGCACTTTACCTACTTACATTTACAGATGACTTCACGCGTAAGACTTTTGGCTACCTGTTAAGATCGAAATGCGAAGTCTTTAGTAAATTCGTTGAATTTAAGAGCCTTGTTGAGAACCAAACCGGTCTCAAAATAAAAAAAAATCGCTCCGACAATGGTACAGAGTTCGTAAATCGTGAAATGACTCAGATCCTCAAGGAAAATGGTATTGTACATCAAACCACAGTTCCGTATACCCCGCAACAGAACGGAGTATCGGAGCGAGTCAACAGAACCGTTGTCGAGAAAGCTAGATCTATGCTCCAAGATTCTGGCTTACCACGAGCATACTGGGGTGAAGCTGTTTCCACGGCTATCTACCTCAAGAACCTCTCGCCTACGCAAGCACTGAACAACAGAATTCCCGAAGAGATGTGGACTGGGAAGAAGGTGAATCTAAATCACCTAAGAGTTTTTGGCTGTGAAGCGCACGCCCTGATCCCTAAGGAAAAGCGTAAGAAACTTGACTGCAAGACTCAAACCTGTATCTTCGTTGGCTACTCAACAGATACAAAAGGATATCGTCTTATTGATCCTCAGAATCCGAGAAGTATCATCATTGCGAGAGACGTCCACTTTGTGGAAGATAAACCACCATCCATCGAACCTGGTGTCGAAACAACACAGACTTCAGATCCTCAACCAGATAATCTGGAAGTTCTTACCCCTGTTACCCAAAATTCCCAACCTACGCCCCATCTGCAACCTACACAAGTACCAACTGCTGAGCATAATACTGAACCTCCTATTGAGGCTTCTACTGAGGCCCCTGTTGGAGAACCTTCTGTCTCTCAATTGGAACCCGAAGTCTTTCTCGACGCTCAAGATCTTCCTGTGCCATCAGTAGATGACAGTTGCGAATACAACACTGCCAGAAGATACCCTCTTCGAGAACATCGTGCTCCGGATCGGTACTCAGATTCAGATTATGTAAATCTAATCAGCGTTGACTGCGAGCCGCAGACCTATAAGCAAGCTCTGGAGGACAGTAATTGTCAAGAGTGGCTGGATGCTATGCAGTCTGAACATGATTCCTTGCAGAAGCACGGAACATGGATACTTGTAAATAAACCTGAAAGTAGAAAAATCATTAAATGTAAGTGGGTGTACAAAGTCAAGAGGGATACCAATGGGAACATTGTAAAATATAAGGCAAGACTTGTTGCCAAAGGATACACACAAGTGCATGGTGTTGACTACGGTGAAACATTTGCTCCAGTAGCGAGACTATCGTCAATTCGCCTGCTATTAGCCTTTGCTGCTAAACTTGATTTGGAAATCGACCATCTAGACGTTGAGACAGCATTCCTGAACGGTGACCTAGAGGAAGAGATTTTCATGGAGCAACCTGAAGGTTTTTCCAATGACAAATCTAAAGTTTGTCTACTCAAAAAGTCTCTTTACGGACTCAAACAAGCTCCACGTCAATGGAATAAAAAAGTTTGTGAAGCTATGGGCAAACTTTGTTTCAAACGTTCTGAAAAAGAACACTGTATCTACTATAAACATGAAGATGCAAAGTTGCTAATTATAGCAATATTCGTTGATGATTTTTTCATCTTCAGTAACGACAAGAAGTTTAAAGAAGATTTCAAGGATCAACTTAAGAAGGTCTTCGTAATCAAAGATTTAGGTCCTCTTAAAGACTGCTTGGGAATGAGAGTTACGAGGAAAGACGGCACTCTATCACTGGATCAAACAAAATATATTGAGCAAGTGATAGCTAAGTTCGGAATGACAGATGCTATCTCTGTATCCACTCCTATCGAGACTGGAACAAAATATGTCTTACCAGATCCCAAGGATGAAAAGCCAGAATTACCGTACCTGCAGCTCATTGGATCGTTAATGTACATTGCTATTGGTACTAGACCAGATATTGCTCACTCTGTATCAGCTCTGAGTCAATTCAATGCACATTACGGGGAGGTACACTGGAGAGCTGCCAAGCGTGTTCTCCGCTATCTGAAGGCCACGAAGGATAGAAAGCTAACATACAGCAACACTGGTGATGGAATTGGATACGCTGATGCCGATTACGCAAGTAATCTGGTAGACCGACGCTCCTATACGGGGTATGTGTTCCAGATGTGTGGTTCATCTGTGTCGTGGCAGTCACGAAAACAGAGAACGGTCGCTCAATCCACAACCGAGGCTGAATATATGGCCCTCGGCGAAGCCTGTAAGGAAGCCATCTACATCCGATCTCTCATTAGCGACATCTTTCAATCCTCATCACCAATAACCATAATGTGCGACAATCAAAGTGCCATCTCACTCACCAAAAATAACACGCATCATTCTCGCACTAAACATATCGACATTCGCCATCACTTTGTCCGCGAGTGCATCTCCACAAATCAAGTCGATGTCAAGTTCATCTCATCAACTCACCAAACGGCAGACATACTCACAAAACCATTGCCTAAATTGAGACACTACAAGTGCCTTACATCTTTAGGGCTAACTTAGGGCTTGGTTTGTTACTGAGTTTGTTTCTGTGTACAGTTATGTTAATTTTTGATATGTCCAGGGTGTTTGTGTTTGAGTAGTTTGGGTACTTTAAATGTTTCTTGTTCTTTACGTGTTATTTTATACAGAATGTTTAAATTGGGAATGTAGTACATGACATACAGGGTGTTTTGATTACGGGGAGGTGTTGAAACCTACTTTGTAATAATCATAACACTGGCCTGTTAGAAAGATATTTTAAAAGATTATTTTGACTTTTCTATTCCCTATTGTTTTACTTACTGTCTTGTCAATTGTGGTTAATACATGTCTGTGCATCTGTGTTTACCTCTTTTTATCTCATTAAACCTACCTTAATACTTCTGCGACTCTGTGTGGGCTTCTAGTCCCACAATATCAGCCAAGCGTTTGATAAGGTATGGCATGACGGCCTCCTGTTCAAGCTAAAGAAGCAACTCCCGCTATCCTACTTAGATAAAAGATGCTACCAAGTGAAGTACAGCGATGATCTTTCAGAAGTACACGAAATAAAGTCAGGTGTCCCTCAGGGCAGTATCTTGGGTCCTGTACTATACCTCATTTTTACAGCAGATATCCCAACAACTGACTACACCACGACTGCGGCATACGCTGATGATACGGCACTACTGTCGGCTCATAGCAACCCAGAAACGGCATCATCACAGTTGCAAAATCACCTGACAGAAGTTGAGATGTGGCTGAAGCGTTGGAGAATTAAAGCCAATGAGAGCAAATCGGTACATGTAACTTTTACACTTAGGAGAGAAACATGTCCACCGGTAACGGTAAACTGCAAAGTTATCCCTCAAGATAATAGCGCAAAATACTTGGGCATGCACCTAGACAGGAGACTTACTTGGCAGAAACATATTTGGACAAAGCGCAAACAACTAGATGGAAAACTGCGGTCACTGAACTGGTTATTGGGACGCCAATCACAACTAAATCCTAACAGCAAGATGCTAGTGTACAAAACTAGCCTAAAACCAATATGGACTTACGGTATACAACTGTGGGGAACAGCCAGCAACAGTAACATAGATATCCTGGAGAGATTCCAGACCAAAGCTCTGAGAAGAATGTTTGGCATCCCTCATTGTATAAGTAATAAATACCTCGACCTCGACCTCGGCCTAAAAACAGTTCGGCAGGAAAAAGCTCAAAACAGCTTGAAATATCAGGAGAAACTGACCGTCCATGTAAACAAACTGGCACACGCTCTGAGTGAAGACGCTCTTCAGCATACCCGGCTAAAAAGAAGTGACATACCGAGCCTACATAAAAGATTTACCACTTGATAACAAGAGAGTCGTGTGATCGTGTGAAAAGAATTTTCATACAAGTATGGCTCTTGAGGAAAACATAAACTGAGAAATCAGACAAAGAAGTGGCTTATTGTTGGAAAACAGATTGCCATGAAGCAGAAATCAACAAAAAAAAACTGTGGTCCAAGAATATAAAAATAATTATGATACATAAAATAAAAAAAATCATACCTGTCTCCAATCATCAGAGTCCTTGCAGGATTCAGTCCACAAGATTCAAGAAACTTCCTCACATAGCTGTGAGGCTTCCCAAGTACCAGAGCTTTTCTCTCTGAACAAGTTTCAACAGCTCTGACCAACGTGCCAGTACCGGGCACTACAATGGAGCCACCTTTAGGAAACCTTTCATCAGTATTTGTGGCTATAAATAAGCATTCTTCAGACGCAAGGTAGGAGGCAGCCTTCATGAATTTTGGGTAGCTGACATGCTCGTCGAAGCCCACAACTACGGCGCCAACCTCTGGGTCTAGTTCTGATGGCTGCATTGATTTGAAGTCAGGCTTCACATGGTCAGGCTGCAATTGAAAAGAATGTGTTCTGGCTTTATTTTAATGCTGTATAAACATCTAATGTTTTCTTTTCTAATAAATTGATGAAGTGAAGTATAACAGTACATTCACGCGGCGTATTTTATATGCGCCTAAGATGCACGTTTAATGATCGCGAGTTCACGGCGCCGTAAAAGGAGATAGTTATGTTTGTATTATCGTCAAATACCTACGCGTACGGAACGAAAAAAACGTACACACGGCTACACATCAAGCTATACATTTCCAGTATAAGCTGGTCTTGCATTGTATAGGATTTCCGTACAGTGCGAGATCAGCGTAAACTGGAAATGTATAGGTTGATGTGTAGCCGTGTGTACATAGTTACATACCCGGGTTTCACGAACGCGGTTTTATGGCGCTATTGAATTTATTAACGTATGCATAGGTTTACTGGCTGTGTCTGAATCTGCACCAAAAAAAAATACGCCGTGTGAAGAGGCCTTAAGTACAGTCCCATAAGGCCATAACACATACATCTATATATCTATCTATATATAAAAGAAAGTCGTGTTAGTTACTCGGCTGGACGGATTTAGCTGAAAATTGGTAGGAAGGTAGCTAAGAACCAGGAGAAGGACATAGGATACATTTTTTTTTTTGGTAGGGTAGTAGGTAGGTAGGGTAGTAGGTAGGTAGGGTAGTAGGTAGGTAGGGTAGTAGGTAGGGTAGTAGGTAGGGTAGTAGGTAGGGTAGTACGTAGGGTAGTACGTAGGGTAGTACGTAGGGTAGTAGGTAGGGTAGTAGGTAGGGTAGTAGGTAGGGTAGTAGGTAGGGTAGTACGTAGGGTAGTACGTAGGGTAGTAGGTAGGGTAGTACGTAGGGTAGTAGGTAGGGTAGTAGGTAGAGTAGTAGATAGGTAGGTAGGAAAAACGCATTGCAACGCATGCGCGGGTTCAGCTAGTATATATCTATATATATAAAAGAAAGTCGTGTTAGTTACTCCATTTATAACTCAAGAACGGCTGGACGGATTTAGCTGAAAATTGGTAGGGAGGTAGCTAAGAACCAGGAAAAGGACATAGGATATTTTTTTTTTTTTAGGTAGGGTAGTAGGTAGGTGGGGTAGTAGGTAGGGTTAGTAGGTAGGGTAGTAGGTAGGGTAGTAGGTAGGGTAGTAGGTAGGGTAGTAGGTAGGGTAGTAGGTAGGGTAGTAGGTAGGGTAGTAGGTAGGGTAGTAGGTAGGGTAGTAGGTAGGGTAGTAGGTAGGGTAGTAGGTAGGGTAGTAGGTAGGGTAGTAGGTAGGGTAGTAGGTAGGGTAGTAGGTAGGGTAGTAGGTAGGGTAGTAGGTAGGGTAGTAGGTAGGGTAGTAGGTAGGGTAGTAGGTAGGGTAGTAGGTAGGGTAGTAGGTAGGGTAGTAGGTAGGGTAGTAGGTAGGGTAGTAGGTAGGGTAGTAGGTAGGGTAGTAGGTAGGGTAGTAGGTAGGGTAGTAGGTAGGGTAGTAGGTAGGGTAGTAGGTAGGGTAGTAGGTAGGGTAGTAGGTAGGGTAGTAGGTAGGGTAGTAGGTAGGGTAGTAGGTAGGGTAGTAGGTAGGGTAGTAGGTAGGGTAGTAGGTAGGGTAGTAGGTAGGGTAGTAGGTAGGGTAGTAGGTAGGGTAGTAGGTAGGGTAGTAGGTAGGGTAGTAGGTAGGGTAGTAGGTAGGGTAGTAGGTAGGGTAGTAGGTAGGGTAGTAGGTAGGGTAGTAGGTAGGGTAGTAGGTAGGGTAGTAGGTAGGGTAGTAGGTAGGGTAGTAGGTAGGGTAGTAGGTAGGGTAGTAGGTAGGGTAGTAGGTAGGGTAGTAGGTAGGGTAGTAGGTAGGGTAGTAGGTAGGGTAGTAGGTAGGGTAGTAGGTAGGGTAGTAGGTAGGGTAGTAGGTAGGGTAGTAGGTAGGGTAGTAGGTAGGGTAGTAGGTAGGGTAGTAGGTAGGGTAGTAGGTAGGGTAGTAGGTAGGGTAGTAGGTAGGGTAGTAGGTAGGGTAGTAGGTAGGGTAGTAGGTAGGGTAGTACGTAGGGTAGTACGTAGGGTAGTAGGTAGGGTAGTAGGTAGGGTAGTAGGTAGGGTAGTAGGTAGGGTAGTAGATAGGTAGGTAGGAAAAACGCATTGCAACGCATGCGCGGGTTCAGCTAGTACATACATAAATAGAACCCTTGTAGTATCATGGTAAACTACAGAACCCCACCTTCATTATGGTGTGGGTAGTACCTAACCTAGTGCCAGTTTTGATCTCTGACTTGACTTTACATGCTGTCAAGAAATATCTCTTAGGCACGCTGGTTTCGTCATCAATTTTTCCTTCATCGAAACAAGTGACAATTAAATTGGACGGCACGGTTGGCGCAGTGGCTGAGCGATTTGACTGCTGCGCTCCGTATCGCAGGTTCGATCCCCGCACGGAATAAATTGTTAGTGGAGTTTCTAGAATGTTTTTAAACCCGCGATACAGGAGAAATTTTTAGTGAGGCGCAACGTTTTAAAAAATATACGGCCGTGAATCCGATAAAAACAGAGGTGCGTGTCTTAGGTCGAACTCGAGATCTATTACTTGTCAGTGTTATAGTCACACCACTAGATTATCAGTCACACACATTATTGCAGGTGGTGTCCTGTAGTTTCTATTGCAATATATAAAGTACTGAACACTTGTGCTGGTGACTACTAATAGGAAATGTGTTGTCATAGCATATGTTACTAAGAAATATATAACATAACATCACGCCTGTAATCCCCGAAGGGTTAGGCAGAGGTGTAAGTACCTAATAGTACACCCACATTTCGCCAGTTATGTTTAAGTCACATGTAACAGTGGGCGAGCCTATTGCCATCAACCGGGTACAAATCTAGACTCCGTGGCTGTTACTGATAAAATCTTGATGGAAAAGCCAATAACACTTTGCCCGACCCGGGAATGGAACCTAGGACCTCATCCTTAGCAGTCGACCACTAGACCAATGAGGCAGTCTTTAGTAAGAAATATGTTTGTATTAATCACTTACCCCAACACCAATATGTCTAATACCAACAGCTTTCAATTCTTCTCCAATGCCATTAGATCCCAGTAAATATACCTTCTTGGTGAACCCAATACCTTTCAGGTAATGAGCTACTAAATATGCAGTTGACAGGATTTCTTCCTGCAATAAAACTATGCTTTCAAAACTTAGCAATTGTAAAAAAATGGCACGTTGATCCATAAAAGTTCGCCATCCCTGAGCTAGAGTATTCTTTAATGTTCATATTGCTGAAAATGTTTTTTTTTAATTATCTTACATTGTCCACTACTGGGCAAAAAAGGCCTCCCCCACAGTATTCCTCCGTGCGGTTTTCTGAATATGTTAAATTATTCTATCCTTACAATAAAACTTACTAATAAAAAATTGAAAACCTTACCTGACTAGCAATAAAGCCCAATTGAGTAGCTTTGATAGCAAACTCACTGCGGATTTTAGTAGAATTGTTTGTCACATAAAAAATTTTCTTTCCTAATTTTCTGAAGTGGTTCATTGCATCCGCGGCACCCGGGATAGCATTGTTATCAATCCACAGCACACCTAGAACAATAATGATTGATTATGAGACAAACAAGTCATTATTACAGACATACAAAGGAATGCACTGTAGACCGAGTTGTTTGAAAGAATTTACTTTCTTTAAACCAACTACATGTTTCTCCTGAAAATTAACTGAAAGCTGTGACATATCATGGGAAAAATTGTAGCAAATATGTATTTAAGATATATCTTACCATCACAATCAGTTAGAACTGTATCAAAGGAGTCTAAGAACTCTTGAACTTGATCTTTCGATGCTTCTTGAAGGTTGAATACCGCTGACTTAAACATGGTGCCAGTTGTACTAAAATTTCTATGTCTATGAGGCACTATAACTTTACCATATAGTTTTGTACAATGCAAGCTGTTAATTTTAAGGATTTGACTAAGCAATTTATGCATTCCTGTTCGCATGAGTTTACAGAGGGCTAGGCTAGGGCCGCGTTCCGTATTACAAAATAATCGCTCACAGCGCTCACGTCTATAATTTGCGTTCCAAATTAGATATCACGATTATGACAGGTAGGAGCTGTCATCAATTCGGAACGCTCGTAAACGCGTTTACAGTGCTCACTCGTCACGTGATAACAAAAACATAACCTGCATGAGAGAAATTCGTCGCCCGTTAGGCTCGTCTTGTATATTTACTTGAATACTCATGGTTATGAGACTCCAAAGAGATTTCAAAGAACTAATTGAATGTATTTGTGCGACTCCAGCCAGTGAACCTCAGCTGTGAACACACACACACACCCAGACACACTCACACACGCATCATTTTTTACTTTGATTTTGACAGCGCTCACGGTGATATTAATTTGGGGCATGGTCGGTGTAATCGCAAGATGGCGCATGTCATGACGTCATCTATGACGATTCAAGGGACATCGATATCGCGCTCACAGTAATTCGGTACGGGTTTATGGACGCTCAAATCGATTACAGCGTAATTCGGAACGCACCCCTAGGTCAAATGTGTCACTGTGTCAGCAGTCAGCCAGCCCATCATTTTCATCACTTGACGTTTGTCTGAAATGATAATACTGTCACTGTCAAAATGTGTAAAAATACAGATAATTTTTGCACATTTTTCTAAGGATCATTACACAATGATTGTCTTCTTCATATGTTCTGTTATTCTTCTCATGAGCCACCAATTTTCTAGTCATAGCATCTTTCACAAAACATTGTTGACCAGGTTGACGGTCGCCCATGCATGAGTCGTTGGCGGCTTACTTACGGAATATCTTCAGTGATATCGGCATATGAATTTTAAGGACCTCACATTAGACACAGAATACTTATTAATAGTACCTACGAGTAAAAAAGATTCACTTCTCAAATCTCGGGGAGTCTGTGGTTTAGCTAAACCCAACCCAAAGAGTAAAGTATATAACCCAACCCAAGGGACAACAATGCTCTGCTAATCCAGTATAATAAAAAACATATATATTTTTAGCATCTATTGTACATTGTACATAATTTATAAAACATAAAAACTTAAAATTTGGAAAAAAAAAAACATAGGTTTATTACTGTTGCATGAGTTGCATCTCATCCACGGTTTTTACAGGACTGCAGATGTCAATGTCAGATTCGACAGAAACAGATTTTAACAGATATGATTTGTTAGTGAATTGTGAATAGTGATTTGATAATTCAGGAGATAGCCGTTAGAGATTTTGTTTATTGTCATTTAGTGCTTATTTGCAATTGTAATTATAGTATAGTTTTAATAACTAAACACCAAACTACAGAAACATTTAAAGTCTCAAAAAAATTTGATTGTTACAGCCACGAAACCAAAGTGAATGTATAAAGCTCAGTTTATCTATATACTTAAATAATAAATAAAAATAAAAATATTTTATTATCAGGCATCGAGGCCCATAGGGTGTTAAAGATTATCAGGTTTTCCTTGATAGAAAGTTAAGGATATAATAAAAATATAACTGTTTGAACTTTGGACACAGTGGACTTTGAACCTACTTAACATCAAGATGGATATTAAACAGACTATTATTGAAACTCACCAAGGAGGTATTAAAATTGTACAATATAATAAACCTAACAAGAAAAATGCCATTGACGGTATGATGTACAAGCGGGTGATAAGCATACTGAATGATGCAGCTAATGATGATAATATTTCTGTAATGGTACTTACGGGTACTGGAGATTTTTACAGCAGTGGAAATGATTTCTCCACTCCACCAGACAGCTCAGGCAATCACTTGAATATTCTCAAAGACTACATCAATGCCTTTATAATGTTTCCAAAATTACTGGTTGCTGTTGTAAATGGACCAGCCATTGGGATAGCTGCCACCACTTTAGCATTGTGTGACCTAGTCTTTGCTTCAGAGAATGTAAGTTAAATCAACAAAATGTTCTGTATACTAGATAGACATTTGTGCACTTTTTAATAATTTTTCTGTTTCAGTCATACTTCTACACCCCATTCTCAAAGCTGGGCATTGTAGCTGAAGGGTGTTCAACTTTTACATTTCCAAGAATCCTTGGAGAGAAAAAGGTGACCATACAAACAATTTTTTTTTTACTGTTTTAGCTTTCAATCGGACATACCAGTATTTGTTTATTGTTCATAAATTGTTTATTTTGCTCCTTTTTGCATGTTTGTCAGGTGGCAAAGGCCTCCTCCAATCTTCTCCATTCTGGCCTTTCTATGGCCAATAAAACAAGTAGTTGCATTAAAATCATACTAATTATTAATAATGTACAGCTTGTATTTGTGTCACACTTTTATCTCACACCTGATCCATGGCTCCAAGTAGCAACTGACCAGGGTAGGGGATCATGTCCCCTACCCTTGTAGGTTGTTACTTGGAGTTGACAATGCTTTTTTCACTATCTCACACATACTTAGTAACATTTTGTTTCAAATTCCAGGCCCTAGAAATGTTACTATGTAACTATAGGATGCCAGCCACAGAAGCACTGGAGTATGGCTTTGTGAATTACATTTACAAACCAGAGGAGCTTCAAAGTAAGGTTTGGGATAAAATAGTGGAGGTGTCCAAGCTTCCCAACTACTGTGTCACAGCCACTAAAAAGCTCTTCCGAGATGCTGTAAGAGGGGAACTCCTGAAAGCCAATGATAATGAAATGGTTGAACTCAATGCTATCTGGATGAAAAACATGAACAGAAGTAAAATATAGATTAAACATTAAGTTCAACAAACAATGTTGGACAGAAATTACCTACCATACAGTGGAACTAGTATTTAAGAATTGTTAAGTTTAATATCACATTTATTTTTGATGCATTTAAAACAATTATGTAGTTTTATTATACCTCTTCTGAACTTTTATTGTACATTGGCTGTATGCAGAAAACATAAGTATAAATAAGAAAAAATATACCTAATCTCTCAATTTTACTCTGCTAAATAATCTGAGTTCTCATCTTAAAACTGAACTGTTGTTTATAACTTCTAGTCTAGAACAGGTGTTGCATTTTGCGTATCCATCACTGATGTAACAGCATAATAGTCACATTCCATTTATCTATAGTATTTAATTAATATACATACATATTTAATAATAATTATGCTCTAAGTGTTATTTTTGTAACTAATTTACAATAGGTATACAAAACAAAATCATAATATTTACTTTGAAAAGTTATTTTATGTTATGAGGTGTAAAGTTATTTTTTTGTATTAGTGCGAAGTGACTTTAATATCTTATTATGTAAGTAGGTAATACTAGATGTTCTATGAATTATATTATTATCAACATCTTAGCAGATGGCTTCTGAAGTCCATCTCAAAACCCATGGGTATAAGGGATATCTCTACAAGTAAATAAAATTGAAATGTCTGTTTGTAATTCCAAAATAAACTTTTACTGAATGCATATTAATATGACCATATTAAATAAATTAACAGTACAATTTTTTTTTTTTTTTTTAAATATTTGCCTGTCTGTTTGTTAAGGGCCTACTACACGCACGCACTTCCCCACAGTTTTCGTTCACACTTCACAGTACATCGCGCGTATGGTTGGTAAAACTGTATTACCATTACAAACCACACGCGCGATGTACTGTGTGCACCGTGTAATCCCGCAGGCAAAACTGTGGGGAAGTGCGTGCGTGTAGTAGGCCCATTACTCACCGAATCGAGTGGAGTTGGAATAATACTTTTTTAATTATTTCACGCGAACGATGGTCGCGGACAATACTTTGTATTTATATATCTTATTAGCTGATGCCCGCGGCTTCGCCCGCGTGGATGTCGGAACTTTACAAATTATACACTAAATGCTTCCTCGAGATCTACTCTATCCATTGGTGAAAATAGCATGAAAATCGGTGCAGTAGATTTTCGAGTTTATCGCGAACAGACAGGCTATAGTAAATATGAGATGTATTCTATTGTTATTATTAATGTAGGTATAAACCATCTAAAGAAAATAATAAAGTACATAATTGTTAATTAAAAAATTGTCTTATTTAACTAAAATATTTATGTAACACACTAACACCTCACAAGAATGTGGTGTTACATAAATATTTTAGTTTCGGAATAATATTAAACACAGAAATTTTATAATTCATTCTGTTATCCAATTGAGGAAGATAGTGTTTGACCCTTTTTTTTGGGGGGGGGTGGGAAATCATCAAATATTCCGCTCTATTTTTTTTTTTAAAAAGCTCTTGGGCAGAGCGAAAGGGAGTGTCAGACTTCTACTGACTACTAAAAACCACCCATGTTCCTTCTTAGCCCTTTATGTCGAGGCCGCGGTATCTCTTGCGAACAACCCGTAGCCCTTTACCCTTAAGTTTGTTTGTTTCTTTGTGGCGCTTTGGCGCGCTTTTTTTCGATTTTGAACGGTTAGTATATGTAAGATTAAGGGTATCCACCCTTCGGAATTCAAGACATGCATGTAATGTACCTACTACAATTTTTAATAGGTACACCTGTTAAATATTTTATTAAAATAGTTACTTACCTAAATTCTACAATTCTTATAAGTATGTTGTTGTTTGTTGTAGGTTGTGTTTGTATGTTTGTTCTCATATATAAGTATGTTTATCAGTTGTCTAGTACCCATAACACAAGCTCTGCTTAGCTTGGGACGAGATGGCGTTGTGTGATAGTTGTGGATTATTATTATTATTATTATAGGTATTTTATAAGTCATGCGGAACCTAGTTTTAGGTTCCATAGCCATGCTCTAGTATTGGAGATAATTAGTGGGATAATCGTTAAAAAGTCGAAATTTACATACTACCGCCACCGTGTCAATCAGCTAAACCAACTAGACTATCTGGGAAAATATTGATTTAGTTAAGCGCTTGATATATTCATCGTGAGTGCCCATATAATGTTATAAATTCTAACTTATGATACATTCCAAAAATGTCTTCGGTAACTTCGAGTAACGTTTCGTTGTCCGAATTCTTTCGCCCGATCAGACCGAAAGGTTTGAGGTCGCGGGATCTGAGTTGCACGCGGCTAAATCTATTGAAGAAAGAAATACAGACAAATCTCCATGTGATACCATTAAGTAAGTACCTATCTGCGACTCACAGACACTAGTCGCTGAAAAGTCATATAAATTGGCCTCGTTTCCCAGATGATTCTGAAATAAAATTGCCCGTTATGGACAGTAGACGTAAAACATAACCGAAATCATTTTCAATTCCGCGCACCCATAAGCAAGCGACACACACAGGCTACACTTAAATTCTCAACACTCACTCACACACCCTATACACCCCTCTCACTCACACACACACCCCATACACCCCCTCACTCACACCGGCGTACATTACCTTATTCACTCACTCGCACTAAACAATTTCCTATAACTACCTACACCACAATAGGGGATCGGACAAAAAAAAACTAATTAGTCCGTCAGATAGATTTCCAAAAATTATTGGACACGTATTTTTTCTTTTTTCACGTAAACTTAAAATGAAGACGATACAGTGCTTCGAAAACTCGTGTGACGTCATATGATAGTACATTTTGACGACACAAGTGACGTTTCAAGCCCCACTCCAAGATCTTTGACGCGTTTTATCTTCGTCATTTTTTATTGATTTGATAAAACAAAAAACACGTATTCAATATTTTTCGATAATCTAACTTACGGACTAAACAGAATCATATTATTTTGACCCAGTCCGATCCCCTATTGTCACTAAGAAGAGACAAGCATAATTATTCACTTTTCATTTTTATTTATTTTTCGGAAACTTCTATCACTAGTTGACTTGTAAGAGAAACTTGGTAAAACAATAAAAAAAATATTATTATAGCTCAGAACTGGCTGGCAGAATTCGAAGGAGAGAAAGAAACAGCTATGAATATGGCTGGTTTCATAAGGCTACTTGGCTGTGCTGCATTTTAATCACCAATCCTCGGTTGATATAATGGACGTCACCGCTGCTATCATCATCAGCCTATAATGTTCTCACTGCAGGGATTGTTGAGGTTGGATCAGACGAACCGCTGCAGTGGATTGAGTGGAACGATGACGAAGAAAGAAATGCACCTTGTATACTTTCACCAATGGTTTTAATTGACAGATAACAATATTCTGATAGGTTTTACAGAGTCGATTCAAATGATATAATAAGATTCTAATGGATGCGATTAAATATGCAAGGACAAGTATTACACAGAAAAAAGTAACCAGAGAGACGGAAGAGATAGCTGTCACCGTCAGTTAAAAGGAAACGGAACACAGACTATGCTAAACATACATTACTAAGAATGTTGTCAACATACGTACTACATAATTAAATTCCAACACTTCCCCTCATGCGTAACATAAATTATAATGTAGACACAATACAACAAATTAACAACTCAAGTTAATTCCACTCTACATAATTTTGACTTTATGTCTAGCATGACAACATAGCTCATAGGTAACTAGGTACACACAACGGAATGCTTAAACCTCTACATTACAGACCTACGATACATCTCTTAAACCTAAGTCATACATCTCTTAAACCTAAGTCATTAACAAAACCTAAGTGTTTAGAACCTGATAAGGGTTTTGTAAATAGGTCAGCCACCATTTTATCAGTAGGTAAATAGCTTATGACAATGTTCTTTTCCTTTACCATGTCCTTTACATAGTGATATCGCAAATCGATATGTTTGGTCTTCCTGTGGCAATATTCTTTTGTTTCAAGCAACGTAAGTGCACTCTGATTGTCACTAAAGATTCTACAATTATTGTGTTTATCAAAAATTTCATATAATAAATTTCTAATAAAGCATACCTCTTTGCATGAATCGCTTAAGGCCAAATATTCGGCTTCAGTAGTCGAAAGTGCAACACATCGTTGCTTACGTGACTCCCAACATATAGTTGAGGCACCAATCTTAACAACAAAGCCACTATAAGACCGCCTGTCCACAACATCATTGGCCCAATCTGCATCTGCAAACACTGATACATTGAAACTACCAGATTTAACAAATACTAGTTTTCGATTTATTGTACCACTCAAATATCTCAAAATTCTCTTTGCAGCCAACCAATGACGTCCGGTGAAGGCTGTATTAAATTGACTCAGACTATTCAGAGCATAAGTGATGTCTGGTCTTGAGCATACAGACAAATACATCAAGCATCCAATTAGCTCTCTAAAGGGATAAGTGCTATCAGTCAGAATGTCACAATTTTCAGATTTCTGAAGTTTTTCTACAGTCATAGGCGTTGATACACTTTTACAATTAGTCATTCCAAAGCGATCTAAAATCTTTCTAATATATTCAGATTGATCAAACATTAAAATACCACGATTTCTATCTCTATGTACTTTAATACCCAAACAATTCTTTAGAGTACCTAGACTTTTACAACTAAATTCAGATTTTAACAACTTAAATAATATTTCCTTTTCCTTAGTACTATTAGTGAAAACATAAAAATCGTCAACATAAAGAGCTATTAAAGTTAAATGTTTAAAATCTTTCTTGATATAGACACATGGTTCACATTTGCTTTGTATATAACCGTTATTAGTTAGTAAAGTACAAACACAATTATTCCACAATCTACTTGCCTGTTTGAGGCCATATAAGCTTTTATTTAGTAGACAGACTTTTGTCTTTTCACATGAAAATCCTACTGGTTGTTCCATATAAATATTTTCATCAAGGTTACTATGTAAAAATGCTGTATTTATATCTATGTGCTCCATGTCCATATCTAATTCATTAGCAATGCAAAATAAAATTCTTAAAGTAGTGTGTCGTACAACTGGTGAGAAGGTATCTGTATAATCAATGTTAGGCTTTTGGCTAAAACCCCTTGCAACTAGACGAGCCTTATATTTTGTATAGTTGCCTGAATCATCAGATTTTATCTTATAGACCCATTTACAGCCAACTACGTTACAATCACTTGGTCTTTCAACTATTTGCCATACATTATTTTTCATAAGAGAATTATATTCTTCTTGCATAGCAGCTAGCCACTGATCTTTGTTAGGGCTTAACAGTGCTTCGTCATAGGATCGAGGCACATCATAAACGCAAGCATTTACAAAAAAAGATACATCTGACAAGTCAGACAGATCATAGTCAGCATACCTTATAGGCTTCTTATTACGTGTGGAACGAACAGGTCGCTCGCAAACATCATCAGAAAACTGTTGGAGTGAATCTTCCCCTCGAACGACTGTTTCGTTCATTACAGTAGTATCTTGTTCCTCACTATCTCCCTCAACAGTCTCCTCAGCACTCTGGAAGGAAGGCTCATTTAATATTGGAGATACAAAATTGTCTTCAATTACATTCTCATTACAAATAATATTATTATTACCAAATTCATTATTATTTTGATTATCATTTAAATTGTCATTACTTATTATATTTACAGACTTGCTTTGCATGTCTATATTGCAATTATTCTGGTTACATAACTTGCTTTGCATGTTCATGTTATTATATATAAAATCAGAATTGCAAACATTCTGTGACTCATTAATAATACCGTGGTTTATAAACTGGTTCTCAAAGAATATTACATTTCTAGACACAATAATCTGCTTTGGTCTAGAAGGATATATCAACCTGTAACCCTTAGTATTTTCGCAATACCCAACAAAAATACAATGTTTTGACTTTGAATCAAGTTTATTTCTTTTAATCTCAGGAATTAGTGTCAAAGCACAGCAACCAAACACACGCAGATGGTTCAGGTTCACTTTGTGACCTGTCCATACTTCTTCAGGAGTTTTATTAGGAACTGCCGCTGTAGGACTTCTGTTCTTTAAATAGATTGCAGTACCAATGGCTTCTCCCCAGTACTCTTTAGGAAGATTTGCTTCAAGAAGCATACAGCGGGTCCTTTCAAGGAGTGTGCGGTTTAGTCTCTCAGAAACACCATTTTGTGAAGGGCTATAGGGAGCTGTAGTCTGATGAGTAATACCTTCAGATTGTAAATATCTGGAGAAGTCAGCACTGCAATACTCTCCACCTCTATCAGTACGCAGACTTTTAATAGAATAACCAGTTTGTTTCTCAACTGTTGCTTTAAATATCTTAAACTTGGACAAAACCTCTGACTTACGTGTGATTAAGTAGCCGTGTGTTTTTCTAGAGAAATCATCTGTAAAGGTTAACAGATATCTCGAACCACCTAAACTGTTAACAGGCATAGGACCACAAACATCCGAATGGATGAGTTCCAATAATTGCTTGGCACGTCTAGCTTCACCCCTAGGAAAACTTTGCACTGCTTGCTTCCCCTCAACACATGACACACACTTGTTAGTGACCGCATCATGATGAGATGGCTGAAGATTAACACCAATAGCAATATCACAGAGAATACTCACCCCACGATGACTTAAATGTCCAAGTCGCCTGTGCCATAACTCTGTTGAAACTGTGGCAACCTCAGTGTCTAGCAAACTTTGTGGCTTTGACACATTCTCCACACCATTCAAAGCTACATCTGACTGCTCCTGTAAATCAGATTTAAAACAACCACACACATTGTCCAATATATAAATTCCCCTATGACTTGTGGCAGTTACTATTAAAGATTCCCCTTTGAAAACATAACATTTACTTTTACTAAAACTAACAGATAAAGCCTTCTCAGTCAATTTACTAACACTTATTAAATTACTTGAGAGGTCAGGTATATATAAAACATCTGTTACAATTTGTGTCTTGTTATTTTTCATGGGAATACAAACCTCACCATAACCTAAACATGACAGGGAATTACCATCAGCAACTTGTACCTTTTTGTTACATTTTTCTAACTTATTAAACCACTTCAGGTCCTTACACATATGGGTACTCGCCCCAGAATCCACAATCCAGTCTGAGCTTTCAAAAACACCAAAACATCCAGCAACTAACACAGTTTCATTTTCACTTGTTTTCTTCATCTTTTTAAGCTTGAAACACTTCGCCTTTATGTGTCCTGGGCGATGACAATAGTGACATATAATTTGCTTCTTAAGATGTTGCTGCTTAGATAGGAGGGCTCGATCATCAGGTTTTTCAATATGCTTCCTACGGTGTTCTTCTTGTAGCAGCCTTGTCCTGACTAGTTCACTAGAGATAGTGCCAGTGACTGCTACAGCCTCAAGGCTCGAGACTATGATATCAAATTCCTGTGGAAGTCCACTCAAAATCAACTCTGCAATTTCAGCATCCTCTATAGTGCGACCTATGTCCGATAGTTGCTGCACGAGGGTCATGATATGTTCAATATAGGTGTCCATATTATTAAAATCTTCATAATTAGCACGGTGTAGTTTTCTTAAAAGTGTGACACGTCTACAAAAACCTTTGTCTTCAAAAACTGTACTCAAGTTGTCCCATGCTTGCTTAGCTGTCCGTGCATTTCTGACGTATTGTATGCATGTTGGTTTCAGGGCCAAGCTAATGCGGGCAAGTGCGCGCAAGTCTTTGCCGGCATTCACAGGCTCTGCATCTTCAATGCATGACCATAAGTCCTCCATGATGAGACACATTTTCATATTAAATTTCCAAATGTTAAAGTTGCTTACTCCATCTAATTTTTCGAAAGGTATGTAGACATTATAACCTCGTGAACTCTCTGTAGTCACAGCAGCAGGTGAATTAACGTTTGCGGGACTCGTGCCACGCGTGCCCGACTCCATGTCGCACGTCAACAGCATCAACCAAACGCTTCAATTCACGCCTGTAGTCGCATTCAGCCAAAAAACACGAAAGCAGCCCTTTTCCCCGTCAAACACGTTCCATCTCAGGGCTGAGGTCCTGGGCCCATAACCTGTTGAGGTTGGATCAGACGAACCGCTGCAGTGGATTGAGTGGAACGATGACGAAGAAAGAAATGCACCTTGTATACTTTCACCAATGGTTTTAATTGACAGATAACAATATTCTGATAGGTTTTACAGAGTCGATTCAAATGATATAATAAGATTCTAATGGATGCGATTAAATATGCAAGGACAAGTATTACACAGAAAAAAGTAACCAGAGAGACGGAAGAGATAGCTGTCACCGTCAGTTAAAAGGAAACGGAACACAGACTATGCTAAACATACATTACTAAGAATGTTGTCAACATACGTACTACATAATTAAATTCCAACAGGGATGCAGGTTTCCTCTCTAGGAGAGGGATGGGATCCACCACGCGGGCACGGTGCGGATTGGTAGATGGCACATAACTTCGAATTTTTGGTTATAGATAGAACATACCGGATTCCTCACGATGTTTCCCATCACCGTTTAAGAGCAGTGGTGATGAAATAAATTACACAAAGTAATGCGCCTGCCTGGGTTCGAACCCACGACTAACTGTTCGTAAGTCGGGGCCGCCACCACTTGGCCACCACTGGCCACTGCTCAAACTCAAGTCTCACTCACCCTCTATTACATAAGACTAGTAAACATAACTGATGAAAAATATAGATGTAGAGCTGATGAGATGTAGAGAGATGTAGGCACCTGCTATAAGTTCACCTCTGAAAAACCCCTCGGGAAAGACATGCGTGATGTTATATTCAAATATATTTTTTATCAAGAAAGTTGCTATTTTCGTGATGGTCTCGAGCAGATTAAATTTGGGTAGGTACCTACCTATTGGTCCTGTACGAAGTGTACGAAGTACCACAGCCTGATTTATCTTGCAGACGAATTATACGACCTGCTGCAAACAGACCCTGTAAATGGGCTGACGACGGAGAAGGCGCAAGATCTGCTATCATACTATGGCCCAAATACTCTCACGCCTGCGTCAGAAAATGGATGGGTCATACTGTTATTTAAGTCGATGTGTACAGGTGGGTATTACCTACCTACTTCTGCGGCAGAAGGTAAAACGTGATAATAGAATATTGCAGTGCTCGTGGTTTGTTTGTCCAATTATTTACCATGCTCCTAATTTGTTAGAAATACATGATAAGGTCTATTTCAAACAAAAACTTTTTTACAAAAAATAAAACCGACTTCGACAAAAAAAACACTCAAAAGTGAAAAATAAACTTGAGAAGAAAAATCACTTTCTGAAGTCGGTGACTTTTGTTTCTTTGATTTCATTTTTTTGTCACCGACTTCAGAAACTGATTTTTCTTCTCAAGTTTATTTTTCACTTTTGAGTGTTTTTTTTGTCGAAGTCGGTTTTATTTTTTGTAAAAAAGTTTTTATTTTTCACTTTTTAGTGTTTCACATGTGCTTACCCCTTCACAACGTACCGGCGTGATGTTATGTTAGGACTGGTGTAAACAAAAGTCGGTTAATAGACAGACAATATGAGATTTCAGCAATCCCAGTCCATTTGCTATCATTTATTGAGGAGTTCCGTTGAAAATCTCCGAAGTTCTTCATCAGATTTTCACAAAATAGTTTTTATAACCTTTGTAGTGAGTACAGGCGTGATATTATATTGTTGTGTGATGGCGTAAACAATGCTTAGATATGCTATAGCAACAATCGCGGTTAATCTGCTGTTATTTATTGAAGAGTTCCCCCGATTTCTACAAGATCCCATCATCAGATATTGAAATGGTGACAATGGGACCACACGGGAAGCACCAGCTTTCAAATGAAAAAAGAATCATGAAAATCAGTTCACCCAGTCGCAAGTTATGCGCGAACAAACATAAAAAAAAAAAAAAAAAAAAAAAAAAAAAAAAAAAAAAATACAGTCGAATTGATAACCTCCTCCTTTTTTTGGAAGTCGGTTAAAAATAATTTTATATCTATGTGGTTTTAGTAGGTATACCTACCTACGGCTCCTAACTTCCTAAGTCAGTGGACTCAGTGGTATCGTGTCACTTGATAACTTGAACTACGAAAATCGCTCATATTGCTACGAAACAAAGGCGCTAAAAATATCGAATCGTGACGACACTGTAACCGGTTGTGCTCTGCTCTTACTTTTGTTTTCTTTATGCCTAGGTTTCTCTATACTAATCTGGCTGGGTGCACTGTTGTGTTTGCTGGCGTACGTCATAGAATCGTCAACAAGAGCGGATGCTACTATTGATAATCTTTATCTCGGCTGCGTGTTAATTGGGGTTGATGTCATATGTGGGTTCTTCAGTTTCTATCACAACTTTAAAAGTTCCAAGGTTTGATATACTTTCTTATAATTTTGGTATTTTCAATACCATACCTACTAGCATTGTGTTCCTGCTTTATTGTGATCTTTTGAAGGCAATAACTGTACCTACCTACCAAGTACACTGCGATCCAAATGAGAATAGGATTGACCTCGCGCCATGGCTGGGAAGGAAAGGTAACCCGCTCGCCCGGAAGATACTTTTCATAAATTTAAATGAAACCTACGCTAATGTGTAAGTAAGTGTACGGAACGCTAAAGTAGTACTTAGGTAAGAAGTTCATAAAGTCTTACGTCTTCCTTCAGTTGGAACAAGGTAGTCCTATTTATAGTATCAGCAAAGATTACATGCTTAGGTAATATAAACTACCTACTAGTAGTTAAATCGCAGTTAGTAAGAGGAGAACACCAATTCTTGTCGCCCACGTTAGTCTCGGAAAATAATTGAGCGGTAGTTTCATATTCTGTAACCAAGCTTGTAACGGATCATAATCATGCGTCTACAATATTCTTTGTTAATTTTAGATTATGAAGACGTTCAACAGTATGATACCAACTTACACGAGCTGTGTTCGAGACGGAGTGCTACTCTCTGAGATACCAGTTCGTGACATCGTCAGAGGTGATATCGTGCAAATTAAAGGCGGAGATATTGTGCCGGCAGACATACGCATTATCGACAGCAAGGGATTCAAAGTAACTACGCATCATCAAATCATTATCTCTGTAACTAACACGTGCACATTCCGAGGATGCAAGATGCACGTGTCAAGTTCATAGTATTGTAAAGGTTATCTATTCGCAGGTTGATAACTCCTCGTTGACTGGTGAGTCTGTGGCAGTAACTCGATGTAATACCGATGGACATCAGAACATCCATGAATCGGGAAATGTTGCTTTCTTTTCTACCCAATGTGTGGAAGGCTGGGCTTCAGGTAAACTTTTTCGTTTTAGAAGTTCAGCGTACCTACTGCCTTTAGGTAGGTACAACAAATGGAAGGCAGTCGCATAAAGACTTGGTTCCCAACTACCATCTACTTACTAGTGCATTTCGAGCATCTAAAATCATCAATTCATCATACATCTTAGCTCTAGGAAGCGAAGAGCCGAAATTGCCGGTATACCTTACCTATAGTAGTTGAACTGGTTGAATGATGTTGCAGGTGTCGTGTTATGCTGCGGAGACCTGACGGCATTGGGTCGCGTGGCTGGATTGGCAGCGAGACTGACCCCAGACCCGTCTCCTCTAGCCCGAGAACTACGCCGTTTCATGAGTTACATGTCTATGTGGGCCCTAGGACTCGGCTTGTTCATAGCTGGGGCGTCCTTAGCTCTTGGATATCCTTTACTAGAGACTATCATATTCGTGATCGGTATTGTCGTCGCCAATGTACCTGAAGGTAGGTAGTAGTTTTTTGCGTTTGTCAGGAAACCCAGCAAGTACCTAACTCTAAAAACCTCTTATTACGGGATATTTTGATGTTGTAGGTTTGCAACCAACTGTAACAGCATCTTTAACGATAACTGCTCAGCGTATGGTGAGAAAGAACTGCCTGGTGAAGAACTTAGAGGCCATAGAAGCTTTAGGCGCTTGCAGCATTATCTGCTCCGACAAGACTGGCACACTGACTGAGAATAAAATGATCGTACAACACATATGGACATGGAACAAAATTTTGTTTGTGAAAGACTCGGATTTTAATAGTAAAGTTATTTTATTATTTATTTTAAAAATTGATCTATTTTGATCACTTTATTCGTACTTTTGGAAGAGTAGAATTAGGTCCCTATATTCCTGTACATACGTAAAAGGCAATAAATAATATGTAAATACATCTTTATTAAAATAAAATTATAAACAACTATCCTAATGGCACGTAGGTAATTTTATCAGTCAGCCCATTAAGTCAGCCCAGATAAGTATACACTTCTACCTTAATTATGGCACAGATAAAGTGTGCTTAAACATTATTAACTTTTACTTGCAGGTGCAGTGCAAAACAGTAACGGTAAGAGAAAACAAACTATTTTTCATTCCATCTATTGGAAAAGGACGACTTGGTTCGCTTTTAAGTGCACCCAAAGGTGGTGTTTTCTTTATGAAACAGTAATGAGTTTTTACGCGCACTAATAAAGAGGATTTCTTTATAAGTACGCCGCAATTATCTTTGCCGCGCACTTTTTGAATTTGGAACATCTTAGTGTTCGTATTTTTTTACGGATTGCTAGAAATTCACGTTTTTTGTTTTGAAAAATGAATTCTTCAAGTGACAGTGAAAGTATAGAAATTAACTCCTGAAAGTATGTGAACTGACCTGCAAAATCGCGGAAGAAATATATGAAAGCCTATTTCAAGTACTTAACCAAAATTAAACAACCTTCCACTCTTTGGAGTAGGTACCTACTCAATGTTAAAATCAACAATCAGTTCTAATAACGACGTAAAACTGGACACATATTCGTAATTAAATAATAATATCACCTACAATAAAATATGAGGCGCCTTTTATTTTTTCTAGAGTAATGAAAAGTAGAGTGTGCATAGTAGATTGTATCTTAGGAGAGCAAAATAATATTTTTACGGCGAGGGCGCTTTTTTTAATCCAGAGCGAAATGAGGGATCCTAGAGTAGAATCCCGAACGTAGCGAGGGATTCTTTAGTAGAATCCTGAACGTAGCGAGGGATTCAAAGTACGTCGCCCGAGCCCAAAATATACACTTGAGACTTGAGAGCAATAAAATCGCACACTTTGACTTTTTTTTTGTTAAAGCAGTTTTTTTCATAAATGTGAATAAATATTGGAAAGTAACATACATTTATTGAAAGTTTACTTCAATACCTTTAGATTGATACAGTGTAAAAAAATACCCATATGCGGGTTTAGGGCCCAAAACCAAACATACGGGTATAATGACCAAACGCTTAAAAGAAGGAATGAGAATAAAACTCAATTTTTTTGTTAGTACTGTTTGTTAATAAGGTGTATTCCCTCCCCTAGCCCTAATTACAGCTTAAAATCGGTTTTTCATATACTGTAATAAATTTTACAATGACATCTTGGGCTATAGGATGGCGAGGGACATATTCTGATTAGGAATATGGATACTGTAAATAAGATTGTGTAATGTTGTGGTTGTTGTTGAACTTTTTCCATATCGATCTAAGCATAAGCATGCATTATATAATAACTTAAAACAAAATTCAAAGGCTTAAAAATATATTATCAAAATAGTCGTGGTCTACGTACAAAGACCCATGTTTTCTATCGGAATTTATGTTTAACGACTATGATGTGATTATATTGTCAGAGACTTGGCTTAATAGTTCTGTTCTGAGCAGCGAGCTGTTCGACGACAGGTACGTAGTCTATAGGAGGGACCGGGAAAGTACTTTAGATGGCGGGAAAAAAGAGGGCGGAGGTGTTCTGATTGCTATTAAGAAGAGCATCAAGTCTAAACGCGTAAAAGACTGGGAAAGTAATTGCGAAGATCTCTGGGTTTCTGTGGAACTGCCATGGACACGAAAAGTTAATCGAATAGCTCTCTGTGCAGTATATTTACCTCCGCCAGTGCGTCGTAGTACTTTGGAGCATTTTGTGGATTCTTGTAGTGCGGTCTTTGAACAAATAACTGGCTGTGACGTTTGTCTGGTGGGTGATTTTAACTTGAGTGGCATCGATTGGAAATGCGTGGGTGACACCGGGAATAGCGTTGGACAAAACAGCATCAATGAACTTTTAATAGATTTTACTTGTGTTATCATGTTGAAACAAACTAACTTTGTTACGAATGCCGCTGGTCGTGTATTGGATCTTGTGCTTTCAACAATATCACTGTGTTCTGTAGATGAAAGCATGTGTCCTTTAAGTAATGTGGATCAACAGCACCCCCCTCTAGACATTGTTATTTCATTTGACAGGGTGGCAAGTCTCCCATACAACATAGGAAAGGCAACTCCTGACTTTCATAGGGCGGATTATCTTACAGTTCGTAATTTCTTAAAAAAAAATAGACTGGAATTCACTATTCGGTGAGCAAATGGGTGTTAATGAGATGCTGGAGGTATTCTACGATACTATTGGTGCTGCAATACAAAAACATTTGCCATTACGTAAACCTAAAAGCCGAAAATACCCGTCATGGTTTAGTCGTAAATTGATTAAAATATTAAATGAAAAGAACAAGATTCGAATGCGTTTTAAGAAGTATAGGAATCCATTGGATGCAATAGAGTTCAAACTGCTAAGTAAACGTTGTGAAAATCTGGCGTCTTCTTGTTACAAGGATTACGTAAAATATCTAGAAGACGAATTGACGTCTAACCCTAAGTTATTCTGGACTTATCTAAAAGCTAAACGAGGAGGCTCAAGTGCTTACCCTTTGACCATGACCGATGGAACTACCATTACTTCTGACGGGTCAAAAGTATGTGACCTATTTGCAGATTATTTTTCGTCCGTTTATATTAGACCCAGATGATAGTAGTGGAGTTGATTACAATTCCGAATTTATGCAATTTTTAGAAAATAACAGTTTGGGTCTTACTACCCCCGTAATTTCTTGTGAATCTCTCCACAAAAAACTAAAAAGCCTAGATCCAAAAAAAGGGGCTGGACCAGATGGAATACCCCCGGTATTCATTATTGCATGTTCATCAGAGCTGGTTTACCCGCTTATGTTGATTTATAACAAATCATTGAAGACCGGTATATTTCCTTCAAAGTGGAAAATCGCAAAAGTGGTTCCGGTTCACAAATCGGATGACAAAGACCTTGTGACCAATTACAGGCCTACTTATCTCTATATTGTCTTCGTTTGCCAAAGTATTCGAGTCACTGAAATGCCCCTATATTCAGGATCATTTAAAGATGTTTTTAAGCGACCATCAGCACGGATTTGTTAGAACCCGTTCTACTGGTACGAACACTACGAATCTAGTCCCTTTTACAGAACTTCTTATCAAAGCTATTGATGCAGGCTATCAGGCTGACGTTATTTATACGGATTTCAGCAAAGCGTTTGACAAAGTTTCCCACAAAATCTTAATATCTAAGTTGCGCGCCTACGGCATCTCTGGATACTTTTTGGATTGGCTGGGTTCGTATTTAAGGGATAGGTTTTTCTTTGTTGTCGTTAACGGTTATCAGTCAACACTGCAATGTGCTTCTTCCGGTGTTCCCCAGGGCTCGCACTTAGGGCCAATTTTATTTATTTATTTTATTAATGATATTCCTCGCTGTTTTCTGCACTCAGATTTTTTTATGTACGCTGACGATGTAAAGTTTTTAAGAATTATTAAGTCTGAAGTTGATCCACTAGAACTTCAAAGTGACCTCAATCGTCTCGTTCAATGGTGCAACCGTAACAAAATGGAACTGAATCCCAAAAAATGTTACCATGTTAAGTTCACGAGAAAAAACAACCCACTAAGCAGTAGTTACCACATATCCGGAGTTGAAATTAAGGAAGTTGAGACAATAAGGGACCTTGGTGAACTGTTTGACAAGAAGTTAACTTTCACACCACACCTCGATAATATTATAAAAAGAGCTTCGAAAATGTTAGGGTTCGTCCTTAGAAACTGTAAAACCTTTCGTCACAACAGAACAAAAATCCTGCTGTAGTTATAACAGTCTCATTCGTAGCATCCTAGAATATAACAGTGTAATTTGGCGTCCTCACTATGCTACACATTCATTGCGGCTTGAACGTGTCCAGAAACGCTTCGCTTGGCACCTCGCATTTTCCAATGGTATCGCCAAAAGAATATATTCTTACAATAAAAGACTGAAGCATTTTAACATGATCTCACTAGATAAGCGTAGACACTTCATAGACGCAATGTTTGCCTACAAAATTTTTAATCATAAGATAGACAGTCCCAGCTTAGTTGCCCTTTTCAGGTTTCGTGCACCCCCTAGAATCCCACGTAGTGCCATCACACCTCTTTGTGCGCCATTTAGGAGAACAGTCTTGGGAGCTAATTCTCCTGTTGCACGAATGTGTAAGGTAGTAAATGGCTACAGTGATGTTATCGATCTCCACTTTGACTCTCTTGCTAAACAAAAAGCCACTCTTCATCGTGTACCATGTAACCCCTAATCTTAATCTATTGTTTCATTGTATAAATTTAAAAATCATGTTTTCTTTTATGTCTAATAATTTATCAATAATTTAATAATTTACCAATCAATTTTATTCAATGAATTTGTAAAATACAAGTAGTGATAACGCAAACGGGTGAATTTGGGGTGTTTTTTATATGGTTGGTTTTGTAAATTACCTACATGAAAGTCCATAACTTGAATTTTATGTTTGTGTAAAGCTAAGCTAGTATGCTTTCATTTTGCCTAACGATTTGTACTCAATATCTGTACATATAAGAAAAAAAAAAACAGTTCTGAACTAAATTACAAGGGGTGTGCGATTTTATTGCTTTCAAGGTGTATTTTGCACCCGAGTGATACACTCTACTTTTCATTACTCTCTATGAGAAAATAAAAGGCGCCTCATATTTTATTGTATAGTATTATTTAATAAAACATAGAGTAACAACTAAATTGAAATTAAAGAGTGTCTAATAATAAAACAACTAAAAACTTATACTTACATTTGCGACATTTTTCGCAATTATGAAAATTTATTGGGCCGTCGCGCGTCGCCGTCGTACCCAATGAGGTTTTTGGTCGTACCAGCCAGTCTTAATTCAAACAATATTTGCGTTCGGTTTCTTTGGCGCTGAACACTAAGATGTTCCTAATTCAAAAAGTGCGCGGCAATAGTAGTTTGTAACTTTTCACTCCTCTCGCTCTAAAATTCGTCTTTTATGTCGAGCGTAGGCGACATAAAGTCGCGTTTTATGCTCTAGTAGAGCATAAAGTAAAATCTTCGTCGAAGACCAAGGTAATCGGCCCAACAGCCACAGGAACAACTTCAACTTCATAGAATAACCTCTTTAATTTAATTCGTTTCGTTAGTATTCTAAGAACAAGGGATTACGCTACGATATTATGATGACGCTAATTATAGTTCGAGGGACTAAATACCAGTCTTTAACCCGAGGTAAACACTGTGCTTTTCATTACGAATACAAGGAAAGTTGATGGGAATAGGCTTGCCCCCAATTACCTAAATCGCTTGATGGCAATAGGCTTGCTCTTAATTAGATTGGTTGATGGCAATAGGCTTGCCCCCAATTACATCAGTTGATGACAATAGGCTTTTCCTAATTACATCGGTTAGGCTTAATAGGCTTACAATAGGTGTACAATCTACTATTGTAAACCAAGTGCATAAAACGCACCATTTTACGCGAGACATTTATCCATCCGAGCGAGCTTGCGAACGAGGATGGATATAAAGTAGAGAGTAAAATGGGCAACTACAATGTGACAATGGCACTCTACTTTTCACTTCGATTGCGAGGAAATGAAACAGCAACTTGTAAAATATTGTAAAAATAATTATGGTTCCCGCTAATTACCTTTTTTTTCAGTACGAAACGTGGCATAACACCTGACTTAGGTCGTTAGGTACTCATACTGCTCAGTTATAAAAACATTTTGAGCAAGCCTATTGCCATCAACCAATGTAATTAGGAGCAAGCCTATTGCCATCAACTGATGTAATTGGGGGCAAGCCTATTGCCATCAACCGATGTATTTAAGATATGTCTATTGCCATCAACCAATCTTATTAGGAGCAAGCCTAATGCCATCCACCGATTTAGGTAATTGAGAGCAAGCCTATTGCCATCAAATTATGTAATTGGGGGCAAGCCTATTGCCATCAACCAATCTAATTAGGAGCAAGCCTATTGCCATCAACTGATGTAATTGGGGGCAAGCCTATTGCCATCAACCAATCTAATTAGGAGCAAGGCTATTGCCATCAACCGATGTAATTGGGAAAAGCCTATAATTGCTATCAACCGATGTAATCAGGAGCAAGCCTATTGCCATCCACTGATTTAGGTAATTGAGAGGAAACCTATGGCCATCAATCAATGTAATTAACAGTAAGCCTATTCCCATCAAATTTTAATGATGTAATTAGGGGTAAGCATATTGCCATCAACGGGTGTAATTAAGAGCAAGCCTATTGCCATCAACCAATCTAATTAAGAGCTTGCCTATTGCCATCAAGCGATTTAGGTAATTGGGGGCAAGCCTATTCCCATATTTCCCGTCAACTTTACTTGTACCTATTCGTAATGAAATTCACAGTGTTTACCTCGGGTTAAAGACTTATTTAGTCCCTCGAACTATTAGCGTCCTCATAATATCGTAGCGTAAATCGTAAAATACAGAGGATACCTATTCTATGAAGTTGAAGTAGTTCGTGTGGCTGTTGGGCCGATTACCTTGGTCATCGACGAGTAAAACGCGACTTTAAGACGCCTACGCACGACATAAAGACGAATTTTAGAGCATGAGAAGTGAAATAGTAGATTATTTACCAAGGGGATAAAGCAGTGTCTTCTGTCGCGGGTGACGATTTAAGTTCACCCAAGACTAAGACAGCTTTATCACCGAGGAAAATACTCTACTTTTCGTACCATTTGCGAAAAAATTAACACAATAATAATATGAGATAAGCATTTATTAAAAAACTAGCGGACGTCCCGCGGTTTCACCCGCGTAGATCCCGTTCCCGTGGGAATACAGAGATAAAAAGTAGCCTATGACACTCAGCAATAATGTGGCTTTCTATTGGTGAAAGAATTTTTAAAATCGGTTCAGTAGATCCCGAGATTACCCTTTACAATTTAACAAATATACAAACACACAAACTTTACTTCTTTATAATATTAGTATAGAAGTATAGATAATGACAATTAAAAGTAAAAGTTAAGATTCGAAACATTGGTCCAATTATTGATAGAAATCACATTCTCCCCCTAGAGGATGAATGAAATTCAGTACAATTTTCTTTCCCTGTTTTTAACAGATTAAAAATGACTATTGTTATGTTCGCTTTTTTAACCGACTTCCAAAAAAAGGAGGAGGTTCGACTGTATTTTTTTTTTTTTTTTTTTTTTTTTTTTTTTTTTTTTTTTTTTTTATGTTTGTTCGCGCATAACTTGCGACTGGGTGAACTGATTTTCATGATTCTTTTTTCATTTGAAAGCTGGTGCTTCCCGTGTGGTCCCATTGTCACCATTTCAATATCTGATGATGGGATCTTGTAGAAATCGGGGGAACTCTTCAATAAATAACAGCAGATTAACCGCGATTGTTGCTATAGCATATCTAAGCATTGTTTACGCCATCACACAACAATATAATATCACGCCTGTACTCACTACAAAGGTTATAAAAACTATTTTGTGAAAATCTGATGAAGAACTTCGGAGATTTTCAACGGAACTCCTCAATAAATGATAGCAAATGGACTGGGATTGCTGAAATCTCATATTGTCTGTCTATTAACCGACTTTTGTTTACACCAGTCCTAACATAACATCACGCCGGTACGTTGTGAAGGGGTAAGCACATGTGAAACACTAAAAAGTGAAAAATAAAAACTTTTTTACAAAAAATAAAACCGACTTCGACAAAAAAAACACTCAAAAGTGAAAAATAAACTTGAGAAGAAAAATCAGTTTCTGAAGTCGGTGACAAAAAAATGAAATCAAAGAAACAAAAGTCACCGACTTCAGAAAGTGATTTTTCTTCTCAAGTTTATTTTTCACTTTTGAGTGTTTTTTTTGTCGAAGTCGGTTTTTGTGGCATAGAATGTCACTTTTTTGAGCAAGTGGTACGAAATAAATAAATAAATAAATAGTAGATTATTAACCAAGGGGTTAGCAGTGTCTTCTGTCGCGGGTGACGATTTAAATCGCGAGCGTAACGAAGGACTCGAGGTATACTCCCGACTCCCGAGCGTAGCGAGGGTGTCGGGTACTCTACTTTTCGTACCATTTGCGAAAAAATAACACAATAATATTAAGAGATAAGCATTTATTAAAAGTAAAAGTTAACATTCGAAACATTGGTTCAATTATTGATAGAAATCACATTCTCCCCCTAAAGGGTGAATGAAATTCAGTTAAATTTTCTTTCCCTGTTTTTAACAGATTAAAAATGACTATTGTTATGTTCGCTTTTTGTGGCATAGAATGTCGCTTTTTTGAGCAAGTGGTACGAAAAATATATTTTGTGCTCGGGCGACGTACTTTGAATCCCTCGCTACGTTCAGGATTCTACTAAAGAATCACTTCGCTCTGGATTCAAAAGAGCGCCCTCGCCTTAAAAATATTATTTTGCTCCCTTATGATACAATCAACGTACTTTAAATGACCACCAATGATTAGGGGCTAGGTTGTCCGTGTCTCCAGTCCTTGGTTGAAGTTCGTGCGTGTGTTGAAAGTGTGCTGCAGCACCTGCAGCCGCATCGTCCCGCCCTGTTTCTCGCTCTATCAAATGACGGTTCTGAACAAGAGAAAACGATAAGAACAATTTGGAAAAGCGCGATTCTGTGCTAGATAAGGCGCAACTATAAAGTAGGAATAATGTATAAATCCTGTGTACCGGATGATTCTAGATCGTTTCCTCCTATTTAGGCTTGTTTGCCGGAAGAATTAAGAAAGTTCTTGCTAAAGGCGATCTCAACCTTTTGGGCTCCCTTAAAAAGGACGACGGCACCTATACAACCTCGGACGATGAAACCAGCGCAGTACTGCTGGAGACCCATTTTCACGGATGCCAAATCACATCCGACTCAGAGTGGCCTACTGACCACCACAGCGCACCAACAACCAGCGAATGGGATGTGGCCAACAAGCTCGTAACTGCGGATAGAATAGAATGGGCTCTAAGGAGCTTCAAGCCTTTCAAATCCGCAGGGTTGGATATAATATTCCCGGCCCTACTACAATGGCAACTAAAACAGGTAACCAAGCACCTAATACCAATCTACCGGGCCTGTATAGCTTTCAAATATATCCCCACACTTTGGAGAGAGGCAAAAGTAGTCTTCCTACCTAAACCAGGGAAAGAGGACTACACACAAGCCAAATCTTTCAGGCCCATCAGTCCAACATCTTTTCTTCTGAAAACACTGGAAAGACTGGTAGATCGACACTTAAGGGATGGAGCTCTAAAAAGCAAACCACTGCATCCTCAACAACATGCGTACAGGAAAGGCAGGTCAACAGAGTCGGCATTACACATGGTAATGCACAATATAGAAACGGCTATAACCAATAAAAACTCAACACTTGCTGCCTTCATAGACATTGAAGGAGCTTTTGATAAAACCATACACAACAGCATTAACCACGCCCTGCAAAAATTTAGTGTAAAACCAGTAATAAGAAACTGGATCACTGAACTTGCCACTGACGTTAAAAAGATACGCAATGGGGGGCCATTGCGTATCTTTTTAACGTCAGTGGCTATCAGAAATGTCCATAGATTAACTGAAAATTGGTTATGGTTTGGTACATTTTTTTCTTAAAAACTCACCATTTGACAGTTATTTGATAGACATTATAAGTTATCCACTGTCATTAAAAGATACGCAATAGCCCTGCTGGTCAGCAAAAGGGCGGTTCAGATAGTGGGGAATATTACCACAAGAGCCAAAGTAGTAAGAGGATGCCCCCAAGGAGGCGTTCTATCTCCACTTCTCTGGAACATAGTAGTGGACAGCCTCATAAAGAAACTGAATGACAGAGGATACACTACTATTGGTTATGCAGACGACCTTGCTATACTGATAAACGGGAATGCTGAAGATATGCTGTGCAAAGTGATGCGCTCTGCACTTCAGATAGTAGAGGATTGGTGTGAAGAACACGAACTTTCAGTAAACCCCAAGAAAACAGAACTTATCCTTTTTACCAACAAAAGGAAGTTACCAGAATTACAACTACCAAAGCTTTTCAACACAAGAATATCCCTATCAACGCAAGTGAAATATCTGGGCATAATTCTTGATAACAAATTGAACTGGGCGAGTCACTTAGAGGCTAAAACAAGAAGGCCTGTGTAGCTTTTAATCAGTGTAGAAGACTAGTTGGTAAGAGATGGGGTCTTAACCTAAAGATCACACTCTGGCTATACACGTCAGTCATCAGACCTTCTATTACCTACGGATCAGTTGTATGGTGGCCCAGAACTCAGCTGACCACGGTGAAAACGAAACTCCAGAGTCTGCAACGCCTAGCTAGTGTAGCAGTTACTGGATGCATGAGAACAACTCCATCAGCAGCGTTGGAGTATCTTCTGAATTTGAGACCTCTGGATCTGGTCATACAGGACTACAGGAGGAAGCTCAGGCAACCGCCTTAAGACTAAGATCAAACGGACTATGGAAAGTAAATACAGAAACAACACACTCAAAAGTTTTGCAGGGGATTCTGAAGGAAATACCACTCCTTGAGGCGCCCATGGATAAAACTTCATGTCACCATGTGTTCGATAGAAGTTACGACATCCAACTCACTGCAGAAGCAGTAGATAGCTCTGGCATCAATGTAGTTAGGATATATACGGACGGCTCCAAGACCTCACATGGTCTTCTCGAATGATCTAAACATTTCAATATCAAATACCCTAGATAAATTAAACACAATCTTCCAAGCCGAATGTATCACCAGAGCGGTACAAGCAGTTGCAGCCAGAGACGTCAGTGATTTTAAAATAAAGATCATCTCAGACAGTGCATCGGTGCTTCAAGCCCTAAAAAAAATAATAATAATATAATCATTGACCTAAATATTACTGCGTAAGGACTGGGCGGACCGCATGATAAAATGACGCCTCGAACATGGTCCCAAAAAGGTCTTGACTAAACCGAAGTGATTTAGTTCACGATCGGCTATCTTCGGGTGCGTCCGTAAATTTTAAAAGTGAAAATGCCAAGTTGTGTAGTGAAAGGTTGCGTGAACTACGACGCAAAGCACAACAAAAAAAAATATAACATTTCATACCACCGGTAAGTCAAAAATATGTCAGTAAATCAACCTAAAACATTATTTAGAACAGTTTTCATCCCAACTTATTTGTCTTGACGTTTGGCAAAGACGACGCGATCACGCGAGGCCCCGCCCCCACGCGCCGTACGCGTGTACGACATAACTTTGCAGCGGCGTGCGTTGTAGGCTTGTAGCCGATGAAATGAAAAGATTTAATTATATAATAGTTTTATTCGAAGGCCAATAAAACTGTTATTATTAGTATAAAAAACTGCAATAAACATACTTTTTTTTTTTTAATTGAAAGCTTTATTTAATTTCTTTATACCTCGATAATACCACGCCACGCCGCTCATACAAGGTTACGTTTACGAGCAGCCTGAGTAGTTCATAAAGATCATCGAGCAAAATGTTCGGACGACCATATCTTTAGTTTTATATCTATGAATATAATGCAATGGATAAAAGGACACAGTAACTCGCTGGGTAATGACGCAGCAGATGAGCTGGCCAAGAGAGGCTCAAGCAATACAGTATTTGGACCGGAACCACTACTGCCCATACCTCAGGCCCAAATAAAAACATGGCTGCGTTCAAGAACCACAGAAAAACACCTACCTGAATGGAGAAGCAGCGAAGGATGCAGGCAAACAAAAGATGCAGTTCCGGAGGCATCAATGAAGTTTACTCGCAATCTCATCAAACTTAAAAGGGACAAACTCCGTAAAATCATAGGAATTTTAACGGGTCACTGTTCCCTAAACAAACATCTACATAACATAGGTGTAACAGACAGCCCACTCACTGTGCAGAGGATGCATGGAGGCGGAAGAAACGCCACGGCACGTACTCCTATAGAGTGCAGGAGCGTAGCAGATCACCGGGCACAAACTCTACGATCCCCATTAACTCTTCCGGAAGCCTGCAGCAGTCTGGGAAGGCTGCTGATATTCTGGGACGACCTATGTTGGTTGGAGTAGGTATTCTTAAAACATCACGCACAATGGCCCAATCAAGAGGCTAAGTGCGGATAAAAGCCCCGTTAAACTAAACTAGGCTTATTTGCGAAAATAATGAATTACATAACTCAAAAACTAAGAAAAAATACAGGACAGCGCAGGTAAGTAGGACAGCAGGACAAAAATGTTTTCATTATATGTAGGTATTGCATTGATGTATTAAAAGCGGAGGTATTGGCAATTTTTTTGTTGAATAGAGAATTTTCATCCAAAGATGAAAGGTTTTTTTTTACGTATTGCCTAAGATAGATATACCTACTTCATTTAATACTACCTATCGCTAATTTTATACTCAACAACCGACATCATCGAAAAATCTAATTTATTGAGTTATGTGATGTCATCCTTGTCGCAAACGAGCGAATACGCTTCACTTTCCTATTCAAAAATTCGACGGAAAATGGTATCTTTCCAGCATACAACTATTTGAAAATATGTGGTGCGTTGTGCAGTAACGCAGATTTTAAGATTGGCGGTGGAATTCGCGGGGATGCGTCTGAAGCTGCCATTTTAAACTTCCTGGTCAAATACAACGACCCTATTGGTAGTAGAAGAAATTTTCCCAAAGTAGCTGAAGTTCCATTTAATTCCGTTAATAAATATCAAGTAAGAAATACCGATCATAGCTTTATTTATGCAATTTAAAAATTCAAGTACGGGTACATGGGAAGTACAAAATTATTTATGAAAGGTCGAACGTTGGCAAAACTTACTAAAGCTAGAGTCCCCGTTTTTGAGTGTGCTCACCTACTCTGAGAGTCTGAACCCCATGGGCAAGTTATTAATATTAGTTCTACAGTTCCGAGAATAAGTACTTTTTATTTCGAAATTTCCACCTCTTTTTGAATATTTTTTCAAATATGAAAAATGTCAAACGGTTTTTGAGATACCTATGTGCAAAAACTCAAACCCCCTTTTTTAAAGTTAATTGTTAAAAAATTAATGTGGTTTTCCCTATCATAAAGTAGCTCTTGTTATTTCCATCCTACGATTAATACTGACATATAACTATTTGGAGATAATCTAGATAAAATTGAATGACCTAGTTCTTAATGACGCATTTATTTATATAAATATAGGTCAGTGTGCACCTCGATATTGTGTCGGCGCAATATATAGTGGTGATGAAAGGTGCGCCGGAAATTATATTCGACCGCTGTCTCACCGTGGCTACCGAATCCAAAGATATTAAACTAACAAACGACATGATAAAAACCGCCAACACAGTCACTGAAAATTTAGCCACCACTGGTCAGTACCTTACCTATTATCTATAGACTTATATCTGAGTTTGTCTGTGGATTTCCGTTTAAATAAATGCGCTGCCTCCCGTAACAAATATATTCCCGCTATGAATATTTCCTGTCGCTATTTATTTGCAATAGATTCAAATAAGTTTGCGATGTTGTGGTTAATATCACATGGTCACATTAGTGTGTATTTGCAATAACACCTAAGATGCGATATAGATTATTAGATATCATGTTGCAGGCTATGTACCTACGAGTATACAATATACATGCACGTATGGTATTATAAGACCAGTTTGTTGTTGGCCAGAGTGTGATGAGCCATAACGAACAGTCTATCTCTATTTATTGAGCCTTCAGTTTAACAAACATCTTACGTAATATTCCATGTTTAATTTTAAGGTGAAAGAATTATGGCGTTTGCTGATCTGATCCTGAATTCGAAGCAGTACCCATTAAACTTTCCATTTGATACGGATAATATTAATTTTCCCGTGAAAAACTTACGGCTTCTTGGAATAATGGGTCTCATGGATCCACCTCGAGAGGAGGTTAGTTGAACTGGACTCCAGTCTGTGCCGCTTTAACAAGTTAGTAATAGTATGTAACTAGTCTAGAACTCAAGATATGACTTCAGGATTACGTAACTGTCGGTTTGCCTTTGTACAGACTGTTCGACGGACCTGTTCGAACGGCTATAGCGACCCAGTCAATATCCAGTAACTAAAGTAACTTATTACCATGATGAAAATTAGGCATTCTGAAGCACAAAGACACGACTAAGTTGTAACATTTGGCACCTAATGCTAATATTAGACTTTGTCTTAGGTGCGTACCGCAATAGGGCGCGTGCGCGAGGCCGGGGTGCGGGTGATGATGGTCACCGGTGACCACCCTGCCACCGCGCGCGCTGTGGCTGCGAAGGTCGGCATCGCCACTAGCGATAAATGTCATGTTGTCACTGGCAGCGAACTAAGAAACATGACTCCTGAATTATTACATTGGACGCTTGAAAAAAACCATGAGATTGGTTTGTTACTATATTACAAATATCTAAAATCTTATACTACGGTAGGTACGCCGAATAGTTAGGGCGAATCTCATCACTGAAACAGAACGTGAAATCAGCACGTCTAAGGGTGGCTTTTCCACCAGGGATGTGCTATGCAGCTATGCTGCGAAGATGTAATAGTTATAAGCTGTGAAAGTATGTGACCGTTTCCACTGATGCTAAGCTATGTAGCTGTGCGAGTAAAATGTGCTATGAAGATGCGCCGCCGCAAAGTAGCTGTGCGAGGAAGATGCGCAGCTCGGCTCGACCTATGCTATGTTTCGATAGTAGGGAAGCGGCGAGGCGACGACCATAGCACGCATCATCCATAGCACCCATCCATAGCAAGCACGCATCTTTCCTTATAAAAAAACATAGCTTATTCCGTTGCTCCGTGCTCGTTCCGTGTCTGTTTCCACCAGCGCTAAGCTATGTGCACCAATGAATATGATTGGTGGATATCAAACGCATCCATATCAACGTAGCATAGCACATCAGAGAAAAGCACCCTAAATCGCGTTCAAGTCAGTGCCATCAGTCAATAGGGATGTTTAGGGGAGAGCGGGGCTGAAAGTGCCGATTTTGACAAATCCTTCTATGATTCGGATAAAACAAGTACTATGTCTGAAAGTAGTGGTTCATCCTAAGCCAAATTTAGTCTATAATACGAATTTACCTACAGATTTTGCACATTTTTAATAGTTTTTAAGAAGAAGTGTTTTTTTTACACAGCGGCGGCAAGGCACTACCAACCCCACTTTGGGGCAAGTTGTGCCGTAGCTGGGGTCTGTTGTGCCGTTGATAATGCTAGGTGTTTTACATAAATCAAAATTAATTTAGAATTTAAAAGACATCAATTTTATAATAATATATTTATTTGTTATAATTTTTACTATAAATCAACAGTTTCTAAGTATTATAATTTAAAAAAACAAATTACCCTTACTTATGTAATTATTTCAAACTTAAAAACATATTTTAAATCAAAGTTTGTACTTATTTTTATGCGAATGCGATCAATTATTAAAAATGCGAATGCTTCGATCAATAATAGTACTAGATTAAGCATCAGGAACAAAACTAAGTCGCTCAAGTGGCCACGTTTGCACACACGTAAACATCCACATCATCTTAGAAAAAAGTTCAATATTATTAACAACTTCAGACGATTAAAAACCTTAACACTTAAACATAACGTTTAATTATCATTGTAAAGTATATTTATTTAAGCCCTTTCATCGGAGAAAGATTAGAAGCAAAACATTTTAAATGTCGCTCCAAAATAAAAAGTCATCAGTACAAAAATATTCATTCTAAAATGAAACTTAAACTCTAAGCAATATACGGTTAAAAGCATTTTGTGTACAATGTCGTGCTTATTCTATTGCGGAACTAGCGGTCCCTGTTCAAGAACATGATACAATAGTTGGTGCGTTGTAGCAAACATTGGCCAAACAATTATAATATTCGCTGATTTAATTATATTTACAGTTTAATTATGTTAAAATATTATGAAAAAGCACATAATGATATTAAATTACCGAAAAAAAGATATTCCTTCCAAAACCTTGGTGTTACGGTGGTTATTTACACAGTTTTTGAACGCATACTGATTTTGATGTCTTAATGTTGGCTATGATTGGACCATACTAATTTGAAATAAGACCACAAAAACTTTTGTGGTCTTAAGTTTCGGGCCGTTTTTGAAGCGCTTATCGGGAATCTAGTACATTATTGATCGAAGTGCGAATGAGATCAATAAAATTATTAAAAATATCAGTCTCTAAGGACTATATTACATAATATCATAAAGATTTCACAACCAACCCCTAAGTCGGGGTTGGTTGTGCCGCGGCACAAGCAGCCCCACATGAACGGCACATTTTACCCCGCGTGCGAGAGTTTTGAATTTTGTCTCACATATAAAAATCACTCTGCTCTAAGCATTAAAATTACACTGCATAGCAAACTAGGATAAATAACAAACATTTTACTAAAACTCTCATATAAAAAGCACGAAAAAAGCTAGCATGCGACCAAAAAGTATCGAAACGAAAATATTTACTGACGTGGCGCTGGACGACCCTCACATGCACTGCCACTCGGTCCTCGTCGCAGACGCAACTAAAATGGCAGCCGCGTGTGTCCGACTGTTAGGCATTACGCGACACAATACGATCGTATATCTATCTCTTTCTGTTTTCGAGATATTCGCGTCGGCACAATTTACCCCCGGCACTTTCAGCCCCGCTCTCCCTGACAAAAAAAAAATGTAAGTAATGTAATAAATGTAATGTAAATCCGATGATCTAATTGACGGACTAAACTATATTTTCTTTTTCACGTAAACAAAAATTGTAAGACGATACAGTGCTTCGAAAACTCGTGTGACGTGACAGTTCAATACATTTTATCGGCGAGTCATAAGTAAGCCCCCACTCATGATCTTTGACGCGTTTTATCTTTGTCATTTTTCATTAATTTTATAAATCAAAAAAACACGTGTCCAATATTTTTCGATACTCTAATTGACGGACTAAACAGATTGTTTTTTTGTTAGGAATCATCCTTATTGCTATGAAATATTGACACTGCTCGCTTATGAACTTCGTTTAAATTTGCTGATCGTGTTCAGTTTTGTTTTTGAAATCGGCTCTTAGTTGTTAAAAAAGTAGGTAAGAACTTACATAAAATATTCCTTATCTTCAAATCATCTGTGCTCTTAAAGTGTTTGCAAGGACTTCTCCGACACAAAAGCTGCAGATAGTCGAGGCTTGTCAGCGGGAGCGCGCCGTGGTAGCGGTGACCGGCGACGGCGTCAACGATGCGCCCGCGCTTAAACGGGCAGACATCGGTATCTCCATGGGAATCACTGGATCTCCGGTAATTTATAATCTCTACTGATAAACATAATTAGTACATCCATTTTTAGTAAGAGTACGGGCCTAAATTAGTGTTCGCTATTTGATTTGCACCTGTCTGGGCTGAACAGAGCCTATTCTGTGGTAGAGCAGGTCAAGTTCAACAGCGTTCACAGTAGGCCACAGACACAATCTATGATCAAAATTCTGAGTCGCGCTGTCGCGTTATTAAACAGATCTTAAAGAAACACCCGAAAACAACTGTAGGACCATACATAACACCCGTCTGGTCGGAGGATTCTCCTTTTTCTTTGGTGGTTGAAGAACTACACAACGTGTTTCATACTCCTAAATAAGCATGCTTTAAGGTGTCTCCTAGTCACGCCTTGCTTTACAGGTGTCGAAACAAACAGCAGACATCATTTTGATGGACGATAATTTCGCTACCATCGTGGTAGGCATCGAAGAAGGAAGGAGGATCTTCGACAATCTTAAAAAATCTATTTGCTACATACTCATTTCTAATGTACCTGAAGTCTTGCCTGTTTTGATGTTTATCTTATTTGCGATTCCTTTACCGTTGGGTAAGTAATAAATATGGTATGTAAACTCTTTTGCAAAAAAAACGGGCACTTCATATTTTTTTTACCCGACTACGGCAAAGCCAAAGGAGGGTTATGATTTTGACTGGCTATGTATGTATGTATGTATGTATGTATGTAACTATGTATGTATGTTTGTATGTATGTATGTATGTGTGTATCTTCATCTGTTCCCTCATAGCTTCTAATCTACTTAACGGAACTCGACATATGAGGTATCGTTAGAACTGTCTTAATTTTCCGCTGAACATAGGCTACGTGACGTGTCACAAAAAGTGATTTGGCGCCCTCTAGCGGACAAAAAGTAAGGCTTAAAAAATAAAAATGGAGATAAATACGCCGTGTTTGGTATCATTTGAAAGGGCCTCACTTGTACATTTCCAAAATATTGTTCAAATTTAAAATCACGCCCTCTAGCGGACAAAAATTCAAGAGTAAAAAAAAAATTAACACCAAAATTGTTTAAATAAAAAAAAGTAAAAAACTAAAACCCGACTACGACAAAAAAAACGACGCTGAAAAAGTATGAAACAAGATTTTCAGGATAGAACAAAAAGAAAAGCCGTAGTCACACGTTATAGGTACCAACCTAAACACTTTAATACCGTGTGACTACGGCTTTTCTTTTTGTTCTATCCTGAAAATCTTGTTTCATACTTTTTCAGCGTCGTTTTTTTTGTCGTAGTCGGGTTTTAGTTTTTTACTTTTTTTTTCTCTACTTCAATGAAGAAGGACAAGTAAGAGGTTTTATTAATTTGACGATGTATTGGCATGTTATTTGAAGAATCCTGGCATGATTCTGTACGTTCCAAATTTAAATTTTGAAATTAACAAAAGGAAAATAATGAATACTGTAGATTATTGTAAAATTGCTTTACTAATGGCGCGAATTGCTGATACGATTTTTACTGACTAGCGGACGTCCCGCGGTTTCACCCGCGTAGATCCCGTTCCCGGGAATACAGGGATAAAAAGTAGCCTATGTTACTCAGGGTGAATGTAGCTTTCCAAGGGTGAAAGAATTTTTGAAATCGGCCCAGTACTTTTTGAGCCTATTCATTACAAACATACAAACATACAAAAATAGGTACCTACAAATCTTTCCTCTTTTTAATATTAGTGTAGATGTAGACTAGCGGACGTCCCGCGGTTTCACCCGCGTAGATCCCGTTCCCGTGGGAATACAGGGATAAAAAGTAGCCTATGTTACTCAGGGTGAATGTAGCTTTCCAAGAGTGAAAGAATTTTTGAAATCGGCCCAGTACTTTTTGAGCCTATTCATTACAAACATACAAAAATAGGTACAAATCTTTCCTCTTTATAATATTAGTGTAGATTAGTGTAGAAGTGTAGATGCAGATTACTAAAATTTTAAAACTTTTTGGATATTTTCTGCAAATTAAACAATTTTATCTTTCTTTTTACATTAAATACCACTTTTTGACATGAGTGATAAAGCGATAAGGGCCGGTAAAATTATAGCCCTACTTGAAGAAGGTTGTTCGCAAACTTACGTGTCTCAGCGGCTAAATGTGAGTCGTTCAACTGTCCAGAGTACTTGGCAACGGTATCAAGAGACCGGTTCGGTCAAAAGAAGACCCGGTTCGGGAAGAAAACGACGCACAGAACCAAGAGATGACCGCTTTTTGGTGAGTCAGGCCTTGCGGAATCGTAAGGCGTCAAGTGTGGACCTGAAGAAGAGCCTTGAAGAAGTAAGAGGAGTAGAAGTTAGCTTGTGGACCGTCAGGAGGAGGCTTTTGGCTGCCAATATCAGGAGTTACCGCCCGGCTCGGGGACCTAAATTACTCCGTGAGCACCGTGTTGCTCGACTTCACTTTGCTCGAAACTGTGCTTCATGGACTCTGGAGGACTGGAATAAAGTATTGTTTTCTGATGAAGCTAGAATCTCTTTGTAATGTGTGGAGAGGACCGACGCCGGCGAGTGCTACGAAGACCACGGGAACGCTATGCGGAAGTGTGTTTCGAACAAATCACTCCTTATGGCGGAGGCTCCGTTATGTTTTGGGCAGCAATTAATTCGACGGGGCGTACGGAGTTAGTTCTCATAGAAAATGGAACATTAAATGCACACCGGTACATAATGGAAGTCCTAATTCCATATGCACAACCCGCATTGACTGCACTTGGGGAAGATTCCATTTTTATGGACGACAATGCTCGCCCGCACCGTTCTGGCGACGTGGAAGCGTACATGCAAGAAGTTGGGATCCGTCGTTTAGATTGGCCAGCTCGAAGTCCTGACCTCAATCCAATAGGGTATTTCACCAAAAAAATCTAATTAGTCCTTCTGTTAGATTATCGAAAAATATTGGATACATGTTTTTTGTTATATCAAATTAATAAAAATTGACGAAAATAAAACGTGTCAAAGATCATGAGTGGGGGCTTTTGCCGTCACTTAGTGGGTAAAAAAGTACTAACCTTGTGACGTCACACGACTTTACACGACTTTTCGAAGCACTGTATCGTCTTCATCTTTTGTTTACGCGAAAAAAGAAAAAATACGTGTCCATTATCTAAAAGAAATCTATCAGATGGACTAATTTGATTTTTTTGGTGAAATACCCTATTGCATGAGATGTCTGGGATGTTCTAAAGAGACGGGCAAGATCAGTGCAACATGCTCCACAAAACATCAGGGAGCTAAAAAGAGTCATTGCAGAAGAGTGGGAACGTATTCCTCAAAACGTCATTAAAAACATCGTGGAAAGCATGCCCAGGATTCAAGCTGTGATTTTGGCAAGAGGAGGTCACACTCGTTATTAGGTTATTACATTTGTAACTTTATTTAATTAAACAAAGTAAAAAAATCTTCTTGTCTTTATTGCCGACCACTTCTTATTGTTTGGCCGTGTACATCGGTTTTAAAGAATTCATCGTTTTTTTTTTAAATTGCCAGAGTTCACTTCACGCGTATTAATTTACACGATTATAAGTATACAGACTACGTCAAACAATTAAATTTCATTGAATTAACTCAAATCGACCTTAGAACGTAAATTTCCTAAGGTGCCCGTTTTTTTTGCAAAGGAGTGTATGTGATCATCTATATTTAACATTTTTAATTCGAGTCATAAAAATGTATTTTGTTGAAGGTGTAATGACCATATTGTGTATAGACTTGGGCACGGACATGTGGACGGCAGTGGCACTCTCATACGAACGTGCCGAATCTGACGTCATGACGCGACAAGTTCGTATCCACAACCCCCTCGTGTCTGCACAAATGTTACGATTAGTGTATGGACACTTGGGTCTCATTGAATTTGCTGCTGGTATGTACGCCTACTTCTTTGTCATGGCTGAACACGGCTTCTATCCAGAAAATTTATTTGGTAAGACACGCCAATGGCTAATACAAACTTTTTGGATTAGGGATATAACATACAAATACAGAGAACCAATTCTGCTTGGTGATTCAGGTGAGAGACGAAGGTGGGACAACGAAGCAGTGACCGACTTTCAGGACGCTTACGGTCAGGAGTTTACTTACGGGGAACGTAAAGAGATAGAGCGAGCTTGCCAAGCGGCGTACTTCGTAGCCGTGGTTCTCACGCAAATGATGAATGGCGTCATTTGCAGGACCAGATATAACTCTTTGTTTCACGTCGGTAAGAGTAATGGAACTTCTATAAATAAATGTTGGGCTCCTGCCAATGTTAAAGCTCAATAATTCTTTGATAACGCAATTAAAATGAATATCTGTATGTGATTTCCAGGAATAAATCGATTTTTTCAAATGGGAATTGTTTTTGAGCTGGGACTCTCAATCGTTATCTGTTACACACCCGGAGTAAATGATTTTTTTCACACTTATCCTCTTCGACTAAAATGGTACTGACAGTTATTTGAGTTTTGATTAAATATTCCGGTTTGATCATTAAATTGTTATAAAAACAGAGTTTGCTTACCTACAGGTGGTTCCTGGCACTTCCATTCTGTTGCTTCATGTTTGTTTTCGAGGAATTTAGAAAATATTGTATTAGAAGAAGACTTTTTGGAGGATGGTTTAATGAGTTAACGTATTATTAATATTATTAAACCTTTATAATATTAAATACGTAATGATAAAGTTTCCTGTTCTAATTTAAGTAACAAAAACACATTACTGCGCTGCATCCGCTGATAACTGTTATATTTTTAGTTGATAGATATTATGTTGGCATTAATAGTTTATTTATAACTGGATTGGGACAATATAAAAGGATAGGTAGTTATCAAAATTAAAATTCTAAATAAAACAAAAGCATCCAGATAATAGGAGTTTACTGGATTTTTACTTTACATTTTATCCCACACATACTCAGATCTCCAAAAAATACAAGTTAAACAGTTAAGTACCTAATTTAATGAGCAAAATAATATGACATATCAGGATCAGGTCACATTAACAACATCACAATAGTTTAAGGTCAGTACGTCTACGGACCTTGGTTTCAGGAAGTGAGCGGACGCTACCTATGCTCTTAAGTTAAACATAAAAATAATAAAATTAACAAATTGTTCCTTTTAACACTTGGCATACCGAACTAAAGACATATTTAACAAAAACAGGCTTCTTCTGGGTAAGCTCGTTCCATCGCATCGTCGACATCATCTCTGCCCATAAGGCCAGATTGAGGTCAAGAGCAAGCCCATTTATAATAAAAAAAAACGCGCCTACAAAGTATTTGTGCCGCATTTTCACTTCCCTAGTAGGAATGTTGTTTTTAATTTCTCTAAAGCGAGTGATTGGTCTAAGTATACCTAAGCAGTAAGTAGGAAAACTACCTATCAATCGCTTTCACAGAGTTTAAAGATTTTGGTTTGATACAATCACACAGCAATGATAATGGTCAGTTATGCATTGTTTTACAGATCAAACAATAATATTTACGGTTGACACAAACGCGCTTGTAGACATAGGAATGATTTGATTTTTCTTAAATTATGAAAGTACCCATTCAGATAAGGCACGAGTAAATAAAAGCTATTTGAATCCCCACTATACGGGGTGGAAGGGATACCGCTGTGAAAACGGTTATCACGTCTTTAGTACTTCACTCTGAACCCCCCTCCCCATAGAAAAAGTTTTGGCGGTTATTAAAAAGAACTGTTCCATACATTTTGACCGTGTAGTTATTGCACTTTTTTAAAACCGACGATGAATCTCTTTTATAAAATGTACCTAAGAACTGAATAGCTACGTGGTAAGCGTCGCTCGCGTCATCAGTGTCCCTTCCACCTTGTATAGTCATGAATCTAAACTAATAACAGTAAGCTTTTAAATTAATTCATATAATTACTTAAAAATAAAGAGTAACAGTCTAACAGATCAAAGATGTTATAGGTACCTAATTTAATAATGTTTTGTTCAACACATCGTCATTCTTTTAATTATTGTTTTATGGCTTAGCAATAAGTAAAATGATGGCGACATAGGTACCTTAAACCTACCACAGCGTAACTATTTACTTCAAACAGTTGTTTATTTGATAAGTAAACAGAACTTTGAAATATCACGTGACGGGCTGCAAAGTTGTAAAGAAAACATCTGCAAAAAAAGACTAGATGGCGTTGTGTGATAGTTTTGGAATATTATTATTATTATTATAAAACCTGTATAATTATATATGCAGTTTTAGTAACATAATTATCCCCTTATACGAAAGCTGCTGATAAACTACAGTTTGAAGTATTTTAGCTACATAATTATGCATAATTATATGTACTACCTACTCTAATTTTACGTACGAAACAATTGATAGTTGGCTTTACAAATATAAACTTCAGTAAAATTCAGATATAATAAAGAATCCTTTCTAAACAGTCAACAGCAGATAACAAAATAAATGATCATATAATTTAATTAATTGGATTAAAGCAAGAACTCATTATTAATAACTCATTTGCGTCTTAATTAGGTTATGGAGAGTAGATTACTAATAAATATCAATATAATGTGAAAATATAACACCTATTTACATTACTATCATAATAACATGTTTAGATAAACGTTTTGCTTTCTTTTCTTAATGTCAGGCAAGTTTGATATGACCCATTAAAATATCTAAGATATAAACAAGCAATATAGTTTGGCTATATTAGTAGTCTTTGAACTATACATTATTTCAAACAATAAGTACATAGTCCACAATCACACGTAGGTCCTACACATGTACACGATTTGGCTCAAGTTTACGTAATTTCTAAAAGTTGTAAGTAGATTTCAAAATTGTTTGCAATAAGCTCCGATATCTACCGACTCAATGAAAGATTCCTAACATTTACAATAGTCCTATAAAAAGGGAATTTATCCTTTTAAGATTTTAGTGACTACTAATAGATTTTAGAATATCGGAGGACGCACCCCCTGTAATTTTTTTTTTTTTTTTAATTAAATTGCTTTCATGTAGGTAATTAAAACGTCTCAAAAATTGTCATTCTTAACAGTAATTTAGATTGAATCTCTGATTATATATTATCATTTAACATACAGTTTCAGAATTGTATAATAACTGGTTAAAATTATGTCTTGTTCTGGAGATAACATATTATTGTGATTTAGTTTTGTGATTAATAAATCCATATTACTATTTAATTTAGCCATTTCATGGTAATATAGTCTTTTATCTATTATAATGTACAAAAAAATCCTTCACCAATTAGTTTTATTTGAGCGTAGAATTTTGAGCTAATTTGGGAATAACATTGCATTGCATAAACATAACAACAAAATATAACGGATCATAATATTTCCACGGTCCGCCAATTAAATAATGAGCTTATAATTCGGATATGCTCTGTATTGTTTATATAGATGAGGTCACACGCTCACACGCTCACGCTCACACGTTAGTAGTTGGTGCGCGTACGCGCCGCGAGGATGGCACTGAGGTTGGGCTGAGTTCTCATGTCCGCTATAGAATGTCTGGCTTTTATGAACGCTTCTTCGCGAATTACTTCATCTTGAAGAATGCAACCAATTATTTTAGCTACAATTGTCGACGGTGGAACATGAGGATTCCCTGAAATCGTACAAACTGAACTAGAAATCTACGATCTTATGACAATGTAATGCAAACATAATGAAGTATACGGTATATATACTTGTTTGCGAATGTAATTTAAAGCAAAATGTATTTGCTTTTGCTGTCTGACCGTACTTCAGAGTACCTATAGGTAAACATTTAATTCTGGCCACAGCACAATGGTAAATTCCTCTCAGAGAATAGGGGGTAATTAGAAGAATTTCCTGACAGTAAATCATTTTACGCTGATCTTAGTACCTACGCTTATAAGTTTATAACTTATACGACAAGGTTTGGTTTTAGAAACATTTCTAAAACCGTGTTTATGCTTTTACTTCGCTTCTATAATAGGGTACGTACCACACCTAAAATAGGGTAGTTTAACTTATCTTGTTCGGTTTCATTGTGTAGCACCCGAAATGCTATTCGTTTTTCATAACAGATATATATTCATCATTTTAGTGTTTAAAATTCCCTATTAAAAAAAAGGTAGCACTCCGGGAGTGCCGGCAGAAGTGAAAACTTCAATATTAACTTTCAAACTCGCGTCAGGGTCACGTGATGCTGATCGAAAAATCTTACGCTTTTTCGATCAGCATCACGTGACCCTGACGCGAGTTTGAAAGTTTTTACCCATACAAAAAAAGTGCTCAGCGCCGCTAAAGAAGTTTTCACTTCAAAAAAACAAGTAGGTAGGTACCCTCTGGCGTAACAAAAACATTCTTCACCTTTTGTTCTAAACTACCCACAACACAGACACCACAATAATGTTAGTCAGGTACTTACTGCACTGCAATCTCAGGAACTTGATATGACCTATGACAACTCGAAGAAACGGGTTTCATAAAGCGGCAAACAGGCGTGCAGTGGTCTGTTAGTAAGTTTATTAAAATTGTTACTGTTGTTAGTATTAACTCCTTCAGCAAATAAACCAGGAAAATTAATAATATGCGAGGTTAATAAATCAATGATCGAATTATGCGAGCTATTTTGGAACGTAGTTTTTTATTAGCAACCGTTATGTATGATTAGACGACTGCTAGACATTGAAATATTTTATTATCTATTCAGAAAAGCCGCGCCGTAGACCATACGGGATTATTTAATTATGTACATATTACCATTTATGTTTTTTGCGACACAATTAATGCAAAAGAGTTTTATTTAAGTAGTTTCCGAAAACAAATAAGTCTGTTACTTAGTATACCTACCTGCTGTAATTGAGTTAGACATCTAGAAGGTTACTTACCTTCTAGAAATCTAGATGTATAATTTAATTACAGGTTCTTGATAATTTTATATAAATATTTCGCTGATGGTTACGTGCACATGGAATATAATTTAAAGACATGTATTTAACGCGGCGACTAAGTAAAACGAATATGTGACTGGGTGCCATTTATAATGGGTTGGCGACTAATATGGAGTATCATAATAAGTAAAAGTTAGCATACAAATAAATCAGGTATTGGCTCCGTTTAATTTAAACTGGCATCAAGTTTTTCTTTTGGCAACTGAATTTGTATCTAATTTACTAGAATATCATTGGTATCTAAGCGAAAACTTGATGATGGATAATAAATAGAAAATGGGCATTCATAAATAATACAAATCAGATTCTATTTAAAATTGTTTGTATGTTAGATAAATATAAATCAGTTAATATTTTACATAATTATTGTGCGACTTGTAAAAGCTTTAAATAACTCGAGAATGACATGCAGAAAAAATATTTTGTGGCTGCTTTTTCAACCGACTTCCTAAAAGGACTTCCTTCTTAACTCGATTCGACAATAAGTCTTTTTCTCAAACATGCTTGGAAATTTGAGCATTATTTTGACAACCTTCTTCGAGATAAATCGAAATTGCTGTACTGGCCAGATACATGCGACCAGCGGCCGGCAAAAGTTGCATGAAAATCTATATCTGTCGTGTTTAGCGGCCAAATAAATTACATACTAAACTCATATCTGTCGTGTTATTTAAAAATGGAACGATCTTTTACTCTCAACCATAGCAACCAAGGAGGTGACTTATTAAAGGTTTTATTTAAATTTCGAATTGGCTGAACTCTTCAACGCGTGAAAAATTATTGTTGTTTATGTGATTTTGAAAAGTAAATTGTATTTCTATTTGACAAAATGAGTTCAAGTGAAGATAATGAGTGTGATGAACTTACTTTTAACAACTGTATTTTTAATTAAAAAGTTCTGCCTAGGTACTACTTAGTTTTAATTTCCTCGCATTATTTGAGAAAAGTACTATACAAGCCTTGGCCACAACTAGGCATTGATGGACTTACGTATGTGTGCCTCGGCTTCGCCTCGGCCCACATTTACACGTTCGTCCATCAATGCCTCTGTTGCTGGCCGCTGCAGTAATGTACTATTTTTATACGTTTGTTACGTCATAAGTTCATAACTGCATCATTTATGAGTCAATTTTCAAAATCATTGGAATCTCAGGGAAATCGATGGCAACCCGCAATTTGTAGTTTTTTTTTAAAAGGGGGGGGGGGGGGGGTGTCAAATGGGTGTAATGCAGAGTCTCACGTGAGTATCACGGGGTAAACACGGGGGGGATACATTTTGGGTAATTTTTTGCCTAGAGCGCTTCGTTTTCGAGATACCTACCTATTTCTTTTGGTACAAGAATTTTGAATGCCCATAACTCAGAACCGACTTCAAGATTCAAGATTCTTTATTTGCTTGAAATGAAATATGGTACAATATGGTCTTAAAAATAAAAAAGTTTCACATATTTCGCTTACTACATTCAGCATGCAAACTTAAAATTAAATTAAATTAAAACACCTAGTAACTACTCGTAATTTAAGTACTTATCTAGTTACATAAGTGCATAAAAGGAGGAGGTTCTCAAAAGGAGGAGGTTCTCAATTCGATTGGTATGTTTTTTTTTTTCTATGTATGTACACCGATTACGCCGAGGTTAATGATCCGATTTACGTGATTCTTTTTTTGTTTGATGCGGAATAGTTACCATTTGGTCCCATAAAAATTTTAGACAGTTTGGCCCGGTTCTTTTCATTTTATGAAGATTTTTCTTAATTCATGAACATTTTTCGTTAATGTGTGTTCGCTAATAACTTCGTCGTAAATATGAACCAATTTTGATGATTCTTTTTTTATTGTGAAGGAGATATTTTAAGAGTCGTACTATGCTATGGAAACCAGGACCTGGTGATGGAATCCCAGAGAACTCGAGGGCAACCCTCAAATTTCATAGGCACGTATTACGTGTTTCGTGTTTTTTTGTCGAATGTTAGGTTTCTTAGTCGAATGTTAAATGTATAGTAAATATTTCTATAGGATATTAAAACTAAAAATGAAAAAATAAAAAACTTTTTTACAAAAAATTAAACCGACTTCGACAAAAATAAAACAAGTCGGTGACTTTTGTTTGTTTGATTTCATGTTTTTGCCACCGACTTCAGAAGCTGATTTTTATTTTTCGCTTTTTTGTGTTTTATTTTTGTCGAAGTCGGTTTTATTTTTTGTAAAAAAGTTTTTATTTTTCACTTTTTAGTGGTTCACATGTGCTTACCCCTTCACAACGTACCTACCGGCGTGATGTTATGTTATGAACTGGTGTAAACAATAGACAGTCATGAGATTTCAGCAATCCCAGTCCATTTGCTATCATTAATTGAGGAGTTCCGTTGCCTATCTCCGAAGTTCTTCATCAGATGTTCACCAAATAGTTTTTATAACCTTTGTAGTGAGTACAGGCGTGATATTATGTTGTGTGATGGCGTAAACAATGCTTAGATATGCTATAGCAACAATCGCGGTTAATCTGCTGTTATTTATTGAAGAGTTCCCCCGATTTCTACAAGATCCCATCATCAGATATTGAAATGGTGACAATGGGACCACACGGGAAGCACCAGCTTTCAAATGAAAAAAGAATCATGAAAATCAGTTCACCCAGTCGCAAGTTATGAGTGAACAAACATAAAAAAAAAATAAAAAAAAAATACAGTCGAATTGATAACCTCCTCCTTTTTTTGAAGTCGGTTAAAAAAAACAACCGACTTCAAAAACACCAAAAAGTGAAAAATAAACTTCACTAGAAAAATCAGCTTCCGAAGTCGGTGGCAAAAAAATTAAATCAAACAAAGAAATGTCACCGACTTCGGAAGCTGATTTTTCTAGTGAAGTTTATTTTTCACTTTTTGGTGTTTTTGAAGTCGGTTGTTTTTTTTTGCAAAAAAGATTTTTTTTAGTCGCCGAGTCATTATTTATAGCACCTCTTTATCACCTTATATTTTTGAAGTTTATTTAATATAATAGTCGCGAGAATAGTTAATCGCTGCCAAGTTATTTTATTAGTTGAAAACACTTAGTCGCCTTTTAAGATATTAGTCACCTCGAAAATAATAAGCCTAATTTAAATAGCACACATAATTCGAAAAGGTATTAATATTACCTATCATTAAAAATATAAAACAAGAGAATATTTTGGAACACAATGCACTGTGTTCAAATGTCAGTAAGGTTAACATGTTTTTCCTGTGAGTTACTGAAATCTAAAAATAAATTTTGTTAATCAGATTATATACTATTAAAATGTGGTGCTAGCGTACGTCATTCGATGGAGAATTTTTATTAGTAAAATTTTACGTTTATAATAACAGCGTGTAGCCAGAATTAGGCTATTAGATCCATATGGCAGTATTTAGATGCGCGACACTACGTCACTTGGCATTGGTACCAGTTTTTTTTTTCTAATCATTTTGTCGTATCTACCAGAGACATACATATTTTAATATTTTATTTTATAACTAGCCGTTGCCCGCGACTTCGTTCGCGAGGAAATTTTGTCGTGTATGTATGAGTGGGACTGCCTCTGGATGTACTATGCCAAATCGAATGACAAATGCCAATCAAAGCGATTATATTATTCCCTTAAACTGGCCCTGTCATAAAATCTGTTCCCACACATACAAATACAGTCTTAACGATATTCTATCTCTCTACCAATTTTCGGCCCCTAAACGCCAAGGATTTCATTTAAATACTTGCGGGAGCCCTTAGTCCAGACCGTCACAAAAAAAAATTGTTAGCTAATAGACTTGCTAGATTTCAGGCCGGTAGTACTAAAATCAAACTTACATACAAACTCGCGAGAGCCTTTACAAGGAGCCTTTAGAGCTCCCTAATCCAACCCTGAACCAAAATCTTAGCAAACTTCTACTCACCATAAACTACGTCCCCGTCAAAATTCAAGATTGTAGTACGAAAAATAAAGGACTTTCATACAAACTAATCCGGCCCTGTCGCAAAACTATTTCATAGCAGACGTCGACTAAACTACGTCGAATAAACTACGTCTCTGCCAAAAATCTAGATTGTAGCACAAACAATTAAGGACTTTCATACAAACTTGCGAAGGCTCATAGTCCACCCCAATCCGGCCCTGTCGCAAAATTAATTCATAGCAGACGCCTACTGACTATAAACTACGTCTCTGCCAAAAATCAAGATTGTAGCACGAAAAATGAAGGACTCTCATACAAACTTGTGAGGGCCCTTAGACCATCCTAATCCGGCCCTGTCGCAAAATTAATTCATAGCAGACGTCGACTGACTATGAACTACGTCTCTGTCAAAAATCTAGATTGTAGCGCAAAAAATGAAGGACTTTCATACAATCTTGCGAGGGCCCTTAGACCACCCTAATCCGGCCCTGTCGCTAAATCCGTTCTTAGCGGACGTCTACTAACTATAAACTACCTCCCTGCCAAAAATCATCTTTGTACGTCCAGCGATTTTCGAGATTTCGTGATGAGTCAGTGAGTGAGTGACCTTTCGCTTTTATAGATATAGATAGATATTAAGGACGACTGGTTTAATATTGTATAATATTAAGAATATGTAAGTCAAATTAATTTAATGTTGATTAAAATCACTTTAGAATTGTTAAAAATTCTCCATGAATAGACTTCAATGCAATGGCATGTTATTACCAACCAATTTTCCCATTGTAATCATAATAAATAGGTACTGCTTACCTGTAAGGCCTCTGTAACCAAATATACCGCAGTCATGCATACGCATCGAATGTTGCTCGTTTTTAATGAAATCTTCTGTACTTATTCCTTTGAGCTACAAAAATAATAATTAAACCATATCAAAAAAATAAGCAAGAGCAGCTTTAAAAAAATTGTTATTAAGATTTGATTCGAAAAAAAAATTGCTATTAAGGAAAATAGACCATACTAACTTTAGATGGAGCTAAAAATCTGTCAGGTATTCTTTGCAATTTTTGCTGCTTTTCACTTGGTCCAAAGCCCAGAGCAAGCAGAACTGATTCAGCATCTACTTTGCGAGCTCCCAACACATTTAAAACTGAGCTGCCACTTGATCCACTATTATCAGACTGAAAAAAAGGTATAAAAATAATTTTTTTAATACATAATAAACTATGGAAATAGTTTCTGCTTTATTTAGGGTATTTGCAAGTGACAGTTATACCTGGAGGGAATGATCCCTTAACAATGGGTTTTTAAACTTGGGAGAATATCCCTCTGACTGTATTGAGTGGTCCCGCTGCAGTCTCTTAACATTTGTTCTCTGGGGAGTGCTAGTCAGTAAAGCACTATCAAGTGATTTCCTTTTCCACGCTTCTTTTAAAGGAACTTCTAAGTTTTGGTCATCTTCAACCTTTTCTTTGATAGGTTCTATGACTGTGTTTTCAGTCACTGATTCATCTGGCTTACTATCATCAGACTTGGGTTCAGTAATCTTCACCTCCTCACTAGTGTTCTCAGTCTCGGCTGCTGCGTCAGCTGGCAAGGAATCCAGCCACTGTTGTACCGGACTACTGCGCCTCATGTCGTCAATGACTCCACTTAACCAACCTCTAACTTTCCTTTCTATAATTGTTGACACAGACTCATTAAATGTATCTACAAAAACAATTATTTTATTAAAACATAAAAAAGTATTGTAAATTCCTCTTACTGTAAAATATTGCTGTATTTATTTTAAAAATAAAAAATGCATCTAAGCTACAAATTGCAGTATTGAATGAAAATAAAATAAATTGTAGACACTAAAGAACGTAACAAGTTAATTAATTAACTTGAACAATAGGCCATAAATTTTAAAACAACTTTTTAAAATATGTTCAAGTCAGCTGTAAAAAACAGCTGTTTTAAGAAAATTAAGTTCTATAAATCTTTATTCAATCTGATCACAAAAACTGTCTGCTACTTAGAATTAGGGAAAGTACCTACCAATTGGAACCTAATAAACAATATTCAAGCCAGTATTAGCATTTATTACTTACACATCAAAGTGCATAGAAATAGCAAAAAGCAGTGATTTATAGTACAGGTGGATTTAATATTTGGAAATGAACATTTGTGTTTGTTTGTATACATGATATCTATAACAAGAATATAGTTACACTACGATAATGTTGATGAAACCAACCTTGTTTAGGATCCATCCCCAGTAAAGGTAACGCTGCATGCAATACGAGGAAGTACATGAATTAACGTGCAAGATGTGTTCGATGGTCACAAATACTCTTATAATACCTACCTACCAATTTTCCAGAAACGAAAATACTACATCAAATAATATGATTGTGACTTACCTTGAATTAGGCAAATGTGTTTTTGAATCCTTCTACTAATCAAGCACAGGTTGCAAAAAAATCACTTCCAACAATAATTTTACAGAAAAAACATAACCAGTTAATTTACGTCTGATTTAATCATCTAATCAATTTATTAAAAAAATACGTATTTACAGTCCGCTGTTAACAGCAGTGGATGAGTGGAATCAATCTGATTGACATATTGGTTTCTGACACTTTAGGACACTGACAGTGACACAATGACGTTATCAAGTTTGGGATACCATGTCAAAAAATTAAAAAATCAGCCATGGACTTAATTATGTACTTTATGAACTAGTATTGCCAATTTCTTGCCATTATGCGTGGTAAGGCTAGATAGCAGGATTGCCTATTTTGCATTTTATATTCTAGCGTTGGTTTTTTAATTCCTCGATATTCGAACGCTAATTGCTCTTTTAGGGAGACGTGGGGCATTTAGCGGCCCGGTTCACAATAAATTCAAAGATATGGCACTGTTTGGTCTGTTTGTGAACTTTTATTGAGAGAAAATCCTAGCAATAGGTAGTAGGTAACTAGGTAATTTCATTTTACCTTAAAGCGAGGAGGTAGCACTTGCAATCACAATGACTTACCTGTCTAGCATGGCTAACAGGATGGATGCCTCGACGAAAGTGGAAAGTAGAGCGAACTATGATTAGCTAGAAGATCCCTACCAGTGGTCTAGATAATAGAGACGAAGCAATTTCAGGTAGCGGCTCTCTTTCATCATCAGCCTATAATGTTCCCACTGCATGGCTCAGGCCTCCTCCAGCTCAGGCTATAATCTACCTCGTAGGCCCAGTGCGGGATTATAGATGTCACATGTCTTCGAAGTTTTTGGTTCTAAGACATGCCGGTTTCCTCACGATAGTTTCCTTGACCGTTTTGAGAGCAGTGGTGATGAAATAACTTACACAAAGTAATGCGCTTGTCTGGGTTCGAACCCACGACTTACTGTTCGTAAGTCGGGGCCGGCCGCCACCATTGGGCTAACCACTGCTGCCCTTTTTTTTTTGGGCGGGTCGGATGTCATCAAATAACTCCTCCCGCTCTTGGGCAAAGCGGAAGGGAATGTCAGACTTCTACTGACTAACAACCACCCATGTTCCTTCTTCGCCCTTGTGTCGGAGCCGCGATATCCTTTCGACAATCCACAGCCCCGACGGGCGTCGGCCCTTGCGGGCCCCTCCTTGCTGACATCTCTTTGAGGCGCGCGTGGAACACGTACGCGCCGCCGACACGGTCTGTTGCCGTCATGACGACGGCCGGACAGCGAGCTAGCCCGTTACTCACCGTCCACAGGCCCGCGTCTACGGTGGCCGGAGGTCGTCGCGTGCCCCCCGACGCCCGGAGCGCCTTCCGCGGCGGCTGGGACGTTGAGAGGTTCTCTCCCTCTCTCGTTCCGCCACCTCCTTCGCTAGCATCACTGCTTCGCAGAAGGAGGCGACGGCGTCCCATTCCTCTTCGCCCCGGACCATGGCTTGCACCAGGGCCGGACGCGAGAGGTCGCCGCCGCCGACCGCCGCTACGAGAACACGGCGGGGCTCTGCCCAAACAGGGCACGCCTCCACAGTGTGCTCCACCGTGTCCTCCGATCGATCCTCGCAGAGGAAGCATCCGGGCGTTTCCTCCCGCCTGATTCGGTACAGGTACCTCCCGAAACACCCGTGTCCGGTGAGGACCTGCGTCAGACGGTAGGTGAGGGCGCCGTGGCGCCTCTCCAGCCACTCCTCAAAGAGGGGACTTACCGCCACTATTGTGGCGTGCCCTACCACTGCTGCCCTCAGATCGACTTACCACAGGCCCAATAATAGAGACGAAGCAATATCAGGTAGCGGCTTTCTTTGGTTATATTAAACTAACTTATTACGACCGTATTTCTGGAATGCTTATACAGAGACGTAATATGTGTTGGTTGGGCTACTGTCATCATCAACCAGACACTACCTGTATCCAGACACTACTTCAGAAATACTTATATGGCACTAACGGAAAACTTCAATTTCGTCTTACTCTACCTGGGAATCGAATCCAGGAGTTTCTACCTACCCCATTCTGTAGTAGTCACGATTTTAGACAACCACAAGTGGTGTACGGTGTACCTAGTAGTGATGAGTATTGTGTACCTATTATCATTAATGTATCTGGGAATATTAAATATAAATGCATGTTTTTAATAAAAATCACGTATATTATAAATAAAGAATATTTATTTTTCTATAAACACATTATCCTTTTATATCATCAATTGTTGACATCATTTATAAATCGCGGATCGCATTGGGCTTTCGTCAACGAAGTCGAGTGCATGGATGGAGAAGAGTTCAGCGGACAATCCGCGGCCGACGCGCGACGCCGAGACGAAGCGCCCAGCGCGCGCGGCTCCTTAGCTAAACAATTTGTGCATCGAGGTTCAGGTAGAGATTACTTTAATCGCTAAATCACATTTGGACACTAATATACATGTATAACTACGTTCAACAAGTGTCAATATTGAGCAGTACGAGGGGGGCCGCGGGAGCGCGCGGCTCGTAGCCTGCGTCACGCCGGCCCGTACACGCAGTCGCCACGGCGCGCACCCGCCGTCTCCTCGCCCGGCAGTACGGCAGCACGCCGCCACTGGTCGCGCACGCGCTCGACGTGCTGCAGCACGCGCACTACGTTCATGCCGGCCAGCTTGCGCACGTCTTCCTCACTCCAGTCGGGGTCGCGCAGCAACTCTGCCAGCAGGTGCGGGTAGCGCGACACATCCTCCAGCCCTTCGGGTGGCGCGTCGATGCCATCGTAGCCCGCGCCAAGCCCCACGTGCTCCACGCCGGCCACCCTCCGCACGTGGTTTATGTGCGCCACCACGTCTTCTAGAGTGGCGTGCTCCCCACACGTTACTAGTTTTGCATAGAAATTTATCATGACGACGCCACCGTTTGCGGCAATCATGCGAAGTAAGTCGTCAGGAACGTTCCTACTCGAGTTGCATAGGGCTGCAGCTCCTGAATGCGAAAATACTACAGGCGCCTGTGACATTTCTAAAGCATCGCGTGCGGTCTCTTCTCCCGCATGCGACAGATCTACAATCATGCCGAGCCGATTCATTTCACGGACGACTGCTTTTCCAAATTCGCTGAGTCCTCCTGCGGTTCCCGCAGCTCGTGCCCATCTTGTATCACACGTATGTGTAACTGTTAGGTATCGAGCACCAAGCTGATAGAACGCCCGGAGCACTGCTAGCGAATCTCCAAGAGCGTGCCCACCCTCCACGCCAATAAGGGAAGCGATGCGCCCGTCACGATGCGCATCCAGAAGTTCACCTGCATCGGTCACTAGCGCCAAATGCGCTGCATTCAATTCTACAATACGCTTGATAACGTCCATCTGTTCGAGAGCCAACTGAACTGCGTCACGATCTCTCGCGCCACATGGCACGTATGCTGACCAAAATTGAGCACCGACCTGACCGAGTCTCAGGCGCGGGATATCCGTGTGCGACCAGCGCGACCGCGCCCAAGGTTCAATTCCGTCGAGGCCGGCACTCAAATTGAAATCACCAATTTTATTATGTAAAAACTTTCGAACGTTCCACGCTAAGTCATTATGACCGTCAACCAGTGGCGAATCTCGTAGCATTCGACGAATAGTGGTGAGTCGTTGTTCCGGAGTAGCGCGTCCGCCGCCACCGAGCGCGAGGGGCAGCGCCAGCGCGGCACCGAGCGCGGCCAGCACGACCAGCGCCGCGAGGGCGATGCGCCAGCGCGGCCGTCGCGGCACCGTCTTCTCGTCCGAGCTGCCCGACGCCGACGCCGACAGCGAGTCAGGCGCCCAGCGCCCGCACCGCTCGGCCACGTCCGGCAGCGAGCCCGGAAACGTCATGCCTTCTGGTACTGCGGCCTGCAACCAGAAAAATATTTTTAATATAATATAATATTTATTTATTGTTTTTACAAGGTATTCTTACAAACTAGTGACTGGAGTTTTCTTTTAGGCGTATAACCCTACACCCTACCCTTTTAGGGTTTCCTAAAACAGGTTAGGAAACCCCACTCTTCCATATCGTATTAATTAACTTTAACAAACTTGTTTTTACAATATTATTACACAGAAATGGAAAACAAATTGCAAAAAAATTAAATGTACAAATTTAAGACATAAAAAAAAATAAAAAATGTGAAAAAAAAAATGAAAATGCTTGTCACTCAGATGGTATGTGTTTAAGTGTGAGTGAGTGTATTAGGAGAGGGGTGTGAGTGAGTGTATGTGGTGTGTGGGGGACAGGGTGTGTATGATGAGTGGGTGGATGAGTGAGTGAGTGAGTGAATAAGTGTTGAGAATCGTGTGTAAAAGAGTGTGTGGCATGTGCTTATGGCAGAGTGAGTGTGAGGGATTGAAAAAGTTGTCGGTTTACGTTTGTTATTTTAGCAACGCCTCCGTGTCCTCGTAGTTATGAGGTTTGATCCAATTAGTGAGTAATTTATTACATTCATGTTGTTTCTTGTTATGTACATAAATCTCTCTGTTGAATCTATTGTACAACTGAGCTGAACGTTTTTTATACTGAATGCTGGCGAACTTGGTTTTTGTTTGGGGAACTTTTGCTATTAGGTCTTTCCTTCTTCTTAAAGTTAGGCCAGGGACATAAGGTATGGTCTTGTGAATCTTGACAATAGTTTTGATTATATATAATTTTCTCACCGAGAGCAAGTCACTGATCTGGAAAAGACTTTGGGTAGGGTATCGAATCTTCTTAAAAAACATAACTTTTATCAGAGCACGTTGTGCCCGCTCAAGGTTGATAAATTTAGTCTTGGCTGCTCCTCCCCATATTGGGATGCAGTACACTAAGACAGATTGTACCAAAGCCAAGTATATTTCTTTAAGGAGATTTCGTGAGGTTTTTGTGTTTGTAGGAACATTTTTTGGCACAATATGCCTCAGTGTCTTGAAAATCCAACTCAGTTTTCTGATTCTATTTGTAACTTGTTCCAGCTGGGGGTACCAGGAGAGTCTATGGTCAACTACAACACCCAAATATTTAGTTTACGATACTCTTTCTAATGTTGGACATAAACAATCATTTGGATCAACACACGTATGCACTTTTATTTTGAGATCTGTTCCTGGTTGTGTACGATTTGATATGCTGAAGCATATGTAATTTGTTTTAGCTGTGTTTAAAGTGAGTAGGTTCGTTTCGAGCCAGCTAGCTATTTGGGTCATACCCGCTTCAGCACTTAAAGCAACCTCACGCCAGGTGTTCCCAGTAAAGACGACGGCGGTGTCGTCAGCATAAGAAAATACTTTTGCTTGATTGATTTCGAGGTTGCAGAGGTCATTGATATAGAGCAGGAACAGAGTAGGCCCTAGCACACTTCCCTGGGGAACGCCGAAAGTGACACCTGCATCGGAGCTTATGTGTTCACCCACTTTAACCCTCTGCTTCCTTTCCGTTAGGTAGTCTATAAAAAGTTTGAGCGGTGTTCCTCGCACCCCTGCAATTTCCAATTTGTTTATTAGGATGGGAACAGAAACGGTGTCAAACGCCTTTTTTAAGTCCAGAAACAAAGTCAGACATTTACTGCCCCCATCCAGATTACCAGCCACTAGAGAGCTGAGGGCAGCAACCGCATCTTCGGTTGACATACCCTGTCTAAATCCAAATTGTGCTACTTAGAGTGTTAAATTTGTGTAGGTATTGTATGAGTCTAATATTTATAAGTTTTTCTATTATTTTGGATATAGCTGGCAAAATGGATATGGGCCTGTAGTTGTTGACATCGTCTCTGTCCCCCCTCTTGTGAACCGGAATGATAATGGATTGCTTAAGAGGTGCAGGGAAGATACCCTTTGTGAAACAGAGGTTAGTTAAGTGAGCTATGATTGGAACCACTTCTTGGCTAATGTATTTCAAGTATCTAGTGGATATATTGTCCCAGCCCGGTGCACTGTCAGATTTGAAGCTCAACAAAACTCTGCCCACTTCGTCGGGATCAGTATCCAAGAGGGCAAACGAGTTCACCTGTGTAGGTAAATTGTCCTTGTGAAAAGTGTTTGTGTTTTTATGTGTCGAAGATTTAATTTTTTGGGCTAGAATTTTTCCAATGTTTGCAAAATAGTCATTTATGACATTAACAGATTCAGCAGGACTTGGTCTAATGTGTAGTAGTTCCGTGTTTAAGGTTTTAGAGTTATTTGTGTATGTTAATCTACACTCCTTTGCAAAAAAAACGGGCACCTTAGGAAATTTACGTTCTAAGGTCGATTTGAGTAGTCTGTATACTTATAATCGTGTAAATTAATACGCGTGAAGTGAACTGTGGCAATTTAAAAAAAAAATCTATGAATTCTTTAAAGCCGATGTACACGGCCAAACAATAAGAAGTGGTCGGCAATAAAGACAAGAAGATTTTTTTACTTTGTTTAATTAAATAAAGTTACAAATGTAATAACCTAATACGAGTGTGACCTCCTCTTGCCAAAATCACAGCTTGAATCCTTCTGAGCATGCTTTCCACGATGTTTTTAATGACGTTTTGAGGAATACGTTCCCACTCTTCTGCAATGACTCTTTTTAGCTCCCTGATGTTTTGTGGAGCATGTTGCACTGATCTTACCCGTCTCTTTAGAACATCCCAGACATGCTCAATTGGATTGAGGTCAGGACTTCGAGCTGGCCAATCTAAACGACGGATCCCAACTTCTTGCATGTACGCTTCCACGTCGCCAGAACGGTGCGGGCGAGCATTGTCGTCCATAAAAATGGAATCTTCCCCAAGTGCAGTCAATGCGGGTTGTGCATATGGAATTAGGACTTCCATTATGTACCGGTGTGCATTTAATGTTCCATTTTCTATGAGAACTAACTCCGTACGCCCCGTCGAATTAATTGCTGCCCAAAACATAACGGAGCCTCCGCCATATTAAGGAGTGATTTCTTCGAAACACACTTCCGCATAGCGTTCCCGTGGTCTTCGTAGCACTCCCTGGCGTCGGTCCTCTCCACACAAAGAGATTCTAGCTTCATCAGAAAACAATACTTTATTCCAGTCCTCCAGAGTCCATGAAGCACAGTTTCGAGCAAACTGAAGTCGAGCAACACGGTGCTCACGGAGTAATTTAGGTCCCCGAGCCGGGCGGTAACTCCTGATATTGGCAGCCAAAAGCCTCCTCCTGACGGTCCACAAGCTAACTTCTACTCCTCTTACTTCTTCAAGGCTCTTCTTCAGGTCCACACTTGACGCCTTACGATTCCGCAAGGCCTGACTCACCAAAAAGCGGTCATCTCTTGGTTCTGTGCGTCGTTTTCTTCCCGAACCGGGTCTTCTTTTGACCGAACCGGTCTCTTGATATCGTTGCCAAGTCCTCTGGACAGTTGAACGACTCACATTTAGCCGCTGAGACACGTAAGTTTGCGAACAACCTTCTTCAAGTAGGGCTATAATTTTACCGGCCCTTATCGCTTTATCACTCATGTCAAAAAGTGGTATTTAATGTAAAAAGAAAGATAAAATTGTTTAATTTGCAGAAAATATCCAAAAAGTTTTAAAATTTTAGTAATCAGTAATAAAATCGTTTCAGCAATTCGCGCCATTAGTAAAGCAATTTTACAATAATCTACAATAATCATTATTTTCCTTTTGTTAATTTCAAAATTTAAATTTGGAACGTACAGAATCATGCCAGGATTCTTCAAATAACATGCCAATACATCGTCAAATTAACAAAACCTCTTACTTGTCCTTCTTCATTGAAGTAGAGGAAAAAATATGAAGTGCCCGTTTTTTTTGCAAAAGAGTTTATATCTATAAAAGCGAAAGGTCACTCACTCACTCACTGATTCATCACGAAATCTCGAAAACCGCTGAACGTACAAAGATGATTTTTGGCAGGGAGGTAGTTTATGGTTAGTAGACGTCCGCTAAGAACGGATTTTGCGACAGGGCCGGATTAGGGTGGTCTAAGGGCCCTCGCAAGTTTGTATGAAACTCCTTCATTTTTTGTGCTACAATCTAGATTTTTGGCAGATACGTAGTTTATAGTCAGTGGGCGTCTGCTATGAATTAATTTTGCGACAGGGCCGGATTAGGGTGGTCTACCCTCTCAAGTTTGTATGAAAGTCCTTAATTTTTCGTGCTATAATCTTGATTTTTGGCAGAGACGTAGTTTATAGTCAGTAGGCATCCGCTATTAATTAGTTTTGCGACAGGGCCGGATTAGGGTGGTCTAAGGGCCCTCGCAAGTTTGTATGAAAGTCCTTCATTGTTTGTGCTACAATCTTGATTTTTGGCAGAGACGTAGTTAATAGGCAGTAGACGTCTGCTTAGGACCGATTTTGTGACAGGGCCGGATTAGGGAGGTCTAAGGGCTCTCGCCAGTTTGTATGAAAGTCTTTCATTTTTTGTGCCACAATCTTCATTTTTGGCAGGGACGTAGTTTAAAGTTAGTAGACGTCTGCTTAGAACCGATTTTGAGACAGGGCCGGATTAGGGAGGTCTAAGGGCTCTCGCCAGTTTGTATGAATGTCCTTCATTTTTTGAGCTACAAAGTTGAATTTTGAGACGGACGTAGTTTATAGTTAGTAGACGTCTGGTAAGAACAGATTTTGTGACAGGGCTGGATTAGGGAGGTCTAAGGGTTCTTGCAAGTTCGTAAGAAAATCCTTAATTTTTTGTGCTACAAACTTGATTTTTGGCAGGCACGTAGTTTATAGTTAGAAGAACTCTGCTAAGTACAGGTTTTGTGGCAGGGCCGGATTAGAGAGGTTTAAGGGCGCTCGCAAGTTTGTTTAAAAGTCCATCATTTTGTGTGCTACTAACTTGAATTTTGGCAGGGACGTAGTAGGTGAGTAGAAGTTTGCTAAGAACCGATTTTGCGACAGGGCCGGACTAGGGAGGTCTAAGGGCTCACGCGAGTTTGTATGACAGTCCTTCCTTTTTTGTGCTACAATTTTGGCAGGAAGGTACTTTATAGTTAGTAGACGTTGACTAAGAACGGATTTAGCGAGTTTAGCAACATGGCCAGAATAAGGAGGTCTGAGGGCTTTCACATGTTTGTAAAAATGTACTGTTTTTTTTTGTACTAACAACCTGAAATTTAACAAGTCTAGAGTTTAGGAGTAGGAGATCTAAGCTAAGTTTGTAAGGAAGACCTGAACTAAGGGCTCCCGTAAGTCCATTTGAAATCCTTGGCTTTTTGTACCTGAAAATTGGCAGAGAGATAGAATATAGTTAAGACATTTCAGGTAGGAATAGATTTTACGACAGGGCTGGTTTAAGGGAATATAATCGCTTCAATTGGCATTTGGCATTCGATTTGACATAGTACCATCCACAGGCAGTTCAGACAAGAGAGTCAAAATTTCTACGCGAACGAAGTCGCGGGCAACTGCTAGTGTTTTAATATTTTTCCATAGTAGTTTACTGTTGGTCACTGATTTAGCAAGTAGTTCCCTCTCAAATTTTCTTTTTAATTTTTTTATGAGATTGTTACAATAGTTGCGGTATCGCCGATAAGTTAATTTTAAAACGTCATTAAAAGGATCATTCCGAGTTTGTTTTTGAAGTTTATTTCGATTCCTAATGCATCATTGCATCTTAATATACCAGTTGTTATCCATGGTTTAATGGTACGTTTGCTATTTGGTATAGATTTGATAACAGTGCAGTGCTTTAAGGATTCAGTCAATTTATATAATAATAGATCAGTTAGTCGGTCCGGATCGTCACAGAACAGCAGCTCAGCAATGTTATTTTCTCTAAGATGTATTAGAGCCTGTTCGAAGTCAATAGATGAGGTAGTTTTGTTATTATTTTGTTTGCTTTTTAGCTTTGATAGTGTTAAAAATGTTGTGTAATGATCGGTGATGGTCTATAAAATTACGATTTATAAAAGAAAGGCGTGTTCATATTATATGAACTGATCACTCATGTAATATCATTATTTACTGTAACTATCGGAAATAATCGATTAATCTAGGTGCATAGGTCTGAGCAACGTCGAAACTGCGCCAACATTGGCTACTAAGTGCATAGGCATCTCATTTAACTTTGACCCACTTTGACCTAATTGTGGGACTCTGTGTATCTATTGGGTAATGTATGTTATCTGTATTTTTCTACTTTCGGCAGTAATTATTAGATAATTTATAAGGCAAGTAAATGGCAGGTTGCCTAATATCGACATTTAGTTGCTTACAAAAGGATACCTATCTTAAATATGCAACTGTGAACTGGGATGTTGAGCATTTTTTCAAATATTAATTAGTTCATGAAAACAATATTGCTTCGTTACACAGGAGCATGACAGCTGCTCTGTCATCCACCTCCAAGAAATAGTCGTTTTATATTCAACTAGCCAGACACAGACTAGACATCCGCGCGGTTGAAACCATCGGATGTCGGTTACCGCTACCGATACCGGTTATCGCGACCAAAGTAATATTTTCGTACCCCCCTTTCAACCCCTTGAATAAAGTTTTTTTTTTTTTTTTAATTAAAAAGTAGCCTATGTCCTTTCTCGGGTATCAAAATATCTCCATACCTTTGAACTTTTTTGTATGGGAGCTGGCATATCGACCCACCGCCATTTTGATTTTTTTTCGAAATCGCGGCCCACGATGAAAGTGGTATACCTACAGTATGGATAGAGGACATAAAGACGAACAAAAAATGTCCAGTAACACGGTACCCAAAGTGTCACGTTACTGAGATATTTGAAGGTAAAGATGGACATAATAATATGAGTACAATGACCATAGACGTAATAAGGCTATTTTTTTTAATATTTAATGATTGTCGTTGTACTCATTTGTCGATCTTTACCTTCAAATATCTCGGTAACGTGACACTTTGGATACCGTAGTGTTACTGCTACTGGACATTTTTTGTTCGTCTATATGTCCTCTATCCGTACATACCACTTTCATCGTGGGCCATGATTTCGAAAAAAAAACAAAATGGCGGACAGGTTGATATGCCACATCGGTTCTATCCCCTTTCATGCAAATTGGTTCAGTAGTTTAGGCGTGATTGAGTAACAGACAGACAGAGTTACTTTCGCATTTAAAATATTAGTATGGATGAGTTAAAATGCATACCCTTCTTTTTTAATGTTTTGTAAAATTCTATACCTACTTGGGTAGCTATACATAACAGTACAATGGAATGAGGTTCATATGTACGACATACACATATTTTATATACGGCGACAGTTGTTACATAAATTATATACACCTACACCAAACAAACCTAGGTAAATTCAACAAGTAGGCGAATCCAGTTGGGTATGCAAGAAATACCTTACATAGGTGACTTATTGCGATGCCGCCCGTCTGCTTTATCCCACATCATGTTTCCTGATTAAATATAATCTTACAGACGCGAGGCGGTTAAAGTACAATGGATTTAAATGACTGACACATTTACGGTGCTACGGCACACGACTTAACTAAGCGTTAACATATACACGCTGTATGTTTATGAACGCCGTAATTAATTTATAGCTAACTGCTGAAAGAGACGTTACTCGCATTTACATGACTGTTTGTTTGTTGTTGTTGTTGTAATATTCGTTTAACACAATAGTGGCAAATGAACGTTGACTGTAGGTACGCGTAAACAATAAAAGGAAATCCGCTCACAATTATCCCACCAATTTTTCAGCGCGATTTGAAAGGAGAATATTATAAGCGTTCATATCAGCCGATTCAGGCGTGACAATAATTTGCCGCGTGTTCAATTATGCAAGGGGCACACACAGTTAGGGGACGAAGCTGTGGGAAGGGGCGCAGGGTGAGCCTGAATAGCTTCTGACCCATTTACAGAGAGAGCTGGCGCGAAAGCCCCCAGTCGCCTGGATTTCAGTCTTAACTGAAAACCTTCTTTCTAATTAGGTACGATACTCATATTTTGCTTCTATCTTGTTCTCGTAATTGGGGTTAGGTATTGTTTGAATTAGTGAAAGAGGTATTTATACGCAATATGCGTATTAAGTGATTAATTACATATTTACCCGACTGCGGCGAATCCCAAAAGGGGTTATGTGTTTGACGTGTATGTAGGTATGTCCGTTTCTTTGTTCCCTCATAACTCCTAAACGGATGAAGGGATCTGAATAAAATATACGTCGTTAGATTCGTCTTGATGGCGCGAGTGATATATATAGGCTACATTAAAATTAAAAACAAAGCAAAAATTCGTATTTTGGGGGGTGAATGGCGGGGTTACAATTTTTTTTTTTAATACAAGGGTCTTTAAGGGTCAAAATAAAGGGTTTTAAAGGGAGATTACAAAAATATGTTACACTTATAAGTTTAAAAGAAATTCAAAGTGACAAATCGAAGAATTTTACGCGACCAACGAAAGAACAAACACAAAAGAACTTCTGTTCCAGCACTACAACTTTCTATCATTATTTTGAAAAATATGCAATGAAACCTGCTAATAAAAGTTAGGTTTTAGCTTACTCAATGTGGCGTGCTGAAACTCCAGAACTCATTACGTTTTAATTGAAGTTATAGATAGAAACAAGCGTACTAGTAGTCACTATACTAGACTCCTTGTTCTACGATAAAAAGCACTCTTGCCGTCTCTTTCGCTACGTAAACAAGTCGTCCACCATAGCGATCTATCATCGTGATTCGTACGTAAGATGTGCCAATTTCAGGCATTATTTCCAGCATCCACATTACTCCTTTGCACTATGCCAAGTGCTATTGCTATGTCACAGTACATTGCTCTATTTGTATTCATGGTGTTAGGTCAATGAAATCTGTTATCTATAACATATGGGGATTGGGGATGTGTTTTAATAGAACATCAATTACTTAAGTAAAGATAACGTAAATACTTCGTTCTCAAGAGATTGCTATTTGTAACATGCATGGTGGGATACGAAACCAATAACTAATTTATCCAATAAATCTGTGTAAGTACCCAAGTGCTGTTACCAATCTACAGTGATTATTTAGCCAATTAAGGATTGTTCATATTATCGGATATTACTTAGTGGGCGCGGATATTATCGGAGTTCATAATTGATTAGCTTTATTTGTAAACACAAAGTTATGCGAGTCAATTTCAAGTGGAATATTTAGCTCACGGATCGTAGCGCTCCCGGGTATCGTCGAGTCGAGACTCAAAGTGAGACTTAACTTTTAGTTTCGTGCTCCCCAAAGGATTAGACGTTTACTTGCAGTTAATGAATACGGGAGTAGGTACACTAATTGGACTAACTGGCCGAATGCCTTTCTCTACTCAGATTTTGTGTCTTTTGTTTGTAAGCACCTCACCTCTGTGTTAGTGTGAACAGCGTTGACTAATGAATTCGAATGACACTGGTTTTCTCAATTAATATAGATCTCGAGACAAATACAGTGCTCAGACAACAATAAGTAGGTACTATAGAAATGTCGAGATTCAAAGTCATTGACCGGCTTCATGAGCCCCGATGTTAGACGAGGGACGAAGGTCATCAAAGTAGATTAGCGTTCAAAAATCCAAATAAAGTCATTACACGTTAAAATTATGCCGCTTTATTAATGATCGTGTAATTTATGCAAGATAAGAGTAATGTTTACTGTGAAATGACGTGGAAAATCACGAAAACAGTCGGCGGGGCGACGCAGGTGCGGGGTGGAGCTGCATCGATTCGCTGCATGCCAGACAGCGGGATCGCGGGCCCCGGAGCATGGCCCGGCCGCGGCCATGGCTCACAGGCCACGGCCCACGCTGCGGCTCTCTGGCCCCGCTGGCCCCCGCAACGACATAATGTTGCGTGAAATTTGCGCCCCTATTGTAACCTTACCTACAACTAGCCGTCCGTCCGTAACGCCTTTATGGAGCGGACCTGTTTGCTATATGGACCGAGTGTGAATCACACACGTGACGTGCCACATCCAATACGTTTTATGGTGTTTTTTATTGTTATCTATCATCATCTATCAATTGAATGTGACTTCATCTAGCTCTAATTAACCTCAAAAATAAAACATGGGGGGAAATACTTACGGGACGATACCAGCAAATTCATAAGTCTGTACAAGAAATTAGGTTTAGGTATAAGAAAAATATCCGCATGATGGTGGAATGCATTCATTATGTGACAGTCAATGAGTTAACTGCTTTGTCTGTTTGTTCTTTTTACCCGACTACGGCGAAGCCAAAAGGAAGGGTAATGATTTTGGCAGTCTATGTATATATGTATGTATGTATGTTCCACCGTAGCGCCTTAACTACTGAACGGATTTTAATAAATTAGGTGTCAATAGATTCGTAAGAATAGCCCGGGTGACATAGGCTAAGTATATAAATTTTATAAATTCTTTTTATGACGGAATTTAAATGTCAAAAACTTACCTCAAAAATATTACATTGAGATAATCATAGCAAGTTTGGTATCAAATGAAAGGTCTTGGCGAGCACATTACAAATATGTATTATATTATAGTTTAAGTACACACAAAAAATAAAATTCAAATAAAAAAATTAAGTTCAAAAATCTAAAACCCGACTACTAACAAAATCGCGGTCTTAAAAGTAGTAAACAAGAAAATAATTCTTGTCTGATATTCTTCGTAGTCGCATGCCACCTTGCTAATGGCAATTAGCAGCTGACTTCTGTATCAATGAGAACGCCATGAAGGAGCATCAGGTATCAGTGGCATGCGACTACGAAGAATATCAGACAAGAATTATTTTCTTGTTTTCTACTTTTAAGACCGCGATTTTGTTAGTAGTCGGGTTTTAGATTTTTGAACTTAAATTTTTTATTTGCGATTCACTTGATTAAATATATCACAATTGAAGTAAGTATTCAGATTTCCTATGTAGTTCAATTTCACGATTAAATAAAGGCATGTGAGTTATCCAAATTGGTTTTATGAAAATAAAGGGTGTAAAAATACTCCTAATGAAGCCGAAAGCACTTGGTCTCCCTGTCATTGCCATTTTTATTTGTTCTGGATCATGCCTGGGAACTTTCTAGTTACGGAGATATTGGAGGTCAAAGTTTACACAAGCTTTTTAAATACTGGTTTTTAAGGTTTGTAACCTTACTTTAATTACCTCCATTACCCGTTTACTTTACATAAATCGAGGTTTTTACCATAAAAAAAACAACAAACCTTGCTAATGGCAATTAGTAGCTGACTTCTGTATCAATGAGAACGCCATGAAGGAGCATCAGGTATCAGCAGTGGCATGCGACTACGAAGAATATCAGACAAGAATTTTATTATTTTCTACTTTTAAGACCGCGATTTTGATAGTATTCGGGTTTTAGATTTTTGAACTTAATTTTTTTATTTGAATTTTATTTTTGTGTATACTTAAACTATAATATAATACATATTTGTAATGTGCTCGCCAAGACCTTTCATTTGATACCAAACTTGCTATGTTTATGTCAATTTAATATTTTTTGAGGTAAGTTTTTGACATTTAAATTCCGTCATGAAACAGAATTTATAAAATTTATATAGCCTATGTCACCCGGCCTATTCTTACGAATCTATTGACACCTAATTTATTAAAATCCGTTTAGTAGTTTAGGCGCTACGTTGGAACATACATACATACATAGACTGCCAAAATCATTACCCTTCGCCGTGTCGGGTAAAAAGTCGTGTCCTAGCAATAATTTTTGCGTACGGTTACATTATAATAATAATAATAATGTTTATTCAGAATAAATAGGTAAATTTTTTACAGTTACAGTGCTTAGTCTAAACTAGAAGTACACAAAAGTAATTGCATTTGAGGCCGAACTAGGCAGAGCCTGTATTTCAGCCCTCAACGCCGATCCGCCTTTTTTTTTTTGTTGGGTGGAAAATCATCAAATGATCACCCCCCCCTTCTTGGGCAGAGCGAAGGGGAGTGTCAGACTTCTACTGACTAAAAACCGAACCCATGTTTCTTCTTTGCCCTTGCGCCGAGGCCACGTCATCTAGTACAAAAATCCGCGGCCCCTACGGGCGTCGGCCCTTGCGGGCGGCCGCTCCTTGCTGACATATCTTTGAGGCGCGCGTGGAACACGAACGCGCCGCCGACACGGTCTGTTGCCGTCATGACGACGACCGGACGGCGAGCTAGCCCATTACTCACCGTCCACAGGCCCGCGTCTACGGTGGCCGGAAGCCATCACGTGGCCCCCGACGCCCGGAGCGCCTTCCGCGCCTTCCGCGGCGGCTGGGACGTTGAGAGGTTCTCTCCCTCTCTCGTTCCGCCACCTCCTTCGCTAGCATCACTGCTTCGCAGAAGGAGGCGACGGCGTCCCATTCCTCCTCGCCCCGGACCATGGCTTGCACCAGGGCCGGACGCGAGAGGTCGCCGCTGCCGATCGCCGCTACGAGAGCACGGCGGGGCCTGGGCCCAAGCAGGGCACACCTCCACAGTGTGCTCCACCGTGACGCCGATCCCCCTGAGTTACCAATTATATTTATTTTGATATCACAATGATCAATGCATGAATGTACATACAATTAACGTATATTCTTTAATTAAAAAATTGTTTTTTTTTTTTAAACTAGAGAAAAAAAGAAACGAGATTACAATATTAAAAAGGAAACATTATTTGTGTCCAGTCCTCTCTTTGTGTGTGGTGTGGGTGTGCATGAATGAGTGTGAGAGGGTGTGTGAGATTGCGGAGCATGACTTTAAGTTGTGTCTTGAATTATCTATTCAGGTATCTGAAGTAGATGTTCAGTCTCCTCGTATGTACGTGAGTTTCTGTAGGTATTCACTTACCGCCGCTTTACAAGATTTTTTTGACATCGGGTAAATGTTGAGATTTTTATTTATTTTATTGTAGATGTAGGGGCCAATAAATGAGGTAAATCTATTGCTAAATTTAGTTCTAAAAGACTTGGGCTGTGGGCAAACCAAATGTTTTGTAGGTCTATTTTGAGTGAGAGGGTTGTAATCTACATTCTTATGTTGCATTAATATAATATTGAGAATAAAAAGTTGTCGTACCGAAAGGACTCCACAGAATTCGTAGAGTTGTGAGGTTGGGAACAATCTTGGTTTGAAAGAAAATTATTTGATGTACATAATGCTTGGTTGCTGTTAGGTATGTGAGACAAGTGAAACGCAAGGGAGTCGTTTACGCACTGATGCTTTATTGCAAAAATATTAGGAAGTGGGCGGGGCCTACATAAAGCCAACATAACTTATGCTGCGTTCAGAAATACACAACAGTTGCTAAGCAGCGGTGGCCCAGTGGTGTGGCGGCCTCGACTTACGAACAGTAGGTCGTGGGTTCGAACCCAGGCAGGCACATTACTTTGTGTAATTTATTTCATCACCGCTGCTCTCAAAACGGTGATGGAAAACATCGTGGGGAAACCGACATGTCTTCGAACCAAAAAATTGGAAGACATGTGACCCGCACTGGGCCCGCGTGGTAGATTATAGCCCATTCCCTCTCAAAGAGAGGAGGCCTGTGTCCCAGCAGTGGGAACATTAATAGGCTGTTGATGATGAATGCTTGGTTGGCGGCTTTGTGAAGGGTCCGTGTACACCTTTTATTCCATGATGCACCTTGACCGTTAATAAAGTACTATGACCATCAGACACAAAGCAAAGTTCATAACAGACTTGTTGTTTCACGTAAACGAAGCCGCGGCCCGTGGCAATGCCATTGAAGTAAAACTGTAGGTATTATTGTGGCGAGTCAAAGGTTTTCAACAGAGAATTTACATATTTGTGGACCACCAGTTAGCTTAGTTGATGGATTTTGTTTTTGGCAGGTAAGCTTTAAACTGATGTATTCTTTTAATTGCAAGGTTTTTATACGTAGCTTCTCCCTTAATTAGATTAAATTAAATTTTCAACCGTCATCACTATCATAATCTACCTTTTGAAGTTCCTAACATGGTCTTCCCATTCTCGTAGCGGATGTTTGATTAGTAGCCTCGCGCACGCTAGCTGTATCCACATAGTCAATTTCAATTAAGTCCATTAATTGTTGAATCGTTTCAAACTAAGTGCTTTGTGGCTTCTGCTATAACTATGTATATGCTTCTTCCGCTATAAATATGCAAGCGACTTGATCTTCTCTTGGTTTTATTACTGTATCAGGATATGGTTCTGAATATAATAAAAATGATTTCGGTGATAAAAAGGTGAACCAATGGCTCCATGACCACTGTAAGTCTGTTTGAAGTTACCTATTAGTCAAAAGGTGACCTACGTAATAATAAGAATTAATCTAGTACCTATTTAAAGCAGAATGAGAAATAAATTTTTAATAGAGCTACAAAAATTCTGTAGCCTACTTACATCAATATTGTTTAAATTAATAAAAATAAATAATTCTAATTTACGACATGATGAACAAACTATTCATTATTTATTTTAATGATTCTGTTAAAAAATACAGATTAAGTTTATTTTTACCCGACTGCGGCGAAGCCCAAAAGGAGGGTTATGTGTTTGACGTGTATGTATTTATGTAAGTATGTATGTATGTCCGTTTCTTTGTTCCCTCATAACTCATAAACGGATGAACCGATTTGAATGAAATACACGTCGTTAGATTCGACTTGATGGCGCGAGTGTTATAGGCTACATTAGAATTTAAAAAAATGAAAAATTGCGGGTTTTGGGGGACAAGTCGCGGAGTTCAAAAAAAAATTTTTTCCAATACCATCGAGTAGGGTATCAAAATAAAGGGTTTTAAAAGGAGATAACAAAAATATATAACACTTATATGTTTAAAAGAAATTCAAAGTGAGAAATCCTATAAACAAGCACAAAAGTTAAAACATCTGCGAAGAATTTTACGCGACCAACGAAAGAACAAACACAAAAGAACTAAAAAGTTGGAAATAAAAAAAGTAGTTAAAAAACTAAAAAACCCGACTGAAAAATCTGAAAAGCAAAAAACAAGCACATTTTAAATTAAACTAAAAACCCGACTGAAAAAACTGAAAAGCAAAAAACAAAAAAACTTTGGAAGCAGGCAATTTAATATTCAAATGAACCCCTCATTTGAATATTAAATTATGAAAAGAAAAAATGCAAATAGAATGAACCCCGCCTGCTTCCAAGTTTTTTTGTTTTTTGCTTTTCAGTTTTTTCAGTCGGGTTTTTTAGTTTTTTAACTACTTTTTTTATCAATTGAGAATATCGAAACGATAATAAATATATCTACTGAACCTCCCCAATATTGTAACGAGGCGTGTTTCGGCACAGATACACGTAAATAACACCACAACATATAAAGACGGGCGGATGCCGAGGAAGAAACAATCAAGATCGCTTCAACAACTCCGCGCTGATACAAATCACATTTCCGAAAGAAATGTGGCGGAGACTCGGAGCGAGCAGTATCGAGTGTCGGCCGATGTCTACATTACTTATAAGAGAATTCAACTTCACATTCTACTTGTAACAATATATATTTTGAATTTAACAAAATAATACATTTATTTTGTTAAATTAATAAATATATATTCTTATTACTCCCCGAAGAGTTAGGCAGAGGGGTACCTCATAGTACAGTCGAACAAGCTAATAACAAGCCAGCTAACTTGCATTTGCTTTTAAGATTATACAGATATATTTAGAAACTGAAGCCAAACGATACAGCGTTTGACATCTGTCCCTCAATGCGAAACACTTTATAAAACAAAATTGCAATCAATATTTTCAGTGTAATCAAATTATAAAAAAACTCTACCTGTATACTTATTAGCTTGTTCGACTGTACACCAACATTACACCAGAGATGTTACTGCTGATGTTCTTGTTGTGAGAGGCAATTACTGTTATTTATAATACACAAAGATAAATAAATTGTTCATTGTCAAATATAGGTCATCCAACAATTAGTTCTGGAGCACTAGGATTAAGTCTAGCAAATACGAATATCACTGTGCATTTTGAAGTCTACTTTTTTATGCTTTATGTAAACTATATTATTATACAACACACATACAACATATTTTATTACAACAGGTACTAAATTAAATCATTAATCCATCGTAAAAAATTAAATAAATGGATATTATAAGTACAAAAATAAATACAGAAGAGAGAAGACGTGCGTCTCAGTAGTCATAATTCATAATAATAATAATCCACAACTATCACACAACGCCATCTAGTCCCAAGCTAAGCAGAGCTTGTGTTATGGGTACTAGACAACTGATAAACATACTTATATATTTCTAAATACATACATATTATAGATAAATTACACCCAGACACAGAACAAATGATCGTGCTCATCACACAAACATTTGTCCTGGGTGGGAATCGAACCCACGACCTCCGGCATAGCAGTTAGGGTCACTAACCACTAGACCAACAGGTAGATGATGCTATGGAATATGTCATGAGATAATACATGAAAGCCGCACATTCAATATGTCATGAGATAATACATGAAAGCCGCACATTCAATATGTCATGAGATAATACATGAAAGCCGCACATTCAATATGTCATGAGATAATACATGAAAGCCGCACATTCAATATGTCATGAGATAATACATGAAAGCCGCACATTCAATATGTCATGAGATAATACATGAAAGCCGCACATTCAATATGTCATGAGATAATACATGAAAGCTGCACATTCAATATGTCATGAGATAATACATGAAAGCCGCACATTCAATATGTCATGAGATAATACATGAAAGCTGCACATTCAATATGTCATGAGATAATACATGAAAGCCGCACATTCAATATGTCATGAGATAATACATGAAAGTCGCACATTCAATATGTCATGAGATAATACATGAAAGCCGCACATTCAATATGTCATGAGATAATACATGAAAGTCGCACATTCAATATGTCATGAGATAATACATGAAAGCCGCACATTCAATATGTCATGAGATAATACATGAAAGCCGCACATTCAATATGTCATCATCATCTGCTTAGCCTTTTACCAACTATGTTGGGGTCGGCTTCAAGCCTAACCGGACGCAGCTGAATACCAGATAGTACTGGGTAATAATTATGATAGTTCTTGGTAAGACTGGTTGTCAGACTTTCGAGTCACTGACTACCTGTTACGTCTGTCAAACATCTACAAATGGCAGCCGTGCTTTCCGAGGCACGAAGGAAACTCGGTATGTAATGAGCGGTCACCATACACAGGTATTACATACATCATTACATACCGACATAGCCAAGCGCGGCTTAACCGAGTGGCAGAGCTCCGCACATTCAAAATGTAAAACTAAATATACTCATTGGCTGGAGAATTACTTGAAGAAATTATATCACACCATATGGGTCAGAAATACTAAATTATTGATAGTTTTGAGCCCCGATAATATTTTATTTAAGAACTCAAAACTTATATATCAGTGGTTACCGACGAACCTAGGAATTCCATTTATTTTTATCTATTTGTCTGGTAAATCTATATCTATAAAAGCGAAAGGTCACTCACTGATTCATCACGAAATCTCGAAAACCGCTGGACGTACAAAGATGATTTTTGGCAGGGAGGTAGTTTATGGTTAGTAGACGTCCGCTAAGAACGGATTTTGCGACAGGGCCGGATTAGGGTGGTCTAAGGGCCCTCGCAAGTTTGTATGAAACTCCTTCATTTTTTGTGCTACAATCTAGATTTTTGGCAGATACGTAGTTTATAGTCAGTGGGCGTCTGCTATGAATTAATTTTGCGACAGGGCCGGATTAGGGTGGTCTAAGGGCCCTCACAAGTTTGTATGAAAGTCCTTAATTTTTCGTGCTATAATCTTGATTTTTGGCAGAGACGTAGTTTATAGTCAGTAGGCATCCGCTATTAATTAGTTTTGCGACAGGGCCGGATTAGAGTGGTCTAAGGGCCCTCGCAAGTTTGTTTGAAAGTCCTTAATTTTTTGTGCTACAATCTTGATTTTTGGCAGAGACGTAGTTAATAGGCAGTAGACGTCTGCTTAGAACCGATTTTGTGACAGGGCCGGATTAGGGAGGTCTAAGGGCTCTCGCCAGTTTGTATGAAAGTCTTTCATTTTTTGTGCCATAATCTTCATTTTTGGCAGAGACGTAGTTTAAAGTTAGTAGACGTCTGCTTAGAACAGATTTTGAGACAGGGCCGGATTAGGGAGGTCTAAGGGCTCTCGCCAGTTTGTATGAAAGTCCTTCATTTTTTGAGCTACAAAGTTGATTTTTGAGACGGACGTAGTTTATAGTTAGTAGACGTCTGGTAAGAACAGATTTTGTGACAGGGCTGGATTAGGGAGGTCTAAGGGTTCTTGCAAGTTCGTAAGAAAATCCTTAATTTTTTGTGCTACAAACTTGATTTTTGGCAGGCACGTAGTTTATAGTTAGAAGAACTCTGCTAAGTACAGGTTTTGTGGCAGGGCCGGATTAGAGAGGTTTAAGGGCGCTCGCAAGTTTGTTTAAAAGTCCATCATTTTGTGTGCTACTAACTTGAATTTTGGCAGGGACGTTGTAGGTGAGTAGAAGTTTGCTAAGAACCGATTTTGCGACAGGGCTGGACTAGGGAGGTCTAAGGGCTCACGCGAGTTTGTCCTTCCTTTTTTGTGCTACAATTTTGGCAGAAAGGTACTTTATAGTTAGTAGACGTTGACTAAGAACGGATTTAGCGAGTTTAGCAACATGGCCAGAATAAGGAGGTCTGAGGGCTTTCACATGTTTGTAAAAATGTACTGTTTTTTTTTTGTACTAACAACCTGAAATTTAACAAGTCTAGAGTTTAGGAGTAGGAGATCTAAGCTAAGTTTGTAAGGAAGACCTGGACTAAGAGCTCCCGTAAGTCCATATGAAATCCTTGGCTTTTTGTACCTGAAAATTGGCAGAGAGATAGAATATAGTTAAGACATTTCAGGTAGGAATAGATTTTACGACAGGGCTGGTTTAAGGGAATATAATCGCTTCCACAGGCAGTCCAGACAAGAGAGTCAAAATTTCTACGCGAACGAAGTCGCGGGCAACTGCTAGTAAGTTTATATTTTTTTAAAACCCCAACTCTATCTTTACACGTGTTAATTACCACCGTGAATAACCGTTTAATAATCAAGTATTAATCGACGAACACAATCAGCTATTAAATTATTAAAACAGCTGTTGATGTTTAATGGTGGTCAGCACCAAACTTCATTGATATCAATATTGTGGTTAGCTCCAATTTACACGCGCATTTAATAATTGACCACCGCAAACATTGTTAATAACACGCAATAGGCGAATTAAATAATGAATGCTACATTTAATTTTGATATCGTAGCACTGTCGTAGACGCGCTACGAGTCTACGGCTACGTAGCTTTTTCGTAGAGGGGCTACGAAATCGTAGCACTTTCGTAGACGTACTACGAAACCGTAGCGATTTTGTTGATGTACTTCGAAATCGTAGCGCTTTCGTAGACCTCTTAAGAAATCGTAGCACTTTCGTAGACATACTACGAAACCGTAGCTCTCTCGGGGATGTACTAAGAAGTCGTACCGCTTTCGTAGACGTTTAATGAAATCGTAGCAGTTTTGTAAAAATCCTACGAAAAATTAGTAAAAACTAAGTAGGTAAATGATTTATTTGTCATTTTTAACCGACTTCCGAAAGCAGGAGGTTATCAATTCATCACGTTTTTTAACCGACTTTTTACAAGGAGGCTTTTTTATGTATGTTACGCCATAACTAGTCCGTCATATATGACATAAAAAAAACTTTTTTTTTGTATAAGTATAAGTAGATATGATAGGTCAGCATCAAAACCGGTTCAGTACTTTACTTTATTTTTCCTACGGGCATTTTTCGACATGATTTCCTTCAGTAAATTGATTCATGATGATAATTATTGTTCTATTTGTGTGATGTACAACTAAAAAGGATAAAATAAAGAAACTTTTCGCAAAAAAAAATCGTCCGAAAATATTTGTTTACTTATATTTTATTTGTCGTGCCACTTTACATTGATTTCTGGCTACGCTTTACTTGATATTTATTTAACATTATATTTTTTGATTAATATATTTTAATTGAAACTCTTTAGTAGGTAACTTTACTACTTTAAAGTTTTTTCAAACCGGTGAGGAGAAATAGAAAAGCAAGAAAACATTTTTATTTAGCACATGCTACAAGTGCACACAACAAAAAAAAACTAGTATTGTATCTCACGACGGACTCCAAATAGCGGTCTGTCAATCACGAGATTTCCTAGTAATGGTCGCACAAGAATAATTATGTCTATTTCGGAGAATCCGTGAAATATGATGAATAAGACCGACCTCAGGCACAACCCCCTAACCAACTTTTATACGTAGAAATATACTACATCAAAACAATAACACAATTCATTACAAAATAGGAGAAATTTCCTCGAAAATGAGTATTAAGCAGCCATAACATTTTCCTAAAAGTAACATATTTCAGAACAAAGTAGCTGCTTATTGTCCAACGCACATTTTCGCCTTACGTACATGTAAAGCGACGTTAAATTTAATACATCCCCGGCGCGTGCTATACAACGTGTGAATAAGGTATAAGTATAACATCACATTCTTGTATAAATATCCGCCGCCGACGGCGTCATTGTTTTAAGTAAATTCTCTTTTGGATGACCGAATTTTTCAACTAGGTCATCCCTTAAAATTAGATGGTGGACGCGAACCCTCATGAGCACACGGCGGCTCTAATGTTCCACAAAGATAACTCAGATCGATATCTCAATATGGCCCGTCTGTTCCGAACAGTGCAAATAGCGAGTTGACAAGGGGAAAGATAAAACTTCTAAGTAAACCACGAGACCACTTTGATGTCGGCTATAGTACATAAACACTGATGCGTGAACAGCCCGCTATTTTCAACGTCAAGTTTCCTCTAATACCTAAGTACACCAAAAGGAACTCATAAAAAGGTTCCAGGAAAATATTTGTTAAAAACGGTGCGCGCCGTACGCCGTTTACCCGCCATGATTAAGGAAGAGATATCTGATGTTTTCCTTCCTTTCTGGACCTACCTCTTACCTACCTGTGCGACTACATAAACGGTTTCCCCCACTAACATAATTTATTACAAATGGGTAGACAAACTAAAGCTATCTACTTTATCGAAAACTAAGTCTTGGTTATTGCTAACTGGCTCTGTTTGTACTTAGGTATAATTAAATAAATGTATAGTGCACAAGTTACCGATAGACGGGTGCTTTTTAGCATCAAATCGTTGATTCGTACCAAGTACTTACGATACAAAATAATTAATTTGCTGTAATTTTTCCATTAAAATATGGGCTGAGGTTAATACAACAGCCCATCTGCCCATTACTGCAATGAATAACTATGTCAGATATCTCATATATGTTTTCTATAAATTTAGTATCTAGTGTCATATTACGACGCTAATATTACGAAAACGAGTACGTGTGTGGATATTTCCACAAAAGGCTTGTAATTACAAACAGCTCTCGTTCGATTCATGGCGTTGTTGCCATAGCGTGTTTATTATCAAGCCAAATACTAGGTCTTGAGTAGTTTAGTCTGACACCAGATTGATCCATTACGAATATTACGATAGTTTGGAAGCATATATCGGGATAAATCGGAATCAAACGATGCGATGTGTGCACACGTTATGCTAATAAAAAGGCACGACTCAGCTGAAGTATCTAAGTAAACTATCTGCCGTTTAAAAATGTCTCAGTATTGAAGTGTCGTGTATGGCCGCTTGGGATAGGTGTGGAGGAGGCTTTAGCGGCACAAGTCCCAGGGAATAAGCTCGTCAACTATCAGCTAGCATATTAAACTAATCAAGACGTTGTACTATTCAGTACGTTACTGCACTAAAACTGTTACGGGCAATTATGATTTAGGAAACTTCGGAAGATGGACTAAAACTGTTCAAGTGTCGTTACTAAAATATTATAAATGTGAGTTTGTTTGGCACGCCTCCTTGATCGCCATGAGAGGTACAAAGGTATACCATGACCTGGTTTACGTCAAACATTTGCTATCCTGGCAGTATATTCCTGCAGGATATGTTGGTGAGGTAGGTTACAAATGGAATCTAGTTTTAAATCTATGAATTAATGTTACTTTTATCACTTTATTGGACTAGGTTCTTTTTAACACCGAAACTAGCTATAGTTTCGGTGTTATAATTAGTAACATAAGAGACTTCTTTTGGTTCACACAATTTGATTCACAAAACCAAACCTTTATTTGGTTTTAAAACCTATTTAATCTGTTCACATTGGAATACTGTATTTCCAAATATCCGTGACCAATTTAATCAGATGTTCCGATACCCGCTCACCGGAAATGAGACCGAGTAACAGATAAAAATAAAGCGGCCGAGTTTAAATGGAAAATACCAAACTGTTTCTGTTCGAAGTTTAACGCTGTTATCTTAAATAATTGTTGCTACACTACATTAAGTTTGTACAATATAGAAAGAAGTAAGTTCTATGGAACTGAATAAAGTTCATAACTAAAGTGCTATTTGCTAGTAACAAATATTTACATGATTTTATGTTAGAGGAAGATAAACATCAAATCGCGACGTACTTGTTTTACAAACTCTATATTACGCCCTGAAATCTATTCAATTTTATGCTTATGCTCCGTCTCGCGTGTATTTCGTAGGAATAAAATAGGGGAACTTGGAAAGAATTGTGGCGGTAAATCTTTTTAGTGCAATAAAATTGAATGCCGACGGAATTGAGATGTAAAGTAGAGAAGTGTCCTGGCGGGGCCAACTCACACGTGCGCCAGTTTATGACCCCACAACCTAATGTGCCACAATAAAATGTACAAATAGGCCGTTGTTTTTATACTGCTTTTGCTTATTCAATGTTAGTCTTAGTCTGTTGCTCAACGTAGGGACACGCTCGTAATGATTACGTTAGTACCTACGGTTATTACTCGTTTACTACTCTTTCTGTCTAGTGTTTGCATTCTTTTGACGTATTTCCTGCGTTACTGCCGCGTCAACATCATATAGTTACGATATAGTTACTTACATCTACGAGACGTAGCGAAGCATTTTTGCAGCATTGTCGCGACGGAATCAACAACAACGCGTTTTAATTAAATGTGTAAGTACTACAGATCTCAGCTCCATCGTGTCAAAATACCTAAACGAGCTTTTCTTAAGGATGTACTAATACTAACAAAGAAAAGAAATATCTTTATAACTTCGGCAAGGATTATGTCACTGTATTTATAATAAATGACATTTCAAATTAAATACAAAGATATTACTTGTGGCGTATAAGACGACGGATTTGATAATTAATGAACAAAATGAAACCAAGTTAGGTTAATCGCTTTGAGGAAGCGCCGACTGAAAACAACGCATAACCGAAGACAGATTGCGGTGAAGAATGTTGGCGCTGCTGTCACGCGGTACGGCGGTACCTCTGACGTTACGCATTGCTGCGACGTGTTTGTGTTACCTTTACAGAGCCCTATTTATACTCAGATATTTACGGTATACATTATTATATAGATCTTACCTTATGTCAACGTATAATTAGATCAGCTATAAATGAACGTAGACCTTTCGTGCGTTAGGCGTGAATATCACATAAACAAGGTACCTTCAACAATATCTATGCGGGCTTCATGAATTACGAGTACATGACATATAAACTGGTTCATACGTAATCGGTACGATTGAAAAATCCGATTAAAATTAACAATACTGAAATTTACAGACAAAAAGACAAACCAACAGTGACAATAACTCGGTGTGAATGACAATATGTGAAGCGGTTATCTTTTATTAGCCACAATCATAAATACACGGAATACAGCAGTCCCTCTACAGTAGCAACCCTCCCTGATGTCGCTAATTTATGTATTCACCACGCGGCGTCCAATTTAGTAATTTAAGCAAATTAGATAAATCGCAAGCCTTTTTCCATCTAAACCGGTTTGGTACTTACACACTCTTTGTTCGTAGCGGGGTGAGTAGGCGCTACGAGCAGCACGAAGTTTAATATAAACGTCAAGTGCACCGTTTGAAATCCTATTAGAAAGTTATGTAATACTGAGTTAAGATCAAAGTGACCAAATGAATTTTGCTTTGAAGGCTCGGCTTTGTGCAAACCTTTACTTTGTAATGTATTTTTTAACGTTTCATGTTTTTACAATACAAATAACCTTTATTTGAAGTTTTAATTCAAATATGTAGGAGCAAAATCTTTTACAAAAGCAATGAATTTTTACCGCGCGGTAGGTACCGTATGCTACAATTTAAACAAACCTTTGCCCTACCCAAAATAAAAGGTTTTATAGAATACAGACGTGGAAGAACTGCTACTGTAATGAAATTTCTACGAACAGGAAGTTGAAGATCCGGTTAGAAGGCGACTTACTGTACTCCGGAAGAAAACATCAACTCCAGGGGAAATTAAGAAAGTATACAATGTGAGCGACACTCCACGCAAAGATATTCTTGGAGAAAATGAACCTGTATAGGTATTACGACAGTGCGTGAGAATGAGACCCTCATACCTAGACGTATTAGACCACTAGGAATTAATGAAAATAGTTGATTGGTTTTGTTAATAACAGTTGGTCACTATGATTGCTATTTCGACCGTTAATTAGATAGGTACATTCATCTTATTTAGATTTGTCTGCGAGTTTAGGGAACCAGGTCTACTTTACAAACACTGACAAAAACATGTACTTTGTCTAAAACAACATGCACTCACACCGATTATAACAAATTTGTACTACTTAATAAGATATTGGAAATTTGGAACTAACATGAAGTGAGGGAATGGACAACACAAACATGAGAATAATTGCAAAATAATGATGAGGCTGAAGTGTTATAAGTCGAGGAAAACAACAATCAAGGTTCTGTAAACCGTGTTCAAGTAGAAAGCGGAGAGGATATTACGTTCCCTTTTTATTTTCATTTTGGTACTTGTTTAAGTTAGGAGTTTTAACTTTTATTGTTTAAATGGCAAGAGTCTTGTTTTAAAGCTTGAAATCTAAATAAAAATAAAACGAAATGAATGAGTAAATTATATTGTGATAACTTCACTTTAACATAAATACATCAATGTTACATAAATCACAGGTACAAACCGAGCACTACGTTATGCAGTTGAAATGACATAATACGAGCACTACAAACAAATCAGCGTGAAGACGGTCCCTAGCGAACCGCGGCTAGATCATGCGGGAGAGGGCCGGAGGATGCAAGCGCGCGGAGAGCGGCGCGCGGGGAGCGGGCGCGGGCAAACAACACGTACGTGGGCGTGCGGCGAGGTGATCGCGCGGCACAGGCAGGCGTGCGCCGCCGGCGCCACCTGGTAGTCCATGTAATTCCCGTAGCCCATGTGGTCGCAGGTGCATTGACAAGTCTCGATGTGCTGTCGCAACTCCAGCTCGATCTCCCACGGCGGCTCCATGAGCGCGTCGAGGCGGGCGGGCGCGCGCCGCGGCGTGCCCGCGCCTCCGCGCGCTGCGAATGCGGCCCCGGGCCGGGCGCGGGCCGCACCTGCGCGACGCCACCTGCCTCCCCGCCCCCCTCCTGGCGCGCTCCACCATACACCGGCGGCTAGCGCGCTGAGGCGCCGGCGACGCGGCCCTCGCAGCAAGCTTGGGGCCCTACCCCCGAAGAGCGGCGAACCGCGGCTCGCGCGGACTGTCGCGTGTCGGCGCGCATTGCGTGGCGGCCGCCTGCCGGCTGGGAAATGCCGCGCCGCGAGCTCGGCCGGGCGCGAGACCCGGGCGGCCCGGCCGCGCCGGCGCCCCGAGCTCCACGTGACAGCCCGCGCGCCCCCCCCTGCACCCCGTCCCGCCCGCGCTACCCTGAGAATCTCACCGCCGGACACGTCTCTCAGATGCACAATCGTCAACCATCAATTAACTCAGCGAAGTAGGTACATTACACGGAAATTGAATTGCAGATTAAAGAGAAAACCGACTCGCGGTCTCAAACATCGGAAATCTGATTCACTGAATTAGTGAAATATAGTTCTCAAAAGCGTTTCATGAGAACTCAAAAACATTGCAATACTGTTGGAATACTATTGGCGATGACCGAATTCGTCGGGGTCACGATAGGTATTGAAGGGGTTTATTGGAAGAATTGGGTAGTAAGAAAAGTAATCATGGGTTACCATGGGCGTACTGGGACCTAGGTTTTACTCTAATGGGGGGCAAATCAGAATTTCAGTTTTACCAAGGTACTTAGGCATTGGGTACGTATGTAATTATGTATCGTGCATTCAGTGGGTAACATACCCGCTGAATGTTTGAGAAACCAGCCAGCGTTGGTAGTCAAGGTCCAGGGCCCGACTCCTGAACATACGTCGTTGGGATGCCTATTTAATCTGTTCAAGAAAATAATTCAACACAACTGCTCCTCTTTTTCGGGAGCATGACCCAAATACCTTCCTGCATCTTTATTGGATGGAATGTCAATGATGACGATGATCTTCAAACCTTTCATTTGAACCATTATCACCTGCCTAGCCGTTACTTATGTTTGAGCCGGTTTTCAGGATAACTGAACAAGTCGGTTGACTGAAATCTATGACTGAACCAGACCATGAATGAATTTGATTGACAATGAATGATGACCATGAATTTGATTATTAAAAAGCAAAAATAATTATGGTATGGTCACATTGGTCACATCATAATAAAGACGTGATGACGAGCACCAATATATACCTAATATATACACGAAGTAACTTTTAAAAGTAATTCACTCCTACGGTGTTCGAGTAACTTTTTAAGTTTATACGAACATGGAATTTCGGAACCCATAGTTTTACGAAATGGGTCTCAACTAAAAGCAGAAACTATTAATTACTAAGAAAATAACTTTTGAATTTAGCTAAGTGTATACATATTGGTGCTGGTAACCTATTAATAAAAAGAACGTATGGCCACGCGAAGGCCTTAACCCAGCCTGGGACAAAACAAGCTATCTGGAATAATATAATATAACTAGTACATACTCATATTAAGTTTCATTGTTATTGTGTCTGTGCAGCCTTAATCTACGAGCTAATTATGCAGGCATAGATTAAATACCTCATCATCGTCATCATCACTGGCAACCTTTTGTGGCGTTCTGTCCTGGCCTGCGCGACTTCTACCACTGTATAACACTAAGTCTTATCTACCAGTTCACGTATGAATGCGGTTCCAAAGTTAAATGTGAATCTCGTGTTCGGTTTAGTTCGCAAGCATTTGACGAACGCAACTCAACGTTCGCACTAATCATGTTACAATTTCACAATTGAACATTTGAAATTAGTTTTACGTTCGTTGTGAGTTCGCAGTTCACACAATAACTGGTGTGATAACTGACTGATAAGGTGGAGGGACCGAGCTGATTAATTTTCTATCATTTCAGGATCAAAGTGTTAGGTACTTTGCATCTTAGCAGACTGTATATTTTGTGATAACTGATTAGACAAGAAAGAAAAATTTATCTAGTTGTTTGAATGCATTCTCAGATCTGCGATTCTGTACTTCTTACGAACTTTCGGGTTTTATCTAACGGATAACTTCAATATCGACTTTTACTTTTACTTCAATTACTCGTGCTTCATGATTGGAACTCGGAGGAATTCCTTAAACTAATTTAACGAATTAAACATTGAAATAATATCAGACACAAGTTGGTCAGGTTGATTTATATATGTTCACTAGCTGATGCCCGCGGTTTCAACCGCGCTGATGTCGGTTATCGCTACTGTTGCCAGTTATCGCGACCAAAGTAATATTTCGTACCCCCCTTTAAACCCCTTGAATAAAGTTTTTTTTTTTAACTAGTTATGATCAGGATAGGTATATATTTATGTATGGGTATTATATGTTTATAATCTATCTATGTAACTATTTATATATTATATTTATAAATCATTAAGTATATATAGATATATTTGTTTTTTTTTTATCATTGTTCCTCTCAAAAAGAGCACCTGCCATCTAATCTCTACACCACCCTTGGTTGACTGGTAGAGAATGCCTAAGGCATTAAGTCCGCCTTTGTACCTTTTTTTTGTGTGCGAAAAGTTTAATTATATAAATAATAAATCAACTTAGGCATACCATTTTTACAACATATTTTTCATATAGATTTTATGATATGCAAAAGTAATTTTGCATAAGTAAAACCGACAGAGCGTTGTAAATTGCAGAAAATAATTTTAACTAAAAATATAAATTTCTGTTAGGAGCTCTTTTACAATTGATAGGTAACAATTATAAATTCAATACACTCGTAATCGCATCCCACCTACAGTCGAAATCTACGTAATCATTAATCATTCGTCCCTGCGACCCCGTTCGGCTGAAGAATCATCTGTACAATTCTCAAGCATCGTAATTTTTACTAACGGAATTAGGACGCAGGTGGACTGGAGCTGAGAGGCTGCATGCGTGCGCAGCGGCCGCCGCCACCCGCGTCGCCGCCGGCCAGGCCGGGCGCGCGCCAGTCGGCATGAGGCGCGCACGGAGCGTCACCGGGCCGCTGCGCCGCGCCCACCCGGCCTCGGGCGCCACCTGGAACGTCCAGGTACCTCCACACGCCACCAACCAACCTTTCCCCTCTTCTACCTACTATCTGTCCACATCCCGTGCTACATCTATATATCATCCAAACCCCCGACCCCTGGGACAGCTAGGCTCGGAATCAGTGTACTGTAATCACCTCTTGAATATGATCGCAGGATGCTGGCTCTCCACTCAACAGTTGGCCGAGGACTTGTTGCACGATGAACTCTGTTCTTTGAATACATTAAAATGATTACCATCTACTTAAATATCGTTTACAATAAGAATAACATATCTTTTCGCAGAAAACTAACAATATAAATAAACATCGATATAATAATCAGTTGACAATGATCTTATACGTTGTGTACACATACTCGTATAATACGAATTATGCAAATATGTCCACGGAGAGAAACATTACTTAGTCATATGTGCTTGGGTCATAAAGTTAGTTGATTTGCTCGTTTATGACTATGTCCACTGATCACAACATTACAATGGCTCTAATCTACATTTGGTTAATATTCTAATACGTATATTTATTTCGGTGAATGGAGAGACGATGTCGGCGGTGAATGTGTGTCGAGTACGTGACTGAGGAGCGTGAAATCCGCGCGCTCTCACATATTGTTTTCAGTTTCAGTACGCCAATTCTTTTATACAAAGTGAAACCAAAATTGTACCGAGTGAACTAGAATAACGAACTACATCAATCCCACTCACAAACATACAATAACAATGATCTAGAAATATTCCAAAACAAAAGTAATTATTGTTATGTTTTGACTAGTAACAATGGTTAATCCTGTGCGCCGCTACTATTTAAGGAAAATAATAATATGCATACATTGAAAGACCACTAGCACGATGGTTTAATTTCCGTATAAACGAGATCGACTTCTTATACCAGTTAATAAGGATAAGTTAATGAGTTGTTGTGTTCATGTTCAGGTGGTGAAGGGCAAGATGAGTTCCACGTGTTTGTGGCACGCCTGTCGAGCGCTGTCAGCTGGGTTGCTACTGATGCTGCTGGGAGCCGCGATGGCTGTCATAGGTAACGATATTCTGTCTCATTCATCATTATCATCATCAGCCTATCTTCCACTGCTGGGACACAGGACTCCTCTTTTTTTGAGAGGGATTGGGCTATAATCTACCACGCGGGCCCAGAGCGGATTGGTAGACATTACAAGTCTTCGAATTTTTGATTCGGATATTATGTCGGTTTCCTCACGATTTTTTTCCTTTACTGTTTTTGAGAGCAGTGGTGATAAAATAAATTAAACCTGCCTGGGTTCGACCCCATGACTTACTTCTCGTAAGTCGGGGCTGCCACCACTGACATCACGCAAAAGTTCGTAATTTAAACATAATTTGAAACTTATTTCAAACGATGCCTGTCAGTCAATGTTCTCAGGAAAGTGCTTAAAACAAACACGTTCCTTATTTTTCTTCCCGCAAAGTTGAGGAATTGATTGGAATCAATAGTTGAACTCCAACTGAACTTATTATGCAAACCATGACAATAAACAGAAGTTTGCTATTCGTGGTCTTGCGTAGTATCAGTATCATTTATAACTTTAGCTTTTGCCTGCGACTTCGTTCGTACAGAAATTTTCATATCCACGATTTTTATTACGATTCGTTCAGCCGTTTAGTCATGAATGGTGAAAAACAAACAGAGTTACTATAGCAAATAAACCTACATGATATAGATGGAAACAAATAAAGTTGAAGAGATTTAAAACACAAAAATCTGTTTTCTGCACCACTTCAATCGAGACAAGTCTCGATCTCGATCGTAATCTGTTTCACAAGAAATGATTTGCTCCTATCTGTTCATTTATTTTACCACGTAGTGAAATCGCAGAAAGGATGTCATTGAACTCGTGTCTCAAAGCCAAGTACCTAAGCCAGGGACATGCAATTTTGCAAATGCACAGCAAATAGCGGCTGTGGGCCAGGGGCCGAGATCGAAGAAGAAGATCGCTGTTCCACATTTTTGGTATTTATTTTGAAATCCTTCATTATATTGAAATCAATCAGTTACACATTTGCAACAAAAAAATAACATTTTCTATTGCTTAGAAGTCTGAAAATATTAAAAAAGCAAGAGCCATAACGTTTGAGATGTTAATATAACCATATCCTAACAAAACATTAATTGACATCTATGTCATAGCTTTGCGTGAAAGATTGAAGTAGACACAAACAGTAATACAAAAGTAGTAAAACAAGTAGATACAAAATAGACGTACAATTTCGCGTCGACAAATCCTGCATACATATAGGTCAGCTCAGTCAGCTCTATTCTACTCTCGAAACGACGGCGACGACGTAGTACTAAAAATTATCAACATATCCCACTGTATAACACGACCGCAGGGCGCAGGGAGGCAGCCCTTCACAAGTTTACAAGAATATTATCCATGTTCCTGTTAGTAGCACACAATAAAAAAGCTACGTATATTTCTGCCACGTCTTCCACGTCAAGTGTTCAATACGTGCCTTTTTTTCCGCTGCGAGCGTTAGTAACAAAGCGGCAGGGGTTGCAAACATACATGTGTACGGTATATACGTGATGCAATGTGTGTGTTGCGGGTAGGCAGCGCTTCCGGTGGCGCACGTGACGGCTGACGCTTCCGGCTGGAGCCCCGGTCCCTCGCCTTGTACCTGCTTATTGATGGAACTTCATACAACCGTGTCGGCTATTGTTGTTGCTGCGATCCATTTTATGATTGCTGTACGCTTGCAGTCTCTGTAACTCTTTGACAATGATATGAAATTTATAGGAAAATAACTGTTTTCGTTACCTTCTAAGTTTAGTACGGCATTTCCGATTCCAGATGACCGTATTTTAGAGCAACTTGCTGATAGCCAATCTTGGCCACAAGGCTATGTCTACAACTGTGCTGTTCTTCATAATAAATCGCCGGTAGTTCGTCATCATAGTTCCATCCATACTTGCACATACAAAACTTTACTCGAAGAATTCCCCAGAACGCAACCAGGCTATGGATGATGATAGGTCTGCATCGGTCCATGCAATCCACGAAAAAAGCGTCCGTGAAGCTCCTTACTTTTTTTTTTGGTGTGGGATACCATCTAATAACTCCTCCCGCCCGGCAGAGGTAGGGAGTTTCAGACTTCTACTGACTAAAATTCACCCATGTTTTTTCTTAGCCCTTTGTGCCGAGGCCGCGGTATCTCTTTCGAACAATACGTAGACCCGACGGAAGCTCCTTACTTTGCAATACCTTCTCGTGGTCATTAGTGTAATTTTCGATATATAATAATGAGATACTGAAGTAACGTATACGAGTATACTGTTCCAGGCTACTATGCGGATACGCTGTCGGTTGCGCAGGAGATACGTGGCAACGCCACCGTCTCCGTGAAGGACGAGGCGCGCGGCTTCCATCTCAACAATCTGTCCTACGCCGGACCCATCGTCATGGGCTTCGGAGGTAACCACATAACACAACCAACCCATACATATTTCCTTTTTTGGTATAGGTACTGTGTTTTGTGTCACTTGGATGTAGCTATTTCAGTCTGCATCCAAGTGACACAAAACTTACATTTTAGTCCTACTATATAGGTACATTAACATCATTAACCGAGAGAGAGAGAGAAATTTTATTTGCTTAAACTTTAAAGTAATGTGGTACTTACATGTAGATAAAAACAACGTATAAATACAGGAATGATTTTTAAGTACAGAAATAAAAATAAAAATGTTAAATTAGAATGAGGTATTCAAATGTTAATTACTTCATTGACGTTTACACAAATCAAATCTAGCTATTCCCATCACCGATCATAAGCCACGCAAATAGCTACGGAGTATCGTCCTTGCTACGGCGTAGTCGCTTGCCGCTACATCAGGGCCGCGCTACGACGTAGCGAAGCGTAGCTGTATTCGATGCTACGAGTAGTCGCACCATCGAAAACTGCTACGTGACACGTAGGCCATATCAAATCAGTTTATTGCATACATGTTGTAACATGAGTTAGAATAATTTTATAGGTATCAAACATGCACTCTGTAAGGGCACTGCAAAACAAATACATATCAAATTAATTAACTTGAATGTCATATTTTACAAAATTATTAAAATTATGAAAGTTATACACTGTTACGTCAAATCAAATCAAAATAAAAATAAATATAAATAGAATTATCTACTTAATTAATTTAGGTGTCGAGTGTCAACTGATTTTGAGAATTTGCCATTCTGAGAATTAGGCTTTTTGAGAATTGTCCATTTTGAGAACTTGTCCTTTTGCGACTATGTTGCCATTTTGAGAATTTGGCATTTTGCGCATAAACCAATCATTTCTTGCTTCTATGCAGAGGCAGCTTTAGGGGGTGGCGAACGGGGCAATCGCCCGGGGCCTCGCTTTTGCAGGGGCCTCGCGCAACAACCCAAGCATATAAACAAAAATTTATATTTTTAACCGACTTCTAAAAAAAGAAGGAGATTCTCAATTCGGACGTTTTTTTTTTATGTTTGTTCGGGCATAACTCCGTCACTTGCTAACCGATTTGAAAAATTCTTTTTAACAAAAATAAAACCGACTTCAAAAAAAAAAGTCAAAAATAAATCAGTTTCTGAAGTCGGTGGCAGAAAAATGAAATCAAACAAACAAAAGTCACCGACTTCAGAAACCGATTTATTTTTGACTTTTTTTTGAAGTCGGTTTTATTTTTCACATCTCTGCATTTTTAACATCTCTGCATACCGTTCTCAGCTTAAGGGGACGGTGAACGAACATTTCTCCATACAAACGTAATACCAAAATCATTCGCGATACGAACATATTACCAACTTAAAATTATGTTATTCGGATACAGACGATATACAGCGAATTGCATTTCGTCAATAGTAAATAGCAATTCGCTTGCATTTCGTAAATAGTAAATGTTTTAAAAAAAAAGTTTAATAGGAACCTAGATAAATATCGTCTGTATCCGAATAACATAATTTTAAGTTGGTAATATGTTCGTATCGCGAATGATTTTGGTATTACGTTTGTATGGAGAATGTTCGTTCACCGTCCCCTTAAATGGCTGCCTATCCGGCTCAGAAGATCCCTCAGATCTCTTTGCACGCTCTTCACCATTTTAAAGGATCCATGTGCTCCCAATTACCTAAAAAAATATTTCAATGTGCTGGGCAGTTCACACAGTCGTAACCTTCGAGCGTCCAAGAACCTATTGCTTGAAATTCCCTCACACACACCGTACTGGCTTTATGTCCTCATACGCTTTCTCAACTATAAAGCTTTGGAACGCGCTACCGCTTGGGATTAAAAAGGCCGAAAGCAAAATGGCTTTCAAAAGAGCAGTTCGGAAGTACTTCTTAAAATCGGACTAAATTGCTAGTAATCAAATCTCTTAGACTGTTTTGTATGTATTATAATATATATTAGTTTATTATATTCTGTCTGTATCTGTAATAATATGTATTAGTATGTACCTATTTATGTATATCAATTTATATAACAAAATAGTTTTCTCCTTATTATTTTTTTTTTTTTTGTATTCTACGACAGTGCTGTCTTATTTGACCCTAAGGTTGACTGGTAGAGAATGCCTTGTGGCATTAAGTCCGCCTATGTACCACTATTGTACATGAAGTTTAAATAAATAAATAATTTTTTTGTTAAAAAGTTTTTATTAACAATATTTTTTAATACTTATCATTTTGATCCATTTTTATTTATATAAAATAAAGTAAATTAAAATATTAGTTAACTAATTCATTCATTCAAAACAGACCTAATTGAAAAAGATTCTGTAATTTTCTGTATTGTAAATGTTTCAATGTAAAATATTTTAAAACTTAAATTAAATTTATTTGTTTATCTTTAGCATTTCTCGTCAAACATGACAAATGCCTATAGATCTGTTTTTAATATTTCTATGCAAATACCTAACCCACACAACCAGACCTACTTTCGCATCACATCATCATCATCATTTCAGCCCGTAATCACCCACTGTTGGGTATAGGCCTCCCCTTTCCTTTGCCAGTCCTCTCTGCTTTGTGCGTCTCTCATCCATCCATTTCCCGAGCTCCTGACGATATCGTCCACCCAACGCGCTTTAGGGCGACCCTGGCTTCTCACGCCCAACCTTGGCCATCGCATCGCATCACATACTTTTCACGAAGGACAAAGAGCCTCGCAAAGACCTGCCGCCCGGAGAATCACAATGGATACGGCCGCCGCTGCAGTTGTATGATTAAATTACCTGAAAATTATCTAAATAGATATTGCAGTTATGACTTGCACTTATAAGATGAAAGAAAGGATTTCATTATTTATCTTATAAGAGCACGCCATGAAAGTACACACACTAGTACACTCACAGCACACACACTAGTAGTTCTGATACGTTTTTTTAAACATGAAGGTACATAAAGGGCTTATTTTCAGGAACAAAACATTAAATATCGTGTGAACTTCGTTAAAAACTACTCTTTTTTTAAAAAGTAGACAACATGTACATGAATTTTGCCTTAGTGTAGTGTAAACCCGGGGTCAGAATAACATATGTATTTATCAGTAGTATTAAAAATCTTACGCCCGAATACTCGAACGTCACTCAATTATAAGTAGCCCTCAAAACTCGTGCTATCTCTGTCACTCTGCGTTAAAGTAACAAAGACAGCACGAGTTTTGAGGGCTACTTATAATTGAGTGACGTTCGAGTATTCGGGCGTTATTCAGTTTTTTGTTCTAATGTTCAAAGGGTTCATCGTGGTGGCAGCGTGCGTGATGACGTTTGAGGCGCGAGACAGCGCGGCCAAGGTGACACCAGCGCGACCTCAGGTGAGATACCAACCCTAGCCTAGGCTGCACTCTCATTTATTTGACCTTTCAAGTAGATGATCAGTTTTATGAATAATAAAATATATTTATATATAGCGAGGATGAAGGTGTCTGATGCGATGACGAGTAATCGAGAAGTATGGAAGAAAGACATTCTGTCCCGACCCCAAATAAATTGGAATAAGGGCAAGAGAATATTGATGATGATACCTAAAAGAAATACATAAAATACGTACCGTAACATCGGGGTACATTAGCCCTTGGGTGCAACTTTGGCCCAAAACGACAAAAAGTTGAAATTCCCGCCACGCCGCACTTTAAGAGCTATTGAAGTAGTTCGCGCTATATAATATCGATAGATGGGGCAGTCGGTAAAACAGTTTCACGTTCACAAAGCGGATTGGTCAATTTGTAATTTGAGTGACTCAAATTACAAATGACTCAAATTACAAATTGACCTGTTTTACCGACCGCCCCATACCGCCATCTATCGATATATAGCGCGAACTACTTCAATAGCTCTTAAAGTGCGGCGTGGCGGGACTTTCAACTTTTTGTCGTTTTGGGCTAAAGTTAAACCCCAGGGCTAATGTACCCCGATATCACCGGTATAAAAAATGGTTTACATAATAATTTTTCTGTCCCTATCAAACTACGATCAAACCGATACAGTCTGATTGGATTTCGACGGATAACAGTCATTTAAATTAAACTAGTCAAAGACTGGTGTGCGCAGCCAGTCCAGAGTCGGGACCGGTTTGATTGTACCTTCAAGCAGGTTCCTCCATCTACAAATTATTTAAAAATCCCTTTTCAATTCGCTCAAAACCGTCACATGTAAAATTTCACATTGCCAAAACAGTGTTTTCTTTTCATGTTTTTAGCAAATATCCAGCCTAATAGGCGAACCGTATCCGGCGTTACCGCGGCCGCTGCCCCGGCGCGGGCCGTCGTGTGCGGCAGCGCGGTTGGACACGCTCGGCGTGTACCGACTGCCGCACGCGCTGCCGCTGCCGCACTCCCTGCCGCTGGCGCCGCTGCCGCACCGCCACCATCCGCACCACACGCACCACCCGCACCACCGGCCCAGCCACCACAGGTACCACGCCACACACAACACTCTAACATGTTGGTGAAAAATAATATGTCAATAGTGGTCATCTACCTTTTCGTTACTTTTAAAAACTCAATAAATGATGTATATTTAATGTATGGTTTTTCACATCAGTGAAAAAAACTATTGGCATCAATCTGCTGTCGGACTTCATTTCCGTTATCAGACCATGAATAATTTATGAAGGAGAGACAATCACTATTGCCATGCTAAAATGCACCAACTATTCAAGTTGCTCCAATGCTAACGCCTAATTTTTGTTTCAATTAATTGGTCATATTTAATCAATTTAAATCGGACGTATGCTTACTCTATCCTATACAACATTTAATACAATAACAAAATGCAATCATTTTTTTTAATTTGACACACATAATAATAGTAAGCACGCGTCGTTTGTAAGACCAACACAAGTCAGACTGTAGATACCCAGCCCCGTAGCTAAGCTATTTGTCGCGCCATAATGCCTCAGCCTCAGCCACATAAAGTATTCATGTCATTGCTTACCAATCGACGGAGCGAGCACAACACTCGTACTTATGTTATATAACACAACATGCTTCGCTACACGAATACAGATCTACCAGTTGTGAGCAGGTCATTATAGGAGCGGCCGATTACGATGTATATATACTGACGTGTTTACTATTGATACCGAAATTAAGGTGGTATATATATGCACCTTGTGAGATAGTGATACACAGCCGCCACTGGCTAATCGCACATACTTGACGAAAGACTAGGACGATCATGAGGGCAGTCAGTGTATGTGACACAGAATTGCTGGAGAGAGAGGGAAGATCCGCGCTCGGTTCGGCTCGGCGCCCGACCTGCATAGCGCGAGCGCGCGCGCCGCCATGCCGGTGAGCGCGCTGCGCCGGCCGCTGCGCCGCTACGCGCTCTCCGTTGACGAGCCGCCGCACTCAGCCGTTAGGTAATGTTCTACACATCAGCGATGCTATCCTTCACAATCTTCATTTAGGTATTTTACCATTTCCGCTTCGTATTTCTTCCCTTTGAAACCTTGCTTGTATATGTTTTTCCTGTCGTTTACTTCCTGTTTTAAATTATTTCTTTTTATGTCTCGTATATTATTTTTCTTTAAATAAACAACAAAGCGGATTGAACACTACAACGCGCATTGCTATTGGTTCCGGCACAAGCAGAAACGAGATTTTACGCGACTCGTATGTATTTGTTATTGTAACGCCTAGCTAGTTAGCTACTTGCAAACTGTTGAAACCTACTTTGTAATAATCATAACACTGGCCTGTTAGAAAGATATTTTAAAAGATTATTTTGACTTTTCTATTCCCTATTGTTTTACTTACTGTCTTGTCAATTGTGGTTAATACATGTCTGTGCATCTGGGTTTACCTCTTTTTATCTCATTAAACCTACCTTAATACTTCTGCGACTCTGTGTGGGCTTCTAGTCCCACAGGTTATGGGCCCAGATCGTAAGTTTTGAAGAAAGTATAGACAATCGTATTCGTCATGGAAGGAGACCAGTCGTCGGTGCCTCCACTACAGCCTTCCTCGGCATCCTCTTCAGGAGTAGTGGTCACCCACAGCACGCCAACTTTTGCTAAACTAGAAGGTAGCTGTAATTATGCGACTTGGAGTTTCGCGATGAAAATGTATCTTATTGACAACGAACTATGGGATTGCGTGAATGCGACTTCAGAAAATATTGGGAATTTTTCTCAGAAAGATGCGAAGGCCAGAGCCAAAATTTGCCTCAGCATAAGTGAAAATATTTATCCCGTAGTTATGACAGCCACAACCTCAAAAGAAACATGGAAACTTTTGCGAGATGCTTACGCGGATAGCAGCCTGGGGCGACGCCTAAAACTTATGAAGAAACTACTAACTACCAAGCTTGAAAATTACTCAAACGTGGAGGCCTACGTAAATGATATACGCCATTTGCAACAGCAGCTGATTGCCATCCAAGCGGGCCTGGACGATGAACTTGTTGGCGTCATTATGCTAGCAGGTCTTAACGACAGCTACAGTCCCATGGTGATGGCAATAGAGCACTCGGGCACACGGATAAGCACAGACTCGATTGCATCGATCCTACTCAAGGAGGAACGCCGAGATACACCTACTACATCAAGTTCTTTGTTATCCAATGCAAATAGTGTCCATGCATGTGATTCTAATAAGCTGTCCTGTACATATTGCAAAAAGTTAGGCCATGTAGTGTCTCAATGTAGGAAACGTATAAACCGAAACAAGAATAATTCATCGTCATCTTCCTCTCATATATGCAACAATATATCAGACGTTACACTTTCATCTTGTTTTAATCATTGTCTTCCTACAGGCTTCACTACCTCCTCACTTTGTACCTCTACTGAATGGTATGTTGACTCTGGTGCTACAGCTCATATGAGTAATAAGAGTGACTGGTTCCTGGACCTCAAGCAGGAGTTTAAACCAATAACTGTCGCCAATGGTCAGCAAATTCAAAGTGAAGGCAAAGGTACCGTTTCTGTAAATATTTCTGATAGGATTAAGCAAATTTCTGACGTTTTATATGTTCCTGACATAGCTACTAATTTACTTTCAGTTCGTAGCCTAGTTCAGAAAGGGTTAGTAATTGTATTTTCATCGAAAGGTGCCTCAATCCTTTTGAAAGATGATTGCAAGGTGACAGGCGCTATCATTGCAACTGCGTCAAACCATAGTGGTATGTACAGATTAGATACGACAGAACATAAAGCCACTTGTACACAAGTGAAAGAGTCTGCTTTACTATGGCATAAACGTCTTGGTCACTTGCATCCCAAAGCCCTAAATATTTTAAATAATCGAGCCGTGGGTATAGACTTTACTAGTGATTTTTCATTCAGTGAGTTGAATAAAACCTGCGTGCCGTGCCTACAAGGCAAAATGTCCAAGAGGCCATTCAAAGATTCTCAAAGTAGGTCTAATTTTAAATTGGAATTAATTCACTCAGACCTTTGCGGACCTATGAGTACGCAGTCATGGGGTGGAGCACTTTACCTACTTACATTTACAGATGACTTCACGCGTAAGACTTTTGGCTACCTGTTAAGATCGAAATGCGAAGTCTTTAGTAAATTCGTTGAATTTAAGAGCCTTGTTGAGAACCAAACTGGTCTCAAAATCAAAAATTTTCGCTCCGACAATGGTACAGAGTTCGTAAATCGTGAAATGACTCAGATCCTCAAGGAAAATGGTATTGTACATCAAACCACAGTTCCGTATACCCCGCAACAAAACGGAGTATCGGAGCGAGTCTACAGAACCGTTGTCGAGAAAGCTAGATCTATGCTCCAAGATTCTGGCTTACCACGAGCATACTGGGGTGAAGCTGTTTCCACGGCTATCTACCTCAAGAACCTCTCGCCTACGCAAGCACTGAACAACAGAATTCCCGAAGAGATGTGGACTGGGAAGAAGGTGAATCTAAATCACCTAAGAGTTTTTGGCTGTGAAGCGCACGCCCTGATCCCTAAGGAAAAGCGTAAGAAACTTGACTGCAAGACTCAAACCTGTATCTTCGTTGGCTACTCAACAGATACAAAAGGATATCGTCTTATTGATCCTCAGAATCCGAGAAGTATCATCATTGCGAGAGACGTCCACTTTGTGGAAGATAAACCACCATCCATCGAACCTGGTGTCGAAACAACACAGATTTCAGATCCTCAACCAGATAATCTGGAAGTTCTTACCCCTGTTACCCAAAATTCCCCACCTACGCCCCATCTGCAACCTACACAAGTACCAACTGCTGAGCATAATACTGAACCTCCTATTGAAGCTTCTACTGAGGCCCCTGTTGGAGAACCTTCTGTCTCTCAATTGGAACCCGAAGTCTTTCTCGACGCTCAAGATCTTCCTGTGCCATCAGTAGATGACAGTTGCGAATACAACACTGCCAGAAGATACCCTCTTCGAGAACATCGTGCTCCGGATCGGTACTCAGATTCAGATTATGTAAATCTAATCAGCGTTGACTGCGAGCCGCAGACCTATAAGCAAGCTCTGGAGGACAGTAATTGTCAAGAGTGGCTGGATGCTATGCAGTCTGAACATGATTCCTTGCAGAAGCACGGAACATGGATACTTGTAAATAAACCTGAAAGTAGAAAAATCATTAAATGTAAGTGGGTGTACAAAGTCAAGAGGGATACCAATGGGAACATTGTAAAATATAAGGCAAGACTTGTTGCCAAAGGATACACACAAGTGCATGGTGTTGACTACGGTGAAACATTTGCTCCAGTAGCGAGACTATCGTCAATTCGCCTGCTATTAGCCTTTGCTGCTAAACTTGATTTGGAAATCGACCATCTAGACGTTGAGACAGCATTCCTGAACGGTGACCTAGAGGAAGAGATTTTCATGGAGCAACCTGAAGGTTTTTCCAATGACAAATCTAAAGTTTGTCTACTCAAAAAGTCTCTTTACGGACTCAAACAAGCTCCACGTCAATGGAATAAAAAAGTTTGTGAAGCTATGGGCAAACTTTGTTTCAAACGTTCTGAAAAAGAACACTGTATCTACTATAAACATGAAGATGCAAAGTTGCTAATTATAGCAATATTCGTTGATGATTTTTTCATCTTCAGTAACGACAAGAAGTTTAAAGAAGATTTCAAGGATCAACTTAACATACAGCAACACTGGTGATGGAATTGGATACGCTGATGCCGATTACGCAAGTAATCTGGTAGACCGACGCTCCTATACGGGGTATGTGTTCCAGATGTGTGGTTCATCAGTGTCGTGGCAGTCACGAAAACAGAGAACGGTCGCTCAATCCACAACCGAGGCTGAATATATGGCCCTCGGCGAAGCCTGTAAGGAAGCCATCTACATCCGATCTCTCATCAGCGACATCTTTCAATCCTCATCACCAATAACCATAATGTGCGACAATCAAAGTGCCATCTCACTCACCAAAAATAACACGCATCATTCTCGCACTAAACATATCGACATTCGCCATCACTTTGTCCGCGAGTGCATCTCCACAAATCAAGTCGATGTCAAGTTCATCTCATCAACTCACCAAACGGCAGACATACTCACAAAACCATTGCCTAAATTGAGACACTACAAGTGCCTTACATCTTTAGGGCTAACTTAGGGCTTGGTTTGTTACTGAGTTTGTTTCTGTGTACAGTTATGTTAATTTTTGATATGTCCAGGGTGTTTGTGTTTGAGTAGTTTAGGTACTTTAAATGTTTCTTGTTCTTTACGTGTTATTTTATACAGAATGTTTAAATTGGGAATGTAGTACATACAGGGTGTTTTGATTACGGGGAGGTGTTGAAACCTACTTTGTAATAATCATAACACTGGCCTGTTAGAAAGATATTTTAAAAGATTATTTTGACTTTTCTATTCCCTATTGTTTTACTTACTGTCTTGTCAATTGTGGTTAATACATGTCTGTGCATCTGGGTTTACCTCTTTTTATCTCATTAAACCTACCTTAATACTTCTGCGACTCTGTGTGGGCTTCTAGTCCCACACAAACATCGCTAATCGCGTCGCGTGGTTCGTTGCAGTGTGAGATCCGTCAAATTGGTACAAAATAACATTTTTATCTCGAGTTTATTAAGTGGTTTGTTGGGTTGTTAGCGCGAGCGCGGCAGAGTCGGAGTGTGGCTCGCAGTCGTCGCTGGCGCTGGACTTACACGGCAGCGGCGCGTGCGCCGGCATTACGCTGCGTGTGAGAGACAACACGCGCCGCCGCCCGCTCGCCCGACAGCAGCGCCTCAGAGACGACACCGTGCATCGTGAGTATTGAACTAAGATCGTTGTACCTTTAGCCTATCAAATCGATTATTCCTTATCAAAATATCAACGACAAAGAGAAAATCTAGATATAAAATGGTCAACCGCACAGCAAAATTCCTGACTAGTCACCGTCCATTCATCTTTTTGCGTGACCTCTCCAAACTCCGTATAAAAATATGTGAGTGTTACAGCCTCCTAACCATCTGTTCTCGTCACTTCGTAATACTACTGCGGTCGATCTATGACATCCATCGTTACCGCCTTACGGAGGAAGCATGTTGTTCAACCAGCGGGGCTGTGCCGTGCTCTGTGCTTTACACTATTGATAAAGGCGTTTAGCTTGTTTGTCCTCCTAGAGTCCTAGCTTCTAATTACTTTATTTTTTTAGCTACACCAGTGGCAAGTATAAACAACATAAATAATTTGGAAGGATCCACGTTAAGGTAATATTTTTAAATAAAATTGTTTTTATTATTTTATCATGGTCTTGAAAATCTACACAATCTATTTTTTTTTTATTTATTTGAACTTCACTCATGTACGATAGTGGTACATAGTTGGACTTAGTGCCATAAGGACCACCACCAAACCACAGACAGTTAAAACAGTCACAGATGCAGTTAAATAGAGTACAAATTACAATGAACATAATTCTATGTGATATGTGTATTGTATCTTTCTAATACTATGCATGTTATTATTGTAGACTGGATGAGGGAGAAGTAAGTAAAAACAATATAGAAGCGTTGCAAATGAGTGTGGAGCAAGAGATGCGCGCGAGCAGTGCACCACCCGCGCCCCCTGCGCATCCCTCTCCGCCGCCTTCGCCGAGCCTCGTCGTGACGTCACCCTTACCGCTCTCCCCCGCCACCCCGCCGGAGACCTGCATCACCATCGAGCCCGCGCATGATGCCGCAGACGATGATCCTCCCATCATTGACCAATGAGGACTAGCTCAGTCTCGCACCAACGAGACACTCCATCGTACTGTAAGACCAGACGACTCTTGATACACTTTTGTATGAATTATACAATTTTTCAGTTGCTTTAAAAAAGCAATGTACAAAAATATTTGTACATTAATTACTTACCGAGTTTTCGATGTGTCTTCATAAATTTGACGACAGTTATTATCTATTTTTTAGACCCTACTATTGTAAAGTATTATAATTGGTGTACCTAAACCTAAGATAAGGATTACCTTTACATGAACTAAGAAGGCAGAAAGATGTAGGCCTAACCATTGGCGAACTTTATTATATCTTTCAATCTAAATATTATGGTGCCGTAGCAAAAGAAGGATAATTATAGAATGTTTTAAGGTGATGTATATGTAGATGTATTAATTTATTAGAGTTTGAACTATGGTAACCAATAAGAGTGTGAGAAACGACAAGATAATAATATGTTAAAAAACCTGTCCGATCCGTGAGGGTGTTGTTAGGAAATCACAAAGATTTGTGAGTTTCAGGACAAAAAAGGATGAAAAAGAAACCCGATAATATTGGTGAAACGTATGTTTAAAATAAGACTATATACTACGTTTTTTTTGGTATTGTAATGCAGTACCTGGTCTATCGTCTCGTCGTATCGTCTTTCGGATAGGACAGGGATTTTTGAAATAATGTGTTATGATCACCACATCATAATTAAAGACACTGAACAGTCTTGAACGATTTTCTCAAACAAAATGCTGCATGCACAGTAACTTACCGTAGTCTGTTACAATTCGTAGCACCTCGTAGCACCGCGTAGCGTCGCGTAGAACCGCGTAGCGTGGTGGACCCAAGTGTTGATTGTCGTAGTGTTTGAACGGGGAAAGGTGTTATGAAATTGTGATGTTGCTAAGAGCTACGCTATACACACGATGTCTTCTCTATGCGCAGACAATGCGAATTATTTGACTTCAAGTTCCAGTAAAGCTGATTACAAAGTTGGACAGTAAGCGGTTGTCAGTGTGTAGAAGAGACCTCATTTGATAAATATAATAAATCTTTCTGTATTTTGATCTACAATATACTACAAAATAGATTCACATAGAAGATCAACAAACTGTTTTATTAAAAAAAATACATTATAAAACAATTAATCAACTGAATAATTAAATCCATTTATCATGAATAATTTATCATCCGTTGTTAAATTAAAAGACTGATAAAAGCGAATTTCATAAAAAAAAAACACATAATTTTACAATAAAAATGCCATTAAAAACATTTTAGATGAATGTGGTACGTATTTCTAATTACATCGCACGCATAATATTCCACTTATTAATATTGTAAACATTAAATTATTATTATTTGTAATTGGTAAAATAAAAAAGTTTGTACATACACAAAATGTAACATATGTATTGGCCCATAACGTAGTTTATCTTTATATTTGACTATGAGAAAAGCAAGGATTCAAAAATAAAAGGACTCCGATATTTATTTTGACTTTTGACTGCGGAACCCTAATTGGGATCTTCATGCTGTTATTATTTTAGAAAGGGGTTAGCTACTCTACCGTGATGCAACGGAGTGGGTTAACGTCACTGGACCTGCCAAATTCCATTACATATGTGCATTTAATTTTTTTTTATTTTTTAACACTTCACTAAATAATATAATCTCCGTTTCATTCTCGATGTTTAATAAAATATTGTTTGTAATATTCAAACTAAAAATAGTTGAACCAATTTTTGAAGTGAAAACTTCTTTAGCGGCGCTGAGCACTTTTTTTTGTATGGGTAAAAACTTTCAAACTCGCGTCAGGGTCACGTGATGGTGATCGAAAAAGCGTAAGATTTTTCGATCAGCATCACGTGACCCTGACGCGAGTTTGAAAGTTAATATTGAAGTTTTCACTTCTGCCGGCACTCCCGGAGTGCTACCTTTTTTTATGTATTTTTTATAGTATTTTTTATTGATTTCCTATATCTTACAAAGTATATACACACATACTTACATATGGAACTTGTCGGCGCAGCGACGGTAAGTGGAAACAATCGAAACTGTGTAAAAAAAACGCATAATAGTAATGCCTACCTAAAATACTGTATCTGGGGGTCTAAAACGGCCACTTTGGCAGGTCATAATATGAATTGCGTTAAAAAGCGTAAAATGCACCTTTCATTATAATAACTGCGTCTGTAACAATTTAGTAAAATACATCATAATAGGAAAATAATATGAATTGCGTTAACATTCGTAAAATAGTCACAGACGCAGTTTTTATTATGAAAGGTCCATTTTACGCTTTTAAACGCAATTCATATTATGACCTGCCAAAGTGGCCATTTTAGACCCCCTGTTGTGCCAATTCTCCACGTACCCACTCTGAAATGCGTCTCGCTATGTGTTCGTGGGCTTCCTATTTATCTAGGTGTTCCTGTAACACAGCGCACAGCAGTAACGTTCATTGATGATCTTTGTAAAATATGATCCACCATACATAGGTCTTTATAGTGTTTAAGAATCGTGACATTATACGTAGTATAGGTACCTACCTATTGTCTAGATGTTATTAATACTGCCTAGTATTTAGACACGTACACTTTGTACTGGTTTATTTACTGTATGTAAGTAAACTAGTACATAGTATGATTATACATGCATCAGAATTAAACGTACCTACTTGTACTTGAGAAGCTATCGTATAACAACGCATCATGTCTAATAAAAAATGAACTTAACACATACTCACTTTGACAAAATAAAAGGTGTTTTTTAAGAGGTGATAGATCTTTCAATCGATATAAAACCCAGACAGATGGTTTTAATGTCAATGTTAAGCCCAAAAACTTATTCAAAACATAAATTGCAAAATATTATCAGTGAAATGAGGTGAGATGATTATTTATCTGAGTTTTATTCCAATTTAAAGTATCAGTCTCTAAAAAACAACCGTTTTTATAGAGTTACGACTATTAATTTAACAAAAATTTGTAATATTTTAATCAGTACAACAGAATTTATTCTTAACGTCTATTCACATAATTATTTGTATAATTGATTGGTCAGGGTACCTACTATGACGTCTTAAAACAGTCCTAACTTATTCTTAATCCAGTGTGGAAACGTGACAGAACTATACAGGGTGTCTAGCGCCATCTCTTTTCCTCACTGGATTAAGAATAAGTTAGGACTGTTTTAAGACGTCATAGTAGGGCCCCAGGATGGAAATATGGAATATAACATTCGAATATAGGTACTTTAAATGGAAAAATATGTAGGTAGGATTAATTAGAGAGTCGACGATCGGGAGGAGATACATTGAATCTTGATTGTTACGTCCAAAGTCTATACCTAAATGATTCGTACAGGTATTTTACGTAATCAATGTATGACGAAAATATTCTTTTTTACAATTGATATTAACTGTGTAAAATTTTAACAGAATGTAATGTAAGGATGACAATATAATAATAGAGGATCGGACAAAAAAAAACTAATTAGTCCGTCAGATAGATTTCCTAAAATTATTGGACACGTATTTTTTCTTTTTTCACGTAAACTTAAAATGAAGACGATACAGTGCTTCGAAAACTCGTGTGACGTCATATGATAGTACGTTTTGACGACACAAGTGACGTTTCAAGCCCCACTCCAAGATCTTTGACACGTTTTATCTTCGTCATTATTTATTGATTTGATAAAACAAAAAACACTTATTCAATATTTTACGATAATCTAACTTACGGACTAAACAGAATCATATTATTTTGACCCTGTCCGATCCCCTATTACATATTATTATGAAAACTCGCTTAAGGCCTGAAGTAAAATAAAATTCTCTTTTTTTATTAAGTTAATGGGCTTTCGACTAAAGTTAGTATTATCGGTGTGATTGTTATTGTATGTAAGAATTAAATGCAGCGTGAACCAACAGTATGTCTTATACGAGTTCATACTTATGCATAGGTACTACAAAGTACCATATATTTGTATGGATCTACATTAATATTCTGAGCAATGAGAACCGAATCTAATCAAATTAATCAGAAAACTTTTGAAACATGTTTATATTATCTGGTAATAACAATCCAAATGCAAGGGTAGATATTGTAACATTACTCTAACAAATAGTACTTACGTAAAGATACAAGTGGTGGTCGGTTTTATCAAGAACTCTTGGGTTTACACACTGAAAAGGAATGAAATTTCATAAATATAAAGCAATAATGGCTCTCGGTGGCTCGCGGATATTTTTTTCATGACAGGTATTAAGCAGTATAATTTATTGTCGTATAAGTGCTTAATCTTAACTGAACACGAAGTATTATAATATCTGTGACTGAACTAAAGAGTCTTAACTTATGTGATATCTATCAATCACGCACACTTGAATTTATACATAAACAGCATTTTAAAAGAAATAATAAATTGAATCCATAGTTAAACAAAATACTCAAATTGCAGCTCTCTGTAAAGTTGAGTTGGTTTTCACTATAAAACCGGAATGTACTTTCATCACATTTTTCAAAATTTGGGAAATTACCAAATTACGTAAGTTTTTTTGTGAAAAACAGAAATACCAATACGTAAATACGTAGATTACCCACGATTGTGTTTTGTGTCGTCAAATGACAAAACCGAAAAAACTACATTCAAATAAAAGGTAAAATGACAATTAACTAGGTACCTATTGAATTCTGTTCTGTAACTGATTCTCTGATGCACTGTAGAATAAGTTCACGTACCTATGCTTCGGAAATAAAAACAATGAATTAATGTACACGCGTTTATGATTTCAAAGTCATTTAATATTATCATCAACTTTGTATCAAAAGGACGACGACAGTAATATAAAACGGCGTTGAGATTCCTAAATCTCAACGCCGTTTTATATTACTGTCGTGTGTTTTATATTATTGTATTATTCCCTAGAATGGAGCAGTAGGCCTAATTAATAGGTCTGGAAACCGACTAGTTACTCTGAACTCTAGGCTTCTAACATAACTACAAGGGAGATAGGTGTTTCCATTTCTATCTTCAACCAACTCTTGGGAAGATCTGGTGGGTGGTATCTTTAAACAAGATTGGACGATACAGTCGCGTTCTGACTGATCCTGAAATATTAATTGTACTTTTATAATATGAAAACTTATAAAGCGTTTTATACGGTCTGTGTATAGAATTCTTGTAAATATATTAGTAATTATTTTGTATAATTAGCAATGTGTACTCAATCCAAATGGTTGTTGTGATGTCTATTAAAATTGTTGATTATTTATTTCGTTTCATTATTAGATCCTTCGTTTACCCTGTATTGAAAATAGACAGCAGCAGTGGTGTGGCCGCGCGATGGTAATGGGCTGACTTATTGGGTTCGAATCCAAAGAAATCGTTAATTATGGAACTTTATTTTTTATTTATTTTTTATTGCTGCTTTCAAAACGGCGAAGTGAAATTTCATACGTTAGATTAATTAATAATCATAATTTCATACGCTAGATACGCACTGGGTCAGCATTTTGGATTACAGCTTCTTTTTTTATTTTTTTATTTAATTTAACAGCTAGCTCACTCCCTCTTACATAGAGATCTATACCTAATATTATGCCAGCAGGACCGGTGGGAGCATTTTATTATACTGTCAGAATTAATTCACAAAGCGACATAAGGTTCCCGAGTGTCTCGTAACAGTGATTAAATAATTGTGTCTCCTAAGTCACAGTTGATAAATCATAAATTACCTAATAATTATTACAGTTTCTAAATGCTGGTTAGAATTCCATAATTATATAAGATTGTTTGGGGTAGATTTTTTGGACGTGTTGATTGAAATTTTCGCTACCTAATCACTGTCAATATTTAACTTTGCATTATCCTATCAGCCTATACATACCCACCTATTTGCTTTCACCTGCAAACCGACCGCGACGGTTAAGTAGGCACTAGTAAAGTGACGATCTTCGAGAAATCGTTGCTCCTCCTCTTAGACGATTCGCACAACCTTGATTTAGGATTCAATTCGCTAACTGTAGCCAAGAACTGCAATAGATCTACACTAGTAATACAGTGACTATTGTTCATTAATTACAACTAAAGCTGTGGGGCTTCCTACTTTGCCCTATATAAATACATTACATTAGCTGTAAACACATTAAGAACTACATCAACACAAATCTCTACCCATGTGAGCCAAATCTCTGCTAATCCTATAAAAGGTGTCACAGCGGATAATCCGTTGAATCTGGTTAGGAACGTGTGATATAAAAGCGAAGGGCGAACTGTGACCGGCAGCAGTCAGTCAGTGCAGTGGGCAGTCAGGCACACTACCGAGGACTGCTCACTCCTGCCCAACATTCATTCAAAATGTATAATCAAACGGACAATTCCTACTATGATGCACACTTTGCGCCTTTCAAGTAAGTAATATGTTTTTTTTAAGATTTTGTACTATAAACCATTGCTAATTTTGAATGATGATATCTGTCCAGGTCTGGAGGTGCAGGTGGCGTGGAGATGCTGGCCGACGGCCTGACGGGGGAAGACCTGGCCATGGTCCCGGAGCACTGGCTGTCGTTCCCAGCGCCCCCGGCCAGCGCTCACACTGCACTTGCGCTGCTTTACATATTCTTTACTGCAGCTGCTTTAGTAGGAAACGGACTAGTTATTTTCATATTTTCCACGTTAGTTTTTCATTATGTTCCTTTTATTATCTTTTTTGAATATGAGAATTTTCGTATACTATCTATTTATGCCTACTAATTTTTATTTTCAGAACAAAAAGCTTAAGAACCTCCAGCAACCTTCTAATTCTGCAACTAGCAATTTTAGACTTCATAATGATGGCGAAAGCTCCAATATTTATTTACAATAGTGCAATGCGAGGCTTTGCTAGTGGAACCATAGGCTGTCAACTATTCGCGTTGATGGGATCGTATAGTGGCATCGGAGCAGGCATGACCAATGCTTGCATTGCTTATGACAGGTAAATGCAAATACACGTACTTGATCATTAAGTCCGCCTTTGTACGATTTTGTTGTGCATAAAGTTTTATTAAATAAAATAAATAAATCATTGTGATTTTGTGATTTCCTGTAGATTATACAGACATGCATATGTTTTGGGGTATATTAGGGAGATACTTTCGCGCATGTAGGAAGGCATTATTTTTTGCAGAGTTTTTTACCTGACGTTTGATATTAATATGTTAAGATTCCCCATTTCAGGCATTCAACAATCACTCGCCCCTTAGATGGGCGATTATCCCGTGGCAAAGTTCTACTGATGATTGCATGTATCTGGATATACAGTACACCATGGGCTCTACTACCACTTTTCAAAATCTGGGGCAGATATGTTCCAGGTGGGTTCGTCTTATTTGTGTTATGATACGAGTATCTGCTTTCACACAATAATTCCTAGGATTTTACCAAAAATTTTTTTTTTTGTTATTTCAGAGGGTTATTTGACGTCTTGTACATTCGATTACCTCACGAATACTTTCGACACTAAATTATTCGTCGGGTGTATTTTCGTCTGCAGCTACATCTTCCCTATGTCGATGATCATATATTTTTACAGTGGAATCGTGAAGCAGGTGTTTGCACATGAAGCTGCTTTAAGGTATCTACTGTTTTGACAACAAAATTTTAAACTGTGTGTGACGATGTATGATACATTGATAATTAACAGAATGAAAATATGATTAAATAAAATGAATGTGTTTTTTAGAGAACAAGCCAAAAAGATGAACGTGGAATCCCTTCGATCGAACCAGAACGCAAACGCAGAATCAGCCGAAATCCGAATAGCCAAAGCTGCTCTCACCGTGTGCTTCTTGTTCGTAGCGTCATGGACTCCTTACGGAATCATGTCGCTTATAGGAGCTTTTGGAGACCAACAACTTCTTACGCCTGGGGTAAATATTTTGAAATACGTTACTAAGAACTCATCATCTCTATTATACGATACCATTCTAAGTGCCTAACAGTTTTAATTGGGGGCTTTCAAAGCATGAACCACATGACCACATAGAGGTTATGCGATGGATAGAATAGAGATAAATTGATGATAAACGGATTCAATCCTGGAATAACAGAAGTTGAGTGTGATCATCCGACCATGAAGTGAAGCCTGATCCGGCCGCCATGAATCGAAACCCCTTCGGTCAAGGTCCGGCCAAACTGTGGGAAGGAACCTTCCCACAGTTTGGCTACGATTCACTTATTATACCTACATTCGCTACATCGGTCCCGTGTAACATAAAGTTGAACATAACTGGCCAAATGTAGGTTTGCCTACGAATGGGTACACTTGTGCCTAATCCTTCGGGGATTACTTTGGCATGCTACATCGCGTCTGTTTGTTTGGTACCTAATACTATAATGTGACCAGAGCACAGCTTGTGTAAGGTAGACCATGCGTAGTTTCAAAATGATCTTGCAAAGACATAGGTAGTGCCCGGTGCACGACATCTTTAAAATCATAAGAATGATTTTTGTTCACAGGTTACAATGATTCCAGCTGTGGCATGCAAAGCTGTTGCTTGTATAGATCCTTGGGTCTATGCCATCAGTCATCCAAAGTACAGGTAGGCTATACTGTACTTCGATGCATGGTTACTTTACGTTACTTTACGTTTTTTTTAATCTTTGCCCCACACTAGAAATTTCTCCTGTATCGTGGGTGCGTTCACATACATTTAAACTCACATACACAAAAACTCAGACCCGAAACAACTATCTGTAGGCCATACAAATATTTGTTCTGTGCGGGGATCGAACCCGCGACACGTAACGCCGCAGTCAACTGCTTGAGGCACTGCACCAACCGTGCCGTCTCAATCAACGCCTTGTTATTGCAATGTTTCGTAACATAGAGTTAAACGTACTTATAAACCGATAGTTGTATTCTTTCAGGCTATTAGGTTCACCTGATGATAGAAGGCAAATGTCATTAACCGACTTTAAAAAAAGAGGTTCTTAATTCATCGGAATCTTTTTATATGTTGTATGTTCACCGACTACTCGAACACGCCTGAACTAATTCGGAGAATTCTTTTTTTGTTTTAAAGGGTATACATTCCAGGAGGTTCCATTCAAATTTTTAATCGACTTCAAATAATGAGAACCGACTTCAAATAGGTTTCTCAATTCGACTGTATACCTATATTTTTTATGTTTGTTCACGAATAACTTTGTCGTTTATGAACCGAGTTTGATGATTATTTTTTATTGGAAAGGAGATATCCCAAGGGTGTTACCATATTCTTTCAGGTTAGCTGTTGTCAGGTGAGCTGAATAAGGAAGGTTAGGAGTTGATAGCAATAATAAGGGAATCTTGATTGAAGGTTAAAAGGGTTTCTTGGTTGAATGTTAAACGCGTAGTAAATATTTCTTTATGATATAAAACCGACTCACTTATAAAAAAACACAAAAGTGAAATATAAGTCGGTTTTTTTTAATACAACATTTGTCAGGATGAGGTACCTACCTACAGTTTTTAACGAAAATAAAACATTTATTGGTCTTCTTCTTAGCGTGTCGATGACAATTTAGATTGATTGGGCCCAAAAGTTGGAGAGGAGTTTGGCACTTTCAGTTGCCTCCATCAACTCCTGTGATGTGCAAATAACAGGACAGGCAGTTACTTTAAAAACTTGACGCGAATGATTATTAAGGCGTATGCAATTATTTAAAGATTGCAAATATTAATTATCTAAAAATACGGTACTGTTCTAACAAAAAGGCATTGCCTAAACTTGGCGTCGTTTTGAAGTTGCGCGGCCAGTAATGAAACTTGGATATTTTGAAAGAACAGAATAAAGCGATCAAAACTTACTATGGATGCATTTCTCTAAATCTAATCGGAACGGAGATATTTGGTTTTGTAATGCTAATTAAAATCGAAGAAGTGATAATACTCAATTGCACTGTTTTAGGTTCCTGCTGATTTTGGTTGAGAATTTTAAACAAAACAACTTGGCGGCCTTAATCGGCACGGTTGGCGCAGTGGCTGAGCAATTGAACTGCTGCGCTGCGTGTCCTGGGTTCGATCCCCGCACGGAAAAAATATTTGTATAGCCTACAGATAGTTGTTTCGGGTATTGGTGTATGTGAGTTTAAATGTTTGTGAACGCAACCACGATACACGAAAAAGTCCTAGTGTGGGAAAAAGTAAAAAAAAAAAATTGGTACGTAGATTGCATGGTTCGATGTCTGTGTTATCTGTGGGCCGATGCATTGGGCCATAACATAACATCACGTCTGGTTTTCCACGAAGGCTCAATCAGAAATGTTTTATATTTGTTTATTCGTCGTACATCACCTGCCTAGCCTTTTCCCAACTATGTTAGGGTCGGCTTCCAGTCTAACCGGATGCAGCTGAGTATCAGTATTTTACATGGAGCGACTGCCTATCTGACCTCCACAACCCATTTAATACTGGGTAATAATACGATACGCTTTGGTAAGACTGGTTGTCAGACTTTCAGGTCACTGACTACCTGTAACGACTGCCAAAGATGCACCTATAAATGGCAGCCGGGACTAACAGCTTAACATGCTTTCCATGACACGGAGGAAACTCGGTATGTACCTAAAGTATGGTCACCCATCCACAGACCAACCTAGGCAAGCGTGACTTAACCTAAAGATCGACCTGAGTGGCAATTATTATTAAGCCAGCTCTAATATCAACCTTCTAAACATAAAACTAAAGATTTATTTACGCAGGATAGTAATTGAAGTAACTATTTCTAATTACGACATTTTTATAATCTTCAAACGCAAAGTATCTTAGAAATGACTTAGGACAAAAATAATTGAAAATATATGTGTATTTGACACAGCATAATAAAATAACATAAAAACTATGCAAACCCCTTTAAGATTTCTTTCAAATCGAGTTCATTTGTTAGGAAGGTACCTTAACCTTATAAAGAATGGCCTAGCTAAATGCCGTAGTTTTGGATTACTTAAACTTTTACACCCAGAATAACTATATAGGCCATTCAAATATTAGTTCCATGTGTGGGAATTGAACTCACGACAAGCAGCGCATCAGTCAATCGCTCAGCCACTGCGCCAACCGCGCCAACCGGGCCCAATATTATATAACCCTGCTCACTGTTTTACAGGCAAGAACTTCAACGTCGCATGCCGTGGTTGCAGATCCAAGAACCAGACGATACCGTGTCGACTGCGACCAGCAACACTGTGTCCAGCACTCCAGCCGCAGCACCTGCCTAAAAACTGTTTATTTAACTATTAATTATTTAATTTAAGCTCAAAATGAGAAACACACTGCTAAAGCAAAAAGGAAGCTATATGTAGGTAATTTAGATATTATAATTTAATTGGGCCCCAAGTCAATGCCATGTCATAGAGATTTCGAGCTTACATTATAGTAGGTATAATAATATATTATTATATTTATATAGCTAAGTATCTATAACAACATACATAATTATATTATACATATCTGTGACAAACGCGGGCCTATTGCATAAAATTATAATAAAATAAATTACCTACTCTTTTTGCTCAGTTGTACCCTGAACTATATTTGACGACACGGGTGGCGCAGTGGCTCAAGCAATGGACCGCTGCGCTGCGTGTTTCGGATTCGATCCCCGCACTGAACAGATATTTGTATGATCTACAGATAGTTGTTTCGGGTCTGGGTATTTGTGTATGTGAGTTTAAATGTTTGTGAACGCACCCACGATACAGGAGAAATTCCTAGTGTGGGGCAACGTTTTTAAAAAAAAAAAAAAATTATACATCATGAAAACTTCTATACAACGACAACGGCATGTTTAACGGACTGAAATATTATAATCAATGTACGATGTAACTTAGATGTACAACTCAATTGTTTAGATGCAATACAAATGATGCAGTCAAAGTTATTGTTTATTTTATTCTATGTTAGTCTTAGTACCCTCGCCCACGGCGTGCTTTTTGTAGCGATGCTGTCGCGCGTTCGCATCGATGCGGTCGCTAGTTATTTGCCCACAAAACTAACGCGCGACAGCATCGGTATAAAAAGTCGCCGTGGGCGAGGGGCCATAAAGGGCGCTTGGTCTCGATACCTGTTTTCAGCAATGGACGTCTCACAACTGATTAAGATCTTTTGCTAAGAACTACAGTTCTAAGTCATCCTTATCGTTTTCGTTCCAACTATTAGATAAAGAAGATGCTAGATACCTAGCAGGTTAAGGTAAATGCGACAAGGTAGCCGTATAAACGTAAGATATTTCGAATTTCACGGGCTACCTTATCGCATCAACCATAATAGAGTAAGATCCCAGGGCCGCCAGACGTCACGTATTTCCTGACGAAGGGAATGTGGACGATTGAGTAGTGTTAGTATGTACTAAGAACGCACGACTACCAGCTAGCTTGCTTAAACGGCCAATTTTCAGGTATCAGGCTATCAAGGTAGGTACATAAAAATATTATACTTCACGTATTTTCTGAAAGCTGATTTTCACGTATATTATAGGCAATATCCTTAAAAATAAGTCGCCAATACTCCCACTGACTCCCAGACACTTTCCAGCGGCCGTATTGCTTAACAGACGCTTTAAAGCTCCCAAAAAGTGGAGACTTAAACGTATTGTGGTTGTTTAATAGAGAACGCATGGCATAGCTCATGTGGCTGACATACAGACCTCCACTGGACTCATTCGGTGGGCATTCAACAGGATCTGCCCATTGCCTGTGTCTTCAGAATTTTATTGAAAACGTTGCTTTCCGCCCGGGTGCATGTTGGAGCGCCTGCCCAATATAGCATGGCAAAAACCCGATCAATTAGCTTTAAGTATTAAATCATAAGGGGTTTAGTTTTCTTTAAAGCGTCTGTTAAGCTATACGGCCGACAGAAAGTGTCTTGGAGTATTGGCGATTTATTTTTAAGGATATTGCCTAAAATATACGTAAAAATCAGCTTGGAGAACATACGTGAAGTAAGTAATTTTTATGTACCTTGAGTACCTGATACCTGAAAATTGGCCTTCTTAGCATGCTAGCAGGTAGGCATGCGTTCTTAGTACATATTAACGCTACCCAATCGTCCACATTTCCTTCGTCAGAAAATACGTGACGTCTGGCGGCCCTGGGATCTTGGACTATAAGGTAAATGCTTCAGGGTAGCCCGCGAAATTCGTCTTTTGGAACTTGCCGATCAGTGTCAGGTTGTATGCTAAATAAAATAGGATACGCGACCGTAACAAATGTGAGTTTACCGAGTAATAATAATTAAAATCACCAGTACAACCTGTGAGTACCACCCTCTCAGTTCATATAACTTCCTTGAGTGACTATTTGATGAAAAAGGAAATTAAAATTCCTCTCAAAGTATAGATTCACCCCCTGCGGTATGAAAATTTTATCTATGTAGAGATTTCGTACATAAATATTCCATGCCGCGTGCCATATAGCAACACTGAGCTGGCAGTTGTCACTGTCATCCGGTGTCATCACTGTCATGAAGGTCAACTGTCAGTGGAAGGAAGAAATGATCTGAAGAACTCAAGCGAGATTTGTTTGATTATCTTTTAATAATAATACAATAATACGATTCAAGAAAAAGTTCGCCATCCTAAAAAGCACAATCTACCTTAGTAATTTAACCTGTCATCTCTCAATCAAAATGAAAAACAGTGACTAAAAATTGAATTTGTAAGAATAAATCTATTAAATTTCCATCATGGATAAACTCACTGTAATATCAGGAACATTATTTATGGCAGCTGATGTTTTTGCCATAGTAAGTCTAGCTATGCCTGACTGGATAATTACTGAGGTTGGAGGTAAGTACCTACTACAATCAACTTTGCACTTTAATCATCTTGTACTCATGCAAATATTACGACCTTGGTTGTTAATACTGTTGTAAATAACAGGGACATAACAAAAACGATTCCACTTATGGTAACTTACATACTTTACTGTTATTACTTTCATAATCAAGTCTGTTATCACTTTTACCATCTTTTCCACTGGGCCCTTTCCTTCCTTTCCAGTACTCATGCACCAATTTCTCGGCTCCTAAACTAAAGAGAAACTTGCCATGTTTACGTTCTAAAGCTCCTTTGTTTGTATTTTTTCATCTTTATGTGTACCCATATTTCAAGAAAAGCTGTTATTTTGAAATTACAAATGAGCACTTATTTTTTTATTGTATAGATAACATAAGAGGTCACCTAGAGTAAGTGCATTCCCTTATTTTCAGGTGACACAAGGCTTGGTTTGATGTGGTCCTGCATTACACTGTACAACCGACCGCAAGTCTGTTACACTCCTGACCTACAGCCTGAATGGTTGCTTGCTTTGATTTGCATATTCATTGGATGCATATGCATAACTACTACTGTAATACTCCTAGCATCCAGCCATTTTGACAGAAATGTAATACCATATGCACGATGGGTTGGATTTGCAGCAAGTAAGTTTGACAATTATTTTTTCCAGTACAATCAATACTTCAAATTGTTTTGTTTTGTAATTAATAGTATTTTTTTCGTTTTCAGTGGTAGTTTTTTGCCTAGCAGCGGTCATATTCCCAATGGGATTCCATGTGGATGAAATTGGAGGCCAACCATACCAGCTACCAAACAGCCACCAAGTTGGCATATCATATATTTTATTTGTTCTCTCTCTCTGGATTACTGTGATATCAGAATTATTTGCGGGCAAAGTGTGCCTGCCTCATTTTTAGTATAGATGTTAATTGATAATGATTTGGTATAATGGTTAATTTTCTTGTAAGATATACATTCCATAGAAGTAAGAAATATATAAATTTGTATAATTAGAAATATTTTACTAGAATTTTATTTAAGTACCTTTAATTTTTTTTGGAGGGTGGGAAATCATCAAGTGACTTCTCCCACTCTGGGCAGAGCGGTAGGGAGTGTCAGACTTCTACACTTCTACTGACTAAAGGCCACCCATATTCCTTCTAAGCCCTTTGTGTCGAAGCCGCGGTATCTCTTTCGAACATCCCGCAGCCCCGACGGGCATCGGCGCTTGCGGCGTTCCAGCTCCTATTGTCCACTTCTCAAAATGTCAAATTCGCTTAAGGCGGGGTTGCATGCAGTACTTTTTAAGATTTTTGAACCTTTGAAAATCGAACTAAATATGAGTTTTTTATTAAATAAAAATAATTAAGTACCTACATAAAAATTGAACATAGGTACTCTCAAATAAATCGTAAAGATAGAAACGCGATTTAGAATGATCGGCTCGATCATTTTTTTTATCAAACATGACTCTAAATCACAATTTAAAACGTGTAGTGCTAAGTGCGTGTTACGCGCGACGCGATTGGCGATTAAATTCAAACATATGGCGGTGTATGAGTGCGTTCACGAACTTCACGGAGAAGCGATTTTATACGCGATTATTTGAATTTGAGGCGGTGCCCGCGGCGGCGCCCGCGGCGATGCCCGCGGCGACGCACGCAGCGGCAATTCTCGATGAAGCGATACCCGCGACGGAACTTTTTTTCTGATTCATGGTTTTTGGGGTCGCTGATTACGAAAATGAGCTCAAAATGAAAATCCAATATGGCGGCCAGAAAAATTTTAGGTTTTTCGGTCATGGGTGTCGGTTTCATGGTTTTTGGGGTCACTGATTACGAAAAGGAGCTCAAAATTAAAATCCAAGATGGCGGCTAGGAAAATTATAGGTTTTTCCGTCATGGGTGTTGTTTTAATGGTTTTTGGGGTCGCTGATTACGAAAATGAGCTTAAAATGAAAATCCAATATGGCGGCCAGAAAAATTTTTGGTTTTTCCGTCATGGGTGTGGTTTTCATGGTTTTTGGGGTCGCTGATTACGAAAACGAGCTCAAAATTAAAATCCTAGATGGCGGCTAGGAAAATTTTAGGTTTTTCCGTCATGGCCATGGTTTGACTGGCCTGTTGGTCTAGTGGTTAGTGACCCTAACTGCTATGCCGGAGGTCGTGGGTTCGATTCCCACCCAGGACAAATGTTTGTGTGATGAGCACGATCATTTGTTCTGTGTCTGGGTGTAATTTATCTATAATATGTATGTATTTAGAAATATATAAGTATGTTTATCAGTTGTCTAGTACCCATAACACAAGCTCTGCTTAGCTTGGGACTACATGGCGTTGTGTGATAGTTGTGGAATATTATTATTATTATTATTATTATGTCCTTTATTTATTTACTAACATAAAATGAGCTCAAAATTAAAATCCAAGATGGCGGCCAGGAAAATTTTAGGTTTTTCCGTAAAATTTTCTTCGGCGCCATCTTGGATTTTCATTTTGACCTCATTTTCGTAATCAGCGACCCCTAAAACCATATAAACGACACCCATGATGGAAAAACTAAAAATTTTTTCGGCGCCATCTTGGATTTTCATTTTGACTGCATTTTCGTAATCAGCGACCCCAAAAACCATGAAAACCACACCCGTGACAGAAAAACAAAAAAATCCTGGCCGCCATCTTGGATTTTCATTTTGAGCTCATTTTTGTAATCAGCGACTCCTAAAACCATGGAAATGACACCCATGACGGAAAAACCAAAAATTTCCCTGGCTGCCATCTTGGATTTTCATTTTGACCTCATTTTCGTAATCAGCGACCCCAAAAACCATGAAAACGACACCCATGACGGAAAAACTAAAATTTTCCTGGCCGCCATCTTGGATTTTAATTTTGAGCTTATTTTCGTAATCTGCGATCCCAAAAACCATGAAAACCACACCCATGACGGAAAAACCAAAAATTTCCATGGCCGCCATCTTGGATTTTTATTTTGACCTCATTTTCGTAATCAGCGACCCCAAAAACCATGAAAACCACACCCATGACGGAAAAACCAAAAATTTTCCTGGCCGCCATCTTGGATTTTAATTTCGAGCTCTTTTTCGCAATCAGCGACCCCAAAAACCATGAAAACGACACCCATGACGGAAAAACCTAAAATTTTCCTGGCCGCCATCTTGGATTTTAATTTTGAGCTCATTTTCGTAATCAGCGACCCCAAAAACTATGAAAACCACACCCATGACGGAAAAACCAAAAATTTCCTGGCCACCATCTTAGATGTACATTTTGACCTCATTTTTGTAATCAGCGACCCCGAAAACCATTAAAACGACACCCATGACGGAACAACCAAAAATTTTCGTCGGCGCCATCTTGGATTTTCATTCTCATTTTTGTAATCAGCGACCCCAAAAACACTACAGCAATATCTAAAACTAGTCGGTTTGATTGAGAACGCCGCGTGCTTTGCTACCCGCTTGAAAAGTCGCCGCGATAATCGCGGCGGCCGTCGCCGCGGGCACCGCCCCGCGTCTTTATGAACAGCGTAGTACATTGCCATTGCCATATGTTTGTGTTTGCGCGTGCGATGATATCTGCCGCTGCACGCATCGCGTGTCCGTAAACACAAAAATCGCACGACGCGCCGCTCGTCGCGTCGCAGGTCGCGCCGCGCGTCGCGTCGCGCGTACGTAAACATGCACTTAGAGATTTCATCATGAATTTATATGAAAATTATATCAATAAAAACATATATAGAACTTTTAACTTTAGCTATTCAAAGGGGGAACGCTGCCAGTATCTTCGGAACCTTGCATAAAGGGACTCCTTTTAATAATATATTTTAGTTACTATGGTTTTTATTTTTAGGTTCTTTGTTTCTAGTATATATTTTGTTGTAAGTTACAATTATTGAATTGGTGTAATGTAATTGAATTCACGCAATTGATTTTTAGATTAAGAACTTTTTATTCATAAGTAAATGTTGAAAAAATATTGTACAATTTCATTATCATTTTTCTCCAAGAAGAAAAAACAGTCATTTAGGCATTAGATCGCTCGCGCGGCATGGCGGGGGGTGAGGTCGTGCATTCATAAAAACAAAGTACAGCCTGTCTATAAAGTCATGAAAATAAATGAGGGCGCTGCGGTCGTGAAGACTCGTGCACATAGCAACCCTGTATAGTGTGACTAAAATGGTTTTGATACTAGCACATTATTTTGTACTAGAAGCAAACCTGGTTTTAATTAAAATCTGTTATCTTATTTAAAAAAAATACAGAAACCATAAACAAAGATGCGACCTTCATTATAAATGATAATACCAGCCTATTACTGTCCCACTGCTGGGCAAAGGCCTCTTCTCAACAGAGACGGCACGAGCACTGATCACCACGCATGCTCAAGACGGGTTGGCGATTTCAGACTTATAATAATTATAAGTCCAGATTTCCTCACGATGTTTTCCTTCCGACCTTCATTGAAATAAAAATGAGTAAATAAAAGAAAAATGTTCGTACATATTTTTTATTAATGTTATATTTTAACTTTTGTACCACTGTATGCCCATTTTCTCTTGCCCGTTTTGCTGCAATATGTTGTTCGATTAGAGCCTTTCTGTTATTTTGATCTTCTTGTAAGAAAATCCAATCGATTTCAAAATTTTACGCAGGACTTCTAGGCTACATTTAAAATCCAGATCTGTTTTAGCGAAATTTTATGTTGAAGTCATCCATTTCTTTCTTAGGACGGCCTGATCTGTGTTTGCCTTCATCTGCAATACGCCTCACTGTACTCTCAGATTTTCCTGAAAGAAAGATTTAAAAAAAGATGTAATATCTAACAGAAAATACATAGCACTGTTTTTATTTCAAACATGTTAAAACTTATTCATATTTAAAATCACCGGTAAATTTGATTACCCAAAAGTATCAAAAGTTAACGTCGCACTACAATATGAGCTACTTACATTTGCAATCTAACCTATAAATGCGCAATGTAAACAATGCTTATTTTAGTCTTAAAATCGTATATTTAGTAAATTTGTGACTTCTGGTAGATAAAAAACAAACAATAACACGATTACATACCTGTTATAGCTGCTGTTCGAGTTTATATATCATCCAAATTTGATAAAATTTGGTCAGCTTGGTGTTCTAACAAACATCGCTGATATACTATGAAATAATTTCCCGAGCTCCACTCCTATTTGTTTTCCTCATATTTAACACGTTTTTTCGAAGTTTTGTCGACGTAGATTTGAAAAACATTAAAAAATGCAAAAGATATCAAGTTATATAACAAGTTGATGACAGCCGATGACATTTGATGTACCATGATTTAGTGACTTAGTGTTGCCTTACTTTTGAATAATGTTAGTTCCTCAAACATTAATTTCATGACTTTATAGACAAGCTGTAGGTACTGCAACCTCGCCGTAATGACTATTTCACAAAATGACAAACTCTCGTAACGTCAACTTTTGACAAATTCGCTATGAGATTATGCCAAGATGCGAATTAGTCATTTTGAGAAGTGAACATTTTGCGATCGGTTGTCATTTTATGTGGCTCGACAGGTCGGCTGGACAAAACTTCAAAACTGCTCGCATTTAACTAGGGCACTTTATGTGACAGCTAAACACCCTTATTTCAGAATAGGTGACGCTACAGAATCTTAGATAATCGATCGAAAGTGTGTCCAACCAGCTTGAAAAACCACTTTTCGCTGGTCTCTCAATCTCGGTAACGGAAGTGATTTTGACGACTTTTTGCATATCAACGGGCGTCACATAAATATTTATGTGTCAGGCATCAAGCTAAAAGTTTTGTGATAGGTACGTACAGTGGTTTAGTAGAAAAATGCAAAAAACTGTGTCCAGCCAGCTTGAATTTACGTAGAAAACTTTTGGCTGGCACCTTCCGAATCTCAATAACGGGAGCACAATGGGAGCGTTTTCGAATATGGATCCTTTACTAATAGGTAGGTACTTGGTGACGCAATGTGTGACAGTAATAACGTTTGATTTATGGCGTCTCATGTAAGGGTTTACGAGATATCAATGAAAACATAATGTATACTTGTGTCCAGCCAGCTTGAACTCAGGCTGGCTGGACACGTGTATCTCCGCTGCCTGATGATCTACGACCTTCAAAATGTTGTGACGGGGACGATAATGATAACCTGAATTTGTCACGGAGAAACTTTGCGTAGTTTCAAAGATATTGATCATTTAAATTTTCCCTTACATCCATTAGTATTGTGAGGTGACCATAATTTTTGCATAAATAAAGAATTTCTTTTTAATCGACTAATCGGCCGGTAACAGCCACGCCTGCTTTGTATTTGATTTCTCCGTGGGAATAAAAGGTTTTCCTGCAGTAAAAAGCGTAAGTATGTGTTAATTCAAAATAATTAAAAACTAACAAAAAAAAAAAAACGAAGCGCACTGCACTCAGTGATGCCAATTTAGCATTTTTTCATGTTGTTTATAGCAAACTTATTAGTTGTTTAGCATATAGCATATTTTTTAGTGTAGTATAAAATAATTATAAAATAAAATACCTACACTAAAATGCGTACGCTATTATTTCCATTTAGAAAAAAATCCCTTTACTATATTGTTGGCGCTCCTGGTGCCAACATAATAGAAAGAGTATTTGAGATCATAGTCGATTAAAACAGTATGTATATTTTGTTAAATAATAAAAAAGTTAAAACTATGTTACGTTTCATTTGACACTGAAAAATGTTAGCAGATTTTTTAGCATTTCTATGAAGCAATTGGCATAATTTTAGCAGATTCTACATCGGTCTTGTTGGCAACACTGATGCACTGACACTGAGATTGTACACAGGCTGTGACAGCGTAAACCGTTTAATGAATGGTAGTACGTACTAAAACCAAATGTACTGATGCTGGGATTTATTTTGTATAATAATGGTAGTACGGACTAAAACCAAATGAAGACTGATGCTGTGATTTATTTTGTATAATAATGGTAGTACGTACTAAAACCAAATGATGACTGATGCTGTGATTTACTTTGTGTAATAATTCTTTTTCATAAATAGGTATTGAAGAATATTTTAGTTTTTATTTATTTTTTAAAAACGTTGCCCCACATTAGGAATTTCTCCTGTATCGTGGGTGCGTTTACAAACATTTAAACTCACATACACAAATACCCAGACCCGAAACAACTATCTGTAGGTCATACAAATATTTGTTCCGTGCGGGGATCGAACCCGCGACACGCAGCGCAGCAGTCCAATTGCTCAGCCACTGCGCCAACCGTGCCGTCAATTAGTTATTCCGCTATTTATATGATTAAAATGACGACCACCGACTTCATTTGCGCTTCAAACACTTAGGGCGGCGGTAAAACCAACACTTTGGTACAAGGCGGGGGTTACTGAAGTGCAAATGGAGTTGATCGTCGTCATTTGAAACGCTCTTTAAGCCCAAATAAATAAATGTGATTTTATTTACCTACATTATTTTTTCATTTAAATACCTTAGAGCATTAGTCTGTTATCCTGACACAATATCTACCTATGTACAGTGCGATCAAATTATCTTGGCAGGTCTGAACATAGGCTCTGCGAACTTTTACGCATGTAAACTTGTGAAGAAAACTGTTATTGCCAGATAAACCAATGCTTAAACGATCAGAAAATATCTAATTTAAACAGTGAGAAATACAAATAAAATAAATATCATAACAGTTTATACATAAGTTGTAACAAAATGACCTGCACGCAGTTCGGACCTGCCAAGATAATTTGATCGCACTGTACTTACCATATAAAAAACACCAATACTTAGGTATCTACTAAAAAGAGTAGATAGGTATCTGCACGTAAATAATCAATAACATTAAAAAAATCCCCCCCCCTTCCTCACTTCCACACTTTTGTCTTCTATTGATATAAATATCTACAGTTGTTCGTATTAGTATCACCAATACGCGGATTTTCGTCCATTAAAGAAAACACCTTAAAATATACTTAGTCCTACATGAAACCTACAATATTAGTAACCCTTTTTTTTTTTTTGGTGGTTGTAAAATCATCGAATAACCCCCCCGCTCTTGGGCAGAGCGAAGGGGAGTGTCAGACTTCTACTGACTAAAAACCAAACCCATGTTCCTTCTTCGCCCTTGTGTCGGAGCCGCGTTAACCTTTCGCCCTTGCGGGCCCCTTCCATATTGCTGACATCTCTTTGAGGCGCGCGTGGAACACGTACGCGCCGCCGACACGGTCTGTTGCCGTCATGACGACGGCCGGACAGCGAGCTAGCCCGTTACTCACCGTCCACAGGCCCGCGTCTACGGTGGCCGGAGGTCATCGCGTGACCCCCGACGCCCGGAGCGCCTTCCGCGGCGGCTGGGACGTTGAGAGGTTCTCTCCCTCTCTCGTTCCGCCACCTCCTTCGCTAGCATCACTGCTTCGCAGAAGGAGGCGACGGCGTCCCATTCCTCTTCGCCCCGGACCATGGCTTGCACCAGGGCCGGACGCGAGAGGTCGCCGCCGCCGATCGCCGCTACGAGAACACGGCGGGGCTCTGCCCAAGCAGGGCACGCCTCCACAGCGTGCTCCACCGTGTCCTCCGGTGGATCCTCGCAGTGGAAGCATCCGGGCGTTTCCTCCCGCCTGATTCGGTACAGGTACCTCCCGAAACACCCGTGTCCGGTGAGGACCTGCGTCAGACGGTAGGTGAGGGCGCCGTGGCGCCTCTCCAGCCACTCCTCAAAGAGGGGACTTACCGCCACTATCGTGGCGTGCCCTATATTGGTAACCCTACTACAGTGTTTGTATGGGAAAAAAATGATCAATATCTTAGAAACTACGCAAAGTTTCTCCGTGACAAATTCAGGTTATCATTATCGTCCCCGTCAAAACATTTTGATAACATTTTGAAGGTCGTAGATCATCAGGCAGCGGAGATACACGTGTCCAGTCAGCCTGAGTTCAAGCGGGCTGGACACTGTACCTATACATTAAGTTTTCATTGATATCTCGTAAACCCTTACATGTGACGCCATAAATCAAACGTTATTACTGTCACACATTGCGTCACCAAGTATTAGTAAAGGATCCATATTCGAAAACGAAGGTGCCAGCCAAAAGTTTTCTACGTAAATTCAAGCTGGCTGGACACAGTTTTTTGCATTTTTCTACTAAACCACTATATGTGGTATCAGCTCATAACGTCCACTTCGCAAAATGACAACCGATCGCAAAAAGTCCACTTCTCAAAATGTCAACTTCTTAAAATGTCATTTTCGCATAATTACTATTTCTCAAATTGTCCATTTCTCAAAATGACAAACTCTCTTAACGTCAACTTCTCACAATGTCAACTTCTTAAAATGACAAATTCGCTTATTGACAACTTCACGTAGTTTCTACTTATACAAGGTAGTTTGAATTTGGTAATAGGTATTTAGCTAGTTATACATATAATAAGGGCTATAAGTAGGTAGAATACTGAAAACTTTGAAAATAAAATACCAAAATTTATAATCAATAAACTGTTATTTAGTAATATGTCATGTGTCATCTTAAACAAAAACAAAACAAAAACACCAAAATCATCAAAAAGTCGAAAAACATAACAATATAAACTAAAAAATCTCCACAGGAATAAAAAATCATTTAACTTATAAGTTCCAGTTTACTTTAAAAAAAAAAAAAAACAACTCAAGAATAAAAAAATCATTTAGATTGTAAGTTCCAATTTACTTTTTGCCATATCCGCAAAAATAATAATCTTTTTAAAACTCTTGTATTATGACTGTGCTTGTAATTTGTATTTTTATGTGGCAAATAAACATTTTTATTTATTTCTATGGAGAATCAAAGTTTTTTTTTAATTTATATTGTTGTTTTGACGTGACAACGTCTTATAAATTGGTTTGCCGGGTGACACTTCAAGAAACTGCGTTACGCTCCGCTCACGTTATGCGCTCACAATGAGAGCGAGTGAGAGGCACGCGTCCCTTCCACTCGGGCATGGTTAGCCCGCCTAAGAGCGAGAGAGACAGACATATGGTATCTATATCATATCCACCTCAAAGTCGTTGTCACGTAAAACTTTCGCCCGTATACCGACTTTACAGGCAACCAATTTTTTTTTCGACATATTCCATTTTTACAGTTGATTGATTATAAATTTTGGTATTTTATTTTTAAAAATTCAGATTTCTACCTACATAATTATAGCCCGTAATATAGGTACAACTAGCTATACCTATTACCAAATTAAAAATTCTTTGTTAAAGTAGAAACTCCGTGGAGTTGTCTTTTTGCGAAGTGGACGTTATGAGCTGATACGCTGTACGTATCACAAAACTTTTAGCTTGATGCCTGTCACATATTTATGTGACGCCCGTTGATATGCAAAAAGTCGTCAAAATCACTTCCGTTACCGAGATTGAGAGACCAGCGAAAAGTGGTTTTTCAAGCTGGCTGGACACGCTTTCGATCGATTATCTAAGATTCTGTAGCGTCACCTATTCTGAAATAAGGGTGTTTAGCCGTCACATAAAGTGCCCTATTGGGCTATTGACCTAGTTAAATGCGAGTAGTTTTGAAGTTTTGTCCAGCCAACCTGAGCCACATGTCATTTCGCGAAGTTGACATTATGAGCTGGAACGCCTTGGAGCGTGGAGCGGAAGACACGAACGCGCCGTTGATAGGGCGGCATGCAACCATGGCTTGCACCAGGGCATTTTATTTTTACCCTCATATTATTTTTGCTATAATTTATCGGAAAGGTTCTGGTACATGCTTTACAGTATAAAATACCTAGAATACATGTCTGCCAAACTGGGGCTGCTGGCCTGTAACTTTTTTTATTCTCGCGTTCCACGTTCACCTGGAGGTCTAAAATGGCCACTTTAGCAGATCATAATATGAATTACGTTAAAAAGCTTAAAATGCAGACCTTTTATAACAGTAACTGCGCCTGTGACCATTTTACGATTTTTACGCAATTCATATTATTTTCCTATTATGATCTATTTTCCTAAATGGTCACACGCAGTTACTAATAGAAAAGGTCTGCATTTTAAGCTTTTTAACGTAATTCATATTATGATCTGCTAAAGTGGCCATATTTATTTTTGACCAAGCTGCACTGGGGGGGGGTGTTGGATTAAGACAATGAAGAAGCTTATGCTGTTGTATGGCTCCTAACATTGTCGTTGATTGAAAATCTTTTATATAACCCAATTGAATGTTTAGTTATTGGCATCATTTACTTTTTTTTGCAAGTGGGGTTGTAATGGCAGTTCCGGTCACAGCACGTACAATCCAATATTCTCCCATAAAAACGAAGCTACTGATCGAATATTTGGCAGAATCCTCGACAATCTTTCACTACGTGACTACGTATTGTCGGGTGTAGGTATGATTAATTGATGATGCTTAGGGCATCCTGATGTCAGAATGGCAGGTCTATGTATTCTAAATCTGAACAACAAACAACCATAACGGAGTGTGAAATGCCTAACGAACGAAGCAATGTACAGTACGATCAAATTATCTTGGCAGCTCCGAACTTCGTGCAGGGGGTCTAAAACGGCCACTTTGGCAGAATCGTCTAAGGAAAATATTAAGAATAATGTTCGAATTCGTAAAATGGTCACAATATGGCAATTCCTAATATTACTCGCTGAGGATTCAATTCACGCAATTCCTCTATCTGACAATTTTGTATGGAAATTCGTAAAATGGCCACATTTGATGAAAGGCGCCAATGCTGCGCTAATGTCAAATAGCAGATTCTTATTATGTTACTAAATACCAACATCTTACGAGTCTTAATATAGATTTAGTGAATAAATAAATAAATTATGGCCGATTTAGCGCTTTAGACAATTTTTTTGGAGCACGCGCGTGTTTTGTATTCCATAATAACTCGCGGACGAAACAAAACTCTTCGGAATCTGAAAATACCGAAATGCTGGACAAGAGTTTGTTGGGTGTATATAGGGTTACCATTTAGAAATCTGAAAAGTCCTGACAAAAAGCCAGACATTTCAAAAAAGTCCGGACATTTTAGTCAAAAAATGCAAATTAAGTTAAGTAGGTATCTGGGACTGAAAAATACAAGTACAAAATAATGTCCCGAAAACTAGCATAAGTTTCTCGTTAAGTTGAATGTTAGAGAAGTTGTTTTTAGATGAATGAGAAGTTAATACAGATTAAAGACTTATTTGATATTCTTAAATAAGTTTTATTATTCCATGTAAGCCAAAAATCCGGACAAATTAAAGAACCGGACAAAGTCCGGACAAAGGTCTAGAAGTCCGGACATGTCCGGACAAATCCGGACGGATGGTAACCCTAGGTGTATATAGATCAACTAAAAGTGTTGGTCGGGGTCTCATCCAGGAGCTGGAGCCGTACCTACATAAGTGCCCGTCAGGATAACATAAATACTACCTCCAAGGCAAGTAAAAGGATTGTGATAATTAATAATTAAAGTTATGTAGGTATATTAATTAAGCAGATACACACTTTTATTTAGTACTAGAGACCCGCCCCGGCTTCGCACGGGTGCAAAAAACCTTCCTCTTGAATCACTCTATCTATTAAAAAAACCCGCATCAAAATCCGTTGCGTAGTTTTAAAGATCAAAGCATACATAGGGACAGACAGCGGGAAGCGACTTTGTTTTATACTACCTACCAGTGACCCGCCCCGGCTCCGCACGGGTGGCACGCAAAAAAGGTATTAAAACCTTCCTCTTGAATCACTATCTATTAAAAAAAACCGCATCAAAATCCGTTGCGTAGTTTTAAAGATTTAAGCATACAAAGGGACATGGGGACAAAGAAAGCGACTTTGTTTTATACTATGTAGTGATGATGATGATAGTGATTGTAGAGGTTTACCCGGTACCCCCTTCAATAAATATACCCACTGATATACATAAGTAATAAGTTAATAACTTACTACAATCTTCTATTTACATTTTAGGTGCTGATCACCCTCAGCTTTAATGCATCTGGGTCTTATTATAGGTTTATAGGAACTACACTATAAGATGCAGCAGGTTAGTGTATCTACCTGTGAGCTGTGACCCGTACTACTACTGGCAGATACTAAGAGCTAACCTCTGCTTTACCCTTCAGGATTAAAAAGGTAGAATGTTGTTATTTTTCTTTACTTTTCAACATAATCATCATCATCCACAGCCCGACTCCACCCACTGCTGGGCATAGGTCTCTTTGATTGTGCCAAGCTCAACTTTACTTTAACTTTATTAATCTTCTTCTTCTTATCGTGAAAAGAAGAAGAGACTTTATAAATACCTACTTATTAGGTACTAAAATAAAACAATAGTGATAGATAACATATTTTTACCAAATTGTATATTTATTTACTCATCCTATATACTTAACATAACAAAAAATGTTGCAATAATCAGATAATGAAACTTACAGACACATAATAAAATTATTAATCGTCTCATGATTCTCATCATGAATAACTTAGAAATCTTTCAATAATCAAACACGGTAACAGAAACATATAATAAATAGTTTTTTTTTCTTTTCATTCAGGTTCATCATTCATCGACTGATTTGAATATAAAAAGTGTTGATGCTAGCCACAGAGGGGCAAACCATGACTTCTTCTTCATTATGGAAACACCATCCACTGAAGACTAGTTTGGATCAACTCCAGGCTGAAAAAAAAATTGAAAATTTTAGGTAAGTAAAATCATCAGACAATAATTAACAAAATTTTTAAATAAAATTACATAATTGTTTAATCTATAACAATAAAAAATAATGTTTCAGGTGTCTCCGCTCGTTTGTCCCCGAATAGCAACACTTCTGACCCTAATAGTGGATACTTCGCAACAATATTATACAGAAAAACATTGTCTTGTACACAGCAACAGTATATTGGAACTGCGTCAAGAAGAGGCCACCTTGATGTGGATTTTGATCAGCGCAATCTTATTTAAAACACATTGATTTTGTTTTATGTTAGATTATAGTTCCCTTTGCTGTTATTTATAATTATATTACATGAATGTTGTTGATGATAAACTTGATAGTTTTATTGCTTAGACAAAAGATTCATAAGTACTTTACCTCTATGGGACACCAATATGGGATAAATATCTTTCAACAGTATCAGTAATCCTGCCCGGGTTCTGTGCTATAAAGTTATTTGCTTGAGCATTAACCATCTCGACTGCAGCCTGTTGCATTTCCACCTGGGATAAAACTCTTCAGACTCATCTATGTGTGGGCCAAAGGGCGACCTAAAAACAATAATTATATATAGCTAAGTAATAGTTTTAAATAGTCATCATCGTGAGTCTGGGCTTAAGCTGGGACTGCAATCGACAGTAATTTCTACACGGCGCTCATCAATGACGAGGCTCGAGCGGGAGGGATTCTAATAAGGTAAAGAAGTTGTGATGAGAAAAATATTCATCATAGACCAATCTTTTGGCGTTTTAGTTTAGCCTTTTGTGACCACTGGCGAAAAGATTTGCTTGACCTCAGGCAGAATTATTAAAACACCGAGCTCTAGCGTAACTTCAACCTGGGTTTCGCTACAAGAAGTCTAGCAGAATCTCAAACTGTGTCTTACACACTCGAGCTGCAAGTCTTTCCATTCCTACAAAAAATCACACACTGTTTACGATTACTTTTACACAGCGATAGAATGTAATAATGATCCAAATAAACAAGTTTGCACTTACTTTGTATTGTAAATAATCCAACTCGCACAAAATAAAATTTTCCAACTATCGCATTTCGCGCCTGTCAGGTTGTCAAGTGTCAGTTCGTTGACATAACTTTTTTTAACTAGTTCACAACTACATAGTTGCCAGCTTAAGAGGATATTAATTATTATTTCTAATTACCCTTTTCAGGGTTTATTTATAGACTTTTAGCAGTTATGAGTTTAATATAATGAAATAACGATTAAAATATAGAAGTATATAAATATAACACTAATTTCAATAATAAAATTTTGAAAGAAAAAATTACCGGGAACAATACGGTCTTTATTTTTTTCACGTGGCAACATTTCCAACAAACCGGATTCTGATAGGAATTGAATTGAATACGACTCACTTATTAAGTGGTACCATTTTACGAAAATTAGCAACATCACCAAGGAAATGCTGGGAATGCGGAAATGGAATTGCGTTTGGTGATATTGCTTAAAGTGGCCGTTTTAGACCCCCAGGTCATTTTGTTACAACGAATGTTTAAAAGTGTTATGATATTTATTTTATTTGTATTTCTCACTGTTTAAATTCGATATTTTCTGATCGTTTAAGTATTGGTTTATCTGGCAATTTCACAAGTTTACATGCGTAAAATTTCGCAAAGCCTATGTTCAGAGCTGCCAAGATAATTTGATCGCACTGTACGTTGTCGTATATTAATATAAAAGCAAAAATATATGTGTATGAGTATTATGAAAAAAAAAGCCACGAATTAGCCTGCCCTAATTTTATTAGCAACTCTACATTGTTGTGCCAGTCGTCGCTACGTCTAACAATAACAAAATTACAATGAAGTGCTACTCAAGCGCGGATCCAGGGGGGGGGGGTCAGGGGGGTCATGACCCCCCCCTGGGCTGGGTCCAGGACCTAGGTGGACCACTAATTAAAATTGTTAAACGTAATGTTTTTATCTATACTTCTTAATAATATAAAGAAGTAAAGTTTGTGTGTTTGTATATTTGTTAAATTGTAAGGGGTAATCTCGGGTTCTACTGAAACGATTTTAAAAATTCTTTCACCAATAGAAAGCCACATTATTGCTGAGTGTCATAGGCTACTTTTTATCCCTGTATTCCCACGGGAACGGGATCTACACGGGTGAAACCGCGGGACGTCCGCTAGTCCACCATGACTTCAAACGCCTGAACCGATTTTGATAGGTACTAACTCTCTAACTGGATGCAGGCGGATTTTTACATGGAACGACTGCTTTCTTGGCCTGCACACAGTGCACACTGCACAGCCCTGCAGTTAGTACTGGGTACAACGAGATATCTCTTAGTATGACTGGTTGTCAGACTTTCGGGCTCTGGCTGTTTCCGAGGAAATGAAAAAAAAAAACTTTTTGTATCGTATTGTTAATCGAGCCGAGTCAGTCACATCTTCCGAACCTCTGTCTTAGGCGCTTGGTTCAGGAGGATTGATGTCTACCAAGATAAGAGTAATTGGATCTCTTCTCGAATCAAGTAAAACAGTATTTTATACTTTTTCCTCCCAATGACAATATCTTTGCCACCCCCCAAAATCTTTAAAAAATTTCGCGCTCGCTTCGCTCGCGCCTCCATCCTGCTCTTCCACCATTCTGTCTCGCTTGAGACGCTCATCTACTTCAATTCTCATTTCTGATTCTAAGTCGTCCATCCACCGAAAATTGTTCAACGCTTTATCCCTCTGGATAAGGGTTATCGCAGTTCGAAGAATCAAATCGTAGCTAAGAGCTTCAATGGTTGTAGAACGTCTAACCAGACTGGCACTTCTCAACACTAAAAAACGTATTATTTACCCATTGAAGTAGGTAGATGAAGTGGTAACGCGTTTCGGAAGAAGACGTAAAAGAAAAAAAATATTTTGTTATTTAAATATAGGTATTCTAAGTACCTACGTACGTACTCGTACATAAATTAATAAAACACCTATTTTTTACTTGTATCCATGATTATAAAAAAAAAGGTAGCACTCCGGGAGTGCCGGCAGAAGTGAAAACTTCAATATTAACTTTCAAACTCGCGTCAGGGTCACGTGATGCTGATCGAAAAAGCGTAAGATTTTTCGATCAGCATCACGTGACCCGTTTTTACCCATACAAAAAAAAGTGCTCAGCGCCGCTAAAGAAGTTTTCACTTCAAAATAAAATTATAACTTCTTGTGACTTGACCACGACTCTGTGACCCCCCCCCCCTGGCACCACAGCTGGATCCGCCCTTGGTGCTACTTGTGTAAAAAAATGATAATGTTTATGTGCCTTTTAGTAGTATTAAATAGCAATTATCAAGATGGTTAATAACTTGATAAAATTGATAATTTCTTGTCTATCATAATGGGTAACTCTCATACAAACCCCTACTCCCCATTTACCATTATTGCACCTGATGCATACCATTTTATTATTCTCTGACACTTGTATGTATGTGAGAGTCCATTTAATAACTTTGACTGGGTAAAGTAATAAAAATCGAAAAAACAATAACTAAAAACAGAATCATTTATTGACTATCTCTAAAATAATTTACCGGTTCCGGCCTTAACGTTAAGCGTGCGTTTAAAAATACTTCATAATTATTCATATCTACAAATAAACTTGAAATAGACAATTATAAAATTACAATATTTACAAAAACGATATGAGATAAATGTTAACACTTAGGTCCATTGAGTAGTTGTATAAACAGTCTTCTGCAAGTCTTTGATCACTTCACACTAAAAAATGTTTGTTTCATAACATCCCACTTTATTTCCCGCATTCATTCATCCTGTAGTTCTTCTTCTTCTCGGCAATATCTTTAGTGTGAAATTAATTTCTGCTGTACAACTGAATATGCGGCTTTTCATTGAGCCTCTTCATCCTAGCAAAGCGCTTAAAATTAAGATGTTAATTATGTTGAGCGATGGAAACGACTGTCAGACTGGCACGCAGCGCAGCAACCGGAAGGCAGCGTGTTACATCACCTCGCAACAACCGGAAGGCAGCGTGTTACATCACCTCGCAACAACACGATAATAAACTAGGACGCTTATTAAAAATGATATGTTACATGCTCGAAACAGCTGCAAAACTGGACTTGCAATCTAACACTGACTGATCGCTGCCAATATAAGAAAGTGGGTATTGACTTAAGAATTCAATTGCTTTAGAGCTTGAATCGAACGCCAACTCTCGAATGATGAAGTCCACAGGAACACTTTGTCTGTAGCTGCGCATATAAAGTAAAAGTTAATAAAACACGACCAGCACTGCTGGTAACATAGTATATAACCAGTATATACTATACAACTTATAGTACAAGATCATGAATGCCAAACTTTTAGTGTGCCTAGTTCTACCGGGTGTAAGGGATGGTGGAATAAAGAAAAAAGATCCAATCGCAAGATTCCCGAATCAACTATAGATAAGTTCTTGTTACATACTGTGTACTCGCAATATAGTAACGATGGTGAACTATGGTCACCTCTACTGTTTCTATCATAATTTTGGTAGCTACAGCCCTAAACTAAAGTACTCAAATAATAGTACTATATAGGTATATGAGCTGAGCACCTGAGCCTTGATTTATACAGATCGAAGCGTTCTCATTTGTTTGTAATGCGTTCATCTTCGGTCTTAATTGTGAACATCAGCTAAGTAGGTATACCGAACTCGAAGTCAACCGCAAACTTATTTAAATAGCAATATTTTTTGTTTTGAGAATCTACTTAAGCAGGAATCATCATCGAAGCTCCCATATGATGATACAATCATACCGTGTCGGAGTAGCAACAGGGCAGACACAGACAAAGCCAGGTCGCACTGCGTAAACTATGATTTACTCTTACGTTTGTGACTCTCGCTACTTAATTTTTATGGATAAAACAGAGGTTGTTAATTTTGGTGTATTTTGGCACACCATACCTTACACCCAGTTACAACTCGAATGTTATTATTGCCAACTGCAGGGCAAAGGCCTCGCCTGCGGTGGCACCCGCAACGGTGGAGTGACCATGACACGCGTAGAAAGTGGCGGTATAATGGCGTTCTCTCACCGGGAGACTTGGCCTGTAATGTAACAGTTCAGATTCACTTCTGTACAAAAATTCGTCATGGATTGTTACGTTACAGGCGAATGCTCCTGGTGCGGGAGCACCATAAGAGACATCGACAAAATGCAAACTGTTACCATGAATCCATTCGTGTAATGAATTTGGTTTTGGTCATAGGGTGTTTACATTATTATGTATCCAGCCTGTGCAGGAGAATGTGGTAAAATGAATTGTATACTATGTTTTGTAGCTTTACAGGCAATCCACAACAAATTATACAATAATGGCTGTAGAACTTGTAGACAATAAAATGGTTCCTTGTCCGTGTTTACTTCTGTTTGATGCTGCCTGTACCAGCATACATTTTGACCAAGTAGATATTTTATATAAAGTTTTTTTATATATCCGATGGTTAATTACTACGAACGATGGGTGGTTTAGAATCAAACATTCATAGTAACAGTTTGCGAAACAATGCCCCTTACGTCATGCACACGAAATGTAGGTATAGGAATAAAGTATAAGCCAATGTGAAAAATGAGATCGAGATTGCTTCCTAGTTTGATACGAACGCGACGAAGCGATTTTATCGTACTAACCATCATCAGGTAGTATAGCACCATTGGAAAAAATATATTTAAAATTGTGTAACTTGCTTGCTATTCTTCTTCTTAGCGTGTCTTACCTTGTTGCTAAGTATGCATACGTTATCATTATTAAAAGTTTATCCCAAATTATGAAACTGTGTAAAAGGTCTCAATAAATAAAATACTAGTAGGTACTTCGTGATTTTTCGAATTAAGTTTCTCGAGCTGCGTATTATGATGTTGTCCCTAATTATTTGGTAGATTTTTACAACCCCTTTTTTCTATTTAGGCAACACTATTACGTGCACACATGTTTTTGAAACACGCCTTAAATCGAACTTGTGGGAATGCATAATACCTTAAAACGTAGCACTAGAACAAAATTTGTATGTAAGATGATAAAAAATAAAGGACGTACGACTTTGTGATGTATTTCAGGTACTGCTTGCGTTCTCGATCAACAAACCAATCCATGAGATATCCTGCCATCAAAGGAGCTGTTTTATATAATATGAAAAATTTATGCAGATTGCCTGTGGCCCAAGCACATCTTGTTTGGAGTGCATGTTTGATGCACTCGTTTTGTCTATCTTCTTTTGAAAGAAACTGAAATATTGTGGTTAAATCTGAAAAAATAAACCAGAATAAAATAAATGCTAATACTGATAAAAAAAACTTGTTTTAGTTTTGACATTGCAAACCTGGCGCCTTCGCCATTGCTGAATTAATTTAAAATTTAGTGGCCAAATATTAGACTGAGAGACAACAATGTAAATGAACAAACTATATCTATATAATATATAAAAGGAGAACTGACTGACTGACATATCAACGTACAGCGGAAACTACTGGGGCTAGGAATGTGAAGTTTTGCACACGGCTTCCTATTATAATGTAGGGGAGCACTAAGAAGGGTTTTTTGGAAATTCAACCCCTAAGGGAGTTAAATAGGGGATGAAAGTTTGTATGGAAAATCGTCATTTTTGTAGTTAAACCGACATCCACGCGGGCGATGCCGTGGGCAAAAGCTAGTTATGTATAAACGGTGCGTGAGTAATTTAAGCCTTTACAATAAGAAGTCACTTTCAAGTACCCTTTTTGAAAAGCCTTAATTGCACAACTTAATTTTTATTTTATCAGACAAAAAAAAAATAGGTTAACTCTAGTAAGGGAGAAATGACTACAACATACCTAATGTATTTTTGGTGAAAATATAATACAGTATCCTATAAGCGGTAAATTCCGGCGCATTGGATTTGCATTCAGGTAATTCACTGTACAGCATTTTAAGCTGTGTCTGGCATTGATTGAACTCTTCATGATCACCTTTCTCTAAAGCAATTCGCGCATGCGTCTCATAAACTTCAACTGTGAAACTGTCTCGTATTCCTTGTACCTGGAAAAAAGATGAGTGTTATAGCGATGTATCATATGTCAGTGTTACAGGAACTTTATACAGAACTAGCTGACCCGTGCCCACTTCGTTGGGCATAATTAGTCGAAAGTGTGCTAATTACGTTTCGAAAAATTCAATTTCGGGGACGTCCGCTGCGTAAGGAGCCGACCACGCGACTGAGCCGCGCGGGTCAGATGACCTCTCAGATTAGATGTAAAAGGCCACGCCCCTTTCTCCCGAAGCGAGCACGAACGCGAACCGAATTAAACCCGAAACCATCCCGCGCCCACAGCTGCTTTGGTTTTTTCTCCGATTCACTTTGCAAAACGGACTACCACGTAAAAGCCTTTTCATTTTTCGGTTTTTTATATATTTAACCTATGACACTCAGCAATAATGTGGCTTTCTATTGGTGAAAGAATTTTTAAAATCGGTTCAGTAGATCCCGAGATTACCCCTTACAATATAACAAATACACAAACTTTACCTCTTTATATTAAATTACTAACGAGCTGTTGCCCGCGACTTCGTTCGCGTGGAAATTTTAACGTGTATGTAAGTATCATGTATGTCTGTAACTGCCTCTGGATGTACTATGCCAAATCGAATGCCAAATGCCAATCGAAGCGATTATTCCCTTAAACTGACCTTGTCATAAAATCTGTTCCACACATAATTATATATGTCTTAACTATATTCTATCTCTCTACCAATTTTCGGCTCTAAAAAAGCCAAGGATTTCATATATACTTGCGGGGCCCTTAGTCAAGGTCGACACAAAAAAAAATGTTAGCTAATGTCTCCTACTCATAAACCCTAAACTTACATTTCAGGCCAGTAGTACAAAAATCAAACTTACATACAAACTCGCGAGAGGCTATAGACCTCCCTATGTCCCTAATCCTACCCTGTCGCAAAATCTGTTCTTAGCAAACTTCTACTCACCATAAACTACGTCGCCGCCGAAATTCAAGATAAATGCACAAAAAATTAAGGATTTTCAGACAAACTTGCGAGGGCCCATAGACCACCCTAATCCGGCCCTGTCGCAAAATTAATTCATAGCAGACGTCTACTGACTATAAACTTCGTCTCTGCCAAAAATCAAGTTTGTTGCACAAAAAATTAAGGATTTTCATAAAAACTTGCGAGGGCCCTTAGACCACCCTAATCCAGCCCTGTCGCAAAATTAATTCATAGCAGACTTCTACTGACTATAAACTACCTCTCTGTCAAAAATCAAGATTGTAGTACAAAAAATGGAAGGACTTTCAAACAAACTTGCGAGGGCCCTTAGACCACCCTAATCCGGCCCTGCCGCAAAATCCGTTCTTAGCGGACGTCTACTAACTATAAACTACCTCTCTGCCGAAAATCATATTTACACGTCCAGCGGTTTTCCAGATTTCGTGATGACTGACCTTTCGCTTTTATAGATATAGATAGATTACTAATTACTAGACTACTGGCCCGTGTTGAAAAAATTATGGGTCATGTGAACCACCAGGTGACCTATCTAGAACGATATAGGAGCATAAAATAATAAGATTCAGCACTATGCCGTCACTTGTAAGCTGTCCAACCGAGTGCAGGTGAGAATTCAAAAGTACAGGTAGACTGGGTACAATTTGGTCATATATTTTTGTACGGCATTCTTACCATCGATAGATCCATGAAAAATAATAAGAAAACGCGTAGTGCCGTAAAAAAATGTTGGGCCACAAAGTCGGAATTTTTATTTTTTTTCCCGACAATTTTCAGGGTAAATTTGGTCATTTGATTTTGTACGGCATCAGTTTCATACTATTTCAATACTGCTTCTAATCCATTATTCCGCAACGCCGTACAAAAATCATGCGACAAGGGGAAATAATCGAGGGTTGTAACCCCCTCTCTTTCCGTGGTCCAGGGGGTGTTTTGAAAAAGTACGGCTTCAGTTCCAAAATATTATCTAGCACTCAAAAGTACTATTAAAAATAATGCCGTCAGAAAAAAATTATTGTTCATTTGAAATGTATATCAATAATTATCTTAATTCCATCGTATCCTTGATTTTTATATACAAAAAAAAATAAATAAAAGATATAAACAAAAATAAAGATATGATACCCTACTCATCAGAATATAAACATAATAGATATGGCGTTCCGCAGGGAAGCGTTTTAGGCCCAATATTGTTTCTCATATACATTAACGATATTATTAAAATAACCAAACATAAATGTGTATTATTTGCAGACGATATATCTATCATAGTGACATCTGATAAAAAGGAAAATACCGTAGCAGATCATGAGTCCGACATTAACCATACAATAGATACTTTGCTGCATTGGCTTGACATGAACCATTTAAAAATAAATTTAGACAAATCCGTTTACATTCAATTTAACCAGTCGAATAATAATAAAAATAACATCAAACTTAATATAAATAAAATCAAAGAGGTAACACATACAAGATTTTTAGGCGTAGTAATAGATAAGGATATAAACTGGAAAGAACACAGATAATATAAGCACTAGAATTAATAAATTTGTATATGCTCTGAAGCAAGTGAAAAATGTAACCAACGTAAAAACTACCATTATGTCATACCACGCGTATGTAGAATCACTACTTCGCTATGGTCTAGTTATGTGGGGCAATAGCACCGATATGAATAGAGCATTTATCGCTCAAAAAAAGTGCATCAGAGCAATATGTGGACTTCAACCTGATGACTCATGTCGACCAATGTTCAAAAAACCTGGTTTGTTACCGTTGCCATCTTTGTACATCTATGAAATATGTATGTTCGTGGTGAGGAATAAGGAACTATTTAAGGCAGCAAACGATATAAATCCTCGCAACAGGCGAGATCCGTTTTTGTTAGTATTAAATGATTTGCCAAGACTTACAAAATATAATAAAAACTGCTTAGCAATGTGCGTACGTACGTATTTATAATAAGATACCAAGCCACTTCAAAATATTAAATTCCAGATTGTTAAAGATTAAATTGCACAAGTGGATAAATGAATGCAATTTCTATAGTTTACAAGAATTTATTGATAAACGATTTTGATGCATTGTAACATTTTGCTTTGTTAAACCCAAAAATTTGCGTGCTATGTTCTATCTTAGCTAAACATGTTTGAACTATTTTAATTTTATTTAACACCATTGTATACCATGTTTTATGCAAATAAATGATTTATGTTTATGTTTATGTTTTTAAAGCTGTAAAGTCATTTGATCCTGTACGGGAACTTTTTTTAACATGATATTGTAAAATACAATTCTTATATTGTATTGCCGTTCAAAAGAAACTGTTCTAAAAAAAGTTATAAAGAAATACAAAAACTGAAATTTTGCAAATTATTGCAAAAGTTTAAATATCATAGATTAATGTATTATAGCAGTTTTCTAAATTTTATCCCTTGTTTTAAATAATATTAACATAAATAAATTAGGAAAAAGTGATGCCGTACATTTTAATGCAGACCATATCTTTTAGGCTGATGAAAATGACGCTACCATTTTAAGGGTACTGATACAGGCCTAGGGTACTGATAAAGGCCATCTGATACAGTACGGCATTAACATAATTTTGAAGAAAACAATTGATAATATGATAAAATCACTATGACGTCTAACTGAACTGAAACGGTGTTTATATTATATCCAAGAATTGAAACTGTCAATCCCAGTATCAACAGTTTTGTATACTTTTTGGTTTAATATATACTTCAAACATTATTGATACATATATATAATTGATTTGTTTAATTCTAATGATGTGAATAAATAAAACAATCACTTTTTCGAAAAAAAAATATGTTTTTCTTTGGACCAACGAAAATGTACGGCATATGAAAAAATATTATATAGGCATAAAATACTTTCAAAATAAATTAATTTTATGTTGTGTCAAATCACCCCCTGGACCAGCGGAAAGAGAGGGGGTTACAACCCTCGATTATTTCCCCTTGTCGCATGATTTTTGTACGGCGTTGCGGAATAATGGATTAGAAGCAGTATTGAAATAGTATGAACCTGATGCCGTACAAAATCACAGGAACCCCCGAGGTGGCGGAAATTCGTCGGCGACGCATAGTTTTTTTTTTAAATGAATTTTTGAAAATTGTAATATTTATGGTCAAAATATCCATTTTTAACCGTCAATTTTTGAGGCCGGCAGGGTTGGAGGTGAAGGGGGTTTAGGGTGCTACCCCCATGTATCATCCCCACCCCACGGAACCTTAAGGTTATGAAATGGTTTTTTTTTAAACATTTATGATAAAAATTTGTCGTAATATCCATGGTTAATTAGGTTAGAATAGCGCCGTTTTTAGCGTTTTAGAATGAAATGGGTAAAAAAGAAAGGTTAACAGTAACTTTGCATCTTATGCCAGTCCAAACAGACGTGGTCGTCGGAGCCCCGCTTTGCGGGGCACCTACTTCTGGGTGGTTTACCAAGAAATAACAACGAAGGGGATAGCGGGGTCTATTCGCTGGCTTCGCTCGCTCATTCGACCCCGCCATCCCCTTCTAACCTAACCTACGAGTCGGGGTGCCCAAAGTCCTTTCTGTCTTATCTCCGGCACTGCGGGAATAGCAGCCCCTTCGCCTTTGCGTTACAAAGTCACAGGCGATCACGCTCCCCTCCGCACCATCGGCTTGTTGGTCGCCACCTCCGGCGGCGACCACTCTCGCTACGGGATACGTGATGCCTGCGCCTTTGTCACGGCAGGCGGGGGATGCCATCCCTCCGTGCCTCCGGGCTATAAAAAACACTCTCGGGGTAGGGCAGACCAAGACCACAGAGCGTCGGGGTTGACAAAGTCGATTCTGAATTCAGGTTTGTTTTATGGCCACATTTACGGACAAATTCTATAGTGTCAGGTTAAGTTAGCAAATCTGAATGGGGAAAAAACATAAAACGGCCGCTTTTTAGTTTTTTTTTACTATTGATGTTGCTTTTCTCACTGAACATTCCACACATTCGTTATACTGTGGCAAAATAGGCTGTGGTTTGATGAAATGTCATAAAATGTCGTCTTTTCAATACAATTAATATGTCCGAAACTATTCGTTTCCGACGGACGAAACTTCGCAAATCGTGTTCTTATATTAGTAGGAACTTACAATAAAAATTACAACATCCTAGGTCCATGCAGGAATTTTAGTGACTACCCAAAATACTTACTGTTAAATCTTGCCTGATTGATTTCAATTGATCACAAGCATATCTGTAATCTTGTTTGTCTATCCATCTCTCTTTGACATTCTTGAGGGAATTTCTTAGAACTGGCACAGGCCGAACCTCACATGGCTCTGGTGCTTTAGTAAGCCGTAGGAATGACTTTTCTATGTCTGAGCATGTCCCAACTATGTGCATATTATTGACTTCATAATCTCCTTCACAGTCCTGGATGATGGACTTTCTTGCTGTAGGTTCCTGTTTTTTGATTCCACCCTGCAAAGAGCTTGCTATGGAAGGAACATTACTTACAATATTACCAAATCTCTCAGCTCGTTTGAGCATTTTCTCAGCATTACCCTGAAAATCTTCAACAACAAATTGGTCAAAAGAAGGTTTCTTTTTGTTTGTATTTTTCTGATATACTTTCTTCTGGTCTAAAGATAGTCTATCTTTAACTTTCTGACGTCCCTTGCCCTTGGTATTCTTTTTTTCTTCAACCTCATCACCAGAATTAGAAGAAGCGCTGAAATTAAAACCAAAGTGTTAAAGTTGTCAGCCATCCAAATACTATGAAATATGAGATGCGGAATTTGAAATGTTTTTTTTTAAATTATATTATGTAGGGTATTATGTTGGGTTTAATCATTTCATTAATGTAAAATTTTAATTTATAATGTGTTTATTGATGACTCATAATTATTTTTTTAATGTGCCTAATATTTTTAATAATTTGATTTCACATGTACGTATGGACAATGTTTCTGAAATAAATGGATTTATTATTATTATTATTAAAATAAACATACCTCAGCCTTTTTCTAGGAGGGCTCCTAGACCTAGATCTGCTCCTAGAGGCCGGGCGTCTTCTGCGTTGTGGGGAGTTCTTATGACCATTAAAACCTCGAGCACCTAACAGACCCCTGTTTTTAGGTATATCCTGAGCATTTTCTAACTTTTGATACAAACTTAAAGTACCACGAACAGGTTTAACTGCTAAATTATTGCGTTCACTATGAACACTTGGAATTGGTTCCTCATCCCAATTTCTGGTCCACATTTCATCTTTATTAGCAGCAGCTGTTATTCTCCCTTTCAAACAGATATCAATTTGATCACGATCAAAACCAGATTTACATTTTTCATAGCATCTTTTGATATATCTCTCCAAGCTTTTAGGCCATGTGCCTATTGTTGTGAATTTGAAAATATTTGAAGAATTATTATTTTTAATACTTTCTTCATCTCCTACATTTTCAATGTTGCTCAAATTGAGCTGTTCTGGTTCTGGTGGTTGAGGTATATCTTCTGTGGCCAATGGAGGAGGCAATGGCACATCAAGAGGCGGGGGTGGTGGCTTTGGAATGTCTGGGGGGGGAAGCGGTGGCAGTGGAGGAGGATGATCTGGTAGTGGAGGTTGAACATCATTTGGGCTTTCTGTCCTATCTTCATTAAACCTGTTGTTAGGCTTCTTGCGTTTCTTTTTATTAGGGCCATTGTTGTTTGAAAAGAGTGGATTTTCATTAAGAGGTATGGGTGCAGGTTTTCTTATGTTATTGAGATTAAATCGGATAGGTGGTTGGTTAAAAAAGGGACGATTAGGGTCATGGGGAGATATTCCAAGCAAGGGAGTGTTTGGCGGCGGCTTCATGAAGTGAGGAGGATTAAAATCCATCTTCTGGTCCTTGTTTTGATGAAATTGATTAGGATTATTCGGAAACCCTCCGTTATTGCTGGGCATTTGGTTGAAATACCCGTTATAGTACGGTGGATACATACCCCCGTGATATCCATTGTATTGTTGGTACATGTTGTAGAGCCAGGGATTATGGTTGGGTGGCAGACCACTTACAGTTTGTATCGGAGGTTCTTTTGAGCTATTGTCAGCCATGATGAATAAAAATAGCGTAAATTATTCACTTTAGTTGAGGTTCACACATGGAAAAATAAATATTTTTATCTGATGGACCTTAAACAAAATGGCGACGACATTAAGTTACCCCTAGTCCCCTAGCACTGGTTCAAACGGCTGTATTATCCCGTCAAAATCCGTATTTTTACACAATTTTACTCTTGTGTATTCAGCGACTACGATCAGCAGTGAACGAAATTATCAATCGATAGAAGACGTGATGGATGTAACGACTCAAAACAAGCACAGAGCCACAGACAGTGCACAGTTGCACACACACAGAAGAACAAGAAGTGAAGTGCGATTTCCGAAACTGCGAAATTCACTATAGATCATAGATGATTTTTTTTATGGCAACTCCTCGAATATAAAGCCGCGTCTCCACTACGTGGTAAGGATGCCACTTACAGCTTGGAAAAAAGTCTAGAAACGGAACTAATTTTTTTGTTTGCTGGCAACAATTAAAAACTTATGACGTTTGGTGTAAACAAAGTTCGAAAGTTTATTAAATTTATAATTGTGCCCTAAAAACGTGATTAAAGCAACGTAGAGTAATACAAAATGAATAAAACCATCCGAAGTGCTGGCAGAGCGATAATTTATAAGGTATAAAGGCGATGTTTGGCAGAAAAGAAGGCCAAAACCATTCTCTCCGATCTCAACGATGTTTACCTAAGAACCGCTGAAATGACAGGTATGTAACTGTTTGTTTTATTGTTTTTAGATGAATTAAGTGTTAATTTATGAACCCTATTCTGTTTTGACTTGCTTGCATACGAAATAAGTGGAATTTTGAACAATAATCATCGAGCATATAGGTTATGTTTACATTTTGTCTGACATTACCTTGGTATAGCGTGTCAGATTAATGTTGATACTTGAGTGGCGTACTGTGCACTATGTGAATTTAAATTCGATTTCTACATAACTTTATTGTTGAATGTGATTTCAAGGTGATAACTGTTTGTTATATCATTAGAATTACAAATGTACCAAAAATGTATTATTTTTAATTTGTTCTTTATTAACAACATAAATTAATATTTCATATGAATCACATAATAGAAGCAAAATGCATTTTTTTATGTAAGTATATTTATTTATTCACTTTAGGTAAATCAGTAAGCACCATAAGAAGAGTCGTCCTGGAAGGAGATCGAAACAAAGGCGTATTTTCTACACCCGGAAAACATAGAAAAGGTCGTCCCAAAAAAGAGTTAGAAGATTTATTAGAATAAATTACAATAATTATTTCTACGCCTTTTTTTAATCCCAGAAAATTTAAAAAACAGTGCTACTAACATATATTTATTTTTAGGTAGTTACATGAGGAGAATAAATTCTGGTTCAATAAATAAATTTTAAGTATAAAAAAAATAGTAATAAAAGTATCAAGACGATAGGTTGGTACGCGCGGTGTGGTTGGTTGCCATATGAACAGCACAGTGGCGCCCCCCGGATTTTCTACTCTTTTTTGCCAAGCTGTAACTACTTAAGGTTGCAATACTCCAAAACCGGTTAAAATACTTTTTGTCGACGTGATATCGTCTTATAAATCGATGAACACTGGCTGCACGCATTTAATAGCATGACTCATTGTCACGTTCCGCCTGAGACAAAAGTGCAAGTGCGAAACAAGCAATAGAGAGGCACGATCGGCCTAGTTTTCAGATGTTATCACGTAAAACTATCGTCCGTAAACCGACTTCATAGACAACCATTTTTAGGTAGTGCCACGTGCGGTTTAACTATATTATCTAAAGGTCTAATCAATTGGATTATCCTGTGGTGACCTAACATTAATTTTAGGGTGCGTTCCGAGTTACGCTGTGATCGATTTGAGCGTCCATAAACCCGTTCCGAATTACTGTGAGCGCGATATCAATGTCCCTTGAATCGTCATAGATGACGAACTGCCCGCCGGACACACCACCCATCCGGTCGGAGGATCCTCCCTTTTCAACGGGGGATGAGGAGCTTTACACCCTGTTCCTCATACCAGTCAAAACAAAATAATTTTTAGTTTTTTTGCACTTCTTTAGTATCGTGTGTGTCCTCCTCTTTTTTGAACACATTCTTGAGGCCTGGGGGTCTACTCCGAACGTGTTAAATACGAACTATCGGCCGAACGTTCGCATGTTTCTTACTACGAAATTAATTCTATATCGTTCGGTCGGTTCGTTCAGACTGGGTTCCGACCGAACATCATTTTGACATTTGTTGTATCGTAAACCCTACCACGAAAGTTATTGTATCGACCGAACATTTGAGTTTGACAAGCCTGTCATCGTCCATTTTATGTCAAAACTCACGACAACAAATTCGCTGCTTTTTGAGTATCGTAAGTATCGGATGTATTGATTTATTTTACGATTAACTTGTGTTTTATGTCTGTTGAAAGTGATAAAGTGAATGTGAATTATTTACAATTGTAGACAAATGGCAGTACGAATGTTTTTGGTTGAAGAGGCTCTCGAAGAAGAGCGTTTGGAGCGCAGAAGGAATCGCAGACGACTTCGTGACTCCTTCAACATTAATAAAGTGCCCGACCTTGAGTTTGTATCTAATTATAGACTCAGTCGAGCACTTTTCGAAGAACTCTGCCAGGATATAGTGCCCCTGTTGTGTGTGCCAGTTTAATGAACAGCTTTCAAGCCGTTTATTGGGGTAATTCAAATTCAAATTCAAATATTTTATTTCGGAATGAATTCCCTATTTTGTTAGTAATTATAAAATAACTTAGCCTAATGTTAGTATTAAATTAAATTTACAACAATTAACAACACTGCCCACCAAGTTTATGTGGATAAGTGTGTCTGAACACTTATCCACTTACGTAAAAGAGGTGAGTCCCATCTGTCTGAAAACACATTCAGGATGCCACTGGAGGAGGAGCGCAAGCGCGCCATCAGAAGCGCATCGCTTGCGCATGATCGCGGCGTAATAATGGTACACTTACCAAGCAAGTGTAGTATAAAAATATATATATAATTAAACCTATAATTAAGAAAGTAGATAAAGAATTGATGGAACATTATAGACCCATCTCACTCATACCAGTCATCTCAAAGGTATTCGAAAAGTACATTTACAAACAGTTAGCTAATTTCATTGAAAAGAATAACATAGGTATTATGTGAAGAACAAAAAGGATTTAGGGAGCATAGAACCATCGATATGGCAAATTATGACTTTTTGTTTCCGGTTATTAGAAATGTGGATAAACGATTTCCCATATAGAGTAAGATCCCAGGGCCGCCAGACGTCACGTATTTTCTGACGAAGGAAGGCGCCCCCTGGTGAGTTGTCACCGTAACACCTATCTAAGAACATGCACCAAACAAACCCGGACCCATAATTGAAAACTGAATCAAAATCGGACTTGTAGTTTTGGAGAAAAATGGCAACTTTGATTTGCACAAAAAATGTTTGCTGCAGCGCCCCCTGGTGAGTTGTCACCGTAACACCTATCTAAGAACATGCACCAATTAAACCCGAACCCATAACTGAAAACTGAATCAAAATCGGACTTGTAGTTTTGGAGAAAAATGGCAACTTTGATTTTCACAAAAAATGTTTGCTGCAGCGCCCCCTGGTGAGTTGTCACCGTAACACCTATCTAAGAACATGCACCAAACAAACCCGAACCCATAACTGAAAACTGCATCAAAATCGGACTAGTAGTTTTGGAGAAAAATGGCAACTTTGATTTGCACAAAAAATGTTTGCTGCAGCGCCCCCTGGTGAGTTATCACCGTAACACTTATCTAAGAACATGCACCAATCAAACCCGAACACATAATTGAAAACTGAATCAAAATCGGACTTGTAGTTTTGGAGAAAAATGGCAACTTTGATTTGCACAAAAAATGTTTGCTGCTGCGCCCCCTGGTGAGTTGTCACCGTAACACCTATCTAAGAACATGCACCAATCAAACCCGAACCCATAACTGAAAACTGAATCAAAATCGGACTTGTAGTTTTGGAGAAAAATGGCAACTTTGATTTGCACAAAAAATGTTTGCTGCTGCGCCCCCTGGTGAGTTGTCACCGTAACACCTATCTAAGAACATGCACCAATTAAACCCGAACCCATAACTGAAAACTGAATCAAAATCGGACTTGTAGTTTTGGAGAAAAATGGCAACTTTGATTTTCACAAAAAATGTTTGCTGCAGCGCCCCCTGGTGAGTTGTCACCGTAACACCTATCTAAGAACATGCACCAATCAAACCCGAACCCATAACTGAAAACTGCATCAAAATCGGACTAGTAGTTTTGGAGAAAAATGCCAACATGTATTTGCACAAACACACAAACAAACAAACAACCTCTCACCCCAAACGCATATACCGTCTCCGTTCCGTCGTGGGTAAAAAGGCATTATATAAATACTTATACATTTTGTCTTTTATGTTGTAATGAAAAGGGGATAGAACCGATGTGGCATATCAACCTGTCCGCCATTTTGATTTTTTTTCGAAATCGCGGCCCACGATGAAAGTGGTATGTATGGATAGAGGACATACAGACGAACAAAAAATGTCTAGTAATACGGTACCTAAAGTGTCACGTTACCGAGATATTTGAAGGTAAAGATCGACAAATGAGTACAACGGCAATCTATAAATATTAAAAAAAATAGCCATAATACGTGTATAGGCGTTAAATTGTATTCAAATAATCGTTCCCAGGTTGATTATTATTTACGCACGAGAAAATCGCTTCGTATCGCAATGAAACGCTATGTTATGTCAAAGAATAGTTTTCTATTACTCCTAGTAGTATGTAATGTACCTACTCTCTTTCAATAACCAGTAATAATAATAATCAACGCCTATAGACACGTAAAAAGTCAATTTTTTATGTGCTCATTGTATTCGTATGTCCATCTTTACCTTCAAATATCTCGGTAACGTGACACTTTGGGTACCGTGTTACTGGACATTTTTTATTCGTCTTTATGTCCTCTATCCATACATACCACTTTCATCGTGGGCCGCGATTTCGAAAAAAAATCAAAATGGCGGAGGGTCGATATGCCAGCTCCCATACAAAAAAGTTCAAACCCCTTTAATAACAAGCTTCATTGCCAAAAGTAAAATAATAAATAAATTATACCAAATGATAAAGTGTAGAATGATAATTAATTTGCTTACGAGGTTAAGTTACTTTCTCTTGAATTAAAAAACCTAAGAAATGAATGGATTTTGATTTTATTAACCTACTATTATCTTCCAATTGTTTTTTTTTCTGATATGCATATTCGCAAAACATTCGCAGATATTCTGCGAATGCGAATATGCGAATACGAATATTCGTTGCATCACTACTACTTACATCTTCTTCGACGTGACCGTACTTTGTTGCCGTTTGCCCTAAATATTGGGACAGCGATATATTATCATACGGTATAAAACCGTTCTTAGAACAATGTTTAATAAAAAAATGCTTAGGGAAGTAATAATGTCATCAGAATAAACTTGTTACTTATCACAGATAATTTATGTGCAATACTTTACAAACTAATTAATATAAAAACATCAGTGGGGTTACCATGACGTCTTAAAGCAGTTTTAGCACTTATTCCTGTGTGGGAAAGCGACAGCGCTAAACTGGGTGTCTAGCGTCATCTCTTTTCCACACTAATTAAAAAAAAACAATACTGCTTTAAGAAGTTATGGTGGGCCACCTGATATACCTACCTACAACATACTGGCCAGTGGCGGAGCGTGAGTTTCATCCACCTTTTGTGAAACGAACACTTAGGGCTCGTTAACGGAGACGCGGGGCGTTGCGCGGGGCGTTGCGCGGCGCGTGCAGAAGGCTCGTCGCGTGTTTTTTTATAATTTACTGAGAGACGGGTCCACCGCAACAAACGCTGCATTTTAAACTGACGAGCGAAAAATCACTTCTCGTAAAATCGACGTTTTAAATCGTTAACTTTGTCATACATCGCCATGTGTTTGAATTAAAAACGCAGCACGCGCCGCGCGACGCCCCGCCTTTACGTAAACATGCTCTTACGGTCAGACTTATATTCAAACATTCTAAGTAGGTACTCTACCCTACTGGCACACTCACCACCAGATGTCGCACTGTCTCTACTGAAATTTGTTCCCAGCTTGACTTGAGCACGTTAATGAGCTGTCGTTCATTATGTACGGGTTGATTTGTGTCCCGGACACTTCTTTTTAACAAATCCCACATGAGTTCGATCGGGTTAAGGTCCGGACTGTTGGCAAGACACGTATACCGGCGTCGTCCAGGGCTTCCCTAGTGACTCTAGCTGTATGAGCGCGGGCATTGTCGTGCATTAACGTGAATCTTGCACCAATTCTTTGTGCAAATGGCACCACACGAGGTCTTATGATCTCCTCAATGTATCGCACAGCCGTTACCGTGCCTCCGCTGAGTATTGCGAGCTCGGTTCGACCTGATAGAGAGATTCCTCCCCATACCATGACATTGGGACCCCCAAATCTGTCACTTTCATGGATACAAGCATCTGAAAATCGCTCACCTTCTCGTCTCCATACTCTAATGCGACGATCATCACTAAAAAATTTCACTTTACACTCATCAGTGAACAATACTGTGCTCCATTCACTTATGTCCCAGTCCAGCAGGGCTATTGTGTATCTTTTAATGACATTGACAGTGGATAACTTATAATGTCTATCAAATAACTGTCAAATGGTGAGTTTTTAAGAAAAAAATGTACCAAACCATAACCAATTTACAGTTAATCTATGGACATTTCTGATAGCCACTGACGTTAAAAAGATACGCAATAGGGGGGCAGGTGTAGCCTTCGAATGATAATCGGTTTGCACAGTGTGCACTAGTCAATGGAATCAACACTACGCGTCTCCTAGAAAACTGCTGGTCTTCATGTAACCGATTTCTTATCGTTTGGTCACTCAAGCGGGTACCGGTCGCCTGGCGCAAGCGATTTTGTAAGGTGCGGGCGGTGACGACGCGCTCTCTTCGCGTAGTCAATCGTATGTAGCGGTCTTCCTGTGAGGTGGTTGCTCGATTCCTGCCAGATCCCCGTCTTCTGGTGACACTCCCAGTCTCTTGAAATCGATTCCACGCATTTTGGATCGCTCGCCTTGAAAAGCCAAGCTGTAAAGCTACAGAACGCTGCGAATGTCCCTCTTGGATCAATGTGATGGCTCTAGTTGCGGTTTGCAGGTCCAAATGTCTTCGAATCCTCGGCATAGTGCTTTCAGAATGTTGATCCACGTTCTAACTTAGCAAATGTAAGACTGTTCACAAAAGAATCCAGAATTTCAATGACTTAAGATTTCGTCTTAGAATAGGGTAAATTCAAGAGGCTACAAAAAAAATTTTCAAAGTACAGCTTGGTAAAAAAGTCTAGAAACGGAACTAATTTATTTGTTTGCTGGCAACAATTAAAAACTTATGACGTTTGGTGTAAACAAAGTTCGAAAGTTTATTAAATTTATAATTGTGCCCTAAAAACGTGATTAAAGCAACGTAGAGTAATACAAAATGAATAAAACCATCCGAAGTGCTGGCAGAGCGATAATTTATAAGGTATATAGGCGATGTTTGGCAGAAAAAGAGGCCAAAACCATTCTCTCCGATCTCAACGATGTTTACATAAGAACCGCTGAAATGACAGGTATGTAACTGTTTGTTTTATTGTTTTTAGATTAATTAAGTGTTAATTTATGAACCCCATTCTGTTTTGACTTGCTTGCATACGAAATAAGTGGAATTTTGAACAATAATTATCGAGCACATAGGTTATGTTTACATTTTGTCTGACATTACCTTGGTATAGCGTGTCAGATTAATGTTGATACTTGAGTGGCGTACTGTGCACTATGTGAATTTAAATTCGATTTCTACATAACTTTATTGTTGAATGTGATTTCAAGGTGATAACTGTTTGTTATATCATTAGAATTACAAATGTACCAAAAATGTATTATTTTTAATTTGTTATTTATTAAAGCAAAATGCATTTTTTAATGTAGAACATGACAGGTATCCAGAGAGCACACGTACGACGAACCACAGATTAACAAATATTTTTTGATGGAAGTGTTCCATCTTTAAAAATTGTGATACAGCGAGTAGTGCAGAGTACAGACTATTTATTTATTCACTTTAGGTACAGCCTGTCTATAAAGTCATGAAAATAAATGAGGGCGCTGCGGTCGTGAAGACTCGTGCACATAGCAACCCTGTATAGTGTGACTAAAATGGTTTTGATACTAGCACATTATTTTGTACTAGAAGCAAACCTGGTTTTAATTAAAATCTGTTATCTTATTTAAAAAAAATACAGAAACCATAAACAAAGATGCGACCTTCATTATAAATGATAATACCAGCCTATTACTGTCCCACTGCTGGGCAAAGGCCTCTTCTCAACAGAGACGGCACGAGCACTAATCACCACGCATGCTCAAGACGGGTTGGCGATTTCAGACTTATAATAATTATAAGTCCAGATTTCCTCACGATGTTTTCCTTCCGACCTTCATTGAAATAAAAATGATTAAATAAAAGAAAAATGTTCGTACATATTTTTTATTAATGTTATATTTTAACTTTTGTACCACTGTATGCCCATTTTCTCTTGCCCGTTTTGCTGCAATATGTTGTTCGATTAGAGCCTTTCTGTTATTTTGATCTTCTTGTAAGAAAATCCAACGCCTCACTGTACTCTCAGATTTTCCTGAAAGAAAGATTTAAAAAAAGATGTAACAGAAAATTCATAGCACTGTTTTTATTTCAAACATGTTAAAACTTATTCATATTTAAAATCACCGGTAAATTTGATTACCCAAAAGTATCAAAAGTTAACGTCGCACTACAATATGAGCTACTTACATTTGCAATCTAACCTATAAATGCGCAATGTAAACAATGCTTATTTTAGTCTTAAAATCGTATATTTAGTAAATTTGTGACTTCTGGTAGATAAAAAACAAACAATAACACGATTACATACCTTTTAAAGCTGCTGTTCGAGTATAAATATCATCCAAATTTGATAAAATTTGGTCAGCTTGGTGTTCTAACAAACATCGCTGATATACTTTGAAATAATTTCCCGAGCTCCACTCCTATTTGTTTTCCTCATATTTAACACGTTTTCTCGAAGTTTTGTCGACGTAGATTTGAAAAACATTAAAAAATGCAAAAGATATCAAGATAAATAACAAGTTGATGACAGCCGATGACATTTGATGTACCATGATTTAGTGTTGCCTTACTTTTGAATAATGTTAGTTCCTCAAACATTAATTTCATGACTTTATAGACAAGCTGTAAATCAGTAAGCACCATAAGAAGAGTCGTCCTGGAAGGAGATCGAAACAAAGGCGTATTTTCTACACCCGGAAAACATAGAAAAGGTCGTCCCAAAAAAAGAGTTGGAAGATTTATTAGAATAAATAACAATAATTATTTCTACGCCTTTTTTTAATCCCAGAAAATTTAAAAACAGTGCTACTAACATATATTTATTTTTAGGTAGTTACATGAGGAGAATAAATTCTAGTTCAATAAATAAATTTTAAGTATAAAAAAATAGTAATAAAAGTATCAAGACGATAGGTTGTTACGCGATACGGTTACAACGGGTTGCCATATGAACAGCACAGTGGCGCCCCCCGGATTTTCTACTCTTTTTTGCCAAGCTGTACGCACTTCAAAAATTATGCAAGTGGTATCCTCACATTATGTTTGTTAACACTTCAGGAAATACCACACAAAAGATATGTCATTTAAGAACGCTTTAAAATAATTAAATCAGTCCAGATGTTAAAATTCACAAGTGGCCCTTATTTTGTTTTGAGTAGTATATATACCTTTTTAATACAATGAAGTTTTTTTTACATTTTAAACAAGGACAATAAAGTCTTCGAAACTACCAGCAGGGCTATTGGCTATCTTTTCAAAAGTCAGTGGATAACAAGCACCAGTTGTCCACAGAACTTTATTGTTAACTGCTAATGTCATAAAATTGGTATTGCATAACTCATTGTGTGGGTATCACGTGACAGTGATTATAGGGTGAATAACATCCCAGCAATTGACACCTCTATTTTTTATCGACTATTATACGGCTAAGTTAAGCAGGTACTGCTTGAACGTTACAATACTTGATTGAGTATATATTTTATAAATAGCCTCTTTATGGCACCTGACATGTCAAATGGTTATTGTCAAAGAGATTTAAAAGTAATATTTGAATGTCATTTTTTATTGTCAGCCAGTAAGAAATTGCTGTTGTACGGAACTTGTACGTAGTACTAATTACTTTCATGTTTTGCATGGAAGAAGTAAAGACAAAAGGAAAATAAAATAAAATATTTCGCTCAAGATTAGGTACTAATTAAGTTTTAAAACACGGAACAGAAAGAACAGGTGGAAGTGCAAAGTAGGCGTAGCACGGCTGTCATAGCTCTGCACTGTAGTGCAAACTCTCAGATTTTTGACTTAGTCGTGTTTTGACATCGCTTCGAGTCGCTAGTCTCCCGACAATTTAATTTTTGCATTAATATGCCGTATTGTCACTTAATCTGCGATTTTGGAGCGTAAAAATGACTGTAGAAAAAAAAAATTAAAAACGGAGGTGATTCCTATCATCGGTAGATACGATTTTATTTGTTTTCTAATAAAATCGTAGTTAATATCAATTTTCTAATATTGTCTAAAAATGTGACAATCTGTCACATTATTAGAAAATTATAATCAACCTTTTCCCATTGAAATAAAGTTTATTTTAGATCGAATGTCGATTGTCATATTTTGAACAAGGATCTTTTTTGTTCTCGAAAGTTCCATGCTACTCAATTAGTGATGTGGTTAAGATTGGTTGCAGATTTGATCGATAGATATCGATAAAATAAAACAATGCAAAAACTTACTGTTTAACATTCTAGTACAAAGATCCTAATTAGGTATCACACAAAATTTATTTTGAGAGGTGTACCTGTGCAACATTAAAGTTCTATGTTTTGTAGCAATATAGAATCAAACTCTTACTTTCAATAATGATTGAGAATTGCATTGACATTTTACGTAAAAACCGGCATAATCATATTGACAATTTATGTTTTTCTTTTGTATGATAGCATCTTCACCGAAATATACCTGTTTAAATAAAGTATGAATGTAAGGACCATAGAAATATTATTATTATTAGGTGCAATTATTTGTTTATAATACTACAAACTTTTTTTCAAAATAAATTGGTTATCAATCGATATCGATAATATAGATAAAAGCTTAATGTGTCTCTTCCTTGGCCGAGTAGCAAAAAATACAGACCTGTGACGCGAATATAATTCTTATTACTGCAGTTTTTAAGTGTATTATTGCGTCCATTGAAAATACTGCCATCTATGGACGAGTAGCGGAATTTACTAGGCAATAATTTCTAGTATGATTGCTGATTACAAAACGTCGTATTTTATTTCTGAGTGAAGCAAAATAAATCCTATCGTAATACCACGAAGGTATATTTTTAAAATGTAGAATCTGTGAGTTACGCTAGTTGTGATTGAAATTGAAACGACCAATCAAACAAATTGTGTAGTTGTAGTGCACTGTATGATTAATGGTTTGATTGTGTTAGTTTGGCGACACTGGTTCCGATACAGATTTCGTCACATACCACTTCTACGTGTTTTTTATGTTCTGTGTTTTAAAAATTAATGTCTATTGCATATGTAAGACGATTTTGATGAAATAAACCCTAACTCAGAACATGGCAGTGCACGACACAAAAGGCCACAATGTTCACATATTCACAAAACAATACGTGAAATGAATCTATACAAAGAGGAATATTCCCCGAAGGGTTAGACAGAGGTGTACCCATTAATACACTTCACCAACTGAAGAATATTACAGATTGTCTCAAAAAACCATCATTGTAAAAACAAAATCCAAATCAAGAAAAGACAGGTTTCTTTATAGTACATAGTATTCACACAATATGAGCTATGCAATTATATCAAGGAATAAGTTTAGATAATGCAAATACAGTTATAAAATCTTTAGTAGCTCCAACAATACGGAACTTATAGAAACTAGTACCAGTATCAACCGTCATATCATCACAAAAACACTACCCTTGAGCAGCGTCTTTCATGAAAGTCACTTTAAACTCTGTGTATAAACAATGTAATGTCAAATAAGCTTAGACAATCGCAATTTTGAAAATATCGATACAGAAACTTCTGTCAAAATGAGTTAAAGTGACCATCAACGACAATGGTCTCCGATGACGTCATACGCGTTGTACAACTGGGCCCTATTTAATAAAACTTACAAGTCTACAATTTTGTAGATAACTGACATATTTGTAAAAATTTCTTACAAGTGCTGTTTAATAAACCTGTAAAAATTCTACAAGTAAAAATTTTACAAATTGTACACTTGTAAATGCTGTTTAATAAACGTTTACAATTGTAAAAAACGCCTGTAGATTTTTATGACAAGTTTGTAGCTACAAATATGTAAAAGTTACAATTTCACATAAAAATGTAAGTTTTGTTGAAGATTCTTAAATCGAGAGTAATTTCATAAATCTTATACATTTAGAATTTGGTTTAACTTCTTTAATATTTGTTTGATTTATAAGAAATTTGCCGAGTGGATGTAAGAGCTGCATTTCTCTTAAAATCGAATTTAAGATCATGTCCTATCTTCGTTATAAAATATTCGCCTGTATTTTTTTTTTTCATTAAACCTAAAATTAAACGATTCAAAAGTAAAGTTAACCCTTTATAAAAAAAAAAGGTAGCACTCCGGGAGTGCCGGCAGAAGTGAAAACTTCAATATTAACTTTCAAACTCGCGTCAGGGTCACGTGATGCTGATCGAAAAATCTTACGCTTTTTCGATCAGCATCACGTGACCCTGACGCGAGTTTGAAAGTTTTTACCCATACAAAAAAAAGTGCTCAGCGCCGCTAAAGAAGTTTTCACTTCAAAAAATCACCTTTACCGTTCACTTATATTATTCATCATCACTATTTCAAGCATTTTTAAAGAATAACAATAAAATTTCTTCACTTATTTAATTGAGGTACAAAATTGTAAGTTTTTGACACACGGTGAGTCCACCTGTCGAAATTTTTCTACAATTTACAAATATGTAAACTTGTAGCTACAATTATGCGTTCAATAAAACAGTTTTCCCTACAAATTTGTAAATTGTCACCTGTAGAGAGAAAATGTTTATTAAACAGAAATATGTAGAATAGGGGATCGGACAAAAAAAAACTAATTAGTCCGTCAGATAGATTTCCAAAAATTATTGGACACGTATTTTTTCTTTTTTCACGTAAACTTAAAATGAAGACGATACAGTGCTTCGAAAACTCGTGTGACGTCATATGATAGTACATTTTGACGACACAAGTGACGTTTCAAGCCCCACTCCGAGATCTTTGACACGTTTTATCTTCGTCATTTTTTATTGATTTGATAAAACAAAAAACACGTATTCAATATTTTTCGATAATCTAACTTACGGACTAAACAGAATCATATTATTTTGACCCTGTCCGATCCCCTATTGTAGCTACAAGTCTACAAATTTGTCAGTTTTCCGCCATGGTAAAATTGTAACTTGTAGTTTTTATTAAACAGAAACTTGTAGAATTGGAACTTGTAGCCTATATTTACAATTTGTAAGTTTTATTAAACAGGGCCCAGGGTCATAGCCGATACCAAAATAACCTTTTGACAGTTAATGAAAGCACACAGAGCGAAAGTGATAATCAAAACAACTGTCAACAGAGATAGCCGATAGCCCTGCAGGACACCAGAATGCTGAAGTAATAGTAGTGTCATTAAAAGGCATTGTATATTGTTTATAGGAATCTCTAAATTGGAACGCAAAATATAGACGTGAGCGCTGTGAGCGATTATTTTGTAATTCGGAACGCGGCTTAAGATGACTACATCATTTTAATGGTCTGTCTGTCATGTCAGTGTCAAATGTCAATTGTATCATGATTACTGTGACGACATTATTTTATTAATAATTTTCTATTGTTTATGTGCTCTGTGTAGTGTGTACCGGCAAATGAATTAAAACCCAAATAAATAAGTCAGTTATTATTGACTATATTGGTCTTGAGGATCTCTTCAGTGTTAGAATTTATTATCCTTTTTATAGTAATATTAGCTTAGAATAGTGTATGAACTTATTGTTTTTCAAGTTACCACATAAATTCATTAATATTAGTTAACAGACGCTCTTTTTTACAGATATTTCATGGTTACCTCGTCAACCAGGTGATGGATTTATTAAAAACACCGTCTGTTCAGTCTTTGTTGGACTCTGACTTGGAATCAGTTGAAAGTCTTCAATATTTGGATTTGGATATTGAAGAGGTAATTTCAATTGTTTATGTACTTATTAATACACTTTCATTCCCTGTATTCATTTTTCTATGAAAGTCTAGTAGGCTTTAAATAAAATTTAATCATATTTGGAGCACATAACTACTACTAAATTTATATTTGATTATTCACACTTACAATGACAGATTAAAAAATTATTGCCTGAGTTACGCCCACCTCTCCGTTTTGTGAAATCTTCTATTTATCTAATGATTAATTTGATTTCTACTGTAAATAAACTATTAAAATATGGCTGGGTATTAATTTACATGTCAAATGAATTTATTTCTATGTAAAGTTTAAGTACTTAATAATATTGTTCTTTGCTTTTGCATTGTACATATTTATTAGTTTAGGATAAGTACCCATATCCTAAACATTCTGAGGAACCATTAGTTGGTTTTTCAAGAAACCAATTTAACCATATATTTTTATTTGGTCAAGTTGTCAACAAAAAGGGGTTTTACATTTAATATTAAGACGTAAGATCAGTCATAAGTTTACACACCAACAGTACAATGACTTCTCAAATAACAATCAATTAAATCACTAAAAGTGGCATTCTATTGCACATATAATTAGGGTTAAACCACATCTATTACTCTAGAATCTCAATTTCCAAGCTCATATTTTTTTTTTCACTTACATCCCTTATTTGCTAAAACGAGAAACAGTGGGGGAGTTCTATAGCACAAAGTTCCAAAAATGGCATTGATGGTTTGACTAATTGGTGAAAGTGCAACCTGCACAACTATGGTGTTATACTTGTCTAGGTATATCTGGTTTTATCCATTTACATGCTACTTTAATCTGAAATCAATAATGCTGTAGGTACCTGTGTTAACCATCTAGGATGTACTTTTTAGTTAGATGAGATTGAATATGCATTGCCGGCAAGTGAAGCACCAACACTAGCTGAAGTATTATCTACAGAAGAGGAAGATGTTAAAAATAAAGACACCAAATACATTGAAGATCCTGCAGCTTGCTCTGCATTACAAGTGGAATTTTTGCAGGGTGTATCGCAACAAATTTCACAAGCACAAGTAAGTATTGATGAACTGTAGCCAAACTATATTCCCTTTTCTGTTATTTAAATGGACTCTCACTTGAGTCTCTCTCTCAAAATTATAGTTGCGATCAAATAATATGTGGCCATGACAAAAATCACTGAAAGGTTGAAAATAACCTTTCCTCTCGCAAGTCTTCTGGAAGAAATTTCTTTTGAAATAAGCAGTACCTTTGTGCTCTTCTATTTGTTATGTTTTTATCCTTTTTTTTGTATTTTGTGTGTGCTTATATAAATAAATGACCTTTCGCTTTTATAGATATAGATAAATGTTGGCTACCTTATCTTATTTTTTTGTGTACTGTGTAAAATGGAGTTTTGTTTAATGTAATATTTTTAAGTTAATGTACTGTAAGCTGTGATGCTACCTGTGCTTGAAACCAACATAATATTACAGAGAATTTTAATATTGTATGAAATACAACTTTAAATGACTCTGAAATAAATTCAATTTGTGGTTGGTTTACTTTTGTTTGTTTTCTCACTTTTCTTTACAATCTAGTAAATCAACATGATAAAAGGCAGTCATTTACCATCATATTTGAACTAAGTATTATCATGTTGCTGAAAATGAATATTGAAAAAAAAATTAGCTCTTTTCATCATTCAGTTTTAACGCCTCACGCTACCACCTTGAGTGTAATGGTTGTCTTATTTAGTAGAATTTATGTTATTTATCCATCATGATACATAAAACACCCTAATAATCCCAAACACACTCTAGCAAAAATAAAAAGATTTATTATTCTCTACGTATACAAATGTAAATGTCTAATATGTTTTTTTTTGTTGTTTTATAGGAGAGATCATCAGCTGGTACTGCAACAGCACTGAGTGTAGGAACCGAGACAAAACTAACGGTTGGAACTGCACATGGTCACTTACTCTCATTTCATGAACAAACATTGAGATGGGTCTGTGATTTAAATACTGACCGAGGAGCAGTATCTTGTTTGGCATACAATCAGGATTGTACTCGACTCCTCGCTGGTTACGCGAGAGGGCTTATATGTCAGTACGAAAGTGTACGTGGAACTATATTAAGACGTGTTACTCTGGGTGGAGAATTATGGGGGACGTTACGTGTCACGTGGGCTGGCACATCTGGACTGGCCCTGGACACGGGCGGATCCGTCTGGTTGATCAAGTTTTCCCGACCTTTAGGAGTTCGATCTGCGCGTTCCTCTTGCCTATTCTCTGGTGCTCGAGGAGAAGTAGTTGCGATGGCAGCTCGGGACGCTCGCATTTTGGGACTAGCGACGTTATCGCGCGTTATTATAGTAGCTGGAGGGCGGGCTGCGGCATTACGACTCACTGGCCCTCCAGACACACTCCCTGTCTTAGAGTGGAGCGAATCAGACGAGCGAGTACTAGTATGTGGTCGTTCTAAAACATTGCAATGGCTGTCATTGACCATAACCGGTTCATCTATAACTTTGATACCAATCCAGAGAGTAGACTTGGTGGCAAGTCCCTTATGGCTGGGCTGGCTTGGAGGTAACCTCGCTATTTTCGACGCCGATGAAAATCTAAGATTGTGGGGAGACGACTACGATAAACCCTTGGATCTTTCACACATGGAACCAGTCTACGCGTCTGCGTTTTTCAAGGTATGTACCTAGTTACTGACTATTGACAATAACCTACATTACCGCCATGTTTGCCCTGTGTTTGCATATGTTTAGGTGTGTAGATTAGATATTTCTATCGGTACGAAGTGAACAGACTCATAATGGTAGTCGAGACGTTCGAGCTCACTATTTATGTTATATAACACTAGCTGATGCCCGCGGTTTCAACCGCGCGGATGTCGGTTAACGCTACCGATGCCGGTTATCGCTACCGATGCCGGTTATCGCTACCAAAAGTAATATTTTCGTACCCCCCTTTCAACCCCTTGAATAAAGTTTTTTTTATTTTTTTTTATTAAAAAGTAGCCTATGTCCTTTCTCGGGGATCAAAATATCTCCATACCAAATTTCATGCAAATTGGTTCAGTAGTTTAGGCGTGATTGAGTAACAGACAGACACAGTTACTTTCGCATTTATAATATTAGTATAATATGGATTATAACAGCCTTGTTTAACGCAGCGGCAGCGTTACAAACCATTAATTTCAAATTGGCAATTGAAAAAGATATATCCCAAAAGAATTGTCCAGCAATTTATTGTTTCAGGGGCATTGGACTGATGGACGCGTGTCGCGGGCGATGTGCACGGCCGGCGTGAGTGCCCTAGGAGGCGCATGCGTCGCGGCCGGCGCGCTCTCCGTGCTGGGCCGGCGCGGCATCGTCCGAGTGCGACCTCGGCACCTCCTAGCGAGGGCACAAGCTTTCTTGTCTTCAGGCCGGCATTTGAATGCTTTACGCTTACTCTGTTCTACCCAGGGAACTGAGGCGAAGTCATTAGCTTATCAATTTATAGACGACATTTCTGACAGACCACACATCTTGAGTAACAAGCAAGTTGCTGATCAGACTGTCAAGTTGTGTTTAAAGTATAATCTGAGGTAAGCACAATTTGATTATACTTTTGGTTTTCTATCGACATTTTGTTATGTATTATTCGAAACATTTATAATTTATAAACGATTAGGGAGGAGTTGTGGACCCGCTTGTGGGAACAGTGTTCTGATGAAAAAGCCTTCATAGAAGCATTAGGTGATGCGGCCGCCCGCGGAGAGTTATCTACGCCAGAGTTGGCTCCCTCACCTGACTCCACACAGGTGATTTACCTATACATAATTATACATCTTCAGTTTCGATTTACGATTGGATAATATGAAGGTTATAATTTCCACGTTGTATTTTTTCAGGCACTGATTGAGAAACTAGCTGATTTTGAGCCAGCCTTGGTGGAGCGCGTCATAGCGTCGTTGCCGCTGACGTCCCTTGACCCACACCGGGCAAGCGTCCTCACGAGAGAGAAAGGCCTGTGGCGAGCAGTTGGCGCCGTTGCAGCAGCACTCGGTAACAACGAACATAAAAAACTAAAAACGTGTGGCACTCGGAGACTGCCGCGGTAAATCTATTGCATAGCATTTTTTATCAACTTATGCAATAATAGTTATAAATAATTAGGTATTAATAGTGTAATTACACACCAAAATAATTGTTCATTCAAAAAATTTGAACAAAAATAACGATATTAAGAGTTTGATCTTCGAATTTCGCGCGATGTACATTAAATTAATCAAAACTAACCTTCATAGACTAAGCTAGTAAGAAACTCTATGACAGAAAATTTAAAAGAAAAAGTATTGACAGCCTGACGGTGTCATAACTAGTGGTGTGCAATTCTGCTATAAATCATTATCATGTTAAAGACTATTGAATATATTTTTATAACATGTTATTTTATACGTTATCATAATAACGAGTTGTAACAAAACGCGGCAGTAATCTGAACGCGGAGACGTTATCGTTTTATTCGGCAACACCATTGATATAATAAAACCCTAGATGCACAGTCTCGAACAAAACAAACAGTCGAAGCTGTCGCCAAACACTCACCAATACACGCACTACTACATGTAGTTATCGTCACTATAAACATATTTTTTTTGGCAAATTCAACCTTACGCAGATTCCTTTTACAATGCAGTTATAAAAAGCAATATAAAAAGTATTTTTTAATACAGTTGCTCAAAAAGTGGCGTATTGCAGGGACGTATAGCGTTCGGGATGTGGGCTATTACGTACGCGTGCTTTTTCTTTACCATTTCCGAACTCGTGCGTTCTCTTTCCCAACTGTCAAAATAATGTCCATTAAAAAAAAACCAACCACGAAGTTTTTACTAAAAAAAATCATAGAAGTGTTTATGATTCATGCAAATATTTCTAAAGAAGCTACTAATTTGTTTCATTATCAGATTTAATTATTTGATTCAATGAGTTAAAGGTTTCATTCCATTTCATCTCATTAAATTTCATTTTCATTTCATATCAATAAAAAAAATCTACTGAAGACTTGGCTGTATGGGCATAGTTCCCTTTGCCTACCCAGAATGGTTGAAGAAAACAAAAGAAATCTCTGCTTATAATCTTTTACGGTTGGCGCCATTTTTAAAAAATGTTCTTTGCGAGTTTAATTACGGTTTTATTATTTTATTAAATTGCTTCATTTTTTCGCAACTGTATTAAAAATAGTTGTTCAGTACACGTGCGGAACCGTCATTGCAACTTGTTCCGACTGTCAACCCTCGCCGTCGGCTGTGCCTCGGCTCGGGTAGACATTTGTCGGAACTCTTTGCAATGACAGGCTTTCCGCACATATAATGAAATATACTATTTCATTACTCATACTCTGAAAGTAGGTCAGAACATGCCTGCGGAGCGGGTTGAAAGTACTACTTTTCAGCCCTAGGGAGAATCGCTTTCTACTGACAGCTGTCAAATTATTTGTTGTAATAGGGAGCAAGCCTATTGCCACCAACTGATGTGATTAGGTGCAAGCCTATTGCCATCAATAAATGTAATTAGGAGCAAGCCTATTGGCATCAACCAATCTAATTAGGAGCAAGCCTATTGCTATCGACCGATTTAGGTAATTGGGAGCAAGCCTATTGCCATCAACCAATTTAATTAGGAGCAAGACTATTGCCATCAACCAATTAGGAGCAATCCTATTGCCATCAACCGATGTAATTAGGAGCAAGCCTATTGCCATCCACCGATTAGATTTAACCGATTTTAAGTGTTTCTCTTATGTTTACTTTTTATGTTTTTTGTCAATTTGTTTTTTCTTTCTTCTTTCTTTCGATTTAGGTAATTGGGCGCAAGCCTATTCCCATCAACTTTCCTTGTATTCGTAATGAAAAGCACAGTGTTTACCTCGGGTTAAAGACTTATTTAGTCCCTCGAACTATTAGCGCCCTCGCTGCGCTCTGGCGCCAAACCCCGTCTCGGGGACTAAATAAGTTACTTTCACCCCTAAGGTAACAATGTACTATTGTACGACCGTGCAGAGACGCGAGCGACGCGAGATTATTTGAAATGAGTTCATTGTGAACTCATTTTAAGCGGACGGTTTTGAGACGCGGAGTGTGTATCTTGGGTTTTATTATATCAATGGGCAACACGCTAAACGTGCGCAATGATTATTGATGCGCAGTTAATGTTATATTCTAGTGGACTGTAGGTATACGAACGATTATAATAATATCGTTATTATTAATATTAAAAACGAATATAAATGTATTATAATTATGGTTTTAAATTATCAATGAACTTTCCTTCATTCTGCGCAGTTTTAGGACTAATAAAATATTATTAAATGTTATGATTAAGTAAAGTTGCATCAGTGTATGTTTTTGTCGTGTTATGTGAATCTCACTTACATATCACGGGGGTGGCAGAGGGGTGTCAAAATGTTGGTCCTTTTTTGCCTAGGACGCTCCGTTTTCGAGATATTTCAATTTCATTTTTTTTTTAACAGAAACTTTGAACGTCCATAACTCGGAAACGGTGCATCGTAGGACCGCCGCCACCGCTTGCTACGTTATTCGTTGAGCGTGTTGTTGAGTTAGACATTATAATGATAACACGTAGGCAGCGTTGGTATAACAAACGTTATTCGTTATGAATCAACAACATGTTATGTTTTGGTGTTATTCGTTAAATTAACCACCACTAGTCATAACATTGAAAAATATGAAGATTATTTATTTTATTTTAGATATTTTATAAGAAAACGAATCGTTTTAGACCGATTCGCAGAATAGTAATGCAAAAACCAATAAAACTTATGATATGCGTACTAATAATAAAATGAATGTATATAGAGTACTCACTCATTTTCTTTCACTATTTTTTCGTGACTTTCTTCATTAATAAATGCACTTTGTTTATTCATATTGAAAACACTTTGTACACAAATTATACGAGTAAGAATATTTTAGAAGGAGAAAGCAGAGAGACGAACAATTATTTAATTTGACAACCTCAATTGACAACCTTGTTATTTTCCGTAACCATAGCAACCTGGTTGAATCTTGAATCCTGAATATTTTTGTTAGGAAATCTCTGGACTCGCTCTCCACGCTCAACTCAACTCAAGGCCCGCGATAGAATCTATGCAATAGATTAAAAAACGAATCATCAATCATGTTAACTGTCGTAAATCGAGTTAAACAACCAAAACTGGAATACTCTTATTTGTTAAAACTATGTTACAGAAGCCAGTGTCCTCGCATGGGGTCCCATTATCACCCAGTTACTACCCGGCACCATGCCAATTCATTCTAGTTCTCATGGTGTCAAGTGGTTCCATTATCAGACCTGAAAATTTTATTTCAGTCAGACAGGTAATTTCGGTGGCAGTAATTGGTTCGACTGCCAAAGGGATTGGAATATGTTGCTCGTCCTACCGAGAGGAGGGCATTTTTTTCTGCCGTCCTTCATCTTAGCGTGTCGATCATAATTCAAATTGTGTCGGCCCAAAATTTGGCGAGGAGTTTGGCACTTTCAGTGACCTCCATCAGCTCCTGTGATGTACAAGTAAAAGGGCAGGCAAGACACGTATATAGCTGCTCTTAAGCAAATATCCTCTTACGTCCTCAAAAATAACCTGTTGTCCGAATTCCAATCTGGTTATCGGGAGTGTACGACTTTGCGCCGACGGACATTACGCCGACAGACTGAACGCCGACAAGACTTTACTTCGACGGGACTCTTCGCCGATAGGACACTTTGCCGACAGGACTCTTCGCCGACAGGGGTCATCACAGACGCTAATCTCCGATTACCTAATATTTACTTTGGAAATCGATTACCCTTTTCTCGTAATTATACAATTCATAAAAAAAAGATCTTGCATTGGTTATTAAAAAGGTACATATCATAATATTACCTATGTATAATATCATTACCTATGTAAAGCCCCTCAAGTTAAAGGGGAAAATATACAAGTCCGTGATCTGTCGTACTGTATGGATCGGAACGATGGATGAAAAAAAATTACATGTAGCCATCGAGATATAAGTACTAACGTACTAGAGAAGACACCGTAAATTCCTACTTTGTCTCGTTCAACTGCGGCGATCGCGCCGCACCGTCGCCGAAGAAAACGCGTAAGTGCCGTGATTTACATGGCGCTTAAGACCGGAAATTGAACTAATTTACTACTTTTCTTTAACTTGTGGTAAATTAGTTACGGTTTTATATCTCGATGCATGTAGCTGAGATGATAATTTTGAGGTAGATGTGTGGTGTGACAAGAATGGATAAGGTAAGGAACAAGTATAATAGGGGAAGTTTAAAATTTGTGCCAGTTACAGAAAAGTTGAAAGGGAATCGAATGTCGTGGTATGGAAACGAATCGCATGTGACTAAAAAGTTTATCGATATAAATGTTGATGGAAGGAGAGGGAGAAGAACGCCAAAGAAAAGATGGATGGATTGTGTGAGGAATGATATAAAAGAGAAACGAGTAAATGCCACCGTGACTTCTAACAGGGAGGAAGGGTAAAAGAAAATGTGTTGCGCCGATCCTAAATAGAATGGGATAAGAGCAGGAAGATGTTGATCATTATGTAAAGATACCCATAAAAATACATCGAAAAAGAATAAACAAAAATAATTTATTTAAACAAACCTCTTAGTAACAATCAAAAACAAATCATTCTAATAACAACACTCCCACAATAATCCTAATTCTAACACACTTAAGATATTAATGTTATTATACTAATAACCAATGCAAGATCTTTATTTTTTATGAATTGTATAATTACAAGAAAAGGATAATCGATTTCCAAAGTAAATATTAGATAATCGGAGATAAGTAGCGTCTGTGATGACCCCTGTCGGCGAAGAGTCCTGTCGGCAAAGTGTCCTATCGGCGAAGAGTCCCGTCGAAGTAAAGTCTTGTCGGCGTTCAGTCTGTCGGCGTAATGTCCGTCGGCGCAAAGTCGTACACTCGGTTATCGGCCTGGCCACAGCACGGCCACAGCCCTGCTTAAAGTCACAGAAGACATTAGGGATGGCTTGGAGAATTCGAGGGTTACGGTGTTGGTTTTAATAGATTTTTCCAACGCTTTTAACACCGTTGACCACGATATTCTCCTGGCCATACTGTCTCAAATTAGGGTCTCTTCGTTGTCACGTGAGTGGTTTTCATCATATCTTCGTGGACGCCAGCAGGCGGTGCGTGCTGATCAGGTTTACTCTGACTGGTGCGACCTGGTAGCTGGTGTTCCACAAGGCGGTATACTTTCTCCTCTCTTATTTTCGTTATTTATAAACTCCATTACTACTGTCCTCAAATGCTCTTACCATCTATACGCCGACGACCTGCAACTTTACGCTCAGTCTGACGTTGCCGACCTTGACAGCTGCATCTCATTACTCAATGCTGATCTTCAGATTATCGGTGAATGGTCCGGCAAGTTCGGGGTTGCTGTCAACGTCGGGAAATGTCAGGCCGTCCTCTTACGTAGTTCGTACTACCTGAGAAACTTAGATACTAGCCAACTAATGCCGCTTATGTTCGACAATAATGTAATTCCTCTCTCACCTCATGTAAAAGACTTGGGCCTGCACATAGACGACACACTCAGTTGGAATAAGCAGGTAGCTCAGGTTAGCCAAAAAGTCACATACTCACTGCGGTCTCTCTATAGATTCAAACATTTTTTACCATCCAGCATTAAAATAACTTTGGTCCAGTCCCTTGTGCTCCCCATCATCGACTATGCTGATGTTTGTTACTCTGATCTTACCCAAGAACTTTTAAATAAATTAGATCGTCTCCTTAATAATTGCATTCGGTTCATTTTTGGCCTTCGTAAATACGACCACATCTCGGCATACCGTTCTCAGCTTAAATGGCTGCCTATCCGGCTCAGAAGATCCCTCAGATCTCTTTGCACGCTCTTCACCATTTTAAAGGATCCTTGTGCTCCTAACTACTTAAAAAAATATTTCAATGTGTTGGGCAGTTCACACAGTCGTAACCTTCGAGGGTCCAAGAACCTATTGCTTGAAATTCCCTCACACCGTACTGGTTTTATGTCCTCCTCTTACGCAGTCTCAACCATAAAGCTCTGGAACGCGCTACCCCTCGGGATTAAAAAAGCCGAAAGTAAAATGGCTTTCAAAAGAGCAGTTCGGAAGTACTATTTAAAATCGGACTAAATTTCTCATAATCAAATCTCTGGTCACAGTGTTTATTATAAGGTTTCTCGTGTTTTAGACTGTTTTGTATGTATTATAATATATATTAGTTTATTATATTCTATCAATAATAATATGTATTAGTTTGTCCTATTTATGTATATCAATTTATATTACATAATGGTTTTCTCCTTATTATTATTTTTTGTACTCTACCACAGTGCTGTCTTATTTGACCCTAAGGTTGACTGGTAGAGAATGCCTTGTGGCATTAAGTCCGCCTATGTACCACTCTTGTGCATGAAGTTTAAATAAATATATCAAGTGCCCCATAGTGGGGCAAGACCACTGTTACACTATAGTGTAACAGTGGTCTTGCCCAGATTCATATAAATAGATTGACGACTCTGTCCTATAGGCTAAATATATGAATCTTTACCTGAACAGGTTTTCCTTGCTTCGGCCTACCTGTGTTCGTGTCGGAGTCTTTAAATAGACTCAGTTCAGGCCGAGGCTACTAAGCCTAGCGACCAATAATGAGTACGGTTAGCAAACAACAGTTCGGCTATTATGGCATTTGCGTTGCGGACATATTTGGTAAAATACAATCTATCTATCTATATAAGGTCCCATTAAAATAGGTGGACAAATTTTAACACAGCGTTCAGTAGGTCTAACCAAAGATATCTAAACAAAAAAAACATCAAATAAAGTGTTTTTTTTTACTTAAAATAATTGCCGGCACTCTAGAACAAACTCATCCTTTAGGAGTAGGTACTTAACACCTTCAGTGCCGGGAGCCCTGGAGGGCTCACTCAAATCGTATCACCGATGCCGGGAGCCCTCCTGGAGGGCTCATTTTAAATGTAGGTTTTTCTTTGCGAAAACAGCATGAAATAATGTAAAAATAAAAAAAAGTTGTATATTTTAACAAGATTTATAAGAATACGCCGTGGTTTTAAATTCCAAGCACTTTTATTTTTAATTAATTTTCTACCTCTTCGAGCCTACGTGGTAGGTTCTATTTCAGAGGTGTAAAACCATTGGTACGATTTTCAATATTTTCTAAAAATAGTTATTTATAGAATTTTTCCAATGTTTCAAGAAAAGACCAGTATATATTTCATGTTCTTTTTTTCAATAAAACCGAAAAAAAAAAAACGGAAAAATTTTCATGTTTTAAATACATTCTTAGTCAATGTAACGTAGGATATTCTATGCTTTTACTCTTTCCATCATCATCCACCTAGTCTTTTTCCAACTATGTTGGGCTCGGCTTCCAGTCTTACCGGATGCAGTTCAGATATACGTTACATGATTCGACTACCTATCTGACCTTCGCAACCCAGTTAGACGACAAGTGGGTGATACGATCAACCTGTCAAGTCTGACAACTTGGCAGCAACAAGTCTTACTAAGCATAAGACTAGTAAGACTGGTTTGCAACCAGTCTTACCGAAGGTAAGACTAGTAAGACTAGACTGCTACCAGTTTCATCAAAGGTAAGACTAGTAAGACTAGTCTGCTACCAGTTATACCAAAGGTAAGACTGGTAAGACTGATCTGCAACCAGTCTTACCAAAAGTAAGACTAGTCTGCTACCAGTTTCATCAAAGATACGACTAGTAAGACTGGTCTGCAAACAGTCATACGGTAAGACAAGGAAGACCGGTCTGCAATCAGTTTTACCGAAGGTAAGACTAGTAGTACTGGTCTGCTACCAGTTTTATCAAAGGTAAGACTAGTAAGACTGATCTGCAACTGCAACCAGTCTTACCAAAAGTAAGACTAGTCTGCTACCAGTTTCATCAAAGGTAAGAATAGTAAGACTGGTCTGCAACCAGTCTTACCAAAGATACGACTAGTAAGACTGGTCTGCAAACAGTCGGTAAGACAAGGAAGACTGGTCTGCAATCAGTTTTACCGAAGGTAAGACTAGTAGTACTGGTCTGCTACCAGTTTTATCAAAGGTAAGACTAGTAAGACTGGTCTGCAACCAGAATTACCAAAGGTAAGACTGGTCAGCAATCAGTCTTACCTAAGACAACACTACTAGGACTGGTCTGCAACCAGTCTTACCAAAGACAACTGTTCTACTACCAGTTTTATCAAAGGTAAGACTAGTAAGACTGGTCTGCAACCAGTCTTACCAAAGGTAAGACTAGTAAGAAAGCACTACAACCAGTCTTACCAAAGGTAAGACTAGTAGGTTATGGTCTGCAACTAGTACGTTACAGTCTTACTTTTGGTAAGACTGGTGGTCAGGACTTGACAGGTGATCGCATTACCCAGTCAGTACTAACTGGGTTGTGGAGGTCAGATAGGCAGATATCGATAGCCATCGCATACGTGTGGAGTATCGCTAGATAATTTAATTTAACTGATTATAACATAACATCACGCCTGTAATCCCCGAAGAGTTGCGCAGAGGTGTACCTAATAGTAGGTACACCCACATTTCGCCAATTATGTTTAAGTCCCACATAATAGGGGGCGACCCTATTGCCATCAATCAAGCACAAATCCAGACTCCGTGGCTGCTACTAGAAATTCCTGATAGAAAAACCCAATAACACTTTGCCCGACCCGGGAATCGAACCCACGATCTCATGATCACCAGTCGCGGTTGTGAACACTAGACCAACGAAAGATTCTACAAGATTTAAAAAAAACCACAAAAGGTTGAGCACCACTTATTTTTTTGGAGGGCTCACATTTTCCCAAACGTAATGCCAGTGACCCCCCTGGAGGGCCCACTTGCAACATGTATGGCGGGATGGCACATGAGTTCTATGAAATGGGGGTGGAGTCGAATGTGTTAAATGCGTTTTTCTTATTATTTTTTTTACCATAGTCCTTATTTTGGTGGTACGAATGATTTCTGAAATTTTGTCCACCTATTTTAATGGGACCTTATATAAATAAAAAGAGAAGTCCTGACTGACTGACTGACTCATCAACGCCCAGCCCAAACCCTTGGACCTAGAAAGCTGAAATTTTGCAGAGGTTCCCTTTATTATTTAGACAAGGAATAAGGAAGGATTTTTCAAAATTCAACCCCTAAGGCTGTTAAATAGGGGATGAAAGTTTGTATGGAAAATCGTCATTTTTGTAGTTAAACCGACATCCACGCGGGCGAAGCCGTGGGCCAAAGCTAGTAAAACTATAAAAGTTACAATACAACAAGTAATGCGTTATAGGCCAAAACTTTTTTTATGTTAATTAGTCCAAAAACCACCCATGTTCCTTCTTAGCCTTTTATGTCGAGGCCGCGGTATCTTTGTGACCAACCCGCAGCCCCCTGTTGCTCCCTTCAAGTGTAAATAAAATGTCGTGACGCGTGTCGCAGGCGGCGGCGGCGGTGCGATGCGCTCGCTGGCGGCGCACGTGGCGGGCACGTGTGCGCGCGCGCCGTGCGGCTGCGCGGGCGGCGCGCTGGTGCTGGCGGCGGCCGACGCGCTGGCGGGGCGCGGCGCGGCGGGGCGGCCGCTGCCGGCGCACGCGAGGCCCTCCGCCAGGCACGACGCGCTGCACGCGCTACTCGCTAGCCAAGAGGTAACTATGCTCCTAATACTATTGACGACTACTCGCGAATATTTTTCGACGGCACGAAAAAGCTAAGACAGAGGCTCTCATGCGACATAAAAACTCTTACACTTTTACACCAGGTTAGACATTTTAAGCAGATTAGGGTTCCGTTCTTGTCTGTCTGTCTGTTTGCCCGTATGTCACATGTCAGCTTTTTGCTCGATTATTTCGGTTGAAGTTGGATATGCCAGTCACTGGAGAGCACTCGACTGACTTGAAACAGAAGTACACCAAAGCTATCAACAACCTCTCTAGAAAACAACCGAATGCAGTTGCTGTGGCCGAAATCGTCTAGATCGCATTATTATTATAAAAAATAATGTTTTATGTTTCAGAACGAAAACGGAGGACGATCACCTTTACAGGTAATGGTGGAGCACGACGCGGCCGCGGCAGTGCGGCTGTTGGAGCAGAGCACTCGCGACCCTCCATTCGTGGGGCCGCTCGGCAAACAGAACAGGCTCAGGGTCGCTCGGGCATTGCTCACCTTTGCACGCGATTTACCGGTATGTTATTTAATTTTAATGACGCAATATATTTGACGGATGTAAAAAGACACATAACGAAGCACAGAGCTATTGGTTCTTTCCATCATTGCGATATTTTGCTGGACCCTTATCTGGGAACCTACCCATTTCTGAGATCTCAGGTGATTGATTTTCCCAATTCAAGTCACAGGCGAAGTGTGTGCGTCAGCAGAAATAAAGGGCGTTAAACTACATGACCTATTTTTATTAATTTTTGCAGTTAACGACTAATGTACGTACAGCCAAGTAAGACAGCAAAAATTCTTTGTTCTGACCAGCAGAAATGTCGGTCATTATTGTCGTTCCTGAAAAGCCGAAAGTCGACTTCACTATCACTACATAGTATAAAACAAAGTCGCTTCCCGCTGTCTGTCCCTATGTATGATTAGATCTTTAAAACTACGCAACGGATTTTGATGCGGGTTTTTTTAATAGTTATTAAGCCCGTATCTATAGTCAAGTTAAAGTAATTACTTGGACTTAAGTAATTACTTATGCAAACAATTTTTATGCAATGGGCAAGAATTTAAAAGAAGTTAGAACCGTCAATGTGCTTTCATTGACGGTTTCTACCTCACCTTACCTAAGAATTCTAACCTTTGATAGTTCTAACATCAAGGAATTAATAAACTACAGAGAAAAAAATCGTATCTTAAATAATGACATTTACTCAAGTAATCACTATGACTTGTTTATAGATACGGGTGTTACATCCGTATTTATAGTCAAGTCAAAGTAATTACTTGAACTTAAATAATTACTACTATAAGCATGCGGAGTTTACCTTTAAGTGATTATTGCACTGTTGCATTTAAATTTTTGCATGTTACATTTTCCATAAAACCTGTGTAAATAATCGTTGGTGAACCAATAAAAAAAAAAAAAAACTTATGCAAACATTATAATAATAATAATAATTTATTTAATTTTAGACAGCAATGATCCATTATGGTTAGTAACAATTAGAACTTATAAACTATGTTAGTAGGCACAAAAAGCAATCTTAAAATATATATTACAAAATTGAAAATGAAATTATAAATTACAAAATTGGAATAGAAATTATAAATTAAAGAATTGAAATTGAAATGGAAATTATAAATTACAAAATTAAATCGACCATAATAATTAATTATTAAACGCCACAGACGCATGTAGGCGTACCCAATGGCCCAGTAATGCCCAGTATGGGACTGTCCCACCTGTCCGCTATAGTGCTCAGGATGCTGTTGGGGCTGCCGCGCACCCTGCGCATGATTGAGGCGCATCGCTTGCGCATAATGGCGTGGAAGCCATCTATGCCCGCTTCTGCGAACATGCCGGAAGCACTGCAGTAGCGCGGCTCAGCCCCATCAACACCCTGAACGCATTGTTATACTGGACGCGCAGAGCGTTGTATGCTCTCTGCGTGTAGTTGACCCACAGACTGCATGTATAGAACGACTGACAGTATGCCGTGAACAGCGTAGACTTTACGTCAGTCGAGCATTTCATATTATACAATTGACAAGAGTTTAAACGAAGTTAGAACCGTCAATGAAAGCAAACCTAAGCCGCCTTTTTTTTTTTTGGTGGGTGGAAAATCATCAAATGACCCCCCCCGCTCTTGGGCTGAGCGAAGGGGAGTGTCAGACTTCTACTGACTAAAAACCGAACCCATGTTCCTTCTTTGCCCTTGCGCCGAGGCCACGTCATCTAGTACAAAAATCCGCAGCCCCGAAACCTAAGCCGCCTTATTATTAAAAATAGTTAAACCTGGTTTAACTTACGCTTGGTTTATCTCGCATGCCGTCTCACTTCAAAAATATTCAAAAGATAGTGACGGCATGCGAAGTAAACCAAGCGTAAGTTAAACCAGGTTTAACTATTTTTATTAATAAGGCGGAAGAATTCTAACTTTTAATAGTTCTAACATCAAGAAATTAATAATCTATCATATAAAAATATTTTATCAGTGGAAACATGTAATTGGCCTTAAACCGCCTTATTACAAAAGGTAGTTAAACCTGGTTTATCTCGCATGCTGTCACTTTCTTTTGAATATTCTTGAAGTGAGACATCATGCGAGATAAACCAAGTCTAAGTTAAACCAGGTTTAACTACGTTTTGTAATAAGGCGGCAAATGTTTATTGTTTAGTTATATTGTTCTGTATTAGCTGTAAGTTTCCCAAATAGGATAAAATAAAATAAAATAAACTACAGAGAAAAAATCGTATCTTAAACAATGACTTTTACTCTTCGATCAATAATAGTACTAGATTAAGCATCAGGAACAAAACTAAGTCGCTCAAGTGGCCACGTTTGCACACACATAAACATCTACATATAACATCTTAGAAAAAAGTTCAATATTATTAACAACTTCAGATGATTATAAACCTTAACACTTAAACATAACGTTTAATTATCATTGTTAAGTATATTTATTTAAGCCCTTTCATCGGAGAAAGATTAGAAGCAAAACATTTTAAATGTCGCTCCAAAATAAAAAGTCATCAGTACAAAAATATTCATTCTAAAATGAAACTCTAAGCAATACGGTTAAAAGCATTTTGTGTACAATGTCGTGCTTATTCTATTGCGGAACTAGCGTTCCCTGTTCAAGAACATGATACAATAGTTGGTGCGTTGTAGCAAACATTGGCCAAACAATTATAATATTCGCTGATTTAATTATATTTACAGTTTAATTATGTTTAAATATTATGAAAAAGCACATAATGATATTAAATTACCGAAAAAAAGTTATTCCTTCCAAAACCTTGGTGTTACGGTGGTTATTTACACAGTTTTTGAACGCATACTGCGGCATTTTGACGTCTTACTGTTGGCTATGATTGGACCATGGGTCCATATTGGCTCACCTAAAGTTCTTTATCCGAAATTGTTCTTCCTAACGATTTGTTATCCGAATAATTACTCTTCCTAAAATTTTTCATCCTAAAGTTTTCATACCTACTATTTGTAGTGCTACCGGCGATGTTCTTAGCACTCATGTTTCCGAAAATTGTAATTCATAAAATCATTATTGTAAATATTATTTAAACTCCTACTGTGTCTTAAATGAATGAAATTCAGGTCAGAGTGTCGATGTCGTCTTGGGGGCACTATGAAAAAAATACTTAGCAAAATTTCGCGACCAATTTCGAGGTAGCGTAGTTGGTCACAGTTCTAACCTAACCTAACCCATGGGGACTCAACTCGAACAAATTATAATTAGTCTTGAAAAAAACACCATAGATGGCAGCATAGGTAGCAGTAATGAAATTAACAATCGCTTAAATACGGTAGATTTCGGCCGAAATAAGATTTGCAAAAATAATTAAAAGTTCCATGTTTAACGCTTATTTATCTATTTACACTCATTTATCACGTTATTTCAACAAAAAAGGTTAAAGAAGGACTTTTACTTCAATTCGTACCCATAGATTGATAAAGTTGTCAAAAGTAAGCCATCTGTAAATCATTTTCTCTAGAGCTGTTTGCAATAGATGGCGTTTTACTCAATTTGCCACATACAATAATCGTAACTGTCGTATAATTTTAATTAAATTTAAACATTAAAAAGCATATGTATTACTGTTTATAGAAATATAACACATCTTTTAACATTTCTAAGCGAAATAATTACATATTTTTCTCATTTTACTGAACCCGAAAGTTCCGGAACTACATAACACGAAACGTGAACTCCTAGATGGCGTTGTAAAACTCCAGTCTGTGGCAATTAGTGCGACGCTGGTGCTGCCATCTGTTGAAATAATGGAGGAAAGAATATAAATCGAGCAATAAGATGACTTAGGGAGGTGTCATTTCTTTGTATGAGATTGGGTATCTGTACGAAGTATTATAATATCTGTGCCTAACCTATGGATATCTTTGCATAGTATATAATACTGATCTTCTATTTAAATAACATGAGAAGTCCTGACTGACTGACTCATCAACGCCCAGCCCAAACCCTTGGACCTAGAAAGCTGAAATTTTGCACAGAGGTTCCCTTTATAATGTAGACAAGGAATAAGGATGGCTTTTTCGAAATTCAACCCCTAAGGGATTTAAATAGGGGATGCAAGTTTGTATGGAAAATCGTAATTTTCACGCGGGCGAAGCCGCTGGCAAAAGCTAGTTATGAATAAAAAGAAATCTAAACAAAAAAGATAAGACTTTGAATAATAGTGTAAAAGATGGTTATGTTGAGAAAATATAGGAAAACAAATAAAAGTTGCTACTGAAATTATGAAGTTGAATGCTTCGGAATTAGAACATTAGAGACATAGTAGTTAGGAATTGTGATTGTTAGGATGACAAATGTTAGGAAGAACATTTTCGGATTTCCAATTATCGGAGTTGAAAAGGTGAACTTTGGCGCACCCTTGGACCATACTAATTTGAAATAAGACCACAATTGCTTTTGTGGTCTTAAGTTTCGGGCCGTTTTTGAAGCGCTTATCGGGAATCTAGTACATTATTGATCGAAGCTTTTACTCAAGTAATCACTATGACTTGTTTATAAATACGGGCGTAAGAATGATTCAAGAGGAAGGTTTATAAGTAGCACATTCCACCCGTTCGAAGCGGGGGCGGGTCGCTAGTTACGAGTTTAACGGTTTATGCGTCCTCATAGTCGATCGCGTTGATGTACCTGTATTCTGCTATTTTTCGAGCAGGGCAGCGTGCATAAGTTCCACCATTAGGTGTTTTTTTAGCACACTCGGACAGCGGGTATCCCAGTATACTGCTTCTCCGCGGTGACCACAAGTAAAATTGATTTATCTTGTATGTTTTTTGCTGCATGACCAAATTGTTGGAATTTGTAGCACGTGGCAACCAGGGTTAAGTCTCTATCAAGGCAGAAATTAAAACTCTTAGGTCCACTTTCACCACTAATCACTAAATGTGTTTAGCACTAAACTTATTTAAAACATGTTTTAAATAAGTTTAGTGCTAAGCGTATTTGGTCACAGTTCTAACCTAACCTATGGGTATCTTTGCATAGTATATAAGGTCCCATTAAAATAGGTGGACAAATTTTAACATAGCGTTTAGTAAGCCTAACTAAAGACATCTAAACAAAAAAAAAAACACTATATATAAAGTGATTTTATTTTGACTTAAAATAATAAATTGCCGGCACTCTAGAACAAACTCATCCTATAAAAGTAGGTATTTTATTTCTTATTCTTGTATTTTTTTTTGCTATTATAGCGGTCTGAATGATTTCTAAAATTTTGTCCACCTATTTTAATGGGACCTTTTATAATACTGATTATTAGGAATAAAAAGTACTATAAACAAAAAAAAAGATATGACTTTGAATAATAGTGTAAAAGATGGTTATGTTGAGAAAATATAGGAAAACAAATAATAGTGTAATAGATGTTTATTGCTACAGACATTATGAAGTCGAATGCTTCGGAATTAAAACATTAGAGACAGAGAAGTTAGGAATTGCGATTGTTAGGATGAAAAATGTTAGGAAGAACATTTTCGGATTTCCAATTATCAGAGTTGAAATTTTAGGTGAACTTTGGCGCACCCGATTGTAACACGTCCATTCTTTGTTTCACGGACACCACGTTTATGCAGCTTCATTTCATCAGAGCGCATGATTTTTTGTATGCGCATTTTTGTTTTGCCACACGACTTCAAGTTATCGTTAAGCTAGAATTTAGATTATTTAGAGGTTAAATTGTATGATCGAACGAAATCATTTATTCTTTTCCTTACCAATATCGGCAAACGAATCTTCAAAATTAACACCCTTTAATCATCTTCCATTTTTAAATGTATTTCTATTCTTGAAATTCCCCCATGGCGCCTGTGTACGGTGTACGTGACATTGGGTGATAGGTCTGTACTGTCCTAGTAGTTTTTGACACCAAAAATTAAAAAAGTTTCCCAGCTCAATGTTACTTATTTTTATGTGAAGTATATTTACTTAGCTATGTGATAAGATGACGGCGGCTAAGTGATGGGTTTTTTGACATCCAAACAATATTTATTATGTTATTTATATGCTAACTATAAGCCGCTCTCATGCTTGTAATAGATTCGTCTTCAACCACTAAACATTTTGTGTATTCAATCAATTTTAAGTATAGTCAAATCTTTTCAGGAACCTGATGATCGCATAGAGATTCTGGAATTTTTGACAGGGCAAGTGAATTCAGGTGCTCTGCCGAGCGATCAAGAAGTAATAAACAGCCTTCGAGAACTGGCCGCAATCACCAATTGCGAGCGAGCCGACCGTGCGTGGCTAGCGCTTCTTACCAGAGGACGTATGCAGTGCGAACTTCTAGAAGAGCAGTACAGCGCAGCCAACCAACGTCCGCGCGTTTTATGGCGGATCGATGCGACGTTAGGTCGGCATGAACGCGCACTTACTGAGTTTTTTAATATAATGACACCGTCCAATGCTGACATAGATGAACTCTTTGAATACCTTCGTCCTCTGGTGGAAGGCAGCGACGTAGTGAAAAAATTACTCGAAGCCTACCTTCCGGCGCTCATCAACCTCCGACCGCGGGCTGCGGCTCGCTTGGCAGGCGACCACCTTTCGGACGCGGGTTCGTCCATCCTGCAGTCGATATCTAACGAGCAGGTCATAGATTTCGGCCAGAGTCTCCTTGAGGCGGGTCACTTACGAGGTGACTCAGCCGCCGCACATTTGCGAAACCTTTGTCGCCACCGTCCTAACGATGTCCAGTCCTTTCTGGTCGATAACGCCGGTCTCGTACGCCCAGAAGAGGCGCTGGCTATAGTCCGCACCGAGGGCCCGCCCGAAGCCGAGCCGTCTTGTCTCGAAGCGGTCGGCGACCCGAGCGCTGCTCTCGATGTGATACTGCGACTCGCTGCGAACAAGGATGAGCAGGTCTCCTCGCACTGGGTGACGGCGGGCGGAGCACTTTGCGCACGAGCAGCTCCCGGCCTGCCGCCCGGTGCTGCCGCCGACCTGTGGGTGCGCCTGTTGCGCAGCGCCCGCGCCCCGCCGCCCGCGCTACTGCTGGAGGCCGCGGCCTACCTGCCCGCGGCCACCGCGCTGGAGGGCGCGGGCGCGAGTGCGCGCGCGGCGCGGGCGCTGCTGGCGGCGGCGGCGGCGCGGCGCGCGGCGTGGCAGTGCGCGGCGCGGGCGGCGGCGCGCGAGGCGCACACGGGGCTGGCGCGCGCGCTGCTGTCGGCGCGGCGCGGGCTGGCGGTGCGCGGGCGTTGCGTGCGCTGCGCGCGGCGCCTGGCGGAGCGCGCGGCACGCACAGGGCACTGCGCACGCGCGACGCACGCAGACTGCGAGGCGGAAGCGTGCTGCGGTCTGTGCGGGCGGCGCGTGGCTGCGGCGGAAGTGACGCTGGCGCCGCGCTCGCCAACTTGTCGCTCGTCTCCGCCCCACGACTTTGAACTATTCTTAGTGGCTCCACCTAGACCCGATATCCAGGGTGCGTAAAGGTACTAGTGGTAGCAGCAGAAACGTACTATAAAAGTACGATCAGTGTACGAAGATTGACCAAACTACCATTCGCGTCAGAGAGATTTGTATAAAAGTTTGTACGCATTTAATAGAAAAATGTGAAACGGGCTCGTTATGGCCAGTTATATTCATAATTTTATCATAAAGTAGGTACGTATAGATAGTTAATTTGATTTATTTATAGTCATAGATAGAACCTTCATGTAACAATTTATGCAAATAAAATATTAACCGGATTAACCCTAAAAGTTATAAGTTAAAAACTTATATTTAAATTGTGTTTTTATTTTTGAACAGAAACAGAGTTATTATTCTGAAATTACCGGACATTTCAGAATAATAACTTGAGGATGTATTATAAATCCCTTGCCTATATATATATATTCTATATAAGCACGGGTTTGACGTACTATATTTATTAGTAACTAGCTTTTGCCCACGGCTTCGCCCGCGTGGATATTGGTTTAGTTTGTTATTATTGTTTAAAATTATTGTGTGTATTTTATGTATGGGCCTTATATGCCTGAAATAAAATGATTATTATTCTCTTTATTTATTTTCCTTACATACTAATTTACGTTTTTAAATATTTGTTAAAAAAAGATATCAAAAAACATTTAAAAATATAAAAAAATAGTAGTCCACCGGTGTCGGGAGCAGGGTCCAAGCCACCGGTGTTTAGGGTTCCAGAGACAGGAACCTCCTCACAATACGGGCCGTATCGAGAAGTACTACCTTCTGAATCAGGCCCTTGATCCAACCGCCAAGCGAAAGTTTTGACAGGTGGTCGTCCATGCTTTTTGCTATCAGGCCATTGGCCGTGACGACTATCGGCACAATGATAGCCGAGTTCACATGCCACATATCGACAACCTCGTGTGCTAAGTCCAGATATTTTATTTGCTTCTCTTTCTCAGCTTTCACGAGGTTCTCGTCATGTGGGATGGTAACATCGATTATCATTACGCGGCGCGCTGATCGGTCCATCACCACTATGTCAGGTTTATTGGCAACAATAGTCCTGTCAGTGATGATAGACTGATCCCAGTACAACGTGACATGGTCTTTTTCGAGAACTGGGTCGGGCACATACCTGTAGTACGGTACCTCAGATTCCACGAGTTTATATTTCAAGGCAAGTTGCTGGTGAATAATCCTGGCCACTTGATTGTGCCTGTGCAAGTACTCGCCGTTAGCCAGACGAGAACAACCAGAAATAATATGTCTGATGGACTCACCCGGACGGTGGCATGCCCGACACACGTCAACCGTCCCATCCTTCATAATATATTTCCGGTAGTTGTTCGTCAACATAACTTCGTCCATAATTGCACAGACAAAACCTTCAGTTTCCCCAAAGAGGTCACCGAAACGTAGCCAGGACACGGACGCTAGAAAATCTACATCGGGCCCATGAAGAGCCCGGTAGAAGCGCCCGTGAAGCTCCTTGCTTTGCCATACTTCCTCGCGGTTATCAGCAGTAAGCACCACAGGTTTGCGCCAGTTCTCGTTAGCCATGGACAGCGGGGTGAGTCCCTTGTCCACTGCGACCACATCTCGGTGTATACCCACATCGGCCTTTAAAAAATATTCTCTGAGACTGCACACCTCGCGGTTGTGGAGGGTCTTCGCGTTTAAAAAGCCTCGACCCCCGCATTTCCGCGGGATGTACAGTCTCATGACCGACGATCGTGGGTGATGCATCCGATTTGCGGTCAGCAATGTACGGACTCTCCTATCCAAGGTATCGAGTTCAGTCTGAGTCCATTTGAGTATGCCGAAAGAGTACATTAAAACTGGCATGACCCAACCGTTGAAGGCGCGCACCTTGTTCCCACCTGAAAGAAGGCTATTTAGAACCTTCTTCAGGCGTCCGAAGAAGCGCTCCCCCAACGATTGCTTCATGTCAGCTACGTTAATGCCTAACGCTTCCGACATACCTACCCAAATATTTATAGCTTTCGGATGAGGAGAGAGATCTGAGGTGTATGGAATTCGAGAGCTGAATTCCCTCGGATTCCATAATCTCCCCTCTCTTTACATGCATGACTGCACATTTGTCCACACCAAATTCCATCCTGATGGCGCTACTAAAAGAATCAGTTATTTTTAGTAACTCCATCAGTCGCAATCTGTTGGGGGCAAACAGTTTCAGATCATCCATGTAAAGAAGGTGAGATATGACCTGACCATCTCTCCTCAACCGGTAGCCTAGTCCTGAATCCTCCAGCAATGTGCTAAGAGGATTCAGGGCCAGACAGAACCAAAGCGGGCTCAGACTGTCGCCCTGGAATATTCCCCGTTTAATCCATACAGGTTCATCGTTCCCCTGAATCTGTCGACATCCTGGATATCGAAGGACCGTCTTCCATTGCCCCATACACGACCCAAGGAAGGCGCGTAGAGTTGCATCTATCTTGTACAACTCCAGCACCCTCATCAGCCATGTATGTGGCACCGAGTCGTAGGCCTTCTTATAATCTATCCAACATGTCGACAGATCCTTGCGGGCTCGACGAACCTGTTGGCCAATGGTCATGCAAGGGCGGATCCAGCTTTGGTGCCAGGGGGGGGTCACAAAGAGTCGTGGTCAAGTCACAAGAATGTATACAAGTAAAAAATAGGTGTTTTATTAATCTATGTACGTAGGTACTTAAAAATACCTATATTTAAATAACGCGCGAAATTTTTTAAAGATTGTGGGGGGTGGCAAAGATATTGTCATTGGGAGGAAAGAGTATAAAATACTGTTTTATTTGATTCGAGAACAGATCCGCTTACTCTTATCTTGGTAGACATCAATCCTCCACTTCCTGAACCAAGCGCCAAGACAGAGGTTCGAAAGAAGTGACTGACTCGACAATGATAAACGATTATTCTTACGAAAAAAAATATTGGTGTGTACTTACTTTGTATAAATTGGCTACTGAGTTTTTGTGGTCTATTAAAAGTGTACCATTCTGACCCAACCTTTTAAGGGATAAATCCATTAACACTACGATACGTAAAGATTTACATAACATAAAACGTAAAATATGTACTCAGTTTTTTCATTGCCTCGTAAACAGCCAGAGCCCGAAAGTCTGACAACCAGTCATACTAAGGGATATCTCGCTGTACCCATTACTAACAGGATTGTGCAGTGTGCACTGTGTGCAGGCCAAGAAAGCAGTCGTTCTATGTAAAATTCCGGTTTTTACCTGCATCCAGTTAGACTGGAAGCCGACTATTACAACATACTCGTAGTTCTAGACTGGTAGTTGGGATAACGTATGTGAATCCTTTAACGTGGATTTTCACCAGCCTATAACACTAGGGATAATGCAAACAATCTAAGGACCCATCAAAATCGGTTCAGGCGTTTAGAAGTTATGGTGGATTATAGAAACTCACAAATAAACATACATGAACCCTAAAACACTATGTTTTGGGCTGTTGTGTAAAATATATAATAAAAACATTACGTTCAACAATTCTTCCGTCTACCCTCGGCTACGGTAGCGGTCGAGGCAACGGCGTGGCAAGGGGTGCTAAGAATCCCCGGACGGGATCCGGCTACCAAACATACCGACTGGACCTGGTAACATATAACACGCGCACACTCCGGGCCGACGAGAAGCTGGCGGAACTCGAGGAAGAATTAAGCAGGCTGCGATGGAGTATTGTCGGATTATCTGAAGTCCGAAGAGAGGGGGAGGACACGATAATCCTGAAATCCGGCAACCTGCTCTACTTCCGAGAGGGAGACCGGCAGTCACAGGGTGGTGTTGGGTTTATCGTCCACAAGTCTCTCGTGAACAACGTGGTGAAGATCGAGAGTGTGTCGAACAGGGTGGCGTACCTTATACTCAGAATATCTGCAAGATATTCGCTGAAGGTCATACAGGTCTACGCCCCAACCTCGGCATACCCCGACGATGAAGTAGAAACCATGTATGAGGATATTTCTAAAGCCATGCATGGTTTCATAACTTACTTCACCGTTGTCATGGGGGACTTCAACGCGAAACTGGGCAAACGAAGCGAGGATGAGCAGCAAGTGGGGCAATTTGGGATTGGACTTCGGAACCACCGGGGTCACCAACTGGCCAGTTTTATGGAGAAGGAGGGCCTCTTTATGATGAACTCCTTCTTCAAAAAACGTGAGCACAGGAAGTGGACCTGGCAGAGCCCCGACGGTGCGACTAAAAATGTGATTGACTTCATCATGTCTACCAACAAGCAAATGTTCAATGATGTCTCTGTGATCAATTCGGTGAAAACCGGAAGCGATCACCGCATGGTAAGAGGCACATTGAACATCAATATAAAGCTAGAAAGGTCACGACTGATGAAGTCTACGCTCCGTCCAGCACAGATCCAAATCCAAAACCCCGAGAGCTTTCAACTTGAACTCCAGAATCGCTTCGCATGCCTAGGAAGCTCAGTGGACGATTACAACGACGGGTTCGTGGAAACTGTCCATACGACTGGATCTAATTTCAGATGAAGCTCGGCAATACCGGCGGCTCAATAGACAGATCTCCAAATCCTTGAAGAGCGACCTCCGCCGATTTAATACCGAGCGTATTAAAGACGCGATTGAGCGCAACAAAGGCTCCAAGGTATTTGCAAGAGATCTGGCTATTGGGCAGAGCCAGCTCACGAAACTGAAGACCGACGATGGCAGGATCGTGTCCGCCAAACCGGAGCTTCTGAGAGAGATCGAGAGTTTTTATGGGCAGCTGTACACGTCAACTAGTCAACCCGTCGAAAATCTAGCGAAAGACCCCAGAGCTAGATTGACCCGACACTATACCGAAGACATCCCGGACGTCAGCCTGTACGAGATTAGGATGGCTCTGAAACAGCTTAAAAACAACAAGGCGCCGGGTGATGACGGAATTACGGCCGAACTTCTGAAGGCGGGTGGCAAACCGGTCCTTAAGGCCCTACAGAAGCTGTTTGATTCCGTCATACTCGAGGGGAAAACGCCACAGGCTTGGTGCAGGGGTGTGGTGGTGCTCTTCTTCAAAAAGGGTGACAATGCCCGGTTGAAGAACTATAGGCCCATCTCACTTCTAAGCCATGTCTACAAGTTGTTTTCAAGAGTCATCACGAATCGTCTCGCACGCAGGTTTGACGATTTCCAGCCTCCCGAACAAGCCGGATTCCGAAAAGGCTTCAGTACCGTAGACCACATACATACGCTGCGGCAGGTTATACAGAAGACCGAAGAGTATAACCTGCCTCTCTGTTTAGCGTTTGTGGACTACGAGAAAGCCTTCGATTCGATCGAGACTTGGGCTGTGCTGCAGTCTCTCCAACGGTGCCAAATCGACTACCGGTACATCGAGGTGTTGAAGTGTTTGTACAAAAACGCCACCATGTCAGTCCGACTTCAGGACCAGACCTCGGAACCTATCCTTCTGCAGCGCGGTGTGAGACGTCATATCTCCGAAACTGTTTACCGCTGCATTGGAGGATATCTTCAAGGTTCTGGATTGGAGAGGACTTGGCATCAACGTCAACGGCGAGTACATCACTCACCTTCGGTTTGCCGACGATATAGTGGTCATGGCTGAGACCATGGAAGACCTCAGTGCAATGCTCGATGACCTCAGTAGAGCTTCCGAAAGAGTGGGTCTTAAAATGAACATGGACAAAACCAAGGTTATGTTGAATGTTCATGTAACACCCACTCCTATCAAGATCGGAGACTCTACGCTCGAAGTTGTGGACGATTATGTCTACCTGGGACAAACGGTCCAGTTGGGTAGATCTAACTTCGAGAAAGAGGTCAATCGTCGAATCCGACTCGGCTGGGCAGCGTTCGGGAAGTTGCGCGGTATCTTCTCGTCCAACTTACCCCAGTGTCTCAAGACGAAAGTCTATGACCAGTGTGTGTTGCCAGTGATTACATACGGGACCGAAACGTGGTCGCTCACAATGGGCCTCATCAGAAAGCTCAAAGTCACCCAAAGGGCAATGGAGAGGGCTATGCTCGGAGTTTCCTTGCGTGATCGAATCAGAAATGAGGACATCCGCATGAGAACCAAGGTTACCGACGTAGCCCGAAGAATCGCCAGACTTAAGTGGCAATGGGCAGGGCACATTGCTCGCAGAACGGATGGCCGATGGGGCCGAAAAGTTCTGGAATGGCGACCGCGAACCGGAAGACGTTGCGTTGGAAGGCCTCCCACTAGGTGGACCGATGACCTGGTCAAGGTTGCAGGAACCCGCTGGATGAGAGACGCACGGGACCGGTCAATGTGGCGACGCCTGGGGGAGGCCTATGTCCAGCAGTGGACGTCTTTTGGCTGAAATGATGTTCAACAATTTTAATTAGTGGTCCACCTAGGTCCTGGACCCAGCCCAGGGGGGGGTCATGACCCCCCTGACCCCCCCCCCTGGATCCGCGCCTGTGGTCATGTCGATGAGGAGTAGCTCCTTAGTACCGCGGGACCCGTTCCTACATCCATTCTGAGAAGCAGACATAATACAGTTTTGCTCAATGTGTTTATTAATTTTCGCCCTCAAAATGGATGTAAGAAGTTTATAGACCGTCGACAAACACGTAATCGGTCTATAATTCTTGGGTTCCGCGGGACTACCTGACTTATGGAGCAGGTGGGTAACGCCTGTGGTTAAAAACTGCGGAAGCGACGCACTCTAAGGCTGACTGGAATTGAGATGCCAGGCAAGTGTGTGAACTTCTGAGCCAGAAATTGTGCAGTCCGTCCGGACCTGGTGATTTCCAGTTCGGTAACGGACGAACTGCACTGGCTATATCTAGTGGTGTTATTAAAATAGTTTCCATTTCTGGAATAGGTTCACACACTCGCTCGACATCACGCAACCAGCCAGCCTCAGTATGACAGACGGGTACCGACTAGATGCTGCGCCAGAATGAACTCGTAGCAGCATCATCCGGGCGACACACGTCCGTGATATTATTATAAATGATTATTATTATTATCAACTACAAAAATGACGATTTTCCATACAAACTTTCATCCCCTATTTAACTCCCTTAGGGGTTGAATTTCCAAAAACCCCTTTCTTAGTGCTCCCCTACATTATAATAGGAAGCCGTGTGCAAAATTTCACATTCCTAGCCCCAGTAGTTTCGGCTGTACGTTGATATGTCAGTCAGTCAGTTCTCCTTTTATATATATACTAGCTGTTGCCCGCGACTTCGTTCGCGAGGAAATTTTGACGTGTATGTATGTGTGGGACTGCCTCTGGGATGTACTATGCCAAATCGAATGACAAATGCCAATCGAAGCGAATATATTCCCTTAAACTGGCCCTGTCATAAAATATGTTCCCACACATACATAATAATAAATATGTCTTAACTATATTTTACCTCTCTACCAATCTTTGGCTCCAAAAAGCCAAGGATTTCATTGACATACTTGCAAGAGCCCTTACTGCAGGTCGTCACAAAAAAAAATTGTTCGCTAATAGTTATATCTTGCTAAATTTCAGGCCGGAAGTACAAAAATCAACTTACATAGAAACTCGCGAGAGCCTTTAGAACTCCCTAATCCGACCCTGGACCAAAATCTGTTCTTAGCAAACTTCTACTCACCATAAACTACGTCCCCGCCAAAATTCATGACTGTTGAAAATGAAGGACTTTCAGACAAACTTGTGAAAGCCTTTAGACCTCCCTTAACCGGCCCTGTCGCAAAATCCGTTCATAGAAGACGTCTACTAACTAATACAAACTACGTCCCTGCCCAAAATCAAGACTGTTGCGCAAAAAATGAAGGACGTTCATACAAACTTGCGAGAGCTCATAGACCACCCTAATCCGGCCCTGTCGCAAAACTATTTTATAACGGATGTCTACTGACTATAAACTACGTCTCTGCCAAAAATCAAGATTATAGCACAAAAATGAAGGACATTCATACAAACTTGCGAGGGCTCATAGACCACCCTAATCCGGCCCTGTCGCAAAATTAATTCATAGCAGACGCCTACTGACTAGGGGTCGCAAACCGGGATCCCGGATACCGAAAATACCGGGATACCGGACCGAAAATGGTCCTTCACAATACCGGTATTGAATTTTAGAATACCGGGATTTACGATATTTTCGGTATTCATCACAGAACGATGCAAATCGCAAATCACGGCACTTTTCCTGCACCGCAGCCACTTTTCCTGTACTAGTTCTAACGCGTTGCTGCAAGAAGAATGTTGATTATTACTATTATAATAGAATATGCTTGTTATAATTTAAGATTTTACAGATTTAATTAAACGAAGAATATTGATTACTTAATTCATTTTTGTTTAATATGGCTTTCATTAGCGCAGGTAGTGAACTAGCGATGTTGCAATTTCGATGGGAGGGAGATAAATCGTATTCTTTGTTAAAAAGTTGATTTTCTTTTAATTGCTGACTTCCCAAAAAGAAGGAGGTTTCTATATTCTACCGATTTTTGTCGCGATGTCGAAAGACACCGCCAAGGCCACACCGAGAGACCGCATTCTCTATCGTGAGGGTTCTCACGCGTATGCTGGCATCCACCGTCGAGCGCTTCTTGCGGAACACCAATTTGGTTAATTCGGAATTTCGGACCCATCCCCTCAAGGTGCTCGACGAGGCGGTTTGCATTTATAATCAAAGAGCTTGCCCACCTCGTCGAGCAGCACAATGGGCCGGTATGCGGACGGCGAGTCCCAGCTTCTAGATGAGGACCACCTTCCCCGTCTTCCAATGAAGCGGAAATAGCCTCTTTCCAAGCATGCGCTTAAGAACCCCTCCAGTCGGGGCCGAAGAGCCTCTGAGGCCAAGACCCAGTCTTTGCCAGGCAACCCATCGGGTCCCGGGGCAGTATTTTTGGCTTTAAGCCTACGTACCGCCACTCTCAGGTCTACCCCAGTCACCTCCTGAATGTCGTCATCGTCTCCTGAGTGGTCCGCTTCCAGCATCGCAGGTGGCGGAGCCATGCTGATGCTCCCCTCGCGAATCACCACTTCCTCCACGAGGTTAGGCCGGAGACTGCGTCAGCTGGGGGGGCCGGGTGCGGAGTTTATTCCGCAAATTCTTATAAGGGCGCCCTCACGGATCTCTGTTGAGAGTCTCCAGCATCACCTCGCGGGCCTGATCCTTGGCCCGCCGACGAGCCTCGAGGAAGGCGGTCTCCGCCGCTCTATTCCCTTCATACAGCTCCGCTTCAATGGCTTCCGCATTCGGAGGACGAATGCGGAGCCTGCGATGCCTGGCGTACAGGTGCCGCGCCGCCACACACTGCTCACGCAGGTGTGACAGCTCTCGCGACCACCAGTACACCTGACGCCGGGCGCTTCCTGGCCGGACTCGGGGCATTGCCATGTCGCATATCTCAGACATGGCCTCCTGGAACCAACCCGCCTCGTCGTTGACGTCCGCAGGCCTGACCGGTAATGGCACCCAGGCCCGCACGATCGAGGCTTCTAGGAGGAGCTCCCGGTACAGCTGCTTCAGCGCCCATCGCGGAACACTCGGGGTCTGTGGGACCGGCGCGCTTGAGAACTGGGCAGAGACCTCAAACCGGATATACTGGTGGTCGAAGTAGGTCTCCACACCCTCCATGACGCGCCACTCGCCAGTCAATGACACGCTGTGACAGAGCTGAGCTGGCTAAAGAAATGTCCACCACCGACTCGCCTCGCGTCCGTACAGAACCCCGGTTCACGATGTCCAGGCCTGTTCCCAGAGCCCAGCACTCAATGCCAAGAGCTTCACCTGGCCAAGCTCTTGGCATTGAAGTCCCCGAGTACAAGTACGGATGCTTAGTTAATTTTTATATATAAAGGATATTGCAATTGCAACTAAAAATAACAAAATAAAAAAAACTTTTTTGCAAAAAAACCGTTGAAGTCGGTTTTAAACTTATATCTTTTTAAATTCTCTAATTTACCGAATCACTAAAGATACTATAAAAAATATAACGGAAAGAAAAACTAATAAAATAAATATAATTTCTATAAATGCCGAAAATACCGAAATTACCGGGATCCCGGTATTGTCCTAGACTCAATACCGAAAAAACCGGTTTCGGAAAGTGGGACCGGTATTGCGACCCCTACTACTGACTACTACGTCGCTGCCAAACATCAAGATTGTAGCACGAAAAATTAAGGACTTTCATACCAACTTGTGACTTGTGAGGGCCCTAACACACCCTAATCCGGCCCTGTCGCAAAATTAATTCATAGCAGACACCCACTGACTATAAACTACGTCTCTGCCAAAAATCTGGGTTATAGCACAAAACATGAAGGAGTTTCATACAAACTTGCGAGGGCCCTTAGACCACCCTAATCCGGCCCTGTTGCAAAATCCGTTCTTAGCGGACGTCTACTAACTATAAACTACCTCTCTGCCGAACATCAAGATTGTAGCACGAAAAATTAAGGACTTTCATACAAACTTGTGAGGGCCCTTAGACCACCCTAATCCGGCCCTGTCGCAAAATTAATTCATAGCCGACGCCCACTGACTATAAACTACAGCCTGTCTATAAAGTCATGAAAATAAATGAGGGCGCTGCGGTCGTGAAGACTCGTGCACATAGCAACCCTGTATAGTGTGACTAAAATGGTTTTGATACTAGCACATTATTTTGTATTACAAGCAAACCTGGTTTTAATTAAAATCTGTTATCTTAATTAAAAAAAATACAGAAACCATAAACAAAGATGCGACCTTCATTATAAATGATAATACCAGCCTATTACTGTCCCACTGCTGGGCAAAGGCCTCTTCTCAACAGAGACGGCACGAGCACTGATCACCACGCATGCTCAAGACGGGTTGGCGATTTCAGACTTATAATAATTACAAGTCCAGATTTCCTCACGATGTTTTCCTTCCGACCTTCATTGAAATAAAAATGAGTAAATAAAAGAAAAATGTTCGTACATATTTTTTATTAATGTTATATTTTAACTTTTGTACCACTGTATGCCCATTTTCTCTTGCCCGTTTTGCTGCAATATGTTGTTCGATTAGAGCTTTTCTGTTATTTTGATCTTCTTGTAAGAAAATCCAATCGATTTCAAAATTTTACGCAGGACTTCTAGGCTACTTTTAAAATCCAGATCTGTTTTAGCGAAATTTTATGTTGAAGTCATCCATTTCTTTCTTAGGACGGCCTGATCTGTGTTTGCCTTCATCTGCAATACGCCTCACTGTACTCTCAGATTTTCCTGAAAGAAAGATTTAAAAAAAGATGTAATATCTAACAGAAAATACATGGCACTGTTTTTATTTCAAACATGTTAAAACTTATTCATATTAAATCACCGGTAAATTTGATTACCTAAAAGTATCAAAAGTTAACGTCGCACTACAATATGAGCTACTTACATTTGCAATCTAACCTATAAATGCGCAATGTAAACAATGCTTATTTTAGTCTTAAAATCGTATATTTAGTAAATTTGTGACTTCTGGTAGATAAAAAACAAACAATAACACGATTACATACCTGTTATAGCTGCTGTTCGAGTATAAATATCATCCAAATTTGATAAAATTTGGTCAGCTTGGTGTTCTAACAAACATCGCTGATATACTTTGAAATAATTTCCCGAGCTCCACTCCTATTTGTTTTCCTCATATTTAACACGTTTTTTCGAAGTTTTGTCGACGTAGATTTGAAAAACATTAAAAAATGCAAAAGATATCAAGATAAATAACAAGTTGATGACAGCCGATGACATTTGATGTACCTTGATTTAGTGTTGCCTTACTTTTGAATAATGTTAGTTCCTCAAACATTAATTTCATGACTTTATAGACAAGCTGTACGTCTCTGCCAAAAATCTAGATTGTAGCATAAAAAATGAAGGAGTTTCATACAAACTTGCGAGGGCCCTTAGACCACCCTAATCCGGCCCTGTCGCGAAATCCGTTCTTAGCGGACGTCTACTAACCATAAACTACCTCCCTGCCAAAAATCATCTTTGTACGTCCAGCGGTTTTTGAGATTTCGTGATGAGTCAGTGAGTGACCTATCGCTTTTATAGATATAGATAGAAGATAGATAGCAATAGTAATAATACGCTCTCAATTGTTTTTTGTTAGTCTCATAGTTCAAGAGGTTGTCGACTGCTTATCCGGACTTTTATCAAATTAATAATGCTCCATATTGCGGCGGCGACTCGCTTTAGGTACTCGTTTTGTCGCTGATCGACGAGCTTTCAAAAATAAATCGCTCACCGATACTCGTTCAGCGATGCTTAGTTGTTTGTAACACGTGTACCTACCGCGCACACTACACACACTATATTTATATTGTGTGCTTATAGCCCGGCGACAAAACTATCGAAACTACGCATTTGATCCGACCGACGTATCTAGTGGTTTTAGAACCCAAGTAGGCTGTTGGCACTGTTGGCTTACGCCAAGGGTCGGCTCTAAGCCCTTATCTCTTCCTGGTGATAATGGACGCTCTTACGTCGGATATCCAGGACCAGGACGAGGCCGAGGGTCCCTCGTGTATGCTGTATGCCGAAGATATTGTGCTAGTTGCCGAGAGTGGCCTTGATGTCCAAAGAGCAAATTTGAGATGTGGTGTCAAAGACTGGAGAATGTTGGCCTATAATTAAGTAGAATCAAAGCGGAATAGTTGTTTTGTGATTTCCGTACTTAAAACCCTGCCGCCTTATAACCCTTGCCGCCCATACCGATCTGCTCCGATTTTTAGTACCTCGGGTCAGTTGCAAGGCGATGAAGCAGTGGCGGAGAGAGCCTTAGAAAAAATCTTCATTTTCATCATCGTTCATTTGAACTGTAAAGCCCCCAAATGAACGGTTGTTTTTTCTTTTTTAACTTTCGGGGTAAGGTTTAGAAATCACTTCCCCAAATTAAGGGGTGGGGGTGGTGAGAGGGGGTGGGTTGTAGTGACGCCCGGATTTCTCCCCCTGCAGGAGATGCAGTATTCTAGCATTTGCTGCTGTGGAATGTGTCCGCAGCAGGCGCGAGAGAGTGACTTGAGAAAATTAGACTTAAATAGTCTTCATCATCATCTACAGCCTGACTTCACCCACTGCTGAGCACAGGCCTCCCTTTGCTTTTTACCTTGCCCAAGCTCCACACCATTGTGCCAGCCTCATCCAGGATATTCCCTCAATTAACGTAAGATTAATATGCCTGACAGAGATAAAATTATACAAAGAATAGAGATTCGCGCATGTACGTAAAGTGTGCCAGTGACAGCTGGTTAATTAAAACAGTCAAAGGTATTTTTGCATATTTTTTTAATCATCCATTATAGTTATCTATCTTCTCAGGTTTGTAACTTAAAATAAACAATAACCAACAAATCTTAGCACATGACCAAAAATAAAACAGTAAAACATTTCAAATAATATCAATTACCTACCTATGTCATTGATTGATTAATTTGAAGTTACATTCCTGAGTAGTTCGTTATTTTAGGTAGTACTACTTAGTATATTTTTTTTAAATAAATGCACACAATAAACCACTTCGTAAATTTAACATTTATACAGTGTCAGAATAAAAATGTTAACCATTTGTTTCCGAAAAATAACACGAAAAGGTGGCAGGTTTATGCCATCAATACAGTACCTACTGCAACAATGATTTTGACATAATCGGAACACAGTTGGTAGCCATAGGCCCGGTACTCCATGAACGAAAAAAACTATTAAAATTACCTATTTTAAAGGCGAAAAAATACATTAGACTTACACGCACGATATGTTTACTTTTTCTGACACGCCTACAAATATCAGATCAAATTAAAACGGTACAGTACAATTATATTTTTACCCGACTGCAATGAAAGGGTTATGTTATTTAAGTGTTGCTTACCGTTGAGCTTAGTGAACACCGACATGAGATGCATCATTCGCTAATCGTAGATGTTCCGTGCGTGTAATCTATGTCTAATAGATTCACTTCTTCAATTTTATTGTGGCATAAGAACTGGGCCATGACTTACATGCACTGTGTTATGCATAAATTACTATTAGGGCAAAATATTACAAGTATTTCTTTGGAAAACTATATTAAACTCTACTCCCGAATTACTAGTTTAAATTAAACGCTAAACAATTTCCCTCTAGACAGTTAAATTAAGACTTATTACTAGTACGACTTTCTGTATATCAGTAGGTAGGTACACTTTAACCTTTATACACCTACTAGTATTTGCGTGGCTGCGCGAGCTGCGCGCAGCTCGCGGGGCGTGAAGAGGGGGAGAGGGGATGCTTTGAAAAATGATTTCGACTAACGCATTGTCCCTTTCAATGAATCTGAAAAAAAATTGTTCCAAGTCTCTTAACTTCCGAGATCCGCCTAAAGGGGGGGTGAAGGGGGGCAAGGGGGTCAAATTTAAAAAATGGTTTTTACTTCCCCGAGCCTCCTCTATATGAATGAATGAAACTTCCGAGATCTACCTAAAGGGGGGGTGAAGGGGGGCAAGGGGTTCAAATTTGAAAAACGGATTTTACTTCACCGAGCCTCCTCTATATGAATCTCACGTATGACACCACCTACCTACACCTACTTACCACCTACCTACACCTACCTACTACCTACCTACACCTACCTACTACCTACCTACCACCTACCTACCACCTACCTACACACTACCTACCTACACCTACCTACCTACCTACTACCTACCACCTACCTACACCTACCTACTACCTACCTACTACCTACCTACACCTACCTACACCTACCTACACCTACCTACTACCTACCTACACCTACCTACCTACAACTACCTACACCTACCTACACCTACCTACACCTACCTACACCTACCTACTACCTACCTACACCTACCTACTACCTACCTACACCTACACCTACCTACACCTACCTACTACCTACCTACACCTACACCTACCTACACATACCTACTACCTACCTACTACCTCCTACTACGACTAAAAAAACATTACTCACAAAGTTTGCTTGTCGTCGCCCCTGAGTTACGCTTCACCCACTCAACCTTCGTTACGCTAAGGAGGTCGCCGGCTCGCTTCGCTCGCCACCTCCCCCCTTCGCTCCACTCGGTCTCGCAGGTTCGCTCCGCTCAGGACCTACCTACCACCGGAAAGCTATCATGACATTATCCCTACGCTACGGGGGTCGCCGGCTCGCTTCGCTCGCCCGCTCCCCCCTTCGCTTTACCGCTGTACCACCACCGGACAGGTTTCGAAGCCTACTATAATATTTGTTCAAACACCTAATGGCTATCTTTAACCGTTATGAAGTTACGGTCCTTTTAATTTTAGGGGAGGTTGGGGAGGGGAGGGTATACAAATTTCAACGCCCCTCAAATAGATTTAGGTAAGAATCAAAAAATTTTTCAGTAGTAAAAAAAGAGATGAAGAGGGGGGGGTGAAGGGGGGGAGAGGGGGGAGTTTCTAAAAATGATTTCGACTAACGCAATGCCCCTCTATATGAATCTGAAAAAAAATTCGTTCCAAGTCTCTTAACTTCCGAGATCCGCCTAAAGGGGGGGTGAAGGGGGGCAAGGGGGTCAAATTTGAAAAATGGTTTTTACTTCCCCGAGCCTCTTCTATACAAATCCCTAAAAAAACACACGTAATGTCTCTTTATTACCGAGATCCGCCTAAAGGGGGGGTGAAGGGGGGCAAGGGGGTCAAATTTGAAAAATGGTTTTTACTTTACCGAGCCCCCTCTATACGAATCCCAAAAAAAAAACACGTAAAGTCTCTTTGTTTCCGAGATACGATAGTGAGGGGGGAGAAGGGGGGGGAAAAGGGGGGGTTTGGGACTTTTGCCATACTCACGAGAGTTGCTTGTTTACGAATCTGTCAAAATATACCCACCTCCCCATCCACCATCTGGGAGAACAATTCTGTCAGTCAGTCAGTGAGTGGTAATTAAGCTTTATATAATATAACTAGTATTTGCGTGGCTGCGCGAGCTGCGCGCAGCTCGCGGGGCGTGAAGAGGGGGAGAGGGGGAGCTTTGAAAAATTACTTTGACTAACGCATTGCACCTCTCAATGAATCTGAAAAAAAAAATGTTCCAATGCAGCATGCGGTACTACCTACCTACACCTACCTACTACCTACCTACACTTACCTACTACCTACCTACACCTACCTACACCTACCTACTACCTACCTACACCTACCTACACCTACCTACACCTACCTACACCTACCTACACCTACCTACACCTACCTACACCTACCTACACCTACCTACACCTACCTACACCTACCTACACCTACCTACCTACACCTACCTACTACCTACCTACACCTACCTACTACCTACCTACACCTACCTACACCTACCTACTACCTACCTACACCTACCTACTACCTACCTACTACCTACCTACACCTACCTACTACCTACCTACACCTACCTATTATCTACCTACACCTACCTACACATACCTACTACCTACCACCTACAATTAAAAACATTACCCTAAAGTTTGCTTGTCGTCGCCCCTGAGTTACGCTTCACCCACTCAACCTTCGTTACGCTAAGGAGGTCGCCGGCTCGCTTCGCTCGCCGCCTCCCCCCTTCGCTCCACTCGGTCTCGCAGCTTAGCTCCACTCAGGACCTACCTACCACCGGAAAGCTATCATGACATTATCCCTACGCTACGGGGGTCGCCGGCTCGCTTCGCTCGCCCGCTCCCCCCTTCGCTTTACCGCTGTACCACCACCGGACAGGTTTCGACGCCTACTATAATATTTGCTCAAACACCTAATGGCTATCTCTAACCGTTATGAAGTTACAGCCCTTTTAATTTTAAGGGAGGTTGGGGAGGGGAGGGTATACAAATTTCAACGCCCCTCAAATAGATTTAGGTAAGAATAAAAAAAAAATTCAGGAGTAAAAAAAGAGGGGAAGAGGGGGGGGGTGAAGGGGGGGAGAGGGGGGAGTTTCTAAAAATGATTTCGACTAACGCAATGCCCCTCTATATGAATCTGAAAAAAAATTCGTTCCAAGTCTCTTAACTTTCGAGATCCGCCTAAAGGGGGGTGAAGGGGGGCAAGGGGGTGAAATTTAAAAAACGGTTTTTACTTCCCCGAGCCTCCTCTATTTGAATCCTTAAGAAAACACACGTAATGTCTCTTTATTTTCGAGATCCGCCTAAAGGGGGGGTGAAGGGGGGCAAGGGGGTCAAATTTGTAAAATGGTTTTTACTTCCCCGAGCCGCCTCTACACGAATCCGTAATAAAAAAAAAATACGGGTCTCTTAGTTTCCGAGATACGATAGGGAGGGGGAGGAGGGGGGGCAAAAAGGGGAGGTTTGGCACTTTTCCTATACTCACGAGAGTTACTTGTTTACGAATCTGTCAAAATATACCCACCTCCCCATCCACCATCTGGGAGAACAATTCTGTCAATCAGTGAGTCAGTGAGTGAGTGGTAATTAAGCTTTATATAGTATAATTTCAAAATCCAATGATAACAATGACAACAATTTATTATTGTAGTAGGCATACGATATTAAATATTTTGTTGATTGAATCCTGTAATCTGAATTTTAAAAAAACATTAAATAAATAAGCATAGTTACTTCACTACATAGTATAAAACAAAGTCGCTTTCTCTGTCCCTATGTCCCTTTGTATGCTTAAATCTTTAAAACTACGCAACGGATTTTGATGCGGTTTTTTTAATAGATAGAGTGATTCAAGAGGAAGGTTTATATGTATAATAACATCCATTAAATAGTGGAGAATAGCATTGCACCCGTGCGAAGCCGGGGCGGGTCGCTAGTAATTATATATTTCTGTACCAAAATGATACTTGGAAAATACAAATAATAAGTAATATCTCTTTATTTAAATTAAGGTAAAAAAAGGATCTGTTTTCATTTTCTAAGCGAGGTTCAGATATTTTACTTATCGTACAAAATGTTTAAATTACGATTTAATATTGTTGAATAGAGTAATAGATACAAAAGTTTGCCCATTTTTATTATTTATTATGCGGCCGGAAACTCCAGGTTAGGAAGCGCCATTATGCCAAGATGCTCTATTTTGTATTAGACAGACTCCTAGCGGTAGAAACAACACAACAGTTAGTACTTTAGTGACGAAATTGACATTGAGCGCGTTATAATTGACAAAATCGTCTGCCGTACGGCTGTCGTGTGCCAGACCTAATTTATATGCACATTGCGCTCGGATGTACTGGAATTACCTACTTCATTAACTGTAAAGGTAGACAAATGACGTTAAATTCAGAGCTCTTATCGAAATGACTAAATGAACCTATTAAGGCGGGGTTGCAGTACTTTTGAAGAGTTTTGAACCTTTGAAAATCGAACTAAATATGAGTTTTTTAATAAATAAAAATCATTAGGTAAGTACAGTCGAACAAGCTAATAGGTATACAGGGTAGAGATCTTCATAATTCTATAACACTGAAAATATTGATTGTAATTTTGTTTTATCAAGTGTTTCACATTAAGCGACTGATGTCAAACGCTGTATCTTTTGACATCAGTCTCTAAATGTATCTGTATAATCTTAAAAGTAAATACAAGTTAGCTTGGTGTATACTTATTAGCTTGTTCGACTGTACATAAAAATTGAACATACTCTCAAGTAAATCGTACAGATAGAAACGCGATTTAGAATGATAGGCTCGATCATTTTTTATTAAACATGACTCTAAATCACAATTTTAAACATGTACTGCTAAGACATTTCATCATGAATTTCTATGAAAGTTATATCAGTAGATAGAACTTTGTATTCTAAAATGTTGAAAACATATTGTATAATTTCTTTATAATTTTTCTTTTCAAAGGTTCAAAAATCTTAAAAAGTACTGCAACCCCGCCTAGTAGGTAAGCTAACCAAAGGATAAATAAAGATTAGCGCTGACCGGGACCGATAACAGTGTACATCTTCAAACTTATATCGTACAGGTACTTTGTGAGTCGTCTCGTAAATCGTGCCAACACGTTCGATAAAGATATTGACTAAAATTTATGGAGTACCGAGTGCTGCGTCTTTTTTCTTAATAATACGAAGTCAGATCCAGTATTTCGAGTACAACTATAAATTCAACATCTAGTTTCACCAACTCTGCCTGTTCCCTATTTGAATCGGATTTGTTAACAACAATATCAAGTTTTAATTTCTTTGCACGGAACCAAAATCTTGTTTTGTAAAATTATAGTCTAGCTAGCCTTAGTTACTCCTTATAACATCAGCTATCCGATAATAAAAGCTCCGTCAAAATCGGTCCAGTCGTTTCGGAGATTAGCCGGAACAAACAGACAGACACAAATAAATGGTTTTGTTTTATGTACCGTACCTACTTTCATAATATGCATTCAGTAAAAAGCTATTATTTTGATATTACAAACAGACAGTTCAATTTTTAGTTTATGCAATAATAGTTGCTAGTGAGTAAACCTAGAAAAAGAAAACAATTCATGTATACTATAAGCGCCATGTAGTCATCATCATTCGCCTGCCCTTATCCCAATTATAGGCGCCATGTAGTACTGGACGAAATGAGAAAAGTCGTTAAAAGCAGGTAGACGGTTCACATTATTGTTCATTAACTTAATACGCAATGACAATGAAACAATTTCTAAAATAAAATGTTATTTATTGAGAACTTGCGGTTAGTCCCGAATTCCTATACGAAAAATGCTCCTGTATATTTGTGAAAAAATAAATGACAATCAGTTTAAGGATGGTCAACACTTTTACACTGAGACCATACCGAAAACCTCGATAAATTCTTTTACAATAAAGGCTATAATCTATTTATATTACGCAAAACAAAAACGAAGCTTATCAACCCCTAAAATGTAAGTTCGGGCTGGAATACACATGCTATTTAGTAGCACAAAACGTAACAAATTAGCATAGTATTAGCACAATGTATACCAAAAAATAAGACAGAGAGGTTGTAAATTAATAGCAAACATGTGTGCTTTCATCATAGATGTGTATTTCAGTCTCACTACTCACGTATAAGAATAAATAAATGATAATAGTCACAAAAAAGTTCGTACCTTCATAAATTAACATTATTTATTTTTATACAGAGATTGACAGTTTATGTACTAGCTTAAAAATATTAAAATGTGTACTTACTGTAAATATAATTTTGCTTGTCTCTTATATTAATATAAATCGTTACATTGCACTGCACGCTAACGTGCAGCTAAGGTGGATCCCACACTGCGACATGTCACATTCGCTTTGCACATGTTTGATTATCAGGAGCCACGTGCTTTTTTGGCGGGCGAGAACCGCACCAGCCACGAGACGCATCACTTTGTGAGATCCAACTTACCTATATCGTTTATACATTAAAATAATCGTGTAGTATATTGTATTTGCCGCTAGAGGCACTAGTGCAGAGTAAGGTCTCTAGAAATGTCAAATGTTACTGAATGTTCACTGTTGGCGGGTGTTTTTATCGGGTATATTTTTAGACAAGTAAATTTGAATCGTCCTCCAAGTGAACTTATATCAGTATTAGAATCATGACAAGAACCTGCGTACATAGAACAGTTGTCATTTCAATGTATCGTAATTTCCATGCAATAACATGCCCTATTACCAATTATATTTATTAGTATTATGCTGCAGTGCAGGGTACGTCACAATAAAAAATGGACATAATATATTATGTCTACCTATATACATACATAAAGACTATAACTAAAAAAATGATGTCCAAACTGAGCCTCGTAATAATTGTATCGTAACATACATTTACAAGTAATGATACTAGTTTCAATAAATCTTGTGACACGACATTTTTTTAACAAGTAAAAAAAAACCTCAGTGTATAAAACATGTAGGTAGCTAGTTTCAGGTTGTCTTGTTAACTTTTTGTCATTTATTACAACTTTTGTAAATGATAACCGAAATAGTTGACAACATCTTTTACATCGTGGTGTGAAAGCAGGGTGACTTGAAGGCTGGGACAGTCATTTATCTACAGATACGAACATGGGTTCTAGACCCTGCACGACTGTACACACATACATACACGAATGATATAACAATTTGAAAAAAGCAATACATTTTTTCATAAAATAATATCTATTATTTTAATGAAATTTAACACTGCAAAAACCTTACATAAATGACCTTACAATTTGGTAGGTAAACAGTCCAGGCGAAATAGACGAAAAAAAAGTACTGAGCTTACATTAATTCCCAACAGGCTGGATTTTTGAACAGTGTCTTGAATACGTAAGGTCAAAGGTAGGTTTGAAAACGTGATAACTCGAGAACTTTTTGTGCTGCGAAGAGAAAAAGTATTGTTGCTCTTATTGTAGAGAATTTTGGGCTCTAGAAACATTTTCGCAATCGTTGTTTCGGTATGTCTCGTCGTTTCGAAAATTAGTGACCTTTTTACCTCGGATAAAAAAACTAGAACAGAAGAGATCTAAAGTTTTGGTCGTGTGCATCGGGGCCGATGGGGAGTTTTGACATATAATTTGTGATGACGTATTTAAGACCTGTACGAAAATCCAGTTTGTTGGAAATTCATGCAAACTGGAATGTCTATTTCGTCCGAACAAAACTTACCATTCCCGAAAACAGGAGTTGCAAATTTCATTATTATTCAGCATCGTCGTAACGCACTCTGCAAAAAATATGTAAAGGCATTATTTAGCATGATTTTAAAATCCATAGCAGAATCTGGACACCGACGCGAAAACGGTTACCACATATTCAGTAAGTACATCATTCTGAGCACCTACACAAACATATAAAATTCTAATCAGTTAACAAAAAATATTGCTGTTCCACACATTTTGACCGTGTAGGACGTAGGTACTTAATGGACTTTTGTAAAAAAAAATAGCTAAGTATTTTCTTTTAAACCGAAGGGAAAAAATTATGTTCGGGGGGGGGGGGGGGGGGCGCAGAATGATATACTGAATACGTTATAATAGTCTTAATGTAACGTCGTATCTCTCTCTCCGTATCTCTATATCTCTCTTTTCTACCAATAAATACATGTTTATAAATATTTCTAACCCCACAACTCGCAAATGGCAGACATCTTTTTTTTCATTAGCAGTTTTGTGAGCAATGAAACTATCTAATATACTATCTTTGAATCGACGACACGGTTGGTGCAGTGGCTCAAGCAATGGACTGCTGCGCTGCGTGTCCGATCCCCGCACGGAACAAATATTTGTATGACCTACAGATAGTTGTTCCGGGTCTGGGTATTTGTGTATGTGAGTTTAAATGTTTGTGAACGCACCCAAAATACAGGAGAAATTCCTAGTGTGGGGCACCGTTTTATAAAAAAAAAATCTAACACCCGTATTTATAAACAAGTCATAGTGATTACTTGAGTAAAAAGTCATTGTTTAAGATACGATTTTTTCCCTGTAGTTTAGTAATAGGGTATTTCACCAAAAAAATCTAATTAGTCCGTCAGATAGATTTTCAAAAAATAATGCACACATATTTTTTCTTTTTTCACGTAAACAAAAGACGAAAACGATACAGTGCTTCGAAAAGTCGTATCAAGTCGTGTGACGTCACAAGGTTAGTAGTTTTTTACCCACAAAGTGACGCCAAAAACCCCCACTCCTGATCTTTAACACGTTTTATTTCGTAAATTTTTATTAATTTGATAAAACAAAAAACACGTATCCAATATTTTTCGATAATCTAAAAGACGGACTAATTAGAATTTTTTGGTGAAATACCCTATTCCTTGATGTTATCTAAGGTTAGAATTCTTAGCTTTGCTTTCATTGACGGTTCTAACTTCGTTTAAATTCTTGCCCATTGCATAGAAATGTTTGCATAAGTAATTACTTAAGACCAAGTAATTACTAAAGTAATTACTATAACTTGACTATAGATAAACACTATAGAGCAGCGGTGGCCCAGTGGTGGCGGCCCCGACTTACGAACAGTAGGTCGTGGGTTCGAACCCAGGCAGGCACATTACTTTGTGTAATTTATTTCATCACCGCTGCTCTCAAAACGGTGAAGGAAAACATCGTGAGGAAACCGGCATGTCTTTAGAACCAAAAAATTCGAAGAGATGTGACATCTACCAATCCGCACTGGGCCCGCGTGGTAGATTATAGCCCATTCCCTCTCAAAAAGAGAGGAGGCCTGTGTCCTTAGTACTGCCTGTGACTATAGATACGGATGTAAGAGATATATTATAATTTCATACTATCTTTGAGACCTAGATACGTGCAAATGATCATATTGGAAGGATTAACGCCGAGGTTATCGAATTATTTCTAAGTTTTTAATTATTTCCTGAAAAATAAGCAAAAAGGGCCTAAAAAAATAAGAAAATACGAAATTTTATATAACAACTAGTATTTGCGTGGCTGCGCGAGCTGCGCGCAGCTCGCGGGTCGTGAAGAGGGGCAAAGGGGGAGCTTTGAAAAATACCTACACCTACCTACTACCTACATACTACCAACCTACTACCTACCTACAACCTACCTACACCTACCTACTACCTACATACTACCAACCTACTACCTACCTACAACCTACCTACACCTACCTACTACCTACATACTACCAACCTACTACCTACCTACAACCTACCTACACCTACCTACACCTACCTACACCTACCTACACCTACCTACACCTACCTACACCTACCTACACCTACCTACACCTACCTACACCTACCTACACCTACCTACACCTACCTACACCTACCTACACCTACCTACACCTACCTACACCTACCTACACCTACCTACACCTACCTACACCTACCTACACCTACCTTCACCTACCTACACCTACCTACTACCTACCTACACCTACCTACCTACACCTACCTACCTACACCTACCTACTACCTACCTACACCTACCTACCTACACCTACCTACTACCTACCTACACCTACCTACTACCTACCTACACCTACCTACTACCTACTTACACCTACCTACTACCTACCTACACCTACCTACCTAGACCTACCTACTACCTACTTACACCTACCTACTACCTACCTACACCTACCTACTACCTACCTAGACCTACCTACTACCTACCTACACCTACCCACTACCCACCTACACCTACACCTACCTACACCTACCTACACCTACCTACACCTACCTACACCTACCTACACCTACCTACACCTACCTACACCTACCTTCACCTACCTACACCTACCTACTACCTACCTACACCTACCTACTACCTACTTACACCTACCTACTACCTACCTACACCTACCTACTACCTACCTAGACCTACTTACTACCTACCTACACCTACCCACTACCCACCTACACCTACACCTACCTACATCTACCTACACCTACCTACACATACCTACTACCTACCTATCACCTACCTACCTACTACCTCCTACTACCACTAAAAAAACATTACCCTAAGGTTTGCTTGTCGTCGCCCCTGAGTTACGCTTCACCCACTCAACCTTCGTTACGCTAAGGAGGTCGCCGGCTCGCTTCGCTCGCCACCTCTCCCCTTGGCTCCACTCGGTCTCGCAGGTTCGCTCCACTCAGGACCTACCTACCACCGGAAAGCTATCATGACATTATCCCTACGCTACGGGGGTCGCCGGCTCGCTTCGCTCGCCCGCTCCCCCCTTCGCTTTACCGCTGTACCACCACCGGACAGGTTTCGACGCCTACTATAATATTGGTTCAAACACCTAATGGCTATCTCTAACCGTTATGAAGTTAAAGCCCTTTTAATTTTAGGGGAGGTTGGGGAGGGGAGGGTATACAAATTTCAACGCCCCTCAAATAGATTTAGGTAAGAATCAAAAATTTTTTCAGAAGTAAAAAAAGAGGTAAAGAGGGGAGGGGTAAAGGGGGGGAGAGGGGGGAGTTTCTAAACATGATTTCGACTAACGCAATGCCCCTCTATATGAATCTGAAAAAAAATTCGTTCCAAGTCTCTTAACTTCCGAGATCCGAAAGGGGGGGGTGAAGGGGGGCAAGGGGGTCAAATTTTAAAAATGGTTTTTCCTTCCCCAAGCCTCCTCTATACGAATCCCTAAAAAAAAACGCGTAAAATCTCTTTATTTTCAAAATCCGCCTAAAGGGGGAGTGAAGGGGGGCAAGGGGGTCAAATTCAAAAAATGTTTTTTACTTTCCCGAGCCTCCTCTATACGAATCTGTAAAAACAAAAAAATATGGGTCTCTTAGTTTCCGAGATACGATGGGGAGGGGGGAGAAGGGGGGGGGGAAAGGGGGGGTTTGGCACTTTTCCCATACTCACGAGAGTTACTTGTTTACGAATCTGTCAAAATATACCCACCTCCCCATCCACCATCTGGGAGAACAATTCTGTCAGTCAGTCAGTGGTAATCGAGCTTTATATATTATAATTACTTCTTTTTTATATTTACTAGGGAAAATTAACACCAAATGTTGCGTATGTTTTATATTTGATCAGAAATATTTAAGATATCAAAATAATGACACAACACCAATGATTTTAAGAGCTAAAAGCCCTCTCCCAGCACATACGACTCCGCAATGCTGCAGCAGCAAATAATTAAGGCACGAAAGACAAATCACAAGTTTCGGGTAAGTGTGTACAAGTTGACCGGTAAAAAATATTTTTACCAAACAATGTTATTTCTGAAAGGAATATTTTTGCACATGGCATTGTAGCCAGATCCAAGTACTAAAAGTTTAAATTTTAATAAAACGAGCGTGTTGCGATTCGAAAAGAACTGAACTATATTTTGAAATCATAGACACGGATACAGATATTCTATTATAGAGTATAAACTATGACAATAGAGTAATAGAGTGATTATTTTAGATACATTTTAACACCCCCACTATCTCAAATAATCATATAAACACTTTACACACATCTAACAACACCCAACATTTTCATAAACATATGATGTTTCTTTGCACATAGACTTTTTGGTAGCAAATCAGCGGGCATGTCTGCTGTCGGCAAATTTTGCATATTTACTATATTATTTGAAACACATTCTCTACTAAAATGATATTTCACATCAATGTGTTTGGATTTCTTATGAAATACAGGATTTGTCGATAGCTTCTGTGCACTCTGATTGTCATTATATAATGTTAAAGTGTACATTCTATTAGTTATTTCAAATTGCAAAGACCTTAAGTATATTGCTTCTTTACAAGCTTCTGCAATTCCCATATACTCAGCTTCACAACTTGATAAAGCTACAGTCTTTTGCTTCTTACATTCCCAAGATATGATACCATTAGATAATAAGAAACAAAATCCGGTATAAGACCGCCTATCTATTTTATTATTTGCCCAATCGGCATCCACAAAACCTTCTATATTGGAAATTCTATTATTAGAATATTTAATACCATAAGATTTAGTTTTTTTTCAAATATTTCAACACTCTCTTGGCATAACCATTGGGGTTATGCCAAGAGAGTGTCTCAAGAGCTCATCTGTATGACAATTATTATATTGACTTAGGTAACTAACTGAATAAGTTATGTCTGGTCTAGTTAGGACAGATAGGTACATAAGGCTACCTATAAGCTGTTGAAAAGGTACTTTATTATTTACATTTTGACCTGTGTTAACATTCAATTTCTGTTCCATTGGAGTTTCAAAAGTTTTGCAATCTGTCAAGTTAAATTTATGCAACAAACTATCAATATAATGTTCTTGACTTAAGGTGACAGACCCTTCTAACTTATCAAATTTTACATTCATCCCTAGACATTGTTTCACTTGTCCTAAGTCTTTTATTTTAAACCGACTTGACAACATTTCTTTTAGATCAGTACATTCCTTTTTATCATTAGAAAATATGAAAAAATCATCTACATAAACCGTTACAATAGTTTTACAATTTTCATTCATTTTTGTGTACATACATGGCTCAAGCTTTGACTTTTTATAGCCATATTCAAGCAAACAAGTATCTAATTTTTGATTCCAGGCTCTTGAGGCCTGCTTAAGGCCATAAATAGCCTTCTTAAGTTTTAACACTTTATTTTTGCTACCTTTGGAATCAAAACAATCTGGTATCTGCATGAATATGTTTTCCTCTAGATCACCATTAAGAAAAGCAGTTTTTACATCCAAATGTGTTACATGTAGTCCTAATTGCACTGACAGTGAAAATAATAAACGTAGGGTTGTGTGTCTAACAACAGGCGAGAAAGTCTCTGTATAACCTATTCCTCGTTTTTGTGAAAAACCTTTAGCTACTAGCCTGGCACGAAACCTTACTTTATTTTCACTATCATATTTTTTACGTAATACCCATCTACATTGAACTATAGTATTGTTAACAGGCACATCTGAAAGTTCCCACGCATTATTTTCCTCAAAACATTGTAACTCATCTTGCACTGCCTCTAACCACTGTTCTCTTTCAGGTCCATTTAACGCATCTTGTAATGAGAGTTCACTGACATCTATTGTACTATCTCTTTCAAAACAAACATTAGAAAAACCATACCTATCTGGTCGTTGTCTGGTTCTTTGTTTCACTACACTCACTTCACTTTCACCACTAGAGAAGGTCTCTTCTTCATCAGGAACATAGGTTTCATCCAGTGTTGCCAACTTAGTGGATTTTCCACTAAATCTGGTGGTTTTGACTTACCTTTTAGCGGACAAATATCGGTTTTAGTGGCTAGTGGATTTTCTAGTGGAATTAATTGGTACCAAAGTGTCGTATCAATCGGAGATTAACCATGATGATACAAACGGGAACGACTTATCTGAATATAACTTAATAATATAATTTGATTGACATCTTTTATATACAGGTATTTTTAAGTATTTTGTTCTTCCACAAAAGCCATTAATTAATAGAGAGTTGAAGTTGATGTAATTTGTTACCTAATATGTATTTTTAATGTTATTGTTTTAATAAACTTTCCCAAAAAATATTGTTTTCTTCTTGCAAAGGCCACAAATCTGCCAGAAATAAAGTTAGTGGAAAATTTTAGCGATTTTTTAGGACGTGCGATTATTTTTAGTGGAATTCTGGTGGTTTTAGACGTCGATTCTGGTGGGGAGCTTGATACTTCGTTGGCAACACTGGTTTCATCACCATTTATCAAACAAGCTGTAGCAACCAACTTGTCCGCTTCATTGTATATTTGACAGCCATCACAAGTGAAATGCACTCTGTTACCTTTTGCAATTAGCTGGCTCACTGATAAGAGATTCGTGGTCAAGCTCGGAACACATAAAACTTCTTCAACAACCACGTCATATTCACAGTCATCTGTCAATGTAGCAATTTGCACGTCGCCTGAGCACTTAACAGCCACCTTTTCTTTGTTCGCGACAACGATTTCTTTGATAGGATGCTCGGTCGAGGCGTTTTTTATCCAATTTTCATTTGCGGTTAAGTGAGCACTCGCTCCCGAATCAACATACCAATCATTCTTTGAAAAATTGCCATTTAGAAACACGGCACTAAAGGCATTCGTTTGTTTGCGTTCAATTGTTTTGGTATTTGATGTATCCTTATCAATATTCGTGCACTGGTTCTTTTAATGGCCGGTTTGTTTACACTTATAACATTTAATTATTTTCTGTTTTGACTTTGACATATGCCCATTGTCTTTGTCTTTGGTCGTTGTGCTACCAACATTCCGGTTCTTCTTGTAACTCGCAAACGCGCCACTGGAATTTGCCGCGCTATTGTCGCCGCCGTTCCCGCTTTCTTCCATGTCCAACAACTTGGTTTTAATGGCGTCTGCTGTCAATGGTATGCCGCAATGCTCGATCGCCATTATCATAGGGGAAAAATTTTCGGATAATCCCGCTAATAAAAGCGATGCAACCCACTCATCATTTATGTTAAAACCCGTGCCACTCAATTTTTGGCTTGTTTCGATGATCTGAGTCACGTATGAAGTCATTGAAACGCTATTTTCCAATCTTATCGAAATTAAACTCCTCAGTAAACTGATTCTCCTCGTGAACCCTGAGTCGTCAAATAGGTTTTTCAATTTCTTCCACAGCTCGTAGGTCGTTTGTACACTTTTTATGTGCACGTACAGCGACGAATCAATAGTCAAAATCAGCTTGGCTCTGGTTTTCGCGTCTCCTGCTGCTCCTATTTCGTTTGGTACAGTCTCCGACTTGATGCAATCGGTCATTCCCTCCAAAACTAGGAAATTCTCAGCGGCGAAAGCACACTCACTGTAGTTCTCACGCCCTTTTAATTTAGGCACACTCACAACATAGTTTGTCGACATTTTCACAGTCACAGCGCTTAAAGTTTATCTCAATCTGCAAAGTCCACTAAGAAAATAATTGCGAGATAACTAACTGAAAATATTCTGGGCCCATAGCCTATAATAAAACGAGCGTGTTGCGATTCGAAAAGAACAGCACCCCTATTGCGTATCTTTTTAACGTCAGTGGCTATCAGAAATGTCCATAGATTAACTGTAAATTGGTTATGGTTTGGTACATTTTTTTCTTAAAAACTCACCATTTGACAGTTATTTGATAGACATTAAAGTTATCCACTGTCATTATAAGATACACAATAGCCCTGCTGAACTATATTTTGAAATCATAGACACGGATACAGATATTCTATTATAGAGTATAAACTATGACAATAGAGTAATAGAGTGATTATTTTAGATACATTTTAACATAAATAAAGAGTATTAAAACTGTACCACCAGTTAACACCTTCAGTGAAGTTCAGTGCCGGGAGCCCTCCTGGAGGGCTCACTCAAATCGTATCGCCGATGCCGGGAGCCCTCCTCGAGGGCTCATTTTAAATGTAGGTTTTTCTTTGCGAAAACAGCATGAAATAATGTAAAAATAAAAAAAATTGTATATTTTAACAAGATTTATAAGAATACGCCGTGGTTTTGAATTACAAGCACTTTTATTTTTAATTAATTTTCTACCTCTTCTGTAGGTTCTATTTCAGAGGTGGAAAACCATTGGTACGATTTTCAATATTTTCTAAAAATAGTTATTTATAGAATTTTTCCAATGTTTCAAGAAAAGACCAGTAAATATTTCATGTTTTTTTTTTTAATAAAACCGAAAAAAAAAAATATAATAAAAACGGAAAATTTTTCATGTTTTATATACAATCTAGTCAATTTAACGTAGGATATTCTATGCTTTTACTCTTTCCATCATCATCCACCTAGCCTTTTTCCAACTATGTTGGGCTCGGCTTCCAGTCTTACCCGATGCAGTTCGGATGTAGTACGTTACATGAAGCGACTACCTATCTGACCTTCACAACCCAGTTAGACGACAACTGGGTGATACGATCAACCTGTCAAGTCTGACAACTGGGCAGCAACAAGTCTTACCAAGCATAAGACTTGCAAGACTGGTTTGCAACCAGTCTTACCAAAGGTAAGACTAGTAAGACTAGACTGCTACCAGTTTTACCAAAGGTAAGACTAGTCTGCTACCAGTTATACCAAAGGTGAGACTAGTAAGACTGATCTGCAACCAGTCTTACCAAAAGTAAGACTAGTAAGACTAGTCTACTACCAGTTTCATCAAAGATAAGACTTGTAAGACTGGTCTGCAACCAGTCTTACCAAAGATACGACTAGTAAGACTGGTCTGCAATCAGTTTTACCACAGGTAAGACTAGTAGTACTGGTCTGCTACCAGTTTTATCAAAGGTAAGACTAGTAAGACTGGTCTGCAACCAGTCTTACCAAAGGTAAGACTAGTCAGACTGGTCGACAACCAGTCTTACCTAAGGTAAGACTAGTAAGACTGGTCTGCAACCAGTCTTACCAAAGGTAAGTCAGCACTACAACCAGTTTCATCAAAGGTAAGACTAGTAAAACTGGTCTGCAATCAGTTTTACCGCAGGTAGGTAAGACTAGTAGTACTTGTCTGCTACCAGTTTTATCAAAAGTAAGACTAGTAAGACTGGTCTGCAACCAGTCTTATCAAAGGTAAGACTAGTCAGACTGGTCAGCAACCAGTCTTACCAAAGGTAAGACTAGTAAGACTGGTCTGCAACCAGTCTGACCTAAGGTAAGTCAGCACTACAACCAGTCTTACCAAAGGTAAGACTAGTAGGTTATGGTGTGCAACTAGTAGGTTACAGTCTTACTTTTGGTAAGACTGGTGGTCAGGACTTGACAGGTGATCGCATTATCCAGTACTAACTGGGTTGTGGAGGTCAGATAGGCAGATATCGATACCCATCACTTAAGTGTGGAGTATCGCTAAATAATTTAATTTTACTGATTGTAACATAACATCACGCATGTAATCCCCGAAGGGTTGCGCAGAGATATGTACCTAATAGTAGGTAGACCCACATTTCATAATAGGGGGAGACCCTATTGCCATCAATCGAGCACAAATCCAGACTCCGTGGCTGCTACTAGAAATTCCTGATGGAAAAACCCAATAACACTTTGCCCGACCCGGGAATCGAACCCACGATCTCATGATCACCAGTCGCGGTTGTGAACACTAGACCAACGAAAGATTCTACAATATTTAAAAAAACCACAAAAGGTTGAGCACCACTTATTTTTTGGAGGGCTCACATTTTCCCAAACGTAATGCCAGTGACCCCCCCTGGAGGGCCCACTTGCAATATGTATGGCGGGATGGCACATGAGTTCTATGAAATGGGGGTGGAGTCGAATGTGTTAACAAGCACAGCCATTTGTTTGACGCAGGGTTACCAGCACGGAAAAAAGATCATCATTTCTGTCTTCGATCAATCAATAATAGTAGGTACTAGATTAAGCATCAGGAACAAAACTAAGTCGCTCAAGTGGCCACGTTTGCACACACGTAAACATCTACATAACATCTTAGAAAAAAGTTCAATATTATTAACCACTTCAGATGATTATAAACCTTAACACTTACACATTAAGTTTAATTATCATTGTAAAGTATTTATTTAAGCCCTTTCATCGGAGAAAGATTAGAAGCAAAACATTTTAAATGTCGCTCCAAAATAAAAAGTCATCAGTACAAAAATATTCATTCTAAAATGAAACATAAACTCTAAGCAATACGGTTAAAAGCATTTTGTGTACAATGTCGTGCTTATTCTATCTATTGCGGAACTAGCGGTCCCTGTTCAAGAACATGATATAATAGTTGGTGTGTTGTAGCAAACATTGGCCAAACAATTATAATATTCGCTGATTTAATTATATTTACAGTTTAATTATGTTTAAATATTATGAAAAAGCACATAATGATATTAAATTACCGAAAAAAAAAGATATTCCTTCCAAAACCTTGGTGTTACGGTGGTTATTTACATAGTTTTTGAACGCTTAATGCGGCATTTTGACGTCTTAATGTTGGCTATGATTGGACCATACTAATTTGAAACAAGACCACAATAGCTATTTATACTACACTTGCTTGGTAAGTGTACCAATACTACCCCAATACACGGCTTGAAAGCTGTTCATTAAACCTTCTCAAAAATCTAGGCAGTTATATTGTATGGAGGTTCATTACTAACGCGTTTTGTTTTTTTTTTTTAAAGTCTTGATGACGTTGGTAATCAAACGATTTAATTTTACCATAAAAAGTACTGGCCACTAGAACTTTTAAAGCAGGTAGCATACATTCTACATTCCGATAAGGCCGGAAAACTTTAAACCTCTATACGATAGAGCGAGAGCGGAGAGAGTATATCGCTGTCCAACAGTATTACCCTCCAGTGGATTAAGGGGCACAGTGGATCCCTGGAAAATGACGCCGCAGACGAACTTGCTAAGAGAGGGTCCGAGATGGCAGTGCTTGGCCCGTACCCACTCCTTCCCTTACTGCCAGAGATCAACTGAACTCCATAACAGCAAATGGTCACGGTCTACAGACTGTAGACAGTCAAAAATGGCGATGCCAAGTCTACATCCGCGGCTAACAAAACGACTGCTTAGCCTAAGTAAAAATAACCTTAGAATAATAATAGGGACAATAACGGGCCATTGCCCCCTAAATAAACATCTTTTTACCATAGGCGCCACGGACAGCCCACTCTGCAGGGGCTGCTTTGATGCTGAAGAATCAGGCGCCCACGTCATCCTGGAATGCGAGGTCGTGACTACTCAACGCAGACAAATCCTCGGAACGGTGAGGTCGCTCCGCGAAGCCTGTGAAGCTCCCAGGAAACTTCTGTGCTTCTGGGCGGAGCTAGGCTGGCTATCTTAGCCAGGACACCTACGCACAACGGACCGATCAAGAGTCTAAGTGCGGAAAACGGAGTCCCTACTCTACTCTACTCTAGAGCGAGAGATTTATAACACTCTCTCGCTTTAACACGCGCGTAAGTTGGAACCTGCGAAACGGGGCGTTTTTTACCTTCTCTAAAGCCGCGTCCCCACACAGCGCCGCACGGCTCGGCTTCGCGTGCCGCGCGGCTATAGTGGGGACGCGGCTTAACGTCTTTTGGCGTGAAAATTGTTTGACGCGCTGAAATTTAAAGAAAAAACTAAAAAACCCGACTGAAAAAACTGAAAAGCAAAAAACAAGCACATTTTAAATTAAACAAAACTTGGAAGCAGGCGGGGTTCATTCTATTTGCATTTTCTCTTTTCATAATTTAATATTCGTAGTTTTTTAACTACTTTTTTTATTTCCAACTTTTTAGTTCTTTTGTGTTTGTTCTTTCGTTGGTCGCGTAAAATTCTTCGCAGATGATTTAACTTTTGTGCTTGTTTATAGGATTTCTCAATTTGAATTTCTTTTAAACATTAAGTGTTATATATTTTTGTAATCTCCTTTTAAAACCCTTTATTTTGATACCCTACTCGATGGTATTGGAATTTTTTTTTTTTGAACTCCGCGATTTGGCCCCCAAAACCCGCAATTTTCCTTTGTTTTTTAATTTTAATGTAGCCTATAACACTTGCGCCATCAAGACGAATCTAACGACGTATATTTCAGGGTCTGTCTCCACCGATCCCGGGATCCGATTTGACGTTACACGGATCCCGGCGATTTGTCTCCACGGATCCCGGGATCCGTTTCTACAAAAAAAATAATTAAATTTTTTGTCCACGGATCCCGGGATCCGTGGCTACAAGAAATAAAAAATAAAAATGTAGAAACGGATCCCGCGTAGGTACAGAGTTAAGAAGTTAAGCATAATATTTTTCGAAACTGGTTTTCCTAACTGATTTAAATCAGATTTTCAAACGAAAAGAAGTGATCTTTTTTCGTTTGACGATGCGCGAACTTTAAATTCGAATTTCGAAACCTTGCCAAGTTACGTGTCGGGAGCTATACTTCAGCGTTCTGGTGTACCTGCTGGTAGTTTCGAAGACTAATGGAAAAAAAAACATTGTATTAGAAAGATTCCTATTAACAATATACAATACCTCCTTCATTTCTGGCCTCCTGGTAGTTTTTTTTTTTATAAAAGGTCCTTTTATTTTATCTTATACTTTTTTTTTTCATGACTGACACCATTCTGTTGTCCTGGTAGTTTCGAAGACTTTACTATCCAGGTAAAAAAAAAAGCTGCATGGTATTAGAAAGGTATATAGATTTATAGATTTGACTAGCAGTTGCCCGCGACTTCGTTCGCGTAGAAATTTTGACTCTCTTGTCTGGACTGCCTGTGGATGGTACTATGTCAAATCGAATGACAAATGCCAATCGAAGCGATTATATTCCCTTAAACCAGCCCTGTCGTAAAATCTATTCCTACCTGAAATGTCTTAACTACATATATTCTATCTCTCTGCCAATTTTCAGGTACAAAAAGCCAAGGATTTCATATGGACTTACGGGAGCCCTTAGTCCAGGTCTTCCTTACAAACTTAGCTTAGATCTCCTACTCCTAAACTCTAGACTTGTTAAATTTCAGGTTGTTAGTACAAAAAAAAAAACAGTACATTTTTACAAACATGTGAAAGCCCTCAGACCTCCTTATTCTGGCCATGTTGCTAAACTTGCTAAATCCGTTCTTAGTCAACGTCTACTAACTATAAAGTACCTTCCTGCCAAAATTGTAGCACAAAAAAGGAAGGACTGTCATACAAACTCGCGTGAGCCCTTAGACCTCCCTAGTCCGGCCCTGTCGCAAAATCGGTTCTTAGCAAACTTCTACTCACCTACTACGTCCCTGCCAAAATTCAAGTTAGTAGCACACAAAATGATGGACTTTTAAACAAACTTGCGAGCGCCCTTAAACCTCTCTAATCCGGCCCTGCCACAAAACCTGTACTTAGCAGAGTTCTTCTAACTATAAACTACGTGCCTGCCAAAAATCAAGTTTGTAGCACAAAAAATTAAGGATTTTCTTACGAACTTGCAAGAACCCTTAGACCTCCCTAATCCGGCCCTGTCACAAAATCTGTTCTTACCAGACGTCTACTAACTATAAACTACGTCCGTCTCAAAAATCAACTTTGTAGCTCAAAAAATGAAGGACTTTCATACAAACTGGCGAGAGCCCTTAGACCTCCCTAATCCGGCCCTGTCACAAAATCGGTTCTAAGCAGACGTCTACTGCCTATTAACTACGTCTCTGCCAAAAATCAAGATTGTAGCACAAAAAATGAAGGACTTTCAAACAAACTTGCGAGGGCCCTTAGACCACCCTAATCCGGCCCTGTCGCAAAACTAATTTATAGCGGATGCCTACTGACTATGAACTACGTCTCTGCCAAAAATCAAGATTATAGCACGAAAAATTAAGGACTTTCATACAAACTTTTGAGGGCCCTTAGACCACCCTAATCCGGCCCTGTCGCAAAATGAATTCATAGCAGACGCCCACTGACTATAAACTACGTATCTGCCAAAAATCTAGATTGTAGCACAAAAAATGAAGGAGTTTCATACAAACTTGCGAGGGCCCTTAGACCACCCTAATCCGGCCCTGTCACAAAATCCGTTCTTAGCGGACGTCTACTAACCATAAACTACCTCCCTGCCAAAAATCATCTTTGTACGTCCAGCGGTTTTCGAGATTTCGTGATGAATCAGTGAGTGAGTGACCTTTCGCTTTTATAGATATAGATTATGAGATTCATATTAAGAATATTGACAATACCTCCTTCATGTTTCTGGATTCCTGGTAGTTTGTGAGACTTTACTACACCAATCCTTTTAATTTTAAATTATAACTTCTTTTCGTTTAAAAGTAGAAAATAGAAAACCAGTTTCGAAAAATATTATGCTTAACTTCTTGACTCTGTACGCGGGATCCGTTTCTACATTTTTATTTTTTATTTCTTGTAGCCACGGATCCCGGGATCCGTGGACAAAAAATTTAGTATTTTTTTGTGGAAACGGATCCCGGGATCCGTGGAGACAAATCGCCGGGATCCGTGTTACGTCAAATCGGATCCCGGGATCGGTGGAGACAGACCCATACATTCAAATTGGTTCATCCGTTTATGAGTTATGAGGGAACAAAGAAACGGACATACATACATACATACTTACATACATACATACACGTCAAACACATAACCCTCCTTTTGGGCTTCGCCGCAGTCGGGTAAAAAAAAAGACTTATTGTTGGTTCACTAAATTTGTAGAAACAATTTTCTTGGTAAATTTTAAAGTTTGGCGGTGTAAATCACAAATTAAAATGAGTGATTCAAGTGACAATGATAGCAATTTATTAACAACAACTCCACCTGACATAATAGCAGATGCTAAGGACATTGTTAGTAATCTCTTGCCTGGAAAATCCAAGATGAAATATATGAAGGAATATGAAATATTTATGCAGTGGAAAAGTGAAAATCAAGCTAAGTGTAGTATAAAGCAGTATATTTCACTCGAGGGTAAGTACAGATTACTAAACTCGTGTGGTTCACGGCCCTCCGCTTCGCGTCGGGCCTCAAATGCGCACTCGATTAGTAATCTGTGCCTTACTCCCCTTGGTGAATAATATTTTGTGGTCTTAAGTTTCGGGCCGTTTTTGAAGCGCTTATCGGGAATCTAGTACATTATTGATCGAAGATTTCTGTAGTAAAGGTAAACCAAGAAGGGCAGCGTCCTTGGGCCACCCCTTTTCTTAACGTATATCAACGATTTACCACGCCATGTTGAAAATCCAATGGTATTATTTGCCGATGACAGCACCGCGGTAGTAAAATGTAAACATCCAGATAGTTATGAACAGGATATAAATAAGACTTTGGAAGATATCGTACAGTGGCTGGACAAAAACAACTTGGTGATAAATATACAAAAAACTAACATAATGCACTTCCATCAACGCACAATTTTAAAAGAAGTATCGGTAAATTACAATAAACAAAAGATTTTAGGAATTTATATTGACAGACAACTAAATTGGCAAACACAAGCAGAGGATATTTGCAAAAGGTTGAACACAGCGGCATAAATATGTCCTTTCAAAGTTGTCCAAGAAAGTAGACATTCAAACTATGTTAGTAGCGTACCATGGTCTGGTTGCATCAGTTTTAAGGTTCGGCATTATTTTCTGGGGCAATTGCAGCTCAAGGGAGTACATATTCAAGGCGCAAAAGCGTTGCATTAGATCAATGTGTGGTTTAAAGACCACAGACAGTTGTGAACCAAAGTTTAAGTCCTTAAAAGTGCTTACATTTCCATCTTTGTATATGCTGGAAATGGCCATGTTTGTAAAGACCAATAAAAACCTATTTCCCACGATGACAGAAACTAGAAAACGACCTGTCAGAAATCAGTACAAAAATTTATTGCAAATTGAATCGTGTAACACAGCAATAGTGAAGAAAAGTGTTATTTGTATGGCTCGTACTATATTTAATAAATTGCCAGACATAATGAAAAATGATACAATTAAAAACTTTAAAAAGAAACTTATGGCCTTCCTAATCGAAAAATGCTATTATTCAATTAATGATTTTTTAATGGACAAAACGTTTTAAATAGCAATGTGTATAATTAATATAATTTTGAACATATGTACCTTTATATATTTTCTCATGTGACATTTTTATTTTACTCTTTAATTTGACATTTTTTCATGCATGTAAGGCATGCTGTATGTATGCAATTGTAATAATTCTGTGACATTTTATTTTTATTTTATTAATTTCAAGTAGCTTTCTTTTGGATAAATTGTTAACATTTTTTATAAAATTTTGCGTGCCTATTTCCAGGCAGAATGTACATGGCTCACTTCAGTTTACAACACCTGTACTTTAATTTAACCTACATTCATTGCAAATAAATTATTTGATTTGATTTGAAGAAAGAAAGTGTTTGTCTGCAAAACAGTACCGATTGAGACTGTATGAGAAGATGTACTCATTTGCATTGATTTAAAATAAAACAATCAAATAATATGTTATTAGTAGGTATTTTAACAACATTATTATTAATTTAAAAAGTGGTTCTCTAATTCGATTATTGACAATTTTTTTTTCTTGGCGAATCTGTGACGCAATAGATGATCGATCCGGTTGCTTTGTTTTGATATTCTGCTTTGCAGTGGATAATTTTTTTTTTAATTGGGACAAGCCCGCCACGCTATTCCCAACCCACTGTAACTCCTGTAAGCCAGAGTCTTGGATCCCGCAACGAAATTAATCAGAAAAAAATAGTGGAGGTATAGGAAAAACATAATTTCCACTTCCCTCCATAATTATCAGCAGGAGACGAGACAGAACAGAACAAGGCCAATAGGCACACAGGGACGTATAGGTACAACTGGGATAAGCCCAGTTGCAGTGGATCATATTGATATAAAACGGCTTCTCCTAAATCATTTCTAACATGTGCGCCTTTAATTCAATTCAATTTCTTTCTACGGCAAACAGAGTCCCAGTTTTACCCGAACAATTCTGTCAATGTCAGAACCAGAAGTGATTGAGCAGTGTGTTTATGGAAAATAACGGCCCGTCTTAATTGTATTTTCCCGAGATTAATTTTTTTTCACATTTAACTAAACTCATGTACAGTCACAACCAATAATATATGACACTTGGCTAAGTTCAGTTGCAACTTTGAGAGAGTAGGTTATACCATACCTACTTTATAATAATATGGGTATCTAAATATTAGTACGAAACATGAAAATGAAATCAATACAGTAGGCGAAAATTGCTTATAAACGTAGCTTATGGACACAGGACACTATATTATTATTATGATAGCCAAAGATACGCAATAGCCCTGCTGACTAGTACGATTTTGCAGTACGATTTTACAATAATACGAGGTTTTGACCCTGTTCTCACTACCTATATCAATTACCTTTATCAGTAGTGGGTTGTACATCGTTGAATTGATGTGAAAATCGATCAAATCCCGTTGAACTGACCCACTCTCACACCATGGATACAAAATATCGAACATCACTGACGTCCAGTGATAATCTCACAATAATGAAAACAAATTCGCGTAAGCAACGCGAATTCATGCACTGTGGATTTTATTTAACAAATCAAAACGAATGGTTCCATTACCACCACCACCCTAATACAACCTTAGAACATGTATGTAATCAGTAATAGTTTCCCATTGCATTAAGATCATTTTCAAATCTGTAGGCACAGATTACAGATACTACACTTACGCGCGCTAACTACCTACCGGGCGCGGGTCTACGGTAGCCCATAGCGCAGCAGGGTTTTTAACAGCCGCGCGGCGCGTACTACGCAATATTTAGTACCTACCTACTCTGTGCATACGCATATTATATTTCGGTCGATTTGACGCGAGTTTTGAAATCCTAAGAAATAGCTACAACTGGTGTACCTATTAGGTGCAGTGGATGGATAAGTTTAAAAAGATAAGTTTTTATCTTTTCTCTTGCTGAATCTATCAGCAAGAGAAAAGATAAAAACTTATCTTTTTTCGGTTTTTCTCGTGACACAGAAAATATAAGTTTAAATTTTTTATGAAAAAATTTACTTACTTACCTACAATTATTTAATTAAATGGTAAATATACCACTTAACTCCCCTTGCCTTTGTTTCCCCCGAGATTACCTAATAAAATAGTTTTTTTTCGATTTAGAATATTCTATACGTTAAAGTTTAACAATCAGGAATTTAAAGAAAGGAAAAAAATAATCATTACATAAAAATAAAACACCTCTATACTCCATTTGGTTGAACGGACTGTAAAAACGGCTAACTTAAAATTCTAATCTAGTAAATGGAGTATAAGTAAAATTAATCTATTATTTTTAAATACCTATTTTCGTTTTATAGGGTCGTTTCGCCGGTTTCGCGACCACCTTCAGTAGGCGACCATTTGACGTACCGTAAAATGCTGCAACTTTGCCTGGATTTTGAAGTTTTTTGTTCGTATGTCTGAACCTTTTTATTATTATGACTTTTAATGAGTTTAGGACGGAAAACAGACCTTATATCTAGCCAAGTAGAACCCACATCTGTTTGAATCATGCTGTTTTTCCGAATCACAAGCACTCAAAGCCGTAGGCAAAGTTGTAGGTGAAAGACGCAACTTTGCCTAGAAGAATATCCCAATAAATAAAAGCGTTATCATTTTCAGTTTTTTTTTTCTGGGTGCATAAGACACCGAGCTGGTCCCGGCAGTCAGATGATTGCCCTAATGGCATTATTCTTTTTTTCAAAGCTAATAGGCAAAGTTGTAGCAGGTACCTCAAACTTTCCATAGAAAATATCGTTGACTGTAGGGTTGTCTCAAACTACAAAAAAACTTTATTTTAAATAATACTTTTATTTACTTGTTTTCACAAATTCTACAGACTTACGAGTATAAAATATAAAGTATATATAAAAAAAACACTTAAAAATAATCTCAAACAAAAATAGAAAATTATTAGTCCATTGAAATGTTACATTTAGCGTGCACTTCTTAGAGGACGAAATTTTTTTTTAGATATCTAGGTCAGTTTAAAGTAAAATCCAAGTTTATAATTGCGAGCTCCTGGTTTTCTCCGGCTTTGTTTTTTCTTGTTTCCCATTTTTCATATAACTGCAAAAAAAAGACCCCGTAAAATACGACACAATTCAAAATCAAGCCTGTATTCTCGAATGGTTAGGCCTCCATCTCTGTGTATGATATACCCACATTCCGTCAGTTATGTTTTTAAGTCCCAGAGCGGCTTATCTGATGATTTCCCACACCAACCCCAAAAAAAAGGGGTCGTGGTTGTAAGTCTAATTGTCACATACACAATTTCAGACATTTTGTATGCCATTTAATCGTTAATGATTTGTATTCTGTTTAACTGTCGGTAAAAAAAATATAGATTCAAGAAATCATACTAAAAAACAATAATTAATAAAATTCGACAAGAGACAACCCTAGACCCAGGCAAAGTTGTGTCACTCAACTTTCTAAAACAGTGCACAACATTGCCTACTAAGTTATTTTGATGAAATGGCGTCCTTTTCATAGAAATATCAAACAATACGGAAAATAGACAATATTTTCTTACCTTGGAATAATGTCTCTGCTTGAAAACACCTTTTCTCTATTTGAAACTGCAAAAGTTACAGGACACCAAAATCTTTCACCCACGCGCTCCTGTGTTTGTCGCACAACTGACAGCGTACCAATGGAGTTACTATTGTAAAAAAATAAAAATATGTTGCCCTAATAATGGAAAGTTACTACCAAATGGTAAAAAATAATAAAAAACTAAGCAAATGGGAAATATCGTAATCGAAACAAAATAGGCAAAGTTGGGTTTACTTGGCAAAGTTGCAGCATTTTACGGTACTAAGTTTCTTTAAAACAAGATAATAGTATTTGTAGAGGTAACATAAATAAATAAAAAATCTAACGTGCTTTATAAATAATTATGAAATAAGAATTTACACAGTTTGAAACAAATAGGCTAACCCAGAACCGAAAAAATATTGCTAAAGGCGCGTTTTGATTCAGTGGTGAGAAAACGTACCGCAAGTTAGAAAAAAAATAGCACGGCGCGCGGCGCTCAAAGGTAAGTTTTATTACTTATATTCATGTTTTACACACAAGTTAGATGTTAAATTGTACAACCGATAAGTTTTCGTTATTATTTAGTTGTATTTTGCTATTTTTTAAGTTATTATTAAGATAAAATCAAGTGGTCGGTAACCGAAATGCTTATTTATCAAAAACGTTAAATAGCGACCATATGGTCGCAAACCGACGAGAATCGCATTTTTTTATTTTTTATCAATATGACCCTATTGCTTCGTACAGGACTGTTACCATTTTGAATGTAACATTTTAGAAGCTTTTCTTTGTAGTTCTTTGGTAAGCGACCACCACTTTCTTTGAAATTACTATAAAAACGGGATGCTAAACAGGTGGTCGTAAACCAAAATAATCGAAATAAAGACATTGGTTTCCGACCACCATAATTTAGTATGAGAGAAATAACGGCAGAATTTTTTATTTTTGATAAAAATAAAATTATAGTACATTACTGCAGAATCCAGTAAGTAAGCCTTCCTGGCCAAGTATGTGTTAACCGGACCGAACCGCAGGTGAGGTCTGGTTATATACGAGGCCAGGATGGCTTTCTTACTGGTTGAGGTTTGTATAATGCTTTTCTCAAAAATTAAAGAAAGTTTAACAACAAATTCGTTTAATTAATATTGAAGGTTACATTCATATGTGAAAAACACAATAGCACTTTTTGGCCGACCCGGGAATCGAACCCAGGACCTCACGCTCTGCAGTCGAGCTTGCGACCACTAGACCAACGAGGCAGTTTAGGAAACAACTTTAGAAAAAACTTTTTAATAAACTGAAATTACTAAATACAATCATAAAATCCCACACTATACTTCTACAACATTACTAAGTACAAAACGCAACGTATAAAATGGCTGTTTAAGGTTCCAAAAATATATGTATCTCATAAAATGTCATACCAAAAAGAGAGATAGATATATATTTGGAACCTCCCTTCTATAACCATGTTATAATGGCTAAACTCTAATCTGTGTCTGGTACTATGTTTTTTTTACCTTAAAGAGGATGACCTCACCCATATTCATAATTGTAACCTCGAAAGCTACTCGACTCACCACTCATTCGAGGAGACCTCAAGGAGTGCCTCGAAACATCCTCAAAATCGGTATTCATAGTAGTCAGATTCAGGAAATTATGAGGTCCCTCGAATGAGTGTCGAGTGGAGGTAAGTCAAGGCGATACGTCACGAATACGTCATTAATGGAGGAATATTCCGTTTGTTACATTGGCTAAGCTTATTTTGAGAGTAGTTTGTGAGCGCGTTATCTGTGGTTTTCAACTTGAAGTGTAAAGAAACACTTCTCAAATGAAAGTAGAACGTTTTAAACAAACCCTAATAATTTATCCACTTGAACCATGTCCTGGGCAAAAAATATGGTGATACTTGAGAAGTGGCTGGCTTAAAGGTTTGATTAGGTTTCTTGGTTGAATGTTAAATGTATAGTAAATATTTGTATAGAATATTAAGAACAACTAAAAATAGAAAAATAAAAAACTTTTTTGCAAAGAAAACCGAATTCAAAAAAACAAAAAAGTAAAAAATAAAATCATACAAACAATTAATGTCCATGGCATTTTCAGAAATATTTTTTCTTCTGTAATATTTTTATAACTTTTTTGTTTTTTTGAAGACGAGTTTTTTTAATAAAACATACAAATATTAACTACTACCCGGTACAGCTCGAAAATTATCCCACGGGAAGATAAAATCGGGATAAAACTATCCCATGTGTTAATCCAGGTTATAAACGAACTGTGTAAGTACCAAATTTTATCCAAATCCATTCAGTACTTTTTGGGTAAAAGAGTAGGTAACAAACCTCCATCCATCCATCCATACTTAAATACTTACAAACTTTCGCGTTAAAAATATTAGTAGGATGAATTCAACCAAGAAACCCTAACCTTTAACCATCAAAATTCCCTCATTATAGCTTTTAACTCCAATGATTTTCTGCATCTCTTATAATTATAGCGTCGCGATATGTAATTGTAAGGATTTTCATATAAATATTCAATAAACTCTTCAAAAGACATCATGAAAATCGGATAAAAATACGCGTATTTTGGTTAAAAGTCCCTTGAGGGATATGTTCTGTGCTTGAGGGAGCTTCAAGGTAGATCGCGACGTACCTTATATTTTGACAGTTGGTTCCTCAACTCGAACTCACCTCGAATGAGGAAATTGTTTGAGGTGAGGAGTCAAATTGTAACTATGAATGTGAAAACACCTCACTGAGGTTGAGTCGAGTCGAGGAAATCATGAGGTTTTGATTATGAACTAGTGTCCAGTAAGTAAATTACATACTTACTTACTGGACAGTAGTCTAGTGTCCAGTAAGTAAATTACATACTTACTTACTGGACAGTAGGAGATTCCAAGTTTAAAATCTCGCTTCTTACTGGACAGTTGTGAATAAAGTCTCCGGTAAAGTTCACTTTCTGGATACTTTTTAGAGATGTTATGGCAACATTACATACCATTTTTGAGAAAAATTATTTTATATTACTTTTTTTTTATATTACTTTTTTTAGATGGAGCTCCCATAAAATTCAGAGTCAACGAAAAAAAAGAAAAATACAGTCCGGTACACTGAAGAAGCCCTGAAAAAAGCTCTTGATGATATCCGAAAAGAAGGGAAGGGACCATTTATATGAATAAATAATAATTAATACATTTTTAAAGCGATTATAATTGTTTTAACGGCATATTTTTCATATTAAAATAGTGGTCGCAAACCAACTCACTGGTGGTCGCAAACTGATAAAAGTGGTCGTAAACCGACGTTTTCGCTATATTTTCACTTTTTCAGCATTTTTTAAATATTTTTGTATGAATGTACTTTATTTTATAATAGGTCTTTACCTATGTAATTGCAGATTCTACAACCGGCATTTTCAGATTTAATTATCTGTGGATTGGCGCGTAATTCGAAATTCAAGTTTATTCGAAAGACGTGTTAATTTAATTTCAAATTTAGTCATTTGTTTTTTGATAGTTTTTTGTTTTTGTGACTTTTTGGTAGTTTTTGGCGCCATGGATAAACTACAAATTCGTACAATTTTCGAATATCAGTTCATACGTGGAAATACCGCTGCGCAAACAACACGAAACATTAACGACGTGTACGGACTTAACACTGCTTGCATAAACACGGTCCATTAATGGTTCAATCGTTTTCAATCTGGAAATTTTGAGTCGAAGAACGAGCCTCGCGGTTGGCCGGTTAACATTGTCGACAACGACGAATTTCAATTCGTCGTTGCCGCTTCCACTATCGCCTTCAGGCGATAGTGGAAGCGGATCCAACTCAATCTAAGGCTGAGCTTACTGCAGGCCTTGGAGTTAGTGCCAAAACAACATTGAGGCACTTGCGTCAAATTGGAAAGATAAAAAGCTAGATAAGTGCGTGCCACGCGAACTAAGCGACCAACAGCGAGATTTACGCGTCGAAGCATGGATAGCACTACTGAATCGGCATAGAAACGATGAAATTCTTATCAAATTGTTACCTGCGATGAAAAGTGGATCCTGTACGACAACCGTAAGCGTTCGTCTCAGTGGGTGGACCCGGGTACATCACCTAATCAGTGCGCTACAAAAAAGATTACTCGTAGGAAGATGATGGTGACTGTCTGGTGGACCAGTGCCGGACTTGTACACCACAGCTTCTTACCGAATGTCACAACAGTGACGGCAGATGTCTATTGCAAAGAATTGCAAACAATGATGGAGAAGCTCGCAATTCAACAACCAAGACTAGTCAATCGTTCTTCCCCATTGCTTCTCCACGACAACGCGCGAGCTCACACTTCACGAAAGACCATCGCAAAGCTACAAGAGTAACAGCTGGAAGCTCTCCGTCACCCACCGTACTCACCGGACCTTGCCCCAACAGATTTCTACTTTTTTCAAAATTTAGAAATTTTTTAAGTGGTAAAAAATTCGACACCCGAGAGGCAGTAGGTACAAAACGCTTTCGCTGACTTCATCGCCTCCCGTCCGGCAGACTTCTACAGTAAAGGGATAAACAAACTGCCATCAAAATGGATGCAAAATTGTATAGATCATTTGGGCCAGTACTTTGATTCGCTGAAATAAAAAAAATACCAAAATTTTTATATTTTAAAATTCTCATACAAATCGGCAATTTCATAGGTAAAGACCTAATATTTTTGTATCAAAACTAGACTATATTTGGGACAAATTCACATTAACATAAACTATTTTGCGTGTAGACCACTTTTTTTTTTCTTCATCTTAAGTGGGCAACTCAGCTAAACTGGTCGCTAACCGGCGAAACGACCCTACTTATTTTTTAGAACAATTTAATCTGATACATTAAAACACTTGTTTTATTTTATAAAGTATACTACAAAACCTATTATCTTAATAATATTTGTCGATAGGAGGCAGCCCTGGCAATTCACAATATCCACGCGGCGGCGCGCATCTACAAAGCAAAACTCACTTTACGTCTGAAAGGTTAGGGTACATTTTCGTTCGCAGCGTCTGTTGACTTGAAAGTGTAGGCTATTATAACGGTAGGCATTGAACATTTTGTATGGAGTGTTTAACCCATTGACCGCCACGGTCAAGTAAGACGACAAGCCAAAAAGTACCTTAAGTCGACAGACTTAGGGCACTTTTTTGCTTGTTCGGCTTGTCGTCTATACGTGACTGTGGCGCTAAAAAGGTTAAGTATCTGGTAGGTAATCTGTGCTGTAGGTCTCTTACTGCGGCACTCAGAGAGCTTTAATGATTACTTAGACCATCATTCACTAAAGGTTTTGACAGTTTTGTCATACAAAAGTATGTCAAATCTTTACTAAGCGATGGCATAAGTAATCATTAAATATCTCTGAGATTTCTGCCATTTGTGTAAATTAACTATTAGAAAAACAAGATGGCTGCTATTTGTGGGGTTAGGAATATTTATAAAACACTAGCTTCTGCTCGCGGCTTCGCAGGAGAGAAAATTACGAGATTCCATATAAACTTTCATCCCCTATAATGCCCTATATCATATTATATGCATCACTCCCTTAGGGCTTGAATTTCGAAAAATCCTTCCTTATTTCTTGTCCACATTATAAAGGGAATCTCTGTGCAAAATTTTAGCTTTTTAGGTTCAAGAGTTTGTTGAGGAGTCAGTCAGTCAGGACTTCTCTTTTTATTTATAAAAAAAAGTGTTTTGTCATCATATTATTCTAATAATAATTAAATCGGTGTTTTTTGTCGGTATTTTGAAATTGGAGAGGGTAAGAGTAAAGTTGAGCTTACCTCTGGCGCTGACCACGTCTTTTACTCAAACGACGTCCAGATGAAGGGTCCTGCAATGTGAAGCGATTTGTAGTTTCAGGGGCCACTCTCAAGTTCCGAGAATCTACAGACCGAGCCTTGCTCACCTGTATACAACAAAAAGTATTACTCTCTTTTTATAATTGTTGACACCTCCAGCGTCTCTTAGCTAAAGACTTACCTTATCCATAAATTTCTTTATCAGCTCAGAGCAGTTTAAGTTGTTCTCTGGTTCCCAAGAATCAAATTTACTTGACCATCCTTTCCAATGAATAAAGAACTCCCTCTTTCCATTCTTCTTATGACGAACTTCTAATATGCGATCAACCTACAGAAGAAAATAGAATTAACGTAAAATAAATGACAAGCAGACATGCTTGAAAAGAAAAGAATCCAACCTAGATACAAAGATAATATGTGTGATAAAAAACATAACACTGTCTTTGTTGTCATGTAGCCAGATAAATAGAAACTTTATTTTATAGACTATTAAATACCGATATTTATTTTAACATACTACAGTTCAGTTAATTGATTGTTTGCTTACTTCATATTCAGCATTTTCATCAGCATTACTACCATCCCAGTCATGTTTTGCCCTTTTAGCAGGTACTTTGGTTTCTTTTTTTGCTTTTCTCTTGTTATTCTTCTTCTCCGTTTTACTTTCTTTGTTTTTAGAATTCTCTTTCTAAAACAATAATGGTAAAATTAGTAACACAAAAAAATTGAGTACAATTAATTTTTAACCTCCGACGCAAAAACGACGGGGTGTTATAAGTTTGACGTGTCTGTCAGTCTGTCTATGTGTGTGTCTGTCTGTGGCATCGTAGCTCGCGAACGCATGATCCGATTTTGATTTAGTTTTCTTTGTTTGAATGGTGAATAATTAGTCGAGTGTTCTTAGCTATGTTTGAAAAACATCGATCCAAGATGGCCGCCAGGCGCGGATCCACCTATGTGGGCACTGTGGGCATGCCCACAACCCTAATAGACTTGTAATGTCACACTTTCACGGTCACAGGGGTCATGAAACCCCCCCGATCTTCAGAAAATCGCATTTTTTGGAAATTTGATAAATTATTAACTTTCTGCACAACAGAAACTAACTATTCCAAGGTAGCAAACAAATATTGTAAACTCCCTTCGCTCGCTGTTCCTTTTTGCCTTTTTTAATAAGGTTTGCTTTATAAGTAGGTAGACGTTTATTTTAAGGTCCCTTCTCTCGCTCTTGCATTCTGTTATTATGAAGAGCGGATTCACGGGCGCCTTGGAACCTAATCCTTTCGAGGGATGGCTTGCTCCACTCGCTCTTGTGTTGTCTTCATATTGACATTTCTAATTCATCTCGGAGAACCTCCTCACCTTCCCCGAAATCGAAGCGATCTAGATTGATCAGAGGCTAAATGCCAAAAAATTTTTCGCTCGCTGCGCTCGCCAATACAATCCTATCTGGTTTCTGCTAAAATTGCCCAAGTTAAGCGGTTGGCTTTAGAGACGTGCTGCCCGCGGAGGGAGGTAAAAGTGGTTAAAGCCGGTAGGGAATGGGTCCCCGGTTATTACTAGACCACTCTTCATACAAGGTAATGCATATTTTTCGAGAAATTAATGAAAACTGTTTCTAACCTCAAATCAGTTTTTTAAGGAAAACGGAACGTTAAAATGAACGATTGACTACCAAATCTGTTCCGATCTGAATTGTCTATCGTGCAAAATTACGTGAAAAATGTGCAAAACGGAACGTAAAAAAAAAAAAAATTGTTTGTTAAGTTAGGTTAGGTTAGACGGTCGACGGAGCCCCGCGAAGCGTCGACCGTCCCACCCTCAACCGCGCCTCGGTGAGTGGTATACCATATATTTTATCCCTACTACGCCTTTTAAGCGACTATTAAGTGTTTTGAGGTTAGGTTACATTAATCGGTTTTTCTCAGGAATGGTGCATTACCTTGTAATGGGAGTGGTGGAAGGGGGGGGGGGGGGCTCCCCCCCCCCCAACCCCCTCCGCGTGCAGCACTTCACTAAATTTTAACCGAAGACCTCGGTGCTAACTTTTAGTCACTAAGTATTATAATATAGCGATCATTAGCGAGTTCCCAACTCGCACTTGGCCGATTTTCGCGTGACTATGCCCACAACCTTTTTTGAGGGCTGGATCCGCGCCTGATGGCCGCCGCCACAAAATGGCGGATGACATATTTGTTCACAACTCTAACATTAAGGGTATCAAATGAAAGGGCTTAGATTAGTAGAATACTATACATTATAACAAATTTCAAATCCAAGATGGTCGCCATCACAAAATGGCGGATTACATATTTTTGCACAACACATCAAACATGGGTATCAAATGAAAGGGATTGATTTGAAGAATAATGTACACTATATTGAAAGGGAATGAGGAATATAAACTAATGAAATAAAAACAAAAAGCTTGAAAATAGTTTTTTGACTTTTACTCCCTTTAAATCAAACTTGGTCAAACTTTGATTTAAAAGGAGTAAAAGTGGAGAACCAATGTTTTATCTTTATTAAGTCCGGGGTTTTTTAAATTTTTAATTTAATTACTTGTTCATAGATCTCTTACCTCATCATTATACTTGTTTATTAGTTCAGGACAGGATAGAGTGTTCTCAGGTTCCCAGGTGTCATTATCAGCAGAATAACCCTTCCAACGAATTAAGTAATGAAGTTTTCCTTTGATCTTCTTTGAGTCAACCACTTTTTCAACCTTAAAATAAATGTTTCAAATAAACCACACATCATTAAAAATACTGTTCACTTTTAAGAGAAATGCAAGATAGGATATAAAACAAATGGAAACTTCTCTCCTTAGGCAAAAGAAATATTAAGTTTGTTCTTGAAACAATATTTTGAGAAGTGAAAGAGAATGAAGAAATTCTGATCTCAGCTAACAATAGATTTTCAAAATGTTAAGTTATTAGTTCAAAAAGTTAAATGTCCTAACTATGTGTAATTAATACACAACCGAAATGTTAATTTTTACAGCTAGCTTGGTTCAGTTCAGACTTGGTGAGAGCCCTCTATACATTGGTTTCCATTGAATTAACTATTCAAAAACCGGAACCTAGACAAATAACTAGTTATAATAGTTTAGAAAATCGTAAAAAAGTTCATAGAATCAATCAGTTCTGAAAGAAAAAAATCGTTTCCGCTACGCTTTCGGCTTCCAATCCCTAAAAAGGTACTGTTTGCACTTAATTGATTGACCGAAAGCTACTTTCTAGACTAAGTATTGTTTGCATGAAACGATAAAATAAAATATTGTTGTTTACAAACATTATTACTATTACAAACCTCATATTCCTCTTCGGCGACATTTTTCTCCGCTTTTCTTTTTTTAGATTTGTTTTTAGCTTTTCCTTTTTTCGGAGTTTCCTTGGTAGAGCTTGTCGAAACATTCTCATTCGATTCAACATTATCAGCCGATTCTGATTCGGGCTCTCTTTCATCTGGGTCAGCTTGGCGTTCTTCATTAGCGTCGTCGCCGTCGGCGGCATGCTCATCATGAATTACAGACCCATTCGTCGAAGATATCACTTCATCATCCTCTTTGCGACTCTTAGATATCTTACGCATTTTGGTTCCGAATTGTGTTCTATTAATTGCACGTAAACAATATTATTTAAAATACACGATTGATGCTAAATGGAAAGGAGGGAAAATCCTTGGTACTTGTATTAGGAGGCAGATAGTGATTGGGTACGCTACGCTTGCTTTGGCTTTGCTTGCAAAAACTCTATGCCCAGAAAATGTTGCATGCACTAATTAATCAAAAGAAAGATATAAAGCCGCGTCTCCACTACGAGCCGTACGGCGTTCTGGGCTACGCGGCTCGTAGTGTAACGCTCCTGTTAGGCCTCTTGGCTCAGGCCCACTCACATATATAGTCTTTCTTTTGAGAATGGTGGGCCGACGGTCTCTAAAATGCCCGGGCCGGTTTCGGGTCCCAGTCCAGCACTGACCATCACCACTAAAACAAACTTATTAGTCAACTAGCTTTTGCCACCGGCTTCGCCCGCGTGGATGTCGAAAAATATCGAAAATGACGATTTTCCATACAAACTTTCATTCCCTATTTAAATCCCTTAGGGGTTGAATTTCGAAAAATCCTTCCTTATTTGTTATACATCATAAAGGGAACCTCTGTGCAAAAATTCAGCTTTCTAGGTCCAAGGGTTTGGGCTGGGCGTTGATGAGTCAGTCAGCCAGTCAGGACTTCTCTTTTTATTTATAAAGATAGATAGACAGTGACAATTCGACAGGTCCCAGTACAGCGTGACATGGTCTTTCTCGAGAACTGGGTCACACGGTATTAAAGTGTTTAGGTTGGTACCTATAACGTGTGACTACGGCTTTTCTTAATGTTCTATCCTGAAAATCTTGTTTCATACTTTTTCAGCGTCGTTTTTTTTTGTCGTAGTCGGGTTTTAGTATTTTACTTTTTTTTATATATACAATTTTGGTGATAATTTTTCACTCTGGACTAATTGTCCGCTAGAGGGCGTTATTTTAAATTTGAGAAATATTTTGGAAATGTACAAGTGAGGACCTTTCAAATGATACCAAACATGGCGTATTTAACTCCATTTTTATTTTTAAGCCTTACTTTTTGTCCGCTAGAGGGCGCCAAATCGCTTTTTGTGACACGTCACGTAGCCTATGTTCAGCGGAAAATTAAGACGGTTCTAACTATACCTCTTAAGTCGAGTTCCGATAAGTGGATTAGAGGATTAGAGGAACTCGACTTAAGAGGTATAGTTAGAACCGTCTTAATTTTCCGCTGTATTTATACATACATACATAGTGTAGCATGTCTAATGCTACATCATCAGATGATGTCGGCCTTTTTGTTGGCTGAGTTACAACCTCGCGCATTTTGTACCTTGGACGGTAAAACGTTATTTTTCTTTTTCTCATATAGATTTTAAATTTCGAGCCGTCATATGAGAGAAGAAAAAAAATGAGCGGTGGAAGCTTGTCATTCAAGTACGTGACTTGCGAGTGGGTAAAAGATCCCATAAAATTATTTTAATTTTTTCTAGTTTCGCTTCGATAAAAAGTGTCGAATATAGGATTATCAACCCCAAGGGAGGCGTGTTGTTTATAATTGCTATATGAAGTGGTGAAGAAGTAGTCCTTGGGGGAGGCTTTTACCCGAACGGGGTCCACGCATTAAATTATTAAAAACTAAAGCGAATAATTAAAATAATTACAAAATTGAATTAATAATTACAAATCAAATTTTATCTAAGTGTAATAAACGTAATTGAATATTTTAGATTAATAGGTTACCAATTGTTATTGTTTAATATAATATTATGTACTATGCATGGAATTAAATAAAGCTTTATTATTATTATTTATTATTATTATGACCGGAAATATTTTATTTTAAGTACCTACCTACTTATTTCACGTAGTAGCGTATTTTCGTTTTCGGTAGTCGCTGTTGGTACCTATTGTTCTTTTTCTTGACTGTCGCATAAACTAATATTGTTTCGTTCTTTCTAATGCAGTAATCGTATTTGATGAAAGAGACAACAATATTTCAGTTGTTGCTCATAATGGCAACATTTGGATATGCGAGTCACAGAATAGTAGGTAGGTGCCGTATTCGCCATATTGTGCTACAAGATGGCGACGAGTATCGTGGTAGTTGTGCTGTCAAGTTGTTGTTTACTTTTTGTTAAATTGCGATTTGTGAGAAAATTACGACAAGAGATTAACTCGTAAACTGCGTGTATATGTTAGGAAACAGCAATTCAATATACCTGCGTGTTGTATTGTGAAGTGTGGTGCAAGAAGGACTGAAAATCAACCTCAATATTGACTTTGCATAGGTTAGTAGTCGTTTCCATGCAATAGTATCTAGGAGTAATACATTTTCGATAAAAAAATGCTAAGTGATCATTAATTTATTGCTAAAGTGTTAATATTTGGGTTTATTTCCATCCCAGAGACCTTTTTGTTATTTCATAATTTGATTCGTTTGTTTACAAACATGGATAGTGTTGTACCGTTGCGTAATAGTTTCCGATACTAGTTCCTTCGCTGCGCTGAAACGATATCTGTTAGAGTGACCGTGCCAGGTCCTTTTATTTTCTTGTTTTTTCTACATATAAGACCGCGGTTTTATTAGTTTGCGATTTAATTCGTAGTTGAGTTTTAGTAATATTCTACTTTAATGTTGATTTGTTATATAATACGAGTAAATAACAAAGACTTATCCGCGACAACTGTTTGACCGCAATCTAAACGTATACAGGGTGTAAATTAACCCATAACACAGCCGTCAACCAAGCAAGGGTGGTACTTAGTTTGATGTACAGAAACATCACACTAAGTACCCCCCTAAATATGTAATTTTTTTGCTGGGAAACGATTTTTTTTTGGGGTCACAAATGTCATATTTTACGGTAAAACTCAATGTAGCACTCTTAACACATTGGGCTAGTGGATGCTATGAATAGTACACAGGTCATCATCATCATCAACAGCCTATCAATGTTCCTATTGCTGGGACACAGGCCTCCTCTCTTTGAGAGGGAATGGGCTTAATCTACCACGCGGGCCCAATGCGGATTGGTAGTAGATGTCACATGTCTGCGAATTTTTTGGTTCTAAGACATGCCGGTTTCCTCACGATGTTTTCCTTCACCGTTTTGAGAGCAGCGGTGATGAAATAAATTACACAAAGTAATGTGCCTGCCTGGGTTCGAACCCACGACCTACTGTTCGTAAGTCGGGGCTGCCACCACTGGGCCACCGCTGCTCCAGTCGGGGCCGCCACCACTGGGCCACCGCTGCTCCAGTAAACGGGTGATGGTAATTTAAGGAAAGTTATAACCTGAAAAACTAGTATTTACAAAAACAACTGTGAAATATTTGGAACTTTGACCAATATCTCCGTAACTAGGGGGTTCCTAGGTATGGTCTAGAACAAAAAAATATCGCAGTGGTGGGGAGAACAGGTGTTCAGTAGTTTAGGCGCTATGCTGGAACATACAAACATAATACATACACTGCCAAAATCATTACCTTTCCATTTGGCTTTTCCGTAGTCGGGTAAAAAGTATTCTTTAATTATTGTATTCAGAAAAACCACTTTGAATAAATTTTATTCTCAGGTATCAGAAGGTAAGTTTTACTCATATTTTTCTGTTACAACTTTACAACGGACTGTTAATTATAATTCAACCGTGATATCTAATAATACTCGTAATACTAGTATCGATACTCGTTACAGTGTATTATGTTTCGTGATTGACACAACCCTAGCATTGGCAGCCATTTTATGCTCCGTAGGTATGCACCTTTTTTTTGTAGGTATTTCCAGTCCATACTTTTTATATGTCAATGGGCATGAGCCGCACAGCCTGACAGGAACGTTTCACTACGAGCCGCGCGACTGAAGCCTCGTGAATGTGATCAAGGCCTGAGCCGCGCGGCCCCTAGTGGAGACACGCCTTTACACGGTTAAGTATTCCAGCGCGCAGCGGTTGAACAGAGTCTTCGCGACAATGTCATTCGTGCAGCACTATTGTCCATAGAGTTTTGTCATTGACATGGTCATGACAGACTCAGTACTCACAGACGTCAGACAGACAAGAAAGTTCTTTTGTAGTGACTTTTACTTCAGTTCATTATTTTTACTTTTTCGATAACCGTAAAGCAGGAAAGCTACGAACTTTCTACTAATATATACCGATGGTTGACTATTCTTTGACCAGAAGAAACTTATGGTAACTGATCTAAGTTGTAGCATTATTTTTGTTTACTAGTGAAATTCGCATGGGCACAGTGCAAATGAAAATCTTCAAATCATGACAAGCCGAGGAAGTTTTAAAGGCCCCCGAATGAACTTTAAAGTGCAAAATGAACAACTGGAAAGTAAAGGAACCAAGCCAACCCGTGAAGAATCGTCAATATTAGAAGTTTTTGTCTTAATGATTGTGCACATTTGTAAAAAGATTTTGTTCTTCGACACCAATTTAAAAATAGCTGTATATTTAGGAGCTCTCTTTCTACTATCTATTGTTGCAGACGTATTGACGTTTCCCAAAACATACTTTTCAAGGAGTGATAACATATTTAATCAATATTTCGTGAAAATTGGATGGTTTTGGACACTGTTTATGACTGTCCCTTACGTTTTATTGACATCCTATACAACATGCTGTGGAAAGAGAAGAACAATAGCAACAGCTCATTTATCACGACTTTTTGTTGCCACTGTGTTTTGGTATTTATGGACAACAGTTTTCAACATGATTGAAACTAGTTATGGGCGCTGTAATACTAAACAATTTGACAACAAAATAGCATGCTTACAGGGTGGGCATTTTTGGAATGGGTTTGACATATCTGGCCACTGTTTCATTCTAATTTACTCTAGTTTGATGCTGATAGAAGAAGCAAAAGCTATCAATGGCTGGGAAAGAATAAAAGACTACATTAGAGATGAAAAGTATGCTCGCAGTATTGATGACAGGTCGGCCAGTGTTAATCCTTTGAAGAATATTACTACAGATGAATTAAATATTTTAAAGATTTCTTATGAGAATTTTACACCATATGTAAGAGGATTCTTTATAGCCATTGCTTTACTGCAATTATTATGGGATGTTATGCTGGTTTCAACAATAATATACTACCATATTATGGTGGAAAAATTTATCAGTGGTGTTATAGCAATATTGACTTGGTTTGTTACTTATAGAGTATGGTACACCATACCATATATTGTACCAAATTTACCAGGTGAAGGTATATTTAGATACAACAATAAGAACAAACCTGTACCTGCTACACCTTATCGCAAGAGAAGTTCTACAAATGGCAAACATTTTATGGGTATGCCAATTAATGTCAACCAAGATTCAGAAAACTCTAAAGAAGAAGCCAAATAGTAGTAGGATTGTTTTTATTGAGGTATGGGTATTAGTTTTGTTGGGAAATAAATCTGTTTGGAATAAAAGATTGGGTCTAGGTAAGGTTAATGGTTGATAATTTTTATAAATCTTATATTAAAAGTAAAGTTGAGAATTTTGCATCTAATCTAATGATGTAATGTTAAAACATTTGACACTTTTTACCAATTCAGCTGACAAGTTTTTTATTAAGTTTATTTAAATCCATATTAGATACAGGGAAACTTGTCTAAGGAACCATTAGGTCTTCTTTCAGGTCAGCTTTACTTTTAACAAACTGACTAGTTAAAAACAAAACACTTGCTATAGTGAAAACCTATTTTGCATTTCTTTGCTTCTGTGTGTCATCCATATCAACAAGTAATAAGTTTGGGTGTTTTTATATATTTTTATCTAAAGCATTTATTGAAGTTTCATGATCATAACTTTAAAATGTTATAAGGCATTGTAATTTATTCAACTGTTAATTTATATAGGTGAAAAATGGTGTTAAACAGGAATAAACCTAATTCAGATAATTTCATTTATTTATTCATGTTAGGTTTGTGTTTATATAAAAAGAAAGAAAAATGTGTGTTATCAGTTTAATAAATATATCTAATAACAAAGGTAAATAATACTGTTTTATTGCATATCACTATATTGTTATACCTACTGCATATCATAACTTTTTCAAATGTTAGGTATACCAGTACATGGGTCAGAAACAGATCATAATATTGCCGGCAGCGTGTTTGTTATCTATATCCGCCGCTATTAAGTACTAGATTTCAGTCCAATCTCATCTAAATATACGTTTTTTTCTACTGCCTCAACAGGACCAAGCAGAAATAAAATTTTAATGAAATATAATATTTTACATCTGTTTATTAAGTAGGTAACCTACCTATATGATGGATAGTTTTTACACTGCCAGCCCAGGTATAAAAAAATTGTACTTACAACAAATCGATAAGTGGAAAAAACTGGAAATCTCAATTTTTAACCGACTTCAAAAAAGGAGGAGGTTATAAGTTCGTGTGTATGTATTTTTTTTATGTATGTTACCTGATTTCTCCCCCATTTGTGGACCGATTCTCAAAATTATTTTTTTATTTGAAGGAGTATACTCCTGAGGTGGTCCCATTAGTGAAGATCTGGTGCTGATCTTCGGAGATACCTATACAATGGAACTTCAAAAATAGACGGCAAATCTGTCGTGATTGCTGGAATCGCTTGGATGTTTATTGTTTAAACAACATCATGACGTATCATCACGCCTGTATGCTCTGTCTGAGGGGGTACGCAGATGTGTACAATTTCGACAGTAAGGTATATGTTAAGTTTCATTTATTATGGATAAGTGGATAACCCTATTACCATGACATGTATTGTTAACAATTAACAATATAAAACTAAATTCATGGCAAATATTTGTATGGGAACAACTAAAAATAGAAAAATAAAAAAACTTTTTTACAAAAAATAAAACCGACTTCAACAAAAAATAAAACACAAAAAAGTGAAAAATAAACCTATGAAGAAAAATCAGCATGTTGAAGTCGGTTTTATTTTTTATAAAAAAAGTTTTTTTATAAATATACTTCTCACCCTGTAGTAGGTAAACTGAATTATTGATTAATTCATTCTACGTGAACCACAACAAGCTAGATTAAAATAGAATAGAAGACAATTTAAAACATATTATTTATTTACCTTGAATGTCGCGTAAACCTACTTGAGGTGTTACAGTATGTACCATTGATACTAACGATATTTACAAATTTATTCGGACGCTGAAAACATTTTGACAAGTTGGGCGCACGAAATTCCACTTTTTATTTTATAGGTACAGACGGCTACACATCAAGCTATACATTTCCAGTTTACGCTGATCTCGCACTGTATGGAAATCCTATACAATGCGAGACCAGCTTGTACTGGAAATGTAAAGCTTGATGTGTAGCCGTCTGTACCAAACAAATGATAATTTAAAACTAAAGCTATAAAAACGATTACAACGATCCTGCAAGGTAGATATTGAATAATGGGCTGGTGTCCGCAACTTCACGCCCAAAGCTATATAAATACACTTTAATATTATTTAATACTTAAAAATAAACGTTAATTAAATATTATATTTTTCCATTTGGTAAATATAGTGCAGGAAGTACCTAGTTGTAAATTTATTAGTGTATAATTTTTTTGAAGATATATACTATGGCAAATACAACGCCAATAGATGCAGCACCGGCAGCACCCAAATATGCAGGTGGTTGTGACATTACAATCATTTTAAGATGAACTGGTAAATTGGGTATTGTTTTTTTGAATGATTCTCGTTGTTTCACACGATAGTAATAATTTTCTACAAATGGACGTTTTCCTGCCTCCCAATATCTACCTTCATATCCAAGTTCCCAAAGACGTTGAAGGAGAATGGCTAGATTAATATCAGCAAGGCTGAAATTTTCACAGCACAGCCAGTTACCTAAAAAATAGAAAGGTGGAATCTTAGATGTGTGGCATAATTGGAGTACCTAACAAGGCCCTTATATGTGGCGAGCACAGTGGCGAGTGGCAGTGGGGCTGGATAGATGGACTGCTGAAGTGTATATTTGTACACACTAACACACGGCAATACATCAAGCTATACCTACATTTCTATTATAACATGGCCTCGCTTTGTCTATAGATTTCCCGTACAATGAGAGTCATTTATAGTGGTGGTTAATATAACGAATAACACCAAAACATAACATGTTATTGATTCATAACGAATAACGTTTGTTATACCGACGCTGCCTACGTGTTATCATTATAATGTCTAACTCAACAACACGCTCAACGAATAACACCGGGGCCAGAACGGGGTAATATAATAAGTATAACAACGTAGCAAGCGGTGGCGCGCGGCGGTCCTACGATGCACCGTTTCCGAGGGCGTTCAAAGTTTCCGTAAAAAAAAAAATTCAAATTGAAATATCTCGAAAACGGAGCGTCCTAGGCAAAAAAGGACCAAAATTTTGACCCCCTCTGCCACCCCCGTGATATGTAATTGAGATTCACATAAAACAAAAAAAAAATTTTGTTTTACTCTGATGCAACTTTACAGTGCGATCAAATTATTGTTACGACGGTCATCTAGAATCTTCGAGAAACCGCGCTAATAACTGTGTAGTACCTAGAAAAGACGAGTAGATACGAGTTCATTCTCTTAGGTACCTATTTCCTGCTGTAGGTATAGTTACATTGTATTCAAGGTCAGCCTACGCGCGACGTCAGCGGCAATTGACATTGTAATTTCGACCGTATGCCGAGGGCGTAAAGTAACTTCTTCCTTGTCGGTTCTTTTATCTTTAAATTTATTTTTTGTTAATATTTTTTTGTTGATGCTTTCTTGAATAATAGAGAATTATCTCGAATATCTTTTGTTTGCGTGGGTATAAAAGGACCGATTGAGGACGAAGTGAGTCAGATCACTTTTAAGCGAGACAACGAAAGGATCGAAGAGATATCTAGTGCGATAAAGTGTTCAGTAGCGTATTGCGATTGTGAATAAGTGTTTTGCGATTAATAAAGTTAATTCGTGTGTTTAATTGGTAGTGTTTTTATTTATCCCATACCCAGCTCGTAACATTATCTTGGCAGGTCTGAACATAGGCTCTGCGAACTTTTACGCATGTAAACTTATGAAGAAAACTGTTATTGCCAGTTAAACCAATACTTAAACGATCAGAAAATATCTAATTTAAACAGTGAGAAATACAATTCAAATAAATATCATAACACTTTTATACATTAGTTGTAACAAAATGACCTGCACGAAGTTCGGACCTGCCAAGATAATTTGATCGCACTGTACTTAATAATATTTATTTTCATTTAATAATATTTTATTAGTCCTAAAACTGTGGAGTATGAAGGAAAGTTCATTGATAATTTAAAACCATACCTAATTATAATACATTTATATTCGTTTTTAATATTAATAATAACGATATTATTATAATCGTTCCTATACAGTCCACTAGATTAGAACATTAAATGCGCATCATTAATCATTGCGCACGTTTAGCGTGTTGCCGAATAAAACGATAACGTCTCCGCGTTCAGATTACTGCCGCGTTTTGTTACAACTCGTTATAACGATAACGTATAAAATAACATGTTATAAAAATATATTCAATAGTCTATAACATGATAATGATTTATAGCAGAATTGCACACCATTTAACTGGTTTTGTTCTGTATAGCTTGATTGGTCGTCATGCGTGTAATACTGAGTATTGAGGTAATCAATCGGAACACTCAATATTATTGTCAATAGACAATAATAATGAGCGTTCCACCCGATCAAAATCAACTGTTAATAATTACACTAGGTCAGTAAAAATAAATTAATTCATAATCATAACTTCTGGGATAAAACACATTTTAACTATTATAGTATTATGGAGTGACTGCCATCTCAGACAAAATGTTAAGTGTGGTGCCCCAACACAGGAAATGCCTGACCTCCTCTCGTGCCCGTTGTGCTCAAATAACTGCACGCTCAAAGACTTACCGACATGCAGTTAACGACAGAGTTCCTGGTCAGACAAAATGTATTCATCTACTCGAAAAGAAGAAGAAGACTGCCATGGCCCATGCCATCTGACTGGATTCCATACCGATACATTGTAACGGCACTTGCTATATTTAGTGGTGGATAATATAACGAATAACACCAAAACATAACATAACATGTTATTTGTTCATAACGCATAATATTTGTTATACGCACACACACTACTGTCATTCTCATTCACAATCTTTTGTGTTAAGTACTTATGATTAATTTTCCTTTTTGTTCTTATTTAATTGTATAAATTTCTGTACAACTGTTTAGTACCTACAATATCCTCGATACTGTTCTCTCTTGCTTTTGAATGTAATTTGATTGATTCCTTTTGGCTGAACCCTATGTTTTGAGATACAGGCTAGCCCTAGTTTAAAAGATAGAGTCTACTATTTTATTGCATCTTAATGTAAATATTATTTTAAACCATGTATACAGTGCAACGTGCTATGTTTCTGTAAATATTATTATTATTCCCTTTATTTAGTTTTTAACAAATTTGATACATTTTTAAATATTCCTTCTAAATATTTGAAAATCGCTATTTTTGCACCCTGGTATTAAGAAAAACATTAATTACGCTTAAACTATAAGTGATACGAAATAATGATGTTAGGTAAATTGATGGCGCATTTTATTCCGAGTATTTTAGTCCATAAATGAACCTCGCACCATAGTTAGATCAAGATTTATACGGGTTTTTCGGTTTTTAGTTTTTCTTAATTTTCTCGAAAATTCCTCCGTTTCGGGAAAAGTTATCTGTACAGAAATAATTCTATTTACTTCCCTAAAACACCACATAATTTTGACACCCCAAATCCATGGAACTCGGAAGAAATTTCAATTTTACTATTTTTGTGGATAACATTTTTCGTATAAGTAAAAGTTCCGTAGTCAGATTGAAAAACAGAACGTGAACTAGTTAAAAATATGATTTGTTTTTTTTTTTTTGTTTAATTTCTTCTGTGTTCCATGGATTTGGGATGTCATAAATATGTGGTGTATTGGGAAAGTAAACAGAATTATTTCTGTATAGATAACTTTTCCCGAAACAACTGAATTTTCGAGAAAATTAAGAAAAATAAAAACCGAAAAACCCGTATAAATCTCGATCTAACAATGGTGCGAGGTTCATTTATGGACTAAAATACTCGGCATAAGATGCGCCATCAATGTACCTAACATCATTATTTCGTATCACATATAGTTTAAGCGTAATAAATGTTTTTCTTAATACCAGGGTGCAAAAATAGCAATTTTCTAAAAATTATCACTCAGAAACTAGACTTGGAAGATAAATGGGGATACGAAAACTTGCATTTAAAAGATCATTTCTGTAAGGTTTTGCAATAAAAAGGGGATGTCCGAAAATCGGGCTTCATAAAACACTGTGCGACGCTGCCTACTTGTTATAATTATAATGTCTAACTCAACAACACGCTCAACGGCTAACAGCGGGGCCAGAACGGGGTAGTAAGATGAACGTAGCAAGCGGCGCGCGGCGGTGCGGACTTGTGGATCGCCGTCGGGTCGGGCGCGTTCGTAGCGCGTCGAATGAACTCGGACGGCTTCGGCAATTCGGCACTTCGGTAGTCGGCCGGAGTCAGCCCGCGTCGTGATTTCTGTTATTATACTCCGTGCGAGTTAAGTAGGGACTCAGCGCAGCTATTTCGGTTTTGAGAAGCATGGTCCTACAATGCACCGTTTCCGAGTTATGCGCTATCAAAAAAAAAAAAAAAACTATAATACGGTGCGTTCTACGCAAAAAAATACCAAAATTTCACCCCGTGTAACCGTGATACTTATGTGACATTCACATGAAACATAAAAAAATAAATGAACCGACGACGTTACTAATAACATTAAATCAATTTTATTCTAGCCTGGAAAGTATGAAGGAAAGTTCCTTTCTCTGGAGCCCTGACCTGTAGCTTGGACCCTGTTCCCGATATCGGTGGGCTACAATTTTTTATATTTTTAAATGGTTTTTTTTTATTGTTTTTATAGGAAATATTTTAAAACGTATGAAATTTGTTTACATGTGAATAAAGGGAATAACGATATTTTTATATTCGTTCGTATACAGTCCACTACAAGATAACATTTATAGCGCACGTTTGGCGTGTTGCCGAATAAAATGATAATGTCTCCGCGTTCAGATTGTTGCCGAGTTTTGTTACAACGTGATAAAATGATAACGTTTAAAATAACATGTTATAAAAAATATATTCAATAGTCTATAACATGTTAATTATTTATAGCAGAATTGCACATCACTACTGATAATACCCCATCTCACAGAATACACCTTGTATACTTCAGGTCAGGCAGTACAGCTTGTCTATAAAGTCATGAAATTAATGTTTGAGGAACTAACATTAAACCAGGTCATTAAAACACAAAAAAAAATAAAAAAAAGGAACTAACATTATTCAAAAGTAAGGCAACACTAAATCATGGTACATCAAATGTCATCGGCTGTCATCAACTTGTTATTTATCTTGTTATCTTTTGCATTTTTTAATGTTTTTCAAATCTATGTCGACAAAACTTCGAAAAAACGTGTTAAATATGAGGAAAACAAATAGGAGTGGAGCTCGGGAAATTATTTCAAAGTATATCAGCGATGTTAGAACACCAAGCTGACCAAATTTTATCAAATTTGGATGATATTTATACTCGAACAGCAGCTATAATAGGTATGTAATCGTGTTATTGTTTGTTTTTTATCTACCAGAAGTCACAAATTTACTAAATATACGATTTTAAGACTAAAATAAGCATTGTTTACATTGCGCATTTATAGGTTAGATTGCAAATGAATCGGTTAATTAAGAAAAGGAACAGGTCACGAACGTCAAATTTTTCAGGAGATGCAAAAAACTTTCAATATCTTCTAATAAGAATAGAATGTTATATTTTTTTATCCTATACGTTTAGTTAGTATAAAATACGTAATTTACAATACTTTTCTTCTTGTTTTGATATTTAATAGTTTACTAAATAATGGTTCAAAAGTCGTTGACTTGTTCCTTTTCTTACTCAACTGGATAAAAGTAAGGAAAGATAAAGAAAAATACACTGCTAATCTGTATAACTTCATTCATTATCATTGTTTGTGCTAGTATTAGGCCAGTTTTCGACAATGTTGACAAAATAGTCCCTATGAGTATGTGGAATATACTGCAGAGTGCGTTTCAAATCTTCAATCTTTTTGATGTTGATGGGTACAGGACCATTGTACGCCTTTTCTACTGGTAAAGCTGGAATAACCGATCGGTTCCTTCGTAAATCGAATGTGTTAACTCGGTCCATGTTTTGAATGAATGGGCGACATACATACCACACATCAGTATACACAAACTCCATGAATTGGGACACCATGAAATGCTGTTTTTGATTCCGTGGAACCTGACGAGATTGTGTTTCAAATATGGCATATAATCTAATCTAATAAAAAGTTTCTTTAGTTTTCAAAATTTTACATAGTTTCAGGCATACTTATCCTCCATCCCTGCGCTTTTGGCCGCGTTCCGTGGTCCTGGGTTCAGATTGGGGGTTGTTTTTCTAAATTTTTTGCCCCAAAAACTGGTTTTTGTGGGAAAATCCAAAAATTTTCTTCACGACTACGTATTTTTTATTCTTTATTCGGCTAGCCCGCGCGGAGCCCGTTATCTGAACGTGCCGCACGTGCGGCTTGCTCGCAAAAAAAAATAAATTTAATAATCAGTGTTACTAATCATTGAAATTATCGTTTGAGTAAGAAAGGGAATAAGTCGGTGACTTGTTCGGTTTCTTACTTACACGGTAATTTCAGGTGCCCTATATTTTCCTAATGAATAGACTGACTTAATCCTTTTCTTAACTGATTTGTAGGTCTTGCCCTAAACAATTGACATTCATTAAAATTGCCACACTGAAAAAAAACTGACCTGTTCCCTTTCTTAAATAACCGATTCAAATGTAAGTAGCTCATATTGTAGTGCGACGTTAACTTTTGATACTTTTGGGTAATCAAATTTACCGGTGATTTTAAATATGAATAAGTTTTAACATGTTTGAAATAAAAACAGTGCTATGTATTTTCTGTTAGATATTACATCTTTTTTTAAATCTTTCTTTCAGGAAAATCTGAGAGTACACACGGCTACACATCAAGCTATACAAAACCAGTATAATCTGATCGTTCATTGTGCGAAAAGATCTAGTAAAGTGAGGCCAAGATTAACTGGTTTTGTATAGCTTGATGTGTAGCCGTGTGTACAGTGAGGCGTATTGTAGATGAAGGCAAACACAGATCAGGCCGTCCTAAGAAAGAAATGGATGACTTCAACATAAAACGCTAAAACAGATCTGGATTTTAAATGTAGCCTAGAAGTCCTGCGTAAAATTTTGAAATCGATTGGATTTTCTTACAAGAAGATCAAAATAACAGAAAGGCTCTAATCGAACAACATATTGCAGCAAAACGGGCAAGAGAAAATGGGCATACAGTGGTACAAAAGTTAAAATATAACATTAATAAAAAATATGTACGAACATTTTTCTTTTATTTACTCATTTTTATTTCAATGAAGGTCGGAAGGAAAACATCGTGAGGAAATCTGGACTTATAATTATTATAAGTCTGAAATCGCCAACCCGTCTTGAGCATGCATGGTGATCAGTGCTCGTGCCGTCTCTGTTGAGAAGAGGCCTTTGCCCAGCAGTGGGACTGTAATGGGCTGGTATTATCATTTATAATGAAGTTCGCATCTTTGTTTATGGTTTCTGTATTTTTTTTTAATACGATAACAGATTTTAATTAAAACCAGGTTTGCTTCTAGTACAAAATAATGTGCTAGTATCAAAACCATTTTAGTCACACTATACAGGGTTGCTATGTGCACGAGTCTTCACGACCGCAGCGCCCTCATTTATTTTCATGACTTTATAGACAGGCTGTAAGTAGTTAGTACTGAGACAATCAGCATAATTTATAATGGATGGCAATTGGCAACCTAGTAACTGGAGATGTCAGTTTCATTATTTAATAAAAGAACTAAAAATATTATAAAGTTGGTATTACAATAGGCAGTTATAAATTATATATTACCTTCAGGCTGCTTTTTCAACTGCTCTTCAACATGAGTCAAGACTTGATCAATAATATTAAGAACTTTAGAATACTCCTCTTCATTGGCTATTATTTCATGTTTGCGATCTTGTATCTCAGCTTTGTAAAGTAATATACTTTTAGCTTTAGGGTATTCTTCAGCCAGTTTTCTTAAATTTGAAGAATTACCTAAGTCTCCATCTACAAACAGAGAACTAGAGATAAATAAAATGAAATGAAAATAAGAAATAGTCTAAGAAAACTATTATCTAATGTGTAGATATTAAAGTTGTCTTAGAATATTTTATAAAATCAAAACAATTAAAAACAGGAAGAAAGTAACTAATTTTGGTTTGTTGCATTATAACCAAGGGCAACCCCCTTAACAAAAATCAGTTTACACACCTACCTACTTACTTTTAAGTATTTCTCGAACTGGTAAAACAAATGGTAACTTTGGTGTACCACTCAAATGGGGGTGAAAAAATGAACCCACTGTTATCAAGCCTGCTGGTAGTGCCTCCAACATCTCACGGAATTTATTGATATTGTCTACCACTTTAGAGTCCGTCGACACATTTATCAATGCCGTTAATTCTAAAAAGAAAAAACAATTCATTACAATATTTCTTTACATAAAAATGATGCTTTTCTTCCTAGATAAACACACACCTGGATCTAAATAAAATTCCAAGTAATCCATAATTCTTGTGGAGTCCGGTATCACTTCATTTTTAACTTTTAATACTGGTATTTCACCACGAGGGTTTATATCCAGGAACCACGACGAATACTGCTCTCCTTTTGTTATGTCCACAATCAAAGGCTCAAAATCTATATTCTTTTCGTAAAGAGTCATCAGAACCTGTAAAATTACATAGACAACATAATATACAATCCTAGATTAGAGATAGGTACAGACAAACAGCATCGACAATAGATAATAGACCTGCCCCCTCATATCTAATAGGTCCCGGCTAGATACTCAACGATCTCATAGCACACAATAAAAAGTAGTAAAAGTAAAAAGGTGAGTCTGAACTCAGAGGCTGCGGTAAGTTTACAATATATTTTAAGAAGAACAATATAATGTTGAGATAGGCTGTTTAGATAAGCGGTAACAATTATGAAGGAGTCCAAACAAGTCTTACCTTTTGTGAGTAAAAGCTGTAATAATTACAGTATAGCGAAATGTTTGATGATTTTTTACTGACATTTGCATTAGTATTAAATGATGGTATTGGTAATTTCTCCAAATATTTTTGAACGTAATGCATTTTTACAGATATGGACTCCAAAAAGAACACTAAATCTAAACCAGATAAATCTACTACTGCTACATTTATCAATACAATTCTTCAAACTTATACGCGGTTTTTTCGCCTTCAAGAAATGCTACCAACATTACAATATTAAAATCAGCTGACTGACAGTAACCAGGCGGAAAGCATCCGCCGGAAAACACCGACCATAGTGCAACCAGCATATTGCGTATTTTTTTAAATGTCAGTGATATTATAGAGTCATTTTAGTTTTGTAATTTTATTCTAGTAAAATGTAAGTTTCATTAGAGTCGACTAAACAACATCCCATCTGAATAAAGCTGCTAGGCTGATTGCAGATTGGGAAAAAAAAGTTTCATTATAGTGTATATTGGGTATTAAGGGTTAAGTGTGTGCATACAAAAAAAAACTAAAATTAAGATTCTCAATGTTAATACCTATTTTAGTAGCAAGTTATTACATAACTTCTCTCGTACGACGGCAAAATTTTGTACCAATATAAATATTCGTTTGCCTCTTAAAGCGGTGGATATGTCATGAACCTTAAGTACTATTTATGCAACAACTTTGTGCCTAACGTATCCTACAAATAAATGTTTTTGTCATTGTCATCTTTATCCTGTCCCATTGCTGTTTCATAATTATAGGATAGCGTTCCGACTTCCGAGCGAGATTACCTTGAAAGTGAATGTCATCTCTTTTTAATAGGGTGTCCAATATTTTTGTACTTGCATTGGGACAGTTGTTATTAATCTGTGGTCTCTGAGTTCTCTGACAGTATCCATTGCTGTGCTCGGTGCTGCCGTTTTAGCGCCTTTCCCGCTAGAACTGGTGGATTTTGGGATCTTCTCGCGCGAAAACAGAAGGCTTTAGCGCGAAATAAATATTTAGCGGTTTCTGGCGGATTTTTCCACTTAACTTTGAATACTTTTGGAAGATTGAAATTCATAAGTTTCTTTTATTTTAGTTACGTTAATTTCCACCTATTTTCAATTCGTAGGCTGGTATCACTGTAACGGAATAGATTGCTCGGGATTTCGAATTTCCCGCTATTAGATATGATTGGTTCATTCACTCATTGTCTTTCTCATTCGTTAATTTTTTTTTTGTTTTATTATTGATAGGTTCGCGTTTGACCACTATCTCACCTGATGGAAAGTGATGATGCGGTCGACGATGGAGCACGCTTACCTAGAAGTAACCTATTCACTCTTGACTTAAAGACCCCTAGGTTATAGCTATCAGGAAATACAGACTCTGGCAGGGAATTCCACTCCTTAGCTGTACGCACAATGAAAGTATTCCCAAACCGTTTAGTGCGTATGGGTGGGATGTCCACCATATAACGGTGGCGCATCGCCGTACGTCTTGTAGTCCGATGATGGAACGGGCTTGGCGGAATTAGATCGTGCAATTCCCTCGCACACTCTCCGAAATGTAACCGATAGAAAACCGAAAGGCTAGCTACTCGTCGCCGATGTTCAAGGCTCTGGAGCTTTGACTTGACAAGCGCGTCATTGCCGATGAGCCTCTTGGCTCGTTTCTCAATTGACTCTAGCGCATCAAGCTGGTATTTAGCGGATCCATCCCAGAGATGAGAGCAGTACTCCACACACGATCGGACTTGCGCTTGATATAAGTTGAGCAGCTGTTTCGGTGTGAAATACTGTCTCACCTTTGCTAGGATTCCCAGTTTCTTGGCAGCCAGTTTAGCCTTAGCCTCGATGAACGGACCGAAATTGAGGGTTGACGTAAACGTAACGCCAAGAAGCTCAATGTGATCGGTTAACGGCACGGTCACACCACGGAAAGTAGGAGACTGTTAGAAATCACTCCTTTTTGCGGAAAAGAGACACGCCTTGGTTTTAGCAGCATTGAACTTGACCAGGTTGGCGTCGCCGCATTCGGAGACAGCCTTCAAGGACAAGTTCAACCGCTCCACCATGGCCTCGCGTAGAGACTGGATCTGAGACCCACTAGCCCGCGCGTTGGACGTGTACCTCTCAGCAACAGTGCTGTCGTCTGCATACCCAAAGGTGCCGGGCACTAGCAGACTATTAATATGCAGCAAGAATAAAGTTGCTGAGAGAACCGACCCCTGAGGCACCCCGGCATTGATAGCCAATTGGTCAGACGAGCAGCCATCAATGACCACTCGAATAGACCGATCCCTCAGGAAGTCTGCAATCCAAGCACAAAGTCCATCAGGTAGACCGAAAGAAGGAAGCTTTGCAATAAGGCTTTCATGCCACACCCTGTCGAAAGCCTTTGAGATATCGAGGGAAACGGCAAGCGCTTCTCCGTGTTTCTCAATGGATGGTGTTTCTAAATGAGGGAGATCGAAGTATTTTATCATTAGCAACACTCCTAACAAAATGTTGGAACACCGATGGTACTCTTCTGAAAAGGGTGCTATAACTTCAATGCAATTTTCACCAAATGGATATCATATTGTAGTCGGCGACAAACACCCACTTCCCACAGTACACTTTTTTAACATACAATGCTATAAGGGTTAAATTTCGATGTATTCATAATGTTCGATACTATTTCACATTCACTTCTTGACCATAGAGCATATGGTTCTTGACATAATGAAGTGGAAAAAAACTATTGCACTATTGTGCATGAAGTTTAAATAAATAAATAAATAATGTACTAGATTCCCGTTAAGCGCTTCAAAAACGGCCCGAAACTTAAGACCACAAAAGTATTTGTGGTCTTATTTCAAATTACTATGGTCCAATCATAGCCAACATTGAGACGTCAAAATGCCGCAGTATGCGTTCAAAAACTGTTTAAGTATAAATTAGTACAAAAAAATAAAACTGGTCGTGTTACACAACATGTGAAAGAGTTTTGCGCTTTCTAGCGGATTTTTTTTACTATATTTTTATCTTATCTGGCGGAAGTTTCAGATAATTTAGCGCTTTTCAAATTTATAGAACGGCAACACTCTGTGCTGCTTTGCTTTGCTCTACTCTTGAACTTCATGTGAACGAACAATTTGATTGTTTCTTGTTATTTTTATTAATTTTGAATAATGTTATGATTTAATACATAGCAACGCTCTTTAAATAAAATACTATGCTTTTAATTAAGTGTTGGCATAGTAAATGATTCTGTTCCCGAGATATTTTTATATCAACAAAATACATTGAACTGAAAATGGAGGTCTCCAACAACACCGACGCCGTCAACCTTGGCGTTGGTGAAGTTGAAGCAGAAATTGGCGAGGAATTAAAACAATTGGAGGAAGGAAAAGATTTTGATACACGGAGTGAAGTGTCTAGTACATCTTCAAGTGAATCCAGCACACCAAGTATTAGTTCAGTTAGCACTAAATCCAAAGAGCGACGCGTAAATCGGAAACGAACCAAGTCAGCAAGCCATTCACCCGTACAAAAACGACGATGCATTACATCCAGCAGCAGCAAAGTAAAGACATACGACTATTTGACTAAGTTGAACTATCTATTTAGAGACACCCGTTTCTTTTTGATAAAATCGAACAATGCAGAAAACATTACATTGTCGAAAGCGAAAGGTGTGTGGTCTACACTGCCACAAAATGAAGCTAATTTAAATCAAGCATACAGGGAATCCAGAAATGTGCTTTTGATATTTTCAGTTAAAGAAAGTGGCAAGTTTGCTGGTTTCGCTCGTTTAGGCAGTGAATCAAGACGAGATGTTGCCCCAATATCATGGGTGCTACCACCTGGTTTATCTGCGAAGGTTTTAGATGGTGTCTTCAAAGTGGATTGGATTTGTAGAAAAGAACTGCCTTTCAGTAGCACCCTCCACTTATATAATCCATGGAATGAAGGAAAGCCAGTCAAAATTGGAAGAGATGGTCAAGAAATAGAGCCTAAAGTTGCTGAAGAGTTATGTAGGCTCTTTCCAGAAGATGAAGGGATGGAAATGACACCGATACTTAGAAAATCCAAGGAAGCATCAAAAAAGGGCTACTTAAAAAGTGGTGGTAACTACAGGACATATCGAGCTCCATTGTCATCAAGAGGATCAAACTTTAGAAACCGCTTGAACACTTCATCTAGGAGTAGGAGAAAAATGTTTATGTCTCCAAGGAACCGAATGTCATCAAGTTCATACAAGCGCCGGTCTCCATCACCATACATGAGAGAACGCTTACCAATTTGGTTTGGTCGGAACCGTGAGGGCTATAACAGTGGCAGCACTGCAGCTGAAGCCTATGTGGCTGAATACATGCGATCAATGCATCATCAGTTGCCACCATTGCCTTATGTACCCCCACCAGGATTTAGTGGTGCACTCGCCACCTATGATGGCATACCACCACCACCGCCACCTCCTCCGCGATACTACGAGTTAGCTGACTATCCTCGTTCAGTGGTTGTCTATGATAAACGGTCTTATGAACGTTCAGTGGATGAGTTTTTGTGGCGTACTTCAGATCGTTCTCGTGCTCGTAGTCGTGAACGCGAATCACACAGATCATACCGTGATCGTCGATGAACGATGAGTGTATAAACCCCTAATGTATTGATATAATATCTGATAATTGCTAATAAAATAATTGTGTTTGAACTTTGAACTTTATTGATGAGCAAAATAATCTTAAGTGTTGTGATGAACTATGATAATAATGATCTTGAACTTTACTAGTACAAATTTGGACACTTTCTATTAATGAAAACTAGGTACTATCAGTGGAGTTATACATATTTAATGTGAGAAATCTATTTACAGGGTATATTATAAAAAATAGTTATGGATGTGTTGTTTACAAAACTTGGCTATATTTCTCTTTGATGTAGTGAAAGTGTATTATTAGCCAAATAATAACAATTATAATGTAGTTATGAGCTACATTTACACTTGGGTAATGTTACAGATTAAGAAATTAAGCATCTTAATCTGAGATCTTACTAATAATAACTGATTTTGTACAACTTGAAATGGTTGTGTAAATACTTAACTGTGATAATGATATTTCCACCTATTTATCTGTTAGAGTTAGACTATATAAAATTATGCTGTGCCTGCTTTGGGAAATACAAATCAACCAAAGAATCAGATTCTATATTTGCATTTTAATATATTATTCTTATGTTTTGAGTTTTTCCAGCATCATATAACTTCATACCTTTACTTTTATCTATATCAAATCAATTGATTATATAGGTATGATTGGCTTAATTTACTAACTAAATACAAGTGTTAATGGTTTCATTGTTTTACAAAGAAAGTAACTGTAGTAGTTACTGCATAATAGCTGAGGTTAACAGGCATGCTATAATTATATATATATGTTTATTATACCGAAACATACTTCACTTCATTATTTTCAGACTGATGTCACTTATAATACAACAGCACATTCTCCAGTTGCCAATTGTGGCAGGTCCTACTGTAACTTGCCTGCAAAATTAAAGGTTGAATGAAACTGAAGGTAATAGGGATTTACTCAAATCAAGCCTTGGTGTTTCGAAGCGAGTACCTGCTGTTAAACAAGGCCACGTGCAAATTCACTTTGTGTGGTATTCAGACGCGCTACTCACTGCAACTAAAAAACACTTGCCTTGATTGGAATTGTGCATGTTCATTGTTTATTCCTGGAGCTCAAGTTGTGATCACAATGTGTTTGCTTTTGACTAAAACTATGAGCGAATTTGAGTCTTACAGACACCGGTAAACTATTGTAGAAACCATTCATCATCTTCTAATTTTTGATTGAGCGAGTGGCACTTGGCTGTTCATAAAATGTGGTCCGCCTCATTTGTTTGTAAGGTTCATTTCATTCCTGTCGGGGCTGCAGGTTGTTACCGTTAACAATACGGTCTTTATTTTTTTCACGTGGCAACATTTCCAACAAACTGGATTCTGATAGGAATTGAATTGAATACGACTCACCTATTATGTGGTACACACGGCTACACATCAAGCTATACAAAACCAGTTAATCTTGGCCTCACGTTACTAGATCTTTTCGCACAATGAACGATCAGATTATACTGGTTTTGTATAGCTTGATGTGTAGCCGTGTGTACCATTTTACGAAAATTAGCAACATCACCAAGGAAATGCTGGGAATGCGGAAATGGAATTGCGTTTGGTGATATTGCTTAAAGTGGCCGTTTTAGACCCCCTGGTCTTTCGAGAACACTAAGAAATCGTCGAGATATGCATAGGTAACAGAAGTCCAGTCCTCGTAGCATTTCGTCGACGAATCTCTGGAATGTCTGCGCAGCGTTGCGGAGACCAAAAGTCATAAAAGGAAATTCGTATAACCCGAATGGTGTGGTAATGGCAGTCTTAGGAATGTCCTCTGGGCTAACTGGAATCTGGTTATAAGCTTTTACCAAGTCAACTTTACTGAAGACTGACCACCCTGACAGGCTATGTGAGAAATCATGAATATGACGTATAGGATAATTATCGGATACTGTCCTAGAATTCAGCATTCGGTAGTCACCACAGGGTCGCCATCCGTTGTTCTTCTTAGGAACTAAGTGTAATGGCGATGACCATGGTGAACTTGAGGGTCTGGCTGTGCCATCTTTCAGCATCGCTTCAAACTCGCTTTTTGCGATTTTTAATTTATCAGGGGCCAGGCGGCGTGGTGAACATGAAACAGGTTGTCCAGGTGTAGTCTGTATGTGATGGACTGTATTGTGTGTAGTTGTGCGGTGTATGCCGTGTGGTCGTGTAATGTCAGGGTATTCCCGTAGTATGTTATGGTATGTGGTGTCACCAATAATTACCTTAACCGAGGAAATAATATCTGACGAACGTGTAGGTGAAGCCGGGGTCGTAAGGGTTGTAAAACTGTCAATAAGGCGATGGTTTCTGCAACCAACAATTAAATTGTAAAATGACAAAAAATCTACACCTATTATTGCCTTTGTAACGTCGGCTACAATAAAACGCCACGTAAAATCACGACGCAACCCCAAGTTTAAACTTAAACTAATATACCCGTATGTTTTTATCGACGTACCATTGGCTGCACACAGTTGATATTCCGAGGACTCACGCCGTGCTGGTAAAACTGCCCGTGGGTAAACACAGAGGTCGCTGCCGGTGTCAACCAAAAATTCCGTTTTGGATATTCGATCGGTGACGAATAAGCGACCAGTGCTTGGGCGATCATCGGTCGACATTACTGACCGCCCTTTGCGTTTCCCGCAGCCGCTGCGCTGTAGTCGCAGGGCTTGAGGCACTTCTTCGCCCGTTCTCCGAACTTATTATGGTACCAGCATTGTGGGAATTTACGATAAGTTGACTGCGATCTCGACGAACCCGGACGATGACGTGAACAGTTTGATCTCGTGAATCGGTCTCGTGGTCGAGACATTCGCTCCATTTGAGACGTTAATCGTTCCACTTGCTTAGCCAGTGCGGCTATCTCTGGATTTGAACTTATAGCAGAAGTTGAGGGTACCTGAGGTCCGACTACATCGTGGATGCGGTCCGCGAGCTCTGCAAGTTCTTCCATGTCGGTCTTGGACTGCGAGGCTATAATGGCCTGTGTCCCGCTCGGCAGACGACTCGTCCAAATTGTTCGCAAAAATTGTTCTGGCACACCTGGTCCAGCTAGGTTTAATAGGTGTCGGTAAAACTGCGATAGTTTTCTATCGCCAAGTTCCTCGTGCATAAGTGGGTCACCAGTTTAGTGCAGGTCTTGAAATAAAAGCTTCCAAACTCAGATCAAATAACAGCCTTCCAAATATGAGATGGATATTATCAATGTTTATTTCGTGAAAGTTTTATACAGTTTTTGGAATGTACAGGTTAGGTTAGGTTAGGCTTTCAATACCGGTATTACGGGATCCCGTAATACCGTGATCCCGGACAAATATGGGCCATTTTTAATACCGGTATTGAAGCCCTCAATACCGTGATCACGGTATTGCAAACATTACATGTATTATCGTAAATTAAATTCCATTTTTAAAATATAACAATGACACACGAAACATACAAAGAGCCAGTGAGACAATGACTGATAATGAACAAGATATGACCCATGCTATGTTCTCTTAGAACATTGCAACCTGCTTGAAACTTTTGTAAGGAAACTAGCTCCATCTATCCTTAATGGTGTAAACTATTTACTCGTTTACCCGTTGTGTTACCACTATAAAACAGTGTTATGATATAATTGAAAATAATAATATAGATAAATATTTATTTAATAAACCGTATTAATTTAATTTACACTAGTATAATTAAGCAAAAAGAAAAAGTAAAATAACGAATTTAATGAACATTACAAAAAGGTTTTTGTCGTACACCAAGTAGGTAGGGTAGGTGACATGATGTCAAAAAATAATACGTTATTTTGATTTCATTTGAGATAGATTTCGGGTTTGATTGTTTTGAGAAACGTTTTACCCTGGATTTCGACTTCGAATTGAGTCGCTGACCCTGGTTTTCAACTTCGAGTTGAGCCGATGCTCTTTCGTATAATTGGCGTGACGAGGTCACAAGTGCTCTTGTTTTGTGAGATAGGACTCTGTGTGAGAAATTGACTCTTGTTTGGTTTGAGATAGGACTCGTAGTTAGTGTTAAGTGTGAGAAGTTGACTCTTGTTTGGTTTGAGTTGAGATAGGACTCGTGGTTAGTGTTGTGAGAAATTGACTCTTCTGTTGTTCATGACTGTGGTGTTCAACTTATCACGTACAATGTCTTTCATGTCTTGTTGTGTGCCTGGCTGAACGGTCACTACAGAAGACGGTTGGTATACATCATATTTTATTATTCTGTTGTTTGTTATTTTACATGAATTAAGCTTAGTCAAAAAGTACTTAATTATCCAAAAAATATTCCAGGTGTGCTGCACAAATTTCCAAATCCAAATACTGAAAGAGAACGCTTCCAGAGATGGGTTCGAAGTGTTGGAGGTACCATCAAAGAGTTTGGTGAAATCTTCATTTATAACAACCGAAGAGTATGCCGAAGTCAGCCGAAGACATTTTGCAACAGTCTTCCACTACCCAAAGAATAGACTATGTAAATTGGCAATACCCACATTGTTCATTGAAGGTAAATACAGGATGAATTAATTAATAAAAATTAATTAATAATGCATAATTATAATATTTATTAATAATTATTAATTACTAAAACCAGGAATTGGATGGAGAAGGCAAATTGTAAAAAAAACTTGGAAAGCCATGGGGGAGGCCTTTGCCCAGCAGTGGGACAGTGTAGGCTAATAAAAAAAAAAAAAAAAAAAAAAACCAGGAATCTCGGACCTGTTGATTTTGAAAAAAAAAACATGCTGTAATAATAAAGCATGTTTTGTTTCAACCACCACATACACCTATATTACCATTTGATAGTGTCGCTAACAAGCTTCGATCAATAATAGTACTAGATTAAGCATCAGGAACAAAACTAAGTCGCTCAAGTGGCCACGTTTGCACACACGTAAACATCTACATAACATCTTAGAGAAAAGTTCAATATTATTAACAACTTCAGATGATTATAAACCTTAACACTTAAACATAAAGTTTAATTATCATTGTAAAGTATATTTATTTAAGTCCTTTCATCGGAGAAAGATTAGAAGCAAAACATTTTAAATGTCGCTCCAAAGTAAAAAGTCATCAGTACAAAAATATTCATTCTAAAATGAAACTTAAACTCTAAGCAATACGGTTAAAAGCATTTTGTGTACAATGTCGTGTTTATTCTATTGCGGAACTAGCGTTCCCTGTTCAAGAACATGATACAATAGTTGGTGCGTTGTAACAAACATTGACCAAACAATTATAATATTCGTTGATTTAATTATATTTACAGTTTAATTATGTTTAAATATTATGAAAAAGCACATAATGATATTAAATTACCGAAAAAAAGATATTCCTTCCAAAACCTTGGTGTTACGGTGGTTATTTACGCAGTTTTTGAACGCATACTGCGGTATTTTGACGTCTTAATGTTGGCTATGATTGGACCATACTAATTTGAAATAAGACCACAAATACGTTTGTGGTCTTATATTTCGGGCCGTTTTTGAAGCGCTTATCGGAAATCTAGTACATTATTGATCGAAGCTAACAAGGGATAAATTCTTGAAAGTAATAATATACTTACGGCAAACTTAAGAAAAACTTTGAATAATCAAAAAAATTAATAATACAGGTGTGATTTTAAAATTTCTCGCTTACCTAAAATTCATTTCATTTTCAGGTATGCACTTGAATCAAGAGGTGCCTGTAAGGATATTAATAGGATTGTAGCAAGCGAAATTTGCATAAATTGAATACCTACTACTTGTTATGTATTTATTTAGAAAATTCATTGTAAACCTTACTTCGAAAATAAAAGTTTGTAAGTAATTTACGTTTTTTTATTACAGACAATAAAATCGATAAATCGGCTCTTTCCTGTAAATAGATTTTTGATAATACTGAGAGCTAAGTCAAAAATCTCTTTATGGGAAAATGTCGTTAAACAATATCAGAATATCATTGAAGCGGTCACGTGTACGTAGCTATACTTATAGATGTAGTTCACCATCACGGCGGATAGATGGCGCTGCTTGTGTGATGACGGAATCTCTGTCGAGAGTACCGTCTATCTCCCTATATATATTGTAGTCTTTGATATGACCATAGAAGAACCTTCTACTTCATTGAATTCGAGCAGTGGAAATGATATCGCGCGCAGGTTTGACGATTTCCAGCCTCCCCAACGAACCAGATTCCGAAAAGGCTTTAGTAGGTACCGTAGACATCATACCTACATACGCTGCGTGGTTATGTGGCTGGATGTCATACAAGAGACCGAAGAGTATAACCTGCCTCTCTGTTTAGCGGTTGTGGACTACGAGAAACTCTTTAATTCGATCGAGACTTGGGCCGTACTGCAGTGTCTCCAACGGTGTTAAAAACGCCACCATGTCAGTTCGACTTCAGGACCAGACCTCGGAACCTTTTTTTGTGTGATAGGGAGACGTCATATCTCCGAAACTGTTCGCCCCTGCACTGGAGGATGCCTTTAAGGTTCTGGATTGAAGATCGAGACTTCAGTGAAATGCTCGATGACCGCAGTAGAGCTTCCGAAAGAGTGGGTCTTAAAATAAACATGGACAAAACCAAGGTCATGTTGACTGTCCACGTAACACCCTCACCTATCAAAATCGGAGACTCTACACTCGAAGTTGTGGACGAAGTCTACCTGGATCTAATGATGTAAAATAGGTCCAGTTCGACCAGTCAGTCAGTTCGAACTTCGAGAAAGAGTAGAAATCGTCGTGATGGGCAGGGCACATTGCTCGCAGAACAGATGGCCAATGGGGCCTAAAAGTTTTGGAGTGGCAATCGCGAACAGAAAGACGTTGTGTTGGAAGGCGTCCAACAAGGTGGAACGATGACCTGGTGAAGGTTGCGGGGTCACGCTGAATGCGCCCATAGGACAGGCCACTGCGGCATCACCTGGGGGAGGCCTATACGCCCAGCAGTGGACGTCTTGGTTGAAATGATCATTAATGTGTGAAAATGAAGACACGTCCATTCCTACCGGCAGCTTAGAGATATTTACTGTCTGTGATACCTACGAATATTGATGCAGAGCGTGCTTTTTTTTCAGTAGGCTATTGTGAATGATAGCTAATAGCTAATTAAGCTATACTTACGTTTCTACAAATATTGATAGGTAGCTAAGTATGTTGATTACATGATACATTTCAATAATAATAAAAATCGACTTTTTTATATTTATTCTTTTCAAACGCTATGTGGAATGCCTTCCTACAAAAAGACTTGAGTTAAGTTTTGATTATGTTCCTACTTAGTCCTATCTAATTAAATAATCAACCAATACCAAATTGTTAGATAGAGCGCTATTTATAAAAGTTATTTAAAATAAAATAGAACAAAAAAGACTGTTTTACAAATAAAAACACATACTATAAATGTTGGTATGTAATATCGGTATTAATACCGTGGTCACGGTATTGACGTCCAATACCGGAATCGATACCGGTATTGAAAACATCCGGTATTTGAAAGCCCTAGTACAGGTGCACTAAACTTGTATTATTATATAGAAGGAGTAAAGCAAATTGAGAAAAAGGGCGGGAAACTTCGGTTGCGCGCGGTTGTTTCAAATTCTTGAAATTTAATTTTTATTGTAAAACGGATCAGTTGAGTCTTATCTTTGTATATAATCTTGTATAATAATTGTGTATATATTTTTAGTAGTATTCGTAGGTGAATATTTGGTAAGTTTTTTTATTGTATGATTAGTCCCTAAGTCCGGGTCGTATGAACGACCCCCCTAATAACTTGCAGGGGGATTTAGGCGGCGGCTTAAATCCCCCCGAGGATGTCGCAAACTATGTGACTATCATGTCACGAAATGATAATATTGTAGATAAAAGTGGCATGGACACTGATGGTTCAGTGGCCACTGACAGTAGTGAAAAATCTTCTAGAAAACGCAGGAAAATCTGTAAAACATGTAAAATACGCAAACGTAGCAGAAAAGGTCATGGCCAGAATGAACTGGGTATCACAGATTGTAACTGTAATCTCCAAGAGACTGTTCTTGAAAATACCCATGGTAACCAAGCGTCGTCCCAACTTGAGTCACAGTCAAAGCCTAGTCAAGCTAGTTTTGAGCCGGTTGGTAGGAAGGAGTACATACATACCGATGTATCTCCTTATTTGATACATGTACAGCGCATCACCGACTTACCTAATAGTGGAACTGTATTACATCCCATTGCGTTTGGAAACTTTATGAAACGGGGAGGATTTAAAAATATAATAAATGGAAGCATTAAAAGGATAGGCCGCAATAAGTGTGCAGTTGCATTTTCAACTTTCCATGATGCAAATGATTTTTTAAAATCTAACTTATTAAATACTAATGGATTCAAAGCCTTTATCCCGACATTCAATGTAACTAGAATGGGTATTGTGCGTGGTGTTCCTTCAGAATGGTCATTTGATGAAATTGAAGCAAATATTTCTACACCTGTTGGGTGTGGAAAGGTCATTAAAATTCGGAGGTTAAATTATAAAGTGCAGATTAACGGTAGTCCAGTTTGGAAACCTTCAGAATCCATTGTTATAACTTTTGATGGACAGATTCTACCAAAGAGAATATTCATGTGCTATAATGCATTAAATGTTGATACATATGTGTATCCCACCATTCAGTGTTTCAGATGCTGTAGGTACGGACATACAAAATTACAATGTAGGGCTACAGAGCCAAGATGTTTTAAATGCGGACAAAATCATTCAGCTGAATCTTGCAGCATTGAGGAGGATTGTGCATCTTGTATAAATTGTTCTGGTTTTCACTTTGCTATAAATAAAGCATGCCCTGAGTTTAAGAGACAAAGAGATATCAAAAACACTATGGCTCATTCATGTATTTCTTATTTGGAGGCTAGTAAGTTGCATCCATCTTCCTCTATGTCTTATGCAGATAAAGTTGTTTCAGGTAGTAAAATTTCTCAATCAGATTCCAAACCCGCATACTTCCAAACTAATGATAGGTAATGTAAATAATGGTCCTAGGACAACTTCATATCGAAAAACAGTATTTAAAAAACCACATCCGCCCCCTAGATCTGCGTCTGGATATGACAGAGCAGCACACAATGCAATAATAAATGAGTTTTTACCAAGTCCCAGTAATGGGTGTGCACTACAGAATAAACCCGAACAAAAAGAAGACCATGAACAGATTATGGATCTAATTAACAGTCTTATTAAAAGTCAAAAAGTCAAAAGTCAAAAGTCAAAAGTCAAAAATATTTATTTCAAGTAGGCCAGTAACAGGCACTTTTGAATAGTCGAATTAAACTAACTGCGGCACTCAGAGATATCCAACGATTACTCAAGCCGCCACCCAGCAAAGGCCTGACATAGTTTTGTATGACAAAACTGCCAAAAACCCTTACCAAGCGACGGCCCAAACAACCACTGAAGCTCTCCGAGTGCGGCAGCAAACTACTGAACTACTGAAGCTAAATAAACTAAGCTACAGTCCCAGTCACAAGGCATAATAACTCGTGAGTGTACTGTAGTTGCCAATTCCAAAGCGTTGGTCTCATGAGAAGAATGGCAAGAAACTTCATGGACACTCTTTTAAAATCGTTTGGGTTTACAATATGTTCAAGGTACAAACATAATCTTGGTATAATACACACATGAAGACTATGCAGATTAGTGTTTGAGATGGTCTTTTGAAGAAAGCACCACACAGATTTGAGTGGACCCGACCAGTCAGTGCAAGCATTTGTCAGTTATCGTGGAGCTCGACTTATAACTCAAGGAGATCAACGTCACGACGAACAATACCAAAGAAAGGACATTTGGGTGGGTCGCTTAAAGTACTCAAACTGCCAAACAATCGTTAAAATTAAATAAAAACTCACACGGTCCTCACGTTCACAATATGAAAATAATAAAATACATGAAGATCATGCAGATTAGTGTCTGAGATGGTCTTTTGAATAAAGCACCACACAGATTTGAGTGGACCCGTCCAGTCAGTGCAAGCATTTGTCAGTTATCGTGGAGCTCGACTTATAACTCAAGGAGCTCAACGTCACGACGAACAATACCAAAGAAAGGACATTTGGGTGGGTCGCTTATGGTACTCAAACTGCCAGACAATAGTTAAAATTAGAGAAAGACCCACATGGTCCTCACATTCACAATATAAAAATAATAAAATATTTGTCACATTAAATAATCATGTCAAGTTATTAAATGTCAATACACACAAAACTAAATAAAAAATTAAATAAAATATTTAACATGTAAATATTGGTCAAAAAAAATAATATAATACTTGAAAAAGTAAACAATGTCATGTGTATAAAGAAAATTCATAAAATGTCAAATTGTAAAAAAATATAAAAATAGGTATAAAGTCAATTCAATTTCGATTCAAATTGGAGCAGTTCAATCCCAAGCTTTTTTGTCCTCTAAATAATCTTTAACAGTATAAAATCCTTTCTGGCAAAGTTTACGTTTTATAAAGGATTTGAATTTATTAAGGCTTAAATTTTGAATGTGGCTTGGTAGTTTATTATAAAAGCGAATACATTGGCATCTGAAAGATCCACCTATTTTCTTGAGCCTTGTTGTGGGTACAATATATTTATGTCTATTTCTTGTATTTATATTGTGAATATCACTATATTTCTTAAACAGCTTTATATTTTTGTGAGCATACAAAAGATTTTCATAAATATACTGAGAAGGAACAGTCATTACATTAATTTCCTTAAATTTTTCTCTGAGAGAGTGTCTTGGACTCAATTTATAAATTGATCTAACCGCCCGTTTTTGCAAAACAAAAATGGTCTGAATATCAGCGGCATTCCCCCACAATAAAATGCCGTACGACATTACGCTATGAAAATAACTGAAGTAAACTAATCGGGCTGTCTCTACATCGGTTAAATTACGAATTTTTCTAACTGCGTATGCTGCAGAGCTCAGCTTTTTTGACAATTTATCTATATGAGGCCCCCACTGAAGCTTAGCGTCTAAAGTTAAGCCCAAGAACACCGTGCTATCTTCAGGGTTCAACTCTTCGCCCTTTACCAACACACAAGTCTTCACCTGCCTAACGTGAGGTAGTGTAAACTTAATGCATTTGGTTTTTTTTTCATTAAGAAGCAAATTATTAGCGTTAAACCAATGCACCACTTTCGAAATAGCGCTATTTACATCGTCAACAACTAGCTGTTGTCGTTTAAGTTTAAATAAAAGCGAAGTGTCATCCGCAAATAGCACTACATCGTGGTTATCCTTTATGAGGTGAGGCAAATCATTAATATAAATAAGAAACAAGAAAGGGCCAAGAATCGAGCCCTGTGGGACTCCCATTATTATAATAGATCCGGGTGATCTTTTTCCGTTCACGTCAACGCTTTGGATCCTATTACTCAGGTATGAGATAAGAAGATCCAGAGCGCTGTTTCGTATTCCGTAGTGGCGGAGCTTCCTGATTAAGGTTTCATGAAGGACGCAATCAAATGCCTTGGATAAATCGCAAAAAATGCCCAAAGCATCACATTTATCTTCCCATGCATTATAAATATGTCCTAAAAGTTCAACACCGGCATCAGTAGTTGAGCGACCCTTCGTAAAACCGAACTGTTTATTGTGCAATAATTTGTGTTTATTAAAAAATGTTTGTAATTGGTCTAAAATTAATTTCTCAAAAACTTTACTGAAAGTAGGCAGCACTGAAATAGGTCTATAATTTGTGGGGTCTGAAGTACTACCTGCCTTAAATAAAGGAATAATTTTACTATTTTTCATAAGGTCAGGAAACTCGCCACAATCAATACAATTATTAAAAATAGAAGCTAAGGTAGGTGCTACAATATCAATAATAGACTTGGCAACTTCTACAGAGTTACCCCACAGATCCGCAGTTTTCTTAACATTTAAGGTGTGAAATGTTTTTAATATATCTCTACATGTGACATGTTCAAAATGAAATTCTGAGTCGCAAGCTTTAACATTTTCCTTTAGCAAAGATTCGGCAACAGTAGGTGACGAGTTTAAGGATTTCGTCGTTGAAACGGGAATGTCAGAAAAGAAACTTTCGAAAGCCGCGGCGACATCCGAATCTGATTTAATTACTCTGTCATTAATTGTTAAGCTGTAGTCACTATTACGTTTACTAGACTTTCCCGTTTCATTATTAATAATATTCCAAGTAGTTTTAACAATATTATTGCTGTTTCTAATTTTGGAGCTCAAATAATGTGACTTAGCAATATGACACACTTTTTTAAACAGTTTTGAATAATTTTTAACATATAAATTAAATTCGGCAGTATTTACAAAAACTCTTTCACTATACAGCTCATAAAGCCTTGTTCTACTCTTGTGAATACCCATGGTAGCCCAGTCACTAAAAGATGCGTTACAATTTACTGAGATAGTCTTGGGAATGAAAGTGGAATTAAATTGCTTACAATACATATCAAAAAATTCATCATATTGATGATGAGGATTGTCAGTAGACAATAATGGTAAGTTGTTTATTAGTTTATTTTTAAATGTTTCCAAGTATCTTACAGTTTTTGGGTTAACAGTGATATCCTTTTTAGCCACTTTGATTTTTTGGTTATCAATGGTAATCATTTGACCGCAATGATCAGAGTCTAGAGCATTTATAATTTCTTTATGGATAGGAATAACATCAGTATAAATATTGTCTAAACATGTGGCACAAGTAGGCGTTATTCTTGTAGGCTCCAAAAATAGGTTTACGAGATTGTAGGACTGAAACAGACTCATAATTTTACTACAAGAACTTGAGTTTTCTAATAAATTTACATTAAAATCACCGCAAGTGATAATGGACTTGTTTATGTTACAAATCTTGTGTAACACTTCATCCATTACCTTCTCAAAGCAGTCATACAATCCCGAGGGGGGCCTGTACACACTTAATATAATAAACTGCTCCAATTCTATACAAGCTATTTCAATAATGCGTTCAACAGATAGGCTCACTATGTCCTTTCGGTCTTTAAATTTAATCTGATTATTTACTAAAATTAGTGATCCACCATGAATGGCATTAACTCTGTTGAATGTGCTACCAACCTGGTGATTACTAAAACTAATCATGAACTGGTGGCTTTGAAGCCAGTGTTCTGTAATACAAAGAATATCAATATTATTAAAATTCAAAAATAGTTCTAATTCTAAGTCTTTGTTCCTCAGTCCTTGAATGTTCTGATGCACCAGGTTGATGGTATTTGTTTTTAAGCTCTTTTTATTAGACATAGTTTTGTGAGATTGTACATGATTGCTAGAGTTTGCCTCTATTGTCCTATTCTCTAATTTAAATGATTTACAATGTCAATATTATGCACTGAATTTCTCACTGGATTATTCAACATGTCATGGTGCTCAATAGAAGCAATCTCTTTCGCTAAATTCTTGGCTGTTATACTAAAATAATAAGACAGTGACACCGCTATCTGTCGTTTACAATACCTAGAAAGATAGTACCTATCTATTAGGAATCTATCTTTTGTCAAATATAAATTATTACCAACATAATTATTAATATCAATTAAATGAAACATATTATTATTAAATGTCAAATTATGTAATGTCATGTTAATTTCAAATCTTATGAGGTTTTCTTCCTGTGGCAAACTTTGACTGTATGGGAATGTGAACATTAGAATTTTTCCTAGCCTAAGTTTACTCAATGAATTAAAATATTGGAACAATTCCCCTTTGTTCACATTACCTCTATTACCAACAAATATCAATAATATGGAATCTTGGTTGAAGTTGTAATTTATAATTTTTCTCATAATGAAATTTAAGGAACAGCCAGGCATACAAAAGTTAATAATTGAAGATCCCGGATTCTTACTTGTCAACAAGCGGCCTAAATCTTTTCCAATTTCATCAGAAAAAATTATGATTTCTTTATTGACAATCTGTTCACTTATACAATTAATATTGTCAAACATTAGACCATCACAGGACTGCGGTATTGTTGTATTACAAACAGACAATGAATGGGCCAGTGTGGGTTCAACAGATGGACTTGTGCAATGATCACAGTTGCTACTTTGTGTACTTACTAGCTCATTCATAGCCAATACATATTCCCTTAATTGGTTCTCGGAGGCTGTATATTTAATATTAAGAGAATTTAGTTTATCCTGAAGACTGTCAATTTCACATTGCAAGTTCTCTGTGTCTATTTGGTATCTCCTATTACTTTTATTTAAATTTAAAGAATACATATCTAATTGACTTAAAAGGTTTAACCTTTCCCTATTTAATTTTACATTTTTAATGAAAAACTTTTGCTTTTTTACCATTTTTTTAGTCTTGACAATGTATTTGTTTATTTTAATATATTTTTTTAGTTTATTCTTACTTGAGAATACCCGCACTGATTTATTAGCCTTTAAGTCATCATCACCTGTCAAATCTATAGTGTCAGGTTGGCATTTATTAGAAAACATTGACGGTACAATAGGCACCAATTCACTGAACAGACTTTGGTTCAGCGAGGCTGTGATGTTAAGGTTTGTTGTCTCGAGTTCTGAAATTTGACTTCTAGCCTCATGTAGCTGTTGTTGTAAAAGATGTCTGTGACTCAGAGCTTGTTCATACTCTACGCTACACTGGCTAAACCCGTCCACAATGAGTTGGAGCCTATCCCGGTCTTCCAAGGCATCAGTAAGCTGAACATAAAGCTGAGCCATTTCATTTTTCAACTTATTGTTCCTCTCATGGGCTTCAGAAAGCACCCTTTCATTGTCATCTATTTCCCTGTTTAATTGAGTACAGGACTCCTTACACGTCTTTAGTTCGCTCAAAGCCTGAGTGAGTTTGGACTCTTCAAGGCGTGCGCGCATACTGCGTGTCATAATCATGATTAAGGAGAATAGTAACTAAGATCGGAAAAGAATAGGTGCAATAGAATTGTGTGAGAAACGGTAAATTGAAAAGAAAATTAAAAGGTCAACAAAGAGGTCCTGTCACTCAGCCAAACAGGTTATGTTTACTTTTCAAAAGTCATCGGCATCAAGTTGCCGTAAAAAAAATAAATGATTCAGCTAATTGAAAGTAAAACAGGATAACGTAAACAATATACTACCAAGTAAAATAAGTTGTATTGTACCTGATAATATGATGACAATGCAAGATTCCCTCGAACCGGTAACTGTCAGTTTCACAATTGATTATTTTACACTAGATTTGCTATAATTCAACACTTAAACACTATAACTCACAATATACATGTTTTAAACTACTTATTTGATAGGAAATAGGCCTTATTAATAAGGAAATACAATATTTAAAATTAAAATTACATGGACAAATTCAAATCAGCTGTTAGCTGTAGTGTTGCCACAGGAAAAAAAAAGAAAAAAAAGAAACATACAAAGAGCCAGTGAGACAATGACTGATAATGAACAAGATATGACCATAGAAGAACCTTCTACTTCATTGAATTCGAGCAGTGGAAATGATATCGCGCGCAGGTTTGACGATTTCCAGCCTCCCCAACGAACCAGATTCCGAAAAGGCTTTAGTAGGTACCGTAGACATCATACCTACATACGCTGCGTGGTTATGTGGCTGGATGTCATACAAGAGACCGAAGAGTATAACCTGCCTCTCTGTTTAGCGGTTGTGGACTACGAGAAACTCTTTAATTCGATCGAGACTTGGGCCGTACTGCAGTGTCTCCAACGGTGTTAAAAACGCCACCATGTCAGTTCGACTTCAGGACCAGACCTCGGAACCTTTTTTTGTGTGATAGGGAGACGTCATATCTCCGAAACTGTTCGCCCCTGCACTGGAGGATGCCTTTAAGGTTCTGGATTGAAGATCGAGACTTCAGTGAAATGCTCGATGACCGCAGTAGAGCTTCCGAAAGAGTGGGTCTTAAAATAAACATGGACAAAACCAAGGTCATGTTGACTGTCCACGTAACACCCTCACCTATCAAAATCGGAGACTCTACACTCGAAGTTGTGGACGAAGTCTACCTGGATCTAATGATGTAAAATAGGTCCAGTTCGACCAGTCAGTCAGTTCGAACTTCGAGAAAGAGTAGAAATCGTCGTGATGGGCAGGGCACATTGCTCGCAGAACAGATGGCCAATGGGGCCTAAAAGTTTTGGAGTGGCAATCGCGAACAGAAAGACGTTGTGTTGGAAGGCGTCCAACAAGGTGGAACGATGACCTGGTGAAGGTTGCGGGGTCACGCTGAATGCGCCCATAGGACAGGCCACTGCGGCATCACCTGGGGGAGGCCTATACGCCCAGCAGTGGACGTCTTGGTTGAAATGATCATTAATGTGTGAAAATGAAGACACGTCCATTCCTACCGGCAGCTTAGAGATATTTACTGTCTGTGATACCTACGAATATTGATGCAGAGCGTGCTTTTTTTTCAGTAGGCTATTGTGAATGATAGCTAATAGCTAATTAAGCTATACTTACGTTTCTACAAATATTGATAGGTAGCTAAGTATGTTGATTACATGATACATTTCAATAATAATAAAAATCGACTTTTTTATATTTATTCTTTTCAAACGCTATGTGGAATGCCTTCCTACAAAAAGACTTGAGTTAAGTTTTGATTATGTTCCTACTTAGTCCTATCTAATTAAATAATCAACCAATACCAAATTGTTAGATAGAGCGCTATTTATAAAAGTTATTTAAAATAAAATAGAACAAAAAAGACTGTTTTACAAATAAAAACACATACTATAAATGTTGGTATGTAATATCGGTATTAATACCGTGGTCACGGTATTGACGTCCAATACCGGAATCGATACCGGTATTGAAAACATCCGGTATTTGAAAGCCCTAGTACAGGTGCACTAAACTTGTATTATTATATAGAAGGAGTAAAGCAAATTGAGAAAAAGGGCGGGAAACTTCGGTTGCGCGCGGTTGTTTCAAATTCTTGAAATTTAATTTTTATTGTAAAACGGATCAGTTGAGTCTTATCTTTGTATATAATCTTGTATAATAATTGTGTATATATTTTTAGTAGTATTCGTAGGTGAATATTTGGTAAGTTTTTTTATTGTATGATTAGTCCCTAAGTCCGGGTCGTATGAACGACCCCCCTAATAACTTGCAGGGGGATTTAGGCGGCGGCTTAAATCCCCCCGAGGATGTCGCAAACTATGTGACTATCATGTCACGAAATGATAATATTGTAGATAAAAGTGGCATGGACACTGATGGTTCAGTGGCCACTGACAGTAGTGAAAAATCTTCTAGAAAACGCAGGAAAATCTGTAAAACATGTAAAATACGCAAACGTAGCAGAAAAGGTCATGGCCAGAATGAACTGGGTATCACAGATTGTAACTGTAATCTCCAAGAGACTGTTCTTGAAAATACCCATGGTAACCAAGCGTCGTCCCAACTTGAGTCACAGTCAAAGCCTAGTCAAGCTAGTTTTGAGCCGGTTGGTAGGAAGGAGTACATACATACCGATGTATCTCCTTATTTGATACATGTACAGCGCATCACCGACTTACCTAATAGTGGAACTGTATTACATCCCATTGCGTTTGGAAACTTTATGAAACGGGGAGGATTTAAAAATATAATAAATGGAAGCATTAAAAGGATAGGCCGCAATAAGTGTGCAGTTGCATTTTCAACTTTCCATGATGCAAATGATTTTTTAAAATCTAACTTATTAAATACTAATGGATTCAAAGCCTTTATCCCGACATTCAATGTAACTAGAATGGGTATTGTGCGTGGTGTTCCTTCAGAATGGTCATTTGATGAAATTGAAGCAAATATTTCTACACCTGTTGGGTGTGGAAAGGTCATTAAAATTCGGAGGTTAAATTATAAAGTGCAGATTAACGGTAGTCCAGTTTGGAAACCTTCAGAATCCATTGTTATAACTTTTGATGGACAGATTCTACCAAAGAGAATATTCATGTGCTATAATGCATTAAATGTTGATACATATGTGTATCCCACCATTCAGTGTTTCAGATGCTGTAGGTACGGACATACAAAATTACAATGTAGGGCTACAGAGCCAAGATGTTTTAAATGCGGACAAAATCATTCAGCTGAATCTTGCAGCATTGAGGAGGATTGTGCATCTTGTATAAATTGTTCTGGTTTTCACTTTGCTATAAATAAAGCATGCCCTGAGTTTAAGAGACAAAGAGATATCAAAAACACTATGGCTCATTCATGTATTTCTTATTTGGAGGCTAGTAAGTTGCATCCATCTTCCTCTATGTCTTATGCAGATAAAGTTGTTTCAGGTAGTAAAATTTCTCAATCAGATTCCAAACCCGCATACTTCCAAACTAATGATAGGTAATGTAAATAATGGTCCTAGGACAACTTCATATCGAAAAACAGTATTTAAAAAACCACATCCGCCCCCTAGATCTGCGTCTGGATATGACAGAGCAGCACACAATGCAATAATAAATGAGTTTTTACCAAGTCCCAGTAATGGGTGTGCACTACAGAATAAACCCGAACAAAAAGAAGACCATGAACAGATTATGGATCTAATTAACAGTCTTATTAAGATGTTACAATCACCGTCCAACGTTGCCTCTTCTTTTAATGTACCTCAATTCAATCATAATGGATCACACATCCAAAATAATCCAGTGGAACTGCCGCAGTCTAATAAACAAAAAGAGTGATATCATATTTTTGTTAAATAAATTTGAACCTATTGTCTTTGCTTTAGCAGAGACATGGCTCAAAGCTGATCATATTTTTAAAATCAATGGTTATTTAACCATTAGAGAGGATAGATCTGATGGGTATGGTGGAGTAGCTATACTTATCAAGAATTCTATACCTTTTTCCATCATTACATTACCACCTCATAATGAGGAAATTTCAATTGTAGCTATAAAAGTGTATAATACTTGTTTTGTCTCTATATACATTCCTCACCCTTCTTCTTCTGTACTTCAAGAGATGAATAATCTCCTTTCTTTTCTACCAAAGCCACTCTTAATACTGGGGGACTTTAATTGCCATCACCAATCATGGGGTTGTTCAATTTCTAATAGTTATGGGGATGAATTACTTGATATAATAGATGTTCATAACTTATGCATCCTGAATTCTGGTGCACCCACGCGACGTTCCAATCCTAACCAAAACCAAAGCGCTATTGACCTTTCTATCTGTTCTCCTAACCTTGCCTCTTCCCTAACTTGGTACACTCTGTCCTCTACTTTTGGTAGTGACCATTTCCCAATAGTCATCTCTTATCCTCTTTGTAAACCAAATGCACCAATTAGGAGATCAAATCTAAAGCATAAATTACCCCAAAGTACTAGTAGTGACTGGGATAAATTCAAGGACATTGTTGACAGAAAGCTTTGTTCTTTGCCAGTTCTTTCTGATGGTAATGAAAACAGTTGTGCTGAAGCTTTAGCACGCTTATTAATGGGACGGGCAACTGGTGGAACTAATGGCGCTAGCACCGCATGAACCTAAGCTCTTCATTGGTTGAATATCTGTCAATGTCATTTTATATTTCAAAATAGCTTGACCTCATTGGTCACACGCCATCTACAATCAGCTTTCACTTGCCAACCCCATTGCAGCGGCGGATGAGGTTTTTCCGGTAAAAAAGAACAGTATTAGTTCAATTCCGTCGCCTCCCTGGTGGGACTCAGAGTGCACAGAAATGATTAATAAACGTAAAGAGGCTGAATACAATTATAGCGTTGAAATGTCGGATACTAACTACGAAATTCTTACTAACATAATTTTAGAAACTCGCAAACTATTTAAAAAGAAAAAAATTGAATCTTGGCGTAACTTTTGTTTATCTATTTCACCGAATACTCACCCTACGATTGTCTGGCGCAACATTCGTAGATTTAGATCCATCTTTAATAACCATTCTACTATCCCTGATTCGTTAGCCAGCGACTTTTTAGATAGATTAGCTCCTCCATGGGTTCCCGAGGCTAACCTAGCTCTCATACCCAATACCCAAAATATTAATTCGTCGCTAGATTGTCCCTTCACTCTCAATGAATTGAAGGTTGTTATTAATAAGACACAGGATTCAGCCCCAGGCTTTGATGGCATACCGTATTCCTTTTTTGCTCATTTAAATGACGACGTTCTCAGTTACTATTTACAGCTTATTAATTCTATTATGATGACAGGAAACGTTCCTCGTGAGTGGAAACGTCAAATGGTGTTGCCATTCCTTAAACCAAATAAAACTCCTTCTGATGTTTCTTCATACCGTCCCATTGTTTTGTCGTCAATTCTGATGAAATTGGCAGAACACTTAATTAAAAATCGCTTAGAATGGTTTGTTGAAAGTAAGGGTCTCCTGGCAGAATCACAATATGGCTTTAGAAAAGGTAGAAGTACCAGTGACTGTTTAAGCATTTTAACATCGGATATTCGGATTTCATTTTCTAGTAATCAATCCACGGTCGCGGTTTTCCTCGACATTAATTCAGCTTATGATAATGTTGTATTATCAGTTTTACAAAATTCCAATGAACTTGTTGAATTTCATAATTAATATCCTGACTGAACGCTCTGTTAACATGATAATAGGGGATCATAAGGTATCGCATACAGTATGGAGAGGTCTCCCACAAGGTTCTGTGCTCAGCCCCCTTTTATATAATATTTACACTTTTGATTTAGACTCGTCCTTGCCTAATCCTGTTAAAGTTCTTCAATATGCCGATGATTTATTATTATATGCTACAAGTCAGTCTATTGAGCAAGCTAGCTGTTCTATTAATTCTGCTTTATCAGCTTTGGATTCATGGTTACATTTGAACGGTTTGGAGTTATCAACTTCTAAAAGCGCGGCTGTTTTATTCACCCGGAAGAGAAACATTCCCGGAGTTAATCTTTACTATAAAGATTCACCTATTCCAGTCAAAGACAATTTCCGATATTTGGGTGTAATTTTAGACTCTAAATTAAGCAGTGTTCCCCATTGCGATTTTATTGTTAATAAATGCGAAAATCATTTAAATATGCTTAGATGCTTGTCAGGTGTGTGGTGGGGTGCACATCCTTTTTCTTTAAAATTAATCTACAATGCTATAATCAGAAGCACATTAGATTATGGATTATTTATTCTTGAACTGGGTAGTGCGATGGCTTTTAAAAAATTGGACCGCATCCAGTCTAAAGCATTACGAATTATTGCGGGTGCTATGAAGTCGAGTCCCATAAATGCCTTACAGGTTGAATGCGGGGAAGCTCCTTTATATCTTAGAAGACAGTTCCTTTCTGATAATTATTTGTTCCGAATTATTCAGTTCTCAACTCATCCTCTCATTCCTAAACTGAACTCTTTAGTGGCGCTGATTGATTCTTCAGATTACTGGTCCCATAAACGTGCTCCTTGTTTGGTTATTAGCTATAAAAAATACCTTTCTTTATCTTCTCCAATTCACCGTTCCAACAAACTTCCCATATTTAGCAGTAGTTATGACAGTTTACATTTCAATCCCATCATAAAATTTAACTGTACTAGTAAATCTGACCCTGTTTGTCATTTGAGTTTTAACAATTTTCTGGCCGAACATCCGGAATATCACCACATTTTTACGGATGCTTCTAAACGTTCTCCGACGGGATGTGTCGGGATTGGCACATACCACTCGCAATTTAACATCGTTCAAAAAATAAAACTTCCTCCGGAGACTTCCGTTTTTACTGGAGAGTGTTTTGGCATTTTAAAAGCCATTGAATATAGTCGGGTTTGTAAGCTTAAGAAAGTTATAATTTTTTCAGATTGCCAAAGTGCTCTTCTAGCCATCAATAAATCTCCACTTACACATAAATCCCAGTCTCCAATTATTTGTTTAATAAGAGAATTTGCGTACAGAACCTTATCTGAGGGCAATGCCTTGCAATTCGCGTGGGTTCCAGCCCATGCTGGAATCGAGGGCAATGAAGTGGCGAATTCTCTCGCTGGTGAAGCGGTGCAGTGTGGGGACATAGTTCCATACATTAATTTCGGCTCGGATATTGTAAATTTACCTAAAACTTATCTTTTGGACACCTGGAAGGAGGCCTGGGAAATCAGCAGTAGACAAAAGGGTCATTATTTTTCTTTGATCCACCCCGATGTTTCGGAAAAACCGTGGTTTGGCAGGGCTAAGTTTGGCAAGATGGAGACCTCCGTTCTCATACGTATGAGAATTGGTCACGTCTGTTCTCCTGCTCATCTTGCCAAACTTAAAATTATAAATGATCCCAGTTGTTCGTGTGGCACAGATGTGGGCGACTTGAACCACATTGTTTTCTCCTGTCCTCTGTATGACCGTTCTTCCTTTTTCAATGATCTATTGTCTCTCCGTATTCCTTTTCCTACTTCTGTTCTTTCTTTATTATGTACAAATAGTTTACCTGTGTATAAATGTATAGCTTCATTCATTTCCATTAATAATATTAAATTGTAATAAGTATATATAATTTTTTTTTTCACATCAATTTACTTAGTCTCATCATTCATTATATAGTTAGTAATCTTACTGATCCTATATTCAAAATTCCGTCATAAATAATTTTAATAAATTCCAGTTTCCCTACCTTTTATCCTACAAAATTAAACTAAATAACTTGACATTGGCTAAATGCACAAACCGTGCGAAGCCATAGAAAAAAAAAAAAAAAAAAAAGCAAATTGAAATGGTGAAGAATTTAGACGAATCAAATGTGGTAAATTAAATAATAGAGAAAATTTTACCAAACGTGTAGTGAAGGATTTCACGTCACTTCAAAACTATATGGCATCTGACATGCGGCCGACAAGTAAAAAGTATACATATCAAAATTCGGTTTGCTTGTCCGCCCGCATGTAAAGATTTAGTTAAAACAATAAATATCAAATCCTTAGAACTAAATAACATAAAATAATTAAAAACCAATAACACTAGGTATATACACATCACATTTATTTACATGTTGCTACGCCACACCATCATCAAATGCTGGTGCGGGCCCGCCTGTTCAACTCTTCACGGTTCGTATATGCTGAGACACCCGGCGGTCAGCTCCAGGTGTGCCCCGGCTATCGCCCCCGCCCCCCGGCCAGTGGTCCTATATGTGTTCTCCTTGAATGAGTCTCCATTATGTTTGGGCCTCAAGAGCCACGTTAGCCACGCCAGTAATTTCTCATTCATGTGTCCGCTCCCGATTGGTCAGTCAGGACGTGTGCTTGTTTGGACGGTTTATTAAACCTACGTGGTAAACACTATTCATTCACCATCACGTGCCACGACGCGACGGTATTGGTTGGTAGTTTCAATCTAAACTCTTTTGCAAAAAAAACGGGCATTTCATATTTTTTTCTCTACTTCAATGAAGAAGGACAAGTAAGAGGTTTTATTAATTTGACGATGTATTGGCATGTTATTTGAAGAATCCTGGCATGATTCTGTACGTTCCAAATTTAAATTTTGAAATTAACAAAAGGAAAATAATGATTATTGTAGATTATTGTAAAATTGCTTTACTAATGGCGCGAATTGCTGAAACGATGTTATTACTGATTACTAAAATTTTAAAACTTTTTGGATATTTTCTGCAAATTAAACAATTTTATCTTTCTTTTTACATTAAATACCACTTTTTGACATGAGTGATAAAGCGATAAGGGCCGGTAAAATTATAGCCCTACTTGAAGAAGGTTGTTCGCAAACTTACGTGTCTCAGCGGCTAAATGTGAGTCGTTCAACTGTCCAGAGGACTTGGCAACGGTATCGAGAGACCGGTTCGGTCAAAAGAAGACCCGGTTCGGGAAGAAAACGACGCACAGAACCAAGAGATGACCGCTTTTTGGTGAGTCAGGCCTTGCGGAATCGTAAGGCGTCAAGTGTGGACCTGAAGAAGAGCCTTGAAGAAGTAAGAGGAGTAGAAGTTAGCTTGTGGACCGTCAGGAGGAGGCTTTTGGCTGCCAATATCAGGAGTTACCGCCCGGCTCGGGGACCTAAATTACTCCGTGAGCACCGTGTTGCTCGACTTCAGTTTGCTCGAAACTGTGCTTCATGGACTCTGGAGGACTGGAATAAAGTATTGTTTTCTGATGAAGCTAGAATCTCTTTGTGTGGAGAGGACCGACGCCGGCGAGTGCTACGAAGACCACGGGAACGCTATGCGGAAGTGTGTTTCGAAGAAATCACTCCTTATGGCGGAGGCTCCGTTATGTTTTGGGCAGCAATTAATTCGACGGGGCGTACGGAGTTAGTTCTCATAGAAAATGGAACATTAAATGCACACCGGTACATAATGGAAGTCCTAATTCCATATGCAAAACCCGCATTGACTGCACTTGGGGAAGATTCCATTTTTATGGACGACAATGCTCGCCCGCACCGTTCTGGCGACGTGGAAGCGTACATGCAAGAAGTTGGGATCCGTCGTTTAGATTGGCCAGCTCGAAGTCCTGACCTCAATCCAATTGAGCATGTCTGGGATGTTCTAAAGAGACGGGTAAGATCAGTGCAACATGCTCCACAAAACATCAGGGAGCTAAAAAGAGTCATTGCAGAAGAGTGGGAACGTATTCCTCAAAACGTCATTAAAAACATCGTGGAAATGGCCCAGAAGGATTCAAGCTGTGATTTTGGCAAGAGGAGGTCACACTCGTTATTAGGTTATTACATTTGTAACTTTATTTAATTAAACAAAGTAAAAAAATCTTCTTGTCTTTATTGCCGACCACTTCTTATTGTTTGGCCGTGTACGTCGGTTTTAAAGAATTCATAGATTTTTTTTTAAATTGCCACAGTTCACTTCACGCGTATTAATTTACACGATTATAAGTATACAGACTACGTCAAACAATTAAATTTCATTGAATTAACTCAAATCGACCTAAGAACGTAAATTTCCTAAGGTGCCCGTTTTTTTTGCAAAGGAGTGTATATCTATAAAAGCGAAAGGTCACTCACTGACTCATCACGAAATCTCAAAAACCGCTGGACGTACAAAGATGATTTTTGGCAGGGAGGTAGTTTATGGTTAGTAGACGTCCGCTAAGAACGGATTTTGCGACAGGGCCGGATTAGGGTGGTCTAAGGGCTCTCGCAAGTTTGTATGCAACTCCTTTATTTTTTGTGCTACAATCTAGATTTTTGGCAGAGACGTAGTTTATAGTCAGTAGACATCCGCTATGCATTAGTTTTGCGACAACGCCGGATTAGGGTGGTCGATGAGCCCTCGCAAGTTTGTATGAAAGTCTTTCGTTTTTTGTGTTACAATCTTGATTTTTGGCATGGACGTAGTTTATAGTTAGTAGACGTCTGCTATGAACTGATTTTGTGACAGGGCCGGATAAGGGAGATTTAGAGGCTCTCACAAGTTTGTCTGAAAGTCTTTCATTTTTTGTGCAACAATCTTGATTTTTTTCAGGAAGTTTATGGTGAGTAGAAGTTTGCTAAGACCAGATTTTGCATTAGGGTCGCATTATAGGTCTAAAGGCTCTCACGACTTTGTATGTAAGTTTGATTTTTGTACTACCGGCCTGAAACTTAGCAAGTCTGTTATCTAACGGACCTGGACTAAGGGCTCCCACAAGTATATAAATGAAATCCTTGGCTTTTTGGAGCCGAAAATTGTTAGAGAGATAGAATATAGTTAAGACATAATATGTAAATGTGTGGGAACAGATTTTTACGACAGGGCCAGTATATGGGAATATAATCGCTTCGATTGGCATTTGTCATTCGCTTTGGCATAATACATCCAGAGGCAGTCACACACATACATACACGTCAAAATTTCCTCGCGAACGAAGTCGCGGGCAACGGCTAGTTAGATATAATAACAAGCGGACCTGGCAGACGTCGTCGTCCTGGGACAGCAGCGCCACCTACCGGGTCCAATTGTAAATCTAAACCATTCTCGAATCCACTTGAACTTAGGAGGAGTTCAGTGACAAACACTACGTGTGTTTGTAGTAGAATTATAATATACCTACCTATAAAGAAAATATTTTTAAGGGATGGGGGAACGGGGGGTGCGTTTCACGCACGCTCATGATATTATGGTACGACGCGCGGCGTAGGGGGCAGAATCCTTTGCTCTCACATAAGCTTCTAGTCAGATGCTAGGGGTGAGTGACCTGACTACAAACGCTTTAGCTTATTTTAGGTCCTCCCTTTTTATAAGTAAAACGATGTAAAGTTAATTACGTATGATAGGTAGGATAAGGTCCGCTCACTTGAAAAAAGGTCCTCTCCATTCTAATCACAAATTATCATATTGAGTTGGTATTAGAGATATTTGTATACTTAATGGGCAAGCCGAACGATTAGCCTAATAATGTAGGTACCTACCTATGTATAAAAACAATGGCATAAAATAAAATAATAAAGGTTGTAATTAGAGATCATGTCAAGTTGTTCATTGTTAATGTCGTGCTCTCTACTCCCGATATCAGGGATCCGTGAATGTTTAGTCCTATTATGTAACAGGACATGGGAGGCTCGTTGATTTGTAAGTAGCTAGCGCAGGCGCGAGTCCGGATGGCGCGCGGGGGTGAGGGCGCGTCAGTCGGCCCTCGGCGTCTGGAGGTGCTTCGCGCTTCGCGCCGCGCCCCAAACAGCCGGAGCGTGGCTCGGGGCGTGGCGCTTACGTAAACACGCGTGGCACACAGCTCGTGTCGCAGGCGGCGCGGTGCCGCGCCACTGTCCGTCCTCGAACGACCCCATGTTGGCCCGCGCCGCCACCTAAGTTTATGTGGATAGTAGCGCGCAGACTGCCGCGCGGCCGCCGCTGCCACTGTCACCACCGCCGATTAACGCGCTTATAGGTACTCATTTCATAACATAAAATATATACATAACTCTTTTCGAGACTGGCTGGCCAAGAATCAAATCAATTTAAATAACTTATTTACTTACAAAAAGTGTTATTAGTTACTTATTAGTGAGGTTGTAAAAATAAACGCGCGTCGTTGTAAATGGCTGTCTACAAAGAGCCGCTTCATTCGTATTGAACTATAGATACGATGAGCGCTTGTGGCTGCCTTCATCCGTCGTTTTATATTATCTTCTAATATCGGCTCCTTTCTGCTTTATAATCGTGTAAACCTATAACTACTTGTGTTTGGTTAGGTACCAACTTAAGTTTTATTTATTTCACACAATGCATTGAGTTAAAACGGTAACTAATTCGCCCCTAAGACGACCCACTGACCTTACAATTAGATTTAATCTATTTAAAAATAACTGTTAACTGTTTTGATCTTGGTCAACTCCAGCTCTCATGTGTCTATTATTTATATGTGTGTGTAGTGTGTATGATAGCAAGTACCTACATATGCTTATGTATTTTAGAATGTTGAGTTTGATATCCACCTAGTAGTTCATAGAGTTGTGCCTACCTAGACAAAACTATTACTTACCTACTTTAAAAATATACAGACTGGTTTGGTTATTTATTTACCTACAATGAATGTCCTTCATTGTGTAGGTAGGTATATCAACTCGCCTACTATTAGGTTACTAGTACTACTATATTACATGCCACGTAACTATCCCATTTTTATTTTTTTCCTTCTCAAAAATTATCAAGTTGATCAATTACTTACGTATCTCCTCTCGTACCCTACTTTAGATTTGGTACCTATACCTATAGGCTAATAATATTGAGTGTCTAAAGTAGGTAGGTATTCGTTGAAAGTAGGGACGCCGTAGCCTTGTGACTCTTGTCATGATTGAGAATATTGAACACTTCAAAATGAGTTCCGTCTGAAGATAGATGTAGATGTAGGTAACTAGGTACCTACCTACCTACCTACTGTCAATTTTAAGCTAAAGCCAAACATTATTGACATTCAAATAATTTAAATACTTACCTACTTAATGCATGTGTAAACGTGAACGGTTGCATTTTTTACCCGACTGCGGCAAAGCCCAAAAAGAGGGTTATGTGTTTGACGTGTATGTATGTATGTCCGTATGTCCGTTTCTTTGTTCCCTCATAACTCATAAACGGATGAACCGATTTGAATGAAATACACGTTGTTAGATTCGTCTTGATGGCGCGAGTGTAGTTTATAGGCTACATTAAAATTAAAAAACAATGAAAAATTGCGGGTTTTGGGGGCCAAATCGCGGAGTTCAAAAAAAAAAATTTTTCAATACCATCGAGTAGGGTATGAAAATAAAGGGTTTTAAAAGGAGATTACCAAAATATATAATACTTATATGTTTAAAAGAAATTCAAAGTGAGAAATCCTATAAGCAAGCACAAAAGTTAAACCATCTGCGAAGAATTTTACGCGACCAACGAAAGAACAAACACAAAAAAAGTTGGAAATAAAAAAAGGGGTGCTAATTAAACCGGCTTCTTTTTAATAGCAATATTTGCATCTAAAAATCTAACTTGCCTTCTAAATTACTAAGTGAGCCACAATTAACGAGCATCTAAATAATACTATCTTAGCCGCAAGTTATCTTTTTTAAAGCCACTCTAAATACAACTCAGCATCGTGATTATTTTTTAGCATCTAAATTTGTAACATGAATTCAAACAGTAAACTTCTAAAATATTAATATATGGCATCAAAAAAATGTTCAATTAGCTTCTAATTTATTAACTCAGTACGTTTAAATTATAACTCATGCCACATTAACTGAGCATCAAAATTTAATTAAAATTGTCATCAAATATTATATTATAGCCACTAATAGTATGTATAAACTCCTGTCGTGTCATCGAAAGGCTTAAATATAGAAGTTCAGAGTACTTAATGACCTAAATATTGAAGTTCAGAGTATCGAATGTCCTAAAGATCGATTTTATTCACATGTTGTGCTACAAAAGTTATCGACAGAATCGATTCAGAACTTCATTTTTATCGGAAAACTAGACAATAAATTGTGAAAACATTTCTGCAAGCAACTCGGAAGTAGCGCTCGCCGGCCGCTGCCGCGGCACCGCTCGCTTCGCTCGCTCGGCTCACGCGCGTTTGGTCACAGTTTTAACCTAACCTAACCTATTTCCCTCAGTTTACAATAACAATCTGCCTGTGACTAGTCAATTAGACAATGGTAAAAACATTTCTGTAACTAATAGGTATTTTTAACGTAGGTAAATATAATAATCTAAAGTGTATCAAAAGTTGACATTTCATATATAATATACGTTGGCGCTCTCTGATTGGTGCAAATGGCCGGTCGCTGTCGTCTCGCGCGCTCGCGCCAAATCTTTCTGTTGCTATTTTCACGATAAAAGAATGTGATGTATTATTTTACATGCGAAATTATAATAAATGATGTTGACTACGGTCGCTTCATTTATATTTTTTTGAGGGCCTTGTGTTGAAGCTGTAAAATGTAAAATGGTGGTGAGATATAAATTCCGTGGCTGAGTTAGTAAATTAGGTGCCTATGTATAAATAACAAGGACAAGTTAATATAAATGTTGATCGTCACTTGATGCTTCCTATAGAATATTTAGTGGGCGTTGTAAAGAAGACGAATTAGTATATTAGAGGCTATATAATTTTCCCGTGGCTTAGTTATAAAATTAGAAGTTTGATCCTGTGGCCAATTAAAAAAACTGTGGCTCGATTAATTATTTCTCTAAAAAAGTAGTTAAAACTAAAAAACCTGACTGAATAAACTGAAAGCAAAAAACAAGCACATTTTAAATTAAACAAAACTTGGAAGCAGGCGGGGTTCATTTGAATATTAAATTATGAAAAGAGAAAATGCAAATAGAATCATTTTTCAGTCGGGTTTTTTAGTTTTATTGTTATTTAGATAACTCATATTTAATAACAAAAGGGTGCTAATTAAACCGTTTTTTTTAATAGCATTATTTGCATCTAAAAATATGAATTGCCTTCTAAATTACTAAGTCAGCCACAATTGACGAGCATCTAAATAATACTATGTTAGCCACAAGTTATCTTTTCTGAAGCCACTCTAAATACAACTCATCAAAAATATATTCTATTAGTTTCTAATTTATTAACTCAGTATGTTTAAATTGTAATTCATGCCACATTAACTGAGCATCAAAATTTAATTTAAATTGTCATCAAATATTATATTATAGCCACTAATAGTACGTAGAAATTACTGTCGTGTTATGGAAAGGCTTAAATATCGAAGTTCAGAGTATCGAATGTCTTAAAGATCGACATATATTTATTTACATGTTGTGCTACAAAAGTTATCGATAGAATCGCTGCAGAACTTTATTTTTATCGGATAACTAGACAATTGTGAAAACATTTCTGCAAGCAACTCGGAAGTAGCGCTCGCCGGCCGCTGCCGCGGCACCGCTCGCTTCGCTCGCTCGGCTCGCGCGCGTTTGGTCACAGTTTTAACCTAACCTAACCTATTTCCCTCAGTTTACAATGACGAATCATACAATCTGCGTGTGACTAGTCAATTAGACAATGGTAAAAACATTTCTGTAACTAATAAAGGTATTTTTAACGTAAATATAATAATCTAAAATGTATCAAAAGTTGACATTTCATATATAATACACGTGACTAACTCAGCACATGAATCGAATGGCGCTCTCCGATTGGTGCAAATGGCCGGTCGCTTTCGTCTCGCGCGCTCGCGCCAAATCATTGTTGCTATTTTCACGATAAAAGAATGTGATGTGTTTGTTGTTATTTGTTTATGCATGTGCTGCTCTTTTGTGTTACTGCTGTCCATTAACGAATAAATACGTATTCTATTCTATTATTTTACATGCTAAGTTATAATAAATGATGTTGACTATGGTCGCTTCAATTATATTTTTTTGAGGGCCTTGTGTTGAAGCTGTAAAATGTAAAATGGTGGTGAGATATAAATTCCGTGGCTGAGTTAGTAAATTAGGTGCCTATGTATAAATAACAAGGACAAGTTAATATAATTGTTGATCGGCACTTGATGCTTTTTATAGAATATTTAGTGGGCGTTGTAAAAAACACGAATTAGTATATTAGAGGCTATATAATTTTCCCGTGGCTTAGTTATAAAATTAGAAGTTTGATCCTGTGGCCAATTAAAAAAACTGTGGCTCGATTAATTATTTCTCATAACAAAATATCACGGTGAACGATGATTTATTAAAAAAAGTCTTAGGTCTGAAAGTAGTCAAATATAAAATACTACAATAGTCAACAATAGGTACTCCTAAGTATAATAGTTTTTCCTATATTCTATAAAAAAAGTCTCAACGAAAAAAAAAATAGCTTCTGAAATAGTTTAAAATAAACATACCTACCTATGTATTTGTTTATTTACTCAACAAATAGGATGTTAAACACAACTAGTTAATAGAACACAATACTTTTATGCGAATAACAATAACTGAACAAATACCAAAGCAATACAAATAACTTGATTTACGAAAGTTTGTTTTTTGTTTGTTTCATTGACTTTTCGTTACCGACGTCATAATTAAATTTTAAGTTCATAAATTGTAACAATTTGACCAAATATTTTTTAAAGTGGCATAAAAAAATTACTGAGTTTTGTCAACTTAGTTGAAGTTTACAAAACTTAGTCCTTTTTTTCTTTCTGTATAGTTAAACACGAAAATTAAATTGTTTTTTTTTTCTGTGAAGTAGTCAATGCATAGGTAATGGACCGGATCACATAAGATCTTGCGTTTATTCATGAATGAGATAGTGGACGCGCTGCTAAGATTTAACTCGAATGATGGAAAAGGTGATTTTCTAACTCCTTTCTTAGGTATGACCACCTACCACCTCCACACAGTAAGCCAGTGTTTATGGAACTGGTCCGATATCCCTAACATCGCATGTCTCTATACAACTCTTCGTCTTTCTATATGTGTTCGTAACCACCCCAAATAGAAGATATCTTAAAAAAATAAACAATGCCAATAGAAGTAGGTATTACTCGACTGGAGTTACTGTATTTCGGCTCCAGAACAATGTTAAATTAACCGTGACATGTACTACATGTGCCTCCGTGATTTTTTTCACACATCCAAACACCGTTTAGCTGGTATAAGGGTCGAGTCTAACAAAAATTAGATCTTTTAAGCTTAATATTCCACAAACGAATCCCTCAGTAGGAAAATTATTTTAAAGACCTATCCAGCGACATCCCACACTACGGGCTACGCGAGAAAATATCATCCTCACTTTACGAGTACTGGGCCTGCAGTCTCTACACTAAATAACGATAAAAATCTGTCGCTAAGTCGTAAAATCGTAAACTTTTTTTAATAGATTTTGAACCTTATGCTGTTGAAATAAAGCTGAAATTCTATTGCAGAAAGTTTACGATTTCTCGACTTAACGACATTCGTAGCGTCGTTATTAGTGTAGAGACTGCAGGCCCAGGGGATACCGTAAGAAAATAGTTTTCGAAATTTTATTTTACCACTTTGTCGGCGTAACTAATCTGTATGAAATTCATGCAAAAACGGACATGGAGAAACTGGGATTCCTGGTTGACTCAAGAACCATTTAAAAATACGTCGCGTGATGCACAAATTACTATGAAAATAATATGCCTGTCTTAGCTCGTGCATCTTATAAAAAGTGACCTTTCAGAAAATCAAATTAAACAATTTTGTTATTATTATTACTATTTAGAGTAGTACCATGAAGCGTTCCTTGCTCTTAAAATTTCGAAATCTATTTTTTATGATATCTCCGATTTTTTCTCGCGTAGCCGGGTGTTTCTCTTTTTCGTGCATATTCCGCGTCCAGACCAAAAAAATATTTATACACTAAAAATCAACATTTTTTAGGTATATAGGAAGCCAAATGAAACCAAAGTGTGCTTATATGCATAGGATATCTACAGGTAAAAATAACACAGTTTTTAAATTATAAGTGAAAAGCAACACTAATTGTCATTTCCTTCGGCGTCCATTTACTACTTTTTCAAAAACATTTGCTATTTACTAAAAATGTCCATACTGGAATTTAACAAAGTAATAAACAAACTACATTAAAAAAGCACAAATTTTACACTTAAAATAAACAACAATAACTCAGTGAACCAAGACGGAAGGACCGATGATGACGGTTTGTGACGGTACAAATGAGGAGGCACCGTCAGCGAAGCTGTAGGAACCGCTGCGGCAAGGCTCCTGTGGAAGCCAACGTAAAACTGCGCGCCGCGAAGTCGAACACCCCGGTGTACCGTGTACATCTGTCGCCTGCGTTACACCACTGAGGTAGAGGACATCGAGGAGTACGTGCGCCAGAGACTGTAGTACACGCCAAGAGTCCAGCTGCTGGAGTCGCGCCGCAACGTGAATTTCAAAGCTTTTGTGGTGCGCATACCTACGACGTGCTACCCCCAATCGGTGATGGAAGAAAGTTTTTGGCCGCAGGTTGTGGTGTTCCGTCGCTTCCGCGGACAAATTCGCACAAAGTATCGTGCAAGTGAAGTGAAGTTATAGTTATAGTTTTAAGTTACTTTTCATTACTCATACTCTGAAAGTAGGCCATAACATGCCTGCGGAGCGGGTTGAAAGTACTACTTTTCAGCCCTAGGGAGAATCGCTTTCAACTGACAGCTGTTATTTTTTTTTAATAAAAACTAGGTCTATTTCAGATGTGAGTGGCAACGCCGGGAGGGGACGCCCTAGAAAGACATGTACTGACCTTATTGGTGATGTTCTTCAGAAAGGACACCTGTCCTTTAGTAGCGTAGTACTCGCAACCGGCGTGCGTGTATGACCAGATGTATGAATGTGGACGAGGCAAAAGGGGTATGTAAGAATCGTATATAGCAGGTGGCGTTCTGTGGTTTCTGCCTACCCCCATGGGAAAAGGGCGTGAGTTTATGTATGTATGTATGTGTGTAGGTCTATTTTCACATTTTTATTGAACCATATTCCAACTTTTTATACAACCACTAAGTTACAGCGCGATTTAAAATTAAAATAACATAAAGTTAACTTAAGAACATAATTATATTATGACTTTAAATATAATTTAGTTTTAACTATTTCTCTAAAATAACATAGATTTCGGCAAAATCTTTGCCATTTTTTTTAATGACCAGAGGACAAAAAAAAAACAAAATTACCGGGATGCGACAATCCGATCTACACAAATTTTTTCTTTTCCTAATATCTAATTTATGTTCTTATTTTTACTTTCCTCGTATTCGTAATGAAAAGCACAGTGTTTACCTCGGGTAAATTACTTATTTAGTCCCTCGATATGATTATATTTATTTTATTGCTAATTATCAATTCTAGTAGGTAATTAGGTATGAACCTTTATAGTTTATTGGTTTGTGAAATATTAAACTTTAAAGTACAAATTTTTGTTAGACTCAAGTGCTACTCCTGCTAGCTAAACGGTTGTGTTTGCATGTGTGAAAAAAATCACGGTGGAAGTATATGTCACGGTTAATTTAACATTTTTCTGGAACTGAAACACAGTAACTCCAGTCGAGTAAAATTACTATTGGAATTGTTTATTTTTTTAAGATATTCTTCTATTTGGGGTGGTTACGAACACATATAATTATAAAGACGAAATGTTGTATAGAGACATGAGTTTACGTTTGGGATATCTGACCGGTTCCCTAAACACTGGCTTACAACCACACACCTAATAATATAGGTATCAGTACCGTCGCACCGTGAATCATTTTTAAATTGGCTTCCAATGATTGTATCTGGGATTTAAAAAAAAAAAAAACAACTATCTAAGTTACTCATAAACTACTGAATTTCGGTAGAACATATGGTGGGTTAATTTGATGTTTGGGGGTATGATAAGTCCCTAAAGGCGCTTAGACATGGCGGCTCACTTTAGCCCGCTGGCATGCGAGACATGCTCGTGCCCACTCCCTGCAGTCCTTCCTGACGCCTGGCCCAACAAAGCGCTCTGCAACCAGTTTGGTAGTCGCTGAGACGCCTGGATGGCTGAGGTGATGACTGATCAACATGAAGTGATGACTGCTAGATGCGAATACTTAAAAAGCTTTAGAAAAAGTACGAAACATGTAATAAGTGTCTTTAAAATTTGAGGGTTGCCCTCGATTTCTCAGGGATCTCATCATCATATCCTGACTTGGTGACAATGGAACCACCTCGGGAGCATACCCATTCAAACACAAAAAGAATTTTGAAAATCGGTCCACAATTCACGGAAATATGCGCGGACATACATAAAAAAAACATGCACACGAACAGAGAACCTCCTCCTTTTTGGAAGTCGGTTAAAAATAGGTAAAGCCTGCTTAGACCATCATACTCTTTCAAATCTGAATTAAATACCATGGGCTGACGGCTACCAAATAATCCCTATAGGTACGTTTTGACCAATTACTTATACCTTAGGGGAGAGTCCTATAGTACCGTCAAGGTTAATGCAGGATAAAATAAAAAGCCCTCAGATTTTATGTTAAATATCACCTAAAATGTGTTAAGGCATTCAACTTCTGTAAATAAAAACAATAAAATACTATTATATTTAGAAACTAGCTTTTGCCCGCGACTTCGTCCGCGTTTCCGTCGTTTTTCGTAAAAAAAAGTACCTACCATTATGTCCTTCCTCACGGTTCAGTGGTTTTGATGTAACAAACAGATTAACTTTCGTATTTTAGTAGGGAAATACAATATGTCAATCCACAATACTGTTGAAAAATATCGCAAAAAGGAACCGCAGAATATTATTATTAATAGCTGTGCCCGCGACTCCGTCAGCGTGTAACTCCTTGTATGTTATTAAGTTAATGTATTGGTAATATTGTTTAGATCACTTTCACATGAGGCTTAAGAAGGTACCTATAGCGTTCTATAGGTAAAACTTCAGCCCAAAGCTTCCGGGGTAAACTATGTTGAAAGTTGACCCGTCCGGCACGTGAACATAAAGATTTCTAGAACTGCTAACCCGGGAAAGAGCGACATATAACTGACCATGCGAGAAACAACTGACACCGAGATCTACTCCAGCAACACGAAAATTCTGCCCTTGAGCCTTATTAATTTAGTAGTCACTTAAAATAAATACCTAACTACTATAATTAATAAAAGTAAAGCTTTTACCTACTTAATACAAAAATAAAATTGATCATATTAGCCAAAACTTACCTATCGGTATCTAAAAATCTATGCGTACTACTTCCCATAAAAAGAAATAAAATGCGAACTATTAATAATTTGTAATTTGAACGAATATTTAAACACTACCAAAATAACTACCTAATACCTATTTTATAAAATATAACAACAAAAGAAATTCAAATAAACTATTTAAAGACTTAAAAGTCGCGCTGTTATGCACGGTTTCTTAATATTATTATCAATTATTGTCTGTCAATAAGGTCGAACGCTGAACGCATCAACAGCCAAATATTGAATGAAGCTCGCTCCCGTTACACAAAAATAATCCTTATGGCATGATTCAGTATTCACGCGCAGCTTAATAGCGTATTTCATATTTGGTTCAGTTTGATGTTTCTGTACCGATTACTATGATTCTTTTTTTATTGAATAGGTAATAATTTTAACTTCTTATAATTAGGGATGAGCGAGAGTATTATAAACGTAAGAGTAAACAAATATAATCAGAAAGCTCCGAACTGCTAAGCTATCGGGAGTTACACGTGTTATTGTGAGTCAACCATAAAAGATAGACATATGCTGTTGTGGGATATTCTTTAGATAATTTTATGTAGAACATTTCCGTCATAAATGATTTCTATGTAGCTTTAACCATTAAGGCTACACACGCGACGTAAGCTTAAAAAATGGAGCAACTTCTCCCGTTTTCCCAACATTTCCCTTCACTGCTCTGCTCCTATTAATTATAGCGTGATGAAAAGTATACTATAACCTCCCCAGGAGTATGAAGAATAATTGTACTAAGTTTCGTTCAAATCCGTCGAGTAGTTTTTGTTTCTATAAGGAACATACAGACAGACAGACAGACAGACAGACAGACAGACAAAAATTTTACTGATTGCATTTTTGGCATCAGTATCGATCACTAATTACCCCCTGATAGTTATTTTGAAAATATATATCATGTACAGAATTGACCTCTCTACAGATTTATTATAAGTATAGATAGAAGATAAAGAAATAATCAACTTTATTAATAAAATTTGAAGAGCATGAAAAATCAACTTTAAAAAAATTGGCCTCCAGTACCGGCCAGCATAAAAATGGTCATTTATACCAAACAGAAACCACAAGTGTATTGATTTTTTAGCTCTGATATATTTGCACAAGCCTCATAGACCCAAACCTTGCAGTTTTTCACAGTAAATCCCCTCATCTTCATGAGTGAATCTCATGAAGATGATGGGATGGGAGGCACGAAGGACAAATGGTTTCTTCCTCGTTCGGTTTATGAAGACTCTGGTTTTTTTTCTATTTTTGCTTTTATCGCTGACATCTTTTGCTGTAAAAAAAATAAAACAAAATTAAGTCACTCAAAAATAAATCTACGTAGTAGTCGGTACTGGAGGACAATTTTATGGCTGGTACGATTTTTTTTAATATGCGGCCCTTGAAAATAATCTATACTCATATTATAAAGCTGAAGAGTTTGTTTGTTTGTTTGTTTGTTTCTTTGTTTGTTTGAACGCGGTAAACTCAGGAACTGCTGGTTGGAATTGAAAAATTCTTTTTGTGTTGGATAGTCCATTTACCGAGGAAGGCTATAGGCTATATAACATCACGCTACGGCTAATAGGAGCGGAGCATAAATGAAAAATGTTACAAAAACGGGAAAGGGTATTTCCTTTTTGAGAGCTTCCGCTGCGTGCGCTGCGAAAACGGTTCAAGTTACGCAAATATCGTCTATGAAGGAATTGTTCCTCTTTAAAAGTTCTAAAAAAAAGTCCGCGACAGCATATATCTATCTTTTAAGATTGACTCACTGTAATCTTTTTTTACTGTTAAACTGTTAGGTTAAAAATAATTATTTTTTGCGAAGCTTATTTAACCCATATGGTATTAATCTATATCTAAATAAATGTGTTTGTTAGAACGGAAATTTAATATAGAATATTTGTGCCCTTCACTCTATACAGTTTAAACAAATATCTTAGAAGATATCGCAATGTAAAAACATCCGCGCGGCAAAATAATTCGCGCGTCGCAATGTAGGTACGGCCTACGGGGGATTCTGGCTGGCCTCCGGGAAATTCAAAGTCAAAATATTTACTGCATCATAATGTTTACAAGTACAGAGTGTTATAGTATATAAAACAGTAAAAGATACCTATAGTAATTCACACTTTAATATAATCCAAGCTAATCTAAACCATCTAAACTATTTTAATAAAGAGGAAAGATAAGATTTTTTGTTTGTTACGATTTAGCTTAATTAATGTCGGATAGTCGATAGGTATATCGAGAAAGGTTATAGCTATATTTATATGACGCAGACGAAGTTGCGTGGGTCAGCTAGTTTACAAATAAATAGTGAAATTAAACATAATTTTTAATAGCTATATAAATAATTTATTTATTTGGGTTACCAACAAGTTACAATTATAGTTTTCATTCAAAATTCATACCATTACATATTACATGGTTCTGTAACGTACGCTCAATTACAGGTAACCACAGCTTACACATAGTCGAGTATACAATGCTCTAAATACATATTTTAATAGAAATAATAAATTAAATTTAGGAATACATACAATATTAAATCAATACATACTAGGTTTAACTTCTTTGGAAGTCACTCAAAAAACTACTGTAATCACCCACAGAACTTAAGTTGTGTAGAGTGCGGCCACCATGCGCAACACAAATCGGCGTGCAGTCAGTAAACGGTTCGCGACAGGGAGCTGCCGCGCGGGGCATTTACTTGCAAGAACGGATTCCTTTAATGGCAAAATTCAGATCAGCGCCATCACTTATAGAAACCGGGAAACTCTAACCGGCCGGTACTGGATGCCGGCCGGTACTGTAGGATTTTCCCCTATCTGCGCGGTAGATACCGTGCATTCCAACGAATTGCATAGACCCATAACTTAAGAAGTAGGAACCTAGATATTTTCTGGAACTGGTAGCCTGTACAACAACATCAAGATTCATCGGGTAGTACTTATCGCATTTACAATTTTGCATGTAGCATCAAGAGTGGAGATGCAGACGCGCACAGCGCTGATGGCGCTAGCGGCGCTGGGAGCGCTGGCGGCGGCGGCGGCAACGGCGGCGGCAGCGGAGCGGGGCAGTGGCATCAAAGTAGGGGGCGGGGGCGCCGGAGGGGGCGCGCGCGACTCCGGGCGCGGCGGCGGCGTGCGCGTCGGCGGCGATGGGCTGCGGCGCCCACGCACCTCGCCCGCCCCGCCCCCGCCGCGTGCTCCTTCGTCCATCACAGCAGCGCTTGTCGTGCCACATAAAGCCTTTGGCACTCGTGATTACACTAAGGCCGAGAAGGCAGCGCTGTCGAAATTGCCGCGTAAACTAAAACTCTTCTCTCACGTGCGCCTAAATATTACGCTTTCTACGCAAGGCTTGACGCCTAGTCCTATGTGTAAGTGATAGTTTTTTGAAGTACACCTAAAGCCTAGATAACTTCATAACTTTCTTAAAACACGTCATTATAAACGCTGTCATTTCTAGTTTACTAATTTCTGAACGCTTTCAGCTATCCTGGATTCGCTATGTAAAGAATTTCTAGCAGTCAATGTGTCTGCTATCCTCTATCTTATGAATCATGAACAATATGGGCGCTCTACTGCCTCTGCACAGTATTTTCTACAACTCGCCGGCTATCTTGGCATACCGGTAAAACATTTTATCTATGCATACTTTGAAATAAAATCATGCTTATAAATAATAAACATATATATTTGTATGCTAAATCGGATAAATTAGATGAGCTGTTCCTTGTGGCCATAGGTAATTGCGTGGAACGCAGACAACAGTGGTCTTGAAAAACGAGCATCACATGCGTCGTTGCGGCTGCAGCTCGCTCCTTCAATAGAACACCAGACATCGGCCATGCTGTCGATACTAGAACGATACAAGTGGCATCAGTTTAGTGTCGTTACTTCAGCGATAGCAGGCCATGACGATTTTATACAGGCTGTGCGTGAAAGAGTTACAGCCCTGCAAGTATGTATATTTTGAACAAGTCGTTTGTATAATCGTAGACGTTAGATAACTAGTTAATATCATGTACCTCTCTGTAGTTCATAGAAGTACAGTAGATCATACGTCACATATTTTCTAATTATGACCCCTGTTTTCCGTTTTTCCCATAAACATTTTTAGAGTCTGGTTCGATTAGGTTCGACATCTAAACACTGTGCTTATCCGCAGGATCGATTTAAGTTCACGATACTGAACGCAATCGTGGTGAAGAGATCCTCGGACCTGAACGAGCTGGTAACTAGCGAGGCGCGCGTGATGCTGCTGTACGCGACGCGCGAGGAGGCGGCGGAGATCTTGTCGGCCGCCGGCGACCTGCACCTCACCAACGAGAACTTCGTGTGGATCGTCACGCAGAGTGTGCTCGGCTCCATGCAACAACCCAACAAGTTTCCTGTTGGAATGCTCGGTATGTTGCTTCATCAATTTTTTCTGATGAGAATATAATACAATATATTATTGCATTTATTGGCTTCATTACTTTACAACATTTAAAAACTACTATTTACAGAACTAAGATAATAATAAAATATATACAAGTATCAAAATAGGGGAGTAATTACAGGGCGTCAAAAAATTCCTCCACACCGCTGTCAACAGGAAAAGTGCCTAGTTGGCTGGCAGCATTGCCACGTTGGATGGCAAATCTGATTCTTTGCCCAAAAAATATTCCAGCCCTCTGGTCACGTGAACAGTCGCCCAACCGCTTGGCAATTTCCTGTTAAATTGTAATTATTAGTGGGCACTCGGACCCCAAACGGCTCAAACACATAACTCCAACCAATTAAGTTATTATATTTGCGCCGTTTGAGGTTTTCAGCACCTGCAGCAGCCGCCCCAGCATAGCTCACCGTGCTAGGAAGATGGGATGGCGCAAGGGTGTCGACACAAGTTGCATCCCACACCAAAGGCCTACCCAACTTCCATGGCATTATGGTCATACCATCTGGTCTCTTCCCATCGACGCGTGCCAACCCATTGGGTTCCAAAATAGCTGGCACACCGGCGGTAGCCAGAGCACGTCGGATAAGATCATTAATGCTGGCGTGTCGCGCAATCCAACCTGCGCTCTTACTGCAAGAAACGCCATGGTGTCCGAGGCCGTCGACTGCTTCACCACATTGACAGCGATGTGGAGCCCCACATGGTGCACCCAATCGCAAACATGTAGCGAGCCGGAAGGTTGTGTCACCTAACATAGTGCCTATATTAGGTGACGGTAGTGCTTGAAGCCAGAGGCCCGACTCCTACTTACCCACAAACAATTGTTTTGGAAACAATGAAACGGTGGCGTGTAATGTAACCCGCGCGCTTCTCATAGATGTAACGGGGAGTTTTACGCCTCATTCCCCCCGAGACGACGCATACAGGTCAAGTGGGCTAGTTCCGGGTAGCGGAAGTCGCATTAGATCCCGCCGTCCCCCACGCAAGTATGCGAGGGAACTCCGTTGTGGTTTTAAAAAGTACGAGTCTGACAGACTTCTCTGCTCTGCCAAGGACGGAGGGCATCCATTGAAGCGACATGGAGTGACTGCATAATATATTAAAATAACGTTTTTATTCAACTTGCCCTGTTAGTTTGTTAGCATATTTTTAGAATCTTGCAAGTGAATTTCAAACCAGTTTCCCCAATCGATTGAATTGAAATTTTGCACACACCTTTGGTTCTGGTGACAATAGGTACATTTTATGACAAACATAACTTAATCCTGCAGCTAGGATCGTCTAGTCATCTAGCCTAGGAACGTCTCCCCAAGAGGGAGCTCTTGGACAGACAAACACACATTTGATGGATAAAAATGATTCTTATTATGAACTCATCCTGCAGCCAGGATTGTCTTCTCACGAGACACGAGGTAACTCCTCAACGGTTAATAGCGTGGACAAGTAATTTTGTAACGCGTTCAACTTAGATAGATATGATTGATATCATGACCTCAGCCTGCAATCAGGATTGTCTTCTCATGAGGGAGTACGATTTTTTTTTGAGGATTGTCATCATCAAATCATCTAATTACTCCTCCCGGAGTGTCAGACTTCTACTAAAAAGCACACAAGTTCCTTCTTAGCCCTTTGTGTCCGGAGCCGCGATATCTCTTTCGAACAACCCGCAGCCCGGTGCCAGCCACGGACGGTGAGCTAGCACGTTACTCACTGTCCACAAGCCAGCGCCTCGGTGGCCGGAAGCCATATTGTATAGATAAATACTATGGCTGTTTGTTTGTTGACATCTTATTGATGATTTAATAATCGGACTCTGTTGTTATAGGCGTACATTTTGATACATCAAGTTCATCGTTGATTGCCGAGATAGCCACAGCGGTGAAAGTATTTGCGTATGGAGTCGAGTCATATATCTCGGAACCTGAGAACGTAAGGTATCCTCTGGGGACGCGGCTGTCGTGCAGCGGCGCGGGGGCGGGGGAGGCACGCTGGTCCACCGGCGAGCGCTTCTACCGCCATCTGCGCAACGTCAGCGTCGAGGGCGAGACAGGACGCCCCAGCATCGAGTTCACACCAGACGGAGAACTGAAAGCGGCCGAATTAAAAATAATGAACCTGCGACCGGCCCTTGGCGAACAGGTGAAAATTGCAACAACAAAATCTGTAATGAGTTTTTTCAGTGTTTTTTATTTGATTGTGTTTAATTTTACAGTTGGTGTGGGAGGAAATCGGTACGTGGAATTCTTATCCAAGAGAAAGGCTGATTATCAAAGATATAGTGTGGCCGGGTGGGTTGCACACGCCACCTCAGGGCGTGCCCGAGAAGTTCCACATGCGGATAACATTCCTGGAGGAGCCGCCATATATCAACCTGGCGCCACCCGATCCCGTGAGCGGGCGCTGTTCGCTCGACCGCGGCGTTATCTGCCGCGTGGCGCCCGAAGTAGAAGTCGCTGGGTGACTGATTATAACTATTTTATTACTATACATTTTTAAATTATTATAAGTTTGTCCCGTCAAGCAACTTCTTTATATTTTAACATCTGGAACAGAACTTCATTTTGGCACTCGTACACGTGGTGATATATGTTAGAAAACATTTGAGTGATTACGATAAACGTGGATACAGGCAGTGACTGTACACGTGGTCGGGATAAATTAGTTGGATGCTCACACTCCTTAACTAAGTCTGGAAAGCTAATTCATGTTCCAGCGGTACCTACGTAACCGGCTACCAGATAACATTTTAAGCCCGTCGTAGCTGCTTATCCCGGTGTAGCACTCATAGCAGTTATCTACAGGACTTTATTCTGTCGTAGCACTCGTAGCTGCTCCCTACGTTGTAGCGGCTTATCCCGGTGTAGCACTCGTAGCTATCTACGTCGCACAGTGATCAATTCTTGAAAGTTAGGGTCACTAAATTATTTATCTAAATTTCGAGACATTGCAGCATTGACCAAAAATAATTAAGTGACCCTAACTTTTAGGAATTGATCACAGTGCGTCGTAAGACCTCGTGCTGTCGTAGCAGTCGTAGTCGTACCCCACGTCGTAGCACTCGTAGCTACTTCCTACGTCGTAGAGCCTCGTTCTATCGTAGCACTCGTAGCTGCTTCCTACGTCGTAGAGCCTCGTTCTATCGTAGCACTCGTAGCTGCTTCCTACGTCGTAGAGCCTCGTTTTATCGTAGCACTCGTAGCTACTTCCTACGTCGTAGAGCCTCGTTCTATCGTAGCACTCGTAGCTGCTTCCTACGTCATAGAGCCTCGTTCTATCGTAGCACTCGTAGCTGCTTCCTACGTCGTAGAGCCTCGTTTTATCGTAGCACTCGTAGCTACTTCCTACGTCGTAGAGCCTCGTTCTATCGTAGCACTCGTAGCTACTTTCTACGTCGTAGAGCCTCGTTGTATCGTAGCACACGTAGCTACTTCCTACGTCGTAGGGCCTCGTTCTATCGTAGTACTCGTAGCTACTTCCTACGTCGTAGAGCCTCGTTCTATCGTAGCACTCGTAGCTGCTTCCTACGTCATAGAGCCTCGTTCTATCGTAGCACTCGTAGCTACTTCCTACGTCGTAGAGCCTCGTTCTATCGTAGCACTTAGCTACTTCCTACGTCGTAGGGCCTCTTTCTGTCGTAGCACTCGTAGCTGCTTCCTACGTCGTAGGGCCTCGTAGCTGCTTCCTACGTCGTAGAGCCTCGTTCTATCGTAGCACTCGTAGCTACTTCCTACGGCGTAGGGCCTCGTTCTGTCGTAGGACGCGTAGCTGCTTCCTACGTCGTAGGGCCTGGTTCTGTCGTAGCACTCGTAGCTGCTTCCTACGTCGTAGAGCCTCGTTCTATCGTAGCAATCGTAGCTACTTCCTTTGTCGTAGGGCCTCGTTCTGTCGTAGCACTCGAAGCTACTTCCTACATCGTAGGGCCTCTTTCTGTCGTAGCACTCGTAGCTGCTTCCTACGTCGTAGGGCCTCGTTCTGTCGTAGCTGCTTGCTATGTCGTAGAGCCTCGTTCTATCGTAGCACTTGTTAGAAATTGAATGTAAATCTATATGTATATGTATTAATATCCACCAATTAATAAACTTTGAGTGTCAGGATGATTACTAGTTATTTACTGTGTTTGAAAGTCTCTTTAAAAGGGTGTGTTGGGAACAGGGGTTTTATGAAGTAAAAGGACAAAAGACAAGACTATTCATTTTATTTCTTTTGGTCTTGTCAACTACGTCAAACTCGATTCCATTCGCTAGGTCCCTAGTCTTTGTGGAGAAGAATGGACAAGAAACTCCACGGGAACATATTTTAAAGTATTATGCAAAGACAACCTGACATTGTCTTGGACTGTCTCAAGTTACAGCAAGTTATCAGTTTACATAAACAACAATCAATATAAACCATATTATAGTACATATTTCTCACACATAGTTATCAGTAATATTCATAGCATAATATCAATTTATTAACTTACATAAACATTGTGGATCCTTTAGAGTAATACCAATAGGTTTCAGCTTTTACACATTTGGTATCTTCATAACTAGGTTACAATATGTAAACTTTCTATACACAATTACACAATATACTACTTTGGGTCTGTCTTTACCCTTTAACAGTTGCAGAGTAACTGACTCCGAATTGCCGGTCCTTCTACTTTTATAACCGTCCAATCTTAAAAAGTAATTCAACGACTACCGCCATAATACACCAATGGCAAATGGTTATACATTATAGCTAAATAACTAATAGCATAAATAATAATTAGCAAATCCTATGTAGTGAAACTATTTTAAAACGTCTTAAGTTAATTTAGCAATATAATATGTTTTTATTTGTAATCTTTATGACTATCGGATAAAGTATGAATATCAACCGATAGTTCAGAGAATTGATTGTAACTAATAACAAACTATAAAGTATAGACTAAAAGTATTAAAAATGTTCGTAGATAATTAAATACTATTTTTATGGATAAAACTAACAGGTTCAATAGTATTTTAATTGATTCTAATGTCAATTGTATGAGTACGTATTTTCTATAGGCGATTTTAATGCTCAAATCGGAATTCCGGAAAAGTACGAACGTTCCGCTACAGGAGAGTATGGCTACGGCATCAGAAGCGCTCGAGGTTCGAGACTAATTCAATACGCGCAAGAGTACAACCTAAAAATTATAAATACAATGTTCAAACTGAAACCAAAAAACCGCTGGACATGGATTTCTCCAGATAAAAACACGAGAAACGAAATCGATTATATCATGACCACGAAGCACCAAATAATCTCTAATTATGAAGTACTACCATCTTTCTCTTTTGGATCGGACCACAGACTACTAAGAGCAACAATACACCTAAATTCAACAAAGAAAAGTAGGCGCAATTTCTCTAATACATCTACTAAGCTAAAAACTCTAGCGGAGCAGGAAATGTACCTTTCAAACCTCTACAGCTTTATACCAGAACTTATAAAAAATCAAAACAACTATAATGTGGAGGGGTACTACCAACAAATCATGCACTACATCAAGATAAGTCTAAAAAACATTAAAGGAGCACATAAGAACAAAATCCTGTCCGCAAAAGCACTAGAACTCATGAAAGAAAGAAGCGAACTACAAAATAAGCCCAAGTTGAGCGTAGTTGACAAAGAAAAACTAAAAACTTTGTATAAACTTACCAATAAAGAAATAAAAAGGTGCTACGATACCTACAGAGCATCAACTCTACAAAGACACCTCAATAATACTAGATCTGCCAAGAAAGCTTATAAAGAGCTTAATCAAGCCAAAACATGGGTTCCTTGTCTCAAGTCTGGCAACAAAAAATGCAAATCTCGCACAGAAATCATAAATGCTGCTACTGAATTCTACGCTAATCTATACAGGCAAACAGACACACAAAATCAAAACATGGTTTCCTATAGCTACACAGATACCTCTCCAATACACCAGTTTACAGAAAATGAAATATGGAAACAAATAATGAGACTTAAGTCAGAAAAAAGCCCAGGACCGGATGGAATCACCAACGAATGTATCAAGGTTGCGAAGACTCTACTACTGCCACCAATCACTATCCTATGGAATAAAATACTTGCCGAAGAAGCTGTGCCACATCAATGGATGGCATCGGAAATTATACTACTTTATAAAAAAGGTGACCCAGCTGATATAGGCAACTACCGTCCTATAACCCTAATGCCTTGTTTTTATAAACTATTTGCCTCCTGTCTACTTGAAAGAATAGCCCCAGTCATCGATGCTCACCAACCGATCGAACAAGCCGGTTTCAGAAGCGGGTTCAGCACGATGGATCATATCCAAGTGGTTGACCAGATGATAGAAAAATATTTAGAATTTAATAAACCCCTGTACTTGGCTTTCATCGACTACAAAAAAGCTTTTGATTCAATTTCACACGAAAGCATCTGGGAATCGCTGAAAGCACTAAACACAAACGAAAAGTATATCAATATCCTAAAAAATATTTACTCTAACAGCACAAGTAGAGTCAAACTGGATAGAGTAGGCGAAGTAATCAACATAGAGAGAGGTGTCCGTCAAGGAGACCCGATCTCACCAAAATTATTCATAGCCGTCCTACAACACGCAATGAGAGAGCTGCCATGGTCCAGTCAAGGTATTAATATAAATGGAATTTTTTTAAGTCATCTTAGATTTGCCGATGACATAATTTTATTTTCGGAAACCCCTCACCAACTAAACAAAATGGTAAATGATTTAAACCAGGCTAGTATAAAAACTGGCTTGGAGATGAATCTGGAAAAAACTAAAATTATGTCTAACCGCAGTGCAACGTCCATCCTAATAAATAACACACCTCTCGAGTCTGTCAACCACTACATATACTTAAGAAAACAAATCTCTTTTAATAAGGAAAGAAACACTGAAGAACTTAACCGAAGAGTGGCGATTACCTGGAACAAGTTCTGGCACCATAAGGAAATTCTAAAATCGAACCTTCCGCTACCGACCAAGAAAATAGTCATGGATACAGGACTTCTACCGTGCCTCACCTATGGATGCCAAACTTGGACCTTCGATCTCAAAACCAGGAACAAAATTCAGACTACACAGAGAAGAATGGAAAGAAGTTGCCTAGATATAAAACTAAAGGATAAGGTAAAAAACGTTGACATTCGAAGGAAGACAAAAGTATGCGATGCCTTAACTTTTGCATTGAAGGCTAAATGGAAGTGGGCGGGACACGTAGCCCGATACAAGGACGATAGATGGACTCTACGGTCGGTAAAGTGGTCTGGGCCAAAAGGCACCAGATCAAGAGGTCGACCAAGGGCCAGATGGGCAGACGAAATAGTAGCGTGCGCAGGCGGTAGTTGGCTAGACAGAGCTAATGACAGAGAAGGATGGCATTCCTCGGGGGAGGCTTTTACCCGAACGGGGTCCACGCATTAAATTATTAAAAATTAAAGCAAATAATTACAAAATTAACTTTATACTTCTTACAAATCAAATTTTATCTAATTGTAATAAATGTAATTGAATATTATAGATTAATAGGTTACCAATTGTTATTGTTTAATATAATATTATGTACTATGCATGGAATTAAATAAAGCTTTATTATTATTTATTATTATTATTATTATTAATGTCAATTTTAATACGCAAAAGTTACTATGACTTATTTTTGACAGTTGGCAACATTGTAAATAAAAAAATACACAATAATGTAATAATTAAATTCTACCAATCTTAACACACTCGTAGCTACTTCCTACGTCGTAGGGCCTCGTTCTATAGTAGCACTCGTAGCTACTTCCTACGTCGTAGGGCCTCGTTCTGTCGTAGCACTCGTAGCTACTTCCTACGTCGTAGGGCCTCGTTCTGTCGTAGCACTCGTAGCTGCGTCCCACGTTGTAGAGCCTCGTTCGATCGTAGCACTCGTAGCTACTTTCTACGTCATAGGGCCCCGTTCTGTCGTAGCACTCGTAGCTGCTTGCTACGTCGTAGAGCCTCGTTCTATCGTAGCACTCGTAGCTACTTCCGACGTCGTAGGGCCTCGTTCTGTCGTAGCACTCGAAGCTACTTCCTACATCGTAGGGCCTGGTTCTGTCGTAGCACTCGTAGCTGCTTCCTACGTCGTAGAGCCTCGTTCTATCGTAGCACTCGAAGCTACTTTCTACGTCGTAGGGCCCCGTTCTGTCGTAGCACTCGTAGTTGCTACGTCGTAGAGCCTCGTTCTATCGTAGCACTCGTAGCTACTTCCTACGTCGTAGGGCCTCGTTCTGTCGTAGCACTCGTAGCTGCTTCCTACGTTGTAGAGCCTCGTTCGATCGTAGCACTCGTAGCTGCTTGCTACGTCGTAGAGCCTCGTTCTATCGTAGCTGCTTCCTACGTTGTAGAGCCTCGTTCGATCGTAGCACTCGTAGCTGCTTGCTACGTCGTAGAGCCTCGTTCTATCGTAGCACTCGTAGCTGCTTCCTACGTCGTAGAGCCTCGTTCTATCGTAGCACTCGAAGCTACTTCCTACGTCATAGGGCCCCGTTCTGTCATAGCACTCGTAGCTGCTTGCTACGTCGTAGAGACTCGTTCTATCGTAGCACTCGTAGCTGCTTCCTACGTCGTAGAGCCTCGTTCTATCGTAGCACTCGTAGCTACTTCCTACGTCGTAGGGCCTCGGTCTATCGTAGCACCCGTAGCATCTCCCTGTAGTGGCTCACTTCGTCGTTGCACTCGTAGCACCCTAGGATGGAGCGGGCCGCTACATGAGGGGTCATGTAGCGGCCCGCTCCATCCTAGCATTCATAACTATATCAATCGTCGGTAGCGGTTTTCTATGATTTTATAAACTCAAATGGAAATCTGTTCACAAAATAAATGCATTTTGTTTTTGGGAGTCAAAGATCTTTGCATTTTTTTTTGTTCTATTATAATTTGATGTACAAGGTGGAAAAAGGAAGCTTGTGTGTTCTTTTTTGGTATTGTGTCAGTTGGGTCTGGCAGACGGTAAACTGAAGAACTATTCAAAATAATTGCAGTTTTATATTCTTTTAAAAATGCTTTCTTGGAGTGAAACATGAGTGAAATTGGTTACATTTGGTTTACATTATTTGTAGTTTAAGGTGTGGTTTCTCTCCAGGGCCAGCTGTAACGTTCCACCCTAATATATTCGTCACGTCTGTGAAGTTTGGGCAGTTAATTGAATGAGCTGTTACTGTACGCAGGTTAGAGGCGGGAGCGGCACACGGGAATAGCTCGTTATACCAGTGCTGCAGCGGGTTCTGTATCGACCTGCTGCAGCAGCTGGCGGAGCAGCTGGGCTTCACGTACGAGCTGGTGCGCGTGGAGGACGGCCGCTGGGGCACGCTGCACCACGGGAAATGGAACGGACTCATCGCAGACCTCGTCAATAAGAAAACAGACATGGTAAACATTTTAATTGCTACTAAAGATGCCAAAATCGTCACCAAAATCTACACCGGAACTGATTCAATGCTGATGACCACGCTAAGAAAAATATTTATTTGTTGTAGACCAACAAATAAATATTTTGTGAGAAAGAAAGAAAGTGCGACTTCTAAGTGTGAGGAGTTCGATTCCCAAGTCGGCCAGTATTATTCCGTTTTGGAGTTTCTCAGTAGTAGCCCAGTGTCAATAATGTGACACCGCCTTGAAAAAGCGCTAGAAGGAAAAGAGAGCTAGTGCAGCTGTGTCTAAGCGCATCCTTGCACACCATACCCTCTTGCTTAGGTATATTAAAACTCTCTGTCGAGAACTCGAGATTGACCACCGTGATCTATCCGAAGGTAAAACTATCGTAATAGTATTTGGTTTAAACAGTTCCAAATTTCACCAGAATTTATAATTTTATATTGTGAGAATTTACATCAAGCGTTCGAACGAGGACCTCTGGTTATGAAGTCGTCTGGCTTCAACTAACATAGTGGAGTTTTGAAGCCATAGAACCTTGAAAATGTTTCAAGTGGCCACCTAGGAGAAGAATACTATTGGACCTGTCAAAAGCATTCGACACGGTCTCAATTCCCATTCTTCTGAACAAGCTAGAATCAGTAGGCGTTAGGGGCATGGTCCTGGAACTCTTGCGTAGTTACCTCACTGAGAGGAGTCAGTATGTCAGGATTGGCAAGTACACCAGCGATGAAGAATTCCTTACATATGGAGTCCCACAAGGCAGTGTGCTTGGTCCTACCTTATTTTTGGTGTACATTAACGACCTGTGTCAACTAGCAATTAACAACTGCAGAATTATCACATATGCAGATGACACAGCGTTGATTGTGCATGCCGAGAACTGGCAACTAGCCTATAGCGAGACTGAAAAGGCACTGACGTCCGTAATATCGTGGCTGAATGACAACCTGTTAACCCTTAACGCACTTAAAACAAAATTTATAACTTTTTCTGGCTCCTCTGCGTCACAACCACCAGACCTCTTAAAAATTATTGCTCACACCTGTCGTCATCCTAGTCCCAATTGTAACTGCTTCCCTCTTATACGTACAACCGACATAAGGTATCTGGGAGTGCAAATTGACTCTCATTTTAACTGAGACAAGCATATTGGAAGTATAGTTTCCCGTACAAGAAAACTAATGTACGTTTTCAAAAAAATAAGATTTTCTGCTGATCTTGAGACACTAAAGTTAGTGTATTTTTCCTTAGCTCAATCAATACTAATGTACTGTATTCCGGCGTGGGGAGGCACGTTTGCTACCACTATGCTGCGTGTAGAGAGAGCGCAGAGGGCGGTCCTAAAAGTTCTCTTAAAGAAGCCTATTAGGTACCCTACCGTAACTTTGTACCAACAATGTTCTGTACTGACAGTTAGACAGCTCTATGTGCTTCAGACCGTCCTGCGTAAGCATGCCACAATCCCATATAAACCGAACAACAAGCGCAGAAAGGATATAGTGTGCGACATTCAGTCGCATAAAACTGCTCTCGCCAGTAGAAATTTTAATATAAATAGTTCCCGTCTTTACAACCGCATTAACAAAATAAAATATATACATAACCTAAAGAGAAATACGTGCAAACAAGAACTAAAAACGCTCTTATTAAATTTAAATTACCGGGAGACTGAAGATCTTCTCAAACCAATACAATAGAATTATTAAAAATAGACGCACACTTCACGCTACACGCAGTTACACTCACTCATACACTCAAACATACACTCACTCAAACACTCATTCATACACTCACACATACACTCACTCAAACACTCACTCATAAACTCACACATACACTCACACATACAGAAACACTCACTTGTACTCGCATGCACGTGCACCAAAGTTCGTCACAGTAAATAAGTAGCTTAATTACCCGACTACGGCAAAGCCAAAGGAGGGTTATGATTTTGACTGGCTATGTATTTATGTATGTATGTATGTTTGTATGTATGTATGGGTGTGTGCGGGTTTTAGTTTTTTTTTTAATTTTAATCTTAACTTTCATTTTATAGTATCACTCTGTTTTTGTTTTATTATTATGTATTTTTAAATTTCTCTTTACTGTTTAGTTTATTAGATTATAATATTCTTCTCGAGTTCACTTTGTGACACGTTCGATTTTTTTTTTTTTATGTAACCTATTTTGGAAGGAGCTGGTGTCTGTGTGATACAATGATTTTCATTAGTACAGGCACCAACGAATCTTTTTTGTCTGTAATGTTCATTTTTATTTGTAAAATTGTTTTTGTGAACCTAACACGTGTTTTTTCTGAAAATAAATTATTATTATTATTATTACTTAAACGCAGCCACCAGCCACTGAAATTGCTATACAACAGGCCAGACTAAGAAATTCAGTCATAAACAGTCAGTCAAAATTTAGTTTAATTTCTTTCTTCATCATCATTCTCTTGTCCTTTCCCAATTGAGTTTAATTTCTTTCTTATAATAAATAATAATAATAATAATTTCTCATAATAATAATTGAATTTCAGGTACTAACATCACTGATCATAAATTCAGACAGAGAGGCTGTAGTGGACTTCAGTGTACCTTTTATGGAAACGGGAGTTGCAATCGTAGTGGCCAAGCGAACTGGCATCATATCCCCTACAGCTTTCTTGGAGCCGTTCGATACAGCGTCTTGGATGCTTGTGGGAGCCGTAGCAATCCAAGCGGCTACCTTCTCCATATTTTTCTTCGAGTGGTTGTCCCCCAGTGGATTTGATTGTTCAACTGGCAATAATTCCAAACGTGTGCCACAGAATCGATTTTCTTTATGTCGAACATATTGGATAGTTTGGGCAGTACTGTTTCAAGTGAGTAATTTATTACCTGACCACAGAAATATGTAGAGAACCTTTAATCCGATTCTTTGATGTTTCCTAGTAGCTTAGTGAATGATTTTATTTACACACTAATTTTGTTTGTTTGAACTTGCAGGCGTCAGTGCACGTAGACTCACCTCGAGGCTTCACCGCCCGATTTATGACCAATATGTGGGCTATGTTCGCAGTAGTGTTTCTTGCTATCTACACTGCCAACCTAGCTGCGTTCATGATCACGCGCGAAGAGTTCCATGAGTTGAGTGGGTTAGACGACCCTCGGATAGCGCGGCCTATGACTCAGCGGCCGCCGCTGAAGTTTGGGACAGTACCATGGTCACACACAGATGCTACCCTTGCCAAATACTTCACAGAGCCGCATGCTTATATGGCTCGGTAAGTTTCTATATTTTCTTATTATTTGATCTTACTTCACCTTAAAACTTGTAAAATGCACTGTAATACCGGTACTGACCTTGCCTAATTGTATTATTACATACCTACAATATATCTATCTCAGAATTTCTTATTCCTTATTCTTAAGAAATATTGTACAGTGAAACGTGTTTAAACAGAAGCATTTCCCGTTTTGAAAAAACGCCAAATAATTGACTCCCCTCAGAATTAAATACACTCCATTTCATGTTTTTAATGTGTTGTCCTAAATATATTGCATAAATCAATTATTTGTAGGTATAATCGCAGTACCGTGAGCGCGGGAGTCACCAGTGTACTGACGGGTGAACTCGACGCCTTCATCTACGACGGCACTGTACTAGACTATTTAGTATCTCAAGTAAGTTCAACTACCTACGCATCCAAAGAAAAATAATTCGAATCATTAAGTAAAGCATAATTTCATTCAAGACGAAAACAAACTCATTATTGGTCTAGTGACTGCTGAGCATGAGTTCCGGCAGAAATGGTTGCGAGTTCTTCCTTCAGGAATTTCTGTGCAGCAATCATGGAGTCTGAGTTTGTGCCCGGTTGATGGAAATTGGCTATCTAGTGGGCGAGCCAACTGACATGGGATTTAAACATAATTGGGCGAAATGAGGGTGTAGGTATACTATATGGTGCATCTCTTCGGGGATTACAGGCGTGATGTTATGAAAACTACCAGACTTTAGGCCAAAGGGTTCTGTTTTGATCCATTTTCCTTTCTATAATTTTCTCCATTTTTGTTTTCAGGATGAAGACTGCAGGCTTTTAACTGTAGGTGCGTGGTACGCAATGTCCGGTTATGGATTAGCGTTTACTCGTAATTCTAAGTACGTCAGTATGTTCAATAAAAGATTACTTGACTTAAGAGCCAATGGAGATCTAGAGAGGTTACGGAGGTGAGTCAATTGTTTTATTTGCATGGTTTAACTAAATGTCAACTACTTAGGCAGCCACTTAGTAAAGATTTGACATACAAATTACAAAAACTTTACTAATAGACTAGTGACGTCTTAAGTAATCATCAAACGTCTCTAAGTTCGACAGTTAATACATAAAGAAAGTTCGTTCCCATTCTCATTAATTGGATGCTCACGCAATGATTGATCACAAACCATTTGTTGTTTTTTTTTTCATCTATCATCTACTGCGAGAAAACAAACATGTTTTTTTTTTTATTATTACAGATACTGGATGACGGGGACTTGTAAGCCTAACAAACAAGAACACAAGTCATCCGACCCCCTTGCGTTGGAACAATTCTTATCAGCATTCCTCTTGCTGATGGCGGGCATCCTGCTGGCGGCAATGCTGCTGGCGTTGGAGCATGTCTACTTCAAATACATGCGCGCACCCCTCGCCGAGTCACAAGCGGGCTCCTGTTGCGCGCTGGTGTCTTTATCTATGGGTATCATATTTATTAAAATTTGTTCTTTTGCAACTTATATCTACAGTGTAAGAGTGCGGGGTGCAGCTAGCAGTATTGACTAGTGCCGTGTCAGCTCTCGATACCTCATAGTCATATCTGCGCAGTTTTGCTACCTAATTCAATTTGACATTCTACAACTAGTTGAATTACCCAGCTACGGCAGCTACATATACTTTGTTTATTGAACTATGTTTAACACGTGCAATATGGGAAAATGAAGCGTTTCAATTTATTTATGGTAATGGCATAACAGAAGCCCGAAAGTCTGACAATCAGTCTTACCCTTATTGGGTAAGGTGGTGTTGGCGGTCAGATAGGCACTTGTTCCATGAAAAATACTGGTTGCTGCGGGAAGAAGCGGAACCACCCAACATGGTTGAGAAAAAGCTAGGTAGATGATGATGATAAATCGCTAAACAGATAAATAAAAGTGAAATATTATTGACAGGTCAATCCCTTTCGTTCCACGGCGCCGTCATAGAGGCGGCGCGGTATGGAGAACGGACTCATTGTCGCTCCGCAGTTTGTGCTGCTCAGGTATGTTTGCTAATCTTTTATTTTGAACGGCGCTTAATAAATAAAAACGACATGTTCCTTGTGATATTTTCGCAAAGTTACAGAAGTTCTATTTGATGTGTATTCAAATAAGTACCTACATAGGTAAAGATCATCTGCCTAGCCTTTTCCCAACTATTTTGGGGTTGGCTTTCAGTATAACCGGATGCAGTCGAATCTCAGCATTTTACATGGAGCGACTGCGTATCTGATATCCACAACCCACTTACTGTTGGGTAATACGATTTCCCTTCGTACGAGTGGTTGTGAGACTTTTAGGCGACTGACTGTGTAACTACGAGTATGTAACGACTGTCAAAGAATTACCTACTTGAAATGGCAGCCGGGGCCATCGATATAACGTGCATTCCGATGCTCGAAAGATACTCGGTATGTACTCACCCGTGGTTACCCATCCACGGACCACGGATATATTTAGATAAACTGATGGAATAAAAAACAAATTATCTGTTGTGGCTATGGCCCATGCATGTTACATACAATCCTCCTCATTTTAAACATACAATTATCAATTTTGTTTTACTGGCTTATGAACAGCTGGAACACTAGGAATAGAGTGACAGGGCCTATAGGTAAACTAACTGCTCCTTACTATCAGTGTACTATATAAACGTTATCGGAAGAGCGATATCATCATGTAGAATTGTAGATCATCATGTTTATGTAGTCATGAGCACCGCTATGTAGGACTGACGATTATTAAAGTGGTTTTCTACAGTTGTATTGATTGCTTTTTCTTGTTGTTACAAGCATACCTACATAGTATATAAATGATAGGGAATATGCCGATCTGTCACCCCGCTTTGTCCCCTTAGGGTGACGGATAGGAAAAAAAGTTTGATCTGTCCCCCTGTTTGCAATGAGGGGACAGTTCGAACTTTATTCACTCCTTAACGGTTTCATCTGTCCCCCTATTGGTGATACGGGGACAGATGAAACTTATTTATTCCTGTTTATCTCCCACAAAATTTAATGGAGCCCACATTATATTCCAAGTTCAAAGTTGCAATCGCTGTTTCACTATAAAATCGCTTTCGAATTTAGGTAGGTAAGTGTAAACATAATGGTGCTTGAGAAGTGGTAATGGACTAACTGTACTAACGGTGTTGGACATTTGTCTAGATTTGGCGCGCGCGGCACGAGCGCGACATCGCCGTGGCGCGCGCGCGGCAGCTGGCGGCAGCGCTGGCGGCGCACGGGCTGGCCGCGCCGCCGCGCCGCCTGGCGTCTGCGGGCGCGCTGCTGGCGGGCAGGCACGATGCCACGCACGTGCGCACGCTGCACCCGCCGGCTGACTTACTGCCCGATCTCGACAGGCCGCTCTCTTGCGGCGATTTACGCTCAAGGTGAATACCTTTACTCCACATGCAGATTATAACTTTAGATTGATTACTAAGAATGTTCAATCATCCGTCAACATTCAGAGAGGAAAACCATAGAAAAGATGGATGATTTGAGAGGACAACGAGTTACAAATGATTGCATGACGGATGATAGAGGCGAATGGAGGAATAAACCTGGTACGGTCAGCATCAGAAGTAACTGAACATTTCGGAATTTTAATTATTTTATGTACAGGACTCTAGCTATTATTTTTAATGTTTCAGAAGATAAAACAGCTTCGAAACTTTGAGTAATGTTAATATACTTCTGATGCTGACCGTTCATGTACCTACCTACCTAATATATGGGGCGAGCCCATTGCAATAAGCCTGGTACAAATTCAGACTCCGTGGCTGGTACTGACATATTCCTGATGGAAAAACCCAACAACACTTTGCGGGGCCTGGCCCCAGGACCACATGCTCAGCACTCGCTTTAAAGTGGAAATATTTGAGTAAATTTCGATTCAATCTTTTCAGAGAGCGGACGCGAGTAGAAATGGAAACAGTGCTGTGAGGCGTGTATAGCGCCACCCTATTTCAATTCCTGAAGGCTGTTCTTACACCAAGTTATACAAAACGAACTTAGTTATACCTAATGTTAAAATACGGACAGATAAAAAAACGTTGTAATTATTAAATAAACTATTACAATTATTAAAACAGAGAGCTGGGCGTAGATAGCGAAGCGTTGTTGTGGGACTCGCGCGCGGTGCAGGCTGGGCGCCGGGCGCGCGCCCCCGTGTTGTCTACTACAATAAAATATATTTTTTGGACAATATAAATTGTTTTAATTTGTATCATTCCACAATGTTTTTTTTCTTGGCCTGTCAAGTGTCCCACTGCTCGGTAAAGGCCTGCCCTTTCTCCTTCCAACCCTTTCTATCTTGTGCGATATGTGGTCACCCTGCAAACAAGATCAGATCGTCCACCACCTTCGCCGCAGTATACATCGACGGCGGTTTCTTCCGTCAGGCGTCCAGTGAGTCGAGAGCGCTACGTGGCGTGGCCAGCCCGCTCTCACTTTAGTTTGGCTATTTCTTCTTTGACTCTGCAACTTGAGTTATGGAACGCAGGGTGGAGTTTCTGCCCGTCGGGGCTGCGGGTTGTTCTTCACAAGAGAAACCGCGGCCTCGACATAAAAGGCTAAGAAAAAACATGGGTGGTTTTCAGTCAGTAGAAGTCTGACACTCCCTTTAGCTCTGCCCAAGAGCGGGAGTGGTTATTTGATGATTAAACAACCGCCCAAAAAAAAAAAAAAGTGTGGAGTTTCTTCACGGGCCTGTGGACGATGAGTGATGGGCTAGCTCACCGTCCGTCCGTCTTATGACGTGTGTTCGTGTTCCACGCAAACGTTAAAGATCGAGATGTCAGCAAAAGCTAGGGGTTCGCATGGGCCGACGCCTGCCGCGGCTGCGGGACTGTTCGAAATAGATACCGCGGCCCCGGAACTAAAAGAGCTAAAAAGAAACAATGGTGTGCTGTAGTCAGTACAAGTCTGACACTCCCTTCCGCTTCACCCAGAGAGGGAAAAGTCATTTAAAGAAATCTGATCGGCGAAAAAAAATAAAGGTGTGTAAATGTGTTCAGTACACTTCACGCCTAATATGCTGCAGTCTGCATTGCCTGCTGGCAAATCATGGTTTCGGATTTCTGTTGTAAAGTATGTGACCGGCTTTGCGCACCGTAGCTCGCGTAGGTTAGGAAGGGCAGGATGCACATCTGAATGAGTTTTCTTTTCAGTGTCATTGGAAGATTTCCCTTCATGTATTTTTTTTTATGGGACAAACCTTCCACACACTATTTACAAACCACTGTAACTTCTGTAAGCCAGAATCAACAGTGGCGACCGCAAGAAAAGTGCTGAGACAATGAAGCTTGACGAAGTCCCAGAGCAAATTTAACTGTCTTGGATCCCGCCACCTCAGATTTGATCTGAGCCCGCCACGAAAATAATAAGAAAAGAATAGTGAAGGATTATGAAAAAAAAAAACTTAATTTCCACTCCTTCATATGTTCATAAAGGACCCAGAAAGTCTTCCAAATATTTTAGACTCTTATTTCAACTTCCTTGTTTTGCCTATTTTAAATGACATTACCTAACCCAATAGTATGTATACTCATCGACATATTGCAACCTTTTATGCCCATCTACCCTTTTTTGTTGATCTGTGAAAAATTCCTAACGCATACCACACCGTCCGGGGAGACGGCGCGGTTATATGGGACTTGCACCCACTATAAACACCGTTGTAAGCCTACTGTCACCTTGTTGGATGGGCCACGAGAACTGCTACGCATGACGTTCGCGATGTCCGGGCTCATCTGGGGATACCTACTTCACTGCGACAAACGTATCATCGAATATCGTTTCTTCGAAAACCTTTCATCGATATCACTATACTGCGACGCTTTGTTAAATCGACGCCTTGTTACTGCGATGTTTCATTACATCGAAAAACTGTATTGCGAACAATTTTACTTAGAGAATATCATACTGCGAAGTGCGAAGCCTTGTTTAATCGAGGTGAGTCAGAGCTCACTGAATCAAATAAATAACTATTTTGCTGCAGTTGGAGCCGATCTGGCCAATGATATACTATATAGAACTAAAACAAATGAAGAGGACCTTAGCAAAAATTGAAAAGACTGGGGACAGAAATAACGTGTCCAATTATAGACCCATTTCCTTACTGCCTAGTTTGTCGAAAATCTTAGAAAAATTAATTAACTGTAGACTAAAGAAATACTTAGAGTCAAATGGATTTCTCTCGTGCAATCAATTTGGATTTAGGGAAGGCAAATCTACCAGTGATGCCCTGCATAAGTTAACTTCCTTTATTGTTGATGGCTTGGATGGTGGAGATAGAGTTTTGGGTATATTTTTAGATCTCGCCAAGGCTTTCGACACGGTCTCCGTTCCTATTCTCCTTGCTAAGCTCGAATACATGGGCATTCGAGGTATACCGCTGGATTTATTTAGGGATTACTTAAGTCACCGCAAACAGAGTGTAAAGATCAAGGATGAGTGTAGCCAAGAGGTCGATATGGTTTACGGAGTACCACAGGGGAGCGTTCTAGGCCCAACACTTTTTTTGGTCTATATCAATGATCTGTGTGAACTTTCTATGAACAAGGGCCAAATTGTGACATTTGCTGATGACACGGTTTTATTATTTAGAGCAAAAACATGGGTGGATATAAATAGCATAGCAAATCAAGGAATACGCTCAGTGGCAACATGGCTGGATAACAATTTGCTAACCTTGAATCCACAAAAAACCATGTACATCTCCTTCAGCACATAATTAAAACTCAGCCTCTATAGATTTAAAGGTACATAAATGTCAGAACGTACTAACATGTGACTGTTACGGTATTAATAATTCGGCCTCCACTAAATATCTCGGTATTATTGTTGATCAGTATCTAAACTTTAAAGAACAAGCAAGAAAACTAAGTGCCCGTATACGAAAATTGATATACATTTTTAAAATACTCAGAAGTGCTTGTACAATGCAATTACGTACTACTGTGTATTACTCACTTTGCCAATCTATTATAAGCTACTGTCTAACCATCTGGGGTGGTACATCAAAAACTACTTTGCTGGTAGTAGAAAGAGCTCAACGTGCGCTACTTAAGGTAATGTGTTTTAAAAACTTCAGGTATTCAACTGACCTATTATATAAGGAAACGAATGTACTTTCAGTACGGAAACTATTAATTCGGCTTTTAATTATTGCACAACACAAAATGAAACCTGACTCCGGGTTTAGGCGAAGGCTGGATGTAGTATATAATACACCCAAATGTAATACTAAGTTTGCTCAAAGTTTTCCAAATTACCTTGGCGCCAGCCTATATAATAAAATAAGCAAAAAAATAAAAATAAGGGATCTAAGCTGTCGCGAGTGTAAGAGGTCTATTGATGAATTTCTGAAAAAATTAGATTACTATGAAGTGGAAAATATATTGAGATGATATAATGTGACACACACACACATTTAAACACAAGCCCTCATATATACACATACACATACCCACACATGCACACTTATACACACACACACACACATATACAAACAGAATACACACGAACACACATACAAAAATACATGTTATACAAGAAAACCCAAAGTATGGCATATTAAATAGGGAAAAAGAAAAAAAGTACTATTTAAATTATTTTTATCTTGGTTTCGAATAATATAACTGTTTTTAGAATCAGTCTTTTTCTTTTTGTTGTTTTATATGAAATACTTAGCAAAAAGACAGTCAAATATTTGTAAACAAAACTTTACATCTAAAAATTTTGCATATACTATGTGAATTTACGCTACTACCTACAAGTTGAAAAAAACTCAAAGAACAACAATTTGAATGCTTGTTAAATTTACCCACAGCTTTGATTTGTAATTATCTAATTATTTTCTCTCAAATATGCTATTAGAATATTGGTAAAGTAGAACGAGGAAGCCTGTCCCACCGTAATACAGTTTATAACTAGTACGGGGGTCAGCGTGAATCGGTATGTAACAACCAGAATTTATTATTGTGTACTGAGTGATTGGGTATCTAATCTTTTTAGCACCATATTAAATAAGTACCTAGTGTTAATTTTTTGTAAGGTTGTTATTCTTTTGGCAAATAAAGATTATGATTATGAATTATTTTTGAATAGCACTTATACCACTCAATTCTTATTATACCACAATTTCGGGATATTACGCTCTCGTAGACTATGACTTATTTTACGTCTATATATCACGGGTTCCGCAGCAAGACTGACTCGATACCGCTGACCGTTGCGCCCGCGCTTAAAAATCCCCCACGCTACTCGGTGGTAGGATGCAACGGAGCGGCAAGCGAGTCAGTGTTGCCAGGATAAAATTCAAAAATAGGTATAATAACTAATTTATACATTTTGTAAGCCATGAACAGCAAAATATTCATAATGATTCCTAACAGCTCGGCCATCCTGCAGTTTTAGCGAGTCCCTTCGCTTTATGTTACTAATAAGTAATCATTTATCTAATCCATTCAATTCAATTAATTAAATAAATAAATTGATTTAGAAGAAAATAACTGAAGCTTAACCGATAAAATCACCTTGTACGACAGTAAACAATTGTAAATAATTTAGTCATTCATTATTTTGTCACACATAATATGTACTCGCAGGTACATTAACATAGGCAGTTTAATTATACAATTATTGAATGTTAAGTTTATATTAAAGCGAATACCTATCTTAGTCTAAACAGCTTAAACTTTCTTATCCAGGTATTTTAATCTAGGCAGGTATCTAAATCTAGGTCTCATAATCGAGGCATTTCAATAAAATATCTTAGCATTTTTTTTTGTTTCGTCCTACAATTACATTTACAAAATCAAAATCAAAAATCATTTATTCAAACTAGGCTGATAATCAGCACTTTTCGAACGTCAAAATTTACTTTGCTTTACTTCACTTATTTACAAGAGACAGTCCCCGAAAACACCCTTCGGCACTTCCTAGTGTTTTAGCTGAAAAGAAGAAGTGGTGGAAAAAATAATCCCAAGAAACACATCTGTTTGTTAGGTTAGAAGAACCAGACTTGATACAATAATTAGGTGCAAGTTAATGACTAATAGTATATTCTGGGTCGGGTGGGACTAATCATCTTCGGACAATACAACAACAAGTATAATTACCATCGAACTTCACTTACTTGTTGTTGTATTGTCCTCGATGATTAGGAAGACTAATGTAGATGTTTAAAGACTAGTTGTAAAATCAACAAACATTTATATAAAATCAATAATCATTTATATAAAAGCATTAAGCATTCATATAAAATCAATAAACATTTATATAAAAACATTAAACATTCATATAAAATAGGTAAACATTTATATAAAACCTATAAACATTTTTACAAAATCAATAAACATTTAATTAATAAACATCTGTATAAAGTCAATAAACATTCAGATGAATATAAAATAACTAATAAGTCATTTTTTGCAAAGTCATTAACTCAAATCAATAATTAAAAAGTATTTTAATAATACAAAATGTTAAAAGGTGACATCATAAATATCAGTAAACTAGAGAAAGAACATAATAACAAACATTGTCTTGTGTTCAACTCAGCGACCAACTATTCTTATCATTTAAGTAGTCGTGGCAAATATGAACTGAGAAGCAACCGTGAGCTGATAAATTGCACGAACCGCTCGCTTCTGCAGAACAAATATATGTATTTTGAATATCAGCGGCTTCGCCCCACAGCAGAATGCCGTAAGACATAACGCTGTGAAAATAACTAAAGTAAACTAACCGTGCTGTATCAACGTCAGTGAATTGTCTTACTTTACTGACGGCGTATGCGGCCGAACTTAGCCTTCCCACTAGGTTATATATCTAAACCCCATTGTAATTTTGAATGTACTGTTATGCCCAGAAATACAACTGAGTCAGTAGTTTCCAGCTCCTGATCAGCGAAGATAATATTGGGACCTAGAATTTTTGATCACCTTATTAGAAAGAGATGACATTCTCGTTCGAGGTAATCTCGCTCGGAACGCTTTTGAGTGGCACGTGCACAGTCCAGATAGTATATAACGTCCTTTCTCCCAAATTAAAAACCACACTCTTTACACCAGTACGGAAACTGCCTACAAACGCTCGAAACCGCACACTCACACAAACATGCGCATCGACAGGGCCAGCTAGCGATTGTGGCAGTGCTCTGTGCTCTCAGTTTTGCGTGCCGCGCCGAGACGAGTGGTTAGTTTACGTAAAAGTTTTTTTTGAAATATACTCCAATCTTTTTTAAAATGCCGGGAACGTATACGGAACTCGGCTTCATCAAAACCGGAGATATTGTATTTTAAACTTCCTACTAATTTTGAAATTTAAGAATGATTTTTGTTATCGAATTAAGAGTTCGTATGATGCTATTTTGGTGATATTGGGCGATCTAGATCTCGGTATCTATATGACCTAAGAATTCGGTATTTGGACACCATTAAACTTGGACTTATAATCTTTAAATCTGTAGAAGCGAAAACACGATTGGATGAAAAAACCTCGATAGAAAAAAAAATATTAAAACAACTCGTTTTGCACCTATTTAGAGTTGGATCTCTGAAACCTTAAGGAATTTAGTGACGATTTTTACATAATAGATAGGTAACTAAACTCTTTTGCAAAAAAAACGGGCACTTCATATTTTTTTCTCTACTTCAATGGGACGGGCAACTGGTGGAACTAATGGCGCTAGCACCGCATGAACCTAAGCTCTCTAGTGGTTGAATATCTGTCAATGTCATTTTATATTTCAAAATAGCTTGACCTCATTGGTCGGATTGGGACAAGCTATGGACACGCCATCTACAATCAGCTTTCACTTGCCAACCCCATGAAGAAGGACAAGTAAGAGGTTTTATTAATTTGACGATGTATTGGCATGTTATTTGAAGAATCCTGGCATGATTCTGTACGTTCCAAATTTAAATTTTGAAATTAACAAAAGGAAAATAATGATTATTGTAGATTATTGTAAAATTGCTTTACTAATGGCGCGAATTGCTGAAACGATTTTATTACTGATTACTAAAATTTTAAAACTTTTTGGTTATTTTCTGCAAATTAAACAATTTTATCTTTCTTTTTACATTAAATACCACTTTTTGACATGAGTGATAAAGCGATAAGGGCCGGTAAAATTATAGCCCTACTTGAAGAAGGTTGTTCGCAAACTTACGTGTCTCAGCGGCTAACTGTCCAGAGGACTTGGCAACGATATCAAGAGACCGGTTCGGTCAAAAGAAGACCCGGTTCGGGAAGAAAACGACGCACAGAACCAAGAGATGACCGCTTTTTGGTGAGTCAGGCCTTGCGGAATCATAAGGCGTCAAGTGTGGACCTGAAGAAGAGCCTTGAAGAAGTAAGAGGAGTAGAAGTTAGCTTGTGGACCGTCAGGAGGAGGCTTTTGGCTGACAATATCAGGAGTTACCGCCCGGCTCGGGGACCTAAATTACTCCGTGAGCACCGTGTTGCTCGACTTCAGTTTGCTCGAAACTGTGCTTCATGGACTCTGGAGGACTGGAATAAAGTATTGTTTTCTGATGAAGCTAGAATCTCTTTGTGTGGAGAGGACCGACGCCGGCGAGTGCTACGAAGACCACGGGAACGCTATGCGGAAGCAGGCGCGGATCCAGCCCTCAAAAAAGGTTATGGGCACAGTCACCCGAAAATTGGCCAAATGCGAGTTGGAGTATGAACTCGCTCATGATCGATATAGTGACACTATTAGGAACTACTTTTGAAAATCGATAGTTTTTTTAATTAAAACGTGCATGGGCGCCGACAGGTTTTTTTGGAAGAAAGAGGGCGAGGCGAGCATCTTTGATTGATTTGATTTTATAAGGTCTTTATTAATACATAATTTGATACAAACTGCTTACAAACGATCTTATTCTATTTGCTTACAAGTAAGGATTTATTTTGTTACATAGGCTAAACATATCACCTTTATAAACATCAAAACATGTTGTTATTATCTTATTATTTACGTTAACCTACCATAATGATTCACATCGATTAATTCCTAAGTATATGCAGGTCTTAGTAATGACCCACATAATATTCACAAAGAGATTACATACAAAATGTACGTTTTACCTTAAAAAAACTAAGTTAATAATGAGAAAATGAAGTAAGTAGCGGGTAGTTTTGTGCAAAGTTACGAATACGCGGCCGGCCAAGCGGCGTCGGCTAGTAAGCGAGCTATCGTCATGATACGTCACCGAGGAAATAGTGATGGGGGAGTCGATATCGATTGTATGATCGAGCGTAAGGCAATGTCGTCAGTCTACTGTTACCAATTGCTGATATTAGAATATTACTGTGTGATGTGTTTTTGTGTAGATAAAATTTACGCGAGATCTTTAGTATAAATTCTTTTAGAAAAGGATACTTTATGCGTTTATGTAGTGTTTTAAGGTTTGTGCGAAATGGTGTATTGTACGATAGTTTTAAGGCTTTGTTTTGTATTGTTTGAAGCTTGTTAAACTTAGTTTCAGCTACACTGGACCAGACAGGCGCGGCGTAGGTTAAGCAAGGTCTTACTAAAGTAGAATAGATTAGGAGTTTGGTTGTGGGACTGAGGATGGACTTGCGATTTAAGATAGGTTTTAATGAATTTAGGGCTTTCGCGCTTTTACTGATGGTTAGCTCGGTGTTTTTGTTCCAGTTAAGTGTCTTATCTAAAATTATGCCTAAATATTTTACTGATTGGCGCCACACAATTTGGAAGCCATCAATTTTAACGAGTCTAGTGGGTAGTGATCGTTTACCGGTAAATAGTATTCCTTCGGTTTTTTCAGAATTCAGCTTCAATTTCCAGATCTTAAAATATTCGCTGAGCAATTCCAGTGACAGTTGTAGGCGTCCCGCAATTATGTCGACATCTTTGTCTGTTGTGAATGTAGCTGTATCATCGGCATAGATAGCAAGGTGTGTGTGGGCTTGTTTGGGTATATCATTCAGGTACAGTATGAATAGGGGTGGACCCACGAGTGAACCCTGAGGAACACCGGCTGGAATGATTTTGGGAGCAGAATGGTCTTTACCAATATACACAGAGAAAGATCGTTCTCGCAAGTAACTTTGAATGAGTTTTACTAGCCAAATCGGTACATCCTGCTTTAATAGCTTGTGTAAAAGACCATCGTGCCACACAGAATCAAAGGCTTTTTCAATGTCTAGTAAAATCATGCCTGTTGATAGACTGCGGTTCAATCCATGAGCCACGTGTTCGGCAACTCTGGCTAACTGTTGTGTGGTCGAGTGGGAACTTCGAAACCCGAACTGTTCAGGGATCAGGATATGTGCAGTTGTTTTAGAGAGGCGGGATAGAATTACAGCTTCTAGTAGTTTCCCTATGCTTGGCAATAAGCTGATCGGTCGATAGCTCGATGGATTGGACTGCTTTTTCCCCGGTTTCTTAATGGCTATGATTTTGGCATGTTTTAATGACCTCGGGAAGTATGCAATGCGTAGGCATCCATTAAACAGCTTAGTCAAGAAAACAAAAGCTTTCTGAGGGAGGTTCTTCTGTAAAGCATTCCCTAAGCCATCAAAACCAGGTGCTTTATTCGATTTTAACTTTCTTACAATTTTTTGATCTCACTTGGCCTAACAAGTGTTGGATAGTCATCAATTTCATGCCGATTCAGTAACCTTATTGAGTCTTTCACTGCCTCTTCAATACTAGGGTCGCTGACCCAATTTGTGGTCAGGTTCATATTATCTAGGAAGGTATTGGCTAGCGTCTCACATTGTTCCAGGTCTGAGGAGGTAGTGGTGTTGGTTGACGTTGATAGAGGGGGTATTGAATTAGGTCGATAGTTATTTTGACTTAACTATTCTCCATAAGTCGGTAGCGGGGTTGGTAATTTTTGACAGTTTTTTGTTCCAGACATTGTCGTTAAGGGTTTGGATCTTAAACTTGATACTTTTTTGCATGTTGTTGACCTGGGAGAATAATTCACGGCGGTTATACGGATTGGATTCTTCTAAAGCTAGCCTGCGAAAGCGATTTTTAACTTTTATTTGTGACCTAATTCGTCGCGGGAGTTTATGACCACCACCACTGGATATTTTAGGAACGGCTTTATCTCTTGCACTTATAATTGACTGGGTCAAGTCTTCCACGGCAAGGTCAATAGCTTCGGGTGAGTTGAGCGTAGTTGGACTCAAAGTTATGGATGCATTTAAATATGACCTATAGCCTTTCCAGTCCGCTTTCCTGAAGTTAAAGAAGGTACGGAGGTGCCTGTCGACTTTACCATGTACGGTAAAGAAAACGGGTAGGTGATTAGAGGAGAGGCTGGTGATGACCTGAGGCTCCGAAAGGTGGTAAATCGAGTTAGCCAGGACAATGTCTGGAGTAGAAGGCTCATGAGTGCTGTGGTAGTGGACTAAGGTGGGACTAGATGGCGCATGGATTTCATATTCGTTGCTCATCATGTGGTCGAAAAGCACCTCGCCATGGATGTTAGAGCGAGAGCAGTACCAGTAGGGATGTTTGGTGTTTAGGTCACCCATGACAAGTGTTTTTGAATGAATATTTATGATTGCGTCTAGGTCTGTTGTTAATAATGAAAGATTAGGTGATTGGTAGGCTGAGATAAAGGCGATTTTGTGGTTTGATAGGGTCAATACTATTCCGACACATTCCATATTTTGGGTTGGAGGTATGTTCAGAGGGGTATGTGCTATGTCCGATTTAACTAGTATAGCAACTCCCTGACCGCATCCATTAGGTTTTTTATCGCGCCTATAACATGTGAAACCAGGAGTTTGTAATTGCATGTGGGAAGATATTCTGGTCTCCGAAATACACACATCAAAAGTGTCTAGGGATCAACATATATTTTTGCAATAACTTTTCTCCTGATTGATATTAATTAAAATTTTCTTTAAGGATTCATCAAATAAAGTGTTTTCGTTTGTCACAGTAACGATAAACCAAGTCACCTTTGCATGAATAAAGAAATTTGCCATTTTCCTAATAAAGGGATTTTTGACATTTGAACCACTAACATTAAAGTTCGAAAAAAAGACTGAAATAACAGTTTTCTTTAAAATTTTATTGGGTAACTTAAACAATTAATAATCCGTGTTTCTACCGCGAACACTAACAACACAAGAACATCGGTTTGGCATACTCAAAATGAGTTCATCCAAATCACGCTGTGGAATGGCCGCCCATGTTCGTTGCAACAACAAAAAAAGGTCTTCTTGCGACTGGATACCCTCCATATTCGGCAGAGCTCTTCTCTGTGGCATATCCCATGCATGCTCAATCGGGTTCAAGTCTGGCGACTGAGCAGGCCAGGGCAGGACATTGATGTTAGCTTGTTAGCTCCAACAATAACCGCCATGATGTTAGCTGTGAGGCTTCATCACTCTTCAGGGAACTTAATTAGCGACCAAGCAGTCAGAAACCGCTTGCATGAAGTGAACCTTCATTCCCGAAGACCGCTACGGGTACCACCTATAGCAATGCACAATCGTAGGATTCGATATCAATGGGCTCTTGAACACAGAAATTGGGCAGAACAACAATGGCGTTTCGTGTGATTTTCTGATGAGTCTCGTTTTGGTATGAGACCGGATACAAGACGTATACGACACTGGAGAACCCCTGGACGCCAACAGCGATTAAAATCCTGCCAGGAAGTCCATCCTTATAGTGGTGGAACCATCATGGTATGGGCGGGTATTTGGATCGGCGGAAGAACTGAGTTGATTTGGATCAGAGGCAACCTCAACGCTCAAATTTATGCTGAGACGATTGTATCAGACGTCATCGTTCCTCTACAAGTGCAAATCGGTCCCTTATTTCAGTTAATGCATGATAATGCACGACCGCACACCGCAAGAGTTGTAAGACAGACTCTCGCCGCAGCTAACATCAATGTTCTGCCCTGGCCTGCTCAGTCGCCAGACTTGAACCCGATTGAGCATGCATGGGATATGCTACAGAGAAGAGCTCTGCCGAATATGGAGGGTATCCAGTCGCAAGAAGACCTTTTTTTGTTGTTGCAACGAACATGGGCGGCCATTCCACAGCGTGATTTGGATGAACTCATTTTGAGTATGCCAAACCGATGTTCTTGTGTTGTTAGTGTTCGCGTAGAAACACGGATTATTAATTGTTTAAGTTACCCAATAAAATTTTAAAGAAAACTGTTAGTTCAGTCTTTTTTTCGAACTTTAATGTTAGTGGTTCAAATGTCAAAAATCCCTTTAATAGGAAAATGGCAAATTTCTTTATTAATGCAAAGGTGACTTGGTTTATCGTTACTGTGACAAACGAAAACACTTTATTTGATGAATCCTTAAAGAAAATTTTAATTAATATCAATCAGGAGAAAAGTTATTGCAAAAATATATGTTGATCCCTAGACACTTTTGATGTGTGTAGCAACAATATCAATAGATAGCTCACTTACCAGGTCCAACAGTTCTGTCACTTTTGAGCGGATGCCGTCGGCATTCCAGTATAGAATACGTACATTTTGAGTTTTAGACATATTGACCAAGATGGGTTAAAATAAGAATGACTTTGTCCATCATATTGTTACAGCCTATAAATTGGCTTTTGATTGTTTTTATCGTCATTAATATGGAAAGCATGTCAGCTGTCGCCTGATCATGGGCAGTATCTTGAACAGTAGGATTTTGAGTATTAGCAGCAGCAACGAGGTTCCAGGGTCGCTCATCAACTACGTTCGTCTTCAGTAGTGGCTTCGTAGTCCTAGCAGCTTTGAGTTGGTCCTGACGTTCCCGCAGTATTTTCAAGTAATTTTCGCGCTCCTTGCATTGTCGAAAGTTTGCAGGGTGATTTCCACCACAGTTGCAGCATTTGGCTGGTTGGTCTCTGGTCTTTTTCGGCCTGATTTGTCGAAATTTGACGAAATCAGCACCGGGTGGCAACTGGACCAAAAAAGGAGGACAATAGAAAGACTTTTCAGCTGGGACTTTCATTTTACGTACGATCACGTTTTCAAACCCAAGTGAGGCAATTTCTGCTGGAAGGGTATCTTCGACATAGTCAGGAAGGCCGAAAATTACCGCTTTGTACATCTTCTCATCCTTTCGCGAGTATGTGTGAAAAGCAATGTCTTTGGCACGTAGACCTTCTTTGATGGCTTGGTGGCTTTCAGACGTGTGGCAGATAACAGCCACTCGATTATTTCGTCTGTACTGCAAGTGAAAGTTTTTTGAGTACGACGCCATTGTAGTCCTGATGTACTCATGAGTCCAAGTGGGTAGTATTTCCAAGACGATCGGAGGAATGCGGCTGGCCTTTTTGGTGACAGCATCACGAAATCTGTTGCTAGAATCAGCGGCAGATGGTTGGTTGCCTGGTAGTGGGCCGAATCTGTTTGAGGTCTTGATTGGCTCAGGTGGACGTTGTTCGGCTTGACGCGCAGCTCTTTTAGGAATTTTCCACTCGTTGGGGTTAATGGGGCCTTCCAGAGGGCGTTTGCCAACGGAATTGGAGCGCGTCAGAAAACGATCCATATCGATATCTTTTTATCGAGCGTGTTCCCATCACTAGTAGCGATGCGGAGTAACTGGGAGGGGGTTTTAGATAGGTAAGACGTGCAACTAACACGAGCGCGCGCGCCGAACTCTTTAGTTTCCCGAAAAGAGCTCTGAGTCTTAAGAATTTGTGTGTCGTAAATAAGGCAGGTTTTAAAAAAGCGTAGTGAGCTCCTAAAAGTCAGTACCCAGTTATAATTTACGAGGTTTTCTTACTGCCTGCAAATGTGTCTTGTAAGGAGTTACTAAACAGTCAATAGCACAAAAAAATGCGAGAGCGAGCGGAGCGAGCTCGAAAATTTTTCACGTCCTCGGAAAAATTAGATTCTTTTCACTAATACGGGATTGAGAATAGAAGGTAAAATGAATCACATTTTCATGCAAATAATTTATTGAATGACAGATAGTATATGTCACATTTGACAATACGTCCATAGATATAACATTCCTCCCCATTTATGGTTGATTCAGATCTCCTCAATCAAACGCCGTGGAGGTCGCACCTCACGCTGGCTGCGCCGAAGAGGTGCTGCAACCGTTGCAGTCGGTGTTTCAAACGCTGGGGATGAGGATGATGATGTAGATGCAGAAGGTTCTGGTGTGGATGGAATGTGAGAGGAGGGTGTAGATGGAGAAGGAATTGACATAGGTGGTGGTGCCAAGCATGTGGATGGTGAAGACGTAGAAGCTGTCGCAACACTTTCAGGTGACGCGGCTGCAGGAGCAAGTCGGGGCCTCATGTGATCTGCATGTTTCCTTTGCTCTACCCCATTAGATGTTGTGACCACGTAAGAGTATCGGTGTTTACGGGTCGCTACTGTAGCAGGTTGCCACTTTTTTTCCTGTTTAGTTTTTATGTACACGTTATCGCCTGTCTGGTATGTAGGAGTAGATGACACGATGTCCGCCTTCACATGTTGGTACTGCAAATTTCTTCTCTTATTCGGTCGGATATTTGATAGAACACAGTTCAACTGCCTGCCGAACATCATTTGTGCTGGTGATTTGCCGGTAGTGGTATGCGGAGTGTTCCGGTAAGTGAATAAAAACTCCAACAATCGACGCTTAAGTGGGCTTCCGTCACTGGAGGTCATTCTGTTCTTAAAAGTTCTCACAAACATGACATGGTGACATGTAGAATGCCCTGATTTTTACAGTAGTCCTTGAATTCCTGTGATGTTAGTTGAGGGCCATTGTCAGATACAATCATTTGTGGGAGTCCAAAGGTGCTGAAAATCTCATCCAGAACAGTGCATAGACTTTTTGAAGTTATGTTTTTCATTGGTCTTAGTTCACACCATTTCGATAACGCATCACACAAAACGAGCCAGTAGCTGCCTTCGAATGGACCTGCAAAGTCTATGTGGACTCTTTCCCAGGGAATAGACCAGGAGAATACCGGTAGTTCGGGATTAGACGGTCTGTTTTCTTGACACCTGGTGCATCTCTTGATAAAATTCTCGATGTCCTCGTCAAGTGATGGCCACCACACATAGAAACGTGAGAGTGCTTTCATGGCCGATATCCCTGGGTGCCCTCGGTGCAAATAGCCTAAGACTGTCTTTCTTAGAACCTCAGGTATGACCATCCTTCCTTGCCACAGTACAATTTTACCTTCTACAGACAGTTCGAAACGTTTCCGATAGTATTGTTTCATCTCTTGCCTGTAATCCAGGTCTCTCCACCCGGTCTTTAGGTACTGGCACACGAGTGACAAATTTGGGTCTCTATATGTTTCCAGACTCAATATTTTTTCTGTTAAATGTAGGTCAACAATTTTGTTTTCTTGGAGACGTGACACTACTCTATGTACAATGTTTTCCACGTGTGAGGGTTTTGTTTTGGAATTTGGTAATCTGGACAGGCAATCGGCCAGAATATTGTTTTGTTTTCGCCCTTCTGGCAACAAATTTCATACTGGTAGCTTCCAATCAAAAGAGCCCATCTCACAAGTCTATTATTTACAAGCTTCGGCAGGTTACGTTGAGGTCCCAGAATGTGCATCAGAGGCTTGTGGTCAGTTACCAAGGTAAATTTCGTTCCTCTTAGATATTGGTCAAATTTCTGTATTCCAAATAATATGGCTAGTGCTTCACGGTCAATAACAGAATATTTGCTCTCAGCTAGTCGAAGTTTTCTTGACGCAAATGCTATCGGTTGTTCGACATCTTTGTGTTTGTGGTATAGTACTGCCCCAACTCCTTTTTCTGATGCATCACACGCTAGGAAAAGGGGACGTCTTTCATCGAACGCTAGCAATGAATTTGAGTTAGCTATGTTACTTTTAGCATTCTCGAAAATTTGTTCTTTGTGTTCGGACCATCGCCATTTTTTTTTCCGCTTGTTAGCTCGTACAGGTCTGCACATGATCCATGAAGATGTGGAATGAATCTTTCATAAAAATTTATAAGGCCCAGGAAAGAGCGTAATTCCTTTGCGTTTGTGGGTTGTGATGCGTTGGTTATAGCGCTAATCTTCGCTTTTGTTGGCCGTATTCCGTTTTGATCGATTATGTGACCCAGATACTCAATCTCTTTACTTTAGAAAGTACATTTTTTTAAATTAACTTTTAAACCAGTCTGTTTTAGCCGGCTTAATACTGTGCAAAGTGTTCGTAAGTGTCCATTCATGCTTTCTCCTGTCAATGCAATATCATCAAAATACACTGCTACATTTGGTATGTCTCCAAGTAGTTGATCGAGAAAATTTTGAAAAATTGATGGTGCTGTAGAAATACCGAAAGGCATCCTGTTGTACTGGTAGTATCCTCTGTGTGTGGATATTGTTAAATACTTTTTTGAGTCTGGAGCTATTTCAAATTGTAAATACGCGTCTTTGAGATCAATTTTGGAGTAGACTATGCCGTTTGCTAGTTTCTGTCGTAATTGATCAAACACAGGCACTGGATGTAAATGTTTTGTTAAAACAGGATTAAGTGTAGTGCTGTAGTCTCCGCAAATTCTGACGTCACCAGTTGGTTTCAAGACATTTACAGTAGGTGTGGCCCACTCCAAAGGAGTAAGATTTGGATCTATTTTGTTAATGATACCTGTATCGACAAGGCGATCCAACTCCCGTTCGACGTTTTTCTTCATGCTGAATTTGATTGGACGTGCAGGTAGGTGTACTGGTTCTGCGCCGGTTTTTACATGTATGTTAACTTGGTAGTTATTGACTTTACCTAGTTTGCCGTCAAAAAGTTCGTTGTATTGCTTGAGTATATGTTTTAATGTCGTTGGAGTAACAGGCTTCTCTTGGACTGAATAAACAGGTTTTGGAAATTCCATTCCAAACTTCTCGCTCCATCTCAATCCAAAAAGCAATGGGTTTGCGTTTTTCATTACTACGACAGGCAAGGTTTCGTATCGTCCGTTCACTTCTACATTTACGTTTGCGGTTCCTTTGGTTTTCAGCTTGGTATTTCCATATGCTTTTAGTTTGGGCCCCTTTGTTAACGTTGGTGATCCAACCTGTTTCCAAACTTCGGAACTAATGATAGAGTAGGTAGAGCCAGGGTCCCAGTCCATTGTGCAGTGAACTCCATTTATGAGAATGTCGATTTGTTTGCAATCCTTAACTCGAGTGCTCGTGACGTTGTGGGCAAACTCGTCGTCATCTTCACTATTTTCCGTCGAAACGTCTGTAGAGCTTGACGTGGGGGCTTGTTTATCGCTTATCCGTTGTAGTCTACGTTTGGAAATGTTTTTTCCCTTGGCTGGCGATATGTAAGCACGACCAGTTTTGATGCAGCAGTTCTCAAAGTGCCCCTTAAAATTGCACTCGTCGCATGTGTGGTTTTTTGCTGCGCATTTTGAGAGGTCATGTTTCTCGAATTTCCCACATCTAAGGCATTGATCAGTAAAGTGCAACTTGCGTTGTCTATTGTAATGAGATTGCGGTGTTGTTGTTTTTTGAGTACGGTTCCTTTTGACTCTGTTTACACTTGTAGCTGTGCCTGGTGCATGTTCTGCCTGTTCTCGTGATTGTGCAATTGAAAAAAATTCTCTAAAAGTAACCTCCCTTCCTGACTCCTGCAAATCAGGCCACTTTTGCTTGAGGTCTGTCTCTAAATCTGTATGATTCAAGCCTGTAGCAAAACGATCGCGTAGCTGTCTTTCCAACATCTCATCTTTGTAGCCGCAATCCCGGCTTAGACTTTTGAGTCTGTTAGCGTACTGTTCCATAGATTCTGAAGACTCTCTAGTGCAGTTCCAGAACTCTGTCAATGCGCGGTACCTGGTTTTCTTTACTCTAAACAAGTCAAGAAGTTTGAGGCAAATGTCGTCATAAGTACTCGAGTTAAAATTCGGTGTGAGCGCTATTTTTAACTCACGGAAAATCTCTGGTGTTAAAGTATTCAACAAGATGTCCTTTCGTAGGTCTGGCTCCGTAACGTTTATGATTTGACATTTGTTTGAAAAAAAATCTTCAATCCTGCAGCTGTCGGAGTTGTATTTGTCCATGTTAAAATTTTTAATCACCATCATCTTGTCAGACGATGTGGCCGACGATGATGAAACGCTCGTCGAGCTTTTTGTTTTTGTATCTTCTTTGTTGTTCATTGTCTGTACCAACAATGTAAGTATTTGTGTCACCTGTTCTTGCTGCGCCTGTTGAGCTCGCAAGAACAGCTCAAATTGTTCTTTGTCCATTGTTTAGTATTTTAAATCCTCGTCGCCAATAAAATGAATCACATTTTCATGCAAATAATTTATTGAATGACAGATAGTATATGTCACATTTGACAATACGTCCATAGATATAACAGAAGGCACTGGGAATTTTTGTAGACACGAGACATTGCACGAGACGGATGTAGGTTCGCGAGCGCAGCGAGCGAGATTTTTTTTTGCGTTCTGCCTCGGATAGGTTTTGATCACTTCGATTTCGGGCGAAGGTGTGGAGGTTTCCTGAGATGAGTTAGAATTTCAAATGTCAAGATTAAGACAACACAAGAGCGAGTGGAGCAAGCCGGCCCTCGAATGGATTAGGTTCTAAGGCGCAAGCCTATGAAACCGCTTTTGATAATAACAGATGCAGAAGCGAGAGAGGAGAGCTTCAAAATTTAAGCATCCCGCCTCCAACCCATATATTGGGTTCTTTTTGTTTATATATACAGAGATGACAACAAAACTAAACGTCAACATTTACTTATAAAGGGCAAAATGCAATAGCGACTGAAGCGAGCTTAAATTATTTGGTTTCTGCCTTGGAATGGTTAGTCTCTGTTGTGCAGAAAGTTAATAATTTATCAAATTTAATAAAAGTAATTTTATGAAGATCTGGGGGGTCATGACCCCCACGTTAAAATGTACGAGTCAATTAGGGTTGTGGGCATGCCCATAGTGCCCACAACGGTGGATCCGCGCAAGTGTGTTTCGAAGAAATCACTCCTTATGGCGGAGGCTCCGTTATTTTTTGGGCAGCAATTAATTCGACGGGGCGTACGGAGTTAGTTCTCATAGAAAATGGAACATTAAATGCACACCGGTACATAATGGAAGTCCTAATTCCATATGCACAACCCGCATTGACTGCACTTGGGGAAGATTCCATTTTTATGGACGACAATGCTCGCCCGCACCGTTCTGGCGACGTGGAAGCGCACATGCAAGAAGTTGGGATCCGTCGTTTAGATTGGCCAGCTCGAAGTCCTGACCTCAATCCAATTGAGCATGTCTGGGATGTTCTAAAGAGACGGGTAAGATCAGTGCAACATGCTCCACAAAACATCAGGGAGCTAAAAAGAGTCATTGCAGAAGAGTGGGAACGTATTCCTCAAAACGTCATTAAAAACATCGTGGAAAGCATGCCCAGAAGGATTCAAGCTGTGATTTTGGCAAGAGGAGGTCACACTCGTTATTAGGATTACATTTGTAACTTTATTTAATTAAACAAAGTAAAAAAATCTTCTTGTCTTTATTGCCGACCACTTCTTATTGTTTGGCCTTGTACATCGGTTTTAAAGAATTCATAGATTTTTTTTTTAAATTGCCACAGTTCACTTCACGCGTATTAATTTACACGATTATAAGTATACAGACTACGTCAAGCAATTAAATTTCATTGAATTAACTCAAATCGACCTTAGAACGTAAATTTCCTAAGGTGCCCGTTTTTTTTGCAAAGGAGTGTATATTATCTCAAATCGTGCAGAATTTTTTTTTTAATTTTCTACGTGGTTTTCTCGTAATTAGCATTCCTGTGATTGGCGCTTACGTTATTTTATTCTAAGCGAGCGCACATTCTTTCTGTCTCGCGTTTGGAACGCGGTAGTAATAGCGGCAATAGCGCTATCCTTTTCAATTTGTTCAATTCAGTGACATTCAGTCTGCTGCGGCATCTGTTGCGAGACGAACCTATGTTTGGCGACATTACAGACAGCGGACTATTTTCTACGCAATTATTTTGAATTATTTTGTTTAGTGGTAGGCAACATATTCTTTGTTTTTTAATTTTAATGTAGCCTATAACACTCGCGCCATCAAGAAAAGAAACCCGCTCAGAAGCTTACAAAACGTTCATACAAATCAAACGCCGAACATAGTAAGAGCATTTTAGTAATAACAATAAGTACTAAATAAATACATGTTATTATTAATTATTATTCTTATTTTTTTTACTTACTCGAATCAGCTGATAAGTAGTTTACTCAAACAAAATCGCTATCACCTCGCGTAGGTACCCGCCGGGTGACCGCGAGCAATACTGTGCGAGCGAGATAGAGAGTGAGATGGCGCGGCGTGGGGAAGTGGGGGTGAAATAAGAATTTGAGCTGAGGTACCGTAGGCTCATAAGGGCGTTCAGTTTCTGTAAAAAAAAAATGAAATTGAAATATCTCGAAAACGGAGCGTCCTAGACAAAAAAGGACCAAAATTTTGACCCCCCCTCTGCCACCCCCGTGATATTTAAGTGAGAATCACATAACACTAAAACAAAATTTCAAAAACATTAATAACAATTTATTAGCCTAAAACTTTGTAGTATGATATGAAGGAAAGTTCATTGATAATAATAATTTAAAACAATATAATAATACACACATCAACACGGTCTAGGGATATTTCATACTCAATTAAATAACTCGAAAAGTACTGGCCGCATTGGAATCTTTAATACACCGATTTGTTTGTAATTTATCTCAGACTAATTCCAAATTCAAATTTTTGAAAATTCTTTTGTTTCGGTGGCATAAAAATGTCTTGATGTATATGAGAGGGAATTTTCATTTGTGCAAAATTTAAAAAACAATACGATTTAAGTACGTTTAGTTACAGTTTTTTTTTCATTTTTAAACAAAAGATAAAGTTAAAATTGAGGTATTGTAGCCATGCAACGCCGACATTTGACGAGGGCGGAGATGTTACGAGCTGTGGGAATGCTGGAAGCTGGATCTGTTCAGCGTAATGTTGCTGAGGCCATAGGGACCCATCAAAATGTAATTTCAAGATTGTGGACACGCTATCGTGCCACAGGTGAAGTAGCGGAGAGGCACCGGGGGCCAAGTCGCATCACTACCCCCAGACAAGACCGATTTTTGCAAATTACTGCGTGAGCTCAACCAAATGCAACGGCGACTCAATTGGTCCAAAGGCTGCGAGTGGAACACCAAGTGCTTGTGAGTGACCAAACTGTAAGAAGGCGACTGCATGAAAGCAATCTACGCTCTCGTAGACCACTCCGGCACAATATAAATATGGACAGTACGGAAACTGCCTACAAACGCTCGAAACCGCACACTCACACAAAAATGCGCATCGACAGGGCCAGCTAGCGATTGTGGCAGTGCTCTCAGTAAGTTGTGCGTGCCGCGCCGAGACGAGTGGTTAGTTTACGTAAAAGTTTTTTTTTTAATTAATATCCTCCAATCTTTTTTAAATGCCGGGAACGTATACGGGTGTTTGAACTCGGCTTCATCAAAACCGGAGATAATGTATTTTAAACTTCCTACTAATTTTGAAAGATAAGAATGATTTTTGTTAGCGAATTAGGGGCGTTCAAAGTTTCTGTAAAAAAAAAATTGAAATTGAAATATCTCGAAAACGGAGCGTCCTAGACAAAAAAGGGCCAAAATTTTGACCCCCCACTGCCACCCCCGTGATATTTGAGTGAGAATCACATTACACCAAAAAAAAATTTATTTGTTTACACTGGTCCAACTTTACTTAATAATAACATTTTATTAGTCTAAAACTGTGTAGTATGATATGAAGGAAAGTTCATTGATAATAATAATTTAAAACAATATAATAATTTATTCGTTCTTAATATTAATAACTAGCTTTTGCCAGCGGCTTCGCCCGCGTGAAAATGACGATTTTCCATACAAACTTTCATCCCCTATTTAACTCCCTTAGGGGTTGAATTTCGAAAAATCCTTTCTTATTCCTTGTCTACATTATAAAGAGAACCTCTGTGCAAAATTTCAGCTTTCTAGGTCCAACGGTTTGGGCTGGGCGTTGATGAGTCAGTCAGTCAGTCAGTCAGTCAGGACTTCTCTTTTTATTTATAGATATAGATATGTTAATTATTTATAGCAGAATTGCACATCACTAGTTGTAGTAAGCTAGTTATTTCAATTCGATTCATTGATCACAACAGTATAAAATATTTAAGAAAAAAAAACAATATTGACTGGCCTGTTGGTCTAGTGGTTAGTGACCCTAACTGCTATGCCGGAGGTCGTGGGTTCGATTCCCACCCAGGACAAATGTTTGTGTGATGAGCACGATCATTTGTTCTGTGTCTGGGTGTAATTTATCTATTATGTATGTATTTAGAAATATATAAGTACTAGTATTTGCGTGGCTGCGCGAGCTGCGCGCAGCTCGCGGGGCGTGAAGAGGGGGAGGGGGGAGCTTTGAAAAATTATTTCGCCTAACACATTGCCCCTTTCAATGAATCTGAAAAAAACATGTTCCAAGTCTCTTAAATTCCGAGATCCGCCTAAAGGGGGGAGAAAGGGGGCAAATGGGGCAACTTTGAAAAAGGAAGGAGGGGAAAAGGGGGCAAAAAGGGGAGGTAACACCTACCTACTACCTACCTACACCTACCTACACCTACCTACACCTACCTACACCTACCTACACCTACCTACACCTACCTACACCTACCTACACCTACCTACACCTACCTACACCTACCTACACCTACCTACACCTACCTACACCTACCTACACCTACCTACACCTACCTACACCTACCTACACCTACCTACACCTACCTACACCTACCTACACCTACCTACACCTACCTACACCTACCTACACCTACCTACACCTACCTACACCTACCTACACCTACCTACACCTACCTACACCTACCTACACCTACCTACACCTACCTACACCTACCTACACCTACCTACACCTACCTACACCTACCTACACCTACCTACACCTACCTACACCTACCTACACCTACCTACACCTACCTACACCTACCTACACCTACCTACACCTACCTACACCTACCTACACCTACCTACACCTACCTACACCTACCTACACCTACCTACACCTACCTACACCTACCTACACCTACCTACACCTACCTACACCTACCTACACCTACCTACACCTACCTACACCTACCTACACCTACCTACACCTACCTACACCTACCTACACCTACCTACACCTACCTACACCTACCTACACCTACCTACACCTACCTACACCTACCTACACCTACCTACACCTACCTACACCTACCTACACCTACCTACACCTACCTACACCTACCTACACCTACCTACACCTACCTACACCTACCTACACCTACCTACACCTACCTACACCTACCTACACCTACCTACACCTACCTACACCTACCTACACCTACCTACACCTACCTACACCTACCTACACCTACCTACACCTACCTACACCTACCTACACCTACCTACACCTACCTACACCTACCTACACCTACCTACACCTACCTACACCTACCTACACCTACCTACACCTACCTACACCTACCTACACCTACCTACACCTACCTACACCTACCTACACCTACCTACACCTACCTACACCTACCTACACCTACCTACACCTACCTACACCTACCTACACCTACCTACACCTACCTACACCTACCTACACCTACCTACACCTACCTACACCTACCTACACCTACCTACACCTACCTACACCTACCTACACCTACCTACACCTACCTACACCTACCTACACCTACCTACACCTACCTACACCTACCTACACCTACCTACACCTACCTACACCTACCTACACCTACCTACACCTACCTACACCTACCTACACCTACCTACACCTACCTACACCTACCTACACCTACCTACACCTACCTACACCTACCTACACCTACCTACACCTACCTACACCTACCTACACCTACCTACACCTACCTACACCTACCTACACCTACCTACACCTACCTACACCTACCTACACCTACCTACACCTACCTACACCTACCTACACCTACCTACACCTACCTACACCTACCTACACCTACCTACACCTACCTACACCTACCTACACCTACCTACACCTACCTACACCTACCTACACCTACCTACACCTACCTACACCTACCTACACCTACCTACACCTACCTACACCTACCTACACCTACCTACACCTACCTACACCTACCTACACCTACCTACACCTACCTACACCTACCTACACCTACCTACACCTACCTACACCTACTGTAGCGTGAAAACTTCAAAGAAACACTTTTCCGCTATTTAAAATGTATAATTAGTTATCATGAAATCATGAATACAAAAAAATACAAAATTTTGAGAGTATAAAAAGTACGCAAGATAAAAAGCACGTAACTTACGACTAGGGAATTTAATTTGGTTAGGAATAAATCTTTAGCGATTTAAAATCAATAATTTAGAATACGGAGTCAAATGGGAAAAAATGATGTTAGCTCCTGCGTATTTGCTCTAATATAAGACGGCGGCAGACAATGCGCATAAATAAAGGAAAAAAAGGCCTAGATTGATCAATCAGGTAACATAAGTAAATGGTGCAAACTTATACGTAACAACGAACGCAGACGCTAGTATTTAAAATAGGTAAACTATGAGTAACAGAAAATATAGAAAAGAGTATTAATGTTTTAAAAAAAAATAAGGTTTTAGCTGGTAAGGCTCTTCCGCTCCCGCTGCGTTGCGATGCTCAGCGCGGTTTGCGTAGAGATGCTCAGTGCGATGCAGCGATGGCACCTCTCGAAAGTCACCTGGTGGTGAACTTAGATGCGTTTCGGGATCTTCTTCAAGCGCGTCTGCACGCTCGTTAACAACGGCGGCGGCGCGGGCGTGGCTTTCAAAAACCCCGGCCGGTGGGTCGGGCCGAAAATCGGCCTTCACTGTTATAGAACCTATTAAAGGAACAGCATGAGCAATAGGTGATGAGAATAAAGAACAACATACCGTTAAAATAACTGCAGAAAAAAAACTGGTCAAAGTAGATAAAGTAGGACTTCTTCACCACTTCATATACCAATTTATACAACACGCCTCCCTTGGGGCTGATAAATCTATATTCGACACTTTTTATCAAAGCGAAACGTGATAAAATAAAAATTATTTTAAGGGAACTTCAACCCGCTCGTAAGTCACGTACTTTAATGACAAGTTTCCATCGCTCATTTTTTTTCTTCATCATATGACGGCTCTAAATTTAAAGTATATTAGGAGAAAAAGAAAAATGTCGTTTTATAGTCGAAGGTTCAAAATGCGCGAGGTTGTAATAGCTCTGCCAACCAAAAAAAGCCGACATCATATGATGATGTAGCATTAGACATGCTACACTACCTACACCTACCTACACCTACCTACACCTACCTACACCTACCTACACCTACCTACACCTACCTACACCTACCTACACCTACCTACACCTACCTACACCTACCTACACCTACCTACACCTACCTACACCTACCTACACCTACCTACACCTACCTACACCTACCTACACCTACCTACACCTACCTACACCTACCTACACCTACCTACACCTACCTACACCTACCTACACCTACCTACACCTACCTACACCTACCTACACCTACCTACACCTACCTACACCTACCTACACCTACCTACACCTACCTACACCTACCTACACCTACCTACACCTACCTACACCTACCTACACCTACCTACACCTACCTACACCTACCTACACCTACCTACACCTACCTACACCTACCTACACCTACCTACACCTACCTACACCTACCTACACCTACCTACACCTACCTACACCTACCTACACCTACCTACACCTACCTACACCTACCTACACCTACCTACACCTACCTACACCTACCTACACCTACCTACACCTACCTACACCTACCTACACCTACCTACACCTACCTACACCTACCTACACCTACCTACACCTACCTACACCTACCTACACCTACCTACACCTACCTACACCTACCTACACCTACCTACACCTACCTACACCTACCTACACCTACCTACACCTACCTACACCTACCTACACCTACCTACACCTACCTACACCTACCTACACCTACCTACACCTACCTACACCTACCTACACCTACCTACACCTACCTACACCTACCTACACCTACCTACACCTACCTACACCTACCTACACCTACCTACACCTACCTACACCTACCTACACCTACCTACACCTACCTACACCTACCTACACCTACCTACACCTACCTACACCTACCTACACCTACCTACACCTACCTACACCTACCTACACCTACCTACACCTACCTACACCTACCTACACCTACCTACACCTACCTACACCTACCTACACCTACCTACACCTACCTACACCTACCTACACCTACCTACACCTACCTACACCTACCTACACCTACCTACACCTACCTACACCTACCTACACCTACCTACACCTACCTACACCTACCTACACCTACCTACACCTACCTACACCTACCTACACCTACCTACACCTACCTACACCTACCTACACCTACCTACACCTACCTACACCTACCTACACCTACCTACACCTACCTACACCTACCTACACCTACCTACACCTACCTACACCTACCTACTCCTACCTACACCTACCTACACCTACCTACACCTACCTACACCTACCTACACCTACCTACACCTACCTACACCTACCTACACCTACCTACACCTACCTATACCTACCTACACCTACCTACACCTACCTACACCTACCTACACCTACCTACACCTACCTACACCTACCTACACCTACCTACACCTACCTACACCTACCTACACCTACCTACACCTACCTACACCTACCTACACCTACCTACACCTACCTACACCTACCTACACCTACCTACACCTACCTACACCTACCTACACCTACCTACACCTACCTACACCTACCTACACCTACCTACACCTACCTACACCTACCTACACCTACCTACACCTACCTACACCTACCTACACCTACCTACACCTACCTACACCTACCTACACCTACCTACACCTACCTACACCTACCTACACCTACCTACACCTACCTACACCTACCTACACCTACTGTAGCGTGAAAACTTCAAAGAAACACTTTTCCGCTATTTAAAATGTATAATTAGTTATCATGAAATCATGAATACAAAAAAATACAAAATTTTGAGAGTATAAAAAGTACGCAAGATAAAAAGCACGTAACTTACGACTAGGGAATTTAATTTGGTTAGGAATAAATCTTTAGCGATTTAAAATCAATAATTTAGAATACGGAGTCAAATGGGAAAAAATGATGTTAGCTCCTGCGTATTTGCTCTAATATAAGACGGCGGCAGACAATGCGCATAAATAAAGGAAAAAAAGGCCTAGATTGATCAATCAGGTAACATAAGTAAATGGTGCAAACTTATACGTAACAACGAACGCAGACGCTAGTATTTAAAATAGGTAAACTATGAGTAACAGAAAATATAGAAAAGAGTATTAATGTTTTAAAAAAAAAAAAGGTTTTAGCTGGTAAGGCTCTTCCGCTCCCGCTGCGTTGCGATGCTCAGCGCGGTTTGCGTAGAGATGCTCAGTGCGATGCAGCGATGGCACCTCTCGAAAGTCACCTGGTGGTGAACTTAGATGCGTTTCGGGATCTTCTTCAAGCGCGTCTGCACGCTCGTTAACAACGGCGGCGGCGCGGGCGTGGCTTTCAAAAACCCCGGCCGGTGGGTCGGGCCGAAAATCGGCCTTCACTGTTATAGAACCTATTAAAGGAACAGCACCGTGAGACCAAACTTAAAATCAGGATTTGGGGGTTAAATTGAGCAATAGGTGATGAGAATAAAGAACAACATACCGTTAAAATAACTGCAGAAAAAAAACTGGTCAAAGTAGATAAAGTAGGACTTCTTCACCACTTCATATACCAATTTATACAACACGCCTCCCTTGGGGCTGATAAATCTATATTCGACACTTTTTATCAAAGCGAAACGTGATAAAATAAAAATTATTTTAAGGGAACTTCAACCCGCTCGTAAGTCACGTACTTTAATGACAAGTTTCCATCGCTCATTTTTTTTCTTCATCATATGACGGCTCTAAATTTAAAGTATATTAGGAGAAAAAGAAAAATGTCGTTTTATAGTCGAAGGTTCAAAATGCGCGAGGTTGTAATAGCTCTGCCAACCAAAAAAAGCCGACATCATATGATGATGTAGCATTAGACATGCTACACTACCTACACCTACCTACACCTACCTACACCTACCTACACCTACCTACACCTACCTACACCTACCTACACCTACCTACACCTACCTACACCTACCTACACCTACCTACACCTACCTACACCTACCTACACCTACCTACACCTACCTACACCTACCTACACCTACCTACACCTACCTACACCTACCTACACCTACCTACACCTACCTACACCTACCTACACCTACCTACACCTACCTACACCTACCTACACCTACCTACACCTACCTACACCTACCTACACCTACCTACACCTACCTACACCTACCTACACCTACCTACACCTACCTACACCTACCTACACCTACCTACACCTACCTACACCTACCTACACCTACCTACACCTACCTACACCTACCTACACCTACCTACACCTACCTACACCTACCTACACCTACCTACACCTACCTACACCTACCTACACCTACCTACACCTACCTACACCTACCTACACCTACCTACACCTACCTACACCTACCTACACCTACCTACACCTACCTACACCTACCTACACCTACCTACACCTACCTACACCTACCTACACCTACCTACACCTACCTACACCTACCTACACCTACCTACACCTACCTACACCTACCTACACCTACCTACACCTACCTACACCTACCTACACCTACCTACACCTACCTACACCTACCTACACCTACCTACACCTACCTACACCTACCTACACCTACCTACACCTACCTACACCTACCTACACCTACCTACACCTACCTACACCTACCTACACCTACCTACACCTACCTACACCTACCTACACCTACCTACACCTACCTACACCTACCTACACCTACCTACACCTACCTACACCTACCTACACCTACCTACACCTACCTACACCTACCTACACCTACCTACACCTACCTACACCTACCTACACCTACCTACACCTACCTACACCTACCTACACCTACCTACACCTACCTACACCTACCTACACCTACCTACACCTACCTACACCTACCTACACCTACCTACACCTACCTACACCTACCTACACCTACCTACACCTACCTACACCTACCTACACCTACCTACACCTACCTACACCTACCTACACCTGCCTACACCTACCTACACCTACCTACACCTACCTACCTACTACCTACCTACTACCTACCTACTACCTACCTACTACCTACCTACACCTACCTACCACCTACCTACTACCTACCTACACCTACCTACTACCTACCTACCTACTACCTACCTATCACCTACCTACCTACTACCTCCTACTACCACTAAAAAAACATTACCCTAAAGTTTGCTTGTCGTTGCCCCTGAGTTACGCTTCACCCACTCAACCTTCGTTACGCTAAGGAGGTCGCCGGCTCGCTTCGCTCGCCACTTCCCCCCTTCGCTCCACTCGGTCTCGCAGGTTCGCTCCACTCAGGACCTACCTACCACCGGAAAGCTATCATGACATTATCCCTACGCTACGGGGGTCGCCGGCTCGCTTCGCTCGCCCGCTCCCCCCTTCGCTTTACCGGTACTACCACAGGATAGGCTCCTTTCAATGAATCTGAAAAAAAAAATGTTACAAGTCTCTTAACTTCCGAGATCCGCCTAAAGGGGGGGAGAAGAGTGGAAAGGGGGTCGATTTTGAAAAATGGTTTTTACTTTCCCGAGCCTCCTCTATACGAATCCGTAAACAAAACTGAAAAAAAGGGGTGAAGAGGGCGGGGGGGTTAAGGGGGAAGAGGGGGGTGCTTTTAAAAATGATTTCGACTAACTCTATGCCCCTTTTAAATGAATCTGAAAAAAAATGTTCCAAGTCTCTTAACTACCGAGATCCGAAAGGGGGGGTGAAGGGGGGCCAAGGGGGTCAAATTTGAATAATGGTTTTTACTTCCCCAAGCCTCCTCTCTATGAATCCCTAAAAAAAAACACGTAATTTTTTTTTATTTTCGAGATCCGCCTAAAGGGGGGGTGAAGGGGGGCAAAGGGGTCAAATTCAAAAAAAGGTTTTTACTTTCCCGTGCCTCCTCTATACGAATCTGTAAAAAAAAAAAAATACGGGTCTCCTACTTTCCGAGATACAATAGGGAGGGGGGAGAAGGGGGGGGGAAAAGGGGGTTTTGGCACTTTTCCCATACTCACGAGAGTTATTTGTTACGAATCTGTCAAAATATACCCACCTCCCCATCCACCATCTGGGAGAACAATTATGTCAGTGAGTCAGTGAGTGGTAATTTAGCTTTATTATAGTACTAGTATTTGCGTGGCTGCGCGAGCTGCGCGCAGCTCGCGGGGCGTGAAGAGGGGGAGAGGGGGAGCTTTGAAAAATGATTTCGACTAACGCATTGCCCCTTTCAATGAATCTGTAAAAAAAAAATGATCCAAGTCTCTTAACTTCCGAGATCCGCCTTACTACCTACCTACTACCTACCTACACCTACCTACACCTACCTACACCTACCTACACCTACCTACACCTACCTACACCTACCTACACCTACCTACACCTACCTACACCTACCTACACCTACCTACACCTACCTACCACCTACCTACACCTACCTACTACCTACCTACACCTACCTAATACCTACCTACTACCTACCTACTACCTACCTACTACCTACCTACTACCTACCTACTACCTACCTACTACCTACCTACTACCTACCTACTACCTACCTACTACCTACCTACTACCTACCTACTACCTACCTACTACCTACCTACTACCTACCTACTACCTACCTACTACCTACCTACTACCTACCTACTACCTACCTACTACCTACCTACTACCTACCTACTACCTACCTACTACCTACCTACTACCTACCTACTACCTACCTACTACCTACCTACTACCTACCTACTACCTACCTACTACCTACCTACTACCTACCTACTACCTACCTACTACCTACCTACTACCTACCTACTACCTACCTACTACCTACCTACTACCTACCTACTACCTACCTACTACCTACCTACTACCTACCTACTACCTACCTACTACCTACCTACTACCTACCTACTACCTACCTACTACCTACCTACTACCTACCTACTACCTACCTACTACCTACCTACTACCTACCTACTACCTACCTACTACCTACCTACTACCTACCTACTACCTACCTACTACCTACCTACTACCTACCTACTACCTACCTACTACCTACCTACTACCTACCTACTACCTACCTACTACCTACCTACTACCTACCTACTACCTACCTACTACCTACCTACTACCTACCTACTACCTACCTACTACCTACCTACTACCTACCTACTACCTACCTACTACCTACCTACTACCTACCTACTACCTACCTACTACCTACCTACTACCTACCTACTACCTACCTACTACCTACCTACTACCTACCTACTACCTACCTACTACCTACCTACTACCTACCTACTACCTACCTACTACCTACCTACTACCTACCTACTACCTACCTACTACCTACCTACTACCTACCTACTACCTACCTACTACCTACCTACTACCTACCTACTACCTACCTACTACCTACCTACTACCTACCTACTACCTACCTACTACCTACCTACTACCTACCTACTACCTACCTACTACCTACCTACTACCTACCTACTACCTACCTACTACCTACCTACTACCTACCTACTACCTACCTACTACCTACCTACTACCTACCTACTACCTACCTACTACCTACCTACTACCTACCTACTACCTACCTACTACCTACCTACTACCTACCTACTACCTACCTACTACCTACCTACTACCTACCTACTACCTACCTACTACCTACCTACTACCTACCTACTACCTACCTACTACCTACCTACTACCTACCTACTACCTACCTACTACCTACCTACTACCTACCTACTACCTACCTACTACCTACCTACTACCTACCTACTACCTACCTACTACCTACCTACTACCTACCTACTACCTACCTACTACCTACCTACTACCTACCTACTACCTACCTACTACCTACCTACTACCTACCTACTACCTACCTACTACCTACCTACTACCTACCTACTACCTACCTACTACCTACCTACTGTTGTGTTTAGTGTGAGGGGCAGCATTCAAACACGGTGGTCGGGCTATGACTGGTTTAATTAGCTTCGTACACAATATATATATAGGACATTATCTTAGGACTACCTTCACATGCGTTATTATTTAATATCTTGATGAAATGATTTACATATACCTACAACCCCTTTCTTTATTAATTTTAAAACAGTTATTTATTTCATACGTTACTATGGATGGTAATGGAAAAACAAATATTAATTTATTCTTATGAAACAATCATTTAATCTACCTACAACCCCTTTCATTATTAATTTTCAAACAGTTAAATATTTCTTACGTTACTATGGATGGTAATGGTAAGACAAATATTAGGTAATTTATTCTTATGAAACAATAATTTAGAATATTGAAACAAGAATTGTTGAGAGTGACTAGTTTCAGCTACAGTACAACATTACATTATATTTTAACATTTTACAACCATTTGAATATCCTATTTTAATATAAAAATAATAGCATATTTTAATTAAGTACAACAATATTATCAACAATAATAATGTATCATTCTAATCATAATAATAATCATAGTAATTATAATAATCATCACCTTTTCTTCATTACGAAGAATTTAATTTAATTAACAAATTTATTACATTTTATTCACATTCACATTTTTTATTGACATTACATAAATCATAGTTGTTTACCATTTTTATTCAATTAAATTTAATATTAATTTGCCATTCCTTGAACAGTAATTTTACATGCTTTAAACTAATTTTAATATAATTATTTTTATTTTACATAACAAACTTAATACTAATATATCTTACATGCACATATGTCCAAACCCGGATCAACTTGACTACTTTGTTGATCGTACAAAATACTGTTCTGTTATACACAGTATTTGCTCCTTGCGGGAATCGAACCCGTAACACGCAGCGCAGCAGTCCGATCACTCAGCCACTGCGCCCAACGTGCAACGTTGTTGTCTAATCAGCGTCTTGTGGTTTGCTTGAGAATTGTCCCCAGCGATCAGGTGGTCTCACTATCCTGCCAGAACGAGTTTTATAATAATTAGTGGTGCCGTTATTTGTATGTGTCGTTGTCGGTACACTGGAGCCGCCGCGTGACACATCTACCGGCATTGCATTCATTGCATTATTTTGTGACTCGTCTATATGTATGTCGTCGTATGTATTTGTACAGTAATTATCGTGTGGTTGTTCGCAATTTTGTCTATCTGAGTCTATAATAATATGTTTTCTATTTCTTCTTAATGTTTGTCCTGAATTCATTTTGATTAAATACGATCTATTAGGTAACAAACGTTGAATAATTCCAGAAGTCCAATGATCACTTAGTTTTATTTTGACTTTTTGATTTAAAATTAACGGTTTTAACTTTTTTGATCCTTTATCAAAGTACTTTTTCTGCTGTGTTTGACGATTCTCTAATTTATTTGAAACGTTTTTCTGCAACTTTGGTTGAAGAAAATGAGGTGAACACGGAATTATACTTCGTATTTTTCTGTTGTATAACAGCTCGGCAGGTGAACTTAACTCATTACTTATTGGCGTATTCAAATATTCTAGCAAACCTAAACTGAATTCCGTTTTTTGAAAGTTGGTCTTTTTCATCATGTTTTTTACTGTTTGGACCGCTCTTTCTACCTGACCATTTGATTGTGGGTACCTAGGAGAAGATGTTATGTGATCAAAACTCCAGTTTATCGAAAACTCTCTAAACAAATTAGAGGAAAATTCCGGGCCATTGTCTGACATTAGTATTTGAGGTATACCGTAACATCTAAATATATTTTTCAATTGTTTGATTACCTCTGAAGATGTAGTCGAACACAACTCAACAACTTGTACAAACTTACTGTAGTAATCTATTACTATCAAATAAGATTTAATGCCGTAATGAAAGATATCAGTGCCTATTTTATACCAGGCTCTGTCGGGAATTTCATGTGGGATTAACGGTTCTTTTGTGTTATTCTTTTTATATGTTAAACAGGCCTGACAGTGTGATAAATAATCTTGTAATTGTGAATTCATATAAGGCCAAAACATGATTTCCCTAGCCCTAAGCTTGCACTTTTCTATACCTAGGTGACCTATATGTATTTTTTGTAACATTATTTTCCGCATACAGTTTGGTATAACTATTCGGTTGCCTTTCCATATCAACCCATAATTTATAGTTAACTCATCCCTGCTGTCCCAATATGGTTTCAATTCATCACTGATTTCATTTTTGAGCACGGGCCATCCTTTTTTTATAATTTTTTTTAACGCTTGCATTTCATTATCTTCTCTAGTACATTTTTGTATATCTAAAAAATGGGAATCTGTTAGTGGATTCATCGTTGTTATGGCACACACCTGTGCTTGTGCTTCGAGGTGATCGCGCGTAGTGCTACTGTCAGTGTCCGGCAACGCCGCTCGTGACAATGCGTCTGCTATGTATAGATATTTACCCGGTTTATATGTGAGCGTGAAAGAATATGGTTGGAGTCTCATTAACATCCTTTGTAGGCGTGCAGGTGCATTTACTAAAGGTTTGTTTATGATACTAACTAACGGCTTGTGATCTGTTTCTATGGTCACATCATGACGTCCATATATATAGGTGTAGAATCTCTCACATGCAAATACGCAAGCATACAATTCCTTCTCGATTTGAGCATAATTTTGTTCAGTTTTTGTTAATGATTTCGAAGCGTAACATACGGGATTATTATTCTGCATTAAACAGGCTCCTAAACCATTTTTACTCGCGTCTACTGAAATAACTACCGGTTTCTCGAGCGTGTAGTATCTTAGAACAGGTGGATTAGTCAGCTGACTTTTTAACATTTCAAAACATTGTTCATGTCTGTTATCCCAGTGCCAAGCTATGTCTTTCCCTAACAACTCGCGAAGGACAGCTGTTTTTTCTGAAAAATTCGGAATGAAATTACTGACATAGGTTATCATGCCTAAAAATCTTTCAACATCTTTTATATTTTGTGGGCGTGGCATATTCTTGATAGCCAATACTTGTGACTCATCCGGGCTAATCCCGTCTTTTGTTATTTTGTGCCCTAAATATGTTAGCTCGCTTAAACCTATTTTACATTTACTTTTATTTAATTTTATATTTATTTCCTTGCAACGTTGCAAAACAGCACGTAATCTTTGATCGTGTACTTCCTTTGTTTCTGCGTACACAAGTAGATCATCAATAAATAAAATAACGCCTTCTATATCATCGAAATGTTCATATAAACGTTTGTGGAATATTTCTGACGCTGATGAGATGCCATACGGCATTCTCAAAAATTTAAATCTTCCGATAACGGTATTAAATGTGCAAAGGTCTGTGCTAGCCGGGTGTAAATTTACATGCCAAAATCCCTGCTTAGCATCTAGTGTACTGAAATATTTTGCGCCGGATAGATTAGCAGTTATTTCTTCAAGAGTGGGTAACTTAAAATGTTCCCGCTTTATTGCTTTGTTTAGATCGCGCGGGTCTAAACAAATGCGGAGGTCTCCATTTGGCTTTTTAACCACCGTCATGCTGTTTACCCAATCGGTGGGTCCCTCAACTTTAGCAATGATGCCCTGATTTACCATTTCCTTTAACTTTTGTTTTACTTGATCTTTTATGGCGATTGGTAACTTTCGTGGAGCATGAACTACAGGCTTGTACCCGTCTTTTAGTTGTATCTCATATGTACCAGGTAAACAACCCATTCCGGTAAATAATTCTGGAAACTCATTTAATATGTTCTCGTTTGTTGTTTCCACTTGTTTTATACTAAATACTCTTTTTAACAATGTTAACTCTTGACATGAACTTCTTCCTAAAATGGGAGGTGCATTAGTGTCTACAACTATAAATTTTAAAATGAAAGTATTGTCTTTATATTGTACTTTAAGATGACATTTACCTATAACTTTAATCTGACTTCCTGAATAACCCTGTAACTTCGTCGTTGTATAAACTAATTTATCTTGTGTTAATTTAATTTTACTAAGGTATTTGTTTGGCAGAACATTAACGTCGGCTCCAGTGTCCAGTTTAAAATTGATCAGTCTACCCTCAATACTTAATGCTACCGTCCACTCGCTACTAGAAAAACGATCAACTGTGTGAATTACCTGATCGCTGGAGTCCTCTCGCACCTCGTACACCCGACACATTCTCGAATAATGGTTCATTTTCCTACAAGCGCTGCATCGCTGACCATACGCTGGGCATTTATATTTCTCATGGTTTTTCCCGCATTTTCCACAAACAGCTCGTGGTCTTGAAAATCTACGCTCCTTTTCTTGACCTTCACGCGCGTGTCCACCCGCGCGCTGTTCATCTTTTTTTTCTTGATATCGTGAAGCCCTGACGTCACCACCGCTGGAACCGGTTGGCCGCTGTTTCTTATGACGCGGCGCCGAACTTCTTGTATAGTGAATGCTTTTCCCTTCCTTCTCGTCGATTGAGACTGCATGTACATTATGTGATTGTTCCTGATTCTCGTTTTTAATATTCTTTGCTTGGGCTCGAGACATTTCCGCCAATCTACATATATCTATTGCTTTTGATAGTGACAAATCCGGTTCTCTTAACAGTCTTTCTCTGAGTCCACTGTCTTTAATTCCACATATCATCTTATCACGAACCAACCCGCTACATAAATCTTTAAACTCACACTTCGCTGCTATTTTGTTCAATTCAAATACGTATTGTTCTATTGATTCCAAATCACGCTGGTCGCGGGTAAAAAATGTGTGTCTTTCTATCGTTATGTTCTTGCGCGGCAAGAAAAACGCATCAAATTCCTTTAGTAAGTCTGCTGTAGTTTTGTACTCGCCTGTGAATTGTTCGTGTACCTCCCGGCATTTTTCTCCAATGATGTGTAGTAGGATGTTGATTTGCACTTTATTCTCTTTCCGATGCAGTTCACAAGCTTCGTAATATATCTCGAACGCCTTTTTCCATTTTTCCCATTCCTTACTTAGATTGCCTGAAGTAACGTTGGTTAAATCATTTTCAAAAACGAACGGTTGCGGCGGTTGCAAAATTGACTCCATTGTTCGCTTCGTTGATATCGGTACTTCTGCTTCTTGATATGTTTCGGAATCACTGCTACTCGTCATTTATTTAAGTAGATAAGTAGATCTTAAAGCTTTAATTTCGGTTCACTAATTTATTTAGGTACCGGCTGCGCCATGTTGTGTTTAGTGTGAGGGGCAGCATTCAAACACGGTGGTCGGGCTATGACTGGTTTAATTAGCTTCGTACACAATATATATATAGGACATTATCTTAGGACTACCTTCACATGCGTTATTATTTAATATCTTGATGAAATGATTTACATATACCTACACCTACTACCTACCTACTACCTACCTACTACCTACCTACTACCTACCTACTACCTACCTACTACCTACCTACTACCTACCTACTACCTACCTACTACCTACCTACTACCTACCTACTACCTACCTACTACCTACCTACTACCTACCTACTACCTACCTACTACCTACCTACTACCTACCTACTACCTACCTACTACCTACCTACTACCTACCTACTACCTACCTACTACCTACCTACTACCTACCTACTACCTACCTACTACCTACCTACTACCTACCTACTACCTACCTACTACCTACCTACTACCTACCTACTACCTACCTACTACCTACCTACTACCTACCTACTACCTACCTACTACCTACCTACCTACTACCTACCTACCTACTACCTACCTACTACCTACCTACCTACTACCTACCTACCTACTACCTACCTACCTACTACCTACCTACCTACTACCTACCTACTACCTACCTACTACCTACCTACTACCTACCTACTACCTACCTACTACCTACCTACTACCTACCTACTACCTACCTACTACCTACCTACTACCTACCTACTACCTACCTACTACCTACCTACTACCTACCTACTACCTACCTACTACCTACCTACTACCTACCTACTACCTACCTACTACCTACCTACTACCTACCTACTACCTACCTACTACCTACCTACTACCTACCTACTACCTACCTACTACCTACCTACTACCTACCTACTACCTACCTACTACCTACCTACTACCTACCTACTACCTACCTACTACCTACCTACTACCTACCTACTACCTACCTACTACCTACCTACTACCTACCTACTACCTACCTACTACCTACCTACTACCTACCTACTACCTACCTACTACCTACCTACTACCTACCTACTACCTACCTACTACCTACCTACTACCTACCTACTACCTACCTACTACCTACCTACTACCTACCTACTACCTACCTACTACCTACCTACTACCTACCTACTACCTACCTACTACCTACCTACTACCTACCTACTACCTACCTACTACCTACCTACTACCTACCTACTACCTACCTACTACCTACCTACTACCTACCTACTACCTACCTACTACCTACCTACTACCTACCTACTACCTACCTACTACCTACCTACTACCTACCTACTACCTACCTACTACCTACCTACTACCTACCTACTACCTACCTACTACCTACCTACTACCTACCTACTACCTACCTACTACCTACCTACTACCTACCTACTACCTACCTACTACCTACCTACTACCTACCTACTACCTACCTACTACCTACCTACTACCTACCTACTACCTACCTACTACCTACCTACTACCTACCTACTACCTACCTACTACCTACCTACTACCTACCTACTACCTACCTACTACCTACCTACTACCTACCTACTACCTACCTACTACCTACCTACTACCTACCTACTACCTACCTACTACCTACCTACTACCTACCTACTACCTACCTACTACCTACCTACTACCTACCTACTACCTACCTACTACCTACCTACTACCTACCTACTACCTACCTACTACCTACCTACTACCTACCTACTACCTACCTACTACCTACCTACTACCTACCTACTACCTACCTACTACCTACCTACTACCTACCTACTACCTACCTACTACCTACCTACTACCTACCTACTACCTACCTACTACCTACCTACTACCTACCTACTACCTACCTACTACCTACCTACTACCTACCTACTACCTACCTACTACCTACCTACTACCTACCTACTACCTACCTACTACCTACCTACTACCTACCTACTACCTACCTACTACCTACCTACTACCTACCTACTACCTACCTACTACCTACCTACTACCTACCTACTACCTACCTACTACCTACCTACTACCTACCTACTACCTACCTACTACCTACCTACTACCTACCTACTACCTACCTACTACCTACCTACTACCTACCTACTACCTACCTACTACCTACCTACTACCTACCTACTACCTACCTACTACCTACCTACTACCTACCTACTACCTACCTACTACCTACCTACTACCTACCTACTACCTACCTACTACCTACCTACTACCTACCTACTACCTACCTACTACCTACCTACTACCTACCTACTACCTACCTACTACCTACCTACTACCTACCTACTACCTACCTACTACCTACCTACTACCTACCTACTACCTACCTACTACCTACCTACTACCTACCTACTACCTACCTACTACCTACCTACTACCTACCTACTACCTACCTACTACCTACCTACTACCTACCTACTACCTACCTACTACCTACCTACTACCTACCTACTACCTACCTACTACCTACCTACTACCTACCTACTACCTACCTACTACCTACCTACTACCTACCTACTACCTACCTACTACCTACCTACTACCTACCTACTACCTACCTACTACCTACCTACTACCTACCTACTACCTACCTACTACCTACCTACTACCTACCTACTACCTACCTACTACCTACCTACTACCTACCTACTACCTACCTACTACCTACCTACTACCTACCTACTACCTACCTACTACCTACCTACTACCTACCTACTACCTACCTACTACCTACCTACTACCTACCTACTACCTACCTACTACCTACCTACTACCTACCTACTACCTACCTACTACCTACCTACTACCTACCTACTACCTACCTACTACCTACCTACTACCTACCTACTACCTACCTACTACCTACCTACTACCTACCTACTACCTACCTACTACCTCCTACTACCACTAAAAAAACATTACCCTAAAGTTTGCTTGTCGTCGCCCCTGAGTTACGCTTCACCCACTCAACCTTCGTTACGCTAAGGAGGTCGCCGGCTCGCTTCGCTCGCCACCTCCCCCCTTCGCTCCACTCGGTCTCGCAGGTTCGCTCCACTCAGGACCTACCTACCACCGGAAAGCTATCATGATAATAATATTATCCCTACGCTACGGGGGTCGCCAGCTCGCTTCGCTCGCCCGCTCCCCCCTTCGCTTTACCGCTGTACTACGGTTTCGACGCCTAATAAAATATTTGTTCAAACACCTAATGGCTATCTCTAACTGTTATGAAGTTACAGCCGTTTTAATTTTAGGGGAGGTTGGGGAGGGGAGGGTATACAAATTTCAACGCCCCTCAAATAGATTTAGGTAAGAATCAAAAAATTTTTCAGGAGTAAAAAAAGAGGTGAAGAGGGGGGATGGGGGTTGAAGGGGGGGAGAGGGGGGCGTTTCTAAAAATGATTTCGACTAACGCAATGCCCCTCTATATGAATCTGAAACAAAATTCGTTCCAAGTCTCTTAACTTTCGAGATCCGCCTAAAGGGGGGGTGAAGGGGGGCAAGGGGGTCAAATTTGAAAAATGTTTATTACTTCCCCGAGCCTCCTCTATACGAATCCCTAAAAAAACACACGTAATGTCTCTTTATTTCCGAGATCCGCCTAAAGGGGGGGTGAAGGGGGGCAAGGGGGTCAAATCCGAAAAATGGTTTTTACTTCCCCGAGCCCCCTCTATACGAATCCCTAAAAAAAAACACGTAAAGTCTCTTTGTTTCCGAGATACGATAGGGAGGGGGGAGAAGGGGGGGGAAAAGGGGGGGTTTGGGACTTTTCCCATAGTCATGAGAGTTGATTGTTTACGAACCTGTCAAAATATACCCACCTCCCCATCCACCATCTGGGAGAACAATTCTGTCAGTCAGTCAGTGAGTGGTAATTTAGCTTTATATAGTATAACTAGTATTTGCGTGGCTGCGCGAGCTGCGCGCAGCTCGCGGGTCGTGAAGAGGGGCAGAGCCTTTGAAAATTGATTTCGACTAACGCATTGCCCCTTTCAATGAAGCATAAAAAAAAATGTTCCAAGTCTTTTAACTTCCGAGATCCGCCTAAAGGGGGGGAAAAGGGGGGCAAATGGGTCAATTTTGAAAAAATGGTTTTTACTTTCCCGAGCCTCCTCTATACGAATCCGTAAACAAAACAGAACACGAATTTAAAAAAAGGGGTGAAGACGGGGGAGGATGAAGGGAGGGAGAGGGGGGAGCTTTGAAAATGGTTTCGACTAATGCATTGCCCCTTTAAATGAATCTGAAAAAAAAATGTTACAAGTCTCTTAACTTCCGAGATCCGCCTAAAGGGGGGGGTGAAGGGGGGCAAGGGGGTCAAATTTGAAAAATGGATTTTACTTCCCCGAGCCTCCTCTATACGAATCCGTAAACAAAACAAAACACGAGTTTAAAAAAAAGGGGTGAAGAGGGAGGGGGCTGCAGTGAAGGGGGGGAGAGGGGTAGCTTTGAAAAATGATTTCGACTAACGCATTGCCCCTTTCAATGAATCTGAAAAAAAAATGTTCCATGTCTCTTAACTTCCGAGATCCGCCTAAAGGGGGGGGGGGGTGAAGGGGGCAAGGGGTTCAAATTTGAAAAACGGATTTTACTTCCCCGAGCCTCCTCTATATGAATCTCACGTATGACACCACCTACCTACACCTATCTACCACCTACCTACACCTACCTACTACCTACCTACCTATCACCTACCTACTACCTACCTACTACCTACCTACCTACTACCTCCTACTACCACTAAAAAAACATTACTCTAAAGTTTGCTTGGAGTTACGCTTCACCCACTCAACCTTCGTTACGCTAAGGAGGTCGCCGGCTCGCTTCGCTCGCCACCTCCCCCCTTCGCTCCACTTGGTCTCGCAGGTTCGCTCCACTCAGGACCTACCTACCACCGGAAAGCTATCATGACATTATCCCTACGCTACGGGGGTCGCCGGCTCGCTTCGCTCGCCCGCTACCCCCTTCGCTTTGCCGCTGTACCACCACCGGACAGGTTTCGACGCCTACTATAATATTTGTTCAAACACCTAATGGCTATCTCTAACCGTTATGAAGTTACAGCCCATTTAATTTTAGGGGAGGTTGGGGGGGGGAGGGTATACAAATTTCAACGCCCCTCAAATAGATTTAGGTAAGAATCAAAAAATTTTTCAGGAGTAAAAAAGAGGTGAAGAGGGGGGGGGGGGTGAAGGGGGGGAGAGGGGGGGAGTTTCTAAAAATGATTTCGACTAACGCAATGCCCCTCTATATGAATCTGAAAAAAAATTCGTTCCAAGTCTCTTAACTTCCGAGATCCGCCTAAAGGGGGGGTGAAGGGGGGCAAGGGGTTCAAATTTGAAAAACGGATTTTACTTCCCCGAGCCTCCTCTATATGAATCTCACGTATACCACCACCTACCTACACCTACCTACCACCTACCTACACCTACCTACTACCTACCTACTACCTACGTATCACCTACCTACTACCTCCTACTACCACTTAAAAAACATTACCCTAAAGTTTGCTTGTCGTCGCCCCTGAGTTACGCTTCACCTAGTCAACCTTCGTTACGCTAAGGAGGACCTACCTACCACCGGAAAGCTATTATGACTTTATCCCTACGCTACGGGGGTCGCCGGCTCGCTTCGCTTGCCCGCTCCCCCCTTCGCTTTACCGGTACCACCATTTTACTTCCCCGAGCCTCCTCTATACAAATCCGTAAACAAAATAGAAAAAAAGGGGTGAAGAGGAGGGGGGGGGAGAAGGGGGGAGAGGGGGGAGCTTTGAAAAATGATTTCGACTAACTCATTGCCCCTTTGAATGAATCTGAAAAAAAAAATGTTCCAAGTCTCTTAACTTCCGAGATCTGCCAAAGGGGGGGTGAAGGGGGGCAAGGGGGTCAAATGATTTTACTTTCCCGAGCCTCCTCTATACGAATCCGTAAACAAAACTGAAAAAAGGGGTGAAGAGGGGGGGGGGGGGTGAAGGGGGGGGAGGGGAACTTTGAAAAATGATTTCGATTAACTCATTGCCCCTTTCAATCAATGAATCTGAAAAAAAAAATGTTCCAAGTCTCTTAACTTCCGAGATCTGAAAGGGGGGGGGGATTAAAGGGGGGCAAGGGGGTCAAATTTTAAAAATGGTTTTTACTTTTCCAAGCCTCCTCTATACGAATCCCTAAAAAAAATCACGTAAATTCTCTTTATTTCCGAGATCTGCCTAAAAGGGGGGAGAAGGGGGGCAAGGGAGGCCACTTTGAAAAATGATTTTTACTTTACCAAACCTCCTCTATACGAATCCGTAAAAAATCAAAAATACGGGTCTCTTAGTTTCCGAGATACGATGGGGAGGGGGGAGAAGGGGGGCAAAAAGGGGGGGTTTGGCACTTTTCTCATACTCACGAGAGTGAGTTGTTTACGAATCTGTCAAAATATACCCACCTCCCCATCCACCATCTGGGAGAACAATTCTGTCAATAGATCAGTCAGTGAGTCAGTGGTAATTTAGCTTTATATAGTATAACTAGTATTTGCGTGGCTGCGCGAGCTGCGCGCAGCTCGCGGGGCGTGAAGGACGGGAGAGGGGGAGGTTTGAAAAATGATTTCGACTAACGCATTGCCCCTTTCAATGACTCTGAAAAAAAAAATGTTCAAAGTCTCTTAACTTCCGAGATCCGCCTAAAGGGGGGGGTGAAGGGGGGCAAGGGGGTCAAATTTAAAAAATGGATTTTACTTCCCCGAGCCTCCTCTATACGAATCCGTAAACAAAACAGAACACGAGTTTAAAAAAAAGGGGTGAAGAGGGGGGGGGGCAGTGAAGGGGGGAGAGGGGTAGCTTTGAAAAATGATTTCGACTAACGCATTGCCCCTTTCAATGAATCTGAAAAAAAAAATGTTCCAAGTTTCTTAACTTCCGAGATCCGCCTAAAGGGGGGAGTGAAGGGGGGCAAGGGGTTCAAATTTGAAAAACTGATTTTACTTCCCCGAGCCTCCTCTATATGAATCTCACGTATACCACCACCTACCTACACCTACCTACCACCAACCTACACCTACCTACTACCTACCTATCACCTACCTACTACCTACCTACTACCTCCTACTACCACTAAAAAAACATTACCCTAAAGTTTGCTTGGAGTTACGCTTCACCCACTCAACCTTCGTTACGCTAAGGAGCTCGCCGGCTCGCTTCGCTCGCCACCTTCCCCCTTCGCTCCACTCGGTCTCGCAGGTTCGCTCCACTCAGGACCTACCTACCACCGTAAAGCTATCATGACATTATCCCTACGCTACGGGGGTCGCCGGCTCGCTTCGCTCGCCCGCTCCCCCCTTCGCTTTACCGCTGTACCACCACCGGACAGGTTTCGACGCCTACTATAATATTTGTTCAAACACCTAATGGCTATCTCTAACCGTTATGAAGTTACAGCCCTTTTAATTTTAGGGGAGGTTGGGGAGGGGAGGGTATGCAAATTTCAACGCCCCTCAAATAGATTAGGGTAAGAATCAAAAAATTTTTCAGGAGTAAAAAAGAGGTGAAGAGGGGGGGGGTGAAGGGGGGGAGAGGGTGGAGTTTCTAAAAATGATTTCGACTAACGCAATGCCCCTCTATATGAATCTGAAAAAAAATACGTTCCAAGTCTCTTAACTTTCGAGATCCGCCTAAAAGGGGGGAGAAGGGGGGCAAGGGGGTCAAATTTTAAAAATGGATTTTACTTCCCCGAGCCTCCTCTATACGAATCCGTAAACAAAACACGTAAAATCTCTTTATTTCCGAGATCCGCCTAAAGGGGGGGTGAAGGGGGGCAAGGGGGTCAAATTTGAAAAATGGTTTTTACTTCCCCGAGCATACTCTATACGAATTCCTAAAAAAAACACGTAAAATCTCTTTATTTCCGAGATCCGCCTAAAGAGGGGAAGAAGGGGGAAAAGGGGGGCCACTTTGAAAAATTATTTTTACTTTACCGAGCCCCCTCTAAACGAATCCCAAAAAAAAAACAAGTAAAGTTTCTTTGTTTCCGAGATACAATAAGGAGGGGGGAGAAGGGGGGGGAAAAGGGGGGGTTTGGGACTTTTCCCATACTCACGAGAGTTACTTGTTTACGAATCTGTCAAAATATACCCACCTCCCCATCCACCATCTGGGAGAACAATTCTGTCAATCAGTGAGTGAGTGAGTGGTAATTTAGCTTTATATAGTATAACTAGTATTTGCGTGGCTGCGCGAGCTGCGCGCAGCTCGCGGGGCGTGAAGAGGGGCGGAGAGGGTGCTTTGAAAAATAATTTCGACTAACGCATTGCCCCTTTCAATGAATCTGATATACCTACCTATATACACCTACCACCTACCTACTACCTACCTACACCTACCTACTACCAACCTACTACCTACCTACACCTACCTACTACCAACCACCTACCTACACCTACCTACTACCTACCTACACCTACCTACTACCAACCTACTACCTACCTACACCTACCTACTACCAACCACCTACCTACTAACTACCTACACCTACCTGCACCTACCTACACCTACCTACTACCTACCTACACCTACCTACCACCTACCTACCACCTACCTACTACCCCTACACCTACCTACTACCTACCTACTACCTCCTACTACCACTAAAAAACATTACTCTAAAGTTTGCTTGTCGTCGCCCCTGAGTTACGCTTCACCCACTCAACCTTCGTTACGCTAAGGAGGTCGCCGGCTCGCTTCGCTCGCCACCTCCCCCCTTCGCTCCACTCGGTCTCGCAGGTTCGCTCCACTCAGGACCTACCTACCACCGGAAAGCTATCATGACATTATCCCTACGCTACGGGGGTCGCCGGCTCGCTTCGCTCGCCCGCTCCCCCCTTCGCTTTACCGTTGTACCACCACCGGACAGGTTTCGACGCCTACTATAATATTTGCTCAAACACCTAATGGCTATCTCTAACCGTTATGAAGTTACAGCCCTTTTAATTTTAGGGGAGGTTGGGGAGGGGAGGGTATACAAATTTCAACGCCCCTCAAATAGATTTAGGTAAGAATCAAAAATTTTTTCAGGAGTAAAAAAAGAGGTGAAGAGGGGGGGGGGTGAAGGGGGGGAGAGAGTGGAGTTTCTAAAAATGATTTCGACTAACGCAATGCCCCTCTATATGAATCTGAAAAAAAAATACGTTCCAAGTCTCTTAACTTTCGAGATCCGCCTAAAAGGGGGGAGAAGGGGGGCAAGGGGGTCAATTTTGAAAAATGGATTTTACTTCCCCGAGCCTCCTCTATACGAATCCCTAAAAAAAACACGTAAAATCTCTTTATTTCCGAGATCCGCCTAAAGGGGGGAGAAGGGGGAAAAGGGGGGCCACTTTGAAAAATTATTTTTACTTTACCGAGCCCCCTCTATACGAATCCCAAAATAAAAACACGTATAGTCTCTTTGTTTCCGAGATACGATAGGGAGGGGGGAGAAGGGGGGGGGAAAGGGGGGGTTTGGGACTTTTCCCATACTCACGAGAGTTAGTTGTTTACGAATCTGTCAAAATATACCCACCTCCCCATCCACCATCTGGGAGATCAATTCTGTCAGTGAGTCAGTCAGTGGTAATTTAGCTTTATATAATATAACTAGTATTTGCGTGGCTGCGCGAGCTGCGCGCAGCTCGCGGGGCGTGAAGTGGGGGAGGGGGGAACTTTGAAAAATGATTTCGACTAACGCATAGCACCTCTCAATGAATCTGAAAAAAAAAAGTTCCAATGCAGCTCGCGGTACTACCTACCTACACCTACCTACACCTACCTACACCTACCTACACCTACCTACACCTACCTACACCTACCTACACCTACCTACACCTACCTACACCTACCTACACCTACCTACACCTACCTACACCTACCTACACCTACCTACACCTACCTACACCTACCCACTACCTACCTACACCTACCTACACCTACCTACACCTACTTACACCTACCTACTACCTACCTACACCTACCTACACCTACCTACTACCTACCTACACCTACCTACTACCTACCTACACCTACCTACTACCTACCTACACCTACCTACTACCTACCTACACCTACCTACACGACCTACACATACCTACACGACCTACACATACCTACTACCTACCACCTACCTACTACCTACCTACTACCTCCTACTACCACTAAAAAAACATTACCCTAAAGTTTGCTTGTCGTCGCCCCTGAATAACGCTTCACCCACTCAACCTTCGTTACGCTAAGGAGGTCGCCGGCTCGCTTCGCTCGCCACCTCCCACCTTCGCTCCACTCGGTCTCGCAGGTTCGCTCCACTCAGGACCTACCTACCACCGGAAAGCTATCATGACATTATCCCTACGCTACGGGGGTCGCCGGCTCGCTTCGCTCGCCCGCTCCCCCCTTCGCTTTATCGCTGTACCACCACCGGACAGGTTTCGACGCCTACTATAATATTTGTTCAAGCACCTAATGGCTATCTCCAACCGTTATGAAGTTACAGCCCTTTTAATTTTAGGGGAGGTTGGGGAGGGGAGGGCATACAAATTTCAACGCCCCTCAAATAGATTTAGGTAAGAATCAAAAAATTTTTCAGGAGTAAAAAAAAAGGGGAAGAGGGGGGGGGGGTGAAGGGGAGGAGAGGGGGGAGTTTCTTAAAATGATTTCGACTAACGCAATGCCCCTCTATATGAATCTGAAAAAAAATTCGTTCCAAGTCTCTTAACTTTCGAGATCCGCCTAAAGGGGGGGAGAAGGGGGAAAAGGGGGGCCACTTTGAAAAATGATTTTTACTTTACCGAGCCTCCTCTATACGAATCTGTAAAAAAACAAAAATACGGGTCTCTTTGTTTCCGAGATACGATGGGGAGGAGGAAGAAGGGGGGGGGAAAGGGGGGGTTTGGCACTTTTCCCATACTCACGAGAGTTGCTTGTTTACGAATCTGTCAAAATATACCCACCTCCCCATCCACCATCTGGGAGAACAATTCTGTCAGTGAGTCAGTGAGTCAGTGAGTGGTAATCGAGCTTTATATAATATAACTAGTATTTGCGTGGCTGCGCGAGCTGCGCGCAGCTCGCGGGGCGTGAAGTGGGGGAGAGGGGGAGCTTTGAAAAATGATTTCGACTAACGCATTGCACCTTTCAATGAAACTGAAAAAAAAAATGTTCCAATGCAGCTCGCGGTACACCTACCTACTACCTACACCTACCTACTACCTACCTACTACCTACCTACACCTACCTACACCTACCTACCTACACCTACCTACCTACACCTACCTACCTACACCTACCTACCTACACCTACCTACCTACACCTACCTACCTACACTTACCTACCTACACCTACCTACCTACACCTACCTACTACCTACCTACACCTACCTACTACCTACCTACCTACTACCTACCTACACCTACCTACACCTACCTACTACCTACCTACACCTACCTACACCTACCTACACATACCTACTACCTACCACCTACCTACTACCTACCTACTACCTCCTACTACCACTAAAAAAACATTACCCTAAAGTTTGCTTGTCGTCGCCCCTGAGTTACGCTTCACCCACTCAGGACCTACCTACCACCGGAAAGCTATCATGACATTATCCCTACGCTACGGGGGTCGCCGGCTCGCTTCGCTCGCCCGCTCCCCCCTTCGCTTTACCGCTGTACCACCACCGGACAGGTTTCGACGCCTACTATAATATTTGTTCAAACACCTAATGGCTATCTCTAACCGTTATGAAGTTACAGCCCTTTTAATTTTAGGGGAGGTTTGGGAGGGGAGGGTATACAAATTTCAACGCCCCTCAAATAGATTTAGGTAAGAATCAAAAATTTTTTCAGGAGTAAAAAAGAGGGGAAGAGTGGGGGGGTGAAGGGGGGGAGAGGGGGGAGTTTCTAAAAATGATTTCGACTAACGCAATGCCCCGCTATATGAATCTGAAAAAAAATTCGTTCCAAGTCTCTTAACTTTCGAGATCCGCCTAAAAGGGGGGAGAAGGGGGCCAAGGGGGTCAAATTTGAAAAATGGTTTATATTTCCCCAAGCCTCTTCTATACGAATCCTTAAAAAAAAACACGTAAAATCTCTTTATTTCCGAGATCCACCTAAAAGGGGGGAGAAAAGGGGCAAGGGGGGGCACTCTGAAAAATGATTTTTACTTTACCGAGCCTCCTCTATACGAATCCTTAAAAAAAAACACGTAAAGTCTCTTTGTTTCCGAGATGCGATAGGTAGGGGGGAGAAGGGGGGGGAAAAGGGGGGGTTTGGGACTTTTTCCATACTCACGAGAGTGACTTGTTTACGAATCTGTCAAAATATACCCACCTCCCCATCCACCATCTGGGAGAACAATTATGTCAATCAGTCAGTGAGTCAGTGGTAATTTAGCTTTATATAGTATAACTAGTATTTGCGTGGCTGCGCGAGCTGCGCGCAGCTCGCGGGGCGTGAAGAGGGGGAGAGGGGAAGCTTTGATAAATGATTTCGACTAACGCATTGTCCCTTTCAATGAATCTGAAAAAAAATTGTTCCAAGTCTCTTAACTTCCGAGATCCGCCTAAAGGGGGGGTGAAGGGGGGCAAGGGGTTCAAATTTGAAAAACGAATTTTACTTCCCCGAGCCTCCTCTATATGAATCTCACGTATGACATCACCTACCTACACCTACTTACCACCTACCTACACCTACCTACTACCTACCTACACCTACCTACCACCTACCTACACACTACCTACCTACACCTACCTACCTACTACCTACCACCTACCTACACCTACCTACTACCTACCTACACCTACCTACTACCTACCACCTACCTACTACCTACTACCCCTACCACCTACCTACTACCTCCTGCTACCACTAAAAAACATTACCCTAAAGTTTGCTTGTCGTCGCCCCTGAGTTACGCTTCACCCACTCAACCTTCGTTACGCTAAGGAGGTCGCCGGCTCGCTTCGCTCGCCACCTCCCCCCTTCGCTTCACTCGGTCTCGCAGGTTCGCTCCACTCAGGACCTACCTACCACTGGAAAGCTATCATGACATTATCCCTACGCTGCGGGGGTCGCCGGCTCGCTTCGCTCGCCCGCTCCCCCCTTCGCTTTACCGGTAGCACCATTTTAGTTCCCCGAGCCTCCTCTATACGAATCCGTAAACAAAACAGAAAAAAGGGGTGAAGAGGGGGGTGAAAGGGGTGAAGAGGGGGGGGTGAAGGGAGGGAGAGGGGGGAGCTTTGAAAAATGATTTCGACTAACGCATTGCCCCTTTTAATGAATCTGAAAAAAAAAATGTTCCAAGTCTCTTAACTTCCGAGATCCGAAAGGGGGGGGGTGCAAGGGGGCAAGGGGGTCAAATTTGAAAAATTGTTTACACTTCCCCAAGCCTCCTCTATACGAATCCCTAAAAAAAAACACGTAAATTCTCTTTATTTCCGAGATCCGCCTAAAGGGGGGGTGAAGGGGGGCAAGGGGGTCAAATTTGAAATATGGTTTTTACTTCCCCGAGCCTACTCTATACGAATCCCTAAAAAAAACACGTAAAATTTCTTTATTTCCGAGATCCGCCTAAAGGGGGGGAGAAGGGGGAAAAGGGGGGCCACTTTGAAAAATGATTTTTACTTTACCGAGCCCCCTCTATACGATTCCCTAAAAAAAAACACGTAAAGTCTCTTTGTTTCCGAGATACGATAGGGAGGGGGGAGAAGAGGGGGGAAAAGGGGGGGTTTAGGACTTTTCCCATACTCACGAGAGTTACTTGTTTACGAATCTGTCAAAATATACCCACCTCCCCATCCACCATCTAGGAGAACAATTATGTCAGTGAGTGAGTGGTAATTTAGCTTTATATAATATAACTAGTATTTGCGTGGCTGCGCGAGCTGCGCGCAGCTCGCGGGGCGTGAAGAGGGGAAGAGGGGGAGCTTTGAAAAATGATTTCGACTAACGCATTGCCCCTTTCAATGAATCTGAAAATAAAATGTTCCAAGTCTCTTAACTTCCGAGATCCGCCTAAAGGGGGGGAGAAGGGGGCAAGGGGGTCAATTTTGAAAAATGGTTTTTACTTTCCCGAGCCTCCTCTATACGAATCCGTAAACAAAACAGAACACGAGTTTAAAAAAAAGGGGTGAAGAGGGGGGGGGGGGGGCAGTGAAGGGGGGAGAGGGGTAGCTTTGAAAAATGATTTCGACTAACGCATTGCCCCTTTCAATGAATCTGAAAAAAAAAATGTTCCAAGTCTCTTAACTTCCGAGATCCACCTAAAGGGGGGAGTGAAGGGGGGCAAGGGGTTCAAATTTGAAAAACGGATTTTACTTCCCCGAGCCTCCTCTATATGAATCTCACGTATACCACCACCTACCTACACCTACCTACCACCTACCTACACCTACCTACACCTACCTACACCTACCTACACCTACCTACACCTACCTACACCTACCTACACCTACCTTCACCTACCTACACCTACCTACACCTACCTACACCTACCTACACCTACCTACACCTACCTACACCTACCTACACCTACCTACACCTACCTACACCTACCTACACCTACCTACACCTACCTACGCCTACCTACACCTACCTACTACCTACCTATCACCTACCTACCACCTACCTACACCTACCTACCACCTACCTACACCAACCTACTACCTACCACCTACCTACTACCTACCTACACCTACCTACCACCTACCTACACCTACCTACTACCTACGTACTACCTCCTACTACCACTAAAAAAACATTACCCTAAAATTTGCTTGTCGTCGCCCCTGAGTAACGCTTCACCCACTCAACCTTCGTTACGCTAAGGAGGTCGCCGGCTCGCTTCGCTCGCCACCTCCCCCCTTCGCTCCACTCGGTCTCGCAGGTTCGCTCCACTCAGGACCTACCTACCACCGGAAAGCTATCATGACATTATCCCTACGCTACGGGGGTCGCCGGCTCGCTTCGCTCGCCCGCTACCCCCTTCGCTTTGCCGCTGTACCACCACCGGACAGGTTTCGACGCCTACTATAATATTTGTTCAAACACCTAATGGCTATCTCTAACCGTTATGAAGTTACAGCCCTTTTAATTTTAGGGGAGGTTGGGGGGGGTAGGGTATACAAATTTCAACGCCCCTCAAATACATTTAGGTAAGAATCAAAAAAATTTTCAGGAGTAAAAAAGAGGTGAAGAGGGGGGGGGGTGAAGGGGGGAGAGGGGGAGGTTCTAAAAATGATTTCGACTAACGCAATGCCCCTCTATATGAATCTGAAAAAAAATTCGTTCCAAGTCTCTTAACTTTCGAGATCCGCCTAAAAGGGGGGAAAAGGGGGGCAAGGGGGGGCACTCTGAAAAATGATTTTTACTTTACCAAGCCTCCTCTATACGAATCCCTAAAAAAAAACACGTAAAGTCTCTTTGTTTCCGAGATACGATAGGGAGGGGGGAGAAGGGGGGGGAAAAGGGGGGGTTTGGGACTTTTCCCATACTCACGAGAGTGACTTGTTTACGAATCGGTCAAAATATACCCACCTCCCCATCCACCATCTGGGAGAACAATTCTGTCAGTGAGTCAGTGAGTGGTAATTTAGCTTTATATAATATAATAACCAGTATTTGCGTGGCTGCGCGAGCTGCGCGCAGCTCGCGGGGCGTGAAGAGGGGGAGAGGGGGAGCTTTGAAAAATGATTTCGACTAACGCATTGCACCTCTCAATGAATCTGAAAAAAAAAATGTTCCAATGCAGCTCGCGGTACTACCTACCTACACCTACCTACTACCTACCTACTACCTACTTACACCTACCTACTACCTACCTACACCTACCTACTACCTACCTACACCTACCTACTACCTACCTACACCTACCTACTACCTACCTACACCTACCTACACCTACCTACACCTACCTACACCTACCTACACCTACCTACACCTACCTACACCTACCTACACCTACCTACACCTACCTACACCTACCTACACCTACCTACACCTACCTACACCTACCTACACCTACCTACACCTACCTACACCTACCTACACCTACCTACACCTACCTACACCTACCTACACCTACCTACACCTACCTACACCTACCTACACCTACCTACACCTACCTACACCTACCTACACCTACCTACACCTACCTACACCTACCTACACCTACCTACACCTACCTACACCTACCTACACCTACCTACACCTACCTACACCTACCTACACCTACCTACACCTACCTACACCCACCTACACCTACCTACACCTACCTACACCTACCTACTACTTACCTACACCTACCTACACCTACCTACACCTACCTACACCTACCTACACCTACCTACACCTACCTACACCTACCTACACCTACCTACTACCTACCTACTACCTACCTACTACCTACCTACTACCTACCTACTACCTACCTACACCTACCTACCTACACCTACCTACACCTACCTACTACCTACCTATCACCTACCTACCACCTACCTACCACCTACCTACTACCTCCTACTACCACTAAAATACATTACCCTAAAGTTTGCTTGTCGTCGCCCCTGAGTAACGCTTCACCCACTCAACCTTCGTTACGCTAAGGAGGTCGCCGGCTCGCTTCACTCGCCACCTCCCCCCTTCGCTCCACTCGGTCTCGCAGGTTCGCTCCACTCAGGACCTACCTACCACCGGAAAGCTATCATGACATTATCCCTACGCTACGGGGGTCGCCGGCTCGCTTCGCTCGCCCGCTCCCCCCTTCGCTTTACCGCTGTACCACCACCGGACAGGTTTCGATGCCTACTATAATATTTGTTTAAACACCTAATGGCTATCTCTAACCATTATGAAGTTACAGCCCTTTTAATTTTAGGGGAGGTTGGGGAGGGGAGGGGAGGGTATACAAATTTCAACGCCCCTCAATAGATTTCGACTAACAAAATACCCCTAAATGAATCTGAAAAAAAAAATGTTCCAAGTCTCTTAACTTCCGAGATCCGAAAGGGGGGGGGGGTGAAGGGGGGCAAGGTGGTCAAATTTTAAAAATGGTTTTTACTTCCCCTAGCCTCCTCTAAACGAATCCCTAAAAATAAACACGTGAAATCTCTTTATTTCCGAGATCCACCTAAAGGGGGGGTGAAGGGGGGCAAGGGGGTCAAATTTGAAAAATGGTTTTTACTTCCCCAAGCCCCCTCTATACGAATCCCTAAAAAAAAACACGTAAAATCTCTTCGTTTCCGAGATACGATAGGAAGGGGGGAGAAGGGGGGAGAAAAGGGGGGGTTTGGGACTTTTCCCATAGTCATGAGAGTTGATTGTTTACGAATCTGTCAAAATATACCCACCTCCCCATCCACCATCTGGGAGAACAATTCTGTCAGTCAGTCAGTCAGTGAGTGGTAATTTAGCTTTATATAGTATAACTAGTAATTGCGTGGCTGCGCGAGCTGCGCGCAGCTCGCGGGGCGTGAAGAGGGGGAGAGGGGGAGCTTTGAAAAATGATTTCGACTAACGCATAGCACCTCTCAATGAATCTGAAAAAAAAAAAGTTCCAATGCAGCTCGCGGTACTACCTACCTACACCTACCTAATACCTACCAACACCTACCTACACCTACCTACTACCTACCTACACCTACCTACTACCTACCTACACCTACCTACACCTACCTACTACCTACCTACTACCTACCTACACCTACACCTACCTACACATACCTACTACCTACTACCTCCTACTACCACTAAAAAAACATTACCCTAAGGTTTGCTTGTCGTCGCCCCTGAGTTACGCTTCACCCACTCAACCTTCGTTACGCTAAGGAGGTCGCCGGCTCGCTTCGCTCGCCACCTCCCCCCTTGGCTCCACTCGGTCTCGCAGGTTCGCTCCCTACCACCGGAAAGCTATCATGACATTATCCCTACGCTACGGGGGTCACCGGCTCGCTTCGCTCGCCCGCTCCCCCTTCGCTTTACCGCTGTACCACCACCGGACAGGTTTCGACGCCTACTATAATATTGGTTCAAACACCTAATGGCTATCTCTAACCGTTATGAAGTTACAGCCATTTTAATTTTAGGGGAGGTTGGGGGGGGAGGGTATACAAATTTCAACGCCCCTCAAATACATTTAGGTAAGAATCAAAAAATTTTTCAGGAGTAAGAAAGAGGTGAAGAGGGGGGGGGGGTGAAGGGGGGGAGAGGGGGGAGTTTCTAAAAATGATTTCGACTAACGCAATGCCCCTCTATATGAATCTGAAAAAAAATTCGTTCCAAGTCTCTTAACTTCCGAGATCCGAAAGGGGGGGGGGGTGAAGGGGGGCAAGATGGTCAAATTTTAAGAATGGTTTTTACTTCCCCAAGCCTCTTCTATACGAATCCTTAAAAAAAACGCGTAAAATCTCTTTATTTTCGAAATCCGCCTAAAGGGGGGGTGAAAGGGGGCAAGGGGGTCAAATAAAAAAATGGTTTTTACTTTCCCGAGCCTCCTCTATACGAATCTGTAAAAACAAAAAAATACGGGTCTCTTAGTTTCTGAGATACGATGGAGAGGGGGAAGAAGGGGGGGGGGGGAAAGGGGGGGTTTGGCACTTTTCTCATACTCACGAAAGTTACTTGTTTACGAATCTGTCAAAATATACCCACCTCCCCATCCACCATCTGGGAGAACAATTCTGTCAATAGATCAGTCAGTCAGTCAGTGGTAATTTAGCTTTATATAGTATAACTAGTATTTGCGTGGCTGCGCGAGCTGCGCGCAGCTCGCGGGGCGTGAAGAGCGGGGGAAGGGGGAGCTTTAAAAAATGATTTCGACTAACGCATTGCACCTCTCAATGAATCTAAAAAAAAAAATGTTCCAATGCAGCTCGCGGTACTACCTACCTACACCTACCTACACCTACCTACACCTACCTACACCTACCTACACCTACCTACACCTACCTACACCTACCTACACCTACCTACACCTACCTACACCTACCTACACCTACCTACACCTACCTACACCTACCTACACCTACCTACACCTACCTACACCTACCTACACCTACCTACACCTACCTACACCTACCTACACCTACCTACACCTACCTACACCTACCTACACCTACCTACACCTACCTACACCTACCTACACCTACCTACACCTACCTACACCTACCTACACCTACCTACACCTACCTACACCTACCTACACCTACCTACACCTACCTACACCTACCTACACCTACCTACACCTACCTACACCTACCTACACCTACCTACACCTACCTACACCTACCTACACCTACCTACACCTACCTACACCTACCTACACCTACCTACACCTACCTACACCTACCTACACCTACCTACACCTACCTTCACCTACCTACCTACTACCACAGATATTATAATACTTCGTACAGATACCCAATCCCATACAAAGAAATGACACCTCCCTAAGTCATCTTATTGCTCGTTTTATATTCTTTACTCCATTATTTCAACAGATGGCAGCACCAGCGTCGCACTGATTGCCACAGATTGGAGTTTTACAACGCCATCTAGGAGTTCACGTTTCGTGTTATGTAGTTCCGGAACTTTCGAGTTCAGAAAAATGAGAAAAATATGTAATTATTTCGCTTAGAAATGTTAAAAGATGTGTTATATTTCTATAAACAGTAATACATATGCTTTTTAATGGTTAAATTTAATTAAAATTATACAACAGTTACGATTATTGTATGTGGCAAATTGAGTAAAACGCCATCTATTGCAAACAGCTCTAGAGAAAATGATTTACAGATGGCTTACTTTTGACAACTTTATCAATCTATGGGTACGAATTGAAGTAAAAGTCCTCCTTTAACCTTTTTTGTTGAAATAACGTGATAAATGAGTGTAAATAGATAAATAAGCGTTAAACATGGAACTTTTGATTTTTGCAAATCTTATTTCGGCCGAAATCTACCGTATAACGCATTTAAGCGATTGTTAATTTCATTACTGCTACCTATGCTGCCATCTATTGTGTTTTTTTTCAAGATTAATTATAATTTGTTCGAGTTGTGACCCCATGCTACTACCTACCTTCACCTACCTACCTACACCTACCTACTACCTACCTACACCTACCTACTACCTACCTACATCTACCTACTACCTACCTACTACCTACCTACTACCTACCTACTACCTACCTACACCTACCTACTACCTACCTACTACCTACCTACTACCTACCTACTACCTACCTACTACCTACCTACTACCTACCTACACCTACCTACTACCTCCTACTACAACTAAAAAAACATTACCCTAAAGTTTGCTTGTCGTCGCCCCTGAGTTACGCTTCACCCACTCAACCTTCGTTACGCTAAGGAGGTCGCCGGCTCGCTTCGCTCGCCACCTCCCCCCTTCGCTCCACTCGGTCTCGCAGGTTCGCTCCACTCAGGACCTACCTACCACCGGAAAGCTATCATGACATTATCCCTACGCTACGGGGGTCGCCGGCTCGCTTCGCTCGCCCGCTCCCCCCTTCGCTTTACCGCTGTACCACCACCGGACAGGTTTCGACGCCTACTATAATATTTGTTCAAACACCTAATGGCTATCTCTAACCGTTATGAAGTTACAGCCCTTTCAATTTTAGGGGAGGTTGGGGAGGGGAGGGTATACAAATTTCAACGCCCCTCAAATAGATTTAGGTAAGAATCAAAAATTTTTTCAGGAGTAAAAAAAGAGGTAAAGAGGGGGGGGGTAAAGGGGGGGAGAGGGGGGAGTTTCTAAAAATGATTTCGACTAACGCAATGCCCCTCTATATGAATCTGAAAAAAAAATGTTCCACGTCTCTTAACTTCCGAGATCCACCTAAAGGGGGGGGTGAAGGGGGGCAAGGGGGTCAAATTTGAAAAATGGTTTTTACTTCCCCGAGCTTACTCTATACGAATCCCTAAAAAAAAACACGTAAAATTTCTTTATTTCCGAGATCCGCCTAAAAGGGGGGAGAAGGGGGAAAAGGGGGGCCACTTTGAAAAATTATTTTTACTTTACCGAGCCCCCTCTATACGAATCCCTAAAAAAAATCACGTAAAATCTCTTTATTTTCGAGATCCGCCAAAAGGGGGGGTGAAGGGGGGCAAGGGGGTCAAATTTGAAAAATGATTTTTACTTCCCCGAGCTTCCTCTATACGAATTTTTAAAAAAACACACGTAATGTCTCTTTATTTTTGAGATCCGCCTAAAAGGGGGGAGAAGGGGGGCAAGGGGGGCCACAATGAAAAATGATTTTTACTTAACTGAGCCCCCTCTATACGAATCCCAAAAAAAAAAACTCGTAAAGTCTCTTTGTTTCCGAGATACGATAGGGAGGGGGGAGAAGGGGGGGGAAAAGGGGGGGTTTCGGACTTTTCCCATACTCACGAGAGTTACTTGTTTACGAATCTGTCAAAATATACCCACCTCCCCATCCACCATCTGGGAGAACAATTCTGTCAGTGAGTGAGTGAGTGGTAATTTAGCTTTATATAATATAATAATAATGTTTATCAGTTGTCTAGTACCCATAACACAAGCTCTGCTTAGCTTGGGGTTGGGACTAGATGGCGTTGTGTGATAGTTGTGGAATATTATTATTATTATTATTATTATATCATCAACATTACAAGGGACAACCCTATGGCTTCAATGGAGCGTAGGTAGTTATCGCATCAACTAGGCTTAGTTTCGGTACTGTCCGGGTCCCACCTTTACGGAGAGGCAATCGTGGACGACGATTAGAATGGGTTCGGAACCACGTGGACTGGGGCCGTGAGCAATGGTCCAATGTGCTGTTCACGGATGAATCCAGGTTCGGCTTCCATCCAGATTCACGAAGGACGCGTGTTTGGCGAGTTCCTGGACGATGGAGCCGTCTCCAGAACCCTCAGGAAGTTCACCCATACCAAGGAGGAACAATTATGGTTTGGGCAGGAATTCGTCTTGGAGGACGGACGGATCTCGTTTGGGTGTGGGGAAATATGACGGCAGAACGATACGTCCAACAGGTGCTGGGGCCCGTAATCTTGCCCCACAGAACACAAATGGGGCAAGATTTCCTGCTCATGCACGACAATGCCCGGGCACACACGGCGAGAACGGTAGCAGCTTGGTTACATACACATAATGTTAGGGCCCTAGACTGGCCTGCTCAATCGCCAGATCTAAATCCCATTGAGCATGCGTGGGATATGCTGCAAATAAGAGCTCTGAAGGAAGTTCCTGAAAATTGGGCTACAGAAGATCAACTTTTTGCGCACCTCAGAAGCCCAGAAGGACATGGGACAATATTCCGCAGCAAGACATTGACAACCTTGTTCTGAGCATGCCGAATCGTTGCCGATGTGTTATGAACATCATGGGCGCTTTCTCAGACTACTAACTTCAAGTTTATAAACACAAATTAAATGATTTTTCTATTTTTTTCAGTTTTTACTCACAAATTAAAAGTTAATTCATATACGGTTTCCGTCTATGCTTCATTTTTTTTTCCATAAAATCCTGAAATTTTAATTAGTACCTTAACCATTATTAAAAAATGGTAGAATATTAAATAACGTATATTTTAAATATATACATGTCATAAAAATAATTAACGCATTGATAGTAATCTCTGATTTTTTTTTATTATGAATATATTAACTGTATTAAATAATTAAAGTAAGACTAAATATTATATAGACTAAACTAACCTAAAAACAAACTAACCATAAAAGGGCATCGAAAAACTCCTCCCCAACGCTGTCAGCAGGTAAAGTACCCAAGAGACTGGCAGCGTTGCCGCGTTGTATGGCAACACTTAGCCTCTGGCCAAAGAAAAAGCCAGCCCTTGGGTCGCAGGAAGCGTCAACAAGGCGTTTGGAAATATCCTTAAAAAGGCTGTGTGCACTAGGACCCCACGGCCCTAAAGTTTCAACCCCAAACGGCTCGAAAATATAGTTTCCACAAAGGTTACTATATTTACGCCGCTTGAGGTTCTCCGCAGCCGCAGCGGCAGCGCCAGCACAACACGAAGAGCTTGGAAGATGCGATGGCGCAAGAGTATCGACGCAAGTTGCGTCCCACACTAAAGGCCTACCCATCTTTCAAGGAAACAAAGACATGCCGTCCGGTCTCTTGCCATCGTCGCGTGCCAAGCCATTTGGCTCTAGACAGCTGGGACGCCGACGGTAACAAGAGCTCGTCGGATGATGTCGTTAATGTTCGCGTGTCGCGCAAAACGGCCCGCACTTCGACTGCAGGACAGGCCATGGTGTACGAGGCTGCTGACAGCTTCACCACATTGACAGCGATGAGGAGAGCAGCATACGGCGCCAAGACGTAAAGCAGCAGTGAGGCGAAAAGTTGTGTTGTCAAATAACGTGCCAATGCTTGACGACGGCAGTGCGTGAAGCCAAAGACCAGACTCCCACTCACCCACAGCCAGCAGGCGCGCACGCTCAGCAGTAGTAGCAGACGTATTCAGGAGATTATTCTGAACTACCCTGCAGAGCGGCTCGTCCCACCGTCTCTGGGAAAATGGATGGTCTGGTCCTTCTGTATTCGGGCAAGCGATTTTCCAAGCGACTATAGCCTCGGAGAAACACGGCACATCAAAACCAACCAGTGTGGAAGCCAGGATATTCCTGATTAATTTCTCCGTGCCGTGAACCGAGGATATAAAAGCCGGTAAACTAATACTAGAAATTTTGCGGACGCCGAGTCCTCCCATACGAATGCGAAGAGTTGCTTGTTCCCAAGCTCGGTCGTCCAAAGCCACATTTAATAAAATGGATGACAAAGTATGTCTGATGATTTGGTCCATTTTGTCCAAAAGATGTGCGTGCTTCCATAAAGGGGAAGCACGGAGGAAATATGTTAATTTAGGGCCGAAACAGCAGTAGCGAATAATGGTGATGGCCGAATGCATGTTAATTTGAAGCAATCTTTCCGAAACATCATTAAAATTTTGAATTTTCTCCTCGATAAAATCGGGAAAAGAATTTTCATGGATAGAGGAGACCCAAGGAGACGAAGAGAGTTTTTTTCAATAATTTTGATATCTGGAGCTATAGTGTTAAATTTTGAAAGAGTCAGTTGTCTGTCGGTACCGTCAGCTAAATATAGTTCACATTTCGAAAGATTTAATTCTAGGCCAATTGAATGAAGTTCATTTTTTAAGAATTTTAGGTCATCTAAAACAGTATCTACATCGCCTCCCAAAGTTCCATCGTCAAGGTACCAAACGTTAAATTTAGTTGTCGAACAATTGGGTGAATAGCTAAGCTGAAAATGACTGGCCCGAGGGGGTCACCTTGTTGACAGCCAACAGCAGATTCCAAAAGATTGTCCCGATAAAGTAATTTGGAAGGGTGTCTGTAACATTGCCAAAGAAAACTATATGGAGGTGTTTTTTTTTTGGCCAAACCATGTACCGAGGTACAAATTACTATTTAAGCTCCTTCCAATAAATGGTGTTATGGGCAGTATTTAATATTCTTCAATATAGTATAGATTGGGAATTAAAATAAAATGAAAATACACCACCTCGCATCATAACTGCGTTCAAAGAAACGTTCATGACAGCGTTGACAGCTGTCAAACTATTTCATCTGTCAAAATCCAAACCAAAAATCAACCTGTTTACAACCAAAATATGAATTATACTTCGTATCTCTCCCGAAGATGATTACAGTTTACATGCAGCAGTACGAGAGTTGATGCTGTCCTTATCACACTTTTTAGAGAATTTATTTTTAAATAAATTAAAAAAATAGGATAAAAAGTAGTGTATTGACTATTTCCCCCCACTGTAGTGCAAGCCGCCATTGCGCTGCAACGACAATCCTTGACTCATTACGTGATTTCGTGTTGTCCGACTCACACAAAACTTTGTTTCGTCCGGAAATAACTGTAATTTCGTTACACGATGAGAAAAATAAAGCGATCTTGTCGGGACGATAGTGGCAGTGTCGAAAATTTACTAACAAAAGTGAAAAAACAAAGAAGAATCTCCTCATCGTCATCGGAAAGTGAACCAGCGGTATCTCCTTCGCATTCTCTGTCGGAGGATTTAACTATTTAGTGATCTAGAACCACAACGTAAGTAAATGGAGAAATACCCACAAATGTTGATTTAATTTCCCGCCTTTAAGATTGTTCTTAAAAAATAAATTCATTGTGTTATGCTGACGTTTATCGTGTGTGCATTGTATGTATGACCATTATGTGTCTAACTACCCACCAATTTTAATATCCCGACGTATTTATATCGTGTGTGGATGCCTAATGCCAAGTTGCAAGTACCTTATAATGATTTTATTCTTTGTGTTACGCCGACGTCTATCGTGTGTGCATACTATGGCCGCCAAATGTGTTGATACCTGGTCTGCACCCACCAACTTATATATCCCGACGTATATCGTGTGTGGATACTATGGCCGCCGAATGTGTTGATACCGGCACCCACCAACTTATATATCCCGACGTATATCGTGTGTGGATGCATGCCAAAGTTACAAATGCCATAAAATGATTTTATTCATTGTGATATCCCGACGTATATCGTGTGTGGATACTATGGCCGCCGAATGTGTTGATACCGGCACCCACCAACTTATATATCCCGACGTATATCGTGTGTGGATGCATGCCAAAGTTACAAATGCCATAAAATGATTTTATTCATTGTGATATCCCGACGTTTATCGTGTGTGGATACTATGGCCGCCGAATGTGTTGATACCTGCACCCACCAACTTATATATCCCGACGTATATCGTGTGTGGATACTATGGCCGCCGAATGTGTTGATACCTGCACCCACCAACTTATATATCCCGACGCAAAGCGTGTGTGGATAAAGTCAAGTACCTACCTACCTACCTATTTATGGCGGGTGACTTATGATTATATTTTACTCCTTGGTAGGTGAGATCCCAAATAATGAACCATAAGAAGGAAAATAAACGGTTGGTGAAAATCCTGATGAACTAGACCCGGATATTTTACAATTGTTGGGCTCAGACCCTACACTAAATAAAGCATTTGGAGACAATTTACACAAAGATTTGACAACGCGGTGGAAACACATCTTAATTAACGGTCTGACTAAAAAATCCGTTCAGTAGTTTAGGCGCTACGGTGGAACATACATACATACATAAATACATACATACATAGACTGCCAAAATCATTACCCTTCCTTTTGGCTTCGCCGTAGTCGGGTAAAAAGGAAAACGTTGTTATCCTAAAACAATATCTGGCTGCTGAAAATTGTATTCACATGAAAGCACCCATGCTAAGCACACAGTGAGTAAAAACAAAATCAAATGGCCAGCTGTTTCTCAGCAATCTGCAAAGCACAGTTTTAACTCTAATCGTAAACATACCACAAGACATTATTAAGACACTCGGTGATAATGCAGGGCGACTAACGCGCAACGCAAACCACAGAGAATCTCTGTCTAGAAGATTCACTGTTACAATCCGAGTAAACGAAAAAGGGATGTAGTAAAAAACGCTACAAAAGACGATTATCTATTCGGATCTAATTTGCCTGATCATCTAAAATCTACCCAGGCTATAAAACGACTACCTACCTCAGAATTTTATTAAGATTCACCGCAAATAATGCGAGATTCAATCAGCAGCGCAATCAGTCGAGTACTACGTATCGTCTAAACGGTCCTTTAAACGCATGGGGGGTGCCGCGTGCGGGCACCAGCCGCCGAGTCGCGAGCCGCCTCCGCCGCCGCGGGATCACCGCCGCCGCCGCACCGCGCACAGACGGCCACGCGTGCACGGGTGGCCAACCACGCAGCCTGACGCCGCTAATCACCTCGGCACAGGTAGACAACAATATTCCAATAGCTGGCTGGTTACAGCATTACTTTAATGAATACATACTCATTACAAAGGATAAAACTATCCTTTCTTGAATTAAAGGATATAAAATACCTTTTATTTGTGAACCACATCAGCCTGACATACCAAAAAGGTTATTCATGGTCACAGAAAATAACATTGATAATTGTTATTCTGAGCTATAATCAGGTTTTATTTCTCAATGACTAGCTGTTGCCAGCGGCTTCGCCACCTACAACTCAAAAATTATCCCACGGGAAGATAAAATCGGGATTAAAACTATCTTATGTGTTAATTCAGGTTATAAACTATCTGTGTACCAAATTTTATCGAAATGCGTTCAGTAGTTTTTGCGTGAGGAACTAACAAACATACACACTTACAAACTTTCGCCTTTATAATATTAGTGTGATGTATTTTACCTTCACCTTTGTTTACAGTACCTAAGCCTAACGGGAAACATTTCCTTAATTTAAAAGGATTAACTAAATCCGTTCATGTTGACCACTTTAAAATGGAAGACTACCGCACAGTTATAAATCAAAATTGTTTTATGGCAAATATAGACTTAAAAGACGCGTATATTTTTGGTTGCAGTTGCCCAAAGCGAGATTATTTAGGTACCTAAGTCTTACTTGGAACATAAAAAGATTTACCTACTAATCAATTATTTGAGCATAACGTTTTACCGCTTGGACTCTGTACCGCACCCGTACCCTACGAAGTATTATAATATCTGTGCCTACGTATTCACTAAATTAACAAAACCTGTACTGAATTATTTACGTTCACTGGGGTATTTATCAGTAAACTATAATATGATTTTTTATGCATCGGTTAACCTGTCATAATAACGTCGAAGCGACAAAAGAATTATTATAAAGATAAGGATTTTTAATCAACACTGACAAAAGTAAAATTTACCCAAGTAAAAAGTGCCTGTTCTGTGCAAGCAACATGCCCAAAACATTACCGAAAAGGGAACCTGATAGACTTATAGGTCTGTTAACATCAGCATGCTCCGCCATTCAATACGGCTGGGTATACACAAAGGTTCTAGGAAGAGCAAAATCTCTGGCACTAAACTATTCTAATAATTACAATAAACACATATAAATATCATAAATACTTTTGAGTTACTGGCAACTTTTTATGGTCTAAAAATCTTTACTTCACACAATGGTGTGAAGATACTCAGAATAGACAATACTATAGCAATTGCTAATATAGATACAGAATCGGAATAGCAGATTACGCATTTAATAAAGTAACACTTTCACTCGGTATTCCACAGTTCGACTTATTTGCAAATAGCCAGAATCATAAATGTTACAGATGTACTTCCTGGAAATTGGATCCAAATTCCGAAATTATTGTTATTATTTATTGTTGTTGGAGGAGCCTTGCTTGCCTAGAGCGGTCTGTGGATGGGTGACCGCCCGACATACCGAGTTTCCTCCGTGCCTCGGAAAGCACGTTAAGCTGTTGGTCCCGGCTGCCATATACCTATATAGTCTTTGGCAGTCGTTACAGGTAGTCAGTGACCTGAAATTCTGACAATCAGTCTTACCAAAGGGTATCGTATTACCTAGTATTAACTGGGTTGTGGAGGTCAGATAGGCAGTCGCTCCATGTAAAATACTGGTATTCAGCTGCATCCGGTTAGACTGGAAGCCGACCCCAATATAGTTGGGAAAAGGCTAGGCAGATGATATTTAATTTTATTGTTGATTAGTATATTTTTTATGCTTTTACTCCTTTTAGTCTTATCTCAAAAGTTTTCATAAAATTAAAAATGACAAGCAGAAGGGATTATAGTACTACCATATTGACCAATACAGCCTTGGCACCCAGTGTGGTTAAAATTACTTATTTCGAAAGTACTTTATTTTAATCCTGACAAAAATCTACTGTGTTTTACTTTCAAGGGGGAGTATCCTCTCCACTCGGATCTTACTCTGATGGCAGGGAATTTATCCGGCAGTCACTATTAATGCGCGGAACCCAAAGCATCTCTCAATATATTGATGGCCTCTCTCTCCATAAACGCGCTGAAGCAATATAATACTGCACTAAACTCATATAGTGGCTATATTGTAATGATAAAGGTTTAGATTACTGTGATTCCCACACTATTCAATTAATAGAATTCTTGACTTAGCTAGTTAATTCGGGTGTTACAGCACACTTAATAGTTCTGCAATATGAATATTGTTAGGTCAGGAAATTTAAAAAGGTTTTTCAAAGAGGTCTATTGTTTAAACCAAAATTCCACACCTGGAATCACAATCTTGTATAAAGTTATTAAACCAATTAAGTACTTTCCTAATGATTCAATTACACTAAAAGATTTTATTAAAAACTGTAACTCTTTTAGCACTAGCATCTGCACAGAGAAATCAAACTTTAAGCCTAATAAAAATAAAAAATATTACTTTTGATTCAGACAAAATTATAATTAAAATCGAAGATTTAATATAAACCGGCCAGGTACCATTGATTCTGTTGCCTTAAATTAGAAAAAACCCTAACGTTTTCCCAGCTTTAACCTTCAAACACTATTTAGATAAAACTGTTTGCTTACGTGTCATGTGTCAAGAAGATTCTTTATTTTGTAGTTATCAAACCACATAAGAAAGTGGGTTCTCAAACTTTTTCTCACTGGGTAAAACAAGTTCTAGAAAAAAGTGGCATAGATGTAAAATTGTATGGGACACACAGTACAAGGCACGCATCTGCGTCTGCTCACAGAGCAGGTGTCAATCTGGAAGTTATTCGAAAGGCCGCAGGCTGGAGTGAATCTTCCCAATTCCCATGTATTCCAAAAACACTATAATAAGAATGTACCTCCCCATAACTAAACTGAATTTGTAGATGCACTCTTTAGATGATTATTTATTATTGTTGTACCTTAGTTTTATGATTATTACAAACAAATATAATTAGCATTACGTTTCAGTAATTAAAACGTAATAAATAGCATAATATTTTATCGATCGCTTTAATGTCAATTTTTTTCGATGCTCTAAACATCTGCATGTAAACTGTAATCATCTTCGGGAGAGATACGAAGTATAATTAAGAATCAAACGAACTTACCTAGTGAAGTTTGATATCTAATTATACGAGTGTCTCTCCCGAAGATGATTACACTCCCTCCCTCCCTGATAATCCCGAGACCTATCGAAAAAATCGAACTCTAAAAAATGAGTCAAGGATTGTCGTTGCAGCGCAATGGCGGCTTGCACTACAGTGGGGGGAAATAGTCAATACACTACTTTTTATCCTATTTTTTTAATTTATTTAAAAATAAATTCTCTAAAAAGTGTGATAAGGACAGCATCAACTCTCGTACTGCTGCATGTAAACTGTAATCATCTTCGGGAGAGACACTCGTATAATTAGATATCAAACTTCACTAGGTAAGTTCGTTTGATTCTTAATTATTGGATCCAGAGATCTTCGTTGGTAGTGGTGAAGGCTTAACACGTGCTTTTGTTAGTGCTACGAATATTTTCGATTTTAGTGAACTTTTCTAGTGTGAAACTCGATCGAAAGTGTTCCTTGTGTTTGTGTTCTTGGTTTAAGGTTTGCTTTTATTGTAATTGTCCTCTTTTTAACAATAGTTACTTAAGATGAACTCCAAAAAGCCCCCTGATCCTGACCCCCCTGATGAACTATTTGATCTCTCCCCCGGACTAACAGTTACCCTCCCCGATGACACCGAAATAACCCCACAGGACCCTAATATGGATACGGACATCCCTAGTCGCAAGAGGGTCGCTGGTTCGCCCCCTGCTGCTTCAAATTTTAAACCCAAGATTGCGAGAAATATAATCGGCAGACTTTCTTATACAGCTAGAGATAATCCACCATACAATGTGAATGTTTCGCTTAAAGACGAACAAACCTCAGGCACCGTGCTACAACCTGTCAAGTTTGGTATGTTTTTGATGTTAAACAATGTAAATAATATACGTCTCGATGGGATCAAACGTATAGGCAGAAATCGTCTGTCAGTTGAATTCAAGTCGCACCAGGATGCAAACAGTTTCCTCAACAATAAAATGTTATCCCAACACAATTATATAGCTGCCATTCCACAATTTAACATCACAAGAATGGGTATTGTAAGGGATATACCAGTTGAGTGGTCAGAAGAGGAAGTAATTAAAAATATTCAGGTCCCTGAGGATAATGGACCAAAATTTGGATGTGTTATTGATTTCTGAGGCTCATTGTACTTCTGCGTCAAACCTCAAGTTCAGGAACTATGAATGCTATATCACCCTACACCCGGATGGGACTGGACATGCTGGCACTGCAATTATTGTAAGGAAGTCTCTAAAACATCATATAATGCCTGAATATAAAACCTGTCACATTCAGGCTACTACAATAGCAGTTGAAGACAAAAATGGCTACTTCAATATCTCTTCAGTGTACTGCCCGCCTAGACATAAGATATCCGAAGAGATGTATACGGTATTCTTCAAGACACTTGGCAATAGATTCGTAGCAGGTGGAGACTGGAACTCCAAAAATACACACTGGGGATCTAGATTAACCAGCACCAGAGGAAGGCAACTGAAACTTAGTATAGATGGTAATACACTTACTACAGCTTCCACATGTGAACCCACACATTGGCCGACAGACACGTCTAAAATACCAGACCTTCTCGATTTCTTCGTCATGAAAGGTTTCTCTAGCCACTATATTAGGTGCGACTCTTGTTACGACAGTTCTTCAGACCACACTCCCGTACTGCTCACACTTAGCACAAAGATAATAGAACGGGAAACTCCAGAGAGACTGTATAACAAGAACACAGATTGGAGCTCATTCAGAGAATACATCGACGACAACATCAACTTAAAAGTTGCTCTTAAAACGCCTGAAGACATTGAGGTTTCGACAAAATACATTACAAATCTCATTCAGGAGGCTTGCTCGAGAAGTACACCTTTACTGGATTCTAAGAAGCGGATATATAATTAGCCTCTCGAAATAAAGAAAGCGATCTTGGAAAGACGTAGGCTGCGCCGTGTTTGGCAATTGAGCAGACTTGCATGTGATAAAACGAATTTCAACAGGCAAGCGTTACATCTGAGAGAAATGTTAAATACCTGGCACAATAAAACTCTGCAGACTCAATTAGAATCCCTTACGCCCACTGCAGCAACAGAGTACTCACTGTGGAAATTCACAAAGTCTTACGACAGGCCACAGGTAGCAAAACCTCCACTTAGAAGCCACAATGGCTGGGCCCGCACCTCGCAGGAAAAAGCAGACATCTTCGCAGAACATTTATCAGACGTATTTAGCCCCAATCAAGTCAGCGACGCAGATTCTGATATAGAAGTTGAATCTATTCTTACTCAGCCGTTACAAATGTCACTCCCACCTGTGCCAGTTTCAGTGCGAGAAGTTTGGAAGACTATACATGACCTCAATGATAAGAAAGCACCAGGATATGATCTCATCACTAAGGAAATTTTGAGAGAACTCCCAAGAAAAGCACTAGTTTTCCTAACGATCCTCTGTAATGGAATACTTAGGGTTCAACACTTCCCAGTCTTTTGGAAGGTGTCTCAAATACTAATGATACACAAGATAGGAAAACCAGCTAATCAAATCACCTCATACAGACCCATTAGCTTATTGCCTATTCTATCAAAGGTCTGTGAAAAATTGATCCTTCGTCGAATCATGCCTATATTAGAGAACAATAACACCATCCCCAACCACCAATTTGGCTTTAGACAGCAACACTCTACTATTGAACAAGTACATAAAGTAGTCGAGAAAATAAGAAAGTCTCTGGAGGAAAAAGAGTATTGTTCATCTGCATTCTTGGACATCCAACAGGCTTTTGATAGGGTATGGCATGAGGGTCTTCTCTGTAAGATAAGGGCAAGTCTTCCACATAGCTACTACATTCTATTGAGATCGTATCTCACAGAGAGAATCTTCCAAGTGAAGGAATCTGACTCAACTTCCAGATTCTACGAAATAAGAGCAGGTGTGCCACAAGGGTCGGTGTTGGGACCAATATTGTATACATTATACACATCAGACCTACCGCAAGTGGAGGGTGTTATGACTGCTACATATGCCGACGACACAGCAATAATGGCGAGTAGTAAGAACCCTGCTATAGCCTCAGAGAGACTCCAACAAGGACTTGATGCTATTACAATGTGGCTTCAAAAATGGAGGATTAAAGCTAGCGCCACAAAGTCAGTACATGCCACTTTCACACTCAGGAGAGAAAACTGTCCTCCTGTACACCTTGAAAACTCCATTTTACCACACCAAGATAGTGTAAAGTACTTGGGCTTACACTTGGATCGTCGTTTGACCTGGAACCAGCACATTAGAAGCAAGAGACAAGAGCTTAACATAAAACACAGAAATCTCTACTGGATACTGGGTCGAAACAGCATGTTGTCTATTGACAACAAACTCTTAATATATAATTCTATATTAAAACCAACTTGGATGTATGGGATTCAGCTTTGGGGTAGTGCCAGTAATACAAACATCGCAATACTGCAAAGAATGCAAAATGCAATATTAAAAACAATAGCGCATGTCCCATGGTTTATTACTACAGCTGAAATCCATGCTCATCTTAATGTGACCACTGTGAGAGAGGAAATCCAGGCCTCCACAGAAAAATATAAACACCGGCTGGAAAAACACCCGAACAAACTCGCCGCAAGTCTCATCACGCGCAGCTACCAAAAACGTCTTAAGAGAAAAGACATTCTATAAAAGATATCAAGTAATATGACTTTGTGAATGAGAGTAGCTGCTCTCGCTGGAGAGGGCACTCGACCTGCCAAGAAGCCCACAAACCATCTGCTTATAGTTGGATTACTGATTGCAGATAAGCACAGAGAAAAAAAAAAAAAAAAAAAAAAAGGTCCCTGAGGGATGTGGCTCTGTTATTAAAGCCAGAAGGATGAGCCGTAGGGTGTCCTCTTCTGGTGTGACCGAGTGGAGGCCTACACAGACTGTTGTGTTAACTTTTGACGGACAAGTCCTACCTAAGCGCGTGTACAGCTTCTACACGGCTCTCCCAGTTGAGCTTTACACTTACCCAACGGTTCAATGCTACCATTGTTGTCGCTTTGGCCATACCCGCACACTTTGCAGATCGAAACCTAGGTGCTTTAAGTGTGGTGAAGATCATCCAGGTGATGGATGTGAAGTCACCTCTGAAATGAGTTTCTGTGTTTCGTGTACTGGCAACCATTTCGCAAATGACAGTGCTTGCCCTGAATTGGGTCGACAGAAGAGTATCAAAGCTCTGATGGCGGAGAAATCGATTTCGTATGCGGAGGCAAGTCGGGTTTTCCCACCTGTTTTCAGATCATATGCTGAAGTCTCCAAATCCTCCCCACGCAACAAGGTGACTACAAATATATCACAATCCCAGTCCTCAAGTCCCATCCCAGTAACCCAAAATTCATACCATAAAACAGTTTTTTTGAAACCCAAACCCCGTATCCCCCTTTCACCTGGCTATGATAGACAAGCTCACCTAAACCTCACTCAAAATTACTCCTTTTCCCCATCAAAAAATGGCTGTGCCCTTCCAAAGGAAGCTGCAGAGTCAATATACTACAGACAGGAAGATAAATCAAAAAATATCTTAAACTTAATCACTGACATGCTAATGTCTGTTCTTGCAAGCCCAACTCAATCTATACCTGACCACGTTGCATCAAAGTTGACCTCAATATTAAATTATATCCACAATGTTCCATCCCCTGACATTCCTTCAGTGGAACGTGAGGAGTATTACTCCCAGAAAACCTGATCTTTCTTTTTTAATTAATAAATTTAAACCATCAATCTGCGGCATTGCTGAGACATGGCTATTGCCTGGAAGCAATTTCAGGTTGCCATGTTTCGACAGTGCTCGAAATGATAGATCTGATGGATATGGAGGATGTGCCTTGCTCATCAATAGCAAGGTATCATTCACCCAGATTCCTCTAACCTTTGTAGGTGATGACATAAATGTTGTCGCTGTGAAGGCTGAGGGTATAACTATTTTTTCTTTTTATATTGCGCACCCACAACTCGAGCATCTCTCAGTAATTAGAAATTTATTATGCAATATTAGTGGTCCAATACTCGTCATGGGTGATTTTAATTGCCACCACTATCGATGGGGGTCGGATACCTGCGATAACTTTGGCATAGGTTTGCTTGACATGTTGGATGATCTCAACCTTTGCCTAATCAACGATGGCAGTCCTACACGCAGACCTGCACGCCCTGGTCAGAATAATAGTTGTGTTGACTTGACATTCTGCTCACCCAATATATCTAGTCTCCTCATTTGGCGTCGCTTGGATATGACCTATGGAAGTGACCACTACCCCATCATAATTGAATTCCCTTCCAAAAATATTCCTTTTAAAGTTTCCCCCCCTCTTTTAAAACATCAACTAAATTCAGCTGACTGGAATCTATATTCTAAAATCGTAGACCTGAGAATATCTTCCCTTCCGGAAGTTAACAGGGATAATGCCCAGGATTGTTTTTTGCCCTTCTCCTCCGCCATCGCCTCCACAGCTGATGATTGCTTCCCGTCCAAAAAACCCCATTCCGGTAGACTTCCTTCCCCGCCATGGTGGGATAGGGAATGCACTGACATGGTCAGGGCCAGGAATGAGGCTGAAGAGACAGTCAACGACAATATGAACCTGGATAATCTCATTGCCTTCAAACAGATTCTTGCCAAGTCCAGAAAATTCCTAAAAAGAAAAAAACGCGAAGGTTGGTCAAAATATTGTAGTTCGCTGAGTCCGTCCACCCCGATTTCGGCGGTTTGGCGGAAGGTGAAACGCTTCAGGAGTAGTTTAGCACCTGCCTCCTCCTCTAACAACCTCACGGAAGAACTGGGATACCAGTTTTTCTCTAAAGTCGCTCCGGCCTATGTCCCAAGTGTTGAGGAAATCAGTGTTGACATCCATGATGCAGACAACATTGACGACCCAATGAACATGCCATTTAGCTTGGAGGAACTAAAAACTGTGCTATCCCACGTCAAGGATTCCGCGCCGGGAGTGGATGGATTCCCGTACTCTTTTATTTCTAAAGCGGGTCCAAAAACTCACAAATATTACCTGGACCTAGTTAACTTCTGCTTTACTTCTGGATATATTCCCACAGAGTGGAAGGTTCAGGTTGTCATTCCGATTTTAAAACCAGGCAAAGATCCTAATGATCATTGTTCATACAGACCTATTGCCTTATCGTCCATACTCATAAAACTTTTAGAACACTTGGTCAAAAACCGGTTAGTGTGGTTGGTGGAAAACAGGAAACTGCTCCCAACGTCTCAATTCGGCTTTAGGAAAGGTCTGGGCACAGCTGATAGTGTGGGTATCCTCATATCAGAGGTCCGGCTGGCCCTCAGCAGGAATGAGTCTGTGGTTGCGGTTTTTCTGGATATATCAGCTGCTTATGATTCGGTTCTCCTTCCTAATCTCAGGCAAAAACTGCACGAGCTGAGAGTCCCGGCTAGGATTTGTCGCATCATTGATAGCATCTTTACCAATCGCACCATTCAATTGAGAATACCTGGGAGTGACTCTGAACAAAGATCGGTCTGGAGAGGATTACCTCAAGGATCAGTTCTTAGTCCCCCATTATATAACATTTATACAGCTAACCTGCCCTCTTCCCTTAATTTCGATTGTAAAATCCTTCAGTATGCTGACGATATTGCACTAATGGTATGTGGCAGTTCCATTCAGGACGCCGCTCTTTCGATGAATGTCTCTCTAGCTTCATTAAACCAATGGCTACTTGACAATGGTTTGTCTTTAAGTGCGCCAAAGAGTAAGGCTGTCATTTTTACACGCAGGCGTTTGCTTCCTCCAATTGAGATAAACATTAATGGACAAACCATTCCAGTCGAAGATAAGGCTAGGTTTCTGGGAGTAACTTTGGACGCAAGATTGTCTGGGGTCGATCACATCAACAACACGGTCAAAAAATGTGAACGTTCTGTATCGGTTCTTAAGTCTTTGGCCGGGGTATGGTGGGGTGCTCACCCCTACACCCTCAAACTGGTCTATAATGCGTTGACCAGAAGCGCTTTGGATTACTGCACCTACCTTCTTGAGCCCTGCAACAAAGAAGCGCTTAAAAAATTAGACAACATCCAGTCCAAATGCCTAAGAATTGTCATTGGGGCCATGAAATCCTCTCCCATAAATGCGCTCCAAGTGGAATGTGCAGACCCACCCCTACACCTTAGGAGACAGTATTTAGCAGATCGCTTCCTAACTAAAGTTTTTTCCCTCTCATCCCATCCCTTGCTCCCAATTTTAGAACAAATTGACCTCTCCTTTAATGATTCTTCCTATTGGAACAATAAAGTAGTTCCCCTATTGATAAATAGGTACAGAGAGCTTAAACAACTCTCGGCGCCTATTTGTCGATATCCTGCTCTCCCGGTCTTTTCCGCCGCGTACGAGGCGATTTATTATGAACCAAAAGCCGTTTTGGACCTTGGAATATCAAGAAATCCTCAAGATGCTAGAGATGACTTTGAGTCAGCTGTCAAGCGTTACTGGGAAGGTTGGAACTTATTATTCACAGACGCTTCAAAATTTTCGGAAAGTGAATGTACTGGTGTGGCGGTTTATTTTCAAAATTCAAAAATAGCTCTACTTTTTCAATGCCCACCAGAAGCATCAGTCTTTACAGGGGAGTGTACTGGTATTTTAGAAGCCTTATGCTTTATTAAGTCCCATCAAATAACAAGGTCAGTAATTTTTTCAGATTCCCGTAGTAGTATTCAGGCCCTAAAACAAAACCAACTTCACAGTAAAATTAATAGCCATATCATTATGGATATAAAGAACTTGTTGTTTGATCTCTCCCAAAACGGCTTGGACGTCGAGATAGCCTGGATCCCCGGCCACTCGGGTATTGTTGGCAATGAGTGCGCTGATTCGTTAGCAAAGTATGCCACATCGAATCCGGTTGATCGAAAGCACTACGTAGCGCACAACTACGATTTGCGGAACAGTGCCAAACCCAAGTTATTTAACTCGTGGACGGAAACATGGAAGACGACTTCTAGGACCAAGGGCCATTACTATGCTGCTATACAGCCTGAAATCCAGCGACGGCCTTGGTTTTTTAAATGCCCTAAATTGTCGAAGAGAACTGTTTCGTCCCTCTGTAGACTAAGACTCGGACATTGTTGTATTGTAGCCCTGTGTTCCTGCACAAAATTCATGTCCGGGATAGTTCCCTGTGCGAGTGTGGTCTTGCGGAGGGTACTTTAGATCATATTTTCTTCTCCTGCTCCTTAAATAATAAATCTGTTGACCTGTACCAAAAAATTTCCAAATTTAATATTCCTCTCCCAACCAACTTTCATACTCTTCTCTCCCACTTCTCCCCTAAATTAATCAACATTTTGGCCACATTCCTAAATGAGAATGATTTAAAATTTTAGCTGGTGCGCAACGTTTATGTAATTAGTTTGTATATAGTTTATGTGTTGTTTAACGTATTATGTTTATATTTTTGTAAATTAGACTATTAATTGTTCTACTAACCCATGTGTTCGTTCTTACAGCTAGACTAACACCTACCACGAAGTACGAAGTTCGACGGCCTGCCTCTCTGTGCTGCCGTCACGACGTGACACTGGCAGAATAGTCGGACGGGAACCGGCTCAGTTGCCATTTAAGGAGAAAAAAAAAAAAAAAAAAATGAATTATTGATGTCGCAGAACATCACCAGTTCACCTTCATCATCATTTCAGCCAAAAGACGTCCACTGCTGGACATAGGCCTCCCCCAGGTGTCGCCACATTGACCGGTCCCGTGCGTCTCACTTGTACTCTTTGCGTCTCACATTCAGCGTATTCCCGCAACCTTCACCAGGTCATCGGTCCACCTAGTGGGAGGCCTTCCAACGCAACGTCTTCCGGTTCACGGTCGCCACTTCAGAACTTTGTACTTTCCATCTACATCTGATCTACGAAAAGCTGAGATGAAAAGAGTGTCAAAAGAGACCGGAACGTTCGAGTGACTAAATCGTTGTTCAGTGAACCCCAAGGAAAGTAATATAATTATAATGATGAACCCTTTCGCTATAGGGGAGAGTGGAAGAACAAAACGTGCTGCGCCGACCCCAAGTAAAATGGGATAAGGGCAGGAAGATGATGAACACTTTCCAGATCGGTCATCTGACAAGGGGACGTGATAACACCTACACTTTTACGACAGACGACAGCACCATTAAGTATGACTTGATTGTCGTCATATAGTAAAATATTATCGTCAAGATAGGTAGTTGAAATAATCTTATCGATTCTTCAATTATTTTTTGCATTGTGAAGGCTTATTATAGGCAGTAAAGAAACATATAAAGAATTGATAATTCGATCCTGTGTATGCCAATGGGAATTTAGTTAACTACTAGGGATATTTGAAATAAAACCAATAACATTCTTATTTTCTTTTATTCCGTTTCCTCATTTTCATTATTTTCTCTTACTAAGATATAATCTAGGAAGGAGGCAGGTGCTGAAATATCTTGTTGATGTCCAGCCCACCCCATATACCAAACAATAGTCATGATGTGAGCACAGCAACCCACGGTGCCCACGGTACGTTTTCCAATTATACAGTTACAGTAATAACCGTGGATTCTGTGCTCCCAACTGTTTTCCTGGATATTTAATAAAATATATGTGTAATACACCTTTTCCACTACAGTGTCTTGACTGTATTCTAGCCCTAAATAAAAACATTTCATCCTCAAAATCTGGTATATGAAGAGGCTCAACATCACGGCAATCTTCAATTTCAAAAAATCCATTTTGCCTTATATAATATTATGTTCTCCGTAATAAGAGTGTGCTTGCTTTATCTGTCATCACTGGGAACTCATTTAGAAGAATATCAGCATGAATGCTAATAAAAGATGATGCTTCTTCCATTAATACTGGCCTGTTGGTCTAGTGGTTAGTGACCCTAACTGCTATGCCGGAGGTCGTGGGTTCGATTCCCACCCAGGACAAATGTTTGTGTGATGAGCACGATCATTTGTTCTGTGTCTGGGTGTAATTTATCTATAATATGTATGTATTTAGAAATATATAAGTATGTTTATCAGTTGTCTAGTACCCATAACACAAGCTCTGCTTAGCTTGGGACTAGATGGCGTTGTGTGATAGTTGTGGAATATTATTATTATTATTCCCTTTATTCATAAATTAACAAATTTTTAAATACATTTTTAAATATTTCCTATAAAAACAAAAAAAAAACATTTAAAAATATAAAAAACTGTAGCCCACCGGTATCGGGAACAGGGTCCAAGCTACCGGCGATCAGGGCTCCAGAGAAAGGAACCTCCTAACAATGCGAGCCGTGTCCAGGAGTACCGCTTTCTGCATCAAGCCCTTGATCCAGCTGCCTAACGAGAGCCTCCTCAGGTGTTGGTCGAGGCTCTTGGCAATTAAGCCATTGGCTGTAACGACTATCGGCACAATGATCGCTGAGTCCACATCCCACATGTCGACAACCTCGCGAGCCAAGTCAAGATACTTGATTTGTTTATCTTTCTCGGCTTTCACGAGGTTCTCGTCATACGGGACGGTTATGTCAACAATCATTGCGCGCCGCTCTGATCGATCCACCACCACTATATCAGGCTTATTAGCCATAATAGTCCTGTCAGTGATGATGGATTGATCCCAGTACAGTGTGATACTGCCATTATCGAGAACTGGGTCGGGCACATACCTGTAGTACGGCACTTCTGATTCCACAAGGTTGTATTTCAGAGCAAGTTGCTGATGGATAATCCTGGCTACAAGGTTGTGTCTATGCAAGTATTCTCCGTTAGCCAGACGAGAACACCCGGAGATAATGTGACAGATTGATTCGCCCGGACGGTGGCATGCCCATTGCCCGACATATGTCAACCGTACCGTCCTTCACAATAAATCTCCGGTAGTTATTCGTCATCATAACTTCGTCCATAATTGCACAGACAAAACCTTCGGTTTCTCCAAAGAGTTCCCCGGAACGTAGCCAGGTTACGGACGCTAGGAAATCTACATCGGGCCCGTGTAGGGCCCGGAAAAAGCGTCCGTGGAGCTCCTTGCTCTGCCATACTTCCATGCGGTCTGTGTCAAGCACTACAGGTTTGCGCCAGTTCTCTTTAGCCAAGGAGAGCGGGGTGAGGCCCTTGTCCACCGCGACAACATCTCGATGCATCCCCACGTCGGCTTCCAGGAAATATTCCCTGAGACTGCATATCTCACGATTGTGCAGAGTCTTAGCATTTAAAAAGCCTCGACCTCCACACTTCCGCGGGATATACAGTCTCATAACCGAAGAACGTGGGTGATGCATTCGATATGCCGTCAACAATGTACGGACCCGCCTATCCAGGGCGTCTAGCTCTGTTTGAGTCCATTTGAGTATGCCGAAAGAGTACATCAAAACCGGCATGACCCAACCGTTGAAGGCACGTACCTTATTTCCGCCTGACAAAAGACTATTAAATACCTTTCTCAGGCGGCCAAAGAAGCGCTCCTTCAACGATTGTTTCATGTCGGCAACGTTGATGCCCAGCGCTTCCGACATACCCAAATACTTATAGGTTTCGGTTGCTGAGAGGGATCTAAGATTTATGGAACCTGTGAGCTGGGTTCCAACTAGGGATTGCAAATATTCGATAATTTTAGTATTCGAATATTCGAATAAATTTTCAGCTTTATTCGAATTATTCGAATATTTCAGAAAAATAAAGAATTTATATAATTTCGCGCATTTTTGCCTTAGAAACTATGTACATAGTAACATATTTTTATGTAAGTAGGCCTTTTTTTTCGGTTGTATGGAAAATCATCAAATGATCGAATAATATTCGAATATTTCAGCAAATTAAAGAATTTCATCATTCATCATTTCAGCCAAAAGACGTCCACTGCTGGACATAGGCCTCCCCCAGGCGTCGCCACATTGACCGGTCCCGTGCGTCTCTCATCCAGCGGGTTCCTGCAACCTTGACCAGGTCATCGGTCCACCTAGTGGGAGGCCTTCCAACGCAACGTCTTCCGGTTCGCGGTCGCCATTCCAGAACTTTTCGGCCCCATCGGCCATCCGTTCTGCGAGCAATGTGCCCTGCCCATTGCCACTTAAGTCTGGCGATTCTTCGGGCTACGTCGGTAACCTTGGTTCTCATGCGGATGTCCTCATTTCTGATTCGATCACGCAAGGAAACTCCGAGCATAGCCCTCTCCATTGCCCTTTGGGTGACTTTGAGCTTTCTGATGAGGCCCATATATAGTGAGCGACCACGTTTCGGTCCCGTATGTAATCACTGGCAACACACACTGGTTGTTGAGTTAAGTTGGACGAGAAGATACCGCGCAACTTCCCGAACGCTGCCCAGCCGAGTCGGATTCGACGATTGACCTCTTTCTCGAAGTTAGATCTACCCAACTGGACCGTTTGTCCCAGGTAAACCAGGTCAACTTAACCTTGGTTTTGTCCATGTTCATTTTAAGACCCACTCTTTCGGAAGCTCTACTGAGGTCATCGAGCATTGCACTGAGGTCTTCCATGGTCTCAGCCATGACCACTATATCGTCGGCAAACCGAAGGTGAGTGATGTACTTGCCGTTGACGTTGATGCCAAGTCCTCTCCAATCCAGAACCTTGAAGATATCCTCCAATGCAGCGGTAAACAGTTTCGGAGATATGACGTCTCCCTGTCTCACACCGCGCTGCAGAAGGATAGGTTTAATATGTAATTTCTCACATTTTATTGCCTTAGAAACCATGAAGTAACATATTTTTATGTAAGTAGGGCTTTTTTTTCGGTTGTGTGGTAAATCATCAAATGACCCCCGCTCTTGGGCAGAGAGAAAGGGAGTGTCAGACTTCTACTGACTAAGAACCACCCATGTTCCTTCTTAGCCCTTTATGTCGAGGCCGCAGTATCCTGTGAATATCCCACAGCCCCGACGGGATGTGAGTAGGCGGCCTAACATCCCAATCAGACAGATCCAATATCAATTTTTTTAATGAAGTTAGAAATAATTTAATATGAACTTCAGATTATCATCATTCATTTCAGCCCAAAGACGTCCACTGCTGGACATAAGCCTCCCTCAGGTAGTCAGTAGGTCCCGTGCGTCTCGCATCCAGCGGGTCCCCACAACCTTCACCAGGTCATCGGTCCACCTAGTGGGAGGCCTTCCAACGTAACGTCTTCCGTTTCGCGGTCGCCACTTTAGAACTTTTGGATCGAATCGAAGGCTTTCTCATAGTCCACAAACGCTAAACAGAGAGGCAGGTTATACATACTCTTCGGTCTTCTGTATAACCTGCCGCAGCGTATGTATGTGGTCTACGGTACTTAAACCTTTTCGGTATCTGGCTTGTTCGGGAGGCTGGAAATCGTCAAACCTGCACGCGAGACGATTCGTAATGACTATTGAAAACAACTTATAGAAATGGCTTAGAAGTGAGATGGGCCTATAGTTCTTCAACCGGGAATTATCACCGTTTTGAAAAAGAGCACCACCACGCCCCTGCACCAAGCCTGCGTTTTCCCCCCGAGTATGACGGAATTAAACAACTTCTGAAGGGCCTTATGGACCAGTTTGCCCCTTCAGAAGTTCGGCCGTAATTCCGTCACCACCCGGTGCCTTGTTGTTTTTAAGCTGTTTCAGAGCCGTAATCTAGTACAGGCTGACATCCGGGATGTCCTCGGTGTAGTGTCGGGTCAGTCTAGCTCTGGGGTCTTTCACTAGATTTTCAACGGGTTGACTAGTTGACGTTTACAGCTGCCCATAAAAAATCTCGATCACTCTCAGAATTTCCGGTTTAGCGGATACGATCCTGCCATCATCGGTCTTCAGTTTCGTGAGCTGGCTCTGCCCAATAGCTAGATCTCTTGCAAATACCTTGGAGCCTTTGTTCCGTTCAATTGCGTCTTTAATACGCTCTGTATTAAAGCGGCGGAGGTCGCTCTTCAAGGATTTGGAGATCTGTCTGATGAGCTGCCGGTATTTCCATCCACGCCTCGTCTGGAGACTGCAGGATTATCTCTCGCCGCTCCTTCATGAGCTTGAGAGTGTGATCTGAGAGTTTTTTCGTCTTATTTGCACGACGTATCTTAAAGAATTTAGACCCGGTCATAATAATATGGACAGTTTCCACAAACCCGTCGTTGTAATCGTCCACTGAGCTTCCTAGGCATTCGAAGTGATTCTGGAGTTCAAGCTGAAAGCTCTCGGGGTTTCTTGGATCTGTACTGAACGGAGCGTTGACTTCATCATGTTGAACATTTGCTTGTTGGTAGACATGATGAAGTCAATCTCATTTTAGTCGCACCATCGGAGCTCTATGTATTGTAGACCTGTATGACCTTCAGTGAATATCTTGCAGATATTATGAGTACAAGGTACGCCACCCTGTTCGACACATTCTCGATCTCCACCACGTTATTCACAAGGGACTTGTGGACGATAAACCCAACACCACCCTGTGACCGCCCGGTCGTCAATCCGACCAGTGCCGATTTTCAGAAATTTGACGACCACGCTTTAGATGTCGCGTTCGAAATCAACAAAATAATGCTGTTACCTTAATTGCTGTGGTAAACTGGTAATATTCGAATATTCGAATAGTTTATAATTCACTATTCGAATATGAATTTCAAATGTATATTCGAATAATTCGAATATTCGAATATTCGATTGCACCAACAGACTCCACAATCCTCCCTCGCTTTACATGCATGACCGCACACTTGTCAACACCGAATAAACCGAATTCCATCCTAATGGCGCCACTGAAAGCTTCAGTGACCTTCAGTAGCTCCATCAGGTGCATATCATTCGTGGCAAAAAGTTTTAGGTCATCCATGTAAAGGAGGTGAGATATAATCTGACCACCTCTCTTCAACCGATAGCCCAGACCTGAACCCTCCAGCAGCGTGCTAAGAGGATTCAAGGCTAAGCAGAACCAAAGTGGACTCAAACTGTCGCCCTGAAATATACCCCGCTCTATCCTTATCGGTTCGCTATTCCTCTGGATCTGTCGACATCCTGGATAGCGAAGGACTGTCCTCCATTGCCCCATACACGACATCAGGAAGGTGCGCAGGGTTGCATCAATTTTATACAACTCTAGCACCCTCATGAGCCATGTATGTGGCACCGAGTCATAGGCTTTCTTATAGTCTATCCAACATGTCAACAGATCCTTTCGGGAACTGCGAACCTGTTGGCTAATGGCCATATCAATGAGGAGTAGCTCCTTAGTACCACGGGACCCGTTCCTACATCCATTTTGAGAAGCAGACATAACAGAATTTTCGTTAATATGTTTATTAATTTTAGCTCTCAAAATGGAGGTAAGAACTTTATAGACCGTTGGTAGACACGTAATCGGTCTATAATTTTTGGGTTCCGCAGTACTACCCGATTTATGGAGCAGGTGGGTTATTCCAGTCGTCAGGAACTCTGGTAGCGACCCTGACTCTAAGGCTGACTGGAACAGGGCTGCCAAGCAAGCATGCGATCTTGTGATCCATTTAATCCAAAAGTTGTGCAGTCCGTCCGGCCCTGGTGATTTCCAATTAGGCAACGGACGGACTGCACAACCTACATCTTGGGGGCTGATCGTTATTGCCCCCATTTCTGTTATTGGATCGCACGCTCGCTCGACCTCCCGAGTCCATTCACCCTCGGCATGACTGACAGGTACCGACCAGATGTTGCGCCAAAATGAACACATGGCGTTATCATCCGGTAGGCACGTGTCAGTCACACCTTGGTCCGGTCGCTCCCATGCTCTATAAACCCACCTTTCATCGCTTTGGAAGGTGCGATTTAGAGTGTACAGTTCCGCCCGACGCTTATACCTACGGATACGGTTTGCCCATGCATACACTTTCTGCTTCCAGAAGTCGATGCGCTCTGTGATACGGGACATGTAGTCTCGAGGACTGATATCAGTCCCCGCAAATGCCCGCCTCACAAAGCGCATCACTCGAGGGCGATTGTTGCCCTCCCGGAAGCAGGTTAGTTTGCCGATGAACGCTCTGGCCCCAGCAATGCGTCGTTCAATCCTGTACTGCCAAGCCGGTACGGCTGGTTTCGGTCGTGTAGCTCTATCATCCGGAAAGGAGAATGCCAGCGGCACTATGGGCAAATGTACTCAATTCAACATTGTTGTGTCTTCATCAAATCATCTTTAAAATACTGGATGGCATGTCTAAATACTACCTCAGAAGATTGAACACAATAGACAATGGCATTTTCGAGATATTTACAAAAATGAAATGACTATTTTTAGGTTATGCTCAACCAAAAATTATATTTGAAAGGGTCTGAATGGGATTACGAGTGAGCTTTGTGTCTTTAAAGCATATTTTTTGTAAAATCTGTTACGGTTTAGCTATTTCAGGTGGCCCGTGTCTGGTGACCACCTGTGACTAACTCACCAAGTCTAACTGATTTAGATTTTGAGCATTTTAAAATCATATTCTCGTGTTTCATGAAATTGCAAAGCATGGAAGAAATCATTACTAAGATAATCAATCGCTCAGAGTTATTTGTAGATACTATTCAAATCTTAACCTTATGAACGCCACAGTCAAGTATAGACGCAAGCCAAAAAGTACCTTAAGTCGACAGACTTAAGGTACTTTTTTGCTTGTTCGGCTTGTCGTCTATACGTGACTGGTGCTCAAAAGGTTAAGGTAGTGGAAATCATGAAATTGTCTTTGTAAGTAGGGTGGAAAGGGAAAACACACAATACTAAATACAATAACTGACTATAATTTACCCGAAATTGACTGGGTCACGTGCACTGCGAGTACCTCACAGGCTGCTTTCACTTGTAAAGGGAATTCTCCTACAGGTATCCACTTATGTCAGTTGATGTCCTTTCTCGGCGCTCATCAATTTAATAACGCAAGGAATCTAAATGGGAGAATATTGGATTTGGTAATTAGTAATGACGACTGCAACACATATTCGCCCACGGATTACTTATTACAGTTAGATAACCATCATCCCCCAATTTGTGTGTTGATATCTGTTTCTTTAGCTCGGTGTTCAATGATTCGTAAGACAATTAAAAAATATAATTATTTTAAAGGCAATTATGAAAACATTAACCATGATTTAAAAGAAATAAATTGGGAAGACACGTTTTCAAATGATCAAACACCTGACGAGTATTTAGGCTCGTTTTATAACACTATTTTCGGCATAATAAGAAAACATGTACCTTTGGTTAGTGGTAGGTCTTTGAAGTTTCCTGTATGGTTTTCAAAATCTCTGGTACACATATATAAAAATAAAGCGAAGGCGTGGGTTAGATGGAAAACGTACGGGAACTTATCGGACTACGAGCAATTTAAACTATACCGCACGAGATTTCAGTCTGAGTGTAAAGAATCGTATAGAAAATATATTAATTCTGTAGAGGATGGTATTCGAGACAACATCAAACATTTCTGGACGTTCATTTCCAAGCAAAAATCCACTACTGGAATTCCTTCCACCATGAAGTATAAAAATCAGCCATCTAATAACCCCGAAGATATTTGCAATACTTTTTCTGACTTTTTTCATTCGGTATATGAACCATCGACCTTAACAAATGTACCGTCCTCGCAAACTGACTGCTCCCCTACCTGTTCGCTTATAAGTGAAATAAAATTTTCAGTGGCTGAAGTACTGAGAGGGCTCGAGTTGTTAGACCCTTCTAAAGGACCTGGACCAGATGGTTTGCCAGTAATCTTTATTAAGAAGACCGCCACTAATCTCTGTGCACCTTTGCATACTATATTTAATTTATCAATTTCGAGGGGGATATTTCCACAAGCTTGGAAGCTCGCTAACATAACTCCTGTTTACAAGTCAGGACCTAAGCATGACGTAGAGAACTATCGACCAATTTCTATATTGTCAGCCTTGTCAAAGGTTTTTGAGAGATTGGTACATGACAAAGTGTACCCTCTACTTCACAACGTTCTTTTACCACAGCAACATGGTTTTGTCAAAAAGAGATCAACCACGACGAACCTGGTGACTTTCGCAGATTATTTGTTCAACAACTTGGATAGCCGTGTTCAAACTGATACCATATATACTGATTTCAAGAAAGCCTTTGACAAGGTTGACCATGAACTGCTCTTGCAGAAAATTGCGTTCAATGGGATACGTGGGGACCTGCTGAGATGGTTTTATTCGTATGTTTGCAACAGAACACAGAGAGTTGTAATAAATGGTTTTTGCTCTAGCACTGTGGATGTAACTTCTGGAGTGCCGCAGGGCTCCATTTTGGGGCCTCTCCTATTCATTTTATTCATCAACGACGTCGATAAATGTTTTAAAAATTCAAAATTACTGTTGTACGCTGACGACATTAAAATATTTAGGTCTATTAAAAGCCACCGTGACTGTTCTCTCTTACAGGAAGACTTAGATGCGTTTTCGGCATACTGTACACGCAATAAACTTCAACTTAGTGTATCCAAGTGTCATATAATTAGTTTTACCAAAAATAAAAATATCTTATTATATCCTTACACCTTAAAAAATGAAAAGCTAAAAAGAGAAACTCTGGTCCGTGATCTTGGAATTCTGTTGGACGACAAACTCCATTTAGATTCTCATATTAACAAAATTGTTAATAATGCCTTCCGTATGTTTGGTTTCATCATGAGAACGGCTACGGTGTTTACCCGGTCCTCTACCTATCTGTATTTGTATCGATCGTTAGTTCGCTCTCAGCTAGAGTATGCTGTTTCCGTATGGAATCCCCACTATGGCAAATATTCCGATATGCTTGAAAGAGTACAGCGAAAATTTCTAAAGGCCATGCATTTTCGTTGCCATCGTACTTATGCATCCTACAATGACCTATTGCAGAGGTATAACCTGCAAAGTTTAAAGTCCAGACGAATTGTGTTGGAAACTAAGTTCTTGTTTGACCTGTGTTACACTTATGACTGTATTGATATTCGCAATAAAATCGCCTACGTAGTGCCTAGAACAACGATATACCGTGGGGTGCGCGCAAGACCTTTATTTGCAGTAAGTTCCTGTCGCACAAACGCGGGCTTGCGAGCACCCCTACGCCGCCTCACCAATCAATACAATCAGATATTTGAAGACGTCGACTTCTTCTTCGTCTCCGCTCATAGATTTAGGAATCTTATTAACAAAATAATTTTAGAATATAATAGTTAGTTTAGTTAGTTTAATATTTGCAAATTGTTCTTTTTCTGTTGTTTGCATGTCTATTTATGTTCATTTTTAACTACTTTTCTGTTTAAAAGCTTAGAATAGCGCACTGTTAGTTTTAATTATTAATATGTTGTGGAAAATGTCGTAGGTTATACATTTATAAACCTTATTGTGTATTTATAACTTATTGTAAGATTTCAATGTGTAACTGTTTATTTTCCCAAATAAATAAAATAAAAATAAAAAATAAATGAAAGAATGATTATTTCTGGACTTTATTTATTTTATTCATCAAAAAATAGTGTATCCAAAAATGGAGCTGGAACACTAACATTGTTATTATAACGTCCCCAGCTTAAATAGGTGCCATACTATGCACATTAAATGCACACAGCAACCTTCAGTTCTTCTCCGTCCCAAAAGTTGTTATTCAAATGGATATTGCAGATCCGGGCACTCTAAGGAACATAATTATATTTTGTGGCGTCGCGCTGTATCAATAATCCTTTAACTATTGATGATACCAATAGACGCTCATTATTGTTGCGTTTGGTGTGGCAGCAACACGTTTATAATATGTTCTTGAATAACCTTATTAACAATCCATAATACTGATCGACCAGGGCTCTGGCAGGAGGGGTGGCATTGGAATGTTAAAATCTTGTTCAATATGTATCTGAGATCGGTTTTGGGTAGCAGAATCTTCCACTCAGTCAGCATCGTGAGTTTGTCTGGTTGCAGTTATCCAGCATGTTCGGCAAACGCTTTCCAGACGTGACACCTGTAGATCAATACAATGACTTGTTTATAATTTGACCAGCCTATATATATACAATCACTAGTAAGATAACAGTAAACAGTGTGGACTAGTGTGGTACGCAAGGGAATTCGTAGCTGATAGGCTAGAAAATATAACGTAATCAAAATAACGTATATAATCAGAATAACGTGAAAAAATAACGTCCTCAATCGTATGTGTATAAAAAAATATTATATATTACCTGATGAGATAGTACCCCTCGCAGTAATAATTAATTATTTGTGGGCAGTCTAATGGCACTCGGTGAGTTCTTGATCTCAGTACGGAAACCCCACAGCCGTAGCAGACGGCCGTTTGTCCTACTGCAGGTGTCAACTGTCCCTGGGATGTGAGTGAATGAATTTTGCAACAGTGTAACACACTCCTGACACAATGTGCCTTCGGTTGACAGCTGAAAAAAAACATATTTAAACAATTATATTTCTGTACAACTAATCTTAAATGATAGGTACCTACTACATACAATTAATATCCTCGAATACACACTGTTTAAGATAAACCATCTTAGTTATTAAGTTGGTTATTAACAACACATCAGTATGAGGTTCCTACCTATATAAGTTATATTAAAATCCGGTAACTCAACTGGTGAGGTGAGAAACTAACACACACATGGATTTTACTTGTTATTTGGTACATAAACATAAAAGTACAGTTCCTAAATAAAAAACACCATTCTACATTAAAAGACAATGTTTACTCTTACCGGTGTTGGTGAGATCCAGACTCGTAAAATGTTCATGATGTTATTCGGAATCTCCGACAACATACGTCTGTGCATAAGTTGCGTTAATCTCAAAGAGCAGTTGAGACATCGTACCACAGTTGCATTCGCCATGATCACAACACAAAAAGTCCTGTACATCATCAGCCTATAATGTTCCCACTACAGGGACTCAGGCCTCCTCTCTAGGAGAGGGATGGGCTATAATCTACCACGCGGGCCCAGTGCGGATTGGTAAATGTCACATGTCTTCGAATTTTTTTTTTTGGTTCTAAGACATGCCGGTTTCCTCACGATGTTTTCCTTCACCGTTTTGAGAGCAGTGGTGATGAAATAAATTACACAAAGTAATGCGCCTGACGGGGTTTGAACCCACGACTCACTGTTCGTAAGTCGGGGCCGCCACCACTGGGCCACCACTGCTCTTAAAAGTCCTGTATTTAGTTATAAACAACACACACGGTGCAGCGGCGTTAGAAGTGTGTTTATTGTCAATGGGTTGGCAGCATTAACGGAGTAACTAAAAGCTTCGACTCGAAGCACACACAATGTAACAAAACCAGCAAAAATAACATACCGTCGTAATGTATTGTAAAAATATGACAAACGCACAATAAATGTTAATGTACCCGCACTACGAGTAACATAATCCCTAGTATTGTCAGGTGATAGTAAAAAATGGCGTACTATGACGTCGGAAATATAAAAGTACTCATTTATTGTTTGAAAAACTATGCCATTGTAAATAATCGTTAATACTTATTTAAAAAATGTATTTTTATTTTAGATAATTAATGCCGTTTTAGGTTTTGATACACAAGTCTTTTATCAAGAGTACTGTACGCGGGCATTCTCCTTTGACATGAGCTACACGACATGCCGTTACAGCCGCGCAATACAGGATTGAATGAGCATCAGTGAGGTTTTCGCAGTTATCAAAATATCTTGACAACTGCGAATCCAGAGCAGCCACCAGCGCCCTATTTCTGTTATGCATGGGCAAACGAGGTAAACGTGGTCTAAGTTCGGGCGTCATGAACCGATACTCTCGGATCGCACCCTCCAAAGTACTCCTCATCTCCTCACTGCACTGTGTACTTACATCAGTAACCATGTCACTACTCACGTCGTTTTCGCGAATATCTGTTGTGGTAGACTGTGGTGGTACCACAACCTGCGACGGCGTAGCAATGACATGGCTACTCATTTCAGTCCGCAAGCGATCAAGTACGGTGTCATCCAACATACAATTACGCTGAATGACTCGCACCTGATCCGACAGTCGTTGTGCCGATACGTTGACAGCCGGTTCAAGCACCTGAAACAGAGAGAGCAGCCGAACACGGTACGCGGTCAGGTTGTTTCCTCCCCCTGTAGCCCCATAGTATGAGCGCATAACGTTCTCGTTGATGGATTGCGTCCATCGCATGCGCTGCACACTTCCGCCGGGAGCTGGGACCCTATCAGAAGCCGGTAGGCCTCGAGGTCCTAAGCCGCCTGGCGGCCGGCGTCCTCTCCGTCGCCGAGCAGGTGGTGGCGTCGGGGACAGCGAGAAATACTCGTCGCTCGAGCTCGACGCAACTGCCGCGGTCGGTGTCACAGCACTGACAGCACTCACGCTGGGGCTAGGTTCCGGTGGCGGCGAGGCGGAGCTGAGCGACGGGTCCGGTGGTGGAAGGCGTGCGCGTCTTGCTCTAGCTCTTGTCAACATTCTTTCGGTCTTTAAATCATTTTTGGTGTTTTAAGGAATGACACGGAATGACATATGTCATTTTTTTCTTCTGTTCGGTTTTCTTCTAATAAGTCTCATTTTATGGATATTTCTTTTATTTCGGTTTGTAAAATCTATTACATATATTAGATATTTGAAAACGGAGGTACCAAATCGTTGAAATGCAATTGTATAAAAATTAAAATAAAATAAAATCGGAAGATGAACCAGAAAGACGTCTGTCGACTTTAGTGTTGCCAGATTATTATTATTATTATTAATATTATTTTCAATAATAAAATCAGCTAATGTGTTAGGTTCATTTAATTTTTGCAAGGCACGCTCAAGAGGCATCTGGTCTATCTGTAATGGGTACATGGAAAGCATTTATCATGGCCCCTGCTATTCGAAAATCAGTTATTAGATGGGTAGCGGCATTGTTGCTGAAATCATTTCTTATTCGTTCATAATCTCTCTTAAACCTACCATTTACAACCTCCACTACCCAACTACACATTGTTACAAGTCTCGACTTATTTGCTCTTAATGTAGGCAACTGTGTCTCACCAGGTTGCAGAGATTCAGGTTTACAAACATTTTATTAGGAGATGTTAACAAAATAATTGTAACATTATATCAGAATCTGACACAGTTGCCGCATAGAGGCCATAAGTATCAAGTATGTGACCCTCTGTTGTTACCATTAAGAAAGGCTTAACCAAGTTACTGTATTTAAGTAAACTTTTTGAAATAAATTGATGATTTTTGTTTATTTTGTTTTGACTTTTAAAATATACTGTCAAAATGGGAACCAGCAATGCCCAACACAGGAATGCACGACACGAGAACGCGCGACATAGGAATGTACAATGGTTGTACATTGTCATGTCGTGCATTCTCGGCCCGAACCTCGATTGTCCGGGCAAGAATGTACAGCACGAGAATTGGAATCAAAACAAACAGTGACGTCACATTAAAAAAGTAAAAAGCCATGTGACAATAGGGACGGGTAATACAATAAAATACTGGAAAATTCCGTGGTTCCTTCTTTTTTTCTTCGTGTTCCTATAATACGACCGTCTCGCGACAGTATCCTTTATGGGCGGCATGGGCACCGGGCCGTAGGCCGACGAAGGAGGCCGGCGGAGGCCCGGCACTTCGGGGACAGAAGATATTAGTGTTATTAAATATGCGAGCGTAGCGAGCGCACGTCATGGAGTACAATTTAGGTAATTCGGCAGCACTACCTAGCTCAATTACCTAGTATCCAAGTCCCAAAATTTCGAGTTGCCCAACTAGTCGGCCAACCAATCGCGCGATGTCGCCGATTACTGTGTCGTACACTCCTGTGTTGTACATTCTTGGGCCGGACCAGCAACCAATTACTGTGTCGTACACTCCTGTGTTGTACATTCCAGTGTCGTGCATTGCTGGTATGTGCATTACTGTGACGGACATTATAATATGGACTCGTCAAAATGATTAAATTATCGGCCCTGGAGCACTGTCTTTTAGCTACTTGATAACCAAACGCAAAAAATAATCTGAAATGAGAAATAAATGATTTTTTATGTTCTTGTTCCCACAATGTTTAACAAAAAAAGTGTGTTGGATAAAATACGTAACATTAATACAAATTAAAAAATTGTAAACAATATATTTTTAGGTTTTCATAAGTTTATCAAATGAAGTAACGAAACGTATCATCAGAAAAATTAATCACGAGATTGCCAGATTAATTCTTGGGTTGCAAGTTTTAGCATCTTTAGTAGTCAATTTCAGGTGGTACAAATCATGAAGTTATAGATAAATATGGAGACCACACTTCGAATACCTACTTGAAGCAAAATTTATGCATCGCTATCTCGCTCTCTGTGGGCTGACCCTCTCTTTCTAAGTAGGGTAACCTTTATTTTTATTTTACCTAGGACATTACATAGTTCCTTTTCATAACTTGTGTTTGATTAAATTAATATATCCACATCTCTGTTCACTTCTAGATTGATGAAAGATGCCAATGATAAATTACGAAAGAAGCTGTTTGCTTACAGTGTGAAAGTTCCTGATTTTTTTTGGCAGTTTGTCATTTTCAATCACGCAAAAAAGTCTTAGGTCGTATACGTACGTAATTTCGCACAGAAATAGAATATAGACCATGGCCAGTATAAAAGTTTAGTTCCTGTAGCAATACGAAATTAATGATCTTCTATCTATCTATATAAATAAAAAGAGAAGTCCTGACAGACTGACTCATCAACGCCCAGCCCAAACCCTTGGACCTAGAAAGCTGAAATTTTGCACAGAGGTTCCCTTTATAATCTAGACAAGGAATAAGGAAGGATTTTTTGAAATTCAACCCCTAAGGGAGTTAAATAGGGGATGAAAGTTTGTATGGAAAATCGCCATTTTCACGCGGGCGAAGCCGCTGGCAAAAGCTAGTAAATCATAATGACAGAAGAGGTGATGACACGACCACGGTGGTTGCCCACCGCAAGGGCTGGTGGGGTGGCTCAAGATAATGAATCTGGAAGGATTTGGGAGAGATTTTTGCCAAGTACAACTCTTACTATAAAATCATGAAATCGCAAAAAAGAAATTAGATGTTTCTTTTATTTTGTAGAAAATGATACATATAAAATGATTTTTTTTTAAAGATGTTGAGAGTTTGGTCAATTGACAGGATCAAACCTCGACCTTATTCCACTTCATACTTTATTTTTTTTTGTTATAAATAGTTTCAAAAGTTGACAACGTCATGTGACAGCATAAAAGCGAAATAGAATGGCGAAAAGAAAATGTGCTCCGAATTGTTAATCTTGTTTGTTTAAGAGAGTTTGGTTTCACAAGTAGTGTCAAAATATTCAAAAGGTACCTTTTTTGAAGCACTTGAATAAAAGAAACATTTGTCAACTTTGGACTGAGTTTATTTGCAACAACAAACCCAAACCCACTCAAATTAACAACAGGTTATGGGCCCAGGGCAGCTGTGAAAGGGTTTTGTTGAAAGCAAGGCCAGGAAAGCGACGGTGAAGTCGAGAAAGCAGTCCAAAACGTCAGAACAAGCAAGGCAGTCATCGCACAGCAAGTCAACGTTTTAAAAAAAACGTACACGCAAGTCGCTTAAGTCAGAAAATCGCCACGAAAGGTTGTAAATTCATTTTGTTTATTTAATAAAATTGTCAGAAGTCAGTCAAAGCAAAATGGATACTGTAAGATCTCAGTTGGAGATGTTAAGTGAAGATAGTCAGGGAAATGTCAATTTCATTTCATGGCGATTTAAACTAAATCTAGCACTTAAGAATAAAGAACTGTATGATATTGTGTCAGGCACGAAAGTCAAACCAGCATGTGCTACGTCAGAAGCAACCGATTCAGCTTGGATCAAGAAAGATGTTGAAGCTCAAACGTTGATAGGTTTAAATGTAAACAGTAAGATAGCTAACAAAATTGCAAATTGTAAAACTGCCAAAGACATGATGGACAAATTAGTTAGTTTATATGGCACAAAGACTGATGTAACTTTAGAAACGTCCCGAATCAAATTCTTTACCTTTGAGTATGATGAAAGCAAGTCAGCAATAGAGAATTGTATGGAGATTATGGATTTGGCTGAAGAAGTGTCAACTGAAGAAGATCCTATGAGAGAAAGTTGGGTCATGACGAGGATCTTGAGTGTCTTACCAGCAAAATTGGCACATTTCAGAACAGCATGGAATAACGTGACGGGACCTACAAAGAACTTAGATACTCTCATTGAACGTCTAAGACTTGAGGACGAGCAACTTAAGGAACCAACGATAAACGCAGAGGGCAGTACCAACAACGCTCTCATGACAAGACGTGAGAAACAAGGACAGTCGTCAAGCAAGCAGGACAAGTCACAGTTCGCATGTTACAAATGTGGGAAGAAAGGTCACGTGATCAAGGAGTGCAGAGGAAAGGCATGTCAGAAATACATCGAGTATTGCAAGAAGAAATACTCATGCAACAATTGCAAGCAGAAAGGACATTTCGCAAAGGACTGTCCATCCCGAGAAGAAGGAAATAAGCCAGAAAATGGAAAACCACCCAAGAGGGCTTTTTTGACCACAGCACTCTCGACAATGGACAATGACATCTCGCAAGACAGGGCAACTTCATGGTATCAAGACTGTGGAGCCAGCCAACATATGACGTCTCATCGAGAATGGTTTATACAGCTTGCAGAGCTGGACGAGCCAATTCCAATTGTGATCGGAGACTCAAGCAGGCTAGATGGTGTTGCAGTCGGCAACATTGACATGGAGGCTTTTGATGGTCAAAAGTGGTATCCAGTGGTACTTGAAGATGTGATCTACGTACCAAATCTTAACTTTAATCTTTTCTCAGTAAGTCAGATGCTGGACAAGGGACATGTACAGAAGGCAAATGGAAACGAGTCAACATTCTACTGTCAGGATAGCAAGGAGATTGTGGCAATAGCAAGACGCAAAGGAAATCTGTACAAAATGATGCTCAGGAGAGAAGAAGAGACAAGTTTGATGGTCCAGTCGATCAAAGTATGGCATGAAAGACTCGCCCATCAGAACGTGAAGTATGTGAGGGATATACTGAAAAGGAAAGGGATCAAGTATGTTGATGACTGGAATAATTATGTGTGCACAGGGTGCTCATATGGCAAGCAACATCGATCCGCACATCCGAACAATCCCAAGACAGCCCAGCAGCCATTAGATCTTGTGCATGTCGATACCGGCGAGATGAACATCCCATCTCTAGGAGGATCAAAGTATTGGCTCATGCTGAAGGACGATTTCTCTCACTACCGAAGCTGTTACTTTATGAAGACGAAAAGTGAGGCTCCAGAGAAAATTGCAAGCTACCTGAGACTTGTGGAAAATCAACTAGGGAGGAGAGTGAAGAGTCTGAGATCAGATAACGGCACGGAACTGAAGAATGCAAAAACAAAAGAGTTGATGGACAAGTTGGGAATCCTTCACACCTTTACGAATGCATATACGCCAGAACAAAACGGAAGGGTTGAAAGAGAAATGAGAACGATTGTCGAGGCAGCCAGGGCAGCGATACATGCAGATGGTTTGGACGAGAGACTATGGGCAGAGGCAATGAACCACGTGATCTTCACGATCAATCATACAGGAACCAGCAACGTACCAGGAAAGAGTCCAGCAGAATTGTGGTTTGGAAGGAAAATAAAGATTGAAAAACTGCGACCTTTTGGATGCGAATGTTATGTGCTGACCCAAGCACAGAAGAGAGGTAAGATTAATAGAAAATCAGAAAAGGGAATTCTGGTTGGATATGACATTGATTCACCCTGCTACAGGATTTATATGAAAGAGAAAAGAGAGGTCATCAGTTCAGACAATGTAATCTTCGACGAGGAAAAGATACTACAAAGACAAGGCACTGAATTTGAGACATCGGCAACAGAGGGCACACCTGAGAAGCAAGAAAAAAGCAGCAGCGAGTCAGACGAAGAAGAGGACAACTGGACGACTGGAGAAAGTGCTGAAGAGGCAAGTGACAACGAAAGTGGGACACAACCGCCAGAAGAAGAGCCAGGAACGAGAATTTTGCGAGATCGTAGAACTTTGCAACCACCACCGAGACTGAGAGATTGCGTACTTGACACCAGACGTGGAGGAAAGAGCGCAAAAGTAGCCATGATTGGTGAAACTGAAGACATCCCGGTGAGTGAGGCACTCAAAGATGAGAAGTGGAGACAGGCAATGCAGGAGGAGTACGACTCGCTAATAGAAATGAAAACTTGGGAACTGGTGGACTGTCCTGAAGGAGTGAAACCTATCACATGTCGGTGGGTACTTCGACAGAAGGTAGACGGAAGATACAAGGCCAGACTCGTTGCAAGAGGATTTGAACAGAAGGAAGGAGTGGACTACGCGGAAACATTCAGCCCAGTAGCCCGCCATGCATCGATTCGACTACTACTAAGTCATGCAGCGTCAGAGAAAATGAAGCTGGTATCGTTCGATGTGAAAACGGCATTCTTGTATGGAAACCTGGAGCAAGTCATCTATATGAACCAGCCAGAAGGGTTTGACGATGGATCAGGGAAAGTTTGCAAGTTGGAAAAGAGTCTTTATGGGCTCAAACAAGCTCCAAGGATGTGGAACGAGAGGGTAACCACACATTTTGAAAAGAAGATTGGCCTTATCAACACAGATGACGACCCGTGTATTTACTACAACAAGGGCAAGAGCATTATGCTCTCACTCTTCGTGGATGATGGATTGATAGCTGGGAAGAATGAAAAGGAAATATACAGACTCTTGGGAGAGATTAGCAAGGAATTTCAGATCACATATAGTAAGAAAGCACAGGATAAGTTAACGTACTTGGGTATGGAAATCAAGATCGACAAAGATGGTATCTTTGTGAATCAGCCTCGTTATACGGAGAAGATCTTGAGAAAGATGAAACTCGAGCAGTGCAACCCAGCATCCACACCCATTGAACAAGGAATGATTACCAAGAAGACAGACTTCAAGAACGACGAGGCACTCCCGGCGAACAACAACTATCGCGAGGCGATAGGAAGTTTACTGTACTTAGCTACAATAACTCGGCCAGACATCAGCTTCGCCGTGAACTACCTCAGTCGATTCTGCAACAAGCCCATGAAAAGCCATCAGGCGATGGTGAAACGTGTGTTCCAGTACTTGAGAGGAACAGCGACAGCAGGAATCTACTTCGGAGGAGGCAAAGAACTCGTGGCATATACCGATTCAGACTTTGGAGGAGACTCTGAGACAGGACAGTCGACGAGTGGAGTATTGGTAATGAGAGGAGGACCAGTGATCTGGTACTCACAGAAGCAGCGTTTGGTAGCGACTTCAACTGCAGAAGCCGAGTACCGAGCCGCAGTGTCTGTGATTGACGATGTGTGCTGGATCAAAAGAATTGCACTGGAACTTGGTATCCTGGAAAGTGATCAGCCGATCACCCTGAAAGTCGACAACATGTCAGCCATTCACATGTTGCAGAATGCACACGAAGGAAAGACGACCAGAGGAAAGAAACATATTGAGATACCACGAAAGTACATTCAGCAACACGTCGGCAACACGGTGACACTGCAACACGTCGAGAGCAGCAAGCAGATTGCAGACATTCTCACTAAGCCACTCAACAGAAGAGTTTTTGAGATGCTCTGCTGTAAATTGATCAAGGAGGAGTGTTGAGAGTTTGGTCAATTGACAGGATCAAACCTCGACCTTATTCCACTTCATACTTTATTTTTTTTTGTTATAAATAGTTTCAAAAGTTGACAACGTCATGTGACAGCATAAAAGCGAAATAGAATGGCGAAAAGAAAATGTGCTCCGAATTGTTAATCTTGTTTGTTTAAGAGAGTTTGGTTTCACAAGTAGTGTCAAAATATTCAAAAGGTACCTTTTTTGAAGCACTTGAATAAAAGAAACATTTGTCAACTTTGGACTGAGTTTATTTGCAACAACAAACCCAAACCCACTCAAATTAACAACAAAAGATTTCTGGTTAAGTCAGTGTTAAGGTTTTTTACCACTGTGGAATTTTTAATATTATGTATTTTCATCTAAATACGGGGCTATAATAGGAACGGTAATACATATGTATAAAACCTCAAAAAGAAACAAAAACACTTTCTAAATTAAAATCATTTTATTATAATATTTTCTATTATATTACGAAGATATGTCCTGATTTTTTTAGTCTGTCGTAAAACTCTTTGCTTAAGAATCTTAGATTTCTTCTGCAGTATTTTTTCTTCAGTTGATTTTATTTACACCTGTACGCCCCTATCAATATTCGTAGAGACCTGGGCTTCGCTGTTGACCTAAAACCAGAAGAGTGTGAAATCAGAACATAATTTTATATTATTCATTACATTTACTGTATTATTTAAATAGTAATTGGCTATTTGACTACTGTTAAAAATTCACGAAAATGTTATGTTATTTCAAAGAACTAACAGAAATAACACGGTGTGTGAAAAAAGTAATAAAATGTAATAAAGCGAGTATGATAATGACTATATAATTAATGAAGGTCCCACGGAAAGTCCCAGATATATCCCCAATATGGTCACACTACTTCAGTATGACTCCATAGAAACAAAAACAAATAAAATTGCAGAAAGTCCATGAAATTCAATGTAAAACTGTTTGGTCTTTACATAGTTATCTAAGTTATCATTGACTAAATCATAGGTCAAGCTGCTAAGAAGTAATTAATTGAAAATACAAAGAAATATGTATACAATTATTCAGTGTCAAAAATCCCGATTTAAACACTTACGCGTGAAATCTTATATCACCTCCTGGACACCACGTACTACCACAACCACGCACTACACAAGTTTGCACCATTTTCACAATTATAACTTTGATTACAGGCAAATATCTCAAACGAAACTGTGAACCGCAAAGTAAACAACCGCCATATTGGTACGATTTATGTTGACATGTGGGGCCAATGTTGCCACATTACCACATCCTTAGGAAATGGGAAAATAATTCACTGATTCGCCAACCTTGTCAAGCATTCGTGACATACTATTTCGGAATTTTAATTTCAGTAATCTTAGTTTAGCTTTTTATTTATTAGCACATTATTTGACAGTATTTAACTTCTGATTACATTTGTGTGGTGACTCTTTTTAAAAATGAATAAGGAGATTTTAATAACGAGATAGCAATACTATCGTCCACCTTAGAAAGAGAGGTCAGCCCACAGAGAGTGAGATAGAGAATCGTAGGTATTTGACTCAAACTTTTGTTCTAAGTGTGGCCTCCATATTTATCTATAACTTCATGGTACAAATGCATAAATAAATAAATCCAATACATTTTTTTTCAGAATCTACATTTTTTTTCCTATATTTTCGTACCTTTGTTCTTAGGGTACATTGTTTGGCCACACTTGTATGGGAAAAAAAACACCTCCTTTGTGGTAATTCTTTTTTAGTTTACATCAACAAGGTGTCCCTGTTTACAGTGTTGAAGGCATTCTTTATGTCAACCTTCAGAATTACCTCTCCTTTGCCAGAATTTAGGTAGGTCGACATGGCGTGTACGGCAGCCTCGCAGTCCCCTTTAGAGCCGTAACCTAGCTGCAGGGGCTGAAATTTTTTCGAAACATCCTCACCATAAAATTTACAGCAAATCTTGGCTGCCATACGACGATAAACAGTTCCCACAGCAATGGGGCGAATGCCGCCATCCCTCTTGCGTAGAGCACACAAGTTTGCCCCATATAGAACGTCGATGACGGCCTCGCTCACCTTGCCGGAGAGCATGAGGTTAATCAGAGCTGTAAGCTCCTTCAAGAGTAGCTTACCAGCCACCCCGGCGCTTGAACTGATAAAGTCCTTTAGGTGCTGAGGACTTAGGCCGTCGAGACCGCCGGCGGAGCCGTTCCGGAAGGAGCAAACAGCTGTGACCAACTGTCGACCTGTAATGGTGAGGGAGTGTATGTCAGAATCAGGTGGGTCAGGAAAAGAAAGGCCAACTGCTGGGGCAGGGTGTTTGATCTCCAGAGCGGTAAGTGTTTCTGGAGAACACGGTGCCACCACATCACTGCTGAAGAGGATCCTGGCTGCACCACTAATGTCACCTTCCCCTAACTTAGTTTCTACCAAGTGGGATATACCTCCTGAAGGGGTATATCTCTGTGTCGGTAATTTTGAGTCTAAATCTAGAGCCGAAATGTTAGTTTTCTTTAATTTGTGATGTTAAAGATTTTTTTGTTGCCAAATTCTTTTGTACGTGAAGAATACGATAAGGGAAGGTGAGTAGTTTTTCCCAAGCATTTAGCGAGTTCTCCAGGACGGCAAGGTGCACGCAACCTGCTAAGTTTTGGGCTACGAGCGGTCTGGCACCTCGAGGAGCTCGCTTTAGAATAGGAACGGAGTTTTTTAATTTTGAGAGATTCTTCCAAAGTGGGTCGAAAGTGGGTATTGCTAGTGTTGTAGGTGGGGGTGTTAAAACAGGGTCTGAAGTGGGTGCATTATGTAATTTATGCACTTTCCCTATATGCACGTTCAGACCCCTTTTACCTTTAAAAAACCGTGCTTGGGTACATAGTGGGCATCTCTCTAAATAGATAGTAATTGATAGTAATTCGCTTTTTTAAAAATATCCCTAGACCGTGTTGATGTGTGTATATTCGTTCTTAATATTAATAATAAGTATGTTAATTATTTATAGCAGAATTGCACATCACCAGTTGTAGTAAGCTTGTTATTTCAATTCGATTCATTGATCACAACAGAATAAAAATATTTAAGAAAAAAAAAACAATATCATCAACATTAATAGGGACAAGGACAACCCTATGGCTTCAATGGAGCGTAGGTAGTTATCGCATCAACTAGGCTTAGTTTCGGTACTGTCCATATTTATACTGTGCTCTTTACATCTACGCCAGGCTTTATATTTCTTTGATTTGGCAACATTAATGACACTAATGTCAATGTCAGATATTGACATATTACAATGACACTGACATAACGTACACCTTGTCAGCCGGTTTATTTGTTCAATGACTATCAGAATATTCAGAATTTGCTATTATTTTATCAACATCTAGGATCTGCAAACAGTGCAATTTCGTTAATTCGTATTAATCATGTCTAAAGATATAACGGTTATTACGCCAAATGGACGGAGGCAAAAAGTACACTGTACTCCCGATACAAGTATTTTACAGGTATGAAAAGGGCAGGCATGTTAACATAATTATAAAAGTTTTCTTTGCATCTGAAACCACAGGAATATTTCAGTTCCATTCCATTATAAATATGACACATTTGCTGACTTTTAGTTCCCTGTCTAAACTTAGTCCGACGTTGCAATTTTTCCGAACTTTTCGGAATAAAAAGTTTAAAACTGATGTCAAGTCATTTTAGAATGTTTTTTAGGACTTTTGTCCGGACCTTTTGAATTTAGTTAAGGGGATACAGGGATACTATACCTAAATTCAAAAGGTCTGGACACGTTGCCTACAGTATTAAGGTCTCTTAGAAGTAGGGACTTTTATGAGACCTTAATACTGTAGGCAACATATTTTCTTAATTTTGTCAGTTCTGATCCTACTGTAACATGCTGCATTTACGCTACACCTTATCAATTATCCCATTGTTTTAACATAATAATTTATTTGATTATAGGTGTTGGAAGATGTCTGCCAAAAGCAAGGTTTCCAACCTTCTGATTATGATTTAAAACATCATAACCATATTTTGGATTTAACAACTACCGTTAGGTTTTCCAACCTTCCTAACAAAGCTATGTTAGAAATGGTAGAAGCAGAAAGAAAAAGGGAAGAATTTAATGTCACTATTGGATTGCAATTAGAAGATGGTATAATTACTTTTAATTCTTTCTAAATTTATTGTTTTCCAACAAAATTGCAATAGAATCTAAACAAACAGCTTAACTAATCAACATTAAAAAACCGGCCAAGTGCATGTCAGACCACAACGGACGGTCACAATATAGGGTTCCATAGTTGCTCATCAAAATATGTAGACTTACTAAACTGATTAACCTCACACACCCAAACACAACCATTTAGCTGGTAGGTGGGGTGGATACTTAAGTCAAACAAAAGCCAAGAGAAGATACTCTAAAAAAAAAGTGCTATTCATTTTATCACTTTGTCAGTGTAATTCATCTGTATTATGCTTACCACACTACAGCTTTCTAGTACTAAGAGTCCTTGAGCTATAGTGTGGACAGACAGATGGACAAACATGGCGAAACTACATTTATAAAGATTCCTTGTTGACTATGGAACCCTAAAAACCCTATTTGGAGAAAAAGTCATCTACATGTTCTGCCATCTTCTTCAAAGCCATTTGTTGTAACTACTGATTGAGATAGACTATAAGTTGTACCCATAGTTCATTAAAAAGTGTTATAGTTGATAACTTGATAAGTTAATATAGATTAATAATACAAAAGGAAACATTTGACATATGTATTAAAGGAAATATGATGATAATTTGAAATTACTCTATTGCAGGTGACAGAAAAACTGCAGATTTTGCTCCCAACACTTCATTATATGACTTAGTAATAACATTGGCCCCAGGAGCATTAAATACACTGGAGCAACCCACTATTCTGTACATGCGTCAGGAAGTTGTTGGCGAAATTGCCCTCAGAGGAAAAACGTTGCGGCAGTTGGGATTAATAAAGGGTAGAGCCATTCTCAGGCTCCTTGATAAACAAGTTGAAGCAAAGTAATCTCATGAACCAAAAACAATTAACAATATTATTTTATGCCTGTATGTTTACTATTCTTATACGAATTTTATTTTTAGACAGGCGAATGTTTCTTCAGTTTATCGCCGACCAGTAATGGAAGAAAAAGTGGCAGTCCCTAATAAAGAAATAGAAATACAAAAAACAGAAGAAAATACTCTTTCAGGGCCTTCAAGCACAAATAAACACCACCAAGATCAATTTCGTAAGCCTGATATTATAAGTAAATTTAAGGAAAGTACCCTCGAACAGAAACAAAACACAGAGGTTAAAGCAATGGCACATGATGGAAGTTCAGCTCAAGAACAAGAGCCAGCTATTAAAGATGAATTGATGGATACTGATGCACCTCAGAAAAAATCCTCTACTTCTCACTCAAGAGAATATTTAGAAAGGCGATTAAAAATTGAAGAAGAAGTCACATTTGTGAGTTCTCTTTTTTTAATTTCGTCTGAATCTTTGATGACAATTTGATAAAACGAAAAGTAACGACTTGAAAACCGTTGTTCTACATCCACTAAGGTCAATGGGCACTATATGAATTTAAGTGTTTTTCACGAGTATCACCTCTGACAAAATTTCTATTCTGTTTCTGTTAATATTAAAGGAATAATGCATAACTTGCTAAATATACGAAGGTTAGGTGTCTACGGTTCCCGTCGGGGCTGCGGGTTGTTCACAAGAGAAACCGCGGCCTCGACATATAGGGCTAAGAAGGAACACGGGTGGTTTTTAGTCAGTAGAAGTCTGACACTCCCTTTCGCTCTGCCCAAGAGCGGGAGGGGTTATTTGATGATTTTACACCCACCAAAAAAAAAAACATATGCTAAAGCAATGTATCCTGATTATTGCTTTTGCATATCGGTTTTTTGAAGATAATGCATATCTACCATGTCTTCAATCTGTAGTTCTGTACTGGTAAACTACAATTTACATTGACTATCGACGACATCGCATCCATTTACTACCACGGTGCAGCGGCGGCGGCGCGGCGTGGTGCACACACAACACATGTCCAGCTACCCACATCGCAATCATTATGTGGTGGCGATGTGGCACTTCAGTGGTATGACACGGGACTAATAAAATCATTTACTTCATCACAGTTACTTTCGCGTTTATAATGGTCCTAAATGCTTTGCTTTATTTTTAATAATACCTACTAATAAAAAAAAACATTACTTATAGTTGGGAGCTCAAAAAGCTGTAGCGTTTACGCAACCAGATTTCGTAGAAGAGGATATTGACGATCTGCCAGATGACTTTTATGAATTAAGTATAGAAGAAGTACGAAGATTGTATCATGACTTACAGCAGCAACGTATTAGCCTAGAAAATACACCACTTTTAACTTCAACTAAACAGAACGAGTTTATAGAACAGGTAAAAAGACCTTAATTATTGAACTTTTGATGACTCGTTTTGTATCAGGTATGCTCCCTAGCGAGTGTTTTGTGTACGTGGATGATAAAGGGCCCTGCATTTAAACGGTATTCCGTACGTACCTAACCATCTGCTTTACTCGCGGGTACAGTAATATGTAGTTACTTAGTACCTAATGCAGCTCTTACTCACAGCAATTTCTACTAAGACCATACCCTAAATTCCTCCCATAAATATTTCTTCCTGAACTTTAACAAATCTGTTGAAATCGAACATATTTTTTACAGGTATCTCAGCAAAAGCTTAACTTATACAAGAATGTGGTGGTCCGTGTACAATTCCCCGACCAAATAATACTTCAAGGAATTTTTACTCCTACGAACACAATCGAAGATGTGACAAAGTTTATAAAAGAGCATTTACGGACTCCAGAAAAACAATTCCATATATGTACGCAAGTATAAATTTGTATAATTGAAACCCCCCAATTTTTAACCGTATTAAACTTTAACACATTCTTTAAAAAAAATAACTATTTGTTCAGAATTCTATACTTCTATACTTTATAATATTCTAAAGAGGAAAGATTAATTGTATTTTTGTATGTAAATAATAAACTTCAAAACTACTGGACCGATTTGAAAAATTCTTTCACCGTTGGGAAGCTACACACGAACGGGAACTACGCGGGTGAAACCGCGCGATGTTTCCTAGTAATTCATAAAAAAGTTTGATGTACCTGTGACAACTAAGGGCGTGCTACTACTCGCGCGGGTGGACGCAGCCGCGATGACTCGTGAATTCCTGAAGTCGGATATTAATTCTTAGAAAACCCGTGACACACGCCCGCACCAGTTTGCGCTACTATTTTTCAATGCAGCTACGACACCCAGGTTTTATTATATCAATGCAGCTACGTTAAAGTACAATCCTATAACTGATTTATTAACATAAAGATTATTTTGCAGTTATCACTCCTCTGAAAGAAGTTTTTGAGCCCAAAATGACATTACTGGATGCAAAATTCGTGCCTTGCGTTCACATGCATTTTAAATGGATGGAAGAGGATACTACCAAGCAACCTTATCTGAAAGATGAGATATATCAAAAGAAAACGGCTTCAGACGCAGCCGGTATCTTGGCTTCCAAATACAGGTAAGATTGGTGATGGACGGAGGAAGACAATTCATCTATTTTTACAATTGCGAAAGAAAAAGGGGGTAAATGACAGCTAGATAGTACCAGTACAGCTAGATAGTATCGGATCAAGCATTAGGATTTCGGTTTTTAGTACCACACTATTTGTGTAGAAAATTAAGGACCGACCGAAGGTTCGGTTTCGGTTTCGGTCAATAATTGGCCGAACCTTTCGACCCCGCCGAAACAAGGTATACGAGAATTGTCGCGCATCATTCAGCTAACTTCGAGTGCCAGTTGAGTTCGCTAGCCGGCGCGATCGTGATGATTTGAGGTTGTGTGATTTTTCTCGCGCAAAAATTAGGTATTTGTATTTACTTACGATTAATGATGATGCATTTTTATGGCATTCATTAGGGTCTTGTGCTACAGTGTAAAATAAATAGGTTGTATGTAGGTGTGTATAGAAAAGAATTAATTAGATATTGTTACGACGGTCATCTAGAATCTTCGAGAAACCGCGCTAATAACTGTGTAGTACCTAGAAAATACGAGTTCATTCTTTTAGGTACCTATTTCCGTAGTAGGTATAGAACTTACATTGTATTCAAGGTCAGGCGCCGGGAGTCGCCGGCAGTTGTCATTGTAATTTCGACCGTATGCCGACGACGTTAAGTAACTTCTTCCTTGTCGGTTCTTTTATCTTTAAGTTTATTTTTTGTTAATGTTTTTTTGTGGATGCTTTCTTGAATAATAGGTAATTATCTCGAATGTCTTTTGTTTGCTTGGGTATAAAAGGACCGATTGAGGACGAAGTGGGGCAGTCTACTTTTAAGCGAGACAACGAAAGGATCGAAGTGAAATCTAGTACGATAAAGCGTTCAGTAGTATTGAAGTGATTGTGAATAAGTGTTTATTGAGTAATAAAGTTAATTCGTGTGTTTATTTGGTAGTTTTTTTATTTATCCCGTACCCAGCTCGTAACAATTTGGTGTCAGAAGTGGGGATAAATAATGCCAATTCTAGCGAAGGACGACTCGGATAGTATCCGTACTAGGAGCCAGCGGCAACAAGGGATGGATCAGAGGCGATTTGGAGACTCCCCGACACAGACACCGGGCGGTGTTCAGCCTACGTCAGAGCCAGTCGCTGGTTCATCTGGCGTTTCTCCAGCACCAGCAGTACCAGACTTGTCTGCCTTAATGGCGCTGCTGCAAGACCAGGCTCGCCAGTTGCAGGAGCAGCGGCAACAAGATAAGGAGGAGCAAGCTCGCCTTCAAGAGGAGCAGGCTCGTCGTCAAGAGGAGCAGGCCCGTCGGTTGGAGGAGCAGTTGCAACGGGACAAGGAGGAACAGGCTCGCCGTCAAGAAGAACAGATGCTCCTGATGAAGGATCTTCACGCATCAGTTGGGAAAGAGCTGAGCGTGATGAAGGAGCAGGTACAGCAGCACGACAACCATATCGCAAAGGCCGAAATTCAGATCGCCGACGTGAAGAAGGCCTTGAGCGAAATTAAGGTTGGAGACGGGGCTGTGACTTCGGTGATTGCTGCACCTTCAGTACGCGGGTTTAAAGTGCCGCCATTCGACGGAACATCTTCGTGGTCGGCCTATAAAATCCAATTCGAGGCCGTTATGAAAGTGAATGGGTGGACCAAAGCGCAAGCTATGACCGCGCTCACCTTGGGTCTCCGAGACCAGGCCCTTAACATTCTTGAGGCCCTCGGCAAGAATGTGACCTACGAACAGCTGCTGGAGGCATTAGAGTCCAGATACGGCGACGCGCACCTGGAGCGTGTTTTTCGTGCCAAGTTAAGGGATCGCGTTCAACGTAGTGCCGAGAACTTACAGCAGTGGGCCCTGGAAGTTGAAAAGCTGGTTCGGAAAGCATACCAGTCCGCCCCTGCACTTATTGATGGAAATCTGGTACAGGCGTTCATCGATGGAATACGCGACTTGGAGGTTAGAGCCGCTGTGAGACTTGGGCATCATGAGACGCTGAAAGATGCTGTGGCCCATGCCTTAGAAGTAGAGGCAGTAAGGCAGGACCACCGTACGCACCGGGTCAGGGAGGTTGTAGCGTCACCTGTACGCGACCGCCCGCAAGGATACAGCCCTAGGTGCTACACTTGTGGAGAAAGGGGTCATCTTCGATCAAGCTATCCTAAGCGAAGCTCACCAAGAGAAGACCAACCTCAGCAGGGAAAGGTGGCTGAAGTGGCTGCCCAACCACAGCAGGGAAACGAGTAAATGCCAGGACTGGGGGGCGGGTGCTGGCTGGTTTTGAAAGAGCCCCGAGGATCTCGATCTCACAAGCACATGACGGGAACAGCCTGACTATCAACGGCGAAGTCAACGGAACTCCATGCAAACTGACGTTGGATACTGGAGCTTCTCACACGGTCGTCAATTCTCACCTGGCGAATCGGTTTCTTGGGGGCTACTTCAATAACCGCGACCGTCTTCAATTATTAACAGCTACCGGTCAGCACATAACCGTCCGAGGCAAGAAGGAGGTGGAGTTAAAATTGGGTGATAGAATTTACCGACACAATGTCATCGTGGCCGACATAGTCGACGATTGCATCTTGGGCTTGGACTTTATGCGGAAATATCGTTATGAGATCGACATTGACCAAGGTGTATTGAAATGTGGTTTCGAGGAAGTTTACATGGAAGGTGCACCATCAGGGAAAGTGTACTGTTTGAAGGAAATTGTTCTTCCTCGCAGATCAGAAACGATCGTGCCAGTCAAGTTACCACCGAATTCTGGACACAAAGATCGAAGTGTTCTGATAGAAAGGGTGAACAATGAGTTTTCCTGGAAGATGGCACGAACTCTGGTAAAGGCCAACAACATCTCAGCTGTACGCATCCTGAATCCAAGTGACAAGGAGCAAGTGATTAAGAAGGGTACCTTGATCGGCACTTGTGAGGAAGTAGCTTGGATGCGTCAATGGGGAACACAAAAGGGTCAGAATATTCGTATCAAATACACCTAAAATCGAAGCGTAGAACGTGTACATTACATTAGTTTTTGTTTTACTTCGATACATGCAATATTTCCGAAGTTATAACGCCGAGAAGTTTAAGTAATTTTTTGAATTTCCGAAATTTCGCGCGCTCGTACTAATACGTCACAACCCTGTTCAGCCCGCGACCGCGTCACTGCGCGGCACTTAGTCCGGTGCGTTGACCATAATAAATTAGGCGCGTTTCGTTTTATTTTGTTTCGATCGTCTTCGTTTCCCTATTATGTACTTATACATACACATACATACATAAACTCACGCCCTTTTCCCATGGGGATAGGCAGAAACCACAGATCGCCACTTGCTTCGATCCTTAATACACAGGTACTCCTTTTGCCTCGTCGTTGTCGTCGTACTTATAGTGTCCTTGTATTTCGAAGTAATAATAATATTATCCTTTATATCCGATTACACTAAAGTGAAACGTGTATGGTTTAGAATGGAAGATTTTCTAGTATGTCAGTCGAACAATCTGCCAAATAGTTTGATGGTGACTTGGTGACACAATATGTCATGAAAAATCAGGATTTTATGGCTGCTGAAAATCGTGGAATAACGATGAAAAGGTATATAGGAATGTTCTAAGTAAGCATTACCTACTCCTGGGTAGGTATTTGTTCAAACTTAAACCTAACTGAAAGTGTGTCTTTCATTTAGTTATAATAATATAGTACCTATAGGTAGGTACTCGCAATCAACATCTCGAATCTCGAGGTTGTCGATGATTATTTTATGTGTTTTATTAGTAGGTATAAACTAAAAGAAAAAGTTACTATTTACCCATATACAGAATGTAGTAAGTCTTAGTAGGTACTTACATAGTTACCAGTTTTGTAAGTAGGCAAATACCTACCATTATTATAGTTTTATAGGTACTAAACCAGATATTTTTGATTAATTTTATTTTTAAATGAAAAGAAAATAAAATCGAAATGGTCTTCACAGCAGTGCGCTTCAGTTTTAGGACTTGAATCAACTCTTTTTACGGGTGTCATCCACTTTTTCTTCATTTTTTGGTGTTTAAACTGTTGAATTGAAGGTGATTGAAGCACCGAGGCACAATACAGTATTTTTTTCCATTTTTACCACAGAGAACTTTATAATTTTGATTTTTACTGCGCACGGGCGTGCAAACGAGAGCGTGGTTGTGGGAGTTGTGACGTCATCGCGTAGTGAGCGCCCGCCCGCGTTTTTAAAAACCTTCGGGCGGAAATACGCACTTTGATCGTAAATATCTCAGCCATTTTTTAAGATATGAAAAAAGTAAAAACACAGTTCTTGTAATTTTTTGTAGATTTATTTGGTGTGTAAAGTAAAAAACGTTTGTCAGACCCATTGCAAGATCTACTCTGAAGCAAAATTAGTAGTGCCAAATTCGACGTGTCAACGCTTCTTGAAAACTGTCATTTAAGTGAAGGAGAAATGGACAAGGCTAAGAAGATGTTACTTCAGTACGGGCGTATTTTCTCTACGGGTGATGCTGACATAGGAAGAACTGGACTGGTTCAGCACAGAATTAATACAGGCAACGAGTTACCTATCCGTCAGCGACCAAGGAGACTGCCAGTTGCACGGGAAAAAGAAGTGGAATCCATGATTGAGGGTATGGTGAAGGATGGTGTTATAGAGTCTTCATCCAGTCCATGGTGTTCTCCTGTGGTCCTGGTAAAGAAAAAGGACGGCAGTATGCGCTTCTGTGTGGACTATCGACGACTGAACGACGTCACGAAAAAGGACAGCTATCCACTGCCTAGGATCGATGACACACTGGATACGCTGACGGGAATGAAGTGGTTTACCACACTAGACCTAAAAAGTGGTTACTGGCAGGTAGAAATAGACCCCAAGGATAAGGAGAAGACTGCATTCTCAACAGGAAAAGGGTTGTGGCAGTTTAAAGTTATGCCCTTCGGATTGTGCAATGCTCCTGCAACATTTGAAAGGCTGATGGAGCAAGTACTTGCCGGGTTGATTGGGGACGCATGTCTTGTCTACCTAGACGACATAATCATTGTTATTGTATTTATCTATAATATGTATGTATTTAGAAATATATAAGTATGTTTATCAGTTGTCTAGTACCCATAACACAAGCTCTGCTTAGCTTGGGACTAGATGGCGTTGTGTGATAGTTGTGGAATATTATTATTATATTATTATTGTGGGCCGTACGTTTGAAGATCACCTTAGAAACCTCAACCGAGTGCTGTCGAAGATCCAAACAGCAAACCTGAAGTTGAGTCCGAAAAAGTGCTCGTTTTTCAGAAAACAAGTGAACTTTTTAGGACACATAGTTTCGGGGGAAGGTGTTCAAACAGACCCAGAGAAAGTAGTCGCCGTCAAGGATTGGCCAGTTCCGAAAGACAAGACACAGGTCAGAGCATTTTTGGGGTTGTGCTCCTACTATCGCCGGTTTGTGAAGAATTTTGCCGACATTGCGAAACCTCTACACAGACTCACTGAGGAAAAGCGACAATTCTGTTGGGATGAGAACTACGACGCCGCATATCAGGAATTAAAGGGACGTCTGTGCAATACTCCTATTTTGGGATATCCTGACACTGAAAATGACTTTATAGTCGACACAGACGCAAGTAATACTGGGATTGGGGGCGTGTTATCTCAACGGAAAGGAGATCAGGAGATTGTTATAGCTTACTTCAGCAAGTCTTTATCCAAACCAGAAAGGAATTACTGTGTAACGAGACGAGAGCTGCTCGCCGTAGTGAAGACATTGCAGCACTTCAGTAAATATTTGTTGGGACGGAAATTCCAGCTACGAACCGATCATGCTGCATTGAAGTGGCTATTACAGTTCAAGAATCCAGAGGGGCAAGTGGCCAGATGGATTGAACTACTGCAAGAGTTTGACTTTGTAACCGAACATCGCAGTGGGAGAACTCACGGTAACGCAGACGCCTTGTCAAGAAGACCTTGTCCTGAAGACTGCAAGCACTGTGCCAGGCAAGAGACTAAGGAAGTAGTGCCCGTGAGGATGCTTAGAACGGATCTCAGCGATGAATGGAAGGAGACTCTACAACAGGCTCAACAAAATGACTCGGACATCAAGCCAATCTTCAACTGGATCAAAGCTGGTGCTCCGAAGCCCAAGTGGAGTGATGTGGCTACGATGAGTTCCATCACGAAGAGTTATTGGGCACAATGGAACAGTTTGGAGATCCAGGATGGAGTCTTGTGCCGTAAATGGGAAAACGCTCGAGGGGACAGCTGTCATCTACAAATGGTTGTCCCTAAAGCTAAGGTACCGGATGTTTTACGGCTCTAACATGATGGATGCTCAGGAGGACATATGGGGGTGAAAAGGACTACTGAAGATCAGAGAGCGCTTTTACTGGATCCACTGTCGAGATGATGTGGAGGACTGGTGTCGCAAATGTACCAGCTGTGCGGCTGTGAAAGGACCTCACACGCGAAGCAGAGGTGCATTAAAAGTGTACAACGTGGGAGCCCCCTGGGAGCGGATAGCACTGGACGTTGCGGGACCATTTCCAGAAAGCGATAGCGGAAACAAGTACTTCATGGTTGTCATGGACTACTTCACAAAGTGGCCAGAAGTCTTCGCCATTCCTAACCAAGAAGCAACAACAGTCGCGGATAAATTGGTTCAGGAAGTCTTCTGTCGTTTTGGAGTACCCTTAGAAATTCACAGCGATCAAGGAAGGAATTTTGAATCGCAAGTTTTTCAGGAGACTTGTCGATTGATGGGTACACAACTACACACAAAACCAGGACCACCTCTTACCACCCACAATCTGATGGAATGGTGGAACAATTCAACCAGACATTGGGATCTGGCTAAAGTCGTGGAAAGCAGGCAAAGGGATTGGGACAAGCACATACAGCCGTTTCTTCTGTCCTATCGGAGTGCAGTTCACGAAAGTACGACTGTAACCCCAGCCTTCGCGAACTTTGGAAGGGAATTACGGTTGCCTGCAGATTTAATAACTGGAGCTCCCCCTGATGTCCCACGCAGTGTAACGGATTACGCGAATGACCTGCGTAACAAGTTAAATGATGTGTATGAGCATATCAGGCAATCCGGGCAACAGATGTCTGAGAAGATGAAGACTCGTTATGACCGGAAGGCAAACAGTCGTGGTTTCGACGAAAGTTCGCTGGTGTGGTTGCATAACCCAGTGCGGAGCAAGGGAAAGTCTCCGAAAAGCAAGCAAAATGGGATGGACTATACAGAGTTGTGACCAGGATCAACGATGTCACATACCGAATACAGAAGGGTCCGCGAGGTGCGCCTAAGTGCGTGTTTACGTACGCGCGACGCGATTGGCGATTAAATTCAAACATATGGCGGTGTATGAGTGCGTTCACGGAGAAGCGATTTTATACGCGATTGTTTGAATTTGAGGCGGTGCCCGCGGCGGCGCCCGCGGCGATTATCGCGGCGGCGCCCGCGGCGATTATCGCGGCGGCACCCGCGGCGATTATCGCGGCGACGCACGCAGCGGCAATTCTCGATGAAGCGATACCCGCGACGGAATTTTTTTTCTGATTCATGGTTTTCGGGGTCGCTGATTATGAAAATGAGTTCAAAATGAAAATCCAAGATGGCGGCCATGGAAATTTTTGGTTTTTCCGTCATGGGCTTCGATCAATAATGTACTAGATTCCCGATAAGCGCTTTAAAAACGGCCCGAAATATAAGACCACAAACGTATTTGTGGTCTTATTTCAAATCAGTATGGTCCAATCATAGCCAACATTAAGACGTCAAAATACCGCAGTATGCGTTCAAAAACTGCGTAAATAACCACCGTAACACCAAGGTTTCGGAAGGAATATCTTTTTTTCGATAATTTAATATCATTATGTGCTTTTTCATAATATTTAAACATAATTAAACTGTAAATATAATTAAATCAGCGAATATTATAATTGTTTGGCCAATGTTTGCTACAACGCACCAACTATTGTATCATGTTCTTGAACAGGGAACGCTAGTTCCGCAATAGAATAAGCACGACATTGTACACAAAATGCTTTTAACCGTATTGCTTAGAGTTTAAGTTTCATTTTAGAATGAATATTTTTGTACTGAGGACTTTTTACTTTGGAGCGACATTTAAAATGTTTTGCTTCTAATCTTTCTCCGATGAAAGGGCTTAAATAAATATACTTTACAATGATAATTAAACGTTATGTTTAAGTGTTAAGGTTTATAATCATCTGAAGTTGTTAATAATATTGAACTTTTTTCTAAGATGCTATGTAGATGTTTACGTGTGTGCAAACGTGGCCACTTGAGCGAGTTAGTTTTGTTCCTGATGCTTAATCTAGTACTATTATTGATCGAAGGTCATGGGTGTGGTTTTCATGGTTTTTGGGGTCGCCGATTACGAAAATGAGGTCAAAATGAAAATCCAAGATGGCAGCCAGGGTTTGGTTTTTCCGTCATGGGTGTCATTTTCATGGTTTTCGGAGTCGCTGATTGCAAAAATGAGCTCAAAATGAAAATCCAAGATGGCGGCCAGGATTTTTTTTGGTTTTTCCGTCATGGGTGTGGTTTTCATGGTTTTTGGGGTCGCTGAATACGAAAATGAGGTCAAAATGAACATCCAAGATGGCGGCCAGGGAAATTTTTGGTTTTTCCGTCATGGGTGTCATTTTCATGGTTTTCGGAGTCGCTGATTACAAAAATGAGCTCTCTGTAATCAGCGACTCCGAAAACCATGAAAATGACACCCATGACGGAAAAACCAAAAATTTTCCTGGCCGCCATCTTGGATTTTAATTTTGAGCTTATTTTCGTAATCAGCGACCCCAAAAACCATGAAAACCACACCCATGACGGAAAAACCAAAAATTTCCATGGCCGCCATCTTGGATTTTCATTTTGACCTCATTTTCGTAATCAGCGACCCCAAAAACCATGAAAACCACACCCATGACGGAAAAACCAAAAATTTCCTGGCCGCCATCTTGGATGTTCATTTTGACCTCATTTTCGTAATCAGCGACCCCAAAAACCATGAAAACCACACCCATGATGATAAAACTAAAAATTTTCTTCGGCGCCATCTTGGATTTTCATTTTGAATTCATTTTCATAATCAGCGACCCCGAAAACCATTAAAACGGCACCCATGACGGAAAAACCAAAAATTTCCTGGCCGCCATCTTGGATGTTCATTTTGACCTCATTTTCCAAGATGGCGGCCATGGAAATTTTTGGTTTTTCCGTCATGGGTGTGGTTTTCATGGTTTTCGGAGTCGCTGATTACAAAAATGAGCTCTCTGTAATCAGCGACTCCGAAAACCATGAAAATGACACCCATGACGGAAAAACCAAAAATTTTCCTGGCCGCCATCTTGGATTTTAATTTTGAGCTTATTTTCGTAATCAGCGACCCCAAAAACCATGAAAACCACACCCATGACGGAAAAACCAAAAATTTCCATGGCCGCCATCTTGGATTTTCATTTTGACCTCATTTTCGTAATCAGCGACCCCAAAAACCATGAAAACCACACCCATGACGGAAAAACCAAAAATTTCCTGGCCGCCATCTTGGATGTTCATTTTGACCTCATTTTCGTAATCAGCGACCCCAAAAACCATGAAAACCACACCCATGATGATAAAACTAAAAATTTTCTTCGGCGCCATCTTGGATTTTCATTTTGAATTCATTTTCATAATCAGCGACCCCGAAAACCATTAAAACGGCACCCATGACGGAAAAACCAAAAATTTCCATGGCCGCCATCTTGGATTTTCATTTTGACCTCATTTTCGTAATCAGCGACTCCAAAAACCATGAAAACCACACCCATGACGGAAAAACCAAAAATTTTCGTCGGCGCCATCTTGGATTTTCATTCTCATTTTTGTAATCAGCGACCCCAAAAACACTACTTTATCAGCAATACCTAAAACTAGTCGGTTTGATTGAGAACGCCGCGTGCTTTGCTACCCGCTTGAAAAGTCGCCGCGGGCGCCGCCGCGGGCACCGCCCCGCGTCTGTATGAACAGCGTAGTACATTGCCATACGTTTGTGTTTGCGCGTGCGATGATATCTGCCGCTGCACGCATCGCGTGTCCGTAAACACAAAAATAGCACGACGCGCCGCTCGTCGCGCCGCGCGTCGCTTCGCGCGTACGTAAACATGCACTAAGGTTGTGCATGTGGATTGTGGACCGACTAGCGCGATATTACGGGACTAATTTATTTATTTATTTAAACTTCATGCACAAACGTGGTACATAGCAGTGGCGTGGCAATGATTTGGGAGCAAAGCACAAATTCCAAAAAAAAATCTGGATGCATAATATTACTACCTAGATAGATTTACAGATACCTACATATCACTTTGAATCTTATTTGAAAAGTGTAACTAGGCCCTGGCTTATTGCCTTCTTGTTGCTGCGTATATTTTTCTAAGACAAGGCGTATTTAAAAAGCAAAGAAACAATCTCTAAGAAATTGAATCTGTTAAAGAGCTTTGAGACTCATCATGTCCTCGAAAAGGAAGTTCCTGTAGTGCTAAAAGACATACAACATCAACCAACCTTTGAAACACGACGCGATTATGATCGACACGCATATTGTATTTAAATATCTCGTCACCTAACTGCCGAGATAAAGATGTTTCAATTCGTGTTTTACCAAAACTACAAATGAAATAACAGCATTCACCTGATAAACTTAAAGCATTCTTTTCGTTAGAAAAATAATACGCAAGGCCAACAAAAGAAAATGTTTAAATGAGAACAGCCGACAACCAATTTATTGAACACTGTACGCTGATCGATTAAAATGCCTACTATAGTGAAGTAACGAGCTTATATTTATCTGTAAAATTCAAAGTATTTACCTTGCCCAGTAACACTTTCACACACTTTAATCCATCACAAGGAACAATTGTCTGCGTTTTCGAATTCATTTTAGTAGGTATTAAGAAACTTTAATCACTTCAAAACAAAGCCAATTACAGCAAAAACTATTCACAAAACTTTAAATTACTAACAAGAAATGGAAAAAATCAAATCACAATAAAAAATGCACCATCAATCAACCATCAACGCTCAAGAAAAATTTTAACCTAATCGAAATCCCTTTCAATCGCGTCGCGAACCTGCATTCACACACACATTCACATTCCTTCGCAATCTTACACTGACCATAATACACACATTCAAATTTCAACCAGAAGCTGTGCTTAAAATCCTATACATTCTGTCGTAAAACCGGCAATAAGTACGTAAACAAACAACGCTAAAAATGTTCGTAGGATAGAGAGGTCAGAAAAGCTACATAGCGATTAGTGGGTGTGACAGAGAAAGGGCTAGCCTAGCCCGATCATGCCCGATTGACCTGTTTGATCAATCGGCCGGGGTCGGGTCGGGACGGGAGATATAAGAAAAAGTTTGGCAACGTCGCAGTGCGAGTTGCGGGCGAATGTATTTTCTGGATTATTATGAATGATACAGTTACTGAGTACGTAAACCTGACAACGTCGCATCAGTACGCAGTTTCAAGATATTATATATTTTATTTTTGTATTGACTGTTTTTTGATTCGTTGTTTTATTAAGGCAAGCTGTGCTTTTCTGCTTCTATGAGAGTACCGCCACTGGTACATAGGCGGACTTAATGCCACAAGGCATTCTCTACCAGTCAACCTTAGGGTCAAACAGGACATCATTGTGGTAGAGTACAAAAATAAATAAATTAGGAGAATACTTTTTGTAACATAAATTAATATACCTACATAAATCGTACATACTAATACATATATATAAAGATGGAAATAAATAAACTAATATATATTATTACATACAAATAGTTCACAAAATGAGAAACCAAACAATAATTATCATGACTACCACATTATGAGTAATTCAGTCCGATTTTAAGAAATGCTTCCGCACAGCTCTTTTGAAAGCCATTTTGCTTTCCGCTTTTTTAATGCCAAGGGGTAGCGCGTTCCAGAGTTTTATGGCTGAGACAGCGTAAGAAGATGACATGAAACCAGTACGGTGTGAAGGAATTTCAAGGAGTAGGTTGTTAGACGCTCGAAGGTTACGACTGTGTGAACTGCCCAACACTTTGAAGTATTTTTTTAAATAATCGGGAGTACATGGATCCTTTCAAATAGTGAAAAGCGTGCAAAGAGATCTGAGGGATCTTCTGAGTCGGATAGGCAGCCATTTAAGCTGAGAACGGTATGAAGAGATGTGATCGTATTTACGAAGGCCAAAAATAAACCTAATGCAATTATTGAGAAGACGATCCAATTTGTTTAAAAGTTCTTGGGAGAGATCAGAGTAACAAACATAAGCATAGTCTATTATGGGAATCACCAGTGACTGGACCAAAGTTATTTTAGTGCTAGATGGTAGAAAATGTTTGAATCTATAGAGAGACCGCAGTGAGTATGTGACTTTCTGGCTAACCTGAGCCACCTGCTTGTTCCAACTAAGTGTGTCGTCAATGTGCAGGCCTAAGTCTTTAACGTGTGGCGAGAGAGGGATCACAAAGCTGTCGAACATAAGCGCTATCAGTTGGCTAGTATCTAAATTTCTCAGGTAGTACGAACTACCTACGAGAATGGCCTGGCACTTTCCGACGTTGACAGCAACCCCAAATTTACTGGACCAGTCTCTGATAGTTTGAAGATCAGCATTGAGTAATGAAATGCAATGGTCAAGGTTGGCAATGTCGGATTGAGCGTAAAGTTGCAGGTCGTCAGCGTATAGATGATAAGAGCACTTGAGAATAGTAGTAATTGAGTTTATAAATAATGAAAATAAGAGAAGAGAGAGTATACCGCCTTGTGGAACGCCAGCTACCAGATCGCACCAGTCAGAGTAAACCTGATCAGCACGCACCGCCTGCTGGCAACCACGAAGATACGATGAGAACCATTCACGTGACAACGATGAGGCCCCAATCTGAGACAGTATGGCCAGGAGGATATCATGGTCAACGGTGTTAAAAGCGTTGGAAAAATCTATTAAAACCAACACTGTAACCCTCGAATTCTCCAAGCCATCCCTAATATCATCTGTAACTTTAAGTAGGGCTGTGGCCGTGCTGTGACCAGGCCGAAAACCAGATTGAAATTCGGATAACATGCTATTTTTGAGGACGTGAGAGGATAATTGCTTAAGAGCAACCGCTTCAAGGATTTTAGACAGGAAAGGGAGAATGGAGATCGGTCTGTAGTGATTGGGCAAAGTGGGACTGGAAATTTTTGGAAGAGGGATAATGTAGGCTTTACGCCACAGCGCTGGAAACACACCAGTGTAGAGGGAAAAATTTATTATGTGAGTAATAATAGGAATTAAGGATTCAGTCATGAAAGATAACATAGTTCTGCCGATTCCATCACAGCCAACAGCCCTAGACTTAATAGACGTGAAAAATTTAAGGACCTCAAGGCTAGTCACGGGAGAGAAAGTAAAAGAGTCAGGAGATAATAAGGGCTTGGAAGTAATGTCCTGAATGGTTTTATTCCTCACATCAAGTGAAAGAGTAGTGGACGTTGAGAAATGCTTATTAAGAGCATTCAAGGACAGAGTAGAAGGTAAAACAGTAGTGGAGGACTTTGATATGCCAAGTGATTTAAGAAACTTCCAGATATCAGCCGGTGAAAAATTTAGGACATTTTCACAAATGTGTCGGCGTTTAGATGCCCTTACCATCTGGTTGCAACTGTTTCTAGCCAACTTATACAGGCTCCAGTTATCCTCACTGCGGTCTCGTCTATACCTCCTAAAAGCCTTGTCCCGCCGTCTCATGGCCATCCTAACTCCTGGGGTTATCCATGGAGCCGGAGGGCGCTTAACACGCACGGCCCTCAGAGGTGCATGCGTGTCTATGAGCTGGAGAACAGACCTATTAAATATGTCAACTTTTTCCTCTACTGCCGAGGATTGAATAAGATCGTCCCAATCAATAGCTTGTGCATCAGCATCATCGTGAGGAAACCGGCATGTCTTAGAACCAAAAAATTCGAAGACATGTGACATCTGCCAATCCGCACTGGGCCCGCGTGGTGGATTATAGCCCATCCCTCTCCTAGAGAGGAGGCCGGAGTCCCTGCAGTGGGAACATTAAAGGATGATGATGATGACAATAGCAGGCCGCTGCTTAGGGGGTTTAATTTTGTACGAAAGATAAATCAAATCATGTCTAGACAACCCAGGGGCAGCGACCTGACCATGATTAGCAACGAGATTAGCTAAAGACGTAAGCATGAGATCGAGCCAGGAATCACTTGAGTCTAAGTTGTGATGTGTCGGACCAAGCGTAATGAGAGACAGACTCGTCGACTCCAGGATCGCCCTCAACCTACGTGACCTAGGGTTGTCCTTCAAAAGGTCAGTGTTAAAATCGCCCACCACTATGTGATGTTTGTACTCTGAGGAAACAGATTCAAATAGAGACTCAAGAATGGAGAAGTAGTGGTGAAGCGATGCGGGTAAAAATAAGAGGATTATGCGAGTTATAGTATGAGCGGGAGAAAATATGGTGCGCCGTAAAAAACAATCCAACCAGACGAGAGCTAAAGAAAAGCAATTCACTCACCTGGCGATGGCACCACGAGGTCTTGAGAAATTCTTCGTGGCAGCTTGACTTGTGGCAGCGTGCACAATGCTTGGTAGCCAGCGTCCGGTTTTGCGGGTGGAATAAATGGATTGCGAAGGGTTGCGAGCATGCAAGCGAGGGAGGTTTTTGCAGTTTTAATAACGCGTGAGAACGAAGATGGCGAGCGGCGCGGTGGCGCGGACGCAGCGACGACAGCGTCTTGTCGCAGCGGCAGTGTACGGAAGAATGTGACGTTCGTTCGCGTGTTAGATTCACTCGCGAACGGAGGGAGTGAATGCATTCCCAGCCCTCGCTGATTGAATGAATTAAAGGCGCAACCATCCTCCCCCCTTTGGAAATCCTTAGGATTTTCGAAACAAACGGAAAGGATAAGGAGAGGATCTTAGATTAAAGCGGAGTGAGGTCAAATGGATTGACTTAAAGTTTGAATTTTTTTGAAAGTGAAAGGGTGTGTATTAAATTACAGATTTACTAAATTACATACTTAAGATTAACGAATTATAACTGTGCTAATTGGCAAATTAAGTTTAAATTATTGCGAAGGAAGGGGACACAACTTAACGACGGGGCGTTTGAAAATCCCTGCTGTAGTGCGTACTAACGCGACTCGCACGATTCCATCTTTACCCGGATATACTTGTTCAATAATTCCGGTAGGCCAGCGAAGCGGCGGTGAATCATCCTGGTGGATGAGAACAAGTAAACCCGGCTGAATAGGTACATCAGGAGTATTCCATTTTTGCCTCAGTTGAAGTGTATGCAAATAATCTACATGCCATTTTTTCCAATAGCTTTGGACTAAACTGTCTAACAGTTTTTTCCTGTTATGAAGGCTTACAGATGCGTCAACCTCATAGGCAGGCAACGACTGCAAAGGGGTTGTGTTTAGAAAATGCGCAGGAGTAATAATTGTATGCGGCTGGTCCGATAGTGCACACAATGGGCGAGAGTTTAAGACACTCTCAATTTGAGTTAATACTGTCAACAATTCCTCATAGCACAGTAATTGTTGCCCAATGCAACGATATAGATGAGTTTTTATGCATTTTATGTTGCTTTCCCAAATGCCTCCCCAGTGGGGTGCACGAGCAGGGATATTACGCCATGTTATTTTACGATTATTCAATTCAGTTCGAAATGCGGTAGACGTATCTTTAGAAGAAAGGAAAGTATATAACTCGTCCAATTGACGCTTTGCACCAATGAAATTGGTTCCGTTATCGGAATAGAGAACTGATACTGGCCCTCGCCTAGACAAGAAACGCTTGAAAGCGTCAAGAAACGTTTCCGAGCTCAAGTCTGAGGCAATTTCAATGTGTATGGCTTTAGTAGTCAAACACACGAAGAGACAAATATATGCCTTTTGGCTCTTAACGCCCCTCCTTCGCGTCATAGTAATGTTTATAGGCCCAGCGTAATCAACGCCAGTGTGAGTAAAGGCCTTAGCTTCTTGCACCCGCGAAGGGGGTAAACTTGACATCATGGGTGTAGGATGAGAGGGCGCAACCTTAAAACAGAAGTTGCATTGGCGTATGCGTTGTCGAATAATATTTCGAGCGGATATGATCCAATATCGCTGCCTTAATAAAGACATAAGAAGACGTGAACCGGTATGACAATTGGATCGATGACAATCATCTATTAGTAGATCGACTAAGTGATGTCGACGAGGAAGCAACAATGGATGCCGACTTTCATAAGGTATATGTGCGTTTATTAGTCGACCACCTACGCGGAGCAATCCGTTGTCATCAACAAACAGATCGAGCTTTCTTAAAGAAGGAGAAGGTAATCTACCCTTTTTAATATTTTTTATTTCATCAGCAAAATGTTTGCTTTGCAATTCGCGAAGAATCACGAGTTCAGCGGTTTCAAGGTCAGATACTTGAATTACCGGAGCGAGAGGTAACTTACGCAGAAAGCGCAAGACATATACCAGAATGCGTAATAATTTTTTCCAAGACGAGACTCTGAGAGCTAGCTCCAGAAGTATCGAAGAATCCAAATCAGGAATGACTGTTAGAGTAACAGAGCTCTTTGCTTCAGGTATAGAACCTTCAACAGAAGACGGTTTGAATGGTACAATTGGCCACTCAGCGGTTGGATGGCAAGCCCAAGGTGGACCATACCACCAAAGCGGATGATTAATGAGTTGCGAGGGTAATAAACCTCTTGATAAACAATCACTGGGATTTTCTATCCCATTGATATGAAAAAAGCGGTCAGGAGATAGATTTTCCTGTATTTCAGTCACACGGTTGGCCACAAATACTTGCCATCGGTGTGGAGATGAATGAATCCATGACAGAGCGATCGTAGAATCACTGAAAGCGAAAATATCCTTTATAGGATAGCGATTATCAAAAACCGTATGTACTTGTTTGACAAGTTTAGCCAGAAGTAGCGAGGCACACAATTCAAGCCTTGCCAGCGAAACAGTCTTTAGCGGAGCCACCTTAGACTTAGCGCATACCAAATGAATGGATATATTACCGTTAGGGTTCGTTACGTGCAGGTATAAGACGCAGCCGTAAGCCCTCATACTAGCGTCTCCAAAACCAAGCAAATTTATAACACAGCCGGCCGCGACACCTAAGTGGCGAGGTATTTGTAAGTTAACTAATAACGGTAATTCCGATTTGAGTTTAACGAAACATTTAGTAATGAGTTCCGGGGGCTCTTCATCCCACCCCACCTTAGAAAGCCAAAGATCTTGTATAAGAAGTTTTGCGTAGAGAATGACAGGTGCGACGAACCCGAGCACGTCAAATAGGCGAGCAATAGTTGACAATATAGCACGTTTGGAGTTACACGTAGTCGCGGCGGCAGTAGTGAACGAGAACACATCAGAAGTAGGTATCCATTTTAAACCTAGCACCTTCAGTGTGTCATCATCATCTGTGAACTCGATCACAGCACGATGCGACTCCGGCAAGTGAGCGAGAAGTTCCGATGAGTTGCTCGCCCATTTGACGAGATCAAATCCACCGACCTTGAATAAAGCGAGCAGCTCGTCAGCTAAACGAGTGCCATCTTCGGCAGAATGTACAGAAGTTGTTAAATCATCCATGTACAGTTCTCTCATGGCAACATCTGCCGCGAGAGGAAAGCGTTCGCGATAATCCTCTGCCAATTGACGGACGGTACGCATTGCCAAAAATGGACTCGAGCGGAGGCCGAAAGCCACAGAATTAAATTGAAAAATACGAATACTCTCGGTATCATTAAAGCGATATAATATTTTTTGATATTTACGATCTTTATCTGACAATGAAATTCTAAGATACATTTGACGTATATCAGCGGTAATTGCTACCTTAAAATATCTAAAGTTAAGCAAAAGCGAAAATAAGTCTGCCTGCAAATTAGGCCCTGTATGCAACAAGTCGTTGAGCGACTTGCCGCTATCAGTTTTAGCGCTTGCATCTAAAACAATGCGGGTTTTTGTTGTCGACTTATCAGGCCTTACAACTGCGTGGTGCGGGATGAAGTAGCCTTCATTTACAGCGGACAAAGAATAAGGTATTTCCGACAGATAACCCTTATCTATATAATCATTTATTACGTCGTTATAAGCTTGACGTAAAGCGGGAAGCGAATGAAACTTTCGCTCCAGCGCGGACAATCTACGCTGAGCGTGAATGAAGGAGTTACCTAAAGACTTAGGTTCACCTTTAAAAGGTAACGACACAATATATCGTCCACATGAATGTCGTGAAACGGTCGATTTATAAAAATCTTCACATTCTTGATATTCCGGACCCTTTTTGTTAACAGTAGGTACTTCCTCGATTTCCCAGAATTTTAAAATTAAATTATTTAAATTATCTACTAACGGGCCGAAGGACCAGGCTACACTGTCATGGTTGACAGAAGGTACCTCACCCATGACAATATAGCCAAGCGTGGTTTCTAAAGCATGAGGTATGGAGCGAGCGGTGATCGCAGAATCAGCTGATTGAGAGGTAGATGCTGGTATAACCTTTTTCCCTAGCAAAACAAACGCGAACATTTGCGTACCAAGAATAGCGTCTATATTCCCCGGTACGTCCCAACATTCATCTGCGAGCGGTAAACCTATGAAATGATCCATCACGGACCTTTGTACCGCGCGAACAGGCAACGGATCAGCTATGTGATCAATCACTAACATGGTTAATTCGTATTGAGCGTCACTTACGCGCGACTGTATTGTAAGAGACACGTAACCCCTGATGGGAGTGGAAATCGTACCTACTGATTTTAAAGACGAGTTAACAAGCGGTTGAATATTTAGTTTTAATTTTCTACAACATGCGAGAGTGATAAGGTTGTTTTGTGAACCACTATCCACTAAACATCTTATAACAAAGCGTTTTCCATTTATCGGAACATAAACTTGTGCCGTTGGTAAAACAACTGACGTATTCAACTGGTCACAAGATAAATCTATATTATTATTACGCGACGTCAACGCGATCGAATTCTTAGAATTAGTACATTCATTCAACCCGACACACGAAGATGTCACGACCGGCGACGCGCGAGCGACATGGCTGCTATGCATACACACCGACTGAGGGCTGCTGTCCAGTGCGCGAGCGCCCGGCAATGGCGACGGTTCCATTATACTAGGTTGCGATTGTTGCGAGCTTGTCTCGCGATTATTAAAATGCAACAATGAATGATGCTTTTTGTTACAGTGTTTACAAGTATTTGTAGAACCACAATTAAGGGTGGAATGTTTACTACTAAAACAATTGATGCACATTTTATTCTCTTTTATGAACTTAAAGCGATCTTTTACATCTAATTTTTTGAATTCTAAACACTCGTATAAATGAGTATGTTGAGATTTTTTACAAAACTTACAAGTGGGTACATTATTAACTTCATTCTCTGTTACTGCAAAACTATGCGAAGTTTTCGTTGCAGAAGAACGCGACCTATTTTGTAAGTTAGTCCCCTGATTATTTTGCGGTGACGTGGTTTGACGAACAGCTGTTGTTCGTTCAAGAACCTTTATGTGATGCCGTACGAAAATAACTAAATCATCACTTGTGGGTATATCTTTCTCGCGGGCGGATAATTCGAAACTTTGTAATACTTGAGAATCTAACTTTTTTAAAACGAGATGAGTAAACATGAAATCGGATAAATCGCCAATGTCTAACTGTCTTAACGCGGACCAAGATGAGTGAACTCTTTCAATAAAATCATTTAATTGACCGGGTGAACCCGAGGTAGGTTTTATGTCAAGTATATTATTTAAGTACATAGACCCAAGTAACCTCTTGTCCTGGTATTTTGTCACTAAAGAATTCCATATCGTAAGATAGTTAGACGCATTGGGAATTATTCCCGCGAATATATTTTTTGCGCTGCCATTTAATTTACCTACCAAATACTGTACACGCTGATCATCAGTTAGTTTTTTATTATCATGAACGTTAGTTTTGAAGCATTGGTAAAACAGTGGCCAACTTTCCGGTTGACCAGAGAAACTTAATAACTCCAATGGCGGTAAGCGGCAAACGTAAGATTCCACAGCGGAATATCTACATTAGCGCGGGTAGACTCTAATATGGTATTACGTTTATATTGGATTTCTGTAAATAATGTTTCGAACGAGCTCCAATTACTAAAACTTATTTTATAATCAGGGTCTATCTCTAATAATAATGTATTATGTTGATCACAAAGATCGTTAAAATTATTATAAAGCTTTTCGATATTCGAAGAAGCGGCTAGAAATTCTTGTTTACTTCTAGTATCAATATTTGAAGGAATTATTTTCTTTGCAATCTTGAATAAGCTATTTATTTTCTCGAAAATAGTTTCCTTTTTCGCAACGATCATTTTTAACTTTGCTTCCGACGCCATTTTGTTGCGTCACCCAAGCTCCCGTTGTTCGAGTTATAATATAAAAAATGTGATATTGAAATGGTTTATTGAACAACGTAATTTACTTGAACAAGCACAGTTATAAGCGTAATTATAGTAGGGAATACTTAAATAGCGAGATGGGGAATATTTTAAAAGGTATATACTGGCTCAGTCCGACTCGAAATGGACCAAAATTTATGGTGAAGCGATGCGGGTAAAAATAAGAGGATTATGCGAGTTATAGTATGAGCGGGAGAAAATATGGTGCGCCGTAAAAAACAATCCAACCAGACGAGAGCTAAAGAAAAGCAATTCACTCACCTGGCGATGGCACCACGAGGTCTTGAGAAATTCTTCGTGGCAGCTTGACTTGTGGCAGCGTGCACAATGCTTGGTAGCCAGCGTCCGGTTTTGCGGGTGGAATAAATGGATTGCGAAGGGTTGCGAGCATGCAAGCGAGGGAGGTTTTTGCAGTTTTAATAACGCGTGAGAACGAAGATGGCGAGCGGCGCGGTGGCGCGGACGCAGCGACGACAGCGTCTTGTCGCAGCGGCAGTGTACGGAAGAATGTGACGTTCGTTCGCGTGTTAGATTCACTCGCGAACGGAGGGAGTGAATGCATTCCCAGCCCTCGCTGATTGAATGAATTAAAGGCGCAACCAAGTAGTCTATAGTAGGTGGGCAGTAAACAACTCCTAGAACGGCCTTAACCCCTTTGACAATTATTTCCAGAAACAAGTACTCCGGTTTGCTGGTATAGATGGGGGGTGAAGAGAAAAGAATTTTGTAAGGGATGTACGATGTACGACGAAGGGATGTAGGGATGGACTAATGATGCTCGGGACGAGCATGTCTAAGGAGGGGGCAGTGTTACGACGGTCATCTAGAATCTTCGAGAAACCGCGCTAATAACTGTGTAGTACCTAGAAAATACGAGTTCATTCTTTTAGGTACCTATTTCCGTAGTAGGTATAGAACTTACATTGTATTCAAGGCCAGGCGCCGGGAGTCGCCGGCAGTTGTCATTGTAATTTCGACCGTATGCCGACGACGTTAAGTAACTTCTTCCTTGTCGGTTCTTTTATCTTTAAGTTTATTTTTTGTTAATGTTTTTTTGTGGATGCTTTCTTGAATAATAGATAATTATCTCGAATGTCTTTTGTTTGCTTGGGTATAAAAGGACCGATTGAGGACGAAGTGGGGCAGTCTACTTTTAAGCGAGACAACGAAAGGATCGAAGTGAAATCTAGTACGATAAAGCGTTCAGTAGTACTGAAGTGATTGTGAATAAGTGTTAATTGAGTAATAAAGTTAATTCGTGTGTTTATTTGGTAGTGTTTTTATTTATCCCGTACCCAGCTCGTAACAATATTTTACTTGGTTCTGTTGAGTTATTCCCTAGAACTTATAAAATATGAATTTATGTAGAAATTAATTTAACACTTAAAAGATGTGTGAAGATACCTGTGATGTTTGATTCAAACATTACTATATTTGTTGTTTGTAATAGGGGATCGGACAGGGTCAAAATAATATGATTCTGTTTAGTCCGTAAGTTAGATTATCGAAAAATATTGAATACGTGTTTTTTGTTTTATCAAATCAATAAAAAATTACGAAGATAAAACGCGTCAAAGATCGTGGAGTGGGGCTTGAAACGTCACTTGTGTCGTCAAAATGTACTATCATATGTCGTCACACGAGTTTTCGAAGCACTGTATCGTCTTCATTTTAAGTTTACGTGAAAAAAGAAAAAATACGTGTCCAATAATTTTTGGAAATCTATCTGACGGACTAATTAGTTTTTTTTGTCCGATCCCCTATTAATTGTTGTTGGATTAAATTTTGTACCCGTATTCGAACCGCCCCGTAGTTCCGATACACAACTATCTCCGATGATTTAGGCGCTTTGCACGTGGAGCAACTTAAGTTGAGGCAACTTAAGCAACTTTAAAAGTTTCCTGTAACTAGTTGCTAGTTGCTACAACGTTTACGGTTGCAGCAATTTTATGGCAATCTGTGAGCAACTTTCATAACCGAGTTGCTCACTCTACGTAGCGAACAGCGTTCAGTGTGACGATGAATATCGAAGAAGCAGCAATTGCTCTAATTTTATTACGTCGTCGCCGTCTACGTTAACTTTAAAAATCCTTATAATATTTAACTGTTGCTAGTTGCGGCAATTAGCAACTAACTCAGTCCTCGATTGCAGTGCAGCAACTGAAAACTGTTGACGATTGCCGGAACTCGAAACTCGAGTTGCTATGTGTGCGCAATCCAATTGAAATATATGTAAACAGCTAGTTGCCTGTTGCTGCAATCCATGTGCAAAGCGCCTTAAACCTTAACTAATTAATATAATTTAAAAAGTTCGTTATGAAAATTAATTCTTTAAACACTATCTTCGAAAATGATATGATACTACTTTTTTTTGTTAAATAATTAGAAAAAATGTTATAACGACCAATAGATTTTTTTTTAATAAAAAGTTTCATATATTTTCTATTAGCGTGAATGGCCTTCAATACTATTAGTCATATCATGTCGCATTTTTTCCCTTTAGTTCGCATACTAATTTCTAACAACTATAGTAATGTTAAAAATGTAGTGCTTATTTTTTTAAAAGTTTGACAAATATGCTGATTGTATTTTTTTTTAATTCACATTATTAATTTTATAAATAAAGATCTATTTTTGTTACTTAATTACTGCATTAAATTATTGCATTTTTTTACACGTGCTAACTGTGTACAGTGCGGTCAAATTATCTTGGCAGGTCCGAACTTCGTGCAGGTCATTTTGTTACAACTAATGTATAAAAGTGTTATGATATTTATTTTATTTGTATTTCTCACTGTTTAAATTAGATATTTTCTGATCCTTTAAGTATTGGTTTATCTGGCAATAACAGTTTTCTTCACAAGTTTACATGCGTAAAAGTTAGCAGAGCCTATGTTCGGACCTGCCAAGATAATTTGATCGCACTGTATAAATGCGTAAAAATACAATAGATTTTACATTCCATAAATATTTAATAAGTTTCGGTTTCGGCCGAAACTGGGACCAAGGCCGAAGGTTCGGTTACGGTTTCGGTTTCGGCTGAAAATATATAGTTTTAAATTATCTCAGCACAAATTAAAACGAAAATAATTATATCGTTTTAATTTGTGCTGAGATAATTTAAAATTATTTAAAAAAATACATATTCAATTTCATTTGACAATCTGGACCTGTTCTTTTCATACATTTATTTTAATCAATCTTTATTGTTTCCTAGGGCTCCCTCAAGAAGAAAACAAGAAGATCCCGCTTCGAGTTCTCAGAAACCTGTAGCTTCCACATCTAAGAGTAGCAAATTGCCAAAATGGTTTAAGAATTGAAACTTAAAAGGCATGCATGCCCTGTTACTATCCCTCAAGTAATACCTACCAAATATGATTTAATATTTCTCCACTAAGTAATTTTTAACTAGCCACGTTTGCTTAAATTTTGAAGAGGTTGGTTACCAACCCAACTTTACTCAACCCAACATCTTTATGTTTCGTATTAAACTTGACTTATCTCACTACCGCCAATCTTTTATTCAAAGAAAATAGCAGCCACGCATAAAATGTTTGCTTTAAAACAGCATAGCATATAAACCGGAAATGTGACACTTTGTAAGTTGATGTCAGATATTAACTAATACAGATTTTATGCGTGGCAGCTATTTTTAAAATAAAATAAATTGACAGTAGTTAAGCATGCCAAATTATTATTCCCTTTACACAGGGTCAACTTTGATTAGCTAGCGATACTCCGCGATACGAAACGTCCTGTATCTTAGCTAATTTTGGGTTTTAATTGAAACGTCTGTAATACGTACCTATATGGGTTGTGACGTAATGTTATCTTTTGTTTTATGGGGTTCTTTGCGTTTTTTGACCTTATATTCTGATTACTTATTCTGTGATAAAAATACCTGTATCCAGTACAGTACCTCTGATTCACAATAAAGAATATACATATACTAATACATTTTTGTTCGGGACTCTCATTGGATACAAAAATAAATTGAAAACCCTTGTGAATAAATAATCAAATTAACGAATTAATTTTTCTGAATGCCATGGTGGGGTATGGTTAAAGACACCAAATGAAAATGTGTACCTACCACACGCGACCGCAATAGCCGACGAAAAACGGAATATGCCGATCTGTCACCCCGCTTTGTCCCCTTAGGGTGACGGATAGGAAAAAAAAGTTTGATCTGTCCCCCTGTTTGCAATGAGGGGACAGTTCGAACTTTATTCACTCCTTAACGGTTTTATCTGTCCCCCTATAACCAATAGGGGGACAGATGAAACTTATTTATTCCTGTTTGTCCCCCACAGAATTTAGTATATTATATTCTTAAAAGTAATGCCACACATAGGACTAGTGGTTTAGGTTTATATAATCATCTGTTTTTTAATTACAATAAAAAAACATACTAATAATAAGAATATTTTGTTTTGTTATTGATTGATAGAATCAGTCACAGTCCGATAAATCACAGTAGGTATTGTACATATTAGTCGAGTGGTTAACAATGAACCAGCAGTACAGAGTGAACCATGCAAATAATTTAAAAATGTGACGTTACCGTTTGATGCAAACTGCATAAAATAAACGTCTTTGAGCCCCCCCGTCCCTCCCCAATCGACAGCGAGCTAGCGGCGCAGGCGACCGAGCGCCCCTTTTTGCCTCATTACCGTCTCCTCAATTTTTGCAAAAAAGTTTTTTTATTTTTTCATTTTTAGTTGTTTAACTTATAGAAATATTTACTATGAAACCTATACTTGTATAGCGTCAGAAAAAGCACGAAACACGTAATACGTGCCTATGAAATTTGAGGGTTGCCCTCGATTTCTCTGGGATTCCATGACCAGGACCTGGTTTCCATATCATGGTACCACCCTTAAAATATTTCCGTTCCAATAAAAAAAGAATCATCAAAATTGGTTCATAAACGACGAAGTTATTCGCGAACACACATAAAAAAACGAACGAAAAATGTTCATAAATTATAAAAAAAATATCATAAAATGAAAAGTACTGGGCCAAACCATGGTAAATTTTTATGGGACCAAATGGCAACTATTTCGAATCAAACTAAAAAAGAATCACGTAAATCGGATCATAAATCGCAGCGTAATCGGTGTACATACATAGAAAAAAAAAACATACCAATCGAATTGAGAACCTTCTCCTTTTTGGGAAGTCGGCTAATAAGACTTACTTTAAATCTTCAAGAAGTTATTCGCAAAATAAGTTTTGATATTAACTATAGTACTGACTACATACAAGTGGAGTTGTTCTGTACTGACATACAGATCACAGACAGAACTTTTATTTTGTTTGATAACTCTTACAGGAATGAAAACGTCAAAACTTGAATTTATATACTTCATTCATTCTTATTAGGAACATTTCCTCGTCTAAAAGTTAACATTTTTAGTAAAAATTAACATTTGTAATATGAAGTCAAATCAGAGGACTGATTGTTATACTTATTATACCTGGAATAGCTACTACGTGATTTATGGGACTGTGACTGATCGATACAGAAACAAAAGAAATATTTGTAACTTATTTTAAAAACAGATGATTATAAACCTAAACCACTATATGTGTGGGCATTACAATTAAGAATTAATATATTAAATTTTGTGGGGGACAAAAAGGAATAAATAAGTTTCATCTGTCCCCGTATCACCAATAGGGGGACAGATGAAACCGTTAACGAGTGAATAAAGTTCGAACTGTCCCCTCATTGCAAACAGGGGGACAGATCAAACTTTTTTTTCCTATCCGTCACCCTACGGGGACAAAGCGGGGTGACAGATCGGCATATTCCCGAAAAACTGCCTTTTATAAGCGCGCAAGCGAATGTTGATATTTACAGGGCGTCCCACGGCTATGCCACATGGAGGGAAAGTACCTTAAATATTGTAGATCGAACATTTTACTGAAAAAAGACATTATTTTAATTTAAAAAACAATTTAAACTGCATTCATAGATTTTTAAATAATTACATGGTTGAACCGGGAATCGAACCCGCAACACGAGAAAAAAAATTACCCTGTAGCTTTATCATACCGATCGAAAGGCTTCATATTTTTTGCTAAATAACAGTAAATAACATAGTGTCAGAAATAAAAGGAAGACCATGAATTTTAACATTTGATGTGAAATTTTGTTCAGAAAAATGAAAAGCTGACATTGCCGTAAGGACATCATGATCGCAATTTCAATAATAATCAAGTTCGTTTTTCGTACAACTGTTGGTTCACAAAACTGGGTCCTCTTAGTACATTTTTACGAAGGGCATTTGAATACGGAAAAAAGGTATTTAATACTTGAGATTTTAAGAAATGAGATCATCAGCTTGAAGAGATGAGAAAATTTCCCATCAATTAATGTTAAAAATCATGGTCTTCTTTTTATTTCTGACACAAGTTTATTTAACAAAAAATAATCCTTATGATCAAGCCTTTCGATCGGTATGATAAAGCTACAGGGTACCTAATTTTTTTTCTTGTATAGCGGGTTCGATTCCAGGTTCAACCATGTAATTATTTAAAAATCAAGGAATGCAGTTTAAATTGCTTTTTAAATTAAAATAATGTCTTCTTTCAGTAAAATGTTCGATCTACAATATTCAAGGTACTTTCCCTCCATGTGGCATAGCCGTGGGACGCCCTGTATATTAGGGTAGACTGCTTACAAGAGATTGTAAGATTGGGTAAGGCTAAAAAATCGGTAAAATAAAGCGTTTGAACAGTGCTATTGCTATATGCGGCACTGAGCATCAATGCCTAAAAAACTACACTGGCTGTATTGTGAAGTGTGAACCAAGAGTGTGGTGAAGCTTGAGCGTGTGGTAGGTAGGCCTTTAAGTCCTTCTTGGGTCTTCACCGACCTTATTCGTGAGGCCTCGGAATGCGCCACCGTCGCACAGTATGATCACGGTAATATTATCCTACAGTATTCCGACTTCATACAAACGGACGAAGCGTGAGCTATGCCTACGCGCCTCGATTTCGGTACGCGCTCGACACGCAGACAGTCGCGACTGTGCCGCAGTGACGAGAAATCGGTGGATGGCATTAGGCTTGCTCCGTATTACATCGGTTGATGGCAATAGGCTTGCTCCTAATTAGGTTGGTTTGGTTGATGACAATAGGCTTATCCTTATTACATCGGTTGATGGCAAAAGGCTTGCCCCCAATTACATCATCATTCATCATCATTTCAGCCAAAAGACGTCCACTGCTGGATATAGGCCTCCCCCAGGCGTCGCCACATTGACCGGTCCCGTGCGTCTCTCATCCAGCGGGTTCCTGCAACCTTGACCAGGTCATCGGTCCACCTAGTGGGAGGCCTTCCAACGCAACGTCTTCCGGTTCGCGGTCGCCATTCCAGAACTTTTCGGCCCCATCGGCCATCCGTTCTGCGAGCAATGTGCCCTGCCCATTGCCACTTAAGTCTGGCGATTCTTCGGGCTACGTCGGTAACCTTGGTTCTCATGCGGATGTCCTCATTTCTGATTCGATCACGCAAGGAAACTCCGAGCATAGCCCTCTCCATTGCCCTTTGGGTAACTTTGAGCTTTCTGATGAGGCCCATTGTGAGCGACCACGTTTCGGTCCCGTATGTAATCACTGGCAACACACACTGGTCATAGACTTTCGTCTTGAGACACTGGAGTAAGTTGGACGAGAAGATACCGCGCAACTTCCCGAACGCTGCCCAGCCGAGTCGGATTCGACGATTGACCTCTTTCTCGAAGTTAGATTAAGTTAGATCAATTACATCTGTTGATGGCAATAGGCTTACTCCTAATTACATTGGTTGATGGCAATAGGCTTGCTCAAAATGTTTTTAAACTGAGCAGTATGAGTAACGACCCAACTCAGGTTTTTGTCACGTTTTCTACTGAAAAAAATTAAAAAGTTAATTGACGGGAACAATAATTATTTTTACAATATTTACAAGTTGCTGTTTCGTTTCCTCGCAATCGAAGTGAAAAGTAGAGTGAAAAACTCGTCCATAAAACCCATTTTACTCTACTTTATATCCATCCTCGCTCGCAAGCTCGCATCGGATGGATAAACGTCTCGCGCAAAATGGTGCGTTTTATGCACTTGGTGTACAATCTACTATTTACTAACTAGTAGGTAGGTATATAATGTGTGTCTCTTGGATAAGTAGGTATTTCCTTTTATGTCCCGAAAAACAAACATGGTTTTTTAATTAAATCCATCAATCAAAAAACAACATGCATGTTTATTTAACACTTCCTATTCAATTCACAAAGTATTTTATTTGTTTTAAAAAATATATTTACGATCACAAAACTAAATAGCAACACAAAGTAGGCAAATGTAAAAAAAATACTGGAGGCGGGCAGACCTATCGCATGTTACTTACGTACCGCGCGGCTGTAGGCATTTATTTCAAGGATACGGCCACAGTATAAATATCTACAGTAGTGTGACTCGGCCGTGTCCTTGAAATAAATGCCTACAGCCGCGCGGTACGTAAACATGCGAAAGGGCTGCCCGCCTCCAGTATTTTAATTACATTTGCCTACTTTGTGTTTTCATTTAGTTTTGTGATCGTAAATATACTTTTTAAAACAAATAAAATACTTTGTGAATTGAATAGAAAGTGTTCAATAAACATGCGTGTTGTTTTTTGATTGATAGATTTAATTAAAAAACCATGTTTTTTTTTCGGGACATAGAAAGAAATACTTATCCATTAAAAAGACACACATTATATGCTTACCTACTGGTAAGTGAAATTATTTTATAGTCTTATCTTTCAAAGTTTCCAGGTAATTAAAAAAAAGTTATCTCTGGATACGTTATTAACGAATTCATAAAATCAAAAACAACACAATATTTGCTACTCGTGAACTCGTCATATTAAATATGTACTTGTCTTATTTTTAGAGAATTCATCGCGCATTTATTGTTAAAAAAAAACACACCGTCCGCTCGTCACTGCGGCACAGTCACGACTGTCTGCATGCCAGGCGCATGCTTAAGGCCGAGTATGATATTTATACTGTGGTATGATAAATGCCTCGAAAATCGGGCATCGCTTTTTAATTCTTCTAATCGATAGTATACTAGTTACACTGTTTTGAATGCTACAGTAGAACTCCCGTATTCGAATTCAACTTAGAACCGCTGAGCTTTAATTTATTTAATATTTAATTCTGGTTTTCCATAGAAATCAAATTTTTGTGTTTTGATTATAGTATGCGATAAAGTCAAATATCTGCTATTTTTAGAAACAAAAAAATATTTTTTAAGATGTAATTTAAAGCAAGTTACGTAACTTTTTCGGTAATTTTGAATATTTTTTTTTTGCGCAGGTTCTAGAAATCTAGAGGGTAGTAGCATTTTATTTTTACACACATTATTGTTTAGTGTTAGGTCAACATGCCTGTAAAATATCAGATTAAAACACACACGAAGGAATTCGGATTTTTCGAGTTCAGTATTTTTTTTTTTGCTAGGATCATCACACTAATCAACAATCTATAGTCAATTTTTTTAAGTTAGTATGATGTAATTTAAAGCAAGTTACGTAGGTATTTTTTTTTCTGAGAAATTTTTGAAAACCATAGAATTTTCATATCTTCGATTTCCTGATAGATACTATCTGTTTTTTTTTTTTATAGTTACAGTTTTTTACAGTTCTGAAGTATATTTTAAGATAAATATAAGGTGCTATTTGCAAAAGATGTCCGAGGGCAAAAATAAAAAAGAAAAAAAAGTAGTTAAAAAACTAAAAAACCCGACTGAAACAACTGAAAAGCAAAAAAACAAGCACATTTTAAATTAAACTAAACTTGGAAGCAGGCGGGGTTCATTACTTTTTTTATTTCCAACTTTTTAGTTCTTTTGTGTTTCTTTCGTTGGTCGCGTAAAATTCTACGCAGATGATTTAACTTTTGTGCTTGTTTATAGGATTTGTCACTTTGAATTTCTTTTAAACATTTATGTAATATATATTTTTGTAATCTCCTTTTAAAACCCTTTATTTTGATACCCTACTCGATGGTACGGTCAGCATCAGAAGTAGCTTAACGATATGTTAAGCTACTTCTGATGCTGACCGTACCTATTGGAATAAAAAAATTTGGACTCCGCGATTTGGCCCCTAATATCCGCAATTTTTCTTTGATTTTTAATTTTAATGTAGCCTATAGCACTCGCGCCATCAAGACAAATCTAACGACGTATATTTCATATATAAATCCCTTCATCCGTTTAGGAGTTATGAGGGAACAAAGAAACTGACATACATCAAACATACCTACAGACGTCAAACACATAACCCTCCTTTTGGGCTTCGCTGCAGTCGGGTAAAAATAAACTCAGGCATATTTGTTTTTCTATTATAGAAAAATCTTTTCTGTTTCGCTTATAGAATACCTTGTATACATCCTAACTAATAATATTATAAATGCGAAAGTAACTCTGTCTGTCTGTCTTTGCTTCACGCCTAAACTACTGAACCGATTTGTGTGAAATTTGGTACAGACATAGTTTGGAACTTGAGAAAGGACATAGGATAGTTTTTTTTTTTTTTTTTTTCGCGAGATAAACCAAAAATCTGGCGGAAAGACTATTCCACGCGAACGAAGTCGCGGGCAAAAGCTAGTTGTCAATAATCTTGAAAAACAAATGTCGAAATATATTTACTTATCACATCGTTGATTTTTGAGTTTTTATGAAAATCCAGAAAAATCGAATAAAAATTATAACTCTGTTTCGAAGTAGGTATATATAATTATATATGATCCGGGAGTTCTACTGTCGCATTCAAAACAGAGTTTACTCGTATCGATTAGAAGTATAAAAAAGTGATGTCTGATTTTCGTGGCTTTTATCATACTGTGCGTCGGGATCACAACTGACGGTAGGAGGGGTTCCCTTCGGGTTCGAATCAACGTCGAAAACCTCTACAGCCGGTGAAACTTCGAGGAGCATTTTCGACGATTTGACTCCCAAATTTGAACGGAAAGGAGCTGCCTTCAAACGGGTCTTGCTCAACCTGAGAGGTCCAAACGGCTCCTGCCAGGGGCTCCAAGTGAGGGTCGTGCGATCCATGGCCCTTTACGGAACCCCAGTGTGAGGGCGTTTCTTCAGGCGGCGAGCCGCCCACTAGGTATATGGACGCGCCCCAAAAGATCAAGAAGAAGAAACAAATCCCTTGCCAGATTGCTGCCAAGGGATTTGGAGGCGATGGTCTTCGCGCGCCTTCACGAATAGCACGCCGAGTCACTACGCCGCGGCAAATCGCCGCTCAGTGGACGGACCTCCGGCATGATCTCATGGTGACATGGAGAGAGCGACTGTCGGAATCCCGTGCAAGACGTGCCCTGCACGGGTTTACAATAGTGGCAATAAATCCCCTCTGAGGAGTTGCTGGAGAGGCGCCACGGCGCCCTCACCTTCCACCTCGACCTCTCGCTTCTGGCCCTGGTTCAATCTATGGTCGAGAGAAGAGAGGAACAGCGAGAGGGAATGGGAAGCAGTTATGCTAGTCAAGGTGGTGGTGAGAGGGTGAGAACACTGAGAACCTCACGTCCCAGCCGCCGCGGGCGTCGTTGGCCACGCGGTGGCTCCCGGCGTCGTATACTCGTATTAGCCCAGAGCCCACAAACACACGGTCGGATGGATGATGATGAAGTGTCGCAACAACACTAAATACTGCATTCTAATTAAATTCAAACAAATAGTGAAAACTATATTTTTTTAAATAACAGTTTATTTCGATATGGCGGAACCAAATACAATTGGGATAAAAAAGACATTAAAAAATATAAGTATTTAAACTGACATGGTCAGTATGCTCACTAAGATTATCATTAACACTAAAATCGGGATACTTAGATAACATGTGTAGCAAACACATGGTAAGCGTCCCGTTTACACTATTCAAAAATATTATAATTAAATTATTGTATAGTTCCTGCAAATCACAAAGCGTCATTTTGTGACCAAATAAATCAGACATAAAACATAGCTAACGTTCGCGTTCCACTGTACAGTGCGATCAAATTATCTTGGCAGCTCCGAACTTCGTGCAGGTCATTTTGTTACAACGAATGTAGGTATAAAAGTGTTATGATATTTATTTTATTTGTATTTTTCACTGTTTAAATTAGATATTTTCTGATCGTTTAAGTGTTGGTTTATCTGGCAATAACAGTTTTATTCCCAAGTTTACATGCGTAAAATTTCGCAAAGCCTATGTTCAGAGCTGCCAAGATAATTTGATCGCACTTTACCTATGTCATCAACTTAAAGTTTGAACTGCAATGGTAGCCACGCGCTCGTGAATTGCAACAACTACCTATAGACGAAATAATCATACAATACAACTAATATAGGTACTACAAGTAGCATTGGAAATCGAAGAGAGAGAGACTCCCTTTCCTAACAAGCTAGCGCTGCTTAGGTTCAAGAGAAAGCATGAAAAAATACAACTTTATTTCAAGGAGTAGGTCGGTGGATTATTGTTTAATCCTGACTTCGCCAAGTTTTGGTAGTAGGCTGGAACCGATGCTAGGGCAAGGACCGCTTTGATTAAATATTCAGGAGCACAGTCGTCTTTTCCTTTTTTTCACCCACATTGTGTGAAAAATAATAATCAAGAACTTTTTGTTTCTCTTTATTAGTCAAGGATCAAATAATAATTTTGGAAGGATTTTGTTTATTACTTAATCCAAAAAGAGACTAGTTGATTGAGTAAGGCGCCTGACAAATTCATCCAAAGGTTTTTAACTCCTTCGTTCAGATATAATATGACTTGCAAATAAATGTACTTTTTCTTTCAAATGAACCCTGGTCAACGAATCCTTAGGCGGCGGCGTCCTAATTGGCAGCGATCGAACGATGCGTTCATCGTCGTGCGATGAACACCTGTTTCTTCCCCCGCCCCCCGCGTTCTGCTCGCGCGATGACGCGGGACCAATCAGAAGAGATTTGTTGCTTTGATTGGACGATCGCACGACGCGATCGTACGATCGTTTTAAGCATTTCACTGTGATCGCACGATCACTTCCAAGCTCTATTAGGACACACTGAAGAAACTAGTATGTTTAATCTCGTCGTACGACGGGAACGCATCGTTCGATGGTTCGAGCGTTGCCAATTAGGACGCAGCCCCACCCCCTTAAACCCGGAGTAAAGTTACAACCAGTAGGTATAGCAGAGTATCAAAGTAACCATAAAAATTGTAAAGTATTGCCACACTGCATAACTTTAACCCTTATTTATGTGGGTTAACCAAGACACTTAACCCCTGCTAAGTGCTTTGGTGTTGAAACTAATTAACAAATTACAGTTGTATAAATGAGGGTAATGTTCCTAATTTACATCTCATAGGTTTTATTGTTTCAAACGATTCATTGATGTTTCCATCGTCCCGGTGTTCATCGTAATATCTATTTTCAGAACTACTTTCACCTTTAGCTGAAAATGATTTAGCACTATTTACACTTGGTTTTTCTATTTTCTGATACTCTTCTGCGGTTCGACGATCTTTTTTATTCATAACACCTTGACATATTCTTGAATCATTGTATTTCTTCCTGGATGGAACTTTTATTTGGGAAACATGGCGCTGTAAACATTTGCTACCTTTCTCACAGTATCCCTTCACAAAATCTGGACAAATCTTTGTCTTTTCATTCAATTTAACGTGCACATATGGACACTCTGCTTTTGTACACGATCCTTGTAAATAGAAATAACATGTTGGCATTTTCTTTGTCGTTAGGTCATGAGACAGAAGGCAGTCTTTGTCGTGACAAAGGCCTTTGATGAATTTTCGACAAATGGAGACATGTTTCCGGTCATGTAGAAACTCACACCTCCCACGTGTATTTCTTAAACATGTTCCGAATTTACGAAATAGGGGGCAAGGTATATTATTTTTCTTTAAACTTCCTTTCGGTTTCTTCAGTCTTGATTGATTCACTTGATTAGATTGATGCATTTTTTTATGAGCATCTATATATAACTTTGTTTTTATCTTGTCTTGTTTCATAGGAGATGCTGTGTTATGATTAGTAAATTTGAACTGATTATTTTTTCTATTGAACACTAATGAATTAGAGACCTTTGCGTTCATTGGTGTCTGGAAATTCGTTTCAAAACGTTTTAGATTATTATTTGTAACACTTTTAACATTGGTTAGATTTATTTTGATGTCTTTATATGACACAGTTTTATACTTATTTAATTTGAATGTGTGTTTAGTTTTATCTAGCGATGTTTCATTAAAATTTGTTGATTTGATAGTAACATTCTGTCTAACTAAACTGTAACGAGATTGTGTAACAGGCGGCGGAAGAGCCGTCGCTTCATTGTACACTGATTGATGCTGATGAGTGTTCAATGAGCTACTGACATGACTTTGAACCTCGGAAATAACGTGATTATTGACAGAACTTGAAATGTATTGGTTACCATCGCCAATACTTTTCGATTTTATAAAATTAGGGTTAATGTAAATTTTCTTCTTATTTTGTACGACGTTATTTTGACCGTTCGCCGCTACAAATTGAGAAAAATTTGGATTAACATGCATAGTGGCGCTGCTGGGATAATTATTTGTCCGTGACCTATTGAAATTCGGGTTAATATAAACCTTATTTTTACTATTTTCCAGAGAATTCATATTCAGTGTTGTTTTAGATGTATTCTGAAGTGCCATATCAACTCAGTGAGTATTGGAAGTATTTATTACCACTTTTACAATTAATTGTCTCTATTGATACAGTGTTCAGAGATTTTTCTAACTCTTGAGATAAGAGTTCATTCAGTTCATCTATAATGCTAATAAGCTCGGTCTTCTTGTCCCCATTTACCCACAGGACACTCATATGGAACGAGGGATTCTGAAAAAGAAATAAAATAAATTGTTTTTCAATTCACCAAATCTTAAAATGCAACTGAAAACCACGATAATTATAAGTGGATTTGTTCTATTAAGACATGACAAAAAAACCATTTGAATCCCTAAGATAGGATATTCTTCCAAGAGAAACTTGAAAGAGCAACATATTGGTACGATCGGAGGCGGATGGACTGTGAATATTGTGAAGTTTGAAATGATGTGTGAACAGTTCCTACCGTCCGACCCTATCGGAGGCGGATGGTAAGATAGCGAGCGAAATACGTCGGTAGTGGACTGATGAATATTGTGACGCTTGAAATGATGTGTGAACATCAGTTCCTACCGCCCGGCCCTATTGGAGGCGGATGGTAAGATAGCGGGCGAAATACGTCGGTAGTGGACTGATGAATATTGTGACGTTTGAAATGATGTGTGAACATCAGTTCCGAACTTCCGACCGCCCGACCCTATTGGAGGCGGATGGTAAGCTAGCGGGCGAAATACGTCGGTACTGGACTGATGAATATTGTGACGTTTTAAATGATGTGTGAACATCAGTTCCTACCGCCCGGCCCTATTGGAGGCGGATGGTAAGATAGCGGGCGAAATACGTCGGTAGTGGACTGATGAATATTGTGACGTTTGAAATGATGTGTGAACATCAGTTCCTACCGCCCGACCCTATTGGAGGCGGATGGTAAGATAGCGGGCGAAATACGTCGGTAGTGGACTGATGAATATTGTGACGTTTGAAATGATGTGTGAACATCAGTTCCGGCCACCCGACCCTATTGGAGGCGGATGGTAAGATAGCGGGCGAAATACGTCGGTACTGGACTGATGAATATTGTGATTTGTGACGTTTTAAATGATGTGTGAACATCAGTTCCTACCGCCCGGCCCTATTGGAGGCGGATGGTAAGATAGCGGGCGAAATACGTCGGAAGTGGACTGATGAATATTGTGACGTTTGAAATTATGTGTGAACATCAGTTCCTACCGTCCGACCCTATCGGAGGCGGATGGTAAGATAGCGGGCGAAATACGTCGGTAGTTGACTGATGAATATTGTGACGCTTGAAATGATGTGTGAACAGTTGCTACCGTCCGACCCCATCGGAGGCGGATGGTAAGATAGCAGGCGAAATACGTCGGTAGTGTAGGTACTGATGGATATTGTGACGCTTGAAATGATGTGTGAACAGTTGCTACCGTCCGACCCTATCGGAGGCGGATGGTAAGATAGCGGGCGAAATACGTCGGTAGTTGACTGATGAATATTGTGACGCTTGAAATGATGTGTGAACAGTTCCTACCGTCCGACCCTATCGGAGGCGGATGGTGAGATAGCGGGCGAAATACGTCGGTAGTGGACTGATGAATATTGTGACGCTTGAAATGATGTGTGAACATTTGCTACCGTCCGACCCCATCGGAGGCGGATGGTAAGATAGCGGGCGAAATACGTCGGTAGTGTACTGATGAATATTGTGTGTGACGCTTGAAATGATGTGTGAACAGTTGCTACCGTCCGACCCCATCGGAGGCGGATGGTAAGATAGCGGGCGAAATACGTCGGTAGTGTACTGATGGATATTGTGACGCTTGAAATGATGTGTGAACAGTTGCTACCGTCCGAACCTGTATCTAGTTTCTAATCAATTGGTATGAAGTTGCAGATGTCTTTTGTATGATCAATTGATCACCATAGACGTATCTACAAAAGTGTAGGTGTGAAGAAAATATTTTTAGGATTTGAAAACCTGAAAAGTGATTCGGAAGTTTTGCAAATTAAACTTTTGGGATTAAAAACCTCTTCGTTTTGTATGACGGGTCGGATAAAGTTTGATTTGCAGGACATCTGAATTTCCGATTCGCCAAATGTACGATGTGCTTGGCGTCCGATTCGTAGAATGTGCGGTTCACAATCGTAAGGGAACAGATTTTCTTTTTGCTTTATAATGAGATTGACTTTTAAGTATAAAATCCAATTATACGCACCTCATAGAATGTAGGCAACTGAAATTCAGTCAGTACGTCATCAACTTTTTTAGACACCGTTAGTAAATTTTTATGTGTAAAAGGATCCACATCAAGAGAAATAAATGTCCTTGAATGATCTTCGTTGCAATATACTTTCACTGCAGCAAACCCAAGATCAAAACTGTAAAAAAGAAAAATATTTTTCTTTATTTATGTACACTCGAAACACTTAATAAGTATACATTTTGCATGTGTGGGTGAAATCAAAGTTATACGCACACATACTAAGTAAAACGAGTGAACTCTGTTTTTATTAGTGTGCGTTATGTGCGTATAGTCAAAACTGGCCAACCGCCGGCCGACTTTACATCACACACTCATCGGTAACTTTTATTAATAATGTGTGGGTATACGTATTAAACATACACGGGTAAAAATCCAAGAAACGGGCTCACAGTGAAGGAATATGACCCAACATTTTGGACAAGTTTAACAGAACATCCGTGGCAGAGTGGTGTAAGCGTTTGACATAGTTATTAGACTACGCTCGGTGCCGTGAGTTCGATCCCCACTGAAGAATTCAACTTTACTGTTTTTTACTTTTTTTGTTTTATAAAATTAAGTTTGTGACCAATAAAATCACTTAAACAAAAAAGTAGAAAGGTAATTTAATAAAAACAAAAAAATAATTGTTAAATTTTTATTTATTAGTTACCTATAACTATATAATTTTTTTGTTGGTTAAGGATGGACGTAAATAATTTTGTTGAAATAGGTGGGTGGTATCTCAATTGAATCGAAAGTAAAATTAGCTGGGAAGTGAATCAACATGTTAGATAATAAGAAATTATGGCAACTTCTATCTGCATAACAATAACATCACTTCACCAGACTTTTAACAATACGAATTGTTGTTTAAAACAGAGGAATACAGCAAGATGTTATATATAACAAATAAAAATAATGCTAAGTTTTACATTTGTTCACACAAACATGAACATTATGTATATAACAATAAGGCTCACAAGTCACAATCGTTTAATATTTAAAATAAAATCCACTAATTTAGTTACAACATTCATTATATCTTTCACCACCTTTTCTCCATAATATTTCACGCCCATCCTTATTAAACTTAAAAGTTTTTTCGTCGCTAAAAATCACCACATTGTTCTTCCAATCAAAATTAAAATAATTATGACCTAGCGAACTTTTCAATTCACCAAATCTTAAAATGCAACTGAAAACCACGATAATTATAAGTGGATTTGTTCTATTAAGACATGACAAAAAAACCATTTGAATCCCTAAGATAGGATATTCTTCCAAGAGAAACTTGAAAGAGCAACATATTGGTACGATCGGAGGCGGATGGACTGTGAATATTGTGAAGTTTGAAATGATGTGTGAACAGTTCCTACCGTCCGACCCTATCGGAGGCGGATGGTAAGATAGCGAGCGAAATACGTCGGTAGTGGACTGATGAATATTGTGACGCTTGAAATGATGTGTGAACATCAGTTCCTACCGCCCGGCCCTATTGGAGGCGGATGGTACGATAGCGGGCGAAATACGTCGGTAGTGGACTGATGAATATTGTGACGTTTGAAATGATGTGTGAACATCACTTCACCAGACTTTTAACAATACGAATTGTTGTTTAAAACAGAGGAATACAGCAAGATGTTATATATAACAAATAAAAATAATGCTAAGTTTTACATTTGTTCACACAAACATGAACATTATGTATATAACAATAAGGCTCACAAGTCACAATCGTTTAATATTTAAAATAAAATCCACTAATTTAGTTACAACATTCATTATATCTTTCACAACCTTTTCTCCATAATATTTCACGCCCATCCTTATTAAACTTAAAAGTTTTTTCGTCGCTAAAAATCACCACATTGTTCTTCCAATCAAAATTAAAATAATTATGACCTAGCGAACTGTAGTCGGCGTCGTCGATGCGCAGTGGACAGTAAAATCTTCCGCGCTGGCTTGCTGCAGCGCAAACCAGCAGAACGCAGGTGATTTCTCACCGTTTGTAAGCACACATTGTGTGCTGTAGCTGTGACGCGTGTTGGCAATCTGAATGAACTAGCTTTGTGCTTTGCCACGATGTCATGTTGTCGAGCTGATGAATTCACTTTTGATTTTGGCCCACGTCGTAGATTTTCCACGTCTCCAGAATCCGCATATCGGTGGACCCATAATTGCTCGGTTCTTCTCTGTGAATATACAACAAAACAGTATTTAAAATACCTACTTCTACTAAAATACTTATGATAATAGTTATTTTATAGTAAATAGTAATAATTTATGTATACTTAAAAAAATAAATTATATATATGCTTTCATATAGGTATACATAATTAATGTTATTTATATACAATAATTATATAAAATACTTTTAAATATATACCTATTATATACCTTATACTATATATACCTATTAGCAAACAAAATGGGCTATTATAACAATGGTTAATGCACTTTAGTTAACTTAATGTATACCTATCTATTAAATGATGAAATAATATTAATTTGGTTTATATGTAACTATATATAGGTACCATATATAAACTATAATACATACATACTTCTATATACACCAAATTAATATTATTTATTTTCACTAATCATATGCATAGGTATAATAAAAGTTAAAATACTTTTAGATATGGTTTAAATATACATTAGCAAACAAAAATGGGCTATTATAACAATGTTAATGCACTAAAGTTACGTTAATTTTATTTATTCCTAGGTAAACATAAAAGTTATAGTATCTGTTACTTACCGATATCATTAGGCGCCTTGCAATTTCACTAATAGATAAGGTTTGCTCATGCAAAAGAACGATTTCTGCCTTTTTAACGTTGTTTAATGATGCATGTTTGGATCCACAGAAATAAATTACAAACGAATATATCTAGAGTAATTCTGTGTTATCAATAAACTAAGTAATGCAAATAATCGTAGATTGACCACTAAGACTGCAATTTTTTTATAAATGAAGGTGTTTGAAAACAATATTATTTTTAAATTGTCGGTAGGTAGTTTTTATGCAGCCGAAATAGAATGGACTGAGAGTGTCGTAGTTCTCAAACGTTGCAAACTTCATAACTCATCCATGAATGGGATTGAATCGTTAAAGATTCTACTTTAAATAATGTTTTAACAAAATAATGAATACAAAAAAACTTTTTTACAAAAAATAAAACCGACTTCGACACAAAAATAAAACACAAAAAAGTGAAAAATAAAAATCAGCTTCTGAAGTCGGTGACTTTTGTTTGTTTGATTTCATGTTTTTGCCACCGACTTCAGAAGCTGATTTTTATTTTTCACTTTTTTGTGTTTTATTTTTGTGTCGAAGTCGGTTTTATTTTTTGTAAAAAAGTTTTTATTTTTCACTTTTTAGTGGTTCACATGAGCTTACCCCTTCACAACGTACCGGCGTGATGTTATGTTATGAACTGGTGTAAACAATAGACAGACAATATGAGATTTCAGCAATCCCAGTCCATTTGCTATCATTTATTGAGGAGTTCCGTTGCCTATCTCCGAAGTTCTTCATCAGATCTTCACAAAATAGTTTTTATAACCTTTGTAGTGAGTACAGGCGTGATAATATGTTGTGTGATGGCGTAAACAATGCTTAGATAATATGCTATAGCAACAATCGCGGTTAATCTGCTGTTATTTATTGAAGAGTTTCCCCGATTTCTACAAGATCCCATCATCAGATATTGAAATGGTGACAATGGGACCACACGGGAAGCACCAGCTTTCAAATGAAAAAAGAATCATGAAAAACAGTTCACCCAGTCGCAAGTTATGAGCGAACAAACATAAAAAAAAAAAATATATATACAGTCGAATTGATAACCTCCTCCTTTTTTTGAAGTCGGTTAAAAAGAAAAGCAGCACCCGTGGTTTGATCTTACGACTCCTCGTTCGTTAACCAAAGGTGTTAACTATTGTGCCAAGATTACTATAGTTGCAATAGCGAAATATTATATCTGATTTAGTGACAAATGAATGATTACTATATATTGGTATATGGTATTATTGATGTGCCGCACGCACACTAATAAAGACAGAGCTCGCTTGCTTTACTCAGTGTTTGTGTGGCATAACTATTTCACACATGTAAAGTGTAAACTCATTAGCTAGTGTGCGTGATGTATACTTATTAGCTGTGCAGGCTGTACCTATGTCTAATTTATGTAACCATACCTACAGATTTAATGTTGATATGATAAGACAATTTTGTGGGTGAAAGATTGACGAAATGTATGTCTGTGGTAAGGCCATTGTCTGAAGTCAACCCTGATACACATGCTGTATCCACTAGCAGCCATTGCACTATTTGCACCACCAGAGTGGTGACAAATTCTAGTGAAGGACCCAATATAACCCCTTTGGGGCTGCGGGTTGTTCGAAAGAGATACCCGCGGCCTTGGCACAAGGGCTAAGAAGGAACATGGGTGGTTTTTAGTCAGTAGGAGTCTGACAATCCCTACCGCTCTGCCCAGAGCGGGAGAAGTCATTTAATGATTTCACACCCACCAAAAAAAAAAAGGAGCCAATACATTACAAAATTATTGATACTTTACGAGGATTTGTGTGGGATACCATAACTTAAGGCGAGGTTACCCCGATAAACGTCGTCAACAATAGCGTTTTACTCGTACATGGAACGGATTTAAATTTTGAAAAAAATGTATTACATAGTTGACTCTTCGATCATGATATGTCGGGCATGCGATACACGATTACTTACACTTCACTGCATCCAATTAAATCGCAAAGACATGTCCAAATGATGGCTAAATAATCGTTTTACTTGAGTTATAACACTTAAAAAATAAAACTTATATCTTAATAAAGGTCGTAAAAAATATGTATTATCTCGGGTCACATAATGTATAATTTCTTTATCATTTTTCTCCAAGAGAGAAAAAACAGTCAAAATTTAGGCATTATATCGCTCGCGCGGCAGGGCGGGGGGTGAGGTCGTGCGTACATAAAAACAAAGTAGTGCAACCTCGCCTTAAGGTTGATGTGACAAGGTAGCCCGCGAAATTCTCTCAGTTCATACAATCGTCAAGAGTGACTATTTGATGAAAAAGGCATTCTTGAGGATTGTATGAACTGAGACGGTTATGTTGAAAGAAAGAAAAAGAAAAGAAAGAAAAAGAACCAACAGGACAAAACAAATTGACTGAATTGATTGATTGAATTGTTGGTGATTTTAATCATTATTATTCAGTAAATAGACATTTGTTACTGCCGCGAATGCCATTTTATTTAAGATACGACTTGACACTGACCGAAGAATTGCAAAAAACGTAAGATAATTCGAATTTCGCGGGCTACCTTGTCGCCTTCACCTTAACACATTTTTGCAATAAAAACTTCTAAGAAAAATCACTAGAAATCTATTACTTTAAGGTGGATGTTCCAGGGTAGCATGCGAAATTCAAATTTTCTTACGTTTTAACTTTCAAGAATGACTTTTTGATGAAATACTCATTCTTGCCAGTTACATGAATTTGGAGGGTTGTAATGATGATTTTGATGATTGTAATTCTGAAACTGCATACGTCTTACACCCGCGAATCATATTTTCACTAACATACAACCTAGCACTGGCCAGCAAATCGCTAAAAACATAAGAAAATTTGAATTTCGCGGGCTACCCTGGAGAACATCAACCTTAAGTTTCTTGTTTTATCTCTGCCTGTATTATACATATCTGCCTGTATATGTATTTATATACACTAATATTATAAAGAGGAAAGATTTGTATGTATGTTTGTAATGAATAAACTCAAAAACTACTGCGCCTATTTTAAAAATTCTTTCACCATTAGAAAGCTACATTCACCCTGAGTAACATAGGCTACTTTTTATCCCTGTATTCCGACGGGAACGAGAACTACGCGGGTGAAACCGCGGGATGTCCGCTAGTAGTTTATAAACAGATTTAGACTATGAGCAAATCTGTTCTGTGATGCTGTCTTGCGGAGTAGCTTTCCATGGGAAGCATCTACACATTTGCGGCTCAGACCTACTGCCGGTCTTCTAGCTCTTGGATATGATGACGATATTGTTTTTAGTCATCTCACATACTGGTCCGACTTCCCTCCGGCTGTCATTGCGCGCGGTTTATACTGGCTTCGCTCCTGCTTTTTAATTACGATTGTTGTGTTTCGCGTTTAATTATCGGCTTGTGATTTGTTTCCAGTTGTGTGATTTAGTGTTGAGTGCTCGTGTAGTAAGTTTTTCTGGCATTTTAACGTCGGTTTTGTTGGTGATAAGTTAGTTTCGTTGGCATTCGGTGAGTACATTTATTTTTTTGGGTGTGTGGGTACCTTGTCATTGTCATACATTTGCCGTATTTGTCGTCTATTATTTATTTTACTGTTAACCTCAGATCAAATAGCTGTTAACGATATAATTACGTTTTAGTTGAAATCCATAATTTATAATATGTTGACTACAAACGACGAATCTCCGGATCGCGGAAAAGAAACAATGCGCCGGAATGATAAAACACCTACCTCCGGTAATCCGAAACGATTGTTCAGGGAAATGTCTCCTACGTACATTTCGCCCGACGACAGATCAAAACGGCTTCATACATCCAATTCTATTGAAAAGTCTTCGCCGTTATTAAGTGCCAGTCCAGCTGCGAGCCATGACGACTATTACGATTTAGTTTCTCAGGCGTCTGTATTTCTAACCAAAATTAATGAACTTGTTAATGACCAAGGTTCCCGAATTAATGTTGCAAATAAATCTGCCATCATGGACATGGACATGCATGACTCAGGGCATAACGTCCATTGTTTCTTTGTTAGCCATAAAATCATCCTCCAATGAAACGAAATTAGCAGTTACGGAACGCGAATTGGATAAATTGAAATCAAATACTAATGTAACTGTAACAAAGTTTCGTATGCGGATTCATTAAAACTTCGTCTATCTAAAACTAAACTTGCGCCGGTTGTCGACTCACGCGCACCCGTGCCGTGTGTCGTAGCTTACCCCACCGCTGAGCGATTAGTTGATTACTCATCATCCTCTGCTACTAAACAAGCACTCATGAAGGCGATCAAGCCCAGTGACGACGGGTTTCAAATTGTAGGCGTTAGAAAAACGACTAAATCTGGAGTCGTATTACGTGTCGCTAATGATAGCCAAATTAAAAAGTTGCAATCGGTCGACGCTATTAGGTCCCCCGGCCTGCGAGGCTACGACTTGAAAAACCAAAAGGCCGAAAGCCCCGTATATTAGTTAAGGACGTGCCATCCTCAATGGAAGACAATGCTTTTTTGCACGCATTGTACCGTCAAAACATTCAAAATGAACTACCAATACAAGAGGATGATTTTATTAAATCAACTAAAATCTATCGTCGGCGTTCCTTAGATAACGGTCGCAAGTGGATAGGCATTGGAATCGAGTCCAACGTGCGTAAACATTTAGTGTCCACTAAGGAAAAATTATTTGATGATTGGGCGACTTGCCGTTTCAATGACGACGTTGATGTCGTCCGTTGTCTACATTGTCAACAGTGCGGTCACGTTAAAAAATACTGCGTTAACAAGTCACCTACCTATGCTAATTGCTCCGAAGCACACGAAACAAACGACTGCCCGCCTAGGGACAATTTAAATATTATACCTACTTGCGTGGCGTGTAAGCGTTTTAAAAAACCATTTGACCATCGTTGCGGGTCACCAGAGTGTACACACGGCTACACATCAAGCTATACAAAACCAGTTAATCTTGGCCTCACTTTACTAGATCTTTTCGCACAATGAACGATCAGATTATACTGGTTTTGTATAGCTTGATGTGTAGCCGTGTGTACTAGGTACCTATAAACTTAAGCTCGAACAGTTAATCCTCAACACAAACTACTAAAATAATGGATAGTTTAAATATAGGACAATTAAATCTCCACAACGATAGGGTAGCGACTTCTGAACTAGACAAATTAATTATCGATTACAGCTTAGACATAGTACTTGTTCAAGAGCAATATCAAAACGCGCGCTTACGTCATAAAGTAGTTCAGCTGGATTCAAAGTCACGAGCCGGAATTTACGTAACGCGTTCTTCTAAGTTTACAGTAACGTCTTTGCGTAACCTCATGACGCCGCACTGTGCCGTTGCGGAAGTCTCCTCGGCTTCCTATAAAGTTTACGTTGTGAGCTTTTACTTTCAATATTCAGACCCTGTTGGTCCTCACATACATAACCTCCGTCATGTCTTGCGGTCACTCGCTGGCTGTAAAGTTATCGTTGGCGCGGATGTTAACGCGTCCTCGTCTCTGTGGTATGGCAAGGTTCGGTCTACGGATTCCGACCGACGTTCCGCTGTCGAAGATTTCATTGCTGAAATGAACCTATCGATTCATAATACCCCAGATGCACCACCTACTTTTTGCAGCCAAATGGGCGAATCTTGTTTTGACGTCACACTTTCTAATGCAGACGTTCGCTTGGATAGGTGGCGTGTCCTACCGGATGCGTCATGTAGCGATCATCGGCTTATCGTGTACGAATTTGTTCCGATGTTTACTCAAGGTCCGTCACATTCACATATCACTGGTAACTTTAGGTATAAAAGTAAAGGCGCGAATTGGGAATTCTTTAGCTTGCTTTTTGCGTCTAACACCAAAGACTTTTCACTCGAGACGGGCTATCAGCTGTAGAAAGTGCTGAAATTATGTCAGACGCCTTCACTTACTGTGCTGACATCGCCATTGGTCGCGGATCTATGACCAATATCCGCAGATGTGATTGGTGGTGTGATTACTTAATTGAACAACGAAATAAAATAAACTTAAAAAGCGAAAGGTCACCGGAGACCCCCTAACCTCTGCTTCAAATGCGTTTAAGAGTTGCCATGTCCCGCTACAGAGCATCGGCAGAAAAATCTAAAGGTAATTTACTGCGGAAAATAGTAGAAAAATTAGATAAAGAAGGTCCGTGGTCTCCTTTGTATCACGAGTTCAAAGCAAATCGATCAGTGGATCTTGCGTTTGTCGAAAACATTAAAGTAAACAACAAACACACCACCGGTATTGAGGAGACAACCGAAGTTCTATTAAATACGTTGATACTAGGGCTTTCAATACCGGTATTACGGGATCCCGTAATACCGTGATCCCGGACAAATATGGGCCATTTTCAATACCGGTATTGAAGCCCTCAATACCGTGATCACGGTATTGCAAACATTACATGTATTATCGTAAATTAAATTAAATTCCATTTTTTAATATACGAGTAATAATGACACACGAAACATAGGTACAAAGAGACAGTGAAACAATGACTGATAATGAACACGATATGACCATAGAAGAACCTTCTACTTCATTGAATTCGAGCAGTGGAAATGATATCGCGCGCAGAATTGACGATTTCCAGCCTCCTGAACGAGCCAGATTCCGAAAAGGATTTAGTACCGAAGACAGCATGCATAAGCTGCGTGGTTATGTGGCTGGAGGTCGTACAAAAGATCGAAGAGTATAACCAGCCTCTCTGTTTAGCGGTTGTGGACTAAGAGAAACCCTTTATTCGATCGAGACTTGGGCTGTACTGCAGTGTCTCCAACGGTGGCAAAAACGCCACCATGTCAGTCCGTCAGACTTCAGGACCAGACCTCGGAACTTTTTTTTGTGTGACAGGGAGACGTCATATCTCCGAAACTGTTCACCCCTGCACTGGAGGATGCCTTTAAGGTTCTAGATTGAAGAGACCTCAGTGAAATGCTCGATGACCATTGACCACAGTAGAGCTTCCGAAAGAGTGGGTCTTAAAATAAACATGGACAAAACCAAGGTCATGTTGACCCTCACCTATCAAAATCGGAGACTCTACACTCGAAGTTGTGGACGATTAAGTCTACCTGGATCTAATGATGTAAAATAGGTCCAGTTCGACCAGTCAGTCAGTTCGAACTTCGAGAAAGAGTAGTAATCGTCGTGGTGGGCAGGGCACATTGCTCGCAGAACAGATGGCCGATGGGGCCTAAAAGTTTTGGAGTGGCAACCGCGAACAGAAAGACGTTGTATTGGAAGGCGTCCAACAAGGTGGAACGATGACCTGGTGAAGGTAGCGGGGTCACGCTGAATGCGCCCATGGGACAGGTCACTGCGGCAACACCTGGGGGAGGCCTATACGTCCTGCAGTGGACCTCTTGGTTGAAATGATCATTAATGATGATGTGTGAAAATGAAGACACGTCCATTCCTATCGGCAGCTTAGACATATTTACTGTCTGTGATACCTACGAATATTGATGCAGAGCGTGCTTTTTTTTCAGTAGGCTATTGTGAATGATGGCTAATAGCTAATTAAGCTATACTTACGTTTCTACAAATATTGACAGGTAGCTATGTTGATTACATGAGACATTTCAATAATAATAAAAATCGACTTTTTTGATATTATTCTATTCTTTTCAAACGATACGTGGAATGCCTTTCTACAAAAAGACTTGAGTTAAGTTTTGATTATGTTCCTACTTAGTCCTATTTAATTAAATAATCAACCAATACCAAATTGTAGAGCGCTATTTATAAAAGTTATTTATAATAAATAAGAACAAAAAAGACTGTTTTACAAATAAAAACTCATACTTTAAAGGTTGGTATGTAATACCGGTATTAATACCGTGATCACGGTATTGATTGACGTCCAATACCGCTATTGATACCGGTATTGAAAACATCCGGTATTTGAAAGCCCTAGTTGATACCTGATGATTTGTCTGATAATGACAATGACTACCACAAGCAGATCAGGGCGTGGGCGGCTGTGCCACCTGAATCACCAGCGTCAGACCTTCCATCCATTGACGAATTCATTAAAGTTGTCAGGAAACTCCCGCTCAACAAATCGTCAGGTGAAGATAAAATATCTAATCGGATGATAATAGAAGCATGTAAAACAGCGGCCGACGCAATTTTAAGTGTTTACAACCGTTGTATTGCAGAAGGCATTTTTCCTCGTAGGTATATGGCGACGCGGCTTTATACGAATAATTCCGAAAAGTGGCGACAAGCCTCCGGACGATCCTAAGTCTTACCGCCCTATAACACTGCTACCATCTTTGGGGAAACTCCTGGAGCGTCTTATCGTTCCACGTTTACTACCAGACGGACCGAAATTTCACAACAACCAATTCGGTTTTACCGCGGGAAAATCTACCGTAGACGCGGCACTTTCTGTCAGGAAAATTGTCAATACATCCGAACATAAGTACGTAGTTGGGATCTTTCTAGATATTTCTGGGGCTTTTATAACGCGTGGTGGCCGATGCTACTCCTAAAACTGAAAATTCGTGGTTGCCCTAAAAACATATACAATCTTGTTTACTCGTACTTCTTAAATGGTTCCGCGAAACTCAAACTCGGACATCATTCTATGTCAAAGTCCCTTACCATGGGATGCCCTCAGGGTTCGGTTATGGGTCCGTATGTATGGAACGTAGGCTTCGATGACTTCCTCGCGATTCCACTTCCATACGGCTGTTCATTAACCGGTTACGCGGACGACGGCCTGCTGCTCATTCAGTCAAGTACTCGGGCTGGACTCGAAAATTTGGCTGACACTTGCCTCACTTGTTTTGCCAGTGGGGTGATCGTAACCGTGAAAAAGAAGGAGTCCGTATGCTACCTTGGGTTTGTCTTAGAGAGGAATTTTTCATTCATTGAACACATAAAAACCGTCGGTGAAAAAGCTAAAAAGAACTTTTATGCTTTAACGAGAATATCCAAATCTACGTGGGGTTTATCATTTTTAACTCTAAAGACGATCTATGGGGCTACTTACTTGGGCTGTATGTGCTACGGGGCACCAGTTTGGGCCGATAGGGCCACCATAGGAGCGGTACGACGTAAATTACTTTAAAGTCAGCGGTTGGCTTTGATTTTCTTGTGTAAAGCATATAGGACGGTTAACTTACTGAAGCCTTACCGGTACTGGCAGGGGTACTTCCAGTTGATCTTGAAGTACAGCGCCGTGCTTCAATGTACTACTGCGCACGAGAGACCGCGGACGCAGACTTTTTAACGCAACGTGACCGTGCCAAAATAGCTAGATTACTTAAACCACAGACTGACGTCTGGGAGGAACTTTTGTCTGAATGGCAATGTAGGTGGGATAATTCCATCAAAGGCCGACACCTCCACCAGTTCTTTCCATCCGTTCGTGTGCGGCTGGCCAGGACATGGCTGGAGGTGGATCACTGTGTCGCCCAAATTCTAACAGGTCATGGTAACTTTAAGAGTATTTTCTTCAAGCTAGTTGCCTCGCCTTTTTGTCAATGTTCTACATCTGACTGCGAATTTGAACAAACTGCACATCACATTTTATGGGAGTGTAGTCTTTGGCAGAATGAACGTAATATTATGTTAAATAGTGTACAGGTTACATCCGGAGTCATCTATATCTATAAAAGCGAAAGGTCACTCACTCACTCACTCACTGATTCATCACGAAATCTCGAAAACCGCTGGACGTACAAAGATGATTTTTGGCAGGGAGGTAGTTTATGGTTAGTAGACGTCCGCTAAGAACGGATTTTGCGACAGGGCCGGATTAGGGTGGTCTAAGGGCCCTCGCAAGTTTGTATGAAACTCCTTCATTTTTTGTGCTACAATCTAGATTTTTGGCAGATACGTAGTTTATAGTCAGTGGGCGTCTGCTATGAATTAATTTTGCGACAGGGCCGGATTAGGGTGGTCTAAGGGCCCTCACAAGTTTGTATGAAAGTCCTTAATTTTTCGTGCTATAATCTTGATTTTTGGCAGAGACGTAGTTCATAGTCAGTAGGCATCCGCTATAAATTAGTTTTGCGACAGGGCCGGATTAGGGTGGTCTAAGGGCCCTCGCAAGTTTGTTTGAAAGTCCTTCATTTTTTGTGCTACAATCTTGATTTTTGGCAGAGACGTAGTTAATAGGCAGTAGACGTCTGCTTAGAACCGATTTTGTGACAGGGCCGGATTAGGGAGGTCTAAGGGCTCTCGCCAGTTTGTATGAAAGTCTTTCATTTTTTGTGCCACAATCCTCATTTTTGGCAGGGACGTAGTTTAAAGTTAGTAGACGTCTGCTTAGAACAGATTTTGAGACAGGGCCGGATTAGGGAGGTCTAAGGGCTCTCGCCAGTTTGTATGAAAGTCCTTCATTTTTTGAGCTACAAAGTTGATTTTTGAGACGGACGTAGTTTATAGTTAGTAGACGTCTGGTAAGAACAGATTTTGTGACAGGGCCGGATTAGGGAGGTCTAAGGGTTCTTGCAAGTTCGTAAGAAAATCCTTAATTTTTTGTGCTACAAACTTGATTTTTGGCAGGCACGTAGTTTATAGTTAGAAGAACTCTGCTAAGTACAGGTTTTGTGGCAGGGCCGGATTAGAGAGGTTTAAGGGCGCTCGCAAGTTTGTTTAAAAGTCCATCATTTTGTGTGCTACTAACTTGAATTTTGGCAGGGACGTAGTAGGTGAGTAGAAGTTTGCTAAGAACCGATTTTGCGACAGGGCCGGACTAGGGAGGTCTAAGGGCTCACGCGAGTTTGTATGACAGTCCTTCCTTTTTTGTGCTACAATTTTGGCAGGAAGGTACTTTATAGTTAGTAGACGTTGACTAAGAACGGATTTAGCGAGTTTAGCAACATGACCAGAATAAGGAGGTCTGAGGGCTTTCACATGTTTGTAAAAATGTACTGTTTTTTTTTTTTGTACTAACAACCTGAAATTTAACAAGTCTAGAGTTTAGGAGTAGGAGATCTAAGCTAAGTTTGTAAGGAAGACCTGGACTAAGGGCTCCCGTAAGTCCATATGAAATCCTTGGCTTTTTGTACCTGAAAATTGGCAGAGAGATAGAATATAGTTAAGACATTTCAGGTAGGAATAGATTTTACGACAGGGCTGGTTTAAGGGAATATAATCGCTTCGATTGGCATTTGGCATTCGATTTGACATAGTACCATCCACAGGCAGTCCAGACAAGAGAGTCAAAATTTCTACGCGAACGAAGTCGCGGGCAACTGCTAGTTTACTATACGGACCTTGTAGAAACTAGAACAAATTTCCGTGCGTTCAAGCATTTTTGTCATACCTATTATTTGAATCAAATATAACAGCTCACAACTTAGGACAGTTAGGACCCAGTAATATTATGACAATAATATCCGTGGTGCTAGGCAACTGGGCTTATCCCAGTTGTATACGTCCCTGTGTGCCTATTGGCCTTGTTCTGTTCTGTCTCCTGCTGATATGGAGGGAAGTGGAAATTATGTTTCTTCATACTCCTCCGCTATTCTTTTCTGATTAATTTCGTTGCGGGATCCAAGACAGTTAAATCGCTTCTTTGGGACTTCGTCGAGCTTCATTGTCTCATCGCTTTTCTTGTGGTCGCCACTCGCCACTGTTGATTCTGGCTAACAGGAATAGGGTTGTTGACTCATATTACAAATTCATATAAGTTTATGTTTTAAAAATCAATGATGGTTTTTAGGATCCTAAATTATTAATTTAAGAAACAAATTTTTTGTCTTTAAATAATTAAAATTATTTTAAATTGCGTTATTTCATACTCACTATCACGTGACTCCAAACACCAATCAGAGCGCGATGACGTCACGAGCCGCGAGACTAGCTGATTTATGTCATATCGAAGGCAAAAGTATCAGCTGTGAACGATTTTCTTCAATAACTTATTAAAATTACTTTATTTATCACAATGAAGACTGGATTTATGAAACGAAATGGTTCTAAGTTACCGGAAATTAATTCTTTGATGGTTCATTGCTACAAACACGATTTTTTGTGCGTCGGAGTTTTGAAGTACAGTATGACCAACTTAATTGTGAAGTACAAGGTGGCGCTACTTGTCAAGCAAAATTACATCTATACGTCAAACTTGGTACATTTATTTTAGTTCCGTTTTTTGCCACCTACATAGACAAGTTGGTTTAAGTGTAAGTAGTACCCAGTCTCTGTAAGTTTTATTAAAGTGATATATTTTATGAATGAAAGAGGCATAGTAACTTACTCGTTATTTACATATTTAGAACTTTAAACTTGTCATCTATCATCAACAAAATAAAAAGTTACGTTATGTGCAAATTTTTAGTAGGTATGTTGTGATACAAACCACGGCAAAAACAAAAAATAAGCTTTTTAGGTAAACAACCAGGTCTCATCATTATTCGAGATATCTACTACACCCATTGTAGTATATTGTATAATTATAATTTTCCATATCATTTTAAAGCTGAAATTAGATTTAAATTAAACCTAAAAGTGGACCAGTGAACAAACAATAACATTAACAAACAAGTAATAAACGACAATTTTGGAACATACTCAAATACATTGATTCAATTTTGATATTTATAGTTTATTTAGAACTTACATCGAAGTGATCTTCACAAAAATAACTGGTACCTACTTGTTGTTGACAATGATGATGGATGTCTTCTAGCCATTGTTAACCATTTTCTCCTTATTTCTGCCCTTTTTGGAACGCTTATGAAAAGGTTTTGTGGCGTACAGATTGACGTACTTTTGCACATCGGCACTGTACAACATTTGTAAATCGTCGTGTTCATTTTAGAGTTTTTTTAAAGTATATTCATAAGAACTGAATCAAGATCAGTGCAATTTGACATATCGTAAGTTTTCAAAACGGCCCGTGACGTCATCACAGCCATTTGACAGTTTAGAGCGTTTTAGCCGGAATTTTTAAAACTATTTAAATTTACGTTTTTTCTTATTAAAATATGTCATAATTTTTCAGATAATATTTTTTTTGTGTACATACAGGGTCTATCTATAAAATAAAAGCGATTCCAAAAATTAGTCAACAACCCTATTGCAGTGGTTTGGGAATAGTGTGGCGGGCTTGTCCCATAAAAAAAAAAAAAAAATACTGGTCCATGGTGAGTTGCAAGCAAGTCGGTTAAGGTGGGTGTTCCAGGGTAGCCCGCGAAATTCAAATTTTCTTACGTTCATGTAAGTCTCAAGAATGAGTATTTCATCAAAAAGTCATTCTTGAAAGTTACATGAACTTGGAGGGTTGTAATAATGATTTTGATGATTATAATTCTGTAACTGCATACGTCTTACACCCGCGAATCATATTTTCACTAACATACAACCTAGCACTGGCCTGCAAATCGCTAAAAACGTAAGAAAATTTGATGTTCGCGGGTTACCCAGGAACATCAACCTTAAACAAACATTTTTGGGCCACAAAAGTAAGTAGTAAGTAGTAGTAGTTTTCGAAAATTTGTGTCCCTCCTCATTGGTGTACAGTCTAAGGAAAGGATCAAGCTGTGGCGAAAAAGTGTTGTCATCCAACCCCATGTCTGTTACTTACTGAAAATCAACATGAGTTGCTATGGCTGACTTGGAAGTCTATAAATAAACTCCAACTCCACTCCTTTTTTTTCCGGTTCCGGTGATCGAAACGTAAACACGTACGTCAGTCGGCTCCCGCAAAAATAATTGTTTTATAGCGATAAAAAGTGAAAATCAAGTGTATATCGTAGTGATTCCGTAAATATATGCAGGAAGGAAGAGAACCATAATGTGAACAGTGAATAATTTTACATTTAGTTAGAAGAATCGCGAGTCATAAGTGTAAACACATAACCTAAAAGTGCACATTTCATATCACAACGATCACAACCATAGACTATTCAGCTCAGCAGTGGTACCAACCTAAAGATAACAAGTTTACTGGTGACGTCTTGGTGTCATTGACAGTTACTGGGTTGTCAACAAATAAATTATAATACCCCCATAAACCAGTGTTGCCATTATAGAAACTAACTTTTACACTAAAATGGATAAGAGTATGGATTTATTATTAAAAAAACTCGAAGAGACACTGGACGAGAAGCTTCACCAACAAGCTATACTTATTTCAACGTCAGTAACAAAAAATGTCATGGAGGCATTAGACGAAAAAATGAAAACAATCACAGAAGAAAATAATAATCTCAAAGCCAAGGTATCTATCTGAACTCGAGCAAAAACTCATTAACGTGGAAAAAGCGAAACGAAAAAATAACTTGGTTTTCTTTGAAATTGAAGATACTAAGAAAACAGAAATTGAGCTTGTTGACTGCGTAAAAGAAATCATTATAGATATGGAAGTTTACTTAGACAGTCACGAAATCAGCAACATATTCAGAATTGGGCAGTGGACTAGCAATAAAAATCGCCCCGTCGTGGTCACCATTACGACTATTTGGAAAAAACATATTATACTAAGAAACAAATCAAAACTTCCACCAGGTATACACGTCATGGAAGATTACTCTAAAGACGTATTAGATGCGAGGAAACAACTACAAACACAACTTGAGGAAGAAAAGGAAATAGAGCATTCCTAATAGGCGACAAGCTAGTAGTGAAAAAACCTACCGATAAAACCAGGGAAAAAAGAAAGCGCGAAGGCCCCGATTCACCAAACTCTCCGAACTCTTCAAACACGTCAGCGCAAAAGAAAATCAACTTAATTGATAATTCAAAACCTAAAACTGGAGCAAAAGAGATTTTAAGACCAAATATACTCAACTATGTTGAAAGGAAAAGATCGGAGTCAGTATCAGAGCACCCAAAAAACTTATAACTTCCTCCAACACCCGGAACCAGAACAATACAATCATCGCAACCCTAACTTAATCAACTTTTGTAAAAAGCACCCCAATCCGGTCGGTCACCGTGGGGGAAGTCACCTTCTGGGTCCTTTGCTTTTTATTATTTTTATTAATGACATTGGTTCGTGCTTTTCCCGTTCCAAAATAATCCTTTACGCTGACGATATGAAAATTTTATGCCCTATATCAGAACTTTCCGACTGTTTTAGTTTACAGCGGGATTTAGACAGCCTTCAAAATTATTGTCTCCTTAACAAGCTCGAACTTAATGTTTCAAAATGTTTTGTTAGTACTTACACACGCAAGCCACATGCAATCTCGTTTCAGTATAAATTTCATAACACAAATATAAACAGAATAAGCGATATTAGGGACCTGGGTGTCACATTTGACTCTAAGCTGCTCTTTGATGCACACGTTGAGAACATTGTTAGCAAAGCTTCTAAAGTACTTGGATTTATATTAAGGTTATCAGCTGATTTTAAAAACGTAAAAACATATAAAATCCTTTATTGTGCTTTTGTCCGTAGCCATTTGGAGTACGCCTCACAAGTGTGGAACCCTAGTTACAATGTTTACATAGACAGAATTGAGGGTATTCAGAAGCGGTTTTTACGTTTCTTGCAGTTTAAAACCAGAAATTATACTCCCAATTATGTAACTCGATGCAAGAGGTTCCACATTTTACCACTGCATGAGCGTAGACGCATTGCTGACTTGGTGTTCTTATTTAAGATTGCAAATGGTACCATCGATTGCCCAGAGCTGTTGAGTAGTATGGGATTCGTTACGCACTGCAAAATGTTTCGCAAGCCTAGTTTTTTTGCCTATTCCACAATATTTCGTCGTTCTCTTAGTGAGGGGGTAGTGCCGCACGTTTGGAAAACAGCTTTTATCACACCCGTTCATAAAAAAGGCGCTAAGGACAATGTTGAAAACTACAGGCCAATATCTAAGCTCTGTTTGTTTGCTAAGGTTTTAGAAAAAATAGTTTACGCTTCAGTTCATAGTGCTATTAAACAGTCGCTTAATGACTATCAACATGGCTTTCTAAAAAACAGGTCTATTGTATCCAATTTGTTAATCTGTTCCGACTATTTGTCCTCCACCATGTCTGAACCCGCTCAAGTGGATGTTGTCTATACTGACTACAGCAAGGCATTTGACCGTATTGACCACGGTGTCCTTTTACGTAAGCTGCTTGCAGTGGGTATCAGAGGTGATTTATTCAGATGGTTTAAGTCTTATATTGAGAATCGCTGTCAGACGGTTGTACTGAATGGATACAGTTCTGTTACTGTTAAAATACCCACGGGAATAGTTTGTTGCATGTCCCTCACTCCAAGTCCGCGTACAGGCAAAATTCATTCCTGATCCGTGCCAGCAGAAGTTTTGACAAACTCAATAGTGAACTTGATTTGGACATATTCAGCACCAGTGCATCTCGGCTTAAAAATGTGCTGGTGAAAGCATTTTTTGCACAAGAGTAATTGTTGTAAAACTATTATTATTTTTTAGTTATTAGTTAATATTCTCCAATCTTGTTACTTTGTTTTTTTATTGTTACCTTTTTTTTTGTTGTTACCTTTTTTTGTTGTTTTTTGTTTTTTTTTGTTTTCGTGTTTATCAGTGGAAACATGTAATTGGCCTTCAAATGTTTATTGTTTAATTGTATTGTTCTGTATTAGCTGTAAGTTTCCCAAATTGAATAAAATAAAATAAAATAAACAATCTACCACCTTCCAAATAAACCAAGTAAAGCTAGGGATACAGTAAATTACTTGTATATTAGCACACTAAACACGCTAACATTGAAATCGGATGAAAGCCTTCAAGAACTTTTAATGGCATTAGAGCAAGTAAAATGGGACATAATTGGCATCAGTGAAGTCAGAAGAATGGGAGAAAGGATAGAAGAATATAATGACTTTATCCTACATTACAAAGGGGAAACAAAAGGCAGACATGGAGTTGGTTTCTTAATAAGGAAACACCTAAAAAATTCTATAGAAGAGATAATAGCAGTCTCTGAAAGGTTAACAGTTTTAAATTTAAGCCTGCCTGGCCTCAAAGAAAAGTGGACCATTATTCAAGTGTGTGTGTGAAAATAAATAAATTCTATTATGACTTGAATGTGGCCGTTACAAAATACGCATATAAGAACTTAGTCATCATGGGAGATTTTAATGCCCAAATAGGAAGTAGACTTGAGAGTGAAATTGACTTTATTGGCCCTTATACTATAGGCAATCGCAACAGAAATGGTAGCAAATTAGTAAACCTTTGTCTTGAACACAACCTCACAGTAATGAATAGTATGTACAAGAGAAGCAAAAAACAACTATGGACCTGGGTATCTCCCGGTGAACGATATAAAAATCAAATAGATTATATTATCTGCAATAAACCGAAATATTTTGAGGACTGTGGAACAATCTGCAGCTTGAACTTCCATACCAATCATCGAATGGTAAGAGTAAAACTTAAATTGAATTCATCAAGAAAATCGAGATGTAACATAAAACCATGTGTGGACTATACAAAAGAGGAACCTCAACTACTTATACCGACTTTACAGAACCAAATGGAAACTTTTAAGATGATCACAGACCAACTAGACCTTCAACAAAAATATGACTACTTCCAAAATCTAATTACCCAGAAAGTACCCAAAAGCAACAATACAAAAGTAAACGGAAATAAGAACAATATACTAACTGAAGAAACGCTAAAGTTACAAGAAGAAAGAGGTTAACTCATTAGTATTAAAAATAAAAACAAAGAAACTAGAAAAGAAATACAAAATATTTCAAAGCAATTGAGGACTAAGATGCTTAAAGATAGACAGACATTTAGACTTAAAACATTTGAAGAACATATTATCAAATCAGGAGGAGTAAAAAAGGCCATCAAATGCTTAACCACGAACAGGGACTGGATACCAAGCATTAAAAGTGTAAGGGGTAAAGTTAAAACAAAGAGACCGGATATAATAAGAGCAGCAACAGAGTTTTTCCAGGATTTGTACTCAAAGTCATTATCAACAGAAAATGTACCGCTCGATAACCAAACTGAAGTCCCACCAATATTAGAAAGAGAAGTTGAACTGGCCATAAAAACGCAAAAAAGGGACAAAGCCCCTGGTGCTGACAACGTAACAAACGAAGTCTTGTTAGCAGTACAGCATACCATAACACCAGCTTTGACTGCAATTTTTAATCATGTATTGAAAACGGAAATCATACCGCACCAATGGACCAAGTCTACTATAATTTTATTACACAAAAAGGGGGATAGAAATGATGTTGGAAACTACCGGCCAATAAGTTTAACGTCGAATATTTATAAGGTTTTTGCAAAAATTGTCCTAAGCCGCATAACTAAAGTGCTTGACGAGAACCAACCACGAGAGCAGGCGGGATTTCGAAGCAAGTACTCAGTCGTTGACCATGTCCATGTGGTAAGACAAATATTTGAAAAATATAAAGAATATGACCTACCAGTCTACTGCTGCTTTGTAGACTATTGCAAGGCTTTTGATTCCTTGGACCACAATAAAATATGGGATGCCTTGAAGAAACAAGGGGTGATAGAAAAATATATTAGGGTAATAAAAAACATCTACACTGGTGGTACAGCAACAGTTAAGCTAGACAGAGAAGGAGGGGTTACAAATCTTGAAAAGGGAGTACGACAAGGCGACCCACTTTCACCGAAATTGTTTACTGCAGTCCTGGAGGAAGTTTTCAGACAATTTGATTGGGAGAGTTGTGGCCTAAGAATTAATGGCGAGTATCTAACAAACTTAAGATTTGCTGATGACATTATTCTGTTCGCAAAGTCAAACTCAAACTCAACTCAAAACTCAAATCGTTTATTTCAATTAAGCCATTACAAGCACTTTTGAATGTCAGAAGGACGGAAGAAGAACGAAACTACGAGTGCAATGCGCCATTCCGAAAGCCACCACGCCGAACCACACGCCACCGAATGCCCGCAACAACGAACACTGCGAGCACGAAAGCACCCAGCGACGCAAACTGCAACAACGAATGCCCGAGACCCCGAATCACGGAACAACGAATGCACGCCGCAACGTGCAACCGCCGCCCCGCGACCCGGAGCCCCGCACACCCACCGCCACGGCACCCACACCACTCGCCGCCGGTAACATCCGGCGCCGCGCAGCCCGACGCAGCAACTCCCGAAACGACGCATTGCACTCCTACGCTACAGTCACAAATAGTCACAATCACAAGGCATAATAACTTGTGAAAGTACTGTAGTTGCCAGTTCCCTAACGTAGTCTTCTCATGAGCTTCAAAATATGCTGACAGATCTAGACATGTATAGCAAAGCAGTGGGCTTACACATGAATACGTCGAAAACTAAGGCAATAACTAACAGAGATAAGGAAACAATTATAGTGAACAATATTCCTATTGATTATGTGGATGAGTATACATATTTGGGTCAGATAATCAGGATAAACAATATTTCAAGCAAAGAGATTGAGACACGCATAGGTCATGCATGGAAGAGTTACTGGGCACACAGAGAGATAATGAAGAATAAAACAATACACATCGCAGTCAAAGGAAAGCTATTTAACACTTGCATACTCCCTATCCTAACATATGGGTGCCAGACTTGGGCACTTACTAAAGCTCAACAAACCAAACTTCGAACTTGCCAGCGAAGCATGGAACGAAGCATGATGGGGAAAAGAAAAATAGATAAAATCAACCACAGCAATATTAGGAAAGCTACAAAGACCCAAGATGTAGTATTAAAAGTAAGAAAACTTAAGTGGAAATGGGCTGGCCATGTAATTAGGGGAGAAGAGAAATGGAATAAAACGATAACATTATGGTACCCAAGAGAGGGAAAGAGGAAAAAGGGGAAACCATTCAGAAGATGGGAAGATGATGTTGTTAAAACAGCTGGAAAAACATGGACGAGACTGGCGCGAGAGAGAGAAGATTGGAGAGTGTTGGAGGAGGCCTTTGCCAAGGGGCACACAGATTAAATGAAAAAAAAATATAAAAAAAAATTAAAAAAAAAACTAAAAAGAAAAAAAAAATGAATAAAAATTAAAAAAAAAAACTAATGAAAAAAAAAAAAATTTTTTTTTGTTATATCTGAAAAAGGGCTAATAAAAAATAAACTCCAAACACAGGTTGACCACAGCATGGAAAACCTATTCAGGTAGAGCTAGAGATACATAGGCAACACTGCCCAAGTGTTAATATATGGTGTTATTCCACAAATGATGGGAGACTTAATTGGTTTACATTTATAACATAATTTATAATATAAGTGTAGATAGTATAGATGATATGCGATCTTACTTTAACAGCACAATAAAGAGAAAATTAAAGTGTTATGGCAGAGAATGCCATAGTAAGAGAATATACAACAAGACTACATACCTTTCAATATCAGCAAGACATTTGTGGAGTGATGAACTAAATGCTGATATCAAATGAAACTTCAATACAAAAGTTTTAGACAAACTGATATGAAAATCATCACAGCGATGACATGATTCAACTTTTGTTACTACTGCATCCTCCAATTTATCTATCAAATCACAGACAGCATCTATTTGACAATCTAAAACAAAAGTACTTCCTATCATAAAAATATTAATTCCCTTTTGATTAATAAATTAGAACATTCAAGGTACATACAATTCACATAAACAAAGGTGGCCCAGTTTCCCCTGACGTGTGGAAATGATCGGGTTCTGCCACCATGTAGCTGTGGATCATCTATGTGTATGTTGGAGGGCACAACTGGCACTTTGCTCAGATTAGGAGCAGGAAGCTTAGGTCTGAAAATACAAACTACAGTTTAGATACTTACTTCACACAGAATAACTAAATAACCAACATTTAAAAGAAAGGACAGGGCAGGTAAACAAAATTAGTTTAGTAGGTACCTTGTTTACGAACATTTATTCAAAAGATGTTCAATTTATGACGTTACATATTTTATGATTGTTTATTGTAAATACGCATACTTTCATGTTCGTAACATAATGTTCTATTACCTATCTGGTTCGGTGTCTTTACTATCTGCTTCACTATCTTCTGAATTAGATCCATATTCATCACAAATATAGGATAATGCTGACATAGGGTATTAGTAAACTTATGAACGCACTATCAGAGTATTATTTATTATAAATTACTGTACGTACCCATGAAAATACGATACTTTCGTTAAAAATATTCAACGATCTGGACAACACTTAATGTCAGTACTCAATAAGTCAATAGTGTCATAAATAAGTGGCAAGTTTCTGACAAGCATCTGACAAGTGACACAGCTCAACAGGGCTGCCTAACGTTGCCGACCACCGATAAGATTTTTAATAGATTTCCTTATTCTTGCTTTCAACTCCTTACCGTTATGAAGTTATTTAGCCACTGCGCCAACAGTGTCGTCAATTGATTGTAATCCCAGGCGGGGTCGACTCATTGGGTAAAACTTGGAATACCTACGGGGGCTAGAACTGTGTCACCAGTCCTAAAAATTTCGGGCTCTAAAAATGACGTCTTTCAGGATGGCAACATTAGTAAAAATGAAAAGATGCCTCTATGTTTAAAAGCTACCATATGGTAGTTTTAGCGACATTTTTGGTTGAACTATCATAGCCAGTATAATACTTCGGCTAATTTATTCAATATTAATATTATTAAAATTGAATAAATATAAATGTAATTAATGCAGAATTAAATAGATATGCAATTTATTTTCAAAATTATTTGATTTCTAAAAATCAAGTTGGTAAGTTTTGGTTAAAAGTACCTGGCAGCCCCATCACAAGAAAAACATGGCGCATGTTGATGTTTTTTCTTGTAAATTCACTTCTTTTCTAACTTCTCTTTTTGCAATTTGCAACGTTAAAGTGTTATCCTCGCCATTAACGACGTAGAGTAAAGTCTACCTAGGTTCCTCCGTCTGTTGTGTGCCGAAACACCTGAGTGTTGTGTACGAGACAGTGACCCTTTTTTGTTTTCAAACATGAAGGAGAATAAAAGTTAAATTAAATATGTTCTATGTGTGGTTCTTCGCCTGTCGATGACCCCGAAATCACATTATTTAGGTTTCCAAAACCTGGTTCGACAAATATTCTCCGGTAAGTGCTCCTATATTATTGGCTAGATCTATAGATTCACGCATGCTCCATTTAGAAATTTAGATACTTGTTAAATAAGCCCCCTAGTCCAGATTTGTGATTGGTGATCCGTAATTACATAAAACTATTGCCTAACTAAGCAGGTACTTAATTTACCTATTCTGTTTCTTTCAGTTGTGAGCAAAGTATTGCTGTCCAGTCAAATCATGGATAAACAAGGACTTTCAGATAAAACTGCACACTGAACACAGGATGCTATCGTCTGCATTTTAAGGAAACAGCATTTTTGTGGACTTCCCATCCAAGAAAAAATAGAGACGTTTTGCTTCACCAGATGTGAAGGTAAATAAACAGTGAGAAACAAATTTAAAGTAAAAACGGCACTAGGTATTGTGGGATACCCAACAGAAGTGGAGCTTCTTACGCATTGTATAAAAAATTCTTCTTGAGGGATGAGTGGAAGGCTATGGGGGAAGCTTTTGCCCAGCCGTGGGACAGTATAGGCTAGAAAAAAAAAGGACAGGAGTAAGAAATTAAGTAAAATCCTTAACCTAGCATCATAAATGAAATATTATGTTCTATTACAGGTCAATTAACTGCTGACGCGGCTGTTACAGCGGATATTATATCCAGAATGGACATGCTATTTGACACTCTAAACAGCAACACGGTGGATCTGCGGAGAGGAAAATACTGATGTCTTTGGTCTTCTTTCTTTCTCGTGTGGTTAGTCTTACTTTAACTTGTTTGATAATCTTATTATTATAGTATTCATATTATGATGTTTATTGAAACATTTATTGTGTTAAATAAAGTAATTCTGATATAAAAGACAAACCACTGTTTTTATTATAAAAAATACTAGTAAGAAGCTTTGACTTTTATAAATAAACCACTAACTTGTAAGTTTTGTCAAAATTCAAAGTTTTCTACTACCAAGAATTGTTTCTTAATCACCTGATAAGTACTGTTTGACCACAAAAGCGGAGCTGGAAAATTGTGATCAGTGAAATTGCACACCAATTAACATTGGTCACAGTTTCCCAGTTCTGCTTTTGTGGGCTAATTATAAAAATAGTTAAACCTGGTTTAACTTACGCTTGGTTTATCTCGCATGCCGTCTCACTTCAAAAATATTCAAAAGAAAGTGACGGCATGCGAGATAAACCAAGCGTAAGTTAAACCCAGGTTTAACTATTTTTATTAATAAGGCGCGCGATTCAGAAATACGCGTCATCGGCGCAGCGCCATCTAGTGGAGAGCGGTCGAACAAGAAATCGGATTTTAAATTACCCGCTTTCGCGAGTTTCCGGGGGCACCCACCAGGAGGCGCTCAAAATCGTGCCATTTTATTTGTTCCTAGTTGACATTCTTCTCGCTAGAGTATATATGTTCTGTGATTGTAATAGGGGCATGTTTTTGTGGGCAGGGCACATTGCTCGTTGATCTGAGCCTTATACCATACTTTTATGTTATACTACAACTTATACAAAAAAAAAATCCAATGAATTGAGAACCTCCTTTTTTAAAGTCGGTTTATGAGATTTACCTTCTATCATCGTCAACCTAAATAGCCTGAAAGATTGCAACTATCGGTCCGTAAGAACGTATAATTTTTAAGGAATTTTCTTTTAACTGTTGAGGAGTTGTACCTTCCATCATCAGCGCATCCACATAAGATTATGATTATCACATGCAAGTACTTGAACAGCTTTAGAAAATATATCGAAAACGTACTAAGTGAGTAAGTGTCTATAAAAGAGGTGTCGCGAGGGCAATTGGTTTTATTTCTTTTATGTATATTATATTCTAGTCATCTCAAAGTTCACAAAGTGATTGGTTTTATGGTAACCATATATAAATGTACTGCTTCGCTTTAATCCCAACGCCTCACGATATAATAGAGGTACTCACCCTTGTAACTCCCCTTCGGTTGTGTAAGTATCTCGCAATCCAGTCTCTTATCTCCGGTCCGCAAGGGCACCGGAGTGTTATTCCTCCAGCTTCTCAGGAGTCAATAGGATATCTGTAAATTTTAAGTACCCATGAATCTTTGGGCTAAGTATTACCTATCTGTCTTCGATGATGAAGCCTTTTATAGCAGTCATCCATTTACCATACCTATGATGAGGTTTGTTCTCATCACTAATGTTTGTGACACGTATGTGCTAATCAGATACTGGATTCTTTCCACGTCTGTTGAAGCACGCATTTCGTGACACTTAAGTGCTTATCAGATACTGGATTCTTTCCACGTCTGTTATTAAGCATGCATCTCAGAACGACTTCGGCCCCAATGCCTCTTCGTCTGAAATGCTTCCCTCTGGCATTACCTATATAAAGGTGATATAGTGTAATTAAACGTCCGTCGACGTTGCGTGTCCGACGGCACACGACTTCGTAGGCGGTGGGGGTGGATTTATAAGGGAGGGCTTGCCCAAGACCCTTCCTATGGCTATAAACCCTAAGCGCTTTATGTCCGGACGAGCAGCTAGCATGTGGTCGCTGTTATGCCCTCAGCCCAACGCTGAAGGCACGACCCACACATTTAAGTTTAGTCTCAAACTATTCGAACAGGTACAAACAAGTACCTCCACACATATTGTAATATCCATTAACTATATTGTTTAGACCAACAGATAAATAATACTTAGCTTTACAGGAGGCCCGCGACACGGATGACAGGAATCTCCATGAACTCCAGGCACTGAATTTACTTCACTTGAAGTTACATTAGTTACTCAGACTGAATATGTCATGGCGACCATTTTAGCGGGAATGGCTGGCGTCGTTTTGGCGTAGCGTCAGGTTGTCAATACTGATTTAGTGTTGCTATTTACATTTTAGTGTTGTGCAATTATATTTACATTTTTTAGGTTTGGAACATCGCGATTTCATCTTTCGCGACACTCCCGACGACGACATAAGTTACATGTGTTCCATCAAGTCTCGCGTCCACTCTCGGATCTTCTCTCGAGCCTTCATGGACGCGTCTCTCACTTCTCTCACTTCGGGAGTTTGAGTTATTTCATTTGTATCAGTGCTTTGAGGTATGCTATCATTATTGTGTTCTTCACCAAGTATTGTTGGTTCATCATTTTCTGAGGTAAGTGTTCTCTGAGTTATTTTCTTTTCTATCTCTTCTCTGTTTATGTGGTTTTCTGTTTCAGGTTTGTCAACGGGTTCTGCGGTTTGTGGAGTTGTGGATATTTCTTCGGTAAGAATGGTTGAGTCGAGTTCTTCTAGCAGAGGTAAGTTATCCCATGCTGGTGTAACATCTTCCTTTTCAAACTCAAACATAACCCTTTCTTTTCCAGATATATCTTCTTCAACCTCCAACGGATAAAGATGTGCGATGGAACGAGTGAATTCCGTATCATTCACCTTTACTCGCGCCACTCTGCATTGACCGTCGGCTCCTTTCAACAAAGATATAATTTTTCCAACTTTCCAGTTTTCTCGGTTCTTCGTATCTCCTTTAATCTGGACGATATCTCCTAGTTTTGGAATTTCTAATTTTGTTATCCTTGGTTCTTTAAGAGAGTGTCGGTATCTCTCCCTTAGACTTGGTAGGTACTGGTCGACGAACATTCTCTTAAACTCTTTCAGCATGTTCTGTCCACGTTTCCAACCTTCTACTAGATTCTGTTTTGTTACTGTGCCTTCTTGTGGAAATTCTGCATCTGAAGGTGTTGTCACGATGCATTTATTCAAGGTTAGAAAATCTGATGGTTTGAGAATATCCTCTAGATCAGAACCTACGCACGTCAGTGGGCGTGTGTTTAATATTGCTTCTATCTCTTTTATGATTGTACTTAGTTGATTATCTGACAATAAACTTTTCGTCAGAGTTCTCTTGAGACAGTGTTTAACTAGTCCAACAAGTCTCTCATAGAAACCTCCATGCCATGGTGCTAATTGTGGAATGAATTTCCATTCTATGTTATTAGTGATGCAATAGTTGCTTGACAGTATTTCTGCAGTTAATTTAAATTGTAGTGCGTTATCTGAAACTATTCTTGTTGGTATTCCTCTGCAAGATATAAATCTTCGTAGTGCTAATAGACATTCCTCAGCCGTCAGATCCTTAACGACTTCCAAGTGTATAGCACGTACTGCTAGACATGTATAAAGACATATCCATCTTTTTTCTGATTTATTACTTGTCTTTACTTGAAGAGGACCCAAATAATCTATTCCGGTATATGTAAAAGGTGAACTATAGTTCACTCTTTCCTTAGGAAGCGCTGGAGTAGTTGGTAATTTGAATGGACCTCCTCCATGTTTGACACAATTTGTGCATTTTCCCAATATTTTCTTTACTTGGCTTCTTCCTTGGGGAATCCAATACGATAATCTGATCAAGCTTGAGGTGTGGTTGACCCCTACATGATAGTTTTTCTTATGTGTTTCTAGGATCATTGTGTTAGTGAAATCACAATCCTTTGGGATTAGTATTGGATATCTTTTATCGTAAGACCAATCAGCGTTTTGTAATCTTCCTTTACAACGTAAGATACCGTCTATGTCAGTAAATACTCCTAAGTTTCGTTGTAGGTTAGTATCTTTACCTTCTACTTCCTCCGGGAAATGTTCTTTTTGAATCCTTTTTATCTTTTGTGTATGTGATAGTGTATCTTCCTCACAGTGTTCTGTGGAGCTGTTTCGTGATTCTTCATCTGATTGATTTTTCCGTTCCTGCTCCTTTGAGATCTTCTCTCCACTCGTGAGATCCTCCCCAACAGGAAACGAAAAGTCATGTTCCACAGAAGAACATGTGGGAGTTACTGCGACTTTGGTTTCATTAAGTAAAGAAACTTCGGCTCTACAACCTTTCGGCCAAGTTCTGGAGTCTTCCAGTAGAAAACTTGGTCCGGATAGCCATTTTTGCTTGTCTTCCATAGAACTCGTGGGTCTAGTAGCCACGTCTGCTGGATTCAATCCTGTTGGAACATATCTAACTGTTACTGGTGTATTTCCCTTTATTTCTTCTATCCTCCTTGCAACGAATGGTGGTAGTAGTTTGTTGCCGTAATACCAATCAATCACTATTTGACTATCTGTCCATATAGTGCTTTCTGTAAATTCAAAGTCTAGGAACTTGATTACGTACTTCAGTAACCGGCTTCCTATTAGAACACCTAATAGTTCAAGTCTTGGAATTTTTAAATTGTCTTGATCCTTGATGGGTACCACTCGTGACTTTCCTATCACAAAGCTCAGTTCTTTTCCATTGGAAATGTATACAACTGCCGCATAAGCTTCGGTTGATGCATCTGTAAAAACGTGCAGCCTGATATTGTCATCACCAGCTTGTTTGAAGTATTTCCTTGGTAAAACAATGTTTTTTGTGTCTTCCAGCTGTTCTCTAATAATTTGCCACTCATTGGTCAATTCTTCTGGTAATGGGGTATCCCATTTGAATTTATGTATCCACAGATTTTGTAGTAAAAGTTTTGCTGGTAACAAATTTGGTGCAGCATATCCGCATGGATCGTAAATTGACGCTATGTTTTTTAGTATTTCTCTCTTGGTAGTGGCTTCTGTAGTCTTTCTTGGTCTTAATCTGATCGTATCTTCTCCTGTGTTCCAATTCAGTCCTAATACTTTAACTTCTACGTCTCTGCAGACATCCGATGAAGCAATGCTTTCTGAGAATCGTTTGGAATTTGAACTCCATTCTCTGAGATTCATTGAAATCTCTTCAAATGTGATCTTACACGACTCATACATCTCTGTTGCTTCTTGTACGGAATCTACTCCTGTGACAAGGTTATCGACGTAGATGTCATTCACAATGCGTTTTAGATTTTCCTCCTTGGAACGCAGTAGATGATGTTTCAAAGTAGCGTTTAGAAGAAATGGACTTGATATCACTCCAAATGGTACGCGACAAAATCGTAAGTGTAGGATGTTATCCTCCGTGGCCGCTCCTTTTATGTCTTTCAACCATAAGAATCGAGTTACGTCTTTGTCCTTTGCGTGTAGTGCTATCTGTAGAAAAGCCTTTTCTACGTCTGCTGTTATTCCTATTTGACGCGACCTAAACCTTAACAACATTCCGGTCAAGTCTTCTAGCATAAGTGGTCCGCAGTGTAAGCATTCATTTAAACTTTTGCTATTCTTGGTCTTTGCTGAAGCGTCATAGACTATGCGAGTTAGCTTGCCCGGATGACTAACACCGTGATGTGGTAGGTAGTGTATAGGATGATCTACATCTTCGACTCCCTTTTCATTGTCCGGTACCCTTTCAATTATTTCTTTTGCTAATTGTTCTTTTAATGTAGTATCATACGCTGTTAGTGAATCGAAATTTAAACGTTTAAGTAGATTGACTAGTCTGCCTATGGCTAGGCCGTAAGTTTCTAAATTAGGTGGGTAATCTATCCATGGCCAACTAACAGTGTATCTGTTATTTACTAGTTCTATTGTATCATTGAATTGGTTGATTACTTCTTCGTCCCTAGTCAATTTTGGTGAATCACATATTCCAATTTGATTGATGATGATTGATGATTCTAGTTCCATTAGGCATTGAGTGCTAATTAAACCGGCTTCTTTTTAATAGCATTATTTGCATCTAAAATTCTATATCGCCTTCTAAATTACTAAGTCAGTACGTTTAAATTGTAATTACTTATGCCACATTCACTAAGCATCAAAATTTAATTAAAATTGTCATCAAATATTATTTAACAGCCACTAATAGTACGTAGATACTACTGTCGTGTCATCAAAAGGCTTAAATATAGAAGTTCAGAGCATCCAATGACCTAAATATCGAAGTTCAGAGTATCGAACATCCTAAAGATCGATATTTATTTACATGTTGTGCTAAAACTTAAGTTATCGACAGAATCACTAGAACTTTATTTTTATCGGATAACTAGACAATAATTGTGAAAGCAACTTGGAAATAGCGTTGGTCACAGTTTCAACCTAACTTAACCTATTTCCCACAGTTTACAATGACGAATCAACCAGTCTGCCTGTGACTAGTCAATTAGACAATGGTGAAAACATTTCTGTAACTAGTAGGTAATTTTAACGTAAATACAATAATCTAAAATGAAATAAAAGTTGATATTTTGAACTTGGGTATAACAACTTTAGGTATTTTCGTGCTTGACCTCCTCGGTTTTATTTATGCAATTCCTATAACAAAGTGCTCTGTTATGATGGCCAGATTTGTTACAGTGTACACATTTAATTGACTTTTTACAATCTTTTACTTGATGATTTTTGCCTAGGCAGGCAAAGCAGTGATCCTTTATTTTTTCTTTCCTTTCTTCCACAGTTTTAACAACCTTGCATTGATCATTGAAGTGCGGTCCTTGGCAAAAAATGCATTGAAGTTTCCTTTTCTTTTTCATGGGCCTGTCTCTTTTACTTCCTTGTTCTTGAGGTCTTCTTTTTGTGGAATTACTATTGTAGTTACTGTTTTTATGAAATGGTTTTTTCTCACTGAACCTTTCTTCTCTTTTATTTCCTGGGCGGGTTTGACTTGAATCGTGGTTTTCAGAATTCTTGTGACTTCTGTTGGTTTTTACGGATTTTCCCTTCTTGTTGTGTGAGCTTGTGTGTAACGTCTGAGTGGTATATTCTTCCAGATTTTCGGAAGTGATCCTATTTGCGTCTTCCCTAGCAGCTATTATGGTTTCCAGATGTTGACGAATTTCTTCTATTGACTCGATTTTTGCCTTTATTTTTAGTTCATACACTATGTCCGAGGGCATTTTTTCTAGGATCATGAATCTAAGATGATCGTGATCGACGTTTTGATTCAGTGATTTTAGGATTCTTAAATGTCTTTCTATTTGACCAAATGTGTTTCTTGCCTTTATCCTTTTCAGTTTGATATTCATTTCCGCTAGAACCCCCTCACCGTTTAGTTGTATTTCACTAAAGGAAGTGACCTCTTCCACATAAGATTGCATTTCGTTTAATGATAGACTACTGCTTAACTCAGTTCCGAACCTTTTCACAGTTACCTCTAGCTTACCTAGCACTATTTCTAACTTTTCCGAATTTTCTTTATTAACATTATCCTTATAGGTGAGTGCTTCTTCGGTTAGTTTAGAGATAGCATTTGATATAGACTCAAGTCGCCTTATCAGAATTTGTTCCATTTTGAAATTCTGAAAAAGTATTTTATAATTTTATACCTTGTATCCTAAGTTAAAGATTTACATCATGTATATCCTTAAATTTACCAATTGCGTGGCGTTCGCAATATAATAAAATTGAAAAAAATAAAATTTGTTTAACACCCTGTATGACCAAAAGTTTATCTAAAACCTTTTATGTACAAAGAACTCTACCAACACCTGACATATAATAGAATTATATTTTATTAATGCCCTGTATATATAACAGAAAGTTTTAATTGTCACCCTGTATAGGACAGAAAAGAATTTTATTGTCTACAGGACAAAAAAAAATTTATTGTCACCCAGTATACAACAGAGAAAAAATTATTGTCACCCTATAAACAACAAGTTAAAAGCAAGAAATATTTCACTATCTCTAGAATACAACATTTTCCATAATGAACTCAGCCCCTGAATTATAATTATGGGTAAGGGAATTTCTCTTATACCTAAGAGGTTTCCGTATTTACTCAGAATATATTCTTATCACCGTTGCTGGTTGACGGGTAAAACTCTCAGTATTAGCCCAGAATATATTCATATTACTGTTGCTGTTTGACAGGTAAAACTGGTTTGTTTCATTATTTTAAGTTTCTGATATTGATTTAAAATTTCCATGTCATCCACCCATCCCGTACCGACCCTTCCTTTCAATCTCCTCTGTTAACTACCACACAATTATTTACACCTTTCAGTTATACCATTTCTCCCACTATTCATTCATCGTTTCTTTGGTGTTCATCTCACTCTCCATCCATCAATCATTTATATGGTTGATGTTCTTGTTAATTACTTATTTATAAACATATTAGGTACCTGCCAACATCATTTGTGTATGCATCCACAAATGATATTAGGGTTCACCTGCATCAACTTAGTACTTAGTTAATTGGTACACTTTAGTAGCCAACATGAAGCAATGCAGTCAGTCAGGGATGATGTGTAAAACATGACAGTAGTTCACACATAAGTTATAACATACAATCCAGTTTCACACATGTCAATTTTATACTCATTTCTTTAAAGTAATTGTTAAAATAAACTTACAATGAGTGTTGATGTGTTTTTCCTTTCTATAGTATCAGTGATCTTTAAATGAGAATAGATGTCAGGTGTAGATGTCAGTGTCACGCATCTGCCTTCATTTGCCCATCTGTATAGAGGGTATTAGGTATAGATAAACAATTTTATGTGAACTCATACACAACAATGCTGTCTTTATGCAAATTTTAATACACCAGGTGTTCATATCACAACTTTACAAAGTTACTCTTTAGTTAGGTACTTATTTAACTAATACAATACTATACAATGACGTCCGAGCCGAATTTCGCTCGTGCGCCCTTGAGCACATGTAGTTTTATCAAAGTATACTTTAAGTAGTTTCCTCTATTATTTGTTACAGCTTATAAATCGTGAAATAGTTTACCTTATAATCTTCTTAATTATTCCCAAGTTATTTTAAGTTTCCTTTTGTTCACTGATAGAAGTAGTTATAACTTTCTTGAAGTTATTTCGCCCAAACAACTCGTGGGTTTCCTTAATATCGATATCACTTTTTCATAGTTAAACGAATTATGTTTACTATGCACACAATACTTAACGGTTTCTAATAATTTTTATTCCTGTAAAACGTAACGAACAAGGAAATAAGTAAACTTTAGTTTTAACAAAGTTCAGTATGACACACGAGACACTACCGCCATCGCCATTTTGAATCCATCGAAATTTTCACAGTCGGATTTCGCAATTTTATCAATATTGTTTCGTGTGAGAATGCATAATATGTTATTCAGTAAATTACTTTTGGAATTTACTTGAACTGTGTATAAGGTTTATAGGTTTTAACTCGCTAAAGATAGGATAATCGTATGTTTATTCGAGTCCGCAGCATATTACTTCTTACTTCCGGTCAAAAAGAGTATTAGTCATTCTGCCAAACTTGTTTTATCAAGTCCGCGCCAAATTCAAAATTTAGAATGTTTAATTGGCTTGTAACGTTGCACATCACACGTACACACGCTACATACCCATTCAATTTGCAGTAACTTCGAGAATCTTTCATCTCGGCCTGCTGTTCATCTCAATAAACTTAGATAAATGAACATTTACTCATCATCACCTTGACGTTCTAATTTTGGCGCCTATAGGTGAATTATTATGGACATCCGCTTATTGGACGTTAGTTCCCATCGAATTTATATAGAGGTCGCTGCCAACCTGATTTAATACACAAATGTTATTAAGTAAATGAATTTTTATGGACATCCGCTTATGAACATTAGTTCCCATCGGATTATATAGATGTCGCTGCCAACCTGATTTAATACACAAATATTATTATGTAGATGAATTTTTATGGACATCCGCTTATGAACGTTAGTTCTAATCAAATTATATAGATGTCGCTGCCAACCTGATTTAATACACAAATATTTCTAATATTTAACAATAAGAGTCTGGATTGATTTTATGCCTTGGGATGCTTTAAATGTTACCGTTTTGTAATACCTGAGCATCTCCACCATGTCGCGAGGGCAATTGGTTTTATTTCTTTTATGTATATTATATTCTAGTCATCTCAAAGTTCACAAAGTGATTGGTTTTATGGTAACCATATATAAATGTACTGCTTCGCTTTAATCCCAACGCCTCACGATATAATAGAGGTACTCACCCTTGTAACTCCCCTTCGGTTGTGTAAGTATCTCGCAATCCAGTCTCTTATCTCCGGTCCGCAAGGGCACCGGAGTGTTATTCCTCCAGCTTCTCAGGAGTCAATAGGATATCTGTAAATTTTAAGTACCCATGAATCTTTGGGCTAAGTATTACCTATCTGTCTTCGATGATGAAGCCTTTTATAGCAGTCATCCATTTACCATACCTATGATGAGGTTTGTTCTCATCACTAATGTTTGTGACACGTATGTGCTAATCAGATACTGGATTCTTTCCACGTCTGTTGAAGCACGCATTTCGTGACACTTAAGTGCTTATCAGATACTGGATTCTTTCCACGTCTGTTATTAAGCATGCATCTCAGAACGACTTCGGCCCCAATGCCTCTTCGTCTGAAATGCTTCCCTCTGGCATTACCTATATAAAGGTGATATAGTGTAATTAAACGTCCGTCGACGTTGCGTGTCCGACGGCACACGACTTCGTAGGCGGTGGGGGTGGATTTATAAGGGAGGGCTTGCCCAAGACCCTTCCTATGGCTATAAACCCTAAGCGCTTTATGTCCGGACGAGCAGCTAGCATGTGGTCGCTGTTATGCCCTCAGCCCAACGCTGAAGGCACGACCCACACATTTAAGTTTAGTCTCAAACTATTCGAACAGGTACAAACAAGTACCTCCACACATATTGTAATATCCATTAACTATATTGTTTAGACCAACAGATAAATAATACTTAGCTTTACAGGAGGCCCGCGACACGGATGACAGGAATCTCCATGAACTCCAGGCACTGAATTTACTTCACTTGAAGTTACATTAGTTACTCAGACTGAATATGTCATGGCGACCATTTTAGCGGGAATGGCTGGCGTCGTTTTGGCGTAGCGTCAGGTTGTCAATACTGATTTAGTGTTGCTATTTACATTTTAGTGTTGTGCAATTATATTTACATTTTTTAGGTTTGGAACATCGCGATTTCATCTTTCGCGACAAGAGGGTTGCCCTCGATTTCCCTGGGATCCCATCATCAGCATCAGATCCTGACTTGGTGACAATGAAACCACCTCGGGAGTATAGGTGCTCTTCAGAATACAAAAAGAATTTTGAAAATAAATTAAAGGAGGTATTGGTGAACATGGTGAACAAACAAAAAAAAAGTAAGAGTCCGAGAGACACAATAGAGCTTTTTAACCGACTTCCAAAAAAAGGAGGAGGTTATCAATTCGACTGTATTTTTTTTTTTTTTTTTTTTTTATGTTTGTTCGCTCATAACTTGCGACTGGGTGAACTGATTTTCATGATTCTTTTTTCATTTGAAAGCTGGTGCTTCCCGTGTGGTCCTATTGTCACCATTTCAATATCTGATGATGGGATCTTGTAGAAATCGGGGGAACTCTTCAATAACTAACAGCAGATTAACCGCGATTGTTGCTATAGCATATCTAAGCATTGTTTACGCCATCACACAACATAATATCACGCCTGTACTCACTACAAAGGTTATAAAAACTATTTTGTGAAGATCTGATGCAGAACTTCGGAGATAGGCAACGGAACTCCTCAATAAATGATAGCAAATGGACTGGGATTGCTGAAATCTCATATTGTCTGTCTATTGTTTACACCAGTTCCTAACATAACATCACGCCGGTACGTTGTGAAGGGGTAAGCACATGTGAAACACTAAAAAGTGAAAAATAAAAACTTTTTTACAAAAAATAAAACCGACTTCGACAAAAAAAAACACTCAAAAGTGAAAAATAAACTTGAGAAGAAAAATCAGTTTCTGAAGTCGGTGACAAAAAAATGAAATCAAAGAAACAAAAGTCACCGACTTCAGAAACTGATTTTTCTTCTCAAGTTTATTTTTCACTTTTGAGTGTTTTTTTTGTCGAAGTCGGTTTTATTTTTTGTAAAAAAGTTTTTATTTTTTAATCCCATGTTGCCAAAAACTGGTATCCTTTTTAGCGATTTGCAGGCCAGTGCTAAGTTGTATGTTAGTGAAAATATGATTCGCGGTTGTAAGACGTATGTAGTTACTGAATTAAAATCATCAAAATCATCATTACAACCCTCCAAGTTCATGTAACTCTCAAAAATGACCTTCTTAAGTTCTTACAGCCGCGAATCATATTTTCACTAACATACAACCTAGCACTGGCCTGCAAATCGCTAAAAACTTACGAAAATTTGAATTTCGCGGGCTACCGTGAACATCCACCAAATTCTGCTTCTGTTCTGTGGTATCCCTGCCATGGGCCTGCCGGTAGCCCTCCAACTGTCAATGTCAAGTAATGTCAGTCAAGTAGTCAAGTTGTAAATAAATAGTTTTTTTAAGGTTATCCTACCGAACTACCGAAGTAACAATAGCAAGATTATTCTATAAGAGAAGCATGCAAAACGCATTCAACACTGTGGTGTCTGTTTCTTCAGTATTTACCCCAAAAGCTATTAGTGAATAGTTGAAGTAGGAGATAGCATCTTCTCCTCTCCTACAAACACCCTTGTCAGTTTAATGTGCTCTTGACGACTTCTTTTACAAAAACTGATAACATCTCAAATGTGGAGCTACAACTAATTTGAATCATCATTCCACTGCATTTTATGGTCTGACGGAAAAAATACCTTTCACAGAAATACTATTTTAAAATGTCAAGCAATGTTAAACAACTTCTTGAACCTGCCAATGATGATACCATGCAGTGTTTGTTTTTTTCTCCTAAACTTGGTTCGGATTTATCACTATGGGAAGACTTGTGCCTGCAGCTTAATAATTCTATAAAGAGCTTAACTAAAGATTATATTTGGCACCGAGATGAGTTTCAAATATACACTCCTATTTTTGAAGATAGTGTAACAGGTAAGCCCACTTACATCTAGAACAGTTGTTTTCATTTCATAAGTATATGATTCCACATTGGCCTTAGATCGAAATAACTGGAAGTCTGGAAGAAGAGAGGCCTTTGCCCGGCAGCGGGATGATACAGGCTAACAGTATCAGTATAATTCTAAGAGACAGAATGATGTTTTATGTGTACGAGTGGACTCTGCAATTCCATAGGCAACAAACACCATAGGGCTCTCACTCAGTATGCAGTGAGAATGTTCCTCTCTCTCTCTGTAGCCCTATATATCACCATCTTGGAGCCTGTTTTTGTTACCTGTGGATTATTTGATATACTCATGGCTAACATTTTAATAGATATGCATTGATTGTTGTTTTTACATTTACAGGACTTCCAAATCACCTTTGCAGTACAACTTGTTTTGGTGATAACCTAGAAGATGAATGGTTCATTGTCCATGTTATTTTAGAAATTTCCAAGCATTACAGAGACTTAATCATTCAACTGAAAGACAATGATGGTGACTTCCTCTTGATAGAAGCTGCCAACTTCTTACAATCTTGGGCAAACCCAGAAAACACTGAGAACAGAGTAAGTTATACATTTCTTTTTTGCCAACACATTTCATAAACTCTATTAGTGAGGTCATAGTCCAAGCCGCCATAATATATTCAATTCATTTATTCAAGATCAATTTTTACATTGTGTCTGAATGTCTATAACTAAATATAAAAAAAACACCTTATCTGTGTGCAATCCCGATATCAAAATTACCACAATAAAATTATCTAAATTAAATTAAAATGACAATAAGAATAATGCAAAAAAACTATAAAACAATAAAATAAAATTTATAAAAAATCATGTCATAGGTCAAGTCAGATATTAACTAAAGGCTACAATTTAAATGCTCACCAAAAAAGATTTTTAGACCCTAGACTAAAGTACAGTAAAGTACCAAATAAAATAAACCCACTCTTTATAGAGGTGCCTAAAGAACAATGTTTTAAGTTCCAAAATAATTAGACACTCATCAGAATAATTGTACGTGTTGTATTTATATTCTTTTTACCTACCAAAATGGATAAATGCTCACCAAATCTTGTTTCTCTGAAGTAGTAACATTAATATCCAAAATGACAGTTCTAAATAGCTTTAGTGTAATCGTTTATCGTAGGGTATGCGAACTCGCTACTACGAAAACTTGGATGCAAGAGCGAGCGAAGTTAGCTCGGGACTTGGGGCACCCCGACTCGGATAGGTTAGGTTAGAAGGGGATGGCGAGGTCAAGTGAGCCTGAGCGAGCGAAGCTAGCGAATAGGCCCCGCCATCCCCTTCGTGGTTATTTTTTTTTAAACCACCCAGAAGTAGGAGCCCCGGCGGGGCTCCGTACTATGTTGTGTGTGACTATGTTAAAAAAAAAATTACGACCGACCGTTAGCTTTTTTTCCTTAGTAAAACTGACTAAATTGAAAGTCGTGAAATACAATATTGGTGACATTTATTTAGCGATTAATATAAAATATTTGGTCTGCAGTTAACTTTAAAGGCGTTTATAAATCTTTATGGTATAGAATAAAAAGGAAAATAGGTTCATTCCTACAATACTGTCTGTATAGACCAAGATCCCAGTGCCGCCAGACGTCACGTATTTTCTGACGAAGGAAATGTGGACGATTGTGTAGTGATGGTATGTATGTACACACGGCTACACATCAAGCTATACAAAACCAGTTAATCTTGGCCTCACTTTACTAGATCTTTTCGCACAATGAACGATCAGATTATACTGGTTTTGTATAGCTTGATGTGTAGCCGTGTGTACTAAGAAAGCACGACAACCAGCTAGCTTGCTTAGACGGCCAATTTTCAGGTATCAGGCAATCAAGGTACATAAAAAAATTACTTACTTCACGTATTTTCTCCAAGCTGATTTTTACGTATATTTTAGGCAATATCCTTAAAAATAAGTCGCAAATACTCCCAGACACTTTCCGTCGGCCGTATTGCTTAACAGACGCTTTAAAGAAAACTAAACTCCTTATGATTTAATACTTAAAGCTAATTGATCGGGTTATTGCCATGCTATATTGGGCAGGCGCTCCAACATGCACCCGGGCTTTGAAAGCAACGTTTTCAACAAAATTCCGAAGACACAGGCAATGGGCAGATCCTGTTGAATGCCCACCGAATAAGTCCAGTGGAGGTCTGTATGTCAGCCACACGAGCGATGCCATGCGTTCTCGGGTAAACAGCCACAATACTAAGTCTAAACTTTTCGGGAGCTTTAAAGCGTCTGTTAAGCAATACGGCCGCTGGAAAGAGTCTGTGGGAGTATTGGCAACTTATTTTTAAGGATATTGCCTATAATATACGTAAAAATCAGCTTTCAGAAAATACGTGAAGTAAGTAATGTTTTTATGTACCTACCTTGATTGCCTGATACCTGAAAATTGGCCGTCTAAGCAAGCTAGCTGGTAGTCGTGCGTTCTTAGTACATAGTAAAACTACACAATCGTCCACATTTCCTTCGTCAGAAAATACGTGACGTCTGGCGGCCCTGGGATCTTACTCTATTAGGAAACACAATTTGGTGAGCATTAATCCATTTTGGCCGGCATTTCGAATTTTTTTGGTAGTAAAATTAGTACATTACTGCAGCGGCCAGCAACAGAGGCATTGAAGGACGAACGTGTAAATGTGGGCCGAGGCGAAGCCGAGGCACACATACGTAAGTCCATCAATGCCTAGTTGTGGCCAAGGCTTGTATAGTACTTTTCTCAAATAATGCGAGGAAATTAAATACAATTTACTTTTCAAAATCACATACAACAATAATTTTTCACGCGTTGAAGAGTTCAGCCAATTCGAAATTTAAATAAAACCTTTAATAAGTCACCTCCTTGGTTGCTATGGTTCAGAGTAAAAGATCGTTCCATTTTTAAATAACACGACAGATATGAGTTTAGTATGTAATTTATTTGGCCGCTAAACACGACAGATATGGATTTTCATTCAACTTTTGCCGGCCGCTGGTCGCATGTATCTGGCCAGTACAGCAATTTCGATTTATCTCGAAGAAGGTTGTCAAAATAATGCTCAAATTTCCAAGCATGTTTGAGAAAAGGTTCTTTTCTGGTATATAGGCGTTTAAACACAAGCCTTAATTAAAAGTCAATTCTCCGCTTTTATAAAGTGGTTAGTTTTACATTTTGCATAACCTAGTGTTACTTTTTATTATTAATTAAGCTATGCAAGAACCCCGTCTTCACAGGTGAAGGCCTCCTCCAAAGTAAGCCAATAATTGTCCCGGTCTTGGGCTACTTCTGTCCAATGTAGACCGGCGATGTTTTTAATTTCATCGTCCCATCTTCTCATGGGCCTTCCTATGCCTCTTTTGCCGAGCGGTCCATTCCATGTCGTTACTTTTCTGGTCCAACGTTGATCTGGGAGTCGTGCTACATGGCCGGCCCACTCCCATTTCAATTTTTTCGCATATTGTAGAGCATCTGTGGACTTTGTTAGTTTTCTTATTTTTGTATGTCTTATTTTTTGTAGTTTTCTTATACTAAAAGCGCCTACACACGGCCCTAAAATCAGAGGCAATATCGGGAGAGTGGTGGTGGGGATGAAATCGGGCACTACTCTACACACGTCCCTGCCAGTTAGTTCGTAACCCACCGTGCAGCAAAGCGCTCTTCGTTCCAAGATGCCGCATATACTCTCAAAAATTAAAAAAAGGCTAAATAAATAACCAGCCAGTGCCAGTAGCCAGTGGTGGCGGCCGCCGACTGAGGAACAGTTGGTCGTGGGTTAGAACCCAGGCAGGTGCATTAATTTGTGTAATTTATTTCATCACCACTACTCTCAAAACGGCGAAGGAAAACATCGTGAGGAAACCGGCGTATCTTAGAACCAAAAATTCGAAGATATGTGACATCTACCAATCCGCACTGGGCCCGCGTGGTGGATTATAGCCCATCCCTCTCCTAGAGAGGAGGCCTGAGTCCCTGCAGTGGGAACAATATAGGCTGATGATGATGATGATGATGAAATAAATAATCAATAATTTTCTTAAAGTCGGCCGTCGTACTGTCTCCGACCTTTTCATTGTAATCACTTGTAATAGCATTTTATAGGCCTCCTGCCGAGTCCTGCCTCATGTCGCGGTTAAATGCTTTTGATATTTTTATCCCATAAATACGACAAATCCTTGAAAAGATCAATTGTTTTCGTCCAGCCCTCTCGCTCCTTCGCCATAATATCTCCGCACGAAATAAAATTGTATTTACAAAAACACGTCTTGTTGCCACTACAGTCGCACGCGCACTGCGGTGAAATCGGTTCCGATTTCGCTACACACGCACCGACCAACGCTCCCTAGACGATAATCGTCCCTAAATCGTAAGCTCGCCCGAACCAATTTCGAGTTAGGGGTAATAATAATAATAATGATTACGATTTGCCTACTCACGAGGCGATCAAGGGAGCGATCTAGGGTGCTCCCCACCACTCTCCCGATATTGCCTCTGATTTTAGGGCCGTGTGTAGCCGCTTTAAAAGCGGCTACACACAGCCCTACTTACTACGCGAGGGAAAGTCGGTCCGGCCTCCCGCACCGTGAGAGCCGGATGGATATGAACAATCTTTAAAGATGCTCATATTCAGGACTCGCCTGGAAGCCTCCGAGCAGCTGTTAATAGCGCCAATTGGAAAAATAATTGTATGGACCTAGATGAAATACTGAAGCGAGGCAACTGGCAAAGCAAGTACACATTTCTCAGACATTATTTTAAGGAAACTGGTAATTGTCAAGAAAATAACCGATCCACGGTTACTGCTGATTACTTTTCACCAATATAGCCAATTATTATCATCGGCACGATTCTTGAGCGTTGACGCAAAAGTGAGTTATTTGGTCCCTTTGGTGGTATGAAGTGAGACGCGGGGCGGGGAAAGTGCAGTGATTGGCCCGTAGCGCATCGCGTCATAGCCGTCACTCGGGATTGGTTCTTTACTCCTGCAGCACTTCATCAACTCATCAACAGCCTATAATGTTCCCACTGCAGGGACTCAGGCCTCCTCTCTAGGAGAGGGATGGGCTATAATCTACCACGCGGGCCCAGTGCGGATTGGTAGATGTCACATGTCTTCGAATTTTTGGTTCTAAGACATGCCGGTTTCCTCACGATGTTTTCCTTCACCGTTTTGGGAGCAGTGGTGGTGAAATAAATTACACAAAGTAATGCGCCTGACGGGGTTCGAACCCACGACTCACTGTTCGTAAGTCGGGGCCGCCACCACTGGGCCACCACTGCCTGCAGCACTTACCTCACGACCAATCTATCTATATAAATAAAGAGAGAAGTCCTGACTGACTGACTGACTGACTCATCAACGCCCAGCCCAAACCCTTAGACCTAGAAAGCTGAAATTTTGCACAGAGGTTCTCTTTATAATGTAGACAAGGAATAAGGAAGGATTTTTCGAAATTCAACCCCTAAGGGAGTTAAATAGGGGATGAAAGTTTGTATGGAAAATCGTCATTTTCACGCGGGCGAAGCCGCTGGCAAAAGCTAGTAATATTATAAATAACATATCTCCATGCCTCAGGCAATTTTTCGTAAAATTCCGACTGTTAGTTTTAATAAAAAAAATGATCCACTGTTGACCATTGTTACCTTAAGCGAAAAATTTACTAAGCTATCGACTTTGATTAATAATTAAATCCAGAACGAGCTTATAATAGGGGATCGGACTGGGTCAAAATAATATGATTCTGTTTAGTCCGTAAGTTAGATTATCGAAAAATATTGAATACGTGTTTTTTGTTTTATCAAATCAATCAAAAATGACGAAGATAAAACGCGTCAAAGATCTTGGAGTGGGGCTTGAAACGTCACTTGTGTCGTCAAAATGTACTCGTGTGACGTCATATTATGACGTCACACGAGTTTTCGAAGCACTGTATCGTCTTCATTTTAAGTTTACGTGAAAAAAGAAAAAATACGTGTCCAATAATTTTTGGAAATCTATCTGACGGACTAATTAGTTTTTTTTTGTCCGATCCCCTATTAGTCGCAACCCACTCTGGTTGCGACTAAATTACTAAGTGAGCGACTAGAAATACAGAATGGGCAACTTAAATATTAAGGCGGGGTTGCAGTAATTTTAAGATTTTTGAACCTATAAAAATCGAACTAAATACGAGTTTTTTAATAAATAAAAATCATTCCATAAAAATTGAACATACTCTTTAGTAAATCGTAAAGATAGAAACGCGATTTAGAATGATCGGCTCGATACTTTTTTTTATCAAACATGACTAAATCACAATTTCAAACGTGTACTGCTAAGACATTTCATCATGAATTTATATGAAAGTTATATCAGTAGATAGAACTTTTTATTCTGAAGCAAATGGTGAAAACAGATTGTATAAGGGGATAGAACCAATGTGGCATATCAACCTGTCCGCCATTTTGATTTTTTTTCGAAATCGCGGCCCACGGTGAAAGTGGTATGTATGGATAGAGGACATATAGACGAACAAAAAATGTCCAGTAACATGGTACTCAAAGTGTCACGTTACCGAGATATTTGAAGTTAAAGATCGACAAACGAGTACAACGACATTCATTAAATATTTTTTTAAATAGCCTTTTTACGTGTTTGGGCGTTAAATTATATCCAAATAATAGTTCCCAGGTTGATTATTGTTATACGCACATTGAAATCGCTTTGCATCTCATTGAAACGCTATGTAATGTCAAAAAATAGTTTTCTCGTGCTCCTAGTAGTATGTAATGTACCTACTCTCTTTCAATAACCAGTAATAATAATAATCAACGCCTATAGTCTCCTATAGACACGTAAAAGGTCTAATTTTTATGTGGTCATTGTACTGATTTGTCCATCTTTACCTTCAAATATCTCGGTAACGTGACACTTTGGGTACCGTGTTGCTTGACATTTTTTGTTCGTCTATATGTCCTCTATCCATACATACCACTTTCATCGTGGGCCGCGATTTCGAAAAAAAATCAAAATGGCGGTGGGTCGATATGCCAGCTCCCATACAAAAAAGTTCAAACCCCTTTCTTTATAGTTTTTCTCCAAGAAGCAAAAAACAGTCAAAATTTAAGCATTATATCGCTCGCGCGGCAGGGCGGGGGGCGAGGTCGTGCGTACATAAAAACAAAGTACTGCAACCTGGCCTTAAGATATAGTCGATTTTTCCAATTGAGGTTTTACATAACGATACGATGCGAAAGGCGAAAGTTTGTGAGGAAGTTTGTTACTCTTTCACGCAAAAACTACTGAACGGATTTGGATGAAATTTGGTACATAGATAGTTTATAATCTCCAGTAGGGCTATTGCGTATCTTTTTTATGTCAGTGGCTATCAAAAGTGTCCATAAATTAACTTTAAATTGGTTATGGTTTATTACATTTTTTTTTTAAACTAACCATTTGACAGTTATTTGATGGACACTATGATAGCCACTGACTTTTAAAAAGAATAAAAAGATACGCAATAGCCCTGCAGCCCCCATATTATGGCGATCCTATCCAAATGTCTATTCTACCAAGAATAGACAAAGATTTTTGTATACAATTTGACATGAAACCTTGCTACAATCTGTCATTTTGTCGATTCTTCCGTCGACAAAACCCGTTTCTTCGGTGGTCATGCTAAGCCGGCATGATTTACACATAAGATATTTTTTATCCAGATTTTATCTTCCCGTGGGATAATTTTCGAGTTGTAGCGCGCGAAGCCGCTGGCAACAGCTAGTATTTAAATAATTTAAATTAAAAATTCCTTGTGTATATTTTCACACACACAAACGAGGCAGTTAGGTACCTAGGATACGTCGGGGTGAGGCGAGCGAACTAAAACCCGGACATACCTTGCGAACCCGCTACAAAGAGAGCGAGCGAAGCGAGCTCGAGACTTGGGGCACCCCGACTTGGACAGATTAGATTATAAGGAGATGGCGGCCATCCCCTTCGTGGTTATTATTTTATAAACCACCCAGAAGTAGGAGCCCCGCGTTTCAGTGGTTTTTCTATTCGAAAAACTTCATTTAAGATAAAATGCCGCTCAGTATAAATAAATCATTTGCCCATTTGTACTCAAACAAATATTAAGTCGCTCAAATATTATGAAGCTACTCATTTTGTATTTTAAGTAACTCAAATTTTCGTTCGTAAGTTGCTGTTCTGTTGATTTCTCGTCACTCGCAGTCAGTCGCTCACTTAGTAATTCTATGACCTAAATTAATTATTTTCGTCACCTAAAACTTTAATTTACAATCACTCGTTTCAATACTACCCAAAAGTAAAGTCAGTATTTGGAATTATTAAAGTCAAGAACATAGTGTTTAATTTCGTGTATCTTGTTGCAGGTTTTCATTTATGATAATAGTATTCATATAATACCACCAGAAGTGGCTACATTAGATACCAAGTTGGAGTTACAAAAAGCTTTGAGCATTATTTATGATACACCACATCTAACAAAAGCATCTAGTGAAATACAACAAAGTATCTTAAATCGAATAGGAAACTATCCTGATAAAATAAAAGAATATGTTCATAAAGCTGTAGTGAAGTTGCCTTCAAACCTTGCAACATTACTTACACTACAACCTTCTCTTATTGCACCAATTGTCGATGCATATTGTAACCACGACGTTATAGATGCAAAATGTTGTAAAAAAAATGATTTTGATGACTGTGTTACAACTGAAATAAAATTCACGAAATTTTTGTATGCTGCATTGGTGCATTCGAAACTTATTAATGTTGTTAAACATTATATTGAAAAGGAAAATGATAAGAAAACTGCTCTTGGTTTGAAATTAATGTGTGGGTATCAGATTATTATGAACAAGGTCTCAGAAACAGACCTATATTCATCAAAAGAATATTATCGCTTTCTCAATAATTTACAGCAAAATGGATATTTCAAAAATAATATCGAGGGTTCTAAAGAGTACAATCATTTACGGGAAAAAGCACAGCAATATTTTTCTGTGGTGGAATGTCCTGTAAATTCTAATGTATATCATAAAATATCTGAACTTTTAACATCAGATGACTTTGATATAGTAAAAAAATCACTAAAGAAGACATCATCAGATCACGAACTGGGTTATGTAGGAGATAATGAAGACTGGTTAAATATACATCCAGAACAGTTAAATGAGTTATTGATAACACGCTACGGCAAGAAATCTAAACTTCAAAATGATGATGTCTTATCATCGCAAAGAATAACAGAAGAATTTTCTTCATTTTTGAAACAAACATCAGATTTTGAAGGGATAGAACAAGACCGCAGGGAAATATCACCCGAAAAAAATAACCCGAACAATATTGAGTTTGAACCTGATGAATTTGTTTCATCAATAGAAAAAATGTTAAAACTATTAAGTACAGGTAAAGAGGACACTGAAAGTGAAGGCAGTGAAGACGATCTTGATGATATGTGTTACGAAGATGATGAAGACGATGATAATGACGACTGCGATAGAGAACTTCAAGCCCAATTACAAAGTGCCTCAACAGATACTTTAAAAGACAATAAAACTGTGCTTGAGAACATTATTCAGAGTATGAAAGAAGAAAAGGCCTCAACAGGGCCATCAAGCAACTTACTGCGGTCTATGGGGGTAAACAAAACCGAATTATTGGACTCCGATGATGATTAGGTCGTAAAACATTTCCATTGTTTGCCTGCACAAACTCAGCAGAAAAAACGAAAGCTTATACATGTATGCAAAGGTGTGCAAGAAATTAAACAATTTCTTTATGAAAATATCTCTCGGTTTCTTTATTTAGAAAAATGCCCATTATATATAATTTTACCGCAAGCCCCTTTCGAAGCTCAAAGATGTGCATACGCTCCTCCGGCCGTCACTATAGTTTCTCCAGTGATGTAACTGGCGTCATCTGAAGCTAAAAAGGCGACTGAGCCTGCAATCTCTTCGGGTTTTCCAAATCTTTTCATTGGCACTATAGATAAACTTTTCTCTCGACCTGCTTCAGAGGTCGTGATCTAAAATCAAATACAAAAAAAACGCGTTTGTTAGTAACCATTCGTGCTGTTATATATTTGCCTAACATATTTAATTAATATATAAGTACTTACGGCAGATGCAAACTTCGTAGCGACTATGCCAGGAGCAACACAATTAACTCTGATGTTATCATGGACAACTTCATTTGCTATTGCTTTGGTCAGACCCAAAAGAGTCGTTTTACTGACACTATAGGGTCCTAGCGGCTGAAAACAAACAATGTTTTAAAAGTTAGCAATCAGTTATACGAAGGTGATAAATGCTTTTATTATAAAATTATTTCTATCAGGCAATCACCTCCATTGGTTGATACCCTGCAATTGAAGCAATAAATACGATATTTCCACCTCCTCTTTTGATAAGTTCGGGATATGCATCCTTTGCCAGTAACCAGGCGCATTTCACATTGATTTCGAATATCTTGTCCCATACGGCTTCCTCAGTCTAGAAATGCAATAACACTTTATATCAGATATTTAGTTTTTTTCGTATGTTTATTAGTACATAGTAACAGCCACAGAAAAAGAAATGATAACGCATGCCCCATAATGCTATAAACGCCTCTTATCTTTAGACATAGGTACATAATCTTTATTACACGTAATAATAGCAGATAAAGTACGACATAACGTAGGTACAAGAAAACAACCTCCTCGAGAGTTAATTCTTATTTAAAACCTCGGGAAAAAACCAGCTATAAATAAACCATTCGAAAGAGCAGAAAATCGTAAGAAGAACTGCACTGTATCTTGACTAAGATTTAGGTACGTGCAATTTATATGAAAGTGAGCCTGCAATTAACGCCATTACAATTTTATAAAAACTAGCTTTGTGCTGCCTCCCTGTAATATCTACCTCTAAAACCGGCGACACACCAGGATTAACAGCAGCATTAGAAACAAGTATGTCAAAACCTCCGAATTTGCTTTTCGTCTGAAAAAAAAAATTACATTAGAGTTTCGTAGTACCTACTTAGCTTGTTAGGTAACTAAGAAAATGCATAGACTTCCTTTGAGTCCGGTAATCCTAAAAAATCAACTAAATACAAAAATATATGATGAAGTTTTATTAATTTAACTCGGACTGAGTTAGATTAAATTAAATATTAGTTTGCAATTATTTCTTAAAAATGAAACGTTGGTCGCAAAGTTTTAAACCACTTGTTTTAAAAATATACAGGATGATTGGTAAAATGTATGCATTCCTTGAAAGGGGTGATAATTTAAGGCTTATTTGCACAGGCGATAAATGAAACGAAAATCCCGTGGGAGAAGTTTGTGATGTCTAAAACGGTAGGTAAATTAAAGAAACAATATGTAACTAAAAATGAAGTATTGAGATGGAGTCGAATAGAGAAGTGAAGTGGTGATTGAAGTTATGCTGGACCCTACATTCATGCTTAGAAGAAGAATGGTGGTTGGTAATGATGGAATGGAATGTGAATGTTCTATAGGATTAGGTACTCTATACTTACTACTTCAAATAAGTTTTTCCGTTGATCTGCGTTTCCGACGTGGCAGACAACACCCTCGACCGTAATGCCTTCACTACGCAAACTTTTGACCGCTGCATCCACATTTTGCTGTTTTCTACTGCTTATCACAACAGAAGCTCCTTCATTTCCCAGTCGCTGAGCTATAGCGTAACCAATGCTATAAAAAATACGTTATTGTGAGTAAAAATATACAGTAACTTATAGGTCAATTCCATTTCACAAATGTGAAATGGAATTTACCTACATATTCTTATGATCTACAGGTCCTTCCATACTAATATATTAATAACATACATAACATCACACCTGTAATCCCCGAAAGGTTAGGCAGAGGTGTAGGTTCCATGAAATAGGGGGCGAGCCTATTACCATCAACCATGTACAAATCCAGACTCCGTGGCTTAAGTATACCGAGAAATTCCTGATGGAAGAACCCAATAACACTTTACCCGATCCGGTAATCGAACCCAGGACATCATGTTCAGCAGCAGTTGCGCTTGCGACCTCTGTACACAAACTATTCCAAAATGTCATGTTCGTGCTAACGTGAAACGTTAAATAACACAGTAAAATCACTTTAAAAGTAGCTTTGTGTATACATGTTGGTGCTCGTGACTGTATCTGTATTACCTACTTACAAAATTTAATAAAAAAAATACACTAAAAATACATATTTCTATCAAACGATTTTTCTCCACACATAAGTACTCAGGATTAGTGTAAATAGGTATATGAATTCGCACTTCTACACACAAAAATCAATGTGATTTCATTGTAGGTACAGATTCTTGCCTACATGTTATATATAGCCGAGGACTGGCCTTTGACCTCTAGATTTAACTCATTATATTCAATTAAGTACCTACCTACCTACTTACACAGATTGGTTTTTATAGTACCCATTCAAATTCTTCAAGATTATCCTGTGAAACATTCACTTGATTTTGTCAAGTAAGGTAACTCAGACCAAATTTGGTCTGAGGAAGGTAAAAGTCCAAATTTACAACTCACCCTTCAGTTGAGGCTGTAACTATTGCCACTTTCCCTTTAAACCTAGAACTATGTACTTCTCGGGCACTTATGTTATACGGATTCAGCTTAATTAAATTATTTGGTTTTGATATCATTTTAATTGTTTGAAACATAATAAAGTAGCTCACAGTGCCTTCTAAAATACGGAACACAATATTCTCGTGTCAGGTGTAGACTCGTGTAGATAGGAATATTTTATGTAGTAAGTACAAAGTTTAGATAAAGTTATCTATGCGTAAAGTATATAAAAACCTACATAATTTTTGCCAAACTTGTTATCAAAAAATTCAAGGCCGACCGCCCATCCCAAACTAGAGGCTGATTGGCTGAAAGGTAAGAGAGGTTATGGAAAAAAAATATTGACTAAAGCCGCACAACACAAACGATAGAAGAGAGAAAAGGAGCACACTAATGGGTACTTAATTGAACAGTCCCTTAAGAGGCAAACTTATTGCCATAACTATAACTAGTCACAAGTTCCGACTTTGTGGCTGCTACTGCCAATAATAGGGTTGTTGACTCATATTACAAATTCATATAAATTTATGTTTTAAAAATCAATGATAGATTTTAGAATCCTAAATTATTAATCTAAGAAACTATTTTTCTGTCTCTAATTAATTAAAATTATTTTAAATTGCGTTATTTCATACTATCACGTGACTCCAAACACCAATCAGAGCGCAATGACGTCACGAGCCGCGAGACTAGTTGATTTATCTGTCATTTATCGAAGGCAAAAGTATCAGCTGTGAACGATTTTCTTCAATAACTTATTAAAATTACTTTATTTATCACAATGGAGACTGGATTTATGAAACGAAATGGTTTTAACTTACCGGAAATTAATTCTTTGATGATTATTTGCTACAAACATGATTTTTTGTGCGTCGGAGTTTTGAAGTACAGTATGACCAACTTAATTGTGAAGTACAAGGTGGCGCTACTTGTCAAGCAAAATTACATCTATACGTCAAACTTGGTACATTTATTTTAGTTCCGTTTTTTGCCACCTTCATAGATAAGTTGGTAAGTAGTACCCAGTCTCTGTAAGTTTTATTAAAGTGATATATTTTATGAATGAAAGAGACTTACTAATTTACTCGTTTTATATACATATTTAGAACTTTAAACTTGTCATCTATCATCAACAAAATAAAAAGTTACGTTATTGCAAATTTTTAGTAGATATGTTGTGATATAAACTACGGCAAAAACAAAAAAAAGCTTTGTAGGTAAACAACCAGGTCTCATCATTATTCGAGATACCTACTACACCCATTGTATATAATTTTCCATATCATTTTAAAGCTGAAATTAGATTTAAATTAAACAATAGTTAAGTACCTAAAAGTGGACCAGTAAACGAACAATAACATTAACAAACAAGTAATAAACGACAATTTTGGAACATACTCAAATACATTGATTCAATTTTGATATTTATAGTTTATTTAGAACTTACATCGAAGTGATCTTCACAAAAATAACTGGTACCTACTTGTTGTTGACAATGATGATGGATGTCTTCTAGCCATTGATAACCATTTTCTCCTTATTTTTGCCCTTTTTGGAACGCTTAAGAAAAGGTTTTGTGGCATACTGATTGACGTAGTTTTGCACATCGCCTCACATCGGCACTGTACAACATTTGTAACTCGTGTTCATTTTAGAGTTTTTTTAAAGTATATTCATAGAACTGAATCAAGATCAGTATAATTTGACAGATCGTAAAGTTTTCAAAACGGCCCGTGACGTCATCACAGCCATTTGACAGTTTAGAGCGTTTTAGCCGGAATTTTTAAAACTATTTTTATTTACGTTTTTTCTCATTAAAATATGTCATAATTTTTCAGTTAATATTTTAGTCAACAACCCTATTGTCAACCATGACCATTGAGGCATTGACCCGTTTGATCCACAGACTTATAAAGAGTAGGTTTGATCAAAGACTACAATATATATATGCGTTTGATATAAGTATTCTACTCTTTGGTATGACCGGGCATCGAACCTAAGGCCTATGGCCACCACTAGACCAACGAAGTAGACTCGAGAAAGTGGAAAGTCATTAAAAAGCAGTTAAGAAAATTAATTAAAGACACAGTACATGTACACCATACTTACAAATAATCAAATACCGGTATGTAGGTAGATTTAGTACTTAAAAGTTCCATATAAATAAAGATGAAGCCCATCGCTACCGGGAGTAGGTTCCAAGCCACCTTGAAGTACAGAGAGAGACGAGAAGGTTCTTGTTAGTAACATAAATATCATTTAAATTCATGTTCAAATATCTTTCAAGTTTTGTCTTGATTAATCCTGTTTTACCCGACACATGCAATATCTACTGACAATTTAATTTTACATTATGCTTTCATCCAAAGTTTTAAAAAATGTGATCTGGTTTTATTCGAAGCACTTGTTAGTTCCATGTACTAACAGAACAGACAAAGCCCCAATTGGTCTGTGGTATCTGCAAGGACGTTATAGGCCGCGTTCCGTATTACAAAATAATCGCTCACACATCGCTCACAGCGGTCACGTCGCACGTCTATATTTTGTGTTCCGAATTAGATATCATGATTATGACAGCTAAGACCTGTCATCAATTCGGAACGCTCGTTAGCGCGTTTACAGTGCTCACTCGTCACGTGATAACAAAAACATAACCCATGAGAGAAATTCGTCGCCCGTTAGGCTCGTCTTGTATATTTACTTGAATACTCATGGTTATGAGACTCCAAAGAGATTTCAAAGAACTAATTGAATGTATTTATGCGACTCCAGCCAGTGAACTTCAGCTGTGAACACACACACACACCCAGACACACACACACACGCATCAGACATCTGTCATTTTTTACTTTGATTTTGACAGCGCTCACGGCGTAGACAGAGAATGGTAATGGGACGGGCAACTGGTGGAACTAATGGCGCTAGCACCGCATGAACCTAAGCTCTTCATTGGTTGAATATCTGTCAATGTCATTTTATATTTCAAAATAGCTCGACCTCATTGGTCGGATTGGGACAAGCTATGGACACGCCATCTACAATCAGCTTTCACTTGCCAACCCCATTAACATTAACCAATATTAACCATTCTCTGTCTACGGCTCACGGTGATATTTATTTGGGGCATGGTCGGTGTAATCGCAAGATGGCGCATGTCATGACGTCATCTATGACGATTCAAGGGACATCGATATCGCGCTCACAGTAATTCGGTACGGGTTTATGGACGCTCAAATCGATTACAGCGTAATTCGGAACGCACCCTTAAACGGTATCTGTGAGTATCTCCGGTATCTGTGACATTCACCACAGAGTATTCACATCACATTATTTGACAACCACAAGAAAAAAGGCGGGAAAACGTTATAGAGTGAAGGCGCGCTTTTTTGATTTTAAAATTTTTTATTTGGCTTTTTTCACAATATCTTTGTAAATATTTATTAATAGTTAGTTTTTAGTGTAAGTTTGTATAAATAATGGTTAAGAAGAGAAAAAGGAAGGAGGGGGAACCGCCTCCGGATCCCCATCAGGTATTATCCACCGATTCTGACTCGGCGGAATCGGCGGTAACTTGCTTTTCTTTTAGGGAAACTATTGCAGACAAGGATCCGAAAGAAAAGTATAAAATTTTTAAGGTAAAGGGATACACACGCAGCTACCCTGAAGATACTAACCAAAAAGAGTTGGTTGTATTCTTAAATCACGTAGAAGAAAATAAACCATTTAGTGATAGGGATCGTATGGCTTTATCTAAAGGAATACGTGAGCATGGAGTTTCAGGAGTCATGCATTTGCGTTCAATTAATAAATACAAGGTTGGCATCACGTTTGATTTGCCAAACAACGCAAATATGTTTATTAAAAATAAAAAATTATTAGATCAATTAACACTAAAAGCATCCATCCCTGCCGCAGACACAGAGGTAACTGGGGTTCTCACTGCAGTCCCTGTCGACATGGCCAATAAGGAAATATTTTCATTGATCGGCAGCTCCAAAAACGTAATACAGGTCAGGCGCTTCATGCGCAGGGTAAAGGGTTTCGGCGGTGTTGAATTTGTCCCAACACAGGCAGTTGCTGTTACCTTCGCCTCCACCATTCTTCCTCCTTATATATATTTAGACTCATGGCGCCACGAGGTAAGCAAATATATTCCACCTGTTAAACAATGTCTAAAGTGCCTTCGATATGGACATATCGCTAAATTTTGTCGCAACACCGAGGTTTGCTCAATTTGTACATTAACACATAATTTTAAGAATTGTCAGGTTGACCCAAAGGATGCTAAGTGTGCAAACTGCAAGGGCGACCACATAGCTATCTCCTCATCTTGTCCTTTAAAAAAACAAAAAATAGAAGAAAACAAAATAAAGTCAAGAAGTTCCACATACTCTGATCTTTTTAATATTAACGCTTTTCCAGCTTTAACAGCAAAAAATTTAGATGTACAGATTAATAATTTAATGAAATCTGATAAATTTATAAATATTTTAGTAGAGACAATTACTAAAATAGTTAGCAATAAAGATGTCCCTATAAACACATCATCAATTAAAGAGGTTTTAAAAAAAACTTTAAGTACTAAAATTTCTTCACCTTCATAATGGATATTAAATCAAATTTAAACATAATGCAATGGAATGCACAAAGTCTTAATAGCAACAAACATATATTTACCAATTTCCTCTATACACACAATATTCACATTGCAATAATTAGTGAAACATGGTTCAAATCTGATCAAAACTTAAAATTAAAAATTACAATATTGAACGCAATGATTGTGGTAACAAACACAACGGAGTTGCCATAATAATTCATAAAAGTATTATTTATAATAAAATTAACACTTATTTTGACAATACTTTACAAAATATTTGTGTAAAAATCACAGTTAATAATAAGGAGATGAGTATTGTCAGTTTCTATAGTCCTTTAAATTCTAATCCAGCTTTCACTATGGATAAATTTGATACATTGGTTAAGTCTATCCCTGGTCCTTTTATATTTGCTGGGGACTTTAATGCTCATCACACATCTTGGGGTTGTGGTTCTGACTCTCCACGTGGTCGAATTGTCTTGGAAGTCATTGAAGAAAACAATTTAATTTTGCTTAATAATGGTCAGGCAACAACTATTGGCTCTCTAACATGGCGTCCTAATGCACTGGATTTGTCTTTGGTTTCTTCATCATTGGCACTTAATTGTGAATGGCAAGTACATGATAGTCCTCTGGGTAGTAGTTATCACATCCCTGCAATTATAAAAGTAGTGATTAGTAATAGTCAAAATAATGATTTTTGTGGAAATTGTTCAGGTACTGAACATTTGCCCACCTACTCAAATTACAAAATGGTAGATTGGCAAATGTATAGTAATAATGTGGATGAATTATTAGTTGATTTCGAAACAGTTAATATATATCCTCTTGATTCTTATCATCATTTTTGTACAATTTTACGTACAGCTGCTGCTAATTCCATACCAAATTGTAAGGTCAATAAAAATACCATTAATCATTCATGTCCTACAAATAGGATTAGAAGAACTTCCCTTCCTTGGTGGAATCAGAAGTGTACAGAGGCTGTATCAAATTTCAAAACGTCTTACATAAACTTTAAAAATAACCCATCCGAAGAAACATATATTCAATTCAAAAGACTTCGAGCATTAAAAAAATTAATTATAAAAACAGAACGTCAAAAAAGTTGGATGTCTCTATGTGAAACTTTCAACAGATGCACGCCAATATCCGTCATATGGAAATTCATGCGTAAATATAACAAAACATATAATTTTAATAGTCATGAAAACGACGCATGGATTTTGGATTTTTTGAAGAAATATACTCCGGATTTTGTTACACAAGCCCCAAATTCTTTGTTTAATAATAATACTAACTCCAGTCATAGTTTTCTACTTGATCCTTTTACAATCAGCGAATTAATATCTGCCATCTCCTCTCGAAGAGACACTACTTATGGTCTTGATGGAATGCCATACATATTATTTAAAAAACTTAGCATTACTGGTTTAAAAACATTCCTTAAAGTCCTGAATATGTTATGGGAAAATAATATTATACCTGAAGAGTGGAAAGTGGATTGTCTTGTACCAATTTTGAAACCAGAAAAATCCAAATTATGTCCAGATTCCTATCGTCCCATAGCACTTACTTCTTGTGTTGGTAAACTATTCGAGCAATTGTTGAAGCAGCGTTTAGAATTTTATGTTGAAAAATATCATATTCTACCTTCTAATCAATTTGGTTTTCGTAGAAATCGATCTGCTAGGGAAAGTGTTTGTCAATTGCAGCTTGTCAAAGTCAAAGTCAAAGTCAAAGTCAAAGCATTTATTTCAAGTAGGCCGTTACAGGCACTTTTGAATAGTCGAATTAAACTAACTGCAGCACTCAGAGATATCCAACGATTACTCAAGCCGCCACCCAGCAAAGGCCTGACATACTTTTGTATGACAAAACTGCCAAAAACCTTTACCAAGCGACGTCCCAAGCAACCACTGAAGCTCTCCGAGTGCGGCAGTAAACTACTGAAGCTAAATAAACTAAGCTACAGTCCCAGTCACAAGGCATAATAACTCGTGATTGTACTGTAGTTGCCCATTCCAAAGCGTTGGTCTCATGAGAAGAATGGCAAGAAACTTCATGGACACTCTTTTAAAATCGTTTGGGTTTACAATATGTTCAAGGTACAGACATAATCTTGGTATAATACACACATGAAGACTATGCAAATTAGTGTCTGAGATGGTCTTTTGAAGAAAGCACCACACAGATTTGAGTGGACCCGTCCAGTCAGTGCAAGCATTTGTCAGTTATCGTGGAGCTCGACTTATAACTCAAGGAGCTCAACGTCACGACGAACAGTACCAAAGAAAGGACATTTGGGTGGGTCGCTTATAGTACTCAAACTGCCAGACAATCGTTAAAATTACATAAAAACCCACACGGTCCTCACATTCACAATATAAAAATAATAAAATACATGAAGATTATGCAGATTAGTGTCTGGGATGGTCTTTTGAAGAAAGCACCACACAGATTTGAGTGGACCCGTCCAGTCAGTGCAAGCATTTGTCAGTTATCGTGGAGCTCAACTTATAACGCAAGGAGCTCAACGTCACGACGAACAGTACCAAAGAAAGGACATTTGGGTGGGTCGCTTATAGTACTCAAACTGCCAGACAATCGTTAAAATTAAAGAAAGACCCACATGATCCTCACATTCACAATATAAAATAATTAAATATTAAGCATATTAAATAATAATGTCAAACTATTTAAACATGTCAAAAATACGCAAAATTAATAAAAAAACAAAATAAAAATATTTAACAAGGTAAATATTCATCAAAAAAAAATAATAATATCATACTTGAAAAAGTAAATAATGTCAATTTGTATACAGAAAAATAAAATGTCAAATTGTAAAAGTAAAAATAAAATAGGTATTATGTCAACTCAGATTGGAGCAGTTCAATCCCAAGCTTTTTTGTCCTCTATATAATCTTTAACAGCATAAAAAGCTTTCTGGCAAAGTTTTCGTTTTATGAAGGATTTGAATTTATTTAGGCTTAAATTTTGAACGTGGCTTGGTAGTTTGTTATAAAAACGAATACATTGGCATTTAAATGATCCACCTATTTTCTTGAGCCTTGTTGTGGGTACAATAAATTTATGCTTATTTCTAGTATTTACATTGTGAATATCACTATATTTCTTAAACATCTTTATATTTTTGTGAGCATACATAAGATTTTCATAAATATACTGAGAAGGAACAGTCATTACATTAATTTCCTTAAATTTTTCTCTGAGTGAGTGTCGGGGGCTCAATTTATAAATTGATCTAACCGCCCGCTTCTGCAAAACAAAGATAGTCTGAATGTCGGCGGCATTCCCCCACAACAAAATGCCGTACGACATTACGCTATGAAAATAACTGAAGTACACTAATCGGGCTGTCTCTACATCGGTTAAGTTACGAATCTTTCTAACTGCGTATGCTGCGGAACTCAGCTTTTTCGATAATTTATCTATATGAGGTCCCCACTGAAGCTTAGCGTCTAAAGTTAAGCCCAAGAACACCGTGCTATCATCAGGATTCAACTCTTCGCCCTTTACCAACACACAAGTTTTCAGCTGCCTAACGTTAGGTAGTGTAAACCTAATGCATTTGGTTTTCTTTTCATTGAGAAGTAAATTATTAGCGTTAAACCAATGTACTACTTTCGAAATTGCGATATTTACGTCGTCAATAACTAGCTGCTGACGTTTAACTTTAAACAAAAGCGAAGTGTCATCCGCAAATAACACTATATCATGGTTATCCTTTATGAGGTAAGGCAAATCATTAATATAAATAAGAAACAAGAAAGGACCAAGAATCGAGCCCTGTGGGACTCCCATTGTTACAATAGAACCGGGAGATCTTTCCCCGTTGACGTCAACTCTTTGAATCCTATTACTCAGGTATGAGATAAGAAGATCCAGAGCGCCGTTCCGGATTCCGTAGTGGCGGAGTTTCCTGATTAACGTGTCATGAAGAACACAATCAAATGCCTTGGACAAATCACAAAAAATGCCCAAGGCATCGCACTTATCTTCCCATGCACTGTAAATATGTCCTAAAAGTTCGACACCGGCATCAGTAGTTGAACAACCCTTCGTAAAACCGAACTGTTTACTATGTAATAATTTATGTTTATTAAAAAATCTTTGCAATTGGTCTAGTATTAATTTCTCAAAAACTTTACTAAAAGTAGGCAGCACTGAAATAGGTCTATAATTAGTGGGGTCTGAAGTACTACCCGCTTTGAATAAAGGAATAACTTTACTACTTTTCATAAGGTCAGGAAACTCCCCACAATCAATACAATTATTAAAAATAGAAGCTAAGGTAGGTGCCACAATCTCAATAATAGACTTGGCAACTTCTACAGAATTACCCCACAGATCTGCCGTCTTCTTAACATTTAAGGTGTGAAAGGTTTTGACTATATCTCCACCTGTGACATACTCAAAATGAAATTCCGAGTCGCAAGCTTTAACATTTTCCTTTAGCAAAGATTCGGCAACAGTAGGTGACGAGTTTAGTGATTTCGTCGTTGAAACGGGAATGTCAGAAAAGAAACTTTCGAAAGCCGCGGCGACGTCCGAGTCTGATTTAATTACAGTATCATTAATAGTTAAGCTGTAGTCACTATTACGTTTAATAGACTTTCCCGTTTCATTATTAATAATATTCCATGTAGTTTTAACAATATTATTGCTGTTTTTAATTTTTGAGCTCAAATAATGTGACTTTGCTATACAACATACTTTTTTGAATAGTTTTGAGTAATTTTTAACATATAAATTAAATTCGGCAGTATTTACAAACACTCTTTCATTGTACAACTCATAAAGTCGTTTTCTACTCTTATGAATACCAATGGTAGCCCAGTCACTGAAAGATACGTTACAATTTACCGAGATAGTCTTGGGAATGAATGTGGAATTAAATAGCTTACAATACATATTAAAAAAATTATCATATTGATGATGAGAATTGTCAGTAGACAATAATGGTAAGTTATTTATGATTTTACATTTAAATGTTTCCAAGCGTCTTGCAGTTTTAGGGTTAACAGTGATATCATTTTTAGCCATTTTAATTTTTTGGTTTTCAATGGTGATCATTTGTCCGCAATGATCAGAGTCTAGAGCATTTATGATTTCCTTATGAATCGGAATAACATCAGTATAAATATTGTCAAGACAAGTGGCACAAGTAGGCGTTATTCTTGTAGGCTCCGAAAATAGGTTTACGAGATTGTAGGACTGAAACAAACTTATAATTTTACTGCATAAACTAGACTTTTCTAATAAATTTATATTAAAATCACCGCAAGTGATAATGGACTTATTTGTGTTACAGATCTTGTGTAAAACTTCATCCATTACCTTTTCAAAGCAGTCATACAATCCCGTAGGTGGCCTGTACACACTTAATATAATGAACTGCTCCAATTCTATACAGGCTATTTCAATAATACGTTCAACAGATAGGCTCACAATGTCCTTTCGGTCTTTAAATTTAATCTGGTTATGGACTAAAATTAAAGATCCACCATGAATAGCATTTACTCTGTTGAATGAACTACCAATCTGGTGATTAGTAAAACTGATCATGAACTGGTGGTTTTGAAGCCAATGTTCTGTAACACAAAGTATATCAATATTATTAAAATTCAAAAATAGTTCCACTTCTAAATCTTTGTTTTTAAGTCCCTGAATATTTTGATGCACCAGGTTGATAGTATTTGTATTTAAGGTCTCTTTATTAGGCATAATCGAGTGAATCTGTACATTATTGCTAGAGTTTGCCTCTATTGTCTTATTCTCTAATTTAAATGATTTATAAAGTCAATATTATGCACTAAATTATTCACTGGACTATGCAACATGTCATGACATTGCTCAATTGAAGCAATCTCTTCTGCAAAATTTTTGGCTGTAATGCTAAAATAATATGACAATGACACAGCTATCTGTCGTTTACAGTACCTAGAAAGATAGTACCTATCTAAGTGGAATCTATCTTTTGTCAAAAATAAGTTATTACCAACATAATTATTAGTGTCAATCACATGAAGTAAATTGTTATTAAATGTTGATATACATTCCTCTCTATTGGCCAATAATAATTTGGTTGGAGTTTTCTTTGATGTGGCTGGGGCTTTTAAATATAGATATTTTATGCCATGAACTATTACAAATAGGTATCCCTGGAAAAATTATAATATGGGTCAGAAATTTTCTGAGTAATAGAAAAGTATTTGCTAAATTTAATAGACATCTTTATGGTCCTAGACTTGCTTCAAAAGGAGTTTGTCAAGGAGGTATTTTATCACCTTTATTATTTATATTGTATATACGTAGTTTAAATTTAATTTTAGGGTCTCAAGTAAAAAATTTACAATTTGCAGATGACTTAGTTGTTTATGCTTCTGGAGCCAACTTATCACAGGTTGTTCAAATAGTCAATGATGCCTTGTCAAATCTGTGTAAATATTTCTCTTACCTTGATCTTAATGTCAATCCATCAAAGTCTAAAGTGGTTGTGTTTGGTAAACAGTGTCATAATATGCCTCCCGTGCAATATAACAATATTGCATTGCCCAATTCACAGGAAGTCAAATTTTTAGGGGTTCTTTTGTCATATAATTTAACCTGGAACAATTATGCCAAACATATAATTAGCAAAGTAAATAAAAGTTACAATATATTGAAATCTTTGGCTGGTTCATACTGGGGTGCAGATCCCAAAATTTTGCTGTTGCTGTATAAGTCTTTGGTTCGTAGCCATTTTGAATATGGTTTTTACTGTTTTGCTGCTGATACCAGAATTGTAAATAGTTTAGATGTTCTGCAAAACAAATGCTTACGTGTTATAACTGGGGCATTCAGAAGTACTCCTATAAATGCAATGCAGATAGAATGTAACATTCCACCTTTAAGAATCCGGTTTGACTATTTGAAAGAAAGATTTATATTAAAACTTTTTAGTGTTTCTAACAATAGTCTCTTGGCCAATCTGTTGCATTTCAATGCTAGATTAGATAAAAAGTCATTTTACATGTTACAGGATATTCATAGTTTCATACATTTTATTAAAAATATAAATATTCATCAATCATCTCATATTCTGCCTTGTTACCACGGAGCTTTTATTGCAAAATTTCCAGACATAAATATAATTATAAAAAATAAAAAGGACCTGTCCTCAAAAGAGGAAGTAAATGCAATGTTGTCAGAGTGGTCAAATCATAAATTTGTGTATAGTGATGGTTCCAAAAATGATAGTGCAGTATCTTTTGCCATTTATGAGCCAACCTCAAATATAGGCCTTGGTCGAAAAATTGATAAAAATGCTAGTGTTTTTACAGCTGAAGCTGTTGCTATTCTGAGTGCTTTGAAACATATAAAAAATTGCAATTCAGGTCACAGCAAGTGGGTTGTGGTAAGTGATAGCATGAGTGTTTTAAAAAATCTAGCTAATAATAAATTACATGCTAACACCAACTACATAATTTATGTGATAAAAGAGCTATGGATTGATTTGTCTCATTCTAATATTGAAGTTAGTTTTGTTTGGGTGCCTTCGCACATTGGTGTTGCAGGAAATGAAAAGGCTGATTATCTGGCTAAAAAAATAGTTGATCTGGGTGAATTAATTCCAAATGTCGACGCTGATATGAGTGTTTCTATACCGCATACAGACGCTGTTGGTCTCTTAAGACAGCGTATGTGTCAATCGTGGGGGAGACATTCATACCAGACCACACAAATCGAAAATAAAGGCACTTGGTATGCCTATCTAGATAAACAAATAAACACCATACCTTGGTTTTGCAAAAATAGTAATTTTATAAACAGAAAGTTTTATTCATTTATTTGTCGTATGCGTTTTGGTCATTGTCGTTTAAATTATCATCTTCATCGTCTTAAAATGGTCAACTCTCCTTATTGTGAGTACTGTCAATCGCAAAAAGTTCAATCTTTGCATCATATCTTCTTTGAGTGTTCGTCTTTCAACATTCAGCGCCTTGTGTTGTCGGATGAGCTCCTAAAAGTTTATGGAAAACCTGATAAGGTCCCGCAATGCATTCAGGAGCTACTTATGAATGCCTCAACGTATATATATTTGTACAAATTTATAACAGAGACTGTAAATGATATCTAGGTTTCATTTAGTGTTTTTTCTATCTACCTATTTTAATTTTATTGTATAATATATTTTTACCTCTAGATGTATTGATGTCTTTATCGTTAACGTAGTATTTTTAGGTGTTTTTAGGTTATGTTATTTTCCAAAATGTACGTAAAATTTGGACATAAACGTCAAACCAATTTGACTTGACAGTAAAATGACGTTTAATTACTGATTTGACAAAAATGGATAAGATTAAGAAGAAAAATGGATGGACATAATAATACAGTTTATGAAAACTGAAAAATGAAATACGAAAGACATTATTGTATAAAACTTATCACGTAAGAAAATACTTGGACATAAGACTAGGCAATATGGTCGAAAGACTTTAGCCTTCCCTTCGGGGTAAACGAAAAAAAAAAAAAAAAAAAAATTGACAACCACAACAAAAACAACAGGGTCCGGAAAGGCATTTTGTTGGGTTATTTTGTCTTGACTTGTCGTCAGATTCGTATCATAAAAGTAGAAAATGTAGACATTTATTGACTGTTACATAAACAGAAGTTTTAGTATTTATTTGCATTTTGATAAAATACCAAATGAGACATCGTTGACATGGCGTTTACATTTAGAAAGTATTATTATAAATATTCAAAGTGTATAGTGTTAACAGTTTTACTAGCTTTTTTTATACATATTTATATCGCACTTAGTTTATTCCCTTCAATAAATGATAATTTATTGAAAAAGAATGGTTATGTGTCCACTGCACGACAAGTGTTAGGTGAAGTTTCGGCTAGGAAGAACATTATTGGATATAGTGATGATGAAGATTTATCTCCAAATAATAAAAATCACAACAAGCTCTTGACATACTTAAGACTAGAAGAACTGGACTTTAAACCTCCTTGTGATATAAAGAGTAGAGAAGCTATATCTGCTATTCACCGTGCTAAGACACAAAAGTGCAAACAGCAAATTGTTAATAAAACATGCCTTATACAAAGTGGGAATTTTTATCCAGTAGAGTTACCTAATGGTTGCCTTCGTGGACAGACTACTTATGGCAAATACCTGGGATGCTATGCAGATGAGAAGAAATTAAGATTACTAACAGGTTTCTATGGCAATTATGCAAACACTAATTCACCAACTGTATGTTTAGATATATGCATACAAGCTGGATTTCTGTTTGCTGGAGTACAATATGCGTAAGTTTGAAACAACCTAAGTACTTATAACTCACAGTTCAGTACCTAAAATTTAAATTAACTTTTTCTTAAACTATCTTCTCATACAAAATAACCTGTACTAAAGATTTTATTTAAAACAGAAGAAAAGCTAGAGTAGCTCATGAAATGATATTATATCTAATTATGTTTCTTGGCATCTATGCCAAATTATGTGTTTATTAAACTGTGCCCTCTGCCAACCTGCCTTCCTGTTCCATTGGTTTCTAGAAAATAATAAATAAGTTCACTCTTGCTATGTTTTTCAGATCAGAGTGTTTTTGTGGTGAGACCCGACCACAAACTTCATCTGCTGTTGCTGACCATCTGTGTGATATGAAATGCCCGGGAAATGTAACCCAACATTGTGGGGGTTACTTCACTATGAGTGTATATGAAACTGGATTATCTAGTAAGTTGTTTTAAATACATTCTAGAAATAATTATTTCAATAGATAAATTAATGTTAGTAAGATTTCAGAGGATAAGTTGAATAAAAACTCATAGCTTAATAATAACAGCTCGCTTGCTTGAGGTGGTCCGTGGATGGGTGACCAGTCCTTACATACCAAGTTTCCGTTGAGGAAGAAGCTCCAGAGTAGCCCACAAAACTCAAATTTTCTTAGTTTTTTTTGCAATTTGCAGGTCAGTTTCAGATTGTATGTTAACTAAAATATGAGTCGCGGCCGTAACACGTAGACACCTGGCTAGGATAGGTTTTCTTTTGATTTAATTTTCTTATTTGATTTTTCGAGCTTAAAATCAAGCATGTTTGATCTTAAATATATTTGTAGCAAGGTACTCATTAAAAAGTTCTTGCTAGCTTCGTTCGTTCTTGCAGCCTGATTTGTCTTCATTTATTCGTTAAGCATCATTCATGTATAAGTCATTCAAGTACGCCCTCGCGCTTCGCATCTTCCATCGGGCTCTCCTGCACTCGTAACAGTTCGTTCAGTTTAGGCGCTTTCTGGAAACCAAAACTTCCGGCTTAGACGGCCGAAGCTGATGATTTGGTCGGAGGTGGCCGAAAGCGAAGCCCAAGGCTTGGTCGCGCTAACAGACGCACATTTTTTTTGTATATTGTTATTTAAAGTAGTAATGTTTTGACTTTCAGAATTTACGCCTAGGATACCTAAAACAACGAGCATAAAAAAAGAGCCCATTCAAATTGTGTTCCTGTTGACGCTGAATGGGCGTGCACTGAGACAAGTACATCGACTGATTAACGCATTATACAGAAGCAATCATTACTTTTACATACATGTTGATAAGGTAAATTGGAGTTTTAATATAATAAAATAATAGTAATTAATTCATTTCAGATATACTCCGTATATGATAGAAAAATTTATTAAGACACAAAACACAATCATGTAACATTGAAATAATGAATAAAAAAAAAATTACTTATACATAACATTAGAATTATGTAACCAATGTCAAGTCAAATTAAAATCACATAAAACAAGTAGGTACATTAAAATAATCACTCGATGGTTTTAAATTTTTTTTTTTTTGTGTAATTTATTACATAACCAATGCTAAGTACAATTATTTTTTTTTTAAAGTTGCCCCACACTAGGAAATTCTCCTGTTTCGTGAGCGCGTTCACAAACTTTAAACTCATATACACAAATACCCAGACCCGAAACAACTATCTGTAGGACATACAAATATTTGTTCCGTGCGGGGATCAAACCCGCGACACGCAGCGCAGCAGTCAACTGCTTCAGCCACTGTGCAAACCGTGCCGTCAAATTCAATCAAAAATAAATTAAAATAATACACATTAAAACAATCAAAAACAAAATAAAACATACACAATAAAATCATACACTCGTCAAATTATGGGTAGGTACTAAGACAGGCGCTAACATGTCAGGTCCCACCGCTCGGACAAAACCCTCACTTAGGAGACTGTTCGAGCTGCTGCGTAGGCGACTTACCAGTTACCAGTGAAGTGAAATATGAATATTATCATTATGGTAGTGAGGTAACAAAATTCGCGAAGGTAAGTTACCATCGCGAATAAATCATCAGTCCGTGTCTCAGCAAACGTAGTCGAAGCACTACAAAAACGCGGAAGCCTAACAGTATCCTGAAAGCATTGTTGTACTGTGTAGACAGAGCGCTTGCCTTGTGTCAATTTGTCTAGGCTCGCGTTGGTCTAAGCTCGGCCAACATGTATTGCAGGCTTTATAGATATGACAGTCGCAAGCGAGATCGGCCTGTAGGTAATTAGACAGATCCCATGAGCCACCCGTCTTATCCTTAACAATTGGTACCTACTACGAACAACTGTTTGCAATTATATCATAGGGGTAAATAACCATGACTAACACATAAATTAAACAATAATGCTAGGACTCTTGGCAGGTGTACGCCCGCGTACTTCAAATACTCGATGCTATGACTATCGTGATCTGGGGACTTGCCTCTCACCATCTTCTTTTCTTAGGAGAACCTAATGGTCCTAACATGGTCAGGGCGATCCTCAGCCTCGAGTACCTGCGACGCGGACCCGAGCGGTGATAGTGATACCACACTAAAATACCGCTGGAAGGCGCAGGCTTTGTCCCGCGGCTCACATGTATTGGAGTTCATTATGTGCTCACAAAAACATTCGGGTCGATTAGGTAATGAAATTTTGTATGGTATAACGGGATTGGTGTGTATCTTTTCGCGATTTCGTGATGCCCAATAGGTGTAGTCATTCAGTTTGATGGTCTATCCATACCACATCCCTAAAAATAAACCACCTTTCTAAAGCATGCTTTAGAAGAAAATAACAGGAATAAAATAAGGTATTTTCTTAAGGACGCATTTACAAAGGGGTTTTACTTTTTTGTATGGGAGCTGCCATACATACCACTTTCATTGTGGGCCGCGATTTAGAAAAAAAAAAACAAAATGGCGGCCAGGTTGATATGCCACAAGACATCGGTTCTATCCCCTTTGACGAAAATAAGCAGTTTTTTGGTACATTGTGCGCAGGCAGCGGAGATACATTATGTGTCCAGCCAGCTTGAACTCAGGCTGGCTGGACATTAAGTTTCATTGATTTCTCGTAATCCCTTACATGTGACGCCATAAATCAAACGTTAATATACTGTCACACATTGCGTCACCAAAAGTTAGTAAAGGAACCATATTCGAAAACGCTCCCGCTATTGAGATTTGGAAGTGCCAGCCAAAAGTTTTCTACGTAAATACCTACAAGCTGGCTGAACACAGATTTTTGCATTTTTCTACTAAACCACTGTACGTATCACAAAACTTTTAGCTCGATGTCTGTCAAAAATTTATGTGACGCCCGTTGATATGCAAAAAGTCGTCATAATCACTTCCATTACCGAGATTGAGAGTATTTGAGAGACCAGCGAAAAGTGGTTTTTCAAGCTGGCTGGACTCGTCTTCGATCGAATTATCTAAGATTTTGTAGCGTCACAAATTCTGAAATAAGGGTGTTTAGCCGTCACATAAAGTGCCCGATTGACCTAGTTAAAAACGAACTATTTTGAAGATTTGTCCAGCCAACCTAAGTCACATCTATTATTTGAAAAATCCAAGTGTAGTTTAGTTTTCATAGCGCTATCATCTACAGTTTTTATAGCAACTGCTTAGTCGTGAACGTACTTACACAAATCGTTTCTCTTTTTAATTATGATTAAAATTGAACGGAAAACCAGGTCAAAATATTAAAAATAAAAAGTACCTACTTATATTTTTTCAATTAGTGCACAATGTGAAACAAAGTACCTAACGTTTATGATTGATTTATCCTTATCCAATCGGTAATAGAGTCAACTTGTTATTTTAAATAGGTACCTACAATCATTAATTATTTTATTTAATTAAATTTATCAAAAGTAAAGTTCTGGAATGGCGACCGCGAACCGGAAGACGTTGCGTTGGAAGGCCTCCCACTAGGTGGACCGATGACCTGGTCAAGGTTGCAGGAACCCGCTGGATGAGAGACGCACGGGACCGGTCAATGTGGCGACGCCTGGGGGAGGCCTATGTCCAGCAGTGGACGTCTTTTGGCTGAAATGATGATGATGATGAATTAAATTTATCTGGACTCATACTCCATACATTACATAATAAATTAATAATAGGTATAAACCTGGATCATTCCCACTAGTTCTACTGCACAGTCCTACGATAGAACTAGCTACATAATCTATCTAGAGCAGTGGTGGCCCAGTGGTTGCGGCCCCAACTTACGAACAGTAAATCATGAGTTCGATCCCAGGCAGGCGCATTACTTTTTGTAATTTATTTCATCACCACTGCTCTCAAAACGGTGAAGGAAAACATCGTGAGGAAACCGGCATGTCTTAAAACCAAAAAATTCAAAGGCATCTGGGCACGCGTGGTGGATTATTATAGCCCATCCCTCTCCTAGAAAGGAGGCCTGTCCCTGCAGTGGGAACATTATAGGCTGATGATGACACAACCTATTATAGAGTGAAAGTTACGGTGGATAGATGTTTCTTACTCAATCACGCCGGAACTGCTGAACGTTTCTGGACGAAATTTAGCACATGAGCGCTAGATGGCGCGGTTCTTCCTGTTTGCTCCGACTTCCGGTATCTCGGTTCACTAGTGCAGAGCGACAGCGAAATAGACCGTAGTGTTAAGCACATTGAATGAATTAACACGGGATGGATGAAATGGCGGCAGGTCACGGGAAAAATCTGCGAGACCCGCAAACGTAAGGGAAAGATTATTAAAACAATGGTCAGACCTGCTGTCTTGTATGGATCAGAATGTTGGGCCATAAAAGGAATGAATGAAAGAAATTTGCATGTGGCTGAGAGAGATGTGTGGTGTTACGCGAATTAATAAAATAAGAAACGATTTTATTTTTTTTAATTTTCCCTACACTAGGAATTTCTCCTGTATCGTAGGTGCTTTTGCGGTTAACAAACATTTAAACTCACTTACACAAACATCCAGACCCGGAACAACTATCTATAGGCCATACAAATATTTGCTCCAGACGGGGATCGAACCCACGACACGCACGCAGCGCAGCAGTCCATTGCTCAGCCACTGCGCCAATCGTGTCGACTTTATTCTTTCGATCTATCATTAATACCATTTCTTTATTGTTTCAGCGTCAAGATTATTTGCACAGGAAGCTATCTGCCTTAGAAGAGTTTCCAAATATAAAATTAGCCCCAAGTAGATTTTCTACCATATGGGGTGGTGCATCTTTGCTCAAAATGTTACTTGCGGCTATGAAAGATTTTATGGCATTGGGCTGGAAATGGGATTTTGTTATAAATTTGAGTGAAAGTGATTTTCCCATAAAGTCATTAGAAGAATTAGAAAACTTCTTATCTGCGAATAAGGGTCTTAACTTTGTGAAATCACATGGACGAGAGGTACAGAGGTTCATCAAAAAGCAGGGCCTTGACAAAACATTTATAGAATGTGACACGCATATGTGGCGAGTCGGTGAAAGAAAGTTACCAAGAGGTATAGTAATAGACGGTGGAAGCGATTGGATTGCCTTGTCGCCAGACTTCGTTTCATATATAGTTGGAAAACAAGATGAGCTTTTAACTGGCTTGGATATAATATTTCAACATACTCTGTTACCAGCAGAGTCATTTTTCCATACAGCGTTAAGAAATTCTCAATTTTGTGATTCGTATGTTGATAATAATTTGCACGTTACAAATTGGAAGAGAAAATTGGGGTGCAAATGTCAATATAAACATGTGGTTGATTGGTGTGGGTGTTCTCCTAACGATTTCAGAACAGAAGACTGGCCTAGAATTCAGAATACTCAAGATCGACAGTTATTTTTTGCTCGCAAGTTTGAACCTGTAATAAACCAAGAAATAATAAACAGAGTAGAGAAATATATCGGATTCCAGGATCATTATTTGATGCCAAACTTAGAGGCATATTGGCAAAGTATATATAATATAGAAGATTTGACAGCTAGTTCAGATGACTTATTATTAACTCATGCCGGAAGTATTGTTCGACATAACGCTAGGATCCTATTCGAAGAAGGTTGTAAAATAGAACCTTTCGAAATTATTGAAATTAATTCTTATAATTATGCAGATATTTATAAGGGAAATTTAATATTACATAAAGCAATTGTACATGATCACATAGAAATATTAGTAGAGACTTGGTATAAACCTAAAAAACACATAGAATTAAATTTTGAGAATCATTATGTAGATAATGTTAAATTGTTTAAAGTAAGTTCTGATTATGATCAAAAAGAAATGACATTTAGGAATTTAGCAAATGTTTTAGGTCCTTTGTCTGAACCCGTTTTACTTTATGAGTTTTCCGCTCAAATAGATAAGAAAAGTGAAAATTTGACTTTAATTTGGTTGGATCCTACTGGAGCCATTGGTGATGTTAATGTTATACATGTAGATGAAAACAATCTTACAAACTTTATAAAACCCAACTTAAAAGCACCGCTTTTACCTGGAATTTGGAAAGTAGGCTTATTTGAACATAATACAATCATTGTAGCAACTAAGTTTCTAATATCACCACTAGAATATTTTTCTGGTAAGGACTTATCATATCAAGAATCTAGTATAATTCATAGTGGATCTCAAAATTCATACAAAAACTATTCAAATGTAAAACCAAAGAACTTTCTTCCTGGTTATGAAGAAAGTATATTATTACAAAAAATATCGCAGTCAAATATCCAGAGAATAAACCAAGATTTAAAAGAATGGATAGATGGACTGAATTTAGACTTTTTTAATGTATTAGGTTCATGCATCATGTTAAATAATGAAGTCAAAGATAAATTGAAATGTGGAAATTATAAATTTGAAAATTGTATTTTAACGCAGTGGAGTTCCTTATCACCAGATCCTAAAGGTACTATAGGAAAACTAAATAAGGTCACTGGGAGAATGGAAAGAGTATGACAAATAATGATTTCTTAGGTTGTTTTATTATTTTAAACATAGTTAAAATAATTAACAAATTTATTAGGTACCAATTTACCCAGGATTTTGATGCCTAAGAAGTACTTTAAGTACAAGTTCAGACACCACAGAAACTAGTCGAGCGGCAACCGTGCGGTTCACGCCGTGTAAGAACAGTACTTAAGTCACTTCTTGATAATGTAAGGGGATGCATACTGTATGGCACCCACTAATAAAGTGGCTCCAGTTTTAAATAATGCTATGTATTTTTGCCTACCTAAAGTATACCTCCATAAGCAAGTGTATAAAAAGGATCCTGCACTGTCATCACAGCATCACTGCATATGAGCGCTAAGGTTTCTTGTCTAAAGTAGCAGAAAGAGGCACAAACATTAACCAATTTAAAATATATTGAATAATAATTTTAGCCCTGCACTTAAACCAGTCTGGGTTTAAGTCACAGTATAAATATGGGTTATGTGCCCTGTTTAGTTGTTATAGGTATTGTAAGTTTCATTCTTATAGAATTGTTATGTGCGTATGTGATGAATGAATTTTATTTATTTTTGGATCATTATAATAAAAATGTATTTATTGTTAGCTGTACCAATCGTAGGTGCTGTATCTGGTTTGATCCCTGCTGAAATGCCAATTACCAAAATGTATGGAGCAATGGCTATTTTAATTAGCCACCAATGGAACTTTACGTCAGTACGAATTTGTTTTTACATAAAACAGCAGCTTGTTTTATTACTCTAACTGATAAGTGTTGCTGATAAGGGTTTATTACTTCAAAAGAATATTATTATGTACCTACTTACTTATAGGTCATTTTATGATTTTAATTTAAAAAATAATTAATACAGATATAAAAAGAAATACCATTACCTGACTTAACCCAGTCTGGAATTCTGGATTGAGTTTTGAGCTTTACCATCATAGAATACAACATTTTGTTTGTTATGTATTTTGCACCTATGTTATTTTCTTGGACCTGCACTCACTAATTTTGCCTCGTTGGTCTAGTGGTCGTAAGCATGACTTCTGAGAACGAGGTTCTTGGATCGATTCCAAAGTCGGGCTAAGTAATATTGGGTTTTTCCTTCAAGAATTTCTCAGTAGCAGCCATAGTCTGTATTTATGCCTGGTTGATAGCAAAAGGCTCGCCCCCTATACTTGGACATAAACATACGTGGCAAAATGCGGGTGTACGCATCTTCCTAATTTTCAGGGATTACTGGCGTGATGTTGTGTGTTGTTATGTATAAAGTTTCAGTAGTGGCTACCCGCTACCGAAAAATAAAGTCCATAAACCATGGCTCCATCAATTTTGTTTAATTGGTGTTTAAGCCTCACCATTCAATCAAATCAAACAGCAATAGAAGTATGAGTACCTAACTTAGTTAAGTTTTACAGAAAAGTACTTATAATCATTATCATGTATGATGTAAAAGTTGGAATCGGCTGGAATCATTTCTCTGTTTATATTTGTAACATTTTTGAATGTTTTTGTATATTTAATTATTTAAATAAAAAATCTAGGGGTTCATGTAGGTACACCCACGCAAACTAAATGTTGAGAAACTGAGACATTTCACTGCCCTGCAAGGGTGGCCCGTGGAACTGTAACGCTTTAGAACATTTTGTTTCATACAAACTATTGATTCATACAGGTTTTATGCGTGGGTGCTATTTTGCAAATAAAATTAAATTGTGAAAGTTTGGCAGGCCCAATAATTCAATTCACTGAAGGCACCTTCTTCAGACTTTGATATTTCTAGCCACGCATAAAACCTGTGTTGATCAATAGCTGGCATCTATACAGACGAGTAGATAATGTATGAGACAAAAAATCTAATTCGTCACATTTCCGAAATTCGCCGCAACCTTCCACCGAACCTGCTGCCGTTTACTGAACCTAAGAAATTAATACATTTTGTTAAAAAGACTATTTAAAAAAATAAATAGTTTATTATTGAAGGTATTTATATAACTTGAAGAGATAATTAATTAAAATGACTGTTGTGACATGGTTGCGACCTTTTTTATATCTGTGGGTTTTTATTCTTTTACACGTTACCTAAGTTTATTTATTTTAAATGCATTTTCATTTATCTAAAGGCGTACCAACAGTAGATACCTACTCACATACAATTTATAATCTATATAAATAAGAAGAAAAGTTCTGACTGACTGACTCATCAACGCCCAGCAGAAACCCGTGGACCTAGAATGCCGATTTCTTGCACAGAGGTTCTCTTTATTAGTAGGCTAGCAATAAGGAAGGATTTTTGAAAATTAAACCCCTAAATGAATTAAATAGGGGATGAAAGTTTGTGTGAAAAATCGTCATCTTTGGTTTAGCCGACATCCACGCGGGCAAAAGTTAGTTATCAATAAAAGTAAGAAGGTACCTATAAACATTCCCGCCGTTTGTTGAAAAATGCGATTCCATGGCAGGGTCTAAATTGGCTCGCTGTTTGGACTCCGCCATCCCATTCGAACCTAACCTACGAGTCGGTGTCCCCGAAATCCCGAGCATGCATCGATCAAAATACAGAGTCGATGTGACATGGACGCACAACAACGGTTAGGTACCACTTATATAGTAGGTACCTATATAATTCAGATCCCTACCAAAATATTCCACTTTGCTCCACTGGTGGGCAAATGCAGTGGAATTTGTGACTAGTCTGAGTAGGTATAGAAGAAGGTATGAGGTTCGATTCCCAGGGTCGGATAAAGTGTTTTCCATAAGAAATTGCTAAGTGGTACCTACGGAGGCTGGATTTGTGCCCGGTTTATGGCAATAAGCTCGCCCCTTGTATGGGACATAACTGGCGCGAATGTGGGTGTGTTATGAGATAAGTACTTACACCTCTGTCTAACCCTTCGATGATTACGAGCGTGCTGTTATGTTCTAATTACGTATTTCACTAGATTAAGGTCTAGGTACAGGGCGTCCCACGGCTATGCCAAATGGAGGGACAAAACGACAAAAAAAATACCCTGTAGCTTTATCATACCAATCGAAAGGCTTCAATAAAAGGATTATTTTGTGCTAAATAACATAGTGTCAGAAATAAAAAGAAGACCATGAATTTTAACATTTGAAAGATTTGAAGTAAAATTTTGTTCAAAAATTAAATGCTGACATTGCCGTTTACGGACATACAACTGACATTATCATACTTAATCATTTTTATGGGGTTAAGTAAAAAAAATAGTATCTATGAACCAGTATGAACATGTCCACGTGCTACAAACAGAACATAGACGTACAACATACGAACATATATTATTCTAAACTAGCTGTTGCCAGCGGTTTCACCCGCTACAACTCGAAAATTATCCCACGGGAAGATAAATCGGGATAAAAACTATCCTATGCGTTAACCCAGGATGTCAGCTAACTCCATACCAAATTTTATTAAAATCGCTTCAGCCGTTTAGGATCCGGGCTCTCCAAGACGACCCGTCCTCCTCAGCTAGCCGACAGACCACGGCGACCACGCTTGTTCACACCTCTTCCCGTTCCACCCATAGTCCAAACACAAGGCCTTGATGCTCCGTAGTAGCAGTCCCGTTACAAGGCAAAACCGTACCTTTAACTAGTATATAATACTGGGCTGACCGCGAAAATGACCTCCACGTCACCGCGCGCGCCCTCAGCCCGGTTCCGTATAATTACGACTCAAAAACGATTATTTCCGAAATTATTGACATTATCAAAAAATGATTTTAGTAAACCCGTATTCATTTTTAAATACCTTTCCAACAATATATCACACGTTAGGGTTCAAATTAAAAAAAAAACACTTCCCACTTTACATATAGGGGGGCTACCCTAATAAAACATTTTTTTCCAATTTTTATTTTACCGCTTTGTCGGCGTGATTGATACACATATTGGTACCAAATTTCAGCTTTCTAGTGCTAACGGTCACAGAGATTAAGCGAGGACGGACAGACAGACATGGCGAAACTATAAGGGTTCCTAACGTCCTAGTTGACTACGGTACTACGGAACCCTAAAAAGCGACAGGGAGTGAAATTATAATAATCAAAAGAGTGCGACTTTGTATTCAACAGTAGGTATGGGATTAATTTTGTATAAAAAATGTTAAAATTCATGGTCTTTCTTTTAGTTCTGATAGGTACTATGTTTATTTAGCACAAAAGAATCCTTATGATGAAGCCTTTCGATCGGTACGATAAAGCTACAGGGTAATTTTTTTTCTCGTGTAGCGGGTTCGATTCTCGGTTCAACCATGTAATAATTTAAAAATCTATGAATGCAGTTCAAATTGTTTTTTTTTTATTAAAATAATGTCTTCTTTCAGTAAAATGTTCCATTTAAGATATTCAAGGTACTTTCCCTCCATGTGTGGCATAGCCGTGGGACGCCCTGTATATCATGGCTATAACTAAATTACTGCAAAATTATTATAGGGGGTGGAAGGAAAACCGACGCTAAAACTGTTACCAAGTATTCGTAGCATAAAAATTTTTAGAACTGTTTTTGTTTTAAACTGATTAAAATTTCTCTAGGGGCGCTCAGAAAGATGTACTGAATACGTGGTAGGTATGTACGTTTTCACGTCGAAATCCATTGTAATGGTTGTTGATGGGTTACAGCAATCAGATTCAGATGTGAGCTAACTGCGAAGTCAAGTTCCATGAGTCCCTTATATCCAAACCAACGGATCGATCTGCGATCGGTCGATTAAGTACCTAGCCTTAACTAGGTACCTACTTCTGTAAATGATATCAAAATAAAATAAAAAATAACTTTTCAAAATTGAAATTTATTCTTAATTATTTTTCCTTCTTTGGAATTGGTCGCAAACTTCAGGCTGTCACGATTAATTCATAATTATATTTCGACTAATTTGAACTAAGTATATATTGTATTAGGTACAGTTTTTCATTGTTAACATTGTTAGATGCTTCGACAGAAAAATATTTGTTACGGGCACGTTCCAACTATGCAGTTACCTATACAAAGATCCGTGGAAATACAACTTTTAAGCAATACATAAAAATAATTTAAATTTTCATTTGAATTATTTGCTGAGTCGCTACTTTGATCAATCCACTAAAGTCTTCGTGCAAATGAGATCTCCAAAATTTACACCTGCCCCAGACTATAGCAGGATAATTGGGTGATGAGATTCCTTGAAATATTCTTGCTATACTTCTCCCAGAAAAATTACAATCTTTGTATATGCATATAATAGATCGAACATCTGATATGACTCTCTCCACATCCACTGGTCTTTCTTCCAGAGTCATATGAGCTGGTAAATTTTCTCTATCAAAATAGTTTCTTATTGTACTTTTTAACTCATTGGAAATTTTAAACAGAGTGTCGTCAGTTAACTGTATATTTTCCAACGAATAATTTCCTATTTTGTGGAAAGCTATATTACATTCTTCTAACTGGTATAACCGCGCTTTCTCTTGAGAAACCACAGAATTATGTAAATCGTCCAAAATACTGTCAAGTTCTGTTGGACTTAGGTCTCCTCTAGCTCTGACTCTAAAACCAAGAGTATTAAACTCGACTTTTAAATGTGACCTTTGTGAGGTTCCTAATTCAGTGTTCCATTCTAAATTTTTTAATTGGTACTTGGTTATACCACTTTCCCAGCCAATAGCTGCTGCTACTTCAATGACATTGAATTCCAGGACACTGCTAGTCATTATCCCAGGATCTCTTTTATTCTCCAGTAAAAGTGCCATTGCCAGAGGCCGACAAGTCTTTGCTGCTTCATGTATTTTTTTCAGACCTCCATAAGAAGAAATTTTACAGTTTATGTAAGCATTATTGAGAAATTTAATGTACTGCTTAGGATGAAGTTCAACATAACATAATAAAGTAGCAATATTTTCAGAAGGCAAATCTAGTTCTTCTACTGTTGCGTCTGTAGGGATTCCTACTTCATGACCCTTACAAGAAATATGTGATGGAACTTTGTCACCTTTTGTACATTCACAAGGAATAAATAATTTCGAAAGTAATTTTCTTATTGTAGGTCTATCAATTGAGTTTGCATGTATATGTTTTAAAAGTTCATTTTTGTCACTATTTCCGTTACTTAAAATTATGTGGCAGTATGCAAGTTCGCCATCCCTACCGGCTCTTCCAACTTCTTGAACATAAGATTCGAAACTGCTCGGCATGTTGTAATGTATAATGCACCTTATATCTGATTTGTTTATGCCCATACCAAAAGCAACTGTTGCAACTATTATTCTAAGTGTGCCATCCATGAAATGTTTTTGTATTTTTTTCCTCTGTGCAGCAGACATGCCAGCATGATAAGCTTCTGCAATGTAAGACATTCTTTTTCTTTTGTTGTTTTTGCTTTCCATATTGACTTTACCAGTTTCCTGTAGACAAGATCTTAACACAGCTGCAACCCTTTCACACTCATCTCTCCTTATGCAATATACTATTATTGCATTAAATTGTACTATTTGCTCTGACAACAAGTATGACACTAGTGCTTTGTCTTTATCTTTTTCAATAGATACTGATAGGCAAAGGTTATCAGGCAGGGCTGGATTCCTAATAACTCCATTCGTTCCATCTGGGATATTGATATGGCTGATTATACTTTTTATAGTTGTCTGACTTGCAGTAGCTGTTAATCCCAGTATACAATTTACTTTCAGTTTTTCTCTTAGAACCCGGCAAATCATAAGATAACTTGGCCTAAAATTGTGACTCCATTGCGATACACAATGTGCCTCATCTATACATGCAAAAGCGATAGGAGGAAGAGACTTAAATAGACCTGATAATCCATTTGATGAATCACCGGCTATTAAGGCTTCAGGAGATATGAGAAGGATATTTAACAAACCATCCTTTAAACACTGCAAGATTTTAGCTCTCTGTGTCTGAGATTGATTTGTATGGTAACAACCAGCTTTGATGAATTCTGGTACATTCAACACTTGATCCTCCATAAGAGAAACCAATGGAGAAATCACCAATGTAATACATCTATAATGTTGACTATAGAGATAAGCAGGGAGTTGATAGCAAAGTGATTTTCCACCTCCAGTAGACAAAATTAGTAAAGTAGACTTTCCACACATAATTCGCTTTATAGCATTTTCTTGTCCAGGGCGAAATGATTGATGGCCAAATTTTTCAAGAGCCTGCTTTAAATCAACTAACATATTTTCTTCATAATTGTTGTACAGAGGTTTGATGCCACTGCCATCATCATCTGTAGTTTCAGCTAACATTTTTATAAAAGAATCAGGAATTTGACTAGGTTCAAACATAGATTCATGTAATTGTTCAGTTATTGATTGATTACTGCTAGATGGTTCGGATGCATACTTTTGCATTTCTTCTAAAGTAGGAATATCATTTTCATTATAACTATCTAGTGGTAAAAGTGTTTCTCCTTTATGGGCTCTACAGTACCTAGCCATGTGCCCAGTTTCTCCACACTTAAAACATGCAATTCTACCAGACTCAGGAAATTCCATACCACCATGAAGACTCTGACTCTTCTTAGTTTTCCATAGTTGCTTTTTGTATTTGCTAAAGTTGATGTTCTTCTTTCCTCGTACAAACACTTTTTTTTCAATATTTATTTTGACAAAGTTCTCATTTAAAGTTCCAGATTTGATTTTATTGTCTAAACTATTATTCTCTTTAGAGTCTTCAAGCTTGTCACACTTATCAATAGACTTAACTTTCTTGAGCACATTGGATATTTGCAAGTGACGAGGCTGTATATCTTTTTCTAAACCATAAGGTATATATTCTTGAATATCCAAAGGTTGTTCTACACTTAAATCACTATTTTTGTTGTTTTGATAAGGATTTTTAGTGTCAGTTAGTCCCAGTTGTGTAATATTTGGTTGACAAGGATAGTCTTGCAATATATCTTTTTTATTTCCATGATTGTGTTGGACCTTAATATCTTCTTTAATATAATTTTCTATTTTCCTCTTCTTCAGAGCAGGTTTCAACTTGCTTTTGACAATATCATCATCTTCAGACTCACTGTTTTCTACATAATCACATTGTTTTTCTTTAATATCCGAAACTTTTATGTTTCCTAATCCAAATTTTTCAGGTTGATTTGAATGTCCTATGCCTGCTGCTTCAACACCAGTAGCTCTATCAAGCCATGCATTATTTAATTGTCTTATCAATGGTTTAACTGCAAAGTCTGATTTTATGGATGCATAACTAGTCATTGCAATAGTTTTACTGACATTATGCCCTTCAGAAATTTTAAATGCACTATGTAACTCAGGATTAATTTGCAATTCTTTAACCTCATCTTCAATATCAGTATTATTGAGCATAGGTTCTTGGCTTTTAAATGTTACAAGTTCAGTACTATAGGATTTGTTTTCACTTGTAGGCTGAGTTCTAGGTAGTGAAAGCTTTCTAGGGTTTCTTAGAGAAAATTTTCGGTTTTGAAACAGTTTCTTGGATAGATTTTCAGTGAATGGATTAAATGTTTTACTATTCTGTTGGAGATCTGAATTTGATAGTAACTTTTCTAAGTCTTGACCACTTGGTAGAGCAGGAATATCTAGTTGCGGACTTGTAGATTTGGTGATGCTGGTGACCTGTTCCAATTGATGTGCAGGTTCTGGTGACATGATTGGTTCATCGTCAATATAATCACAAATCGATAGTGAGTTCTCAAGAGCGTTACTCTTAAGTTGAAAGTATTTCTTGTAGGCATATTTAATTTTCACCGGCGCTTCCTTTATATCGAATTTTGTAGGTGTTCGACTATATTTTAACTTGAATTCCTTTTCCCAACCTTTAACTATGAGCTTACATTTCAAATAAGCTTTGTCTTTCTTTATTGTTTCAATAATATCCATTACACAATCGGTTACTGCAACTGGTTTCTGTTAGTCAGTAATAGTATTTATTTATTTCGTCACTTCAACCAGATTTCAGTACTTTCAATTTTAGTGTGCCGGTAAACTTTCGTGAAACTTTCCAGTAACCATTCTAGTTTTTCAAGTTTTCAACAAATCGCATTCAATTTCAGTAACTTTTTGAGTGACAGTGACAGTTGTAGGGTCTAGGGATACCAACCAGTTTAGGGCTAAAAAGATAGTGATGTGAAATAAAAACTTTTCTGAAGTCGGTGGCAACTTCAAAAGCTGATTTTTCTTCTTAAGTTAATTTTTCACTTTTTTGTGTTTTATTTTTGTCGAAGTCGGTTTTATTTTTTGTAAAAAAGTTTTTATTTTTCACTTTTTAGTGGTTCACATGTGCTTACCCCTTCACAACGTACCGGCGTGATGTTATGTTATGAACTGGTGTAAACAATAGACAGACATGAGATTTCAGCAATCCCAGTCCATTTGCTATCATTTATTGAGGAGTTCCGTTGCCTATCTCCGAAGTTCTTCATCAGATCTTCACCAAATAGTTTTTATAACCTTTGTAGTGAGTACAGGCGTGATATTATGTTGTATGATCGCGTAAACAATGCTTGGATATGCTATAGCAACAATCGCGGTTAATCTGCTGTTATGTATTGAAGAGTTCCCCCGATTTCTACAAGATCCCATCATCAGATATTGAAATGGTGACAATGGGACCACACGGGAAGCACCAGCTTTCAAATAAAAAAAGAATCATGAAAATCGGTTCACCCAGTCGCAAGTTATGAGGTAACAAACATTAAAAAAAAAAAATACAGTCGAATTGATAACCTCCTCCTTTTTTTGAAGTCGGTTAAAAAGGGGTTAATTTTGTAATAAAATATTGATTGAGTTTCATCAATTAAAAATAATATTAAATCGAAAAATGTACCTGGGTCAATCAATGTTCAATCTAAAAATCGACTAAGGACTAGTAACAAAACCTAGGTTGTTAAAAACCTAGGTTTTGTTTCCAGTCCTTAGTAGATTTTGATTTTGAGGTTTCGTCAGCCTAGCTCATATTTTGCTTACAGCTTAGCACAATGATTACTATGCTGATCCATTTTAAAAAAGAGATGCCCTATTTTTTTGCTTTAAATCCATCCCATGGGTCGTAAGATAACGAATAGATAAAATACCTTCACGGTCGTAAAGTAACCTCGTGAATCGATTCACGATTTTAAGTTTATTGTATTGAATCGATTTTAATGGATGTCGGAAGAGCGTATCGTAACATTATAAAAAGATGAAAGCGCAGCAATTATTCATATAAATAAAGTAGTTATTCAAGGGTTTATGCATAATGCTTCAGACTGGAAGGCATCAGAAATGCATGAGCAAGCGAAGCAAGCTCGAAAATTTTAGCCCTCTGCCTCGCAGTACGTCTGGTCTCCCGATGGAAGAAGGGAGATGGTGGAATCAGCACGTGGAGCTTCTACGCACACTCTCCGAAGTACAGCCTGTAGAAGACAGACAGACATGCAACTTTACAGTGGTGGGCCAGGCTATGTAGCTTGGCAACCAGCTTATCTTCACCAATTAACCTCCTTGCTCTACGCTCTACAGAGCGTAGCCTAAAAAGCTTTGGAATGGAAACCCCAAGGGAAAAAAAGCGTGGCCATCCTCGTCAAACCTGGCGCCGCAACGGGTTGGCAGAAGCGGCAAATATTGGAATGACGCGACGGAGGACATCTATCGACGCCCTCTGCCCCATCTAGGGGACATAGGACATTTAGTCAGTCAAATAAAAGTCAAAATTTTGCTTGAAGTACAAAGTATAAATAAAACCGGAAGAGTACGAGTGGGGTGAGAAGGGGGTCAGGTAATGCTGGGCAGTGCCTGTATATCTCTGTTACCGGAAATGTATCAACATCAACAGCCTATTAATGTTCCCACTGCTAGGACACAGGCCTCCTCACTTTGAGAGGGAATGGGCTATAATCTACCACGCGGGCCCAGTGCAGATTGGTAGATGTCACATGTCACATGTCTTCGAATTTTTTGATTCTAAGACATGCCGGTTTCCTCACGATGTTTTCCTTTACCGTTTTGAGAGTAGCGTTGATGAAATAAATTACACAAAGTAATGTGCCTGCCTGAGTTCGAACCCACGACCTTCTGTTCGTAAGTCGGGGCCGCCACCACTGGGCCACCGCTGCTCAAAAAATGTCAAGAAATGCGAGGAAATGTACGAAACCTAGGAATGCTACACAATTCCTAGGAAATATATACCCTTCCGGCTTTTATAGGCTCTCGTTAACATAATTAGCTGTAACAATCACAATATCGTAAAATACAAAATTTCATAGGGCTTTATAAAAGGTCCCATTAAAATAGGTGGACAAAATTTCAGGAATCATTCAGACCACCAAAATAAGGACGATGGTAAAAAAAAAAAAAAAGAAAAACGCATTTAAGTACCTACTCATACAGGATGCGTTTTTTTTTTTTTTTTTTTCTTTATTTAAAGGGCTTTATCGCTGAGCGATAACGTCACCCTGTAAAATTAACAGTAACACTGTATCTAACAAAAATTATTTTAAAACAAAAGCTGCTAACTTATATAAAATCCGAGCTTGTTCCGATAAAGGGCAAGCCAGGATTGCGTTACATACTCCCACATCATACAATTTGGTAATTCCAAGTAGTTCTAGAGTGCCGGCAATTTATTATTTTAACACCTTCAGTGCCGGGAGCCCTCCTGGAGGGCTCACTCAAATCGTATCACCGATGCCGGGAGCCCTCCTGGAGGGCTCATTTTAAATGTAGGTTTTTCTTTGCGAAAACAGCATGAAACAATGTAAAAATAAAAAAAGTTGTCATATTTTAACAAGATTTATAAGAATACGCCGTGGTTTTAAATTCCAAGCACTTTTATTTTTAATTAATTTTCTACCTCTTCCTAGACGCCGAGAGCCTACGTGGTAGGTTCTATTTCAGAGGTGGGAAACCATTGGTACGATTTTCAATATTTTCTAAAAATAGTTTAGAATTTTTCCAATGTTTCAAGAAAAGACCAGTATATATTTCACGTTTTTTTTTTTAAAAAAACCAAAAAAAAAAAACGGAAAAATTTTCATGTTTTAAATACATTCTTAGTCAATTTAACGTACGATATTCTATGCTTTTACTCTTTCCATCATCATCCACCTAGCCTTTTTCCAACTATGTTGGGCTCGGCTTCCAGTCTTACCGGATGCAGTTCAGATGTAGTACGTTACATGAAGCGACTACCTATCTGACCTTCACAACCCAGTTAGACGACAACTGGGTGATACGATCAACCTGTCAAGTCTGACAACTGGGCAGCAACAAGTCTTATCATGCATAAGACTAGTAAGACTGGTTTGCAACCAGTCTTACCGAAGGTAAGACTAGTAAGACTAGACTGCTACCAGTTTTTATCAAAGGTAAGACTAGTAAGACTAGTATCACGCCTGTAATCCCCGAAGGGTTGCGCAGAGGTGTACCTAATAGTAGGTACACCCACATTTCGCCAATTATGTTTAAGTCCCACATAATAGGGGGCGACCCTATTGCCATCAATCAAGCACAAATCCAGACTCCGTGGCTGCTACTAGAAATTCCTGATGGAAAAACCCAATAACACTTTGCCCGACCCGGGAATCGAACCCACGATTTCATGATCACCAGTCGCGGTTGTGCCAGCTGGAGGGTCCACTTGCAATATGTGGGTGGAGTCGAATGTGTTAAATAAAAAAAACACTTCATACACATTCGACTCCACCCCCATTTCATAGAACTCATGTGCCATCCCGCCATACATATTGCAAGTGGGCCCTCCAGGGGGGTCACTGGCATTATGTTTGGGAAAATGTGAGCCCTCCAAAAAAATAAGTGGTGCTCAACCTATTGTGGTTTTTTTTTAATCTTGTAGAATCTTTCGTTGGTCTAGTGTTCACAACCACGACTGGTGATCATGAGATCGTGGGTTCGATTCCCGGGTCGGGCAAAGTGTTATTGGGTTTTTCCATCAGGAATTTCTAGTAGCAGCCACGGAGTCTGGATTTGTGCTTGATTGATGGCAATAGGATCGCCCCCTATTATGTGGGACTTAAACATAATTGGCGAAATGTGGGTGTACCTACTATTAGGTACACCTCTGCGCAACCCTTCGGGGATTACAGGCGTGATCCCCGTCATATTATAATCAGTTAAATTAAATTATCTAGCGATACTCCACACATATGTGATGGGTATCGATATCTGCCTATCTGACCTCCACAACCCAGTTAGTACTGGGTAATGCGATCACCTGTCAAGTCCTGACCACCAGTCTTACCAAAAGTAAGACTAACGTACTAGTTGCAGACCATAACCTACTAGTCTTACCTTTGGTAAGACTGGTTGTAGTGCTTTCTTACTAGTCTTACCAAGGTAAGACTGGTTGCTGACGAGTCTTACTAGTCTTACCTTTGATGAAACTGGTAGCAGACTAGTCTTACTTTTGGTAAGACTGGTTGCAGATCAGTCTTACTAGTCTTATCTTTGGTATAACTGGTAGCAGACTAGTCTTACTAGTCTTACCTTTGATAAAACTGGTAGCAGTCTAGTCTTACTAGTCTTACCTTCGGTAAGACTGGTTGCAAACCAGTCTTACCAGTCTTATGCTTGGTAAGACTTGTTGCTGCCCAGTTGTCAGACTTGACAGGTTGATCGTATCACCCAGTTGTCGTCTAACTGGGTTGTGAAGGTCAGATAGGTAGTCGCTTCATGTAACGTACTACACCTGAACTGCATCCGGTAAGACTGGAAGCCGAGCCCAACATAGTTGGAAAAAGGCTAGGTGGATGATGATGGAAAGAGTAAAAGCATATAATATCCTACGTTAAATTGACTAAGAATGTATATAGAACATGAAAATTTCTCCGTTTTTTTTTTTTCGGTTTTATTGAAAAATGTACTGGTCTTTTCTTGAAACATTGGAAAAATTCTATAAATAACTATTTTTAGAAAATATTGAAAATCGTACCAATGGTTTTCCACCTCTGAAATAGAACCTACCACGTAGGCTTTTGGCGTCTAGGAAGAGGTAGAAAATTAATTAAAAATAAAAGTGCTTGGAATTTAAAACCATGGTGTATTCTTATAAATCTTGTTAAAATATACAACTTTTTTTATTTTTACATTATTTCATGCTGTTTTCGCAAAGAAAAACCTACATTTAAAATGAGCCCTCCAGGAGGGCTCTCGGCATCGGTGATACGATTTGAGTGAGCCCTCCAGGAGGGCTCCCGGCACTGAAGGTGTCCGAGTAACCTAACCTGTCCGAGTCGGGGTGCCCCAAGTCCCGAGCTCACTTCGCTCGCTCTTGCATCCAAATTTTCCTAGTAGCGGGTTCGTATAGTATGTCGGGGTCTCAGTACATACTCAGAGGAAGGAGGAGGGCTAACCTCCCCATATATACTTACAACCAGCAAGAGTAATACATTTCCGATTGCTATTTAGGAAATGTATAGATTTCCTAGGAAAAGTGCATATTACAAAATATATCATATATTTACTATCTATTATGAATTGTACACATTTCCTAGGAATTGCATACAATGACGAATGACACACTTTTCCGTTAACATCTCTTACAACTATAAAGCGCAAAACACACAGGGGACGTGTGCGGGTCGGGCGCGGGGCGAGCGCGTGTCTATTCTGTATAATTATATGGACAACAACAAATGAAACGCGTGCGCGGGTCGGGAGTTTATACAGGAATTATACAGTATAGACCCGCGCTCGCCCCGCGCCCGAGCCGCACACGTCCCCTGTGTGTTTTGCGCTTTAGAGTCCATCCAAACATGCCTGTTTAATTTTTTTCTCACCGAGATAAGCGAGGTGAACTTTTAGTGGTATACAACTTAATACACTCTCCTGTGAATATGTCCTATAGAATCAAAATTAAAACATTTATTTCAAGTAGGCCAGTTACAGGCACTTTTGAACAGTCGAAACTTTTGAATAGTCGAATAATGAATGAGATTAAATGAAACCCCTGTTGATGCCCTAATATTCGAGGTTAATTACGGATTGTAGGAAACGATCGGCGATCGAAGCCGAGATGGTCGCTTCACATTTCCTCAATATTAATTTTTTAATTTTTCTTTACATGATGTATTGTTCTGATGTAAATGTTTGGCGTATCGAACATGAATCGCTAGTATTTTAGGGTCAATTTAATAAAACAATATTTCAACATTGGCAAGTACCTAGGTATTATAGTTATATAAAACTACAAAGCCACTGACTGACTGACTGATTGACATGTCGTTTCTCGGAATGGGTGAGAGATGGGTTAGGGGTATGTTTTGCAAAAATGTGCTATCTGACCAATCGAGTAGAGGAAAATTATAGGGAAAGTTCAAATCCAAGATGGCGGGCGAGTCCATTTCCGGTTTCGGTGGGGGAAAGACTTGGATGGATTTCGACTCAGAGGTCCTATACAAAATCTAAAACTATTTAAAAAAAAAAGTAAAAAAAAAAAAAAAACAAGATGGCGGCCGCACCAGGACGTTTTGAAATTGTCGACTTTTTTCACTCGACTTTGACAAATTGTTTTCTTTTACCAAATTCTAAAACCGCAAACGAAAAGTCTGCCAATTTGTTGGTAATTTCAATGGCAATTGGGAAAAATTATGACATTGTGAAAATCCAAGATGGAGGACGCTGCGGCGGCCATTTTGTAAAAAGTTGGATTTTTCGATTTTTTTCAAATCCATTTTTCGGGTACTTGGCAACATCGAACGGGTTCGAATTGTACTGAGCGGTTGTGTGTTTTGTTGACGAGTGTTGCCTGGTGTAAAAAAAAACCCTATTTTTAGGGTATTTTCCCAGATTTTCCCCGAAAACATGAAAAGTAGAAATAATGACATTTTAAATAGAGACTTTGACTAGCCGGCAACATTGGGGTCCCCCAAATGACATTTGACCATTTTGGTTCGTTTTAATTGGCAACCCCAAAAAATATTGAACTTTTTAATTTTTGTGACTTTTTGACTTTGGCGAATTAGTTTGTTCTACCAAACTCGAAAGTTGGCAACACCAAGTACACCAATCGGTGGCCTATATTCTTGACATTTCAGGAAAATTATGACTTTTCAGAAAAACAAGATGGCGGATTCCATGGCGGCCATCTTGTAAAAAGGCCGAAAAATCCCAATTTTCGACACGATAATTGGGACAGCTGGCATCCCCCGACCGGATTGTGTTGTATGGACCGGTTATGTAATTCGTCAAGGAGTGTGGCCTGGTGTAAAAATTTTTCCCATTATTAGGGAAATTTCCCAGATTTTCCCCGAAAACATGAAAAGTAGAAATAACGACATTTTGAACGGAAATTTTACATAAACACCAAGAATAGGGTCCCCCAAATGACATTTGACCATTTTCATCACTTTCTGCTGGCAACCCCGAGAGCCATTGGCGTTTGAATTTTTTGGTCAGACCCGACTTTGGCGAATTAGTTTGTTCTACCAAACTCAAAAGTTGGCAACACCAAGTACACCGGTTAGTGGTCTATATCCCTGAAATTTCAGGAAAATTATGACTTTTTATAAAAAAAAGATGGCGGACAGTGTGGCGGCCATCTTGTAAAAATGATGAAAAATCCCAATTTTCGACACGTTTTATGGGACAGCCGGCATCCCCCGACCGGATTGTGTTGTATGAAACGATTGTGTACTTTGTTGTGGAGTGTTACCTTACGCAAAAAATTTCCCCATTTTTAGGGAAATTTCCCAGATTTTCCCCAAAAACATGAATAGTGGAAATAACGACATTTTGAATGGATTTTTTTTACAGGAACACTAAGAATGGGGTGCCTCAAATTACATTTGACCATTTTCATTCTTTTCAGCTGGCAGCCCCGAGAGTCATTGGGGCTTGAATTTTCGGATCAGAACCGACTTTGGCGAATTCTTTTGTTCTACCAAACTTAAAACTTGGCAACACCAAGTACACCAGTCGGTAGCTTGTATCCTCGGTATTTCAGAAAAATTAAGACTTTTAGAAAAACAAGATGGCGGACAGTGTGGTGGCCATCTTGGAAAAACGATAAAAAGTCCCAAGTTTCCCAAAAATTTACCGTAAGAGGTCATTCAAACGAATAATCCGACTGAGGTATAGGTACATAAACAGGTACTTTTAATAGGAACCTACTAATACAGATAGGACTGTTATCTTTACCTGACCTATTTATATGAGAAACTGGGTTAAGTATTATAATTATTGACAAATCTACTTTTAGAATAGAGCATCGTGAAAACTTGGGATAACAACTAACGTAAGCAGGGACTGAATTACCCAAAAATTACGGTACCTTTAAATTTCGGTATGACGTCATACCGTTAAATAAGGGTTACCGAAATATTTCGATACCGTTTTTTTTTCCGGTAGTGGAATTTTGCCGCTGGAAATGCATACCGGTATATTTCGGTAGAAGTACCATAACCGTTTTAAATGTATCGGTAGCGGTACCTAAACCTTAATAAATAGGGGTTTTCTTTGACGCACCGCCTCGCCAATCTGTCTGTCGTTCACTTGCCAATTGTTACACATTATTATATTATAAACTACATACGCAAGTTCTAACGTCTTCCATCGCACACACGCGCGCCGCGGCATGCATTTCGGTACCGAAATCGTATAAGGGTTAAATAACGGTTTAGCCCAACCTTTATTTATAAAGGTACCGGTATAGCTCAACCTTTATTTTAAACCGGTACCGGTATATTTTTGAGGTATCTTAACCTTTAACCGTAACCGCTTTCAGTCCCTGAACGTAAGTAAGTATAAGGGCATCACAATTAATACTTAATAATTATAGATAATTATGTAACCTAACTTATAAAGACTTGGACAACAAAGATATACCTACGTACCTATCTACTTATTTGGTTCTGCCTACCTTTACTTGTAGATTTATCTACTAAAACTGACGGAACAAGCAAATTATGGTCGATATTGGTATTAAATGGTAACTCTTTGCTTCGCAGTTGAGGCACGTACCTATAGAATGTGTCCTACGATGCACTGCTCTGCGTTCATCAACTTGAGGCTTATAGATGCTAAGCCTTACGTGCCAGAAGTAACCACCGGCACCCACACCCTTCAAACCGAAACAGAATATTGCTTGACGATAGAAATAAGCATGGTGAATACTTCCGCAGGCGAGCTCTCGCAAACAGCTTTAATACCTATCTACCTACTAAAAAACAATGATCGCTCAATAAAATATGTAGGTAGGTACACAATTACAAGAGAAAGCTCAGCCGGAGAGTACCAATAGTTGAAGCACAATAAGCACAGAGCATCTATGTTTAAAGACGAGTCATAAACCAATGCGTCTCCTATCTGTAATGTTTTATCTATACCTACCTACTGCCCAAATATGGACACTACAATAAAGTCGGTCCACAAATTGTCCACGATGATGTTGAGGAAATCTCAACAGGGGGAGGCTGTAACATACCTACTTGTCCTATTGTTGATGAAAGGAAAGTTAAAATGAGGCCACCTCCGTCAATTTCAACAGTAGGTAGGTACTACTCCCTACCTTACAAAATTATGTAGGTAGGTACCTGAAAAATCATAAAATTTATTATTTCACTAGCTTTTACCCGCGGCTTTGCTCGCTTTGTTTACTTCTAATACCTCCAAGAATCTGTGTACAAACTACAAAGTTCATTGCGTGAAAACGTAACAAACAAACTTACATTCACATTTATAATAATAATCATATATCTACAATAATTATTGATGCTAATGCATCCTTGCTTTGTACTACAGTCAGGCGTTACGGCTCAATTGATAAGAACCCTGCCTTTTGCGCTGTATGTTGTGGATGATCACCACACATTAGAATTACCTACGTGGACAAACTTGGAGGAGACTTTTACCCGCAAGGGATCCACACTCCGTACTAATACCTAACTTGTACATATGCTAAACAAAAAACATTTACCAACACACATTTGAAATATACATAACTAGCTGACCCACGCAACTTCGTCTGCGTCACATAAATATAGCTTATAACCTTTCTCGATATCGACTATCCGACATAAATTAAGCTAAATCGTAACAAACAAAAAATCTTATCTTTCCTCTTTATTATAATAGTTCAGATGGCTTAGATTAGCTTAGATTATATTAAAGTGTGAATTACTATAGGTATCTCTTACTGTTAAATATACTATAACACTCTATACTTGTAAACATTATGATGCAGTAAATATTTTGAATTTGAATTTCCCGGAGGCCAGCCAGAATCCCCCGTACTTAAATTGCGATGCGCGAAATATTTTGCCGCGCGGATATTTTTACATTGCGATATCTTCTAAGATATTTGTTTAAACTGCATAGAGTAAGCAGTGCACAAATATTCTATATTAAATTTCCGTTCTAACTAACACATTTATTTAGATATAGATTAATACCATATGGGTTAAATAAGCTTCGCCAAAAATAATTCTTTTTAACCTGACAGTTTAACTGTAAAAAAAAGTTACAGTGAGTCAATCTTAAAAGATAGATATATGCTGTCGCGGACTTTTTTTTAGAACTTTTAAAGAGGAACAATTCCTTCATACATGATATTAGCGTAACTTAAACCGTTTTCGCAGCGCACGCAGCGGAAGCTCTCAAAAAGGAAATACCTTTTCCCGTTTTTGTAACATTTTTCATTTATGCTCCGCTCCTATTAGCCGTAGCGTGATGTTATATAGCCTATAGCCTTTCTCGATAAATGGACTACCCAACACAAAAAGAATTTTAAAATTCCAACCAGCAGTTCCTGAGTTTACCGCGTTCAAACAAACAAACAAACAAACTCTTCAGCTTTATAATATTAGTAATAGATAATAGGTCTATAACTATGAAATTGCCGTTTTGTTTGAAAAAATTTAAACGATTTTTTTTCATGTATTTTTTATTTGTATTAATCGAAGTAATCACCCATTTAATCAATGCATCTTTGCCAACGCAGTGGCAGTTTATTGATGTCCTTCTTAAAGAAATCAGCTGGTCGGGAGGCAACAAATTCTTCAAAGGCATTTTGTACTGCCTCTCGGGTATTGAATTTTTTTCCCGCCAAGAAGTTATCCAAATTCTGGAAAAAGTAGTAGTCTGTAGGCGCAAGGTCTGGTGAGTAGGGCGGATGACGGAGAGCTTCCAACCCCAGTTCTTGCAACTTGGAGACAGTCTGCTGTGCAGTATGAGGTCGCGCGTTGTCGTGCAGGAGCAGCGGAGACGAGCGATTGACCAATGCTGGTCGGAGATGTGCCAGCTTTTTTTTTTTTTGCTGTGATGTATCACACCGGCGCTAGACCACCAAACAGTGACCATCACTTTTCTAGGGGTAAGTTTTCGTTGAGGGCATTGTTTAGGTGCTGATCCAGGATCCAACCAACTTGCTGAGCGCTTACGGTTATCGTACAGGATCCATTTTTCATCGCAGGTAACAATGCGGTTCAAAATTCCTTCATTTGTGTGTCTGTTGAGCAGTGCAAGGCACGTCTCGACGCGTACTTCGCGCTGGCGATCATTGAGTTAGTGGGGCACCCATTTGTCAAGCTTTTTTACCTTGCCAATTTGACGCAAATGGACCAATATTGTTTTGACGCTAACGTCGAAAGCTGCTGCTAATTCAGCCGTAGATTGTGTATCATCAGCTTCTTTAACAAAAATTATTTTGATTTGAAATGGCCAGTACTGCAGAACGGCAATTTCATAGGTAAATACCTAATATGTACCACAGAGCATTTTCTAAACGGGGAAATATGTACCTACCTAAATCTAAACTGAACTGTGTTTGAAATGTATCTTTACATGAAGACAGTGGAAATAGAAAGCTACAATAATAATAGCAGATAGGTTCCCATAAAGCCTTCTATAATCCTTAGCCTAGGAGCCTTAGGGCTTATTTCATGGTCGCTATCCATCAGATGGATAAAAAATATTTCCATCTCTACTTTAAATAAATTCTTCATTAACATAGATTTTACTTGACAGATAGCATTATTCAGAGATTGTGAAATTATGTACTTATGTAGTCAAATAACTTTATTTACTAAAAAACTTCTATGAATATGTACAAGTAGGTATTTATACGATGTACTAAATATACATGAAACTGTTGAGCTATCTGCAAAGGATAAATGTTATTTTATTAGAATTTTAAAGGAGGTTTTTTTTTGGCCAAATCATGTACTAAGGTACAAATTACTATCTATGCTCCTTCCAATAAATGGTGTTATGGGCAGTATTTAAAAATTTTCAATATAGTACCTATATATTGGGAAAAGATTATGAAAATGCACCACCTCGCATCTTAACTGCGTTCAAAGAAACGTCCATGACAGCGTTGACAGCTGTCAAACTATTTCATCTGTCAAAATCAAAGTATGAATTATTTTTATTACTGACTGATGTCGCAGCAGAACATTACCAGATGAACATCTTCGCAGGTGTCGCCACATTTACCAGTCCATCTACATAAATACTTAACGAAGAGTGTCAAAAGACACCGGGACGTTCGAGTGACTAAATCGTTATTCAATAAACCCCAAGGAAAGTAATATAATTATAATGATGAACCCTTTCGATTTATGGGAGAGTGAAAGAAAAAAACGTGTTGCGCCGACCCCAAGTAAAATGGGATAAGGGCAGGAAGATGATGGACCTGAAAATAACTACACTTTTACGACAGACGATAGCACCATTAAGTATGACTTGATTGTCGTCATATAGTAAAATATAATCGTCAAGATAGGCAGTTGAGATAATAATATTATCGATTCTTCAATTATTGTTTTCATTGTGAAGGCTTATAGGCAGTAACATAACATATTATTATAAAGAATTGATAATTCGATCCTGTGTATGCTAATGGGAAGTTAGTTAACTACTAGGGATATTTGAAATAAAACCAATAACATTCTTATTTTCTTTTATTACATTTCCTCATTTTCATAATTTTCTCTTACTAAGAGATCTAGGCAGGAGGCAGGTGCTGAAATATCTTGTTGATGTCCAGCCCACCCCGTATACCAAACAATAGTCATGATGTGAGCACAGCAACCCACAGTACGCTTTCCAATTATACGGTTACAGTATTAACCGTGGATTCTGTGCTCCCAACTGTTTTCCTGGATATTTAATAAAATATATTATGTAACAAATGATGTTTGGGAATATTAATTTCGTTATTGATTAAATCAATTAAATAGTAACAACTACTTGGAACACCAATATATAATCGAGGTCTTCTCTCAATTTTCTTTAAAGTTTGTGATATAGTCTCTGATGCTTCTATTTTTCTGTCTTCTTTAATAAATTCACTACATTCAGATGATGACTTTATTTGTAATGAGTGCACTGATGGTGACTCACTGCCAGTTGTTACAGATAGTGTATATAAAGAAATATTGTTGTCGGAATGCTTTTCTTCAATTAATATTTCGAGTAGTTTTGCTTAAGCTGGATATGGATGGTCTACATTGTTTTATGGTCTAAGCCTTAAATGGAGACGTACTGCAAGATATTAGTGAAGGTTTCAAAGGTGATGATGCCTGGTCTATGGACTTTATTTTGGTCTGTACAGCCTTACTTCAGAATTTGTGTGCTATGTATGCTTGAACAGATTTTTCTACTGACTTCAAGGATAAAGTTTCTGGAATATTTTCTCCAATTGTTTGATAATCTAAAAAGTAAACACCAAAATGTTTTGATTGTAAATTACTTTATTCTTTCGCCCGTAGTCCCTGGAAAATGCCGTGGTCCCTTTTTTTTCTTCGTGTTCCTATAATACGACCGTCTCGCGACAGTATCCTTTATGGGCGGCATGGGCACCGGGCCGTAGGCCGACGAAGGAGGCCGGCGGAGGCCCGGCACTTTGGGGACAGAAGATATTAGTGTTATATATATATGCGAGCGAAGCGAGCGCGCGTCATGGAGTACAATTTAATTCGGCAGTAGGTATATTTTTCTAGAAGGAACCACGGGCAAAACAATACTCGTGGTCCCTTCCAGGGACCGGGACGACGGGCGAAAAAGACTATATCAATAATTAAGAAATTAATGTACAAATGTAGGTACCGGAGAAGATGCCTTATATGCCTTTTTATGTTTTCTAAATATACTTTTTTATGTTAAAATAACATGGAACTGTTTCAAATTATATTTATATCATAACAAGTAAAACATAGTTTTATTTAATTTATCAATAAAGCAGTTTTGTTTACTATCGCCTGTGAAAACGATGAGGAATCGAATGTGTTTTTCGAATAACTTATTCATAGGTTTTAATACTATTCTTAAATTCACATGATACATTTTACTCAATCAACAGCACAGCCATTGACTTAACTGTTAAAATATAAGATAACTGAATCATCATAAATTTAATATTGATAGGCTCTCTTGAGAGGTCCAAATAGCTGGTCCGGTCCATGTAGCTGGTCATCACTACTAAAAAATACACACAGTCCCCCTTCCTGAGGTCCACCTTGGTGAACCATTGTAAGAAAACTTTCCACGATTGGGTAATAGAGGTAGTTAAGTGCCTATCATAATGATTTATTACTTAGTAATGACGAATTTTCTTTTCAAAATAAACAGTAATTCCCAAGACCACGATAGATGGCACTAAAAAAATTGTACGAGTTCATTCAAACAATAATAGGTTTTCTTATGGCTTTCTCTAGACTTACTACGTTTAAGAGTTCAATGAAGTAGAAACCTTTCGGGTCTCTTCTGGGCTTTATTTGGCATTTCACTAGAGTTTGAAAAGTGGAAGACTCACCACCTGCCTAGCCTTTTCCCAACTATATTGGGGTCGGCTTCCAGTCTAACCGGATGCAGCTGAATACCAGTATTTTACATGGAGCGACTGCGTATCTGACCTCCACAACCCAGTTAATACTAGGTAATACAATAGGTACCCTTTGATAAGACTGGATGTCAGAATTTCAGGTCACTGACTACCTGTAACGACTGCCAAATATCTATATATGGCAGCCGGGACCAACAGCTTAACGTGCTTTCCTAGGCACGGAGGAAACTCGGTATGTCGGGCGGTCACCCATCCACAGACCGACCTAGGCAAGCACAGCTTTACCTGAAGATCGTCCTGAGTGGCAGTTCTTATTAAGCCACGAGCTCCTCGAAAAGTGGAAGACTAGGGTTCTTTTTGACATCACTTTTAAGGTTTATTTATACTACCTATATGTTGCATACGATTAGAGCAAACATTATAATATATAGTTTATTTGTACCGACTTTTAAGTACATCAACTAAAGGAATAAAAAATCGTTCAGTTGATTTACATAAAAGACCATTTGGAATTTTGGACTCATAATGGATTTTCCAATTCATTTAAATTTTACAAGGGTAACTAAAACTCCTCAAAAGCACGACAAAACCGCGAGCTGCAATGCAAAAGCACCGAGCAAATACTAGGGGCAATGCGTTAGTCGAAATCATTTATCAAAGCTCCCCTTCACGCCCCGCGAGCTGCGCGCAGCTCGCGCAGCCACGAAAATACTAGTTATAGTTATATAAAACTACAAAGCCACTGACTCACTCACTCACTGATTGACATGTCGTTTCTCGGAATGGGTGAGAGATGGGTTAGGGGTATGTTTTGCAAAAATGTGCTATCTGACCAATCGAGTAGAGGAAAATTATAGGGAAAGTTCAAATCCAAGATGGAGGGCGAGTCCATTTCCTATTTCGGTGGGAGAAAGACTTGGATGGATTTCGACTCATAGGTCCTATACGAAATGTAAAAGCATTTAAAAAAAAGTAAAAAAAAAAAAAAAAAACAAGATGGCGGCCGCGCCAGGACGTTTTGAAATTGTCGACTTTTTTCACTCGACTTTGACAAATTGTTTTCTTCTACCAAATTCTAAAACCGCCAACGAAAAGTCTGCCAATTTGTTGGTAATTTCAATGGAAATTGGGAAAAATTATGACATTGTGAAAATCCAAGATGGAGGACGCTGCGGCGGCCATTTTGTAAAATGTTGGATTTTTCGATTTTTTTAAAATCCATTTTTCGGGTAGTTGTCAACATCAGACGGGTTCGAGTTGTACCGAGCGGTTGTGTGTTTTGTTGACGAGTGTTACCTGGTGCAAAAAATTTCCCCATTTTTAGGGTATTTTCCCAGATTTTCCCCGAAAACATGAAAAGTAGAAATAATGTTATTTTAAATAGAGACTTTGACTAGCCGGCAACATTGGGGTTCCTCAAATGACATTTGAACATTTTGGTTCGTTTTAATTGGCAACCCCAAAAAATATTGAACTTTTTAATTTTTGGGACTTTTTGACTTTGGCGAATTAGTTTGTTCTACCAAACTCGAAAGTTGGCAACACCAAGTACACCAATCGGTGGCCTATATTCTTGACATTTCAGGAAAATTATGACTTTTTAGAAAAACAAGATGGCGGATTCCATGGCGGCCATCTTGTAAAAAGGCCGAAAAATCCCAATTTTCGACACGATAATTGGGACAGCTGGCATCCCCCGACCGGATTGTGTTGTATGGACTGGTTATGTAATTCGTCAAGGAGTGTGGCCTGGTGCAAAAATTTTCCCCATTTTTAGGGAAATTTCCCAGATTTTCCCCGAAAACATGAAAAGTAGAAATAACGACATTTTGAATAGAAATTTTACATAAACACCAAGAATGGGGTCCCCTAAATGACATTTGACCATTTTCATCACTTTCAGCTGGCAACCCCGAGAGCCATTGGCGTTTGAATTTTTGGGTCAGACCCGACTTTGGCGAATTAGTTTGTTCTACTAAACTCAAAAGTTGGCAACACCAAGTACACCAGTTGGTGGCCTATATCCCTGAAATTTCAGGAAAATTATGACTTTTTAGAAAAAAAAGATGGCGGACAGTGTGGCGGCCATCTTGTAAAATGATGAAAAATCCTAATTTTCGACACGATTAATGGGACAGCCGGCATCCCCCGACCGGATTGTGTTGTATGAAACGATTGTGTACTTTGTTGTGGAGTGTTACTTTACGCAAAAATTTTCCCCATTTTTAGGGTATTTTCCCAGATTTTTCCCAAAAACATGAATAGTGGAAATAACGACATTTTGAATGGAAATTTTACATAAACACCAAAAATGGGGTGCTTCAAATGACATTTGACCATTTTCATTCTTTTCAGCTGGCAACCCCGAGAGTCATTGGGGCTTGAATTTTAGGATCAGAACCGACTTTGGCGAATTCTTTTGTTATACTAAACTTAAAACTTGGCAACACCAAGTACACCAGTCGGTAGCCTGTATCCTCGATATTTCAGGAAAATTGTGACTTTTTAGAAAAACAAGATGGCGGCCAGTGTGGTGGCCATCTTGGAAAAATGATGAAAAATCCCAATTATCGACACGATAAATGGGACAGCCGGCACCTTCTGACCGGACTGTGTTGTCGTGGTTGTGTATTTCTTTAAGTAATGTTGCCTGTAGCAAAAAAAAAAAAAAATTTTTAGGGTATTTTCCCAGATTTTACCCAAAAACATGAAAGTAGAAGTTTTAGAATGAAGACTTTGACCAGCTGGCAACATAGGGGAGGTGGCGAGCAAAGCGAGCCGGCGACCCCCGTAGCGTAGGGATAAGGTCACGATAGCTTTTCCTCGGTGGTAGGCAGGTCTTGAGTGGAGCGAAGAGGGGAGGTGGCGAGCGAAGCGAGCCGGCGACCTCCGTAGCGTAACGAAGGTTGAGTGGGTGAAGCGTATAAGTAACTCTCATGAGTACCTAGCTAAAAAGTGCAAAACCTCCCCTTTTTGCCCCATTTTCCACTCCTACCTTTTTCAAAGTTGCCCCATTTGCCTTTCTTCCCCTCTTTCGGCGGATCTTGAAAGTTAGGAGACTTGTAAAATTTTTTTTTCAGATACATTTAAAGGGGCAATGCATTAGTCGAAACCATTTTCAAAGCTCCCCCCTCTCCCTTCCTTCATCCTCCCCCCGTCTTCACCCCTTTTTTTTAAATTCGTGTTCTGTTTTGTTTACGGATTCGTATAGAGGAGGCTCGGGAAAGTAAAAAGTAAAAAAATTGACCCATTTGCCCCCCTTTTCCCCCCCTTTAGGCGGATCTCGGAAGTTAAAAGACTTGGAACATTTTTTTTTTATGCTTCATTGAAAGGGGCAATGCGTTAGTCGAAATCAATTTTCGAAGGCTCTGCCCTCTTCACGACCCGCGAGCTGCGCGCAGCTCGCGCAGCCACGCAAATACTAGTTATAGTTATATAAAACTACAAAGCCACTGACTGACTGACTGACTGACTGATTGACATGTCGTTTCTCGGAATGGGTGAGAGATGGGTTAGGGGTATGTCTTGCAAAAATGTGTAATCTGACCAATCGAGTAGAGGAAAATTATAGGGAAAGTTCAAATCCAAGATGGTGGGCGAGTCCATTTCCGATTTCGGTGGGGGAAAGACTTGGATGAATTTCGACTCAGAGGTCCTATACGAAATCTAAAAGCATTTAAAAAAAAAGTAAAAAAAAAAAAAAAAACAAGATGGCGGCCGCGCTATGACGTTTTGAAATTGTCGGCTTTTTTCACTCGACTTTGACAAATTGTTTTCTTCTACCAAATTCTAAAACCGCCAACGAAGTCTGCCAATTTGTTGGTAATTTCAATGGCAATTGGGAAAAATTATGACATTGTGAAAATCCAAGATGGAGGACGCTGCGGCGGCCATTTTGTAAAATGTTGGATTTTTCGATTTTTTTCAAATCCATTTTTCGGGTAGTTGGCAACATCAGACGGGTTCGAGTTGTACCGAGCGGTTGTGTGTTTTGTTGACGAGTGTTGCCTGGTGCAAAAATTTTCCCCATTTTTAGGGTGTTTTCCCAGATTTTCCCCAAAAACATGAAAAGTAGAAATAATGACATTTTAAATAGAGACTTTGACTAGCCGGCAACATTGGGGTCCCTCAAATGACATTTGACCATTTTGGTTCTTTTTAATTGGCAACCCCAATCAACTTTTTAATTTTTGGGACTTTTGGACTTTGGCGAATTAGTTTGTTCTACCAAACTCGAAAGTTGGCAACACCAAGTACACCAATCGGTGGCCTATATTCTTGACATTTCAGAAAAATTATGACTTTTCAGAAAAACAAGATGGCGGATTCCATGGCGGCCATCTTGTAAAAAGGCCGAAAAATCCCAATTTTCGACACGATAATTGGGACAGCTGGCATCCCCCGACCGGATTGTGTTGTATGGACCGGTTATGTAATTCGTCAAGGAGTGTGGCCTGGTACAAAAATTTTCCCCATTTTTAGGGAAATTTCCAAGATTTTCCCCGAAAACATGAAAAGTAGAAATAACGACATTTTGAATGGAAATTTTACATAAACACCAAGAATGGGGTCGTCCAAATGACATTTGACCATTTTCATCACTTTCAGCTGGCAACCCCGAGAGCCATTGGCGTTTGAATTTTTTGGTCAGACCTGACTTTGGCGAATTAGTTTGTTCTACTAAACTCAAAAGTTGGCAACACCAAGTACACCAGTTTGTGGCCTATATCCCTGAGATTTCAGGAAAATTATAACTTTTCAGAAAAAAAATGGCGGACAGTGTGGCGGCCATCTTGTAAAAATGATGAAAAATCCTAATTTTCGACACGATTAATGGGACAGCCGGCATCCCCCGACCGGATTGTGTTGTATGAAGCGATTGTGTACTTTGTTGTGGAGTGTTACCTAACGTAAAAAATTTCCCCGTTTTTAGGGAAATTTCCCAGATTTTCCCCGAAAACATGAAAAGTAGAAATAACAACAATTCGAAAGAAAACTTTGACTAGCTGACAACATTGAAGTCCCCCGAATGACATTTGACCATTTTCATCACTTTCAGCTGTCAACCCCGAGAGCCATTGGCGCTTGAATTTTTGGGTCAGACCCGACTTTGGCGAATTAGTTTGTTCTACTAAACTCAAAAGTTGGCAACACCAAGTACACCAATTGGTGGCCTATATCCCTGAGATTTCAGGAAAATTATGACTTTTCAGAAAAAAAAGATGGCGGACAGTGTGACGGCCATTTTGTAAAAATGATGAAAAATTCTAATTTTCGACACGATAAATGGGACAGCCGGTATCCCCCGACCGGATTGTGTTGTATGAAGCGATTGTGTACTTTGTTGTGGAGTGTTACCGGCGAACCCCGTAGTGTAGGGGAGGAATAAAGTCACGATAGCTTTTCCTCGGTGGTAGGCAGGTCTTGAGTGGAGCGAAGAGGGGAGGTGGCGAGCGAAGCGAGCCGGCGACCTCCGTAGCGTAACGAAGGTTGAGGGGGTGAAGCGTATAAGTAACTCTCATGAGTAGCTTAAAAGTGCAAAACCTCCCGTTTTTGCCCCCTTGTCCCCTCTTACCTTTTTCAATGTAGACCCATTTGCCCCCCTTCACCCCCCCTTTAGGCGGATCTCGGAAGTTAAGAGACTTGGAACATTTTTTTTTTCAGATTCATTGAAAGGGGCAATGAGTTAGTCGACCTGACCTATTTTTATGAGAAACTGGGTTATTATAATTATTGACAAATCTACTTCAAGAATAGAGCATCGTGAAAACTTAGAATAACAACTAACGTAGGTAAGTAAGGTAGGTAAGGGCATCACAATTAATACTTAATAATTACACATATAGGTATGTAACCTAACTTATTAAGACTTGGACAACAAAGATACCTACGTACCTATCTACATAATTGGTTCTGCCTACCTTTACTTGTAGATATAACTACTTAAACTGATGGAACAAGCAAATTATGGTCAACTTGATGTTAAATGGTAACTCTTTGCTTCGCAGTTCAGGCACGTATAGAATGTGTCCAATGTGTGAATTAACCAAGGGTATAAAGCAGTGTTTTCTGTCGCGGGTGACGATTTAAATCGCGAGCGTTTAGGTTTACTCCCGAGCGTAGCGAGGGTGTTAAAAACTTATATCACGAGCTAAGCGAGGGATTTAAGACGAGTCCTGAGTGTAGCGAGGGATTTAAGTTCACCCAAGACTAAGACAGCTTTATCACCGAGGAAAATACTCTACTTTTCGTACCATTTGCGAAAAAATTAACACAATAATAATATGAGATAATTTATTAAAAATAATGACAACTAAAAGTAAAAGTTAACATTCGAAACATTGGTCCAATTATTGATAGAAATCACATTCTCCCCTTATAGGATGAATGAAATTCAGTACAATTTCCTTTTTCCTTTAAATCACATTCTCCCCCTAGAGGATGAATGAAATTCAGTACAATTTTCTTTCCCTGTTTTTAACAGATTAAAAATGACTATTGTTATGTTCGCTTTTTGTGGCACAGAATGTCACTTTTTTGAGCAAGTGGTACGAAAAAATAATATTTCCATCTCTACTTTAAATTCTTCAATAACATAGATTTTACTTGACAGATAGCATTATTCAGAGATTGTGAAATTATGTACATAGTCAAATAACTTTATTTACTAAAAAGCTTCTATGAATATGTACAAGTATTTATACCATAAATAGTTGAGCTATCTGCAAAGGATAAATGTTATAAATTTTGTTTCAAACAACTTGAAATTTAATTGCTGGTCGTTATTTAAAAAAATACCATACATTTACACATATATTTTATTTATTATAATATAAAGGAGGTGTTTTTTTTTGGCCAAACCATGTACCAAGGTACAAATTACTATTTAATCTGTTGCCTGTTGCAAAAAAAATCCCCATTTTTAGGGTATTTTCCCAGATTTTACGTTTTACGTTTTGAATGCGTTAGTCGAAATCAATTTTCAAAGCTCCCCCTCTCCCCCTCTTCACGCCCCGCGAGCTGCGCGCAGCTCGCGCAGCCACGCAAATACTAGTTATTATATTATATTATATAAAGCTAAATTACCACTGACTCACTCACTGACAGAATTGTTCTCCCAGATGGTGGATGGGGAGGTGGGTATATTTTGACAGATTCGTAAACAACAAACTCTCGTGAGTATGGGAAAAGTCCCAAACCCCCCCTTTTCCCCCCCTTTCTCCCCCCTCCCTATCGTATCTCGGAAACAAAGAGACTTTACGTGTTTTTTTTTAGGGATTCGTATAGAGGGGGCTCGGTAAAGTAAAAATCATTTTTCAAAGTGGCCCCCCTTTTCCCCCTTCTCCCCCCCTTTAGGCGGATCTCGGAAATAAAGAAATTTTACGTGTTTTTTTAGGGATTCGTATAGAGTAGGTTCGGGGAAGTAAAAACCATTTTTCAAATTTGACCCCCTTGCCCCCCTTCACCCCCCCTTTAGGCGGATCTCGGAAATAAAGAGAATTTACGTGTTTTTTTTTAGGGATTCGTATAGAGGAGGCTTGGGGAAGTGTAAACAATTTTTCAAATTTGACCCCCTTGCCCCCCTTCACCCCCCCCTTCGGATCTCGGAAGTTAAGAGACTTGGAACATTTTTTTTTTCAGATTCATTAAAAGGGGCAATGCGTTAGTCGAAATCATTTTTCAAAGCTCCCCCCTCTCCCTCCCTTCACCCCCCCTCTTCACCCCTTTCACCCCCCCCCCCTCTTCACCCCTTTTTTCTGTTTTGTTTACGGATTCGTATAGAGGAGGCTCGGGGGACTAAAATGGTGCTACCGGTAAAGCGAAGGGGGGAGCGGGCGAGCGAAGCGAGCCGGCGACCTCCGCAGCGTAGGGATAATGTCATGATAGCTTTCCGGTGGTAGGTAGGTTCTGAGTGGAGCGAACCTGCGAGACCGAGTGAAGCGAAGGGGGGAGGTGGCGAGCGAAGCGAGCCGGCGACCTCCTTAGCGTAACGAAGGTTGAGTGGGTGAAGCGTAACTCAGGGGCGACGACAAGCATACTTTAGGGTAATGTTTTTTAGTGGTAGCAGGAGGTAGTAGGTAGGTAGTAGGTAGGTGGTAGGTAGGTGTAGGTAGGTAGTAGGTAGGTGTAGGTAGGTGGTAGGTAGTAGGTAGGTAGGTGTAGGTAGGTAGTGTGTAGGTAGGTGTAGGTAGGTAGTAGGTAGGTGTAGGTAGGTGGTAAGTAGGTGTAGGTTGGTGGTGTCATACGTGAGATTCATATAGAGGAGGCTCGGGGAAGTAAAATCCGTTTTTCAAATTTGAACCCCTTGCCCCTCTTCACCCCCCCTTTAGGCGGATCTCGGAAATAAAGAGAATTTACGTGTTTTTTTTTAGGGATTCGTTTAAAGGAGGCTTGGGGAAGTGTAAACAATTTTTCAAATTTGACCCCCTTGCCCCCCTTCACCCCCCCCCCCCTTTCGGATCTCGGAAGTTAAGAGACTTGGAACATTTTTTTTTTCAGATTCATTAAAAGGGGCAATGCGTTAGTCGAAATCATTTTTCAAAGCTCCCCCCTCTCCCTCCCTTCACCCCCCCCTCTTCGCTCCTTTCACCCCCCCCCCCCTCTTCACTCCTTTTTTCTGTTTTGTTTACGGATTCGTATAGAGGAGGCTCGGGGGACTAAAATGGTGCTACCGGTAAAGCGAAGGGGGGAGCGGGCGAGCGAAGCGAGCCGGCGACTCCCGCAGCCTAGGGATAATGTCATGATAGCTTTCCGGTGGTAGGTAGGTCCTGAGTGGAGCGAACCTGCGAGACCGAGTGAAGCGAAGGGGGGAGGCGGCGAGCGAAGCGAGCCGGCGACCTCCTTAGCGTAACGAAGGTTGAGTGGGTGAAGCGTAACTCAGGGGCGACGACAAGCTAACTTTAGGGGAATGTTTTTTAGTGGTGGCAGGAGGTAGTAGGTAGGTAGTAGGTAGGTGGTAGGGGTAGTAGGTAGGTGGTAGGTAGTAGGTAGGTGTAGGTAGGTAGTAGGTAGGTGTAGGTAGGTGGTAGGGGTAGTAGGTAGTAGGTAGGTGGTAGGTAGTAGGTAGGTGTAGGTAGGTAGTAGGTAGGTGTCGGTAGGTGGTAGGTAGGTGGTAGGTAGGTGTAGGTAGGTAGTAGGTAGGTGTAGGTAGGTGGTAAGTAGGTGTAGGTAGGTAGTAGGTAGGTGTAGGTAGGTGGTAAGTAGGTGTAGGTAGGTGTAGGTAGGTGAAGGTAGGTGTAGGTAGGTGTTGGTAGGTAGTACCGCGAGCTGCATTGGAACTTTTTTTCGCGAGGTGGTGTCATACGTGAGATTCATATAGAGGAGGCTCGGGGAAGTGAAATCCGTTTTTCAAATTTGAACCCCTTGCCCCCCTTCACCCCCCCTTTAGGCGGATCTCGGAAGTTAAGAGACTTGGAACAATTTTTTTTCAGATTCATTGAAAGGGACAATGCGTTAGTCGAAATCATTTTTCAAAGCTTCCCCTCTCCCCTCTTCACGCCCCGCGAGCTGCGCGCAGCTCGCGCAGCCACGCAAATACTAGTTATACTATATAAAGCTAAATTACCACTGACTGACTGACTTATTGACAGAATTGTTCTCCCAGATGGTGGATGGGGAGGTGGGTATATTTTAACAGATTCGTAAACAATCAACTCTCATGACTATGGGAAAAGTCCCAAACCCCCCCTTTTCCCCCCCTTTCTCCCCCCTCCCTATCGTATCTCGGAAACAAAGAGACTGTACGTGTTTCTTTTTAGGGATTCGTATAGAGGGGGCTTTGTAAAGTAAAAATCATATTTCAAAGTGGCCCCCCTTTTCCCCCTTCTTCCCCCCTTTAGGCGGATCTCGGAAATAAAGAGACATTACGTGTGTTTTTTTAGGGATTCGTATAGAGGAGGCTCGGGGAAGTAAAAAACATTTTTCGAATTTGACCCCCTTGCCCCCCTTCACCCCCCCTTTAGGCGGATCTCGGAAGTGAAGAGACTTGGCACATTTTTTTTTTTAGATTCATATAGAGGAGGCTTGGGGAAGTAAAATCCATATTTCAAATTTAACCCCCTTGCCCCCCTTCACCCCCCCTTTAGGCGGATCTCGGAAGTTAAGAGACTTGGAACGATTTTTTTTTCAGATTCATATAGAGGGGCATTGCGTTAGTCGAAATCATTTTTAGAAACTCCCTCCTCTCCCCCCCTTCAACCCCCCCCCCCTCTTCATCTCTTTTTTTACTCCTGAAAAAATTTTTGATTCTTACCTAAATCTATTTGAGGGGCGTTGAAATTTGTATACCCTCCCCTCCCCAACCTCCCCTAAAATTAAAAGGACTGTAACTTCATAACGGTTAGAGATAGCCATTAGGTGTTTGAACAAATATTATAGTGGGCGTCGAAACCTGTCCGGTGGTGGTACAGCGGTAAAGCGAAGGGGGGAGCGGGCGAGCGAAGCGAGCCGGCGACCCCCGTAGCGTAGGGATAATGTCATGATAGCTTTCCGGTGGTAGGTAGGTCCTGAGTGGAGCGAACCTGCGAGACCGAGTGGAGCGAAGGGTGGTGGCGAGCGAAGCGAGCCGGCGACCTCCTTAGCGTAACGAAGGTTGAGTGGGTGAGCAATCTTTTGGGTAATGTTTTTTTAGTGGTAGTAGGAGGTAGTTAGGTGATAGGTAGGTAGTAGGTAGGTGTAGGTAGGTAGGTGTAGGTAGGTAGGTGTAGGTAGGTAGGTGTTGGTAGGTAGGTGTAGGTGGGTAGGTGTAGGTAGGTAGGTGTAGGTAGGTAGGTGTAGGTAGGTAGGTGTAGATAGGTAGGTAGGTGTAGGTAGGTGGGTAGTAGGTAGGTATAGGTAGGTGGTAGGTAGGTGTAGGTAGGTGGTGGCATACGTAAGATTCAAATAGAGGAGGCTCGGGGAAGTAAAATCCGTTTTTCAAATTTGAACCCCTTCACCCCCCCCCCCCCCTTTAGGCGGATCTCGGAAATTAAGAGAATTGGAACATTTTTTTTTCAGATTCATTTAAAGGGGCAATGCGTTAGTCGAAATCATTTTTCAAAGCTCCCCCTCTCCCCACTTCACGCCCCGCGAGCTGCGCGCAGCTCGCGCAGCCACGCAAATACTAGTTATACTATATAAAGCTAAATTACCACTGACTGACTGACTGATCTATTGACAGAATTGTTCTCCCAGATGGTGGATGGGGAGGTGGGTATATTTTGACAGATTCGTAAACAAGCAACTCTCGTGAGTATGGGAAAAGTCCCAAACCCCCCCTTTCCCCCCCCCCCCTTCTCCCCCCTCCCTATCGTATCTCGGAAACTAAGAGACCCGTATCTTTTTTTTATTACGGATTCGTATAGAGGCGGCTCGGGGAAGTAAAAACCATTTTTCAAATTTGACCCCCTTGCCCCCCTTCACCCCCCCATTAGGCGGATCTCGGAAATAAAGAGACATTACGTGTGTTTTTTTAGGGATTCGTATAGAGGAGGCTCGGGTAAGTAAAACCATTTTTCAAATTTGACCCCCTTGCCCCCCTTCATCCCCCCTTTAGGCGGATCTCGGAAATAAAGAGACTTGGAACGAATTTTTTTTCAGATTCATATAGAGGGGCATTGCGTTAGTCGAAATCTTGTTTAGAAACTCCCCCCTCTCCCCCCCTTTACCCCTCCCCTCTTTACCTCTTTTTTTACTCCTGAAAAAATTTTTGATTCTTACCTAAATCTATTTGAGGGGCGTTGAAATTTGTATACCCTCCCCTCCCCAACCTCCCCTAAAATTAAAAGGGCTGTAACTTCATAACGGTTAGAGATAGCCATTAGGTGTTTGAACAAATATTATAGGAGGCGTCGAAACCTGTCCGGTGGTGGTACAGCGGTAAAGCGAAGGGGGGAGCGGGCGAGCGAAGCGAGCCGGCGACCCCCGTAGCATAGGGATAATGTCATGATAGCTTTCCGGTGGTAGGTAGGTCCTGAGTGGAGCGAACCTGCGAGACCGAGTGAAGCGAAGGGGGGAGGTGGCGAGCGAAGCGAGCCGGCGACCTCCTCAGCGTAACGAAGGTTGAGTGGGTGAAGCGTAACTCAGGGGCGACGACAAGCAAACTTTAGGGTAATGTTTTTTTAGTGGTAGTTGTAGGTAGTAGGTAGGTAGTAGGTAGGTGGTAGGTAGTAGGTATGTGTAGGTAGGTGTAGGTAGGTGTAGGTAGGTGTAGGTAGGTGTAGGTAGGTATAGGTAGGTGTAGGTAGGTGTAGGTGTAGGTAGGTAGGTGTAGGTAGGTAGTAGGTAGGTAGTGGGTAGGTGTAGGTAGGTAGGTGTAGGTAGGTGCAGGTAGGTAGTAAGTAGGTGTAGGTAGGTAGTAGGTAGGTGTAGGTAGGTAGGTGTAGGTAGGTAGTTGTAGGTAGGTAGTAGGTAGGTGTAGGTAGGGAGTAGGTAGGTGTAGGTAGGTAATACCGCGAGCTGCATTGGAACATTTTTTTTTTCAGATTCATTGAGAGGTGCAATGCGTTAGTCGAAATCATTTTTCAAAGCTCCCCCTCTCCCCCTCTTCACGCCCCGCGAGCTGCGCGCAGCTCGCGCAGCCACGCAAATACTAGTTATACTATATAAAGCTTAATTACCACTCACTGACTGACTGACAGAATTGTTCTCCCAGATGGTGGATGGGGAGGTGGGTATATTTTGACAGATTCGTAAACAATCAACTCTCATGACTATGGGAAAAGTCCCAAACCCCCCCTTTTCCCCCCTCCCTATCGTATCTCGGAAACGAAGAGACTTTACGAGTTTTTTTTTTAGGGATTCGTATAGAGGGGGCTCGGGGAAGTAAAAACCATTTTTCAAATTTGACCCCCTTGCCCCCCTTTACCCCCCCTTTAGGTGGATCTCGGAAATAAAGAGATTTTACGTGTTTATTTTTAGGGATTCGTTTAGAGGAGGCTTGGTGAAGTAAAATCCATTTTTAAAATTTGACCCCCTTGCCCCCCTTCACCCCCCCCTTTCGGATCTCGGAAGTTAAGAGACTTGGAACGAATTTTTTTTCAGATTCATATAGAGGGGCATTGCGTTAGTCGAAATCATTTTTAGAAACTCCCCCCTCTCCCCCCCTTCACCCCCCCCCCCCTCTTCCCCTCTTTTTTTACTCCTGAAATTTTTTTTGATTCTTACCTAAATCTATTTGAGGGGCGTTGAAATTTGTATACCCTCCCCTCCCCAACCTCCCCTAAAATTAAAAGGGCTGTAACTTCATAACTGTTAGAGATAGCCATTAGGTGTTTGAACAAATATTATAGTAGGCGTCGAAACCTGTCCGGTGGTGGTACAGCGGTAAAGCGAAGGGGGGAGCGGGCGAGCGAAGCGAGCCGGCGACCCCCGTAGCGTAGGGATAATGTCATGATAGCTTTCCGGTGGTAGGTAGGTCCTGAGTGGAGCGAACCTGCGAGACCGAGTGGAGCAAAGGGGGGAGGTGGCGAGCGAAGCGAGCCGGCGACCTCCTTAGCGTAACGAAGGTTGAGTGGGTGAAGCGTAACTCAGGGGCGACGACAAGCAAACTTTAGGGTAATGTTTTTTTAGTGGTAGTAGGAGGTAGTAGTTAGGTAGTAGGTAGGTGGTAGGTAGTAGGTATGTGTAGGTAGGTGTAGGTAGGTAGTAGGTAGGTGTAGGTAGGTGTAGGTAGGTAGTAGGTAGGTAGGTGTAGGTAGGTAGGTGTAGGTAGGTGTAGGTAGGTGTAGGTAGGTGTAGGTAGGTAGTAGGTAGGTAGGTGTAGGTAGGTAGGTGTAGGTAGGTAGGTGTAGGTAGGTAGGTGTAGGTAGGTAGGTGTAGGTAGGTAGGTGTAGGTAGGTAGGTGTAGGTAGGTAGGTGTAGGTAGGTAGGTGTAGGTAGGTAGTAGGTAGGTGTAGGTAGGTAGTAGGTAGGTGTAGGTAGGTAGTAGGTAGGTGTAGGTAGGTAGTAGGTAGGTAGTAGGTAGGTAGTAGGTAGGTAGTAGGTAGGTAGTAGGTAGGTAGGTAGTACCGCGAGCTGCATTGGAACATTTTTTTTTTTCAGATTCATTGAGAGGTGCAATGCGTTAGTCGAAATCATTTTTCAAAGCTCCCCCTCTCCCCCTCTTCACGCCCCGCGAGCTGCGCGCAGCTCGCGCAGCCACGCAAATACTAGTTATACTATATAAAGCTAAATTACCACTGACTGACTCACTGATTGACAGAATTGTTCTCCCAGATGGTGGATGGGGAGGTGGGTATATTTTGACAGATTCGTAAACAAGCAACTCTCGTGAGTATGGAAAAATTGCCAAAACCCCCCTTTTCCCCCCTCCCTATCGTATCTCGGAAACAAAGAGATTTTACGTGTTTTTTTTTAGGGAATCGTATAGAGGAGGCTTGGGGAAGTAAAAACCATTTTTCAAATTTGACCCCCTTGCCCCCCTTCACCCCCCCTTTAGGCGGATCTCGGAAATAAAGAGACATTACTTGTGTTTTTTTAGGGATTTGTATAGAGGAGGCTCGGAAAAGTAAAAACAATTTTTCATATTTGACCCCCTTGCCCCCCTTCACCCCCCTTTAGGCGGATCTCGGAAGTTAAGAGACTTGGAACATTTTTTTTTTCAGATTCATTGAAAGGGGCATAGAGTTAGTCGAAATCATTTTTCAAAGCTCGCCCCTCTCCCTCCCTTCACCCCCCCCCCTTTTCACCCCTTTTTTAAAACTCGTGTTCTGTTTTGTTTACGAATTCGTATAGAGAAGGCGGAAGGAAGTAAAATCCATTTTTCAAATTTGACCCCCTTGCCCCCCTTCACCCCCCCCCCTTTAGGCGGATCTCGTAAGTTAAGAGACTTGGAACGATTTTTTTTTCAGATTCATATAGAGGGGCATTGCGTTAGTCGAAATCATTTTTAGAAACTCCCCCCTCTCCCCCCTCTTCACCCCCCCCCCCTCTTCACCTCTTTTTTTACTCCTGAAAAAATTTTTGATTCTTACCTAAATCTATTTGAGGGGCGTTGAAATTTGTATACCCTCCCCTCCCCAACCTCCCCTAAAATTAAAAGGGCTGTAACTTCATAACGGTTAGAGATAGCCATTAGGTGTTTGAACAAATATTATAGTAGGCGTCGAAACCTGTCCGGTGGTGGTACAGCGGTAAAGCGAAGGGGGGAGCGGGCGAGCGAAGCGAGCCGGCGACCCCCGTAGCGTAGGGATAATGTCATGATAGCTGTCCGGTGGTAGGTAGGTCCTGAGTGGAGCGAACCTGCGAGACCGAGTGGAGCGAAGGGGGGAGGTGGCGAGCAAAGCGAGCCGGCGACCTCCTTAGCGTAACGAAGGTTGAGTGGGTGAAGCGTAACTCAGGGGCGACGACAAGCAAACTTTAGGGTAATGTTTTTTTAGTGGTAGTAGGAGGTAGTAGGTAGGTAGTAGGTAGGTGGTAGGTAGTAGGTAGGTGTAGGTAGGTGTAGGTGTAGGTAGGTAGTAGGTAGCTGTAGGTAGGTAGTAGGTAGGTGTAGGTAGTCTAGGTAGGTAGTAGGTAGGTGTAGGTAGGTAGTAGGTAGGTAGTAGGTAGGTGTAGGTAGGTGTAGGTAGGTGTAGGTAGGTGTAGGTAGGTGTAGGAAGGTGTAGGTAGGTAGTAGGTAGGTGTAGGTAGGTAGTACCGCGAGCTGCATTGGAACATTTTTTTTTTCAGATTCATTGAGAGGTGCAATGCGTTAGTCGAAATCATTTTTCAAAGCTCCTCCTCTCCCCCCCTTCACGCCCCGCGAGCTGCGCGCAGCTCGCGCAGCCACGCAAATACTAGTTATACTATATAAAGCTAAATTACCACTGACTGACTCACTGACTCACTGACATAATTGTTCTCCCAGATGGTGGATGGGGAGGTGGGTATATTTTGACAGATTCGTAAACAAGTTACTCTGGTGAGTATGGGAAAAGTGCCAAACCCCCCCTTTTTGCCCCCCCTCCTCCCCCTCCCTATCGTATCTCGGAAACTAAGAGACCCGTATTTTTTTTATTTTACGGATTCGTATAGAGGAGGCTCGGTAAAGTAAACATCATTTTTCAAAGTGACCCCCCTTGCCCCCCTTCTCCCCCCTTTTTGGTGGATCTCGAAAGTTAAAAAACATGGAACGATTTTTTTTCAGATTCATATAGAGGAGGCCCGGGGAAGTAAAAACCATTTTTTAAATTTGACCCTCTTGCCCCCCTTCACCCCCCCTTAAGGCGGATCTCGGAAGTTAAGAGACTTGGAACGATTTTTTTTTCAGATTCATATAGAGGGGCATTGCGTTAGTCGAAATCATTTTTAGAAACTCCCCCTTATCCCCCCCCCCCTCTTCATCTCTTTTTTTACTCCTGAAAAAATTTTTGATTCTTACCTAAATCTATTTGAGGGGCGTTGAAATTTGTATACCCTCCCCTCCCCAACCTCTCCTAAAATTAAAAGGACTGTAACTTCATAACGGTTAGAGATAGCCATTAGGTGTTTGAACAAATATTATAGTAGGCGTCGAAACCTGTCCGGTGGTGCTACAGCGGTAAAGCGAAGGCGGGAGCGGGCGAGCGAAGCGAGCCGGCGACCCCCGTAGCGTAGGGATAAAGTCCTGATAGCTTTCCGGTGGTAGGTATGTCGGTAGGTCCTGAGTGGAGCAAAGGGGGGAGGTGGCGAGCGGAGCGAGCCGGCGACCTCCTTAGCGTAACGAAGGTTGAGTGGGTGAAGCGTAACTCAGGGGCGACGACAAGCAAACTTTAGGGTAATGTTTTTTTAGTGGTAGTAGGTAGTAGGTAGGTGGTAGGTAGTAGGTATGTGTAGGTAGGTGTAGGTAGTAGGTGCAGGTAGGTGTAGGTGTAGGTGTAGGTAGGTGTAGGTGTAGGTAGGTAGTAGGTAGGTAGTAGGTAGGTAGTAGGTAGGTAGTAGGTAGGTAGTAGGTAGGTAGTAGGTAGGTAGTAGGTAGGTAGTAGGTAGGTAGTAGGTAGGTAGTAGGTAGGTAGTAGGTAGGTAGTAGGTAGGTAGTAGGTAGGTAGGTAGTAGGTAGGTAGTAGGTAGGTAGTAGGTAGGTAGTAGGTAGGTAGTAGGTAGGTAGTAGGTAGGTAGTAGGTAGGTAGTAGGTAGGTAGTAGGTAGGTAGTAGGTAGGTAGTAGGTAGGTAGTAGGTAGGTAGTAGGTAGGTAGTAGGTAGGTAGTAGGTAGGTAGTAGGTAGGTAGTAGGTAGGTAGTAGGTAGGTAGTAGGTAGGTAGTAGGTAGGTAGTAGGTAGGTAGTAGGTAGGTAGTAGGTAGGTAGTAGGTAGGTAGTAGGTAGGTAGTAGGTAGGTAGTAGGTAGGTAGTAGGTAGGTAGTAGGTAGGTAGTAGGTAGGTAGTAGGTAGGTAGTAGGTAGGTAGTAGGTAGGTAGTAGGTAGGTAGTAGGTAGGTAGTAGGTAGGTAGTAGGTAGGTAGTAGGTAGGTAGTAGGTAGGTAGTAGGTAGGTAGTAGGTAGGTAGTAGGTAGGTAGTAGGTAGGTAGTAGGTAGGTAGTAGGTAGGTAGTAGGTAGGTAGTAGGTAGGTAGTAGGTAGGTAGTAGGTAGGTAGTAGGTAGGTAGTAGGTAGGTAGTAGGTAGGTAGTAGGTAGGTAGTAGGTAGGTAGTAGGTAGGTAGTAGGTAGGTAGTAGGTAGGTAGTAGGTAGGTAGTAGGTAGGTAGTAGGTAGGTAGTAGGTAGGTAGTAGGTAGGTAGTAGGTAGGTAGTAGGTAGGTAGTAGGTAGGTAGTAGGTAGGTAGTAGGTAGGTAGTAGGTAGGTAGTAGGTAGGTAGTAGGTAGGTAGTAGGTAGGTAGTAGGTAGGTAGTAGGTAGGTAGTAGGTAGGTAGTAGGTAGGTAGTAGGTAGGTAGTAGGTAGGTAGTAGGTAGGTAGTAGGTAGGTAGTAGGTAGGTAGTAGGTAGGTAGTAGGTAGGTAGTAGGTAGGTAGTAGGTAGGTAGTAGGTAGGTAGTAGGTAGGTAGTAGGTAGGTAGTAGGTAGGTAGTAGGTAGGTAGTAGGTAGGTAGTAGGTAGGTAGTAGGTAGGTAGTAGGTAGGTAGTAGGCAGGTAGTAGGCAGGTAGTAGGCAGGTAGTAGGCAGGTAGTAGGTAGGTAGTAGGTAGGTAGTAGGTAGGTAGTAGGTAGGTAGTAGGTAGGTAGTAGGTAGGTAGTAGGTAGGTAGTAGGTAGGTAGTAGGTAGGTAGTAGGTAGGTAGTAGGTAGGTAGTAGGTAGGTAGTAGGTAGGTAGTAGGTAGGTAGGTAGTAGGTAGGTAGTAGGTAGGTAGTAGGTAGGTAGTAGGTAGGTAGTAGGTAGGTAGTAGGTAGGTAGTAGGTAGGTAGTAGGTAGGTAGTAGGTAGGTAGTAGGTAGGTAGTAGGTAGGTAGTAGGTAGGTAGTAGGTAGGTAGTAGGTAGGTAGTAGGTAGGTAGTAGGTAGGTAGTAGGTAGGTAGTAGGCAGGTAGTAGGTAGGTAGTAGGTAGGTAGTAGGTAGGTAGTAGGTAGGTAGTAGGTAGGTAGTAGGTAGGTAGTAGGTAGGTAGTAGGTAGGTAGTAGGTAGGTAGTAGGTAGGTAGTAGGTAGGTAGTAGGTAGGTAGTAGGTAGGTAGTAGGTAGGTAGTAGGTAGGTAGTAGATAGGTAGTAGGTAGGTAGTAGGTAGGTAGTAGGTAGGTAGTAGGTAGGTAGTAGGTAGGTAGTAGGTAGGTAGTAGGTAGGTAGTAGGTAGGTAGTAGGTAGGTAGTAGGTAGGTAGTAGGTAGGTAGTAGGTAGGTAGTAGGTAGGTAGTAGGTAGGTAGTAGGTAGGTAGTAGGTAGGTAGTAGGTAGGTAGTAGGTAGGTAGTAGGTAGGTAGTAGGTAGGTAGTAGGTAGGTAGTAGGTAGGTAGTAGGTAGGTAGTAGGTAGGTAGTAGGTAGGTAGTAGGTAGGTAGTAGGTAGGTAGTAGGTAGGTAGTAGGTAGGTAGTAGGTAGGTAGTAGGTAGGTAGTAGGTAGGTAGTAGGTAGGTAGTAGGTAGGTAGTAGGTAGGTAGTAGGTAGGTAGTAGGTAGGTAGTAGGTAGGTAGTAGGTAGGTAGTAGGTAGGTAGTAGGTAGGTAGTAGGAAGGTGTAGGTAGGTAGTAGGTAGGTGTAGGTAGGTGTAGGTAGGTGTAGGTAGGTAGGTAGGTAGGTGTAGGCAGGTAGTAGGTAGGTGTAGGTAGGTGTAGGTAGGTAGTACCGCGAGCTGCATTTTTGAACATTTTTTTTTCCGATTCACTGAGAGGTGCAATGCGTTAGTCGAAATCATTTTTCAAAGCTCCCCCTCTCGCCCACTTCACACCCCGCGAGCTGCGCGCAGCTCGCGCAGCCACGCAAATGCTAGTATTATATTATATAAAGCTAAATTACCACTCACTCACTGACATAATTGTTCTCCTAGATGGTGGATGGGGAGGTGGGTATATTTTGACAGATTCGTAAACAAGTAACTCTCGTGAGTATGGGAAAAGTCCTAAACCCCCCCTTTTCCCCCCTCTTCTCCCCCCTCCCTATCGTATCTCGGAAACAAAGAAACTTTACGTGTTTTTTTTTAGGGATTCGTATAGAGGAGGCTCGGTAAAGTAAAAATCATTTTTCAGAGTGCCCCCCTTGCCCCCCTTCTCCCCCCTTTTAGGCGGATCTCGGAAGTTAACAGACTTGGAACGATTTTTTTTTCAGATTCATATAGAGGAGGCTCGGGGAAGTAAAAACCATTTTTTAAATTTGACCCCCTTGCCCCCCTTCACCCCCCCTTTAGGCGGAACTCAAAAGAGACTTGGAACGATTTTTTTTTCAGATTCATATAGAGGGGCATTGCGTTAGTCGAAATCATTTTTAGAAACTCCCCCTTATCCCCCCCTTCACCCCCCCCTCTACATCTCTTTTTTTACTCCTGAAAAAATGTTTGATTCTTACCTAAATCTATTTGAGGGGCGTTGAAATTTGTATACCCTCCCCTCCCCAACCTCCCCTAAAATTAAAAGGACTGTTACTTTATAACGGTTAGAGATAGCCATTAGGTGTTTGAACAAATATTATAGTAGGCGTCGAAACCTGTCCGGTGGTGGTACAGCGGTAAAGCGAAGGGGGGAGCGGGCGAGCGAAGCGAGCCGGCGACCCCCGTAGCGTAGGGATAATGTCATGATAGCTTTCCGGTGGTAGGTAGGGCCTGAGTGGAGCGAACCTGCGAGACCGAGTGGAGCGAAGGGGGGAGGTGGCGAGCGAAGCGAGCCGGCGACCTCCTTAGCGTAACGAAGGTTGAGTGGGTGAAGCGTAAATCAGGGGCGACGACAAGCAAACTTTAGGGTAATGTTTTTTTAGTGGTAGTAGGAGGTAGTAGGTAGGTAGTAGGTAGGTGGTAGGTAGTAGGTAGGTGAAGGTAGGTGTAGGTAGTAGGTGCAGGTAGGTGTAGGTGTAGGTGTAGGTAGGTGTAGGTGTAGGTAGGTGTAGGTGTAGGTAGGTGTAGGTGTAGGTAGGTGTAGGTGTAGGTAGGTGTAGGTAGGTGTAGGTGTAGGTAGGTGTAGGTGTAGGTAGGTAGTAGGTAGGTGTAGGTAGGTAGTAGGTAGGTGTAGGTAGGTAGGTAGTAGGTAGGTGTAGGTAGGTAGGTGTAGGTAGGTGTAGGTAGGTGTAGGTAGGTGTAGGTAGGTGTAGGTAGGTGTAGGTAGGTGTGGGTAGGTGTAGGTGGGTGTAGGTAGGTAGTAGGTAGGTGTAGGTAGGTGTAGGTAGGTGTAGGTAGGTGTAGGTAGGTGTAGGTAGGTGTAGGTAGGTGTAGGTAGGTGTAGGTAGGTGTAGGTAGGTGTAGGTAGGTGTAGGTAGGTGTAGGTAGGTGTAGGTAGGTGTAGGTAGGTGTAGGTAGGTGTAGGTAGGTAGTACCGCGAGCTGCATTGGAACATTTTTTTTTTCCGATTCATTGAGAGGTGCAATGCGTTAGTCGAAATCATTTTTCAAAGCTCCCCCATGGCCCCCGCTACACGCCCCGCGAGCTGCGCGCAGCTCGCGCAGCCACGCAAATACTAGTTATACTATATAAAGCTAAATTACCACTGACTCACTGACTGATCTATTGACAGAATTGTTCTCCCAGATGGTGGATGGGGAGGTGGGTATATTTTGACAGATTCGTAAACAACTAACTCTCGTGAGTATGGGAAAAGTCCCAAACCCCCCCTTTTCCCCCCCCTTATTCCCCCTCCCTATCGTATCTCAGAAACAAAGAGACTTTACGAGTTTTTTTTTAGGGATTCGTATAGAGGGGGCTCGGTAAAGTAAAAATCATTTTTCAAAGTGGCCCCCCTTTTCCCCCTTCTCCCCCCCTTTAGGCGGATCTCGAAAGTTAAGAGACTTGGAACGAATTTTTTTTCATATTCATATAGAGGGGCATTGCGTTAGTCGAAATCATTTTTAGAAACTCCCCCCTCTCCCCCCCTTCACCCCCCCCCCCTCTTCACCTCTTTTTTTACTCCTGAAAAAATTTTTGATTCTTACCTAAATCTATTTGAGGGGCGTTGAAATTTGTATACCCTCCCCTCCCCAACCTCCCCTAAAATTAAAAGGGCTGTAACTTCATAACGGTTAGAGATAGCCATTAGGTGTTTGAACAAATATTATAGTAGGCGTCGAAACCTGTCCGGTGGTGGTACAGCGGTAAAGCGAAGGGGGGAGCGGGCGAGCGAAGCGAGCCGGCGACCCCCGTAGCGTAGGGATAATGTCATGATAGCTTTCCGGTGGTAGGTAGGTCCTGAGTGGAGCGAACCTGCGAGACCGAGTGGAGCGAAGGGGGGAGGTGGCGAGCGTAGCGAGCCGGCGACCTCCTTAGCGTAACGAAGGTTGAGTGGGTGAAGCGTAACTCAGGGGCGACGACAAGCAAACTTTAGGGTTATGTTTTTTTAGTGGTAGTAGGAGGTAGTAAGTAGGTAGGTAGTAGGTATGTGTAGGTAGGTGTAGGTAGGTAGTAGGTAGGTGTAGGTAGGTAGTAGGTAGGTGTAGGTAGGTAGTAGGTAGGTGTAGGTAGGTAGTAGGTAGGTAGGTGTAGGTAGGTAGTAGGTAGGTGTAGGTAGGTAGTACCGCGAGCTGCATTGGAACATATTTTTTTTTCAGATTCATTGAGAGGTGCAATGCGTTAGTCGAAATCATTTTTCAAAGCTCCCCCTCTCCCCCTCTTCACGCCCCGCGAGCTGCGCGCAGCTCGCGCAGCCACGCAAATACTAGTATTATTATAAAATTAATCGAATTTACAAAGGTGGTAACCAAGTATTTGTTCTTGAATATATTAATTAAAAAGTACTTAAGTACTGACATAATCACTTCTCGCGTAACTAATATCTATTCTGCCTTTTATACATCTAATATCTTCTTGACAATAAACAATTATTGGACATGTTATACGGACAACGACACGAAACTGTTATACTGAGCAATATTTCTTTTCAAGATGTCAGCACATAATCCCAGCACTCTTTCAAATCTGAAAAGGAAACAGAAATTATCTGAGTAAGTACCTACATTGTTGTAAGTATTTAAAAACTTCTTGCCCTAAAGATCAAGGTAAAAAAATCGGGTAAGGGCGTGTCGGACCACAGACATTATAGGGTCCTTAGTACCGTAGTCGGGATGACTATTTCCTTTTATCTCTTTTAAGTTTTTGTCTTTTGATTCCTAGACAACAAATCGCTCGTCTTTTGGTTAACATTCGTTCCATCAAGTTTCATTTTTAAAAGCACATTAATTTTCGCGACACAAGACAAAGAAATCGACCGCCGAGTCGAGAACGCCTTGAAGAGCTTTATTGGTGCCATGAAAGACTTCATGGCACCTAATGAAGGATGACCTACCTCTACAATTTTTTTCTTTTGGAATATCGGTAATCATCATATGGCTCCCCAAGTAGCACACGAGGCTGCTTATCAGCCGAATAACGGATTTCCATCATGCTTGAAGCTGAATAAAAAAGCTGCATAAGGGCTGTATAGGGCCCTATTCAGTTCTTATAACTCTTAAATGGGCACAAATTATTCAGCCTTAAGTTCACGTAGCTGCTTAGGAGCTGTTTAACAGCAATTTAACAGTGTTATAAAGGGTAACGACCGTACTATGCGCTGAATATCGACTGACTAATAGATCACAAGTTACTCTTTATTCAGTAAAAGTGTCACATCTCGGCTCTTAATAGTTGTTTTAAACCGGGAAAGGCTGCTTGCGGCCAGTGTAAAAGTGAACATTTTTGATGCAGCAAACATGTAAAAGCAAATAACCCTAGCTGTCAATTGAACACTTGTTCCGTGGAGTGAATTATACGTGGATAATATTCATATTCCCAGGTAAGTATATTGTTTTACATATTAATAAAAGAAAAATGATTGGGAATGTAATTTCACTGACATTATACATATATATTGTCTAAGAAAATTTTAGTGCGCCACGAAAATATTCTGTTTTTGATTAGTTTTGTAATAAAAATAAGCATTGATGAAAACTTGAATAAACAATTTTTAGTGCTTTGAAAAGAATTATAAGATAAAAAGTTATTATTATGCTATCAGAAAGTAAAAATTAATGCAATACATTCCTAATTCATACACAAAACATCATAAAAGTTGAAAAATGAATCAGTATATTTATAGGTTACAATAATAAACATACAATAAAATGTTAAACAGCGACGTGAATAGTTAAAACCCTTATATGCTGCAAAAAGCTATCTAATAGTTCACTAGTGTACTGTTAATCAGCAAAAATCTGAATAAAATTACACATGTGAACCGTATGCAGCTATAAACTGTTTTATTTCTTTTTAATGGTCCACAAGCTCTACCGTTAGCTATAATGTGAACAATGAAACAGTTGTTATACAGACTCTTTAGGGATCCGTAGTATTATATCTAAAACCACCGCATGGATAACTTCTAGTTCAAAATTTTTAACACACCGTTTTACGCGCGCGTGCGAATCTTCCAAATCGCGAACCTTCCAAATTTACGATTGACATAAACAAGCAGGTACCTACAAACTGTAAAAAACTTATGCAAACAATACTACCTACCTACCCAGATGATACCTTTGTACAAGTTATGTATTTATTACTTATAACTAAGTGATTGTTTCATTTCTTTATTACAGAATAATGCCTTTTAAGATCGTTAGTACTTCAGAACCGGATGGTGATCGATTGAGCATTGTACCGTCGCTTTGGAAGTTTAATGGAATATTAAGTTGGCTTCCAAAGAACAAAAATATTTTGAAGCTGATCAAGGAAGAACGTTCGAAGCCGAGTCCTGATTGGAAGAAAATGAATTGTGATCTAAAAAGGCAAATTTTGTTTGATTTTTATTACCCATCGATGTGAGCTAAATGAATAAATAAATATACTATAAGTTCAATCATTTCTTTTGTTTTATTTAAAAAATATGTAATATAGTCCGGTCAAATTAGTCCAAAAAAAGGGGTAAGGTTACATTAACGGGGCCCGGCTCAAAATAGGTAGGATGGTTCAAAACACCATTATAAATGAAATGTAAAAAGTCCCCATCGATTAGACACCTGGAAAAAAGTTATTCGAGGTCAAAGGTAAAAAAAACCGGTATTTTGCAATTTTCAGCAAAACGGTAAGTTTTATCATAACATTTTCTAAGACAAAATTATATATCAAATAATAATCTACAAAAATGTCTGACCACATTTATTTCTAAAAAGCCACCGTTTTTCGCCATCGAATATGTATAAGTACACCACGTGTATAAAATACGTGCTTATATTACAACTCTTTCAACTTTTTAAATTGTTAAATATTAAAAACATCTTAAGAACTCGATATTTTTTCCGAGTTATATTTTCCGGTGGAACAATAATATTATCACCGAGGTTATTATATTTTGTACGGAACCATCCGGTTTAAAACTATTTGTCACGCTTTGCGCTGCTTCCCGACTTGCAGGTTTTCTTTTCTGTCTTCATAATTCTTTGGTACTCTTTCAACAATTTTCTTCTAATGCCCCCTCCCTGTTCTAGCTTTATAAAGCAATAAAATATATACGTTAGTATATAATCGCCATCTGCTTCAACTAATTACACTGACTGATTACAGTACCACGTGTAACTTTTATTCAGGTATAGTCTGATTAAAAGTACTTATGCGAACCACTATAAAAAAAGTAGCCGTTAATTCGATACACCAGTGAGTCTCTAAGCAGCTGCGAGGCATCTAGTGAATGTTTAAACAGCCGCTATGCAGACACTATCAATGGCAGTATAAAGGCTGATTAGCGGTAGGCATATTCAGCAATAAGCTGTAATGTGGGCCACAAATCATCCATTAAACAGCTATTAACGTCATAATAGTTCACACGTGGCCCTTTAATAAATCAGTGTAATAGGAGTTCACAAATACCTTCTTATACAGCATTTGGTGTAATTTCATCCACTAAACAGCCCTTACTACTGTTAAGGCATTAGAAAAGGTTAAAAGCTGAATAGAGGCGTTGAAAATCTACCTTGATAGCACTCTTAGCGTATTAATGGTAGTTTTCTCGGTCTTAATCAGCTTTAATGCCGCTCTTAATCAGCCTAAGCTGTTTAAATATCACTGACAGCTATTATGCAGCTGTAGGATCACAAGTGTACTCTTAAAAGAGTCTTAATACGCATAGAGTTTCAAATAGATCTAAAAGTGAGTAGTTATACAGCTATCTGTGCTACTTGGGTCCTACCGCTCTGGGCCGAACGGAAGTGAGTGTCAGACTTCTACTGACTAAAAACCAACCATGTCCCTTAGCCCTTTGTGTCCGAGGCCGCGGTATCTCCTTCGAACAACCCACAGCCCCGGCAGCTACCTCTATCCCTGAAGCGCAAACTCATCGACATGAGGTACATTCTGCCCATCCTAAACTACGGTGCTCAAACTTGGTTCCTGACCGAGTCGCAAAAGTTCATACTCAGTTTACCAAACAGTTGGAACATAACGTATTGATTATATTAAGCTCAGCGACAGAATTCCCGAATTCCGACAGAAATGTGGTATTGGGAATTCTGTCGCTGAGCACGCTCAAAAACAGGAATCGCTGATGTGGGCAACAAGATAGTTGAAGTGGGATTGGGCGGGCCATGTCTATAGAATGCATCAGGACCGATGGGTCAGAGTCGTCACGAAGTGGGTGCCAGAAGACGAGCCTCGTCGCCGTTATAGGAGGCCTAGAAAACGATGGCGTGACTACTTAGAGGCTTCCGTAGAAAACCGCACGGAGAGAAAAGTGAAAGTCTATGGGGGAGGCCTTTGCCCAACAGTGGGACAATATAGACAAATCAATAAACTTAAATATTGCTTATTCTCCAGTAGAGATTTGCGGAGTGAAACACAGAAAATGTTATAATCATTCATTCGACACGACACGACACACAGTACAGTACTAGTTCATTCGTATCTTTTATAGGTTATTATAGACCTAAAATAACAGTGTTTTACTTTAACTTTTCTTCAGATATAAGGTCATTATTTTGGGCAGTACAGAAAAACAATTTTGTTTTATACAGAACTGATGTCGCATGTCAGATTTGCGCAATATTTTACACGATGTAGTTTGTTTCATATTTACCTGGCACGATCAAGCTTGACACATTTAAGTGAGCCATCAGCGCGTACGGTTGCCGCCCGTGGTCTGTCTAGTAACAAGGCAATCTCTCCGAAGTAGTCCGAAGGCCCCAAGCGACCCACTTCTACCGCAGAACCTTCCCCCTGGCCACTTCTTTGTTGAAGCACCACTGCAGTGCCTGCAGAAGAATTAATGTTCTTTTCATTAAGTAGGTAAATGGAAAATCTTGAAAGTCGGATTAATATTCAAAACGTTTTATTTTAAAATAAAGTTTTGATAACAGCTTGTTACATAGATTTGAAAAGGTGCTATATATTTTTCACTTCTCTCGCTCTAAAAGTCGCGTTTTATGCTCTAGAGCATAAAGTAAAATCTTCGTCGAAGACCAAGGTAATCGGCACAGGTAATCGACCCAACAGCCACACGAACAACTTCAACTTCATAGAATAACCTCTTTAATTTAATTCGTTTCGTTAGTATTCAAAGAACAAGGGATTACTGCTTTTCATTACGAATACAAGGAAACTTGATGGGAATAGGCTTGCTCTTAATTATGTTGGTTGATGGCAATAGGCTTGCTCCTAATTACATCATTTGATGGGAATAGGCTTACTCTTAATTACATTGATTGATGGCAATAGGCTTGCTCTCAATTACCTAAATCAGTGGATGGCAATAGGCTTGCTCCTAATTACATCGGTTGATGGCAATAGGCTTGCTCCTAATAAGATTGGTTGATGGCAATAGGTTTGCTCCTAATAAGATTGGTTGACGGCAATTGGCTTTTCCTAATTACATCGGTTGATGGCAATAGGCTTGTCCCTAATTACATCAGTTGATGGCAATAGGGTTGCTCCTAATTACATTGGTTGATGGCAATAGGCTTGCTCCTAATTACATTGGTTGATGGCAATAGGCTTGCTCAAAATGTTTTTATAACTGAGCAGTATGAGTAACGACATAAGTCAGGTGTTATGTCAAGTTTCCTACTGAAAAAAAAAAGTTAATTGGCGGGAACCATAATTATTTTTACAATATTTACAAGTTGCTGTTTCATTTCCTCGCAATCGAAGTAAAAAGTAGAGTGTAAAACTCGTCCATAAAACCCATTTTACTCTTTACTTTATATCCATCCTCGCTCGCAAGCTCGCATCGGATGGATAAACAAATCATCATCATCATCATTTCAGCCGAAAGACGTCCACTGCTGGACATAGGCCTCCCCTAAGTGTCATTTTTGCTTAGGGGGGGTTTGCCATAATCGCCACGCTTGGCAGGCGGGTTGGCGATCGCAGTACGGTCGATACAAAAAGCACAGAGAACGCTGCTGCCCATTCTCTGGTACATCCCTTAGTCGCCTCTTACGACACCCACGGGAAGATATGGGATGGTGCTATTCTTTGCGTCCGACACCATACGGAACAAATAATACATAACATAAACAAATAATGGTTAACATTAATGGTTTTCTCCTTATTTATTTTAATTTTTTTTTGTACTCTACCACAGTGCTGTCCTATTTGACCCTAAGGTTGACTGGTAGAGAATGCCTTGTGGCATTAAGTCCGCCTATGTACCACTCTTGTGCATGAAGTTTAAATAAATAAATAAATAAACGTCTCGCGCAAAATGATGCGTTTTATGCACTTGGTGTACAATCTACTATTATCCAACTGCAGCAAAGCCCTACAGGACGGTTATGAGTTTGACATGTAGAGGAATAATGTAATATATGTCCGTTTGATTGTTTGACTCCTAAACGGATGACCTATTTGGATAAACCAATGATATTATATAGGTAGATACGTTTTACCGACATCTGCGTGGCAATACAAAAGTAAGTTAATCAGCTTACGTGAACTCAGTCCGTCCTGCGTCTGGCCGCGATGCGAACGTACGTTTAAGTGGGAGTTTGGTGTATGAAAATTAACAAAAATGCCTAGTTGTGTGTTCATAAAGTGCAATACCAGCTGTAAAAAGCAAGAAGGATGTTTCTTTTCATTGTATTTTATTTTACAAAAAAATCACTGACGCGCTGTTGCCGCTTTACCACCTACACGAACGAGACAAATAGTGCGTTGCATGTATGAGTGACAGAGAGAACGAGAAAATGGCGCGCGGTGTTGTCAGTTCGAACGATGCTAGAGGCAACGTCATTGGCTGTCGTTGACAATTGCCACGTGAACAATATGTTTATCTCTTTTTGACATTGGGGTCCTATATAACTCTGTCATCTTCTAACGTACTCAATGATAGAAATGAATTGGCTTAGGTTCTTGTAGGTAGTTACTAAAATATCGCCATGTTTTTATTTCTTTACAATGAGTATGACGTCTCTATTGGTAAAACCAGATTTGTCTTGTGTAACTTTTTAATCTGAATGTAACCAATGACACTTGGTACTTCCAAGTGTCATTCAGATTAAAATGGCAGATTTTAGGTGCCATATTCACTGAGGTTTTACCAATAGAGACGTCTTAATCATTGTAAAGAAATAAAAACATGGCGATATTTTAGTAACTACCTACAAGAACCTAAGCCGATTCATTTCTATCATTGAGTACGTTAGAAGATGACAGAGTTATATAGGACCCCAATGTCAAAAAGAGATAAACATATTGTTCACGTGGCAATTGTCAACGACAGCCAATGACGTTGCCTCTAGCATCGTTCGAACTCACAACACCGCGCGCCATTTTCTCGTTCTCTCTGTCACTCATACATGCAACGCACTATTTGTCTCGTTCGTGTAGGTGGTAAAGCGGCAACAGCGCGTCAGTGATTTTTTAGTAAAATAAAATTTATGATTTTCCGTTTTAAATAGATTATACGCGTATAATCTATTTCAAACGGAAAATACAATGAAAAGACACATCCTTCTTGCTTTTTACAGCCGGTATTGCACTTTATGAACACACAACTAGGATTTTTTGTTTATTTTCATACACCAAACAAACTCCCGCTTAAACGTACATTCGCATCGCGGCCAGACGCAGGACGGACTGAGTTCACGTAAGCTGATTAACTTACTTTTGTATCGCCACGCAGATGTCGGTAAAACGTATCTACCTATATAATATCATTGGCCATATTGATTCCAATTTCTTTTTCTTCCTGATGGATAGTTCCAAGTCGATGCAATGGGGTATACTTAAAAATGAAGGGTTTTAAAAGTTGATAACTAATATAAATTGGACTTATATGATTAAAATGGTTACCGAATCACAAATTGTACAGTCGTTATGACCAAATGAAACAGTTGTTTAAAAAGTTTTTAAGAGTAGAGGAACACTAACCTACTAACCCCAGAACGGATAAAGGAGAACCTCTTTTACAGATACCGGCACGGTTCTTGTCTTGAGCGCTCGGCGGAAGAGTGAGGATCGCTGTGCGCATCGTACACTTTATGACAAATAAAACGCACACCCGTTTATTACTTATTTATTGGTCGTGAAGTAAGTGCAGCATGAGTAAAGAGCAAATCCCGAGTGACGGCTATGACGCGATGCGCTACGGGCCAATCACTGCACTTTCCCCGCCCCTGCGTCTCACTTCATACCACCAAAGGGACCCAATAACTCACTTTTGCGTCACCGCTCAAGAATCGTGCCGATGATTGTATCTGTTCTGTGCTACTAACCAAGAAAACGATGGATGGACTGTATGAAGGATGCTATGGCTAGTAAAGAGGTGACTGCTGAGTTCACGAGTAATAGAGAAGCATGACAGAAGACATGCTGCGCCGATCCCTAATAAATTGGGATAAGGGCAGGAGAATGATGGTGATGATGATGATATAAAATAAATGAATGGAATGGAATGTCGATCAAAATTGCCAATTACAGCATATCAGTAAAATAAATATGTTAAAAATATCAGAGATTTAAAATGCGGGGCCAGAGCGGCCGTCTCTGGGATAAATATTAGTTGAAAGTTTGTATGAAAATCCATCACCGAGCGAAGTTGTTGCGGATCTGCTAGCAAAACATATACTTAATGGTTTTTTTTTGTTCCATCGCCGATCTCATCTCTGCCCTTGGGGCAAGCAAGATTCAGGTCAAGAGTATGCCCATATCAAATAATAAAAAGATGAGTTTTTACCTTCCACTATTATGTAAAAGTCGTTGCCAGGTTCACCTTGCCTGACAATGATCTCGCCGTCAGTGAAAGACACAGGTTCTAAGGCATCTGCTACGGTCAGTCGTTCCCATTTCTCTAAACTTTCTGAAAACAAAACCATTGATACTGAGAATTAGGACAATCTCCGTTGAAGGTTTGCTTAAGGACATTGATTTAAATAGATGCCTTCAATTCGTATATCCGATAATAAAGGGGATAGAACCGATGTGGCATATCAACCTGTCCGCCATTTTGTTTCTTTCTCGAAATCGCGGCCCACGGTGAAAGTGGTATGTATGGATAGAGGACATAATTATAGACGAACAAAAAATGTTCAGTAACACGGTACCCAAAGTGTCACGTTACAGAGATATTTGAAGTTAAAGATCGACAAATGAGTACAACGACAATCATTAAATATTTGTAAAAATAGCTTGATTACGTGTATAGGCGCTAAATTGTATCCAAATAATAGTTCCCAGGTTTATTAATATTATACGCACGACAAAATCGCTTCGCATCGCAATGAAACGCTATGTTATGTCAAAGAAAAGTTTTCTCGTGCTCCTAGGAGTATTTAATGTACCTTCTCTCTTTCAATAACCAGTAATAATAATAATCAACGCCTAAAGACCCGTAAAAGGTCAATTTTTTATGTGGTCATTGTACTCATATGTCCATCTTTACCTTCAAATATCTCGGTAACGTGACACTTTGGGTACCGTGTTACTGAACATTTTTTGTTCGTCTCTAAGTCCTCTATCCATACATACCACTTTCATCGTGGGCCGCGATTTCGAAAAAAAATCAAAATGGCGGTGGGTCGATATGCCAGCTCCCATACAAAAAAATTCAAACCCCTTTGTGGCATTATCAGCGATGTACAGAGCAGTGGCTCAAGCAATCTTGCAGACTGCTGCGCTGCGTGTCGCGGGTTCGATCCCCGTACGGAACAAATATTTTTGTATGGCCTACAGATAGTTGTTTCGGATCTGGGTATTTGTGTATGTGAACGCACCCACGCACGGTACAGGAGAAATTCCTAGTGTGGGAAAAAGTAAAAAAAAAAAACTCAACCTAGGGGTGAAAACTACATAAATAATGGCCACTAATATTTAGTGGCCTTTCTTTACTATTTGATGACAATTTTAGAATAATTTTGACGAGGAATTAATTGGGGATGAGTTACATTTTAAACATACTGAGTTAAAAAATTAGAAGCTAAAGAATATCTTTTCTAATGCCAAATGTAAATATTTTAGAAGTTAAAAATAAAGAATGTCATGTATTAATTTTGCTTACCTAATATTGAGACACGCGACAAGAATTCGTCGTACATGCGTCTCTTTCTAATAGTGGAACCCATTAATATACGACGGTAAGAGTCACGATCCAAGCCCCACAGCTTCAGAGAAGTGCGTGCGCGCACAGTGGCTGCTCTCGGTGTACCGTATATCAGAGCCAGTTCACCAAAACTTCCTCCTTCCCCAATAGTTGTAACAGGTTCCCCATTCACTAGGACCTAAAGATCCATTAATTATTATTAAATTAGATTTCTTTATCATTCTGTTGTACTTGTGATCATTAAACTTAACCATACTCACTTCAACTTCTCCAGAATCAATAATGTAAAAGTTATCTCCTTCGTCTCCCTGTCTGATGACGGTTTCTCCAGGTAGACATTGGACTGGGAACATAGCGTCAAACATGTCCGCTCGTTCAGATTCATCCAGATGGGTAAAGAGGACATTAGAAGCTATAGCACGTGATAGAGCACCCATTGTCTTGTAATCTTTTGGCACCACCTGAAAATTAAAGTCTTCATGAATTCGGTAGAAAAAAATGGTGTGAGACAAGCTACAGAAAAAAACTTAATAGCACTATTTATTTATAATTCAACTAGCCTTTTTGACATAGCTGGTAGCATCTTCCTCAGTAACTGGTTCAGCACTAATGCCTCCACGCCTACGCGGAGGCTGCCCACCTGGTACGGGCAGCGGGGAAAGTTCTCCATCGGCTTCACCTTCTGATGCAGCTGCTGCGGCTTGAGCAGCCTTCACTTCATCCTAAAATCAAATGGTGCAATATAGATAGCCACAAAGACTAAGCAACATTAACTGAAAAGGATAGAAATATTCTGATCCAAACATTTTTAAAGTAGGCAAAGCAACAAGTTAATTGATTATCATGAGTTCACAACATGGAATTTGTTTTTTTTTATTGTGCCTAGGAGACTACTTTACTAGCAATATTTGAATAAAGATATAAAGAAAGAGACAGACATCACATGGAATGTGAAATATATATCTACTTGCCTTCAAACACAGATTGGGTTTTGACATAATTATCTGCACAAGCTATGGTATTATCAGTAACATAAAAACTGTGATCCACTATTTTATTTATTTTGACAATTAAATAGCACTTCCCAAAGCCTAGGCACTGGTATATGGTCAGGATTATTATATGGCCACTATTACATTTAATTATGACTGCAGTAGACTTTTTATAAACTTATCATTTAATAAACATATGAGTAATGTGATATTTGAGGAAAATATACATTTATTAAAAGAAGTGAATATTTTCCTTAATGTTCTAGGTATATAATAATAACAATAACAACACTACAGAATCTATATAATGGGATTCTTTTAAGTGGGACCATTAAGGGAAAATTCTAATCCATGAAAAACTGGGAAAATTTCATAGGAAAATTTAGTTCTCATTTACATAATACATAAACTCACCCCTTTTTCCCATTAGGGTAGTAATGCCACCTGCTGCGATCCTCACATACTTCTTTCACTTATTTCACATTCATACATCTGTTCATACACATAAGCCGGTTGCAGTATTGTTTTGGAATGAAAGCAATTTTTACTTTCTACATTTTCTAGTCAAGTGAGAATTGTCCATAGAAATGAGTACACTGGCTGGCAATATAATTAACTAACTGTATGTAATCATTTCATTCCTTTTGGGAAACTTGTCTTTTCATTTTAGAGCAATAGAGTAAATAGAGTAAAACAAGAAGTACACAAGTAGAAGTAATCTTATGGTGAGTAACTATGGAATAAATCTAGTACAGGGGTTCTAGATTTGTGTGCAACCCCATATCTCAATCAGAAACCCTACATACAAGATTACCAAACTTTTACAGTTATAAAAATAACAAACAAGTAAATAAAAGACTATTAACTTTAGAGTTATCCACGTCTAGATGCATGACATGAATTACTGCATTCAAATGCAGTTGTTGTCTATTGAAAGACTAAGTACTAAATTAGATAATTATGTTAGTAGGCCCTAAGATGACCTATTAGTTAAGTTCTATTTGTAGTACAAGATCTCAATTTCTTTATTTACTATTTACATTTTGACTCACCCGTTCTAATTTTTGAAAATACTGTCTTAAAAAAGCCACAGGATTTTCAGGCTTGTTAACACATAACTGCACTATACATTCCTTTAACAATAACGATATATTATGACTCTGAATGTAGTTTTCACACTCATGTAAACATTGTTCTTCTTCCATTTTTTAAACTACACTTTGGAAACAAGAGTGTACCCTCATAGACTCCACTACACGATTACAACCTCTGTTGTTGTTTACGATTGGTAACTATAACTTATAGTGTTATGAAGGAAATACATGTAATGCAAAATAATCTTGCTTTGAGCTCTTTTTATTGGCATGTTAAATGTCAGTTTGGCAGCAGCAGAGAGAAATTTTACATGTCGCCTGTCACGCATGTCGCAGGTTAAGAAAATGAAGAATCCGGTTTTTGGCGAAACCACTAGAAGTTAGGAATAAAAATGTTTGTTTTATTACAATTTACTATCTAAATGTTTACAATAAAACAGCTACGTGCTGGTGCTGCAATGAGAATTGAATTTTTAATGCCAATCAATTAGCATTACAGTAGTTATTTAACATCTTAGAAATATCAAGAAAAGCTGTTTTTCTAATTTTCTTGCGACATTTTTAATGATCAAGCCCTTGTTGACAGTGCCATCCATAGACAATAAAATATATACTTTACTCTTTGGTACTATCGTGTATTCGTGTATCTGTAGTTCTGTACAAGAGTGATCCAAACAATCTAATGCTATGTGGTGCACACCAGCTAACAAAAGCCAACGAAAGATATTCAGCTATTGGCGTTCGAAGTAATAATATAATAATAATAATAAAGTTTTAAATAAAGTTTTTTGTTTAAATAAAGTTCGAAGGTACGTCCAAAGTCGAGCCAACAATCGCTGGAACTTGGTTTCGACTTGAATTTTTAGTGGGAAATTGGGGAGGTGATGATACTAATTTTATATATTATATTCTTCCCAAAGAAACTGTTTTTCTTTGTACAATCCAGCTATGCAAGTTCGGTTTATGCGAATCTATCATTCTTCTCTAATCAAAGTTCGGCCAAATTATTCTGAAAATATTTAGCTTCATGTGTCCAAGCGCGGATCCAAGGGGGGTCATGACCCCCCCTGGGCTGGGTCCAGGACCTAGGTGGACCACTAATTAAAATTGTTAAACGTAATGTTTTTATTAAATATGTGCAACATCCCAAAAAATATAGAGTGTTTTTAGGGTTTATGTATGTTTATTTGTGAGTTTCTATAATCCACCATAACTTCTAAACGCCTGAACCGATTTTGATAGGTACTATCCTTAGATTGTTTGCATTTATCCCTAGTGTTATAGGCTGGTGAAAAATCCACGTTAAAAGATCCAGATACGTTATCCCAACTACGAGTATGTTGTAGTCAGCTTCCAATCTAACTGGATGCAGGTAAAAACCGGAATTTTACATGAAACGACTGACTTCTTGGCCTGCACACAGTGTACACTACACAACCCAGACCCAGTTAGTACTGGGTACAACGAGAAATCCCTTAGTATGACTGGTTGTCAGTATTTTACGAGTTAAATAAATCTTTACGTATCGTAGTGTTAATCGATTTATCCCTTACAATGTTGGGTCAGAATAGTACACTTTTAATAGACCACAAAAACTCAGTAGCCAATATAAACAAAGTACACACCAATAATTTTTTTTGTAACAATAATCGTTTATCATTGTCGAGTCAATCACATCTTCCGAACCTCTGTCTTAGGCGCTTGGTTCTGGAAGTGGAGGATTGATGTCTACCAAGAAAAGAGTAAGCGGATCTCTTCTCGAATCAAGTAAAACAGCAGTTTATACTCTTTCCTCCCAATGACGTATCTTTGCCACCCCCCAAAATCTTTAAAAAAATTCGCGCTCGCTTCGCTCGCGCCTCCCTCCTGCTCTTCCACCATTCTGTCTAGCTTGAGACGCTCATCTACTTCAATTCTCATTTCTGATTCTAAGTCGTCCATCCACCGAAAATTGTTCAACGCTTTATCCCCCTGGATAAGGGTTATGAAGAATCAAATCGTGGCTAAGAGCTTCAATGGTTGAAGAACGTCTAACCAGACTGGCACTTCTCCACACTAAAAAAACGTACCCATTGAAGTAGGTAGGTAGATGAAGTGGTAACGCGTTTCGGGAGAAGACATAAAAGAAAAAAATATTTTGTTTTTTAAATATAGGTATTTTAAGTACCCACGTACATAAATTAATAAAACACATATTTTTTACTTGTATCACAGATTATAAAAATTAAATTATAACTTCTTGTGAGTTGACTGACCACGACTCTTTGTGACCCCCCCCCTGGCACCAAAGCTGGATCCGCCCTTGCATGTGTCGCTGTGTGTAACATGCATTTCGAACAACAAAAAACATGTCATTACTTTGTTTCTGGTTTTTCTCTCTCACTCCACTCTATAATTGACTGTGGTAATTGAGGTGTACGGCAAGCCGAGCATGAGCCGAGCACGAGCGGAGCCGTTCTCGGCTTCATCGTTCGTGCCGTGAGTGTGGACTGTACAACGAGCCTACAACGATCGCTGTCTTCGAACGTAGCAAAATCCCTTTGTGTTATAGGTCGCGCCATGTAAAAAGAACGCTGACAGTTATGTCAAACATGACTATTTTTTTCAAATTTCAGCTTATTCCAAAGTACTAAGGAGCTAGTGTTTGAATTAGGATTCTAACAATATTACAATTACCTCCGCTTAACACAGTCACAGTAGCCTAGTACTTCAGTACGCGACTGTATAACGTGCGCAACAGTATCCCCTCCACTGCGCTCAGCGCTCTTTTTACGTGGCGCGAGGTATAGCTAAAAAACCGACCACAGCCGAGTACGAACTAAATGCATAGAATTGTCCTTATTATGGACCAAAGAAATTATATGGAATTATTGGAATTAACTATGCGACATTTTTAATCCCCGACGCAAACACGACGGGTTGTTATAAGTTTGACGTGTCTGTCTGTCTGTGTATATGTGTGTCGTAGCTCCCGAACGCATGAACTGATTTTGATTTAGTTTTTTTATTTGAAAGGTGAATTAGTTATGAGTGTTCTTGGCTATGTTTGAAGAAAATCGGTATAAAAAGGCCGCCGCCGCAAAATGGCGGATTACATTATTTTTTCATAACTCCATCATTATGGGTATCAAATGAAAGGGCTTGGTTAGTAGAATACTACACATTAAGGCGGGGTTACCCCGATAAACGTCGTCAACAATAGCGTTTTACTCGTACATGGAACGGATTTAAATTTTGAAAAAAATGTATTACATAGTTGACTCTTCGATCATGATATGTCGGGCATGCGATACACGATTACTTACACTTCACTGCATCCAATTAAATCGCAAAGACATGTCCAAATGATGGCTAAATAATCGTTTTACTTGAGTTATATTAGTTTTTGAAAAATAAAACTTATATCATAATAAAGGTCGTAAAAAATGTGTATTATCTCGGGTTACATACTGTATAATTTCTTTATCATTTTTCTCCAAGAGAGAAAAAACAGTCAAAATTTAGGCATTATATCGCTTGCGCGGCAGGGCGGGGGGTGAGGTCGTGCGTACATAAAAACAAAGTAGGGTAACCTCGCCTTAAGTATAACAAATTTCAAATCCAAGATGACCGCCACCACAAAATGGCGGATTACATATTTTTTCACAACTCCATCAATATGGGTATCAAATGAAAGGGCTTGATTAGTAGAATACTCTACACTATTTGGAGAGCAGTGGTGGCCCAGTGGTTGCTGCTCCAACTTACAAACAGTAAGTCGTGGGTTCGAACCCAGGCAGACGCATTGCTTCGTGTAATTTATTTCATCATCTCTCTCTTGCTCTCAAAAACGATGAAGGAAAACATCTTGAGGAAATCGGCATGTCCTAGAAGCAAACATTCTGAGACTTGTGAAGTTGTGATTGTGAGTTGTGACATCTGCCAATCCACACTGTGCCCGCGTGGTAGATTAAGATTATTTCTACGCTATGTTTGTTTCTAAAACTCCCTTAATAAGGGTAGCAAAAAAAATAAGAGGGATTGATTTATAGAATAATGTACACACTCCCTCAATGTGGGTAGCAAAAAAATTAGAGTAAAAAAAATAATGTACACCAAGCTTTTTTGTTTTAATTTCGTTACTTTATATTTTTTGTTAGTCTTTGGTACGGGTACCACCCTTGGTACCACCACGGTAGCATCACTTTTGTAATAGGTTGGCAACTCTGCGTTAGTTTTGTTCTGTGTTCTTCTGTCTCTTTTCTGATTCCCCTCTGTGGTGTGATTTGTGAATTATCGGTCGAAAATGGAGGCCGCTGAATCTGAAGCCGGTGTTAAAACTCACTTGAATAATGTTTTATCAGACGAGGAAATCGCTAATTTACCTACGCTCATTGCGGGGAAGATCAACGCATACATTGATACAACATTTGAACATTACTTAACATCCAAAGCGCTCCATGAAACTAATAAGTCCCAGATAGGTGAGTAAACCGGTGTTTCCTGACGCTTTCATTCAATGCTTCATTTTCCATTTACGAAATCTGGTTATTTTTTTCCTTCTGATCTATTTGTTTTCTTCATTGATCATTAAACAAGTTTAGCTTTATTTTGCGTTTTGCACCCCAACGTTCCCTTATAAAAGCCCCTAAGACGACCCACTGACCAAAAAATTCAATGTTTATAGTTTTTATCATTATTAACCATAGTTTGTCAATGTTTGTAGATCTAGATTCTAGTTTTTATATCCGAGTTCTTTAAAAGTAAATGTTTTGAACTGTTACTGCTTGTGACGTTGAAGCACACCAAACGAGTGTTTACTTTATTATCTAAACATGCGCCTTAAGCAACTGATGATGTTTAAAGATTTCATTTCTCTTTATTGATACCTACCTGCTTACTAATCATTTGCTTTTGTATATGTAATGAAAAACTAATGAATGATGGTAGCCGATGGCATACTGTAGTGACTGTCTACCCTCATGTGAAAAATGGAGCTTAAGTCTGAATAACCTAAAGCAGTCAGTTTTAGGTAAAATGAGACAACGTGTTTCTTTTGGTGGAACATCTATATTTAATACTAAAATTAAAATGGCTAAATCTACTCTTTATCTGTCTGCTACCTTTTCAAATGAAAAGTTTGGAATGTGCATATAATAGTATTTAGAGAAGCAATGGGCTAAGTGGATCAGATCACTTATGTGTAAGTCATCAGCTGGTGCTTGATTCCATTGTTTGTGTTCGGTTAAATGGGGCATACACTGACTGGTTTCGCATCTAAAGAGGTGTTTGGGCTGTATAGTATCTTCTTAGGTGTTCAACATAATACTTGATTTTATTTATTATTGATATTTGAAAGAAAGTGAGTGTGGATTATAGATAAATGAGTTGCCTGCAAGTACCTTTCTTAATGCAGATGATCAAGTTCATCTTACATCATTAGTGGAACAGTTGCAAGACTTAGTTGCTGTAATGAATTATGCCTTTAAGATCAAATGGTTGAATGTAGAGTCAAAATCTGTTATGACAACATCAAGGGACTACTCATATTTGTTTGTAAAAACTGATAGTTCTTGTTGTGATATTTTTGAGGTTAATAAAATACAAAGTATTTTTTTATTAAGTCTTCAATTTCCGCTCTCTAGCTTTGATATATAATTAGCCAAAATTAGGTAGGAATCTCGGAATTTGAGATACCCAGCTACAAACTTGTATAAAGTTGTATTTTGACATCCTAAACGTTGCCTCAAAACTTACATATGGTAGGATGTCCGCATCTATTAAAAATCTAAGGTCAAAGGTCACAAAAATCGTTTTTTTGCAAATATCTCGTTTCCTATGGCATTTTCGCTATTTGTGTTTATGATCAATATTGTAGAGAATTAAATTCCCTACAATTTGTGATTCAATAATTTTCTTTACGGCGATAAAGAAAAGGACTTTGAAATACTATAGCAGTCGGAAGAGGATGATGAAGAAAAAGACCATAATTCAAATTACTGGCTTTTGTCCGCGGCTTCGCCCGCGTCACAGATATTATAATACTTCGTACAGATACCCAATCCCATACAAAGAAATGACACCTCCTTAAGTCATCTTATTGCTCGTTTTATTTTCTTTCCTCCATTATTTCAACAGATGGCAGCACCAGCGTCGCACTAATTGCCACAGACTGGAGTTTTACAACGCCATCTAGGAGTTCACGTTTCGTGTTATGTAGTTCCGGAACTTTCGGGTTCAGTAAAATGAGAATAATATGTAATTATTTCGCTTAGAAATGTTAAAAGATGTGTTATATTTCTATAAACAGTAATACATATGCTTTTTAATGTTTAAATTTAATTAAAATTATACGACAGTTACGATTATTGTATGTGGCAAATTGAGTAAAACGCCATCTATTGCAAACAGCTCTAGAGAAAATGATTTACAGATGGCTTATACTTTTGACAACTTTAGCAATCTATGGGTACGAATTGAAGTAAAAGTCCTCCTTTAACCTTTTTTGTTGAAATAACGTGATAAATGAGTGTAAATAGATAAATAAGCGTTAAACATGGAACTTTTGATTTTTGCAAATCTTATTTCGGCCGAAATCTACCGTATAACGCATTTAAGCGATTGTTAATTTCATTACTGCTACCTATGCTGCCATCTATTGTGTTTTTTTCAAGACTAATTATAATTTGTTCGAGTTGAGTCCCCATGCCCGCGTATATGTGTGAAAATAGCCCACGAGAAGTAGCAGAATGATAAATATACCAAATTTAATGGTTTAAACTACAAAAATGACGATTTCATAATACAAAATTCATCCCCTTTTAACTCCCTTAGGGGCTGAGTTTCAAAAAATCCTTCCCTTTCCTTTGTCTACATTACAAAGAAAACCTCTGTAGAAAATTTCAGCTTTCTAGGTCCAAGGGTTTGGACTAGGCGTTGATGAGTCAGTCAGTCAGTCAGTAAGCTAGGAAATTCTGTTTTTTTTTTTTTTTTTATTTTGCCATGGCAGTTGAATAGGCCTTTGGTGTAGGATGCAACTTGCGTCGTCACCCTTGCGCCATCCCATCTTCCTACCGGTTGGTTGACCTTAAATGATGCTCTAAGCGCCGCGCTCTCCACCCCGTATCTCGAAAACGATACAACGTATAAAAAAAATTTGAAACAAAAGTTGTAGGGAATTTAATTCTCTACAATACTGATCATAAATACAAATAGCGAAAAACCCATAGGAAACGAGATATTTGCGAAAAAACGATTTTTGTGACCTTTGACCTTAGATTTTTAATAGATGCGGACATCCTACCATATGTAAGTTTTGAGGCAACGTTTAGGATGTCAAAATACAACTTTATACAAGCTTGTAGCTGGGTATCTCAAATTCCGAGGTGAAACTCTTAATTTCACTGGACTAATGATTTATCTTCCTTATTGATTTGTTTTTGTTTTCTTTGCAATTGCAACATGTTGAAAGGTTCACAATTAACTCAACAAAATACTTGGGTGCGTTTTGACAAAAACTTTAATGAATAGAAGCGTTTTACCTCACAATAAAACGCATATTAATTTAAAGTGCGATCAAATTATCTTGGCAGCTCCGAACTTAGTGGGCTGCGCAGTAACATAAAAACTTTTTTGCAAAAAAAACAACCAACTTGTTTGTTTGACTTCATGTTTTTGCCACCGACTTCAGAAGCTGATTTTTCTTCTTAAGTTTATTTTTCTATTTTTGGTGTTTTTGAAGTCGGTTGTTTTTTTTGCAAAAAAGTTTTTTTTATTTTTTTATTTTTAGTTGTAATAAGTACCTATATATATATATATATCCTATACAAATATTTACTATGCATTTAACATTCAACCAAGAAACCTAACCCTTAACCTTCAAGATTCAACTATTTTTACTTTCAACTCACCGTTGAGGAGTGGTACCTTAACCGTTGAGGAGTGGTACTACTCCTCAACGGTTAAGAGCATGAAGACAAGTGATGACTGCTAGATGAGAATACTTGAATAGCGTCAGAAAAAGCACGAAACAAGTCATACGTGTCTATGTAATTCATATATAACAACTAAAAAAATGTGTATTGTACACATCTGCATACCCCCTCAGAGCATACAGGCGTGATGTTACGTCATGATAATGTATATTCAATAAACATCCAAGCGATTCCAGCAATTACAACAGATTTGCCGTCTATTTTTGAAGAGTTCCATTGTATATCTCCGAAGATCAGCACCAGATCTTCAACAAATTAAAATGGGACCACCTCAGGAGTATACTCTTTCAAATAAAAAAAGAATTTTGAGAATCGGTCCACCAATGGGGGAGAAATCGGGTCCATATTGGCTCACCTAAAGTTCTTTATCCGAAATTGTTCTTCCTAACGATTTGTAATCCGAATGATCACTCTTCCTAAAATTTTTCATCCTAAAGTTTTCATTCATACTATTTGTAGTCCTACCGACGATGTTCATAACACTCATATTTCCGAAAATTGGAATTCATAATATCATTAGTGTAAATATATTTAAACTCCTACTGTTTTTTATCCTAACGCTTTTATTCCTAAACATAATTACCATAATATTTTCACTCATACAACTGTTTAGAATGAATAAAGGTCGTTTCACTGATTTTTGTCTTGAAATAAAATAAATGAATGAAATTCAGGTCAGAGTGTCGTCTTGGGGGCACTATGAAAAAAATACTTAGAAAAATTTCGCGACCAATTTCGAGGTAGCGCTCGCCGGCCGCTGCCGCGGCACCGCTCGCTTCGCTCGCTCGGCTCGCGTGTAGTTGGTCACAGTTCTAACCTAACCTAACCTATGGATATCTTTGCATAGTATATAAGGTCCCATTAAAATAGGTGGACAAAGGGGTTTGAACTTTTTTGTATGGGAGCTGGCATATCGACCCACCGCCATTTTGATTTTTTTTCGAAATCGCGGCCCACGATGAAAGTGGTATGTATGGATACAGGACATATAGACGAACAAAAAATGTCAAGCAACACGGTACCCAAAGTGTCACGTTACCGAGATATTTGAAGGTAAAGATGGACAAATCAGTACAATGACCACATAAAAATTAGACCTTTTACGTGTCTATAGGCGTTGATTATTATTATTACTGGTTATTGAAAGAGAGTAGGTACATTACATACTACTAGGAGCATGAGAAAACTATTTTTTGACATTACATAGCGTTTCAATAAGATGCGAAGCGATTTCAATGTGCGTATAACAATAATCAACCTGGGAACTATTATTTGGATATAATTTAACGCCCAAACACGTAAAAAGGCTATTTTAAAAAATATTTAATGAATGTCGTTGTACGCGTTTGTCGATCTTTAACTTCAAATATCTCGGTAACGTGACACTTTGGGTACCATGTTACTGGACATTTTTTGTTCGTCTATATGTCCTCTATCCATACATACTACTTTCACCGTGGGCCGCGATTTCGAAAAAAAATCAAAATGGCGGACAGGTTGATATGCCACATTGGTTCCATCCCCTTTTAACACAGCGTTTAGTAAGCCTAACTAAAGACATCTAAACAAAAAAAAAACACTATATATAAAGTGATTTTATTTTGACTTAAAATAATAAATTGCCGGCACTCTAGAACAAACTCATCCTATAAAAGTAGGTATTTTATTTCTTATTCTTATATTTTTTTTTGCTATTGTCCTTATTTTAGCGGTCTGAATGATTTCTAAAATTTTGTCCACCTATTTTAATGGGACCTTTTATAATACTGATTATTATGAATAAAAAAAGTAAAAAACTAAAACCCGACTACTACAAAAAAATGACGCTGAAAAAGTATGAAATAAGATTTTCAGGATAGAACAAAAAGAAAAGCCGTAGTCACACGGTATTAAAGTGTTTAGGTTTGTAGGTACCTATAACGTGTGACTACGGCTTTTCTTTTTGTTCTATCCTGAAAATCTTATTTCATACTTTTTCAGCGTCATTTTTTTGTAGTAGTCGGGTTTTAGTTTTTTACTTTTTTTATTTAAACAATTTTGGTGTTAAATATTTTTTTTTACTTTTGACTTTTTGTCCGCTAGAGGGCGTTATTTTAAATGTGAGCAATATTTTGGAAATGTACAAGTCACGCCCTTTCAAATGATACCAAACACGGCGTATTTATCTCCATTTCTATATTTTAAGCCTTACTTTTTGTCCGCTAGAGGGCGCCAAATCGCTTTTTGTTACACGTCACCTAGCCTATGTTCAGCGGAAAATTAAGACGGTTCTAACGATACCTCATATGTCGAGTTCCGGTAAGTAGATTAGAAGCTATGAGGGAACAGATGAAGATACACACATACATACATACAAACATACATACATACATACATACATACATAGCCAGTCAAAATCATAACCCTCCTTTGGCTTTGCCGTAGTCGGGTAAAAAGTAATATAAACAAAAAAAAAAGATATGACTTTGAATAATAGTGTAAAAGATGGTTATGTTGAGAAAATATAGGAAAACAAATAATAGTGTAATAGATGTTTATTGCTACAGACATTATGAAGTCGAATGCTTCGGAATTAAAACATTAGAGACAGAGAAGTTAGGAATTGCGATTGTTAGGATGAAAAATGTTAGGAAGAACATTTTCGGATTTCCAATTATCGGAGTTGAAATTTTAGGTGAACTTTGGCGCACCCGAGAAATCAGGTAACATACATAAAAAAAATACATACACACGAACATTATAACCTCCTCCTTTTTCGAAGTCGGTTAAAAATAGGAACCAAATGGTGACATGAGGCGGGGGTCGGGGGGCGGTGGTCTAGGCTAGAGATGCACCCTACATAAACACAATCAATCTTATAAACGATCAAATATCGTAATCGATTAGTTTTATTTCGAATACGTTCGTATTAGTGTATAGAAGATATTTAACTAAATAGATTAACTAATAAAGTGAATTTAGTCATTATTAACCGAGAAAACATAATGTTACCAAACATTTTTTTGTAATATAGACGAAAACTCGATTAAAAGTCATGATTTACTTAAATTTTAGAAATCCAATAAAAACTTCTTGAGTAACGAATTTTTGCGAACATTTAAAACCTCATTAAAAAAATTATGAATAGAAACATTTTTATTACTTACTTAATTTCAATCGATTCGAAGAATAATCGATTAAACGACACCATTGCACATCTCTTTTTGTTAACTTCGTGACCTTCGTGCAAGTTCGGCAATATTCGGTACGAGGTTTTATGTCTCACTCACACGTTTGGTGTTTGTGTCGCGTCGCTATCACTGTCTTGAGCACAGTCGGTTTATAAAAGTTTTCGTTGTGTTTTTATTTTTTGTTATTAATATTACTGTTGATTGTCAATAATGGTGTAAGTAAAGTTTTTTTGTTTAGTGTGTTAATTTTATTTTGTTATTTGCAAGTGTTAGTGGGCACTTATTTCGTTAAATATGCCACCAAAATTTCAGTGACAAAAAGTCCGTTAACGAAAGGTCAGTCGAATCGAAATTTAATAATAGGTTATTTTGTTACAACTAATGTCTTAGAGTGTTTTGATATTTATTTTATTCGTATTTCTCACTTTTAGATATTTTCTAATCGTAATTTGTTTAGCTGGCAATAACAGTTTTCTTCACAAGTGTACCTGCGCAGAAGTTCGCAGCTTCGATCAATAATAGTACTAGATTAAGCATCAGGAACAAAACTAAGTGGCTCAAGTGGCCACGTTTGCACACACGTAAACATCTACCTTATCATCTTAGAAAAAAGTTCAATATAATTAACAACTTCAGATGATTATAAACCCTAACACTTAAACATAACGTTTAATTATCATTGTAAAGTATATTTATTTAAGCCCTTTCATCGGAGAAAGATTAGAAGCAAAACATTTTAAATGTCGCTCCAAAGTAAAAAGTCATCAGTACAAAAATATTCATTCTAAAATGAAACTTAAACTCTAAGCAATACGGTTAAAAGCATTTTGTGTACAATGTCGTGCTTATTCTATTGCGGAACTAGCGTTCCTTGTTCAAGAACATGATACAATAGTTGGTGCGTTGTAGCAAACATTGGCCAAACAATTATAATATTCGCTGATTTAATTATATTTACAGTTTAATTATGTTTAAATATTATGAAAAAGCACATAATGATATTAAATTAGCGAAAAAAAGATATTCCTTCCAAAACCTTGGTGTTACGGTGGTTATTTACGCAGTTTTTGAACGCATACTGCGGTATTTTGACGTCTTAATGTTGGCTATGATTGGACCGTACTAATTTGAATTAGGACCACAAATACGTTTGTGGTCTTATATTTCGGGCCGTTTTTGAAGCGCTTATCGGGAATCTAGTACATTATTGATCGAAGGTTCGCAGAGCCTATGTTCAGAGCTGCCAAGATAATTTGATCGCACTGTACAAGACTTACCTTATTCGAAGCTTATTTAATTGAGATAGGCCCTGCGTTTCCCGCTCTTCGTATTTCTATATATCTGTCTCTTTATGGTACGTCACTTCCGCTTGGCAGTGGTAGGGAGGCTCGTTAAACGAGACGCGCCATTTTTATTTCATTGAGTCTAATTATCAGGCAGAGCTTGAACATAAGCTTCGAAAAAGGTAAGTAAATTAATATGCGTTTTATTGTGAGGTAAAACGCTTCTATTAATTTGACTTGACCGTTATTCGAAGCTTATTTAATTGAGACGTGTTTGTTATCGCCTGGTGGAAGTGACGAAGACGCCAATGTGAGCTAGTATGACTATTATTAAAATGTACTGTAGCTAAGATTTAGTAAAAACAGTTACTTGTATCTAAAATGCATACAGAGATTTGTAGACATTTATCTATACTAATATTATAAAGCTGAAGAGTTTGTTTGTTTGTTTGAACGCGGTAAACTCAGGAACTGCTGGTTGGAATTGAAAAAATATTTTTGTGTTGGATAGTCCATTTATCGGGGAAGGCTATAGGCTATATAACATCACGCTACGGCTAATAGGAGCGGAGCATAAATGAAAACTGTTACAAAAACGGGAAAAGGTATTTCCTTTTTTAAGAGCTTCCGCTGCGTGCGCTGCGAAAACGGTTTAAGTTACGCAAATATCATGTATCAAGGAATTGTTCCTCTTTAAAAGTTCTAAAAAAAAGTCCGCGACAGCATGTATCTATCTTTTAAGATTGACTCACTGTAACCTTTTTTTACTGTTAAACTGTTAGGTTAAAAATAGCTATTTTTTGCGAAGCTTTATTAACCCATATGGTATTAATCTATATCTAAATAAACGTGTTTGTTAGAACGGAAATTTAATATAGAATATTTGTGCCCTTTACTCTATACAGTTTAAACAAATATTCATGTGTGGATAAATCAGCATCTGCCATCATAGTGTCAAGTCGGGTTAGGGGTCATTCGGCCCACTATGAAACTCAGAACAGAGACCAGTTGCACCTTTTAAAAATTGATAGTGGTAAACTGTGCCCACATCTCTTTTAACTTCAATGAAGTGAAGGGTGGGTTAGTATATTTTTTTTGCTAGCCTATATTATTGTGTCCCACTGCTGAGGGTCTAGTTGCAGTAGTCCGGTTGTTAGTCCGGTTGAAATATACCCCAGAACTAGTGACACTCTTTAGTGGCAACAGTTCTGTTTCTTTTTTATTTTGTTTGAGAAAATAAGAATAGGTAGTAAAGTAGTAAGGTCCCACAAACTACCAGGAGGACAGAAGTAGGAAGGAGGTATTGAAAGGTATTGAAAACTGGAATGTTTTTTTTTAAATAACTTATTTAATAAAGTCCCACAAACTACCAGGAGAACAGAAGTAGGAAGGAGGTATTATATTACAAAAGAGATACCACGGCCTCGACACAAAGGGCTAAGAAGGAACATGGGTGGTTTTTAGTCAGTAGAAGTCTGACACTCCCTACCGGTCTGCTCACCGGGACTGGAATGAGTCATTTGATGATTTCCCCACTATATAATTCACCATTCTGGCCTCCTGGTAATTTGCGGGACTTTACTATCTTGGTTTCCTATCTCCAACAAAAAAAAATGTATTAGGCATAGTATAGATTTGATATTTTAAAGATTCCAATACCCTTCTGACTACTTCTGTTCTCCTGGTAGTTTGTGGGACTTTACTATCCTTGTTTCTCATTTTCAAAAAAAAAAAAAACTGCCTGGTATTAGAAAGGCATAAAGATTGGATTTTAAGATTTCAATTTCCAATACCTCCTATTCCCCTATTCATATGTTCTCCAAAAAAAAAAAAAAACCGAACTGTTGCCACTAAAGAGTGTCTCTAGTTCGGTGCTATATTTCAACCGAACTAACAACCGGACTACTGCAACTAGACCCTCAGCAGTGGGACACAATATAGGCTAGCAAAAAAAAAAAATACTGACCCTCCCTTCACTTGATTGAAGTTAAAAGAGATGTGGGCCCAGTTTACCACTATCAATTTTTAAAAGGGGCAACTGGTCCCTGGTCTAAGTTTCATAGGGGGCCGAGTGACCCCTAACCCATCAAGTCTGCGCATACAAATGTTTTACATACTCTTTGACGTGAACATTACCTACACTGCTACATGAACTATGACTGAACTGTCAGACTTTTGTGCCAAGAATTTTTTCGGAGGTTATATTAATTATTTCCCAATACCAATAGAACACACATATCGTAGTCGCATGCCACCTTGCTAATGGTAATTAGCAGCTGACTTCTGTTTCAATGAGAACGCCATGAAGGAGCATCAGGTATCAGTGGCATGCGACTACGAAGAATATCAGACAAGAATTATTTTCTTGTTTTCTACTTTTATGACCGCGATTTTGTTAGTAGTCGGGTTTTAGATTTTTAAACTTATTTTTTTATTTTAAATATTATGAACACTAATGAACATATTTCGAACATATATTCGCATTAACGCCGATTCAAAACGCGACTGGCGCGGCCAGGAAGTATCACGCGAACATGGACCTCATACCACAGCAAGATATTGACAATTTAATTTTAATTAAGAACAATCGATGTCGATGTGTAATTATTGTAAGAGGTGGCTACACTGATGAATAATTAGATTAGATAAGATTTTTTCACTTTATATTAAAATATTGAAAGAAAAAAAATAAGTTACGAACAGTAGTAGGTCGTGGGTTCGAACCCAGGCAGGCACATTACTTGGTGTAATTTATTTCATCACCGCTGCTCTCAAAACGGTGAAGGAAAACATCGTGAGGAAACCGGCATGTCTTAGAACCAAAAAATTCGAAGACATGTGACATCTACCAATCCGCACTGGGCCCGCGTGGTAGATTATAGCCCATTCCCTCTCAAAAAGAGAGGAGGCCTGTGTCCCAGCAGTGGGAACATTAATAGGCTGTTGATGATGATGATGATGAATTTCCTACGGTGATTAAATTAATTAACATTTTTTATTTAAAACAAAAAACAGTCACAATCCGAACGCTTAGGCCGATCGTGCCTTTCTATCGCTTGTTCCGCGCTCTCGCTTGCACGCTAAAAAATTCTGCCATAACGTCTGACAGGGGAGAATGAAAGAAGAAAAGTGTTACGCCGACCCCAAATAGAATGGGCAAGGGCAGGAAGATAGGTACTGATAATGTTGGTCCTTAATTGGATGGCAGTACTTCTGGGCCCGGCGCGTATTGTCAGGAGGTATATCTCTCAGGAGCCGTCACCACCGGTAGCTTGAACTCTGCTCCCGATATCGCTGAACCCCAATTTCTATACATATTTTGAAATGTATCTTATCTTATGTGTATAAAAAAATAATAAAGGTCATAATGTCTATTTAAACCAAATCCTTAAAAGATCAACACAATTTTCTGATACATGCTGTATTTTATTTAAATTCTTTAAATGCTTATTTATATTATTGTTTTAGGGGATAAGGTATCGACGTTAGAAGCTCAAATTCTTGAAGTCACGGCAAAATTTGACGATGCAGTAAAGAAGTTGTCAACTTCTGACGAAACCATTACTGAACTGACACATCAAGTTGAATCTTTGAACACGGAGTTAGAAAAGGCTAGAGATAAAATAACGCGCCTAGAAAATGATATTATTTCCCTCAAAAGTTCAAGGGATGCTGCTGTTGATGAAAGAAATGACTTGACAAGAATATTACAAAGGCGAGATACAGAAATCGAAAGATTAACTGCAAGTGAAACTGCTGTATCCCAACAATTACGTGCAGCAATAGATGCTAAATGTGAAGCCCTTGCGTTGAATGATGAAATACAAAGCAAAGAGTATTCCCTACAATATCGTGAAAAACGCATTGAACAGGAAAGAACTTTACTTAATTCACAAATTGCAGGATTGACCGAGGAAGTAAATCGACTAACTTCCGAACTACAAACAGTACGATTAAACCATACTAGCCGTTCGGTAAACTTAGAAACTCAGTTAACCGTAAAACTTGAAGAGTTGAATGTTGCAAATGAAACTATTAGTCAGTTAAATGACGTTAAGAAAAGCCTCAATAGTAGAGCTGAAAGTCTTACTCAACGCTTGATGGAACAAAGGGAAATAGAAAATAAAATGACAGAAAATTACAAAAAGGAATTGGAGGCTAAAACTAAACTAGCAGACTTATTCAAAACAATGCATGATGATGCTGAAGCTAAAACAATAGAGTTAACTGAAGGAATTGCAGAATTACAAAAATTGTTGAATGAAGCAACTGAAAGGTATGGTGAACTAGAGACAAAAAACAAACAAGCTGAATCGGATCATGATGAATTAATGGAAAAGAAAAATGAAATTATAAGTTCTTTAAAGAATGAATTAGAACATGCAAATGACTTACTAAAAGCTGCTAATGCTCAAAATCTTGATATGGCTTTGAGTGACTTAGCTCCTTCAGCAGCTACAGCTAGTAAACTTTTGAAATCAGGTATGTCTCTCACTCAGATATATTCTCAACTGGTTAAAGTTACTGATGAACTTTCTCACGAGAAAGAAGATAATAGGCGACTTAACACCACCATCAATACAATTGTTCAAGAGTTAGAAGAAAAGGCTCCTCTACTACAGAAACAAAAACTGGAATTTGAGGAAGCCCTAGAAAGTAATACAGCTTTGTCTCAGCAAATAGATTCTCTGGTGATTGAATGTAATAGACTTCGCGATGATTACAGTGAAACATCTAAAATTGCAAATCACTACAGTCGTGAAAATACTAAACTTAAAGGAGAATTGGCCGATTTGGGAAGACAAGTTTGTTTCTTGTTGAAGGAAATAGAGCATAGTCGTGGAGGGCTATTACCAAACGGTGATCATGATTCCTCTCAAACTGCTTCTACCACATCAGATTTAAGCTCATCGAGAATTATTTCGAAAACTTTAGTAACATTTAGTGATATTCAAGAACTACAATCCAATAATCAGAAACTTTTGCGAATGATTCGTGAAATGACAGACAAGCAAGAAGAATTTGAACGGAATAAAGAACAATTTGAAAGTGGTGAACTGCAGAATAAAATAGAATCATTGAAAAATAGAATAGCTGAGTTAACTGAAGCTCAAGAACGTCAAACTAAAATGGTTAATGGCCTTATCAGACAAAGAGACATGTTTAAGAAGCTTTACCATGATCATATGAAGGGTAAACGTCATGAATTGTCGGCTTCGGAGATCTCGGAATTGGAAAAGAGTGGAATATATTCAATGGACACTACACCTGAAAATGTCACTAAGCAACTGATTCCAGAAGCGCCTTCGTTTGAAATCAAGTACAAAGAAACCGAGAAGCAATTAGAAATGTTAAAGGAAGAATATAAAACTTATAAAGAGGAAAAGGTCACAAATGAAAGGATGTTATTTGACCAAATTGATAATATGAGACAAGAGATAGGAAAACTCACAGCTGCAAACAGCAAATGTTCTTCGACTTCAGAGTATAATAATGAAAGACTTAAAATTTTGCAAACGAATATCACAACTTACAAGAAACAAATTTCTTCCCTAGAAGAGAAGAATAAAGCGTACAATGCAACCATTGCTAAACATGAAGTCTCTTTGCAACATTTAAGGGACGAAGCTTTAAATGCTCAGAGTAAACTTGCTGCAGCTGAAATTCAACTTGAAAATTTGAAACTCGAACTCAAATTGCTTAAAGATGCTGAATTACGTATTCAGACCGAGAAGGAAATGTTAAACAGAGAAAGGCAGGGTCAATCTTTACTGCTAAAGAATTTGGAATTAATCAAAGCTAGTTTAGAACGCGTAGAAGCTGAAAATCGCGCCAAAATCGAAACAAGGTTAGATGAGGCTACAAGAGAATGTTCAGCTTTACGGAGGAGACTCCAGGAAGAACAAGACCGTTTTAGAGAGTTAGCAGATCATCTTAAACGGCAGAAAGATACTGCAAAAGAAAGAATGCAAGAAGAAAAGGATGCGGCAGATAATTTAAGAAAAGAAATGATAGAAATGAGACAAGACCTATTAGAGAAAAGCAAGGCCAATGAAGAACTTAATAAGAAACTCAAAATGGCCCTTTCTCCTAACACAGATGGTTCGTATGATACTGTTAAAAAAATAAGGGATCTTGAGAATAAACTATCAGAAAAACACGCGGAACTTCAATCTGTCCAAGAGCAACTAAATGTAGCAAAAGAACATATAAAACAATATTGCGATATATCAGAGAGTGCCGAAAAAGAATTGAAAGCCCTGAACAGTGAATATGAAGCTTATAAAACGGAAACAGAAGCAAAATTGGCTGACTATACCAGAAAACTACAGAATTTAGAAGATAAATGTTCAGAGCTAGAGGCTGAGTTGTCATTGCATGCCAATGGAGAGCATTCTACCAGTAACAGTGCACTGAAAAATGAACTATCTAATATTAAAGAAGAATTAAACAATTATTTACTTCAAGTAAACGGTTATCGTACAGAACTTGACGCCGCACGTGCCGAAATTACTAAGTTGTCAGAAGCAGTACAGAATGCTGAAGATAAATATACACATGAAATGATTCTACATTCCAGTGATATACAAGTTTTATCTCATGTAAAAGAGGAATTACTAATAGCCCAAAATCAAATAAATGAATTGACTGCCTTAAAACAGCGCGCCATAGAAGATTTGGAAACCGAAAAGAAGTCTTGGCAAGATAGGCAAAAAATACTTACCAGTGAAAATGCCCAGCTAACTGAGCGCTTGAAAGACTTGAATGATCAAAATGCTCTATTACATGACCAAATACAAGCATTAGGTACACAACTGTCTGTTTCACATGCATCCCAATCGCGATCAGAGAGCTTTAACGAATCTGGAAATGATTCTAACATTAACATCTCAGTCAATGAAGAAGATGGCAAATCATCAGAGCAATTGTTCCTAATTGTCAAGTTTTTAAGGAAAGAAAAAGATATTGCTATGGCCAAATTTGACATACTACAAGCTGAAACTATGAGACTTAAATCACAGTTAGAAATAACTGAGAAACAACTTGATAACACTAAATTGACTCTAGCATCAGAGAGAGAAAAGACAGAAGTGAGCATGGTAACTGTAAATAGGCAATCAGATATTTTGAGAAAAGTTGAAACATTAAATGCCTTGACAGATAGTAACAGAATCCTTAGAGAAGAGCGTGATTTATTATCGTCTCGGGTCGAAGAGCTTGCAGTAACGGCAAAAGAAATGGAATCCCAACTAGCACCATTGCAAGATAACATTTCTGATCTTTCATCGAAAAATGAAACTTTACAATCAGAAAATAATGCTTTGAAGGCAGATTGTGCAAGGTGGAGAACCAGAGTGAATGCTTTAGTTGAACGTGCTAACAAAACTAGTCCTGAAGATTGGAAACGACTTCAAAATGAAAGGGAGACCCTAGCGAAAATGTTGACAAATGAAAAAGAAAACGTCAGGAAGTTAAATGAGGAACTCAGTGGTGTTAAAGTAGAAAAATCGAAACTAGAGGAACAGTATTCAATGCTATCAAGACAGCAAAATACTTTGGCAGAGGAAAACAAGAAACTTAATGAAGAGTTACAGATTCTTAGGGAGGATATGGCTCGTATTACTGAAGAAGTTACAAAACTTAGAGCTGAAAATTCTGCTATTGTCACAGCAAACTCAAAATTAACAGAAGAACTGTCCAATAAGGATGCATCGTTAACTGATATCAGAAATAAAGAAAATCAGATAAGAAAAATTGCTAAAAAATACAAAGCCCAATATGAAGAATTGATGAAGATAGTGGAGGAAGATAAGAAAAAGAATGAAGGTGATATTGCTGCTGCTGATGCTGCTTTAACAGAAACTAATAAGAAATTCGAGGAACAGATAGCTGAGCTTCAAGCAAAACTCGAAACTGAAAAGGTGAATACAGACAAATTGAAGCAAGAACTAGAAACCCTTAAGACGGCAAACACGGAAAAAGAAGAAAAATCAAAACAAGTTTTGAAGCAAGCTAAAAATAAAATTGTTCAACTAACTGACCTCAAAAATCTTTTAACCAAAGACTTGGAGGATTCTCGTAATAAAATAGGCGCAATTGAGCAAAGTACACGCGATGAACAAGATGTGAGGCTGGCTCTTATAAAATCTCAATATGAGGGTCGTCTCTCACGATTAGAGAAAGAGCGAAATGAAGCACAAGCTGAAAAGGCCAGGGAGGTGGAAGCACTGCATCAAAAAGTAACTATACTTCAGCGGCAACTCGCAAGTCAAGGTTCCGGGTCAAAACAACAAACAACCACTGAGAAAACTACTACAGATCCACCCACCGCTAATATAAAACCTATGGCAGGTGAGTAAAATTATTACATTTTTCTTTGTTTTATCAAAATGTTGGCCGACTTTGTCAAATGCTGTGTTTAGAGGTATTATTTGGAAATGCGTTTATATGAAAAAATCTCTTCCATTGCAAGCGCTGAGAATGACATCATGGGTTTGACTCCCAGGTGAATTTTCTATGATTTTTGCAAGTCTGGTTGTTTCTTAATGATTGATCGATTTACAAGTTTACAACCGTCAAAAATGAATATTTACATAATTATAATCTGAAAAACCGAAATAATGTTTTTTTTTTTTTTCATGAAATCTTGACATTTTGGGTAACAATTGGTTACAATTGTATTAATGATTCTTATATTATTATATATTCATTCATTGGGAATAGTTGTAAGTGGTATACTTACAATACAAGTTTTCCCATATCTTTTAATGGACAAAAGTAAATAGTTCAAAACACGATTGGTGGGTGTAGGTCAGCAAAGTGTGACTGCGAGTCGGCGCGGGGGTGAGACACCTTTGGCATCAATTCGTCCGATGGCTCAAGTGGGACCGACGGCGCCTCACGACGCCCACACGACGGAATACATGCCGGCCTCGTCGTCTCGACCTCTGCCTCGAGCTGCCCTAGCAGCATCTACGGCGCCACCAGAGTCTACACAGGTTTGTTCTATGTCCTATCCACATTTCTAGTCTTCCGAGGGTGACAAAACTATGATTCCTATGAAAGTTAAGAAGTTTCGATGCAAAACCACCTTGTAAGACTGACAAGACTAAATGGTAGTCCCTCACTTTTCCACACAATAATGATAAATGTTAATCTCTAAATCTACACAAACTCACGTCCTTTTCCCATGGGGGTAGGCAGACACCACAGAACGCCTCCTCCTTTTGTCTCATACACATTTATACATCTGGTCATACAAGCACGCCGGTTACGAGTACTATACGCACCTGTCCTTTCTGAAGAACGGCACCAATAAGATCAGTGTATGTCTTTCTAGGGCGTCCCCTCCCGGCGTTGCCACTCACATCTGCCTTGTCACCTTTCGTCAATCGACTTTCACTCATCCTCTCCACATCATGACCGAACCACCTTAGCATATCTCTTTTCAATTTTTGTCACTATTATTTTAAACCGCAACGTTCTCGTATGACCTCATTCCTCAATGTATCTGTTTTAAATACATTTCAGGATATGGATACTAGTGAGGCAGGTATGGGCAGTTCCGGTTCTAGTGACAGTACAGCACAGCCTTCAACACATTCTCTAGCTCCTCAACAGGTTTGTTTGATCAAAAGTTAAACAGTTATAGCATCCTTCATCAACGCCATACAATTGTTATAATATTGGGTGAATTTAGTAGTTAGATAGTTGCATGGTTATAACCATGCATGCAACTATCTAACTACTGTGTAATGATATTAATATTATACGCAAAAGAATCACTATAGATCTATGGTAGTTACATCACAATTCTGATTTCTTATACAATAGGGGATCGGACTGGGTCAAAATAATATGATTCTGTTTAGTCCGTAAGTTAGATTATCGAAAAATATTGAATACATGTTTTTTGTTTTATCAAATCAATAAAAAATGACGAAGATAAAACGCGTTAATCATTTAATTCAAGTATCAGTGACTCATAATAGAAATAATATTACATTCACAGTCACATTACATACACAACATTAAATTCAATAACAATTTTATTTAGCACGGCGAGTACAAGCTAGCTTAAAGATCTTGGAGTGGGGCTTGAAACGTCACTTGTGTCGTCAAAATGTACTATCATATGACGTCACACGAGTTTTCGAAGAACTGTATCGTCTTCATTTTATGTTTACGTGAAAATAGAAAAAAAACGTGTCCAATAATTTTTGGAAATCTATTTGACGGACTAATTAGTTTTTTTTTGTCCGATCCCCTATTCTGACAAACGATCAAGAGTAAATGGTCGAGGTCGATAACGCACGTCTTCAGAACACCTGGTTTATGGTTCGGCTTCATTCAAACTACTCGTAGCGTAACGGGTACCCGAATTCGAGTAATCATTCGAGAACCCGAATACTGGCTAACGACCTATAAACTGTCATAATGCGTGTGAAAAATATACATTATATACATTTTTACGATTTTTATACACTTATCGTTATCACTAAACATTTAAAATTTAAATTAAATAATATTTATTTTCAAAAGAAAGTCGCAATGTTCGTAGGTTTTCCAGATTGGGGCCGAATGCGAACGTATAAATACTGGCATTGCTCTTCTATAACGCTTTCGTACAGTTACAAATTAAAGTCATTACTATATGTACAAAAGAAGATTATATTATTAAGATCGTTCATAATGTTACCTTTTCGTAGGCCGTGGCGATGGTGATGCCTCGTATCGAGCAGCCCAGTGGGGCGGCGTCCGGCAGCGTGACGGGCGTGTCCACAGCGAGCTCGGCAGCGGCGTCCAGCGTGCCAACGCCTGCCGCATCCGCACCTCCTGTAGCAGGTACCTAGCTAGTAACATGAACTTAAATCCAGTGAACATAAGAAACTCGCGAAAAACATCATGCCGTTTTATGTACCTTTTTTTTTCAATTCGATAATATAACTATTTATTGGTATTTTGAAATACCTGGCTGAATCAATCTAAGTTTAATCAAAAAATTAAATTAAAAAATGAAAATTTTATTAAACAGGAGTAACTGCAGCTCCGTCAACTTCCGGGCCGGTGTCGCAAGCATCAGCTAGCGTGAGCACGTCTCACGCTCCTCCCGGCGTGAGCACCTCGCAGCCAGTGGCCGGTGTGAGCACGTCGCACGCGCCCGTCGGCGTCAGCACGTCGCACGCGCCCGTCGGCGTCAGCACGTCGCACGCGCCGCCCGGTGTCAGCACGTCGCACGCTCCGCCCGGTGTCAGCACGTCGCACGCGCCGCCCGGTGTCAGCACGTCGCACGCTCCGCCCGGAGTCAGCACGTCTCACGCGCCGCCAGACGCCCGCCCGGCCAAACGTCGCTTGCAACAACGACCACTCGCTGCTAAGAGAACAAGGGTACAGGTACGTACTTTATTATAAGTATAATCATCGGTTCAGTGCTTTCAATGAGAATATAATCTGGGGGCACGGCAGTGCCCCCGCCGAGTCGAGCGCGAAGCAAACACTGCCGTACCATCCTTTACTGGAACCATTTCGCCGCATTTTCAGGCCCCTATTTGAGAACCTCTGGATAAGACCAGAACGCTGAAATATTCGTCATCCAGTAGGCTATACAATCACACTTAAAATAATAAGTTTCAAGTCTGTAGGTCATTTAGTTCCGAAGTTAAGCGAAAGCAAAGTTTCGCATTTATGAAACTCACTCACTCACTCACTCACTCATGATCATCAAAATACTTCCCATAAACTCAGAGAGCTGAAATTTGGTACAGAGTTAGGGTTTAATGGCCACTTAAAGGGAAAACTATAAAAACTAGGATAAACGAAAAAAAAAAATAAAAAAAAAATTGTTTTCAATAAGAAAATCTAACAAAATAAAACGTTTCTACAAAAAGAAGTGAAATCCCAACAAAAACATTCTGTAAAAACTAGCCAAGTCTCGATGGAGCTGCTTGTTTATCTCTAAAAAGTAATGAAATCTAGACAAAGTCGTGCCAAGTCCAAGGTTCCTTATTGCGATTTCTTTATTATTATAGTTAATGTGGTGTGACTTGGCCGTTGTTCGTTTCGTTTAGTTCGGTCATTTTTCTTCTTGGCGTCCAATTACCAATACCAGTATGGGTTATTATCTCGCTTAACAATCATAGGTAGTTACAACAGATATAACATTACGTATAAACTAAATTGACTTGTACCCACTAACGTATAAAGAATGTTCAACGGCCAAGACACACAACAATAACTATAATAATAAAGAAATCGCAATAAGGAACCTTAGACTTGGCACGACTTTGTCTAGATTTCATTACTTTTTAGAGATAAACAAGCAGCTCCATCGAGACTTGGCTAGTTTTTTACAGAATGTTTTTGTTGGGATATATCTTACTGTGTTAGACATTCATATCTAATGATTTATTACGCAAAGAATACACCTATACGTTATTTGTAAGTGTTTAATTAATTGATCTCGGGATGATCCCCTATTTTGCTACTATTTTTCTACTACAGATCATACTGTCGATACGTGAGACGCTATACGAGAGGTTTTCTAGTAAAAAAATGTAAAAAGATACTCATCACATTTGTTTAGGATATTATATTATTTTACAACTAAAAAAAGCTTTTGCAAATAATAAAACTGGCTTCATGAATGAATAAGAGGTTCTGTATTCTTACGACATTTAAGCGTGAAATAACTAAAAGTTTTCTGAAGAAACTCAAATTCTTTTTCCCTGATACTGTAATGCTCATTTATTTGAGATGATTTTTGTGTGGTTCAGGGATTTGAACGGTCAGTGGAAGTAGAATACCAAGTACCGACTTCGTCACGCTGCGATCAAGATGACGAGGGCGTCATCGTCGTAGACTCTGAAGAGGACGACGAGCGATGCACTGGCACCATGTACAGGGTATGGTTTTACCTAAGCATCGATAAGTTTTATCACGTCATGGAAATAACAACATTAATTGTCACTGTTCAACATTTGTAGGAGGGCGAGGAAGAAGAGGAAGACATAGAGGAGGAACAAGAAGTTGAGGCGGGCGAAGAAGAAGAGGAGGAGGTGGAAGGTGACGACGCAGAGAACGCCGCCCGACAGGTACATACATGACATTTTGCAATAACGATGAATCGACGAACATTAATACTATAAATTACTATTTTTTAAATTTTTAAATGTTTTTATATGCCTTTTTGTAATAAATATTTACAAATGTATTTAATATGTTAGAAGCTGAATAAAGGATTAAAATCCGAGTCATATAAATCATCAAGGTAGAATATTATTGACATGAACAATAAAATGATGTATGATTTAATGAATGACTGTTAAGTGTTAGCTCCTCGCCCACGGCGACGTTTATAGCGATGCTGTCGTGCGTTCGCATCGATACAGTCGTGATGCGACTGTTTGCCCTCTCCCGATGCTGCGCGACATCATCGCTAGTTAAATAAATAGAGAAATTAAAATAAAAGCTTATTTCTTGTAGGAGCAAGGTAGCATCTACAGTTAATTTCATAGTTCCGCCACCCCCATTCACATAGACTTAATGTGGCAACAACTAAATATATTTTTCAGTACAGACAAGGTACACAACATGTTTCGCGATGAACCACTCTGGTGCCTACACTTTTTCATGATGCAGATTGTTGCATGCATAAGGGAAGGAAAAAACTATTAACCAAACTACATATTTTTGAAGTATTGCGAAACACGGGGCAAAGGAACATTTTAGTATTAAGTCTTAGTATGCGACGGACGAAACTTTCATGATGGTGTGGTCCTGGGGCCAAAACTCTGTACTTGTACATCCGATTTATGCTTCTGATGTCGATATATCCATTGATCCAGTGGCATTGTGAAAAATGTTCGTATTCAATGTCATAGGAGTCGCCGGCGCAGTCCCCGTCGGGCGGCGAGGACGCGGAGGAAGGCGCCGCAGCCGCGCGCGCCGAGCCCGACAGCGAGCCCGCCGCGCCCATCCAGCAGATCGAAGCCATCAGCAGCGGCACTGAACGTTCGTTCTCAATCATTTCACTTACGAGTCCTTGAGCCTAATTCAATGGTTTACATTTCTATTGCCGTTGTAGCTGCCACTTACTAGTTTGAAGTAAGAATTTTGGTCAAATTTTGATCGAAAATATTATATTGTGTAAGTGTATGAACAAACACACGTGCACTTTCCTTGTCCAATGACATGGCAATCTGACACTCGTGAGGAGAGATTACACTCGTGAAGCGCAGGAGCAAACGTGCTTTCTGAGGCGCACGCGGGAGTTACACACAACTTACAACTTCCAAACTCTGGGCTACTACTGAGAAATATTTATAAAGACGTGGGAATCGAAACCAGGACCTCACAATCAGCATTCACGCTTACGAACACTGGAGCATCGGGGCAGTTCTCCAATACCACTTTCAGTGGTCTCTGGGTTGTATTTTTGACAGTTTTGCAATAAAAAAAGACAATCGACAGACCACTGATTAGTTAGTAGATTAGGGGCCCGAAAAACGTCCATGTTGTTGTTAAAGAAGGCAGGTTTAATATAGGAATATACCAACCGTTTCTACCATTATTTATTTTTTAATTTATGCTGTTTTAGCATACGTAATTTAACTTTGTTTTGTGATTTGTTTGTTTTAGAAAGTGGAGCGTTATCTCTGGGTGGTAACAACGGTGACGACGGCGACGACAGTATAGTGCCATCTACACCTACACTTTATGTCCCGAGACGCAATGACGGGTAAGGATAAGAAACCTAATGACTATGTAAACCAAGATTGGAATATGGAACTATATTGTAGTGAGTTTTTGATATGCTTTAAAGGCGGCAGCATCATGTTTATAGTCTAAGTCTAGTAAAACTGAAATTAAAATTATTTTGTTCCTTTTTACGGGACAGACTCATAAATTGTTATTGCGACATATATGGGTATCATTTGCATTTAGTTACGTTCGATGTGATCCGTACGGCAGGTTCGGCGAGGCAGTGGTGTCGCCGGTGGGCGGCGGCGCGGGCGCTCCGGGCGCGCGCTTCACGTTCGCGGACACGCACCTGGACACGCACGCCGACCTGGCCGCCGCGCTGCCGGCCCCGCCCGCGCAGAGCGCCAGCCCCGACGAACGTCAGTACACTGCATACACACTACATTCTGTTGGATATATAACTGCCGCGACGCGACGATTGTAGCTCGGTGGCTCGTGGCTCGGTACCCAGACAGGCGCATTAGAAAAGCAGGTGCAAAAGAAGGAAGAAAGAAAGTTAACCAATTTGTTTGGCACATGCTACAAGTGCACACAACACAAAAAAAACTACAATCTTAACAACAACAATAATAGTACATTGTTACCTTAGTGGTGAAAGGAACTTATTGAGTCCCGAGTCGGGGTTTGGCGCCTGAGCGCAGCGAGGGCGCTAATAGTTCGAGGGACTAAATAAGTCTTTAACCCGAGGTAAACACTGTGCTTTTCATTACGAATACAAGCAAAGTTGATGGGAATAGGCTTGCCCCCCAATTACCTAAATCGGTGAATAGGCTTTGCTCCTAATTACATCGGTTGATGGCAATAGGCTTGCTCCTAAATAGATTTATTAGTTGATGGCGATAGGCTTGATCCTAATTACATCGGTTGGGGGCAATAGGCTTGCCACCAATTACATCCGTTGATGGCAATAGGTTTGCTCCTAATTAGCTTTGTTGATGGCAATAGGCTTGGTCCGAATTACATCAGTTGATGGCAATAGGCTTGCTCCTAATTACATTTGTTGATGGTAATAGGCTTGCTCCTAATCACATCGGTTGGTGGCAATAGGCTTGCTCTTAATTACATTGGTTGATGGCAATAGGTATACACATTATTACAACAAATAATTTGACAGCTGTCAGTAGAAAGCGATTCTCCCTAGGGCTGAAAAGTAGTACTTTCAACCCGCTCCGCAGGCATGTTCTTCAACCTACTTTCAGAGTATGAGTAAGTAATGAAAAGATATAATAATATTGTGATTCACGGCTGCGCCAAATAGGCCCCATCATCACTATATTTCTTCACCGCTGCTGTCGTTAATTCAGATTCGTAAATTTAAATAAAATAGTAGGTATAGTTCAAAAACATAAGTAGTGGAATATTTCTGCCTTATGCTCATTGGGGTAGTCTCTGGGTACTATAAAAAGGAAGAAGAATTAAACAATTTAAATGCCTGTTGCATTGTACTAATTTAGGTGCAGAAGGAGGTGAGACAAGAGACTGGGAGGAGTCACGAGTTGAAGAAGAAGCGACCGCTGTAAGTTCACAGGGCAGTGAACCTTCATCCCCACATCAACAAGTATGTACCCTTAAAAGCCATTTTCAAGTAACAAATACAGCGATCCCAAGCCGACCCTTTGTACGCGCTTCAAACGAATTTGAACGCCCTTCACACGCGCGATTGAATCTACAAAACGCAAAAATTGGCATCAACGGCGCCGACGACGCGCGTCCCTGAAACCCACGTCGCACAGTGATCAATTCCAAAAAGTTAGGGTCTCTAAATTATTTTTGTTCAAGGTGTCGAAATTTCGGTTTGGGCGCAGAACGTCAGAAACGCAAAATGACAAGATCTGATAATGACAGATTCGCAGAATGTCAGATACGCAGAATGACAGATTCGCAGAATGCCAGATTTGGCGCGAGGACTTAAAAAAATTCGTGAAAAATTGTTTTTCTTTTCGGAAATTCCTCTTTTTTTTCAGTTTCGGGTTGATCTTGACCATAAAAAATATTTAGGTCCTGAGAACCATACACCACCACCTACGACGCACCGTTTCCGAGTTATGGTCCTACAAATTTTACTTCGTTTTATCTAGAACGCTCTATATTTCCAAAATGGTAGCTAGGATGAAAACCTTTTCTGGAAAAGAATTGTTGCTCTAGTCGAAAACTATGAGGTGGTGTAAAAAAACCGCGACAAAGAGAAAGAAAAAAAAATCTAAGTGTCGGTCGATCTTTTGTGTATCCTTTAAGGGCGCAGGACTTAATAAAATTTTCAAAGGTTTTATTTTTTTAGATTTCGGCTATTTTTATTGCAGCATCTTATTAACCTTGTCCATAGAAACCATTTAAGCTCTGAGACACATGGTCCTACGACGCACCATTTTGGATATATAGAGCGTTCTAGTCTAGATAAAACGAACTCAAATTCGTAGGACCATAACTCGGAAACGGTGCGTCGTAGGACCATGGTTCTCAGAACCTAAATAAGTTGTATGGTCAAGGTCAACACAAAACTGCAACAAATAAATCTGATTTCCGAAAAAAAAAATTAAATAAATAAATCACGAAAAAAAAAAGTTTACACTTACACCACAAAAAAAAACTTTTCTGACGTTTTGCATATCTGTCATATTGCGAACCTGACATTTTGCGTTTCTGACCACTTGAGAAAAAAATCTCACACCTGACGATTTGCTAATCTGGCATTTTGCGTTTCTGACATTCTGCGCCCAAACCGAAATTTCGAATAATATTTATTTTTCAGACAAAAAAAGAAAAACGAAATTTCGACACATTGCAGCATTGACCAAAAATAATTATGAGACCCTAACTTTTAGGAATTCATCACTGCTGTGCGTCGGCGCGTTTAAAATACTACGTGTGCTAGGGGCTTTAATTAACACCTTGATAAACCTGTGCATTTATTTACAAATGAAATTGGCATTTTCTCATACATCACAATGACGTTAGACGCAGCAAGCGTTCCCATTGGTCCGCCTGACGGCAAGAAACCGTGCTAGCTGAAAACGGCAAATTACCCCTCTTTTCAGCCCGTTGAATTCGGCGAACGGTGCATACCAAACATCCCGTATAATTATTTTCAAACATTCCTATGACGTTTAAAAAAAAAGACGTTACCCCACACTAGATATTTCTTCTGTATCGTGGGTGCGTTTACAAACATTTAAACTTACGGAACCGGAACAACTGTAATCGGTAAGCCATATAGCGCCATGCCATAGCCATGTAGCGGTCGGTAGTTTCAAATTACCATCACGTATTTAGACTTTTCACACGAACTAATCCCGTAGCTCATATCCCTGAATGTTTTGGAGTTTGAAACCCTACTTATTATACTTTATTCTTTATTTTGCATTACTTACAAGAAATATATTCGTATGCAGCTTGTTTATATCGATTTCTGGGTTACAACTATTCCATCTCTTGAAGGTAGGCTCTTTTCGTCGGGGCCGCGGATTTCGTCGGGGCCGCGGATTTTAGTACTAGATGACGTGGCCTCGGCACAAGGGCAAAGAAGGAACATGGGTTCGGTTTTTAGTCAGTAGAAGTCTGACACTCCCCTTCGCTCTGCCCAAGAGCGGGGGGGGGGGGTCATTTGATGATTTTCCACCCACCAAAAAAAAAAAAAGTTACCTCTTTTGAAGAAAACTTAAACATACAAATATTTTGGACAATATACTTTTACAATCTAACGATGCAAATACTAACGGTAGCTTTTTTTTTTGCGTCGTGGGAAATCATTAAATGACTCCTCCCGCTCTGGGCAAAGCGGTAGGGAGCGACAGACTTCTACTGGCTAAACACCTATGTATCCTTCTTAGCCCTTTGAGTGGAGGCCGCGGTATCTCTTTTGAACAACCCGCAGCCACGACGGGATTAACAGAAGCCTCACTGAGCAAAAAAGAGTAACAGCCAACAATTTGTATTTGATTGATTGTACTTTTTTGTTCCGTATGGTGTCGGACGCTAAGAATAGCACCATCCCATATCTTCCCGTGGGTGTCGTAAGAGGCGACTAAGGGATGTACCAGAGAATGGGCAGCAGCGTTCTCTGTGCTTTTTGTATCGACCGTACTGCGATCGCCAACCCGCCTGCCAAGCGTGGCGATTATGGCAAACCCCCCCTAAGCAAAAATTGCACTTAGGGGAGGCCTATGTCCAGCAGTGGACGTCTTTCGGCTGAAATGATGATGATGATGATGATGACTTTTTTGTATTAGTGACAATTATGGGTATTTTAAGTAAAATATTAAAAAAATAAAGTAAAAGATTACGTTGCCTAGGTACCACTAAAAATACTCTTGTTAATTTTTATTATCTTCTTAACTCTGTATCAAGCAAAAATAAAGATATTTATGTGAAATAATAATCTAAATATACAAATGATTAAATATTATGTGAGACATTTGTAAAGAGAAGCATTTTTCAAATGAATGTTTGTAAAGTGGGTGTTCATAAAATAAAACATTAATTATGGAATTCGAACTCCGACAACGAAACGATAGCGCAATCAAACTAACCGAACCTCTAACCGCCAACGCCATCTAGCGACCGCAGTGACAAAGTGATTAATTAACATTGATCACGATTCGTGAACTGATTTAATTTGATGTTGTTCATTAAAATGTACCGTTAACGTTATTCATTTGTCATCTGTTTCGTTTAACCCAAATAAGTAACAAAAATTATTTAAAAGAAAAAAAGTAAGAATAAAGTTTATTATCAGTTTATATAATAAAATTGTTATTCGCTGCTTATTTCTGTAAAGTGGTCAAGGAAACACAATATTTTGAAAATATAACCTTGTCTTTGGTATCGTACAGTCATGTTAGAAACTGCTCGTTAGCAAAATGTTGGCTCTGTTTTAACCTTTTGAACGATGGACGTCGGGTATAGCCGACAAATGAAAACGTACCCGACGCGGTGCTTCATCTGAAAACGACAAGAAAACGTAATTGTAACCACTGCTTTGATGCGAAATAGTGTGAAATAAAATAAAACAGTGATGCGTACTTTAATATAAAAAGATGAGATGGAAAGTAACATTATTACGTTTTCCTTTGTCTGCTATTCCCGACCATTTTTATTATCTAAATCGATGCGGATGGTGATGATTCTAACAACTGGAGGAGACTGCATCGATTTCGGTCGTACATGCATAATATTATAATTACAGCTAACAGAGCTACATTATAATTATAGCAACTATGAAGAGTCATTTTAAAAGTGAAAGTCACTTAGTAGTGCCAGAGATAAAACATAATTTGGCCCTGACAAAGTATAGCTACGAAACATTACTCACCTAAATTAAATAACAAGCAGCACATGGCTGATAGATAACCAGTTTGCCTTATTAATATGCATGGATATTTAAATATCTTTTCATTTTAAATTATAGCAGAATGTGCTATATTGTTAGGAATTAGTACTCCATACTACAGTTTTGGGTATCAACTATTTGGGTTGATTTGTATGTCCATCTCAATCTTAAGAATTTTCTGAATCTTAATAAATCTAGAATTGAAACAGATAGTCATGTGGTTGATTAGGTTAATTAAAATAATATGTATGTGCTGCACCCACCCCAAATAAATTGGGGTAAAGGCAAGAGAATGATGATGATGCTGTGTTTTGAGAAAGATTGAAATCCTTATTTTTCTATCACATCTTTACATTTACCAAATCATGCTCGTCAATCGTCAAGTAATTCGACCATTTAGAATGATGGTCCACGTGCTTTATAATGCAAAACGAAATTTTATATTTTCTAACAATGCTCAACTTTTCAAGTTTGGGCGAATCATATAAAATAAATTATAACCAACATGACTCTTCAAAGTTTTGCGAAATCAATTATGTATTATGGTAAAACAGGCAAGCAACGGCATAGACAACAGTTAGTTATCTTGTCATATCTATAGATACTAATGTGATTGTGATCGTCAAAAAGCAGGTTGCAGAAGAAGGTCGGGAAGCGGAAGCGAGTGCGCCGATCGGGGTGGCGCGTCGTTCTCACACGCAGCAGCATGCGCACTCTCCCCATTCACCACACTCGCAGAACCAGCGATGGATGCGCGCCGCAGGTACTGATTCCTTTGTCAACTTAACAATGAATTAATGCTTTTATTAGAATTTATTGTGGTGGCTCAGTGGTGGCGGCCCCGACTTACGAACAGTGAGTCTTGGGTTCGAACCCCGTCAGGCACATTACTTTGTGTAATTTATTTCATCACCACTGCTCTCAAAACGGTGAAGGAAAACATCGTGAGGAAACCGGCATGTCTTAGAACCAAAAAATTCGAAGATATGTGACATCAATCCGCACTGGGCCCGCGGGGTAGATTATAGCCCATCCCTCTCCTAGAGAGGAGGCCTGAGTCCCTGCAGTGGGGACATTATAGGCTGATGATGATGATGATTTGATGAGATGGTATGCAAGATAAGACTATGAAAGTTATTGGCATGTAAACCTTAGACGTCAGATGAGCAACACTTTTCTGTCTAACTTCCGCTGTCGACACAGTCAACTGTTACAGTCGACAAAGGCAACTGCTGCAGTATTCGACACGCCGATTGCTGCCTGTTCGCGGCGCGCTACAACAAGTCTTTTGACATGGTGTCGGCACTCGGCATCCTTGTTCTAGCGCGCCGCGAACGTTCTAGTAATGCGTTAAACAGACGAGTAGCAGAAGTCATTTTTTAAACCCTTTGTTCCTTCTGTGAATGATGGATCTCTTTCTGAGTATAATTTCTGTTTTTCTTTTGGTACAAACGATTTGGAACCTCAGTGGTCGAAGTAACGCTTCTAGATAACGTCCTATCGGAAAACGTGGTCTAGCAGGCAAAATCACCTTAAATGATATCTAAAGTATGCTTGCGGAAGTAAAAGTAAGTGTTCAAGTTGCCGAGGACCCTAAAGGTAGAAATCCATCGCACTGTTGCACCCTAACTTTTAATAAAAAGGTAAATGAAAGGGTACGACACAGGACACCTGCATAGTTTAGAAAATAAAAATATTAAAAGCGTCAAAATGTTTATTTATTTATTTATTTATTTATTTAAGGAAAAACAAACAGTAGCACAATAAAAATAAACATAATACCTTAAAACTAACATTCTTAAACAACTATGCTACCCACTACGTTTTCCACGGATTACAAAAGAATTTTAAACTAGCTAGTAACAGAAGGTACAAAGTACAAATACAAAACCTGTAACAATATATATTTTTTAATATATATATATATATATATATCATATTATTATTATTATCTTATCCTAAATCATCGGACATTAACCTGTAACTAATATCCGGATTTAACAGTATAAGAGAAAAAGTGAGCTTGTGTGCGTATTAAACATTACTTTATTATAATATCTATGGTATTTTAGGTAATTTGCTGGTCCTTTAGAGTTGCGAGGATTTGCCTCTTAAATGCATTTTTACTTAAAAACAGAATGTCAATTAAATGAAACTCATTGTTGTATGTTTCAACCAAGCGATGAAGTGGTGAACGCGAGCCAGCGTTAGATTTACAAAAACTAGTAGCAAATAGACGCCGAGTGCGTATCTCACGTACATGAACTGTTCGAGGAACCAGGTAACATAGACTCCTAACTAAGTCCAGACAATCAAAATGATTACGGCACACATTGAACAGAGTCATAACTTCCAGAAGTTTCCGTCTTGACTTTAAAGTCAAAAGATCATATTTTTTAAGAAGCAGGTGGTATGACATTTTTTTCCGATAACATCTAAAATTCATAGCGCGAAGGTATTTACGTTGTACTAGTTCTAATCTATCAATATATTTGATGTAAAATGTTACGTGGCGATAACGTTGCTGTTTCAAACTGAAAGCCGGTAAGACTCGAGTGGAAAAGTCTTAAAAGGGTACAATATAAGAAATCGACTTTTATTTAGAATATTTAGATAAAGTTTTTTTGTTTTGATTACTGGGTGTGTTTAGCCCAAACATAACGAACCTTCTTCTTATAGATCCAAAGTTATGTAGATTGGAAGTTATAAAACGAAATAAATATGCTGACAAATGATGACAATGAAACATTTTAATGTGTATTTAATACCTTGCAGCTGTTTAAATATAATAAATGTAAATTTCACAGACAGCGAGAGCGGAGCACGTGGCCGTGGCATGCGATCCCGTGGTCGACCTTCCAGAAGATCCCATAATTATATGAGGTTCTAAATTTTTAAGTGTAGTTCTAAGACGAAAATTCCTATAGCATCAAAATATCTTCTATTAATAGTTAATTACTTAATTAATCTAGGTAGTGACTTTCATAATTAAATTAAACTTTGACATCAACATTAATTTTCCTTATTTTACAAACATTCATTAAATAATCTGCGTTGCTAAAGTAACATTTGCACTAGCTTTGAAACATGCATCGGGCCGTGCCTGTGCGAGTGCAGCTTTAGAGCGTTTTACTACAATATGAATTTCCCCATGCATGCGAGGGTGACCCGCATACGGGATATATTTCTATGTAGTTTTGAATCTTCCATAGTAAGAACTAGATGAGAGCAGGGCTACTCCGCATGCATGATGAAATACACACGACAGTGAAAAATGGTCTATGTCTTCGCGGTTTTGGTTTTCTACAAGGAATATTAAGGTGAGTTTTAACCGAGAACAATAGCCTGTAATATACAGTCGATTTAGTTTAGAGACAAAACAAGCGTATAGCTACACGTTGCATATTTTATTCCTTTGTCTTTGTGTTAATTGGGATTGACTATTATTTTGTTCGTGTATCAATACTGTGTTAAGAATCATATGAAAATTATGCTCTTGGTCTCTGGCTGTTATGTTTGCTTGGTTTTAATTCATCTTAACAGCTCAAAGTGAAGTAAAATGTACGTGAATGTATGCTTCACGTCGAGCTGCATAGTGCTCGCATTTGTACAGCCCTTCCACAGCTCTCTTACGTGTGACAGCAACTTATGTACAACCAGAATGTATGCAAAATCACATTTAATATAACTGTAGGGCTAATGGTATTGTAGATAAAGACCTGTCAAACACTGTCTCCAATTCAACAATCATTTAAAATAATTATAAGACTACATAATATTCCAACCTTATTTAAATTGCGTAATTAATTTCCATCATATGACTATGTATACTTGAAAATTATTATGAATGTTTAACTTAATAATTAGATAATGATTTGTCAGCGTCAAATGAATGTTGTGAAAAGTTTAAATTACAAGTTGTATTTGGACAGTTGGTAGCTTACTTATAATTTACATTTTGAGTAAGGTGTTTTGATCGAAACGTATTTTTGCAATGTCATTGTTACATTTCATAGTGTTATGTATTTCTTTTAGTCCCCAAATTAGTATCTCAATTTGGATATTACTTATTGTTAAAATAGCACAAACATTCTGATGTTATTATGTGGTCAAAGCAATGTCTTTTTACAGGGATTAATAGCCGCTATAAACTTCAGCAATAAAATGTTAAAATCGAGATAATATTTTGGGAGAACTGTGGGATAACCTCAACTCAAAATTAATTACTGTTAAATGTGGCACCTAATGTTTCTTTTAGCTGCCGCCAGAGCAGTATTCTCGGATATAATTTTGTATTTTTTTATTATTATTTCCTTTATTTAGCTTTACACAAACTTATTACATTTTTAAATATTTCTCATAAAAACAATAAAAAAAAACATTTAAAAATATAAAAAATTGTAGCCCATTATTATTATTATTATTATATAAACCCGATATTAAACCGATCTTCTCCTTGGCTTTGGGTTGATCTGAAAGGATAAATAAGTCATTAACTAATTTGAAGTGATGATTTCTAGTGGTTAAGCAATTATTTCCATTTGTAAAATTTATTAAACTGTAATTAAATGCATAAGTTAAAAACTGTTAGTATTATTTTAAATTACGAGTATCGAATAGAAGTGAAGACCTGTCTTTTTCATAATAATATAGGTACTTCGCTATACATTACTCGAACTTGGGTTTAGCTGAAAGAATGGGCATACGATTGTGCATGCTTCGGGAGTTTTGATGAAATAAACTAGATAATTTTTTATTTCAAGTGAATGACACAAGTCATTATTCTTTCTTTTTTTCTTTCTTTTTTAAAAAAAAAAACGTTTCCCCACACTAGGAATTTCTCCTGTATCGTGGGTGCGTTCACAAACATTTAAACTCGCATACACAAATACCCAGACCCGAAACAACTATGTGTAGATCATACAAATATTTGTTCCGTGCGAGGATCGAACCCGCGACACGCAGCGCAGCAGTCCTTAGTCATTATAAAAACACACATGTTCGAATATCAATTTGAAATGTTGTCCACTAAAAAGTTTCACAGGGAGACTGACTGCTCTGATGCTTTTTTTTTTTTTATATGGGCTTACTCTTGACTTCAATCTTGCCGGGCAGAGATGAGGTCGACGATGGAACGAGTTTACCCAGAAGAAGCCTATTTACTCGCGACTTATATAGATTGGGGTTTTAAGAACTCGGGAAAACCGACGCAGGCAGGGTGTTCCACTCCTTGGCTGTACGAATAATGAAAGACTTAGCAAAACGCTTCGTACGAATGTGTGGAACATCGATAAGGTATGGGTGATAACCCGCAGTACGTCTAGTCTCTCGATGGAAGAAGGGCGATGGTGGAATAAGCTCGGGGAGCTCTTGCGCACACTCTCCGAAGTACAGTCTGTAGAAGACCGACAGACATGCAACTTTGCGGCGGTAGGCCAGGCTATGTACAGCTTGGCAAAAAAGTCTAGAAACGGAACTAATTTTTTTGTTTGCTGGCAACAATTAAAAACTTATGACGTTTGGTGTAAACAAAGTTCGAAAGTTTATTAAATTTATAATTGTGCCCTTAAAACGTGACTAAAGCAACGTAGAGTAATACAAAATGAATAAAACCATCCGAAGTGCTGGCAGAGCGATAATTTATAAGGTATATATAGGCGATGTTTGGCAGAAAAAGAGGCCAAAACCATTCTCTCCGATCTCAACGATGTTTACATAAGAACCGCTGAAATGACAGGTATGTAACTGTTTGTTTTATTGTTTTTAGATGAATTAAGTGTTCATTTATGAACCCCATTCTGTTTTGACTTGCTTGCATACGAAATAAGTGGAATTTTGAACAATAATCATCGAGCACATAGGTTATGTTTACATTTTGTCTGACATTACCTTGGTATAGCGTGTCAGATTAATGTTGATACTTGAGTGGCGTACTGTGCACTATGTGAATTTAAATTCGATTTCTACATAACTTTATTGTTGAATGTGATTTCAAGGTGATAACTGTTTGTTAAATCATTAGAATTACAAATGTACCAAAAATGTATTATTTTTAATTTGTTATTTATTAAAGCAAAATGCATTTTTTTATGTATATTTAATTAGTAATTATATTTTATTATTTTATTTAATCAGTAAGCACCATAAGAAGAGTCGTCCTGGAAGGAGATCGAAACAAAGGCGTATTTTCTACACCCGGAAAACATAGAAAAGGTCGTCCCAAATAAGAGTTGGAAGATTTATTAGAATAAATTACAATAATTATTTCTACGCCTTTTTTTAATCCCAGAAAATTTAAAAAACAGTGCTACTAACATATATTTATTTTTAGGTAGTTAGGTACATGAGGAGAATAAATTCTGGTTCAATAAATAAATTTTAAGTATAAAAAAATAGTAATAAAAGTATCAAGACGATAGGTTGTTACGCGATACGGTCACAACGGGTTGCCATATGAGCAGCACAGTGGCGCCCCCCGGATTTTCTACTTTTTTTTGCCAAGCTGTAGCTTGGCAACCAGCTTAGCGTCACCAATTAGCCTCCTGGCTCTACGCTCTACTGAGTCGAGTGTGGCAAGTTGGTATTTGGCTGAGCCATCCCAAAGGTGACAGCAGTACTCCATGCCGGACCGGACTTGAGCTTTATACAATATTGAAAGCTGTCCAGGCTTAAAAAAGCTGGGTATCCTAAACAAGGTCAAGCGGTACTTCAGTACCGCTTGACCTTGTTTAGGATACCCAGCTTTTTTGCCGCAGTTTGAGCTTTCGACTCGATGTAGGCGCCGAAGCACAGATTACCAGATAGGTACTACACTCCATACAAAATGTTCAATGCCTACCGCTATAATATAGCCTACACTTTCAAGTCAACAGACGCTGCGAACGAAAATGTACCCTAACCTTACAAACGTAAAGTGAGTTTTGCTTTGTAGATGCGCGCCGCGCCGCCGCCGCGTGGATATTGTGAATTGCCAGGGCTGCTTCTATCGACAAATATGATAATAGGGTGTTTTGTAGTATCTATACATATAATAAAATGGTAGGAAAGTCAAAACTGTACATTAAATATTTTTTTAAAAGAATACTTGGGGTGTGATCTACAATCGATACCGAAGCCAAAAATATAGTTTTTAAAATTTTTGTCTGTTTGTCTGTCCGGGATAAACTCAGAAAGTACTGCTTGGATTTACTTCAAATTTGGCACGAATATTAATAAGAAGTCGGGTCAACACATAGGCTACATATTATCACGCTATCACCTACGGGGAACGAGCAGTGAACCTTTATTTCTTCAACGCATTCTGCAACAACGTGTAATTTATCGACGCATATTTGAATGTTGTTATTATGTTAATAATAACCATGCTATAAGCTAGCTTCACACTATAAAAATCACGCAATTTAAGTAACTTAGGCCGATAAACAATTATAATTAAATGAATATTTTAAAGCAGCGCCATCTATGAAATTTAAAAAACATCAAGTCGAATAACATGTGTGAGCCCTTTTTGGATTTATATAATTTAAATTTGATCATGTTGGCGAGGTTAATAGTTGTTCTTAAAAGTCATAGATGGAGTTGTGCATTTTCTTCTTAAAAATTGTATCGTCAATTCATTTCAGAGATGAGCAAGACAATAAAAAAAATGTGTTTATGTAAGTTTTAAGCCGTTTCATCTATGTCTTATAAAGTTCATCGAGTTTGTGTGTATGTAATAACAAACAGAACTCAAAAAGAACTGCTTAGATTGATAACAAAATTAATTAAACTCGAAAACAGCACGCTATTGCTGTAATAATTTGAGCTAAATAACGAAGAAAGAGGCAAACTAAGCATGCCATATAAATCTTAAAGATAAGACAGATTTTCTACGAGCTTTGAGGCCTACTACTGGAGATGAAGTTGAAGTGATGATTGACTGATGAACGCGTGATGAACACCTGCCTCAGTTCACTTCAAGACGTAGTCATTTCTATCCACGGCAATCCACTGGTCAATCATCAACGCATCAAGACCGTGGAAGTAGGGAGATAACGCTGAGACAATTTACGATCCGGGCGAAATGGCCACCATACGAAATGACCATGTCGCTTTGTTCTCTTCAGAGAAAAAGCAAATTTATGACACTGTCCTTGAAAGCGTTGGGCAAAACCAGGGTGAAATGTTTTTCTTGGATGCTCCTGGTGGAACAGGAAAAACATTTGTTACCACTGGCATACTTGCAGAGGTCAGGAGGCAAGGCAAAATTGCCATTGCTGTAGCGTCGTCGTCGGGAATCGCTGCCACACTGCTTCCGGGTGGCAAGACAGCACATACCATGTTTAAAATTCCCATTGATTTAGAAAGCGCCGAAACGCCTGTTTGTGGTACACACCACAAACAGGCGGTTTGGCGCTTTCTCGACAGTGACAAGGGACACGTGCTCAAGGATTGCTCTCTGATCGTATGGGATGAGTGCACGATGGCCAATAGGAAGGCAGTTGTGGTGTGTGGACAGAACCCTGCAGGACATCCGCAGGAACGAACATTTGATGGGTGGTGTCACAGTTCTGTTCAGTGCACGAGTTCGTACGCTGCGCTTGACCATTAATATGAGAGCTCGGCAGAGGAGAGAGGTGGACAGATGGTGCTTCCAGAGTCTCTCGGTAGAGTTGTATCCAGCTTAGAAGAACTCATTCACTGTGTGTACGGGGACATCAGTCGTATACCGCACCAGCAGAATTCTTGGGTGTGTGAGCGGGCCAATTTGACGCCCAAAAATGATCAGGCTTCAGCAATTAACGAATGCATTCTCTCAGAAATTGAGGGGAATGAAGTGGTCTATACCTCTATAAACACTGTCGTCGAGCAAGATGACGCCACACATTATCCCGTGGAATTTCTGAACTGCCTGTCAGCAAGTGAACTTTCAGCGCATACCATTATAGCTGAAGGTCGGTATCCCGATTATGCTTTTTTGGAACCTATCTCCTCCGAAATTGTGTAACGGGACCCGCCTTAAAATCATGTCGCTCCACAGACACACCATTGTGGCGGAATTTCTTACGGGTTGTGGCGTCGGCGAGGCAGTTTTATACCACGCATTCCCCTCATACCTCATAACTTCCCGTTCCAGTTCAAGCGCGTACAGTTCCCCGTGAGTGTTTGCTTCGATATGACCATCAATAAGTCGTAGGGGCAGACAGTGAGGGCAGCGGCTGTCGACCTCAGGAAGACCTGCTTCTCACACGTGCAGCTATACGTCGCTTGCTCCCGCGTCACCAGTCCTGACTCTCTTTACATTTTGGCTACGGAGAGCCAAACCACTAATGTTGTTTATCGAGAAGTCCTTTAAGTATCTATTTTTACCCTATTCTGTATTCCTTATTCATTATTTTCTCCATCTGCTTCAGTCACAACTTATGATTTAATTCAGCAGAATCACCATAAAGTCGTTTATTCAAAGCAGGCTGAAAATCAGCACTTTTTTATGGTCAATTTTATAAAAGTCAGTCTCCCTCTGTTACTGCATTTTCTGTAGATATAAAATTTAAAGAAGAAACGGAAAATAAATGTTATTTTAAAAGGTATAATCGTACTTTTGGTGCTCTATAGCGTTCACGCAGACGACGTCGCGGGCAGCAGCTAGTACCTATTATAGGTGTTTTGCATCATAAAAATCTATGGGAGAGACCCCCCGGCCTGTTGTTACTGATAGTCCGGTTCGGTTTATCTTTTGAACGCTAGAGTTTTTGTCGGCTTTAGCCGACAGTGCACGGTAGCGTATTTGGCGCTCAAAAGACAGCCAGCCAGCCACAAAGGATTACTTTCGTGGAGAACGAGATGCCATTATAAAAAAAAAACTTCTAGTGCACTATTCTCCAGAGAGCTTCCTATTACTTAGGAGCACCGCATCTACAGTAGGTACGCATATTAGTAACAAACGCACATTAGTAGTAAACAGCTTATCACATAAGCATGTGGCTCTGGTCCGCTGGACATTACTTCAAAACTGCTCGCATTTACAATAGGGCAATAGGGCACTTTATGTGACGGCTAAACACCCTTATTTCAGAATAGGTGACGCTACAGAATCTTAGATAATCGATCGAAAGCGTGTCCAGCCAGCTTGAAAAACCACTTTTCGCTGGTCTCTCAATCTCGGTAACGGAAGTGATTTTGACGAATTTTTGCATATCAACGGGCGTCACATAAATATGTGACAGGCATCAAGCTAAAAGTTTTGTGATACGTACAGTGGTTTAGTAGAAAAATGCAAAAAACTGTGTCCAGCCATCTTGAATTAACGTAAAAAACTTTTGGCTGGCACTTCCGAATCCCACATAACGGGAGCGTTTTCGAATATGGTTCCTTTACTAATACTTGGTGACGCAATGTGTGACAGTAATAACGTTTGATTTATGGCGTCACATGTAAGGGTTTACGAGATATCAATGAAAACTTAATGTATACTTGTGTCCAGCCATCTTGAACTCAGGCTGGCTGGACACATGTATCTCCGCTGCCTGATGATCTACGACCTTCAAAATGTTATCAAAATGTTGTGACGGGGACGGTAATGATAACCTGAATTAGTGACGGAGAAACTTTGGGTAGTTTCAAAGATATTGATCATTTAAATTTTCCCATACAAACACTGTAGTAGGGTTACCAATATTGTAGGTTTTATGTAGGACAAAGTATATTTTAAGGTGTTTTCTTTAATGGACGAAAATCCGCGTATTGGTGATACTAATACGAACAACTGTAGATATTTAAATCAATAGAAGACAAAAGTGTAGAGGGGGGGGGGGGGTTTAATGTTATTGATTATTTACGTGCAGATACCCATCTACTCTTTTTAGATAAGTATTGGTGTTTTTTATGATAAGTACGTATGTAGATATTGTGTCAGGATAACAGACTAATGCTCTAAGGTATTTAATGAAAAAATAATGTAATTCACGTTACTTACCAAGGACCTCGTTAAATGAAAACGCACTTAGCAAATATTGCACGTATTCCTTACAAATCGACGGAAGGCTCTAAATACCATTATGTATACTTTACTCTAAACGATTAAACGAAAACGGTTTACGCTGTCACAGCACTCACAGCCTCTGTGTACAAAACAAACTCAGTATCAGTGCATCAGTGTTGCCAACAAGACCGACATAGAATCTGCTAAAATTATGCCAATTGCTTTATAGAAATGCTAAAAAATCTGCTAACATTTTTCAGTGTCAAATGAAACGTAACATAGTTTTAACTTTTTTATTATTTAACAAAATATACATAAGTACTGTTTTAATCGACTATGATCTCAAATACTCTTTCCATTATCATCAGCATTAGCATCAGGAGCGCCAACAATATACTTAGTAAAGGGATTTTTTTTCTAAATGGAAATAATTGCTTACGCATTAATGTATTTTATTTTAAAATAATTTTACATGCTAAAAAATATGCTTTATGCTAAACAACTAATAAGTTTGCTAAACAACATGAAAATATGCTATTCTTATTATTCTTATTCTTTATTGCACACATAAAATAACAAATATAAACACAAATTACAATAATAAAGCTTACTTATGCTAAATTGGCATCACTGAGTGCAATGCACTTTGTTTTTTTTGTTAGTGTTTTTAATTATTATTTAGAAACACATACTTCCCCTTTATCTGCAGGAAAACCTTTTATTCCCACGGAGACATCAAATACAAAGCTGGCGTGGCTTGGCTGCTACCGGCCGATTAGTCGATTAAAAAGAAATCCTATAATTATGTAAAAAATATGGTCACCTCACAATATTAATGGATGTTTGTATGGGAAAATTTAAATGATCAATATCTTTGAAACTACCCAAAGTTTCTCCGTCACTAATTCAGGTTATCATTATCGTCCCCGTCACAACATTTTGATAACATTTTGAAGGTCGTAGATCATCAGGCAGCGAAGATACACGTGTCCAGCCAGCCTGAGTTCAAGATGGCTGGACACAAGTATACATTAAGTTTTCATTGATATCTCGTAAACCCTTACATGTGACGCCATAAATCAAACGTTATAACTGTCACACATTGCGTCACCAAGTATTAGTAAAGGAACCATATTCGAAAACGCTCCCGTTATGTGGGATTCGGAAGTGCCAGCCAAAAGTTTTTTACGTAAATTCAAGATGGCTGGACAAAGTGTTTTGCATTTTTCTACTAAACCACTGTACGTATCACAAAACTTTTAGCTTGATGCCTGTCACATATTTATGTGACGCCCGTTGATATGCAAAAAGTCGTCAAAATCACTTCCGTTACCGAGATTGAGAGACCAGCGAAAAGTGGTTTTTCAAGCTGGCTGGACACGCTTTCGATCGATTATCTAAGATTCTGTAGCGTCACCTATTCTGAAATAAGGGTGTTTAGCCGTCACATAAAGTGCCCTATTGCCCTATTGTAAATGCGAGCCGTTTTGAAGTTTTGTCCAGCCAACCAGAGCCACATACATAAGCCTGCCACAAGTGGTGAGTCATCGTCAAACGCTTCTTCAGAAAAAAAAAACAATAAATATTATTTAAACAAGTGACCTATCTGTGCTACCTACAGTACCTAATATAATTACCACCAAATTAAGAAAGTTGCTCATCCAAGAACCACCCCAACTAGTTAATATTGTTGCACATTGCACAACTTCAAGAGAAATAGGAGTTTATTGGTGGGTGTTTTTTGTTTTATCAATAGCATATCAATACCTGTATGTATTTATTCAAGATGTAGGTAGTTCTGAACGTTACAAAACAAATTGTTTTTACCTAGGTTTATGTGATATTTATTCTAGCACTGACAATTTTTTTTAGGTTCATGATACCTTGGGTAGGTACAACAGTAAAATATTTAATCATTTTGTAGGTAGGTAAGGTAGGCTTACCTAGGTCACGAAAAGATAAAAAACTTAAAAAGGAAACAACAAAAACAATTTGTATTTTTATATGTTTATTGTTTTGATACAGGAATAATTAGGTACATGCCCTAAACCAAACAAAGAAATAGAAACATTGCAATATTTTCTTCATAAAGCGGTATGTAATATTATCATAACACAGTGTGAAAGTGCCAATAATTATAATAATCACCATTTTAACATAATACATCATCAATAAGCTAAACCTTAAAAATAAGTTTCACCATATGGTCAGATAAATCAACACAGTACAATTAAAATAATGAAAATAGTGTATTACAAAGTTAGTTTCCATAAACATTTTCATCAGAAAATGCTATATAGAGAAAGAAGTCTTCATCATGATGCTCTTGATAAAGAGATCCCATTGTGGCTGAAGTCGGAGGAATGACATTGTTGACAAAGAAGAACAGCGCATCCTCTGGTCTTAGATGAATACGTTTTCTGATCAGGAAGTAGAATTGTCCGACTGTTAGATCGGATGGTACCAAGTACTTCTTTTTGTCGAGGTCTCCAAGTCTAGCCTTCGGGGCTTTCTCAACAATTACCGGAACACGATCAGGATACTTCCTGCGAATCTTTTCGCCTTCAGTCTTTCTCTTTTCGAAAGAATGTTCTTCTTTATATTGGAATTTCATGTTGAGATGTTGCGCACTCCACAATTTTCAAATTTATCACGAATAATAAAGTCGGATCTGATAACTACTGCGACTTGTTTTTTGTTTTTGCGTTACAGGAATACGAAGCAATGACGCAATCAGCTGATATGACAAGCAATACAAAGCATTTTTCTCTTTTATAGGTTGGCAACCAATATATCTAAAGCCAAATACAGACGTAAACCACCCAATGCTGTACTCGCTTTTCCAAAACTATTTTACAAAACGAGATTAGAATAGTAGATTATTGCATCGAGCACAAAGTAATTTACTATTGCACCGAGTGCCTGATTTAGAGCCCGAGCGTTAGCGAGGGCTCTAATCTAACAGGCACGAGGGCAATATAAATTACATACGGCGAGGTGTATAATCTGCTTTTCTTTCAACTATTACATAATAGGAATAGTAGATAAAAGAAACTCATATCAAACAGTTAAAAGATTTTTTAAGAAACTGTCGGCTTCATTTAGAATGTTTTCCGGAGTTAATGTGTCGCTAGATGATTCCATTTTAATTCGAAGCCGAAGCACTCAAAATCAGATAGTATCTATCACACACACTTTATCGTTTCCAAAAATATTGTCAAGTAAAATTAACAAAGTTCCCACCAAATCACTTTTTTAAATTTCTTTCATTTTTAAATCAGAGTTAGCAACAATATTTTTTTAAATTTGGAACAAGTAGGATAGAAACGAATAATACGGACGTAAAAAAAAAAGCATTGATATCGGCTGGCTGAATAGAGCTAATCCATTGAGATTGGCACCTTTTGGTGCGATTAAAAAATAAACTGTGCAATAATGAAATTTCATACATTTTTATTGCTCTAGAGCATTTAAAGACTCGCTTTGTTCTGAGTTTTTAGTGTGATTGTGATGAAATTAAAGCAGTTGGAAGAAAAAATAATTTTCTGAAAAAAAGCCAACAGAAAACAAAAACTAAAAAATAATTACTCCAGTGCATAAGCAAATCGAAACTAAATAAAACATAAAACTCTTTTTTTTTGGGGCAGTCGTGTAAAAATAATGTAATATATAGACTGGCAAATTAAGCACTGGATATATTTTTTTTTTAGTTTCACCATAAAGCTATTGGTTTTATTTACACCACTGACCTCTATTAAATACGTATTTAATAGAGGTCAGTGATTTACACCCATTTAAAATAAATAAATAGTTTCTATTGGGTGTATCAATACCCACCATCTACCAGAAACTATAAAAAACCAACTCGTCTGCACTCGACTTTAACAACCAAAGAAAGACAATCTCGATTTGTTGCTCCGGGAATGAATGCAAGAAATAGAAATATAATTTATGTGTCTTTGCATATTTCATCGAGTAATCGCTAATATTAAACCCATTACTGTAAATTGTTGTCTATGGCAAAGTCCATCCCTAGAGAGTAGAGAATCTTTTGCTTTTTTTCTTGCTTTTTGTTGCTCGCTCGCTTGCCCGATACTAGCGCCTCAATCTCAATCAGCGCATCAGTTTCCTTTTCCAATTCCAACCAAAGTTGCTTGTTGCTTGCATTTTTGAGGCCTTGGCGTGGGTTGTGAATTTCTGTTTCCTGTCCATTTGTGTTATTTCAACATTATGCGTAAACGAAAATCACTAAAGAAGACTGACGAAGATTCTGATGGTTCTGAACCGGCGGCAGCGGAACCTGAAGAATTTCAAGACTCGGGTGAAGATTGGACGCCGGATGCCGATTCCGTAAGTGCAATCTACTTTGCAAATGCAATATTTCATCATTTTACCGTAATCCGTGCCTTAGAATATTGTTTCACAGGATTTGTTAGAGGTTTTTTTTTGTGTCGTCTCAATGAAAATATCAATTGCAATGTTAGGTTATGTTCTGTTGGAAACTATACTAGCATTGCTATTGGATTTAAGGAACCAATTTGCATTTTTAATACGTTGAATTTGTTATTTTTCGTTAATTGTCAGTTAGGTGTTAAAAAGATTTCATAAATACCCACTATGTGGAGCCCTGACACAACCAGTAAGAGCCGCAGCAGGCCTCGGCCAACTGGACAAAACCTTGGACCAAAGGTCTTTTTTAGCCGTAAATCAGAAGACATGAAACTTACAGGGCAAACATTTACAGAACTGGCTTTAATAATGCAGGCTAACAATAACAACATTTTTTAAATTTTCACCAGAATGAACAACCTGCGCGTGGGACACGGAAAAGGGTGTCGAAGGTGCCTGTGAATAATATCAAAAAGAAACGCAAGAATTCTTCATCTGAGGAAAGTGAGGGTGAAGGAGAGGAAGATGAAGAAGCTGAGGATGAAGAGGGAGAACTTGATGAAGAAGAGGGCTCTGATGATGAGAAAAATGGGTCTGATGGAAACAAATCTGATTCAAGCCAGTCAAAAGATATACCTAAACATTTCCATGTAAGTGTTATTTTAATAATACAACATTATTTTAGGCACTAAGCTTTGGTAACATAATCAATTTTATTTTAATGTTTACAGTCGGGAAACTTTGTATTGTTAAAATCGGATGTCAAATGGAATGGAGATACTATCACCTCAAAGCTGGATGAACTTAATTTGTGGAAAATAGATGGAAAAGCTCTGCTGCAGAAATTTATTCCAATGGAATCAAGCGGTAAAATATTGCACAAATGCACATGTGTGGTAAGTATCATTATAACTGAATTTTATTAATTGAGCATGATGCACTATTCTGATAGTGATCAAATTTTTAATTTCTGACCCAGAAAATGAAGTTGATTGAGTAGACACAGAAATATTGGAAAACTTATACAAAGAACTGATTGTAATACAAGTTATTATCAGAATTTTTATGAAACAGTATATTTGGGACAGTCTGGATCTTGAATGCTTATCAGCATTCTGGTTAGAATATTGTACAAGGGTACCATCTATCTGGCAGAAACTTGATGCTCCGAAATTTATTTGGCATAACACACTTGGCATAATATTCTTTGAATGAATGTGTTTAAGGCAAAACAAATATATAATAGAATTATTGTTTGGCCGAATGTTTAAATGTCTGAATTTATAATGGCATACTTTTAAGATGGCAGAATTTGATGTGTTTACTTTTGGCAAAGTAAAAATTTCGCATCTTTTCGTTTCGCATAACATTAAAAGTTAATACCTTGTGCTACAAAAGTTAGTGAAAGAAACGAATCGCTGTAAAAACGACTCCACGTAATCTCTTCTGCCCTACCCTGAGAGGGTTGGTATCAGAATGACTGGATCGCAAATAGACCACGTCGCTCATAGTCCAAATCTCAAAATGTCTAAATCTCAAAATACCTAAGTCGCAAAATGACTACATCGCTTTTAGTCCACATCTTGTAACGTCTAAATCTCAAAATATTTAAGTCGTAAAATGACTACATCGCAAAAAGTCCGAACAGTTGTGTAGGTACCTATACAGGGTTGATATCAGAATTACTGGATGCATTTTGTTTGAAAAAGTAAGTGGTATTGGTTGGTATCAGAATAATAATATGTATTATGTATCAGTATGTATAATATTAAATGTCTATCTATCTAGACCCAAAACAGGTGATTTTTAAATTTTTGTTTGTTTGGTTTGTCTGTTTCAGCATCAAAATGGACCGATTTGGTTCAAGTTTGGTGTAAAGGTAGAGTCATGGGGACTCAACTCGAACAAATTATAATTAGTCTTGAAAAAAACACAATAGATGGCAGCATAGGTAGCGGTAATGAAATTAACAATCGCTTAAATGCGTTATACGGTAGATTTCGGCCCAAATAAGATTTGCAAAAATCAAAAGTTCCATGTTTAACGCTTATTTATCTATTTACACTCATTTATCACGTTACCTATTTCAACAAAAAAGGTTAAAGGAGGACTTTTACTTCAATTCGTACCCATAGATTGATAAAGTTGTCAAAAGTAAGCCATCTGTAAATCATTTTCTCTAGAGCTGTTTGCAATAGATGGCGTTTTACTCAATTTGCCACATACAATAATCGTAACTGTCGTATAATTTTAATTAAATTTAAACATTAAAAAGCATATGTATTACTGTTTATAGAAATATAACACATCTTTTAACATTTCTAAGCGAAATAATTACATATTTTTCTCATTTTACTGAACCCGAAAGTTCCGGAACTACATAACACGAAACGTGAACTCCTAGATGGCGTTGTAAAACTCCAGTCTGTGGCAATTAGTGCGACGCTGGTGCTGCCATCTGTTGAAATAATGGAGGAAAGAAAATAAAACGAGCAATAAGATGACTTAGGGAGGTGTCATTTCTTTGTATGGGATTGGGTATCTGTACGAAGTATTATAATATCTGTGGTAGAGTGAATCTTGCGGAAGCAATAGGCTAGGGAAGTAAGACATTTATGGCATTAAAAATTTATTTTATTTTCATTGATATATTAAAAGTTTATTTTAATTTTATTACCGAGAGAAAAATAAAAAAATAATATCCTTATAATAAAATAATTCCTTATTCTTCTTATTTCATAAGGATTAACAATAATTATTTGTAGGTTATGCTTGTATTTTAGGTGATAAATAAATATTTATAGGGAATTATAAATATTTTTATTTTTTATTTATTTTGATCATGACACATACTTCAATTGTTTTATTTCCTATCATTTTTATCCCAAGTGGCCAGGCATTAAATCATCCAACATTAAGAACCAAAGAGATTAATGTATAGGTACCTACACAACTGTTCGGACTTTTTGCGATGTAGTCATTTTGCGACTTAGGTATTTTGAGATTTAGACGTTCCGAGATGTGGACTAAAAGCGATGTAGTCATTTTGCGACTTAGGTATTTTAAGATTTAGACATTTTGAGATTTGGACTATGAGCGACGTGGTCTATTTGCGATCCAGTCATTCTGATACCAACCCCCCTGAGAGTGTTATTTAAGCCCGCGAAGGCGTGGAGGGTCGAGGCGGCCCGCAAGCTGAGGAGCAGGTGGCTTAAACGCGCGCACCCGCGGCTGAGGCTGCGCAAGCTGGAGCTGCGGTAGTGTATGTTAAAACCACCTGCGACGATAAGCTTGCGTGGGACCACCGTAGCACCGCAGCGCTGGAGCCGTGATAGAAACCATGCCTGCATGTTGCACACATGTGTATGAAATGAAATGTATGCCGAATGACGATTCTAATTGTGAACTTTTGGCAATATGATGATTCTACAAATCTACATTTAAATGATTCTGGCAATGAAGTTTATGCTCAAAGATGATTCTGACTTACAAAATTATTCGTTTTAAATTTATGATAAATGAGTGTACGCCAAATGATTTTCGGCGAAATGACGTTTATGCCATCCACTACTATGCAAAATAATATTCGGACATAAAAATTTCTACTATAAAAGGTAGACCCTTTGCACAAATTTAATGTAGTTGATATGATGCTATAATATGCTTTGAATGTGGAGTTGTAGACACCAGCTCAATGTAGCTGACAACCACTCATGACTTCTATCATAATATTTAAATCAGCAAATCAGGGGTTCACAACTCCCGCCGGGGCTGCGGGTTGTCCAAAAGAGATACCGCAGCTTCGACACAAAGGGCAAGTCTGACACTCACAGCGGGAGAAGTATTTGATTACCCACACTGCAAAAAAAAAACTATTTCATAACTGTCAATGTTGTTGCAAGACTTGATATTACCTGCAACTCATACTTACAAAGTACCTATGTCATGTTTTAGTGATTGTTTTTCTTTTCAAAACCAATGCTTTGATACTTCTTGTTAATACACTGCATACATTCTGTAAGAAACAGTCTCACAACAAAACAAAATTTTGCACCATGCCTCTAATAAATAGGTTAGGTTTTCTATGAGTTGAAGAGAGCTGTGACTCTTTTAAAGTGTATTTTTGGAGGTGCAGGGCCATTCGGACTTCGAGGCCAAGCACAGGCAGAAGCCTGCAATATAACTTGATTTTTCTGTGATTTTAATTGCAGAAATAGATTTTAATAGTAGTTTATGCGACTGTGCATAATGAAGGGCATTACAACACAAGTGTGGGTTTAAGAAACGAGCCGAAGGCGAGTTTCTTAATAGCATCACACGAGTGTTGTAATGCCTAATTATGTATAGTTGCATACACTACTTTATCTACCCAAATATCATAAGGGCTCTATGATGGGTTCAGGAACCATAGGGAAATGACCAGCATTGTTACCAGTGTAATGCAAAAAAAAATACCGAACAAATGACAGCTCGAAATGGCGGCGTTTCGGATATCTGTCATTTTTTTTAAATCACGAACAAAGTCACTATTCTTGTGTCACTCGAGATAGTCGAGATCAAAATGTCGTGCGATTTATAATTAAAATCATACTGAATTGGGGTTTCGTATCGATAGGTATCTGTTTTAATGTAGATACTAGAATAGCACACTCACTTGAATTTGACACCTGTTCCAAATTTAAACTAATAACCTACTGTTTTCAGTAGGATAAGAGCTCATTACAGTTCTGTTTATTTCTGCTGGTTGGTAATGCTGGTCATTGCCTATGGTTTTTGAACGCATTAGAGAGGGTTTATGATATTTGGGTAGATAAAATACTTTACAGTGTAACAGAACAGATATGCCATAAAATAATACTCATCTTTTTCTTTTGTTACAAAGTTATTTCACATTATTTAATAAAGTTATTGTAATTATTACTTTTGTTATAATAAAGTTAATATTTTAATTTACAGTACTCTGGCTGGAATGTTGACAACAGAGATAATTATTACCCTATCACTGAAATATTGGACCGAAATCCACGCACAGACTCCAAGGAAATCTGTGTAGCACTAGATCTAAACGATCTTATCAAAGTAAGGGACAAGTAAATCCATGGTATTTTTTACTTAATTCAATTAGATAAGTGAAAGTAAATGAATAATTCTTGAATTCCTGAAAACTTGCGTAATTCAACTTCATTCCAGATTACTTTGTGTAATATTTTATAAGCTGAGGATTAAACATTCAATTCTACAATAGTTTTATTGTTGGTTTCATTTTTGCGCATACCAAAATCATCATTCTCCTGCCCAATGCCCATATCCCATTTTTTATGTGGCTCAGGTTGGCTGGACAAATCTTCAAAACTGCTCGCATTTAACTAGGTCAATAGGGCACTTTATGTGACGGCTAAACACCCTTATTTCAGAATAGGTGACGCTACACAATCTTAGATAATCAATCGATCGAAAACTTATCCAGCCAGCTTGAAAAACCTTTTTTCGCTGGTCTCTCAATCTCGGTAACGGAAGTGATTTTGACGACTTTTTGCATATCAACGGGCGTCACATAAATATGTGACAGGCATCAAGCTAAAAGTTTTGTGATACGTACAGTGGTTAAGTAGAAAAAAATGCAAAAATCTGTGTCCAGCCAGCTTGAATTTACGTAAAAAACTTTTGGCTGGCACTTCCGAATCTCAATAACGGGAGCGTTTTCGAATCTGGTTCCTTTACTAATACTTGGTGACGCAGTGTGTGACAGTAATAACGTTTGATTTATGGCGTCACATGTAAGGGTTTACGAGAAATCAATAAAAACTTAATGTATACATGTGTCCAGCCAGCTTGAACTCAGGCTGGCTGGACACATGTAATGTCTCCGCTGCCTGATGATCTACGACCTTCAAAATGTGTTCAAAATGTTGTGACGGAGACGATAATGATAACCTGAATTTGTCACGGAGAAACTTTGCGTACCTGTCTGCGTCGGCGTGACATAACAAAGAAGAGGGTGCCAATCGGGGTCCAGACTCTACTGAAACGGAGACAGGAGGAGAGAGATGTATTGAAAAACTATAGGCTGAGGCGAGAATGCTAAGGCTGAAAGTAGCGCTGGTGAATGAAAAGTTATGTGGTAATTGGTTGTCGTGGAAGAAAGTTGACTGACTGAATGGTTATAAGAGTGAAGGAAACCAAAGAAATGATGGATGGACTGTGTGAAAGACGATATGGCTAGAAAGGAGGTGACTGCTAAGATGACAAAAAAAAAATGGGAAGAGAATACTTATGGACGTATGGTATGGCAGAAGACATGCTGCGCCGACCCCAAATCATTGAGGTATAATGTACAGTCTGCACAGCTATTAGATATACATCACGCACACTAGCTAATGAGTTTACACTTTACATGTGTGAAATAGTTATGCCACACAAACACTGAGTAAAGCAAGCGAGCTCTATCTTTATTAGTGTGCGTGCGGCACATCAATAATACCATATACCAATATATAGTAATCATTCATTTGTCACTGAATCATGTGGCTCTGGTTGGCTGGACATTTCTTCAAAACTGCTCGCATTTAAGTAGGTCAATAGGGCACTTTATGTGACGGCTAAACACCCTTATTTCAGAATAGGTGACGCTACAGAATCTTAGATAATCGATCGAAAGCGTGTCCAGCCAGCTTGAAAAACCACTTTTCGCTGGTCTCTCAATCTCCGTAACGGAAGTGATTTTGACGACTTTTTGCATATCAACGGGCGTCACATAAATATGTGACAGGCATCAAGCTAAAAGTTTTGTGATACGTACAATGGTTTAGTAGAAAAATGCAAAAAACTGTGTCCAGCCATCTTGAATTTACGTAGAAAACTTTTGGCTGGCACTTCCGAATCCCACATAACGGGAGCGTTTTCGAATATGGTTCCTTTACTAATACTTGGTGACGCAATGTGTGACAGTAATAACGTTTGATTTATGCCGTCACATGCAAGGGTTTACGAGATATCAATGAAAACTTAATGTACTTGTGTCCAGCCATCTTATACTCAGGCTGGCTGGACACCTGTATCTCCGCTGCCTGATGATCTACGACCTTCAAAATGGTATCAAAATGTTGTGACGGGGACGATAATGATAACCTGAATTTATGACGGAGAAACTTTTCGTAGTTTCAAAGATATTGATCATTTAAATTTTCCCATACAAACATCCATTAATATTGTGAGGTGACCATAATTTTTACATAAATAAAGGATTTCTTTTTAATCGACTAATCGGCCGGTAGCAGCCACGCCTGCTTTGTATTTGATTTCTCCGTGGGAATAAAAGGTTTTCCTGCAGTAAAAAGCGTAAGTATGTGTTAATTCAAAATAATAATTAAAAACACTAACAAAAAAGAACAAAGTGCATTGCACTCAGTGATGCCAATTTAGCATTTTTTCATGTTGTTTAGCAAACTTATTAGTTGTTTAGCATATTTTTAGCATATAAAATAAAATACATTAATGCGTAAGCAATTATTTCCATTTAGAAAAAAAATCCCTTTACTATATTGTTGGCGCTTCTGGTGCCAACATAATGGAAAGAGTATTTGAGATCATAGTCGATTAAAACAGTATGTATATTTTGTTAAATAATAAAAAAGTTAAAACTATGTTACGTTTCATTTGACACTGAAAAATGTTAGCAGATTTTTTAGCATTTCTATAAAGCAATTGGCATAATTTTAACACCATTTTAGCAGATTCTATATCGGTCTTGTTGGCAACACTGATGCACTGACACTGAGATTGTACACAGGCTGTGAGTGTGACAGCGTAATAATGGTAGTACGTACTAAAACCAAATGAAGACTGATGCTGTGATTTATTTTGTGTAATAATTTTATTCTTTTCCATAAATAGGTATTGAAGAATATTTTAGTTTATTCAGCTATTTATATGATTAAAATGACGACCACCGGCTTCATTTGCGCTTCAAACACTTAGGGCGGCGGTAAAAACAACAACGCTTTGGTACAAGGCGGGGGGTTATTGAAGTGCAAATGGAGTTGATCGTCGTCATTTTCGTCATTGAAACGCTCTAGCGCAAATAAATAAATGTGATTTTATTTACCTACATTATTTTTTCATTTAAATACCTTAGAGCATTAGTCTGTTATCCTGACACAATATCTACCTATGTACTTACCATAAAAACACCAATAATTATCTACTAAAAAGAGTAGATAGGTATCTGCACGTAAATAATCAATAACATTAAAAAAAAATCTCCCCCCCCTTCCTCACTTCTACACTTTTGTCTTCTATTGATTAAAATATCTACAGTTGTTCGTATTAGTATCACCAATACGCGAATTTTCGTCCATTAAAGAAAACACCTTAAAATATACTTAGTCCTACATAAAACCTACAATATTGGTAACCCTACTACAGTGTTTGTATGGGAAAATTTAATAGATCAATATCTTTGAAACTACGCAAAGTTTCTCCGTTACAAATTCAGGTTACCATTATCGTCCCCGTCACAACATTTTGATACCATTTTGAAGGTCGTAGATCATCAGGCAGCGGAGATACAGGTGTCCAGCCAGCCTGAGTTCAAGATGGCTGGACACAAGTATACTTTAAGTTTTCATTGATATCTCGTAAACCCTTGCATGTGACGGCATAAATCAAACGTTATTACTGTCACACATTGCGTCACCAAGTATTAGTAAAGGAACCATATTCGAAAACGCTCCCGTTATGTGGGATTCGGAAGTGCCAGCCAAAAGTTTTCTACGTAAATTCAAGATGGCTGGACACAGTTTTTTGCATTTTTCTACTAAACCACTGTACGTATCACAAAACTTTTAGCTTGATGCCTGTCACATATTTATGTGACGCCCGTTGATATGCAAAAAGTCGTCAAAATCACTTCCGTTACGGAGATTGAGAGACCAGCGAAAAGTGGTTTTTCAAGCTGGCTGGACACGCTTTCGATCGATTATCTAAGATTCTGTAGCGTCACCTATTCTGAAATAAGGGTGTTTAGCCATCACATAAAGTGCCCTATTGACCTACTTAAATGCGAGCAGTTTTGAAGAAATGTCCAGCCAACCAGAACCACATACTGAATCAGATATAATATTTCGCTAATGCAACTATAGCAATCTTGGCACAATAGTTAACACCTTTGGTTAACGAACGAGGAGTCGTAAGATCAAACCACGGGTGCTGCTTTTCTTTTTGTAATCATTATTTTGTTAAAACATTATTTAAAGTAGAATCTTTAACGATTCAATCCCGTTCATGGATGAGTTATGAAGTTTGCAACGTTTGAGAACTACGACACTCTCAGTCCATTTTATTTCGGCTGCTTATAAACTAACTACCGACAATTTAAAAATAAAATTATTTTCAAACACCTTCATTTATAAAAATTGCCGTCTTAGTGGTCAATCTACGATTATTTGCATTACTTAGTTTATTGATAACACAGAATTACTCTAGATATATTCGTTTGTAATTTATTTCTGTGGATCCAAACATGCATCATTAAACAACGTTAAAAAGGCAGAAATCGTTCTTTTGCATGAGCAAACCTTATTTATTAGTGAAATTGCAAGGCGCTTAATGATATCGGTAAGTAACAGATACTATAACTTTTATGTTTACGTAGGAATTAATAAAATTAACGTAACTTTAGTGCATTAACATTGTTATATCAGCCCATTTTTGTTTGCTAATGTATATTTAAACCATATCTAAAAGTATTTTAACTTGTAGTGTATCTATGCATATGATTATTGAAAATAAATAATATTAATTTGGTGTATATAGAAGTGTGTATGTATTATAGTTTATATATGGTATATATAGTTACATATAAACCAAATTAGTATTATTTCATCATTTAATAGATAGGTATACATTAAGTTAACTAAAGTGCATTAACCATTGTTATAATAGCCCATTTTGTTTGTTAATAGTTTAAGGTATATAATAGGTATATTTTTAAAAGTGTTTTATATAATTATTGTATATAAATAACATTAATTATATATACCTATATGAAAGCATAATTTTATTTTTTAAGTATACATAAATATTACTATTTACTGTAAAATAACTATTATCATAAGTATTTTAGTAGAAGTAGGTATTTTAAATACTGTTTTGTTTTATATTCACAGAGAAGAACCGAGCAATTATGGGTCTACCGATATGCGGATTCTGGAGACGTGGAAAATCTTCGACGTGGGCCAAAATCAAAAGCGAATTCATCAGCTCGACACCATGACATCGTGGCAAAGCACAAAGCTAGTTCATTCAGATTGCCAACACGCGTCACAGCTAATTGTGTGCTGTAGTGCTTACAAACGGTGAGAAATCACCTGCAGCAAGCCAGCGCGGAAGATTTTACTGTCCAGTCCACTGCGCATCGACGACGCCGACTACAGTTCGCTAGGTCATAATTATTTTAATTTTGATTGGAAGAACAATGTGGTGATTTGTAGCGACGAAAAAACTTTTAAGTTGAATATGGATGGGCGTGAAATATTATGGAGAAAAGGTGGTTTAAGATATTATAGGTAATGAATGTAATAACTAAATTAGTAGAATTTATTTTAAATATTAAACGATTGTGAACCTTATCGTTACATACATAATGTTCATGTTTGTGTGAACAAATGTAAAACTTAGCATTATTTTTATTTGTTACATAAACAACTTGCTGTATTCCTCTGTTTTAAACAACAATTCGTATTGTTAAAAGTCTGGTGAAGTGATGTTATTGTTATGCAGATAGAAGTTGCCATAATTTCTTACTACCTCTAACATGTTGATTCACTTCCCAGCTAATTTTACTTTCGATTCAATTTACATACCACCCTACTTCAATAAATTATTAAATTGTCTAACTAATAAATAAAAATAAAACAAATTATTTTATTGTTTTTATTTAATTACCTTTCTACTTTTTTGTTTAAGTGATTTTATTGGTCACAAACTTAATTTTATAAAACAACTAGTATTTGCGTGGCTGCGCGAGCTGCGCGCAGCTCGCGGGGCGTGAAGAGGGGGGGAGGGGGCGCTTTGAAAAATAATTTCGACTAACGCATTGCCCCTTTCAATGAATCTGATATACCTACCTATATACACCTACCACCTACCTACTACCTACCTACACCTACCTACTACTAACCTACTACCTACCTACACCTACCTACCACCAACCACCTACCTACTACCTACCTACACCTACCTGCACCTACCTACACCTACCTACCTACACCTACCTACCACCTACCTACTACCCCTACACCTACCTACTACCTACCTATCACCTACCTACTACCTCCTACTACCACTAAAAAAACATTACCCTAAAGTTTGCTTGTCGTCGCCCCTGAGTAACGCTTCACCCACTCAACCTTCGTTACGCTAAGGAGGTCGCCGGCTCGCTTCGCTCGCCACCTCCCCCCTTCGCTCCACTTGGTCTCGCAGGTTCGCTCCACTCAGGACCTACCTTCCACCGGAAAACTATCATGACATTATCCCTACGCTACGGGGGTCGCCGGCTCGCTTCGCTCGCCCGCTCCCCCCTTCGCTTTACCGGTACCACCACAGGATAGGCTCCTTTCAATGAATCTGAAAAAAAAAAACTTCCAAGTCTCTTAACTTCCGAGATCTGCCAAAGGGGGGGTGAAGGGGCAAGGGGGTCAAATTTTAAGAATGGATTTTACTTTCCCGAGCCTCCTCTACACGAATCCGTAAACAAAACTGAAAATAGAGGTGAAGAGGAGGGGGGGGGGTTGAAGGGGGGGGAGGGGAGCTTTGAAAAATGATTTCGATTAACTCATTGCCCCTTTCAATCAATGAATCTGAAACAAAAAATGTTCCAAGTCTCTTAACTTCCGAGATCCGAAAGGGGGGGGTGAAGGGGGGCAAGGGGGTCAAATTTTAAAAATGGTTTTTACTTCCCCATGCCTCCTCTATACGAAGCCCTAAAAAAAATCACGTAAATTCTCTTTATTTCCGAGATCCGCTTAAAAGGGGGGAGAAGGGGGGCAAGGGGGGCCACTTTGAAAAATGATTTTTACTTAACCTTGCCCCCTCTATACGAATTCTTAAAAAAAAACAAGTAAATTCTCTTTGTTTCCGAGATACGATAGGGAGGGGGGAGAAGGGGGGGGGAAAGGGGGGGTTTGGGACTTTTTCCATACTCACGAGAGTTAGTTGTTTATGAATCTGTCAAAATATACCCACCTCCCCATCCACCATCTGGGAGAACAATTCTGTCAGTGAGCAGTGAGTCAGTGGTAATTTAGCTTTATATAGTACTAGCTGTTGCCCGCGACTTCGTTCGCGAGGAAATTTTGACGTGTATGTATATGTGGGACTGCCTCTGGGATGTACTATGCCAAATCGAATGACAAATGCCAATCGAAGCGAATATATTCCCTTAAACTGGCCCTGTCATAAAATATGTTCCCACACATACATAATAATAAATATGTCTTAACTTTACCTCTCTACCAATCTTTGGCTCCAAAAAGCCAAGGATTTCATTGACATACTTGCAAGAGCCCTTACTGCAGGTCGTCACAAAAAAAATTGTTCGCTAATAGTTATATCTTGCTAAATTTCAGGCCGGAAGTACAAAAAACAACTTACATAGAAACTCGCGAGAGCCTTTAGAACTCCCTAATCCGACCCTGGACCAAAATCTGTTCTTAGCAAACTTCTACTCACCATAAACTACGTCCCCGCCAAAATTCATGACTGTTGCGCAAAAAATGAAGGACTTTCAGACAAACTTGTGAGAGCCTTTAGACCTCCCTTAACCGGCCCTGTCGCAAAATCCGTTCATAGAAGACGTCTACTAACTAATACAAACTACGTCCCTGCCCAAAATCAAGACTGTTGCGCAAAAAATGAAGGACGTTCATACAAACTTGCGAGGGCTCATAGACCACCCTAATCCGGCCCTGTCGCAAAACTATTTTATAACGGATGTCTACTGACTATAAACTACGTCTCTGCCAAAAATCAAGATTATAGCACAAAAAATGAAGGACATTCATACAAACTTGTGAGGGCCCTAAGACCACCCTAATCCGGCCCTGTCGCAAAATTAATTCATAGCAGACACCCACTGACTATAAACTACGTCTCTGCCAAAAATCTGGGTTATAGCACAAAACATGAAGGAGTTTCATACAAACTTGCGAGGGCCCTTAGACCACCCTAATCCGGCCCTGTCGCAAAATCCGTTCTTAGCGGACGTCTACTAACTATAAACTACCTCTCTGCCGAACATCAAGATTGTAGCTCGAAAAATTAAGGACCTTCATACAAACTTGTGAGGGCCCTTAGACCACCCTAATCCGGCCCTGTCGCAAAATTAATTCATAGCCGACGCCCACTGACTATAAACTACGTCTCTGCCAAAAATCTAGATTGTAGCATAAAAAATGAAGGAGTTTCATACAAACTTGCGAGGGCCCTTAGACCACCCTAATCCGGCCCTGTCGCAAAATCCGTTCTTAGCGGACGTCTACTAACCATAAACTACCTCCCTGCCAAAAATCATCTTTGTACGTCCAGCGGTTTTTGAGATTTCGTGATGAGTCAGTGAGTGACCTTTCGCTTTTATAGATATAGATAAAAAGTAAAAAAACAGTAAAACTGAACTCCTCAGTGGGGATCGAACTCACGACATCGAGCGTAGACTAATAACTATGTCAAGCGCTTACACCACTCTGCCACGGATGTTCTACTAGACGTATCTAAAATATTTTGGGTCATATTCCTTCACTGTGAGCCCGTTTCTTGAATTTTTACCCGTGTATGTTTAATACGTATACCCACACAATATTAATAAAAGTTACCGATGAGTGCGTGATGTGTAAAGTCGGCATGCGGTAGGCCAGTTTTGACATAAACGCACATAACGCACACTATTAGAAACATAGTTCACTCGTTTTACTTAGTGTGTGTGCGTATAACTATAACTTCACTCACACATGCAAAATGTATACTTAATAGGTGTTTCGACTGTACTACGTACCCCAAATATTGAAATAAGAGCAGGAGAGTGATGATACTTCCCGACTCCCGTCTCCTCTTAACTTTACTGGAAACAGATGAGTAGAAAGGCGAGGAGAAGTCCCATATTTGCCTTCGCGTTACAGATATTTGTGAAATCAGACACATCAACCAAAATAGGCCCTGGATGGTGATAATTCGTGTTCTGCGCGCTCCTCTTGAGAAGAACTGCGGCCGCGGAAGGTGGAGACCAGGGATGTTGCGGATGCCGATTTTTTGACATCTGCGGATGCGGAGTTTTGAAGGCTCACATCCGCGGATGCGGATGCGAATGTTTAAGATATTAGGTAGGTATATAAATGATGAAAAATAAAAATTAAGTAGGTACCTAGGTATATGAATGAATAATTATTAATAAAAAAATTAAGTTCAAAAATCTAAAACCCGACTACTAACAAAATCGCGGTCATAAAAGTAGAAAACAAGAAAATAATTCTTGTCTGATATTCTTCGTAGTCGCATGCCACTGATACCTGATGCTCCTTCATGGCGTTCTCATTGATACAGAAGTCAGCTGCTAATTGCCATTAGCAAGGTGGCATGCGACTACGAAGAATATCAGACAAGAATTATTTTCTTGATTTTGTTAGTAGTCGGGTTTTAGATTTTTGAACTTAATTTTTTTATTTGAATTTTATTTTTGTGTGTACTTAAACTATAAGATAATGTATATTTGTAATGTGCTCGCCAAGACCTTTCATTTGTTAACAAACTTGCTATGATTATCTCAATTTAATATTTTTTGAGGTAAGTTTTTGACATTTAAATTCCGTCATAAAAAGAATTTATAAAATTTATATAGCCTATGTCACCCGGGCTATTCTTACGAATCTATTGACACCTAATTTATTCAAATCCGTTCAGTAGTTTAGGCGCTACGGTGGAACATACATACATAGACTGCCAAAATCATTACCCTTCCTTTTGGCTTCGCCGTAGTCGGGTAAAAACATTTAGGTTATAGGTACTTTGTATCGGTGGTGAGATTGTTAATTAACTAGACGCTGAAAAATAAAGAATTTTGTTATAATAATAATAAGTTTTACCTACAATACCGGTGTAACATAATGGAATTGACCTGACGATTGAAATAAGCTGAGCTAGGACTAAAGTAGTCTTAGATTAGTGTAACTTATTTATAGTATTCCCTAAAAATATTTACACACAATGATCATAATCACAACTCACGACAACACTTGATATATCAATCTATTCGATAAGTAATCAACAGCGCAAACAAACACGTAATGATTTATTTACAAGAAACAAAAGATGCACCACAACAAACGCGTCGGATCTTGTCACCAATTTCTTTGCTCCCATTGGTCATTATCATTTGTCACAAGGGAAACGGCACGCGCCATTCGGCCTCGCCCAATTTCTTTCTTGCCGCAACTTGTATGACATTCGCATCCGCATGATTCGCATTGATTATTGCGGATGCGGATGTTCATATCTATGCGGAAGCTCCGCATTTGCGGATGCGGATTGATGCGGATTCGAATATTCGCAACATCCCTGGTGGAGACGGAGCAATACCTAAGTACCAAAAACTTCTTGGTTTTAATCAGGTGGGGTTTTCACATATGCCACCTTAGAGCCCCCATACAAGAGAATTTCCACAAGTTCTGCGTACTCTGCAAATAGGTTTAGAAAGATCTAAATAACCGTAAGTTTTTAATCTATTGCATAGCTTCTATCGCGGGCCTTGAGCGTGGAGAGCGAATCCAGAAATTCCGTAACGAAAATATTGTGATTAACCAGGTTGCTATGGTTACGGAATATAACAAGGTTGTCAACTGAGGTTGTAAAATTAAATAATTGATACAAAATGCTATGCAATAGCTTTACCGCGGCAGTCTGCGAGTGCCACCTGTGCCACACGTTTTTTTAAGTTGAGATCTTTGATCGAAGGTTGAGATGATCGGAGTTTGTTTGAAAACATTCCATTTAGGCATTCATGATTTACTGTGGCCGACTTGGAAGTCTCTATACGACTCCGAACCCAAGTCGGCGTAGCCATGCTGTAGCAAAGATAATCTCTCTAAAAAATGAGGGTACATGGACGACTATCTTCGTGTGCGTTTCGACCGCGCGGCAATGACGTTTTTTTTTAAAAAAAACTGCCAAGATTATGTAAAAGTTTGTAAAAGTCTTGGTAAAAGTTGATTCCCAAAACCATAAATTTGTCAAAGTTATGGTTACAAAGTTGGAAGGGTTTGAACGTGGCCGCGCCATCGAAACGCGGAGAACCGCGCGGCCACGGAGATATTTAAAACTAAGCGTTGCAGAGACCTGCAAATAACAGAATGAATAAGTAAAAATTTGGAAAAATATAGAAAACAGTCCTAGGTTTATATTTTAGGAGCTGTATATCTAAAACACCCATGGCCGCGCCATTGAAACGGTGAAAACTACGTTATCGCCGATAATATCTCGCTGAGAAAGCATCGTAGAGGTCTGGAGTTTCTTGTAAAACCTAGATTTGAATTTGTTAAACATTGTATTTTGGGAATCAACTTTTACAGGTTGTAAGTGTAGTTAGTGTATATGTTGTGGGTGTTATAAGTTTGACGTGTCTGTGTATCTCTCTGTGGCATCGTAGCTCCCGAACGCATGATCCGATTTTGATTTAGTTTTTTTTGTTTGAAAGGTGAAATTAGTCGAGAGTGTTCTTAGCTATGTTTGAAAAACATCGATCCAAGATGGCCGACGCCACAAAATGGCGGAGTACATATTTGTTCACAACTCCTATCAATATGGGTATCAAATGAAAGGGCTTGATTAGCAGAATACTAGATACACTATCAAATTTCAAATCCAAGATGGCCGCCACCACAAAATGGCGATTTACTTATAATTTTTTCACAACTCCATCAATATGGGTATCAAATAAAAGGGCTTGATTGGGAGAATACTATACAGATACTATAACAAATCCAAGATGGCCGCCATCACAAAATGGCGGATTAGGTACATATTTTTACAATTCTGTCACTATGGGTATCAAATGAAAGGGCTTGATTATTAGAATAAACTTTATCAAATTTCAAATCCAAGATGTCCGCCATCACAAAATGGCGTATTAGGTAGGTACCTACATATTTTTCACAACACATCAATATGGGTATCAAATGAAAAGGCTTGATTAGTAGAATACTATACACTAAAACAAAGGGGTTTGAACTTTTTTGTACGGGAGCTGGCATATCGACCCACCGCCATTTTGATTTTTTTTCGAAATCGCGGCCCACGATGAAAGTGGTATATATGGATAGAGGACATATAGACGAACAAAAAATGTCAAGCAACACGGTACCCAAAGTGTCACGTAACCGAGATATTTGAAGGTAAAGATGGACAAATCAGTACAATAACCACATAAAAATTAGACCTTTTACGTGTCTATAGGAGACTATAGGCGTTGATTATTATTATTACTGGTTATTGAAAGAGAGTAGGTACATTACATACTACTAGGAGCACGAGAAAACTATTTTTTGACATTACATAGCGTTTCAATGAGATGCAAAGCGATTTTAATGTGCGTATAACAATAATCAACCTGGGAACTATTATTTGGATATAATTTAACGCCCAAACAAGTAAAAAGGCTATTTAAAAAAATATTTAATGAATGTCGTTGTACTCGTTTGTCGATCTTTAACTTCAAATATCTCGGTAACGTGACACTTTGGGTACCATGTTACTGGACATTTTTTGTTCGTCTATATGTCCTCTATCCATACATACCACTTTCACCGTGGGCCGCGATTTCGAAAAAAAATCAAAATGGCGGACAGGTTGATATGCCACATTGGTTCTATCCCCTTTCAAATCCAAGATGGGGCCGCCATCACAAAATGACGAATTACGTTTGTTTTTACAACTCCCTCAATATGGGTAGCAAAAAAATTAAAGGGATTGATTTGTAGAATCATGGTCACTATATTGAACGGGAATGAGGAATATAAACTAATGAAATTAAAACAAAAAAGCTTGAAAATTGTTTTTTGACTTTTACTCCCTTTAAACTTGGTTTTACCAAACCAATGTTTTATCTTTATTGAGTTGGTGGTTTTTTAAATTTTTAATTTTCTTAAAATGTTCGCTTCACTTTTTCGCAACTGCATTATAAATAGTTGTTCAGTACACGTGCGGAACCGTCATTGCAATTGCAACTTTGTCGGAACTCTTTGCAATGACAGGCTTTCCGCAAATATTAATGAAATAATAAAATACAGTTTCACCAGTTCATAAATCTATAAAAGAAGTTCTTACTAGGGTAAGAACCACAGAACACATATACTCTAGGAGGTAAGAACCACAGGTAAGAACCCTACGAACTCTCGTTGGTCACCCTAAATCACAAAAAACGTCGAATCGATAGCAAATGGTAACACCAATGGAGGTTTTCATTTGTTAGTGAATGACATTGACACAAATACAACTTTTTCTAGTGAATTGTTCGAAATTGTATATTTAAAGTGAGATATAAAGTATTACATTAAAACATAGTGTTTATTCATAGTGTTAAGGTTTATCTGTAATGGTTAAATTAGGAAAGCACTAGAAAGAACCTTCACGTTGTGTTGTTTTTAAGTTCGAAACTTCAGTAAATAACATTATGAATGAAGACGAGGATAATACCAGCCCTAAATCTGGTGAGTAATTTCAAAAAGCTGTGTGAAAGTTTATAGATATTATTAGATAACCAGAATAAATCATCTCCCACTCAGAAAAACGATGGGCACACTTAGTACTAGTTTCTATGAAGAGTTATTTTCCTTTACAATTTAGTCATTAAACTTGATATATTTTTCAAGTTTTCTTCTAGTAACACTACTAAAAACAATAAGTAACACTACTTACTTAACAAAATATATTTAGTGTGTGTGATGTAATTTGATTTACTTGATTGTACCACTTGGGTACCAGGTGTATTTTGAGACTAACAGATAAAGATGCCAGCTAACCTTCTGGGTTAGATCTAGAATCAGGCTGGAATAGTTCATATTCAAGGTATAGTGGACAAAAGCCCACACACACACATACAATGAATGTAATAGGAAATACAGAAAATAATAAGAAAACTTGTCAATCTCCATAAATTTTAACTTTTTTGTTCTGTTCCTCCTAATAACAAAGTTGGCTATTTATGGCTAGAGATATTTGTTGAAGACAGTGACTTGGGCAACAGTGTAATTTTGATTATGTTCAGGACTTGGCAGGCCATGGCAGGCTATGTCTTAAAACTGTAAATAGGCTGTATTAACACATTCGACTCCACCCCCATTTCATAGAACTCATGTGCCATCCCGCCATACATATTGCAAGTGGGCCCTCCAGGGGGGTCACTGGCATTACGTTTGGGAAAATGCCCTCCAAAAAATAAGTGGTGCTCAACTTTTTGTGGTTTTTTTAAATCTTGTAGAATCTTTCGTTGGTCTAGTGTTCACAACCGCGACTGGTGATCATGAGATCGTGGGTTCGATTCCCGGGTCGGGCAAAGTGTTATTGGGTTTTTCCATCAGGAATTTCTAGTAGCAGCCACGGAGTCTGGATTTGTGCTCGATTAATGGCAATGGGGTCGCCCCCTATTATGTGGGACTTGAACATAATTGGCGAAATGTAGGTGTACCTACTATTAGGTACACCTCTGTGCAACCCTTCGGGGATTACGTTATGTTATAATCAGTTAAATTAAATTATCTAGCGATACTCCACACATATGTGATGGGTATCGATATCTGCCTATCTGACCTCCACAACCCAGTTAGTACTGGGTAATGCGATCACCTGTCAAGTCCTGACCAGACCATAACCTACTAGTCTTACCTTTGGTAAGACTGGTTGCAGACCAGTCTTACTAGTCTTACCTTTGATGAAACTGGTTGTAGTGCTGACTTACCTTTGGTAAGACTGGTTGCAGACCAGTCTTACTAGTCTTACCTTTGGTAAGACTGGTTGCAGACCAGTCTTACTAGTCTTACCTTTGATAAAACTGGTAGCAGACCAGTACTACTAGTCTTACCTGCGGTAAAACTGATTGCAGACCAGTCTTACTAGTCGTATCTTTGGTAAGACTGGTTGCAGACCAGTCTTACCTAACCTTTGATGAAACTGGTAGCAGACTAGTCTTACTAGTCTTACTTTTGGTAAGACTAGTCTTACTAGTCTTACTTTTGGTAAGACTGGTTGCAGATCAGTCTTACTAGTCTTACCTTTGGTATAACTGGTAGCAGACTAGTCTTGCTAGTCTTATGCTTGGTAAGACTTGTTGCTGCCCAGTTGTCAGACTTGACAGGTTGATCGTATCACCCAGTTGTCGTCTAACTGGGTTGTGAAGGTCAGATAGGTAGTCGCTTCATGTAACGTACTACATCCGAACTGCATCGGGTAAGACTGGAAGCCGAGCCCAACATAGTTGGAAAAAGGCTAGGTGGATGATGATGGAAAGAGTAAAAGCATAGAATATCCTACGTTAAATTGACTAAGAATGTATTTAAAACATGAAATCCGAACATGAATCCGTTTTTTTTATTTCGGTTTCATTGAAAAAAAAACATGAAATATACTGGTCTTTTCTTGAAACATTGGAACAATTCTATAAATAACTCTTTTTAGAAAATATTGAAAATCGTACCAATGGTTTTCCACCTCTGAAATAGAACCTACAGAAGAGGTAGAAAATTAATTAAAAATAAAAGTGCTTGTAATTTAAAACCACGGCGTATTCTTCTAAATCTTGTTAAAATATACAACTTTTTTTATTTTTACATTATTTCCTGCTGTTTTCGTAAAGAAAAACCTACATTTAAAATGAGCCCTCGAGGAGGGCTCCCGGCATCGGTGATACGATTTGAGTGAGCCCTCCAGGAGGGCTCCCGGCACTGAAGGTGTTAAATTATATAAATATATATAAAAAGAAGAATATTATTTAAGCATAGGTATGCATAATCCACCTAAGTATAATGTTTCCACTGCTGGGACTCGAGGCCTCCTCTCTATGAGAGGGAATGGGCTATTATCCACCATGCTGGCCATGTTAGGTTTGTTAAATGTTGCATAGCTTCAAATATTTTGGTTCTATGGCATGCCTGTTTTCTCACAATGTTTTTCTTCTCTTCTGAGAGCAGCGGCACTGTCTGGGTTCAAACCCAAAACTTACTGGTCGTAAGTCCAGGCCGTCACCACTGGGCCACAATTTGCCAACAGGAAAAGTTAATAATTTACACAGTGGACTGACTTATTGGTAAAGGGGATAGAACCGATGTGGCATATCAACCTGTCCGCCATTTTGTTTTTTTTTCGAAATCGCGGCCCACGATGAAAGTGGTATGTATGGATAGAGGACATATAGACGAACAAAAAATGTCAAGTAACACGGTACCTAAAGTGTCACGTTACCGAGATATTTGAAGTTAAAGATCGACAAATAAGTACAACGACAGTCATTAAATATTTTTTTAAATAGCCTTTTTACGTGTATATGCGTTAAATTGTATCCAAATAATAGTTCCCAGGTTGATTATTATTATACGCACAATAAAATAGCTTCGCATTGCAATGAAACGTTATGTTATGTCAAAAATAGTTTTCTCGTGCTCCTAGTAGTATGTTATGTACCTACTCTCTTTCAGTAACCAGTAATAATAATATGAAACGCCTATAGACACGTAAAAGGTCAAATTTTTATGTGGTCATTGTACTCATATGACCATCTTTACCTTCAAATATCTCGGTATCGTGACACTTTGGGTACCGTGTTACTAGACATTTTTTGTTCGTCTATATGTCCTCTATCCATACATACCACTTTCATTGTGGGCCGCGATTTCGAAAAAAAATCAAAATGGCGGTGGGTCGATATGCCAGCTCCCATACAAAAAAGTTCAAACCCCTTTCAAGAACAACTAAGTATTGGTTGGATTACAGAGAGGGAGAGACAAACCTACAGGTAGTGTGTGGTGTATTACCATTTACATTTAATGCTGTAAGATTTTTCATAGAAATAAGTCTTATCACTATTCTCAAGTTTCCTGATGACTGTTAATCCAATATCTATTATATTATCATTCTACAAGGTAAAATGGGGTTGCAGAATTGAACGGAATATCTATTTATGGTATACTAGCTGACCCACGCAACTTCGTCTGCGTCACATAAATATAGCTTATAACCTTTCTCGATATATCGACTATCCGACATAAATTAATCTAAATCGTAACAAACAAAAAATCTTATCTTTCTTCTTTATTAAAATAGTTTAGATGGTTTAGATTAGCTTAGATTATATTAAAGTGTGAATTACTATAGGTATCTCTTACTGTTAAATACATAAACGATAACACTCTGTACTTGTAAACATTATGATGCAGTAAATTTTTGAATTTGAATGTCCCGGAAAGAATCTCCCTACATTGCGACGCGCGAATTATTTTGCCGCGCGGATATTTTTACATTGCGATATCTTCTAAGATATTTATTTAAACTGTTTAGAGTAAAGGGCACGAAAACAAACACATTTATTTAGATATAGATTAATACCATAAGGGTTAAAATTAAATAAGCTTCGCAAAAACTAATTATTTTTAACCTAACAGTTTAATAGTAAAAAAAGGTTACAGTGAGTCAATCATAAAAGAGAGATATATGCTGTCGCGGACTTTTTTTTAGAACTTTTAAAGAGGAACAATTCCTTCATACATTATATTTGCGTAACTTAAACCGTTTTCGCAGCGCACGCAGCGGAAGCTCTCCAAAAGGAAATTATCTTTTCCCGTTTTTGTAACATTTTTCATTTATGCTCAGCTCCTATTAGCCGTAGCGTGATGTTATATAGCCTATAGCCTTCCTCGATAAATGGACTATTCAACACAAAAAGAATTTTAAAATTCCAACCAGCAGTTCCTGAGTTTACCGCGTTCAAACAAACAAACAAACTCTTCAGCTTTATAATATTAGTATAGATACCTACAGATAATTTATGGTAAAAAAGACTTCATGGTAGCTTAGCATCAGGATAGCCTGGATGGATATATTATATGGCCGTGCTTTTTTATAATTTAGTTATAATCATCGGGATCATCCATATACTACCCGTGTTCTTGTATCCTTTATCACCATCAGCCTATAATGTTTCCACTGCAGGGATTCAGGCCTCTCCTCTAAGAGAGGGGATGGGCTATAATCCACCAAGTTGGCCCAGTGCGTGTTGGTAGATGTCACATGTCTTCCAATTATTTGGTTCTCAAAAATGCCAGTTTCCTGACAATGTTTTCCTTCACCGTTTTGAGAGCAGTGGTGATGAAATAAATTACACAAAGTAATGCACCTGCTTGGGTTCGAACCCACAACTTACACTTACTGTTCGTAAGTCAAGGCCACCACCACTGGGCCACCGCTGCTCCCCATCCGGGCATCCCCTGCTCCACCCTTTTTTTTTAAAATGTTGCACCACACTAGAAATTTCTCCTGGATCATGGGTGCGTTTACAAACATTTAAATTCACATTTACAAGACACCCAGCAGACCCGAAACAACTATCTGTATGCAAATATTTGTTCTGTGCGAGGATCGAACCCGCTACACGCAATGCAGCAGTCCAATCGCTCAGCCATTGTGTCAACCATGTGATCATATTGATTTAAATTTAGATGTAGCATAGGTGCTATTCTATTCCAGACTATAATCTATCTTATCTCATCCATTTAATTTTTTTTTAACTTATGATAGTAGATAGTAAGACTAACGATTATAATTCAACTAGTTATGATAGTAACCTATGAATTTGTTTTACAGAATTAGATTGTGCAGTTTGCTTACAAAAATGTAACCATCCAACTCAGTTACCATGTGGGCATGTCTTTTGTTTCCTCTGTGTTAAGGTAAATATTGTAACCATTTATTTATCTGCCATACCAATTCAACAAATTTTTAATTCACATGTTTAAAGATTCTCGCATATTAAAATATAATGTCCTTGTTTATTTTTCGGAAGCCAGGGTTCCGTTAGAAACTTGCAAAGCCTTAGGCTGCCCGCCCACGTCAGACTTTTTGTAGGACAGATAATCGGGCCGAGTTAATGTTGTTCGTTATTTCTGACCAGCTTTTTGTAGGACGTGTGTGACAAAAAATCGGTCACCGATTTATCGGACGTGGGCAGCCTAAACTCTAACAACTCCGTCGTCGAAATACAAGGAATGTTTAAAAGATATAATTTTTTAAATATATTTTTTCGTGTTTCTGCTGTTCTGTAATTGTTTTTGTTCGATTTCCTTTTCACTATTTGTACATACATGATACTGCAAAGGAAAATTAAGTGGATACAGCACCATCATCACACCACCCACTTCTATTCAGTTGGGATGTAGCTGATTCTTTATCTGGCCTGCACAACCCAGTCACTGGGTAGTATGGTACCAACCAATAATAAAGTGATTTTTATATTTCAGGGTATTGCATTTCAAAGTAAGAAGTGTGCAATGTGTCGAGCAGTTATACCACCTACTTACCTGGATAATCCAATATTACTAGGCCCGTTGTCTGCTGAACACGTCAACATTAGTACCACACAAGAAGTATACCAGTGGTTCTATGAGGGTAGAAATGGTATGTATCACTGATATCATCACTCCCTTGTTTTTTTGGGGTCGGCGCAGCACGACTTCTTTTTTTAATCGACTTCCAAAAAAAGGAGGAGGTTCTCTATTCGTGTAGGACATACTAGCTGAACCCGCGCCTACCTACTACCTTACCTACCTACTACCCTAGTTACTACCCTAGTTACTACCCTACCTACCTACCAACCACTTTCTCACCGTTTAAACCTTCTCTGGACTTCCACAAATAATTCAAGACCAAAATTAGCAAAATCGATCCAGGCGTTGTTGAGTTATGCGCTTACCAACACATTTTGCGATTCATTTTTAACCGACTTCCCAAAAAGGAGGAGGTTCTCAATTCGATGGGTATGTTTTTTTTTTATATTATAGATTGAAGAAGTACCTACCTCACGATGGTTAAATTTTAAACTAGTATGTATGCCCAGAATAACGTTGTGGGCAACCCTATTCGAAATGTATGTCAAACTGTACTGTTGCAAATCATTCCACCTTTGCTTTTTACACAAATACGATGCTCCTTGCAGAATGCTCGTAATGAATGAATGACCAATGCTCCCATATCCGTAGTGTGTGAAACTCAGGGTTTAAGTAGTGATGTGCCTGGTGGCAATATTCCCATTGCCGGCAATATTCCCAATTTTGCCACTGCCGGTAAATTCCCAAAATTATCGGCAAATTTGGCAATATTCCCAAAGTTGCCGGTCCAATATATTTGATTAATACTGCAGGTGTAATCATTGTTTAGTTATACCGATTTTCAAAACTCTTTCTGTGTTTGAAAGGGTATACTCCCGAGGTGGTCCGATTGTCATTTGTCACCAAGTCAGGATCTGATGATGGGATTCCTGAGAAATCGAGGGCAACCCTCAAATTTTAAAGGCACTAATTACGTTTTCTATATATTTTCTGAAGCTGTTAAAGTATTTGCGTCTGATAATCATAATCTCATGTGGATGCGCTGATGATGGAAGATCAAGTCCTCAACGGTTAGCAGTTGAAAGAAAATTCCTTCTAAATTATACGTACGGACCGATAGTCTTTCAGGCTATTAGGTTGACCTGATGATAGAAGGTAAATCTCATTAACCGACTTTAAAAAAAAGGAAGTTCTCAATTCGTCGGAATCTTTTTTAATGTGTATTCACCGATTGCTCGAAATTTCGAAAACGCCTGAACCGATATAGAAAATTCATTTTCAGGATCTGATGGCATTCCAAAAAAATTGAGGGCAACCCTCAAATTTTATTGGCACGTATTACGTGTATTTTCTAAAGATTTTCAAGTATTTGCAATATCATAAACAAATACACTCGAGAGCAATGAATCCGGGTCACTTAAAGAATGTTAAAAATCTCGGAAACTAAAAATGATAGGTTAATGCAATAAATTGTATTTAATAGACAATGTAATACTCCTTAAATGAAAGTAAAAAAAATATGAGTCACCATACATTTTATTAACACAAAATTACTTAAAGAAAAAAACTGCTGATCTCTCCTTAAAACAAAAATAGGAAACATGAAATTTTTGAACTTTATTACGATTTTCTTGAATTTTAATACTTCGTATTGCCTCCTCGTGCTTCCATTACTGCGTTTACGCGGTTTGGCATGCTGTACACCAAGTTCCTTATACGATTTTGGGGAATATTCTCCCATTCATCTGTGAGAGCAATTTTGAGCTCACGAAGCGTGATTGGGGGAGGGTTTCGTTGTTTTACGCATCTGCCTAGCTCGTCCCAAGCATGCTCGATCGGGTTGATATCCGGGCTGCGCGCTGGCCACTCCATACGAGTAATGTTCATCTCTTGAAGGTAGTCATTCACAATCCTACCTGATGAGGTCGGGCATTGTCATGCATAAATATAGCATCCTCACCTAAATTGACCATAAATGGACCAACGTGATCATTGAGGATTTCTTCCACATATCTTTCGCTAGTTAAAGAGCCGTTTTCTATGATCACCAGCTCTGTGCGACTTTCAGAAGAAATTCCGGCCCACACAAGTACAGACCCACCACCGTAGGCTACTTTTTCTTCGATGCATGCTTGCTTGAATCTTTCCCCTGGTCTTCGATACACTCTGTGTCTTCCATCGTGCTTGTAGAGCATAAATTTTGATTCGTCGGAGAACATAACTTTTGACCAATCTTCAATACTCCAATTTACGTGGCTCTGGGCATATCTTAGTCTTGAAATACGATGCCCACGCTCCAGTTTAGGGCCGTTTGCAGGTCTAAGGGGTTTTAAGTTAGATTCAGCAAGCCGACGTCTTACTGTCCATGCACTTGGGTTACTTCCTCCGAGGCGTCGAAACTGATTTGTGAGTTCAGTTCCTGTGAGAAAGCGATTTCGAAGCATGGTGTTCACCAAGTATCGGTCTTCTCGTGCTGTGGTACACCTGGTTCTGCCCGTTCCTGGTCTGCGTAGGTTAGAACCAGTTTCTTCGTAACGTCGGAGAACTCTTTGTACTGTTGACAGCGACACACCGACAGTCCTGGCTGTATCGCGCTGACTCCGGCCGGTTTCCAGCATTGTTAGTATTCTGGTGCATTCTTCAGGCGTAAGCGACATAATTTCAGCTTGAATAATGAATATAGAGCACTATCAACATGGTTTATGTACCCACATAAATGACAGATTACAAACAAAAGCAAAACCAAATGCTGTAATTACGTAGTTCCATCTTCGAAAGTGGCCCTTTTTCAAATTTGATTTTTTTATGATATAACTTTACAATAACTAAGAAGTTTTAATACCTTCATTTAAAGAGTATTACATTGTCTATTAAATACAATTTATTGCATTAACCTATCATTTTTAGTTTCCGAGATTTTTAACATTCTTTAAGTGACCCGGATTCATTGCTCTCGAGTGTATTTACTATGCATTTAACATTCATCCAAGAAACCTAACCCTTAACCTTCAAGACTATTCAGCTTTCAACTCCTATCCTTTGAGGAGTATTGTCTTCCATAATCAGCTCACCTAGATAACCTGAAAGAATACAAACATATATACGTCCCCATACGATTTTATTAAAGAATTATCCTCCGACTCCTAACCGTTGAGGAGTTATACCTTCCATCATCAGCCCATCATCATGAAGTGACGACAATGAACAATTTAAAAATACACGTAATACGTGCCTATAAAATTTGAGGGTTGCCCTCTATTTCTCTGGGATGCTCTCATGAGATCCTGATTTCCTTATCATGGTACCACCCTTGGGATATCTCAATTGCAACAAAAAAAATAATTTTCTATATCGGTTCAGGCGTCTTCGAGTGATCGGTTATTATACATAAAAAAAGATTCCGACGCATTAAAAACCTCCTTTTTTTCCATTCCCTCTCAAAGAGAGAAGGCCTGTGGCCCAGCAGTGGAACATTAATAGGCTGTTGATGATGATGATGAATGAGAGTTACCTTCTATCATTTGGTCAACCTAATATCCTGAAAGAATACAACTATCGATCCATAAGTACGTATAATTTTGAAGGAATTCTCTTTCAACTCCTAACCGTTGAGGAGTTGCACCTTCCATCATCAGCGCATTCACATGAGATGATGATTATCAGACGCAAATACTTAACAGATTCAGAAAATATATGGAAAACGTAATCAGTGCCTTTAAAATTTGAGGGTTGCCCTCGAATTCTCAGGGATCCCATAATCATATCCTGACTTGGTGACAATGAGACTACCTCGGGAGTATACTCCCTTTCAAACACAGAAATAATTTTGAAAATCGGTATAACTAAACGATGATTACACCTGTAGTAATAATAAAATATATTGGTGTAATGGTGTTATGTTGCCGGCAACATTGGCAAAATTGCCGGTAAAATACCGGGAATATTGCCAAAATTGCTGGCAATATTGGCAATTTTACCCAATTTTGTTTTTTTTTAATATGTTGTAGCTTATATCCTAGCTAATTTTAAATGTTGTACACACGGCTACACATCAAGCTATACAAAACCAGTATAATCTGATCGTTCATTGTGCGAAAAGATCTAGTAAAGAGAGGCCAAGATTAACTGGTTTTGTATAGCTTGATGTGTAGCCGTGTGTACATAGTTTCCGTACTTAATTTGACTTATAAAGCAATATTCCCCAATATTTCCACTCCCGGCAAAATTGCCGGCAATTTTCCAGCAAAATTCCCACTTCGGGCACTAGGTTTAAGTACCCACAGCCCACTTATCAATCACAGCTCCTGTTTAGAATAGATGATAATATGAATATCTTCATTTTTTAGGATGGTGGAAATATGATGAACGTAGTAACTCTGAATTAGAAAGTGCTTTCAACGCTGGAGATCCTAATTGCACACTGCTGCTTGCTGGAACATTATACATCATAGATTTTCAAAGCATGACACAGGTCAGGCGAAGTGACCAAACTAGACGTCGTCGAGTGCGACGAGATACACCGTTGTTCCCGTCCAAAGGTAAACATAAATAAGTCTTGTACCCATTTTGCTAGTTATCTATACACAATTATATCGTGAGTCGAATCTAGGAGCCACCTTTCTGCTAACTTCCCCAACTAAAAAGAACCATTAGAAATCTGCAATAGACCAAAAGGCAATCAAACTTAAATAAGTATCTAGGTAATCTAATCTAGGTACCAAATTGCCTCATTGATCGAGTAGGTATTCGCAAAGTGCTGCTGATAAGCATGAGGTCAGGTCAAGCTAAGGTTAGGTGGCTCAGTGGCAGCTGTAAGTCTGAATTTGTACTTTGTTAATGGCAATAGAGGGAGCTGCTTAGCTGTTCCACCTTATAAAGACAAGGAGAGATGTTCCTAGTTGATAGCTAACTTTCAGTAATTGGAGAGCCGAAGAAGAAAGAATGCCAATAGACCGACACATACCAGTCAGAACATTGTGTGATAAAAACGCCGGGAACTCCCGAGGGCAAGACAGAATAGGTGTACTAATGTACTTTATAAGTTTACTAGCTGATGCCCGCGGCTTCACCCGCGTGGATGTCGTTCAAATTATATACTAAAACTTTCCTCTTGAATCACTCTATCTTTTAAAAAAAACCGCATCAAAATTCGTTGCGTAGGTAGTTTTAAAGATTTAAGCATACAGACAAACAAACAGACAAAAATAGCGACTTTGTTTTATACTATGTAAGGATAACCTTCTAGACTAAAAGGTTAAGTACTCTCACTTGTCTATACTCTAACTGGGGTAATCTAACCTACCTAAATATTACCCGAGATCATTTATTTCATAGGAATAGCTGGAATAAAGACTGATGACACTGCTAGAAGGGAAGTTAAAAGTGATGATGAGGAATCTCCAGATGTTGTGCATGTGCCAACTGAAGATGAAGTGATAGAAATTAGTGATGAAGAAGGGGATGTCTACATTGACCCGGTTTCTACGCATCAAGAAGATGTCAATCATGTAATTGATAGAATTAGGTGAGTAACTATTATCATCTAAAAAAAACTTATACTTTTTAAGACGAGACTGTAACCACAGATGACCTTTGTAATTTATCTCTCTTGAAGTGTTTGTTGCACACAAAACGACAAGGTCGACTAATAGTAGGCTAGTAGTGCAGACTAAAAAAAAGATGTATTTAAAAAAAATCTTGTGAACATTTTAGGAACTTTGACCCCCTTTATCTCTGTAACTAGACGGTTCCCAGCTATATATATAGCTAGGTTTTCCGCTGCATTTAGTGGTACAGGGGATAGAACCGATGTGGCATATCAACCTGCCCGCTATTTTGTTTTTTTTTCGAAATCACGGCCCACTATGAAGGTAAAGATCAACAAATGAATTCAACAACAATCATTAAAAATAGACTAATTACGCGTATAGACGTTAAATTGTATCCAAATAATCGTTCCCAGGTTGATTATTATTATACGCACGAGAAAATCGCTTCGCAGTTCGCATCGCAATGAAACGCTTTGTTATGTCAAAGAATAGTTTTCTCGTGCTCCAAGCAATAATAATAATGAACGCCTTTATAGATACGTAAAAGGCCCTTTTTTGATCTGGTCATTGCAGGTAATATGTCGATCTTTACCTTCAATTATCTCGATAACGTGACACTTTGGGGTACCATGTTACATGACATTTTTTGTTCGTTTAGGTGTCCGTTACCCATACATATCATTTTCATAGTGGGCAGTAATTAAAAAAAAAAACGAAATGGCGGCGGATCGATATGCCAGCTTCCGTATAAAAAAGTTCAAACCCCTTTGCCAATCTTTTAACGTGCCCATGTGTGACCACTGGAACAGAGTAAATAATAGTACACTAACATACCACCGCGGTGGTTTTAGTGAGGTAGAAATCTCACACTCCCCGGTCATACCCCCAAAAATCCACAGTCGTCTTGAAGATTTCCACACGAAAACAAAAAAAGTAAAAGCTCTCATGAATTAGGTACATGAGGTGACCCCTTAATTCAAAGATCTAAAGGAGCCAATTTAGAATTCGAAAATAAGTTGATAAACCATCATGTTCTGTCTAGTCTTTTCCAAATCATAGGAAAGCTTCAAAGGAACAGCTTCCAGTCTAACCGGATGCAGTTTAATACCAGTATTATTCAAAAAGCGACTACACCCATCAGACCTCCACTTAACAGTTAGTACTGGGTAATACGATCCCCTTGGAAAGACTGGTTGTCAGACTTTCGGGCTATTGACTACCTGGAACGACGGTCAAAGATCTATTAATGGCAGCCGGGACGAACGGCCTATAACATATTTCCGGGTGCGCCAAAGTTCACCTAAATTTTCAATTCCGATAATTGGAAATCCGAAAATCTTCCTCCTAACATTTTTCATCCTAACAATCACAATTCCTAACTACTCTGTCTCTAATGTTTGTGTGTTTGTGTTTGTTTTGTTTTTTGTTTTGTTTGTTTGTTGTGTTTTTGTTTGTTGTGTTGTTGTTTTGTATGTTGTTTGTTTTGTTACGCACCCACGATACAGGAGAAATTCCTAGTGTGGGGCAACGTTTTTAAAAAAAAGAAAGAAAGAAAAAAAAGAAATGTTTTAATTCCGAAGCATTCAACTTCATAATGTCAGTAGCAATAAACATCTATTATACTTTTATTTGTTTTCCTATATTTTCTCAACATAACCATCTTTTACGGGTGCGCCAAAGTTCACCTAAAGTTTCAACTCCGATAATTGGAAATCCGAAAATGTTCTTCCTAACATTTTTCATCCTAACAATCACAATTCCTAACTACTCTGTCTCTAATGTTGTTCATTCCGAAGCATTCAACTTCATAATGTCAGTAGCAATAAACATCTATTATAATACACACATCAAAAGTGTCTAGGGATCAAGCATTTTTATGCGGATTTCTTGAGATTGAGATGTGGCTTTGTAATAAATTTATGATTTTATAAATTTATATGGATCCTTTTTGGTGCATTTCATAATTTGAATCAGGAACTGTGAATCAAATTCGAGTAAAAGATGAAAATCAGCTGTCAATATTTTCCCTATAAAAACATACAACGCATTGAAGACATTATTAGTGCTACTGTTTCCCTACTACTGATTAAAACCAACGTTATTAAGGAGCGGCGACGTCATTTAAGCAGGGAAGAAATGCTCAGAGCCGTGGGAATGATAGAAGCTGGTTCCCGGCAACGTACTGTGGCTTTAGCTCTGAATACAAGTCAGAGTGTTATCAGTCGACTTTGGACACGTTACCGAAGCACTGGTACCGTGGCTGAGCGCCATGGAGGACGGTATCGCTGCACCACACGGAGACAAGACCGATACATTCAAATCTTAACTCGAAGAGCTCCAACAATAACCGCCATGATGTTAGCCGTGTGGCTTCATCACTCTTCAGGGAACTTAATTAGCGACCAAACAGTCAGAAACCGCTTGCATGAAGTGAACCTTCATTCCCGAAGACCGCTACGGGTACCACCTATAGCAATGTACAATCGTAGGATTCGATATCAATGGGCTCTTGAACACAGAAATTGGGCAGAAGAACAATGGCGTTTCGTGTGCTTTTCTGATGAGTCTCGTTTTGGTATGAGACCGGATACAAGACGTATACGACACTGGAGAACCCCTGGACGCCAACAGCGATTAAAATCCTGCCAGGAAGTCCATCCTTATAGTGGTGGAACCATCATGGTATGGGCGGGTATTTGGATCGGCGGAAGAACTGAGTTGATTTGGATCAGAGGCAACCTCAACGCTCAAATTTATGCTGAGACGATTGTATCAGACGTCATCGTTCCTCTACAAGTGCAAATCGGTCCCTTATTTCAGTTAATGCATGATAATGCACGACCGCACACCGCAAGAGTTGTAAGACAGACTCTCGCCGCAGCTAACATCAATGTCCTGCCCTGGCCTGCTCAGTCGCCAGACTTGAACCCGATTGAGTATGCATGGGATATACTACAGAGAAGAGCTCTGCCGAATAAGGAGGGTATCCAGTCGCAAGAAGACCTTTTTTTGTTGTTGCAACGAACATGGGCGGCCATTCCACAGCGTGATTTGGATGAACTCATTTTGAGTATGCCAAACCGATGTTCTTGTGTTGTTAGTGTTCGCGGTAGAAACACGGATTATTAATTGTTTAAGTTACCCAATAAAATTTTAAAGAAAACTGTTATTTCAGTCTTTTTTTCGAACTTTAATGTTAGTGGTTCAAATGTCAAAAATCCCTTTATTAGGAAAATGGCAAATTTCTTTATTAATGCAAAGGTGACTTGGTTTATCGTTACTGTGACAAACGAAAACACTTTATTTGATGAATCCTTAAAGAAAATTTTAATTAATATCAATCAGGAGAAAAGTTATTGCAAAAATATATGTTGATCCTTAGACACTTTTGATGTGTGTACTTTTATTTGTTTTCCTATATTTTCTCAACATAACCATCTTTTACACTATTATTCAAAGTCATATCATTTTTGTTTAGATTTCTTTTTATTCACAGTTTTATATAAGGTCCCATTAAAATAGGTGGACAAATTTAAACACAGCATTCAATAGGTCTAACCAAAGATATGTAAACAAAAAAATATTAAGAGGCCTTGTACAGACAAGACTTGCGGAACTTTAGGCAATTTCTATGTTTGTGTGCAGCGATAACACCGACGAACGCACACACGGGCATTTCGAGCGTTGAACTACGGTTGAAAAATTTGATCATTTAGACGATTATTATTTTAGGTGACATAATTTTATAGTAAGTAAGTACACGCGTACGGCTTTGAAAAAAAGTCTGGAATGTGTGTTGTGTATAGGTACAGTATATCAATCAACATAAAAATGGTTCAATTAGGTGTTAGATGAATTAAAATCAAAAATTATGATATCTATTTTAATCACAGATTTTAAAACTTATTTGCTGTAAATTGGTTGTGAAAGCACTTTAACACGTCAAAAATAAATAATGTTTCCGTCTCTTTTTAACCGACTTCTAAAAAGGAAGTAGGTTCTCTATTCGTATGTTTTTTTATGTGTGTCCGCGCATATCTCCGACAAGTGTGGACCGATTTTCAAAATTATTTTTTGTTTGAAAAGGTATACTCCCAAGGTGATCCCATTGTCACCAAGTCAGTTTCTGATGATGGGAGCTCTGAGAAATTGAGGGCAACCCTCGAATATCATAGGCGAACATAACGTTTTCCATACATTTACAGAAGCTGTTCAAGTATTTGCGTCTGATAATCATAATTTCATGTGGCTGCGCTGATGACGGAAGGTGCAACTCCTCAACGGTCAGGACTTAAAAGAAAATTCCTTCAAAATTACACGTACTTATGGATCGATAGTTGTATTCTTTCAGGCTATTAGGTTGAACTGATGATAGACGGTAAATCTCATTAACCGACTTAAAAAAAAGGAGGTTCTCAATTCGTCGGCTAGGAAAATTTTAGGTTTTTCCGTCATGGGTGTCGTTTTCATGGTTTTTGGGGTCGCTGATTACGAAAATGAGGTCAAAATGAAAATCCAAGATGGCGGTCAGGAAATTTTTTGGTTTTCCGTCATGGGTGTCGTTTTCATGGTTTTTGGGGTCGCTGATTACGAAAATGAGGTCAAAATGAAAATCAAGATGGCGCCGACGAAAATTTTTGGTTTTTCCGTCATGGGTGTCGTTTTCATGGCTATAGGGGTCGCTGATTACGAAAATGAGGTCAAAATGAAAATCCAAGATGGCGGTCAGGATTTTTTTTGGTTTTCCGTCATAAGTGTCGTTTTCATGGGTTTTGGGGTAGCTGATTACGAAAATGAGGTCAAAATGAAAATTCAAGATGGCGGTCAGGATTTTTTTTGATTTTTCCGTCATTGGTGTCGTTTTCATAGTTTTTGGGGTCGCTGATTACGAAAATGAGACCAAAATTAAAATCCTAGATGGCGGCTAGGAAAATTTTAGGATTTTCCGTCATGGTTTTTGGGGTCACCCACTACGAAAATAAGGTCAAAATGAAAATCCAAGATGACGCTGACGAAATTTTTAGTTTTTCCGTCATGGGTGTCGTTTTCATGGTTTTCGGGGTCGCTGATTACGAAAATGAGCTCAAAATTTAGTAATACATAAAATGGGTTTGTTAAACATGAAATCGAAATAAATATTAATAAGTTATACTAGACAAAATGTAAAATAACTGTCATGAAAAGGAAAAACATGGAATTATAGGCATTGTCATTCAAATAGTCCGTTAGCCGTTATCACGTTTCCACCGGGCACCACGTGGAGGTGGACTGACACCCACCTTTTTTTTTTGGTTGTTGTTTTTCATTGATTTTTATACACAATGTTCAAATCAGATTTTAAGGTAGTTAGATACGTGATGAAGGGTAAAAAATATTTGATTTTTTGTTAGGTTTTGTGTTTGTTTTGGTTGTTTTTTTTTCCATTGATTTTTTTAAACACAATGTTCAAATCAGATTTTAAGTATTATACACTTCGATCAATAATGTACTAGATTCCCGATAAGCGCTTCAAAAACGGCCCGAAATATAAGACCACAAACGTACTTGTGGTCTTATTTCAAATTAGTATGATCCAATCATAGCCAACATTAAGACGTCAAAATACCGCAGTATGCGTTCAAAAACTGTGTAAATAACCACCGTAACACCAAGGTTTTGGAAGGAATATCTTTTTTTCGGTAATTTAATATCATTATGTGCTTTTTCATAATATTTAAAAATAATTAAACTGTAAATATAATTAAATCAGCGAATATTATAATTGTTTCGCCAATGTTTGCTACAACGCACCAACTACTGTATCATGTTCTTGAACAGGGAACGCTAGTTCCGCAATAGAATAAGCACGACATTGTACACAAAATGCTTTTAACCGTATTGCTTAGAGTTTAAGTTTCATTTTAGAATGAATATTTTTGTACTGATGACTTTTTACTTTGGAGCGACAATTAAAATGTTTTGCTTCTAATCTTTCTCCGATGAAAGGGCTTAAATAAAAATACTTTACAATGATAATTAAACGTTATGTTTAAGTGTTAAGGTTTATAATCATCTGAAGTTGTTAATATTATTGAACTTTTTTCTAAGATGTTATGTAGATGTTTACGTGTGTGCAAACGTGGCCACTTGAGCGACTTAGTTTCGTTCCTGATGCTTAATCTAGTACTATTATTGATCGAAGATTATACATGATGAAGGAAAAAAAAAACATGATTTTTTGTTAGGTTTTGTGCTTTCGAGGTCAAGAATCTCGATCACGCCTGAAGGAATGCTGGCTTATTTTGTAAAAAATAAGGTCATTGACCGTATGCAGCATGTAGACTTTGACCCCAGATAGATATGATTATTTCTTTTAAATTTTTATACTTTTTAGTTTTTTACGTTTAATCATTTTGTTTGTTTCGTTTTTTTTTAATGTATTTTTTTAATCAAATTTGTTGGAATTCAAAATTATGAGCTATGGCCGGTAAGTAATCTGGGAGTGGTCTCTCCTCAAATGATTCAACTAAATCTTTCAATCTTGCTGATGTTTGCCTATATCTTGGCCGACTAGTTGTGTGTGATCCACGAGACAAAATTTGCTCCAGTTTCAGCTCTGTCAGGCTTTGCTGCCGACGAAGTTCATCCAAAAACTTCCATATAGATGGGTGATGAGCCGTTAGAAGTGACGAGAATCCCCTGTGAAAGCCTTCAACGGAGTTGTTCGTTCGAGGAATTTCCTGAAGAAATGCATCAAAAGTATTCCACAGATCAATAGGAAATCTAGGAGCTCACCTGCCCCGTCTATCCAACCTTCCGATCCAGTTATCTTCAAAATAATCAACGACTTGTCGGAGGAGGCCAGAATGCACAATATAAAACTGAGATTCGAGCAGTTCGTCAAAAGCGTTGATAACTTGTTCTGATGGAACATACGCTAAAGCACATAACTAGCGAATATGCAATGCGTAATCAGGGGTGTGTATTGTACTCAGTTTTAATAAACAAAAAATGAAATATTTTCTTCCCTTCATCACGTATAATACTTAAAATCTGATTTGAACATTGTGTATAAAAATCAATGAAAAAAAACAAACAAAAAAAAAAACGCTGGGTGTCAGTCCACCTCCACGTGGTGTCCTGTGGAAACGTGATAAAGGCGGAGTATTTGAATTTCAATGCCTATAATTCCATTTTTTTCCTGTTCATGTTATTTAACATTTTGTCTAGTATCACTAAATTAATATTAATTTCGATTTCATGTTAAACAAAGCCGTTTTATGTTTTACTAAATTTTGAGCTCATTTTCGTGATAAGCGACCCCGAAAACCATGAAAACGACACCCATGACGGAAAAACCAAAAATTTTCGTCGGCGCCATCTTGATTTTCATTTTGACCTTATTTTCGTAATCAACGACCCCAAAAACCATCAAAACGACACCCATGACGGACAAACCAAAAAATTTCCTGGCTGCCATCTTGGATTTTCATTTTGACCTCATTTTCGTAATCAGCGACCTCAAAAACAATGAAAACGACACCCATGACGAAAAAACCAAAAATTTTCCTGGCCGCCATCTTGAATTTTTATTTTGACCTCATTTTCGTAATCAGCGACCCCAAAAACCATAAAAACGACACCCATGACGGAAAAACCAAATTTTTTTCTGGGCGCCATCTTAAATTTTCATTTTGACCTCATTTTCGTAATCAGCGACCCCAAAAACCATCCAAACGACACCCATGACGGAAAAACCAAAAATTTTCCTGGCCGCCATCTTGAATTTTCATTTTGACCTCATTTTCGTAATCAGCGACCCCAAAAACCATGAAAACGACTTCCATGACGGAAAAACCAAAAATTTTCCTGGCCGCTATCTTGAATTTTCATTATAACCTCATTTTCGTAATTAGCGACCCCAAAAAACATGAAAACGACACCCATGACGGAAAACCAAAAAAATTCCTGACCGCCATCTTGAATTTTCATTTTGACCTTATTTTCGTAATCAGTGACCCCAAAAACCATGAAAACGACACCCATGACGGATAAACCTAAAATTTTCCTAGCCGACGAATTGAGAACCTCCTTTTTTTTAAGTCGGTTAATGAGATGTACCGTCTATCATCAGTTCAACCTAATAGCCTGATAGAATACAACTATCGATCCATAAGTACGTATAATTTTGAAGGAATTTTCTTTCAAGTCCTGACCGTTGAGGAGTTGCACCTTCCGTCATCAGCGCAGCCTCATGAAATTATGATTATCAGACGCAAATACTTGAACAGCTTCTGAAAATGTATGGAAAACGTTATGTGCGCCTATGACATTCGAGGGTTGCCCTCAATTTCTTAGAGCTCCCATCATCAGAAACTGACTTGGTGACAATGGGACCACCTCGGGAGTATACCCTTTCCAAGACAAAAAGAATTTTGAAAATCAGTCCACAATTGACGGAGATATTCGTGGACATACAAACACGAATAGAGAACCTCCTCTTTTTTGGAGGTCGGTTAAAAATATATATCGAAGTACAATCGACAATTACAATCGATCTTGAAATTCGACTTCGATTTGAAGATTAAAAAAATTTTAGCAATCTTTACAAACTAGCAAAAAAAACATGTTTGATCAAAATTAATAAGTGTATCAAATTGTGGTAATCGGCTTACAATCTCGAAAATATGTTTACGAAAAACACGGGAGCGTTTGTGACACAAAGCGATACGTCCGTCCTTTGGCAGTGGCCGATTCGTACTGGCGAGATAGAGTTTGCGCGGTCGATAATATAGTTAACTTTGGATTCAATTTACGAAATGAAATTATAGATTATTGATAAAATAAAAATACGATTCTATTAGAAGGTTACCTTAAAATTAATACGTAGTTTTTGAATTTTCTCTAAAGTGATTCTAAGTTATAGAAAAAAAATCTTAGTTGTCGAGACATTTTGTAAAAATTGCGATGTTTTAACATTTTTTTTCTGCTATTTTTTGTATTGAAGTCGAAAATGTGACTCCTTGGTACACCAGTAGACCATATGATGATGTTATTTATATTTTTTTTAATGTTTAGAATCGTTTGTAGTGTTATGTTCGGCTAAGCCAAACGTAACTCGATCGGTATTTTTGCGGAAAAGGGCTTTTGAATACGGGTGATTGCCATTAATATAAACATTATTTTGAAAATTCTTATTCACTATTCACCAGAAAAAGAACTCGTCTCTTATAATAGCCAAATGAAAGCTTAAAATTCTTCATAGATTTCCCACACGAACCGATCAAAACTGATCAAAATGAGATGATTTCGTGGAAGGAGCCTTAAGTTCAAAAATCTAAAACCCGACTACTAACAAAATCGCGGTCTTAAAAGTAGAAAACAAGAAAATAATTCTTGTCTGATATTCTTCGTACCTAGTCGCATGCCACTGATACCTGATGCTCCTTTATGGCGTTCTCATTGATACAGAAGTCAGCTGCTAATTGCCATTAGCAAGGTGGCATGCGACTACGAAGAATATCAGACAAGAATTATTTTATTGTTTTCTACTTTTAAGACCGCGATTTTGTTAGTAGTCGGGTTTTAGATTTTTGAACTTAATATTTTTATTTGATTTTTATTTTTGTGTGTATTTAAACTATAATATAATACATATTTGTAATGTGCTCGCCAAGACCTTTCATTTGATACTAAATTTGCTATGATTATCATAATTTAATATTTTTTGAGGTAAGTTTTTGACATTTAAATTCCGTCATAAAAAGAATTTATAAAATTTATATAGCCTATGACACCCGGGCTATTCTTACGAATCTATTGACACCTAATTTATTAAAATCCGTTCAGTAGTTTAGGCGCTACGGTGGAACATACATACATAGACTGCCAAAATCATTACCCTTCCTTTTGGCTTCGCCGTAATCGGGTAAAAATAAACATATTTTTTTTACTTAAAATAATATATTGCCAGCACTCTAGAGTAGTCTAGAATAAACTCATCCTTTATGAGTAGGTACTTAAATGCGTTTTTCTTATTTTTTTTTTACCATCGTCGTTATTTTGGTGGTGTGAATGATTTCTGAAAAGTCCACCAATTTTAATGGGACCTTATAGTTATATACTATGCAAAGATATCCATAGGTTAGGTTCGGCCGGCGAGCGCTACCTCGAAATTGGTCGTGAAATTTTTCTAAGTATTTTTTTCATAGTGCCCCTAAGACGACACTCTGACCTGAATTTCATTCATTTAAGACAAAAATCACTGAAACGATCTTTAACCTTTTGAGCGCCACAGTCGTGTATAGATGACAGACCAAAATGTGCCCAGCACGCCACGGTCGCGCATACGTGACCGAACTTTAGACGTAAATAAATGTCATGAAACAGCATTATTTTGTTTATTTCTCTTGTTAATTATGTACCTTGACTCTTCTTAATTTATTTAAAGTGAATTGCTTTCGTTAGATTTCATCTTTAGTAACGCAAAATGAAAAAAAAGAAAACCAGTCCTAAAGTTCGAAAAACATAGTGCCCTCACCGCCACAGTCACCATAACAAGACACGTAGTGATGTAGGTAGCAGTCAATATAACAAGAATATCGACCTCGACGGCAACCTTCGTTATATTTAATTTACTCTGAATTCTGCACTAGTAAATAAATAAAACATTTCCTATTGAAACGGGGGTCATACAATAAGGCGAATCGTGAAAAACGGTTGAGTACTACAGATCTGAATATGGATGGACCAGCGAAACCAATATACGTGGCTGAATCTCTGACTGCTTCAATCAGACGTCTACACTACACAACCAGATTATTTGCTAAAAAACATAATTACGAGCACTGCTGGACTTCCTTTGGCAAGGTGTTTCTGAAGCGAAAGGAAGGCCAACCCCGTCTACGCGTTTATTGCGAAGAAGATCTTTTAAACATGGAAAAGAATATTTGACTAGACTACCCCTCTAAAAGGCTTATGTACATTCCAGTTGCATGCATTATTTTTTACATAACTTATTTAATAATCGCCTACCACACTGTTCACGTACACCGCATACACAACAATAAAACAAAAACTACCACATTACAACTGATTAATATTACTCTACACTACATCTTATAACACAACCACACCCCCAAAGTGTCACACAATCTCTAAAATATTATATCGTACCTAATACCATTATTGATACTTTCCTCAATTATTTACCAATATTTGAATTCATGTGTCTTATTATAATCTTACATAAAAATACATCAGCATATTATACTATGGCCAAATTAACCCACAAATATGATCCTGCTAAATTATTACTTAGGCGAAATTCAACGAGTTAACGCAGTTACAAACTGAAATAGACTCCCTTAGTGTTGCAGATTATGTCATCTGTGATGCAGAGGACTGCTCGAGTCAGTTACCAAATTCCAAAAAATGTCTTAAAGTGTTCCAACAAAACATTCGGAGTGTTAAATGTAACCTGCCTGGATTATTACCGATAATAGCCAGAACTGCGGTGGATTGGGACTGCATTATTTTGACAGAGTGCTGGTTGTCATCAACTGTATTTTTACCGTCCTTGGATGGATATGACAGTTTTGCCACCACTAACAACCTAACCCAGAATGAAGGTGTTGTTGTGTACTACAAGAACGGTTTGTTTATCTCAGTTGAAGAACCTATGATTGAAGACGCCAACTGTCTTGTTATTACTCTTAATAAAGATACAGTAGCCTTGGCCATTTATAGGCCACCCGGTTACAAAAATATTGATAAGTTCTTACAATCCCCTAATCAAGTACTATTAAAATATTCGTTTCTGCAAAATGTCATAGTATTGGGGGACATTAATATTAATATAGCCGAACATAGTGTTGACGGCAACCTGTCTGCATATCTAGATATGATGGCATTTCACGGTATGATGCCTGCATACACATCTCCTACGCACAATAAAACTTGTTTGGACCACACGTTTCTAAAGACAAAATTAACGGCTCGTTGTCTTATACTCCAAACAACACTTACAAATCACAATAGTATTGCTTCGTACATAGCCAGTCTTCCTAATCATAGACCTGCTAAAATTATAAATTACTTAGATCACAACCTTCTAAATGCGGAACTTAAAAGTGTTGACTTTAATCCACTATATTCAATTAAAAACGCTAACGAGGCTGCTAATTTCCTCCACAATATTCTTTATAAAATTATCAAAAACAACACTAAAGAAGTCAAAATATCCAACAAGAAAAAAAATTCTTAAACCGTGGATAACACCAGGCATTCTGAAGTGCATTAGAAACCGTGATAATCTCTATAAAAAAGTAAAGAAACACCCAGACAATGAGATATTTCAAGCTACATATAAACGGTACCGAAATTTTTGTTCGTCTTTATTAAAAAAACTTAAAAAAAGAACATGAGAAGCTCCAATTCCAAAACGCAGGGAAAAATAGTAAAAAAAATTGGAAAATAGTTAAAGAGATTACGTCCTCAACTAAACCTAAAGACAGCCCGATTGAACTGATAAACACCAATGATCCCCAAAAATCGGTAAACAATGTGAACCAATACTTTGCGAATATTGGTAAAACGCTAGCAGAAAAAATCATGAAGAATAATCCGCAAACAGAACCCATCACCCTTAACTCGTGTAGCCATTCTTTTTGTCTGCTCCCTACGGATGAGGATGAGGTTAAGTCTTTAATAATAGGGTTAAAGAGTGATTGTTCGGTGGGCCTTGATTTAATATCTAGTGAAATCTTGAAATCAAATATAGATAACCTAACAAAACCTATAACATACGTCTGTAACATGTCGCTCACAACTGGTATATTTCCGAAGATCTATAAGAAATCAAGAGTTCACCCGAAACATAAGAGTGGCGACAGAGACTGTGTCAATAATTATAGGCCAATTTCAATTCTCCCTACCCTATCAAAAATTTTAGAGCGCATCATAAACAAAAGACTTGTTAACTACTTGGAAAATAAAAACCTTCTCTCACAAGCTCAATATGGTTTCAGAGCCAAGAGATCCACTGCTGACGCTGTGTCAGAACTAACAAATTATATAGTTAACAACTTAGACAAAAAGAGGAAAACCATTGGAATATTCTTAGATTTAGCAAAGGCCTTTGACACAGTCTCTGTCCCTATTCTGTTAACAAAACTCGAAAGCCTAGGTATCCGGGATCTCCAACTAAAACTGTTTGAGGATTATCTAACTGACAGAACACAGTGTGTTAGAATCGGAAACATAACTAGTGACGAGGTCCCAGTGACATTTGGAGTTCCACAGGGCAGTATTCTTGGACCGACACTTTTTCTAGTCTATATAAATGATATATGCCAGTTAATGTTTCCGGATTCGAAAATTGTTGCGTTTGCAGATGATACGGCTTTACTTTTCAGTGGTAACTCCTGGCATGATGCATTTATCAAAGCTCAGATAGGCATGAACACTGTGATCAGTTGGTTAAATAAGAACCTGCTTACATTAAATGTAGAAAAAACGACCTTCACCACGTTTTCGATTCAAACCAATGACAAACCGGATCCCTCTTTGAGTATTATCTCCCATTCGTGCCCAAATGCAAATTACACAATTTGTCAGTGTCCCAACCTTAACAGTACTGAATCAACAAAGTACCTAGGAGTAATTATTGACAGAAATCTTAAATTTCATGACCATATTAATCTTTTGTCAGCGAGAGTGCGTAGGCTAATAGTAATATTTAAAGCCTTAAGAAATACTGCACCAAAATCTGTAATAAAATCAGTCTACTATGCTCTCTGTCAGTCTCAGCTTGAATACTGTATCACCACATGGGGTGGCACATGTAAAACTCATCTCTTAAAAGCAGTGGCGTGCGCTCTATTAAGGCTCTTAGGCTTAGCCTACCTTACCAACTGAGCATTTCTTATAACTAATTAACCATGTAATAAAATAACACCATGTACAAAATAATAATAAAAAAGTTCAAACTCCTGTTAAAATACTTAGAGCAATTTTTCGCGTACGAATCTTATATTTACAGGCTTGCTTAGGCTAGCATTCGAGTGGCCTAAAACCCATTCATAATTTTACGCACACAGCGTCACATCGGTGAATGATCGGTGCATATTTTCGTGTATATGAACCGCACACATGCATGTCAACTCCTGCCAGTGGAGCTGGCCTGTGATTGGCTGCAACAACACAAGGCTACGATTGGATGCGTCATGCGTGCCATCTTCAGCCCGCGAACTCCGGCGCGAAGTTCAAATTTGTTTTTTTTTAACGTTTTTTGCAATTTGCAGGCCAGTGCTAGCTTGAATACTGACCACATACGTCTTACAGCCGCGAATCATATTTTATTAATCAACATACAACCTAGCACTGGCCTGCAAATTGCAAAAATGTAAGGAAATTAAGAAATTTGAATTTCGCGCTTTTGCGGTCTTCGCTCTTCCGTCCACAGATAGAGTGCAGCACTGACAACACATTTCATTGATTGATTTCGTATCTATAATCCTGCAAATTTTTGTTGACCGCTGTTGTGAACAAACTCGATATGAAAATGATGCAATTTTATTTGGTAGTATTTTTCTATCGGCAAATTAGAAATTATATTTTACGGAGGAAGCCATTTTCATTGTTGTGACAAGCAATTTATAGCGCGATTTGTTTTGAAACCGAAAACGTACAGATATTGTCAGTTATTAGATACCATTATTAACAGTAGTGTAAATATTAGCTTTGTTGTGTATTCTTTGTTTATTCACTTAGCAAATAATAACAATCGTAGGTATTTACTTGTGAAGTTTGTGTTGATAATGTGTGTTTGCTAGATGTTAAAGGTAATAAGTTTTCTCAATTATCGTCTAAGTACCTAATGATAAATAAGGTGCAAGTTGTATCTAAAGGTAGATCTGTGTGCAGGCCGCTTCGGATTATTATCTTGCAAGTGACGTGTTTTGTACTTTTGTTACTATCACCCACTCACTTGGATGAGATTTTTGAGGTGGCCGAATCTTTCTTCTGTTTTTGCATCGATAAAAAATCAACTCAAACCTTGAATAATGTGGTGAGTTTTTGAATTGTATCCTTACATAGTATAAAACAAAGTCGCTATTTTTGTCTCTTTGTTTGTCTGTATGCTTAAATCTTTAAAACTACGCAACGGATTTTGATGCGGTTTTTTTTATTATATAGAGTGATTCAAGAGGAAGGTTTTAGTATATAATTTGAACGACATCCACGCGGGTGAAGCCGCGGGCATCAGCTAGTTTAGGTATAAAATTTACAGGCTTATTTTCAAATGTTATAAATGTGACAATTTTTTTTTTGCTGTCAATATTTCGTGGCCTACCCACCGTGGCGGACCACTGCACGCCACTGCTTAAAAGTTGAGAGAGCTCAAAGAGCACTCCTAAAGGTTACTTTGTTTTTACCTTTTTATCACCCAACTACTGATCTCTACTCGAAATGGGAAGTGCTTACTGTGAGACAGCTTTTCATCCTCAAAACGGTTATGAAACAACATGCCCTAACAACGTTTGACCCAGAAAGAATCAGAAACAAACGTCGCAAACACACAGTCTGTTCTTCATCGTCATTTAAAACCAAGTTTGCACATCGGTTTTTCTGCTACCAGGGTTCAAATTTATACAATAAGGTAATTTATCGAGTCCTAACGCTATATCCCTTGCCAAAAACCAAATGTAAGTCGTTGGTTACGGACTGGTTGAAGAAGTTGGATTACAAATCTACTGAAAGTTTACTTCATTCAAATTAAATTAGTTCGATATAAGTTTATAACTTGCACCAAACCCTCTCACGCACACATCGGCACATTAGATCCGAGTTTCGACACTCAACACGACACGACACACTTACATTCAACACTCTCATAGACACACAGATACAGGCGTACTATTTTACTGTTTGTTGTTTAAAGTTTCTTTTTTACTTCTACCCCCAAAATTGTAACAAATTTACGTGTTAAATTTTAAGTCTCCATATAACGTTTAGATAGTAGGTAATAGAATAATTGTTATTTTATTTTAGTAAAACTTTCTGTTTCTGTTCTTCCGTGGGGTGGGGACCTGGTGATTTGTAATACAGGCCTTTTACGCCTAACTCAGACACCAGCTCCTCACATTGCTCAAAAGCAAACAATATTGTGAAGAAACCTAGAATAAGCAGTCATTGTGAGGAGAAATAAAGAATTATTATTATTATAACTTTTATGTTTGAGAAATCAAGAAAACTTTATAATACTAAACTGTGCGCTCTATAGAAGTCGAGTGTTAGTTGATTATCGATTAATTCTAATGACTGTAATGCCCATCTCTATCACACTGTTGTATTGTCTGTGCCGGGGTCGCCACAGTCGTCTATACGTGACAGTCCCATGACGTCATACGCGGTTTTTTTTTAATAGAGTAGTTCCTTTGACTTACTTGACTTAATGTCCTATGTCCCCTAGATGGGGCAGAGGGCGTCCACAGATATTCTCCATCTCGATCGGTCTTGAGCTTCTCGCTTCACCTCGCTCCACGTCAATCCGATGCTCGCCGCTTCTGCCAGCACGGTGCGGCGCCAGGTTTGACGGGGACGGCCACGCTTTCTTTTCCCTTGGGGATTCCAGTCCAAAGCTTGTTTGGGTATGTGGTCGGGGTCCCTTCGGAGCGTGTGGCCAATCCATCTCCACTTGCGTCGCTTAATCTGATGGTCGATCGGGCTCTCGTGGCATTTCTCCAACAGCTCTACGTTGGAGATGGTCTCGGGCCAGTAAATTCCAAGAATGCGACGAAGTAGTTCCTTTACTGTTATTAATTTTTAATAATAATGGATGCGGCCATCCATTATTAACCTTTTATTTAATCGCTTACGCCAGATTAATCCGACAAATGTTTTCGGGTCCATGACGATTTCGTCAGGGTCGTATATTTACGACCAAAATACCGCAGCTTGTTTTACTTTCCGATGAAGCTGATGATATTATTAGTATAGCTGATGGACCCTCTACCTCCACTGCCACCGCCACTGTCCGCACAAAGTGTACTTTTTTTTTACATAATGATGCCTTTTTTTTGGGTGGAGCTCTTGGGCAGAGCGAAAGGGAGTGTCAGACTTCTACTGACTAAAAACCACCCATGTTCCTTCTTAGCCCTTTATGTCGAGGCCGCATCTCTAAACTAACGCAACGGATTTTGATACGGGTTTTTTTGAAAGATAGAGTGATTCAAGAGGAAGGTTCATGTGTAGAATAAATGCTTCCGTGCGGAGCCGGGTCGGGTCGTGAGTTTATTATATTTGCGACATTAAATAATAATATTGAAATCAAATTTCTCATATTTACTTAAAAGTTTTTCCACAATATGAAACAGAATATTAGTGAATCGAAACTTACGAAAAATACGAAACCATTAAAACTAAATACCTATTATTATTTCGTCATGCTATGCAGTAAGGGGTTAATAAATCAACGGCTCCTAAGTATACTGACTGTATTTCGTTACTTCGAAGTTCGAAATACCGAAGTACGGTATACAGAAAGTTCGTGAGTCCGAATTACGTTAGTCAGAATGTACGCTATGACGAAGTACGGTATTCAGAATGTACACTATCGCGAAGTACGGTACACCGAAAGTTTGCTACTACGAAGTACTGTATTCAGAATGTACACTATCGCGAAGTACGGTACACCGAAAGTTTGCTACTACGAAGTACTGTATTCAGAATGTACACTATCGCGAAGTACGGAACACCGAAAGTTTGATACGACCAATTACTCAATAATTATGAGGAATATTCATCATTAGAGAGTATTTCGAATTAGTCAAGTATTATAAATGATGATAGTCTCGATCGAATCGAAGGCTTTCTCGTAGTCCACAAATGCTAAACAGAGAGGCAGGAGATACTCTTTAACCACCAATTACTCAATAATAAATGAGAATATTCCTCATCGAGATTCTGAGAGAGTATTTCGAAATGTACACGATGTGAGGATAAATGACCTAAAACAGTGACTATAGCTACTGAAATAAAAAAATCGTAATTTAAATAAGTAAAAGCATTTTAATCTATTCAAAATGAACTTAAAACTTAGGGTAAAAAAAAACTAAATTAACTTTTTTTTTTTTTATTCAGTAGACTAGCTGAACCCGCGCATGCGTAGCAATGCGTTTTTCCTACCTACCTATCTACTACCCTACCTACTACCTTACGTACTACCCTACCTACTACCCTACGTACTACCCTACCTACTACCCAACCTACTACCCTACCTACTACCCTACCTACTACCCAACCTACTACCCTACCTACTACCCTACCTACTACCCTACCTACTACCCAACCTACTACCCTACCTACTACCCTACGTACCTAAAAAAAAAAAAAAAGTATCCTATGTCCTTCTCCTGGTTCTTAGCTACCTCCCTACCAATTTTCAGCTAAATCCGTCCAGCCGTTCTTGAGTTATAAATGGAGTGACTTGTAAAACCTATTTGCACAATAATCATCATTTATAATACTTGACTAATTCGAAATACTCTCTAATGATGAATATTCCTCATAATTATTGAGTAATTGGTCATATCAAACTTTCGGTGTTCCGTACTTCGCGATAGTGTACATTCTGAATACAGTACTTCGTAGTAGCAAACTTTCGGTGTACCGTACTTCGCGATAGTGTACATTCTGAATACAGTACTTCGTAGTAGCAAACTTTCGGTGTACCGTACTTCGCGATAGTGTACATTCTGAATACCGTACTTCGTCATAGCGTACATTCTGACTAACGTAATTCGGACTCACGAACTTTCTGTATACCGTACTTCGGTATTTCGAACTTCGAAGTAACGAAATACAGTCAAGTATACTGAGTCAACTGTACTTTTAATAACTTTAGAGGACGGCGTTATGAAGAGTGAATGGGTTATATTTGAAATGTTAATACAATTACGAAAAAAAAACTTATTATAGTGAATTCAATATAATAAGGCCTATCAACACACAGGAAGTACTTGATAATTACTTACGTAAAAAAATGGTCTAGTGGCAGTACTGCAGTAGTTCGGTTGTTAGTCCGGTTGACCGAAAGTAGTTTTTTTGTTTCATAAAATAAGTTCAACTTGCACCAAAATGACTGCATTCGCTTCCCGCGAATACTAGTATTGGTACACTTGACTCAATGTACTGTGTGCAAAGTAAACAAATTGTAAACTTGCCAGTATACGCTATTTTATTTTCGTTATTTATAGGGTTACGATTTTTTTTTTACACGGATAAATAGGAAATTATTTAATTGATGTTAATATACTAAAAAGTGCATTTGTCGAAATTTGTTAGTTGACTCAGTATACTTAGGAGCCGTCGAAATATCGGTGGCGTACCTCTAGTGCAGAGGCGAGCAAATTTAAAAAAGTCGTGCCAGCTGCGCCACTGTCGTCATATGGTGACAAGCAAGTACGTCATGAATGAACATAGTGCTGTTATGGTATTGACTTGGTTTTATCGATTGTTGTTTTGAATTGTGGATTTAACACCGAAACTGTGACAGATATCATTATTATATCTGTCATAAACTTCGATCAATAATAGTACTAGATTAAGCATCAGGAACAAAACTGAGTCGCTCAAGTGGCCACGATTGCACACACGTAAACATCTACATAACATCTTAGAAAAAAGTTCAATATTATTAACAACTTCAGATGATTATAAACCTTAACACTTAAACATAACGTTTAATTATCATTGTAAAGTATATTTATTTAAGCCCTTTCATCGGAGAAAGATTAGAAGCAAAACATTTTAAATGTCGCTCCAAAATAAAAAGTCATCAGTACAAAAATATTCATTCTAAAATGATACTTAAATTCTAAGCAATACGGTTAAAAGCATTTTGTGTACAATGTCGTGCTTATTCTATTGCGGAACTAGCGTTCCCTGTTCAAGAACATGATACAATAGTTGGTGCGTTGTAGCAAATATTGGCCAAACAATTATAATATTCGCTGATTTAATTATATTTACAGTTTATTTATGTTTAAATATTATGAAAAAGCACGTAATGATATTAAATTACCGAAAAAAAGATATTGCTTCCAAAACTTTGGTGTTACGGTGGTTATTTACGCAGTTCTTGAACGCATACTGCGGTATTTTGACGTCTTAATGTTGGCTATGATTGGACCATACTAATTTGAAATAAGACCACAAATACGTTTGTGGTCTTATATTTCGGGCCGTTTTTGAAGCGCTTATCGGGAATCTAGTACATTATTGATCGAAGGTCATAAAGGACAAAGCGGGATGAAATAAAACTGCTGTATTATATTGTTCCGGTATACTTAGACCTTTTATTAAAAACATACTCTAGGTTAAAAAATAAATATTTAGTGCTCTATCGATATAATTTTGAACTCACTACTATTTTGTAGGTATTAAAGGTTGAATTCTTAGCTTGGCGCTGAGGGCACGGTTTTGTTATTTTGACGTGGCGGTCAAAGGCTTAATCATTCTAAACAGTTGTATGAGTGAAAATATGGTAATTATGTTAAGGGATAAAAGCGTTATGATAAAAAACAGTAGGAGTTTAAATATATTTACAACTAGCTGTGCCCGCGATTTCGTTCGCGTGGTTGTCGAAAACTAAAATGCGTCGCTTAGACAAAAGTAGGTACATTAAATTAATCATTGCCCTGCGTTAAGTTACAGACTCTGTAGAAAATAAGAAGAGGGCAAAGCACAGACTATGTCTAATACTAAAGTTAAGATGGATGGATACTTACGTCAGAACGGCCGAACGGATCTTGATGAAATTTGAAACAGAGTAGAAGACTGACACTCCCTTCCGCTCTGCCCAAAACGGGAGGGGTTCTACTGACTAAAAACCATTCATGTTCCTACTTAGCCCTTGTGCCGAGGGTGCGGAATCTCTTTCGAACAACCCGCAGCCCCAACGGGACCCTCAGCACCAATGGGATTCGCAGCCCTGACACCCAGGTAGCCTGACTTGAGTCTAACAAATTTTGCAATTTATAGCTTAATATTTCACAAACGAATCCCTTAATCGAATAATAATTCGAGCAAACTCACAATCTTTTTCAAATACCTATCTAATGACACCCCACACTATGGACTTCGCAAGAAAAAAAAAACATCCCCTCTTTTATGTGTAATTACTGGAGATACCCTAAAAAAAATATATTTTGCGGGATTTTGTTTTACGGCGTAACTCATCTGTATATTCATGCTAAATTACCTACTGCTTCCTAGTACTAAGAGTCCCTGAGCAATAGTGCGGACATGGTGCGGACGGACGGACAGACAGACAGGTATGCGGACATGCATGGCGAAACTATACTAAGGATTCCTTGTTGATTATATCATTAAATAAAAATTGACCAATTACACAGTATAAAATTGGGTAATTTTATACTGTGTAATTGGTCAATTTTTATTTAATGACTATTCACGGAACAACGCCATCTATCGAAGACAAAGATAAACTGCTAAAATTGAATGCATGGAAAGCGATCAATCACACTATAGGGTTTAAGCTATGTAGACTTTGAAAGCAGCGTCATTTAGACTACTTACCTACAGAGTACCTTAAGCTATCATAACTTTTTAAAGTTATCTTTTGAAGGCATTTATTCATAAGTACCATATTCGTTTAATAGATGTCGTTGCATGTCTCATTCTTGATCATAATGATAAAGTTCTTCTTGAAAACTATAAATTCAAATATCTTTTGATAGGGAGCACCCATTACGATGAAACAAAGACTAAGTAATACCCCAAGTTACGCACAACATTTATGTTTAAAAGTTACCTGCATTAGTTTCGTAAATTTTACGTGATGCTTAGTCATCGAAACAGATAAACAGACAAAAATTCCAAAAATGCTGGAAATGAGTTCTGTTGGTTATACTAAAACACCCTGACCATTCCTTTTTTAAATATTTACAATATACAAAAATATTTTTTTCTACAGATTTATTATAATTTCCTTTATTTATCTTTACACAAACTTATTACAATTTTAAATATTTCTCATAAAAACAATAAAAAAAAACATTTAAAAATATAAAAAATTGTAGCCCACCGGTATCGGGAACAGGGTCCAAGCTACCGGCGGTTAGGGCTCCAGAGAAAGGAACCTCCTAACAATACGAGCCGTATCCAGGAGTACCGCTCTCTGTATCAAGCCCTTGATCCAGCTGCCTAACGAGAGCCTCCTTAGATGTTGTTCGAGGCTCTTAGCAATTAAGCCATTGGCTGTAACGACTATCGGCACAATGATTGCTGAGTTCACATCCCACATGTCGACAACCTCGCGAGCTAAGTCAAGATACTTGATTTGTTTATCTTTCTCAGCTTTCACGAGGTTCTCGTCATGCGGAACCGTTATGTCAACAATCATTGCGCGCCGCTCTGATCGATCCACCACCACTATATCAGGCTTATTAGCTACAATAGTCCTGTCAGTGATGATGGATTGATCCCAGTACAATGTGATACTGCCATTTTCGAGAACTGGGTCGGGCACATACCTGTAGTACGGCACCTCCGATTCCACAAGGTTGTATTTCAGAGCAAGTTGCTGATGGATAATCCTGGCTACAAGGTTGTGTCTATGCAAGTATTCTCCGTTAGCCAGACGAGAACACCCGGAGATAATGTGACGGATTGATTCGCCCGGACGGTGGCATGCCCGACATATGTCAACCGTACCGTCCTTCACAATAAATCTCCGGTAGTTATTCGTCATCATAACTTCGTCCATAATTGCACAGACAAAACCTTCGGTTTCTCCGAAGAGTTCCCCGGAACGTAGCCAGGCTACGGACGCCAAGAAGTCTACATCGGGCCCGTGCAGGGCCCGGAAAAAGCGTCCGTGGAGCTCCTTGCTCTGCCATACCTCCATGCGGTCGTTAGTGTCAAGCACTACAGGTTTGCGCCAGTTCTCTTTAGCCAAGGAGAGCGGGGTGAGGCCCGTGTCCACCGCGACAACATCTCGATGCATCCCCACGTCGGCTTCCAGGAAATATTCCCTGAGACTGCATATCTCACGATTGTGGAGAGTCTTAGCATTTAAAAAGCCTCGACCCCCACACTTCCGCGGGATATACAGCCTCATAACCGAAGAACGTGGGTGATGCATTCGATATGTTGTCAACAATGAACGAACCCGCCTATCCAGGGCGTCTAGCTCTGTTTGAGTCCATTTGAGTATGCCGAAAGAGTACATCAAAACCGGCATGACCCAACCGTTGAAGGCACGCACCTTATTTCCGCCTGATAAAAGACTATTAAATACCTTTCTCAGGCGGCCAAAGAAGCGCTCCCTCAACGATTGCTTCATGTCGGTAACGTTGATGCCCAGCGCTTCCGACATACCCAAATACTTATAGGTTTCGGTTGCTGAGAGGGATCTAAGATTTATGGAATCCGTGAGCTGGGTTCCCACAGATTCCACAATCCCCCCTCGTTTTACATGCATGACCGCACACTTCTCCACCCCGAATCCCATCCTGATGGCGCTACTGAAAGCTTCAGTAGCCTTCAGTAGCTCCATCAGTTGCAAATCGTTGGGGGAAAAAAGTTTGAGGTCATCCATGTAAAGGAGGTGAGATATAACCTGACCATCTCTCTTCAACCGATAGCCTACACCTGAATCCTCCAGCAGCGTGCTAAGAGGATTCAAGGCTAAGCAGAACCAAAGAGGACTCAAACTGTCACCCTGAAATATACCTCGCTCTATCCTTATCGGCTCGCTATTCCTCTGGATTTGTCGACACCCTGGATAGCGAAGAACTGTCCTCCATTGCCCCATACACGACATCAGGAAGGTGCGCAGGGTTGTATCAATTTTATACAACTCTAGCACCCTCATGAGCCACGTATGTGGCACCGAGTCATAGGCCTTCTTATAGTCTATCCAGCATGTCGACAAATCCTTTCGGGAACGGCGAACCTGCTGGCTAATGGCCATATCAATAAGGAGTAGCTCTTTCGTACCACGGGACCCGTTCCTACATCCATTTTGAGAAGTAGACATGATAGAATTGTCATCAATGTGTTTGTTAATTTTGGTTCTCAAAATGGATGTAAGAACTTTATAGACTGTCGGAAGACAAGTAATCGGTCTATAATTTTTGGGTTCCGCGGTACTACCTGATTTATAGAGCAGGTGGGTTATACCTGTTGTCAGGAATTCGGGCAGCGACCCTGACTCTAGGGCTGACTGGAAAAGGGTCGCCAGGCGAGCGTGCGACCTTGTTATCCACTTGATCCAGAAATTGTGCAGTCCGTCCGGCCCTGGAGATTTCCAGTTAGGCAACGGACGGACTGCACGAGCAACGTCTTGGGGGCTGATAGTGATTGCCCCCATTTCTGATACTGGATCGCACGCTCGCTCGACATCTCGAGTCCATTCACCCTCAGTATGGCTGACAGGCACCGACCAGATGCTGCGCCAGAACGAACACATGGCGTCATCATCCGGCATGAGCGTGTCAGCCACACCTTGGTCCGGTCGCTCCCAAGCCCTATAAACCCACCTTTCATCCCTTTGGAATGCGCGATTCTGAGTGTATCGCTCCACCCTTCGCTTATACCTACGGATACGGCCTGCCCATGCATACACTTTCTGCTTCCAGAAGTCGATGCGTTCTGTGATACGGGACATGTAGTCTCGAGGACTGATATCAGTCCCCGCAAATGCCCGCCTCACAAAACGCATCACTCGAGGGCGACTGTTGCCCTCCTGGAAGCAGATGAGTTTGCCGATGAATGCTCTGGCCCTAGTAATGCGTCGTTCAATCCTGCACTGCCATGCTGGTACAGCTGCTTTCGGTCGTGTAGCTCTGTCATCTGGAAATTTGACATGAGCTACACGACATGCCGTTACAGCCGCGCAATACAAGATTGAATGAGCATCAGTAAGGTTTTCGCAATTGTCAAAATAGCTTGACAACTGCGAATCCAGAACAGCCACCAGCGCCCTATTTTTATTGTGCATGGGCAAACGAGGTAAACGCGGTCTAAGTTCGGGATTCATGAAGCGATATTTTCGAACCGCACCCTCCAAAGTATTCCTTATTTCTTAAATTATTTATTGTTAAATTTTAATATTAAAATCGGACACAGAAAAAAATTGGACTTGTCACTTTGACACTCGAGCCACAGATTATAATTATTATTATGTATAGATAAAAAATATTATGAATTAAAATTTTCGGAAACATGAGTGTTAGAGTCTGTCAAGCGAGTCTAGTCCCATGAAAAAGGCGGCAAATTCAAAAATCTTTCAGGTGTCAACACTGATATAGCACGCTGAAAACTTATTGATAGAATATATAGGAATTAAGAAGAATATAGGATATTTTATCAAAAATTCAAGTATCAATAAGTTTTCAGCGTGCTATATCAGTGTTGACACCTGAAAGATTTTTGAATTTGCCGCCTTTTTCATGGGACTAGACTCGCTTGACAGACTCTAGGAACAGCGCCGGTAGCACTACAAATAGTATGAATGAAAACTATAGGATGAAAAATTTTAGGAAGAGTGATCATTCGCATTAGAAATCGTTATTTTATTTTATTCTTTTTGGGAAACCTACAGCTAATACAAACAATGTACATAAACAATAAACATTTGAAGGCCAATTACAGGTTCCCACAGTTAAAATTCGAAAACAAAGAGTCAAATGTGACACCCAGGTCCCTAATAACACTTATTCTGTTTATATTTGTGTTATGAAATTTATACTGAAACGTGATTGCATGTGGCTTGCGTGTGTATGTACTAACAAAACATTTTGAAACATTAAGTTCGAGCTTGTTATGGAGGCAATAATTTTGAAGGCTGTCTAAATCCCGCTGTAAACTAAAACAGTCAGAAAGTTCTGATACAGGACATAAAATTGTCATATCATCAGCGTAAAGAATTATTTTGGAACGGGTAAAGCACGAACCAATGTCATTTATAAAAATAATAAAAAGCAAAGGACCCAGAAGGGATCCTTGAGGTATTCCCGAGGGTATTATAACAGTAACAGAACTAACAGAACTGTATCCATTGAGTACAACTGTCTGACAGCGATTCTCAATATAAGATTTAAACCATCTGAATAAATCGGGTCCATATTGGCTCACCTAAAGTTCTTTATCCGAAATTGTTCTTCCTAACGATTTGTAATCCGAATGATCACTCTTCCTAAAATTTTTCATCCTAAAGTTTTTATTCATACTATTTGTAGTCCTACCGACGATGTTCATAACACTCATGTTTCCGAAAATTGGAATTCATAATATCATTAGTGTAAATATATTTAAACTCCTACTGTTTTTTATCCTAACGCTTTTATTCCTAAACTTACCATAATATTTTCACTCATACAACTGTTTAGAATGATTAAAGGTCGTTTCACTGATTTTTGTCTTGAAATAAAATAAATGAATGAAATTCAGGTCAGAGTGTCGTCTTGGGGGCACTATGAAAAAAATACTTAGAAAAATTTCGCGACCAATTTCGAGGTAGCGCTCGCCGGCCGCTGCCGCGGCACCGCTCGCTTCGCTCGCTCGGCTCGCGCGTAGTTGGTCACAGTTCTAACCTAACCTAACCTATGGATATCTTTGCATAGTTTAGAAGGTCCCATTAAAATAGGTGGACAAATTTTATCACAGCGTTTAGTAAGCCTAACTAAAGACATCTAAACAAAAAAAAAACACTATATATAAAGTGATTTTATTTTGACTTAAAATAATAAATTGCCGGCACTCTAGAACAAACTCATCCTATGAAAGTAGGTATTTTATTTCTTATTCTTATATTTTTTTTTGCTATTGTCCTTAATTTAGCGGTCTGAATGATTTCTAAAATTTTGTCCACCTATTTTAATGGGACCGTTTATAATACTGATTATTATGAATAAAAAGTAATATAAACAAAAAAAAAAGATATGACTTTGAATAATAGTGTAAAAGATGGTTATGTTGAGAAAATATAAGAAAACAAATAATAGTGTAATAGATGTTTATTGCTACAGACATTATGAAGTCGAATGCTTCGGAATTAAAACATTAGAGACAGAGAAGTTAGGAATTGCGATTGTTAGGATGAAAAATGTTAGGAAGAACATTTTCGGATTTCCAATTATCGGAGTTGAAATTTTAGGTGAACTTTGGCGCACCCGAATAAATCACCTCTGATACCCACCGCAAGCAGCTTACGTAAAAGGACACCGTGGTCAATACGGTCAAATGCCTTACTGTAGTCAGTGTAGACAACATCCACTTGAGCGGGTTCAGACATGGTGGAGGACAAGTAGTCAGAACAGATTAATAAATTGGATACAATAGACCTGTTTTTTAAAAACCATGTCGATAGTCATTAAGCGACTGTTTAATAGCACTATGAACTCACGCGTAAACTATTTTTTCTAAAACCTTAGCAAACAAACAGAGCTTAGATATTGGCCTGTAGTTCATTATCCTTAGGGCCTTTTTTATGAACGGGAGTGATAAAAGCTGTTTTCCAAACATGCGGCACTACCCCCTCACTAAGAGAACGACGAAATATTAGGGTAAGCGGTAAAGTTAAGCTCTGCGCGCACCTAATTATAAGAATAGCCGGAATACCGTCAGGCCCTGCTGACTTATTTACGTCAACAGCCCTCAGTAGCTTAAGTACTTCTGCTTCGCAGACTTCGAACTTCGTTAGGAAGAACAATTTCGGGTAAAGAACTTTAGGTGAGCCAATATGGACCCAGGTATATCATATTGAATCCAGTAGATACTACAAATTTGCACGCGTACGCATAGATTCCTGATAACATTGTTGTCTGTCTTTGTCACAACAACCCCTGTAGGAGTAGTGGTAGGGTTACAAAATGTGTATTTCATCAGGGTAAGACCTACGCTGGTCTAACACTGACAAAATTACATCGATTTACACAAAGAAAACATGAAAGTTAGACGTCAATTTCTCAAAAGTTTAAGATAGGCTCTTAGAAAAGGATAGGAACGTATTCCTACTGTAACTACGGTTATTCTACAAGTCATAACCAGTCTTTTAACCTTAGCGCAAAAAAATACCCTGAAGTACCTAAATCACCCATACCTACTTATCATATGAAATAATGAATATAATTATTTGATTTCAGATCTGTAACTCTTGAAGAGCCAAATGTTTCCCGAGGAATCGATCGAGAAGACACCTGATATGATTTCTAAGAGTAAATTGCGTATATTTACATATTCTACCTATGGTTTTGTATTGTATGTTAATACATTATACTTATTTATTGTTATCAAAATATTTTTACTTTAGAATGAACATCCTACCTCCATGGTATTTTTCGTAGGTTTACGAAAAATGTGGGGGTAAAGCAGGTTGATGTTCCTAGCTGTCGTGTCTAGTGTTAGAATGTGCATTTTACCCGGTTTGGAGTTGGGAAATTTTTTGAGGGCGCCACTTGAGCGCATCGCTATCATTTTATGCTTAGAGTGGATAAGCAACCAGCGATGCCAGACGTATGATAATTATCATACATGTATGATAATTTCGACAGTGGTAAGATGTATGATACAATATGCATTATCATACGCCAAAGTATGATAATTTCCAACATTCTGAACCTTCCTATTTCTATACGCCCAGTTACTTTTTGATAGTGATTTATGAACGCATCTTATCAGATCAAGTATTTTTTAGAACGCGTGCGTAGTACGCGTGATTTTTCTGCTATGGGAAACTGTTAAAGGGGCTTTACTTTCAGCGCAATGCGTAAAAAAACAGTCAAAACATTGCTGTTATGGTTTCAAACCAACTGATAAAATGCTGTCTAGAACATGTCTAGAATGACTTCAGCAGTCATTTATTCAAAAACTACTGACGCTGCTGCAGAGGTTGAATTTAATAGTGATTCCGATGATCCCCACTCTTATATAATTTTTTTTTTTTTATTATTGTCTAATTTTGACAACTTCATAATATTCCTAATTTTGCAAAATAGCGCATTTCTCGCGGTTTTGGCAGTTGTATGATAATTTTGCATCTGGTATGATAATTTTCGAATGTTGGTATGATAATTCGCTCACACTCGTCTGGCAACCCTGTAAGCAACCGCGCCGTGGTCCCGCAGGAACTTGATCTTGCGGGCACCTCACGGACAGGTTCCAGACCGTGCCGCACGAGTTGCTGACCACAGTGAGACTCGGAGACTTGAGGTGCTGCTGTGAGTCACTAACACCCGTATTTATAAACAAGTCATTATTATTACTTGAGTAAATGTCATTGTTAAAGATACGATTTTTTCTCTGTAGTTCAGTAATTCCTTAATGTTACAACTATCAAACGTTAGAATTCTTAGTTTTGCTTTCATTGACAGTTCTAACTTCGTTTAAATTCTTGCCCATTGCATAAAAATATTTGCATAAGTAATTACTTAAGTCCAAGTAATTACTTTGACTTGACTACCTATAAATACGGGGGTTAGTGCGTGCTGGTGTTACCGCGACACTTCCACTGCGACGCCAGGCACGTGAACTTATCGCAATCGCGCTCACCAATTTATCTCCCGGAGAATTATTTGCCTATAATCTTCGCGGACGGCGATGTGATGTGACTCGACACGTTCCTCGATCATGATGCCACCTGCGTTCTCCACTATCGCTAGTGTTTTTGTGGGAGAGTTGTAGCTGAGCATATCAACTAGGAAAGGAAGCCGAGTGCTCCTCCTACGGAACACAAGGCCTTTGTACATTGAGCAGTGAGCTGTCAAGTTCCACAGGGCGGAGAGAAAAGAAAGAAAATATGATTACAAAATAATATTGAACATTGCCAGACAGTAGGTATCCTTCGGTCATAACATCCGCCAGATGCTTTAAAGCTCCTGTTAGAGCGGTTGACCAAAGAAGACTAGCAACTACTGTTTTTTCGTGAAAAACTAAGAGGGAACATAACACCTTATGATCTAGGAGTAAAAGCAAATTAAATATTTTATGGAATAGTAGCGGACCTGGCAGACGTCGTCCTGCCCGGACAGCAGCGCCACCTACCGGGTCCACTTGAACACATACAAAAATTTCCATCAGTCCAGCCGTTTAGGAGAAGTTCAGTGACATACACACGTACAGAAAAATTATATTTACACTAATATTATAAAGAGGAAAGATTTGTATTTTTGTGTGTATGTTTGTAATGAATAAACTCAAAAACTACTGCGTCGATTTTAAAAATTATTTCACCATTAGAAGGCTACATTCACCCTGAGTAGCATGGGCTATTTTTTATCCCTGTATTCCTACGGGAACGGGAACTACGCGGGCGAAACCGCGGAACGTCCGCTAGTAAACACTTTTGCAAAAAAAACGGGCACTTCATATTTTTTTCTCTACTTCAATGAAGAAGGACAAGTAATAGCCCAGTCATATTAGGGCTTTCACCTCGGAATGAAAGATAATAAGCTGCAAATTGGTATGAACCTTTGTTTTGTCATTCTAAATGTTGTCTCAAAAGTCACAATCGTTATCGTGTCCGCGTCTCAAGATATTCACGGTCAAAGGTCACAAAAATCGGTTTTTCGCGAATATCTGGCTTCCTATCGGTTAAATGAGATTTGCATTTATTATAAAAGTTGTAGGCTATAAAATTCCCTACAACTTTTGTTTAAACTTTTTTTTCATACGACCAACCGTTTTGAAGGTAGAGCGCGAAGTGCACATCGTACAGTCATATACGGCCTAATGCAAGGTCAATCGAGGTCTTTCATTCCGAGGTTGACCCCTTTTTTTACCTAATATGACTGGGCTATAAGAGGTTTTATTAATTTGACGATGTATTGGCATGTTATTTGAAGAATCCTGGCATGATTCTGTACGTTCCAAATTTAAATTTTGAAATTAATAAAAGGAAAATAATGATTATTGTAGAATGATGGCCGCCGGCTCGGCATAGAGTATTTGGTATTAATAGATTCTTCGTTTCACAGACTAAAAATATAACACAGCAGTAACTCAGCTTTAAAACTTTTTCATAGATGATTAGTAAGTTTTAATGTCAACAGAATGAAAAATGACGTAATGACGTATACTGTCATCCCACAGACAAGACCAATATTTTTAAATGACGTATACTGTCATCCCACATGTAAAATTGCTTTACTAATGGCGCGAATTGCTGAAACGATTTTATTACTGATTACCTTCGATCAATAATAGTACTAGATTAAGCATCAGGAACAAAACTAAGTCGCTCAAGTGGCCACGTTTGCACACACGTAAACATATAACATCTTAGAAAAAAGTTCAATATTATTTACAACTTCAGATGATTATAAACCTTAACACTTAAACATAACGTTTAATTATCATTGTAAAGTATATTTATTTAAGCCCTTTCATCGGAGAAAGATTAGAAGCAAAACATTTTAAATGTCGCTCCAAAGTAAAAAGTCATCAGTACAAAAATATTCATTCTAAAGTGAAACTTAAACTCCAAGCAATACGGTTAAAAGCATTTTGTGTACAATGTCGTGCTTATTCTATTGCGGAACTAGCGTTCCCTGTTCAAGAACATGATACAATAGTTGGTGCGTTGTAGCAAACATTGGCCAAACAATTATAATATTCGCTGATTTAATTATATTTACAGTTTAATTATGTTTAAATATTATGAAAAAGCACATAATGATATTAAATTACCGAAAAATAGATATTCCTTCCAAAACCTTGGTGTTACGGTGGTTATTTACGCAGTTTTTGAACGCATACTGCGGTATTTTGACGTCTTAATGTTGGCTATGATTGGACCATACTAATTTGAAATAAGACCACAAATACGTTTGTGGTCTTATATTTCGGGCCGTTTTTGAAGCGCTTATCGGGAATCTAGTACATTATTGATCGAAGCTGATTACTAAAATTTTAAAACTTTTTGGATATTTTCTGCAAATTAAACAATTTTATCTTTCTTTTTACATTAAATACCACTTTTTGACATGAGTGATAAAGCGATAAGGGCCGGTAAAATTATAGCCCTACTTGAAGAAGGTTGTTCGCAAACTTACGTGTCTCAGCGGCTAAATGTGAGTCGTTCAACTGTCCAGAGGACTTGGCAACGGTATCAAGAGACCGGTTCGGTAAAAAGAAGACCCGGTTCGGGAAGAAAACGACGCACAGAACCAAGAGATGACCGCTTTTTGGTGAGTCAGGCCTTGCGGAATCGTAAGGCGTCAAGTGTGGACCTGAAGAAGAGCCTTGAAGAAGTAAGAGGAGTAGAAGTTAGCTTGTGGACCGTCAGGAGGAGGCTTTTGGCTGCCAATATCAGGAGTTACCGCCCGGCTCGGGGACCTAAATTACTCCGTGAGCACCGTGTTGCTCGACTTCAGTTTGCTCGAAACTGTGCTTCATGGACTCTGGAGGACTGGAATAAAGTATTGTTTTCTGATGAAGCTAGAATCTCTTTGTGTGGAGAGGACCGACGCCGGCGAGTGCTACGAAGACCACGGGAACGCTATGCGGAAGTGTGTTTCGAAGAAATCACTCCTTATGGCGGAGGCTCCGTTATGTTTTGGGCAGCAATTAATTCGACGGGGCGTACGGAGTTAGTTCTCATAGAAAATGGAACATTAAATGCACACCGGTACATAATGGAAGTCCTAATTCCATATGCACAACCCGCATTGACTGCACTTGGGGAAGATTCCATTTTTATGGACGACAATGCTCGCCCGCACCGTTCTGGCGAGGTGGAAGCGTACATGCAAGAAGTTGGGATCCGTCGTTTAGATTGGCCAGCTCGAAGTCCTGACCTCAATCCAATTGAGCATGTCTGGGATGTTCTAAAGAGACGGGTAAGATCAGTGCAACATGCTCCACAAAACATCAGGGAGCTAAAAAGAGTCATTGCAGAAGAGTGGGAACGTATTCCTCAAAACGTCATTAAAAACATCGTGGAAAGCATGCCCAGAAGGATTCAAGCTGTGATTTTGGCAAGAGGAGGTCACACTCGTTATTAGGTTATTACATTTGTAACTTCATTTAATTAAACAAAGTAAAAAAATCTTATTGTCTTTATTGCCGACCACTTCCTGTTTGGCCGTGTACATCGGTTTTAAAGAATTCATAGTTTTTTTTTTTTTAAATTGCCACAGTTCACTTCACGCGTATTAATTTACACGATTATTGGTATACAGACTACGTCAAACAATTAAATTTCATTGAATTAACTCAAATCGACCGTAGAACGTAAATTTCCTAAGGTGCCCGTTTTTTTTGCAAAGGAGTGTATATGATAAAGATGTTTATAAATCAACCATTAGAATTGAAATAGACTTAATCCTATTTTTAGGGCTCCATACCTCAAAAGAAAGAAACGGGATCACCCCCTTGTCTCCGAAACTACTGAGTAGAACTGAGCCTAAAATTTTGAAAAATATACAGAAATTAGTTCAACACTTAGATTAGGTAGGTACAGGAAAACCTATAAGAAGTCTATGGTAATAAAATAACATGGAAAATCTCTCAATATCTACTACAATGGTACGGAACCCTTCATGTGCAAGTCTGACTTGCACTTAGCCAGTTTTTTTATTTACTTTCTCACCGACATCTGTGAACTGGCCGTCTAACCACAGATTAGTCTAACCAAATTAGCAGGTATGCTGGCATTCAACATTACTTGAAGGGTAATTTTGTTGTCCTTTAGAAAATATTAAGTTATGTCTGGCGGCTCTGGGTTCTTGGAATATTTTGGCACGTCATCGTGGCTTATGTCAGACCTTTGACGGCTCCTACTTTCTTTTAGTAGTTGTTTGCAGTTGGGGTCTGCTCTCCAGGGAAGGTTTCGCAGCACGGCTGCTGTTACCTGTCACAATCACACCGTTCATTAGAAATGTTCTTTTTGAAAACTGACTGAAAGTAAAATAGTGCTCATTTGGCAAGATATCGTTTTTCGTACCTGTCGCATATTATCACTCCAGCTGCTCAACAAGAGCTAGCATAAAGTCTTTGAAGGAGCACAACAAGGATTTGTTGTTGCTAGGTTCGTCAAGGTCAATCCAGCGTACTTCCTCATGGTCAAGCACGTGTTGTCTTCCGTTCTGATGCCGTGTGCCGCCTGGTCGCCGCTCACTAGCGCTGCCAGCGTCTGCAGTCCTCCCAACTGACACACACCACGCCTGTGCTCCTCGTCAAACGACAACTTCATCAGAGCAGCCACGCTCTGACTTGGATGCTTCGTTGCATCATCTTCTATCACTTCCTTTCCTTATTTTCTCATTTCCACGAGGTCTTATAATACGTAACAGTATTCTCTAACTTGTTCCAACCACCTCCAGACTCTGGCTTCTCTTCGCCCAGCCTTATCGTCTCTGTCTGTGTATAGATGTTACGAAGCGCCTTTGTCGCGCTGTCTCTCACGAGTTTTTCTAAGGACCTTCGAATGTAGGTATTAACTGAATTATTAACGACTAGCTTTTGCCAGCGGCTTCGCTCGCGTGGATGTCGGAAAATATCAAAAATGACGATTTTTCATACAAACTTTCATCCCCTATTTAACTCCTTAGGGGTTGAATTTCTAAAAATAAAATAATAATAATAATATTCCACAACTATCACACAACGCCATCTAGTCCCAAGCTAAGCAGAGCTTGTGTTATGGGTACTAGACAACTGATAAACATACTTATATATTTCTAAATACATACATATTATAGATAAAAAAATCCTTCCTTATTCCTTGTCTACGTTATAAAGGGAACCTCTGTGCAAAATTTCAGCTTTCTAGGCCCAAGGGTTTGGGCTGGGCGTTGATGAGTCAGTCAATCAGTCAGGACTTCTCTTTTTATTTATATAGATAGATATATACTTACATCCTGTTTGCCGATGCATGGCGATGCAACTTTCAACGGATCTGCTCATATCATCCAATAAAGGGCCGCTCCAGGTAAGGAACAAACGCATTCAACAAGCACATTTTAAATTTAGAAGCAAGCTGCGGGCGGGGATCATTCCATTCTCCTAATACATACATAAACTCGCGCCCTTATCCCATGGGAATAGGCAGAAACCACAGAACGCCATCTGCTACAATCCCCACCATATTCGACCGACGGTATCCCACAGATATCTCGAGGGCAACCCTCAATTATGTGTCTCGTGCTTTTTCTAAAACCTTTTAAGTATTCGCATCCAGCAGTCATCACTTCATGTTGATGAGCTGCGATGGAAGGTATAATTCCTCAACAGTTAAGAGTTTGAGGATAATAAAATATTATGGGGACGTCTATGTTACCGGCCAAACCCGATTTTAGGACAAACTAGTTTCGCCTAGGCTCAACTAGTTCTTACTATACGCGATAGTGAAGGAAGAACGTGGGCCTGCTGACGGTCGACGTCAGGGGCACCCCGAGGTTCGGTTAGAAGAACTAGTTTACCCTAGGCAAAACTAGTTTGTCCTGAAATCGGGTTTGGCCGGTAACATAATATATGGTTGTACCTATTAATTCAGTTTATCTAGGTGAGCTGATTATGGAAGGTACTACTCCTCAACGGTTAGGAGTTGAAAGGGAATCTTTAAGGTTAAGGGTTAGGTTTAATGGTTCTTGGTTGAATGTTAAATGTTTGTATAGGATATTACAACTAAAAAAGGAAAAATTAAAACAATTTTACAAAAAAAAAACCGACTTCAAAAACACAAAAAAAGTGAAAAATAAACTTCAGAAGAAAAACCAACTTCTGAAGTCGGTGGCAAAAAAACGAAATCAAACAAACAAATGTCACCAACTTTATATTTTTCACTTTTTTGTGTTTTTGAGTCGATTTTTTTTGTAAAAAAGATTTTTTTGTGAATTGAACTTTTTGGAAATTGGATATTTTTACCGTAAACGAAAAATCAAAGGGAATTTTCCGTCAATGGACTACCTACATGAAAGTAAATTAATTCATCATCAGCTCAACAACACAACACCTGATAGGTAAGAAGTACATTATGTGGAAGATACATATAAAACGCATTCATAATACAATCATTTTTATTCGTGACAGCCGAAAAAGCAAATTAGTGTCTTATAAAAGTAAGACAATAATGAAATAACACTTTAAAAAAACATGTAATATCAACATTGAGAACCATACAGGTGCAAAAATGCTATGGCTACTAAAGACATCCTTTTCATTTACCAAGTCGTAGTTAAATAGTACATTTTTTACTACAATGATACTTAAGCTGTTTTATTATTATAACAATTTCATTTTTATTAACATCAAGAATAACAAGTAATCGCCCTTATTTTAAGTAAATTTTAACTATCGAACCGGGTTACAGTCCTGGTTATTTTGCTATAGGTAAGTATCTACTCACACGCAAACAATAGGATGTTTGACAATTGGGTATTTGAAAATATCAAAAATGAAGGAAAATTTCGATAAAAAAATGGAGTAAGTATAGTACTTACACGCTTTAGAAGTTTTTGGTGGGGCACTTTCTATCCTTGTCGCGTGAAACGTCCTTTAAAATCGGTTAAAACTAAGGCATTTTTTAAGATATCACACTTTTTTTTTTACTTTTGTCTATCTTTTTATTTACTATTTCCAAATCACAAGTAAAAAAAAAAACAAATAAATTTGGGTAGAAGATTCCTAGTCCAAGTGCTCCCTCAATGGTGCAACTCAAGCAGTCCAAAATACTATTTTAGTTTTTTGGTGATTTTTAATTACAATAAATAGCTAATCAAGATTTGTCATAGTTTTCTTTGTAACTAAATATTTATTGTAGAAATTTAGATCAACAACCCCGCTTTACCTGGCCTTTGTGGATAGTGCTAAGACATTCGACAGTATCTAATAGATCACTTCTCGACCATGGCCCGAAAACATGATATCTGATGAAAAACCATCTTTCAATGTATAGTGCTGCCCTTTTTTTTAATCTAATAGAACGTGTACAAATATTTTGTTGCTGACTGTCCTAAAAATGTGTCAGAGTATCCGATTCTTTTACGGGGGATCAGACCGGAATAGAAAATAATTTATAATAAAACGGATCCCCTAGGGTATCAGTTTTAGGGGATCAGACCGGAATAACTCATGCTTTTGGCCCGAGTCCTCAGTCAGAACTCACGCCGCCATCTGATTCTTTCAATGCAATTTTCAGAGAATTCCTCAAAAGTTCACCAACAGCGCCTGTCTGACTATGAATGTCATAGTCAGGCAGTTTGCCCCATAGCTATGCGAACAGCAAGTTCCAAATTGGATTAGAGAAAAAGGTTCCAGGCAAGGTGATCCACTGTCACTTACCTAAGCTGTGCACATAAATGGAAGTCTTTCAATAAAAACGAAAATGACTAAGGCGGTGCAAATTACAACCGAGTACTCACAAGCTTGTTCTATAAGAGAGGGCTATAATCAACCACGTGGGCCCGTTGCGGGTTAGTAGATGTATCATATTTTTGAATTTTGGGTTCGAAGACATGCCGATTTGATTATCTGTTCATCTATCTATATCTATACATATAATAAAACAGAAAAAAAACCGTGTCTGTACATTGAATATATTAAAAAAATAATAATTGAAGGGGGTTTAGAAGCAGTAGTAGAGCACGAATCCAAAAAAAAATTCTGTCTGTTTGTTTGTACACGCTAATCTTCGGAACTACTCGACGGATTTGAATATTTTTTGTTGTATTGGTATTAAGTCTGTGCAACATATAGGCTATAATTTATCTTGGAAACTTGAACACCTGATGCAGAACCGCAACAGACCAGCTAAACTATAAGAGATGCGAAAATGGTACCATAGCAAAAATTGTTCCGCGTGATGAGCATTTTCTGCTAAGAGAATAAATTTGAAGATGTGGAACACTTCATGTGGAACTCCAAGAGCCCAGCTACACTATAACAAATATAGGAATGACGTCGTAGCAAGAGTTGTTCAGCCTGATAAGCACTCTCTGTTGACGTATAAAAATTGAAGATCTGGAACAGCTGATGTGGAACTCCAAGAGGCTGGGCTCTTACTTTAATATATATAGGAATGACGTCTTAGCAAAAGTTGTTTACGTATAAATCTTTAAGATCTGGCACACGTGTTGTGGAATTCCAAGTGCCCAGCTACACTATAACATATATAGGAATGACGTCTTAGCAAGAGTTTTTCAGCCTGATAAGCGCTCTCTGTTGACGTAGAAAAATTGAAGAATTGGAACACCTGATGTGGAAATCAAAGCTATCACTAATTTCACTATATAACTATAAAATAACGTAAGCTGGGAGTACCTCCACGCGGTGAAGGCGGTTACAGTAGGACTGATTTTCTATGAAAATACGATGAATCATTGAAAATTTGACTCTACTGACTAAAACTCTCATTTATTATTTTATTTTACCGAATAAATATGCGTTCGGGCTTTCCTTTTCCATTTATCTTCGTGACACGGTAGCCTACCCAGTAACGCAGGGGAGCAGTCACTTAGATTTTAAATGATCAAGTATCTTCGGAAACCAACTACTCTACCTTGCATAAATAAATAAAACTATAACCATGCCTAGAAAGAGGTCAAATCTTTCTCAACGTTCCAAAGGAGATAAAAGATTGAGGATCATAAGATCCCAAGCATCTACCCGTCAGGAGAGACTTGATGCTGTTCGAGAACATCAGGCTGCAAATCGCTCCGTAGAAACCTCTTCGGATCGCGAAGCTCGCCTGCGTTCTCAGCGTATTTACTCATCTACATCCAGGTCTCCAGAGACCGTGATGTAGATCGTGAACGTCATGCATTGTCTCGCGAGTCGCCGACGTTCACGGATAGAGAATTGCGTTTGAGTTCTCAGCGTATCTACGCATCTGCTTCTAGGTCTCTAGAGACAAGTGAGGACCATGATAGGTACGCGACTGTTCGCTGATCGTGAACGTCACGCAGTGTCTCGCGAGTCGGAGACGTTCACTGAATCACACTTGAGTTCTCAGCGTATCTACGCATCTGTCAGCTAAAGTATAGGAGATATAAAAATGGTGACAAAGCAAAAAAATATTCCACGTGAAGAGCATTTTCTGCTGTGAGAATAAATTTGCCGATCTGGAACTCCAAAGCCCAGCGACATTATAACTTAATAAGAAATGACGTCTTAGCAAAAGTTGTTTAGTCCGATGGGCATTTCTTGTGGACTTACAAAAATGAAAGATCTGGAACGTCTCCAATCGTCTCGCTCATCCTGTTGTTTTAAGCAACAGGATCCGCGTACGAAGTCGCGGGCAGAAGCTAGTGTCAAAATATTTTGTGCATGGGAACTGGTAACCTCCCTTGAATTGAAGTAGGTACACACTTGGGCCACGGCGGTCGGGAGTCGGCTACGCTAGAAAATATTCAATATATTTTCAAAGTATCTCCACATCAATGTTTTAGCTACCTATCGTAATGAGATTGTGATTGACAAGTAGGTATCTACGGAGTATGCTGGATGTCTACTCAAGTGTCCATAGCAACTCTACACCATTCAGTGTTACTGGATCCGGACGTTAGGGACAAAAACATGTTGCATCGAATATTTACAAGCGTGATTTATTTATATTCTCGTTTTGTTACTCTATAAAGTAATAGAATTTCTTTATCCCGTCTATTAAGGACTGAGGTGGACGCCATGCACCGACATGTTGACTAACAAGACGGGAGATTGTATCGTTGTAGCGTGTGTTTTATTAATTATGTTCACCTCAAGGTATTTTAAAGAGTAAATTATATTTATAATTATTTACAATAGGGGATCGGACAAAAAAAAAATAATTAGTCCGTCAGATAGATTTCCAAAAAATATTGACCACATATTTTTTCTTTTTTCAAGTAAACAAAAAGACGATACAGTGCTTCGAAAACTCGTGTGACGTCATATGCTAGTACATTTTGTACCTTCAAGTGACGTTTCAAGCCCCACTCTATGATCTTTGATGCGCTTTTTCTTCGTCTATTTTTATTGATTTGATAAAACAAAAAACACGTATCCAATATTTTTCGATAATCTAACTGACGGACTAAACAGAATCATGTTTTTTTAAATCAGTCCGATCCCCTATTATTACTTATAATGTAATTTTAACTTAACTAGCGAATGTTCTTTACATATCTGCCCTACGCCTCCGAACATTGCCTCCGAAGAATAAAATTGTAATTTTAAGTTATAATGTATTTTGGGGTAATGAAGTTCACAAACACAACACAACTTTACAAAAGAAAACTCTTGGACTAACATTATTAATCTAGTCATCTAGTGGGTACAAATCGCTAATAAGAAACTCTGAAATACTCTGAATGGCAACACATCTACGTGGGTCTATCCACAAATTCCAGGGCTAGATCCTTCGCTTCGAGGCCCGTGTTTTATGACCCGTTAGGGACGTAACACGCTACTCAAATATCCCGATTGTGCGTTGCATATTAACGTGTTCAGTGTTTCGAATTCGATACATGCTTGTACCAAATATGTAACAATGAATGCTATTTTTAAATCTGTTATGTGTGGATAGTATTGCATTCAGGAGTAAAGTAGACAGTATTTTTCAACTCTTATTATTATAACTAGAATTAAGTGTAAAGGTATATTCCTCCTGGTATGGCGGGTGTCAATATTATTTTATTACACATTATGACTATAAAATAATTATCGAAGTACGACGATAACTTTAGAAGCTAAAGCAAAATTCTCACTCTGTATGTTATTAAAGTAATGATTATTTACGATTACATTACATAATGTTACAATATTTTTTTACAATCACAATATAAATTTCGATTACCAAAAACTAACACAATTAATAGGATTTATTGTGCACATTTTGAAACCACTTTATACATAGGTAATTATAATGTAGATACGATATTTTGTAATAAATTTAACATGATTGACTACAGTACAGCACCCCTAGTATTGTCCAGCAAACCAACGCTGCTATAGGGTGTTCACTAAAGTAATATACATTTCATACACAATTCCACAGCTCACATTGCGCACCATTAGAAAAATAAATTATAGATGCTCCTAAACTACTACCTTCAAATTTATCTTGGCATGTGTTCGCTGCACATCTGTGAAAAGAAAAACGACTGTTTACTAATTTGTTTATTAAGTTACAGACCTACTTCCACATAGATACAAATTAAAAATCTAAAATTCAAAATTCATAACCGGAATAGTTGTGAATAGGATTGTGCCTACCAAAAATAAATCGGGTGGAGTGTAGTAGTAAAATCACATTAACACTACATATTATAAAACTAACTCATCCGCGACGTCTGTCTGTCTGTTCGCGATTAACTCAAAAACAACTGCACCGATTTTCACCAATGGCTAGAGACGTTCTCGAGGAAGGTTTTAGACTTTTAGTATATAATTTGACAGACATCCACGGGGTGAAGCCGTGGGCGACTAGTTTATTATAAGAACTAATACCGTAAAAGTAAGATACAGTAATAGCTGAGGTAAGTTCCAATATCCGGCCACGAATACACAAAACCTTCAACACTACCAGCCATAGTGCAATAAATCTGTGAATGTAACAAAGCAGGCACAAAAATATTCAACATTTTAAACATGCCACTTTCCCCTTGAGGACAAATTAAATGTCCAAATCAATTTTTGGAGAGAAAGTCTTTTTTGTTTATATTCAGGCTTTAAGAGCGTAACACACATAAATAAAAAACTTTCAAGTACGCCGAAAAGAAACATTTTTTATGAAATACGGCGTTGTCAATGATGAGAACTTACGGCAGTTGAGCAGGAAATTGACGAATAATTTGTCTGAGGATTTGGAGTGCCAGGAAACATGTTCATTTGCACGTGTGGTGGCGGCGGCGGCGGTGGTGGGTGCGTGGCGAGCGGGGACACCGGAGGCACGCTCGCACCCGCGCACCCCCCGCCCGCGTTGTTGGGACTGCCCGTCGTCGACAGCCGAGAGAACGCCGCAAGCGCATCGGGGAAGTTAGGAGGAGTAGCTGGAGTATTGCATGGTGTCATCAGTTGCTGAAATTATCAAATTATGATTATCCATTTGTTATTTAAAATTACTAAAAAAAAGTAGTTAAAAACTAAAAACCCGTCTGAAAATACTGAAAATCAAACACATTTTCAGTTTAACAAAACTTGAAAGCAGGCGGGGCCATACGAATATAAAATTATGAATATAGAATCTAGCTTTTTTGTTAGTCACGTAAAATACATTGAAGACGATGCGCAATGAGTGTAACTTGCGGAGGTACAATAGTAAACTAGCGTTTTTTTCCCGTCTTTATAAAATAAATATGTTTGAAATGCGATACCTGACGGTAGTGCGGTGCAGCAATCCCATTGGCGCCAGCAGGAATAGCCACTTCTTGAAAAAATATTGATAACGCTGTCTGAAAATAAATACAGATGTCGGTGCTAGTGTTCTAATGTGTGTTAAAATTGCCTCACGTAATTAATGGATACCCCCTTCTGGGATTACAGCCGTGATATTATTTTTGTGTTAATGAAAAACAAGTTATTACTGGAGTTGCCACCACGCACATCCAATATCTCGCAAACTATAAAATAACAAGTAACTTGAGACACGTCTTTAGTATTATGGAAACCAAAGATAGGTGCACTGCTTTGTTGTTCAAATTTTTTGTTGAACTGTACACTTAATAAATCATCTCCTTCAAATGAAATAGATTATTTTGCCAATCTGAATAAAATCGCTCTTCCTTTACATCGTAACTCCATATTCCCCAAATCAATTTACACAGTACATTATTATCATTAAATCAAATACATGGGTGCGCCAAAGTTCACCTAAAATTTCAACTCGAATTGGAAATCCGAAAATGTTCTTCCTAACATTTGTCATCCTAACAATCGCAATTCCTAACTACTCTGTCTCTAATGTTTTAATTCCGAAGTATTCAACTTCATAATGTCAGTAGCAATAAACATCTATTACACTAGGTATTATTTGTTTTCCTATATTTTCTCAACATAACCATCTTTTACACTGTTTGCGCCTGTTGTAATCCGTCGCTGCGTCACTATGCTGCTGCTAATCGTTTTGATCAGGCGCATAAAATAATCATAAAAATGTCGGTACATTGAGAACAAAATAAATTGTTAAGGAAAAACTTCTACCCGACATTTAAAATAATCAATTCATCTACATTCTAAAACGGACGAACAACAGTCCACACAATTTTCATTTTATTTAGAGCTTGCCATTGTTTAAATTCCTAATAGAACGCAGTTACGTTGTCTCATTGTCATATATCATTAAATTCATTGTTTACGTGAAGACATCGTCGTTTTATTGAGCACCAAGCTCCAGTGTCTCGAGCAGACATACACTATTATTCAAAGTCATATCTTTTTTGTTTATATTACTTTTTATTCATAATAATCAGTATTATAAAAGGTCCCATTAAAATAGGTGGACAAAATTTTAGAAATCATTCAGACCGCTAAAATAAGGACAATAGTAAAAAAAAATATAAGAAAAAGACATTAAAATAAAATATTATACCTACTTTTATAGGATGAGTTTGTTCTAGAGTGCCGGCAATTTATTATTTTAAGTCAAAATAAAATCACTTTATATTATAGTGTTTTTTTTTGTTTATAAGTATGTCTTTAGTTAGGCTTACTAAACGCTGGGTTAAAATTTGTCCACCTATTTTAAAGGGACCTTATCTATGCAAAGATATCCATAGGCACACCCTCGGACACTCCATACAACGCCCGCAAAATAATTACCTATTACTACTACATAAACAAATAACGTTTGTGCACGACGTGCACGTGCAAATGTGTGCGTAAACTCTAGTAGGGTTATCGTAGCCTAAAAAATGGCGCGGAAAGTGCAACGGTCTGCGTCGCGAAAGCCGAGCGGCGACTGATGCGAGCGCGAGCCATTGCTCAAGTGGCGACGACGTATACCTCGAAGTGCGGGGTGAGGTGCGGTATTTAATATGAGCGCGGGGAGGTGAGTGTCCCTTCTGTACGTAGTACTATTATGTATTCTGTGCCATAGGTTAGGTTAGGTTAGAACTGTGACCAACTACGCGCGAGCCGAGCGAGCGAAGCGAGCGGTGCCGCGGCAGCGGCCGGCGAGCGCTACCTCGAAATTGGTCGCGAAATATTTCTAAGTATTTTTTTCATAGTGCCCCCAAGGCGACACTCTGACCTGAATTTCGTTCATTTATTTCATTTTAAGACAAAAACAGACACTTGTCTGTTTTTGTCTTAAAAAATAATATGGTAATTATGTTTAGGAATAAAAGCGTTAGGATAAAAAACAGTAGGAGTTTATAGTAGTTTATGCGACTGTGCATAATGAAGGGCATTACAACACAAGTGTGGGTTTAAGAAACGAGCCGAAGTCGAGTTTCTTATTAGCATCACACGAGTGTTGTAATGCCTAATTATGTATAGTTGCATACACTAATTTATCTACCCGAATATCATAAGGGCTCTATGATGGGTTCAGGAACCATAGGGAAATGACCAGCATTGTTACCAGTGTAATGCAATAAAAAATAAACAGGCTACTAGTTGCATTCGTCGCTGCATTTACGATATCTGGCGGAGTGTTCATGTTAATTTCTGAGTCACTATCACTCATTTTCTACAGAAATAAAGAACTTATCAGAAAAGGGGTTTGAACTTTTTTGTATGGGAGCTGGCATATCGACCCACCGCCATTTTGATTTTTTTTCGAAATCGCGGCCCACGATGAAAGTGGTATGTATTAATAGAGGACATTTAGACGAACAAAAAATGTCACAAAACTTGGTACCTAAAGTGTCACGTAATCGAGATATTTGAAGGTAAAGATCGACATTTGAGTACAATGACCACATCAAAAATAGACCATTTACGTGTCTATAGGGGTAGATTATTATTATTACAGTTTATTGAAAGAGAGTACACACATTACATACTACTAGGAACACGAGACAACTATTCTTGGACATAACATACCGTTTATTGCGATGCGAAGCGATTTTCTCGTGCGTATAATAATAATAAACCTGGGAACTATTATTTGGATACAATTTAACGCCTATAAACGTAATAAGTCTATTTTTAATGATTGTCGTTGTAATCAATTGTCGATCTTTACCTTCAAATATCTCGGTAACGTGACACTTAAGGTACCAAGTTCCCTGACATTTTTTGTTCGTCTATATGTCCTCTATCCATACATAACACTTTCATTGTGGGCCGCGATTTCGAAAAAAAATCAAAATGGCGGCCGGGTTGATATGCCACATCGGTTCTATCCCCTTTGTCTACTCGTAACTGGAAATAAAAAGCTAACGAACAAATGACAGCTCGAAATGGCGGCGTTTCGGTTAGCTGTCATTTTTTTTAAATCTTAAGCAAACGAACAAAGTCACTATTCTTGTGTCACTCGAGATCAAAATGTCGCGCGATTTATAATTAAAATCATACTGAATTGGGGTTTCGTATCGATAGGTATCTGTTTTAATGTAGATACTAGAATAGCACACTCACTTGAATTTGACACCTGTTCCAAATTTAAACTCCATCTACTGTTTTCAGTAGGTTATGAGCTCATTACAGTTCTGTTTATTTCTGCTGGTTGGTAATGCTGGCCTATGGTTTTTGAACGCATTAGAGAGGGTTTATGATGATATTTGGGTAGATAAAATATATTTACACTAATGATATTATGAATTACAATTTTCGGAAATATGAGTGTTAGAACATCGTCGGTAGCACTACAATATGAATGAAAACTTTAGGATGAAAAATTTTAGGAAGAGTGATCATTCGGATTACAAATCGTTAGGAAGAACAATTTCGGGTAAAGAACTTTAGGTGAGCCAATATGGACCCCAAATACATACATATTTAAATTTAAAAGGTACTTGATGGTCATTCGTTTGCGTAGAGATTGCACTGAAAGTATTGTCTGCTGCCATAAAACCTGACAAACTGCGGTACTACCAAAAGGTTGTATTACTGAGAAAGTTCCCCACAACCTACTTAGTATTCAGATAGACACATGCTCCATGTAATTTAGGAATAGTTTGAATTCAACAGACAAAAATTCGAATAGTAGTAGATTTTTGCACCTTTTTAAATCATTTAATTTATTAAACGTGTTTTCGGAACCAACCCGAATTACTACAAATACCGCTACATGTCTGGATAATGTTTTTTGTTGCTGCGACTACTTGGATGCAAAAAATCGAAATAAAATGTAGACAATTAACACCCAGCAATTTAAATAAGTTCAATGATAATTTAATTATTAATTTAGGCATTCCAAGCCAGATTGACAATGTAAATCTGTTTTATGAGGAATTCTTTTCGGTGATTCACACTGAGTTCAATAATACAATAAAAACGAAAACTAAATCTATTTGCCCTAAGTTTATGTTCAGTGACTGGGCAACAAAGGGCATTAGGAAAAGTAGGGAGCGATTGTTTGAGCTGTACGGTCTTAAACTCCTAAGCCTTACATTAACTCTAAAACTTTTAATAAATATGTTGCAACTTACTCTAAAATCTTCAAAAACGCTTGCAAAGTAGCTAAAGCCTTATTCATTAGCAACAAGATTAAATCCGCCGATAATAAAATAAAGACGGTTTGGAAAATTATCAATAGTGAAACGAATAGAAATAAAAAAATTAATAATGATATCACTCTAGAGACTTCACGTGGCCTTTTAAATTCTAAAAACGAAGTTGCTCAAGAATTTGTGGATTTCTTCACTAGTATCCCACTTAAAACTACTGAAACCTTAAATTCATCACCCTTGCTTTCTATTGAGTTACTAAGAGCGAACGTTTCAGCCTGCCCGGTTGAGTTTCAATTTAAACATATAAACCCCACAGCAGTCATTAAAGCTTTTAAGGAAATTAAAGTCAAATTAACCGAAGATCTATGGGGACTGTCGATTAAAGTTTGTCAAGCTATTATTGAGACTGTAGCTCCGTATTTAGCCTTAATATTTAATTTGTGTGTGGACCAGGGAGTCTTCCCGGACCTTATGAAATACAGCAAGGTAATACCTACCACTTTTCTAATCCGGTGACAGTAAAGACACTAATAACTATAGACCTGTATCCGTTTTGCCAGTTTTCAGCAAGGTGTTTGAAAAGGTAATGCTTAATCAAATGCTCATCCACTTTAACACCAATAAAATCTTACATGAGAAACAGTATGGTTTCACCAAAGGACGTTGTACGACTGACGCCGGTGTCACCTTATTAAAACATATATTTACTGCGTGGGAAGAGTCACAAGATGCCATAGGGATCTTCTGTGACCTCTCGAAAGCATTTGATTGCGTCAACCACGAAACCCTTCTCTTAAAGCTTGAACATTACGGTTTAGGGAAACTTGCGCTCAGTTTAATGAAATAGAAAGAAAGAAAAAGAAAGAAAACTAATTTATTTGACACATACCACAAGTACACACAATAAAACAATATAAAAACTAAAAATTAAATAAGGAACAAAAAGAGATAAAATTGTGTGTCTCACGGCAGCGCCAAATAGGTCCAGTTCAGCAAACTGCCGAGCAGCTAGTGCCCGACGCTGGTTTTCAACTGAACCTGAATAGTGATGAAATCGTATTTAAACGATAGACATCAGCAAGTACAAATAAATGGTGTCAATTCAACGGGCTTAAAAGTAAGTACGGGTGTGCCACAAGGTTCGATATCAGGTCCCTTTCTCTTTTTACCCGACTGCGGCGAAGCCCAAAAGGAGGGTTATGTGTTTGACGTGTATGTATGTATGTCCGTTTCTTTGTTCCCTCATAACTCCTAAACGGATGAAGGGATTTGAATGAAATATACATCGTTAGATTCGTCTTGATGGCGCGAGTGTTATAGGCTACATTGACTGCGGCGAAGCCCAAAAGGAGGGTTATGTGTTTGACGTGTATGTATGTATGTCCGTTTCTTTGTTCCCTCATAACTCCTAAACGGATGAAGGGATTTGAATGAAATATACATCGTTAGATTCGTCTTGATGGCGCGAGTGTTATAGGCTACATTAAAATTGAAAAAACAAAGAAAAATTGCGGATTTTGGGGGCCAAATCGCGGAGTTCAAAAAATAATTCAATTTTTTTTTAATCTCCCTTTAAAACCCTTTATTTTGATACCCATCAAAATAAAGGGTTTTAAAGGGAGATTACAAAAATATATGACACTTATATGTTTAAAAGAAATCAAATTGACAAATTCTATAAACAAGCACAAAAGTTAAATCATTTGCGAAGAATTTTACGCGATCAACGAAAGAACAAACACAAAAGAACTAAAAAGTTGGAAATAAAAAAGTAGTTAAAAAACTAAAATACCCGACTGAAAAAACTGAAAAGCAAAAACAAGCACATTTTAAATTAAACAAAACTTGGAACCAGGCGGGGTTCATTTGAATATTAAATTATGAAATGAAAAACATAGAACTAAAATAGAACCGCGCCTGGTTCCAAGTTTTGTTTAATTTAAAATGTGCTTGTTTTTTGCTTTTCAGTTTTTTCAGTCGGGTATTTTAGTTTTTTAACTACTTTTTAGTCTATATTAATGATTTACCCCATTTATTTAAAAACCAACCTGAAATGGTATTGTTTGTCGACGATACTTCTTTAATATTCAAGGTAAACAGACGTGCCACAAATGTTGATGACGTAAATAACGCCCTACTGCAGGTTCATAATTGGTTCACCGTCAATAATTTAGTCTTAAATGGGAAAAAAACGAAGTGCATAAGATTTGCTCTACCAAATGTCAAAAGTACTGATTTTGACATAGTATTGAATCAAGAGACACTAGAATTTCTCTCGAGGCTACAGTGGGGTCCGCATTTAACATCTCTTGCAGGACGGCTGAGTTCAGCAGCATATGCTTCCGCCAATTTACTGACGTAGATACCGCGTGACTAGTCATACGGTATTTTACTATGGGGACGGGCTGCAGACATCGAGTCTATATTTATTCTGCAGAAAAGAGCCATTAGAGTCATATATGGTCTACGAAGGCGCGATTCTCTGAGAGCTGTTTAAGGAAATTAACATCATGACAGTACCTTGTCAATACATCTATGAAAACATCATGTACGTTAGGAAAAATCTGCATTTGTTTAGTAAAAGAGGTGATAGACACCACTATAATACGAGGAATAGGGACCAACTAGTTCAGCCAGGTTTCAGGCTAGCTAAAGTAGACTCATCTTTCATGGGGTACTGTTTAAAATGTTACAATAAAATACTCCCTCACATTCTTCAACTGAGTGAGACGAAATTTAAAACTTGTGAGTTCTATGTACTATAAAGCCACTTTTTACATTTAGTTATTTTTTAGTGACTGCCTTGGTGGCTGAGAGAATGTCATGCTCACTCAAATGTCTCGCTGATGGTGGCGGGTGTGTCGAATCATTTAGCTCTCTTCAAAATGGTTGAGCTGAATGGTGCTGATCCATGCGTCATGTTCGTGAACGGGCGCTGTCAGTAGAGACTGGTCATCTCTTAGTTGCCATGGTTTATTCATGTTTGTTTATTGTATCGTTTACTCTGGATGCTCTTAACTTGCTCGTATTTTTACATCGTTCTCACATAATATGTAAGATCTCAACATCCAGGCTAGCTAAAGTAGACTCATCTTTCATGGGGTACTGTTTAAAATGTTACAATAAAATACCCCCTTACGTTCTTCAATTGAATGAGACGCAATTTAAATCCCGTATAAAAGGCTTACTGTGTAGGCAAGCATATTATAATTTGGGGGATTACATTGATGATAAAAATGCTTGGCCTAAGGCTGGGCCTGCTCCACAACCATAGGGGCAATTTAATCGATTATCATGTGAAGTTATTGTAGAGGCTGCAGAAGATTGTAAAAATATCTTTGCATTGTATAGATTCAATGTCTTAATATTGTATAATTGCATGGCACATGTGTGGTGAGTACTATGTACTATAAAGCCACTTTTTACATTTTTACATTTAGTTATATTTTAGTGACGTTGCCCTGGTGGCTGAGAGAATGTCATGCTCACTCAAATGTCTCGCTGATGGTGGCGGGTGTGTCGGATCATTTAGTTCCCTTCAAAATGGTTGAGTTGAATGGTGCTGATCCATGCGTCATGTTCGTGAACGGGCGCTGTCAGTGGAGACTGGTCATTCCTTAGTTGCCATGGTGTATATGTATATATATTTTTTTGATTTGTTTATTATATCTTTTTACTCTGGACGCTCTTAACTTGCACGTCTTGCTACATAGTTCTCACATAATATACCATCTCAACATGAATGATATAATGTACCAAGATTTTGTAACAAATTCAAACTCAAACTCAAATCGTTTATTTCAATTAAGCCATTACAGGCACTTTTGAATGTCAGAAGGACGGAAGAAGAACGAAACTACGAGTGCAATACGTCATTCCGAAAACCACGACGAACCACCCGCAACCGAATGCCCGCAACAACGAACACTGCGCGCGAAAGCACGCAGCTACGCACACCGCAACAACGAATGCACAAGTCCCCGAATCGCGGAACAACGAATGCACGACACAACGCGCAACCGCCACCCCGCGACCCGGAGCCCCGCGCACCCGCTGCCACGGCACGCGCCGCCGCACGCCCCCGCACCCACAGCACTCGCCGCCGGTAACACCCGGCGCCGCGCAGCCCGACGCAGTAACTCCCGAAACGACGCATTGCACTCTTAAGCTACAGTCACAATCACAAGGCATAATACTTGTGAAAGTACTGTAGTTGCCAGTTCCCTAACGTAGATCTCATGAAGAAGAACGGGCAAGAAACTCCATGGACACTCTTTTCAAATCAGAATATTGTTACAAAATCTTGACCTACATTATTTCATTCATGTTGAGATGGTATATTATGTGAGAACTATGTAGCAAGACGTGCAAGTTAAAAGCGTCCAGAGTAAAAAGATATAAAACAAATCAAAGAAAAATATATAAACCATGGCAGCTAAGAGATGACCAGTCTCCACTGACAGCGCCCGTTCACGAACATGACGCATAGATCTGATTTAAAAGAGTGTTAGGGAACTGGCAACTACAGTACTTTCACAAGTATTATGCCTTGTGATTGTGACTGTAGCTTAAGAGTGCAATGCGTCGTTTCGGGAGTTACTGCGTCGGGCTGCGCGGCGCCGGGTGTTACCGGCGGCGAGTGCTGTGGGTGCGGGGGCGTGCGGCGGCGCGTGCCGTGGCAGCGGGTGCGCGGGGCTCCGGGTCGCGGGGTGGCGGTTGCGCGTTGTGTCGTGCATTCGTTGTTCCGCGATTCGGGGACTTGTGCATTCGTTGTTGCGGTGTGCGTAGCTGCGTGCTTTCGCGCGCAGTGTTCGTTGTTGCGGGCATTCGGTGGCGTGTGGTTCGGCGTGGTGGCTTTAGGAATGACGTATTGCACTTGTAGTTTCGTTCTTCTTCCGTCCTTCTGACATTCAAAAGTGCCTATAATGGCTTAATTGAAATAAAATATTTGAGTTTGAGTTTTAACTCATATTTATGAATAATCCATACTAATCCATACTAATATTATAAATGCGAAAGTAACTTTGACTGTCTGTCTGTTACTCAATCACGCTTAAACTGCTGAACCAATTTGCATGTTTGGTACGGAGATATTTTGATACCCGAGAAAGGACATAGGCTACTTTAAAAAAAAAAAAAAAAAAACTTTATTCAAGGGGTTGAAAGGGGGGTACGAAAATATTCCTTTTGGTCGCGATAACCGGCATCGGTAGCGATAACCGACATCCGCGCGGTTGAAATAGCGGGCATCAGCTAGTATTTTATACATATTTTTAACCCCCGACGTAAAAACGACGGGGTGTCTGTCTGAAAAACCAAATAACATTCTGAACAATGTAAAAATATAATTATTTAAATTAACACTGTCGTGTCGTGGAACCGCTCAATACCAAACTATATAGCTAGTTACATAATAAGACATCTTTGTACCAACTTGGATCACCTAATGTTCATGTATGGAGCGGTCCCCTGACATGACAAAATGGGTTTTTTAGTTTGTTTTTTTTTTGTGTTGTGGGTTTTATAATATCTAATGCTGCCCTAACTAGAGGAGGTGGCTTGTGTACCAAAAACCACTACTTTTTTTATTGTAATCATTATCACCTGCCTAGATATTTTCCAATTATTTTGGGGTCGCCTTCTGCCTTAACGACCTTATTGACCTACACAACTTATTTAGTTCTCAGTAATATGCAACTTTGGTAGATTGGTTGTTAGACTTTCAGGCAAATGGCAGCTGGGACCAACAACTTAGCAAGCTTTCCGAGGCCATACGAAACTCTGTATATAATGGGTGGTAACTTATCCAAGGATCAATCAAGGCAAGCGTGGCTTAACCTCAAGATCGATCCAAAAAGGTGTTATCATTTAGTCACAACCTCATCCTCTCTTTAATGTAATCAATAATACATATTATATACAAATAAATGATTTTACTATTAATAGAATTAACTAGCACAAACACAAAATTGTTTAAAGTTCGTTGGTAAAGTTTGTTAGGTAAGTATGGGAAGCTTAGTGGGCAAGCTAGCTTTGTTTTGTTTTTGTTCTATTATCATTTAATCAGTTCATTAACTAGTAGAAGGCTCAGTCATACTACTGATAATTTGGAACATGGTACTAAAGAGTTCCTAATAAAGAAAGAAAATTGATAACAACTCATTGAAAATACATGAAAAATACAAATTTGTACAGTGCGATCAAATTATCTTGGCAGCTCCGAACTTCGTGCAGGTCATTTTGGTACAACGAATGTATATAAGTGATGATATTTATTTTATTTGTATTTCTCACTGTTTAAATTAGATATTTTCTGATCGTTTAAGTATTGGTTTATCTGGCAATAACAGTTTTATTCCCAAGTTTACATGCGTAAAATTTCGCAAAGCCTATGTTCAGAGCTGCCAAGATAATTTGATCGCACTGTACATAAGTACAAATGTTTGAGAATTCAAGCATCTATGATGCATATTTCAACGCTTTTAATTTGCATATAATCTGGACTATTTTCATAAAATTGAGTTTTCTATGCAATATCTAAGTTAGATATGATATTGAAATTTATTCATGCATAAACCACCTGGAATACATTAATTAAATTATGGCAAGAACCACAACAAAATCTATTTTGTTTGCTAGGACCTTTGAGGTCACATAAATAGATGTGACTTTATTTTATACCATTTAGACTTAAGATGATCTTCTAATTAAATACCACACAATGTTTGTATTGCAAACATACATAACCTTCATTACTGACCAAAATAAAATAACTGAATGGTAATTAGAAGTTATACATCCATACTATCAAGCAGTATTAGTTAGCAAACGGATTTAAGAATTGATGATCGTTATTTACATTGTTGATTGTACAGCATCCAAGAAGGGAGACTAAGTAGGTTTAAAAAGACGTATACAATCATCTAAACGTATGTTTGATAATCGCATCAAGGTTAAGCTACAAACTCCGATCACATAATGCGTATTATTTCGTCAATTTCAATATTAAGATGTTTATTAGAGATTATCTAGTACCTATCATTTATCTCGAAACAAATACCTACTATGTCATTTGGACAGAATCAAATATTGATTCTAAAATGGTGTTAATCATTATTCGACAACAACAAATAAGTAGAATGTTATTTATTTAAGAAATACCTAATATTTGATAACAATGAGTGACATCTATGGCTTTTGTAAATCAAAATATGTAGCAGCCATTTCATGATTACATACTGTTTGTTTACATATTATAAATTTACCTCGAATTGCCAGTGTGCAGCTTGCAATAACTGTTTTGCTTGTTCTTGAGCACATCCCGCTGCTAACACAAATTGATTTATCATGACTTGTTCACGTAAAGTTGAATCCATTGTAACAAAATTCAACAAAATATAAAAAGAAGTTCACCGTCCTAACCAAGGAATAACAAGTAATGAAAATAAATGTCAAGAATGCGTATCTAATCAATTATTGAGCGCTAGTGGACCAGACATAAATGGCGAGTGTAAAAGAGAGATCCGATTAGTTTCAGTAACAATCACCAAAGTACGAATATTCTAGCCACAGACTGACAGACAACAATATCTTTGGTTTTTTTTTATTCACGGGTTACCATAGCTGTTATTGTTATTCCCAATCACAGTGTGGTTAGCTGCAGGGCCTGCAGGGCAACAAGCACCAGTCTGCTAAATGTCATAAAATTGCGTATCTCATTGTGTGGGTATCACGCGACAGTGATTATAGGGTGACTAACATCACAGAGTACATTAAATATAACTAACATCCCAGCAATTGACACTTCTATTTTTTATCGACTATTATACGGCTAAGTTAAGCAGGTACTGCTTGAACGTTACAATACTTGATTGAGGATATATTTTATTTATATTAGGTCTTTAATAACCAAACTATTCGAAAACATGTGACATCTACCAATCCGCACTGGGCCCGCGTGGTAGATTATAGCCCACCCCTCTCCTAGAGAGGGCCTGAGTCCCTGCAGTGGGAACATTATAGGTTAATGATGATGATGATTGGAGATTCTATAACCGGCATTTTCAGATTTAATTATCTGTGGATTTTTTTGTTTTTGTGACACTGGTAGTTTTTGGCGCCATGGATAAACTGCTAATTCGTACAATTTTCGAATATGAGTTCATACGTAGAAATACCGCTGCGCAAACAACACGAAACATTAATGACGTGTACGGGCTTAACACTGCTTGCATAAACACTGTCCATTACTGGTTCAATCGTTTTCAATCCGGAAATTTTGAGTCGAAGAACGAGCCTCGCGGTTGGCCGGTAAACATTGTCGACAACGACGAATTGAAGGCGATAGTGGAAGCAGCTCCAACTCAATCTAAGGCTGAGCTAACTGCAGGCCTCTACACTACGGTACTGATTAGGGCACGCCACGATAGTGGCGGTAAGTCCCCTCTTTGAGGAGTGGCTGTAGAGGCGCCGCGGTGACCTCACCTACCGTCTGACGATCGAATCTCTGGGAAATCGAGGCGACCCTCAAATTTTATAGGCACGAATTACGTAATAAAGCTTTTTAGAAATAGTGTAGCACTACCTTTTTTAAATATTTTTTTGTGAGCTGGCAGCACCGTCCACGGCTCCTGGCAACCCAGCCCGCGACGCGCGAATCCAAAGACAGTGGAGTTCGGTTCGCGCGCGCTTTCAACAGATTCGCGAAACGCTCGTTTTAATATTACCAAGTTTACTGTTAAACTCCTGTTTGCTCGTTTAGTTTTACCTATAGTTCTGTGTTTTTACCGTTTTACAATATACTTTTACCATTTAACGTAGTGACTCATTGAAATAGCCCAAATATTCCAATCCCTGAGAAAACTCTCCTTACAATAGTTATATAGTTAAACCTGGTTTAACTTACGCTTGGTTTATCTCGCATGCCGTCACTTTCTTTTGAATATTTTTGAAGTGAGGCATGCGAGTTATACCATGCGTAAGTTAAACCAGGTTTAACTATTTTTATTAATGCGTAAAAATTATCCATCGACGGCATGCCAGATAAACCAAGCCTAAGTTAAACCAGGTTTAACTATTTTTATTAATAAGGCGGAATACGCGTAATTTATTTCTCCTCAAATCAGTGAAAGAAAAATGAGGAATCAGACATTTTTTATTGAATGTAAATCGTTTAAACGTCTTTAGATCATGCCTGTAATTCCCGACGGGTTGGGGCTCGTTTATGGAGACGTGGGGCGTCGGACGGCGCGTGCAGAAGGCTCGTCTCGTGCTTTTTATCAATTTACTGAGAGACGGGTCCACCGCAACAAACGCTGCATTTTATAGTAACGAGTGAAAAAATAGCTTCTCGTAAAATCGACGTTTGAAATAGTTAACTTTTTCATACATCGCCATGTGTTTGAATTAAAAACGCAGCACGCGCGGCGCGACGCCCCGCCTTTACGTAAACATGCACCTATTAGTACGTAGACCCAGATTAAGTACCACATCTAGTAGGTACATACTATTTGGCGATCCAACTCCGCCCTAAAGACAACCAACTGACCTATACTGGCTTGTAAATAGATGTCGTTATAAAGCGCTACAATCTATAATACATGGTTTGAAATTTTTGCCAAAGCGTATCACATTTTGCATAAAGCCGCGTCCCCACCAAGTAGCTCGGCTCCGTGAAGTCGAGACGCGCGGCCGTAACTTGTCAGTGTGGACCACAGAACAGATCTTTCTATTCCGTGGTGTGGACCATTAGGAACGCGAGAGAGGCAGCTACGCGGCCCAAAAATCCGTAGGGCTCGTAGTGGGGACGCTGCTTTACAAATTGTGAGACCTCATGATTTTCAGCTGGCAAGTCTCACAATTTTGATATTTCACTTTTGTAACACTGACTCAAGTCAAACAAATCAATCAATATCAATCATTCAATCAGTCAGTCGGATTCAGATTGGGAAAAAATTGTTGACTGAACTTGTGGACTGAACTGCCTGCCCGTTTTGGTTGGTTCCGGTAGTACGAAATAAAAAGTTTGATTTGCTCGTATTATATAAAAAATGGAACCGAATCCTGTAATCATTGCTGCCACAGCCAAGCAAACGGCTTCGGTAAGCTTTATCACAAAACTTTCGATAATTTTATAGATTTGAGTATTGTTGTGTAAATCGTTATCGGTGTTTATTTCAGCTTATATTTCTACATGGTCTGGGTGACACTGGGTTAGTATAATTGTTATGTATTGCTTGTTTCCATAAGTAATTATCATTTGACAAAGACTTGAATAGACCATAATGTTTCTAGCCATGGTTGGGCAAATACCATCGCCGCTATTCGTGGTCCTCACGTTAAGGTAATATGTCCGACTGCCGCAACGATGCCGGTGACACTAAATGCAGGCTTCCGTATGCCGTCGTGGTTTGATCTAAGGACATTAGATGCCACAGCACCTGAAGATGAAGAGGGAATTGTAAGAGCAACTGAGCATGTTCATCGTCTCATTGCAAATGAAATAAAAGTAAGTAGATCATATCACATATTGTTTTCATTCAGCTAATCAATGGTTATTCTATTTCATTTGGATAGGTCAGACTGTCAGTGACTTTGATATTGCTTATTATATATTATTCAAAACTATTTATGTATTTAAAGTGAGTGTTGCTCGAAAATTAGGAAAAAAAAACATTTCTTTTAGAAGTTACCTATATTTAGGTATTTTAGTAAAATTGATGATCAGCCTGGAGCAGATTGGTAAAAGAGCACATAAGGCTTCTATTGAATATAAAATAAATCTGTTCTGAAAGTTGTACAACTCTTTATAATAATATTGATTTCTGGTTTTATATTACAGGCTGGCATAAACCCCAAAAGAATACTGCTGGGTGGATTTTCTCAAGGAGGTGCTTTAGCACTTCATGCAGGTTTGACATATCCAGAACCATTAGCTGGAATCATGTCACTATCTTGTTGGTTACCTAGACATGCACACTTTCCGGATGCAGTTAAGGCTCCTTTGGATTTGCTGGTAAGTACAGTCAAGTGAATCTATTTCACATCATTTAAACTGTACTACTCAATACATTGATCTTCTTGCCCATCCCTGCACTCTAATAAATTGCTATATGCTGTCAACACATATGCAATGGAATAGTAACTGGCTATCCCCTCCTTGACCAGTTATAAATCTAAAAATATCAGGTTCCTCAGTGTCCTTCAGTAAGTAGTTAGGCAAACTTATTGTGGATGTTTGAAGTTTTATGACAACTCTCCTAATACCTTGGGTGACTGAGTGCTGCTGATGAGTACAGCAAATAAAGCATTCTGCTTATTTATCTAAAGAGCGCAAGTGACTTCGCTACATGTGAGAGGTGGTGCCATTCTAACTTACTCACTGCCATGTTGATCTCGCGTTTGCAAGCACGACAGCTGATCGTGGGGTACTGGGTTCAGTACCCAGGTTGAACAAAAAAAAATTATTGAGTTCCATTTTCCTTTTCATATTCCATTAAGAATTTGTCAATAGCAGCCAGAAGTGGGCAAATTGGCAGTGTGATACCTCAAAGTGCCCCAAACCCCAATGCCTCTGAAAGCACGCTAAGCCGTCGTAAGTCCTCCGCCCGATCCGCCCTTTCGTGTCGGAATGCGCCGACCCATCGGACTATGAGAGTAGAATTCAAATATGGACGTTGCAATAGACAAAGAACTGTTTTTGAGAGTCTAGTACTGTCACTGTCATCGAGACAACATTGACAGATATAAGGCATGGATTTAATCATGAACCCTGACCATAATCTCAGTCTCATAGACAAGTTGAATGGTGTACCGATACTTAACTGGGTTCAATATTATACATAGTTGGTTTTTAGTCAGTAGAAGTCTGACACTCCCCTTCGCTCTGCCCAAGAGCGGAGGGGGGGGGGGGGGTTATTTGATAAATATTTGATAGGGTAGGTAGGTCACAAAGAAACTATTTTGCGTGTTTTACTGTTTACATCTTCGATCAATAATGTACTAGATTCCCGATAAGCGCTTCAAAAACGGCCCGAAATATAAGACCACAAACGTATTTGTGGTCTTATTTCAAATCAGTATGGTCCAATCATAGCCAACATTAGGACGTCAAAATACCGCAGTATGCGTTCAAAAACTGCGTAAATAACCACCGTAACACCAAGGTTTTGGAAGGAATATCTTTTTTTCGGTAATTTAATATCATTATGTGCTTTTTCATAATATTTAAACATAATTAAACTGTAAATATAATTAAATCAGCGAATATTATAATTGTTTGGCCAATGTTTGCTACAACGCACCAACTATTGTATCATGTTCTTGAACAGGGAACGCTAGTTCCGCAATAGAATAAGCACGACATTGTACACAAAATGCTTTTAACCGTATTGCTTAGAGTTTAAGTTTCATTTTAGAATGAATATTTTTGTACTGATGACTTTTTACTTTGGAGCGACATATAAAATGTTTTGCTTCTAATCTTTCTCCGATGAAAGGGCTTAAATAAATATACTTTACAATGATAATTAAACGTTATGTTTACGTGTTAAGGTTTATAATCATCTGAAGTTGTTATTAATATTGAACTTTTTTCTAAGATGCTATGTAGATGTTTACGTGTGTGCAAACGTGGCCACTTGAGCGACTTAGTTTTGTTCCTGATGCTTAATCTAGTACTATTATTGATCGAAGGTTTACATGTATTAGTATTAGGTACTGAAATATAATCAGTAAAATCATCAATATAACTCCGGAACTTCTTATCATCATGGTATCATGACATTTTAGGTTATCGCTAACCTAGAGAATTATATTCGTGATTCTAATGATAATAATTAGCAACTTCTATAAATAAAATATAATTATATTTCAAGTTCAACCTATGTAGTACAGAAAGGACTACAGTGCAGTCTCAGATCAAATAACAGCCAGATAGAACATGCGCAAAAAACAATGTGAAGTTTTAAGTTTTGTGGCTCTGGTTGGCTGGACAAAACTTCAAAACTGCTCGCATTTAAGTAGGTCAATAGGGCACTTTATGTGACGGCTAAACACTCTTATTTCAGAATAGGTGACGCTACAGAATCTTAGATAATCGATCGAAAGCGAGTCCAGCCAGCTTGAAAAACCACTTTTCGCTGGTCTCTCAATCTCCGTAACGGAAGTGATTTTGACGACTTTTTGCATATCAACGGGCGTCACATAAATATGTGACAGGCATCAAGCTAAAAGTTTTGTGATACGTACAGTGGTTTAGTAGAAAAATGCAAAAAACTGTCCAGTCATCTTGAATTTACGTAGAAAACTTTTGGCTGGCACTTCCGAATCCCACATAACGGGAGCGCTTTCGAATATGGTTCCTTTACTAATACTTGGTGACGCAATGTGTGACAGTAATAACGTTTGATTTATGCCGTCACATGCAAGGGTTTACGAAATATCAATGAAAACTTAATGTATACTTGTGTCCAGAGATCTTGAACTCAGGCTGGCTGGACACGTGTATCTCCGCTGCCTGATGATCTACGACCTTCAAAATGGTATCAAAATGTTGTGACGGGGACGATAATGATAACCTGAATTTGTGACGGAGAAACTTTGCGTAGTTTCAAAGATATCAAAAACACCCATTAATATTGTGAGTAGACTATAATTCTTACATAAATAAAGGATTTCTTTTTAATCGACTAATCGGCCGGTAGCAGCCACGCCTGCTTTGTATTTGATTTCTCCGTGGGAATAAAAGGTTTTCCTGCAGTAAAAAGCGTAAGTAATGTGTTAAGAGGCCTTGTACAGACAAGACTTGCGGAACTTTAGGCAATTTCTATGTTTGTGTGCAGCGATAACACCGACGAACGCACACACGGGCATTTCGAGCGTTGAACTACGGTTGAAAAATTTGATCATTTAGACGATTATTATTTTAGGTGACATAATTTTATAGTAAGTAAGTACACGCGTACGGCTTTGAAAAAAAGTCTGGAATGTGTGTTGTATATAGGTACAGTATATCAATCAACATATAAAAATGGTTCAATTAGGTGTTAGATGAATTAAAATAAAAAATTATGATATCTATTTTAATCACAGATTTTAATATTTGCTGTAAATTGGTTGTGAAAGCACTTTAACACGTCAAAAATAAATAATGTTTCCGTCTCTTTTTAACCGACTTCTAAAAAGGAAGTAGGTTCTCTATTCGTATGTTTTTTTTATGTGTGCAGTGTGTCCGCGCATATCTCCGACAAGTGTGGACCGATTTTCAAAATTATTTTTTTGTTTGAAAAGGTATACTCCCAAGGTGGTCCCATTGTCACCAAATCAGTTTCTGATGATGGGAACTCTGAGAAATTGAGGGCAACCCTCGAATATCATAGGCGCACATAACGTTTTCTATACATTTACAGAAGCTGTTCAAGTATTTGCCTCTGATAATCATAATTTCATGTGGCTGCGCTGATGACGGAAGGTGCAACTCCTCAACGGTCAGGACTTAAATGAAAATTCCTTCAAAATTACACGTACTTATGGATCGATAGTTGTATTCTTTCAGGCTATTAGGTTGAACTGATGATAGACGGTAAATCTCATTAACCGACTTAAAAAAAAGGAGGTTCTCAATTCGTCGGCTAGGAAAATTTTAGGTTTCTCCGTCATGGGTGTCGTTTTCATGGTTTTTGAGATCGCTGATTACGAAAATGAGGTCAAAATGAAAATCCAAGATGGCGGTCAGAAAAATTTTTGGTTTTCCGTCATGGGTGTCGTTTTCATGGTTTTTGGGGTCGCTGATTACGAAAATGAGGTCAAAATGAAAATCAAGATGGCGCCGACGAAAATTTTTGGTTTTTCGTCATGGGTGTCGTTTTCATGGCTATAGGGGTCGCTGATTACGAAAATGAGGTCAAAATGAAAATCCAAGATGGCGGTCAGGAATTTTTTTGGTTTTTCCGTCATAAGTGTCGTTTTCATGGTTTTTTGGGTACTTAGCTGATTACGAAAATGAGGTCAAAATGAAAATTCAAGATGGCGGTCAGGATTTTTTTTGGTTTTTCCGTCATTGGTGTCGTTTTCATAGTTTTTGGGGTCGCTGATTACGAAAATGAAGCCAAAACGAAAATCCAAGATGGCGGCCAGGAACATTTTTGGTTTTTCCGACATGGGTGTCGTTTTCATGGTTTTTGGGGTCGCTGATTACGAAAATGAAGCCAAAATGAAAATCCAAGATGGCGGCCAGGAACATTTTTGGTTTTTCCGACATGGGTGTCGTTTTCATGGTTTTCGGGGTCGCTGATTACGAAAATGAAGCCAAAATGAAAATCCAAGATGGCGGCCAGGAACATTTTTGGTTTTTCCGACATGGGTGTCGTTTTCATGGTTTTCGGGGTCGCTGATTACGAAAATGTAGCCAAAATGAAAATCCAAGATGGCGGCCAGGATTTCTTTTTGTTTTTCCGTCATGGGTACTATTCATGGTTTTTGGGGTCGCTGATTACGAAAATGAGGTCAAAATTGAACATTGTGTATAAAAATCAATGAAAAAAAACAACCAAAAAAAAAACGCTGAGTGTTAGTCCACCTCCACGTGGTGCCCGGTGGAAACGTGATAACGGCTAACGGACTATTTGAATGACAATGCCTATAATTCCATGTTTTTCCTTTTCATGACAGTTATTTTACATTTTGTCGAGTATAACTTATTAATATTTATTACGATTTCAGAAACACGAAACTGTTTACCGTTTGAGATAAGAGATAATAGAACTCGAGCAATAAGCGTTTTAGTGAGCAAGGTCAGATAACGCATGCGATGACGTAATTAAGCGGTCCGTGAGGGAGTTGAGTTGGAATCTTATTAGAATAATGTATGTAGGTCTCCTAAAAAAACACTGTCACTATATTACTTGTACATTTGTTATATTAGTTCTAAAATTTCGTGTAAATTAATTCAGTAGTTTTACCAAAACAAAATAAGATACGCAACAGGTCGAGTGGCGGCGAGTTCTGTCCTAACTATACGATATTTATAATTCTAAATAAGCTATAAAAGAGTTGTTTATATAATAATACATCGTCTAGCTCTTCAGAAACACGAAACTGTTTACCGTTTGAGATAAGAGCTAATAGACCTCGAGCAATAAGCGTATTAGTGAGCAAGGTCCGATGACTCATGCGATGACGTAACTAGGCGGTTAGTGAGGGAGGGGGTCCGTTATTTCGCGCGGCTTTTGAGAGGTTAACAAACCCGTTTTATGTATTACTAAATTTTGAGCTCATTTTCGTGATAAGCGACCCCGAAAACCATGAAAACGACACCCATGACGGAAAAACCAAAAATTTCGTCGGCGCCATCTTGGATTTTCATTTTGACCTTATTTTCGTAGTCGGTGACCCCAAAAACCATGAAAACGACACCCATGACGGACAAACCAAAAAATTTCCTGGCTGCCATCTTGGATTTTCATTTTGACCTCATTTTCGTAATCAGCGACCTCAAAAACAATGAAAACGACACCCATGACGGAAAAACCAAAAATTTTCCTGGCCGCCATCTTGAATTTTTATTTTGACCTCATTTTCGTAATCAGCGACCCCAAAAACCATCAAAACGACACCCATGACGGACAAACCAAAAAATTTCCTGGCTGCCATCTTGGATTTTCATTTTGACCTCATTTTCGTAATCAGCGACCTTAAAAACAATGAAAACGACACCCATGACGGAAAAACCAAAAATTTTCCTGGCCGCCATCTTGAATTTTTATTTTGACCTCATTTTCGTAATCAGCGACCCCAAAAACCACGAAAACGACATCCATGACGGAAAAACCAAAAATTTTCCTGGCCGCCATCTTGAATTTTATTTTGACCTCATTTTCGTAATCAGCACCCCAAAAACCATCAAAACGACACCCATGACGGACAAACCAAAAAATTTCCTGGCTGCCATCTTGGATTTTCATTTTGACCTCATTTTCGTAATCAGCGACCTCAAAAACAATGAAAACGACACCCATGACGGAAAAACCAAAAATTTTCCTGGCCGCCATCTTGAATTTTTATTTTGACCTCATTTTCGTAATCAGCGACCCCAAAAACCATGAAAACGACATCCATGACGGAAAAACCAAAAATTTTCCTGGCCGCCATCTTGAATTTTCATTTTGACCTCATTTTCGTAATCAGCGACCCCTAAAACCATCAAAACGACACCCATGACGGAAAAACCAAAAAATTTCTTGGCCGCCATCTTGAATTTTCATTTTGACCTCATTTTCGTAATCAGCGACCCCAAAAACCATAAAAACGACACCCATGACGGAAAAACCAAAAAAAATCCTGGCCGCTATGAGGATTTTCATTTTGGCTTCATTTTCGTAATCAGCGACCCCGAAAACCATGAAAACGACACCCACGACGGAAAAACCAAAAATTTTCCTGGCCGCCATCTTGAATTTTCATTTTGACCTCATTTTCGTAATCAGCGACCCCAAAAACCATTCAAACGACACCCATAACGGAAAAACCAAAAATTTTCCTGGCCGTCATCTTGAATTTTCTTTTTTACCTCATTTTCGTAATCAGCGACCCCAAAAACCATGAAAACGACACCCATGACGGAAAAACCTAAAATTTTCCTAGCCGACGAATTGAGAACCTCCTTTTTTTTAAGTCGGTTAATGCGATGTACCGTCTATCATCAGTTCAACCTAATAGCCTGAAAGAATACAACTATCGATCCATAAGTACGTATAATTTTGAAAGAATTTTCTTTCAAGTCCTGACCGTTGAGGAGTTGCACCTTCCGTAATCAGCGCAGCCTCATGAAATTATGATTATCAGACGCAAATACTTAAACAGCTTCTGGAAATGTATGGAAAACGTTATGTGCGCCTATGACATTCGAGGGTTGCCCTCAATTTCTCAGAGCTCCCATCATCAGAAACTGACTTGGTGACAATGGGACCACCTTGGGAGTATACCCTTTCCAAGACAAAAAGAATTTTGAAAATCAGTCCACAATTGACGGAGATATTCAAAATCAAAATCAAAATTCATTTATTCAAACTAGGCTGATAATCAGCACTTTTCGAAGGTCAAAATTTACTTTACCTACTTTACTACAGTGAAACTTGGTTAACTGGGACTTGGATAAGTGAGAAACCTCTTTAACTGGAACTCATACTGGGGTCCCATGAGACAGATTTGAATATCTGAGACACATTTAACCAGGTTTCACTGTATTTACATTTTTATAAGACAGTCCCCCAAAACGCCCACCCATCGACACTTCCTAGTGTTTAGCTGGAAAGAAGAAGTGGCGGAACAAACTCCCCAGCACACATCTGTCTGTTAGGTTGGTTAGAAGAACCAGACTCGATACAATAGCAAGGTGTCAGTTACATTTAAGATTTACTACAGACACAATCAGTAATAAACAAAAGTATATAACAATAAACAATGTAAAAATAAAATAATAAATACATAACATAATAGTAAACTAAGTTTGGAGAAAGAACACAAATAACAAACATTGTCTTGTGTTCAACTCAGCGACCAACTATTCTTATCATGTAAGTAGTCGTTAATAGAATAGTAAGCTTTTAAACAAAGATTAGATTTAACTTTGGCTTTAAACTCATTAAATGGCAAGTCTAGAAAAGAAGATGGCAGTTTATTATAAAATGTAATCCCGAGCCCTACGAATGAATTGTGAACTTTGTGAAGCCGGTGAAAAGGAGCGCGTAGTTTATGCTTATTTCTAGTGTTAAAGTTATGGATATCACTGTTTTTAGTGTACAGGTGGATATTTTGTCTAATATATAAAATGTTGGCAAAGATGTACTGAGAAGCAACCGTGAGAATACCAATCTCCTTAAAAAAATCTCTAAGGGAAACTCGGGCACCCAGCTGATAAATTGCACGAATCGCTCGCTTCTGCAGTACAAATATATTTTGAATATCAGCAGCTTTGCCCCACAGCAGAATACCGTAGGACATAACGCTGTGAAAATAACTAAAGTAGACTAACCGTGCTGTATCAACGTCAGTGAATTGTCTTACTTTTCTGACGGCGTATGCGGCTGAACTTAGCCTTCCCGCTAGGCTTGATATGTGTAAACCCCATTGTAATTTTGAATCTACTGTTATGCCCAGAAATACAGCAGAGTCGGCAGTTTCCAGCTCCTGATTGGCGAGGATAATATTGGGACCTAGATTTCTAACATTGGGTAAAGCGAACTTAATTATTTTAGTTTTCTTGGCATTAAGAACAAGGTTGTTTGTTGTGAACCAATCCGTGACCATTGATAGCGCGCTGTTTACGTCGTCAAAATCGTGTCTATTCCTATCTACTTTAAAGATAAGAGAGGTATCATCTGCAAATAATACAACGTCACAAAAACCCTTTAAATAATATGGCAGATCATTAATATAAACCAAGAATAAAAACGGACCCAGTATTGAACCTTGAGGTACACCTAGCCGAACCGGTAGCCCGGAAGATTTCGCGCCATTTACGTCTACACATTGGAATCTATTTTGTAAATACGAATCTATCACATCAAGGGCCTCATTTTGAACACCATAATGACGCAGTTTCCGTATTCGCGGACATACAAACACGAATAGAGATCCTCCTCTTTTTTGGAGGTCGGTTAAAAATATATATCGAAGTACAATCGACAATAACAATCGATCTTGAAATTCGACTTCGATTTGAATATGAAAAAAATTTTAGCAATCTTTACAAACTAGCAAAAAAAACATGTTTGATCAAAATTAATAAGTGTATCAAATTGTGGTAATCGGCTTACAATCTCGAAAATAATTATGTTTAAGAAAAACACGGTAGCGTTTGTGACACAAAGCGATACGTCCGTCCTTTGGCAGTGGCCGATTCGTACTGGCGAGATAGAGTTTGCGCGGTCGATAATATAGTTAACTTTGGATTCAATTTACGAAATGAAATTATAGTTTATTGATAAAATAAAAATACGATTCTATTAGAAGGTTACCTTAAAATTAATACGTAGTTTTTGAATTTTCTCTAAAGTGATTCTAAGGTATAGAAAAAAATCTTAGTTGTCGAGACATTTTGTAAAAATTGCGATGTTTTAACATTTTTTTTCTGCTATTTTTTGTATTGAAGTCGAAAATGTGACTCCTTGGTACACCAGTAGACCATATGGTGATGTTATTTATATTTTAATTTAATGTTTAGAATCGTTTGTAGTGTTATGTTCGGCTAAACCAAACGTAACTCGATCGATATTTTTGCGGAAAAGGGCTTTTGAATACGGGTGATTGCCATTAATATAAACATTATTTTGAAAATTCTTGTTCACTATTCACCAGAAAAAGAACTCGTCTCTTATAATAGCCAAAAGGAAGCTTCAAATTCTTCATAGATTTCCCACACGAACCGATCAAAATTGATCAAAATGAGATGATTTCGTGGAAGGAGCCTTAATTCAAAATAATAATTAAAAACACTAACAAAAAAAAAACAAAGTGCATTGCACTCAGTGATGCCAATTTAACATTTTTTCATGTTGTTTAGCAAACTGATGATCTACGACCTTCAAAATGGTATCAAAATGTTGTGACGGGGACGATAACGATAACCTGAATTTGTGACGGAGAAACTTTGCGTAGTTTCAAAGATATTGATCATTTAAATTTTCCCATACAAACACTGTAGTAGGGTTACCAATATTGTAGGTTTTATGTAGTACTAAGTATATTTTAAGGTGTTTTCTTTAATGGACGAAAATTCGCGTATTGATGATACTAATACGAACAACTGTAGATATTTTAATCAATAGAAGACAAAAGTGTAGAAGTGAGGAAGGGAGGGGGGATTTTTTTAATGTTATTGATTATTTACGTGCAGATACCTATCTACTCTTTTTAGTAGATAATTATTGGTGTTTTTATGGTAAGTACATAGGTAGATATTGTGTCAGGATAACAGACTAATGCTCTAAGGTACCTATTTAAATTAAAAAATAATGTAGGTAAATAAAATCACATTTATTTAATGACGAAAATGTCGACGATCAACTCCATTTGCACTTCAATAACACCTTGTACCAAAGTGTTGTTTTTACCGCCGCCCTAAGTGTTTGAAGCGCAAATGAAGCCGATGGTCGTCATTTTAATCATATAAATAGCTGAATAAACTAAAATATTCTTCAATACCTATTTATGGAAAAGAATAAAATTATTACACAAAATAAATCACAGCATCAGTCTTCATTTGGTTTTAGTACGTACTACCATTATTACGCTGTCACAGCCTGTGTACAATCTCAGTGTCAGTGCATCAGTGTTGCCAACAAGACCGTTATAGAATCTGCTAAAATGGTGTTAAAATTATGCCAATTGCTTTATTTATAGAAATGCTAAAAAATCTGCTAACATTTTTCAGTGTCAAATGAAACGTAACATAGTTTTAACTTTTTTATTATTTAACAAAATATACATACTGTTTTAATCGACTATGATCTCAAATACTCTTTCCATTATGTTGGCACCAGGAGCGCCAACAATATAGTAAAGGGATTTAATTTTAGGCCTAATTTCCGACACGATAAATGGGACAGCCGAAATCCCCCGATAGGATTGTGTTGTATTAAGCGATTGTGTACTTTGTTGTGGAGTGTTACCTTTCGCAAAAATTTTCCCCATTTTTAGGGTATTTTCCCAGATTTTTCCCAAAAACATGAATAGTGGAAATAACGACATTTTGAATGGATTTTTTTTTACATAAACACCAAGAATGGGGTGCCTCAATAATGACATTTGACCATTTTCATTCTTTTCAGCTGGCAACCCCGAGAGTCATTGGGGCTTGAATTTTGGGATCAGAACCGACTTTGGCGAATTCTTTTGTTCTACCAAACTTAAAACTTGGCAACACCAAGTACGCCAGTCGGTAGCTTGTATCCTTGATATTTCAGAAAAATTGTGACTTTTAAGAAAAACAAGATGGCGGACAGTGTGGTGGCCATCTTGGAAAAATGATGAAAAATCCCAATTTTAAACACGATAAATGGGACAGCCGGCACCTTCTGACCGGATTGTGTGGTTTGTCCCGGTTGTGTATTTCGTTAAGTCATGTTGCCTGTTGCAAAAAAAAACCCATTTTTAGGGTAGATATTTTCCCAGATTTTGCGTTTTGCGTTTTGAATGCGTTAGTCGAAATCATTTTTCAAAGCTCCCCCTCTCCCCCTCTTCACGACCCGCGAGCTGCGCGCAGCTCGCGCAGCCACGCAAATACTAGTTATAGTTAAAACTACAATTATATAAAGCTCGATTACCACTCACTCACTGACTGATTGACATAATTGTTCTCCCAGATGGTGGATGGGGAGGTGGGTATATTTTGATAGATTCGTAAACAAGTAACTCTCGTGAGTATGGGAAAAGTGCCAAACCCCCCTTTTTCCCCCCGCTTCTCCCCCCTCCCTATTGTATCTCGGAAACTAACAGACCCGTATTTTTTTTTTTTTACGGATTCGTATAGAAAAGGCTCGGGGAAGTAAAAACCATATTTCAAATTTGACCCCCTTGCCCCCCTTCACCCCCCCTTTAGGCGGATATCGGAAATAAAGAGACATTACGTGTGATTTTTTAAGGATTCGTATAGAAGAGGCTTGGGGAAGTAAAAACCATTTTTCAAATTTGACCCCCTTGCCCCCCCTTCACCCCCCTTTCGGATCTCGGTAGTTAAGAGACTTGGAACATTTTTTTTTTCAGATTCATTGAAAGGGGCAATGAGTTAGTCGAAATAATTTTTCAAAGCTCCCCTCCCCCCCCCCTTAACCCCCCTCCCCCCCCCCCTTAACCCCCCCCCTCTTCACCTTTTTTTTCAGTTTTGTTTACGGATTCGTATAGAGGAGGCTCAGGGAAGTTAAAGCGAAGGGGGAGCGGGCGAGCGAAGCGAGCCGGCGACCACCGTAGCGTAGGGATAATGTCATGATAGCTTTCCGGTGGTAGGTAGGTCCTTAGCGTAACGAAGGTTGAGTGGGTGAAGCGTAACTTAGGGGCGACGACAAGCAAACTTTAGGGTAATGTTTTTTTAGTGGTAGTAGAAGGTATTCGGTAGGTGGTAGGTATTTGATAGGTAGGTGGTAGGTAGGTGGTAGGTAGGTGGTAGGTAGGTGGTAGGTAGGTGGTAGGTAGGTGGTAGGTAGGTGGTAGGTAGGTGGTAGGTAGGTGGTAGGTAGGTGGTAGGTAGGTGGTAGGTAGGTGGTAGGTAGGTGGTAGGTAGGTGGTAGGTAGGTGGTAGGTAGGTGGTAGGTAGGTGGTAGGTAGGTGGTAGGTAGATGGTAGGTAGATGGTAGGTAGGTGGTAGGTAGGTGGTAGGTAGGTGGTAGGTAGGTGGTAGGTAGGTGATAGATAGGTAGTAGGTAGGTGTAGGTAGGTGTAGGTAGGTGTAGGTAGGTGTAGGTAGGTGTAGGTAGGTGTAGGTAGGTGTAGGTAGGTGTTGGTAGGTGTAGGTAGGTGTAGGTAGGTGTAGGTAGGTGTAGGTAGGTGTAGGTAGGTAGGTGTAGGTAGGTAGTAGGTAGTAGGTAGGTGTAGGTAGGTAGGTAGCAGGTAGGTGTAGGTAGGTAGTAGGTAGGTGTAGGTAGGTAGTAGGTAGGTGTAGGTAGGTAGTAGGTAGGTTTAGGTAGGTAGTAGGTAGGTGTATATAGGTAGGTATATCAGATTCATTGAAAGAGGCAATGCGTTAGTCGAAATCATTTTTCAAAGCGCCCCCTCTCCCCCTCTTCACGCCCCGCGAGCTGCGCGCAGCTCGCGCAGCCACGCAAATACTAGTAGTTATATAAAACTACAAAGCCACTGACTGACTCACTCATTGACATGTCGTTTCTCGGAATGGGTGAGATGGGTTAAGGGTATGTTTTGCAAAAATGTGTAATCTGACCAATCGAGTAGAGGAAAATTATAGGGAAAGCTCAAATCCAAGATGGTGGGCGAGTCCATTTCCGGTTTCGGTGGGGGAAAGACTTGGATGAATTTCGACTCAGAGGTCCTATACGAAATCTAAAAGCATTAAAAAAAAAAGTAAAAAAAAAAAAAAACAAGATGGCGGCCGCGCTAGGACGTTTTGAAATTGTCGACTTTTTTCACTCGACTTTGACGAATTGTTTTCTTCTACCAAATTCTAGAACCGCCAACAAAGAGTTTGCTAATTTGTTGGTAATTGTAATGGCAATTGGGAAAAATTATGACATTGTAAAAATCCAAGATGGAGGACGCTGCGGCGGCCATTTTGTAAAATGTTGGATTTTTCGATTTTTTTCAAATCCATTTTTCGGGTAGTTGGCAACATCAGACGGGTTCGAGTTGTACCGAGCGGTTGTGTGTTTTGTTGACAAGTGTTGCCTGGTGCAAAAAAATTCCCCATTTTTAGGGTATTTTCCCAGATTTTCCCCGAAAACATGAAAAGTAGCTCACTGACTGACTCACTGACAGAATTGTTCTCCCAGATGGTGGATGGGGAGGTGGGTATATTTTGACAGATTCGTAAACAAGCAACTCTCGTGAGTATGGGAAAAGTGCCAAACCCCCATTTTTCCCCCTCTTCTCACCCCTCCCTATCGTATGTCGGAAACAAAGAGACTTAACGTGTTTTTTTTTAGGGATTCGTATAGAGGAGGCTTGGTAAAGTACAAATCATTTTTCAAAGTGGCCCCCCTTGCCCCCCTTCTTCCCCCCTTTAGGCGGATCTCGGAAATAAAGAGACATTACGTGTGTTTTTTTAGGGATTCATATAGAGGAGGCTCGGAAAAGTAAAAACCATTTTTCAAATTTGACCCCCTTGCCCCCCTTCACCCCCCCCCTTTAGGCGGATCTCGGAAATAAAGAGACATTACGTGTGTTTTTTTTAAGGATTCGTATAGAGGAGGCTTGGGAAAGTAAAAAACGTTTTTTAAATTTGACCCCCTTGCCCCCCTTCACCCCCCCTTTAGGCGGATCTCGAAAGTTAAGAGACTTGGAACGAATTTTGTTTCAGATTCATAAAGAGGGGCATTGCGTTAGTCGAAATAATTGATTTTAGAAACTCCCCCCTCTCCCCCCTTCAACCCCCCCCCAACCCCCCCCCCGCTTCTTCACCTCTTTTTTACTACTAAAAATATTTTTGATTCTTACCTAAAACTATTGAGGGGCGTTGAAATTTGTATACCTACCCTCCCCAACCTCCCCTAAAATTAAAAGGGCTGTAACTTCATAACGGTTAGAGATAGCCATTAGGTGTTTGAACAAATATTATAGTAGGCGTCGAAACTTGTCCGGTGGTGGTACAGCGGTAAAGCGAAGGGGGGAGCGGGCGAGCGAAGCGAGCCGGTGACCCCTGTAGCGTAGGGATAATGTCATGATAGCTTTCCGGTGGTAGGTAGGTCCTGAGTGGAGCGAACCCGCGAGACCGAGTATAGCGAAGGGGGGAGGTGGCGAGCGAAGCGAGCCGGCGACCTCCTTAGCGTAACGAAGGTTGAGTGGGTGAAGCGTAACTCAGGGGCGACGACAAGCAAACTTTAGGGTAATGTTTTTTTTAGTGGTAGTAGGAGGTAGTAGGTAGGTAGTAGGTAGTAGGTAGTAGGTAGTAGGTAGGTGTAGGTAGGTAGTAGGTAGGTGTAGGTAGGTAGTAAGGCGGATCTCGGAAGTTAAGAGACTTGGATAATTTTTTTTTTTACAGAATTATTGAAAGGGGCAATGCGTTAGTCGAAATCATTTTTCAAAGCTCCCCCTCTCCCATTCTTCACGCCCCGCGAGCTGCGCGCAGCTCGCGCAGCCACGCAAATACTAGTTATACTAAAAGCTAAATTACCACTGACTGACTCACTGACAGAATTGTTCTCCCAGATGGTGGATGGGGAGGTGGGTATATTTTGATAGATTCGTAAACAAGTAACTCTCGTGAGTATGGGAAAAGTGCCAAACCTCCCCTTTCCCCCCCCCTTCTCCCCCCTCCCTATCGTATCTCGGAAACAAAGAGACTTTACGTGTTTTTTTTAGGGATTCGTATAGAGGGGGCTCGGTAAAGTAAAAATCATTTTTCAAAGTGGCCCCCCTTGCCCCCCTTCTTCCCCCTTTTAGGCGGATCTCGAAAGTTAAGAGACTTGGAACGAATTTTTTTTCAGATTCATATAATCTGAAAAAAAAATAAATCAAAATAAATCTGAATATTCATCGATCTTCCTACACACAATGCAAATTCCCCTAATTCAAGGAGACCTATTTCGATGTAAACTGGCAACACAGACGAATAACTGTCAATATATTTCGTTCTGAGTGTGTTGAAAATAATTAAGGGAAAATAAATAACAAAACAATAAAATAAACAATAGTAACCTATGGAAAGATATTTCATCTTCTTTTCTTTGTTTTTGGGAACAACTTTTACAATGTTTAATTAAAGACACAAGACGGCATGATTTGACATAAAATAATAAGTCACTTGTGTTGTGACGTCTAATCAGTACGCCGCGTAGCTTAGTACTGACGCGAGGTTGTATTCACTTTTGAATTTGTATTTGCCTTGGTGACAGCAATCTCGTGTTCTACGCGCTCTATCTGGCTGCTATTTGATCTGAGAGTGCAGTGTCAATAGTTGTCATCTATGTCGCAAATTATGAACTAACAGCAAAACTGCAATTATTTGCATAGCTATTCTGCCGTGCTATTCACAAACAATCGAATCGAAACTGAATCGAAAATGTCGTATGTCTATCTCGCTCGCTCTCGTAATGCCAAAAAATAGAGACCTACACACATCACGACATAATTATTCAACTCGGTTTCGATTCGATTATTTGTGAATAGTTATGACAAAAAGTGATCGGGTTTTACCGGATATTAGGACAAATCTGGGGAAACCCGGACGGATGACAACCCTAACCGTACCTACAACCGGACACTGACCTAAAAATTGCTCAAAAATCATTTTAATTTTTATGCTGACTCGAGGTACAGGTTTGTGTATGCAAGACTCATTGTATTCTATCCATTTAATGTTATCAATATTTATTGTTGTTTATTTTGGCGGAAGACCAGGTTAATTACCTGGACTTACTGTATTGCTAATGCAATTATGCTAAACCAGCTAAACGAATTGAAATACAAAAACCGTTTTGCAACTTCCGGAACCCTAGACTTCGCGCCTTTTAAGGGTTCCGTAGCCGAATGGCAAAAAACGGAACCCATATAGATTTATCATGTCTCTCTGTCCGTATGTCACAACCATTTTTTTCGGAAACTATTAAAGCGCAAAACACACAGGGGACGTGTGCGGGTCGGGCGCGGGGCGAGCGCGGGTCTATCCTGTATAACTCCCGACCCGCGCACGCGTTTCATTTGTTGTTGTCATTGATATATTAAAACCCAAGATACACACTCCGCGTCTCAAAACCGTCCGCTTAAAATGAGTTCACAATGAACTCATTTCAAATAGTCTCGCGTCGCTCCCGTCTCTGCACGGTCATACAAAATACTTTTTATATTGCTTTTTATAACTGCATTGTAACAGGAATCTGCGTAAGGTTGAATTTGCCAAAAAAATATGTTTATAGTGACGATAACTCATTGAGATAGGATCCTATGGAGGCGCCGCGATGTTCTATATACACACTTGCTTATACAAATATGAGTGAAATAGGAGACAGAATGTAAAATATAGTTTTGGTTCGTTCTTTCTAATGCAGTAATCGTATTTGATGAAAGAGACAACAATATTTCAGTTGTTTCTCACAATGGCAACATTTGGATATGCGAGTCACAGAATAGTAGGTAGGGTGCCGTTTTCGACATATTGTGATACAAGATGGCGACGAGTTTCGTGGTAGTTGTGCTGTCAAATAGTTGTTTACTTTTTATTAAATTGCGATTTGTGAGAAAATTACGACGAGATTATCTCTTAAACTGCGTGTATATGTTAGGAAACAGCAATTCAATATGCCTGCGTGTTGTATTGTGAAGTGTGGTGCAAGAAGGACTGAAAATCAACCTCAAATTGACTTTGCATAGGTTAGTAGTCGTTTTCATGCAATAGTATCTAGGAGTAAAACATTTTCGATGAAAAAATGCTAAGTGATCATTAATTTATTGCTAAAGTGTTAATAATTGGGTTTATTTCCGTCCCAGAGACCTTTTTGTTATTTCATCATTTGATTCGTTTGTTTACAAACATGGATAGTGTTGTACCGTTGCGTAATAGTTTCTGATACTAGTTCCTTCGCTGCGCTGAAACGATATCTGTTCGAGTGACCGTGCCAGGTCCGGTCAGGGCGCGGGACCGCCCTGAGGATTATCGAAAGAGATAACGCGGCCTTGGCACAAGAGCGAAGAAGGAACATGGGTGGTTTTTAGTCAGTAGAATAGGGTTTGACAAACCCTATTATTGCACTACAATTTTATTGGTGATCCATCTCTTATTTTACACATTATTATATTAACATTAATTTGATCATTCATATCTTTGAACACTTTTTGTTTATCTCAGAACGAAAATATTTCGTGGCGATAGATCTATTTACTATGTGATACAACTTGGTAACGAATACAAATTTTGGCGACAAGAAACAAAGTCCCCTTTTATTTTACTCCGCCAGTCAGTATGTTAATCATAATAGAAACAATCTTCTTACTATTAGAAGATTTGTTCTTCACTAGGATCTTATTAGTTTGCAATATAATTCGTAGTTGAGTTTTAGTTACATTCTAATTTAATGTTGGTTTGTTATATAATACGAGTAAATAACAAAGACTTAACCGCGACAACTGTTTGACCGCAATCTAAACGTATACAGGGTGTAAATTAACCCATAACACAGCCGTCAACCAAGCAAGGGTGGTACTTAGTTTGATGTACAGAAACATCAAACTAAGTACCCCCCTACGCAATTTTTTTGCTGGGAAACGATTTTTTATTGGGGTCAAATATCATATTTTACGGTAAAACTCTGTAGCAACACATTGGGCTAGTGGATGCTATGAATAGTAAACGGGTGATGGAGGTAATTTAAGTAAAGTTATAACCTGAAAAACTAGTATTTACAAAAACAACTGTGAAATATTTGGAACTTTGACCAATATCTCCGTAACTAGGGGGTTCCTAGGTATGGTCTAGAACAAAAAAAATATCGCAGTGGTGGGGAGAACAAGTGTTCAGTAGTTTAGGCGCTATGCTGGAACATACAAACATAATACATACACTGCCAAAATCATTACCCTTCCTTTTGGCTTTTCCGTAGTCGGGTAAAAAGTATTCTTTATTTATTGTATTCAGAAAAACCACTTTGAATAAATTTTATTCTCAGGTATCCGATACCTGAGATTTTTTTTTATTCAAAGTGGTTGTAGGTAAGTAAATTTACTCATATTTTTCTGTTACAACTTTACAACGGACTGTTCATTTTAATTCAACCGTGATATCTAATAATACTCGTAATACTAGTATCGATACTCGTTACAGTAGTACTATGTTTCATGATTGCCACAACCCTAGCATTGGCAGCCATTTTATGCTCCGTAGGTATGCACCTTTTTTCTGTAGGTATTTCCAGTCCATACTTTTTATTAGTCATTGCGATAACTACATGTAGTAGTGCGTGTATTGGTGAGTGTTTGGCGACAGCTTCGACTGTTTGTTTTGTTCGAGACTGTGCATCTAGGGTTTTATTATATCAATGGTTGTTGTCCATATAATTATACAGAATAGACCCGCGCTCGCCCCGCGCCCGACCCGCACACGTCCCCTGTGTGTTTTGCGCTTAAGACTACCTACACAGCTGAAACTTGGTAGGTAGAAGCCATGTATTGTGAACCGCTTTCCGAATTTTAGTAAAAAATAAAAGGTGGTCATACATGAACTGAATTTAAAAATGACTTTTTTCATCAAACTTATTCATGTGGGATCTCTAAATAAGTCTTTAAAAATGACATTGAGGTTTCTAAAACTAGACACTTCTTTGAAAAAATAGACACTTCTGTGGTAAAATGTGTCCCCTCCCCTCTAACTTTTAAACTAAGAGAGTGAAAAATCTAAAAAAATCATATGCTGTAGATCGCAATAAAAACTTTCACCCAAAATGGGTTGAACGATGTATAGTAAACTAGCTGATACCCGCGGCTTCACCCGCGTGGATGTCGTTCAAATTATATACTCAAACCTTCCTCTTGAATCACTCTATCTATTAAAAAAAAACCGCATCAAAATCCGTTGCGTAGTTTTAAAGATTTAAGCATACAGACAAACAGACAGACAAAAATAGCGACTTTGTTTTATACTATGTAAGGAAGGATAGTTCTTGAGATATAGCACATTTAAAAAACCGCAAATATCACTTTCTCATTCATATTCATACAAACACTATGAAAAACAAACTTATCACAAAATATGTTTTTCTGTTGCCACTTTAACAAGAAATAATACAAATTAAAGGGCGCTTCCCTACTATGATGGTACGGAACCCTTCATGTGTAGGTCCGAGTTACACTTGACCAGTTTTTCACGTAGAATTCACAACAAGGCAAAATCATTACAATCCCTACTTTTTACAAGGCTGCAGCAAAGCCAAATGAAAGGTTCATGATTTTAACAGTCTAAACAAACCATTTTATTTTAATTGTAATAGGGGGATTGGACAGGGTCAAAATAATATGATTCTGTTTAGTCCGTAAGTTAGATTATCGAAAAATATTGAATACGTGTTTTTTGTTTTATCAAATCAATAAAAAATGACGAAGATAAAACGTGTCAAAGATCTTGGAGTGGGGCTTGAAACGTCACTTGTGTCGTCAAAATGTACTATCATATGACGTCACACGAGTTTTCGAAGCACTGTATCGTCTTCATTTTAAGTTTACGTGAAAAAAGAAAAAATACGTGTCCAATAATTTTTGGAAATCTATCTGACGGACTAATTAGTTTTTTTTTGTCCGATCCCCTATTGTATGCCCTCTTGAATGTCTAATACGGATATAGAATAATATCTATTAGTGGGAGAGCCGGCTGCAAAAATACCTACCTCATCAGGTACCCCAATAGGCTATCTTTTGATCGTTAACCGACACTTAAACACGTAAAAAAAATCAGGTCTGCCAGTGCCGATCCTGCCGGGTCATGGAAATAATTCATATTTATTGTCGTATTTTTTTTGAGAAAATTACGTCACAAGGAACCCGAATTAAAGTGCTGGCAACAGTTTACCATTGATTAATTACGTAAAAAAAAGTAGGTCTGCCATTGCGCACTCTGCCGGAAGTACTTGGCAGACCTCAAAAATATGGCCCCTCCAGCACCATGAACCTACCTCATCGAGTACCCTGATGGAACCTACGCCAAATAATAGCCAAGATACCCTCGACAGAGGATCAAAAGGTCTGCCAGGTCTAATCTTGCCGGAACTTAGTGTTCAAAGCATTTGAAGTTGGTATGGTAGATAGGCAGCATTATTTCATACGAAGAATAGACCCCGTCCCTTCCCTTGTAACACTTTCTCCTATATATCAAATGAAAGAGCGTAAAAAGTACATTATTTTATTGTATGACAGTAAATGTGTGAATAATGGAGGAAAAAAGTTATTCACCGTTAAAGAAAGAAAATATATTTTAATTTTTTTTTTCATCGAACATACTTGAGTGGGGTGTCTATTGATAGGTATTTTAAAATGAAACAGGTTTCTAAAACCATTTTTTCTCAAAGTCAGTCGTTTGAAAGATAGACACTTCCAAAGTGCTAAAAGGTGTGCCCACTTTTAAACTAAGAGAGTGAAAAATCTAATAAAAATATATGCTCTAGATCTCAATGAAAACTTACAACCAAAATTAGTTGTAACGAGATATAGTTAGCAGTTTTGAGATAAAGCACATTCAAAAAACCGCAAATATAACTTTGTCATTCATACAAACACTATGAAAAACAAACTTATCACAAATTTCTGTTACCACTTTAACAAATAATACAAATTAAAGGGGATGAGCCTACGTCGAAGGTACGGAACATTTTTTTTAATAACCCAAATTTTAGTCAGACTTGTACTGACTAAAAACCACCCATGTTCCTTCTTAGCCCTTTATGTCGAGGCCGCTCTATCTCTTTCGAACAATCCGCAGCCCCGATGGGCGTCGGCCCTTGCGAGCCCCTTCCATATCGCTGACATCTCTTTGATTCACGCGTGGAACACGAACTTGACGTCGATACACCTGTCGTCGTCATAAGACGGACGGGCGGCGAGCTAGCCCATTACTCACCGTCCTCAGGTCCACGTCTATGGTGGCCGGAAGCCATCACGTGGCCCCCGACGCCCGGAGCGTCTCCCGCGGCGGCTGCGACGAGAGGTTCTCTCCCTCTCACGTTCCACCACCTCCTTCGCTAGTATCATTGCTTCGCAGAAGTAGGTGACGGCGTCCCATTGCCTCTTTGTTTTTTATTTTTATTATTATAAATGGGCTTGCTCTTGACTTTGTAGCTTGACAACTAGCTTATCGTCACCAATTAGCCTCCTGGCTCTGCGCTCTACAGAGTCAAGTGTGGCAAGTTGGTATTTGGCTGAGCCATCCCAAAGGTGACAGCAATACTCCATGCCGGACAGGCCTTGAGCTTTATATAATACTGAAAGCTGTCCAGGCTTGAAGTAACGCGCTTAACCTTGTTTAGGATGCCCAGCTTTATTGCCGCAGTTTGGGCTTTCGACTCGATGTAGGCGCCGAAGTTCAGATTCGCGCTAAATGTATAACTCTCCATGACCGTGCTGTCATCTGCGTATCCAACAATACCAGGAACAAGGAGGTCATTGATGTGCAGCAGGAAAAGTGTCACGGAGAGAACAGACCCCTGAGGAACTCCGGCATCGATAGCCATAAGGTCAGAGGAGCAGCCATCAATGACCACTCGGATCGACCGTTCACTCAGGAAGTCAGATATCCAGCAGCAAAAGTCAGCGGGAATGCCGTATGCCGGAAGTTTGCTCAACAAACTTGCGTGCCAAACCCTGTCGAAAGCCTTCGAGATGTCCAGCGACACGGCAAGGGCCTCGTCGTGTTTCTCGATAGCCTCGCCCCAGCAGTGCGTAGCTAACACCAGAAGATCCCCAGTTGACCGTCCCCGGCGAAAACCATACTGACGGTCGCTGAGTAGGTCGTTCGCTTCAAGGTGCGCCAGCAGCTTACCGTTGAGTACCCTTTCCATTACTTTACAAAGTATGGAGGTGATGGCGATTGGTCGATAATTACAGGGGTCGGCATGACTACCCTTCTTGGGTACTGGTTGTACATTAGCAACCTTCCAGGAGTTCGGCACCGTTCTGGTTTTGAGAGAGAGGCGGCACAAGCGTGTAAACACAGGAGACAATTCAGGCGCACAGTTCCTTAAGACCCTTGCTGGTATGCCGTCCGGACCGCTAGCCTTATTCACGTCCAGGCTCTGAAGTACTATACGAACCTCTTTCAAGTGAATTGTGATCTCCGGCATCGAATAATCACAGCGAGGAATGCAAATTTTGCCTTCTCGGTAGCGGAGTGAGCAAGCGATCCATCCGGTTTTTGCAGGGGGGTAGTGAGAACCGGCAGAAATTAGATTCGACCGATTTGGATAGGGACCAAAACTGTTTACTGCCAGAAGGGTAGGACGCCAGTTTGGCCCCTACTATGTGACTGACGTGGTCGAAACGCGCCTTTCGGATCACCCGCTTACAGGACTTTGCGGCAGAATTGAAAGCTCTTTTCTTCGCGCGAACCCGACGCGCTCGAACTTTACGGTCACGAGCTTGCACCCAGGCTTGGTATGCAGACTGTTTTCGGGCCTCAGCACGAGCACAGTCCGCATTAAACCATGGACGGGCCTTGTGACCGAGCGGTATGTCGAATGGAATATAGAATTCCATTCCCTGCCGTATCACGGCCGCAACCGCCTCAGCTGAGCAAGTGGGGTCGCGCGCAGAAAAGCAAATTGACTGCCAAGGGAAGCCTATCTACCATACCAACTTCAAATGCTTTGAACACTAAGTTCCGGCAAGATTAGACCTGGCAGACCTTTTGATCCTCTATCGAGGGCATCTTGACTATTATTTGGCGTAGGTTCCATCAGGGTACTCGATGAGGTAGGTTCATGGTGCTGGAGGGGCCATATTTTTGAGGTCTGCCAAGTACTTCCGGCAGAGTGCGCAATGGCAGACCTACTTTTTTTTACGTAATTAATCAATGGTTAACTGTTGCCAGCACTTTAATTCGGGTACCTTGTGACGTAATTTTCTCAAAAAAAAATACGACAATAAATATGAATTATTTCCATGACCCGGCAGGATCGGCACTGGCAGACCTGATTTTTTTTACGTGTTTAAGTGTCGGTTAACGATCTAAAGATAGCCTATTGGGGTACCTGATGAGGTAGGTATTTTTGCAGCCGGCTCTCCCACTATATTGTCTATTATGTTCCACTGTAGCGTCTCATCTGATGACCTTATATTGAGAACATCACGATTCACGCCTGTTATCCCCGAAGCGTTAGGCAGTGGTGTACCTGATAGTACACCCACATTTCCCCAGTTATGTTTAAGTCCCATGCAATAGAGGGCAAAAACAATAATATAATATAATATACATACATATAATTATGTGGGGTGGGGATCAAATAGCAACATTCAATAACTGCTGCAAGCTGCTTTATATGAGTAACGGGCTAGCTCGCCGTCCGGCCGTCGTCATGACGGCAACAGACCGTGTCGGCGGCGCGTACGTGTTCCACGCGCGCCTCAAAGAGATGTCAGCAAGGAGGGGCCCGCAAGGGCCGACGCCCATCGGGGCTGTGGTTTGTCGAAAGGTTAACGCGGCTCCGACACAAGGGCGAAGAAGGAACATGGGTTTGGTTTTTAGTCAGTAGAAGTCTGACACTCCCCTTCGCTCTGCCCAAGAGCGGGGGGGGGGTTATTCGATGATTTCCACCCACAAAAAAAAAAAAAAAAGTATAAAATCATCAAATGACTTCTCCCGCTCTGGGCGGAGCGGAAGAGTGTCCGACTTCTACTGACTAAAAACCACCGATGTTCCTTCTTAGCCCTTTGTGTCCGGGGCCGCGGTATCTCTTTCGAACAGCCCGCAGTGGTATACAAATAGTTATTAATCAGGGTCGGAAGGATTGATATCATGTTCAAATCAAAAAACCGACAAACATGGTTTTAGATTTGTGAATAGAATTTAGAGAACGTCTTCAATAACATCGCGGGCATCAACTAGTTTTAAATAAATAATTAAGCGAATTTTCTTTGTTTCAGATATTTCAAGCCCATGGTGACTGTGATCCAGTAGTCCCATTTAAATGGGGACAAATGACAGCGTCATTCCTCAAAACATTCATGAAAAATGTTGAGTTTACAACATACCAAGGATTGACCCATAGTTCTTCAGAGGCGGAACTTAAAGATATGAGAGCATTCATAGAAAAGACATTGGCTTGAAAGAACCAAAGAAAACCCTTGTAAAAGTACAGAAATTATTTTTCTCGTTAATAGAGTTACACTATTGTTAGTAAATTAATATTCTGGCTATCATGCGACCTCCCTATTCCAATTTGAATTTGCTGCGAAGCATGCTTTAGTATAAGATAAAAGTAAAAGGTTGGTACATTAGGTTTCTGGCTAGCTCCAGGGGAATCTTCAGTTTGTTTACATGTAGGTATGTATGACGGTTGGTACAATAGTCTTGTAAGGTTATAGCAGAATAACCAAATAAAGTTTTTAGTCATGGGTTGTTATTATGTGGTGAATAAAATGTCCATAACTATTAAAATATTTAAAGTTTTGCTTTTCCAGTAAGTTGAGCAGTTAATTCATTGAAGCCTTTTTGATGACCTTGTATTGGGCACTATCATGAAAGGAAAAGCGATTGGGTTCAACTTTTCACGTCTGTCTGCATACATCAATAATAATATTATGTAACTCACCATCCATGTGCACGTTTTAACTCTGTAGGTACTTAGGCATTTGTTTATAAAATATTCTATGTAGGTACCGTGAGGAAATTAATTGTCAAGTTTATTGACACCCGATCTATATTAATTTGCCGTGTGGCAGCCTTAAATCATAAGTATCAAAGAATGACAGTATTGTGATTTGATTAAGTATGGACTTTCATGTTGATAATTAGATAGTCAACTTGCTTAACAACAATTAATTTCTTTGACTGCTGTACCATAATATTATAATTATAACTTCATGTAAATATTTTGTTCAGAAATAACAGTTTTACGATTAACTCCCAGGAATTAAAATACATTAAAATGAATACTGATTTTATTTCGGTTTCATAACCATGCGGGTTTCTTCCCTGGGCTACTTACTATGCTATGCAGTGATCTTACCCCAGGAACTTAGGGTGTAAAAACACCTGTCAGCATCGATTCGCATTTTATCTATTGAAAATCGCGATTTTGTATGAATCAATTCTTTATTCGTGTGGATTGAGCTTTCGCGTGTTTGTATTAAAATAAAATAATTTTTCCAATCGGTTAGCAAGTGACGGAGTAATGCCCGAACAAACATAAAAAAAAAAAACATCCGATTAAAGGGATCGGACAAAAAAAAACGACTGCGGCGAAGCCCAAAAGGAGGGTTATGTGTTTGACGTGTATGTATGTATGTAAGTATGTATGTATGTCCGTTTCTTTGTTCCCTCATAACTCATAAACGGATGAACCGATTTGAATGAAATATACGTCGTTAGATTTGTTTTGATGGCGCAAGTGTTATAGGCTACATTAAAATTAAAAAACAAAGAAAAATTGCGGATTTTGGGGGCCAAATCGCGGAGTTCAAAAAAATTTTTCTTTCCAATACCATCGAGTAGGGTATCAAAATAAAGGGTTTTAGAAGGAGATTACAAAAATATATAACACTTATATGTTTAAATGAAATTCAAAGTGACAAATCCTATAAACAAGCACAAAAGTAAGAATTTTACTCGACCAACGGAAGAACAAACACAACTAAAAAGTTGGAAATAAAAAAAGTAGTTAAAAAACTAAAAAACCCGACTGAAAAAACTGAAAAGCAAAAAACAAGCACATTTTAAATTAAACAAAACTTGAAAGCAGGCGGGGTTCATTTGAATATTAATTAAATTATGAAAAGAAAAAATGAAAATAGAATGGACCCCGCCTGCTTCCAAGTTTTGTTTAATTTAAAATGTGCTTGTTTTTTGCTTTTCAGTTTTTTCAGTCGGGTTTTTTAGTTTTTTAACTACTTTTTTTTCACGTAAACAAAAAATGAAGACGATACAGTATTTCGAAAACTCGTGTGACGTCATATGGTAGTACATTTTGTACCTCAAGTGACGTTTCAAGCCCCACTCCATGAACTTTGACGCGTTATAGCTTCGTCAATTTTTATTGATTTGATAAAACTAAAAACACGTATCCAATATTTTTCGATAATTTAACTGACGGATTAAACAGAATCATATTTTTTTGAGTCAGTAAGATCCCCTATTGAGAACCTCCTTCTTTTTTTAAGTTTAGCACTATAAAGTCTTTGGTAGCACTCTATACTCCATCCGTACTATCCATACTAATATATAAGTAAATGCGAAAGTAACTCTGTCTGTCTGTCTGTTACTCAATCACGCCTAAACTACTGAACCAATGGGACGGGCAACTGGTGGAACTAATGGCGCTAGCACCGCATGAACCTAAGCTCTTCATTGGTTGAATATCTGTCAATGTCATTTTATATTTCAAAATAGCTTGATTTCATTGGTCGGATTGGGACAAGCTATGGACACGCCATCTACAATCAGCTTTCACTTGCCAACCCCATTTGCATGAAATTTGGTATGGAGATATTTTGATACCCTAGAAAAAAAACTTTATTCAAGGGGTTGAAAGGGGGGTACGAAAATATTACTTTTGGTCGCGATAACCGGCATCGGTAGCGATAACCGACTTCCGCGCGGTTGAAACCGCGGGCATCAGCTAGTTTACTATAAGATTAGAATTTTAAGTTAACCGTTTTTACAGTCCGTTCAACCGATTTTGACTTCTATACCGTAGGCAAAAAGAATGTTACAATACCGACCGTTTACTGCAGCTGCATTTTGTCTTGCTGTCAACGTAATAGAGTTCACAATCGGTTGAACGGACTAAAAACGGTTAACTTAAAATTCTAATCTCATAGTAAATGAGTATACCATGTTCTAAGATGCTTTTAAAAACTCAGCGTATGAGAGGGGATGCTTACGCACCCTGTTGTTAATGCATCGTGCTAAGGGTTTCGTCACAATGTACCATCGGTGGCCAAATTAATAGGGACAGTAATAAGATTTTTGAATTTTCGAGTTTAAGTTGATTTGTGTAATAAATAATTGTTTGTAGGTCTCTTAAATATTTTTTATTAGTATCTGTGTTCTATTGGGATCACAAAAAATCCAAAATGTATTTGTATACAAAACTGTTCATTATTAATCAGGTAAAAAAAAAAAAAATTGGTGAAGCTCTTATTTCAGCAAAGGGTGGTATCACCCTTTGCTGAAATAAGAGCTTCTATGTGTCGGGGCATGCTCTAAATAGAATGTTTTGCATTTTCCTTTAGTATGGCATTATGATGCCATTCTCTGGTGAGGGTTTCTATAAGTTGCCTTTCCGTGGTAGACACTTCTATGGCAATGGCCCCTTTGGTGAGTTCCCACATGTTCTCAATGGGATTCATGTCAGTTGAATTCTCTGGCCAAGGCAAAACAGTGTCATTCTTACAGCCAAAAATGCAGTAACGCTTCTGGCTTTGTGGCAGCGTGCTTAGTCATGCATAAAAATGTATTCGACATCATCGGGAAACCATTCATTGACCTGCGGCAATACCTGGGTTTCTAATACTCGCTTGTATTGGTCTTGTTTCATCGTTCCTCTTACGGTGTATAGGCGCCCCATGCCTTGGGCTCAGATGACAGACCAAACCGTAACACTAACCGGATGTTTAACCCTCTCTACGATGCAATCGGCGTGGAATCGTTGACCAGGGCGTCGTCTTACAAAAGAACTTTTGTCGACCAAAATTTGAAAAGTTGATTCGTCAGAAAGGCACACCTGTAAATTAACAGAATGAATAGAAGAAAATAGTAGAAAAGTTATTGACTAATTGCATTATTCAAAAAAGTTATTTTTCCTCGACTCCAACCTGCGACAGTCTTCGATGTTGTCTGGCCCATTGGAGTCATTTCTTATTCATACTGTCGGTTAGGCGTGGTTTTTTTTGAAGGCCGCCGTCTCATCAAGTTCTATTCGACCAACCGCCTACGCATTGTTCTTTCCGAAATCCATACACCCTCGTCGTTCATCATCGTGGTCAAATGAGCAAAACTCTTTTTATGAGTTTCGAGGCAGATGCTCCTAACTCTTCGATCGGTACGAAGTGTGGTGATCCTTTTTCTGCCACATTTGCCAACCAGAATTGCCTCAAGAGGCTTTTTGTTGTCAATTTTAATTTTTATTCGATTTACGACAGATTATGAAACCTCAGCCATAGCAGCTATGACTCTCTGGGAATGAGTGGAGTGCAGTAACAATGTTAGTATCTCTCTACATTTTCTTGGAGAGGTGTCCAAAGCCTTGTCTATCCTAAAAAAAAGAAAATTTGAGGATATTGCGTCTAACCTATTAATAAAATGTAATTCATAGACAAAACATAGCAAAACTATTTTACTACGGGGCATTACTTACCTTTTGATTATTTAAGACAAAAAAAGTCGGTTAAATCAAGTGAAAAAACAGTTTGTTGAAAATTCAAAAATAAATACTGCGAACCGCGCTTTTTGACAGACAATGACCGAATTAGAAGAAACGTCCCAAAATTGACAAATGACGCACGTATTCACTGTGTTGCCACTTGGCAAAAACATTAATAGTAGCAGTAGCTATATCAGATAAAATAACCCTTTAAATTCAACATATTTTTTCAAATATACATAATAAACTATAAACTACATAAAATCAAGCACTGTCCCTAATAATTTGGCCACCTACTGTATTTGCACGGAATGGCATTTTTTTCTTCTAAGTATCCCTTTCCGTCACGGAGAACCGTCCATATTTGCTACAGAAATTACTGAGCTAGATGCGGCTCGGCGCGACCCTAAATGCGAATCGATGCTGACAAATGTGATTTCACCCTAAAAATATTTTGCGACCACGGATTGCGACAGTAAATAATTATAGCCTAAGACAGAATCCCATTTTAAGCTGAAAGCACGCGATAGTAGGTTGTAGCGAACGCCTCTCGCTATATGAGTACCATTTAGACTTTCTATTACGGTTAATAGGGCATGATTTAAATATTTATGTGTATATTGTAGGAATAGAAAAGATAACAATATTTGTGCTAAAAAAAAGAAGCCTCAGTATTGTCCAGGACTATGTAATACCTAACTTCATTATTAGGATAGTTTCGTGCCCAGTCTTCTCCATGCATGAGATCTACGATTTTGGAATGGACTATAGTCTGCTGCCCAGACTATAGTCCATTCACAGTTATTCTAACCTGTAAATCCATCGATATACAGGATCGAACCTACATACCTACCTAATAGGACCCCTTCCTGGGTTCGATTCCCAGTCAGTGTTAGTGCGGGTGAGGCAGAGAGGATTGAGCTCACCAACGCTCTTCAACCTGTATATCGATGGACTTGTTGTCGAGCTCAGCAGTCGCCATATTTAATGCCATGTTGTTTTAAGAATATCAGCTACGCTGATGTGGTGCTGTTGGGCGCGTCGATAGCGAGAGCTTATAAGCATTTGTGAAACGTACGCTCACACACGTGGTCTAAAATATAAATGTGAAAAAGAGCAGTGTCCGGCGGAGGTCCCACCAGAAAGGCTATGTGGATTGTGGGGTACCCTTGGAGCGGGTACATGCTATTAAGTACGTAGGTACCTACCTTTCTGGGCCTTATTGTAACGTATGACCTGAAGGACGACGCGGATATTAAGCGGGAAAGGAGGGCGTTGTCGGTGAGGGTGAATATGATTGCCCGCAGCTTTTCTTGTAGCTCCAAGTATGTAAAGATCGCCTTGTTTCGAGCCTACTGCACATCTTTTTACACGAGTAATCTGTGGGTGTCATATTTACAGAAGAAAAATGCTACAGCGCTATCCGCGGTCAATATCCTATGGGTGTTTTTCCACCAGAGATGTGCTATGCTACGTTGCTATGGATGCGTTTCTTATCCACCAATCATATTCATTGGTGCACATAGCTTAGCACTGGTGGAAACTGGACTGTTTTTTATACCAGTATGCGTAACAGGGCGACCCCGAATGCAGAATGAATGCTTCATGATTCTTGTAGCGCGTGGCCATGGTAGAGGAATAAGCTATGGAAAAAACAAGGAGCGAATCCTCAATCATTCACTTACATACAGGGGGTCTAAAATGGTCACTTTAGCAGATCACAATATGAATTTATCGCAATTCATAAGTATTAATTTATTAGTATCTATTTTCCTAAACGGTCACAGACGCAGTTACTATTATGAAAGGTCCATTAACAATGTGAGTTTTACGATTTTTACGCGATTCATACATTATGATCTGCTAAAGTGGCAATTTTAGATTTTAGACTCTTTTTTTTTTGTGTGGGTGAAAAATCATCAAATGACCCAACCCCCCCCCCCCCCCCCCTTGGGCAGAGCGAAGGGGAGTGTCAGACTTCTACTGACTAAAAACCGAACCCATGTTCCTTCTTTGCCCTTGCGCCGAGGCCACGTCATCTAGTACAAAAATCCGCGGCCCCGACGGGAGATTTTAGACCCTCAGCCCTCAGGTCACTATGGGAATTTGACATTCACACAGGCACGCATCCAAGGCGCGCGGCAGGCTGAATCTCACCAGGGCGAGGGGGGGGGGGGGAATGTAATAATTGCCACGGCAAATATCACATTTTTTCCCACAAGAAACAATGTAAATATGCAAAAACCTAAATCGAACATATAGCATATACTTTGTTATTTAACATAATCAATTTAGAATTCAATAAAGTGTTTACCTCCAAAACATTGTCTGTTTCTGATCGCGTTTTATTTAGTGACTGGGCAACACCGGGTATTTTTAAAAGTAGGCGTAACTATCTAATGAAAAATTATATAACCATAATGAAAACTTTAAAGAATACGTTAAAAATAACTCAAAAATATTTAGAAGAGCCTGCTCCTCAGCTAAAACCATTTATTTTAAAAATAAAATCAAAGTATCTGATAATAAAATAAAAACAACCTGGAATATTATAAACTCCGAAATGGGAAGGAACACAGCACGAAGCCGTGACTTTCATCTAAAAATAAATGATCTAGATATTGAGGCAGACATGGAGGTTGCAGCAGAGTTTGATAATTTCTTTACTAATATCCCTATTGTAACAACTAAAACTCTGCCATCATCCTCCACTTCTGCTTACTCAATTTTGCAGGAATGTGTACCAGAATGTGTTGAATCTTTTTTTATAGTTGTTACCCCAAAGGACATTATTGAATCTTTTAAAGATCTAGATGTCAAAAGAACCGCCGATCTTTGGGGATTATCAGTACATACCATGTCAACAATCATAGATATTATTTCACCTTTCCTGGCAATTATTTTTAACTCTTGTGTTGATTCCGGTGTATTTCCTGATTTGATGAAAATTAGCAAAGTGATTCCGCTGTTCAAATCTGGTAGCACAACCGACCCCACAAACTTTCGACCTATTTCCATATTACCTACTTTGAGCAAAATTTTTGAAAAAAAGGTAGCACTCCGGGAGTGCCGGCAGAAGTGAAAACTTCAATTTAACTTTCAAACTCGCGTCAGGGTCAGATTTTTCGATCAGCATCACGTGACCCTGACGCGAGTTTGAAAGTTTTTACCCATACAAAAAAAAGTGCTCAGCGCCGCTAAAGAAGTTTTCACTTCAAAATTAATTCTGAAGCAAATGTTAAAACATTTCAATAAAAATAATTTACTTCACTTGAAACAGTTTGGCTTCACAAAGGGACGGTCAACTACAGACGCGGGCGTGGAATTACTTAAGAGCATATTCGAGGCCTGGGAGGAATCGCAGGATGCTCTTAGTGTCTTCTGCGACTTGTCCAAGGCCTTCGATTGCGTGCAGCATGAAACGCTTATACGGAAACTATACCATTATGGTGTGAGGGACAAGGCTCTAGACCTTCTGACTTCTTATTTAAATAACAGAACTCAGAGGGTTGATGTTAATGGCAAGAGATCTTCAGGGTCTGCGGTCACTATGGGCGTCCCACAGGGCTCAATTCTAGGTCCATTCTTATTTTTAATATATATCAATGACTTGCCATATCACGTAAGGGATAATCACAAGATTGTATTGTTCGCGGATGACACATCTCTCATTTTTAAAATTAAACGTCAATTAGTAAACTTTGGCGAAGTGAACAATGCACTATCTGAGATTGTTCATTGGTTCAATGTAAATAATCTACTCCTGAATGGAAAAAAGACCAAGTTGATTAAATTCTCAACTCCTAATGTGAGGCAGTTATCTACAAATGTTCAACCTAATGGAATAGAGTTGGATCCTGTTGAGTCAACAGTTTTTCTTGGTATAACTATTGATTCAAAATTACAGTGGGGCCCACATATTGCAACATTGTCAAAAAAACTTAGTTCGGCCGCCTACGCTGTCAAGAAAATTAGACAGGTTACTGATGTTGATACGACCAGAATTGTTTATTTCAGTTATTTTCATAGCGTCATGTCGTATGGGATTCTTCTCTGGGGTGCCTGTGCGGACATCGACGCTATCTTTGTTCTACAAAAAAGGGCTGTTAGGGCCATTTACAATCTAGGTCCTAGGGATTCCCTCCGAGAGAAATTCAAAGAGATGAATATTCTGACCGTAGCCTCTCAATACATTTTTGAAAATTTACTGTATTTTCATAAAAATATATCAAATTTTAAGAAAATGTCCGATATTCATAGCTTGAATACTAGGAATAAGCACAACCTCACTGTACATCGCACTCGCCTCCACAGAATAGGCAACTCATTCATGGGTCAATGTATACGCTTTTACAATAAACTTCCCATTGACATTAGAAATTTATCAATCAATCGATTTAAAATTTGCATTAAAACTAAACTATGTAAAAAAGGGTACTATAAAATAATTGATTATTTAGATGACAAAAAGGCTTGGGATTGAATTGCTCGCTCTGCTAAGGTTTGTGTAATTACAATATTGACATAAAAATCTGATAATTATATCGTATTGTATATTTTTCCTTTTTTAATTAATTCTTTTACAATTTTTGACATGTAAATTTGACATTATAATTATTATCCTATTTTGTATGCTCAAATTATTATTGAATTCATTGTAAAACATGAAACATATTGTACACACGGCTACACATCAAGCTATACAAAACCAGTATAATCTGATCGTTCATTGTGCGAAAAGATCTAATAAAGTGAGGCCAAGATTAACTAATAATAATAATCTTTATTATGAACATCTTACAAGGTTTCTTTGAGGTGAGACCCTGACCTCGAAACTAGTAAAATACTGTATCATGAAGGTCAGTTCCTTCCCTTCACAAACGTGTTTTTAAATACGAGTACAGTAGGTCCATAATTTTAACGTAGGCTAACTTCTATCTTAGACTAGCAAACAAAAAAAAAAATATATTACTAGATTTCAGTATAGCTAAAATCAGAAAATAAAGGTAAAAAATAAAAGAAAAAGGAATGTGCGTGTGTGTAGTTGTGTGTGTTTGTGTAGTTGTGTGTGTGTGTAGTTGAGTGTGTGTGTAGTTGTGCGTGTGTGTGTATCTATGTATATGGGTGATCTGAGCGTGATTGATTGTGAATTTCATACCGTTACAATAAAAAGAGATTCTATTTTTTCATAGTCCATGTCATTCAACCATGCATTATTTTTGCTTTTGACTTGATTATTACTGAATGATCTGATGTGTTGAATGGACTGTGTTATTTTATTGTATAACCGTGGAGCTTGGACGTTGTAAAATCTGCTAGCAAATTTTGTGTTGGCTCTAGGTACTGGACAATGCACTTTTCTTTTATTCAACTTGGGTAATATCGGAATGACCTGTTTGTGGTATCTACGTAAGACTTCATAAACATAAAGTTTACGAACGCTCATGACATTTATTTGTTCTTAAAGATCTTTGGTGGGATAGCGGTAGGGAAATTTAAATGCGACTTTTAGCAATGATCTCTGTGCGCGCTCAAGAACAATCATAATTGTTTTACAAGCCCCACCCCAAGCACTGATGCAGTAGTTAATAATACTTTGACCAAGAGCAAGATATGTTTGTACCAGGAGATCTCTGCCAGCCACATCACGCAGGTTTTTAAACGCGAGTATAAGTTTCCTTGTCTTGGCCGCTACCGAATTTATGTGTGCACCCCAGTTCAGTTTGTCATCTATTATGACACCTAAATACTTAATGGCTTTTGATTTAGCTAAAATGCGACACGTGCAACTTGTATCGTTATCTAGATAAGGATTCCTGTTGCATGGGTATGTGTGACTCTTAATTGTATCCTTTGGGGCTCCTGATTTCGTAATACTAAAACAAAGATATTTTGTTTTCTCAGCATTTAGGTTTAACAGGCTGTTTTCTAACCACCGCGTTACGATACGTAACCCTCTTTCAACAGTAGTCCTTATTGAGTGCCATGAAGTATCGTGAAACAGAATAACTGTATCATCTGCGAACATAACTAATTCAGCTTTATCAATTTTGATGTTGCAAAGCTCATTAATATAGAGTAAAAATAGGCTTGCGCGAGTTTGAAAGTTAATATTGAAGTTTTCACTTCTGCCGGCACTCCCGGAGTGCTACCTTTTTTTTTTTTTTTTTTTTTGGTGTGTGGAAAACCATCGAATGACCCCCCCCGCTCTTGGGCAGAGCGAAGGGGAGTGTCAGACTTCTACTGACTAAAAACCGAACCCATGTTCCTTCTTTGCCCTTGCGTCGAGGCCACGTCATCTAGTACAAAAATCCGCGGCCCCGACGGGGAACATAGCCTTCTTACCTTCGATCAATACGGGAATCTAGTACATTATTGATCGAAGCTTCTTACATTTCGGTGCTACGGTGTTACTCTAACGGCCGAATACTGGAACGACACTCAAATATTTAAGGGCTGCTTAAACGTTTGAGCAGCTCCTAAACTTTAAACGGCCGAATACTGGAACGACACTCAAAAATATTTAAGGGCTGCTTAAACGTTTGAGCAGCTCCTAAACTTTAATTTCGTATACACAAACGTCTTTTTTGAGTATCTGTTAAATATAAGTGCTTCTTAAATTAAATGGTGCTCAAACACCACTCAGTTTAAAAATCGTATACAGGAACGCTACTCAACGTTATTTATCTGTCAAATCAACTGTCAAACTGATTTGAGCAGCCCCTATATCTGAGAGTGGTCGTGAGGTCCCTCAAATCAACTTAAACCTATTAAAACTAAATAAAAAAAGTGATAAAAATGTCTTTATCGTCCTTGTCTTCACTTTCGGATCACGAAAGGCCAACTGTGAGCCGCAGAAATGAAGAAATGTTGAACAAACGTTTTTGAAAAGTACAACGAGAGGGAGTTTGTTTCACGGTTCCGCATCTCGAAAGAAACTGTTTTATATTTGGACTCTGTATTTATTTATTTAAATAAGTAAATATAGAAATATTATGATAAAATAGAAGAAAAATCAAGTCTGCATAAGAAAAATCAAGTCTACATTTGCCTCGGCTATGTTTTTTTTAGACCTCTGTTTGAGGTTTTCATAGAGGTGGCGGAGTTGCTGCCATGTCCTGATGCCGCTCACAGCAACAGCATTATACTGTTGGCACACTGTATCCCAAGCAGCTCGCTTCTTCAAAATTATATTGGCGTTTGTCTCTTTATTTTCTATGATTTCTGAAATATTTAACATATTATTTACAACATGAAACAGTTAGAAATTACACTTAGGATCTGTGAAATGATGAATGTAACACATTCATCATCATGTGCTTTATCTGGCAGTATTTGTATCTGTAGGAATCTAAAAGTAATTGTACTGTGGCGTAGCTACGTGTTTCAGATGGTAAGTGGTCACAAGTTTCAATGGATAAGTAAGTGCTTGATACAGGCAACAGTTGCCCTCAGCTCCTGACTATGTACGAGAATGTTAAAGGCATGGATACTAACAAAATATTACATGCACCAGGCTCTTGCGGCTAAACGAGTGTAAAGTACAGTATTTCAATGTTTATACTTACTTTTTTTTAGTTCCAAGAGCATATCTTTCTCACAGGTGTATAATTGCATCCACGTTTCTTCATCTTCTCCATCGTGAATCAAATAATAAGTAATAACTTTACTTATCATAATTGGTAAAATCGCGCGTAAAATGTCAAGTGTGACGTTCCAATCTCGACAATTAAGTCAAGAAATTTTCTTTTCTTAGGACTCCTTCTTTCGATATCCATCCGTTTTTTAGGTATATAAATACACAATTTCAATCGTAATTCAAACCAAACGTATATTACGCTATTATATTTCAACTGAATAATAATAAATAGAAAATATTTGTTCAATGAAGACTGCGTATAACGAATACGAGACGTAAACTAAATTATTTTGTAACTGAGAATTTTTAGCAGGATGTTGCCATGATGTAAACATTTGAGGACTGCTTGGCTAATCATGGTTTCAAATTGCTTGAGTGGCGTTTGTGTATACCATTTAAATTTGAGATGCTTAGATTTAAGTAGCTTTTAGGATGTGGCTCTGGTTGGCTGGACAAAACTTCAAAACGGCTCGCATTTACTATAGGGCAATAGGGCACTTTATGTGACGGCTAAACACCCTTATTTCAGAATAGGTGACGCTACAGAATCTTAGATAATCGATCGAAAGCGTGTCCAGCCAGCTTGAAAAACCACTTTTCGCTGGTCTCTCAATCCCGGTAACGGAAGTGATTTTGACGACTTTTTGCATATCAACGGGCGTCACATAAATATGTGACAGGCATCAAGCTAAAAGTTTTGTGATACGTACAGTGGTTTAGTAGAAAAATGCAAAAAACTGTGTCCAGCCATCTTGAATTTACGTAAAAAACTTTTGGCTGGCACTTCCGAATCCCAAATAACGGGAGCGTTTCCGAATATGGTTCCTTTACTAATACTTGGTGACGCAATGTGTGACTGTAATAACGTTTGATTTATGGCGTCACATGTAAGGGTTTACGAGATATCAATGAAAACTTAATGTATACTTGTGTCCAGCCATCTTGAACTCAGGCTGGCTGGACACGTGTATCTCCGCTGCCTGATGATCTACGACCTTCAAAATGTTATCAAAATGTTGTGACGGGGACGATAATGATAACCTGAATTTGTGACGGAGAAACTTTGCGTAGTTTCAAAGATATTGATCATTTAAATTTTCCCATACAAACATCCATTAATATTGTGAGGTGGCCATATTTTTTACATAATTATAGAATTTCTTTTTAATCGACTAATCGGCCGATAGCAGCCAAGCCACGCCAGCTTTGTATTTGATTTCTCCATGGGAATAAAAGGTTTTCCTGCAGAAAAAGGGGAAGTATGTGTTAATTCTAAATAATAATTAAAAACACTAACAAAAAAAAACAAAGTGCATTGCACTCAGTGATGCCAATTTAGCATAAGCTTTATTATTGTAATTTGTGTTTATATTTGTTATTTTATGTGTGCAATAAAGAATAAGAATAATAGCATTTTTTCATGTTGTTTAGCAAACTTATTAGTTGTTTAGCATATAGCATATTTTTTAGCATAAAAAATTATTTTAAAATAAAATACATTAATGCGTAAGCAATTATTTCCATTTAGAAAAATAATCCCTTTACTAAGTATATTGTTGGCGCTCCTGATGCTAATGCTGATGATAATGGAAAGAGTATTTGAGAACATAGTCGATTAAAACAGTATGTATATTTTGTTAAATAATAAAAAAAGTTAAAACTATGTTACGTTTCATTTGACACTGAAAAATGTTAGCTAGCAGATTTCTTAGCATTTCTATAAAGCAATTGGCATAATTTTAGCAGATTCTATATCGGTCTTGTTGGCAACACTGATGCACTGAACTGAGTTTGTTTTGTACACAGAGGCTGTGAGTGCTGTAAAAGCGTAAACCGTTTTCGTTATCACCAATACGCGGATTTTCGTCCATTAAAGAAAACACCTTAAAATATACTTTGTCCTACATAAAACCTACAATATTGGTAACTCTACTACAGTGTTTGTATGGGAAAATTTAAATGATCAATATCTTTGAAACTACCCAAAGTTTCTCCGTCACGAATTCAGGTTATCATTATCGTCCCCGTCACAACATTTTGATAACATTTTGAAGGTCGTAGATCATCAGGCAGCGGAGATACACGTGTCCAGCCAGCCTGAGTTCAAGATGGCTGGACACAAGTATACATTAAGTTTTCATTGATATCTCGTAAACCCTTACATGTGACGCCATAAATCAAACGTTATTACTGTCAAACATTGCGTCACCAAGTATTAGTAAAGGAACCATATTCGAAAACGCTCCCGTTATTTGGGATTCGGAAGTGCCAGCCAAAAGTTTTTTACGTAAATTCTAGATGGCTGGACACAGTTTTTTGCATTTTTCTACTAAACCACTGTACGTATCACAAAACTTTTAGCTTGATGCCTGTCACATATTTATGTGACGCTCGTTGATATGCAAAAAGTCGTCAAAATCACTTCCGTTACCGAGATTGAGAGACCAGCGAAAAGTGGTTTTTCAAGCTGGCTGGACACGCTTTCGATCGATTATCTAAGATTCTGTAGCGTCACCTATTCTGAAATAAGGGTGTTTAGCTGTCACATAAAGTGCCCTATTGCCCTATTGTAAATGCGAGCCGTTTTGAAGTTTTGTCCAGCCAACCAGAGCCACATCTTTTAGGTGATTGTGAGATTTGAGTGTCGTTCCAGTATTCGGGCGTAAGAAAGTTTTATAATTCACAGGCAGGCACACTATATATTTTATGTTCTGTGGGCACACTGACACTACTGACACTGACAGATTGTCAATTGTCAATAAAATTATGAAAACAATAAAACAATATCCTCATGCTTGAGTTGTGTTGTTTGAAGTTGTGGATCGTGTATTTGTAATAAAATGAGTACAACTACTGCATCTAGAAAGCGACGAGCTCAAAACGATTTGCAAATAAGTAAGTAACCAACCAAACCAAACCAAATAACTACCTAATAAAAAAATGATTGTTGGTTTTGGTGTGTAGTTTATTCATGGGTAATTTTTGTATAGAACTGATGTTTTGTGTGAATATATAACTGATGATGTGATATAAGTCGATGATAATGTAATATAATTACATTCTTATAAGTTCATAAGATCATAAATGCAATTATCTTTATCGCTTAGGGACACGATAATGCTGTGACTAACCTAAAAGAAGTTCGAAGAACTAAATTTTAGTTGTAAAACTAGGTAGTAAGTACTTAAATTTAGTTAACGAACTACTGGGCTTAATACATCTTAAAAAAAATCTCCAGGTTTTAAACTACGAAGTGTCTAGTCGTCCGATTAGCGGATGAATAAAATTAATTAGTCTTCCGATTGGCCGGATGAATAACCAAAATTATAATACGACCGTCTCGCGACAGTATCCTTTATGGGCGGCATGGGCCGACGAAGGAGGCCGGCGGAGGCCCGGCACTTCAGGGACAGAAGATATTAGTGTTATTTAATATGCGAGCGAAGCGAGCGCGCGTCATGGAGTACATGCATTGCATGTATGAGTGACAGAGAGAACGAGAAAATGGCGCGCGGTGTTGTCAGTTCGAACGATGCTAGAGGCAACGTCATTGGCTGTCGTTGACAATTGCCACGTGTGTGACTTAGCAGATGATATTGTCTCCACCAACTTTCCCGCACCACTTTATTTAAATCTACTACAATCATCAGTCAGTGGGTCATCGTGGGAGAGGAGTTTAAAAAAAAATACTAATTAGCTGGATAGACATAACTAGGATGCTTACCAATTTTGTATTTCTAAATCATCATAGAATCTACAATTGCTTTTATCTTGCCTTTATGATGACTAATTAGTATATTCAAAGAACTTCTACTAATTTACATAGCGACTACTCAATTATCAATAAATAATTCCAAATTAAATCAAGTCAAAGTCACGTATAGTGTAATAAACACAAATTCGGGTTCCGGTACCACAAAACATTTTTTTTTTTTGTTCTGTTTTTCCTTACAATCTGTCACTATGCACTAGGACATTAAGGTTGAACAAGCCAGTCATTCTTCCATACAAACTTATGAAGGTGATTACTCCTCTGTTTGACGGTGTAGGTTCAAAATTAAAAATTGTATCTACTGGTCTTATCATTATCAAGGTCTGTATGGAAGCAGAATTGGAAAAAAAATATTGATTTGGAAGTTATGAACGTCAAAACTTTCATATTTTAGCACTGATTTTAACTCATCTTTGGGCGTAAATAAGTAACCTAAATAGTATGAAAAAGAAAAAAGTGAAACCATACGGACATAGATTAGTTATTAAAAAATTTAAATAATTTGATTTTGAACAGATACATTCAATAGATTATTCATGAAACCAAATATACCAAAGGTCTGCATAGAAAATTTCGCGCGCCCGTTTTAGTTGTGTCTCTTTCGCTCTATGCATTTCGCTCGTGATGTCGGATGAAATAGCATTCATTTTAGCCCCGCCCACCAACTAGTTCGTGCCGTTGGCTTGTTTACCCTTAAGTAATTCTCATGACTTATTAGATGTCTTGTTTGGTATGCGTCCTATGACACATCCTATTATATCTTTAAAGCATAAAGCTAAGTTTATTTGATCAGATCTTGTGGAATTTTGTGTTTTAGTCTGCGGGCTCCTTTTTCATCCATGAGGTGGTTTGCCAGGATATTTGGGTGGCGAGAAATTCTTTCGTTATATGACTTGATGTAGTTTTTTATTTCTTCCTTGACTGTCAGTATTTTCAAATCATGGTGTAGAGCTTCATTTGGTACAAACCATGGGGCGTTTGTGATTGTTCTTAGAAGCTTGTTCTGAAAACGCTGTATGATCTCTATGTTAAAGTGTGATGCTATTCCCCATAGCTGGATGCCGTAGGTCCATATAGGCTTAATTATAGCTTTATACAAAATTATTTTATTTTCCAGGTGTAATTGTGACTTTCGACCAATAATCCAGTAGAACTTTCGAAGTGTTAGTCCAAGTTGCTTCCGTTTTGTGAAAATGTGTTTTGTCCAAGTAAGACGCCTGTCGAGGTATAAACCAAGGTATTTGACATGTTCAGCTTGAGGCACTTGTATTCCATTTAACTTTACTGGTGGGCAGGTATCCTTTCTCCTGGTGAATGTGACATTTACTGACTTGGTCTCGTTGGCTTTTATCCTCCACTTTTTGAGCCAGAGGGCTATGTCGTCCAAACAGGTCTGAAGCATGGCTGATGCTACTTTATGATCAGTATGGGTCACCAGCACAGCTGTGTCATCCGCAAAGGTACCTGTAGTCGCTAGATCTGATATTGGGAGGTCAGCAGTATTAATCAGATATAAAATCGGACCAAGCACACTGCCCTGAGGAACTCCAGCTGAAATAGGGTATAGTTTTGTTATAGCTTCACCACTCTGTACAAAAAAATGCTTATCCCTCAAGTACGACGTCAAGATGAGGAAGATGTTGCTTGGGAAGCTGTTTTTAATCTTATAGAGGAGACCCTCGCGCCAAACCCTGTCAAACGCTTGAGAGACGTCAAGAAATGCAGCAGCACAGTATTCTTTATACTCAAATGAATTGTGGATTTTACTAACAAGCCTGTGGACTTGATCTATTGTGCCATGTCTCTGTCGGAACCCAAATTGATGGTCGGGTATTAGTTGTTTTTCTTTAATTATAGGCAGTAAGCGTAATAGTAGGAGCGATTCATAGATCTTTGATGCTATTGGGAGTAGACTTATAGGTCTGTATAACTTCGGATCTTCAAGAAGTTTTCCTGGTTTAGGAACCATTAGGATTTTAGCTGTTTTCCATTGAGGGGGGAAAAAGCAAAGTCGTGACATGGCGTTGTAGATAGATAACAGGAAGATCAGGCCTGAATCTGGAAGGTGGCGGAGAATCATGCCAGTTATTAAATCGTAGCCAGGGGCTTTTTTGGGTTTTACGTTATTGATAGCTCTAATTAGCTCTTGCTTCGTAAACATTGCAACGGGGCAGACAGATGGATCACAATCCAGTAGAACCTCTCGCATAACTGCTTCTTTGTGTTCTGGGGGCCCTTCATAGGGATGAGGCTGGAATACGTTTTTAAGTGTTCAGCAAATGTTGTACATTTTTCTTCATCATTTCGAGCCCAGTTCCCATTGGCTTGCCGAAGCGGGGGAGACACCGTTTTAGGCCGCTTTAGTTTTTTGGTAGCTTTCCACAGTGAGTAGTCGGTAGCAGCAGAAGCATCAAGGTTTCTCAGGTACTCCTGGACACTATTATTTCTGTCCTCGTCTAGAAGTTTTTTGAGTTTCCTAACAGCGTGGTTTAATTTACTTTTATCATTAGGGCATCTATATTGTTGCCATTGTTTTCTTAGCCTTCTCTTTTCAAATACTTTATCCAGTATAATATGGAGTTGTTCCGGTCTGATCCCCCAAACCGATCCACTGCCAATATTTTTCTTTTGTTTATTCCTTTCTGATCCCCTGTAATTTATCATTCCGTTCTGATCCCCTTTTTGACACAAGTACAAGTGAAGTACAGTCAACCGAAAAACAGTTGTTAATGAAAAAATAATCAGTTTTTATTTCTATAACTTACAATTGTACGATCATCCCACAAACTACCAGGAGAACAGAAGTAGGAAGGAGGTATTGGAATCTTTAAATCAAATCTATATTATTTCTTTCCTATCCATTCCTATCTCCAACAAAAAAAGTGCATGTGGTTTTACCATGCACTTTTTTTGTTGGAGATAGGAAACCAGGACAGTAAAATCCAATTTCCAACCTCCTTCCTACTTCTGTTCTCCTGGTAGTTTGTGGGACTTTACTATGGAGGAAAGAAAGAAAGAAGAAAGAAAAAGTGTTTATTGGTTTCCCAACAGGACAAAACAAATTGACAAAAAAAATTAGACGTTATCATTATGTACAAACACTTAAAATTAGGACATAATAATATATACAATATGTAAGTTTAAAATTGTCTCGTGCGAAGCCAAAAGGCCACTATCTCAGCATGTTGCTGTGACATTTATGACAAATGTCACAGCGCTGGTAAAGGCATAATATAGATTTGATTTGAAGATTCCAATTTCCAATACCTCCTTCCTACTTCTGTTCTCCTGGTAGTTTGTGGGACTTTACTATAAAGGCATAATAGATTTGATTTGAAGATTCCAATTTCCAATACCTCCTTCCTACTTCTGTTCTCCTGGTAGTTTGTGGGACTTTACTATAAAGGCATAATATAGATTTGATTTGAAGATTCCAATTTCCAATACCTCCTTCCTACTTCTGTTCTCCTGGTAGTTTGTGGGACTTAACTACCTATTATTATTTTTTTAATCTAATAGAACCTGTACAAATATTTTGTTGCTGACTGTCCTAAAAATGTGTCAGGGTATCCGATTCTTTTACGGGGGATCAGACCGGAATAGAAAATAATTTATAATAAAACGGATCCCCTAGGGTATCAGTTTTAGGGGATCAGACCGGAATAACTCATAATATGGGACATAGATTTCTTATTACTATTAAATTTGTTGGGTGGAGTAGATTGCCAAGCAGCAGCTTGGACTGAATTATTAAAATATTCTATTGCTGCCACTATATCATCTTCTGTTTTTAAGCTGACTGTGGGCGCCAAAGCCTGATCGACCATTGATCTAAAGATTTCCCAATTTGTTTTTTTGGTGTGGAGGACGCACTTTTCAGCAGTTTCTTTGAAACGACTTGACAATGTTACTAAGACTGGTGAATGGTCCGAAGATAGCTCATAGCTGCTCTGACACTGAAAATATTTTTTCGAGATACCTTTGACAGCACAAAAATCGATCAGATCAGGTACTTTTTTCCTATCAGTGGGCCAATAAGTGGGCTCACCTGTTGATATAATTTCCATTTTTAGTTTCTCAACAGTCTTGAGTAGCTCACGTCCCCTGGGGAGAGTCAATCTTGAACCCCAATAGCAATGCTTTGCATTGAAGTCCCCGCCAGCTATGAAACGATCGCCGAGGGTGTTGAAAAACTTACTAAACTCTTCCTGCTTGATTATGTGCTTCGGTGGACAGTAGAGAGCTGACACAGTGACAGGGCTAATCCAATCTTCAACTATGACAGTTGTTGCTTGAATTGGTGCTTTGCAGTAAGGTACTGATTCATAATGTTTTAATTTGCTTCTGATTATTATAGCTGATCCACCATGTGCTTTCCCATCAGGGTGTGTAGTATGATAAAGCTTATATCCAGGGAGTTCCATGTAGCTTTTTGAAGTGAAATGTGTTTCAGATATTAACATTATGTCGATATTGTGTTGGTATAAAAAAAGTTTCAACTCCTCTGAGTGGTGTGACAGGCCATTTGCATTCCAGATGCATAATGTTAATGCATTAAATTCGGAAGCATGGACATGAGATCTCCCAGCATCTTAGTTATGAGCATCATCTGGTTCATGAGTGACTGCATAAATTCCTTAATGTCAGGTGACGGGTTTGGTTTTGGTAGGTGTTCTTTAGTTGGTACACCACTTGCTATTTCTGCGTATGATTTATTGCCAACACTATCATGTCGGCTATATTTAACTGTACCGCCATTTTTTTCTAGTGTGACCTTGCTATGTTGAGGTTTTGGTCTCAGTGGGGGATACTTTACTTTTTGCAATTCCTTATATACCGAACAACCCTGTTCAGTGAACAGTGTTTTATATTGCATTGCAAACAAATAGAATTTGGAATTATTTGTTGTTGACTAATTTGTCACTAAGTAACTTAGTAGAAGTTCTTTGTTTACAATAATTCATGAACAGTTTTAATAAAATATTGAAATAAGGTAGATGTATGTATAAATATAGTGTAAGGAAGCTGTAATTATTATTTTTTATTTACAGATTCTGAATTGTCTGCAGAAAATGGAGAAAACATCAAAACATCTGATAAAGAATTAAAAAAACGAAAGAAACCATTACCAAAATTTCGTTTAAAAGCAAATGGAGAAAATGCTTCATTGGCCACTGTACCAAGTGAAAGGGTTCCATTAACACTCACAGATGTACAATATTTGTTACTGCACTCACTACTTGGAAACCTCAACCTAACTCAACCTCCACGTTGGTATGTGTTAGATAAATGTGACGGAATTAAAAAAACTGCTTGTTTAATATTAGAAGGCATATCCATTAAGCACTGGGAACAGTATGTTGATGAGTTTAATAAAACTAAACAGATATTCACTGATACTGTTGAAATTTTGACCCCTTCAGTTTATGGGGGTTCACTTGTAGAAGAACTTGCTTTAGTGCCATTATCAGAGGCTGAAAAAGACACTATTATTCAAAAATTTGGAAGTATGAACTTAGCACTTGAAGCAAGGAAAGATTTAATGATAATGATGAAAGCTGTGTTTCCTATTGGAGATGGAATCACAAATGAGGTCACTCTGTCTTCTGAAGATAAATTTCCTAGAACTCAACTGGTGTTGTCAGCCTGGCAGTTGATTGAAGAAAGCTATCCAGTACCTCTGAAGGGAAAATTGAGTGCTGCATATGCTGATTATGTACTCACCAAAGATGAATATGCACCTGTTACTGCTTCATCACCAATGTATGGTGTAGACTGTGAAATGTGCTTAACTAATGCAGGTTCAGAACTAACTAGAATTTCCATAGTTAATGAAAAGCATGAGGTTGTATATGAGTCGTTAGTTAAACCTTATAATGATATAACAGATTATTTAACAAGGTTTTCAGGTATTACTAAATCCTTATTAAGCAATGTTAGCAAACGACTTCAAGATGTCCAGAATGATTTAAGAGCAATACTACCTCCTGATGCTATTTTAGTGGGCCAGTCATTGAACACAGATATGCATGCTTTGAAAATGATGCATCCTTACGTAATAGACACTAGTTTATTGTACAATTTTACTGGTGAAAGAACTCGGAAGCCAAAATTGAAAGTATTAGCTAGAGAATTTTTGAAAGAAGATATTCAAAATATGGGTAAGGAAGGTCACTGCTCCACTGAAGACGCCTTAGCAGCACTAAAGCTAGTACAGTTGAAGCTAAGCAATAGCATAGTTTTTGGAGATGCTGTGCATACAAATAGAGAAAAGTTTAAAGAAAATATTTTAAAAATGGTAAAAACACCACAATATGCATTGTCGATATTTAATCACATGCTGGAACAGAAGAAATCATCTGTTATTATAGGCTGTGATGATATAACTGGCGATTATCACACATATTTAACCAAAGCAAAGGAGAGTATGTCTGCACAGCTAAAAAAGGGGAATACCAAGAAGATAAAGTTAGCAACTGTTGACAGTGTGGAAGAAGTAATCACATCATTTACAGGCTCTGTCACTGATTATAACTTGACTATGGCCCATTTGAAAGTTGATTTTGGTGATGAAAAAGAAGTAGAACTAATTAATAAAATCAATATGTGGATTAAATCAATATGGGACAGTCTTGAGCCATCTTCTTTATTTGTTGTTCTGTTTGGTGGTACCACAGAAGACAATGGATTGGGGTTGATGAAAGTAAAGCAATATTAGGTAGGTTTTATAAACTAATTGTTATAAAATTTAAAAAATATAAACAAACACTAAATAAAAATAGTACTTTATTTATAACCAAAAGAACCATTTAAACATGTTGATTAAAGTGGCATCCTGTGGGTTTCACTCGTGGCAAACGTAAGAAACTTTTCAAAAGGATGAAAGCAGTTTGCCATTTAAAAAAAATAAGACATTTTGAAAAGCTCCAACAAGACACCTACTGTTGGTTCAGGTGGATTATTGCACGACCGTTGATGTTTCTCTGACCTGACAGTGCCGTTTTTCAATGACTTTAGATAGCCTCCGAACCTCCGAAGTGAACACGATAGCAATAGAGTTATTAGCGCGCTGCCCCTTTATGTTTTATCTCCTGACAAAAGTATGGTGTTGATCTTTGTCAATCAGTGGACATCTGGCGAGTGTTTGGGTAAACCCCGTAAACCCATTATTTTATTGCTTTCATTACCTACTCAGATGTAAAAAACAACAATGTGTACCTTGTTCTTACTGTGTAGGAAATAAAAAAATGGAATAGAAATAAGTAATTTATTTGGACAGTGAATAAATTTGCCCTGTTAAAGGATCGACTGTAAGAGACGGGGGTAGTTCTGCAGCTATGTCTGCTAGAGCCTCCCACCTAGTCGCGCGACTGCTCTCTGATTGGCTCGGGCTAATGGCTTCCTCAGGATGATCGTCCCTAAAACAAGTGCACAGTTAGTAGGACAGTAGCAATAGCAATGAGACGTCACTCCGTCGCTATTTTGATGTTCAAAGTTGCAGCTTCATAGGATTTTTTGCCATAGACGAAAGTTTCCGAAAGTAAAGTTATTTTCAACTTCCTCGTCGATTTTTTATGTACGTTTGCCCCGCACGGCCCCCCAGAATTTGCGTTTTAGGTGTGCACCAATGCAATGTACTCGCCTCTAGGAATATAATGTACCTGTTTCTTTTTCAATGTACCTCTGTACTTTTGAAGATATTTGCAAAATAAGGGGGCCGTGCCAGCCAAACGTTTTCAGCACGGCCCTCTTGTAACTTGAAATATATATTTCTTAAACTGAAGCAATGTACTCTATTAACACGTTATATGTACCGCAACAAATATTGTGAATTCGTATTAACAAATAATATATAGATGTGGAAAGGGGGCCGTGCTGGAAAAAAAATATAAGAAAAATATCTAAATAAAAGACAAAACAACCTAACCAAAAACTATTAAAAAATTATTGATGTTTGGCAAGTAATATATGTAACGCATTGGTTTCTCATACAACTTGCTAAATTTGATAAATAAACCAATTTTAGTTCGTTCAGCACGGCCCTCTATAGTTGCCTATATATTTTTAAATATGACATGTTTGTTATCAAAATCCGACTTTCTGAATTATGTATCTTTCCAAATAAATTGCGATTCTGCTGGATTCGTATTTTAAAAGATAAATAGGATCAAAAATATCACATATTACAACTTATGGGGTGACCATGATTCCACGTTAAAATGGATAATAAAAAATACCGTCAACTGCCCTGACTATGCACGGATTTTGATATTTATGGCTTTTAACGTGAATATCTAAACAAATATGGTCGATTTCCGTATTGTGTACACATTTAATCGTATAAAAAGCTCAAGACTTCTGTAATTTTAATTTTCATTGGAATATTCGTGTGTAAATAAGATTTTTGAGGTATTTTAGAAATTAGGCAAAATAATGACGGGGCTGCGGGATGTCGGGGCTGCGGGTTGTCGAAAGAGATACCGTGACCTCGGCACAAGGGCGAAATAGGAACATGGGTGGTTTTTAGTCAGTAGAAGTCTGACACTCCCTTCCGATCAGCGGGAGGAGTTATTTGATGATTTCCCACCCCCGAAAAAAAAAGGCAAAGTAATGTCACATGTCTGTGACTTTGCCTAGTGCATTTACAGACTAATTTATACAATATCCATACATCGAAAAAGAACGGCTAGGGTTGTCATACAAAAATGAAACAAAATATGTTTTTGTTTTTATTAATTTGGAAATAATCATGGACTATTGGGTTATTCCCTCTCAAAGAGAGGAGGCCCGTGTCCCAGCAGTGGGAACATTAATAGGCTGCTGATGATGATTGATGATGATGGACTATTGACCTCAATTCCAAAGAAGCTAGAGGATATCCATATTCAACCACAAAAGTATCGAACAACTTTTTCTCCCTTGTTATTAAGAACCGAATTCTTAATAAATTAATTACGATCTAGCCTAAAAGACTAATAAGTAATTTAACTCTAACTTAATTTGCTATGTCATAGATTATGTTAAAACTAAGAATAGTGTCCATTTGCACTTTTACACAAGTCCGTAGCACTTTCTTAGAGTCTGTTATTTTTATAAAAACACTATGTTCATGTGTTATAGGTATAGCACAACACTGTTCCTATTATTCACTCACTTTGTACACTATACACTAGTTCAAAAGGTTTAGTTCTTTTTAGCCTACGCACTAAGTCTGTGTTGTCTAGGAGCTGAATAGCCTCAACGTTCACGTGTCGGTGTAGTCTGTGCTCGTGGGCTTCAGCAAGTTTTTGGATGATGGTGGTGACGAACTCCATTTTAAGGTCACGGTGAAGGTCGTCATTTCTTATGTACCAGGGTGCATCCACAGCATCCCTGAGTACTTTATTTTGAAACTGTTGAATAATTTTGACGTTGCTTGGTTTAGTACAGCCCCAAAGTTGGATACCATACGTCCAAATTGGCATGAGTATATGCTTGTATATGGTTATTTTATTATGTATTGATAGACAGGATTTCCTTCCAAGTAACCAATACATACTTTTATAACGTATGTCGAGTTCCTGTCTTTTCTTTTTGACGTGAGTTTTCCACCGCAATTTGGTGTCGAGAGTCATGCCAAGGTATTTGGCTGTATTAGCATAAGGCACCTGCATGCCATTTATGTAGATTGGGTGATAGTCCAGATGTTTGTTTGTGAAGTCAATATGAATTGATTTTGATTCATTCAGTTTGATCTTCCATTTTTGTGTCCAGTCATAGACTTTGTTCACAGCTAGTTGAACTTTTTCTACTGCTTCTCTGTGGCTTGGACCAGTAGCCATAATTGCAGTATCGTCTGCAAAGGTGGCAATGGTGTTGTTTTCCAGTTCTGGAATGTCACAAGTGTATAACAAGTACAATATTGGTCCTAGCACACTTCCTTGTGGTACCCCAGCTTTTATTGTTTTTAGTTCAGAATATGCGTCCTCTTGCCGTATTCTGAACATTCTATTCGTGATATATGACTCTAATATATCTGAAAATTCTGGTAGCATGCGTCTTAGCTTGAATATTAGACCCTGATGCCAAACTTTATCAAAAGCTTGCGCGACATCTAAAAATACGGTGGCGCAGACTTCCTTGTTTTCGAGGGTTTTTTCAATGATGTTAGTAATTCTATGTACCTGGTCGATTGTTGAATGTTTCTCCCTAAAGCCAAATTGATGATTTGGAATAAGGCCTTTTTCTTCTATTATTGGTTTCAAACGTTTCAATAATAATTTTTCGAATAGTTTAGATATCACGGGCAACAGAGAAATAGGTCTGTATGATGATGCTTCATGTGGTGGTTTCCCAGGCTTAGCAATCATAATGACTTCAGCAACCTTCCAAGGAGCAGGTACATATTTTAAAATAAATGCAGCATTTATAAGTTTCGTCAGCTTTACTATAGCCTTGCGCGGGAGGTGTTTTAGAATTTCACCTGTAATAAGGTCGTAACCCGGAGACTTTTTTGAGCTAATGTTAGTTTGAATTTCTCTCATTACTTCTTTAGGAGTAACGAGCTTAATTCTCTGGTTTTGTAATAAGTTTTCACTCTCAAGTATTTCTATTGGGCTTTCATTGGGCTTAAAAGTGTCTTCTAAATGCTGAGCAAATCTTAACGCTTTTTGGTCATTGCTTATTGCCCATTTTCCGTCGCTATCTCTGATGGGCGGTATTTGCTTAGTCGGCCTTTTTAGATTTTTGGTTGCTTTCCAAAGTGAGTAATCTGTTGATTTATCATTGGTTAGCTGCAAAAGGTTGGTATTCAGAGATGCATCTTCATATTGCTGGATTTTCCTCTTTAGCCTTTTAGTTAGATTATTTAGTGATGTTTTATCTCGCGGGCACCGTGTTTGCTGCCACCTTTTCCTTTGTTTCCTTTTCTCAGATAGTAAATCCACAATTTCCTTAGGATAGGTAAACCCCTTATATTTACGTTTTAATTGTGGTGTGTTGTTCCACGCACATTGTTGGATGTTAACAATAAACTTGTTTACTTCTGAGTCAAGCTGATCTTGGTTTTTTATCTGAATTTTAAGGTCGATAATATTATCAAGATCAAGAGAAAAACTTTCCCAATCTGTGAACTTATTAACCAGGCTTAAGTGGCTTTCTTTGAGTAGAATTTTTTGACTAAGCGTTAGTATAATCGAAGAGTGGTCTGAGTTCATATGAAAACCTTCCTTCAAGCTGACGTAATTGGCGGATATGTTTTTACATATAAAAAAATCTATAAGATCCGGTATCTTCTGGTGGTCAGTAGGCCAGTATGTTGGTTTTCCTGTGCTCATAACTTCAGAATGTGCGTCTTTAACTGCACCTAAGAGCTGCCTTCCCTTAGTCGTAGTAAGTCTTGATCCCCAGTGCGTATGCTTAGCATTAAAATCGCCGCCTAGGATAAATCTCTGACCTAATAATTCAAAGAGCTGTAAATATCTCTCTTTTTTTATCATGTGCCGTGGTGGACAGTAAATGGCTGCAATGGACACGGGACAATATTTGGTTTTAACAGATACTGCCACGGCTTGAATGTCTTGTTCTTCAAAAATACATTGCACGTAGTGGCTAATGTGCTCTTTGATTATAACCGCGCTGCCTCCCCTAGCAGAGTTATCAGGGTGAAGCGAATTATATATCATGTATCCTCTAAATTTTACAAAAGATTGTTTGGTGAAGTGCGTTTCGGAGACCAAACACACGTCTACATTTTCTGTGTCCAGGACCGCCTGCAACTCATTTTGATGTTTGAGGAGCCCATTAGAGTTCCACGCCATTATTTTAAGTGTGTTATTCATTTTTGATTACTTAAGATAGCTGTTTTAGTGCTAGACTCTAGTTTCTCTAATCTCTTGTCAAATGAAGTTATACACTTTAAAATCTGGTTAATCTTATCCTCTAGATTCAAAGGCTGAGATCTTGGTTTTGCAGCTTCCGCATAGGATCCAGTGCTGGTTACTTGCATGGGTCTTGCCAGTGGCTGGACACCACTTGCTTTCTGCGCCTGTTTGTCAGGATTTCTTAGTGGAAAAGACTGTTGGATAGTTGGTACCGCAAGCTTCTTTTTAATATTTTTGTTTTTCAAAATTTGCATCTGTTTAGCTACTTCACACCCTCTATAGTTGGCAGGGTGAGGTAGACCACAGTGGACGCATTTTGGCTTCTCTTGAGGAGATTTGGTACAGTTGGCTGTAAGATGCTTGCCAGTGCATTTTACACACCTTGGCTCTTTTTTGCAGTATTTATGAGTATGTCCATAAGCCTGGCATCTCTTGCATTGGGGAATTAGTTGAGGATTTTTGAGTGGGTGTATTTCAATTTTACACCCTAAAATGTACTTGATGCCATAGATTTTGTTGACATCTTCTTCATTATTAAATGATAAGACAAACATGTTGAGTGGTTCTTTGCTCTTCCAGCTCAATTTGCTGTCTACTTTTTCAATTTTTAGACCTTGTGTCGTTAGGTCGTCTTTAATTCTATCAGGTTGGCAAGAAGAATGTAACTTTTTCACAACAACTCTGATTGGTCTAGACTGCTTATTTTCGTATGAATGCCAATGGTAGTCTTTTTCTGTTAAAAGCTTGGCAATAACTCTATATGAGTCCTCGGTTTTGGCGTTAACTTTCACACAATCTCCATTTAACATTTTGGCGGTAAACGTTTCAGGTAGTACGGTTTCAGTCAGGGAGTCGTAGAACGTTTGGTAGTTCTTAACTCCGTCTATTATGATTGGCGGTGGCGGGGGCACCTTTTTCACGATAATCTCTTTCTCGGTTTTTCGAAGATCTTGTTGGGCGCTGGTTCCGGGTTGTTGTTTTGGAGAGTGCGAGGTGTTAAGCTTCCTCTTCTTCCTGCTCTTGGCCCTAATCCATTCAGTCTCTTTAGCGAGTTCATCCTCGTCAGTGCAGTACTCAACGTCACTTTTATTACGCTGGGAAAATGATATTGTTTGCCCTTCCTGTTTTTGTACAGATTCTTTGGGTTCTTTTTTTTCTTTCAAGCAATTTAATTCGCCTTGGAGGGCTTGTACTTGTTCCTGCAAGCTATTAATGTGCACATTTAGATTACGTACCATTTGCTGCAGGTTTTCTTTATCGGCTTTTTCCTGGATGTAACAGTCATACAACCGTTTTTCCAGGTCGGTTTTTATCTTAATGGATTGTGAGGCCATTATTTAATTGTAAGGCGAGTTACACCTAAACAATAGATTATAATAAACACTTCATGATTTCGTCACTTGTAACTAGGTCATTGCGCTGACCGCGATAGGTCGACGTAGGTACACCGCTACGACGGTGTTGTGCTGCGTCTGCAGAATACTCTTAACTAGAGCACGCGCGCGCGGTCCGTACGTTCGTTCGCTATTGCAGTTTAACAACAACTGAATAGAGGTATCGAACAACTAGCATTTTTTTTATGACAGATTAGTTGGACCTCCAATATTTTTAAAATGTTTTTGTATGATTTTGTTTAAAATCGTGCGGCGGGGTAAACAAAAGCATTTCATCATACGCTAAAAAAAATAAGTAAAAATAAAAAAAAGTAGTAAAAAAAAGTAAAAAATAAGTAAAAATAAGTAAATCATAAGTATCTAAATTATCTAGTAATATTTATTTCATCACATCAACAGCCTATTAATGTTCCCACTGCTGGGACACAGGCCTCCTCTCTTTTTGAATGTGGCTCTGGTTGGCTGGACAAAACTTCAAAACTGCTCGCATTTACAATAGGGCAATAGGGCACTTTATGTGACGGCTAAACACCCTTATTTCAGAATAGGTGACGCTACAGAATCTTAGATAATCGATCGAAAGCGTGACCAGCCAGCTTGAAAAACCACTTTTCGCTGGTCTCTCAATCTCGGTAACGGAAGTGATTTTGACGACTTTTTGCATATCAACGGGCGTCACATAAATATGTGACAGGCATCAAGCTAAAAGTTTTGTGATACGTACAGCGGTTTAGTAGAAAAATGCAAAAAACTGTGTCCAGCCATCTTGAATTTACGAAGAAAACTTTTGGCTGGCACTTCCGAATCCCACTTAACGGGAGCGTTTTCGAATATGGTTCCTTTACTAATACTTGGTGACGCAATGTGTGACAGTAATAACGTTTGATTTATGGCGTCACATGTAAGAGTTTACGAGATATCAATGAAAACTTAATGTATACTTGTGTCCAGCCATCTTGAACTCAGGCTGGCTGGACACGTGTATCTCCGCTGCCTGATGATCTACGACCTTCAAAATGTTATCAAAATGTTGTGACGGGGACGATAATGATAACCTGAATTTGTGACGGAGAAACTTTGGGTAGTTTCAAAGATATTGATCATTTAAATTTTCCCATACAAACACTGTAGTAGGGTTACCAATATTGTAGGTTTTATGTAGGACAAAGTATATTTTAAGGTGTTTTCTTTAATGGACGAAAATCCGCGTATTGGTGATACTAATACGAACAACTGTAGATATTTAAATCAATAGAAGACAAAAGTGTAGAAGGGGGGGGGGGGATTTTTTTTAATGTTATTGATTATTTCCGTGCAGATACCTATCTACTCTTTTTAGTAGATAATTATTGGTGTTTTTATGGTAAGTACATAGGTAGATATTGTGTCAGGATAACAGACTAATGCTCTAAGGTATTTAGATGAAAAAATAATGTAGGTAAATAAAATCACATTTATTTATTTGCGCTTAAAGAGCGTTTCAAATGACGAAAATGACGACGATCAACTCCATTTGCACTTCAATAACCCCCGCCTTGTACCAAAGCGTTGTTTTTACCGCCGCCCTAAGTGTTTGAAGCGCAAATGAAGCCGGTGGTCGTCATTTTAATCATATAAATAGCTGAATAAACTAAAATATTCTTCAATACCTATTTATGGAAAAGAATAAAATTATTACACAAAATAAATCACAGCATCAGTCTTCATTTGGTTTTAGTACGTACTACCATTATTATACAAAATAAATCACAGCATCAGTATCATTTGGTTTTTGTACGTACTATCATTATTATACAAAATAAATCACAGCATCAGTCTGACATCAGACAGTTTCATACAGTCCACCGGCCCCGGTGACGACCGACCTCCAGTCAGTATTGTCAAAGCGGCGCGCCGCAAAGCCACGGAGAAGTACCGTCAGATTCCCTTAAAAGTAAAAAACAGTTGTCATTACAACAGCTAATTTATGTAGGTACTTATGTATTATTGATCGACTCCAGGTACCTATTATGTCACCCCAATTGGGACACCATGTCTTTACTCTTTAGAAGAAGTTTTGAATCAACGTTCGATAACGTGTTCTGCCGGTATACCCCGTGTAGGTACTTACCTAATACTCAAATAAATAAAACATTCATCCAACTGACGACACAAATCGTAAAAACTAAAAACTTTCGTAAAAAAAAAAACATTGTAATTCACGTTACATACCAAGGACCTCGTTAAATGACAACACGCTTAGCAAATATTGCACGTATTCCTTACAAATCGACGGAAGGCTCTAACTTTATTTATTAATTATATTTTTTTTATGTTGACAAGTTTCGTGGTCTTATTTTTATAACCTGCGCCACGCAAACCTTTTCTGTCGCATGTATACCTACTTTACTCTAACTAAACGATTAAACGAAAACGGTTTACGCTGTCACAGCACTCACAGCCTCTGTGTACAAAACAAACTCAGTATCAGTGCATCAGTGTTGCCAACAAGACCGATATAGAATCTGCTAAAATTATGCCAATTATTATTGCTTTATAGAAATGCTAAAAAATCTGCTAACATTTTTCAGTGTCAAATGAAACGTAACATAGTTTGACTTTTTTTATTATATAACAAAATATACATACTGTTTTAATCGACTATGTTCTCAAATACTCTTTCCATTATCATCAGCATTAGCATCAGGAGCGCCAACAATATACTTAAGGGATATTTTTTCTAAATGGAAATAATTGCTTACGCATTAATGTATTTTATTTTAAAATAATTTTATATGCTAAAAAATATGCTTTATGCTAAACAACTAATAAGTTTGCTAAACAACATGAAAAAATGCTATTCTTATTATTCTTATTCTTTATTGCACACATAAAATAACAAATATAAACATAAATTACAATAATAAAGCTTATGCTAAATTGGCATCACTGAGTGCAATGCACTTTGTTTTTTTTTGTTAGTGTTTTTAATTATTATTTAGAATTAACACATACTTACGCTTTTTACTGCAGGAAAACCTTTTATTCCCACGGAGAAATCAAATACAAAGCTGGCGTGGCTGCTACCGGCCGATTAGTCGATTAAGGACGCTATAACGTTTTTCTACAAATAACAGTGGTTTTCAGGTACCATTTTAACGTATAAGCAATCACAAATGTGAAGATATCATGGTCTTAATTTAAAGATAATTTATTCGTCTACAGATTGGCATCAGAAAAATTGTATGACTTCATACAAAAAATTCGCACAAATACGTTTTTCCCATCACAATAATCGCAGAAAATGTAAAAAAGTAGGGTCCGAATAGGTACCATTTTAGGTAAATTTACAGCATATTATATCTCCAAAATTATTATAAATTGCGGTACATATAGTCCTTTAGATGTTGAGATATATTTTTTTTGTTTATATAATTATTTTTATTCAATTATTAGCTATAATAAAAACATTTGCCAATTTCTTCATACATTTTTCGCTCCCGGTTCATCATTCCGCGCTCAGCAGCGCTAGTGGAAGGACGGGTGTATCGCTCTCTCGCAAAAAATACATACGATAAACGTGATAGAAAAAGATTCTAGTGTAATCGGTTACCACGGCAACCGACGACCGGAAGGAGTTGATACTTTTTAGGACTGCGATAAAAGCAAGTACGACTTTCATACTTTTATAGAATGTGATTTAGAAATTATGTTGGGTAAGACCGGGATTTGGATGAGTGGGGTTAAGCAGTTGTTGACAAGGTTCAGAAATGGATGGGTCAGGTCAAGCTGTCGACGGTGAGGTTTGGAAATGGATGGGTAAGGTCAAGCTGTCGGCGGTGAGGTTTGGAAATGGATGGGTCAGGTCAAGCTGTCGGCGGTGAGGTTTGGAAATGAATGGGTAAGGTCAAGCTGTCGACGGTGAGGTTTGGAAATGGATGGGTCAGCAGGGCTATTGTGTATCTTTTAATGACAGTGGATAACTTATAATGTCTATCAAATAACTGTCAAATGGTGAGTTTATAAGAAAAAAATGTACCAAACCATAACCAATTTACAGTTAATCTATGGACATTTCTGATAGCCACTGACGTTAAAAAGATACGCAATAGGGGGGCAGGTCAAGCTTTCGACGGAGAGGTTTGGAATTGGATGGGTAAGGTCAAGCTGTCGACGGAGAGGTTTGGAAATGGGTCAGGCCAAGCTGTCGGCGGTGAGATTGGAAATGGATGGGTCAGGTCAAGCTGTCGACGGTGAGGTTTGGAAGTGGATGGGAAAGGTCAAGCTGTCGGCGGTGAGGTTTGGAAATGGATGGGTCAGGTCAAGCTGTCGGCGGTGAGGTTTGGAAATGGATGGGTCAGGTCAAGCTGTCGGCGGTGAGGTTTGGAAATGGATGGGTCAGGTCAAGCTGTCGGCGGTGAGGTTTGGAAATGGATGGGTCAGGTCAAGCTGTCGGCGGTGAGGTTTGGAAATGGATGGGTAAGGTCAAGCTGTCGGCGGTGAGGTTTGGAAGTGGATGGGAAAGGTCAAGCTGTCGACGGTGAGGTTTGGAAGTGGATGGGAAAGGTCAAGCGGACGGCGGTGAGGTTTGGAAATGGATGGGTAAGGTCAAGCTGTCGGCGGTGAGGTTTGGAAATGGATGGGTCAGGTCAAGCTGTCGGCGGTGAGGTTTGGAAATGGATGGGTAAGGTCAAGCTGTCGGCGGTGAGGTTTGGAAATTGTATGAAAGATCCGCCACGGGAAGGGGGTTATGATTTTAACCGGTTTTTATGTATGTAGGTATTATGACGAATATGGGGTCCAAACCAAATCTATGACGAAATGTTGTCGATTTTCGATTTTTTGGGCGCTAAAATCGAATAAGGAGTGAAAACCAAAATCAAAGATAGTGCCGATAAAAAATTTACAACGTTTTGTAATGGGTCTCATTTTTATGGTTTTTGAGCGAGTCCGAACCAAATCCAAGATGGCACTGACGAAAACTTGGCCATTTTTCGTCATGTTTGGCAATTTCATAAATATGGCATGGCGTTGGACAAATAAAACAGGCCTTGGCTGTGGAACTTAGTAGCTTCTGCTTTGTGCGCCCTGCCATCAAGTTTAGCTTTTTTTTAAACCTACTTCAGGCACCAGCTCTCACAATGTGAATATAATAGTGTTCAAAACGTGCTACAAAACCATTGTGAGAGAAATAAATAAACTTATTATTATTATATTATAATTATAAGTATTATACAGTAAAACCTTCCTTAAAAACACAGTATGCATTTATCAACGAAAATCCGATTGATATCGGATCAGTAGCTTTTGGGAAAATCGCGGATACATACAAATACAGCACCTTCTTTTTTTTCGACTCGGTTGAAAATACTAACCTACTTATCATGACGACGATACTAATAATTAACAATTACCAAATGCGTTTTCAAAGTTCCAAGTAATCTACTAAATTTTATTTCAATAAAATTTAAAAAATAATATCAAAGATCAAGATTATATATAGGAGGTATAAAACCGAGCGCTATTGTGAGACCATGCTTTGGGCGACTTTAGTTACCTAAACATGAGTTGATCGAAAATGTAACAGCGTCCTTAAAAAGAAATCCTATAATTATGTAAAAAATATGGTCACCTCACAATATTAATGGATGTTTGTATGGGAAAATTTAAATGATCAATATCTTTGAAACTACGCAAAGTTTCTCCGTCACAAATTCAGGTTATCATTATCGTCCCCGTCACAACATTTTGATAACATTTTGAAGGTCATCAGGATCATCAGGCAGCGGAGATACACGTGTCCAGCCAGCCTGAGTTCAAGATGGCTGGACACAAGTATACATTAAGTTTTCATTGATATCTCGTAAACCCTTACATGTGACGCCATAAATCAAACGTTATTACTGTCACACATTGCGTCACCATGTATTAGTAAAGGAACCATATTCGAAAACGCTCCCGTTATGTGGGATTCGGAAGTGCCAGCCAAAAGTTTTTTACGTAAATTCAAGATGGCTGGACACAGTTTTTTGCATTTTTCTACTAAACCACTGTACGTATCACAAAACTTTTAGCTTGATGCCTGTCACATATTTATGTGACGCCCGTTGATATGCAAAAAGTCGTCAAAATCACTTCCGTTACCGAGATTGTAGATTGTAGACCAGCGAAAAGTGGTTTTTCAAGCTGGCTGGACACGCTTTCGATCGATTATCTAAGATTCTGCAGCGTCACCTATTCTGAAATAAGGGTGTTTAGCCGTCACATAAAGTGCCCTATTGCCCTATTGTAAATGCGAGCAGTTTTGAAGTTTTGTCCAGCCAACCAGAGCCACATCTTTTTGAGAGGGAATGGGCTATAGTCTACAACGCGGGCCCAGTTCGGATTGGTAGATGCCACATGTCCTCGATTTTTTATTTTTTTATTTCATCATTAAAACATAAAACAAGGAATTAATTGAGTTGGTATTTATTAAGAAATAAAACAGTACACCTTCAAACAACAAAAGACTTAAAAATAATAATGTTAATCTTTCTTCTTAAAACCACAGGGTTTTATGAAGATTAACACTATTATTTAAAGTAACTCTAAACTAGTGTGTAGGGAACAGTCCCTACACACTAGTTTAGAGTTACTTTCAAACAGAAGGTAAATAACCAGTAATTATTTTGACACTTACTTACACAACTTATTAATTGTTGTATCCATCTATTTAAATAAAAAGAGAAGTCCTGACTGACTGACTGACTCATCAACGCCCAGCCCAAACCCTTGGACCTAGAAAGCTGAAATTTTGCACAGAGGTTCCTAGACATTAGACAAGGAATAAGGTAGGATTTTGCGAAATTCAACCCCTAAGGGAGTTGAATAGGGGATGAAAGTTTGTATGGAAAATCGTCATTTGCACGCGGGCGAAGCCGCTGGCAAAAGCTAGTTAATACATAATAGATTGACATGCACTTCTCTAATACGTGCGATCTTCTTATTTTTCCGCAACAAAAGGCGGGAAAGAAAATTACCACAGATAACTATACCGTATACTAAGTTAGTCCAAATCGATTAAAAAAAACACCACCGACTCCATAGTCGGTGGTGTTTTTTTTAATCGATGTTCGATGATCGATGTTTTTATTCTCGTCATTTTGATTTGCGTTACAATATTTTTTGAATAAGTATTTAAATTGTGGAACTGGAACACGACACAGGGAATCCTAGTGTGAGTTTCAGGAATCAATGTAACGAATTTAATTTCTGGAACAATAAATTATTCTTATTCTTAAATTATTCTTATTCTTATTCTGTGTTTATAAAAAGAACACTATAAATAAATATGATAATTTAAAATTAATATTTACATAAATGAACAAATTAACATTACCTACTTGTATTCTTAATTCAAAAATATTTGAAATTTATATTTTTCATATGAGGCTGTTTAGCGGCTTACCTTTGCTTCTTCTTTAACTTGGCGAAATCAAATCGTGAAAATAAAAAACAAATTAATACTTATTTATCGTTTTAATCTTTTATTTTTTCACAAGTATATTGAAAAACGTCGTTTGACACACGTCTCGGCCACCTCGTACGCAATAACAAACTTTCCGCACTTGTATCAAAATGTACTAATATAAACCTAACTATTCAACCTTTTATAAAAAAGGGGATCAGACAAAAAAAAACTCAATGTCCGTCAAAAAGATTTCCAAAAAATATTGACCACATATTTATTCTTTTTTTACGTAAACAAAAAATGAAGACGATACAGTGCTTCGAAAACTCGTGTGACGTCATAAATTATAGTAGGTACATTTTGTACGTTCAAGTCACGTTGCAAGCCCCACTCCATGATCTTTGACGCGCTATATCTTCGTCAATTTTTGAAATAAAAAACACGTATCTAATATTTTTCGATAATCTAACTGACGGACTATACAGAATCATATTTTTTTGAGTCAGACCGATCCCCTATTACTATAGTTATAAGTAATACTCATTATACACAAATACTCGAAACAACGAAGTGATGCCCTACGAGAGAATCAATTAGCAAGCAACCGACAGTTAGGTACTACAAATAAATTTTATTATAACTTAAAACTTACCTGTTTATTTTAACAATCCATTTCCGTGCTTGAAATAGAATTAACTGCACAACCACAAGTATAAAAATTTTAATCCAGGTTATAAACTATCTGTGTACCAAATTTTATCCAAATCCGTTCAGTAGTTTTTGCGTGAAGAAGTAACACACACACACTCACAAACTTTCGCATTTATAATATTAGTAGGATTTAAAAACAGAATCATTTTTATTTCGATGCCTTTTTATAGTTTATTGTTAGTTAAGTTTATTTTATAGTTTTTAATTAATGTAAGTAATATGTATTCAATAAATAAAGTAAGGAAGAAGCTTGTAAAAACAGGATTTTTTATGACTTGGCAGTATGAAGTAGGTACCTACCCAAGTCGAATGACACAATCATGTTGAAAATAAAAAAAACATCTTTTAAAAATTTTCGTGGCAGGAATCAGCTAAGTATTCTCTTCTTCATTTTTGAAACATTTTTAAACAGTGAAAATATTGTTATATGTATACTTATGTACCTATACTCGCAATCGAAGTGAAAAGCAGACTGTTTAACTCGGGCATAAACGAGCCATTATATCCCTCGGCGGGTGGATGTAAACGTCTCGGGCTAGCATGACTTCTTTTATGCATTTCTTGTACAATCTACTATTATTTCAACGTAGTCACATAATTTAATTATAGGTAGGATAGAAAATATGTACCTAATATATGGAATCATGGTCACCCTATCAGTTGTAATATATGATATTTTTGATCCTATTTATCTTTTAAAATACGAATCCAGCAGAATCGCAATTTATTTGGAACGAATGTACTCCTATACATAATTCAGAAAGTCGGATTTTGATAACAAACATGTCATATTTAAAAATATATAGGCAACTATAGAGGGCCGTGCTGAACGAACTATAATTGGTTTATTTATCAAATTTAGCAAGTTGTATGAGAAACCAATGCGTTACATATGTTACTTGCCAAACATCAATTATTTTTTAATAGTTTTTGGTTAGGTTGGTTTGTATTTTTTTTCCAGCACGGCCCCCTTTCCCCATCTATATATTATTTGTTATTATGAATTCACAATGTTTGTTGCGGTACATATAACGTGTTAATACAGTACATTGCTTCAGTTTAAGAAACTTTTTAATACGCTATATATTTTTAGAGTTACAAGAGGGCCGTGCTGAAAACCTTTGGCTGGCACGGCCCCCTTATTTTGCAAATATCTTCAAAGTACAGAGAGTACATTGAAAAAGAAACAGGTAGGATATATTCCTAGAGGCGAGTACATTGCATTGGCGGGGCAAACGTATAAGTACATACTTACTTAGATGGTATATAAATGTTACAGTACTTAATATAACTTAATATATAAGGATCCTCATGTTAACCATTTCCGGTACCCATGCGAAACAAGCTACAATATAGGCTTAACTAAATGGGTACCTACCACCACAACACAATACACAGGTACACTTTATCATTTTCGTTTTGAACTACATAGGTAGGTACTAACTGACAGAACTGACTACACGTTATTGCACTATATAACAGGAATATATAATATAGTTAGGTGTTAAACAAGTTTTACTAATAGGCACATGTAGGTACCTACCTACACTCAATGATATTTTAAAGAAAGAAACGCCATGTTCTTACCGAATGGCGTTCAGATATTGTTGCGTTCTACGACAGAGATAGATAATACGGAACATATAAGATAGAAAGAGATAGCTAGTTGCTAAACTGAACAATTGTCGTAGTTTTTAACTAGAGAGCGAGTCCGAACCAAATCCAAGATGGCACTGACGAAAACTTGGCCATTTTTCGTCATGTTTGGCAATTTCATAAATATGGCATGGCGTTGGACAAATAAAACAGGCCTTGGCTGTGGAACTTAGTAGCTTCTGCTTTGTGCGCCCTGCCATCAAGTTTAGCTTTTTTTTAAACCTACTTCAGGCACCAGCTCTCACAATGTGAATATAATAGTGTTCAAAACGTGCTACAAAACCATTGTGAGAGAAATAAATAAACTTATTATTATTATATTATAATTATAAGTATTATACAGTAAAACCTTCCTTAAAAACACAGTATGCATTTATCAACGAAAATCCGATTGATATCGGATCAGTAGCTTTTGGGAAAATCGCGGATACATGCAAATACAGCACCTTCTTTTTTTTCGACTCGGTTGAAAATACTAACCTACTTATCATGACGACGATACTAATAATTAACAATTATCAAATGCGTTTTCAAAGTTCCAAGTAATCTACCAAATTCTATTTCAATACAATTAAAAAATAATATCAAAGATCAAGATTATCTATAGGAGGTATACAACCGAGCGCTATTTGTGAGACCATGCTTTGGGCGACTTTAGTTACCTAAACATGAGTTGATCGAAAATGTAACAGCGTCCATATACAAAACTTGGAAGCAGGCGGGGTTCTATTTTTTTCATTTTATAATTTAATATTCAAATGAACCCCACCTGCTTCCAATTTAAAATGTGCTTGTTTTTTGCTTTTCAGTTTTTTCAGCCGGGTTTTTTAGTTTTTTAATTACTTTTTTTTGTTTCCAACTTTTTAGTTCTTTTGTGTTTGTTCTTTCGTTGGTCGCGTAAAAATCTTCGCCGATGATTTAACTTTTGTGCTTGTTTATAGGATTTGTCACTTTGAATTTCTTTTAAACATATAAGTGTTATATATTTTTGTAATCTCCTTTTAAACCCCTTTATTTTGATACCCTACTCGATGGTATAGGATTTTTTTTATTAACTCTGTTATTTGGACCCCAAAATCCACAAGTTTTCTTTGTTTTTTAATTTTAATGTAGTCTATAACACTCGCGCCATCAAGACGAATCTAACGACGTATATTTCATTCAAATCAGTTCATCCGTTTATGAGTTATGAGGGAACAAAGAAACGGACATACATACATACATATAACATACACGTCAAACACATAACCCTCCTTTTGGGCTTCGCCGCAGTCGGGTAAAAACGTAAGAAAATTTGAATTTCGCGGGCTACCCTGGAACATCAACCATAATGCTGTGGTCGGCTGCGCGAGCGTTGTCTGTAGGTATTTGCTCAGATTTCTGCGTCTCAGGTTTACGATTTTCACTAATGATGCACTTAAATTAATACACTTCCTGTCACTCAGTATTTCGTTATTTCGATAGGATATCACGTAAACTTATTTTTAAGCGAATAATTGGACGAGAAAGAACTTTTTTCTTGCGGTGTCGTTAACGCGCGAAAAAGAAAAGTGACGTTTCATGTGACAAGTCGGCAAAGGATGATACAAATGTTGCAATCTTTAAAAAATATTCATTTTCTTTAATCTGAAATCGCGGTGGTAATACGTCGTAAAAAGGTCGTAAAGGAATTACTACCTAAGTATGTCAATAATAATTATTTGAAGATCACCACGAAATAAAATTGTTTGTTTTACTTATTAGATCATTGATTTCTATGTGAGCCTGGTAAACTTTTAAAAACCAATTTTACGCGATGTATGATGGCATGATGGTTTCTATTAAATAAAAATAAATACCTATACATTCGCATAGTGGGTAGGTACCTATTACAGTTTTAGTATGGTAATTAAAATTCAGTTTACTAACTTTGGTGTATCCTGATCTAGGTCAAAATGTTCTTCATTATCCTGTAAAACATTACTTTCATTTAAGTTACTTTTATCTTTATCTTCTTGATTTTTCTGTTGTTCTGTCGTTGTATCCGTTTTCTTTGAATCAGATGGCGGGGGCTTTTCGGTTAAATTTTCTGAAGAATGCAACTCGACTATTTTCTCAACGACTTGTTCTAATTTCGGTGGGTTTTCTTCTTCATGTAGAGTATTGCTTGAATTTGTTTTATTGACCATTGTACTATGTCCATCTTCTTGATTTTCTGAAAGACAAGGTGTTTCCTTAGTAAAACTGCCTGGGGGCGATGGTGTCAGGCGCTAGACACCCTTTAAAGGCACCTAACTTTATCGCTTTCCATAGCTGGAATGACAAAAGCACACAAAAAAATAACTAGCTTCTGAACTCGGTGACTTTAGACGGTGTCATTTAGTTTTTTTTCCACCGACTTCTGAAGCTTAGTTATTTTTTTTATGAAGTCGGTTTTATTTTTTTACAAAAAAGTTTTTAACATATTTTTAGTTGTTATATCCTAGGTAGGTATACAAATATTTATTTAAGTATATTTTAAGAAACCTAACTCTTAACCTTCAACCAATATTATTATTATTGCTTTCAACTCCTAACCATTGAGGAGTAGTTACCTTCCATAATCAACTCATCCAGGGGCATATTTTGAAATTTGGCGACCCGGGCCAATAGCCCAATAAGTTTTGCCGCCCCAGACAAAGAAAAAAATGTTGAAAAAAAAATATGTTTTTTTTTCTAAAGCATTATCTATTATCTGCTACAAACGAGATCAATGAGTCGTAAAACTTGGAAACGACATCAACGTCTGAGTAAACCCCAGTGTCGTGGCGAGCGTTTTTGTCGCCGAGGGCTCACCCACCCTTATCTGGCCGCCCCATAAACGCCTATTTTCATCATTAGCCAAGAAAACTAGCTAAGTCAAATTCAAAATATTTTTTTTTTATTATTTGGAAATGATAAACTTTCGCGAGAAGTGGAAATAGTGGAGAAAGGCCTTTGCCCTGGAGTGGGACAAAGCAGGATAGAAAAAAAAAAAAAAAAAACTTTGGGTATATTTTTGAAAGTGAAATCTATTTCACTTTTGACTTTTGTTTGTTTGATTTCATGTTTTTGCCACCGACTTCTGAAGCTGATTTTTATTTTTCACTCTTTTGTGTTTTATTTTTGTCGAAGTCGGTTTTATTTTTTGTAAAAAAGTTTTTATTTTTCACTTTTTAGTGGTTCACATGTGCTTACCCCTTCACAACGTACCGGCGTGATGTTATGTTATGAACTGGTGTAAACAATAGACAGACATGAGATTTCAGCAATCCCAGTCCATTTGCTATCATTTATTGAGGAGTTCCGTTGTCTATCTCCGAAGTACTTCATCAGAATATGTTCACCAACCTTTGTAGTGAGTACAGGCGTGATATTATGTTGTGTGATGGCGTAAACAATGCTTAGATATGCTATAGCAACAATCGCGGTTAATCTGCTGTTATTTATTGAAGAGTTCCCCCGATTTCTACAAGATCCCATCATCAGATATTGAAATGGTGACAATGGGACCACACGGGAAGCACCAGCTTTCAAATGAAAAAAGAATCATGAAAATCAGTTCATCCAGTCGCAAGTTATGAGCGAACAAACATAAAAAAAAAAAAAAAAAAAAATCGAATTGATAACCTCCTCCTTTTTTTGAAGTCGGTTAAAAATTAACAAAAACAGCGAACGAGCTCAACACTTTTGACACATCGAATAAATTACATTTTGTTTCAGCAATTCCTAAAGATACAGAGATTTTTAAGAACTTATGTATGACCCAGAGCCGCAGGCAAATGCAAGAGCGAGCGGAGCGAGCTCAAAAATTTTTGCCATTGAGGGACTGGTTATTGAAGAAAACTCAGCGGTAAGAGCGAGCGTAGCGAGCTAGAAAATTTAGGACTCCAGATAGGTTAGATTTTTTTAAGCGGTGTCGGCAGATGAGAAGGATATAGTGCTTGTTTATTGATTTTCGGGGCGGCATGCGATGCACCGGAATATAGGTACGTAAGGCTAGTTCGAAAACCGCCCCAGGGTGGTGGCGAGGAAAGTACGCCTCTGCTTGGTTGTCCTTATTTTTACAACGTAGTCCCGGTGACAATAGTAATTCTCAGGTCTGATAACCATGACCTGACGTTGCCGCCTGGTTTGTAAAAGTTAATTTTGATTTGAGATTCGTAAGAAAATATAAAAAAGGTGAGAAATAATTAAGTGGAATGATTGGCGCCAAAACCAAAACAAAATGCAATCGGCAGAGGCGGCCGGGCGACTACGCCGCCCCTGTTGTTATGGCGCCCCGGGCCATGGCCCGGATGGCCCTAGGGTAAATACGCCCCTTTACTCATCAACATGAGGTGATGACTGCCAGATGTGGATAAAAAATACACGAAACATGTAATACGTGCCTATAAAATTTGAGGGTTGACCTCGATTTCATGAGATTCCATCATCAGATACTGACATCGTGACAATGAGGCTGTGGCGGCGTTCGATTTCCGAACGCACCCGACTCGAGATGGCAACACTGCCGCCATGCTCGCGGCATGAAGTTATAGATAAATATGGAGACCACACTTCGAATACCTACTTGAAGCAAAACTTATGCATCGCTATCTCGCTCTCTGTGGGCTGACCCTCTCTTTCTAAGTAGGGTAACCGTTATTTTATTTTACCTAGGACATTACATAGTTCCTTTTCATAACTTGTGTTTGATTAAATTAATATATCGACATCTCTGTTCACTTCTAGATTGATGAAAGATGCCAATGATAAATTACGAAAGAAGCTGTTTGCTTACAGTGTGAAAGTTCCTGATTTTTTTTGGCAGTTTGTCATTTTCAATCACGCAAAAAAGTCTTAGGTCGTATACGTATGTACGTAATTTCGCACAGAAATAGAATATAGACCATGGCCAGTATAAAAGTTTAGTTCCTGTAGCAATACGAAATTAATGATCTTCTATCTATCTATATAAATAAAAAGAGAAGTCCTGACAGACTGACTCATCAACGCCCAGCCCAAACCCTTGGACCTAGAAAGCTGAAATTTTGCACAGAGGTTCCCTTTATAATCTAGACAAGGAATAAGGAAGGATTTTTTGAAATTCAACCCCTAAGGGAGTTAAATAGGGGATGAAAGTTTGTATGGAAAATCGCCATTTTCACGCGGGCGAAGCCGCTGGCAAAAGCTAGTAAATCATAATGACAGAAGAGGTGATGACACGACCACGGTGGTTGCCTACCGCAAGGGCTGGTGGGGTGGCTCAAGATAATGAATCTGGAAGGATTTGGGAGAGATTTTTGCCCAGTACAACTCTTACTATAAAATCATGAAATTGCAAAAAAGAAATAAGATGTTTCTTTTATTTTGTAGATTAATGAAAATGATACATAAGATGATTTTTTTTTTAAAGATTTCTGGGTAAGTCAGTGTTATGGTTTTTTACCACTGTGGAATTTTTAATATTATGTATTTTCATCTAAATACGGGGCTATAATAGGAACGGTAATACATATGTATAAAACCTCAAAAAGAAACAAAAACACTTTCTAAATTAAAATCATTTTATTATAATATTTTCTATTGTATTACGAAGATATGTCCTGATTTTTTTAGTCTGTCGTAAAACTCTTTGCTTAAGAATCTTAGATTTCTTTCTTCTGCAGTATTTTTTCTTCAGTTGATTTTATTTACACCTGTACGGCCCTATCAATCTTCGTAGAGACCTGGGCTTCGCTGTTGACCTAAAACCAGAAGAGTGTGAAATCAGAACATAATTTTATATTATTCATTACATTTACTGTATTATTTAAATAGTAATTGGCTATTTGACTACTGTTAAAAATTCACGAAAATGTTATGTTATTTCAACGAACTAACAGAAATAACACGGTGTGTGAAAAATGTAATAAAATGTAATAAAGCGAGTATGGTAATGACTATAAAATTAATGAAGGTCCCACGGAAAGTCCCAGATATATCCCCAATATGGTCACACTACTACTAACAAAAACAAATAAAATTGCAGAAAGTCCATGAAATTCAATGTAAAACTGTTTGGTCTTTACATAGTTATCTAAGTTATCATTGACTAAATCATAGGTCAAGCTTTTATGAAGTAATTAATTGAAAATACAAAGAAATATGCAGAAATATGTTTACAATTATTCAGTGTCAAAAATCCCGATATAAACACTTACGCGTGAAATCTTATATCACCTCCTGGACACCACGTACTACCACAACCACGCACTACACAAGTTTGCACCATTTTCTCAATTATAACTTTGATTACAGGCAAATATCTCAAACGAAACTGTGAACCGCAAAGTAAACAACCGCCTTATTGGTACGATTTATGTTGACATGTGGGGCCAATGTTGCCACATTACCACATCCTTAGGAAATGGGAAAGTAATTCACTGATTCGCCAACCTTGTCAAGCATTCGTGACATACTATTTTGGAATTTTAATTTCAGTAATCTTAGTTTAGCTTTTTATTTATTAGCACATTATTCGACAGTATTTAACTTCTGATTACATTTGTGTGGTGACTCTTTTTAAAAATGTATAAGGAGATTTTAAGGTTGAACAAGCCAGTCATTCTTCCATACAAACTTATGAAGGTGATTACTCCTCTGTTTGACGGTGTAGGTTCAAAATTAAAAATTGTATCTACTGGTCTTATCATTATCTAGGTCTGTATGGAAGCAGAATTGGAAAAAAAATATTGATTTGGAAGTTATGAACGTCAAAACTTTCATATTTTTGCACTGATTTTAACTCATCTTTGGGCGTAAATAAGTAACGTATATAGTATGAAAAAGAAAAAAGTGAAACCATAGAGGAGAAGGAGGCAGCTTTGAACAGAGGCAGATTTGAACAAACAAGTTTACGCGGTTAGTTTCAAATGTATTTTAGTACCAGAAATGATTTTGGGGTGGCAGCACAGTTACCTACAACCATCGCGTAGTATCTGTGGCGTTTGACAGCTTGGAACTGAACTACCGGCCACATTTGTTTTTGTCATTCATTTGAAAACTTTTTGGAAGATAGGTGTAAGCTTGTGAAGGATATAGCTTTTAATACTCGTAAGTGTTATCATACTAATATTATTCAGTAGTTACATAGGCATTTGTAAAAGTGTTTATAATTATTTATCTAATGTTTTTTTGGATCAAAAATTTTAAATTTATTTAATTATAGGGTGTGGGGCAGGTTCGATCATATTGAACGGGGTACCTTTGAACATGTTCAAGATATCAAGAAAGGAGCATCATATAAGTTTTTCTTTCCTGAAAAGAAAGATGAGTCTTACGTCAGCATGTCCGACATTTTAGTTAAACTGCCACCTCCAATCGAAGCCGCTGGTACATCACGTACTGCTGCCATGATAGCTTTCAAATTGAATTTCTCTAACTTTAGATTAGGTCAACTAGATATTTTGTTTGCATTGACTCCCAAAAAACTCCCAAGTTATATTGTTAGTATTGTGATAATTATAAAAGATTGGCCATACAAATAAATATAAACTTGATTTAAAAAATTCAATTTTCAATTCAATTTTTTAATAAATTCAATTATTATTATTATTATAAGCATTTAAACCTTTCATTCAGAACTGCCCCAGGCATGTTCGAAGCTGCCCCTCCTACGGGGCAGTTATGAACATTTCCCATCTAACACCAAAGATAGCATATCCGCCTAATATCAGGGTTATGGCTTAAGCTGATAAAGCGATTATGTAGGATAATGATGAGGCTAACCATTCCAGGTAAGTAAAGAGGTTATAAGAGTAAATATTTTGAGTTGTGACTTATTGTTTCAAAAATGTTCAAAACTGCCTCCTTCTCCCCTACGGACATAGATTAGTTATTAAAAAATTTAAATAATTTGATTTTGAACAGATACATTAAATAGATTTTTCATGAAACCAAATATACCAAAGGTCTGCATAGAAAATTTCGCGCGACCGTTTTAGTTGTGTCTGTTTCGCTCTATGCATTTCGCTCGTGATGTCGGATGAAATAGCATGCATTTTAGCCCCGCCCACCAACTAGTTCGTGCCGTTGGCTTGTTTACCCTTAATAACGAGATAGCAATACTATCGTCCACCTTAGAAAGAGAGGTCAGCCCACAGAGAGTGAGATAGAGAATCGTAGGTATTTGACTCAAACTTTTGTTCTAAGTGTGGCCTCCATATTTATCTATAACTTCATGGCTCGCGGAGAGAGAGAGAGAGAGAGAGAACGTTCCAATAACCACCTATCTGTCAAGTTCGCTGTAATACTATTTTATATACTTTAATATCGTATGTCTAACAGAGCTACTGTGAATTGTGTACCTGTGAATAATAAACAATAAACTGTGCTGTATTTCAACGGAGTGTGTTATTACTTACTACATGGGGACTGATCTGCATCCTTCCCATATTGGTGACCCCGACTGAACACGATTCCCAAAGAATCTGCTGAAAAAGGACATTTTCGTACAAGGTACATCTATTTTTTACAAGCTCAGAAGACCAGTGACAGATTTTTATCACAATCATCGAGGGTTATTTCAAGAGATTCTTTCAAGGTCAAAGTTCGCAAGCGTCGAAACTATTTTTAGCACATTTGAATTCTTCGATCTGATTGGTCGATCGGTGTGCAGACGCATCAACTACGTCGTACATTGCTGCTGCGAGTTCGAAGTACATTGCCACTGCAAGTTTGAAGTTCATGACTGGCTAGTACATTCCGACATTCATTGCTGAATCGGTTTGATGTTCATTGCTGCTCCACTACTTTAACATTCATCGCATGTTTCGCACGACGACAGGATGTGTGTTTGATTTTTTTATTTATTCGGGTTTTCGGTAGACTGCATCGTGTTTTCTTTTTCACGTGTATAAAAACGGACTGGTTTTAACGATTAAGAGACATTATTATTAAATTGGTTACGGTATCTTTTAGTTTTAAGGAAATGTTATTGCTGTACTAACCTTTTGTGGTGTGTGTATACTAAACTGGTTATTTTATACCATTTTGCTGGCCTAACTTGTTTGTGTGTAAATGCTAAACTGAATCATTGGGTATTAATGGTTATTTTCTTTCATAATTATAACTTAATATATATATTTTTTTTTTGCATTGTGTTGCACGGAATGCAAACTTATTAATCATATTTGTTTGAATTTTAGCCATAAGTAAACCTGACACTTGAATTTTTAATTTTAAGGCTTGCATTTATTTGAATGTGTATTGTTTTCTCTCTCATCTACGAACATGCCGTTTGCTCTTAGGGTTTATTAGCCAGCGATTGCTGTTATTCTGCCTAACAACTAGTATAAAACTACTCACCGCATTTAGGTACACTACTTACTTGTTGTTTTTCACGCACACGCTTTAACAACTTACCAGTTCTCGCCATGCCTGATACAGATGAATCCGCCGCGAAGCTGGAAGCTCTCAGACGTGAGCTTGAATCATTGTCTTCACAGTTGCAGGCAACTATAAAGGAGAATGCCCAACTTCGCACTGAGATGCAAGCCCAGAAATTTCCCCCAGGTGAACCTAAACAGGAGCTTAAAATGGATGACTCAGGGAATCAAGTATGCAAAGTATCGCCAAAATTACCTCCTTTCTGGCAGCAACGTCCTGAAATATGGTTCGCGCACGTCGAAACGCAGTTTCGTATTGCTGGCATTACAAGCGACCAAACCAAGTTTGATCACGTAATTAGCCAGTTAGATTTCAAAATTATGGCTGATATAGAGGATATAGTTACCAGTCCTCCAACCTCTGGTAAATATGAACACCTTAAAAAAGAACTGACACGCCGGTTATCACGGTCTGAAGAGGAAAGGGTAAGACAACTGCTCACTGAAGAAGAGCTTGGAGATAGAAAACCTTCCCAATTTTTACGACACTTACGTTCCCTCGCCGGCGTCAAACTCAAAGACGATGACGACAGTATCTTGCGTCAACTTTTTATGCGTCGTCTTCCGCAGCATCTTCAAGCGATATTGACTGCCAGCGCGGATCCGCTTGATGACATCGCAGCCCGCGCCGACAAAATTCTGGAGGTAGCACCCGGGATCGCATCGTCTTCCTTTGTACATGCTGCTGCAGCACCTGGAGGAACACCCGTTGTTCCTGACCCCTATGGCTTACATGCCATCGCTGCACAGATGCAGAATTTGACCGCGACTGTTGCAGCGCTCACTCGTGAGCGCAGTCGCAGCCATAGCCGCAATCGAAGTCAAAGCAGGTCTAGGAGTCATTCCCAAGGACCTCATGTGAAGCTTTGCTGGTACCACCAGAATTTTAAAGCTAAAGCTATCAAATGTATTACCCCTTGTTCTTGGAATTCGGAAAACAAGGAAGCCAGTCAGTAGCGGCGGCAGCTGACTGTGCCACTACGCCAGGCCGTCGTCTTTTTGTCACAGACAAAACTTCAAGGGTCAGATTCCTGATTGATACAGGGTCTGACCTTTGTTGCTATCCTCGGAGGTTGATGAGAGGCAAGACTCCTGTCTCCGATTATGAGCTCAGCGCAGCCAATGGCAGCTCGATAAAGACTTACGGTATGGTATCGCTTAACCTCAATTTTGAATTGCGACGTGAATTCCGCTGGCAATTCGTCGTAGCTGACGTCAGCACTCCCATAATAGGTTCCGATTTTTTAGCCCACTACCATTTGCTGCCTGACTGTCGGAACAAACGCCTTCTGGACGGCATCACTGGCCTTTCCGTTTGCACCATTGTTGCTTCTACCGATCAGGCAAGCGTCAAAACCGTCTCGGTTGCCTCAGGATCTGAGTTCAGTAAAATTCTCGCCGAATTTCCCGCTATTACTAGGCCTCCAGGACTTCACAGGGACATTAAACACACGACCGTTCACTTCATTAAAACTACTGAAGGTCCACCTGTGTCATGTCGCCCTCGTCGTCTTGCGCCTCAAAAACTAGCAGTTGCTAAGCGGGAATTCGATGAGATGCTTAAAAACGGTACTGCGCAACCGTCCAAGAGTCCTTGGGCCTCGCCTTTGCAGCTTGTACCAAAGAAAGATCTTTCTTGGCGTCCGTGCGGCGACTACCGCGCTTTAAATTCACGCACCATACCTGACCGGTACCCGTTGCGTCACATCGGAGATTTCGGGCATAATATCGCAGGTTCCACTATATTTAGTACCATCGACTTGGTTAAAGCTTACCAACAGATACCTGTTCACGATGAGGACATATGCAAGTCCGCGATCATAACGCCTTTCGGCTTATACGAATTTCCGTTTATGACTTTCGGATTGCGCGATGCAGGACAAACGTTCCAGAGATTCATGGACGAACTTTTAAGGGATTTTGACTTCTGTTTTCCTTATCTAGACGATATCCTCATTTTCTCCCACAGCAAAGAAGAACATGCACATCATTTGCGCCTTCTTTTTCAAAAACTGGCTGACTACGGCGTTGTCGTGAATCCAGCAAAATGCGTTTTGGGAGCTAAAGAGGTTATCTTTCTGGGGTATCGTGTATCTAGGGAAGGCATAGGTCCGCCAGCAGAGAGAATTGCTGCTCTGCAGGAATTCCCCCTGCCTAAAACTGTTCAGGGCCTCCGTAGGTTCCTGGGCATGATAAACTACTACAGGCGTTTCTTGCCACGCGCGGCTCTGATGCAGGCGCCGTTGGTAAATATTTTGGCCGATTCTAAACTCAAGGGTGCAAAGCCAGTACCTTGGACTCCAGAGCTTGAGAGTGCCTTTCATGCTTGCAAGGAAAGCCTTACACAAGCGACTCTTTTGGCACATCCGCTTTTCAATGCTCAATTGGGTCTCTTTACGGACGCCTCTGGTACGCACGTCGGCGCTTGCTTGCAGCAACGTATGGGTACTGAATGGCAACCCCTTGCATTCTTCAGCAAGAAACTAAATCCTCGCCAATCCTCCTGGCCGGCCTATTATAGAGAACTCTTGGCCGTATATGAGGCTGTACAACATTTCCGACACATTCTGGAAGCCCAACACTGTACAATATTTACAGACCACAAGCCTCTGTTACACGCTTTTTCCCAGCGCCGGGAAAAGTTGCCCCCCGTACAGCTGAATCAACTCTCTTTCATTTCGCAATACACGACCGACGTTGTCTACATCAAAGGCGTAGACAACGTTGTAGCCGATACGATGTCGAGGATAGAGGCAGTTTCTCTAGAGAACGACTTTTCAGCGTTGGCAGAATCGCAAGGAGACGATGAGGAACTTCAGAGTTTCTTACGGGACGCAGACACTTCTTTAAAACTTAAAAAAGTCACCTTACCTGGCACGGACGTCACTATAATCTGTGACACGTCCACCGGTAAGCCGCGTCCGTTTCTCACCGACCCTTTCCGACGAAAGTACTTTGAGAAACTGCATAGTTTGAGTCATCCCGGCATTCGCGCAACTACTAACCTAATGGTTAACAGATTCGTGTGGCCTTCCATCCGAAAAGACATCCGCGAATGGACTAAAACGTGTCTTTCTTGCCAACGAAATAAAGTCACGAGGCATACAGTTTCACCGCTTGGTACTTTTGCGTCGCCATCTGGCCGCTTCAGGCACATCCATATTGATATCGTTGGTCCCTTACCCGTCTGCGAAGGCTATCGCTATCTTTTGACGGCAGTAGACCGATTTTCACGCTGGCCTGAAGCATGGCCCATGCGAACCATTACTGCCGAGGAAACTGCCGACACGCTGCTTTCCGGTTGGATCTCAAGATTTGGAGTACCGTCTCGCGTCACGACTGACCAGGGAAGGCAGTTTGAGTCTGACCTATTCCATCGACTTATGGCACATCTAGGCACTAAGAAGGTACGCACTACCAGTTACCACCCTTGTGCCAACGGAATGGTCGAAAGGCTCCACCGCCAATTAAAGGCTTCGTTAATGTGTCGTGACGAATCATGGATCAAAGCTTTGCCCATCGTCTTACTCGGCATGCGAGCCGCGCTGAAGGACGATCTCGGTACCTCGGCGGCTGAATTAGTTTATGGAGAACCACTACACCTACCTTGTGAGATGGTTGTTCTTCAGCCGGCGCAACCTACTGCTGAGCCAGCTGATTTTGTCACGCAACTTAGGAGAACCATGTCCGAGTTGAGACCTGTTCCAGCGTCACGACATGACCAGAAGAAGGTTTTCCTTTTCAAAGACCTTGCCACGGCTACACATGTGTTCTTACGATACGATCACGTGAAGCCACCATTGCAACCACCTTATTCTGGCCCTCATCCTGTCGTGAGTCGTTCTGAAAAGACAATGACCATCATAGTCGGGAACAAGGAAGTAGTCGTGAGTATAGACCGCGTTAAACCTGCATACGTGGATACTCTTGCGCAACCTTTCACTCCCACACAAACTCTTACTCGCACAGCTGACACACCCATTCCTCCTAGTCGCAACAGTCAGACATCCTCTGATACACCTCATTCAAGCACCCACAAACCTCAAACAGATGATACAACACAGTATACTCAACGTACCTTACCTTATACTACTCGTTCAGGTAGAAGTGTTCGCTTCGCAAAACCTTTCGATCTATGATCTTTCCCACTCCCTAGGGGGGTGGTGTGGCGGCGTTCGATTTCCGAACGCACCCGACTCGAGATGGCAACACTGCCGCCATGCTCGCGGAGAGAGAGAGAGAGAGAGAGAACGTTCCAATAACCACCTATCTGTCAAGTTCGCTGTAATACTATTTTATATACTTTAATATCGTATGTCTAACAGAGCTACTGTGAATTGTGTACCTGTGAATAATAAACAATAAACTGTGCTGTATTTCAACGGAGTGTGTTATTACTTACTACATGGGGACTGATCTGCATCCTTCCCATAAGGCCACCTTGGGAGTATACTCTTTCGTATACAACAATTTGTTTTCAAATCGGTTCAGAAATGACGGAGATATGCGGAAACAAACATACCTACATAAAAAAACCAACGTACAGACAAATTGAGAACCTCCTTTTTGGAAGTGGGTTGATTAAACAATGCTGCTTTAAGACGTCATGGTAACCACCACCCAGAAAACTCAAAGCAATGGACATATTATTGAAATAACATAATTATTTCGTTTAGGTATTATTCTTTAATTTGATACTATAGTAATAGATAATAATAATAGTTACTCGATAACCAGCCGATTAATTAACAGTCCTTGCATCATTTGACTTTTGTAGAGCCTATCGCTACCTTGAAAGGGTTTACACTTTACGCAAAAAGCTAAATTTACACCACCGTAGGTACTCGTATCTACACCGGCAATGTTGTTTCTGAGATCTAAGTAGTTGTTATTATATAAAAGAAGTTCCGTCACACAGTTTACCCAAGGTTTGTTTAAGGCGGGGTTGCAGTACTTTTTAAGATTTATGAACCTTTGAAAATCGAAATAAATATGAGTTTTTTAATAAATAAAAATCATTACATAATTTAACATGTAGGTACTCTCAAGTAAATCGTAAAGATAGAAACGCGATTTAGAATGATCGGCTCGATCATTTTTTTTATCAAACATGACTCTAAATCACAATTTAAAACGTATACTGCTAAGACATTTCATCATGAATTATGAAAGTTATATCAGTAGATAGAACTTTCTATTCTGAAGTAATTGTTGAAAACATATTATACAATTTCTTTATCATTTTTCTCCAAGAAGAAAAAACAGTCAAAATTTAGGCATTATAATATAGCTCGCGCGGCAGGGCGGGGGGTGAGGTCGTGCGTTCATAAAAACAAAGTACTGCAACCCCGCCTTAACATGAAATGTCGTCAAGGACTGTGGCTGTGACTGTGGTCAGGGGGGCTACTATCTATGACGTCTTAAAAAGGTCCTAACTTATTCTTTATCCAGTGTGGAAAACGGATAAAGAATAAGTTAGGACCGACTTAAAAACTTATAATCGACCAACTTACGGACCGCATCAAAAACACTATAATTCGCTCTAAAACCCAAATAGCTGATGTTGGTCTTACAGCTGCGAGTTTAAAATGGAGCTGGGCTGGTCACATCTGTCGCATGTCGGAGGAGCAATGGGCAAAAATTACCACTCAGTGGATACCAAAAGGCAGGAAACGACAACGCGGCAGGCCCAGAAGGAGATGGCGGGATGAGCTGGACTCTTTCTCAAGGGATTGGTCTAACATCGCACTGGATCGCGAAAAGTGGAAGGAGGGAAGGGAGGCCTTTGCCCTGCAGTGGGACAACATGGGCTCATAATAATAATAATAATAAAAGTGTGGAAAAGAGATGGCGCTAGACACCCTATATAGTTCTGTCACGTTTCCACACTGGAATAAGATTAAGTTAGGACTGTTTTATGACGTCATAGTAGGGCACCAGACTTGAAATGTTGCATAGATTTTGCGTGATCTACTAACATCGCTAAAGTAAGGTTCTAAGAAGTTGTGTTGCTCTGTTAATATTACCTTACACATGCGTACCTGCGTGCGGAGCTCGTGGCTTATTATGAACTGCCACTCGGGACGATCTTTAGGTAAAGCTGTGCTTGCCTAGGTCGGTCTGTGGATGGGTGACCGCCCGACATACCGAGTTTCCTCCGTGCCTCGGAAAGCACGTTAAGCTGTTGGTCCCGGCTGCCATATAATAGGTCTTTACCTATGTAATTGGAGATTCTATAACCGGCATTTTCAGATTTAATTATCTGTGGATTGGCGTGTATTTCGAAATTCAAGTTTTATTCGAAAGACGTGTTATTTTAATTTCAAATTCAGTCATTTGTTTTTTGATAGTTTTTTGTTTTTGTGACATTGTGGTAGTTTTTGGCGCCATGGATAAACTGCTAATTCGTACAATTTTCGAATATGAGTTCATACGTAGAAATACCGCTGCGCAAACAACACGAAACATTAACGACGTGTACGGGCTTAACACTGCTTGCATAAACACGGTCCATTACTGGTTCAATCGTTTTCAATCTGGAAATTTTGAGTCGAAGAACGAGCCTCGCGGTTGGCCGGTAAACATTGTCGACAACGATGAATTGTAGGCGATAGTGGAAGCAGATCCAACTCAATCTAAGGCTGAGCTTACTGCAGGCCTTGGAGTTAGTGTCAAAACACCATTGAGGCACTTGCGTCAAATTGGAAAGATAAAAAATCTAGATAAGTGCGTGCCACGCGAACTAAGCGACCAACAGCGAGATTTACGCGTCGAAGCATGCATAGCACTACTGAATCGGCATAGAAACGATGAAATTCTTAATCAAATTGTTACCTGCGGTGAAAAGTGGATCCTGTACGACAACCGTAAGCGTTCGTCTCAGTGGGTGGACCCGGGTACATCACCTGATCAGTGCGCTACAAAAAAGATTACTCTTAGGAAGATGATGGTGACTGTCTGGTGGACCAGTGCCGGACTTGTACACCACAGCTTCTTACCGAATGGCACAACAGTGACGGCAGATATCTATTGCCAAGAATTGCAAACAATGATGGAGAAGCTCGCAATTCAACAACCAAGACTAGTCAATCGTTCTTCCCCATTGCTTCTCCACGACAACGCGCGAGCTCACACTTCACGAAAGACCATCGCAAAGCTACAAGAGTTACAGCTGGAAGCTCTCCGTCACCCACCGTACTCACCGGACGTTGCCCCAACAGATTTCTACTTTTTTCAAAACTTTTTTACAAAAAATAAAACCGACTTCGACAAAAATAAAACACAAAAAAGTGAAAAATAAAAAATCAGCTTCTGAAGTCGGTGACTTTTGTTTGTTTGATTTCATGTTTTTGCCACCGACTTCTGAAGCAGATTTTTTATTTTTCACTTTTTTGTGTTTTATTTTTGTCGAAGTCGGTTTTATTTTTTGTAAAAAAGTTTTTATTTTTCACTTTTTAGTGGTTCACATGTGCTTACCCCTTCACAACGTACCGGCGTGATGTTATGTTATGAACTGGTGTAAACAATAGACAGTCATGAGATTTCAGCAATCCCAGTCCATTTGCTATCATTAATTGAGGAGTTCCGTTGCCTATCTCCGAAGTTCTTCATCAGATCTTCACCAAATAGTTTTAATAACCTTTGTAGTGAGTACAGGCGTGATATTATGTTGTATGATGGCGTAAACAATGCTTAGATATGCTATAGCAACAATCGCGGTTAATCTGCTGTTATTTATTGAAGAGTTCCCCCGATTTCTACAAGATCCCATCATCAGATATTGAAATGGGACCACACGGGAAGCACCAGCTTTCAAATGAAAAAAGAATCATGAAAAAAAAAAATAAAAAAAAAATAAAAAAAAAATACAGTCGAATTGATAACCTCCTCCTTTTTTTGAAGTCGGTTAAAAATTTAGAAAAATTTTTAAGTGGTACAAAATTCGACTCCCGAAGTCCCGAGAGGCAGTACAAAACGCTTTCGGTGACTTCATCGCCTCCCGTCCGGCAGACTTCTACAGTAAAGGGATAAACAAACTGCCATCAAAATGGCAAAATTGTATAGATCCTTTGGGCCAGTACTTTGATTAGCTGAAATAAAAAAATCACCAAAATTTTTATATTTTTACCCGACTGCGGCGAAGCCCAAAAGGAGGGTTATGTGTTTTGTGTTTGGCGTGTATGTATGTAAGTATGTATGTATGTATGTCCGTTTCTTTGTTCCCTCATAACTCATAAACGGATGAACCGATTTGAATGAAATATACGTCGTTAAATTCGTCTTGATGGCGCGAGTGTTATAGGCTACATTAAAATTAAAAAAACAACGAAAAATTGTGGATTTTGGGGGCCAAATCGCGGAGTTCAAAAAAAATTTTTTTTTCAATACCATCGAGTAGGGTATCAAAATGAAGGGTTTTAAAAGGTGATTACAAAAATATAAAACATTTATATGTTTAAAAGAAATTCAAAGTGAGAAATCCTATAGACAAGCACAAGTTAAATAAATCATCTGCGAAGAATTTTACGCGACCAACAAAAGAACAAACAAAAGAACTAAAAAGTTGGAAATAAAAAAAGTAGTTAAAAAACTAAAAAACCCGACTGAAAAAGCTGAAAAGCAAAAAAACAAGCACATTTTAAATTAAACAAAACTTGGAAGCAGGCGGGGTTCATTTGAATATTAAATTATGAAAAGAAAAAATGAAAATAAAATGGACCCCGCCTGCTTCCAAGTTTTGTTTAATTTAAAATGTGCTTGTTTTTTTGCTTTTCAGTTTTTTCAGTCGGGTTTTTAAAATTCTCATACAAATCTCCAATTTCATAGGTAAAGACCTAATATATAGATCTTTGGCAGTCGTTACAGGTAGTCAGTGACCTGAAATTCTGACATCCAGTCTTACCAAAGGGTATCGTAATACCTAGTAATAACTGGGTTGTGGGGGTCAGATAGGCAGTCGCTCCATGTAAAATACTGGTATTCAGCTGCATCCGGTTAGACTGGTAGCCGATCCCAATATATGTAGTTGGTAAAAGGCTAGGCAGATGATGATGATGCGTACCTACACACCTTGTCACAAGATACTGAACTTGGGTCTCGTATTATGTAGCTCAGCTACATAGTGTACTTGCTTGTCAAAAAAATATAAATCATGCCACTTTAGCTAAGACTAAGCGCTACCTAAATGTATGCCTAAATATTTTTTTAGTAGGTTGTTTGTATGAATTCCCAACACAAACGCAGATAACACAGCACACATACCGATAGATTGACACCCAGATCATATATATTATTGTAAGGTTCTAAATTCACTTCATAAACACCAAGTTATTAATTTTAACTAACCTAACCTCTTTTTGCGACCAATAACCCTTCTTTGTGCGTGCTCCGACACGCACTTGGCCGATTTTTTAGTCTCGTAGATTAGGTAGGTAGGTACGTAACTCAATTAAACTAAGTAGATGTTACATGGGTTATAAAGGTTAAAGTTATATACCGTTTCATCGACCGAATCGATAATAGCGTAAATAGTCAGGAAATTTAATAGCCCAGTGCAATGAGTAGACAAAATATCCACAATAGAGTGACCGACCCGTGGTACAAAACCAGTATAATCTGATCGTTCATTGTGCGAAAAGATCTAGTAAAGTGAGGCCAAGATTAACTGGTTTTGTATAGCTTGATGTGTAGCCGTGCGTAGGTACTACGGAGAAGTAAATTTACCAATGGTTCAACTCGAGTGAGTTGTTCTTTCCTTGGTCCAACTAGTTGTACTTCTGGGAATTGAATGTATCTATGGAACAACTACTGGTAATAAAATGATTATTATTATTTATTATTAATAAACAGGAAAAGGTTATCTATCAATGCTGAAGTGCAATGCAATTACTACCTCTTTTAACCTTCGATCAATAATAGTACTAGATTCAGCATCAGGAACAAAACTAAGTCGCTCAAGTGGCCACGTTTGCACACACGTAAACATCTACGTAACATCTTAGAAAAATGTTCAATATTATTTACAACTTCAGATGACTATAAACCTTAACACTTAAACATAACGTTTAATTATCATTGTAAAGTATATTTATTTAAGCCCTTTCATCGGAGAAAGATTAGAAGCAAAACATTTTAAATGTCGCTCCAAAGTAAAAAGTCATCAGTACAAAAATATTCATTCTAAAATGAAACTTAAACTCAAAGTAATACGGCTAAAAGCATTTTGTGTACAATGTCGTGCTTATTCTATTGCGGAACTAGCGTTCCCTGTTCAAGAACATGGTACAATAGTTGGTGCGTTGTAGCAAACATTGGCCAAACAATTATAATATTCGCTGATTTAATTATATTTACAGTTTAATTATGTTTAAATATTATGAAAAAGCACATTTAAAATGATATTAAATTACCGAAAAATAGATATTCCTTCCAAAACCTTGGTGTTACGGTGGTTATTTACGCAGTTTTTGAACGCATACTGCGGTATTTTGACGTCTTAATGTTGGCTATGATTGGACCATACTAATTTGAAATAAGACCACAAATACGTTTGTGGTCTTATATTTCGGGCCGTTTTTGAAGCGCTTATCGGGAATCTAGTACATTATTGATCGAAGCTTTTAACCAAAATTATAATACGACCGTCTCGAGACAGTATCCTTTATGGGCGGCATGGGCACCGGGCCGTAGGCCGACGAAGGAGGCCGGCGGAGGCCCGGCACTTCGGGGACAGAAGATATTAGTGTTATTTAACATGCGAGCGAAGCGAGCGCGCGTCATGGAGTACATGCGTTGCATGTATGAGTGACGTCATTATTATTATTATTTTTATTATTTCACTTCATTAACATCTTTATTGCACCAATCACTTGCACCCATTTTTTAACCGACTTAAAAAAGAAGGTGGTTATTACAATCGCAATCGTTGTCAGACCACATAACTATAGTCATTTGTTTTAGACGTTCATTTGTTTTACACGATCATCCTATCCACGTGGTCCAACCAGTTGGACATAATTCCACCGTTGTACCACGGGTCATACATAATCATAAATATCAGAAAAAAGAGTTGAACCATGGGTAAATTTACTTCTCCGTAGTACAACCAGTTGGACATCGCAGTTGTACCACGGGTCGGGAGTGTTCGGAACGAAGTTTATACTTGATTGTCTAATTTTCACCGGACTTTCTGATTGAGCTTTTAAAAGTAGGTGCCTACCTACCTAGTACCTAGTAGGTACCTAGTACCTACCTACGGAAATCTTAATTCTAAAAATCAATCGAAATACCTACTTAATTGAAAATCACCAAAAAAAATCTGAAAAGAAACTTGAAAATTAACATTTCATCGAAAGAAGTGCACAAGTAGATACCAACTTAAATATACGCCTATTTGGTCCAACACATCACACACTCATCATCTGCCTAGCCTTTTTCCAACTATATTGGGGTTGGCCTCCAGTGCATGGGGCGACTGCCCGTATGACCTCCACAACCCAAGGTATCTATGTAATACGATACCCTTTGGTAAGACTGGTCAGATTTTCAGACCACTGACTATACTGACTACCTGTAACGACTGCCAAAGATCTATTACGGTAGGAAGCCGGGACCAATAGTTCAATGTGCTTTCCGAGGCAACTCGATGTACAAGATCGACCCGAGTGTCCCGAGTGGCAGTTATTACTAAGCCACGAGCTCCTCATGCACATGGATGCATATATCATGCACTAATTACGCCAAAATAAAAATTCGTGGAAATTCAAGATAGTCTAAAACGAAAAAAGAATAATAAGGAAATTTAAAAAAAAAAACGTCGCGAACGTCTAATTTTTACCCGACTGCGGCGAAGCCCAAAAGGAGGGTTATGTGTTTGACGTGTATGTATTTCCATTTCTTTGTTCCCTCATAACTCATAAACGGATGAACCGATTTGAATGAAATATACGTCGTTAGATTCGTCTTGATGGCGCGAGTGTTAAAGGCTACAAAACAAAGAAAAATTGTGGATTTTGGGGGCCAAATCGCGGAGTTCAAAAAACAATTTTTTTTCGATACCATCGAGTAGGGTATCAAAGTAAAGGGTTTTAAAAGGAGATTACAAAAATATATAACACATATGTTTAAAAGAAATTCAAAGTGAGAAATCCTATAAACAAGCACAAAAGTTAAATAAATCATCTGCGAAGATTTTTTTAATTTAACTAAGAACTAAATAAAAGAAGTACCATAAAATCCGACCACTACCAATAGGAAAAGTTCGTTCCACCTTTTTGTCTAATTGTAAGTATTGCTCCGTGGGCGGATTTGCCCCCATCGACCTTAACCAGCTGTTTTAAGGTGCGTGTTTCACTAGTACCTCTACGTATTACGTAAAAGCTCACGTTGTGTTTAGGGTAAGTGCACGAAAAATAACCCATTTTTCTAACCGACGAAAAAAAAAAGAGGAGCGTTCTAAATACGAGGCTTATTAAGTGTTATACCCATGAACTCGTAGAATACATTTTTTTTTTCATATTATGAGACACCAAAATAAATGGCTAACAGTTTTAGTTGATTTAAATAGATTAATAATTGTTACAAAATATAGTTATGGCTGTTGTATAAAACACAGTTTTACTTTGAATAAATTGGTCGTAAAAGTGAGACTTCTTCTTTTCGTATCGATGGCAAAAACTGGCTCTTACTGCACCATGATTAGGTTCGACATGCAATGTATTTCGCACGCGTGCGTTTTTCTTATTTTTTGAATAATTCTATATCTCTATAAATAAACATGATTATTTTAAATAAATATTTTGTTTTAAGAACCAGTTAATATTTATTTGTGTTCTTAAATAGATATAATTTGAAAAATATTTGCATTTTATATATTTTTTCCTGTGAGGCCGTTTAGTGGCTTCATACCTTTGCTTCTCCTTCAACCTGGCGAAATCAAATCGCGGAAAAAATAAATAAATTCATAGTCTCCTAAAAATTGATGACAAAAATACTTTTCGTTTTTAACCGACTTCCCAAAAAGGAGGAGGTTCTCAATTCGATTGGTATGTTTTTTTTTTTTTTTTTTTTTAATAGATTATTTCTTCGATAGTGTATTGAAAAACGTCGTTTGATACAGGTGAGAATTTATTATTGCACTTCTCGACCCCATGAACACCTCATGTTCAATCTGCCTCGAATGCAATAACAAACTTCCGCACTTGTATCAAAATTCAAAATGTACCTAGGTACTATTTCTTTCTTTGAAGATCGGCACCTAAAAAGTTAACATCAACCTCGAGTTATTTTTAGGGTTCCGTACCCGTTGGGTAAAAACGGGACCCTATTACTAAGACTTCGCTGTCGGTCCGTCCGTCAGTCTGTTACCAGGCTGTATTGTATCTCAAGAACAGCGATAGCTACTATAGCTAGACAGTTTTTCACAAATTATGTATTAGTGTTGCCGCTATAACAACAAATACTAAAAACAAAATAAATATTTAATATTTACGCATTATTTACGGCAAAAAAAAGGTTCCGTCCCAAAACGGTTTTTTTTTGTTGTTTTGGTACGGACTGAACCTTCGTGTGCGAGTCCGACTCGCACTTGGCCAGTTTAAAAAAAAAATGTTCAATGTTTTTTTCTTGTATCAAAACTGCTTAAAATTTTCTAAGATGAGTTGATTTCATGTACCTACCTACGGACCACTACGCCAATACGCTTGTTTTTTGTTTTCGGAAACTGGCACCCGTAATGGTTTTCTATATTTTCTAATAAAATACCCCATGGTATGTACATAGGGTATTTTCCTAATAAAAAATAAATTACCTTAATGATTTTCAAACTTTAAGGATTAGATTTTATAATGATAATCGTTGCATAACCAACACAAATGATGCCAAGTCAAATACCTTTTTCTGTTTTTAAACTAGGAGTAGATCTATTTCTAACTACAGTATCACACGATGGAAGCACGGTTATGTCGTCCGGATCATTTCCCGCTCTATAAATTATTTCTTCTGTATCTTTGGAGTTATCGTCACTCATATCCTCTTCAGACTGGATGCTTTTCTCTGAAACATAATGATTACAACAATAAATCCTGTGGCGTGTATTCTAAAAATAGAAAAGTCAGTCACCCTAGGTTGTTTGTTTTTTGTTTATTAGATTTCCAGGCGCTTTTCTTTCTCTTTACTTATCTGTTTTTCACATCGACTGCTTAGTTAAGTATCTAATAATTTCTGATTAAACTACCTAATGTAGCGTCTTTTGCACATCAAAAGACCTAATGCAATACCTTCTATTGCCTACCTATCTACTTGTTCATTTATTATAGGTTTAACACACTTGATATTGTTTAAATAAATGTCGAGTTGGTTTTGTTGGTAGTTACATTTGATGGTAATTAAATAGGTACATATTTGTTTTGTACACATCTGACATCAATATGCTCAAAAAACAAGTTAATTTCAAATGGCTAAAAACAAGTTGATAACAATAGAGAAAAAAAATTATCTTGGTAGTAATTATGAAAACGGTTCCCTAAATGTCACATTACCATACCTGCTGTACTTGAGTTGACCATGTTTGGAGCACTGCTGGTACAACCCATGATCGAGGGACTGCAGAGTTAGTCAGTGGCCATTAGCACAAAGGTGAATTGGTGGAAGATGTATCTGAGCGAATATTGGGCGCGATGTTGTTTGCCACCCGGCGGACGCTTGTCCAGCCGTCCGCGGCAACTCGGCTCGACTGGCCGGTGGCCGCTCCACGACTCCCCGAGATCGTATCGTACCTACCTATTATGGAAGGAGGCAGCCCGCTAAACTGACCTCGCACCCCCATCGCGTTTTTCCTATTATACGAACATTGTACAATTCTTTGACTCGCAAATGGTTTAAGTAAAAGACCTTTCTTCCGTTTAATTAATTTTTGGAATATTAGTTTTCAAATCATAATCACTATTCAGGGAGTATAGTTATATTTAGGTATAGGTAGACGACCCCGTAATTGCTTAATAACTAGGTTGAATGTCTTTTGCACCTTTTAAAACGCCGAGGCCCTTTCATGTGACAGATTGTTTCAATCTTAACAATTACTTATTTATCTAATGGGGATCATTTTATTTGAAATACCTATAACTTATTAAAACGAACTAATAGCCTAAAAAGTATATATTCTTAACTTTGTTTTACGGTTGTACCTAGTAAACGAGGGTGGGAAGCTCTTTCAAATAATTAAACTTGGTGGGTTCCCTTATAAGTTCATAATTAGGTAGGTAGGTACCTACTTTTAGAAAACAACCTAGAGGACCTAATAAATAAAATAAAATAGCCTTTTATTTCATGCATTTTACACATAATACATCACTTATAAAACTAATTCCTAATAACATTGTTTAGGTAAAAAAAAGTATTTTTATAAATATTAATGGTTGCAAGAACCCCTCTTCGGGTGAAGGCCTCCTCCAAAGAGTTCCATTGGATATGGATCTGTTGTGTGCTTTCTGCATCCACTGTGGGCCGGCGATTTCTCTTATTGTTTATTGTCTTCCCATCTTGTGTACGGTCTGCCTTTTTGGCGTTTCCCTATTGGGCCATTCCCGGTGTCCCGCCCATTTCCATTTGAGCTTTTTAGCGTAATTTAAAGCATCCGTGATTTTTGATATGCTTCTGAATTTTGTGTGTCGAATTTTTTGTTTTTTTCTAATTTATAGCATACTGCGCTCTAGTACGCGTTGGCATGTGTTAATTTTATTTTTGGTTTTGGAAGTATATCTCCAGGTTTGACACGCATATATGTAAGGCACGGCAGCAGACAGGAATTCATGACTCTGCTTTTAATTTTTGTTGACAAATTGCCTTTAAAGATCTCATTGAGGCTCCAATACTTGTTCCAGGTGAGTTGTATTCGTATTTCAACTTCTAGTTCGTTACTTTTTCTATCCAACCTAATTTGTTTTCCTAGATAAACGTAATTTGCCGTATACTTCAGTTTATCATTATCAACTGTAATAGTTTTTTCCGTGCTCATTGTTTTCGCCAGGTTCGTCTCTAAACCTACTTCTGTACAAGCCTTATTCAGTGATTGAATCATTAGTTGGAGTTCTGTGGGGGCCAATTCTCGATTTTCGACATTTATCTCGAGTTCGAGTTCGTAAGTCTATCTCCATGTCTATCAAAAATATCTAGAGCCTCTATCTCTACCAAAAAATTTCGAATTGAGCACGATTCCGTATTCTCAGTCAAAATAGAAATAAATGTCACGAAAATGTCGAGTCGAGTGAAGCTAATGTTACCATTATGAAGAATCGCGCGTTCCGTTTTAGGTAGCTATGAGTGAATGAATGATTTTGTTTTAAAACGCTGACTAAACCTAATTATTTAAGTATAAAAAAAAAGAAAGAAAGGAAGAAAAAGTATTTATTGGTTTCACAAACAAACAAGTAAACATAATTATGAGAAACACTTAAAATTAGGACATAATTTATATATTAAATTTGAATAAGTCCCGTGCAAAGCCAAAGTAAAACGAAACGTTTAGTGTAAAAATAATCAGTTTGACAGCTGACTGTCTGTCAGTGACTAATAAAATTATGAAGCAAACAATTATTTACCTTCGTTTTCAGGTCTATTTTAGTGGTATCCTGAATTACAGGAGCCAATAGATCTAAGTATTAGAACCCTTATTAAATCTTTATTTAGTCTAAAGTTTTTAATGACTTCTGTTTCGCTCAAGTCGTAAATATCGACGGCGGGATAGCTGTTGTCGCCGTGTATTGGCCAGTTGCTCGCCACTTTCCAACAACTCCGAGATAAAAATGCTAATAAACTCGTCCATCTTTCAGTGGTTTCAAGTCCAATCGTAGGTACACAAATTACAGAGTCTGTTATCTGCGCGAAGGTCGTCGTTTCAAGAAAACACAATGCACAAATCAAAGAGTATAAATCGAATTTCCAGTATGAGATGCCAAGCCGTATTTTATTTAAAAACTAAAGAAAAGAAAACACAGTGTACAATCCAAAACTCAACAAATTCACTCAGAAATGACGAATCTATATAATCGACATGACATCTCTACTGCTCAGAAGCACTCGACATGAACTCTAACGTTAGCCTTCGACAAATGTCGAATTCGACATCCCCAGAATAGCAACTTTTAAAATTTCTCGAAAAAATGACGTCATTAGAAATTTTTGTCGAGTTCGACGCCATCTCTAAAACCGAGAATTGGCCCCCTGGGGGCCAATTCTCGATTTTCGACATTTATCTCGAGTTCGAGTTCGTAAGTCTATCTCTATGTCTATCAAAAATATCTCTATCTCTACCAAAAAAAATCGAATTGAGCAGAATTCCGTATTCTCAGTCAAAATAGAAATAAATGTCACGAAAATGTCGAGTCGAGTGAAGCTAATGTTACCATTACGAAGAATCGCGCGTTCCATTTTAGGTAGCTATGAGTGAATGAATGATTTTGTTTTAAAACGCTGACTAAACCTAATTATTTAAGTATAAAAGAAAGAAAGAAAGGAAGAAAAGTATTTATTAGTTTCACAAACAAACAAGTAAACACAATTATGAGAAACACTTATAATTAGGACATAATTTATATATTAAATTTGAATAAGTCCCGTGCAAAGCCAAAGTAAAACGAAACGTTTAGTGTAAAAATAATCAGTTTGACAGCTGACTGTCTGTCAGTGACTAATAAAATTATGAAGCAAACAATTATTTACCTTCGTTTTCAGGTCTATTTTAGTGGTATCCTGAATTACAGGAGCCAATAGATCTAAGTATTAGAACCCTTATTAAATCTTTATTTAGTCTGAAGTTTTTAATGACTTCTGTTTCGCTCAAGTCGTAAATATCGACGGCGGGATAGCTGTTGTCGCCGTGTATTGGCCAGTTGCTCGCCACTTTCCAACAACTCCGAGATAAAAATGCTAATAAACTCGTTTATCTTTCAGTGGTTTCAAGTCCAATCGTAGGTACACAAATTACAGAGTCTGTCTGCGCGAACCTTCGCGCAGACAGACTCTTGTCGTTGACTCTTGTTTTCTTGAAACGACGACCTCGTCGTTTCAAGAAAACACAATGCACAAATCAAAGAGTATAAATCGAATTTCCAGTATTAGATGCCAAGCCGTATTTTATTTAAAAACTAAAGAAAAGAAAACACAGTGTACAATCCAAAACTCAACAAATTCACTCAGAAATGACGTATCTATTTAATCGACATGACATCTCTACTGCTCAGAAGCACTCGACATGAACTCTAACGTTAGCCTTCGACAAATGTCGAATTCGACATCCCCAGAATAGCAACTTTTAAAATTTCTCGAAAAAATGACGTCATTAGAAATTTTTCTCGAGTTCGACACCATCTCTAAAACCGAGAATTGGCCCCCTGTGCTCGATTCCGAAAGGAGTACCAAGTCGTCGACAAAACGTAGATGGCTCAGGTGTTTTCCATCGATGTTTAGGCCCACACCTTTCCAATTTAGCTTCCTTATTGTTGACTCCAGTATAGCGATGAATAGTGTAGCTGAAATTGGATCGCCTTGCCGGACTCCCCTTTTGATGGGAAAACTAGGGCCGGTATTTTCTAGCTTAACTCTCTCTGTGTTATTCGTATTATATACTTTTGATTACTTCTATGTATTCGATTTTTACTCCCTGCTCATTTAGTGTATTCCAGATACTCTCATGGGATATTGTATCGAAGGCTTTTTTATAGTCTATGTATCCAATGTATAGAGGTATTTGTTTTTCTGAGTATTTTTCAATCACAAGTTCTAGAGTGTGAATATGGTCTATAGTGGAAAAACTCTTTCTAAATCCCGCCTATTCTATATATTAAACCGAAGAATAAGTATCACACTGGAGGTTGAGAGGACCTAACAACGAAGAAATTACAGGACCTGAGTTTGGGAAATCATCTTAATGACTCCGGAGCTCCGGGCAGAGCGGAAGGGAGTGTCAGACTTCTACTGACTAAAAAAACACCCATGTTCCTTCTTAGCCCTTTGTGTCCCGGGTTGCGGTATCTCTTTCGAACAACTTACAGCCTCGACAGGAGTCGGCCCTTGCGAGCCCCTACGATTAATGACTCCTTCCGCTCTGCCCAGTGCGGGAGGAGTCATTTGATGATCTAAAAAGCTCAAAAAAAGGGTGTAATTTTACCCTGAACGAAGCCGAAAGGCACTTGTTCTCCCCGTCACTGCGATCATTGTTTTGTTCTAGAGTAACCAACTCTAGAACCCCATATTTACGGAGATATTGGCGCGAGTGGCTAATTAAAAAACATAGAAAAATTGCGGATTTTGGGGGCCAAATAGTTAAAAAAAAAAAAATCCTATACGTTCGAGTAGGGTATCAAAATAAAGGGTATTAAAAGGACATTACCAAAATATATTTTTAAAAGAAATTCAAAGTGACAAATCCTATAAACAAGCACAAACATTAAATCATCTGCGAAGAATTTTACGCGACCAACGAAAGAACAAACAAAAAAGTACTAAAAAGTTGGAAATAAAAAAAGTAGTTAATAAACTAAAAAACCCGATTGAAAAAACGGAAAAGCAAAAGACAACCTACCTACTACCTACCTACTACCTACCTACTACCTACCTACTACCTACCTACTACCTACCTACTACCTACCTACTACCTACCTACTACCTACCTACTACCTACCTACTACCTACCTACTACCTACCTACTACCTACCTACTACCTACCTACTACCTACCTACTACCTACCTACTACCTACCTACTACCTACCTACTACCTACCTACTACCTACCTACTACCTACCTACTACCTACCTACTACCTACCTACTACCTACCTACTACCTACCTACTACCTACCTACTACCTACCTACTACCTACCTACTACCTACCTACTACCTACCTACTACCTACCTACTACCTACCTACTACCTACCTACTACCTACCTACTACCTACCTACTACCTACCTACTACCTACCTACTACCTACCTACTACCTACCTACTACCTACCTACTACCTACCTACTACCTACCTACTACCTACCTACTACCTACCTACTACCTACCTACTACCTACCTACTACCTACCTACTACCTACCTACTACCTACCTACTACCTACCTACTACCTACCTACTACCTACCTACTACCTACCTACTACCTACCTACTACCTACCTACTACCTACCTACTACCTACCTACTACCTACCTACTACCTACCTACTACCTACCTACTACCTACCTACTACCTACCTACTACCTACCTACTACCTACCTACTACCTACCTACTACCTACCTACTACCTACCTACTACCTACCTACTACCTACCTACTACCTACCTACTACCTACCTACTACCTACCTACTACCTACCTACTACCTACCTACTACCTACCTACTACCTACCTACTACCTACCTACTACCTACCTACTACCTACCTACTACCTACCTACTACCTACCTACTACCTACCTACTACCTACCTACTACCTACCTACTACCTACCTACTACCTACCTACTACCTACCTACTACCTACCTACTACCTACCTACTACCTACCTACTACCTACCTACTACCTACCTACTACCTACCTACTACCTACCTACTACCTACCTACTACCTACCTACTACCTACCTACTACCTACCTACTACCTACCTACTACCTACCTACTACCTACCTACTACCTACCTACTACCTACCTACTACCTACCTACTACCTACCTACTACCTACCTACTACCTACCTACTACCTACCTACTACCTACCTACTACCTACCTACTACCTACCTACTACCTACCTACTACCTACCTACTACCTACCTACTACCTACCTACTACCTACCTACTACCTACCTACTACCTACCTACTACCTACCTACTACCTACCTACTACCTACCTACTACCTACCTACTACCTACCTACTACCTACCTACTACCTACCTACTACCTACCTACTACCTACCTACTACCTACCTACTACCTACCTACTACCTACCTACTACCTACCTACTACCTACCTACTACCTACCTACTACCTACCTACTACCTACCTACTACCTACCTACTACCTACCTACTACCTACCTACTACCTACCTACTACCTACCTACTACCTACCTACTACCTACCTACTACCTACCTACTACCTACCTACTACCTACCTACTACCTACCTACTACCTACCTACTACCTACCTACTACCTACCTACTACCTACCTACTACCTACCTACTACCTACCTACTACCTACCTACTACCTACCTACTACCTACCTACTACCTACCTACTACCTACCTACTACCTACCTACTACCTACCTACTACCTACCTACTACCTACCTACCTACTACTAAAAATAGTGTCTTATTTATTTGAATAAATAGGCTTGCACGTAGTTAAGCTCAATTATGAGGTACTTACCTACTTATAAAGTACTTGAGAACAAGCGCTGAAGTATCACAAAGGAGTCAACGTAACCCTTGAGGTGCATACCAAGTCCCGTCCCGTCCCGGGGCTGCGGGTTGTTCAAAAGAGATACTGCGGCGTCGACACAAAGGGCTAAGAAGGAACATGGGTGGATTTTTGTCAGTAGAAGTCTGACACTCCCTATCCCTACCGCTCTGCCCAGAACGGGAGGAGTCATTTGATGATTTCCCAGTTTCCCACGCTCCCAAAAAAAAAAAAAAAAAACTGCTTCTGAAGTCGGTGACTTTTGTTTGTTTGATTTCATGTTTTTGCCACCGACTTCAGAAGCTGATTTTTCTTCTTAAGTTTATTTTTCTCTTTTTGGTGTTTTTGAAGTCGGTTGTTTTTTTTGCAAAAAAGTTTTTTTATTTTTTCATTTTTAGTTGTAATAAGTACCTATATATATATACTAGTATAAATGCGTGGCTGCACGAGCTGCGCGCAGCTCGCGGGTCGTGAAGAGGCGGAGAGGGGGAGCTTTGAAAAATACCTACACCTACCTACACCTACCTACACCTACCTACACCTACCTACACCTACCTACACCTACCTACACCTACCTACACCTACCTACACCTACCTACACCTACCTACACCTACCTACACCTACCTACACCTACCTACACCTACCTACACCTACCTACACCTACCTACACCTACCTACACCTACCTACACCTACCTACACCTACCTACACCTACCTACACCTACCTACACCTACCTACACCTACCTACACCTACCTACACCTACCTACACCTACCTACACCTACCTACACCTACCTACACCTACCTACACCTACCTACACCTACCTACACCTACCTACACCTACCTACACCTACCTACACCTACCTACACCTACCTACACCTACCTACACCTACCTACACCTACCTACACCTACCTACACCTACCTACACCTACCTACACCTACCTACACCTACCTACACCTACCTACACCTACCTACACCTACCTACACCTACCTACACCTACCTACACCTACCTACACCTACCTACACCTACCTACACCTACCTACACCTACCTACACCTACCTACACCTACCTACACCTACCTACACCTACCTACACCTACCTACACCTACCTACACCTACCTACACCTACCTACACCTACCTACACCTACCTACACCTACCTACACCTACCTACACCTACCTACACCTACCTACACCTACCTACACCTACCTACACCTACCTACACCTACCTACACCTACCTACACCTACCTACACCTACCTACACCTACCTACACCTACCTACACCTACCTACACCTACCTACACCTACCTACACCTACCTACACCTACCTACACCTACCTACACCTACCTACACCTACCTACACCTACCTACACCTACCTACACCTACCTACACCTACCTACACCTACCTACACCTACCTACACCTACCTACACCTACCTACACCTACCTACACCTACCTACACCTACCTACACCTACCTACACCTACCTACACCTACCTACACCTACCTACACCTACCTACACCTACCTACACCTACCTACACCTACCTACACCTACCTACACCTACCTACACCTACCTACACCTACCTACACCTACCTACACCTACCTACACCTACCTACACCTACCTACACCTACCTACACCTACCTACACCTACCTACACCTACCTACACCTACCTACACCTACCTACACCTACCTACACCTACCTACACCTACCTACACCTACCTACACCTACCTACACCTACCTACACCTACCTACACCTACCTACACCTACCTACACCTACCTACACCTACCTACACCTACCTACACCTACCTACACCTACCTACACCTACCTACACCTACCTACACCTACCTACACCTACCTACACCTACCTACACCTACCTACACCTACCTACACCTACCTACACCTACCTACACCTACCTACACCTACCTACACCTACCTACACCTACCTACACCTACCTACACCTACCTACACCTACCTACACCTACCTACACCTACCTACACCTACCTACACCTACCTACACCTACCTACACCTACCTACACCTACCTACACCTACCTACACCTACCTACACCTACCTACTACCTACCTGCACCAACCTACACCTACCTACTACCTACCTATCACCTACCTCCCACCTACTTACTACAACTAAAAAAACATAACCCTAAAGTTTGCTTGTAGGTAGGTGATAGGTAGGTAGTAGGTAGGTGTAGGTAGGTAAGTAGTAGGTAGGTAGTAGGTAGGTGTAGGTAGGTAAGTAGTAGGTAGGTGTAGGTAGGTGTAGGTAGGTGTAGGTAGGTGTAGGTAGGTGTAGGTAGGTGTAGGTAGGTGTAGGTAGGTGTAGGTAGGTGTAGGTAGGTGTAGGTAGGTGTAGGTAGGTGTAGGTAGGTGTAGGTAGGTGTAGGTAGGTGTAGGTAGGTGTAGGTAGGTGTAGGTAGGTGTAGGTAGGTGTAGGTAGGTGTAGGTAGGTGTAGGTAGGTGTAGGTAGGTGTAGGTAGGTGTAGGTAGGTGTAGGTAGGTGTAGGTAGGTGTAGGTAGGTGTAGGTAGGTGTAGGTAGGTGTAGGTAGGTGTAGGTAGGTGTAGGTAGGTGTAGGTAGGTGTAGGTAGGTGTAGGTAGGTGTAGGTAGGTGTAGGTAGGTGTAGGTAGGTGTAGGTAGGTGTAGGTAGGTGTAGGTAGGTGTAGGTAGGTGTAGGTAGGTGTAGGTAGGTGTAGGTAGGTGTAGGTAGGTGTAGGTAGGTGTAGGTAGGTGTAGGTATTTTTCAAAGCTCCCCCTCTCCGCCTCTTCACGACCCGCGAGCTGCGCGCAGCTCGTGCAGCCACGCATTTATACTAGTATATATATATAGGTACTTATTACAACTAAAAATGAAAAAATAAAAAAACTTTTTTGCAAAAAAAACAACCGACTTCAAAAACACCAAAAAGAGAAAAATAAACTTAAGAAGAAAAATCAGCTTCTGAAGTCGGTGGCAAAAACATGAAATCAAACAAACAAAAGTCACCGACTTCAGAAGCAGTTTTTTTTTTTTTTTTTGGGAGCGTGGGAAACTGGGAAATCATCAAATGACTCCTCCCGTTCTGGGCAGAGCGGTAGGGATAGGGAGTGTCAGACTTCTACTGACAAAAATCCACCCATGTTCCTTCTTAGCCCTTTGTGTCGACGCCGCAGTATCTCTTTTGAACAACCCGCAGCCCCGGGACGGGACGGGACTTGGTATGCACCTCAAGGGTTACGTTGACTCCTTTGTGATACTTCAGCGCTTGTTCTCAAGTACTTTATAAGTAGGTAAGTACCTCATAATTGAGCTTAACTACGTGCAAGCCTATTTATTCAAATAAATAAGACACTATTTTTAAATCTGTGACCTAGAGTGGGTGGTCATGAAAACGGTAGTTTACAGCACGGCGCGCGGCGCTTGTCGGGCGACTTACGTAAAGCTTGCCATGCACGAAACGATTAGTCTGGCAGATAGCAAGTCCTTTTTGATGTGAAGGTCGAACAAAAATTATATTTTAGTGCTTACTTTTCATTTTCTTAGATGAAAGATTGCTGTAGTTTTCTCCCGTAAAAAATAAATCGTTGTCTGGATTTTTCTGAGAGACATCTTATGTGCCTTGAAATATCCACCACTTACAAATGTCCGTATCTACCTATTTGAGACAACTTTATTTCGAATTATCATAAAATAATCATCGGTGTGACTGTGTGAGCATCAGAGTCAGACCTGACGCTTTTCAGTTCTGACGCTCTTTGCAGTTATTGTTATATTGGATGCTTCAGGTATTGTCCGATGTTCTGCCCAACCAAGTCGTCACACTTGGGACAGAGTGGTTTCTTCAAAATGTTAAGGGGGATAAATTACCACTCATTAATTACCACCTTGTTTCTACAATGACAGTAGCAGCGCGACTAGTCGGTGTTTTTATTGTTAGTTCCATGAATGGGAGGTTATGAAGCGTTAGTAAGGCGGAGACAGCATAATTTATACGTGTATGTTGGGTACGGGGTAGCGGCCGTAAGCCAGGTATTGCGTGTGTTTAAGAACAAAGAGCTTTTGCCGTTAACTAGCCACTAAGCTTTATTTGTAAACCCCACTTACATATTTATAGCAGGCCAATTATAATTAAAACAAAAGAACTGTGCGCAAATATACAGTTCTTTTTATTATTCAATGTTCTACGAATGTTGACTGCCCTGGATTTTGCTCGCTCGCAAAGGCTGCCTAAAGTATCTACCTGAGTTCTGCAAATCAGCCCTTGGGAATGTTGACCCTGGTTCCTGGCCCACGTAGGCTTTTTTTACTTTTAAGCTATTGCATAGCTTCTATCGCGGGCCTTGAGCGTGGAGAGCGAATCCAGAAATTCCCTAACGAAAATATTCAAGATTCAGTATTCAACCAGGTTGCTATGGTTACGGAAAATAACAAGGTTGTCAACTGAGGTTGTCAAATTAAATAATTTATAACCTCACGTTGTAAAGGTGTAAAGTTTTTCTGTTTTGTCTCTCTGCTTCCTCCTTCTAAAATATTCTTACTCGTATAATTTGTGTACAAAGTGTTTTAAATATGAATAAACAAAGTGCATTTATTAATGAAGAAAGTCACGAAAAAATAGTGAAAGATAATGGAGTGAGTGAGATAAAGATAAAGATATATTTATTGCGTAACTGTGTACATACATTAAGTTCTTAGTAGTAAACATTACATTTTTGGTTTCAACAGTCTACCCAAGTCGGATATGCAATAGTAATTTTAAAAGTTAAGTTCTCACAAATATTTTTTTTTTATCAAAAAACTCGTGCAGATTATAAAATACATTATTAATTAACATTTTCTTCAATTTATTTTTAAACATAGTTCCATTTAATTGCTTAATTGCCTGCGGTAAATGATTATACACACGAATAGCCGTAACATAGGTACTTTTATAATACATCATATTGTTGATAACTGGTAAATTAATGTCATACGTATATTGTTTTCGAATGATTCTTTTAGAATTTGATTTTAAATTAAAATATTGCATATTGTTTTTAACAAATAGACATAATTCGAGTATGTAAATAGCAGTCAGTGTCAGGAAACCCTCCGTTTTGAAGACATCTCTCAATGATTCGGTACTATGCATGTTATATATTGTTCTAAGACATTTCTTTTGGAGAATGAATGTGGATTGTACATTTGTCGAGTTCCCCCAGTAAATGACACCATAAGTTAGTAGTGGGTACACATTTCCAAAATAAGCATTTCTCGTAACACTTGGATTTGTAGTTTCTGCCAGAACTGACAATGCGTAGCAAGCACTGGATATTCTTTTTAATTGTAACTCCTAAGTTTGTGTCTTTTACTTCTTCAACTGCTGTATCAGACATGGTTACATTCAATTCAATAGGTTTACTTTTATAATTTCTAAATTGAATCAATTTGGTTTTTGAGACAAATACTTTTAAGTTTATTGACTGCAACCAATCAGTTACAGTTACTAATGTTCTATTTATTTCAGTTTCGTAAATGAGGTTATTGGAATATTCATTTGAAATAAATATAGTTGCATCGTCAGCATACATTACGCAAAGATGGTCTATTATATTTGGAAGCTCGTTGACATACAATAAGAAAAAGGGGGGTCCCAATATACTGCCTTGCGGTACACCTAGTATTACCGATTCTAATTTGGATGTCACTACCTCCACCATTTTTGTACGCTTATCATATACCTCAATAACAGTGCCTTGCATTCTATTATTTAAATAATTCTCAATCAATTTAAGTGCTATGCCTCTTATTCCTATACATTCTAATTTGTCGAGCAAAATGTCATACTTTACACAGTCAAATGCTTTCGACATATCAATGAAAAGAGCAGCACATTGTTTTTTATCATTTATTTTATCCCAAATGGAGTTGAATAATTTGTATATGGCCAATGATGTAGTTTTATTTTTTTTGGAATCCGAATTGGTTAACATTTAAAATATTATTTAAATTCAAAAACTTTGTGATTCTAGCATAGATGACCTTTTCAAATATCTTCGAGAAATTGGGCAACAGTGCAATTGGTCTGTAGTTGTTTATGTCGTGCCGTAATCCTTTCTTGTACAACGGCTTTATGAGAGCTATCTTTAGGGTATCGGGAAAATTACCCGTTTCCAACATAAGATTCACAATGTGCACCAGCGGATCAACAATAAATTGGATGCTTTCCTTGATAACTCGAATGGGTATATTATCGTGTCCGTAACTAGTTTTATTTTTTAATTTTAGAACTATATTTATTATTTCGCTTCTGTCTGTTGGGTAGAAGAAAATACTGCTTGAGTTAGAAATTGATTGTGAATTGTGATTGTTATTGTCCGCTGTCGTAGTGTTGAGATTGTAGAAATTGTTAAGAATACTAGCTAATTTTACAGGAGATTTTATTACTTTGTCATTGTGTCTATTGTGGGTTTACGAACATTTGCAGTTTGGGTTTGTCGTTTTATTAATGCCCATGTGGCCTTTGCTTTATTGGTACTGCATGAGATGAATTTCGCATTAGAATTCTTTCTTGATTGTTTTATTACACGCTTTAAAATTTTACAACATCGAACATATTTTATTATAAGTTCTTGAGACGTACTGCTTTTTGTTTGTAGGTACATTTTTCTTTTATTTTTACTAGAGATTATGATGCCTTTAGTTTTCCATGTTGCATCTTTTTTAGAGTGCATTTTAACTCTCTCAACTGGTATGCAGATATCGAATATTAATTTAAATAAGTTAACAAATTCTTCGTAAGCTGTGTTTGCATCCGAATGATGATAAACATCTTGAAATTTTATTTTAGAAATGTATCTTAAAAATATGTCGATGTAATAATTTATATAACGTCGCATTTTGAACCAGTATTTTTCTCTGAAACTTAAATTAGTCGGTATCTACTTGACATTTATGGTCGGATATTCCCAGATCCCATATTTCTGTTTTGGATTTTTTATGATTTGTGATTATGTTGTCTATGCACGTTGCAGAATGTGATGTTAATCGGGTTGGTAGTACTCTTTCAACATTCATTTTATTATTATTACGCATCTATCATACGTTTTATTGGTTTTTGCATTACTATTCTGCGAATCGGTCTTAGAAAACGATTCATTTTCTTATAAAATACTTATCTAAAATAAAATAAATAATTTTCATATTTTTCAATGTTATGACCTCGTTATGACACTTACGTCAGGCAGACAAGACAAGCTGTCAATACTTTTTCTTTTAAATTTTCTGTCATAGAGTTTCTTACTAGCTTAGTCTATGAAGGTTACTTTTGATATACTTATATACTTAATTTAAATTCTTTTTAAAAAATACTGCATAAATAAAATAAATAAATAATTATTTGCCTATGTTGATAAAAAATGCTATGCAATAGCTTTACCGCGGCAGTCTCCGAGTGCCACATCAACTTTTTTTTATTATAAGTGGGCTTGCGCTTGACTTCAATCTTGCCCTAAGGACAGAGATGAGGTCAACGATAGAACGAGCTTACCCATAAGAAGCCTGCTAAAGAGAATGATGACAATCTTCTTGGAATGATTTTTGCCTCGAACCTACCTTGATGCTGTTGAGGCAGTTCCACCCACACAAACACTGCAGGCTAACGCGCGCGAGTCTAATGCTGGAAGTGGGTTATCCTGGACGGCTATGCGGAACTATTAATTAATCTTGTGCGAAAGTCGAGTGGGCCCGATGACATAGGTAGGTAGGTACGCTAAAATGGATTATGTTGTAAAGATATACCTACTCCTAGGTTGTTTGCCGTCTTTGCGGATCTTTTTTTCTCTCCTTGCACTGAATCCTTGCCGTCTTGTTGGAAAGTAGCCCATGTCCACTTTTTACCCAAGAAGGGTTATTGATTATAGGTACTGGTAACTGGGGCCCTACTATGACGTCTTAAAACAGTCATAACTTATTCTTAATCCAGTGTGGAAAAGAGATGGCGCTAGACACCCTGTATAGTTCTGTCACGTTTCCACACTGGATTAAGAATAAGTTAGGACTGTTTTAAGACGTCATAGTAGGTACCCTGGACGTTACTGTTAATACCAATGGTATTTGTTTTAGTAAAAGAGGAAGAAAAACATTAATTTAGGATCAAAAATAGCTTTAATAACTAAGTCTGTGAACACAAACATTTTTTTACAACACAACAAAATATAAAATACCTACTGAATATAAATGATGACAAAATTAGATAATCCAAAAATTCACAACCTTACTTCTGTATGTTTCGAGCTAAATAAAAACAAACACAAGGCAGTAATAAGTTGCAATGCCAGATAAATAACTATAAAAAAGTCTGTAAATATATTAAATCTTTGAACAAGGGCAGGGGCCGGCCTCGGCAACGACTAGATTTCCACTGAGTGCAATGGCTTCTATTTCCACTGCTGCGTCCAAAGGAAGTTTACCCACTTGAAAGGTAGCGCGCGCTGGGAAATCTTTTGGGAAAACTGAAACAGACAACATCGCCCTTACATTATATTCTACTTCCGACTAATAGGTATTATAAATGCGGAAGTTTGCTGAGATAGGACATTTGTTACTCTTTCACGCAAAGGCTACAGAATGGATTTTAATGTCACTTTGCAATAATATAGGTCATAGGTACATCAGAATAACATATAAACTGTACCTAATTTATAAAGAGGTTGTGTAATGTGGTCAAAATATACCTAATGATAAGAGTTCATCCTTATCGGTATTATGTAACTCGGAAAAAACAGTGTCATCTACGAGCTTAGCGTGTCAAAATGACGATTTTCCATACAAAATTTCATCCCCTATTTAACTCCCTTAGGGGTTGAATTTCGAAAAATCTTTCCATTTTCCTTGTCTACATTATAAAGGGAACCTCTGTGCAAAATTTCAGCTTTCTAGGTCCAAGGGTTTGGGCTGGGCGTTGATGAGTCAGTCAGTCAGGACTTCTCTTTTTACCCGACTGCGGCGAAGCCCAAAAGGAGGGTTATGTGTTTGTTACCCGACTGCGGCGAAGCCCAAAAGGAGGGTTATGTGTTTGACGTGTATGTATGTATGTAAGTATGTATGTATGTCCGTTTCTTTGTTCCCTCATAACTCATAAACGGATGAACCGATTTGAATGAAATATACGTCGTTAGATTTGTTTTGATGACGCGAGTGTTAAAGGCTACATTAAAATTAAAAAACAAAGAAAAATTGCGGATTTTGGGGGCCAAATCGCGGAGTTCAAAAACATTTTTTTTTCCCAATACCATCGAGTAGGGTATCAAAATAAAGGGTTTTAGAAGGAGATTACAAAAATATATAACACTTATATGTTTAGAAGAAATTCAAAGTGACAAATCCTATAAACAAGCACAAAAGTAAGAATTTTACTCGACCAACGGAAGAACAAACACAACTAAAAAGTTGGAAATAAAAAAAGTAGTTAAAAAACTAAAAAACCCGACTGAAAAAACTGAAAAGCAAAAAACAAGCACATTTTAAATTAAACAAAACTTGAAAGCAGGCGGGGTTCATTTGAATATTAAATTATAAAAAGAAAAAATGAAAATAGAATGGACCCCGCCTGCTTCCAAGTTTTGTTTAATTTAAAATGTGCTTGTTTTTTGCTTTTCAGTTTTTTCAGTCGGGTTTTTTAGTTTTTTAACTACTTTTTATTTATATAGATAGATTCTAGAAAAAAGTATGAAGCCACTAAACAGCCTCACAGAAAAAAAAATCAAATATTATTTAATTAAGAACACAAATCATTTTGATTTTGTACCTATTATTTTAATTCTAAACACAATTTAATTATTCCAAAAATATTTACGCTGTAAAAACGCAAAAACGGCGAGATTAAAAAAAAACACCGCTGACTCTATAGTCGGTGGTGATATTTTATCGATTTGGACTTAGTTTAAGTTATAGATCTGGTTATTTACTTTTCATTACTCATACTCTGAAAGTAGGTCAGACTCAGAACATGCCTGCGGAGCGGGTTGAAAGTACATACTACTTTTCAACCCTAGGGAGAATCGCTTTCTACTGACAGCTGTCAAATTATTTGTTGTAATAGGGAGCAAACCTATTGCCATCAACCAATGTAATTAAGAGCAAGCCTATTGCCACCAACCGATGTGATTAGGAGCAAGCCTATTACCATCAACAAATGTAATTAGGAGCAAGCCTATTGCCATCAACTGATATAATTGGGACCAAGCCAATTGCCATCAAACAATGTAATTAGGAGTAAGAATATTGCCATTAACTGATGTAATTGGGGGCAAGCCTTTTACCATCATACAATTTAATTAGGAGCAAGCCTATTACCATCAACTGATATAATTGGGGGCAAGCCTATTACCATCAACCGATGTAATTAGGGGCAAGCCTATTGGCATCAACCAATGTAGTTAGGAGCAAGCCTATTGCCATCAACCGGTTTAGGTAATTGGGAGCAAGCCTATTGCCATCAACCAATTTAATTACGAGCAAGTCTATTGCCATCAACTGATGTAATTGGGGGCAAGCCTATTACCATCAAACAATTTAATTAGGAGCAAGCCTAATGCCATCAACCGATGTTATTAGGAGTGCGCCTATTGCCATCAACCAATCTAATTAGGAGCAAGCCTATTGCCATCAACCGATGTAATTAGGAGCAACCTATTGCCATCCACCGATTTGAGTAATTGGGAGCAAGCCTATTGCCATCAACCAATGTAATTAGGAGCAAGCCTATTGCCATCAACTGATGTAATTGGTGGCAAGCCTATTGCCCCCAGCCGATGTAATTAGGACCAAGACTATTGCCATCAACCAATCTAATTAGGAGCAATCCTATCAACCGATGTAATTAGGAGCAAGCCTATTGCCATCCACCGATTAGATTTAACCGATTTTAAGTGTTTCTCTTATGTTTACTTTTTTAATTTTTTTTTGTCCTATGTGAAACCAATAATAGTACATTGTTACCTTAGGGGTGAAAGGAACTTATTTAGTCCCGAGTCGGGGTTTGGCGCCTGAGCGCAGCGAGCGCGCTAATAGTTCGAGGGTCTAAATAAGTCTTTAACCCGAGGTAAACACTGTGCTTTTCGCTTTTCATTACGAATACAAGGAAAGTTGATGGAAATAGGCTTGCGATCAATTACCTAAATCGAAAGAAAGAAGAAAGAAAAAACAAATTGACAAAAATATTTAAAAGTAAACATGAGAAACTTCTTCTTTTAAATAGTCTTGCTCCTAATTACATCGGTTGGGGGCAATAGGCTTGCCCCCAATTACATCAATTGATGGCAATAGGCTTGCTCCTAATTACATTGGTTGATGGCAATAGGCTTGCTCCCAATAACCCAAATCGGTGGATGGCAATAGGCTTGCTCCTAATTAAATCGGTTGATGGCATTAGGCTTGCTCCTAATTAGATTGGTTGATGGCAATAGGCGCGCTCCTAATTACATCGGTTGATGGCAATAGGCTTGCTCCTAATTACATTGGTTGATGGCAATAGGCTTGCTCCTAATTAGATTGGTTGATGGCAATAGGCTTGCCCCCAATTACATCAGTTGATGGCAATAGGCTAGCTCCTAATTACATCGGTCGATGGCAATAGGCTTGCTCCTAATTACATCGGTTGATGGCAATAGGCTTGCTCCTAATTACATCGGTTGATGGCAATAGGCTTGCCCCCAATTACATCAGTTGATGGCAATAGGCTTGCTCCTAATTACATCGGTTGATGGCAATAAGCTTGCCCCCAATTACATCAGTTGATGGCAATAGGCTTGCTCCTAATTACATTGTTTGATGGTAATAGGCTTGCTCCTAATCACATCGGTTGGTGGCAATAAAAGGCTTGCTCCTTATTACATTTGTTGATGGCAATAGGTTTGCTCCCAATTACAACAAATAATTTGACAGCTGTCAGTAGAAAGCGATTCTCCCTAGGGCTGAAAAGTAGTACTTTCAACCCGCTCCGCAGGCATGTTCTGACCTACTTTCAGAGTATGAGCACAGATTACAGATACTACACTCCATGTACTTACGCGCGCTAACTACCTACCGGGCGCCGGTCGCGGTCTATCGATGACCATAGCACAGAGGGTTTTCAACAGCCGCGCGGAGCGTACACACGCAATATTTAGTACTCTGTGCAATACGCATAGTTACTATAATTATTTCGGTCGATTTGACGCGAGTTTTAAAATCCTAAGTAATAGCTACAACTGGTGTATTATGTGCAGTGGATGTAGATTCAGCAAGAGAGTTTTCCTCGTGAATTCGTGATACAGAAATATAAGTTTTAATTTGTTATGAAAAAATGTACTTACCTACAATTATTTAATTAAATGACAAATATACCACTTAACTCCCCTTGCCCTTGTTTCCCCCAAGATTACCTAATAAAATTGTTTGTTCGATTTAGAATATTCTATACGTAAAAGTTTAACAATCGGGAATTTAAAGAAAGGAAAAAAAAAACATTGCATCAAAATAAAACACCTCTAAGTAAAATTAACTATTCTTTTTAAAGGGTGCTAATTAAACCGGCTTCTTTTTAATAGCATTATTTGCATCTAAAAATATGAATTGCCTTCTAAATTACTAAGTCAGCCATCGAGACGAGCATCTAAATAATACTATGTTAGCCACAAGTTATCTTTTCTGAAGCCACTCTAAATACAACTCAGCATCGTGGTTATTTTTTAGCATCTAAATTTGTAACATGGATTCAAAGAGTAAGCTTCTAAAATATTAATATATGGCATCAAAAATATATTCAATTAGCTTCTAATTTATTAACTCAGTATGTTTAAATTGTAATTCATGCCACATTGACTGAGCATCAAAATTTAATTAAAATTGTCATCGAATATTATATTATAGCCACTAATAGTACGTAGAAACTACTGTCGTGTTATGGAAAGGCTTTACTAACGAAGTTCAGAGTATCGAATGTCTTAAAGATCGATATATATTTATTTACATGTTGTGCTACAAAAGTTATCGATAGAATCGCTGCAGAACTTTATTTTTATCGGATAACTAGACAATTGTGAAAACATTTCTGCAAGCAACTCGGAAGTAGCGCTCGCTCGGCTCGCGCGCGTTTGGTCACAGTTTTAACCTAACCTAACCTATTTCCCTCAGTTTACAATGACAAATCATACAATCTGCGTGTGACTAGTCAATTAGACAATGGTAAAAACATTTCTGTAACCAATAAAGGTATTTTCAACGTTAATTTAATAATCTAAAGTGTATCAAAAGTTGACATTTCATATATATAATACACGTGACTAACTCAGCACATGAATCGAATGGCGCTCTCCGATTGGTGCAAATGGCCGGTAGCTGTCGTCTCGCGCCAAATCTATATGTTGCTATTTTCACGATAAAAGAATGTGATGTATTATTTTACATGCTAAGTTATAATAAATGATGTTGACTATGGTCGCTTCAATTATATTTTTTGAGGGCCTTGTGTTGAAGCTGTAAAATGTAAAATGGTGGTGAGATATAAATTCCGTGGCTGAGTTAGTAAATTAGGTGCCTATGTATAAATAACAAGGACAAGTTAATATAATTGTTGATCGTCACTTGATGCTTTCTATAGAATATTTAGTGGGCGTTGTAAAAAAGACGAATTAGTATATTAGAGGCTATATAATTTTCCCGTGGCTTAGTTATAAAATTAGAAGTTTGATCCTGTGGCCAATTAAAAAAACTGTGGCTCGATTATTTATTTCTCCTTTTTAAATACCTATAAGTTTCGTTTTATACTTATTTTTTAAAACAATTTAATCTGATACATTAAAATGCTTGTTTTATTTTATAAAGTATACTACAAAACCCTATTATCATATTTGTCGATAGAGGCAGCCCTGGCAATTCACAATATCCACGCGGCGGCGGCGGCGGCGCGGCGTGCATCTACAAAGCAAAACTCACTTTACGTTTGTAAGGTTAGTGTACATTTTCGTTCGCAGCGTCTGTTGACTTGAAACTGTAGGCTATTATAGCGGTAGGCATTGAACATTTTGTATGGAGTGTAGTATCTGGTAATCTGTGGTATGAGTAATGAAAATAACTTTTCTTTCCTCATTCTTTCGATTTAGGTAATTGGGCGCAAGCCTATTCCCATCAACTTTCCTTGTATTCGTAATGAAAAGCACAGTGTTTACCTCGGGTTAAAGACTTATTTAGTCCCTCGAACTATTAGCGCCCTCGCGGGCCTAAATAAGTTCCTTTCACCCCTAAGGTAACAATGTACTATTCCCGCGCTTGGTTGCGAAAAAATAAGAAAGACTCACGTGAGCAATAGTAGATTGTATCATAAGGGAGCAAAATAATATTTTTACGGCGAGGGCGCTTTTTTGAATCCAGGGCGAAGTGAGGGATTCTAGAGTAGAATCCCGAACGTAGTGAGGGATTCTTTAGTAGAATCCTGAACGTAGCGAGGGATTCAAAGTACGTCGCCCGAGCCAAAAATATATTTTACGCCCAAGTGATACACTCTGCTTTTCATCACTCTCTATGAGAAAATAAAAGGCGCCTCATCTCATATTATATTGTTATATTATTTTTTAATAAAACATAGAGTAACGACACGTTTAAATCCATCAGACATCCTCTTCAGATACGCTATTAATTACGAATATGTGTCCATTTTTACGTCACTACTATTAATATCATAAACGGGATATTTACCATGTTTGATTGTTGTTTCGAGTTCCCGATATTTCGGCGCTGTTACAAGCACCATGATCACGGATAAACTGAAGTCATTGCGGGTGGATGTTTATGAGCAGACAAATCGGTCTACCCTCTTTCTAGTTCGTTTTTGAAAAAACGAAAAAAGTTCGCGAAAAAAGTTCGTAAGTTTGTGTCGAAAAAAGTTCGCGAGTGGACACAGTGAGTTTCGTGTGTCGGGAACAGAATCGTGACAATGGTAGTGGTGCCGAACGCAAAAAACGAACTAGAAAGAGGGTAGACCGATTTGTCTGCTCATAAACATCCACCCGCAATGACTTCAGTTTATCCGTGATCATGGTGCTTGTAACAGCGCCGAAATATCGGGAACTCGAAACAACAATCAAACATGGTAAATATCCCGTTTATGATATTAATAGTAGTGTCAGTGACCATGTCAGTTTAAAAACTTATACATTTTTACGTCGTTATTAACCTCCCGTCCGCTAATAAATCTCTAGGAGATTTATAACAATGGCTTTTTAATTGTGTCTATGATAGGGCGTATGAGCTCATAATGACAACACGTTACTAAACAACTTTCTACTCGAAAGAGTAGAAGGTTGTTTAGTTTGGGCTTTACACTGGAAGTAGGCCAGAAACGCAGATTCTGAAAAATTCTTGGCGCCTCTTGCATTAACTCCATTCAATAAAATTACCATAGGCTTTCATATATTTCTCCCGCGATTTTGCAGGTCAGTTCACATACTTTCAGGAGTTAATTCTATACCTTAACTGTCACTTAAAGAATTCATTTTTCAAAACAAAACCATGAATTTCTAGAAATCCGTGAGAATTGAGAATTTCAGCGCTGTAAACCAATAAAAACTGAACTATGCGCATTTAGAGTAGAAAGCTTTTTCATGATAGCAAAGTCGGCCAAGCATCACAAATTTTTGTTTTTTTTAAGTTACCGCGCCTCCTCGCACCGTACAGCCAGCACTTACAGCCAGTAAAATACAATTTGTGTTCGATTTCAATGAACGATTTATGTTCTAAATTCAAATCTCATTACTGCCCGCTAAAAAGTCTAATGGAGAAAAGAGCTACTTTGCTCGCACTTATAGAGGAACAAAACGACACTTTTCGAATTGAAGGGATGAAATAGTAGATTGTATCATATGGGAGCAAAATAATATTTTTACGGCGAGGGCGCTTTTTTGAATCCAGAGCGAAGTGAGGGATTCTAGAGTAGAATCCCGAACGTAGTGAGGGATTCTTTAGTAGAATCCTGAACGTAGCGAGGGATTCAAAGTACGTCGCCCGAGCCCAAAATATATTTTGCACCCGAGTGATACACTCGACTTTTCATCACCCTTTATGAGAAAATAAAAAGGCGCCTCATATTTTAATGTAATATTATTATTTAATAAAAATAGAGTGTCGACACGTTTAAATCCATCAGACATATTAATTACGAATATGTGTCCAGTTTTACGTCCTTATGACAACACGTTACTAAACAACCTTCTACTCCATATTAAGAAATTGTCGTATGCCTTTAAATATTTCTCCCGGGATTTCGTAGGGATTAAGTTTTGTATGACATTATTAGCTTCTATTTTTATTGTTTCAGGAGTTAATGCACTATCACTTTCAGAACTCGACGTAGAGCTCATTTTTTGCACAAAATACAATAAAGTCCGTACCGATTATTAGAACAGGGAAGTAAATCGCGCGCTATTGTTTTTTTTTTTAAATTTAGTTACCGCGTCTCCTCGCACCGTACAGTCAACACAATACAATTTGCGTTCGATTTCAATGAAAGATTCATGTTCTAAATTCAAATCTCATTACTGCCCGCTAAAAAGTCTAATGGAGAAAAGAGCTACTTTGCTCGCACTTAAAGAGGAACAAAACGACACTTTTCGAATTGAAGGGATGAAATAGTAGATTGTATCACAAGGGAGCAAAATAATATTTTTACGGCGAGGGCGCTTTTTTGAATCCAGAGCGAAGTGAGGGATTCTAGAGTAGAATCCCGAACGTAGTGATCCCTTCTTTAGTAGAATCCTGAACGTAGCGAGGGATTCAAAGTACGTCGCCCGAGCCCAAAATATATTTTGCACCCGAGTGATACACTCGACTTTTCATCACCCTCTATGAGAAAATAAAAGGCGCCTCATATTTTATTGTAATATTATTATTTAATAAAAATAGAGTGACGACACGTTTAAATCCATCAGACATATTAATTACGAATATGTGTCCAGTTTTACGTCCTTATTAAGACAACACGTTACTAAACAACCTTCTACTCCATATTAAGAAATTGTCGTATGCCTTTAAATATTTCTCCCGGGATTTCGTAGGGATTAAGTTTTGTATGACGTTATTAGCTTCTATTTTTATTGTTTCAGGAGTTAATGCACTATCACTTTCAGAACTCGACGTAGAGCTCATTTTTTGCACAAAATACAATAAAGTCCGTACCGATTATTAGAACAGGGAAGTAAATCGCGCGCTTTTGTTTTTTTTTTTAATTTAGTTACCGCGTCTCCTCGCACCGTACAGCCAACACAATACAATTTGGGTTCGATTTCAATGAACGATTCATGTTCTAAATTCAAATCTCATTACTGCCCGCTAAAAAGTCTAATGGAGAAAAGAGCTACTTTGCTCGCACATAAAGAGGAACAAAACGACACTTTTCGAATTGAAGGGATGAAATAGTAGATTGTATCATAAGGGAGCAAAATAATATTTTTACGGCGAGGGCGCTTTTTTGAATCCAGAGCGAAGTGAGGGATTCTAGAGTAGAATCCCGAACGTAGTGAGGGATTCTTTAGTAGAATCCTGAACGTAGCGAGGGATTCAAAGTACGTCGCCCGAGCCCAAAATATATTTTGCACCCGAATGATACACTCGACTTTTCATCACCCTCAATGAGAAAATAAAAGGCGCCTCATATTTTATTGTAATATTATTATTTAATAAAAATAGAGTGACGACACGTTTAAATCCATCAGACATATTAATTACGAATATGTGTCCAGTTTTACGTCCTTATTAAGACAACACGTTACTAAACAACCTTCTACTCCATATTAAGAAATTGTCGTATGCCTTTAAATATTTCTCCCGGGATTTCGTAGGGATTAAGTTTTGTATGACGTAATTAGCTTCTATTTTTATTGTTTCAGGAGTTAATGCACTGTCACTTTCAGAACTCGACGTAGAGCTCATTTTTTTTGCACAAAATACAATAAAGTCCGTACCGATTATTAGAACAGGGAAGTAAATCGCGCGCTTTTGTTTGTTTTTTTTTAATTTAGTTACCGCGTCTCCTCGCACCGTACAGCCAACACAATACAATTTGGGTTCGATTTCAATGAACGATTCATGTTCTAAATTCAAATCTCATTACTGCCCGCTAAAAAGTCTAATGGAGAAAAGAGCTACTTTGCTCGCACTTAAAGAGGAACAAAACGACACTTTTCGAATTGAAGGGATGAAAAATACATTGCATGTCGAACCTAATAATCATAATGTATTATGAGCTAGTTTTCGAGGAAGTTTATTGAAAAATATTTTAAAACTTACGACGATGAAGAAAATCACAATTTGCGGATTTTCATCAATTGCAAACGTAGATATTTTTAACTGCATATTTTCAACAGTGAGGCGGGGTCGCGGTAGGCCACGAAGGAGATGGCGGGACGAGTTAGACAGATTCCGCCAGAACTGGAAGGAGGACGCACGGGTTCGAGAGAAATGGAAGGAGTGGAGGGAGGCCTTTGCCTAGGAGTGGGAAAGAGTAGGCTATTAATGTTTTTTTTTTTTATTTCAAAACTATTTTAAGAAATACCCCACCAGGCGCCGTTCACGATCTTGGGCAAGTCAAACGCACGCGCGTCCTTGCACCATACCGCGACACGCACGTCACGTCAATGGCGATGGCGACTTGTCAGACATTCAGACCGTGCTCAATGGTCGCACCTGCTGTAAAGTTCAGTACATCTGTAACGCTCACTTACCTAACTAAACTAACACGAGATAATGGCATTTTGACATTTTCGCGTAACTTGCTCCTCTTCAAGCGTAGAGGAGTTAGCGTAGTTCCTACATATTTCTATATCATCACCATCACAAGTATCACAACTAGGGCATGTAATATCGGAAGATTTTCAATTCCGATACTGAGTTCCGATATTAGATCTCAATATCGGAATTCCGATATTAATATCGGAATTTCGTTATGTCATTTGAAAATGCACATTTTATTTAAAAATTGCACCAATTCGGTATGAGGTTTGATTCGAGTGCAATAAAAAACATTTTTAAATCATATTCTGTAATTTGGTTCAAGCATTGGTTGTTTTAAAGTATGCACATTGTATTTTTTAAATCACATATCGCTACTTCGGGGTACAAAAGTCGTAAAAGCCATTTTTAGGCTGAAATAACTTAATAATGCAGCTCTGTTTGGTTTTTTACGCGTTATCGTTGTATGTTGTTAAGGTTAAACTTTTAAAATATTATTTCGATTTTCAAAATGTAATGGTTTATACCAGCCAGTATTTTTTATATGTATACAGCGTGTTAGGTTAAACGAGGGCCATATTGAAGGTATTTCAGTACTTACCCGATTCTCGTCGCAAATATGTAAAAAGACTATAACCTTAATTTGTGACGTAATTGTGCCATGGCCCCCCGCACGCTCTCTAGATCTCACTTTAATAGACGTTTTTTTCCGCCATTGTCCTAAGCCGGTTTTAAAATATGTATATGGTGAAAATGGATTATACCTAAAAGTCATTTACCAGCGGACATTTTCTGTGATAAGCGCAAGGGTTGCGAGACTTTTCTGAAATATTTGGTATGGTTCTGTCTGTTAGTTATTGGTACTTTTTTGTTAATATTATTTTGTGTATCATTTAAGCATGATTGCGGGTTTCAATATGTCCCTCGTTTATACTAGCATACTCTATAACCATTTTATCTTTAGTTAAGCTCCCCACAAGTTACCCCCATCTTCAAAATTCATTGATTTACGTACGTCCGTGTATGAGTCAAAGAAATACATATGTGTACCAAATTTCAACTTAATCGGTTCATTAGATTCGGAGCAAATTGATTGTGACAGACGGACAGACAGACAGACACACGAGTGATCCTATAAGGGTTCCGTTTTTTCCTTTAGGGTTCCCCTAAAAAGAAGGAATATCATTATAGAGGTAAGCTTCAAAACATTTTTACCGCCTGTAATAGTGTTATATGTGTTTATATTATTCTCTGTACAAACTGCTTAAACATAGTTTGATGATTCTTTAAACACGTTCGTGGTAAGTACCTACTGTTCCACTAAATGCAGTTTTATTCTAAGTATATATTGATTAGTGAAAGTCATTAAATTCATGACATAATAAATGCTTTAAATGAATTTGAAGCCGGCCATGATATTTTAAAACAACGAGATTGTATAACTATCATTTATTTCGTAGCTTTTACCCCCTGGATGTTTTGATAAAGTGGCGTTTACACCCTAGTGATTAATCTATTTTTTTAACGTTTCAATATCATATCACTCGTGACTTTTATTGCTCTTGTTTCGCATGATTAGCAACAGAAATACGATAGCGCGCTGTCGCAAGGATCTAAAATAAAGGTTTAATTTAAATCGCAATATATAGACAAAAATCTCCGATATTACAATTCCGATATTGAGAGATCCAATATCGGAATTGTAATATCGGAACTTTCGTTCCGAGATTCCGATATTACGAGATTCCGATATTACGAGATTCCGAGATTCCGATATTCATGCCCTAATCACAACTCAATAATAAAATGACACTTCGTTTGAGATCGGTAATTGGAGTTGTATTAGATTTATTATGTATAGATGCCCTTATTATATTTTTCTTGTATGGCATCACCGGATGTGTGAACCCCATATTGTCTCTGCTCCGTTTCTCTCTCGCTTGCTGACTACGAACACGATCTGTATATCTGTTCTGCTAAGTGCTCGGTTAAACTAAATAAATATGCTAGTGCGTTCTTTGTTACTGTCTATATTGTGACGATATTATGTGTGCATTTATTGTGATAATAAACTGCTACAGATAAATGAAGGTTGGACTGTTTTCTATTCGCTATCCCACTGTCACGAACCACGTGCCTCATCCATCATCATATCAAAAGGTTATTGGCCCAGAGAAGAGAGCATCTTGGCTGCTTGCATAAAAGCTTGCTTTGCTTTGCATCTAATGAAAAGGTTCGTTGAAAAGTAATCGTCATTTTGGGAGTGTGATTCTGTGCGCACGCGCAGTACTGCAAGCCGTGCATCATGGAACATAACCTCAATGGATTCGACAAATTGGATGGTATATCTAACTTCCATACCTGGAAGTTTTCAGTCAAGAACCTGCTTATTTTAGAAGGCTTGTGGGAAGTCGTTGTTGGAACAGACCAAGCCGAAGGTCACTGAGGCGTGATCAAAGAGCACTTGCACGCATTTGCTTAACATTGAAACCGCATTTATTTCAATATGTACGAAGCTCTGACACTGCTAAAGATGCTTGGAAGGCGTTGCTTGACGTTTACGAAGATAAAGGCCTTTACCGAAGAGTTCTTCTACTGAGGAGACTGCACCGCGTTCAGTACTCTGAATTTTCTGATATGCAAACTTATATTGATGCTGTGTTTACACTAGTCCAGCAGCTTGACGACATCGGGAAACATACCGAAGATGAAGAAGTTGCTGAAATTTTATTGAGTGGTCTGCCAACTGAATATGATTCTGTTGTTTCAAATTTGTCAACTGCTGCGGTCACTACTACAGTATCAAGTGAACTTGTGCGAGCCCGACTACTGCAAGAGTATTCGAGGAAGACATCGGGTGATGAAGAAAGTACAGCTTACGTCTCCAAAAGTAGAAAAGTTATTGTTTGTGAATTTTGCAAGAAGAGTGGTCACAAGAAATCAAATTGTTTTAAATTAAAGAAACTTAAAAAGGCCAGAAAAGCCAATGATAAAGAAAACGAAGATAAGACTTTTTCAGCATCAGCATTTCTGTCAAAAGCCAGTGAGTTTTATATTGACAGTGGAGCTACCAGTCATATGGTGAACAACAGGGACATACTTCAGGACTTGAAAAAGTCAGATAACTTAATAACTATGGCTGATAATTCTAAAATTAAGTGTGAAGGTATAGGCACTTTGGAGATTCAGTCAAATCATAAGGTTAGACTTTTAAATGTTTTATATGTTCCCCAAATTGCGGCCAATCTTATTTCTGTTAGCAAATTAGTGTTGTCTGGCCATTCAGTTAGGTTTAGCAGTGAGAAATGTTTTATTTATAATGACAATGTTGGTCATAAAGACAAGTCTGGCAACTTAGTTGCATCTGGTGTATGTGTTAATGGTTTGTTTAAACTTAATGGGTGTGTTGTTATGTCTGAGTGTGTAAATGTAAATGGTTTCGGGTCTTCCACTAAAAGTGGACACTCTCTACTCCTTGATCATGGAGAGGAGCTGCTGAGTACCAGAGACATTGCTGGTCTTCCTGCTGAATTATGGCACAGACGTCTCGGCCACCTGAATATACAAGGTATGAAAACACTGGAGAAAGTTGCATGTGGAATGCGTTGTCTATTTCAGGATGAAAAGTCACTCAAGAACTGTCTTGCTTGTCTTGAGGGGAAGTTGTCGGCCGCAGCTTTTCCTGACAGCACATCGAAAACGACGCAGCCTCTGCAACTGATCCATTCCGATGTCTGTGGACCCATGCAGGAGCCAAGCTTGTCTGGAGCGAAGTACATCGTAACTTTTACCGATGACTACACTCGGAAGAGCTTTGCATGCTTGATGAAAAATAAGTTTGAGGTAATTAACCATTTTATTACATTTAAAACACTAGTTGAGAAACAGACAGGCTTGCAAATTAAGATTTTAAGATCAGATAATGGCGGTGAATACTGCAACAACAAGTTTAGCAACTATTTAAAAGAGCAGGGTATTGTCCATCAGGTCACTGTCCCTTACTGCCCTGAGCAGAATGGGGTTTCAGAAAGACTGAACCGTACCTTAATGGACAAGGTTAGGAGCATGCTAGCAGAGGCAGGTCTCAGCAAGGAATACTGGGGTGAAGCTGTCATGACAGCTGTTTATTTAAAAAATAGGTCACCTACAGCTGCTTTGTCTGGACGAGTGCCCGAAGAAGTATGGACTGGGTCTCCAGTTGACCTCAGCCATCTTCGTGTGTTTGGATGCTTAGCATACTACCTGGTGCCATCGCAAAAACGGCAGAAGCTGGATTCGAGAGCCAGACTTTCCATTTTTGTTGGCTACAGCGATACCTGCAAAGGTTATAGACTTGTGGAGCCATCAAATCCAAAAAAAGTGGTACTGTCACGTACAGTAGCTTTTATAGAGAATAAATTTTACAAGGATTTGGGACATGATTTTAAAAATGATCAACATAATTTTGTATTTTTAAAAGATTTTATGAATATTGATGGAAATAAGTCATTAATTAATAATAATAATTTGAATAATATTGAATTGAATTCTGATAATGATATAATTGATAATAATATTGCAATTAATTCTAATAATAATAATATTGAATTAAATAATGACTCAATTATTACAAATGATGAATCAGATTCAAGTATTTTAAAAAATAACATGAATTCCTTTTCTGACATTTCAGGATCAGAAGAGAACTCAAGAGCATCTAGTGAGACCCATGACTCATCAAGTACCTCAGCTGGAAAGTCTGCTGATGTTGGAGGTGATGGCCATCTGACATGTGGTGGGACGTCTGCTGGAGGGGAAGTTACTAATACAGAGACAGTCTCTACTGGGCGTAGTGTGCGTTGTACACGCAATATTCCTCCCATAAGGTACAAGGATTATAATTGTTTTGTGTCTATGTCCTTGCATGACGGTTTGTGTGGAGAACCACATTCATATGAAGATGCGTTGTCTTCTCTGCATTCTGATGAGTGGCAAGCCGCTATGCAGCGCGAGTATGACTCGCTAGTCGCCAACAAGGTATGGGAAATAGTTGATAAGCCTCCTAACAAAAACATTGTTCAATGTAAATGGGTTTTTAAGGTTAAGCATGACACAGATGGTAATTTCAACTGCTTTAAGGCGCGACTAGTTGCCAGAGGCTTCACTCAGAAGCACGGTATAGATTACAATGATACATTTTCACCGGTGGTTCGACATTCTTCAATGAGAATTCTGTTTAATATAAGCAATCAACTAAACTTAGAAATTGATCACATTGATGTAGCAACTGCATTTTTAAATGGAGATCTTGATGAAGAAATATATATGCAACCACCCTTAGGTTTTTCGGAACACTTTAATGGTAAAGTTTGTTTACTAAAGAAAGCTATCTATGGCTTAAAGCAATCCAGCAAGATGTGGAACAAAAAGGTACATGACTTGTTAATTATTAATGATTTTAAACAATTTAAATGTGAACCATGTGTGTACAGTAAAAAGGTAGGCAATGACATAGTTTTACTGGCACTTTATGTAGATGATTTTTATCTGTTTTATAATAAAAATAGTAAAATTAAGGCTCATCTGCAAATAGCATTAGAAAAACAGTTTAATGTAAAAAAATTTAGGTCCACTTAAAAATTGTTTGGGTATAAGAGTTTCTAGACATAAAAAAAAAAGGTATTTTATGTTTAGACCAAATTGAATACACAAAGAAATTATTAGTTAAAGGAGAATGCCAGCGGCACTATGGGCAAATGTACTCAATTCAACATTTTTGTGTCTTCATCAAATCATCTTTAAAATACTGGATGGCATGTCTAAATACTACCTCAGAAGATTGAACACAATAGACAATGGCATTTTCGAGATATTTACAAAAATGAAATGACTATTTTTAGGTTATGCTCAACCCAAAATTAGTTGAAAAAAAATATTTAAAAGGGTCTGAATGGGATTACGAGTGAGCTTTGTGTCTTTAAAGCATATTTTTGTAAAATCTGTTACGGTTTAGCTATTTCAGGTGGCCCGTGTCTGGTGACCACCTGTGACTAACTCACCAAGTCTAACTGATTTAGATTTTGAGCATTTTAAAATAATATTCTCGCGTTTCATGAAATTGCAAAGCATGGAAGAAATCATTACTAAGATAATCAATCGCTCAGCGTTATTTGTAGATACTATTCAAATCTAAAGGTAGTGGAAATCATGAAATTGTCTTTGTAAGTAGGGTGGAAAGGGAAAACACATAATACTAAATACAATAAATGAAAGAATGATTATTTCTGGACTTTATTTTATTCATCTAAAAATAGTGTATCCAAAAATGGAGCTGGGCTGGAACACTAACATTGTTATAACGTCCCCAGCTTAAATAGGTACCATACTATGCACATTACATGCACACAGCAACCTTCAGTTCTTCTCCGTCCCAAAAGTTGTTATTCAAATGGAAATTGCAGATCCGGGCACTCTAAGGAACATAATTATATTTTGTGGCGCCGCGCTGTATCAATAATCCTTTAACTATTGATGATACCAATAGACGCTCATTATTGTTGCGTTTGGTGTGGCAGCAACACGTTTATATGTTCTTGAATTAACCTTATTAACAATCCATAATACTGGTCGACCAGGGTTCTGGCAGGAGGGGTGGCATTGGAATGTTAAAATCTTGTTCAATATGTGTCTGAGATCGGTTTTGGGTAGCAGAATCTTCCACTCAGTCAGCATCGTGAGTTTGTCTGGTTGCAGTCATCCAGCATGTTCGGCAAACGCTTTCCAGACGTGACTCCTGTAGATCAATACAATATATATAATATACTTGTTTATAATTTGACCAGCCTATATAATTATGTACAATCACTAGTAAGATAACAGTAAACAGTGTGGACTAGTGTAGTACGCAAGGGAATTCGTAGCTAGAAAAACAAGCTGACATCCTCAATCGTATGTGTATAAAAAATATTATATATTACCTGATGAGATAGTACCCCTCGCAGTAAATAATTAATTATTTGTGGGCAGTCTAATGGCACTCGGTGAGTTCTTGATCTCAGTACGGAAACCCCACAGCCGTAGCAGACGGCCGTTTGTCCTACTGCAGGTGTCAACTGTCCCTGGGATGTGAGTGTATTTTGCAACACACTCCTGACACAATATGCCTTCAGTTGACAGCTGAAAAAAAACATATTTAAATAATTATATTTCTGTACAACTAATCTTAAATGATAGGTACCTACTACATACAATTAATATCCTCGAATACACACTGATTAAAATAAACCATCTTAGTTAATAAGTTGGTTATTAACAACACATCAGTATGAGGTTCCTACCTATATAAGTTATATTAAAATCCGATAACTCAACTGGTGAGGTGAGAAACTAACACACACATGGATTTAACTTTTGCCCTCTAAGATTTGTTATTTGGTACATATAAACATAAAAGTAGTTCCTAAATAAAAAAACACCATTCTACGTTAAAAGACAATGTTTACTCTTACCGGTGTTGGTGAGATCCAGACTCGTAAAATGTTCATGATGTTATTCGGGATCTCCGACAACATACGTCTGTGCATAAGTTGCGTTAATCTCAAAGAGCAGTTGAGACATCGCACCACAGTTGCACTCGCCATGATCACAACACAAAAAGTCCTGTATTTAGTTATAAACAACACACGGTGCAGCGGCGGCGTTAGAAGTATGTTTATTGTCAATGGGTTGGCAGCATTAACGGAGTAACTAAAAGGTTCGACTCGAAGCACAATGTAACAAAACCAGCAAAAATAACATACCGTCATACTGTATTGTAAAAATATGACAAACGCACAATAAATGTTAATGTACCCGCACTACGAGTAACATAATCCCTAGTATTGTCAGGTGATAGTAAAAAATGGCGTACTATGACGTCGGAAATATAAAAGTACTCATTCATTGTTTGAAAAACTATTCCATTGTAAATAATCGTTAATACTTATTTAAAAAATGTATTTGTATTTTAGATATTTAATGCCGTTTTAGGTTTTGATACACAAGTCTTATATCAAGAGTACTGTACGCGGGCATTCTCCTTTAACATGCAAAATTGTAAACCAGTAACCACACCTTTGCCTTTTAATTGTAAGTTACAGAAGTCTGAACATACAAGTGTAGAGTTGGATGATAGTGTTTATAAATACAGACAACTTTTAGGATGTCTCATGTATTTATGTGTTTGCACTAGGCCGGATATTGCCTATGCTTGTAGTTATTTAAGCCAGTTTAACAACTGTTTCGATAAAAGCCATTGGCTCGCAGCCAAACATGTACTTAGATATTTAGCTGGTACAATTGATCACTGTTTGCTTTTCACAAAGAGTGTCAATTGGAGATTAAGCGCGTACACTGATGCTGATTGGGCTAACGACGTTACTGATCGTAAATCATACACTGGTTACGTTATAAAACTAGGTGATTCCACCATAAACTGGGAATCGCGTAAACAGAGGTGTGTTGCTCTCTCAAGTACGGAAGCTGAATACCTCGCAATAGGCGATGCTTGTAAAGATATCTGTTTTATTCAAAATTTACTTTCAGAACTAACATTAATTCAATTGGATGAATGTATTTTGTATGATAGTCAAAGTGCCCAAAAGTTATTAGAGTCTAAAGAAGTATGCCATAAACGAACCAAACATATTGACATTCGATATCATTTTGTCAAAGACTTAATTAATAATGGTTCTTTAACAGTTAGATACTTGCCTACAGACAGGATGATAGCGGATGTTCTTACCAAATCTTTAGGTAAACAAAAACACAGTAGTTTCACACAGGATTTGAATGTGGTTAAAATTATAAAGTAAGTTAATTATAGTGTAAGGTGTATCTTTCGTACTAACTATATGATATAATTTTATTGACTTATTAACTGCTACGTTTATGTGATACCTATTTATGTTGTAGAGACTGCAGTGTAACATTTATTATATAAGTAATGTCAATTGTATATTTTGTATCTTTTTTGACTAAAAATATAATAGTACAAGGGGAAGTATTAGATTTATTATGTATAGATGCCCTTATTATATTTTTCTTGTATGGCATCACCGGATGTGTGAACCCCATATTGTCTCTGCTCCGTTTCTCTCTCGCTTGCTGACTACGAACACGATCTGTATATCTGTTCTGCTAAGTGCTCGGTTAAACTAAATAAATATGCTAGTGCGTTCTTTGTTACTGTCTATATTGTGACGATATTATGTGTGCATTTATTGTGATAATAAACTGCTACAGATAAATGAAGGTTGGACTGTTTTCTATTCGCTATCCCACTGTCACGAACCACGTGCCTCATCCATCATCATATCAAAAAGTTGGAGTTGGAATACTTATGACTGTATGTTTGATTGTAGAGATAAGCAACTTGATATTATTCGACAACATACAACCTATAACCCTGCATAATTGTCTGTAAAACTATTTTAAGAAAATCACAATTTGCGGATTTTCATCAATTGCATTAATCATCATAGAGACTACAACGTAGATATTTTTAACTGCATATTTTCAACATTGATTTCAAGACTATTTTAAGAAATACCCCATCAGGCGCCGTTCACGACCTCGGGCATCAAGTCAAACGCACGCGCGTCCTTGCACCATACCGCGACACGTCTCGTCAATGGCGATGGCGACTTGTCAGACATTCAGACCACAGATTGTGTTCAGACCGTGCTCCATGGTCGCACCTGCTATAAAGTTCAGTACATCTGTAACGCTCACTTATCTAACTAAACTAACACGAGATAATGGCATTTTGACATTTTCGCGTAACTTGCTCCTCTACAAGCGTAGAGGAGTTAGCGTAGTTCCTACATATTTCTATATCATCAGCATCACAACACAATAATAAAATGACACTTCGTTTAAGATCGGTAAGATAAGCAACTTGATATTATTCGACATCATAAAACCTATAACCCTGCATAATTGTTTGTAAAACTTTCTGATAAACCTAGATACTTACACTCTGCATAAATCTTATTCACAACCTGAAAGTCGTCCATTTTACCCAGCAGGATGGTACACTTCACGACTGATTCCAAAGAAGCACCACCTGCCTCCAACACGTGCCTTAGGTTGTCGAGAGCCTGTCGGGTCTGTCCTTCGGCGTCTCCTTCTACTAACTTTCCCGAAGGATCCATGCCCAGTACTCCCGACACGTATAGAGTTGTATCCGCCAATATAGCCTGGCTGAAATCGCATTACACATTAAGTTCATTTTTGTATGATACTAGGTTAATTTAACCTACCTCATGAAATCAACAGGAAAGAAGTTCAGTCAGCCCTGCCTTTGCGAGCCTTCTTAAAGTTATTGGAAATAATGTAAATGCCCATGGATAGATATTATAATACGGGTCACCGTAAAATCTAGTTTGTGTGGTCCGACCCAGCTCGTTAGATTTTGGAATTGATGCTTGTGGTCTCAACGAAAAATACATGCACAGTCTACCAGCAGTCCCAACGTAAAAATGTAGAATAAATATAGAATAGATACCCAACCTGTCTGTGAGTACCTGCCTAGAAACGTAGGTAAAGTACCAACTATTTAATTTAAACTAGAAATAACAAACCTGTAAGGTCCAACGGGCTTATAGATATTTGGCGAAGTAACGATCGTCTTGGTTACTTTCCGAGTGGTCGTTTTTATCGTGTTATCGTCTACATTTGCGTTTGGCGCGTTCATCTTGGATGTGACGTCTATCTTCGGTGTAGCTTCAGACTTGACTGGGTTATCCATGTTGTCCGTCGTCGGAATATTTGCTGGCTAATAGGCACCTACGCGATCGGGGTCATCAGTTCATTTCTCAACAAAAGATAAACGAGTAGGTTGGTATATCTACTGATATGTGGATCAATAAAATAACACAATAATCATTCTGAGTAAATCGCGTCGATTGGCGTTGATATTTCCGCGATATATAGGTATGTCAAAAAATATAGGATGTCAATGTGATCAATGTTAAACAATGTTGTCAAGTAGGTATTATGCAAAAAAATAAAAATAAATGGTGAAGCGAAAAAAAACATGACAACTCTTTAACTACCCGAAATACATTGTGAAGGACGGCAAATCGGGCATGCCATCGTGCATCGTCTGCGGAAATTGATCCGATACATTATTTCTGGGAGTTTTCACCTGGCTAACGGACAGTACTTGCTCCTCGTTGCCAGGATGATTCACCAGCAACTTGCTTTAAAGTAAAATCATGTTGTGCCATATTTTATGTACCTATGCGACCGACCTTCCCAATTCTCTAATTCAAAAAGTTGAAAGAGTTGTTACCGTCATAATTATGTAAGTACACCACGTATACGCACCACCGCGTGCACTACGTAGTGCGAATTCAAAAAGTTGTAAGAGTTGTAACCTAAGCACGTGCTTAGGTTACAACTCTTACAACTTTTTGAATTGTTTTATCTCAAAAACGGTGAACCGTAGAAATATAGGTGTTTAGACAATTTTATAGATTTTTATCTGATCTATAATTTTGTTCTTTGTAAATTTTATGCTAAAACTTACAATTTTGCTGAAAATCGCGAAAAACCTATTTTTGTGACCGTTGACCTCGAATAACTTTTTTTCCAAGTGTCGGATCAATGGGGACTTTTTACAAATCATTTATTATATTATCATTATTATATATTTTGAACAATCCTACCAAATTTCAGCCGGGTGGAAATTAATGTAACCTCAGATGTCTAAATTGACCGGACTAAAACACTTTTTGTTTATCTGAGAACGAAAATATTTCATGGCGATAGATCTATTTATTTGGTGATACAACTTGGTGAGTTCGTGACAAGTATAAATTTTGGTGACAAGAAATCATTGAGATAGGATCCTATGGAGGCGCCGCGATGTTCTATATACACACTTGCTTATACAAATATGAGTGAAATAGGAGACAGAATGTAAAATATAGTTTTGGTTCGTTCTTTCTAATGCAGTAATCGTATTTGATGAAAGAGACAACAATATTTCAGTTGTTTCTCACAATGGCAACATTTGGATATGCGAGTCACAGAATAGTAGGTAGGGTGCCGTTTTCGACATATTGTGATACAACATGGCGACGAGTTTCGTGGTAGTTGTGCTGTCAAATAGTTGTTTACTTTTTGTTAAATTGCGATTTGTGAGAAAATTACGACGAGATTATCTCTTAAACTGCGTGTATATGTTAGGAAACAGCAATTCAATATGCCTGCGTGTTGTATTGTGAAGTGTGGTGCAAGAAGGACTGAAAATCAACCTCAATTGACTTTGCATAGGTTAGTAGTCGTTTTCATGCAATAGTATCTAGGAGTAATACATTTTCGATGAAAAAATGCTAAGTGATCATTAATTTATTGCTAAAGTGTTAATAATTGGGTTTATTTCCGTCCCAGAGACCTTTTTGTTATTTCATCATTTGATTCGTTTGTTTACAAACATGGATAGTGTTGTACCGTTGCGTAATAGTTTCCGATACTAGTTCCTTCGCTGCGCTGAAACGATATCTGTTCGAGTGACCGTGCCAGGTCCGGTCAGGGCGCGGGACCGCCCTGAGGATTATCGAAAGAGATAACGCGGCCTTGGCACAAGAGCGAAGAAGGAACATGGGTGGTTTTTAGTCAGTAGAATAATAGGGTTTGACAAACCCTATTATTGCACTACAATTTTATTGGTGATCCATCTCTTATTTTACACATTATTATATTAACATTAATTTGATCATTCATATCTTTGAACACTTTTTGTTTATCTGAGAACGAAAATATTTCGTGGCGATAGATCTATTTACTATGTGATACAACTTGGTAACGAATACAAATTTTGGCGACAAGAAACAAAGTCCCCTTTTATTTTACTCCGCCAGTCAGTATGTTAATCATAATAGAAACAATCTTCTTACTATTAGAAGATTTGTTCTTCACTAGGATCTTATTAGTTTGCGATTTAATTCGTAGTTGAGTTTTAGTTACATTCTAATTTAATGTTGGTTTGTTATATAATACGAGTAAATAACAAAGACTTAACCGCGACAACTGTTTGACCGCAATCTAAACGTATACAGGGTGTAAATTAACCCATAACTCAGCCGTCAACCAATCAAGGGTGATACTTAGTTTGATGTACAGAAACATCAAACTAAGTACCCCCCTACGCAATTTTTTTGCTGGGAAACGATTTTTTATTGGGGTCAAATATCATATTTTACGGTAAAACTCAATGTAGCAACACATTGGGCTAGTGGATGCTATGAATAGTAAACGGGTGATGGAGGTAATTTAAGTAAAGTTATAACCTGAAAAACTAGTATTTACAAAAACAACTGTGAAATATTTGGATCTTTGACCAATATCTCCGTAACTAGGGGGTTCCTAGTATGGTCTAGAACAAAAAAAAATATCGCAGTGGTGGGGAGAACAAGTGTTCAGTAGTTTAGGCGCTATGCTGGAACATACAAACATAATACATACACTGCCAAAATCATTACCCTTCCTTTTGGCTTTTCCGTAGTCGGGTAAAAAGTATTCTTTATTTATTGTATTCAGAAAAACCACTTTGAATAAATTTTATTCTCAGGTATCCGATACCTGAGAATTTTTTTTATTCAAAGTGGTTGTAGGTAAGTAAATTTACTCATATTTTTCTGTTACAACTTTACAACGGACTGTTCATTTTAATTCAACCGTGATATCTAATAATACTCGTAATACTAGTATCGATACTCGTTACAGTAGTACTATGTTTCATGATTGCTACAACCCTAGCATTGGCAGCCATTTTATGCTCCGTAGGTATGCACCTTTTTTCTGTAGGTATTTCCAGTCCATACTTTTTATTAGTCATTGCAAGAAATATAGTCCCCTAAAAAAATGGCAGAGATTTTGGCGAAATCTGTTATTTTAAAGAAATAGTTAAAACTTAACTATATTATAGTAAAAGTATAATTATATTCTTAAGTTAACTTTATGTTATTTTAATTTTAAATCGCACTGTAATTTAGTGGCTGTATAAAAAGTTGGAACATGGTTCAATAAAAATGTGAAAATAGACCTAAAGTCCATTTCACGAAAGAAGTCCCGCGGACAATAGGGGATTGGACAAAAAAAAACTAATTAGTCCGTCAGATAGATTTCCAAAAATTATTGGACACGTATTTTTTCTTTTTTCACGTAAACTTAAAATGAAGACATAAAATAGATACAGTGCTTCGAAAACTCGTGTGACGTCATATGATAGTACATTTTGACGACACAAGTGACGTTTCAAGCCCCACTTCAAGATCTTTGACGCGTTTTATCTTTGTCATTTTTTATTGATTTGATAAAATAAAAAACACGTATTCAATATTTTTCGATAATCTAACTGACGGACTAAACAGAATTATATTATTTTGACCCAGTCCGATCCCCTATTGTGGAACTAAATTAAAGAGAGAGAGAGAGAGAGAGAGATAGCAACATTATGTCGCGCGAATACAGCGCTGCGTCTGCGGGATTTCTTTCGTGAAATGGACTTTAGTTTTTTTTGAATAATTTGACAGCTGTCAGTTGAAAGCGATTCTCCCTAGGGTTGAAAAGTTGCCTTTTCAACCCGCTCCGCAGGCATGTTATGATCTACTTTCAGAGTATGCGTAATGAAAAAATATTTTTAATCTGTTAAAAACAGGGAAAGAAAATTGTACTGAATTTCATTCATCCCCTAGGGGGAGAATGTGATTTAAATTTGGAATAGGTACTTACCGAAATTTATACTGAACTATAAATAATAATAATAATTTATTTTCAGAAAAAACACATGTTAGGTTCACAAAAACAATTTTCCAAATAAAAATGAACATTACAGACAAAAGAGATTCGTTGGTGCCTGTACTAATGAAAATCATTGTATCACAGACACCAGAATACTGTATCTGTGTTTACACCATTGAGTTTGTATATAAAGCATTATAGGTACATCTTTTTGAAAAAAGAATACGCATTTATTATGTAGTTATGATTATTAAAAAAGGTAGCACTCCGGGAGTGCCGGCAGAAGTGAAAACTTCAATATTAACTTTCAAACTCGCGTCAGGGTCACGTGATGCTGATCGAAAAATCTTACCCATACAAAAAAAGTGCTCAGCGCCGCTAAAGAAGTTTTCACTTCAATAAAATTACGAAAACCCACGATGCCGCATGAGCTTGATGCCTTTGCTTTTAAACGCAAGTTCGTCAGAGACAAGAACAGAGAAATACTCAAATCAACTCATCAACAATAAATGTACCAAACAAAAATGTAACTCTCTCTATCAATATTGAACCAATGTTTCGAATGTTAACTTTTACTTTTAATTATCATTATTTTTAATAAATGCTTATCGCATATTATTATTTTGTTAATTTTTTCGCAAGTGGTACGAAAAGTAGAGTATTTTTAACACCCTCGCTACGCTCGGGAGTAAACCTCGAGTCCTTCGTTACGCTCGCGATTTAAATCGTCACTCGCGACAGAAGACACTGCTTTATCCCCTTGGTTAATAATCTACTATTCAATCATACTCGGAAAGTAGACCGTCTGAAGTTGCCTGAGGAGCGGGTTGAAATGAATTATTTTCAGCCCTAGAGACAGTGCCGGATATAAACATTTGCCGCCCGTAGGTTATTCAGATTTTGCTGCCCCTACTGACCTCTGCAATTCGATACCCCAGTACACTGTCATATTAATTACACTAGCTGACCCGCGCAACTTCGTCTGCGTCACATAAATATAGCTATAACCTTTCTCGATATATCGCTTAAATCCGACATAAATTAAGCTAAATCGTAACAAACAAAAAATCTTATCTTTCCTCTTTATTAAAATAGTTTAGATGGTTTAGATTAGCTTAGATTATATTAAAGTGTGAATTACTATAGGTATCTCTTACTGTTAAATATACTATAACACTCTGTACTTGTAAACATTATGATGCAGTAAATATTTTGAATTTAAATTTCCCGGAGGCCAGCCAGAATCCCCCGTACCTACATTGCGACGCGCAAATTATTTTGCCGCGCGGATATTTTTACATTGCGATATCTTCTAAGATATTTGTTTAAACTGTATAGAGTAAAGTGCACAAATATTTTATATTAAATTTCCGTTCTAACAAACACGTTTATTTAGATATAGATTAATACCATATGGGTTAAATAAGCTTCGCAAAAAATAGCTATTTTTAACCTTACAGTTTAACAGTAAAAAAAGGTTACAGTGAGTCAATCTTAAAAGATAGATACATGCTGTCGCGGACTTTTTTTTAGAACTTTTAAAGAGGAACAATTCCTTCATACATGATATTTGCGTAACTTAAACCGTTTTCGCAGCGCACGCAGCGGAAGCTCTCAAAAAGGAAATACCTTTTCCCGTTTTTGTAACAGTTTTCATTTATGCTCCGCTCCTATTAGCCATAGCGTGATGTTATATAGCCTATAGCCTTCCCCGATAAATGGACTATCCAACACAAAAAGAATTTTTCAATTCCAACCAGCAGTTCCTGAGTTTACCGCGTTCAAACAAACAAACAAACAAACTCTTCAGCTTTATAGTATTAGTATAGATTATTTGTCAGATAAATTGTATTTTTTTTCATTTGTGTACTATCGTCCATATTAAGTCAGTTTTTCCCGTTATTAGTATGAGTGTGCTCAAGGGGATCGTCGTGGAAGTCCTTAAATTATTTTAAAAACCTATGATTTAGTGAAGATTAAGCAAGAATATAATAACTGACAGAAGCGGTCTTAGTCTCCGATTTTGGGGGGAGTACCCAGGAATTGGGTTGGGAGGAGTAAGCCTATTGCTAATATTGCCATCAACCAATGTAATTAGGAGTAAGCCTATTGCCATCAACTGATGTCATTAAGAGCAAGTCTATTGCCATCATACGATGTAATTAGGAGCAAGCCTATTGCCATGAACCAATGTAATTAAGAGCAAGCCTATTGCCATCAACTGACGACATTGGGAGCAAGCTTATTGCCATCAACCGATGTAATTGGGAGCAAGCCTATTGCTATTATTAATATATCTCTTTATTTCAAGTAACATTGACTCATTGTGTTAGTAACAATTTTCTTTATTCATAAGTTAGTAATCCTATTTTAATCACTTAACCTAAAATCATGAATACATGTGAGTCACTGCCACACGCATATCACAGACTAGCTGACCCACGCAACTTCGTCTGCGTCACATAAATATAGCTTAGAACCTTTCTCGTTAGATCGACTATCCGACATAAATTAAGCTAAATCGTAACAAACAAAAAATCTTATCTTTCTTCTTTATTATAGTAATTTAGATGGTTTAGATTAGCTTAGATTATAATAAAGTGTGAATTACTATAGGTATCTCGTACTTTTAAATACATATACGATAACACTCTGTACTTGTTAACATTATGATGCAGTAAATATTTTGAATTTGAATTTCCCGGAAAGAATCTCCCTACATTGCGACGCGCGAATTATTTTGCTGCGCGGATATTTTTACATTGCGATATCTTCTAAGATATTTGTTTAAACTGTTTAGAGTAAAGGGCACAAATATTCTACATTAAATTTTCCTTCTAACAAACATATTTATTTAGATATAGATTAATACCATATGGGTTAAATAAGCTTCGCAAAAAATAATTATTTTTAACCTAACAGTTTAATAGTAAAAAAAGGTTACAGTGAGTCAATCTTAAAAGATAGATATATTCTGTCGCGGACTTTTTTTTAGAACTTTTAAAGAGGAACAATTCCTTCATACATGATATTTGCGTAACTTAAACCGTTTTCGCAGCGCACGCAGCGGAAGCTCTCAAAAAGAAATACCTTTTCCCGTTTTTGTAACATTTTTCATTTATGCTCAGTTCCTATTAGCCGTAGCGTGATGTTATATAGCCTATAGCCTTCCTCGATAAATGGACTATCCAACACAAAAAGAATTTTAAAATTCCAACCAGCAGTTCCTGAGTTTACCGCGTTCAAACAAACAAACAAACAAACAAACAAACTCTTCAGCTTTATAATATTAGTATAGACTAGCTTTTGCCCGCGACTTCGTCCGCGTTTCCGTCGTTTTTCGTAAAAAAGTACTTACCATAATGTCCTTCCTCACGGTTCAGTGGCGTTTTTTAGGTGGCATTGTGTATTTTATTTTTAATCGACGGTAACGAAAAGGCTGTCAGTTACCTAACAAAATAACCTACGATAGAGGTCCTAACTATAGCTACCTTACACTTAAAATCTAAGTGCCTATTTAAACTAAAATATTCTAATAGAATTATACCCAGAAATATGTACAACTTACAACAAAAAAAGAAATGAAAATAAAGCTGAAACGCCTGTGCAATACCATCTACCTATACCTACTTAACTTACAAATAAATACCTATGACTACTATAATTAATAAAAGTAACTACGCTTTTACCTACATAATACAAAAATAAAATTGAACATAAATTAGCCAAAACTTACCTATCGGTATCTAAAAAACCATGCGTAGGTACTACTTCTACTTCTACTACTACTTCACCAAGGAAATAAAATGCAAACTATTAATAATTTGTAATTTGAAAGACGAATATTTAAACACTACCAAAACAACTAATACCTATTTTATAAAATAACAACAAAAGAAATTCAAATTGACGGCACGGTTGGCGCAGTGGCTGAGCGATTGGACTGCTGCGCTGCGTGTCGCGGGTTCGATCCCCGCACGGAACAAATATTTGTATGGCCTACAGATAGTTGTTTCGGGTCTGGGTGTGTTTGTGCATGTGAGTTTAATGTTTGTGAACGCACCCACGATACAGGAGAAATTCCTAGTGTGGGGCAACGTTTAAAAAAAAAAAAAAAAAAAACTATTTAAAGACTAAAAGTCGCGCTGATAAGCATTGTTTGTTAAAATCAATTATTGTCTGTCATTAAGGTCGAACGCTCTGAACGCATCAACAGCCACGACCCGCGTCGAGCGCGGCAACCGTTACACAAAAATAATCCTTATGGCATGATTCAGTATTCACGCGCGACGGCGACGGCGCGATGGCTTATTAGCGTATTTCATGTATGAGTCTGTTGTTTCTATACCGATCACTATGATTATTTTTTTATTGAATAGGTAATAATACACACATCAAAAGTGTCTAGGGATCAACATATATTTTTGCAATAACTTTTCTCCTGATTGATATTAATTAAAATTTTCTTTAAGGATTCATCAAATAAAGTGTTTTCGTTTGTCACAGTAACGATAAACCAAGTCACCTTTGCATTAATAAAGAAATTTGCCATTTTCCTAATATAGGGATTTTTGACATTTGAACCACTAACATTAAAGTTCGAAAAAAAGACTGAAATAACACATTTTTCTGATTAAAACCAACGTTATTATGGAGCGGCGACGTCATTTAAGCAGGGAAGAAATGCTCATAGCCGTGGGAATGATAGAAGCTGGTTCCCGGCAACGTACTGTGGCTTTAGCTCTGAATACAAGTCAGAGTGTTATCAGTCGACTTTGGACACGTTACCGAAGCACTGGTACCGTGGCTGAGCGCCATGGAGGACGGTATCGCTGCACCACACGGAAACAAGACCGATACATTCAAATCTTAACTCGAAGAGCTCCAACAATAACCGCCATGATGTTAGCCGTGAGGCTTCATCACTCTTCAGGGAACTTAATTAGCGACCAAACAGTCAGAAACCGCTTGCATGAAGTGAACCTTCATTCCCGAAGACCGCTACGGGTATCACCTCTAGCAATGCACAATCGTAGGATTCGATATCAATGGGCTCTTGAACACAGAAATTGGGCAGAAGAACAATGGCGTTTCGTGTGCTTTTCTGATGAGTCTCGTTTTGGTATGAGACCGGATACAAGACGTATACGACACTGGAGAACCCCTGGACGCCAACAGCGATTAAAATTCTGCCAGGAAGTCCATCCTTATAGTGGTGGAACCATCATGGTATGGGCGGGTATTTGGATCGGCGGAAGAACTGAGTTGATTTGGATCAGAGGCAACCTCAACGCTCAAATTTATGCTGAGACGATTGTATCAGACGTCATCGTTCCTCTACAAGTGCAAATCGGTCCCTTATTTCAGTTATTGCATGATAATGCACGACCGCACACCGCAAGAGTTGTAAGACAGACTCTCGCCGCAGCTAACATCAATGTCCTGCCCTGGCCTGCTCAGTCGCCAGACTTGAACCCGATTGAGCATGCATGGGATATGCTACAGAGAAGAGCTCTGCCGAATATGGAGGGTATCCAGTCGCAAGAAGACCTTTTTTTGTTGTTGCAACGAACATGGGCGGCCATTCCACAGCGTGATTTGGATGAACTCATTTTGAGTATGCCAAACCGATGTTCTTGTGTTGTTAGTGTTCGCGGTAGAAACACGGATTATTAATTGTTTAAGTTACCCAATAAAATTTTAAAGAAAACTGTTATTTCAGTCTTTTTTTCGAACTTTAATGTTAGTGGTTCAAATGTCAAAAATCCCTTTATTAGGAAAATGGCAAATTTCTTTATTAATGCAAAGGTGACTTGGTTTATCGTTACTGTGACAAACGAAAACACTTTATTTGATGAATCCTTAAAGAAAATTTTAATTAATATCAATCAGGAGAAAAGTTATTGCAAAAATATATGTTGATCCCTAGACACTTTTGATGTGTGTATTAACTTTTAATTAGGGATGAGTGAGAGTATTATAAACGTAAGAGTAAACAAATATAATCAGAAAGCTCCGAACTGCTAAGCTATCGGGAGTTACACGTGTTATTGTGAGTCAACCATAAAAGATAGACATATGCTGTTGTGGGATATTTTTTAGATAATTTTATGTAGAACATTTCCGTCATAAATGATTTCTACGTAGCTTTAACCATTAAGGCTGCACACGCGACGGAAGCTTAAAAAATGGAGCAACTTCTCCCGTTTTCCCAACATTTCCCTTTACTGCTCTGCTCCTATTGATTGTAGCGTGATGAAAAGTATACTATAACCTCCCCAGGAGTATGAAGAATAATCGTACCAAGTTTCGTTAAAATCCGTCGAGTAGTTTTTGTTTCTATAAGGAACATACAGACAGACAGACAGACAGACAGACAGACAGACAAAAATTTTACTGATTGCATTTTTGGCATCAGTATCGATCACTTATTACCCCCTGATAGTTATTTTGAAAATATATATCATGTACAGAATTGACCTCTCTACAGATTTATTATAAGTATAGAAGATGTGGACAGATTGCAGCAGCGACTCACATACAGACAATCGAGTCTACTCGCCACACAGCGCAGGATGATATTGTTGGAATTTCGTGGACTACTCAATAAAAACCATATTAAACTCCAAGATATATTGTGCATCCGCACAGGCAAACGATCAGAAGAACAAGCACACTTTTACATAATGTCATCTGTCTAGTTAACTTATTCTATAGCACCAGAGTTTATACTGGGACACATATACAAACTCAATGATGTGTATTAGGGCACATTAAGTTATTTCCAACACTGGCCCTTGAACCAATATAAACTCATGTAAATCACATTACACAGGTCACTATAAATAATCTAAGCATAGATACATCCGCTATCTAAATAAAACATTACAACAGCAAAAACAGCAAAAGTATAAATTTATCAAAGTATCCGTCACATATAAACAGTAAACATTCAAAACTATGTGACACGGATCTAAAACAAATTACACTTCTGCAAGTATACCTTACCTACTGCTTAGAACCATTATATCACTTATTTAACGATATAAATAAACGACATACAAACTTATTGTGTTTTTCCTTTGCCAACGGTTTCGTTAAAACGTCGGCCACCATTTCATCAGTAGATAGGTATTTCATAACGACTGTACCTTCCTCAACGATTTCCCTGATGAAATGATGTCTTACGTCAATGTGTTTCGTTCTGGCGTGGTACATAGAATTAGTGCACAACTTCAGTGCAGACTGATTATCATTAAACAATGTAATCCTATACTGTACCCCGTAAATTTCGAACAGAAACTTGCGTAGAAAAAGAGCCTCTTTACAAGCATCTGACAGACACATATATTCGGCCTCTGTGCTTGAAAGAGCCAAGGTTTTTTGTTTTCTACTCTCCCAAGAGATGGTAGAATTTCCAATTTTGAACACATAGCCGGTATAAGATCGGCGATCGACCTCATTTGACGCAAAATCAGCGTCAGCATATGCAACAATGTCCAACCCTGACTTCTGAAAAGTTAAATAATTATTAGGCGTACCTTTCAGATAGCGAAGAACACGTTTTGCCGCCTTCCAGTGAGTCTCGTCGTACGCGTCGTTGAACTGGCTGAGTGAGCTTACAGCGTGCGCAATATCCGGCCGCGTACATACCGCTATGTACATCAGACATCCTATCAGGCCTCTGTAGTCGTGTGTACAATCCTTCTTAGTAGATTTCACGAGCTTCAGACCTGTCTCCATAGGTGTTTGCGCAGGTTTGCAATCTGACATATGAAATCGTTCTAGCACCTTCTTAATATAGCTTGACTGGTCTAGAGTTATTTCCTTGTTCTGTCTGCAAAGTCTCATTCCAAGAATGTGATGTGCTGGCCGTAAATCTTTGATTTCGAAGGCCTTCTTTAATTCTTCTTTGATTCCTGCCGTATCTCGGCAACCAGCTGAAGAAAATAGCATTATGTCATCAACATAGAGCGCAATTATAATCATAGATTTCCCGCTCGACTTGACATAAACACAAGGTTCGGAAGATAAACGTTTGAATTTCATTTGGCTCGTCAAAACGCTATTTATTTTCTCATACCAAGACTTCGAAGCTTGCTTCAGTCCGTATATGGCCTTATTCAACTTGTAAACTTTATCTTCTTGGCCTTTAATCTTGTAGCCCTCTGGCTGTTCCATAAAAACGGTTTCTTTTAAGTCTCCATTTAAAAACGCCGTTTTTACATCCAGATGCTCGATATTCATGTTATGTTCTGTTGCTAAAGCTAGTAACGTACGTATAGTAGAATATCGTACTACAGGGGAGAACGTTTCTTCGTAATCAATACCGTATTTCTGGGTATAACCTTTTGCAACTAGGCGCGCTTTGTACCTCAATATTTCCCCGTCGAGGCCAAGTTTTCTTTTAAAGATCCACTTGCATTTGACAGGCCGTTGCTTCGTATCGCGGTCAGTCAGAGCCCAACACTTATTATCGATGAAGGATTTATACTCTTCCGCCATCGCGGCTTTCCACTTACTCGCTTCTGGGCCATTCAGTGCCTCGCCTACTGTCTGAGGGTCTCCCGTGTCACTGCGTACAGTGCGTGCTACACTCGCTGACTCAAACTCACTAGTTTCATCCGTAGAGTTCTCGAAGTCTTCCAGTGTGGAATCTCCTGGGAGATACGTCTCATCCGCAGGATCATCTGGGTTCTCACTACTGCTCTCAGAATCATCTATCGTAATGGCGCTGTTATCTTGACAGTTTTCGTTAGATATTTCTGCGGGCTCTTGGGGTAAATCGGGTAAGGCGGGTTGCACTGGAATATTATCGACGACAGTTAGGTACATTGTTTGGAAACAAACCAATTTGAGTGTAACGTGAACTGTCATCCTTATCCGATGAAGTGTCATTCCAAAAAGCATGTTCTAGAAAAGTGACATTTCTTGCTTTAATGACATTCTTCGGGCTCGCCGGATCTATCAATCTGTAACCCTTTGACTCGTCACAGTATCCGACAAAAATATATTTCTTACTTTTGGGATCCAATTTGTCCCGTTTGTGCTGTAGGGCATAAGCTTGACATCCAAAAATGCGTAGGTAACTCAGATTCTCCTTTTTACCTGTCCATTTTTCTTCCGGTGTACTGCCCATCACAGCCTTAGTTGGAGAGCGATTCTTCAGGTAGACTGCGGTGTTGACCGCTTCTGCCCAGAATTGCTTTTTCAAGCCTGCTTCCTGAAGCATGCACCTGGCTTTCTCCGTAACGCTTCTGATCGCGCGTTCCGCGACTCCGTTCTGAGCTGATGACCTTGGAACTGTGGTCTGATGTCGAATCCCATGCTTCTTCAGGAACTTCTGAAAATTAGAATTGACATATTCACCACCATTGTCACTACGAAGAACTTTTATTTTCTTATTGGTTTGGTTTTCTACGAGAGCTTTAAATTCTTTAAACAACTCGAAAACCTCATCTTTCCTCCTAAGAAAATAAACAAATGTTTTTCGTGACAGGTCGTCAATAAACAACAGAAATTTTTTTTTTGCACCTAGAGACGGGCACGGTAGTGGCCCCATGACGTCACTGTGAACTATTCCAAGGATTTCCTTGGCCCTAGTTTCAGATTTCTTTGGATATGGCAACTTAGTCTGTTTACCTAAGATGCAGGAAACACACGACTGAAAGTCCTTGTTGTCATAAGAAATACCTTTGACCATACCTTTTCGCAGTAACTCCATGCTTCGGGTGTTCAGATGTGATAGACGACGGTGCCAAATTTGTTGCGTTGACTGACTTCCAGTAGCAGGGTACTGCGGTGCTTGCTTCACGCTCACGGCAACAGGACGACTGTCATCCTTCAGTTGACGTGCCGGCACCGCTTCGCTGTCACCTGTACCTACAGACAAAGACGAACACATGGCCTGCGAGGATAGCTCGCTACACGAAACGGAAACAGTTTCAATGGCATCAAGTTCATAAATACCATCTCTCAGAGTAGCTGTAGCCAAAACCTCCCCGTTGTCATACACTGTACACACGCCAGATCGAAACACAATTTCGAAACCTTTCTTATCCATCGCACTAACAGATAATAAATTAGCAGACAACTTAGGGACTAAGTATACATTACTTATCGATCTCACACTATTGTCCTTTAACACAGCTTGCGCAGTTCCTTTTCCAGCTGTCGGCAATGCTTCACCATTGGCAACTAAGACCTTCTTTGGCTTTTCAGTTGTAAAATCTGATAAAAAGCTACGATTATTACAAAAATGTTGCGCCGCTCCGCTGTCGACGTACCAAACGTCTCGCTTGACTCCTGCGGCCAACGCTGTGAGATGCGCCTGGCTTTTCCGGCCACTCTTCTTGCCGTCAGAGTTGTCAGGACAATCCTTCTTGATATGCCCACTCTTTTTGCATCTGAAGCACTTAATTGGTTTGGGTGCTTTCCGAGCTGCTAAAGCCATAGCATCTTCGCCTTTCTCATCGCGTCTTGCATTTTCTAGAAGCAATTTCGCTTTGACATTTTCGCTTGACAGTGACGTGTTCGAATTTTCTAGAGCCATAATTAACGGGTCGTAATCGCTTGTCAAACCGCTGAGTAAAATCACGGCCACGAAGTCATCTTCCAAAGCCGCTCCGATGTCGCTCAGTTGTTGCGATGTATCCATTACCTTATTAACGTATGCCTCCATACTCGCACATTCGCATAATTTGGTGGCGAACAATGTGCGAAGCAATCCGAGCCGTCGTGACAAGCCTCGGTCCTCGTATGCCTTCTGAAGGTTGTTCCACGCTTCGCGAGCCGTCTTGGCATTTCTAATTTGTGGAAATACACAAGGCTTCACGTTTAAAGCGATTTTTGCGAGCGCCTTTTCCTGTTTCTTCGCGTCTTCGTTTTTATTTTCAGTTGTGCCCACACAATCCCAAAGATCGTCGTGAATGAGCACCATCCGCATCATAAATTTCCAGGATGGATAATCTTGGATCCCGGATAATTTTTCAATAGAAACATTCTGCATGACAGTTTCCATTTTTTGTTTCGTTGCGAATAAATTTTTGAAAATTAATTTTACAAAATCACACGCGCACACTTGGAAAACGGTTATTAGAGTAGCGAATTTAAACGCTCTGCTACCAAGTTGGAATTTCGTGGACTACTCAATAAAAACCATATTAAACTCCAAGATATATTGTGCATCCGCACAGGCAAACGATCAGAAGAACAAGCACACTTTTACATAATGTCATCTGTCTAGTTAACTTATTCTATAGCACCAGAGTTTATACTGGGACACATATACAAACTCAATGATGTGTATTAGGGCACATTAAGTTATTTCCAACAGATATTGGGGCTGGCCCGCACGCGGTGCATCAACTAATGTCATTAGGAGCAAGCCTATTGCCATCAACCGATGTCATTAAGAGCAAGCCTATTGCCATCAACCAAAAAAAAACATCCATTTTAGTTTCCTTGCTGTATTCGTCATGAAAAGCAGTGTTTTCCTCGGGTCAAACTTATTAGTAAGACTTATTAGACCCTCGAATTATTAGAGCGCCCTCACTACGCTCGGGCACCAAACCCCCTCTCGGAACAGAATAAGTTGCTTTCACCCCTAAGGTACCTAACAATGTACTAAAAAAATGATAGTAAATAACCCTCCTTTTGGGATTCGCCGCAGTCGGGTAAAAAGAAGAATGTGCAGATTGGTACACCCATGACCCATCCAATAGTAATGATATACTTATACGAGTAAGTACCCACGTTCGTTGGATGTCTTTTTTACTTGAACAATTTTTACTATGGCAGTTTTGTTGAAATGTTTGTCCAATCTCTGAGTAACATTATAAGTTAAAAAATTTGATGTGGCACTCGGAGACTGCCGCGGTAAAGCTATTGCATAGCATTTTTTATCAACTTATGCAAATAATTATTTATTTATTTTATTTATGCAGTATTTAAAAAAAATAATCTATACTAATATTATAAAGCTGAAGAGTTTGTTTGTTTGTTTGTTTGTTTGTTTGTTTGTTTGTTTGAACGCGGTAAACTCAGGAACTGCTGGTTGGAATTTTAAAATTCTTTTTGTGTTGAATAGTCCATTTATCGAGGAAGGCTATAGGCTATATACCATCACGCTACGGCTAATAGGAGCTGAGCATAAATGAAAAATGTTACAAAAACGGGAAAAGGTATTTCCTTTTTGAGAGCTTCCGCTGCGTGCGCTGCGAAAACGGTTTAAGTTACGCAAATATCACGTATGAAGGAATTGTTCCTCTTTAAAAGTTATAAAAAAAAGTCCGCGACAGCATATATCTATCTTTTAAGATTGACTCACTGTAACCTTTTTTTACTATTAAACTGTTAGGTTAAAAATAATTATTTTTTGCGAAGCTTATTTAACCCATATGGTATTAATCTATATCTAAATAAATGTGTTTGTTAGAACGGAAATTTAATATAGAATATTTGTGCCCTTTACTCTAAACAGTTTAAACAAATATCTTAGAAGATATCGTAATGTAAAAATATCCGCGCGGCAAAATAATTCGCGCGTCGCAATATAGGGAGATTCTTTCCGGGAATGCATTATAAGTAACAGTAAGAGATACCTATAGTAATTCACACTTTAATATAATCTAAGCTAATCTAAACCATCTAAACTATTTTAATAAAGAAGAAAGATAAGATTTTTTGTTTGTTACGATTTAGATTAATTTATGTCGGATAGTCGATATATCGAGAAAGGTTATGAGCTATATTTATGTGACGCAGACGAAGTTGCGTGGGTCAGCTAGTTAAATTATATAAGTAAGTAAATCAAAAGTAACCTTCATAGACTAAGCTAGTAAGAAACTCTATGACAGAAAATTTAAAAGAAAAAGTATTGACAGCTTGTCGAGCTTGTCAGCCTGACGTAAGTGTCTTAACATTGAAAAATATGAAATTTATTTATTTTATTTTAGATATTTTATAAGAAAACGAATCGTCTTCTAAGACCGATTCGCAGAATAGTAATGTAAAAACCAATAAAACGTATGATAGATGCGTAATAATAATAAAATGAATGTATATAGAGTACTCGAGGAGTACTCACTCATTATCTTTAACTATTTTTTCGTGACTTTCTTCATTAATAAATGCACTTTGTTTATTCATATTTAAAACACTTTGTACACAAATTATACGAGTAAGAATATTTTAGAAGGAGAAAGCAGAGAGACAAAACAGAAAAACTTTACACCTTTACAACGTGAGGTTATAAATTATTTAATTTGACAACCTCAGTTGACAACCTTGTTATTTTCCGTAACCATAGCAACCTGGTTGAATGCTGAATTTTGAATATTTTCGTTAGGGAATTTCTGGATTCGCTCTCCACGCTCAAGGCCCGTGATAGAAGCTATGCAATAGCTTAAAACAAAGGTAAAAATGAATAACGTAGGTAGGTACCTAATAATGTATTATGTATTATCGCAGTGTGTTAGCAGAAAATAACATCAAATGTCGTTGAATAAATAATATTATGTAATTCGCAATCTATATCTACCTATCTATCTATCTATATAAATAAAAAGAGAAGTCCTGACTGACTGACTGACTGACTCATCAACTCCCAGCCCAAACCCTTGGACCTAGAAAGCTGAAATTTTGCACAGAGGTTTCCTTTATAATGTAGACAAGGAATAAGGAAGAATTTTTCGCAATTCAACCCCTAAGTGAGTTAAATAGGGGATGAAAGTTTGTATGGAAAGTCGTTTTTTTTCACGCGGGCGAAGCCGCTGGCAAAAGTTAGTTATCATATAAACATAACATACCATTACGCTTGTACTTAATCCCCGAAGGGTTAGGCCGACGTATTAGGTACACCACCTTTCACCCTCCAGTCAAATAAACCTACACCTGTTTTGCCGTTCGTATGTTGTCAAATAATATAAAGTTAAGTATTAAGGAGGGGTTAGTTAGGTATTAAGTTGTTGGAAAATAAACTATTATTATTATTATTATTAATAAGTAGGAACTTACACTCTGCATAAACCTGGTTTACAGCCTGGAAATCGTCCATTCGAGCAAGCAGGATGGTAGTCTTCACGATGGACGCGAGAGAAGCCCCGCCGGCCTCCAACACGTACTTTAGGTTGACGAGAGCCTGTCTTGCCTGTGCTTCAGCGCCGCCACATAGGTACCAACTGTGCCTGAGGGTCCATGCCCAGTACCCCAGACACGTAAAGAGTTTTATCAGCTAATATCGCTTGGCTGGAACCGAGTAAAACGCTTAAGTTATTTAAACATGTATTAGATTGTTCCGAAAATTAAAAGAACCGGGAAGAGGCAGTAAATTGGCAACGGTCAGGTCGTACGATCAAACGATGCGTTCATCGTCGTGCGATGAAAATGATCGTACCATGGCCCAAGTGGTGTCCTAAGGCGGCGTCCTATTTGGCAACGATCGACGCGCGATCGTACGATCGAACGATGCGTTCTCGTCGCACGACGATGCTTAAAAACAATCGCGCGATCGTGCGATCGGCCAATCAAAGCTACAAGTCTCTTCTGATTGGTCACGCGTCATCGCAGAACGCAGGGTCGGGGGACGGCACAGTGAGTCGAGCGAGACCTCACACATAGCACAGAAAAGCTTAGTTTTAATCAGAAACAGACTTACTTGCATAGGCGTACCTATACATACAGGGTGCTATTGTGAACACCGTTGCCCATGAAAGCAGTGGTTCAATTGTTCAAAGGTTCTTTCTGTATTTTAATCGGTGATTTTTAATGGTACCTACCCACATAAATTAATATTTAAAAAAAAATCGTTGTTTATTTTTCATTTTTTTTCTGTCTTTTTTCCAATAAAAAGAAAAAAAAAAGGAAATATTTCATGTTTTAATATTAAGTACTAATTTATTTAGTTTAGCATATTCTATGCTTTAACTCTCTCTACCTAGGCTTTTTCTAACTATGTTGGGGTCGGCTTATCTTACCGGATGTATTTGAATACCGTATACCTAGTTGGTACCGGTATTTTACATGAAGCGACTGGCAATCTGACCTCCGCAAACCAGTTGGCACTGGGTAATACGATCAACCTGTCAAGTCTGACAACCAGTCTTACCAAAGCCACAGATTACCAGATACTTCACTCTAAACAAAATGTTCTATGCCTACCGCTATAATAGCCTACACTTTTAAGTAGATAGACGCTTCGAACTAAAATGTACCTAAGGCACGGGCCACACATAAGTGGCGTCGGGCGAGGACACGGCACGGACATGGCACAGATAAGGCTCGGACACGGCGCGTAAATGACGTGGCGCAGACGCAAGTTTAGAGCAGTCTGTGGACAACAGACTGAAGTGGAAGACACATTGAAGTGTCGACATGTCATTCTCAGAAGACGAAGACGCTCTTGCTCTCGTACAATTAATTAATATACAGAGGCGTAGACGATTTTGGACGACGTCTTAAAATTTTGAATTTCTCTTTTCTTTCTTCAATGTCACTCGCAATTTTCAAAGCAATATTGCCCGATAGCAAAAACTGTGCGTCTCTGTAAACAGCCATTGTTAAAATGGCGCCGCTGCGGTGAATTCGATGAACGCATCGTTTGGTCGTACGATCGTGCGTTGCCAATTAGGACACCAGTTGGACCATCGTACGATCATTTTCATCGTTCGATCGTGTGATTGCTGCCAAATAGGACGCCGCCTAACTGACTACGATCGATCGTACGACCGAACGTTCTCTCTCATCTCGACTCACCTGTGCCGTCCCCGCCCCCCACATTCGATTCGATGACGCGTATTATAATATCAGACTCTAAGAAAGTGGAACGGACTTGTATAAAGTACAATCAGCACTATTCTAAGTTTTAAAATAATTATCACACATAAAAAATTAAGTTAGATTAAAATTGCTTATTAGTCTTGTAGGCTAGATTGTAATGAATTATTAAGAACCTGGTTCTTTTTAAAAAAAGGAAAAATAAAAAAAACAATGACGCGTGACCAATCAGAAGAAAGTAGCTTTGATTGAACGATCGTACGATCATTTTAAGCATTTCACTGTGGTCGCACGATCATTCGCAAGCTCTATTAGGACACACTGAAGAAAGTAGTGTGTTTAATCTCGTCGTGCGACGGGAACGCATCGTTTGATCGTACGACCGTTGCCGCTGTCGCCGCTGACTTTAGGACGCCACCCTAAGGGTCGGATCATGAAGCCTGACATTTGAATTTGCATTTAAACGCAATATCGGTAGGTATCATACATCCTAAAAATAAGTTTATAAATAGCAAGTTGGTATTAGAAAAAAGAGACTAGTTAGGTAGGTACCTATGTAAAACAGTTATTTTTGCGTCTGTAGCCAAATAACAAACCTGTAAGGTCCAACGGGTTTGTAGATAACTGGCGATGTAATTATCGTCTTGGTAACTTTGTGAACATTCATTTTGGTTGCATTTGATTTCAATTTATTCATCTTTGATGTTAACAAACCAAGCTTGGGCATATAATTATTGTCTAAACACTCTGCATTTAGTGAGATGACATAATGATGATTGTAAGATCTGGATTTATATATACAGATAGTAAGATAAGAGGAAAATAACTTTTAAAATCGCGTTACCATTTTGTCGCCATGTCATGAATGGTCTTTTAAAATAGGTAGGTAAGTACCTACTTCATTTTCGGTACATTTTCTTTTTTTACAAGACAATGGTCGTTCACAGCTTAGGGAGGCAGCGTTGCTAGTGACAAGCCGCGATCCCGCTCTGGTAGTTGGTCTCAATCTCAACAAATCGGAGGCCGTGGTATTTTACGGCCCCCGGCGGGCGCCGACGCCGGAATCCCATGTTGTGGTCGTGGGGCCGAAATTGCTGTCGATTCCACCATGAAGTATCTAGGATTGGTGTTCGATCCTCCGTACTGCGATATGGCATTATTTTCTGGGGCCAGTCTACTGATAGGGAGCTGGCATTTAGACTGCAGAAGCGATGCATCAGGTCAATGTGCGGTCTTAAGACGACTGATAGCTGTGTGCCCTACTTTAAGTCATTAAATTTTTTAACTTTACCTTCTTTGTTCATATTAGAAACTGCTTTGTTTGTGAAATCTAATCCACATCTGTTTTAAAAATTGTCAGAGGTCAGAAAAAATCCAGTACGGACACAATACGTCAATATGTTATGTCAAGTAAAATGTAAAACCGCATGCAAAAACGTTTTTTTGGTATTGCTCCTCGCATATATAATAAAGTTCCTAATGTTATAAAAAAAATTACTTTATTAAACAACAAAAAATAAAACCGACTTCGACAAAAATAAAACACAAAAAAGTGAAAAATAAAAATCAGCTTCTGAAGTCGGTGACTTTTGTTTGTTTGATTTCATGTTTTTGCCACCGACTTCTGAAGCTGATTTTTATTTTTCACTTTTTAGTGGTTCACATGTGCTTACCCCTTCACAACGTACCGGCGTGATGTTATGTTATGAACTGGTGTAAACAATAGACAGACATGAGATTTCAGCAATCCCAGTCCATTTGCTATCATTTATTGAGGAGTTCCGTTGTCTATCTCCGAAGTACTTCATCAGAATATGTTCACCAACCTTTGTAGTGAGTACGGGCGTGATATTATGTTGTGTGATGGCGTAAACAATGCTTAGATATGCTATAGCAACAATCGCGGTTAATCTGCTGTTATTTTATGAACATAAAAAAAAAAAAAAAAAATACAGTCGAATTGATAACCTCCGCCTTTTTTTGGAAGTCGGTTAATTAGAAAATGTCAAGCTGGTCAAAATAATAAAAATTAAATAAAATTATGCTAAATATAACAACAATAATGTCAATTATAGAAAAGGTATTATAAATCAGTCAATACTAAAAATCTGTGTAGCGTGACAGTAATAATCATTAATCAATCAGTCAGTGAATCATCATTAAGAAAGTCCTCAATTAAATAATAGCATTTAAGAAGTAAAATTTCGTTTAGTGCCTTTTTAACCGACTTCAAAAAAAGGAGGAGGTTATCAATTCGACTGTATTTTTTTTTTTTTTTTTATGTTTGTTCGCTCATAACTTGCGACTGGGTGAACTGATTTTCATGATTCTTTTTTCATTTGAAAGCTGGTGCTTCCCGTGTGGTCCCATTGTCACCATTTCAATATCTGATGATGGGATCTTGTAGAAATCGGGGGAACTCTTCAATAAATAACAGCAGATTAACCGCGATTGTTGCTATAGCATATCTAAGCATTGTTTACGCCATCACACAACATAATATCACGCCTGTACTCACTACAAAGGTTATAAAAACTATTTTGTGAAGATCTGATGAAGAACTTCGGAGCGGCAACGGAACTCCTCAATAAATGATAGCAAATGGACTGGGATTGCTGAAATCTCATATTGTCTGTCTATTGTTTACACCAGTTTCTAACATAACATCACGCCGGTACGTTGTGAACAAAAAATAAAACCGACTTCGACAAAAAAAACACTCAAAAGTGAAAAATAAACTTGAGAAGAAAAATCAGTTTCTGAAGTCGGTGACAAAAAAATTAAATCAAAGAAACAAAAGTCACCGACTTCAGAAACTGATTTTTCTTCTCAAGTTTATTTTTCACTTTTGAGTGTTTTTTTTGTCGAAGTCGGTTTTATTTTTTGTAAAAAAGTTTTTATTTTTCACGTTTTAGTGTTTTTTATATTCTTTGTTTTTCAGTGTATGTAATTTTAATGACATTCTTATTTTATTTGACGTTTTCTGTAAACCAATTATTTGCATGCCCATGTGACGGTAAAATATGGAGAACTTTATTATAAAACGAACATCTATGTACCACACCACCACATGGGCATGTTACCACATGGGTAATGGTACATAGATGTTCGTGCAAAGCAATAAATGATTTGATTTGATGGTGATTTCTGGTGATTTCGGCCCCAATTTCCGGCGGCTGGTGCCCAAGTTAAAGGGCGCGGCGGCCGCGCTTTCAACAATACGGAACTTTTATGCTTTAACGAGAATATCCAAGTCTACGTGGGGTTTATCATTTTTAACCGACTTCCCTAAAAGGAGGAGGTTCTCAATTCGATCGGTATGTTTTTTTTTTAAGTGAAAACTTCTTTAGCGGCGCTGAGCACTTTTTTTTGTATGGGTAAAAACTTTCAAACTCGCGTCAGGGTCACGTGATGCTGATCGAAAAAGCGTAAGATTTTTCGATCAGCATCACGTGACCCTGACGCGAGTTTGAAAGTTAATATTGAAGTTTTCACTTCTGCCGGCACTCCCGGAGTGCTACCTTTTTTTTTTTTTTATCTATGTATGTACACCGATTACGCTGCGATTTATGATCCGATTTACGTGATTCTTTTTTAGTTTGATGCGGAATAGTTGCCATTTGGTCCCATAAAAATTTTGCATGGTTTGGCCCAGTACTTTTCATTTTATGACCATTTTTTTATAATTTATGAACATTTTTAACCGACTTCGAAAAAGGAGGAGGTTATATGTTCGTGAGTATGTATTTTTTTTTTTTTTTATGTATGTTTTTTGATTTCTCCCATTTGTGGACCGATTCTCAAAATTCTCGTTTCGTTTTTTTATGTGTGTTCGCGAATAACTTCGTCGTTTATGAACCAATTTTGATGATTCTTTTTTTATTGGAACGGAGATATTTCAAGAGTGGTACCATGATATGGAAACCAGATCCTGGTGATGGAATCCCAGAGAAATCGAGGGTAACCCTCAAACATAGGCACGTATTACGTGTTTCGTGCTTTTTCTGACGCTCTATAAGCATAGGTTTCATAGTAAATATTTATATAAGATACACAACTAAAAATGAAAAAATAAAAAAACTTTTTTGCAAAAAAAAACAACTGACTTCAAAAACACCAAAAAGTGAAAAATAAACTTCAAAAGAAAAATCAGCTTCTGAAGTCGGTGGCAAAAAAAGCCAAATCAAACAAACAAATGTCACCGACTTCAGAAGCTGATTTTTCTTTTGAAGTTTATTTTTCACTTTTTGGTGTTTTTGAAGACGGTTGTTTTTTTTTTATCTCTAAAGACGATCTTGCACTCATGGGGCGAGTGCAATACGCCATTACGAAAGTTACAACGTCGAATCACACGGCGCCGAAAGTTTGCGACAACGAATACTGTGAGTACGAAAGCATGCAGCGACGCATCACGTTACAACGAATGCACGAGACTTCGAATCACGGAACAACGAATGCACGTTACAATGACAAACGTCACACCGAATCACGTGACTCCGAAATAACGTGACAACGAACGTACTCCTATGGGGCTACTTACTTGGGGTCAGTTGGGGTGTATGTGCTACGGGGCACCAGTTTGGGCCGATAGGGCCACCCTATGAGCGGTACGACGTAAATTACTTCAAAGCCAGCGGCTGGCTTTGATTTTCTTGTGTAAAGCATAGGACGGTTAGTACTGAAGCCTTACCGGTACTGGCAGGGGTACTTCCAGTCGATCTTAAAGTACAGCGCCGTGCTTCAATTTCAAGACCGCGGACACAGACTTTTTAACGCAACGTGACCGTGCTAAAATAGCTCTGGGAGGAACTTTTGTCTGAAAACTCTGAATGGCAATGTAGGTGGGATAATTCCATCAAGGGCCGACACCTTCACCAGTTCTTTCCATCCGTTCGTGAGCGGCTGGCCAGGACATGGTTGGAGGTGGATCACTGTGTCGCCCAATTTCACACAGGTCATGGTCACATAACTTTAAGAGTAAATTATTTTCCTTCAAGCTAGTTGCCACGCCTTTTTGTCAATGATCTACATCTAACTGCGAATTTGAACAATCTGCACATCACATTTTATGGGAGTGTAGTCTTTGGCAGAATGAACGTAATATTATGCTACATAGTGTATGGTTACATCCGGAGTTATTTACTATACGGACCTTGTAGAAACTACTTAGAACATATTTCCGAGCGTTCAAGCTTTTTTGTCATACCTATTATTGGAATCAAATATAGCAGCTCATAACTTAGGACCCAGTAATATTAATGACAATAATATCCGTGGTGCTAGGCAACTGGGCTTTCCCGGTTGTATACGTCCCTGTGTGCCTATTGGCCTTGTTCTGTTCTGTCTCCTGCCGATATGGAGGGAAGTGGAAATTATGCTTTTTCCTACTACTCCGCTATTCTTTTCTGATTAATTTCGTTGCGGGATCCAAGACCGTTAAATCATTTTTCTGGGCTTCATTGTCTCGGCGCTTTTCTTGTGGTCGCCACTGTTGATTCTGGCTAACAGGAGTTACAGTGGTTTGGGAATAGTGTGGCGGGCTTGTCCCATTAAAAAAAAAAAATACAGGCGGGGACGAGCACCGCCTGTAGAAGCTTATATTTATTTTGGTTTGAGGATCCATGGCCCTGTACAGAGCCCCCCCTGTTTTGGTATCTTACCTGACGGCCGGGTGCATCGCGATGCTGCGAAAATACTGATGGCCGTTAGGTTTCTCAGGGAGTAACGCACAATCTCCTACGAGGCAGCTTGACCTCAGGAAGAAACCATTTCCATAATAATAAACATACATGCACAAAGCACGTACAAGACTATATACCTAAATATAATTATGAAACAAGAGCAAATAACCTTAAAGGAAGTTAGTGTATAACTTAATAAATTATAGTATTCGATCATATTAATAACCCTCCGAAGTCGGGTAAAACGAGCTCCGCTCATGTGAACTAAAGTTTTTTTTATGATACTACTAGATTTAGACTACACCCAGAAACCGAATTGTGATTCAATCAAGATGGCGATAGGGAGACGGCATGGGATGGCTCAATTGCTATCCGGCAATTGTTTCAGGTCCTTCGGCTACACTGAGTGGTGTCTCTGTCGATAGACCGTACTGATAACTTTTTCGGTGATATCATCGCCGCAGCTATCACCTCTTTTTGCGAGGGAGATCGCAAAAGGCAAAAACAACAATTTCGTTTCTTATCTTTACCAGAAGCATCAGACACCGCAGGTCTCTCAAAGAACTCTGCCCACCATAGGCTAGCGTGGTCTGCGAGCGGTGGACTTGTGGACTCGATAGTTCGAATTGATGCGCGCATCGAGTTCAACAAGTGCCTCTTCGGAGAAACGAGTCAGCAGGACCCACCTTTAAATGAAGGTAGGTACTTCTAAGTCTGCTGATTTTTAATAAATATAGGTAGGTATCTGGAACATCTTTTCGTCCAATATTCCGTAGTGTCTTAAGATGAGGATGTATAACCAGTGTGTGTTGCCAGAGATGACTTATGGCACAGAGACATGCAGGTCCATAGCTGCTGGGCTGGCCACTTAGAGAAAGCTCAGGGTCACGCAACGAGCCATGGCGATAACTATGCTCGGGATTCTTTGTGCGACAAAATCCGAAATTAGGAAATTCGCCGAAGAACCAGGGTCACCGACATAGCTGGTAAGAATATGCAAGTTGAAGTGGCAATGGGCAGGCCACATCAACCGATGAACCGACAACCGATGGATCAGAAACGTTCTCGAGTGGCGACCACGAACCGGAAGACGCAGCGTTGGTAGGCCTTCCACCAGATGGACCGACGACATCGTGAGAGTCGCGGGCAACCGGTGGATGCAAACGGCAGGTTGCCGTTCGTTATGGCGTTCTATGGGGAAGGCCTTTGTCTAGCAGTGGATGTCTTATGGCTGATGATGATGATGACCTGCCTTTAATATTGTTGCAAAAGTTCAGTACATGATATCAGTCATCTTGATAATGGAGGTAAATTTCCACTTATCGGTTTGGGTGTAGTAGGCCCACAGATCACAGAAATATTATATCTATGAGTAGGCCTTTATGCAAATAAGCAAATTATACCTAATACTATTCGAGACAGCGGGTAGGCGTCACGAATCGTCTCTGTAATATTTTGCCTGACGGTTTTACTTTACCTACTGAGCATTTCACAAGTCAAACTAAAGCAGTTCTGTGACTGCTTCAGTCTGAGACATGCACAGAAGATATCACTTAAGATAGAAACAGGGTATACTTATAGAAAATATCCGGGTATATTTTTGAGATATTATTATCAGATATCCAGGTAAGAGTAAGTCCGTAGAGATGCAAAGTTAACTCGCTGTATTTAAAAAAGTGAATTAAGGCGAAGTTTCAAGTTTCTGCGCAAAATCACAGGCAACTACTTAGTCGTTGATAAATAAAATGCAATTACAAAATCATAGTATGTAAACATTCAAAAAATGTACTATGGCCATAGGTCAACTGTCAATGGTTTATACCAAAGAGTAGAATACATTTAAGTACCTAATGGAGACCAGAAACATGAAGATCGCATCAGGAGCTCTTCAGCTGTTTTGACCAACTAGCACAAACTGGTTGCATTAGAGCTTTGGAGCCAATCCGATTATTCCCAAAGGCGCCAAGGCGCCTTTGGGAATAATCGATTTGGTCTGCAGTGCACGCTCTGGCGCTTGAGCTTGCTCAAGCGCCAGAGCGTGCACTGCAGACCTTATGCAGCCGTTTTGCAGCCAATTAGGCACAACTATTTGCAACCTACAGTTCCATTAGATCTTCATAATAGTGGCATAAAAGCGCTACAGGAGTTGCAACTAATAATTAACACCAGACTAGAGCTCTTGTGGCGCTTACGCTTATTGAATGAATGACAGGTATAACTGAACGAATAAGGATCACTGATCATTCACTTTGTCTCTCATTTATTAAATACATCTATTGTTCCTGAGTCAGACATTACTAAATACAAATAAATAAAAGTGAAGTGAAGCTAAGTGTTATTGAGCTATATTTTGTATTTTATGCAAGTGGCTAAAAACGCAGATCAGTTTATCGTGTATTTAGTTGATATTATTGGAGTATTTTTAACGCGCCTCAATAATTACCTCAGAATATCGTAAAAAATGTAAAATATTATTATATAAATAATATTATATCACATACCTACACGATATTGTAATTACATACTTGACTACATTTGTATTTAGTAATTTGCTGGTTCTAGGTATATTTAGTTATATTTTACTACAAATTGTGATAAAAACCTATAAATTTCTCAAGTAATGATAAATAATTGTCTTGTAAACATGGCGTTTATGAGAAGCAGCTTTAACTTGTAACTTCAACCTTAATACTTCCTCTCTGCGCGTCAAAGCGTTAAGTTTCACTCTTCTGGGGGTCCAAGTAATAACTGTACCACTAATACAGTTCAAGTCTTTACAATCACTTTATTTCCTACTTACTGCAGACATCGAACCACACCAATGGTTATTAGTTTAGAGATCCGCAGAACTCGTTGAAAACCCTAAAATACGATGATCGTTTGTAGCTGCTTCTATATTTTTTGCCCTTTCAATTGTTTAACACTTACTATGTCTTACCATGTTTTCAGAATGCTTTTCTTAATAATTCTAACTTATAATGAACAAAAAAATAAACAAGAACTTTGCATCTGTCCATCGAAGTGGTAAACACATGGGATTCCACTCCACAACCAACTGGATTAAAATAAGTTTATTTCCCATGTTTTCCACATTGTAAATAATAAACAAAAAAATATGCAAAGAAGGTTATTTAATTTTTATATTAAGCCACTATAACTCACTTTTCCTCTGTAACTGGCCCGATAACACTAATAGAGAAAACAAAATCTATGGGACTCTTTTTTTTTTTGGAGTTGTAATTTCTCCAATAAAAATAGCAGAATGTATCCAAATGAGTATGGCAATGTACCACTACTCCCCTGCTTCTATTGTAAAGCTTTAATGGCGCTATTAGTAAAACAGTCGATCAAATTCCTACTTAAGTCTGCACAAAAGTACAAATCACTTCTGCAATAAAACTTTCAGGGGCAGAACAGTGATAAACATATCTTTTATAAAGCTCCGTTAAAACGTCTGCATATAAGTCTTTATGTAGTTCTGAAGCGTACAGCAGCGTCAATAGAAGCTTACTAGCAACTTTAAGCTTTAACATATATGTTTTAACTCTGTTTTAAAGCTATAGACGGCAAATGGGTTGTAAAATGAACACTTATAAAGCCTGGAGTGGCATTTGGTTCAGTTTCTGCTACCCCTAGTGATATTTACAGCAATTAGCAGTTACGGAAGCAATAGTAGAACTTAAAACCACTTCCTGAACCCCAAAAACGCTACTGTACAGCTAAAAGTTGCAAAATACGCTGCTATTTCCACTAGTGTGCTAGTTGGTAGCTCTGCCATGAGTGTGACCGGTAGTAGCTTCCTATTTTCTTGTAACGACTTCTTTGTCGTCGTGGGCGCCTGCCTTTTTACTGTAGACTTGTTCTTCTTCCAAGCTGGGTCAGCTTCTTTATTTTTCCTTGTTCTTCTGAAGTTGACACTCTGTTTAGTAGTTCTACAGAGTTGGATAAACTATAGAACACGCGCTGTTGAGTATCGTAGTCGGTCCCAGCTGGAGAACTTGAGACCCTCTGCTAGCTTCGGTCTTCTTTTGTCGCTCACGTGATGAGTCTTCTCTTCTTCAGAAGATTCTTCTGTTGTTGTTTTAGTGGTTTCTGTCGGCCATGACTCTTCTGTCAGGTATAAGAAGTCAGGACCTTTGAACCACCGATGATCTCTGTTGAATGTTGCCGGTACGTCTCGTGTGGCGTCATTTGCCACGTTTAACTTCGTTGGAACCCAGCGCCAGTCGTTGACCTTCGAACTGTCTTCTATTGCTGCTAGACGATGAGCCACGTAGGATCGGGCTTTCTTTCGTGCTCTTCGATCACTGTCTCTGCGAGTCTGGTGCCCATGACTGCTGCCTGCAGCTCCAACGTGGGTATCGATATTAGCTTCAGTGGTGCCACTTTCGCTTTGGCTATGATGAGGGATAGGGCCATTCGCTGCCACTGTTCTCCAGAAGAGCACCGCAGAGTAGGCAGACTCGCTGGCGTCGCTGAAGACATGAAGTTCTAATTAGGCTGCGCGGCGTCACTGTAGTGTAAGTATTGCCGCGGGATTGCTACGTCATGGAGGCTCTTTAGGTGTGCCATCCAGGTTTCCCACTGCTCCGCCAGGTCTTCATCGATCATGTCGTCCCATGCTGTTCCGCAGCGCCAATAAACTTCTTGAAGGACTTGTTTCGCCCTGATTGTGATAGGTGAGGCGAATCCAAGCGGGTCGAAGAGCGACATAACTATGCGTAGAGCTTCTCTCTTCGTTGGCTGTTTACCCTATATAAGTGTTGAAGGTATTCTTGTTAAGTTACCTAAGGTTGAAGGTGAGCTCGTCGGAGTTGATCTTCCATATGACGCCCCAGGGCTATTGTCTATCTTTTCAAAAGTCAGTGGATAACAAGCACCAGTTGTCCACAGAACTTTGTTGTTAACTGCTAATGTCATAAAATTGGTATTGCGTATCTCATTGTGTGGGTATCACGTGACAGTGATTATAGGGTGACTAACATCCCAGCAATTGACACCTCTATTTTTTATCGACTAATAGACGGCTAAGTTAAGCAGGTACTGCTTGAACGTTACAATACTTGATTGAGGACATTGAGGTATAACGTACTAGTACATTATACCTCAATGATTGAGGATATATTTTATATTTTGCCGCTTTATGGCACCTGACATGTCAAATGGTTATTGTCAAAGAGATTTAAAAGTAATATTTGAATGTCATTTTTTATTGTCAGCCAGTAAGAAATTGCTGTTGTACGTAGTAAACGTAAACTTTCATGTTTTGCATGGAAGAAGTAAAGGAAAATAAAATAAAATATTTCGCTCGAGATTACTAATTAAGTTTTAAAAATTAATGTCTATTGCATATGTAAGACGATTTTGATGAAATAAACCCTAATTATTACTCAGAACATTGCAGGGCACGACACAAAAGGCCACAATACACAAAGACAACATCTATCAATGTACCAATTTTTTACCCATGTTTGCAAACTAATAAATGATTATGATTATTACAATGTTCACATATTCACAAAACAATACGTGAAATGAATCTATACTTGACAAAGGTAGGAGAACATTATATTCCCCGAAGGGTTAGACAGAGGTGTACCCATTAATACACTTCACCAACTAAAGAATATTACAGATTGTCTCAAAAAACCATCATTGTAAAAACAAAATCCAAATCAAGAAAAGACAGGTTTCTATATATAGTACATAGTATTCACACAATATGAGCTATGCAATTATATCAAGGAATATATAATATTAAAGAGATTGAGTTTAGATAATGCAAATATAGTTATAAAATCTTTAGTAGCTCCAACAATACGGAACTTATAGAAACTAGTACCAGTATTAACCGTCATATCATCCCAAAACACTACCCTTGAGCAGCGTCTTTCATGAAAGTCATTTTAAACTCTGTGTATAAACAACGTAATGTCAAATACGCTTAGACAATCGCAATTTTAAAAATATCGATACAGAAACTTCTGTCAAAATGAGTTAAAGTGACCATCACCGACAATGGTCTCCGATGACGTCATACGCGTTGTACAACTGGTCATAGCCGATACCAAAATAGCCTTTTGACAGTTAATGAAAGCACACAGAGCGAAAGTGATAATCAGAACAACTGTCAACAGAGATAGCCAATAGCCCTGGGACTCGTTCTGTTTTCTCTTCTGTTCTGTACAGCTCTAAGTCTTCTGTCTGACTGTCTTCTCCGAGTGTTTGTAGGAGTGACGCTGAGTTTGACTTCCACTGTTTCAACTCGAAGCTGGCTTTCATGTGTGCTTCTCGTACACTCTTTGTGATGCGCATGGCGTCTTCAAGGTTTCTGAAGCTGTCTAAGTAGTCGTCGACATAATGTTTCTGTATGATGGCGGCGGCGTCTTCAGGATGAGACTTTTCATGTTGCTTCGCGTTCAAGTTCTTGACGTATATTGCTGCCCCGAAGATTAATGACGTCATTCTATATTCTTGTGGAGGTTGGCCGTCACGTCGATCGCCGCGCCATAGGTATCGCAGCGCATCTCTATCTTCTGTTCGCAGCTTGACTTGCATGAACATCTCCTTGATGTCCGCTGTGACTGCGACCATATGTTGTCGGAACCGCATGACGACGCCTGGCAGCGACTGTAGTAGATCAGGACCTTTGAGCAGCGTGTCATTGAGTGCTACTCCTTTTGTCTTGGCTGCCGCGTCGTGTACCCGTAGTTTGTCCGGCTTCATTGGGTTGATTACGGCGAAGTGAGGCAGGTACCAGGTCTTGTCAGCTGTCTTCTGTTCTGGGGCAGGTTCAGCGTACCCCTTTGTGATGAGAGCGTCCATTTGTTCGACTTATTTTTCTTTAGTGCGGGGTCACGATCTATTTTCTTTTCGATGCTGAAGAGCCTCTTCGGTATAGCTTTTGGAATTTTGTCAAAGGTCAACGCAAACGCTCACATAGGCAAACGTGCATTGAGTTTGAGTATGATGGACGGGTCGTGGTTGGAGAGTACTTCCTTTTTAAGTTTAATATAACAATGAATAACAATATCATTAGCTTAAAACGTAAACGGTTCAAAATGCTCAAAATGTTCAAACAGCTCTCTAAATATTTCTAAGCAGCTTTCAGGCGGCGAATTGCTACTGGTACTGATATGTAAGCTGAGTCAATCACATTAAAGCGATACGTAAGGAACAGATCGTGTCTGCTACCTTAAGGATTAGTTGCAGATGAGACGGGGTCGCACGTCAAAAAAAAAACGTGTGGCACTCGGAGACTGCCGCGGTAAATCTATTGCATAGCATTTTTTATCAACTTATGCAATAATAGGTATAAATAATTAGGTATTAATAGTGTAAAATTACACACCAAAATAATTATTCATTCAAAAAATTTGAACAAAAATAACGATATTAAGAGTTTGATCTTCGAATTTCGCGCGATGTACAATATATAAATCAAAACTAACCTTCATAGACTAACTAAGCTAGTAAGAAACTCTATGACAGAAAATTTAAAAGAAAAAGTATTGACAGCCTGACGTATGTGTCGTATCATTGAAAAATATGAAAATTATTTATTTTATTTTAGATATTTTATAAGAAAACGAATCGTTTTAGACCGATTCGCAGAATAGTAATGCAAAAACCAATAAAACTTATGATAGATGCGTACTAATAATAAAATGAATGTATATAGAGTACTCACTCCTCACTCATTATCTTTCACTATTTTTTCGTGACTTTCTTCATTAATAAATGCACTTTGTTTATTCATATTTAGAACACTTTGTACACAAATTATACGAGTAAGAATATTTTAGAAGGAGAAAGCAGAGAGACAAACAGAAAAACTTTACACCTGTACAACGTGAGGTTATAAATTATTTAATTTGACAACCTCAGTTGACAACCTTGTTATTTTCCGTAACCATAGCAACCTGGTTGAGTACTGAATACTGAATCCTGAATATTTTTGTTAGGAAATCTCTGGATTCCCTCTCCACGCTCAACTCAAGGCCCGCGATAGAATCTATGCAATAGATTAAAACTAAACAAAAGGAAGTACTCTCCAACCACGACCAGTCCATCATACTCAAACTCAATGCACGTTTGCCTATGTGCGCGTTTGCGTTGACCTTTGACAAAATTCCAAAAGCTATTATGATCCATGTTATGATTCATATTATGATCTATATTCTGATTTATATGATCCATATTGGGATTAATATCATGATCCATATTCTGATTCATGTTATGATCCATATTCTGACTCATATTATGATCCATGTTATGATTCATATCGTGATCCATATTCTGATCCATAATTGTGAAATTTGCTGGTAGCTTGATGATGTGCTGGCGTCTGAACAAAAAGATGCTGGCCGAAAACATGGCTTCCTCCTGTTTCGAAGTTGAATTTTTGGTAGTCTTCCTTTTTAGCTTACGTGAAAAAAGAAAAAATATGTAATATTTTTTGGAAAACTGTCTGACGGACCATAGTCCGTCATGATATGATTCATATCATGATCCATATTCTGACATTTAATTTTATTTAAAAAATATGCTGCTGAATTGTAATGACACCTACCTAATCTTTAAAAGCGTTGTTACAAAATCGAGTAACTTCGAAACAAGCGGCGACTGACGGTTCTTGCGCCTGTGTGCGTGATGTACGCTTCTTCACACACACACGTGCAGAGGCAAAGGTGCGTAACACGTTTCACTGTGGTTTACTTAGAATTAAATTGGGAAAAAATACAAGTTATGGAATGTTTTATTTTATTATTGTGATAATGAAATACAAATATTTTATGACAGTGAAAGTAACAGAAAATTTTTAGTTTTTCCATCATGGGTGTCGTTTTCATGGTTTTCGGGGTCGCTGATTACGAAAATGAGGTCAAACTGAAAATCCAAGATGGCGGTCAGCGACCCCAAAAACCATGAACACGACACCCATGACGGAAAAACCAAAAATTTTCATAACCGCCATCTTGGATTTTCATTTTGACCTCATTTTCGTAATCAGCGACCCCTATAGCCATGAAAACGACACCCATGTCGGAAAAACCAAAAATTTTCGTCGGCGCCATCTTGATTTTCACTTTGACCTCATTTTTGTAATCAGCGACCCCAAAAACCATGAAAACGACACACATGACTGAAAACCAAAAATTTTCCTAGCCGCCATCTTGGATTTTTATTTTGACCTCATTTTCGTAATCAGCCACCCCAAAAACCATAAAAACGACACACATGACTGATAACCAAAAATTTTCCTAGCCGCCATCTTGGATTTTTATTTTGATCTCATTTTCGTAATCAGCGACCCCAAAAACCATGAACACGACACCCATGACGGAAAAACCAAAAATTTTCATAACCGCCATCTTGGATTTTCATTTTGACCTCATTTTCGTAATCAGCGACCCCTATAGCCATGAAAACGACACCCATGACGGAAAAACCAATAATTTTCCTAGCCGCCATCTTGGATTTTTATTTTGACCTCATTTTCGTAATCAGCGACCCCAAAAACCAAGAAAACGACACCCATGACGGAAAAACCAAAAATTTTCCTGGCTGCCATCTTGGATTATCATTTTGAGCTCATTTTCGTAATCAGCGACCCTAAGAACCATGAAAACGACACCCATCACGGAAAAACTAAAAATGTTCCTGGCCGCCATCTTGAATTTTCATTTTGATCTCATTTTCGTAATCAGCGACCCCAAAAACCATGAACACGACACCCATGACGGAAAAACCAAAAACTTTCGTCGGCGCCATCTTGATTTTCATTTTGGTCTCATTTTCGTAATCAGCGACCCCTATAGCCATGAAAACGCCACCCATGACGGAAAAACCAAAAATTTTCGTCGGCGCCATCTTGATTTTCATTTTGGTCTCATTTTCGTAGTCAGCGACCCCAAAAACCATGAAAACGACACCCATGACGGAAAAACCAAAAATTTTCCTAGCCGCTATCTTGGATTTTTATTTTGACCTCATTTTCGTAATCAGCGACCCCAAAAACCAAGAAAACGACACCCATGACGGAAAAACCTAAAATTTTCCTGACCGCCATCTTGCTTTTACATTTTGACCTCATTTTCGTAATCAGCGACCCCTATAGCCATGAAAACGACACCCATGACGGAAAAACCAAAAATTTTCGTCGGCGCCATCTTGATTTTCATTTTGGTCTCATTTTCGTAATCAGCGACCCCAAAAACCATGAAAACGACACCTATGACTGAAAAACCAAAAATTTTCCTAGCCGCCATCTTGGATTTTAATTTTGACCTCATTTTCGTAATCAGCGACCCCTATAGCCATGAAAACGACACCCATGACGGAAAAACTTTTTTTGAAATAAAATAATTTTTTTGTTAATTTTGTCTTTATCTTAGGTTTAAACCATATATAAAATGAATACATTTTAGCTCAGTATGGCTTTTGAATATAGTTTTTTTTTGCTGCGATTCCATTTCTATCTCAATTCTAATTAAATAAGGACCTAGTGCTATTGTGTATCTTTTAATGACAGTGGATAACCTATTGTCTATCAAATAACTGTCAAATGGTGAGTTTTTAAGAAAAAGATGTACCAAACCATAACCAATTTACAGTTAATCTAATATGGACATTTCTGATAGCCACTGACGTTAAGAGCGTTGTTACAAAATCGAGTAACTTCGAAACGAGCGGCGACTGACGGTTGTTGCGCCTGTGTGCGTGATGTACGCTTCTTCATACACACACGTGCAGCGGCAGAGGTGCGTAACACGTTTCACTGCGGTTTACTTAGAATTGAATTGGGAAAAAATACAAGTTATGGAATGTTTTATTTTATTATTGGGATAATGAAATACAAATTTTAATATTTTATGACAGTGAAAGTAACATAGAAAATTTTTAGTTTTTCCATCATGGGTGTCGTTTATATTATTATGGTTTTCGAGGTCGCTGATTACAAAAATGAGCTGAAAATGAAAATCCAAGATAGCGGCCAGAAAAATTTTTGGTTTTTCCGTCATGGGTGTGGTTTTCATGGTTTTTGGGGTAGCTGATTACGAAAATGAGCTCAAAATTAAAATCCAAGATGGCGGCTAGGAAAATTTACGTTTTTCCGTCATGGGTGTCGTTTTCATGGTTTTTGGGGTCGCTGATTACGAAAATGAGCTCAAAATTAAAATTCAAGATGGCTGCTAGGAAAATTTTAGGTTTTTCCGTCATGGGTGTCGTTTTCATGGTTCTTGGTGTCGCTGATTACGAAAATGAGGTCGAAATAAAAATCCAAGATGGCAGCCAGGATTTTTTTTGGTTTTTCCGTCATGGGTGTCGTTTTCATGGTTTTTGGGGTCGCTGATTACGAAAATGAGACCAAAATGAAAATCCAAGATGGCGCTGACAAAAATTTTTGGTTTTTCCGTCATGGGTGTCGTTTTCATGGTTTTTGAGATCGCTGATTACGAAAATGATGTCAAAATTTAAATCAAGATGCGCGACGAAAATTTTTGGTTTTTCCGTCATGGGTGTCGTTTTCATGGTTTTTGGGGTCGCTGATTACGAAAATGAGACCAAAATAAAAATCCAAGATGGCGCCGACGAAAATTTTTGGTTTTTCCGTCATGGGTGTCGTTTTCATGGTTTTTGGGGTCGCTGATTACGAAAATGAGATAAAAATGAAAATCAAGATGGCGACGACGAAAATTTTTGGTTTTTCCACCATGGGTGTCGTTTTCATGGCTATAGGGGTCGCTGATTACGAAAATGAGGTTAAAATGAAAATCCAAGATGGCGCCGACGAAAATTTTTGGTTTTTCAGTCATGGGTGACATTTTCAAGGTTTTTGGGGTCGCTAATTACGAAAATGAGGTCAAAATGAAAATCAAGATGGCGCCGACGAAAATTTTTGGTTTTTCCGTCATGGGTGTCGTTTTCATGGTTTTTGAGGTCGCTGATTACGAAAATGATGTCAAAATTAAAATCAAGATGGCGCCGACGAAAATTTTTGGTTTTTTCGTCATGGGTTTCGTTTTCATGGTTTTTGGGGTCGCTGATTACGAAAATGAGGTTAAAATGAAAATCAAGATGGCGCCGACGAAAATTTTTGGGTTTTCCGTCATGGGTGTCGTTTTCATGGCTATAGGGGTCGCTGATTACGAAACTGAGGTCAAAATGAAAATCCAAGATGGCGCCGACGAAAATTTTTGGTTTTTCAGTCATGGGTGTCATTTTCATGGTTTTTGGGGTCGCTGATTACGAAAAGGAGACCAAAATGAAAATCCAAGATGGCGCCGACGAAAATTTTTGGTTTTTCAGTAATGGGTGTAATTTTCATGGTTTTTGGGGTCGCTAATTACGAAAATGAGGTCAAAATGAAAATCAAGATGGCGCCGACGAAAATTTTTGGTTTTTCCGTCATGGGTGTCGTTTTCATGGTTTTTGAGGTCGCTGATTACGAAAATGATGTCAAAATTAAAATCAAGATGGCGCCGACGAAAATTTTTGGTTTTTTCGTCATTGGTGTCGTTTTTATGGTTTTTGGGGTCGCTGATTACGATAATGAGACGAAAATAAAAATCCAAGATGGCGCCGACGTAAATTTTTGGTTTTTCCGTCATGGGTGTCGTTTTCATGGTTTTTGGGGTCGCTGATTACGAAAATGAGGTCAAAATGAAAATCCATGATGGCGCCGACGAAAATTTTTGGTTTTTTCGTCATGGGTGTCGTTTTCATGGTTTTTTGGAGTCGCTGATTACGAAAATGAGGTCAAAATGAAAATCCATGATGGCGCCGACGAAATTTTTTGGTTTTTTCGTCATGGGTGTCGTTTTCATGGTTTTTTGGAGTCGCTGATTACGAAAATGAGGTCAAAATGAAAATCCATGATGGCGCCGACAAAAAATTTTGGTTTTTCCGTCATGGGTGTCGTTTTCATGGTTTTTGAGGTCGCTGATTACGAAAATGATGTCAAAATTAAAATCAAGATGGAAACCATGATATTATTATTATATTATATTATTCAAGAAAGCATCCACAAAAAAACATTAACAAAAAATAAACTTAAAGATAAAAGAACCGACAAGGAAGAGGTTACTTAACGTCATCGGCATACGGTCGAAATTACAATGACAACTGCCGGCGACTCCCGGCGCCTGACCTTGAATACAATGTAAGTTCTATACCTACTACGGAAACAGGTACCTAAAAGAACGAACTCGTATTTTCTAGGTACTACACAGTTATTAGCGCGGTTTCTCGAAGATTCTAGATGACCGTCGTAACACTGCCCCCTCCTTAGACATGCTCGTCCCGAGCATCATTAGTCCCGTAATATCGCGCCAGTCGGTCCACATGCACAACCTTAGGCGCACCTCGCGGACCCTTCTGTATTCGGTAGGTGACATCGTTGATCCTGGTCACAACTCTGTATGGTCCATCCCATTTTGCTTGCAATTTCGGAGACTTTCCCTTGCTCCGCACTGGATTATGCAACCACACCAGCGAACTTTCGTCGAAACCACGACTGTTTGCCTTCCGGTCATAACGAGTCTTCATCTTCTCAGACATCTGTTGTCCGGATTGCCTAATTTGCTCATACACATCATTTAACTTGTTACGCAGGTCATTCGCGTAATCCGTTACACCGCGTGGGACATCAGGGGGAGTTCCAGTGATTAAGTCTGCAGGCAACCGTAATTCCCTTCCAAAGTTCGCGAAAGCTGGAGTTACAGTCGTACTTTCGTGAACTGCACTCCGATAGGACAGAAGAAACGGCTGTATGTGCTTGTCCCAATCCCTTTGCCTGCTTTCCACGACTTTAGCCAGATATCTCTCCAATGTCTGGTTGAATCGTTCCACCATTCCATCAGATTGTGGGTGGTAAGAGGTGGTCCTGGTTTTGTGTGTACCCATCAATCGACAAGTCTCCTGAAAAACTTGCGATTCAAAATTCCTTCCTTGATCGCTGTGAATTTCTAAGGGTACTCCAAAACGACAGAAGACTTCCTGAACCAATTTATCCGCGACTGTTGTTGCTTCTTGGTTAGGAATGGCGAAGACTTCTGGCCACTTTGTGAAGTAGTCCATGACAACCATGAAGTACTTGTTTCCGCTATCACTTTCTGGAAATGGTCCCGCAACGTCCAGTGCTATCCGCTCCCAGGGGCTCCCACGTTGTACACTTTTAATGCACCTCTGCTTCGTGTGTGAGGTCCTTTCACAGCCGCACAGCTGGTACATTTGCGACACCAGTCCTCCACATCATCTCGACAGTGGATCCAGTAAAAGCGCTCTCTGATCTTCAGTAGAGTCCTTTTCACCCCCATATGTCCTCCTGAGCATCCATCATGGTAGAGCCGTTAAACATCCGGTACCTTAGCTTTAGGGACAACCATTTGTAGATGACAGCTGTCCCCTCGAGCGTTTTCCCATTTACGGCACAAGACTCCATCCTGGATCTCCAAACTGTTCCATTGTGCCCAATAACTCTTCGTGATGGTACTCATCGCAGCCACATCACTCCACTTGGGCTTTGGACCACCAGCTTTGATCCACTCGAAGATCGGTTTGATATCCGAGTCACTTTGCTGAGCCTGCTGTATGGTTTCCTTCCATTCGTCGCTGAGATCTGTTCTTAGCCTCCTCACAGACACAACTTCCTTAGTTTCTTGTCTGGAACTCTGCATACAGTCTTCACGCCAAGGTCTTGAAAGTTCATCATTGTTACCGCGAGTTCTCCACTGTTGCTGGGCAGTCATATCAGTCGCCTTTTCCCGCTGTGATTGGTCTTCCCTCGGTGTGCGTCGCTTTTTACAATTTGGCCGTAGGTGACCACTTTCTCCACAAGCGTAGCACCTAGGACTGTACTTTTGCGGACGCTGGCGTACAGGTGTTACCACAACTTGCTTTGGACAGCTTGAGCGGAGATGATCCCTTTCTTTACCGGTGTAGCAGCTGGGACTGTACCCTTGCGGATGGTTGTCTGTAGGTGATGCCACGACTTCTCGGACGTAGTGTGTTCGATGGTCTTGTCTCACTGCTTCTACTTCCAGAGCATGTGCTAAGGCGTTCTTCAGCGTCTCATGATGCCCAAGTCTCACAGCAGCTCTAACCTCCAAGTCGCGTATTCCGTCAATGAACACCTGTACCAGATTTCCATCGATGAGTGCAGGGGCAGACCGGTATGCTTTCCGAACCATCGTTTCAACTTCCAGAGCCCACTGCTGTAAGTTCTCGGCACTACGTTGAACGCGTTCTCTCAATTTAGCACGAAAAACGTGCTCCAGGTGCGCGTCGCCGTATCTGGACTCTAATGCCTCCAGCAGCTGTTCATAGGTCACATCCTTCCCGAGTGCCTCAAGAATGGTAAGGGCCTGGTCTCGGAGACCCAAAGTGAGCGCGGTCATAGCTTGCCCTTTGGTCCACCCATTCGCCTTCATAACGGCCTCAAATTGGATTTTATAGGCCGACCACGAAGATGTTCCGTCAAATGGCGGCACTTTAAACCCGCGTACTGAAGGTGTAGCAATCACCGAAGCCACAGCCCCGTCTCCAACCTTAATTTCACTTAAGGCCTTCTTCACATCGGCGATCTGAATTTCGGCCTTTGGTTTAAATCAGCTTCTGAAGTCGGTGACTTTTGTTTATTTGACTTCATGTTTTTTCACTTTTTAATGATTCATATGTGCTTACCCCTTCACAACGTACCAGCGTGATGTTATGTTATGAACTGGCGTAAACAATAGACAGACATGAGATTTCAGCAATCCCAGTCCATTTGCTATCATTTATTGAGGAGTTCCGTTGCCTATCTCCGAAGATCGTCATCAGATCTTCACCAAATTGAAATGGAACCACTTTCAGAAAGTACTCTTCCAAAAATTGGGGAGAAATCGGTGAAAATACATAAAAAAATGTGTATTGTACACATCTGCATACCCCCTCAGAGCATACAGGCGTGATGTTACGTCATGATAATGTATATTTAATAAACATCCAAGCGATTCCAGCAATTACGACAGATTTGCCGTCTATTTTTGAAGAGTTCCATAGTATGTCTCCGAAGATCAGCACCAGATCTTCACCAAATTAAAATGGAACCACCTCAGGATTATACTCTTTCAAATAAAAAAAAAATTTTGAGAATCGGTCCACAAATGGGGGAGAAATCAGGTAACATACATAAAAAAAAACCTCCTCCTTTTTTGAAGTCGGTTAAAAACTTAAAAACTCTTCTATACTTGTTTTGTTGTGTGTATTTTTTTTTCAAATCATGTTTACTATCAAGAAACCAATAAAATGTACTAAGTCTTGTTCTAATTAACATAATCACTGTTTTTTATTTTTCAGATTATTGGTTTTTTCCCGGTATCTGCGTTAATGCGACATATATATTCGTAAACTAGAGACGTTTATCTAAACATCCTACCTATATTTTTTTCTGTAGGCCCTGGGTATAGTTTCCATACTTAGTCGCCCAAATGACCTTTCACAATTATGGATCAGAATATGGATCACGATATGAATCATAACATGGATCATAATATGAGTCAGGGGTGCGCCAAAGTTCACCTAAAATTTCAACTCCGATAATTGGAAATCCGAAAATGTTCTTCCTAACATTTTTCATCCTAACAATCGCAATTCCTAACTTCTCTGTCTCTAATGTTTTAATTCCGAAGCATTCAACTTCATAATGTCTGTAGCAATAAACATCTATTACACTATTATTTGTTTTCCTATATTTTCTCAACATAACCATCTTTTACACTATTATTCAAAGTCATATCTTTTTTTTTGTTTATATTTTTATTCATAATAATCAGTATTATAAAAGGTCCCATTAAAATAGGTGGACAAAATTTTAGAAATCATTCAGACCGCTAAAATAAGGACAATAGCAAAAAAAAATATAAGAATAAGAAATAAAATACCTACTTTTATAGGATGAGTTTGTTCTAGAGCAATTTATTATTTTAAGTCAAATTAAAATCACTTTATACATAGTGTTTTTTTTTGTTTAGATGTCTTTAGTTAGGCTTACTAAACGCTGTGTTAAAATGTGTCCACCTATTTTAATGGGACCTTATATACTATGCAAAGATATCCATAGGTTAGGTTAGGTTAGAACTGTGACCAACTACGCGCGAGCCGAGCGAGCGAAGCGAGCGGTGCCGCGGCAGCGGCCGGCGAGCGCTACCTCGAAATTGGTCGCGGTATTTTTGTAAGTATTTTTTTCATAGTGCCCCCAAGACGACACTCTGACCTGAATTTCATTCATTTATTTTATTTCAAGACAAAAATCAGTGAAACGACCTTTAATCATTCTAAACAGTTGTATGAGTGAAAATATTATGGTAATTATGTTTAAAAAACAGTAGGAGTTTAAATATATTTACACTAATGATATTATGAATTCCAATTTTCGGAAACATGAGTGTTATGAACATCGTCGGTAGGACTACAAATAGTATGAATGAAAACTTTAGGATGAAAAATTTTAGGAAGAGTGATCATTCGGATTACAAATCGTTAGGAAGAACAATTTCGGATAAAGAACTTTAGGTGAGCCAATATGGACCCATGAGTCAGAATATGGATCATAACATGAATCAGAATATGGATCATGATATTAATCTCAATATGGATCATATAAATCAGAATATAGATCATAATATGAATCATAACATGGATCATAATAGCTTTTGGAATTTTGTCAAAGGTCAACGCAAACGCGCACATAGTGCATGTTTAAGTACGCGCGACGCGACGCGCGGTGCGACCTGCGACGCGACGAGCGGCGCGTCGTGCGATTTTTGTGTTTACGGACACGCGATGCGTGCAGCGACAGATATCATCGCACGCGCAAACACAAACGTATGGCAATGTACTACGCTGTTCATACAGACGCGGGGCGGTGCCCGCGGCGACGGCCGCCGCGATTATCGCGGCGACTTTTCAAGCGGGTAGCAAAGCACGCGGCGTTCTCAATCAAACCGACTAGTTTTAGGTATTGCTGATAAAGTAGTGTTTTTGGGGTCGCTGATTACAAAAATGAGAATGAAAATCCAAGATGGCGCCGACGAAAATTTTTGGCTTTTCCGTCATGGGTGTCGTTTTAATGGTTTTCGGGGTTGCTGATTATGAAAATGAATTCAAAATGAAAATTCAAGATGGCGGCCAGCAAAAATTTTAGTTTTTCCGTCATGGGTGTCGTTTTCATGGTTTTTGGGGTCGCTGATTACGAAAATGAGGTCAAAATGAAAATCCAAGATGGCGGCCATGGAAATTTTTGGTTTTTCTGTCATGGGTGTGGTTTTCATGGTTTTTGTGGTCGCTGATTACGAAAATGAGCTCAAAATTAAAATCCGAGATGGCGGCTAGGAAAATTTTAGGTTTTTCCGTCATGGGTGTCGTTTTCATGGTTTTTGGAGTCGCTGATTACGACTACAGCGACAGCGGAACACCCATGACGGAAAAACTCAAAATTTTCCTGGCCGCCATTTTAAGTACCTACTGGTACGACAACCAAACAAACGTTGTAAGGTGGGGGAATGAGTCATCTGTACCATACAGGTTGGAGTGTGGCGTGAGGCAGGGGGGATTAACCTCCCCTAATCTTTTTAATCTGTATATGAATGCATTGATCGAGGAACTCAGCAGCGCGCATGTGGGCTGCTTTATTGACGGGTTGTGTTTTAACAACATCAGCTACGCCGATGATATGGTGCTGCTGGCTCCCTCGGTCAGTGCACTCAGAAAATTGGTTAAGATTTGTGAGAACTACGCTGCTAACCATGGGTTAAAGTATAATGTAAAGAAGTCAGAACTCATGGTCTTTAAGGCTGCTGGTAAGAAATGTCCAGAAAATGTACCACCTATTAAAATTAATAACGTCCCGATTCTTCGGGTACACCATTTCAAATACCTTGGACATTTAATTGCTGACGACCTTAAGGATGATGAGGATGTTGAACGGGAACGCAGAGCATTGGCTGTTCGGGCGAATATGTTGGCCCGTAGGTTCGCTCGATGTACAGATGCGGTCAAAATTACGCTTTTTAAAGCTTACTGCACATCACTGTACTCGAGCGCCCTATGGATCAGCTGTACTAAACGTGCAGCCAATGCTTTGCGTGTTCAATACAATAACGCTTTCAGGGAACTGTTGCGACTGCCACGATATTGTAGTGCATCTGCAATGTTTGCACAAGCCAGAGTAGACAGCTTCTCAGCTGTAGTACGTAAGAAGAATGCGTCTCTTCTCGCCAGGTTGCGTGGTAGTAGCAACAGCCTCTTGAGCGTTATTGCGGACAGGCATGACGAAAGCCCCATAGTGAGGCATCTTATCAAAACCACCTTATCTGTAGTAGAATATAAGTACTAACATAGCTTATAAGTAGACTAGGTTTTGACTGGCCTGTTGGTCTAGTGGTTAGTGACCCTAACTGCTATGCCGGAGGTCGTGGGTTCGATTCCCACCCAGGACAAATGTTTGTGTGATGAGCACGATCATTTGTTCTGTGTCTGGGTGTAATTTATCTATAATATGTATGTATTTAGAAATATATAAGTATGTTTATCAGTTGTCTAGTACCCATAACACAAGCTCTGCTTAGCTTGGGACTAGATGGCGTTGTGTGATAGTTGTGGAATATATTATATTATAAGTCATATTGTTACTAACATTCTAGTATTATAAGTATCTCTTGTGTAAATGTTTGTGAATCGTCTTTGTCTTCTTATTATTATTAAGTACTAACATAGGCTAAGTTATATTGTTACTAACACAGTGGACCTCTGTAGTCTGTCTAATAAATAAATTATTATTATTATTATTTTGGATTTTAAGTTTGAGCACATTTTCGCAATCAGCGACCCCAAAAACCATGAAACGACACCCATGACTGAAAAACCAAAAATTTCCTTGGCCGCCATCTTGGATGTTCATTTTGACCTCATTTTCGTATTCAGCGACCCCAAAAACCATGAAAACCACACCCATGACGGAAAAACCAAAAAAAATCCTGGCCGCCATCTTGGATTTTCATTTTGAGCTCATTTTCGTAATCAGCGACCCTAAAAACCATGAAAACGACACCCATGACGGAAAAACTCAAAATTTTCCTGGCCGCCATCTTGGATTTTAAGTTTGAGCATATTTTCGCAATCAGCGACCCCAAAAACCATGAAACGACACCCATGACGGAAAAACCAAAAATTTCCTTGGCCGCCATCTTGGATTTTAATTTTGAGCTCATTTTCGTAATCAGCGACCCCAAAAACCATGAAAACCACACCCATGACGGAAAAACCAAAAATTTCCATGGCCGCCACCTTGGATTTTCATTTTGACCTCATTTTCGTAATCAGCGACCCCAAAAACCATGAAAACGACACCCATGACGGAAAAACCTAAAATTTTCCTGGCCGCCATCTTGGATTTTAATTTTGAGCTCATTTTCGTAATCAGCGACCCCAAAAACCATGAAAACCACACCCATGACGGAAAAACCAAAAATTTCCTGGCCGCCATCTTGGTTGTTCATTTTGACCTCATTTTCGTATTCAGCGACCCCAAAAACCATGAAAACCACACCCATGACGGAAAAACCAAAAAAAATCCTGGCCGCCATCTTTGATTTTCCTTTTGACCTCATTTTCGTAATCAGCGACCCCAAAAACCATGAAAACCACACCCATGACGGTAAAACCATAAATTTTCCTGGCCGCCATCTTGGTCTTCATTTTGACCTCATTTTTGTAATCAGCGACCCCGAAAACCATATAAACGACTTACGACACCCATGATGGAAAAACTAAAAATTTTTTCGGCGCCATCTTGGATTTTCATTTTGAACTCATTTTCATAATCAGCGACCCCGAAAACCATGAATCAGAAAAAAAGTTCCGTCGCGGGTATCGCTTCATCGAGAATTGCCGCTGCGTGCGTCGCCGCGATAATCGCCGCGGGCGCCGCCGCGATAATCGCCGCGGGCGCCGCCGCGATAATCGCCGCGGGCGCCGCCGCGGGCGCCGCCGCGGGCACCGCCTCCAATTCAAACAATCGCGTATAAAATCGCTTCTCCGTGAACGCACTCATACACCGCCATACGTTTGAATTTAATCGCCAATCGCGTCGCGCGTACGTAAACACGCACATAGGCAAACGTGCATTGAGTTTGAGTATGATGGACGGGTCGTGGTTGGAGAGTACTTCCTTTTGTTTAGTGTTTTTGCCGTGCGACCCCGTCCCATCTGCAACTAATCCTGAAGGTAGCAGACACGATCTGTTCCTCACGTATCGCTGTAATGTGATTGACTCAGCTTACATATCAGTAGCAATTCGCCGCCTGAAAGCTGCTTGGAAATATTTATAGAGCTGTTTGAACATTTTGAGCATTTTGAACCGTTTACGTTCTAATGTTTAATATTGTGATTCTTTGTTATTTAAAATGTTGATGTATAGTGTTAACATTTTGAACTGTTTATGTTTTAGGCTAATGATATTGTGATTCATTGTCAAATTAAACTGTTGATGATATGGTGTTGACATTTCGGTTGTTGATGTTTTGATTGTTGATATTTTGAACCCCACCCGACTTGGTGTACCTGTTCAACGGTGAAGTAAATTGCTCACAAAATCCGAATTGATGATCAGGTACTATTACTGATCACCAATTCGGATTTTGTGAGCAATTGGTTTTGTTGTAGGGGAGGTTTCAGCATGTTCAAGACGACCGGCAACCCTATCCCATAACTTCGATAGTAGTGGAGTAAGGCAAATAGGGTAAGAAACAAGAGTGAAATAATTTTTCTTGGTAAGGGCATCAAATATGATCCAAATCTTAAGGGGAAAGTAGGGTAGGTCGCGATATTCAAATTTAACAGTCCTAATATATATGCACGTATTTACAAGAAACCATCAAATGACTCTTCCCAGTGTCAGACTTCTACTGACTAAAAACCACCCATGTTACTTCTTAGGACTTTGTGTCCAGGGTCGTGATATATCTTTTGAACAACCCGCACCCTCAGAATGAATACAAAGCCATTTTTGTGTTGATGTATTTTTCCTTGCGTGTAATGTATAAATCTGTTATAGGTATATTTTGATATTAAATTTGTTATTTTGGTTTTGAAGGTTAGCAAAGAAAACATCATTATAGGACCTAACTAAAAATTTAATGAATATTAATTGCTCTATGTACCTTTACATTCAAAACAGTTTATCATGAAATTCACCACGGTCGTACAGGACTCTGACTAGCATGTGTTAATATGTATGTATTTAACGGTTTAGGTTTCATTGCCATCTGCTTGTGACGGGGTGATTTTGGACAAATAACATACAGCCTTTCATCTCTTACAACAAAATAACATGATTTACAACGTCTTCGAACGCGGCCCTTTACTTTAAAACCACAAATAGAATTTATCATAGGAAGAGAAGGCTGCAGCAGTCGCTCTCTTGCATATTGTTGAAACATACTCAGCATCGACAACTGTGTATTGCTGGCTGGGAAACTTCTAACAGATGACAATGTTTTCACGACAGATAGTATTCTTTGCATTTTTCTGTAAAATTAAATAGAATATTAAAGACCATCATCAAATATTAGAGACCCTTAAATAAATGAAGAATACCTAGGTCACCGCCCCTAAGACGACCCACTGACCCAGTATTTAGAAGTTGCTTTTAGAATGTACATAATTAAACATACCTGGATTAAGCTGATTGTCAATACAGTTTTTTTATTCCATAGTAAAATAAAATTATTTTAGGTTAGATTAGACAAACTTAATACGTCAATTTGACATTATGAATTTTTGACCACAATAATTCCGGATTTTTTAGGTAGTGTTACCATGTTTAATAAAATTAATTCAAATTATTTTAATGTTACTTCCCTTTTTGATACTTATTATAATCTTAGATCTGTAAATTGTAGTTTTTAAATGTTGTAAATAAATAACTTTACGAATTAAAAAAAAAATCAAATTAATATTATTTTTTCCACCGTATCTCCGCAAGGGGAAAATAAAACAATTGGGATTTATTAGGGGATTTAATCAACATAAAACCTTTGCCGATTTGCACCTAAACGTCGTTACATTTTATGTAAAACTCGACTTGTCACCATTATTGAACCACATTTTGTGTCACCTGCAAAATTGCATGGATAACTTAAGGGCTATTTTTCTGTGAATGTTGAAATCAAGTTTCCGAAAATATTTACTAGATGGCGTTGGTTTCTGCACAACTGTGATAATAAACCCTTCAATCCACTGTCACTTTTATGTGGCAGAAGTTTTATATCTGTTTCTACCACAAAGCAATTTTACTTATAATTCCTACCAAAATAATAATAAGAAATTAAAATTTTGACCCGGTGTCACCTGTAGGTGAAATAAAAAGGAGGTAGATTTCATACCTTTTCTTTTTTATGGTGGGCGGAACATCATCAAATAACCCCGTCCCTCCGTCTTAATAATTATGACGACGACAGGCCGTATCAATGGCGCGTTGGTGTTCCACGCTCACTTCAAAGAGATGTCAGCAACATGGAAGGGGCCCGCAAGGGCCGACGCCCGTCGGGGCTGCGGGTTGTTCGAAAGAGAAGGAACATGGGTGGTTTTTAGTCAGTAGAAGTCTGACAGGTTAATTGATGATTTACAACCCCCAGAAAACAAAAAATATGGTGAATGCGACAAGGTAGCCCGCGCACTAAGACGGTTGTATTGGTGATTATAGACATTTGTTACTGCCACGAATCCTTTTTTTATTTAACACTAGCTGACCTACGCAACTTCGTCTGCGTCACAATATGCGTGATACTTCCTGGCCGCACCACAGTCGCGTTTTGAATCGGGGTTAATGCGAATATATGTTCGAAATATGTTGATATAATATTAAAAAAAGTACTGAAAAGGTTCGCGAGATATTTAACAAAAAAGGTGGCACGGCCAGAAAGCATGCTTCCTAGCCGCGCCACCGCGTACACTGCAATAAATAGACTTGATACTGACCGGCAAATTGCAAAAAACGTAGGAAATTTCGCGGGCTACCTTGTCGTATCATGCTGTTGAAGAACTTTAGCGATTTTTTAATAATGTTGTATTGTGGTAGTGTATTTTTTGCAATGTTGAAATGTTCTGGCTTGTTTGTATTTTGTATTGTTGCTTTTTTTTTTTTTGTTTTATCTTTATATAATTTAATTTTCATTTTATTATAATATCATGTAATTTCAAATACAATTTATTGTTTATGAATAAATGACTAATGACTATCATGCCAGCGCGCTGGCATAAAGAACAACGCTGCAAATACGGTATACGGCAGGCTTTGATTACCGAATTAAAATATAAAAAGACAAGTCTTGTAATCAAATTAAAAACTTGGAACGCAAAATGCAACCTTATCTCTGTGACGTTAATGTCCATGATCTATCCGGTAGGTTCTAGAAAGTGTGGGAATCGGATTCCCGGAAATGATAAACGAATCCGATTCCGATCGGATTCCGGGGATTCGAGTCGAGCGCGAAGCAAACACCGCCGTACCATCTTTTACTGGAACCATTTCGCCGCATTTTCAGGCCCCTATTTGAGAACCTCTGGATAAGACCAGAACGCTGAAATTTTCGTCATCCAGTAAGCTATAAAATCACACTTAAAATAAAAAGTTTCAAGTCTGTAGGTCATCTAGTTCCGAAGTTAAGCGAAAGCAAAGTTTCGCATTTATGACACTCACTCATGATCATCAGAATAGAACTAGTACTTCCCATAAACTCAGGAAGCTGAAATTTGGTAGTGAGAGTTTAATGGCCACATAAAGAAAAAACTATAAAAACTAGGATAATCGAAAAAATAAATAAAAGTAATGGTACAAAAAAAATTGTGTTAAATAAAAAAAAAAAGTAATAAAATAAATCATTATTCTCCGACCACGTTTCTACAAAAAGAAGTGAAATCCCAACAAAAACATTCTGTAAAAAACTAGCCAAGTCTCGATGGAGCTGCTTGTTTATCCCTAAAAGTAATGAAATCTAGACAAAGTCGTGTCAAGTCTGAAAGTACCTTCTTGCGATTTCTTTATTATTATAGTTAATGTTGTGTGACTTGACCGTTGTTCGTTTTGTTTAGTTCTGCTACTTTTTCTTCTTGGCGTCCAATTACCAATACCAATATTATTATCTCGCTCACGTTACAACAGCCCACTGACACTCATCTGACAGCCATCTGACAGCCACCTGACAGCAAGCCACTCCAGTATAAAAGCAGATTGACGGTAGTTTGCGCCCTGTCCTTTAGTTTAGTCGCGTTACAGTGCGATCAAATTATCTTGGCAGCTCCGAACTTCGTGCAGGTCATTTTGTTACAACGAATGTATAAAAGTGTTATGATATTTATTTGATTTGTATTTCTCACTGTTTAAATTAGATATTTTCTGATCGTTTAAGTATTGGTTTATCTGGCAATAACAGTTTTATTCCCAAGTTTACATGCGTAAAATTTCGCAAAGCCTATGTTCAGAGCGGGTTCCCTACTTGAAATCGAATGACGCGAGATCGAATAACACTTGCTCGAAAACGTTTGCTCGATAGTACTTGAAATCGATAAATTATGAGCTCGACAGTTCACTCCCTCGATGCATCAAAATCTCGAATAACTATAAGCTCGAATCATCGGCAGCGCGAAGGCTCATTATCTTGAAACATCATTTCAAGTTGTATTGTTTTGCTGCAAAGTGGATGTACAGATAGTTATACCTATAGTGAATAATTGTGTAACAGTTGGTAGTAGCCTATAACGTAAACAAATCTTTACGGTACCCAATTAGTTGTGTCAAACTTCGCACGATGGAAAATATTACAAAATGCATCATGACGATGTTGGCCAAGGCGTAAAGTTCGTAAAGAACGAAGTTCTGAACTTATAAATAAGAACAAAATTTCTGGTTTTCATATATAAATTACCCGATTTATACGTAAACATTATTATGTGACGTCATGTTTACATTGTGCTTACGGGAAAGCGGATACGGCAAGAAAGAGGGCCAATGACATTCAATTCCTAAATCTACTAAACCAATGAAAATGGTAAATATCGATAGTTTGAGCCCTTCTGGCTAAACAAAAAAGGAGTACCAGTAGGTACATGTTTATTGATACATGCTTTCACTAAATTCGTTGTTTCTGAACCAACGCGTACTGTCAATAATTCTGTGGTGACAATTAGTTTAGATCGCAATTATTTATTCAGATCACATTGTTTCCGACCATGGCAAGGTCTTTACGAGTAGATATTTCAAGAAGTTTGTAACGGAACAGCAGTTTAAAAATACGTTAACTGTGAACAGCTATTGCGTGTCTAACGCCCAAATACTCGAACGTCACTCAATTTTAAGTTGCACTTAAATCTCTTGCTGTCTTTGTTACTTTAACGCAGAGTGACAGAGATAGCAGCAGTTTTGAGGGTTACTTATAATTGAGTGACGTTCGAGTATTTGGGCGCTAGGTTTGCTAAGAAAAATAATATTAATTACCTAAGTCTATTTTCAATCATTTTTGTTAATCTAACTTAGTGCTAATAATACATGTAGCAAGTTAAATTTTAATTTGAATATGGCGATAAAACCGAGGTCTCGAAACTAGGCTGCGCCTGTAGGTATCTTGGGGGCCAGAGTTGCATAGTGCTTAATTGCAAAAAAAAAGTTTTCATGGTGTTACTCAGTCATCAGTCATTTCAGCCAAAAGACGTCCACTGCTGGACATAGGCCTCCCCCAGGCGTCGCCACATTGACCGGTTTCGTGCGTCTCTCATCCAGCGGGTTCCTGCAACCTTGACCAGGTCATCGGTCCACCTAGTGGGAGGCCTTCCAACGCAACGTCTTCCGGTTCGCGGTCGCCATTCCAGAACTTTTCGGCCCCATCGGCCATCCGTTCTGCGAGCAATGTGCCCTGCCCATTGCCACTTAAGTCTGGCGATTCTTCGGGCTACGTCGGTAACCTTGGTTCTCATGCGGATGTCCTCATTTCTGATTCGATCACGCAAGGAAACTCCGAGCATAGCCCTTTCCATTGCCCTTTGGGTGACTTTGAGCTTTCTGATAAGGCCCATTGTGAGCGACCACGTTTCGGTCCCGTATGTAATCACTGGCAACACACACTGGTCATAGACTTTCGTCTTGAGACACTGGAGTATGTTGGACGAGAAGATACTGCGCAGCTTCCCGAACGCTGCCCAGCCGAGTCGGATTCGACGATTGACCTCTTTCTCGAAGTTGGATCTACCCAACTGGACCGTTTGTCCCAGGTAGACATAATCGTCCACATAATCGTCGTCATCATGGTGTTACTGTGTATAAGTAATGAAGTTTTGCCATCGACACGCTAAGAAGTGTATGAGTACCTACATGTGTGTGTGCGTGTGTCTTATTGGTATGGTTTATAGATTGTTCCTTCCGTTTTTTTTATACGATAGTTTGGCAAAACATTTTAGTTATCTTTTCTTACACGAAAAGTGTTTCATGCTTTTTAATGTCGCAGATTCTTCTTTTAATGGGTAGGTTGAAGTGTGGAAGGCACTAATCGCACAATTCACGGAACCTAGGGAAGCATCTCATTAAGGGGACAATAGGTTACCAAACATAATTTGGAGTTTTAATAATACTGTTAATAATACAACAGGGTACCTATAAGCCTATGAGCCTTACGATTTATCCTAGACCGGGTTTCTGATCCAGTGCAATTTAGAAGCGATAGGGTTATCTACTACTCGAATTAGAAAAGCTGGAAAGAAAATGGAACGTAACTTAGATACAAGGCGAAAAATAATAATAGCTGAAAATAGTATGATTTACAAGAATCGGTGATTGATTACGCACATTGGCGCCAGGCGCTGACTACCAGCGGCAACAAGGTCAATGCTGATAACATCACGCTTGTAATGCCCGAAGGGTTAGGTAGAGGTGTACCCATGAGTACACACACATGGTAGATACAGTAAAGTTTAAAGTCCGATGCAATAGGGGGCGAGCCTGTTGCCAAGTTAATTCTTGTATGTTAGAGGATTTATATTCTGGCCCACATTAAGTGATATTGAGGAGTTAGGTAATGATTGACATAAATTAAGAAGTACAAAAGGTCATATATGATACAACGGGTTTACAGGCTTAGTATCCGTCAATTCCTAATGACTATAATATCGTAGCGGTGCTTATATGTCTGATAGCACCTGTAGTGTGGATGAACAATTGAACACCGAAGATTTCATAAATCTTCTTGAGAGATCAAAGTTTATTGCCCCATTTTAACTTGGTTTTTTTGAGCTGACTTGTAATCGTTGTTTTGTGGTTCCCATTGCGTTGCGAGAGCAATTGTTGCAGGACGGCCGAATGTTACAACAGCCCACTGACACTCATCTGACAGCCACCTGACAGCAAGCCACTCCAGCGACAAGCCAACGATAGCCATGCCAACCATAGCCAAGCCACTAGCAAGCCATAACTACCGGACGCCTCCGGTGGGGATAAAGCTTTATAATGCCCTGCAAGCTCATTTTCGCGGTCTTGTCGCACTCGATTGTAATAGTTGTAAGGGGAAGCTCTGCCCGAATAAAGTTATAAATCAGTTCCTGTTTATTTTTTACCACTGTCGTTACACTTAACAAACTTAAAGGTAGTTACAACAGATATAACATTACGTATTGTTACGACGGTCATCTAGAATCTTCGAGAAACCGCGCTAATAACTGTGTAGTACCTAGAAAATACGAGTTCGTTCTTTTAGGTACCTATTTCCGTAGTAGGTATAGAACTTACATTGTATTCAAGGTCAGGCGCCGGGAGTCGCCGGCAGTTGTCATTGTAATTTCGACCGTATGCCGACGACGTTAAGTAACCTCTTCCTTGTCGGTTCTTTTATCTTTAAGTTTATTTTTTGTTAATGTTTTTTTGTGGATGCTTTCTTGAATAATAGAGAATTATCTCGAATTTCTTTTGTTCGCTTGGGTATAAAAGGACCGATTGAGGACGAAGTGAGTCAGTCTACTTTTAAGCGAGACAACGAAAGGATCGAAGTGAAATCTAGTACGATAAAGCGTTCAGTAGTATTGAAGTGATTGTGATTAAGTGTTTATCGAGTAATAAAGTTAATTCGTGTGTTTAATTGGTAGTGTTTTTATTTATCCCATACCCAGCTCGTAACAATTTGGTGTCAGAAGTGGGATAAATAATGCCGATTCTACCGAAGGACGACACGGATAGTATCCGTACGAGGAGTCAGCGGCAGCAAGGTATGGACCAAAGGCGATTTGGAGACTCTCCGACACAGACACCGGGCGGTGTCCAGCCTACGTCAGAGCCAGTCGCTGGCTCATCCGCAGTTGCTCCAGCTGTAGCGGTGCCTGACTTGTCTGCCTTAATGGCGCTGCTGCAAGACCAGGCACGTCGTCAAGAGGAGCAGGCGCGCCAGTTGCAGGAACAGTTGCAACGAGATAAGGGGGAACAGGCTCGCCAGTTGCAGGAGCAGCGGCAACAAGATAAGGAGGAGCAAGCTCGCCGTCAAGAGGAGCAGGCTCGCCGTCAAGAGGAACAGATGCTCCTGATAAAGGATCTTCACGCATCAGTCGGAAAAGAGCTGAGCGTGATGAAGGAGCAGGTACAGCAGCACAACAACCGTATCGCAAAGGCCGAAATTCAGATCGCCGATGTGAAGAAGGCCTTAAGTGAAATTAAGGTTGGAGACGGGGCTGTGGCTTCGGTGATTGCTACACCTTCAGTACGCGGGTTTAAAGTGCCGCCATTTGACGGAACATCTTCGTGGTCGGCCTATAAAATCCAATTTGAGGCCGTTATGAAGGCGAATGGGTGGACCAAAGGGCAAGCTATGACCGCGCTCACTTTGGGTCTCCGAGACCAGGCCCTTACCATTCTTGAGGCACTCGGGAAGGATGTGACCTATGAACAGCTGCTGGAGGCATTAGAGTCCAGATACGGCGACGCGCACCTGGAGCACGTTTTTCGTGCTAAATTGAGAGAACGCGTTCAACGTAGTGCCGAGAACTTACAGCAGTGGGCTCTGGAAGTTGAAACGATGGTTCGGAAAGCATACCGGTCTGCCCCTGCACTCATCGATGGAAATCTGGTACAGGTGTTCATTGACGGAATACGCGACTTGGAGGTTAGAGCTGCTGTGAGACTTGGGCATCATGAGACGCTGAAGAACGCCTTAGCACATGCTCTGGAAGTAGAAGCAGTGAGACAAGACCATCGAACACACTACGTCCGAGAAGTCGTGGCATCACCTACAGACAATCATCAGCAAGGGTACAGTCCCAGCTGCTACACCGGTAAAGAAAGGGATCATCTCCGCTCAAGCTGTCCAAAGCAAGTTGTGGTAACACCTGTACGCCAGCGTCCGCAAAAGTACAGTCCTAGGTGCTACGCTTGTGGAGAAAGTGGTCACCTACGGCCAAATTGTAAAAAGCGACGCACACCGAGGGAAGACCAATCACAGCGGGAAAAGGCGACTGATATGACTGCCCAGCAACAGTGGAGAACTCGCGGTAACAATGATGAACTTTCAAGACCTTGGCGTGAAGACTGTATGCAGAGTTCCAGACAAGAAACTAAGGAAGTTGTGTCTGTGAGGAGGCTAAGAACAGATCTCAGCGACGAATGGAAGGAAACCATACAGCAGGCTCAGCAAAGTGACTCGGATATCAAACCGATCTTCGAGTGGATCAAAGCTGGTGGTCCGAAGCCCAAGTGGAGTGATGTGGCTGCGATGAGTACCATCACGAAGAGTTATTGGGCACAATGGAACAGTTTGGAGATCCAGGATGGAGTCTTGTGCCGTAAATGGGAAAACGCTCGAGGGGACAGCTGTCATCTACAAATGGTTGTCCCTAAAGCTAAGGTACCGGATGTTTTACGGCTCTACCATGATGGATGCTCAGGAGGACATATGGGGGTGAAAAGGACTCTACTGAAGATCAGAGAGCGCTTTTACTGGATCCACTGTCGAGATGATGTGGAGGACTGGTGTCGCAAATGTACCAGCTGTGCGGCTGTGAAAGGACCTCACACACGAAGCAGAGGTGCATTAAAAGTGTACAACGTGGGAGCCCCCTGGGAGCGGATAGCACTGGACGTTGCGGGACCATTTCTAGAAAGTGATAGCGGAAACAAGTACTTCATGGTTGTCATAGACTACTTCACAAAGTGGCCAGAAGTCTTCGCCATTCCTAACCAAGAAGCAACAACAGTCGCGGATAAATTGGTTCAGGAAGTCTTCTGTCGTTTTGGAGTACCCTTAGAAATTCACAGCGATCAAGGAAGGAATTTTGAATCGCAAGTTTTTCAGGAGACTTGTCGATTGATGGGTACACACAAAACCAGGACCACCTCTTACCACCCACAATCTGATGGAATGGTGGAACGATTCAACCAGACATTGGAGAGATATCTGGCTAAAGTCGTGGAAAGCAGGCAAAGGGATTGGGACAAGCACATACAGCCGTTTCTTCTGTCCTATCGGAGTGCAGTTCACGAAAGTACGACTGTAACTCCAGCTTTCGCGAACTTTGGAAGGGAATTACGGTTGCCTGCAGACTTAATCACTGGAACTTGTGAAGATATGCAACCTTCATATAGTATCGATGGTTTGTTGCTTAGCAATGTTTGTTATATTTGTCTTGTCATCTTTACATAAAAATATATTCCTTCTACATAGTAAAACAAAGTTTTATTATAACGTTTAATTCTGCATCTACGGCAACATAACAAATAGAAGCTTTAACTAAATAAAGCTTCACATGGTAGCAGAGCGATAAAATGTAAGTAAGTAATGGAATAAAATCGAAAAAGGAAAAAACACGAAATGTCAATTGTAAAAATTCAACCTTTAGGAAAAGAAAACTACGATACGTGGTGTATACATGCAAAAGCTTATCTAATAAAAAATAAACTATGGGCATGTGTAAAAGAATATCCAAAGGAAGATGCGTCAAAAAATTATCTTGACGATGACGAAATGGCGAAATCGGAGCTGATGTTGTTGATAGCGCCTTCAGAACTGAAACAGGTAAAAAACTGTAAATTTGCCAGAGATGTGTGGACAACTCTTGAATCTATCTATGCTAGTAAGGGTCCAGCCAGAAAGGCTACCCTACTAAAGCAACTTATATTAGCAAAACTAGAAGAAGGTTCAGATACACGCGAGCATTTAAAGAGATTTATGGATACAGTTGATAAATTAAAATATATGGATATTGATATCAACAGTGATCTATTGTCAATCATGATGCTCTATAGCCTTTCTTCAGAATACGAAAATTTCAGGACTGCAATTGAATCTCAAGACTCTCTTCCAGATCCTGAAAAGCTAAAGATTAAAATTATAGAAGAGAGTGATGCACGTCGTCGTGACATTCCTAGTACTAGCGTAAAGAATGACACTGAAGAAAGTTTCTACACTTTTTGCAAGATCTGTAAAAAGAAAGGTCATGACACGTCCAAATGCTGGTCTAAAAATAAGAATACAGGCAAGAAAAATAATAAGAAGCCTAAGAACAGCTATACCAAAAAGGACGAAAAAGAAACAAACCTCTTCAGTAGCTACTTCATAAATGACAAAACCCAAAAATGCTGGATACTTGACAGTGGATGTACGTCACATATGACATTTTCGGATAAGCCTTTTATTGAGATGAAGAAAATTTCAAAAACCCTTAAACTCGCTTCAAAGGACAAAACTGCAGAGATAAAAGGGTCAGGGCCTGCAGAAATAGAAATTAAAGAAGGAAAAATTGGAATAGCTGATGCACTTTATGTACCAAGCCTGTGTGCTAATCTTCTATCTGTTGGAAAAATGACTGATGTAGGACTCACTGTTCTATTCACTAAGAAGAAGGCAATAATTAATGATCACAAGCGTGGAGTACAAATGCAAGCAGTGAGAGAAGACGATGGTCTATATTATCTCCATACCAAAAATAATAATGTTGACAGACATAGAGCCAATGCTACAGAATGTAGTAATGACGTAGCAAAAGAAGTGGAGTCAGATGCTATTAAACAATGGCACTGTAAAATGGGACACATGAGCGAAAGGGACTTGAAGTTCGCCTTAAAGAATGAAAGTCTGATTGGATTATACTTCAACCGTAATAGTTCTTTAGGTGAATGCGAAATATGCATAGAAGGGAAATTGAGCAGAGTGCCTAGCAAGAAGAGAGACAAAAATAATTCACGTACGAGTCAGCGTCTTGAGATCGTACATAGTGACGTCTGTGGACCACTTAAACAACCTTCACTGAATGGCAACAGGTATTTTGTAAGTTTTATTGATGACTACAGTAGATACTGCCGAGTATATTTTATTAAAAATAAAAACGAAGTATTACAAAAATTCATAGACTTCAAGGAAGAAGCAGAGAACTTCACAGGAAACAAAATTAAATGCCTACAGACCGATAACGGTACGGAATACCGGAATTTGAAGTTTGACTCATTTTTGAAGCTAAATGGTATAGCAAGAAGATTGACTGCACCATACACTCCACATCAAAATGGAATCGCTGAAAGGAAAAATAGAACCCTTATAGAAAAAGCAAGATGCATGATGTTGGAATCAAAAGCGCCTATGTGTTTATGGGCAGAAACGGTTTATACTGCAAATTACTTGTCAAACCGAAGCGTTAACCAGAGTATTGAAAACCAAACACCATTCGAAAGATGGGTAGGTAGAAAACCCTGCGTTAATCATCTATATGTATTTGGTGCTAAAACGTTCATCCTAAAGAAAGGAAAACATGAACAGAAAGAAGAATGGGTATATTTGTATAGACCCCGTCCCTTTCCTTGTAACACTTTCTCCTATAATATATCAAATGAAAGAGCGTTAAAAATACATCATTTTATTGTATGACAGTAAATGTGTGAATAATGGGGGAAAAAAGTTATTCACCGATAAAGAAAGAAAATATATATTTTTTTTTCGTAGAACCTGCTTGAGTGTGGTGTCTATTGATAGGTCTTTCAAAATGACACTGAGGTTACTAAAACCATTTCTTCTCAAAGTCAATCGTTTGAAAGATAGACACTTCCAAAGTGCAAAAATGTGCCCCCACCCCCTCTAACTTTTAAACTAAGTAGGCGAAAAATCTAATAAAAATATATGCTGTAGATCGCAATGAAAACTCACAACCGAAATTAGTTTGAACGAGATATAGTCAGCAATTTTTGAGATATAGCTCATTTAAAAAACCGCAAATATAACTTTGTCATTCATACAAACACTATGAAAAACAAACTTATCACAAAATATGTATTTATGTTGCCGCTTTAACAACAAATAATACAAATTAAAGGGGACTTCCCTACTACGATGATACAGAACCTTTCATGTGCGAGTCCGACTCACACTTGGCAAGTTTTTTTTACCCAATTCATTTTTTTTTTCAAGAATTTAATTGAGGAAATGGAATAAAATAAAGTCAAAATTAAAGTCAAATGACTGACTAAGAAATCAAAATCGACGGATCCGTGTTGCTGAGAGGCCGCATTTTATCGTGGCACGTATAAAAAAAACTTATATTTTGTTCAATCCTAACACAGAGTATAGTTAGCTTGGGGCAGTTTTCAGCAACAGACAGAGTGATTCAAGAGGAAGGTTTATATGTAGCACATTGCACCCGTGCGTAGCCGGGGTGGGTTATTAGTAAAAAAATAAAGAATGACTTCAATTCTTTATCGGTGAATAACTTTTTTCCCCAATTATTCACACAGTAACCTTGTGAATAATTGGAAAAAAAATGAATTGGATAAAAACTTTGCCAAGTCGGACTCGTACATGAAGGGTTCCGTACCATAGGGCACGCCACGATAGCGGCGGTAAGTCCGCTCTTTGAGGAGTGGCTGAAGAGGCACCACGGGCGCCCTCTTCAGCGGACACGGTTGTTTTGGGAGGTACCTGCACCGAATCAGGCGGGTGGAAACACCTGAATGCTACTATTGCGAGGATCAGCCGGAGGACACGGTGGAGCACAACGTGGAGTTCTGCCCCGCTTGGGCGGAGCCCCGCCGTGATCGGCGATTGGCAGCGGTGACCTCTCGCGTCCAAGCTCTGGTGCAAGCCATGGTCCGGGGCGAGAGGGAATGGGAAGCCGTCACCTACTTCTGCGAAGCAGTGACACTAGCGAAGGTGGTGGAACGTGAGAGGAAGAGAACCTCTCGTCGGAGTCGCCGCGGGAGACGCTCCGGGCGTCGGAGGCCACGTGATGGCTTCCGGCAACCATAGACGCGGACCTGAGGACGGTGAGTAATGGGCTAGCTCGCCGCCGTGCCGTCCGTCTTATGACGACGACAGGCGTGTCGATGTCGAGTTCGTGTTCCACGCGCGCCTCAAAGAGATGTCAGCAATATGCAAGGGGCCCGCAAGGGTCGACGCCCGTCGGGGCTGCGGGTTGTTCGAAAGAGATAGAGCGGCCTCGACATAAAGGGCTAAGAAAAACGTGGGTGGTTTTTAGTCAGTACAAGTCTGACTAAAATCTGGGTTATAAAAAAAAATGTTCCGTACCATCGTCTTATGGTCATCCCCCTTAATTTGTATTATTTGTTGTTAAAGCGGCAACAGAAATACACATTTTGTGATAAGTTTGTTTTTCATAGTGTTTGTATGAATGACAAAGTTATATTTTCGGTTTTTTGAATGTTCTATATCTCAAAAACTGCTAACTATATCTCGTTCAAACTAATTTTGGTTGTAAGTTTTTATTACGATCTAGAGCATATATTTTTATTAGATTTTTCACTCCCTTATTTTAAAAGTTAGAGGGGTTGGGGACACCTTTTAGCACTTTGGAAGTGTCTATCTTTTAAACGACTGACTTTGAGAAAAAATGGTTTTAGAAACCTCAGTTTCATTTTAAAATACCTATCAACAGACACCCTACTCAAGTAAATTCGATGAAAAAAAAAAAATTAAAATATATTTTCTATCTTTTTCGGTGAATAACTTTTTTCTCCCATTATTCACACATTTACTGTCATACAATAAAATGATGTACTTTTAACGCTCTTTCATTTGATATATAGTAGAAAGTGTTACAAGGGTAGGGACGTTTTGCCCCTTCTTCTTTGCTTCAAAGGCAATTCCAGGTATGTTCGCTGGTTATTCAGAAGTTTCAAAAGCGTTTAGAATATACGTCCCATCGAAGAAACGCATTCTTATTTCCAAGGATGTTCGAATTTTAAAGAAAATGTTCTACGAAGATGGTAAAAATGTAATTTCTGTTCCTTTTCAAGAATTAAATGATAACAAGCAATCAAACGAGACTGAAAGTGAACTGGATGAAACAGAAATATATATAGAAGGTACTACGAAAGAAAATACTAGTAGACAACAAGCAGTACAAGATAATGTTATTGCAAGTAGACAGCAAGCAGTACAAGATAATGTTATTGCAAGCTCTAACGAGGTACCTATACAAAATGAAAATAACGAGTTGTTTTATGACACTCTCGGGATTGATGACGGTAGTGAAACTGGTGATCAACCAAATGAAAACGACATAGATGTCGATGCATCCGTTCTTGTCCCAGAAGAACGGAGGTCATACAATCTTCGTGATAGATCACAGATTGACAGACCTAAAATATTTGAGGATTATATTATGGCAGCCATGGATATGGATAATGAGACAGAACCTCAAACGTTTAAAGATGCTATGAATAGCAAGGATAAGGCCAAATGGTTAGAGGCTATGCAAAGTGAAATGGAATCATTGAAAGAAATGAAGACTTGGGAATTAGTCGACCCTCCGAAAAATCGTAAACCATTGCCATGTAAATGGGTTTACAAAATAAAGAACAATCCAGATGGTACAATTGAGCGACTCAAGGCCAGATTAGTAGTAAAAGGTTTTTCACAAAAACCTGGCGTTGATTATCAGAAGACTTTCAGTCCGGTAGCCCGCCTCAGTACTATACGAGCTGTCTTAGGAATAGCTGCTCAAGAAAATTTGGTACTTCAACAGTTCGATGTATCGACTGCATTTCTAAACGGAGCTGTAAAAGAGGAAATCTTTATGAAGCAGCCAGAGGGATTCAATGATGGCACTAAGAAAGTGTGCAAACTTAAACGCAGCCTCTACGGGCTGAAACAAGCTCCTCTATGCTGGAATGTCTGCGTAACAGAGTATCTTATAAATTTAGGATTCAAGCAAAGCACAAAAGATCCTTGCCTTTACTTAAGTGAACAAGTCATAATTGCGCTTTACGTAGATGACGGTTTGGTGGCTTCAACTAGTGAAAATGCTGGAAGAAAATTTATTGAAGAGCTGAAAAAAAGGTTTAAAATAACCACAAAACCGGCGTCTTATTTCCTTGGACTTGAAATTAGTAAAACCAAAGATGGTTGTGTTACCTTAAACCAAAGGTCTTATTGTAAGAAGATACTTGAAAAGTTTGGAATGACTAACTGCAAAGCTGCTGCAACGCCGGCAGTAAAAATTGGCATAGATGAAGAAGAAGATGATGAATCAAATTCGTCATTTCCCTATCGTCAAGCTGTGGGAGCCCTAGCATACCTCATGGTCGCTACAAGGCCAGATATAAACTATGCTGTGAGTGTTGTGTCAAGGCATCTAGAAAGTCCTACTAAGTTTGATGTGATCAGAGTCAAGCGAATTTTTAGATACCTTATGGGTACTATAGACAAAGGACTTGTCTTCGCGAAAAGCCGGGAGAAGAGGCTGATATGTTTCAGTGACGCTGATTTTGGTGGTGACACAACGACTGGCCACTCGACGTCAGGGATGATTTTCCTATTCTCCGGTCCCATCATGTGGAAAAGCCAAAAACAACCAAGAGTAGCAATCTCCTCAACGGAAGCCGAACTCGTAGCCATGACAGAAACTGCGAGAGAAGCCTTATGGCTAAAAGAACTCCTGGAGGAATTAACGGACTTAACAGACCTGAATGGAAAACCGACAATTTACGTTGACAATGAGTCTGCTATAAGGTTGTCTGAGAACCCACCATATGAGTTCCATAGGAGAACAAAACATATCAAGATAAAACATTTCTTCATTCGAGAATGTATTCAGAATGGAGACTTCGCTGTCAAACAAGTCTCTACAGAATTGCAATTGGCGGACATGTTTACGAAGCCATTGTTTGGACCAAGACTAAACATGCTAAGCTGTAGAATTGGACTTCGAGATTTGTCCAAGCTCTAAAAAGTATCGTGGATGTGAAGATATGCAACCTTCATATAGTATCGATGGTTTGTTGCTTAGCAATGTTTGTTATATTTGTCTTGTCATCTTTACATAAAAATATATTCCTTCTACATAGTAAAACAAAGTTTTATTATAACGTTTAATTCTGCATCTACGGCAACATAACAAATAGAAGCTTTAACTAAATAAAGCTTCACAGAACTCCCCCTGATGTCCCACGCGGTGTAACGGATTACGCGAATGACCTGCGTAACAAGTTAAATGATGTGTATGAGCCATTGAGGTATAATGTACTACGCACTAGAGGAGACGCCTCAACTAGATTTTTTGTAACACACGTTTCGGTTCGTGCACTGAACCTCATTTAGTCTATGCCGAGCGGTTGCTGCGACATGACATGTTTGAGTAAAGTTTTCTTGTCTAAATTATGCCTTCGTGTGCATTTAGATACTGTAGAAATAATTCAATAAATATAAGTAAAAGTCAAGGAGTGACTTTTCACCAGAAAATATAACTATTATCTTTAAAACACACATAATTTAATTATATTTTTTCCATTGCAATATGTCATCGCGGCGGCCATTTTTACGTGAATGTCAAAGAATAAAATGCTCAGACCAGACACTATCGACGTATTCAATGCTTGGCCACGAATCCTCTACATGCGAGTCAAAATTGATAGTAGGTTGTATAATATTTGCTTATGTATCAAGACAATTAATAAAAAAGTTAAAATGTGAAGATTGCATTGATAGTTTGATGATACTAAACTTCCACTTCACACATCAATCATAGGTACCTACGTAATTTAATACGGCAAAGTGGTCTTGTCCTGAAATGTGATTTTAGTTATATGTCCGTAAACACCGTAAAGCATTTAATTAGGAAAGAAGTATTTGCAAATTTGAATCAACATTTAGTGAATCAGCCATCAACATTCAATCACAAATAAAATAAAAATTATTGTTACAGTTTAAGTAAATTTTTATTTATTTTCTAAGTACATACGTACAATATCAAGTAGGCAGAATAATAACATTATGTCGCATCTGCACGTATTGATAGTAATCTATGAGAACATGACACCCCCCGCCTGCCCCGCTGTCATCAAGTGCGCGCACATTTTTTGTTTGAAATAGCTTCTCTAGTACTATACCTCAATGGTATGAGCAAATCAGGCAATCCGGACAACAGATGTCTGAGAAGATGAAGACTCGTTATGACCGGAAGGCAAACAGTCGTGGTTTCGACGAAAGTTCGCTGGTGTGGTTGCATAATCCAGTGCGGAGCAAGGGAAAGTCTCCGAAATTGCAAGCAAAATGGGATGGACCATACAGAGTTGTGACCAGGATCAACGATGTCACCTACCGAATACAGAAGGGTCCGCGAGGTGCGCCTAAGGTTGTGCATGTGGACCGACTGGCGCGATATTACGGGACTAATGATGCTCGGGACGAGCATGTCTAAGGAGGGGGCAGTGTTACGACGGTCATCTAGAATCTTCGAGAAACCGCGCTAATAACTGTGTAGTACCTAGAAAATACGAGTTCGTTCTTTTCGGTACCTATTTCCGTAGTAGGTATAGAACTTACATTGTATTCAAGGGCAGGCGCCGGGAGTCGCCGGCAGTTGTCATTGTAATTTCGACCGTATGCCGATGACGTTAAGTAACCTCTTCCTTGTCGGTTCTTTTATCTTTAAGTTTATTTTTTGTTAATGTTTTTTTGTGGATGCTTTCTTGAATAATAGAGAATTATCTCGAATTTCTTTTGTTCGCTTGGGTATAAAAGGACCGATTGAGGACGACGTGAGTCAGTCTACTTTTAAGCGAGACAACGAAAGGATCGAAGTGAAATCTAGTACGATAAAGCGTTCAGTAGTATTGAAGTGATTGTGAATAAGTGTTTATCGAGTAATAAAGTTAATTCGTGTGTTTAATTGGTAGTGTTTTTATTTATCCCATACCCAGCTCGTAACAGTATGAACAAAATTGACTTGTACCCACTAACGTATATAGAATGTTCAACGGCCAAGTCACACAACATTTTACTATATAATAAAGAAATCGCAATAACGGACCTTAGACTTGGCACGATTTTGTCTAGATTTCATTACTTTTTAGGTTTCTTTTTAGGGATAAACAAGCAGCTCCATCGAGACTTGGCTAGTTTTTACAGAATGTTTTTGTTGGGATAATTGTTACAGGTTGCGTCAAATAACTGTGCCGCGACAGAATCAGAAGTACTAGAAACTATTCAAAACCTATTGGTAAAGAATAAAATATTAAGTTTAAAAATAGTACACGCATAGTACATGCTTTTTTCATTTGTATTTTTTTTATTATTCATTTTTATCGGCCTATATTGTTCCCACTGCAGGGACTCGGGCCTCCTCTCTAGGAGAGGGATGGGCTATAATCCACCACGCGGGCCCAGTGCGGATTGGTAGATGTCACATATCTTCGAATTTTTGGTTCTAAGATGTTTCCTCACGATGTCTTCCTTCACCGTTTTTTATTATTAAAACCTCTCAAATAAACATTTTGTACAATACGGCATTTTTCTCAGTTTTCGCTAAAAATCCGGCAATTTTAGAATTAGAATACGGCAACCCTAAATTTGTCGGCAGGCAAGCCATCAAGTTCTTGCCAAACTTAGTATTATAAACTAGCGGACGTCCCGCCGTTTCACCCGCGTAGATCCCGTTCCCGTGGGAATACAGAGATAAAAAGTAGCCTATGACACCCATTGATATAATAAAACCCAAGATACACACTCCGCGTCTCAAAACCGTCCGCTTAAAATGAGTTCACAATGAACTCATTTCAAATAGTCTCGCGTCGCTCGCGTCTCTGCACGGTCGTACAAAATACTTTTATATTGCTTTTTATAACTGCATTGTAAAAGGAATCTGCGTAAGGTTGAATTTGCCAAAAAAAATATGTTTATAGTGACGATAACTACATGTAGTAGTGCGTGTATTGGTGAGTGTTTGGCGACAGCTTCGACTGTTTGTTTTGTTCGAGACTGTGCATCTAGGGTTTTATTATATCAATGATGACACCCAGCAATAATGTGGCTTTCTATTGCTGAAAGAATTTTTTAAATCGGTTCAGTAGATCCCGAGATTACCCCTTACAATTTAACAAATACACAAACTTTACCTCTTTAGAATATTAGTATTCTAAAGAGTGAAGATTAGTATTGTCGCGAAAGATGAAATTGCGATGTTCCAAACCTATAAAATGTAAATTTATATAATTGCACAGCACTAATGTAATAGCAACACTAAATCAGTACCTATTGACAACTTGACGCTACCCAAACGACGCCGCCTTCCCGCTTTTAACTGGTCACTTATTCAGTCTGAGTAGCTAATCTAATGTATAAAATTCTCGTGTCACAGTTTTCGTTGCCATACTCCTCCGAAACGGCTTGACCGATTTTGATGAATTTTTTTGTGCTTATCCGGTATCTATGAGAATCGGCCAACATCTATTTTTCATCCCCCTAGGAAATTATTTATATGGCAAAACAACGTTTGCCGGGTCAGCTAGTGTAATATAAAGTGAAGTAAATTCAATACAAGAAGATCACATGTGGATTCTTGTCACCCGTAAGTAAGTAGTAAGTAAGTAAGCATTATTTATTTTTATAAGCTAAGTATTATTTATCTGTTAGCCTAAATAATATAGATGGATATTATAAATATGTATGGAGGTACTTGTTTGTACCTATTCGAACAATTTGAGACACCTAAACTTAAATGTGTGGGTCGTGCCTTCAGCGTTGGGCTGAGGGCATAACAGCGACCGCACGCAAGCTGCTCGTCCGGACGTAAGAGCGCTTGGGGTTTTTAGGAAGGGTCTTGGGCAAGCCTTCTCTTATAAATCCACCCCACCACCTACGCAAATGTGCCGACGGGCGCATAACGTCGACGGCCGTTTAATTACACTTTTTTTTTTTAAGTTAGCCTGTACTGTTCCACTGCTGGGCAAAGGCGGGAGGCCTACTCCTTCCAAGAGCTCTAATCTTGTGCCGCTTCGAACCAGCCCTCATGGTACGCGACACGCGTCTAAATCGTCACGCCACCTCTTTCTAGGCCGGCCTCGGCGGCGCCTTCCGACTTCCGGCATCCATCGTGTTGAGGCCTTTGCCCAGCGGCTATCTTGCATGCGGCTTAATTACACTATATCATTAATCATAATTATATATATAGGTAATACCCAAGGGGAGCATTTCAGACGAAGAGGCGATGGGCCGAAGTCGATCTGGAATGCGTGCTTCTGCATACGTGGAAAGAATCCAGTATCTGATTAGCACATAGGTGACACAAACACTATTGATGAGAACTTAAAGTAAACTTCATCATAGATATTGCAATTGAATAACTGCTACAAATAGCTTTACCAATTAAAACAGATAGGTAATACTTAACCCAAAGATTCATGGGTACTTAAACTTACAGATATCCTAGTTGCACCATTACTTTACTCTATGGTTGCACCTGAGAAGTTGGATGGATTGATGGTCGGCATAATAATAACACTTTGGTGCCCTTGCGGACCGAAGTTAAGAGACTGGGTTGGGAGACGCTTGCAAAACGGAGGGGGATCCGTATCGGTGAGTGTCTCTGTTATATCGTGAGGCGTGGAGATTTCTCTTCACATCAAAGCGAAGCAGTACAATCCTATATTATTACTATAGAACAAATCACATTGTAAACCTGGAGATAACCAGAATATAATATGAAAAGAAATCTAACACGCCCTCGCGACAAGTATAGATGATCCCAGTTGTTCGTGTGGCACAGATGTGGGCGACTTGAACCACATTGTTTTCTCCTGTCCTCTGTATGACCGTTCTTCCTTTTTCAATGATCTATTGTCTCTCCGTTTTCCTTTTCCTACTTCTGTTCTATCTTTATTGTGTACAAATAGTTTACCTGTATATAAATGTATAGCTAAAACTTGACATTGGATAAATGCACAAACCGTGCGAAGCCAGAGAAAAAAACAAAAAAAAAAGCCATCAAGCTTTAGGGGAAAATATTTTTGAGAGTTGGTAACACTGACACTGCTGTTTGAGTCACCATCTTGCCACAGGATTTTACGAAAATTAGCAGAATTGTTAGTTATCTGCTGGGAATTCGGGCTCAAAATTGCGGTTAGCGATAATGCTTGAACGTTATTTCATTAAAATATCAAAAAGTAAATAACTTAGGCTAGCAACGAGTAAAAAACGTTTTTTTTAGTTGTATCTAGGTACCTAGAATTGACGAGCGCGCTTTGCAAAAACTTTTTTAACTCTTAGAATAATTAAAACACTGAAACACTGCCCTAATATTATTAAACACTTTGGCGAGAGACTTGGATTTTTTACAATGTAAGTGCAAACTTGTTTAACAATAATCAATATTAAATTTTACCGCTGCTGTGTAAAAATATATAAATGTGTTATACCTATTTGTAGTAATGGAAAGACGTGGAGGTAGAGTATCTGAAAGACAGTGGAACATTGCGCTCGATTTCATGGAGTGTAACCCCATGCTGGCTAGGGTGCGGCGTTACAATAATTCTTCTCGAGGTCGAGCAGAAGCTGCTCGCCAGTGGTCTCAGCTAGCGGATTTGCTCAATGCCGAGGGAAGTGGCCCAACGAAAACGCCAAAAGAGTGGTCTATTGTATGTATTCGAATATTCATCACTTCGTTTTGTTCAATATTTTGTCATCACAACTTTCTTCCTACTAGAATCGTTTGCAGTTGGCCGGCTTAAAGAACTAATATACTTTATTTATTATTTGCAGTATGTCAGCAACTTCAAGAGCAAGTTAAAAAGAACAGTTGCTGATTTAAACGCCACTAAGTCAGAAACAGGCGTAGGGCCTTCTGTTCAAGGTCAATTATCTGACATGGAACTGAGATTCCTGTCATTAATGGGAGAGGATTTTGGCCAGAATTTTCCTGGGGTAGAGGTGGATCCTGTACCAGATATGGTAACAATTTGGAAATATGTACACTAAAATTTTGTAATAATCTGGCTGACAAATAAAGTATAATTATTATATTATTATTTAAACACTTTATTATTATTTTTAGAAACCATCAACTGCACCAGCCACCGAGTATCAGGATGAACATCCTGAACCTAAATTGTGAGTATTTATTTGTTATTATTACATTTAGCCATGTGTGACTATAAAATAATAAAATAAAATTCTAATTTGCTATGTTTGTGTATTTTAGTGAGATATTGGTGATTGAGGATTCAGACATGCTCCACGATGCCAATGCGAGCAGCGATGAGCCCCATGTAGAAGTTAAAGTAACCCCAACTTTTGAGACTGGAACTTTGGCAACAAGCCCTACTCCAGCCGATGCTACATCAGTGCCTTTGCCTCGTCGTATTCGGCGAGCAAGATACCGCAGTTAGTGGAATTTTTTAAGTCTACATCAGCTATTGATATAGCAGTTAAGACATGAGTTGACAAATAAACAATTACTTATTTATATTACGTTTTTAGGTCGTCCTTTGGCCCCCATAGCTCGAAGAGTTTTGTCCCGGACAGTTTTACAGCGGACTGCAGCCGCTATGGCTAACGCTCAGGCAAATAATTTAATAGCGCAGAACCTGGGCAGGCTGGCATCAGCAATTGAGAGATACTTAGCCCATATTGGTGTCCCATAGAGGTAAAGTATGGGTCATTTTTATATGCAATAAAAAAACAAGTACGTATATAATTAACACTCATCAAGTCTAATTTTATTATAAAGAAAGGGGAAATAAATGTCACTCGTAAAGTCGTAACAAAAAAAAATCAAATCAGGAGATGATTTGATTTTTTTTTGTTACGACTTTACGAGTGCTGACCAAAGTTAAACAAGGGCATTTTGTTCTGTGTTTATTCACCAGCAGTAAGGTGGCCTCTTCTTGACTCAGAATCAATTATATTATATCTTAACTGAAACAATTATTTCTAATAAATATTAGTTTTTCTACATATTTGTATTGAGTTAAGTAATAAGAAAATCCTGAAATTCAAACCTACAAATTAGCCTCATTTTCTTAATCTAGAGGTATTATTGCTGTTGTTGGTAGCCTGGCCGCATTGGCAATATTATGTGATGTGGTCTACAAACACTGGCTACGAGACTTAGGAAACTAAGTCTAGACAATGTTTTTGAGTGCAGTATTGTTGCAGGGTATCTAGCTCTGTGTCCGATATTGCAGTCAGCAGTGTTGGTCTCAGGGGATAACCTGAGTCACCTGAAACATTATTGTTTTAGTTATAAATTAGTCAATGCTGGATACAATGTAATTTTATTTAAAAGTTATGTTATTATTGCCAGATGATTTAACTTACGTAAAAACCTCATATTTTCAGATTGGAGTTGTTCCAAGTGGATCTAGTAGGTGGCGCTGCTGTCCGGGCAGGACGACGTCTGCCACGTCCGTCCGCTAGTTATGTATTATAGATACTGCAAAAACGACGTGGTATTATTTTATTTTATTATCAATGTATGAATGTGGACGAGGCAAAAGGAGTATGTAAAGATCGTAGCAGGTGGCGTTCTGTACTTCTGTGGTTTCTGCCTACCCCCATGGGAAAAGGGCGTGAGTTTATGTATGCATGTAATAGTAAGGTTGATGCGACAAGGTAGCCCACGAAATTCGAATTTTCTTACGATTCGCGGCAGTAACAAATGTCTATTTACTGAGTAACCAGTAACCCACATTTCGCTAGTTTTTATTAACCCGTCTACTGTGGGAGCTGTCAGGCGCGCCCCCCGCCTTGATAGTGGCCCCGCGGGGGGTGCCGCGATAAACGCGCGTCGGCGCGGCGCCGTCTTATAGAAACGACGATATCTCCGAAACTACAGTACTTACCTCGCTTTCAGTTCTATCATTGGAATTGTTATTAAATTAGCTAACATAATATGTATAGTTTAGTGTAGTTTTGTCTTGTAATGTATAAGTAATTATAATGTATGTTCAGTGTGAGAGAATGTTTACCAGTTTCTTGTATAAAGGTAATTATAATTAAAAAAATAAACCACTATTTCAATAAGTTATTGTTTTATTTCCACGAGTACACATTAGTACACGTAAATTAAACAAAAGAACAGACTTCGTAATACATAATTCTAACGTCCGGGGCAACTAGAGCGGCCCCGTTAGCGGGCCGCTCTAGTTACCCGGACGTTTGGCTTGATTTCTTACAAAAAAAATAGATTTTTTATAAAAAATCAAAAAATACCTGTATATAGCGAGAAATGTAAGGAATCGATATGTATAATATACTATATACCGACTCTTAATGAAAACGCACACAAAAAATGTTGAAGGTGACAAAAATAAAAAAAAATGGGTAAAATAGTTGGATTTAACAGATTTTTACGTAGCTTTTTGTAACATAGCGCAATGTTACTTTTAAATATTATTAAATAAGATTATATAAGCTATTTTTTGATACCAATACATCATTACTTGGAACGTACAGTATTAGCACAATAAATCAAAACAAATACCCATTCCCGTGTTCCGCCATAATTAAAAATTTGGAACACAAATTGTAAACACGTGAAATAATAACTATTTTCATCATATTTGTTTGGTTTAAGTCTACTTTTATATTGATAATGAACTGTTTTTCCTATTATAAGAAGCATTTCACAACTTTAGCACTGAAATATACACAAAATCATGCAATACTTACCAAAAAACCGTTAGAAATGACGCAATGTGTTTACATACGAAGATTGCATAAATCCTTGTAAGAACAATTATTATAGAATAAATATAAATATTTATCGTTTCAATGTTGTTTTATTTAAGTAATAGGTAGTAATAAACCTAATTAACTGGTACCTACCTAATCCAGTCGTTTTACGCGGGACAATCCATTGTAACCCCGCGCACCTCCCCCGCAACTGCCACTTGCGAGAAATAACGTTTTTGTGAACATTTAACCTGCTTCGATATAAAACGTATTGCAAATAATTTGTCTATCTTGTGAGGAACTGTCTTTTTTGAGTGAGTCAAACACATATCTACTTTTATATACAGTTTTTGTAACATGGTCCCCACGTAAATGGCAATAGGGGATCGGACTGGGTCAAAATAATATGATTCTGATTAGTCCGTAAGTTAGATTATCGAAAAATATTGAATACGTGTTTTTTGTTTTACCAAATCAATAAAAAATGACGAAGATAAAACGCGTCAAAGATCTTGGAGTGGGGCTTGAAACGTCACTTGTGTCGTTAAAATGTACTATCATATGACGTCACACGAGTTTTCGAAGCACTGTATCGTCTTCATTTTAAGTTTACGTGAAAAAAGAAAAAATACGTGTCCAATAATTTTTGGAAATCTATCTGACGGACTAATTAGTTTTTTTTTGTCCGATCCCCTATTGCGTCTTTAGCTAATTAAATACCTCCGGCGTAAAACTGAATAAGTACCACTTACATTATTTACCACAGGGATGATTCCGCTGTATAAGTAAGTAAGTGATAAATAATACGTTCGAAAGGCCTTTTAAAAGTTGTAGTGATTTTTTTAATAAAATAGATCAAATATGAAACCTGTATTCCAAATTTCATGACTTTCTGTGTGGTAGAACATGAACTACATGTGTTTAAAACTCTAAAGTGCTCTTCTGTAAAGTTTGTCAGTTAAGGGATTGTACGTAGGGACCGTCGAAATATAATAAAACGCAATTTAATTAGGTTTAAGCATTTATTCTCAACCAAAATTGAAAATGTTTTTAAATTAAGTATGTGTAACTAAATCAAGACAAACCTATAAAGAACTACAACATTAAATAAATGTTATTCTCAAAATAATTTAGTACTTACAGAAAAAAATTGTATTAATTATCACAGGCAGCTAAAAGAAGATTCATGAATAAAATTGTACAAATCAACTTCCTACCTACGTAGTTGCATAAATCAACTATAACAATCAACAATAACTATAGTGCTACATTTACTAAAAATAATATTTGGCTTTACTTTGTGAGTGTGACTGTACTAAGGCCGTAGGCGCCCGTGGGTCAGTCAACCTATTTGTGGGAGAGCCGGCTGCAAAAATACCTACCTCATCAGGTACCCCAATAGGCTATCTTTAGATCGTTAACCGACACTTAAACACGTAAAAAAAATCAGGTCTGCCAGTGCCGATCCTGCCGGGTCATGGAAATAATTCATATTTATTGTCGTATTTTTTTTGTGAAAGTTACGTCACAAGGTACCCGAATTAAAGTGCTGGCAACAGTTTACCATTGATTAATTACCTAAAAAAAAGTAGGTCTGCCATTGCGCACTCTGCCGGAAGTACTTGGCAGACCTCTAAAATATGGCCCCTCCAGCACCATGAACCTACCTCATCGAGTACCCTGATGGAACCTACGCCAAATAATAGCCAAGATGCCCTCGATATAGGATCAAAAGGTCTGCCAGGTCTAATCTTGCCGGAACTTAGTGTTCAAAGCATTTGAAGTTGGTATGGTAAGTAGGCAGCATTATTTCATACAAAGAAGAAGGGGCGAAATGTCCCTTGTAACACTTTCTCCTATATATCAAATGAAAGAGCGTAAAAAATAGATCATTTTATTCAAAAACAGTAAATGTGTGAATACTGGGGGAAAAAAGTTATTCACCGATAAAAAGAAAAAAATATTTTTTTAATTTTTTTTTCATCGGACCTACTTGAGTGGGATGTCTTTTAAAATGACACTGATGTTTCTAAGATCATATTTTTCTCAAAGTTAATCGTTTGAAAGATAGACAGTTTCAAACTGCTAAAATGTGTCCCCACCCCCTCTAACTTTTAAACTAAGACAGTGAAAACTCTAAAAATAATATATGCAATAATAATTTTTCACACGTTTACTGTGTGAATAATTGGAGAGAAAAGTTATTCACCTATAAAGAAATGATTTTTTTAATTTTTTAGACTCAAATAGTATTCGCACTTTTTACGATGACATCGTCCGAATTTCTCATCATCATTATTTCAGCCGAAAGACGACGACCCGCCCCGCCGTTTGCACGGGTGCAATGTGCTGAATATAAACCTTCATCTTGAATTACTCTGTCTATTTCTAAAAACTGCATTAAAATCCATTGCGTAGTTTACAAGATCTAAACGTAGAAACGCATTCCATATGGTGTCGGACGTAAAGAATAGCACCATCCCATATCTACCCGTGAGTGTCGCAAGAGGCGACTAAGGGACGTACCAGAGAATGGGCAGCAGCATTCTACTGTGCTTTGTTATGACCTTACTGAGCTTGCCAACCCGTCTGTCAAGCGTGGCGATTATGGCAAACCTTCCCAAATGGAAATGAGCGCACAAAAATGGCCCCTAGTACCCCTCGACTACGGTAGCGGTCGAGGCAGCGGCGTGGCAAGGGAAAAGGTCCGGCTACCTAAAAGTAACGGAACTCGAAGAGGAATTGAGCAGGTTGCGATGGAGTATTGTGGAATTATTTGAGGTCCTAAGAGAGGGGGAGGACACGATAATCTTGAAATCCGACTCTACTTCCGAGAGGGTTACCGGCAGTCCCAGGGTGATGTTGGGATTATCGTCCACAAGTCCCTCATGAATAACGTGGTGAAGATCGAGAGTGTCGACCAGGGTGGTGTACCTTATACTCAGAATATCCTCAAAATGTGTGCTGAAGGTCATACAGGTCTACGCGCCGACCTCGGGACACCACGCCGACGATGAAGGGGAGACCATGCATGAGGATATTTACAAAACCACACACTGCTCGCAGAACGAATGACGGATGGGGCCGAAAGTTCTGGAGTGGCGACCGCGAACTGGAAGACGTTGCGTTGGAAGGCCTCCCACTAGGTGGACCGATGACCTGGTGAAGGTTGCGGGGATCCGTTGGATGCGAGATACACGGGACCGGTCAATGTGGCGACACTTGTGGGAGACCTATGTCCAGCTGTGGACGTCTTTCGGCTAAAATAATCATCATCATCAGCGTATTATGTTCCCACTGCAGGGACTCGGGCCTCCTCTCTGGGAGAGGGATGGGCTATAATCCACCACGCGTGCCCAGTGCGGGATGGTAGATGTCACAGGTCTTCGAATTTTTTGGTTCTAAGATATGCCGGTTTCCTCGCGATATTTTCCTTCACCGTTTTGAGAGCAGTGGTGTTGAAATAAATTACACAAAGTAATGTGCCTGCCCCACATCATTGAACAGTAAGTCGTGGGGTTCGAGCCCCACGACTTACTGTTCGTAAGTCGGGGCAGCCACTGGGCCACCACAGCTCTGATGAAATAATGATGATTAGAAATCACACAGAAACACATCGCCGCCATTTTCAAAACTTCGTTGGCCCTGCTCGTGCTTGGGACGATGTCATCGTAGAAAGTACGAATACTTTTTGAGTGTATTGCTCATAAACACACAATGCGTCGCAATGACAGAGTGGATTAAGAGTCATTTTCTATTTCTTTTAAATGTCCTGTTTCTACGCTTAGATCTTTAAGAAATCGTAACGGATTTTAATGCAGTTTTCAGCAATAGACAAAAGTGATTCAAGGGGAAGTTTTATATTCCGCACATTGCACCCTTGCAAAGCCGGGGCGGGTCACTACTAAAAAATAAACTAAAAAAATCATTTCTATAACCACTCAACTGCCAAGCAAAATTTTCGCGAGCCACCTTTAATTTGTATTATTTTTTGTTAAAGCGGCAACAGAAATACACATTTTGTGATAAGTTTGTTTTTCATAGTAACTTTATGAATGACAAAGTTATATTTGCGGTTTTTTAAATGTGCTATATCTCAAAAACGGCTTACTATATCTCGTTCAAACTAATCTTGGTTGTAATTTTTCATTGCGATCTACAGCATATATTTTTTTTAGAGTTTTCACTCTCTTAGTTAAAAAGTTAGAGGGGGTGGGGACACATTTTAGCACTTTGAAACTGTCTATCTTTCAAACGATTGACTTTGAGAAAAAATGATCTTAGAAACATCACGGTCATTTTAAAAGACCTATCAATAAACACCTCACCCAAGTATGTCCGATGAAAAAAAATATTTTCTCTCTTTATCGGTGAATAACTTTTTTCCCCCAGTATTCACACATTTACTGTTTTTGAATAAAATGATCTATTTTTTACGCTCTTTCATTTGATATATAGGAGAAAGTGTTAGGACATTTCGCCCAGTTGTGTAGGGACATTGCGCCCCTTCTTCTTTGTATGAAATAATGCTGCCTACTTACCATACCAACTTCAAATGCTTTGAACACTAAGTTCCGGCAAGATTAGACCTGGCAGACCTTTTGATCCTATATCGAGGGCATCTTGGCTATTATTTGGCGTAGGTTCCATCAGGGTACTCGATGAGGTAGGTTCATGGTGCTGGAGGGGCCATATTTTAGAGGTCTGCCAAGTACTTCCGGCAGAGTGCGCAATGGCAGACCTACTTTTTTTTAGGTAATTAATCAATGGTAAACTGTTGCCAGCACTTTAATTCGGGTACCTTGTGACGTAACTTTCACAAAAAAAATACGACAATAAATATAAATTATTTCCATGACCCGGCAGGATCGGCACTGGCAGACCTGATTTTTTTTACGTGTTTAAGTGTCGGTTAACGATCTAAAGATAGCCTATTGGGGTACCTGGGGGTCTAAAACGGCCACTTTGGCAGATCATAATATGAATTGCGTTAAAAAGCGTAAAATGGACCTTTCATTATAATAACTGCGTCTGTAACAATTTAGTAAAATACATCTTAGAAGGAAAATAATATGAATTGCGTTAACATTCTTAAAATAGTCACAGACGCAGTTTTTAAGAAAGGTCCATTTTACGCTTTTAAACGCAATTCACATTATGATCTGCAAAAGTGGCCATTTTAGACCCCCTGATGAGGTAGGTATTTTTGCAGCCGGCTCTTCCACTATATGAATCAAAATGTGATTGGGTTGTGTTTCCACAAGTACATTAATTTCCTCCTCAATATGAATGATATTTTATTTTTAAAATATGACAAAAAGCAATGATTAATAATTAATTTGTTTATCAATATGACCTAATTCCGATGATGATTATGATGTTGTTTGTCGTTGAGGCATAGCTTTGGCTTGGATCAAATAAAGGTGTACATTTTTACATTTGTGTTGTTCTCATTCCTGGATCTAGCAAGTGACATTCCAATGCTGAAAGCTGATGCTTAGTGTTGATGATTTAATGTTCAAAATGGTAAACATGCAGCAGAGTATGATACTTTTTTGTTTTGTGCTCTGATGCTTACAGCATTTTAAGCTATAACTAATTCGTTTCTAAACTGGTGACTTTGTGGCAGAGCATGACACTTGTATTTTAGTTGAAATTGGTAGGATTAGGATGTCAATAGTTTAGTACAGTATTTAAAGCAATTCCCTCCAGGGCCTGCATCCCTTTTCCTTTTCACCAAGTATGTTAAGATTTAAGTAAACTCATTTAATGAGAACATTCAGATTCGACTTCTGAAATCCTTTTTGCCTCTTGGTTATTTGATATATCATCCAACAGTGTTGCACTATAATTTGTTAGTTCTTGGTTACTTTCTACTGGACTTAAAATATTTGAATGCTTGCTCCTTTTGAAAATAAGCTAGAAAACAGACATAGATCAGTATTAAATACATTACCATTCTATCAAAATGAGGCTGTACTAATGGGTACACCTCTGCCTAACTCAGGATTATGGGCCTGATAGTATGTTGATGTGATGTTCAGTTTACCTACGGCACAGTATATTCGACTACTTTGAGATCTTACCCAGTAGACAGTAGTAGGTTGATAAGTTGAAAGGTACATAGGTACCTACTTGTAATTTGGTTGGTAAGTACCTACTATTCACCTTCAGTAAAAACATTTTGACGTTATTTTTTGCGTAATACGTGGTAATACTTGCAAGAGAAAAATACATACCTTGTAAAATTTAGGTTTTTCATATACCCATATGAACACTATAGAAGTCATGATTACAGATATGGTAAATATTAAATAATTTGTAGAATAAGTATAGGCATCCAGGAATATACTGTACCAACAACCGGCACTAAAATTCACCATAATTTTGTCATTAAATATTCCGCTATTTCATCGAGAGAATTATGTAGAATACAAAGTTCGTATTTTCGTAACGCGATATGTGATTGTTTTGTTTTGTTAATGATTGATTGTGACAAGTTGACAACTGACTGAGAACTGACACTTGACTTGACAGGGAATTGACATTTAAGACAATAGCTAGGACACTGACTTAGAAACCTATGGACTTGCCACACTTGCCATACCTACGAATTTAGCGTGCTTATCTACAAAAATCGGGCAATTAAGATGGCTGCCTTTCGTAGGGCTGTAACTGCGAGCAACATGTGCAGCTTATCGATATTAATTTTCATGAACTTGTTTAAATTTTTAATATAAGCCTCGTAAATGTTGTGAAGTTCGGAAGTTCTGGGTTATCATAGCCTGTTCTTACACTGGCTCTCTATCCCTGCAAACCGAAAGACGACAGTGGATGCACTGAAGCTTTGCGGCAGGCATTATACAAAGTGCACTGATTAATCCATGACATATTTATTTATTTTATTTTTGTATCAAATCAACCTACCGCAGTCACTGGACATAGGCCAACGGGGTAGATTTTTTTTATCTTTCTACTTTTCGATCAACTTAATTTATGTAAAATAATAACAACGTTATACATAAAAAAGACATTTATTCATTTCTAAACAAAATCAACTTATTAAAATAGTTTCTATAGGAAACTTTATCACTGTTTTTTTTTGCATGATAACGGAATCGTATATCAAAATAGGCTTTTATTATTGATTTGACAAGCAACAGCCTGTGGTTGGTGTTTTATGCTCCATATTGAGCGGCAAATATAATAGTTTTTCACTGTCGTAATACTCCGTAAGAAACTTGAAAATATATAAATAATAATTTTCTGGTTTCTCCTGGTTCGTCAGGTGAGGTTTAATTAAATTTTCAGTTTTCTTTATAATATTTATGACTCCGATAGAGGCGTACTGAAGGCCACCTCGAGACTTCTGGAAGATCAAGCTGTTATTGTTTTCTCCCCCAATTAGCAGCGATAAACATAAGTCACATTTTATCTGCCGTGACAACTTTCGTGTTACAAAACCCGCAATATATTCTAACACACTTGCAGTGTATTCATCGACGTTCATTCCTAAATACTCAATAAGAATCGTAGAGATCACTATGGTCTTCAGATATTTTGACAAAATCATTTCTTGTTGTCAACTCTTTAATAGAATTAACTTGGTTTTTGCTTGAGCACGTCAATATACTAATTTGCTCTAGAGGAATGCAATTACCAACTCCGCCATCTCGAATTTCTGCTCTAATTAATAGTTTTTTATATGCTGCGCGAAATTGAACTGCGTTGGGGTTATTATTAAAACCTCCCATGGCTCTAATAGCCGAAAAGAACAGTTCCAGGTGGTCTTGGCTAATTTTATACAGTGGGACATATTTTAACATACATGTATTCTCAATCAAATGCTCGTAAAGTGCCAACGCACTTTTCATGTCGATAATTAAGCCAATAAAACCAGTTTTTCTTCGTGATTTTACTACCAACTCTCCTGAAGGAAGCTTTAAACTATTTATATAATCACTAGCACTTTCAAACAATGCTCTTATAAAGCCAATGTTTTGTGGACACATGGCTTTCTTCCAACCCGGTGGCCGAATCGAGTGGCTGTTGAGTACATCAAAAACATCGTTCATGATGTTAATAAAGTTCACAGTGCCACTGCAGTGCTCAAAATCTTTTATTTTTAATTTGTTGCAGCAGAATGCAAGGGCATCTGCCACAGAGCTGCTGAATAATTGTGTGGCGAGTTTCACCTTCATTTTTTGTTTTTCAAACAAAATGTGGGCTTTTCCAATTTTAGTCGCCAAATGAAGACCTTTGTGTTCTTGTAAATCTAGAAGCAGCTCCAAGTATTCAAAATTAATTTCCCGACCCATTGAGTCATTAAAAACCCGTAATTCCCCAAAAGCATTTCTGACTAGTTTGATAGCATGACATGGGTCAATGAATGTATGGATCAAGCTGTCGTGGATTTCAAATTTGGTCGTTGTTTGGTCCTTCAGAACATTACACCCCAAAGATGTGAACATGCTAAAGTTGCCAGCCAGACCATCGCAGGTGATACTAACCACTTTGACTCCAGCATCTTGACAGAGTTGTATAGCTGTCCGCACAAGGACAGCCTTCTGCTCTCCGGTAAGCGATACAATAAAGAAGTTCCCAATTGGCAACTTCCACGAGCCACTAATGCAGATTACTAGCAATACCAAACATTGACTGGCTTCTTCCACACTGTCATTGTTAACATCATGACCGCAACAAATTCGACCATAAAACTTTTGTGCCTTTGGATCCCAGGTAAGGCATTTTCTAATAGCCATCTCATCTAGTGTTAAGGTACAAATCACAGGGTGAAGACTTTCTGCAGCTTTTCTACGTAATGCTTCAAAAGCTTCTTTTGTAAAGCCAGGTTCTGCATTTATATGTTGGTACCATTTGCTTAAAGTGCGAGAGTGTGGCAAACAAGTTTTGTAGGTTCTTCTTATAAAATCATACGCTTTCGGAGAAAAAAAACGAAGCGTTAGGGCAAATTTTCTTACTTCTTCAGAATATTTTTTTTCTAAAGGTAGACCTTTAGATTTGGCAATTTGCCTTTTAAGAAAACCTTCTGGTCCTGCACAGTCATCCAGAATGATACTTTCTTCATTATTGATGAATTTACCTTTCTTAAGGTCTTGAATAATATTAGAAAAAAGAGCAATCTTTCCATCCCTTCTCCGGACTTTTTCATTTAATCTTCTCACTTTTTGCTTTAGTAAATCACATTTTTTTGTGAGATACAGCTTGGCAAAAAAGTCTAGAAACGGAACTAATTTTTTTGTTTGCTGGCAACAATTAAAAACTTATGACGTTTGGTGTAAACAAAGTTCGAAAGTTTATTAAATTTATAATTGTGCCCTAAAAACGTGATTAAAGCAACGTAGAGTAATACAAAATGAATAAAACCATCCGAAGTGCTGGCAGAGCGATAATTTATAAGGTATATAGGCGATGTTTGGCAGAAAAAGAGGCCAAAACCATTCTCTCCGATCTCAACGATGTTTACATAAGAACCGCTGAAATGACAGGTATGTAACTGTTTGTTTTATTGTTTTTAGATGAATTAAGTGTTCATTTATGAACCCCATTCTGTTTTGACTTGCTTGCATACGAAATAAGTGGAATTTTGAACAATAATCATCGAGCACATAGGTTATGTTTACATTTTGTCTGACATTACCTTGGTATAGCGTGTCAGATTAATGTTGATACTTGAGTGGCGTACTGTGCACTATGTGAATTTAAATTCGATTTCTACATAACTTTATTGTTGAATGTGATTTCAAGGTGATAACTGTTTGTTATATCATTAGAATTACAAATGTACCAAAAATGTATTATTTTTAATTTGTTATTTATTAAAGTAAAATGCATTTTTTTATGTATATTTATTTATTCACTTTAGGTAAATCAGTAAGCACCATAAGAAGAGTCATCCTGGAAGGAGATCGAAACAAAGGCGTATTTTCTACACCCGGAAAACATAGAAAAGGTCGTCCCAAAAAAGAGTTGGAAGATTTATTAGAATAAATTACAATAATTATTTCTACGCCTTTTTTTAATCCGAGAATATTAAAAAAACAGTGCTACTAACATATATTTATTTTTAGGTAGTTAGGTACATGAGGAGAATAAATTCTGGTTCAATAAATAAATTATAAGTATAAAAAAAATAGTAATAAAAGTATCAAGACGATAGGTTGTTACGCGATACGGTCACAACGGGTTGCCATATGAGCAGCACAGTGGCGCCCCCCGGATTTTCTACTCTTTTTTGCCAAGCTGTACCTTATTTTATCATTTGGTTGCTGGATCTGAAACATAGGTAGTACTATATAAATAAAAAGAGAAGTCCTGACTGACAGTCCTGAAAGCTGAAATTTTGCACAGAGGTTCCCTTTATAATGTACCTACACAAGGAATAAGAAGTTAAATAGGGCGATGAAAGTTTGTATGGAAAATCGTAATTTACATGCGGGCGAAGCCGCGGGTAACAGCTAGTATTAGAAAATGAAAACAGCATCAAAAAATAAAACATGTCCTAAGGCCCCTTGAAAACTTTACTAGAAGTAATAAAATTATCATAATCGTTTTATTTAAATTATTATCATTATCTCTTTTACCCGAAAAAATATAGATTTTTGTTGTATATGAACACTCAGCTACTACTAAGAGAAAAAAAACGTATAATAAAATATCAGCATTTCGTGGAAAAAAACTTGTCAGTTTACGTTTACAGCTGGTACATTTTTGGTAAAATGTTCTTCCGGCAACTCCATATTCAATGGACAGGTTGAATACGATTCATTTTGTTTTTCACGCAAAACAGCTTTGCTTATTTTATTGGGAAGCTAAAACAATTCAAAGGTTTTTCAATTATTATAAATAAAGATGCCATTCAAAATAATATAAATAATAATTATTTAGAAATAAATTAGTATGCTTACCATTAAACTTGAACTTGAAATTGGTTTTTCTGAGGAACAGATTTGCCTAGGCTGAAAAAATAGTCACTTATCTCAATTACTTATGTACATATTTCATTTAATGAAAGGCAAAAGGCAGAATTCGTACCACATACTTTTTTTGTTGTTTTGTGATAGAATTTGTACCACTTATTAAGTCAATTAAACCATTCATTTTCATGTAACATTAGTATTTTTAGAAGTCTGGATTCATTAATTATATCAATTAAAAGATTTAAGTAATTAAACGTAATATAATCCTAAACTAAACGTAGTTATGTTTATAGAAGTTGCCATTTGTAAAATATCACGAGGTTCACAATGATAAATAATTATTATAAATAGAAATAACAGTAAATATAATTAACCAATTACACATTATACCTTACAATGAATAATTATTGCATACAATCATAATAATTAACTATTTAATGTTAAGAATTATTGTCGACATCAATGTTTTTTTTTTGTATTGGCAATTATTTTATTGACATTATTTGACAGATTAGGAAAATCACAGAATAACTGGGAAAATCTTTCCGAGTCTCTGTTCAGTTCTTTGCTGTTGTTTTTGTTTTGAATTCAAATTGTGGTTTGTAACTGCATCTGAGCAATTTAGCAAATTATCTGGCCATTTTTACGTTGAGTCCAGCTACTGCTCCTCCGTACTGTATCTAGTAATTTCGCGAAAGGACGCTTTATTAATTGTGCTGTGTATGTACGTGCTTTTAATTAAAATGACGAGTTTGCAAGTTCGCTTGTCCCGAATATGAAGGCACGCTTTATCGGATGAGAGTGAAGATCTCGTCAATACTATTCGGCTGTGGACATATCCTAGCATAGAGATGTAAGTAGTTTCAAACATAACATTTTGCGTACGAGTGTGCCAGTTACGAAGTGATAACTTTTACGTGTTAAAAAGTAGTCCTTACCATTTAAACTACACGATATCATACTAAAATAATATGTATGTACAAAAACTAAACTAAACATTATTTGAAAAATATAACAAACACTATTGTGGTTGTTTACATATTTACAATTTGTCCTTTAAAATGTACAAACACATAAGTGATCGTTTTGCATGTATTGTTTACTTGCCTAACACTTGGTTGTCTAACTTGGTTTGCCTAACACTGTTATAATAGTTATTACTCTGTTAGTATGACTGTTAAAGTGTCATAGTCATATAAAGCAATGTTGAGCCGTTCGTTACCTCTCGCCGTGCGCGGTCGCCGCGATGACCCAGTTACCGAATTTATTGCACAACTATTTGTATAAACAAAGTGTTAAGGTGAAGTTATTATTCTAATAATCATGGCTTCGTCATGCTCAATTAAAATTAAAACTGAAACGGAACAACTGTTGTATAAACATTATACCGAAGAAAAATTGGAACGCCAAAAGTTACAATGTTTGGTAAATGACCTCAAAAGTCAATTAGAACAACTTCAGCAGCAGCTGAAAAACATCCAAGAGCAAAAAACTGCAGACCTAGACAAGGAAAATGTCACTACCGAGAAGCCCATGCCAATCGAGTACGAGACAGACGAAGAGGAACTAGCAAAGGAAACAGAGTGGGTACGACAGAAGAGCAGAAAAAAAAGGAAATTGAACTCATCACCACTGTCCTCACCACCTCAACAAGGAGCCGATTCCAGCCAAAAACCTAAAGAAAATGTTAAAACAAAGAAACAGCCCACACCACCACCGATAGTTGTGGAAAATGTTAAAAACTACCAAGAGTTCTATGATCTTCTTTCAGCTAATCTAACGAAAGACTCGTTCATTACAAAAATGATGAATGGAGAAAAAGTTAAAATTAACTCCCATAATGATGACTCATACAGATCCATCACCAAGTTATTGTTACAGAATAACTGCTTGTGGTACTCGTATGAGAATAAACAAGACAGACCGATTAGAGTGATGGCAAAAAACCTTCATTCTTCCTGCCTGCCAAATAGAATAGTTGAAGACCTGACAACTCAAGGATATAAAATAGAAGATGCGGTCAACAAACTGAGTTGGAAGAGCAAAGAGCCCCTCAGTATGTTTATGCTCTCATTCCAAAAAGATGAAGACATTAAGAAAATCTACGGAATCAAATCCATACTGGGCTGTAAAGTGGATATACAGCCGTTAAAAACATCGAAGTTAATTCCACAATGCAAAAGGTGTCAAGCATATGGCCACACTCAGAAATACTGTTCCAAAGAACCCCGGTGTGTGAAGTGTACAGGCAAGCACCTAACCAGAGACTGCAATAAACCAGCAGAAGCAAAGCCAAAGTGTGTTCACTGTGGTGAACCCCACCCGGCTAACTATAGGGGATGCATAGTAGCTAAAGAGCTACAAAATATTAAAGATAAAAATACCAGAAAGAATGTGCCGATACCAAACTCTCAAGGTCCAAGTACAAACAGAGACAAAATACCTAGTGTCACCAACCTTGCTACTAAAAGTGTTTCGTATGCACAAATGACAAAAGGAGTCCAATCGTTGCCACAGTCACATATGAAACCAATGAGCCCTAACATGGATGAAAAGATTAACACAATCATAAATCTTTTAACTGCGTTCGACGAAAGGCTGAAAAAACTTGAAAGTAGCACTAAAGCAGCTACCAAACAAAAAAGCAATATCCATGGCTAATTTATTAAAAATTATGGCATGGAATGCGAATGGACTGCTGAAACATCAGAATGAACTTACGGCAGTCCTAAATATGGAAAGTATTGATGTGTGCCTTATATCAGAGTCACATTTCACTAAGGAATCTCATATTCAAATCAAAGGATATAACGTATACCATGCATTGCATCCCAATAACACACCAAGAGGTGGTAGTGCTGTCATTATAAAAGAGAATATTTTTCACTATGAAGAACTCAAATATGAAAAAGAAGAAATACAAGCAGTGGCTGTTTGTGTCAAAACGAAATACTGTCTTGTCACTATTTCAGCCATATACTGTCCACCTAGGTATTCACTAAAAGCAGATCAGTACAATAATTTTCTAAACCTTCTTGGAAACAGATTCATATTAGGTGGCGACTTTAATGCTAAAAATACATTTTGGGGATCTAGACTAACAACAACCAAAGGAAGAGAGCTACTGTGCGCAATTGAAGAAACACAATGCAAAACATTGTCAACAGGTAAGCCCACTTATTGGCCTACTGACACAAACAAGATTCCCGATCTCATAGACTTTTTTATATATAAAAATGTATCACCTAACCTTCTCCGCATTCAAGAAGGTTATGATATGAGCTCAGACCACTCACCTTTATTACTTACTCTAAGTGAGACTTTCTTGCTGAAAGAAACCTACCCGACATTGGTAAATAAGTACACTGATTGGGCAAGCTTTAAAATAGACTTGGACTCTGTAATAGATTTAAAAGTTCCACTAAAGAAACCAGAAGATCTGGATCGGGATATCAGTCATTTTATTACACAAATACAACAATGCGCCTGGAAAAACACGCCTACATTTAAGATCAAAAACAGACTTACATACTATCCAGCAGAAATCACAAAACTCATAAATGAAAAGAGGCGACAGAGACGAATATGGCAACAAACAAGATTTCCACAAGATAAAAGGATTCTGAACAACCTTACAAAACAGCTAAGTAGTGCAATTCAGAAATTCAAAAATGAATCAATGAGCAGTTATCTAAAACAATTATCTAGCTCTCGCACGACAGATTACTCTCTGTGGAAATCTACAAAAAATTTAAAAAAGCCAATTATGCATATTCCCCCTATCAAGGATACTAACGGGCGGTGGGCAATAAGCAACGAGCAAAAAGCTATTAGGTTTGCACAACATCTGGAACTAATTTTTACGCCAAATAAAGAACACCAAGACAGCGCTTTGTTAGATGAAACATCAAACAATGATGAGCAAGAAATAAAATTGGTAACACCTAGAGAAGTATACAACGAAATCAAGCGTCTTGGACTAAAGAAATCACCTGGCTACGATCTTATTACCGGAGAAGTTCTTAAGAACCTCCCACGTAAAGCCATCGTAAAACTTACGACTCTTATCAATGCAACGTTCAGGCTTAAGTCTGTACCTGACCTGTGGAAAGTTGCCGAAGTTATAATGATACCAAAGCCTGGTAAACCACCTCACGAAACGACATCATATAGGCCGATTTCGCTGCTACCGATCATGTCAAAATTATTTGAAAAACTTCTCTTGAAGCGGCTAAAACCCATCATAGAAGAAAGAAACTTGATCCCTGACTACCAATTTGGATTTAGGGAAAAACATTCGACAATAGACCAAGTACACAGGATTACCAACATTATAGAAAAGGCTTTAGAGGAAAACAAAGTTTGCTCAACGGTCTTCCTCGATGTAGCGCAAGCATTTGATAAGGTATGGCACAAAGGCCTCATTAACAAACTAAGAAATATGCTCCCTAAACAGTTTGCTGACATCTTAGAGTCTTACCTATCACAGCGTATGTTTAGAGTAAGACAAGATGATGCACATTCGGAACTAAAACCGATAAAAGCTGGAGTACCGCAAGGAAGTGTCCTAGGTCCCGTCTTGTACTTATTGTACACTTGCGATATTCCTGAATTAGAGAACAATACCATTGCCACATTTGCAGACGACACAGCTATAATGGCCACAGGCGTCACTCAAGAAGAAGCAGTGAAAAAAGTTCAAACAGCCGTCAATATCATCTTTGACTGGACAAAAAAATGGCGTGTGAAACTTAATGAAACAAAATCTGTTCACATAGACTTCACAAACAAAATGCAAAATTATCATCCGATAAACATAAACGGTCATGTCATACCATACGAAAATACAGCCAAATACTTAGGCATGACATTAGACTCAAAGCTTCGCTGGAAAGCTCATGTTAAAAAGAAACGCGACGAGCTAGAGCTTCGCTACAAGTCGATGTACTGGCTGATAGGAAAACATTCTTCGCTGTCAGTACACAACAAAGTACTGTTGTACAAACAAGTCCTCATGCCTGTATGGACTTATGGTATTCAGCTTTGGGGCTGTACCAAACAAAGTAACATCAAAATTATGCAGCGTTTTCAAAACAAAGTACTCAGAGGTATCGTTAATGCGCCCTGGTACATTCGAAATGACGACCTTCATCGGGACCTCAAAGTAAACCTCGTCATAGACATAATTAAAAAGAACGCCGAAGCTCATGAACGAAGGCTTCACCATCATGTGAACATCGAGGCTATCCAGCTCCTCGACAACACGGACATAGTGAGAAGGCTAAAAAGGACAAAACCTTTCGAGCTAATTTAGTGAAGTGTTAGTTTAATGTAGTGAAGTGAGTGCTACCCATAAAGAACACAAGAAAAAAGTGTCTTCCCCTTAATAGAGACAATAAGAAAAGTGTTAATGGACACATTCTTAGTCATAGTCTCCCTAGCAAATTAAGTCAAAATAGAATTACTCATTAGCTTTAGTATTAAGCTAGATTGTATTTTTAATGATGTAACCGTACTAAGACACATTATACAAAAAAAAAAAAAAAAAAAAAAAAAAAAAACTTCTTTATTTCCAGATAACACCTGCTGACCATGTTTGCCATGCATGCTGGCAGCTAGCTAGTCATCCCCGTTTTCTGATAATATGCCGAGGAGACGCACAGGCCATCAAAGTGTTTGTGTTGTATGTGGACGATCCATACTACAAATCAGTCAACGCAGGATTTTGATTGAAGGTGCAAATGAAGACGAACAAAGAATGGCTAACACTGTTGCTACTTAGATCCAACCACGAGAGGTATAACAACACATACCTATTATAACTTTTATCGATTAGGTGTCTTGATTTGATGTGTGTTAAAACAATGTAAATTATTTCCCACTAATACCATGCATTTTTAAACGCAACTTTTTCTTTATTTATATTTTTTTATTTTAGCTTCGTTCTGAGGATGAAGCTTGTGTGCCGTGTTGGCTAAGAGCTAGAAGAACTAGGGTTGGTTCACCAAACGAAGATATTCAACCCATTGTACCTGATCATCTGGAGGGTGATCATTCTGATTTGATGTGTGCTGTATGTGGTCAGAGTCTATCCGACTCAACATCAGATCAAGAGTGGAATCCCGACAACACTGCTCGTTTGATGGAGCACCAGCAGGTATATGTAAATGAAATATATTTATAGTAATTAGCTTATAATAATGTGTCATGCAAAGGGCAATTACTATTTTATGTTGCTAAATCTGGGACAATCATGATGGCTCTACTAACAACAAAAGGGTACTGGTTTTTCCATTGTCACATAGCCCTTCTCTCTATATTAACACAACATAGATATTTTTGGTAAAGATTTTCTGTATGGTGAAAACCAATCATTTTATTTATTTATTTAAACTTCATGCACAAACGTGGTACATAGGCGGACTTAATGCAACAAGGCATGGGTTTGGGATTTTATGTCAAGAACTATTCTGTAGCTTGGTCATGTTGGGCGCAATTTATGTCTGTCAGTGTTTAATTTGTGTTTCATCAATGTTATTTATTTACAGATGTCATCCATGAATGAAGTTTGTGGAGTTTGCTGGGGCCAAGCTCGAGATTAATATTATTTATCCATGGAGGAATTAATATTATTTGCTTGTGGTATATACCAAATTCGCCAGGCTCGTTCATATGTGGGTGAGCATTTTCGGTTTCATGGAGTATCTATGTTATAGATAACTCGAGAGAGAATACATGGCTTAGAGGGAATAAACCCAATGTTGCTTCGTGCTGAAATAAAGTCCCACCATTCTTCTGCTAGAACTTATTTCGTTTTCATAGTTACAGAATCAAATATGAATGGTCGGGACGCAATCAAAAGTTATTGTTGTAATTGCATTGTAGTTTTAAGAAGTGGGATGCTGCTCACACGTTATGAGCATTATTTGGTACCTTAGTTACGCTCGCCATGAAGATATGACCCGACCTGCCCCTTGCTTAGATGAAGTAATATTAAGAAGCAATTAGGTAATATAAGAACAATAAAATAAATGTTAGATCCTACAAAAACAAAGTTGTTTTATTTAACCACACTCAAAACTCCATCAGCACTTCATCATTTATCATCATCATCATCAAACTATTGCAGACCGCTGCTGGACGCAGGTCTTTCCTAAAGCACCCTACTGAATTGGTACAATTCTAATGTCAATTTGCCAACTTAATGATAAGTAAAACACTACAAAGATAGCCAACCATCTAGAACATATTATTATCCCTTTTCACCAAAACAATGTTTATATGCCTACACGTAATACTTAATATTTATTGGGACATAACCTCAAAAATAAAACTGGTTATATTTATAACTTTTAGGTCCCAACTTCTAAAAATCTAAGAATTTTAAAAGGGCTTGCCTATTGTATTGACTACCAAATAAAACAAAAAATATCCCAAAACACGTCATTTTATTAGGTGTTTGAAATACTGTCATTACAAAAAGTATTTAAAAAGATGTGTTGAAATTAATGTGATATGCAATTTTTTTTAACATACCAGCATAGTTGATGTTGGCACTGCGCCGTCATGTAACCTTATCACATCGAGGGTTCTGTTAAAACAAGATTCGTCAAAGTGCATGGAGCAGACATGCCACATTTTATGTCTAGGGTTTATATTTTCAGAACCAATAGCTTCTATCCATTTCTTCTTTAAAATTTCGTTTCCAGGAAATCTGTGTATTAAAATATCATTGCAATGTATTTTACACACTTTATCAACAATATTATCGATACTTATCCTAAGCGAACATCGCAATATCACATCACTAACCTTACTCAAACATATGGCGGTGTATGAGTGCGTTCAGTGTTCACGGAGAAGCGTTTTTATCACAGAACATAATATAACTAGCGAGCTAGGTTTATATACGCGTTTGCTTGAATTTGAGCCGGAGCCCGCGGCGCGGCGTCGCACGCAGCGGCGCACGCGGTTACGTCCGCGGTGGCGCTCGCAGCGCCAATTCTCGGTAAAGATTTTCTTCTTTCTTTGCTAAAGTTTTATTTAAAAATCGCACAACGCAGTCACTGTCGCAATGGAATATTATATCTTAAAAAAAAATTTTTTAGAAGAAAATTCTAAGGTAAAAAGTGAACAGAACTACATATTTTAAGAAGTAGCCCAGTGTTTACAGCATCGGAACATGAGAAGTTTAGGGAATCTGAAACTCTTTATAAATATGTCAAATTATCAATAAGAGAAAGAGGTTAAGTATTTATGATGTAGGTACCTATTTCATGGGTATACAAGTATGAAATACTATATTTTCAGGTTATAACTTTACTTAAATTACCTCCATGACCCATTTACTATTCAAAGCATCCACTAGCACAATGTTATAAGAGTGCTACATTGAGTTTCAAAAAAAAAAAATCATTTCCCAGCAAAATTTTTGCGTAGGGGTGTAGAGCGTCGATTATCCGAACTAATTGGGGGACATGGGTGTTCGGAAAACTGATTTTTTCGGATAAGCGAACTTCCTATAATATGTATGATTTATCTTTCCTAGAAAAGACAACACGTTCACGTTTAGGCATTTTAAATCGAGAGTTTACTTTTACGCGGCAGTTTATCGACTAGGGGCTACTTGTAAGGACATAATAATATGAGAGCAATTGAAAAAAAAAAAAAAATTAAAAGTCGCGACAAGTGTACGAGCACTGTAGCCGTAGACAGAGTAACCAAACTGTAGCACGGGAGACGGAAGAGAAGCACACGTAGATCGGGCGGGGGTAGTCGTTCGGATAAGCGGTCGTTCGGTTGATCGACGTTCGGATAATCGACGCTTCACTGTACTTAGTTTGATGTACAGAATGCTTGGTTGATGGCTGTGTGATGGGTTACTTTACACCCTGTATAGTCAACAAAATACATCACCGCATCACTACTTAACAGCAATACCTAAAACTAGTCGGTTTGATTGAGAACGCCGCGTGCTTTGCTACCCACTTGAAAAGTCGCCGCGGGCACCGCCCCGCCCGCGTCTCTATGAACAACTGACAACATCGTACATTGCCATACGTTTGTGTTTGCGCGTGCGATGATATCCACCGCTGCACGCGCCGCCTCTTCGTGAACACAAAAAACGTTCGACGCGCCGCTCGACGCCACGCAGCATGCACCGCGCGCCGCCCCGCCTTTACGTAAATATGCACTAAAAGTCATTGATCCGCGCACATTTTCTGTGATAAAGGCAAGGGTGGCGAGACTTTTCTGAAATATTTGGTATGGTTCTGTCTGTTATTTATCAGTGTTTTTATTTTGTTCATATTTTTATTAGTATCATGTAAGCATAGCATGCCCTATTGCGGGTTTCAAACTTTCAATATGTCCCTCGTCTAAAATAACATAGGTACCTACTGTATATCACGTTACCGCATGTCCGCATCGTTCCACGTTGACGACGTCGTGACGTGGAGATGCGGACAGGCTCTATCGTCTTCATCTTTAGTTTACGTGAAAAAAGAAAAAATATGTGTTCGTTATTTTTATAAAATCTATATGATTAGATTTTTGAAGTGAAAACTTCTTTAGCGGCGCTGAGCACTTTTTTTTGTATGGGTAAAAACTTTCAAACTAGCGTCAGGGTCACGTGATGCTGATCGAAAAAGCGTAAGATTTTTCGATCAGCATCACGTGACCCTGACGCGAGTTTGAAAGTTAATATTGAAGTTTTCACTTCTGCCGGCACTCCCGGAGTGCTATTTTTTTTGGTATTCGAAACACCCTATTGCAAGACAAGGGCCGAATACCCCTTGATTTTTGTCTCGCTCTGAAGTATTTTTCTCGCTTCAAAAAGACATTTGGAAAGTAAAGTAATACGAACTCTATTCGTTCCAATTATAGTTTATTTACGGCATTTTCGTAGATGAATTAATAAAAAATAAATAAATATCAAGATTTTGTTCCTATGTATTCCAGTTAGTATAATTCTTATAATTTATATTATTATAATTTCCTTTTTTTGAGAATGGCATCCCGAATTTCATCCTAGAGAGGACGGCTAGTTGGCTTAGTCAAAGACTACAATCCACGGCTATGCCACATGGAGGGAAAGTACGAAAGTACCTTGAATATTGTAATTGAAACATTTTACTGAAAGAAGACATTATTTTAATTTAAAAAACAATTTAAACTGCATTCATAGATTTTTAAATAATTACATGGTTGAACCGGGAATCGAACCCGCTATACGAGAAAAAAAAATACCCTGTGGCTTTATCAAACCGATCGAAAGGCTTCATCATATGGATTATTTTTTGCTAAATAACATAGTGTCAGAAATAAAAGGCAGACCATGAATTTTAACATTTGATGTGAAATTTTGTTCAGAGCAATGAAAAGCTAACATTGCCGTATGGACATACAAACAAATGATACAACTGATGAATTTAGTTTACAAGAACCAGCATGAAAATGTCCACGAGCTACAAACAGAACTTAGACGTATTATTCTAAATATCAACACCACTACAGATCAAAAAATCGACAGGAAGTGAAATAATCAAAAGAGTAGACTAGACTAGATTTTGTATTCAACAGTATCGGACTCATTTTGAGCATTTGATAAATTGATTAATTTTGAATTAAAAATGTTAAAATTCATGGCCTTCCTTTAATTTTTGACACAGTTATTTAGCAAAAAATAATTCTTATGAAGAAGCCTTTCGATCGGTATGATAAAATAAAACTACAGGATAATTTTTATTCGCGTGTAGCGGATTCGATTCCCGGTTCAACCATGTAATTATTTAAAAATCTATGAAGAATACAGTTATTGTTTTTTAAATTAAAATAATGTCTTCTTTCAGTAAAATGTTCCATCTACAATATTCAAGGTACTTTCCCTCCATGTGGCTTATCCGTGGGTAGCCCTGTATATGGAGACTAGGTACTGCATATCCGAACTTTTTTGTGGGACTGTGGGTGCCTTGAAGTTAAGGAATCCAGTCAGGTCAAATAAACTAAGCGACTACACGCTAAAGGCATCCCTTAAGGGGTAGCCTCGGCTTAGGGCTTCGCTGGACTGGAGGAGGACAGCAAGGCCCAACGCACACCGGCGGAGGCGTGGCGAAGATACTGAGAATAAATCAATTTAAAATAAACCTACTCCTATGACATGCGGTTGGAAACGGCATGCAAAGCGAGACGTGCACGGTGACACAGTATAACCGTGACGGTGAGCCGTCAAGCTGCCACGAGAGCAGACAAGAACCGCGCTTCGCCGCGTTCATTTAAAAATAATTTATTCTCAGTATCTTCGCCGCGCCTCCGCGTGTGCGTTGGGCCCAAGGGGACAGGCTGAATCTGAGTGGTATTATTATTGGTTCCCTTTACGTCGATGATTCCCTCTACGTCGAGCCGGGAACCTTGTCTCGCTTTTATTACCCCTACGTCGAGTCCGAGTCTACGATTTTTGTCTCGCTTGTATTCCTGCTATGTCGAGTTTCTGGGCGGCGATTTGCCGCGGTGCAGAGCCTCCAGATCCCATGGCAACAATCCGGCAAGGAGCCTCGCCGCAGATCGAGCGGTACCCCCGGTCTAGCCTTAGGGCAACCGCCTTTTGGATCATAAATATCCCTCTCGTCAGGATTTTCTGGTAGTACTGTCCTGTTTGTGTAACATCACGCCAGTAATCCCCGAAAGGTTAGCCAGAGGCGTACCTAATAGCACACCCACATTTTACCAGGTATGTTTGTAAGTGATGTATTAAGGGTCTCAGTGATTCAGTTAATGTTATTGAACACCATAGGGTCTATGACTTTTGGAAATCAAAACTTTTTTTAACATCCTACATACATGTTGATCAGTTGATCGCGTCAACTTTTCTTGCACATAAGTTTTTACATTTGATGTTCTGCTTCAAGCGAGAGCCGAGATCATACTGAAGGTGTTATTTCTGAATAATAAAATTACGTTATTATTTATAATCATTTAATATATTTTAACATTTATTTTCAATCTTAAATTATTTGTTGTTTTTATTACTTAAGTTTGTAAAAGAATAGAATGACACCAAAAGAAACACCTTAAACTAAAATCTAAAGTACCTATAATGCCAGGTATATTTGCAAAGACTATAGTCAATCATTTAAAAACATTGTGTGGACCGGTGTACACAGTGCGGTGTGATTACTGGCAGAGATAAAATGTTGCTGGCGATACTGCGATTAAGTAATCGTTTATAACAGGAAATATAACTGTAATACATTGTCAGTCGCTAATATCACTATTCACAAGATGCTGGACCATAGACATAAAATTTTATAATAAAGGCGATTCAAAATAATTTAATACATTACCAATAACACAACAGTTGCACAGAGCACCATGTGTTTTACTACTATTGATAAACATTTGATTTGTTGACGAAAAAGTAAATAAAATACTTAAAACATGGACAGCTTAAACTTTTCTTATGGACTCAACAACCACTACAGTACAACGATAGAACAATGTATTTTTTCAATTATCAGCAAAACGCTGCATTTGTATACCTGGCATAGTTTGCTTACATAAAATAAAGAGTAAAGACAATGTTTGAACATTGCAACATGAGAATATAATTGTTGGAAAATGTAATTGTTTACGTGAAGATATGGTTGCAAAACCACAATTAGGGGTATAAATTATCCAAAAAAATAACATGTCTTCAGTTAGTAAGCTTTTACTTCATGTAACTGGGAATATCCCAATATGATTTTGGTTCTGCTCTTGACATGAGTTTCTTATTTTTGGTTGGTAATTTATGTAAATTATTTCAATTTAATTATATGTACATCATTTCAGCCATAGAGGACATTTTTTTTGGTATGTGTACCAATGTTTCAAAATAACTTGCTAATTCGTCAATGGTGACATCACAGGGTGGATTGAGGGCTTGTTGTGAACAGCTGCCAGGTCTACTACTCTGTTGTTTTGGTTCTTTATGCTCCTGAGAAGTTGATACATCATGCTTCCACCATCTACTCACACTGTTTTCATTGGTGACTATATTTTGTTTAGGACTAGACGATATTGTAAGCTGGTTACAGTTATCAACAAGTGTGCATAAACTTAATGGGCCACATTGTTCAATATCTGTCAAATTTTTGCTGGTTGGTTCCTGGCAGTTCTCCGGTTCCAATTTAACAACATTACAACATGTTTTTAATATATTTAATACTGGTTCTTTGAGTATCTTACTATGTTTCTTTTTGTAGATTCCAGGTTTTAGTTTTTTTTTAGAGGAACAAGAGCATCTTGCTTCTTTGGGAAGGATAGTAATCTTAGAAAAGTTTCTTTTCTGAAGAGGGTTTAAGAATGGATTTTCATTACTTCTATTCTTACTTATTGGTAGTGGTTCTATTTCTAGCCGTCCCATTTCCAATCCTAATAATATGTCTTCTTTATTCATGATTCAAAGTACTGTAACAAAAGATATGAATGTAATATATGTTTATCCATTCCAGATCACTAGGTTGTTAGCTATTATCAAGGTATGGTATATCAAAACTAAATCAAAGTTATTTTCTCTGTGTATACAAACATGTTATGTTATTCTAAATGTTTTGGCATCAACAAGCCGAAACACACTGCAATTTTTGATTAAATTGTAATGTTGAAGAGTTATTTTTCTTTCTGCTGCTATTAAATTCTAGTAAACAATATAGTATTGTTAATAGTGTGTTGAAGTAGTGTTAACTACAGGACAGTTCTCTCATTGTTCTACAATGCATTATCTATAAATATTATGAAAAATTTAATTAAATTCTGCCAGACTTTAGGGGAATTTATACTTGTTTTCTTATTGCAGAACAAATTAGTAATCAATGGGCAATGTAATGAGAATTCGCGTTCCCAAAGGATTTGTTTATTGATAACTTACCCGACTCTAGAGGGCTCCTTTGCCAGTTATTAAGTCACGATGCCGTTTGATAACACAGGAACAAAAATCACTTTCATTACAGTTCTAGATATGTAGGATTCATGCAAAAAACAAAATCAAGCTTTGCTGACAATAATTGTAGATTTTATTTTGTTTACGTCATGTTCATCATTGACAATTTATTACGCAGTGACGCAGTCCACAGATCTGTCAAAGAGGACAGACAGATAACCAACAGATAACAATAGCATCTTAATATCTTGCTAATTGTTACTATCCCACTCATGGAACTCTATATAAAGCATTATAATTACAATTAAAATAAAACTTCATAAACGAGTAAATAAACTAAAAGGACTAGTTTAACTTAGTTCATTGTTTAACAATAAATTAGAAAAAGGCATCTAAAAGCTTCTCAGTAAATCGTAATGGTATGGTACGCTGCTTTATAAAGCCGAGTCCCCACGAGGGGATGTATAATACTTTGCAGATGTGATAGAGCAAAAAGAACTTTATAAAAAAATCCTAATGTCAGTGGACAGTATCTGTAATCTCTAAATCCATGCAGGTAGGAAATTTTTTCGACTACGAATCGTGGCCAACGATTGTTCCTCAGTCGTGTCAACTGTCACTTGTCTTGTCAGTCAGTAGGAAATGTCAGCTATTCTTCAGGAGTTGTTCTCTCAGTTTTTAAATATTACTTCATTGATATTACTAGAACTTCTATCTTCACGAAATCAAACAGGAACTGAGAGAGAAGCACAGCACATAACATTATTAAAAACAGTTCGAAAACAATACACGACGTGAAGAGTTGAACAAGTTTTGTTGTGTGGAAATTAATATTTTGAAATGCCTTGCATAAGAAAAGATGTATTTTGGATCGGCATTATATGTTTGATTAGTTTCTGTTATGGAGAGCACCTAAAATCATCATCCTCATCAAATGAACAGAGAAATCTTTTGTCGATATTTACTGAACCACATACTAACTTTCAAGGAGAAGTAAATTCCAATTACAACAGTGATCACAAATTCGGGCTGTCAAGGTCAAAACGAGCTAGTTTACCCAATCAGAGTGATTCGAGTTCTAGTGAATCGCCTGTGAGTAGTCCACCTGTGAATTCTACAGCAAGTTCCTCAACTGAAAGTTCAAATATTGCTACAGAACCTTCCTTACTATCAGTAGTCCTGGTAAATATATCTTCATCGGCAAGTCCAAATGCCTCAGCTGTAAGTCCCTCTGATGCAGCACCATTGCCCGAGAAGAGTTCTGCAGAAGATGAGCACAATAGTTCCATGGCCATATTCTTTGTGTTATGTGTGCTGGCTTTAGGCATTTTATTGATTCATCTCATGCTCCAAACTGGATTCTCATATCTTCCTGAGAGTGTGGTAATAGTGTTCCTTGGTGCTTTAATTGGTATGATCATCAACTTGATGTCCATAAAAAACATTGCAAATTGGAGAAAGGAAGAGGCATTTTCACCTACTGCATTTTTCCTTGTGCTGCTGCCTCCCATTATATTTGAATCTGGTTATAATCTTCACAAGGGTAATTTCTTCCAAAACATTGGATCAATCTTATTGTTTGCTATAGTTGGAACTGCTATATCGGCATTTGTCATTGGTGCTGGTATATATTTGCTAGGGTTAGCCCAAGTAGTGTATAAACTGAGTTTTGTTGAATCGTTTGCCTTTGGCTCCCTGATATCAGCAGTAGACCCTGTGGCCACAGTGGCAATCTTCCATGCTCTTGACGTGGACCCCGTACTCAACATGTTGGTTTTCGGAGAGAGTATATTAAATGATGCAATTGCTATTGTTCTGACAACTGCTGTTTTGGACTCAAATGATCCTCTCATGTCCACCGGGGAAGCAATTCTTTCTGCCATCAACAGGTTTTGGTTAATGTTTTTTGCGTCAGCAGGCATAGGGGTGTTGTTTGCCCTTGTTAGTGCACTTCTATTGAAACATGTTGATCTGCGTAAGAACCCATCTCTTGAGTTTGGTATGATGTTAGTGTTTACTTATGCTCCATATGTACTGGCTGAAGGTATTCATTTGTCAGGTAATTACTTATCTGTTATGATGTGATGTATCAGTTTTTGATAATTATTTGAACTTAATTGTTATGTATTTATTTTGTTGTGGTATTTTAATTTTTTTTTTTTTTTTTTCAGGAATAATGGCAATATTATTTTGTGGTGTAGTGATGTCTCATTACACACATTTCAACTTATCAACAGTGACACAGGTCACTATGCAGCAGACTATGAGAACACTGGCATTCATCGCTGAGACATGTGTGTTTGCATACTTAGGATTAGCTATATTCAGGTATTTTATTAAAATTATTTTGATATAATACACTTGCACACCGTCCTGTTGGTAGGATGTGGTTTAAATGTCTATTGTTTGTATTTTTTCTTGCATTTGTGTACCCATTTAGGAAATAATTAAAAGCCTAATTGTTTTGTTATATTTACAGCTTTAGACATCGTGTGGAACCAGCCCTGGTAGTTTGGAGTATAGTCATGTGCTTAGTTGGTAGAGCCGCTAATATCTTCCCACTTGCTTTGCTCTGCAATAAATTCCGTGAACATAAGATAACTAAAAAAATGATGTTTATCATGTGGTTTAGTGGTGAGTTTTTCACGTTAGAATATTATCCTTGAGTTATTTATTTGCATAGATATTATTTACACCAAATACAATTTTAAAATAATGCAGATTTTTTGAAAGATGGTCTTAGATATTCTCAGATTTAGATTCCCAGGCCTATGTTTTTTTTGGCTATCCTATTTGAGTTTCCATAAAAAAACATAGACCTGGCCATAAATCCCATATTTTGCAGAAGAAGAAGCAATTAAATAGACATACTTATATACCTATCTACATTTCCAGGGTTGAGAGGTGCAATTTCCTACGCTTTATCACTTCATCTGGGCTTTTCCGATGAAACTCGACATGTGATTATTACCACTACGCTAATAATCGTCCTATTCACCACTTTATTCCTTGGTGGATCTACAATGCCTTTATTAAAGTTTTTGCGAGTAAGTACTTATGAAAATAATTGTTTGATTAGCAAAACATCAGACATCAATTATCATTTTCATACCAATTTGTGGCGGGAGACTTTCATGACGTGGGTAATAATATATTGATATCAATATTCACGTTACGTAGGTACTTATCAAAATATTCTGTTAACTGCCGTTTTGCGTGCTGACTCATCTGCGTTGATGATATTTGATTTTTTATGGCCGTCGAATAATCAAAACAATAGAATTACTTAGTAATTGTTCCTACTTTTTTACAGGCTAACAAAAAAACGAAGCGTTCTAGATCATTGCGTAAGCAGAAGGAAGTGAGTTTATCTAAAACAAGAGAGTGGGGCCAAGCTATAGACTCGGAACATTTGTCTGAGATAACAGAAGAGGAATTAGAGGTAAGAGAAAGTAAAAAGTACTGCATCTTGAAGAAATCTTTTTTCTGCTCCAATTTTGTATTGTGGTCTGAAATACATGACCATTTATCATTAGGAATTAGTGAATTACCTCGAGTCTCGAAAAACTACTTATACTTAATTTGAAACATTACATAAGTTAAAACCATCTTCTTCTTTACGTGTCGAGCTCAAATGTTAGACCAGCAGTATGTACCTACCTAGTCCCCTGCCGAGCTAAGTTGAAATAATTTGATTGTTATAATGGTGTTAAAGCAAAAATTTACTTCTACAAAAGGAAGTACAAATTAATGGCATACAACTTTAATAAGATAGAAAGCAATTTTATTACAAGGCCAACTAAGTTGACAAAAGATAATATATTTATATATGACGGCGACTGCTGAGAGTGGATCTTGGGTTTGATGCCCGAGTTGTTGTTGTCAAGTGATACAGTCAGGAAGATTATTTATTAAAAATAAATCTAAGACATCGCAAACAGCCTTAAACTTGCTCAGTATTTTGGGGTCTATTAATGCGAAACAGTTGGAGCGTTTTGAAAACGATAGTGATCGATAGCGCAATTTGTAACAATCGCCTGAAAACTGTTGAACATGATTATATGTATAGCTTGCCCTGTTGGAAGCAAAAAAAAGGAAGATAGCCGACAAATCCCCCTCTGTATCAAAAATACTGAAAAAGCAAATGGTTCTAACATCAAAGCAACACTTGATTCGTGATCGTTCTATTAGCAAAATGCAAGTTCCTAAGTAGGTATTACCAAAACATCCTATGAATAGAAGTTTTTTTTAGCATAACATTCTGTTTGTAATCTATGTACCTAGAGTCTATGCTGAAAAATAATCGGCTTCATCATGGCTGACCAGAAACTAAATGCGATCGATTCGAAACTAGAGGGGTACTTACTTTGTGTACATTATTTCATCACCTTTGCTCTTTCAAGTGTGAAGGAGAACATCGTGAGGAAACCAGCAACAACTAAAATAAATAAATCGAGACAAGATATTTGTCAACCCAAGTTCCCAACCGCTATGTGCGCATGGGCAATATCCTGTCTGTGACCTAGCACTTAGAATATAATAAGGCAAAAATGGCTCCTAACTAGCTTTATCTACCCAAATATCATAAACCCTCTCTAATGCGTTCAAAAACCATAGGTTACTGAAAACAGTAGGTTATGAGTTTAAATTTGGAACAGGGGGCCAATTCTCGGTTTTAGAGATGGTGTCGAACTCGAGAAAAATTTCTAATGACGTCATTTTTTCGAGAAATTTTAAAAGTTGCTATTCTGGGGATGTCGAATCCGACATTTGTCGAAGGCTAACGTTAGAGTTCATGTCGAGTGCTTCTGAGCAGTAGAGATGTCATGTCGATTATTTAAATACGTCATTTCTGAGTGAATTTGTTGAGTTTTGGATTGTACACTGTGTTTTCTTTTCTTTAGTTTTTAAATAAAATACGGCTTGGCATCTCATACTGGAAATTCGATTTATACTCTTTGATTTGTGCATTGTGTTTTCTTGAAACGACGAGGTCGTCGTTTCAAGAAAACAAGAGAATTACAGAGTCTGTCTGCGCGAAGGTTCGCGTAGACAGACTCTGTAATTTGTGTACCTACGATTGGACTTGAAACCACTGAAAGATGGACGAGTTTATTAGCATTTTTATCTCGGAGTTGTTGGAAAGTGGCGAGCAACTGGCCAATACACGGCGACAACAGCTATCCCGCCGTCGATATTTACGACTTGAGCGAAACAGAAGTCATTAAAAACTTCAGACTAAATAAAGATTTAATAAGGGTTCTAATACTTAGATCTATTGGCTCCTGTAATTCAGGATACCACTAAAATATACCTGAAAACGAAGGTAAATAATTGTTTGCTTCATAATTTTATTAGTCACTGACCACAGAACATATATTGTCACTGACAGACAGTCAGCTGTCAAACTGATTATTTTTACACTAAACGTTTCGTTTTACTTTGGCTTTGCACGGGACTTATTCAAATTTAATATATAAATTATGTCCTAATTTTAAGTGTTTCTCATAATTATGTTTACTTGTTTGTTTGTGAAACCAATAAATACTTTTTCTTCCTTTCTTTCTTTCTTTTATACTTAAATAATTAGGTTTAGTCAGCGTTTTAAAACAAAATCATTCATTCACTCATAGCTACCTAAAACGGAACGCGCGATTCTTCGTAATGGTAACATTAGCTTCACTCGACTAGACATTTTCGTGACATTTATTTCTATTTTGACTGAGAATACGGAATTCTGCTCAATTCGAAATTTTTTGGTAGAGATAGAGATATTTTTGATAGACATAGAGATAGACTTACGAACTCGAACTCGAGATAAATGTCGAAAATCGAGAATTGGCCCCCTGGTGTCAAATTTAAGTGAGTGTGCTATTCTAGTATTCTACATTTAAGACCATCAAAAAGACATCTGAACATCTACATTTTTTATTGCATTACACTGGTAACAATGCTGGTCATTTCCCTATGGTTCCTGAACCCATAATAGAGCCCTTATGATATATTTAGGCATCCTATACATATTTAGGCATTACAACACTCGTGTGATGCTACCTATGCTAAACTTGCCTTCGGCTCGTTTCTTAAACCCACACTTGTCTTGTAATGCCCTTCATTATGCACAGTCGCATAAACTACAGTACGATCAAATTATCTTGGCAGCTCCGAACTTCGTGCAGGTCATTTTGTTGCAACGAATGTATAAAAGTGTTATGATATTTATTTTATTTGTATTTCTCACTGTTTAAATTAGATATTTTCTGATCGTTTAAGTATTGGTTTATCTGGCAATAACAGTTTTATTCACAAGTTTACATGCGTAAAATTTCGCAAAGCCTATGTTCAGAGCTGCCAAGATAATTTGATCGCACTGTACTATTATTTGAACAAATGTTGACTCTTGAGTTAAAACTCAAGGTACTGGTACTACGATGTCCCAGGCTATGGTTTTGGTTCCTATGGTCTTGGCCAATCCTTTAACTTGTGTGTTTATTGCTTATATTTCAGGTTAATTATACACATGCAGCGCGATTGAGAGGTTTCGTGAGGTTAGACATGAAGTATCTGACTCCATTCTTCACGAGGAGATTCACTCACCAGGTAACAACTGCTATTACGTATTAAATTGCGTACTCAATTGTTGGCGGTAAAGTGCCATGCATGATCCAATAAGTGCACAAATCGGAAACTACAAGAGAAAGTTCTTAGGAACCAACTTGTCAATTTTAAGGTCAAGAATAACTACCTACGTATTCAGAATACGGCATAATTAATTAAGTTATCGCAATAGTGCCCAAGGTTAGGCCGAAGAAACCAGGGCTGCCCTATAGCTCGTTACAATTTAACTAGCTTACAATATCGTCATAGTCGCGAGAAACACCTGGATAAGGGACACACTAAACCGGGAAGAGGGACAGAAAAAAGGGGAGGCCTATAACCAGCAGTGGATGATTCCGGGCGGATATGATGAATAGCGCCCATTTGCACACGACATTTAACTACAAATCAAAGACATGGTTGCTTAGAACGAAAGAAAAGCCGTAGTCACACGGTATTAAAGTGTTTAGGTTGGTACAACGTGTGACTACGGCTTTTCTTTTTGTTCTATCCTGAAAATCTTGTTTCATACTTTTTCAGCGTCGTTTTTTTTTGTCGTAGTCGGGTTTTAGTTTTTTACTTTTTTTTATTTAAACAATTTTGGTGTTAATTTTTTTTTTACTCTTGACTTTTTATCCGCTAGATGGCGTGATTTTGAATTTTGAGCAATATTTTGGAAATGTACAAGTGAGGCCCTTTCAAATGATACCAAACACGGTGTATTTATCTCCATTTTTATTTTTTAAGCCTTACTTTTTGTCCGCTAGAGGGCGCCAAATCGCTTTTTGTGACACGTCACGTAGCCTATGTTTAGCGGAAAATTAAAACGGTTCTAACGATACCTCATAAGTCGAGTTCCGATAAGTAGATTAGAAGCAATGAGGGAACAGATGAAGATACACACATACATACATACAAACATACATACATACATAGCCAGTCAAAATCATAACCCTCCTTTGGCTTTGCCGTAGTCGGGTAAAAATAATACTTAGGACATATTTGGCATTGCTACGTATATTTTGTCTTCCAACAGTCACGTTGACGAATTTGTAGACACAATAAGTGATAAGATTTCAATTAATGAACATTTGAAATGCTTACTTTTCAGGAGTTGAAAGATTGTAAAAGCCAAATGACGGATCTTACCAATCAGTGGTATCAGGCTATCAAAATATCGAATGATCGGGAAACTGATGAAGAGGAGAGTCTGCAACAAAGCTCTCATTCTAATTCACAGACGAGTCTGCAGCGCGGTGTTTAAATGAACGCAATTTGTGAGATAGGCGTTTAGTTCAAATTGACAAATACATTCTTCATAACATTAAAGTAGTATAAGTAATTGTTATATTTTAAAGACCAGGGGCCCTACTATGACGTCTTAAAACAGTCCTAACTTATTCTTAATCCAGTGTGAAAACGTGACAGAACTATACAGGGTGTCTAGCGCCATCTCTTTTCCACATTGGATTAAGAATAAGTTAGGACTGTTCTAAGACGTCATAGCAGGGCACCTGATTTGTTTATTAGGTTCCTTTCGCTTGACCACATGTTTTTTTAGCAAATTGTACTGCAGCATATGGTGCACATTCCTTTATCGAATAACTTGCAGTGTTAAACACTATTTATACTGTGTTAGGTAATTTATTAACTTGGTTTACAAGTTCACAATGAATACAATGATACAATTTTAGTAACATTGCTTTAGAAAAATATTTACCTACTTCTTCAAAAAGGAGGAGGTTCTCGATATGCCTGTATTTATATTATATTTTTAAAATGTATATTCTAAATATAATCACATGTTGTAGTAACGTTAGTTAATATTCTTACTTATTAATTTAGCACTTGTATAGTTTGCGTATTGTTCATATTTTTATTTTTGATTCCTATTTGAGTATTAAATTTTAGTCAAGTATTGTGATATATTTGAGTATTGAGAAAGAACTAGAGTATTATTAATTACGAAGTAGTGGGCGCCAAAGATTTACATGTTTTATTTAAACTATTACTGCAGAGAAATCCTAGTTCTACGCTCATATCTAGCACTTGACGCGTAGCCTATTATGAGACATATAAAAGGCGTCGTAAGCATCAAGCATCTATGCTTATAATTGTTTTGTAACAACAGTTACATTACATTTTACCACACTATTGTAGTATTCGGTTGTGTAATGTAAACATACACATTAAATGTGATTTACTAATTATTATAGATATTTGAAATAATATGTACTTAGGTATTGTTGATTAGCTTTAATTGTAATCAGTTTTCTCAATGTACAGCAACATATTTCTTCATATTGCAATTGTTAAGTCTCAAATTTTGAAAAGAACATTATTTTCCTCTTAAAGAAAAAAATTGAAACAATATTGTTGATAAATGGTGTCATATTATTTTTAAATAAATCAATTAAGTTTATCCTATTAAATTAGATGGCTAGTCTAAAGAAATAGCTGTATTATAGCATAATAATATATTTTTATTTTTAATGTATTGTTTTACATTATCAAGTTAGAATTAGTACATAGCTTCAGTTGAAGTGACTATGTATAATCATTATTTAAAATACAAAGAACTGGGTTAAGCAGCTGTTATATGTAATTATTACTGAAACTGACCTATTAAATATTTGTATTATGTGCAAAAGCATTTTTGTTCATTTAAACCCAATGTAGATTTATTACAAAATATTCAAGTAAAGTAGAGATAAGCTAAGAGATATTTAAATAATATTAAGTTAATACAATTCATTCTTCGTCATTTTCCAAATTAATGTGACTACCGAATTTTCCATACAATTGTGCTTTTAATTCACCCATTTGAGATTTGAGCTCATCACACTTGCCTTCAATGTCAGTGATTTCATTTAGCTTCTTAGATTTGGCAACATCTAACGATTTCTGAAAATAAAATAGTTTGGTTAAAATCTACCAATTCAAAAGAAAAAAAATTGTTGAATGCTTTGTTTAGTATGAAGATGGAAAAATCTTTGACCAATAGAAACAATATCCATATAGTCAAAGTATATTGTTAGTAGCAAAAAAAGAACATTATAAAGTTGAAGAAAATAAATTGGCTGATAGGTGTGTGTAGTCATGAACACAACAATTAGCAAAGATAAGTCCAAGGCAGTATAATTTTGAGCAAAGAACTACACAATTTATTATAATGATCAGTACCCACCCACTTAAACTACACGGATGAAGTCACAAAAAACTTAATGAGTATTTTTTAATCACTATGAGAAGGAGCAATTCTTTTTGACATTTCAAGCAGCCAACTTTATGATCAGATAAAAGGGATCAAGCTAAGATGGTCCTCTGAACAAGAACCAGGAATTACACATTTTAGTGAGTAACCAAATTAACATTATCATTATTATAACACAGATTACTTACCAAAGTGTCTTCAAGCCCTTGACAAATGAAAATTTCACCAATGAGGTATGGAATCTTTTCACCTTCATCAGCAAGACTAAGTTCTTCTACAGCTTCTTCTAAATTCTTCATATCATTCTGTTTAAGTTTGAGTTCTTCTTTGAGGTCGTCGACTTTGGCATTTAGACGAGCAAATTTGTTTATTTTCTGCTGATCTTCAAACGAAATGTGAACATCTGAGTCCTGGAAATCAAAAATCAAAATTCATTTATTCAAACTAGGCTGATAATCAGCACTTTTCGAAGGTCAAAATTTACTTTACCTACTTTACTACAGTGAAACTTGGTCAACTAAATATAATTGGAAATATAATTAGAAGTCAAACTAGTCACCATGATACCAAAACATAACCTCACTACATTCATAAATTTAACTTACTGGTTGAAAAGTGCCTTTTCCAGAATTTGCCATTGTAGCTATGTGTTATTACAATGAGTTTATCAAGTTATTAATTAGATAGCACTACTTTTTGTTCAATGTGCAAATACCCTAAGGAAAAATCATAGTCATAGAACTTCTTTTGAATCTGAAAGGTGACAGTGACAGAAATGAGACAACTGACAGATACTCAGGTGACATGAACAGACAGAAGGTGACATGGAATTAGTAGTTACTGCAGGTTATATTGGTCTTTTTGCATTGTCGAAGTCGTGACCAACTTTGCAATTTTGTTTTTTCAGTACATCTATTTCATAAATGTTTAGCAGCATCGACCTATTCTATTACTATTTTTTTTGTTTAATAATTATTTGTTCCTTTTTAATTTCTTGACAGTACTGACATCTCATGGTTTAATAATAACTGCCACTCGGGTCGCTCTTTAGAAAGCCGCGCTTGCCTAGGTTGGTCTGTGGATGGGTGACCGCCCATTACATACCGAGTTGCCTCTGTGCCTCGGAAAGTACGTTAAACTGTTGGTCCCAGCTGCCATACATAGATCTTTGGCAGTCGTTACAGGTAGTCAGTGACCTGAAAGTATGACAACCAGTCTTACCAAAGGATATATTATCGTATTACCCAGTATTAACTGGTTTGTGGAGGTCAGATAGGCAGTCACTCCATGCTCCTGCTCCATATTGGTACTCAGCTGCATCCGGTTAGACTGGAAGCCAACCCCAACATAGTTAGGAAAACGCTTGCCAGATGATGACCGACACCTCATCAATCTATCAAAAATGATGATTTAGTTATTTGGTAACTTTGTAGGTAGGGATTTAAAAACTATCATATTTTTTAAGTTATTTTTCATCATCATCATTTCAACCAAAAGACGTCCACTGCTGGACATAGGCCTCCCCCAGGCGTCGCCACATTGACCGGTCCCGCGCGTCTCTCATCCAGCGGGTTCCTGCAACCTTGACCAGGGTCATCGGTCCACCTAGTGGGAGGCCTTCCAACGCAACGTCTTCCGGTTCGCGGTCGCCATTCCAGTACTTTTCGGCCCCATCGGCCATCCGTTCTGCGAGCAATGTGCAAGTTATTTTTACAAGCTTTTATTTACTTTCACCTGAAAAGTTATTGGTCGAATCATTCTGTTGAGTGACTTATGGTTCTGTAGGCGAATCGTTCGTGGATCAATCGTTCTTTGGATAAAAAGTTAGTGGGTTAAAATACTTTGGATGTCTTCTTCTCAGCGTGCAGCGTATCGATGACAATTTAAATTGAGTAATAATGTAGCATCTTTCTCACCCTTAAATACGAACATTGCCTTTAGGTGGAGTAAAAAATAAATAGTCTACGGTGTTTATGTGTAAGAGCTGGACTCCACTGAGGCGGAGACGAAACGAGAAGAGAAGAGCTGTGTTTTAACTACCAATATAATTTCGTTATTTAATTTTACACTTCACGTCTCCACTTAGCTTAGTGGAAACGGTTGAGCAGAGACGAGAGGAGATATTCCGTAATCAGCAGAGACGAGAAGAGATGTGAGCAACGTGCTGTGTGTGGTGAGCGGTGTGCTGTGGGCGTCGTGCCACTTTATACATTCTCTTCCCCGCTTTGCACATCTCTGGACAGCTTCGATGGCATGGGCGTACCGGCGTACCCAGCAGTTTTGGGGGAGGTCATCATCATCAGCAATAAGACGTCCACTGCTGGACAAAGGCCTCCCCCATAGAACGCCATAACGAAAAGGAGCATGCCGTTTTCATCCACCGGTTGCCTGCGACTCTCACGATGTCGTCGGTCCACCTGGTGGGAGAGGCCTACCAACTGCGCGTCTTCCGGTTCGTGGTCGCCACTCGAGAAACTTTCTTCCCCATCGGTTGTCGGTGTTTCGAGCGAGGTGGCCTGCCTATTGCCACTTCACTTGCATATTCTGAGTGCTATGTCGGTGACCCTGGTTCTTCGGCGAATTTTCTTTTTTCAGATTTTGTCGCACAAAGAAACTCCGAGCATAGTTCTCTCCATAGCTCGTTGCGTGACTCTGAGCTTCTCTGAAAGGCCAGCAGTTAACGACCATATCTCTGTGCCATACGCCATCACTGGCAATACACACTGGTTTTAGACCCTCGTCTTAGGACACTGTGGAATTTTGGACGAACAGATGTCGCGTAGTTTCCCGAACGCTGCCCATCCGAGTTGGATTCTTCGGGCGACCTCTTTGTCTAAGTTAGATTTACCTAGTTTAACAGTTTGTACACGGTAAACATAACTATCGTCAACTTCGACATTATCGCTCCCAACAATTACCGGTACTGGTGGAACACGGACATTCAACATAACTTTCGTCTTGTCCATGTTCATTTGAAGACCCACCTGTTGGGAAACGTTACTGGTGTCACTGAGCATTGTGTTAATATCCTCCAGCGGTTCAGCCATGATGACTATATCATCGGCAAAACGAAGGTGAGTGATATATTCGCCATTAATGTTGATGCCGAATCCGTCCCAGTCCTAGAACTTGAAAACATCCTTCAATGCGTTCGTGAACAGTTTTGGAGATTTTTTTTTATATCCATAAAGGTTCGCCATCCCTGCCCTAGAGGATGAATGAAATTCAGTACAATTTTCTTTCCCTGTTTTTAACAGAGAAAAATGGCACGTTGATCCCAAACGTGCCATTTTTTCTAAAGAAATGTTTATTGAGGCCTTACACGTGCCGTCAAATAATATTGCTTAATCTTTATTGGCAGATAATTTAACTAAATATTTTCTACTTTAAGCTCTTTCTTTGCTACCAAACGGTTTCTAATCGAATGTTATGATGAATGTTATCTCTGAAAATAATGACTCGTAGGCATAGTTGAAAATATGGTTAAAAATTCGGTGGCGTGCCTAAAGGCTAAAATATTCTGCAACGTGCCATCAATGGCACGCGTGCCATTGGTTCGCCATCCCTGCTCTAGAGAATGTGATTTCTATCAATATTGGACCAATGTTTCGAATCTTAACTTTTACTTTTAATTGACATTATTTTTTAGTAAATGCTTATCTCATATTATTATTGTGTTAATTTTTTCGCAAATGGTACGAAAAGTGGAGTATTTTCCTCGGTGATAAAGCTGTCTTAGGCCCAGATTCACCCGCGGAAGGCGCTCCGGGCGTCGGGGGTCACGCGATGACCTCCGGCCACCGTAGACGCGGGCCTGTGGACGGTGAGTAACGGGCTAGCTCGCCGTCCGGCCGTCGTCATGACGGCAACAGACCGTGTCGGCGGTGCGTACGTGTTCCACGCGCGCCTCAAAGAGATGTCAGCAACGAGGGGCCCGCAAGGGCCGACGCCCGTCGGGGCTGTGGATATCGAAAGGTTACCGCGGCTCCGACACAAGGGCGAAGAAGAAGGAACATGGGTTTGGTTTTTAGTCAGTAGAAGTCTGACACTCCCCTTCGCTCTGCCCAAGAGCGGGGGGGGGTTATTCGATGATTTTCCACCCACCAAAAAAAAAAAAAAAAAAAAAAGGCCCAGATTCACAGACCACACTTTGACTTTACTAAGTAAAGTATGATTTTTGGAAAGTAAATAACAGCTTGACAGGACTGAGAAATATATTTTTGCGTGAAAGTAGATCTTTCTATCAAAGTAAAGTCAAAGTGTGGTCTGTGAATCTGGGCCTAAGAAATATATTTTTGCGTGAAAGTAGATCTTTCCATCAAAGTAAAGTCAAAGTGTGGTCTTTGAATCTGGGCCTTAGTCTTGGGTGAACTTAAATCCCTCGCTACACTTAGGAATCGTCACTTAGGAATCGAAATCGTTTTTAACCTCCAGTCCTTCTAGTCCAAGATCCCAGGGCCGCCAAACGTCACGTATTTTCTGACGAAGGAAATGTGGGCGATTGAGTAGTGTTAGTATGAACTAAGAACACACTACTACCAGCTAGCTTGCTTGGACGGCCAATTTTCAGGTATCAGGACATCAAGGTACACACGGCTACACATCAAGCTATACAAAACCAGTATAATCTGATCGTTCATTGTGCGAAAAGATCTAGTAAAGTGAGGCCAAGATTAACTGGTTTTGTATAGCTTGATGTGTAGCCGTGTGTACATACAAAAATTACTTCACGTATTTTCTCCAAGCTGATTTTTACGTATATTTTAGGCAATATCCTTAAAAATAAGTCGCAAATACTCCCAGACACTTTCCGTCGGCCGTATTGCATAACAGACGCTTTAAAGAATTCTAAACTCCTAATGAATATTAAAAGCTAATTGATCGAGTTATTTCCATGCTACATTGGGCAGGCGCTCCAACATGCACCCCAGCGTTGAAAGCAACGTTTTCAACAAAATTCTGAAGACACAGGCAATGGACAGATCCTGTTGAATGCCCACCGAATGAGTCCAGTGGAGGTCTGTATGTCAGCCACAAGAGCGATGCCATGCGTTCTCGGGTAAACAGTCACAATACGTTTAAGTCTAAACTTTTTGGGAACTTTCAAGCGTCTGTTAAGCAAAACGGCCGCTAGGAAGTGTCTGGGAGTATTGGCAACTTATTTTTAAGGATATTGCCTACAATATACGTAAAAATCAGCTGTCAGAAAATACGTGAAGTTAGTAATGTTTTTATGTACCTTGATAGCCTGATACCTGAAAATTGGCCGTCTAACCAAGCTAGCTGGTAGTCGTGCGTTCTTAGTTCATACTAACACTACTCAATCGTCCACATTTCCTTCGTCAGAAAATACGTGACGTCTGGCGGCCCTGGGATCTTACTCTATTCGTTACGCTCGCGATTTAAATCGTCACCCGCGACAGAAGACACTGCTTTATCCCCTTGGTTAATAATCTACTATTTTCTGTCTGATATATTTTATTGACTGCACTACACCATATTTCAATAATGACCAGGTGCGATCCCAGCCTACGATTTTGGGAGGTCCAGGCCGCAGCCATGAATATGGTAGAAAGGGGTTACTCTCCCTGAATGAAAAAAGGCAGTTAATCGGATGAAAGGAATAAACGGATGAGTGAACCGCTATGTCCACTATAAGAAGAACTTTTAAAAAACGATAGTTTACTTAAACAAAACGTGAATGTGCCTTCAGGTTTATTCTCAAAGGGAGGGGGGGGGGGGGGCGGGCATCTTCAGTTTAAAATATCAGCGCGGTCGTCAACTGTGATATCGCCTTTAATGGAATCCAAGCATAGACCTACAATTTCATTTTTGGCGAAGGTATTGGCAATTAAATGGTCATCAGATCCAGTGTAATTTTTCTTACCAAAGGGTATCGTATTACCCAGTGTGAACTGGGTTGTGGAGGTCTGATGGGCAGTCGTTCCATGTAAAATACTGGTACTCAGCTGCATCCGGTTAGACTGGAAGCCGACCCAAACATAGATTCTATGGGAAAAGGCTAGGCAGATGATGAGATCCAGTGTAATTTTTAAAGTACCCTATAATTAATTTTGTCATTATATTAATTTAACCTAAAAAAATAGCTTCAGGTCAGAGAGCAGGGTGGGGCAAGTGCCCCAGTATGCCTCACCGTGCGTACATGTTGGGTGGGCACATGCAAGCTCTAACGTGTTTCCTCTCCTGTCCGCTTCGCGCATCTCCGCATGTGTCCACTTTAGTGGAGTCCGGGTCATAAAGGTACCATTACCAAAGATAACAAAACGTAAAATTCAGACACAGCATAAAAACAAAATCATTTCAGTTTCAATAGTAAATAGTTAGACAAGCAAAGACTGCGGTACTCAGAGATGTTTATTGATTACCTACTTCATCCATCACTTAGCAAATGTTTTGACAGTTTTTGTATGACAAAACTGTCAAAACCTGTACTAAGTGACGGCTTAAGTAATCATTAAAGCTCTCTGAGTGCGGCAGTAAGAAAGACTTCCGAAACTAAAGTTACTTTGTTTTGGCATGTATTTAAACCGTTTCTGTATATTCCCTTTTTTCGAACAAAATATTTTAAAGTTACACCAAAAATACTGACTTGCACACAAATTATGCACACTAAAGAAATCAAATTTAGTATCCTTTTTAATGGCATTTGCAGAACTCTTTAACTGAACGAATAACTATTATCAAAATAGTATATCTAATAATTACTTGGTCTAACAAACATTTTAAAACTTTTTTAAGGAAAACCTACACCTGATTTACTCCATGACGCGCGCTCGCTTCGCTCGCATATTAAATAACACTAATATCTTCTGTCCCCGAAGTGCCGGGCCTCCGCCGGCCTCCTTCGTCGGCCTGCGGCCCGGTGCCCATGCCGCCCATAAAGGACACTGTCGCGAGACGTTCGTATTAGATATCAGTTTTAGAAATTCCGTAGTAAGATTGTACAATTTAGAGTGCAAGTTAGTATTTTTGATAAGCAATTAGTATTTTTGTTTTACAAATCATATATCCGATGTACTAACTACATTTTTGGTGTGAATTCGATAAAAAAGGTCGACAAAAAATAAAACCGACTACAACAAAAAATAAAACACAAAAAAGTGAAAAATAAACTTAAGAAGAAAAATCAGCTTCGGAAGTCGGTGGCAAAAACATGAAATCAAACAAATAAAAGTCACCGACTTCAGAAGCTGATTTTTTCACTTTTGTGTTTTATTTTTTGTTGTAGTCGGTTTTATTTTTTGTAAAAAACGTTTTTTTTTAACCAACATTTTTTACACCGCATTCTACTGACGCTAGTGTTCCCCTTTATTTAGTGCTATTACAATAAATGGCTATTCGTGTATCATGCATGAATGATACTCGAGCTTCTGCGTAAAATAATGAAGGATTCAATAACCCTGTGGTAGTTAATACAAATAGTGAAAGGATGCCATCGGCTCGCAACCGCCTATGGATACCTAGGCTATATACGATTAGTACATAGGTTATATAGGTACAAACTTTATTTATACATATCTTTATTCATGTTTCAGGTTGAGTTTTAAGCTTAGATTGGTTTCATCTCGCACCGTGGAATAGTTTAAGACGCAAACAAACATAGGCAAACAGTACCTATATGGACTGGTTCACAGCTTCTCAGCCTTGATCGAGCGATGGGCTTCGTAGAGATGAGGCTGGGCGATGACAAAGGTAAAACGCTTGCGTAATAAGGAGAATTCTTTTTCAGCGGTAGACTATAGTGATGTAACGAAGGGCCACTTTTTAATTACACTGATCAACAGTGGTCATGCCACACGAACTGTTATAGGTAATCCTATTTTGACTACCTACCCTCATTACGAAAGTGCACTTATTTTGTTTCAATCACCCTCAGGGTTCTTGTGATAAGTCAAGTTCATTATTGGCTTTACAGCGATAAATGCATGTGAACGTTCGTAAAAAAAACAGTGATAATTACATTCACTTTCTTTTTTAATTAGTAAAAGACCAGGGGGTCTAAAACGGCCACTTTGGCAGATCATAATATGAATTGCCTTAAAAAGCGTAAAATGGACCTTTCATTATATTAACTGCGTCTGTAACAATTTAGTAAAATACATCTTAGTAGGAAAATAATATGAATTGCGTTAACATTCTTAAAATAGTCACAGACGCAGTTTTTATTATGAAAAGTCCATTTTACGCTTTTAAACGCAATTCACATTATGATCTGCAAAAGTGGCTTTTTAGACCCCCAGAGATTCGAAGAAAAATTGAATGTTTTGGAAAAATCGACATGGCAATGCTTCAAGAACGTAAAGTTGCGAATTTTTTGGGGAACCGTAAAAGTGACAGCTACAAAGAGTTGATTGACGAGCATAAAGCTTTAAATTGTAATATGTCACTTAAAATTGATTTTCTAGATTCACATTTGGATTTTTCCCCTGAGAATTTAGGGGCTGTAAGGAGCATGGAGAAAGGTTCCATCAGGACATTTCGGCCATGGAAAAGCGTTATCAAGGTAAATGGAGTCCAAAGATGTTGGCTGACTACTGCTGGACAATTAAAAGAGACCAACTGGAAGCGAAATATGCCAGAAAATCATATTAACTTTTGCTTCATCGTTATTTTTTTTTTCTTTCTTTTTCTTTTTTGAGAACTGTCTATTTTTTCCTTATTATTGATGATAGCTAAATAAATAAAATTCATGAGTGATGAAAAAAAATGATCTGCTTATTTTTATTCACAACACCCTATATAATTAAAAAAATTAAAAAAGTTCGTGTGGCATGAGGAAGTTTAAATTTTGTTAATCAGTGTTATGTTATGGGACGGGATCACGGAAGGTGTGTGTTTAACACAGGACTTGTTGTAGATTCACCACAACTGTAAATTCATCACATTTTTTAAACTCCATACATTGAAAGTAAATTCATCACATGCATAAAACATACCTATGTGTAAACTGTAAATTCGTCACAATTAATAAGTCTATCTATCTATATATATAAAAATGAATTGCTGTTCGTTAGTCTCGCTAAAAATCGAGAACGGCTGAACCGATTTGGATAATATTAGTCTTGAAATATTCGTGGAAGTCCGGGGAAGGATTAAACGGTGAGATCGTGGTAGGTTGGTAGGTAGGTTAGTAGATAGAGTAGTAGGTAGGGTAGTAGGTAGGGTAGTAGCTAGGGTAGTAGGTAGAGTAATAGGTAGGTAGGGTAGTAGGTAGAGTAATAGGTAGGTAGGGTATTCATTCATGTTATGTTTCAGGTTATGTTTCATGTTATGATTCATGGTATGATTCATGTTATGTTTCAGGTTATGATTCAAGATATGTTTTACGTTATGGTTCATGTTATGTTTTATGTTATGTTTCAGGTTATGTTTCATGTTATGATTCATGTTATGATTTATGGTATGATTCATGTTATGTTTCATGTTATGTTTCAGGTTACATTTCATGTTATGATTCATGTTATGTTTCATGTTATGATTCATGTTATGATTCATGTTATGGTTCATGTTATGATTCATGTTATGTTTCATGTTATGTTTCAGGTTATGTTTCATGATATGATTCATGTTATGATTCATGGTATGATTCATGTTATGTTTCAGGTTATGTTTCATGATATGTTTCACGTTATGGTTCATGTTATGTTTCATGTTATGTTTCAGGTTATGTTTCATGTTATGTTTCATGTTATAGTTCGCGTTATGATTCATGGTATGATGGTCTAAAATGACCACTTTAGCAGATCATAATAGGGTCATAATATAAATTGCGTTAAAATTCGTAAAATGGACCATTCATAATAGTAACTGCGTCTGTGACCTTTTTTGAAATTCAACCCCTAAGGGAGTTAAATAGGGGATGAAAGTTTGTAAGTATGGAAGCCAACCCCAACATAGTTGGGAAAAGGCTAGGCAGATGATAGAACAAACTTTAATTTTTAAAGGAAAATATAGTTATACTTAGAGTACGTAGCAATCTCATGTGAATAGCAATCTTGCATTTTATGAAATTCCATAACCTACACAGAGAAAGATCTTCTATAGGTAGAATAGAATAGAATAGATGCATCGGGCTAGTGTCCGCAACTCCACGCCCGGAGCGTGTGTTTTGCGTGCGGGTTCCCGAATCTTACTCGATCCACCGAAGCTCCCCGAGAAAAGCCAGCAACCCCTTGATGTTACCGGCAATCTCGCGGAGAGTACCTGGGTTACCGAAGTACTTGGCCCTGTATGGGGCAACCCCCGGACAGTGCAGGAGCACGTGGGCTGCTGTTTCTTCTTCCTCCATGCAGGCTCGACACAGAGGACTATCCGTGACACCTATAACAAAGAGGTGCTTGTTAAATGTACCGTGTCTAGTGATGGCGGCCGTCACTGTGCGTAGCTGCAGCTTAGTCAGCCGGAGCGGTCCGGCAGAATTCTGCTGTGCCAGTATTTTCCTTACCCTGTTTGCTTGTTGGCAGGATTCTATTTTCCCGCAGAATTTCCTCCAGCCGCCAGAGCTTCTGCGTCGGGTGCATTTCTTGTAGCTGGATTTGGCCGCCCTATAGACGTCCCAATCCTCGTCAGCACTGGTGTTCATGGCTCTGTTCAGGGCTGCCCTTACCTTCCTGCGCTTGCGTTCCAGATCCGGTCCCCACCATGGTTGCTTGCCTGGGGTTGTGGGCGGAGTGGTTTCTGGGCAGGATGCATGGTAGCTATCTACCAGTGATTTCGTCAGGTAGCTTACTTGCTCTTCGATCTGGCCCGTGTTGTCAGGGGTCTTCCAGTGCTTTGTTGGCGTCACTTGGCGCAAGCTTGGTTACAAGGATGCGAGTATAGGCTGCTCGATCAGTATTGCGTGGGTTGCGGCGTGGCAGTGTAGGTGTCACACAGACCGGGATGTCGAAGCGGATCCACCTGTGATCCGAGCAGGAGGCCTCTTTCGAGACCTGCCAGCCGGATACGATGGCCGCTACGCCCTCCGATGCTAGAGTTAGATCTATGATCGTTTGACTGCGTCTGGTGACGAATGTTGGTTTGGAACCTGTATTTAGAAGGGTTAGGTTTGTCGTAAACAAATAGTCAACTAAGGCCTTACCTCTTTCGTTCTGCGTGTTCATGCCCCACAGAGGGTGATGAGCGTTTGCGTCGGCCCCTATGACCACCTCGAGCCGAGTGCACTCACAGTGCCTTACGAGGCGGGCGAGGTCATGCGGGGGTGGCTCCTCAGCCTCAGGCATGTATGCCGAGACGAAAGCCACCTCTACTTCCGTGTCCCCGCGCCGTAATAGCAGCCTAGCTGCAGTGATATCCCTGCAACAGAAATCCGTAAGTGGCTGTGCTTTTATGTTACGCGTTGTGTAGATACACGATCTCGGATTATCGTGTTCTGAGCTAAATAGAAGCTTACCCCCAAGATTGGAGAGTCCTTGTATTTTTCCCGCCCTGATCCACGGCTCCTGGATCAGGACTATGGCCGTGTGTTGAAACTCCAGCCACTTCCGTAGCTGAGCCGTTGCGGTCTGACTGTGGTGGAGGTTTGCCTGCAGGACTTTACAGGTTAGCGAAGGGGATGCCATTGCTGGTCGATCCGTCCTCGTCACCCTCGAGCCGCAGCCCAGCAAACAGAAAGCCGGGGTCGAAGCCGCCCTCCTCCAGGTCAGAAGCCGATGACAGTATATCGTCATCGAGCTCCCCACCCGACGTAAGGACGGTTTCCACACCGACGACTGCTGGGGCCTCTGGCTCTGCTCCCGCAGGCACGTCCGTAGGCCGTTCCGTAGAACTCGTGGAGGGAGTTGACTCCTCCACCCGTGTTACCCCCGATGTGGTAGCTTCTGCCGGGAATTCCTGAGGGACATTGACGAACTTGCCACTCGGTGTCTGGAACATCACGTAGACCCTCCCGGCACAGAATGACAGTCGTCGTTCGGCTTCCATCAGAGTCGGAATATGGTCCTCAGGGATCCCGACCACCACGAAGCAAGCGTTTTCCTGCCTCTTGACTTGCAGCAGTGCCCAGCTCTTAATGTCTATCCATCGATTCTGATGAGATAGAAGTCGCCCGATGTTGAGTGGGTCCGTGAATAGGAATACCCCCCGGTCGTCAGGGATCAGTATGCCGCAACGTACGCGGCGCTTGATGTCTGCCTGCCTCTTGATGATAAGCGACGTGCCAGCAAGGGGAGGCATCTCGACGATTAGCTTCTTCAACCAGCTGAAGGTGACTTCGCTGTCGCACCACAGCTTGAGCACCCCATCCACGAACGCCGGCCTCGCGTTAAAGACCGGTACTGGCAAGTCCAGCGCTTCAGGGGAGCAGGCTTCGGCGAGCATCTTCCTCTGGAGAGCCTCGAGGATCTCACCCGCCACCTCCTTACTGATCTGCCCCGTCTGGCCGCACGTGACTGCGACGTCGAGGTCCGATCCTGCAGCTTGGGCGTAGCTACGGTTAGCAACCCGCTTGGACTTATCAAGCCGCGGCCGCTTACGCTCCCCTCGAGGTGACGAGGTCTCGTTGAGAGCCCGCTTAGCCGCGGCCTGATCATTCCGAGCAGGTCCCTGCGTAGCCGCCGTGGCTGGTCCTTCTGCCGAGCCTTGTCCTTCTACCGTGCCGGCTGGTGGTCGACTGGGGCCTGGTCGGCTGTTGTCGACTCCGGCCTGCGACCGCTTGCCTGCGGAAAAGAAGTTGACATTGCCACTGGTCGGTTGCCCTTGACCTGCAGCATTAGCCAGCATTACTTGCCGGGAGTTACCCTTACCTTGTGCCGCTAGCCGCTGCTTCTTGTTCGGCCGGTTCTTCTTATGGCACCACTTGTCCCGGGGACCGGAGCAGCTTGCACTGCGGGGTCCGCACGTTGACGTCGTGATGCCGGAGCGTTACCCCCCTTCCTACCGTTGTTCCTGCCCTTCTGCACCTGCCAGTTACGCACGAGCACGTCGTCGGAGATGCAGAGCTCCGCCGACTGACCAGTGACGGCCAGCGGGGGAGGGGCTACTAGAGGAGCTAAGGGTGGGGGAGGATTAGGCAGCAAAGCCCGCCCACGCGGGGGACTGTGCAGAAGGATCGGAACTGGTCCCAGGCAGCGCCGATGTCCTTCCCTTGTTGTGGGACTTGTTGGTCTTGGCAGCGGTATTCGCCACTGCCGGACCGGTGCCCGCACTGGAGCTCGCTGTGTTGGCAGCCGAGCCCCCGGGGGCCGAAGAGGTGCTTGGAGCACCCCCCTTCGGAGTTTTGGCTTTCGCCTTCGCTCCGGTGTGAGTTTTTGTGTTAGTGGTTATTGTATGTGTGTGAGTGGATGATGTTTCTGTGTGTGGTTTTGTTGCGTGTGTGTTGAGTGTGTGTGTTAGTGGTGTCAAGTTTTTTATTTTCCATAGTGTTAAGTACCTTAATTACAGTTCATCTCTTTGGCTTCCCACCCTCCTTGGAGCCCGCACCTGGGAACGTCTCGCTAGAAACTAGCTCGAGCATTAGGATTACCATCGAGATATAGGAGTGTGAGGCTGGTTCACAGTGCGACATCGGGTGCTTGATCGGGTTGGCATAGGGGACTGACTAATCCCTTCTGAACTGATCAACCCTCACTTACACCGTCAGCATGACCTTCACCACCGCTTTGGCCATCCTGAGACAACCTCCGCGGACCTCCCACTCCTCGCCGTGACCCTCTGACGGGACATTTCGGCCATTTCCCTACCCCCGGCTATTGGGTAGGGCCACCGTTTTGCTTGAAATCCAGACCAAAGAGGGCGTGTTGCCTTGCGGACACATTACCACCAGCGCCGCTCGGCTCAACCCCCCAGGACTCCTTCATCCCCGCCTACGGCGCTCAACTGCGCAGGTCCTAGCGCAGGTGACTGGTTGTACCTACTCGATAGTTCGATACCAGCTGAATTTAAGTGGCACCGAGCCCACCACCATCCAGTCACAGATGGTCGCAGCGCCTGGTGGTTTTGTTACGTCTATTTCATAGGGAATTAGATCAAAAACGGGGTGGCAACCACGTGAAGGTGAACACACCAGGCTTGCCTTGAGGATCTACACGACTGTGGCGCTCTCCCTCAAGACCCCGCCACCTTACCGCCTCTGAAGGAGGCAGTAAGGTAGACTTGCATCTATTCTAACAAGCCATGTGTAAGCAAAGCGTGTCGTTGTGCAACCGTGAAAGCATACATGCAAGCCAACCCCGTTTTTTCTATAGGTAGAAAAATCTTTTAAAAACAAAACACAAACGCCACTTGGTATTAATTCATTTTATTTCATTATGTACCAACCCATCAAGAAATTAAGTTGATGCGTTGATGTTTTAACTATTCTAGATAATTACCGGTTTCTTATGGATGATTATCTCTTCTTAAGTTTTTGTTTTTATATTTCGAGTTCTATCTACTTTCTATTTTTAAGGTATTACATTTTAAGGTATTAAGGTGGTACATATATTCTGTACAGAGAGTTAGACTAGATCTCTATTCAAATGATCAAATCAGAATCCTAGCAATCATTTCTAAGGTCTATTGTCAAAAGAAGTGAATGCGTTATAGCAGTGTCGCGTAGCCCCACCACGCGGCGACGACTGCGCCTACGCGGCTACGCGATGGAGCGCCGTTCACTCACGCGCACTTCTACACCGAACGTCCAACATTACGCGCGCGACAATACCTGGGCTCTACTTTTTTTTTGTGAAGAATAAATCGCGTGATGGAGAAGGAACATCAACCAGATTCCATGGCGACCATCACCATGAAACCGGAATATCCACCGTCTGAAGTGTACAGCACGTCGGAACCCCCACCGGTATGATGATTTCCGTTATTTTCTTTGATTAAATGTTGAACACGTAAGGTATAGAGGTATAGGCTGCTGACGGCCCGTCACCACCGTGGCTGGGACTCAAAGCTTTTGTATTTTACATATCTAAAGGTCTTCTATAAGGTAGGCACTTGGAAAGTTGTTGTTTAAACGTGACTTTATTTAGTTGCCGATAGAATTGCATACCTTATAGAGTATAGTAACGTTATAGCTAGTGAGTAGAGCTATACTCGTAGTTAAATGAAATGTCGTAAATGTATGTTGTAGATAATGATCTTTGTTTCTGTAGAGATAAAACATATAATAATTGAGTGAGCCACTAAGTGCGGGATATAACTGCGGGAAAGCGCCTTTCTCTCGGACTTGGCTGTTAAGAACGAGTCAGTGAGGCCACTGGCGCGTAGCGGCTTCTTAGTTGTTTGTAAACATTATTTACTTACCATTCATGCTATGGACAACACCAATATTATTTTTTACTTATTTACCATCAATTTGACCCCAGTCGTGTTGATTTTTAGAAGCTAGGGTTTTATTTTGTTCAAGTATCTGTCGTCTCTATCGTTTTCATAGTTAGGTTAGGAGAGACACTAGTGTGAACATTAAAGTTTAAGAGACATCAGAAAGTAACAATAGTAGAAGTGTGTACGATCAGAATATGCAGACTGTTTTCAATAACACTGGGGGACACTAAAACGAATGCCTAAATAAAATAAAAGCCCACCTTTCGATTTTGAACTTTCGGCGCTAAGTTAAGCGTTGAAAATCCAACAGCTCAGATTTATTTTTTTATCTTATGTACGTTATTAATTTAGTATCGCTTAGTTTGTGTGAAAACGGGTATTAGCGGTCCAAGTAAACATACAAATATTCACCTACGTGTCAGGATGAAATGTCTACAAAACATCACGTAATCACGCGTGTAGTTTGCGAAGGAGTAAGCAGAGGATGTCTTGGGCCTTGTAATTGAAACAAAAAACCTAAAGCCCACATAAAGTACCTATGTTGTAATCGTAATTTTGTAGGTTGTAACCCTCATCAATGACTGACTGACCCGATTCTTGCTTGGCAGGTTAATTGTTTACCTACCTACATGCTGATGTTGTTGTAAAATTAATTGAGCCATAAATTGAGAGTTGTTATAGTTTAACGTCCTTTTCAGCAATCAATTCAGCAATTCAGTGTTTATACAAACCTAAGTAAACAGATATCCCTTTCCGAGAATTGTGATATGTCTAAGTTTATGTGGGAAAAATCATTGTTCTATTGTCTCTGGCCATCTATTAACATAGCCTTCGCCACTTATCGTAGTTATCACGCAACTTCATCATAGTCTAGTAAATAGGTACATATGTCATTTAAATAAATGCCTAACTAGGTAAACTGTGACGTCAGCAATGACACCACCATAAATAGTAGGAAACTGCGGAGTTACCAACTACGAGACCCAGATTCATATACATCTCTGACATGCCCTAACCTAAGTTGCAAGGACTGAGATCAAACGGGTATTTTAATTACTCGAAATCGGCTTTTGAAGCATTCAAGTTAAAAGAAGTGAAACAAAAAGTGAATGCAAACAAAAAGAAATAAGGATTTAAGAATCAATCTTGGAAACGCTACAATTAGCTTGAAGAGGCATGTCTTAATATTTTGCATACACAAAGGACCCCCATTCTACCTTTTGCTTTTGAAATTAATAGCTGTTTGGGATAACATTAAAAAGACTAGAGATTGGCCTCCAACAGTACGCCCACCAGGGGCTCAACATTAAGATAAGAAATTAAGTTCTGGTTCATTTTTCCTTAGACATAGGTACATAAAGGGTACAAAATAGTTTATGGATTGCTATACGTAGGTACCTATTAAGATCGCAATAGTCGCATACATTCGATCGTTCGTTCGCATGCCTAAACATTAGTTTACATAAACAAAAAATGTGCAGGTTTCTGAAAACATCATTGAAATGCTTCTAATCTAGTAGCACAACAGAACATGTGTGCTATAATAGTAGGTAATCATTATCTCTGTTGATAGGTACGAATGCATAGAAAAAAAATATTACCCAAATTATGAGCTCCAACGAATTCGGGTAAAATAACTTTGTTTTTAATAGTGTTGTGAAACTAAGAACTCCTATGTGAAGCACAAATACGTGTGACTCAAAAACCCCAAGGCCATCAGGCAGTGTTTAGAATAAATAAAAAACAACAGATACAGTGAGATTCTGTAGTCGCCAGTTCCAGACTGGATTGCGGTATAGCATTTGTATTTGGGTAAAGTTGGCATTCCAACTTGGTCTTTAGATGGTTTGTTGAGTGTTAACTTTTTACAGAATAATACCAAGTTAAAAATACTTTAATCTCAAAAGCTTCAAAATACAGCAAGGAAACGATTGTTTCAAAAACCAATCACTGAAATGATAGGACAAACTTTCCAGAATAATAAACACCTGAACTGTAATTAAATAAAGTTTTATACAAGGCTATCGAGTCAGTCTGAACAGTAAAAAATATAAACAGCTACAATCTGAGTGAAATCGTTATTGGTCAGTCGAGCAAGTGGACACAATGGTGCCTGCGTCACATCCGAGCCGGCCAGCTCGCAAACTAGATATTTGCACGAAATATACCTACACAGCTACATAATATATTCAACGGGTTTATAAAAACATAATTGTTTACACGGAACTGGCGGCTAAGAATGACTGCAACGTCAACGTTTTAAAGTGGAGATTCACGCAGTTATTGCGCAGAAAACCTTCTCGATTATGACCGCTGCGATGATGGTAGAACTAGATACATGATGATATCTAATTATCTATTACACAGTTTCATGATTGATCGTGTTGACATGTAACTGGAACATTTACATGCATTTATAATGACCCTTTTAACAATTTAAGCCCTTAAACGTGCTTCTGTCTGAGGCATTTTGTTATGCGAGCACGTGTACACACGGCTACACATCAAGCTATACATTTCCAGTATAAGCTGGTCTCGCATTGTATAGGATTTCCGTACAGTGCGAGACCAGCGTAAACTGGAAATGTATAGCTTGATGTGTAGCCGTGTGTACTAAGAGTTTTCATAATTTAGTGATTAAGATAATTATTTAACGGAATTTGCATTTCGTAGACATTACCTGGTATTAATTAGGGGATCGGACTGAGTCAAAAAAATATGATTCTGTTTAGTCCGTCAGTTAAAGATTATCGAAAAATATTGGATACGTGTTTTTTGTTTTAACGAATTAATAAAAATTGACGAAGATAAAAAGCGTCGAGACGTCACTTGCGGGTAAAAAATGTACTGACATGTAACGTTTTCGAGGAGTTCACGAGTTTTCGAAGCACTGTATCGTCTTCATTTTTTGTTAATGTGAAAAAATAAAAAATAGGTGTTCAATATTTTTTGGAAATCTATCTGACGTACTAATTAGTTTTTTTTTGTCCGATCCCCTATTGTGTCTAATATAATTATCTTAGCAGAAAATTGCGTCCGAAAATAAATTTATAGAGTTAATAACAAAGGACTGCAGTTTTTGTCACAGTTTTAGAAAAAGACTTCGAAAGTAATATTCCTAACATAATTAGTTTTCATAAAATCACGTTAATTGTTTTCTGTTTTCTATTGTGGCCATACGTAAATTCTCAGAGTTCTTTTAACAATATCAACTGTCTTTGTCAGTGGTATTTTATTGTAGGCATGATTTAAGCAATTGTCTCCTTTGAGGAAGACGTGCATGTACCTACCTACATAAAGTGTGTAGTTGACTGTGACAGCCTTAAACACGACTGGTGGGTAGAAAGTTGTCAAAGCTGTATTATAACATAACTTGTACCTACTTAATACATAACGATGTATTATGTATTACGCACAGAACATAAGATATTGTTAACATGGATATGTTGCACGTTATATTGCAACATACTGTTTGTTATGAACAACAACCTACCAATAATTAGTTGTGTTAGGCGTTTAGACCATTCGTAAGAATTGTATACTAGTGCAGATAAGTGCGAAAGTCGGGAAAGTCATTGACCAGCGAGCTGTAGCTAATAACGCACTCCGACACGGTTTAATGAAGATGTGCTAAACAAATCGTAAGATTGAAATCGACATCATTTTGTAGCTCGCTGCTAAAGATGATGGATTTCTCAAATGCATCAGTAGAAACACTTTCACTCACCGAACTCCTCCTCCCCTTCCCCCCCGCTTCGTCCCGCAGGGTCCCGCATGCGCCGGCGCCTGTGACCGACCCTACCCGTCGACGGTTATGTAATTTTTGTGTATACGGTACAAGCGACAAAAGTCTGTAAACACTGCTGCTTTTACACATCAATCTTATCCAAATTGACATAATAAAATCTACTTATGGAATTAGAATCTTCATTAATTCTCTGACAGACCAGGCTCAGAATACCCGTCGACGGTTATGTAATTTTTGTGTATAGGTACGGTACAAGCGACAAAAGTCTGTAAACACTGCTGCTTTTACACATCAATCTTATCCAAATTGACATAATAAAATCTACTTAATGAATTAGAATCTTCATTAATTCTCTGACAGACCAGGCACAGAATAAACTGTAGAGTGTAGAAAAATAGAAATGCTCCTGTTGTAACGACAATAAATTCACAACCTGAAGCGGTTAAATAAGAGAGAAAAGTACGTATTTTTTGCCGATTGGAAATCTCATTGGACATTAAGTACCTATTTCAGCAGTTCATATTCTTAAAAATAAATCTGTAGGTACTGATTTAAATCAATTTTTTATCCCAACTATTAAGATTATGAAAACTAACTAAGTTTTATCGTTTACTGTACCTGTTAGTAAATCACAACTTCATTAAGTAGGTAACTAAGGACAAAGCACTCTCAGGCTATTGCAGTTGCGCTTTTCTGTAATGAATTCCCATGTACATAGGTATTGTGTGGGAGATATCTATGTACTATTGTATTTATACCACAAAAATGTTCTTTGTTTCAAATATAATTATGAAAGTACCACCGAGTACTCTCTTATAAAACATTTGATTTAATGTCTCTTTGTGGCAATTTTAGCAGGTAACGGAGTAAAACCGCTGGAAAGGAGAATATTTTTAGATAGAAATTATTTATTTATATTTTATTAAAAAAAACCTAGTTCGTCAGTATATTTATCTACGTGCTAATTTCTTAACAACAGCTGGGTTATTCCACTTTTTGTACCTATGTATGTATTTATTATTTTTGGAGATGGATGAAGTGTTGTTGTCACTTAACATATACATAATTGGGTTTTTTATCCGACTGCGGCTAAGCCCAAAAGGAGGGTTATTTAGATAATTATATTATAAAGTTATAACGTTCAATAAACAGTATTCTGTCGATCTATCTAACCCACTCAATTTACACCTATGTAGAGTCTACCAGAAGGGAGACTACACCTACTTCAACTCGAGGATGAAAAAATATTTAATTCAATTTAATTAATGCAAAAAATATATAAATGATGTTAGTATTATTTATAAATGATACCAGTCTATTACTGAATAACGGGAACTATTCATTTAGCCATATAATCGATTCTATTGGTTGCAGAGACCACCTTAAGAAAATATTTGAAACCATTATTGTCCCTGGTGGTTCTATTATAAAATAAACTGTCATTTGTTTTTTCCATAAAGTATTGCGCTTAGGTATTATTTTATCAATTCATACACCGCAAGCAAACAAACAAACAAATAAAATGCTTCATAATTTCTGAATGTTTATCGACTTGTAAGTTAATTAAACAGTAATATAATTATGTTCATATAACAAAAGTTTTAAAAAGCTTAACAGCCATAACTTTTAGAAAATTATATTGTTCATTTTCCGGGTCAGATGACATGTGTACATAATTATATGAGCCTTCCTACAACATCTTTATTACCAACATATCGCCAAGCAGGTAAATGATGACATAACTACATTATGTTAGTTTCGTTTAAATATAAAGCCATTATGGGCCATGGCCACTTATGGGCATTATTGTATAGTTTGATATAACGTAGTTACAATGATAATTGAAAATATTATGTGGTTTAGGTTTTTTGATCACAGAAGCTAGCAATTACATATGTAGATAGGTAGGTACTTAACTACCTATTACAACATAAATTGAAAAAAAACAATTGCAAGTACAATGTAACATAAATTGTATGAAATCATTTGCATGATTAACTGGAACTAATGAATATAAATGTTAATGGATGGAGCTAGAGCGGAAAGTCAAATATGAGATAGATGTGAGGATCGGGATGTAACAAAAGTGAGTGAATGATAGCGTACTGTTAACAGGTAATACTGGAAGAAGAATAAACATGCCTGTGCTAGCAACCCCAAGTAACACGGGACAAGAAAGAACTTGATGAATCTAAACAAAGCAAAAACTATTGTTAAACGGAAAATGTTTACTTACTGCTATTAATTTGTGCTTTTTTATTTTAAGTTCACGCGTTGAACTCTTTATTGAAACCAAAATAATACAATAACATACTTACATATTAGGTACCCTTTTTGACACACCTTTGCCGCAATTTTTGTGAAGAGATTTTCACAAGTACCTTTCTCACGTTAGTTTTTAACCGACTTCCCAAAAGGAGGAGGTTCTCAATTCGATTGGTATGTTTTTTTTTTCTATGTATGTACACCGATTACGCTGCGATTTATGATCCGATTTACGTGATTCTTTTTTTAGTTTGATGCGGAATAGTTGCCATTTGGTCCCATAAAAATTTAGTATAGTTTGGCCCAGTGCAAAGTCAAAGTCAAAGTCAAAAATATTTATTTCAAGTAGGCCAGTAACAGGCACTTTTGAATAGTCGAATTAAACTAACTGCGGCACTCAGAGATATCCAACGATTACTCAAGCCGCCACCTAGCAAAGGCCTGACATAGTTTTGTATGACAAAACCGCCAAAAGCCCTTACCAAGCGATGGCCCAAGCAACCACTGAAGCTCTCCGAGTGCGGCAGTAAACTACTGAACTACTGAAGCTAAATAAACTAAGCTACAGTCCCAGCCCAGTCACAAGGCATAATAACTCGTGAGTGTACTGTAGTTGCCAATTCCAAAGCGTTGGTCTCATGAGAAGAATGGCAAGAAACTTCATGGACACTCTTTTAAAATCGTTTGGGTTTACAATATTATGTTCAAGGCACAGACATAATCTTGGTATAATACACACATGAAGACTATGCAGATTAGTGTTTGAGATGGTCTTTTGAAGAAAGCACCACACAGATTTGAGTGGACCCGTCCAGTCAGTGCAAGCATTTGTCAGTTATCGTGGAGCTCGACTTATAACTCAAGGAGCTCAACGTCACGACGATCAATACCAAAGAAAGGACATTTGGGTGGGTCGCTTAAAGTACTCAAACTGTCAAACAATCGTTAAAATTAAATAAAAACCCACACGGTCCTCACATTCACAATATGAAAATAATAAAATACATGAAGATCATGCAGATTAGTGTCTGAGATGGTCTTTTGAATAAAGCACCACACAGATTTGAGTGGACCCGTCCAGTCAGTGCAAGCATTTGTCAGTTATCGTGGAGCTCGACTTATAACTCAAGGAGCTCAACGTCACGACGAACAATACCAAAGAAAGGACATTTGGGTGGGTCGCTTATAGTACTCAAACTGCCAGACAATAGTTAAAATTAGAGAAAGACCCACATGGTCCTCACATTCACAATATAAAAATAATAAAATATTTGTCATATTAAATAATCATGTCAAGTTATTAAATGTCAATATACACAAAACTAAATGAAAAATAAAATATTTAACAAGTAAATATTGATCAAAAAAGCAAAAAATAATATCATACTTAAAAAAGTAAATAATGTCATTGTGTATAAAGAAAAATCATAAAATGTCAAATTGTAAAAGGATTGTAAATAATGTATAAATAATTAAAATGTCAAAGTGTAAAAATAAAAATAAAAAGGTATAATTAATAAAAAGATTTAAAATCAATTCACCTTCAATTCAAATTGGAGCAGTTCAATCCCAAGCTTTTTTGTCCTCTATATAATCTTTAACAGCTTATAAGGCTTTCTGGCAAAGTTTACGTTTTATGAAAGATTTGAATTTATTAATGCTTAAATTTTGAATGTCGCTTGGAAGTTTATTATAAAAGCGAATACATTGGCATCTAAATGATCCACCTATTTTCTCGAGCCTTGTTGTGGGTACAATAAATTTATGTTTATTTCTTGTATTTATATTGTGAATATCACTATATTTCTTAAAAAGCTTAATATTTTTGTGAGCATACAAAAGATTTTCATAAATATATTGAGAAGGAACAGTCATTACATTAATTTCCTTAAACTTTTCTCTAAGAGAGTGTCTCGGACTCAATTTATAAATTGATCTAACCTTTTGCTTTGCAAAACAAAGATGGTCTGAATATCGGCAGCATTCCCCCACAACAGAATGCCGTACGACATTACGCTATGAAAATAACTGAAGTACACTAATCGGGCTGTCTCTACATCGGTACTTTTCATGATTTTTCTTAATTTATCAACATTTTTCGTTAATGTGTGTTTGCGAATAACTTCGTCGTTTATGAACCAATCTTTTTTTATTGTGAAGGAGATATTTTAAGAGTGGTACTATGATATGGAAACCAGGACCTGGTGATGGAATCCCAGAGAACTCGAGGGCAACCCTCAAATTTCATAGGCACGTATTACGTGTTTTTTGTCGAATGTTAGGTTTCTTAGTCGAATGTTAAATGTATAGTAAATATTTCTATAGGATATTAAAACTAAAAATGAAAAAATAAAAAACTTTTTTGCAAAAAAAAACAACCGACTTCAAAAACACCAAAAAGTGAAAAATAAACTTCAGAAGAAAAATCTGCTTCTGAAGTCGGTGTCAAAAAAACGAAATGTAATAAACAAACGTCACCGACTTCAGAAGCAGATTTTACTTCTGAAGTTTATTTTTCACTTTTTGGTGTTTTTGAAGTCGGTTGTTTTTTTTTGCAAAAAAGTTTTTTATTACACAAAATGATCACTAAAACGATGGACTTATGCTAAACTGTGAATTGAATTACGCTAGTTTTTTCAAATGGAATAAATCTGTAACTAAGAAGTAGACTAGGATATTTATTTTTGAAGCAACAAGTAAATCTCGTACGATATTGATATTCTGTTAATTGGTGCTTATATTCTTGGTATTTTCTTCCTCTCGAGTCTGATTACCAGTCTTAGCATGGAGTATCGTATTGCCCAATAATAATTGGGCATTGATCGAAGGCTGTGGAGGTCAGATATGCAGTCGCACCATAGAAGACTGGATTTGACTGGAAGGCGACCCCAACAGAGTTGGGAAATGGCATTTCTTTGGTAACAATGAGATTTGAATACTGTATTATGTTAGAAGACCTCTTTAATGTAGACATGGTACTTACCTCTAAAAGATCACTCATGCAGAAGTTATCATGATGGGATTAGATCTGAATGTTGATGTACTCCGCGTTGCGGCATCATTAAACAGTTTCTTTGTTTTATGTTATTCACTGCGGTTACTATGATACAATCGAATAGGATTTACAGATTTGCATCTTTAGTTACGTGATCTATGTTATTAAATCATGGTTAATGCAAATATTGCTAACTTGTTGTCAGCTCTAGACCTATTATGTCTATTAAATTACTTATACGTTAAGTTAAAAATAAACATTGACGTTATACGTAAATGTTTTATTAATCTGGTTTGATATAATTGTTATACTGATCACTCTTGATTCTAGAACTCACATAATAAAATTAAATGCTCGCCTAGGTGTGTAGCTACGGTGTATATGCAATTTAAATATAAGTAGTTATATATAATAGCATGAGACATAAGTTCGAAGATATTAGTCACAGTTTTGCTTACTTTCTGTTGTTGTATAAGGTTAGGTTAGAAAAGACGTCTTTACTCATTTGAGTGGCTTAATCATTCAACTTTCCAAGTACTGTTTTAAAAATGTTTTAAGAAACAATAAATAGGTAAAATTTTAATATATGTAAGAATATATTTTTATACAAAATTAATTAAATGTGTTTATTTGGTGACAGGCATACCGGCAGAGGGTTTCATCATCAGTGCAAATAGCGCGCATCGCAGCGCTGACGGTGGTGGCTGCGTCCTTCATCCTGGGTGCCTTCATCCTGGCGTCCTCCTGGATAGCGGCACGCGCCTCCTGCCATCAGCTGGAACAGCTCGATGCCATGCTCGATAAGGAGCTGGCACTTGAAGGACGAGCGTACGGAAACGACGCCTTGCTGGCGGTAAGTACCTCCTTTAACATGCTCATTATTTTATCAGCCCGTGGTGTCCCACTGGAATTCGACTCCAATAAATTTGGGGAAAAGCTAGGCTGGTGACGATGGTATCCCATTGCTAGGCAAAGGCCTCTCCCCATTTTTTTTCAGTTCTTGCGGCTGCCCGTAGGCATGATCCAGTCTTTTATAAAGAGGTCTAACTCATCTCGTCATCTTCGCTTGGGCCTTACACGACGTCGAATTCTGTCATGGTTTTTACGTGCAAATACAAACATTATAATAACAGGATGCCTGTAATCCTCCAAGGGTTAGGCAAATATTATGTACCTACTTGTAATTCAACCAAATTTCGCCAAGTATAATGGGAGGCGAGCCTATTGCCATCAACGAGGTCAAGTTTAGACTGTGTGGCTCCTACTTTCTGATCGAAAAACAAAATACCACAATTCTTCATGTTTTTTGTCAAACTAGAGCCGAGCAGACGTGTTTCACAGATTTGGTAAACATTAACCTCTTTTCAGTGCTATATGTTGTCATATCAGCCCTTCTGTCTCTCACTGTTTAATGAGCTCAAAGACGTGAATTTTAAGTCTCAATAACCGATTGTCTCTGAAATCGATCCGATGGTGTAACGAAACTTAAACACCATTGCAATGCAACCACTCGCTTAAAGCGATCTTGCCAGCCCACATAGTTTATCTAGAAGCTACGATCTTAGCCGAAGCAGCTAAACCTCATGTTTAGCATATTGAACTGGTGAGGATAATTTGCAGAACTGCTTTATATCCATGGCAGAGTGCCAGCCCAAGGGCTATCTACTTACACATCGGTTGCTCTTTCCCTCAGAACCTTTGACCTTACAGGTATATTGACACGTAAATCGTACCTAACTACCTACGTGCTACGTCAGAGTTCATACATTTTAAATGTTAAGTGTTACAGTACAAACAGCTTTCAGTGTTTCAATGTATACATACTCTAAAAGCTGTTTACCAATATTTGGGACAATTTCAATAAAGTGAAACCTAAAGAGTTGTTTGTACGTTTAGGTTTAGAGGACATATAATAAAACGCAAGGAGTAATACGCATGTCTTATATAAATTTTGTATTAACATAATGTACATAGTTATGAACATGTATATTATTAAGATCACGTAGAAATGTACATAGTTCGTTTATTTATGAATGTAGAGAAGTTAGAAGTAGAGACGTAAATGGATTATGGAAAACTAAACATTTACAATGTAGGCAATCAGGCAAAGCTTATCGTTACGCAAGTTATGCACGTTAATAACACAAGCTGAAAATTGATGTTTTACACATTCTTCTATTATTTTATTATTATAAAATATTTAAAAAAAAGTTTTCCACAGTAACAGTTTAGTTCTGTCGGTGCGTTAGTTTAGGCTAGCTTGCCTCGCAACCCACTGAATGCATTTATCTCTAAACATAATAGGGGATCGGACTGGGTCAAAATAATATGATTCTGTTTAGTCCGTAAGTTAGATTATCGAAAAATATTGAATACGTGTTTTTTGTTTTATCAAATCAATAAAAAATGACGAAGATAAAACGCGTCAAAGATCTTGGAGTGGGGCTTGAAACGTCACTTGTGTCGTCAAAATGTACTATCATATGATGTCACACGAGTTTTCGAAGCACTGTATCGTCTTAATTTTAAGTTTACGTGAAAAAAGAAAAAATACGTGTCCAATAATTTTTGGAAATCTATCTGACGGACTAATTAGTTTTGTTTTGTCCGATCCCCTATTATCATTGTGACTCTATGATCTTGTTACGACCGATGGAAAAGGTCAATGGGTTAAATACGTTTAGTGCTAAACACATTTAGTGATTGAATATGCAGTTACGCTGAAAATATTTGAGATACCATCTTTTATAATGGCTTTAAACATACTGAAAGGCACTTGTTTTCCCCGTAAATGCGATTAATATTTTTGTTCTAGAGTATTGTAGACTGTACCTGGGAAACTTCTATTTACGGAGATATTAAGGGTCAAAGTTCCTACTATTTCTCAAGTTTTTTTATAAATACTAAACTTTGCTGTAAATATCTCTACGACCCCGTTTTAATGAATCAGCACAATGTGTCGTTTCTCAGCAATTATTTTCGCGTAGACTTACTTAGTTTGATTGATGTACAGTTGTACAGAATGCTTGGTTGACGGCTTCATGAAGAGTCCACACCTTCTTTAAAAGATTTAACGATATCTAAATTGAATGGCCTTTGTTTTTCTCCTGCTTCAGCTTTTCAGTAGCACATGCAATTTCTCTACGGACCTGGAACGACTTGTCCGAAGTAATTTCTAACGCTATTGCAGCGGCAGAGTTCTAGTCAAATATTTAACACTATCCGACTCATCGACACGAGGAAGAAGAAGAAAGAACGTAATCTGTAGCTATTACTTAACATCGCATCGATTCGTACTAATTGAAACAAATAGCCAGAATTAGTGTTGTGACCGTAACGTGATTTATTATCATTAGCATTGAAGTGGCAGGCAGCGAAGATATCGATTGAGTGTGCAGTTCAGTAAATCAAGAGAAGTCACGTCTCTACGACGAGTAATTGCTTACTTGCACGACTCTCATGTACATATCGCTTCTTTACTTCTGTTTTGTTGTTACCTAATCTTGTACTAACATCATCAATTACATAACATCACGCCTGTAATCACCGAAGGGTTAGGCACAGTCGCACAGGTGTACACCTTCATTTCGCCAGCTGTGTTTAAGTCCCATGTAATAGGGGTTGAGCATATTGCCATCAACTGGGTATAAATATAGAGTCGGTGGGTGCTGTTTAGAAAATCCTGATGGAAAAACCCAATAACAGCTTGCCCGACCAGGGAATCGAACCCAGGACCTCATGCTCAGCAGTCGCACTTGCGACTATTAGACCAACCAGGCAGTCAATTAAAATGAGTTTAATTTGTACATAATAAGAAGTTATAGTGAACTCATCTAACTTCGTGATAAAGGCATTTGTGCACTCGTACAGCCCTATGATACCGCTCAAACCAAATATCACCGAATAAGGCGGCTTTACCCTTGTTTGGTATAGCAACGTTTCGTCTAAAATCACTTCGACTAATTTCTGTTAGCATAAAGGCTGTTCGCATAATTATTCATTTGACCGAATAATTAATTGGTAGATTTTTATTTAGCATATTTATTTATTTGATATAATATCATTTGACCGAATTTTCAAATGCACTAATTTTATACTAATGTTTCACTAGACTAATAATGATTTAGTCCAAAGATCGTATCGAATATTCAGTTCATTAATCATTCGTTTCCTTTCTTTCGTTTCCGTCAGCAGTTCGACGTTGTTCGACTATTTCTGTCTGATAAAAAATTAAGCTAACCGATATTATGCAAAATGATTATTTTCTTAAACGTTGTTCGAACAAGTAAAATAGGGTATTTCACCAAAAAAATCTAATTAGTCCGTCTGTTAGATTATCGAAAAATATTGGATACGTGTTTTTTGTTTTATCAATATAATAAAAATTGACGAAAATGAAATGTGTCAAAGATCAAGAGTGGGGGTTTTTGGCGTCACTTAGTGGGTAAAAAAGTACTATCCTTGTGACGTCACACGACTTGACACGACTTTTCGAAGCACTGTATCGTCTTCATATTTTGTTTACGTGAAAAAAGAAAAAATAAGTGTCCATTATTTATTGAAAATCTATCTGACGGACTAATTAGATTTTTTTGGTGAAATACCCTATTATAGGTATCAAAAGTTGTTCGGCAAAACAACGGTGAACCAATTAGGCGAATCACAGAATTAGATGAGTTCACCCTATGAAATAAACAAAACTTAAGTCGTTTTGATGTTACATGAGATCATTGTTATGTAACCAAAATAATTTAATAATGTAATTTGAATCAAGTCGTTGAATGCAAATGATTGTTAATAGCAAGAAAGTTGTCCATTACATTATATTATTATTATTATGTATGGCGGTCTGATAGTTAGTGCGACATGAGTAGTAACACCGCGAGGTACTAGACTAGTGAATATTGAATTAGTCGCCGCAGCGCATTTCCACACATACGTAATTGCAATTTATTTCAACATTTAATGTAGGTACATGTCGGATAGGTATTTAACAGCAATTACACTTCTTGTCAGGCTTCGCTAATAATGAATATTTTATGTTGTTATGTACCTACTTACTTACTTAACTTTAAACCTTGGATTCAACATCATTAAGTTCTGAGTTTGTCAGTTGGCCATACTTGACATTTTTTATCATTTATGTTCACTATAAAAACTGGCGGAGGATAAAATAATGTGAATATTATGAGGTCCATCATCCGTGACTTGTACATAGGTACATGTTTACCCGAGTTATGTAATCTCTGTTGAGTCGTGTTGGTTCCGTGACAGGGCAGCACTTATAGCTGCTGTAATTGCTGTGCGTGGAAACATAAAACAAAGTAAAGATACCAATATTATAGCTCGATAACGACTATTCACACTTTTTTTGTCACAAGATGATGGAAAATCGATCGTGTTTTCTCGAAAATTTTAACGTAACAAAAACAAGAAAAGCGCATACTGAAGTTTAAAGAGTACTTACCTACGACTTACGAGTATATCTTCTATAGATGTACCTATACGTAAGGGCTATTTATACTTTTACTTAGGTACGTAAGTATATAATAATATATTATATAAAAATAATAGATAATCTTTATGGTGTAAGGTCATGTAGTACAGTACACATCTACATATCACCTTGGATCGTGATGCGTAGCAATTCAACTAGGTACGGCAAGTGTTTCATGGAGTCGACAACCGACCCCCGTGTGACCTTCATTAGAACAAAATACGAGCAAAGATTCAAAGAAAAGGTTCACGATTTATGTCGGATGAAGATTCATGCCGTAATCGCTTATCCTTGATCCCTTAATAATATTCTCTGTCTATGTTCAACATGTTCTTACTTCGTCTCTTCTGACTGGGAACTGGGTTTGATTTACCACTCTTGAGTCTATAAATATATCTATCATGCTAGTGTTGGCTAGGCGCTAGAGTCATTAATTGTAGTGCTCTGCAGGGAAGCGAGGTTCGTGTTTAATGGTGGACGATGAAGTGACGCTAGGCTATGATGTGACATGTAGGTACTGATCGATCGCGCGCGTTAACAGGCTACACGTTGTTATAGGTCCACAACTCCACACGTCGGCTCGCGATGAGGAAATATTGTATCGCAATATTTGCCTAAATGTATATATATTCTGGTACTTAGGAACATGTTTGTAAGTTTCCTCCGAGCCCGTGGACGTGGAGCAGTGAAGAGGTACCGAGTTGCGTTGCGACCGGCTCACCTTGAATTTCCACGAGTTGACTTGTGGCTTTAATCTAACGATTTCTGTAACGTCCGATTGCGAAAGTTGATGTATCTACAGTACCGTACCTATCTGCCATATTTATGGAGTCCGTCACAACTGGTAACTTTAAACATTTTGTTGTTCGGCCCGAGGCTAGGTCCTTTAGTCTGTCTTAGTCGTGCCTTTCCCAGAACTTTGTTTGATAAACAAAGTATACATTACATGGACTCTTATTTTCTGAGTTTCACATTGTTTATAGGTAGGTACTCTCAATACGAGAATTTTGACAACACGAAGAGTTGCGATCAATTTTAATGTTCCACGAAACTCGAGAAAATGAGTTTAACAGTCAGTCCTTGTATTTATTTGTTTAACTTCAGCGTGAAGTAGGTAGATAGTTTACCTTTAAGATAGTCATAATAATCCGGTACAAAGTAAATGTAGCAATACCTGTAGGTACCTACTAAGTATAGAATTCAAGCAATCAAAAGATGGTAGTGGGATTAAGTCAAAGGTCAGCGACGCTCCATCTAGACAAGCTAGAGAGAATTTATGTGTAATGCACAAATACCTGACCGGAGTTGGTGGGTGATTATGGATGTGTAGCGAAAGCGGCTGGCGGCGGGGTCGATGAACCCTGGCGCGCATCATTCGTGACACATGGTAATGTCATGTGAACTGAAGTGCGTTTCGAGTATGGCACTCACTCGTTACCTGACGATCAGATGTATCGCATTAAAATTTCATATTGCATTCATATCAACTTGCGATACATCTGTGTCAGCTTCACCTTCAGGAGAACCTATAGTCACTCCAAAATAAATATTTGTTTCGAAATACATAACTGTACTTGTGTGAGTAAAGAGAATGTCGCCATAAACCGCAAACAAACAGGCATTCGAAAATGAAATGAGCAGGATTTCACGTTCTGCTTTGTTCGTACGAGCATGACGTGTTGCCAATATTGGTTAATGTCTATGAATGAGACAAAGACTCACCATTTATTTTGAGTAGCCAGACTAACTGTGCATTTTGGACACCTATTTAGTACCTAACTATGTAAGTATCTATTTATTTGTTGTTCAAGTTATTTAAGTTAGAAACCCACGCCAGAAATTCAATCTGAACATTAGTTTTTAAAACAATATTTTGCATCAGAATAATTATGTAGGTCCATATTTCTATACTTTCATAGTTGCGAAAGTATCACAGCTCGTAAAAAATATTTCTATGATTTCCGTTAGCATGTTTCAGTTTTTTTTAATTACCATTGCATAACAGCTGGGTAACATTACCCGCTAAATACGCTACCGTAACAAAATAACTCTAGTCTGTGTTGTTTAGGCACAGATCGATATTTGCTTGTTTCGCGGGTCTTCGAATACTTCAAATTGTTTCAATGGCTTTCTTTTTCTTTGTTTTCTTCCTGGCCCGTAACACATTCACATTCATAATGTTGTTTGCTACACGAGCACGAGTACGACACACATGTGTCACGGTTACTTTCGGCATCATTGTTATTCGTAAGGTGTTCCCTACATCTTAGGTATCGGTCCCGTAAGTTAAAGCTCCGACATGTATGTACATATTTGTATTGTGTCCACTGTAGTTTAAATTGTTGATAAGTGACATCACTATAAATAATGGCTTCTTCAATCGTCGTGAATCTAAAATTAAAATCGATTTACTTACTTGAACTATCGTGTTGTTAGTCTGTTGTCCCATCATTCCGTCACGTGGAATTACACCAAAGTCTATAAAAATAGATGAAGTAAGAATCACAACAAAACTCACTATTAATATGTGAACTTGACTGGTTTTAACGCTGCTAGAAGAAGTTTCAACATTTTATTTATCGATAAGGTCGTTGATCTTATTACATAAAATCTTCCAATTGGTTACGATTTCAACGTCGTCGATCATAACATAACCAACTTTGTTGATTCACTTTGAAAGTTGTTCGTGTAATACCAAATTTTATGCGGTTTTGACTGTGCTCAATCGTTAAAGCTTATCTAGTCAAAATAAAAGATTGATGCCCGGTTTCTGAGGCACTTTACCTGTGGTTTATCTGTGGTTTATATATTCAAATGTACGCATATGAATAGATAAACCACAGATAAACCACAGATAAAGTGCCTCAGAAACCGGGCATAAGTCGCTTCAAAAGCACCTACAACTTCTAGCCTTTAACATAGTACTGCGTAGCTATTCTATATGACCCTCTCTCACATCACTTAGATTTTATTTTTTAGGTTGTGCTTACTCTTTATTCATCTTTATAAGTACTTTTGGGATTAACAAAATGTTAAAAATACACGCACTGACTGCTGAACAATTTTTCAGAGGATTTAATTCAGGAAACCTTTTACTTGGCTCCAGTCATATTCGATGGCTTTAGGTTAAAGCCACAAAGATTCCGTATGACATATGTGTCAACTGTCGGCCATCCAAACCATGATAACGGTCAGTTCCAAACATACGACCGTATACTGGTGTACTGGTATGTACATATAGTGTAGTGGCCGTGTTGAAGGATGTGAATGGATAATCCAGGTGTCCTTTTGTATGTAGCTATAGTGTCGTTGTTGTGGGAGCTTACAATGATCCTTTAGTCCAGTCAGTTCTACCTCACCTGGAATTACAAGAACGATGGGACGACACTTGTAATTGGAAAGCATGTTATAAGCCATTACCCTTCATACTATACAGAGCCTGTACGTATCCCCATAAGTAAATAAATAGAATAACAAGATGTATAAAGATATTAACACGTCTTTTCGAATGATTATCTATAGGTAGTTGTCAATAGATAGGTACAACAAGTTATTTTGAAATATGAATTCTTATTCTGTATAATTTAATCATGGAAATCTGTTTGGGGTTTTTCCTACCTTGTGTCGTCGTAGTTAAAACGCGATGAATGATGGCAATACAATCTTTAAATGTGTGGAAGCCTGCGCACTTATATAAACAATACCTATGTTTATATCACTAATTATTATATTATTATTGAACCAAAAGCATTATGTGGTGAGCACTCGCATTTATGTTGTATATTTGCTGTATATTTCACGTTTAACTAACTTTAATTGACCGTGTTTTTGGCAATACCGGCGAGTAAGAATGTAAACATTCAAAAGGCGTGAAGTCCTTGAGTCAGTCGCCGTGACCGATTGTATTGAAAATTAACACGTACCTACTTACTCGGCTTGCTTATTACAATGAGAACTTTACAACCACCATTGGCAACACAGGCTTGATTGTTCAGTTTGTTTCTGCTTTTGTTCCTAATTATTTCAGCAATGACTTTGTTAATTTGAAAACGCAGCCATTATTTCGTAAATTATGTATCCGAACACTTGTCAGACGAAATCTTCAGAGCCTCCGGAGAACAGACCCATCCTTGAGCGTGAATTTACGGTAAGCTCTTTGATGGACGTTTCTGGGTACATAGCCCGAATAAATTCTAAAACAAATGTATGTAACAAGACTTGAAAATTTACATAGAAATGTCTTGCTTGATGTTTCAAGAATAATTATTTATTTCGAAATGTTGTTTCGAGACAAATCGGTAAGGAAATTGTCAATGCGTTGAGAACTAATGAATCGTTTGATGTTTCGATGGAGCATAGCCATAGTGTAAGCATTTAGAGTTATCCATGTATTAGCTTATCAGTGACAATTTCCGATCCAACAAAAATAGCCGTACTTATATTTAATTCTCGTGCACGTTGTGTGTGTACGTGGTGAGCGGAAGCCGCCGATTTTCCGCGCACGCGCATCACAATGATCTTCCCCGCATCCGTCCACCCGCGCCCCGCCCACTGCGCTGTCATCGTCTAATTATTGACTCGCCATCGTACTTTAATTAACATTCTTTCTGCTCGGGTGACTCCAGCAAGTGCTCTTGAGACCCGATCATATGTTATTACATGTAATGCTAGCGTTGCTCTCAGGTGTACAATGACGAGAGAATTCTCCCAAGATTTCTCAAGGCTATTCGTTTTCGATTAACAATATTTGTTATTATTGATATCTATTAGCCATTCATAATTTTAATGTTTTATTATGATTAAATAATGTACAATGCAAACTTTAGCGTAGCCAGTAAAAGAAACTGAACAATTAATAAGGCTACAATTTAAATGCTCACCAAAAAAGATTTTTAGACCCTAGATTAAAGTACAGTAAAGTACTAAATAAAATATTTTAACTTTTCCGGGACAGAAGATATTAGTGTTATTTAATATACGAGCGAAGCGAGCGCGCGTCATGGAGATAAATTGAAAGTCGTGAAAATACAATATTGGTGACATCTATTTAGTGATAATATAAAATATTTGGTCTGCAGTTAACTTTAAAGGCGTTTATAAATCTTTATGGTATAGAATAAAAAGGAAAATAGGTTCATTCCTACAATACTTTAGGAAACACAATTTGGTGAGCATTAATCCATTTTGGCCGGCATTTCGAATTTTTTTGGTAGTAAAATAGGTTCTTTTTTGGTAGGCGTTTAAACACAAGCCAATTAATAATAGGTTAAAGATCAGAAACAACAAGCGTATTGTTTTCTCGGAAAACTCGATGCTATTGATTTCGCCCGTCGAGGCTACTCCAAGTACCTTTGATCGCTCCAGAGTAGCCAAGTATCTAGTTACATTAGTGCAACCTGCCAGGAACACGGACGCTGCTTTGTATTCCCTTTGCTTTAAAAAGAATAGAATTTGCTTATTTATTCTTTTAGTTCTTGCCACTTTAAAGTTGGTATTTTTCAAGGAAAAACTTCAGCTTCAGTGTGGTTGGGGAACGTTCACGTAGTAGGTAATACTTAATGAATTTGGGGGGTGCGCGCGTGCCTTGTAAAACGTTACGATGCGTTACAGGGGTTTGAACTACGCATTACGTAGCATTGTTTTTTTTTAAACCCTTCAGGAGAGAGATTCACTTACGCCTTTTTTTATGTTTTTTTTTCTCAAAATTTCACTTGGTGGTTACGTTACGTTTTACTAGGGGGAGAGCGGGTACAGAAAAAAGAAATACGGGGCGTTACAGTGCAGGGGGTCAAAAATTACCGAAAATTGCGTTACCTAATAAGTACCTACTTGAACGCATGCCCTTGTCCAGTTGCTACAATAATAATATTGTAGATTCATTATTGTGATTGTACTGGCTAATTAAACTAGAACGGCCATTCTCGTGTATGATCAAAAACATATCTTTTTAAAGCAAATAATGTTTAACATAACGGTATTTGTTTGTCCAGGATCCTGTATTCATATTATTAATACGATACAGTTTCATTACAACACTAAGGATTATGCCGGCAGCCGACATTGTTTTCCCAGATTGTTTCCAACTATATAAAACCACTAAGTTAACAGTTCTGAATCCCCGAAATACAGCTAAACAAAAACACAACTCAGCCGAGAAAGTTTCTTATGAAATTAACTGGTAATCCGAACGACACGACGGGCTCGTGTACATAAATGTAATATATATCTAGGTAGATTCATATTGGGTAACTAGTTCAATCATTACACACATATACAGATATACAGAGGTGTACCTAATCGTTCACATACATTTCCCCAGTTGTCTAAGCCGGCTAATCGGCCACTAACCTAGACTACGTGACTGCTATTGAAAAATTGCTGGCGGAAAAACCGAATAGCACGTTGTCTGACCTGGGAATCGAACCCAGCATCCCATCCACAGTATTCGCGCTTGCGACCAGTAGACCAACGAGGCAGTTATTCCCACTGACTTCCAGTTCTATAATGTGTTACACACACACTACAAATGTTATTATTCTTAATTGCACAATAAATACAAATTGCAATAATATAGCAAAAAAAAATGCACTTGTTTACTCGTATACTCGTACACAATTAGTACAGGTGTTCACTTTTCAGGCAGACTGCGTCTTGGTGACTTCAGTCGATGTCTAAAGTATTGTATTTCTTTTAACTTGGTTTGCAGTCACTTGCAACCTTGCAGTTAAATCACCTCCACTATAGCGGGGAGTCGTTGCTGTATGCTGGAATGTTATTTGGCGATTATAATAATGACGGCGATTGATTGACGAACATGTATGATTATGTCTGTCTACAACTGACCTCTGTGGGAACTCATTATAAACTACCTAAGTATCCATCATTATTTTGGCATTAATTTACTTCACCACGAGTAAGTTACATTCGTTGATAAATATACAAATATCCAGAAGTTTATCATATTTTCTTGATTATTAACTTTTCATGTAAAAACTCGCGTGTCCTTTGTACCAATAAGAAATTGAAATAAAAGTGTGAATTTCAGGCCATCACGTAGGCAGTATTTCATACTACGAGATCACGAATGTTTTTTTTAAATTCTTTATAATATTTTTGTATCAGGGATTAAAAACAATTTGATTTTGCTTCATATTAGTCATTTTGTTTGTATTGTGTCATTCACATGTATACGATCTCAATTTGTATTCACGGAGCAAGCGTTGCTAGCTGCTCTTATGTATTTATAAATAAAATTGCGTACAGAATTCCAATAGGTCTACTTGGGTATCGTTTGTGAATACGATTTACGTACGCACAGCTAACGACAATAGGTACACAATATTAATAATTGTGACCTAAGCCCAGTGTTTTCTCCTACCACGCTTAAGATTCTTTGTTCATAGACGATTGCTTACTTTCCGAGTTCGCGAGAGGCGCAATTTCCTCGTTATCACGCAACGTTTGGTGCGGCAAGCAACAATAAATATTAAATGTTTAAAACGTTTCGTAAATCCAGTAAAAGTGTTGTGGGCGTAGTGCACAATGCGACAATAGTTGTCGACGTAATCGTCGTTTTCTATCAGTTGCGGTCGCAAACACTTCGCGCTCCGCTGCGCCCTGATACTTGACAGCGCACAAACATCATTTGCACACCAAGATACGAACATATCTCCGTGAAATCTGACAAGTTTCTACGACATGTCTACATCTCATCACTTGTCATAAGCGCAGTACTAACAGAGCAACACACGTATCTTTAAGGATGACTAAACTCCGCGATCCACCTGTGCAAGCTGTGTGCAGTTGACTGTTAATCGCCGTATTTTCCATGGATTTCAAAAAGATTGCGTGGGAGTCGCCCTCGTGGCATGCATAATATTTTAGAATTTAATAGTCCTCTCAACAAAGACGAACAATTGCGTACAATGAAACTGTTGTGGAGTCTTGATCGATCTGTCGAGATTAATTTAGCGACTGTCTGAGCTGGTATCGAGAATAAAATTTTCTCTTTTTCAGGTTCACTTAAATCGTGGTTAGTTGATTCAAATGTCACTTATATACACAGTACATTTTACTTTAAACCTTTTTGTTTTTTGGCAATAGGCCAAGAATACTCTTGCACCTATATTATTTTACCAGCTTCTACCTGCGACTCCGCGCGTCCTCAAATTCTCCCATGGATGGCTTTCAGCAATAGTTTTGCTTCCCAGTAGTAAAAAGTGTTTTGTAATCGGATCAATACTCAAGGAAACGTTAACGATATTTTCTGCCAAACATAATAACTAATAACAGTCAATTTAACCTTCTAATAACATTAGTTTTTTAGATGAAACCAACGTACGGTAGGCAATTTCGATAAGCTTTAGTGACCTTTGTAAGTAAATAAAGAGTCACTGACCAATGACCATTCAATAAGTAATACTTAGTAATCAATTGTTTTGAAAAGCGTATCGAAACTTGTAAAGGGTCCTTCAATTCATTCGTTTCGTTTAACAATCGGCGCCCGTCGGCCTGTCCGTTAGGCCTGCAGCCTTGCACTTTGTTATACGAGTGTTTTTTAAGCACATTGCATGACTGTCGAGTGACCGGCCAACTGTAGTCATTATCCAATGAGAATAAAGCAATTGACATGAACAATGATGAGACGCGATACCGTGTGGGTAAATACATATTACATAGGTACGCGAACATAGCCTACGTACTCAGGTTACGTAAGAGGTTGGCTGCATGCTAAAGGCATCCGCCATTTTGCGATGAGCACTTTGATGGTTTTTGCGCGAAAAGTGAGCGGCGAGGTTGGCAATGCTTCAACTTTAATTTGTTGAAGAAATTACGATTTTGCAAAGATTTCCTAAATAACTTGTAAACGACTTGTACAAAAAGTGGTTACGTGGAAAATAACATTGACACAGTCGCGGCTTCGTAAACGTTTCTAGAACTTGTAGCGCAGCCGTAAGTGCCGGTTGCCAGTTACCACAATAGGAGTTAAGCGTGACCTTCTTATTTGATTCGATTAACTGATTCCGACCTTTTAGCTTGGGTTACACTATGTGCACTGCGAGCGACTTACTTGTGATTTTAAGGCAAAATTCTATCCATGCAGTCTGTTAGGGCTAATTGCGAGAAAATTAATGCACATAGAGCTAAATAAGTACCCACAATTAAAGTATGATTATGAAAACATTTAGATGGTACAAAAGTTTACCAAATGTCTGCTAAATCCTCTGTTCTGGAAGTGGCTTACTCGGTTCTGGATTAGACCACAGATAAACAAAGTGTTATTGTTGCAAAACTGTGGAATCGAAAAGATGGTCGCAAATATGTCCACTTGCTCAACGTTGTTTTACCATTGAGGAAATGTTGGTTCATATCTGCTTAGCTTTTCGGGAACTTTATGATATTGCAATCATATTATTATTATTAACATGACATCAGTTTACTTCAGTGCTACATGTTTTTCAGCAAGAAATATTTTACATACTGTCTTATACTTAGGTTAATAATTGTGAAATAATAAATAATCGCCTAAAAATATGATCATTTTGTCTATTATAGGACGAGCCTCTCCCCATAAACGGTGCGCACGCGCTGCACGGTGTACCTCCGCCGTCTGCGTCGCCTGAGTTGTCGGCGTCGGCGCAGCCCAGCCAACACCCGCCCGTCCCCGCCAACCAGCTCAAAGACGACGCACTCAACCACGCCGAGTCCAAGATCGACGAAGACAAATTGCAGGTGAATATTTTTTCCCACACTGTTGCCGCTTGAATACTAAGGAGTTGGAGTGTATTGTTGTTGCAAGATATGTGCCTACATTTTATAAGGATAAAGTGGTCTAGAAAGCGTTCGATGAAACCAGCTTCGGATATTGTATTCAAATTGATGTAGAATTGGTAGATACCAAGAAGGTAATGTTTAAAATACAAACAAGGTTGAACACACACATAATGCAAACAAAAGTGATGTTGTTACCGCGATGATGAGTCAGCACGTCTCATCAATATCTTTTAATTTTTATTTGACTTTCTCTTTGTTCCAAGAAATATTAAATATTCCTCTTTTGTTCTAAGATTTCTAGAACATACGACATTCAGTTTATGATCTTACCGGTAATAGTAAAAGTGCTGTCAACAACTGATTGGTTAAGGCCCAGCGAGTGGTTTCTCTCGGTAGTTTCACGCGTGAAAGGCCTAAGAAAATTAAAATCGTATTAGACGCAGGTCATCTACCTGCACTAAGTTAGTTATTAACAAAAGATATTTAGAAATTCGAATGGATGTAATTGCATTATTTACATAAGTAATTGATGCGATTAGAGCTTTGTTATGCTAGGTTTAAGAAATGACGTAAAAGTTACGAGATCGTTACTGTTCTCAGTGAGGAAGATTGGTTTTGTAGAAATGTGCATTTGTCAGTGGGTGCAAGTGGTGACGTCAGTCAGCTTTCACTCAGCTGGTGAGTGCGGGGGGAGGAGACCTGGCGGTGAGGCAGTGGAGCGGGAGAGGTTGGGGGGGGAGCGCGACTGTTGCACCACGACCACGTGAAAGCGACCACTTTGTATTATTTGTATTGCCCAGATATTGTCGAGGAACTCAAAATGACATGACCTGCCCGGTGTTTATTTATTTCAGTAACAGCTTTCGAATGTCTTAATTTACTTGACGTCTATTTCCTAGCTGTTTATCCTCCTATCTACATATTTGCATAGTTTATGCATGGATAATAATCTCGCAACTTTTGCGACTTGCTTGACGTGTCATTTTTTACAATATCAATAATCAGTATATTCTACATATTATTATTAACTCCTCAGCACGGGCTTACGTCACACTTACGTTTAGAGTTTAGATATTGGCGTTTATCGTTTTACTGTTATCCAAAAGGTTCATGAAACTGTTTAGTAATACAGTGCATGTGAATGAATGGCGCAGTCGGCATTCGTGTCCGTGGCGCGTAAGGAGGGACACAATACGTTGAGCCGATATTCTTTCGATACAATAATAAGATTTGCATAGACAGACTGATTCAACGATGAGCTATCTATCCGAATGTTCGTAATATTTACAAACGGAGGGCGGTGAAACAATGGCTCGCGGCGCATTGTCTCGCGCAGGATGTCCGAACCATTGTACCAGGCAAACAGCACAGAACGAGATACATTATGTTCTTGTTTCACACGTAACTTTTTCATTAAGTGTGAAATGCAATTTACCGCAGCATTTTTATGACGTTATAAAAAACACATTCACTCTTTATCTGCACTGCAGGAATTATCTATAAGTAATCAATCTAATAAATGTCGCCACTTTCGCTTCCCTTCTAGTTCAAACGTTGCGAAAGCGAAAGCTACCTTTCTAGGGCTGGTTAGGTCAAATGTGTGAGAGGTCAAGTCAGCTCCCGGAGCTTCTCATGTACTTATTGCTAATAACGTCTTTACTGTGCACCTATAGGATAGGCACTACCGCACTAGGAAATGAATGAATGTGGGTGAGTTTCTTATTCTAATGTGACTTAAAGGTTTGAATGGTAAATAGTCTCACGAAATGTGACTGTTCATTTCACATAACGCGTATGAACGTACGTTATGATACCAAATATACTGGTATATAAATGTAAATCAAAGCTGTAGATTGCAACAGTATTCCCAAATATTTTTTCATGATGATGTTTCTCGACGTTTCCAGAAAATCGACGACGAGAGGAATGACTCGCCGAACTCAGCGAGCGATGACAGCTCGGAGTCTGACAGTTCGGCCGAGGAGGAAGATGAGCTGGACGCCGTGAGGCCCATGCTCAAGCTGCCCGTACAGTTTGACCTCGACGAGCTAGCCGGCGCTTTCCTGGCTAACAACAATCAGAAGTGAGTTGACAAAACACCAATTTTTCTATTTGTTCAAGGCATATTAGACGTCAATTAACTACTAATGGTATGCATTGAAAGAAACGATTAATAGTTTAACATTTTATAGCTTTCGATGCAGGAGATTAGATCCTGAATTACCTTTACCACAGGTTGTGTTGTACCTACATAAACTAATCTATACTAATAATTTGTTTGTTTGTTTGTTTGTTTGTTTGAACGCGGTAAACTCAGAAACTGCTGGTTGGAATTGAAAAATTCTTTTTGTGTTGGATAGTCCATTTATCGAGGAAGGCTATAGGCTATATAACATCACGCTACGGCTAATAGGAGCGGAGCATAAATGAAAAATGTTACAAAAACGGGAAAAGTATTTCCTTTTTGAGAGCTTCCGCTGCGTGCGCTGCGAAAACGGTTTAAGTTACGCTAATATCATGTATGAAGGAATTGTTCCTCTTTAAAAGTTCTAAAAAAAAGTCCGCGACAGCATATATCTATCTTTTAAGATTGACTCACTGTAACCTTTTTTTACAGTTAAACTGTTAGGTTAAAAATAATTATTTTTTGCGAAGCTTATTTAACTCATATGGTATTAATCTATATCTAAATAAATGTGTTTGTGTAGGTACGGGGGATTCTGGCTGGCCTCCGGGAAATTCAAATTCAAAATATTTACTGCATCGTAATGTTTACAAGTAGAGAGTGTTATAGTATATTTAACAGTAAGAGATACCTATAGTAATTCACACTTTAATATAATCTAAGCTAATCTAAACCATCTGAACTATTATAATAAAGAGGAAAGATAAGATTTTTGTTTGTTATGATTTAGCTTAATTTATGTCGGATAGTCGATATCGAGAAAGGTTATAAGCTATATTTATGTGACGCAGACGAAGTTGCGTGGGTCAGCTAGTGCTCAATATGAAGCACACGGCTAGGATATCTTTAGGCTAAATATTTGTTGATTTAAAAACTCTACAAGTGAATGTTGTCAAGAGCGCCTGTCTAGTTGAAACTGCAATATTAGGTACAATCAATACAGATAATAGTATTTGAAACATCGGACAGAGTAATTAACTTCTCAGACATCCGAGTCACCTTTGACAACACACTAAGTAAGCTGGGCTGACATTGTTCTCCCCATGGAGCGGGCAAACAACTAAAACGGCACTTACATGCTTAATCTGGGGACTACCGGTACACGGAGAGGATTAAGATGAAAGACGCTGTTTGATGCGTTTGTTGTTTACTTATTCAAAATTATGTTCTACTCTGACGACAAATAGTGTCAGAATGGTCAATCAATGATCTCATAATTGTTGATGATCTCATATTTGTTGATTTTGACAACACCAAACTTGTCACAATCAAAAATTATGAGATCAATGATTGACCATTCTGACACTATTGAATAGCAGACTCGGGGCCCTGCTATGTAAGTAGGAACAAGGTCAAGTTCCTCTGAGATACTTATCAAACGTTTGTTCAAGTTAGTTGGTATAGCCTTGTTAAAAATCGTGCAATAACCACTAAAAAAACAATCACGGGTCAGTTGTGTTGTTGTAATAAACCGCGGTCACCATAAACGTATTTAAATATTTGTTTTGTGGCTTGTGTTTTGCAAAGGTGTGTTGAAAAGTACTTCCAGAACAAAATACAGTATGTAGTACAAATGCCATGATTATAACTATCAATTTTAGTTTAGAAATCTGAGTATACCGGGATTTGAAATAAGGATTTAAGTAGACAAAATCAGATCCATATAAACAAAAAAAACATGGAATTGTACCAAACAACAGTTCGTTACCTAATTAACAAAATTTGAATGCGAATGGACAACTGGAACTCATTTCAATGAGAATATCTATCGACCAAAGTACCGTAATAACGGGCACTTCCCAAATGTTATAGCACTAGAGAGTAGCCATTAAAAACGGTATTAGGAACAAAAAGAGGACATATATTATGTATCTAGTGATGTTTCTATTGACTAATATTTGGTGTTAGCAACTATTGGTGTATTTAAAACAGACGGAGTTTTTCCTCGAGCGAGTTCCTCAGTTCTTCCTGTGTTCTCATATTGTAACGTTTGAGTAGTTGTGCAACATCGTGCCGGCGCTAGGCGGAAGGAGCCTGAGAAACTTGTGTAATCACCTTAATACGAGCTCATTGATAATCTGTAGCAATATGTGTGATGTGACCTAACGGCTGAGATCGACGATGCACTCCGGTGAATATTGCAACGAAGCGTTCATTTAAACAGATAGCCAATCATACTGATGTTACATGAATCGTAATACGTTCGCTTATTGCATTTTTTTGTTTATCTCGTCTAAGCTGGCTTAGCCAGTTCTAGTAATAGATGATGTAATAAAATTAGGTCATGTTATAAAAAATACAGTCAACGCTAAACAAAACAATGTAAATTGTTAAGAAATCAATGGTGGCACGTAATAACAACGTTAAAGCTTGAAGTGAAGCTAATTGCACATTTTCATCACATTTCACCGCAATGTTAACATTCTATAACTTTCTATGAGCCGGTACATCAATTCTATAATTGTTGCTCTACATTCACAAATCGATTGCGCAGTATAATGAGCACCCAGAGATTTTTAATAGTCAGAACCTACATAAAAAGTACTGCTAATCAGAGTTTTGATTATCGTTGTTTGTTCTAGAATTGCGGGTTGTAGGTTAAATATGACTCGTTTTAGATTCCATGTTTTAGAGGAAAATCTTGCGTTTTTAAAACTTTAGTTTAAATTAGAAACAGATGTATGAACGTGGACGAGGTGTATGGAATAGGTATGTGAATTAGAAACTAGTTATTAAATGCCTGTGTTTGTTTCTAGGGGTCGTATGAACTGTGTGGTTGAGAGACGTCGCGATGACCCGATGGAGAGACGATTCCCCTTCAACATTCTCGGAGCCTTCGCCCCACGCAGCGCACAAGCTGAGCGCATCGCCATCATCTGCCACGGAGGAGACGAGCCTAGGTAAACAACTCATCACAATACTGTAACATCCACTACTGGACATTGTTTCTGCCTATGCGTGATCAAACAGGAAGTTGGTAGCCTAGTAGGTGTAGACTGAGTCGTGATCTCAGTATGTTGTTAAATTATAAAACGCTGCCCATATTTTTTGGGCATCAGTAATTAAGTTTTTAACTTCTACGGTAGGAGAAAGTTTAACCTCTCTAGCCGCACACACGGCACTGAAATGAATCTGCAAAATCATCGGGAATGTGGAAAGTTCTCTCCAAAAGCTTTGTCCAGTGTTCGTATGCAGTTAGGTAACCGATCGCCTTGTGTTTACTCCGTATTGTTTTTATTTTCGTTGCCGTTCAAGACAGGTTTGTCATTTGTAGCTGACCTGATAAAGGCATATCAAAACTATTATGTAATGTCGCGCCGTGACTCACAATGTGAGTAAATAAGAAACTGTAGCCGAGGGCGATCTGAGGCTTATTTCATAAGTACTGAAGGCTTTTATATTTTACTTCAAAAATCCAAGAATCTACAGGAAATATAACATTATTGTGTGAGGTTTAACGTGTCTCCGTAACGTATAAAACATATATAACTAACAATACGGATTAAATTCTTTTGTTGAGTGTTTTGCGTGGTTCGCATTGAAATGCGGCGGAGTAGACCGATTATTCCTGTTTCTTAGAACCTCAGAAGGCTTGGCGTTCCATTCTTCGTGCTTTATTGTAGGCATCGTGTTGTTTATATTTGTGTGAATAGCCTTCTATAAGTTTTAGATTTATACGACAACCACTTACCTATATGGGAGGCGAAGGTCAGGTGTAGGTTTAAGTCAGGCGCCGCCGTATTCATTGCAAACAATATGTTCAGCAAAGAGTCATAAAAACCAAGACCAACCTACTTGTAGCATTTTAAATACTTACATGTCTTTAATTACGTAACGTCGTGTCACTAATTAAGTAATCATCATTCAAACGTAGTCATTAGGGTCTTTAATTGCCTAACACACGTATGTCTTCAAAACTGATGACAAAGTGAAAGTCTAATAGTTCGCAATAGAATGAGTCCCTGCGAGCATAGTTGTAAAACTTTATCAGGCAGTAATACACTTGGGAATTAACGACTTACTTGCGCAAGTACTTTCATAGTATTGCCAATCGAGACTTCTTGACAAACTTTAACTACTTATATATAGGAAAACTCGCTAGGATCTCATATGATATTAATAATACATTGATGCCAGATTCATTTACTGAAACTTATTTTTTTGGTAACTTATTTTAGTTTATTTATTTCTTCAATATACTCCAAACAAATCGGTAGCCTTTATCATAATAAACGGAAATGTGTTTTAATGGAGGCAGTTTGTTTTGCTCCAACCTTGGAACAACTCTTTGTTGTTGACGATAAAGTGACTCTGCTCTAAAGATTCATTCAATTCATATAACAAGCAAACTTGAAAAAAATAGATTCAGATAACAAGCAAACTTGAAAAAAACTTTGACAACTGACTACTGAGTGAGAACCTTCTATGCAGAAACATATTCAAACTAAAAATAACACATTGCCAATAAGCCTTTGAAGGGATGCCAAAGATTTGATTTTAATATAATCAAAGAAATACACGTAACATCACGCCTGTTGTCTCCGAAGAGTTAGGCAGAGGTCTACCCTTTCGAGCGTTTCAGCAGTCGGGCACAAATTCGGACTTCGTGGCTTATTTTGCCAGACCTGGGAATTGAACCCAAGCCCTTATGCTCAGCAGTCGCTCTTGCGACCAATAAATAGTTGTACTTGACCAACGAGGCAATCTAAGAATAATCTATGAGAATATACGTAATTAACTAAATACATGCTAAGTAGGGTAGGTAGATCTTACTCAATTAGCTGAGGTTCCTTTTAATTCTCTGCAACATTAACATAGCATGTTTTAGGATGTAACCGTTTTGTCTTATACCATTTCTGACTTAATTTCCAACACGTGAAAACAGTAGTTAAGTTTATCAAGCTTATTCAAGCTTGATTTTCATGTGTGTGTTAATATACACACAAAGCCTTATATAACTGTAGATTCTCTAAATATTATACATTTCACGATTCCTGTTTGAAAGTGATAATAATTTGAGCCGAAGACACGTTTTGAATTATAATTTTCGGGAAGTTCAAAGTAGGATTGGATATCTTATTACTCGAAGACAAAAGGAGTCATTAGTAAACGTAAGTGAAGTCTTATATCTTGGCTACGCCTACGGCAACCAATTAGCTAAGTTATAGTACCTTAGTAGCAGGTAGCAGGCCGTTAGAGTTAATAGAGTTTCGATTGTGGGTTTTGGATAATTGTAATAAAAGTCATTTGTTATTGTTGCCCATTACCTACTTAAAGTAATAAGGTAGTTGACAAAAAAAAAAAACAAATTAGTCCGTCAGATAGATTTACAACAAATTTTGGATACATATTTTTTCTGTTTTCACGTAGGTAACAAACCATGAACACGTACAGTACTTAGAAGACTCGTGTGACGTCTTATTGTAAGACATTAGTATGAAATTTTTTACCGGCGAGTGACGTCACAAGCCCTCACTCAAATCTTTAACGCGTTTTGTCTTCGTCAATTATCATTGATTTGATAATCGAACAGACGGACTAATTAGAATCATAGTGATGCATATGAAAGGTCTTGTTGGTAAAATGTCCGTACATGAAAGACTCTGCTGGGGAAACGGAAATAAATTAATCATCCTGTCGACGGCGAGTCCAATGGCCGAATCGGTCTTAGGAGAACGGTTGCGGATTCTATTTTTTATAGTCAGGAAATATTCCTATTATCACTAACTTCGATTAAGGAAAACATCGTGAGGAAACCAGCATACATAAGACATCTTTCTCGACGACATGTCAATCCAAGTCAGAGACTAGGGACGTAAGACAGACATAAGATCTCTGACATCAGGCTAGGCACGTAACGACGAAATTGACGACACGGTTGGCGCAGTGGCTCAAGCAATGGACTGCTGCGCTGCGTGTCGCGGGTTCGATCCCCGCACGGAACAAATATTTGTATGATCCACAGATAGTTGTTTCGGGTCTGGGTATTTGTGTTTGTGAGTTTAAATGTTTGTGAACGCACCCACGATACAGGAGAAATTCCTAGTGTTACGTTTAAAAAAAAAAAAAAAAACACACGAAAAATATTGGAGCACTAATAGTACCCAATGTTTACCTAGATTTTATAATTGCGAACTGTCGATACAAAGCACCACAGACTACTAATGTTAGTAAAGAAGTGGTTTCCTAATTGTAAACTACTTTAATTTATTTTGACCTAACTTTTCCACTGTTACATTTTACTGTCATTATCTTCCTGCCCTTGTCCATAAGAACTTGGGGTCGGCGCAACACACGTGCTTTTCTTCCATTGTCTGCTGTCAGCCGTCACGTTATTATTTACTTCTTTTTCTTTCATATTTTTCCTCACACATCCATCGTTTGCTTGGTCTTCCTTTGTCTTCTGTTATTAATGTTTATCCAGGAGTATCCTAGTCTTTCTTTCTTGTTCATTCAACAGTTCTGTTATAATATTTGTGGCTTTTATCTTGACTTTTGTCGTTGTGGAGGTAGGCTTCTCCTGTTGCGTCACGGCTGCCTAACCCCATCGTCGTTCCAACTGGATTTTATTTGTGTATAACAATTTTAAAGCGTCATCCACTTAAGTGGAGTATAAAAGGAACGAGCTCGTGGTTTACTATGCGCTTTTACTGCCAGGCCGTTTAAGTGCTGCTAAATTAATTTCCTGCTAATTCAAACAATAGGCGGGGTTTTAATAGGTCACACAGCCCAGTTTTTAAATTAATATAATGCTGATATAGTTAAATAAGACACACTTGCAATAGGACTTATCTTAAATTTTTTCGGAGTCTTCGTTTAGAAGCCGAGGTAAAGTTGTTGGGAGATAGAAGTATTTTTTAATGTCCGAAAATATTGATGAAAGATTTTTATTTCAGACCCATGAACTTCCCGGAGCCACAATCGCAGGTGTTCGCGTTCCCGCTGACCGGCCCCGTGCGCCTGCCACTGCGCCCGCAGCCCGACCGTGCGCCCGCGCCACCTTCCGCTGGCCTCGGACCCCAGGGACCCCGCATGCCCCCTGGCTTCGCACCCCTAGCTCACCGCCAGGCACCGTTCCCCCTACCCGTAAGTACCTTTCTATATTCGAAATGAGCCTCTGAATATCTGCTCTTGTTAGACCATTCTTTGTCTCACTAACGATGTACTTAATATTCACCGTGGAATTCTACCGGTTCATACAGAATAATATCGCAGAGAAAATCTTGTAATAGACTTAATATAGCCCCGGAAGCTGCGGTCACCTTGTGATGAACGAGTGAGGCATCTTAATGTGTACATCACAACTTTGTAATTGACCATAATAGCTTGCCTCGTCTTCCGGAGTCGTAAATAATAAATCATTATATAACTAAATAAATAATGGACGAGGAACAAGTCTGCACGGCGACATGAAACGATTATATCTATGTACTAGGAATTTAAGAAGTACCTAACTAAGTCGTAGGGTTTTGTCAAAGAGAGAAAGGGATGACTTGTGACCCCCGCATGTAATCGTACGTTTGATGTGGTAGAGAGGCACGTAGAATGAATTGGTATTTGGGTCAAGTGAGACCGTTATTGCTAGGGATTATCCTACGATCGTGTCGTTTATCGACCAAGGGCTCTAACAGTTTCAGCTGGCGCGACGGCGCGCGGCTCGGTCTTAACACTTTTTTCGTTTAAAAAATCTCTCCACAAAGGGCGTTTAGAAAAAAACAGGCTTTGAACTTTACTTTATAACTCTAAAGAAGTTAAGGTTAAAGTTCAAACTTGGAAATTTTTGTTATTTGAAATGCCAAAACATTTTATAAGACGAAATGGAGTACAAAGGACTGTTAGTAAAATTGAATTCAATGTTAGGTTATACGTGCATTCATTTTATCACGAATAAAAAATCTTCAGGTATTGATTTGACTATCACTCACGAAATGAATGTTGTGAATATTCGAAAAAGGATTGTGAATCCATCAAACAGATGACACACTCCTTGTAAGGCTAAAACCGAAACTTTTTCAGTACATAGGAGAGTAGACATTCATTAAAGTAATGGTTTGCTTGTAACCACATGTACTGTCGACCCCTGTGATACATGACAACGCGAAATTAAGCCCATTGTGTTTCCTAAGAGTCGGTACGTGAATTCTTTTTGAGACGTCGGACATAAATGATTTCTGTTGTTATTGCTGATTCGTTTACTCGAGTGTATTTCTGCGGTTAGTTGCCAGTGTTGCCACCCAACACATTCCTACGTTCTTACTATATTAACGTAACATCTGTATTTTTATTTATTGTTGTTGGTTGTTTATATCTCTTTATCATGAAATCAGTCAAACGCTATGAAGAATCTAGGCAGTTCGTAACGAATAAGGCGGAAAAGTACTATTATGAAGGATTCGGTATCACTATTAAAGTAATGTATTCGGGTCACAAAGCGCTTGAAGTGCTAAACAATAAAAGTGATGTGTTTCCACACAATGTGCTACGACGACGGCTAGAGACCATTTATTACGTCTGTTATGTGTTATGGGCGCTATAATAATTTCATGACATCAAGACATGACATGATCGCCTCACTGTTGAGTGTATTAAATGTAATTAGTGCCAAATATGACTTAATAACGCTGATAAATTTTTAACTTCCAAGTAATTTTGTTTACGTAAGTATGTACAATTTAATGAATTGAAGTTTCCTCTAATTGTAAAGAGATAAGTTTTTATGGTTTATGAATATAGTGTCATAAGCCATAATGCCATAGAGCCATATATGGGAAGTACCAGTATTTACCTACAGGCTAAATTTAGCGATGCATTTTATACCGAGTTAAATTAATTTCTTGTAAAATCCAAATGATAGTCCGCCAAAAATATTCGACTGACCCCTAAAAACTTCTTTAGCCACTCGACCCAAACTTATGGGATATCTAAAAGATTTTTACCGCGACTCCGATGTTTGTCCCATAGGGAAAGTAGTTAAGTTTCATGGTCACATTTACATTTGACCACACTTTTCTGTCATGGACTATAAAACTGATTGTTTACGCAGATCGAACGTGCGACCCATATGTATTTGCCGGTAACTTAGAGTGTGTTACGTGACTTAGAAAAGTGTAACACCGAATAACACGTTACAGACTGCAGGCCCAGGGCCTGCAGTCTCTACATTAATAACGACGCTACGAATGTCGTTAAGCCGAGAAATCGTAAACTTTCTGTTATAGATTTTCAGCTTTATTTCAACAGCATAAGGTTGAAAATCTATTAAAGAAAGTTTACGATTTTACGACTTAGCGACATTCGTAGCGTCGTTATTAGTGTAGAGACTGCAGGGCCTGCAGTCTCTACACTAATAACAGCGCTACGAATGTCGCTGAGCGGTATCGATGTCAAATTTCGTTAATAGATTTTCGGCTTTATTTCAACGGCATAAGGTTGAAAATCTATTAAAGAAAGTTTACGAATTTTCGATTTTACGACATTCGTAGCGCTGTTTTTAGTGTAGAGACTGCAGGCCCAGGCCCTGGGCCTGGTATGTAATCCAATTAAATGGCGCCCTTACACAATCTGGAAATATCAGGAATTCGAGTGCAGGAAAACACGTAGATACGTACTGAAACTATGATTGAATAAAAATACTTAAACCACCAACAGAACCACACTCAAGGCATTACTTAGAATAAGTTTCAAAGATATCATTAGCCGCCTGTAGCCCGTTTCATATAGGTACAGAGGAACCAATTGCATCGCCGTTTGCCGCAGTGGTTTGGTGTTGCGGTTGTCTTCCGAAAGAGCACTTTTATCATAGCCGAAGGGTAACCAAAGAGACCCTATTACCACGGTAATATTATCATACAGTATTTCGACTTCATACAAACGGACGAAGCGCGAGCTATGCCTACGCGCCTCGATTACGGTATGCGCCTGGTATGCAGACAGTCGCGACTGTGCCGCAGTGACGAACGGACGGTGTGTTGTTTTTTAACAATAAATGCGCGATGTTTTTTCTAAAAATAAGACAAGTACATAATATTTAATATGATCAGTAAGATGTATTGTGTTGTTTTTGGTTTTATGAATTCGTTAATAACGTATCCAGAGATAACTTTTTTTTAATTACCTGGAAACTTTGAAAGATAAGACTATAAAATAATTTCACTTACTAGTAGGTAGGCATATAATGTGTGTATTTTTAATGGATAAGTATTTCTTTATATGTCCCGAAAAAAACATGGTTTTTTAATTAAAACTATCAATCAAAAAACAACACGCATGTTTATTGAACACTTTCTATTAAATTCACAAAGTATTTTATTTGTTTTAAAAAGTATATTTACGATCACAAAACTAAATGGAAACACAAAGTAGGCAAATGTAAGTAAAATACTGGAGGCGGGCACCCCTTTCGCATGTTTACGTACCGCGCGGCTGTAGGCATTTATTTCAAGGACACGGCCGAGTCACACTACTGTACGATATTTATACTGTGCTATTACTAAGCCTGCACTGTCTGTCCGTTCATCCGTCCGTTTGTCTGTCAGCGGGCTGCATCTCATGACGACAGACAGGTACTACTTAGGTACAACTTGACTTGACTTGGTAGGACTTAACTTGAATATAAAATTAAAAGGCGCTCTTTTACGATACGATAGTACGGAACCTTACATGCGCGAGTCCGACTTGGCCGGGTTTTTAAATCTTTTCCATGTTATTAAGATATTCTACATAGCTAAAATCTCAAGCTCGAATGTAAATGTTTTCACAGTAAGAATGTCTACACATCTGAAATCTCACCACGAGTATCTAAACGTAAGAAAAGTAGATATGAAATTCTTAGACAGCGAGCGTGGTACTCGTACAGCACTGCATTCCTTCTTCACACACAGTGCAGTACCTATATATAATATATTGTACGATCATCCCACAAACTACCAGGAGAACAGAAGTAGGAAGGAGGTATTGGAATCTTTAAATCAAATCTATATTATTTCTTTCTAAAACCATGCACTTTTTTTGTTGGAGGTAGGAAACCAGGACAGTAAAGTCCCACAAACTACCAGGAGAACAGAAGTAGGAAGGAGGTATAGGAATCTTTAAATCAAATCTATATTATTTCTTTTTAAAACCATGCACTTTTTTTGTTGGAGATAGGAAACCAGGACAGTAAAGTCCCAGAAACTAAGAATCAAAAAAAAAAGTCAGAATGGTGAATTATTAAGTGTCACCATTGCATATAAGACACACATAAGTGTCATATATTTTTGTAATCTCTTTTTAAAACCCTTCATTTTGATACCCTACTCGATGGTAAGGAATTTTTTTTTTTAACTCTTTGGTATATGACCCCCAAAATCCTAAATTTTTCTTTGTTTTTTAATTTTAATGTAGCCAGTGACATTCGCGCCATCAAGACGAAACGTCTAATAAAAGACAAAACGTGTAATTTATTCAAATCCCTTCATCCGTTTAGGAGTTATGAGGGAACAAAGAGACAGACATACATACATACATACACGTCAAACCTACTTCTGTTACCTTCTTCTACCCCCTCCTTCCTACTTCTGTTCTCCTGGTAGTTTGGGGGACTTTACTACCTATTCTTTTTTTTAAAATCTAATAGAACCTGTACAAATATTTTGTTGCTGACTGTCCTAATATAAAAATGTGTCAGGGTATCCGATTCTTTTGCGGGGGATCAGACCGGAATAGAAAATAATTTATAATAAAACGGATCCCCTAGGGTATCAGTTTTAGGGGATCAGACCGGAATAACTCAAATATACACTAGGTCTAGAACAGATGTACAAAGGTCCTAGTCATAAACTTACTTCGTATATTATTATAGGATATGTCATATCAAGCCGTTGGTAACAATACAATTTTCCGTCTGCTGTGCCGAGTAACGGTCGACTCCACCCTGGTTTAGGCTATTTAGGTAGGTAGCTGTAATGTTACAAAAAAAAATATTGTTTCGAAAGAATCGACATTAGATTTCTTGCCTTTGTGCCATCTTTGATTACAAAAACATTGATTGTTTTTTTTTTTTTTAAACCCACATAATCGTGTTTATATCGGAAATGTAACATCCCAGATTTTTTTTTGCGACAAAAAAGGTCATTCTGGCAAAGGTATTTTGATTGGGCTCGTATTCTATCTAAGAAGATTATTCTGTTAGGATAAACCACTTTCAGCGTTTTCTTCCGTAATAAATAAGAACGTACACGTGTAACTTCTTGACATTCAAGTGGTTATGAGGAACATAGATATATATGTCAGCTTGTTACACTCCTATAAACATGTATAAAAGCTTTTTTGCTGACAACAAGAGCCATAGAATAACAGGGATAAAATATGCCTTTTTTTTTTCCACCCGCTCTTGGGCAGAGCGAAGGGGAGTGTCAGACTTCTACTGACTAAAAACCGAACCCATGTTCCTTCTTTGCCCTTGTGCCGAGGCCACGTCATCTCGTACTAAAATCCGCCCCACGGGCGTCGGCCCTTGCGGGCCCTCCTTGCTGACATCTCTTTGAGGCGCACGTGGAACACGAACGCGCCGCCCGCCGACACGGTCTGTTGCCGTCATGACGACGGCCGGACGGCGAGCTAGCCCATTACTCACCGTCCACAGGGGATACAATATGCCTAGAAAATTGATCAGCGATCGTGGTATGTGTAAGAATAAAATATTTTACAATATGATACCTATTGGTGCTAATCCTGTCTACTACGTACATTTGTATAACTAGGCTTGTATTTAAAATCCTACCAGAAATGCACCTATTTTACTACCAATACATTCGAAATATTTGCTGGAATGAATAAATGTTCACCAAATTGAAACATTATTGGTGAGCAATTATCCATTTTAAGAATATAAATACAAAACGTATAGCTATTATGATGAGTGTATATTTATTTTGAAATTTATAACGTTGTTCTTAAGAAACCTCGATTTAATTTATATGAAGTTAATAATTTTTACTTGGTATTTAGTCTTACTGTCGAATTTAATGATTACTTAAGCCATCACTTAGTAAAGATTTAGACACTTTATTGAAGGTTTTGTATGTCAAATTTTTACTAAGTGACGGCTCTCTGAGTACCGCAGTTAGAGTCTAAAAATTATTTTGTCGAGCATTTAAATTGTATCCCAGGTAAATACTTGCCTGCCTATTGGAAAGGTATGTGAACATTTCGTAAGAACATAAGCAGCTGATACAGTCTGCTCTCGGCTCGTTAGATTACCATCGAAGTTTAGTACATGCTTGCTACACTTAATACTTATGGATTCTTTAGAAGGTTTTCCCAGTTTTCCGTCTGCTTGGTAGTTAATCAGGTGCGTCTCAACTCAGCTCAAGACTTTGCTCGCTGAGATCCATTTTAAATCAGCTTTATTCGATGCCAATTATGTTGGGGGATTTGTTTGAGCTCAGTTTTTGATGAAATTGGAAGGAATTTAGACGGTTTTAATATTATTAGATGGTATTTTTACACCATTTTGTTTTCGCTTACCTTGCTCACGAGATAAGCTCCAGGGGGCCAATTCTCAATTTTCGACATTTATCTCGAGTTCGAGTTCGTAAGTCTATCTCTATGTCTATCAAAAATATCTCTATCTCTACCAAAAAATTTCGAATTGAGCAGAATTCCGTATTCTCAGTCAAAATAGAAATAAATGTCACGAAAATGTCGATTCGAGTGAAGCTAATGTTACCATTATGAAGAGTCGCGCGTTCCGTTTTAGGTAGCTATGAGTGAATGAATGATTTTGTTTTAAAACGCTGACTAAACCTAACTATTTAAGTATAAAAGAAAGAAAGAAAAAGTATTTATTGGTTTCACAAACAAACAAGTAAACATAATTATGAGAAACATTTAAAATTAGGACATCATTTATATATTTTTGAATAAGTCCCGTGCAAAGCCAAAGTAAAACGAAACGTTTAGTGTAAAAATAATCAGTTTGACAGCTGACTGTCTGTCAGTGACTAATAAAATTATGAAGCAAACAATTATTTACCTTCGTTTTCAGGTCTATTTTAGTGGTATCCTGAATTACAGGAGCCAATAGATCTAAGTATTAGAACTGTAAGATGTGTTTTCTATATATAATTAAACACTTCTCATATTTAAAGATATTATTTTATTAATCTTCACAATGATCAGGTAAATCTTACTTCTAGGTTACGAGCCCGACCCCCAGCTGGTGTTGCCAACTCTACAGTGTTGCCACATAATAAAGCTCCACTCACATCCCTTCTCTTTTCTTACAACTAATTAATTATTACAATATTCATGCAAATAATTTGGTTTCTTAACAATTCGACCACTTCTAGTTTTCCTATTTTCTACACCACTATTGTCAAAATTAAATGTAACAGACTTTTTGGTTTTACTATTTACCATGTCATTATTAGCTCCAAGATCAGTCTGTTCTTCAGAACAATCTACAAAGTTATCCACATCACAATTAACATATTCGAAATTTAGATTATCATCATTATTTTCCACAATGTCATGTATATTATCATTGCTACAATTATTATAGTCTATATCTCTAAAAGCTAAATTGTCAACACAGTCATCATCATTTACGTTAACATTAGTTACATTATCATTACATCTTTCATTCAAAGTATTATTTTGTATTATACATTCTAGATCCTCATCATCATAATCATAGGTATTTTTTACATTAAATTTTCTATATTTTGAACCTTTAAATATATTATATCTGTTTCTCAGAACTTTCTGCCCATTTTCCAATAATACTACATATGATCTATCTTTATCCCCTTCTTTTACAATTTTACCTGGGATTAACTTATTCCTATTTCTATCTCTAATATAAACATTTTGTCCAATATAGAATGTCATTCCTTTACCCTTGAATTTCTTATCATGATACATTTTATAACTTACATTTTTCTTTTGTACATAGTTTTTTATGTTCTTATACTTTGTTTCATAACCATGTCTATTCACAGGTAACAGAGAAGCTACTTGTCTACCAATCATCATCTCATTTGGCGACTTTAACTCATTATCAATAGGCATATTCCTGTATTCTAACATAGCCAAATCTATATTCTTATTTTCTAATAAACATTTTTTTAACATCTTTTTAACAGTTTGAATATGACGCTCAACCATCCCATTAGACCTAGCATAATAAGGTGTTGATGTCTTATGTTTAAATCCAAATTGCTGACAGAAATCTACAAATACAGAACTTCTGTATTGAGCTCCGTCATCTGTATATAATAATTCAGGTATTCCCCATCTAGAGAATGATATTTGTAAAGCTTTTATATGCTCCTCAGCTGATTGATTTTTTAATTCACTTAACTCTATGTATTTAGTAAGATAATCTACAATTAGTAAATAGATTTTATTATTAAAGAAAAACATATCCGCTCCTATTGTACTCCATGGTTTCTCAGGGACTTCTCTTAATTTTAATGGTTCATAACTATGGCTTTTTTGATACTGTAAACAGATGTCACAATTTTTAATCATATCTTCTATTTCTTTATACATATGCGGCCAATATAACAATCCTTTTATTCTATTTTTACACTTTTCAAAACCCATATGATTGTAATGAATTTGCTTTAACATGTCAGACCGTAATGATTTTGGTACTAACAAAGCTGAATCTTTAAATATTAAACCATTAGCTACATATAAGCTTTCTTTAATAGAATGATAAAACTTTAATTGAAATGGTATATCTGAATATTTAGGCCAATCATTTTGAATATAATTAATAAGCAATATCAAGTTTCCATCTTTAGCCGTTTCTTCCTGAAATATTTTTAATTTTTGTTCACTAATGTTTAAATTTTCTATTATCATACAGACATGCATTTCTATCTTTTCATCAATATCCTGATTACATATGTTATCTTGTACAAATGCTCTAGACAATGCATCAGCCACCAAGAGTTCCTTACCAGGTTTATATTTAATATCCAAGTCATAACCTTGTATGCGCATTCTTAATTTTTGCAATCTTAACGGAGTTTCATTCATTGATTTTTTGAATATCTGTTCAAGTGGTTTATGATCAGTTTCTACTGTAATTTGTTTGCCATATATGTATTGATAGAACTTTTCACATGCATACACAATTGCTAATAATTCCTTCTCGATCTGTGCCCATGATTTCTGCGAATCAGTTAGTGCTTTTGATGCATAAGCTACTGGTTTATTATGTTGTAATAAAACTGCTCCTAACCCAGTACTACTACTGTCAACGGACAATGTAATAGGGCTGTTCATCTCAAAAAATATTAAAACCGGTTCTGTAGTTAAGATTTGTTTCAATTTATTGAAATCTTCCTTTTGTTTTTCACCCCAAACAAATACAGAATCTTTTTTCACTAAATCTCTTAATGAATTTGTAATATCTGATAAGTTAGGTATAAATTTAGATACATAAGTTATGATTCCTAAAAATGTTTGTAACTCTTTTTTACTTGTGGGCTCTTTCATATTAACAATAGCTTTAATTTATTCTGTATCAGGTCTAATACCTGTGCTACTCAATGTATGGCCTACATATTTGACCTCAGTTACCCCAAACTGACACTTATCTTTGTTGAATTTTACTCCTGCTCGTTTAGCCCTGTTCAAAACTTGTTTTAATCTCTTATCATGGGATTCTTTGGATTCTCCCCATATTAACAATTCGTCAACATATTGTTCAACCCCTTCAATGTCACAAAATATGTCATGAAAACACTTACTAAAAACTTCCGGTGCTGAGTTTAAACCAAAAGGTAATCTTTTATAACAATACCTACCAAATTCACCAGCATTAAATGTTGTATATAATTGACTTTTTTCTGATAACTTTATCATGTAAAATCCTTTAGAGGCGTCTAGCACCGAAAAATACTTAGCATTAGGCATTCTAGCGACTAATTCCTCAAAAGTACTCATTTTATACCTTTCTCTGATTATACATTTGTTCAAATTCTGTGGATCTAAACAAAGTCTGATAGAACCATCATTCTTTTTTGCTACAACCATAGAATTAACCCATTCAGTAGGCTCATTTACTTTTCTAATGACACCTAACCTCACTAATTTATCCAATTCACTTTTAATTTGGTTTTGTAATTTAAATGGTATTTTTCTGGGTCTTTCTACAATAGGTTCACAATTTTCCTTCAATTTAATATCATATTCATATTTTAACTCACCTAATCCAGTGAATAATTCACTATATTCTGATACAATGTCACTTTTATTTACCAAACTCACCGTATTAATAATATCAAGCTTTACTGCAGTTGAATAACTTATAATACTGGGTGTGTCAAAATTCACTACAAAGAGTTTACATATACAGTCACTGTTGTTGTATCTTAATTTTGCTTCACAAGTTCCAAGGATTTTTATGTCAGATCCGTCAAAATTTGTCAATCTTATATTTCTACATGAGTTTAATTGCAATTTTAATTGATTCATTGTATTTCTATTTATGATATCCACTTGAGAACCTGTATCAATTTTAAATTTTATATATTTATTATTTACTTGGATATTTAAATACCACTCCTTGTTTACGGAGTTTACTGCATAAACTGTATCTATTCTCAACTGTTCTACATTTTCACTGTTGATTATTGAACATTTATAAGTACAACACGAAGCAAAATGATTAAATTTATTACATTTTACACATTTTTTACCATAAGCTGGGCATTTAGCATAACCATGAAACTTATTGCATTTTCCACATGGTCTTGATGTACTGGCATCTTTTTTGAAGTGCTCACCTGACCTTTCTTGATAATTTGATTGTCTTCCACTGGATGTTCCTCTCGCACCATACCTTGCTTGACCTGGAGTTCTACTACGACCCCTGGCTTTTGGCTCTCGGTTACTTGCTGATGAACGCCTGCATGTTCCTTTGTTTACTGCACCTACTTCATTTGACAGTTCATTATTACAGTTCATTGTTTTTATTTGACTTTGAGCCACTTGTGCAGCTTTACATATACTCATGCACTTGTCCAGTGTCAAATCCGGTATTCTTAGTAATTTTTCTCTAATGTTACCATCATTGATTCCAAGAACTATTTGATCTTTTATCAGACTATCCTTCAGGTTTCCAAAATTACAATCCAAACTGAGAGATTTTAATGCTGTTTGATATTCTTCATATTGTTCGTCTGTCTTCTGTTTTCTTGAAAAGAACAGGTATCTGTTATAGGTTTCATTTGTGGGTGGACTACAGTGTTTCTCCAGACGTATGAGTACCTCATTGTATGATATGCTCGCCTTGTCCTCGAAGCTATTATAAATTATCAGACCCTCTTCGCCGATGCAGTGTAATAGTAGAGCTTTTTTCTGTTCCTCCTTTAGACGAGTATCTGCTCCACTGGCGAGAAAATATAGATCAAACCTTTGTTTCCAATTCTCGAAACTTCTTTTTTTTGATTTTGATCCGACAAAAGATAATGGCGGCGGCGGTTGTAGTTGCTCCATCTCTCACTTTCTATTTTGTTAGATTTTTACAGTTGCCCTCAGTCCTCAGCGCCATGTAAGATGTGTTTTCATATATATTTAAACACTTCTTTAATTAAAGATATTATTTTATTAATCTTCACAATGATCAGGTAAATCTTACTTCTAGGTTACGAGCCCGACCCCCAGCTGGTGTTGCCAACTCTACAGTGTTGCCACATAATAAAGCTCCACTCACAAGAACCCTTATTAAATATTTATTTAGTCTGAAGTTTTTAATGACTTCTGTTTCGCTCAAGTCGTAAATATCGACGGCGGGATAGCTGTTGTCGCCGTGTATTGGCCAGTTGCTCGCCACTTTCCAACAACTCCGAGATAAAAATGCTAATAAACTCGTCCATCTTTCAGTGGTTTCAAGTCCAATCGTAGGTACACAAATAACAGAGTTTCAAGAAAACACAATGCACAAATCAAAGAGTATAAATCGAATTTCCAGTATGAGATGCCAAGCCGTATTTTATTTAAAAACTAAAGAAAAGAAAACACAGTGTACAATCCCAAAACTCAACAAATTCACTCAGAAATGACGTATCTTTATAATCGACATGACATCTCTACTGCTCAGAAGCACTCGACATGAACTCTAACGTTAGCATTCGACAAATGTCGAATTCGACATCCCCAGAATAGCAACTTTTAAAATTTCTCGAAAAAATGACGTCATTAGAAATTTTTCTCGAGTTTGAAACCATCTCTAAAACCGAGAATTGGCCCCCAGATCTTAATTGTCAAGGAAACTTTTATTTTATTTTTTTATGAAATGAGCACGAATAATATTACATTTGAGTGTCTAGATCCAAAAAAGAAACTATAAAAAGACAATAATAATCCGTTCTAAATAAATAACATGGCTTAAATTACCCGTCTAAAAACTAAAATAATGAGGAAATTGACTTCGTGCGTCAAAGGTTTATTTCTGGAGTTGATTTACCCTTAGGTTTTCCCGATCGGAGGCGGCAACTATTATCATTGTTAGACCAGACAGAAGTTCTATTTTTGAACCTACGCACCTTCGCAGTTCCACACAATGAGTTCTTCCATGGTTTGACGTCAGAAGTCCATAACAATACTCGTATATTAATTGACTGATAACGAATTAATAATAATTAATACCTTATTGCTATGTGCTGAAGACAGGCTGAAACTAAGAAGTGTGGAAGGGCAGTTGGGGTTAGGGACCTGACTCTTGTAATTTTGAATTTTTGACGTTCACAAACTGCTGATATTAAACCTAATTTATTTGAGTTAGACTTTGATTTTAGGAACAGTCATATTATACATTTATTTCTTCAGGAGACAGTTGGCTTTTATGTATTGAGAAGTAGAAGTTAAAAGAAATAAATATGTGGTAAACCTAATATTACTACTTTCAAAATTATTATCTATTAGGTATGTCATTTATGGCTAGTATTTAATGTTCAACTAGGCGTGTGCGCTGAACAGTAATCGTAACAAAAATCTGTGAATTGTGGTCGAGGACATATGAATTACGATCACTTACTAAATACTTGCCAGTTACTGCCATATGCCTACTTCTAACATATCTACGCCTACATGTGCTTTAAGTACCGACCAATGTTAACAGCAACGATAATATAATATAATACGTACTTAACTCCCACTCTATATTTTCTCTTGTTATGTTCAGTAGAATAGGTTAGGTAGGTACCTACTTTAATTTCCTTTGCTGTTATAAATACCAACGTTTCCCGTGAAACACCGATTGTGTAGAAAAGCTATGCAAAGAGAAAGTTTCCTTAAGATCCGACCACGCGTCTTCTTTCCCAGGAAAGTAAAAGAGGCTTTTTGTAACAGTACCCACACCACCCATCACCGGGGTGTTTCTATGACTACATTTCGAGAACCGGACATGTTTTTCCTGTAAAACCTTTTAAAGGTCGTCTATTTGTATCCGAATTCGGTACAGATATACAAAGGGTATTTATAAAATATTTTATCCAGAAATTATGCTATTTTTATGTTAGTGGATACTCAGAGGAAAATGCTTCTATTTTCTACAAACATGTCATGATATTTTCCTTTAAGGGTTTTCGCATTTATAAAAGAAAACTGTAATGTAACAAAGTGTAAAACCGTGTAGTATAAAGGGTAGTGTTTTAGTAAAAAAGGGTGTTGTCGCGTACGTCCGCGTCGGATCCCGAGCCCCGACCCGCAGCCCACACTCGCAGTGGCAGATAGTAGCAAACTAGCGACAAAGTAGCGCATCAACAATATCAGCTTATCTGATAGCACTCTACACAATCGTACAGGACTTTATGACTCCGACAATGTCATCTATGTACACAAGTATATACTAGTACCTATTTATTCTTTGTTTTATAACATGGGCAATAAGTCCAGGGTTTGATTCCCAGGCAGGGCAAATTATTATTATTGGGTTTTTATATCACAATTTTTTCAGTATCAACTGTGGAGGTTGAATTTGCCCGGTGGATGGTAATAGGTTCGCTCTCTATTACACGGGACAGCTCTACCTGCCCTGTGAGGATTACAGGCATGATATTCTGTATGAGTGCACTTATATTATTATATATTCTCTATTTTTATAACATGTCAATAATTAAAGCCACCGTATCATTTCGTCACAGGCTTCTGGTTCCTTCAATATATCCACAAATCACAATTATGATGAAATTTCACACGAGCAAGAAGCTTTTAGTGTACCCAAAGGAACGGATGAGGAAAGTGCAAAACAAGTTTGTTTTTCGAAGTTTCCCCTTAAATGGAGCCCATGCGGTTTTTCGTGGTGTTCTCTGACTCGGGCAAGGTTCTATAGAAATAACAATGTACCTAACCTCAGTGATGCAATTCTAGTAACCTATGTATCTCATACAGAATAGTATAATTATAACTCAATATTTACAAAAGGGGGACTAATTTAAGTGAAATAAACTAACTAAAACTAGATAAATAAACAGCAGGGCGCTTATGCGTCTTTTAGAATAGAATAGTTATTTATTTCAAGTTTTAAATTCTGCCTAGGGTTGTTTGGAACTCTCCAAAAATAATTTAACCTTATAAATGAAGGTATTGTACAAGTAAGTCTCTACAGTGTAACTATTATCGTAACTACATAGGTATTACAAATTCATTATTATTATCTTCCTACCCTTGTCCCATGCTATTTGGGGTCGGCGGAACACGTTTTTTTTCGTTAATTCTCCCCTGACAGACGTTTCGTTATCATTTACTCCTTGCTCATTCATAATATTATTCTTCACACAATCCATCCATCTTTTCTTTGGCCTCATACACATATTACAAATTGACATCAACATTTCCACATGTTCGTTCCCTGATCCATGTGTTAACACTTTCATCAAAAGCTAAGCAACAGAGCATAATCCCGCTGGCTTAGTTCCGACTCTTACAAATGAATTATAACGTGGTCACATTCTACTGTCCAAGGAGTGACAAAAAGAACAAGTATTATTAAAAAGCTTGCTACTTGTCGCTGCAATGCAACAAAAACTAGCTTGACCGGTGTCGCTCCTAAGATAAAAGTGTACAAAGTAGGTATACCTATCTATTGTGCCAGCATCTTTACGAAGATTCCTTAATTGGCACCCCTACGTTGAAGTTTATTAGCACTCATTAGATGATAATTATAATATGCTCTTTGTATAAGTTACGGTAGACTTAACTAGAAGTTTGTTCGTAGAAAGTTGTAAACAACTTTCATTTATAAACTCCATGTTAAATGCTCAATTAATTCATAAATGTTAAAATATATATGTTTTAAGAGGCAGTGTGAAAATACATAATAAAATTGGTACTATGCAGCTCACTTAAGTAGCTAACTTGCAGTGCTATCAAGCTGATGTGAGAAAAAATGACAATTTCTTGTGCCCTTGAAGATGGCTTTGCGGCGCTACTCGTGGGCGATACGATCATGCGACTAAGCTTTCTTCCATTGTGCTCTCTAAACCTAACACATTATTTTGGCACGTGGTCACATGATCACATCGCAAGCAACGTCAACGTATTAGTGGTTAAAGCGCTTTCTATCCTGCTCAATTCCTTTCAAATAGAAAATTATATTCCAAGTAACAATCAATCATATTCACACCATTAAGTTGATGGAGAAAACTTTTGGAGGAAAATACCTGTCACCTAGGCATATGCGATGAAATGTAAGTATTTTAAAAGCTCCAGGGCCGCGGTCCTTCAACCGAATTTTTTGCAAAAATCAGGGTCGGTCGGTCAACGGCCCCGAGTCCCCGACACTGGTTGCAGTGTGCACATGTGCTTATGCAATCACCGACAACGTTCCGGTTTTCGGGCTCACTTTACTTGTTCTACCCTTTCATTTATCATTATCGAGCGCAGCAGCTAAAAAACAAGCGACTGCTAACCATAAAACACGGCGGAATTGCCTCACATTGCGTGTGACTGTTTACGAAACTGCGGAAATTGACTTATTATCTAGGGAGCATTACAATAAAATTATACCAGTGACAAAGCGGGAGAAGCCAGATACATTTTCCGTGAAAAGCGAGAATTCTTTTGAATATGAAATATATTATGGACTCTTCATGTGACACAGTGGCAACTGGCGTGTTTTTGGCCAAAAAACCAGTATTGCCAACTGCCATCCAACGTTGGCAGTGCTGCTAGCCTTTTGTTAGCTTGCATAGCTTTCTACTCTGTAATACTGTGTGTTTCAGTTTCGATAAAACTCTATTGATTATATATTATGTTCAAACATATAGTAGAAGTAAGAGATCAGGAAACAAATATAACAAAAACATTAATTATAACAACGAAACCCTGGAATAGAATTCCGCCGCTGGTTATATCCACGTATTCATACGTAGAGCCCCGTAGAGGTAGTAGAAAAATGGGCACGTTGGCACTCAAACGATTTTCTTTATTCCCGGTTGTTGTTTTTATGTAATCGTTTTTCCTGTTTACTCTCCCGCAGTGTTTTCTCAGAATAAAACTGAAAAAGAAGTAAATTGGTAACACTCATTGTTGTTGTAAAAATCAGCTCTTCTAAAAACTTCAGTTTGCTATAATAACAAAAATACTAAGATGGCATTGGCATCTCTCAGAACGATTATAATTTGAATAGATAACTAGTTTAAATAGTAAAAGACTAAAACCAATAAGTTGTAACTAATATAAAATAGTTTTATTTCTTCACCTGTGAAGTGAAATAAGTGCTAAAATGTGAAATATTCAACGGATCAAATATCAGAAAAAAAACAAATTGGAGCTAGTTGAATTTCTTTTATAACGGATGTTTTCACAAAGCTTCAACAACTTCAGTACATAATTACAAAGTGATCAACTTAACTTCCCCTTTGACGCTTTGTTTTTGATTCACACAACTCAAACTAAGCGAACTGAAGCTTCTAACGCGTCGACTGAAACTTTGAATGAGGTACAATACACGCAGAACTGTAGAATTTAACTTGATATGAAGTTTGAGTGATGTGACACTTTATCTTACTTTGCAAGGGACAAGGGTGAAGATATGAATGGAATGATTCAAGTCACGCGAGTTCAAATGTGTGTTGTGCGGGTTGTGCCCCGTGCCCCATCCCTGGCGGACATCTCGCGGTGACAGGCGCTTCGACGCCTCGCGGGGAAGGCGGGGGGGGGGGGGGCGAGGTGCTGCCAGGTGTGGGGTGGGACCGAGGCATTTGGAGTTTAGCCACGGACGGAAGGTGCGCGAATGTAAACAAATGTAAACGTTCCCGATCACAACAAACACACGGGTGTGGAGACGCTCCCCCCCGCTCCCCACCCCCCCGCGCTCCGCTGCTCAGCACACGATCGCGGGACAGATGTTGTAATTAAGTTTTGATCATTGATTGAAGGTGAAGGCCTCATTCTAATCCTCCGAGATTATGTTTTTATTCCTCGCATAGTTTTTGCTTAGTTATTGATTTATCAACTCGTCTGTAGTAAATGTTTTCCGTCGTTGGTTAGATTAATCAGATAAGAAACATGAATCACTACTGTTATAAATATACGTAGAGTTATATGATATAAACAACATAAAACCTGCTTACATGGCGTTGTGCTATTATGCTAACGAGGGCGTTACATAAAACGATTTGGATGCTAAGCCATTGATTAGTTCCAGGTAGGATAAAATATTTCTTTCATGTTGTAGGTACCTATTTTAGGCTTGGTTTATAGGAGATCATAACATCTGTAAGTACGATTTGTATAAGTACAGCTTAACATATTTAACTTAGAGCTTTGGCTTATTGATAACGATCCAGCGTCCTATGCATCGCAATCGAAATGAAAATCTTCACAAATGTGCATCTTCTGTGCATTTTTTTTTTTGTAACTGGAGGCTGTAGGTCTATAAGATGCCACATATTATTATCTATGAAGACCCACGTTATAGCCACGTTGTCTCACGACGACACATTTACTGACATGACATTTACAATAAGACACAGAAGGGGCTGTCTTGAACTGACGCCCGGACAAGACACCTAATGAAATAAAAGAAAAATAAATTCTCCGTGATGTTGAAACGTATCAAGTGTAGTTCGGACAGTTTGTCACGCTATCTAACGATTGAGTTTCACCTCGTGGCCGGGACTTATTGCTCACTAATAGTGGTAATAGTTTGTACCTACACATGTCAAATCAAGTCAAGTGTGACAGCAGTAGTGGGGGTGGTTTAGTGGTAACAGTCCCAACTGGGATTGGGATCCTCTGATCCGACTGGGAGCGTATGTTGCCCGTTTCGATCCCAGGCAGGCACGTTTAGGAACTTCATGAAATTTATTGTATCATCACTGTTTCGGAAACATCGGAAACATTGTAGGTTGATTATGCAGGTCAAGTTCTCTTTAACTTGTTATGCGTATATTCCTCACTTCCTGCTCAAAGTAATTTCTGTGGCAATTACTATATCTACTGCATCCCACGTTGTTATCACTCATAGACGATTACATCCACTTTGATTAATGCTGTGAATAATATTATTATTTTATATCTACATTAAGTATTTCAAATTAATAGGTTAGGCCTTGGATAGGTCAGCTTGGTATACATTTATGAATGCAATATGTTTCTGTGCTAATTATGTATTCATTTATTCTCATATTGTAGTTGTTGTTCTTTATTTGTGGCGTTCGATTTCACAATTCGTATAACGTTCGTGTTTAGTCGTAATTCGTATTCTTCTGAGTTTTGGATGATCAGTTAATTTTATGCTGTTGTTTTTACTAAGCTATTATGCTTGCGTGGATATCGCAGGCATAACAGATTGGCGCAGTGGAGCAGCACTATAACAAGATCACGTAGGGTGCGGGCGCGCGGGCCTTGCCACTGCGATATTTCGACCAGATATGAATTCCTTTATTGCTCTTTGTGTCGCGCTACCTAGCACAAACAACAAAGTTGCACAATAATTCTATGATGGAACTGAACCTTTGATGTGTTCAAAGTTAATTGTGTCCCATGCTAGCGGACACTATGCCTGCCCTACAGTTGAGGCATTGTAAACTTGAAAAATCTTGTGAGAAAGATTGTGCTTGATGCGAGTTAGGATTCTACGAGTGGTCGAGCTAAAATTAAATTAAAATCATACTCTAGCATATTTCTATGTAAATGTCTCTAACTTTTTATTGAATATCAGTTAATATCCCAAAAAGCGATCAATCATTCATCACTGAAACTTTTCCTTATCATCAAAAGATACAACACGACTTCGGTACAAACTTTTACGAAGACGTTTTGAATTTTATCTCTAAAACGAAGTAAACAAATTCGTTTTGAGATAGCGCAGGGGAGCTGTTGGCTACTCTCACTCTAAATGAGCTCAGATGGATGATAGCTGATCAAATTAATGAGGTCAACTCGCAATGAAAATAATGAGCTACCAATTTAGTTAGACAGACAAGGAAGCATAGAATTCATAATTTTATTTAAACAGATGATTGAATAGGCACAACGGCCCGGTCTTGTCCTGAATAGTCATTGTACAAATAATACATGTATGTAAAAGGAGTGCAAGTACCGCTGAGTTGCTTGTTTCGCTGGTGAATAGCGGGACTGAATCGTGAGACTACCACCTAAGACAATAATTAGGTGTCAGTCGGCCAAATCGTTCATCTTGCACAGAGTTAACTGTACATGACGTTTTTACACGTCTGACAGCTCAACTATTGTCGAACAGTAATAAGCGCTCACCTTTGTCTGTTTGAAAGGCATGAAATGTCGAGAGAAACCTTTCTAAAGAAAAGTATTTAAGTATAGTATAACAGTATTGTTTAGAATACTTTCGAAGATGTTCAAACGATTGCAATTGTTATGTTTCTGCGTGTAATATAAGCTTGAAGTATATTTTACGTACTATTAACTACACAATGCACAGGTTCAAACTATTGCACCAATCTATCTAATATAGGTATGACCAAAAGCATTTCGACTAATTATTAATATCTAATAATTCGTGCAAAATAAATTCTCTTTGGCGATTGAACTTTAACATTTATGGCTCGATTTTCAGGCTGATCCAAACTAATTTGAATATTCCGCTTTCTATAAATATTCGCTCGGTCTGCTTTAGTAAGTACCTGAGGCTTAGACTTGTAATAATATCTAGCTACTAGATGAATTGCGACCGCAGTCCGCAACTCCTTTGCCAGTCAAATGGTACTATATCTATAGCTAGATCTATTCATAAAAGATCAAAGGGATGAGAAAGTCAATTTGCTAGATACGTTTTAGATGTTTACGGTAGAAATATAGATAAATACAGAATGGTAAACATTATTTTTACCCGACTACGGCTAAGCCAAAGGGAAGGGTAATGATTTTGGCAGTCTATGTATGTATGTCTGTATGTTCCACCGTAGCGCCTAAACTACTGAACGGATTTTAATAAATTAGGTGTCAATAGATTCGTAAGAATAGCCGGGGTGTCATAGGCTATATAAATTTTATAAATTCTTTTTATGACGGAATTTAAATGTCAAAAACTTTCCTCAAAAAATATTAAATTGAGATAATCATAACAAGTTTGGTATCAAATGAAAGGTCTTGGCGAGCACATTACAAATATAATTATATTATAGTTTAAGTACACACAAAAATAAAATTCAAATAAAAAAATTAAGTTCAAAAATCTAAAACCTAACAAAATCGCGGTCTTAAAAGTAGAAAACAAGAAAATAATTCTTGTCTGATATTCTTCGTAGTCGCATGCCACCTTGCTAATGGCAATTAGCAGCTGACTTCTGTATCAATGAGAACACCATGAAGGAGCATCAGGTATCAGTGGCATGCGACTACGAAGAATATCAGACAAGAGTTATTTTCTTGTTTTCTACTTTTAAGACCGCGATTTTGTTAGTAGTCGGGTTTTAGATTTTTGATCTTAATTTTTTTATTCGTAAATAAACTGCAAATGCGACGTTCCTATATTTGTTTTGCTCTCTCCTTTATGGCAATTTGCTTTACACTTGTATTTTAACAGTAAAATGTAACTTTTACCGATCTCACCCACATCTATATTCATCAGCTAATGCAGCAACTTTCTTATGAGGTCGTATAATGCTTGCATGGAGGCTGTTGTTTATCCAATGCATCAAAAGCTTACGGTAGCATTTTATAAAGAAAAACAATAACTAAATATTTACCATTATACTTCTAAAAGACGACATCATCGTCGTTATGTTAAAATATCAGCTCTTAAACAAATAAAGTGTAGGGAACTAATGTAAACATGATTTTATCTGATACTTACTTACGTTGAAATCTGTCATCGTAAAATATGAAGATGTTTTTATTATAGGCGCGTTTGAGTGAAAGCATCTGACAGTAATTGTGTAGGAGTTAAGGCGGAGGGTAGCTGCCCCGGTTGTAGGCAGGGGGGTCGTTGTGGGAGTACATTGAGTGCCACAGACTGCACGGCGACCGCTCGGCACAACCCTGACACCTTGACAATTAGTTGCCGGTTGCCACAACACCCAATAATGACATTCTCAACATTCTGATAGTTGCTTCCTAGTTGCTTTGTTCGGTACGTTCCACTGATTCGACTCGTGAAACTCTTGTGAATACCAAATAAAGTTTTCATGAATACTGCGTATATACCGAGCCCGGTTACGTATGAGGTTAGCGTCAAGGTTCCATGCACTTATATTCGGAAGTACCCAGCCAGCTCTGATTTGAATTTTACTTTAAAAAGATAAACATTACCTTGGAGTTCTCTGTTATTTAATGAGGAACTTTATGTAAGACCGTATATTTTTATTATAGAAAATAACTACCTAACGTTTAGACGTGTATTCAATGTTAATAGACTGTATTAAAACTGATGCCTTCAAATTATACTAGCCGGGAAATTCGGCTTCTCCGCATCAGTCCCATTGAAATATTAGTGATGAGGCAAGTTTAGACGAGCTATTACAGTTATTATTATTTTAAGTATTTATTCTGATGTCTACTCCATGTTATTTACAATCTTGATATCTATTACAACATTAAAGATTGCCAAGCGTTATTTTTTTTGCTACTGCGAGTTAGGTTTTCCGCTTTTTTGCTGTTGTTTGTTATTCCTATCAAGCATCATCTACTGAAGTAGTCTTAGCCAATCATTCAATTTATGGACATTATTGAAATCTCCGTAAACAATCGTATCCAAAGCTCATCCAAAATCTTAATAAAGTTCGCTATCAAACTAGCTAATCTTTAACTGAATTGACTCATTCGAAAGTCATCGAAGAAGAAAGTTTTTTAACATTTCACTGTTGAACAAAGAGTCTTCAATGATTCACTGAACTATCTTAACGGTCGCGAAACTTCATCGTTACTCTAAAAAGTTCAATAAGCTTTAAGCCGTTACGCAGCACAAAAGTTACCATTATTTGCAGAAATCGGATCTTTATGTAAGCGACTTTCATTAGTTACTCCGCTTTTCTCCGAAGGGCCCAAGTTCACTTTAGAAAGTGTGTCGGCTTGAAATTTCGCCGCTGTGATGATATGAAGTTAACCGCATGAAGCTAATTATTTCCAATCGGCCCGACTTGAGCAACAATTGTATGAATAAGCAATTACTGTAACAATTCAAGCATGGCTTCAGAACTAGTCAGTGTTCAACTTTAATGTCTAAGAACAGGCCCGGCTGACACCGATTGTAGCAACTGCATTTTAACCTCGCATACATTATATTTCATTGTTCCCATTACTAAATGATAGGGTCTAATTACTGTAATACATGATAGGTGCCTACTCTGTGCGAGACTGTTCGTGTTTACACGCGATGTCTTCATTGTATTATTGGTTCTTTGGTTCCTATTAAATTATATCGCAGATGTCTACATAGCACGTTTGAAAAACCATTACTTATAAAGATAAAAAAAGATATCGAATGGCTACAAAAAGTTCTTCTAATACGTGACCTTCCAAGATTAATTCACTGACGTGAATCTATACTTACTTTAATATCAAAACTTCTATCGAGCGAATGTTTGAACATTCAAATTTAAATTTAAATTGAACATTTCAAAATACTTATTAAAAAATATGGTTTGATTATTTATTCAGGGTTGCGCAAAAATTACCATAGGTCTCTGATACCGAGTTGGATTTAAAACCGACATGAACCAAAGTCTTCACTTTGTCAAAATCAAATTATGAAAAGTTCAATAAATGTTTCAGCATAATTAAAATCAAAAATATTGTTTTAAATATTATCGTGTATTAACTAGTAGTGTCTATTACATAACTTTTAATTACACTATCAACGTGCAATTAACATTAAAACTATATTCTGTCAATCGTTGCCACTAAACCGTTCGGGTAACGGCATAACTTGAGCGTTCGATCACAGCCACTTCATATAAATAACATTAAACTTAAGTACAGTCTGAGCTCGGTTCATCACGGCCGGGGGTGCGCACGCGGCGCGGTGCGGCTCGTCCTAGACACCGCGCACCGGGTGCTATCAGCGCAGCCTTGACATTTGGTGGAGGCGTGCATAGGCGGCAAGCGGCCACTAGCCCCATCGCCGGAAACGGTTGTAGCTGGGCACGGGAAGGTACGGGTACCGCGCCGGAACCCTCACGTTCTCCAGGTTGTATCCCCGCCGCTGCCGAATCAGTGGTTCACTCACTTCGCTGTCCACTTCTCTTTTCGCCGGTCTCACTATACTCAACACATTCGATTCTAATAACACACTATCGTCGGCTACGATGTCTTGGGGCCTCGGCCTGGTGATGAGTTTCGCTCTGTTCTTGTTCAAGGCGATGTAGCCCCCGTCGAGCACGTAGGGCTCCAGACGCTTGTGTAGCAGGTTCATCCTGGAGGAGTCGATCTCTCTCTCGTAGCCGAGGCGGGCGGGCGCGGCCAGCGGTGCCGCCGCCAGCGCGAGCACTAGCGCGAGGTACGCGTGCATGATGCGGTGTGTGTCGAGTGTATGAGCCGCGCTCGAACACAACATTTTTATATATACCACCGATCGATACCATTCGTGCCCAATTTGTGTAGCTTCTTATTTATTTTTTTGTGATCGAAGTGCTCGAGCCGCTCTTGAACTTGGCAGCGTGTCGCGGAGATGCCATGGGCCCCCGCCGCCGCCGCCCCGGCAGGAGGCGCCGGGCCGCGCGGTCCACGATGCAATTATTCGTATAATTTGATGCACCGGTGACTACGAACGCTCATGAACCTTGTTCCACTTACATTAACCAACATTAAGTGATGCTGTTCTCACCGGCATGCGGCATGCGGCACAAGGCGACCGTTACATAGTTAAGGTGGACCTGTAGATTGTTATCATGCAAAACGATATCAATCGTGATTAATTTTTTTATTTCTTTTACTTATTGGCTCTTGATTATTTTCTATAGAGACATACCAATTTATTAGAATAGGATCTAGTTATGCTTCAGTCTTTGTTTATGCATAGTTCAGAGTATGTTTATTCTTAGACTGAGATATAATTTAGACAGTGTTTACATATTTAAAAGTTTAATTTGTGTTCAGAGCATAACCACCTCAAATTGCACATTTACAGACATAGAGCACGACTTGCTCAAGGATAATGTGCCGACGACTGCGACTGCGGTACACATTGAACGCAGATACATACTTTGTCTTACGCATAACTACTTATTATCTATCTCACTTTACTCGTGCTTGTTGCTGATAACTTATTTTTACACAAACGAAGAGTCCCTGTTATGACTATGAAAGAGAAAGTTTATTTTTCTATTGTTTGGGTACTCGTGGAACAATTTGGATTAGGCTGACTCAAGAAAAGAGTGGCCTATACCCAGCAGTGGGTGAATACAAGCTAAGGATGATGTTGATGAGGTAGTGCTAATGTTTTCGTTTTCAAACTAACACCGAGCAGCACCTTAAAAAATTCAAGAATAGGTAATTTCACAATAAATCTGCTGTTGCTTATACATGTTTCAGTACTTAAATAAACTTAAAATGCAAAATAAATAGTGAAACATAGCTGTCCTTCTCAGTTTTCCATAATTTCCAGTATAGTACGTAGACGTTAATAGACAACCTTTGTTAGTTGCCAATATATTGTCATTAAGGAAGTAGTTTTAATAAAGATTGAAGATGCTATTGTGACCACAGACGACGAGGTACACATTAAGTGTACGAGTATAATAATAAGATGTTGCCCGCAAGTGACGCACATTGCAGCGAACTGGTTGGCAGCTCTAATCTAGCGTTCTTTACTCCCTGTCATTATATGCATTGATTGCATTGTTGTCGTATACTTCAGAAAAAAAAAGGAACCTAGAGCAATACCTGACAGTTCAGACCTTTACATACACTAAGGTTAAAATAGTAATACTTTGTAGAAGATACGTTTATACCAATTTCATGTACAATAATATTATGTTGCTCTTCAATATGCATGTGGTCGATTTTGAAATTTTGAACACGAATGTCCTTCCTATCAACGAATATTTATAAATTTCTGGTTTCTTCATCCTTATTTGGTAGTAGAAACCAATAAATGATTAATTGCAACTATAATTCAAAATAGAAAGCATCCGGAACCAAACAGTCGAGGCCATCTCCAAAACATAGGAGTATAGAAGCCTAGTGGTTCAACATAATATGTATTTGCGTATGTGTACAGGAAATACAGAGCAAGCTGTCGACCTTCCGAGATCTGTCTTGGTCCGGTGATTACATAATACTCATTTGAGTAAATGAATAAAGATAAAATTGATGATAATGTAAACATACTTACGGTAAACAGAATACATTTTCCACGGTTTGTGGGGAAACATAAATATTAGCTTACTAACAATGTTGTACGAAAGTGGTCAGTCTGCTCCGTGTCTCTACTTCGCCTTTATTCAAATGTTTGTCTAAAATGATTATGCTAATAACATGACAAATTGGAAATATATAAAAGCTCATTGACATTTTAATATACTTTCGATATTCATCGCTTTTCGCTTTTTATTTTCTTTTAAACAGGTGTTTAAGTTACGACTTCACCTCTTGAATAAATATAGCGTCAAATAAGTTATAAATAATATGGCGGAAGATAAATATAAAAATCGGAAGTTTTCAAAAACACATCCGACTGTTATCGAAGCCAAACAAATCGGAACTCAAGTCAATATTAAGAAATAATAAATTCAGCAGTTACCGGGCAAGTAGAAGTGAACTAATTAGCATATGTATCGCGTTAAATAATATGTCCTATTTATATGAAATGGTAATGAGTGAACAGGTTTCGGTTAGTTAGGACGGAAATCGTTTTATTATAAACGGAAGTAAAGTTAGCATGTGCATGCTGATAGTGGATATGAATGTATAGCTCGAAAGGAGTGGAAGCAGCCAAGGCGAGGAGCTGCGGACGGAGCCACCTCGAATCGTTATCAGCCGATTGCGATATCAATTCGGTACAAAATGATTATTCAAAAACTTTGCAACCACCTAATTTGTGTAGTCGATGCATTTAATTATGACGTTTTAACTGTTTTATGATAATTGGTTCTTTTACTGAATGTATTTAGTCGTGATCTTTATTAATCACCTCTTTTATTATTCTCTATTTACCATATCATTACTGATTCAAGAATGCATTGATTCATAAATTCGGAGGTTACGTAATTTTTCGGCCATAACTCTAAACTTTCATCCTAATTCTGTTGCTTTTATCCCATAGTAGAAAACATCTGAGGCAATAATATATCTTTACGGAAAAAGCTTGAAATTTTGAGTTAAAAAAAAACAGAATACAGTGTTGATTTTCTATATAATGCATTTTAAAATACCCTTGTTAAGGTCTAGCCACAAGGCATTTGTTCTCACCGTCCGTCCGCATCAATGCGATCATTTAATTTTCTTGTTTTAGTTCATACCTGGAAATATTCTAGTTACGAAGAGATTGTAGGTCAGAGTGTCAAGTTAAAGTTTAACAAAAACTATAAGTTTTTAATGAATAATATAACTTTACTTTGAATACCGACATGACCTCTGTACTAATGTATCAGCACAATATTTTGAGTTCGTTATATTGATTTCTACCGTAAACCGTATTTTTACGTGTTTGTTTGGGTTCGGCATAGCATGTTTCAGCCATGTATCTCTAGCAGCAGTTATCTCAGTACTAACCTATTTTCTAGCACTATCACCTTCTGTACAATACAATCATTACATATTATAAAACAAGGTCCTCCGCCGTGTCTTTCTGTCTGTCCGTTCGCTATAAACACAAAAACTACGGCACCGATTTTCATGCTGTTTTCACCAATCGATAGAGTGGTTCTCGTGGAAGGCTAAAGTATAAATGTTATTTGTCAAGTTCCGCCGATATCCACGCGAAGTTTCGGGCATCAGCTAGTGCAATCTACATATTGTTTCTAGGAACCTATATATCAGCAAACATATTTGATATTGGAGGGAAGTTCTCATTCATTCAATTGACCGGGTGACTACCATCATAAAATTAAAAACGTTTTGATTAATTCGAGATGCTTCCAATGATTAGTGGAAAGTTTAGCTCCAGCACAGGTGTGCAATCTAATGCTGTGATAAAAAAAGAACACAACATTGGTATGTAAAAACTGGTAACAGGTGTAGATATGTCGACGATATCAGGCTGGAGCTTGTTTAAAATAAATCCCTCGGCGAAACTAATGATGCTAATTAATTCAATCATGCTTGTCTGCTTGATATAAGTTGATAACGAAGTGGTCGGTGCCGGTTCTCTGTGATCAATTACATCTGACAATGGCTCACAGCGCTCAACTCGTCTCCACACTCAGCACAAAGACAGAGGTGCCAACGCACAAGGATGAACGGACAATACTGTGCTCGTCGCTGCTTCCGTGTTTTTGTCTCAATCCGCATCAAGCGGCATCATTATTAGAATATTAATATTCGTTATCCTAATTCAATGTTCGTCGAGCTCTTTGTCCACAGAACGTTTGGTTTTTGTTCCTAGATCCTTGTTGCTCTAACATTTAGGTTGTATGTAACATCTAAGTTTGAATAAATCGGTACCGGATCATAGTTCATGTTTCATTTTTGCATATTTAATATCAGATGCCTTTGTTGAACCAACATAGGCCAAGGTCTAATATTTTATCTTGACAAAGGCTTGAGTAGAGATTTAATCTCGGTCGGTGTTTATTAGTTTTGACACATCGGTGTTTGTGGGGCGTGACGCGAAGAGTTCGTCGGCTTTGTTTTGCGCTGTGCGGGCCAGGCGGCCGCGGGTCGGAGCGGGCAGGCGCAGGCGCGTCCTCGGGTGTCAGCGGTCATTGCTTCCTGATCGCCCGTGTTTATCTCTCCGAGATGTGACGCTCCCGCTGCGTTTGCGCAACGTACGCCATACATTATTCATAACCGACATGATCGTGCCTCCATTATCCTTTGTTCACCGGTCATTTCATATTACAATGCTAATGCACTTATCACAGATAACTTGGTGTCGTTTTATTGGATGACTCTATTATTATGGAAAGATATTAGTCGAGGTTATATTTAGAGGCCTCATAAAATATGCAGTGACCACTATACAGTGATGGACTTTAATGGGTTAATAAATTTCAAATAAGGATAAATATTTATAAGACCATCGCTCTACATGATTGTTTCTCTTTTTGTTTAGATGCCATGGGACTCGTCCGAGGAGCAGATGGGTGGACCTCGTGAGATGCGCATCCACGTGCAGAGAGTGATTGCCATCCCCGCGCCACACAACATGCCTCCCCCTCCAGAGACCATGGGACCCTTCGCCCCTCCCCCACCACCACCACCACAGGGCCATGACCAGAACGAAGTAAGTTTCATAGAAGAAGGTTACTCTTATAAGCGGACTTCCTTCATCTTAGGATGAAACGGCCTCCTGTTTGACAGATAGCAATGCACCTCGCATGCTGATCATGTTATCTGATGAATATAGTGCACTTCCATAGCCAATGGAATTATAAAAACAATTTAACTGAATGTATTGTGTACTCAACGCAGTGAATTGTACACAGTGCCTACTGGCAATGTTTGTGTTCGACGAACTATATTGTTTAAAAGCTTTTGTTTACACTAGTAAAGGTCAAACAAACAGAGGGAATTAACATGACGTATAAACGCGATTAACGTGAATTAATATATGTGTGATGTGGTAGGTTATGATGGGATCCATTTCATTTTAAGATCTGGCCATGACATATATGCTTTATTTGGGTTTCACATATAAACAAAAATATATTTGAAGGATTGGCCATTTTATTGTGAATTATAAATAGATTAATATAGAACTTGTTTTAATAGCCACAAGTTAGGGTAATTAAGGTCTTTATCTGCCTCTGCACGTACAATATACATCTTACTTGAAAGAAAAGTTTAGCGCTACAGAAGTTACTTGGTCTGGATCGCTTTTTATTAAATTCGTGATTTTATCATCGGCCAAATAAAACGAAAATACATCACAAAGAACAGTTACCGAATCGTTTTGTAACAGTTTTTTCTCGATTTAATGTTATTAATCTGTTTAAAATCAGGAGCAAGTAGTCTGGTGTCGAAAAACTTTTAAGCACATGATACAAAAAATACTCCGGTATCGACCAATTTACAAGTTTTGTAACGAGTATTGAGACGATGTTACACGGAAGCTTAAGTGGATCATTATGTATGGACGTGCTTCGATAATAGCATCTGCCAACAATATTGAATTATTTAAATAAACATATGTATCACGTTAAGAATCACAATTATGTAATAATAAATATGTCAGGAATGTCATGGCGGACTTGTAATATCGTTCACTTCATAACAATATTAGAAACCGATTAAAATAGACTTCATTAACAACATATTATCTTCATTATCATAGATATGTTTATTTGAAATGCATGTAGATCTCATCAGATAAAAGTGAATATTTATTTAAATAGCTTGCTGATGTTGATTTTATTTCTTTGAAACTCAATTTGCATAGAATATTCTAAATTGAAATTGCACGGGTTCTAAGCTTGCGTAAAATGAAGAATCCTTTATAAATATCTACAACAAAGGATTTACATATAAATAAACGAATGAATAAAAAATTAGTGAATATACACAAACCTTCCATTGAGATCACTGAAGCGTTTTCTCAGTAGAGGTTAAAGAACTCGCATCGCGGCGCGGGCCATGCGTGCCTTACGATTGTTATACAAGGGTACCTGATACCTGTCAAGGATTTTACATACATTTGTAAGATTATGTATGATTGACATCTTATTTCCCTCCTTTCCAGCAACCCACCGTGCTCCACCAATTCGTGCCTCAGTCTGCCCCCACACAAGAACTCGACCAGCCTGAGGTAGGACCTCCGTAATAGTTTTGATTGATTAACTCATCATACCAATTGTAGATAGTCATAATGACATAGATGCTTGTCGATAAACTCATCAATCGTCCTGTAGTACGTAGATGTGTGATTAACGATGCCATTGCTCTAACGATTAATTGACCGTCACTACAACACCATATTTGTTTGTAATGCGTTTCAACGTTTGTTTAATGTGTAGGTACCAGTTTAGCTTTCAATGGCAAATAGCTTCTATAAACAAAATTAAGAGTTCCGTTAACAGATCGCATTTCTCCATGTGTACTTAAGAAATTCGCACCAACTTGATCTCCTAAACGTACATAACGCATGAGTTCATAAATTTCCGTCGTAAGACCCTCTGCGAGGACATTGACCAGCATTAAGAGGCTTTTAGAAGCGATTATTCGATTCTTTATTTATATTCTGCCTTATATGCATACAATTAATATATTACCTTTAGCATGCCGCTATATCACCTTATTTAGTCGGTCAAGATTTTTGTATCTGTTTATAAAGCTTATGCAAGATTAACGATTGGAATAATTATCATTTTTCAGTATGCATTGGAATCCAGTTCTCTTAAGATGGAAGGCCGTTGAATGATAAAAGCTTTAAGGTTTCTTTGTTATATGCAGGTACAGAAGATGCCTATGGACGGCAACATGCAGATGAACTTGCCGTGGAACCTGAGCCCCGAGGAGCTGCACATGATCCACCGCACTGCTGAGGACGCCGCCGCCAACCATCGCCGCGAGCAACAGATCGACAACGACATGCAGGAGGTAAACACTGTTCCTTGACCTTATCAGGGCCGAAACTAGAAAGCTTGACAACCAGCAGTACACCGCACATAACCAATACACTAAAATAAGGGCCGGTTTTCACCAAAGCGAAGAGGAGCGGAGACGAGATGAGATGTACGGAAATCGGTCAATCACATTTGTAAAAAATTACTTCTGGTCTTTCGCCCTTCCTGTGACTGGTCGAATTTGGCATAATTATCTCCTCTCCGCTCTGCTCGTCTCTACTTTGGTGAAAACCGGGCCTAATGACGTGAAAGAATAGAGAAGTATCTTTATTCATAACTATTTTTAGGCATCGCGTATTGATGCTGTCTTGTCTGATGTGTCCCTTAGAGACAAGAAAGTTCTATCGACTTTATTCGGGTCACAACCTAACACATAGGTACTAAGTATTTGACAACCGGCGTTTACGAGGTATATTCGAAAAATGGTGGTTATTTTAGTAACTCGAAATAAAATTGTGTAAATATATGTACCAGGTGTTTGTTTGGTAGCATACGGCAGTAACCACAAATATGAAATAATTAATATTGATGTTAATGAATGTGTGTGTTTTAATTATGAGGAAAATGATGAAGTGGTCGACGGATGCCTGGTTTTAAATTTTATTATCCTTGAATTGAATGGCACCCATTGTTTTTGTAAACTTATACCTAATCGCCAGCTAGAAGGCCGACAAATTGTTTATTTAAATGCTGTATACAGAGACAAATTACCGTAACATTTTTATCATTATGGGTCGTTGAGTAGTTGGGTTCGAAACTATAGTGGTCACCTATGGTCATTGGTCTTTTCCAGAACTTGAACGACCAATTATAATTATCTATAATTTTTCATTCGTGAAGACTGAAAAATATTCATTCGGGTACAGACTTTATTTTGTTTTTGTCAAATGAAATTTTTTCAAATATACATATTTAGGTGGTTTAATAACACTATTACCATCTATTTCGTCCATAGTATTCAGATTAGCACCAGTCAATATTTACAAATTACTCGAAGATTACTTTGTCTTATTTAGCACACAATGCTTTCAGTCATGAACTAGATACCTGAATATTAGTGAAGCCTCTGTATGTTGCTGTGTGTGCGAGCTGTCACCATCCTTTGTTTAAATGCCAATTAGACGGTTCAACAGATCGATAGCATACCTACTGGTTCAACGGTTCAACTTCGCTGTACTGACCCCCATTGTAGTCCGTGACAGAAACAGACTTCAAACAATACGGTCTGCACGTCTATTTACTGTTTTATTTATTTTCAGGCTAGGTTGCAACGCTTCGATTCTATTCTTTTCATTTTCTATCTTATTTTGTTGTGGAAAAACACGAGTAGTGACCATTTGGGTCATACGCCATGTTGGCCATTTAGAACATAACATATCATCACGTCTGTAATCCCCCAAGGGTTAGGCAGAGGTGTACATATTCATTAGTATACCAACATTTCGGCAGTGATGTTCAAGTCCCATGTACTAAGGGAGCGAGTCTATTGCCATCAACCGGGCACAAATTCAGACTCCGTGGCTGATACTGAGAAATGCCTGATGGAAAAACCCAATAACATTTTGCACAGCAGTCACGCTTGCGTCTACTAGAGCAACAGGGCAGCCATTCAAAACTATCCATTTTAACTAAATATGCGTCATCATGAGTTTCTTAGGACAACGCATACAGTCATGGAGTCATTCGTTAGTTATTCAGTAGAACTTCTTTGAGGACCTCGACACTTATTCAACTCAGCTGTGCGCTCTAGGTATATTATGTCTATACAGTCTACGTGGATGGACCCACCTTGTTAATCCAAAGTTTCAACACAATGATGCTACAATCAAGTGTCGTTTTATTTGAACTTAAGCTGAAACCGATAGTTACCGATCAAGTGTTTTGTTACGGTAAAAAATAGATACTTTACTGTTACAGTAGGTACATACTCTGTTTTTTCTATGAAACTCGTATTGAACTGGTATTACTGCGAATTTGTTTAACAATAAGTAGAATAATTATAGAAAAGTTACGAGGACGGGTCCGTTACAAACTGACAAGAAGGACAGAAAAGTGCAGGAAATTAATATAGTCGATCGACTAGTCTTACAGTAGAAGAATATTTAATGTCACTGGCACACAGACTGAGGCTTAGCTTTTAGTTATTGCCATGAAAAATATGAAATTTTCATTTATTAATTTTCTTTCCTTTTTCGCTAGAACATGGGACAATGTGGATGTCTCTCTTTTGGGATTACAGGCGTCATTTCTTTTATCTATTAGAAGAGTGATTTCGAGAGATCTTTCTGTCGGTCTGAACAGGGTCGGTACGTTCATATTTTTCAACTCACCCCTTACCTTCGTGAAATTTTAAGTGATGTTTGCCTCTCGGTGATTGCCTAGCAGTACATCTACCTACATTACAGGTCTCTAAAATATTACACATGTTTATTAAATTTGTGGTTTATACCTCGGATTTACGTTAAGAATATCCTTACAGAAATCTCCCGCGGGTTGAACTCCTGTAATGTAGGTACTTGGAGAACCTGTTTTTGTCTTTGTTTTGTCTGCCATATTTATACTTATGCGTCTAGAAACGGAGACAGATTTTCGGAGACATGTTCACTTAAGTAGTAACTCGACATGCATTATTACATAAATGCGATGTATGTTCTCTTATCTGTAGTTGTATAAATATAGCAAAGATCTTCGTGCCCAAACAACCCTATCTTTAGGCTCAAGATTTTCTATAGGTACACAAGTATCTCAGTTGATAAAATTTGGGAGGTTGGGAGGTCGCGCCGGCTGTGTTAAGCAAAAGTAAAATTTTGTGCCATCTGGGACATGGTAGGCTTAAAGTTTGCCCACTTTCTAACTATATTTGGTGTATTGTAGATGTCAATATTTGCAAACACTGATTAACTTCAAGGGAGAATAAGTTAAACTTGAATATAGAAAAAGCCTCCAGCTTTTTAAAAATAGGATGTGTCATTAGCGCTTTCTGGTAACAGAACAAAGAAAATGTAAATCATTGAATAAAACAGAGGCAAAAACGGATAATGGGGTTTTAATAATTGAATAACTTAAGAAAAAGAGTGAATAGCTACTAGACACTGAAAAGTTTTGCTACCATACTAGAATTTCAAATATTCATAACTTTTAGTGTAATTAGGAAACCACAACAACATCATGCATGTTTCTCGTATATAACTTTCCATGCTCAATGTCTCTAATTATTCCATAAATGAACGTATTAACCATCACACCCACTAGACGCCTAATACTCAATCTAACGCACGAAACAAATTCTGTCAACTCGCTGAGGTGCGGGGGAACGGGGTACTGCATTCTGATTGGCCCTTTCAAGGTCATTGCATTTCACTAGGGATGAGACAGGTTTAAATCAAACAAGAAACTATCGATATTTTTAATTGTATTTAATAAAATATGTATTTACATTTAACATACATAGCTTGCATTTAAGAACCCTCTTTATTCTGAATTCTTTAACTGCCTCGTTGGTCTAGTGGTCGCAAGCGCGACTGCTGTGCATGAGGTCCTGGGTTCGATTCCCTGGTCGGACAAAAAGTGCTATTGGGTTTTTCATTAGAAATTTCCTAGTAGTAGCCCGGAGTTTGGAAGTTGGTGGTATAATACCCCCGTGCCTCGGAAAGCACGTTAAGCCGTTGGTCCTGCGCCTGATCTCTCTCCGGTCGTGTCGGATTGCCGTCCCATCGGACTATGAGAGGAAAGGAACAGAGAGTGCACCTGTGCCTGCGCTCACACTTGTGCACTATAATATGTCCCGCGCCGATGGCTAATCTCCACTAAGATTGGCCGCCGTGACCGAAATCGGTCAGGAGGACTATATTCTGAATATGATTGAATCATGTAAGTACATTCAAAAATCGCTTGGTTGCAATTGCCCATTTATTTTTTAAATCTGGATCGTGTGGGTATCTAAAATTAATCGTTAAAGTTTCACAATTTATTAGCTGTATCCTGTTGTAATTTTTAATTATTAACAATATATTTTTTACTTAAATAGTTGTAGGTTTTTTTGCTTTATCGATAACAGGGGTGGTCATGCGATTTGGAACATCACTAATTATTTTTACTTAAAATCGAGGAAAAGAGATAGCAAAAATAATACTTTCAAAAGAAAGAGATGCAATCATAAAAGACATCAATCAACGCGCGCTCCAAGAATGTGCACTGCATACAAGTATGACCAGTATAAGATGAACTCCTAAAAATAATGTCAGAAAATTAATCTTATTTAGATTATGGAACTATTAACTTACCGATGAAATGTGATACCGTCTTTCAGGAAACTTGAAGTCCGGCTTTCTTTAACACACCAACGTACTGTACACGGGGCCATATTATGTATATTTTCTCGAATTTCCAAAGGTGTAGTGCGGAAGTGTTTACGGCTCACAGGAGTGGTCGAAACTAATGCGAACTTTGTGAGTGACGACAGCTATAAGATCTATAGCCCTAATGTGTTGACAGACATTGGTCGCCTGTTATTAGGCGTCTAGTGGCTGTATGGTCGTTGGTATTAACGCTTGCAGGTGAAGACCATCGTGAAGACGCTGGCGGCGGCTGCGGAAGCCGAGGCCGAGGCAGAGGCGCGCGCGCAGGCCGAGGAGCAACAGAACGAGGCGCGACCAGACCTCGCGCATGCACCTCGCGCGCCTCGTACTCTGCTGCTGCCACAGGACATGCCCATGCCCTCGGACGAGAGGCCGCACTGTAAGTACCAAGCTGAGTGATTATTCATACTTTGCCATAATTTCCCTAAGGCTTGCAGCAATACTGTTATCATGCGTACTTATGCAGAATAAATAACTGGAATCGGGCTAATTGGTTGAAACCTAAATAATATAACATGCAGCCGAAAACGGGATAGGTACCTAATATTAGGTTTCCATTTCCATTTATTAAAGCTTTTCCAGGAGCTGCAAACCAATCAATTGTTGGGGGGAACTATACGTGGAACTACCCAAATTGCATCGAACAGATACCGGGAATTGTGTATTAGATACACTACAGTTAGCTGGTAACCGAGCATGATAGCTTCGGTGGAAACCTGATGCTGTTACTTTGAAACATCCCTTCTTGTTATCGAAGCGAAATTCCATTCAATCTGCATTCAGAGAATTCAGCACGTCAGTAGAAATTTTGAAAAAAATTGAATTTCCAAAATCTGTTGTGATACAAGCATAGTACAGCAACAAGCATACGTAATATTATTGAAGCAGTATTAAAACCTTTTTGCTAGAAATTCTGTCTCTGTAATTCAATATTTAAAACAGTCATCATCATCATCAGCCTATAAATGTTCCCACTGCAGGGACTCAGGCCTCCTCTCTAGGAGAGGGATGGGCTATAATCCACCACGCGGGCCCAGTGCGGATTGGCAGATGTCACATGTCTTCGAATTTTTTGGTTCTAAGACATGCCGGTTTCCTCACGATGTTTTCCTTCACCGTTTTGAGAGCAGCGGTGATGAAATAAATTACACAAAGTAATGCGCCTGCCTGGGTTCGAACCCACGACGTACTATTCGTAAGTCGGGGCCGACACCACTGGGCCACCGCTGCTCCCTTTTAAAACAGATAAAACGGTTTTTAAAACAGTAAATAAAGTTAATTTTCTCAAAAATGGTATGTAATGTTGCCATAACATCTCTAAAAAGTATCCAGAAAGTGAACTTTACCGGAGACTTATTCACAACTGTCCAGTAAGAAGCGAGATTTTAAACTTGGAATCTCCTACTGTCCAGTAAGTAAGTATGTAATTTACTTACTGGACACTAGGTCATCCTCTTTAGATCTGTTTAGAAAAAAAAACATAGTACCAGACACAGATTAGAGTTTAGCCATTATAACATGGTTATAGAAGGGAGGTTCCAAATATATATCTATCTCTCTTTTTGGTATGACATTTTATGAGATACATATATTTTTGGAACCTTAAACAGCCATTTTATACGTTGCGTTTAGTACTTAGTAATGTTGTAGAAGTATAGTGTGGGATTTTATGATTGTATTTAGTAATTTCAGTTTATTAAAAAGTTTTTTCTAAAGTTGTTTCCTAAACTGCCTCGTTGGTCTAGTGGTCGCAAGCTCGACTGCAGAGCGTGAGGTCCTGGGTTCGATTCCCGGGTCGGCCAAAAAGTGCTATTGTGTTTTTCACATATGAATGTAACCTTCAATATTAATTAAACGAATTTGTTGTTAAACATTCTTTAATTTTTGAGAAAAGCATTATACAAACCTCAACCAGTAAGAAAGCCATCCTGGCCTCGTATATAACCAGACCTCACCTGCGGTTCGGTCCGGTTAACTCATACTTGGCCAGGAAGGCTTACTTACTGGATTCTGCAGTAATGTACTATAACTTTCTCTCATTATATAAACTTGTTACCAAAAGAAACATACGTCGAGCAGAGGAGAGCTTAAATTTGAATCACTGTCATTCATTCATTAACCACGTCTCAACTGTCATGTCTTTCTCTTGTAAACATGTCTATAAATATGTCTGTCTCAGCAGCATATTTCTAAGCTTGTTAAAAAATCATTTAGGTAAACAATAAAGTCTTAATGAATACACTTACTGACAGATAACGCATAGCTTCAGCGTTGGTTTCAGAAACATTTTTACATTAGAGTTCCTGCAGTAATGAAAGTTAAGGAACACTAAGGAAATGTTTTCTAAACAGCTGTAAGGAATATCGTACCTATTGTATTTTTACATTATTTACTATTTAAAAAAAAAATGACATTATTTTTTTGGAAAATCAGATTGGGCGACGACTTTTCTTTGATTCTTAACATTGAAGGACTTTTCAATAAAAATATACAAGTTATAACACTAGCTATGCGCATATTTAATAGGTGAATATATTTTATACCTATCGCTATAATTTGTTTGTGATTGATAACACTTGAGCTAGTAATAACAATCAGAAAACCAAAAGATATCAATATTGCCGATAACACATTTATCTATTTTCATGACCAACACTATCACTTATTCAGCTAGTAGAATCATAGTGCTCATTCATCCAATGTTTCCTTAAACGAAATGAATGAATAGACACGAAGTCTACCACAAAAACACATGAGTCACATCAGTTCCAATAAATCAGCGTCGCGTGTCTACGTAAGAAGTAGCGGGTGGTAGTCAGTCGCTTAACTTCAAGGTGCTTCTAAACGGGCAATGTTTTACTGCAATATGTGGCTGCAATACAATCGACATGGCCAAGCATTTTTACTTTCGAGATGGCCGAACCATTCCTGCCAATAGCTTAGTACAGCCACACATTGTCGGGATAGTATTGCTCGTTTAGAAACTACTAACTATTAGAACTTTTACCAACTGGTATAAAGTTCAGGTGAGGCACTTGTTACTTGTTCTTGCTGAACAATGTACAACATCCATTCGTGCATAATAAATGCTTGTGTCAAAGGACGCTCCGAGATTACATGAACGCTAGACGAAATTGCAAAAAGTAAATTAGGTGGTACAAAACTGAGTTGTTTTGTGTTAATTAAACATTAACATATCATTAACGCCTGTAATCCCCGAAGGGTTAAACTATTTTCTAGCGACATGACATAACATAACTGGCGAAATGTGGGTGACATTTCGCCAGTTATGTTTAAGTTCCATGTAATAGGGGATGAGCCTATTACCATCAAACGTGCATCCAGACTCCGTGGCTGCTTCTGAGAAATACCTGATGGTAAACCCAATAACACTTTGCCCGACCTGGGAATCGAATCCAGGACTACCAACTACCACTAGACCAACGCTGCCCCGTTGGTAGTTGGTCTAGAGGTTTTAGTAAAATTTATCTATCTATATAAATAAAGAGAGAAGTCCTGACTGACTGACTGACTGACTCATCAACGCCCAGCCCAAACCCTTGGACCTAGAAAGCTGAAATTTTGCACAGAGGTTCTCTTTATAATGTAGACAAGGAATAAGGAAGGATTTTTCAACCCCTAAGGGAGTTAAATAGGGGATGAAAGTTTGTATGGAAAATCGTCATTTTCACGCGGGCGAAGCCGCTGGCAAAAGCTAGTGTTTGTATAAAAATTCATCAAATTATATTTTGGTCGACAAAATATCTTTTGTGAGCTTGTTTATTACAACAAAGTTCCCGTTTGATGAAGGTTGATGTATTTTTGGACAATCGATTGGAACGACACGTGCCAAAGAGATTTTATTTACATTTTTATGACACGTGTATGGCAATTTCAATCACACGTTGTTGTTACTTTCATAAAGGTAACATAATACCTATATATGGTAAATACATCCCATAGTCTATTTGTTGAGAGATTGCGGTGTAGAACTTCGTTAACAAGCATTGTTTGCCTAATTATGGAACAGTTCAGTTCGAAACGACCGTGGTATTAATTACTAGTTAAGTACTTGTAAATGATACAGGATGCAATTAATAATGTTCAATGTATTTTCCATAAGGAGTTAGTCACAAATCATAGCTAAGTGATGACAGAGGCGTAGTAGGAAATGCGTAGTAACCAGTTCCAGCGTAAGATTGACGTCGCTGATCGTAATTTTGCGTAATTGGATCGTTCTTGCACTCACTGATTCCCCATAATAGCTGATTAATGCAGGTCAATAGTGTTTATTGACCTAGATTAGTCTCAACATGTCTTGCTCTTGATCTTGTCCTAATTTGTTTACAAGAGCATTATGAGAATGGGTTGTGGGGTATGGGAGCGTAAATTATTCATTAGTTATATACGGTCCCTATCTATTTATACATCGACTCATCATCATGTGCGAAGCCATTTCCCAACTATGTCGAGGTCGGTTTGCAGTCTCATTGGATGCTGCTGAAAACCAGTGTTTTAATGGAGCGACTGCCTATCTGACTTTCACAACTCAGTTTGTACTGGGTAATACGATACTCCTTGATAAGACTGGGTGTCAGACTTGAGGGTCACTGAGTACCTGTAACGACTGTAAAAGATCTACAAATGACAGCTTAACATGTTTTTAGAGGCATGGAATTTACACATGGACTATCTTAATAATATATTCGATGACGAGCTACTGAAGTAATATCATATTTTTTTTATCTTTTGCAGATCTGCAGCCCCGCTCAGTCCGTAGCGTGGACGCTTTGGTGAACAGCGAAAAGCGCGTGAAGCGCTGCGCGTGCAGCTGCGGCCCGTAGAGGCGTATCGCACGCTCGGGCACCGCGCCCCCGCAGCGCTCTAGCGCTTCTTCCGTCCATTTCTCAATCTCCAATATTCTTTAACAGTTAATGAAACCTGTTAGTTAAAATAATAACGACTTGTCTCTAACATTTCTGTAAATAAAGTTGTTAATCCATGAGCTTCCGATAATGGTTTTTAATTACCTATCGCTGCATAGAGTTTGTATTTATGGGAAATTTTTATGTTTGTTAAATAATTATAAACTTTATAGTTCGTTTGTTTCCTGTTTCGATGTACCTTTGAGTTTCTATTACCGACTGTCTACTTGAGAATGCAATGTAAGGTATAATAATAGTTTTAACATTAGGTACGTGTGTATAGGTGCATACGTACATGTTGTAATTGTGGGGGGGTAGTGGGAGGAGGTCGGTGATGCAATATCCATCTGCGAAATGAATACACAACCTCGAACATATTCTGTTCTGTTTGTTGTAAATTGGTTTTTGAGAAAATAGCTCTGATTTGTTAAGATAAGAATAATTGCATTTGTTTGGGGTAAAAATAGAAATGCATTTATTTCTGAAGGAACTCTTAAACCTTGTCTGCATACCTTTGCTCCTTCATTAACTAGTGGTGATATTGTAAAATTTAAATCAATCCTGTATTCTATTATTGTGATCCTAAATTAAATTTGTACTAGTTTTACTTGGCTGAAAGTTTTATTTGACCACTCCTCACGACTGACCCTGCACAAAAATATTAAGATGCTGGAAATACATACATACCTAAACTCACTCCTTTCTCCCATGGGGGTAGGCAGAAACCACAGTACGCCACCAACTACGATGTTTACATACCTTTTGGCATGTCCACGTTCATACATCTGGTCATACACGTACACGGCTAGCGCGTACTACGCACCTGTCCTTTCTATAGAACCTCACCAATAAGTCCTCATCCTTTTATTACTTATGTTCAACGAAATAAAGCTCTTAATGTGATTCTTAAAAACGATAAATGAAGACATGACGAGTTTAACCCTTTCCCCGTCTCAAGTGTATCGATCGGCTTCCAATGACATTCGACGTGCCTGAATTACACAGCATCGGATACGGATCTTAAGTTGTATCCGTTGTCAGACAATTGGCTTCGGGATGTTTGTAACCCGACGACGGAGCAGTTTGTGTAGAGTCTCACTGTAGGAACAGTCCCGCGCACAAGTGAGTGTATACACTAACATTTCAACGTGTTTTCTTCGCCTGTCGTCATCATTTCATCTGTCTAGGCCTTTCCCACCAATGCTGTGCTTGGCTTCCAGTGTAACAAGAGTTATAACAATAACACTTAGTAAAAATACATCATCTGCCTTGCTTTTTCCCAATCGCTTTTTATTGGGGTCGGCTTCCAGTCTTACCGGATACAGCTGAGTACCTACCAATATTTTAGATAGAGCTACTGCTTGCCAGACCTCACCGACCCTGTTAGAATTGGATAATACTGGTACACTGGTACCGTTGGTAAGACTGGTTTTTAGACTTTGGGGCCACTCACTACCTGTATGTAACGACTGTCAAAGATGTACAAAAAAGTACTGAGTATATAATAGATGGTGACCCATCCACAGACCGACCTTGGGAAGTGCGGCTTAATCTTCAAGAGTGACCCGTATGGCTGTTATGATTCCTCCATCTACTGACTTCTACTGTATTGATTGCAATTTCATAATGTTATGAAATGAACAAATTAAAGATACGATGCTTTATTTGTTGTTATTATGTTGTTAGAACTCATGTTTTCAAGATACATATTATGCCTTATCTATCTCAATGTTGTAATCCTAATTCACGAGTAAATATGCTTTTTAGCTTTTGTCTGACTACCGTAAAGTCAAAAAAAACAAAGGGTTATGGTAAGTGTATACAGGTGTCATCAGTATATCGATCGCTCTTCAGTACTCACTTATCAAACCAGACGATTTTTGCATTAGATCTTGCACCATGATGTCAGACAGCTTTCATCCGAACACTCGAATGAGATTAATGCACGATACAGTAAGTGCCGTAATGCAAACTGGGATTTAGATAATATTTCATTCACGATAAACCTTTTAACATGAATCTCACGTCAACCTATACCGTAACTACTTTTTTTTAAATCAATTACTGCGAGGAATCTATAATACGTCACGGTTACCAAATGAAACAGAAACTTTCGTCGCAATTCTATTCACTTGTCATTGTTGACATGCACCCTTTTGGATGCCTAGTTTAGTACAAAATTAGACACAGGTATAGCACCGTGCTACCTTCTACTACAAAGGACACAGGCTGTCTCAGACGTTCAGTCACCCAACATAACCTCGACGCAAAAGGCTTTGAGAACCAAACAAGGATCGCAAAGCTACGCACTTAAAGAGAGCTGGCTTTTATTGTGACTCTTTAACTCTCAGATGACGATTTTATGTCTTTAAAATTAGTATCATGTAAATATTTAAATCGCGAGGAACAAAGAATGACTATAATTACCTCCTTAAGTACGTACTACTATGTGCATAGCAGCTCTCACCTTGAAATGTCCTTCAATAACGCATGTTTACGATCACAAATAAGTACACAAAAACTGGCAATTTGATTTTAATTGAATCGTTGTGCGGTTGCGGCCAGTGACCACTAATGATTAAGTGGTTCGAACGCTCCAGAGTAGTTGGCGGGCTCAAAGAGATCTCGAAACATACATTGAACCCTGGGAAAAAGGGTACACCCTCCGTAATAGCAAGCAACGATTTAATTAAATGAACATGACTGTGTGAAATCGACAGTTCGTTTAGTTAAACATTAATTAACTAGCGAAATAATCTTCGAAAATGAGCGTTTAAGCGCAGATAGAGCAATAAAATACTGGTAGGAATAAGTTAATCCCCACCAAACAACCAAACTTTATATTCCCTATTTTGTGGCAATGTGATGCGACGCAGATTTTAAAGGTTCATAATACTGGCATTCCTGTCACGTTATAGCCAACATAAAAACATTCTAGTACTCAAGTTAGCATGGCAGGAACCGAACTGTGCTATACTACGGACTACCCAGTCCGTAGTATAGCACAGTTCGGTTCGGAGTTGTTTCCTATTTCCTTAGAAACACGATTGCCCTGTGCTCAAGAGAAGCTGTTACAAGAGCCGTTTGTTAAAGTGTAAGTTCCTCGCTCAATATCGTTATGTAAGAGAATTACGTGAAGGAAGGTGCTCGGTCCTATTCCCATTTCCTACTGCCAACGTTATCTTGCAGAACGTAACAATACAAGTATTTGTGGGAGACTTAAATACCACGTTGTTGCACCGAATTTATGGAACTAATAGAGCTCTGAAGTACACATTACATTCTCATTTAATAGAGGTTTTGTTTATGTACTGGTATAATAGGAATCAGAGTTGGTTAGAAATATTTTACGTAGGTAGCGATTATCACAATATCATGCAATTGGTTCTAGGCTAGACAACTCTGCTCTGGGTATAGACAGTTTCAGCAACTATAGAAGCCTGTTGTATAAGAATAATAAATTAAATCAAACAACATCTGGTGGTAAATAAATTATATTTTTAATTAAAGGTACGAGTATTATTCGGGAGCCACCAAGGCAGTTACACAGTAACATTCCTTAAGAGTTAAATCCACTCACACACAAGCCAATCACAAAATTGGGAAGGGGAATGTTTTAACATTTCATATTAACATCAGCTAAACTATAATCAGGTAATGTTCTCGAAGACTGTGTCTTATTATTATAACTTAATATTATTAAAAGTATATATAAAATAAGAATCAACAAGTTCATTAGAAAACCTGAAATGAAACTTATGAGTAAGTTCGTTAGGGATTTCAAACACCACAATTCGATAACGTCTTTGGAAAATAAGTTTACGTTTATGGACAAACATAGAAAAAACGTAACTACTGCCAGACCCCTGGCGAACTGTCTTATTTTATCTGACAACACTCTGTACACTATAGCAATGTATAACCCCGTGCCGATGAATATTAGCGGCCATCGGAATATACTGCAGATCAGCAAGTTGACCCACCACTTTTTCATCAGGCCCATGACGATGACACCCGTCCACGCCACGCTGATGGGGATAGGTATCAACCACGAACAAGACAGTACTCTATAGAAACTCATGTGGCTTATCTTAACTAACACTATTATTAAACTGTTATACATGTGCTTTATAAAAAAGAATACTAGTATCACTATAACAAAATCTATATAAATCAAAAAGCAATTTAATACACTAGCGATTGTCTCGGTAAATGTTATATCACCCTGGCATTCTAAAAATTTAAATGTAGTTATAATCCTTTTTATAAATCTTGCAAAAGTTAATTGCATTAACATTTGGTTTCTATAATTTCTTCTCCATTTTGGCATCTTGATAGCTGCAACTACTGATATTATTAATTCTATAGTCGTCATAACCAGTTCGATCACAACAAACGTCTCAAATATTGAGTTTTCACTGTACACCTGATTTTCTGAGTAAATACCGTAAATATCACTTCCATTGGCGGCCAACTGGTCTTCAACAGCACTTGGTTCTAGCAATGCACTTTCATTGAGTGGCATGTCGGTGGCCGCCGACACCACCGTCGTCAGCAACTCCGTAACGTTGTCGATATCAACAATCGAAGGCACAGTTTCCGTCGACATTTTGACCACATGGGCGTTATTTACTAATTCACAATGAAGCACATCAAATGTGCTGTGTATGTCCTGAAGGCTGCAGACAGACTGGTGGTACAAATGATACTGTAATGTGAAACGGGAAACAACAACTTGTATAGGTATATATTATTCATAGGTAAATGATACAACAACTTATTGGAATTTGCGGTTAGCAGACGTCATAGCGGTGAGCGCGAAATACCCGAGTACGACTCGCTTCCACTCATATTATTTTTTCAGAATATGTATTTTTTTACACTGAAGCAGTTAATGTCTAGTAGTATATAAGTTATTTATTTGGAAGGAAGCGGAATAAGATATTTTCTCATGTTCGGAATTTAATATCCAGCGAGTTACCTTTGATATCACAGCAATATTAAATGCTATTTCATATTTATATCAACCATTCAATGATGTACTTATATTACCGGTTTTATGCATTTACTGTGTATACATACATACAGGTAGAACATATCTAAAGAAGATAACTAAAGCGTTCATAAAGTTAACTAATTCAGACTTATATTGTTCCTGCAGTAGAAAGCTCCTTTCTATGCATACCAAAATATCTACGGTTTTCAATACGTTTATTGGTGTACATGTATGTTCAACGATATCTTCGCCAATAATAATTATGAACCGATTTTGATGATTATTTTTTTGTTTGGGAGATTCTTATTTTTCACGATTTTTGTATGTTATAAAGTTATAAAATAGTTATTGTGACTAATGCATTTTTAAAATCTTAGCACATTGCTCATAAGGTAGGTAGTATCGAAGGTAAACAGGATAACGAGGATCAAATAATACGTTTTACTTGAAAGTGCTTCCTTCCTTGAAATACTCACACGACGCAAAACGTACCTAATAACTTTAACTAAATCGTGGCGCTTTCCTTAAGAAAGCATTTAACGGCTCCAGATAAACATGCTGGCAATTGCTTCGCGTGAAGGGTCTTTGCGAAAGCGGTGCGACTGCGATCAATAGGTTTAAAATATGGGTCAAGCTCAGTGCGAGTCCTACAGCGGGCACAGAGCACACAGCGGGCACAGAGCACACTCGCAGACCTCACCTGTGTGCCGGCTCGCACACTATTGCCAATACTTACTGCACTCCCGATACATTTGCTGTAAGTATTTTATTTACTTCGCGTACAATAGACCACATTTTACTTTTAAAATCGAGTTGGTAGTAGCTCGTTCAATACCGAATGGAGACAAACGGAAAACACTAGAGTTCGATAGAAATATAAGGTTTTGGGCAAAGAACAGTGACGTTTCTTTTACTGATAAAAACAAAAATTGCTGTTAGACGAGTCCATGACTGGCTTCCGATCAACATATCACCACAAAGGACTCTTTCGCTTTAGGTAGTTGTCTTGGCAGATTGTCTGGCGACTTACAACTGCGCAGTTTACTAGTCTATGCTATAGTCACGTAGGTTTAACGTTAAGGTATTTATGTTGATTGTTATTCCAATTAGTACTTTGATGCCGATATTGTAATCCGGATTATCCCGACTAATCAGCTGGGATCAAAGCCTGATTTTATCACTAAAAATGTTTACAAAATTGTTGTTGTACTGCCAAACGCAGAATTTCATTTTATCATATTATCTTCAATTTACAGACTAAAGCTCAATTGACTATCTATTGAAAGTTCATGTTTCCACATACTACACAATTGAAACTATTTCCCGAACTTTCATGCATAACCAGTTATCAGATAGTTTTGCTGTGAGGATTACTTAATTATTTCACTACAAAGCGATTTTTTTGGAGCTCGTCGGGGCTGCGTGTTATTCGCAAGAGATACCGCGGCCTCGACATAAAGAGCTAAGAAGGAACACGGGTGGGTTTTAGTCAGTAGAAGTCTGACACTCCCTTTCGCTCTGCCCAAGAGCGGGAGGGGTTATTTGATGATTTCCCAGCCCCAAAAAAAGGGAATTATCTCGCTATTGCTAAAAAATTTTAGAGCTTGAAGTGTAATGCCAAAAGAATAAGAACTTTTTTATAATGTAGGTAATCATAAAGGCGTAAAATGCTACTAATTGCAAAGTACATACCAAATAACACATAAATTAATAGTGCCTAGTTTAGGGTAAACATATTAAGTTGGCAGGAAGTGGATTCTCGGCACTAAGTCTAACGATCCCACAATACAAATATGGGTGGAAGGTCTACTTCGTAAATATAAGAAAAAGAGCACATATTAAAATACAAAATGGCATGTGAGTTTGAGGAAAAACAAACAATTTAAGAAGATAGTGAAAAATTACTATAAGGAAACTTGTCTTTGCACAATGATTACATGACACATACAAACGCACGCATTTCTGTTCACGTGAAACACCGGGAAAGTGGGGGGAATCATGCGTGACGAATTGCACAAATCAAATTGAAGGAAATACAAAACAAACATGATGATTTTTCATATTGGGAGTCAGAAAATTGGCGTTATGTGACTTAACTGAATTCCTACAGTCGGATCTGTTATTGGACATAGTGTCCGAAGGTCGACTTTTGACACTTTATTCGGTTTTTTAACCACAACCTTCGGCAAAAGATGAAGCCGAAACCGAAGGTAACGTAACAACACATATATACACTTCATGATTTGGTAAAAGTGAACAAAACTGGTGTAACTAACAAATGAGTACCCCTCTGACTGACCCTTCGGGCATTACAGCCGTGATATTATCTGCTGTATTATTATACTATATAAAGCTAAATTACCACTCACTGACTGACTGACTGACAGAATTGTTCTCCCAGATGGTGGATGGGGAGGTGGGTATATTTTGACAGATTCGTAAACAATCAACTCTCATGACTATGGGAAAAGTCCCAAACCCCCCCTTTTCCCCCCCCTTCTCCCCCCTCCCTATCGTATCTCGGAAACGAAGAGACTTTACGTGTTTTTTTTTAGGGATTCATATAGAGGAGGCTCGGTAAAGTAAAAATCATTTTTTAAAGTGGCCCCCCTTGCCCCCCTTCTCCCCCCTTTTAGGCGGATCTCGGAAATAAAGAGACATTACGTGTGTTTTTTAGAGATTCGTATAGAAGAGGCTCGGGGAAGTAAAAACCATTTTTCAAATTTGACCCCCTTGCCCCCCTTCACCCCCCCTTTAGGCGTATCTCGAAAATATAGAGACATTACGTGTGTTTTTTTAGGGATTTGTATAGAGGAGGCTCAGGGAAGTAAAAACCATTTTTCAAAGTGGCCCCCCTTGCCCCCCTTCTCCCCCCTTTTAGGCGGAACTCGGAAATGAAGAGAATTTACGTGATTTTTTTTAGGGATTCGTATAGAGGAGGCTTGGGGAAGTAAAAACCATTTTTCAAATTTGACCCCCTTGCCCCCCTTCACCCCCCCCCCCTTTCGGATCTCGGAAGTTAAGAGACTTGGAACATTTTTATTTTCAGATTCTTTGATTGAAAGGGGCAATGAGTTAATCGAAATCATTTTTCAAAGCTCCCTTCCCCCCCCTTCCCCCCCCCCCCCCCTCTTCACCCCTTTTTTCATTTTTGTTTACGGATTCTTACAGAGGAGGCTCGGGAAAGTAAAATCCATTCTTATAATTTGACCCCCTTGCCCCCTTCCCCCCCCCCCTTTGGCAGATCTCGGAAGTTAAGAGACTTGGAAGATTTTTTTTTTCAGATTCATCGAAAGGAGCCTATCCTGTGGTGGTACCGGTAAAGCGAAGGGGGGAGCGGGCGAGCGAAGCGAGCTGGCGACCCCCGTAGCGTAGGGATAATGTCATGATAGTTTTCCGGTGGTAGGTAGGTCCTGAGTGGAGCGAACCTGCGAGACCAAGTGGAACGAAGGGGGGAGGTGGCGAGCGAAGCAAGCCGGCGACCTCCTTAGCGTAACGAAGGTTGAGTGGGTGAAGCGTTATTCAGGGGCGACGACAAGCAAACTTTAGGGTAATGTTTTTTTAGTGGTAGTAGGAGGTAGTAGGTAGGTGTAGGGGTAGTAGGTAGGTGATGGGTAGGTAGTAGGTAGGTGATAGGTAGGTAGTAGGTAGGTGTAGGGGTAGTAGGTAGGTGGTAGGTAGGTGTAGGTAGGTAGTAGGTAGGTGCAGGTAGGTGTAGGTAGGTAGTAGGTAGGTGTAGGTAGGTGGTTGGTAGTAGGTAGGTGTAGGTAGGTAGTAGGTTGGTAGTAGGTAGGTAGTAGGTAGGTGGTAGGTGTATAAAGGTAGGTATATCAGATTTATTGAAAGGGGCAATGCGTTAGTCGAAATTATTTTTCAAAGCGCCCCACCCCCCCCTCTTCACGCCCCGCGAGCTGCGCGCAGCTCGCGCAGCCACGCAAATACTAGTTATACTATATAAAGCTAAATTACCACTGACTGACTGACTTATTGACAGAATTGTTCTCCCAGATGGTGGATGGGGAGGTGGGTATATTTTAACAGATTCGTAAACAACTAACTCTCGTGAGTATGGGAAAAGTCCCAAACCCCCCATTTCCCCCCCCCTTCTCCCCCCTCCCTATCGTATCTCGGAAACAAAGAGACTTTACGTGTTTTTTTTTAGGATTCGTATAGAGGGGGCTCGGTAAAGTAGAAATCATTTTTCAAAGTAGCCCCCCTTTTCCCCCTTCTCCCCCCCTTTAGGCGGATCTCGGAAATAAAGAAATTTTACGTGTTTTTTTTTAGGGATTCGTATAGAGTAGGCTCGGGGAAGTAAAAACCATTTTTCAAATTTGACCCCCTTGCCCCCCTTCACCCCCCCTTTAGGCGGATCTCGGAAATAAAGAGAATTTACGTGTTTTTTTTTAGGGATTCGTATAGAGGAGGCTTGGGGAAATGTTAACAATTTTTCAAATTTGACCCCCTTGCCCCCCTTCACCCCCCCCCCCCCTTTCGGATCTCGGAAGTTAAGAGACTTGGAACGAATTTTTTTTCAGATTCATATAGAGGGGCATTGCGTTAGTCGAAATCATTTTTAGACAATCCCCCCTCTCCCCCCCTTCACCCCCCCCTCTTCCCCTCTTTTTTTACTCCTGAAAATTTTTTTGATTCTTACCTAAATCTATTTGAGGGGCGTTGAAATTTGTATACCCTCCCCTCCCCAACCTCCCCTAAAATTAAAAGGGCTGTAACTTCATAACGGTTAGAGATAGCCATTAGGTGTTTGAACAAATATTATAGTAGGCGTCGAAACCTGTCCGGTGGTGGTACAGCGGTAAAGCAAAGGGGGGAGCGGGCGAGCGAAGCGAGCCGGCGACCCCCGTAGCGTATGGATAATGTCATGATAGCTTTCCGGTGGTAGGTAGGTCCTGAGTGGAGCGAACCTGCGAGACCGAGTGGAGCGAAGGGGGGAGGTGGCGAGCGAAGCGAGCCGGCGACCTCCTTAGCGTAACGAAGGGATAATGTCATGATAGCTTTCCGGTGGTAGGTAGGTCCTGAGTGGAGCGAACCTGCGAGACCAAGTGGAGCGAAGGGGGGAGGTGGCGAGCGAAGCGAGCCGGCGACCTCCTTAGCGTAACGAAGGTTGAGTGGGTGAAGCGTAACTCAGGGGCGACGACAAGCAAACCTTAGGGTAATGTTTTTTAGTGGTAGTAGGAGGTAGTAGGTATGTGTAGGTAGGTGTAGGTAGGTGTAGGTAGGTGTAGGTAGGTGTAGGTAGGTGTAGGTAGGTGTAGGTAGGTGTAGGTAGGTGTAGGTAGGTGTAGGTAGGTAGTAGGTAGGTGTAGGTAGGTGTAGGTAGGTGTAGGTAGGTGTAGGTGTAGGTAGGTAGTAGGTAGGTGTAGGTAGGTAGTAGGTAGGTAGTAGGTAGGTAGTAGGTAGGTGTAGGTAGGTAATAGGTAGGTGTAGGTAGGTAGTAGGTAGGTAGATGTAGGTAGGTAGTAGGTAGGTGTAGGTAGGTGTAGGTAGGTGTAGGTAGGTGTAGGTAGGTGTAGGTAGGTGTAGGTAGGTGTAGGTAGGTGTAGGTAGGTGTAGGTAGGTGTAGGTAGGTGGTAGGTAGTAGGTAGGTGTAGGTAGGTAGTACTGCGAGCTGCATTGGAACATTTTTTTTTTCAGATTCATTGAGAGGTGCAATGCGTTAGTCGAAATCATTTTTCAAAGCTCCCCCTCTCCCCCCATTCACGCCCCGCGAGCTGCGCGCAGCTCGCGCAGCCACGCAAATACTAGTTATACTATATAATGCTAAATTACCACTGACTGACTCACTGATTGACAGAATTGTTCTCCCAGATGGTGGATGGGGAGGTGGGTATATTTTGACAGATTCGTAAACAAGCAACTTTCGTGAGTATGGGAAAATTGCCAAACCCCCGATTTCCCCCCCCCTTCTCCCCCCTTCCTATCGTATCTCGGAAACAAAGAGACTTTACTTGTTTTTTTTTAGGGATTCGTATAGAGGGGGCAAGGTAAAGTAAAAATCATTCTTCAAAGTGGCCCCCCTTGCCCCCCTTCTACCCCTTTTAAGCGGATCTCGGAAATAAAGAGAATTTACGTGATTTTTTTTTGGGATTCGTATAGAGGAGGCTCGGGGAAGTAAAAACCATTTTTAAAATTTGACCCCCTTGCCCCCCTTCACCCCCCCCCCTTTCGGATCTCGGAAGTTAAGAGACTTGGAACATTTTTTTTTTCAGATTCATTGATTGAAAGGGGCAATGAGTTAATCGAAATCATTTTTCAAAGCTCCCCTCTCCCCCCCCTTTACCCCCCCCCCCCTCTTCACCCCTTTTTTCAGTTTTGTTTACGGATTCGTATAGAGTAGGCTCGGGAAAGTAAAATCCATTCTTAAAATTTGACCCCCTTGCCCCCCTTCACCCCCCCTTTGGCAGATCTCGGAAATAAAGATAATTTACGTGATTTTTTTTAGGGATTCGTATAGAGGAGGCTCGGGGAAGTAAAAACCATTTTTAAAATTTGACCCCCTTGCCCCCCTTCACCCCCCCCTTTCGGATCTCGGAAGTTAAGAGACTTGGAACATTTTTTTTTCAGATTCATTGATTGAAAGGGGCAATGAGTTAATCGAAATCATTTTTCAAAGCTCCCCTCTCCCACCCTTTACCCCCCCCCCTCTTCACCCCTTTTTTCAGTTTTGTTTACGGATTCGTATAGAGGAGGCTCGGGAAAGTAAAATCCATTCTTAAAATTTGACCCCCTTGCCCCCCTTCACCCCCCCTTTGGCAGATCTCGGAAGTTAAGAGACTTTGAAGATTTTTTTTTTCTGATTCATCGAAAGAAGCCTATCCTGTGGTGGTACCGGTAAAGCGAAGGGGGAAGCGGGCGAGCGAAGCGAGCCGGCGACCCCCGTAGCGTAGGGATAATGTCATGATAGTTTTCCGGTGGTAGGTAGGTCCTGAGTGGAGCGAACCTGCGAGACCGAGTGGAGTGAAGGGGGGAGGTGGCGAGCGAAGCGAGCCGGCGACCTCCTTAGCGTAACGAAGGTTGAGTGGGTGAAGCGTAACTCAGGGGCGACGACAAGCAAACTTTAGGGTAATGTTTTTTTAGTGGTAGTAGGAGGTAGTAGGTAGGTGATAGGTAGGTAGTAGGTAGGTGTAAGGGTAGTAGGTAGGTGGTAGGTAGGTGGTAGGTAGGTGGTAGGTAGGTGGTAGGTAGGTGGTAGGTAGGTGGTAGGTAGGTGGTAGGTAGGTGGTAGGTAGGTGGTAGGTAGGTGGTAGGTAGGTGGTAGGTAGGTGGTAGGTAGGTGGTAGGTAGGTGGTAGGTAGGTGTAGGTAGGTAGGTAGTAGGTAGGTGTAGGTAGGTAGTAGGTAGGTGTAGGTAGGTGTAGGTAGGTGTAGGTAGGTAGTAGGTAGGTAGTAGGTAGGTGTAGGTAGGCAGTACCGTGAGCTGCATTGGAACATTTTTTTTTTCAGATTCATTGAGAGGTGCAATGCGTTATTCGAAATCATTTTTCAAAGCTCCCCCTCTCCCCCTCTTCACGCCCCGCGAGCTGCGCGCAGCTCGCGCAGCCACGCAAATACTAGTTATACTATATAAAGCTTAATTACCACTGACTCACTGACAGAATTGTTCTCCCAGATGGTGGATGGGGAGGTGGGTATATTTTGACAGATTCGTAAACAAGTAACTCTCGTGAGTATGGGAAAAGTCCCAAACCCCCCCTTTTCCCCCCCTTTCTCCCCCCTCCCTATCGTATCTCGGAAACAAAGAGACTTTACGTGTTTTTTTTTTGGGATTCGTATAGAGGGGGCTCGGTAAAGTAAAAATCATTTTTCAAAGTGGCCCCCCTTTTCCCCCTTCTCCCCCCCTTTAGGCAAATCTCGGAAATAAAGAGATTTTACGTGTTTATTTTTAGGGATTCGTATAGAAGATGCTTGGGGAAGTATAAACCATTTTTCAAATTTGACCCCCTTGCCCCCCTTCACCCCCCCTTTAGGCGGATCTCGGAAATAAAGAGATTTTACGTGTTTTTTTTTAGGGATTCGTATAGAGGAGGCTTGGGGAAGTAAAAATCATTTTCAATGTTGACCCCCTTGCCCCCTTCACCCCCCCTTTAGGCGGATCTCGGAAATAAAGTGATTTTACGTTTTTTTTAGGGATTCGTATAGAAGAGGCTCGGGGAAGTAAAAAACATTTTTCAAATTTGACCCCCTTGCCCCCCTTCATCCCCCCTTTCGGATCTCGGAAGTTAAGAGACTTGGAACATTTTTTTTTTCAGATTCATTGAAAGGGGCAATGAGTTAGTCGAAATCATTATTCAAAGTTTCCCTCTCCCCCCCCCCCATTTACCCCCCTCTTCACCCCTTTTTTTCTGTTTATTTACGGATTCGTATAGAGGAGGCTCGGGAAAGTAAAAACCATTTTTCAAAATTGACCCCCTTTCTCCTCTTCTCCCCCCCTTTAGGCGGATCTCGGAAATAAAGAGACTTTACGTGTTTTTTTTTAGGGATTCGTATAGAGGAGGCTCGGTAAAGTAAAAATCATTTCTCAAAGTGGCCCCCCTTGCCCCCCTTCACCCCCCCTTTAGGCGGATCTCGGAAGTTAAGAGACTTGGAACGAATTTTTTTTCAGATTCATATAGAGGGGCATTGCGTTAGTCGAAATCATTTTTAGAAACTCCCCCCTCTCCCCCCCTTCACCCCCCCCTCTTCCCCTCTTTTTTTACTCCTGAAAATTTTTTTGATTCTTACCTAAATCTATTTTAGGGTCGTTGAAATTTGTATACCCTCCCCTCCCCTCCCCAACCTCCCCTAAAATTAAAAGGGCTGTAACTTCATAACGGTTAGAGATAGCCATTAGGTGTTTGAACAAATATTATAGTAGGCGTCGAAACCTGTCCGGTGGTGGTACAGCGGTAAAGCGAAGGGATAATGTCATGATAGCTTTCCGGTGGTAGGTAGGTCCTGAGTGGAGCGAACCTGCGAGACCGAGTGGAGCGAAGGGGGGAGGTGGCGAGCGTAGCGAGCCGGCGACCTCCTTAGCGTAACGAAGGTTGAGTGGGTGAAGCGTAACTCAGGGGCGACGACAAGCAAACTTTAGGGTAATGTTTTTTAGTGGTAGCACGAGGTAGTAGGTAGGTAGTAGGTAGGTGGTAGGGGTAGTAGGTAGTAGGTAGGTGTGGGTAGGTAGTAGGTAGGTGGTAGGTAGTAGGTAGGTAGGTGTAGATAGGTAGTGTGTAGGTAGGTAGTAGGTAGGTGTAGGTAGGTGGTAAGTAGGTGTAGGTAGGTGGTGTTATACGTGAAATTCATATAGAGGAGGCTCGGGGAAGTAAAATCCGTTTTTCAAATTTGAACCCCTTGCCCCCCTTCACCCCCCCTTTAGGCGGATCTCGGAAGTTAAGAGACTTGGAACAATTTTTTTTCAGATTCATTAAAAGGGACAATGCGTTAATCGAAATCATTTTTCAAAGCTTCCCCTCTCCCCCTCTTCACGCCCCGCGAGCTGCGCGCAGCTCGCGCAGCCACGCAAATACTAGTTATACTATATAAAGCTTAATTACCACTCACTGACTGACTGACAGAATTGTTCTCCCAGATGGTGGATGGGGAGGTGGGTATATTTTGACAGATTCGTAAACAACTTACTCTCGTGAGTATGGGAAAAGTCCCAAACCCCCCCTTTTCCCCCCCCTTCTCCCCCCTCCCTATCGTATCTCGGAAACAAAGAAACTTTACGTGTTTTGTTTTTGGGATTCGTATAGAGGGGGCTCGGTAAAGTAAAAATAAATTTTCAAAGTGGCCCCCCTTTTGCCCCTTCTCCCCCCCTTTAGGCGGATCTCGGAAATAAAGAGACATTACGTGTGTTTTTTTTAAGGATTCGTATAGAGGAGGCTCGGGGAAGTAAAAACTATTTTTTAAATTTGACCCCCTTGCCCCCCTTCACCCCCCCTTTAGGCGGATCTCGAAAGTTAAGAGACTTGGAACGAATTTTTTTTCAGATTCATATAGAGGGGCATTGCGTTAGTCGAAATCATTTTTAGAAACTCCCCCCTCTCCCCCCCCCCTCTTCACCTCTTTTTTACTCCTGAAAAAATTTTTGATTCTTACCTAAATCTATTTGAGGGGCGTTGAAATTTGTATACCCTCCCCTCCCCAACCTCCCCTAAAATTAAAAGGGCTGTAACTTCATAACGGTTAGAGATAGCCATTAGGTGTTTGAACAAATATTATAGTAGGCGTCGAAACCTGTCCGGTGGTGGTACAGCGGTAAAGCGAAGGGGGGAGCGGGCGAGCGAAGCGAGCCGGCGACCCCCGTAGCGTAGGGATAATGTCATGATAGCTTTCCGGTGGTAGGTAGGTCCTGAGTGGAGCGAACCTGCGAGACCGAGTGGAGCGAAGGGGGGAGGTGGCGAGCGAAGCGAGCCGGCGACCTCCTTAGCGTAACGAAGGTTGAGTGGGTGAAGCGTAACTCAGGGGCGACGACAAGCAAACTTTAGAGTAATGTTTTTTTAGTGGTAGTAGGAGGTAGTAGGTAGGTAGTAGGTATGTGTAGGTAGGTAGTAGGTAGGTGTAGGTAGGTAGTAGGTAGGTGTAGGTAGGTAGCAGGTAGGTGTAGGTAGGTAGTAGGTAGGTGTAGGTAGGTAGGTAGTAGGTTGGTGTAGGCAGGTGTAGGTAGGTAGTAGGTAGGTGTAGGTAGGTGTAGGTAGTAGGTAGGTGGTAGTTAGGTGTAGGTAGGTAGTAGGTAGGTGTAGGCAGGTAGTAGGTAGGTGTAGGTAGGTAGTACCGCGAGCTGCATTGGAACATTTTTTTTTTCAGATTCATTGAGAGGTGCAATGCGTTAGTTGAAATCATTTTTCAAACGTCCCCCTCTCCCCACCTTCACGCCCCGCGAGCTGCGCGCAGCTCGCGCAGCCACGCAAATACTAGTTATATTATATAAAGCTAAATTACCACTGACTCACTGACTGATCTATTGACAGAATTGTTCTCCCAGATGGTGGATGGGGAGGTGGGTATATTTTGACAGATTCGTAAACAACTAACTCTCGTGAGTATGGAAAAAGTCCCAAACCCCCCCTTTCCCCCCCCCCTTCTCCCCCCTCCCTATCGTTTCTCGGAAACAAAGAGACTTTACGTGTTTTTTTTTAGGGATTCGTATAGAGGGGGCTCAGTAAAGTAAAAATCATTTTTCAAAGTGGCCCCCCTTTTCACCCTTCTCCCCCCCTTTAGGCGGATCTCGGAAACAAAGAGATTTTACGTGTTTTTTTTTAGGGATTCGTATAGAGTAGGCTCGGGGAAGTAAAAACCATTTTTCAAATTTGACCCCCTTGCCCCCCTTCACCCCCCCTTTAGGCGGATCTCGGAAATAAAGAAATTTTACGTGTTTTTTTTTAGAGATTCGTATAGAGGAGGCTCGGGAAAGTAAAAACCATTTTTTGAATTTGACCCCCTTGCCCCCCTTCACCCCCCCTTTAGGCGGATCTCGGAAGTTAAGAGACTTGGAACGAATTTTTTTTCAGATTCATATAGAGGGGCATTGCGTTAGTCGAAATCATTTTTAGAAACTCCCCCCTCTCCCCCCCTTCACCCCCCCCTCTTCATCTCTTTTTTTACTACTGAAAAAATTTTTGATTCTTACCTAAATCTATTTGAGGGGCGTAAAAAATTTGTATACCCTCCCCTCCCCAACCTCCCCTAAAATTAAAAGGACCGTAACTTCATAACGGTTAAAGATAGCCATTAGGTGTTTGAACAAATATTATAGTAGGCTTCGAAACCTGTCCGGTGGTGGTACAGCGGTAAAGCGAAGGGGGGAGCGGGCGAGCGAAGCGAGCCGGCGACCCCCGTAGCGTAGGGATAATGTCATGATAGCTTTCCGGTGGTAGGTAAGATCCGCCTAAAGGGGGGGTCCCCTTTAGGCGGATCTCAAAAATAAAGAGTTTTTAAGTGTTTTTTTTTAGGGATTCGTATAGAGGAGACTCGGGGAAGTAAAAATCATTTTTCAAAGTGGCCCCCCTTGCCCTCCATCTCCCCCCTTTTAGGCGGATCTCGGAAATAAAGAGATACTCCGTGTGTTTTTTTAGGGATTCGTATAGAGGAGGCTCGGGGAAGTAAAAACCATTTTTTTATTTGACCCCCTTGCCCCCCTTCACCCCCCCTTTCGGATCTCGGTAGTTAAGAGACTTGGAACATTTTTATTTTCAGATTCATTGAAAGGGGCAATGAGTTAGTCGAAATCATTTTTCAAAGCTCCCCTCCCCCCCCCCCCCCCTTCACCCCCCTCTTCACCCCTTTTTTCAATTTTGTTTACGGATTCGTATAGAGGCTCGGGAAAGTAAAAACCATTTTTCAAAATCGACCCCCTTTCCACTCTTCTCCCCCCCCTTTAGGCGGATCTCGGAAGTTAAGAGACTTGGAACATTATTTTTTTCAGATTCATCGAAAGGAGCCTATCCTGTGGTGGTACCGGTAAAGCGAAGGGGGGAGCGGGCGAGCGAAGCGAGCCGGCTACCCCCGTAGCGTAGGGATAATGTCATGATAGCTTTCCCGTGGTAGGTATGTCCTGAGTGGAGCGAACCTGCGAGACCGAGTGGAGCGAAGGGGGGAGGTGGCGAGCGAAGCGAGCCGGCGACCTCCTTAGCGTAAGGAAGGTTGAGTGGGTGAAGCGTTACTCAGGGGCGACAACAAGCAAACTTTAGGGTAATGTTTTTTAGTGGTAGTAGGAGGTAGTAGGTAGGTAGGTGGTAGGTAAGTGGTAGGTAGGTGATAGGTAGGTAGTAGGTAGGTGTAGGTAGGTAGGTAGAAGGTAGGTGTAGGTAGGTAGTAGGTAGGTGTAGGTAGGTGTAGGTAGGCGTAGGTAGGTGTAGGTAGGTGTAGGTAGGTGTAGGTAGGTAATAGGTAGGTGTAGGTAGGTAGTAGATAGATGTAGGTAGGTAGTAGGTAGGTGTAGGTAGGTAGTAGGTAGGTGTAGGTAGGTAGTAGGTAGGTGTAGGTAGGTAGTAGGTAGGTGTAGGTAGGTAGTAGGTAGGTGTAGGTAGGTGTAGGTATTTTTTAAAGCTCCCCCTCTGCCCCTCTTCACGACCCGCGAGCTGCGCGCAGCTCGCGCAGCCACGCAAATACTAGTTATATTATATAAAGCTAAATTACCACTGACTCACTCACTGACAGAATTGTTCTCCCAGATGGTGGATGGGGAGGTGGGTATATTTTGACAGATTCGTAAATAACAAACTCTCGTGAGTATGGGAAAAGTCCCAAACCCCCCCTTTTCGCCCCCCTTCTCCCCCCTCCCTATCGTATCTCGGAAACAAAGAGACTTTACGTGTTTTTTTTTAGGGATTCGTATAGAGGGGGCTCGGTAAAGTAAAAATCATTTTTCAAAGTGGCCCCCCTTTTCCCCCTTCTCCCCCCCTTTAGGCGGATCTCGGAAATAAAGAAATTTTACGTGTTTTTTTTAGGGATTCGTATAGAGTAGGCTTGGGGAAGTAAAAACCATCCCCCCTTCACCCCCCCCCCCTTTTGGATCTCGGAAGTTAAGAGACTTGGAACATTTTTTTTTTCAGATTCATTAAAAGGGGCAATGCGTTAGTCGAAATCATTTTTCAAAGCTCCCCCCTCTCCCTCCCTTCACCCCCCCTCTTCACCCCTTTCACCCCCTCCCCCCTTTACCCCGTTTTTCTGTTTTGTTTACGGATTCGTATAGAAGAGGCTCGGGGGACTAAAATGGTGCTACCGGTAAAGCGAAGGGGGGAGCGGGCGAGCGAAGCGAGCTGGCGACCCCCGCAGCGTTGGCATAATGTCATGATAGCTTTAGTGGTAGGTAGGTCCGGTGGTAGGTAGGTTTTTGGTGGTAGGTAGGTCCTGAGTGGAGCGAACCTGCGAGACCGAGTGAAGCGAAGGGGGGAGGTGGCGAGCGAAGCGAGCCGGCGACCTCCTTAGCGTAACGAAGGTTGAGTGGGTGAAGCGTAACTCAGGGGCGACGACAAGCAAACTTTAGGGTAATGTTTTTTAGTGGTAGCAGGAAGTAGTAGTTATGTAGTAGGTAGGTGGTAGGGGTAGTAGGTAGTAGGTAGGTGGTAGGTAGGTGTAGGTAGGTAGTAGGTAGGTGTAGGTAGGTGGTAGGTAGTAGGTAGGTAGGTGTAGGTAGGTAGTGTGTAGGTAGGTGGTAGGTAGGTAGTCGGTAGGTGTAGGTAGGTGGTAAGTAGGTGTAGGTTGGTGGTGTCATACGTGAGATTCATATAGAGGAGGCTCGGGGAAGTAAAATCCGTTTTTCAAATTTGAACCCCTTGCCCCCCTTCACCTCCCCTTTAGGCGCATCTCGGAAGTTAAGAGACTTGGAACAATTTTTTTTCAGATTCATTGAAAGGGACAATGCGTTAGTCGAAATCATTTTTCAAAGCTTCCCCTCTCCGCCCCTTCACGCCCCGCGAGCTGCGCGCAGCTCGCGCAGCCACGCAAATACTAGTTATACTATATAAAGCTTAATTACCACTCACTGACTGACTGACAGAATTGTTCTCCCAGATGGTGGATGGGGAGGTGGGTATATTTTGACAGATTCGTAAACAAGCAACTCTCGTGAGTATGGGAAAAGTCCCAAACCCCCCCTTTCCCCACCCCCTTTTCCCCCCTCCCTATCGTATCTCGGAAACAAAGAGACTTTACGTGTTTTTTTTTAGGGATTCGTATAGAGGGGGCTTGGTAAAGTAAAAATCATTTTTCAAAGTGGCCCCCCTTTTCCCCCTTCTCCCCCCCTTTAGGCGGATCTCGGAAATAAAGAAATTTTACGTGTTTTTTTTTAGGGATTCGTATAGAGTAGGCTCGGGGAAGTAAAAACCATTTTTCAAATTTGACCCCCTTGCCCCCCTTCACCCCCCCCTTTAGGCAGATCTCGAAAGTTAAGAGACTTGGAACGAATTTTTTTTCAGATTCATATAGAGGGGCATTGCGTTAGTCGAAATCATTTTTAGAAACTCCCCCCTCTCCTCCCCTTCACCCCCCCCCCTTCTTCCCCTCTTTTTTTACTCCTGAAAAAATTTTTGATTCTTACCTAAATCTATTTGAGGGGCGTTGAAATTTGTATACCCTCCCCTCCCCAACCTCCCCTAAAATTAAAAGGGCTGTAACTTCATAACGGTTAGAGATAGCCATTAGGTGTTTGAACCAATATTATAGTAGGCGTCGAAATCTGTCCGGTGGTGGTACAGCGGTAAAGCGAAGGGGGGAGCGGGCGAGCGAAGCGAGCCGGCGACCCCCGTAGCGTAGGGATAATGTCATGATAGCTTTCCGGTGGTAGGTAGGTCCTGAGTGGAGCGAACCTGCGATACCGAGTGTAGCGAAGGGGGGAGGTGGCGAGCGAAGCGAGCCGGCGACCTCCTTAGCGTAACGAAGGTTGAGTGGGTGAAGCGTAACTCAGGGGCGACGACAAGCAATCTTTAGGGTAATGTTTTTTTAGTGGTAGTAGGAGGTAGTTGGTAGGTAGGTAGTAGGTAGGTGTAGGTAGGTAGTAGGTAGGTAGTAGGTAGGTGTAGGTAGGTAATAGGTAGGTGTGGGTAGGTAGGTGTAGGTAGGTAGTAGGTAGGTAGTAGGTAGGTGTAGGTAGGTGTAGGTAGGTAGTAGGTAGGTGTAGGTAGGTAGGTGTAGGTAGGTAGTAGGTTGGTAGTAGGTAGGTGTAGGTAGGTTAGGTTAGGTTAGGTTAGGTGTAGGTAGGTGTAGGTAGGTAGTAGGTAGGTGTAGGTAGGTAGTAGGTAGGTAGGTGTAGGTAGGTGTAGGTAGGTGTAGGTAGGTGTAGGTAGGTAGTAGGTAGGTGTATATAGGTAGGTATATCAGATTCATTGAAAGGGGCAATGCGTTAGTCGAAATCATTTTTCAAAGCACCCCCTCTCCCCCCTTCACGCCCCGCGAGCTGCGCGCAGCTCGCGCAGCCACGCAAATACTAGTTATTATACTATATAAAGCTAAATTACCACTCACTCACTGACTGACTTATTGACAGAATTGTTCTCCCAGATGGTGGATGGGGAGGTGGGTATATTTTGACAGATTCGTAAACAACCAACTCTCGTGAGTATGGGAAAAGTCCCAAACCCCCCCTTTCCCCCCCCCCTTCTCCCCCCTCCCTATCGTATCTCGGAAACAAAGAGATTTTACGTGATTTTTTTTAGAGATTCGTATAGAGGAGGTTTGGTAAAGTAAAAATCATTTTTCAAAGTGGACCCCCTTGCCCCCCTTTTCCCCCCTTTTAGGCGAATCTCGGAAATAAATAGACTTTACGTGTTTTTTATTAGGGATTCGTATAGAGGAGGCTCGGTAAAGTAAAAACCATTTTTTAAATTTGACCCCCTTGCCCCCCTTCACCCCCCCTTTAGGCGGATCTCGGAAGTTAAGAGACTTGGAACGAATTTTTTTTCAGATTCATATAGAGGGGCATTGCGTTAGTCGAAATCATTTTTAGAAACTCCCCCCTCTCCCCCCCTTCACCCCCCCCTCTTCATCTCTTTTTTTACTACTGAAAAAATTTTTGATTCTTACCTAAATCTATTTGAGGGGCGTAAAAAATTTGTATACCCTCCCCTCCCCAACCTCCCCTAAAATTAAAAGGACCGTAACTTCATAACGGTTAAAGATAGCCATTAGGTGTTTGAACAAATATTATAGTAGGCTTCGAAACCTGTCCGGTGGTGGTACAGCGGTAAAGCGAAGGGGGGAGCGGGCGAGCGAAGCGAGCCGGCGACCCCCGTAGCGTAGGGATAATGTCATGATAGCTTTCCGGTGGTAGGTAGGTCCTGAGTGGAGCGAACCTGCGAGACCGAGTGGAGCGAAGGGGGGAGGTGGCGAGCGAAGCGAGCCGGCGACCTCCTTAGCGTAACGAAGGTTGAGTGGGTGAAGCGTAACTCAGGGGCGACGACAAGCAAACTTTGTGAGTAATGTTTTTTTAGTGGTAGTAGGAGGTAGTAGGTAGGTAGTAGGTATGTGTAGGTAGGTGTAGGTGTAGGTAGGTAGGTGTAGGTGTAGGTAGGTAGTAGGTAGGTGTAGGTAGGTAGTAGGTAGGTGTAGGTAGGTGTAGGTAGGTGTAGGTAGGTAGTAGGTAGGTGTAGGTAGGTAGTAGGTAGGTGTAGGTAGGTGTAGGTAGGTGTAGGTAGGTGTAGGTAGGTGTAGGTAGGTGTAGGTAGGTGTAGGTAGGTGTAGGTAGGTGTAGGTAGGTGTAGGTAGGTGTAGGTAGGTGTAGGTAGGTGTAGGTAGGTGTAGGTAGGTGTAGGTAGGTGTAGGTAGGTGTAGGTAGGTGTAGGTAGGTGTAGGTAGGTGTAGGTAGGTGTAGGTAGGTGTAGGTAGGTGTAGGTAGGTGTAGGTAGTTGTAGGTAGGTGTAGGTAGGTGTAGGTAGGTAGTAGGTAGGTAGTAGGTAGGTGTAGGTAGGTGTAGGTAGGTGGTAGATTGTAGGTAGGTGTAGGTAGGTAGTGTGTAGGTAGGTGGTAGGTAGGTAGTAGGTAGGTGTAGGTAGGCAGTAGGTAGGTGTAGGTAGGTGGTAAGTAGGTGTAGGTAGGTGGTGTCATACGTGAGATTCATATAGAGGAGGCTCGGTGAAGTAAAATCCGTTTTTCAAATTTGAACCCCTTGCCCCCCTTCACCCCCCCTTTAGGTAGATCTCGGAAGTTAAGAGACTTGGAACAATTTTTTTTCAGATTCATTGAAAGGGACAATGCGTTAGTCGAAATCATTTTTCAAAGCATCCCCTCTCCCCCTCTTCACGCCCCGCGAGCTGCGCGCAGCTCGCGCAGCCACGCAAATACTAGTCTTTATATATATAATTCTTCTGTACGTCACTGAACTCCTCCTAAACGGCTGGACCGATTTTGATGAAAATGTTTTATGTGTTCAAGTGGATTCGAGAATGGTTTAGATTTACAATTGGACCCGGTAGGTGGCGCTGCTAGCCGGGCAGGACGACGTCTGGCAGGTCCACTAGTGTACTATATTATTATAACATACTAGCTGACCCGTGCCCACTTCGTTGGGCATATCTCCCGAAGCGAGCACGAACGCGAACCGAATTAAACCCGAAGCAATCGCGCGCCGTCCGCTGCTTTGGCCTTCACACTTAAGGACGCTAAAACATTTTTCTACAAATAACAGTGGTTTTCAGGTACCATTTTAACGTATAAGCAATCACAAATGTGAAGATATCATGGTCTTAATTTAAAGATAATTTATTCGTCTCCAGATTGGCATCAGAAAAATTGTATAACGTAATACAAAAAAATCGCACAAATACGTTTTTCCCATCACAATAATCGCAGAAAATGTAAAAAAGTAGGGTCCGAATAGGTACCATTATAGGTAAATTTACAGCATATTATATCTCCAAAATTATTATAAATTGCGGTACATATAGTCCTTTAGATGTTGAGATATATTTTTTTTGTTTATATAAATTTTTTTATTCAATTATTAGCTATAATAAAAACATTTGCCAATTTCTTCATACATTTTTCGCTCCCGGTTCATCATTCCGCGCTCAGCAGCGCTAGTGGAAGGACGGGTGTTTCGCTCTCTCGCAAAAAATACGTACGATAAACGTGATAGAAAAAGATTTTAGTGTACGGTTACCACGGCAACCGACGACGACCGGAAGGAGTTGATACTTTTTAGGACTGAGATAAAAGTAAGTACGAGTTTCATACTTTTATTATTAGAATGTGATTTAGAAATTATGTTGGGTACGACCGGGATTTGGATGGGTGGAGTTAAGCAGTTTGTTGACAAGGTTCAGAAATGGATGGGTCAGGTCAAGCTGTCGACGGTGAGGTTTGGAAGTGGATGGGTAAGGTCAAGCTGTCGGGGGTGAGGTTTGGAAATGGATGGGTCAGGTCAAGCTGTCGACGGTGAGGTTTGGAAGTGGTTGGGAAAGGTCAAGCTGTCGGCGGTGAGGTTTGGAAATGGATGGGTAAGGTCAAGCTGTCGGCGGTGAGGTTTGGAAATGGATGGGTCAGGTCAAGCTGTCGACGGTGAGGTTCGGAAGTGGATGGGAAAGGTCAAGCTGTCGGCGGTGAGGTTTGGAAATGGATGGGTAAGGTCAAGCTGTCGGAGGTGAGGTTTGGAAATGGATGGGTCAGGTCAAGCTGTCGGCGGTGAGGTTTGGAAATGGATGGGTAAGGTCAAGCTGTCGGCGATGAGGTTTGAAAATGGATGGGTCAGGTCAAGCTGTCGACGGTGAGGTTTGGAAGTGGATGGGTAAGGTCAAGCTGTCGGCGGTGAGGTTTGGAAATGGATGGGTAAGGTCAAGCTGTCGGCGGTGAGGTTTGGAAATGGATGGGTCAGGTCAAGCTGTCGGTGGTGAGGTTTGGAAATGGATGGGTAAGGTCAAGCTGTCGGCGATGAGGTTTGGAAATGGATGGGTAAGGTCAAGCTGTCGGCGGTGAGGTTTGAAAATGGATGGGTCAGGTCAAACTGTCGGCGGTGAGGTTTGGAAATGGATGGGTAAGGTCAAGCTGTCGGCGGTGAGGTTTGGAAATGGATGGGTCAGGTCAAGCTCTCGACGGAGAGGTTTGGAATTGAAATTCCTATTTCATTTTAAGTACCTACTTATTTCACATGGTTATTTCACGTAGGTTTCTTTTCGGAAGTCGCTGTCGGTACCGGTTGTTCTTTTTCATTAAGTTTGGTTGGTAGTTGGTAGGTACCCCATATTGGGTGTACATCTGTTTGCCCCTTAAACCCGAACAAGCGTGATATTATATTATGAAATGGCGAAAACACTACATAAACATACGATCACAGCTATCGTGAGTCATTTGCTGTCTATATTATTGAAGAGTTCCATTGTCTACTTCGGAAGATCTCCAATCCTGGTGACCTGTAATACAGGTTTTTTTGAAACCTACTTCAGGCACCAGCTCTCACAATGTGAATAATAAAGTGTTCAAAACGTGCTACAAAACCATTGTGAGAGAAATAAATAAACTTATTATTATATTATAATCATATTTTACAGTAAAGCCTTCCTTAAAAACACAATATGCATTTATCAACGAAAATCCGATTGATATCGGATCAGTAGCTTTTGGGAAAATCGCGGATACATACAAATACAGCACCTTCTTTTTTTTCGACTCGGTTGAAAATACTAACCTACTTATCATGACGACGATACACTAATAATTAACAATTACCAAATGCGTTTTCAAAGTTCCAAGTAATCTACCAAATTCTATTTCAATACAATTAAAAAATAATATCAAAGATCAAGATTATTTATAGGTGGTATAAAACCGAGCGCTATTGTGAGACCTTGCTTTGAGCGACTTTAGTTACCTAAACATGAGTTGATCGAAAATGTAACAGCGTCCTTAAGACGATGAGTTTACTTAATTTCTTAGAGATTCATAATTTTTGGTAATATGACTAATAAATATGACCTAACGATTTAAATTATTTTTTTAATATTAAAAATTAAATTATCTATACTAATATTAAAAATACTTTTTGTTACTTAAATATAAAAGTTGGACATATGCTGTCGTTGACCACATCTTTTCTCTAGAACTCAAAAATATATTTTTCATAGTTAAGGCAGCGTTCGTAAGAAACGCTTTCATTCGACCGTTTTTTCTCCGGTTCACTTTGCAAAACGGACTACCACGTAAAAGCCTTTTTATTTTTCGGTTTTTTATATAACCTATGACACTCAGCAATAATGTGGCTTTCTATTGGTGAAAGAATTTTTAAAATCGGTTCAGTAGATCCCGAGATTACCCCTTACAATTTAACAAATATACAAACACACAAACTTTACTTCTTTATAATATTAGTATAGATATAGATATATAATAATATATATATATATATATATATATATAGTATATATAATTATATAAATCTAAAATATATAAATATATAATATATATAGTATATTATAGTATAGATAATTATATGATAATAACTCTAACTAAAAAAAACCTACATCAACAACACCAAAAAGTGATAAATAAACATACGCATAATAAATGCCTAATTTTAAATGACAAGGAAAATGAAACAACATAATTATAAAAGATTCCAGGACTTGCTACGAGTTTCCGTAGAACAATGACCAGTATTTAGTTTAATTTTCCATTCTAGGTAGTGTGTTGACACTGTCTTCAGATTAGGTCTTCTGGGCTTCCTTATGAGACGGAGTAGTGGAGTGGCCGTCACTCGCCGAGCTCATTTCCGGTTTCCAATCGATCGATAATCAGATCCATTGATGTGCACTCTGCTTAGATTGGATTTGCGACCTGTGGGCGCCATGCCTTGCTTGACACGCACGTCTCCCCTTAACCATATGATTATCCCACTTAGGCTTATAATCTTCATGTCGATGTTATGATAGATTAGGTAGGTAGGTACCATCGAATTTAATATTATTCCGGTCTGTACTCGAAACCTTGAAGAAAAGGTCAGATTTCTTGGTAAAGTTGGGATTAATAATATCTATTCATATAGGTACGTATTCATTCAACTAATCAAAAGGTATACAAATTCAGAAATAGGTACCGTAGATACCTACTTATATTTTGGTGCCAGCAAATAGTACAACTTACATATACATGTTTTGCGCATAGTTCAATCTAGGCCATAACTATTTTCTAAAAAAATCGTTTTCCTGATCAAAGAGACTGTCGTTACTCTATTTCTTTGTTTTTTTTCTTTTTGATCGACGTTTACAATTTTTGATTCTCCTGCGAATAAGTCCAAACCGATTTCGCACCACTCTCGCGGGACAAAGGTTGCAGTCGTGTAGAGTTCGTCGTGTTTTCCTTTTAATACGTTCCATACCTAGAGCTCAATGTTCTGAACTTGTTCGTACTATCAGCTCATTTTATCACTTGTCATGTTTGATGAGTGATAACATTCAATATGTATTTTTATCGCCCAATTGTAATAAAGCGCCATGATGAAGGTTGGTCCTGTTTTTATTTTTTCTATGAACGTTTATCGCGTGTAATAATCTTCTCTGTTGTTGCTTCTGACGTACTGTTTTACCCGAATACTCAGAATTCGTATAACTTGATGTGAATTTTATGGCGTGTGTTAATTTACGCGCTCGTAACTGCTACGCCAGTTGGTGCGTAATGATGGGAAGACAATCAGAAAGGTATCTAATAGGTTGTTTACTTAAATGTTTACCCACATCCGACACAGAACTTGTTGACATGGAATTACTAACTTTGTACTGTTATGACGAGTTAATTAAATTAAAAACTTTTACGAAAATTATACCAAATGCTCCGTAACATAATTAATTATACTTCGTATCTCTCCCGAAGATGATTACAGTTTACATGCAGCAGTACGAGAGTTGATGCTGTCCTTATCACACTTTTTAGAGAATTTATTTTTAAATAAATTAAAATAATAGGATAAAAAGTAGTGTATTGACTATTTCCCCCCACTGTAGTGCAAGCCGCCATTGCGCTGCAACGACAATCCTTGACTCATTACGTGATTTCGTGTTGTCCGACTCACACAAAACTTTGTTTCGTCCGGAAATAACTGTAATTTCGTTACACGATGGGAAAAATAAAGCGATCTTGTCGGGACGATAGTGACAGTGTCGAAAATTTACTAACAAAAGTGAAAAAACGAAGAAGAATCTCCTCATCGTCATCGGAAAGTGAACCAGCGGTATCTCCTTTGCATTCTCTGTCGGAGGATTTAACTATTTAGTGATCTAGAACCACAACGTAAGTAAATGGAGAAATACCCACAAATGTTGATGTAATTTCCCGCCTTTAAGATTGTTCTCAAAAAATAAATTCATTGTGTTATGCCGACGTTTATCGTGTGTGCATTGTATGTATGACCATTATGTGTCTAACTACCCACCAATTGTAATATCCCGACGTATTTATATAGTGTGTGGATGCCTAATGCCAAGTTGCAAGTACCTTAAAATGATTTTATTCTCTGTGTTACGCCGACGTCTATCATGTGTGGATACTATGGCCGCCGAATGTGTTGATACCTGGTCTGCACCCACCAACTTATATATCCCGACGTATATCGTGTGTGGATACTATGGCCGCCGAATGTGTTGATACCGGCACCCACCAACTTATATATCCCGACGTATATCGTGTGTGGATGCATGCCAAAGTTACAAATGCCATAAAATGATTTTATTCATTGTGATATCCCGACGTTTATCGTGTGTGGATACTATGGCCGCCGAATGTGTTGATACAGGACCTGCACCCACCAACTTATATATCCCGACGTGTATCGTGTGTGGATACTATGGCCGCCGAATGTGTTGATACCGGCACCCACCAACTTATATATCCCGACGTATATCGTGTGTGGATGCATGCCAAAGTTACAAATGCCATAAAATGATTTTATTCATTGTGATATCCCGACGTTTATCGTGTGTGGATACTATGGCCGCCGAATGTGTTGATACCTGCACCCACCAACTTATATATCCCGACGTATAGGTATCGTGTGTGGATACCTGCACCCACCAACTTATATATCCCGACGCAAAGCGTGTGTGGATAAAGTCAAGTACCTACCTACCTACCTATTTATGGCGGGTGACTTATGATTATATTTTACTCCTTGGTAGGTGAGATCCCAAATAATGAGGCACTATAAGAAGGAAAATAAACGGTTGGTAAAAATCCTGATGAACTAGACCCGGATATTTTACAATTGTAGGGCTCAGACCCTACACTAAATAAAGCATTTGGAGACAATTTACACAAAGATTTGACAACGCGGTGGAAACACATCTTAATTAACGGTCTGACTAAAAAATCCGTTCAGTTGTTTAGGCGCTACGGTGGAACATACATACATACATAAATACATACATACATAGACTGCCAAAATCATTACCCTTCCTTTTGGCTTCGCCGTAGTCGGGTAAAAAGGAAAACGTTGTTATCCTAAAACAATATCTGGCTGCTGAAAATTGTATTCACATGAAAGCACCCATGCTAAGCACACAGTGAGTAAAAATAAAATTAAATGGCCAGCTGTTTCTCAGCAATCTGCAAAGCACAGCTTTAACTCTAATCGTAAACATACCACAAGACATTATTAAGACACTCGGTGATAATGCAGGGCGACTAACGCGCAACGCAAACCACAGAGAATCTCTGTCTAGAAGATTCACTGTTACAATCCGAGTAAACGAAAAAGGAATGTAGTAAAAAACGCTACAAAAGACGATTATCTATTCGGTTCTAATTTGCCTGATCATCTAAAATCTACCCAGGCTATAAAACGACTACCTACCTCAGAATTTTATTAAGATTCACCGCAAATAATGCGAGATTCAATCAGCAGCGCAATCAGTCGAGTACTACGTATCGTCTAAACGGTCCTTTAAACGCATGGGGGGTGCCGCGTGCGGGCACCAGCCGCCGAGTCGCGAGCCGCCTCCGCCGCCGCGGGATCACCGCCGCCGCCGCACCGCGCACAGACGGCCACGCGTGCACGGGTGGCCAACCACACAGCCTGACGCCGCTAATCACCTCGGCACAGGTAGACAACAATATTCTAATAGCTGGGTGGTTACAGCATTACTTTAATGAATACATACTCATTACAAAGTATAAAACTATCCTTTCTTGAATTAAAGGATATAAAATACCTTTTATTTGTGAACCACATCAGCCTGACATACCAAAAAGGTTATTCATGGTCACAGAAAATAACATTGATAATTGTTATTCTGAGCTATAATCAGGTTTTATTTCTCAATGACTAGCTGTTGCCAGCGGCTTCGCCACCTACAACTCAAAAATTATCCCACGGGAAGATAAAATCGGGATTAAAACTATCTTATGTGTTAATTCAGGTTATAAACTATCTGTGTACCAAATTTTATCGAAATGCGTTCAGTAGTTTTTCCGTGAGGAACTAACAAACATACACACTTACAAACTATCGCCTTTATAATATATTTCACCTTGACCTTTGTTTGCAGTACCTAAGCCTAACGGGAAACATTTCATTTCATTTCAACAAAAAGGATTAACTAAATCCGTTCATGTTGACCACTTTAAAATGGAAGACTACCGCACAGTTATAAATCAAAATTGTTTTATGGCAAATATAGACTTAAAAGACGCGGATATTTTTGGTTGCAGTTGCCCAAAGCGAGATTATTTAGGTACCTAAGTCTTACTTGGAACTTAAAAAGATTTACCTACTAATCAATTATTTGAGCTTAACGTTTTGCCGCTTGGACTCTGTACCGCACCCGTACCCTACGAAGTATTATAATATCTGTGCCTACGTATTCACTAAATTAACAAAACCTGTACTGAATTATTTACGTTCACTGGGGTATTTATCAGTAAACTATAATATGATTTTTTATGCATCGGTTAACCTGTCATAATAACGTCGAAGCGACAAAAGAATTATTATAAAGATAAGGATTTTTAATCAACACTGACAAAAGTAAAATTTACCCAAGTAAAAAGTGCCTGTTCTGTGCAAGCAACATGCCCAAAACATTACCGAAAAGGGAACCTGATAGACTTATAGGTCTGTTAACATCAGCATGCTCCGCCATTCAATACGGCTGGGTATACACAAAGGTTCTAGGAAGAGCAAAATCTCTGGCACTAAACTATTCTAATAATTACAATAAACACATATAAATATCATAAATACTTTTGAGTTACTGGCAACTTTTTATGGTCTAAAAATCTTTACTTCACACAATGGTGTGAAGATACTCAGAATAGACAATACTATAGCAATTGCTAATATAGATACAGAATCGGAATAGCAGATTACGCATTTAATAAAGTAACACTTTCACTCGGTATTCCACAGTTCGACTTATTTGCAAATAGCCAGAATCATAAATGTTACAGATGTACTTCCTGGAAATTGGATCCAAATTCCGAAATTATTGTTATTATTTATTGTTGTTGGAGGAGCCTTGCTTGCCTAGGGCGGTCTGTGGATGGGTGACCGCCCGACATACCGAGTTTCCTCCGTGCCTCGGAAAGCACGTTAAGCTGTTGGTCCCGGCTGCCATATATATAGTCTTTGGCAGTCGTTACAGGTAGTCAGTGACCTGAAATTCTGACATCCAGTCTTACCAAAGGGTATCGTATTACCTAGTATTAACTGGGTTGTGGAGGTCAGATAGGCAGTCGCTCCATGTAAAATACTGGTATTCAGCTTCATCCGGTTAGACTGGAAGCCGACCCCAATATAGTTGGGAAAAGGCTAGGCAGATGATATTTATTGTTGATTAGTATATTTTTTATGCTTTTACTCCTTTTAGTCTTATCTCAAAAGTTTTCATAAAATTAAAAATGACAAGCAGAAGGGATTATAGTACTACCATATTGACCAATACAGCCTTGGCACCCAGTGCGGTTAAAATTACTTATTTCGAAAGTAGGTACTTTATTTTAATCCTGACAAAAATCTACTGTGTTTTACTTTCAAGGGGGAGTATCCTCTCCACTCGGATCTTACTCTGATGGCAGGGAATTTATCCGGCAGTCACTATTAATGCGCGGAACCCAAAGCATCTCTCAATATATTGATGGCCTCTCTCTCTCCATAAACGCGCTGAAGCAATATAATACTGCACTAAACTCATATAGTGGCTATATTGTAATGGTAAAGGTTTAGATTACTGTGATTCCCACACTATTCAATTAATAGAATTCTTGACTTAGCTAGTTAATTCGGGTGTTACAGCACACTTAATAGTTCTGCAATATCAATATTGTTAGGTCAGGAAATTTAAAAAGGTTTTTCAAAGAGGTCTATTGTTTAAACCAAAATTCCACACCTGGAATCACAATCTTGTATAAAGTTATTAAACCAATTAAGTACTTTCCTAATGATTCAATTACAATAAAAGATTTTATTAAAAACTGTAACTCTTTTAGCACTAGCATCTGCACAGAGAAATCAAACTTTAAGCCTAATAAAAATAAAAAATATTACTTTTGATTCAGACAAAATTATAATTAAAATCGAAGATTTAATATAAACCGGCCAGGTACCATTGATTCTGTTGCCATATATTAGAAAAAACCCTAACGTTTTCCCAGCTTTAACCTTCAAACACTATATAGATAAAACTGTTTGCTTACGTGTCATGTGTCAAGAAGATTCTTTATTTGTAGTTATCAAACCACATAAGAAAGTAGGTTCTCAAACATTTTCTCACTGGGTAAAACAAGTTCTAGAAAAAAGTGGCATAGATGTAAAATTGTATGGGACACACAGTACAAGGCACGCATCTGCGTCTGCTCACAGAGCAGGTGTCAATCTGGAAGTTATTCGAAAGGCCGCAGGCTGGAGTGAATCTTCCCAATTCCCATGTATTCCAAAAACACTATAATAATAATAATAATAATAATAATAATTGTCGCTCTTGTGTCAATGACACGTCGTTCAAAAAATCTCTCAATATTTATTTCTGAAAATCTATTTTAGGCCTAGTTTTTATCACAAATATCAATAAATCCATTCTATTCAACCATTAGCAATATAATAATATAAAATAATACTATAAAATACTACAAAATGAAGAAAAAAGGCCAGAACAATTACAAATTTTTAGATGACAGATGTCAAGATCACTTCAAGAAATTTTAACAATATAAAAATGTACGACGAACATTACGAAGAAACAATATGATAACAAGAGCAAGAGCAGCACGACGCGCACGCCCACCATCCCCGGACTCGTCGCTCAGCTCCGCCTCGCCGCCGCCGGACCACGGATCACCTGCGTCACCGGCGACGGCAGTAGCGTCGAGCTCAAGCGACGAGTATTTCTCTCCGCCGACGACGTCAAGAACACCGACACCGTCACCTGAGCGTCGGCAGGGGAGAAACCGGCCGCCGACCAGCTTGGGACCTAGGGGCCAACCGGCCCCGAGCCGGGTCCTCGCTACCGGTGGTTGTGTGCAGCGCATGAAATGGACTCGATTAATAAACGAGAATGTCATGCGCGCATACTACGGGTCTACAGAGGGGGGAACTAACCTCACTGCGTACCGTGTTAGGATGCTGTCTCTGTTTCAGGAACTGGAACCAACCATCAACGTTTCCAGCCAACGACTGTCGGATCAGGTGCGCGTCATCCAGCGCAATCACATGTTGGACGACGCCGCGCTTGATAGGCTGCGCTCAGAGGTACTGAGCAACCGTATCATCTTAACTCAATCACAGACCGCGGTGCCAGCGACTGTTATTGTTGCGACCCCATCGCGGTCCAATACTGTTGCTGTAGAGGAGGATGATAGGGTTGCCACAGTAAGTAGCCAGTGCAACGACCGATTGAGGAGCGCACTGGAGGATGCGCTTCGTGAGTATCGGTCCACTCCTACCGAACTTAGGCCCCGATTACCACGGTTACCCATGCATAAGCGAAATAGGGCGTTGGTGTGTGCCCTGGACTCGCAGCTCAAGAATATATTCGAGAGCAGCGAGGACCTCGTTGATACACACTCGATCTTGTACTGTGGGGCTGTTGCGGCATGTCGACTAGCTAATGTTAAATTCCCAAATTGTGACTTAGCTAGTCGATCAAAACCAACCGTACCGGCCTGGCAGCGCAGGATCGAGCGTCGTGTCGACGGGGCCAGGGTGCTCATTGGCAAACTATACTCCTTCAGGGAGGGCAATACACGACCACGTGTGATGCGCTTTGTGAAACGGGCATTCTCGGGGACTGAAATCAGTCCTCAAGATTACATGTCCCGAGTCACAGAGCGCATCGACTTCCTGAAGCAGAAGGTTTATGCATGGGCCAACCGTATTCGGCGGTATAAGCGGCGGGTTGATCGGTACTCACAGAATCGCATGTTCCAGAGCGATGAGAGGTGGGTATACCGAGCTTGGGAGCGACCCGAGCAAACTATGGCGGACGTGTGTCGACCGGATGATGCTGCCACGAGTTCATTCTGGCGCAGCATCTGGTCGGTACCCGTCTGTCATACTGAGGCTGACTGGTTGCACGATGTCGAGCGAGTGTGTGAACCTATTCCAGAAATGGAAGCAATCAATGTAACACCACTAGATATAGCCAGTGCAGTTCGTCCGTTACCGAACTGGAAGTCACCTGGTCCGGACGGACTGCACAATTTCTGGCTGAAATGGCTCAGCAGTTCACACACTTGCCTGGCATCCCAATTCCAGTCATCCTTAGAATCTGCGTCGCTTCCTCAGTTTTTAACCACAGGCGTTACCCACCTGCTCCATAAGTCAGGTAGTCCCGCGGAACCCAAGAATTATAGACCGATTACGTGTTTGTCGACGGTCTATAAACTTCTTACATCCATTTTGAGAGCGAAAATTAATAAACACATTGAGCAAAACTGCATTATGGCTGCTTCTCAGAATGGATGTAGGAACGGGTCCCGCGGTACTAAGGAGCTACTCCTCATCGACATGGCCATTAGCCAACAGGTTCGTCGAGCCCGCAAGGATCTGTCGACATGTTGGATAGATTATAAGAAGGCCTACGACTCGATACCACATACATGGCTGATGAAGGTGCTGGAGTTGTACAAGATAGATGCAACTCTACGCGCCTTCCTTGAGTCGTGTATGGGGCAATGGAAGACGGTCCTTCGATATCCAGGATGGCGACATATTCAGGGGAACGATGAACCTGTATGGATTAAACGGGGAATATTCCAGGGCGACAGTCTGAGCCCGCTTTGGTTCTGTCTAGCCCTGAATCCTCTTAGCACATTGCTGGAGGATTCAGGTCTGGGCTACCGGTTGAGGAGAGATGGTCAGGTCATATCTCACCTTCTTTACATGGATGATCTGAAACTGTTTGCCCACAACAGATTGCGACTGATGGAGTTACTAAAAATAACTGATTCTTTTAGTAGCGCCATCAGGATGGAATTTGGAGTGGACAAATGTGCAGTCATGCATGTAAAGAGAGGGGAGATTATGGAATCCGAGGGAATTCAGCTCTCGGATTCCATACACCTCAGATCCCTCTCCTCATCCGAAAGCTATAAATATTTGGGTGTGTCGGAAGCGTTAGGCATTAACGTAGCTGACATGAAGCAATCGTTGAGGGAGCGCTTCTTCGGACGCCTGAAGAAGGTTTTAAATAGCCTTCTTTCGGGTGGGAACAAGGTGCGCGCCTTCAACGGTTGGGTCATGCCAGTTTTAATGTACTCTTTCGGCATACTCAAATGGACTCAGACTGAACTCGATGCCTTGGATAGGAGAGTCCGTACATTGCTGACCGCAAATCGGATGCATCACCCACGATCATCGGTCATGAGACTGTACATCCCGCGGAAATGCGGGGGTAGAGGCTTTTTAAACGCGAAGACCCTCCACAACCGCGAGGTGTGCAGTCTCAGAGAATATTTTTTAAAGGCCGACGTGGGTATGCACCGAGATGTGGTCGCAGTGGACAAGGGACTCACCCCGCTGTCCATGGCTAACGAGAACTGGCGCAAACCTGTGGTACTTACTGCTGATGACCGCAAGGAAGTATGGCAAAGCAAGGAGCTTCACGGGCGCTTCTACCGGGCTCTTCATGGACCCGATGTAGATTTTCTAGCGTCCGTGTCCTGGCTACGTTTCAGCGACCTCTTTGGGGAAACTGAAGGTTTTGTCTGTGCAATTATGGACGAAGTTATGTTGACGAACAACTACCGGAAATATATTATGAAGGATGGGACGGTTGACGTGTGTCGGGCATGCCACCGTCCGGGTGAGTCCATCAGACATATTATTTCTGGTTGTTCTCGTCTGGCTAACGGCGAGTACTTGCACAGGCACAATCAAGTGGCCAGGATTATTCACCAGCAACTTGCCTTGAAATATAAACTTGTGGAGTCTGAGGTACCGTACTACAGGTATGTGCCCGACCCAGTTCTCGAAAAAGACCATGTCACGTTGTACTGGGATCAGTCTATCATCACTGACAGGACTATTGTTGCCAATAAACCTGACATAGTGGTGATAGACCGATCAGCGCGCCGCGTAATGATAATCGATGTTACCATCCCACATGACGAGAACCTCGTGAAAGCTGAGAAAGAGAAGCAAATAAAATATCTGGACCTAGCTCACGAGGTTGTCGATATGTGGCATGTGGGCTCGGCTATCATTGTGCCGATAGTCGTCACGGCGAATGGCCTGATAGCAAAGAGCATGGACGACCACCTGTCAAAACTTTCGCTTGGTGGTTGGATCAAGGGCCTGATTCAGAAGGCAGTACTTCTCGATACGGCCCGTATTGTGAGGAGGTTCCTGTCTCTGGAACCCTAACCGCCGGTAGCTTGGACCCTGCTCCCGACACCGGTGGACTACTATTTTTTTATATTTTTAAATGTTTTTTGATATCTTTTTTTAACAAATATTTAAAAATGTAAATTAGTATGTAAGGAAAATAAATAAAGAGAATAATAATAATAATATTCCACAACTATCACACAACGCCATCTAGTCCCAAGCTAAGCAGAGCTTGTGTTATGGGTACTAGACAACTGATAAACATACTTAAATATATTTCTAAATACATACATATTATAGATAGATAATAAGAATGTACCTCCCCATAACTAAGCTGAATTTGTAGATGCACTCTTTAGATGATTATTTATTATTGTTGTACCTTAGTTTTATGATTATTACAAACAAATATAATTAGCATTACGTTTCAGTAATTAAAACGTAATAAATAGCATAACATTTTATCGATCGCTTTAATGTCAATTTTTTTCGATGCTCTAAACATCTGCATGTAAACTGTAATCATCTTCGGGAGAGATACGAAGTATAATTAAGAATCAAACGAACTTACCTAGTGAAGTTTGATATCTAATTATACGAGTGTCTCTCCCGAAGATGATTACACTCCCTCCCTCCCTGATAATCCCGAGACCTATCGAAAAAATCGAACTCTAAAAAATGAGTCAAGGATTGTCGTTGCAGCGCAATGGCGGCTTGCACTACAGTGGGGGGAAATAGTCAATACACTACTTTTTATCCTATTATTTTAATTTATTTAAAAATAAATTCTCTAAAAAGTGTGATAAGGACAGCATCAACTCTCGTACTGCTGCATGTAAACTGTAATCATCTTCGGGAGAGACACTCGTATAATTAGATATCAAACTTCACTAGGTAAGTTCGTTTGATTCTTAAATATCAGGTAGTATGTCATTATATAAATAAACAAATTGTAAAAGTTACTCGATAAACGAACTTTTAATGGGTTGATATTATAAGTCGACGGCACGGTTGGCGCAGTGGCTCAAGCAATGGACTGCTGCGCTGCGTGTCGCGGGGTCGATCCCCGCACGGAACAAATATTTGTACGACCTACGGATAGTTGTTTCGGGTCTGGGTATTTGTGTATGTGAGTTTAAATGTTTGTGAACGCACCCACGATACAGGAGAAATTCATAGTGTGGGGCAAAGTAAAAAAAAAAAAAAGTCTTCGATAGTTGATAGACTTATAGCATATTCTGCTAACGATAATAACTGTCGGTATCTACGAAGTGGATGAAGCAACGTTCAAATTAGTTGATTAATTGGATCTTGGACTCAGTCGCTGTTGGAGCTCGATAAGACACAGCCAAACTGGGCAGAGGGGCAAACAATAGACGCTGACTTAAGTCACTCGGCGGACACTGGCTAGTATAATCACAATAGCCTCGTACCTACATACGTAAAATATATAAGAAAACTTGCTCTTCGCTCGCGACTTCATCTGCATGGATTTTGTATGTCGACTACTTCGCCACCAGGTTCCACTATAGCTATGAACCATCCATGTAACCAAATAAGAACACAAAAAAGATAAACATCGAATTCGGTGAAGCCGTTCAGGAGTACAAGCATTACGTAAGTACACGCACAGAGGGTTTTGAGAAAGATGATATAACAGGAAGGAAAACGATAAGCCTCGATTGCTTCGTTGGTCTAATCGTTGCAAGCACGACTGCTGCGCATGAGGTCCTAGGTTCGATTCCCAGGTCGGGCAAAGTGCTATTCGGTTTTTCCATCTGGAACTTCTCAGTAGCAGCCACGGAGTCTGGATTTGTGCCCGGTTGATGGCAATAGGCTCACCCTCTATTACGTGGAAAATGGAAATGTGAGTGTTCAATGGGTAACACTTTGCCTAACCGGGGATTACAGGCGTGATTTTATGTTGAAACCGATAAGCTTTCGTGCAAATATTTATGTATATATTTTATATGAATCTATAACATTGACGGCATACCTTCATTTACTTGTTACGGTGACATCTTTGTTGTAGACTACACAATATTGACACGGCCCCTTGTGCCGCCGGGCCTGTCAACTTGACGAATTGCCGGCACCAGACACTTGTTACGTGCTAGAACAGCTTCGTTTATACAGACTTGAGGAAAAGCATTACAATATTCTTTTAATATCGCTAACTAAACGTCCCAATTTGTGAACAGTAGGTACTAGTTTGGTGACAAAGTCTGTGTGCTAAACAAATATATACATTCTGTGACATCAAATTGTTTATTTTCCTCCATTAATTATTTTCTACACTCATATTAAGCTCACAGTTGAATCTTCTTGGGTAGATATTTGATTGATTCTTTCTTCTGACTTCTTCGTACTTTTTGACTTTTCATTCATCATCATAGTAAATTAAAATAGCTTTTTAAACTATTGAACTAAGTAGAATCTTACTTGGTAAAAACATTTGCTTTAGTTGTTTTACAATCTCTAGCTTTCAAGACAATGAGTAACCCACGAAACTAAGAGAGAGTAGTGCAATAATATTGCGTAGGTTTTCTATCGACCCACACTATCACAAATTAGTTCGAATCTCCCCTATTATTTACGTTTTTATTCGACGACTTCTACTTCTTCTGAAGCATTAATACACGTGTCAGAATAAATAATACTTGGGTTTTAAACCCAAGAATTGGCTAACAAATTGTCAAGCACGCATCAACTCTTATAATGATAGGTACACAATCGATCGGATCACTTGATCTGCGTTCAATTTTGTTTCTCGAAGCCCGACACTAAGGTTTACATCTTAACACTACCTATTAAATCCCCTCAGGAGTTGGTTCTTGTAAACCACTCAAGCCAAAGTGCACTGCACCTCTATATTTATAATAACCTTTCAACGAGTTTAAAAGGTTTAGTACTTTGCTAATCTGCCAGACGGTTACAAGACTTGTATGAAAAGTATTATAATAATAATTTGCTGATGAATTTGATTTGATACTTAAAGCAGATGAGTACGTAACCTTCCTACACAACTCTAATAATACACGAACTGTTTGATAAACAGGGGGTAACGGACTGCCCTCCGCAGACTCATGGGGTAAATTCAGTATATCATAGTAAATTATTTTAGGTAGGTTATGGGAATCCAATAAATTATGTTCATTTTATCTAATACGTAATGTATAATGCATAGCGAATGGCAAGCGCGACAACGAGTTCGATGAACTCTGTAGCTAGGTAGGCAGTGAACAGCTGATTTCACGCGTACTTGTTTATTAGAATATCTCAACATTCATTGTTGGTTTTTTTCTATTTAGCCACACGAATTTCATTTACTTATTTAAAAAAAAATGCTATTTTTTAAAAACGTTGCCCACACTAGGAATTTCTTCTGTATCGTGGGTGCCTTCACAAACATTTAAACTCACATACACAAATACCCAGACCCGAAACAAGTATCTGTAGGCCATACAAATATTTGTTCCGTTCGGGGATCGAACCCGCGACACGTAGCGCAGCAGTCAACTGCTTCAGCCACTGCGCCAACCGTGCCGTCAAAAATTTATGGTGTGCTACGTACATTGACTTAATTTTTGCATGAAAAGTAATAGTAACTGAAAAAACGATTAATAATGAAATTATTCCGGAGAAAATGATGAATATGATTTGAAATAAGAAACTGGATGCACCCTGTCAATTTGCAAAGGGCTGGCCCTTACACCCTGTATTACGCAAAATATGAAAATAATTTTCCTTACTTTATCGGCGAACGACGTAGCAGTCAAAACTTTGCTAATCACCGTTCGAACGACCACTCGTTTAAGAATAAATTACCACGAGAAAGTTTTACGCAAAGTAATTAAGTTACCACAGTCAAGTTGGCACTTACTAAATATATTCGTGCTTGAATTGGGCTAACTCCCCAAGCTAACAACTACATGAGAGCTTCAAGTGCTGGGCGAAGTTACGCTGAATGCATGCGGGATGGCAGATGTACTGTAACGTATTTAACTATGAGCTCATACCGATGGCAGCAATTAACTCTGACAAAGGATGCAAATTTTAAGAAGAAGTTCATTTCGAGCATGCATGACACATTTTTACGTAACGAAAAAATGGATTAAAAGCTGAAACATTTTGATGTAGACTCATTTATACACATTTTAGAGTTGCCTTTGAAGTAGTAACGCACACCTGTTTATTCTTTGGTCGTGATATTATAAACATAGGCGCTAATCACTTTCATTGAGCGGGGGAGTGGGGGTAAGTGTAAAGTGGTAGTACACAAAAGAAAAACATTAATAATCGCTGCGAATGACGGACATGACGAAACGTTACAGGTTCTTTGTTCCACTTAGGTTATGAGAAAAGAAAGCTCTATTACCATCGCTTTGTGAAAAAAAATTGCAATCTGTAAGTGCAGTCAGTCGTAACAAATATATAATCTTGTATATTTATATTTTGCTGAAATACTTCGTCACAACCAGCAGTGCACCCTGAACGTGCTCTGTATTGTGAATTTTGTGAATGTCTTGAAATTTTTCCGTTCTATTTGTAAATTTTCTATGATAGTAACGCTACTACGAATGCTACGACTGCTACGAATGCTACGAACGCTACGCTTGCTACGAACGCTACGCCAACTTTTAGCGGGTGGTATAAGTAAATTGGATATATTCTAATTTGCTTCATGTACTCAGCGAAGCAAGACTTGAGGTTGGACTGAAGATGAACATGTCAAAGACTAAGCTCATCACTAACATCAAACCTGTCAACGTGCACTTAAACTTGGAGAAAATACACTATATCCAAGAATACATCTACTTGTGCCAAGGTCTCTTTTCAGGCGAGACAACATAAAGAAGTGATAAGACGCAAAGAAAACGCTTGGAAGAGCTACTGGTCCATGAAAGAACTATTCAAGGAAGATTTACCCATCCTCCTAAAATGCAAGGTAAGTAATGGACAATTGGACATGTGTATTCTGGCATTTGGAGCATAGACTTGGTCTTTGACTAACGTCCAGATTCCAGAAATCCAAACTCAAGATTTGCCAATGAGCGATGTAGCTCAGTATACTGAATGTTAAAATTAACTGATACAGCTATACGGGGTCACGACAGACCGTGGAGAAGATTACGGGATGAAAAATATTAATTTATTATTTTTAAGGTGTGGCCAAACCAACCGGATCGGACTACGAACCGGCTGTGCACACCAAATACTTTAGTACATTCTCTGTCAAAGTCCGGTGTCCGGAGTCCAGGTCGCGAGTGTACATCTTTAATGATGTTGCAAAAAACAATGAATGAAAGTTTGCATACTTATGGGTAACATTAAAACAACATCAGCTAGTAATAGATCGACTTTTGTTTCCGTAGTCTCATGGGCTCTATTTAATGTGACTCGTTATTTCACATATGTATTCCGAAAGAAAATATGTTTTTCTTATTTTCCCTGTTATTTTATTCTATGAAGATCGAATACACATTGTTAACAATTATATCAAACTGAGAGTAGAGTGAGCACTTTTCATTATCTTTATAAGTTACGATAAAATTCGACAAGTACTTATTTATCGTATTTATTTTCTACGCTTGAACTCGAAAATGGCAAAGGAAGTGGAGATGGAAAGCTCACACTAGACAAATATAATGTCGTAATTATAGTTGATATAGTCGCAGATTTGTTTAACTCTATTTGTGTCTACATAAGGGTTGTGGTATACTTAAAGAAAAGATAGTTAAGAAGCAAAGCGATACTTTTCATATTTTCTGCTTTGTGTTTCTGTCGTAAGTAGACATAATAAAGAGAAACTAGTAGCGATAAGTCACACCAACAAAGCATCAAAGTGAATATCCATAAATCAATAATGTGATAGAGTTGTAAACAGAAGTTAGTGATTAAAAGAGGTTTGAGATCACCTGTCGCGTACCCGATCAACAGGAAGGCACCCGGGCGAGGCTCGCAGGAGCGGAGAGGACGCCAGTCGCCGCCCAGCCGCCCCTCGCGACGCACGTCACCGCGAGGCAGCCGCCCTGCACCACCGACCGTGTACTCGACTCACTTACGCCTCATCACGCACCAAATTCACTTATTCCATTTTTGAACATCACCAAAAACAACAAACATCTTTCCCGAAATAGAACCTTTTTAACGTTCCGTTCGTCACAAATTAAGTTCGAATATCGGAAAAAGAACTGAGATCGTTCGAAGTTTACTGAGTGCCAACGGATAGCGAAGGATTCTCCGCGCCCTCATCATGTATTTCGCTTGAGGCTAGGTAAGTTTTTAAGTAACATTAAGTGCCAACTTATATTTTGCAAGTAGTTTTGTTTAGAACATAATGCCTATAGCCAACTTTCGTTTTTATAGTATTCGATGTTTTTGTTTTTATGTTAAGTGTGTAGTAGAAAAAATTGTATAATTTAGTGATTATCATTCATTTAAGTATGTTTTTAAACAATAAATGTTTTATAAAATCATTTCATTAGGCATAGGATTGAAAATACAACAACGCAACCACCTAAAAAATAAAGAATGCATTGCAAAGCAGAAAGCAACATAATAGCACACTTGAAAAACCTCAAACGTACACAAAGACACAAGACCTACATTCTGTTCATTTACAAATAAAACATTATTTCAGTGAAGACATTTTCTTGTTTGTCCTCTGCAAGTTTTCCGATGAAATTGTATAAAATACTTGTTTATATTGTATTAGTTTCATGACAAACAGTGGCAAGTTGGACGTGCTCTGTGTATCCGATTTTCTTAGTCCCGTCCTGAGTTATGTAGGTGTGGGTAGGTGGGGTTCGAATGCCAAAATGTGAAGGCCGCGGCGCCGAGTCACTTAATTGCAGCTTTGCATTCGTTCCGCTCAGGGATGGGATTGAACACTTTAATTTGTAGTTAGTACTTGACAGTCACCGCACATTAGCACCGCGTGCCAGCAGTCAGCTCTTAATGAAGGTAACTCTTCATTCACACAAAGATGAATGATAAAGTGGTTTTAAAAGGTAAATTGCATGTCAGAGGGGACGTTTGTTTTAATGAACCTTTAATGTGGAGGTTAACTGTGCCGCTGGCTCCCTCTCATTACATACCAAGACCCTGTGTCTCAGAAAGCAAGATGTTGGTCCCATCGACGAAAGCAAGACGAAAGCAAGACGTTGGTCCCATCATGCAGTCATTTCTAGATCTTTAACAGTCGTTTCAGGTGTCTTTGACAGTCTTATCCCCGTAGTACCCCGTTAGTACCCAGTAAATCTGGGTTATGGAGGACAGAGGCAGACGTTCCATGTAAAAAACTGGTATTCAACTGCATCCGGCAAGATTGGAAGCTGATCCCGACAGAGCTGGGAAAAGGCTATGGCAGATGTTGAACTGCGTCGCTGCAAGCATGTCCCTTTAACTACTGAACAATTAATTGAAGGTTTCTGTAAAGCTCGTTTTAAAGTTGCTGCGAAATATCGTTGCTGAAACCAACGTACATAGCAACGCTCTTTTTTAATTATTCGTCCGACGTTTCCATCGTTGACTATTCCCATTTATGAAACACGTCGGAACGGTGACGGTAGGGAAATTTGTAATTTCAGTGCCGGACTCTCAATCTGAATACGCGCAAAAAATTGCAATTTGATACCATTCAAATTACAATGGACGAAAAGATTTCGTTCAGAATATGATTTACATATTTCCGCGACCTAATTAGCTGTAATAATTTCGCTGAAATCTCTCTAATCCTCTGATCTGGAAATTCGTTTACATCCCGCGGATATTATCGTTGTACGGCTGAGTTGAGTGTAGACTGGGTACTTTACTAACTTTGGAGTTGAGGTTTTATCTAATGGTTTTACCTGAAATTAGATTGTAGTGTTGGATGAAAGATGGTGATGATTAATTTTATATTCATCATCGTATGTTACTCTGTTTATTCGTCTTTTTATTTTTTTTGTCTCTCCCTCTAACCGTCATCTCAGTATTCACAACCTTTTTAGGGTTCCGTAGCTGAAGGGCAAAACACGGTACACTTTTTTTTTTCGAGGGTGGAAATCATCAAATGACTCGTCCCGCTCTGGGCAGAGCGGTACGGAGTGTCAGACTTCTACTGACTAAAACCACCCATATTCCTTCTTAGGCCTTTGTGCCGAGAGGCCGCGGTAGCTCTTTCGAACAACCCACAGCCCAGAAGGGCGTCGGCCCTTGCGGGCCCCTACAATGTTGCTGACATCTCTATGAGGCGCGCGTGGAACACGAACGCACCGTCGACACGGCCTGTCATCGTCATAAGACGAAAGGACGGCGAGCTAGTCCATTACTCACCGACCACAGGTCCGCACCTACGGTGGCCGGAAGCCATCACGTGGCCCCAGACGCCTGGAGCGTCTCCCGCCGTGGCTGGGACGAGAGGTTCTATCCCTCTCACGTTCCGCAACCTCCTTCGCTAGCATCACTGCTTCGCAGAAGGAAACGACGGCCATTCCCTCTCGCCTCAGACCATGGCTTGCTCCAGGGCCAGACGCGAGAGGTCGCCGCTACGAGAACACGGCGGGGCTCCGCCCAAGCGGGGCAGACCACGATGTGGTCCACCGTGTCCTCCGGCCGATCCTCGTAATGAAAAAAATATCCGGGCGTTTCCCTCCGCTTGATTCGGTGCAAGTACCTCTCATCCATCGATATGTCCAGCAGTGGACGTCTTTCGGCTGAAATGATGATGATGATAACCTCCCGAAACAAAACACGGTACCCTTATAGAGTAGTATACGACTACACAATTGAAAGGCTTCGGCCGTCTACGAAACCGTAGTTTCGTAACTGGTTTCGATGAAGGAATGATTTGTCCTTACACGTAACTGGTTTCGATGGAGGACATATTTGTCTTTGTACGAAACCACGGTTATGTATCATGGTTACGTACGAAGAATTTACTGTTAAGGTTTCGATGAAGGAATGATTTGTCCTTGTACGTAACTAGTTTCGATTGAGGTATTATTTTGGTGATTGAAGTAGTTCAGTAGACGCGTTTGCTGTCTACTGAACTGACCTTCATCTTGTAATTATTATTGAAACAAGGTAAGTTGAAATATAGCACCGAACTACTGACACTCTTTATTCGCAACAGTACGGATTCTTTTTTTTTGTTTTATAAAATAAGAATAGGTAGTAAAGTCCCACAAATTACCAGGAGAACAGAAGTAGGCAGGAGGTATTGGAAATTGGAATCTTGAATTCAAATCTTTTATGCCTTTCTAATACCAGGCCTTTTTTTTTTTGTTGAAAATGAGAAACAGTAATAGTAAAGTCCCACAAACTACCAGGAGAACAAAAGTAGACAGGAGGTATTAAAATCTTTAAATCAAATCTATACTATGCCTTTCTAATACCATGCATTTTTTTTGTTGGAGAAAGGAAACCAGGATAGTAAAGTCCCACAAACTACTAGGAGGCCAGAATGGTAAATTAGTGGGGAAATCACCAAATGCCTCCTCCCAGTCTGGGCAGAGCGGTAGGAAGTGTCAGACTTCTACTGACTAAAAGCTGTGATGTTCCTTCTTAGCCCTGTGTCGAGGCCGCGGTATCTTTTTTTGTAATACAAAACCTCCTTCCTACTTCTGTCTCCTGGTAGTTTTTGGGACTTTACTACCTATTCTTATTTTCTCAAACAAAAAAAAAAAGAAACCGCACTGTTGCCACTAAAGAGTGTCAGTAGTTCGGTGTTATAATTCAACCGGACTAACAACCGGACTACTGCAACTAGCCTGATATTTGCGGCTATGAGATCCTGGACCAATTATCACATAAATCAATAGTTTCGATAAAAGAATTATTATTCCTTGTTCGTAACTAGTAAAATTTCATATTTTTGCAAAAATTCCTTGTGCGTAACCGTGGTTTCGTACAAAGACAAATATGTCCTCCATCGAAACCAGTTACGTACAAGACAAATCATTCCTTCATCGAAACCAGTTACGAAACTCCGGTTTCGTAGACGGCCGAAGCCAATTGAAACTTGGTAGGTAGATGTATTCTGTGAACCGCTATACGATGAATCTATACATGGAACTGAAACTAGAAAAACTATTATCATCAAACCTATTCGTGTGGAGTGTCTATAGACAGATCTTTAAAAATGACATTGAGGTTTTTAAACCCACTTTTTCTCAAAGTATATTGTTTGAAAGATTGACTCTTCCAAAGTGGTAAAATGTGTAACTTTTAAATTATGAGAGTGAAAAATATAAAAAAAAAATATACGCTGTAGATAGCAATGACAAACTTTCAACCAAAATTGGTTAAAACGAGATATAGTAAGTAGTTTTTGATATGTAGCACATTTAAACATCGTAAATATAATTTTGTCATTCATACAAACACTATATAAGAATAATAATAATTTATTGTTTAAAAATTACAATCATTTCGTTGATTCCTGAAACTCACACTAGGATTCCCTGTGTCGCGAGTTTCAGGCTCCTTCGTTCCGATTACATAATTGTGACACAAATAGTACATACCTTACAGTAAGTTAACTATGAAAAACAAACTTATCTATTATATATAACAAGAAATAATATAAATTAAAGAGGGCTTCCCTACTACGATGGTACGGAACCCTTCATGTGCGAGTCCGACTCGCACTTGGCCAGTTTTACTGATTAAATCGTTTTCCTGGCAATCCATCCATCGTTTGAACATTTCACTATTTCACTGCTGAAACACTAGACTGTTCGGTACCTGATATTGTGTAATGTATTCCTGAACAAGGTACACACATCAATCAGAGTGCCGTGACACGGGTATAACACATCTTACAAACTTGGACACCGAATTGAGCCGCCCCAACTCAGTGACTGTTGTTTGATGTTTGTCGGACCCAGCAATATTAAGTAATTTCCGAATTTCCTTCAATAATAACTTTAATAAGTATTTCTTGAAAGTAGAGATTACATAGGTAGCGGAATTAATTGCTGGGTCAGAGGAGTTCCGAGTATCGACAGTTATTCGGAATACTTCAAAGAGATTTCCTAATTCTAAGTAATGGATGAATCAGCTGACTAGCGTTGATCCGATCTTTCTTTGTGATGTATCTAAGCTCACAATTCATCTGTATTTTGTTCTATTCAGGTTACGCTGTAGGCTGTACATTTTAGTTTCAAACTCTTTTTCCTTTTAAAACCATAGTCCAAATATTGTTATTTCTTTCATACATATATCGTAGGTACACAACCTAATATGACATTCCAGACATTCCTGTGGTGCTTGCTCCAATATAGCGAAAGAGGCATCTTCAAAAGGGTTTACAACATACCACAGACTTTTAATGTACTTCGACTGAAGTTTTCAGTTCTTTTAGAGATAATAAAGTCTTGTGACTCCATTATTGTAGCCGGGACAAACTATGAGAAATGGGCGGAGACTTTGTTGAAACCTTGACGAGAATTGCTCAAGATTTTCATAAAATAGGACGATGTTCTTTTATCGTGGCCGAAGAAATTACGATTTCGGACTTGTATTTTAAAAACGTCACCTAAATTCCTGGATTGAAAATTCCGACATTAAACTTCATTTTTTAAAGCGCTTCTATTTTTATTTTGCCTTGCTATTGCTCTAAATGTTTTACCTGACGCTAAGCGACGATCGGGCGATGAAAAAATCACATGATTTAAGAAACGCTTTCCTCATTAAAGTACCCCGAACGACTCCTTCGTAAGTGAAGGAATTTATAATGTGTGGTTGTGGTTTGTTGCGTTCCATATTCAAACTTAGTTTATGTTTCTTGCTTATACTTGATAGCTATGATACTTGACGGTGATACGTGACGGTGATCAACGCTTGCGACACCTCGTCTTACCAATGTCTTGGAGTTCATTTTCATTACATGGTTTGCAACGTAGATCTCATGCATGTATTTTCAGAGCTTTCGGTAACATTTTACATGAAAACAAAACCACACGAGCGATCTGTACATAAAATATGCGGTGAAAACATAACACAAGCTCGTTTTATCCACGCGAGTCCAAAATGTATTTAAATTACGTATTTCTCTTGACGTAGTAATATTTTTGCGAAGTTCTAACTCACTCACAGTCAGCTCTCCCACGCGGCACAAAACAGAAACCGTCGAAGCTTGAATTCGTCAAAATCCCATAAGGAAGACAAAATTTGATTACGAGAGATGAAAATATCCGGCAGGTCTCCGTGCCTAAGGTTATCAAATGAGTGAAGCTTAGCGCATGCGACGTGTACGCTAGGGTATTCAGAACATTTCGTTCAGTTGTGTTATTAATGGTAACCGATTATTTACTAGTACTGGTAATTCGATAGTTGTTGCGTGTTATAAATGCTATAAGAGTGGAGGAATGCCAAAGAAAATGAATGACTGTGGGAAGTATGATATGGCGAGAAAGTAAAGAACTGCTGAGATGCGAGTTATAGAAAGGACATGCTGCGCTGACCCCAAATAAATTCGTGCAAGGGCAGGAAAATGATGACGGCGTTTTTTTTTTTATTATAAATGGGCTTGCTCTTGACCTCAATCTTGCCCTAAGGGCAGAGATGATGTCGACGATGGAACGAGCTTACCCAGAAGAAGCCTGTTTACTCGCGACTTAAATAGATAGTGTTTTCCTCAACATAACACCTTCAATGACATCAATTAGTTTATATGCATTACGATCTGATTAAAGCTCAGAAACCAATTGAAAAAGAGGCAGAGAAGATGGACGTCGCAATTTACATGAAAGTTTATTTGCCAAGTCTGCGCCCGACGCGAAGTGGAGGCTTTAATTAAACGAGCCGCAGGAAGACCCAGCTGACTCAAAAGATTATTCTGTAATTTATTTTATTAATATATTTGTATTCAGTTGTACCGGAACTGTCTCCTTTATTTTGGGAATCCTATTTTTGTTTTGATATCTAAATCGAAATTGTGGAACCTTAATGTCAACATCATAATTATAATTCATCAATCTACAGTTTAACACAGAAGAACTGATGAGAGTAGCGAGATCTAGTTGATGATGATGTCCGTGGCTCCGTGCACAGCGTCATATATGCGTGTTGAATTTTATTTTTATTGTTTGTTGTGTGCACTTGTGGCATATTGTGCTAAATAAATATGTTTTATTTCTTTCTTTTCTTTACTATCTACAATGCCCTAACGTTGATGTCCGAGATTAGAATTTAAATTGTGTTTCGTACCCTAACATCGTATCACCTTTTGCTTTTGCTTTCAAAACAGTTGCCTATCGATGAAAGTACTCGAACTCAATTATCTTGGGATATGAGGATCTATCTGTCCATTCTCGATACATGCAAAGGTTTCGAAGTTTTCATATATATTTCTGATTGCCTCCCGTCGAGAGTCCATATAGAAAGGTTGCACGAGGTATTGATTAAACGACCTTTGTTTCCTGAACCTTCATTTTCTGGTGAATAGACTGTAGTGCCCCAATTTTCATGAACGAGATGATTGTTTTCCGTTGTGTTAATAATACAGGCATGTTCATTCAATTATGTTGTTAACACGCTTTATGCTTTTTTAACAGACTGAAAATGCTCATGAAATATTAAATTAATTTTTGAAATGAGTCTGAGGGTAAAATAAGGATAGCATTTCTGGGACCATCTATTAACTAATTCAAATATGTACAAAAATATACATAAAAAATTCTCAAGGAATTCACAAAATTCAGCAGAATTTTGCCTCTTGGAAATGGGAAAAAAAGATTTAAGTACAAATCAAAACAATCGATTAAATACTTAGTTTTATTAGTTATCTAAAATGAAAAAATCGGTAAATTCTACGGATGTCGACACAGTTGGTGCAGTGGCTAAGCCATTGGATGGCTGCGCTTCGGGTTAGGGGGAAACTGGCCTATGGTCCGCGGCCCAGATTACACGGAGTGGGAACAGTAGTGGAAAACTCGGCCGAATGCGTAGGCCAGAATACCATGGTACTAAATCATCGTAGTTAAATCGACCCGTTTGGATTTAATTTCATTAAATTGAAAAAAGATGAGAAAGATAAGAAGATTGAAAGAGGCCTATGTCCAGCAGTGGACGTCTTTTGGCTGAAATTATGAAAAAAGATGCGATTCCCATGGTATTCTGGCCCACACATTCGGCCGAGTTTTCCACTACTTTCCCACTCCGTGTAATCTGGGCCGCGTACCAGAGGCCAGTTTCCCCCTAACCCTGCGCTTCGTGTCGCGGGTTCGATCCTCGCACGGAACAAATATTTGTATGGCCTACAGATAGTTGTTTCGGGTCTGGGTATATGTGTATGTGAGTTTAAATGTTTGTAAACACACCCACGATACAGGAGCACTTCTTAATCGATTGAATAATAGGTATCAAGGTCCTTTTAATTATTACCTACTTATTAGTTCCATGATAATTTTACACTTGAAAGTCGTGTCATCTACTGATAAATGACAGAACTGTAATTAGTTTTTTAGTCTAAAGAAGACATAGTGCGCAACACATACAGTGGAGGGTTCCGTAATCCAGATGAATATTTACCCACTCTACGTTTTTATTCAATCACCGCAAAAGAGTATTTCAAATTATTTATAAATTTAAAAAAATCTAGAATAATTTTTTTTTGTAATAAATATTCACAATTGTTACAATTTTTTTAATTATAATGATACTGTTTTTGAAATTTTATTAACGAAAGAATTCACACGAGTGTCGTTTTAAGAAACGACACTCGTTTTTCTCAGTTTTACAAAATTTCATAATAACACGATTGCTGGATTGCCCTTTAGTGTGGGAGAACCTTTTAGTGTGGACATATTATTATGTCCTTCTCAAATAAGCTCATTTTGATTTAGATTACACTTGGGCCTAGAATAGAATGGCCTTTTGCTTTTAAGCTCATATATATTTATTTCATTTTATATATGTTATCTTAAAAAATCTGCGAAAAATCCCCAAATCTAGTTTAAATAAAATTGTCGAACCACTCTTTTTCTAGCCAGTCGGGTAGGATTTTGCTTGTCACTTAGTTGAGACACGCTTTCGTGGCGCGAACTTGAAAATATTGATTGGTTTGTCCTTTATGACGGTTATCAATAAAGCTGTGTGACATAAAACATTGATTGCCGAATGATGTCAAATGAAATTACAATCAAGCAATTTACAGCGTATTTTGTAGCGCATCCAAGCTCGATCGTCGCTTACGCGAGTACACGCGCTCCACAATACACGTTTAAAAAAATTTTTACACGTGCTTTGCAGGACAGCAATGGTGGCCCAGTAGTTATGGCCCCGACTTACGGACAGTAGTCGATATATATAGGCGAGGGTTCGAACCCAGGCGCCTCGTATTACTTTGTGTAAATTATATCATCACCACTGGTGTCTAAACGGTGAAGGAAAACATCGTGAGGAAAGCGGCATGACCTAGAGTCAAAAAAATCGAAGACTTGTGGCATCTGCCAACCTGCACTGAGCACGCGTGGTGGATCCTTGATGGACCATCCCTCTCCTAGAGAGGAGGCCAAGTCTCTGCAATGGGAACATTACATATAGGCTGATGATGATGACATGTGCTTGTACCGTGTCCGCGTCTCTTTTGGGTCACGAGTATCTGAGTACATAGTCGAAGTACATAGTGCACCAACGCTCGTACCAGTTACTTTTGAAACAAAAGGTGCTAGTTTACACGCTTTCAAAAAGTTTACAGGTACCTACGCGCCGAAAATTCGCTAATCTGAAACCGGCTTTAGTGAGTGACTTCCCATTGTAAAACACTGCTCTCGACGATCGCTTTTCTATTCACTATCTCTAAGGCTCTCAAATGCGCTGTGTTAAGTTTTCCAAGTATACCTCCGTTTTGTTCCTCAGAATAATTAATTCTATTGTTCAAACCACGTTTCTGAGAATGACACAATTTTGTTACCTGCACGGAGTCAAGTCCTCTCACATGGAATTATATAACAAATGGGGAATAATAAATTTAGGATGTGCCGTAACAGGAAAACACCCCGAGAGCTTTGAATAGCAGGGATTTGTTTTATAGATAATTTCCGAGCTATTTGGACGATTCGCAAGTGTCGGGGTTTAGGAGAGCTTCCCAAACGTAGCCCGGATTCAATGTAGATACAGTTATTATCACGGGCTCTTACATCTAATACATAGTTGATGTTCATTAAGCCGTTTGTATTGATTCTGTAGTATTCTGTGTTCATTTATATGCCCTTCGGTGATTAGAATTTTCTTATATTGGCAATGGCCCACCTTTCATACTGATAATAACTGCGCACTTGACGATCTTATGACTACATCAGCGAGCAGAGTTCGCAAAGCTGAATTTCGGGCCAAATATATTTAATAAGGCCATCGATCGACACACTAAGAGGAAGATAATTTCTTGGGACATTACAATGAAAATCCTTAATTGGATAGTAAGTAACATAGCAACGAAAACGAAAACACTCGAGAGCAATGAATCCGGGTCACTTAAAGAATGTTAAAAATCTCGGAAACTAAAAATGATAGGTTAATGCAATAAATTGTATTTAATAGACAATGTAATACTCCTTAAATGAAGGTATTAAAACTTCTTAGTTATTGTAAAGTTATATCATATAAAAATCAAATTTGAAAAAGGGCCACTTTTGAAGATGGAACTACGTAATTACAGCATTTGGTTTTGCTTTTGTTTGTAATCTGTCATCTAAGTGGGTACATAAACCATGTTGATAGTGCTCTATATTCATTATTCAAGCTGAAATTATGTCGCTTACGCCTGAAGAATGCACCAGAATACTTACAATGCTGGAAACCGGCCGGAGTCAGCGCGATACAGCCAGGACTGTCGGTGTGTCGCTGTCAACAGTACAAAGAGTTCTCCGACGTTACGAAGAAACTGGTTCTAACCTACGCAGACCAGGAACGGGCAGAACCAGGTGTACCACAGCACGAGAAGACCGATACTTGGTGAACACCATGCTTCGAAATCGCTTTCTCACAGGAACTGAACTCACAAATCAGTTTCGACGCCTCGGAGGAAGTAACCCAAGTGCATGGACAGTAAGACGTCGGCTTGCTGAATCTAACTTAAAACCCCTTAGACCTGCAAACGGCCCTAAACTGGAGCGTGGGCATCGTATTTCAAGACTAAGATATGCCCAGAGCCACGTAAATTGGAGTATTGAAGATTGGTCAAAAGTTATGTTCTCCGACGAATCAAAATTTATGCTCGACAAGCACGATGGAAGACACAGAGTGTATCGAAGACCAGGGGAAAGATTCAAGCAAGCATGCATCGAAGAAAAAGTAGCCTACGGTGGTGGGTCTGTACTTGTGTGGGCCGGAATTTCTTCTGAAAGTCGCACAGAGCTGGTGATCATAGAAAACGGCTCTTTAACTAGCAAAAGATATGTGGAAGAAATCCTCAATGATCACGAAGGTCCATTTATGGTCAATTTAGGTGAGGATGCTATATTTATGCATGACAATGCCCGACCTCAACCAGAGAACAAGCGGGTTTCCGAAGTAAATTTTCAACCATAGATCACATTCACGTTTTAAGACAAGTTATACAAAAATATAATGAATATAATAAAATTTACTTCTTAGGATTCGTAGACTATAATAAAGCTTTTGACTCCCTGGAACACGGGTACATCTGGGAAGCTCTGCAAGAACAAAATATACAGGACAGATATATTAAAATCTTAAAAAACATATACTCCAAAAGCACAGCACAAGTAAGATTGGAGAAATCAGGCGAGGAATTCTCTATAGAGCGAGGCGTTCGTCAAGGCGACCCTATCTCACCTAAATTATTTTCGGCAGCACTGGAGAGGATAATCAGGAACCTAGAATGGAGAGATCAAGGGCTCAATATAAATGGCGAAAATCTAAGTCATCTACGTTTTGCAGATGATCTAATACTGTTCTCTGAATGTCCTAGAACATTACAACAAATGTTGCAACAGCTATCAGACCAGAGTGCAGTAGCAGGACTAACAATGAACATCATGAAAACAAAAATTATGACTAACTCCTCAAAGACACAAAAGATCACAGTAAACATGCAGCAAATAGAATATGTAGATAAGTATATATACTTAGGACAGCTAATATCACCTACGAAAACCATGCATAAGGAAGTTGATAGGAGGATAGCCAATACATGGAAAAGATACTGGTCATTAAGTGAAGTTATGAAGGATAGAGACATGCCAATTAAAGCGAAAAGAAAAGTCTACAATACGTGCATTCTCCCATGTTTAACATATGGCTGTCAAACTTGGGCATTAACAGAAATCTTAGCAAATAAAATAAACGTCTGCCAAAATAGTATAGAGAGGAGTGCTATTGGAGTCAAGAGAAAAGATAAAGTTAGACTAACAGAAATTAAAAACAAAACAAAATTCAAACAGGCAAACTCCCTATATCGAACACTGAAATGGCAATGGACAGGACACATGTTAAGGGATAAACAAGAAAAATGGACGAAAATTATAACGGAGTGGTACCCAAGGGATGGTAAAAGAAGCAAAGGGCGAAAAACTAAAAGATGGGAGGACGATATAAAAAAGGTGGTTGGTCCAGAATGGACCCGAATAGCAAAAGATAGGGAGAAATGGAAATCTTTGGAGGAGGCCTATGTCAAAAGACAAGCTGTTTTTCTACCGAACGCCGATATAAGTTAATTGTAGTAAAGTAAGAAAAAGGTAGTTACTTAATTGAAGTCAATGATATGTAAGTTTAAACAGTAATAAAGGCTAATTTTATTTTATTTTATTTATTTATTATGCCCGACCTCATACAGGTAGGATTGTGAATGACTACCTTCAAGAGATGAACATTACTCGTATGGAGTGGCCAGCGCGCAGCCCGGATATCAACCCGATCGAGCATGCTTGGGACGAGCTAGGCAGATGCGTAAAACAACGAAACCCTCCCCCAATCACGCTTCGTGAGCTCAAAATTGCTCTCACAGAGGAATGGGAGAATATTCCCCAAAATCGTATAAGGAACTTGGTGTACAGCATGCCAAACCGCGTAAACGCAGTAATGGAAGCACGAGGAGGCAATACGAAGTATTAAAATTCAAGAAAATCGTAATAAAGTTCAAAAATTTCATGTTTCCTATTTTTGTTTTAAGGAGAGATCAGCAGTTTTTTTCTTTATGTAATTTTGTGTTAATAAAATGTATGGTGACTCATATTTTTTTTACTTTCATTTAAGGATTTTAAGGAGTATTACATTGTCTATTAAATACAATTTATTGCATTAACCTATCATTTTTAGTTTCCGAGATTTTTAACATTCTTTAAGTGACCCGGATTCATTGCTCTCGAGTGTATTTTCTCCAAAAATAAATGTTATATTAAAATACCTATTCCAAAAATTGGACAAACAGATAATTGAAACAGAAAGTCCGTTGAGTCTCATTCGGCTTTCAAAAAGGTTAGATAAAATTGGATATTTTCATCGAATAAACTCAAACCCAATAATAACTTGAGATTTAATTAAACTTTAATTTGGAAGCTATTGGTTTTCACAGGCAACTGTTACACAAAAAAGACTCTCTTTATAATATTGTTTTAAAGACATCGCCCAAACTTGGTGCTTTAATTATTTTAATATAAACTAAACTATCCACTGCAAAACGTTCGTGATCATTACTGACTTGTTATAAATGGTATTAATTAAAATCACACATACATAATACTGCCATGCTTGAAAAGTTAATTCCAGTCTTGTATTACGCGTATAATTATGGATTAAAATGACGATTCAAGCGCATTATTTGAATTCATTGTCGAAAAACGTAGTTCTGCTTTTAAATACAATACATTACGCAAAATAATAATAGTTATGCCATCAACTCATCAATGTTTATATTTGATCACTGTTGAACAGAATTTACCAATCTGGTTTACGATATTGAGGTTTCACTCTAAATCTTTTCAACATCCAACTTCAGTAAACTATCGATCGTGATTGGTTTGGGATGCTTTACATTTATCCCTCCTTTGACAAATATTTACTCAACAAAAGGACCACTCTGAGTGTCATTTAAGCATTAATAGACTGCAGTATAAGTAAGTAATACAAGTCACAACATAATTAAAAAACTTGCGAGGGGTGCGTCGCTTAAAATGCGAGGTGTGATTTTTTATGAAAAACTCATTTTAACGAAATTAAAAACGGGCGAACTGAGAGTGGCCCTGAGCCCTGGGGCCCTGGGGGCCCGGGGGACAACGCAGCCATCTGGGGAATCCGCCTTAATTTGTTCATTAACCCTTAAACAGGAGGCGACCCATTTGCAAAATTCATACTTTTAACTATAGTTACTACGCTTACGGCTTTCTCAGCCTACGGAATGACTTTTGATGTCAAAGCCTTTGTGTGATCTTTAGTATTCTGCCCTAACTAGAACAAGTCAAGTCGTTAACGTTTACAAGCCTCTACATTTACATGGTAGGGACTATGTAAATAAATATCTTTGTTCAAAATGAAAGTGTAAAACTAAAACTAAGTACCAATATAAATTTTCTTCGCTTCACTAGTTCTAATTGCAATAGGACGTTGGAGACCAAGAGGAGTTTCTCACGAAGTCGTGTCTCCAGATTGTTACCCTTCGAATTTTTTACGAAAATAATTGAGGATTACTTTCAAACTTATCTATCTCGAGCAGTCTGTAGGTAATGGATTTACTGTTAAAGACGCAATAATTTTTTGCTTAAGTTGATTCATTTATAATTCAAATACTTGAGTCTAACTTTTTAATGAAAGTATCCGAGAAGCAAACGATGAGCATGTCATATTAAGTTATAAGATTATTGATTTTATTTACTCTTCAGCGTCTGCGATCTCCTCAGCAAGTCTTTAAAGTGTTAGAATGTCAATGTTACGGATGGCTTAGCAACAGTGTTCTTTAACTGACACCTTGCTATTGTATCGAGTCTGGTTCTTCTAACCAACCTAACAGACAGATGTGTGCTGGGAAGTTTGTTTCGCCACTTCTTCTTTCCAGCTTAACACTAGGAAGTGTCGATGGGTGGGCGTTTTGGGGGACTGTCTTATAAAAATGTAAAGTAAAGTAGAGTAAAGTAAATTTTTAACGTTCGAAAAGTGCTGATTATCAGCCTAGTTTAAATAAATAACTTTTGATTTTGTTTATTAATACCTACCGCGAATAAATGATAAATTGGCAAACAATAGAGTTGATATGCTGTCCTATTTGACCCTAAGGTTGACTGGTAGAGAATGCCTTGTGGCATTAAGTCCGCCTATGTACCACGTTTGTGCTTGAAGTTTAAATAAATAAATAATAAATAAATAAATATCCTATTCAGTGCAGGACGGAAGCCTCACCGTTCACCGCAATAGCGTGGTACGTTTAAACAAAGCCCTGTCTATTAGAATCCCAGTAGGCTATATTGTAGTGCGCTCCGGGCTGCTGGCCGGGGTCACCTCCCAATGCTATAGTTACTGAGGAGGAGGGTTTACGGCCGCGCATCAGACTCCCAGATTAATGGATTTACTGCTGGTTGCTCCCGCAAATATACCCCGGACTTGTTTACTCACACAAGTTCCAGCATCTATAATTGTTTACGCAATGTTTTTGAGTTCACCAATTAATTTGGCTAAAATAACGGGGCTTATTTAATACGTGTTAATAATAATGTACGATGAAATTCATAAGCTTGATGCAAAGGAAAAAGCAAGTTTATTTTCAAAGAATTTGTACCACTTTGCTTGCAAAAACAAGATGGTAAATTATTTTCTAAGAAAACATGTAATTCTTGTGTAATAAAAACACGTTGCTTCTATTTCTCCTCACCTACTCATTTGTTATGCAAATTGCATTTTTAATGGAACTAGTTTCTAACTTGGGATGTACCTAGTAACTGTTTGCATCATCCATCACTCATTCTCAGCTACTCTCATCGTTGGGAAATATCAAATATCTCCTCCCGCTCTAGGCGGAGCGAAAGGGCGTGTCAGACTTCCACTGACTAAAAACTATCCATGTTCCTTTTTAGCTTTTTGTGTCCAGGCTGCGGTATCTCTTCCAAACAACCAGCAGCCCCGGTAGGCATCGTCCCTTGCTGCAACATCTTTACGAGGCGCGCGTGTAATACGAATGCGCCGTCGAAATGCATCCCGCAACTATATTCGCTCCAACTAGCCTGAAAACTGAAAGAAGCCTTACGTAACAATGGCCAATTCAGTCAAGAACACCACTACCCTGACGGTCAGTGGTGTAAATAAATAACACTCGAGAATGAGGGGCGGAGGCAAAATAATGAATTTTCTCAATAAAAAATCTTAGTGTCTATAAAATGTAACAAAAGGCATCCTTTTGAGAAAAATCTCCGCTAACATAAAATGTTTATGGCTTGAATTTATTACATGAAAATATTGCAGCTTTTATAAACCCCGTCTTTAATTTTTAATAGCTATCAGATGCCTGGAATTTTATCAATTTTTATGAGTATTATTTCAGGGAAATAGGTTTTTCTATTGTAAGTAGAGACAGTATTTTTACAAGTTATATGCCTTGTGACTTCCTTGTCACAAATATAGCTTTGTCTTTTTATTTTACAAAAGTGATACAGATCTAAGAGCCACACTGGCTGACTGATTTGAGATTGACGAGAATACTTTTATAAGGCAAAATAAAATAAATAATAATAATATATAAGGCGTATTGAAACGTTCTGAATAAACCGGCCAAGAGCGTGTCGGGCCACGCTCAGTGTAGGGTTCCGTAGTTTCCCGTCCGTCACAATAAGTGTTCCCACTTATGAGTTTAAAGGTCCATCAAGATCCATTATGCAAAATGATTTTCCTAGAGAGTCCTTATAAAGTTCTACTTTTCAGATTTTTTTCATATTTTTTAAACTTATGGTTCAAAAGTTAGAGGGGCACATTGTTTTTTACTTTTGGAGCGATTATTTCAGGCTAGCTAAAGTAGACTCATCTTTCATGGGGTACTGTTTAAAATGTTACAATAAAATACAGGGGGTATTTTATTGTAACATTTTAAACATCGTGCGTCTCATTCTTCAACTGAATGAGACGCAATTTAAATCCTGTATAAAACGCACACTATGTAGGCAAGCATACTATAAGTTGGGGGATTACATTGATGATAAAAATGCTTGGCTCAATGCTGGTCCTGCTCCACAACCTTAGGGGCAAATAAATCGATTATCATGTGAAGTTATTGTAGAGGCTGCAGAAGATTGTAAAAATATTTTGCATTGTATAGATTCAATGTCTTAATATTGTATAATTGCATGGCACATGTGTGAGTACTATGTACTATAAAGCCACTTTTTACATTTTTACATTTAGTTATATTTTAGTGACGTTGCCCTGGTGGCTGAGAGAATGTCATGCTCACTCAAATGTCTCGCTGATGGTGGCGGGTGTGTCGGATCATTTAGTTCCCTTCAAAATGGTTGAGTTAGATGGTGCTGATCCATGCGTCATGTTCGTGAACGGGCGCTGTCAGTGGAGACTGGTCATTCCTTAGTTGCCATGGTGTATTTATATATTTTTCTTTGATTTGTTTATTATATCTTTTTACTCTGGACGCTCTTAACTTGCACGTCTTGCTACATAGTTCTCACATAATATACCATCTCAACATGAATGATATAATGTACCAAGATTTTGTAACAAATTCTGATTTAAAAGAGTGTCCATGGAGTTTCTTGCCCGTTCTTCTTCATGAGATCTACGTTAGGGAACTGGCAACTACAGTACTTTCACAAGTTGTTATGCCTTGTGATTGTGACTGTGGCGTAGGAGTGCAATGCGTCGTTTCGGGAGTTGCTGCGTCGGGCTGCGCGGCGCCGGATGTTGCCGGCGGCGAGTGCTGTGGGTGCGGGGGCGCGCGGCGGCGTGTGCCGTGGCGGCGGGTGTGCGAGGCTCCGGGTTGCGGGGCGGCGGTTGCGCGTTGCGGCGTGCATTCTTTGTTCCGTGATTCGGGGTCTCGAGCATTCGTTGTTGCGGTTGCGTCGCTGCGTGCTTTCGTGCTCGCAGTGTTCGTTGTTGCGGGCATTCGGTGGCGTGTGGTTCGGCGTGGTGGCTTTTGGAATGACGTATTGCACTCGTAGTTTCGTTCTTCTTCCGTCCTTCTGACATTCAAAAGTGCCTGTAATGGCTTAATTGAAATAAAATATTTGAGTTTGAGTTTGATTCATTTTTAAATACCTTTCCAACAATATATCACGCGTTAGGGTTGAAATTAAAAAAAAATCACTTCCCACTTTACATATAGGGGGGCTACCCTAATAATTTTTTTTTTTAATTTTTATTTTACCACTTTGTCGGCGTGATTGATACACATATTGGTACCAAATTTCAGCTTTCTAGTGCTAACGGTCACAGAGATTAAGCGAGGACGGACAGACGGACGGACAGACAGACATGGCGAAACTATAAGGGTTCCTAGTTGACTACGGAACCCTAAAAACGATATACTATGTGCCTAAACTTATTCCCAGCTTTTTAAAATAAAATCATTATTCAATCTAAAACTGTTTGGTCCTATTTTTTAGAAACGATTTTTGTCTTTATTTATTTAACAGAGTTGTTACGCTTTTGTCATAGACAAAAGTTTAGTTATCGTATTGAGGAAACGTGTCGTTTCCTCGTAGGTACTATACTATACAAGACCATATAAATAGGTAGTTAAAATCCCAATTGTACCTCTATGTGTCCCTCATCATCATCATCATCATTCTCCTGCCCTTATCCCAATTTATTTGGGGTCGGCGCAACATGTCTTCTTCTTCCATACTTCCCTATTTCTCGTCATCTCAGCAGTCACCTCCTTTCCAGCCATATCATCCTTCACACAGTCCATCCATCGTTTCTTTGGCCTTCCTCTCCTTTTATAGCCATCTACATTCATACTCAACATTTTCCTCACAACATTTCCTTCATTCCTTCGCATCACATGTCCATACCACGACAATCGATTACCAATCAACTTTTCATTCACCGGCGCCGCTCTATGTGTCCCTATTGTACATTTATTAAAAAGCAAAAGTAATACCTCTCCTGTTGGGCTTAGACGCAATAGGGAAAAAAGAAAAACTACACTGTTATCGCAACTCACCTTACCTACTCACTACATCTCTAAAGTTTTGTTAACACGAAGTTATTGAATCAGTGACATGAAATCAAGACTCAGAAGAGGCTCCGGCAATCGGGATTGTTCAATTGTCAAACATTAAGATAATTTTTCATGCCTCGTTAAAATAAAAAAAAAAACTATATTCATTAATGTTTTTTTCATTCTTCATTACCTTTAATGAAGTTATCGCAAGAAGGAATATCGTGCAATACGCGTTAGCCTGCATTCTGCAATCGCACGTGTGTGAACAAGCCCTTGGCTTCATGTGGGTGTCAAACTGCCCTTATAGTGTCACTGACCTATTAAACCGTTGAATGATCAAATAACTCTTTTCCAGTGATGACATTATAACATTTTTCAATTCAATTAAAAAAAATGTTTACTTAAAAAAATTAAGTTCAAAAATCTAAAACCCGACTACTAAAAAAATCGCGATCTTATAAGTAGAAAAACAAGAAAATAATTCTTGTCTGTTAGTCTTCGTAGTCGCATGCCACTGATACCTGATGCTCCTTCATGGCGTTCTCATTGATACAGAACTCAGCTGCTAATTGCCATTAGCAAGGTGGCATGCGACTTACGAAGAATATCAGACAAGAATTATTTTCTTGTTTTCTACTTTTAAGACCGCGATTTTTTTAGTGGTCGGGTTTTAGATTTTTGAACTTATTTTTTTATTTGAATTTTATTTTTGTGTGTACTTAAACTGTAATATAATACATATTTTTGTAATGTGCTCACCAAGACCTTTCATTTGATACCAAACTTGCTATGATTATCTCAATTTAATATTTTTTGAGGTAAGTTTAAATTCCGTCATAAAAAGAATTTATAAATTTTATGTAGCCTATGACACCCGGGCTATTCTTACGAATCTATTGACACCTAATTTATTAAAATCCGTTCAGTAGTGTAGGTGCTACGGTGGAACATACATACATACATAGACTGCCAAAATCATTACCCTTCCTTTTGGCTTCGCCGTAGTCGGGTAATTAGTTTCTTGAAATACTATTTTAACTAAAAAAATAAAATAAATAACAAGTTACATTTTTGGACAATGCCCATTGTATGCTACAGCATCACATTAACTTTTTCGTACAAATTATTTTTAAACTGGCTTTTAGGTCACTCTGAAAGCTTTAAATAATTAATCATTTCGGTTAAACCTAGGTCGACATTAAAGCTTAGGGATCGGACACGTTTTAGTACCTACTAAAACAATTTTGCTTTAACAACCAATGGCCGGTATTGTTACGAGTTTCCGTTACGTGATTGTTTTCCCTGTGTTGTTTTCCAATGATTTTATTTACAGAATCTCGCGTTCTTTCGATAACTCTTTTAACTTTGATCACTTTTATTTCAATCTCTCTAATGTTATTTATTTTATTTTTAAAAATAAAATGAAAACGATAAAATAGACTAAACCAATTTAACAAAAACAGATTTTTAATTACGTCAGTGATTTCTCTCAGATTTGTCTGAGAGAAGTTCATGTAGATAGTAGTTACAATATAACTGCTTCACAAACGTCCATACTATCGGCATGACATGTGTAGAACTATGGCTGACACCGAGCTGACCTTACAACACAATCGTTGTAGTTCACACAAAGCCTCTGCAGCACAGAGGAAACGTGTAGAGTCCATAATAATTAACAGCAATATCCCTTCAAGTTCATTGTCCATATTCTGATATATTAAGTTTCAATACCGTTCACTGTTAGACGAAGGTCTGGCAACCCGTCACTGCTCCGTATTAGCAAGGCGCAAAACTTCATTGTTTCAACCACAACACGAATGCCATTTATTCAAACACCGCATTTGTCTCAAACGTGGGTTCAAGAAGTGTTTCACCATAATTGAAACTCAGTTTAAGCCTCGGAGGATAATAAGCTTGATTCTGTGCGTAATGTGCCGACGACGACGCGGTGAAAGGAATTACTGTCAGTTATACCATGTGATGTAGGTTTCTAATGGAATTGTTTTGATTCACATTTTATTTGATTGTTTCAGGTGCGTGTTACCACCGCGACGATGAGTGAATTGTGAAAGTTTAGATAGGAACAGTGGTTTGAAATGTGTGTTACTTTTTGACCGGACAGTGTACTGTAGCAAATGAGTGTGTAGTGAAAAACTGAGTGGTGTTCCGTAGCCATGAGTTTCTTGACATCGTTGGGGCAGTACGTGGCGGGTGTGGCAGACAGCGTGGCCGGGCTGGCGCTGTCCCCCCGCCGCGCGCCCCCTCCCCGTCACCGCTCCGCCGAAGAGTCGCAGGCGCACCCGCCGCCGCCTTCCACTGCCACCATGAGAGGTAAGAATCGAGACTCACATTTCTAGAATCCTTTCAAAACCGCAGACTGTCAAAGATTTTGAAGATTTAACACAGATTTTATGTTGGTTGTTGTTGTTCTTCATATTCCCTAAATTGTTCGCAAACTCAAAGGGTTATTTTAAATAAGGCGTGTCTATCTAAACCCAGGTGAGAGCAACGAGGTTCAAACCATTTTTATACTGTACATACTCAAAGTTCTGGTTCGTTCCCACTAGTTATTTACTATTATAGTTCTACGGTAGAACTAATGCGAATATTTTTACCCACTAGTTCTACGATTTAAGGTGGTACATAATACTAGAACTAGTGTGACCTAAACTTCCCATTTCTTCTACCAGTAATATTACATAATTCTACCTTAAAACTATCACTAAACTAAATATATTAGTAGGTAAATTAGTAAAGACTGTTATACTGTCTTAGATAATTTATCAAGCCACACGTTGGTTTACTCAACTTTCAAAACAGCAGACATTTTACAAGCTAACGAATTCTTAAAGACTTCAAAGTTGTTATGCGCCAGATTTGGAAGTGTGTCGTCTCAACAATTTCTCCCGGCAGGCCTGAAACTTTCAAAGAAAATGTTCAACTTGGTAACATTTAATATTGTACCCACTCTTGTGACGTTGATTTTACATAGACTTATTAATTAAAAAACTTATACGATATCAAGTTATAGAAAGGTACATGATTATGATTATTAGATCAGCCGTAGCATTCCTCTTTTGGATAGGTTTAATTTAAAAAGCACATACAGTTACCGCAGCAACTGTTTAACTCGAAGCTAAATATCCAGAAAAGCTATGGTAGGAGACTCGAGGGTTTTTCAGCAAGCATATTCAGCATGAAAACTTGATAGTTAAGTAGCCAGGGCGTGATGTGATAACGCCAAATTATATTACGGAAAGTTTCAGAAGGGCGCTGGGGCACTTTCAGTTTTCAAAAAACGTCAAAAACTAACAACGGGCTGTTCAGCGACGTTAATTTTCATCTCATCGTACGGGGCCTGAACTAAAACGACTTAAACAGGCAAAACTTCCTGAATACATTGTAGTCTTAAAAGCTCTGATTTTGTACCAAAATATTTTTAACATTATCCAGCACAATTAGTGTAGGTAAGAATGACGGGTGTATTGTTGCAGAAATGAATATGTTATAATTATATAAAAGGTTAGTACCAGCAATGTACCTGAATGTACCTTTAATGAAATTCAATGTACCTCCACGAAACAAGAACAATTACAAATATAAAGTGAGCCGCGGTCCCGACACTCAGAATGACATTGCTGGTACTAATATTTTATATATGACATATTCATTTCTGCAACAATAGACCCGTCATTCTTACCTACACCACAATTAACGTTCATTCTGTTTGAAAGTGTTTCTTGTCCAAAGTAGCAACATTTGGTGTTCAGAACTTCCTTAAAAAAAATTGAAACATTTTTTTTATGAATCCATTTAGTTGGTAGTTTGGTACAGGACGCTAAAGTCTTAACGTTAGATTACTTTTTGCCCGACAGGGAGCAGAGTTATAAACCTGATTGGCTGTGGCTAGAACTTTTTAAGTCTACTACTATTACTATTAATACTATAAACGGGATATTTCGGGATATTTTTTTTTTAATATCCCGTATATAGTATTAATAGTAATGTCAGTGACCATGTCAGTTTAAAAACTTCTACTACTATTGTTTGACGTACCTATTCTTATATCGGGTTATGCTTAAAACTAATGTATGTTTTTTATTATATGTAGGATTCCCTCGCGTCGTGCCAACGGAAGGCGCAGCAGCTCTAAACGCGCGGCGCCGCACGCTGGACTGCCTCGCCCCGGCACCACCGCCTCGCCGCGGGGGCTCCCTGCGCGTGCCTCGCAACCAGCAACCGCCCGAGAAACCCACCATGGCCTTCTGCAAGAGGCGCCTCTCTTGGCCTGAAGTTGATAACTCTGTCAATTCTGGGTAAGCATGCATCATTTAAACTTTAAGATTCTTAGTAAAACTAAGTTCAAGAGTTCCTAAAAATCTGCTATTTAGTACATCCTGTTAGACTGGAAGACAACCCCATCTTAGTAGGTACTCACTTCTAAGTTGAAGAACTCGTATTTCAACGAAGAATTTGAAACAAGATAAGAATTAACTTTAATTCGGCAAATCTACGAGTTCCATTTGGCAGCTCTAAAGCCGCGCTCAACAAAGGCTATCAAGACAAATAATGATATTGGGGAAATCACAGGCTCTCGAAGGATATTAACGTGTTTCCACGGAAAGGGGAATTGCAAATTAGCGGTAACTCCTTACGGCCCTGAGACGAAACATGTCAGGAATAGAGATTAGTTGTCCCCTGAACCAAATACTTAAGAACGTAGAGTTGAACGACCTCAATCTCATTATTCTTACTTTGTGTACAGCTTCAAATTATTTTTCACAATAAATTCAAATTAGGTGTGTGCAACGAACCCCTTTAATTCTATTTTCTTTTGTACGTAATTCAACTCTTACAAGATATTCATTCAAGGTATGACACTCGCAATAAGTATTAATCTAAAGAAATTCACTGTGTTAAATAAGATGTGAAATTGTGAACGATGTGTTAAATTAATCGATTTATTAGCAGGACTCAATTTGGGAGAATAGAAAACTTGATTAAACCAGCGGGTGCCTTATTTATGCTGCCACTTCAAATGAAATGTAATCATTTTTTTACCTAAGTATATACAAAGAGTTCACGAGATCATATGCGCATTATTTATGAGTGTGAATGAATACTGAAATGTAAACGTGTGACTTAAGCGTTTATTTTTATATTTTATCAAAACTTTCAATAAATTATCTCGTTACTGAGACGATATAAAAATCCATTAAGCACTTCAATAAGTACATATGTTACGTGGAAACTTAATTCATTACGTCCTTGATAAGTTTTATCAGTGCAGAGCGGCAAGTACAAACACTCAAGAAATCAGCTTTTATGTGATAGTATAATAAGTTCGGCCTTAGTTTCCGTTTCAAAGTTTTTCAGCGATGCTGGGGGGCGAGGGAGTTCCCATTAGCGCGGTGTCTCGACATAAGTTGACATGAGAGGTTTTCAATTAGATAAAAGCTGGCAACAGTGGCGCGATGATTGCGAAGTAAAAGGCGCGGGATGAGGGGTAGTGCTTACTTGCGTAGGTGATGGAGGGTGGAGGGGTGGTAGGCGAAGGGAGGGATAGGCCGCACGACGCGCCCGCCGGGGATACGTGCAAGGACGTGCAACAGGCCGCCAGCTGACCTAAATACAATAATATTATTAATCACTGGATATGTTTATTGATTTGCAACGTGATGACGCCCATAACGAACTTCGCATGCGGCACTGATTTATTAAATAGAAACTTTATAACTTTCATGAAAAGCTGTAAGTATTGTTGAAACTGTTTTCCCAATAACAACTAAAGGAAATTCGCTGTACAACCGCCTTTTTTTTTTTTGGTGGGTGGAAAATCATCGACCCCGCTCTTGGGCAGAGCGAAGGGGAGTGTCAGACTTCTACTGACTAAAAACCAAACCCATGTTCCTTCTTCGCCCTTGTGTCGGAGCCGCGTTAACCTTTCGACAAACCACAGCCCCGACGGGCTGTACAACCGCCTTGGCTTTTACTGCAAAGCCACTCAAAACTGAAAATATGGTTTCATTTGGAACATAGATCTAAGAATGATATTGCCCGCATTTTTTCTCAAATTCAAACGTTTGAAAGAGAGACTCTTCCAAAGTGGTAAAATGGTAAAACTAAAAAATGAAAAACAAGTCAAACGATTTCAGCGATGCAACTGAAAACTAAACTTTTAATTTCATTCGGGGGACAGTTCGGTGGGTCATTTCTTTGCAGGTCCCCCGACTGAAATTAAAAGTTTATTTATTATTTCACCTAAGAACACTTGGACTAATGAGACGAATCTAACGATAACCTAATTAAAGAAATCTATCGAGTGGTTTGAAAGATATGATGAAATAAAGAATATTACAAACAAAAATAGTCGCGAAAAACATAAGGGTTATGTTTTTCGCGACTATCTTTGTTTGACTATCTTTCCTTGCAGTCGGGTAAAAAGAAATACAATAATCTGCTCTAGATCCCAATGAAAACTTTCAACCAAAAATTGGTTTCAAGGAGAGTAAGTAGTTTTGAGACATAGCACATTTCAAAAATCGCAAATAAAACTTTGTCATTCATACAAACACCATGAAAAACCAACTTATCACAAAATGAGTATTTCTGTCGCCGCTTAAACCAGAAATACCTAATACAAATTTAAGGGGGCTTCCCTACTACGATGGTACGGAACCCTTCATGTGCAAGTCTGACTTGCCAGTGCAAGTCCAGTTTTTCTGAACAAAATGTAATAAAGGACTTGTTTTATTCGGCCCAGAAGACACAATTAATACTTACTTACGTTTTCTACACAACTTGAACTTTAATGATACACCATTGACAAGTTTTAGTTTTAGACACCGAAACCACTTATTTTGTAGCGAAAAACGAATTAAATGAAAATACATACATAGCCCCTGAGCGAAGCCGCGCGCGCAGTTAGTATGTAACAAAATAATTACATAATTATATTCTAAAATACTTATATTACTAAGTTTTAATTTTTTTTTCCTAAATACCTGTAATTGTAATGTAGACTACTGATTAGCTTTGTAGCAACTCGTACTGCAGGTAATTAAAGGACCTTTTGAATTCAATTATACATTAAGAATACCAAACAAGCAACCTTTATAAATCGATCTCCTAAATCCAGTCTGATTCTACTTTATTTATTTTGTGGAAAAGACATTTTCGTTTTGTATGAATATTCAGTCGGGTGGCTACAATTATTGAATCGTGTTCGCAAAACGGAAACATGAAATATAACCTTTTAATAGGCATCGGAAAATATGAACAATGTAATGCGGATAACAACACATACCATTTTTCTCGATAAACAGATATAAATGAGAACAGAGGAAAATTCCGCGGATGGTTTACACTTCACTTGTGCCTGGTGAATGGGGCTGACAGAAATAAAAAGGTAGGGAAAGGAGAGAGGGATGAGTGAATCAATACAAATATTTATAAATAACTACTTAACTGTGAGGGATGTTACAAGATAATGCGAAAGTAAATACAATGTCTGTGCGACAGACGTTAACGAAGGTCCCATGGATGACCGGAACCTCTCGTATAGTTGTTTGTACGGCATACAGACTGCCCTGCACGCTCAAAGATAACGTCATATCATACGAAACGGAATGAAATATGAACCTGCTTATTTAAATGTATCCACAGAAGATTACTGACAGGTCAATGACCACCAAACCTTTCTCAAAGTCGTAAAGTTCACGTTTGCAGTTGCTAAACAATAATGCTTGTTCTAATGAACTTTCTGTTGAAGGTTGATTCGGCGAGACGGGGTTGTGTTACACACATACTTATTATGGTTATGGGTTGTGTGCCCGCGCCTTGGAAGGGTTAACCGACAGATTAGTCCAAACATTAATCTGAACGAACCGTTTATAGGGCGGTATTCAGTTTCAAATGGGAGTTACAACGATAACACTAAATAAAATACAACGTATTCTTACGGTATGAAAACACTGTCTCACAGTCGTAGTCAGGTAGCTGTCACTAATGTCAACTGTCAGTCAACATTAATGGCGGGAATTTGAGAGGTGAGGACTGGGACTTGGTGGTGTTGGTGAGCCTATGATGTGGCTATTAAATTAAAAAGCTACAGTAAACAATTTAGATTTTCATAAAAGTAATTTTCGTAAAATTCTAGGAATTTTAATACCACATGTAGGCAGACAAGCTTTTGTCTACTTTTACCAGGAATACCTATTATAGCGAGTGGACTGAGTTCTTTCGATGTAAATTTCCCGAGAGAGCTTAGTCACGGATCACAGTGAAGGTTTTGAAAATCGTTTCATTTTAAAATATTTGCATGTTTCGTTCTCTAATTCAAATTGTTAGGATTTCACACGTAGTCCTTTATAATTGTGAATTCTTTTAAGAGCTTGCTCTACCTACACGGGTAGAAAGATGAATGAACACGGAATGAACACTATGTGTGTTACTTTCGTATTCATTTATTCCGTATAATTATTCGGGTCTGTGTAAAATGGAGGAAAAGAAAGGAAAACTTCCTTCTTATAGTTATATGAAGGAAGTTTCCTTCTTTAATCCAGATATATACGTATTTTATGAGAGAACGCTGACTCACCCTTCTGGGTTAACAGACTTATCTTTACTAATATTATAAAGACGTAGAAGAACATTATTTTGCTTGTTATTTGTATGTTTGTAACTTTGTTAATAGGGTGTAATCTCCAAGGAACTTAAAAACCAATTCTTAAAATTCTTTCACTGACAGAAAGCTACATTATGTTTAGGTGTTAAAAGCTACAAATTTTGCAATTTTTGCAGAAGAAGTTGCGGACAAAGTGCTAGTAGGTAATATCTCGAGGGTTGGCTTGGCGATTCGAGAATACAAGAATAATGTAAGTAATTTTAAAATAAAGCATTTGTTCGTCTGCAAGCCCGATCTGAGTTATATTCATTTATCCTTCGAACCCCGCCTAAGAAAGAGTAGGGCTGTAAAATTGTAGATAGAAAGTTCGTGACTATCAATTTCACTATCAGCCCATTTAACGTCTAGTACTGAGGCCACACCGGCCTCCCTTGCCGCAACAATGAATGGATGACCATTTGTAAACGTGGTCACGCGACCCGTCAACAGCCTTAGAACCTCCACAGTTCGCCATAGCCGTTAGTAGTTTTGCGAAATTATTAATTTCATTGAAACTTTCACTATCAATAGATTTTGTACGTATCTTTCTTTGAGCCACAAAATAAAAATTCATAAGCTGGATGAGAAACACTTAGAGGCAGTCAAAGAAGGCTGACTGACAGATTAATATCTTTTTGATTACGTTTCTGCCTTTGATATTGTCTACCTAGTCGAGTAGTGAGCATTTAGTGACGACAAATAAGTAATAAATATTTATTATTAAAAAAGCAACAATATCTCAACGAATATATAAATGCAGCTTGCCTATATGTACGTACAGAGAATAGTACATTTTAATACGAGTGGGGAAACTTTGTTATTGCATACAAGGTGTTTACTCCCGAGTCGTAATCAACTATATGATTTACACCCATATTTATAGTGCCGACTAAAGTCCATTTTTAAACTTGGGTCGACTGTCGTTCTTATGACAACAGGGAGACATCGCCCACCAAAACAATCCTAGATTTTCTTGGCCGCAATTAGCGGATCTTCAAAAAAGGTACAGCCATCCTTGTCAAACCCATAGTTGCCTTTCGCTTTAATCGGTGCTTAAGATGGCAAATGTCACTTTAGTCAATGTTAAAGATGGCTATAATGTCATTCTACATTGAAAAGTGGGAGTTTATGTCAAATTATAAACAAACTGTAACGGCCAATATTATGTCTAATGGGGTGGAGTGTAGGCGTGTCAAGTCTGACTCAAGTTCTGTCCACGACTAACTAAACGGGACTTAAATAAATGTCAAAAAGTCGATAAAAGTATACAGGCCAAATGCAAATCGGACTTGCACATGAAGGGTTCCGTACCATTGTAGTATATTCTTACGATATGCTATAATTTATACAATTTGTTCTAGGGGCCAATGAAACTTGACCTCTGGATTGTATAGGCGCTCATACGATACAGGGACCAAATTATATTGGAATTATGTTTTGTATGGGAGTTTTTAACTTTTTCATTTTTTATAAAAATAAAAAAAAAGTCGTGACTGATGACTGACTGACTCATCAACGCTCAGCCCAAACCCTTGGACCTAGAAAGCTGAAATTTTGCACAAATGTTCCCTTTATAATGTAGACAATGAACACGGAAGGATTTTTCGAAATTCAACCCCTAAGGGAGTTAAATAGGGGATGAAAGTTTGTACCTACAGAAAATCGTCATTTTCACGCGGGCGAAGCCGCTGGCAAAAGCTAGTATTTCATAATTATTCTTTTATAAAATTTATGCTTTTGTTTATCTTGCTTCACCCCAAATTTCACAATTCTAGGATGACCGGAAGTGCCCTATAGGTACGTATAGATTTTTGTTATTTCAAAAATCTACGGGGTACTTCTCGTGGTCCCAGAATTATAAAATTTTGTGAATAACTTAACTCTATTAGAAGCGCCAAACATCGATAAATCAGTCTTATTACAATAATTGAGCAATTCGAGACAACTTTGAAAGGACATATCTACTCGTATTTTTCTACTGTCTGCATAATGTTGATGTTTTAGAATAATGTACAACACTTACCACCAAGTCTGAAAAAAAACATTATTCGAAATTTCGACACCTTGACCAAAAATAATTTAGTGACCCTAACTTTTAGGAATTGATCACTGTGCGACGTTTTTGCCCCCTTCCCATCTTAAATTACACCAATCTAGTCCATATTCCATGTCCATAAAAATATATAATAAATTACCAGAAAACATAAAGCAACAAAAGAAAACCAATATAAATGTAAATAAATTTATTAAAGCAATACTTAATTTAAAAAAGCTATTATACTATACCTACACGAATATTTAACGGATAAATAATGATACATAATTATAACGTTTAACTACTAATAAAAATAAAACTTTTGAAACCAAGTAGATAAACAAATAAGCAATTTAATAATATAGCTAAATAAATAATAAAATAATAGATAGACCGCTATAATATTAATAGAATAAGTAAATAAATATAGATAAATAGATCTATATCTATGATTAATAGGATAATAGATATAGGATAGATATAGAAATAATACCAACTTAATATTCAAAGCAGCAAAGCGCCCTTCCTCACTCTAAATATTTTATATAGAAAATTGCTGTGCCCCACAGGGTCCATAATTGTTTCTAAAATTATTTTATACCACCTGTAAAAATGTACATTATGGATTGCAATAAACGATTTAAATTTGAGACTAACAAAAATCAATCACTGAACTGAATTGAACAATGTCTGTGCTAACAAAACAATAGTAGAAATAAACGAAAACCATCGACGAGTGTGAAATACATTGCATTTTGAACCTAACTGTAGTGCGTATTTGGAGGAAGTGTATTGAAAAATGTTTTCAATCGCAAGTGAATCGCTGTGTACCTACCACGTAAAATTTTATTTTACGCAGTTAAAAGGTCGGACTATAAAAAAATTAAAGTTTCAGGCTGATAAGTTCAGAAAATATGAAAGTCCTTTTTCTTACAAACAAAAAAACAGCGACGAAAAAGAAAACTTTAATGGCATTTTTCAAATATTTTTATCATCAAATGCCAGTTACCCAAATGTTTTGCCCAAAGAGTTTTCTGATCATCTATCTATCTATATCTTCTTCTATATCTTCTATCTATACTTATAATAAATCTATATCTATCTTCTTCTATATCTTCTATACTTATCTTCTATTTTCTATATCTATATCTATCTTCTTCTATCTATATCTATATCTATACTTATAATAAATCTGTAGAGAGGTCAATTCTGTACATGATATATATTTTCAAAATAACTATCAGGGGGTAATTAGTGATCGATACTGATGCCAAAAATGCAATCAGTAAAATTTTTGTCTGTCTGTCTGTCTGTCTGTCTGTCTGTCTGTATGTTCCTTATAGAAACAAAAACTACTCGACGTATTTTAACGAAACTTGGTGCAATTATTCTTCATACTCCTGGGGAGATTATAGTATACTTTTCATCACGCTACAATCAATAGGAGCAGGGCAGTGAAGAGAAATATTGGGAAAACGGGAGAAGTTGCTCCATTTTTTAAGCTTCCGTCGCGTGTGCTGCCTTAATATTTAAAGCTACATAGAAATCATTTATGACGGAAATGTTCTACATAAAATTATATAAAAAATATCCCACAACACGTGTAACTCCCGATAGCTTAGCAGTTCGGAGCTTTCTGATTATATTTGTTTACTCTTACGTTTATAATACTCTCACTCATCCCTAATTAAAAGAAGTTAATATTATTAACTATTCAATAAAAAAATAATCATAGTAATCGGTATAGAAACACCAAATTTATACATGAAATACGCTAATAAGCCGTCGCGCGTGAATACTGAATCATGCCATAAGGATTATTTTTGTGTAACGGTTGCCGCGCTCGACCCGGGTCGTGGCTGTTGATGCGTTCAGAGCGTTCGACCTTATTGACGGACAATTAATAATTGATTTTAACAAACAATGCTTATCAGCGCGACTTTTAGTCTTTAAATAGTTTATTTGATCTTTTGTTAGTTTTTTAGATACCGATAGGTAAGTTTTGGCTAATTTATGTTCAATTTTAGTTTTGTATTATGTAAGTAAAAGCGTAGATACTTTTATTAATTATAGTAGTTATAGGTATTTATTTGTAAGTGAAGTAGGTATAGGTAGATTGTATTGCACAGGCGTTTCAGCTTTATTTTCATTTCTTTTTTTGTTGTAAGTTGCATATTTCTGGGTATAATTCTATTAGAATATTTTAGTTTAAATTGGCACTTAGATTTTAAGTGTAAGGTAGCTATAGTTAGGACCTCTATCGTAGGTTATTTTGTTACCTAGGTAACTGACAGCCTTTCCGTTACCGTCGATTAAAAATAAAATACCCAATGCCACCTAAAAAACGCCACTGAACCGGGAGAAAGGACATGGTACTTTTTTTTACGAAAAACGACGGAAACGCGGACGAAGTCGCGGGCAAAAGCTAGTACCTCATAAAAGGTTGTATTGGGCAAGGACTTAAATATTATCAAAAGATTTTTGTAAGTAAGGTCGATTTACATTTTTAAAGAGGATTCGTAGTATTACATACATACAATCACGCCTTTTTCCCATGGAGGTACACAGAAACCACAGGGCACCACTTGCTATACCTACTCCTTTTGCCATGCACTGGTTGCTAGTAATTCGCATCTTTCCTTTCTCCACTTGTAAACACCGTCTAAGTTTTGTACTCTTTAAGTTTTTGTCACTTTATCTTTTTTAAACCACATCGTTCTCGTATAACCTAATTCCTCAATTTATCGAACGCATTTCCACAGCATTAATTTTACTTTCATGCCTCGTTTGCCACACCCTACATTCACTTCCATACATAAGTGTAGGCACCAGCACACCATTGTGAATTATGATCAGCCAGACAAGCCTTGTTTGATCGACTGGTTGGTCACTACCGCATGTATAGCACCAATTACTTTGTTTTCCGCTCTCTCTTCCACGTCAATAGGTATTTCTATCTCCTGTAAACATACTGCCCCAATAACCCAAACTCATTCACTCTTATAATTTATTTTCACATCAGATAGCGATGCATCCTTTTCTCTTTCAAATAACGTAACCTTCGTCATGTTCACATTTACGTTCACCGCTCTTCAACATACATATTAACAAACACACTGTATCTAAACTATCCCAACTTTCGTACCTCTTGTTGTTCGTCAGTCTCATCGTTTTCTATTCATTGTTCAATGTATGGGTTTCAAAACTGGCTTCCACTCAGTTATCCACACCTTGCATCCTATCCTGAACACTAAACTATCTTTAAGATATCCCTTACCTGTGTTTCCTGTGTCTTTTACGGTGGTATTTAGTGGTGGGTGCAAGCCCCACATAACTAAACCGTCTCCCCGGGCGGTGCGGTATGCATTAGGCATTTACACCGCTTAGTAAAAAAAAGAAAAGGGTTTAGGGATCAATGCTGTGATGGAAGTTAAAACCTTATCCCTAAAAAGGAAACCTAAACATCCATAGTTTTCTCCGGATTACGCAATAAAGTAGAAACACGTTCGGCCAGCATGTTGTATTGTGGGTAATGTGTAAGAGTGGTAGCAAACTGGCCGTCACGGACATGTCACGCGTTTCCGATACGCGTGGGACTGGCTTTATGCTACCTTTATGCCCATTGTACTCGCCCCTAAACCCCGGCAAGCTTCTAACTATTAAATAAAAACCTGTGTGTTACACGTTACGAAAGGGTCCCGAATCAATTCTGATTTAACAGTATTGATTGTGCCCTTGGGAAACTGTGTTTTATTGTTATGTAATCTTATATTCGTTCTATTAAACCAGAGGGAAACTAGGTTCAGTCAAACATTGTCAGAAATAAATCAACATCGTTTTGATAGGCTGCTTAAACTTTAGTAATCTCATCATGTATGTGTTGAAAATAATTTTGAAAACCCTTTTCACGAAAATTACATTATTCATAATATTTTTGATATACAAGCCCACAGGGTATCGGGTTTTCAATGTATCCGTGGCACCCTAACAGGGTTCAGTAAGGGTGTCAGCAAAGTTCCGCGCCCCGTATTGATTGCCGACATCAATCAGCAGCAGCAACTTGTTGTTTTCCACTGCGGCCGTAAATCACAACACCTTTGCCTGAACTCCTGAAGGTCAATGTTAGCTAATACTTTGTATCGTGTAAGTTACGAGAATAGAACACTTTAAATTAAAGCCAATACCAATTACGAGAAGAAATGGCTTTAAATTCATTATTATTATTAAAAAGTTAGGTTCACATAACCGATAAAGTGTAATTAATTATTTGTTGTAAACAATTTAAATGTGCTGCCTGCACGCGATTTTTTATTTGAGAAAACTAAACTCTACCTGGATTATTTTACTAACAGGTCTTTGAGTTTTCTATACGGAGATATTTATATTGCCAAATTGATTTATTTATTGGTTGAATTTCTTTCCTAAACATTTTCGCGACTACTCAGCCGATTACCATCAATATAACTCCAGCCTAATATTACGTTTTATCCATACCGCCACACACTCGTATTTATGAAAGTAAATAATAATGCGAAATGGTATACGTGATAAATGCTCCACTGGGCCGATTTAGGGATTACGGACGAATCACCAAATATAGATATTTAGATAGGTTCCCGTAAATACTGAATAAGCAGCGATTATCATAAATGGGTTTTATTATGACTGCTACTTTAGCAAAAATAGATATTTTGCAAAAAACATTACTTTTCGCCATTATAAATGATCACGAATAATATCATGAAATGATCGTCTACTTCAAAGTAATTCGAAGTTTCTTTCAACAGTCATTTCAAAGCTTATTAGTATTTTAAATCAGTTACGAGTTCTTTGAGCAATTTAAATTTGTAGTAATTAGTCTTGTGAAACAGTCGTTCAAAACAAATAAAGACTTCGTAGTTCGATAAATGTTTAAGAATACTTACTTATTTAATTACATTTTACATTCGTGCCTATGTAACTTTTAATTTGTTTAAATATTAGACGTAATTAAAACTAAAGTCTTTGTAAAAATATCCACAGATTTTTGCAAAAAAGACGTGGGTGATGATTTGATGAAAGAATATTTTAATTGAAAAGCATTTGTCACTGCACAAGAATTAAATACATTTTCACGGCAGTGATTATCTACTAACTACGGAGCGTTAGGTTACCCTCCCTGAGACGACAACAAGGATAATTATTGCGTTTGGCTGGAGTGAAGTTAACTCATCCTTCCTTTGTAATTCTCTAACTACCCGTTGTGACTTGAGAGAGGGACGAAAGATCCTCCTCGTAACTTAGATCACACTGTTACAACATAATAGCGCTGCGTAGGTATACGTCTACACATACATTTGAATGAGTTCATTTTATCTCCCTTTCCAACGTGTGTGAACCAAGCCTTACCGACTTCTGTGGGTTTTTCGAAAGAGATACCGGGGCCCCGGACGCAAAGCGCTAAGAAGGAACATGAGTGGTTTTTAGTTAGTAGAAGTCGGACACTCTCTTCCGCTCCGCCCAAAGCGGGAAGAGTCATTTGATGATTTCCCCCCCCCCCCCAAATAAACCTTACCGACTTTCAATACGTAACTTTTTAAATATTTAGATCGGGATTTTGAATTAGACGCACTTCGTACCATGCAACTAATATATGCTACTTACCATGCAACTAATATATGTCACACTAAGTGCAAATTTTACCTAAGAAACTGATCGAGATATTCGAATTACACTTACTTACATTACACAGACCTACTTATCTGTATTTTCATTACCTATTTGGAAAATAAACACAGATGGCTTTTGAAAGTTGTCCATTTGAATACTACGCATGAAATTACTGCCAGCTAACATATAATATTTTGTGCAGGGTTCAAGACACAGACGGCTCGTACTTTGAGAACTTCACAGCCCTGTCATGGCGGCACGAGAACAGGCGTCTGGCCGCGCTGAGGCTCGTGGAGGCCCGGTCGGAGAGGGCGCCACCTGCGCCGCATGACCTCGGCCTGCCCAGCGTGTCGGCACAGCTGTCGCATAAGGAACACGAACATCTTTATACAGAGGTATGTTGTATCACGGGTCCTACTTACTTACAGAAAAGTATTTAGTGGACAGGACAGGAGTCAAATGCAGATTATTTAACTTGAAAGCACTACAGAGTACACATCTGTATCTTCAGGAATTACATGTTTAATGTTATATCTATAACGTAACTATCATCATCATCTTTCTGACATTGTCCCATTCAATTTAGGGTCGGAACAACACATTTACTTCTTTTATTGTCTCCTGCCAGATTTCACGTCATCATTTAATCCTTTCTCTTTATGTATGTAACCATACATAAATGTAAAAAAATCTGTTGTAAAAAGTAGTGTGAGCGCTATGGTGACCCAACACTTCTTTTCCGTATTGGTAGTATAAATTATGGTTTATGGTAGAAGTTAAAGTCTCGTATTGTATGTGAAATTGCTATATATTAAATCACTAATACACTTATAAATAAGACAAGGAAACTGGTAAAAGTAATGAATGGTAAATGGTTAGTTTAGTTTAACGGGGCTTTTATCCGCACTTAGCCTCTTGATTGGGCCATTGTGCGTGATGTTTTAAGAATACCTACTCCAACCAACTTAGGTCGTCCCAGAATTGCAGCAGCCTTCCCAGACTGCTGCAGGCTTCCGGGAGAGTTATTGGGGATCGTAGAGCTGTGCCCGGTGATCTGCTACGCTCCTGCACTCTAGGAGTACGTGCCATGGCGTTTCTTCCGCCTCCATGCATCCTCTGCACAGTGGGCAGTCTGTTACACCTATGTAGATGTTTGTTTAGGGAACAGTGACCCGTTAAAATTCCTATGATTTTACGGAGTTTGTCCCTTTTAAGTTTGATGAGATTGCGAGTAAACTTCATTGATGCCTCCGGAACTGCATCTTTTGTTTGCCTGCATCCTTCGCTGTTTCTCCATTCGGTGAGGTGTTTTTCTGTGGTTCTTGAACGCAGCCATGTTTTTATTTGGGCCTGAGGTATGGGCAGTAGTGGTTCCGGTCCAAATACTGTATTGCTTGAGCCTCTCTTGGCCAGCTCATCTGCTGCGTCGTTACCCAGCGAGTTGCTGTGTCCTTTTATCCATTGCAGGGTTACACTATTCGTGGTTGCAATGAATTTGAGTGCATTGTGGCATTCCAGTATTAGGACAGAGGTAATTGTGTTGTTTTTTAGGGCTTGAAGCACCGATGCACTGTCTGAGATGATCTTTATTTTAAAATCACTGACGACTGATGACTGGCTTCAACTGCTTGTGCCGCTCTGGTGATACCGATACATTCGGCTTGGAAGATTGTGTTTAATTTATCTAGGGTATTTGATATTGAAATGTTTAGATCATTCGAGAAATGAAATGTACCATGTGAAGTATTGGAGCCGTCCGTATATATCCTAACTTCATTGATGCCAGAGCTATCTACTGCTTCTGCAGTGAGTTGGATGTCGTAACTTCTATCGAACACAATCATGGTGACATGAAGTTTTATCCATGGGCGCCTCAAGGAGTGGTATTTCCTTCAGAATCCCCTGCAAAACTTTGAGTGTGTTGTTTCTGTATTTACTTTCCATAGTCCGTTTGATCTTAGTCTTAAGGCGGTTGCCTGAGCTTCCTCCTGTATGACCAGATCCAGAGGTCTTAAATTCAGAAGATACTCTAACGCTGCTGATGGAGTTGTTCTCATGCATCCAGTAGCTGCTAGGCGTTGCAGACTCATGAGTTTCGTTCTCACCGTGGTCAGCTGAGTTCTGGGCCACCATACAACTGATCCGTAGGTAATAGAAGGTCTGATGACTGACGTGTATGGCCAGAGTGTGATCTATGGGATAAGACCCCATCTCTTACCAACTAGTCTTCTACACTAATTAAAAGCTATACAGGCCTTCTTTGTTTTAGCCTCTAAGTGACTCGCCCAGTTCAATTTGTTATCAAGAATTATGCCCAGATATTTCACTTGCGTTGATAGGGAGAGTCTTGTGTTGAAAAACTTTGGTAGTTGTAATTCTGGTAACTTCCTTTTGTTGGTAAAAAGGATAAGTTCTGTTTTCTTGGGGTTTACTGAAAGTTCGTGTTCTTCACACCAATCCTCTACTATCTGCAGTGTAGAGTGCGTCACTTTGCACAGCATATCTTCAGCATTCCCGTTTATCAGTATAAACGGGAATGCTGAAGCAAGGTCGTCTGCATAACCAATAGTAGTGTATCCTCTGTCATTCAGTTTCTTTATGAGGCTGTCCATGGTAAATGGTTATGGTAAATAGTAATGGTAATTGTTGAGTACGAGGTGTCTCTAATGAGATCTAGTCGCGAAATCTTCCGGGCTACCGGTTCGGCTAGGTGTACCTCAAGGTTCAGTACTGGGTCCGTTTTTATTCTTGGTTTATATTAATGATCTGCCATATTATTTATAGGGTTTTTGTGACGTTGTACTATTTGCAGATGATACCTCTCTTATCTTTAAAGTAGATAGGAATAGACATGTTTTTGACGACATAAACAGTGCGCTATCAATGGTCACGGATTGGTTCACAACAAACAACCTAGTTCTTAATGCCAAGAAAACTAAAATAATTAAGTTCGCTTTACCCAATGTTAGAAACCTAGGTCCCAATATTATCCTCGCCAATCAGGAGCTGGAAACTGCCGACTCTGCTGTATTTCTAGGCATAACAGTTGATTGAAAATTATAATGGGATTTACACATAATATCAAGCCTAGCGGGAAGGCTAAGTTCGGCCGCATACGTCGTCAGAAAAGTAAGACAATACACTGACGTTGATACAGCACGGTTAGTCTACTTTAGTTATTTTCACAGCGTTATGTCCTACGGTATTCTGCTGTGGGGCAAAGCTGCTAATATTCAAAATATATTTGTTCTGCAGAAGCGAGCGGTTCGTGCAATTTATCAGCTGGGTGCCCGAGTTTCCCCATAGAGATTTTTTTAAGGAGATTGGTATTCTCACGGTTGCTTCTCAGTACATCTTTGCCAACATTTTATATATTAGACAAAATATCCACCTGTACACTAAAAACAGTGATATCCATAACTTTAACACTAAAAATAAGCATAAACTACGCGCTCCTTTTCACTTTTAATGCGTTTAACGCCAAAGTAAAATCTAATCTTTGTTTTAAAGCTTACTATTCTATTAACGACTACTTAGATGATATGAATAGTTGGTCGCTGAGTTGAACACAAGACAATGTTTGTTATTTATGTTCTTTCTCCAATAGTACATTATGGTACAAGTGTGTAACGTAGGTGATTACCGCTGAGGCGCCATTGAGACCCGAGCCGTCAGGTGAGGGTCTTAAGAAAGCCGAGGACGGTAATCATCAATACACACGTATATCATACGACGTTTTTCAACACACTTGTGAATAAAATAATACTAAAAAGCCATCTTCAACAGTTAAAACGAGTTAATTTTTTTTCACAATAGCGGGAAAAATTAATCGGTTTTCCTATGCGCGCGCATCTACAGTTCGACCAACTTATCTGTGCATGCGGGAAAACACGGAACTAAAATAAATGTACTAAGTTTGACGTAGCGATGCATTTTTTCTTGACCAGTGGCGCCACCATGAAATTCACACTTAAAATGGTCATACTGTAACAATGACGATCGACCATAGACTAAATGAATGAGCGCGATAGAGTTTTAGCCACGTATAAAATGAGGAAAAAGTTTTCTTTATTACAAAAAAAATAAAAGTTATATTATTTGAGTGAAAGTTTCATTTAATAAAAACGTACAAGTTGAAATTATCTATTTAAATTCAAATTTGCATGAAATTAGCAAGCACTAAGTACATTAATTTGTTTTCAACACACTTGCTCGTAAAGTGAGCCTTATTACATCGTTCTTAGGGCCATAAACCGAACTATAACTCACACGTGCCTAATAATATTATACACTAGTGCATAATAGAATTATCACTACAAAGTTAAGTTAGTACCATATTGCAAATTATACGCAAGTAAACAGAGCATTTTCAATTTAACCGGGTAATACCGTTTTTTTTTTAATTTTATTGGTTGAGTTGCTATGTTCTTAAAAAAGTTTCTATACAAAAAAGATCGTGTTCAATAGTAAAAATAAATTAATGTACCTAGTGCTTGCTCATTTCATGCAACTTTGAATTTAAATAGATAAATTTAACTTGTACGTTTTTAATAAATGAAACTTTCACTCAAATAATATAACTTTTGTAATATTATAAATATAACTTTTTTTTAAAATAAATTAACCTCATTCTTTTAGTCTATGGTCGATCGTCATTGTTACAGTATGACCATTTTAAGTTTGAATTTCATGGTGGCGCCACTGGTCAAGAAATATGCATCGCTACGTCAAACTTAGTACATTTATTTTAGTTCCGTGTTTTCCCGCCTGCACAGATAAGTTGATCGACTGTAGATGCGCGCGCATAAGAAAACCGATAATTTTTTCCCGCTATTGTGAAAAAAAAATTCAGAACTCGCTCTAACTGTTGAAGATGACTTTTTAGTATTATTTTCTTCATAAGTGTGTTGAAAAACGTCGTATGATACACGTGTGTATTGATGATTACCGTCCTCGGCTATCTTAAGACCCTCACCTGACGGCTCGGGTCTCAATGGCGCCTCGGCGGTAATCACCAACATTACACACTTATACCATAATGTACTATTTTAATATTGAACACGATCTTTTTTTGTATCGAAACTTTTTTATGAACGTAGCAACTCAACCAATAAAATTTAAAAAAAAACCTTATAACTCACTAGTGAATAATAATAATGAAAAAGTCACAGTTTGATTATAGGTGTCATTATGTGCCTAATTGCGGTGAAATTATAGCCACTATAGGAGCAAGTGTGTTGAAAAATTAGTTTACTGTTATGATATGTATTTATTATTTTATTTTTACATTGTTTATTGTTATATACTTTTGTTTATTACTGATTGTGTCTATAGTAAATCTTAAAAACTGACCCCTTGCTATTGTATCGAGTCTGGTTCTTCTAACAGACAGATGTGTGCTGGGAAGTTTGTTCCGCCACTTCTTCTTTCCAGCTAAACACTAGGCAGTGTCGATGGGTGGGCGTTTTGGGGGACTGTCTTATAAAAATGTAAATAGTAAAGTAAAGTAAACGAAAAGTGCTGATTATCAGCCTAGTTTGAATAAATGAGTTTTGATTTTGATTTTGAACTGGCTCACGTTTAGGTGAACGAGCGAACGCGCATACTTGCATTCGATGCAATTATGCGTTTTCGCTGAGTGTTCGATTAAAACTCGAACATCTGTACACAACAAGACTTTCATTCGTAGCTCAAAATACCCAAAGTTACAGTGTTCGATTTTACATTTACAATATATTCATCAAAGTCGTTCATTCTAATCGCACCTAAGTTTTTTAATAAATTCCAGTTGAAAGTAAAGGTGACCCGAGAAAGTGCGAGAACCCAGGGGTCGTTAAATCGGTTGTAAATGTACTTTCTACAAATATATTACATTGCCTTGCTAAGTAGGTAGGTAGATATAGCTAGTACCTATTGATCAAATTACGAGCTTAGTTTTGTCTCAGAGATTAGACGCTGTTTCGCCTGTGGCATCATAATCTATTGTATTTTTACAAGTACCCACAATATTATTGTAGTAAAAAAAAAATAAAAAAAAATAAAAATAAAAATGAAAAAGTGTTTATTCGGAACTTAGTCAAATTCATTACATTTTACTTCTAACAGACAGACGTACTACTACTCGTACTCGTACTTAGTATGTATTTTGTCATTTTATTTATAGTATCTATAGGCTTATTTGTACTACATTAACGTATTACATATATCAATTATGATATTTTGACAGATATTGTTAGGGGCGTATGATGGAAATAATTGAATTAAAACCTAACGTAGCGTAGTTAATAACGTGTCTGTAATCCATATGTCATGGCTAATATGCGTGAATGGGATATAATTGGCGCATTAGTGGACTAGTTTGTATGTATGCGATCGTTATTGCAAGCATTTTTGTTTTTGTTACGAAGTAGGTACTGTAACACCACAGGTGTAACACTATGATCATTTTCCGAAGAAAATGTCACAAAATTTGTATTAATATTATACCTAATCATAACCGGTTAAAATTACAATTATATCGCATAATTGGTGTTCTTATATTAATTAAAGAAAAGTCTGTTCCGTGGTTTTAACTTCTCTTTTCTACGTGATTTATTATGTCAAGTCCATATCAAGACCAATGAAAACATTTAGGTAATGAAATGTCTGTTCCTTTCTCTCCAAAGATAAAACAACTGAAAACCTCAACTTTACGCAGAACAGGATTTCCTCATTCTTTATTCGTAATATTGTATAATGCATACCTGAATATATCTAACACAAAAGTGTACACGGGATTCTTTTCCACTTACCCAGTAATAAAACAGTAATGCAAGAACGAAAGAAGGTAGCATACCTACCCTAATTGAATACGTCTCTTGCGTAACTATCTTGGAGCATGCAAAGTCGCCTTCCCGAGTTCCCGCGGAACACACATTCCGTCACGTCAGCTTTTTGTTACGGAGTCAGTTCAAAAGGTGATACTTAATATGTTGTAGCGAGCACGTACGCACGTTTTACCCGAACATCCGCTGTCTTCTCGGATATTTTTTTATTTTTCATCCATGATACAATATAGAATCAAATTGCTAGATGATATGGATATGATCTGATACAGTTTGTAAGTACGTTTTTATTAACCGCGGGGAAGATACAAAATGAACAATAATGAACATAAATATTATTACATGACTTCGAGGGTAAGAAAGCGTGGGCGTCCTACCGGGATTACTGTTGCCCAATTTCGTATCCTATAGTAAAGTAACTATTAAGTGGTAAAGAACGGCTTCCGAAATAATTTTCTTACCACATTAAGTATTTGATCTTTATAAATAGTACTTTAGGAATACCATCGTTGAGAAATTTAAAAAGAACTTAATAAACTGTTTTTATTGTCACATTAGGTGCTGTACTGCATTGAGAACGCAGTAGGCGCGCCGGCCCCAGACGGGCAGTTCGCTGCTTACAAAGAAGAGGTGGTGGAACACGCTAGGCGCGCTTTCAGGGTGTCTTCGGAAGTGCACGCGCGTGCGATGCGCTCTGCTGGCAGCGAGCGACCGCCCACCGTCGTGCTCGGCTGCTCCGTCATCGAGGCAGACGGACTTGAAGCCAAAGACGCTAACGGTAAGCGTATATTGTGACACAGTAGAAACATAACTGCATGGCCACACTAGCTATGCTTGTGAAAAAACAATTGAAGGAAGTAATAGAGCATGTCACAAGACTCCGTGGTGTGACTTGCTGTTTACGGTACTCACGCCACGGAAACAAGAGACTTGCGAGTGTGTTATTGAATTCTAGTCGCTTCGCCTGAGGACGGGCGCAAAACAATATGAATGGTTCCCGAGATGCTGATGATTGTGAAAAAAATGCTTATGAAATTACTTACTTACTCCACAAAATAGACGTAGAACGAAATAAGAACATTACTTTTGATTATTAATTGATGAATGGTCTTTATTCTGAAAAGTTTTTCTTAGTTAGAACCTCGTAAGGTGAGGAAAGCAAACTCACGTTTAATAGAACCGCTTTCTGCTCACACGTCAGCTTTTATGTGCCCTTAAATCATATTTATAAATGATGATGGCGCCTTGAATACATTTTATGACTTGTACTACGTTGACTTTACTGTAGGCGACATTTGGAACATTTATACTAATAAAACACTTATGTATCACGATATTGTCGTCTTTTCAAATGATTTTTTACTCTATTCAATTCAGATATCAGTTTTACTTCTAAATCCCAACACTATGTACATCAATAATACGCTAAACAACTTAAGAAAACTTTGATTACCATTCACTTGCAAAATAAATGTATCATACCCAGCTTTTGAAGTCAACGAGTAGATATAATTTTTATTAAGATACCACTAACCGAATGTCCTTACTAGGAAATTATATAGTTAAAATGCTCCTGGCAGCTTTGTGTTAATGCAAATGTTTGAAGTCACTTCGGTCGAGAATATACAAGTAAAATGGTGTAACAAATAATGTCTGGCGTGTAGTAGGACTGGCGCGTGGCATGCTGACAGCTACGCTTGTTATATTGAATTACGTGGAAACAATAATGGGCGTGCGCCGAGATACCGCGCAACGCCGGCCAAGGCTCGCGAACAACACTTAGGCCCGTAATCCACCAAAGCGGAGAGGAGAGGAGACGAGAGGAGATGTGTTTGAATAAACCAATCCGATTTCGTTATTTCCACATCTCTTCTCCGCTTAGCTTTGGTGGAAATGGGTCAAGCGGAGAGGAGAGGAGATGTCTCATTTTTCTATAGAATTTTGTGCAGCGAGCGAGCAAGCGGCGCGGCAGAACGGAGAAGTATCTAGTCGGGCGGCCGGGCTGCGCTGCCTTCTCCGCGCGCCTCGCACGTCCCGAAACGTCATTCGATTGACTGGCTTTGAATGCAATAATAATAATTTAAATGTTGAAGAATTAATTGTGTTTCTTCAACATCTAATTCTTCTTCCTCAAGCAAATTCAGATATAACTTTTGTAACGACATGACGTCTTCCTTTCGTAGACAGAACTTAACTGTTTTCGATCTCTCACAGCTCACATCTCTGCTACACACAGCTCACATCTCCTCTCCGCAACGCATCTCTTCTCCGCTTTGGTGGAAATAACCTGCCAGCTTCGCGGCACATCTCCTCTCGTCTCCTCTCCTCTCCGCTTTGGTGGATTACGGGCCTTAAGGTGGCTGTACACTCTCGCCGAGACCGGACGACTGTAAACAGGGTGTAAGGGACAGCCCTCCGCAAAATGTCAGGGTGAATGCAGCTCCTTATTTCTAATCATATTCCAACGAAAATTTTCTTTTTTCACTCTGTGTATAGTGTGACCTGTACGCAGCACTCCATGTATGTAAATACAATTATACGGCTGGCTAAAAAAAAAACAACAATGGATGTTGAAATACTCAACGAACGAACGTGCACTGAAAAAAAAATATTGTTAAGTTAATCAAGATGCCCTCGGTTAAAAAAAAAATGGTTGGATTTACTAGAAATTGGTTATTTTGACAAAAGCACTACAGAAGCACATTGTTTAGTGTAACAAAACCAATTTTGTTACAATAACTAGTGTACATCTAGTTGGATTCAAGAAAATTACATGTTATAGTTACAAAACAGACACGGGTAATTTTTATTTTGTTAATTTTACTATAAAAGTATCAGCTTAAAGAAACAGTTACTAGATCATTTGTTAGAATTACTAATATTCTATTCTTTAAATTAAACTCAAATGCCTTTTACGAAACAGTTACTATATAATTTGTTTGAATTACTATTACTCTATTATTTAAATGCAACTCAAATGCCTTTAGTATTATTAACCAAAGTTTTTGTAAAAATGACTATTAAGTAGTTACTAGAAATTCTATGTTCTAATGATTGATCAAATACCACAAAATTCAAGTAAGTTTAATAAAACTGTATTGGTTCATTTTAATAATAACATTAAACGCTATTACTTAGGTTAAACTAACAAATAACATAATTTAAATTAACCTATTCTAATAGTAAAGGAATACACAGCTTTTAGTAAGATGAATCTTTGTTAAATTAACATAGTTGTTGCATGATTTGACGAATTTAAGTCGTAAAAAATGTTTTACCTTTTTTATTCAAGTTAACAAAATCATTTCTGTAATATTTACAGTGAATGTCGTTCAAACTTACCAAATAACTAAGGTTAGTGTAACAAATCCGTTCAGCAAAAGCAACAACACAGTTTTGATAAACTGAACTGAATATATTTGTTAAAAATACATATTGCTAATGATAAAATTAACCAATGATTAAGTTGAATTTATCTTGGTAAAATTTAATTAATCGTTGCTTGTCATAACAGCTATTTGTCATTGAAAACAACCGATATGGTTTGATTAATATAACGGCATCGATTGATTCGTGAAAACTACAAGATAACTTATTTATGGTTTAATCTAACAAAAAGACATAGTTTCAAATGACAAATCACTATTATTCAAACTAACAAAATCAATTATTTAATATTTACAGTGAATTTAGTTCAAACTTACCAAATAACTAAGGTTAGGGTAACAAATCCGTTCGGCAAAAACAACAACACAGTTTTAATAAACTGAACCGAATATATTTGTTAGAAATACATATTGCTAATGATAAAATTAACCAATGATTAAGTTGAAATTATCTTGGTAAAATTTACTTAATCGTTGCTTGTCATAACAGCTATTTGTCATTGAAAACAACCGATATGGTTTGATTAATATAACGGCATCGATTGATTCGTGAAAACTACAAGATAACTTATTTATGGTTTAATCTAACAAAAAGACATAGTTTCAAATGACAAATCACTATTATTCAAACTAACAAAATCAATTATTTAATATTTACAGTGAATTTAGTTCAAACTTACCAAATAACTAAGGTTAGGGTAACAAATCCGTTCGGCAAAAACAACAACACAGTTTTAATAAACTGAACCGAATATATTTGTTAGAAATACATATTGCTAATGATAAAATTAACCAATGATTAAGTTGAATTTATCTTGGTAAAATTTACTTAATCGTTGCTTGTCATAACAGCTATTTGTCATTGAAAACAACCGATATGGTTTGATTAATATAACGGCATCGATTGATTCGTGAAAACTACAAGATAACTTATTTATGGTTTAATCTAACAAATGGACATAGTTTCAAATGACAAATCACTATTATTCAAACTAACAAAATCAATTATTTAATATTTACAGTGAATATAGTTCAAACTTACCAAATAACTAAGGTTAGGGTAACAAATCCGTTCGGCAAAAACAACAACACAGTTTTAATAAACTGAACCGAATATATTTGTTAGAAATACATATTGCTAATGATAAAATTAACCAATGATTAAGTTGAATTTATCTTGGTAAAATTTACTTAATCGTTGCTTGTCATAACAGCTATTTGTCATTGAAAACAACCAATATGGTTTGATTAATATAACGGCATCGATTGATTCGTGAAAACTACAAGATAACTTATTTATGGTTTAATCTAACAAATGGACATAGTTTCAAATGACAAATCACTATTATTCAAACTAACAAAATCAATTATTTAATATTTACAGTGAATATAGTTCAAACTTACCAAATAACTAAGGTTAGGGTAACAAATCCGTTCGGCAAAAATAACAACATAGTTTTGATAAACTGAACCGAATATATTTGTTAGAAATACATATTGCTAATGATAAAATTAACCAATGATTAAGTTGAATTTATCTTGGTAAAATTTACTTAATCGTTGCTTGTCATAACAGCTATTTGTCATTGAAAACAACCGATATGGTTTGATTAATATAACGGCATCGATTGATTCGTGAAAACTACAAGATAACTTATTTATTGCTTAATCTAAGAAATGGACATAGTTTCAAATGACAAATCACTATTGTTCAAACTAACAAAATCAATTATGTAATATTTACAGTGAATATAGTTCAAACTTACCAAATAACTAAGGTTAGTGTAACAAATCCGTTCAGCAAAAGCAACAACACAGTTTTGATAAACTGAACTGAATATATTTGTTAAAAATACATATTGCCAATGATAAAATTAACCAATGATTAAGTTGAATTTATCTTGGTAAAATTTACTTAATCGTTGCTTGTCATAACAGCTATTTGTCATTGAAAACAACCGATATGGTTTGATTAATATAATGGCATCGATTGATTCGTGAAAACTACAAGATAACTTATTTATTGCTTAATCTAACAAATGGACATAGTTTCAAATGACAAATCACTATTATTCAAACTAACAAAATCAATTATTTAATATTTACAGTGAATATAGTTTCAAACTTACCAAATAACTAAGGTTAGGGTAAGAAACAGAAAGAAAGGTTCGAGAAAGAAACAGAATATCGCAATGCCGACAATTTGTTGGCATTTGAAAATAATAAACATTACCAGGCAAATCGTCGTGCTGTGCTGTTTACGTTTATTTGGTTCACCTTTTCGTGGAGTATTTGAGTTCAAAGTAAATAAAGAAATGAGCAAAGGTAAGTTATATTGTTTCTTTACTTGTTTAAAGAATGGTTACGCGTTTCATACCTACATGTACATGTTGGATAATTACGAGAGCAACTTGAAAATGTGATTTTTTGTTTGTTGAGATATCTTAACGATTTTGTTTCAAATGAAAGGTCTAGGTCTGAAACCATTTTATCCAAAGAATCATGTAAATCGGTCCACGCGTTTAGTAGATAATTAAGAATTAGTATTGTGAAAATGTAAACAACCAGAATTTTTGATGTTTTTGTTCTACGAACTTTTCAATTAAGTAATGCAAAATGTGAAAATATCATTAATGTAAGTTTATGATGATTATTGTGATTTTACTGCATTTTTTATTTTATATTATTTTTCAGGACATTGTATAATCATACCGGAGAGTGACGTAAGTAGTGAGGAAAATGAGTCAATCCATTCTGCTGATGAAATAAAGAATATCGAAACTTCTATCGTGCTACAGTCACTGCTACCGGCATCTACTACGTTGGATCCAGATGCATCGACTCCAGAATTAGATTCAAATGCCTCCGCTCCAGATTTATCTATTGATATGTCATCAAAAGAAATGAAGGACAAGGGAATCCTGCCAAGCTCAGTACAAAGTATGGAAGATGACAAGATTCATGAATGTTATTCTTTTTTAATGTCAATGGCGAAACCTTTGTGCAAATTAGACAACAAAAGACGCTATGATTGTATGCATAAAATAGTTCACATTATCATGGATAGCACTCGGGAACATCAAGCTCAAGCGCAATACCAACAGCCGTAATGTTCATTTATTCTAAGGCGCATTGTATGTCATAACATGTTTATCATTTTTTATAGACCAAACTTAAGGCCAAAAATTCAAACGCTTCTCGATTGTAAAATGCCGCGTCGTGTCAAAGTCATTTTTCATTTAATAAACTTTGTTGCCTTACCTTCATGGCAATTGTTAAATGGGCAGCCAAAGGTGTTGGAATTTTTTCCATTTCTAGAGTACATTTCATCCATACACAATAAAAATCAGTGAATGTAAGTTGTTCTTGCTGTAAGCGTTTGGCGAGGATTCGAGCCGGGAACCGAAGGGAAGAATCTTAGTTCAACCACACAGCCACACTACAACAGGAAGCTACATTCAAAATCTCATACTTCTTGGATTTCTGCTGAAGGCTTGGCTGTGTGTGATAAATGATAATTATATATCAGTCCGTGATTAACGTAAGCAAGGAATTTTTATACCTACCTACTTTTATAGGTACTATACTACGTTAGTATAAAATTTCCTTGAACGTAAGAGCTTTAATCATATTTTAAAGAATGGTATTGGGTAGGTAGTGTAGATCAGATACCTATCTAGGAAGGGTTTCAAATGAAGCTGTTTCGAAATAACCAATATAATTTTGTTAAGTCGACCAAATTACCTTGGTAAGAACGTAGGTGCATACTGGCCTAGGAGTAATAGGTAGGTACCTACTTACTTACTTTTGGCGTTGTGCAGTTGTGCGTTAGTTGTGTGTTAGTTAGTCGGACAGTAATTTAAAACTTTTAGAGGAAAATGGGCAGGTATGTACCTCCTAGGAAGGGTTTCAAATATAGGTATAAGCTGTTTTAAAATAACCAGTATAATTTTGTTAATTCAACCTAGTACGTGCTAGCTAGTACCTTGGTAAGTAGGTCGGTGCCTGCTGGTCTAGCTAGGTACCTACCTACTTAAATACTTTTAGCTTAGGCTGTGCGTTGATTGTCAGTCAATCAGTAACGGAGTTTTGTTTATAGGTATTACGGTTTCAAATGAGAGAGGAAACCCAGTAGGTAAGCAAGTAGGTACTTTGTAATACCTAGACACAGTAAGCTGTAGGTAGATATAGATACATAATTATGTGTATTTTTTTAAATATCGCTGTTGGTTAAGATGGCGAATTATCAGTAGATGGAAAGTTCTGTAGTTATAAGAGTTATAGGTTTTTCGTTGTGTCGGTGAAAAGGCTTGTCGGTCGTCGAAGGAGTCATCGATGAAAGCTTCTATCGATGAAACGGAACTACCCATGTTGTACTTAAGTAGTACTGGTTATTCGAGTTTAGCCACTACATGTTAATGCGCAACAATAATTGCGGCCTGGTGTGGCGCGATGTTGATGTCGTAGTGTTTGTTTATTTTACCAAATAGTGATATAATATTCCTCGTAATATGGAAATTAGTTTATTGTTTGTGTTTAAAAATACATAGACAGTAAAATACAGTGAAATTGTGCAATAGGTACCTACTTCATGTGAAATGTTTGTCTCACGCGCCGGGTCAACGCTCTTTGGCGGGAAATCGACAAGCGAAGGGGTCGCTTGTTTTGATTTCTTGTGCTACTCAGAACACTCCAAGTAAGTACCTCAGGGTCTTAAAACAAAGATTATTATAGTCTAGTTTAATTATAAATAGGTTTTATTGACCCAAACTACAAAATTATTGGTAAAAACTTAGTTACATTAAACATTTTACTGATATTTTACCACATTCTCAAGTTTACATTTTTTTTTACGTAGGTACTTAGAACTAGTTGTTGGAATCTTGTTTTCACATATGTCGATTCTCTATAGTTCAAGCTATACACACGTATTTTTTATTTTGGTGTAGATGCATTAGTTTACGAGATACCTAATAACCTTTTAAGTCGGGGCGCCGGCGCGGTATACCTACGCGCGGGCCGTGGGGGCCGCGTTACGAATAAGGAGACGCGGGAGCGGGCGCGTGGCGAGGGAGTGGTTAGAGTACCTACCTACTAATTAGGTCAGTTAGTAATAAAATCTATGGTGATCTCAGGCAAGGTGGAAAGAAAGTGGTCGTGAGCAGTCACCCACCTGCCATGCCTGTCACACTCACAACTAGCCACAAGTGGTAGGTAGGTACCTAACTAACTACCGAACATCAGGTGAAGTGGAGTGACCACTCGGCATCCGATACCTACTTCGATCATCTTATAGGTACCTACTATGTCCCACGGTGGGAACCGCTCAGAATCTGGTGGGACTCCCAATAGATTCTGAGCGGTTACCTAGATAGGTATGATGGCCGACGTAAATCTCAAATCCAAGAGTTACCTAATCGCTCAATCGTCTGGTGGGCCATTAAAACTAACCGCTAAACAGGAGGTACCTAGGCAATCAAAGGTAAACGATCAGCATCAGGTGGGCTATCTACTTCAATCTGCAGAACACCAGAATTTGGTGCCATGAAGTTCAATCTAGACTAATCTAAAGTGTAATGTAGTAGTCCCTACAGAAAGTTCTAGATACCTAGAGTTAGAGCGGCGCGTTGTAGCACTTGTAGCCTACTACAACGTGTCTCTCTTTTTAACACGTAATACTATCTCGCACTTGCAACGCTAGGGCTGTCAACTCGTATTTTTGCCCGAAGATCAATTTCTAAGCAAATCTTTAAAGTGCAAAAATATCTGGACAACATTTATTGATTGTGGTAGAAAATAGGTTCTACGAGTATCTATTTGGTCATTGTCTATTGGGTGTGTCGATCGGTAACTTCACTCACTACTCAGTAACTTGTTGGAACTCATGGAGTACGGTGCATATTTTTGTGTATGAAAAAGAGAAAATGGTCAAGGTAACTTTGCCCAGCTAGTTGGGTAGGAAACCTTTCATGGTATCGTTATAATTTCTAAAGTAGTAAATGCCATTATTGCCAAAATTCGTGTATTTGACTACAAGTTATCTGTTTAAAGGCCATAATTGCGCAAAAAATCAATGTAGGTAATGTTGGTAAAAAGTCCAGATAACTTTGCTCGCCATCAAAATGAATAAAATAGGAACTTAATCCCATTGAAAAATTATATAAAAACTGAAATTATTCGAAAAAACGTTGGCAAAGTTGGCATGTTTCACGATACTACCTACTTATTCATCTGTGACGTGTGTGCGTGACGTAATACATACATTACCAGGTAGGTAGGTATCTAGTTATGTTATGTATGTTATTATATATTAGGTTATGTATGTTAATAGATAAATCGATCTTTTAGACCTCGACTTTTTGTGAATCGATTCATAAGGTTACGATTCGAATCGATTTAAAAATAAATATTTTTCGGAATCGCCATCCCTAGCTCGCGGCCGACCGACCCCGCCCTTGGCGGGGGCAGCGCGCGCGCTTCCGCTTCCGTCCGCGCTCGTCTTGTCTTGTCTTGCACAGTGCAGAGTGGACTGTGCAATGTGCATGTGCAATGTGCAATTGTGCATCATTCTATTCATTCTTTTGTGAGACAGCGTTCGGGGTGCTTGCACTGTAAGTTTGCGTTCGTGAAAAACGACTAGTAGTTTGCGCTGTGAGTTTGTGATGTTTGCAGAAATGCAAATCGACGATTTATTAGAAGCGTGGGAGGTGTCGCAAGACACTATAAAAGTGTTCCGCGGTAAGTACTTTCCTACCTCTGAATTATTGTGTCTAGTCCGTAAGGCAGGTAAGTATCTCTATTCATCTAGGTGCAAGGCATTTCTTTCTTGATTTAGGTACTAACTGTTGTATGTAGGTAGGGTAGGTGGGTAGGTAGGTAAGGTACCTTAAGGCCCTGGAGGAACCTATTGGTTTACCGATAAATATAGTTGTACCTACAATTTTAGTTATGTTATAAATACTATTGCTTCAGTAGTTTTATTTCTAGATGAATCTATTCGTCTTATAGGTAAGTAGCCGGCAGATCTTGGCGGGGTTGGCGGGTCTGAAGTGAACCGTTTTTTGCGAAATTGGCCAATGACTGACTAACGGAAGCCGATTACTACATACCTATATTATGTAATCTTACGATGGAAGATTCGCCAAACGGCTAACCTCAGACCCGCCTTGATCTGCCGGCCGTATTGTACCTAGCAGGTGCCTTCCTTATTATCCGCGCGAGATGAGAATGGGATGCGACTTTTTGGACTGAGACGCACGCGGTCGGAGTAGATAGGTACAGCAAACCGTGTGCAGACTGCCGTAATTTTGAAGCCTAAAGACAGCCAACATATTGATAGCGTAATAGTGTTTAGTGATAGTGTGTGTGTTTTATTGAATTTACAAACTATTACGCAACCGCCATTTTGAACTTTCAAACTGACTTGGGGACCTGTTGGGGACCTAAAATGGTCGCTTTAGCGGAATCATAATAGGTAGTAGGATATAATTGTTTTTTTTTTTCATTTTAACGTGATTCGTAAGTGTCGCTGCGTTGCAATAAATATTTACAAGTCAAAAACTCAATGAGGAGGAGGCTGAATTTTTTGAGTGTAAAATATGTTTATTGTTTTTCAGAAAACCACATCGATGCCTCATGCCTGGACGGTTTGGGGGAAGAAGAGTTAAACATCCTTATTCCGCAAAGCAGGTTAAGGGACAAAATAAAATTTAAAATGGGATTTAAAAAATATAAGGAAGAACTGGAAGCTGTGACTTCGGTGAGGGTTATATCTATTAAATTTAAAGTTCTTTACCGAAAGAACTAGTAGATCTAAAACTATTTCAATTTTATAAAGAAGGAAAGTCTAGCAAATTGTTATAAAAAAGAGGGATGTAATGGCTCAGTTGTAATATTGTTGTTTTCAAAAAGGTAAATTAAGAAGGCTACCTGCCAGAAGTAACATCTTTTAAATAACTTGTTTTTTAAAGTGTTTTAGAGTTGGTATTCTAATAAATATCTTGTATTTTCAATGTTATTAGTATAGTACCTACTAGTCCTACTACCTAGTGGATGCTATTTTTCTAAAATATTTTAAATTATGTGATAGTGTTATTATTTTGGCTAGCTATTAAGATAACATCTGTAGCAATGAAATAATAATATTAACCAAAATGCTGTCAAATGAAACCGAACTGATACCAGGTACATATTCACTATCATAATTAATTGGCAGGCAGGTATAGGTTACTCTCCAGAAAGTATTATTTACCTACCTACGCTGTGATAATAGTAGCGAATAGCTTATTCAACCATCACTCTAGCCTTTTTTTTTTTTTTTTTCGGATGGGAAATCATCAAATGACCCCTCCCCCTCTGGGCGGAGCGGGAGGGAGTGTCAGACTTTTACTGACTAAAAACCATCCATGTTCCTTCCTTTGCCTTTTGCGTTCCAGGGCCACGGTATCTCTTTCGAACAGTCCCGCGACATCACTCTAGCCTGAAACTAAAATTTACATATTTCATATTACAGAATAGTGGGTCTTTGGATACACTTTCAACCTCCTCATTAGAACTGTTTTCTGATGACAATGAAAACAGTTGCAGAATTGGAAGCAAGGTACCATCTATGCAGATTTTCCTTTTCTTCTACTTAGGTACTACCTACCTAGATTTTACGAAACAGCTCAGAGACATACCTACCGACTATTCTTGGCAAATTCGAGTTTCAGGAAATCTAGAAGAATTAGAACCAATATTTACTAAATCAACCAAAATTTACTAAATATTTACGTTACACTATTCTGTTAATGTTACTTTGTTTTCTAGTTAAATTTACAAGAATTATTAAATCAAAGTATGCAGGGCCGTCAAGCATTGGCAGCCATAACAAATAATAAGCTTGATTCAAGCTCACGCTGCAATTTAGTACAGGCAATTGTAGAATACTACATAAAAAAATATGCCAAAATGACAAAATTTGATTTCGAAGCAATCGCAACAGAGGTCGTACGAATATGCCCAAACGAATGCAAGGTTTAAATTTAATATTTTTATTATTACTAGTAGTAAGACTAGTGTTGTGAGTATAATATTGTTAATGTAGTTGTAGAAGTTAGTAGTGTTAGTACATATATTTAAGTATGGTCTGTAATAAATGTACCTAGATGAACATTTCTGGTTTTTAAAGTTAAATATTTCTAAAAGTAGTATTGATTATGCATTATAAAAATCTGTTAATATACAGTTTTCTTCAACCAAATATAGTTTGCCTGCAAATAAAGACCAATATAAAAGCCAACCACAGTTATTTCAGTAAACAATTTATACACTCATAGTCCTTATTTAGTCAAAATAAATTTGTATGTAAATCAAACCAGTTTAAACAACAATATTTTTGGTCGATTAGTAATCCGTGAAACCGGGCCTTAGCCATTTCTTTATTAAATCCTGAAATAATGGTAATTGAATATCTGAAATTGTTTATCTACTAGTAAAGTACCTATAGTAGTATCTAGTGTTAGTAGGGCTCGTCCGGCGTCGTTCGGTATTATGTGAAATCAATGCATATATTGTTTCAGGAAACCTATTATGTTCCCAGTAGAACTGTGGGCCCCAAAAACACAATGCCAGCAAAAGGGAAACTTGTAGACAGGTATTACAATCAACTGAGAAACCTTAGAGTAGCTGGGGTGCTACCGAAAAAACGAAAACTTAGTTGTCCGGAATCGAACGAAAATGAAACCACGGAAAATGGTAGATATATTAATTAATCATAAAGTTTTTTTGCAGGGTGACGAAATATTTATTACCTGAGTAAAGTTACGGAAAAGCGAGTAGCTGGCTGAAATAATGCAAGCACAATATTTTTATTATCTATTAATAATAATAATGTGCTGTGTGTAACTTAATTATCTCTTACTTGATCTTGTTCTAGTTGTTGTGTTACATTATAATGGCACCACTTGTACTTTCAATGAATGACTTTTGCTACAAGGTAACCTATGTGGAGCCAACAACCTAAGTGGTCTCAAAAGTTACAAACATAGTCCTGAGTTTGTGACTTTGGGTAGGGTCAAAGCTACAATTTGTACTGCACTGAAAGATTTCTTGTTTTTTACAGATTCTGATTGCGAAATGGAATGGTTAAAATACAACCGCGACCCCTGGCCGTTAGTTGAAACAAAATGGAAAGCGTCATGCGCCTATAGGAAAAACACAACATATAACAGCAATAAAACTTTAGCCACAATGGTCAATGAATGGCCGTGCCTGAAAACCACCAACGGGCATCGACTGGTAAGTCGTGTATTTGTTACTAGACCAGTGCCTGGTGAAGGCTCAGTATCATTCTTCCTGGAAATTATAGAGGAGACCTATGTCCAGCTGTGGCAGTAACCAGACTGATGTCTATCTAGATTAAAACTGTCTTTAAACCAACCAGGATGTTTGATTTAACTTGTATTTTTTGGTTTAAAATGTAGGTATACTGAGGTATACAATATATTTTTGATTTTTGAAGTAAAAAGTTCTTTAGGCGGGCTCGGCACCGGCACTGAAAGCATATTTTGAGATGGGATGAAACCATCGACATCCGACGTACTTCTTTTTTTTTCACTTCTGTCGGCACTAATTATTTATAATTTACAGATTGAAATCGACTTTGAATATTTATACCCAGAGAAAAGTTCAAAGCTATTTGAAAAATGGGGCACATTTCAAAACAAAGCCATACATTTGATGGAGGCAGATTCTGCAATCCCAAATGATCTGCGAGAACACTTCAAAGAAGACGATAATGAAAGTAAGTATTTACCTTTAGTAAGTTTAGTAAGTATTTACCTTTTTTTAAATGATAGTCTCTGTAGATAGTCCCTCTATCTACAGAGAGCAAATAAACTTGGTCCCGATTAGAATATATTTGAGGTGCATTTGGCTTTGTTGCATTACGGATTGGACACAACAAAATTTACATTATGTATATGTTATTAAAATTCCCTTTTTTGAAAAGGAAATATAAAAAGAGGTAATCGCGATTAGTAGATTTTCGTGTAGGGAACAAAAAAGATACCCATGCGAAGCCGGGGCGAAATGCTAGACTAATAAAAATACAAAAAAATATTGTTATAGTAGCTGCTAAGGTATCTAGTACCTATCTTACTTACCTTACAACTCTTAATTGCTCCTTGTCTAATTTATTTTATTTGTTTCAGATGTCCGTGATTTAACACTGTGCCGTGCGATGGCTTACAAAATTAAACCGACATCAAAAATAATGGGAGCAAACAAATAAAAATTTTATAAAGTATCCATTGCGGAATCAACACAATCATTCTTAACACAAGTGAAAGTAAGTTAATAATTTAACAGTACCTACCTACCTTCCTACTTATATACCTACTTCATTTTAATAGTACAATATCACAATCGGTCTAGTATATAAAATAGCTTGGCATGAGTGATTGACTGACGTACAACGCACAGCCTTGGTTCAGGCTGTGCTGTTCCATATATTATAAGACCCTTATATCTTACTAAGATGTGCTAAGCAAGTATTTCCTGAAATTCAAACCCTAAACGGGACAGCGGAGTTTACAGTTTGTATGAAAATAGCTTCAGGCAAACATAGTCCAGATAATATTTAGTTTCACGCTAACTTACCTTTATTATTTGGTTTTAGAATTATGCTGACATCGAAGAGGAGCTAGTAAACCGAAGAAAAGCATACGACAAAAAGGGGTTAACCTGTCAACCTATTATCATAAGCGTAGGAGAAGTATTTTACGTCTGTATAGATGACATTAAGTACAGCTTTGATTCTGTCTTAAAAGCAATCGACGTCTGCTTTAAATGCTTTATGGTTTTGAATCTTTCCTACCCCAAGGAATGCGAACAAGTATGGTTGTTTATCCAACAATACTTTTACGAAATCCAACTAAATTGCGACAAAAAATTCGGTCAAGTTTCAAATTTTATAAAACAACTGCAGGAGTAAACTCCAACCGATAAATTAGTGACTACGAAGCCTATCAGTTGTTTTGTACAATGTGGCGTTGTTTTTCTTGTGTCAGTCAGTTTGACACTATCAAAGGACTTTTTCTTCATTTGAAAGTAATACACAGTTTATCAGCAGATTCCACTTATTGTTGTCATCAAAATAATTGTAGCAGAAAATGTACTAATGCTAAAAGTTTTAGAAAACACTTAGGCACACATTCCTCCGATGAACCTCAAATGCAAGATATTGTTTCTACGCTAAGTGACATTCATGTGAACGTAATTCCATCTGCTAAGACCGTAAGTCTTCCCGAAAACAGTATAATAGATAATATTAACAAAGAAAGTTTGAATACCTCTTTAGAATACTTAGCAACATGGTTATACGGTCATAGTGAACTGAATAGAAAAACCGCCAATGATATTCTTGTACATATAACACAACATGTTACCCAACCAATTGGGTCGATTTTATCTGAACAAGTTTTGCCCTTTGCTGAAAAGTCTGTAAAGTCTAGTCTGGACGAAATTTCCAAATTATGCAATAATCCATTTAATAATATGACTGAGCATAATCTTTTTAAATACTTGAAGGATAAGAAACGTTTTGTTTTCCCACGAACTTTTGTTATCGATGATTCTATAAACATAGCTCATACAAACTCAACAGTGCGTCTAATTCCTAAAAAAAGAACTGGCGTTATTTTACCGCTTGCGAAAGCTCTCAAACAGTTTTTTGAAAAGCCAGGTATGTTTAGTGTTGTAACTGACTATATGCAGGAATTAAATTTGGATACAAGCTCGTCTATTTCTAATATAATACAGTCAACTTATTGGAAAGATAAAATCCGTGATCATTTTGGATCAAAAGATGTAATAATTCCGTTGTTTATTTACTTTGACGACTTTGAATGCGGAAACGCATTAGGAAGTCACGCTGGAAGCCAGTCCATCGCAGCAACCTATTGTCAAATAGCTTGTCTTCCGCCGCAGTACTCTGCTATGTTAGAAAATATATTTGTTACAATGCTACACTATTCTTCTGACAAGTCTTTTGGCAATGGGACCATCTTTCGTGAACTTGTAAAAGATTTAAATCATTTGGACCGTGAAGGTGTAAATATTAAAAGTCCAAATGGTTCGGTCAAATTGTATTTTAAGCTGGCATTAATTGTAGGTGACAATCTCGGATTAAATACTGCTCTAGGTTTCAGTAAATCTTTTTCAAGCAACTATTATTGTAGAATTTGCAAAGGGCATAAAAGTTCCATGAATACAGAAAGTAAACAAAATTATCATTTATTGCGCACTCGAGAAAATTATGAGAATGACGTCCATTTAAATGACCCACGCAATACAGGTATTCGCGAGGAATGTGTGTTTAACTCACTTTCTTCATTTCACGTAGTAGAAAACACAAGTGTTGATATTATGCATGATATCTTTGAAGGGGTTTGTCATTACGACTTAAGTCATATAATCTTATATTACATTGATAATGTTAAGTTTTTTGACTTAAATACCATCAACAATCGTATCCAGATTTTTAATTATTCACCACGTAGAAATATTCCAGGAAAAATAAAAAGGGAGCATTTATTAAATAAAAGGTTACATACTAGTGCTTCAGAAATGATCACATTGATCTATTATCTACCCCTATTGGCTGGAGATTTAGTACCAAAAGATGATGTTGTTTGGAATTTTCTTTTAGTGCTTGTCGAAATTGTAGAAACAGTTTTAGAAAGAAGTGTTAGTGAAGAATCCATAAGTCGTTTAGAATCATTAATTGCGGAACATCACATTGAATATGTTAATTTATTCAAAGATACTTTAAAACCAAAACATCATTTTATGATACACTATCCACATATCATGCGAAAGTTAGGTCCACTCAGAAACTTATGGTGCATGCGGTTTGAGGCAAAACATAGAGTACTTAAAAATATAGCCAATAACACATCTTCTCGAAAAAACTTACCTTACACTTTGATGGTAAAGGAACAGTTAAACGTAGCAAGTAGAATCCAAAATGGGCAAAGATTAAAGAAAACATATAAAATTGGAAAAGTTATTCAATCTGACCTTGTGAACATAAATGATATTCTAAAATATGCACCTCATGTTTCTTTAGAGAATAACGTAGAATGGGTAGAATATAATAGCATTAAATTTGCAATTAATAATATAATTACTTTAACTCCATCCAGCGGATACGAGTTTTATATTGTGAAAACCATAATGCACTTGACATCCAATGAAGTGCTTTTGCTTTGTGCGAAAATTTCATGTGTAGGTTTTAATGAGCATCTAAGATCTTATCAATTAAATGTTGCTGACTTTGGTCAGGATTTGTCAGTAATTGATGTTAGCGAAATAGTTGTATTTCCCTGCACTCCTTGTACTTTGTCCAATGGAGATACCTACTGTAGGGTACGATATATATAGTTTAATAATATCAAACTTTTTCCCATTAAATATGAATGGAATGCTCAATTTTGTTTATTATAGTACTTATTTAATTTAGAACCTTCAATGTAAACTAGACGTTGAAGGTACAAAATTAAATAGTATTCAAAATTGAGCGTACGGGTTCACTTATATTTAATTCGAAAAAAAATTGTGTTATATTACCTATTAATTGAATATTTCCTACCCCAAAGAATGCGAACAAGTATGGTTGTTCAAGCAACAACTCTTACGAAATACAACTAAATTGATTCTGAAACGTTTCTCCGACATTCGTTTCGCCGTTGATCGGTTCACCGACAGAACGATTCACCTTTCATTTTTTCTCCGACAGAACTTTTCAATGACGAACATTTCGCTGACACAACGATTCACTTTTCATTATTTCACCTATAGAACGTTTCAACGGCGAACGATTTGCCGACAGAACGATTCACTTTTGAAACTTTCATCGACAGAACCTTTCACGGGCGCGCGATTCGCCGACACAACTGTGCATCTGCCCCTGGGGTATAAAACATAGGTATTCGACATGTAGACCTGTTTCCGTTTGTTGTTTACACCTGAATCAAGTTGTGAAGACGAAACTTAAAGTTTTATGCAAAACTTGAACAAAACTAGTTGATTTGTTATGTTTTTGTTTTGGTATTAATCATGTTGGTTAGCTATTTGTTAATAATAACAATTATTTTTATTTACAAATATATTTCATTTAACCTTTCAAAACGTAATACATGTATTGAGGTTGAATCAAAATAGTTTTTTGTCACTTTTTTGGTTAGTTTTGTTCAAGTTTTGCATAAAACTTTAAGTTTTGTCTTCACAACTTGATTCAGGTGTAAACAACAAACGGAAACAGGTCTACATGTCGAATACCTGTTTTATACCCCAGGGGCAGATGAACAGTTGTGTCGGCGGATCGCTCGCCCGTGAAAGGTTCTGTCGATGAAATTTTCAAAAGTGAATCGTTCTGTCGGCAAAGCGTTCGCCGTTGAAACGTTCTATCGGTGAAATAATGAAAAGTGAATCGTTGTGTCGGCGAAACGTTCGTCATTGAATAGTTCTGTCGGAGAAAAAATGAAAGGTGAATCGTTCTGTCGGTGAACCGATCAACGGCGAAACGAATGTCGGAGAAATGTTTCAGAATCACTAAATTGCGTCATTTTTTTTTTTGTAAGTAATTAGATTCTTCACTTCTAATTTTATTTTTTAGTTGAGATTGTAAGGAGCCTATTTCGCTATCCTTGAGTAACGCAATGCTATCTGTCAAATAAAAATATTCTTATCTCTGGTTTTGTCTGTAATGAAGAGGCTGAAATATTTTTATCTAACGTATAGCCTTCTCAGAGTTCGTCTGAAATAAGTGCTAATTCTATTATTAATATTTTTTATTATTATTATTTTTTGAATAAAACAACTATGATTACCACGTATTTTTATTTCTAATATTAATTTTAGTATAGTTCCAATCAATTCCACTACTATTTGTTGGATTTTCTGTGTGATTTAAATTAAATAGGTTGGTCTGCTTTGATGTTGTGCAAAAACTTTGTTTCAGCGCTATGCAGGATTTAAATTCAAATAATGTGACAGTAGTGAGTGCCATCCTAGTGAAATTTTTATGTGGTTGAATTATTGTCTAAAATTAATATTGCACCTTTTTACTGTAACCAATACAATTTATTTGTTATGTTACAGACGCTTTGGGTAGGATATAACGATACTGTTGTTGGATTTATTAGCTTGATTAAACCAATTTAAACTGAGGTTCAGGAAGATTTATTATAACCATATTATGTACAATATTTACAAACTAAAAATCTATAATAGTAATAAAAATATGTACAAGTATCAAACTGAGGTTGAATAACATACTATTTTAAATTACTTATTATGGTTGTATTATTGTGGTTGTATTATTGTAATCACTAGTGCAGCTTTTATTGTGACCAATACAAATTATTTGTTATGTAACAGACGCTCTAGTTAGAATATCACGATACTGTTGTTAGATTAACTATTTGAAAATACGAGTAGGTACAGTTGTTAACTATAACATCATTGATAGTAAATTTATCGCTTTGTTAAAGGCATACAAAAATGACTGTCTGATTTATTCTAGGGTTTCGAACATGTTTACAGAAAGTAATTGTTTAAATGTGACTGGCTACAACATATATTAAACATTTATTTTCTGTTGAGCTTTTCCAAAACTCAAAATAAATCCGGCAGTCGTTTTAGTAGGTATGTATTATTCAAAGCGATTGTCACTATTTTAACAACGATATTGGTTACAATAACCAGCTGCACTAGTAATTTCAAACAGTAGTTAAACCAGTATTCAAGTTGGTCTAACCATAATCCAATAGTAAATCCAACAATAGTATCAGTATATCCTACCCAAAGTATCTGTCACTCATAACAGTTAGTATTGGTTATAGTAATCAACTACACTAGTAATTTTAAACAGTAATTTAACCACTATTTTAGTAGGCATCACCATAATCCAACAGTAAATCCAACAATAGTATCAGTACATCTTACATAAAGTATGTGATACTCTTTACAAACGGTATTGGTTATAATAAAGAACTACTCTAGTAATTTTAAACAGGAATTTAACCACTATTTTAGTTCGTCCAACCAGAAGCTAATGGTAAATCCAACTATAGTATCAGTATAGCCTACCCAAAGTGTCTGTTACTCTTAACCGATTGTATAGGTTATAGTAATCAACTACACAAGTACTCTTAAACAGTAATTTAACCACTATTTTAGTAGGCCTCACCATAATCCAACAGTAAATCCAACAATAGTATCAGTACATCTTACATAAAGTATGTGATACTCTTTACAAACGGTATTGGTTATAATAAAGAACTACTCTAGTAATTTTAAACAGGAATTTAACCACTATTTTAGTTCGTCCAACCAGAATCTAATGGTAAATCCAACTATAGTATCAGTATAGCCTACCCAAAGTGTCTGTTACTCTTAACCGATTGTATAGGTTATAGTAATCAACTACACAAGTACTCTTAAACAGTAATTTAACCACTATTTTAGTTGGCCTCACCATAATCTAATAGTAAATCCAACAATAGTATCAGTATATCATACAAAAAGTATATGTTATTTTTTACAGAATATATTGGTTATAGTAAACAACCACACTAGTAATTTTAAACAGGAATTTTGACCAATATTCAAGTTGGTCTAACCATAATCCAATAGTAAATCCAACTATAGTATCAGTATATCCTACCCAAAGTATCTATTTCTCTTAACAGATTTTATTGGTTAGAGTAAGCCACTACACTATTCATTTTAAACAGTAATTCAACCACTATTTTAGTTGGCCTCACCATAATCCAACAGTAAATCCAACAATAGTATCAGTACATCTTACCTAAAGTATGTGATACTCTTTACAAACGGTATTGGTTATATTAAACAACTACTCTAGTAATTTTAAACAGGAATTTAACCAGTATTTTATTTCGTCCAACCAGAATCTAATGGTAAATCCAACTATAGTATCAGTATATCCTACCCAACGTATCTGTTACTCTTAGAAGATATTATTTGTTATAGTAAGCCACTACACTAGTCGTTTTAAACAGTAATTTAACCACTATGTATGTTGGTCTAACCATAATCCAATAGTAAATCCGACAATAGTTTCAGTATAATCTTACCCAAAGTATCTGTTACTCTTAACAGATAATATTGGTTATAGTAATCAACAGCACTAGTATAATTTAAACACTATTTTGATTGGTCTTACCGTAAACCAATAGTAAATGCAACAATAGTATCAGTATAAATCACCCAAAGTCATTGTTACTTTAACAAATAATATTGGTTGTATTAAGCAGCTGCACTTCTCTTTAAACAGAAAGTAAACAACAATTTTAATTGTTCTAACCAAAATCGAATGGTAAATTTAACAATTGTATTATTGTATACAACTCAAAAAATCTGTTACTTTGACAGATGATATTGGTTATAGTAAATAGCTGTTCTTGTCATTAATGACAGTAATTCAACCATATTAGTTGGTCTAACCAAAATTCAAGTGTGAATTTATCAACATTTTCGGTATATCCTACTCAAAGCACTTGAGCCTTAACATACAAAAGTAGTTACTGTTACTATTACAGCTGTTTACTATAACCAATATTGGTTAATATTACAAGGATCATTTTAATGAACGAATGAATGAATGAACCTAGTTATATTGTATTAATTACCAAGATACTTGGTAAACTATCACCTGAAAAGTTACTAAAATTGCATTTGTTATTATAACAATTTATGAATTGGTTGGACTAAATAATATGGTTTCGTAGAAAAGAATACTAAATAAAATTTGTTTGATACAACAAACATGAATTGTTGAAATCAATTAAGAACAATTGTTGCTGGAACCAAAAAACTGTTAATTTCAACAATGTTTTTGTTATCTTTACTATTTTCAGTCAGTTTCCAGTGATAAGTTAACAAAGTCATATTTGTTACGTTAACAAAATTCTTGATTGGCGCTATTTTAAAGTGTAACTTTTGTTAGTTTTTGGTTGTTTCAACCGATTATTTTTTTCAGTGTGTGAAATCAGCTTTTCACTCCCTGCCTCGCTATAGAGGTAATCGAACATGTCGTCGCACTGGCCGTGACGTGTGTTTTATCACGGTAACGATACATTGCTTATGAGGAAATAAAACAAATTAAATGTATTGGATTCTCATAACGCTCCATAAATAATTTCGTGTATCGGTCATCTTAGTATGATATACTGAAATTACCCCATCAGTCAGTGGAAGGACAGTGCACTCACAGCCTGTATAGGGATGCTCCTCCAGCTACGGTCCTCCTCCTCACTTACCCTGTTACCCTCACAGACGCCCAGTCTCGGAGTGTGTCGGCAAGAGTGCACAGCCACCTTAACAATCCTGACAAATGACATCACATTATGATAGGCAGCAACCCAAACAACTCCCATTTTAATATCAAAACAACGTTTCCATAAAACAACCGCATTTTCTGTAAAATAAATGCTGCTACCACTGAAAGTTAAAATCAAATTTCTATTCAAGCAAAACTTTGTTTCGACAGCTTCGCAAACAGCTAGTAAAGTTGAAAGGTATTCAATTACGCTTCCCTGAGTTCCGCAAACCATATCATTTCGAATGTTGCGGTGAAAACGAAACGAAAAGGCTATTTTAATTAGTTTTGTCCAAGAAATTTTGCTTTTAGACGATGTTTTTTAGATTAATATTTGTTTTCTCGGCTGAGAAAGGGCACTTCATCTTTTTATTTGACGTCGACTAAACGTTATCCTATTTTAAATACGGTATTTGATGGACGGGTGTCGTCCGCCTAGACACAGATAACATCGTGGAAAATTCTAGATCTAGGTCAAGAAAAGACGTGTTTAATTTGTTTACACATAATTATCAGAAAATATAAAGGTTTACTTTCTAAACACGAGGTTTCGTAAATTATTATAATGCATGGCGTCAGTTTGGGCTGCACGTACGCCTTTGCTTGCTTCGCTACGCACAGAGCTACGGCGTAGCACGCTCTGCTACGATTGCTACGAAACAGCTTTCTCTAGCCGATGGTGTTGATACTGCTTAGTAAAATTTTTATTGTGATGCATTCAGGCTTTGAAGCTATCAAATATCTTATGAACAAATTAGAAAAGTAATTCCTATTGATTGAACTGTTGTGAAATCCCTTAAAAGGTTCCACCTTATACCACCTAGGGTTCAGTGACCCGTACTGTATGCTGGGAATCCAGCCAGCTTCTCTGCCGGCCTCTCCGCGCGCTTCTGAGGACGAGGGACGTAAACACGGCTTCAGGTTGAGCTTCAAGCGACGGGAAGGTCGTCAGCAGCGAGACAGTCTGGGCAGGCTGCCAGCTCGTTATATCCGGGCCACCAGTGTTCGCCAACACACGCTGTCGCCCAAGTGGAATGAGACATTCAAATTGTAAGTGTTCTTTGGGAATCAAATATCACATCCACTCATTCTCATGCACACACACACTTTATTTGCAAAGTGAGAAATTAATCATCATCCGACCAACACACGCAACCAATCTCCCTGCATTGACGGATGGTGTTTGTTTATCGTAGCGATATCGACGACATATCGTCGGACGTGCTGCACCTGGACATCTGGGACCACGACGATGAGAGCTCGGTGCTGGACGCCGTGTCGCGTCTCAACGAGGTGCGCGGAGTACGTGGCCTCGGACGGTTCTTCAAGCAAGTCTGCCAGAGCGCGCGTCAGGGCAGTCAGGATGATTTCCTAGGTGAGTTACAAGCTTTACATATTACTTAATATCACTCCTGTGCATCCTAGAAGACAGGGGTGCATTATCTCTAATCTGATAGATGAGTAAGACAGAATTGCACTATCTTTATTACAGCCATATTTTGCAAGTTATGTTATAATCCGAAAAGCGGACCGTTTGCCATATTACGCTCACTGAGCAATTCCTCATAGAAAAACCACTAACATTGTGCCCGATTTGGGTATCGAACCCGAAGCATATTCATGCCCAACCAACGTACTTCCAACTACGAGATTAAACGAGGCAATTGTTTTGATGAAAGTTTTAAATAATATTCTATCCTACTAATATTATAAATGCGAAAGTTTGTGAGGATGGATGGATGGATGGATGGATGGATGTATGGATGTTTGTTGCTCTTTCACGCGAGAACGGCTGATCGGATCTGGATGAAATTTGGCACAGAGGTAGATTATAGTCTGGAATAACACATGGGCTATAAATTATCCCCATAATAACTTAAGGGGGTGAGCAGTATTGCATTATCCATAATCCTCAACTGTTTTACAGCTTGATACTGGAAATACGAAATAACGCAAGGGACATCGAGCGTGCTGTGCAATTTTTCCCTTTAAGCACCTGGTGCGAGCGTTGCAAATCCAAGAGAAAGCTGAAGTCCCTTACGTCATTTCAAATTTCCGGTATCGTACACAATCGAACTGTCAACTGTCATACTATATTAAAACAGAAGGTCTATTTCAAACTATTTGTCACTGGTGTTCGTAGCCTAACGGTACAGAGACTTACCTGTAAACAAAGGTACGCAAAGCAAATCACAGTCAGTATTCACTTTTTGTGATTTTTTATAAGATTTCCAAAAATGTTGAAACGTGTTCGCGAGTTCGATCCCCAATCGGTTTTCACTTTTTGTAAGTTCCAGGTATTTGTTTTCATTTCGATGCTATGATTTTCAAATCAATTCAGAGTAAATTTATATAATCTACTTTTAATTGTAAATACAATATTATAAATCTGTAGACGTAGAGTTTCTGTATATTGAACATAATTATTTAGAAAAAATAATGTTTTCTTTTGTTGTGTCTGTGTGTCTTGGGTGTATTAGTTTATTATAGTATTATCACGTGTACATTTTAAAACTAATAAGATGAGGGTTTTAGTTTTTGTTTCATTGGAATTGGTGCTCTCTATCAAAAGATATACGAATTTAAGGTATTTAAGAAAACTTATCATCATTTAGAAACATACATGCAACGACATCTATTGCATCAAAACGGTACTAATTAATAGATGTGTTCACAAGATAACTTTTAAATCGTATTTTTCAAACAGTTACGATAACAAAATGTACCCTTGATTAGTTTAAATGACGCTGCTTTGAAAATCTACATAGGGTTTTTTTTTGGAGGGTGGGAAATCATCATTTGACTCCTCCCGCTCTGGGCAGAGCGGTAGGGAATGTTAGACTTCTACTGACTAAAAACCACCCATGTTCCTTTTTTGCCTTTTGTGCTGTGGCCGCGATATTTCTTTCGAACAACCCGTAGCCCCGACAAGCGGCGGCCCTTGCGGGTCTCAACCATATTGCTGACATCTCTTTGAGGCGCGCGTGGAACCGAACGCGCCGTCGACACGGCCTGTCGTCGTCTTACCACGAGCGGACGGCGAGCTAGCCCACTACTTACCGTCCACAGGCCCGCACCTACGGTGGCCGGAAGCCATCACGTGACCCCCGACGCCCAGAGCGTCTCCTATTGCGGCTGGGACGAGAGGTTCTCTCTCTCACCACGCCACCTCCTTCGCTAGCATCACTGCTTCGCCGAAGGAGGCGACGGCGTCCCATTCCCTCTCGCCCCGCAACATGGCTTGAACCAGGGCCGGACGCGAGAGGTTGCCGCCGCCGATCGTCGCTAAGAGAACACGACGGGGCTCAACCCAAGTGGGGCTCCGCCCAAGCAAGGCAGACCTCCACGGTGTGCTCCACCGTGTCCTCCGGCTGATCCTTGCAATAGTAGCATTTGGGCGTTTCCTTCCGCCTGATTCGGTGCAGGTGCCTCCCGAATACAGACGAAAGGTGAGGGCGCCGTGGCGCCTCTCAAGCCACTCCTCAAAGAGGAGACTTACCACCACTGTGCCCTGCACGGGGTTGTGACAGTCGCTCTCTCCATGTCGCCATGAAATCACACCAGTAAGGTCTGTCCGCCATGCGGCAATATACGGCGGCAGCGGAGTTATCCCCCAGTGTAGTGCCTCCGCGCGCCATTCATGCAGGAGACTACATAGCCTAAACCCTATAGTGTGTGTTTGCTTCCCATGCATTAAATTTTGGCAGTTTAACTTCGTCTTCGACAGATGGCATTGTTCATTTGACACCATTTTCAGAATTGCGGTGTTAATATTTGTCGTGAATAGTCAACAAATACAAATTGACAGGTACACAGTAAGAAAAACAGCTGCTGTAAAAACTTTAAAATAAAAAAATAATTAAAATTAGATAAGACCCGCGACGTAAATATATTTGTTCAGTGTGGAAATCGAATACAGGACATGCAGCGCCACAGTCAAACGCCGAGGCACTGCGCCAACCGTGCCGTCTTATCGGCTGTGGCTGCCTTGGGCATTGCTGCAACTTTGCTTAGCAATGGCCAGATTGCATTTTCCGTTTACAAATTGCCGTCGAATCTTACCCCAACTTGCAACATCACCAAAAATCTGCGATTGGCCATGGTACAGATGTCTTTACAAATAAACTGCTTTAAACAGGAGAGAGTCGCCTGGAATTAGATGTAGATGCGAAAATTCCACTTTCCGAAGAGTTTTCCCATCCAGTGCCAACAGAAGATCCCGAAAGAGTTAAGCAGTGGTGTACCTAATCGTAAACCCACATGTTGCCAGTAATGTTCAAGCGCCATGGAATAGGGGGCGTTTGATGTCTATAGATATAATATTGCCATCGACCTGGCACGAAAACCACGCTCCGTGGCCTCTACTGCGAAAACACTTCTATTCAAACCTCGGACCTCATCCTCAGTAGTTGCACTTGAGACCACTCGATCAACGAGACAGTCACACATCAAAATTTCCACGTGAACGAAGTCGCGGGTATCAGCTAGTCTAACATAAACCTACTGGATGTCATCAGGAGAAATATTTTAAAACAATCTTTGTTTTAACACCTTTTAAGCTTCGGACCAACCATCATGAACATTTTAAGTTATTAGAACATTTAAAGATTCTAAGAACATTAAACTTTTAGTTTCACGCCCGACACCCTTGTTAATTTTGCTTAGTACGTTATTTTAATAGTGATATTAAGGAATGTTTCGTTTTCTTGTAATTTTTGTTCATTTTCAGCTTTTATCGTAATATAATTACGTTGAAATGATTACACAGTTACGTAAGCTGTTAGCTACCCTTTCAATAATGAAATATTATGACTCCAGTTTAACTCTCATTAGGGAAGATTTTTTTGGAAAAATTATATTTAAGGTCGCTGGTGTAACAAAGTTTTGCCCGCCTGATGTGTTGTTGAAGCGTATTAAGAACTAACGATTTTGTGACGTCTCAGTTGGTGCGAATTTACGTGGTACCTATACCTATCCTTAATCCTTCCTTACATAGTATAAAACAAAGTCGCTATTTTTGTATGTTTGTTTGTCTGTATGCTTAAATCTTTAAAACTACGCTACGGATTTTGATGCGGTTTTTTTTAATAGATAGAGTGAATAAAGAGGAAGGTTTTAGTATAAAATTTGAACGACATCCACGCGGGTGAAGCCGCGGGCATCAGCTAGTCTATATATATATAAAAAAAAGTCGTGTTAGTTACACCATTTATAACTCAAGAACGGCTGGACAGATTTAGCTGAAAATTGGTAGGGAGGTAGCTAAGAACCAGGAAAAGGACATACTTAGGATACTTTTTTTTTTTAAGTTAGTGTAGTAGGTAGGGTAGTAGGTAGGGTAGTAGGTAGGGTAGTAGGTAGGGTAGTAGGTAGGGTAGTAGGTAGGGTAGTAGGTAGGGTAGTAGGTAGGGTAGTAGGAAGGGTAGTAGGAAGGGTAGTAGGTAGGGTAGTAGAAAGGTAGGTAGGAAAAACGCATTGCAACGCATGCGCGGGTTCAGCTAGTGTTACATATAAAGTAGAACTCGACTAAACGTTGACCTAACTTAAACTTTGGGTCCATTAGAAAAGTATTGACAAATTATTTACTTATAGTTTGTAGTACTTACGTAAACACCCAAAGCTAAAAGCAAGTTATTTTTAACGAACAGTTTTAATATTCTCTTGTGGCGTTTTTGACTGTAAAGTTCACCAAAGTACACAAATTATGAAAACATAATGGCGTGTCTCGGTACTGAAGTCGAACGTCAACACGTTTTGGTATTTGATTGATTTCATATCATATACCTGAGGAGCTTGTGGCTCTATAACAACTGCCGCTCGGGTTGATCTTAAGGTTAAGCCGTGCTTGATTAAAGTTGGTCCTCGGATGGGTAACTACCCATTACATACCGAGTTTCCTCCGTGTCTCCTGCGCGGCGCCGTATGTTACCGGCGGCGAGTGCTGTGGGTGCGGGGGTGCGCGGCGGCGCACGGCGGCGCGTGCCGTGGCGGCGGGTGTGCGGGGCTCCGGGTCGCGGGGCGGCGGTTGCACGTTGCGGCGTGCATTCGTTGTTCCGTGATTCGGAGTCTCGAGCATTCGTTGTTGCGGTTTGCGTCGCTGCGTGCTTTCGTGCTCGCAGTGTTCGTTGTTGCGGGCATTCGGTGGCGTGTGGTTCGGCATGGTGGCTTTCTGAATGACGCATTGCACTCGTAGTTTCGTTCTTCTTCCGTCCTTCTGACATTCAAAAGTGCCTGTAATGGCTTAATTGAAATAAACGATTTGAGTTTGAGTTTTGAGTTTGAGTTCTCAGAACTCTGTTGGTCCCGACTCCATTATAGATCTCTAAGCAGATGCTGACTTGTAGATCGTATATACCAAATCACCATGCCAAATCAAATTTGACGACATGATCAAATTTGTCTCTTTTTTGGTTTGATTGGTGACAAGGCGTTATAAAATTTCTTTATATATATTCAAATACTTAAGTGTAACCTTACCTCACGTTCACCTATGTTTGCCTAAAGTTAACCCAGGCCCAGGTAGACTAACTTAGTTGCTAGCTGAAATTTAATTTTGAATCGATTGCGGTCAATCCGCTCCCACTCACCAGACCAGAGTATGGCCTCGGCATCGGGTGCAGACGACTAACTTACTTTAGATTTTGGAAATACTTATATTGACAAGTCACTGTTTAGTTTCTGCATAGCCTAGTGCAAATAGGATTAAGTGCTATGAGTTGTTTTTTAACAACAGTTTCTTATCTCTTTCGGTCATTGTATCAACGAGCAGCTATAAGGGGGACAGCCATAGGTAAATGTGTATTTATTATACAAAAAATTTAAAACACATAAATATTTGATGTCGTTGTAATCTATGTTTAAGAAAATCCTTTCATTTGATACCCCACTCGGATATATTCGCTTACTATCGTTTATTTATCCCCGCTTTCACCCCCATACTATTAAACGGCTGAATTTGTTCAAACATAGCTAAGAACACTCCCGACTAACTTACCTTTCACAAAATCAAAATCGGTTCATGCCTTCGGGAGCAACGATGGCGCGGACAGATACACACGCAGACAGACACGTCAAACTTATAACACCCGGTCGCTTTTGCGTCGGGTGTTAAAAAAACATTTAGAAACAAAGTAGAACTTGTGAATTCTGTAATATTCTGTATATTATGTGTATGTTTATTATAGGTATATATTCGGATACTAGTATTTATTTTTATATGTGTATATATTAGTATGTATGTTTATTTTATATGGATAAACTTTTGTTCCTAATTTTAATTAAAATCTTGTTATTCTTATTTACACACTGTGTCTACATTTCTAATCAAACTTTCCTCTCGCAGGTCTGCTGGAAGAAATTTCTTTTGAAATAAGCAGTACCTTTGTGCTCTTCTATTTGCTATGTTTTTATCCTTTTTTTTTGTATTTTGTGTGTGCATAAATAAATAAATAAATAAATAAATAAATAAACTTGTGAAAACATACCTACCAGATTTTAAAGAGACACGGACTTTTCAGTGAAACGGTCTAATATAATTGACTTGAAACTCACCTACATGTAGTCTATATTTCAGTTTCAAAGAACAAACTATCCGCCACACTAATGAGTTCGTGTGTGTTACTGTTTAATGAGTTTAGCAAGGATAATAACATGCGGTAACAATGTATGCAATAAAGTATTATAATTAAATCTACTCTTTACTTTTAATCATCTGTAGAAAAAATATTTTTGTACATTGAAAATATTTAAAAAAGGAATTTTCAGGGTGTTATAGTATAACCAACAGAACTCATTTCCAGCATTTTTAGAATTTTTGTCTGTTTGTCTGTTTGTCTGTTTGTCTGTTTATCTGTTTGTCTGTTTGTCTGTTTCGATGACTAAGCATCACGTAAAATTTACGAAACTAATGTAGGTAACTTTAATACATAAATATTGTGCGTAACTTGGGGTATTACTTAGTCTTTGTTTCATCGTAATCGGTGCTCTCTATCAAAAGATATTTGAATTTATAGTTTTCAAGAAGAACTTTATCAGTATGATCACGAATGAGACATGCAGCGACATCTATTAAACGAATATGGTACTTATTAATAATGCCTTCAAAAGATAACTTTAATAAAGTTATGATAGCTTAAGGTACTCTGTAGGTAAGTAGTCTAAATGACACTGCTTTCAAAGTCTACTTTAGTCTACATAGCCTAAACCCTATAGTGTGGTTGATCGCTTTCCATGCATTCAATTTTAGCAGTTTATTTTCGTCTTCGATAGATGGCGTTGTTTTTATTTCTTGCGAAGCCCATGGTGTGGGGTGTCATTAGATAGGTCTTTGAAAAAGATTGTTTAAACACTTTTTCGATTAAGGGATTCGTTAGTGAAATATTAAGCTATAAAGTGCAAATTTTGTTAGACTCAAGTCAGGCTACCTAAACTTCTTATTTGCTACAGCGTCTGTAAGTTAACGCCGGGCAATGATTTTTAGAGCAGCGGTGGCCCAGTGGTGGCGGCCCCGACTTACGAACAGTAGGTCGTGGGTTCGAACACAGGCAGGCACATTACTTTGTGTAATTTATTTCATCACCGCTGCTCTCAAAATGGTGAAGGAAAACATCGTGAGGAAACCGGCATGTCTTAGAACCAATAAATTCGAAGACATGTGACATCTACCAATCCGCACTGGGCCCGCGTGGTAGATTATAGCCCATTCCCTCTCAAAGAGTGGAGGCCTGTGTCCCAGCAGTGGGAACATTAATAGGCTGTTGATGATGATGAATGATCTAATGTACTTTTGTCTAAGCGATGCATTTTAGTTTTCGACAACCACGCGAACGAAGTCGCGGGCACAGCTAGTCCTAATTAAGATTACCTATAGATAGTTGTTTCAGGTCTGGCTAGGTGTTTGTGTATTTTCATTACTCATACTCTGAAAGTAGGTCATAACATGCCTGTGGAGCGGGTTGAAAGTAGTACTTTTCAGCCCTAGGGAGAATCTCTTTCAACTGACAGCTGTCAAATTATTTGATGTAATTGGGAGCAAGCCTATTGCCATCAACCAATGTGATTAGGTGCAAGCCTATTACCATCAACAAATGTAATTAGAAGCAAGCCTATTGCCATCAACCAATGTAATTAGGAGCAAGCCTATTGCCATCAACGGGTGTGATTAGGAGCATGCCTATTGCCATCAACAAATCTAATTAGGAGCAATTTAAGCCTATTGCCATCAACCGATTTAGGTAATTAGGAGCAAGCCTATTGCCATCAACCGGTGTAATTAGGAGCAAGCCTATTGCCATTAACCAATCTAATTAGGAGCAAGCCTATTCCCATCAACTTTCCTTGTATTCGTCATGAAAAGCACAGTGTTTACCAGTGTAGTATATAATAGTGATCGTAGTGAGGGAGCTCAAACTTTTAGCGCCCTCACTAAGATCGGGCGCCAAACCCCGTCTCGGAACTAAATAAGTTGCTTTCACCCCTAAGGTAACAATGTACTATTAAATGTTTGTAAACGCACCCACGATACACGATAAATTCCTAGTGTGGGGCAAAGGTTTTTTAGAACACAAAAACTAGTTTTTCTAACGTACAATAAATAATGCAGTTGCGAATGCGATGTCTGTAGAATAATAATATTTCACAATTTTTTTTCCTGAAATCTGCTCTTTACGAAACGTATCATACTTTTTTTGACCCACAAATTCTTTCTGCTGATTAATAATCTTATTGCTATATTTCTCATATGTTTACCATATTATATGCACAGAGTATATTATTATGATTATGTACTATCTTAGTATCTACTATAATGTGGTTAACCGCGTATCCAACATAACTTGCTTTGATTCCACAATCCTCAAGACGGTACTAAGACGCTACAATATAATATACCTTCCTATCTAAAGACATACGATAGCTACAAGGATACTTTGGTGCTCGACTGACGACAGTAAGGAGGTGCTAAAATTGCTTGATTAACATAACATAACATCACGCCTGTAATCCTACTGAGAAATTCCTGGGGCCTACCTATATGGAGCTAGAAGTTAAAGTAAGCCCTCACTAGGCCAGAGAAGCTGGTGAACAAAAATGATGGAGAAACATCATGCTCAGCAATCACGCTTACGACCAATAGATAAACGAGGCTATTAATTGTTTGATTCAACGCATTGTAAAAACAAAATGGCGGTAATAGATCGATAATTTTTCCTGTTTGTCTTTGCTACACACTGTGTCTTTATTTCTAATTTAACTTTCCTCTCGCAGGTCTGCTGGAAGAGATTTCTTATGAAATAAGCAGTACCTTTGTGTTCTTCTATTATTTTTATGTATTTTCCTTTTTTTGTATTTTGTGTGTACATAAATAAATAATCGCCACTTGGTAAAAGATCTTTAAACAACTATCTCTATAAAGTTTTTCAAACCAATATCTACTGAACCGAAGAAACCTAGAAAAACAAGAGCTAAACAAATAAGATCTTATTTGTTTTATTGTGAACAAAGATAAGACTTGTAAAGTGTTCCCTGAGGCTTCACGGAGGCTGACACGCGATCTGAACTCATCACACCTGGGTTTACTTTACCTACTTACTGTACAGTAGCTTATGCCACAGATATGCTTTGAACGTGTTTATTTTTTAGATTAGGTACTCAGTGAGGAATGTTACATGTACACATACACGCGGTTAAGCTAAGTAAGTAGGTAGTAAACTGAGTATATGACAGTAGGTATGTGTTTAAATATAGTCTATGGCAATCGTGGATAGGTTTTCTTTTCTATAGGAAAGAATGTTCGTAATCGGATCAGGGGTCTAAAATGGTAGCTTTACCAGAACGAACGATGTTCGTAATACTTACGATACTAATATGAATCACGTTAAAATTCTTAAAATGGTCATAGATGCAATATTAATAATTATTGTGATTTGACACGTTGTGACCATTTTACGAATTGACACATAACATTTTATTATTATGATTTTCTTAATGTGGCCATTTTAAGTCCCCAGAAGTTCCGGCGATTCCCCCCTACTTTCAACCTTTAACTTCTTTGAAAAATATCGAAGTTTCCAATTTTCCACGTTTATTATCGAGAAATATGAAACGTAGACGTGTAGTAAATCAGAAACCATAAATAAACAAAAAGAAAATCTCTAAGTATTTATCTAATGAATGTAACACAGATTGATGAACGACGTCGAAAGATTAACTGTAATTGATAGGAAACCTGATGAACATGTGTGACGAACTGATGAGCTAGACAGACGAATATATTAGATTTGATTTAGACTTAATTATTTCCATTATCAGACCATCGCTCTACCTCTAGACAGTTACAAGGTTTCACAAAATTAATTGACAAATGTCAAGGGGCAGCTCTTAATTTCTTTCAGTAATATTAATGTACCTACCCACATTCATTTTGATGGTTTCTTTCAATTGAGAATGTTTAGTTTATTAATAGATTATGAATTAACTAAAAGTGCAAAATATATATTAAAAAAGCTTCAATAAAGATAGTATAGTTTTGTATACGTTTACGGCCAAAATGAGGGTGTACTATTAGATACACCTCTGCCTAATCTTTTGGGGATTACCGGCGTGATGTTATGTTTGTATACAAACTTTAGTTTAATAGCTTCCTTCCCCAGCTTCGCCACCGTGAAAGTCGAATATCCTGCCCCCGGAACGAATCGTCTGAAATAAAAACTATCCGATATCTTAACTTCATCATGGTCTACCTGTGTACCAATTTTCGTGTTAATATACGTTCAGCTTTGAAAAGTTAAGACACAAACAAACCGATATTGATAGACAGAATTACTATTAAGAAAATAAAACTATTATGAAATGAGCAAGTGCGTTTAACACAAAGCTGTATGGGACCCACCATTAATCATACTATAGTACAGTATTTATTCAATCCCCATAATGCGTTACATAAACGAAGCAGTTAGTTGACAAATTACCTTTTTTATGGACAGGCAGCACGCAAAATACTCTACAAAACGAATAAAGCTTTGTTTATGTTAAGCAAATGAAAGTGTAGAACATGACTGTAGTAGGTACATTACTGTGTATGAATTTAAATGAGCGGTGTTCGCACTTGCATTCACAGCGGTGAAGGACAAATCGAACAGCGCTGTGGTGTGATAGAACCTCTCTCACGTACACCGCCATACGTCAATATTTGAACTGCGTAATACCCACTCACGTACTCATTCCACATAAATCTGTTTATGGTAGTGTGAGGGTAATCTGATCACATTGCATTGCTCTTGTGGCATCGTCACCCTTTGACGTCAAGTGTCTGACTTGTGTTGATGGAAATCGATAAATACTGTACTTACCTACCGAAACCTAAGCGATCTATCTAGGTAGGTCGTGTTATAACAACAAAAGTCCCTATGAAGTCGCGAATAAGATATTATATTTGTACTTTATTATTAGGATAATTTTAACATGTCATAACAGAAAAACATACATAAGCTCGCGTCCTTTTCCCATGGCGGTAGGCAGAAACCACGGATTGCCACCTGCTACGATCCTTTTTCCTGTTTCTTACATAAAATATCAAGTAAAAATCTTAAAATCACATAAAATCCAAAGTTTTCAACCAGATAGATCATTCATTCAGACACAAAGTTAAGTCCACATAGGCTCAATAACAATCAATATGGTAGCCGTCCTGAGCTACAAAATCCCGCTTTTCAACGTTGACATTTTCAAATCTCTTTTTAGGCATAGAGTTGAAATGTGAATTCATCGAAAAACTGAATAATATGAATTGATGGAACAAAGAAATATTGAATGACAGTGGACAGATGCCTGTCCAGTGCCCAGTCTCCATTCGATATACAAGTTATATTAATTTTCAATGTACAACAGTTGTGTCGTTTTATTTTATTTGAACTATTATTTGTTGACGATAACTTCAACACGAACTGACCCGCAAACAGTTTAAACATAAATGGGGATCGAACAGTTTGCACTTTTCATGAAGGTTTCACCTTGCACGAACGTTCTTGTTATGACATTCAAATAATTGAACAATATCCATTATCCCATTTAGACTGTACATTAAAGGCTTTTATAAAGCTTGACTGGTAAAATAATTATAAAAAAGCAGCTAAATAAGGCTTCATAATAATGCATCAATTTATTTTCCATTTATATTGTGAACGTAATCGGCTTTTAAAGCCTTCGTTGCAGAAATCTGTTGATTTTCACAACAAATAGGGACAACCGACCCTATACCGCTACTGTATGTAGAAATAAAACAAATATTTTCGTACTAGAAAATGTTTGAAATTCGCAACTTTGAAATGGAAACATAACTTCGTTAGCTTCGTAAATAAAACAAGCAAGATTTAAAAACGTGGGATGTTTTGATACAGTTTAATATTTGATATTTTCTGTAACATCATTTGACTTTTTAGATTACATCAATCAACTTTTTGGAAAAATATTCGTGGAACCTTTTAATTCAACTTTCCGACTCTCAATTCTGACATTATTTTGTTATATTCCCGTCAAGGCTGCGTTAACATCCCGCTGCGTGAGATCCCGTCGACCGGGAAGGAGGCGTGGTACAAGTTGGAGGCTCGCTCGCAGCGCTCGTCGGTGCAAGGCCGCATCCGCCTGCGCCTATGGCTGTCAGCTCGGGAGGCCGGCCGCCACGACGATGACAACTGGCAACAGGTAACAACGTCATTCAACGTCACGTCAGTTTGTCAATGTAGCGTGGGTTTTTGGTTTCCATTTTTTCGAACCAGAACCATTCCATTTCAATTTCTCTCCACGGTTTGGACTGAATTATGGCACATCAAACATTAAATTGTGGTTCGACGACAAAGTGAAGTTCAAAAGTTAAATTTCGATTCGGAGAGTTAATGTGTTGATCCCTAACACATTATTGGATGAATTTTAAAAAAAAGGTCATCCATTGGGATTTCGCTATGAAGGTATACCTTTCTACAAATATCTACCTATTAATTTTTTAATTCAGGACGAATGCCTGAATAGAAAGTTTTGCTTTTGTACAATCTAATGTGTAAAATGAAATAATAGAACTTTCCCTGATTATAGGTGTTTCTTCTTTGACAGCAATATGGGCATCGCATTTGCACTACAATCGAAACTGTTGTGCTCCTCATTTGCACATTAATTTATTCACAGAGTTGTCTCTGGCGCTGGAACAAATAAACATCGACTAACACAAAAGTTAAATAAAACTGAGATAGGATATCACTCATTTGTATTCATCGTTAGTTTGTGAACAACCAGCAGGCGATGTATTCTATTGCATAAAAACTGCCATGATTTTCCGTATAGTTAGATCACACGATACAAACAAACCATAAATAATACAGAAGAATTAAAATATAAAACTCTTTGCGTAGAGTATAACAGACGTGAAATGGAAATCTAAATCACTTTTCCGTCCGACTACAATAAATAGTACAATACAACTACGTCATTCTCTTCTTGCTTCGTTCGCCTAATTTTATACTTCAGTAACTCCGATATTAATAACGGTGCCTTCTTAATAGCGTAGAAAGATCTTGGCTTAACAAGCTTTAATAAATGAACAATAAAGATAATCTCTCTGACGCGGATTATATCAATATTGCTGAGCCACGAACGAGCTCACGGAGTCACTGCACCGTACATAAAACATTTTATTGGCTTTTGCACCGAACCATCAGTTGATGTGTGATGTGTATGTATACTTGTATAGGCCGGCTTTGTGTAGCAGCAAATATAGCGCTATCGCCAGCCCCGAGCCGCGTATCGTCCACGCTTCATCGGCCATGTTGTTATTTTGGATCATACTGCCTCTTTTATTTGCTTAACAACCCATACCGATAAAGATTTATCAGCTACAATGTCAAGTTATTATTAGCTATGAATTTCGTAACACTCTCAGCTTAAATAGAAATTATACCTTTTTCTGGAACACTTAACAATTATTTATAGTCTGCGTTATGATCACAATGTTAACGTAACCTTATAAACATTGGTTCCTATAATAAAACCAAGAAAAGCGCTATGATAAATGAAGTTAGTTTAATACAGTCACGAGCAATAATATGTATACACATGACTTTGTCTTTCTATATTGATTTTTATCTTATGTCGTTTCAGACTTAGCGTTTTCTACTATTACGAGACAGGGCTTATCATAAAGTAGGAACTGTTGTTTCACGACAAAATGGGGGGGGTTTGAATTTTGCCACATGTATGTATTAGTGCTCGTGACTGTACAACATTCCGTGTTGAACCTCACATTATTTCATAACACGCACGATTGATATTTCAACTACAGACTCGTATTTGACAACCTCGTATTTGCAATAACTTTGATAAGAATAAATTTACATTTAAGAATCTCTTACCTTCTCGATAAAGATTCTTCAGTATCTCGATAACGTATTCAAAGTATTCAGTGACTGAATCTCTCTTTTAGCCCCGCGTAATCAACTGAGCGAGCGACTGAAGCGAAATTGCGATTACACGATAAATCCAATTTAGCCCCCATAGGTGCTTTTTTCAGTGTTACTCTGTCAGTGCGACTGGCTTTTGTACGCTTCAAAAGTTTTCACGTATTAATTTTATTATTTTGGTTTTGAGATTTATTTATTTCTAAGAAATCTCTTGTAGATGAAAAGGGTCGTTTAAGCCGATCCCAAGAAGCAAAGGAAAGTCAATCAGGCTCGGTTTTCCGCATTTTACTCTTAGCTTTGTACCTAATATGTTTACTTGAAGGAGCTGACTAAAAGATTGAATTAATTTTTTTTTAAGTTATGGAATCAGGCGTTACTTTGCGGAAATCCATGACATTAAATTCTATGAAATATATGTAGTTTTAATACCGCGAGACATATATCCAGGTCTGAAAGCAGGACACAAAACCCACCGTCGTGCATATGCACATGCACAAATGGGCCCACCCTCCCGCCCTCATGCATATGCACACATACAAAACAAGTGTGAAATAATTAGCATGCGAGCTCGAACGCTCGACGAGTCAACAACTCCTGAGGATGCCCCGTGGAGGGGCGAAACACGTGTCGAGTATAGGTTTGATTGCATGGCATGCTAATTATTTCACACTTGTTTTGTATGTGTGCATATGCATGAGGGCGGGAGGGTGGGCCCATTTGTGCATGTGCATATGCATGACGGTGGGTTTTGTGTCCTGCTTTCAGACCTGGATATATGTCTCGCGGTATTAAAACTACATATATTTCATAGCATTTAATTTTTTTTTATTAAAATTTTAATTATATTGAAAAACGGTTGATATTGTTAGTTTTTTTATTTATTTAAACTTCATGCACAGGAGTGGTACATAGGCGGACTTAATGCCACAAGGCATTCTCTACCAGTCAACCTTAGGGTCAAATAGGACAGCACTGTGGTAGAGTACAAAAAAAAATTAAAATAAATAAGGAGAAAACCATTTTGTTATATAAGTTGATATACATAAATAGGTACATACTAATACATATTATTAAAGATACAGATAGAATATAATAAACTAATATATATTATAATACATACAAAACAGTTTAAAACACGAGAAACCTTATAATAATACTGTGACCAGAGTTTGATTGTGAGCAATTTAGTTCGATTTTAAAAAGTACTTCCGAACTGCTCTTTTGAAACTCATTTTGCTTTCGGCTTTTTTTTTTTTTAGTTTCACATCATAATCATCATCGATCAAATTAATGCAATGGCATGAACATTTGAAGTGATTGGAGGTAACATTAATTGAGTAAATAATCACCTATTAATGTTATTGGATCCTTTAATGCAAAAAGGTGTATAAAATTAACTAATTAATTAATTAAGGTGTATAGTATCTTAACTTGGCTAATTAACAAAAAAACAAAATAAAAATAATACGTATCGAAAGGAAAACGTAGGAAAGGAAAGGAGGAGTCCCTTGCACAACAATGGGAAAGAATAAGCGAAACAATAAATACGAACAATATTCACTTTAACACAAGTAGGTAATAAGTACTATACTTTGAATAGCCTCCTTAACGTTTTTCTTGCAGTTACTATGATTTAAGGAGCAGATGTTTCCTTTATAATGTAGCCTGTAACGATACTGGGTCCACTTATTTGACTGTGAAAACATGTTTTGTACTTTTTTGAACGCCAATGTGATAAAATACGTAAGAAAAGCATTACCGAATGTTGATAAGCTATCTGTCATACATGAACGTAGAAGGAATATGTAAGAATCGTAGCAGGCTCTGTAGTTTCTGCCCAGACCCATGGGAAAAATAGAAAACAGGTCTTCAGGTTAAGTCTTCACTAAGGCCTACATTGTTAAGGTACGTCAACACGAGCGCCTCTTCGGCGTGCTCCTGGCTCACGAGGTGGAACTGCAACGCGCTGCCGCCGCAGCCACTGCTGCCACCGCTGCAGCTGCTGCCGCTGCAGGCCAGCCGGAGCCCAGCGCTGCCACACCCACACCGCCATGGGACGGAGACCTGTGCGGCGCAGCACAGACGCTGCTTCACCAGCACGCCATACAAGGAGACCTCAGCGCGCTTCAGGCGTCCATTGCACGATTTGCTGCGGCTTGCAGACTCAATGCTGATGCTCCACTTGATCCTAAGTTAGTGTTATGACAGCACACACACAAACACACATTCATATAGGATATAACGGGGCCTTTTTTGTGGATGGGAAATCATCAAATGACCTAATCATGCCTGGAATTCTTAGACTCAAGATCTTTAACAGAACATACATCCAGATATTTCAAAAAAGAAGTTACATTATTACTGAATTTCTTTCGATGAAGGTATATGCACAAGTTGCTGATCGAGCTGGAGCGCGCCTGGTGCGCCTGTGAAGCGATCTCAGGTAGCGGCAGTGGGGACTCTGGATCAGGAGCGTCCCGCGACGAGGAGCGCTGGCTGGCCGACTGCTTCGGCGAGTACGTGGACAGGGCGCTGCATCAACTGCGCCTGCATCGGGACCTGTACCCTGTGCTGCATCAGTACAGCATTAACAAGTTAGTTAAAAATCATCACTACATAGTATAAAATAAAGTCACTTCCCGCTGTCTGTCCCTATGTATGCTTAAATCTTTAAAACTACGCAACGGATTTTGATGCGGGTTTTTTTAATAGATAGAGTGATTCAAGAGGAAGGTTTTAATACCTTTTTTGCACCCGTGCGAAGCCGGGCCGGGTCACTAGTGTCCTATAAATGTGTTACTAATGTTACAAATCAGGCTGCCCGGGCGTAGGGCTTACATCCACAGGAAGGTCCGGTTAAGCAGTCGACAACCTCCTAAATTGAACTAGAAGATGCCATTCCCAAAATTAATAAAAAAGAAATCAGGCTATCATGAGTACAACTTTCACAAGTTGACCATTATTTGTGTATGATAAACCTTTCATTTTATTAGTCTACAGTTAGAAGTTGCATTGCATAATAATATGTTATACCCATAAAGATACAATGGTACACATAAGTAGTAAAAAATACATACAAAGTGATTTTGTAAAACCTCGTTTAATGTTGTGATCGTTTCGTGTTTTTGGTAAAAAAGGATTTGATTTCTAAAGCGACTGAGAGAGATTAATGTATTACATACTGTGCAAGTGGTAAGCGATAGCGTTTTTTTTTCAAAAATTACTATTGCCATGTAATAATTTTTTATTTGATTGATGAGCACAATTCAATTAATTTAATTCTTTGACGTTTAATTTTAGTCTGATTACGTAAAAATAAGATGCGATCCTATGAGAACCGTTAGGATCCTGTTTAATCAAAACTACAAAGCACCTGCTGTATTGTGTTGTTAAAAGCTAGATTTATTTTCAGACCACCGCTGTGGGTCCTAACTTTATCTAGGCTATATAGGAATTGAATACCTAGGTACTTTCTATTCCTATTTAGTCGCTCAAAGCGAGCTCTTACACGCACGAGATTCGATTTACTTGTGCTCGTGGCATCTGTCTATAAGATAAAACCTTTTACTCCGACCGTTTTCATATTCAACACTACGAACAAATTAAGATCACATAATTATATTCTATGATAATTTTAGTTATTCAATTATATTTATTTAGTTCTAGTAAATTGATCTCGTATTTTTTTCGTGTCTTAATTATTTGTTTTATCAACTTTTGATTGCTATTTTCAGTTTGGATCAAAAAGACAATAAGATAGCAACTCATTAAAATAAGTTTTCAGAAAACAAAATAATAATGTTGATCCTAGAAATTTTTTGCTAAGAGTTCTAATACTTGAAATATTATAGTAAGAGTTAAGTAAAAATTCAAAGAAATATTCTTCCCACGCTTGAAAACCGGAAGGCCAGCTTTCCTCTCAATAAATCAATATTGCCCGCCGTAGTTCAAACGGGTCTGCCTTTTATAGTAGAATTTTTTATTTCCGAATTTTGTTTTATTAGCAGTGGATGGCAGAAACTTCATTTCGCCGAAAATCATTTGGCGTACACTCATTTACCATAAATTCAAAACGCATAATTTTGTAAGTCAGAATCAGAATTGTCTTTTGGCACGCATTTCATTTCATATACTTGTAACATGCAGCAGGCATGACTTCTGTCACGGCTCCGGCGGCGGCGCTGCGGTGCTCCGGCGGTCCCACGCAAGCTTATCGTCGCAGATGGTTTTAACACATACCGCCGCACCTTCGGCTTGCTGGCCGGCGGAGCCGGCCAGCCTCAGCCGCGGTGGCGTGCGTTTAAGCCACCTGCTCCTCAGCTTGCGGGCCGCCTCGCCCCTCCGCGCCTACGCGGGCTTAGATTACACTCTCGGGGTAGGGCAGAAGGGACTACGTGGAGTCGGTTTTGCAGCGATTCGTTTCTGTCACTAACTTTGGTAGCAAAAGGTATTGACTTATAATTTTAAATTAGTTCAAAAATATTGTAATAGATTTGGCATTATGCCTTATAAAAATCTACCAAATAAAATTCTGCCATCTTAAAAGTATGCCATTGAAAATTCGGCCATTTAAACATTCTGCGAAACGATAATTCTATTAAATAATTGTTTTGCCATAAACACATTCGTTCAAAGAAGAATATGCCAAGTGTATTATGCCAAATAAATTTCGGAGCATCAAGTTTCTGCCAGATAGATGGTACCCAGTTCAAACTTGATGGACTGTTAAGTGTTGCGTGCAACATAAACCTTAAAAGTAAACAAAATAAATACCATGTTTCGTGACAAGTTCACAATAAAATCTACCCTTGTAATCTTTATGGTGTTGGAATAATTGATGGAAACAGGTAAACACAACGAATACGAGCTGGGTCGCACTCTGTCGACAATAATTTAGCCTAACTACGGTAAAATGTCGCCTATGATTTATTTAGATTATTAATTACACGACACCGCTACCTGTGTTTCCACTAAACATATTCAAAGCATAAATTACTGGAATATTTTGGGTTACCAAACAGTTTACCTCATAATTATACGGCCCGGAATGATGGAATTAAACATGAATTCATTCATCATTAGTATTCGTAAGTTTATACATAGGTAGTGCGGTGATAATTACATTACCGCATAGCTGAAGGATAATATTTTGTATACTGTGTAGGAGCGCTTCTTTGGCCGCCTGAAAAAAGTATTTAGTACTCGTAGTCTTCAACGATTGGGCCACGCTGATTTTGATATACGCTTTCAGCACATAGACGGATGGGCGGGTCGAATGCATCACCCACGTTCTTCGGTTATGAGACTGTATTTTACCCGTGGAAAATACAGTCTCATAACCGAAGAAGCATTAAAAAAGCCTGGTCTTCCACACCTCTGTAGGTGTGAAGGTTTTTAAATGCTAAGACTCTCCACAATGAAATGCATGTGAGTTATGCAATCGCAGGGAATATTTCCTAGAAGCCGAGTGACTTGGGGATGCATTGAGATATAGTCGTGGTGGACAAGGGCTCACCAGGAGAGCGTCTTTGGCAAAAGAGAACTGTCGTAAACCTGTACTACTTACACTAACGACTGCAGGGAGATTCATGGACGCTTTTTCATGTGCTCGATGTTGACCTTTCAGCGTCCGTAGCCTGGCTACTCCTGGGACCTCTTAATGTGGAATCAGCGATCATTGTGTCTATAATCGTTTCAACCAATCGTTTAATTGCCAAGAGCCGAAACGTATACCTGTGAAGGCGGCCATGTGCCTAAACTCTCGTTAGGCAGCTCGAGCAAGAGCTTGATTCAGTAAACGTTACTCCTGGACACGGCTTGTATTGTTAGGAAGCCTTGACTAGTGGCACTGACACAGTGACACACACATTTAAGCCCTGTTCTAAACTACAATCCATAAACTTGGTGATGTTACTGTGTAGGGACCTATAAACATCAATACGGTTTCCTATAGTTGAGTGCAGAGAAAGCCCCTCTGCAACTTGGGTGACAATGCGCCAGTTAACATGCACGGCATTGTGCTCCTCGTAGCTATAGGCACGATAAACTGCAATTACAATCCGTATGTAAAGCGCCGTGATTATACACATTTCTCCTTTGATAGTTCGACTCATATGAACGCCAGTGTAAAATTCCGTAAGCATTTTTCAGGCCATAGATTTTCGATCAAAGAAGGTAACCACTGAGCAATTTATTCACTCACCTGAGCTTTTGTTTCTTTTTTATAACACTTCACTCAGCATTCCCTTGTCTATGACTGAGGAGAGAATAAGCTTTCCAAAGTGAAAAAAATTATCCAATTAGGTTGAGTGGGCACTTTCAAGATTACCTACTTCAATAACAAACAATATTTCTTTTCTTTATTATGTTCGTTCAGACGCGGTAAAGTATTAAAAAAGCCTTGTTTTACGTGAAGAATAGCCATTTAACAGCTTGTTATTGGAAATAAATGGAGGGTTCATTTTAAGTTATTCTGCTCTTGATGTATTGATCTATACTTCACTTACCATCTGCAAGTAATTTTGGACTCATAAATTCTAGGTAACCGAAACAAAAATAGTGTTCTGGTTAGTAGTCTAATATACCTAATGCGTGGGAACAAAACTAGTGAATTGTAGTTCTACTTTTATGACCTAGACGACTAGTTCAATGCACAATGCATTGAACTAGTCGTCTAGGTCCTTACTGTCTAACATTCAATCGATATTGCGGGCTCTAGAATGACACTGTGTTAACACTACTAATAATAATTTAGATCAAATAATAATGTAAAATACAGATAGTCTAATAATAGTCATAATTTAAATTGTTGTGGAAACTTAGATTGAGTTATTGTGTTTAGGTTGGAGTATCTGCTGCGATGCTTGAGCCAGCTCTCGCAAATGAAGGCTTTCTGGCGATGCTGCCCCTTTAACAAGGAAATCAGGTAAGAACCATCGATTTACCAAAATTTCAGATACGGCTTTCAGCAGTGACGAACTCTGCGTATAGTATAAAAACTTATAGATTTTGATGTGCAGTATTTATGTATGCTCTTCAAACTTAAAGCCTGAAGTCTGAGTTGTGAGTAAAGTTACAAAAATATTACTGTTCATAGAATAAAACTTTAAAATCCTTATAGAATACTTACTGACCTACGTAATAGGGGATCGGACAAAAAAAAACTAATTAGTCTGTCAGATAGATTTCCAAAAATTATTGGACATGTATTTTTTCTTTTTTCACGTAAACAAAAAATGAAGACAGATTATGTATGATAGTACATTTTGTACCTACAAGTGACGTTTCAAGCCCCACTCCATGATCTTTGACGCGTTTTATCTTCGTCATTTTTTATTGATTTGATAAAACAAAAAACACGTATTCAATATTTTTCGATAATCTAACTTACGGACTAAACAGAATCATATTATTTTGACCCAGTACGATCCCCTATTATATGCCACAGAAAAACTTCTGACAGGCGCATTAGACAAGCGTAAATTATTCGAAAGAGACAGCGCGGCTTCATAGTTCTCAGAGTATTTTTCGCGAGATTAAAGTCAGCTTTTCACCCTCGCCAAATGACTTGGGGGAAAGGATCTAGCACAGCATTTTCTAAATAATTGCCTTTGCAAATGGAGACGTTAAATAGCTGTGAAAATGAATCTGTGTGGTGAAGCCAGATTAGACTTTTTAAGACTGTTTTGTTTAAACTTTCAAGATTGAGCTTTAAATGAAACCAGTGCGGAAGTATTTTTAAAGTAGGTAGCGTAGCAGTTTGGTTTTTTGTTGTAGTACTTAGTGGGTAGGTTAGAAATTATAGAACGCCGTCTGCTACTATCCTCACAGTAAATAAGAATGAGTAGATGCTACTGTAATTTACAAGAGATTAAAGCCTTTCTATACAAAATTATACTTCAAGTACTACGAGGGCACATGTGCCAATATGATTGAATCCAGAACACAATGTCTGCAGCAAGTTATTCAATAATCGCGACAATAACTATTGACAATAGGAGTGAGATCGTGGGCGCTCTCCGCAAAGGCACCTCGGAGTGGTACGAGGCGCTGTGCGGACAAGACACGCAGTCCGAACGAGGCGAGGACCTCGTCAATCTCATCACGCTCATACAGATCGACCTGCAGCAGGGACTCACCTACTACCATCCACTGTTTGAAATGTGAGTAATTTGTAAAAGTATGTCAATGGTGAGGACGAAAATTTTTATGAAATCAATGTTACACAGTTATTCAATATTATTTCAGGTGATTAATGTGTCTTGTAGAAAGATCCAATTTATTTATGATATAATTATTTCAACCTTGATTTATCCTTACATAAACTTTAGCCTTCGCTTTTAATCTTCTGTCTCGTACTCTTATCTACGAGTCTAATTGCGGCTCAAAAGCTAACAGCCGGAACCAGAGCCCTTTCCCTAAGTTCCAAATAAGCGGTCTCCGTCGAGGCCTCTTGAGACGAATTCGTCAAAATTTTCCTTCAAGATTGATTTAATCAAGATTTAATCACAGTTTATTATGTTAGTATAAAGGAAAGGTTTAGGTTCTGGTATGTGTTAATATTTATTTATCGATGTTCAGCTCCGGGTGTCCATTGTTGTCCGTGTCCCCATTCTTCACGATGATCAACTGAAAGGAAGTGTAGGCGAGAAGTATTTAAGTCCCCAGCGACTTACGCTCTCATATTTTACGTTCGTCGAAAATATAACATGCCTTACTGTTGCAGGACCAATAACGTGCCGTACTTCAGCATAGTTTTCAACCAGATAGACAAAATGGTAAGTGGACAATTCAGTTACGTCCCGTTGGCTGTAACGGGTGAACGGGCCTAGCGTACTCGTGTTCAATTATTGTCTAGAGCTGGATTTACTGTTACTGAAATTGACAAAATCTGTTACGGAATAGACTTCCTAGAATGTTGTAACTTCATGTGTATACAGGGTGACAGGGAAACTTGACCTTTTCCTTGAAAGGAGTTACACTAGAGATCGTTAGCCACCAATTAAGTCTAGTTAACTAGAGGTCAAAACTGGATAGTGACCGAGATGTATCGATTTTCGCGAAATACAACAAGTTAAAGTTATTGCTACTAAAAACCTTTTATTTCAGTGATTATGAAGGTTTGGGCAAGCATTTCACTCACGTTTCAACTTTCAGAAAAGTATCAATTAAAAGTTAAAATTGATGAAACATTTTTTTCATAATTCATTGTTTTTGGTAACAAGTTACCTACATAATTTCAAAAAAATCGCCGAGTTTCACTGTCGCCCTTTATAGGTGATATTTTGTTTGTAAATTTTGTTTTATCTAATTTTTTTTTTTTTTTTTTTTTGCTTTACTTGTGCTTTATCTAAGCACAAGTAAAGCTAGGTAACTTTACGTATAGGAATTCTATAATGATTTAAATAAATAAACCTAGCAAACGTTGGCGTTCACAACGTAGGTATTTACTACTAAGTATGCATGTGTATAAATAATTACAGTGCGATTAGTCTAGCTGCTTGCTTTGTTCAAGAAAGAATGCACAACTGGTGCTTCTCATGATGCATAATTACGAGACGGGTGCAGTCCTCGGTTCTTTCCCACCAGCTGACCAGCCATTACTAGCCATTACCTTCACGATACATTGAATATTTCAACAGATAACTATGAGAACCGTCCACCGGGTTGTTGCAAGGGGCATGTTTAGCTTTTATTAGAACTCACAAATAATATACATCAATGTAGTGATATTTATATAAGAATAAAACATCCAAATAATATATAACTCCATATTTTACCTTAACTAATTCGTGTCAAATCAAAAGAAAAAAGGGCAAGTTATAAATCCAGATTGTAACGTCTAGCCTTTGTCCCAAGGCTCTTCAAGATTCATTCTTCATCATTATTTTGGCTATCATCAATTTAATACGGGTGTTAACACTCGTATCTATAAACAAGTCATCGTGATTACTTGAGTAAATGTCATTATTTAAGATACGATTTTTTCCGTGTATTTTAGTAATTCCTTGATGTTAGAACTATCAAAGGTTAGAATTCTTAGGTTTGCTTTCATTGACGGTTCTAACTTCGTTTAAATTCTTGCCCATTGCATAAAAATGTTTGCATAAGTAATTACTTAAGTCCAAGTAATTACTTTGACTTGACTATAGATACGGCTGTTAGAGATGCCACGTCTCGCTTGAGAAATATCGATGCATAAATACTTATAATGGTCTCTCCTTTTTAAAAAGTTACTATGTATAATTTTATTGTTAGGATTATGTGATGATAAGTTGAACACTTTTCGAAACTTCATATCGATTTCAAAAATAGGTGTATTTATTTATCATCGTAAAGTTTTTATCGTTTTTTATTATTTCCCAATTCCCATAAAAATTTTACTTATTCATGGAATTCCTACCTCAGTGCGAAAGCCGTATCATGGGTTTCGTTTCTTCGAAAATCTTTCATTGATATCACTACGCCTTGTTACTGCGATGTTTCGTTACATCGAAAAACTGTACTGCGAACGATTTTACTTCGTAAATATCATACTGTGAAACCTTGTTTAATCCAGGTCTTGCTACTGCGGTGTTCCGTTACTTCAGGAAACTTACATTGATTGATACAAGTACATTGATTTTTGTTTCCAAATAATAAATAAAAATAAGGCATCGCAGTATAGTGATTAGTGACATCGATGAAAGGTTTTCAAAGAAACAAAATTCAATTATACGGCTTTCGCTCTGAAGTTGGTATTTTATTCATACCTTCTAACGACACATACGTAACAAAAAAGATTATCATCGGCAACCCGGTTGATTTAAGAGATTACGTTCTTTCTAAATCCCTCTGGTGTATTCTGATCCTTTTCCGAAATACCTCCTGAAAAACGGGATTACGTTTGCGAGTAAAATATATACAATATTTAAAAAAGAAACCTATTTGATCCGAAAAGGGCGTATAGGTATACCAAGGACATTGCCAAATAAAATAAGGAACATAAAATATTCATGAAAGTAAACATATTTATGAATTTTCAAACCCAGAATGTTGTGCCCTTTTTTACAACCATTTTCCCTAAAATGTAACAAACTTTGAAAACGTGACCACACCATATTCGGCGTTATTATGTTCGATCGTCAGTTGTTTGTTCATGATGTCACTGCCCGAAAACCGACCGAAGTGTCGCCGCCCGCACTCTGTGTTGCCATGTCAGTTTCCTCAAGTTAGCACATTTCATAATTTTTTTATCGGAGCTTTTTTTTTAACTTGTTTTTCAAAAAGGACTAGGTACATAAATTAAATCTTATCTTGATACAATGCTTGATACCTAACATCACGCATTACACAGGGTTTTTTTTAAACGCATTATAAATTAAAATAAAGGTTATTTTATAGTTATCGGAGGATGTGAGACAATGCGTGGAGCACTGGGTTATAGAAGGCTGGTGTGGCGTCGTCGAAGAACCCATGTACGATGAACATGGGAACGGAGGTAAGCTAGTACCTATATCACATTAAATTACGTATATTACTACAAATTCTGAGCAAAATAATGATGTAATATTATAAGTTATGTCATAATTTTAGCCGTCTCGCATATATCCCTCTCAAGGGTTTTCTATTTCTTCATGAGTGGTCCCAGACTATATCCAAGTTATGACTAGGCGGTACTATCGATAAAATGTCGGGCAAAAATATAGATACTATCTATATTTTTGCCCTTTTGCCAACATTTCCGAACGAAATATTGACTTTTGCTCAGCATTTTTGCACGTAGTGCATTCATACATTTATATAAATTGTTATACTTTACTCACTAGAACTTTTTACAAAAATGTAAATCTTCGTGCCTGTCGCCTCGCTCAGCAAGTCTATGAAAAACAAACAACAGGTATCGTACAGACGCCAACATATTAGGCTACACAATCTGTCAAATTTCTTTATTAGATTTTCAACTTTATCGCTAACTAGCGACCTGCCCCGGCTTCGCACGGTTGCATGTACAATTTGTAGATATAAACGTGCCTCGTGCGAGTCAGTCTATTACTGAAAACTGCATTCAAATTCGTTGCGTAATTTAAAACATCTAAGCGTACAAACAGCGGGAGCGACTTTGCTTTATACTAGGTATGTAAAGTTATAGAAGCATTAGGTTCAATGTTAATTGGGAGAATTTGAAAGTTTCGGGTAGGTTAATGTGCTAGTGTCTGTATATCCTTTCACTGACCTATTCAAACAGCAACTGTAGCCCCATGATGGTGGTACCTATACACACTGACTTCCGCAGACTTCCGTATTCTATGTATGTCAACAGGTCAACACATTTATTTATCTTTCATACGAAATTAAATTGAATGCTATAAATACATATTTATGGGTCACAGAAAGATGCACGTTTCGAAAGGTCAACGTCGCCGGTATATTAATCTAACTTACCGGAGTTACCGGCTATATTTGGGTTATAAATTAATAAACTAGAGTCAAGCGAGGTAGCGCTGAACACCTGGCACCCGTAAGCTGTGATAGATGGATTATTAAATATTATGCTAAACCGATTGGAAATGATTGCTTTTTAATATAAAGGGAAAGATAATGGTATATTTCATTTAAGAAATCGCCCTTGTCTTAGTACTGAAGTAATTATTATACCGGTACAACCTTAATTTGCTTGATAAAATTGTAAAATTGTAAATTGTGTAATTGTAATTGTAAAAAAAAACAGACATAAATAATCAGCGTTTTTGCTAGATTTCTAATTCCATCTATATATATAAAAATGAAACCCTGAAAACGGCTGGACGGATTTAGCTGAAAATTGGTAGGGAGGTAGCTAAGAACCAGGAGAAGATTCTTTGATACTTTTTTTTTTTTTTTAGGTAGGGTAGTAGGTAGGTAGGTAGGGTAGTAGGTAGGTAGGGTAGTAGGTAGGTAGGGTAGTAGGTAGGTAGGGTAGTAGGTAGGTAGGGTAGTAGGTAGGTAGGGTAGTAGGTAGGTAGGGTAGTAGGTAGGTAGGGTAGTAGGTAGGTAGGGTAGTAGGTAGGTAGGGTAGTAGGTAGGTAGGGTAGTAGGTAGGTAGGGTAGTAGGTAGGTAGGGTAGTAGGTAGGTAGGGTAGTAGGTAGGTAGGGTAGTAGGTAGGTAGGGTAGTAGGTAGGTGGGGTAGTAGGTAGGTGGGGTAGTAGGTAGGTGGGGTAGTAGGTAGGTGGGGTAGTAGGTAGGTAGGGTAGTAGGTAGGTAGGGTAGTAGGTAGGTAGGGTAGTAGGTAGGTAGGGTAGTAGGTAGGTGGGGTAGTAGGTAGGTAGGGTAGTAGGTAGGGTAGTAGGTAGGGTAGTAGGTAGGGTAGTAGGTAAGGTACTAGGTAGGGTAGTAGGTAGGGTAGTAGGTAGGGTAGTAGGTAGGGTAGTAGGTAGGGTAGTAGGTAGGGTAGTAGGTAGGGTAGTAGGTAGGGTAGTAGGTAGGGTAGTAGGTAGGGTAGTAGGTAGGGTAGTAGGTAGGGTAGTAGGTAGGGTAGTAGGTAGGGTAGTAGGTAGGGTAGTAGGTAGGGTAGTAGGTAGGGTAGTAGATAGGTAGGTAGGAAAAACGCATTGCAACGCATGCGCGGGTTCAGCTAGTAATAAATAAATACGAGTTGCATTTACTACCGTTATGCCTTATTTCGTCCTTATCTTGTCTCTCGCCAATCCTTGTTTGCGAAATTCAGACACATGCACATTAATAAGCACCTAACTGGCAACTTAGCTGGTCGTCACCCAAACTGTCAGCCACAACAATTTGATAACGTACACACGGCTACACATCAAGCTATACAAAACCAGTTAATCTTGGCCTCACTTTACTAGATCTTTTCGCACAATGAACGATCAGATTATACTGGTTTTGTATAGCTTGATGTGTAGCCGTGTGTACGAATAATTCGATTATCCTATCTCTCTGAGTTCTTCTTCTTTTGTGTTCTGTGATTCTCTTAATAATATTTGTTGCATTGCCCATTAGTATGCCTGGTGACGATAGCGAAGACGCTGCCGTTTGAAGTGCTGTCGGCCGTGCGTGAACTTTGCGCCGCGGCGTCGCTCGCGCCACAACCACAGACGCATCCCCACGCACCGCATGACCCTCCACCACAGTTACTCGATGCATACTTGTAAGTATCTACCTCAAATCACTCTATTTTATATAAAGATTTTTTTATTACTTAATTGCAATAATAGCATTTCAGGAATTTTTCAGTAACAGCCACAGAGTCTGGAATTGGGCCCAGTTGATGGCATTATAGGCTCGCCCCCCGAACGTACTTATAGGTAAACCTCTACCTACCCCTTCGTGTACAACAGGCGTGATGTTATATTATGTTTGCAATAATAGCTCCAAATAATGAAACTAAAGCGCAGAGCGAGAGGAAAATTCATTCTAATGAAACAATGACAGATCTGTTTTCGCAGCACTCAATTTCCAGATTTTCCGGACAATATAACTTTCCTATGCAATTCCTGGCTTAATTGCTAACCGTCCTATATTCTATTTAAGTCTGGCCAGTCGTCGCTTCATTATTGAGTTACGAACTTCCCCAATTATCATATTAGTGGGATAACGAATCTGTTCGGAGATTATATTACGGTGAATCGATTAGTTGTTTCAGGAAGTTATTCGAGAGAGAATTTGCAGTTCATCAAAGTGTCAGTAATCGTCTGGTTACGGAAGTAGGTACTTATACCGTGTATTTCGTAACTAGACAGCGAGTTAAACGTCTCGTCACGCTAACGTGCATGCATGTACCTATGTTCTATCGTGTGTTTAGAATGCAAGAATGTCCGTCTCTGCTATCCATTCTACTGCCACTCTATATCAAACTCTCAAGTTTCCAGCAACAATTAATAGATTCACAGTAATACGATCTCCTGTCCTGTCTCAGCGTATGTACGGACCATTAACGTTGATCCGTTTCCGGTTAGTTTACCGGCAAGCAGACTGCTAGAGACAAAATGATTGATTAAAATTCAAGCACAATGATAAAAGCGTCCGTTTTCAAACAAAATTGGTTTTGATAAACAGATTTGATGTTTGAAGCTCTTACTGATATTTCCTCGCCCGTCGGCTAAATTTTACGGGAATAATTTTATTACTGCGATGTAAAAAGATTGGTGGATCAGAAATAGGCTCTTTTTATGGACTGTACTCAGTGCGCACTTGTTTTGGTGCCTTCTCTGGTGGAAGCTCTTGTCATGTTTATAATACTTACCTAGTGTTGAGTTATTAATGGGAAACTCTAGCTATCACTCTAAACCAAACTAATCATGTCAACTGCCTACAGTGTCTACCTAACTATTGTATATTTACAAAAATAAAACCACATCCCAAGTTTTGTCCAGTCAAAGAAAACTGTATTTCCATTACATAATTATTTCCAAACATCATGTTCACGTTCGGCCCAAACCGCAAAAACTACATTACATAAAATATTCATTGCAACGAAAAACAGCGAGCGTATTTATTTCTCCCCTCGAATGCGAGCGCTGAATGAAACAACCAAAAGCTTCGTCAATATTCTTTTCAATGTTGTGGAGTTATTTTTAGCTTTTGTATCTTGGGTTGGGCCGAGGCAATTACACTGTCAATTCCAAACTTACCACATTGTGCATTTATATCCAGTATTAATATGTTTCTAGCACCAGTGGTTTGTACCACCACCAGTGGTGTCATTCATTCAGAACTTTGCCTTTTATAATATAGATTTTTAAGTCAAAGTATGGTTTTGGGTTAGTCTTTAAAGCTTTTGTAATCATATTCTACTTAACATAAAACCCTAACTCAAACTATAAGTTTGTGTTTAAACACTGAGTTTTATAAGTCTTGTTAATTAGCAAGTCTTATCAAAAGCTGAACGGATTAAGTAAAGGAGTACCTCCCATGCAGTGTTCATGTTGCGCAACTTGGTAATTAGCTGGAAAGCGTTAACGTGGTGGATGATAGCGGCACGCGTTACTCGGCAGACGTTCGCTTCACTATGATAATGTTATTGTGGTCGCAGGTGGTTCGAGCCGCTGATCGATCGCTGGCTCGCCGTCACCAAAACCATGGCGCTACAAAGAGTTCGAGCAGCCGTTGAACTTGGTAAGCTCTCGCGTCATATCTTATTTGTTACTTGTAGCAAGCAATACTTGTGTCACATACATTTTCCTGTCTATCTAAGTGTATAAGGGTTAATCCCGAGAGACAGGCGGAAAAGAAACTACAAATAATAAAAACCTTACTTTACGTAGTACGCATCATAACAGTGTCTTGTGCAGAGAAGTGTCTGAATAAGTCTTGTAGCTGTTTACCCCGGAAAGTTATAAATTATTATAATAAGCCAACTTAAGCGTTGAGTGACAGGTGTTACTTTATGAAAATGTTGGCCCATCGGTTACTTGATTTACTTCTTCAATTAATCTTAATAAACCTATACAATTTTCCTCACAAAATAATATTACGTGACATGTTGTCGAGTCATCGGTGATACATTAAAACTATCGCTAGCGACAAAATGGAAAAAAATAGTGATAGATTCATATCACTTACCTAACGTAGATTTTTATTACACGTAATCCTACAAGTGGGCTATAAATGTATTACATATTACATTATAATTACGGAAGCACTTTCATGTAAATGCGTATAAACATTAATTACGACAATGGAGTTAATTGGTCGTAAACACACGAAGTGTGAACTCTGAATTACGTCGTAGTTAAAATAATACAATTAAACCACGTATTCTTCTGAGCGTGTCGATGACAATTTAAATTGAGTCAGCCGAAAATTTGGCGACGCGTTTGGCACTTAAGCCATGTATTCATTACGAATGTGGTAAGTTGCCTATGTAAATCTGGAAATCTTAAACTGTATATATCTCTTCGAAAACCTCTGTGTTAAAAAGTTGATACCTGTCTGTGCTTACCAGAAGAAACTATAACCTAGCGTGGTATAAAAAGAAGTGATTTTCGAAAGAGCGTCTAATTGTTGTGAAGGCAAAAGGCGAAGGTTCACACCCCGCGTTAGGGCGGCCGCCATTTAGATAAACATCGAACTCTAACTGTGCCGTAACACGAACCGTTTTATTGGGCCGAGACAAATAAAGGACTGCTTGTAAATTGTTATTATACGTATAGATGACATATTTAAACCTTGTCCTGTTTTCAAAAATTAACGTCGAGAATCTTATTACGAGGTAAACCTACTTATAATCTAAAATCGCTTCATTGTGAAAACTTTATCTTATTCAGTAAGTACTTAGGACCAATCAAACATTGCTGTCGTTAACTTAGTAGGTACCTATACTTTAGTTCAGGTAAAGCACCCACAGCAGGGATAATAAATAGGTCTAATAAGAAAACCGATATTAAAGTAAATTACCAATTATCAAAGATCAATAAATAAAGGGGTTCTTTGATGCCTATTGTCGTCGTTGTAACATTCATATATTTTGGTACTTAGTGTTAATTTTAATTTACTGTCCTTTTTTTGGATATGTGGTCTGTATATTTATTAAAGGTTGTATAGTACTTAGCCGATTCTTCAACAAAATATATTCGAAAAAGGAAGGAGCATATTATGTTTCATTGTTGTGAAAGGTCTAACCAATCTCTAATTGATCCTTAACTGGCGGCCATATCGAATTCGTAGAATTCGTTATTGCTTTATTTGTAATCGCGTTTTCAGCTGTATATAGGTTAATTTAAATTGTGCTTCAAACCAAAATCTTATTTGCGTTTTAGTATAAACATACGTTCACATATTTTTCATTATCATGGAAGATAACAACGCATAAAACTTTATTGATTTATACCACAGGATAAATGGAAATTGAAAAGGGAATATGACATCACTTATCACATGATGAAAAATCATTTTGATTTTCACAAGTAGGTTTGATAGAGTCCCTAGAATATGAACTACTAATACAATTTAATCTTGTTTTCCTGAAAATTGCTCATTTTGTAACAGAGGTATTGTTTTCAGACCGGCCTGTGGAAGGTGAGCACCTCGTGAAGCACAGTACTTCGTCCGTGGACACCGCAGCTTGGTGAGTCTAGTCTAGAATCTACATTTATCGAGAAAATACCAGCAATAATCTAGTAAACCTTAAATTCTCATAAATCATCAAATGTGAATCTCTCATAAATCTACAAATATCAGACGAGAAACTTCCATCTACTAAGATTTTCAGGTCACGCACATTTTTAAAGATTTGGTATTCGATACTGATAATATATAACCTGCCTTATTGTTCTTTAACGCCAATATTTTTATCAACTATCAGTCTGCTTTACTGTTCATATCTTCAATATGACAAGGGCAGAACACAAAGTAGTTGTAGACCAAAATTGATGAATTGGCAACAACCAATACACCAATTTTGTTAAACCTACTTCTGGAAAATTAAATGAAACAATAGGGGATCGGACAGGGTCAAAATAATATGATTCTGTTTAGTCCGTAAGTTAGATTATCGAAAAATATTGAATACGTGTTTTTTGTTATAACAAATCAATAAAAAATGACGAAGATAAAACGTGTCAAAGATCTTGGAGTGGGGCTTGAAACGTCACTTGTGTCGTCAAAATGTACTATCATATGACGTCACACGAGTTTTCGAAGCACTGTATCGTCTTCATTTTAAGTTTACGTGAAAAAAGAAAAAATACGTGTCCAATAATTTTTAGAAATCTATCTGACGGAATATTTAGTTTTTTTTTGTCCGATCCCCTATTAAGCTCTCTTCCTACCTAATTGAGTGGTTACACAAAGTACGGGAAATAATGATGCAAGCTATAAAAACAAAAACATGTAATAAACAAGGTTCGTGGAAATGTGTAAGCCCCGCTCGGTTCTCGCAGTGGAGCTTATTGCTTCACACTGTTGCAATACGTTGAAAGCACTAAGCTCTCAACAGGTAATTCTAGGAAAATGTACCGGGAAAGATACATAGCTAACAAGCAAAGTTAAATTTACCATTTAGGTAACTCAAATTAACCTGTGTACGGTTTGGGGCAGTATGTATACATGTTATATATCAGTTCAGCTTTACCGGCACATATTTAACTTTGTCACTGTTATCTGGCTAAAAATGAACAGGCGGCCGTGCCCTTGTTTAAATAAGCTTTTTGTGCACGAGGCGAACCGTGTGACGGTTACTTTCGTAGCTTTTTGCTTTCATGTTATATTTTTGTTGTTAAGTCAGTAAACATGACCATTATCACCATTATTCATCATTATATTATACATATTCATATCCTCATATGTTGTCCTTTATGACGCACTAGCTGACGTCCCGCGGTTTCACCCGCGTAGATCCCGTTCCCGTGGGAATACAGGGATAAAAAGTAGCCTATGACACTCAGCAATAATGTGGCTTTCTATTGGTGAAAGAATTTTTAAAATCGGTTCAGTAGATCCCGAGATTACCCCTTACAATTTTACAAATATACAAACACACAAACTTTACCTCTTTATAATATTAGTATAGATTATGTGAATCGTAAGAATATTTTAGAGAATAAGGAACACTAACAGGAAAATGTAGTAGAACAGTGATCCTTTTGATGTTGCCGTAAAGGAGTTATATTTATATGAAAACATTAAACTAAGGTTTTCCACGAGGAGCAACTAATGCTTTGTGAAACGGGTATTTCATAATACAGTGTTTACTATCTTATTTCCTCACAACACAAAGGAACAAATCATTTTTTAAATGTGTATATGAATCGTGTAGTGCTTAAGGTATATCTTGTTTGGCAAACAAATATTTGTTCGTTATTATTACATCTACCTCACTCATGTGACTGTTGCGTGTGGTGTTGTGTAGTGGTGCTTGCGGCTTCAAACCAAACTCTAGTTTTAGTTCAGTTGTATCTCGGAGTTTGACAGTTACGTCCGTTTGATGATCTATGTTCATCTTTGTGTGAAAGTGGGAAACGCTGGCGAAACCTAACAATCAAAGAACAGTGTTCCTTTAGTTGTATCCGTTTGATGGACCTAAATATTTCTTAGATTTTTGTCTTAAGAAAAATACTGTGATAGTCTAGGTGTGTGACAAGTCAATACACAATAAGTCTCGAGTTCGAACCCTAGACACGCACTTCGGGTTTTTTTTGTTCATGTGCGAAGTTGTTTAATTTAGTATCACTTGCTTCATTAAGGGAAACATCGTGAGTAAACCAGCATGCCTGAGAGATATTTCTCGACGGCATGTAAAGCCAAGTTCCATGGGTGGCATTAAAACTCTGACATCAGGTTAGGCACTAACCACACGATGAAGAAGCGGTCCATGGATATCGTGGTTTTTAACCAAACACCAATGCCAGCCCAGTAGTATCCTTATCTCCGTTTGATAGAGTTGGTGTTTGTGTGCCATAGTCTATACCACATGCGTCTGGTGTGGCGCTCAGTGGGTGGTGCTGAGGAGTGCACAGCTGGAGGCAGCGTGCGTCTGCTGGAGGCCGCGTGTGCCACCGCGCTTCACTATGCTGACCTTGTGCACGGTGCGCTGGCCGACCAGGGGTACTACGAGAACCATGGTATGTACCGGGCGTATTCTAACTCTAAGGTCACTTGCAATGAAATACACTTAGCAAAATAAAACTAATATTCAAAATACTATGTTGGTTCGGAAAACGTAAAACCTTAATCAAAAATAAAGAGAGAAAACCACTTCTGAATTTTATTAAATGTGTGACTGGCTTAGCAGTGCTTATAACATTATAGAAAGGTAGTATGGCTATGCTAGTCTTAGCTTCGGCAATAATCGGCCATTTTGTAACGTCCTAAATGCTGTGTTTCACTACGTTCTACGCTTCGTCGGAAAATCGTGGAAAATTTTCCGACTGTACTGTTTTACGCTGTATCGCGTTTTGGCGACTCGTTGTGTTGGAATTCGATGTTAAGATGGCGCGTTTTCCTTTTGTCGTAGCGTAGGGTAGTCGCTTAATTGAGCTTCTGTGAGTTAATCGCTGATTACCGAACTAAAAGCAAGTAATGCCTTAAATCATTACACCTGCACTAATTATAATAATTATACCTGCACTTTGAAATCATTGTTTTGAAATGATATTTTAAATAATGTTGTAGTTTTAAGCTAAGCTCAATTAGCGCCATTCGTTCTAACACGTGACCTATTTGTTTGCAACATTTGATAAGGAAATGTGCCTGAACAAATATGTCACTCACGAAATTGTCACAAACGTTCAATAAAAGTAATACCAATATTTGTGTTATTGTGTACTGACGTTTTACGCCCCATTTTTCCGCTTTATTTGTCGTCCATTACCTTGTTATAACATCTAGCTGTAGGTAAGTAGGTATGAAGCTTTCTCATAAAGAACTGCCTCCAGTTTGAGGTCGTTTAAAACATAATCTTACATAAACTCTTATCGCAGGTCAAAACAAAACGACTGAAGAAATATGTACCATCGTAAACAACTTGGAATACGTGCGCCGCTCTCTCGCCGAGTACGACGACGACCACATGTAAGTGCGAGCTAATCTCTGGACCGTGAATATTGCGCGTCTACACTCACGACACGACACGCTGTCGAGCGCAAACTTCATAATATCCTACTGAACAAATATAAGTCTTAGCTTCACCGATTTAAAGCTTATATCAGCAAATCTTTGCCTTACTAGTGTATCTTACAGAAATTGTCATGCAGCGATTGATAGAACATAAAACGCACAGCTGCACATCGTCTTCATCCAACCTGAAAATAAGAACTACGTAGATAGCAGCTGTCGTATCGAAGTTATTCATTTAGTTGTCCAAAAGGTGTTGAAAGGTTACACGATAAAACGGAAGAGCAAACAAGCGTCTTAACCGTGAAGGAAAGCCTTTTGCCGGGGGGCTACAGCTACAACCCTAAACTACAAATTGTTTAATAATGTTGTTATTGTAAGTGAATAGCTTTGCGTAAGCTCCTGAACGTTTGTTTGTACGCAAAACATCTAGTTTCACGCGCCATACAGCCATTCTGAAGTTGTAGTGGTCCTTAAGAACAAATCGCCCCGGGATACAGCCATCTCGTGTTAATGCCTGAACTTGTCCCGAATAAACTGCTGTAGAAAATCTTTTCACATTTTACGACGCAGTACATCAGCAAGTACTTACAAGTTGTAACGTAAATACTTACCACACAGTTGCCTATAAATCTTAATTAATACTAAAACAACTTGAGAACTATCCCGGTTTGACTTGGAACTCAATCAAAAGTTGGCACAATACGAATTTACGATCTTTATAAATCAATTGATGGGAATGAAAGCTGACAATTTATAACGTGAAACGTAGACTAATTGTGTTAAAACCAAGTTAATGCCTCGACAGTTTCATTTCAATTTGTGTAACCAATTGTGGTTTTCAGATGCATGTCATAATATCAGAATTTCAGATAAATATGTTAATAGGAATTACACTTTGAATGAAATGGACATTGAAACTGAATTATTATAATATTTTAGCTATTGTGTTTGCTGTTTAAAATATTCTCTTTAGTGTGGCTTTCGGGATAAACAAATCGTGCTCATCTCGTATAGCTAAAAGTCGTTAATATCATCACAGGCACGTGTAGTTTGCGAAATTCGCGTTAATTAATGGAAGTCCTTAAACAACGCCACGACATACTGTGAGTAACATGATCACAAAATGATAATATTGTAGCTTGAACGAAGAAAACGCGCGCCAGTTGGTTCGCGGCGCGCTGGGCACGTTAGACGCGCGGTCAACACGCGCGGCTGCTCCACTCGCCGCGCGAGCACGGCCACCGCTAAGGAAAGCTGTTTTCCATCTCGCATGGTCGCCAGACACGCTGCCCACCACACAAGTAAGTTATTTTGCTGGCTACTTTTACATTTTGTAACGCGTCTAACTAAAAGCCAACTATAACACATCAATTTTAATTTGGTACTAGGCAATAACTCCTCTGCTGGAGTTTCTGGACCAGCACCTGTCGTCGCTGAACACATGGCTGTTACCACGGGCGTTCATCCGCGCTCTAGCTGGCTGCTGGAGTGGCGTGCTCAAAGAGGTATCATCGCAGGCGGACGCGGGCGGTGCCGAGCGGCCGCGCGTCTACCATCATAGGCTCAGAGAGGCTCTCGACTTGTTAGCCGAATTTTTCCACGCAGAAGCTAAAGGTTTGAAATTTTTTGTTCTACTTGTAATCATTTTATCATCGCTATAAATTATTATAAAAAAACTAATTTCAATGGGTAAATAAAAATGGGTCACAACAATAGGTAAAAAATACATCAAGGAGTTTCGAGTTAGTTTAATGAAGTCCCTTAGCAGACATCCGTTTAAAAATAATTACTTTAACTATATAACTTACTTATTACCAAGTTACTCAACAAAATAAAATAATTCGTATTTTATCTACTTAGTAAAAGTTTGAACGAGGAGTTAGGAACTCACCGGGGAGGTCACAAGAGGCTAATTTGGTAAACAATGGTTAATCGATATCTATTTAGGTCTCCCGATGACGGAGGTGCACAATACGGAGTGGTTCCGTGTGGAACAAAGGATGGAATATCACCAGGCGCCCACAGAGAAACTGCTGGAACTATGGCTCGCTGATAGACTGGCTGAACAATCCCGCACTCCACTGCCCTCGCCTTATGGTTCTATTCTTGTCCGGTCAGTACTATTCTACATTATTATTTTAGTAAAATTCTATGTCTTTCACGCAACAGGATCGTTAACCATAATACTTTATTTATGTTTAACAAAATGAACGAGTGCCTCCCAAATGTTTTTTTAACAGCTTTGTTCATCTAATTTGTATCCTTTATATTCCTGGCAGTATATTTTTCTTACTTAGTCAGTTTACTTCCATTTACTCTTATCTCTAAAACTTGGTCTCTTTGTTTTATGTCTAAAAGGTTACACTCCATCGCTCTTTGTCATGTTAGTAATTTGGATCGAGTACATTTCGCCGAATACACAAGTTTGACGAGCCACTGAGCCATAGGAACCCTCACTTTTTCAAGCTTTTCTTTATTACTTTTCGGTTTGTTTCATAACAAGTTTTTTCTATTGTTTGTATAAAGGCTTTATCTCAGTACGTTTGGTAAGACAAACATTGTTAAAATGTTTTCACAGAAAATGTTTAATTTTTGTTTTCAGTTGATGTTATGATTACATTTTAGCATTCAGTTTCGGGTATATTTAATGGGTTCTATGAGTTAAATAAGAAATGGACGTTTAAAATATCATTAATTTCTCTGACAGCCTCATTTCTCAGTCAAGATTGTTTTAATTCAAAGCGGACAAAAGCATTGAGCGGAAGCCTTTCCATTTGTGTACAAAGAGCTAGGAATAAAAAAAAACATAGAATTTAAAAGCCATACCTACGCAGCTGTATGAAAAATATTGTTTGTTTTAGCCTCAGGTTTTAGCTAAATATATTCCATTTCATATTTTTTTATGAACAAGGTCCTACATACAATAGCTTTGTTGCACATATATATCGTATTAGAGAAACATATATATGAACCAAATCTGTCTCGTGCATGAGTTGTATTCAAAAATCTAGTAGAATCTGTGTTCATCTCAAATCAAATTCAATTTATTTAATTCAGACAAAACGATCCATAATTTTGTTAGTTGGTTTGGTATACTAAAAATAAAGTTAGTCATTATAATCGGAGGCCAGTATACATCACAAAATACTATAACCCTATTTTTCTAAACGACTTGCTACTGTAGGATAGTTCTACCTTTTTCAATATCTGCCTACCTTTTTTACAACTCTTTCAAAAACGGATATCGGAAAATTTATAAGAATTTCTAGACTGGAGCCATTTCGCACTTGACCGGCTTTTTTATTCGTATTTAGTTTCAACTTTCTTACGGCATCTTATCGTGCCCGAGTTACTGGCTGTATTCAATAAAAATTGTCGAGGAAAAATGATTCATTATTTGTTTTTATTCCCATTACGATAGAGGATGCCATGTAGCTGTAAGAATTTAATTAAAATAGAGTAGAGTTTTATTTGTCTAAATCCTGTTTACTGTTACTACAGCTGTTAGTTTACAAACGGTTTACGACTACGCTGTTTAAGCAGGCTGTTTCATTTGACCAATTTGCTCCGTGCGGTTATATTTAAGGGTGTAGATCAGAACATCAAACTGAACAACTGAGACCAACTTCGTAATCGCGAAAAAATCTCTTTTTCGAAGCTCCATACACGTCTATTAATTATTTTTGTACAATTATCATATTGTTATTCAGTGTGTACTTCAACCACGACTCTCTGTGCGTGGAAGTGTTATCAGCGCGCGACGTGATTCCGCTGGACCCGAACGGCTTGAGCGATCCCTTCGTCGTGGTCGAACTGGTGCCCAAGCGGCTGTTCCCGAAGGCACACGAACAAACCACCAACGTGCAAAAGGTAGGATATTGACAATATTGATTTATATAAATGTGTTTCATTTGAAACTAGAACCTCGAAAAACCAAGAAATCCTAAGAAAAGCAAAGCTTTATCTTTGTATGCAATCGTGTTCTAGGAATAGCAAGTAAATCTCTGTGTCGAGAATGTTTCTCAGAACTTTACACAAAACAGAACGTTTCAAAGCACTTCTGATCCCTAGATGCAATAAAGGAGAGACGTTATTTACCAAGAAGTGATAAACGATACTGACCAACTGGAGTTTTTTTCTGTTTATGGGTGTGCACAGTTTTACTGAACTACAGGATACAAGTGGAATGCGTTCGATCGATTACAGTGTGACTTTCGAAACATGATGGTGATGATATTTGAGGTTAAACATTTTGAACTGAACAAAGTCGGTTAATAGATATCGGGGTCAGGACCAAATTTTGACGTAATCGCACAACGGAAATCACAACGGAATGTGTCACACTGGAAAATAAATGTAGCACAATAGAATTATACATTCTATTGTGCTACATTTTTTTACATTTTTTTACATTTATTTTCCAGTGTGACACATTCCGTTGTGATTTCCGTTGTGCGATTACGTAAAAAATTTGGTCCTGACCCATCGATCGACCGTAATCTAAGTAGTTGCGCGTTTACCATAACCATCATAAGCTCCAATAGGCCTTGAGAGTAACAGCCGTACACACTGACAAGCACATCCTCGATGCTGATGCTGACCCAACAAATGTGTTTAGAAAACGCTGAACCCGATCTGGGACGAGTGCTTCGAGTTCGCCGTGTCACTGGAGTCATGTCGCTGCCCGGGCGCGGCGCTGGCGCTGTCGGTGTGGGACCGCGACGTGCTCACGGCTGATGACTTTGCAGGCGAGGCCTTCGTATCACTCGCGCGGGTGCCCGGCGTCAACTGTCACGCGCCGCCCGACCCGCTGCGCCCCATCGAGCTGCCGCTCATGCAGCTGCACGATCGCAGTCAGTAACATGCTTTATCTAGTGTCCTAACCAAAGCGATCTGTCCCACAAATACACACTCATCGTTGTCTTTTGTACGAAAATCTTGCACACGGGTTCGTGGGACAAAATGAACGTACACGCTTTAATTAAGATGCAACCTTATACCATGCTGCAGCACCTTTCATCTCTCTTTCATTATAACTTTTGAACTGCAAAAGTGCCTTGTTTGGAGTTGAATACAAGCTGCTTCTTGCAAGAGTTTCTCAATACTGCATTTCTGTAAAGTTCACTTTGAACAAGTAGTACCAGACAGAACATACTTGTTTTCTTGTTATCAAACTAAATATTTGCGGATTCACACCTTACCTTAAGGAATCCCGACACATAACATATACCTACATTTAATCGTCTTTACTGTTCGTTGTATTGACTATTTCTTTATTTATAAATAGCTATAGCATTGGCATCGGACTAATGCCTTTCCGGATTAAGCCAAAAAGCTGTTAGTCCACGACATTAAATCCATTAGTTGTCTATTGGCATCTTCTTAGAACGACCCAAGCTCATCATTCTCTTCTAAAAGGAATCCCTATTAACATTTAATTAACCAGTAATTAACAAAACGTTTCACAAGAATCCGTTCCTACTAGCGTATTGATGACGGTGAATAAATTTCCTGTTACTTATCCTCCTAATTAATAACTCCAATACTGATTTCCGAAGTATTTTCATGGTCCTTTATGAAGTCGGTCTTTGATGTTTTGTGTAAAATTAAACAAGATCATCTATTATTTTCACTTCAATGACTTTATCTTACGTTATTTCAATGAAGAAACAAAATTGAGATTCTGGAGATGCTTGTTTTGACAGTTCCAAGTACTTGATGATAAGTTTGTTTGCAGATCATCCCATCATACAAATCTTGGAGTCACGCACCACGGATAAACTGGCCATTGACTTCGTCAAGAAACAAAAGTTAAGATTCGCTGAACAGTAAGTTTGTCTGACAAGTTTCAAGTATCTGTTTCTTATAAATGTACTACTTATTTCGTTATTTCTATTTACGCACAACGTCCATTAAAATGTTGACAATATATACAAAAAATTTACAAAATGGAGTTCGATATTTTTTAAATAAAATTTAAGTTATTATTGCATACTATTTATTATGATTAAGATGTAAAAAAGTCATCAGTATTAACATATGAAATACTACAAAGACTGTGTAATTCTTCTACTCATGAGAGAATATGTATGTATAAAGTATTGTGTATGTGTAATTTCAATGCATTTTATATGTGTATAGAATTAGTACGCACCCTCGGAGCTTATGTCCCTAGTCGTTAGTCTCTATTAGAAGTTCCCGACCAAGTACTTTAAGGCCCGTTGTTAACAATTTCATGCGTGCTACTGTGCTCCTCCCGCCTTCTTCCTTTACATGGACTTTACTGTTGCGCACTTTCTCAACCAAAATCATTATTATGGTGTTAGTTGTTAAAATACAGTAGCTTTGTCAACAGTATATTATTAAATAATAATATAGTCGTGATTCAATTTACAACATAATGACATCTCACTCGAATAGTATTTGATCCTCAGAAAATCAAAATGTTTAGTACGTAATTAACAGTATCATATTATCCATGTTTGCTGGGTATTTCTGAAACGTACCCTTATATTTATTCCTAGATGTCGATGTTTCAATGTTTTGCTGCCTTATCTCTGCTGATTGTGAACTTTATCTATCCATTGATTCCTATACATATTATAGAATGCGAGAAAAATAATGCTTTTAATATTCAATTCGTATAGTTATGTGGTTACTTTTTATGATATCGTTATTATTATTATGTTACATACATCCCGTATGATTTCAGAGATTTCTCAATTTTATATGAAAGCCACTAAGGTGCGTATTTCACAGCTCGAGGATTGGTAAAAAATAAATCTTTTAAAAATATATTGTGTACAAAAATTTTATAAATCTTTATGCATTTTAAACGAGCTTTTTATTAACAACCGTCGCATCTATTACTTAATGAATATATAATTTTAAATGTATTATAATATATATGGAATGCATTGTCTTCGACGACTGATTTTTCATCGTTAGATTTAATTGTATGAGATATATTTTATAACTATACGTGACGTATGTACACTGTGTATACAAGTATATTATTGTAATAGATGATGTATTGATGTTTTAAATTAGCAAATGAATATTATATATACCTACTTTATACATGTAACAATTAGTTTAAAGGAATGTTATATGAGTCAGATTTGTATTTAAAAGGAGAGAATGATTCGTGTTTAGGTAAAAGAAAGGACGTGGCAGATTTACTATAATATTTCACGAGGAGGGTTCCCAGTTATAAAGTAGCAGGCAGCCTCTCCGCGGTGCGGCACACAAACTAACTAACTAGCTAGATTGAAGGAACCGAAATGGAATACTAACCACCATCAGGAGTCCGGTTAGCCACACTAGATATAATTCAAATTCTTAATTTTAAATTGATGTGTGACCGTAAATTATTCAGTAAGATATAAGAAACCATACGTATAATATGATGATGTTGTAAACCTTCTGCGCTCCTGTGTACTTACCGGCACACTGTAGTTGAAATTGTGATTGATGGACCTACTCCGCACCTAATAGAAACCTCGAAACGTCATATCCAGAGCTACCCTAACCATATCGCTGAGCTTTGAACGTCTACCTAAGATTGTGTATTTTTAACTTTATACCTGCGCAGCGCGGGTACCGCGTCGAGATGCCAATCTTAGTAATCGATGCAGTACCGCCATGCCATGCGGTTTTTGATACGTTGGTTAAACCTACTTATATATTATATTTATTAGGCACTATAAAAACAAAATTTGTAACCTTTGGAATCAAGACCACTCCAAAAGTCAATTATTTAAAATAGGCTATTCAGAAACGACATATTTTACATTCGAAATCTATATATATTTTATAAAGTATTAAAAATCTCTTAAAGTCATGTGCCATTGTCAATCGACTTGATTTAGAAAATCGTTATATACAACATTTTATAAAAAATCTATTTTTCACCACCACTTTGTAAGCAGAAAGTGGACGAGAAATATTTTGCGATTCTAATATGACGTAATATGCATATCACAAAGTCATGTTGCATTTCTAGCCGCGAAGAAGTCTGCTTATCTAATTTATTCTTCGATCTACTATATTATTTAATGAGTGTTATTGACGTTACGCAAATCCTGTATAGAAATATAAGAAAACATTAGTGTTGATATTGATGTACCCCATTCCATATATCTAATTGTGTAAATCATAGTACCCCCCCGCTAAACCCAAAACCGCTGCATTCTGGAACTGATTCATCCAAAGCATACATTGAAGTTGTACGTACTATTGACACTTGTGTTCCTGGCTTTAATAAACTCTAAAACTAAATTGATATTTTTGTTTCCTTTGAAGAATTATATCATCATTCTCCTGCCCTTATCCCAATTTATTTGATGTCAGCGCAGTATGTTTTCTTCCTCAATACTTCTATATTACCTATTCGTCATGCCAGCAGTCAACAATTCTATAAAATATCGTAAGTTGTTATAAAAGCATCTCAGAGCTATCTTTATTAAATTTATTTTTAATCAGGACTATCTTTTTTCCGCAGCTTCGCTGACATTATGATCGGAAAGTCGCGTGGGATACGCGAACGTTGTAAATATATAGCCTATGGCACTTGAGGATAAAGTAGCTTCTAATTAGTAAAGGAAGTTCTGAATCGGATCAGTGCTTCCGAATATTATATTGCAAACATGCTCTTTACGATGTTAGTTTCAGATGTTCAGATAGCGACTTCGAAATTAAAGATTTTGAAATTTAAAATATGAAATATGAAAGCAAACATTTTTCATGTCTCAAACATGCTCTTCCACAAAAACTATGTTCGTAACTAACACTGAGAAAGGCTACATCTAGAAGCTTCGAAGGCCTAACACATAATTAATGAACACAATGTGTTGATAATTGACTACTGACGCAACTTCGACCTGCTAATGGGATTAGAGTTCGGCTGGATAGTTACGAGGTTTTAATGGCCCCATAGTTATATGAGAGTTCAATCGATAACCCCACTTTATAAAGCGGTCGGGACTAGTTTCCTCGTTGCCAAACTTTATGAAACCTATCACAAAATGGCACGACTGCCAACCGATCTATCTACTCTCACAGACTCGCGATAAATTGAAGAATCCCTTTCAAGTCACCGTTTAATGACTAGTTTAAATGAGAAAAATATTGCAGTAAGACGTGAAAGTTTTACCCTTATTGTTCAGTTTGAAGGGTTTCCAATGTTTTCTTTGGAGTTGAATAACTTTGTTATGTTTGTTTACTTAGTTTTACGTACCTAATACGGTTTCATGTGGTTTGAAACTTTGATTGTTTGGTCTTTATGTAGGTACCTAGTTCTACCTACAGGAATTTACCGATCTTACACTTGTACGTATGAGCTGCTATGCGCTTGGAAAAACGAACATCATATTATAGTACAGTTAGCAGCATCAATATGTATACAATTAGTAACGTTTAGGAGCTATTTTCGCATATTGGGAAATAGAAATGATGATCAGTTGCACGGCTTTGGACCGACCTGGGTCTCTATGCAACTCTGTACCGGGTGACTCATACTGGAGGGTAGCGGGATCCGAGGCACGGTCTCTGTCGTTGGCCGACCGCAGTTAATAGGGGGCCCAAGTACTACGCTAGCCACGTGGGAAAGGCTGCCCCGCCAACTCGCGAAAAATCCCGAAATACTCCACTGTGCCAGTTGGCGACTGGGCGGGAGGCCCCGGTGGCCATTTCGGGGAGGCTCGGGCGTCCCCGCAGTCTCCGGATGATGCTCCCATAGGTCGGACGAGCTGAAGAGTCCCGTTGGGTAACCAAGTCGTGTCTCGATCATCCTTCTATTTTTTCCCACCAAACTACTCCTAGAATGAAAAAGTTTAAAAAGAAATCGGTTTCTATAAGCAGCTGCACTTCCTCCCACATAAAGTGCACCTCACTAACATCAGGGGGTTGCACTCTAATCTCGATCCGGTCCACCACCACCTCGAGACCGAGAAGCCGCACCTATTCTTTTTAACGGAGACGCAGATTGCGACCCCGTCAGACGTGGCGTACCTCAACTACCCAGGTTACTCGCTTGAACATAAGTTCGTAAAGCGGGCTGGGGTCTGTGTGTACGTCCGCGATGACATTTGCTTTCGGCGTGTCCGTTGCTTTGAAGATTCAGGGTTATCTACTATTTGGATACTGGTGGACACCGAGGTCGAGAAATCTCTCTACGTCGGTGTCTACCGGTCGCACAGCGGTGACCAGAAGACAACCAAGCTTTTTGAACACCTAATGGAAAAGGCGGATTGTGCCCAGCATCGGTACCCAACGGCGGAGCTTCTTTTTCTGGGGGACTTTAATGCTCACCACGATGAGTGGTTGTTCTCGTTCCAGAAAACTGACCATGCTGGGAGAGAGGCGCGCAGATTTGCATTGTCGCTAGATCTCATCCAGCTGGTGAATGAAGCTACGCGGGTGCCGGATGTTGACGGACACACACCCAATTGCTTGGACTTGCTGCTGGCTACTGACCCTGACTGTGTCGGTATCAGCCCCACTGGGAACATCTGACCACTGTCTGGTGAAGTCCGTATCTATCGGTTCCCCTCCTGATGATAGCCCTAAGGGCGAGAGGCTTATTCCACAAATCCCCCCTGAAAATCCCCCCTGAGGGGGAAAAGTGGAATCCAAAAAATAAAGTCTACAAATCCCCCCTAAAATCCCCCTTAGGGGGGAAAAGTGGAATTGAAAAAAATATTATTCCACAAATCCCCCCTAAGGGGGAAAAGTGGACACCAAAGAAAAAACAAGTCTACAGATCCCCCCTGAAAATCCCCCCTAGGGGGGAAAAGTGGAATCGAAAAGAAACAACGTCCAGAAATCCCCCCTGAGGGAATCAAACTCTTTTGACCATTCACAAGTTTTATTTTTTTACTAACCCATATTGTCCCACTGCTGGGCAAAGGCAAGTTAAAATCGCTTTATATTTATTGAAGTTTAAATACTGAAATTGGCAGACATGTTATAGTCTAATGAAATGTTTTTTTTTTTATTATATTAAAAATAATAATATTGAGGAGCTCGTGGCTAAATAAGAACTGCCACTCGGGTCGATCTTTAGGTAAAGCTGTGCTTGCCTAGGTCGGTCTGTGGATGGGTGACCGCCCGACATAGCGAGTTTCCTCCGTGCCTCGGAAAGCACGTTAAGCTGTTGGCCCCGGCTGCCATATATATAGATCTTTGGCAGTCGTTACAGGTAGTCAGTGACCTGAAATTCTGACATCCAGTCTTACCAAAGGGTATCGTATTAAATTAACTGAGTTGTGGAGGTCAGATAGGCAGTCGCTCCATGTAAAATACTGGTATTCAGCTGCATCCGGTTAGACTGGAAGCCGACCCCAATATAGTTGGGAAAAGGCTAGGCAGATGATGATTAAAAATAATAATATAACTATATTATTAAGTTAACTTTATGTTATGTTATAGTTTATTTGGTAGTTTGTGGGACTTTACCATCTATGCTTTTAAAAAAAAAAAAAAAACAGTTTTCAATACCTCTTTCCTACTTCTGATCTCCTGGTAGTTTGTGGTGGGACTTTACCATCTATGCTTTTTTTTTTTTTATTTAACTTTCATTCCAGTTTTCAATACCTCCTGCCTACTGCTGATGTCCTGGTAGTTTGTGGGACTTTCCTATCCTTTTTTTCTCATCTCCTACTTGTCCTCGCCAATGCCGTTTGAAAATGTAACCTTAGGGGGGAAAAGTGGAATAACTCAAAATGATAAGGGGGATTTTCGGAATGATTTTACATTTGAGTTCAGTTTTCCACCCCAAAGTATTCTCTCAGGGGGGATTTGTGGAATAACTCAAAATGCCAAGGGGACTTTCTGGACATGTCTTACATCCGAGTCCAGTTTTCCCCCCTGAGGGGGATTTTCTCAGGGGGGAAAAGTGGAATAAGCCGGGCGAGGGAGGAGAGTTTGGCGGTACGAGTCAGCAGACTGGGGTGAGATGCGGCACTTCTTCGCGTCCTTCTCGTGGCATTCAGTGTGCTTTTCAGCGCGCGACCTCACTTGCTCAGCTGAAGCGGTTGCGGCCGTGATCCGGCAGGGAATGGAATACTAGGTATATTCCATTCTCCGACATACCGCTCGGTCACAAGGCCCGTCCATGGTTTAATGCGGACTGCGCTCGCGCTGAGGCCCGAAAGCAGTCTGCATACCAAGCCTGGGTTCAAGCTCGTGACCGTAAAGTTCGGGCGCGTCGGGTTCGCGCTAAGAAAAAGGCTCTTAATTCTGCCGCAAAGTCCTGCAAGCGGGTGATCCGAAAGGCGCGCTTCGACCATGTCAGTCGCATAGGGGCCAAACTGGCATCCTGCCCTTCTGGCAGTAAACAGTTTTGGTCCCTATCAAAATCGGTCGAATCCAACTTCTACCGGTCCTCACTACCCCCCCTGCAAAAACCAGATGGGTCGCTGGCTCACTCCGCTACCGAGAAAGCAAATCTATTTGCATCTCTGTTTGCGAGCAATTCGCGTCTAGATACTGGGTCGAAACAGCCACCAACGATTCCTCGCTGTGACTCTTCGATGCCGGAGATCACAATACACATGAAAGAGGTTCGTAAAGTAGGTACTTCAGTGCCTAGACGTGAATAAGGCTAGCGGTCCGGACGGCATCAGCAAGGGTCTTACTGTGCGCCTGAGTTGTCTCCTGTGTTGACACGCTTGTACCTACCTTCTCTTTCTCTCAAAACTAGAACGGTGCCGGACTCCTGGAAGGTCGTTAATGTTTAACCAGTACCCAAGAAGGGTTTGTCGTGCTGACCCTAGTAACTATCGACCAATCGCCATCACCTCCATACTTTGTAAAGTAATGGAAAGGGTACTTAACGGTAAGTTGCTGGCGCACCTTGAAGCGAACGACCTGCTCAGCGACCGTCAGTATGGCTTTCGCCGGGGACGGTCAACTGGGGATCTTCTGATGTTTGCTACGGACTGCTGGGGCGAAGCCATCGAGAAACACGGCGAGGCCCTTGCCGTGTCGCTGGACATCTCGAAGGCATTCGACAGGGTTTGGCACGCAAGTCTGTTGAGCAAACTTCCGCGGCATACGGCATTCCCACTGACTTTTGCTGCTGGATATCTGACTTCCTGGGTGAACGGTCGATCCAAGTGGTCATTGATGGCTGCTCCTCTGACCTTGTGGCTTTTGATGCCGGAGTTCCTTAGGGGTCTGTTCTCTCCGCGACACTTTTCCTGCTCATCAACTGCTGCATCAACGACCTCCTTGTTCCTGGTATTGTTGGGTACGCAGATGACAGCACTGTCATGTAGAGTTACACATCCAGCACAAAAGCGCCGCGGCGGTGATGAAATACGTTCATTGAGAGAGGCCATGGTAGAGTGAACGAATTCAGCCTTAAGTCTTGTCTTGGTTGATTTCAACGCCACCAAAACGCAAGTGTGTCTGTTCACTGCTAAAAAGAGTCCGTTCAATCTGGCCCATACTTTCCGGAGTGCATCTGTACAAGTTACTGACAGTCTCGTGCTTCTTGGCACGAAGTTGAGAGCAAATCTGAACTTCGGCGCCTACATCGAGTCGAAAACTCAAATTGTGGCAAAAAAGCTGGGTATCCTAAACAGGGTCAGGCGGTACTTCAAGCCTGGGCAGCTTTCAATATTGTATAAAGCTCAAGTCCGGTTCGGCATGGAGTACTGCTGTCACCTTTGGGACGGCTCAGCCAAATACCAACTTGCCACACTCGACTCAGTAGAGCGCAGAGCCAGGAGGCTAATTGGTGACGCTAAGCTGGTTGCCAAGCTACATAGCCTGGCTCACCGCCGCAAAGTTGCATGTCTGTCGGTCTTCTACAGACTGTACTTCGGAGAGTGTGCGCAAGAGCTCCACGAGCTTATTCCACCATCTCCCTTCTTCCATCGAAAGACGAGGCGTACTGCAGGTTATCACCCATACCTTGTCGATGTTCCACACATTCGTACGAAGCGTTTTGCTAAATCTTTCATTATTCGTACAGCCAAGGAGTAGATCACCCTGCCTGCGTCGGTCTTCCCGAGGTCATATAACCCCAATCTATTTAAGTCGCGAGTTAATAGGCTTCTTCTGGGTAAGCTCGTTCCATCGTCGACCTCATCTCTGCCCTTAGGGCAAGATTGAGGTCAAGAGTAAGCCCATTTAAAAAAAAATATTGAATTGTTTTCAATAACATGTTACGTAACGAAACCTATATTTTGGAACCGATATTATCATAAGAAGGTTGGAAGTGCCCCACAACATGATATTGCTTGAGTTTACGAATAACTGAACTACCCTTTATAAATTCGACCTGCTGAATATCGACAATCACCCCATATTCACCTGTAGCCCAAGCCTATAGAAAGACATCTTACTTGACGTCATAAATAAAAATATAACAAAATGCCTATCGTTAACGAGTTTGGACTGGAGTCTTGATAAATAAATCGGATAAACAAAGATGATCCGGACTGTAAATCCACCTAAAGAATATTAAGTCTCCAGTAAATAGCAACTTTGTAAAGGGAATATCTTTTGGTCTTTAATATTTTTTTCATGTAATCCTCAGTTCGTTGATTTCTAGTGTACGTACTTACCTACTTTATGACGTCCGTTTTTACTACAAAGGCGACTTGCGTTACTTAGAACTTCCTGTTATTTTTCACTAAGTAGGTATTTAATAGGCCCAGGATATTGAATAGGTAAATTGACCTTCAGTATACAGCAGCTGCTGACATCCGGCAGGCAAAGGTGCGGCGGTAACAAGATAATAAATTAGATTATTAGTTAGGTAGGCCGTGGTTCCATGATCGTTATAAAGTGGCTTGTTTGCGGTCACGGGCGAACTGCAGCGGTTTATTGTGTTAAGTCGTGTCTCCAACTAACTAAATAATTAGATCTTCACAGGATACACCCCACACTGTGATACTACACTACATTATGCATTCCAAATGTAATTAGAGTCCATGTTCGAGGTTTATGATTTAGTTATACGAGCAAGTGGGGAGTTGTTAGGGAGTCAGAAGTGACGAGAATAGGAAATGTTGGAAGAATGGAATTAACAAGATTTATGGCTCTATTTATAAAATAGATAATTCATTTGTAGGTAGTTAGAAAGACAGTTTCTTAAGTGCAGGTTTAACCTTGGGCCTTGACAATTAGCACTAACCAAATTGTTATGAAATGTGACTTTCATAGGTATTTCTCTGATAAATACGCAATTAATAGATAGTTTCTTTAATCAAACGCCTACTATCTAGCACATGTACGCCACGATATTCATCTTTATCCCTAGATAAGATTATGTCCCGATCACAGCACAAAGAAAAAATCACTGTTAATTACTGGATTTAAAACGTGTTGTTTTTGAGCTAATTTCATAAGCGAAAAGATGAATGGCTTAACGTAACATTTCAACAGATTAAATTTATTTAACAAAAAGGACAAAAGCCGTAAATAACGAACACATCTGAGGTAAACATTTACTTGAGAGAAAATATCTTGACTAAATGTTTACGTTGAAGCTAATAGGGGGTGAAGGTTTGTAGGAAATCTTTTACAGCACTCCATCAAAATAAAGTCACAGGTATTGTCGATGTCGCTTCATCTTTATCAGGTGTGGGTAGAACCAGTAATGGGTTTCGATCTATCAATAAACTCACCTGTCGGTGGAAATGAAAAACCTGCCAGTTGCATGTTCCGTTACGTTGAATAAGATTGGGTTAGTAGCCAACAAACATGTAAGGACACCGAACAAATTGTGGAACTTATTAACACACTAAAATGTATTCTACCTTTTCATTTTTGCACACACCTCTTGAAAAAATAGAAAACTCGTACCTACTTTATAATTGGTTACCACTATTATATTATATACTACATCACTACATATTATAAAACAAAGACGCTTGTATGCTTAGATCTTTAAAACTACGCAACGGTTTTTGATGCGGGTTTTTTTTATAGATAGAGTGATTCAAGAGGAATGTTTATATGTAGCACATTCCACCCGTGCGAAGCGGGGGCGGGTCGCTAGTACCTAATAATGGCTTGTGTTATCCCAATCAATGATTATGTATCTAATTATTTGTAAACTGTAATCGTAATTAAAACAGAAGCTCTTTCTTGCCGAAACTAACAGCTTACTGCCATGAGTGTTTGCATGACAACTGCAATAGTCAGGTAGCCAAGCCTTGTAACTGTGACTCCATAGAGCTCGTAGATAGCCAAACATATTTAGGACTTACTATTGATAGCCGACTTAATTGGAAGGAGCACATTAACGGGGTGTGTGACAAATTGAGATGTATATTAGCTAAATTCTCTATTCTATAATGCAAAATTCCATTTCAAACCCTGTTAATGCTGTACAAAAGCCTGGGCGAATCTACAATATCCTATGGCCTCTTCAGCTATGGTAGGACGTACAAGACTCACCTTGACTTAATTTACGCACTTCAACTACGTATACCTATTAAAAGCAATTGTCCCGCATAATATTAAGAGGAAATACAAAAACGACTACCGCAAACTATTTGAATTTTGTAAAATAATACCAATACATGAAAAAGTTAAATATACGCTATTAAAAGAAGAGTTTTAATGAAAATTTGAAGGAAACGGTGAAAACTTTAATTAATACGGGAATTAATACTCGTAGTGTCATCAATTTTAAATTGTTACTTCCTAAGTACAGAAACTTACACGGCAAGAGATCGTTAAAGTATATAATACCTTACCTTATTAATCAACTACCTATATCATTGAGGGACAAAATAACTTGTAAAAACATAAAATACAAACTAAAACAATATTACTTACAAGTTAGTGATAACTAATTATGTGTATAACGCTTTTTATATGCAGACGATCTTGCTCTAGCCGCCCAGACCCCAACTTTTGAAGCTGTTGAAGAAAAACTGACGGTAGCCCTGGAATCACTCGGAAAATTCTACACTGAAAATGCCTTAAGGCCAAATCCATCCAAGACCCAGTCCTGTGTTTTCCACCTTCGCAACCGTCAGTCAAATAGAGCTCTCAGCATATCGTGGCAAGGCGTTGACATAGAACATTGCTCCCAGCCTCGTTACCTGGGTATCACTTTAGACAGATCCCTGACATACAAGTATCACTGCCAGAAAACCAAACAGAAAGTCAGTACTAGAAATTATATTCTTCGTCGTCTTACATCCACAAGCTGGGGAGCATCGCCACAGGTTCTCCGCACAACCAGCCTATGTCTTGCTTTTTCTGCTGGGGAGTTCGCATGCCCAGTGTGGCATCGATCTGCCCATGCAAAAGAGGTTGACATAGCGCTCAACGATACCTGCCGCATCGTAACGGGGTGCTTAATAAGACCTACCCCCCTTGCGATGTTGTATCCGCTTGCAGGCATAGCTCCACCAGATGTACGACGCGAAATAGCAAGCCGTCTTGAGAAGGGAAAACAGGAACGTGACAACCGCCAACATCTCTTCGGGCATCAACTACCACCTTCACGCCTAAAGAGCCGTAAAAACTTTCTAAGGCATACGATCTCCTTAGAAGACGGTGCGTCGGACGATAGATGCGAATTGTGGCGAAACAAACATCCCATCCCTCCACATTTCATTAACCCGGAAGAACACCTGCCACCCGGAAACGAACTGCAGTGGCCAATCTGGAAATGTCTTAACCGACTGCGAACCCAAGTTGGCCGCTGTAGATGTAATCTCACCAAATGGGGTATCGTCGATCCATCCCAAACAAACTGCCAGCGTGGAGCCCCTCTGCAGGATATGCGCCACCTGCTATCCTGTCCATCCTGCACAACCACTTGCACCTTTCAGGACTTACTAGAAGCAAATGACAGAGCTGTGCAGGATGGCTATGTACTGGTCTAATACGATTTGAGCTCATCGACACGTAAAGAAGAAGAAGAAGGTGATACTTTCTGCAACAACCTGTATCGAGCTGAGCCTCATTCCTACGTTCACGAATTCACGATGGTCACCGATGTTCGTTAGTTGAAGTTTGTAAGGTAACAGAAAATATTTTGGTGCGTACCCACCCTCGCTGCTGTTTTGTTGTTGTTACTTAAATGTTGTATAATCTGTTTGAATTATGTCGTTGTTGATTTTGGTGCACGGTTAATCTCGAATGAGTTTATGTTTGCACCAACTTTATTAAATAAATGTAATTGTGAAACTATTGAATAATAAATAAATAAAATAATAATAATAATAATAATTAATTGATTTTCGACTACCAGCCCTACGTATAATGTAGGTACGAAGACCGTCTAGGCAAGACCTCAAGTTTTTCTTAATCAACCCTCTCAAACTCCATTTTAAAACACGTCGTTCGCGACGCTTGTCCTACGCGCTGCCGCGCTGGTAAGACAGTGTATTTAAATGCAGATCACTTGAATATGCTAATGTTGGTAGCAACCTGCTCTGTATGTATGTTTCTTAGAAACCCTTGTCAATTTTTATGAAGTTTCTTAAAATTGCGCCTCAAAGCAGTCAACAAGCTTAGATAAAAGTCTTAATTTTGTTATTTTATAGTTATCAGCGAGATTATTTCAAGATCGGCATCATTAATACGTTATATCTTAATTCTAGATTATTAAAGCTTCCTGGACTCGTCCCAAATGAAGCTGAAGAAATGCTGATTATTGTTTTATTATCGTGTTCAGGAAGTTTTAAATATGTCTTATTTCGTATTGTGTGGCGCTAAAAGATGCATAGATAACATTGATTTAAAAATAAATCGATAACAACAAATCAAGCCACCATCGCCCTGCCTTTTTCCATATAATTAGAATCTTTCTTTTCCGTTATTCGAACCGTCCCGACCCGTTCAGTTGTTACCTAATTAGATAGTTAAACAAGCGTTTACATCTGTTTTTGAAACAGACATAAACGCATGAGGGGTACCGGCGATGGGTAAACTTAATGTGAAGTCATGAAAAGGGAATATTTCACAGTATGCACATGATCAGGTTATCCGGCACGTGCGCGCTATTCGGTCCGGGCACACGGCGTGTGCGGGACGGGACTCGCCTCACTCGCCTCGACTTGCCGCTGCTGACCGCGCCGCCCGCTGAATTATAATAAGCCCCGTATCGACTTACTTTTCACAGAAATCTACGACCGAGTAAAAGATTGCTACATTCAAAATGGATTTGCAATCAAGCTTACGCTTTTAGGGTCTCATATAACAGGAGCCGTGACAAAAAACGGAAAATTCATTTCTGTTTCAGGGGCCTCTCAACCAGGCGCTTATTATATTGTGTACCTAGGCTTGCGAGCGAAGCTTCCGTTTGTTACAGCTTCCACAGATATTATACATTCATAAAACCATGCCTATTATCATGGGGTAGGCAGAAACTACAGAACGCCACCTTCTACGATCCTTATGTACTCCTTTTCACGTTACACATCTGGACATATATACGCACCGGTTGCGAGACTTATAGACACCTTTCTGAGAACATCTTGGTACCTATTTAACGTTTTGTTGATCGCCTTTCACTCATCCTCTCCACATGACCAAACCATCTAAGCATACACTTTTTTTTGACCATTACATCTTCTTTTAAACCGCAACGTTCTAGTATAACCTCATTCCTGTATTTATCAGTCATCCAATTTTTTTTTCAGCATTTCCATTTCTTTTTGTTTTTGCATGATAACTATAGCCATTTTCTCTTTTTTTTAAAACTCATCCGTTTGCTACAGTATCGTAGATACACAGTGTCGTAGATGAATTTGAAAGGCAAGTTAACTGTACTTATTACGACTTTAATGAAAAGAAACGCTGTTTTTGTTATTCAGAGATATTTAGACAGCCACAGTTACTTAAGTAGTTATTTAATCGAAGTGATTTCCTACCCACTAAATAAACCACATGAAAGTTAAACTATAAATAATAATCATAGCAGTTTGTTAAACAGTTTCATAGTAGTAATTACATTTCTTAAGCCTGCAAAAGAAACCGCTAAAGAAGACGTTAGAAAAGGAAGCCTTTCTTTAATTATATTTATCGTGAGCTTAAGTAAACGTAGTGAAAATTGCTGGGCATTAGAAGGCTACGGAGCGGTATTAATGTAATTTGCCTCCGTAAATACGCACTTCTTCCCTAAGCTCAGTGGCCCAGTCCATTCAATCTCGGTGTGGAGCCAGCGTGGTATTCTCTCAGCAAGCTCCCTACAATACCATTGAATAAAGCTTTATGAAATTCTGTAGCTTTTGTTGCGCTACTTCTCTGAGGGGATTTATATTCCTAGGTTTATGACATCCTCTCTAACAATTGCACGCTATGTCTGTCTGTACGTAGCTCTAACGTATAGTTATTGAAGAAAACCTTTGAAGTGATATCATGACATTTACAAAAGACTAGAATTGTGCATCTTTATCTATTGTGCTATGTTTTTTATTTCATGCGACATTTGGCACAAACATACATTAGATTGATAACACATTTTTTTCCCGAGCTAAATCAAACATATGGATGCCTTATCCTAATCTCATCAGAATTTCAGATAAACGAAGTATTCACTACACAGATACTATACATTTGGCAATTTGTTGCTACGTCTAGTGCTAGTGGAATATATTCAACATATTATTGATACAAGTTATATTTATTTTATTTCACTTATTTAATTCTTACTTTTTGATGAATAAATGTTATTACTATTATCTAGTTGGACAAACCTGGTCTTTACCTATGAAATTGCCGATTTGTATGAGAATTTTAAAATATAAAAATTTTGGTTTTTTTTTTATTTCAGCGAATCAAAGTACTGGCCCAAATGATCTATACAATTTTGCCATTTTGATGGCAGTTTGTTTATTCCTTTACTGTAGAAGTCTGCCGGACGGGAGGCGATGAAGTCAGCGAAAGCGTTTTGTACTGCCTCTCGGGTGTCGAATTTTTTACCACATAAAAAAATGTCTAAATTTTGAAAAAAGTAGAAATCTGTTGGGGCAAGGTCCGGTGAGTACGGTGGGTGACGGAGAGCTTCCAGCTGTAACTCTTGTAGCTTTGCGATGGTCTTTCGTGAAGTGTGAGCTCGCGCGTTGTCGTGGAGAAGCAATGGGGAAGAACGATTGACTAGTCTTGGTTGTTGAATTGCGAGCTTCTCCATCATTGTTTGTAATTCTTTGCAATAGACATCTGCCGTCACTGTTGTGACATTCGGTAAGAAGCTGTGGTGTACAAGTCCGGCACTGGTCCACCAGACAGTCACCATCATCTTCCTATGAGTAATCTTTTTTGTAGCGCACTGATTAGGTGATTTACCCGGGTCCACCCACTGAGACGAACGCTTACGGTTGTCGTACAGGATCCACTTTTCATCGCAGGTAACAATTTGATAAGGATTTCATCGTTTCTATGCCGATTCAGTAGTGCTATCCATGCTTCGACGCGTAAATCTCGCTGTTGGTCGCTTAGTTCGCGTGGCACGCACTTATCTAGCTTTTTTATCTTTCCAATTTGACGCAAGTGCCTCAATGTTGTTTTGACACTAACTCCAAGGCCTGCAGTAAGCTCAGCCTTAGATTGAGTTGGATCCGCTTCCACTATCGCCTTCAATTCGTCGTTGTCGACAATGTTAACCGGCCAACCGCGAGGCTCGTTCTTCGACTCATAATTTCCAGATTAAAAACGATTGAAGCACTAATGGACCGTGTTTATGCAAGCAGTGTTAAGTCCGTACACGTCGTTATGTTTCGTGTTGTTTGCGCAGCGGTATTTCCACGTATGAACTGATATTCGAAAATTGTACGAATTTGTAGTTTATCCATGGCGCCAAAAACTACCAAAAAGTCACAAAAACAAAAAACTATCAAAAAACAAATGACTAAATTTGAAATTAAATTAACACGTCTTTCGAATAAAATTTACTTGAATTTCGAATTACGTGCCAATGCACAGATAATTAAATCTGAAAATGCCGGTTGTAGAATCTGCAATTACATAGGTAAAGACCTATTATTATCAATATTTCAGTTTTGGTCCAAAGATTTTTCGTGATGAAATAATTTGTTAGGGTATATATTTCTTACTAAACTGCATATTCGTGACCTTCAGCCGCATGAAATATCACTTCCCTATTTGAATCGGATTTTGTTAACTATTTCAAGGGGTTTGTTTTGCGCGGAAACATTATGATCATTTTTTTAAAAAGAAAAAATAAAAACATAAAAAAAAAAAAACTTAAACTCCTTATAACTACAGCTATCTGCCAGACAGGCAGCTTTTTTGTTTCGAAGTACAGGGGGGCCCCTACTATGACGTCTTAAAACAGTCCTAGCTTATTCCTAAGTGATTCCTAATCCAGTGTGGAAAAGAGACGGCGCTAGACACCCTGTATAGTTCTGTCACGTTTCCACACTGGAATAAGATTAAGTTAGGATTGTTTTAAGACGTCCTAATAGGGCACCAGTATACTACATGGTATAGACTATCACTTTACTTTTATATGCATTCAGAAAAAAAGGTGTTATTTTGAAATTACAGACACTTTCATTTTATTTATTTGTATCATCGTAGACGTAAGTAATAAAAAGATATCGTGTAAAATGTTTTTTGCAACCAAGTGCCAAGAAACCCTAGCACATTTCATACACAATTATTTCCAGCTCAAAATTATATATCTCTCGCCTTACTGCGCCGCGTACGAAGAAACAAACAATATAACTTTTCCAGCACGTTATGATAATCCCTGCTTACATGTGTGTACAATTGTTACACAACTAGAGCCCGCCAATCTCTGCTGCGGGTTATTCGAAAGAGATACCGCGGCCCCGGACACAAAGGGCTAAGAAGGAACATGGTGGTTTTTAGTCAGTAGTTGTCTGACACTCCCTTCCACTTCGCCCAGAGCGGGAGGAGTCATTTGATGATTTCCCACGACGCAAAAAAAAGCCCGCCAATCTGTCATACGATGTAACGACTGTCTCGTTGGTCTAGTTGTCGCAATCATGAGGAATTTCTCAGTAACAGCCTCGTAGGCTGGATTTATGCCCATTTGATGGCAATAGGCTCGCCCCCTATTAAATGGGATTTAATGGCGAAATGTGGGTGTTATTTATTAGGTACCTACACTACTGCCAAACCCATCGGGGATAACGAGACATGATGTTATGCTATATTAAGTATTTAGATAGAAACTCCGGGACCCACATGTATTTTTAAATTATTATTATGCTTATCTTTCGCAAAGGAAACTGCCCATTCAGTGCCATTGCCATCGACGCGGAACAAGTGAACGACAACAAACTCCACGATTGCAAGCCCGGAGCCTATTGCCTTCACCTCGGGCTACCAAACCCTTAGCCCTTACCCAACCCGTCTTGGGACACATATGGCACTCCAACACGGGTACTTACATTATATTGGGATTACACATTACTTACCTTTACCTACCTTTATTTTGAGTAGTCTTTGAGGACCCCTTTTTTACGAAACGACCCTAATAAACTAGCTACTTCAATATTACCTAGCCTTGTAGCATTAAATATGAGTGCAGTTATATTCTGAAAAAAAAGTTTCTGGGTATGATGTAACTCCGTGTCACCAAAGAAATGACATTGAACCTAATCCTTACCACGCTCGTAATCACAATGAACCCCATTTCCTCGTAAACTAAAAAGTAAAACTCTTAAAAGTAACATAACATAACATCACGCCTGTAATCCCCGAAGGTTAGCAAGAGGTACACCTAGTACACCCACAGTTCGCCAGTTATTTTAAGTTGAGGTCAAGAGGATATAAAAATAGAAAGTCAGCCTATTGGCATCAACCGGGCACAAATCCAGACTGCGTGACTGTCACTGACAAATTAATCCTGATGGATAAAACTCAATAACACTTTGTCCGAAATGGGAATTGAATCGAGGACGTCATACTCAGCAATCACTTGCGAATACAAGACAGTCGAAAAGTAATTTCCGATAATCCTGTAATAATTTGTTTTTCATTTTATCCTTCTGGTTGGTCGAAATCGATCGGTATAGGTACCGAAAGCAAATATTGCCGTTTTTAGAAGCCGGTTTAATTTAAATAAAGTGAACTATCCATCAATCAGGGAGTCGGATCAATCTATCAAACGGAGGCGTTAACGAGTGAGTCGCGTGATGAGTCGTCACCACCTCACCACCTCGCCTGCAGGTACAGGTACACACAACACACGCATTCAATATTGTTTTCAATAGTTATCTATCACAAATTAATTACATTGCAGGTATTTTAGCGCGGAGATAATATCTAATCTGTTGTTAATTAATTACGTATAATGTCACCGAACGATGACTCATGGCTTTTGTTGTTGTTATTTAACTATCCTTGACAAACAAGATTAATATCATCATTCATAATTAGCTCGTTGTATATGACGTCGAAGTGACTGACAGGTGGAGCAAGTATAGACTTAATACGGGTTTCAATAATGCATTTTGATATTATGCGGTACGTAGAAACATCACAACAATTCTCAGGACAATATCTATGATACTTCGTTGATTAATTATATCGTTTTTCTACGGCGGCTTACGGCGTTTTCATTAAGTCGTTTCTACTTTTTACCCGACTACGCCAAAGCCAAAGGAGGGTTATGATTTTGACTGGCTATGTATGTATGTATGTATGTATGTGTGTATCTTCATCTGTTCCCTCATAGCTTATAATCTACTTATCGGAACTCGACTTAAATGAGGTATCGTTAGAACCGTCTTAATTTTCCGCTGAACATAGGCTACGTGACGTGTCACAAAAAGCGATTTGGCGCCCTCTAGCGGTCGAAAAGTAAGGCTTAAAAAATAAAAATAGAGATAATAAACACGCCATGTTTGGTATCATTTATCAAAATCATAACCCTCCTTTGGCTTTGCCATAGTCGGGTAAAAAGGGCCTCACTTTCCAAAATATTGCTCAAATTTAAAATCACGCCCTTAAGCGTACAAAAAGTTAAGAGTAAAAAAAAATATTTAACACCAAAATTGTTTAAATAAAAAAAAAGTAAAAAACTTAAACCCGACTACGACAAAAAAAACGACGCTGAAAAAGTATGAAACAAGATTTTCAGGATAGAACAAAAACAAAAGCCGTAGTCACACGTTATAGGGTACCAACCTAAACACTTTAATAACGTGTGACTACGGCTTTTCTTTTTATTCTATCCTGAAAATCTTGTTTCATACTTTTTCAGCGTCGTTTTTTTTGTCGTAGTCGGGTTTAAGTTTTTTACTTTTTTTTGCTAACAACAATGACAGATATGCGGCGGGTATTTTTCATACTAAATATTACATTCCTCACAAATGTTATGAAATAATTTTATCACGCATTCTTAAAATCCCTAATGCACAAAGTAATTTCATTTAAGATTTCGTCGTTAAGCCCTATACCTAGTAGGGCAGAAAGGACTGTTAATATCGAAATTACCAAAACCAAGATTCATTTATTTCCATTTGTGTCATTCTACATTTTCCGCCGGGAGCGTAACGTCCCCCGGCCCGGACCCCGGCCTCGCAGCTGGACTCTCCACGAATATAAATTACATTTCATTTTACCACTTACAGTATGCGCGTAAGTAATGCCCTTTGAAATTATTTCAACCTTCAGAATATATTACAATTTAATTATTCCCTAAAATTGATAGAGAACGTTTTGACAAAAAATGAAAGTATCACAACTTATTAGCGTTGTTAATATTGAAGGAAAAGGAGTAAGTGATAGAATGAAAAGATGATGAAAGAGAATTAAAGAAAAACGTGTTGTGCCGACCCCATGTAACATGGAACACGAGCAGGTAGATGATAAACTTATTAGTCGTTGGGTACTAAAATGTATGAATTATCCGAGTTGATAAAATGGTACCAGTTATAGTCTAGTTGTAAGAATTCCAATAGAATTCTAAACGTGTCTGAATGACCCAATATTCCGCTCTACTGAGTCAAAAATCAAAATGTTCACAATCACTTTATCAAGTTGCCACTTCGTGCCAGCAGTTGGGCTTTAAGTTACGGTTTAGTTAAGATCTAGCTTTGAGATGGTATATATTTATATAACAATCGCTTATTTATACTGTAACAATACATTTTGAAGTTCTATATGTAAAGAGAACTACGCATTCACTCAAAATCTTATCTTTTATTGTTTTGCAACTTCAGCAATACAGATTTGATTTGATTCTTCGTGGGATTATACAATTATACTTTTCTTCAATAAGGTTCCAATCTGTTCACCGTACGTGCGTCACTATAAACCATGTAATTACGTTTATCGAAGGCTAGCCCGTAGCCGTTATTCACTGGTAATATCATCACTAACTCATTGTTTTTTTTGTCAATACCATAGATTCCATTGTGCGCCATAAAAAATGGTGTCCCAAAGGCATTCGTAGTAGCTCCACGAATACTTATGTCCGGACCGTTAACTAACATCGGTGTTTTACATCCCCTCCCCAATACAAACAGTCCAGTTGCATTAACAAAATATAAATCACGGTTTCCGTCGATCACAAAATGCTGAATTAGATGTTGATTCGCCCCTGGCATCAAACACTTCGTTTTGTCTTTGTATATGTATAAGTTCTGCTTGGCTGTGTCTACGAAGTATAATTTGTCGTCAAAATACATGTCGAAGATATCTAGTTTGTGGATAAGGGCCGGCTTTTCAATGTCCTTAGTACTGTAATTGTATTTGAATATTCCGGCGCTTCCTCCAAGGTATACGTCGCTATTCGCCTGATCCACTGCACTCGCAAATCCATCACGCATTCCAGGTATAATAGAAGCCAACCCAGTATCGAGGTTCAACGAAACTGACTGAAAACTTTGATCCGAAAATTCATCTGCGTTTATACAGAAAAACAAAGTATTTTTATTTCTATCTAACGAAAATTTATATGGTATGTTTACGTCCTTTAGTATCACATTATTTTTGTGAGGTTGATCATGTAGTATCGCAACGAAATTTTCGGAGTTTGTTATCATTATTGTGAGATCATTTTGAAACAAAAACAAACATAAATAATTTAACTATTACCAGAAAGCTGTTACACCTATTTATAATTGTATAATCGATGACATTACTGATGACGTTGATGGAGATACCATTCGGCAAAGAGTAGAGACGTGAACATAGACACAACGTCTTGTACTATGTATGAAGGTCACTTGGTTCCTACAAACACGGTGCTATAATATGCAACAATAATCAATCTTTTTATTGCTCATGATTGTACAATCTGTCTACTACTTCGGGCATACTAAGTGGAGAAAGAAGTTAATAAATATTACGTGAGACCGTATGATGCGTGGTATTGAGTGCGCTACGCAGTGCTACGCAACGCTACGCCGTAGCTCTACGTGTAATGACCTCTAGGGTACTGAAGCTGTGATGAACTGAACACTTAAAGAAGTCTGTTAGGGAGGGCTAGGCTAAATTTTCTTACCTGATGAAACTTCTATTGAGGCTATTTATTGATTTCGTCCTTCATCGATAACAACTTTTGTAAACTTTGGGAATGATTTCCTAAATATTTAATTAACTCTTCATCTGCCCACGCCCAGCCTCTTCCCAACTATGTTGGGTTCGGCTTTCAGTCTAACCAGATGCAGCTTAATAGTAGTATTTTACATGGAGCGACTGCCTACCTGACTTCCACAACCCAGTAAGTACTGGGTAATATGATACCCCTTGGTAAGACTGGGTGTCAGACTTTCGGGCCACTGACTACCAACGTCTTGACGTACATCTCGAGGCGCGGGATATTTTATTTACAAAAAATCAACAATAAAACGTACAAAAGAAGTTTTGAGGTAAAGAGTATATTTGAATTCAAACATTCAGTGGCTAGGCGTTATCTTACAATCTTTCCATGCCTTCAAATCCTTCTACTCCTTCGAATGCATTGGCTCCCATAGCCTTAATGAGATTGATAACTCTATCGTAGACCAATTCCTTTGCGTTAATACCGTAAATAAAATCAATGTGACTAAAACTGCGCATCGGAATCCGGAACTTGCCTATCGGCCTGCCGAGTTCTCTAAACAGTCTATCTACATCGTTGACATGTGCCAGTGGGTCACTCTCTGAGTAATGAAGAAACACGGGAGCCGTAACTCTTGATAAGTCATAATTCGGAGGTGTAAAGGATCCATACTCCCTGTAGTTAGACAGTCGCGAGCCTTGGTCGTAGCGACGGAAGTATCCAGCGTCTATGCCTTGACCATAGTGTGCAAGTTGCCTTACTGCGATACCAGCCGGGGCATGCCCCATTATAACGGGCATCATAGTCTGAAATCAGAAATGTATTGTTAGTTACTACCGAAAACATCACATTTGAGGTTTTCAAAACACGAGTCATATCAGGAGCAAATTTTCAGGGTAATGTACGGTCAGCAACAGAAATAGCCGAACATTTTGAAATTTTAATTATTTGATGTACAGGACTCCAGCTATTATTTTTAATGTTTCAGAAGATATTCTTTAAAATGTTCCATAATCTTTCACCAGTTGCTGACTTGTTAGTAACTCGTTAACAAAAACTTGTTAGATATTACTCGTTACTGACGAGTAATATCTAACGAGTTTTGTTGAGAAACCTGAGTAGTGTTAAACTACTTCTGTTGCTAACTATTATGGATCTGAACTTACCGCGTTATGTTGTTCTTCGTTCCGTCCACCCAACATGAACATAAGCGAACTGCAAATCGGTTGCGTTGCTGCTCCGTCGCGGCAGTACGTTGCTCCAAACGACTGGGTGAACTCATTGCTCGGCAAGAACTCACCGATGCCAATCAAAGAAGCAATGCTCTGAAAATATTCAAACATAATATTAGAAACGGCGGAAGAAGTCAGTTCTACAATATTAATAAAAAATATTAAATACGACTTACTTCAATCCTATTAGCGTATGGTGATATAAATTGCAGAAGAGGACTTTGATTGTGCGCCATATAACCCACTGGAGCCAGTGCGTGCATGGAAATAATCTTGTCATTATAAGCTGGACGCATTGACCCCAACACGAAGAAGGACGTGGTTCCCTGTGAGTGACCCACATAGTGCAGCCTCTCTTCTCCAGACGTCGCCAAAACATAATCGATGACCGCGGGCAAGTCCATGTTTCCTATTTCATCCCAAGAGAATCTCCAGAATGCAGTACTTAGTAGAGCGTCAGGGTTTAACCTGACGTGGTTGCGAGAGTAGTAGTTACCGCGAGCGTTACCCATCCAGACATCGAAGCCTTCTTCAGCCAGGAGGTACGCTGGAAAAATTTATAATTTAATGTATTCCTAGCCCTGTGTTTAATTGGGGAAGGCATCATTGCGCATGTGAGACCAAGGCCACATATATACGGTCCGACTTCTTTTCAGAAAGGGATAACCAATACAGACCTCACTTTTAGGTGGCTAGGTGAAAATTCACTGAGTATCAGAAATATAATTTCTACGAGACTCGCATCAACTATCACGGGTTCTTACCTAATGCTTTGCCTGGACCAAAAATGACATAATCAGCAGACGAAGTCAGCATTCCATGCATGAGGAACACAACCGGTTTCTTCTGATTCGGAACATTGTTGGTGTCTCGTCCGTGAGGGATACGATGCAGTTCCAATATGTAGCCATCGGCCGTCGTTACAGAGTGGGCTTCAACTGGATAACCATATTTTCTGACTAGATCAGGCTGGAACAATTGATACACTCAATAATGTCATTGAGAGTTGGTTTCAGTCTGCACACGCAGTCAGTGCCCAGCATTATCTGACCCCTCGTATCAAGATGAAGAGGGCAAGTGGTGTGAGAAGACGGGTTTGGAAATGCTGGGTACTGACTATACAATAACATTACACCTTACCACATCCAAGAGTGCATCTTCAAATACATCATCAGAATACCGCGTATCGATGCTCTTCAACCACTTCTCCGTGCTGTCAGCTTGAGGAGATCTCCTGGCGGCCGTCAGAGAGACACATGTGGCTATCACCACCAACAACCCTCCACGTAACATTATTCACATGCAGCTAGGAACTACTCCAAGCAAAGAATAGTAGATTCCGTCTTTTATAACTTCTGTGTAGATTTGAGATAAAGGATAAGCTTCGATAACGATAACAATCAATGCTAAAATCTGGATAACTCTACAATAATGTGAATATTATCACATAGATCAATGATTCATTGTTATACATAACAAGCATCATAAACTGTGTACATAATGGCTTCTGTTGTGTTTGTACGTCATTTAGATCTTATCTAATTACCGCAGTAGGGGTCGTGAAGGTACAATACATGAGCCTGTCATTAGTACTTTAAGTCGCATTGTTTGACCGATGACTTCACAAAACCACAGTTTTCCATTTTGTGTATTGATATACAACTATAGCCGACGGTAATTTAATGAAGGTGAATTTCTATCTATGTATGCCCATATCTTTTATAGTTTAAGAATGACTGTTGTGTGACATTTGATAAGAATATTCCAACAACTAAAAACATTCATCCACTTATTTCAGCACGTTAAAAGTAGTCAGATGTGTGAAAAGAATGAGTATTCCACTTATTCCAATGTAATGGAGCAAACCACAGGCACACGTAGCATAGAAGAAAGTAAATAATTATTACGTAAGTACCTGTGATACACGGTGCCGGCTGCGCTACGAAGTGCTACGCCGTAGCTCTATGTGCAATGAACTTGAGTACTAAAAACTTTCACATTCATATCCTCCTAGTTTTACCCGTTTTTTTGGAGGGTGGGAAATCATAAAATGACTCCTCCCGCTCTGGGTAGAGCGATAGGGAGTGTCAGACTTCTACTGACTAAAAACCACCCAAGTTCCTTCTTAGTCCTTTGTGTACGGGCTGCGGTATCCTCCTAGTATTACTCTGCACTATACTTTAAATTAATTTTGTTTTGCCTTGATGAAGTGAAGTGTCAACAAACAACACTAAAAATGCCGTCCCTTCAAGATGGTTGAATTTATTGACGGCTAGGATAATACTCGTACAAATAAATGCTTAAACTATTTCTTAATTACACGGGCAATTTCTCGATCTGTTTGCTCTCGTCAGTAGCGACGCCAGCACATCAAGCTACCCGAAACTGTCAAATTTTCCCAATGGACTTCGAACCTTGAATGCTTTAGCGAAAAAGTTGAAATCTATTAAACAAATTGACAGATTATAATAAGACTTGATGTGCTGTCGTCTGTACCGTAACAGTTGGATTTGCGCATAAATATTTTGCGATGCCACTAAGGTTGCGGTTCCACTGAGGCGGAGCGGAGCAGAACGAAGCGCGATTCACCAATCACATGGCTTGAAATTCACATCTCTCTAATCACATGGCTTGAAATCCACATCTCTCTAGGGTGATGTGGATTTCAAGCCATGTGAAGCCATGTGATTGGCGTGATTGGCACAGCTCGTCTCCGCTCTGCTCCGCTCCGCATCAGTGGAACTGCAGCCTAAGACATTTGTACAATTGACAGCACGTCTGTGGTACAGCCCTGCGTGTCTAATTAAGTACTTACGGGTTTTTAAATGAATATAAAATCAGAATCCCTACTTCCTATATCGTGGGTATAATATCGTGTTTTTCTACAAACATGTAATAGCAAATTTATTGAAGTTAAACCCATTCAGTATCTAGTAAGTGCCTATGTACATCCTCCACCTGTGAAACGCAAAGGTCCTAACATTATTTGATGTTGTCACGTGGACTGAAGACTTAAACCAGACAGGAAGAACAACGGAAGCGGAAGTCATTCTATTGATCTCATCTTCAATCGAATGTTCATAAATGTTCCCCATTTATGAACCTTTTTTAATGCAATTTAGGTACCTACAAATTATCAACTCAATAATAAAACACACAAATCATGTTTGAGGTAAAGAGTATTTATTTAATATACATTTTTGGTCAAATATTCGATGATTAGGCATTATCTTACAATGTTTCCATTCCTTCGAATAATTCGCTTCCTTCTAATCCTTCTATTCCGTCGAATGCATTAGCGTCCATAGCCTTAATGAGATTGATAACTCTATTGTAGATCAATTCGTTTGCGTTGATACCATAAATGAAATCCAAGTGACTGAACTGACTCATAGGAACTCGGAACTTACCTATTGGCCTACCTAGTTCTCTGAATAATCTGTCAACATCGTTGACGTGGGCCAACGGATCATTATCTGAGTAATGAAGGAACACTGGAGTAGTAACTTTAGATAAGTCATAACTGGGAGGACTGAAAGATCCATATGTTCTATAATTAGATAGTCGAGAGCCCTGGTCGTAGCGACGGAATCCTCTGTCATTGATTCCTTGACCGTAGTGTGCGAACTGCCTCACTGATGCGCCAGCTGGTGTGTGGCCGAAGATAGCGGTCATCATTGTCTACAAACAAAACATAGATTTTTATACCCCAACAACTAGATGTTTGGCTTTTCGTAAGTACTGGTATGTGTTGTTATATACTTAAACTCACCGTGTTATGTTGGTCTTCGTTCCAACCTCCAATCAAAAACATAATGTTACTGCACAGCGGTTGGAATATCACCTCATCACGACACAAGGACTGGCCAGCCCATGTGAACACCACACTGTTGGGCATGAACTCACCGAAACCGATCAATGATGCAATGCTCTAAAATATAAGAAAGTGTTAAAATCAAAGTAGACCAATACTGTAGTCGTTTTATATCATAACACGTGGGTATTGTACTTACTTCAATGTCATTGGAATAAGATGCCAAAACTCGTAGAAGAAGGTTTCTGTTGTTAGCCATGTAAGCGACTGGGGCCAGTGCATGCATGGATATAATCTTGGCGTTATAAGCCGGTCGCATGGATCCCAACACGAAGAAAGACGTAGTGCCCTGCGAATGCCCCACATAGTGCAACCTCTCTTGTCCAGACGCCTCCAACGCATAATCGATCATAGTAGGCAAGTCTATGTTTCCTATTTCTTCCCAAGAGAACCTCCAGAACGCAGTGCTCAGTAGAGCATCAGGGTTCAATCTTATGTGGCGACGAGAGTAGAAGTTACCGCGAGCGTTACCCATCCACACGTCGAAGCCTTGCTCGGCGAGGATATATCCTGTCAAAAATATATTTTATATTCACTGTGTTCGGTACCAAATGTTAACCGACCTCTCACAATAACTTCATGAATTAGTTAGCCTCTCAGCAGATGATCGACGTTTCACGGTGTTTTATAAAACCGACAGACAGGTTCTTACCCAATCCTTTGCCTGGGCCCATGATGACCATGTCAGCAGATGAAGACAGTAGACCGTGCATCAAAAACACCACCGGCTTCTTCTGATTTGGCACATTGTTGGCGTCCCGTCCGTGAGGGATACGGTGCATTTGCAATATGTAGCCATCCTCGGTCGTCACTTCGTGAACTTCAACAGGATAACCATATTTTCTGATCAGATCAGGCTGAAATAGTAACAGGAAATAATAATTGTACGCCAAAGTTAATATTAATTTGAATAATAATATGTTCGTGTCTATAGCTTTTTCTTTTCTGGAACACATTCATCAATCGGAACATTCAATCTGCACCATACCCGTGACTCGAAAGTTAGTTTATGACAAACAGTGCATAGTTACCCCCAAACCCCCTGCACTGTCTTGGGTTTTAAGGTTTAACAACTGTACCTAAAGGTACTTTAATTATAATAGAAAAAGACGCAAAGCTGAGAGCAAAAGATGTTGACATGACTTATCAAAATTATTAATCGCGTCGCTCACTACGCACCGAACTTAGCTACTTACTACGCATGAAAAGATGTGACAAAATGGTACATCTTGGGTCTTTACAGATTTCGTCACTACTCCACTGCAACTCCATCTCACGCCGTTTCGTGATCGTGTAGGCCAAGGGAATTAGTGCCATTTCTCCTGAATATAGATTATTTAATTTAGCTCTTACTCACCACATCTAAGTTCGCATCTTCAAATACGTTATTTGAATAGCGGGAGTCAACATTCTTCAGCAATTCCTGAATGTCATCAGCTTGGGGGGAGCTCCTGGCGGCAGCCAGAGCCACACATGTGGTAATGACCACTAACAATCCTCCACGTAACATAGTACACGTGCAGGTAATAGCTACTCATTGGGAACAATATTACGTTCCGCCTTTTATAACCTTTGCGGAATAAAGATAAATAATTAAGCTTTGATAAAATAAACAATCAAAGCTGAAATCTGGCAAGTGGCTATAATAAAAACAAATTATCAAGGTGTCCATGTAAATAATATCTATTGTGCTGTTCTTGCGTCAGTTAGTATCTTATCACAGATTCACAGCAGTGGAGAGCGTGTTTCCGTGCCCGTAGTTTCTATAAGCTGATCTACGCATTCATTTGTTCTTTATCCGTCGTATCGGGACAAACTAATAAAGTGTTTTATTTTATAAATAACTCTTGCCCCAATCCTAATTATTATAATTTCATCAACATTTAGGTAAAAGTATGTCCCTATTAATTTGTAAGCAATCACTCAGCCAAACGCAAGCACGCAACTGAAGTGACTATCCGTATGCGTGTGACTACGTTTAGGGAAGCTCGCGGTCACGCTCGGTGACAGCTTGTTTATGGCGTGTGAGGCAAGTACCACCTTAGTTGTGTCGCATATCGCCTCCTAATGCCTTGGCGGCAAGCTGGTGTCGAGATGACGACGCATTTGGCATGCGGTGACTTAGCTTGTCCCGAAACGTGTGATATCGGTACGATGCTGTTTCTTGTGTTCGTTGTATGAAATTCCGTAGAAAGAATGCTGAACGGATCCATTTTAAGATATACTGATTCGGTAACGGGAAGGGTGGTTAATCAGTTTAGTAAGTTCACGTAAATATTTTGATGGGCAAATACGGAAACCTACACAGTGCGTGGTCCGACTGGCACTTGGCCGGTTTTTCATGATTATAATTTCCTCCTGACTTTTAGGTCACACGAAGACAAGTACACAGGAATTAATATTTTATGGTGCAAAAGTATTTGCGTAAACATAGGTGTGCTTTTCCATGACTTCAAAGACAATCAAAGTCCGGAATCACCCAATCAATGCAACCACGAGACAAACGCAAAGGAAGAATAATTTCAGCTATGTTCCAGAAACCCTACTTTTGTCTAAGCTTTGAAACCGCACAATACCTTCTTATTATGAAAAGAGGTACCTATACAGTGAGTTAATTATTATTATAATTCTATACGCGTAAATAAAGATTTTTACACAACATCTTTTTTTTGTGTTATTCTGCTGAACTATATCAACGTCAGGTTTCATGATTTCATCTACGTCCATCCTCACAAACATTAGCGTTTATACTGGTAGTAAGATAAGATGCCAGTATCAAGAAGGCATAATATCCTTATTCCAACTAGACGCGTAGTAACGCTACGCTGCCGTGCTACGACTGCTACGGGCTACGGCGTAGGCATGGGTCAATTATTTTCTAAATCCAAAGCAAAGGCCTCCCTTCCCTCCTTCCACTTTTCGCGATCTAGTGCGATGATAGGCCAATCCTTTGAGAAGGAATCCAGCTCATCCCGCCATCTCCTTCTGGACCTGCCGCGTTGTCGTTTCCTGCTGGTTGGTGTCCACTGAGTGGTAATTTGTGGTATTTTTTTTTTTTGGTGGTAAATGTTGCAATGCGAAAATCGTTGCTCGGAACTGCTCTTATGAAACCTACAAGTTGTTGAACAAATTCTCTCTTAATACGAGTACTTAGAACAAAACCTTTTGAGCAGAAATTTTCGAAAATCCTTTCTTAGCGTTCAATTACATTTTTTAAGAAACTGTTGGCCTCTTGTGATGTTGACCTTGAGTTGGCTGTGCGTTGTTTATCAGTTAATTAATGAGTTTCAACTCCCCTGGTTCTTTGGCCCCCGAGTAGTAACGAAGACACGTCGAGCACTTCTTTTAATGTAATGATTGTGTTCGTTTTCATTGGGGTCTAAACAAGAAATCATCTCTAAGACAATGTGTTGTGGATGAATATTTAAAAAGTTGAATTTTAGAAGTCTGATATTGGTATCCGATATCTTTGACTGCCCATTAAATATATCAAAGCCTTCCCGAAAATCTTAAGACTTTTTTCAAATGAACTTTATAAGTACATCAGCTACTCTACAAGGAAGAACAAGTTCAGCTACATAAACAAGCTGAAGTTGGATTGAATTGGCTGTAATAAAAAGTTTGTGCTGTCATACAACTTGCTCCGTTTGTGATAACTTCCGCCTCAGACGAGTATCTTAGACGCGGTGCCTGTGTAGTGAAGTGAAGTGTGTATCTGTATGAATGTATATCAAATTGCTTTGCTTCCCATTTTTGTCATGGTAATGTGACATTACGAAGCGTCGATTATTATTACTCACTGGCTTATGCGCACTGCTTCGTCCGCGTGCAGTTAGGTAATTGTCCCACGGAAATGTATTATCGAGATAATAGGTGAGCTATTGTATGTATTCATCATCGATAGAAACCGTCTATGTGTGAAATTACATTCAAATCCGGTCAAGTAGTTTTTGCGTGAAAGAGTAACAAACATCTAGACATCATACATGACCGCAAACTTTCGTATATATTATTATGGTAGCATTGTTTTTTTTATGTATTAAAACATGTATAATAGTGGCACATAGGCCAACTTATTGCGATTTTTCGATTTTCTTAACTACAAAACTATGTAGTCTATGTACCCTAAGTAGTTGTGGTGCGTAGGTACTATATACCGCAGGGGATGTCGGCAACTTTAGTTCGCGTTCAGTTGTGTGCCGCTGACAGCCCCGCTGATTTTGGTGTTTAAACTCTATTAGTGACTAAGGGAAACTTGTGTTTTACTAGTTAATTCACACTTCTAATAAATATACAATTTGTCACCCAGACCAAACAACTTGTCAGCAACTTTATTTCACGCGAAGCGCCTGATGTTAGTCATCTGCAATTAAGTTATTAGTCATATTTTACCGTTTGACAATGTCAATTAAAACAAAAAGGATTTTAAAATTAGCGAACAGCAAGGCTTGAAAATGATGCAAAGAAACCTTTGGCGTTTCTTGTAGGTAGCCTTTATGCTTTTTTTTTAGTTTTCTGAGATCACAAGTTTGTTATAGTGTACCCCAGGGGTGGGGTACAGTTTAACAGCCATTGGGGTACATTGTAACAGTAGACTAAACATACATCATACGAAAGAAAATATGAAAACATTTAACCTCAATAACATATTCTATAACATATTTTTGGTACCTAATAAAAGTCAAACATAAACAAATCACTACATATTATAAAACAAAGACCCCTGCCACGCCTGTCTGTCTGTTCGCGATAAACTCAAAAACTACTGCACCGATTTTAATGCTGGTATCAGTGTATCACCAATAGAGAGAGTGGTTTTCGAGGGAGGTTTCGACAGCGTCAAATTCATCTTTTTTTGGACGTTTACGTTTTTTTCTTTTTTTTTCACACGTATTACATGTTACACTGTACCCGTTACACTGTACCCTACACCATATTATTTCAAACAAAAATTCTTTATTTGATAGGTTAGAAATTGCAATAAACTTTGTTTACCTACTATTCAAACACCAACTAATTGAAGATAAAGAGGAACATATATTTACTCACCAGAATGTATTACTTAGCCAAAAAGAACAAAAATTCACTCTCTAAATTTTCTACTTTTTAACGAAAAACATGAAATCGAACATTCTTTCGGTCATCCAGTGATTTGTCGCTCGATGACAAGTGATTAAGATGGCTGCGCATGAGACTGACAAAACACATAAAGAGACACCATTGATAAATTAGAAAACGACAGAGTTAATCTTGATGTTATACTGTGCCCCCTGTTACACTGTCCCCCACAGTGGGGTCAGTGTAGGCACTAACATATTACATAATTGGTAGTGTAAAGTAAAAAAATTGAAGTACACCAGGAACAGTCGATAAAATTCTGAGACGTTTGTAGTTCTTTTGTTTGCGTGTCAAGTAATCTTAGCAGAACTGGTAGTTTATTTACATAGACACATAATATTTTCGTGTTCGAACAGTCTGAAACTTAGTTTATGCAGTTAAATGAGATTGGTCCTTCACAAAGCACAGCTTCACACACATGTACGCTGTTGAACTTACTTCAATATTGTTAGAAAATGGTGCTATAATATTCAAGAGAAGGTTCCGATTGTTAACCATATTTATAAGTGACAGGAGCCAGTGCATGCATCAAAATGATCTTGCTGTTGTAAGCCGGTCGCATGGATCCCATCACGAAGAAAGACGTGTTACCCTGCGAATGCCCCACATAGTGCAACCTTTCTTGTCCAGACACTTTCAACGCATAATCAATCATAGTAGGCAAGTCTATGTTTCCTATTTCATCCCAAGAGAACCTCCAGAATGCAGTGCTCAGTAAAGCGTCAGGGTTCAATCTCACGTGCCGGCGAGAGTAGGTGTTACCTCGAGCGTTACCCATCCATACATCGTATCCTTCCTCGGCGAGTAAGTACTTATGCTTGATAATTAAGTACTGCAGGAGCAACAAGGGCGTTCGGCTCCCAAGGTGATATTATTGCATCAAATTATGCATTGTTCCATCTAATTTCATGTGGCAAAAACTCATTTTGATTCATTGATTCTACATGGCGTGATAGATACAAGCTTATTGAGAGGATTTCGCGACGCCCGCCGTTTGACCACACCCTGTGGTAGTTGTTTTTAACATGTCCGAAATCTCAATTTTTAGTGCACATGATGATTAGACCTTCAACTTCATTAATTTTTTGGGGAACACAATCATTTATTCCCCCAAAAAATTAAGAAAAAAAGAAGTTGCTAGAAGCAGGGTCGAGGGCATTAGGTGAATAAAATTAATTATTTATTAATTATGCGAACAAATATGTTTAAACTTTTAATTAATGAAACCAAATAAGTGCTATGATTCACTTTAAAGTAAACATGATCAATTGTAAAATTAAATGTAAAAACTTTTAAGTAAATATGATTCATCATCATCATCATCAACTGCCTATTAATGTTCCCACTGCTGGGACACAGGCCTCCTCTCTTAGAGAGGGAATGGGCTATAATCTACCACGCGGGCCCAGTGCGGATTGGTAGATGTCACATGTCTTCGAATGTTTTGGTTCTAAGACATGCCGGTTTCCTCACGATGTTTTCCTTCACCGTTTAAACCACCGTTTAATATGATTCACTTTTAAGTAAACATGAAAAAATGCCTTTAAAACCTTTTTAAACATGAATGCCCAATTTATTTAACGGGTTGGATGCAACAAGGGCGGATAACATGTATTAAAAAAAAGGTAGCACTCCGGGAGTGCCGGCAGAAGTGAAAACTTCAATATTAACTTTCAAACTCGCGTCAGGGTCACGTGATGCTGATCGAAAAATCTTACGATTTTTCGATCAGCATCACGTGACCCTGACGCGAGTTTGAAAGTTTTTACCCATACAAAAAAGTGCTTAGCGCCGCTAAAGAAGTTTTCACTTCAAAATATATTATTTTGAAGTTTCTAATTATCTTAAAATAAGAATAATACTGGAATCTTATAGCTTAGGTACTAATGGTACCCTTCATTTTCGAATTGTGAATAGATTTATCTATTTAGAATTTATAATACAACTAAAACTTTAACTTCAATTATCTCAAAACTCACTTTTTCGGGTAACGCCCTTGTTGCACTCAATGCTTTCTATTATTATGCACCCCGCGTTTACGGATTACATGTTTCGCACATTAACAGCCCCACAGGAGGAAGAAACTTTGTGGTCGCCACTGTTGATTCTGGCTAACAGGAGTTACAGTGGTTTGGGAATAGTGTGGCGGGCTTGTCCCATAAAAAAAAAAGGAGGAAGAAACATTGAATAGCTGACGCCAGTGGTATAGAGATATGGGTAACAGAAATGTTGGATAGTCTATAGGAAGGCCTGTGCCTCAGTGCCAGCTCACGAACTCTGGCAGTTGTATAAAGTTGATGCAAGTCTGTGCGTCATAATAAAAAAAATCATATTTATATTTTAGTGTGTAAAAATCTCTTTGCTCCTAACAGTTTGTAACTGATAGAGTTTCTGAAGGTAACTGAAACTTTCAGAAGTGAGTGAGGGGTAAAACTTATTCAGACTGTCGGGCCACTGACTAGCGGAGATAATTATGTTTGACTATGGCACGCCACGGAGAGTACTTGCATGAACACAACCTTGTAACCAAGATTGTCCATCATCATCCACCGTCGTGGAATCGGAAGTGCCGTACTATTGATATGTGCTCGTCCCAGTTCATAACAATATGAACAAATGCAACGCTAATAACAAATTTTACACTACTAATTTTTGAATAATTAAAAACAATACCTATGAACCAAATTCAGAAGCTCTTACCTAAACCAGAACCAGGGCCCATAATGACAAAATCGGCTGAAGAACAAAGTAAGCCATGCATCACAAAAACGACTGGCTTCCTTTGATTTGGAACATTGTTGACGTCTCGTCCATGAGGGATACGGTGCATTTGCAATATGTAGCCATCCTCGGTCGTCATTTCGTGAACTTCTACAGGATAACGATATTTTCTGATTAGATCGGGCTGAAATAGAAAACAATAACAAAATGGTAGAGTTATATCTGAGCAGGGTAAGGGTATTGCAGAACTAGCATTTTTATTTTAGGAACTCGACTCTTACTTACCACTTTTAAGTTTGCATCTTCGAATACATTATCTGAATAGCGTGCGTCAATGTTCTTCAGTAATTTCATAATTTCGTCATCTTGGGGAGGTCTCCTGGTGGCCACCAGAGCGACGCATGTGGCTATTACCACCGACAACCCTCCACGTAACATTGTGCACATGCAGCCGGTAACTACACTCATTGTGAACAAAATAGGGTCCCCTTTATATAACTTCTGTGTAATTAAGATAAAAAATTCAATTAGCTTTGATAACACAACAAATCAATCCCAAAATCTGCCGAATACGTATTTAATCGAGTAGTTATCGACATGTGAAAATGTTTAATAAGTATGTCCACTTTTTTTTTTTTTGGTGGGTGAAAAATCATCGAATAACCCCCCCCCCCCCCCGCTCTTGGGCAGAGTGACGGGGAGTGTCAGACTTCTACTGACTAAAAACCAAACCCATGTTCCTTCTTCGCCCTTGTGTCGGAGCCGCGTTAACCTTTCGATAATCCACAGCCCCGACAGGCGTCGGCCCTTGCGGGTCCCTTCCATATTGCTGACATCTCTTGGAGGCGCGCGTGGAACACGTACGCGCCGCCGACACGGTCTGTTGCCGTCATGACGACGGCCGGACGGCGAGCTAGCCCGTTACTCACCGTCCACAGGGCCGCGTCTACGGTGGCCGGAGGTCATCGCGTGACCCCCGACGCCCGGAGCGCCTTCCGCGGCGGCTGGGACGTTGAGAGGTTCTCTCCCTCTCTCGTTCCGCAACCTCCTTCGCTAGCATCACTGCTTCGCAGAAGGAGGCGACGGCGTCCCATTCCTCTTCGACCCGGACCATGGCTTGCACCAGGGCCGGACGCGAGAGGTCGCCGCCGCCGATCGCCGCTACGAGAACACGGCGGGGCTCTGCCCAAGCAGGGCACGCCTCCACAGTGTGCTCCACCGTGTCCTCCGGTCGATCCTCGCAGTGGAAGCATCCGGGCGTTTCCTCCCGCCTGATTCGGTACAGGTACCTCCCGAAACACCCGTGTCCGGTGAGGACCTGCGTCAGACGGTAGGTGAGGGCGCCGTGGCGCTTCTCCAGCCACTCCTCAAAGAGGGGACTTACCGCCACTAATAAGTATGTCCCGCAACACCGGTTTTAAAAATACCATACCTTCCGTCTTGTTAACATTTGCATTCATCCCTTTTCTCTTAAATGCTACATTCATTACAGTTATCATATCTTGCAACTGTTTTGCTGGCGATGCAAGAAGAACTTGATCGTCTGCGTACAGAATGCATTTGGCAGGCATCTCATTCATACTCAATCCACACTCACTCTCTTTCAAATCTACCAGACAACAGTCAAGGAGACGCTACACAGCTGCCTAACACCTCTTGAGATGCAAAACCAGCCAGTGTGCCCCATTTATCCCAACACAAGCACTAGAATCCATGTACAAAGATTTCAGTGCTCGTACCAAGCCCCTGTCCGCACTATACATAGATAAAGTCGACCACAGCTCTTCCCTCCACACACTGTCCTATGCCTTCTCCAAGTCTGAGAAAACACAGTAGATCCTCTTGTGCTTTGCCAGATGTTTCTCAGCTATACACCTTAGGGAATAGATCTGATCCAAACAGCCCATCCCTTCTCTAAATCCTGCTTGTACATCCAATCTCATCTGTCACTGTTATTATCCTGTTCATCGACACTTTCTCATTCAATAATCACCAATATATCTACGTATCAGAGTTCATTTAAATTATTGATGTCTGCTCTACCTTGTGGAGTGCTTTACCTTCGTTTCTCTTTGCTGGATGCGGGATTTTTTAATCTTAACTTTCATCTAATAAATTATTAGCTATCAGAAACCACGTTTAGGTCTCATAAATAATACAAGATAGTAACTCGGTCGAGTAGAGTTTGTATTCGTTGTAGTATCGATAAAATCACTGATAATCATGCACTGGCGTCTGTTTCCTTAATAAGGTCGATAACTTTATCATAAACTAATTCCTTGGCATCGATACCATACATGAAATCAGTATGACTAAAGCTGTTTAAAGGAACTAGATATCTACTTAACGTGGTGCTACCTAGTTCTTCGAACAGTGTATCAACATCAGCGACTTCCGCCAATGGGTCGCCGGCTGAATAATGAAGAAAAACTGGAGCAGTAACTTTAGATAAATCATAAGACGGAGGAGTGGCAGATCCATAGGCAACGTAGTTGGCTAATGAAGACCCCTGGTCGTAGCGACAAAAGCCTTTTCCAGATATTCCTTGACCGTAGTGAGCGAGCTGTTTTACAGACGAACCAGCTGGAGTGTGACCAAATATTACAGGCATCATGGTCTGAAAACACGAATACACATCTTAAATACAATCATTCATAAATAATCGTAGGTAGGTCTATAAAAAAACTTGTATAATTCAATACTTGCCGTGTTAAGTTGCGATTCGTCCCATCCCCCAACCAAAAATAAAATGTTACTGCATATCGGCTGATACACTACTTCATCGCGGCATAATGCCTCGCCTGCCCATGTAAAGACAATAGTGTGAGGTAAAAACTCACCGATTCCAACCAAGGAAGAAATGCTCTAAAAAGTATAATGATGAAATTAGACCCACATTAGCTACTCACAATACAGGAAATTTACACATGTGAAAATGGTGATTTTCCACACAAACTTTCATCCCTTATTTAACTCCCTTAGGGGTTGAATTTCGAAAATTCCTTATTCTGTGCAAAATTTCAGCTTTCTAGGTCCAAAGGTTTGGTCTGGGCGTTGATGAGTCAGTCAGTCAGTCAGGACTTCTATTTTTATTTATATAGATAGATAAACCTTATTAATAACTTACTTCAATATCAGTAGAAAAGGGTGCCAACGCATTTAAAAGAAGGTTATTGTTGTGCGCCATATAAGCCACTGGAGCCAGTGCATGCATTGAAATAATCTTGTCATTATAAGCTGGTTGCATTGACCCCAACACGAAGAAGGACGTGGTTCCCTGTGAGTGCCCGACATAGTGCAGCTTCTCTTTTCCAGTCTCCGCCAATACATAATCAATCATAGCAGGCAAGTCTTTGTTTCCTATTTCATCATAAGAGAACTGCCAGAATGCCGTGTTGAGTAAAGCGTCAGGGTTCAAAGTAACGTGTTTTCTAGAGTAATAGTTGCCGCGAGCATTACCCATCCAGACGTCAAATCCTTCCTCAGCGAGAATGTAACCTTTAAAAATGAATGTTACAATAAGATTAAATGCTATTATAATATTAACAATGTCATGGCAAAATTGTTTCAAAATACTTTAAGAATTTGTAGTTTTGTACCTAAACCTGAGCCAGGACCCATTAAAACAAAATCAGCAGAAGAACAAAGTAAACCATGCATCACGAAGACGACAGGTTTCACCTGATTTGGCACATTGTTTGCGTCTCGTCCATGAGGGATACGATGCATTTGCAATATGTAGCCATCCTCGGTCGTCACATTGTGAACTTCAACTGGATAACTATATTTTGTGATCAAATCCGGCTGAAAATTTAAAAAAAAAATTAAATCGTGTTGTGAGACGGCGGTGGTCCAGTGGTGGCAGCCCCGACTTACGAACAGTAGGTAGTGGGTTCGAACCCAGGCAGGCTCATTACTTTGTGTAATTTATTTCATCACCGCTGCTCTCAAAACGGTGAAGGTAAACATCGTGAGGATACTCATGTATGTCTTAGAACCAAATACGTATGTCTTAGAACTAAAAAAATCTAAGACAAGGCATCTACTAATCCACACTGGGCCCGCGTGGTAGATTATAGCCCATTCCCTCTCAAAGAGAGGAGGCCTGTGTCCCAGCAGTGGGAACTTTTATGCTGTTGATAATGATTGATGATGAGACGGCGAAAACGAATGGAATAGGATTGTGAGTGAATAGAATAAAAGAGTCAGACCAATAAAGGGCGTAGTGCGTACCCTTTATTGGTCTGTCTCTTTATTTTATTTTTTGTGATGAGAACTTAGAAATATTACAGCGGTCGGAAGACGATGAACAAGAAGACGATAATTATACTTTCTGCGGTTTTTATCTGATCAGATCAGAACACGGAACAGTAGGAACTCTCCCGGGGTATTCCCCTGGAGAGTTCCTACTCTCTCTCACTATTATATTACTGTACATCAACCAGTAATAGTATCATTACATCAATTTCATAGTCGCAGTAGATTAAAAACGCATTTACGGAAGCTAGCTCCAAAACTACTAGTAGCCACACTTGAGCCTAACAAAAATTTACGCTTTAAAGCTTAATATTTCACAAACCCCTTAATCCAAAATGTGTTTAAGTAAACTTTATTAAATAACAGTAATATTTTTTAAAGACCAATCCAACAACATCCCACACAATGGGTATTACGAGAAAAATAAATCCTCCCCACTTTAATGTGTACTGAAGATACCCTATTAATTATTAAATTTTATTTTACTACTTTGTCGAAGTAAATTCAAAAATTTAAACTAATGTCATGGTACCACAAGGAAAAATACAAACATAGTTAGGGACGCGTAAAGACTAGGTACTATAAACTCAGACAAGCACTTGGATGGATTGACACACCTAAAGTAGACCAATTTCAAAATTTGAACACAGCTCTCACCACATTTAAGTTAGCATCTTCGAATATGTTATCTGAATCGCGTGTGTCAACGTTCTTCAGTAATTTCATAATTTCGTCAGCTTGGGGAGGTCTCCTGGCGGCCACCAGAGCGACGCTTGTGGCTATTACCAGCAACAACCCTCCACGTAACATTGTGCACATGCAGCCGGTAACTACACTCATTGTGAACAACATAAGGTTCCCGCTTATATAACTTCTGTATAATTAAGATAAAAAATCAATAAAATTTGATAACACAATAAATTAATCCCAAAATCCGCCAAAATACGTACTTAATCGAGTAGTTATCAATAGGTGCAAATGTTCAATAGGTAAGTATGTGCCTCATTCCAATCCACCCGAAGTCCCGAACTAATTCCAATTTTACGAGCTCTGCTGCACCTGGTCCTGGTGGCACTAAAAATATTCAGCTTATTATTTTTTTCGAAGCCGGCAGATTTTTAAGCTATTGCATAGCTTCTATCGCGGGCCTTGAGCGTGGAGAGCGAATCCAGAAATTCCGTAACGAAAATATTAAGGGATCAACCAGGTTGCTATGGTTACGGAAAATAACAAGGTTGTCAACTGAGGTTGTCAAATTAAATAATTTATAACCTCACGTGTAAAGGTGTAAAGTTTTTCTGTTTTGTCTCTCTGCTTTCTCCTTCTAAAATATTCTTACTCGTATAATTTGTGTACAAAGTGTTTTAAATATGAATAAACAAAGTGCATTTATTAATGAAGAAAGTCACGAAAAAATAGTGAAAGATAATGAGTGGGGTACTCTATTTACATTCATTTTATTATTATTACTGTTAAATATTTGCAGATATCCTATTATTTTTGGCTCGTAATGCAAAACAAACTTATAACTTTACTTAAGTATAATTATAAAAATACAGATAGTCAACATTAATTAACTTTTTAAATAATTAAGTATCAGAATTAAGAGAAAGTAAGCACAGCATAAACGTCCACGTCTTCGCTTGCTGAATAAGAGGGCGTGGTTCCCGCCATTTTCAGTAGCTTCACAAAATCTGTAAACCAGCCGTTCACTCCTTTAGTCCGAAGTAGTGCCTGTTTCACTTTACTCCTTTAGTCTTAGGCAGTAACTGCTTCAGCACACCACTTCTACCCTGGATAGTGAACACTTACTTCTACCCGCTACACTGTTCTAATTTCTGTCCAACATTACACCATAACATCACGCCTGTAATCCGCGAATGGGTAAGGCAGAGGTTTACCTATTAGTACACACACGTAATAGGGGTAAGCCTATTGCCATCAACCAGATACGCATACCCCGATTCCGTGGCTGCTACTGAGAAATTCCCAATCGAAAAACCCAATAACACTGCCCGACCCGGGAATCGAACCCAACACCTCACGCACAGCAGTCGCGCCTGCAACCACTAGACCAACGAGGCAGAATAAAAATTAGAATTAGAAATATCTGTTAATAATTTGTTTACCTTGCCAACACGCGTTCTACTCTAGACCAATTTATCAATTTTTCAGCCATGGTTTGATATTCTCCGCAACGGCCACTCCTTTATATATTTCTTTTTGACCTTTCACATCTTTTATTTGATACCTGTCTTGTCCTAAGTATTTATTTATTTGAAACGGGCCTTTTAATGTTGGAAAGCTTCTTACTCTGCCCATCGTTAGTTGGACTTGTATTTTACCGAGTACTAGATCAACCTCATTAGACAATTTGTCTTTGGCGCGGCTTTTATCGAATCGTTTTTTTTTTTTTTTTTAATATTGCATTCTATTTAGTTTCTCAGAATCTTATCGTAATTTGGTCACGTACTCACGTCCATAGTATGTCCATCAACGGCTCCTAGCTCAGGTTCTTTCACTATCTGTACACAGTCTATAGCCCAAGAGCACTTCACAAGGGAGGGCAGTTGAATTATATCAAAATTATATTTCTTAACAAAATCAGACTTTACTATCGAACAACTAACACAAATTATTACTTATTAAAAAAAAAAAAAAAACTTATCTCTGGTATTAATTTGTTTATTGCACGAATTTTGTAACCTATTTAGCTTTATTATTAGACTAGTATTTGCGTGGCTCCGCGAGCTGCGCGCAGCTACCACCTACTACCTACCTACTACCTACCTACTACCTACCTACCTACTACCTACCTACTACCTACCTACTACCTACCTACTACCTACCTACTACCTACCTACTACCTACCTACTACCTACCTACTACCTACCTACTACCTACCTACTACCTACCTACTACCTACCTACTACCTACCTACTACCTACCTACTACCTACCTACTACCTACCTACTACCTACCTACTACCTACCTACTACCTACCTACTACCTACCTACTACCTACCTACTACCTACCTACTACCTACCTACTACCTACCTACTACCTACCTACTACCTACCTACTACCTACCTACTACCTACCTACTACCTACCTACTACCTACCTACTACCTACCTACTACCTACCTACTACCTACCTACTACCTACCTACTACCTACCTACTACCTACCTACTACCTACCTACTACCTACCTACTACCTACCTACTACCTACCTACTACCTACCTACTACCTACCTACTACCTACCTACTACCTACCTACTACCTACCTACTACCTACCTACTACCTACCTACTACCTACCTACTACCTACCTACTACCTACCTACTACCTACCTACTACCTACCTACTACCTACCTACTACCTACCTACTACCTACCTACTACCTACCTACTACCTACCTACTACCTACCTACTACCTACCTACTACCTACCTACTACCTACCTACTACCTACCTACTACCTACCTACTACCTACCTACTACCTACCTACTACCTACCTACTACCTACCTACTACCTACCTACTACCTACCTACTACCTACCTACTACCTACCTACTACCTACCTACTACCTACCTACTACCTACCTACTACCTACCTACTACCTACCTACTACCTACCTACTACCTACCTACTACCTACCTACTACCTACCTACTACCTACCTACTACCTACCTACTACCTACCTACTACCTACCTACTACCTACCTACTACCTACCTACTACCTACCTACTACCTACCTACTACCTACCTACTACCTACCTACTACCTACCTACTACCTACCTACTACCTACCTACTACCTACCTACTACCTACCTACTACCTACCTACTACCTACCTACTACCTACCTACTACCTACCTACTACCTACCTACTACCTACCTACTACCTACCTACTACCTACCTACTACCTACCTACTACCTACCTACTACCTACCTACTACCTACCTACTACCTACCTACTACCTACCTACTACCTACCTACTACCTACCTACTACCTACCTACTACCTACCTACTACCTACCTACTACCTACCTACTACCTACCTACTACCTACCTACTACCTACCTACTACCTACCTACTACCTACCTACTACCTACCTACTACCTACCTACTACCTACCTACTACCTACCTACTACCTACCTACTACCTACCTACTACCTACCTACTACCTACCTACTACCTACCTACTACCTACCTACTACCTACCTACTACCTACCTACTACCTACCTACTACCTACCTACTACCTACCTACTACCTACCTACTACCTACCTACTACCTACCTACTACCTACCTACTACCTACCTACTACCTACCTACTACCTACCTACTACCTACCTACTACCTACCTACTACCTACCTACTACCTACCTACTACCTACCTACTACCTACCTACTACCTACCTACTACCTACCTACTACCTACCTACTACCTACCTACTACCTACCTACTACCTACCTACTACCTACCTACTACCTACCTACTACCTACCTACTACCTACCTACTACCTACCTACTACCTACCTACTACCTACCTACTACCTACCTACTACCTACCTACTACCTACCTACTACCTACCTACTACCTACCTACTACCTACCTACTACCTACCTACTACCTACCTACTACCTACCTACTACCTACCTACTACCTACCTACTACCTACCTACTACCTACCTACTACCTACCTACTACCTACCTACTACCTACCTACTACCTACCTACTACCTACCTACTACCTACCTACTACCTACCTACTACCTACCTACTACCTACCTACTACCTACCTACTACCTACCTACTACCTACCTACTACCTACCTACTACCTACCTACTACCTACCTACTACCTACCTACTACCTACCTACTACCTACCTACTACCTACCTACTACCTACCTACTACCTACCTACTACCTACCTACTACCTACCTACTACCTACCACCTACCTACTACCTACCTACTACCTACCTACTACCTACCTACTACCTACCTACTACCTACCTACTACCTACCTACTACCTACCTACTACCTACCTACTACCTACCTACTACCTACCTACTACCAGGGTTGGAAAAAAAACAGTTTTTTTTACATTTTATAAAACAAACAGTTTAAAATGTTTTAAACAGGTGTTTTTTTTCCTAAGTTAGTTATCATCCATTTTTAATTGATTAACGCCCGAATACTCGAACGTCACTCAATTATAAGTAGCCCTCAAAACTCGTGCTATCTCTGTCACTCTGCGTTAAAGTAACAAAGACAGCACGAGTTTTGAGGGCTACTTATAATTGAGTGACGTTCGAGTATTCGGGCGTTAGCCTGATATATTTCACTTATATACTATTTGAAAAACTGCATGACAAAAATTTATCATAATTCAATACATTCTGTATGTTCCTACGTTCATTTTTAGTAGGGAAATCTCCTAAATTACTCTTAAAATAAGGGGAATACCCAAAACATATTTTAAATAATCACGTTCACGAATTACGGAAGTTCTGGGAATTCCCCGGGGGACTTTACCGATGGAGAATGGAGCGGACTTTCTTTCTGATTTTTCATTTCACAATAACACAAAAACCTTTGGATTTATTCAAATCGATGTACGAAACAAACTTGGTAACGAGAAAGCTGCAAAACTTGTCACAGTTTTTAAATACCTAAATAAAAAATAATAAATGTTGTCTAATCTGCTAACGAACAAATATGATTGTATGTGGTCGTTTTATAATAAAAATTGTTAACTATTTCTTGATTAAGGATTTTAAATATTAAAAACTGTTTAAATGTCAATTTAAAAAAAGCCACTTTAATTATTTTATTAAAATTGTTTAAAGTTGATTAAATAAAGGAAATAAGGAAAAAAATAACTACTTAGTATTCATTTATTTTTGCAACTAAACAATTTTTTCAAACACCTAATAAAAAACTATGTTTTATTTGAAACTGTTTTAAACACTGTTTAAAACACATGTTTTAAACAACTTGTTTTAAACATGCCAACCCTGCCTACTACCTACCTACTACCTACCTACTACCTACCTACTACCTACCTACTACCTACCTACTACCTACCTACTACCTACCTACTACCTACCTACTACCTACCTACTACCTACCTACTACCTACCTACTACCTACCTACTACCTACCTACTACCTACCTACTACCTACCTACTACCTACCTACTACCTACCTACTACCTACCTACTACCTACCTACTACCTACCTACTACCTACCTACTACCTACCTACTACCTACCTACTACCTACCTACTACCTACCTACTACCTACCTACTACCTACCTACTACCTACCTACTACCTACCTACTACCTACCTACTACCTACCTACTACCTACCTACTACCTACCTACTACCTACCTACTACCTACCTACTACCTACCTACTACCTACCTACTACCTACCTACTACCTACCTACTACCTACCTACTACCTACCTACTACCTACCTACTACCTACCTACTACCTACCTACTACCTACCTACTACCTACCTACTACCTACCTACTACCTACCTACTACCTACCTACTACCTACCTACTACCTACCTACTACCTACCTACTACCTACCTACTACCTACCTACTACCTACCTACTACCTACCTACTACCTACCTACTACCTACCTACTACCTACCTACTACCTACCTACTACCTACCTACTACCTACCTACTACCTACCTACTACCTACCTACTACCTACCTACTACCTACCTACTACCTACCTACTACCTACCTACTACCTACCTACTACCTACCTACTACCTACCTACTACCTACCTACTACCTACCTACTACCTACCTACTACCTACCTACTACCTACCTACTACCTACCTACTACCTACCTACTACCTACCTACTACCTACCTACTACCTACCTACTACCTACCTACTACCTACCTACTACCTACCTACTACCTACCTACTACCTACCTACTACCTACCTACTACCTACCTACTACCTACCTACTACCTACCTACTACCTACCTACTACCTACCTACTACCTACCTACTACCTACCTACTACCTACCTACTACCTACCTACTACCTACCTACTACCTACCTACTACCTACCTACTACCTACCTACTACCTACCTACTACCTACCTACTACCTACCTACTACCTACCTACTACCTACCTACTACCTACCTACTACCTACCTACTACCTACCTACTACCTACCTACTACCTACCTACTACCTACCTACTACCTACCTACTACCTACCTACTACCTACCTACTACCTACCTACTACCTACCTACTACCTACCTACTACCTACCTACTACCTACCTACTACCTACCTACTACCTACCTACTACCTACCTACTACCTACCTACTACCTCATCACCTACCACCTACAAGCAAACTTTAGGGTTATGTTTTTTTAGTTGTAGTAAGTAGGTGTAGGTTGGTGCAGGTAGGTGTAGGTAGGTGTAGGTAGGTGTAGGTAGGTGTAGGTAGGTGTAGGTAGGTGTAGGTAGGTGTAGGTAGGTGTAGGTAGGTGTAGGTAGGTGTAGGTAGGTGTAGGTAGGTGTAGGTAGGTGTAGGTAGGTGTAGGTAGGTGTAGGTAGGTGTAGGTAGGTGTAGGTAGGTGTAGGTAGGTGTAGGTAGGTGTAGGTAGGTGTAGGTAGGTGTAGGTAGGTGTAGGTAGGTGTAGGTAGGTGTAGGTAGGTGTAGGTAGGTGTAGGTAGGTGTAGGTAGGTGTAGGTAGGTGTAGGTAGGTGTAGGTAGGTGTAGGTAGGTGTAGGTAGGTGTAGGTAGGTGTAGGTAGGTGTAGGTAGGTGTAGGTAGGTGTAGGTAGGTGTAGGTAGGTGTAGGTAGGTGTAGGTAGGTGTAGGTAGGTGTAGGTAGGTGTAGGTAGGTGTAGGTAGGTGTAGGTAGGTGTAGGTAGGTGTAGGTAGGTGTAGGTAGGTGTAGGTAGGTGTAGGTAGGTGTAGGTAGGTGTAGGTAGGTGTAGGTAGGTGTAGGTAGGTGTAGGTAGGTGTAGGTAGGTGTAGGTAGGTGTAGGTAGGTGTAGGTAGGTGTAGGTAGGTGTAGGTAGGTGTAGGTAGGTGTAGGTAGGTGTAGGTAGGTGTAGGTAGGTGTAGGTAGGTGTAGGTAGGTGTAGGTAGGTGTAGGTAGGTGTAGGTAGGTGTAGGTAGGTGTAGGTAGGTGTAGGTAGGTGTAGGTAGGTGTAGGTAGGTGTAGGTAGGTGTAGGTAGGTGTAGGTAGGTGTAGGTAGGTGTAGGTAGGTGTAGGTAGGTGTAGGTAGGTGTAGGTAGGTGTAGGTAGGTGTAGGTAGGTGTAGGTAGGTGTAGGTAGGTGTAGGTAGGTGTAGGTAGGTGTAGGTAGGTGTAGGTAGGTGTAGGTAGGTGTAGGTAGGTGTAGGTAGGTGTAGGTAGGTGTAGGTAGGTGTAGGTAGGTGTAGGTAGGTGTAGGTAGGTGTAGGTAGGTGTAGGTAGGTGTAGGTAGGTGTAGGTAGGTGTAGGTAGGTGTAGGTAGGTGTAGGTAGGTGTAGGTAGGTGTAGGTAGGTGTAGGTAGGTGTAGGTAGGTGTAGGTAGGTGTAGGTAGGTGTAGGTAGGTGTAGGTAGGTGTAGGTAGGTGTAGGTAGGTGTAGGTAGGTGTAGGTAGGTGTAGGTAGGTGTAGGTAGGTGTAGGTAGGTGTAGGTAGGTGTAGGTAGGTGTAGGTAGGTGTAGGTAGGTGTAGGTAGGTGTAGGTAGGTGTAGGTAGGTGTAGGTAGGTGTAGGTAGGTGTAGGTAGGTGTAGGTAGGTGTAGGTAGGTGTAGGTAGGTGTAGGTATTTTTCAAAGCTCCCCCTCTCCGCCTCTTCACGACCCGCGAGCTGCGCGCAGCTCGTGCAGCCACGCATTTATACTAGTATATATATATAGGTACTTATTACAACTAAAAATGAAAAAATAAAAAAACTTTTTTGCAAAAAAAACAACCGACTTCAAAAACACCAAAAAGAGAAAAATAAACTTAAGAAGAAAAATCAGCTTCTGAAGTCGGTGGCAAAAACATGAAGTCAAACAAGCAAAAGTCACCGACTTCAGAAGCAGATTTTTCTTCTTAAGTTTATTTTTCTCTTTTTGGTGTTTTTGAAGTCGGTTGTTTTTTTCAGTCCTTATAGTACCCGTAGGTACCTAACCCTTCCAAATCGGTCTTTCTGGCACCCTTGTACCCCACCTTTTTTCTTTTATTCTTTTGGAGCGTGGGAAACTGGGAAATCATCAAATGACTCCTCCCGTTCTGGACAGAGCGGTAGGGATAGGGAGTGTCAGACTTCTACTGACAAAAATCCACCCATGTTCCTTCTTAGCCCTTTGTGTCGACGCCGCAGTATCTCTTTTGAACAACCCGCAGCCCCGGGACGGGACGGGACTTGGTATGCACCTGAAGGGTTACGTTGACTCCTTTGTGATACTTCAGCGCTTGTTCTCAAGTACTTTATAAGTAGGTAAGTACCTCATAATTGAGCTTAACTACGTGCAAGCCTATTTATTCAAATAAATAAGACACTATTTTTAAATCTGTGACCTAGAGTGGGTGGTCATGAAAACGGTAGTTTACAGCACGGCGCGCGGCGCTTGTCGGGCGACTTACGTAAAGCTTGCCATACACGAAACGATTAGTCTGGCAGATAGCAAGTCCTTTTTGATGTGAAGGTCGAACAAAAATTTTATTTTAGTGCTTACTTTTCATTTTCTTAGATGAAAGATTGCTGTAGTTTTCTCCCGTAAAAAATAAATCGTTGTCTGGATTTTTCTGAGAGACATCTTATGTGCCTTGAAATATCCACCACCTATAAATGTCCGTATCTACCTATTTGAGACAACTTTATTTCGAATTATCATAAAATAATCATCGGTGTGACTGTGTGAGCATCAGAGTCAGACCTGACGCTTTTCAGTTCTGACGCTCTTTGCAGTTATTGTTATATTGGATGCTTCAGGTATTGTCCGATGTTCTGCCCAACCAAGTCGTCACACTTGGGACAGAGTGGTTTCTTCAAAATGTTAATGGGGATAAATGATGATGATGATGATGATGAGTTGAAAAGAGACATATCTGTCCTTACTAGGAATTTATGAGCTTCTTCAAAATTAGTAATAGATACACTTTTATTATTGGACTAGCTTTTGCCCGCGACTTCGTCCGCGTTATACTAAAAATGTTATCTTTGGTAAGTAGATCTATCATTGATTTTAAATGAAAAACTCTTGCGATAATATCATGGCGGTCATGCGGTGCTTGACCCTCAAGAAGCTCCCGAGTGATTTCATCCCACTTGGGCTTGGTAGTTACAGTAATAAATAAGTCGGGACGTCCATATTTTCTTAATTAAGTAACAAAAAGCGTCTTGAGTACGTAAATTTTACTCAAAGGAAACATTCCATTATTTTTGAATAGGAAGCAAACTGCATTCAAAAATTTTCGAAAATTCTCTTCTCCCACACCCGGGAATCGAACCGGCTAAAATCTGATAAAAAAAATATACCCTGTACTTTTATTGCATCGATCATTATGGTCAATTATAAGGATGAAATCTCTCTAACAAACATGATAAATTAAATGAAAAGAAAACCAGGAAATCTTAAATTATTTTAATTATTTACAAAAAATGGTAAACTAACTAATTAGTTGCTCGAAATGGGCTCCATTCTCTTGGAAACACAAATTTATTCTTTTAACGAATTCATTTCTAGTGTTGTGGTGAATATTATAAATCGTATTCTGAACTTTTCAACTCTCAACTCGTTGTCATTCGCATAAGATTTCATGTGATTTTTTTCAACACATTTGCTCGAAAAATGCATTTACGGAGCCTGTTTACATTGTTCGAAAGTTAAAAATTACGCACTAAACAACGGAACGTGCGGTAAAATATGTACTCTCACCTAAGTACCGTGCGGTAAAATAGGTACTCTCACATAAGTACCTATTTTACCGCACGGTCCATACCCCGTTGTATAGCACCGTTCGTATTCTTTACGGTTTTTTTTTTTAATTTCCATAAAAAGTAATACAAGAATTCCACCAAGGAGTTTCAAATTACTAGAATAAATAAGCTGACTGAACGAACCTCCTTGGAAGCGCTTTTGTTCAATAGGTACATTTGTCTCACTTTAATACTAAAGAGTAAATGAGATGAAAGTTGTAGTTTTAATTTTTACCAAGTGCATGTGGCGCCATTTGCAAATGCGCGGCATTTTAATATTAAAACGTCAAAGATTGTTGCGACGACTTTCCGACTGATATTTAAAAACAAAATAATATGAGTTCAAGCGAATCCGATATTAATATGGAATCTACTCTACCTGATATTTTAAATGAGGCGCACAGACAAGATATCAAAGTGTATAAATATAAATAATGGTGTGGAACCGCGTCCTTCTACCTCACGTGAAAACTTTCAGCCACCGCCGCCTCCGCTGCAAGCTCCGCCGCCACCGACGTCACCGCCGTCGTCGCCGACGTTTACGCCAACGGTCTACCTAAGTATAATTATTAAACACTGGTATCGGTTTGTTCGAATTAAGTCTGCACTCCGTGAGGATTAAAATATCAACATCAATTTCGATTTCAGACAATGTTATCACAAAGTCGTCAAAATTGCTAATAAATGCTTCTTATGTTTTGAGTCAATACAGTCAAGTTATTGTTAAATTGTTGCACGTAAGTAGATAATGATGAATATTTGTTATGCGTTGTATGTGTACCTACTGCTTTTTTTTCTGTATGTCTCTTTGTGTGCTCGTTGCGTTTCTGCGACAAATAAATACTTTTTCTTTCTTTATTAACACAATACGTAGATCACAGAACAGTAAAAACAGTTCTGTTCTGTGACGTAGATGGACATTTTCTATAAACAATATTAACTGTTTTCGCAGACTTTTTGAATGGACAATCGTCAAAGCTGCTCGCAAGTTGTGTAAAACTTTGAGCCTATTACTACAACATTAGGGCATTATCATCCAGGCAGCTGTATACCTACTCGTAATAATATAACTGTTCACTTGGTCAGGGTTGATCCTGACCACAGACCTAACAGAAATAACAATCGTGTGAAATAGGTACCTACATGCTTAGTTTAGTTTAACGGGGCTTTTATCCGCACTTAGCCTCTTGATTGGGCCATTGTGCGTGATGTTTTAAGAATACCTACTCCAACCAACATAGGTCGTCCCAGAATTGCAGCAGCCTTCCCAGACTGCTGCAGGCTTCCGGGAGAGTTAATGGGGATCGTAGAGTTTGTGCCCGGTGATCTGCTACGCTCCTGCACTCTAGGAGTACGTGCCGTGGCGTTTCTTCCGCCTCCATGCATCCTCTGCACAGTGGGCTGTCTGTTACACCTATGTTATGTAGATGTTTGTTTAGGGAACAGTGACCCGTTAAAATTCCTATGATTTTACGGAGTTTGTCCCTTTTAAGTTTGATGAGATTGCGAGTAAACTTCACTGATGCCTCCGGAACTGCATCTTTTGTTTGCCTGCATCCTTCGCTGTTTCTCCATTCGGTGAGGTGTTTTTCTGTGGTTCTTGAACGCAGCCGTACCTACATGCTAATAATAGACTATCTTTAAGTAAACTTCAAAGAAGCAGTAACATGTAGATACCTAGGCTCCCTCTAACTTATATTTAACTAGCTTTTGCCAGCGGCTTCGCCCGCGTGAAAATGACAATTTTCCATACAAACTTCCATCCCATTTAACTTTCTTAGGGGTTGAATTTCGAAAAATCCTTCCTTATTCCTTGTCTACATTATGAAGGGAACCTCTGTGCAAAATTTCAGCTTTCTAGGTCCAAGGGTTTGGGCTGGGCGTTGATGAGTCAGTCAGTCAGTCAGTCAGGACTTCTCTTTTTATTTATATATAATATAGATATACTAGCTGATGCCCGCGGCTTCACCCGCGTGGATGTCGTTCAAATTATATACTAAAACCTTCCTCTTGAATCACTCTATCTATTAAAAAAACCGCATCAAAATCCGTTGCGTAGTTTTAAAGATTTAAGCATACAGACAAACAAACAGACAAAAATAGCGACTTTCTTTTATACTATGTAAGGATGCCCAAGAGCAGGAGGGGTTATTTGAAGATATGAAAAAAAATATTAAAAAACTTACCTACTTATAGACTATTTTGGACACCACAGTCAATGATGAATCAGAGCCCATTCAATGTAGAACTTCTGGAGTGGTGACCGCGATGTGCATCTGGATCGAGGGCCCACTTTTTAAACCCTTGCGTAATAAACTTATACTCTTGTAGGGACAAGAATTACCTAGTTAAAAATCTTATTCTAATTTGCGTTAATCTATGAGGATGAGCCTAATCAATAAAGCGTTGACATTGTGGTGGAAGGCATCACACTATGTGGACCGATGACCTGGTGAAGGTTGTGGGGATCCACGGGATGCAAGACTTACGGGACTGGTCAATGTGGCGACACTTAGGGGAGGCCTTTGCTATGCTTTGGACGTCTTTCGGCTGAAATGATTCATATTATTTATGCAATACTAAAAAAAGATTATTTAAGTATACATAGGATAGGATTATACACACACCGGCAAAATTAGAGGAACACAAAAAAAAGGTGCCTTTTTTAAAAAACTGGTGGTTATTTCGACAAGTGGTGTCGCTATTTTAATGAGTACTCTTTTTCAACATAACATCATGGGCCCTTTTGACATTTTTTTAACCTTCTTACAGAAATTGTACCCTTTTAAGTGTTTGTTGACAATTGACGCTTCTGAGTGTTTTTGATATGGAATTTGTTTTATGCGGTCAATGGTGGCCCTAGTTCAGTTTGTTTGTTTTGCTTGGAGAGTTAACATTGCATTGCATACAGAATGAGTGATTTGCCAGCAACTGAAGTCGCCAGGGCTGTAACAATGATAGAGGAAGGTCACACTTACCGTTCAGCCAGTCGAACGTTGGGTGTGGCAGTATCCGTGATCCACCGGACTGTGCAATGATTCAGAAATACAGGATCTTACGTGCGCAGGCGAGGGCAAGGCAGAAATCGTGCAACCAGTGCCGTAGACGACCGTTTTATGAGGGTGCAAACTTTGAGAAATCGTCGTCAAACGGCTGTTCAGACCCGAAACGTCTTGGAACAAGTGCGTAACGTACGTGTTAGTGAACGAACAGTGAGAAGAAGACTGATTGAAGTTGGTTTACGTGCCAGCAAAAGCGCCAAAACTTGAAGTAAGCCATCGAGTAGCCAGATTAGCATTCGCCCGCGAGCATCAAAATTGGTTCGATGAGTGGAGTCGAGTTTTATTCTCTTATGAAAGCCGTAACCGCGTTAATTTCATTGATGGAAGGGAAAGGATGTGAAGATATCGAGGAGAACGTGACTTTCAAGCAAATTTGTCCGAAACAACGGCCTACGGTGAAGGGTCTGCAATGGTGTGGGCTGGTATAAGTTTGACGGCACGCACCGCTCTAGTCATCATCCATGGCGGATCTCTGACTGCACACAGGTACATAACTGAAATCCAAGAACCCATGTTATCCTTTTTAATCCATTCACAGGCTCAAATTTTGTGTTTATGTACGTTAACGCACGCCAATAGCCGTTTAACATCGATTTCTCAAAGTTTGCACCCTCATAAAACGGTCGTCTACGGCACTGGTTGCACGATTTCTGCCTTGCCCTCGCCTGCGCACGTAAGATCCTGTATTTCTGAATCGTTGCACAGTCCGGACTCCGGTGGATCATGGATACTGCCACACCCAACGTTCGACTGGCTGAACGGTAAGTGTGACCTTCCTCTATCATTGTTACAGCCCTGGCGACTTCAGTTGCTGGCAAATCACTCATTCTGTATGCAATACAATGTTAACTCTCCAAGCAAAACAAACAAACTGAGCTAGGGCCACCATTGACCGAATAAAACAAATTCCTTATCAAAAACTCTCAGAAGCGTCAATTGTCAACAAACACGTAGGAGGGTACAATTTCTGTAAGAAGGTTAAAAAATGTCAAAAGGGCCTATAATGTTATGTTGAAAAAAACTGGCCAAGTGCGAGTCGGACTCGCACATGAAGGGTTCCGTACCAAAACGGTATGCTATAATAATTTATACAATTTCTTTTATGGGCCAATGAAACTTGACCTCTAGATTGTATAGGCGCTCATACGATTCAGGGACCAAATTATATTGGTTAACTGCTGTTTCCATTTGTTGTTTCCATCCAAGTTCAAAATGATTTTCCTAGAAAGTCCTTATAAAGTTCTACTTTTCAGATTTTTTTCATATTTTCTAAACTTATGGTTCAAAAGTTAGAGGGGGGGGGACGCATTGTTTTTTACTTTTGGAGCGATTATTTCCGAAATTATTGACATTATCAAAAAATGATTTTAGTAAACCCCTATTCATTTTTAAATACCTTTCCAACAATATATCACACGTTAGGGTTGAAATTAAAAAAAAAATCACTTCCCACTTTACATATAGGGGGGCTATCCTAATAAAACATTTTTTTCCAATTTTTATTTTACCACTTTGTCGGCGTGATTGATACACATATTGGTACCAAATTTCAGCTTTCTAGTGCTAACGGTCACAGAGATTAAGCGAGGACGGACGGACGGACAGACAGACATGGCGAAACTATAAGGGTTCCTAGTTGACTACGGAACCCTAAAAAGGGTACTCATTAAAATAGCGACACCAGGTGTCAAAATAACCACCAGTTTTTTTAAAAAGGCACCTTTTTTTGTGTTCCTCTAATTTTGCCGGTGTGTGTAGCTTCTAACTTTAATCCAAATAAATCTTATCTCTTAATTTCCAGTGGATTGGCCTGCTTAACAGCTAAATCTATACTTCTATACTAATATACTTATACTAATATTATAAAGCTGAAGAGTTTGTTTGTTTGATTGTTTGTTTAAACGCGATAAACTCGGGAACTACTCATTGGATTTGAAAAATTCTTTTTGTGTTAGATAGTCCATTTATCGAGGAAGGTTATAGGCTATATAACATCACGCTACTGCCAATAGATGTGGCTCTGGTTGGCTGGACAAAACTTCAAAACGGCTCGCATTTACAATAGGGCAATAGGGCACTTTATGTGACGGCTAAACACCCTTATTTCAGAATAGGTGACGCTACAGAATCTTAGATAATCGATCGAAAGCGTGTCCAGCCAGCTTGAAAAACCACTTTTCGCTGGTCTCTCAATCTCGATAACGGAAGTGATTTTGACGACTTTTTGCATATCAACGGGCGTCACATAAGTATGTGACAGGCATCAAGCTAAAAGTTTTGTGATACGTACAGTGGTTTAGTAGAAAAATGCAAAAAACTGTGTCCAGCCATCTTGAATTTACGTAAAAAACTTTTGGCTGGCACTTCCGAATCCCACATAACGGGAGCGTTTTCGATTACGGTTCCTTTACTAATACTTGGTGACGCAATGTGTGACAGTAATAACGTTTGATTTATGGTGTCACATGTAAGGGTTTACGAGATATCAATGAAAACTTAATGTATACTTGTGTCCAGCCATCTTGAACTCAGGCTGGCTGGACACGTGTATCTCCGCTGCCTGATGATCTACGACCTTCAAAATGTCATCAAAATGTTGTGACGGGGACGATAATGATAACCTGAATTAGTGACGGAGAAACTTTGGGTAGTTTCAAAGATATTGATCATTTAAATTTTCCCATACAAACATCCATTAATATTGTGAGGTGACCATATTTTTTACATAATTATAGGATTTCTTTTTAATCGACTAATCGGCCGGTAGCAGCCAAGCCACGCCAGCTTTGTATTTGATTTCTCCGTGGGAATAAAAGGTTTTCCTGCAGAAAAAGGGGAAGTATGTGTTTCTAAATAATAACTAAAAATACTAACAAAAAAAACAAAGTGCATTGCACTCAGTGATGCCAATTTAGCATAAGTAAGCTTTATTATTGTAATTTGTGTTTATATTTGTTATTTTGTGTGTGCAATGAAGAATAAGAATAATAAGAATAGCATTTTTTCATGTTGTTTAGCAAACTTATTAGTTGTTTAGCTTAAAGCATATTTTTTAGCATATAAAATTATTTTAAAATAAAATACATTAATGCGTAAGCAATTATTTCCATTTAGAAAAAAAAATCCCTTTACTAAGTATATTGTTGGCGCTCCTGATGCTAATGCTGATGATAATGGAAAGAGTATTTGAGATCATAGTCGATTAAAACAGTATGTAAGTATATTTTGTTAAATAATAAAAAAAGTTAAAACTATTGTTACGTTTCATTTGACACTGAAAAATGTTAGCAGATTTTTTTAGCATTTCTATAAAGCAATTGGCATAATTTTAGCAGATTCTATATCGGTCTTGTTGGCAACACTGATGCACTGATACTGAGTTTGTTTTGTACACAGAGGCTGTGAGTGCTGTGACAGCGTAAACCGTTTTCGTTTAATCGTTTAGAGTAAAGTATACGTCATAATGGTATTTAGAGCCTTCCGTCGATTTGTAAGGAATACGTGCAATATTTGCTAAGTGCGTTTTCATTTAACGAGGTCCTTGGTAAGTAACGCGAATTACATTATTTTTTCATTTAAATACCTTAGAGCATTAGTCTGTTATCCTGACACAATATCTACATACGTACTTATCATAAAAAACACCAATACTTATCTAAAAAGAGTAGATAGGTATCTGCACGTAAATAATCAATAACATTAACCCCCCCCCCCCCCCTCTACACTTTTGTCTTCTATTGATTTAAATATCTACAGTTGTTCGTATTAGTATCACCAATACGCGGATTTTCGTCCATTAAAGAAAACACCTTAAAATATACTTTGTCCTACATAAAACCTACAATATTGGTAACCCTACTACAGTGTTTGTATGGGAAAATTTAAATGATCAATATCTTTGAAACTACCCAAAGTTTCTCCGTCACTAATTCAGGTTATCATTATCGTCCCCGTCACAACATTTTGATAACATTTTGAAGGTCGTAGATAATCAGGCAGCGGAGATACACGTGTCCAGCCAGCCTGAGTTCAAGATGGCTGGACACAAGTATACATTAAGTTTTCATTGATATCTCGTAAACCCTTACATGTGACGCCATAAATCAAACGTTATTACTGTCACACATTGCGTCACCAAGTATTAGTAAAGGAACCGTAATCGAAAACGCTCCCGTTATGTGGGATTCGGAAGTGCCAGCCAAAAGTTTTTTACGTAAATTCAAGATGGCTGGACACAGTTTTTTGCATTTTTCTACTAAACCACTGTACGTATCACAAAACTTTTAGCTTGATGCCTGTCACATACTTATGTGACGCCCGTTGATATGCAAAAAGTCGTCAAAATCACTTCCGTTACCGAGATTGAGAGACCAGCGAAAAGTGGTTTTTCAAGCTGGCTGGACACGCTTTCGATCGATTATCTATGATTCTGTAGCGTCACCTATTCTGAAATAAGAGTGTTTAGCCCTCACAAAAAGTGCCCTATTGCCCTATTGTAAATGCGAGCAGTTTTAAAGTTTTGTCCAGCGGACCAGAGCCACATGCCAATAGGAGTGGAGCATAAATGAAAAATGTTGCAAAAACGGGAAAAGACAATTTCTTTTTGAGAGTTTCCGTTGCGTGCGCTGCGAAAACGGTTTAAGTTACGCGAATATTAAATACTAGCTTTTACCAGCGGCTTCGCCCGCATATAAGTCGAGCTCCACGATAACTGACAAATGCTTGCACTGACTGGACGGGTCCACTCAAATCTGTTTGGTGCTTTCTTCAAAAGACCATCTCAGACACTAATTTGCATAGTCTTCATGTGTGTATTATACCAAGATTATGTCTGTACCTTGAACATATTGTAAACCCAAACGATTTTAAAAGAGTGTCCATGAAGTTTCTTGCCATTCTTCTCATGAGACCAACGCTTTGGAATGGGCAACTACAGTACAATCACGAGTTATTATGCCTTGTGACTGGGACTGTAGCTTAGTTTATTTAGCTTTAGTAGTTTACTGCCGCACTCGGAGAGCTTCAGTGGTTGCTTGGGACGTCGCTTGGTAAAGGTTTTTGGCAGTTTTGTCATACAAAAGTATGTCAGGCCTTTGCTGGGTGGCGGCTTGAGTAATCGTTGGATATCTCTGAGTGCTGCAGTTAGTTTAATTCGACTATTCAAAAGTGCCTGTAACGGCCTACTTGAAATAAATGCTTTGACTTTGACTTTGAAAAAGAACGACTTTCTATACAAACTTTCATCCCCTATTTAACTCCCTTAGGGGTTGAATTTCGAAAAATCCTTCCTTATTCCTTGTCTACATTATAAAGGGAACCTTTGTGCAAAATTTCAGCTTTCTAGGTCCAAGGGTTTGGGCTGGGCGTTGATGAGTCAGTCAGTCAGTCAGGACTTCTCTTTTTATTTGTATAAATAGATAAAGTAATTGTTCCTCTTTAAAAGTTCTAAAAAAAAGTTCGCGACAGCATATTATGTCTATCTTTTAAGATTGACTCACTGTAACCCTTTTTTACTATTAAAATGTTAGGTTAAAAATAATGTTTTTTTGCGAAGCTTATTTAACCCATGGTATTAATCTATATCTAAATAAATGTGTTCGTTAGAACGAAAATTTAATATAAAATATTTGTGCCTTTTACTCTATACAGTTTAAACAAATATCTTAGAAGATATCGCAATGTAAAAATACCCGCGCGGAAAAATAATTTCGCGCGTTGCGTCGCAATGTTTTTTTTTTCTGTTTTTATTTACAATCAGCCTTATGACTATGAGCAAATCTGTTCTGTGATGCTGTCATGCGGAGTGGCTTCCCATTGGAAGCATCAACTCATCTGCTTCCCAGAGCTACTGCCGGTCTTCTAGCTCTAGTATGTGATGACGTTTCAGTCGTCTCACATAGTGGTCCATGGTGAGTTGGCGAGCAACTTCATTAGGATGATGGATTAACCGTTCTTTGTATTTAGCTGCCAAACTCCGAATTTCCTCTTTAGTCGTCTTCATTTCAAGATGCTCGTGCACTTCATTGTTGGTTATGTACCATGGTACTTTTGCGATTGTTCTTAAGATCTTGTTCTGTTGGCGCTGGAGTATATTTATGTTGGAATCGCTTGCACTGCCCCACAGTTGTAGCCCGTATGTCCAAATGGGTTTTAGGATGACTTTGTATATGAGCAGTTTGTTGTCCAAAGAGAGTCTCGAGTTCCTTCCTAGCATCCAGTATAGGCTGTTGTACTTTAGCTGGAGCTCCTGCTTTTCACATATGAAGTGGTGCCTCCAGTTTAGTTTGCGATCAATGTGTAAGCCAAGATATCTCACATGGTCACTGTGGGGTAGAGTACATTCGTCCAACTTTACAGGTGGGCAGTCTCCTTTTTTGAGAGTGAATGTCACCTGCACTGACTTTGTAGCACTTGCTTTTATTTTCCATTTTTGGAGCCAGTCGCAATGTAGGTACAGGGGATTCTGGCTGGCCTCCGGGAAATTCAAATTCAAAATATTATTTACTGGTCTGCACCATAATGTTTACAAGTACAGGGTGTTATCGTGTATTTAACAGTAAGAGATATCTATAGTAATTCTCATTTTAGTTTAGTATACAAAAAGGAAAAATAATAATATTATTAATTTTTTGTTTGTTACGATTAAACTTAATTTATTTTGGATAGTTGATTTATAGAGGAAAGTTATAAGCTATATATTGTGACGCAGACGAAGTTGCGTGGGTCAGCTAGTCATTATCATAATTTGGATTATGCAAATTGAACAAAAGACTTCATTTTCATTATAGAAACTAGTACTACAAGTAAATGTAACAAAAATCTTCAATTAGTTATGCATTATTTATTACTGGTGTTAAAGTTACAAAAACTGATAGTTCTCCATTTATTTAGAAAGTACATTGCAGATATTTTTATATTTCACAAAAATAACATGACTGTAAAGATAAATAAGCATTTAATATGTTTAAGGCATTCCATTAGCAGTGTTATTCCATGAGTTAACTTATTTAAGCAGTGCTAGAAATCATCATCATCCGAGTCGAGAGCGGCCCTCCTTCTGTCAAACTTCACAGTGCTGGTGGACTTGGGCATCTGTTGATTCAAAGACTCAAGGAGTTGAATCAGTTCTGGTTCTGTTATTTTATTGCGAACCTGGCCCATCTGGACCATTCTACAGATCATGTTTTCAACCATGGCACCCTTTTCTGGTCTACTAAGTTTAATTGTGTTCACTGCAAGGAAAAGCATAAGATTATTTTGTTGACCTGTCACGATAATATTTTTAACTTCTGAATATCGGTGACATCATCATAGTTATTAACTATTTAATAATATTATGTTATTACGTCTAGCTCTGGCGTCTTGACTAAGTGCTTGTGCAAGGATTGTGTGTTTAGCTTCCTCCATTTGCTGCATTCTTTCTTCCTGTTGTTTGGCATGACTAGGGTCTCCAGTTCCCTGAAATACATGAGACGAATTTGAAATAACATATGATTGCCTTTTATTGGTGAAAATACGAAAGCTAGGTGGAAATAATTTATTCCAAACATCAGAGGAGGTAAAGAAGTATCGAACTAAACATAACCTCTGCACGCTATGATTCACACTCACCCCATGTTGAGATTGTAGCTGAGCAAGTCGTTGCTGTCTAATTTTGTCTAATTCTGGGTCATCCATATTAATGTTTAAATATTAAATTCACTAAAATAGATAGTTTTTTGTAAATGTAATCGATATTTTTATTGCTTTCGTTTTTTTGACATATAATGTTTTTTTTTTTTCGCCCATCGGGCAGGCTATAGTCTTTCAACCATACTGCCTAGTCTTTCGTATATATTTTTTCTTAAGTAATTGGTATAGAAATCATGTCTTTCGTTTTGTTTTAAATCATGTTGTAGTCATTTCAAGTTTGTCTTTTTCCATGTTTTTTAATTTATTGTATGTCAATGCCAGAGTACAATACGCGTCATGTCCTTTTTATGTCATCACCTGAAAAACCTTTTTTTTGTTAATATAAACATTCCTATTGTACGCTACAATTTTATTTATTAAACAAACTTTATAATAAAACAGTAAGTCACAATGATCAGGTAAATCTTAGTTCTAGGTTACGAGCCCGACCGCCAGCTAGTGTTGCCAACTCTATAGTGTTGCCACATAATAAAGCTCCACTCACATCATTGAGGTATAATGTACTACGCACTAGAGGAGACACCTCAACTCGATTTTTTGTAACACACGTTTCGGTGCGTGCACTGAACCTCATTTAGTCTATGCCGAGCGGTTGCTGCGACGTGACACATTTGAGTGAAGTTTTTTGTTCTAAAATATGCCTTCGTGTGCATTGAGATACTGTACAAATAATTCAATAAATATAAGTAAAAGTCAAGGAGTGACTTTTCACCAGTAAATATAACTATTATCTTTAAAACACACCTAATATAATTATATTTTTTCCATTGCAATGTGTCATCGCGGCGGCCATTTTTACGTGAATGTCAAAGAATAAAATGCTCAGACCAGACACTGTCGACGTATTCATTGCTTGGCCACGAATCCTCTACATGGGAGTCAAAATTGATAGTAGGTTGTATAATATTTGCTTATGTATCAAGAAAATTAATAAAAAAGTTAAAATGTGAAGATTGCATTGATAGTTTGACTATACTATAAACTTCCACTTCACACATCTATCATAGGTACGTAATTTAATACGGCAAATTGGTCTTGCCCTGAAATGTGATTTTAGTTACATGTCCGTAAACACCGTAAAGCATTTAATTAGGAAAGAAGTATTTGCAAAATTGAATCAACATTCACTGAATCAGCCATCAACATTCAATCACAGATAAAATAAAAATTATTGTTACAGTTTAAGTAAATTTTTATTTATTTTCTAAGTACATACGTACAATATCAAGTAGGCAGAATAATAACATTATGTCGCATCTGCACGTATTGATAGTAATCTATGAGAACATGACACCCCCCGCCTGCCCCGCTGTCATCAAGTGCGCGCACATTTTTTGTTTGAAATAGCTTCTCTAGTACGTAGTACCTCAATGACTCACATCCCTTCTCTTTTCTTACACATAATTAATCATTACAATATTCATGCAAATAATTTGGTTTCTTAACAATTCGACCACTTCTAGTTTTCCTATTTTATTTTATATAGTATGAACCATTAATATAACTTTGTTATATATACATAGGAACAAAACCCAGAACCATTTAAGGTGGATGTTCCAGGGTAGCCCGCGAAATTCGATAACGTACTTAAGAAAATTTGAATTTCGCGGGCTACCCTGGAACATCAACCTTAAATCTCATTTACAGTCTCTAATATGTATCTATACAAATATACATAAGTTGAAGCGTTCATAAGCAACTCCTTTATGCACAGCGGGACTCTATCAGGTGTTTTATAAATTTTTAATAGCTCATCCGACAACACAAGGCGCTGAATGTTGAAAGATGAACACTCAAAGAAGATATGATGTAGCGATTGAACTTTGCCTGATTGACAGTAGGTCACAATACGATGAGCTGAACATTTTGAGACGATGAAGATGATAATTTAATCTACAATGACCAAAACGCATACGACAAATTGTGGAATAGAATTTTTTACTTATAAATATGTATAAATTATTTTTACAAAACCAATGCACAGAGTTAATTCCAACATCAAGACTATCAAACCAAGAACCTTTATTTTCGATATGTGTGCAGTGGTATGAATATTTCCCCCATGCCTCACACATGCGCCGTCTTATAAGACTAACTACATCTGTGTATGGCATGGGTACACTCATATCAGTGCTAGGTATTAATTCTTCCAACTCAACAATTTTTTTTTTGGCAAAAAAATCAGCTTTTTCATTTCCTCTAACACCATTATGTGATGGTACCCACACAAAACGAACTTCAATATTTGACTGGACTAATTCGACCCACAGTTGTTTAATCAAATGGATAATGTAATTAGTATTGGCATGTAGTTTATTATTTTTCAAATTTTTGAGAACACTCATACTGTCACTTACTACAACCCATTTATTATGTCCAGAATTGCTATTTTTGATATGTTTCAACTGCATGGTTCCGTGGTTGAAACCACAGAACAGAAAAAATACGTAGAAGTGCTATGTGACGAAATCGTATGACGACACGCGGTTGGCGCAGTGGCTCAAGCAATGGACTGCTGCGCTGCGTGTCGCGGGTTCGATCCCCGCACGGAACAAATATTTGTATGCCCTGCAGATAATTGTTCCGGGTCTGGGTATTTGTGTATGTGAGTTTAAATGTTTGTGAACGCACCCACGATACAGGAGAAATTCCTAGTGTGAGGCAACGTTTAAAAAAAAAAACAAAAAAAAATCTGTTTCGGAACCAGTGTCGCCAAACTAACACAAAGAACAGAATAGTAGATTGTATCCTAAGGGAGCAAAATAATATTTTTACGGCGAGGGCGCTTTTTTGAATCCAGAGCGAAGTGAGGGATTCTAGAGTAGAATCCCGAACGTAGTGAGGGATTCTTTAGTAGAATCCTGAACGTAGCGAGGGATTCAAAGTACGTCTCCCGAGCATTCGCCCGAGCCCAAAATATATTTTGCACCCGAGTGATACACTCGACTTTTCATCACCCTCTATGAGAAAATAAAAGGCGCCTCATATTTTATTGTAATAATATTATTTAATAAAAATAGAGTGACGACACGTTTAAATCCATCAGACATATTAATTACGAATATATATGTGTCCAGTTTTACGTCCCTATTAAGACAACACGTTACTAAACAACCTTCTACTCCATATTAAGAAATTGTCGTATGCCTTTAAATATTTCTCCCGGGATTTCGTAGGGATTAAGTTTTGTGTGACGTTATTAGCTTATATTTGTATTGTTTCAGGAGTTAATGCACTATCACTTTCAGAACTCGACGTAGAGCTCATTTTTTTTGCACAAAATACAATAAAGTCCGTACCGATTATCAGAACAGGGAAGTAAATCGCGCGCTTTTGTTTTTTTTTTTTAATTTAGTTACCGCGTCTCCTCGCACCGTACCACGTCACCGTACAGCCAACACAATACAATTTGGGCCAGATACTACACTGAATACAAAATGTTCAATGCCTACCGCTATAATAGCCTACACTTTCAAGTCGATAGACGCTGCGGACGAAAATGCACCTAACCTTACAAACTTAAAGTGAATTTTGCTTTGTAGATGCGCGCCGCCGCGTGGATATTGTGAATTGCCAGGGCTGCCTCTGTCGACAAAGATGTCAGTAGGAATTTGTAGTATACTTTATGAAATAAAACAAGTTTTTTAATGTATCAGAATTTATAATTGGTTTCAAAAATAGGTGTAAAACGAAATCGATAATAAAAACGAATTGCAATTCTGTTAAGCGGCTAACAGACGTAATTAAAACGCAAGTTTTATAATGCGTAAAAGTATATGATTCACTGCAGTAAACAAAATCAGAAAAATATATGATATTCTTCAGGATATATGCTAGTAACATTGTGATGTGAAAACATAATACAACTAACTTTGCTCGATAGAAAAAAAACACGAAGATACCTCTAAAAAAATCTTTTAACGTGTAAAAACCATACTAAAAAACATGTCATCGTTCTGTTTTTTTTTGTCAATTAATTCTACAAGCAGCATACTAAAATCATAATGTTTTACTTTTTTAGTCTAATCAATAGTTTTTTTTGTAATCGCAAAATACCACTAATTTCGCACTATTCGGCCGCAGCGAAAGACGTAACAACCGCTTTGTAGTGCAAGCTGATAAGAACTTTATTCTAACAGCATACTGTTCCTATGACCATCATTAGATGAGCTCCATGTCATCATAATAATGCATTGTCACGCGATATTCATATACCTACTCTTACGATTGCATCCGCTCAATCGGAAGCCGGGCAGTTAAAAATTAGCAAGATTTTACTACAGACAGACAACGGAACAAGTGAAATTAAATATAATCTTGTAAAAAGAAAGAAAATATTGTCTTTTTTAAAACATTGTCCTACGCTAGGAATTTCTCCTGTTTCGTGGGTATATTTAAAAACATCGAATTCGAAACGAAACATCGTCGATGAAAAAATGTAAGTACCTACCTACAACTATTTTATAAACGACCGAATTTTTAGTGGCTTGTAAAAGTGTTTGTAATTTAAACCTACTTATAAAATAAACAACATTTATCATTTAATTAAATAATTGTAGGTACCTAAGTACATTTTTTCATCACTATCACTACATAGTATAAAACAAAGTCGCTTTCTCTGTCCCTATGTCCCTTTGTATGCTTAAATCTTTAAAACTACGCAACGGATTATGATGCGGGTTTTTTTAATAGATAGAGTGATTCAAGAGGAAGGTTTTAATACCATTTTTGCACCCGTGCGAAGCCGGGCGGGTCACTAGTAACAAAATAAAACTTACATTTCTGTATCACGAGGAAAACCGAAAAAAGATAAATTTTTATCTCTTCTCTTGCTGGATCTACATCCATCCACTGCACACAATGCACCAGAAGTAGCCATTTCTTAAGATTTGAAAACTCAAGTCGACCGAAATATTATAATTTATGCGTATACGCGCCGCGCGGCTGTTGACAACCCACTGCCAATTGGGCTACGATAGACCGGCGCCCGGTAGGTAGTTAGCGCGCGTAAGTACATGGAGTGTAGTATCTGTAATCTGTGATTTGGGTTCGATTTTAATAAACGATTCATGTTCTACATTCAAATCTCATTACTGCCCGCTAAAAAGTCTAATGGAGAAAAGAGCTACTTTGCTCGCACTTAAAGAGGAACAAAACGACACTTTTTGAATTGAAGGGATGAAAAGTATTTTTTCATTACTCATACTCTGAAAGTAGGTCTGAACATGCCTGCGGAGCGGGTTGAAAGTACTACTTTTCAGCCCTAGGGTAAATCGCTTTCTACTGACAGCTGTCAAATTATTTGTTGTAATTGGAAGCAAACCTATTGCCATCAACCGATGTAATTAGGAGCAAGCCTATTGCCATCAACCGATGTAATTAGGAGCAAGCCTATTGCCATCCACCGATTTAGGTAATTGAGAGCAAGCCTATTGCCCTCAACCAATGTAATTAGGAGCTAGCCTATTGCCATCAACTGATGTAATTAGGGAGCAAGCCTATTGCCATCAACTAAACTAATTAGGAGCAAGCCTATTGCCATCAACCGATGTAATTAGGTGCAAGCCTATTGCCATCAACCAAGCTAATTAGGAGCAAGCCTATTGCCATCAACTAATCTAATTAGGAGCAAGCCTATTGCCATCAACTAATCTAATTAGGAGCAAGCCTATTGCCATCAACTAATGTAATTAAGAGCAAGCCTATTGTTATCAATCGATGTAATTAGCGGCAAAGTCTATTCACCGATTTAGGTAGTTGGGGGCAAGCCTATTCCCATCAACTTTCCTTGTATTTGTAATGAAAAGCACAGTGTTTACCTCGGGTTAAAGACTTATTTAGTCCCTCGAACTATTAGCGCCCTCGCTGCGCTCAGGCGCCAAACCCCGACTCGGGACTAAATAAGTTCCTTTCACCCCTAAGGTAACAATGTACTATTTCATTACTCATACTCTGAAAGTAGATCAGAACATGCCTGCGGAGCGGGTTGAAAGTACTACTTTTCAGCCCTAGGGAGAATCGCTTTCTACTGACAGCTTTCAAATTATTTGTTGTAATTGGGAGCAAACCTTTTGCCATCAACCAATGTACTTAGGAGCAAGCCTATTGCCACCAACCGATGTGATTAGGAGCAAGCCTATTACCATCAACAAATGTCATTAGGAGCAAGCCTATTGCCGTCAACTGATGTAATTGGGACCAAGCCTATTGCCATCAACTAATTTAGTTTGGGGCAAGCCTATTGCCATCAACCGATGTAATTAGGAGCAAGCCTATTGCCATCGACCGATGTAAATAGGAGCTAGCCTATTGCCATCAACTGATGTAATTGGGGGCAAGCCTATTGCCATCAACCAATCTAATTAGGAGCAAGCCTATTGCCATCAACCGATGTAATTAAGTGTAAGCCTATTGCCATCAACCGATATAATTAGGAGCAAGCCTATTGTCATCCACCGATTTGGGTAATTAGGAGCAAGCCTATTGCCATCAACCAATGTAATTAGGAGCAAGCCTATTGCCATCAACTAATCTAATTAGGAGCAAGCCATTGCCATCAACCAATGTAATTAGGAGCAAGCCCTATTGCCATCAACTGATGTAATTGGGGGCAAGCCTATTGCCCCCAACCGATGTAATTAGGATCAAGCCTATTGCCATCAACTAATCTAATTAGGATCAAGCCTATTGCCATCAACTAATCTAATTAGGAGCAAGCCTATTGCCATTAACCGATGTAATTAGGAGCAAAGTCTATTCACTGATTTAGGTAATTGGGGGCAAGCCTATTCCCATCAACTTTCCTTGTATTCGTAATGAAAAGCACAGTGTTTACCTCGGGTTAAAGACTTATTTAGTCCCTCGAACTATTAGCGCCCTCGCTGCGCTCAGGCGCCAAACTTCGACTCGGGACTAAATAAGTTCCTTTCACCCATAAGGTAACAATGTACTATTGTAATCTCCTTTTAAAACCCTTTATTTTGATACCCTACTCGATGGTACTGTAATTTTTTTTGAACTCCGCGATTTGGCCCCCAAAATCTGCAATATTTCTATGTTTTTTAATTTTAATGTAGCCTATAGCACTCGCGCCATCAAGACGAATCTAACGAAATATATTTCATTCAAATCCCTTCATCCATTTAGGAGTTATGAAGGAACAAAGAAACGGACATACATACATACATACACGTCAAACACCTAGCCCTCCTTTTGGGCTTCGCCGCAGTCGGGTAATAACAGACTTCGGAACCTATATCCTTCTGCAGCGCGGTGTGAGACAGGGAGACGTCATATCTCCGAAACTGTTCACTGCTGCACTAGAGGATGTGTTCAAGGTTCTGGATTGTAGAAGACTTGGCATCAACGACAATGGCGAGTAGTCGAGAACATCACTAGTACTCCCCTTCGGTTTGCCGACGATAAAGTGGTCATGGGTGAGATCATGGAGGTCCTCAGTACAAAGCTTGATGATTTTTTTTTTTTGGTGGGTGGAAAATCATCAAATGAGGGTCATTTGATGATTTTCCATTTCCCGCTCTTGGGCAGAGCGAAGGGGAGTGTCAGACTTCTACTGGCTAAAAACCGAACCCATGTTCCTTCTTTGCCCTTGCGCCGAGGCCACGTCATCTAGTACTAAAATCCGCGGCCCGGACGGGCATCGGCCCTTGCGGGCCCCTCCTTGCTGACGTCTCTTTGAGGCGCGCGTGGAACACGAACGCGCCGCCGCCGACACGGTCTGTTGCCGTCATGACGACGGCCGGACGGCGAGCTAGCCCATTACTCACCGTCCACAGGCCCGCGTCTACGGTCACCTACGGTGGCCGGAAGCCATCACGTAGCCCCCGACGCCCGGAGCGCCTTCCGCGGCGGCTGGGACGTTGAGAGGTTCTCTCCCTCTCTCGTTCCGCCACCTCCTCCTTCGCTAGTATCACTGCTTCGCAGAAGGAGGCGACGGCGTCCCATTCCTCCTCGCCCCGGACCATGGCTTGCACCAGGGCCGGACGCGAGAGGTCGCCGCGGCCGATCGCCGCTACGAGAACACGGCGGGACTCCGCCCAAGCAGGGCGTATAGTATTTCATCAAAAGGTCATTCTTGAGAGTTACATGAACTTGGAGGGTTGTAATGATGATTTTGATGATTATAATTCTGTAACTGCATACGTCTTACAGCCGCGAATCATATTTTCACTAACATACAGTGCGATCAAATTATCTTGGCAGCTCTGAACATAGGCTTTGCGAAATTTTACGCATGTAAACTTGGGAATAAAACTGTTATTGCCAGATAAACCAATACTTAAACGATCAGAAAATATCTAATTTAAACAGTGAGAAATACAAATTAAATAAATGTCATAACACTTTTATACATTCGTTGTAACAAAATGACCTGCACGAAGTTCGGAGCTGCCAAGATAATTTGATCGCACTGTACAACCTAGCACTGGCCTGCAAATCGCTAAAAACGTAAGGAAATTTGAATTTCGCGGGCTACCGTGAACATCCACCTTAAGCGGGCACACGCGCGGTTTCATACAAAAGTGCTACGTCGCGTGGCCCGCCAGCAGCGGTAATACACACGGATTTGTCGTCGTTTTGCTCGTAATCAAATAATATACATATTAAGTTCTCCATAGACACGACTACCTATACATGCACACCGTTGAAATTGAACTAGCGACACTGCGTAAATAAAATAATCCGGCCCCCACGCCACGTGTCCCCGTCGCGGGTACCCGCATAACGCAGTTTCGGCCCTAAGTTGTGGACGATAATGTCTACCTGGGACAAACGGTCCAGTTGGATAGGTATGTCTAACATTGAGAAAGAAGTCAATATCTTCTCGTCCAACTTACCGCAGTGTCTCAAGACGAAAGTATATGACCAGTGATTACATTCGGGACCGAAACGTGTTCGTTCACAATGGGCATCATGAGAAAGCTCAAAGTCACCCAAAGGGCAATGGAGAGCAGGGCACATTGCTCGCAGAACGGATGGCCGATGGGGCCGAAAAGTTCTGGAGTGGCGACCGCGAACCAGGAGACGTTGCGTTGGAAGGCCTCCCACTAGGTGGACCGATGACCTAGTGAAGGCTGCGGCCGTTGCGGGGACTCGCTGGACGCGAGACGCACGAGACACGGTCAATGTGGCGACACCTGTGGGAGGCCTATGTGATGATAACTTTGTCGATTGTACTCATGTTAAATTATAGCTTTCTAGTACCTACCAACCTCCACGCTTTTAATATGGATATTCAACGCGTTCACGCATCTTGAAATAATTTCGAAAGGTATGGTAAGCTAAGTATCCATACTATATTCCTAAACATACCTACACACAAAAATTACTGTTCGCGTGTTCGCGAAAGGACTTCATATTTTGTACGCGAACTGCTCAGTAACCGCTCGCGAACATGTCTTGGTAGAACAGTTTGACAAAAAACAATCTATTATAATTAGTCCGTCAGATAGATTTCCAACAAATATTGCACACATATTTTTTCTTTTATCACGTAAACAAAAAATAAAGACGATATGCAGTGCTTTGAAGTTGTGTGACGTCACAGTTTGGTACGTTTTTTTACAAGAAAGTGACGACGACAAAAACTCATGATCTTTGACACGTTTTATCTTCGTCAATTTTTATTAATTTGATGAAACAAACAAAAAATCCAATATTTTTCGATAATCTAACGGACGGACTAAACAGAATCATATTTTTTTTAAGTCAGTCAACTACCCCATTTAATACCTATGATGCACGCGAACCGCACTGGCCGCGCGCGTGTGTGTACCTATTATTTATCTATACCTTCATGGTGCGTATGTGCTCGTAGCTTTAAATATTCAAATAATATCTACATTACATAGGAAAATAAAAATGAAGACTAAATTAAAAGAGGTTAATTTATTTACGTAACGTTATCATGCCACTGAAGTGTTTGGTATTCCATTCTCCCATTATTATTGCAAAAGGCGAAAACAGCTAGTTTATTTACTGCTACAGATAGTCTGCCAAATGCTACAAACTCAGTAGGGGCGATGGTGGCTGTTTGGTCATAAATACATCGCACCATGTATGTTGCATGAAATCTGACAGGGTCTCCTGAAACAAATTATAAACAATCAGTATATAATAATATGTTTATAAGACTATATTTTCGTAATCATGAAGAAATGACAAAAATGTGTTGCTCTGTAACCAAAGAAACGACATTTAAAGTCGATCATTCCATTTCTTCACAATAATATTAAATTTCTCTAAACTCTAACGTAAAAATATATTTTCTATGACAACGTCAAAATCTCCATTGTCAATTGTCATCATAGGCAAATACATGGAGGTTTTACATCTCCCCCCTTGGGGAAGAAAAGGAGATGGCTAAATTCAGTTAGGACGACTGAACCAAGCATGTATAAACATGGCACCTAGCAAAATGCAACGCTTAATAGCTGAATATTAGTATTTCATTTAAAAAACACTTTCGGAAGTTGATCATAAGTTGAAAATCCTGAAAATAAAATCGTTTAGCTCCTACGTCAAAACGTTTAAAACTGCAAACAAATGTCATTGCTATGAACTTTTACTTAGGCATTGGATGTATCTGCATTGAAATTGATATAATTGTATTATAGACTAAACGAGCCACCCCGATTTCGCATCGTGGTACTTTAGTAAATATACACAAAGGGGTAATTGCACCTAAAAATGTAATACAACGGCATTTCTGCAATCCGCGCAAAAATTACTCCTACCCGCGTGTTTACTCTTGTAAAACCTAACGGACTCATCCAAATGAGTAAAATAAAGACGGTTTTCACAGACAATGTTCATAGGTGGTGTTCTGTCTGTGTCGAGTAGCGAGAGGTCCGTAAGTAGGCGAGCGAGGGTCATTGAAAATCCAAAATAAAAAATCCAAACGAACATGCAAACGGCAAAGCGTTCAAACGACATCTGACATTATGACGTTTGACGTTTGATTTTTATAGAGATGGGATTGAAATTCAAGTGTAACAGAATCGATAAAATAATAATCTAAAGTTTTTAACATAAAAAATATTGAAAATAAAACAGCAAAAATGTGAATGACATTATTCTTTTCTGTTATTCTTACCTAAAAATGAAGCCGGAGCGGATAACGTGTTCTGGTCTCTCGCCCATCCTAGATACCAGATCACTGTCATTACATGACAGCAACAGCCCAGAGTTCTGTTCCCCACATTATAGCTGCAGTAATATGAGAGTATGATGTCATCCAGAGGATTATTTGTAGTTTGGCTTTTATATAAAATATACACGTAGTATATTTTTTGAATTAAAAGTTGAGGTCTTCATCCCCATAAATGGAAGTCACATTTGTTCGACGTTTCGTATATTTCATTAGTTCTAGAATAATTCTAACTGTAGATGACTCACCTCAATAACCCACATAATAGTTAACCCACGATGGTTAACAATTGAGGTAAGTCATCTAGGGCTCTTTGGGGAGTGGCTGGAGAGTAGCCACGGCGCCCCTTCCGTCTTACGCAGGTCCTCACCGGACACGAATGTTTCGGGAGGTACTTGTACCGAATCAGGTGGGAGGAACGCGCCCGGTTGCTTCCACTGCGAGGATCGACCGGAGGACACGGTGGAGCACACTGTGGAGGTGTGCCCTGCTTGGGCGGAGCCCCGCCGTGTTCTCGTAGTGGCAATCGGCGGCGGCGACCTCTCACGTCCGGTCCTGGTGCAAGCCATGGTCTGGGGCGAGAAGGAATGGGACGCCATCGCCTTCTTCTGCGAAGCAGTTATGCTAACGAAGGAGGTGGCGGAACGTGAGAGGGAGAGAACCTCTCGTCCCAGCCGCCGCGGGAGAAGCTCCGGGCGTCGTTGGCCACGTGATGGCTTCCGGCCACCGTAGACGCGGGCCTGTGGACGGTGAGTAATCGGCTAGCTCGCCGTCCAGCCGTCTTATGACGGTAATAGACCGTGTCGACGGCGCGTTCGTGTTCCACGCGCGCCTCAAAGAGATGTCAGCAAGGAGGGGCCCGCAAGGGCCGACGCCCGTCGGGGCTGCGGATTATCGAAAGAGATAACGCGGCCTCGGCACAAGGGCGAAGAAGGAACATGGGTGGTTTTTAGTCAGTAGAAGTCTGACACTCGCTTCCGCTCTGCCCAAGAGCGGGAGGAGTTATTTGATGATTTCCCAGACGCAAAAAAAAGGTGAGTCATCTACAGTTAGGATAGTAAGTAGAGCAGCAGGCAACGAAGTGATGATATGCCGCCGCAGTCTTTGCGTGGTTATACCTACCGCAGTACATGTATAGCATGATGAATATACTGCAAGTCAAGTCCGCGTTGAGAAGCAAAAGGGTCAAAGCGAGGGTGGAAATTCAAAATATAAAAGCACAACGAACAAATAAACGGCAAAGCGTTAAAACGACGTCTGACATATGACGTGTGCTTTTTTTAGAGATGAAATAAAATAATCGAAACGATTAAAAGAAAAAAAAAAAAAGGTAGCACTCCGGGAGTGCCGGCAGAAGTGAAAACTTCAATATTAACTTTCAAACTCGCGTCAGGGTCACGTGATGCTGATCGTGAATCTTACGATTTTTCGATCAGCATCACGTGACCCTGACGCGAGTTTGAAAGTTTTTACCCATACAAAAAAAAGTGCTCAGCGCCGCTAAAGAAGTGTTCACTTCAAAAAGGTAGCACTCCGGGAGTGCCGGCAGGAGTGAAAACTTCAATATTAACTTTCAAACTCGCGTCAGGGTCACGTGATGCTGATCGAAAAATCGTAAGATTTTACCCATACAAAAAAGTGCTCAGCGCCGCTAAAGAAGTTTTCAATTCAAAAAATAGAACTACTTTTTAATAATTATCAGTTCATATTTTTCGCAAAATATGTAGCACGATTAAATGAAAAACCATAATTCGAAGCTATCCCTTGTTTTATTTGATTAGGATTTAATTAAGCTGAATTGGGTAGAATCGACAGTCACTTTCAAACAACCCCATTTTCAAAACACAAGGAACTAAACAAGACACTGAATTGCACGCCATAGATTCTTACCAAAAACTCTGATTACCACTTCTTAGTTTCAAGTAAATAAATCGTTTTGATAACTGATAACAAGAATCGATATAAATACTACTTCGATGGACCATCCTTAGCTTGCAGTTGCTATAGCAACTAGCAGCTGTATTACGAGTATTTCACCATTTTATGTCAATGAAAAGAGAGATTTAATTTTTGCTTTTTCTTTAGTTCATGCAACTTCTAGGAAATTATTAAACACTAAATAATTAATGTTTGATTGTTTAAATACTACGAGTCAGTGTGGGAATCCTATACTTGCTGGAGGCAGTCATTTAGCCATCTCCTTTCCCGCAAATTTTCTCTTACGACGGATCTCCCCTCTCTTCTGTTTTTCCTTCTTCTTCTAATATTGGTAATGGAATAAGTTTCGTGATATGGAAAAGATTTGACTCTGTTTTCTTGTGTCCTGTGTCGATTCTAAATATTGATTTTGATACCTTTTCTATGATTTGAAATGGTCCAATTTTCAGTTCTTCTAGTTTTTTTCTATTAAGTCTATTCCCATTTTCCACATACACCATATCTCCGACGTTAAATTCATGGCATTTTCTGTTTTTGTCGAATTGTGTTTTGTTGTAGTTATGTGACTTTATTGTATTCTGAAGTGCTGTTGTTCTATCTCTGATCCAGTCATTATGTGTTTTTTCCCGTTTCAATTCCTTGGGTAAAACTGTGACATCTGTACCATATAAAATATAACTTGGTGAGAAACCAGTAACTGAATGAATAGTTTGATTGTATATACTCACACATTCATGCGCTATTGTTGTCCAGGCTTTCTTATTTCCATTTTCATTAATTTTGCATCTTATTTTGTTCACTAACGTCTGATTTAACCTCTCATTTAGACCATTTGAGAATGGTGCGTTTACTGCAGTAAATACCATGCTTATTTGTTTGTCCTTTATGAATTTCTTAAATTCTTTCGAATTTATACCTGGATATTGATCGGTAAGCAGCATATTAATGTCTCCTGTTTCTGATACATTCGTAACTAGTTTAATAAAATCATTTGCACTCTGCGTTTTTGAAGTTAAAATAAATGCATATCTAGTGAAATGATCTACTAATAAGTGCAAATACTTTTTTGTGGATCTCGATCCTCCAAAACCTCCTATTGTGTCTATTGAAATAATTTCAAATGGTTTCGTGGCTGGACCCAGATGAGACATAAATCCATATTTGTGCTGCCCTCTTGATTTATTTCTTATACAAATCTCACACTCTCTACATACTTTTTCAATATTTTTTGTTAAATTTCTTGCTATGTACAATGGACTAATTGTCTTCTGCATTTGTTTTATTCCAATGTGACAAAGATTCTCATGTACATTTCTTAAAAATTTGACACTGAATTCTTCGGTCAAAATTATTTTTTCTTGGTTTCTAACTTTTTTATAGTAAATGTTATCTTTATTTAAAATTTTTTCTTTATTCTTTTGTATTTCGTTATTTCTATTCTGATCTATTAAAATATCTTCCAGGTTAACAAAGTTCACAATTTTCAGTTGTTCATCTGTATTTTCAGTTGATTCTAATACTGGATTCCTACTAAGGCAATCCGCTTCTAAATTTTCCTTCCCTGGAGCATATTTTATATTAAAATCATATTGTGATAAGTAGTAACTCAGATCACCCAATTCTTCATCGGTTCTAGATTTCAAATTCATATTTTCTAGTGGCTTATGGTCTGAATAAACTGTAAATGATTTACCTATCAGCCAATACTGCCAGTATCGCACTGCTTCTTTAATGGCTAAGCACTCCAAATATATCGCTTTTTTCTTCTTTTGGGCTCCATTTAGTTTTTTGGAAAAGTATGCCACTGGTTTTTCTTTTCCATCGGGCTGTGTCTGTTTCAAAATGGCTCCAACACCTTCTATAGAAGCATCCGTGTAAATTTTGATTGGCAAGTCTTTATCAAAAATTTCTAGAACTGGCTGAGAACAAAGGAGTTGTTTTATTTTCTCAAATGCTTTTTGACATTGGTCAGACCAAATAAATGGTTGATTTTTCCTGAGTAAATTATGTAGCGGATCTAATACTATCGCACTCCTTGGTATGTATTCGTTATAAAAAATAATTTTTCCTAGAAATTGTCTTACATTCTTCTGTGTTTTCGGAATAGGGAAATTCCTTATTGAAATCAGGTTATCTTTCACTGGTTTGATAGAATTATTTCCCATTATGTGACCAAGATATTTTACTGAGTCTGATGCAAATGTGCATTTTTGAAATTTTAATCTGAATCCTTCTGTTTTTATTGCTTCCAACAGCTGTGTCAGGTGATTAATATGTTCATCAAATGATTTTGAGAATATGAGGATGTCGTCTATATAATTTACAGCAAAGTCTGTAAGTTTGTATTTTCTAAGTATATTACTCAATATCCTCTGGAATATTGCTGGTGCGGTTTTTAGTCCAAACGGTAGACAAGTCCATTGGAAATGTCCTTCCTGTGTTACAAATCCTGTCTTTTTCCTGTCTTCTACTCGTAAAGGGATAGACCAAAAAACAGAATTTATATCAAGAGTTGAATATAAATTGCAATTCCTTGTCTTAGTCATTAAGTCTTCTATCAACGGAAATGGTTGAGCTTCCGGTACTACTATTTTATTTAAATCTCTAAAGTCTATACATAATCTCGATTTTTTATTTTCTTCTTTTTTAAATGCCAATGTGACAGGCGCAGCAAATGGACTGTAAGATTCTTCTATAAGTTTTGTATCTAATAATTTTCCTATTTGTTCTTCTATCTCTTTTTTATCTTCCATTGAACATCTGTAGGGCCTTTTACTACAATATTTGTCCACTAGCAAGTCTATTCTGGCTTCATACCCATGAACAGTTCTTAGATCATATTTATTCTTTGCAAAGACTGTATTATATTTATTAATCAGTTCATTTATTTTTGATATCTGATATTCATTTAAATGGTTTATCTTCATTTCAAAATCTTCTTCTTTAACGTGTTCGTTAAAATTAATCCTGTATTCTTTCTCACTGTTTTTAAATCTTTCATCTTTTGCATTAGCTTTTATATTTTTAGAAACCTCTTCTAGTTTATTTATTTCTTTTTTCTCTGTATTTTCTTTTAGATTTGTAGTGATTTCTTTAACTCTTTCTGTACTCAAGTTTTGTTTCTGGGTGATTTTCAAGTCTTCACTTTGTACTAACTTGAACTTCTTTATCATGTCTAATCCTATCAAAAAATCATATTTGAAATTTTGTTCATCTATAATTCGACATTTTCTTCCATTTCAAAGATTTTTATTTTTAAATTTGTTAAACCACTTGTCTTTTTGACACCATTAATTGTCACTAAACTTGCTTCATTCAAACTGTTTCCTTTGCCTTTTAGTTTTAATAACTTTGAATTAATCAGGGAAACATTTGAACCGGAATCATAAATGCCATAAATTTCTAATACATCATTTAGAAGTAGTTTGACATTTATTAATGGTGTCGCTATTAGTTTTTTTGTTCAGTTTCATGTAACTCAGCTTCAATCACAGAGTTATTTACATGTTTGATGGTTTTTTCTTTTATTGTATCATTCTCTCTTGTTTTAAACCAACATAGAGATTCAGGATGGTAGCGAATTCCTTTATTTAACTTTTCACAAGTTTTACATGGGCATTTCTCTTGTTGGACCTCATATCTATTGTTGGATCTTGTGTTGACATATTTTCTGTTGATAAAATTATTCCTTTTGTTTACTAAATGTTCAAACCTTCTTACCTCATTAAAAAGATCCACTGTATCTGTCAATGTTTCTCTATCAATCCTGTTGAGTACGTGTTCCGGCAAACCAGCTGCAATAAGATCTATCAGGGTACCTGTGTCAATTGTGTTTCTCATTTCCAGTAACAATTTTTCCTTCTTTATGGCATAATCCAGCAATAATCCTTCCTTATATTTGTAAAATAAGGCGTAGTTTATTTGGCTCCAACCTTTGTTTGCAAATGATTGACAGAATTTATTTCTCCAAATCTTCCATTCTGAATCCATCGTTAATTTTATAATCATGGAGCTGTACCAATCTGTACAACTTTTATCCATGAACAATCTTAGTATTTCAATTTTTTTCTCGTCTTCAGTCACATCAAAACGTATGCATTCGTTTTCGAAAGTGTCAATCCACTGGTTTGCATTCGAATGTTTGCTGGTAAATTTTTCAATTACAAATTTCTCTGCGATGTGTTTCAAGTTTTGTTGTTTCGACTCTTGTGTATTTTGAACTAGTTTTTCAAATATTTTTTCTAATACACCTGTTTCTTTTTCTTGTGCCGCCGCACTTTGTTCTTGTCCTATTTCCTCTAAGTACTGATCTTCAAATTGTAAATTATCATCCTCATCTAAGTAGGTTTTCTTAAGTTCTCCTGTCATAGTTATCCAGACTCTTCGCGTCTGGTGCCGTTTTTTCAAGCTATTTTTTACCTTGGCGAAAGCCGCTGTTTTTATTAATTCTTGGTGATGAGTAACAAATTGAAGTTCTTCTGGTATAGCGTATACATTATTTTCAGTCGTTGCTATTGACATTACACAACAGACATTTGATTTTCCGTCATTACCCGGAAGTATGGTGAATTCGAAACGTAGTTTCTCCATATATATATATATATATATATTATATTTTCCGTGATCATGGTGCTTGTAACAGCGCCGAAATATCGGGCACTCGAAACAATAATCAAACATGGTAAATATCCCGTTTATGATAAGTATTAATAGTAGAATCAGTATTTATTCTCAACACCAAACAAATACCCAAATAACCAACTAAAATGAGACTCCCCAAAATGAGATTCACTGCAGTTGGTCAAAAGATTGCTACTGGCCTTTTTTTTCACTTTGACTGCCAATGACAACTTCTTGGTTCAAATTGCTTCCAATTTGATTTTTTTGATTTGTTTGATGAGTTAATTAACCAATTTTTTAACTAAAAGGTACAAGTTGGTAGCCGACTGCACGCAGCAGCAGCAGACGTGTCGCAGCGACACTACTATGCATTTCTATGAAATTCCCTCCGTAGTTAGCGACATGAAGCTAGCGACGCGTCGTCGAGCGGCAGACGGCAGTGTCGTCCGACCGCAGATCAGTAGTACCGCTGATGCCGGAGCAACGACACGTCGAGCGTGTTTAGAGTTATTGACTAATAGTTATTTGCAGTCGGGTTCGAAATCATGACTGCAACGACATGACGCAACGACGTGTCGTGACGACATGAAGCGACGAAGTGTCGTGACGACATGAAGCGGCGACATATCGTCTGCTGCTGCTGCTGCGTGCAGTCGGCTACCAACTTGTACCTTAACTTACCAGGATATAAAAGAAAATCACACCCAAACTTTGATCCATTTGTGATATGATGTTTTCTTTCCCATAAATTCTTAAAAATCCTGTATTTGATAGCACCTTTTCCTTCTACAACACTAGGTTTTAAAACATCAATATCAACCTTTTTCTTTTCTGAAACAATAAAATAATTATATCTCATGATATGAGATAGGATGACAAGTAGTTAATAGAAAAGTATGGAAAAAGAAGATATACCACACTTATCACAAATAAATTGGGATATTATGGGGCAGGAGCATGACGATATTATGATTCTGACTTTTCTGACTCAAACTCAAATCATTTATTTCAATTAAGCCATTACAGGCACTTTTGAATGTCAGAATACGAATACATTCCGAAAGCCACCACGCCGAACCACACGCCACCGTATGCCCGCAATAACGAACACTGCGAGCACGAAAGCACGCAGCGACGCACACCGCAACAACGAATGCACGAGACTGAATTATGTAACTTATTAAATAAATTAATAAAGCAATACTTTACCTGTAGCTGTGTAATATTCTGTTGGTAAATGCATTAGAATGTGTGCAGGAGCAAGCTTTGGCATTTTGTTTATTTCTTCTTGCAATAATGTGTGTTTGTCTAACTGAATGTCTGTAAAATAAACAAACTCCATTATTAATTTTATTTATTAAACTTAGTAAAGCAGCACATCATGTTTTCAATAAAAGGCTGCATAGCTACCAGTAACTCCTTTGGACAGTAACTTTTGTCTTTTCCCAGCAATGATAATGTCTATCTTCTGAGACAACTGTTCTATTTTTCTCTTTTTCAAAGCTCCGGTTTGTTCTGATAAAACACTGCAACAGGCAACAATCATGTTAGTATCAAGGAAGTCTAATTACATTTTCATTACTATTAAATACTTCATTATCTCACAACTTTCTAAACCTGTTTTCACAGTAATTTATTAACATACAGTATGAAGTTATTATGGCACTACAAGTCTTAGGTCCTTACAGAATCTCACTTATGGTTCAAACATTACTTAAAACTAGATTCAAGCTTTTTGATTGATTGAAACAAATTTTAAGTAACTCTTGAGTGACTTTCTGTACTTTGTTCTTTATCTGAAACTTTAAGTGCCATAATAACAGTTATTATTTACTTTCTTTCCAGGTCTTTAATTAACTGTTTTTCTTCATCTGTAGGTTTTCTTGTAAAGTTTGGTAATTCAAACAACTCGCAAAGCCCCTCTTCAACTAACAATGCAGCTTCTTCAGATGTCAAAGCCATTGGTAATCCTAAAAACATCTTACAATTAGTTTTAGTAGAGACCTGGTTACTCGATTTTGAAATTATTATAATTAATTGTTGCAGGCACATACCTAAAAAATCATTTTGCCTCGGAAACGATGGTATAGAACCTATTAGCGAACCGCATATGCGATGACTAGCTCGTAGAACGTACCAATCTAAATTAAAAAAAAGAGATTTTATTATGGTAAAATGTCATCAAAACAAACTTTATTTAGCAAACACCTAAAAATCTTACCATCAGAATTCCATACATAAGCAATGCCATTTTCAACGTAAAGCGATATCATGGTACGATTTTAATCACTAAGATTTTTCTGTGAATAAAGAAAGTAAACACAAAATGATTAGATTAAATTATTACACCAACATTGAGTAGTCTAGTGAGATTCGCTTTGCTTCATTCAATCAAGACTCATGGCCGTAATGACAAGTTTGACGTATTTATTGACATTGACATATAATAATGATATGAAATAATAAATGATTAAGTCATAGATAAATAAAACAACAAAATATATAAACGTAACTAAATTCCAACGGGTTATATTTAAATGCACATCTGTTTAATTTTTCAGCACACTAGGTAACTCCACTAATTAACTGAATGCATACCAAAAAAACCAATTGATTTCCTACAAAAAAGTCTAAAAAATCACACAAAACGAGATGACCTTTTTTTTATCGAATTCACACCAAAAATGTAGTTAGTACATCGGATATATGATTTGTAAAACAAAAATACTAATTGCTTATCAAAAATACTAACTTGCACTCTAAATTTATTGTACAATCTTACTACGGAATTTCTAAAACTGATATCTAATACGACCGTTGTCGCGAGGGCAATTGGTTTTATTTCTTTTATGTATATTATATTCTAGTCATCTCAAAGTTCACAAAGTGATTGGTTTTATGGTAACCATATATAAATGTACTGCTTCGCTTTAATCCCAACGCCTCACGATATAATAGAGGTACTCACCTTTGTAACTCCCCTTCGGTTGTGTAAGTATCTCGCAATCCAGTCTCTTATCTCCGGTCCGCAAGGGCACCGGAGTGTTATTCCTCCAGCTTCTCAGGAGTCAATAGGATATCTGTAAATTTTAAGTACCCATGAATCTTTGGGCTAAGTATTACCTATCTGTCTTTGTTGATGAAGCCTTTTATAGCAGTCATCCATTTACCATACCTATGATGAGGTTTGTTCTCATCACTAATGTTTGTGCCACGTATGTGCTAATCAGATACTGGATTCTTTCCACGTCTGTTGAAGCACGCATTTCGTGACACTTAAGTGCTTATCAGATACTGGATTCTTTCCACGTCTGTTATTAAGCATGCATCTCAGAACGACTTCGGCCCCAATGCCTCTTCGTCTGAAATGCTTCCCTCTGGCATTACCTATATAAAGGTGATATAGTGTAATTAAACGTCCGTCGACGTTGCGCGTCCGACGGCACACGACTTCGTAGGCGGTGGGGGTGGATTTATAAGGGAGGGCTTGCCCAAGACCCTTCCTATGGCTATAAACCCTAAGCGCTTTATGTCCGGACGAGCAGCTAGCATGTGGTCGCTGTTATGCCCTCAGCCCAACGCTGAAGGCACGACCCACACATTTAAGTTTAGTCTCAAACTATTCGAACAGGTACAAACAAGTACCTCCACACATATTGTAATATCCATTAACTATATTGTTTAGACCAACAGATAAATAATACTTAGCTTTACAGGAGGCCCGCGACACGGATGACAGGAACCCCCATGAACTCCGGGCACTGAATTTACTTCACTTGAAGTTACATTAGTTACTCAGACTGAATATGTCATGGCGACCATTTTAGCGGGAATGGCTGGCGTCGTTTTGGCGTAGCGTCAGGTTGTCAATACTGATTTAGTGTTGCTATTTACATTTTAGTGTTGTGCAATTATATTTACATTTTTTAGGTTTGGAACATCGCGATTTCATCTTTCGCGACACTCCCGACGACGACATAAGTTACATGTGTTCCATCAAGTCTCGCGTCCACTCTCGGATCTTCTCTCGAGCCTTCATGGACGCGTCTCTCACTTCTCTCACTTCGGGAGTTTGAGTTATTTCATTTGTATCAGTGCTTTGAGGTATGCTATCATTATTGTGTTCTTCACCAAGTATTGTTGGTTCATCATTTTCTGAGGTAAGTGTTCTCTGAGTTATTTTCTTTTCTATCTCTTCTTTGTTTATGTGGTTTTCTGTTTCAGGTTTGTCAACGGGTTCTGCGGTTTGTGGAGTTGTGGATACTTCTTCGGTAAGAATGGTTGAGTCGAGTTCTTCTAGCAGAGGTAAGTTATCCCATGCTGGTGTAACATCTTCTCTTTCAAACTCAAACATAACCCTTTCTTTTCCAGATATATCTTCTTCAACCTCCAACGGATAAAGATGTGCGATGGAACGAGTGAATTCCGTATCATTCACCTTTACTCGCGCCACTCTGCATTGACCGTCGGTTCCTTTCAACAAAGATATAATTTTTCCAACTTTCCAGTTTTCTCGGTTCTTCGTATCTCCTTTAATCTGGACGATATCTCCTAGTTTTGGAATTTCTAATTTTGTTATCCTTGGTTCTTTAAGAGAGTGTCGGTATCTCTCCCTTAGACTTGGTAGGTACTGGTCGACGAACATTTTCTTAAACTCTTTCAGCATGTTCTGTCCACGTTTCCAACCTTCTACTAGATTCTGTTTTGTTACTGTGCCTTCTTGTGGAAATTCTGCGTCTGAAGGTGTTGTCACGATGCATTTATTCAAGGTTAGAAAATCTGATGGTTTGAGAATATCCTCTAGATCAGAACCTACGCACGTCAGTGGGCGTGTGTTTAATATTGCTTCTATCTCTTTTATGATTGTACTTAGTTGATTATCTGACAATAAACTTTTCGTCAGAGTTCTCTTGAGACAGTGTTTAACTAGTCCAACAAGTCTCTCATAGAAACCTCCATGCCATGGTGCTAATTGTGTAATGAATTTCCATTCTATGTTATTAGTGATGCAATAGTTGCTTGACAGTATTTCTGCAGTTAATTTAAATTGTAGTGCGTTATCTGAAACTATTCTTGTTGGTATTCCTCTGCAAGATATAAATCTTCGTAGTGCTAATAGACATTCCTCAGCCGTCAGATCCTTAACGACTTCCAAGTGTATAGCACGTACTGCTAGACATGTATAAAGACATATCCATCTTTTTTCTGATTTATTACTTGTCTTTACTTGAAGAGGACCCAAATAATCTATTCCGGTATATGTAAAAGGTGAACTATAGTTCACTCTTTCCTTAGGAAGCGCTGGAGTAGTTGGTAATTTGAATGGACCTCCTCCATGTTTGACACAATTTGTGCATTTTCCCAATATTTTCTTTACTTGGCTTCTTCCTTGGGGAATCCAATACGATAATCTGATCAAGCTTAAGGTGTGGTTGACCCCTACATGATAGTTTTTCTTATGTGTTTCTAGGATCATTGTGTTAGTGAAATCACAATCCTTTGGGATTAGTATTGGATATCTTTTATCGTAAGACCAATCAGCGTTTTGTAATCTTCCTTTACAACGTAAGATACCGTCTATGTCAGTAAATACTCCTAAGTTTCGTTGTAGGTTAGTATCTTTACCTTCTACTTCCTCCGGGAAATGTTCTTTTTGAATCCTTTTTATCTTTTGTGTATGTGATAGTGTATCTTCCTCACAGTGTTCTGTGGAGCTGTTTCGTGATTCTTCATCTGATTGATTTTTCCGTTCCTGCTCCTTTGAGATCTTCTCTCCACTCGTGAGATCCTCCCCAACAGGAAACGAAAAGTCATGTTCCACAGAAGAACATGTGGGAGTTACTGCGACTTCGGTTTCATTAAGTAAAGAAACTTCGGCTCTACAACCTTTCGGCCAAGTTCTGGAGTCTTCCAGTAGAAAACTTGGTCCGGATAGCCATTTCTGCTTGTCTTCCATAGAACTCGTGGGTCTAGTAGCCACGTCTGCTGGATTCAATCCTGTTGGAACATATCTAACTGTTACTGGTGTATTTCCCTTTATTTCTTCTATCCTCCTTGCAACGAATGGTGGTAGTAGTTTGTTGCCGTAATACCAATCAATCACTATTTGACTATCTGTCCATATAGTGCTTTCTGTAAATTCAAAGTCTAGGAACTTGATTACGTACTTCAGTAACCGGCTTCCTATTAGAACACCTAATAGTTCAAGTCTTGGAATTTTTAAATTGTCTTGATCCTTGATGGGTACCACTCGTGACTTTCCTATCACAAAGCTCAGTTCTTTTCCATTGGAAATGTATACAACTGCCGCATAAGCTTTGGTTGATGCATCTGTAAAAACGTGCAGCCTGATATTGTCATCACCAGCTTGTTTGAAGTATTTCCTTGGTAAAACAATGTTTTTTGTGTCTTCCAGCTGTTCTCTAATAATTTGCCACTCATTGGTCAATTCTTCTGGTAATGGGGTATCCCATTTGAATTTATGTATCCACAGATTTTGTAGTAAAAGTTTTGCTGGTAATAAATTTGGTGCAGCATATCCGCATGGATCGTAAATTGACGCTATGTTTTTTAGTATTTCTCTCTTGGTAGTGGCTTCTGTAGTCTTTCTTGGTCTTAATCTGATCGTATCTTCTCCTGTGTTCCAATTCAGTCCTAATACTTTAACTTCTACGTCTCTGCAGACATCCGATGAAGCAATGCTTTCTGAGAATCGTTTGGAATTTGAACTCCATTCTCTGAGATTCATTGAAATCTCTTCAAATGTGATCTTACACGACTCATACATCTCTGTTGCTTCTTGTACGGAATCTACTCCTGTGACAAGGTTATCGACGTAGATGTCATTCACAATGCGTTTTAGAATTTCCTCCTTGGAACGCAGTAGATGATGTTTCAAAGTAGCGTTTAGAAGAAATGGACTTGATATCACTCCAAATGGTACGCGACAAAATCGTAAGTGTAGGATGTTATCCTCCGTGGCCGCTCCTTTTATGTCTTTCAACCATAAGAATCGAGTTACGTCTTTGTCCTTTGCGTGTAGTGCTATCTGTAGAAAAGCCTTTTCTACGTCTGCTGTTATTTCTATTTGACGCGATCTAAACCTTAACAACATTCCGGTCAAGTCTTCTAGCATAAGTGGTCCGCAGTGTAAGCATTCATTTAAACTTTTGCTATGCTTGGTCTTTGCTGAAGCGTCATAGACTACGCGAGTTGGTTTGCCCGGATGACTAACACCGTGATGTGGTAGGTAGTGTATAGGATGATCTACATCTTCGACTCCCTTTTCATTGTCCGGTACCCTTTCAATTATTTCTTTTGCTAATTGTTCTTTTAATGTAGTATCATACGCTGTTAGTGAATCGAAATTTAATCGTTTGAGTAGATTGACTAGTCTGCCTATGGCTAGGCCGTAATTAGTTTCTAAATTAGGTGGGTAATCTATCCATGGCCAACTAACAGTGTATCTGTTATTTACTAGTTCTATTGTATCATTGAATTGGTTGATTACTTCTTCGTCCCTAGTCAATTTTGGTGAATCACATATTCCAATTTGATTGATGATGATTGATGATTCTAGTTCCATTAGGCATTGAGTGCTAATTAAACCGGCTTCTTTTTAATAGCATTATTTGCATCTAAAATTCTATATTGTCTTCTAAATTACTAAGTCAGTACGTTTAAATTGTAATTACTTATGCCACATTCACTAAGCATGAAAATTTAATTAAAATTGTCATCAAATATTATTTAACAGCCACTAATAGTACGTAGATACTACTGTCGTGTCATCAAAAGGCTTAAATATAGAAGTTCAGAGCATCCAATGACCTAAATATCGAAGTTCAGAGTATCGAATATCCTAAAGATCGATATTTATTTACATGTTGTGCTAAAACTTAAATTATCGACAGAATCACTAGAACTTTATTTTTATCGGATAACTAGACAATAATTGTGAAAGCAACTTGGAAATAGCGTTGGTTACAGTTTCAACCTAACTTAACCTATTTCCCACAGTTTACAATGACGAATCATACAGTCTGCCTGTGACTAGTCAATTAGACAATGGTGAAAACATTTCTGTAACTAGTAGGTAATTTTAACGTAAATACAATAATCTAAAATGTAATAAAAGTTGATATTTTGAACTTGGGTATAACAACTTTAGGTATTTTCGTGCTTGACCTCCTCGGTTTTATTTATGCAATTCTTATAACAAAGTGCTCTGTTATGATGGCCAACTTTGTTACAGTGTACACATTTAATTGACCTTTTGCAATCTTTTACTTGATGATTTTTGCTTAGGCAGGCAAAGCAGTGATCCTTTATTTTTTCTTTCCTTTCTTCCACAGTTGCAACCACCTTGCATTGATCGTTGAAGTGCGATCCTTGGCAAAAAATGCATTGAAATTTCCTTTTCTTTTTCATGGGCCTGTCTCTTTTACTTCCTTGTTCTTGAGGTCTTCTTTTTGTGGAATTACTATTGTAGTTACTGTTTTTATGAAATGGTTTTTTCTCACTGAACCTTTCTTCTCTTTTATTTCCTGGGCGGGTTTGACTTGAATCGTGGTTTTCAGAATTCTTGTGATTTCTGTTGGTTTTTACGGATTTTCCCTTCTTGTTGTGTGAGCTTGTGTGTAACGTCTGAGTGGTATATTCTTCCAGATTTTCGGAAGTGATCCTATTTGCGTCTTCCCTAGCAGCTATTATGGTTTCCAAATGTTGACGAATTTCTTCTATTGACTCGGTTTTTGCCTTTATCCTTTTCAGTTTGATATTCATTTCCGCTAGAACCCCCTCACCGTTTAGTTGTATTTCACTAAAGGAAGTGACCTCTTCCACATAAGATTGCATTTCGTTTAATGATAGACTACTGTTTAACTCAGTTCCGAATTTTTTCACAGTTACCTCTAGCTTACCTAGCACTATTTCTAACTTTTCCGAATTTTCTTTATTAGCATTATCCTTATAGGTGAGTGCTTCTTCGGTTAGTTTAGAGATAGCATTTGATATAGACTCAAGTCGCCTTATCAGAATTTGTTCCATTTTGAAATTCTGAAAAAGTATTTTATAATTTTATACCTTGTTTCCTAAGTTAAAGATTTACATCATGTATATCCTTAAATTTACCAATTGCGTGGCGTTCGCAATATAATAAAATTGAAAAAAAAATAAAATTTGTTTAACACCCTGTATGACCAAAAGTTTATCTAAAACCTTTTATGTACAAAGAACTCTACCAACACCTGACATATAATAGAATTATATTTTATTAATGCCCTGCATATATAACAGAAAGTTTTAATTGTCACCCTGTATAGGACAGAAAAGAATTTTATTGTCTACAGGACAAAAAAAAATTTATTGTCACCCAGTATACAACAGAGAAAAAATTATTGTCACCCTATAAACAACAAGTTAAAAGCAAGAAATATTTCACTATCTCTAGAATACAACATTTTCCATAATGAACTCAGCCCCTGAATTATAATTATGGGTAAGGGAATTTCTCTTATACCTAAGAGGTTTCCGTATTTACTCAGAATATATTCTTATCACCGTTGCTGGTTGACGGGTAAAACTCTCAGTATTAACCCAGAATATATTCATATTACTGTTGCTGTTTGACAGGTAAAACTGGTTTGTTTCATTATTTTAAGTTTCTGATATTGATTTAAAATTTCCATGTCATCCACCCATCCCGTACCGACCCTTCCTTTCAATCTCCTCTGTTAACTACCACACAATTATTTACACCTTTCAGTTATACCACTTCTCCCACAATTCATTCATCGTTTCTTTGGTGTTCATCTCACTCTCCATCCATCAATCATTTATATGGTTGATGTTCTTGTTAATTACTTATTTATAAACATATTAGGTACCTGCCAACATCATTTGTGTATGCATCCACAAATGATATTAGGGTTCACCTGCATCAACTTATACTTATAGTTAATTGGTACACTTTAGTAGCCAACATGAAGCAATGCAGTCAGTCAGGGATGATGTGTAAAACATGACAGTAGTTCACACATAAGTTATAACATACAATCCAGTTTCACACATGTCAATTTTATACTCATTTCTTTAAAGTAATTGTTAAAATAAACTTACAATGAGTGTTGATGTGTTTTTCCTTTCTATAGTATCAGTGATCTATCTATGAGAATAGATGTCAGGTGTAGATGTCAGTGTCACGCATCTGCCTTCATTTGCCCATCTGTATAGAGGGTATTAGGTATAGATAAACAATTTTATGTGAACTCATACACAACAATGCTGTCTTTATGCAAATTTTAATACACCAGGTGTTCATATCACAACTTTACAAAGTTACTCTTTAGTTAGGTACTTATTTAACTAATACAATACTATACAATGACGTCCGAGCCGAATTTCGCTCGTGCGCCCTTGAGCACATGTAGTTTTATCAAAGTATACTTTAAGTAGTTTCCTCTATTATTTGTTACAGCTTATAAATCGTGAAATAGTTTACCTGATAATCTTCTTAATTATTCCCAAGTTATTTTAAGTTTCCTTTTGTTCACTGATAGAAGTAGTTATAACTTTCTTGAAGTTATTTCGCCCAAACAACTCGTGAGTTTACTTGTTGTGATACATTGACTTTTATATATCAATGATAAGATAGCACCTTTTCACAGTTGAACGAGTTACGTTTAATATAAGGTCAGGTTTCTATTAATTTTATTCTTTTAAAAGAATGTAACAAACAAGGAAATAAATAAGTTTTAGTTTTATCAATATTCAGTATGACACACGAGACACTACCGCCATCGCCATTTTGAATCAATCGAAATTTTCACAGTCGGATTTCGCAATTTTATCAATATTGTTTCGTGTGAGAATGCTTAATATGTTATTCAGTAAATTACTTTTGGAATTTACTTGAACTGTGTATAAGGTTTATAGGTTTTAACTCGCTAAAGATAGGATAATCGTATGTTTATTCGAGTCCGCAGCATATTACTTCTTACTTCCGGTCAAAAAGAGTATTAGTCATTCTGTCAAACTTGTTTTATCAAATCCGCGCCAAATTCAAAATTTTAGAATGTTTAATTGGCTTATAACGTTGCACATCACACGTACACACGCTACATACCCATTCAATTTGCAGTAACTTCGAGAATCTTTCATCTCAGCCTGCTGTTCATCTCAATAAACTTAGATAAATGAACATTTACTCATCATCACCTTGACGTTCTAATTTTGGCGCCTATAGGTGAATTATTATGGACATCCGCTTATTGGACGTTAGTTCCCATCGAATTATATAGAGGTCGCTGCCAACCTGATTTAATACACAAATGTTAATAAGTAAATGAATTTTTATGGACATCCGCTTATGAACATTAGTTACCATCGGATTATATAGATGTCGCTGCCAACCTGATTTAATACACAAATATTATTATGTAGATGAATTTTTTTTGGACATTCGCTTATGAACGTTAGTTCTAATCGAATTATATAGATGTCGCTGCCAACCTGATTTAATACACAAATATTTCTAATATTTAACAATAAGAGTCTGGATTGATTTTATGCCTTGGGATGCTTTAAATGTTACCGTTTTGTAATACCTGAGCATCTCCACCATGTCGCGAGGGCAATTGGTTTTATTTCTTTTATGTATATTATATTCTAGTCATCTCAAAGTTCACAAAGTGATTGGTTTTATGGTAACCATATATAAATGTACTGCTTCGCTTTAATCCCAACGCCTCACGATATAATAGAGGTACTCACCTTTGTAACTCCCCTTCGGTTGTGTAAGTATCTCGCAATCCAGTCTCTTATCTCCGGTCCGCAAGGGCACCGGAGTGTTATTCCTCCAGCTTCTCAGGAGTCAATAGGATATCTGTAAATTTTAAGTACCCATGAATCTTTGGGCTAAGTATTACCTATCTGTCTTTGTTGATGAAGCCTTTTATAGCAGTCATCCATTTACCATACCTATGATGAGGTTTGTTCTCATCACTAATGTTTGTGCCACGTATGTGCTAATCAGATACTGGATTCTTTCCACGTCTGTTGAAGCACGCATTTCGTGACACTTAAGTGCTTATCAGATACTGGATTCTTTCCACGTCTGTTATTAAGCATGCATCTCAGAACGACTTCGGCCCCAATGCCTCTTCGTCTGAAATGCTTCCCTCTGGCATTACCTATATAAAGGTGATATAGTGTAATTAAACGTCCGTCGACGTTGCGCGTCCGACGGCACACGACTTCGTAGGCGGTGGGGGTGGATTTATAAGGGAGGGCTTGCCCAAGACCCTTCCTATGGCTATAAACCCTAAGCGCTTTATGTCCGGACGAGCAGCTAGCATGTGGTCGCTGTTATGCCCTCAGCCCAACGCTGAAGGCACGACCCACACATTTAAGTTTAGTCTCAAACTATTCGAACAGGTACAAACAAGTACCTCCACACATATTGTAATATCCATTAACTATATTGTTTAGACCAACAGATAAATAATACTTAGCTTTACAGGAGGCCCGCGACACGGATGACAGGAACCCCCATGAACTCCGGGCACTGAATTTACTTCACTTGAAGTTACATTAGTTACTCAGACTGAATATGTCATGGCGACCATTTTAGCGGGAATGGCTGGCGTCGTTTTGGCGTAGCGTCAGGTTGTCAATACTGATTTAGTGTTGCTATTTACATTTTAGTGTTGTGCAATTATATTTACATTTTTTAGGTTTGGAACATCGCGATTTCATCTTTCGCGACAACCGTCTCGCGACAGTGTCCTTTATGGGCGGCATGGGCACCGGGCCGTAGGCCGACGAAGGAGGCCGGCGGAGGCCCGGCACTTCGGGGACAGAAGATATTAGTGTTATTTAATATGCGAGCGAAGCGAGCGCGCGTCATGGAGTAAATCAGGTGTAGGTTTTCCTTAAAAAAGTTTTAAAATGTTAGTTAGACTAAAGAATTATTAGATATACTATTTTGATAATAGTTATTCGTTCAGTAAATGAGTTCTGCAAATGCTATTAAAAAAGATACTAAATTTGGTTTCTTTAGTGTGCATAATTTGAGATAATTTGTGTGCAAGTCAGTATTTTTGGTGTAACTTTAAAATATTTTGTTCGAAAAAAGGGAATATACAGATAACGGTTTAAATACATGCCAATTCAAACTAACTAACTAACCAACTAACTGAAATGAATGAAGTAACTTTTGTAATAGCCGTAGGGTCAACTTAGGGCCGTAGCTAGGAATTTGTTGTTTCGGGGACTGGGGATTGTCTGTCCCTACACTTTGTAATTATATTGACGTGTGTGGTAGGAAATATCTTATTTATTGGGTCAGAAGAAATATCTTATTTGTTGGCCTTCGACGGCCACCCACACATCCACACTTCACTGAGTTCGATCTAACGGTTCCATTCCTTTGATGTTACCACCTCTTTGGTGTTCGCTATCCCATCCAGACAGGTCACAGGAGACCAAACCCATTCTTTTTGGCGTTCGTTGGGCTAGTGTAGTATTTAATTTTGTCTAAGCAGCATCACGGGCTCAGTCACGGCCACGGCCACAGAATACTAACCATAACCAAAGAGTGGAAGTTATAGTACACATAAAATCATACCTACCAAAATTAGTGTAATGTTTTGCATTTGGCCTCTTATTACACCCATATTCATAATTGTAACCTCGAAAGCTACTCGACTCACCACTCATTCGAGGAGACCTCAAGGAGTGCCTCGAAAGATCCTCAAAATCGGTATTCATAGTAGTCAGATTGAGGAAATTATGAGGTCCCTCGAATGAGTGTCGAGTGGAGGTGAGTCGAGACGATACGTCACGAATACGTCATTAATGGAGGAATATTCCGTTTGTTATATTGGCTAAGCTTATTTTGAGAGTAGTTTGTGAGCGCGCTAACTGTGGTTTTCAACTTGAAGTGTAATTAAACACTTCTCAAATGAAAGTAGAACGTTAATAAACAAACCCTAATAATTTATCCACTTGAACCTATGTCCTGGGCAAAAAATATGGTGATACTTGAGAAGTGGATGGCTAAAAGGTTTGATTAGGTTTCTTGGTTGAATGTTAAATGTATAGTAAATATTTGTATAGAATATTAAGAACAACTAAAAATGGAAAAATAAAAAACTTTTTTGCAAAAAAAACCGATTTCAAAAAAACAAAAAATAAAATCATACAAACAAATGTCCATGAGTCCATGACATTTTCAGAAATAATTTTTCTTTTGTAATATTTTTATAACTTTTTTGTTTTTTTGAAGTCGGCTTTTTTTAGAAAAACATACAAATATTAACTACTAGCAGTTTCCAGCGGCTTCGCCCGGTACAACTCGAAAATTATCCCACGGGAAGATAAAATCGGGATAAAACTATCCCATGTGTTAACTATCTGTGTACCAAATTTTATCCAAATCCGTTCAGTACTTTTTGGGTAAAAGAGTAGGTAACAAACATCCATCCATCCATCCATACATACTTACAAACTTTCATGTTAATAATATTAGTAGGATGAATTCAACCAAGAAACCCTAACCCTTAACCATCAAAATTCCCTCAGTATAGCTTTCAACTCCAATGATTTTCTGCATCTCTTATAATTATAGCGTCGCGATATGTAATTGTAAGGATTTTCATATAAATATTCAATAAACTCTTCAAAAGACATCATGAAAATCGGATAAAAATACGCGTATTTTGGTTAAAAGTCCCTTGAGGGAGCTTCAAGGTAGATCGCGACGTACCTTATATTTTGACAGTTGGTTCCTCAACTCGAACTCACCTCGAGTGAGGAAACTGTTTGAGGTGAGGAGTCAAATTGTCACTATGAATGTGAAAACCCCTCACTGAGGTTGAGTCGAGTCGAGGAAATCATGAGGTTTTGATTATGAATATGGGTGTGATTTATTACACAAGAATAGTCAAAAAGTATTCTACTCTATGATATTAAACTGTAAACTAGTGTAAACCCCAGTATTTATGTTCTGTGGTGTAAACTGTCATAATTTATGTCACTTGCTAATATCAGCTGTGAGCTGAAATTTAAATTTGAAAATAAAATTGAATTACAGTAAAACGATATGTATGATTTGTTATTGGATAACAAATAGTAAAAACTTATTACAGGAAATTGAAAACCAACCACACTTGTTTGACATTGATTAGTAGCTGTTTATTTTGGTAGTAACAAATTTTCTGTTTGTGACGAATTTCTGTTTCAAGTTATATAATATTCTAAACTAAAACTCTAAATAATGGCAACCAGAAAAGTTATAATTGGTATGTGTATTTTTCAGTATTTCTTAGGTTCTTATCAAATCCTGTTGTCTGTCTAGTCTGCAAGTACATGGGAACAAATCTCTAATCATAACATTAGACTTTCATAATGAGTTTCATAACTTAACTTTAACGCCGGTAGTTGGAGATTTGAATCTGGTTCGTCTTATTTACATAGCTATGTAGTCCATCAAACTTTTCGAAATAAAAACAAAAAATACCCAAAATAGAGTTATGCCACAACAATTTAACTACACTAGCACAATACATACATAAACTAGGCGGAACTAGGGTTTTTAGGCAGAAACCACCTGCTACAATCCTTACCTACATACTACTCACTACATTAAATCATATTCAAATTTCTAACAATAGGGACTAGAATCTAATAAATAGCTGCAATGTATTTTATTTTAATGTTTCTCAGGAATAATGTCTCAAATGACTGGACAGGCTTGAGCTGCAGTTTCACTACTTTTATATTAAATTGTTTATTTGAACTACAGTTTACTAAGCAACACAAATTGAAATTGTAACCTGTAAATTGTAAGCTGAAATTGTAAGCTGGAACCAGTAATAGGGTATTTCACCCAAAAAATCTAATTAGTCCGTCAGATAGATTTCCTAAAAATAATGGACACGTATTTTTTCTTTTTTCACGTAAACAAAAAATAAAGAAGATACAGTGCTTCGAAAAGTCGTGTCAAGTCGTGTGACGTCACAAGGATAGTACTTTTTTACCCACAAAGTGACGTGAAAAACCCCCACTCATGATCTTTGACAGGTTTCATCTTCGTCAATTTTTATTAATTTGAGAAAACAAAAAACTCGTGTCCGATATTTTTCGATAATCTAACAGACGGACTAATTAGAATTTTTTGGTAAAATACCCTATTGTGTAATAAATATAGGAAGCCAAATGCAAAACATTACACTAATTTTGGTAGGTATGATTTTATGTGTACTATAACTTCCATTGCAGGTGGTGGTACCGGTTTCATTGGAAGTAATTTAGGTGAACTACTTGCTTTAAAAGGTTACAATGTCCTCAATGTAGCCCGTATGCCAGCTACCAATAACATCTCATGGACAGCGCTAGAGAAATCAGGCTTGCCGAAAAGATCACTAGCTGTTGTAAATTGTGCAGGCCAACAGTTCATGGACTTTACTAAGTCCTGGACACCTGGGTAAGCTATCTCAATATATTTACTAATTTAGTTTTGTACTTTCACTCAGTATTACCTAATCAAACCCTTCCAAAGGTTCTATTTAGGGTTGTTATTGAAGGAAAAATAATGAGAATTATGAATCTATTGAAAATGCTGCTTTTCTGCCTCTAACAGTACCAATATGAGGGGTTGGGAAAACATTTTATCTTAGAAAGTGTCTATCTAGTTCCTTATTACTTTACATCTTATCATCTATCTTATCTTACAATGTCTAGATTGTAAGAAGCCTGCCTCCAGTGTGACTGCAACAAGCTGTAGTAATAGACATTACCATTTTGATTTCAGATTTAAACAAAATGTCCAGAATTCCAGGATATACACAACCAAAGCCCTAGCTAAAGCAATAAACCAAAGCAATGACAAGCCAAAGGTTTATGTAGTTCTCACCGGTGTGGGTGCTTATGAACCTTCTGAGTCCAGACAGTATGATGAATCCAGTCCCACCACAGGGCATGACTTTTTCTCCAGACTCACTGTTGAGTGGGAAAAATCTGCTTATGTAGATCCACCTGTTAGACTTGTAAGTACTTATACAACACACTTAATGCGTGAGCTAAGTAGTTAGTAACTGCTACTATTCCATTCTATTTATGCTATGAGAATAGAACTGCTACTAAGTAAAGTTTATATCTATGATCTTGCAAGTCTTTCTCATAGTATAATTCCTAGAGTGGGGCAACGTTTAAAAAAAACAGAAAGAAGAGGAAAGAATTAAAAGTGGGTCGCATTCGCATACAGCAGAAAAAATTGTGTTGTGCTGACCCCAAGTAGAATGGGGCAAGTGTAGGTAAGGGTGAGAGTCAAACTGGCGCGAGTACCATAGCGAATCAAATTATACTACTTACTTACCATAAAAATGTACCTAAAATGAACTATTCTGTACCTAGCTCTAAAAAATCAGTACCTCCTTCAGAACGGAGTTATTTCAAAATTAAGATATACCCGCCATATTGACATCAAGATGGCGCGTGTTCTGTAATATTTCACTATTTAACAATTTACTCCTAAAATATATTTACACCGAAAAAATGTACCTATAAAGTACCTCATGTTAAAATAAAAAACCACTTGATCAGTTAGATAGTTCCTGAGAAATACTACAACCGTTTCTTGTGTTTAAGTAAACACGATAATAACATATCACACCCGTAATTCCCGAAGGGTTAGGTAAAGGTGTATTACTAATAGTAAACCCACATTTCGCTAGTTATGTAACACGATAATTATCATTAAATATTGAAATGCGGCGTGATGTTATGTTATTATGGTGTTTACATAAACACAAGACTCAGTTGCAGTATTTCTCAGGATCTATTCAACTGTATTATACCCACAGGTAATCATTCGTTCGGGTGCTGTGCTGGGTCGCTGGGGAGGTATGATCAAGAACATGTTCCTCCCGTTCTACCTCGGGCTCGGCGGCCGCATCGGCACCGGCAAGCAGTACCTACCATGGATCCACATAGACGACCTTACACGACTAATACTCTTTGCTATCGAAAATGAATCCGTTCGCGGTATACTGAACGGCGTGGCTCCGCAAGTCATTACCAACGATCAATTTACAAATGTAAGAAATTTATTTATACAAATATAGTGGAATCTTATCTATATCTATAAAAGCGAAAGGTCACTCACTCACTCACTGATTCATCACGAAATCTCAAAAACCGCTGGACGTACAAAAATGATTTTTGGCAGGGAGGTAGTTTATGGTTAGTAGACGTCCGCTAAGAACGGATTTTGCGACAGGGCCAGATTAGGGTGGTCTAAGGGCCCTCGCAAGTTTGTATGAAACTCCTTCATTTTTTGTGCTACAATCTAGATTTTTGGCAGATACGTAGTTTATAGTCAGTGGGCGTCTGCTATGAATTAATTTTGCGACAGGGCCGGATTAGGGTGGTCTAAGGGCCCTCACAAGTTTGTATGAAAGTCCTTAATTTTTCGTGCTATAATCTTGATTTTTGGCAAAGACGTAGTTTATAGTCAGTAGGCATCCGCTATAAATTAGTTTTGCGACAGGGCCGGATTAGGGTGGTCTAAGGGCCCTCGCAAGTTTGTATGAAAGTCCTTCATTTTTTGTGCTACAATCTTGATTTTTGGCAGAGACGTAGTTAATAGGCAGTAGACGTCTGCTTAGAACCGATTTTGTGACAGGGCCGGATTAGGGAGGTCTAAGGGCTCTCGCCAGTTTGTATGAAAGTTTTTCATTTTTTGTGCCACAATCTTCATTTTTGGCAGGGACGTAGTTTAAAGTTAGTAGACGTCTGCTTAGAACCGATTTTGAGACAGGGCCGGATTAGGGAGGTCTAAGGGCTCTCGCCAGTTTGTATGAAAGTCCTTCATTTTTTGAGCTACAAACTAGATTTTTGAGACGTACGTAGTTTATAGTTAGTAGATGTCTGGTAAGAACAGATTTTGTGACAGGGCCGGATTAGGGAGGTCTAAGGGTTCTTGCAAGTTCGTAAGAAAATCCTTAATTTTTTGTGCTAAAAAATTGATTTTTGGCAGGCACGTAGTTTATAGTTAGAAGAACTCTGCTAAGTACAGGTTTTGTGGCAGGGCCGGATTAGAGAGGTTTAAGGGCGCTCGCAAGTTTGTTTAAAAGTCCATCATTTTGTGTGCTACTAACTTGAATTTTGGCAGGGACGTAGTAGGTGAGCAGAAGTTTGCTAAGAACCGATTTTGCGACAGGGCCGGACTAGGGAGGTCTAAGGGCTCACGCGAGTTTGTATGACAGTCCTTCCTTTTTTGTGCTACAATTTTGGCAGGAAGGTACTTTATAGTTAGTAGACGTTGACTAAGAATTTAGCGAGTTTAGCAACATGGCCAGAATAAGGAGGTCTGAGGGCTTTCACATGTTTGTAAAAATGTACTGTTTTTTTTTTGTACTAACAACCTGAAATTTAACAAGTCTAGAGTTTAGGAGTAGGAGATCTAAGCTAAGTTTGTAAGGAAGACCTGGACTAAGGGCTCCCGTAAGTCCATATGAAATCCTTGGCTTTTTGTACCTGAAAATTGGCAGAGAGATAGAATATAGTTAAGACATTTCAGGTAGGAATAGATTTTACGACAGGGCTGGTTTAAGGGAATATAATCGCTTCGATTGGCATTTGGCATTCGATTTGACATAGTACCATCCACAGGCAGTCCAGACAAGAGAGTCAAAATTTCTACGCGAACGAAGTCGCGGGCAACTGCTAGTCAATCTATAACTATATCCACATTGCACCAGTTATGTTAAGGTCCCTATCCGAGCCTATTGCTTACTGAGAAATTCCTGATGGAAACACCCAATATCAATTTGCCCGACCTGTGACCTGTGAATCGAACCCGTGCGTGACCGCATGCACGGCAGTCGCGGTGGCGACCGCTAAATCAACGAGCAACGAGGCAACAATAAATCTTTATTTTATGAAATACGCTCATCTTCTTCTCTTCGTCTACTTCTACAAGTTTTTTTTGAAGTTATGGAAATTCGAAATACCTAACACATTTATACCTTTTTTAATTTCAGTCTTTCGCCAAAGCGTTGCAGAGACCCGCATTTCTGCCAGTACCCGAAACCTGTCTGAACATGTTGCTCAACAGCGAGAGAGCGATGATAATGACTAAAGGGCAGTACGTCGTACCAAAAAGGGTTCTAGATTATGGTTTCAAATATAATTACTCGGATATCGACAATGCTTGTCAAGAGTTCGCACACCTGTTTCCGAAGAAACATCCTCTTAAATAGTAAATTGTTAAAATAAATTGATAGTTATGAAAGAAGTCGGTTAAAGATGAATAAATTATGTAAATGTACAGTGCGATCAAATTATCTTGGCAGCTCTGAACATAGGCTTTGCGAAATTTTACGCATGTAAACTTGGGAATAAAACTGTTATTGCCAGATAAACCAATACTTAAACGATCAGAAAATATCTAATTTAAACAGTGAGAAATACAAATAAAATAAATATCATACCACTTTTATACATTCGTTGTAACAAAATGACCTGCACGAAGTTCGGAGCTGCCAAGATAATTTGATCGTACTGTAACAGCCAACTGATTTTGCATTGCGCTGCATTTTTTAAGTAATCTTTGTTTTTATTGTGTTTGTTATTTGTTTTCGTAATTTTTGTGCATACTTATTTAAATATTGTCGACAAAAATATAGTGCGTAATTAAATTATTATTTACAAATATAACAGTATAGGTATTTTAATTTTTTAATGTAGGTATTGTCACATTGTGTAAGATATCGTGTAATAATCATCTCGTGGTCACAATCGCTACCGCTGAGTGGGTTGAATAATTGAATTCCTAGTTCGGGGTGAAAGTTAAACTTGCTCAGTATTAGTCTAGAGTTAAGAAATTGATGGTGTGATACGGTTACCCCTGTGCCTCGGCAATCACGTAAAACTGTTGGTCCTTCCTGTACCTGATCTCTCCTCGGTCGATCATGTCGGATTGCTGTCCTATCATAATTATTATGAGAATGAGAATAAAGGAAAAGAGTATGCAATTGTGTCTACGCAAACGCTTGTGAGCAATAAAATCTCCTGCTTAACCCTATTCTTGGCAAAAAAATAAAATTAATATTTTTAAATAATTTTCAAATATGATGTTAATTATGAACCTAGGATTTAGGGAAAAATAAATAAAAAAATCGCACATGACCAGATAATGAGATTCTACATGTATCTTTGAAGATACATTGCCAGCTTAGTAGAGAACTTTGACCTTATGTGTAAGTGTCTTTGAGGATACGTTGCCAGGTTTGAAGAAATAAAATACACAAAATTATCTTAATAAATATATGTATAAAATTGGCATGTAATAACAATAATATAGTTAAATAATCAAAATCAACTTAAAGATTAATTAAAACAAAAAAAAAATAAGTTGCCAAAACATTTGAGGTGCACTATAAGCTGAAATAACTACATAACAGTATGGAATTTCACAAAACAATTTATTTCTGGCTTAAAACACAAGCGTAACGAACACTTGGCATATATTACCGTAGTTTGGCCCTTGACACAAACTTTACATTGCCTTTCGCACCAAACATTGGAAAATGGCCGACCTCATCGTACCTTACATCTGGTGGAGGTCGTGGTGCTACAGGTGCCTGTATTATTTTCGACAGTGTTGGTTCAGAAACTGCACAATTGTCTACCATATCTCCCCGCCCCATTGTCAGGAAGCTCTGTGCTACTTGATACTGATACTGGTAGCCTGTATGCCACTGCTGGGCAAAGGCCTCTCCCCAGGACTTCCAGATGTTTCGATCTATGGCTAATGTGGGTCCCGTGGTCGTAAGTGTCGTCCAGATCGTCTCGCCATCTTCTATGAGGTCTGCCGCGACTCCTTCTGACTGTCAGTGCTCCAGATTCTGGCTATTTTGACCCACAGCTCATTTGGAATGCGGCAGACTTGCCCAGTCTTGTCCCACATAAGCTTAGCGGATGTATGAGCAACGTCAGTCATTGTGCTTTGGGGTGCAGTGTTGTGTTGCATACACGGTCGGTTAATTTTGATTGCTCGGTAATGTAATCATAAATGTCGTCTGTAAAAAAGTTTGTAAAATAGGAGTTTTGGCTATCTGTGCGAAATGATTGAATTTATTCTTAGCCCACTGAAAAATACGTCGGGGTGTGACTAATCTTGCAGTCCTTCCGGATGTTGTAGGTCTTCTTGGTCGGCTGTTAGAGGCAATTAATGGAGATGGTGGCAAAGATAGTGGTGAAGGAGAGCCATTTTGCGTCAATGTAAATGGTAGTCGAGCTGGATGCGGCTGAGGTAAAGGCAGCACAGGCGAAGGCAGCAAAGACTGACTGAGTAACAGCGTCTTGTACGTGGTTTGGTGCTAGAGCACATTCTTTTTGCTCTGGAAAAAAATAGTTACATCTCTGCCTGAATAAAATATTCCACTCGCACACTCATGCCAAGCATAATTATAATTTCCTTTCCCCAAAACACAGTTACAAAAATAATATAAATGATCTCTCTCACTTGGCAATGTATCCTAGAAGATACACTAAACTTGTACAAAGAATCTTAGTGCACCTAGCAACGTATCCTGTAGGATACATTCACTTTATTTGTTAGTTTGCGAAGCCAAGCGTAATTATTTCTTCTGATTAATTAATTGCCAGCAAAAATACAAACATATGAAATAGTATAACACCAATTTCTCACGAAAATATTAAAAGATTTTTTTTTTTAATTAATAATTTCTGACCTTCTTCCGCGGAGTTGCACTCAACCGTTCACCATTTTGATAAATTTTGAAAAATCAGTTGACGTGAACTGTCATTGTGTCACATGTGTCCTTTCAGAAACGTATACTTTAAAAAGAAATAAGTAATCTTTCCGTTTTACATAAATTATAAAAGAGCTATGATTTTTTTTAATGATGTATCTTACAAGATACATTGTCAAGAAAAGGGTTAAGTAAACTTACATCTGCAAAGTACTTGTAGGTACTTTGCTAACCTCCTTTGACGAGCCGTGGCCGAAATTCGGTCGGGACGAAATTATACAGCAGTAAGGGTCGTTTTCTTAGTTTGAACTTAAGTTACTTGGCTAAACAATACCAACCTCGGTTAAGCCGTGCTTGCTTAGTTTGGTCCGTGGATGGGTGACTACCCATTACATTACATACCGAGTTTCCTCCGTGCCTCGGACAGCCCGTTAACGCGTTGGTCCCGGCTGTAATTTGTAGATCTTTGAGAGTCGTTACAGGTAGTTAGTGGCCCGAAGTCTGATAACCAGTCTTACAAAGGGGAATCGTTCGCCTTGCCATCATTACCCAATAACTGGGTTGTGGAGGTCAGATAGGCAGTAGCTCTAAAATACTGGTATTCAGCTAGCTGCATTCGGTTAGACTGGAAGCCGACACCAACATAATAATAAACACTTCTTTAGTTTTAACCGCCTTTGTTTGCTGAGTTAGTATTATTGTGGCGGATAATTACTGGTGAAACACAAGCGTACCTACTATTAGGTAGGTACAACTCTGCCTTACCTTTCGCAGATAACAGGCTACATGTCGTGTTTTATAAAGTATGCATATGTCTAGGGTTACCATCTCAAAAGAGCCCAAGAGCTTGATTTTTTAAACCCGGACTACAAATGAAACGGGGGCCTGGACGCTCCCCGGACGCCCTCTAAACTAGGACAAATCCGGGGAAACCCGGACGGATGGCAACCCTACTTAATATGTCCTTCTCCTTCCCCGCTTATCTCTTTTTTTTCAAGAAATTTGATCTTAAATCGGGTACTACACAAATTCTGTATTTACAAACTGCGTCTGCTAATCGAACCGAACCGTAATAGTAGATAACTATTACCTGGTTTTGTCCAGCTACTTACTACCTACCTAGTTTTGAGTGGCAGATTTACAGTGTTGGCCGCTCTAGGCCCCAGGCCATGTGCCGCCCTTTCGCAACTTTTATGGAAATCGATTTAAAAAAAATTGTTAACTACTAGCTTTAGCCCGCGACTTCGTCCGCGTGGTACCCGAAATCAGACATCGAGAGGATACAATCAATCAATCAAGCAAGATCAAACAGAAAACACTGACTTGCTGAGTGATGCTGAAAGCTAGCAAAAAGTCAAGTTTTATATTATTTGAAAATGTACACTTTGCACATCGGATAAATTACATTTTGCTTTAACAATTCATAGAGATAGAGAAATTTTTATACGATTTATGCATGAAGCTTCAGACAAAAGGGCACTAAAATGCAAGAGCAAGCGAAGCGAGCTCGAAAATTTTAGCTCCTCACCTTGGAAAGGTAACTGATTTTCATGTTATCGTTAAAAGAAATATATGATTTGTGTACTTTTACTACTAACGTATTGAAAGCATTTGAAGGAATGGACAATTCAGAAGACTCGGCATTAAGAGCGAGCGAAGCGATCCAAAAAAAATTGCGGCTGGTTAGAAAAATATAGTGCTTGTTCATAGATTTTCGGGGTGGCCATGCGGCAGACCGAAATATACGTAAAGCTAGTTCGAAAAGCCACCCCAGGGCAGCGGCTTATAGTAAGGAGAATACGCCACTGCTTGGTTGTCCCTAGTTTTACAACATAGTCCCGATGACAATAGTCATTAACAGATCTGGTAACCATGACCTGATACTGCCTGGCTTCGCTCTCTGCCGCCACTTGAAATGTGCCACCGGGGGCCTAGGCCACGGCTTTTTTGTTCACGATTTGCCGCCCCTGGTATCTGGCCGCCCTAGGCCCGGGCCTACTGGGCCTTAGGGTAAATCCGCCACTAACTTTTCCCTACCATGGCACAGCCAAACGGAAGCGTTATGATTTTAAGAGTACCTACTTACATGACATGGATGGATGTTTGTTAGGTACTCTCACGCAAAAACTATTTTTCTGATCAAATTTAGCACACTCTTATTCTGGCTTTCTGACTTCCGACCACTCATAACGACTGGCAAAGATAGTTCACGTTGCAGCGGCGGGGGCGTGAGGTTCCCCCTCTCGCACACATTCGGCCTCCTCCTTCGCTAGCATTACAGCTTCGCAGAAGGACGTGACTGCTTTCCAGAGGTTCCTCCTCACTCCGGACCATGAATTGAACCAGGGCCTGACGCGAGAGGTGCCGCCGCCAATCGCCTCAAAGAGGAAAGGGTGGTGTCGCGGCGCGGCCGCTAGCCGCGACATTTGATATTTACTTATTATTATGTATGTAAAGTTTTGTGGGTCAATAGAGATGTACCTGGGTTCTGTTGTTATTGATTTGGTTTTCCGAGAACAATCTTCAATGGTTATGGAGGTCTGCTTCGCATACTATATTAGCTGTTCGTTCTTACTGGTCGCGCCCCGTAGTCCACCATCTGTTGATTAAATTTAAATTGATTCCTACCATTCTATATAATTTGATATACCAATATAAATATTTCTGGTGTCTTAGGTTAAGCTTTGGGGTCCCAGCACAGAAATGCCTCGCATGTCTGGCTGAGATTAATTTAGTTACATGTACTGCGGGACTATTCCTACGCAGTATGCTGTTTAAGTATTACAGAGGAACTGTATGTTCTTACCAGTTAACCATGCTGTTTAAGTATCACCGAGGAACTGTATGTTCTTACCAGTTAACCATGCTGTTTAAGTATTATAGAGGAACTGTATGTTTTTACCAGTCAAACCTCCTACTATTATCTGAGTGCACCGCAGATCCATTTCTTGTAACATAACTCTTTGTATGTACCCATCATTGTTATACATACATATCCCCGTTGCATGTACTCTCAAATACACACAACGGCAGATCTCTTTGTGTTGGGAGATTTCGTATTACAACACCGACTTTCTCCCAACCGACTGATCACGGCCTTTCGCCCAGTCTACTTCATGACGCTTCGCATTCAACATCAAACGACTTGCAACACGAAGGTCCTCTTGTGTAACCGACTCCTTCGGCCACCAGAATCTTAGTTAAGTTTGAAATCTAGAATTTGAGCAATTAGGTAAGGAATCACTACGCTATTTTATTAGCGTTAACCACTTAGCTTTATATCTCTCAGGTGGGCTGACTTAGGCTGGAAACATCCTTCCCAACACGAACCACTGTACTTATTCACTGGATATACTATCGAAATATATGATTGACATTCGCTAGTCTACACATGTCGGCAAAAGGGCGGTAAAAGAACCACAATTACAGATACTATGTAACAAACGTCATAACCATAAACCATAAATACTCTTTATCTATAGTGAACTCTTTATGGGTTCGGTGTTGCCAGTATATTACCTATGATGTTATGCCTGACTAGTTTGTCACACGTTTCGCTTAGACAATAATAATTATACTTTCGTTACCTATTTCATTCGCAGACTGCACGTCGCGACAGGTGGTGCTCCGCTCAAGCAGGGCAGACCTCCACCGTGTCCTCCGGGCGATCCTCGCAGTATTGACACTCGGTCGTATCTTCCCGCCGAATCCGAATCAACTGCATCAGGTGGAAAGTGAGGCCGTCGTGGCGCTAATCTAGTTACTCCTCAAAAATGGGTCTTATCGCCGTAATTGTGGCATGTCCAACGCTGGGTTGCTTTCTCCATACTGTCGTGAGATTCTGCTGGAGTTCCGTCCACCGTGGTCGTGGTAAGTACCTACGATTTGCCGCGGCCGGGTCCTTTTAACTACTGCCGCAACATCGCGTGGTATAGCGTCTGCAGCCGCCTGGTGCGAACCTTCTTGCGCCAGGACCAGATGCCACTAGGGACGTCAGCGTGCAGCACCTAGTTGTAGCTTGTAGCTGATGTCTCCCAAGAGCGGCCGCAGAACCGAACCCTGTGGAACACCGCACGACATCTCTCGCCGGTTCCACTCTCCCAGATGCCCGGGGTTAGGGTTACCATCCGTCCGGATTTGTCCGGACATGTCCGGACTTCTAGACCTTTGTCCGGACTTTGTCCGGTTCTTTAATTTGTCCGGATTATAACAAAATATTTTCTTACAAACAAAAATAGTTTTACGTAAAATATTCGGGATATAATTTTTTATATTTTTCAGTGCCTGATACTTGACGGAGCCTTTCATTAAAACTTTCCTTGTAGAATTCTTCACAGTTCATATTTTTAAGGTTGTGTTGTATCGAATCATCATCAATGATCTAACCGAGGGTACCTACAATCCGCTCTTTTGTCCATTGTGCTCCCATTAGAGAAAACACTCTTTCCACACTTGCGTTTTGAGCCTGGATAACAAAAATAAACTCGCAAATTCTTAATAGAACAGGAAGTCTGACAATTGTAAAATTAAAAAAAAATTGTTTTTAAAATGCATGTTTTATGGAGCATCTTTCTAAAAAATTACTAAAATGTCCGGACTTTTATTGAAATGTCAGGCTTTTTGTCAGGACTTTTGAAATTTCTAAATGGTAACCCTACCCGGGGTAGATGATGGCCCTGTCCGTCTAGTAGGTAACGTCCGAATACGCGACGGAGGTAGATAGGTGACAGGCTACCTACATTTTATTTGAACAAAATCAATATGGCATATGGCGGATGCTATATCCTAAAAAATCGGGGCGCTAAAAATGTATTTTGATGCCTACGTACCTACTCGTACCTGCTCTGTAATAATATATGACATACCTACTATTATAGGGCCTGTTTCACCACCTACGATTAAGTTTCCGCTAACATAATGGGCAGTAGGTATACAATTTCTATTTTTTTTTTTTAACGATATTAGTTTTCGCCCGCGTGAGGTTAAACTACAAAAATGACGATTTTGCATACTTTCATCCACTATTTAACTCCTTTAGTTGGTTGAATTTCGAAAAATCCTTTCTTATTCCTAGTCTACGTCATTATAAAGGGAACCTCTGTGCATAATTCAGCTTTATAGGTCCAAGGGTTTGGGCTGAGTGTTGATGAGTCAGTCAGTCAGTCAGGACACAGTATAAATGTCAGGACTTTTCTTTTTATTTAGGTATATACTAACGGACCTGGCAGACGTTGTCCTGCCCGGACAGCAGCGCCACCTACCGGTCAAATTGTAAATCTAAACCATTCTCGAATCCACTTGAACACACACAAAAATTTCATCAAAATCGGTCCAGCCGTTTAGGAGGACTTCAGTGACAAACACACGTACAGTAGAATTATATACTTATTATTATATAAAGAAGAATATAGATAGAAGTAGTGGCTATTCGGACATCGTGAAATAGGCCGCTAATTAATGAAATGACCTGGGGGTCTAAAACGGCCACTTTAGCAGATCATAATAGGAATTGCGTCAAAAAGCGTAAATGACCTTTCATAATAGTAACAGCGTCTGGGACCATTAAGGAAAATTGATCATAGGTAAGTAATAATAGGAAAACAATATGAATTGCGTTAAATTCGTAAAATGGTCACAGACGCAGTTACTATTTTGAAAGGTCAATTCATATTCTGATCTGCTAAAGTGGCCATTTTAGACCCCCAGATTCCGCAAGTTTTTTTCGTAAAGAGCTCAACCCGTTGATTCTAATTCTGGAGGTGTAGGTGTAGATTCTGAAAGTTTGTTTCTAATAAGACATGTAACATTTGTTTTTAAATCTTTTTATTTTTTTGAAATATGATATATTTAATTTTCATTGAACTTTACCTACATGGAACAGATTTGAGCTTGTTCAAGATCTTTACTTTACCTTAATTAATGATTAATGTAATAGTAGATAGGTAATTGCATAATATATTAGTATACCTCGTACAAAACATTCGTATAAAACTTAGGGGATCGGACAAAAAAAAACTAATTAGTCCGTCAGATAGTTTTCCAAAAATTATTGGACACGTATTTTTTCTTTTTTCACGTAAACTTAAAATGAAGACAATACAGTGCTTCGAAAACTCGTGTGACGTCATATGATAGTACATTTTGACGACACAAGTGACGTTTCAAGCCCCACTCCAAGATCTTTGACGCGTTTTATCTTCGTAATTTTTTATTTATTTGAGAAAACAAAAAACACGTATTCAATATTTTTCGATAATCTAACTTACGGACTAAACAGAATCAGATTATTTTGACCCAGTCCGATCCCCTATTGTAACAGCTTAAACATAACATACATTTAAAATTATAAATTAACCTATCTAAACACAAATTAGCGTCTACATATAAATATACTTATTTTATGTACCTAAAAAGTCATCTGGACGACGACGCTCAGAAGTTGGGAATAGAAGATCTCTCTAGAACAAAATGGCCGCCAAGAACGGTTAGATGTTTAAATTTACTCTACAGTTTAGTTACTAATCATAATATTGTGAAACAGTGACAAGCCTTGAGGAATGAGTTCATCAAAGTAGACCTGATCAGTTTCTATGAGTGTAGAGTAGGTTTGAGGTTCAGTTTGTTTGATTCGAGTGTTCAGGGGTTGTTCGCCTCGATCTGCGCGAACCTCTCGACCAGCTTGCTGACGAAGTTGCGTAGGATGTCCTGGCGCATGCGCCCTACGTCCAGGACTTCTTCGTGGTTAGCCTCGTCGTTGTTTTCGTAGCTTGTTACACATTCGTTGGTGATGAGGGATAGCGCAAACACATTTAAGTCGCAGTGTCTTGCGGTAATAACCTAGAAAAAAAAAGCCACGTTACGTTTGGTCACTGTCAATGTATCCTGGAGGTGGGATTGTAAATGTTCTTATTCGGATCTGATCTTTTCTTATTGCTAATAGGTATAAGGTCCCAATAAAATAGGTGGACAAAATTTCAGGAATCATTCAGACCACCAAAATAAGGACGATGGTAAATAAAAAAACGCATTTAAGTACCTACTTATAAAGCGTGAGTTTGTTCTAGAGTGCCGGCAATTTATTATTTAAAGTAAAAAAAAAACACTTTATTTAATGTTTTTTTTGTTTAGATATCTTTGGTTAGACCTACTGAACGCTGTGTTAAAATTTCGAATTCACTTTTTGTGGGGAATATCTAATTAAAATCACGCCTAAGTATATTCCACAGGAAGCCGAACCCGAGACCCCAAGTCTAGTTGGGCAGTTTCACTTGCAACCACTAAGTTAACGAGGCCGTATAACATGGGTACTAGCTAAGCTCCTCTCCTTACCTCGTGAACGGTGGACATGCCAACAGCATCGACTCCGACCATCTTCAACATGTTCAGTTCAGCAACGGTTTCAAAGTTAGGTCCTCCGAGGCAGGTGTACACGCCCTCGCGCACTATGTTGTCAATGTTCAACTCTTTCGCTATCTGCAAACAAGATCATTTCACAATTATTACCCGACTAAGTTCTACCCACGGCTTTGTTTGTCGTGGTCTTTCCCATAGCATTTTTTGGAAATTAGAACTGATTAAAAGTAGCTAGTACATAACTTAAATTGGCTGTAATCTCCGAAGGGTTATTATAATAATTGGACAAGCCCGCCACACTATTCCCAAACCACTGTAACTCCTGTTAGCCAGAATCAGTGGCGACCACAAGAAATGAAGCTCCACAAAGTCCGATAAACGATTTAACTGTCTTGGATCCCGCAACGAAATTAATCAGAAAAGATAGCGGAGGAGTAGGAAAAAAACATAATTTCCACTTTTCTCCGAAGCTAACCCTTCGCAGAGGTGTACCCATTAGTACACCCACATTTCGCCAGTTATGTTTAATGAGCATGTAGTAGGGGGCGAGCCTATTGCGATCAACCGGGCAAAATCTGAGAGCAGCGGTGGCCCAGTGGTGTCGGCCCCAACTTACGAACAGTAGGTCGTGGGTTCGAACCCAGGCAGGCGCATTACTTTGTGTAATTTATTTCATCACCGCTGCTCTCAAAACGGTGAAGGAAAACATCGTGAGGAAACCGGCATGTCTTGCGCCTACCACACGCTCACACTTCACCACAGTCTTGCCTGCGCGATTACACGGTGCACACAGTACATCGCGCGTGTGGTTTGTAATGGTAATACAGTTTTACCAACCATACGCGCGATGTACTGTGAAGTGTGAACGAAAAGTGTGGTGAAGCTTGAGCGTGTAGTAGGCCCATTAGAACCAAAAAATTCGAAGACATGTGACATCTGCCAATCCGCACTGGGCCCGCGTGGTGGATTATAGCCCATCCCTCTCCTAGAGAGGAGGCCTGAGTCCCTGCAGTGGGAACATTATAGGCTGATGATGATGATGGGCAAAATCTAAACTCTGTGATTGCTACTGAGAAATTCCTAGACTGATAAATTGAGGAATTGATCCCAGGACCTACTGCGATTACTAGACCAACGAGATTAAGTATAGGAAAGCTAATACCTAAATAGTCCATCTTAAAACTGAGTAAGCAGCTACATAAAGCGTCACCTAAAATAAGGATTTTAGTATTTAGGTTTTATCGTTTTATCAACTTTTACCTACTCAGTCAGTAGGCTAGATTTATAATCTAGCTGCACGTTTTTAGTTTCGTGACTTTTGGGGTATCCCGCACCTTACCGCTACCACATGGTTTTAAGTGGGCAATACAGATACCTAATCGGTTCCGTGATAAATTTGTAAATACGGACGAAGTTACAAACGGATGTAGGTAATAATCAACGAACTCTACGTTTAGATTAAAACCATGTCTGTTATCTAGTCAAGACATTTTACTATCGTCAAAAAGAATTTATACGATTTTTAATCCCCAGTCATTTAATCCTACACGATAAATAGGACTGTAATATAAAAAGGCCATAACCATAAACGTGTTCCATTAAACTCACGTGCAATTTTATCGTTGGAATAAGAATGTATCTGAAATGTCAATCGTCTTCTCGATAAATAATGATCAAACCAGTATTCTACTTTTAAGCACTTGTAGTATAGTTGTCATTATCAGAGTGCCCTAACAAGGCAAACAGGAAGGTGCCGCATAAAACATTACGCAGCTCATTTTGTTGTGCGACAAGTTGTAAATCGTACTCGCGACCCCAGATAACCTTGGCTCTAGTTATGTTAATGAAACCCGATTCACAAAGGTTTTAAAGGATGACAAAGGAAATAGCTATAGCTATCTTAAGTCTTTAACTGCATCTGCCTCTTAGAAATACGTACATTGCAGGTCATAAACCAAAGATTAAAACTCACGTGCGAGAAAATGTGTGACGTTGTTACGTGTATACTCTGTATCTGACATAGCCCCCTGTGGCAATGTCATTAACGATGATAACACTAAGATAGCGCAGGTGATAGGTCTTACCTCTTTGGCGACTTTTCTATATTCGTAGTTGTAAGCTTTGCTCATGGGTGGGAAGCGAGGTCCGAACCTCTCGTCGTTGGGTCCGTGCAGGGGGTTGTTGCCAGCGAATCCCATCATATTGATGTGGTCTCTCACGATCATGATGTCGCCAATCTTGTACGAAGGATTCAGGCCTCCTGCCGCGTTGGTCGCGATCAAGGCTTTGATACCAATAAGCTTCATCACACGAACTGGTAGGCAACACTGGAATTAAGGAAAATACTCATTAATAAAACGGGTTAAACCTAATGTCTGTCTTTCATAAATTACTTAGACGCTGATAGCGCTAATAAACCGAGTGTTTATTTTTAGTAAAAAAAGCGGTAAAATTAAATAATAATACCGCCTTTTCTGCATTTTAAGAGTAGACAATAGTATTATTCACTATGCTATGCAATTATTATTATTTCCGATTCATATTTCGCAGAGAATGTTAATATGACAAATCGTGTAGATAACGCGTGAACAGCTGCTCTGTTATACAATATAACTGATTAATCAACCGTTTGTAGACCACTGTTTGTAAGATTCGCACGAAAAGCTCAATTAATTTATGATGACCAATTCAACTTCAATCGGCGTGCCTCTCACGTAGCGATTGGTATGTTCGCTCAGTCATTTCTTTATAATTATGCAGTTCTAGGCTATCTTATTTATTTATTAAAGTTTATGTAAAACTGGTACATAGGCGGACTTAATGCCATAATCCATGCTCTACCAGTCAACCTTTGGGTTAAATTGGACAACATTGTGATAGGGTACAAAATAACCCAAATAATACTTTACTGCCTGGAACATAACCTTCGTGCGTAATGCGCAAAACAGGACTTTCCCTAACGCATATATATACTGCTTGGCTTTAAGTAGAGGTAAGTCAGGTAAGTATTAGTCAAGAAATAGGAATTCTTGACGGATAATCCTACCTTATTCACCTAGGTAGTGATCAGTGTCACACTGTCATGAATAAGTTGAAAATAGCATTTTGTACATAATACTTATTTCTAACAGATATTACGGCTATTCTACTTCGTTATTAGAGTTTCATTTTAGGCGAAACTATCTCTACAGTAATTCAAGATTTGACTATGAGAAGTTAGAAATGCGTGTGTGTGTACCAGTCGTTTCTTATGCTGTGATTACAATAACCCATTTTTATTTATCAGCTTCTACGTCTTATTTTCATGACATATTAAACGGTCATAAAAAGAACAAGAGCATCGGTCGCTCGGTCGCGTCGCTGGTAGTAGTTTATCTTAACGTGTCCGTTACTCTCCATTGTAATGCTCATAACAAGAGATAACCCCACTGCTGGGGGGTCGAGAACGCTTTGCATCAGCCACATCTAGATACGGGTAAGGCGATGACGAGAATTTTCCGTAGATTACAATAATGTTTGTTTATCGACGCGTAGTTTAGTAGATGCGTAGAGATCGTAAGACTTTAGGAAGAGTTACATCACTGTTATCTGCTTAGGCAAACAATATTTTATAGGTTTTGTTTACAGTTTACGCTGAGCGATGCTCTCCAATATTATTTGCTATCTTAGAACCGAAACTTAGATCTCTTAACCCAGAAGGAATCAGCAATAACTGCGTATGAAAGTGTCATGTACCTTCCATAATGGGTATCCCTCATAGTAGTGGAACCGCCCTTGCATGGCCACCACTGGGATGCCGCCGATCTTGCCGAACACCAGCTGTCCATGGTGTCCCTCGACTGTGCTTAACGGAAAGTTCGGGATGTCTTCATATAAAATAGATTCTGAATCTGTGATGGTCTCAGCTAAGGATCCTGTGGAAGATATGAACAGAAATTGTAATAGAGTCGCTTTTCACCATATTTTAGTGTGCACTATTGAGTAAAGAGTCAGTATGCCCACTTTGAACTATTAATTACTTTTATATTTTTGCCATTAATATCACATCTGCAGCACCGAGCTAATTGCCAAAGAATAGTTGTATGTATAGTGTACCTACATTTTTCACTGGAACGTAGGTAAAAGTAGCAGTTTGACTCTTTACTGTTGCAAGACGTAGCTATGCAAAGTGAAAATTTCAGAGAACATTACAAATTACCCGCATTATTGAAATGATCATATTTCCACCACCAAGTTACAGAGACGAAACTAATGAAAAAAATTGTGGTTATGATTTTTTTAGGATTTGAAAAGAAATCAAGGCTGTTCAAGCTGAATCTGTGTGATTGTATGATTGTGTTCCCCTTTGCATAACTTCGCAAGTTAATAGTAGCGTGAATAATATATACCCTCTTTCCAATACGAACCCATCCCAGAGCCGCAAATAATGCCGATGTGTGGCTTCACCGATATGCGTGACAGCAAAAAGTTTGCGATCTCCAGTAGAGTTTCATAAGAGTATCTGAAACAACAAGATAATGAACCTCATCATAATAATATCATCATGAAATACCAAGGGTGGCGAAAACTACTGCTGCATGTCATTATTTTCTGAAAATCTCTATGTTATCAAAGAGAAGAGTGAGGGTAGATAGGCGGAGACGATCGAGTGTATTTTCAATAAGAAAGCCAACTGCCACTGGTAAAAAGGAAGGAGAAGGAACCCTAATAGCGATTCTTAAATCACTACGTGCGGTTAGAATCCATCCTGTCGCAACTCTATATGTTGAATACGTTATTATTCAGATACACAGCATAAATAGGGGTAATCAGTCCATGTCACAAGGAATTTTTCCTGATGCTTGGAAGCGAGCTAACGTTACACCGGTACACAAGTCAGGCCCTGCAGATGACGTCGAGAACTATCGCCCAATATCAATTTTGTCGGCCTTATCGAAAGTCTTTGAAAGGCTTGTACATAGTGTACTTTATCCGTTGCTTCATAATGTTATTGCTCCACAACAACACGGATAAATTTGTGAAAAGAAGATCTACGGTAACGGTACGGTACGGCGGAATATATTTTTAATGATTTGGATGCTGGTATACAAGTAGATTCAGTTTATACCGATTTCCAGAAGGCGTTTGACAAGGTCGAGCACGAGCTGCTATTACGCAAAATTGCGTTAAACGATATACGTGGGAACCTGTTGAGGTGGTTATCGTCGGACGTTTCCAATAGGACGCAACGAGTTGTAATTAAAGGGTTTCAATCATCTTCTATAGCTGTGACATCAGGTGTACCACAAGGATCAATTCTAGGGCCCCTTTTATTTATTTATTTCATTAACGACATAGGCAAATGTTTTAAAAATTATAAATTTCTTCTATATGCAGATGACTTAAAAATATTTAGGCCAATTAAAAACCCTAGCGTTTGTATTGCTTTGCAAAGTGACTTAAATAGATTGTCTGAATACTGCGTGTGTAATAAACTAAAATTAAGCGTGCCTAAACGTTGTTATTTGAGCATCACCAAAAACAAAAATATTATCAGATACCTAACAGTACTCTCTAAATGATGCCACTTTGTCACAAACTTCATCTTGATGTACACGTCAATACAATTATTAACAAGGGTTGGCGCATGTATGGATTTGTTATGCGGTCAGCCACTGAATTCGTACGCCCTCAGACTTACCTCTATCTATACAAAACCTTAATTAGATCTCAGTTGGAGTATGCAGTTGCGGTGTGGAATCCCCTATACATGAAATATTCTAACTGCCTAGAAATGGTACAAAAGATTTTTTTAAGATCCATGACTTACAGATGCTTTCACTCTTCTGCGTCTTATGCCGATTTACTGAAAAAATAAGCCTTACGGGCCGTCGTATGTTTCTAGAGACCATGCTCCTGTATAACTTCTGCAGAAATACGTATGACTGTTCCGATATTTGTAACAAAATTTGTTATTTAGTTCCTAGAAGAATACATTTACGTGCAGTGCGCAAGCAACCATTGTTTGCGGTGAGAGCATGTAGAACTAATGCTGGTGTTCGAGCACCGCTGCGACGTCTTGTTGACCATTATAAAATGTTTATTATCGATGTCACATCGATTTATTCTGTGCAACACATGGAAAATTCCGAAATTCGACTCGCAATGCGATCAAGGAATTAGATGTGAAAAGATAAGTTTTCCTTTTTATCTTAGAGTAGGTATTTATGTCATATGTTTTGTATTCAATGCGCTTTATACATGTGCTTGATATTAGTTTCTAATTTCTATGCACATACTTGTTATTTAAAAGTTTAACATCACTGTCTTTTTTTTGCATTAATTTTTTTTAATTAATTTTACTTTTATCGTGTTATTAATATTTTGCTTGTATTCTGTGAATAACGCTGTAGATTACATAATTGTTAATTCTATGTTTTAAATCTTTATGCTTTATTATGTAATTGTTTGTTGTTCCAAATAAAATTAAAAAAATAAAAAGAAAGGGAAGTACCTATGTATGATACTTTGGTATACAGACAGCAATCTTTATCGGATTCCATAGTCAAAGCCATATATACAGCGTGTAACGGAAGGGGTATCAACCCTGAAGGAGGTGAATGTGCTCATGAAACTCAACAACTTTCCCCAAAGAACATAGGTCGAAATATGAAAAAAAAATTTGGCCCTCCCATAGTAAATCAATCAGCTGGTAGCCAGTTTTGTAAGGAAGGGCCAAATTTGTTTTTCAATTTTCGACATATATTCTTTGGGGAAAGTTGTTGAGTTTCATGAGCACATTCACCTCCTTCAGGGTTGATACCCCCCTTCCGTTACACGCTGTATAAATCAATTATTGTTTAAGACACTGTTCGTTGCAAGCATTGCTCAGTTGCATCGTGACTCGGCCTAATTTATATGAACTCGATGCGCCATTACTCGAGCAATCGTCATACTGATATGATCTGCTGTTCAAATAAGGTACTTAGCATAAATGTGAAAATATGTGAGTTTTGGTAAGGCCCAGTTGAATTTGACAAGTCATATAACTTAATCACTGTCCCCTGCTACTCCTGCTAAAAGTTTTTTAGAAAAAGACCTACGCGGTTGAGGTCGCCAAAAAAATGATTAAATCTAAGATATAAGAATAGTTAAAGTCAAATAATCATCTGTAAATTGGACGGTGAATGATGCCGCAGACCCGCAACTGTAAGTTTTTCTTCCTGAAATCAGTAGGTATGCGCCTATCATCACTATGTTTACCTTATGTTGCACGTAAGCTTTATCATTGCAATCCGCAGTTTATTTGCTTTAGCCCACTTTAGCCTGTGTAGATAGTGTTAACCTTCGGTGTATGACTTTCTCGGAAAATATATTGATTCATTGATTCGATAACATTTTTTCGCTCCTAGTTATTGGTTATGTCATCGATTGTCTTAATGTCCATTTCTTTCAGGATTTTTAATCTCACATTTCTTATCCAGTATAATAATTTAGGTATATTAGTTCAGTTAAGCGTCTCATTAAAATAATCATTTAAACCCAGTTTATTTGGTGTAATCTTTTAATTTGTTAACACAACTGACGTTGTTTACTTAAAGCTTTATCTGGACCATTATCAGTCAAGATAATTTCGAGATAACTTAACACGCTCCCCAGTAAAAATAATTCTAATATTATCCGTTATAAAATCACGTTTTTTTAAAGAAAAACAGGCACTATGAATAAATGTAACGATTACATCAGCAGGTTGCATCTTATCTGTAGATATTCCAAGAAAGAAAACAAAACCTGTCTGTGTCAAGAATGTCGTTGTTCTTGTCCGCGCGCTTGTCAATTGCATGTAATTTGCAATCTGCATCTCTCCCGCCCGCAGCGTTCGTGTCGGCGCGGAGATGATTTTAGTCATTACAGCTCCATTTCATCAAGGAAAAAACTTGTCTAATTCCGACTAGTTTTATGTACAAGATTAATTTTAATTAATATAAATACTAGACTATAGTATGAGCCACTTCCTACAGCTGTTGTGTACTTAGTATTGTTTTCGTAATAATTATGATGAATTACTCATTATTAAATACTGATTTCCCTTTGGATGAGTTAAGTGCTATTCAGTAAATTAGATGAAGACGGCTTAATGTGCACCAGTCAACAATACAAATTAGAAAATAATGTCATCTAAAAGTCCAACTTCTTTATTCAGAACTAAACGATAAAACAAAAATTAAATTCATAAGAACGTCTGCTGATGTAAGTCGGTAATTGATACATCATGTTTTTCAAGGATAGAGAAGATTCTGAACACTGCGATTGATAGTCATTATTGTTTCATCTATCGTTTAACCCTTGTTAACGTCTATTGGATCGTTAGAACAACAATAGATCTCTCTAGAAAACTATCGATAAGTTTCTATGAATGAAAGGCGGTTGGGTACAAGTTTGGCGGGAAGACTTAGTGCCCATTAGTTGCCCAAATGTGATTGGTGGGTAACTAATTGCTTGGAAAATTATTTAATAATTTGTTGTGCAAGTTAAATATTAGATAAACCTAGGATTAGGACATCAAGATGTTATTTTAAAAGTTTGTTACTAATTTTTTTAATTAATTAGGTAAGTAAGTACTTAATAATGTAAAAATATCGTTTCAAAACTGAACCACCAGGGCGAAACCAGGGCCTACAACTTGAACTGCAATAACACTTTAATCGAGTATTTGTAAACACAACAGCTGAACTAGTGGTGGTACTGATGGTGGTACATACCCTTTAGCCGAATTCCCATTTCCGTTTGCATTAGCACCATCCGTTTCGACTTCAGGCAAAACTTTCTTCGCCGGCACGAAAGCCTTGGCGTCATTTATGTCATTCGCGTTAATTGGAGCCATCACTGAACTTAATTAATTGGTTGTAATTCATAAAAAATGTTAGCGTAGGTGTTTATTGGTTGATGTCCGAGCATGTAATGCGGTGGACGATTGCCCTCGGCAGTTTTATACATTGGGTCAGTACTCAGTGGACGCTATGATACAGTTATCGTCGAACAAGTTCATTGGGTGTGTTATGTGTTAATTTCAGCCACAGCCAGTGATCATTGGAAGGGTAAGTCCTCGCTTATCAGTAAAAAAATAAGCGTTTAATCTGTGTGTTATTAATTACGGTGCTATTTAAAATTAAGATTCTGTTTTTTACCTAGATGTGATTGCATTGGGCTACATCATTATGACACGGTCTTTTTACCTTTTGAAAACGAGTGTAACCGTCAATTTATTTTATGTACTCGTTTATGAATTTATTTGGCAACGCAAATGGGTCAGTGGTTAATAAATGAGAAGTAGGTGTCTGCGTGTCAATGGCAGCCAAGACTCAATTTTTGCGCAAATCATTTTATTAACGGCTAGCAATTTATTACCTATTGTGTTAGAAAAATGCAGTGTGCTTTTATGTAAGTACCGCTTAATGGTAGATATTGTGCAGAAAAAAAAAATATTTTTATATAAACTCTCTACAGACGCAAACAAACATACCTTAATAATGTAGTACTTAAGTACGTAGCCCAAGAAATTCTCACTAAATTAACCAAGTAGGTACCTGCTCACATTACTTATGTAAATAATTTTGAATTAATGGCCCACATCTGCTGTACCTAGGCAATTCAAATAGGTATGTACTTTTTAGATATTCTTAGTTAGCTCAGGGATATCAAGTTATTGAAATCCTGGCCATATACGTTGATATCTATGTATTAGGGACACGCAAAATATCTTAGGTAAATATTCTATTACTACAATAACTTGTCTTGTATTAATTATTTATTTTTGGTCACCCAATGAATTCATTGAGTATTAATAGTCCCCTTTTTCGTACGAAGACACAAAGATTTAGATAATATAAATATTATACGTCATAATTACGTAAACTGACGCAACGTTTCAGCGTTACAATTCTTTTCTGTGAATGGACCAAAGAAAAACCAATTCTTTTCCAAGTATGTTTGATTGTTTGGTAAGTTTTCTAGCTATCTCGGATTGCTCTGAAATCGCTGTTCTGCAAAAGTCGACAAAAATATTTCTATTTCTGCATGATTATTTATATTATTCCAGACTGGGTTCGAATTTGAGCTGCTTTCCTGCACGAAGCCGTTCTCATTATTCATTCTGCATATTTTGACGAAGATTTGCCTGAACAAGCCAGCTTTTAAATATTTTCAAGTTGGCATTGCTCGATTTTTGCAGTACATTTTCTTTAACTTTTTGTTAAATCTGTATACGAAAACTCAAACATTTCAAATAAGGGGTGCAGGCATTTTCCAATTATTGCTGTTTAGAGCTAAAGATGATAAGGTTATTTTTGGTCATCTAACTGAAACCTTATGGATTCTGCTAGCAATAAAGAAACCAAATTGGTAACACGATTGGCAACCGCTATCTAAGATTGACCTAAATAAAATACATAGGTACCGAAAATTAAAAAAATTGTTCAATTTCTTTTTTTACCCGACTGCGGCGAAGCCCAAAAGGAGGGTTATGTGTTTGACGTGTAGGTATGTATGTATGTATGTCCGTTTCTTTGTTCCCTCATAACTCCTAAACGGATGAAGGGATTTGAATAAAATATACGTCGTTAGATTCGTCTTGATGGCGCGAGTGTTATAGGCTACATTAAAATTAAAAAACAGAAAAATTGCGGATTTTGGGGGCCAAATGGGGGCAATTTTTTTTTTCCAATACCATCAAGTAGGATATCAAAATAAAGGGTTTTAAAAGGAGATTACAAAAATATAAAACACTTATATGTTTAAATGAAATTCAAAGTGACAAATCCTATAAACAAGCACAAAAGTTCATCTGCGAAGAATTTCACGCGACCAACGAAAGAACAAACACAGAAGAACTAAAAAGTTGGAAATAAAAAAAGTAGGTACTACTTTTTTGTCCTATTTAACGTATGTTTTTTTTACTTCGTAGGTCAGTGCTTAGAATCAGAATGTATAAGAATATTCAGCTAGGTAGACTTGGAATTAAACTACGATAGACTCGATAAGGAATCCGGAAAACTGGGCAGTGGGCTGTGCGGTACAAACATACAGAGACCTAAGTTCTTTCTGAGCAGATTTATCTGTGCCCTCATAATCGTCATTATTTCCGGGGTTATCACAAGCTAAACAACAACAATATTTTAAAATACACATGATTATATAGGTAGCCGCGGTTGAATAATACAGGGTTCGTTACTTCGTCACTGTCTTTAACACCTAAAGCATGGAATAATTTAAGATTATAAATACCAGTCTGATTTGACCTTTTCATAAAATGTCGTGTCATTTGAGATATTATGTCCAAAAATATTATAGGTAATCAGACTTATCAATGCAAATCGGTTCTCTAAATCGCAGATATTATTCAAAAATTCGCTACATATTTTTTAATAATAAAAGGTATTGTTCTTAAGAAATGATGATTATTTTTATTTGGTATCGAGTTAGTACGCCTACTTATGCACGCATTTTATAAATTTCTGATTAAACAGTTTGTCATCATTTTGACAAGCCCCCTGTTGAGTACTTAAGGTATCTAGCTAGGTACCTACTTAGATTAAACGGATAATGATAAATAGAGATAAGTGTGCCTACGTAATAATACATAGGTATTACACTTCGATCAATAATGTTGATCGAAGGTATTACAGGATAATTATTATTTCTTAGTCGATATTTGATTTCATCGTCCTTTTCGAGAAAAACAAATAAGTAAAATGGGTTAACCCTAACTCTGATAAATATTATATGGTCTTAGAACAAGATACTTTAGTTAGATTTCAGTAAGATAAGCAAGCCATAAAACTCTGGAACGCGCTTGGCATTAAAAAAGCGGAAAGCAAAATGGCTTTCAAAAGAAATGTGCGGAGGCACTTTTTAAAATCGGACTGAATACTCATAATGTGTGATAGTCATGGTAATTACTGTTTGGTTTCTCTTTTTTTGAACTATTTGTATGTATTATAATATATATTAGTTTATTTAATTCCATCTTTATTTATATGTATTGGTATGTACCATTTATGTAGGTATATTAATTTATGTTAACAAAATAGTATTCTCCTAATTTATTTATTTCTATACTCTACCACAATGCTGTCCTATTTGACCCTAAGGTTGACTGGTAGAGAAGTCCGCCTATGTACCACGTTTGTGCATGAAGTTTAAATAAATAAATAAGTACCTACCTACTAACAAGATTTCCTCATAAATGGACCCTGCGTCTTTGTCGTTTACTGGTGGTTTGTTTGTGGTCGTTCACCGGTGGCCTGACCTGACCTAACAGGCAATAGGTAGACCTACAGAATAAAGTAATCATACCGGATAACCGGACGTCTAAAATATAATAAATCCTTGCAATTGATCGAATCTATATCGAGGCTCTGGGCGCGGATTTTTGTACTAGATGACGTGGCCTCGACGCAAGGGCAAAGAAGGAACATGGGTTCGGTTTTTAGTCAGTAGAAGTCTGACACTCCCCTTCGCTCTGCCCAAGAGCGGGGGGGGGTCATTTGATGATTTTCCACCCACCAAAAAAAAAAAAAAAAGTCTCTACGCTGCTACCCGTTTATTAACTTGCGAGGTCTGAATCTGACATATAACTTACTAGCTTTTGCCCACGGCTTCGCCCGCGTGGATGTCGGTTTAACTCTCAGATCACAGAAACAACAGGAGATATGCCCTTTAGCCGAAAATGTATGGGGACCTGTGTCGACAGTTCACACACGCAGAGCAGTAAAAACAATAGATATACGCATTCGCAAACACACCCGCATTTCTTAAAACATTACGTACTACACAATCAATTATAAACCTTATCCCTTCAGTCACAGCGTGTATTTACCATGCACCGAACAATTTACTTAATACATTTTGTTTTACTTCGACGCTAGTGATTGACTAAATCGAAAAGTTATCGATTCTTCTATTTATTATTATATTGTTATAAAGTTCTTTTGGGGTCCTGAAAATATAATAATAATAATAAAAGCCTTTATTCTCTGACCAAAATACAGTACATTTTATGTTTAAAATTAAATACTAAAAAATTAAAAATATAAACTAATTATTAAAAATAGCTAAATAAAAGTAACTTAATTCTATCGTAACAATAATAATATAATTTCAGCAACCAGTTTGTTGGTCAGGTTGTCCTTCGACATAGGCCTCCCCTAGTTTCTTCCACTCATCTCTGTCCCGAGCTAATCTTCTCCATCCTTTTGGTAAATCATCTTCCCATCTCTTGATTTGGCGTCCTTTTAGTCGCTTTCCATTTCTAGGATACCATTCCATAACGTCTCTCGTCCATTTTTCTTTGTCCGTTCTCATAATGTGACCTGTCCAGTTCCATTTCAGTCTTTTTATTTTGAGTAAGACATCGCTTACTTTTGTTCTTTTCCTTATTTTTGACGTCGTCCACCTATCGCGTAGCCTCATGTTAAGCATGCTTTGCTCCATATTGCGTTGGCAAACTATAAGTTTTTGACAGTTTTTCTTCGTATCAGGCCAAGTTTGACAGCCATATGTGAGGCATGGGAGGATGCATGTATTATAAAGTTTGCTTTTCAACGACATAGGTATTGCTTCGTTTTTAACAATTTCTTTTAGCGACCAGTACCGTTTCCAGGTGTTGCTTATTCTTCTATCAATTTCTTTAGAATATTGATCTTTTGTTGAAATTAGTTGTCCCAAATATATATATTCATCAACATATTCGATGACCTCCTTTCCTATGTCCATCTCTACTCTTTCCTTTATTGCATTTGTCATTAGTTTAGTCTTCGTTGGATTCATAGTTAAACCTGCTTTCTTGCTGTCTTTATCTAATTGCCTTAACATAGTTTGTAGAATGTCTGGTCTCTCCGCGAATATCACTATATCGTCAGCGAATCTTAGGTGATTGAGATTTGTTCCATTAATATTTATTCCAAAATGTTTCCAATCTATATTCCTGAATATATTTTCTAAAACTGCCGTGAAAAGTTTTGGGGAAAGTGGATCGCCTTGCCTGACGCCCCTCTGGATACTAAATTCTTCTCCTTGCTGTTCAAGTTGAACCTTCGCTGTGGAGTTTTTGTATATTTGTTTTACTATGTTAATGTACTTGCTTTCCACACCCTGGTTTTTCAGCGTCGTCCAGATATAGCTATGACATAGAGAATCGAAAGCCTTGTTGTAGTCAACGAATGCCATGTAGTAGTGCTGGCTATACTCATTAAGTTTTTCGATGATCTGTTTGACCACGTGTATATGGTCGATGGTAGAATAGTCAGCGCGAAACCCCGCTTGTTCCCGCTTTGGTTTTCTTCTAGGTGTTTCGTTATTCGACTAAGAATTATTTTAGAAAATACTTTGTATAAATTGGACATTAGACATATAGGTCTGTAGTTATTTATTTCATTTTTGTCTCCTTTTTTATGTAACAGGACAATAGTGGACTTCGTCCATTGAGTTGGTATTTCTTCAGTAGCCAGTATTTCATTAAATAGATGTGTTACAGGTTTTGATATAACGGTTAGAGTGTCTCTCAGTAGCTCGTTCGAAATTTTGTCGTCTCCAGGTGCTTTGGCGGTTTTTTGTGTTTTAATAGCTCTTATGACTTCAGTTTCCAGTATGTCAGGTATTTCTTCTTCTTCATCGGTGTATTTGTCCGTTTCTGTGCATGTTATTTTGTCTGTCTCAGTGTATAGTCTTTTATAGAAATCTGTCGCTACTTTTGCTATTGATAATCTTTTAATCGCCAATTTCTCATTTTTCTTCTTAATTTTGGTTTTCATGTTAGGTATCCATTGTGTGTATTCTTTCAGTTGCTTTAAACCTTTTTTGATTCCACCTGTTGTCTCTATTTGTTTTCTTAATACTTTCAGTCTCTCCGCTTTTCTGTGTTTTCGTATAGATACTTGGTTTTTTTTGCTAATATTTGCGATGTTTTGACGGTTATCTTTTCGTTTCTCCAACATAATGCTCCTCTGGTTCATCAATGTTATCGTTTCTTCTCCTAATTTATCTTTTTTCTCCTTTTTAGTACGCAATTTATTAATATTCATCAGTGTCTTCTCCAGAAAATCGTAATTTTCTTGCAATGTTCTGCTTCTTCCGCCTTTTTCTAATGAAATTCTTAGTTCACTTAGCGCATTTTGTGGTATAGGCAATGTTATCATTGTGTTTTCAGTAGATGAGATAATATGTTTTCTTGATTTATGATTTTCACATTGTATGACACCTCTTACCATTCTATGATCGGTGTTGAAATTAAGGTTTTTCACCACATGGACGTCGCTAAATATCCTATCGTCTCTTGTCAGAATGAAATCGATTTCATTTCTGTCTCTACCGTTCGGCGACATCCAAGTCCACTTTTTGTTTTTTCCTTTTTTGAAGAAGCTGTTCATTATTTTAAAATTGTTTGCAAAGGAGAAATCTATGAGTCTCTGTCCGTTGTCATTTCTTGTTCCACTGCCTACGACAAACTCATTTTTATTTGTTTTGCTGCCTATCTTGGCATTGAAGTCTCCCATCAATATTGTGTTTTTGTTCGTCTTTTGCATTAATTCTGTCAGATCTTTGTAAAATTTGTCTTTTGCTATCTTCGTATCATTTTCTGTGGGTGCATGGACTTGGATAATCGACGATGTTTGTTTATAATCAGGCAAATTTATATTGATAACTGCAATTCCATTGAAGAAGCCCATTCCGTATATACCTTGTTTTTCACCGTAGAAGTAAAAAATGTATTCGTTATATTCTCGTATCTCTTCTCCTATTCGCCTCACTTCGCAAAGACCAATGACATCCCATTTTATAAATCTAATTGCTTCTTCTAATTCTTCTATTCTGTTGTCTGTCATTAGCGTTCTGGCGTTTAGTGTTGCAAGGTATATTTTATTTTTTCGTTTTTGGATTAAGGATTTGTTTCTAGGGGGTGGTGGTCTGACAACCCCACGGGGACCAGCCGGATTGGGGTTGTTTCGCTTCTGGTTGCTGATATTTGGTTGCTACTGAGTAGGGTTTGGTTTTTTACTGGAAAAAGAGTTTGATTTAGGTCTCATCATATCGAATGCGTTCTTCCTGTTTTCCTTAATTGATGAAGTATTGCTCACTACCTTCCTGAAAATAATATATTATAAATAAAAAACAATATGTCCAGAAATCATTCAAAATAAAAAAAGTCATTTATTCAAAACAGGTTGATTAAAAAAAATGTATATTGATTTGTGTCTGTAGTAAATCGTAATATTAACTTACACCACAGATGTGTTGCAACAGATTTTGACGTTCGAAAAGTGCTGATTATAAGCAGCACTTTTGTCTGTCTGTTAGTTTAGATGAACCAGACTCAATACAATAAGTAAGTTAATATTACGATTTACTACAGACACAAATCACTAACAAAAAATAAAAAAAACGTATTTAATAATAAAAATAAATCCTTCTTTATTCCTTGTCTACTTTATAAAGGGAACCTCTGTGCAAAATTTCAGCTTTCTAGGTCCAAGGGTTTGGGCTGGGCGTTGATGAGTCAGTCAGTCAGTCAGTCAGTCAGGACTTCTCTTTTTATTTAAGTATATAGATAGATAACTCGAGCAACCAATGAATACTATTTATTCAGTCAATATTAAGCAATAAAAAGCACTTTCTATTTTCAGTATTGCTTGCAAAAATAAGAAAGCGTGATAAATATAAACGTTGTTATTAGTACCTACCTATATTTATAATTTGTTGTTTAAACTAAAAATAAATTTATATTTTATTAGTAAATACATAGTACAGAATATTGGTTTTTCTTATCTCCATTTACGGCAACTCTCAGTAATGCCATAAAATACGCCTTATACTGCAGTAACAATTGTGTAGAGTAATTAATTGTATAATGCATAATATGTATAATCATTCGTACGTATACGCAGAATCATCGTATAAAATATCGACAACTACAAACATCACAATTAGACATCTCTAGCTCACAAAGACTGACAGCAGCAGCTTTTCGAAAATATTGTGTGAGTGAGAGCATCAGTAAAACACCTATCCATTGCGCTATTAGATCAGCCGATTCACTGGTCGATTTGTACTAAACAAGCAATGGTTTTTGTTCCTAATGAAAACAATTGATTTGGTTTTTCATCATGTTTCTCGTACCACGAAGTAATGTTTTAATGAATTTAATATGAAAAACATTATTTTAGTAGTACTTACGTGTGAAATGAGATACCATCTTTCGTGTAATTCACAATACAGCTATTATTTTTACAAACATTCACTGAACAACGCGGCATTTTGTAAAAAATCACGAGCAGTGAAGACGTCGCAAGTTGACATTCGACTTATTATTGAAAGTGGCATAAGGCCCCGTCGTGGCCACATGAGTTCGCATGTACCACGCCTCCTTGCCATATCTCCTGTTGTTTCTGTGATCTGAGGTTTAACTACAAAAATGACGATTTTCCATACAAACTTTCATCCCCTATTTAACTCCCTTAGGGGTTGAATTTCCAAAAACCCCTTCTTAGTGCTCCCCTACATTATAATAGGAAACCGTGTGCAAAATTTCACATTCCTAGCCCCAGTAGTTTCGGCTGTACGTTGATATGTCAGTCAGTCAGTTCTCCTTTTATATATATGTCGGAGAATACGGTATTCTTCATGATGACGATGATAAGACAGGATGGATATCTCAAAATAACAGTCAGTGGTTCATGATAAACGATGAAGTCAACCACATGGAATGCAGTGAGGTTAGTAGGAAACACGACCACGACCAACTGCAGCGCCGTCCGCCCCGGAAGCCCCTGCTGGCTCGGGCTCCTCTAAATTGACGAGCGCCTCCGTCATCATTCATCTGACAGTTGTCGTTATAAATCGTGCCAGAACTAAACACACCCAAGCAACTACTAAAGAGGTTGAACTACACGACAATAGTTGCTCGACATTCCAGTAGTTCTGATTTTATCCACGTTCAGAGACTGCAAACTCCGACACGGCCAGAACTGACTATCACACGTCCTCGTGTGGTGGTGATATGGTATCTGTACCGACGAGAACACAAACTTAAACTAGACTATCGACTCGGCCTACCTGACCAAGATTAATGCCTCTGTCAATAGAGTCGTAAAATCATGAAAGCAAATCTAATTCAAAGGTCCAATCGCATTAATTCAAAACAATTAAAAACTCGCGTCGTACTGTGCATAATCAAACAAAGCAATACTTCACTAATTGCACACACTCCTGTAACCCAGCTGCCCCAGGCAGCTTATTCTAGTGACACTGTCACCCTGGCTTGACCAAGCCCAAATTCACATTCCTAGTGACAACCTGTCACCCTGGGTTGACCAAGCCCAAATTCACAGTCCTAGTGACAGCCCGTCACCCGGGGTTGACTGCGAGCCCACATTCATAGTACTAGAGTGACAAACTGTCACCCGGGGTTGACCAAGCCCACATTCACAGTCTAGTGACACGTGCCACCCAGGGCTGACCAAGCCCTTAGCAAAAAGTCACACATACAGTCTAGTGGCACATGCCACCCTGGGCTGACCAAACCCTTAATTCACGGTCTAGTGACACATGCCACCCAGGGGTGACCAAGCCCTTCACACACACAAAGTCTAGTGACACATGCCACCCGGGGCAAACCAGGCCCAAACACTTACAGTCTAGTGACCCATGTCACTCAGGGCAAACCAGGCCCAAACACTTACAGTCAGTGGCATATGTCACCCTGGGCTGACCAGGCCCAAAACTCAGTCTATCTAGTGGCATATGTCACCCTGGGCCAACCAAGCCCTAAAGTCCTCGTGACTTCCTGGTCCGTCCAAGTCGGCCAAACTTATCTAGTCTCTACAAGACCCTGGCCCCCGCCACAACGTCTACCGCCGCTCACCGCCGCTGTCCAGCTTCGAACTGCAGTTACAGATATTACGACAAGACGTGCAGTGCGGCCAAATAGTTACAAGTGTGCATACAATCAAATAAAAGAGATTTCTTTAGTCTTCATTGCTCTCGCTATAATAGGATTAAGCTCAGAGGAAACTCCACTTTGCGGCAGTTTTTGAATGCAGTCATGAGCGTACTTGTACGTTCTATTTCCTGTCAGTGATTTTAAAACATAGCGATCATTTTCAAGTGACTCTACAACTTTGAAAGGACCTTTAAATTTGGGTTCTAATTTGATTTGGTTTCTCTCTTATTTGCCCAAATCACCAACACTGAAATTAACCACTTTGACCTTATTTTTGTACGAGGTCAACTCTCTACTGACAAAGCAACTACCTTGGTCAGTGATAATAGTGCAAAACAAATAGAGCAACACTGGAACTCAAAGCTTTAATAGTGCAGGCTGCATAGAGACGTAGCCAATGGTACAATAACACAAACTTCGTAAACGCGTCTATGAAAACTATTACATTCTCTTTCACGTAACTATTCTCAGTCAACTTCCCTGAGTAATCAACATGCACCGTGTGCCATAGGACATTCACTTTTGGGATTGGATGCAACTCAGCTTGCACCAGACCGGAAGAAGACTTTAAAACTCTACGTCTAATACAATTTTCCGCGAACTGACAATATTTGGTCATGTGCTCGAACCAATAACTTTCATAGAGCTTCTCCAAACTCTTTTCCCAACTAAGATGCATGAGGGCTTCATGAACAAGATTCACCAAGGACCAACGAAAAGCTCAAGGTATGATAAAAGTACAGAACTTTACGAAGTAGGTAACACACCTTTACGTAACACATAAGTTTTCATTACTTCCGCTAAAAGCTAACCGTTTTTTGAACTTAGAGACGATATCCTGAATTTCTGAGTCTTGGAACTATTCAGCGAAATGCCAATTTTCAGATAGAATCGCAAACTCAACACGCCTTTCCTCTGTGTTTTGGATGCAAACTTTAAGAATACTTAGGAGTCTTGTTAAGCTCAGCAATATGGTTTCGAGACAATAAGTCAACATGACTTTTGTGCCTACTGCCTACCCTGTCAATACTCAATGTCGAAATAGAAAGTCTGAAGGAAAGCCCACCAGCGTGACAATAGTAAAACAATAACCTTGTAGGATAATGTCGAAAGTGATTCACAACGTTCACGACCGCTAGAGTTACTAATTCGTAGGATTGGTACTTTGACTCCGCCCGCGGTTCACCTGCTGAAATACTCGACAACATGCAATCACCATTTACCATCGAGAGAGCTTTTGGAAAGGATCACCACAACCCTCAGCGCTCGCGTCAGTATGAAGTTCGATTGGAAGCTCCGCGTTGTATATCATGAGGACAGGTTTACTCGTTATAATCGAAGTCACGTTATCTGACAACTTCGTGCTCAGCTTTCCATTCAAACTTTAATGTTGATGAGAATGAACAAATTCTTGAGAAATCTGTAAAGATCTGAACTCAGACTCGCTAAAGTAGACTCATCTATGGGGCACCACTTGAGACACCATAATCAAATTCCACACACACCATTCCTCTCCAGAGAGTATTTTGAAGATTTCAAAGAAAAGCCGGCTTTTGTGAACGCCGCAAGAACTTCCTGCAACCGGGTCAGACTTTCCTCTTTATCACGTGACAGAAACAAACTGTCGTTCATGAAAAGTGCAGCATACGATGAGAAAGTTCACCAAGTGCTTTAGACGCTCGGAGCGTTACGAAGACCAGACGGCATCGCTAGATACTCTCACTGCCCGTGAGGGGTGACGAATGCAGCAATAATACTATCTTCACTGACGGGACTTTGATGAAAGCCACTCGCGCAATCAAGACAGGTGTAATAGCAAACGCCTGATAATCGTGCAATCTGATCGCCCATCAACGGCAGAGGGATTAGATCAGACACTATGTTAAGATTTAGTTCACGGTAGTCTTTCCACATACACCTGTCTCCGTCCTACTTATCGCCCAATAAAATGAATGAAGTTAGCTCTCAATATCTCACTGACTTTTATGCTTACACTTGCTGTTCACCTTACCATACGAGCTGGATTCACTAATCGAATGTTTAATTAACCAGTAGTCATTCAAGCTAACGGTAAACCAACGATAAAACTATTCGAAAACGCGTTCAGAAGGGACGTCAACCGGTGTTTGTTTTCGTTTGTAATATCAGAATCAACATTGTAAATATCAAGGAAGTAAATCGCAACAATTTACATTTTCATTTCACGAAATAGGTAGGGTTGATTCAGTGAAATGCACCGAATAGCCAAGTGGCCAAATAACGCGTGCGATCATAACGTCGTATTTCATAAAGTCGTCAGGTAGTACGCAAGATAAAATCGTCAAAAGAATTTGTTCGGTGTTATAAACGCTCGAATTATTATCAATACCAATTACTTGCACGGTTGAAAGTGCACGTTTACCCGAGAATTTAGAAGCTACACTGTTCAACAAGAGAACACTCTGCGCCAGAATCAAACAACATGAGTACGACTCACCGGATTGCTGTAGCTGTCCAAGGACGCTGCGAACTTCACAGAGCCGCTGTCCACACGTCGCCGTCGGGCTTGTTGCAATACTTACCCAATAATGGATTTGATTGTGTACCGATACCGTTATTTGTTCCGCATGCGATACATGCGACCACCGTCGACGTGATACCTTTCAGCGCCTTGCTTAGGGCAATGATTAGGACTCCGCCTTCCAATGGCTGCTCAGCCAAACAAATGTCGACCGTTGAGCACCAAGCACGTGGATAAGGTTCTATGCCACTTCTGATGTCGGAGAATACGGTATTCTTCATGATGACGATGATAAGACAGGATGGATATCTCAAAATAACAGTCAGTGGTTCATGATAAACGATGAAGTCAACCACATGGAATGCAGTGAGGTTAGTAGGAAACACGACCACGACCAACTGCAGCGCCGTCCGCCCCGGAAGCCCCTGCTGGCTCGGGCTCCTCTAAATTGACGAGCGCCTCCGTCATCATTCATCTGACAGTTGTCGTTATAAATCATGCCAGAACTAAACACACCCAAGCAACTACTAAAGAGGTTGAACTACACGACAATAGTTGCTCGACATTCCAGTAGTTCTGATTTTATCCACGTTCAGAGACTGCAAACTCCGACATATATACTCAATACTCAATTCTTTATTGCATTCCACAATGTAGGCTTAGGTGGTAAACATTTTTGAAAAAGTGACAATCATGGACCCTGTCGGGCACAGCAAAAGAAATACGTGAAGTTATCTTATAATCTAAATTATTACACAAAAAGAAATATTAAAACTAACATCGCTACCATTAAAAGTGTAACATTAAAATTCAAAAATTAATATCTAACTTTAAAAACAAAACAAAGAATTAAAATCAAATTCGTTAAAAAAGGAACACTTTTGGTACCTATTTATAAAATTGAAATCTAATCTCTAGAAATACTTAATAAAAAAATTAAAATTATATAGATATACATAAACTCTTGCCATTTTCCCCTGGGGGCAGGCAAAAACCACAAAACGCCATCTTTCTTACATACTCTTTTTGCCTCGTACAGTCACGACCAAAACTATGTACACTTAAAAATATTCAAAAGCTATTTTCTTGGGAAATAACGGTTTCTACTTTGAGAATAAGACCTATTTCCTAATAGTATGGCTTAAAATCAAAATCAAAATCAAAATTCATTTATTCAAACTAGGCTGATAATCAGCACTTTTCGAAGGTCAAAATTTACTTTACCTACTTTACTACAGTGAAACTTGGTTAACTGGGACTTGGATAAGTGAGAAACCTCTTTAACTGGAACTCATACTGGGGTCCCATGAGACAGATTTGAATATCTGAGACACATTTAACCAGGTTTCACTGTATTTACATTTTTATAAGACAGTCCCCCAAAACGCCCACCCATCGACACTTCCTAGTGTTTAGCTGGAAAGAAGAAGTGGCGGAACAAACTCCCCAGCACACATCTGTCTGTTAGGTTGGTTAGAAGAACCAGACTCGATACAATAGCAAGGTGTCAGTTGATTTACTACAGACACAATCAGTAATAAACAAAAGTATATAACAATAAACAATGTAAAAATAAAATAATAAATACATAACATAACAGTAAACTAAGTTTGGAGAAAGAACACAAATAACAAACATTGTCTTGTGTTCAACTCAGCGACCAACTATTCTTATCATCTAGGTAGTCGTTAATAGAATAGTAAGCTTTTAAACAAAGATTAGATTTAACTTTGGCTTTAAACTCATTAAATGGCAAGTCTAGAAAAGAAGATGGCAGTTTATTATAAAATGTAATCCCGAGCCCTACGAATGAATTGTGAACTTTGTGAAGCCGGTGAAAAGGAGCGCGTAGTTTATGCTTATTTCTAGTGTTAAAGTTATGGATATCACTGTTTTTAGTGTACAGGTGGATATTTTGTCTAATATATAAAATGTTGGCAAAGATGTACTGAGAAGCAACCGTGAGAATACCAATCTCCTTAAAAAAATCTCTAAGGGAAACTCGGGCACCCAGCTGATAAATTGCACGAATCGCTCGCTTCTGCAGTACAAATATATTTTGAATATCAGCAGCTTTGCCCCACAGCAGAATACCGTAGGACATAACGCTGTGAAAATAACTAAAGTAGACTAACCGTGCTGTATCAACGTCAGTGAATTGTCTTACTTTTCTGACGGCGTATGCGGCTGAACTTAGCCTTCCCGCTAGGCTTGATATGTGTAAACCCCATTGTAATTTTGAATCTACTGTTATGCCCAGAAATACAGCAGAGTCGGCAGTTTCCAGCTCCTGATTGGCGAGGATAATATTGGGACCTAGATTTCTAACATTGGGTAAAGCGAACTTAATTATTTTAGTTTTCTTGGCATTAAGAACAAGGTTGTTTGTTGCGAACCAATCCGTGACCATTGATAGCGCGCTGTTTACGTCGTCAAAATCGTGTCTATTCCTATCTACTTTAAAGATAAGAGAGGTATCATCTGCAAATAATACAACGTCACAAAAACCCTTTAAATAATATGGCAGATCATTAATATAAACCAAGAATAAAAACGGACCCAGTATTGAACCTTGAGGTACACCTAGCCGAACCGGTAGCCCGGAAGATTTCGCGCCATTTACGTCTACACATTGGAATCTATTTTGTAAATACGAATCTATCACATCAAGGGCCTCATTTTGAACACCGTAATGACGCAGTTTCCGTAAAAGCGTGTCGTGATGTACGCAATCAAAAGCTTTAGAAAGATCGCAGAAAACACCGATTGCATTTTGCGCTTTCTCCCATGCGTTAAATATGTGATTTAGCAAAGCAACACCTGCATCCGTAGTCGAACGACCCTTTGTAAAGCCATATTGATCATTATGAAGGAGTTTATTTAAATTAAAATGTACTAACAACTGTTTGAGAATTAATTTTTCAAAAATTTTGCTAAAAGCAGGTAAAATAGAAATTGGTCTAAAGTTCCCAATATCATTTTTACTGCCTGATTTAAATAGAGGGATGACTTTACTGCTCTTCATAAGGTCAGGGAAAGTACCCAAATCAACGCATTTATTGAAAGTAACAGCAAGACAGGGGGCTACGATGTCGATAATGTTACTTAAAAGTTTAATAGAAATGCCCCAGTAATCACCTGTGTTTTTAGACTTAAGTGAATTAAAAACGTTAACTACATCACGAGGTGTTACATGTTCGAAACTAAATACGTTACCACATTTAGAGACGCTGCTATGCAAAAGATCTTCGGCTTTAGACGGCGACGAACTCAGGGAACGAGTCGTCGCTATAGGTATGCTGGCAAAATACTCATTAAAAGCCTCGGCTACGTCGGCTGCTTTATTAACTAATTTGTTACCCACCATGATCTCAAGGTGATTATCTTGTTTAACAGATTTACCTGTTTCATTGTTAATGATTTTCCAAGTGGCTTTAACTTTATTATTAGAATTTTTAATGGTTTCGCTTAAGAATTTAGATTTTGCAAAAATACAAATCTTTTTAAATAATTTGGAATAATTTTTAACATACTCTAGAAAAGTTGTATCAAACCTGTATTGTTTAAGACCATACAACTCGTATAATCGGGCTCGACTTTTATAAATACCTGGTGTAGCCCATTGGTTGAAGCTAACAGAAGGTCCCTTAATGTTAATAGTTTTAGACTTAAAAATAGATTGGTATTCCTTCTGCACAACATCAAAAAGGGCTTTATAAATTTCATTAGGAGTCTCGTGCTCTACTATTGACGGGGTTACTTTAAGTGCTACATTATTTTTAAATTTATTGCAGCGACTAGCTGTATGAGGCCTGCATTCTATTTTGCGCGGCTTTTTTTTTAATGGCATAGGAAAGCTAGCTATTAAACCACAGTGATCAGACGATAAGTCACTTAACACTAATTTGTCCTCGGCAACACAATCACTAAACATATTATCAAGGCAAGTTGATGAAGAAGCCGCGATCCTTGTTGGTTCAAAAAACAGGTTAACTAAATTGAATGATCTAAACAGATTGAGAAATCTGATACTTAATGGAGTAACATCTAAAATATTAACATTAAAATCTCCACATAAAATTATAGATTTATTACTTGATTTTAACTTATTAAGTGAATCCTCCATCACAGATTCGAAACGAGTAAAGTCCCCAGATGGGGGTCTATAAACACAAATTACTAAGTATCGCTCGAGTTCAACGCAAGACAACTCAATAGTGCGCTCAATTGAAAGATTAACTAAATCTAAACGTTGTTTACATTTTAATTTGTTTGAAACAAGAATTAAAGATCCACCGCGAATAGCTGATTTTCTCACAAATGCGCTCTGTACGGTATAAAAATCATCATTGATAAATGCTACTTCATGTTCCTTCAACCAATGTTCAGTTAAACATAAAACCTGAACATCATACTTCTCCATAAACAAACTTAACTCTAATTCTTTGCCAGATAACCCCTGCATATTTTGATGAACAACATTCAACATACTATGCAGCGTACCTGTTGTCTCACCTAACAGTTTAAACTACAAGGTGTATCAATAAAAGTGTTAGTATCTGTATATGTGTTAGTAATAAAAGCAGTATTAGTATCACTACTAACAGAAAACGTTGGTAAACACATAACAGTGTCGCTGTGTATATTGTATGCTAAAAGGTTAGCAATACGTCGCTTAGAGCTAGGTGGTAAAAACATTGAGAAGTTAGTGAGTCTGTAATCAGAAATAAATTGATTACAGTCAAAATACAAAATAGCGTCACTGTGACGACATGTCCTATTATAAATTAACAAATTTAAATCATAAATGTATCTATTTTGCTCAATGGACAAATATTGAGAATATGGCAAGGCACAGAATAGTACATTACTGCAGAATCCAGTAAGTAAGCCTTCCTGGCCAAGTATGAGTTAACCGGACCGAACCGCAGGTGAGGTCTGGTTATATACGAGGCCAGGATGGCTTTCTTACTGGTTGAGGTTTGTATAATGCTTTTCTCAAAAATTAAAGAAAGTTTAACAACAAATTCGTTTAATTAATATTGAAGGTTACATTCATAAAAAACACAATAGCACTTTTTGGCCGACCCGGGAATCGAACCCAGGACCTCACGCTCTGCAGTCGAGCTTGCGACCACTAGACCAACGAGGCAATTTAGGAAACAACTTTATAAAAAACTTTTTAATAAACTGAAATTACTAAATACAATCATAAAATCCCACACTATACTTCTACAACATTATTAAGTACAAAACGCAACGTATAAAATGGCTGTCTATGGTTCCAAAAATATATGTATCTCATAAAATGTCATACCAAAAAGAGAGATAGATATATATTTGGAACCTCCCTTCTATAACCATGTTATAATGGCTAAACTCTAATCTGTGTCTGGTACTATGTTTTTTTTCTAAGCAGATCTAAAGAGGATGACCTAGTGTCCAGTAAGTAAATTACATACTTACTTACTGGACAGTAGGAGATTCCAAGTTTAAAATCTCGCTTCTTACTGGACAGTTGTGAATAAGTCTCCGGTAAAGTTCACTTTCTGGATACTTTTTAGAGATGTTATGGCAACATTACATACCATTTTTGAGAAATATGAATTTACAATTGTTGGTCTCATTAAGATGTAACATCAAATGGACACATTCAACTATGTCATTTTTCCCTACATTTAAACTATTCCCATATAATAAAATAACAGTAGAATTGGGATTTATTTTAGTCAGTTTAATCTTACTAATTAATTGGCTAACACTGGCACCGGGTAAACAATTATTTATTACATAGTGTGGTGAACATTGATTAAATAAGGTACCTACCAAAACCTTGACCAAACTTATCAGAAAATAAATATGTGGTATCTGTTAAAATATCATCTTAAAAAATTGAAGTCTTGCAATTAATCGAAACTCTTGAGGCTTTACGCTGCTACTAGTTTATTAACTTGTGGAGCCTGAGTCTGACATATCTATAACATACATACTTAAACTCTCGCCTTTTTCCTATGAGCTTAGGCAAAAACCATAGAACGCCTTCTTACATAGGTACTCCTTTTACCTCGTACAGTCATGACCAAAACTAGTCTTAGCAATATTCAAAAGCTTGGGAAATAACGGTTTCTATTTTGAGATAAGACCTTTTTCGTAATAGTATAGCTTCCAAAATACTATCCCCCTGAAAAACGTAAGACTTTAATCAGCACAGTAGGTGAAAATCCCTTTAAGAAGTTACTTCGTGTATACATAGTGGTGTTGGTGACTGTACACGTTCATATATCTGGTCATTTAGGTAGTTCACAACAAAAGGCCAGCGCCTCAGTGTAATTATCTTAGCGAAAAAAACTGGCCAAGTGCAAGTCGGACTTGCACATGAAGGGTTCCGTCCCACGACTTCTTATCCTGTAATCTATACGTGTTGAACTAATTTCTGTATTTTTTTCAGAATTTTAGGCTCAGTAGTTTCGGAGATAAGGGCGGGGAATGGTCGGACAGACAGACAGACAGACACACGAGTGATCCTATAAGGGTTCCGTTTTTAGGGTTCCGTAGTCAACTAGGAAGGAACCCTTATAGTTTCGCCATGTCTGTCTGTCCGTCCGTCCGTCCGTCCGTCCTCGCTTAATCTCTGTGACCGTTAGCACTAGAAAGCTGAAATTTGGTACCAATATGTGTATCAATCACGCCGACAAAGTGGTAAAATAAAAATTGGAAAAAAATGTTTTATTAGGGTAGCCCCCCTATATCAGTCATCCGCGCACCGCTGTCAAGGTCGGTTGTGTATTGTCCGTGCGACGCGGTAAGTGCGTCGACGCACTTTGTAATAATGTCTCAAGTGTTAAAATATAACGTTTGCAATATCGTCATCGACGAACTATTAGCCTATGTGCAAAACAAAATCTCTGTGATCGATGAAGAAACGCTAAAGAGAATCTGTGTGTCCGCGTTCACAAGCAGTGAAATCAGTAATTCAAAATCGTTGCTATTTGAATCGCTGCCAACGGATCAACGTAAAATCACAAGAAAAAGGAAAGGGAAGGAAGAAAGAGACCTAGACGACATCGTCAGTGTGTTCAAAAGTACAGATCCTGATGTGATTCCTGTATTTGTGGCGAAGGTTCTTGAAAAATTACCCCCAATTTTATTCGATCATCTTGACTGTACTAAACTATTAAAAGATATAACGAAGTTAAACTCAGAAATTGAAAATATCACCAATACGTATGCTACCGTCAAACAGCTTGAGGATCTAAGAGCAGATATACGTGAATTAAAGTACGCATCGCTACCTCCGCCAACGTATCCGTCGGGGTATGTGAACATGAGAAGGGGTGCGTGGAATCTGGAGAGTGGACCTATAGGGATGGCATTGAGCCACAACTATACATCGGACGAACAGGATGGGCAACAGTCGCATAACAGTAAGCAGAAAAACTCCCCCGCATCGATGTCGTCCCCAGATAATAATTGTCAAGTTGGTATGGTGTGTACGCCGCTACCTCGAGTCATGCGGAAAGATGAGTCACCTAGTGTGCCGGTCGCTGCGGCGGAGTCGGCGGCGCAGGCGGTCAGCTGTGTTGGAGGCATGGAGGGGCGGGAAGGGCCGTTATCTAAGATTGCTAGCCCGAGTACATTCAAACACACCAAGCATCTAGACCCCAAACCCAATGTGAATATGGTTGATCATGTGCCGAGTCAACTACCTGAGATGGTCCCAAAAACAAATGGCGAAAAGCAAGATACTCCTTGGCAAACTGTAACTCGGAAAAGAAAACAAAAGTACAGGTATTTGGGCGAAAGAGGAAAAGCTGTGGCACCTATATTATCTTCGTTTAAAGCTGCCAATAAGAAAATACCTATTTTCATAACAAATGTGCATATTGATACGTTGGAATCAGATATCGTAGACCATATAAAAATGCAAACGCAGGAGAGGGTATTACTTGAAAAGATCAACACGAAAAAAGTGTTAGATCATAAAGCGTATAAATTCTTTGTGTCGGAGTCTAAAGTGGATATGTTTTTAGACGAGACAACATGGCCTGAGGGTATTATCTTTAGGCGCTTCGTTCACTATAAGTATCGAAAGGTGGACGGAGGGTCCGCTGCAATCGGCCCAGTGTTGTCTAACGATGGATAGTATGACCTATAAGTTTGCTAGCTATAATTGTAAGAACATAAAGAGCGCCGTCAACGATGTTCAACGCTTATGTAACGAGTGTGTGTTGATAGCACTTCAGGAAACTTGGCTGCTTCCAGAAGAGTTGGCATATCTGAGTTGCATTGATAGCCGATTTGGTTCCTGTGGGACATCGGCTGTCGACACGACGGCGGGCCTACTGCGCGGCAGGCCTCACGGTGGGACTGCGCTGCTGTGGAATACGAGTGTGTTTCCTAGTGTTACAGTGATAGACTGCGATAACCCGCGTGTGTGTGCCATTCGTGTGAATGCGGCGGATGGCCCATTGATAGTGGTGTGTGTCTATATGCCGACTAACAAATCAGATAACCTGCCGATGTTTACTGACTGCATAGGAACTGTAAGTGCTATTAGTTATGATTATGAAAACGAACCTATTTTTGTTTTAGGGGATTTTAATGCTCATCCTGGAGAATTATTTTTTAATGAATTGAATATTTTATGTGATGAATTTAATTGGGTAATTTTAGATGTAAACATGTTAGGATTGACATCGGAAACATTTACCTACATAGATCAAGCCTGTGGGTCTAAGCGCTGGCTGGATCATTGTGTTATGTCGCAATCAGCTGCTGTGTCTGTGTGCAATGTGTATGTTGAGTATGGCGTGCTGTGGTCCGATCATTTTCCCGTGATATGTGAATGTAAACTAGAACGTTTGACTCCTCTTAGAATCACATCGAGTTTTACTGACAATCGGGTCACGTGGGGAGAACGTACTGCAGCCGACATCACACAATATCGAACTGAATGTCATAAACGTCTAAGACTTATTGACTTTCCGACTGAGTTTCAAATGTGTAGTGATCTGTTTTGTGATGACCCTACTCACAGCGCAGTTATTGACAGAATGTACTCCGACATCGTGCTTGCGTTATCACAGGCTGCGGTGGGGGAGCGGGGGGGCAAGCGTGTGCAGAGTAAACGTCCACCTAAAACTGTTGTTGGATGGAGTAAAATTGTGAGCGACAGTCACGGGGCGGCCAGGGCGAGTTTTCGGGAATGGGTTTTGTGCGGTAGTCCTACCACTGGTGCTATGTTCACAAAAATGTGCGAAACCAGAAAAATATTTAAGTCACGGTTAAAATGGTGTCAGAACCATCAGAACCAGCTACAAATGGATGTTCTGGCAGCCAAGCACAGCACGAAAGACTTCAAGGGGTTCTGGAAAAGTACCAATCGTTTGAGGATGCGCCCTGGTCTTCCCGTGAGTGTTGACGGGACGAGCGATTTGAAGGGTATAGCCGATAAATTTAAAAATAACTTTATTGTAAGGTCACAGCTGGGATCGTCCTCATCACGGGGGCGGGGGGGTGTGAGTGGGGAATGTGTTAGTACCAGGATCTCGGCCAGGGATGTGTCAATGGCAGTAAAATCGATTTCCCATGGGAAATCGCCTGGTCATGACGGATTGGGTGTGGAACATGTTCAACATGCTGGGCCTCATATGTGTAGGGTGTTGGCTATGTTCTACAACTTTTGTATTTCTCACTCATACCTGCCGGCTGATATGTTGAGGACGATCGTAGTGCCGGTAGTAAAAAATAAGGCAGGGGATTTGTCGGATATATCAAATTATAGACCTATTTCCCTAGCAACAATAGTTGCAAAAGTGTTTGACAGCATTCTTAATACACAATTAAACAAATACATACAGTTGCACGATAATCAGTTCGGTTTTCGGCCGGGACTGTCTACTGAAACTGCAATATTGTGTCTTAAGAGTGCTGTTAAATACTATACCGACAGAAACACATCTGTGTACGCGTGCTTCCTCGATCTTTCCAAAGCCTTTGACCTGGTACATTATGATATCTTGTGGAATAAGATGAGATCATCCCAGATACCGTGTGGACTTATTAACATCTTTAAGTATTGGTACGGGAACCAGGTGAACAACGTGAAGTGGGCGGGCACGTTGTCGGACCCATATAGGTTGGAATGCGGGGTGAGGCAGGGGGGGTTGAGCTCCCCCTCCATTTTTAACCTCTATGTAAATGGACTGATCGAGGCGCTCAGTGAGCAACATATCGGTTGTCACATTGATGGAGTCTGTTTTAATAACATCAGCTACGCGGACGATCTGGTGCTGCTGAGCGCCTCGGTCTGTGGACTTAGGAGGCTGATGACTATATGTGAGGAATATGCAGCTGTTCACGGGTTGCGCTATAATACGGTTAAGAGTCAGTGCATGGTTTTTCAGGGTGGGTCTAGGAAAGTGCGAGAAATGCCACCCGTAAAGCTTAATGGTGCACCGTTGGAGAGGGTGGATATTTTTAAGTACTTAGGACATTTCGTGACTCTTACCCTGAAAGATGATGCGGATATTGAGCGGGAGCGGAGGGCGCTGGCGGTCAGAGCGAACATGGTTATCCGCAGGTTTGCACGGTGCTCTAGTGATGTTAAGATAACCCTTTTTAGAGCCTACTGCACTACAATGTACACGTGCAGCTTGTGGACTGACTATACGCAAAAGTCATACAGCGCCCTTCGTGTCCAGTTCAACAACGCGTTCAGGATGATGTTGGCGCTCCCCCGCTATTGCAGTGCATCGACTATGTTTGCACGCGCGCGCGTGGATTGTTTCCACGCCATTATGCGCAAGAGAAGCACGTCGCTGGTGCGGCGAGTGCGGGGGAGCGCTAACAACATGCTGGCCGCGCTCGCGGGACGACTTGATTGCGCCATCATCTCCCACTGTTGTAGGCGACATGTGGCAGGCTGATGCGACAGAATTTTAATATATAAATTGTTAATGTGAATTTATCTATGTTTTGTGTTTTTTTATTGTGACTAATAATTATTATAATTTAATTTAATTGACCTCTCTAGTCCCGAGCGTACTGAAAACGGGGCGGTGGGTGCAGGCTGACTTGAGCCTTATTATTACAACGTTAAGGTTTAAGCTAGCTTGTACTCGCCGTGCTAAATAAAATTGTTATTGAATTTAATGTTGTGTATGTAATGTGACTGTGAATGTAATATTATTTCTATTATGAGTCACTGATACTTGAATTAAATGATTTTATTTATTTATTTTATTTATTTATTATATGTAAAGTGGGAAGTGATTTTTTTTTTAATTTCAACCCTAACGTGTGATATATTGTTGGAAAGGTATTTAAAAATGAATATGGGTTTACTAAAATCATTTTTTGATAATGTCAATAATTTGCCCCCCCCCTCTAACTTTTGAACCATAAGTTTAGAAAATATGAAAAAAATCTGAAGAGTAGAACTTTATAAGGACTTTCTAGGAAAATCATTTTGAACTTGGATGGAAACAGTTTTTGTACAAAAAAGACAAAAAGTTGTACAAAATACTTTCTGGACTAAGTTTGTAGTATAATCGTATATGCAAGCATTTTTTTTTAAGTTCGTTTACATATTTTATTATCCGGAACGTATCTTTATTTAAACAAAAAAAAAAAACTACTACGGAACCCTACACTGAGCGTGGCCCGACACGCTCTTGGCCGGTTTTTTCCTTTTGAGGTACGGAACCCTAAAAAACAACATAAGGCCAGTGAGTAAAGTAACTTCTAGACATTTGACAAACATTGTAATTCAGGATCTGTACGCATATTGCTTGCGGTAGAGATACAAAAACTTGTTTATCAAAATAATATCGTCTAGCTAGATACTTCGATCAATACTATTATTGATTGATCGAAGTCTAGATATCATTAATTAAGGGGGCAGTGAATTAGAATTTTAAAATTTTGTTTTCTTTAAGGAGCTACTAAGTCTAGTCTAGACTGACTCAATCAAAACTATGTATTCTGCTCTACGTCAGTTCATGCCAGTTATTTATTAATAGATCTAATAAATACTCTAATTAAGAATACAGCTCTTGTGTCACTTGTTTCTTAAATACTTGCTTCGGAAATACATATTTAAAAAAAAATACTTTATAAAAATCGTGTGCCTTGTAAAAACAAGGCACACGATTTTGATCTGATTTTATAATAAAATTGCCGTAGCCCGCGACCTTCGATCGCTTAAATTAGTTCTAAAAATAAATAACTTCTAAATCCGATTTTGTTAACAATTTCACGGGGTTTAATTGCGTCAACATCGTTCAGCCGTTTCGGAGATTAGCTGGAAAAAACGTAGACAGATGTACTGACATTTTTTTTTACGTAATCAATCAATGAATTTATTTAAACGCTTTTATTTTGAAATTACAAACATACACTTCAATTTATTTAGTTGTTTGTACAGAAGATAAACTCTAGCTAGAGGGTGCTCATGATTCTCACAGCGCCACCTGTCGCCCTCTATGATCCGAAAATCAAAAACTTCTATATCTATATTATTACGTATCATACACATTAATGAAATTCAATGAAATCGGTTGAGTGGTTTTTGAGATTAGGATGTACACACGGCTACACATCAAGCTATACAAAACCAGTATAATCTGATCGTTCATTGTGCGAAAAGATCTAGTAACGTGAGACCAAGATTAACTGGTTTTGTATAGCTTGATGTGTAGCCGTGTGTACCTACGAACATGAGGTGTTTGCTAAATAATATGATCAATTTAAAAACTTGTTCACAATATCAGTTTGACACGTGTAACCCCGAAAGCGACTACATAGACCACAAAATCAGCGCTATTCGGGATTTAATGTTTTTGATTTCTAGAAATATTTCATGAAACAACTGCGCTTGAAAATAAGTTGTGATGCAATATTGAAATGCGTGGGTGATGATACCACAGTCGTGGGATGCAATACAGATTTTGAGTATTTAATTAGGTACTTACATTGGAAACCTAGATCTTTGCAAAGATTCGCCTACTAAGTATTTAACAACCAATATGTTTTCCTCAATTCAATAAATATTATAAAATCAGAAAGGGGTTAGGGCGTGAACTACCGATCGCGATGGTGACTAAAATGAATATATATGAGCAAAATTCAAAAATAAACTATTTAAATATTACAGATTTGATCTTTTGAAAGAGCTTATTGTGCATACAATAAGTAGGGACGTATTCAGGACGTCACTTCAGTGTGTTCCCTGTAGGCAGCACGATGTGGGTCCATTTTGTGTGCTCAGTGTTATTCCTCTTCTATTTGTTGAAATACAAGTTCAGAAGACCGCGCCTCTATCCTCCAGGTTGGGTTTCTGAGTTGCATTTAATATTAACTGTGACGTAGGTATATTAAACCACTTGTTTTTTTTTCAGGACCAACACAGTTGCCGCTGGTGGGGAACCTGATATCCGTTGCTTTTAGCTTGAAGTCTCAGATCCCTCACCACACGCTATGGCAGACCTGGACGCGAGTGTATGGGAATGTGCTGGGCTTGAGACTAGGACTCATCAACGTTGTCATCGTTTCCGGAAAGGATTTCATAAAAGAAGTGTCCACACGCGAAGTTTTTGACGGCAGACCTAATGGTTTTTTCTTTATGATGAGATCGTTTGGTAAAAAGCTTGGTAAGCACATTAATAATATCAACGGATTTCACAATATTATAGGATGCTACTATTAATATCATAAACGGGATATTTACCATGTTTGTTTTTTGTTTCGAGTTCCCGATATTTCGGCGCTGTTACAAGCACCATGATCACGGATAAACGGACGGTTTATCCGTGATCCGTATCCCGTTTATGATATTAATAGTAGTGTCAGTGACCATGTCAGTTTAAAAACTTATATTATAGGATGATGAATGACGTAAAACTACTCTCCTAAAATAGATATTCTCTATATAAAAAAACAGCAAGATGTAATCTACCAACGAAATACAAACCCACATTTTGATTACCTCCACCATCGATAGTATCTAATTAAGTGTTGATGTTACTAGGTAATTAAAATTACGTAAGCTGCATTTGGAAGTTAGCGTTAATTCCTTTGGCAAAAGCACCTTCAACAAAGTAGTGATGGTTGTTTTAGGAATAGTCTTTAACGACGGCACCTCTTGGAACAAAACGAGGCGAATCGTACTGAAATATCTGAAGAGCTTTGGGTACAACACGCGTTTCATGGAGAATTACATCAGTGAGGAATGTAGAGCACTCGTCAAACTAAGAATGGGCGACGCCGGGGAGCCGATAGTAGTCAACAGCATGTTCAATATCACAATCGTTAATATTCTGTGGAGGCTCGTCGCTGGGAAAAGGTCGCAACTTTTATTTAGCTTTATTTTTACCGGTTTTACATAATTATCATTAAATTATAATGTTTCTTTCAAGGAATGACCTTCGCTACACATGCAATTAATGAATGGGTAATTTAGATCAGTCAATAGGTCACTCGTGTATCGTAGATATTATCTCACAAGTACCTATGTCTTGCATGATATTAAGATGTCTGATTTTGTTACTGATGCAGGCGATGATAATTATTAATGAAATAATGATGGCACAGAAAAAGATTCGTTTGTTGTTTTAAATATACCCACGTCTTTAATATTTAAATTGCGTAGCTAATATAAAAATTTTAGGCCATATATTTTAATCTGATGCTAAATTAATAATTTATTAATTCCAGATACGATTTAGAAGACAGAAAGCTCAAATTATTATGTGATTTAATAATGAGGTTGTTTCGAGCTGTGGACATGAGCGGAGGAATCCTAAACTTTATGCCGTTTATGAGGCATGTATTACCTGGTATATCAGGGTACACGGAATTAAATTCAATTCATAAGGCTTTGCATAATTTTCTGAGGGTGAGTTGATACAAAAATATGTAAAAATTACAAGATGGCGAGGTCAAGTTCACAATAACAACGTATCTCAGCAAATAAGATAAGTTGTTATTTAGTTCAGGGACGTGTGTTGTGCGTAAGAAACTCTGGACTGTGTTGACAGGTTTATGTAGTGTGCGATAGAGACAACTGCAACTCAGACGAGATCGACGGGCTTTTTGAAGCGTTATATTTTCTTTACTTATTGGTTGCTGGAAAAAATGAATGACAGGGACGTGTCTACATTAGACCTTAATTTTATGAAAAAATAGATTGCTCTAGAAGTCTAGAGGCATTATTCGGGAAGAAAAAAGGAAAATACGAAACGTCGAATTTCTATGTAGAATCGTAGCCCTTCCTTCTTAAACATTTAGTCGTTAGTTTTGTTGGTTCGCTTAATACATTTCTCCTACAGACCTGCTTCATAATATAAATTACTAATCATTTGATATGAAACCGAATATAACGGCAATGAACAACCCGCCTGTTAATTAATCAAATTAGCTGGCTCACAAAAACAATGTGCCAATCTAAATTACAGCAAAAGGATAAATATATTAAAGAATTGATAGCACTTTTTCTTACTAGGTACCTACATAATATGTTTGTACGAGGTCGAGCACACTTCCTATAATTAGAACGAGTAGGTATTTATTTTAATGCAATTTTGTTTTCTTGCGTCATCAACAGGAAACCATAGAGGACCATCAACAAAGCATAGACGTCAACAACCCTAGAGACGTCATTGACGCCTTTCTCATCGAAAAAATGGAATGCAAAGACCACTTCTGTACGTATCTAGTGAACAGTATAAATAAAAGGCAATTATCTTCCGATAGATAAGAATTCTGATCTCCATTGACGCAAAAAGTTGTCGAATAACAAACATCATTTTTTATCTCCATCATAGAGGCTACTCAAATGTCAAGTTGACATCAATTACTGGAAATGAACACCCTCATTTGTTGATTAATGATGTGAATGATTTTTTTGTAATTTTATCGATTCATCGTTTATTTATGAATTAATTAGTTATACAACATAATTAGAATTAGGATTTTGAACTGAATCAGCACTCTAAAAACTCTTTCGACCTTCCGACATAATTATTTATTTTATCCGAGGTGCCACAAGGGTCTCTTATAGCTCGAGTTTTCATAATCACACGAATCATAATTTATTTTTATTTACCGATGGCGAAGATTTGAAAGACAACATTCTCAAATAGGAAGCCGATACTTCTCGGCCCCGAAAAGTGTACTGAGAAGCGCTACAATATGTAAATATCAGAAAGTGTAGTCCAGTGGTGGTTGTGATCGTATTAAAGGGTATTCACATAAACTGAACAAAACAATTCCATGGGACCAACATCAGAATCACGTAAAAAAAAATATTTGCCGACTACCCCTTAAAAATGTATGGGGCGGCCGGCAAATATATTTTTTTTTAGATCGAGTAGATATTAAATTACGATTATGGTCCCGTAACAAAAAGGGACTGACACCTTTCTGGTAAACGCTGTGGATACGTAAGAAAGGTTAATGACGATATTACTTTATTGTTGGTGAGTGAATACAATAAAACCTTACTCCCTCAGTTACAGACGAGGAACTGCAAGTAGTCTGCCTAGACCTGCTCGAAGCTGGCATGGAGACGGTGTCCAACACAGCAGTGTTCGTGCTCCTGCACATTGTGTGCAACGAGGACGTGCAGCGACGGCTACACGACGAGTTAGATGATGTCATCGGGCCCCTGAGACCACCTGCACTTAGCGATAGAGCCAGGTCTGTGCTCTATGCCCTCTGCTTATATAACGGGATTGGTTTCTGTGCTGGATGTGGGTGCTTCAAGAAAGTCACGGCGGCAGCGGTTGGTTGGTCGTTCCAAACAGCTCACTTCTCTCCAGAAGAGAGAGCCAGACCTAATTATTTCAACTGCTTTCGACAGACAATACCTACAGCGTGTAGGCATTCCCTGAATTATGCGCTCAGTGTGAAAGCATTATCTAAATGAATAATTGTGTTGTTGACAGCCTTTCTCTCTGGGAAAACCTTAAATATTGGTTTTACCATGTTAATCCTTTGTTAAGTTTCCTCATTAATATTGGGTTAACACAGAATTCCCAACAACCAATATTAATGAGTAAAACCTTTTAGAAAGATCTGCTTAGTATAACTTGGTTCATTTGTAAAGGATGATTTACACCGAGGCGGTCTTACTGGAGTCACTGCGCATATCAAGTGTGGCAGCTATGGGCATCCCGCACATGGCACTGGATGACGCTCGACTTGGAAATTATATCATACCTAAGGTAATATACATTGTGCAGTCGATCACAAGTTTTTGTTCACACTTCGACCGTGACCTAACTTAGACTTTCAATAGAATAAGAGGTTACTATAAAGATACGGTCACTTACAAAGTTACAATGGATTGTCGATATCCAAGTTCATGACGTAGGTGAACGTCAATAATTTTCTAGACATTGTTAACATACAATGAGATCAGTAATCAGCTAAAGATCTTATGCGAATACAATGGGAGCATAGATGTTTATTCCTCTACCTTGACATGATCAATTAATTTTAATACTGTTTTGTTCTTTATTCCATGACATTAGAAAAAAAATGTGAAAATACTTAATGGTCGATATAAGTGAAGATTGGAAGTCAATTAATGCCCAACAAGGTTCTATATTTCCCAGGGTACGTTCATTCTTTTGTCTATGTTCGATCTTCACAATGGCACCCACTGGAAGGATCCCAAATTATTCCGGCCAGAAAGGTTCATCACCAAAGAAGGAAATCTGATTCAAGACGAGTGGCTCATGCCTTTTGGAACAGGTTGGCTATTTTATTAATAAACAAGACCAAGAACCTTTTGCCATGTTCTATTTATAGATTGAAACCAAATCCAAACCTGTTTGTTAACAAATTGAAACCCTTACATAAAGGGTTCGAAATATTCCACAAGGAACTGGTATTTTAAGTACCTACCTATGCTAAAAGTTAGACTATGAAAAATGAGATAGATATTCTTAAACATTAGAAATATTGTTTCTAAATAATATTTCTGTGGTGGTTCAGATTTTTTGGTAACCTTCTGCTTTACTTTTGTTTTCTAGGAAAAAGGCGTTGTATAGGCGAAGGTTTGGCTCGCTCTGAACTGTTCATGTTCCTCACTCATCTTCTGCAAAAGTTTCACATCAAGATACCAGATGGCGACAACGTTCCCTCTATTGAACCTAATGACGGGCTCTCACTCTCGGCTAAACCTTTCAGAGTCATTTTTGAACCGAGAAAAATCTGACAGTGACGTTTAAACGTCATTAGTTCAAAAACGCGATAGTAATGACAATGAACGGAATAAAACCGATTTAGATTGAATGTACAGACAGACGGCTTTATTCATTAAAGGTCGTTAACACCCGCACAACTTGTTTTTATTGACGACACCTAAAGAGTTATTGTGAAACTTTAAATGACCATGCGAATGGGTTGTAATTACCTTTTTTTTTTTGGTGGGTGGAAAATCATCAAATAACCCCCCCCCCCCCCCCCCGCTCCTGGGCAGAGTGGAACGGAGTGTCAGACTTCTACTGACTAAAAACCAACCCATGTTCCTTCTTCGCCCTTGTGCCGAGGCCGCATTATGCCTTTCGATAATCCGCAGCCCCGACGGGGGTTGTAATTACCTTAATTTTAATAACGTCTTATCCCTCTTCTTACAATAAGACTTTTACAAGACCGGGATCACGGAACAGAAAGAGTTCTGTGACCGGGATACTATAGGTAGGAATTTAACATACGGTATGGAACTACAGTATATTTAGCAACGCTACCATTACATTTTGTAAAAGCATAAGATCAGTCTGTTAGTCCTAGCTATTAAAAACACCGTCTGCAACATATCATACAACTTAGGGATCGAGTTCTCACACAAGAGGGCGAGGGTTGCGTGGTCTCCTCACTGAAAATCAATGTGTATCGCGCATGCGCCACGGATTTTCTTCCGACGCTGTCAAGAGCACCGGCGAAGTATATTGTTTATAACACAGTGAATATTAAATATCGTGAAAACAAGTCCATTCAAAACAAACAAATAACTTTAACGAAAACAAATGATAAAACAATTAGGTAAATAGTCGGTGCATCTAATGTTAGGTAACATAACAGCACTCTTCTTTATGTTTGCGAAGTGTGTAGGTGTGATTAATTGACTCTTGTAAATTTTAAAACAAAAATTAACAACGTTCAAATAAACTGGCATGCTAATCCTTTATTTCTAATACGGTAACGAATAGTGCATACTAAAACGTCAGAGGTAAACAATAAAATTGGTATTGAATTGATACGCATATAAAAGATGTAGATGTTGGAAGTGTCGTAAGCTTCGCAAAATGAACGAAACCTTAGGTCGCGGGTACGCCCGCATCGAAGCGATCCGTGCCGCGCGGGGCGAGCCGCTGTCGAGCATGCCGGACCCTGGGGCGCCGCCACCGGATCGGTACAACTCCGTATACCTTACGCTCTTTGTCGCAGGCGCCGCCTTCTTACTGCCCTTTAACAGGTAACTAACATTTTCATCGTCTTTAAATTTGAAACTGGACTATTCCCCTTAAGGCTAACGTTTAGGCCAAAAAGATTCCCCTCACCCGAGTACGCAATAGGTAGGTAAATGAGCCACTACACAAGAGCGGCAGCACCCCACAGACAAGCTATGCAAGTGAACTTAGCTCCGCTTTATGTGATAATTTGGCGGGGTTCTTCCGAAGAGTCTGGCAAACAACGGAAAAGCGTAGCTTACGTAGCAAACCTCTCAGTAGACAACCTTTACATGTTGTGATTCGATGTTATTTAAATTAAACATTTGGCTGAAGAACTCGTAAACAAATCTAATTCCTTACGAATATTTCTGAACACCCGGCCCTTTGTGGAAAAAATGGGTTTGTTGTGCGCCATAGTATACCTATACCGAAGGCAAAAATATTGTGGCCTTGTTGGGTGCCAACATTCCGTTTCCGTTCCGTTTTCGCCCAACAATGTGCCAATCTTTTGGACATCAACCTTTTTTTTTCCTTGAGCACATTGTATTACGTACATCAAAATTATTTTAACTATTACAGTTTCATCATGGCGGTGGACTACTTCCAGATGCACTACCCCAACACCACGATAATGTTCGACATGTCCACTGTGTACATAGCATCCGCGTGCGTGGCCGTCTGCCTCAACAATCTTCTGCTCGATCTGTTTACTTACAACGCGAGAATCACTTTCGGTAAGTTTGGAATGCCGTGATGCCACTATTCTAATAGTGTTTGTAGTTTTTTGTCCTTCATAATGCAACCATAGCTCAAAATATTTCTAGTACAAATTGTAACTTTGTAGCGTGGTGCATTCATTCATGGTTACTCGTTTTAGTTCGACTTTTAGTATCACCCTTTATGCAGCACGCTACGAATCTTTGTTTAGAACGTACATACTTAGATAATTATTTTAAAGTCATACAATAACGAAAATGTAACATAGGTTTGCAGTCTGTATAGTTTACGAGATGTTAATGATAACGTTAGCTCGAACTCGAACACAATAATACCTTTTGACCGCATTTCGGCCACGGCCAAATGGGAACGCAACGGAGATTAGCGAAGTAAATCAAAAAGAAAAGCTCAAAATATTATGCCCGACCTGATAAATAATCAATCGCAAGACCCCATTCGGCAGTCAGTAGTTCGACGGGACAGACAGGACACAATAATTACCTACGATCTCGTCCTTCATAGATTGTTCTAATAAAATCTTTACATCAACGCAGCTGGCTGAAGAACTTCTCTGCAACAATCCATATGTAACCTTCCAGGTATCCTCGTATCACTGGCAACGATGTTGTTCGTTGCGGTGTGCAACATCGGCTGGGACGGCTTCTCGACCAGTGTGTCGTACACCATCAACCTGGTTGCCATAGGAGTGGTTGCTTTCGGCTGCACCGTGCAGCAGGCCTCGTACTACGGGTTCACGGGCTGCCTGCCACCGAGGTATACCCAGGCAGTGATGGCTGGCGAAAGTAAGTTATCTTTTTATTGAGGAGCATATTTTAACAAAGCCGAAGCCGCCAAAAAGTTCACTCGTTCGTCGTTTATAGCAAAACTGAGAATTAAATTATGATTAATTGGATGTTATTGATTTTGGGAACTGATGTTTTTTTTTGTGTCACCTCTTGATAAATTACTTAAAGCTCACAAATCAATTCCTTAGGTGCCGCCGGCTTTTGGGTTTCCCTAGACCGGATCGTTACCAAGTATGGTTTCCGTCAGCCGCAACGAAGTACATTTATGTTCTTCGTGTTCTCAATACTGATCCTGCTGGGTCACTCGATGCTGCATCATGTCATGATGCGCCATCCCCTCGTCCATCATTATCTGCGCCTGACCAACGAGTCGCGACGCAGGAGGCGCATTCAGCTGCACTTGAACCCTAACGAAGATGCAACTTTGGTAAGCTTTCACTATATTAAAACAACGTCAGCAGCAGTAACTAAGCGAAGAGGAGAAGAGCTGTTGTCTAATAAACACAACTAAATAAGTAATTAAGTGACCCGTACAGTAATAATGAGACCAACAGTACCATTGCAAATTAAACATGTAATAGTCTTTTCTTAGCCTATTATAAGCGCGTTCTCGATGGCCTATCTCAACGATATAACAAGTAGTGGTCATCCACAGTTTAAGACGTAAAGTGGGCAGACGTAGTGCTGGTGAAACGTAAATGCCTCCTATGGCAGACGGCACAAAACAATTTTAGACAGTTAAGTACTTTAAAAGTTACGAAGTTGTGAAAATATCATAAGAATGTTATTGGTGCTACTTAGCAGGATGTTCTACTGTACTGTCCAAAGCTGTAATTCTGTGCTTTGCGTAATTGCAGATGGAGAGCGAGGTTGGTGAAGCTAGCTATGGCGTATTGAAACTACAAAGTCCAGTACTCTCATCTACCGGGCAAGGTAAAACAAACAAAAACCATTTTGCCGCATACCTGAAAATTAAAATTGGCTGGTATTTAAATAGCACATTTTGATAACTGCAGAAACATACTTTCCCCACTTATATCACCATTTTTCTAAAGTTTGGTTACGCAGTAAATGCAGGGTTTTATCAATCATCGACTCAAATGATTCAATAAGTAGGTAATCGGGGAATAAGAATAAAAATTAAGGAGTAAAAATAGTAATGTTACTAATCATGTATTTCAGGAGAAATCGAGACAAACGCCTTTAGTTTCGCCAACCCTGTCTACTCGCCGACTGCTGCCGTGCCCGCCCCGACAGAGGGCGGAGTGGAGCCGTTCCCAGACAGTGTGACGTCAGAGCCTTCGTTAGCTCTGCGCACTCCCCGACCTTCCTACAAAGTAGAAGACGTGGTCTTTGAGTCGCCCGAAAGACCAACTTCTTGGAGGACGTTCAAACGTAACACCTACCTATTTAATTATGTTTTTGAATAGGTACCTCTTGTAGTAGAGTTTTGCAGACCTCAGCAAAACGAACTTTATATACGCGCACTTGTAGGATAATATACAGTGATATAATTTTAGGACACCCTTTCTGGCTAATCTACAAATTAAACCGATCTTTCGTTCGTTTACTGTGCTAGAAAACTAAAACTACTCTTCGTACAGCTACAAGACAAACAATTGCATGCAGAGTGCACTGGCACTGCAGCATACAGATAAAGTTACAAAGCAAAAACTGGAAAACTTACTTCATCCTTACCCGTTATGTACGCCCGTCTCCCGCGTTACTTATTAGATACATCTCCTGCTTTTGCAGGTGGAGTGTTGGCACGCTGGGCGGTGGCTCGTGCCATCTACCCCTACATGGTGTCCATCGGTCTGGTGTATTTCACAACGCTCAGCCTGTACCCTGGGATCGCGTCCGAAGTGCCCTCTTGCCGACTCGGAACCTGGATGCCCATCATACTTATGTCCGCCTTCAACCTCTTCGACTTTATTGGAAAAGTAAGCGCCTTAGTAATTAGTTTAGCTAATTTTTACGGTGATGGAAACGTTATCGTCACATTTATTTCCAAAACTTAGGTATACCTATTTTAAATAACCCTCTTTTTGGGCTTCGCCGCAGTCGGGTAAACAGTATTGCTATGTAGTACTAAAATAAATAATAAAATTATCTAGTAATTATAAAAATATAATATTCAACCAGATTCAACCTTCTTCGTTTCAAACGCAAAATTACTGGCGTATTTGGCAGAAAAAATTGGGATGCCATCATGGATGCCATTAAAATATGTGTCGGAGATTAAAGTCTCTGAACGTGGATAAAATCAGAACTACTGGAATGTCGAGCAACTATTGTCGTGTAGTTCAACCTCTTTAGTAGTTGCTTGGGTGTGTTTAGTTCTGGCACGATTTATAACGACAACTGTCAGATGAATGATGACGGAGGCGCTCGTCAATTTAGAGGAGCCCGAGCCAGCAGGGGCTTCCAGGGCGGACGGCGCTGCAGTTGGTCGTGGTCGTGTTTCCTACTAACCTCACTGCATTCCATGTGGTTGACTTCATCGTTTATCATGAACCACTGACTGTTATTTTGAGATATCCATCCTGTCTTATCATCGTCATAATGGAGAATACCGTATTCTCCGATATCAGAAGTGGCAAAGAACCTTATCCACGTGCTTGGTGCTCAACTGTCGACATTTGTTTGACCGAGCAGCCATTGGAAGGCGGAGTCTTAATCATTGCCCTAAGCAAGGCGCTGAAAGGTATCACGTCGACCTGGTGGTCGCATGTATCGCATGCGGAACAAATAACGGTATCGGTACACAATTAAATCCATTATTGGGTAAGTATTGCAACAAGCCCGACGGCGACGTGTGGACAGCGGCTCTGTGAAGTTGGCAGCGTCCTTGGACAGCTACAGCAACCCGGTGAGTCGTACTCATGTTGTTTGATTCTGGCGCAGAGTGTTCTCTTGTTGAACAGTGTAGCTTCTAAATTCTCGGGTAAACGTGCACTTTCAACCGTGCAAGTAAATTGGTATTGGTAATAATTCGAGCGTTTATAACACCGAACAAATTCTTAGCGTTGTTGTGATTGATAATAAATAACGATTTGACGATTTTATCTTGCGTACTACCTGACGACTGTATGAAATACGACGTTATGATCGCACGCGTTATTTGGCCACTTGGCTATTCGGTACATTTCACTGAATCAACCCTACCAATTTCGTGAAATGAAAATGTAAATTGTTGCGATTTACTTCCTTTATTTGAGTTTTACAATGTTGATTCTGATATTACAAACGAAAACAAATACCGGTTGACGTCCTTTCTGAACGCGTTTTCGAATACTTTTATCGTTGGTTTACCGTTAGCTTGAATGACTACTGGTTAATTAAACATTCGATTAGTGAATCCAGCTCGTATGGTAAGGTGAACAGCAAGTGTAAGCGAAAAAGTCAGTGAGATATTGAGAGCTAACTTCATTCATTTTATTGGGCGATAAGTAGGACGGAGACAAGTGTATGTGTAAAGACTACCGTGAACTACTACATCTTAACATAGTGTCTGATCTATTCCCTCTGCCGTTGATGGGCGATCAGATTGCACGATTATCAGGCGTTTACTATTACACCTGTCTTGATTGCGCGAGTGGCTTTCATCAGAGTGCCGTCAGTGAAGATAGTATTATTGCTGCATTCGTCACCCCTCACGGGCAGTGAGAGTACCTAGTGATGCCGTCTGGTCCTCGTAACGCTCCGAGCGTATTTCAGCGTGCGTGTCTAAAGCACTTGGTGAACTTTCTCATCGTATGCTGCACTTTTCATGAACGACAGTAATTTATTTCTGTCACGTGATAAAGAGGAAAGTCTGACTCGGTTGCAGGAAGTTCTTGCGGCGTTCACAAAAGCAGGCTTTTCTTTGAAATCTTCAAAATACTCTCTGGAGAAGAATGGTGTGTGTAGAATTTGATTATGGTGTCTCAAGTGGTGCCCCATAGGGGATGAGTCTACTTTAGCGAGTCTGAGTTCAGATCTTTACAGATTTCTCAAGAATAAGACGTGCACGTTCCATTGTTCATTCTCATCAACAGTAAAAAGTTTGAATGTAAAGCTGAGCACGAAGTTGTCAGATAACGTGATTTCGAATAAAACGAGTAAACCCATCCTCATGATATACAACGCAGAGCTTCCAATCGAACTTCATACTGACGCGAGCGCTGAGGGTTGTGCTTGTGGTGATCCTTTCCAAAAGCTCTCTCGATGGCAAATGGTGATGGTGATTGCATGTTGTCGAGTATTTCAGCAGGTGAACCGCGGGCGGAGTCAAAGTACCAATCCTCGAATTAGCAACTCTAGCGGTCGTGAACGTTGTGAATCACTTTCCACATTATCCTACAAGGTTATTGTTTTACTATTGTCACGCTGGTGGGCTTTCCTTCAGACTTTCTATTTCGACATTGAGTATTGACACCATTTTGCTGAGCTTAACAAGGCTCCTATTCTTAAAGTTTCCATCTAAAAGACAGAGGAAAGGCGTGTAGAGTTTGCGATTCTATCTGAAAATTGGCATTTCGCTGAACAGTTCCAAGACTCAGAAATTCAGGACATTGTCTCTAAGTTCAAAAACGGTTAGCTTTTAGCGAAAGTTGTGAAAACTTATGTGTTACGAAAGGTGTGTTACTTCGTAAAGTTCTGTTCTTTTATCATACCTTGAGCTTTTCGTTGGTCCTTGGTGAATCTTGTTCATGAAGCCCTCATGCATCTTAGTTGGGAAAAGAGTTTGGAGAAGCTCTATAAAAGTTATTGGTTCGAGCACATGACCAAATATTGTCAGTTCGTGGAAAATTGTATTAGACGTAGAGTCTTAAAGTCTTCCGGTCTGGTGCAAGATGAGTTGCATCCAATCCCAAAAGTGAATGTCCTATGGCACACGGTGCATGTTACTCAGGAAAGTTGACTGAGAATAATTACGTGAAAGAGAATGAAATAGTTTTCATAGACGCGTTTACGAAGTTTGTGTTATTGTACCATTGTCTACGTCTATAAGCAGCCTGCACTATTAAAGCTTTGAGTTCCAGTGTTGCTCTGTTTGGTTTGCACTATTATCACTGACCAAGGTCGTTGCTTTGTCAGTAGAGAGTTGACCTCGTACAAAAATAAGTCCAAAGTGGTTAATTTCAGTGTTGGTGATTTGGTCAATTAAGAGAGAAACCAAACCAAATTATAACCCAAATTTAAAGGTCCTTTCAAAGTTGTAGAGTCATTTGAAAATGATCGCTATGTTTTAAAATCACTGACAGGAAATAGAACGTACAAGTAAGCTCATGACTGCATTCGAAAACTGCCGCAAAGTGAAGTTTCCTCTGAGCTTAATCCTATTATAGCGAGAGCAATGAAGACTAAAGAAATCTCTTTTATTTGATTGTATGCACACTTGTAACTATTTGGCCGCACTGCACGTCTTGTCGTAATATCTGTAACTGCAGTTCGAAGCTGGACAGCGGCGGTGAGCGGCGGTAGACGTTGTGGCGGGGGCCAGGGTCTTGTAGAGACTAGATAAGTTTGGCCGACTTGAACGGACCAGGAAGTCACGAGGACTTTAGGGCTTGGTTGGCCCAGGGTGACATATGCCACTAGATAGACTGTGAGTTTTGGGCCTGGTCAGCCCTGGGTGACATATGCCACTGACTGTAAGTGTTTGTGCCTGGTTTGCCCTGGGTGACATGGGTCACTAGACTGTAAGTGTTTGGGCCTGGTTTGCCCCGGGTGGCATGTGTCACTAGACTTTGTGTGTGTGAAGGGCTTGGTCACCCCTGGGTGGCATGTGTCACTAGACCGTGAATTAAGGGTTTGGTCAGCCCAGGGTGGCATGTGCCACTAGACTGTATGTGTGACTTTTTGCTAAGGGCTTGGTCAGCCCTGGGTGGCACGTGTCACTAGACTGTGAATGTGGGCTTGGTCAACCCCGGGTGACAGTTTGTCACTCTAGTACTATGAATGTGGGCTAGCAGTCAACCCCGAGTGACGGGCTGTCACTAGGACTGTGAATTTGGGCTTGGTCAACCCAGGGTGACAGGTTGTCACTAGGAATGTGAATTTGGGCTTGGTCAAGCCAGGGTGACAGTGTCACTAGAATAAGCTGCCTGGGGCAGCTGGGTTACAAGAGTGTGTGCAATTAGTGAAGTATTGCTTTAATTGATTATGCACAGTACGACGCGAGTTTTGATTGTTTTGAATTAATGCGATTGGACCTTTGAATTAGATTTGCTTTCATGATTTTATGACTCTATTGACAGAGGCATTAATCTTGGTCAGGTAGGCCGAGTCGATAGTCTAGTTCAAGTTTGTGTTCTCCTCGGTACAGATACCATATCACCACCACACGAGGACGTGTGATAGTCAGTTCTGGCCGTGTCGGAGATTAAAGTCTCTGAACGTGGATAAAATCAGAACTACTGGAATGTCGAGCAACTATTGTCGTGTAGTTCAACCTCTTTAGTAGTTGCTTGGGTGTGTTTAGTTCTGGCACGATTTATAACGACAACTGTCAGATGAATGATGACGGAGGCGCTCGTCAATTTAGAGGAGCCCGAGCCAGCAGGGGCTTCCAGGGCGGACGGCGCTGCAGTTGGTCGTGGTCGTGTTTCCTACTAACCTCACTGCATTCCATGTGGTTGACTTCATCGTTTATCATGAACCACTGACTGTTATTTTGAGATATCCATCCTGTCTTATCATCGTCATAATGGAGAATACCGTATTCTCCGATATATGTTTTTATTTTATTTATTTTTTGATTTTTGACAAATGACTTTTTTTAACTAACCAGTGCAACATTTTCTATCATTTTCTTTTTTTCATAAAATTCATTTATTTCAGATTTTCCCATATTAAAATTGAACCAAAATCAATATTAATTATTAACTGTAAAGTGATCTTAACCTCCTTCGGTTCAAACGTGTGCTTAATGGCCCATTTGGTGTAAAAAAAATTTGATGCCATTAATATTTTGAGGAAAAAGAAATAAAATATTTATTTTTCTTTTCGACTAATGGCTGTCAATCAGAGTGCGCAAGGAGTTTTTAGTTACCAATCTTAACTTTTTATTAACAGTGCAGTGATTTTTAAATTTCGTTTTAGATTGCGGCTGCTTGGCCGTATGAGTGGAGTCGCAGTCAACTCCTGATGGCCAGCGGTCTTCGGTTACTTCTTGTACCTCTGATGCTGCTGTGTGCCGCTCCCAGACATTCACCACATATCGTTGGAGACGTACGTAACTCCGTAGACGCTAATTTATTTAAAATGTGTTTTTACTACATTTCCAACTATTCTAGCTTCCAATATTTTTCAGGTCTACCCAATATTATTCTCTGTGGTGCTAGGCTTCTCAAATGGGCTGTTTGGCTCTGTACCAATGATAATGGCGCCATCTCGCGTCGGACGCGAATATCGAGAGATCGCTGGTAAGAATACCTAGTATTGATTGATTTCTATTTATTTGACAAGTAGGTAAGTACATAACACTGATTTGGAACTACAATTTATGTAGGTACAATGCAGCAGTCGTGCACTCGTGACAATCCCAGTTCCACTTGAGCTTTTGATTATACTTAAGATATTAACTTTCTCATCGCATTGGCAGGGAACATGATGACGTTGTCATACAACGGCGGCCTGCTGTCGGGCTCGCTGGTGTCGTACTTGCTGCTGGGCATGTTGGGTCCCCCGGCGGGCGCCCCGTGCCGGCTATACCCCACCCCGCAGCTGCCCACGCTGCCCCCGGCCACGCCACCCAACATCACATACGCTGTCACCGTGTCGCACTAAACGCTTACAAGAAACCCGAAGCAAAATAGAGATGGCAGCACCTATATACGGGCCTTTGGCGTAATTACAAAAATGGGATTATTCTACTTACTAGTGGTATTTTCTCGTTTTCTGCAAAAGAAACAGGCAGAATTTTTTACGTTGATGACATTTATTTTTAGAATATTCCCAATTTTGGGAATTACCCAAAGTTCAATAACGTTGTAATTATCAAACCGGAACCAGTTAAAGTGGAATTTAGTTTATCTAGCTACAGATTAATGGTACCTATACCTAATTTAAGTCTAGACTAAAAATATTGGATATCGCGCGAGTACTTAACTTAAATAATATATATGACCTATAACCGCTATGACGTTCCTGTATCTCTAACTCTAACTCTGCAGGCCAAGATTACGCTTAAGTATATAACGGTTATGACTGGTATTTAGAAAACTAAACGTGCCCTAGCCCAAACGCAAGGAAATCATTTCTACGAGTCGGACAGCCTGTGTTCACTAAATGTTCACAGCTTTCAAGCGAACAGTCACACAGGATAGTGAAAAGGCTCTTTAAAAAATGGTAAAATTGAATGCCGACCTATCTTTAAATTCAATAAGCCATAGCCATTTCAGCCTTAAATATTTAACCTTGAAGAATGTTTTAGCTACTAGAAAATTCCTAGTCATCGTAACATACATACAAATCAATCAATATGTATTTTAGGTATAAGTATCTAACACATACCTATAAATTATTTACAAAATAAGTACTTTACTGTATACGGTCTTTCCCTACTAAATTAAATGACAAATAAATGTGTATGATAGTGAAACATTTCTCATCGTAATACCTTTATTCCCAAATGTTATTTACATAAATATAAATTGGAATTTGCATACAGAAGATATTTGTATAATTTTAAAAGAAAATTACCATTTAATTTTTGAACCCGAAAAAGCTACTAATGACTTGCAAAGCTGTAAATTATTTGCTTAAATAAATTGTTAAGTTATCCATAATTGTCTTACCCTTATCCCAATTAATTTGGGGTAAGTTATATATAAACTGTTAAGTTATCCGCCGTAAGAATTAAGTATGTTATATATTTATTGTTAGCGAACGATTGCTTATACATTTAAATAGGCACTTCGCATTGTTACTTAGATAGAGACTAAATAATAAAATATGGTAAACATTTTAAACTAACAGACTTTTTTATGGTTAACTTGTACAAGTAAAATGATGACGCTGTCACTAATTTATACATATATTTTGCTTAAAATGGAATGGTTAATGGTTGTAATGTAAAAAGAAAAAAACTTAAGTGAGACTGAAAAAAAAATGTTATGTGAGTTGAGTGACTTATGACTGTTGTATTGTATTAATGTAAAAAATATCAACCTGTGAAATGGCTACCTCTTGCTTTTCTACGAATCAATTTGGTTCTACAATGTAGATATTTGATTGTATTGTACATAGCACCAGTGTAAATAACTATCAATTAAATAGATACATATCTGGATATTTATTTGTTTTAATCTTAGACCCAGAACGTAGTCTCCCATGCCTGAAAACCATCGCAAGCGGTTCAATGCGACAAAACCGCTCCGCTTACAGTGTGAACGACAGCTTATGGGGCTTTTAGTTTCGTACGTGTGTATAGTAAATAATAACGGAATAATGTTTTCCTTTTTTCATATACCTATTTCAAAAGCATTTGAGGTAAATTGTATTGCCACAAGAAAAACTTTTCTTGCCTGTTCTTTTATATCGCGCGCACACGGATCACTCATAGATCACGCACGCCTCGCATTGAACTTCAAACGGGGGCACATTTTAATCTTTGCTGCTATAGTAACATTTTTATTAAATACTTCTAGTACCTACCTACGTAAGTGACTACCTAAATATCCAATCCCATCAACCTTATCGAATAAATTCGAAGTTTACTAATGACCGTGCCTATTATGTTAAGTTGTTTTTAAAGAGGTATTGTTATTTACATATATATCTACCTTAATTACATATTTATTAGACGTCAATAAAATAGATAACTGTGCACGCTTCACCCCGAACCTTTTGATTTGTTTTCTTTTGTTTTTTTATGGGTTTAAAAACATTTCGCTGGAATATTCGAGTCTAAATGCATGGGCATTGGTTACTTCAACAATGAAATTGTCTAAGTATTTAGTTAGGTACATTATTTTATTTTGTAATAGAAATCATACCAGTATAGATAAATATAAATGTCAATCTTTGTTGCCAACGTTGTAAAACCAAATCTGTAAGTTCAATATACTAAGGCCAGCTTTAAAATGAACATTTCTTTTAAACTAGGTACCTAGATAAAAAAATGATGTGACATTAATTGATAAAGTCAAAAGTTTAATTAAAACTAAGTAAATTGATAAATTCATGGCAAAGGTCGTCCTCCTATTTTAAAGAGGTCTGCCAAACAACAGATCTCGTTACTAGCGGTTTCTCGTATTATCTGAAATAATCCGATAATGTAATGAACACATAAAGAAGGCTTGATTTAAGAAAGTATATAAATTATTTCTGTATGTCATGTACATAAAACATTACATTACTGACTTATTTGAAAACACTTATCAGTCAGTAGCGTTCGTCTGATCCGAGGGCAATGTCCCTACGTATGATACATGCCATTTTAATATAATCTTTGTCACTCATTCATGTAAGTGGCTATTCGCACAACTTACACGTACTAAGACATTATTTTTTTAATGTTACACGAGTAAATCAATTTACCAAGCGTGTTATTACGCCCCTTAATGAGTGCCTACTTAACTAAGTGAGCAAAAACACAATATTTCTTCAATGAACAATCAATTAAGTCTTGTCTATCGTGGACTTGTCATAATATAGTGATTTATGGAGCACTTATAGGTATAATAATTATGACTAACAGCGGAAGCAATGTTTTTTTAAAATTATAAAGCATAAAACTCATAAAAGTTAACAGAATTGCATGACGCATGGCTGCACGCTTACAGACGCAGAATCGGCTAGCCTGTAAGAAAGAGCTTTGTGTTTGGTTCGGACAATGCGACTCGATATAACGTGACCCATAATATTATAGTAGCTCATCGGCATCAGCCACAAGGTCCAGGCAGCCAGCAGTCAAGGGCATCAGAGAACGGAACCTCCTCACCATGCGTGCCGTGTCCAGGAGTACTGCTTTCTCAAACAAACCCTTGACTTGTGTTGGTCGAGACTCTTTGCTATAAGTCCTTCAACCGTAACGACTACCGGTACAAGGACTGCAGAGTCCACGTTCCGTTAATCTTTCATTTCTATTAGCTTTTTAGCAAATCCGATGGTCTCTCCTTAACAAAAACACAGGATCTTCGTACTACTGATGTAACGAGCAATTCTGGTATACGAATGTCTTCTAATAAGTTCCATATTGATTACAATTACGAACCACAATTGTCAAAATTTGGACGTCATGTGGCATTTCATTTTCTACCTGCTTGTTACCGAATGTCCGATTATAAAGCAAGAGAATCAACGGAAACCTGTGACGTCGAATTTAGTAATATTGATAATATTCGTTTTTTTTTATATGGGCTTACTCTTGACCTCAATCTTGCCCTAAGGGCAGAGATGAGGTCGACGATGGAACGAGCTTACCCAGAAGAAGCCTATTTACTCGCGACTTAAATAGATTGGGGTTATATGAACTCGGGAAAACCGACGCAGGCAGGGTGTTCCACTCCTTGGCTGTACGAATAATGAAAGACTTAGCAAAACGCTTCGTTCGAATGTGTGGAATGTCGACTAGGTATCGGTGATACCCTGCAGTACGTCTAGTCTCCCGATGGAAGAAGGGAGATGGTGGAATAAGCTCGTGGAGCTCTTGCGCACACTCTCCGAAGTACAGTCAGTAGAAGACCGACAGACATGCAACTTTGCGGCGGTGGGCCAGGCTATGTAGCTTGGCAACCAGCTTAGCGTCACGGTAATAACTGTTTCATTATTTTTAATAATATTAGTAATAATTCTTAGTAATAGCACAAGCTAGGCGTAGCACGGCGTAGGCTACGTCGTAGACACGCCGTAGCCCAATCGTAGTAACATAACAGCATAGACTTGGCCTAGCAGGAGCGTAGACGCCCTCGTAGACGCGGCGTAGGCCCCATAGTAGTAGTAACAGCACTGGCTTGACGTAGCAGCAGCGTACGCCGTAGGCCCCGTCGTAGCGACAGCACGGGCTTGACGTAGCAGCAGCGTAGGCGCCGTAGGCTCCGTCGTAGCGACAGCACGGGCTTGACGTAGCAGCAGCGTAGGCGCCGTAGGCCCCGTCGTAGCGACAGCACGAGCTTGACGTAGCAGCAGCGTAGGTGCCGTAGGCCCCGTCGTAGCGACAGCACGGGCTTAACGTAGCAGCAGCGTAGGCGCCGTAGGCCCCGTCGTAGCGATAGCACGGGCTTGACGTAGCAGCAGCGTAGGCGCCCTCGTAGACTCAACGTAGTAAAAGCACAGGCTAAGCGTAGAACCAGCGTACGCTCCTTCCTAAATGACAGAGTGCTCTCAATCCTGTATGAATGAACGAAAAGGTTCTTATTTATCCGAGGACGTGAAAAAATGTTACTCGGGGTCCCTCACTACCAATGATCCCCGTCACATTAAGGTAAGTGAGGGTATGTAGCTAGTATGTAGTAAGAGGAGCTAGTAGGTATAACTAATGGCGTACAATGAATGACGTACAACGCTAATTAATGGATTAAATTATGTAACCTGCCGTTCTGTATCGAAAATGTTTGTACAAGACCTACACTTTTGGCACCTTTTTTTTGTGTTTGGAAAATCATCGAACACCCCCCCCCCCCCCCGCTCTTGGGCAGAGCGATGGGGAGTGTCAGACTTCTACTGACTAAAAACCAAACCCATGTTGCTTCTTCGCCCTTGTGTCGGAGCCGCGTTATACCTACCTTTCGATAATCCACAGCCCCGACGGGACACTTTCGGCACCTCATAACTAGTTCTTACTTACCTATTGCAATGAGCTTGTTGTTAAAATAGTGATGTCCCTCTGTGCATTTATTGGCGAAATTGTATTACAAACAAACATTACTACATGGAAGATACAAGAACTTAAGTTATTAATAACGTAATAAATTCTAAAAATGTATTATAATTTCAACCTTCTTCGTTTCAAAGGGAAACTTACTGACGTATTTTGTTGAAAAAAATTGGGGTGCCATTAATAGTACATTGTTACCTTAGGGGTGAAAGGAACTTATTTAGTCCCGAGTCGGGGTTTGGCGCCTGAGCGCAGCGAGGGCGCTAATAGTTCGAGGGACTAAATAAGTCTTTAACCCGAGGTAAACACTGTGCTTTTCATTACGAATACAAGGAAAGTTGTTGGGAATAGGCTTGCCCCCAATTACCTAAATCGGTGAATAGGCTTTGCTCCTAATTACATCGGTTGATGGCAATAGGCTTGCTCCTAGCTTCTAATTAGATTAGTTGATGGCAATAGGCTTGCTCCTAATTACCCAAATCGGTTCCTTTCATTTAATTTATCATGTTTGTTAGAGAGATTTCATCCTTATAATTGACCCTAACGATCGATGCAATAAAAGTACAGGGTATAATTTTTTCAGATTTTAGCCGGTTCGATTCCCGGGTGTGGGAGAAGAGAATTTTCGAAAATCTTTGAATGCAGTTTGCTTTCTATTGAAAAATAAAGGAATGTTTCCTTTGAGTAAAATTTTCTATCTGCAGTATTAAGAGTACTTTCCCTCCAGGTGGCATTACAAAATTCCACCCTGTATAATCAGAAAGCTCCGAACTGCTAAGCTATCGGAAGTTACACGTGCTATTGTGAGTCAACCATAAAAGATAGACATATGCTGTTGTGGGATGAGTACTTTCCCTCCAGGTGGCATTACAAAATTCCACCCTGTATAATCAGAAAGCTCCGAACTGCTAAGCTATCGGAAGTTACACGTGTTATTGTGAGTCAACCATAAAAGATAGACATATGCTGTTGTGGGATATTTTTTAGATAATTTTATGTAAAACATTTCCGTCATAAATGATTTCTATGTAGCTTTAACCATTAAGGCTGCACACGCGACGGAAGCTTAAAAAATGGAGCAACTTCTCCCGTTTTCCCAACATTTCCCTTCACTGCTCTGCTCCTATTGATTGTAGCGTGATGAAAAGTATACTATAACCTCCCCAGGAGTATTAAGAATAATTGTACCAAGTTTCGTTAAAATCCGTCGAGTAGTTTTTGTTTCTATAAGGAACATACAGACAGGAGGACAGACAGACAGACAGACAAAAATTTTACTGATTATATATTTTTGGCATCAGTATCGATCACTAATTACCCCCTGATAGTTATTTTGAAAATATATATCATGTACAGAATTGACCTCTCTACAGATTTATTATAAGTATATAGAAGATAGATATAGATTGCGGCTGCTTCGCCGTATGAGTGGAGGAGTCGTAGTCAACTCCTGGCCATCGGTCTTCGGTTACTTCTTGTACCTCTGATGCTGCTGTGTGCCGCTCCCAGACATTCCTCACATATAGTTGGAGACGACGTACGTATCCTTATAATAAGCAAATAAATTGATTGTGTTTTACTTTACTACATATTTTCTTACTATTCTAGCTTCTATAGAAAACAGGCGTATAAGCTAGTTAGCTAGTGACAGGAGGTAGTAGGCATAAGTAATTGCGTACAATAAATGACGTACAACGCTTAATACTGGATTTAATTGTATAATCTGAACAGTGACCCTTTTTTTTTTTTTTTTGTGTGGAAAATCATCAAATGACCCCCCCCCCCCCCCCCCGCTCTTGGGCAGAGCGAAGGGGAGTGTCAGACTTCTACTGACTAAAAACCGAACCCATGTTCCTTCTTTGCCCTTGTGCTCTGTATCGAACACGTTTGTACTGACACCTTCGATCAATAATTGATCGAAGACTGACACTTTCGGCGCCTCATAACTATGTACAAAGTTGCCAACCTCTTGCAATGAGTTTCTTGTGAACATGGCCACAGTACTAAAAAATAATATTATTAGGAATCAGAAGTGAAATACGTGAACAAAATAAACAATGTTTAATATCTTTTAAATCACACTTTCACAAAAATATCACGACAAACATTTTAAACAATAATCAAATAGAAATAGCACTAGCAAAATGGAATAATCAGTACACGAGCAAAAACATAAACCAAAAACTTTTTTACAAAAAATAAAACCGACTTCGACAAAAAAAAACACTCAAAAGTGAAAAATAAACTTGAGAAGAAAAATCAGTTTCTGAAGTCGGTGACTTTTGTTTCTTTGATTTCATTTTTTTGTCACCGACTTCAGAAACTGATTTTTCTTCTCAAGTTTATTTTTCACTTTTGAGTGTTTTTTTTTGTCGAAGTCGGTTTTATTTTTTGTAAAAAAGTTTTTATTTTTCACTTTTTAGTGTTTCACATGTGCTTACCCCAATAAAACAAACAATAGACAGACAATATGAGATTTCAGCAATCCCAGTCCATTTGCTATCATTTATTGAGGAGTTCCGTTGCCTATCTCCGAAGTTCTTCATCAGATCTTCACAAAATAGTTTTTTATAACCTTTGTAGTGAGTACAGGCGTGATATTATGTTGTGTGATGGCCTAAACAATGCTTAGATATGCTATAGCAACAATCGCGGTTAATCTGCTGTTATTTATTGAAGAGTTCCCCCGATTTCTACAAGATCCCATCATCAGATATTGAAATGGTGACAATGGGACCACACGGGAAGCACCAGCTTTCAAATGAAAAAAGAATCATGAAAATCAGTTCACCCAGTCGCAAGTTATGCGCGAACAAACATAAAATGTACAGTCGAATTGATAACCTCCTCCTTTTTTTGGAAGTCGGTTAAAAATAGCGAAGCACACGATAATAGTCGGGTAGCAAGTCCTTTCCGAGCGCCGTCCAAGCAAAAAGTGACCGTTGCAACGCCGCTCGCCTCGTTTATGAACTTCTGTCGGTTGCCGCACGTCGACCGTACCCTAACCGGACGGCTACTGGCTGATGGCGTGACTGAGCCAACACGGCCTCTCCTGACGCTCTGACGTCCTCGTCAGCTTCCAACAAGGCGGCTGAGTCTTCGCTGTCTCCTTGATAGCGTGTCTCACAACGCCAGTGGGGCGTGCTGGCACCGTGGAGTGCCACGCACGACTGCGCCTGTAGGGCGCGCTGGCACCGTGGAGTGCCGCACACAACTGCGCCTGTAGGGCGCGCTGGCACCGTGGAGTGCCTCACACAACTGCGCCTGTAGGGCGCGCTGGCACCGTGGAGTGCCGCACACAACTGCGCCTGTAGGGCGCGCTGGCACCGTGGAGTGCCACGCACAACTGCGCCTGTTGGGCGCGCTGGCAGCCTGGAGCGACGCGCTTAACACGTCAGTAGCGCGCTGGCAGCCCGGAGCGGCGCGCTGTACACGCCAGTAGGGCGCACAGTCGGCCTGCAGCGAGGCGCTCGGCCTACAGCGAGGCGCTCGGCCTGCAGCGAGGCGCTCGGCCTGCAGCGACGCGCTCAGCAACGCCAGTAGGGCGCGCAGTCGCCCTGCAGCGACGCGCTCAGCAACGCCAGTAGGGCGCGCAGTCGCCCTGCAGCGACGCGCTCAGCAACGCCAGTAAGCCTTGCAGCGCCGTGCACGTTCACGGCATCACTGTGGCAAAGCCCTGGTAACCACTGCTAAGGCCAAGCAGCGTTGCGTTGCGTCCAAACACACGCCACACATCCTTTTGTAATGGTTAGGTACTCTGCAAACAAACAAATTTACAATTACAACAGAATTTTGTTCCGCTCGATCACTCCTGACCAAACTTTAGTTCCATTGGGTGGCACCAAATTCGACTCTCATTAATTAAATCAAATGTACTGGAAATTATCGAAAATACAACACTCAACTACCTTGAGTCATCATATACCATAGTCGTTCACACCAACCTTAAAAATTCTATTGCAACAAAAACGGCTGAAATCATCGAGTAAAACCTTTAACACCAAGGCTCTCTAACCGAGTAGTACAACAAGAGAGTAATCTCATTCATTAGGAACATTCAAGTCGAGAATAAAATTCAAAGAAACATTCACCAAACAAAACTTGTCAGACAAGAATACCAATAGGCACATAGGGATGTATAAGCACATTGTTAGCATATCACACAGACTTCTTCCACAACACTGTAGGCATAGGCTCCAAGTTTGCATACCCCTCAGATGTCGACTTCCACACACACTGTAGGCATAGGCTCCAAGTTTGCATACCCCTCAGATGTCGACTTCCACACACACTGTAGGCATAGGCTCCAAGTTTGCATACCCCTCAGATGTCGACTTTCACACACACTGTAGGCATAGGCTCCAAGTTTGCATACCCCTCAGATGTCGACTTCCACACACACTGTAGGCATAGGCTCCAAGTTTGCATACCCCTCAGATGTCGACTTCCACACACACTGTAGGCATAGGCTCCAAGTTTGCATACCCCTCAGATGTCGACTTCCACACACACTGTAGGCATAGGCTCCAAGTTTGCATACCCCTCAGTGGCTGTTGACATAGACACATTGTTAGCGTATCACACAGACTTTCACACACGCAGCTGAGGCCACGCGCTTGACCAAACCACACGTTCTTATGTAATGGTTACTCTGCAAAGAGACAAATCTACGACAGAATTTTGTTCCACTCGGTCACTCCTGACCAAACATCAATTAGGTCCCACTCTCGTTGATAAAATCAAACGTGGCTAAACTGGAAATTATCGAAAATACAACAATCAACCACCCTGGGTCATGTACCATTGTCGTTTAAATCAATCTTAAAAACATTAATGCGTCAAAAAAATGCCAGGTTCACAAAAATCATCGAGTAAAACCACAGATCTCTAACTGACTAGTAAACAAGTCGATCTTCCGTGTGTGTCACCATTTGACTTCACACTACGGTCTTTCCGGACCCTGACCTCAACCAGAGCTAAACGCACAAAATACAACAAACACACCCACTGTCTACTCGAGTTTCCTCAAAAACCTTCAATTTTAATCGGACTATCGACTACACAATAATTACTGGTAATGTCTAACACAATACAGCCGATAGAATCTCTTAATTGGCTTACAACCACAACTTTACTTCATCAAAATCCTTATAAACATCAACTGATACGTAACTCATTGGCATCTTTCTTAGCCTATCATGTGTATTAGGCAACTTACTTCTTTAATAAAGCAAAACTTATGAGACTTTACAGTGCACCTGTATACGGCCTACGTCTTCACACGAAAAAACAAGTCAACTGATCATACGGCGTAGGGGTTTGCGTTTACGCAGACCATGATTATTTGAGTTTGATGTGCCAACAACTGCACTTTTGGGTTTCAAATATACGGAAAACAAGACTTTTGACTGTATTTTGTTTTGTTCATAATAAATTGCGGTTTTTTTTTTGAGCATCAGATATACCACAAATCACACGTTGCCCCTCACCAGGAATTTCTCCTGTATCGTGGGTACCTTCACAAATATTTAAACTAACATACACAAGTACCAGACTTAAAAAAAAACTATCTGTAGGTCATACAGATACTTGTATTCATAACGTCATTATAGCACAGTGACCATATTGACTTCACGTGGACACAATGACCGAAATTCGTGTTTAAAATGAGTCCACGTGCTGTTATTGGTCAACCAATCGTTAAGCGACGTATTAGCACCACCATGTAAATAACCACCAATGCGTCCGAGGCATTGCCAATCACCCCAGTGACCTTATAAACACACACATAACATCACGCCTGCAACACCCGAAGGGTTAGGCAGAGGTACCCAGTATACCCACATTTCGCCAGATATGTTAAGACATAAGCTTAACCATGTAAATAACCACCAATGCATCCGAGGCATTGCCAATCACCCCAGTGACCTTATAAACACACACATAACATCACGCCTGTAATCCCCGAAGGGTTAGGCAGAGGTACCCAGTATACCCACATTTCGTCAATTATGTTAAGACATAAGCTTAACCATGTAATAGGGGTGAGCCCATTGTCACCAACAGGGCACAAATCCAGAAAATAACACTTTGCCCGACCCGGGAATCGAACCCAGAACCTTCATGCTCAGTAGTCGCGCTTGCGACTAATAAATCAACGAAATATTAAAAAATGGTTCGATCTTACTTGTATCAGGAACGAAAGTAAACCAACAGTCATGTCCGGAGCGTCGCCTCAACCCCGAGAGCGGTTACACAGGACTTCGCGTCCTCACGCGGCTCCTACGACGATTTCGTTCGCGCTTGGAACGGCGATCGTATCCCGAAACTTGCTACGTACGTGACCTTCCACTCCGCTTATGGTGGCTACAAGATCGCTTAGAACGAGAGGCACTAGTTTTTGAACGCGAACAACTCGATATATCCATTGCTAACTACTACCCGCTTTTATCTAAAATTAAAAGCCTGAAAACTAGTTTTTAACTTGTGGGCGAAAAGATTATTTATCCCACTTCTGATATTAGGAATCAGAAGTGAAATACGTGAACAAAATAAACAATGTTTAATATCTTTTAAATCACACTTTTACAAAAATATCACGACAAACATTTTAAACAATAATCAAATAGAAATAGCACTAGCAAAATGGAATAATCAGTACACGAGCAAAAACATAAACCAAAAATAGCGAAGCACACGATAATAGTCGGGTAGCAAGTCCTTTCCGAGCGCCGTCCAAGCAAAAAGTGACCGTTGCAACGCCGCTCGCCTCGTTTATGAACTTCTGTCGGTTGCCGCACGTCGACCGTACCCTAACCGGACGGCTACTGGCTGATGGCGTGACTGAGCCAACAATATAGTTTATGACCCTCTGTGCATTTATTTGCGAACATGCGCCTTATAATGTTGCCTTAATGATAAATGATAATACCGGTCTACCAGACAACTAGAAGCGAGGATGTTAAACTTAATTGTTTTGACTGAATTTTACACCTAAAAGACTGCTTGGATGTCATCTGTCCGGTATGCATTACACTTTTTAGTAGGCATATTTAGGTACTACCTGTGGTTACTACCTATGTTCTTGTGTATATTTTTAAAGAGTATTGGGTGGCTAGATAATAACAAATGCTCAACAGCTCAAATCAATCTTCAGGTTAAGCCGCACTTGCCTAGGTTGGTCTGTGGATGGATGGCCACTCATTACATACCGAGTTTCCTTAATGCCTCGGAAAGCATGTTAAGCCGTTAGCCCCGGCTGTCATTCGTAAATCTCTGACAGTCGTAACGTAATACTCAAAGGTAGTCGGAGGCCCGAAAGTCTGGGCAACCAGTCTTACCTACTAGTACTAGCTGGGTTGTGGACGTCAGATAGGCAGTTGCGTCATGTAAAATACTGCTATTCAGTTGCATCCGGTTAGACTGGAAGCCACTGGCCCAACAATAGCCGTTTCACTGTGTGCATGCATGTGTTTGCCGCATGTTATGTGACGTGGTTCACGGAAAACCACTTCGTTTGGTTAGCAATAGCCTGTTTCTATTTTGGGTTTATTTAGTTAGGTACATTACTTTTCCCGTTACCAGGGTTTTAACGCAAAAGTAATTAGTAAGGTACGTTTCAGGGTGTGGCCATGTTAGTATAGGTAGATACTTAAACCTGAATCTTTCGATGTGGCTCACACCACACTATCGTCCCGACCTTGATTCCTACTACTGCTGTTTGGCCTATCATGTAGTATAGGCCAAACAACTACATTGACCTTTGTACCTGAACTTCAATGTTTAGCATCCGTTCTGGATGTTTGTGATTTACGAGCGTCAGCAATCCTATCAGTTATATTATAATTTATGATTCACGGCTTCCTGTGAGCCTGTGACAACAATTGTCGGTACCTAAATGCATTGTATTACTCTTGCATAGAGATTGCGAATTTTTGATAGGTGTGTGTGTACAATGTGGCTATGTCTATATTATAAGAAGGTAACTTCTTGATCGACAAAATAGATACTTATCTATTTTTTCATATATTTTCATTCAAACATTCTTCATAAATACCTAGCATGTGCTACCTATTTAAACTGCCTGGAGGCGTTTAAGGGCGTTACCTTATTATTTCGAGCTGAATTTTACAAAAACTTGTACAGGGTTAACAGGGTATTATTATAATTGATACACAGATTTGATTGTAAATAATAATTTAATAAACCATAGTATTTACATTATAATATCACAATTATAAGAGTGGCAGTGGCTTGCAGAGCCACCGGAAGGTCGTCCGGCGTTGGTGTCGTCTACCGACGCTGTAGAGGGTTGGTATCCCTAGATGAAAACTCGAGTGGTGTGTTCAACACTTTCACACTGGGCCTATCTCTTACGGCGACGCGAGCGGGACTGCTGCGACGAGCGTGAGCTCCACTCCAGGCTGAGGTCACTGGACGAGGGCGGCGTCTCCGGGAACTGCGCGTGCGACGTCCACCGACACGAGTCACACGCAGATTTTGGCGTCTCTGGTACTTTTCCCGGCTTGCCATTTGGACTGTATGACTCCAAGATATGCTTGTAGGCGCACTCCGAAGGCTCAGGGCACCTTCCCCGAGCAGCACTCAAACGGGCACGCACGCAGGCGGTGCAGTAACCACAACTATCTTCGCTAAGAGCACTGCGAACCATTTTGAATAATGTGTGAATCTGGTGACGCACTTTGAGAACTGAAGCCGGTCGTCACTGAGCGATGATATTTATGCGCACGGCAGGCGGCGCGCACGCGCCTCGCCGATAACCCCGGCTCCGGCGCCAGCGCTAACTACTGACTGCGGCGCTTCCAGAAAAATATCCCTACATCAATGTAATCTACAACTGTAGGTAGGTAACGATTCGTCAGTGTTTATGGTTAAATATCTGTTATTGCTATGTAAGGAATGTTGGAACATTAAATATTTAAAACTTATGTAACATTTGTGTAGTCAAGTACCTACGCACGACGAGCAATCAAGCTAATAGAACTAGTTTAGGCGGATTTCTTAAATGTACCTACGGGAAGTCTATACAAAGCACAGTCTGCCATAATTGTTATACTGGAAATCTGTAGCTTGATGTGTAGCCGTGTGTACACATTTTCATGTTAAGGTTGAACAAGCCAGTCATTCTTCCATACAAACTTATGAAGGTGATTACTCCTCTGTTTGACGGTGTAGGTTCAAAATTAAAAATTGTATCTACTGGTCTTATCATTATCTAGGTCTGTATGGAAGCAGATTTGGAAAAAAAATATTGATTTGGAAGTTATGAACGTCAAAACTTTCATATTTTAGCACTGATTTTAACTCATCTTTGGGCGTAAATAAGTAACGTATATAGTATGAAAAAGAAAAAGTGAAACCATACGGACATAGATTAGTTTTTAAATAATTTGATTTTGAACAGATACATTCAATAGATTTTTCATGAAACCAAATATACCAAAGGTCTGCATAGAAAATTTCGCGCGCCCGTTTTAGTTGTGTCTCTTTCGCTCTATGCATTTCGCTCGTGATGTCGGATGAAATAGCATGCAATTTAGCCCCGCCCACCAACTAGTTCGTGCCGTAGGCTTGTTTACCCTTAAGATAACTGTGGACAAAATTCAATTTTCAGCATTTTTCAGCTTAGGAGTCAAGGAAAGTGTTGCCTTGAACTTGTCTCGGAACTTGTGCCAATCGAGGATGTGGTGGTGGTATGGTGTTCTAGACTAGTCTAGAGGAAGGAAAACGGATCGTCCGTTCCTTTTAGGCACAACCGGATAAAGCGTCCTTCTACAACTATGTACTACAGTTATTGTACTCCTTCCTCAACGTATCAAGTGATGAAATCTTGATCTTGTATTAGTTCTCTACGTGAAAATGAAATCGATACAATAGGCAGGTGCTGCTGACTGTACAGCTACGTACTTTGACGAATGGAGCGTGTGCGTGACACTAGTAGTAAATTATCTCGTAATAAGTACCTAGTAGGTATTCAACAATCAGGAGATGTAATATTTTACGAGTTGTTGCTGCACATGGTTACAAACGGGTAGATAACCAGTCACCTAGTATCACAATCCGACGTAGGAGACCTCTGTACCTTATGTAGGTACTTAGGTACATGCAAATTTATTTTATGAGGCAATTGACAGGATTATTTTATTGTTAAAAAAACGTTGCCGCACACAAGAAAAGTTTTCTCTGTTGTGGGTGCGTTTACAAAATATTCAAACCCACAAACACAAACAGCCAGTGCCGGAGCAACTACCTATAGGATCATATTAGGTATTATAGGACTATAGTGGCCTGTAGAATAAAACTACAAAGATTTGTTTAGTGCGGGAATCGAAGCCGCGACTCGCTGAGTCGCGCGCCGCCGCGCCGCTAAGCAGCGAATTTAAACTTGGCTACTGAGCGAAACATTCTATGCCATCCGTGCCGTATAGTGTCGAATAATGCTTAAAACACATTTTTCTTTCTACATATTATACATAATTTGTTGCTCCTCGTTTATGAAAGATAAGTAAAAAAACAAATAGGTACCAGAAGCATCGTACAGCTGTTTAAATTCTTAACTTGAAACTAAACCAATATTACATAATATATACCTACAATTTATATTAGCACTACATAATTAAACAGCCTGTAACGTTGCCACAGCTTGGGACACGTGGCAAGTCTCTATGGGAGTTAACTGTATTACGTTTAAGAGAATTAACCAAGTATTGTCAATAAATGTAGGTAGAAAATTAGGTATAGCATATTCTAGATAAAGGCAGCTGCTCCACATCCTTACCGGTTATTACCAGTCCGCTTGCTCGTTAGTGATCGTGTTGCATTGATGCGATGTAAATAACTTTATCTCAAACAAATAAATTGGGCTACTGTCATCTATGAATTCTAATTCAAGCCTAAAGAGGACATTACTAAATTACTAATGTACTAAGTGGACTATATAGGTAGGTACCATCGCCTGCAATAATGCATGGGCAGTTCAGAAAAAATACCGTGTGAAGCAAGAAATGACGCCACCTGGCGTAAATAAGTACTCGATTAGCAACATTGATTATATTGTTGATGCTACACTAACTAGAGGGCGCTCACGCTGTATAAAATGTTTATGTAGTTTCTTTTTTCTGTTTAACTTTAAACACTCAAATAATTTATAATGAATTATTTCTATTATATACATTTATTCCTAACTACCTACTATGTTTGTTTAAATTGAATATTATTATCATTTTATAAAAATCTGATTTTAATTATCTATGTTTTAGTTTTCAAACTTGAGGGTAGGTCGAATATGAATTCATAAATAAATTAGTAGGTAGTAGAAATAATTAGATTGAAGATTTAAGAGTTATGACTATGCTCAATTGATTGTTCGCTAAGTTTGTTTCGATTACCTCATTCGAGTGTGTTTAGCTCAGTTTTATTTTAATTTAGGTGAATTAACTTATTTCATCAAAATGAGTACGCGTTGTAATATTGTTTTCGTTACAAGAGCTCAAATAACTGATTTGCAAAATCAAGGCAAAAACTTATCGACACTCGAAACTTGTCGACTTATCTTATTGTTAACGTAAGTAGTTTTGATTTCAAAAATTTTATAAGAAAAAAAAATGTTTTAGTTACGACTATACTACTTAATAAATAATCATTATTGCGTATTATATATTTCTGTTATATTGTTGCAGAGAAAAACAGTTGTTCTATGGGTACGACGATTTGAAGACGAGGGTTCCTTGCATCACCATCAAAGAACTAGTAGACCACGGCTCATAAACACATTACAGCGTCAAATCGTGTTATGAGAGTATGAAGAAAATGGATTCCTGCCGATGACCGAGTTGCTTTTTATGACTCAAGTGTTGACAATTCCCGTCGTGCTCTTAAAAGTGAAGAGCTGCATTGTAGGAGGCATGTTGTGAAACCCTGGCCCTCAGAAAACCATAAAAGGGCAAGATTACAGTTCGCTTTGGATCATGTTAACTTTGATTTGAGTAATGTTTTTTCATCTTTACAGATGAAAAAACTTTTATGTCCAGTGAACACGGACGCTTATGTTTGTGTTGCCGAAATAATACGTGCTAAACAAGTGGTTATGTAGTGTCCAATATGCTGGTCATATTACAGTGAACGTGTGGGGATAGATAAGTTTTGCCGATCCAGGATTTATATTTCATTATTATTATTATAGCTAGCCTATGTTGTCCCACTGCTGAGCAAAGGCCTCCCTCCATTCCTTCCAACGGTCGCGATTCTGTGCAACGTCTCTCCAATTCTCAAGGAAGACATCCAGTTCGTCCCGCCATCTCCTACGTGGTCTGCCACGACCTCGTGTAACTGTTTCAGGGCACCAATCCTGAGCTTTACGGGCCCACAGCTCGTTCGGCATGCGACAGACATGTCCTGCCCAGTCCCATTTTAGTATGGCAGCCTTTTGAGCCACGTCAACAATTTGCGTTTTGGAGCGCAGTGTAGTGTTTCGAACCCGATCGGTTAATTTTACACTTAAGATACTGCGCTCCATAGCATGTTGGCAAACCTTGAGTTTGGACTTTTGGATGTTAGTCAAAGACCAAGTTTGTGCACCGTAGGTCAAGATAGGGAGAATACACATGTCCATAAGCTTTCGCTTCAGAGACATGGGCAGGGTGCCCTTAAAATACTCTTTCATGGACCAGTAACTCTTCCAGGCATTTTCGGTTCGTCTTGCGATTTCCTTATCTTGCCGTGCCTGGAAAGAGACTACTTGGCCCAAGTAGATGTATTCTTGGACATATTGTATATTCTCCCCGTCTACGAGTATGCTCCTCTTGGAGCTGTTGGTCATGACTTTGGTCTTCGACATGTTCATCTTCAGTCCAACCTCAAGGCTTGCATCGCTAAGTTCTTGTAGCATTTGCTCTAGTTCTGTGGCTGTGGGGGAGAAAAGGACAATGTCATCGGCAAAACGCAGATTATTCAACCTTGTCTTGCCAATGACAATGCCCTTTACCTCCCATTTGACTGCCAACGTCTGAAAGACTTCTTCTAGGGTACTGGTGAACAATTTTGGAGACAGCGGGTCGCCCTGTTTGACTCCCTTGAGAATATCAAACTTTGGACCTAATCCCTCTAACTTAATTGCAGCTGTACTTTGGGTGTATATATTGCGTAAAATATCTATGTAGGTAGGTTCTATGTGTTGTTTTGTTAGGGCCTTAAATATTGCAGAATGTGTGATGCTGTCAAAGGCTTTAGAATAGTCGACAAATGCAAGATATAAAGGAATTTTATATTCCTGGTATTTCTCGACTATTTGATTAACAGTGTGTAAGTGGTCGGTGGTGGAAAGTCCTCGACGGAAGCCTGCTTGTTCTGGAGGTTGTTTAAGATCTAACTGGCCAGCTATGCGTTTTTCAATGACTTTAATAAAAGTTTTGTAGACATGAGAAATGAGACTAATTGGCCTATAATTATTGATATCGGATTTATCGCCTTTCTTATGGAGGAGTATTATATTAGAATGGCAGAAATTGGATGGAAGATTACCGGTACGAAGAATATCGTTGAAAAGTTTTGTGAGGTAAAAGAGGAGCGATGGTTCACCCATTCTTAGGGCTTCGGTACTGACACCATCTTCGCCGCAGGATCGGTTATATTTTAAAGTGCTTAGTGCATCTCGGACCTCTACTTCTGATATGGGTGGAATATTTTCGGAGCAAGAATAGCTGGATATCGGTTGTGTTTTTGATGTATCGGAATAAAGATTTTTATAGAATGTTGTGCAAATCTCAAGAACCTTTTCTCTGTTAAATTGTTTAACGCCATTGCTGTCAGTTAAACATGTGATCCACGATTTATGGTTGGTTATTCCTTGCTTAGCAATTTTCAGTGATCGGTTCTTTTCCAATGCATTTTGGATCTGTGTTTTATTATAATCTCTTATATCTTTTCTAATACTGCGCTTTACTTCCTTATCTTTTAGCCTATATTGCAAATCTCTGTTGATAATACTTAGAGCCTGCCTCTCCTCTATTAGTTTCTTAGTTTTTCCAGATAGTTTCTTGGTTCTATGTTTATTTTGTTTTACTACTTTACTGGCTTTTGTAATATTGTTTAAAATTTCTATATACTGCAAATCTACACTTTTTTCTTCATTTTCTACATTTAATAAATCAAAACTGTTTCTTAACTCTATATTGAATTCTTTTTTACATGCTATAAGGGATTCTTTATTTAATCTTCTAACTTTGGTTTTGAATAAATTTTTGCGTTGCATTTTAATGTTTAGTTTTATTACTGCGCGAACAGGTCTGTGATCTGAACTAAATTTATATTTCATAATACTTAAAAATAATATTAGTTAACTTTAGTACTTATTATTTATATTAACTGGAGACCGGGTTATTATAACCTATTACATGACTTACGTATTTTTTTACATTACTTAAGAACCTTTTCGTATGTTTTTGTGCAATTGTGTAGCTGTTATTCTACCTATTTAATTCATTTAACTTTTCACTTTTGTGATAAAATAATCCGGTCTCCTGTTTGTCTTTGTTGAGGTTACAAAAGCTTCAATCCTCTTTCCGATTTTGGAAACGAATACTTAAGCTATGGCCTCAATAAGAAGTTTTATATAATATAATAATGTTGAACGATAATAAATGTCTGTTTTTGAATAATAAACTGTAAGAAATAAACCTCTAAAAGTGTGATAGTGTCTTTTTGTTTTTCTCCGTTCATCCCTGTTGCTAACTGACTACTAACTCGAATATTATATTTTTGAATGCTATGCGCACTTATTAGCTTAATGAAATCATTCCTTATGGTATCTTTTGTTTTTTTTTTATCATTTAACTTCTCACTTAATCCAACCTAATACGTGTTTCCTAACTTTTTACTTACCTAACCTATTCCCAAGTCAAAGTCCATTTTTTTCTATATCTCAACAGAATAGATTACATTTAGTTAGGACTAAGTTATAAAAATCTACCTCCTTTTTATTTCACCTACAGGTGACACCGGGTAATCCGGATATTGTCATTGCGGAAAGTAAAATCTTTAAAGGTTTAATTTCTTATTATTATTTAAGTAGAAATTACAAATAAAATTGCTGTGAGGTAAAAACAGAAATAAAACTTATGCCACCTACAAGTGACACTGGGGATTGAAGAGTTTAATATCACAGTTGTGCAGAAACCAAACGCCATCTATTAATTATTTTCGAAAACTTGATTTCTACCTTCACAGAAAAATAGGCCCTAAGGTATCCATGCACTTGTGTGGGCGACTGTACATAGGTTAAGGTACCTACTCGTACGAACAAACAAGTCTAAAGCTCAACTATTTGTTTTCGATTCACAATTTTACAAAAATATTAATCCAAATATAAGTACCTACCTACATACAAGGTTATTTTGTCTCGACTGCGAACAAGAAATGCATTCTGGAATGATCTGGACGAAGCTCTGTCTTGTTATCTTTCGGACAACATGGTGTAAACAACTCGACTATTTATAAAGTCCTGCAAATAACTTGACCACTTTGTGACCATCGGGCCTATCGGGACTTTTCAAACCTTTACTCTAGGTCGGTGATGCCACCCACAATGCTCGCTCCATCAGCATTGATATAAATAAAACGGATGTCTACCTATGGATATCTATCACTACCGTACTAGACACGATTGAAGCTATATTTAGATTTAATCTACACAAATGGAACACACGCTTCGTCTAAACGTTCCCTTTGTTTAGACTCTAAACAAAGGGAACGAAGTAGGTAGTTCGATTAGGTAGTACTCAAGTCATTCATTGATTGAACGCCCTTTGAGATGATGAAACTGTCGTATCTTGTTGCGAGCGGATAATACTCGTACCGCGGATATTTATTAGTGCACATGAGTAACACGACGATGTTCTTGCCTTGGAATGATGTAATTGGTAAGGATTTTAGGTGATCAATGTTATTGAAAAACATAAATATTTATGTCACGCATTTTTTTATTTTTGTTTTCAACAAGATCAAGATTAGATGAATATTAACAGGTTTTATAGGTAATTATAACATTGATTTAAGATATTTATTTAAGTGCTTGCCTAAGTTTTTTTTACATTTTTGTTTTATTAAGTATATACTCAGTCATAATGAGTGGCTTATTATGTATAATCTGAGACGAAAGATCCCGCGTACCCAGGTATTTCGGTTTATAGACATTTATTTCTCAAAGAACATTTACATTTATTTCTAATCACCAGTTTAATATTTAAAAAAATGAGTGATTATTATCTTACAAAACTTTTCCCGAAATTGCTAATTAATAAAAAAAAACTTCTTTCAGACTAAGTATTTGGAACTCTAGAAACTGGAAAATCTTGCACGTCTGAGCCCTCATTATAATTTAGAAAAAGTAAATATCATGATAAGAGGTCATTTACTTCAAAGTTTGTTCAGAGTGTAATGTACAATGTTTTATGGTCACTTTAGTATGAAAAGATCATGCTTAGGGCATGACAAGTAAGAAAAGATGGCGCCAACCGCCTATGAAAGAAAGGTAAGTGAAATTATGTTAGTATTGTGGTAGGTACAGTAAACTCGACTTATTTTTAATTCTATCATAAGGAAAATTGCTAGATTCTCTAGGTAACGAGTTTAAACAATATAAATAATAAATATTCATGAAACAATAGCGCAGATTACAAACATCCTATCTATGGGATAGTTTTAAAAATGACAAAATAGCTGGACAACTAAGGACGGGACAAAAGCGATAACTTTCTCAAGTCAATTTTCGCTGATTCAGAAGCAGTCTTAAAACCCTACCTATATGTTATTTTAGTAACTACTTTAGACAAACCTAAGTATAAATTAAATAATATATTATAGTAGGTACAGCAAACCAACATAGAATGGATATAGATTTTCATTAAAGTATTATGATAGTAATAAAAGAATATAAAACAAATAACTAAGTCCAGGTCTAGCCAGCAACTCTATAGATTTCAATAAAAACAAGAACTTGACAACAGTCAGTATTCCTACTCTTAGCCGTTTTCCCGGACTCCACGAAAGCGGAGACTAGCGGAGCGGAAATGTGCAAGATGCGACCAACCACAGGATAGACGTGACCCGCGATATAGATAGACTAGTATTTGCGTGGCTGCGCGAGCTGCGCGCAGCTCGCGGGGCGTGAAGTGGGGGAGAGGGGAAGCTTTGAAAAATGATTTCGACTAACGCATTGTCCCTTTCAATGAATCTGAAAAAAAATTGTTCCAAGTCTCTTAACTTCCGAGATCCGCCTAAAGAGGGGGTGAAGGGGGGCAAGGGGTTCAAATTTGAAAAACGGATTTTACTTCCCCGAGCCTCCTCTATATGAATCTCACGTATGACACCACCTACCTACACCTACTTACCACCTACCTACACCTACTTACAACCTACCTACACCTACCTACCACCTACCTACACACTACCTACCTACACCTACCTACCTACTACCTACCACCTACCTACACCTACCTACTACCTACCTACACCTACCTACTACCTACCTACACCTACCTACTACCTACCACCTACCTACCACCTACTACCCCTACCACCTACCTACTACCTACTACCCCTACCACCTACCTACTACCTACCTACTACCTCCTGCTACCACTAAAAAACATTACCCTAAAGTTTGCTTGTCGTCGCCCCTGAGTTACGCTTCACCCACTCAACCTTCGTTACGCTAAGGAGGTCGCCGGCTCGCTTCGCTCGCCACCTCCCCCCTTCGCTTCACTCGGTCTCGCAGGTTCGCTCCACTCAGGACCTACCTACCACCGGAAAGCTATCATGACATTATCCCTACGCTGCGGGGGTCGCCGGCTCGCTTCGCTCGCCCGCTTCCCCCTTCGCTTTACCGGTAGCACCATTTTAGTCCCCCGAGCCTCCTCTATACGAATCCGTAAACAAAACAGAAAAAAGGGATGAAGAGGGGGGGGGGGGGTTAAAGGGGTGAAGAGGGGGGGGTGAAGGGAGGGAGAGGGGGGAGCTTTGAAAAATGATTTTGACTAACGCATTGCCCCTTTTAATGAATCTGAAAAAAAAAATGTTCCAAGTCTCTTAACTTCCGAGATCCTAAAGGGGGGGGGTGAAGGGGGGCAAGGGGGTCAAATTTTAAAAATGGTTTTTACTTCCCCAAGCCTCCTCTATACGAATCCCTAAAAAGAAACACGGAAAATCTCTTTATTTTCGAGATCCGCCTAAAGGGGGGGGTGAAGGGGGGCAAGGGGGTCAAATTTGAAAAATGGTTTGTACTTCCCCGAGCCTCCTCTATATGAATCTGAAAAAAAAAGGTTCCAAGTCTCTTTACTTCCGAGATCCGCCTAAAGGGGGGGTGAAGGGGGGCATGGGGGTCAAATTTGAAAAACGGATTTTACTTCCCCGAGCCTCCTCTATATGAATCTCACGTATGACACCACCTACCTACACCTACTTACCACCTAAATACACCTACTTACAACCTACCTACACCTACCTACCACCTACCTACACACTACCTACCTACACCTACCTACCTACTACCTACCACCTACCTACACCTACCTACTACCTACCTACACCTACCTACTACCTACCTACACCTACCTACTACCTACCACCTACCTACTACCTACTACCCCTACCACCTACCTACTACCTACCTACCTACTACCTCCTGCTACCACTAAAAAACATTACCCTAAAGTTTGCTTGTCGTCGCCCCTGAGTTACGCTTCACCCACTCAACCTTCGTTACGCTAAGGAGGTCGCCGGCTCGCTTCGCTCGCCACCTCCCCCCTTCGCTTCACTCGGTCTCGCAGGTTCGCTCCACTCAGGACCTACCTACCACCGGAAAGCTATCATGACATTATCCCTACGCTGCGGGGGTCGCCGGCTCGCTTCGCTCGCCCGCTTCCCCCTTCGCTTTACCGGTAGCACCATTTTAGTCCCCCGAGCCTCCTCTATACGAATCCGTAAACAAAACAGAAAAAAGGGATGAAGAGGGGGGGGGGTGGGTGAAAGGGGTGAAGAGGGGGGGGGTGAATGGAGGGAGAGGGGGGGGGCTTTGAAAAATGATTTTGACTAACGCATTGCCCCTTTTAATGAATCTGAAAAAAAAAATGTTCCAAGTCTCTTAACTTCCGAGATCTTAAAGGGGGGGGGGGGTGAAGAGGGGCAAGGGGGTCAAATTTGCAAAATTATTTACACTTCCCCAAGCCTCCTCTATACGAATCCCTACAAAAAAACGCGTAAAATCTCTTTATTTTCGAAATCCGCCTAAAGGGGGGCTGAAGGGGGGCAAAGGGGGGCAAAGGGGTTAAATTTGAAAAATGGTTTTTACTTCCCCGAGCCTACTCTATACGAATCCCTAAAAAAACACACGTAATGTCTCTTTATTTCCGAGATCCGCCTAAAGGGGGGGTGAAGGGGGGCAAGGGGGTCAAATTTGAAAAATGGTTTTTACTTCCCCAAGCCTCCTCTATACGAATCCCTAAAAAAACACACGTAATGTCTCTTTATTTCCGAGATCCGCCTAAAGGGGGGGAGAAGGGGGAAAAGGGGGGCCACTTTGAAAAATGATTTTTACTTTACCAAGCCCCGTCTATACGAATCCCTAAAAAAAAACACGTAAAGTCTCTTTGTTTCCGAGATACGATAGGGAGGGGGGAGAAGGGGGGGGAAAAGGGGGGGTTTGGGACTTTTCCCATACTCACGAGAGTTAGTTGTTTACGAATCTGTCAAAATATACCCACCTCCCCATCCACCATCTGGGAGAACAATTCTGTCAGTGAGTCAGTGGTAATTAAGCTTTATATAGTATAACTAGTATTTGCGTGGCTGCGCGAGCTGCGCGCAGCTCGCGGGGCGTGAAGGGGGGGACAGGGGGAGCTTTGAAAAATGATTTCGACTAACGCATTGCACCTCTCAATGAATCTGAAAAAAAAAATGTTCCAATGCAGCTACCTACCTACACCTACCTACACCTACCTACACCTACCTACACCTACCTACACCTACCTACACCTACCTACACCTACCTACACCTACCTACACCTACCTACACCTACCTACACCTACCTACACCTACCTACACCTACCTACACCTACCTACACCTACCTACACCTACCTACACCTACCTACACCTACCTACACCTACCTACACCTACCTACACCTACCTACACCTACCTACACCTACCTACACCTACCTACACCTACCTACACCTACCTACACCTACCTACACCTACCTACACCTACCTACACCTACCTACACCTACCTACACCTACCTACACCTACCTACACCTACCTACACCTACCTACACCTACCTACACCTACCTACACCTACCTACACCTACCTACACCTACCTACACCTACCTACACCTACCTACACCTACCTACACCTACCTACACCTACCTACACCTACCTACACCTACCTACACCTACCTACACCTACCTACACCTACCTACACCTACCTACACCTACCTACACCTACCTACACCTACCTACACCTACCTACACCTACCTACACCTACCTACACCTACCTACACCTACCTACACCTACCTACACCTACCTACACCTACCTACACCTACCTACACCTACCTACACCTACCTACACCTACCTACACCTACCTACACCTACCTACACCTACCTACACCTACCTACACCTACCTACACCTACCTACACCTACCTACACCTACCTACACCTACCTACACCTACCTACACCTACCTACACCTACCTACACCTACCTACACCTACCTACACCTACCTACACCTACCTACACCTACCTACACCTACCTACACCTACCTACACCTACCTACACCTACCTACACCTACCTACACCTACCTACACCTACCTACACCTACCTACACCTACCTACACCTACCTACACCTACCTACACCTACCTACACCTACCTACACCTACCTACACCTACCTACACCTACCTACACCTACCTACACCTACCTACACCTACCTACACCTACCTACACCTACCTACACCTACCTACACCTACCTACACCTACCTACACCTACCTACACCTACCTACACCTACCTACACCTACCTACACCTACCTACACCTACCTACACCTACCTACACCTACCTACACCTACCTACACCTACCTACACCTACCTACACCTACCTACACCTACCTACACCTACCTACTACCTACCTACACCTACCTTCACCTACCTACACATACCTACTACCTACCACCTACCTACTACCTACCTACTACCTCCTACTACCACTAAAAAAACATTACCCTAAAGTTTGCTTGTCGTCGCCCCTGAGTTACGCTTCACCCACTCAACCTTCGTTACGCTAAGGAGGTCGCCGGCTCGCTTCGCTCGCCACCTCCCCTCTTCGCTCCACTCGGTCTCGCAGGTTCGCTCCACTCAGGACCTACCTACCACCGGAAAGCTATCATGACATTATCCCTACGCTACGGGGGTCGCCGGCTCGCTTCGCTCGCCCGCTCCCCCCTTTACCACCACCGGACAGGTTTCGACGCCTACTATAATATTTGTTTAAACACCTAATGGCTATCTCTAACCGTTATGAAGTTACAGCCCTTTTAATTTTAGGGGAGGTTGGGGAGGGGAGGGTATACAAATTTCAATGCGGTCAAATAGATTTAGGTAAGAATCAAAAAAATTTTCAGGAGTAAAAAAAGAGGGGAAGAGGGGGGGGGTGAAGGGGGGGAGAGGGGGGAGTTTCTAAAAATGATTTCGACTAACGCAATGCCCCTCTATATGAATCTGAAAAAAAAAATGTTTCAAGTCTCTTAACTACCGAGATCCGAAAGGGGGGGGTGAAGAGGGGGCAAGGGGGTCAAATTTGAATAATGGTTTTTACTTCCCCAAGCCTCCTCTATACGAATCCCTAAAAAAAAAACACGTAAAATCTCTATATTTTCGAGATCCGCCTAAAGGGGGGGTGAAGGGGGGCAAGGGGGTCAAATTTGAAAATTGGGTTTTATTTCCCCGAGCCTCCTCTATACGAATATGTAAAAAAAAAAAAATACGGGTCTCCTAGTTTCCGAGATACAATAGGGAGGGGGGAGAAGGGGGGGGGAAAGGGGGGGTTTGGGACTTTTCCCATACTCACGAGAGTTACTTGTTTACGAATCTGTCAAAATATACCCACCTCCCCATCCACCATCTGGGAGAACAATTATGTCAATCAGTCAGTGAGTGAGTGGTAATTAAGCTTTATATATTATAACTAGTATTTGCGTGGCTGCGCGAGCTGCGCGCAGCTCGCGGGGCGTGGAGTGGGGGAGCGGGGGAGCTTTGAAAAATGATTTCGACTAACGCATTGCACCTCTCAATGAATCTGAAAAAAAAAATGTTCCAATGCAGCTCGCGGTACTACCTACCTACACCTACCTATCTACACCTACCTACCTACACCTACCTACCTACACCTACCTACCTACACCTACCTACCTACACCTACCTACCTACACCTACCTACCTACACCTACCTACCTACACCTACCTACCTACACCTACCTACCTACACCTACCTACCTACACCTACCTACCTACACCTACCTACCTACACCTACCTACCTACACCTACCTACCTACACCTACCTACCTACACCTACCTACTACCTACCTACACCTACCTACCTACACCTACCTGCCTACACCTACCTACTACCTACCTACTACCTACCTACACCTACCTACTACCTACCTACTACCTACCTACACCTACCTACTACCTACCTATACCTACCTACCTACACCTACACCTACCTACACATACCTACCACCTACCTACTACCTACCTACTACCTCCTACTACCACTAAAAAAACATTACCCTAAAGTTTGCTTGTCGTCGCCCCTGAGTTACGCTTCACCCGCTCAACCTTCGTTCCGCTAAGGAGGTCGCCGGCTCGCTTCGCTCGCCACCTCCCCCCTTCGCTCCACTTGGTCTCGCAGGTTCGCTCCACTCAGGACCTACCTACCACCGGAAACCTATCATGACATTATCCCTACGCTACGGGGGTCGCCGGCTCGCTTCGCTCGCCCGCTACCCCCTTCGCTTCACTCGGTCTCGCAGGTTCGCTCCACTCAGGACCTACCTACCACCGGAAAGCTATCATGACATTATCCCTACGCTGCGGGGGTCGCCGGCTCGCTTCGCTCGCCCGCTCCCCCCTTCGCTTTACCGGTAGCACCATTTTAGTCCCCCGAGCCTCCTCTATACGAATCCGTAAACAAAACAGAAAAAAGGGGTGAAGAGGGGGGGTGAAGGGAGGGAGAGGGGGGAGCTTTGAAAAATGATTTCGACTAACGCATTGCCCCTTTTAATGAATCTGAAAAAAAAAATGTTCCACGTCTCTTAACTTCCAAGATCCGAAAGGGGGGGGGTGAAGGGGGGCAAGGGGGTCAAATTTGAAAAATTGTTTACACTTCCCCAAGCCTCCTCTATACGAATCCCTAAAAAAAACACGTAAATTCTCTTTATTTCCGAGATCCGCCTAAAGGGGGGGTGAAGGGGGGCAAGGGGGTCAAATTTAAAAATGGTTTTTACTTACCCGAGCCTACTCTATACGAATCCCTAAAAAAAAACATGTAAAATTTCTTTATTTCCGAGATCCGTCTAAAAGGGGGGAGAAGGGGGAAAAGGGGGGCCACTTTGTAAAATGATTTTTACTTTACCGAGCCCCCTCTATACGAATCCCTAAAAAAAAACACGTAAAGTCTCTTTGTTTCCGAGATACAATAGGGAGGGGGGAGAAGGGGGGGGAAAAGGGGGGGTTTGGGACTTTTCCCATACTCACGAGAGTGACTTGTTTACGAATCTGTCAAAATATACCCACCTCCCCATCCACCATCTGGGAGAACAATTCTGTCAGTGAGTCAGTGGTAATTTAGCTTTATATAATATAATAACTAGTATTTGCGTGGCTGCGCGAGCTGCGCGCAGCTCGCGGGGCGTGAAGAGGGGGAGAGAGGGAGTTTTAAAAAATGATTTCGACTAACGCATTGCCATTTCAATGAATCTGAAAAAAAAAATGTTCCAAGTCTCTTAACTTCCGAGATCCGCGTAAAGGGGGGGTGAAGGGAGGCAAGGGGTTCAAATTTGAAAAACAGATTTTACTTCCCCGAGCCTCTTCTATATGAATCTCACGTATGCCACCACCTACCTACACCTACCTGATATCTACCTACACCTACCTACACCTACCTACACCTACCTACACCTACCTACACCTACCTACACCTACCTACACCTACCTACACCTACCTACACCTACCTACACCTACCTACACCTACCTACACCTACCTACACCTACCTACACCTACCTACACCTACCTACACCTACCTACACCTACCTACACCTACCTACACCTACCTACACCTACCTACACCTACCTACACCTACCTACACCTACCTACACCTACCTACACCTACCTACACCTACCTACACCTACCTACACCTACCTACACCTACCTACACCTACCTACACCTACCTACACCTACCTACTACCTACCTACACCTACCTACACCTACCTACTACCTACCTACTACCTACCTACACCTACCTACTACCTACCTACACCTACCTACCTACACCTACCTACTACCTACCTACACCTACACCTACCTACACCTACCTACTACCTACCACCTACCTACTACCTACCTACTACCTCCTACTACCACTAAAAAACATAACCCTAAAGTTTACTTGTCGTCGCCCCTGAGTTACGCTTCACCCACTCAACCTTCGTTACGCTAAGGAGGTCGCCGGCTCGCTTCGCTCGCCACCTCCCCCCTTCGCTCCACTCGGTCTCGCAGGTTCGCTCCACTCAGGACCTACCTACCACCGGAACGCTATCATGACATTATCCCTACGCTACGGGGGTCGCCGGCTCGCTTCGCTCGCCCGCTCCCCCCTTCGCTTTACCGCTATACCACCACCGGACAGGTTTCGACACCTACTATAATATTTGTTCAAACACCTAATGGCTATCTCTAACCGTTATGAAGTTACAGCCCTTTTAATTTTAGGGGAGGTTGGGGAGGGGAGGGTATACAAATTTCAACGCCCCTCAAATAGATTTAGGTAAGAATCAAAAATTTTTTCAGGAGTAAAAAAAGAGGTGGAGAGGGGGGGGGTGAAGGGGGGCAAGGGGGTCAAATTCAAAAAATGGTTTTTACTTTCCCGAGCCTCCTCTATACGAATCCCTAAAAAAAAACACGTAAAAGCTCTTTATTTCCGAGATCTGCCTAAAGGGGGGGTGAAGGGGGGCAAGGGGGTCAAATTTGAAAAATGGTTTTTACTTCCCCGAGCCTCCTCTATACGAATCCCTAAAAAACACACGTAATGTCTCTTTATTTCCGAGATCCGCCTAAAGGGGGGGTGAAGGGGGGCAAGGGGGTCAAATTCGAAAAATGGTTTTTACTTCCCCGAGCCTCCTCTATACGAATCTCTAAAAAAAACAAGTAAAGTCTCTTTATTTCCGAGATACGATAGGGAGGGGGGGTGAAGGGGGGCAAGGGGGTCAAATTCGAAAAATGGTTTTTACTTCCCCGAGCCTCCTCTATATGAATCCCTAAAAAAAAACACGTAAAGTCTCTTTGTTTTCGGGATACGATAGGGAGGGGCGAGAAAGGGGGGGAAAAGGGGGGGTTTGGGACTTTTCCCATACTCACGAGAGTGACTTGTTTACGAATCTGTCAAAATATACCCACCTCCCCATCCACCATCTGGGAGAACAATTCTGTCAATAGATCAGTCAGTGAGTCAGTGGTAATTTAGCTTTATATAGTATAACTAGTATTTGCGTGGCTGCGCGAGCTGCGCGCAGCTCGCGGGGCGTGAAGGGGGGAGAGGGGGAGCTTTAAAAAATGATTTCGACTAACGCATTGAACCTCTCAATGAATCTGAAAAAAAAAATGTTCCAATGCAGCTCGCGGTACTACCTACCTACACCTACCTACTACCTACCTACACCTACCTACTACCTACCTACACCTACCTACCCCTACCTACTACCTACCTACACCTACCTACTACCTACCTACACCTACCTACTACCTACCTACACCTACCTACTACCTACCTACACCTACCTACTACCTACCTACACCTACCTACTACCTCCTACTACCACTAAAAAAACATTACCCTAAAGTTTGCTTGTCGTCGCCCCTGAGTTACGCTTCACCCAGGACCTACCTACCACCGGAAAGCTATCATGACAATATCCCTACGCTACGGGGGGTCGCCGGCTCGCTTCGATCGCCCGCTCCCCCCTTCGCTTTACCGCTGTACCACCACCGGACAGGTTTCGACGCCTACTATAATATTTGTTCAAACACCTAATGGCTATCTCTAACCGTTATGAAGTTACAGCCCTTTTAATTTTAGGGGAGGTTGGGGAGGGGAGGGTATACAAATTTCAACGCCCCTCAAATAGATTTAGGTAAGAATCAAAAATTTTTTCAGGAGTAAAAAAAGAGTTGAAGAGGGGGGGGGGTGAAGGGGGGGAGAGGGGGGAGTTTCTAAAAATGATTTCGACTAACGCAATGTCCCTCTATATGAATCTGAAAATCGTTCCAAGTCTCTTAACTTTCGAGATCCGCCTAAAAGGGGGGCAAGGGGAGCCACTTTGAAAAATTATTTTCCTACCTACTACCTACCTACTACTTCCTACTACCACTAAAATACATTACCCTAAAGTTTGCTTGTCGTCGACCTACCTACCACCGGAAAGCTTACATGACATTATCACTACGCTACGGGGGTCGCCGGCTCGCTTCGCTCGCCCGCTCCCCCCTTCGCTTTACCGGTACCACCACAGGATAGACTCCTTTCAATGAATCTGAAAAAAAAATGTTTAACTTCCGAGATCCGCCTAAAGGGGGGGAGAAGAGGGGAAAGGGGGTCAATTTTGAAAAATGGTTTTTACTTTCCCGAGCCTCCTCTATACGAATCCGTAAACAAAACAGAAAAAAAGGGGTGAAGAGGGGGGGGGGGTAAAGGGGGGGGGAGAGGGGAGCTTTGAATAATGATTTCGACTAACTCATTGCCCCTTTCAATGAATCTGAAAAAAAAAAATGTTCCAAGTCTCTTAACTTCCGAGATCCGAAAGGGGGGGGTGAAGGGGGGCAAGGGGGTCAAATTTGAAAAATGGTTTATACTTCCCCAAGCCTCTTCTATACGAATCCCTAAAAAAAAACACGTAAAATCTCTTTATTTTCGAGATCCGCCTAAAGGGGGGGAGAAGGGGGAAAAGGGGGGCCACTTTGAAAAATGATTTTTACTTTACCGAGCCCCCTCTATACGAATCCCTAAAAAAAAACACGTAAAGTCTCTTTGTTTCCGAGATACGATAGGGAGGGGGGAGAAGGGGGGGGGGAAAGGAGGGGTTTGGGACTTTTCCCATACTCACGAGAGTTGGTTGTTTACGAATCTGTCAAAATATACCCACCTCCCCATCCACCATCTGGGAGAACAATTCTGTCAATAAGTCAGTCAGTCAGTCAGTGAGTGGTAATTTAGCTTTATATAGTATAACTAGTATTTGCGTGGCTGCGCGAGCTGCGCGCATCTCGCGGGGCGTGAAGAGGGGGGGAGGGGGCGCTTTGAAAAATAATTTCGACTAACGCATTGCCCCTTTCAATGAATCTGATATACCTACCTATATACACCTACCACCTAGCTACTACCTACCTACACCTACCTACTACTAACCTACTACCTACCTATACCTACCTACCACCAACCACCTACCTACACCTACCTACTACCTACCTACACCTACCTGCACCTACCTACACCTACCTACCTACACCTACCTACCACCTACCTACCTACTACCCCTACACCTACCTACTACCTACCTATCACCTACCTACTACCTACCTACTACCTCCTACTACCACTAAAAAAACATTACCCTAAAGTTTGCTTGTCGTTGCCCCTGAGTAACGCTTCACCCACTCAACCTTCGTTACGCTAAGGAGGTCGCCGGCTCGCTTCGCTCGCCACCTCCCCCCTTCGCTCCACTTGGTCTCGCAGGTTCGCTCCACTCAGGACCTACCTTCCACCGAAAAACTATCATGACATTATCCCTACGCTACGGGGGTCGCCGGCTCGCTTCGCTCGCCCGCTCCCCCCTTCGCTTTACCGGTACCACCACAGGATAGGCTCCTTTCAATGAATCTGAAAAAAAAAACTTCCAAGTCTCTTAACTTCCGAGATCTGCCAAAGGGGGGGTGAAGGGGGCAAGGGGGTCAAATTTTAAGAATGGATTTTACTTTCCCGAGCCTCCTCTATACGAATCCGTAAACAAAACTGAAAATAGAGGTGAAGAGGAGGGGGGGGTGAAGGGGGGGGGGAGGGGAGCTTTGAAAAATTATTTCGATTAACTCATTGCCCCTTTCAATCAATGAATCTGAAACAAAAAATGTTCCAAGTCTCTTAACTTCCGAGATCCGAAAGGGGGGGGTGAAGGGGGGCAAGGGGGTCAAATTTTAAAAATGGTTTTTACTTCCCCATGCCTCCTTTATACGAAGCCCTAAAAAAAATCACGTAAATTCTCTTTATTTCCGAGATCCGCTTAAAAGGGGGGAGAAGGGGGGCAAGGGGGTCAAATTTGAAAAATGGTTTATACTTCCCCAAGCCTCTTCTATACGAATCCTTAAAAAAAAACACGTAAAATCTCTTTATTTCCGAGATCCGCCTAAAGGGGGGAGAAGGGGGAAAAGGGGGGCCACTTTGAAAAATGATTTTTACTTTACCGAGCCCCCTCTATACGAATCCCTAAAAAAAACACGTAAAGTCTCTTTGTTTCCGAGATACGATAGGGAGGGGGGAGAAGGGGGGGGGAAAGGGGGGGTTTGGGACTTTTCCCATACTCACGAGAGTTAGTTGTTTACGAATCTGTCAAAATATACCCACCTCCCCATCCACCATCTGGGAGAACAATTCTGTCAATAAGTCAGTCAGTCAGTCAGTCAGTGGTAATTTAGCTTTATATAGTATAACTAGTATTTGCGTGGCTGCGCGAGCTGCGCGCAGCTCGCGGGGCGTGAAGTAGGGGAGAGGGGGAGCTTTGAAAAATGATTTCGACTAACGCATTGCACCTTTCAATGAAACTGAAAAAAAAAATGTTCCAATGCAGCTCGCGGTACACCTACCTACTACCTACTACCTACCTACTACCTACCTACACCTACCTACACCTACCTACTACCTACCTACCTACACCTACCTACTACCTACCTACTACCTACCTACTACCTACCTACTACCTACCTACTACCTACCTACTACCTACCTACTACCTACCTACTACCTACCTACTACCTACCTACTACCTACCTACTACCTACCTACTACCTACCTACTACCTACCTACTACCTACCTACTACCTACCTACTACCTACCTACTACCTACCTACTACCTACCTACTACCTACCTACTACCTACCTACTACCTACCTACTACCTACCTACTACCTACCTACTACCTACCTACTACCTACCTACTACCTACCTACTACCTACCTACTACCTACCTACTACCTACCTACTACCTACCTACTACCTACCTACTACCTACCTACTACCTACCTACTACCTACCTACTACCTACCTACTACCTACCTACTACCTACCTACTACCTACCTACTACCTACCTACTACCTACTTACTACCTACCTACACCTACCTACTACCTACCTACTACCTACTACCTACCTACTACCTACCTACCACCTACCTACTACCTACCTACACCTACCTACTACCTACCTACACCTACCTACCACCTACCTACCTACAACCTCCTTCTACCACTAAAAAAACATTACCCTAAAGTTTGCTTGTCGTCGCCCCTGAGTTACGCTTCACCCACTCAACCTTCGTTACGCTAAGGAGGTCGCCGGCTCGCTTCGCTCACCACCTCCCCCCTTCGCTCCACTCGGTCTCGCAGGTTCGCTCCACTCAGGACCTACCTACCACCGGAAAGCTATCATGACATTATCCCTACGCTACGGGGGTCGCCGGCTCGCTTCGCTCGCCCGCTCCCCCCTTCGCTTTACCGCTGTACCACCACCGGACAGGTTTCGACGCCTACTATAATATTTGTTCAAACACCTAATGGCTATCTCTAACCGTTATGAAGTTACAGCCCTTTTAATTTTAGGGGAGGTTGGGGAGGGGAGGGTATACAAATTTCAATGCTCCTCAAATAGATTTAGGTAAGAATAAAAAAAAAATTCAGGAGTAAAAACAGAGGGGAAGAGGGGGGGGTGAAGGGGGGAGAGGGGGGAGTTTCTAAAAATGATTTCGACTAACGCAATGCCCTTCTATATGAATCTGAAAAAAAATTCGTTCCAAGTCTCTTAACTTCCGAGATCCGAAAGGGGGGGGTGAAGGGGGGCAAAAGGGTCAAATTTAAAAAAAGGTTTTTACTTCCCCAAGCCTCCTCTATACGAATCCTTAAAAAAAAACGCGTAAAATCTCTTTATTTTTTAAATCCGCCTAAAGGGGGGGAGAAAGGGGAAAAGGGGGGCCACTTTGAAAAATGATTTTTACTTTACCGAGCCCCCTCTATACGAATCCCAAAAAAAAATCACGTAAAGTCTCTTGGTTTCCGAGATACGATAGGGAGGGGGGAGAAGGGGGGGGGAAATGGGGGGTTTGGGACTTTTCCCATAGTCATGAGAGTTGATTGTTTACGAATCTGTCAAAATATACCCACCTCCCCATCCACCATCTGGGAGAACAATTCTGTCAGTCAGTCAGTGAGTGAGTCAGTGGTAATTTAGCTTTATATAGTATAACTAGTATTTGCGTGGCTGCGCGAGCTGCGCGCAGCTCGCGGGGCGTGAAGAGGGGGGGAGGGGGCGCTTTGAAAAATAATTTCGACTAACGCATTGCCCCTTTCAATGAATCTGATATACCTACCTATATACACCTACCTACTACCTACCTACACCTACCTACTACCTACCTACTACCTACCTACTACCTACCACCTACCTACTACCTACCTACACCTACCTACTACCTACCTACTACCTACCACCTACCTACTACCTACCTACACCTACCTACACCTACCTACTACCTACCTACACCTACCTACTACCTACCTACACCTACCTACTACCTACCTACACCTACCTGCTACCTACCTACACCAACCTACTACCTACCTACACCTACCTACTACCTACCTACACATATCTACTACCTACCTACTACCACTAAAAAAACATTACTCTAAAGTTTGCTTGTCGTCGCCCCTGAGTTACGCTTCACCCACTCAACCTTCGTTACGCTAAGGAGGTCGCCGGCTCGCTTCGCTCGCCACCTCCCCCCTTCGCTCCACTCGGTCTCGCAGGTTCGCTCCACTCAGGACCTACCTACCACCAGAAAGCTATCATAACATTATCCCTACGCTACGGGGGTCGCCGGCTCGCTTCGCTCGCCCGCTCCCCCCTTCGCTTTACCGCTGTACCACCACGGGACAGGTTTCGACGCCTACTATAATATTTGTTCAAACACCTAATGGCTATCTCTAACCGTTATGAAGTTACAGCCCTTTTAATTTTAGGGGAGGTTGGGGAGGGGAGGGTATACAAATTTCAACGCCCCTCAAAAAAAAAAAAAAAAAAGATTTAGGTAAGAATCAAAAATATTTTCAGGAGTAAAAAAAGAGGTGAAGAGGGGGGGGGTGAAGGGGGGAGAGGGTAGAGTTTCTAAAAATGATTTCGACTAACGCAATGCCCCTCTAAATGAATCTGAAAAAAAAATCGTTCCAAGTCTCTTAACTTTCGAGATCCGCCTAAAAGGGGGGAGAAGGGGGGCAAGGGGGTCAAATTTTAAATATGGATTTTACTTCCCCGAGCCTCCTCTATACGAATCCGTAAACAAAACAGAACACGAGTTTAAAAAAAAGGGGTGAAGAGGGGGGGGGGGACGTTGAAGGGGGGAGAGGGGGAACTTTGAAAATCGATTTCGACTCACGCATTGCCCCTTTTAATGAATCTGAAAAAAAAAAGTGCCAAGTCTCTTAACTTCCGAGATCCGCCTAAAGGGGGGGAGGTGAAGGGGGGCAAGGGGGTCAATTTTGAAAAATGTTTTTTACTTCCCCGAGCCTCTTCTATACGAATCCCTAAAAAAACACGTAAAATCTCTTTATTTCCGAGATCCGCCTAAAGGGGGGGTGAAGGGGGGCAAGGGGGTCAATTTTGAAAAATGGTTTTTACTTCCCCGAGCCTACTCTATACGAATCCCTAAAAAAAAACACGTAAAATCTCTTTATTTCCGAGATCCGCCTAAAGGGGGGGAGAAGGGGGAAAAGGGGGGCCACTTTGAAAAATGAGTTTTACTTTACCGAGCCCCCTCTATACGAATCCCTAAAAAAAAACACGTAAAGTCTCTTTGTTTCCGAGATACGATAGGGAGGGGGGAGAAGGGGGGGGAAAAGGGGGGGTTTGGGACTTTTCCCATACTCACGAGAGTTGCTTGTTTACGAATCTGTCAAAATATACCCACCTCCCCATCCACCATCTGGGAGAACAATTCTGTCAGTCAGTCAGTGAGTGGTAATTAAGCTTTATATAATATAACTAGTATTTGCGTGGCTGCGCGAGCTGCGCGCAGCTCGCGGGGCGTGAAGAGGGGGAGTGGGGGAGCTTTGAAAAATGATTTCGACTAACGCATTGCACCTCTCAATGAATCTGAAAAAAAAAATGTTCCAATGCAGCTCGCGGTACTACCTACCTACCTACTACCTACCTACATCTACCTACTACCTACCTACCTACCTACACCTATGTACTACCTACCTACCTACTACTTACTTACTACCTACCTACTACCTACCTATCACCTACCTACTACCTCCTACTACCACTAAAATAAGCATTACCCTAAAGTTTGCGTGTCGTCGCCCCTGAGTTACGCTTCACCCACTCAACCTTCGTTACGCTAAGGAGGTCGCCGGCTCGCTTCGCTCGCCACCTCCCCCCTTCGCTCGCAGGTTCGCTCCACTCAGGACCTACCTACCACCGGAAAGCTATCATGACGTTATCCCTACGCTACGGGGGTCGCCGGCTCGCTTCGCTCGCCCGCTCCCCCCTTCGCTTTACCGCTGTACCACCACCGGACAGGTTTCGACGCCTACTATAATATTTGTTCAAACACCTAATGGCTATCTCTAACCGTTCTGAAGTTACAGCCCTTTTAATTTTAGGGGAGGTTGGGGAGGGGAGGGTATACAAATTTCAACGCCCCTCAAATAGATTTAGGTAAGAATCTAAAATTTTTTCAGGAGTAAAAAAAGAGGTGAAGAGGGGGGGGGTGAAGGGGGGGAAAGGGGGGAGTTTTTAAAAATGATTTCGACTAACGCAATGCCCCTCTATATGAATCTGAAAAAAAAATCGTTCCAAGTCTCTTAACTTTCGAGATCCGCCTAAAAGGGGGGAGAAGGGGGGCAAGGGGGGCCACTATGAAAAATTATTTTTACTTTACCAAGCCTCCTCTATACGAATCCCTAAAAAAAAACACGTAAAGTCTCTTTGTTTTCGAGATACGATAGGGAGGGGGGAGAAAGGGGGGGAAAAGGGGGGATTTGGGACTTTTTCCATACTCACGAGAGTGACTTGTTTACGAATCTGTCAAAATATACCCACCTCCCCATCCACCATCTGGGAGAACAATTCTGTCAGTCAGTGAGTGAGTGAGTGGTAATTAAGCTTTATATAGTATAATTTCAACTAATATGATTGGTCAGTTTTTGCCTATCGTCTGTACGCTACGCGTAGCTGTCGTCTCCGCTTTGGTGGAGTCCGGGCCTCATGCCCTCAGAGTCAAAGTGAAACGCAGTTATTTCGTGACATTGAATAATAAACTTTATTTTAAGTGTTTTAGAGTGCAAACGAGCCCGTCCGAAAGCGCTTTCTACCAGTTTGACTTAGCACCGTATGACTGATAAAGTATACCTACTTATTGTTTCAATTCACACAAAATCCTCTGCTTTCATTGGTCTGCATGGAACCTCTGCGTCATACAAAATGGTTTCAGTGATATTAGTCTTGGGACACAATAGCGGAACAATGCGATTATACATTTATTATATAGCAATTGAATATTATGGAACTATCTTGCATCATACGTAGATGCATTTAAGTTAGTACAGTTTTCAGGTCCTTGGTTAAATGTGTAGAAAATCGTTAATAATAAAATAGTTGAATTTTCCATAATTATTATATAACTGAATCGCCTTGCCTCGTTGCTGCGTTTCATAGCAATGAATGGGCGCCAAGGCTAATCTACAAGATGTAAATCTTAAATGGGGCTAATAAGTTCACATGTTTAAATAAATTGCCTGTTACCAAGTAATTAATTACATACAAAAACACGAAGTTTAAGACAAATTTGTTATTTTACCGATATTCTTATCTACATTTGTATGTGATAAAGCAATAACTTTGTTCTCAGACAGACAAAACAGGAATAGGTACCGGTTGCCAACAGATAAATTGGCTTATGTTCTTCGAAAAACAATTTTAATTTTAGCAACATGGGCGAAAATAACTGAATTATCAAATGTTGCGTAATTATGTGTATTGTTCAGTGCTAACGAGCCATAGTCGGAGTTCGTGCACTTTGTGCGGTTAAGTGATTAGTTAGATGTTATACTTTTTACTAAAATTGTGATTACGATATAATATGATTTAATTTAATACACTAATAACAATCAAGAGTGGCGTGAGACAATTCACTACGATAAACAACAGCTATACAAATCCGAACATTTTATACTTGATACGCTTACTTCGGCATTATAAAAATAACCAATTAACCATACACCTAATAATCATAAAGCTAAAATTCAAATAATATTATAATAACTACCATTTATTATAATCATGAATTAACTAATATTACATATTTTACAAGTACAGGAAACATAGTAGGGACATAACATAATTATTATCTATCATTCATTACAATAAAATTATTGATGTTTAATTCAGTTCCTTCATTAGAACACAAACTGTGGCAGAGGTTATCGAAAGTATCACTTTTACAGAGAACACTTAGGGATTTGAGATAGTGGCAGAACCGATTGTTTCTCTTGGTGCTGGTGCCATTCTTGGACTTCTCCATCCGGCATATAGTTCGACAGGAGGACCAGTAGTCCAGTGCGAGAGCTCTCCTGTCCAATACTGCGGACGCATTCAAGAAGCTAGTCAAGCTGTTGTGCCGCGATACCACCCTGTCTCTTTGTCTGAAACAAAAAAAAGTACGTCAAAAGTAACTAAATAATAATCTTGCATCCTAAATGATAAACATACTGACTGGCCTGTTGGTCTAGTGGTTAGTGACCCTAACTGCTATGCCGGAGGTCGTGGGTTCGATTCCCACCCAGGACAAATGTTTGTGTGATGAGCACGATCATTTGTTCTGTGTCTGGGTGTAATTTATCTATAATATGTATGTATTTAGAAATATATAAGTATGTTTATCAGTTGTCTAGTACCCATAACACAAGCTCTGCTTAGCTTGGGACTAGATGGCGTTGTGTGATAGTTGTGGAATATTATTATTATCATTATTATACTAATTTTAAAGCGTAAAATCTCCAAGATGACATTGACGAGATCTTGACCCTTGGATAACAAAGGCACCGATTTAGCACCTAGACCTAGTTACCCAATCTCTTGACGACTTCTCTCACTCAACAATAAACTGGATGTTTTTCACGGAAATTATACGTGTATCTCTTCTTAGAAGCAGATATATAATGTTTGCGCGGGGGTAAGTTCGCGCGTTGCCCGCCCTGCTCCCATGCCGACCTCTCTTACACAACAAGCGCCGGCAACGATAGATTTCCAGTACATAGTACATACACAGTAAAATTTCGTGTGAAGAAAAAAACAAATTAATCTTTGAAATGGTACTAAGATTATTTTTAATGTCTGTAATACTACTGAATCTGTGCAACTCGTGGTGCAACTACTTACGTTAGCAGTTGTTTACCAGAAAGCGGATGGTAAAGGTCGCCAGCTAGATAATACCTCTCTTGGTGCTGGGTAACAAACAAAGATGAACTAACAATGAACTTATTTACTACCAGTCAAAAAAAAACAGTAAGATCGAGAAAATATAATGCATGCGAGTCGAAATACGCCACTACGATGTACGGAGTTACGGAGCTGTAGTAATGCCTCGCCATATCTAGTTATGAACTATAAACTAACAAAATGAAAATAATAATAATTACCTGTGTAAAGTCATCCCAGGAAAACTTATATCCGTTTTTCTATCACATCTTAGAACATCTTGTGCTGTCTCAATAGAACTAGTCACCATTGTTTGACAAATCTCACTTGTGACTTCATAAGCTTTATAATAATAATCTGAATTTTCTTTTTCTGATACACTGTGCCCTTCGGGATAGCACCAAGGTTGTGCTGTAATGTAAGTGTTTGGATCTGGGTTTATATGGCTATAATAATCTGACAGTGAGATCGCATCTGCTGCATTAGCCATTGCATCCAGTTCAAGGCTCACATTATGCTTTTTCTGTTCTTGGGTATGGTTATGTTTTTCTACAGGTTCATCAATACTATATACTGGATCCAGAATACATGGCATACTCCACCAAATGTTAAATAATTTTATAGGATGTGTTAAGTTTGATAAATTCGAATGTTTGGAAGCAAAATCAGTCCAAGCAGTATTTGTTTCCAAATCAACATTGTTTTTAACTGATGCTAATGTTCTTCCATCTGAATCCTCATTTTCTGCCCATGAGGGGCAAGAGCTTTCATCATCAATGTTGTTCTTATAAAAATCTATATTTTGTGAAGCTGTTTCATCCTCTGAAGTAACACCATGTACATAACTAGGTATACAGAATTGTAAATAATTAATGGTTTTTCTAATGTCACCTTTAAAGTAATTTAAAAATTTGGCTCCAACCCCTGGCCAGCATATTCCACTGTCTGCTAGGCACAGTATATCAAGCCATGTCCCAAGCATCCTAGGTAGAAGAGGACACATCTTCAATAGTTTTCCATTTTGCAGAAATCTTTGCAAATGAGGACACACTAGGGAGGATGTTATCAATATAACTGGTCGTTTAGAAGACTGAACCAGCTGCACAATGGCTGAAGAAAATCCATCATCCTGATCAAACACAATATCAGCATCATCAATAAGAATAAGAGATGAATCAGTTCTCGTACTTTCTTGACTTAGAGCACCACTTAGAACTTCAGATTTACCTGATAGCTTCATGGGTTTCTCATCAACTATTGCCTTATCAACTGCCTTTTTTGGCCTTCCACGTCTGTTATATTTTTTTACCAATACAGGTTGTAGTTTTTCTTGTGATTTCTGACTATTGTCTGAATTTCCTGTACCTCTATTAACCTTATGGGATTGTGTGGCTTCCTGCAAGTCCTGCAACATTATTTTCCCTGTCCTTCTACTGCTTGCATTAACTTCTATGACCTTCATTGCTAAGTCTGATGCAACAGCATAAACACTTGCAGTTTTTCCACATCCAGTAGGGCCAGTCAATATTAAAAGATTGTTCATGGTCTTCATACTCTCTCGGCTATCAGATTCTGATTGATAGTAGTCTGATGAATCAGAGCCAGGTTTGGATCTTGTTTTTGATTTCAACAATTCATTCTCAGTCCATGATACCAACCATTTCCTTAACTCTTTTAAGGTTTCAAAATTACCTATAATTTGATTTGTTGAAGTGGCCTTATATTTGTCAGTCCAATTTAATCTATCAGGGCTATTGTTGATAACATCCAACATATCACTTATAACTTCAATACTGTTATCTACATCTACATAATTACAGTCTTTAAATTCTCCTTTTCCTCTACCTTTTAAATGTCTATATGTCCTGTAGACTGGAAACTTTGGATGTAATTGTTTTATATTCAGTAACATTGTTTGTGTGCTTTTCTTGTTTTTGTTATCTATGTTACAAACTTTGTTTTCCTGTTTAAGATATAACAAGTTAAGAATAGCATTATTTTCATACATCAATGGAAAGGTTTTTTCACTAATATTCATTATGGGTATATTGACAACTAGTGGTTTATCATCAGAAGTCGTATCGCTTTGTTGCACATGAACAACAACAGGAAAATTATTGTCTGGAGTGGTGCAAGTTTTTTGCTGTTGAATTATTTTTTTAAGTTTCTCTGGAACTCCGCTTTGTAGAAATTTCTGTTTAGCTTCTAAAGCAGCTTGATCAGGTTGTTTTGGTGCAAATATAGGAGCCAGTTTAGCAGGTTTCTTGGATGTTGCTGCATCCTTGAGAACCTGCTGTTCTTTCTTTACAGGTTTAGGTTTAACGGGCTCATCAACGGAATGGTTAGATTTTAAAATCGGATTTTTATCATTAACTAAGACTTCAACATGCTTTTTCTTTTTTGGAGTGAAGATATGTAGTTCATCGTCAGAGCTTGACAAGCCTGCATCATCAATATATTTAACAGGTCTTTTCACGGACCTCTTTGGTCTGTTCTCATTATTGACTATTGCATTTGTATTCTCTGAATCACTTACTTTGGCATCAACTTTAGATTTACGTTTCCGCTTTTGTCTCTCATTCTTGATTTCTGCATCATCAACCTCAATATTATCATACAAAGGGACACTGTCAATCAATGTGGTTTCGGGTGTATGCACAACAATACCCTCTTCTTGTGTTATCATATTTTCCTTTGTAATATCTTCCTCAATAATATTTATAGCTGTTCCACTGGTATCATCTTCAATCATTTCTGTCAGATCACAGGAGTCTAAAGTGTCTTTTCTTAGACTTAACTTTTTCTTCTTGCCTCTTTTTTTGTTTCTGGGTTGTAGCTTGACTTTGATAAGATTATCATTTTCAGAATTAGGAGAACTTTCTGTATCTTTATCTAGTTTTTTAAAGTAACAAAGCATGCTTTCCTTTTTCTTTAAAGATGGGGATAGCTTGTTCAGAAATTCTTGATCTTCCTTAGGTATAAATCTTTTGACTGGACTAATTCTGGTACTTATATCTACAGGATCTTCAATGGTGTTAAATATATCAACTATTGTCAAAGTCTGTGTTTGTTTCTTTGTTTTTTTTGTATCTTTCACAACTTTTACCTTGTCTTTTGGTGATGTTTTTGAATTCTCATCTTTTTTTGGAACAGGCCCACTTGTGACCTCGTTTTCTTTTGATTTGGCATCTTTCAAAATCATACTTTTTAAGTTTTCTGCTCGTTTTTCCAATTGCTTTTTAATAATTTTGTCCTGGTAATCTTCTTTTTCCTTGTTCGTTAAAGACCCTTTTGCTTCTGCCATTTTTTGTAGAAGAAAGTGCCTCTTAGCTTTATTATTTTTCCTTTCTACTACTTCTTCACTATCAGAGGTGTCATTGCTTTTATCTTTGCCTGGGGAGTTGCTTCCAAGACTCTTATTTCTAGAGTCCATTAACAATTTAAAGGCATTTGTTTGTTTTTTTTCCTGACTACTGACTGGTAAAGGAATAGTAATTGTTACATCCTGGATTTGTACATCTGTCTTGGAATTTCTTAAGCTTTCACTTATTTTTACAGCTTCCTTTCTTCTTACCATTTTGAAAAGGTAATTTCGAGGTCTCAAATCTTCAAACTCATTTATGTCACTGTCACCTAAAATGGGTTGTTTCCTATTGTTTGGAGATTTTATGATAAGTGACGAAACAAGGGTTTTCGATACATCTAAAATATCTTGGTCCTCCTGACCATCTTGTCTGAGTTTGTACTTCTTCAGTTTTCTTCGAAGCACTTTGTTGCATTTGTGCTTGTAAGTATTTTCTTTCGATTTCAGAATGTGTCTACGTTGGCGATTCTTACAACAATTTACTTCAGATTCAACTACTGAAATATCGTCGATCACTGTGACGGACTCAGGTGCTACCAAACTTGTCATTCCTTCCCTGGAAATTTCACAAAATCACTAACGTTAATATTAACAAGTGATGTGCATCGTAAACCACTTCAAGTAGTGTTGTGTGAGGTTGGATTTAATGTATTATTTTGAGTGGAATGCACTGTATTATCATACAGTTAATACACCAGGCATCTAATCTAACACATGAATGTATTCTGATGAGTTAATCATAAAAATTGTTATGAATACATACCGAAAATCAATTTGGCGGCATTATTCTTAGATTATGGAAAAAACAGTGCATTTACTGCATTTGACTGTTGACAGAACTGACAAGTGACAACTGACAGAAGTGAACTTTGACATAGGCCGCGTTCCGTATTACAAAATAATCGCTCACAGCGCTCACGTATATATTTTGCGTTCCGATTTAGATATCACGATTATGACAGCTAAGAGCTGTCCTCAATTCGGAACGCTCGTAAACGCGTTTACAGCTTGGCAAAAAAGTCTAGAAACGGAAACTAATTTTTTTGTTTGCTGGCAACAATTAAAAACTTATGACGTTTGGTGTAAACAAAGTTAAAAAATGTATTATTTTTAATTTGTTATTTATTAACAATATAAATTAATATTTCATTTAAATCACATAATAGAAGCAAAATGCATTTTTTTATGTATATTTATTTATTCACTTTAGGTAAATCAGTAAGCACCATAAGAAGAGTCGTCGAAGGAGATCGAAACAAAGGCGTATTTTGTACATCCGGAAAACATAGAAAAGGTCGTCCCAAAAAAGAGTTGGAAGATTTATTAGAATAAATTACAATAACATTATTTCTACGCCCTTTTTTTAATCCCAGAAAATTTAAAAACAGTGCTACTAACATATATTTATTTTTAGGTAGTTACATGAGGAGAATAAAGGTTCAATAAATAAATTATACCTATGCTCGCTGGATTTACACTCTCGCGCGAGTGACGAGACGAGCCGCGAGGCGAGGCACGAGTCGAGTGTGTGAATGGTGTGTTTGTGACTCGCCCCGCAACTCGTCTCGTCACTCGCAGCGCTCGCGTCGGGGGCGGCTTTTTAGGCACGAATCAAAGGGCCTCGCGCCCGCCGCGAGCGTCGTGTTTACACTCGCGCTGTTACTTCAGTGGGTTAGAGAGAGAAAGAAGTTAGTTAGTTCGCGAGACTCCGCGAGAGTGTGAACAGACACACCTGTAGCTCATTTACACTCTCGCGCGAGTGACGAGCTGCGAGGCGAGGTGCGATACGAGCCACGAGGCGAGAGTCTAAATCCAGCATTACATACAAAATGTTCAACAAGGCGCACACTATTCTTACTTTTTCCAAACGGAAACGAACCTAACGTTCCGTTCGATGCGTTCGGACAATCAGAACGGAAAAAAACCTAATGACGTCATTCCGAACGCAGCGAATTCGTGAGACTAGCGCACACGTTCGGTTTTTTTCATTCGGAATTATTGATGGTCCTACAGTACACACGGCTACACATCAAGCTATACAAAACCAGTTAATCTTGGCCTCACTTTAATAGATCTTTTCGCACAATGAACGATCAGATTATACTGGTTTTGTATAGCTTGATGTGTAGCCGTGTGTACGTGTCGAGACGCTTGTGAAAGCACACGTAAACATGAAAGACGGAGGGGAATTGATTGCCATCGCATTTTTACTGGCGTGTTTTAGATCTGCTCCCAAGCCAAGTCCTATACATCTCTCAAGTGATAGTCCAGATTATAAATATCCCATAAGCATGGATACTCGTATTTTTCCACCACCACCATGATTAAATTTTTGGCTTCACATAATTTGTTACTTACGACGACGACGGGTCGATAGACGTCCACTCGATACAAGGATCGCGCGGATCTGAATTGAAATTTCCGTGCGTGTGCGGTGGACGAGCCAAACTGTACGCGAGCGCTGCGTTTGGAATGACGTCATTAGGTTTTTTTCCGTTCTGAGTTTCTGACTGTCCGAACGCATCGAACGGAACGTTAGGTTTGTTTCCGTTCGGAAAAAGTAAGAATAGTGTGCGCCTTGCTCAGGCGCGGATCCACCGTAGTGGGCACTGTGGGCATGCCCACAACCCTAATAGACTTAATTGTGACGTCACATTTTACGGTCTCACGGGTCATAGCCCCACCAAGATCATCAAAAAATTGCATTTTTTTGAAAAAAATCTGCACAACAGACACTAACCATTCCAAGGCAGCAACCAAATATTGTAGGCTCGCTTCGCTCGCTATTGCATTTTGCCCTTTTTTAATAAGGTCATAATTTGACATTGATTTTGTTGTCATCTCTGTATGAATAAACAAAAAGAACCCAATAAATGGAGGTGGGGTGGGATGCTTAAATTTTGAAGCTCTTTTTTCCTCGCTCCTGCATTATGATAATATCAAAAGCGGTTTCAAAGGCTTCCGCCTTAAAACCTAATACTTTCGAGCGCCGGCTTGCTCCACTCGCTCTTGTGTGTCTTAATCTTAACAAATTCTAACTTATCTCGGAGAACCTCCTCACCTTCCCTCGAAATCGAATCGATCAAACTATCCGAGGCAGAACGCAAAAAAAATCTCGCTCGCTGCGCTCGCACTGTACGGAAATCATATACAATGCGAGACCAGCTTATACTGGAAATGTATAGCTTGATGTGTAGCCGTGTGTACTAACTTTTAGGAGCTCATTACGCTTATTTTTGTAACTTGCCTTTATAGCTCTTTTTGGGAAACTAAAGATCCCGCCCTCCCTCACCCAAATAAACCTGTCGGCGCCCATGCACGTTTAGATTCAGAAAACTATCGATTTAGTTCCTAATAGTGTCACTATATCGATCATGAGCGAGTATATACTCCAACTCGCACTTGGTCGATTTTCGGGGACTGTGCCCACAACCTTTTTTGAGGGCTGGATCCGCGCCTGCCTTGCTGAACATTTTGTATGTAAACAGAACATTCAGGTTTCCGAATCTGAATTCCTGATCTGTGGCCTTATCAGGAGTATAGTTGTGAATAAACGGTTTCAATATGGTTTAAATGTTTTAAATATCTGCCTCCATTCATTATACCTAGCGATTAGTAGCGGCAAACAAATTTAAAATGGGTTTTAAACCATGGATTTTAGTTTTAAACGGTTTATTTACAACTATAATTATAATAAAAACTTAGTTTAAATCAATAAGCCAACTCTATACATTATTCTTCTATGCTCTGAAACATCACCTATTTTTTGTTTATTGTTTATGTAATTAGTTTTTAGATAGTTTACGTGTTGTATAACGTATTATGTTTATATTTTTGCAAATTAGATTATTTGTTCTACTAACCCATGTGTTCGTCCTTACAGCTAGACTAACAGCTACCACGAAGTACGACAATTTGTATCAGCCTGCCTCTCTGTGCTGCCGTCACGACGTGACACTGGCAGAATAGTCGGAACCGGCTCAGTTGCCATGTAAGGAGAAAAAAAAAAGTTCTGTGTAGCTTCTGTCATTATTTGTCTGTCATTGATTTTGAAGTTTGAAGTTTTCTCACCTCACCCCTAATCGACGTGCTACTGATTGCAGCGCAGTGTAAATTGAAAAAATCCTTGAAATGGCATCGAAATCGAAAACTTTCGTAGCTCCCATTTTTCGTCATGCTACGGTAAATATCCAGTAAATGAATGATGTCAGCCAGCTCAGTTAAAATTCGATTTTAGTAACATAATCTAGGAACTGTCATAGCCCTGTTATGTAAACCTTTTTGACATTTTCCGTAATTTTATTGTAATAATTCTCAAACATGTGTAACTCGACTTACAGACCAGGAGCTATGCCCAAGCTGCGCCTGCTCGTAAGTCCGAGTCCAATATCTCGAAGAATATCCTGCCCAGCCAAACTTTTGTTGCTGCCTTGGACAATGGATCCCCGGTTACTCGAGTGACCGTAGCCTTCAAGTAAGTACAAACTTACAATTAATTTGATGATTTTAATGATAGCAGGAAATATTGGTTCACAAAACCATTGCAGTATTTGCACTAGCTACTATCACTATTTTTGGCTGAGAACTTTATGAATAACCTAACCCAAGAATTCTACTAGATTGATTTTATGATACTTGTTAATTAAATCAATAATATTTCCCTGCGATTAATTTAGTAGTTGCAGCTGTTTGTATTGTATTTAGCTCTCTTGTATGTCTATTTCAACTATTTCTTGAGTAAACTAACAAAACAACATTACTTTTCAGGGCTGGCTCACGTTATGAACCTCAGACTGAGCTGGGTATTGCCCATGTGCTCCGATCTGCTGCTGGGCTCAGCACTAAGCAGAGCAATGGTTTCTTAATGGCACGTAAACTGGCACAGATTGGTGCATCTATTACCGCATCTGGTGATCGCGAGTTCATCTACTACACTCTTGAGGTAACTTTTTTTTACATTTAACTGCTCTTAGAATACCTGATCCCATGTGTCTGATATAATTATTAAGGCATTCTATTGGACTTTTATTCTTTCAATAATAATTGGTTCTGTAAAAGAATTGAATAATCAGCCTTCAATCAAAGCTATGTCACCCAAGCCCTTGGGTTTGCTGCAAATTATCAAGATGAATAAACAGTAACCTAATAGCTACCAATTACAAAAACAAGCTTAATCTCTCAAGCTTTCACAATTAACTAAAACTTAGCACAGAATAATTGATAATAATCACTTTATTTTCAGGCATCTAAGGCCCAAAGGTAAAATACACAACAAATAAAAATCCCAATCTGTCCTATCAGTGACAGTATAAGTTCAATGACAAAATGAAAATTATAACCAAAATATATTTAACAATTCTAAATTTACCTCCTAATTTACCAATAAACAGCTTAAAATGACATTTAGCTTTAAACACATACTGTTTGATCTCTTGCAGACAACCAATGATAATGTGGATGAAGCCATAGCTGTCCTGGCCAACACGATCAGCAACCAGGAGTTCAGACCTTGGGAACTGTCAGACAATCTGCCTCGGCTCAAGTTTGACATTGCTGCACTTTCCCCTCAGGTAAAAATACTATTTGTTTTAATTGTGGTACTATTTACTCATTGTTTTCTTAATAAAAGTCTAGTATTAAACAGTAAAAATAAAATCATGCTTTGGAAAGCATTGATTCATTAATTAGTTATAGTACCTAATTAGTCTTCATAAGCATGAGTTTGAAATAACCTTTGTATTCTTGTTTCATGGTTTTTGGCCTTTTTTCAAAAACATGTACAGTGTAGTGAGTGACAGTATTTGAACAAATGGTATTCCATTTAATTTCCTTATGTTATGTCCTGTCGATTTTAATAACCCATATTTCTTTAAAAGTTTTTATTCGTTTAAACCTAAAATGTATTTTTCTTAATAGGTCCGTGCTGTCGATTTGCTCCACAAGGCCGCTTACCGCCGCAACTTGGGCAATTCACTCTTCATCTCACCCAAGAGGATTGGCGCGATTTCTTCCGAGTCTCTGCAGCACTATGCAAGCTTGTTGTCTGCCGGGAACTGTGCTATTGGCGTGGTTGGAGAATCTCTGGTTAGTTAATAATATTAAATATAAAACTACTATAATATAAAACTTTAAAATGTTACCACAGCTGAAACACAAGCTTCCTATCTGTGAAAGAGATCCGGCCATAATCCACCACTTGGACCCATTATGGGTTGGCAGATCACTTTTTTTTTTTTTTTTTTGTTCCTCTTCTTATCTGCTATCAGTCATCACTGACTATGATCAGATGTGTGGCAAGATACATCACATATTTACAGAATGAGGACCAGTGTCCAAATTCTGCTTAATCAGGCAGCACAATATCAGCCTTCTTGAGTCTCTTAGCATGATTTGGCATCAATAGTGATCGTGAAAGGGGATTGGTATGGTTGGACAATCTATCTTTATATTTCTCTAGATGGCACTTCGCTTCTTCTAGGATTGTTGGGATTTCCAGGTGCTCATGTATTTCAGAGTTGCGAGCATACCAGGGCGCCGCTGCTAGGACCCTCAGGATACTGTTTTGACTCCTTTGAATGCACATGATGTTTGATTTGCTTGCGGAAGACCATAGTTGAATCCCATATGTCCATATAGGTTTTATGACGGAACAGTAAACTCTAAGTTTGTTACTCAGGGTGAGTGAAGATTGTCTACCAAGTAACCAGAGCAAGTTCTTGAATCTGAAGTTTATTTCTGTTCTTTTTTTCTTAAGGTGATCCTTCCATGTCAACCTACGATCCAAGTAGAACCCCAGGTACTTAACACATGGTGACTGTGGTAAGGTGTCCTGACCCAATTTGACCGGGGCGCAGTTTCCATGTCTGAGTGCAAAGGTGATGTGATGCGATTTTGGTGCACTTGCCTTTATACGCCATTTGTTTAGCCAATCATGGGTCCTGTCAAGTTGATTTTGCAGCATGCTGCTTGCTATGTTGGCATCCTGATTACAGGCTAGGAATGCGGCATCGTCAGCGTAGGTTGCTACAAATACGTCAGGGCATTGAGGGAGGTCGCTAGTAAATATATTATATAAAACTGGGCCCAGGACGGAGCCCTGGGGTACGCCTGCAAGGCATCTGGTGAGAGAGGATCTAGCGTCTCGTACCTTTACTTGAAATTGCCTATCACTAAGGTATGATTTCATCAGCAAGTAAAATGAATGAGGCAGGAGCAACTTTATCTTGCACAGTAGTCCTTTATGCCATACTCTGTCAAAGGCTTGTTGGACATCCAGGAAAGCTGCCGAGCAGTACTTCTTCTTTTCTAGGCATTCTCTTATGGTGCGGTAGACTCGGTGTACCTGTTCAACGGTGGAGTGTTGCTCACGAAATCCAAATTGGTGGTCAGGTACTACCTGGTTTTCTTGTAGGTGAGGTTTCAGCCTGTTCAAGACAACCCTTTCCCATAGCTTCGATAGGACTGGAGTAAGGCTAATAGGGCGGTAAGATGAAACTTCATTTTCCGGCTTTCCAGGCTTAGAGATCATTACGATTTGTGATATTTTCCAGAGAGCAGGGACATAAGAGAATCTGAGAGAGGCATTAATCAGGATAGTAAGAAATACTAATCCCTTTCTTGGCAGCTCCTTAAGAATTTTCGGAGTAATCAGGTCGAATCCAGGTGCCTTTTTGGAGTTCATCATAGATATTAATCTAGATAGTTCCTGTGGGGATGTTGGTCGCAGAGGAGCACAGAGTTGCAAGTCCTGTTTGAGAATGGCATCTATTTCAGGATCATCAGGAACTGCAGATTCATTCGGCTTGAAGACATTGGCTAGGTGATTGGCGAAAGCTTCACATTTTTCTTGATCTGAACGAGCCCATGAATTGTCTGATCTGATGGGGGGGAAGCGTTGCTGAGGTTGTGCTAGATTTTTAGTTGCTTTCCACAGGGAGTGGATTCCTTTAGCTTCAGGGGTTATTCTTTCTAGCCTGTGTTGAAGAGCATCATTCCTAGTTTTCTCAAGAAGGTCTTTGAGTTCCTTAATGGCACGGTTAAGACGGGTTTTGTCCCGTTCATTGTGTGATGACTGCCATATTCTGCGAAATCGTCTCTTCTCTGCGATTTTTCTTCGGACTTCGGTCGGGGTAGGTGTACTATGCGCAGAATATTTTATCTCAGGGGTGCTGATCCACGCTGCCACTTGTAATAGATTGGTAAAGTACCGGCACGCGTCATCTACGTCTTCAGGGGACTTCAGTGGTACGTTGAGGTTGATGTTGTCTTCAAGGTACACTTTAAAGTTATCCCAATCAGTTTTGCAGTTGTATAGCATGTCATCATTTGGGTTACATTTTGCAGACGTTTTACTCAATCTTAATATGATTGGGGTGTGGTCTGAAGACCCGTCTAGGCTAGATTCCATTTGGGTCAATTTGTGGCATATGTTTTTTGTGACAAAGAAGTCAAGGAGGTCAGGTATTTTGTTAACATCCGTAGGCCAGTATGTAGGTTCACCTGTGGACAGAGTTGACATGTTATTTGCATCGATGCATTTCTTGAGTTCACGGCCCCTGGTTACGGTGAGTCTAGAACCCCAATCTGTATGTTTGGCGTTCCAGTCGCCACCTGCTATAAATCTGTTGCCTTGCTTCTTAAAAAACTCAGTAAACATTTCCTCATTGATTTTGTGTCTAGGAGGGCAATATACCGCCGAGATGTTAATAAGGCCTGATCCATCTTCTACTCTTATAGCCGTAGATTGTAGGTGATCTGTCACAAAAGGTTCCAGTAGGTAGTGTTTGATGGTGTTTTTTATTACGATAGCACTGCCTCCATGTGCTCGACCGTCCGGATGAGAGGTAAGGTACGCGCAGAACCCTGGGATACGTATATCACTTCTTTCGGTTGTGTGTGATTCTGATATCAGGCATATATCAATATTGTTTTCTTTTAGGAAAACTTCTAGCTCATTGGTGTTGGGTGCAATGCCATTGATGTTCCAGGCTGCTATGAATAGGGAAGTCATTTTGTAAGTTTGGTGACGAGGCTGGTAATGAGACTCACTAAGGAGCCTATTTGTTGGATTAAGAGGTCCATCTTTTCGCTCTGTTTCATAAGAATATGGTGTAGTGCTTGATTCTGTTGTTGGTGAGTTTGTGGTAGGTCATGGGTTGTAGAGTTTGGTCCGGATAAAGCTTCTGCATAAGATTTCTCGTGCGTGTTCGTTGCGGCTCGTATGTTGAAAGAAGATGTAGTAATTGGAGCGGCCAAGGCGTTTGTAGTGATTTGGGTATACACCCTTTCTCTTGGAGTGCGACTTTTGTTTCTTCGGGCTAAGATCTCTATAAAGACCTCACAACCTTTATAGTTGGCTGGGTGATCGCAGGAGCATAGTGCGCATTTGGCTGGAGTGGTTCTATCTTTCTTTGTGCATTCTGAAGTTTTGTGACCTTCTCCGCATTTGACACATCTATGAGGTCTCATGCAATTTTTCTTAGAGTGCCCATATTGTTGGCATCGCTGGCACTGAACAATGCTCTTAGATTTGCGGGGGTCTTCTATTTTGACTTTTTGGTTAAAAATATATCTAATGTTCTTGACTTCCCGATTGTGAATACTTTGTTTGACATTCACAAAGAAGGTCGAGGTTGGTCTTTTGTCCGAGCCATAGCGAGCATTAATTATATCGCCAACGAGTTCATTGTTGGAGGCTTCGACTGCTTCCTTTATAGCTTCATGAGGGGTAGTGTGGTGCAGGTCTTTGATAACGAACCGGTAGCACTTAGTGTCCTTTGGTGTGAACGTATGCCCAATAAGTCCATTATCTCGAATGATTTCAATGGTTTTTTTATAGGCTTCTGCGGTGCTTATCATGACACGTATGCTGTTCTTGTTGACTATACGGTATTTAAATTCAGGTGGGCTAATGACTGTCTCTATCAGTTTGGTTAGTTCTTTAAGATCTTCTATTCCATAGAGTATGATTGGCGGAGGTTTACTGACATGCTTGGGTTGGTCAGTTTCGTTCTCTGTCAGGTCGATGGGTAGGCCAGCAAACCTGTTTTCTGTCTGAGTTGAAGTAGGCGGAGGTGACTCCGTGACCTTTCGTTTCTTAGATGATGGCACACGTTGCCATGCGGGGGGCTGCTTTTCTATGCTTGGCATTTGGGAATCAGATGCGGTTTTGGCTGAATTGGTTAGTGTTGGGCCTGGGTTCAACATTATGGGAACAGTGGCTGTACTACATACTTTGGGCGTAGGCTCATTGAGTGAGTTGGATCTCTGTCTGCTAAAAAGAGAAGGATGGAATATTTGTTGAGTCATGGCCTTTTTGCTGCTTGGGGCGGTTGCAGTATTTGTTTGACCAGGAGACTGCTGCTCCACTCCAGTCATATTTCTACTATTTTCGCTGCTCATAGTAGATATTTAAATTTCACAGTGGCAACACTCCTCCAAATGTCAGATGACATATTGACATGACGAGATAGATTGTCAGGGAAAAGTAAATGGTTAGGTGGGTATCTGAGGAAACTTTGAAAAAGAGGATTGTCACTTCCTAGTTTTGATCACTGATTTCTTTTTAAATCACTAGCACTTTTGACGTGACAACGTCTTATAAATTGGTTTGCCGGGTGACACTTCAAGAAACTGCGTTACGCTCCGCTCACGTTATGCGCTCACAATGAGAGCGAGTGAGAGGCACGCGTCCCTTCCACTCGGGCATGGTTAGCCCGCCTAAGAGCGAGAGAGACAGACATAAAAAGTGAAATATAATATAATATTCACATTAAAATTATTTTACCACTCAAAGTCGTTGTCACGTAAAACTTTCGCCCGTATACCGACTTTACAGGCAACCAATTTTTTTTGCTACTAACAATGTCACTTGATTATCACTAATAAAAGTTAATTTTTATTGCATTTCCAAACACTGATATGCAGTTTTACACTAAAAATTACGAAAATCTCCAACAGCACTTTTACGCGTGTTGACAGTTGACAACTGGTCCAAGATAACTTGAATTAATCACCAATTATTTATTTATTTTTTCCTGTTGACAGCAATGTGGACGAATTTTTTGACGCCCTGTAATTCTTCTCTTTTTGCTACTTGTATATATTTTATTTTAGTTCTGTAAATTGTAGTTTGTAAATATTGTAAATAAAAACCATATTTTTGGTAAAGGAAACCAAACCATGTCTTATTAGGTTGTACTTAGATGCATAAAAAATTATAAGTAAAAATAATACATACATGTAAGCTCAGGACGGCCTTCATCAGAATTATTCAACTTGCAGCGTGGGTATGTGGGTAGTCCAAGTAGGGTCATTTGAATTAAAACCGTTCTCTTGATAACTTAAACGATTTTACTTGAAATAATAATTGAATTACGTAACAATAATCACTTAGGCTCTAATTAACACTCAATCACTTCAAAAAGAACTTTGAATAAGAGGATGGATAGCGATTCGTCGAAAACGTGGTGCGCTTGCGACCGCTCTGTACGATCTGCCGTACCAAGATGGCCGCCCCGCTACCATCGACTCGACGCTCCGCTAGAGTGACAGTGACAAGCTGGCACTCTTGACATTGGCATCTTAATGTGCGCCGACACGGCCAGACTGACATACGACCGTCCTCGGGCGTTATTGTATTCCTTGCTTAATCACCAAAACGTCCGCTCGTCCATCCTGCTGCAGGACTTCACATGGGTTTTCGATTGTACCATCAAACACAGAGTCAATCACAACTAGACATTGAAATGAACAAGTGCATCCCTTCAACCAGCCCGTAATGGATCTGGCCCGGACGACACTATCCCCATCGACTTGCCAACCAACAGCAACACATCTGGACCGGACGAGTGCATCCCTTCAACCAACCCTCTATTGGGTGTGGCCCGGACGACACTGTCCCTTCAACCAGGATAGACTAAGGACATCACTTCTGGATCGGACGAGTGCATCCCTTCAACCAACCCCACTGGGTATGGCCCGGACGACACTCTCCGACCAGGATAGACTAAGGACAACACTTCTGGATCGGACGAGTGCATCCCTTCAACCAACCCCACTGGGTATGGCCCGGACGACACTCTCCGACCAGGATAGACTAAGGACAACACTTCTGGATCGGACGAGTGCATCCCTTCAACCAACCCCACTGGGTATGGCCCGGACGACACTCTCCGACCAGGATAGACTAAGGACAACACTTCTGGATCGGACGAGTGCATCCCTTCAACCAACCCCACTGGGTATGGCCCGGACGACACTCTCCGACCAGGATAGACTAAGGACAACACTTCTGGATCGGACGAGTGCATCCCTTCAACCAACCCCACTGGGTATGGCCCGGACGACACTCTCCGACCAGGATAGACTAAGGACAACACTTCTGGATCGGACGAGTGCATCCCTTCAACCAACCCCACTGGGTATGGCCCGGACGACACTCTCCTTTCGGCCGGACAATTCCGGATTGAATAATGCTTACAATAACCAACAGACAAATGCAAGACATAAAACCTACCTATGATTGGATCAGAAATAAGCCTCTCAGGAACTACGTGAAAAGTCAAATTAACTGGAAGTTTATCAATGACCACATCGCTTTGAATTTGAGTGGTACATTGAATATCTTCACCGCCTATGCCACTCAGGTAAACGAGGTTTTTACGCACAGTACCCGCAAGTTTGTCACAAAAGCTTTCCTTTATGAGAGAACACTCGGCTCCACTAACATAGTAAAATGGAAACGACTCACCAGATTGTCGCCATTGCCCACAAACACCAGCTACTTGACAGTTGTCAACGCGCCATCTCGGTGACGGTGCCGCTTCCGCTACTATGGGCCGCATGGCCCACAGAGGACGCGCCGCATGGCCCGCAGGAGACGCGCCGCATGGCCCGCAGAAGACGCGCCGCATGGCTCGCGGAGGACGCGCCGCATGGCCTGCAGAGGACGCGCCGCATGGCCCGCAGAGGACGCGCTGCCCATTGAATTGCCACGATGACAATTAGATGCGTTAGGCCCACTTTCACCATAACGGAATCAAATCACTTGTTTTGTTTGGTTACCCGTCGAAAGGGTACCCGTCGAAATCATTTGTCCCTTACTGGTGGCAATCTCATGACACACACACACGACATTTGCATGTTCACACACACACACACACACACACACATCCGCACATTCCGTGGTTTGAAACAAATTCAAATTCAAATTCAAATCGTTTATTGCAATCCATAATGTACATTTTTACAGGTGGTATAAAATAATTTTAGACACAATTATGGACCCTGTCGGGCACAGCAATTTTCTATATAAAATAATTAGAGAATTAGAGAGAGGAAGAGAGCTTTGCTTCTTTTAATATTTTGTAAAAGTTGGTATTATTTCTATACCTAGCTTATATCTATTAATCTATATATCTATATTTATTTACTTATTCTATTAATATTTTAGCTGTCTATCTATTCTTTAATTATTTAGTTAGTTATATTCATTAAATTACTTATTTGTTTACCTACTTGGTTTCAAAAGTTTTGTTTTAATTTAATTTTATTAGTACCTAGTTAAACGTTATAATTATGTATTATTATCGGATTTATCTGTTAAATATTCGTGTATTGTATAGTAGCTTTTTTTAATTAAGTATTGCTTTAATTTATTTACAAATATATTGGTTTTCTTTTGTTGCTTTATGTTTTCTGGTAATTTATTATATATTTTTATGGACAAAACGATTCAAATCAAGTCAAGTTTGGTAGATTTGTTGTTTCAATCAACTTTCACTTCAAACTTGCACTATCACTTGTACTTGCACTTGCACCTGCACCTGCACTTGCACTTGCACTTGGATCAGAATCTGACTGCTCTGGATTGACTTCTGGCAAAGCGATCTTAGATGATGAGTCTGGTGTTCTGATAGCCTCGATCAACTGCATTATATTCCGCTGCTGGATCTCGAACATTGTGCGCAGTGAGATTCAGAGCCCACTTCTGATGTAAGCTCAGGACGGCCTTCATCAGAATTATTCAACTTGCAGCGTGGGTATGTGGGTAGTCCAAGTAGGGTCATTTGAATTAAAACCGTTCTCTTGATAACTTAAACGATTTTACTTGAAATAATAATTGAATTACGTAACAATAATCACTTAGGCTCTAATTAACACTCAATCACTTCAAAAAGAACTTTGAATAAGAGGATGGATAGCGATTCGTCGAAAACGTGGTGCGCTTGCGACCGCTCTGTACGATCTGCCGTACCAAGATGGCCGCCCCGCTACCATCGACTCGACGCTCCGCTAGAGTGACAGTGACAAGCTGGCACTCTTGACATTGGCATCTTAATGTGCGCCGACATACATATTAAATTATAAGTGAAACCTTCACTAATTGTTATTGCCTTTGGTACTCAATTACTCATTAATCACCCAATTCTTCAAACTATATAATTATTTATATAGTTTTTGAATAATAATTAAAATTATCAACCATCTATCCAATAAATGTATAAACATAATAATGAATCATCATCTCATGGAACAATTGTTTCTAACACAATAATGCTATTTTTACAGGAGAAAGCCAACTTGATTGCTAAGAATCTTCAACTAGCTGGCAGTACAACGAAAGCTGCAGACGCAGCCAAATATTACAGTGGAGAGTTGAGGTAATCTTTCGGAAGCACGTAATGCCATTGATTCCAGCTGGCATTTCTAGATATTTGACAGGCGGAACAGTCAGTGGGGTCAGTGGGTCGTCTTAGGGGCGGATTTTTAGGAGTTGGAGTATACGCTTAGGGGCACTATGAGCAGCAAAGAAAACACAAAAAAAAAATTTTTAGTTAAAAAAAATTTTCGGGACTTAGTAAATTTTCCTGTTTTTTTTTTTTTTCGGAAATTCCTCATTTTTTTGTTTGTTTCGGGTTGACCTTGACCATAGAAATTATTTAGGTTCTGAGAACCATGGTCCTACGATGCACCGTTTCAGAGTTATGGTCCTACGAATTTTACATGGTCCTACGACGCACCATTTTGGAAATAATAGCGTTCTAGATAAAACGAAGAAAAATTCGTAGGACCATAACTCGGAAACGGTGCGTCGTAGGACCATGCGTCTCGGAGCTTAAATGGTTTCTATGGACCAGGTTAATAAGATGCTGCAATAAAAAGAGCCGAAATCTTGAAAAAAAAAAAACCTTTGAAAATTTTACTAAGTCCCGCGCCCCTAAGGATACACAAGGTGAAAGATCGACCGACACTAAGAAAAATTTTGCAAATATTTTTTTCTCTCTCTTTGTCGCGGTTTTTTTACACCATCTCATAGTTTTTGACTAGAGCAACAATTCTTTTCCAGAAAAGGTTTTCATCCGAGCTACCATTTTGGAAATATAGAGCGTTCTAGATAAAACGAAGTAAAATTCATAGGACCATAACTCGGAAACGGTGCGTCATAGGACCATGTGTCTCGGAGCTTAAATGGTTTCTATGGACCAGGTTAATAAGATGCTGCAATAAAAAGAGCCGAAATCTTGAAAAAAAAAAACCTTTGAAAATTTTACTAAGTCCCGCGCCCCTAAGGATACACAAGGTGAAAGATCGACCGACACTTAGAAAAATTTTGCAAATATTTTTTTTCTCTCTCTTTGTCGCAGTTTTTTTTCACCATCTGATAGTTTTCGACTAGAGCAACAATTCTTTTCCCGAAAAAGTTTTCATCCGAGCTACCATTTTGGAAATATAGAGCATTCTAGATAAAACGAAGTAAAATTCGTAGGACCATAACTCTGAAACGGTGCATCGTAGGACCATGGTTCTCAGAACCTAAATAATTTCTATGGTCAAGGTCAACCCGAAACTGAAAAAAAATGAGGAATTTCCGAAAAAAAATTTTTTTTTTTTTCACGAAATTTTTCTAAGTCCTCGCGCCATAGTGCCCCTGTCAGTGGTAGTCAGTGGCCCAAAAGTCAATAAATACTGGGTTGCAGAGGTCAGATAGGCAGTCGCTCCATGTAAAATGAAAATCCATTTATTCAAATTAAGCCAATAATCAGCACTTTTCGAACGTGAAGTTCTACATGAGACAGTCCCCCAAAACGCTTCGACACTTCCTAGTTTTTTAACTGAGAGGAAGAAGTGGCGGAACAATCTCCCCAGCAACCCCAGTAAAATACTGGTATTCAGCTGCATGCAGTTAGTCACCAGACACCAGGCGTCCCAATGGTCACTTTAGCAGATCATCTTCTTCTTAGCGTGTCGATGACAATTTAATTTATTGAAACTGTAAACCTGTACATAAGCAAGTGAGCGTTTACAAACATGCATCTAACACTAACACTCATAACAATACAATGTGTTTCGGGTCTGGGTATTTGTGTATGTGAGTTTATATGTTTGTGAATGCACCCACGATACAGGAGAAGTTCCCTAGTGTGGTGCAAAGTTTAAAAAAAAAAGAATGAATTAGTACTATGGGGCTACCATGAAGTCTTAAAGGAGTATTGTTTTATTCTTATATTCCAGTGTGAGAAACTGTCCAAAGCTATACAATAGCGCCATCTCTTTTCCACACTAGAATAAGAATAAAACAATACTGCTTTAAGACGTCATGGTATGCCACCTGTTCTTTCCCATAGTAACAATATATATTTGTTGCGTCGTTACCAGGAAAGAAATGGGCGGCGATCTGGCGCACGTCGCTCTGGCTGTTCAAGGCGGTAATGCCGGCTCTCCGCAGTCACTGGCCTTAGCTGTTGCTGCCAAAGGTGATTATAAATAGGCAAATAGTTATTAATTATATTAGATAAGTGGAAAGAGGGAAGGGAGGCTTTTGCCCTGCAGTGGGACACAAACGGCTGATAATAATAATAAATAATATTATCTAATGCTGGCTTTAGAAAAAGACTAACTTTAATCTTACTTTTTCAAGTATGTATTTTTCATTAGTCCATTGTTGGTTCCATTTTATGGCCAATGTAAGTTAAAATGAAAGTATAATTTAAAAAACACGTTACAATTTCGGTGTTGGTATTCATCATTCATCATCATTTCAGCCGAAAGACGTCCACTGCTGGACATAGGCCTCCCCTAAGTGTAATTTTTGCTTAGGGGGGGTTTGCCATAATCGCCACGCTTGGCAGGCGGGTTGGCGATCGCAGTACGGTCGATACAAAAAGCACATAGAACGCTGCTGCCCATTCTCTGGTACATCCCTTAGTCGCCTCTTACGACACCCACGGCAAGATAGGGGATGGTGCTATTCTTTGCGTCCGACACCATACGGAACCATACCACCATACGGTGTTGGTATTATTATTTTATTATTACCCATTTGTGTCCCACTGCAGAGCATCTCCTTTTGGACCTACCTCTTTGCCGTTTGCTGCTGTTTGGGACCCATTGTGTGGTTAGTTTAGCCTAGCCGTTGTTGGTATAATAAAGCATATTCTTTCCTTCTATTTCAGCTCTTGGCAACGGCCCGACCACCAAGTGGGGCTCAGTGAACACGCCCTTAGCTAAGGCCATCGGCAACATCGGACCGTTCGCGGCCGCTGGGTTCAACGTGTCGTACTCAGACAGCGGTCTGTACGGTGTCATACTATCGGTACCCAAGGACGAAGCTAACAACGTTAGTACTTTCGAACATTCATTGTTTTATTTTTTAAATAATGAAAAGAATAGTATTCAAAATCTATAGAAACAGATTCTTTATGGGACTGACATTTATTGGTAATCTTTGACACTGCGTTCTACAATGGCGAACGTTCACAACGTCGGGGCAGCGGGTTGTTCGAAAGAGATACCGCGGCGTCGATACAAAAGGCTAAGAAGGAACATGGATGGTTTTTAGTCAGTAGAAGTCTGACACTGCTCTGCCCAGAGCGGGAGGAATCATTTGATGATTTCCCAAACTCCAAAAAAAAAGGGTCAGCCATCTAATGGAAAATTTAAAAGAAAACTGATTAATAATCTTGGTTAAAATATATACTTTCGTAGGGATATTAATTTCGATTCAATTTTTCTAGGCGGTGAAGGCATGTGCCGGTTTCCTGAAGAAGCCATCTTTAAGCCAGGAAGCCATCAACGCTGGTAAAAACCAACTGAAGGTTCAGGTTTTGAGCGATGCCGATTCGGGTGCATCCTTCTCCGAATCACTGGCTGCCCAAGGTTTCTACACTGGCAATGCTAAGTCCCCCGCTGAAATTGCCAAGGATATTGATGCCCTCTCCGTCAGTGATATTCAAAAGGTAAGCTTGTCGGGCGGAGGTGATTTTGGTTATATTTTTCATATGATGATGCGATCACGTTTTAATAATTAAAATCAATTTTCTCGATAGTACAGGAAACGTCTTTGTCCAACAGCTTTTTAAGAAAAGTAAAATTCTTGTTTGGTTTTCATTCTTTTGTCATACTCACTTGCTATTATTGGTAGGTACAATCATATTTGTAATATTAAAAAATGGCACGAGTTTAAAATATTCACCTTAAAAAGTTTTAATTATTTGAAACTGCTATTTCTTTTTCATGTACATTTTGTTTACAGGCTATTTCCACTGCTGCCGCAAGCAAAATCTCCATGGGTGCCGCCGGAAATCTTGCATTTGTTCCATACGTAGATGAATTATAAATTACACACGTTTTATAGTTGTTAATCATTTTATTTAATAGTACGGAACATGATGTGAGACACTACCAATATAGTATAATGTGATCATTATTGATTATAATTTATTGTTCTACAGAAATAAATCAATCTTTACTTAGTTATTTTATTTTATTTAACACTAGAATCGCAAGAGTTGCGCCGCATCTATCACCACGGAACCACATTTTTCCATGCTTCTATCGTTTTCTGATGTCCGTTTGCCCAGCACGGCCCCCCAGGCCCTTCAGAGCCTGTTTTTTTTCTGTTCGGTGTTCAGAACCGTCATTTGCTACAGCGAAAAACAGCGGGAGTGCTACCGCACGCGGAAGCATTGTCGAAGCGTTGAGCAAATTGCGGGTAGGTAAATGCGATTCCGTGCTGAGATTAGGTTCAACCCTAAGGTTTGTGTTCTTATGAGTAATACTACTAAACCAACATCGACAACATCCCACATATTGTTTTAGAACAAGATAGGGGATAAGGAAAATAGGCGAAACGACAACAAATTGGTGGCAGCTGGCGAAACCGTACTTTTAGTCGACTTATTATATAAGACTTTAGACTTGTTCAGATCAGTCTGGACATAAAGATTATGAAAACCACACACTTTTGGTGTTATTAGATCATGATTATTCATCATAATATCTTTACAAAACGTTTTTATATGTCTTGCTACAACATTCCACAACTCAGATCAAAGCTTGTTTGTAATAGACAAACTGCGCGGCTTATGCGCCTCGAATGTCAAAGCAATCTCTTTGTTTTGGCTTAAAATGATCGGAGTTAAATCGAACATAATAATCAATGATAGCAATGAACCAATAAAAGTTCTGTTCAAATAGTTTGTGTTGAACTGATACAAATAGAGTATCGTGTGAGTTGCCGAGTGTTTTTGTGATCGGTCGTGTTACTGCGACCCGAGCATAACGCACCTTCATGCGCGCAGAAATCAATACCCATCTTTTTTTTTGTTTACTTATTATGATGCTAAGAGGCGGCTAAACCAAACTGAATTGCAAATAGGTAATCCATTATTATTGATACCTGCGACCTATCTAGGTTCTTGTTACTACACGCCAGCAGTTGTTGTTTACTAAATAATATATTACTTACGTCCTATACAAATATGCCAGATTCCCGTTCGGCTAATTTGTTGTGTCTATCAGTTATATTATAAATAAGTATTGTTTAAATTGTACTACCTACCTACTTAGTACCTAATTTGGGTTAATATTCATTCATAAAAAGATGTGGATATACATTCACCATAATTACGTAAGCAAAAATGTGTCCATAGCACAGAGTTCTACCGTAGGGTATAACTAGCAGGTACTTACCGTAGGGTATAAATAGTAGGTAGGTACCTACTGTAGGGACAGCTGGGCGAATGCAATAGGTAAAATACAGATGCTATTAGCTAGTCGGTTTTGTAAAACGTGCAGAAGTATCCTCCCACAAGCAGTTCTTACTTAGGAAACTTGCTAATGTAAGCTTGCCGCAGGTTTTTTCACGTTTAGCTGCCCTCTTCTAACCTACTGTCTTAGTGCCGCATATTTCTGCCTGTTCATCATCAGATCATCATCATATCGTGTGGGTAGTAAAGTAGGTAGTAAGGTCTGACGACCCCAGACACCTTAGTTGTCAGAGTTTCTAAACCGCCTCAAAGGCCTCTGGCATGCCTGCTCATGAAACACTGTGTCTGCTGGCAGCTTGCCCAAGCACTAATACTCTTCTAACCTGCACTTTCAGACTTCCTCATAAGTACCTACTCATATCTTATTTTATCCACGATACGACAATGCATAACCCCTAAGCATTGTCATCTCAGCCACATGTAATCATATCCGAGGTGCTAAATTTGGAGAGACCTTATGGGCCAGTGTCGCCGCATCGTAAAATACGCCCATCAGGTGCCTAGTAGGTACATAGCTCTACGCTGTAAGAAGCCGAACGCGAGGTCCAAAGGTTCTATGTAGGTACCCGGACCCCAGGGTTCTGTATAGGGTCCTTCAACAGCAACCTAAGCATCAGCGATACCTACCGCTGCCATTGTTATTTCTGTGCCCACAACATGCTAAATAAAAGCGTTGGTAGGTACTCAGTGTCTCCATCCAAATACACGGTAATTACCGTAGATATGCACCGTAATCAAGTCGTTATCTACCGTCAAGGTAAAAATGTATTACCGTGTCATAAACCACCGTATTACCCGTGGTATTGTACCATTTATACTCAGAATTACTTTAGTGTACTGCTTAGTTAGTAATAGGAAGTCCTACAACGAATTTCACGTCAGTCAAATATATTTTGTAAAGGCAACACTGCCGGGAGTCGAAAGAAACAAACTTCTAACCAAAACAATACAAAGGAATATTTTCATCCAGCAGTTCAAAAAGAAAAGGGAAAAACTGTGTTGATTTCAGGCCAACTAACTCAGATCAAGTAATTTACTTGATCTGAGCCAACTAACGATAAGTTGTCAATAATGAATAAATACATTTACGAAAAATATAAGTACTGTTGTGCTGAGCGAGTCTGATTCTTAATAATTAATCAATCTATTGAATTAATCTAAGTAGGTATGTATCTAAATATTAATGTTGAATTTTTTTTGTTAATAATTATAGAGCAAAATATAGTGTTTTGATTCATTTCATATTATTGTTGTTATATTTTCGTTTGAAAAAATACACGGTAATTGACACGGTACATTTTTAGTAATTAGACCGTAATTTGGTCGAGAAACACCGTATTTTTACCCTAGCAACACGGTAACTCTCGATTTACATATCTATGGAGACACTGGTTGGTACACACGGCTACACATCAAGCTATACAAAACCAGTATAATCTGATCGTTCATTGTGCGAAAAGATCTAGTAACGTGAGGCCAAGTTTTTTTTTTTTTTTTTTCTCTTCTCTATCCTGCTTCGTGGCAATCTGTTGGACACAACAATAAGCCACTTTTCTGTCTGATACTAGTGCATCTGATAGGGCGTTTCAGCCTGGCGAGACACTTTTCTGGTGGGTGTCTCAATCCATCTTGGTGAATCTGTCCCTTAGGGTTGGGACACTGTCTCTTCAATCTTTTATGATTTAGGCCTTGATCTCCACTGAGTTTGAGGGCAAGCTCATTTTTATGATTTGAGAGTCTTTTCTGGTAGTTGGTGCTATATTTTGCTATCTCCTGTTTGACGGCTGGTATGTTTAGATCAAGGTAAATGATTTTGTTGCTGATGTATTGAGGGATGTTAAATATGGTCCTCAGTGTTTTGGTTTGGAATCTTTCCAGTATCTCTATATTACTATTGCTAGCCGTGCCCCAGAGCTGTATGCCATAGGTCCATATTGGTTTCAAGATGGCTTTATATACTGTCAACTTGCTGTGTGTGCTCATTTGTGAGTGTCGTCCTATTAACCAGTACATATTGCGTAGTTTCAAATCTAGCTGCTTCCGCTTTGTCCATATGTGTGTAATGAAATTATATTTCATTAATTTGAATTTGCCGCGCTTCGCGCGTTTTAAGTTGTCTGTGGACATCTTTAGAATGTGTATCGGATTGAAGGGCGATTCGATGGCGGATGACGCGTAGAAATATTTGTACTTAGAGTATTATAAACTTGTGAAATAGATAGAAGAAAGGATATTGTCGAGGAGGCGATATTAGTGGACCTTAAATGTCGTTTCTTTGTATTTCAGGTGAGATAAAAGTGTACCTAGTAAGTTAAAATCACAAATAATACTGTAATATTTAAGATGTGTAAAATAAAACGAATCTTTGTATTTCAGAGAAACAATTTGTGGTTTATATTTAAATCCTCAATAACATATCTTATAAAACGACATTTAAGGTCCACTAATATCGCCTCCTCAACAATATCCTTTCTTCTATCTATTTCACAAGTTTATAATACTTTAAGTACAAATATTTCTACGCGTCATCCGCCATCGAATCGCCCTTCAATCCGATACACATTCTAAAGATGTCCACAGACAACTTAAAACGCGCGAAGCGCGGCAACGGCAAATTCAAATTAATGAAATGTAATTTCATTACATGTGTTTTTTCCATGTCAGCCTTCGGTCCAAGTGCATGCCCAAGTATTTTGCATTATCATCTTGCGGAATTTCTTCGTTGTCAAGTATAACCGGTGGACACGTGTCCCTTCTGAGGGTAAAGGTCACATGTGTTGATTTACTGCGGTTTGCGTGTATTCGCCAGATTTTGAGCCATTCTTCAATTTTGTCAATGTGATAATAATAATATTCCACAACTATCACACAACGCCATCTAGTCCCAAGCTAAGCAGAGCTTGTGTTATGGGTACTAGACAACTGATAAACATACTTATATATTTCTAAATACATACATATTATAGATAAATTACACCCAGACATAGAACAAATGATCGTGCTCATCACACAAACATTTGTCCTGGGTGGGAATCGAACCCACGACCTCCGGCATAGCAGTTAGGGTCACTAACCACTAGACCAACAGGCCAGTCAAATGAAGTTGATGTTGAAGTTGTTCTGAGGCGGTTGCCGGGTTCGTGTGTGTGGATAGTAAAGCTGTATCGTCTGCATATGTTGCAACCGTAGTCTTGTCTGATGTTGGTAAGTCGGCAGTATATATGGTGTAGAGAACCGGTCCCAGGATACTTCCCTGAGGCACCCCTGATTCGATCTCATGTAAGTCGGAAAGTTCATCATTGAACTTTACTTCGAAACATCGCTTACTGAGATATGACTTTATTATGTTGTAAAAAGAGTGTGGTAGCATCTTTTTGACCTTGTATAAAAGACCCTCGTGCCATACTTTGTCAAATGCCTGGCTAATATCCAAAAAGACTGCCGAGCAGTACTTTTTTTCTTCCAGAGTTCTGCCTATAACGTCTACAATACGGTGAACTTGCTCTATCGTTCCGTGGTTCTCCCGGAAGCCAAATTGATGATTTGGGATGATATTACTTAGATGTACTTTCATTCTTTTCAGTAACATCTTTTCGAGGAGTTTCCTTATTATGGGCAATAGACTTATAGGTCGGTACGACGCTACGTCATTAGGTGGTTTACCGGGTTTTGGTAACATTATTACTTGGGCTATCTTCCATTGTCCCGGGAAGTGACTGAGTCTTAAGCAGGCATTAAATATGTTGACAATTGCTACTACACCCTTCATTGGCAGATTTTTTAAAAGAACGCTGTCGATTTGGTCGTATCCTGGTGCTTTGCCATCTGTGAGGTGTTTTATTTCACCAGCTACTTCCGTAGGGCTCGTACATTTTAATGGGAGACACATTTGGTGTGCACTGTCTAGATAACTTTTTATTTCGGCGTCATTATCTGGTCTCGATTCAGGAAAAGGTTTAAACACATTGCTAAGATGTTCAGCAAAGATCGTCGCCTTCTCCGTGTTTGACCTGGCCCAGTTCCCGTTTCTTTGTCTGATAGGAGGAATCTGACAATTGGGACGTTTTAATTTCTTTGTTGCCTTCCACAGTGAGTAATTTGTATCTAAACTTGGGGTCAGATTTGAAAGGAACGTTTGAAGGTTATTGTTGGTAAAACTTTTAATGAGGTCTTTTAGTTCATTCGAAGCTCTGTTGAATGCTGTTTTGTCAGCCGGGTATCTAGACTCATGCCATATCTTTCTTAGAATACGACGTTTTGATATTTTGTCTTTGATCGTCTTTGGGTATTGGTTAAGTGTTAGGGGTAACTTTTTTCGCACTATTGTGGATATAGTGGCTGCTTCGTGTATGACTTTATTAAGGTTCTCAATAGCCTCTTCTATATCTTCCACTGTTTTTAGTGGGTTTATGAGGTTAATACCCATCGTGACTATGTCCTTATACAGCTCCCAGTTAGTGTTTTTATTGTAAAGTCTTGCTGCGGGGTTCACCAATACCACTGATGATATAACTGGCGTATGGTCAGAAGATAAATCCGTACACGCTTCAGTGGTCATGTAGTTACGACCTATGTTTTTAGTAATGTAGAAATCTAGCAAGTCAAGAATTTTACTTCTATCTGTTGGCCAGTATGTTGGTTCTCGTGAACTCATGCATTCAAAGCTTAGATTTTGTACAGTTCCATGTAGTTGCCTTCCACGATGTGTGATCAATCGTGAGCCTCAGTAAGTGTGTTTTGCATTCCAGTCTCCACCACAAATAAATCTGGAGCCAAGTGAAGAGAAGTACGTGATGTAGTCACTTTTTGCTATCGTGTGTCTGGGTGGACAGTATACTGCAGAAAAAGTTGTCTCGACTTTATCGTTGAATATCACTTTTATCGACGTAGCTTGTATTTTATCCATACGGTATTTTTCCAGTTCATAGTGTTTAATATTGTTCTTAATAATTACTGCAGTTCCGCCATGACTATTTCCTGATGGATGATTTGTTGTGTACACTGTGTAGTTTTGAATAACGAAGTGAGATCTTGCGGTGAACCTTGTTTCAGAAACTAAAGCAATGTCAATTTTTTCAATTTGAAGGAATGTTTGAAACTCTTGACGACGGTCTGTCAAGCCGTTGGCGTTCCAAGTGACTACTCGGAGTGTGTTGATCATTTTGTTACTAGGCTTGAGATAAGCTGGATCATTCTATCCATCATTTTGTCCATCATGCTGATCATGATTTGTTGGAATTTGGCGAACATTTGTTCTAATCTGTCTGGACCTGGGTCCGGTATGCCTTCCGTTAGTGGTCGGTCTTTTGTTGCATCCGCATAGCTTCGTTTTTCTGTGTGATTATTTTGTCGTATGTTTTGGTTTACTGTCTCATTCAATATTTTGGTCTGTTTTGTGTTTAGTGCTGTGTTGTTTTCTTTATTGGTTGGTTTAGTTTTTAATATTCTTTCCTTATATTGTTTATATTTTGAGCAGCCCTTGTAGCTTGCAGGATGTCTTTCTTGGCAATTTGCACATGTAGCATCTGTCTCTGGTGTTTTGGTGCATGAAGCTGTAGGATGATCGTTACCACATTTCACACATCTAAATGGTCTGAAGCACTGATTTTTAAAATAAAAATAAAAATAAAATAAAAACTTTTTATTTCAGACAAAGAGTCCATAGAATGTTAGTACAGTAAAACTTATGAAACTAGTGTTAGTAGTAAAAAACAAAACAAAAACAAAAAAGGTTAATTCATAATGTGGGTGTTAACCCAGTGCTTGACGTACCGCGTGTCCAGCCTATCCGCAATAACAGCCAGGATGCTGTTGGAGCTGGCGCGCAACCTGCCAAGTGCTGCGGCGCATCGTTTACGGAGTACGGCGTGAAACCCGTCTACGTGTGCGTCCGCAAACATACCTGACGCACTGCACCAGCGCGGCAGCCCCAACAACGCCCTGAATGCATTGTTATATTGGACGCGCAGGGCGCTGAAAGATCTTTGCGTATAATGAGCCCACAGGCTGCACGTGTAAAGTGATGTGCAATGCGCTCTGAAAAGTGTTAATTTCACTTGCGCATTACAACGTTTAAACCTGTGGGCTATCATATTCGCTCTGATTGACAGCGCCCTACGCTCCCTGTCCATGTCCTCATCGTCGCGTAGGTGATCCGTGACTATGTGCCCAAGATATTTAAAACAGGTGACTAGTTTCATGGGTGTCCCATTCAAAGCCACGGGAGGAACCTGATCCGGTGTCTTGGTACCTGCTTTAAATATCATGAGCTCACTTTTCGTTACATTATATTTGAGGCCATGCTTAGCCGCGTACGTCTCACACACATGTACTAGCTTTCTAAGCCCACCAATCGTTGGGCTCAGCAGCACCATGTCGTCTGCATAACTCAGATTATTTACACAGATATTATCAATGTGGCAGCCGACATGCATGCTGCTGAGCTCAACGATTAGCGCATCAACATACAGATTAAACAAAACTGGGGATGACAACCCACCCTGTCTCACCCCACATTGTAGCGAGTATGGATCGGATAGAATGCCAGCCCACTTTACATAATTGACCTGACTCTGATACCAAAACTTTAGGATATTAATTGTCTCCCTCGGTATATTGGTCCTCTCAAGCTTATCCCACAGTTTATCATAATTGACAAGGTCAAAAGCCTTAGAGAGGTCCAAAAAACACGCATAAATGGGCGTTTTCCTACTGGTATAGTACTCAACAGTGTGCTTAAGGCTCAATATAGCACTCTCTGTAGAAAGTCCAGCGCGAAAGCCAAACTGAGCGTCGTGTAGGTGTATAAATTCTGTTAATTGAGCCTCAAGCACACTGTCCAAAACCTTTGCAATAGCGGTAGCTAGTGAAATCGGCCTATAGTTCGATTTGGCCGAACAATCTCCCGTCTTGTTTTTTATTATGGGAGTAACTATAGTTTTTGTTAGTTCACTAGGCAGGTAGGAATGACTAATGCATAGATTAAAAAACATCGACAAAAGCCTCGAGATGTGAGGCCCTGCATTTAGCAGATGTTCCACGCTGAGCCCATCATGTCCCGGTGATTTCCCACCTTTCATATTTTTCAGAATCTTTTGTATGTCCTTAGCACTCACTCTTAGTTTGATGTTTTCACACGCGGGGTTTTTTAGTGTGTCCAAACCTCTAGCATCTTTTGCATTGCATTATTTCTTTTTTCTTGTATGGAGCTTCAAATGTCACTCTCATTTGACTAAGGTACCTTAATTTAAATATTTCTTTGTTGTTCTTGTTGGGCTCTAAGTCAACGAAGAAGACGGGCAATGCCTCTTTGGTAGACCTATGTAAAACATTTACTATTTGTCTCACCTCATGGCCCTGTTCTTTTAGCTCTTGTTTTATTAGCGCAGTGTCTTCTGTGGAGTGTAGTCCTCGCAGTACAACTCTGTATGCTCTTTCACATTTTAATTGATAGGTATAGTGTGCTATATTATTAGTTATAAACTGCTCTCGGATGGCTTTGTAAGTCAGTACATCTTTCGGCATTAACTTTATGATATGGCCGGATCTTAATGTTGTCATATGGTATGATTGGTTGTCAACAATTTCATTGAGAGTGACTTTTAATGCTGTGACATCTATGACCCCCGTCACAAAGATAGGTTCCGGTTTAGGTATGTAATCTGTGACCAGTTCTTCTGTTTCCTCACTGTTCAAGATGTCGAATTTGTTGTGCGTAGGCACTGCGAATGTAGCAGTATTCTTCAACTTCTTTGTATTGTCACTGCAGACTGGGCTTGTTTCTTTTCTTTTTTGCCTTTTAGGTGGTACTTGATCATTTTGCCACGGGTTTATAGGGCTCTTCGCATTATTTTCAGGTTGTTTATCGCTGGTTTTACTTGCTGCAGCTGATGGCAGACTGTTACTACGGTTTCTGATGAACATACTTTTGTGAAATTGTTGTTGGATCATATTGTTCGGATTAATTGGTATTTTATTGGTTTCATTCATTATTGTTCCCACGAGTAAGGTCGAAATAAGTAGTCACTTGAAGGGTGACGCCTATTCCTTCAAGAAGGCTCATACAACAACGTTTGCCAGGTCCGTTGAGGTTGGAGCTAGTAACTTACTACCCGTAAGCCATACATCCTTTCGGCGCGGTGCCCACCTTAGGATTAGGGTGAATTTTTAGAGAGGCTTTCTACCTCGTGACGCGGGCGGTTAAGCCAATGCCCCCGGTTCCATAGTGCTATGGAGTTGCGGGTTGTGAAGGTAATTTCCTACCTCCAGCAAGAAACTGCTTGTTAGGCAATTTGAGTCAGGTTAGTAACCGCCGCCCGAGGCTCGGCGTTGTTGCTCGTTTAGCACCACCCGGGGAAGACGTGTAGGGTGGGTCTAGGAAAAGATGGTAAATCCTACGGACGCGAGCAACTCCCTCCCCCTAAGGCCAAGATTAACTGGTTTTGTATAGCTTGATGTGTAGCCGTGTTTACCTAGGAGCGTTACCACACGTCCTGATTTTGGCGGGACGTCCCGATTTTTAAATCAAAATTAAATTAAATTAAAAATAAAAAGGTAAATATTTAAAAACTTCTGATTATATAGGTACGTTCTTTTACTATGTCTCGCTTTCGACGAAAGAATTCCGCTTTTTTCACTCAAAATGTTCTGAAATCCAGACTAGGCAAAAAAACAACTGGCAACGTACCAGCGTTGCCAGTTTTTTTTTTGCCAAGTTACCTACCTGACCTACACTGGTACACATCTACCCACATTTTTAAGCGCGTCATCCACTGCTATGTCGAGGCAATGTCGCTTTCTTCGTTTCTCTATGTTTAGTCGAGAACTCGACACGCAGGCGGCTATGCTTTCTTCCCTTTTCTAATTGTAGCTACGCATGAACCAATATGACAAAGTGGTATCGGAGTTAAGCACGGCCAGCTTTTAAATCTCTACCTCACTCGACGTGACGCGACTCAATACTAACTCATCATTCATCATCATTCTCCTGCTCTTATCCCAATTTATTTGGGGTCGGCGCAACCAGTGATGGATTAACCCTTAATCAAATTAAGCAATTGCCTAGGGCATCACGTCTGGGGGGGCACCAGAAGAAGCACGAAAAAAATCCGTCCTTAGGGCATTGTTAGGGACCTAACTAAGGACTGAATTTAAAAGCAGTGGACTGTAATTTGCAATGCTGTAATCCAATATAGGTACAATAAAATGAATTAAAATGGTTGGTAAACAAAGAAAATATAATATGCGCGCGCGTCGTCTAGGGTCTAGGGAGATCGGTAGCGAAGTGGGCCGGGGGCCCCCCGGCCCCCGCGTCCCGCACGTCGCGCGCCGCACCTCTCTCCGCCACCCGCCGTCGCCCGCCGCCATCCGACAGCAGCCGAAGACCCGCGAGTGGTCGAAGGTGCCCGAACAGGCATCACGTCTCACTCTCGTATAGTTTATGAACACATTTCACACATACGTACATTTTTCATTTATGCTCCGTTTCTTTTGGTCGTAGCGTGATGTTATAAAGCTTTCCTCGATAAATGAACTATCCAACACTAAAAGATTTATTCAATTCCAAGTTCCAACCAGTAGCTCCTGAGACATCCTCGCTAGAGTATATATGTTCTGTGGAGACATCTCTCCTCCAAGCGGCCGTAACGCTTTTTCGTGACAGGCCTTTAATTATTATTATTGCGATATCTTCAAAGATATTTGTTTATACTTTATAGAGTAAAGGGCACAAATATTCTATATTAAGTTTCCATTCTAACGAACACATTTATTTAGATTAGGTTAATACTCTAAGAGTCAAATAAGCCTCACAAAAATTCATTATTTTTAATCTAAAATTTTAAAAATAAAAGTTGTTATTGTGAGCTCATTGTGAGGTTATTCGTCGCTGATAGACATATGCTGTCGCGGACTTTTTTTTGAACTCTTAAAGAGGAACAATTCCACTAAACATGATATTTGCGTAACTTAAACCGTACACGCAGTGCACGCAACGGAAGGTCTCAAAAAGGGATAAAATTTACCGTTTTTGCATCTTTTTTCATTTATGCTCCGCTCCTTTTGGTCCTAGCATGATGTTATATAGCCTATAGCCTTCCTCGATAAGTCGATAAATGGATTATCCAACAAAAAAAGAATTATTCCGTTCGAAGCGGTAGTTCCTGAGATATCTCTCCCCCAAGCGGCCGTAACGCTATTTCGTGACAAAAAATCCAAATACACCCCATCACTTCAAAAACTAATGTTCTTAGGCGGTAAAGGTATAAATACCAATTCTAGTTGACATACGGATAGGGGGGCCCACAGGCGTGGATTGCTTAGGGCATCAAGTAGCCTTAATCCGTCACTGGGCGCAACATGTCTTCTTCTTCCATACTTCCCTATTTCTCGTCATCTCAGCAGTCACCTCCTTTCTAGCCATATCACCCTTCACACAGTCCATTCATCGTTTCTTTGGCCTTCCTCTCCTTTTATAGCCATCTACATTCATACTCAACATTTTCCTCACAACATTTCCTTCATTCCTTCGCATCACATGTCCATACCACGACAATCGATTACCAATCAACTTTTCATTCACCGGCGGCACTTTCAGTAATAATACATAATAATAACTAACCATAATACTAACTGCTGCAATATATTTCTGAAGTGTAGTGCGATACGCTGCTTGCGCGCCCATCAATCGCGGCGTGACGGCGACGGCGACGCTACGCCTCAGCGTAGGAGTCTGGTTTGAATGAACACTGTTAATAACAGTCTGAGGTTAAGGTGTCTTATGGGTGTTCCCAAGCGACGTAGCTGTGTACCCTCGTGAATGTTGCCGCAATTTATAGATAGGAGTGGCGCTGCATCCAGCTACACTTCTGAGGTTTGGCACCCTCTCCTAGAGAGGAGGCCCGAGTCCCTGCAGTGGGAACATTATAGGCTGATGATGATGAATGCTAAGACATTGACAAATACAAGTCTTCATATGCATAAGTAAGTGGCATACAGGCCTATCTGCTGTTGCAGGTCTTTAATTGTGCTACTAATCCCTTAGTTTCTGCTGAGTAACAAAACACAGCGAGCATCCTGTTTTTATGATTCTCTAAACAGGCTGACACAGATGGGTAGGTAGTTGTTCCTGATGTGTTAGAGTACACCACAAAAAATTAAAACAAAATGATATAGAACCAATATAAATTTATTTTTGTTACAATTTGGTGAAACACAGTTTTTAAGCAACTTCTGTATTACACTCAATGTCTGTATACATTTTGTAAAACTAAACAATATGCTTAGAAATAAAAATAACACTAAACAAAGGAAAAATGAGTAAAGTCATTGCACTTCCGCTTCCGTTAATAACATATTTGGAATTCCTTTTGAAATAGGAAACTGTCTTCCTGACTCTGGACATGTTAAATTTCCTTCTTCCACCTCCACTTCTAATAACACTTTGTGAACTTTCTTGAGCAAGTCTTCATTTTCTTCAAATTTGGGTTCTAATGTTTTCGGTAGCCCCTCACCATGACCAATGCTGTTTGCAGCAGCCCAGAGAACTTCCCAGTCCAACTTTGGAATGACGCGGGTTATAAATTCTGGATTGAAATCTACTTCTGTTACTTTTATATCTGTAGCATTGATAGCAAGCGGATATCCAGTCATAACACCTTTTAAACACTTGGATGTTAACATGTTGTGCGTTATGAGTTTCATTTTTGCGGCGTGAACTTAGTAGTAGTTATTGTTATTTCGTCAGCAGGTAGCAGTAATAACTGAACACAAAACTTTATACTTCCCAAGATTCAATAACTTTAGTAAACATCAAACTGCATTTATTTTGTAGGTTATTCGGTATTTTTTTATTCCTTCATTACTTAATTTTACAAACTGTCAGTGTCTCTTGTCAGTTGTCACTTGTCACTTATCCTTTCTGTCAGAAACTGCCGTATTAAACTCTTTGGTCAGAAAAGTTTGCTTCCGAAGTCATGTTGTGGAAAAAGCGCGGGAAATTTCGGTTAGACCGGGTGTATTTTTTCTCAGCAATTTTTCATAATTCAATTTTAACTAAATATTTGGTTCAGTTGAGGTTCTAATGTAAATATATTTTCTCTGTAGTGTATGTAATATTATATTTGTGTAAATTTTTCCTGATTTCTGGTAAGTTATTGTAAATATTTATATAGTCCAAGAATATTCCCGGGTCGTATGAACGACCCGCCTATATCAGATGTGGGGGATTTAGGCCCTGGCTTAAGTCCCCCTGTAAGTAATTATGTTACCATAGCAACCAATTTAGACATGAGTGGTATGGACACTGATGGGTCTGTAGCCACAGCAAGTGGAAGGGAAACTGATGCGTCGACCTCCGGTAAAGTCAGTGCTTCACGTAAGAGGCGTTCACACAAACACAAAACAGTATGTAAACACTGTAATAAAACGAAACGCAGTAGACAGGGAGTGATCCCTGAGGGAACCACTCCTCACCCTGACTGTACATGTATTCCCAGCACAGATGTTAATTTAAAATCCGACCTTATAATAAATAACAATACCGTACCGTCAGTTCCACATTCTCAACCCTCTGAAATTTCTGTTTCCCAAACTTTGCAGTTGGATCCAACTGCAATACAAATTAACCAACCAGTTGGTGTGGGTAGAAAGGAGTACCAGGCCTCTGATACAGGGCCATACATAGTTCATGTACAGCGTATTACCAGTACTGAAAACAGTGGCACCATTCTTCACCCTATTGCATTTGGAAATTTCCTTAAAAATAACAAATTCCAGAATATAGTTCCTGGCAGTGTCAAAAGAATTGGTAGGAATAAGTGTGTTGTAGCTTTTACAAACCATATGGCTGCTAACATATTTATTAATAGTAATTTATTGCCTCTGAACAAATTTAAAGCATTTCTACCCACTTTTAACGTCACTCGTATGGGCTTGGTCCGGGGTATCCCATCTGAATGGAGTGTGGAAGAAGTTGAAGAAAATATATCAACTCCCTTAGGTACTGGTGAAATATTGAAAGTTAGACGCCTAAATTACAAAGTTCAAGTGAATGGGTCATATACATGGAAACCATCTCAAACTGTTGTAATAACATTTGATGGTCAAGCTCTTCCTAAAAGAATTTATGTATGCTATAATGCACTACCTGTTGAGACTTATGTGTATCCCACCATACAATGTTTCCGCTGTTGCCGTTATGGCCACACTAAAAATCAATGCAGATCAGCTGCCCCTAGATGCTATAAATGTGGACAAAATCACTTAGGTGAAACTTGTTTAGTAGAGGAGGATTCTGCATCTTGTGTTAATTGTTCTGGATTTCACTATGCTACAGACAAGACTTGCCCTGAGTTCCAGAGGCAAAAAAACATTAAACATACTATGGCTCATTCCTGTGTTTCCTATGAGGAAGCAAGCAAAATACACCCAGCCACCTCAAAATCCTATGCTAATGTTCTCACTACTGTTACATCTCATGATTCTCACACCAATAATAATTCATACTTGAGTTCACAACCTATACCATCAACTTCTTCATCATACAAAAAGACAGTCTTTCTTAAACCCCGCGCTCCCCCCAAGTCAGCACAAGGTTATGACAGAGCAGCTCATAACGCCCTTCTTAGGGAGTTTCAACCCCCATCTTTGGCAAATGGGTGTGCTTTGTCTAAGGAATCCGATATGAAACTGCAACAGAACGAGAATGAGCAGGTTGTTCATGTTATTATAAACCTTATCAAAATGTTATTATGTAAAAATACATCTTTTGAACCGTACGACGTGGAGCGCTTATGTAGTTTATTACTAAACAAAAACCAAAAAGATGGACACAATAATTCAATGGAACTGCCGATCAGTAATACCTAAAAAAACTGACCTATTCTACTTATTAAATAAATTTAAGCCAAATATTGTGGCATTATCTGAAACCTGGATTAAAAATAATCAATTATTTGGTATTCCAGGTTATGTTTGTGTACGCAATGACAGAGCTGACGGATATGGCGGTGTGGCCATATTGATTAAAAATAATACCCCATTTTCACGTGTTTCTCTCCTTTCATGTTCTGATATTGATATTGTTGGGGTAATTGTTGATAATATTACTTATGTTTCCACTTACATTCCTAATGCTAATAACAATGCCCTACAAGAACTTAGCAACATGTTGTCATCCCTTCGTAGGCCATTTTTAGTAATGGGCGATTTTAACTGTCACCACCAGTGTTGGGGAAGCGGTGAGACAAAAAGGGAAGGGATTCGTTTATTAGAAATTATAGACGATCATAATCTATGTATTATAAATACTGGCGAGCCTACTCGTAGAACTAATGCAGGTGAAAGTGCTAGTGCTGTGGATTTATCTATATGCTCTCCTAGATTGGCTGCATCTTTATCTTGGTCCCGTTTCTCATCTTCTACCTTTGGAAGTGATCACTTTCCCTTAGTAATTACTTCCTCAGTAAAGTTCACAACAACACCGAAAAGACCCCCTAGATTAAAGTATAGACTCGGAAATGCAGACTGGAATAAATTTAAAACGCTTGTCGATGCTAAAGTTGCTGAGCTCCCGCAAATTACTCAGAGTGGAGAAATTGATTGCTCAACAGCTTTAGCGATGTGCCTAGTAGAAGTAGCAGACCAAGTTTTCCCTCTTAAAAAAAATCCTTCCGATAAAATTCCTATGCCCCCATGGTGGGACTCTTCGTGTGCTGATGCAGTTAGGAAACGAAAGGAAGCTGAAAAAAAATATGCTGAGGACATGTCAGATGAAAATTTGGACGGCCTTAGAGATATTATTAATGATACACGGATTTTTCTCAGAGATAAGAAAGTCCAGGGGTGGAGGTCATTCTGTATGTCTTTATCACCCAGCACATGCCCGTCAGAAGTTTGGCGCAGTATTAAAAGATTTAGAAAAGCCTTTAGTGATACTCCTTCCTTCACACAATTACCTCTATCTCTTAGTAATAGTTTTCTTGACAAATTAGCTCCAGCATCAGTTCCAGAGTATGATCAAATTTACCCTAATTCTACTCTGTTAAATATTGATAATCATTCATCTTTGAACGCTCCCTTTTCATTGGTCGAATTGAAAGGGGTATTAACATGCTTAAAAGACTCGGCCCCAGGAGAAGACGGTATTCCGTATTCGTTTTTCTCACATTGTAGTGATAATACATTATCATACTATCTACAAATTATTAATTCTGTTTTGGTTTCTGGAAATATTCCGGAATCCTGGCGTTCCCAAGAAATCTTACCGATCCTCAAACCAAATAAAAATTCAAATGATATTCTATCATACCGGCCTATTGCGTTATCTTCGGTTCTTACCAAAATTGCAGAGCACCTAGTTAAAAATCGTTTAGAGTGGTTTATAGAAAGCAATCAATTATTAGCAGGCAGTCAGTTTGGGTTTCGTAAAGGAAAAAGCACAATGGACAGTTTAAGTGTATTTACCACTGACATTCGCATAGCCTTTTCAAAAAACGAATCGGTTGTTGGCGCATTTCTAGATATAACAAGCGCGTATGATAATGTACTTAAATATATCTGTCCTTAAACGCAAGCTAATTAATTTAAACGTCCCTACTTTGATTATACGGTTTATCATAAATTTGTTATCAGTTAGATTTATTTCTCTTTTTTGCGGTGACAGGAAAAAAACGAGGACAGTGTTCAAAGGCCTTCCACAGGGATCAGTATTGTCACCTTTGCTTTATAATATTTATTCTTATGATTTAGAATCTTCTCTACAAGAATCTGCTCATGTTTTACAATACGCTGATGATCTTCTAATCTATACTACTCACAATGATATCTCAGATGCATGTAATGCTTTGACCGCCTCACTAAGTCTTTTACAGCAATGGTTACAAATTAATGGGTTAAGTCTTTCAATAGAAAAAAGTACTGTAGTAGTTTTTACAAGAAAACGTAATATTCCTTCCCCAACCGTTACTTATAATAGCATAAGCCTTCCTGCGAAAAATCATGTTAAGTTTCTAGGATTGATTTTAGATAAAAAACTTTCTGGCAAACAACATTTTGACTTTGTAGTTGAAAAATGCGAACGTCAACTGAATGCTATGCGGTGTCTTTCTGGAGTATGGTGGGGGGCACATCCTTTTAGTCTAAAACTGTTTTATAATGCAATAATCCGAAGCATACTTGATTACGGAACATTCCTTCTTGAAGATGGTAACAAAAAGGGTCTTAAAAAGTTAGATAGCATACAGTCGAAAGCTCTTCGAATAATTTCTGGAGCCATGAAATCAAGCCCGTTAAATGCCTTACAGATAGAAGTAGGAGATCCTCCACTCCACCTGAGAAGGCAATATCTATCAGACCGATTTTTATTTAAATCGATGCAGTTTTCTAACCATTTGCTTCATTCAAAATTATTAAAACTTGATAACCTTATTCAGATGTCACACTATTGGCGGCACAAAGATATTCCGTGTTTAGTTAAAAGTCTCAGGAAGTTTAATTCTATACCAGCGAGAGTACATAGGTCACCTACTCTTCCTTTATTTGAGTGCAAAACATTTGAACCCTTACTTGTTTCCCCTGTAGTGCATTATGATTTCGGGATAGAAAAAAGTGATGTAGGAGCCAACATAAAATTTAATGCTGCCGTCGGTAAAAAATTGGATAGACTGTCATTATATCTTTACGGACTCATCAAAGACCCGGTCTAGTTGTGTGGGAGTAGGTATATTTCATTCTCAATATAAAATTATTCAGATGGTAAAACTTCCTCCTGAAACATCAGTTTTCACTGGAGAATGCTTTGGTTTGTTCAAGGCATTAGAGTACGTTTTAATTGCTAAACTTAAAAATGCTCTCATATTATGTGACTCTAAAAGTGCGTTACAAACTATCGAAAAGTTTACATTTAAAATGAAACCCTATTACCCCATTGTATTTGACATAAGAAAACAGTTACACAAATGTATATTGAGAAACTACACGGTACAGTTTGCTTGGATTCCAAGTCACTCCGGAATCCAAGGAAACGAAAGAGCTGATCAATTAGCCAAACAAGCTGTGCAGAATGGTGACACATTCCCTTATAAAAATTTCTGTCATGATCTTGTCAGCCTCCCTAAAGATTATCTTCGACATTCCTGGGAACTTCTTTGGAGTGAGAGCTCTCAAGTCAAGGGCAAGATTTATGCGTCAATTCAGCCCTCAGTCCCAGTCAAACCATGGTTTTTTAAAATGAAAGGCTCTAAACTAATCACAAGCATGATAATTCGCATGAGGCTTGGCCACGTTTGTACTCCTTTCCACCTTGCTAAGTTGCATATTGTGGATAGTAATCTTTGCGAGTGTGGAGGTGATGTTGGTACTTTAGATCACATATTCTTCTCCTGTTCCCGTTATGATCGATCATCCTTTCTCCGTTCTCTTGTTTCCCAAAATGTTTCCCTTCCTACTTGTGTTTCTTGTTTAGTAATGAATCCCATTGAATATTTTAACTTGATATCTGCATTTTTGTTAAAAAATGATATAAAGATTTAGTTTGTGTATGTTTATTTTCATATATATGTATATTTTTCCTAAAGAATAAAATACTTCCTTTCCTGAACCTTAAAAAAAATCCTTTTCCTCTCCGATATTTTCCTTTAAAAATATTTCCCTACCTTTTATTACCCGAAATTGGCACAAAGATATAACTAGTGCCACACTACAAAAAAAAAAAAAAAAAAAGTCATGTTGTGCTAGTGATGTGCTATTATTTTCAGTATCCCAAAATTGTCGTGTACTAGCTGGATTCCAGACACTCACGCGCCGGTGGACCGCACTTGCCTCTACTCTATTATATGTATATATAATATAATAGGACATTATTTGTATGCCTTGCAAGGCAGCACATAGTGATACTATCTGTTTTTTTGATAACACCTTTGTACTTACTCTTTTACCTATGTGTCACGAATAAAGATTTTTGAATTTGAATATAATTTTAGGCTGGTAACCTAGGCTTAATTTGTCAACCTCAAATTTTGGTAAAATGATTTGAAAAAAAAAATACCTTAAAATTTTAATTGTAACTTTCTTGTTTTAACGGAAATTTCTTGTATCATCATTGTATTACGGTAACGTTTTCTGATATTTTAATAAGATGTCTCACTCGTCTGATTGTATATCTGAAAGAAATTTTGACGTAAATAGGCCATCAGGTGCACAACTTTCCACGTCGCAACCTTTTCGCTCTAAAAGTTCTCTTATCAATAGAACTCAAGAACATCAATGCCCAGCAAAAAAGACTCAAAAGCATTCTTCGTTGGCACGGCAACAATCACAAGGTGAGAGCGGAGGAACTTCTCAAACATTTAATAATTCGTCAATTAGTGACATATCTACGCAGTGCCAAAACATAAATATAAACAGTGGGAATGATGAAGTAGTCCAAGGTGATACGCCGGCATTTCCAAAAAGGAAACATGCTAGAAAGAAAGAGCGACTAAAAAACTTGAAAATACCTTCAAGAGAAGCCATGAACAACACACCACAACCATCTGGGGCTCATGTGGGGCGACCAGCACAAAATGATGTCGTATATTTGCAAGAGTTTTTTACTCAACAAATAAGTCCTTTGTATGCAGCTACAAATTCAAGGTACCTGGAAAACCTTAGCCATCATCCACAATTTCAGCTATCCCAAAATATTCAGGGTGGGAGAGAATTTTTAATGAACCAGCAACATGCTGCGAGTTTACCCAATACTCCTATTTTTCATCTAACACAAAGACCAGCCTCTGTGAGTATACCTAATTCACCAGTTGTTCAAGCTGACTCTATGACTCCCAAATGTATACAAAATTTTTTGCAACATCCATTACTCAGCCAGTCCTTTAATATGAGGAGTGGGGACCCTTTTAAGTTGATGCCTTTACAAGGAGAAAATAACAGTGATCCAAATGCAACTCCTAAAAGCAAGAGAAGGCATAGGAAAAAAGTAAAGGAATGTGACATGAAATTTGATCCTTATGTATCAGCAGAAAGGATGGAAGCTGGACTAAAAGATAATGTTCTTATTGAAGGTGTATTGAGAATAAACCCTAAACAATTCCAACATGCTTATGTTTCTAGTAGCAACAGAAGTGAACAAGATGTTCTCATTGATGGTTTAAAAAACCGAAATCGTGCTTTGGAGGGTGATGTTGTAGTTATTCAATGTACAGACAGTGATAATGAAGACAGTGGTGAGGAAACTAAACAAAAAAAGGGAAAAGTTGTATACATTAAAGACATAGTTCATAATAGAACTTGTATTGGCTCATTGAAGTTAATGGCAGATCAAAATAGACAGAAAGCTCTATTTATTCCTCGTGATCTCAGAATGCCTAGGCTTAACATCCCATTCACAAGCTGGCCAGATAACTTTTATACTGAGGCAAAGAATTATGAAAATACATTATTTTTAGCCAAAATATCAGATTGGACAGATACTAGATTTGCTATTGGGAAAATAATTTCAAACATAGGGCAGTCTGGGGATATGGTAACAGAAACTAAGGCAATATTGGCTCAAACAGATTTAGATGTTACACCATTTGGTCCTGAAGTCAGAGATTTGTATCCTCGTTTAGATTACACAATACCTGAAGAGGAGTTAGCAATCAGAGAGGACTGCCGTAAATTGTGCTTGTTTAGCATTGATCCATCCAATTGCCGTGATATTGATGATGCTGTGTCTTGCAAAGAACTTGACAATGGAAATTATGAAATTGGAGTTCATATAGCTGATGTAGCCCACTTTTTAACAGAAGGTACTATCCTAGATGAAAAAGTGGCAGATAAAGCTACAACAATCTATTTGGTAGAAAAAGCTTATCACATGTTACCTGATGACCTCTGCATGCTTTGTTCTCTATTTCCGGGTGTTGACAAATTAGCTTTTTCAGTATTTTGGGAAATAACTAAAGATGCAAAAGTTCTTGGCCATAGATTTGCAAAAACAGTAATTAACTCTTGTGCCCAACTAGCATATGAACATGCTCAGTCAGTACTTGAGGATAAAGAAGATGCCAAGGCAAGCTTTCCTGAAACATACAATCATTTTGATTTTACACATATTCAAAATGCAATCAAAATTATTGGAAGTATTGCTGCTCAATTTCGAAGGAATAGATTTGATAGTGGAGCTTTAAGGATTGACCAACCTAAAGTAGCTTTTCATTTGAATGCTGCCAATGGCTTGCCTGATTCATTTTGGATATATGAAAGTAAAGAAAGCCACCAACTTATTGAAGAATTTATGTTACTGGCCAATATGACAGTTGCTGGACGAATTCAGAAGGATCATCCATCATTAGCATTTTTGAGATGCCATCCAAAACCCAGTGAATACATGTTGAAACAACTTGCTAAGTCCTTGAAGCCAATGGGTATTGATTTAGATATTGACTCTGCTGGAGATTTGCATCACTCCCTGCTGAAATATGTTGGCCCTGACTGCAATGACCAAGGCAAAGTGATGGTTTTAAACATGTTGTGTGCTAAACCAATGACAAGGGCTAAATATTTCTGTGCTGATGGATGTGAAGATGAAGACTTCCATCATTATGCTTTAAATGTTCCACTTTATACACATTTTACTAGCCCTATAAGAAGATATGCTGACATAATGGTGCATAGGTAAGAAAATTATAATAATTTATAATATAATTATGTATTTTAAGTTTTTTAAGACAATAATTTTATTGTGTGCTAGTTATTTTATTTTAGCTTCGTTTATAAATGCAGACAAACTCATATTACCTAAAAATATTATGCAAAATATCGAGTTTTAACTCTGCAAAAACTATCTGGTTTAGATAATAATAGGGATCATTCCTGAAAAAGAAAAAAAATTATGATTTTGTTTCGTCAGTTAGATTATCGAAAAAATATTGCACATGTGTTTTTTGTTATGTTATACGAGTATCAAATTAATAAAAATTGTCGAAGATAAAACGCGTCAAAGATCTTGAGTGGGGGCTTGTGACGTGACTTTCCGGTAAAAAATGTACTGAAATATGACGTTACACGGGTTTTCAAAGCACTGTATCGTCTGAATTTTGGTTTACTTGAAAAAAGACGGTCTTTTTAGATATTTTTTGTCATCACCCTATTCACCATAATTATACAATACTAGCTGATGCCCGCGGCTTCGCTCGCGTGGAAGTCGGTTAAATTATATACTAAAAACCTTCCTCGAGAACGACTTTATCCATTGGTGAAAACAGCATGAAAATCGGTGAAGTAGTTTTTGAGTTTTTGAAGCGTACACAAACCAACATAACATTTTTATATTATACAATATTATGTATGTAGTCATGTCAGTTCTATACTTCCCATGTTTCCCAATAATATTACAAAATAACAGCTACTGTGATCCTTTGTTTAATTGATTCGAATTATATCAGGCAACCTAATGAAATACTTATTTCTTACACACTTTCAGGTTGTTGGCTGCCAGTTTAGAATATCGAGAGAACCCTACCTGGGATGTTGACAAAGTCCGTATGATTGCTTCCCAATGCAATAAACAAAAATACAATGCTAAAAAAGCAGGTGAATTGTCTACAGAAATGTACACTCTGAAGTACATTGAAATGAAGTCTCCAGTAGTGACTGATGCGGCTGTCGTAGAAGTGAGGGAAAAATACATTGATGTCATAATAATAGCTATGGGACTGAATAGAAGAATCTTTTTCAATAATGTAAGTTATTCATTTTTTCATTTACAAAATATAATTAATATTATATTCCATCATTAATTTATCTATTGAATGCAGCTGATCAGGTAAGTATTTTAGCAGGAGTTGCAGGTATGCTAACTGTTGCAGATCGGAAAGTATTATGATAAAACGCCATTACTTGTAAATTATAGATTCTAAGAATACTCTTTAAGCATGCCATACAAATAACAGATATGAAAGTTAATGACACAATGAGAAAAGTTGGATAAAATAATAAAACTAATTCTTGGCCTTTCATTTGTAGGATTTTCCAGGAAAATACCAATGTATTAAAAATGAAGAATGTACTCGACTCTCTAAAATGGAATTGACATGGACTGCTGGAAATGGTTTACCAGAAGTCAAGCAGGTTATTCAAGTGTTTTCGATTTTGCAAGTTGAACTCTATAGAGGGGATGACATGGTAAAGGTGGAAACCAAACTTGTTAGGCCACAACAGGCATCATCCTGATAACGTAAATGTATACATTAGCCAAATATACGTAGTTGTTTCAATGTGATAGTATGTAATTTGATAAAATAATATTTTTTTTTGTGAATCAAGATAAAGTACTCATTTCAATTTTGTTATGTAAGTATTCGGACATGAAATAAATCAATTTCGCAGATGAGTGACTTTGAGACTTTGACTGCCTCTTTGTTGGTCTAGTGGCCGAATGTCGACTGCTGAGCATGAACTCCTGGGTTCGACTCCCGGGTCTAGCAAATTGTTTTTGGTTTTTTCATCAGGAATTTCTCAGTAGCCGCCACGGAGGCTAGACTTGTGCCCACGTGATGACAATAGGCTCGCCCCTACAACATGGGACTCACATAACTGGCGAAATGCAGGTGTACTAAGAGGTACACCTCTGACTAATCCTTCGGGTTTACTGGCGTGAATATGTTTGTGGAACAAGTAAAAGTACTTGTTTAAATTTTGTTGTATAGGGACATGAAATAAATCAATTTTCGCACATGACTGACTGATTTTGAGACTTTCTTGTAAGTTATTTTTTTTATTATAATTAAGGTTTGTGGTATGTGTGTTATTTTAGCGTATTTTTGTGTATTAAAATAATGTGTGATTTTATTTCCTTTTTATATTTTATTTGAGGTATTTATATCCATATGACGGCGTCGCCGTTGTAAACAGCACGTGCAGCGGGCCAGGTGCGCAGCGCAGGCGTCACTAAGGCCGCACCACTCTCCCCACTGCTCGAGCCAGTCTTTATAAACGACCACTCGGCGTGGAGGGGATCATTCTTGTCGCAGGCTTGGCCCGGTGCACATGCTGTAGCGCTTAGAGTTTTAATATTATATCTGAATTATATAGTTGTGTGTGTATAGTGATTTATTTTAAATATCGTGCTATTGGAGTAAAAGTTGATTACCGCTATATTTCGTAGTTTCATTTAAGATGATAGACCCTCTGCCTTCATCAGAAGTGTGACCGGATCCACCTTCCACTAAATGATAGAAATGCAAAGCTATGCTTGTGGCTTTTGATCCTGATCTATCGGAATCCGATATTGTGAATTGGTGTAAACTCAGTGAAACGATAATTGTGAAAAGAAATTAGATGGTGTAGTCCGTGTGCGGTGTAGTACTTTGCGAAACTTCACATTGAATAATTAATAATGGGTCATCGTGGCCATGAGTGCCGGAAAAACAGAAAGCCTCTTCAAAAAAAACCTGCTTGCTGCAAAAACTGAAATACCAAAGACAGCCGTTACGGCCATTACGGCCGTTACGTGCTATCTATGCAGTGAGCAGGGGCACACAGCCAATTCCTGCCCAAAGCGATGGAAGAAGAAAGACTCCACACGGAGCACCAGCACTAAGCAAGTGTACCTGTGTTTCAGAGCAGCCCGTGGAGTATTACAGATAAGTGGTGTAGATTTTCTTTTTGTATTTGACTTTGGTTCGGAATGTAGCCTTATGAAGCAAAAGCAACGGTCGATCCGAGTGGTCATAGATGGCTACTTCTCTGACCTTATTGCTATTGATGCCGGAGCCTCAGGGGTCTGTTCTCTCCGCGACACTTCTCCTGCTGCTTATCAATGACCTCCTTGTGCCTGGCATTATTGGGTACGCAGATGACAGCACTGTCATGGAGAGTTATACAACCAGCGCAAAAGCGGTGATGAAGTACGATCATTGAGAGAGGCCATGGTAAAGCGAACGAGTTTAGCTCTAAGTTTTGTCTCCAAGTGGGGTGACGAGAATCTCATTGATTTCAACGCCACCAAAACACAAGTGTGTGTGTTCTCCGCCAAAAGGAGTCCATTCAATCTAATTAAATCTAGCTCCTACTTTTCAGAGTGCATCTGTACAAGTTACTGACAGTCTCGAGCACAAATCTGAACATCAGCACCTACATTGAGTCGAAAGCTCAAACAGCGGCAAAACAAAAAATGCTGGGTATCTTATAGAGGGTTAAGTGGTACTACAAGCCTGGACAGTTTTCAATATTATATAAAACTCAAGTCCGGTCCGGCATGGAGTATTGCTTTCACCTTTGGGATGGCTCAGCCAAATACCAACTTGACACACTTTTTTTTTTCTGTATCTAGTGCAGAGCCAGGAGGTTAATTGGTGACGATGAGAGGCTAATTGGTGGCCAAGCTACGTATCCTGGCCCACCGCCGCAAAGTTGCATGTCTGTCGGTCTTCTGCAGACTGTACTTTGGAGATTATGCAAAGGAGCTCCACGAGCTGATTCCACCATCTCCCTTCTTCCATCGGGAAACTAGACATACTGCAGGTTATACCTTGTCGATGGTTTTACACATTCGTACGAAGCGCTTTGCCAATTTTTTTTTTTTTTTATGCGCACAGCCAAGGAGTAGAACTCCCTGCCTGCGTCAGTTTTCCTGAGTTCATATCACTTCAATCTATTTAAGTCGCGAGTAAATAGGTTTCTTCTGGGTGAGCCAGTTCCATTGTCGACCTCATCTCTGCCCTTAGGGCATTGTGGTAAAGAGTATGCCCATTTCATATAAAAATAGTTATCTCTTTAACGGCGAATAATTTCATGAACAAGTAATCCTTAACGGCATAGGTATGAGCAAAGTAACGTGCCTCATCGTCAGCCATAAGACGTCCCCTGCTGGACAAAGGCCTCCCCCATAGAACGCCATAACGAACGGCAACCTGCCGTTTCAATCCACCGGTTACCCGCGACTGTCACGATGTCGTCGGTCCACCTGGTGGGAGGCCTACGAACGCTGCGTCTTCCGTTTCGTGGTCGCCACTCGAGAACCTTTCTTCCCCATCGGTTGTCGGGCGATGTGGCCCACCCATTGCCACTTCAACTTGCATATTTTGAGAGCTATGTCGGTGACCCTGGGTTGTAACGTAACTATTACAGATTAAAATTAATGTCCAACGACTATACAAAACCGCTTTCTTGAAATAACTGTCATGTACTAGTTGTTGCCAGTGGCTTCTTCCGCTACGGCTCGAGAATTGTCCCACGGGTGCATAAAATCGGGATGAAGGCTGTCTCATGTGTTGATCCAGGTTATAAGGTATCTGTGTACTGAATTTTGTCCAGATCCGTTCAGTGGTTTTTGCGTGAAAGAGTGGCAAACGTCCATCCATACTTATAAACTGTCGCGTTTGTAATATTAGTAGGAAGTAGGATTACCGGATGAATGCTTTAGTGAGGAAATACTACCTATTAGGTCGTGATATTTTAGAACATGGGATTTCAGTTAACGTTAGCGATAATGATTTGACCCTTACCAAAACCAAATTTATCAGTTCTTGTTCAGAAGTCCAAACCTTTTAGAGTTGTTAGAGGATAGGTTTCATTAATTTAAAAAGTCGAAAGTATGTTGCTAAACCGATGAAGTGCCTATCTTGAGTAACAGTTACAGGTGCAAGAACGGAAATATAAGGGACCTTTTTTTTAAAAAAAAAAGCCCGTATTAGAAAATGACCGGTACAAGTTAAGATATCTTAACGGAACCAATAGGGTCTATAAATATTCTCACGAATATTTCGTGTAATGCCTTGTGGTCAAAATTGTCTGGCAGACATCGCGAAAAATCATGATGACGTGACGGCGGATAGTGATGATGACGATATCCTTGTTCATGAAAGTAACCACGAGAACAATATCATGCCTAACAGTTATATAACTTCGGCTAATAGTGATACCGTGTCTGTGAATAGCCGACCCGATACTATATCGATTAACAGTAGTACAATGACTCCTGACTTGTGGAGGAGAGAGATCTTCTGGTTAAGTCGCGTTTACCTCGGTGGGTCTGTGGATGGGTGACCACCCATTTCATGCCGAGTTTCCTCAGTGCCTGTGAAGGCACGTTAATCTGTTGGTCCCAGTTGTCATGTGTGGATTTTTGGCAGTCGTCAATGTCCTGAAGTTCTGACAACCGGTCCTACCAAAGGGTATCGTATTATCCAGTATTGGCTGGGTTGTGGGGGTCGGATGGGCAGTCGCTATCTGCTGACTCCCATTATTTGAGAGCTACCAGCGATAGTTAAAAAAAAAAATATGGTTTACGTTTGAATCAAAAGAGTTTTCTAGCCCATATTCAATTACTTTGATAACTAAAAGAGTCGTACATCGAAAAAATTAATAAGACGATAAAAAAATAAAATTAAAATTATTAATTTGCAGGAACCTGAAGGATCAGCAATGACTGGTCCAGGGACTTTTGCAGGGTCGTTGAGTGAATAATGACCCCAGCCAAAAATTTGAAGGTTCACTAATGAGCGGTCCAGAATTAGTAGCAAACTGAAGGGTTAAACTGGACCAGGTTGCTAGTATTATGTCCTGAAGGCTCAGTATCGAGCGGTCCAGGTTACTAGTAAATGCCCTGAAGGCTCAATATCGAGCGGACCAGATTACTAGTATACCTATGCCCTGAAGGCTCAAGATCGAGCGGACCAGGCCCTGAAGGCTCAATATCGAGCGGTCCAGGTTGCTAGTGTATGTCCTGAAGGCTCAATAACGAGCGGCCCAGGTTGCTCGTGTATTTCCTGAAGGCTCAATATCGAGCGGTCCAGAAGTACAAGCAAAGTCTGAAGGGATGCACCGGACCAGATTGTAGTCAGGATGTACGAACATCACTCATAATTATGTTTGATGAGACTCCGCGTACGAGGACGTTCGCACGTCAGTATGGCCGTGACGGCGTCGCCGTTGTAAACAGCACGTGCAGCGGGCCAGGTGCGCAGCGCAGGCGTCACTAAGGCCGCACCACTCTCCCCACTGCTCGAGCCAGTCTTTATAAACGACCACTCGGCGTGGAGGGGATCATTCTTGTCGCAGGCTTGGCCCGGTGCACATGCTGTAGCGCTTAGAGTTTTAATATTATATCTGAATTATATAGTTGTGTGTGTATAGTGATTTATTTTAAATATCGTGCTATTGGAGTAAAAGTTGATTACCGCTATATTTCGTAGTTTCATTTAAGATGATAGACCCTCTGCCTTCACATATGTTGTTTATGGTAGCTTCAATGTTTACTGTAGACATAGGTACTTCATAGTTTTAGGGCAAAACGCTCAATCGATATTTTAACACTGTCAGCGGAATTAAATAATGAAATAGGGGATCGGACAAAAAAAACTAATTAGTCCGTCAGATAGATTTCCAAAAAACATTGACCACATATTTTTTCTTTTTTCACATAAACAAAAAATGAAGACGATACAGTGCTTCGAAAACTCGCGTGACGTCATACGATACTACATTTTGTACCTTCAAGTGACGTTTCAAGCCCCACTCCATGATCTTTGACGCGCTATAGCTTTGTCAATATTTTTATTGATTTGATAAAACAAAAAACACGTATCCAATATTTTTCGATAATCTAACTGACGGACTAAACAGAATCATATTTTTTTGAGTCAGTCCGATCCCCTATTGTACATAATGTATTGTTTGTTATATTTGCCTGATTAAATAATCTATACTAGTAACAATTGACTTTTTATTTATTTACAAAAGTTTTAAAGCATCAAACAAGAAAAATAATTATAGAAGCAAAAGAAAGCTGAAGAGTTCCTTTAGGTATTTGTTTCAACGCGCTAATCTCAAGAACTGCTGGTTCTAATTGATTTATTGTTGGATAATTAGTAGTTTCACCCACTCAAAACTCATCAACGCCCAGCCCAAACCCCGGAAAACTGAAATTTTCAACAGAGGTTTTCTTTGTAATATAGATGTAGACAAGGAATAAGGAAGGATTTTTCAAAATTCAGCCCCGGGAGTTAAATAGGGGATGAAACAATTTCATCACTCCCCGGCAAATTGTAAAAAACGTAAGAAAATTCGAATTTCGCGGGTTACCTTGTCGCATCAACCACCACAGATTATCTATTATAGATGTGACAGTCACTTTTCTGCTTAGTTTCCCAATGTTCCGTTTTGGCGCTGTTGTAGTCAGTCTACTATAGAATCATAAGTGCATATGTATGTGTGTTAAGCATATGTGTGCGTTATGCATATGTGTATGTTATGCATGTGTGTGTTATGCATATGTGTGGTATAGTTTGGTTGGTCTGGTAATTTTATTATTGCTGATTTATTTACCGGGTAAAACGGGGTGAATAGAATCGCAGGGGTAAATCGAAACAAAACTTTGAAAGGGATTTTAACATTAAATTAATACGATATGTTACCAACAAGTACTCTATTTTATTAAAAGTTCTGTCTCGATTCACCCCTGAGTTTCACATTCACCCCGTTTTACAGTACTGATTAAAACACAAAACATTTTTTAATATATTTATTTATTCAAACATTTGTTCCTTAACCGAAAGCTTTTATATTTAATAAGTGCCCGTTTTTGAGGGTCACCCATCTTACATACATACTTTTCCTCAACTGCACCCTTCAAAATTTTATTTATTATGTTACACCAGTTGTGTACTTGTAATCTTAATGTAACATTTACAAAAGTGTTAATTACAATTTTTTTATGCTCTGCACACCCTAGCCAGGAAAACGTTATTGTGTTAAGAATTCTTTTTTTCAAATTGCTGTTTATGTTATTTTTATAACAATTAACATTTAAAAAACTATGTATTAATGTAGTCACTTCTCTGTACAAAATTAAAAGTTTTTCAGTAGGATATACCAAATTATTATTTTTTAAAGATTTAAATTCTCTAAATTTAATATATGTATGTATGTTTTCTTCTTTTCTTGTGGTGTATGTCTGCAAACAGGATTTGCATTTAACAATTTTAGAAATTTTTCTACATACAAAGCCAGCTGTGTATGCTGAGCAGTGAACTTTTACTTTTTCTAAAATTACCTGATCCACTAAAATCTTTTCTTTTGGACATTCTTGTAAAGTGGATAGGAGCTCTTGTGCCCGTGAAGAAGATGGGATTTGTTGGTTTTCTTCCATATTTTCTTTATTTACATTTTCGAATAAACATTTTATGTTAACTATACTATTTCCTTCATCTTCTTCACAGTTGGCATATTTAGAATGTGGGCTCAGCAAATTTGTAATTAAGAGTGATTTAAATGCATAAATAAAAGCAGTTGGGTCAGGCTTAACATTTCTCGAATTGAGAGCCCTTAAACGTCCAAAGAAATTTTCTAGTGGATCTTGGTTTATCCGTCTTGGATAATAATACTCCACACCATACTTATTAAATAATATTTTAGATATCCTTAAAAAACTTTCCAGAGTAGTGATCCAACCCTGCAGAGATGGCACTTTCACAAGTCGAGGCTTTCCTGACTGTAAAGCATGCTTGCTTGATTTATCAACGTAATATAATGATTTCAATTTCTTAATACAATCAACCCAAAATGTGTGATGCGGTGAGTCTTCTTTCACAGCCCTTCTAAGTTTTCCAGCTTTGGAACCACCGGGATAGCCATTGACACTATCAAATAATTTGTCAACAAACTCTACAACTTCTGCTGTTGTGGCCATTGTGCTGTTACTTTCTCCACTATGTAAACTATCTGAAAAAAAAAAGAAAATATACACTTAAGTAAGAATAACACAACACCATAACATACAATGTTTATCATTATTTGTGCAGATGTAGCCACATAAAAGCTGCAGATTTAGATATTGATGTACAAATAAACTAAATCTTACCCCCTGTTTTCACCAAAGTATATTACATGCATTCTACAAGTTTCATGCAATGTTTTCGTATTTAAATACATGTTAAAACATGTTGTATACAAAACTTGTACAATACATGTTACCTTAATGAAAGCATGTTTGAAACAGTCATAATACATGTTTATAACAAATTATTATACCTTGGCAAGTATTTTACAACAACACAACATACAACTTATCACATGCATAGTTTGTTGAAAGAAATTTTATTTTATTTTTAAAAATGTTGCCTCACACTAGGAAATTCTCCTGAATAGTGGGTGTCTTTACAAACATATAAAACCACATACACAAACGCCCAGACCCGGAACAACTACTCATAGATCATTCAAATATTTGCTCTGTGCGGGAATCGAACCCGTGCAAGACTGGTTACTATATAAATTTTGTACTCACTGACTGCATTGGTATACTTCAGCATAGCCGCCATTCGTGCACTTAGTACTTGAGCAGCTACGCTGACTTTCATTTTTTTCATTTTGCTTGGATCGACATGATGGGCTGTTAATTTCGGCAATGCTTTAGTATGCCCCAACTTGCTGTCAATATCGAAAACAAATTCAATGTCCTGCCATGATGCAGTCTTTCCTTCCCAAATGATGTCCTTGGTCATAAAATTGTTCCTTATGCCTTTCAATAGGTGCGGAGGATCATGGAAGACACTGACATCGTACCCGCTAATGTTGACTGATCCATCTACAAAAAATAAAACACTGTTGTAATAAACAATATTGTAACAAAATAAAGTTAGACTGAACTTCACTCATTCTGAATCATTTGTATTTACCATCATGAACACCTTGAATGTTTCTTGTTTTGATTGTGTCTTCCCTCAATTTTTTAAGAGCTGTTCTAAACGTTGATCCTTGATCACAAACAAGTCCTAATGGTATTAACCCAGTTAATGCAATTTGGGACACCATTTGCTTTAAAATGTTTTGTAGCTCAGCTGCTGAGACAGTTCCTTCACAGAAGTAGTATGCTATACTCTGTCGCCAGGGAGAGCATATTCCTCTAACCATGAATACCAATGCATGGTCAGAATACTTTAATTTTCTTTCTCCAGCTAAATCTACGAACCCAACTATCTTATCTTTCTTCTCACTAAAAGTAAGATGTGGTGTAATAGCCACTTCATCAAAAACAATTGTACATAGTTTTTCTTTGATATCCCAATTTTGACAGCTGCGTGAAATGTGTTCGAAAATTTGAGGATTCAGCCCTGGTTCCATTGACACCTTTTCAGATAGGCGTATCAATGTTCTCTTATTTGGTAGAGCAAACATCTTTTCCAGCAATCTATAGCCTTTAGGACTTTGCTTCATCAAGAGCAATGCCAACAACTTTTCTTCTAGGCTGAATCTTCGGGCCATTTTGCTCTTTTGGACTTGTTTTAGCTGCATATGCAGAAATGTTTGAGTTTGTCTATTTAATAAATTAAATTTACAGAACAGTTGTTCTTTGTCCATATAAAGAGCTTTTGAAAGTCTTTGTGCCGCTGAGTGGCTTGAATTTTCTGTTGCTATCTGAGTAACATTTTTCACAAATTTCCTGTTACAGTGTAACTTGCGAACTGCAGAACCTGCAAGTAAAAAAAAAAAATTTGTTTTGTCTTGTCTTATTTACGAATATTAAAACACTTATTATGCAAAGAAAGCAAGAACTGTGTTTTTGTTTTTTTAATTAATTGTACTCACTAGTTTGCTTTGGTGTCTGAGTTTTGTGAAGTACTACTTCAGCATTGACAGCATGACTTATGCCAGAACATGATGGCTGTTCTAACATGAGATCTAAAATGAAAAATAACAAAATTTAATGAAGTAATTTAATAAACTATTTTTATTTCCTTTTTAAGTTTTTGTAGCCCACTTACCTTTGAGATCTATGTTTGATGTATCAGTTAGAAAGCTAGAACATGAAGCAAGTTCAGGAAATTTTCCAATATCTGTAAACAAAATATGTTTTTTTTAATATTTTTTTTCTGAATTGCACTGTTCGCTATAGATTTGTCTAAGCCAGTTATACAAGGGCCACCTCAAAATTGTATTCTGGTCTTACTTCACTTAAAAAGTTTTGTTACATTTAGATCTTCAACTATGAACAAGTATTATTTATGGATAACAGACCAAGAATCCATCAATCTATTAGCTGAATGTGATTAGTATAGTTATTGGTAAATCTATACCTGCTTACACCAAAGACTATATCTGTATGTCAACATAATTTAAGTAATTTTGTGAAAATTCTTTTATGAGACGGAATAATGATGGAGAGAGAGTTTGAGAGTCAAGTGACAGACAACTTGTTATAATTTCAATTAAAACATACACACCTGCTGCACTTCCAGTAACTACTGTTGATTTTGAGACATTGTTTTCATCTCGCTCTTTGAAATATTCATGTTCAATCAATGTGTTCCTTCCTGAAAATTATAATTATAATCATAATAAAAATGCAACTGTATCAGTGTCAATTGGCCGGGTAAAGACCTACACATAAGTTTTAATTATTTTGGTCCAGAGCTAATATTATGTGAGCTTGCTTGTCTGTCTGAGCAGCTTGCATCAGTTTTAATTTTTTTAAATCAAATATTTATAATCTAACATACAAAATACATACCAGTTATTGTGATCAATGTGGATGGATCTGCACCCTCCTCATCTTGCTCTTTGGAGTAATTATGTTCAAGTGTAACATTCCAGCCTGGAAAATTTGAATTTATTTTGTTTGCATAAATAAAGTGTTTTGATATAATAACATACTGTAAGAAAGTATCTGTAATTTACGAATTTACTTGGATTGGTACAATATCAGTAAAATGTATGTAACTTGTTATAAGTTTAATGATTTAAGTGATTTAACGAGACTCACCTGCTACACAAAGGGGAACTCCATGAGCAATTTCTTTGTGAGTAAGCAGGCACGGGTAGGAGTACCTCAGTCTTCGACCATCATGGTCGAACTGATATTTATCAAAATGTTTTTCACAAACACGTTTTCTCAATAATTGCTCCTTAGAGAGTCCAATGAGGAGGGAATTTGTACGAACTAGGAAGGACACCCACAGATTTCTAAGTTCATCGTTCTTGGGAAAACTAAAAAGCCGGTGAGTTTCACTTGTTGCATTGCAACCACCAACACAGCATTTCTTGGTTTCCATGACGAATAACTGCACATACGATATGCACAATCAATATTGTCTAATACAACGGAGGAATAATTGCGTACCAAGGATCTCAACTCAGCAAAATGCGAGGAAATACACTTGAAAAGCAGACATTCAACTCGGAAATATTTCGACAATAATGACAAGTTGTCAACTTGTCAAACAAAACGTCACATGGAATAAAAAATGGCGGCGATGACCACGTGACTGCCTCATCGCGACAGCAGCGCCATAACGGAACATTTGGAACTAAAGCTGTCACAGGCCTGTCAACCACCGAAGTTCCGAGACAGCGAAAACTTGTTAGGTAATGAGTGGTCAGTGGTCACCTCGCTAGAGTATATGTTCTGTGGTGGTCACCCGTCCACGCCCGGGTCAACCGAGGCAAACGTGGCTTAACCTGAAGATAGAACCTCTAATATTGTTTAGCTACGAGCTTTAATTAAAATGTCCGTAAATTGACATAGTGAACATTCAAAAAAACCGACAATGAGCGAATCCAAATATTTAAATTACCAAATTCATTGTTTTGTGCTACGGCCTACGGCATCCTTTGTGTAGAGTCCGATTCGCCTTTTGCAGGTTTTTTTATATCCACTACTGACTGCGCTGGTATCATCTAAGGTCACCTCCTAGAGTTTATGTGTTCTGTGCAGGTCACACATGTCCACCACACTTCAATTGTCAAAATAAACTTCGAAAATGTCAGAGTGATTCGGTAATATTTCTAGTTTTATTTAGCTGTTACAAACACAATTTCGATGCATGTTATGCATATAAGTAGGGAAACATGATGAAGACTGAAGAGCCCAAGGATTTAAATATACTATCAGAAAGCTTAAAAGATTTGCTGCAGTCTAACACTGAACATAATCAATCAGTAAAATCGGACTTAATAGATACTAATATTTTAGATGAAATAAAAAATTTACATGGGAATTCAGGTGTATATTTTGGCAAAACTTTGCGAGACATAAAAATAGTGATAGAAGATGACGAACTGAGAAAACATGAAATATATTTACAGTATAAAGCTCCCAAAAAGTTGCTAATAACTACTATGAACTTGCCGCACTCTTCAATGCTTAATCAGGAATATGGATGTATCAAAGATATTATAGAATCATTTAGACAAAATGTGAATGAGTTAACTAGATATTTCTATGAATTAGAAAATATGGATCATTCCTGTTTAATCATGGAGCCGGCAAATAAATCATTCAAGGATGATTATAGGAGAATATTTCTAGGTGAGTTTAGCGCCAATACTGTTGGTCTACAACAATCTTTTATATCCCTTACTAATACTAATACTATCCCTTTTATGCCAGTTCGTTTAAGAGAATGAAAACCGTGAAAATTCTGTATTGTGCTTACGTCCGCAGTCACCTCGAATATGGTAGTCAAATTTGGAATCCGAATTATGCGGTGCATTCAGACAGATTGGAACGAATTCAAAGGAAATTCACGAGATACTTAGGTTACAAATTTAAAATCCCTCATTTGAGTTACAATGACCGATGTGACCGGTTTCACTTACTTCCACTTGTAACTCGGAGAAAAATATCTGATATACGGTTCCTATTAAAAATAGCTCAATCTAGGATTGAATGTCCTGAACTTCTTTCTAAGCTGTCCTTGAATGTTCCACCTCGACATTCTCGCTTGAGAAATCTTCTTCGTGCCCCTTATGCTCGCACAGTTTACCGTAGCAACGCTTACATGCTTCGCTCAATCAAAGCTTTTAACCACATTGTATTGAACGAACATCCCTCAATCGATTTGTTTACAAGCAGCTTGGCGTCAATAAGTACTGCCTTAACTAAAAGATGCATCACTGCCGATGAATTTCAGTAGCGTGTGCGCCTGCTTTCCTGCCTAAGCAGGTGCCTAATTTTATATTCTTAGTTTTTATTATAATTATAAGTATACTAAGGTTAGCCGTTTAAATTAAGCTTAGTTAATTTATATTTTGTTTTTTTTTAATTCTAAATGTATGTGTGTGCTGCCAACTGTGGAGGCTTGTAAATGGCTTGTCGTTGAACAATTCACTATTTATTTTTGTATTGTTAGCTGTAAGCCCCCCAAATAAAATAAAATAAAATAAAGATTTAGCAAGCTGCCCATGATGATCCACTGACCGCAAGTTATTAAGTATATATATTTTTTTTGTCTTCCAGATGATAGGACTTGGCTGCATGTAGAGGTGACTCCAGAAGGCTTAGCTACAAATGTTCACCTTGTTGGACAGTCAGAGCAATGGCACAGCAAGTTACAAGCAGGACTTCTAAATTGGGACCATGATAAAAATATTGTTGACAACATTATGACTGTATTTGGTAATTTTAATATTATTTTATGTGTTAAATAAGTTAAATTGCTAGTTAATGGCTTTCATATCCCCAGTCCATAGTACTGAGCAAGTAATCAGGAATATCCTAGTTTCTACCCTGATTGTTTTTACAACTTGGCAACGGAGTTTTTTGACACCATTTTTTACTTTATTTGTAAGTTAGTTACCTATTTTAAGTTGGATAATACATAATTATAAATTACTTCTAGATTTAAATGAATTCCCGCAACCAACAACAAAACAAATGGAGCAACATAATATGGTCACTGAGGAATCTACAGAGGAGTCTGTTGTATGTGGAATATGTTTATGTACTGATTTGCCTGACATGCCAGGTCTACCGCTACCTCTTTGTCAAAACTCCTCTTGTGGGGTTTATTACCATAGGTCTTGTCTGTATCAGGTACAGAGCATTTTTTAACATTATTTATAGTTTATTTCCACAAAACGGCACCGCTAGACGTTAACATCGGAGTCAAGTGCACTATCTTCGATACAGACTCCATGGCTTGTCTGCATCAAACAGCGCTGCTCTGATTAATTAATCATTATTTTATTTATTTTCTTTTCTTTTCTTCCTAGGAGTAAGTGTAACTTGTAAGTTACATTTTTAAATGTTTTTGATATCAAACTAGCTGATGCCCGCGTGGATGTCGGTCAAATAATATATTAAAACCTTCCTCGAAAACCATTGTATCCATTGATGAAAACAGCACGAAAATCGATGCAGTCGTTTTTGAGTTTCTCTCGAACACACACATAGGCGCGGCGGAGGTCTTTGTTTAATAATAATGTAGTGAAGAAGGATTTTATTTGCTATATATTATAATATTTAAAAGTTTTGAACCCTCAAAAGCCATCCTCTTTGTGAAGTTTCACAAGCTAGTTTAGTATGACCCTGCTCAAAAATTGCATACATACAATCTACAGCCTTAAAAACTGGTGGACCTAATAGTACATTCACATTTTGCCTGTTATGTTCTAAGTCCCATGTTACAAATCCAGACTGAGGGGGCCAGACCCTTCAAATCCAGACTACCTGATCTTATTCTTATTAAATATTGTAACACTTATCATTATTATTTTCAGTGGCTAGTGGCGTGTGCCGGTAACCGGCCTCCTGCATTTGGCGTTGCGACTGGCGGGTGTCCCACGTGTCTCCAGCCTATTACATGTAGTGCAAAGGATAGCTAAAATTCTGAAACTAATGTAGTTATAGCTTGTAAGCCGTGCCAGTGCTATCGTCCCCACCCACTCTTGAATAGCCAAGTAAATTAAGTTGATTTCAGAATTATATAGTGACAAAAATGTTAAAATTCTAGCGCAAAACTGAACTTACTTATTTGTTGTTATTAAAATTATTTTTTATCAACACATTTTTTTCATTAATTGGGCGTTTTCGGGTCGGAGGCGTATTTTCTTTTCTGTGTATAATTCGAGATCCCGTTGTGTGTAAGAACCTCACGCCTTTGTTGCCCGGTACAGGCCCAATAGCCAATCCCCTCAAAAACAAGATGATACGAGGTCAGTCCAATATCACAATTTGTGTCACAAAACGAGTCGGTCTCGTACCCAAAGCATGCCACTAAAGATACCCATCATCAAAGGCTAGTAGGCAGCTAGCCTTTTCCCAAGTATGTTGGGCTCAGCAGTCCTCAGCTTCCAGGTCACAGATAAGTTTAAATATCTGTGTTCCAGGTATATAACACGGCAGCAGAAGGACCAGTATTTGACATGGAGTGACTGTCTGAATCCATAACTTTTTTATATTAAATGGGCCTGAGGAAAGAGATGAGGTCGACGATTAAACGAGCTAACCCAAAAGAGGCCTATTAACCCGTGACTGAAATAGCTTGGGAATACCGACGCAGGCAGGAAATTCCACTCTTTGACTGCGCATAATGGAAGATGCAGAAAAGCGTTTTATGCGAATGTGTCGACAAGGTATGGGTGATAACCGTCAGTACGTCTGGACTCCCGATGGAAGGAGATGGTGGAATGAATCTTTTGGGCACACTCCGAAGAAGACCGATAGACATGCATCTTTCATGCGGCGGTGAGCCAGGCTATGTAGCTTGGCCATCAGGCCTGGTGGCCAAGCTACATAACCTGGTCCATCGCCGCTTAGCCAAAGCTAAGCTTATCATCACCAATGAGCCTCTTGGCTCTGCGTCAACAGAGTGCAGTGACAGAGTAAGAGGCTAGAGTTGGTATTTGTCCGACTTTCGGGCCTCTACCTGTTACGATTGTCAAAGATCTCTAAAAATGACAGCCGGGACCAACGGTTTTTAACGTGCTTTCCGAGGCACGTAGGAAACGATGCATGTAATGAGTGGTCGCCCATCCACTTATCAAGAGCTAGGCAAACGCGGCGTAACCTGAACATTGATCCGATCGGCTGTTATTATCTAGCCACCAAGGATACTACGCCAAGCTTACGCCTTTATGTCACAGGGCTGTATTTTCTAAGTTATCTTTATTTTTAATTACGGAGTCCTAAGTGCGCCAGCCCGACTCGTATTTTCCCGGTAGCTTTTCATAGTAGCTAGGTAATATCTACAATCGTATTTAAGGTTCGCACCTGAAAGGTGGGAACAATTTTTTACCTTTTTTTTTGGTGGGTTGAAAATCATCAAATAACCCCTCTCGCTCTTGGGCAGAGTGTGAGAAGGCTGACACTCCCTGTGTCAGACTTCTACTGACTAAAAACCACCCGTGTTCCTTCTTAGCCCTATATGTCGAAGCCGCGGTAACTTGTAAACAACCCGCAGCCCCGACGGGCATCGGCCCTTGCGTGCCCCTCCCATGTTGCTGACATCTCTTTGAGGCGCGCGTGGAACACGAACGCGCCGTCTACACGGCCTGTCGTCGTCATAAGACGGACGGACGGTGACTGGTGAGCTAGCCCATTACTCACCGTCAACAGGCCTGCGTCTACGATGGCCGGAAGCCATCACGTGGCCCCCGACGCCCGGACCGCCTCCCGCGGCGGCTGGGACGAGAGTTGCTCTCCCTATCACGTTCCGCCACCTCCTTCGCTAGCACCACTGCTTCGCAGAAGAAGGCGACGGCGTCCCATTCCTCCTCGCCCCGGACCATGGCTTGCAACAGGGCCGGACGCGAGAGGTCGCCGCCGCCGGTTGCCACTACGAGGACACGGCGAGTCTCCGCCCCAGCGAGGCAGACCTCCACGGTGTGCTCCACCGTGTCCTCCGGCCGATCCTCACAATGGTGATATCCGGGTGTTTCCTCCCGCCTGATACGGTAATCTTCATCTGCATGTTTCTCTACCCAACCTTAATTCTCCGATAAAGTAGGGAGAGAAATGTAACCATGGTACTACTGATAGGTAGTTAGAAAGGCAATATAATTAGTAAAACAATTTATGCCTTTACTTTTTAATTAAAAATTATTTAGACATAATATTTTGTGGTTACATAGAATAGTTCAGTATAAACAATGTTGAGAAATAATGCTTGCACCAGCTGTTTAAGTTTCTGTAATTGCTGATAAAACATTTTCCTTAAAACAATAATTATCTGTAGTTTGCAATGGCAAAACTGTTGAAACTTTGCGGACCTACTCCTGCAGTCTCGTTAAACAAAAACAAAAGCAGATACTCAGTACACAAAAAGAGTTCTTTTAAAAATAAGACCTGAATTTACGTGACAATGAAAATACAGAGTCCACTTAGATGGGATTCATAACAAAATAATTTATAACAATTGTTCATATTTCATGAAAATGCTTGTTCTAAATTGGTTGATTACAGTACTTAAATTGTCACGACAAAACAATTAGTGGACTATTAAATGAGTAAATTTATCACAACGGCACTGTGTCAAATGTACGAGTAGTGAGGCTGGTGCTGGATCCAGGTGCTTCACCACTTTGAGGACCAGTATCTCTGCCAACATTCTGAAACAAACAAATATTTTATTATGCTTGTTGTTGACTATTGTGATCAAAAAAATTGCTAATATTATGGTTTTAGTCCTACCTTGACATGAATTTGATTTTTGAGCATTGCAGCACGTAGAATAAGCATAGAAGTTCTTCGCTGGTATTCCTTTCCCATGGCTAGACTACGTTCAAAAGTAGTACTCCTCTGATCAACATCTTTAGCATACAGTATTTTGTTGTGAGAATCAATACGGGCCTGGATTTGGCCATCTAGTATTAACAGCATCAATTCATCTTCGAGAGCATTTACAGTGCGATTAAATGCAGCAGCCATCAGGTGCATGTCAGCTGACAGATAAGGACTGAAGTACTGAATCAAAGCTCTGTTCCTTATTTGCATGTAAAGTGAGTTTAGATGTGGAGCTAAATACATGTCTAACAGTAGATTATCTCTTATTTCATCCAATAGCCTTAAGCAGGAAGCATACTTAGATTCATAGAATTTAAAAATTATGTCACGTAACTGCGGTTCTAATTCTAAAAATAATTTAAAAGAACTGCTAACTATGACTTGCTTTTGTAATTCAGAACGATCAAATGTAGCAAGTGCACACAATCCACCATATACAGCAACATTATTGCTGCTAAGAAGCTCTGGGTAGTCACAGTGATCAATGCTGGCTGCCAGGAAGTGTTTTGCAGCAGACTTGTACTTCTTTGTGGCTAACTCAGCTAGACCTGCGGCACATTTTAACCTTGTCAGTATTGACTGGTTGGAGTCTTTGCCAGGGACTTCATTGAAATCTGGGGTGCCCTCTGCTTTAGACACATAGTTAAGCACATGAGCCCAGTTTTGCAAATACACAGACACTTTCACAACATTCAGGCACATCATTATAATGTGCTTGCCACTTGTACAGTAATCTCTGGCTCTTGAATAACACTTCAATGCACTTGTAAGATCACCACAATCAAGATAATGATCACCGAGGTCATCGTGACCTCTTCGGATACTCTCCTTTATTGAATTTGTTTTGTAATTCTTAAGATCTGTGTCTAGTTTTTCCAACTTTATAGCAGCCTTCTTGGTTTTTGATTCAATCCATATAGTGTCCAGGACTGGGATATCTTGTGAACCCATTTGCACTGCAACATCTGGCAAGCCTGCAGATGCCACTGCTTCAGCAAGCTTTTTGTGAAGTGTTTGATAAAGACTTACATTATATGTTGTCATGACGTAAGATATTGCCATTTTAAGAGCTTCCAATCGAAGGGAAGGGCAATGGTCGGCTACAAACATCAGTCTGTTCAATTTAGCAAAACCAGTATAAGAAGCGGCGTACGTTTCCAGATCTAAAGTAGGATTTTCTACCACATAACATTCTTGTTCATTGTTTTCATTATCTTCAGGTGGAACATCCACCTGCATAGGTTCAGCTGTGTTCTGAAAGTAAAGACAATGTCGTGATGTGTTAGCCGTTCATGTCGAGCGGTAAAAACAAATAGAATAGATAATCGGTTTGTAAAGGTCCTTAATTGAGAGAATACTTACCATTTCAAACATTTTCTATTGTGTACTTGACTTGTAAAAGAAAATACGCGAATTCCACTGTCAACGCAGAAAACCAACCTAAAACAAAGTCTTTCTTTACCTATTTGTTGTTTTAAATCATTTGGATACGTTAAAGGATATTATCCGAATTGAACACTCACTCAGTATATGTACACAAGATGCTGATTGTAACAGTAATAATTATTATCAAAATACCTTTATCATTACGTTTCTTCTTGGCAGCGGCATTTTTCTTTTGACGAGGTATATTTTAGTGTTACCATTATTATTTCTACAAAAAGTGAGTAAACGGACAAGCCCTGTCTATATTGTTTATGTTTGCAATTCTGCAATAGACGATTAAAATCGACTAAAGTTACTCAGTAAAATCAAAGGGTTACCCAAACATAATCTAAATTCCGTGATTTTTTGGATACAGCTCCGAGGTCTAAAGCGGAACCAGTGTGGATTGATTGGTACCGGTAAAATGGGGTGAATAGAAACGCAGTGGTGAATAGAGACGAAACTTTGAGAGGGATTTTAACGTTGAATTAAAATGGTATGTTGCCAAAAACGTATCTAAATTATAAAGTTTATTTAAACAAATAAAATAGTCTACTTGTTGATAAGAAAAAAGTTTCGTCTCTATTCACCCTTGCGTTTCTATTGACCCCATTTTACGGTACATTGCATCATGGTTATTTTTGCGAGTGGCGGAAATCGGCGGAATGGGGTTGGCAAGTGAAAGCTGATTGTAGATGGCGTGTCCATAGCTTGTCCCAATCCGACCAATGAGGTCAAGCTATTTTGAATTATAAAATGACATTGACAGATATTCAACCAATGAAGAGCTTAGGTTCATGCGGTGCTAGCGCCATTAGTTCCACAAGTTGCCCGTCCCATTGAAACCGTCATCTTCTTTCTTACCAAATTAAATAATTATTTTCTGTACCTAATGGCCTTAGGGGGTACTCATAGGTACATACCCCTACTCAAGAACCAATGGATGGTTTGGGACCCCGGTCCAACACAGACTTTACAAAATGAACTAATCATATACGAGAACGAGCGAACATAGACGAGCGAAACGAGCTTGACAATTTTGACATCACCCGTATGATATTAGTTAGGATTGGATTAATTATTGATGGATTAATTAATCCAATCCATAAGAACGACTTAGGCGAAAGTTTCAAAATAAAAAAAATTGAGGGTAAATTGAGCGGATGGAGTTTTCGCTTATCTGGAGGTCATAGGACATCTATTTTAGAGATATCCTCTATGTTCGCAGATAGTACCCTGAGCTTGACGGACACTATGTGTGGGTTACTAGGATACATACAAATAACTACATAACTTAATTATCCAATTGTTGTATACACATAATATGTCTTTCTATTGTTAGTACTTAGGTTGGTGGCTATATTGGGATCTCGATTCCAAGGGCAGGTCCTGAGCTATTAGGTTATTTATATTCGCCAGTTGATTCAGTTTTGACGCACACGTAATACGCGACTTACGGTGTGCAACCATCAGTCTAATGGTCTAGTAACTACTTAGTGGTCGCCGCAAAAACCATTAGTTGGTTCACAATAATTGTGCTAATTTCGCTTGGGACTAGAATTCGCCCGCATAGCCGTATTTAGTCCAAAAACGTTGTAGCTGCCTTAGCCACTTTGTGCCAAGGGAATTAAGGCATCTAAGGCATAAAGATGTGCTAATGGCAAAAAATAAGCGTGTAGGTTAAGAATGGTGCTTAATAGTACATTGTAATACAAGGGCCTAAAATGACCCATTATATACGAGGTAGTTTTACTACCGAGCTTTAGCGAGGTAGTAAATAGGAACCGAGTTATAATGGGATTTTAGCGCCGTGTGTTACACTGTACTTTTCACTACGATTGCGAGAAAATAAAATAACCATGTTCAATATGAGTTTATTTTATTAAAAACTAAATTCAATTTAATAATACAATTCCAAATATTTCGCGCCAATGCCTTTTTTTAATTTCTTCTGTAGCTGCAAATGCAACGCACACATTCTACCAAAGAGTTCGGCATTCAGCGCGTTTAGTTCTATTTTTAAAAATAAAACATTTTTTTTACTTGAAACCTAATCACGCACCAGCTGGCTGAACAAGTTGTCGTACGAGATTTACTTTTAGCCCTAGGGCAATATATGCAATTTTACGCCCGCTCTGGTATGCTATTATGACGTTCTTTTTGAGCAAGAAGAGTGAAAAGTTAATGTTGCCCTTGGTCAGTGCCAACTGCCACCCTTGGTCTACCACGGTCAAAATCGTTTTGACAGCGTGGTCTAGTCGTGATAATATAGGATGGTATTCACTTTCAGTTCAGTATCATCATCATCTGCTTAGTCTTTTCGCAGTGGCTCACGTTGGGATCGGCTTCTAGTATAATTGATTATTTCCAGTACTTATGATTGCGGCAAAAACAGTATCGACTTAGTCAGAATCTTACTCCAAATTCCTCTTATACTTCATTGTTGGATCTTTTGATTCACAGAATTCATTAGCAGGGCAAGGCAGGGAATACCCACATTAGCGTCACAAGTAGGTCTTTTAGACAAACTAGATAATAATGAGTGGTTTGCCAGCTGGTGAGCTGAAGAGGTGTCGTCGTCATATCACCCTGATAAGATAATGATTGATAATATTATCTATTTATCATCTCACAAACTTTATCTTCGGAAGTTAGTAAGAATATATCGATCTTTGAACAGTTTAGTAACATAATAAATTAACAGTGCCTACTTGTCTACTAATACTTTGGATCAGAAGCATTTTAGTAGGAGTTTGAAATTACCACGGCAGAAATTACCTACTAACAATAGTAGATTGTACACCAAGTGCATAAAACGCACCATTTTGCGCGAGACGTTTATCCATCCGATGCGAGCTTGCGAGCGAGGATGGATATAAAGTAGAGAGCAAAATGGGTTTTATGGACGAGTTTTACACTCTACTTTTCACTTCGATTGCGAGGAAATGAAACAGCAACTTGTAAATATTGTAAAAATAATTATGGTTCCCGCCAATTAACTTTTTTTTTCAGTAGGAAACTTGACATAACACCTGACTTATGTCGTTACCCATACTGCTCAGTTATCAAAACATTTTGAGCAAGCCTATTGCCATCAACCAATGTAATTAGGAGCAAGCCTATTGCCATCAACCAATGTAATTAGGAGCAAGCCTATTGCTATCAACTGATGTAATTGTGTCCAAGCCTATTGCCATCAACCAATGTAATTAGGAGCAAGCCTATTGCCATCAACTGATGAAATTAGGGACAAGCCTATTGCCATCAACCGATGTAATTAGGAAAAGCCTATTGCCATCAACCAATCTTATTAGGAGCAAGCCTATTGCCATCAACCGATGTAATTAGGAGCAAGCCTATTGCCATCCACTGATTTAGGTAATTGAGAGCAAGCCTATTGCCATCAATCAATGTAATTAAGATTAAGCCTATTCCCATCAAATGATGTAATTAGGAGCAAGCCTATTGCCATCAAACAACCTAATTAAGAGCAAGCCTATTGCCATCAAGCGATTTAGGTAATTGGGGGAAGCCTATTCCCATCAACTTTCCTTGTATTCGTAATGAAAAGCAGTAATCCCTTGTTCTTAGAATACTAACGAAACGAATTAAAGAGGTTATTCTATGAAGTTGAAGTTGTTCCTGTGGCTGTTGGGCCGATTACCTGTGCCGATTACTTTGGTCTTCGACGAAGATTTTACTTTATGCTCTAGAGCATAAAACGCGACTTTATGTCGCCTACGCACGACATAAAGACGAATTTTAGAGCGAGAGAAGTGAAAATATTATTTTTCTATTCAATTAGGTATCATTTATGTTATTATTTAACCTTCTTTCACTCGGCAAGCAAGATGCAACTGCGCATGCGTTAGCTGTAAAATGTCGATTTTGACTAATTGTAAGACAGGCAACAACCCAAAAACACGGTCACTGTGGTTCAATACGTAAATAATGTACGGGTTATATAATAGTATATTTTCAAAAATTACAAGTATGATCACTAACATATTCTTTAAATTCATGTCTCGTTATTTATATGTAAAAAGAAAACTACGTAAATTGATCAATGGTGAGTGCTTAAGTGTCAGTAGATGTACGTTTGTACCCACTTACCTAGCTACTGTATAAATCTCCTCTATTTAACTAATATCCATTATTCTATTAGGTAACTAATTATTATTCAGTAACACTACGTTAAACATTTGTTTGTAGCTTCTGCTTTGGTGCATAGATAAAATTTGCATCATCTGCATTCAAAAAAGGGTTTTATTTACATTGTAGTCTGGCCTGTGTACATATATCTACTTACGTCATAGGAATAATTACTTTTATTTTATTTTATTTATTTAGGGACAAAAAACAGTTACACGTTACAATTTGTTTATCGGAGCTACCTAATTAGATTAATTTTATAACCCACACTATTGTCCACGGATTCAAAATAAAAAATATCTAAAAGAGGAAAGGACGGACGGTCACACGTTAGTAAGTGAATTAAAAGAGAAAAAAGAAAAGCAAGTTATGAAAGTTATGATTAGTTATGAAAGGGCGTCGGTAAGCAAAGCTACAGCCATTTTTTTAAATTTTGCAGGAGAAAATGCAAAAATATCTGGATCGGTAAAGTGTGTGTTATAAGTTACTACAAGGCGGCGGAGAGGTGCCCGCTCACCGGCGTTTGTTTTGCACTTCTCAGTGTGAAACAGACGAGGAACGCGCACCTCCCGACGTATAACAGTTCTTCTAGGTACTACGTAAAATAACTTATTGGTAAGTTCATTACAATCAAACTTATACAAATGCCATGCAGCATCATGGCCATGAAGAGCGTACGCCTGTACTCTAAACTCAACAGAGTGTGCTGTTTGAGTAGTTCTAATTATGAAATTCTCGTGTGATTAAATTTATACTGCACGTTATGTAGGATTTTTTTCTGAACCATTTCAACTCTATGTGAGTATTTGTCGTAGAAAGGACTCCAAATAGGAACAGCATATTCTAACTGGGAGCGAATCAGGGTCTAGTATTTTTTTTTTTTTTTTTTTTTACCTAATTACTGCAATCTGTCTCCTCATGGACATTCAGCAATATGTTGATTATTATTGCAACTCTTTGTGGTCTAAGTCCAGCGACATAGCCACTTCAATGTAGGGGACAGTTGAGCTTACAATGTCCTAATCTTATCTGCTGTGTTATTGACACAAATCTAAAGGTGTTTTCCTTTGGAGTCTTGAGAATATGATTCTCGGCTTCATCAGCTCTGCAGCAAGCTCGTTGGAATGGTTTAGTATACGGTCCCTGTATTTTGGCATCACTTTCGTTATTTCTTCCTTAATTGTTGGAATTCCTAAATCGTGGTGCAACCTTTGATTAGGGGTCTGTCTCCACCGATCCCGGGATCCGATTTGACGTTACACGGATCCCGGCGATTTGTCTCCACGGATCCCGGGATCCGTTTCTACAAAAAAAATAATTAAATTTTTTGTCCACGGATCCCGGGATCCGTGGCTACAAGAAATAAAAAATAAAAATGTAGAAACTGATCCCGCGTAGGTACAGAGTTAAGAAGTTAAGCATAATATTTTTCGAAACTGGTTTTCCTAACTGATTTAAATCAGATTTTCAAACGAAAAGAAGTGATCTTTTTTCGTTTGACGATGCGCGAACTTTAAATTCGAATTTCGAAACCTTGCCAAGTTACGTGTCGGGAGCTATACTTCAGCGTTCTGGTGTACCTGCTGGTAGTTTCGAAGACTAATGGAAAAAAAAAAACATTGTATTAGAAAGATTCCTATTAACAATATACAATACCTCCTTCTTTTCTGGCCTCCTGGTAGTTTTTTTTTTTTATAAAAGGTCCTTTTATTTTATCTTATACTTTTTTTTTCATGACTGACACCATTCTGTTGTCCTGGTAGTTTCGAAGACTTTACTATCTAGGTAAAAAAAAAAGCTGCATGGTATTAGAAAGGTATATAGATTTATAGATTTGATTATGAGATTCATATTAAGAATATTGACAATACCTCCTTCATGTTTCTGAATTCCTGGTAGTTTGTGAGACTTTACTACACCAATCCTTATAATTTTAAATTATAACTTCTTTTCGTTTGAAAGTAGAAAATAGAAAACCAGTTTCGAAAAATATTATGCTTAACTTCTTGACTCTGTACGCGGGATCCGTTTCTACATTTTTATTTTTCATTTCTTGTAGCCACGGATCCCGGGATCCGTGGACAAAAAATTTAATTTTTTTTTTTGTAGAAACGGATCCCGGGATCCGTGGAGACAAATCGCCGGGATCCGTGTTACGTCAAATCGGATCCCGGGATCGGTGGAGACAGACCCAGAATTAGCTGCAGTGCCCCACAACTGAATTCCATACGTCCAAGTCGGCTTCATAACGCACTTATATATGAGTAATTTATTGTTAAGTGAAAGCTTGGAATTTCTATTTAGTATCCAGTAATATTTTCTGAGCTGTGTACCAAGGGCTTTACGCTTAGTAAATATGAGCTTTTTCCACGTAAGTCGTCTATCTAAATACAGTCCAAGATATTTCGCTTCATCGGCCTGAGGTATAACAACATTATTCAATGTGACAGTTGGGCAAGTCTCTTTCCTAAGTGTGTAGGTGACATGCACTGACTTAGTTTCGTTGGCTTTAATACGCCATTTCTTAAGCCAAGACGAGATATTATCTAGGCTCTCTTGGAGCTGATAGGATGCTTTGGCAGCCACTTTGTCCACAGCAAGAATAGCTGTATCATCAGCAAAGGTACCGACTTTTGCACCTTCAGTCACTGGTAAATCTGATGTGAACAATAAGTACAATGTTGGGCCCAAGACGCTACCCTGGGGAACACCAGCATAGATCTCCTGGAGATCTGAAGTATCTTCACCATGTTTTACAAAGAAACGGCGTTCGTTTAAGTAAGATTTTAGGAACAAATAGTAGTTAATTGGGAGCATTTCTTTCACTTTCTATAGAAGGCCCTCATGCCATACTCGGTCGAATGCCTGAGATATATCTAGAAATGCCGCAGAGCAGTACTCCTTTTTTTCAAAGCAATTGTATATACTATCCACCAGTTTATGAACCTGTTCTATTGTACCATGACCATTTCTGAATCCGAATTGATAGTTTGGAATGAGTTTCCTTTCCTTAAGTATGGGATTCATTCTACTTAAGAACAGAGTCTCCAGCACTTTTGATGTTATCGGCAGAAGGCTTATTGGGCGATAAGATTTTGGCTCTTCAGCACTTTTCCCAGGCTTTAGTATCATGATAATTTGGGCGATCTTCCACTGCGGTTGGACGTAGTTTCTACACAATATTGCGTTGTATATCTGCGTCAGTACGACAATACCCTCTACGGGTAATTCTCTTAAGACTTTCGCCGTTATTAGATCGTAGCCGGGTGCTTTGTGTTGATCTAGTTTTAATATGGCGTCACGCACCTCAGTTTTGGTAAATTTGTCCAAAGGTGGGTCAAGCTGGTGAGTTGTAGACAATGCTCTGGAAATTTCATAAACAGTGTCAATGGGACTTCGTTATCGTTCGGTTTAAACACCTCTTTCAAGTGCGAGGCAAATGTTTTAGCCTTCTCTAAATCACTGTTGGCCCATGAATTGTCTGACCTACGTATAGGAGGCGAGTATAACTTAGGTTGCTTTAATTTCTTTGTGGCTTTCCACAAAGAGTAGTCCGTTGCCTGCGTAGCGTCAAGGTTGGTGAGATATTTTTCAACGTCTAAATTTTTGTACTCTGCAAGCACTTGCTTCAGTTTTGCTACGATGTAATTTAGCCTTTTTTTATCTTCGGGGTATCTCGTCTGTTGCCAGATTTTTCTAACAGACCGTTTTTCAGAAATTATATCTCTTATGCTTTGGGGACAGGAGTTTGGAGAAAAATCCTGTTGCTCAGGAGTTGCCTCCCATGCCGATGTCTGAATGCAGTTATTAAAATGTTCCACAGATAATTGATTTATCATCGGAGGATGATCAATCCGATACCGTCCACCCGGCTGGCAACTGTGGAAATGTACAACAAGGGAGTTGGACTGAAGTCACTAATAAAAAGCGTCTAAGATCAAGTCCTGAAATATCAAGCAGATGTAAACAAACCAAATGAAACTCTTATTGGCTTAGTGACACGATAGAAACAACAAACCGGTTTACTGAACTAGAAGTAGACCAGGAAACTCCAATAAATGAGACCTCCAGAGAGCCCAGACCACCACCCATATTTGTTGACAAAGTGGCCAACATACAACCTACTTGATGTACATGTAAAGGATGATTATACACTAAAAGTTCTACAAAATGATAAAGTCAAGATTCAACCACATACATCACAAACCTACCCTAAAATAGTAAAACTATTAGAAGAAAAGGACACTGAATTTTACACTTACAAACCCAAGAGTGAAAGAAGCTTCAAGGTAGTCCTAAAAAACATACACCCGACAATGGATACAGACGAGATAAAAATACAGCTACAAGAACAAGGACATTCAGTTACAAATATTTGGAACATAAAACAAAGATCTACGAAAAAACTCTTGCCAATATTTATTGTGGAACTAGAACCACAGACCAACAACAAATTAATTTATAATATTAAAAGGCTTTTAAATTGTAATATCCGTTTTGAACCTCCACGTCCAAAACGTGAAATACCGCAATGTTCAAATTGTCAGCATTATGGCCACACAAGGAAATATTGTAGCAGGAAACCTAACTGTATCAAATGTGCTGGTGATCACGCTTCAACGGCATGTGACAAAAAAGGGAGGCTAAGTAATGTATAAAAATAAGAAAGTAGTTTTTTTTAAAGTCCTTAGACGATCTCATGACGAAACCATACGTCCGAAAGGCTTTGCTAATACCATTATCAATATGAACATCAAAGTGTAATTTGGAATCCAGCAATATTCCAAGGTCTCTTGTAGACTCAACTTTTTTCAAAGTAATGCCATGGGTATACGTGAAATGAATTATATTTTTATTTTTGGTAAATGATATAGAATTACATTTAGGTAAGCTGAGTTGTAACTTGTTATCTAGGCAATATTGAGAGAGTCTATGGAGATCCTGTTGAAGTAGTAGGCAATCATGAATATTCAAACAAGATTTATAAATTTTCATATCATCGGCGTACATTAGGAAGGCTGAGTTAATAAAACAGGAGTTAATATCATTAATAAAGAGAATAAAGAGGAGTGGGCCCAACACGGATCCCTGGGGCACACCAGATTCCACAACAAAATAGTCTGACTCGTAACCGTTTATAACAACTTTTTGAGTTCTGTTAAATATATAAGACGCAAACCACCTAAGCAAACTACCTCTTATGCCGTTGAAAGCAATTTTATCCAAAAGCAATTTATGGTCCACCCTGTCGAAAGCCTTCTGAAAATCCATGTACACTGCATCAACTTGGATGCGGTTGTCCATCTTCTCAAATAGGTAATTAGTAAAAATCATAAGATTTGTGGTGGTTGATCGACATTTAACAAAACCGTGCTGTTCTGGAACTATAAGATTACGCAGATAGGGATATAGCGAGCTATGCACAAGACTCTCAAAAAGCTTTGACAAAGTGGACAGTATCGAAATAGGGCGATAGTTTTTAATATCGGTTTTATCTTACATTACATTATTACAATAGATATTAGATCTAAGTTAATGAGTACAAGCGTTACTTCCGTTGGTATCCAAATCATCTTTTTGGGTTGGTAGAGTCATTTCGGGAGGTCTATAAAACATTGCTACCTTAACCTGCATTAACCATGCTATGGTTTACATGCTATCGACAGTCATCGAAGGCACAACTGAGGTATCTCAAAACTAATAAGTTTAACTTTTTTTATTTAGATATTATTTGTCTTGATAAAGGTCAACGTACGTACCTACCTACTTAGGTTTAAAAGATAAAGTCCTACGTCAGACTGACGACATACTAAAAGTAGGCTAAGAAAATAAGAAGTATATAGCCGGTAACTATAAACAAAACCCGGTACTCGGAAGAACTAGCTGAGTATATAATATTTACCTGAAGCCAAACCTAGACAACTCCAAGGTCTAACATTGTTTTGTGTTATTATTCACTAGCAACACTGTTAGTGTGTACCAGTTAAGAACCGGTTCCCGTAGTGAAAACGAAAAGTATGTACTTATATTATACATAGGTAGTAGGTAAAACAGGGTAGGTACCTGAAGTTTGAACTTAAAAGTAAAGCTACTCGTACTTATGTAATCCTAATCATAATGTCTATGTAATATTAATTGCATCATAATTTAATTTTATTTTTGGATAGATGTAGATAACAAATGTTTTTGAGTTGATAGATAAGGGCCGAGTTAACATAAAGGTACTTAGGATAACAATCACTAAATTGTCACTTTACTAAATATCTGATGGTGATAATCGTTTTCTATCAGCATAATATTTATTAACATAAGTACTCATTTATCCGGGAGTCGTTGCAATTGCAATAATTTAATATGTATTTAATTTGTTATTGTTTTGTGTGGGAGGAAAGTCACCCTTTTATCTTTGTCTTTCATTCCATTATGTGTAATGCAAACAACAAAGTTTGACACGCCGCTGTAGGAGAACATATTATTTTTAGACCGCTTTATAAAACCAATGCGCGTGCGCCGTGTGGTACAAAACATCGTAGTTTGCTTAGTTAACGATGGTGTTAATATTATTTTGTTGAGGTTAGTTGTTGATTACACACTGAACAATATATTTTTATATATATAATGAAAAACCAGAGCCGTGTTAAAAAATCATAAAGCGGCAATTTTAAAAAGATTTCCAAGATTAAGTAATCCTAATCTGTTTTTTAGTCAGTGACTGAACAATCACGGTTATTATTCGTTGATAAGAGATACGTGTGAATTCGCATAAATTTTAGGTGGATGAGTGCAGTAGACAGTTGGTGCGTGACGCTGATCATGAAGGGAGCTCTGCTGTTGACGGTCGTGTATTTGTTGCGCTGCGAAGGTGCGGTGGTCGTGAGGTCGGATGAGCACCCCGTGGTCAACGACCGCCCGATCATCGGCGTGCTGTCGCAGGAGCAGTCCATGTACCTTCACACCAAGTACCCTGAGGAGAACTACACCAGCTACATCGCAGCCTCCTACGTCAAAGATGTGGAGTCATCTGGAGCTCGCGTTGTGCCTATCCTGTAAGTGATTATTTATGGAGATAATGATCGATTTAACTTCAAAACGTTTTGCATTTGTATTCTTTCGATTACATACACTCGAGAGCAATGAATCCGGGTCACTTAAAGAATGTTAAAAATCTCGGAAACTAAAAATGATAGGTTAATGCAATAAATTGTATTTAATAGACAATGTAATACTCCTTAAATAAAGGTATTAAAACTTCTTAGTTATTGTAAAGTTATATCATAAAAAAATCAAATTTGAAAAAGGGCCACTTTCGAACTACGTAATTACAGCATTTGGTTTTGCTTTTGTTTGTAATCTGTCATTTATGTGGGTACATAAACCATGTTGATAGTGCTCTATATTCATTATTCAAGCTGAAATTATGTCGCTTACGCCTGAAGAATGCACCAGAATACTTACAATGCTGGAAACCGGCCGGAGTCAGCGCGATACAGCCAGGACTGTCGGTGTGTCGCTGTCAACAGTACAAAAAGTTCTCCGACGTTACGAAGAAACTGGTTCTAACCTACGCAGACCAGGAACGGGCAGAACCAGGTGTACCACAGCACGAGAAGACCGATACTTGGTGAACACCATGCTTCGAAATCGCTTTCTCACAGGAACTGAACTCACAAATCAGTTTCGACGCCTCGGAGGAAGTAACCCAAGTGCATGGACAGTAAGACGTCGGCTTGCTGAATCTAACTTAAAACCCCTTAGACCTGCAAATGGCCCTAAACTGGAGCGTGGGCATCGTATTTCAAGACTAAGATATGCCCAGAGCCACGTAAATTGGAGTATTGAAGATTGGTCAAAAGTTATGTTCTCCGACGAATCAAAATTTATGCTCTACAAGCACGATGGAAGACACAGAGTGTATCGAAGACCAGGGGAAAGATTCAAGCAAGCATGCATCGAAGAAAAAGTAGCCTACGGTGGTGGGTCTGTACTTGTGTGGGCCGGAATTTCTTCTGAAAGTCGCACAGAGCTGGTGATCATAGAAAACGGCTCTTTAACTAGCGAAAGATATGTGGAAGAAATCCTCAATGATCACGTTGGTCCATTTATGGTCAATTTAGGTGAGGATGCTATATTTATGCATGACAATGCCCGACCTCATACAGGTAGGATTGTGAATGACTACCTTCAAGAGATGAACATTACTCGTATGGAGTGGCCAGCGCGCAGCCCGGATATCAACCCGATCGAGCATGCTTGGGACGAGCTAGGCAGATGCGTAAAACAACGAAACCCTCCCCCAATCACGCTTCGTGAGCTCAAAATTGCTCTCACAGAGGACTGGGAGAATATTCCCCAAAATCGTATAAGGAACTTGGTGTACAGCATGCCAAACCGCGTAAACGCAGTAATGGAAGCACGAGGAGGCAATACGAAGTATTAAAATTCAAGAAAATCGTAATAAAGTCCAAAAATTTCATGTTTCCTATTTTTGTTTTAAGGAGTGATCAGCAGTTTTTTTCTTTATGTAATTTTGTGTTAATAAAATGTATGGTGACTCATATTTTTTTTACTTACATTTAAGGAGTATTACATTGTCTATTAAATACAATTTATTGCATTAACCTATCATTTTTAGTTTCCGAGATTTTTAACATTCTTTAAGTGACCCGGATTCATTGCTCTCGAGTGTATATTATGTTACATATTAAAATAATGTTACAGAATCGGAAAAGACCGCAGCTACTATGAGGAACTTTTGCGAAAATTGAACGGGTATGTATGTACACGTTTACTTAAATAAGCCTTAAATAAGCCCATGGTCTGTATGTGAGCCTGACTAATGTCGATAGGCTCTCCTTATTAAATAAGACAATTAATCTACCAGTCAACCTTCTGTTGGTGGTCATATAAAAATTGTAACGCTACTTTTAATTATTTGATAAAACTTCACAAAGGTGATGGTTATTGATAATATTTTAGTATTTTACAACTAAGAAAAAACGGTCGGAATCCTGCGTAGTTTATATTAGTCTTCAAGTTTCAAGATCTATCTATCAGAAATAATTGTTTTGTTGTCAATTCCAGAGTACTGATTCCGGGCGGAGCTACCTACTTCAACCAGTCCAACGGTTACGCCGACGCCGGTCAGCACATATACGAGATAGCCCAAGAAATGAACGATGCAGGCGACTACTTCCCTATATTCGGCACCTGTCTTGGCTTCGAGCTGCTTATCATTTTGGCTTCAGGTCGAGGGTACCCAGAGAACAGGATCCGCTGCTATTCCTACTCTAATATTCCTCTGGATTTTACGGAAGGTAAAGTTAGCAATATTTTTGTTTTTTTTTTAATAGATTTTTAATTGTTTTAAAAGAGTTTTTTAATTGTTTTAAGAACGCGTTTACGGATTCTCGCAGTAATTTTTTTTTTTAGTTTTACTACTACAAATATTTTGTGTTCGTAGAGCTATGTTTTTCAACACGACACAGACAACACGACGACACGTTGTTTTTAAAAAACGACACAGGGTCCACCCACAACGGCGGCAGAGCGCAGATTAAGTTTTACATATCAATTTTTTGGGTCCATATTGGCTCACCTAAAGTTCTTTATCCGAAATTGTTCTTCCTAACGATTTGTAATCCGAATGATCACTCTTCCTAAAATTTTTCATCCTAAAGTTTTCATTCATACTATTTGTAGTGCTACCGACGATGTTCATAACACTCATGTTTCCGAAAATTGGAATTCATAATATCATTAGTGTAAATATATTTAAACTCCTACTGTTTTTTATCCTAACGCTTTTATTCCTAAACATAATTACCATAATATTTTCACTCATACAACTGTTTAGAATGATTAAAGGTCGTTTCACTGATTTTTGTCTTGAAATAAAATAAATGAATGAAATTCAGGTCAGAGTGTCGTCTTGGGGGCACTATGAAAAAAATACTTAGAAAAATTTCGCGACCAATTTCGAGGTAGCGCTCGCCGGCCGCTGCCGCGGCACCGCTCGCTTCGCTCGCTCGGCTCGCGCGTAGTTGCTCACAGTTCTAACCTAACCTAACCTATGGATATCTTTGCATTGCATAATATATAAGGTCCCATTAAAATAGGTGGACAAATTTTAACACAGCGTTTGGTAAGCCTAACTAAAGACATCTAAACAAAAAAAAAACACTATATAAAGTGATTTTATTTTGACTTAAAATAATAAATTGCCGGGCACTCTACAACAAACTCATCCTATAAAAGTAGCTATTTTATTGTCTTTTTCTTATATTTTTTTTTTGCTATTGTCCTTATTTTAGCGGTCTGAATGATTTCTAAAATTTTGTCCACCTATTTTAATGGGACCTTTTAAAATACTGATTATTATGAATAAAAAGTAATATAAACAAAAAAAAAAGATATGACTTTGATTATTAGTGTAAAAGATGGTTATGTTGAGAAAATATAGGAAAACAAATAATAGTGTAATAGATGTTTATTGCTACTGACATTATGAAGTTGAATGCTTCGGAATTAAAACATTAGAGACAGAGAAGTTAGGAATTGCGATTGTTAGGATGAAAAATGTTAGGAAGAACATTTTCGGATTTCCAATTATCGGAGTTGAAATTTTAGATGAACTTTGGCGCACCCCAATTTTTTGCGTAATTTATCATGACAGTGACCGCTAAAATGAACCTTAAGTCAAGCGCTTAAAGTTCACGCAATAACGATAAATTTGCCGAAAAATTAGCTTTGATTGTAATTTTCTTTCTGGCTCTGCTTGTAATATTTTGATACCATTTATAGAAATTATTGGAGTTAAACATGTCTACTTCCATAAAATATTTTTAAATAAATAAATTTATGCCATAAAAGAGAGAGTAATGTACCTAAAGTCAACACGATATCGCTAATTTTGTGCGGAGAGGCACAGACAATATTTTTTTACAATATTATAAACCAATATTTTCGAATAAAAAGAAGTAAAATAAATAATAATAATAATAAGCAGCAGCGATGTGGTGGGGAATAGTACTAGTCAGCCTTCAGTATCGCTGAACACCCTGGAGAGATGCCCGCAATGTAATCAGGCACGGTTTTTTAAAGGTAAGCGGGGTCTGAGTGTGCATATTGGGAAAGTACACAAACCCCAAAATGCTTCCACCTCAGACCCTGTCACAATACCAACACCTACAACACCGGCATCCTGTCTCGACCCATTTTGGAAAACCCTCTCAAATTTCAAAAATTCCGTACCAGTTCTAAAACGAATTCCCCGAGGCGCAAGACCGCTCGTAGCCCAAAATTTAGCAAGTTGCGTGCGCCTTGCCGTCTTGGAGAACTCACTAAGTGCTTGGGAACAACTGCTCACCTTTCCCTATCGAATCCTTCATGTACAAAAGAATTTGGCTACCAAGAAAACTTTAACAGCACAAATTAAAGAAAATTGTAACGTTTCGGCTCAAGATTTAGGTCCAAAATTTCCGTCACAGAGAATTACACCCTTAAGAGGTATTTCTCACCTAGTGGAAACTAAGTTAGGGGAAGGTGACATTAGCGGAGCAGCCAGGATTCTCTTCAGCAGCGATGTGGTGGCACCGTGTTCTCCAGAAACACTTGCGGCTCTGGAGACCAAGCACCCTGCCCCAGCTGATGGCCTTTCCTTTCCCGACCCACCTGATTCGGACTTTCATTCCCTCACCATTACAGGTCGAGAGGTGGTCACAGCCGTTTGCTCCTTCCGAAGTGGCTCCGCCGGCGGCCTCGACGGCCTAAGTCCTCAACATCTAAAAGACCTAATTTGTTCTGGCGCCGGGGAAGCTGGTGAGTTGCTTTTGAAGGAGCTTGCGGCTCTGATTAATCTCATGCTCTCCGGCAAAGTGAACGAGTCCGTCATCGACATTTTGTACGGGGCCAATTTATGTGCCTTACGCAAAAGGGATGGCGGCATTCGTCCCATTGCCGTGGGAACCACCTACCGTCGTATGGCAGCCAAGATTTGCTGTAAATTTTATGGTGAGGCTGTTTCGAAAAAATTCCAGCCCCTGCAGCTAGGTTATGGCTCTAAGGGGGGCTGCGAGGCTGCCGTACACGCTTTGTCGACCTACCTAAATTCTGGTAAAGGTGAGGTCATCCTGAAGGTTGATATAAAGAACGCCTTCAATTCAGTGAACAGGGACACCCTGTTGACAGAAGCTAGAAAAGAATTACCTCAAATTTATAGTTTTCTTTGGCAATGTTACAGACACCCATCTAAATTGCTATATCAGGACAAACTTTTGGAATCTGCTGTTGGCTGTCAACAAGGTGACCCCCTTGGGCCAGTGATTTTTAGTTTAGCTATACACCCAATTATTCGACAGCTAAATTCAAAATTTAACGTTTGGTATCTTGATGACGGAACCCTGGGGGGCGATGTAGATTCTGTTTAACAAGATTTAAATTTCTTAAAAAATGAACTACATAACATTGGCCTCGACCTTAATATTTCTAAATGCGAAATTTTTGTAACGGACAGTACCCACAGACAAAATACTTATTCAAAATTTAACGCAACAGCTCCTGGCATCAAATTCATAGAAAAAAACTCCCTTCGTCTCCTTGGGTCTCCAATCTTTGAAAATTCTTTTCCCGATTTTATCGAGGAAAAAATTCAAAATTTCAATGATGTTTCGGAAAGACTACTCCAAATTAATATGCATTCGGCCATCACAATAATTCGATACTGTTGTTTCGGGCCTAAATTAACATATTTCCTTCGTGCTTCCCCTTTATGGAGTCACACTCACCTTTTGGACAGAATGGACCAAATTATCAAACATACCTTAACATCAATTTTAAATGTGGCATTGGATGACCGAGCTTGGGCACAAGCTACTCTTCCCATACGCATGGGAGGACTCGGCGTCCGCAAAATTTCCAGTTTAAGTTTACCGGCTTTCATATCCTCGGTCCACGGCACTGAGAAGTTAATCAGGAATATCCTGGCTTCCACACTGATTAATTTTGATGTGCCGTGCTTCTCTGAGGCTATCGAGGCTTGGAAACTCGCTTGCCCAAATACTGAAGCACCCGACCATCCGTTTTCTCAGAGACGGTGGGATGAGCCGCTTTGCAGAGTAATTCAGAACAATTTAGTCAACACGTCTGCTACTACTGCTGAGCGTGCGCGCCTGCTGGCTGTGGGTGAATGGGAATCGGGTCTTTGGCTTCACACACTGCCGTCGTCGAGCATAGGCACTTTGTTCGACGACACGACCTTCCGCCTCGCTGCTTCTTTGCGCCTTGGTGTCGCCTGCTGTTCTCCTCATCGCTGTCATTGTGGTGAAGCTGTCAACAGCCTCGGTCACCACGGCCTGTCATGCGGCCGTAGTGCTGGCCGTTTCGCGCGGCACGCGAACTTAAACGACATCATCCGACGTGCTCTTGTCGCCATCGGCGTACCAGCTGTTTTAGAACCCCATGGCTTGGCACGCGACGATGGCAAGAGACCGGACGGCATGTCTTTGTTTCCTTGGAAGATGGGTAGGCCTTTAGTGTGGGACGCAACATGTGTCGATACTCTTGCGCCATCACATCTTCCAAGTTCATCGTGCTGCGCAGGTGGAGCCGCTGCGGCTGCAGAAAACCTCAAACGGCGTAAATATAGTAACCTTTGCGGAAACTATATTTTCGAGCCGTTTGGGGTTGAAACTCTGGGGCCGTGGGGTCCGAGTGCTCATAGCCTGTTTAAGGAAATCTCGAAACGCTTAGTTGACGCTTCTCGTGACCCAAGGGCTGGCTTTTATCTTGGCCAGAGGCTAAGTGTTGCCATACAACGAGGCAATGCCGCCAGTCTTTTGGGCACATTACCGGCTAACAGCGTTGAGGAGCAGTATTTCGATGCCTTTTTATAGTTTATTGTTAGTTTAGTTTATTTTATAGTTTTTAATTAATTTAATATGTATCTTAATAAGTATTAAATATATTTACGTTTTAAACAAAAAAAAAAAAAAAAATAGAATCATAATTTTGAAACTATTATTGAAGATGAAGTAATTATTGATGATGATCTGTATGTGTTAATTATTGGTTTCATTTGGTTTAGTTTCATTTGTCCACATACAGCACCGAAAAACTGCTTATTTTCGTCAGATTTGTAAATACGTCCGTTTATGAGTTTTGTAATTGTTTTAAAAGAGTTATTTAATTGCTTCCAGATTACAAATCCAGCAAGATGTTCAAGGAGGCACCGGAAGAAGTTATAGACGTGTTGGAAAATGAAAATGTCACAGTCAATGCTCACCAGTTCTGCATCGTGGATGAGGTATACGTTTTGTCCGTCTATAGTTAAGTGCCATTAATGGACAATAGATTTAGAACTGACTGTTTTGAGACAGAGTTAAAATCAAATATTTTATTTCATATAGGCCTACTTAGGTCCTTATAAAACATCGATAAAAGCTGCACGGTTCGGGTTGGTCGTTTACTATCGAGAAGAACAATACAATGATTTCCAGCATTATTTATTAGTAGGTACCTACTTAGGTATGGTAGGCCCGACAATAAGTTGTAGGGTACTACAAAATAAAAAAACAAAAAACTTTTTTACAAAAAATAAAACCGACTTCGACAAAAATAACTTACAGTGCTTACCCCTTCACAACGTACCGCGGCGTGGTGTTATGTAGACAGACAATATGAGATTTCAGCAATCCCAGTCCATTTGCTATCATTTATTGAGGAGTTCCGTTGCCTATCTCCGAAGTTCTTCATCAGATCTTCACAAAATAGTTTTTATAACCTTTGTAGTGAGTACAGGCGTGATACTATGTTGTGTGATGGCGTAAACAATGCTTAGATATGCTATAGCAATAATCGCGGTTAATCTGCTGTTATTTATTGAAGAGTTCCCCCGATTTCTACAAGATCCCATCATCAGATATTGAAATGGTGACAATGGGACCACACGGGAAGCACCAGCTTTCAAATGAAAAAAGAATCAAGAAAATCAGTTCACCCAGTCGCAAGTTATGAGCGAACAAAAAAAAAAAAAGTTTTAAGAGGCGGAGTCAAAAATTCGCTCTACCTACAAAGACGAAATTCCCTAAAAATCACTTGTGCCACAAATATTAACAGTTACTGCACGTTACGGCTCATTCACACTAATCCGTCAAAGACGATTCGTGTTTTTTGACGAATTGTCTTTTTTCACGAATCGTTATTTTGATTTGTATGGGCGGCTATAAATTTTAATTGCCCGTGTTAACACTATTACGGAATCGTGAAAAATGACGGATACGTCTTAAATGACGTTTCGTCTTTAGTTCTAGTTTTAAATCATGAATCGTTATGACGTTATCTAGTCAGTTTAGTCATAACGACGTTATGACTACTTATGACGTAGTTCGTCCAAGACTGAAGTCTGAATCACGAATTCAGTGTGAACATCTATTCGGATATTTTGATGAATCGTGAAGAAACTCGATTCCGTATGCAATGTGAACGTTCATTCGTCATTACGTATCGTCTTTTTTGACGAATCGTCGTTGACGGACCCAGTGTGAATGAGCCCTTACATGTTTCATCATCATCATTTCAGCCGAAAGACGTCCACTGCTGGACATAGGCCTCCCCTAAGTGTCGCCACATTGACCGGTCCCGTGCGTTTCGCATCCAGCGGATCCCCGCAACCTTCACCAGGTCAACGCAACGTCTTCCGGTTCGCGGTAGCCACTTCAGAACTTTCCGGCCCCATCGGGCATCCGTTCTGCGAGCAATGTGCCCTGCCCACTACCACTTAAGTTTGGCAATTCTTCGGGCTATGTCGGTAACCTTGGTTCTCATGCGGATGTCCTCATTTCTGATTACTTACATGTTTGTTTGGCAAAAATTGATTTGCTGGATTAAGTAAAGGCAGTATTTAATTCAAAGAAAAGTGATTGCCCTATGTTGTTTATACAGCATGTACACAGACAAATTGCGATAAGTACCCTCTCGTTATCATCTTTGAGCCAACTCTACACTTTCGTTTATCTATCTAAACGAAACTGCCTTCAATTAGTAAGTCAGTTTAAATATCTTTAAGTTTATCATCGTTAACAGTAATAAGGTAAAGCTTCTTAGATAAGTACCCGGTCGTATGTAAACATGGCCGATCAAGTTTTATAAAAAGTTGGATTATAGAGTGTCAAAGAAATTCGACTTCATAAAAAGACTGTAAGCACTCGTGTGAGAGGAGAGAGCCCTTATACTTATGATTCTTGTTCTTTTCAAGCTTGATGTCATATTTTTTTCTGGGCCTCCGTGTTGATAATGGCATAGCCCATTCTCTCTCGTAGTGGAGGTCTTGGCCTGTGTCTCAGCAGTGGGAATAGGCTATTTTTATATAGGCTAATTTTATTATGCTTATGTTTTGCTGTGATGTCATATTAATATAGGTACCTACTGTTTTCCCCTTTTATAGAACCTGCTATCTCACAATTTAACGCGAGACTGGCGAGTGACTTCTTATTCGAATGACGACAACGGAGTCAAGTTCATTGCTACTGTGGAGCATACCAGGTATAACCAACATAAATTACTTTTTAACGTCCCTCAGTCAGCGGGTTTAGTTTAACCCGCTGACTTATCATCTCCTTCTAAGCAAGAGGAGAACTTATTTGCTGGCTGGGTGCGGTCAACTTATGGCATAACGTTAAATGTTTTGAGTTTGTGACGGTTTTTGGATCTTTGACTAGCAATGGATGTCTCGTGGATGAAATTAAAATAAAATTATCTGCTGATACTTTATTAAGTAACAAAACACTATTGTATTCGCAGACGTTAAAAATGAGATTATTATATAATAAAAATAAATTGCATGAATGGTTGTGTAGTCACGGTTTTTATAGTGTCAAAGACTTCTTCGACAATAGGTACGTTTATTACTGTTTAGTAAAAACATGTGTGCTCTCGTTATTTTTTTATATATTACAATATTTTTTAAACCATATTTTTAGGCAAATAAATATTATTCTATTCTGTTCAGGTATCCGTTCTTCGGCGTCCAATTTCACCCTGAGAAGAGCTCCTTCGAATGGAAGCTCTCGAAGAACTACGTGCATTCGATAGACGCGGTCAAGTCAAACCGGTACTTCATGGATTTCTTCGTGAAGGAGTGCAGGAAAAGTCTACATTCTTTCGCAAATCAGGCGGAAGAAAACCAGTACGTGATATATAACTACGAACCTCACTTTACAGGCGTGTTGGGTAGCGCCTACCATCAATGTTATTTGTTTGAACCCAGAGGCAACGTGTAATGTACTTAAATCAATTTTAATTATTAATATGACAATGGCGATTCAAAACTTACCTGAAAATGTATTCAACTAGCATAATTTTGTAAACGTAAGCGATTAAATGTTTTTATTTCCTGATTTTGGGTTCTTTAGAAGACTTTTTCAATTAAGTTACTATGCATGTCAAACGACTATTCGTTTATTGCTGATGAAGACGTGCGCTAGCCCTCTACCTATACCTACTTTGTTGCAGCATTATATAGCTAATTGTAGAGCTTATTGATGTGAGATGAATAACCACACTTTGCAACGAAGGCTTATAGATGCGCTGATATTATTCGATCGTTCTAAGTTTCTATTGAAATTGGCTTTTACTCTGGAGTGGGACAGCTACAGTACAATAACGACAATCATTTTATACTAAATGTCTAGTTCTACACGTTTGGCTGCCTGGCAGTAGCTGGTGTTGTATGCATTAAGCTCTGGGGTTTTTTTTAATAGGACAAGCCCGCCACACTATTTCCAAACCGCTGTACTTAACTCCTGAGAGCCAGAATCAACAGTGCTCTGGTAGCTTTGGTTTGTGATACACACTGACCCATAGGATCATGAAGGCGCTGATAATGCGTTATCCGTCTCCTGTGTTCTGATATTACTATAACCCATTACCTGTGGTTTCACCAGCCCCTATTCTATCCCTTGGAATTAGACCTATGTAATGCTGCAAGGTGACAGGAACTGGTATAAAAAACATAAATAGTAGATTATTAACCAAGGGGATAAAGCAGTGTCTTCTGTCGCGGGTGACGATTTAAATCGCGAGCGTAACGAAGGACTCGAGGTTTACTCCCGAACGTAGCGAGGGTGTTTAAAACTTAAATCACGAGCGAAGCGAGGGATTTAAGACGAGTCCTGAGTGTAGCGAGGGATTTAAGTTCACCCAAGACTAAGACAGCTTTATCACCGAGGAAAATACTCTGCTTTTCGTACCATTTGCGTAAAAATTAACACAATAATAATATGAGATAAGCATTTATTAAAAATAATGACAATTAAAAGTAAAAGTTAACATTCGATACATTGGTCCAATATTGATAGAGTTACATTTTTGTTTGGTACATTTATTGTTGATGAGTTAATTTGAGTATTTCTCTGTTCTTGCATCTGAGGAACTTGCGTTTAAAAGCAAAGGCATCAAGCTCATGCGGCCTCGTCGGTTTTCGTAATTTTATCTAATAATCATAACTGCATAAATGCGTATTCTTTATTCAAAAAGATGTACTTATAATGCTTTATATACAAACTCACTGGTGTAAACACAGATATAATTCAGTATAAATTTCGGTAAGTACCTATTCCAAATTTAAAACACATTCTCTCCCTAGGGGATGAATGAAATTCAGTACAATTTTCTTTCCCTGTTTTTAACAGATTAAAAATGACCATTGTTATGTTCGCTTTTTGTGGCATAGAATGTCACTTTTTTGAGCAAGTGGTACGAAAACTAACATAAAACTCGAAATCTAAATAAATTGGGCTTGTGGAGACGGAGAGCTCTTTGGGTTGTTTGCAATTAATTTACGACAAGCGTATGTAAATGATACTCTTTACTTTACTTTTCAATCAATGCGTCTGTTTATTTGTGTGTATGTTCAGCGATATCTTCGCCAATACTATTGGGTAAGCAATACACATTGTTTACCCAATATTATAACAAAATATAACGCGTATATGCTCTCAGAGTGTACAGACAGTGTACCAACACTTTGACAGTTGGGTGCAAGTTATGTTAAATTCCATTTTATTATTGCGCATTTCAAGTTTCCTGGGGTGCATCTACCTAGGGTTTTGTCGTTGTTTTATACTATGTGCCTTAGTCACTCTTACTTACCGGCTGAACTGATGAAAACACTGGTGGTTCCCATAATTAAGAATAGGACGGGCGACATATCCGATAAGTCAAACTATCGACCTATATCTCTCGCAACCACAATGGCAAAATTGCTGGACGGTATGATTGATTCCAGCTTGAAAGAGTGTCTATCCGTGCATGACTCACAGTTCGGGTTTCAACCTGGACTGTCAACGGAAAGTGCCATAGTAAGCCTCAAACATACCGTCCAGTATTACACTGATCGTATACGCCTGTTTTCTGGATCTCTCCAGAGCTTTTGATGTGGTAAATTATGATATAGTCTGGAGGGAGCTTGAGGACAGGGGTGTATCGGCAGGGGTGCTCAGGTTTCTACAGTACTGGTATGGGAACCAACAGAATGTTGTTAGGTGGTCCAATGCACTTTCTGACACATACAGATTGGAGTGCGGTGTGAGGCAGGGTGGTCTGACATCTCCAAGGCTTTTTAGCGCATATATAGATGGCCTTATCGTGGACCTCAGTAGTATGCAGGTGGGTTGTAGCGTTCATGGTGTAAAAATAAATAGCATCAGCTACGCTGATGACATGGCGTTGCTGGCGCCGACGGCAGGTGCGATTAATAAAATGCTGCGGGTTTGTCAGACGTATGCTGCCTCGCACGGGCTTATCTATAATATTAAGAAGTGTGAATACATTGTCTTTAAGGCCGGCAGTGAATGCCCAGATACTGCACCTGATATTACCCTAATTGGCTTGAACGTCAAAAGAGTGACAACATTTAAATATCTAGGGCATATTCTCACTGACGACCTTAAGGACAATGTTGATATTGAAAGGGAGCGTAGGGCTCTGGCGGTCCGAGGTAACATGTTGGCCCGAAGATTCGCCCGGTGTAGCACGTTAGTGAAAATAACACTGTTTAAGGAATATTGCCAGTGCTTTTACACGGGGAATTTTTGGGTCAACTATACTAAAAGAACGCTGAATGACCTACGCGTACAATATAATAACATTTTTAGGATGCTGTTGGGACTACCGCGATGGTGCAGTGCTTCTTCTATGTTTGCGCAAAACCGAACTGACGGCTTCCACGCTGTCGTTCGCAAGATAACCGCGTCGTTGTTGTCAAGGTTGCGGGCGAGTGGCAACAGCATCCTAAAAACTGTGGCGGAGAGTGTCGACTCTCCGATTATTAAAAGTTTTGTGAGAAGGACAATCACTGAACATTAGTTTGGGGATGTCCTTTTCACAATACTATGTCTGTGTTCTCTTATATTTCAATTAATCTAGGCAACAAGTGCCTTTTTGATGAACCTTTGTCAGCAGTCTCCGAAAATTATGATTGAGGTGTCATTCGATTCGAAATGGCATCCAGGTGATTTTTGAAAAAATTGAAGTTCCGCTTGCAAAAACTGCAAAAGTTATAAACAATTAACTAAAAAATTTAAAATGGGATTAGTTTTTTGCAAATATCTCAAAACCTAATTAAAATTTTTCAAATTTGAAAAAATATTCAAAAAGAGGAGAAAATTTCCTAAAGAATGTTCTAAATTTCGAAATTAAAGGACCAATATTGATAACTTTTCCATCGGGTTAAAAATACGCCCGAAAACTGGTACTCCGTCTTGCGCAAGCTACGCTCCATTCGGACTTTTCATGAATAAATATTATTTAAACTTATTAAATATGAAAATTAAAAATTGAAAAAATTCAGGCGCCTGCAGAATGAATCAATAAACAATAATCCATGATTCAAAAGTTTTTATCGCGAATTTTCAATAAGTTATCCATTAGATAATTAACAGTTTTTTTGTAGCACGAACATTAACATAGCAAGTGTGATAATTATTAAACTATTAATCTGAGATTTTTTTCCTTAGGTGGACCTATTTTTCAAAGGTCTAAGAATAGGCTCTCGTTGGAAAAATTTAAAAAATGTTAATTTTGGTTTTTTTTATTAATAATTTACTGAGACGAAAAAATTCAAAGGTTCATTAGACATTCAAAAATTTTTTTTTTTTATTATATTATTATTGAACCGTTTTTGTATGATCAGAAGCTACTAAAACATATTTTTTATCTCTTATTGTTTAAACAATTTTTATAAACAAATGCGTTGTTTATGAGATAATTTAATTTTTTCTTTAATAACATAATCTTTGATGATCAAAATGATTCTTTTAAAAAAAAAATGTTTCTTAAAAAAATAAATGTATTGCATAAAAGCGCATTTGTTGATTAACAATTATTTTCTCCCACTTCTAATTAATATTAAGGTATCATTTTTTTAAAATCACCATTATGTGTTTTTTCTTTTCGACATATAAAAGAAAAATATCATCATCATCATCATTTCAGCCAAAAGACGTCCACTGCTGGACATAGGCCTCCCCATGGCATTTTTGGGGGGGTTTGCCATAATCGCCACGCTTGGCAGGCGGGTTGGCGATCGCAGTATGGTTGTTACAAAGACACAGAGAACGCTGCTGCCCATTCTCTGGTAAGTCCCTTAGTCGCCTCTTACGACACCCACGGGAAGATATGGGATGATGCTATTCTTTACGTCCGACACCACACGGAATAAAAATATTGTTTTATTAAAATTTTCAGTGTTTATGTAATAAACAATTTGTTAAAAACCAAAAAAAAAATACTTTATATTTTTTTTCTTATTTTACTTATTGTCACAGAAATAGTCATGATTCTTTTTTTTTTCATTTAATTTTTTTTACAACTTTTTTTTTTAATTTGAAAAAAAAACAAAATCATATCTGTTTTTGTGACAATAAGTAAAATAAGAAAAAAAATATAAAGTAAACATTTATTGGTTTTTAACAAATTGTTTATTACATAAACAAAGAAAATTTTAATAAAACAATTTTGTTTTTTTTAATCATCGAAAAGAAAAAAACAAATAATCGTGATTTTATACCTTAATATTAATTAGAAGTGGGAAAAATAATTGTTAATCAACAAATGCGTTTTTATGCAATACATTTTTTTTTTAAGAAACGATTTTTTAAAAAGAATCATAGTTATCATCAAAGATTATTTTATTAAAGAAAAAAATAAATTATCTCATAAACAACGCATTTGTTTATAAAAATTGTTTAAATATTAAAAATATTTTTTAGGTAGCTTCTGATCATACAAAAACGGTTCAACAATAATATAAAAAAAAAAGAATTATTGAATGTCTAATCAATGTGAATGTGAATGTGATGTGTGAATGTCTTTGAAATTTTTCATCTCAGTAAATTGTTAACAAAAAAAAGAAAATTAACATTTTTTTAATTTTTTCAACGAGAGCTTATTCTAAGACCTTTGAAACATAGCTCCACGAAAGCAAAAAAATCTCAGATTAATAGTTTAACAATTATTGCACTTGCTATGATAATGTTCGTGCTATAAAAAACTGTTAATTAACTAATAGATAACTTATTGAAAATTCGCGATAATAGTAGATTGTATCATAAGGGAGCAAAATAATATTTTTACGGCGAGGGCGCTTTTTTGAATCCAGAGCGAAGTGAGGGATTCTAGAGTAGAATCCCGAACGTAGTGAGGGATTCTTTAGTAGAATCCTGAACGTAGCGAGGGATTCAAAGTACGTCGCCCGAGCCCAAAATATATTTTGCACCCGAGTGATACACTCGACTTTTCATCACCCTCTATGAGAAAATAAAAGGCGCCTCATATTTTATTGTAATAATTATTATTATTTAATAAAAATAGAGTGACGACACGTTTAAATCCATCAGACATATTAATTACGAATATGTGTCCAGTTTTACGTCCTTATTAAGACAACACGTTACTAAACAACCTTCTACTCCATATTAAGAAATTGTCGTATGCCTTTAAATATTTCTCCCTGGATTTCGTAGGGATTAAGTTTTGTATGACGTTATTAGCTTCTATTTTTATTGTTTCAGGAGTTAATGCACTATCACTTTCAGAACTCGACGTAGAACTCATCTTTTTTGCACAAAATACAATAAAAATAAACCCGTACCGATTATTATAACAGGGAAGTAAATCACGCGCTTTTGTTTTTTTTTTAATTTAGTTACCGCGTCTCCTCGCACCGTACAGCCAGTAAAATACAATTTGCGTTCGATTTCAATGAACGATTCATGTTCTAAATTCAAATCTCATTACTGCCCGCTAAAAAGTCTAATGGAGAAAAGAGCTACTTTGCTCGCACTTAAAGAGGAACAAAACGACACTTTTCGAATTGAAGGGATGAAAAAACTTTTGAACCACGGATTCATCATCATCATTTCAGCCAAAAGACGTCCACTGCTGGACATAGGCCTCCCCCAGGCATTTTTGGGGGGGGGTTGCCATAATCGCCACGCTTGGCAGGCGGGTTGGCGATCGCAGTATGGTTGTTACAAAGACACAGAGACCGCTGCTGCCCATTCTCTGGTAAGTCCCTTAGTCGCCTCTTACGACACCCACGGGAAGATATGGGATGGTGCTATTCTTTACGTCCGACACCACACGGAACACGGAACCACGGATTATTGTTTATTGATTCATTTTGCAGGCGCCTGAATTTTTTCAACGTTTAATTTTTATATTTAATAAGTTTAAATAATATTTATTCATGAAAGGTCCAAATGGAGCGTAGCTAGCGCAAGACCGAGTACCAGTTTTCGGGTGTATTTTCAACCCGATGGGAAAGTTATAAATATTGGTCCTACAATTCCGAATGTTAGAACATTCCTTAGGAAATTTCTTCCTCTTTTTGAATCTTTTTTCAAAATTGAAAAATTTTAATTAGGTTTTGAGATATTTGCAAAACACTAAACCCATTGTCAATTTTTTAGTTAATTGTTAATAACTTTTGCAATTTTTGCAAGCGGAACTTAAATTTTTTCAAAAACCATCTGGATGCTATTCCGAATCGAATGACACCTCAATCATAATTTTCGGAGACTGCTGAAAAAAGTTGATCAAAAAAGCACTTGTTGACTAGACTAAATTACTAACACTAGATATAACTTATTTTATCTATCTATCATATCTATAAAAGCGAAAGGTCACTCATCACGAAATCTTGAAAACCGCTGGACGTGTAAAGATGATTTTTGGCAGAGAGGTAGTTTATAGTTAGTAGACGTCCGCTAAGAACGGATTTTGCGACAGGGCCGGATTAGGGTGGTCTAAGGGCCATCGCAAGTTTGTAATGAAACCCCTTCATTTTTTGTGCTACAATCTAGATTTTTGGCAGAGACGTAGTTTATAGTCAGTGGGCGTCTGCTATGAATAAATTTTGCGACAGGGCCGGATTAGGGTGGTCTAAGGTTCCTCACAAGTTTGTATGAAAGTCCTTAATTTTTCGTGCTACAATCTTGATGTTTGGCAGCGACGTAGTTTATAGTCAGTAGGCGTCTATTATGAATTAATTTTGCGACAGGGCCGGATTAGGGTGGTCTATGAGCCCTCGCAAGTTTGTATGAAAGTCCTTAATTTTTTGTGCTATAATCTAGATTTTTGGCACATACGTAGTTTATAGTCGGTGGGCGTCTGCTATGAATTAATTTTGCGACAGGGCCGGATTAGGGTGGTCTAAGGGCCCTAACAAGTTTGTATGAAAGTCCTTAATTTTTCGTGCTACAATCTTGATGTTTGGCAGCGACGTAGTTTATAGTCAGTAGGCGTCTGCTATGAATTAATTTTGCGACAGGGCCGGATTAGGGTGGTCTATGAGCCCTCGCAAGTTTGTATGAAAGTCCTTCATTTTTTGTGCTATAATCTTGATTTTTGGCAGAGACGTAGTTTATAGTCAGTAGACATCCGCTATAAATTAGTTTTGCGACAGGGCCGGATTAGGGTGGTCTATGAGCCCTCGCAAATTTGTATGAACGTCCTTCAGTTTTTGGGCTACAATCTTGATTTTTGGCAGGGACGTAGTTTGTAGTTAGTAGACGTCTGATATGAACGGATTTTGCTACAGGGCCGGATAAGGGAGGTCTAAAGGATCTCACAAGTTTGTCTGAAAGTCCTTCATTTTTTGCGCAACAGTCTTGAATTTTGGCGGGGACGTAGTTTATGGTGAGTAGAAGTTTGCTAAGATTTTGGTTCAGGGTCGGATTAGGGAGCTGTAAAAGCTCTCGCGAGTTTGCATGTAAGTTTGATTTTTGTACTACCGGCCTGAAATTTAGCAAGTCTATTATCTAACAATTTTTTTTGTGACCATCTGGACTGAGGGCTCCAAGTATATAAATGATTTCCTTGGCGTTTTGGAGCTGAAAATTGGTAGAGAGATAGAATATAGTTAAGACATAATTATGTATTTGTATGTGTGGGAACAGATTTTATGAGCGGGCCAGTTTAAGGGAATATAATCGCTTCGATTAGCATTTGTCATTCGATTTGGCATAGTACATCCAGAGGCAGTCCCTCACATACATACACGTCAAAATTTCCTCGCGAACGAAGTCGCAGGCAACGGCTAGTCTATATATATAAAAGGAGAACTGACTGACTGATATATCAACGTACAGCCGAAACTACTGGGGCTAGGAATGTGAAATTTTGCACACGGCTTCCTATTATAATGTAGGGGAGCACGAAGAAGGGGTTTTTGGAAATTCAACCCCTAAGGGAGTTAAATAGGGGATGAAAGTTTGCATGGAAAATCGTCATTTTTGTAATTAAACCGACATCCACGCGGGCGAAGCCGTGGGCAAAAGCTAGTTGTTTACTAACACTATGGATCACGTTGTCTGATAAATAAAGAATTATTATTATTAGGTAAAAGCCTATTACCCTGACATGACTGTTAACAATCTAACCGAAAATGGAAAAATAAACATTTTTTTTGTAAAAACACAAATAAGTGAAAAATAACTTTAGCTTCAGAAGTCGCTGGCTCAAAAAACAAAACAACCATATTTACCTTTTGATTTTGGTGTATGGAAATCATCAAATGACTCCACCCGCTCTGCTGGGCGCAGCGGAAGGGAGTGTCAGACTTCTACTTACTAAAAACCACCCATGTTCCTTCTTAGCCCTTCGTGTTTCAGGGCTGCGGTATTTCTTGAGAACAACTCGCAGCCTTTTTATTACCACCTTCCGTTTCCTTCCTTTCAATCTAAAAGCAGCAATGTTTCCTGAGATAAGATGACGATGATGGCAGCTCTTTGGCAGCAATTTTATTTATCTAAATCTTGAAATTAGACACTTTTCTTTATTATTATTTATTCGAGAACGTCTTTCATTACAGCCAATGTCGAATCGGACGTCCTATCGATTTGTAGTAATGTTCTGAGGGAGTTTATTTAGGTCTTATTTCTGTTTACTCATATGTACTGGAACTCCTGATTATTACCATACAAAACGTGTACTAGTATGAATTATAAGAATTGGTACCTACTTATCATTTTTACAGCGTGTTTGAATGTATGTGAATAAATACTTATACGAGGTGCTCCAAATAGGTACAGCTATAAGATGAAGTCTATGTTAATCGCCATTTACTAACCTTTATAATAACAAATAATTAACTGGGTACTAAGGTTTTCCACAGAGTTAAGTTTCCATGCAATTGCAAATTAAAACCCAGATTAAATAAATATGTAGGTACTTACCGTTTTTTCATACCATATTCATGCTGTATTACAAATTGGGACGATCTTTCTAGAACATTTCCATGACAACCAACGGTCCGAGTCTCCGCATTAGTATTGCGTACAGTCATTTGTTAAATTATAGGTCAGTACACCCTAAATAGGGCCACAAATAGCCAGCACGTCGCTTGTTTGTGAGGGCACATCGCAGGCTCGTTTGGAGCGACGCTACCAGCGGGGTGTCAATGTTATTGAGAGGACCAATCTGCTAAAATAAACCTAATAAACGAATCCGTACCGTTTGTAGAGATATTACATAATGAACCGTAATGAGGCAGCTTTATGTGACATAAAGAGGATAACTGACGATAATAATGTTGCTCGAGGTATTCTTAGAGCAATACATAAATGTACAAAGGAAGCGAAAACAAGTAAATATAATAATAACATCATCAATCCCGTATCGTTAGCTAATAACCATGTGTATTACGTACCAGAGTAATGAACAGGGGGATGTGAACTTGGCATTTTGTTCGTCTAGTTCAAGATCAGTGAACTCTTAAGGGTCGCTGTTCGAGTGCTAGGTTGGGAATATTTAACTTGTTGAGAACAGGAAATTAATGTCAACTTTTCATTAATTTGTTACATATAGTTTGAAACTACACCTACGTTATACGACAACGAAAACGAATAGGTACTTTTTGGCATGTTCTCTAACCAGAACTTCCCCGCGACTTCGTCCGCAAAAGACGAAGACAAAGACATTTATTCGTAGGACATGGTAGGCATAAAGTTGTTACAGAAGAATGGTATTGATCATGACATATCCGCCGCTGTACGCGGCATACGAATATTTACATTGGTAGCACTTGATACTAAATACTAATACTTGAATTTAGAATCTTAATTAATTAATATCTAAATTAATCTTGGTTTTTTTTTGTACACACATATAAATAACCCTAAATTACACTCAATAAACATAAACTCTAATGAAATTTAAATTCTAATAAAGCAGAACAAAAAAAAGACAAGACTAAAACATGCTAATTCTAAAATATACCTAATAATTAAAAATAATAATAATAAACACAACACAACATTAAGCATAATAAAATTATATAAAAGTGTATAATACTCGTAATAAATACTTTATTTCTCTTCCAGAAATTATTTTACTGAGTAAAATGTCTTTTGCAGTAGCTACGATTTTAACTTGTTTTTGAAAAAATGCAGCGGTGTCTCTTTTATTATTTTTGGAATGTGGTTATAAATTCTAATGGACATTAGGTAACTGTTTTTTCGTACCACTTGCTCAAAAAAGTGACATTCTATGCCACAAAAAGCGAACATAACAATAATAAAATAAATAAATAAAAAAATAAAAAAGCCTGTTTATTCCTTGCTTCTATTACAGTGATTAAACTTAATTTCTATTTGGAATGTGTTAGTGGGTTAGTTTCCTGTATTAAATGTAGTTGTTAGTTTTGTTAGTTGTCTTCTTTTGCAAGGACCCCAGATTGGGTAAAGGCCTCCTCCAAAGCTGTCCAAGTGTCTCTGTCCTTTGCTATTTGACTCCAATTTGAGCCAGCTGTTTTGGTAATCTCGTCCTCCCACCGTGTTACAGGTCTGCCTCTGCTTCTTTTTCCTTGCGGGCCCTTCCATAAGGTTGCTCTTAGAGTCCATCGTTGGTCTGAAAGCCTCGCAAGGTGTCCTGCCCATTTCCACTTTACTTTTGTGCATAGGTCAAGGCATTTTTAGATTTTGTAATCCCTCTTATTTTTGTGTGGCGTATTTTGTCTGTTTTCCTTACCTTGAGCATGCTTCGCTCCATTCCCCTTTGGCAGGTGGTGATTTTGTGCTTTGCTTTGGCAGTGAATTTCCACGTCTGGCATCCGTAAGTCAAACACGGTATGAGGCTCGAGTTCATAATCTTAGTTTTAAGACTTATAGGCAAGTTACTCTTAAAAATTTCCTTGAGACTCCAGTATTTTTTCCATGTCTGCTGCACTCTCCTGTCTATTTCTATTTCGTTGGTCTTCCTGTCAAAACTGATTGTTTTTCCTAAGTAAATGTAGTGTTCCGTGTATTCGAGTGGATTTCCGTTGACTCTTATTGGTATCTTTACACTATTAGTCATTGTCATGGTCTTGGTGAGATTAATTTCCAGACCAACATTTGTACTAGCTATCTGTAAGGACTCAATCATATTCTGCAGCTGCGAGCTTGTGTCTGATAGTATCACTATGTCATCTGCAAATCTTAGATGGCTTAAGAAGGCACCATCTATATATATTCCCATTTTGCTCCAGTTTAATTTGTTGATTATGACCTCCAGAATAGCTATAAATATTTTCGGGGACAATGGATCGCCTTGTCTTACGCCCCTTCTTATGGGGAAGGTTGGCCCTAGAGATTCTAGTTTTATTCTTCCCATATTATTCTTGTATATGCTCTTGATGACCTCAATATATACTTCATGGACTCCTTGTTCTTTCAGACTTTCCCAAATGCTTGCGTGTGTTACCGTGTCAAAAGCCTTTTGGTAGTCAATAAATGCTAGGTAAAGGGGTCTCTGTTGCTCTTGGTATTTTTCTATGACCAACTCAAGGGTGTGGATGTGGTCTAGTGTAGAGAACCCCTTCCTAAAACCTGCCTGTTCCACTGGTTGTCTGTCTTCGATTTCAGGACTGATTCTTGCATTTATGATTGCGGAAAACAGCTTGTATAGACTCGGTAGTAGGCTTATCGGTCTATAATTACCAACATTTTTTGGGTCTCCTTTCTTATAAATTAAAATAATATTGGATTCGGACCATTGCTTAGGTGTTTCTGATTTTTGCAGTATCAGATTAAATAGTTCTGCTAGCGGTGTGGCCAGAATTACTTGTGCTGTCTTCAATGCTTCGTTTGTGATATTATCTGATCCTGGGGATTTTTCTACCTTAAGCCTTTTTATTGCTTCTATGACTTCCGTTTCGTCTATTAGTTGAATGTTCTCTTCACTACTGTGCCTTGTGGTGTTGATTTGGGTTGTGGGTTCTTGAGTCTTGATACTGTATAATTCTCTATAAAAGTCCGTTGCGGTAGTGATAATATCTATACGCTTGTTCACGTCTTGATCTGCCTTTTTTAGTCCTTCTATCCATGTTGTATTTGTTCTAAGATCCTTGTGGGCCCTTTTTGTACTTCCTGTTAGATTTAGATATTTTTCTATGATATTTTGTCTGTACCTAGCGTAATCGTTTTTTATATATTTGTTGACTAATTTGTAGAGTGCGGCAAGTTCGTTTTTCATAGCTCTAGTTTTTTGTTTTGTTCTCTGCAGTTCTTTCCGTCTTTGTAATAGGGCTGCTGTTCTCGCAGATAGTATTTTATGGCGTTTTTGGGCGTCTTCTGACAATTTTGCTTTTTTTAAGCTGCAGGTGATAGCGTTAGTAATATTGTCGTAGTAGGCTTGTACTTTGGTATTCTCCTGGAGAGTAGATGAGGGTGATAACAGTATTGACAAGTTTGCCATGTAATTCAATGTCTCCTCTTCATTCTTTAGTTGGTTTGCTTGTGTATTTGCGAATTTCGCTCTGCTTTTCTTATAATCAGTTAGATTTAATTTTGCTCTGATTAGCCTATGATCTGACGGGTAGTTTAGATTCATAGTACCAATGTCTTGGAATAATCTCGGCTGATTAGACAATATAAAGTCTATTTCGTTTTTGTAAACGCCACTTGGAGATCTCCATGTCCATCTTCTGTTTTGCTTCTTTTTGAAACATGTGTTAATAATCATTAGTCTGTGTTTTAAAGCGAAATCGACAAGCCTCTGTCCTCTCTTGTTCCTTTTGCCATAGCTGAAACTCTTCATAATCAAGTGTTCTTCTTTCTGTGGTACTCCAATCTTCGCATTAAAGTCTCCCATCAAAATGACGGTCTCGTGTGTATCTTCTAATGCTCTATCGACTGTTTTGTAGAACTCGTCCATATCGCTCTCACTAGCGGCTTCTGTCGGTGCGTATACCTGTATTATGGTGATCATATAGCCTTGGATATTCATGTTTAGTACTGCCACGCGTTCTGATATGCCAGTGAAGCTCTCGATGTTGTCTTTATGCATATAATTTATTACAAATCCTACCCCATACTTTCCTGGGGTACTGCCTACGTAGCATAGTATGAAGTTCTCATGTTCTTCAATTCTGGTACCTAATCGCCTCATTTCCGAGATTCCAATCACGTCATATTTAATTTCTTTTATTGATTCATTCAGTTCTAATAAACGGTCGTAAGACGATAAGGTCCTGACATTATAGGTTGCGATGTATAAATGGTGATTTTTGTTGCCATCATGTTTGTTCTCTGTTGCTGTGATTTTTAGTTTCGGAGGGTTTTGGTCGTACTCTTCCACGGTGACCAGCCGGGTTGGAAGACGTTTTATGTTTATTGTTTTTATGTTTTCTTGATCTGTATTGGAGGAGGGGGGTAATTGTTATATTTGTTCATTTTGATTGCTGTCTGCGGTTGTTGGGGTTTTGTTGACTAAGAAGTTTAGTATTCCTGGTTTTACGACTCCCTCAGATAAGCTGTTTGATCTTTTAACCGCATTGTTTGATTGCCTGAATTTGTTCTTTTTGGTAACTTGAGTGGTGCTGTCATCCCTACGTGCAGTAACAGTTCCAGGTGAGATAGGTAGCTTTCTTTTGGTGGAATTTTTGGATACTATCAGTTTATCGTATTTTATTACAGCTTTGTTTCCTTTTTCTCTCTCTAAATTAAGCTGTTCGCGCAGTTCCTTCCTCTTATCCTGTACGTATTTCGGATAGTCCTCATCGACGTAGTAGAGTGTTCCTTTCAAAGCACTTTTTTGTTTCAAAATTTTGATTTTTGTGCCTAGAGTGGAGAAGGTTACTACAGTTGGGCGTGGTCTTTCTCCTTTTTTACCCACTCTTTTGATTTCCTGTATGTCGCTGTAACTCAGCTTGATCGATAAGTGTTGTTCCAGCCATTTGATAATATTTTTTTCGAGGCTATCATACGACGTTTCTTTTTCTTCTATACCGAAAAATACCAAATTTCTTACTCTTGCTTGTTTTTCCAAGTAGTAGATTCTTTTTCCTTGATTTTCTACAATTTGTTCCAGGTCCCCAAGTTTTCCTTCCCAAGCCAAAAATTTCTCTTCGAATAATCCGCTAATATTCAGTGTGACTTGTTCCGTAACATTTATTCCGGTTTCCCTGATTTCAACTCTTTGCTCGTCCAGCTCCTTCTTTATTGCTTTTAGTGCATTCATAATTTCTTCCATAGTTATGGTTCAACTTGTTGGTCTTGGTACACGTTACGCCCTCTATCTACACTTGTGTGTTAGTTAGCCTTTGAGGTGGGATAGTATGGATCGTCTCTAGATATCGATGTCACAACGATTGTGACGTGGTAGTGTGACCCTTTTCTAATAGATGGCGCTGTGTGTGCAATGGTGCGCTGCTTAGTGCCTATAATATGATGATTTGCAAATTAATAGGTTATGTTAATTTACACTTTTTGTATTCTGCACTTTATTTTGTTTTTTGCACTGTTACACACTCGGAAGTGTTCCAGTTTGAGATGCTGGCCTATGAAACCCCTAGAATACGGTTCACTGATCTTGAAGTTATAAAAGTTTTTAGATGTTCGACACTTTGTTTGGTCCAAGTTTTTACTAGTTTATGGGTTATTTTTCCACTCGTTTTTTATCTTCGCCACTTCACTAAGCACTATGTCTCTGCACACAATTATAAAGTATTGGTCGAAAGTCACTTTTTAGATTTTTATTTGAATAAGTATAACGGAGTTGATGTTTATCGTGCCACGGTGGCGCCCTCTCACTATAGTCATTTTTAATCTGTTAAAAACAGGGAAAGAAAATTGTACTGAATTTCATTCATCCCCTAGGGAGAGAATGTGATTTAAATTTGGAATAGGTACTTACCGAAAATACTGAAGTTCTACATCTGTGTTGCATTATAGGTACAGTGCGATCAAATTATCTTGGCAGCTGTGAACATAGGCTTTGCGAAATTTTACGCATGTAAACTTGGGAATAAAACTGTTATTGCCAGATAAACCAATACTTAAACGATCAGAAAATATCTAATTTAAACAGTGAGAAATACAAATAAAGTAAATATCATAACACTTTTATACATTCGTTGTAACAAAATGACCTGCACGAAGTTCGGAGCTGCCAAGATAATTTGATCGCACTGTACATCTTTTTGAAAAAAGAATACGCATTTATTATGCAGTTATGATTATTAAATAAAATTACGAAAACCGACGAGGCCGCATGAGCTTGATGCCTTTGCTTTTAAACGCAAGTTCCTCAGATGCAAGAACAGAGAAATACTCAAATCAACTCATCAACAATAAATGTACCAAACAAAAATGTAACTCTCTCTATCAATATTGGACCAATGTTTCGAATGTTAACTTTTACTTTTAATTGTCATTATTTTTAATAAATGCTTATCTCTTAATATTATTGTGTTAATTTTTTCGCAAATGGTACGAAAAGTAGAGTATTTTCCTCGGTGATAAAGCTGTCTTAGTCTTGGGTGAACTTAAATCCCTCGCTACACTCAGGACTCGTCTTAAATCCCTCGCTTCGCTCGTGATTTAAGTTTTAAACACCCTCGCTACGCTCGGGAGTAAACCTCGAGTCCTTCGTTACGCTCGCGATTTAAATCTTCACCCGCGACAGAAGACACTGCTTTATCCCCTTGGTTAATAATCTACTATTATAGTGTAGACTGCTATTGCAGAATTGGTTTTTTTTTTAGTGGGGTCCCTTTTTGTGAACCTATTATTTTCGGTCACTGTGGAGAAAAAGTGTGAATTTTTTTTAACGAATATGCCTATTTCTAGAATATAAATACAAGCTAAAGATAAAACCTTTAGCTTTTTAACAGGTTCACTGTCCAGTCTTCAGAGTGGGAATGGTCCATACGTCCCGTTATGTTTTTAATAAACGTCAATAATTTAAATAAAAAAACGAGTATTTCCCTGTGTCCTAGCACTTTTTATAATCCGTATGATGTGTCCTGCAAGAAACTTTCTTCTTACGTCCACAGTATCAGATGGCTTAGAAATTGTATGAACGAACATACCACATACGGTCTGCGGACTGGTATGGAGGTCTCTCTACAGACCGTGTGTGGTCTGTGGACAGTGAACCTGTTAAATACTGGTCTGCAGCTCTCATATGGAGGTATCCCTACGATTGCTCTCAAGCACTTTTTTTGAGCTATGAAAAATTTTCATAGAACGGCAAATATCCACGATATAAATATAATCTAAAGCCATTAGCACCAATAACGTTTCGTCTGTTAGTGAAGTAATTTTTAGATACATATAAACTGACGGAAAAATTAAAAGTTCCTGAAAAGCGGTGGCTCAAAAAAATAGTCTTGTTTTTATCGCAATATCTAATCGCAATCAAATCATCCGCGATATTGTCATGTGTATGATAAATATTGTATTTGTATAAGTTACGAGTTCTTTCTATTCATCATAAAGCAAAGAAGTAAGAACATAATAAATCTGCGATAGATAGGCATTAAAATTCGCTTACTTCTACATCCACGTTAATAAATAATACGGAATGGGATACGATTATGCAAAATATTTGGGGAAACGTTCGTTAGTAATAAATCAGGGCCGTTAATATTGAAGAAAACATGAAAGAAGGCAATATTTCAGGACGATATCTCGGGGCTCAGTGTCCACTATGCGCGGTCAATGACACGCAAATTCAGCTTCCTTCCTACATGTTCCTTGGACGAAGGTTCAATTTGTTCATGCGTGACAGTGTGTGTTTTCATTCTAGCAAAACAGTCAATAAACTCCGGGGGTTGAATACTATTTATAAAAGTTCATCCTGCATTTTTTTTTGCAAATGCCTAATTAAGGAGAGGCTCTACGGAAAAGCCTCAGATGATTTTTTCTACCGTTACGAATATTGTTATAAATGCTGTATATTTAGCAATATCTTTGCGTCTCCATCTTGACCGATAAGTCAACAGCCACAATACTTTCCGCTAGGCATATATTACCTTTAGCAAATATTTAATTTCCTCCTCATGATCCACAAAGATCACCGCGAGGCGACATGTCATCGGCCGACTAGCCTTGACTTTCACAGACATTTTATTAACGGTGACTAGCTTACTCGGTACTCCTACCCTTGACTGAACTGAACCCTGTGAGAATAAATAAACGCGACAATCGTGTTCCACGTGTCGATTTTATTGTATAGCCAAGAAAAAGGTTCTCTCTGCCTAATGTTGGACCAAACACGATTATTTACCAGACTGACTTCTAAAAAAGAGGAGGTGGTTGTTATAATCGCAAAGGGTCAGTGTGCAATTGTAAATTTTTTTTTGACTCTGCTGAATATTCATAACATAAGGAAGTTTTACAATGAGGTTACACTGTAGATACTGTAAAATTGCAGGTGTCTTAAAAGTTATACAGACTAGCTACGTCTTCTTGCCTCTGTTAATTAGTGTTTCTTTCACCTGCAATCACTTTACCAAGCGTAGTAATCCTTTTTGCAATGGGCTGTTCATTGCATCAGTCAATGAGTGGTTCAGTCTGTTCAAAGTCATGATGGTAGTCAAATGAAAACTGTCAGATGCCTTTAAGTAACTTTATCAGTGTTAAAGTTGTCTCCCAATTTAAAAATATGAGTTAATCCAGCAAGGAACTTAAGGCGAGGTTGCACTACTTTGTTTTTATGTACGCACGACCTCACTCCCCGCCCTGCCGCGCGAGCGATATAATGCCTAAATTTTGACTGTTTTTTCTCTCTTGGAGAAAAATGATAAAGAAATTATACATTATGTGACCCGAGATAATACACATTTTTTACGACCTTTATTATGATATAAGTTACATTTTTCAAAGCCTAATATAACTCAAGTAAAACGATTATTTAGCCATCATTTGGACATGTCTTTGCGATTTAATTGGATGCAGTGAAGTGTAAGTAATCGTGTATCGCATGCCCGACATATCATGATCGAAGAGTCAACTATGTAATACATTTTTTTCAAAATTTAAATCCGTTCCATGTACGAGTAAAACGCTATTGTTGACGACGTTTATCGGGGTAACCTCGCCTTAAGGAATAGTCGCACTTATAAGGTGCTTGCAGATACGATCATCAAACAATCTAGAAGAGCTACATATGATGGGCTAGGCTTTACCTAAATAAGAGGTGAATATTGCAGAGTACCTATATTGTATAGTTAAATTGAGTGTAGCCGACATTAATGACTTAAATGAGGTTCAGCAGTCGATTGTGATTGTACCTGTGCTTATTATGATGATGAACAAATCAGTTTGCAGACTGTGTTAACATGTGGAGTCGGTGCCATGTGCGGTCTATATTCTCAATTTCTCACTTTACGTTTAAAATATACGGAATTAGTTACCTTTGAACTGCTAAGTCTGTGAACTGTTCACGCATTTTTCAAATGCGAAATAAATAATCGACTAACACATGGAGGCACGTCTAAGTTTCATCAACCCCCTTGATTCGTGACTATCCCTACGGACTACAATATACAGGACCTATATTTGAAGCATCTATTTGGTAGTTTAAATAAAGTGCTTCAACTATCAGTTGTGACGTGCTGAAGGAATACATCTACATTTAATACGTTATGTGCGAATAACATTAGCAAAGTGTTCAGCGGCTAAAAGACATTACCTATACGAGTATTGTTTTGTTAATCAGACAAACTTTTGCTGATAATTTCTATGTAAGTATCAAATTTTAATGCCCTATCTATTTTGAGATAGAGAGTCGTAAAGTTGTAAAATAAACGGTCTCATCTATAGTTGACTGGCCTGGCCTGACTGGCCTGTTGGTCTAGTGGTTAGTGACCTTAACTGCTATGCCGGAGGTCGTGGGTTCGATTCCCACCCAGGACAAATGTTTGTGTGATGAGCACGATCATTTGTTCTGTGTCTGGGTGTAATTTATCTATAATATGTATGTATTTAGAAATATATAAGTATGTTTATCAGTTGTCTAGTACCCATAACACAAGCTCTGCTTAGCTTGGGACTAGATGGCGTTGTGTGATAGTTGTGGAATATTATTATTATTAGTTAAATATAGTTGGTACTTGGTACTTATAGGAGTGACCAATCGTCCCACCTTTTCATTGTAATTAATTAATCTATTAAAATGGGACTCTTGTAAATAAACTAAAAATAAAACGCAAAATATGCGACACGTTTATGTCGCATATTTTTTTATCTTTTGATCGCGTTGATTTGTAAGTTTGTTTTTTTTAGCAGCTCTCTGTCTTCTTCTTCAATACTTCTCTATTACTCGTTATGACAGTAGTCACCTCTTTTCTAGCTATATCATTCTTCACATAGTAAATTCATCCTTTGTGTGGTCGTCCCCTACTCTTAAATTCATACTCAACATTTTCCTCACTACATTTCCCTATTCTTTCGCGTCACATGTCCATACCACGATAACACCAAATTCCCCTTAGCATTCTCATCTCTGCCATTTGCGATTGCCTTTTATTCATCCCTCATATGACCCATACAAGACAACAGGTCTAACCATAGTTTTATAAATCTTCCACTTGAGTTTAAGGGGAATGCGGGAGTCGCATATTGTTCCCGTGACCTGCCGCTATTTTATCCATCCAGTGTTTTTAATTACGACTGTTGTAAAGAACCCTAAAAAGCAGCCATAAAGCAATATAACTGGATACTGGATAGGTCAAAGCTCTATATAGAGTGTATCTCATTGTCCTTTCCAAAAAGTTTGTGAACGCTCTATACACATACAGGACAGTCACGAATAATATTGTAACTAAATAAATAGTAAATACAAATTACAACTAAAGTCAATGACACCGTGAGCCTGTATTCATATAATATGTTACTGTAGCGAGGTGAAGGCAGTTTTGTAAGCAACTGTCACTCCGATAAACATGTTCAAAAGGATGATTGATGCGTTCTTGTGAACGAAGTTTGTGTGAATATGACATCAAAACGCTTTACTAACTTTTTGTATGTTGTAACGATGTAAAGTAAAAAGAAAACTTTAGTTTCGTATAATATATCGTTTTAGTTGTACATGACTTTATTGCGTTCGTAAACTATGTTCATAAATCAGATTAATTTGGCCTTTCGGTGACCACCTATAGGAGGAGCTTGTGGCTTAATAATAACTGCCATTCTGGTCGATTTTTAGGTTTTGTCGCGCTTACCTAGGTTGGTCTGTGGATGGGTGACCAGGACCACCCGGCACCCATTATATACAGAGTTTCCTCCATGCCTCGGAAATCACTTTAATCTGTTGGTCCCAGCTGCCATATATAATATCTTTGGCAGTCGTTACAGGTAGTCAGTGCCCTGAAAGTCTGACAATCAGTCTTACAAAGGGTATTACCTAGAATTAACTGGGTTGTGGAGGTCAGATAGGCAGTCGCTCCATATAAAATACTGATATTAAGCTGCATCCGATTAGACTGGAAGCCGACCCCAATGAATGGTGACCGCTAGGATAATAAACGGTTAATTTGAATTGGATATTGTTAACATTTTTTATTCAACAGTTTCTAAAATAAATAAACAATAATAATAATAATCAACGTCTCCACGTCGTCGTACACTTAGAAGGTCTATTTTTTATGTGGTCATTGTACTCATATGTCGACCTTTACCTTCAAATATCTCAATAACGTGTAACTTTGGGGTACCATGTTACATGACATTTCCTATTCGTCTAGGGGTCCTCTACCCTTATATAACAATTTCATCGTGGGCCGTGATTTCTATAAAAATACAAAAATACATGGGTCGATATGCCAGCTCCCATACAAACAAGTTCAAACCCCTTTCGTAATAAAAAGGTCTGACTTTCGGTAGCAGCAATATTTATAACTTTTTCAGAGGGTTGAAAGTACGGCCGAAAACGCCCCCAGAAAAAATCGGCTTCGGCCGTGTACGAAACCGTAGTTTCGTAACTGGTTTCGATGAAGGAATGATTTGTCCTTGTACGTAACTGGTTTCGATGGAGGACATATTTGTCTTTGTACGAAACCACGGTTACGTACAAGGATTTTTTGCAAAAATATGAAATTTTACTAGTTACGGACAAGGAATAATAATTCTTTTATCGAAACTAGCGATTTATGTGATAATAATTAGTCCAGGATCCAATAACCGCAAATATAAATCTGCAAATTTTCAAAAAAATATTATACATGGTGTAAACCAACCCTTTACGAACCCGGCAACCAAGCATTAGGACCATCAAACTAATACTTAGTTACCTACGCAAATTTTTTTTGGTCTAGTGGCAGTAGTTCGGTTGTAAGTCCGGTTGACCGAATTATAGTTCGGTTGAAATATAGCACGGAACTACTGCCACTCTTTAGTTGCAACAGTTCAGTTACATTTTTTTTTGTTTGAGAAAAGGATAGGTAGTCAAGTCCCACACATTACAAGGAGAGCAGAAGTAGGACGGAGGAGGTATTAAAAGGTATTGAAAACTGGAATGTTTTTTTTTAAATAGCTTATTTAGTAAACTCTCACAAACTACGAGGAGAACAGAAGTAGGAAGGAGGTATTGTATTACAAAAAAGATACCGCGGCCTCATCAGAGAAGCCAATCATCTCCCCAGACACACATAAAGTAAAAAAAAAACAACTGTTTTAGTTATTAAATACATATTATAACATAATTATGTAAGTATTAAAAAAAAATAAGAATTTGATTTTTTATTAATTTTAATACCGACTTACTTATTTTTGTTTAGTTTAATTTTCTCTTGTCGTTGTTAAAAATATAACAAATGTTTTGTTTTTTAAATCATGAATTTGATCGTTTATTTATTTTCTTCTTAGCATGGCGATGACAATTTAAATTGAGTCGGCCCAAAATTTGGCGACGAGTTTGGCACTTTCAGTAGCTTTCAGTAGTATTTATTTTAATACAGACGTACCTTGTTTCAATAATTACAAGATGAAGGTCAGTTCAGTAGACAGCAAACGCGTCCTACTGAACTATCTCAATTACCAAAATAATACCTCAAGTGAAACTACCTAGTTACGTACAAGGACAAATCATTCCTTGATCGAAACCTTAACAGTAAATTCTTCGTACGTAACCATGTTATATAACCGTGGTTTCGTATAAAGACAAATATGTCCTCCATCGAAACCAGTTACGTACAAGGACAAATCATTCCTTCATCGAAACCAGTTACGAAACTACGGTTTCGTAGACGGCCGAAGCCAAAAAATTCTACTATACCAGCTAGACACGCGCACAAGTTTCACCCATGTTCTTTCTGTTAATTAAACCGCATATTTTAACAACTCTGATATCTTGATTTGCCTATAAATATGTACTGTGATGGAAACTCAATAACCGTGCCCCCCCTGCATCCGCCGTTGAGTGCGTACCTATATACTTTTAAATGCATTTAATGAAAAGTTGTTATTTTAAAATTATAAACAGACACTTTTTTTTTGGGATTTGTGATATCATCAAATGACTCGTCCCGCTCTTGGGCAGAGTGAAAGGGAGTGTCAGACTCCTACTGACTAAAAACCAACCATGTTCCTCTTAGCCCTTTATGTCGAGGCCGCGGTATCTTGGGAACAACCGGCAGTCCCGACCTTATTTATTTGTATAGATAGTAGTTACCATTTTGTGATAGGTTAAGATACGCATTTAAGCTCCCTCCTTACCACCTTCTACATAGTGTATAGGTAAAGTATGTCGGTGAATACGGTATTCTTCATGATGACGATGATAAGACAGGATGGATATCTCAAAATAACAGTCAGTGGTTCATGATAAACGATGAATTCAACCACATGGAATGCAGTGAGGTTAGTAGGAAACACGACTACGACCAACTGCAGCGCCGTCCGCCCCGGAAGCCCCTGCTGGCTCGGGCTCCTCTAAATTGACGAGCGCCTCCGTCATAATTTTTTTTTTTTTTTTTTTTTTTTCGCCCATCGGGCAGGCTATAGTCTTTCAACCATACTGCCTAGTCTTTCGTTTATATTTTTTCTTACGTAATTGGTATAGAAATCATGTCTTTCGTTTTGTTATAAATCATGTTGTAGTCATTTCAAGTTTGTCTTTTCCATGTTTTTTCATTTATTGTATGTCAATGTCAGAGTAAGCGTCATGTCCTCTATAAGTCATCACCTGAAAAACCTTTTTTTTTTTTTTTAATATAAAAATTCGCTACAATTTTATATATACAAACTTTATAATAAAACAGTAATAACCATATTATAACTTTGTTATATATACATAGAAACAAAACCCAGAACCATTTAAATCTCATTTACAGTCTCTAATATGTATTTATACAAATATACATAAGTTGAAGCGTTCTTAAGCAACTCCTGTATGCACAGCGGGACTCTATCAGGTGTTTTATAAATTTTTAATAGCTCATCCGACAACACAAGGCGCTGAATGTTGAAAGATGAACACTCAAAGAAGATATGATGTAGCGATTGAACTTTGCCTGATTGACAGTAGTCACAATACGATGAGCTGACCATTTTGAGACGATGAAGATGATAATTTAATCTACAATGACCAAAGCGCATACGGCAAATAATGGAATAGAATTTTTTACTTATATATAAATTATTTTTACAAAACCAAGGCACAGAGTTAATTTCGACATCAAGACTTTCAAACCAAGAACCTTTATTTTCGATATGTGTGCAGTGGTAAGAATATTTCCCCCATGCCTCACACATGCGCCGTCTTAAAAGACTAACTACATCTGTGTATGGCATGGGTACACTCATATCAGTGCTAGGTATTAATTCTTCCAACTCAACAATTTTTTTGGCAAGAAAATCTGCTTTTTCATTTCCTCTAACACCAATATGTGATGGTACCCACACAAAACGAACTTCAATATTTGACTGGACTAATTCGACCCACAGTTGTTTAATCAAATGGATAATGTAATTAGTATTGGCATGTAGTTTATTATTTTTCAAGTTTTTGAGAACACTCATACTGTCACTTACTACAACCCATTTATTATGTCCAGAATTGCTATTTTTGATATGTTTCAACGCACTCAAAATTGCAACAGCTTCAGCTGTAAAGATACTGGCATTTTTGTCAATTTTCCTACCGATCCCTATGTTTGAGGATGGCTCATAAATGGCAAAGGACACAGCTCTATCACTCTTGGAACCATCAGTATAAACAAATTTATGATCTGACCACTCTGATAACATTACAGATACCTCCTCTTTTGAAGGCAAATCCTTTTTCTTGTATAAAATAACAGTAATAGCTGGGAATTTACTGCTAAAAGTTCCCTGATAGCAAGGCAAGATATGCTTAGATCGGTAAATGTTAATATTTTCAATAAAGATTTTGAATTTTTTAAGTTGCTGTAGTATATAAAAGGAATTTATACCAGTTTGAATAACTAAATGCAACATATTGCTTAAAAGACTATTACCCAAAACACTATAAAGCTTCAAAAAAAACCTTTCTAGCAAGTAATCAAAACGAATGGCTAACGGTGGAACATTACATTCGATCTGCATTGCATTTACAGGAGTGCTTCTGAACGCCCCAGTTATAACACGCAAACACTTGTTTTGCAAAATATTTAAACTATTTACATGTTTAGAGTCTGCAACAAAGCAATAGAAACCATATTCAAAGTGACTACGAACTAAAGATTTATACAGTAACAACAAAATTTTAGGATCTGCACCCCAATATGTACCACTCAAGGATCTCAAAATATTATAAGCTTTATTTGCTTTACTAACAATATGTTTCCTAAAATTATTCCAGGACAAATTATGTGAAAAAATAACTCCTAAAAATTTTACATCCAAAGAACTGGGTAATGCACAATTATTGTACATCACAGCAGGCATATTATGATTCTGTTTACCAAATAAAACAACTTTGGACTTCAATGGGTTGACACTAAGATCAAGATAAGAGAAATATTTGTATAAATGCGATAATGCAACATTAATTATTTCAACAACTTGTGATAAATTTTTTCCAGAAGCATAAACCACTAAATCATCTGCAAACTGTAAGTTTTTAACCTGAGACCCTAGAATTAAATTTAATCTACGTATATACAATATAAATATTAAAGGTGATAAAATACCCCCTTGACAAACTCCTTTAGACGATAGTCTGGGACCGTAAAGGTGTCTGTCAAATTTTACAAAAACTTCCCTATTGCTAAGAAATTTTTGTATCCAATTTATTATTTTTCCAGGGATTCCTATCTGTGATAACTCATTACATAGAACATCTATATTCACGCTATTAAATGCACCTGCAACGTCAAAAAACACTGCAACCAAATTTTCATTAGCCGATAAAGACTTATGAATATCGAGATGTAATTGACAAACACTCTCTCTAGCAGAACGATTCCTACGAAAACCAAATTGATTTGACGGTAAGATATTATTTTTTTCAATATAAAACTCCAAACGCTGTTTTAACAATTGTTCAAATAATTTACCAACACAAGAAGTAAGAGCTATAGGACGATAAGAATCAGGACTCATTTTAGGCTTGTCTGGTTTTAAAACAGGTACAAGGCAATCAACCTTCCAGTTATGTGGTATAATATTATTTTTAACCGACTTCGAAAAAAAGGAGGAGGTTATCAATTCGACTGTATTTTTTTTTTTTTATTTTTTTTTTTTTTTTTTTTATGTTTGTTCACTCATAACTTGCGACTGGGTGAACTGATTTTCATGATTCTTTTTTCATTTGAAAGCTGGTGCTTCCCGTGTGGTCCCATTGTCACCATTTCAATATCTGATGATGGGATCTTGTAGAAATCGGGGGAACTCTTCAATAAATAACAGCAGATTAACCGCGATTGTTGCTATAGCATATCTAAGCATTGTTTACGCCATCACACAACATAATATTACGCCTGTACTCACTAGAAAGGTTATAAAAACTATTTTGTGAAGATCTGATGAAGAACTTCGGAGATAGGCAACGGAACTCCTCAATAAATGATAGCTAATGGACTGGGATTGCTGAAATCTCATATTGTCTGTCTATTGTTTACACCAGTTCCTAACATAACATCACGCCGGTGCGTTGTGAAGGGGTAAGCACATGTGAAACACTAAAAAGTGAAAAATAAAAACTTTTTTACAAAAAATAAAACCGACTTCGACAAAAAAAACACTCAAAAGTGAAAAATAAACTTGAGAAGAAAAATCAGTTTCTGAAGTCGGTGACAAAAAAATGAAATCAAAGAAACAAAAGTCACCGACTTCAGTAACTGATTTTTCTTCTCAAGTTTATTTTTCACTTTTGAGTGTTTTTTTTGTCGAAGTCGGTTTTATTTTTTGTAAAAAAGTTTTTATCCCATAATAAGTTCAAAAGATGTAAAAATATCTTTAAACTAGTATTGCTAAGTTTTTTAAAAAGTATGTATGGCATTCCATCAAGACCATAAGTGGTATCTCTTCTGGAAGATATGGCCGATATTAATTCCGGCAATGAATAAGGACTAAGAAGAAAACTATTGCTGGAATTAGTACTGGTTGTGAATGAAGATTTTGAGTCTTGTGACGCGAAATCTGGTGTGTATTTTTTAAGAAAATCTAAAACCCATCCATCATCTTCAGGAGCATTAAAATTGAATGTTTTATTATACTTCCGCATGAATTTCCATATTACTGATAATGGCGTAGTCCTGTTGAATGTTTCACATAGAGTAAACCAACTTTTTTTCCTTTCAGATTTTAGAACAAGTTTTTTAACTGCTCGAAGCCTTTTGAATTGCAGATAACTTTCTTCTGATGGATTATTTTTAAAATGTATGTATGCGTTTTTGGAATTTAATACGGCTTCTGTGCATTTTTGATTCCACCAAGGAAGTGAAGGTCTTTTAATATTATTTACAAGACATGAGCGATTGACAAAATTTGTCCTAACATTCAAATGGTGATTATTTTCTATAGAACTTTCAGCTGCTGTATGTAAAATGTTACAAAATTGGAGATATGTATCAGAAAGACTTAAATTATCGACTTTAAAATCAAGCAACCAATCATCAACAAGACTGCTATACCTTTGCCAATCCACCAATTTATAATTTGGATAAATGGGCAAATGTTCAGCATTAGAACATTTGCTGTATAGACTACTATTGTTAGAATTACTAATCACTACTTTTATGATTATAGGAATGTGATAACTACTACCAAGAGGACAATCATGTACATTCCATTCACAATTGAGGGCTAAAGACGAAGAGACTAACGTCAAATCCAGCGCGTTAGGACGCCAAGTTAAAGAGCCAACCGTTGTTGCATGACCATTATTGAGGAGAACCAAATCATTATCATCTATTACGTCCAAAATGTTCCGACCTCGTATGGAGTCCGAGCCACAGCCCCAAGACGTATGATGAGCGTTAAAGTCACCAGCAAATATAAATGGGCCAGGAATAGATTTTATTAATAAATCAAGATTTTCTTTTTTGAATGCTGGATTACAATTCAAAGGACTATAAAAACTGACTATGCTTATCTCTTTATTATTTACTTTTATTTTAATACAAATGTTCTGCAATGAGTCATCATAGAAGGTGTCAATTTTAGAGTAGGTAATAGTATTGTGAATAATTATTGCAACTCCGTTATGTTTGTTACCAGTATCATTTCTCTCAATATTATAATATTTTATTTGGAAATTTTGATGAGGTTTGAGCCATGTTTCGCTGATAATTGCTATATGTATATTGTGACCATAAAGAAAATCGATAAATAAATGTTTATTACTATTTAAACTTTGAGCATTCCACTGTACAATATTTAATTCTGAAAAATCCATCAAGAGGTTGAAGAGAACTTATTTCTGAATGTTGTTTTCAGGGCTTCTTTAATAGACAGCGAGTTAATAGGTTCATCTTTATTGCTTATTATTTTAGTGAGTGTTTCGACTAAAGTATTTATAAATTTATCTGATTTCATGAGATTACTGATCTGAGTGTCTAGATTGCGTGATGTTAGAGCTGGGAAAGAATTTGCATTAAAAAGATCTGAGTATGTAGCATTTTTAGTTTTAATTTTATTTTCTTCCACCTTTTGCTTTTTTATTGGACATGCTGAAGAGATTGCGATATGATTACCATTACAATTTGCACACTTAGCATCCTTCGGGGCAATGACACACATTTTAAAATTGTGATGTTCAGTACATATTGAACAAACTTCAGTATTGCGACAATATTTAGCTATATGCCCATAACGCATGCATTTAAGGCATTGTTTCACTGGAGGAATGTATTTGTTCACCTCATGACGCCATGAGTCCAAATAAACATAAGTTGGCAAAATAGTGGACGCAAATATCACAGCCACAGTCTGGGTAGGGACAAAAGATATTCTACCTTCCTCACCTCTGACCCTGCGCATGAAACGCCTCACCTGTATAACGTTCTTCGAACTGCCGATTAAAGAAAATATATCTTTATTGGACATATCTACTGGAACTGAAGTAAGGACACCGGTGGCCTCTGTGTCACCAGCAGGGATTGATGCTTTTAAAGAAAGCTGTTCAAATAATTTTTTGTTTTTTAAAAACATATTCGCGTTGTTTGGTAAATCGAATGTGACACCGACCTTATATCTGTTGATAGTGCGCAAATGCATCACACCAGACACTCCATGTTCTCGTATACCCTTGGAGAGGGCCATACGATCTTTGTCGTTGAATACCTTATTCTCGTCCATATGAGTAAGAAAAACGATTAACTCTGCCTGCTTCGTGTCTTCACTGTACTTACGCATATACCCCTTTACCTTATATATGGCATATTTACTGACCTTATCAGAAGCATCTTTAGATTTAATACTATTGTATGCCGACACCGTGGACTCCGCCGTGTCAGAATCCGAAGATTCCTGCAATTCCTGAAAATGTTGCTTCAGATCCGGAGGCACTTCCAGTTCATCCTTCCTCCGCCTCTTTTTGCCCATTTTAAATGTTTTAGGTAAAAGTACACTTATATATACACTAAATTAGACCTAATAGAACAAATATTTACAGAATTATATTACAATAAACCCAAAAAGTTGAATTTCAAAATAATTAATCGAAAAAACGCGCCTTTTCACTTTAACCGTTTCCCGCCTTTTTTTCGCCTCCGTCATCATTCATCTGACAGTTGTCGTTATAAATCGTGCCAGAACTAAACACACCCAAGCAACTACTAAAGAGGTTGAACTACACGACAATAGCTGCTCGACATTCCAGTAGTTCTGATTTTATCCACGTTCAGAGACTGCAATCTCCGACAAGTATATAAAGATAGGTCCGTATGATAATTATAATTATTTTGATACTCGTAATCATCGAAACGAATCAAAGACGACTATTTCATCGTCCTTATAATTTTTTATTTTTATTTTATTTTATTTATTTAAGGAAAAACAAACAGTAGCACAATAAAAATTAAACATAATATCTTAAAACTAACATTCTTAAACAACTATGCTACCCACTACGTTTTCCACGGATTACAAAAGAATTTTAAACTAGCTAGTAACAGATGTGGCTCTGGTTGGCTGGACAAAACTTCAAAACGGCTCGCATTTACAATAGGGCAATAGGGCACTTTATGTGACGGCTAAACACCCTTATTTCAGAATAGGTGACGCTACAGAATCTTAGATAATCGATCGAAAGCGTGTCCAGCCAGCTTGAAAAACCACTTTTCGCTGGTCTCTCAATCTCGGTAACGGAAGTGATTTTGACGACTTTTTGCATATCAACGGGCGTCACATAAATATGTGACAGGCATCAAGCTAAAAGTTTTGTGATACGTACAGTGGTTTAGTAGAAAAATGCAAAAAACTGTGTCCAGCCATCTTGAATTTACGTAAAAAACTTTTGGCTGGCACTTCCGAATTCCACATAACGGGAGCGTTTTCGAATATGGTTCCTTTACTAATACTTGGTGACGCAATGTGTGACAGTAATAACGTTTGATTTATGGCGTCACATGTAAGGGTTTACGAGATATCAATGAAAACTTAATGTATACTTGTGTCCAGCCATCTTGAACTCAGGCTGGCTGGACACATGTATCTCCGCTGCCTGATGATCTACGACCTTCAAAATGTTATCAAAATGTTGTGACGGGGACGATAATGATAACCTGAATTAGTGACGGAGAAACTTTGGGTAGTTTCAAAGATATTGATCATTTAAATTTTCCCATACAAACATCCATTAATATTGTGAGGTGACCATATTTTTTACATAATTATAGGATTTCTTTTTAATCGACTAATCGGCCGGTAGCAGCCAAGCCACGCCAGCTTTGTATTTGATTTCTCCGTGGGAATAAAAGGTTTTCCTGCAGAAAAAGGGGAAGTATGTGTTTCTAAATAATAATTAAAAATACTAACAAAAAAAACAAAGTGCATTGCACTCAGTGATGCCAATTTAGCATAAGTAAGCTTTATTATTGTAATTTGTGTTTATATTTGTTATTTTGTGTGTGCAATAAAGAATAAGAATAATAAGAATAGCATTTTTTCATGTTGTTTAGCAAACTTATTAGTTGTTTAGCATATAGCATATTTTTTAGCATATAAAATTATTTTAAAATAAAATACATTAATGCGTAAGCAATTATTTCCATTTAGAAAAAAAAATCCCTTTACTAAGTATATTGTTGGCGCTCCTGATGCTAATGCTGATGATAATGGAAAGAGTATTTGAGATCATAGTCGATTAAAACAGTATGTAAGTATATTTTGTTAAATAATAAAAAAAAGTTAAAACTATTGTTACGTTTCATTTGACACTGAAAAATGTTAGCAGATTTTTTTTGCATTTCTATAAAGCAATTGGCATAATTTTAGCAGATTCTATATCGGTCTTGTTGGCAACACTAATGCACTGATACTGAGTTTGTTTTGTACACAGAGGCTGTGAGTGCTGTGACAGCGTAAACCGTTTTCGTTTAATCGTTTAGAGTAAAGTATACGTCATAATGGTATTTAGAGCCTTCCGTCGATTTGTAAGGAATACGTGCAATATTTGCTAAGTGCGTTTTCATTTAACGAGGTCCTTGGTAAGTAACGTGAATTACATTATTTTTTCATTTAAATACCTTAGAGCATTAGTCTGTTATCCTGACACAATATCTACATACGTACTTATCATAAAAAACACCAATACTTATCTAAAAAGAGTAGATAGGTATCTGCACGTAAATAATCAATAACATTAAACCCTACACTTTTGTCTTCTATTGATTTAAATATCTACAGTTGTTCGTATTAGTATCACCAATACGCGGATTTTCGTCCATTAAAGAAAACACCTTAAAATATACTTTGTCCTACATAAAACCTACAATATTGGTAACCCTACTACAGTGTTTGTATGGGAAAATTTAAATGATCAATATCTTTGAAACTACCCAAAGTTTCTCCGTCACTAATTCAGGTTATCATTATCGTCCCCGTCACAACATTTTGATAACATTTTGAAGGTCGTAGATCATCAGGCAGCGGAGATACACGTGTCCAGCCAGCCTGAGTTCAAGATGGCTGGACACAAGTATACATTAAGTTTTCATTGATATCTCGTAAACCCTTACATGTGACGCCATAAATCAAACGTTATTACTGTCACACATTGCGTCACCAAGTATTAGTAAAGGAACCATATTCGAAAACGCTCCCGTTATGTGGAATTCGGAAGTGCCAGCCAAAAGTTTTTACGTAAATTCAAGATGGCTGGACACAGTTTTTTGCATTTTTCTACTAAACCACTGTACGTATCACAAAACTTTTAGCTTGATGCCTGTCACATATTTATGTGACGCCCGTTGATATGCAAAAAGTCGTCAAAATCACTTCCGTTACCGAGATTGAGAGACCAGCGAAAAGTGGTTTTTCAAGCTGGCTGGACACGCTTTCGATCGATTATCTAAGATTCTGTAGCCTCACCTATTCTGAAATAAGGGTGTTTAGCCGTCACATAAAGTGCCCTATTGCCCTATTGTAAATGCGAGCAGTTTTGAAGTAATGTCCAGCCAACCAGAGCCACATAGTAACAGAAGGTACAAAGTACAAATACAAAACCTGTAACAATATACTATATTTTTTAATATATATATATATTATATTATTATTATCTTATCCTAAATCATCGGACATTAACCTGTAACTAATATCCGGATCTAACAGTAAGAGAAAAAGTGAGCTTGTGTGCGTATTAAACATTACTTTAGTATAATTATAATATCTATGGTATTTTAGGTAATTTGCTGGTCCTTTAGAGTTGCGAGGATTTGCCTCTTAAATGCATTTTTACTTAAAAACAGAATGTCAATTAAATGAAACTCATTGTTGTATGTTTCAACCATAATGTGCTTACAAACAAAGTTTTACCGGATATGGAAAGAAATTCTGCGAACAAACTACGCACGATTAGACCGACAAACTCTATATCATGGTTGACGATTTGTTGTGGGTTCTTATGTACTTAGGTGTATTTCAGTGGGAATGTCAATGACCCGCGATCTCCAGGGACTAAAAGGATTTACGGATAAAATCGTGCCGGTGACAAGACAAATCGTTTTTGATGATCTGAAAATAATTAGGTAGGTGTTAAAGAAAGCCTTTGTTTTTCATACTTCATAGAATACTGGTTTGGATTTGATAAATGATTTATGTGAACAAAGGTTGAGTTTTTAGTTTAAATATCATCATCATCAGCCTATAATGTTCCCACTGCAGGGACTCAGGCCTCCTCTCTACTTAGGAGAGGGATGGGCTATAATCCACCACGCGTGCCCAGTGCGGATTGGCAGATGTCACATATCTTCGAATTTTTTGGTTCTAAGACATGCCGGTTTCCTCACGATGTTTTCCTTCACCGTTTTGAGAGCAGCGGTGATGAAATAAATTACACAAAGTAATGAGCCAGCCTGGGTTCGAACCCACGACCTACTGTTCGTAAGTCGGGGCCGACACCACTGGGCCACCGCTGCTCCTCTCTATTGCTCTATTTGCGTTTCACAATGTAGGTAAAAGATAGGAACTGGATCAGATAGGTTTCATAATACAATATTGTTAAGAGTAGGATCACAGCAATGGTTCACACGGTGCCACATCAAGCAAAACATTTTTTATATAACATGGCCCCCCCCGCTTTGTATGGAGTTCCCGAACAATGTGAGATCCACTTATACAGGTTCTGTATTGCTTGATTGGTCGCCGTGTGTCCACAAAACTCGAAAACTCGAATCCACAAAATCAAAAGCGTTTGCCACTATAAATTGCAATTTCCAAACAAGAATTGGAAATGCTTCTTTTAGTTTTAGACACATTGTTGCTAATATATTCCTTGTTACCTATCAACAGTGGGATTATAACTCTAAAAACTAAACATAACATAACATCACGCTAGTAATCCCCGAAGGGATGGGTAGTCGTGTACCTAGTGAGTAGTGGTGCACCCATATATCGTCAGTAATGTCTAAGTCCCTTGTGTAAAAGGGGGCGATCCTATTGCTATCAACCGGGCATAAAAACTAACTTCTTAGAAAATTAGTTGTTTCCGTGTGGGTTGTGGGCCAAACCCAATCCTTGGCTGACAACCCACACAGGTTATTAAAGTAAATAATTATTTAATAGAATTTATATTTAGATCGAATAATTTACACTTAATTGAAAGTTTGACAACCGCTCTACTTAAACCGCACAATATTTCAGGCTGTTGTATTTTTTACTCAAGTTATCGCTTCGAGCTTAAAAGCTTCCATTCAAATCTGGTTTTAATTTCAGGAAGCTGTTTAAAAACATTTTACTACGTACAATGAGGGTTTTACTACCGTTCAGTGAACTGTTAAAAGGTTATCTATTATGTAATAAATAAAATAAAATCATCATCATGATGCGTGTATTCCTAAAAGGTTATGCATAAGTTGTGCTCTTCTCATTATTATCATCCACAGCCTGCATTTACCCACCGCTGAGTATAGTCCTCTCTTTTGTTGTGCCAATCTCCACGTTCCTGTGCCAATCTCCACGTTCCTGTGCCAGCCTCATCCAGGCTTTTCCCCCGATAGTAACACTATGTCGTCTGCCCATCTCGCCGCCGGGCGGTACCTACACATTTGGCGACAGCCTTAGTCCAACTGTCATCACTGCGCCTTGCTAGGAGTCCTGCCGCTAAACCATTTGACTTCTGTCTGTGTAATTTCCAATATCACAATATAACATTGGTACGTCTTCTGATCTCAACGTTAGATCTCTTTTACTTTTAGTTAGTTAGCGCTCTTTTACCGCACACAGATTCCTTTGATTATTTTATTTTTCTCTAAAATGTTATTATAATGTTAAAGCATGTGTACCAGTACCTACTAATGTAGATAAAGCCAAATGACTACCTATCGATATAAAAATTATGTCGTGGGAATTCAATCTATACAACTCACCCAGCTTGTACCCGAGTGAACTTTGCAATAAAAATAAATCATATTCCTTTCAAAATCAAATTAAAAAAGTAGATCAACAAAATGTGCCCGAAAAAAACAAATTGCGATACTTGATCCACCGATTGTTCTCCACAGATTTATAAAAAAAAAGAGGAATAGGTAATTGTATGAAATTATATCGGTTGCCAACGATTGGCTGTTTTTCTTGGAACCTCTGACGTTATTGATGCCCTATCGTACGGAACCTGGGCCGGTGCCCGTGGGTATCAAAACTTCACTGGCCTATTTATCCGTAGCATAGGTAATTGACTTTCACCTGCTTTCACCGGTCAATGACTTTACGGAACTGAAAAAAAGTACTTGCCTGTTGTTATTTAATTAAAGAAGATGACCCGGTATTTATGCTGTGACTGTGACTGTACTGACTATTCTTTGTGCTTTGTGACTTCAAAGTTTTTAAGCAAGACCCTTTTAAGTTTTTCAGGCCGCCAAAATTTCCGCATTGACTTATTTAGGTTACCTGTTTCAATTGTGTTTATTGTATTGTATAAATGTTTATTTCTCTAGTTATTTAAAATTATTAACAATCGTCGTAATTTACCGTTATTCAACAATAGGTTCAGGGCCCTACTATGACGTCTTAAAACAGTCCTAACTTATTCTTAATCCAGTGTGAAAACGTGATAGAACTATAATAGGGTGTCTAGCGCCATCTCTTTTCCACACTGGATTAAGAATAAGTTAGGACTGTTTAGTAGGGCACCAGGTACAATAATACAATTTGAATCGTTATGAACTTATTTTTGCGGTCACAAAATGTCATCCGAACTGGCCAATCCAGATCTAAAGAATGTGTGAGAGCCAATCAAATGGCCTCGCTTTTATATATTTATCAAATTCGACCAGATTTTTATTTTAATTCGAAAACATTGTTTAAATTTTATTTTCAGTGTTGTAAGTATAATAAGCCCAGGATTTTAAGGAAAAAGATGTGGACGCGTGTCTTTTATAACCTCTATGTGACAATTAATCATTACTTAAAAGTCCGAACTCCCAACCCTCCGCCGCTGAATGGCTTAGATTTGATGGAACAAAACTGATAAGCTATCTTGTCATTGTGATACTGGGTAGCAAGCGTTTCATGGTACTCACTAGTGATGCAACGAATATCCGTATTCGCATTCGCACTCGCGAATATTCGCATATTTTTGCATATTTCTTCACTATGTTATTTAGCAAAACAATCCTTATGATGAAACCTTTCGATCGGTTTGATAAAGCTACAGGGGATTTTTTTTCTCGTGTAGCGGGTTCGATTCCCGGTTCAACCATGTAATTATTTCACAAACTATGAATGCAGTTTAAATTGTTTTTTAAATTAAAATAATGTCTTCTTTCAGTAAAATGTTCCATCTACAATATTCAAGGTACTTTCCCTCCATGTGGCATAGCCGTGGGACGCCCTGTATATATTATGCTACTATGAATTTTTTAACACGCCCAAACACAACCCGTATAGGTGGTTTAGGTCGTACTGTATGGATCGGAATGTTGGGCTGTGAAGAAGATGGATAAAAAAGGTTGCATGCTGCGGAGATGAGAATGTTGAGGTGGATGTGTGGTGTGACCAGAATGGATAAAGTAAGGAACGAGTTTAACAGAGGAAGTTTAAAAGTTGCCCCAGTTACAGTTATAAGGGAATCGACTGTCGTGGTATGGGCATGTGATCAGGAGTGCGATTCACTAAGGCACTCCAGGAGGAATATAAATGTGGATGGATGGAGAGGGAGAGGAAGACCAAAGAAAAGATGGATGGAGTGTGTGAGGAGTGATATGAATGACAACATGACGACTAACAGGGCAGAATGGAAGGAAAAACGTGTTGCGCCCCAAATGACATGGTATAAGGGCAGGAAGATGATGATGCCCAAACACAGCCCGTATAGGTGGTTTAGGTTGCAATAGTTGAGTCCAATTAAAATTTAATCTAAAAACTATTTGAGCCAACTCACAATATTTTTTAAAGACAACTACATCCCACACAATGGACTATCATCCTCACTTTAATGTGTACTGGAGATACATACATAAATTATTCAAAATTTTACTTTAGCACTTTGTCGGCCAAACCAAACTCGTTTGTATATTCGTGCCAAATTAAAGCTTTCTAACACTCAGAGTTTTTGAGATATAGTGAGGACGGATGCAATATTGACTACGGATCCCTAAAAATTGAGTTATACAACTAACTTTGAGTTTCGGCTCGTACTAAGCACGGCACAATTGCGCAACTACTTAGCTCTACAACTTGCATTTGTGCAGGTATTTTAATAAGGTCGACTTGTTGCACTTCAACAACAACTAACCACAACCCAAATAACTTCTACCACTTATATCGAGTTTAACCACAAAGTGCACTTTAAAACAGAACATTGAGTCTGTATCTGCACGTTATTTGATTTCTCAACCATTTTTTAATACCTTTAAGGGAAGATTTGGCGTATCAGAAACCGGTAACATCAACTGACGCGTGTTGAACTAAACATATCTGAACAATGATAATGGCTGTGAGCACGTGTTTCAGTTCGCTTACAGGTTCATTGTCAGGTGCTGTGACGCACAAGGTTGCATTCTTTTCACGTTCCTTGTCATCTAGTGTCTTCCAGATGTCGCGACGCCGCCGCCGACGCGCGACGGCTTGATGGAGGTTTATTAACAGATTAATAGAATCATATGCTCTGTTCGACATGTTTACCTACAAAACAGAAATAGAAGATGGTTTATCTCTCTTCTCGTATCGAGTTTTTAAAATAAAAATACTTATGTACATACTCAATACTCAATACTTTATTGCATTCCATAATGTGTACATGTAACAGTTGGTATGTTAAAACATAGAATCAATTAGGGACCCTGTCGGGCACAGCAAAGTTAATTTTTTATAGGAGAGAGGATGAAGGCGTCTTTTTAATAGAATAGGTACATATTTACCACTAATCATTTTATTGCCCGTTCACGACCTCGTAAGCATTAATGCGTTATGTAAACTTTACGTAAATTCGAACGGCTTAAGAAATTGAACATACAAATTCTGTGGCGGATTTTAACATTTGCCGCCCGTAGGCTATTCAGATTTTGCCGCCCCTACCGACCTCTACAATTCGATACCTTAATACGCTGTCATACACTTTTCTGTCCGTTACATTGTTTTTTTTTTTTCATTTGTGTACTCGTAGTATCGTACACATTACATCAGCTTTTTCCCGTTATTAGTATGAATGTGCACAAGGGGATCGTTGTGGAAGTCCCTAAATTATTTTAAAAACCCATGATCTAGTGAAGATTACGCAAGAATAGTACATTTAGGTGGCAGGCACGGTCTTAGTCTACGATTTTGGTGGACGTTTGGTTGGGAGAGCTCGGAATTTGGTTGGGAGGACAGAGGTTGGAAGTTCAGACAGGAGTTATGTAAGTACTTAGACAGACAATGGAAAAAAAGTCTGAAGAACCAAGACATTTCAAGAGCGAGCGAAACGAGCTCGATTTTTTTTTGCATTCTGATTACTTTCTCTTGTGCAGAATATGTGTTAATAATTTATACAATTTCCAAAAAACTCTTCCATAGAAATAATTTAATACAACGCAAAGTTTCCGCGCTTTGCTTTCGCCGGGTTAAAGTAGAAGCAAAGGAATGAAGCCGCTAAACAACCTAAAATGAATCATGGAAAATTCAAATATTTTTGAATTAAAAACTATTTGAAAAATAGTTCATAAAAGCGGTAGCGTAGCGTGGGTTAAGAAAGCTAGCACAAATTAATAATTTATAAATGTTGCACTTCGCACATCGGTTAAATTACATTTCGTTTCAACAATTCATAGAGATAGAGAAGATCACACTCCAGGAAACCTAGCGGTAAGAGCGAGCGAAGCGAGCTAGAAAATTTTAGTGACATGCGGCAGACCCAAATATTTACGTAAGGCTAGTACGAAAATCATGGCGGCATGGAGACAGCGACTGTCACAACCGGGTGCAGGGCACGCCACGATAGGGGCGGTAAGTCCCCTCTTTGAGAAGTGGCTAGAGAGGAGCCACGGCACCCTCACCTTCCGTCTGACGCAGGTCCTCACCGGACACGGATGTTTCGGGAGGTACCTGTACCGAATCAGGCGGGAGGAAACGCCCGGATGCTTTCACTGCGAGGATCGACCGGAGGACACGGTGGAGCACACTGTGGAGGTGTGCCCTGCTTGGGCAGAGCCCCGCCGTGTTCTCGTAGCGGCGATCGGCGGCGCCGACCTCTCGCGTCCGGCCCTGGTGCAAGCCATGGTCCGGGTCGAGGAGGAATGGGACGCCGTCGCCTCCTTCTGCGAAGCAGTGATGCTAGCGAAGGAGGTGGCGGAACGTGAGAGGGAATGAACCTCTCGTCCCAGCCGCCGCGGGAGACGCTCCCGGCGTCGGGGGCCACGTGATGGCTTCCGGCCACCGTAGACGCGGGCCTGTGGACGTTGAGTAATGGGATAGCTCGCCGTCCGACCGTCCTATGACGGCAACAGACCGTGTCGACGGCGCGTTCGTGTTCCACGTGCGCCTCAAAGAGATGTCAGCAACATGGAAGGGCCGACAATTTATCTGAAATGTATACAAGTGCCGACGCCCGTCGGGGCTGTGGATTATCGAAAGAGCATAACGCGGCCTCGGCACAAGGGCGAAGAAGGAACATGGGTTGGTTTTTAGTTAGTAGAAGTCTGGCAGCGGCTTAAAGTAAAGAAAATGAGCCACTGCTTGGTTGTCCTTATTTTTCCAACGTAGTCCTGATGACAATAGTAATTATCTGATTTGATAACTATTACCTGACACTGCCTGGCTCCGCTCTTTGCCACCCCTTGAAATGTGCCACCGGGGGCCCTTACCATGTTACACTAGTGCATAAAAGTAAAAAAAAAACAGGCGTGTGAAATACATTGCATGTCGAACCTAATCGTATATCCCATCGTAAGAGAATGAAAAATTGATGAAAAATTCATACATGAAAAATTATTTTTTGTTTGGCTAAGAAAAATTTCTAAAAAAATAATTACAACAAAATATGAACACACATAATTATGAAAAGAGATGGGTAAATGTATGGGCTAAAGTAGCCCTAGATTTTATGCAAAAAGAGAAATACATTTTTTATACTTAGGGAGAATTTTTAAGCTATTGCATAGCTTCTATCGCTGGCCTTGAGCGTGGAGAGCGAATCCAGAAATTCCGTAACGAAAATATTCAACCAGGTTGCTATGGTTACGGAAAATAACAAGGGTGTCAACTGAGGTTGTCAAATTAAATAATTAATTATTTGCATAAGTTGATAAAAATGCTATGCAATGCAATAGCTTTACCGCGGCAGTCTCCGAGTGCCACATTTAGTTTTTTTTTTAATTTTCCCCTTTAATTTGATTTCAGCGCAGTTGATGAATATCCTCGTGTCACTTGATCGTGTACCTCGTGTTCCGTGGCACGAGTGTGGAAAAAAAGGTTATCTGTGACATGTACTCATTTTAGCAGTCAGTGTGTGAAGCTGGATCTCAATTGCATTATGTTTTACACGTGCGGCTGTCGTACTTATTGTGTTCATTTTGCATTCTCGATGCTGTTCATTTATTTGAATATTTCTATGCAAACAAAAGGCAACACAAGAAATAACATTATTTAATAATAAACTTCTGTGTTCTTGTCCTAAAAAATATTTAAATTTTCTATATTTTTTTTTGGGTTTTTTTTTTTTTTTTTTTTTTAAAACGTTGCCCCACACTAGGAATTTCTCCTGTATCGTGGGTGCGTTCACACACATTTAAACTCACATACACAAATACCCAGACCCGAAACAACTATCTGTAGGTCATACTAATACTTGTTCCGTGCGGGGATCGAACCCACAGAATAGATCTATTCTGTGATCGAACCCGCGACACGCGGCGCAGCAGTCCGATCGCTCAGCCACTGCGCCAAACGTGTCGTCATAAATTACTTATTATTCCATGTCAGTTTAAAAACTTATATTACTTATTATTCATTAATTATTATAAATTATAACACACAACTTGCTAATGCAGCTCTTACAAACAACCGCTCCCTAAGATCTGCCATGCGCGGCATGGACACAGGCAGGCCCACAATTACACACATAAGGGATACCAACGGTGTGAAGCAAGGAGATAGGACTAGAGTTATTGATATATGCACTCAGTTCTACAAGTCCTTATACTCTGATGCTACTCCCCAACTCGCAGAAAACGTAACCTACACATGCCCTGACGATATCCCATTATTTACTGGTTTCGAAGTCCATCGGGCCCTAAGTGCCATGAAATATAACCGAAGTCCTGGTGAAGACGGCATAACCACGGAATCACTTCGAGTTGGAGAACCAACCCTACTACCTCACATCTGCAACCTTTTCAACACTATTGTTAAAACAGGCATCTTCCCTATTGACTTCTGTCATTCGAACATAATCCTGTTACACAAAAAAGGCGATAAATCAGATATTGGAAATTATCGCCCCATCAGTTTAGTCTCACATCTCTACAAAATTTTCATCAAAACCCTCGAAAACCGCATATCGGGATCACTAGACCTCCATCAACCTCCAGAGCAGGCTGGATTCCGCCGTGGCCTTTCCACTGCTGACCACCTACAATCTTTAAACCAGATCATCGAAAAACACCAAGAATTCAATCTACCGTTATACCTCGCGTTCGTCGACTACTCAAAAGCTTTCGATAGCGCAACACACACACACATACACAATACACACACACAACACACACACGACACATAGCGCAATATTTTCTGCACTCCGCAAACAAAACATAGAGCCTACATATATACATTTATTGCAAAAAGTCTACCACAACAGCACAGCAGCCATTCGTTTAACTACCACCGGACCATATTTTCCCATTCAGAGAGGAGTCAAGCAAGGTGACCCGCTATCTCCCAAACTCTTCACAGCTACGCTGGAAGAAGTTTTTCAAGAAATAAACCCACATTGGCAGGATAAGGGTGTTGTCGTCGGCGGAAAGAGATTAACTAATCTTCGTTTCGCCGACGACATTGTCCTTTTTTCTTCATCAGCAGCAGAGCTAGGCCTAATGCTCGAACAACTGAGCCATGCCAGTCTCCAAGTCGGGCTTTCAATGAATATGACGAAGACAAAATTGATGACGAACAGCACAGAACGTAACATAGAAATTGGGGGTGTGGTGATTGAATATGTCCATGAATATATATACCTCGGCCAGATAGTCTCTTTCCAGGCAAGACAAGATAAAGAAGTTGCTCGACGCACCCAAAATGCCTGGAAGAGCTACTGGTCGATGAAGCATTTAATGAAGGGACCACTCCCTCTTTCTCTTAAACGAAAGCTCATGGACATGTGCATTCTCCCCACCCTCACCTATGGAGCGCAAACATGGTCGCTTACAAAACGTCAGAAGTCCGCACTTGGGGTCTGCCAACGAGCTATGGAGCGAAGTATACTGGGTGTCAAACTCACGGACCGCATCAGAAACACTATACTTCGCTCGAAAACCCAAAAAGCCGATGCTGGCAATACAGCTGCTGGGTTGAAATGGAACTGGGCTGGTCACATCTGCCGCATGTCGGAGGAGCAATGGGCAAAAATTACCACTCAGTGGACAGTGGACATATGCCTCTAAAGGAGTTCTCGACTTACAACTGTCGGGCAGTTAGCCCGCCGGACACAACACCCGTCCGGTAGGAGGATCCCATTTTGGGGGTTATGAGGAACAGGGTGTAAAGCTCCTCATCCCCCATTGAAAAGGGAGGATCCTCCGACCGGATGGGTGTTGTGTCCGGCGGGCTAACTGCCCGACAGTTGTAAGTCGAGAACTCCTTTAGAGGCATATGTCGCGGATAATGTTCATAGCAATCATAGCGCGATGTAGGATTTTCTGTCGATCGTTGTTAGTACGCAGGTGTTGCGATAGATGTCGCTAGTCGCCACAGATATATGCTGTCGCGGACTTTTTTTTAGAACTTTTAAAGAGGAACAATTCTTTCATATGGAATATTTGCGTAACTTAAACCGTTTTCGCAAGCACACGCAGCGGAAGCTCTTAAAAAGGAAATACCTTTTCCCGTTTTTGTAACATTTTTCATTTATGCTCCGCTCCTATTAGCCGTAGCGTGATGTTATATAGCTTAAAGCCTTCCTCGATAAATGGACTATCCAACACAAAAAGAATTTTTCAATTCCAACTAGCAGTTCCTGAGTTTACCGCGTTCAAACAAACAAACTCTTCAGCTTTATAATATTAGTATAGATTATTAACTATGACTGTATATTTTTGCATGCCTTACGGTAGAATCACTTGAAAAATGTAATTATTATAACAGAAAAAAAACATTATTATATTAGAAAAAATATTTCATAGTTGGGAAGCTACACTGACTATCTCCGGGTGACATAGGCTATTTTTTATCCCCGTATTCCAACGAGAACGGTTACGGGGACTACGCGGCTGAAACCATGTGACGTCCGCTAGTGTTATATAATTAACTATATAGCACTTCAACCACGACTTCGTCTGCGTGTAAATTATATACTAAAACCTTCCTTGGGAACCACTTCACCTATTGGTGAAAACAGCATGAAAATCAGTGTAGTAGTTTTTGAGTTTATCGCAAACAGACAGACAGACGCGGTGGGTGAATTTGTTTTATAATATACTAGCTTTTGCCCGCGACTTCGTCCGCGTAGAAATCGAAAATGGTTCTAATAGGATTTTTAATTGTTTTTTTACGTTATTAATTTTGTTAAAACCTATAGATTATGAGAAGAGGCCTTTGCCCAGCAGTGGGACAGTAATAGGCTGGTATTATTATATATTACATATAAATTATTGTATTCAAATGTTTGATAACTTATATTTTTTATTATAGTGTAGGGATTTAAAGGTTAAATAAAACATGAAAATAAAATAAAATTTTGTTATATTTTGTGAAAACGAAGCTCAGCTCGAAATCGAAATACTACACACCTACCGCAGTATTTCTTTGTAAACACAGACCGCCTTATTACAAAAGGTAGTTAAACCTGGTTTAACTTAGACTTGGTTTATCTCGCATGCTGTCACTTTCTTTTGAATATTATTGAAGTGAGACGTCATGCGATATAAACCAAGTTTAAGTTAAACCAGGTTTAACTACGTTTTGTAATAAGGTGGAGATAGTTTTACAATTAAAAGTTTTTAAGTGAGTTCAACCTTTTTTGAATAAATTCGAATTTGAGTTTTAGACATGTGTGTGTCAAAATAAAAAGAAGTAATTTAAATCAAAATCACTAAGGAGTATTGATATCAACTTCGAAGCAAATCACCGCCAAAATAAGTTTCTACCCCTTTTTAACCCCGTTATGGGATGAATTTCAATAAAATACGAAACACGTCTACCATCAATTTTCAAATTCTGTTAAAAAAGGTTTATGCAAAATTTGAAGTAGATTGGACCAAGGAATCACTTTGTCCCATACAAACTTTGCCCCCCGTTTTCACCCCCTTAGGGGTAGAATTTCGAAAAATCCTTTCTTATCGGATGCCTACGTCATACAAAGAACACACCCTCCAAGTTTCAGGTCTCTACGATCAGCGGTTTAGGCTGTGCGTTGATCCGTCAGTCATTCAGGACAAAGCCTTTTATATGTATAGACTAGCTGAACCCGCGCATGCGTTGCAATGCGTTTTATCCTACCTACCTATCTACTACCCTACCAGATGCCGCCAGGGAGATACCCAAGCATTCTGCCTGAAGGACAGTGTTGTGGGCCCCCAGAGGTATGGCGATGTGGATATTGAGATCCTCTGAGAAGACCCCGGCTCCAGTACCAGTACCTGTTTTGGATCCGTCCGTGAAGATCCGTAATTCTGCAGGGTTAAGTCCCTCGCAGCGGTGGTCTTCATGGAGTTGGATTTTGTATTTTTTATCGAATACGTACTGTTTGGGTACTCGATCGTTAACAGCTTTCACCAGGGGGAGCTCACTTTGGATTCCCTCTAGTGCCGCAGTATGCTGCGTGCATTTCTTACCCCAGAGTTGTAGCGTATTGAGGCGCAACGCCGTCATTGTTGCTTCCTACTGAATGAACAGGTGGAGCGGCGGAATTCCCAGTATGGCTTCGAGAGCTGCGGTCGGAGTTGTCCTCATGCAGCCTGTGATGGCCATGCAAGCGAGCCTTTGCATACGTTGCAGCTTGCTTATTGCTGTGATTAATTTGGTACGGGGCCACCAGACCACTGCCCCGTAGGTGATCATGGGTCTGATTACCGCGCAGTAAAGCCAGAGTATAATTTTAGGGGCCCCACTTCTTACCTATCATTCTCCTGCACTGCCAAAAGGTAATGCAGGCCCTGATTAGCTTATTGTCGAGATGACTGCTCCAATTTAACTTGCTGTCCAGGATGACTACTATTAGAATAAAGAGGCTACTTGGATCGAACACATTTATTAATAGCACAAATAATATATTTACACAACGACTTTTCTCTTAGATAGAACAATTATATAGTGACAGATTCTAAACTCGAATCTATCGTTCACTGTCGTGTAGGTATACAACCTCCATCACGCACCCTTAATCTATAGCATGATGCATGCGCAAGATTACATTAAATACCTACCTAACATATTACCTACAAGTGCACGCACCCTTCAACTACACAGTGTGCATACACCCTAAGTACACAGTAGATATATTCAGCTGGAGCTATCGTTCACTGACATACAATCTATCTTTAATATATAAGTATGTTTTTAATACAGCTATTTATCAAAAATACTAAACATAAACAAAATAAAAATTTATCTATTACAAATCATAACAAATCAAAATAGAATCACATTAAAAACAATATTAGCTAAAATCATTACATCACACATCGCTCGCCCCCTTAATAGATAATTTTTCTAAAAATTGCTTTAGTTTAGGACCTGGTACAGATTTTGTTAACATATCTGCTACCATTTCTTGTGAAGGCATATATTTTACCTCAACCGCCTCATTGACTATAGCTTCGCGAACATAATGAAATCTAACATCAATGTGTTTTGTTCTGTTATGATTCATCTTATTTTTCGCTATTGTATGTGCTGATTGGTTGTCGTTGTAAATGACCACCGGTTTGACACAAGTCCCCTTTGTTAAACTTTTTAACAAATTTCTTAAATAAATAGCTTCTTTCGATGCTTGACTGAGGCCTATATATTCTGCCTCAGTGGAGGACAGCGCCACGCACCCTTGTTTACGACTTTCCCAAGACAATATATTGTCTCCTAGTCTAAAAATTAAACCTGTACAGGATTTCCTATCATATGACCCACCCCAATCCGCGTCTACGTAGCCATTTATTTCTAGATTACCCGTTTTCTTAAACGTTAATACAAAGTTCGACGTCCCCTTTAAATATCTAAGCACCCGTTTAGCACATTTAAAATGTAGTTCATCGTAACATGAATTAAACTGTGACAAAACAAAAACAGCGTGCGCGATATCGGGCCTAGTACTTTGAGCTAAATAATTAAGACAACCTATGAGAATTTGATATGGCAACTTACAACCGGAATCTGAAGCTTTCTCTAATTTGAGACCTACTTCCATTGGAGTAATGACTGGTTTACAATCCGTCATGTCAAAATCCTTCAAAATATTAAGAACGTACTGTTCTTGATCAAGATAAATCGAACTTTTATCTCTCCTAAGTCTCATGCCTAACACGTGTCTAGCAGGACCTAAATCCTTAACTTTAAACCTTTTAAGCAAGCCACTTTTTAATTTCTGCTTCTCAGTTTCGTTATTTTTGGAATAGAATACAAAAATATCATCAACATATATGACTACTACTATTCTATTTCCATCGCTAAACACCTTTTGATAAAGACAAGGTTCTATTTTCGATTGTACGAAACCTAAATTGTACATCTCCTTATCTAGCTCATGGAACCAAGCGTTAGACGCTTGTTTGAGTCCATACAACGATCTTTGTAATTTACATACCTTTGTCTCTTGACCTTTAACTATCGCCCCCTTAGGCTGAAGCATGTAGATGTCCTCTTTTAGCTTGCCATACAGGAAAGCAGTCGTAACATCCCATTGGTTAATGAGCCAATCATATTCTACAGCTAATGAGAATAGTAATCGTAAGGTTGAGCTTCTTACGACAGGAGAATACGTTTCATTATAGTCTATTCCACGTACCTGCGTAAATCCTTTAGCTACCAGCCTGGCCTTGTATTTAGACACTTTACCGTCACTGTCTCGCTTAATTTTGAAGACCCATTTGCAATGTATTGGCTTTTTGTCACGTGGTAAGTCTACCAATGACCACGTCTGATTCTCGTTCAATGATTTTATTTCATCATCTATAGCTTTATGCCATAAATTAGAATCAGGCCTTGCCAATGCTTCTTCAATTGTTGTTGGATCGCCATCAGTTTGTGCTATAGCATTATATATAACAGGCTTGCGCTCACGAAGATTGTATCTTCGTTCTGGTTCCGCTGTATATCTCGTGGTAGCAACCGTTTCATCAGGCGCTGCAGCCATCTCAGTGTAAATACACTCCGCTTCATGAAACTCTTCTTCATCTTGTATAATGTTGTTAGACGCACAACTTTCAACCACAGGTTCTATCCGTTCCTCCTCTATATCAACAGGAACTACTGTGTTCTTCGTCATGTCGGTATCACTTCCAGGAAAAACATTTTCAAAGAATTTTACATTTCTGGAGAATGTTATCTGACCTGTTTTTGGGTTCATCAGTCGATAACCTTTAGTAATTTCACTGTAGCCGATGAAAATCATTTCTTCAGTCTTCATATCAAGCTTTTGCCTTTTCTGTTTAGGTTTTAATACATATGCTTGACAACCGAAAATTTTCAAATGACTCAAGTCTACTTTCTTATCTGACCAAAGTTCTTCAGGTACTTTATTCATGACAGCCTTAGTCGGGCTTCTATTTTTTAAATATACCACTGTACATACCGCTTCGGCCCAATACTTTTTACTAAGTTTGGCCTCACAAAGCAACGCTCTTGTTTTTTCTATTATCGTTCTGTTCGCCCTCTCTGCCACACCATTTTGTTCAGGTGTATAAGGAACCGTTTTCTGATGCTTTATACCAGCTGACCTTAAAATCATATCGAAGGCTTGGTTACAGAATTCTTTGCCATTGTCAGATCTGAGACACTTTATCGACTTTCCTGTCTGCTTCTCAACGTCCGCTTTATATTCACGAAATTTTTCAAGGGTTTGACTCTTATTTCTCAAGAAGTAAACATGCGTCTTACGCGTATAATCGTCGATAAATAATAGCATATATAGAGATCCACTGAATGATGGTTCTTCCATCGGTCCGCATAAATCACTATGTACAATTTCCAAAACTTCTTTCGCTCGTGTACCTTGATTTTTGATAGAGCTCTTACAAGTTTTTCCATTTATGCATGAAACACATGGTTCAATTTTATCACTTGATTTAAAATTCAATCCAGTCACCATATTTTTCAATGAATTCATATATTTTTGTCCCAAATGTGCTAATCTTCTATGCCAAATATTTGACAAAATGTCGTTTGACAAAATCAAGTTGACAACACAATTTTCTTTTTCAACCAACTCAAAAATTCCATCAACCTCTTTGCACGTTGCTACTATTTGGTCTGTTTTATTTTTTATAGAGCAACCTGTTTTGTCGAAGTTTACAGCGAACTCCTTCTTTACAAGATCGCTTACTGAAATTAAATTCATAGAAAGTCCGGGAACATGGTAAACATTCGTTAATAGGAGTTCAGTGTTGTTATTTAATTTAGGGACGGCATTCCCTCTTCCTATAACTTTCATTTCTTCCCCGCTTGCAACTTTTATCTTTAGGCCATTCTGTTGCCTTTTGTAATCCAGCAATTTTCCGGCATCGTTCGTCATGTGGTTCGAGCAGCCACTGTCCAAGTACCATCGGTCCTTTTTCACAGTGTTCGCGATACTCAAGCATGGATTCGCTCTCTTAGTGACTTTGCATTCAGATGCTTTATGCCCTTCTTTATGGCATTTAAAACACTTGAATATTAATGCCTTTTTCTTTTCAAACTTCTTTTTATTTTGCGCCGTTGTTACTAGGGCTTGCTCTCTATTCTGACCATTTTCAATTTGTCGGCTTGCTTGTTGCATCAATGTGAAGCTTTATTTAGTTAAAGCTTCTATTTGTTATATTGCCGTAGATGCAGAATTAAACGTTATAATAAAACTTTGTTTTACTATGTAGAAGGAATATATTTTTATGTAAAGATGACAAGACAAATATAACAAACATTGCTAAGCAACAAACCATCGATACTATATGAAGGTTGCATATCTTCACATCCACGATACTTTTTAGAGCTTGGACAAATCTCGAAGTCCATACAGCTTAGCATGTTTAGTCTTGGTCCAAACAATGGCTTCGTAAACATGTCCGCCAATTGCAATTCTGTTGAGACTTGTTTGACAGCGAAGTCTCCATTCTGAATACATTCTCTAATGAAGAAATGTTTTATCTTGATATGTTTTGTTCTCCTATGGAACTCATATGGTGGGTTCTCAGACAACCTTATAGCAGACTCATTGTCAACGTAAATTGTCGGTTTTCCATTCAGGTCTGTTAAGTCCGTTAATTCCTCCAGGAGTTCTTTTAGCCATAAGGCTTCTCTCGCAGTTTCTGTCATGGCTACGAGATCGGCTTCCGTTGAGGAGATTGCTACTCTTGGTTGTTTTTGGCTTTTCCACATGATGGGACCGGAGAATAGGAAAATCATCCCTGACGTCGAGTGGCCAGTCGTTGTGTCACCACCAAAATCAGCGTCACTGAAACATATCAGCCTCTTCTCCCGGCTTTTCGCGAAGACAAGTCCTTTGTCTATAGTACCCATAAGGTATCTAAAAATTCGCTTGACTCTCATCACATCAAACTTAGTAGGACTTTCTAGATGCCTTGACACAACACTCACAGCATAGCTTATATCTGGCCTTGTAGCGACCATGAGGTATGCTAGGGCTCCCACAGCTTGACGATAGGGAAATGACGAATTTGATTCATCATCTTCTTCTTCATCTATGCCAATTTTTACTGCCGGCGTTGCAGCAGCTTTGCAGTTAGTCATTCCAAACTTTTCAAGTATCTTCTTACAATAAGACCTTTGGTTTAAGGTAACACAACCATCTTTGGTTTTACTAATTTCAAGTCCAAGGAAATAAGACGCCGGTTTTGTGGTTATTTTAAACCTTTTTTTCAGCTCTTCAATAAATTGTCTTCCAGCATTTTCACTAGTTGAAGCCACCAAACCGTCATCTACGTAAAGCGCAATTATGACTTGTTCACTTAAGTAAAGACAAGGATCTTTTGTGCTTTGCTTGAATCCTGAATTTATAAGATACTCTGTTACGCAGACATTCCAGCATAGAGGAGCTTGTTTCAGCCCGTAGAGGCTGCGTTTAAGTTTGCACACTTTCTTAGTGCCATCATTGAATCCCTCTGGCTGCTTCATAAAGATTTCCTCTTTTACAGCTCCGTTTAGAAATGCAGTCGATACATCGAACTGTTGAAGTACCAAATTTTCTTGAGCAGCTATTCCTAAGACAGCTCGTATAGTACTGAGGCGGGCTACCGGACTGAAAGTCTTCTGATAATCAACGCCAGGTTTTTGTGAAAAACCTTTTACTACTAATCTGGCCTTGAGTCGCTCAATTGTACCATCTGGATTGTTCTTTATTTTGTAAACCCATTTACATGGCAATGGTTTACGATTTTTCGGAGGGTCGACTAATTCCCAAGTCTTCATTTCTTTCAATGATTCCATTTCATTTTGCATAGCCTCTAACCATTTGGCCTCATCCTTGCTATTCATAGCATCTTTAAACGTTTGAGGTTCTGTCTCATTATCCATATCCATGGCTGCCATAATATAATCCTCAAATATTTTAGGTCTGTCAATCTGTGATCTATCACGAAGATTGTATGACCTCCGTTCTTCTGGGACAAGAACGGATGCATCGACATCTATGTCGTTTTCATTTGGTTGATCACCAGTTTCACTACCGTCATCAATCCCGAGAGTGTCATAAAACAACTCGTTATTTTCATTTTGTATAGGTACCTCGTTAGAGCTTGCAATAACATTATCTTGTACTGCTTGCTGTCTACTTGCAATAACATTATCTTGTACTGCTTGCTGTCTACTTGCAATAACATTATCTTGTACTGCTTGTTGTCTACTAGTATTTTCTTTTGTAGTACCTTCTATATATATTTCTGTTTCATCCAGTTCACTTTCAGTCTCGTTTGATTGCTTGTTATCATTTAATTCTTGAAAAGGAACAGAAATTACATTTTTACCATCTTCGTAGAACATTTTCTTTAAAATTCGAACATCCTTGGAAATAAGAATGCGTTTCTTCGATGGGACGTATATTCTAAACGCTTTTGAAACTTCTGAATAACCAGCGAACATACCTGGAATTGCCTTTGAAGCAAATTTCTGTTCATGTTTTCCTTTCTTTAGGATGAACGTTTTAGCACCAAATACATATAGATGATTAACGCAGGGTTTTCTACCTACCCATCTTTCGAATGGTGTTTGGTTTTCAATACTCTGGTTAACGCTTCGGTTTGACAAGTAATTTGCAGTATAAACCGTTTCTGCCCATAAACACATAGGCGCTTTTGATTCCAACATCATGCATCTTGCTTTTTCTATAAGGGTTCTATTTTTCCTTTCAGCGATTCCATTTTGATGTGGAGTGTATGGTGCAGTCAATCTTCTTGCTATACCATTTAGCTTCAAAAATGATTCAAACTTCAAATTCCGGTATTCCGTACCGTTATCGGTCTGTAGGCATTTAATTTTGTTTCCTGTGAAGTTCTCTGCTTCTTCCTTGAAGTCAATGAATTTTTGTAATACTTCGTTTTTATTTTTAATAAAATATACTCGGCAGTATCTACTGTAGTCATCAATAAAACTTACAAAATACCTGTTGCCATTCAGTGAAGGTTGTTTAAGTGGTCCACAGACGTCACTATGTACGATCTCAAGACGCTGACTCGTACGTGAGTTATTTTTGTCTCTCTTCTTGCTAGGCACTCTGCTCAATTTCCCTTCTATGCATATTTCGCATTCACCTAAAGAACTATTACGGTTGAAGTATAATCCAATCAGACTTTCATTCTTTAAGGCGAGCTTCAAGTCCCTTTCGCTCATGTGTCCCATTTTACAGTGCCATTGTTTAATAGCATCTGACTCCACTTCTTTTGCTACGTCATTACTACATTCTGTAGCATTGGCTCTATGTCTGTCAACATTATCATTTTTGGTATGAAGATAATATAGACCATCGTCTTCTCTCACTGCTTGCATTTGTACTCCACGCTTGTGATCATTAATTATTGCCTTCTTCTTAGTGAATAGAACAGTGAGTCCTACATCAGTCATTTTTCCAACAGATAGAAGATTAGCACACAGGCTTGGTACATAAAGTGCATCAGCTATTCCAATTTTTCCTTCTTTAATTTCTATTTCTGCAGGCCCTGACCCTTTTATCTCTGCAGTTTTGTCCTTTGAAGCGAGTTTAAGGGTTTTTGAAATTTTCTTCATCTCAATAAAAGGCTTATCCGAAAATGTCATATGTGACGTACATCCACTGTCAAGTATCCAGCATTTTTGGGTTTTGTCATTTATGAAGTAGCTACTGAAGAGGTTTGTTTCTTTTTCGTCCTTTTTGGTATAGCTGTTCTTAGGCTTCTTATTATTTTTCTTGCCTGTATTCTTATTTTTAGACCAGCATTTGGACGTGTCATGACCTTTCTTTTCACAGATCTTGCAAAAAGTGTAGAAACTTTCTTCAGTGTCATTCTTTACGCTAGTACTAGGAATGTCACGACGACGTGCATCACTCTCTTCTATAATTTTAATCTTTAGCTTTTCAGGATCTGGAAGAGAGTCTTGAGATTCAATTGCAGTCCTGAAATTTTCGTATTCTGAAGAAAGGCTATAGAGCATCATGATTGACAATAGATCACTGTTGATATCAATATCCATATCTTTTAATTTATCAACTGTATCCATAAATCTCTTTAAATGCTCGCGTGTATCTGAACCTTCTTCTAGTTCTGCTAATATAAGTTGCTTTAGTAGGGTAGCCTTTCTGGCTGGACCCTTACTAGCATAGATAGATTCAAGAGTTGTCCACACATCTCTGGCAAATTTACAGTTTTTTACCTGTTTCAGTTCTGAAGGCGCTATCAACAATATCAGCTCCGATTTCGCCATTTCGTCATCGTCAAGATATTTTTTTGACGCATCTTCCTTTGGATATTCTTTTACACATGCCCATAGTTTATTTTTTATTAGGTATGCTTTTGCGTGTATACACCACGTATCGTAGTTTTCCTTTCCTAAAGGTTGGATTTTTACAATTGACATTTCGTGTTTTTTCCTTTTTCGTTTTTATTCCATTTTACTTACATTTTCGCTCTGCTACCATGTGAAGCTTTATTTAGTTAAAGCTTCTATTTGTTATATTGCCGTAGATGCAGAATTAAACGTTATAATAAAACTTTGTTTTACTATGTAGAAGGAATATATTTTTATGTAAAGATGACAAGACAAATATAACAAACATTGCTAAGCAACAAACCATCGATACTATATGAAGGTTGCATATCTTCACAATCAACTTTGATTTTAACTGCTCAAGTTTTATTTCTTTTCCGCTGTTGTCTATCGCCATTATAAATGGGTTGTAATCTGACGATAAACCGCTTAATAAGATAGAAATTATCCACTCGTCAGAGATTTTTGCATCAATGTCTGCAAGTTGTTGCGCCAAACAAATTATTTTGGAAATATATGTTTCCATAGTTTCGCAATTGTCTAGTCGGCATTGCCATAAATCTCGTTGCAATCTGATTCGTCTGCCCCAACCTTTGTCTTCGTAAGCCTCGCTGAGACTCATCCACACTTCACGTGCTGTCTTCGCACTATACACATGTGCGAAACATGCAGGCTCAAGTAGCAGACATAACGTTGTTCGTGCCTTCCTGTCAGTATCTTTCAATTCAGCTGTTATCTCCGTAGCTTCAATTACCTTGAACCAGTTTTTGGACTCTAAGTAATTCCTCACCACAAATTTCCAATTGGCGAAGTCCTCAGTACCATTCAATTTTCTTATTCCACAAATTGAACCTGAATGATCTTCTGCCATGACGAGAATTTGGCCTTTTGAAATTTTACAACTGACACTTTTTACACTTTTTGTGTTCTAGCTTCTAGGCGTTTTTGGAGCCTGATCCTGGGCCCATAACCTATTAGAATAAAGAGGCTACTTGGATCGAACACATTTATTAATAGCACAAATAATATAGTTACACAACGACTTTTCTCTAGATAGAACAATTATATAGTGACAGATTCTAAACTCGAATCTATCGTTCACTGTCGTGTAGGTATACAACCTCCATCAACTACGAACATATAAACTCACATACACAAATACCCAGACCCGAAACAACTATCTGTAGACCTTACAAATATTTGTTCCGTGCGGGGATCGAACCCGCGACACACAGCGCAGCAGTCCAATTGCTCAGCCACTGCGCCAACTGTGTCGTCACCATCTTCTTAGCGTGTCGATGACAATTTAAATTGAGTCGGCCCAAAATTTGGGGACGAGTTCGGCACTTTCAGTAGCCTCCATCAACTCCTGTGATGTGCAAGTAGCAGGACAGGCTGGACAGGTCGTCACCATTGTCGTTAACAGTGTATTCAGCAAAAAATAAATGATTTGATTTGATTATTTTATTTCTTGAAAAGTGTACTGAAGAACGCCGTTGTGATACACGAGGGCATGTTACTGCAGTTCTCGGCTCCATAAAAATCTCCCTGTCACTCGGTTGTGAATTCTGCCTCAAATGCAATATCAATGTTTTCATACTTAAATTAAAATGTATAATTTGATTCAAGTATGAAAACTTATATAACACGTTCGACGTACATGTACGTATTATTATATCTTGGAAAGTTTTTAAAATATGATAAGCCCCATCTCATTTCTCTAATACCCAAATGTAGTCTCCTATACGGCACTCAGTAGGCGGATCATAAACTCAATTTATTCATTAAGGATTTTAGAGCAGGACTGGTGACGCATGATGTTTATTAACATTAGGATACAGTATCTATATTTACCCCAGAGGGTTGTTGACTAATTTTTGGAATCGCTTTTATTTTATAGATAGACCCTTTAGATACACAAAAAAAAAATATTATCTGAAAAATTATGACATATTTTAATAAGAAAAAACGTAAATAAAAATAGTTTTAAAAATTCCGGCTAAAACGCTCTAAACTGTCAAATGGCTATGATGACGTCACGGGCCGTTTTGAAAACTTTACTATCTGTCAAATTGCACTGATCTTGATTCAGTTTGATTGAATACACTTTAAAAAAAACTCTAAAATGAACACGACGATTTACAAATGTTGTACAGTGCCGATGTGCAAAAGTACGTCAATCAGTATGCCACAAAACCTTTTCATGAGCGTTCCAAAAAGGGCAGAAATAAGGAGAAAATGGTTAACAATGGCTAGAAGACATCCATCATCATTGTCAACAACAAGTAGGTACCAGTTATTTTTGTGAAGATCACTTCGATGTAAGTTTTAAATAAACTATAAATTTCAAAATTGAATCAATGTATTTGAGTATTGTCGTTTATTACTTGTTTGTTAATGTTATTGTTTGTTTACTGGTCCACTTTTAGGTACTTAACTATTGTTTAATTTAAATCTAATTTCAGCTTTATAATGATATGGAAAATTATACACAATACCTATACTACAATGGGTGTAGTAGGTATCTCGAATAATGATGAGACCTGGTTGTTTACCTCCAAAGCTTTTTTTTTTGTTTTTGCCGTGGTTTGTATCACAACATACCCACTAAAAGTTTGCACATAACGTAACTTTTTATTTTGTTGATGATAGATGACAAGTTTAAAGTTCTAAATATGTATATAAAACGAGTAAGTTAGTAAGTCTCTTTCATTCATAAAATATATCACTTTAATAAAACTTACAGAGACTGGGTACTAGGTACTTACACTTAAACCAACTTATCTATGTAGGTGGCAAAAAACGGAACTAAAATAAATGTACCAAGTTTGACGTATAGATGTAATTTTGCTTGACAAGTAGCGCCACCTTGTACTTCACAATTAAGTTGGTCATACTGTACTTTAAAACTCCGACGCACAAAAAATCGTGTTTGTAGCAAAGAACCATCAAAGAATTAATTTCCGGTAAGTTAGAACCATTTCGTTTCATAAATCCAGTCTCCATTGTGATAAATAAAGTAATTTTAAATAAGTTATTGAAGAAAATCGTTCACAGCTGATACTTTTGCCTTCGATATGACAGATAAATCAGCTAGTCTCGCGGCTCGTGACGTCATCGCGCTCTGATTGGTGTTTGGAGTCACGTGATAGTGAGTATGAAATAACGCAATTTAAAATAATTTTAATTAATTAAAGACAAAAAATTAGTTTCTTAAATTAATAATTTAGGATTCTAAAAACTATCATTGATTTTTAAAACATAAATTTATACGAATTTGTATTACAAGTCAACAACCCTATTAGAAGACGCACATACTGTTACAAGCCGGAGGGTATAAATATACGTTTAATCTAATATTAACGATAATAATAGCAGTTATATACCGTTATACTTCAAGGAGGTAAGACTACCCGTTACATTGAATAACTTTAAGAAACTGAACATGTACCTATAATTAATAAAAAAAATGACTTGTTTGAAAATTATTATTTTTGCCGTGCTGTGACGCCATGACGGACGATTGCATGTTGCTGCACTGTCATGACGTGATACCTCATTGGTTGCTGAAAGCGCTAACAGCACCGAAACTAGCGCCACCCACATCTTATTTCTTTTACTCTAAAATCACATAAAATTTAAGAAATCCAAAACACTATCATGCTAGTAAATAACCTGTAGTATTTTTAAAATCAGTTTTTATGGTTCTCATCATCATCATTCATCATTTCAGCCAAAAGACGTCCACTGCTGCAAATAGGCCTCCCCCAGGTGTCGCCGCATTGACCGGTTCCGTGCGTCTCTCATCCAGCGGGTTCCTGCAACCTTGACCAGGTCATCGGTCCACCTAGTGGGAGGCCTTCCAACGCAACGTCTTCCGATTCGCGGTCGCCATTCCAGAACTTTTCGGCCCTATCGGCGATCCGTTCTGCGAGCAATGTGCCCTGCCCATTGCCACTTAAGTCTGGCGATTCTTCGGGCAACGTCGGTAACCGTGGTTCTCATGCGGATGTCCTCATTTCTGATTCGATCACGCAAGGAAACTCCGAGCATAGCCCTCTCCATTGCCCTTTGGGTGATTTGAGCTTTCTGATAAGGCCCATTATGAGCGACCACGTTTCGGTCCCGTATGTAATCACTGGCAACACACACTGGTCATAGACTTTCGTCTTGAGACACTGGGGTAAGTTGGACGAGAAGATACCGCGCAACTTCCCGAACGCTGCCCAGCCGAGTCGGATTCTACGATTGACCTCTTTCTCGAAGTTAGATCTACCCAACTGGACCGTTTGTCCCAGGTAAACATAATCGTCCACAATTTCGAGCGTAGAGTCTCCGATCTTGGTAGGAGTGGGTGTTACATGAACATTCGACATAACCTTGGTTTTGTCCATGTTCATTTTAAGACCCACTCTTTCGGAAGCTCTACCGAGGTCATCGAGCATTTTACTGAGGTCTTCCATGGTCTCAGCCATGACCACTATATCGTCGGCAAACCGAAGGTGAGTGATGTACTCGCCGTTGACATTGATGCCAAGTCCTTTCCAATGCAGAACCTTGAAGACATCCTCCATTGCAGCGGTAAACAGTTTCGGAGATATGACGTCTCCCTGTCTCACACCGCGCTGCAGAAGGATAGGTTCCGAGGTCTGGTCCTGAAGTCGGACTGACATGGTGGCGTTTTTCAAATTCAAATTCTTTATTTCAGACATGAGTCCATAGTGTCAACAAAATAACTTAATGACTAGGGTTAGTAATCAGAAAAAGGAACAAAACAAAAAAAAAATGAAAGTCAGTGGGTATGGATCTTTATCTAATGGCGCAGCAGAGGGGAGTCCCAACGATCTGAAAACACGCTCAGGAGACCGTTGGTGGCAGTGCGTAGCCGACCGACCATGGAGGCGGTCCTTTTTCTAATGATTGCGTAAAAATCATCTGTGCGCGCCTCCGCAAACATCATGGAAGCACTACAACGCCACGACAGCCCAAACAGTATCCTAAACGCGTTATTATATTGGACACGCAGGTCGCTGTATGTCCTCTGCGTAAAACTGGTCCAAAGACTGCACGTGTAGAATGACTGGCAGAAAGCTTTGAAAAGAGTCACTTTAACTTGATTTGTACAACGTGCAAACCTTCGAACCAGCATGTTACATCGAACAGCCAACGACCTGCGCTCCCTCCCGCAATATCCATACTGTCCCTTAGGTCATCAGTGACCCAATGTCCCAAGTACTTAAACTTAGTCACCCACGCTAAAGGAGTGCCACAGAGCGAGATACCCGGAACATCCGAGTAGTTTATGGCACTAGCCTTAAAGATCATAAGTTCGCTCTTCTTGCCATTGTACTTGAGCCCATGGGACACTGCATAGGACTCACAAATAGCCACCAGCTTCCTCAGAGCGCCTATCGATGGGCTTAGCAGCACCATGTCATCTGCATAACTAATATTATTCAAGCATACGCCGTCAATATGACATCCAACTTTGGTGCTGCTAAGCTCACCGACTAGCCGGTTGACGTACAAATTGAAAAGGCGTGGTGAACTTAACCCCCCCACATTCCATCTCGTACATCTCCGACTGAGCCCCCACCCATCTAACACTATTCGTCTGGTGATAGTACCAGTATTGAAACAAGGATGTAATTTCATTCGGTACTGTTGTATCACTCCGCAACTTATCCCATAGTACCTCGTACGAGACTAGGTCGAACGCATTTGACAGGTCCAAAAAACAAGCAGAAGGAAGTATAATATCAATTGAACAGTTTGCTTGAGGCACAGAATGGCACTTTCCGTTGATAAACCAGATTTAAAACCAAATTGTGCGTCGTGGAGTTCAACGTGGGTGGCCAACTGTTGATGAAGCAAACTGTCCAAGACTTTGGCGACTATAGTGGCCAATGAAATTGGCCTGTAATTGGACACGTCAGAAGCGTCCCCTGTCCTATCCTTAATAATAGGAACCACCACCGTGCGCATAAGGTCCTGCGGCAAATATCGGTGACTAATGCAAAGGTTAAACAGAAGAGCAAGAACCCTATACAGGTGTGGCCCCGCATACTTCAGGTGCTCGACGCTAAGGCCGTCGTGGCCGGGCGATTTACCTCTTGTCATCTTCTTTATGACAGTAGCAACCTGTTTAGATGTGAACATTACGGTAAACTCACCAGACCCCGAAATGTCCCCCTCATCGAACACCCGCCGATCTATTTGTAAGAGAGACTCAACTCTAAAATGTCTTTGAAAAAGGTTGGCAATCTCTTTCGGTTCGCTCAGACCCCCCACACTTGCTGCAGGGAGACTCGGTTAGACATTTAATTGATTAGTAGATTTCCAAAACTTAGAAAACTCTTTTTTCGAGTGACTTTTCGCCAAAATATCTTGCTTAATTTGCTGCTGGTTATTTTGGATAAATTTTAATTTCGTTTTAAATGTCCTTCGTGTTTCATGCATTTTCTCATAGATAGTCCCCTGAGTGGGTGCACCATGCAACAGCCAAGTTTTGTAATAAGAACGAGCCTCCCTGTGAGCGTCGCTGACATACACACATCAAAAGTGTCTAGGGATCAAGCATTTTTATGCGGATTTCTTGAGATTGAGATGTGGCTTTGTAATAAATTTATGATTTTATAAATTTATATGGATCCTTTTTGGTGCATTTCATAATTTGAATCAGGAACTGTCAATCAAATTCGAGTAAAAGATGAAAATCAGCTGTCAATATTTTCCCTATAAAAATATACAACGCATTGAAGACATTATTAGTGCTACTGTTTCCCTACTACTGATTAAAACCAACGTTATTAGGGAGCGGCGACGTCATTTAAGCAGGGAAGAAATGCTCAGAGCCGTGGGAATGATAGAAGCTGGTTCCCGGCAACGTACTGTGGCTTTAGCTCTGAATACAAGTCAGAGTGCTATCAGTCGACTTTGGACACGTTACCGAAGCACTGGTACCGTGGCTGAGCGCCATGGAGGACGGTATCGCTGCACCACACGGAGACAAGGCCGATACATTCAAATCTTAACTCGAAGAGCTCCAACAATAACCGCCATGATGTTAGCCGTGAGGCTTCATCACTCTTCAGGGAACTTAATTAGCGACCAAACAGTCAGAAACCGCTTGCATGAAGTGAACCTTCATTCCCGAAGACCGCTACGGGTACCACCTATAGCAATGCACAATCGTAGGATTCGGTATCAATGGGCTCTTGAACACAGAAATTGGGCAGAAGAACAATGGCGTTTCGTGTGCTTTTCTGATGAGTCTCGTTTTGGTATGAGACCGGATACAAAACGTATACGACACTGGAGAACCCCTGGACGCCAACAGCGATTAAAATCCTGCCAGGAAGTCCATCCTTATAGTGGTGGAACCATCATGGTATGGGCGGGTATTTGGATCGGCGGAAGAACTGAGTTGATTTGGATCAGAGGCAACCTCAACGCTCAAATTTATGCTGAGACGATTGTATCAGACGTCATCGTTCCTCTACAAGTGCAAATCGGTCCCTTATTTCAGTTAATGCATGATAATGCACGACCGCACACCGCAAGAGTTGTAAGACAGACTCTCGCCGCAGCTAACATCAAAGTCCTGCCCTGGCCTGCTCAGTCGCCAGACTTGAACCCGATTGAGCATGCATGGGATATGCTACAGAGAAGAGCTCTGCCGAATATGGAGGGTGATGGATTATGAGTAAATCAAAAGGATTAATAGATTTATTATGGATTTATTATAAAGCACGTACGATACCAGAGAGTACATAGGTAGCAAGGAAGACAGCTATCAAAATTGACAGACGGAATGATAAGTTAACATATTGTGTTGCGTTTAGAAATCCAACACTAGGCCTTAAACCGACACACTATGTACCTACATAAATACATGTATTAAAACATTATGGATCCTAATATTAACATTAGTAACTATGACTTACATACCAATCAATTACAATTAAACAATAGAGATACAAACTTCAAATGTTTTTCGTGGGTTAATGATTTTGTCAAAATATCTGCTATCATTTCATCAGTGGGTACAAAACTTAACTGAATAACTTTTCTGTTAACCAATTCTCTAACAAAATGGTGTCTAATGTCTATATGCTTAGATCTAGAGTGAAATACAGAACGGCAAAGTTTTGTGAAGACTGATTGTCATTATACAAGTTAATATTACAACTGTTACCCGTACATTCCTGAACAAAAGTTTTTAAGAACAGAGCTTCCTTGCAGGAGTCAGAAATTGCCATATACTCAGCCTCGGTACTCGAGAGTGCGACAGTGCGTTGCTTACGACTTTCCCAAGAGATTGTGGAAGTACCAAGTTTAAACACATACCCAGTATATGATCTCCGATCCAATTGATCTCCACCCCAATCCGCATCTGTGAAACCTGTTATTTCTAAATTACCTTTTACAAAAACTAGACTGTAACTCTGAGTGCCCTGTAAATAACGAAGGACTCTCTTTGCAGCCTTCCAGTGACTTTCGCCATAGCAGGTATTAAACTGACTTAAGTAACTTATACTGTGTGCTATATCAGGTCTGGTACATACAGCCAAATACATCAAATATCCAACAAGGCTTCTGTAGTTATGGTTACACTCGGAGTTTTCTTCTCTCTCTAATTTCAAACCAACTTCCATAGGAGTCCTTGCTGGTTTACAATCGGACATTTTAAAAACCTTCAACATCCGTTTGATGTAGCTTGCTTGATCCAATGCAATGTCACCATTCTCTTTTCTGGTAATTTTCATGCCTAGAATGTGACTGGCAGGACCTAGATCCTTCATTTCGAATTCACTCATTAGTTTCTTCTTAATAATATCTTTCTTATTTGATGATTTTGACGAAAACAGCATTATGTCATCAACATACAATGCTATAATCATCTTTTCACCTTCGTGATTATAAATATAAACACATGGTTCTGATGATAACCGTTTGAACAACAATTTATTGGTTAAAACATCATCAATTTTGTCGTACCAAGCTTTTGCCGCTTGTTTTAGACCATAAATTGCTTTGTTAAGTTTATAAACTTTGTTTTCCTTATTTTTAACAACAAAACCTGCTGGTTGTTCCACAAAAACTGTTTCTGTCAAATTACCATTAAGAAACGCGGTTCTTACATCCATATGCTCTATTTGCATGTCATATTGCGCAGCCAGGGCCAATAATATCCTTATGGTTGAATATCTAACTACAGGTGCAAATGTTTCATTAAAATCTATCCCATATTTTTGGGTATAGCCTTTTGCGACAAGGCGCGCTTTATATTTAAGCAATTCACCATTCAACCCTCTCTTTTTGGTAAAAACCCATTTACATTTTACTGCCTTATGCCCTTCTGGTAAATTGACTAAAGTCCAGCATTTATTAGTGATAAAAGATTGATACTCATCAGTAATGGCTTCTCTCCATTGTTCAGCCTCATTACTGGCTAATGCTTCCTGCACAGTGCTCGGTATATCCTCTTCATTCACAATTCCAGTCAGCCCAGCAAACTCCAAGACTTCACTGTCTGCATCCTCAAAGGAAATTGTGTTGGAGTCTTCAGAGGTCATGCTGGAGTTCCCTGGAATATATGTATGGTCGAGCGGATCATCCGTGCTTTCAATACCATCCGTGTCATTTAGACTAAATGTTGTTAGTCTACGGGGATTTATTGAAGTGCCATCAGATTGCAGGTCAAAATATGAATCTGACCTTGGTGAGGTTAAGTCTACAATGTCTGGATTAGTTTCATTAGAAACTATCTTGCCATTCTCACTAGATGAGTTGCCTAGCAAAAGTGTAGTATTTTCACTTTCCTTATCATCATGTGACACTCTTTTATTCACAAAATCATTTTCCAAGAAAGTAACATGGCGTGCTTTGACACACTTCTTAGGATTATCAGGATCTATTAATCTGAAACCTTTTGAATCCTCGCAATATCCTACAAATATATGTTTCTTACTTCTTGTATCAAGTTTTCGACAATTTTCTATTAATGCATATGCTATGCAACCAAAAATACGCAAATGACTTACATCAACTTTCTTTGAAGTCCACACTTCCTCTGGAGTGGCTCCTCGTACAGCTTTTGTAGGTGACCGGTTTTTCAGGTAAACAGCCGTGTTAGCAGCTTCAGCCCAAAACCGTTTACTAAGAGCAGCATCCTCTAACATGCAACGAGCTTTCTCCATAATAGTCCGGTGAGCTCGTTCCGCAACACCATTTTGCTGACTACAGTGTGGAACTGTTGTTTGCTGTTGAATCCCACAGGTTTTCAAGTATTCCTGAAAAACATGATTAATGAATTCACCGCCATTGTCACTACGTAATATTTTTATCTTTTTGTCAGTCTGATTCTCCACTACAGCTTTGAATAATTTAAATTTCTCAAAAACTTCACTTTTATTTTTCATAAAATATATAAAAGTCTTCCGTGAGAAATCATCGACAAAAATAACAAAGTACTTCGCACCACTATAAGAAGGAGTCTGCATAGGACCACACACATCAGTGTGTACCAGCCCTAATAATCCATTAGACCTACTTTTACTCTTCTTAGGAAATGGCAACTTTGTCTGCTTTCCTAAAATACATGCAACACAGGAACTGAATGTAGTAGAATCAAAATTCATACCTGTTGTCATTCCATTCTTCATGAGATTCATGCTCCTTGAGTTCAGGTGACCTAGCCGTCTATGCCAGACATCTTGTGATATCTTCTCTGCTGACACCAATGCACTCCCTTCTTGCATTGATTCACCAACTTTAGGACCATCACAAACCGATTTCATGGCAATTTCTGACCCTGCCCTAAGACCCAAAGCCTGACCCACAGTATCTAACTGATAAATTCCATTATGACAAGTGCCTGTAGCTATGATTTCACTACCATCATATATATTACATCCTTCAGGCTTAAAAACAACATTATAACCCTTCCTATTTAGTTCACTCACTGATAGTAAATTCGCAGAAAGCTTAGGAATAAAATATACATTACTAATTGTCTTTATACCGTTTTTCAGATTTACATGCACTTTACCATGTCCACCAGTCATCACTTTGTCCCCATTAGCAATATTCACTTCCAATGGCTTTGAACACTGAAAATCAAACATCAGTTCTTTACTGTTACACATGTGGTTGGTCGCACCAGAGTCTATGTACCAAACATCACTTTGAAGATTCACTGACAACGCTGTTAACAAAGTCTTGTCCTTAGCAGATGACGGTTGTTTCGTTTCACTCTTCTGAATCTTTGGACAATCCTTTTTCATGTGACCAATCTTCTTGCACCGAAAACATTTGAACACTTTCTTTGCCGCTAAAGCATTGATAGCCGAGTGTTCAGTCTTCTCATCACGGCGATGCTGTTCTTGTACTAACTTTGTTTTAACCACCTCGCTGGTCAGCTTCACGTTCGAGTTCTCTAACGCCATTATTAATGGGTCATAGTCGGTTGTCAAACCACTGAGCATGATGACTGCCAGAAATTCATCTTCAAGTTTGGAACCTATGTCATCTAACTGCTGCCCGAGCTCCGTAATACGTGTCAGGTAGCTCTGCATGTTCTCTGCTTCACTCAACTTCGTGCCGAACAGTGATCTCAGCAACCCAAGTCGCCGACACAATCCTTTGTCTTCGTAGGCACGCTGTAGGCTGGTCCATGCCTCATACGGTGATTTCGCGTTGCGAACATGATGCAAGGCGGACGGCCCGACAGACAGACATATCTTCGCCAGAGCCTTACTTTTCTTCTTCTCGTCCTTACAGTCATCTTCTGATTCGATGCACTCGTACAAGTCCTCATGGATCAATATCATTTTAACCATAAATTTCCAATTATTGTAATTCTCGATCCCTTGCAATTTTTCCACAGGGATTCCAATATTGCCGATGGAAACGCCAGATGATGCAGCCATGTTGAGATTTTAGCCGGCCGCCGGCCGGTATCGTGCAGATTTACTTTCGAATTTATTTCAAGTAAATTACTCGTACTTTATCCAAAATTTATACGTTGCAGGGCGCATAATTCGTCCCTGGGCCCATAACCTGATGGATTATGAGTAAATCAAAAGGATTAATAGATTTATTATGGATTTATTATAAAGCACGTACGATACCAGAGAGTACATAGGTAGCAAGGAAGACAGCTATCAAAATTGACAGACGGAATGATAAGTTAACATATTGTGTTGCGTTTAGAAATCCAACAGAGGGTATCCAGTCACAAGAAGACCTTTTTTTGTTGTTGCAACGAACATGGGCGGCCATTCCACAGCGTGATTTGGATGAACTCATTTTGAGTATGCCAAACCGATGTTCTTGTGTTGTTAGTGTTCGCGGTAGAAACACGGATTATTAATTGTTTAAGTTACCCAATAAAATTTTAAAGAAAACTGTTATTTCAGTCTTTTTTTCGAACTTTAATGTTAGTGGTTCAAATGTCAAAAATCCCTTTATTAGGAAAATGGCAAATTTCTTTATTAATGCAAAGGTGACTTGGTTTATCGTTACTGTGACAAACGAAAACACTTTATTTGATGAATCCTTAAAGAAAATTTTAATTAATATCAATCAGGAGAAAAGTTATTGCAAAAATATATGTTGATCCCTAGACACTTTTTGATGTGTGTATTTGTTCCAGCCTTTGCTGATGATACAATACAGCCATAATGGCCGTTGGAAACAGCCACAAAGAAGCAGTAGAAAAGGTTCAAATGGCTGTTAATCAAGTTTACGACTGGACCAAAAAATGGAGGATTAAATTAAATGAATCCAAATCCGTACATATAGACTTTACCAACAAAAAGCAACAGTATTGTCCAGTCTATATTAATAATAACCAAATACCTTATGAGAATACAGCCAAGTATCTAGGTATGACCCTTGATGCAAAGCTACGATGGAAAGCTCACGTCAAGAAGAAAAAAGATGAACTCGACCTACGGTTCAAAAGAATGTATTGGCTGCTTGGAAGAAACTCCGAGCTGTCCGTGCCGAACAAACTGTTATTGTACAGACAAGTCCTAATGCCAGTTTGGACTTATGGTATTCAGCTGTGGGGCTGCACCAAACAGACAAATGCATTAATCATTCAACGATTCCAGAACAAAGTACTACGGGAAATTGTTAATGCACCCTGGTACGTAAGAAATGATGACCTCCATCGGGACCTAAACGTTGAGTTCATCGATAAAGTGATTAAAAAATCTGCAGAAGCTCACGACAAGAGACTTCACCAGCATGTGAATGTCGAGGCGATCCAGCTTCTCGACCACACGGACATAGTGAGAAGACTAAAAAGAACGAAACCGTTCGAGTTAGTGTTTAGTGCTAGTGTTAGTGAATAGTGTAATGTAGCACAAGTGTTACCAAATAAACACAAGAAAAAGTGTATTCGCCTTAATAGAGACAATAAGAAAAGTGCCAATGGACACATTCTTAGTACGTAAAGACAATTTAACAGTTTAAGTTAGAATTAAATTACTTATTAGTCTATAATACAAGGCTAGATTGTAATAAGATTAGGGTCCATCATTTTGATGGACACTAGGATAAGGGAAAAAAAAAAAAAAAATCTGTTAAAAATTCCGAAATACTGTAATATGCTTTGCTCACCAGTAACGATTTTAGCCGTTTCTTAAATAAGTTCATATTCAATTCTCTGATTGACTGTGGTAAGTGATTAAATATGACTGGCGCCATGCAAAAAACGCTTTTATGCATTAACGCTGTATGGGACCTTCTTATACATAAGCTACTGTTATCCCTTCGACTTCGTTTATTAATTTCCGACATTTTTTTAAACAGTTTAGGATTGGTCATAACAAAAACAGCAACCTCAAAAATATATAAAGAGGGAAGAGTCAATATTTTAAATTTAATAAATAATGGTTTACATGTTTCCATGACCTGTAAGCCAAACATTGTCCTAATGCACCTTTTTTGCGCTTTAAAGACTATTTCCCTATTGGTTGAATTTGCCCAAAAAATAACACCATATCTCAGAGCTGAACCCACCAAGCCATGATACGCTGTGACCAAAGCATCCACACTCATCACTGATCTTAGTTTGTAGAGGCCATAGGCAGATTTACTAATTCGTTTGGTTAGCTCTTCCATGTGTGCTTTCCAATCTAATTTACTATCAATGGTTAAACCTAGGAATTTAGATGTGCTAACTTGTTTTATGCATTGGCTGTCATAGTAAATACTCATATCTGTGTTTGAACGCTGACTAAACGTCGTCAATTTTGTCTTATCAATATTTATCTTTAAATTATTATTATCTAACCATCGCGATCGTACTATGGACGTTACTGTCTTCGAGATTTCGTCGTTATAAGTTTCAGCGTTTATGCTAATAGTCACAGTACTGTCATCAGCAAATAGTGACATAGGATGACTTGTAACTTTTGGCATATCGTTTATATAAATTATGAATAGAGGAGGCCCAAGAACACTGCCCTGGGGTACGCCATATGTAAGTGTTCGAAGATCGGATTTGTAGATTCGTTCACATTTAGATTTATAATCTATTTCAGATACTTCAACGTACTGTTTCCTATTTCTTAAATAAGATTCTATTAAGTTCAGGATATTACCTCTAATGCCGTAAGCGTCTAGTTTACTTAACAAAATATTATGGTCCACATAGTCAAATGCTTGAGTCATGTCACAATATATTGAGCACACAGGTATTCTTTTGTCAACATTAGTGTAAACATTATTCAAAAAGTCGTAGATAGCCAAATTTATAGTTTTACCTTTTCGAAAACCTTTTTGTTCTTCTGTCAAAATGTTTTGTTTATCCAGGTATTTATAGATCTGCGCATAAATATATTTTTCAAAAATCTTTGATATTATTGGAACAAGTGCAATAGGCCTATATGACTCCATACATTCTTTGTCGTTTTTCTTAAACAATGGTTTAACCACAGTTGTCTTTAGATTAGTTGGATAAGTACCGTGTGTTATGCAAAGATTGAGAATATAACTCAAATGTCCACTTATGTAATCTAAGACGTCCTTAATTACTTTAGTAGAGATTCCATCATTTCCAACACTACCGGTATTTTTTAAAGACTTAATAATGGTTTTGATGTCATTTTCATTACTAGGTGCCATAAACATTGAATTACTTGACTTTGAGATATTTGATGTTACTTGTTCGCCTCTATTACTGACTGGTTTTATCTTGTCAACAAAAAAATTGTTAAATGCTTTCGCTATTTCGTACGGATGGGATACTTTTTTATTTCCAATTTTAATATTACCAATTGAGTAATCCTATATCGTGTGGCCAAATCCAGGTCTCCTGGAGTGCAATGATGTCGGCACTCTTGCATAAGTTTCTCACACTATCCACCGACCTGTTCACACCTTTACAGTTAAATGTCGATAATATAATTTTATTCTTATCATTAACAGCCATTATTTTGTGTCTTGTCTATAGATGGGAGCTGAGTCTCATAGGATTCTTTATCCTTTTTAAAAAACACGAATCGTCTAAAGCGTATTCCTTCAGGCCATAGGCTATCATCTAAAAAGGTGTCTAATTTATTTTTGGAGACAAATATCTTAAAGGCGTTGTACGGCCTTTCTGTTTTCATGTTAATTTTCTCCAGTTTTATGGAATACCTGAGTCTTAGTTTTAATATAGTCACAAATATCGGCTTCACTAGTGTGTTTATCAACATTCGAAACAAAAAGCGGGATAAATGATTCTGCTGCTTTAAAGTTCCCCATTGAAGCAGGTTGCGCTTTGCCTATCCTACCAGTAAACCGGTTCTTTAACTTTTTATTTTGTTCTTTAACTTTTTTTTTTGTACAAACACTTCAACACCTCGATGTACCGGTAGTTGATTTGGCACCGTTGGAGAGACTGCAGTACAGCCCAAGTCTCTATCGAATCGAAGGCTTTCTCGTAGTCCACAAACGCTAAACAGAGAGGCAGGTTATACTCTTCGGTCTTCTGTGTAACTTGCCGCAGCGTATGTATGTGGTCTACGGTACTGAAGCCTTTTCGGAATCCGGCTTGTTTGGGAGGCTGGAAATCGTCATGGTTTGAATCGTTCATGGTTCTAGACGTGACAAATTAAGAAAATTACTTATTACCGCCAAAAGTGTTCACTTTTATCTTTAATCAGTAATTCTCTTATTTTATCAAGGAACTGGCTTATTCTTTAATGGTCTTGTTAGCAACATAAGCGGAACCCTTACACTGTTAGGTTCACATCATCTCAATTGGCCCAAAATTATCTAATCATAATAATCTTCTTCTGCTTAGTGGTTTGAGTTAAACGATTTACAAAAGTGATGAGATAGAGTAGACAATTTCACTTAAATTTTCCATTAGTGCTAATTTTCCTGACATTCAAGCGCCTATAGATCTTTGCAGCACTGTAAAACTACTATTACCGTGTATTTCGGAACTAAAATTACCGTGGAAATGAATTATTTAAAGTTTGGAACTTCATACTTGAACTTTCATTATAATGTTTATTAAAAATACAGTAGGCACAAATAGAACTTATACATTATTTTCCAGCATGTAAAATCTCATTGATAGATATAGCAATCCGTTGATCCCCAATGCTTCGCATCACATGGCACAAAATACTTCCAAAAATAAAAATAGAACACGTCCCCATGAAATCAAAATAGGAACAACGACAATCTATCATACATAGAGAACAGGCATTCTGTAGAGAGTTTATTAAACTCGATACGTTGACGCATCTCGACGCGTGTGACGTAAGCCGCTGAATGCGGGGTGCATTGTGGTAAACAGGGTAAAACATTGCCGCTGGCCGCGGTATTATATGAGAACAAAGGCGTTTGAACCGAAGCTTAAATGTCAACCGTGAAAGCGAACGGCAGCCACGTGTAATATTGATAGGCTGAAAGGTACGGTCGAGCCGGTATAAACAAATTGCTGAAGCGGTAACAGAAACTGGAGTCTGTTGACACTGTACTGAAGTATTTGTCAGTGTCCGAGAAGGTCATAATATGTGATTTCGTTGACAGCTCGCTTGAGATTTGATGGCTTAGGGCTCGTTTACGGAGACGCGGGGCGTTGCGCGGCGCGTGCAATAGGCTCGTCGCGTGCTTTTTTAATCATTTACTGAGAGGCGGGTCCACCGCAACCAACGCTGCATTTTAAACTAACGAGTTAATTAACGCTTCTCGTGAAATTGATATTTGAAATCTTTAACGTTTTCAAACATCGCTATGTGTTTGAATTAAGGTGATACGTGAAAAATCGCAGCAGGCGAACTGGGCGGCAGTGGGCGGGAATAAGAAAGGGACAGAGTCAATTACTTCCACATGCGAAAAAAGAGAGCGCAACAGTGAGCTGGGGCCAAAATATAATAACGTAAGGGCCAAACCAAATAAAAATTGTTTAAAAATAAATTATGCTATCCATCAAAATGTGTTCAGTCAGAACTTTCAATTACCTAATACGCACATTTTGAATGCAATTTTGCAATGAAATTACTTAGGATTTTACAATTACAGAGAAAATTATAAAAAGTGGAGGTCTTTTCGGAATTAAATTCTATCGAGCAAATTTAACCCAAATGTGTTTTCCTTCAGTCAAAGTATTAACCAAATAGTCAATAAACATATATCCAAAAATGAAATCAATACATGCTGTAATAGTGAAGTAAATGGATACGAAAAAGACCCCAATTTATTTTGGTATCGCCTTAAAAACGCACAACGCGCCGCGCGACGCCCCGCCTGTACGTAAACACGCACTTAGTAACTTTTCAATACACTTCCTCGAAAACTGGCTCTTATTCCACTACGATTAGGTTCGACATGCAATGTATTTCGCACGCGTTTTTCTTATTTTTTCACAACCAAGGGCAGAAAAGAAAATTATCACAGATTAATACCAAGTCCAAAACGATTAAAACACAGGAAATTAAAAAAAAATCACCACCGACTATAGAGTCGGCGGTGTTTTTTTAATCTCGTCATTTTGATTTGCGCCTCAGAGTTAAATTGTGTTTATAAAAAAAATACTTAAAGAAATATTTACTTTTATGAACAAGTTAACATTTATTTGTGTTCTTAATTAAAACATATTTTCATTTTATATTTTTCCTGGAGGCTGTTTAGCGACTTCATTCATACCTTTGCTTCTCCTCCAACCTGGCGAAATCAAACCGCGGAAAAAAAGCAACTTAAATCATAATCTCTTAAGAATTGATGACAAAAATACTTATCGTTTTATGAGTTTATTTCTTCAAAAGTGTAGGTATTGAAAAACGTCGTTTGATACATGTGGGAATTTGTTATTGCACTTCTCGACCCCATGAAAACCCTCGCCGTATGGCTTTCCGCACTTATATCAAAATGTACTATTATACCACGCAATCGTATGTACCAGAGTACCTATTTTGAGCTCATTTCAAATTCGAACCTACACAAATACGGTTTGAGAGCGCTAATAATGAAATGTATCACCCCTGAACACATCGTGAGGAAACCAGAATGCATACAATATTTAAAGCTCATGAATAAATTTAATAAATGAATCTATAATCCAAACAATTCGAACCCACACTATACGTTCTTTTGATAAGCGGTTTCAGAGCACTAATTTATGATGAAATGTATATCACCAGCTCAGTGAAAGAATACATGGCGAGGATGCCAGTATGCCCTAGAACCGAAACTGTGAAGGCATATAACCGCTGCACCGCTTTGAGGTTTACGGCCTATTCTCACAGTTTTCTTCGCGTTTGTGTTCTAAGAAGATCTCATAATATGATTGAAACACTAGTGAAGGTTTTTAAAGTGCACTTTATTTAGACGTGGGAGTAAACCACTTTCAGTTTTAATAGGTTATTGGAAAATAAAATTTAACAGTTTATAATATTATTAACGTTTTATATTGTGCATAACTTAACATTCAGCACAGAATTAAATTATCTTCCTGAGTAAGTTAAGAGAGTATTTGCATGTGTATTTCAATTAGGTAAGTGTTTTATGTGGCTCATAATGGAAGTTTTCAAATACTTACTGCCGCACTGAGAGCTGATGTGCAATGATTACTTAAGTCACTTAGTAAAGATTTTGATACTTTTGTGAAGGTTTTGTAAGTCAAATCTTTACTAAGTAACGGTTTAAGTAATCATTAAATATCTCTGAGTACGGCAGTCAGACAAATAAAATAAAGTAGTTGTCATTGTGGTTAATCAATCGATGAACGGTGAGCGATTGACTTTAGTTTTAGCAACTGTTTTGACACAAGAAACTATGAAAAATAAAATTATTTGCAACGGCTTTATCAGGTATCCATTGGGACTTACTGTAGGTCTATTTTATAGTTTGGACAAGCTCGCCACTCTATTCCCAAACCACTGTAAATCCTAAAAGATCAGAATCAACAGTGGCGACCAACAGAAAAGCGCCGAGACAATGAAGCTTGACGAAGTCCCAGAGAAACAATTTAGGTAACTGTGTTGGATCCCAAATCGAAATTAATTAGAAAAGAATAGCATAGGAGTAAAATCCTTACATACATAGTATAAAACAAAGTCGCTATTTTTGTCTGTTTGTCTGTATGCTTAAATCTTTAAAACTACACAACGGATTTTGATGCGGTTTTTTTTAATAGATAGAGTGATTCAAGAGGAAGGTTTTAGTAAATAATTTGAACGACATCCACGCGGGTGAAGCCGCGGGCATCAGCTAGTAAACTATAATGTATACTTCCCTCTACATCAGCAGGAGACAGAACAGTAGGTCTGTAGGTCCTGTTGTATGACGTTACACTTAACATAACGTCATGCCTATGATCCCCGAAGTGTTAGGTCAAGATGTAGGGTACATCTCATACCATCCACATTTCGCCAGTTACCTATGTAAAACTTTGTTATGTTACAATTAGCATTAAACTACATTCCTAACCTTTTTACTGACGTCCTTGTCGACATTTGTCTCCTACTGAGATCTACATCCAAAGGGGTTCTAACCTCGAGTGCTTGGCACTCTATGATAACCTTTGTAATGACGTCATAGAGGCCTCGTACATTGAAGCGAAGGTTCCGGAACAAAGTAGGCCATTGCTTCCATAAATAGTAGCGTGCATTCTGAAATATGAAACATGGCGCAGTACCTTGGGGTCTATTTATAGGCGGTCGGCGCTGGCTATAGTGCGCGGTGAGCGGTGCTCGGGCTCCGGGGCTGGTGCTCATTGACGCCGGGCCATCGATCGGAGGCGGGGCCCAAGCCTGCAGCATCAAGCTCTGACCTAGTTTGCACCCTCAATGATTGAGGAGGATGAGGGCACCCGAAAGCCAAACAGAGTAACTCTACGCATTCAAAATTTTGGAAATTATTTCAAATTCAGTCAGGTTTTCTGGTGAAAAAAAAAAAAAACTATTTGTTTTGTTTTGATGAGAAATATAACTAGTTAGTTAACATACAATTCTTGTTTTAACCGCTGATATCAATACGATTGAATTCAGTAACTATGTGAACATGATTGTGTACAGACTCAATTTAAAGTTCGTAATTATTTTGTAATAGGGGATCGGACAGGGTCAAAATAATATGATTCTGTTTAGTCCGTAAGTTAGATTATCGAAAAATATTGAATACGTGTTTTTTGTTTTATCAAATCAATAAAAAATTACGAAGATAAAACGTGTCAAAGATCTTGGAGTGGGGCTTGAAACGTCACTTGTGTCGTCAAAATGTACTATCATATGACGTCACACGAGTTTTCGAAGCACTGTATCGTCTTTATTTTAAGTTTACGTGAAAAAAGAAAAAATACGTGTCCAATAATTTTTGGAAATCTATCTGACGGACTAATTAGTTTTTTATTGTCCGATCCCCTATTGTTTTATCGGGTAGTTTTTGCACACGTGTCCGTTTCGTACAATGGCGGGATGAACTTTAGGAGCATTATCTACTAACAGACCGTTGTATTATAGAAGTTCAGACTTTAATTAAGTTTGTGAGCTTTGTTAGTTTACAAATCACAATTTACAGATCTATAATTAAAATTAATTAGGTATGTAGAAGTATAAATAAAGGAAGAACTACAGGGCGTTAAAAAATTCGTCCACATCGCTGTCAACAGGAAAAGTGTCCAGAAGGCTGCAGCATTGACACGTTGGATAGCTGTTGGTGATGCTGATTCTTTGAAAACATAGACCAGCTTTCCGGTCACGTGAAGAGTCGACCAACGGCTTTGTTACACATTTTTCTTTTAAGCTATTGCATAGCTTCTATCGCGGGCCTTGAGCGTGGAGAGCGAATCCAGAAATTCCGGAACGAAAATTTTCAACCAGGTTGCTATGGTTACGGAAAATAACAAGGTTGTCAACTGAGGTTGTCAAATTAAATAATTGATAAAAAATGCTATGCAATAGCTTTACCGCGACAGTCTCCGAGTGCCACATTCTCTTTTTTTTAACTTTCGTGATGGTATTGAGCGTTAGATTAGTCAGTTTTGATAGGTACTCGTTTAATAAGGAAGAGTACTAATGTGATGCAATATGGCTTTCAATGATATTGCCTATGTAGAACAACTGAGCAAAATATCATTAAAATCGGTTCAATAAATGATTTAAGAGTACACACGAACGATCAAACATCATTTCTTTTTTCTCCTATAGCAAAAACATTTTTTTTATTGAAAATGAATTTAACAAAAACTTGCCTTAAAAATAAGAAATAGGTATGTGAGCAACGAAAATTGTCTGTTTTCAGAGTTAGCACGTTTGGTCGAGCCTCCAAGGACAGTGGTGTTGGTTGTGCAGCGAGACCTCGGTCGTTGACCGCGCGACCCAGTTTCAGCGTTGACGTCACAGCTACGCCTCCTGACGTCACGAGCAAGCCTCCTCGAGCCCATTCAAAACTAGATCAGAGGCTCGGGGTACCTCGGGGTGCACTCCACCTCACCTTCCCTCCGCACATATACAATTATCATCGAGGCCGCAGTACTGGAAGTATCGCTGGAGGTCATTTCACCCTGAGTTTCTATTTATAACCACTATTTTAAGGTCACTGCAGGTATTATAATGACGGCAAGAAATTTTCCTTCAGCTGTGAAGGACATTTTTTATTTTTTATGTAATAGGAAATTGAGCTGATTGGGGTCTATGTTTATTGGGATCAGTGAGAGAAAACATATCTGAGAAAATCTAGAATAGCAAACAATGTTTTAATTGATAAATAATTAAGTGTTTTGGCTTGTTTGGCTGATTTGGTTATTAAACATAATAGCAGACCAACTCTCACATTATTTTTGGCAAACATAGAATAATTGAGAAATAACAGGAATTCATTTGTTATTTTCTTTTTCAGCGTGAGGAATTTCAAAAATGATTGGTACTGTATCATTGTTTAACCGTAGTTACAAATGGTAAGTGTAATTTAAACTTTATGTTAAGGATGCGTAGAGCATGATCCCCAACGTTCAAGGTTTTTAGATCGAGGAAGGCTGACAAACGTCTATGCAGTAATTAAGAAGAAGATACAGTGTGAAGATGTGCTCGAGATCTAAGTCAATTAAAATCAATAAAGTCTAGAATACAAGTAGCAGATCAAAAAGGTCTATATAAAGAACAATCCTTGACACGAATAGCTTGGGTCGTGCCCTTTTGAGAGCGCAGCCGGAACCCCCAAGGTTCAACTATGAAAATATTCACTGGACAGGCTGAACAACTTGTTTCTAATGAATTACAAGTCACTGTTAACCCTTTCGCGAGCATTGGCAAAATAGTTGCCAAACAACTTTTTAAAAGTTGCGTCAAAATGTATGAAGTATATTAATACTGTGCAACTATAGACAGCTAACAACATCTCTTAGAATATTGTTACAACAATTTGAAATCCATCAATCAAATTGACAAAAGAAATATTTGACATATTGGTGACGACGTGCAAAATGTGAGGCTGTTTTTCGGTGTTTTAACCTAAATCCATCATAATCAAGAAAATTACCGTGTAAAATGTAAGTAACGACTTGTTTTTTATTAGCTCTTGATCTGATTTATTGAATAAATGTAATATTTCGTTATATTATGCACTTATAATACCTTTTACGATAAAGAAAACTTGATATTGCGTTTGCTCTAAATAGACGGCAAAATAGTTGCCTATGCTCGATAAATTATTTGTTGTGGATAAATAGTTGCCAATGCCCGATTTTATTTTTCTTTTAGATGCCGCCGGGAAAAATCCAACGTCAAATACCGCTAAGTAGTATGGAAATTGTTGAATTAGTGAATGTCCCTGACGGAGAAATAATATACTTATGAAATTATGTGAAACAAGGCATTTGCAACAAAAAAATTACAAAATCAAACTGGGCATTGGCAATTAATTTGCCAAATAAAAAGTCACAAACGGGCATTGGCAAAGATATTGCCATAGCCCAAAAAAAGAAGGGGGGATTAGCAAGGGGGGAAATGTATTAATATTGTTTTACCAATGTTATTTTACAATGGTTGGAATAAATGAAACCAAAATCGGAGGTGTAAATAGTATTGCCCGCGAAAGGGTTAATTGGTTCTTTCTGTATTCTGTTTAGTCATGACTGCATTTATTTTGGGTTTTTTAATTGGATTATTCGAGTATTTAATGGTTTTTATTTATTCGCAAATACCTGAATATATAATTGGAGTAAATTAAATACCGAAATACTCAGAATATCACAGTGTTGGAGTGGGTGGTTGGGAGTATCTTCAAAGGTTTCTGCAGTCGGTCAGATTGAATTTATCTCAGCTTTCGAAGTTACTACATTTTAAGGTATCTATTCAATTTCTGGTACACAATATGTGGGTAGAGCTCAAAGGTGTATGCTCCTGAAACGTTTGATAGCTCGGTCACAAAAAGTGACTGATAAAAACACAAACAGTTAAGTCTGAAACTTTAGTAATTAATAATAATAATAATATTCCACAACTATCACACAACGCCATCTAGTCCCAAGCTAAGCAGAGCTTGTGTTATGGGTACTAGACAACTGATAAACATACTTATATATTTCTAAATACAAACATATTATAGATAAATTACACCCTGCAGACACAGAACAAATGATCGTGCTCATCACACAAACATTTGTCCTGGGTGGGAATCGAACCCACGACCTCCGGCATAGCAGTTAGGGTCACTAACCACTAGACCAACAGGCCAGTCAAAAGTAATTCCAAGAGATTAGAAGATATGAAAAGTAACTCTTGAACGAATACAGCCTTAAGACTTGTCTCCGAGTGGGGTGACGAGAATCTGGTAGATTTCAACGCCACCAAAACGCAAGTGTGTCTGTTCACCGCCAAAAGGAGTCCGTTTAATCTGGCCCCGTACTTTCCGGAGTGCGTCTGTACAAGTTACTGACAGTCTCGAGCTTCTTGGCACGAAGTTGAGCGCGAATCTGAACTTCGGCGCCTACATCGAGTTGAAATCTCAAACTGCGGCGAAAAAGCTGGGCATCCTAAGCAAGGTTAAGCGGTACTTCAAGCCTGGACAGCTTTCAGTATTATATAAAGCTCAAGTCCGGTCTGGCATGGAGTATTGCTGTCACCTTTGGGATGGCTCAGTCAAATACCAGCTTGCCACAGTTGACTCTGTAGAGCGCAGAGCCAGGAGGCTAATTGGTGACGATAAGCTTGTTATCAAGCTACATAGCCTGGCCCACCGTCGCAAAGTCGCATGTCTGTCGGTCTTCTACAGAGTGTGCGCAAGAGCTCCACGAGCTGATCCCACCATCTCCCTTCTTCCATCGGGAGACTAGACGTACTGCAGGGTATCACCGATACCTAGTCGACATTCCACACATTCGAACGAAGCGCTTTGCTGGGTCCTTTATTATGCGCACAGCCAAGGAGTGGAATTCCCTGCCTGCGTCGGTTTTTCCGAGTTCATATAACTCTAATCTGTTTAAGTCGCGAGTAAACAGGCTTCTACTGGGCAAGCTCGTTCCATCGTCGACATCATCTCTGCCCTTACGGCAAGATTGAAGTCAAGAGCAAGCCCATTTATAATAATAAAAAAAAAATGTAAACAGAACTTGTTTTTAAGATAATTCTTTTAACGAAAATATTTTCTTAAGGTGGATGTTCCAGGGTAGCCCGCGAAATTCAAATTTTCTTACGTTTTTAGCGATTTAGTATAATGGGGCCATACTCATTCTTAAGAGTTACATGAACTTGGAGGGTTGTAATGATGATTTTGATGATTATAATTCTGTAACTGCATACGTCTTACAGCCGCAAATCATATTTTCACTAACATACAACCGCAGCACTGACCTGCAAATCGCTAAAAACGTAAGAAAATTTGAATTTCGCGGGGTACCCTGGAACATCAACCTTATGAAAATATTTTCGTTAAAAGAATTTCTGAAAATATAGGCTAAATTTATTTTGGGTCCTGTGTAGGAGTATCTCAATACAGTACAACCTACAGTTCGTTCATTATAACCAAAAACACAGTTTTTCGCAGAAACTCGTAATTTACGCAGTTGAATTTTTGTCTTTGGTCCAAATAGTGAAAAAAATAAGATAAATAGTGCGTTGGTTCAGTAATCCACCTTCATCCAACAATGTATCTGGGTCATGTGCTGTTCCAACAACTGTGGGCATCAAATTTTTCCCATCTAAGGTTACGACATGACCTAGCCCCAGTTACTGGGCTACGTCATGTGGATCGCTCATTTCATATCTTTCTAATGTTTATGGGCTGCGTTGATGCGACTTTCATAACAGTAGAGATTAAGGAGCTGCGTCACCTTCGCGTTAAGGACGCGGTGGAGGTCATCGACGATGTTTACTGTTCTGTTTATGTTTTGTCACTGGTAGGTTATGTTTAAAAACAAAACGATATTCATAATCATGATATTAAAGGATTGAGCAAAAAGAAGTACGAATAAAAAAAAAAGTATCTCTGTCTCAGTTATTTTCAAAGTGTGCGTAATTAATTTAATGCATGTCATCTGTGAACTCGATAACCCTGAGTCAGTGACAGGGTACTCCCTTACTTCTCCTAAAATTGTTTGTCCGAAAATCATTATCCATAACACGTTTGCCATAAACTTCATTAACCATAATGTTCAAATTGCCGAAATTTTGTTTAACACAATTATCTTTAGTTCTAAAAGTACTCTGTCATAATATCGATTACTATAATAATTGAATCTCCTAATTTTACATGACCTAAATTAATATGTCCTAACTATTGCTTTACCTAATGTGTATTATTCCGAATGTTCATTTATAATAAACTAGCTGATGCCCGCGGCTTCACCCGCGTGGATGTCGTTCAAATTATATACTAAAACCTTCCTCTTGAATCACTCTATTTAATAAAAAAAACCGCATCAAAATCCGTTGCGTAGTTTTAAAGATTTAAGCATACAGACAAACAGACAAAAATAGCGACTTTGTTTTATACTATGTAAGGATAAGGATTTTTCAACACACTTGCTCATAAAGTGGCTATAATTTCACCGCAATTAGGCACATAATGACACCTATAATCAAACTGTGACTTTTTCATTGCTATTATTCACTAGTGAGTTATAGGGTTTTTTTTTAAATTTTATTGGTTGAGTTGCTACGTTCATAAAAAAGTTTCGATACAAAAAAGATCGTGTTCATTAGTGAAAATAAATTAATGTACTTAGTGCTTGCTCATTTCATGCAAATTTAAATTTAAATAGATAATTTCAACTTGTAAGTTTTTATTAAATGAAACTTTCACTCAAATAATATAACTTTTATTTTCTCTGTAATAAAGAAAACTTTTTACTCATTTTATACGTGGCTAATACTCTATCGCGCTCATTCATTTAGTATATGGCCAGTTGCCTTAGTTACAGTATGACCATTTTAAGTGTGAATATCATGGTGGCGCCACTGGTAAAGAAAAAATGCATCGCTACGTCAAACTTAGTACATTTATTTTAATTCCGTGTTTTCCCACATGCACAGATAAGTTGGTCGAACTGTAGATGCGCGCGCATAGGAAAACCGATTAATTTTTCCAGCCATTGTGAAAAAAAAAACAGAACTCGTTTTAACTGTTGAAGATGACTTTTTAGTATTATTTTCTTCACAAGTGTGTTGAAAAACGTCGTATGATACACGTGTGTATTGATGATTACCGTCCTCGGCTTTCTCAATGGCGCATCATGGATTTAGGACATATTATATTTAGGGATTTCAATTTTATGGCATGTGATATTATGTGATAATTAGTTCGGGTAAGTTATCATTCGGACAAATGATGATTAGGACAAAAAAAAGTTTATGTGGCACTCGGAGACTACCGCGGTAAAGCTATTGCATAGCATTTTTTATCAACTTATGCAAATAATTATTTATTTATTTTATTTATGCAGTATTTTTTTAAAAGAATTTAAATTATATAAGTAAATCAAAAGTAACCTTCATAGACTAAGCTAGTAAGAAACTCTATGACAGAAAATTTAAAAGAAAAAGTATTGACAGCTTGTCAGCCTGACGTAAGTGTCATAACATTGAAAATATGAAAATTATTTATTTTATTTTAGATATTTTATAAGAAAACGAATCGTTTTCTAAGACCGATTCGCAGAATAGTAATGCAAAAACCAATAAAACGTATGATAGATGCGTAATAATAATAAAATGAATGTATAGAGTACTCGAGGAGTACTCACTCATTATCTTTCACTATTTTTTCGTGACTTTCTTCATTAATAAATGCACTTTGTTTATTCATATTTAAAACACTTTGTACACAATTTATACGAGTAAGAATATTTTAGAAGGAGAAAGCAGAGAGACAAAACAGAAAAACTTTACACCTTTACAACGAGAGGTTATAAATTATTTAATTTGACAACCTTGTTGTTTTCCGTAACCATAGCAACCTGGTTGAATACTGAATCTTGAATATTTTCGTTAGGGAATCTCTGGGTTCGCTCTCCACGCTCAAGGCCCGCGATAGAAGCTATGCAATAGCTTAAAAGTTATGGCATTTTAAATTATGGATAAAAAAGTTAGGTGACACATTATAGAACCCAGTGACAGCTCGCGTAACTGAATTTTAGGCCAAAGTTATTTGAACTTTTTGTCATCGATACGCTAAGAAGAAGGTCGTCAAAAACTTGCTGTATTGATAATTAAGTTCTGACAAATAAAAAAAAAATGTTGACCTGGAAAGGTGACGGTTAGGCATAGGACCTATAAACAATATATTACACTGAAATCTTTGACTTGGCTAATAAGTTAGTGTTTTTGAATAGTTACATTACAAAGATACAATAGCAGTAATAGGTGAACACACAAGGTGACTGCCATTTCACCCTTAGCCAACATAATACGTGGAAGCGTAACAATTGAAGTGTTATAATAGTAAAGTTCACTGTTACACTATTACAACTCGTATTATTGTTATTTTGTCATCAGTTCATAGTATTAGGGTCTACAAACACTATGAATATTTGAAAATGTCATTCACGTCCAACCGTTTCTGTACAAATTATTGGTAAATGGTAATACAGTAGTTTATAATTAGTCTGTCAATGGAATAAGAAATGAATGCAATAATAGAGGTTATAATGTTTATACATCAATAGTTCATACATTATTACGGTTCATTGTATTATACAATAAGATATTATGTTAACTCAATGGTCATGGTTCAAAGGTCGTGTGGTGGTATTATTTAATGTTATAATGGAAACAGAAACGTCACGGACATGCGCTTTTGCTGCGGTATCTACTCTTTTAGCTAGATTTAAATATGAATCAGTATTGATAGAGTGCCATCACTCTATCAATACTGATTCATATTTAAATCTGACCGACCATTCATCAATTAATTATGCTGCGTTATGCGACTAATTTTGGAGCGTGTGACGGATTTGCGACATATAAGTTAAATGTCAACTCTTGTATCGATACTATTGTTTCTAACGGTATTGTTTCTAACGGTATTGTTTTATGTCATAATTTATTCACACTAAAACACCCAAATGGATTAAATTAATTTGCTGTGTGTGTTTGGTAATGCCGTCATTGAGGACAGATTCAATGAAACTTTAAAACTTTACAAACTTTTTTGCCCTGAAGTAACTAATTCAGGGCAAAAGAGTTTAAATAAAGTTTTTGAAGATCTAGACGCCTCCTTGGTTTCGTCCTTAAAAACTCCGCCTTAGATTACAAACAGTTTGGAGGTCAGATCCATGGCCGAGAAAAGTTGTTGTGATTCGTTTTAATTTTAGGCCGTCCGAGCGTCTTAGCTAAATAGACTCAGCATGTTGCCTCAAGTTAATTGACTATTAGGTACTAACTTTCACAACAAAATTGATCGCCCTTTGCTCTTTGACCATGATGTTACACGTGGAACCAACAGTGACATAACTTCGGCATCCGCGGCACTCCAGAGGAAATAAAGGCAAGATTTATTACTTTATTGTATTGTAAGGTTTGAAACGGAGGAGCATGGTGTAACAGCAGCGGAGCGGTCACGTTTGCGGGCACGCCGCCACCGCCCGCCGCCTAACCCCCGCGCCGCCGCCGTCCTGTTCGGCTAGTTGTGGCTGGCAGATTGTGAAATAATGTCATTTACATTAAAATACATTTGAGGAGACCATTTTAGTTTTATTGCTTTTATTTTCATCGTGTTTTTACTGAGTTTCAGAAGGAAGTGGTTATGGTATTAGATGAGTAGATTTTTTTCCGGCTTATTGAGACTAATTTTGAATATTATTACGTTGCTGGAGACCTCGACGCAAATGGTCGTCCGTACCCTTGAATATAGAAGTATATGAAGGATTACGTTTCGAAGGAATGTTTCCGGTCACTTACGATAGGACCGATAGCTATGAGTCTTCCTAACAATAGTGGTTTCTTTGGAGCATTCTTTCATACACATTCACTGGTTCATGAACAATAATGTTTGAGATATACATGTAGCAGGTTTGATGGTAAATCTTGGTATCACTTTTACAAGTCTATGTATTTGGAAAATTCGACACGGGCGGCGGTTCAAGTCATCATTATCTGCCTAGCCTTTTCCCACCTATGTTGGCTTCGGCGGTTCAAGTAATTTCCTCAAAATGACTTGAACCTCCATTCACTTACTACATTTCCAGGTTCTTAGTAGTGTTCCTGCATACAACGTCCACTGTGTTTGTTGATGAGAGATTCATTAATATTCGACAAGTTCGGGGAAGCTTTACCTACTTTGTACCTTGACCACTACGTTCGGAGTAGATTATGCTCTCTTTGTGAAAATTCCATGAAAGCACAAACAAGCTTCCGTCAATATTATGTTACATTAATCCACTTTTTTATGAAAAGATGATTCTTTATGGTCCGATTCGTTCCACTCCGACGTTATCCGTTTATAATAATTATTTCAGATGTTCATTTGTCAACATACCTGAAGCACTAAACCCTGTGCAATGAAAGGAAATTTCCTCAGCAGCACAACATTTTATCTCTTTTCAAAGACATCTTCAATGCAAAAGTAGTAAAAAAGAATTTTCCATCTAGTCAGAGATTGCTTGGCTGCTTGGTCACGTTTGAGGACACAAGTAAAATATAATACCTCGACTACCTATGTCGACTACTGTGTGTTTTACCTATAAATCAGTGATACTCGTAGTACCTAGTTGACTTTAAGATTGAATAGGGGATCGGACAGGGTCAAAATAATATGATTCTGTTTAGTCCGTAAGTTAGATTATCGAAAAATATTGAATACGTATTTTTTGTTTTATCAAATCAATAAAAAATTACGAAGATAAAACGCGTCAAAGATCTTGGAGTGGGGCTTGAAACGTCACTTGTGTCGTCAAAATGTACTATCATATGACGTCACACGAGTTTTCGAAGCACTGTATCGTCTTCATTTTAAGTTTACGTGAAAAAAGAAAAAATACGTGTCCAATAATTTTTGGAAATCTATCTGACGGACTAATTAGTTTTTTTTTGTCCGATCCCCTATACTAGTCGACAAAAAAACACTTTTTTTATGTAACAAGAAAACTTTTGTCTACTTATATTTAGAACAAGGGTATAGATAATAGAAATGTAATTAGAATGTTTCAAATACGAATAGTTTTTTTGTTATAAAATTTGAGTTTTTATGCTCAAAATTAAGGTCTATTGCAACATTTATGGCAATGTAACATAAGATTTCATTCTGAATTTGGTTCAGGGACATCTCGTTGTAATGTCCAGCAGTAGTCTGCCAGCATACATAATAATAATAATAATAATAATATTCCACAACTATCACACAACGCCATCTAGTCCCAAGCTAAGCAGAGCTTGTGTTATGGGTACTAGACAACTGATAAACATACTTATATATTTCTAAATACATACATATTATAGATAAATTACACCCAGACACAGAACAAATGATCGTGCTCATCACACAAACATTTGTCCTGGGTGGGAATCGAACCCACGACCTCTGGCATAGCAGTTAGGGTCACTAACCACTAGACCAACAGGCCAGTCAAACATGGACTCTACTTGCGCTGATATAGTTTTTCTATTGTAGAGTTGCCTTGATGAAATACATATTTCACTGTTTTCACCCAAATTTTCAGGAAAGAAGTCTAAATGTGAATGTGGAAAATGTATTTTCGAGGAAATATTACAGCCCAGAGACTTATATGTAAATATCAGCTCCTCGTCGATACTTTTTTTTCACTTGTTCGGGATCTTCCGAGAAAATTGGAAGCTATAACACAAAACTAAGGCCTGATCAAAACAAAATAAATATGGGATTTCAATTAGGGTAAATAGGTAATTCAAAATTAGTACGCGCCTTTCTTGTTCCAAAATTATGTTGACTAGTGTTATAGGTTTGGTGTAGGTGGAAAAGAAAACATTTCTGCGAATTGATCTTCCGAAAATTTAACAACTGTCAAAAACTTTCTATAGATAAATCACAAGACACAAAACGAAGCCTTGAGAATGTTTAGCTTTGTTACAAAACTCTAACAAAGTTAACATTGCGTTCAAAAATGTAAACTGTAATGTAATGTAAAAGTTGAGGTGAAATAATAATCGAAAACATGACACTAAGTTACAAACAATTTCCTTTATTTATCTTTTTTACATACCTATGAACAATTTATCATTTCGTATTAACTAGCATTCAGTCATAGAAGCTGCTATGAATTTTAATTCTAACATTATTATTTGATTAAATGAATAAAATATAAAAAAAATATTATTACTATGATACAAATTATAAATAGTAATTAGTAAATATAACAAAGTAGCTAATAGTACCTACAGCACGTTGTTCGCAGTGTTTCCTTCGGAAGAATTGTGGGAAGAGTATAGCAAGCAATGTGATGGTCCACGTGAGCGCCATGATCTAGGTATTCTTTCAATCGAAACGTGGCGAGACAAGCAGTGGTGTTCAAACTTTTTTATCCATATATTCTTGTTAAAGAGATTTCTTAGGAATACTTAATATTAAATGAGACAAGTTACATGGTCACTAACATAGTCCTTAACACTGAAAACGGGATATTTACCATGTTTAAACTCCGGGAACTCAAAACAAGCAGTACAAAGTTCAAACTTTCAAAGTTTTAGTAGTAAAGTTTGGTGATGAAAAATACTTTCGTAGCATACCTGAATCACATTCTGTAAGATAAGGAAAATTGGGAAAACTTTTGTATATTTAATGCTTCATTAACGTAGGATCACTACATAAACACACATTGTACAATTTGAAAAAATAAATCGTCCTCGAGTAACTAGATTGGATAAAAAAACTACATAATCTAAGTACAGTTTGAGTACCACCGACTGCCACGAGCGGAATCCTTTTGCCGATGGCTGGCCGCGTGCATGAAAACGAGGAACTGTAAGAATTTCTGTTCGGACACGAAAGAACCGCAAGACAGGACGTTTTATGTAATCCTAGGCTTAGAATAAAAGTAGCGTGGGAGACTCGGGTTAACGCGTAGGTATTGCCATTAAATACCTACTCGTTTTACATGACTGTTACACATGGCAATACAATACAAGTCAGATCGACAATGTAAATACATTAATAAGAATCAGACGTAATTATTAGCTTTATACGTTAATAAAAACGATCTCACGATGTGTTCAAGTTCAACTAATTTACGATCATACTATTCTACTTTCACTACCATTATTCGCTGAACTCGCTAAAGAAAACCCAAGATCGTTCACTTGTCATAATGTCATCCGATTAGGGACATATTAAATAGTCTTACCAACAAACAGATCTATAGAATTTTAACCAACGTACTTACTCTCATTACTATATTCAGTAAGCATAAGTAACTATATAAGGTCCCAATAAAATAGGTGGACAAATTTTAACACAGCGTTCAGAAGGTCTAACCAAACATATCTAAACAAAAAAAAACAATAATTAAACTGTTTTTATAGGACTTGTTTTTTACTTTATATAATAAATTGTCGGCACTCTAGAACAAATTCATCCTTCATGAGTAGGTACATAAATGCGTTTTTCTTATAATTTTTTTTACCATCGTCCTTATTTTGGTGGTCTGAATGATTTCTGAAATTTTATCCACCTATTTTAATGGGACCTTATATATTATACCGTAACACACAATTCAAACAATGAGATTTAAGACAATACCGTTGTGTCTCACAATCTGCTTACCAGCTGGATTAGTGTTATCATTTCCATTTAAACACAGAACTGAATACATACATTATATATCTGACAGTTGTTTGTTTCTGTTAGGATTATCTCCTCTGCTACAACAAACAGTGTCTTTAATCGCTACTAATAAATTTTTGATTGACTTTTCTTCCTGGAAGTGAGTTTGCCATGACTGTACTGTCATGTTGTGTACTGACTCGCATTGCTCGAATTTATAACATGGAATTTTCTGAAATTGATTTGTTTAGTTGTAATAAACTTACCTTCAAAAAACGAATCATGAAGGCTATAAACGGAGGTAAATGACAAGCAACCATTCTTCGTCTTCTTCTTTTATCTTTATCTTGTTTGTGCTAAATTAACCAAAATTGTAAACTGTATTCATCTTGTGTAATTTTGGATTGTATTGCATTTTCATTTTGTTTTTTGTTAGTCCGTTCGCATGTCTTACATTATATCCAGTAATACAGGGTAAACTATAATTGGCCATAGAAACTGTAACAAGCATATTTTGTAATATATTTTAATGTTCATTACCTAAATAAATAAATAAATTACCACCTAGCTTTTTCATAACTATGTTGGGGTCGACGTCTAGTGTAACCAGATGCTGCTGAACCACAGTACTTCACATTTAGTGACTGACTGGCTACTTCACCTCCATAGTCCAAGACTGGATGCCAGACTTTCGGGGCTTATGACCGCTCGTAACAACTTTAAAGCTATTTAAATGATTGGCGTGCTTTCCCAGGCACAAAAGAGTGACATATACACATGGTCACCATGTGTATAGGATTGTTATTATTTAGTCACAATCTGTAGTGAGTAGTTACCGGAATTAAACCAGTGTGGAATTAACGTTTTTATCTTGACTGGTCATAACGCCTATGTATGCCATTAACCAGTTTTCTAACTCCTTCTTAAATTATTGGAACATGACTTTGACTTCTCCCTATAGAGCCTTGAGACTGACACGAGTGTTAACTTAGTTTAGAGAGTGGAAAACTCCTTTTAATATTTTCATACTGTAAACACAATTAATTATCTCGTATTTATTATAAGCTTTGTTTACTCATAATTTTCTCATCTGTTTTTGTTTATGAAAATTGAGGAGCGCCTGGCTAAATTAAACAGCCACTCAAGTCGATCTTCAGGTTAAGTCGCGCTTGCCTGGATTGGTCTATGAATGGGTGACTAACCATTACATACCGAGTTTCTTTGGTACTACAGAAATCAAGTTACGCCGTTGGCCTTTTAAATGTAGATCTTTGATAGTCGTTAAATAGTCAGTGGAGATGATGATTCTGTTTAGGAAAATTAATTAAAACTTTATCTTAACCCAAAATGTCGTCAGTGGTTCGGGAGATCAGATTATAATTATTATGTTGTTGCGCCCACTTACGTTAGTTATCTCCGCTCTCCGTTGTTTGGCCCACTTCACCAGGAGTTATGAAAGGGGAGCACACAGCAGCTGTTACTTTCAACTTATTTTTATGTCTCAAGAAGATGTTTTCAAAAGAGGAGCGATATTAATTGATAGCGCCCCGCTTCTAAGTTTTGCGGCTATTGTGTTACACAATCGAGCTATTTTGAACTTTATTTACGTTATACAAAAACCTCGAGGCTAGATAGAGAAAAATATCAGCCAACATAGGTATAAACTTGTTTAACAGAAACCCTTGAAAGCAATAAATAAAATGTCGAGACACGTGTAAGAGAACAACCCCATAAACAAATCCTATCAGGATTAATTTCAACCTATGTTAATAAATAACACAACAACACGTTTTACAAAAACAAAAGCTCGAGTTTTCTCATCATGTTTACATAGTTTAAATCATGTGCTACGCCTCTAAGAAGCTTCTTGATGTTTTCGTAGCTCGTAGTACGCCGACGCTTACTACGCCGTAGCTGTTTGCTACGAATATCGTAAACATTGATCGTTTATTCATGATGGATATCTTGGAAGTAATAAATAAAGTATCTCGTCTTTGTTTTTGTAGGTATAAGATGTTTTAATTATGTTTTGGTAGCTCACAGTCGCCAAATATATTAGTTTCACGAACTTCTGTGTGGATCAACCTACCTTCACTTAGTCGGCTTAGTTCGTAACTGCGTTGCAAGGAATCCATTCAGTTTCATAATATTGAATGAAAACAGTGTCTATTTCCGGAATGAGGTGATCCTGCGAACAAACCAAGTAGCTGCCAGAATACAAACAAGTTGAAGTGGCAATAGGCTGAGCATTATGTTAGATACTCATATAGAACCAATGCCATTCGTAACAGCGTTCTATGGGGGTTCTATTTTGTTCAACTTTGGACGTCTTCTGGCTGATGTTAGTGATGATTAAACCAATGACCGTTGAGGGATGTTACCATCGCTTTCACGACAGGTCAGGTTACAGCGAGGATAGGGTTAGTCATCTTCACAACGTGGCCTTTAGGAGCTGGATGGGAATAACTAAAGATAGACTTAAATGGCGTCTCATACCTAATAATAATAATAATAATAATAAAGCCTCTTTATTTCCATAATAGTGTAACAATTTTTACAAAATATCATTTAAAATTTGTGCATGCATAAAATAACAAAAGGTAAATTATGATTGAATAATTTATAAATTAACTATTTTTTTTTCTAAATAATAATTTCATAATTCCTAATAATTAATAATATAGATTTCTTAATAGGTATTAAATAAATTCAATTTTCAAAACAATTTCATATAGAAAGTATCATTTAAATGTGCATGCATAAAATAACAAAATATTACAATAAAAATTATGATTAAATAATTTTTAAATTAATTCATTTCATATTTATAAGTATATCATAATTCCTAATAATCAATAATAAGTATAAAATTCTTAATAAGTATTAAATAAATAAATTAAAATTTCATAATATTATAGATGATTCAATATGGACCCCTCAACGGGTAAAGGCCTCCTCCATTTTGCTCCACGTCTGTCTGTCTTTTGCTTTTGATATTCAATTTTCGAGGTTTTTTAGTGGAGATGGAGGGTTGTTGTCGTTATCCCCCGCGGTGACAAGCCGTATTGGGAGATGTGGAGGGGCTTCTTTTACTCGTTTTTTGGCGATGAGGGTATCTCAGTCGAACTAGATTTCGACCCTTTTCTCGGAGGTGCGTTGTACAAATAGGAAGTAATATTGTTTGTATTGTTTTTCTTAGTTATTTGTTTGATATTGTTTTCGTTGAGTACGGTGGTTTGGTGGACAGGAGATTCTGACAGATTTCGTTTTTGTTTCCGTGAGTCTCCTATACCTATTATTCATATTTTTGGGGCTACCTGGTAATGTCACTATTTTGTCATATCGTAGTACCTACAACGTTTTTCCCGAGTTTACGCTCTTTTTCTACTTCTTCTTGTAGGTCCTTACGCTTCAACAGAACTTCTTGTGGAAAGTCTTCTTTAATATTAATACGTAAGCCTTTCAGTGTCCCTTTGTTCTTTAGAATCTCAATTTTCCTTCCCATTGTTGTAAATTTTACCAATAAAGGTCTTGTTTTGTCCCCTTTTTTGCCAAGTCTTCTCACTAGTTCTATTTCAGATTTCTCTATGTAAATATTCATGTTATTTTTTATGCAACTTAATAATATATCTAGCAAATCTGTGTATCCACGCTCGGTTTCTTCCACTCCATAGAATATAAGATTTTTCTTTCTAACCTGTCTTTCTAAATAATCTATTGCTTTTTGTTGTTGATTTACTTTTATTTCTAGGATGCTTGTTCTATTTTCCATAATTGTAAATTTTTGATTAATACCTATTGTCGTTTATAGCTGTAGTGATATTTTCTTGCATGTTTTTCATTTCCTGTTTTTGATTGTTTAGATCACTTTGTATTTCTTTTAGAACTTTCATAACATTTTCCATGTTTTCGTACTTGTGGTGTCCTCTAGTGGTTACTAACTACAGTTGAAGTGTTGACATTTAATTTACTAGTGCTGTCAATCTGTTGCGCGTACGCAGTTAGTTGCTGGTCTAGTTCGATCACCTGTAGCTAGATGGCGTTATCTCCAAGAAAAAAATTGATGTGTGATGATTTGCAGTTTATTAATTAATAGGTTATAATAATTTCTTTGTTCACTTTTTTACTAGTTTCTTCCTTCTTTGCACTAATATTTCACGGATTGTTCTTCATAGGTGTCAATAAATTGATTTCCAATTTAATTTTACTTGTGTTAGCACAAAAAAACACAGTTCTTGTTTTGATGTTTTGTAGCCGGTATTTTGTCTATTTATTGCACTATTGTTTAGAATTTCATAATGTTCACTGTTTTTTAATGTTTTTGCACTGAGTTCAACACTTTAATTGTACAGATAATCACTTTTTATATTTTTAACCTTAATTAAAGAATTTTTTTTTATAACCTTAATTAAAGAATGTGAAGGTACTTTAATCCTAGTATTCACACACAAAAGTACTAGGCTAACATAAGCTCAATGAGGTATTCAACCTCATTATTCTGGGTAACCCAGAATAATTTTAATATATGTACCACCTTGAACCTATGCTTGCCTAGTACTTTTGCTTTGTTATATTTCCACAAGATAATTTCAGTTAGCTTGGAGCCCAAAATCTAGATCCGAAGGGAAACTCTTGGAACACCAAGAACCCTGGCGGATGCCCTGAGAAGGCTGGGATGTTTGATCTGCTTCTGCAGGGAGGTGGGCTGGTTGGACGTTCAATGGTCCACTTTAAGGTTTAATTGCCGAATACAAATCTCTTGATATCTCCAAAGAACATAGAACTCCGCGAATATGGTACAACACATCCAAATTGAATTTAAATACATTCTGTTTATATTTGTGCCCATGTAATTAATATTGTTAATTTTTTTTTACTTAATAGATTAGACAACAATTTATTATCACTATTATTCATTAGTTATACTACGATATAAACATATGGACATTCAGGTGGACCACGGGCAAAAATAATTGCCCGTAGTACACCCAGGTGGACCACCTAGGCGGGTGGACCACGGGCAATAAACGCAAAAAAACTATATGCGAGACTAAGGCATAAAATTCAATCTTGTGTTGTTACTAAGAGAAATACTCTTATTTTATCTATCTATACTTATAATAAATCTGTAGAGAGGTCAATTCTGTATATGATATATATTTTCAAAATAACTATCAGGGGGTAATTAATGATCGATACTGATGGCAAAAATGCAATCAGTAAAATTTTTGTCTGTCTGTCTGTCTGTATGTTCCTTATAGAAACAAATACTACCCGACGGATTTTAACGAAACTTAGTACAAATATTCTTCATACTGCTGCGGAGGTTATAGTATACTTTTCATCACGCTACAATCAATAGGAGCAGAGCAGTGAAGGGAAATGTTGGGAAAACGGGAGAAGTTGCTCCATTTTTCAAGCTTCCGTCGCGTGTGCAGCCTTAATGGTTAAAGCTACATAGAAATCATTTACGACGGAAATGTTCTACATAAAATTATTAAAAAATATTTTACAAATTGGCATTCCGATTATTCTGCTCCGAAATTTAAGACCACCACAACTTTGCAATGGAACTCGGCTAAAAGTAACCCAGTTGCAACAAAATGTAATCGAGGCTCAAATTTTAACAGGCTGCGGTGCAGGAGAGACCGTCTTTATTCCCAGAATTCCCATAATACCAAATATTTTTCCATTCCAATTTAAAAGAACGCAATTCCCAGTATCGGTGTGTTATGCAATGACAATTAATAAGGCTCAAGGGCAGACTTTTCGTGTTGCTGGAGTAGATCTCGGTGTCAGTTGTTTCTCGCATGGTCAGTTATATGTTGAAGTATTTTCGTTCTATAGGTACTTAAGAGCCTGCAATATAGCACAACGCGAGCGATTTCGTACCTCTCGCCCGCGCCCCCTCTTCAATAATGCGCGGTGGCATGACACCCGGCAGCGCGGCGCACTGCGCACAGGCCGCGATCGAGTGTGTGAGTCGAGTACGAGTTTGAACTGCGGTGCCCCGACCGCCCAGCTATTACTTTACTCTTTGGCCCAGCTGGTCGACAGCTTGATTCATAATAATTAAATAAAAACGTATTAATTCGTAAAAAAATCATTCATCTCGCTCGCACAGTATTGCTCGCGGTCACCCGGCGGGTACCTAAGCTACGCAAGGTGATAGCGATTTTGTTTGAGTAAACTACTTATCAGCTGATTCGAGTACCTAAGTAAAAAAAATAAGAATAATAATTAATAATAACATGTATTTATTTCTAAAAAACTATAAATTAGAGAAATTTATCTTACTATCGGTACTACGGTCAGTTTTTTCGACCACCATTTCAACTGCTACAACAAGCGTGTTTGTTAGAGGTGTGGACTGGCACACAACAGTGCCCTGGATCAAATCCTAAGTCTACATTTTATTTTTGTGACATTGTATTTTCTTTTTATTCAAAGTAGGTACTGTGATGTAGATAATATTTATCAAATACTTTTGGAATAACAAATAAAAAGTTACATTATAAATATTTTTTACAGGAAAAAGAAAGCTATTTTCAATGCGTAAGTATCTACACACCTTAGCATGGCTTGTTTAGATTTGGGCAGACTAGTTTGCCGACTACTCGGCACATCCCTATAAAATACTTTTATTTTATGGAAATGATGTTATTTTTTTAGGAGTATACATACCAAATAACATAGATCCTCGCCTCGAAAATGCAGAGACGAGGTGAGTATTGAAATGTAATGTAACCATACTACAGCGTAGTAAGGACAGTCCGGATTAGAGTTTCAAAAAATAATAATTGAGAGCTGATATTGACGGCTGGGCTGGGACGGGAGGTTAGTATAAGCTGATCTCACATTATATTGGCATTCCGTACAATGAGAGATCAGGGGGCCAATTCTCGATTTTCGACATTATTTATCTCGAGTTCGAGTTCGTAAGTCTATCTCTATGTCTATCAAAAATATCTCTATCTCTACCAAAAAATTTCGAATTGAGTAGAATTCCGTATTCTCAGTCAAAATAGAAATAAATGTCACGAAAATGTCGAGTCGAGTGAAACTAATGTTACCATTATGAATAATCGCGCGTTCCGTTTTAGGTAGCTATGAGTGAATGAATGATTTTGTTTTAGAACGCTGACTAAACCTAATTATTTAAGTATAGTAAGTAAGAAAGAAAGAAAGAAAGAAAAAGTATTTATTGGTTTCACAAACAAACAAGTAAACATAATTATGAGTAACACTTAAAATTAGGACATCCTTACTACATAGTATAAAACAAAGTCGCTATTTTTGTCTGTTTGTTTGTCTGTATGCTTAAATCTTTAAAACTACGCAACGGATTTTGATGCGGTTTTTTTAATAGATAGAGTGATTCAAGAGGAAGGTTTTAGTATATAATTTGAACGACATCCACGCGGGTGAAGCCGCGGGCATCAGCTAGTAATTTATATATTAAATTTGAATAAGTCCCGTGCAAAGCCAAAGGAAAACGAAACGTTTAGTGTAAAAATAATCAGTTTGACAGCTGACTGTCTGTCAGTGACTAATAAAATTATGAAGCAAACAATTATTTACCTTCGTTTTCAGGTCTATTTTAGTGGTATCCTGAATTACAGAAGCCAATAGATCTAAGTATTAGAACCCTTTTTAAATCTTTATTTAGTCTGAAGTTTTTAATGACTTCTGTTTCGCTCAAGTCGTAAATATCGACGGCGGGATAGCTGTTGTCGCCGTGTATTGGCCAGTTGCTCGCCACTTTCCAACAACTCCGAGATAAAAATGCTAATAAACTTGTCCATCTTTCAGTGGTTTCAAGTCCAATCGTAGGTACACAAATTACAGAGTCTGTCTGCGCGAAGGTCGTCGTTTCAAGAAAACACAATGCACAATTCAAAGAGTATAAATCGAATTTACAGTATGAGATGCCAAGCCGTATTTTATTTAAAAACTAAAGAAAAGAAAACTCAGTGCACAATCCAAAACTCAACAAATTCACTCAGAAATGACGTATCTATATAATCGACATGACATCTCTACTGCTCAGAAGCACTCGACATGAACTGTAACGTTAGCCTTCGACAAATGTCGAATTCGACATCCCCAGAATAGCAACTTTTAAAATTTCTCGAAAAAATTGTAGCCATCGTAAAAGTGAGAAGAAAGATACCCTACAAGTAAGGTATCTTTCTTCTCACTTTTACGATGGCTACAATGGAAGACATTTTAGCTACTCAACAGCAAATCATTGAAGGCATAGATAGACTTTACTCCAACTTCAAGAAAGATGGAGCAGAGCGAAAGACCCCCGACTACCTACGTCGACGATTGGAAAGCCTAGAGCAATACTTTACGGAGTTTCATAACAACCATATGAATTTGTTATCCTTTGGTGATCGATCTCATGCGTATTTCACAACCAATCAGTATGATCAAATGAAAGCGAAATACAGCAATATTAAAACAGCCATTCAGAATTATAAGCCTTCCACAGACAGACCTCAAACCCCAGTTTTGAAACCCCCTACTTTTCAACCATCTTCAATATCTCAAACCCCGGACCTCTCATCTCAAAATAATCCTCCTAAGGATAGCGTAAAAATAGAGGACCTTTTGAAGAAACAAGCTACAAATTTTAGGGCATTTTCAAGAGAAGCTGCTGACATTGATCTCAATCTTATCTCTGAAAAGTGGGAGTTTGAAGACATCCTAAAAACTTTAAACACTCGTTGGGCAGCTATTGACACCCTACACTGGGAAATGGACAACGAGCTCAACGGGTCCAACGCCCAGTACGACGAGCAATTCTCGAACTACGAGAAATATTATAAAACTCTGAAAAGGGATATTAACCGAAAGATGTGGTCGGTGGCTCATATTGAGAAATCGACCCCAAGAATGGAAATAGCTACCTTTGAAGGAAGTTATATGTCCTGGATATCCTTCAAAGATCTCTTTACAGAAACTGTACACAATAATCCATCTTTATCAAACGCCCAAAATATGCAGTTCCTGAAAAGTAAGATCAAGGGCGAGCCGGCATTCAAGACCAAAATTAGCCAAATCGATCCAGGCGTTGTTGAGTTTTGCGCTTACCAACACATTTTGCGTTTCATTTTTATATTATAGATTCGTCTTCTTGTGAATATTTTTAGGGTTCCATATTCCATATTTAAATCTCCTATCTTCTATATAATCCGCATCAAGGATTGTTTTTACAGTATCCACGCGGGCGAAGCCGCGGGCGAAGCCGCGGGCATCAGCTAGTGTCACATAAAAGTGTTCCAATTTTGGTTCTATTTCTTCCCAATATTGATCATCTCTCTCTATTATTTCAACTTTGATGTCTTTGTCACATGATCACATCCAGACCATACTCCAAAAATACATTTTCGTCTACCGGTGATATGTAGTTGTCCTTGCACTTGTATGAACCAGGGATGCTTTTTATTTATGACAAGTCCGTTTTTAGTTTTTCTCCAAAAACTCACTATTTTCTTGTCTATTGCATCATCCAAAGATGTTTTGAATGCGGGATAGTAGAGTTCCACAAACTACCAGGAGAATAGAAGTAGGCAGTAGGTATTGAAAACCTTTTTTTTGGAGATTAAAATAAAGGATAATTAAAAAACCCAAATAATATTAAAGGAATAATCGGCATGACGAAACATTTTGAAATCACCTTCTGTAATGTGGGTACATCTTTTTTATTTACGAAAAAACCTTTATTTCAGTAATAAAGTAAAGTTTATCGAAGATATAAGCCATTTTTGTAAAACATTTTAAATAGAGCGCCTTACAAAGCCTGATTCCATTGCTAAAGATGTTCACGAAGTATTAGTAACAAAAAAAATATCCAAATGCGTAATCGGCAACAAAACAACACAGTGAGCTAGTGATGTTTACTTAGGCGTGACGTAGTGCGCTATGATTGGTGTTTCAATCAAAATGGCCGATTGCAGTATTTTAATCTTTTATTTTATTAAAAATCTCAATAATCTTAAATCTATCTATCTATATAAATAAAAAGAGAAGTCCTGACTGACTGACTGACTGACTGACTGACTGACTCATCAACGCCCAGCCCAAACTCTTGGACCTAGAAAGCTGAAATTTTGCACAGAGGTTCCCTTTATAGTGTAGACAAGGAATAAGGAAGGATTTTTCGAAATTCATCCCCTAAGGGATTTAAATAGGGGATGAAAGTTTGTATGGAAAATCGTCATTTTCACGCGGGCGAAGCCGCTGGCAAAAGCTAGTTTTTAAATAAAACCAAATCAGTTTTTTAAATCCTTCTCGTATGTAATTTCCCCTAATATCATTGAATCATTGATTATTTGACAATGTCGTCACGCCTATTTAGATTTGATTTAAAGATTCCAATACCTCCTTCCTACTTCTGTTCTCCTGGTAGTTTGTGGGACTTTACTACATATCTTTTCATTTTCATCTCAAAAAAAAAAAATGTTTTCAACATGTTTTCAATACCTCCTGCCTACTTCTATTCTCCTGGTAGTTTGTGCCGTAGTTGTATCCTAAACTGTGTGATAGAACGAATGAGAAACTTGAGTCCCGCTGGTTTTACGATTTTGTAACACCCTTTATCGTAGAACTAGTTGGAACGAAAAAATCCATTGACGTTTCGTTCCCTTTAGTTCTACGATTTCGTACCACCTTGAATCATAGAACTAGTGGGAAAAAAAATAAAAAAGTTTCCACTAGTTCTATCGTAGGACTGTGCAGTAGAACTAGTGGGAATGATCCGCGGCGAATACCTACTTACATAGACGTCATTCCCTTTAGGAATAGTGTGGCGGGCTTGTCCCAATAAAAAAAAATTACATAGACCTCACATATTTTTATTTATCATTTAGATACGGAATATGGAACCCTAAAAATATTCACAAGAAGACGAAATCTTTCATATTTATTTATTTATTGACTTGAATTGACTTGCGCATAAATAACAATGAATACCTACCTCCTAGGTACGTTTATTATGGAAATACAAATTTGGTGCAGGTACACGTTTCCAGAATTAGCTGACCTCTCATTGTACGGAATGCCAATATAATGTGAGATCAGCTTATACTAACCTCTCGTCCCAGCCGCCGCGGTGGACGCGGCGGTAGACGATCCGGGCGTCGGGTCCACGGGATGGCTTCCGGCTACCGTAGACGCGGGCCTGTGGAGGGTGAGTAGGTAATGGGCTAGCTCGCCGTCCGTCCGTCCAATGACGACGACAGGCCGCGTCGACGGCGCGTTCTTGTTCCACGCGCGCCTCAAAGAAATGTCAGTTTATGTATGTTTAGGTACGGGTGCAAAAGTAGTAGGTACCTAATGGACGCATGGGTAAAGTAGGAATATAACGCATTCAAGGTCATGCTACTTTTTCACACTAAAAATTTTTTTTTTTACACTGGTACAACTTTACGTAATAATAACATTAAATAACATTTAATTAGTCTAAAACTGTGTAGTAAGATATGAAGGAAAGTTCATTGATAATAATAATTTAAAACAATATAATAATATATTCGTTCTTAATATTAATAAATTATGTTAATTATTTATGCACATTACTAGTTGTAGTAAGCTAGTTATTTAATTTCAATTCGATTCATTGATCACAACAGAATAAAAATATTAAAAAAAAAAAACAATATCATCAACATTAAAAGGGACAACCCTATGCTTCAATGGAGCGTAGGTAGTTATCACATCAACTAGGCTTAGTTTCGGTACTGTCCATATTTATACTGTGCTACAACTATGTCAATATCATCTCTCAAGTAATTTTATTTGAAACTCTAATCCGGACTGTCCTTACTACGCTGTAGTATGGTTACATTACATTTCGAGGCGAGAATCTATGATACTTGGATACTCCCAAAAAAAATAACATCATTTCCATAAAATAAAAGTATTTTATAAGGATGTGCCGAGTAGTCGGCCAACTAGTCTGCCCCAATCTAAACAAGCCAAGTTATGGTGTCTACGATACTTACGCATTGAAAATAGCTTTCTTTTTCCTGTAAGAATATTTATAATGTAACTTTTTATTTTGTATTCAAAAAAGTATTTGATAAATATTATCTACATCACAGTACTTTGAATAAAAAGAAAATACAATGTCACAAAAATAAAAATTAGACATGGGGTTCGAACCAGGGCACTGCTGTATGGCAATCCATCCCTCTACCAAACAAGCTGTTTTAGCAGTTGTAAAAGTGTTCGAAAAAACTGAGCGTATTCGAACTGATAACTCATGGGTAGTAAGATATTTCTATATTTTTTATATATAAAAATGTTATGTTGGTTTGTGTACGCTTCAAAAACTCAAAAAGTTCTGCACCAATCGAGCTGAAATTTTAGAATGATATATAATCCGCATCAAGGATTGTTTTTACAGTATCCACGCGGGCGAAGCCACGGGCATCAGCTAGTATTTTATAGTTTTAGAAATATTTAGTACTTATTACTAAAATTGCTCTTACTATGTTCGGCGTTTGATTTGTATGAACGTTTTACTAAGCTTCTGAGCGGGTTTCTTTTCTTGATGGCGCGAGTGTTATAGGCTACATTAAAATTAAAAAACAAAGAATATAATACACTAATACAATAATACACAAACAAAACAAAACAAAAACAAAATAACTAAACAAAATAATTGCGTAGAAAATAGTCCGCTGTCTGTAATGTCGCCAAACATAGGTTCGTCTCGCAACAACTGCCGCAGCAGACTGAATGTCACTATTGAACAAATTGAAAAGGATAGCGCTATTACTACCGCGTTCCAAACGTGAGACAGAAAGAATGTGTGCTCGCTTAGAATAAAATAACATAAGCGCCAATCACAGGAATGCTAATTACGAGAAAACCATGTAGAAAATGAAAATTAATAAAAAAAATGTGCACGATTTGAGATAATATAGTTACCTATCTATTATGTAAAAATCGTCACTAAATTCCTTAAGGTTTCAGAGATCCAACTCTAAATAAGTGCAAAACGAGTTGTTTTAGTATTTTTTTTCTATCGAGGTTTTTTCATCCAATCGTGTTTTCGCTTGTACAGATTTAAAGATTATAAGTCCAAGTTTAATGGTGTCCAAATACCGAATTCTTAGGTCATATAGATACCGAGATCTAGATCGCCCAATATCACCAAAACAGCATCATACGAACTCTTAAGCCTCATGTGAAAGTGATCTAAACAATATTACCAACACATTAACTTAATAATAAACTTAAAAATAAAATTGTCATTTTTAAGGAGAGAGCTTTAAAGTTTTTTAAAGTTTAGACAAGAACAGTACAAAAACCAACTAAAATAGCAAAACAAATATGCATCTATTCATAAGACTAGTCCTTTACCTCAATCATATCTCAATATTGTAATATTAGGATTAACGTAACCTTTTCAAAATAGCTAAATAAACATAAAACCTTAAGAAGAACGAACTCTCACCTACCATAACAATTAGAAGCGAAGAGCAGGTACAAAAGCTCATTCTTGATAAATGACTCTTAGTGCATAGTCATCTACTGTGCTTACTTAATGTTATACCTTATAACGTAAAAAGTTTTCTCATGCATGTTACAGCTTTGCCTACTTTTTGTTATATAAGATGCTTTTTGATAATATGTGCATTCATAACTTTGGCCACTTTGTTAATTTGCTGCTTGTCCTCATACTTTTTTATACATAAAATAATTCATGCCACCCACAACACACCCAATTCCTACACACACACAAACACACTCTACACACTCAAAGATCTAAATACTTGCACGTCCTCCACAATAATAACAATAACTAAGTATCGACACCAGAACAACAATCACCCTATTATGTGCTGCATCTGTTTCAATACACTTATATGTAGCATTGACCTAATAAATGACGCTCTGACTACTACTCTAATTAATAAATCAAATGGATAGCACCCTACGAACATTAACTGAGATTGATGAAATTGAAGTTGCACGAACATATGAATGCGCCTGCACGGATTTACATAAACATATTACTACTGGTGAAAACGATTTGACAATTATTTCGCAAAATATAAGGAGTATCTACTGCAACTTCGATGATTTTAAAATCTAATTATCCACATTTAAATTTGAAACTGACGTCATAATTTTAACTGAATGTAGGCTACACTCTAATAAACCCATCCCTCAACTCAGTAACTACCTTTCCTTCTTTACTACGCGTCATTTAAATCAAAATGACGGAGTAGTGGTTTACATAAAAAAAACACTAAAACCTAAAGTTAAAGAAATAAGTCTAGCACAGGCATCTTGTCTTCAGCTGGATATACTAAATAATATTCTTCTCTGTATATACCGTTCCCCATCTAACACAAACGCAGACTGTTTTGTAGATTCTCTCAATACACACCTCAATAGTCTTAACTCTCAGCAAAGTATCATTATAGCAGGTGATATTAATATTAACCTAACGACTAAAGACGTTGAGCCGCCGCATGAATATAAAAATAGGACAAACTACCTCAATATGTTATCACTTCACGGTATTCTATCAGGGCATACACTACCTACACGCGAATTTAACTGCTTAGACCACTTCATGATTAAAATAAATAAAAAAAAGGTAGCTGCATCTATTGCTATTCTACACACGACCATTGCTTACGCAAGTTTTATGTAGCATACGTTTTTTTACTATAATATTTCCGAACGTGGTACAACACGCTACCATATATCCGAAACACTTTTACCGCGTTATATATTTCCTGTCATGTTGCCTGCGCTGGTATTATCTACCCCTCTCTTTCCCTCCTATACCGCCTCCATGCGACAGAAAGAGAAAGGAGTATTGCCGCAAGCGTCCAATGACGCGAGCTTCCGAGGTGATGAAGAAAGCCACCACGCCATGATGAAAAGGAACACTTCAAATTCATATCTTCAACTGTCTTCAACGGCTTAACACCTCTTTACGCTATATACCGCTAAGTTATTGCGGTCCGCAACCATAAAACCAAATAACCAATCTGTGAGTGTCGGCCGACACAAGTGGGACAATAATAAAGACGGTAAAGTGCAGTGCTGGGAAGAAACCATATTCAAGATCTCTACACGGCGCTTTCCAGTCGTCAGCCATCGTTACAGGCGATCCTTCAAACTGCAAGTAAGTCCTAATACCGTTCCCTCTAAATAAAACCAGTTGGCAGCATTCACTCCCGCTTAAACTATAATTTACACAACGCTTATTGGTCCTTCGCAGCCGCTACTCTCATAACTCCACCATAAGTTTTTGGTCCTTCGAACCGGATTCAAAAAAACAGCTTAAATAGGTCTCATACTCTCATATCATATCTCTAGGATTTAGGTCAAATACCTAAATTCGTAAAGTCACCATATTGAACGTGTACTAACGTTCGTACATCCCGCTAGGTACATACTTATTCATTGAGAACCATTGTACCAACTCAATATTCCTCCTGTTGCATTGAAATAGCATAGGTAAATATTAAAACCGCTAATTATCGCGAGTTAGTTCGGCAAACTTGCCAATAACTTATACTCAACCGCATTCTTTACTTATACCCGCTTAGAATAAAAATAATTGTTCTAAGTCTACCCGCTACAACTAAATTATTTCATTCATAGTACTTTCTAGAAATATTCCAATATGGAAGATCTTAAAATAAAAGTTAAATTGCTTCAAGCTAAAAATCAAGCAATCTTTGAGCGTTTATCGTCGTTGTATGAAACTTCAAAGAAAATAAATACGACTAATATTGAACTACGATCGTCGGAAACGTTCATGGCAGACACTCAAATACTCTCAGTCTCTCGTCAGGAATTTGGTGACAACATAGATAAAATAAATACATATTGTTTACAATTAAATCCTGATCATAGAATCGATTATAGCAGTCAGGTGTTGTCACGTAGACCTCTCTAAATGTTGCCCTGGAGGGCCACGTGGCAAAGAAAATAAATAAAACAAAATATCTCTATCAAATGTGTATTACAAAAAACAAAGTTACACACACTGACAATGACAACTTTTCTAACTAAATAAAAACTAACTCAGCGACAGGGGTCGCTTAAACTAAATTTGGGTTCTCTTTGGTGTGTGGTGGCAGATTCCTTAATTATAGGTTTCACAAGGGTTCCTACAGCTAATACCACTTAAAATTAATATAAAAAAAGATGCACCGACCTCGCCGCTTCCATGCGTTTAGTGAAAACAAATACTCGCAGACCTGACAGAGGGCTCCACCCAGGTCCCTCGTCTCGAAATAATCTCCCTAAAGGGATTCCGTTTCTAATCCTTACTTTCTTCAATTTATATCTCCTTAATTTTCGTATTACATTAACAATTTCCTGTATAAATTTAAATTTCCCGTTCTGAAAATGACACGAGTCTAATAAGTATCGATAAAATAACGAAAGACCAATCCGCTCAATGTGCGCAAGCACATGGCGTGAAAAAAAGACAACAAAGAACTCACCAGATCATCGACCGTTCCATAAGAGGACATTCAGATGTCTGACCCTCTCCAACCCTGTTACATGAAGTTACATCTTGTAACATGTAAAATCAGGCCTAGGATTCCTTCGGAAAACTCCTAGGCCCGAGAACATTCCATTGTAACCTGGAAACAGAATCAACACTGAACTAACGAAACGAAAACTCCCTAATCCGGGATTTCCACGAATATCTTAGAAAGAAACTCACCTTACTATAAAACCAAAAACTCATGGAATTACGACTAGCGTCGTTAAATGAAAAATAAAATAACCTTCTCAAAACGAAGTCTTTGCAAACAAATTCTCTGTCCACTTGTCAAGAGCTCAGGGTTACCCGCCTCAATTTCCAATTCCGACCTAACTCCCGGAATGTAGGAATTCTTCCTAATCTAAATTTTGAAAGCGAACACATACCACAGCAATTAAATCTTACTCAGACGAAACAATATTACTGAATAACTTACAATGAATCTAATTGGAATATTTACCACTAAACGACGTTTGAATCCACAACAAGTATTTCCTCAACTTTGGAACATTTGCAATGTTAGGAAAACCAGCCTTCTCCTGGCAACACAGTAACTCAATCAGATGCTGTGATTGGTCGGGCACGTCATTGGCGGAGGGCCTTGGCGCGTTCCAGAAAATTATTGTTTCCCGTTTAATTAAAAGGATCTTTGACAATCTTATTGTGGGTTTCAACTCAGATATAGTTTCAACACCCTTGTGTAAATTATTTCTTGGTTTGAACACTATATTTAATCATGTGTTTGTAAAATTTTAACCAATAGGGTGAAAGGGGCGGACCCACAGATCTGACATTGAACTGAGTTGTAATTGCGCTAAGGCGCGAAAATTCAAATTGTGGTCTAATGAAAATCACCACGTTACAGTGTCCTTTGACGGCGTTTACACTCGCGTGGAAAGAGTACGCTCACTTATTGCAGCGAAGTCTTCAAGGTCATTAGATGACTCAATGTCACAGGACAGCGCGAAACATTCTAGAAGCTCGATCAAACTACCTCCTATTCAGATTCCGTTCTTTGATGGTAGGATTGAAAACTGGCCTGTTTTCTATGAGTCATTTAAATCAAATATTCATAGTAATTTAAATCTTACAGATTCTCAGCGTGTGCAGTATTTAATAGGGAACTTAAAAGGAACCGCATTGCAAATTACTGCCGGAATTATTCCGTCCGGAGAAAATTATTCCTCTATTTGGAACAGTTTTTTTCAAAAGTATCAAGATAAACGAGCACTAGGCTCACATTACATGTCTAATATATTGAATATTAAACCCGCAACTAATAATTCCGCTTCTCTAAATAGTTTCATTGAAAGTTTTCACGCGTCTGTTTCGGCATTAGAACAATTAGAAATTAATGACATAAAGGATTTCATATTATTAAACATAGCTTTGAAAAAATTAGATCCCGCTACCATACATTTATTTGAAATGCATATGAGAGATACGGATATTCCTACATATACGGATTTCGTTGAGTTCATAAAATCGCAAGTTAAAATATTAGACAGAACTATTTCTTCTCGGACTTCGTCTGTAAATCTTAACAAAAATAATTCATACCGTAATCAGTCACGTGATAGTACAGTACATACTTTTGTTGCTTGTGATAATAATCAAACTTGTTTACATTGCAATAAGAATGACCATTGGAAGCTTTATTTATGCCCAACATTTCAGACACTTTCAGCCAACGCGCGTTTGGAGTTTATTAAAACCAAACGTGGATGTGTGAATTGTCTTAGTGCGACGCACACTGCATCACAGTGTAAATCGTAAATAAATAAATCGTTGATAAATAAAATACATACTTGCAGAACGTGTAATAAAAAACACCACTCTCTTTTACATCTGGAACAGAGCTCATCGCAGTCGCCGCGATCGATATCGACTGACGCTGTGCCTAGCTCCACGCATTCACAACAGGTGGCGCTGTGTGCATGTTCACGCTTAGGCACAGACATGCCACGCACTACTGTACTTTTGTCGACAGCACAGGTCTATGTTGACAACAAACATAATAAATACGTTTCTGTAAGATAACGCTTCACAAAACAACATAATTACTTTTATCTACCCAAATATCATAAACCCTCTCTAGTGCGTTCAAAAACCATAGGCAATGACCAGCATTACCAACCAGCAGAAATAAACAGAACTGTAATGAGCTCATAACCTACTGAAAACAGTAGGTTATGGAGTTTAAATTTGGAACAGGTGTCAAATTCAAGTGAGTGTGCTATTCTAGTATCTACATTAAAACAGATACCTATCGATACGAAACCCCAATTCAGTATGATTTTAATTATAAATCGCACGACATTTTGATCTCGAGTGACACAAGAATAGTGACTTTGTTCGTTTGCCTATGATTTTAAAAAAATGACAGATATCCGAAACGCCGCCATTTCGAGCTGTCATTTGTTCGTTAGCTTTTTATTTCCAGTTACGAGTAGACAAATTTTCTGATAAGTTCTTTATTTCTGTCGAAAATGAGTGATAGTGACTCAGAAATTAACATGAACACTCCGCCAGATATCGTAAATGCAGCGACGAATGCAACTAGTAGCCTGTTTATTTTTTATTGCATTACACTGGTAACAATGCTGGTCATTTCCCTATGGTTCCTGAACCCATCATAGAGCCCTTATGATATTCGGGTAGATAAATTAGTGTATGCAACTATACATAATTAGGCATTACAACACTCGTGTGATGCTATTAAGAAACTCGCCTTCGGCTCGTTTCTTAAACCCACACTTGTGTTGTAATGCCCTTCATTATGCACAGTCGCATAAACTACTATAGCTTGTTGTAAAAAACTGCAATTAAATATTATATCGCTTTCAAATTCAGTTATAAAGGGTGTAGGAACCTCTTCGCGGCCTATCATAGGTTACGTTGAGATAAAAGTTACTGCTAAAAATAAAACTAATTCTTTTAAAATAACCGCTCTTGTTGTTGATTGTATAACGGATAAATTACCATCTCACTTTGTTGACACCTCTGCAGTGCAACATTTATTTGAATTGCCGCTAGCGGACCCCCTGTGGCACGTGCCCGGTGAGGTTGAATTACTTCTAGGGGCAAAGCTGTTCCCATATTTATTACTTAACGATAAAATTATCTCACCTACCGCGCCTTCCGCAATTGAAACCGTGTTTGGTTACATATGGGTGAGGTACCCGCTAGTTTCAGTTCCAACAACAACAACAACAGATCCGCAGATTTAAATACCGCTTCATATTTTTCTACCGCGTTAAATATAGATGATTCTCATTGTTTTATATCATTAGACGAATCTTTACATAAATTTTGGAATATCGAAGAAATACCTTCAAAATCTTTTATGAGCCCCACTGAACGGGAGTGTGAACAGCTGTACGTTTCTACTGTGTCAAGTGACTCCTGTCACGTGACTCCAGTCACGTGACACAGTAGAAACGTACAGCTACAGTACAATACCTACCGTATTGTACTGCGTTAACATTCTGTAAGAATCCAGATTCACTCGGAAATTCTTATGCTGTCGCTTATCGACGCTTAATTAATTTGGAAAAAACTAAGCTTTGCGACCCTGCTTTGCGCGCTAGTTATAACGAAATAATCCAAGAATATATTGATCAAAATTATTTAAATAAAATATTGCGCATAATTGTATACATTTTAAGATTTTTGCATATTATTCCTTATGACAAGTCACATCAGATAATTACTGTCCGTGAATTAGCTACCGCTGAAATTTATTTAATTCGTTGTATTCAACAATTTCATTTTTTAGATATTTATGACGAAATTAAAGGTAAAACACTTCGCTCACAGTTTAAAAAACTCGATCTCTTTATAGACGAGCATAACATAATTAGAATCGGTGGCAGGTTGTCAAATGCGAACCTTCCTTATGAAGCTCAGCATCCCGCTCTTCGCTCTTTTACGCATGTTCTAATAGACTACTATCACCGCATTTATTGTCATGCCGGTGTAAGCCTTCTTAGCTCTTTGTTACGTCAAAAATATTGGATCCTCTCTTCTAGAGGTGTCATCAGACAAAGAGTACACGCTTGTAACTTTTGTTTTAAAGCTTCTCCTTCTCACCCTAGCCCAAAGATGGCTGATTTACCCGCTTGTCGCGTACAGGAGACTAAAGCTTTTGTGCACACGGGTGTGGATTACGCTGGTCCCATTAAAGTAACGTTATGTAGACGTAGAGGACAGAGAAGTCAGAAGGCTTACATTTGCTTGTTCATTTGTTTCGTTACCAAAGCAGTTCATATTGAATTGGTTACCGACGTGTCATCGGACACTTTTATTTCCGCATTTAAAAGATTCATTTCCCGCAGAGGACCTGTCTCTTACTTATATTCCGACAACGGAACAAATTTCGTTGGAGCCAAGGCTCAATTGCAAGAACTACTTGCTAACCGCTACCGCATAGAGTGGAAAATGATTCCACCCCGCGCTCCCCACTTTGGAGGGTTGTGGGAATCTAATATTAAATCAATTAAAACTCATTTATACCGTGTTATCGGTTCTCAACTCCTTACTTATGAGGAGCTTTCGACTGTTCTCACTGAAATTGAGGCAGTTCTAAATTCTAGACCACTCTGCGTCCTGACTGAGGATCCGTACCCAGAACCGCTTACTCCCGCGCATTTTATAATGGCTTCTCCGTTGACCTCGTTGCCTGTCGTGAACGTTCCCGAAACAACGAGTTCTCTAACTTGCCGCAAAAAATTGCTTGACCAAATGGTTTGCAGCTTTTGGAGAAGATGGCGGATAGAATATCTACATAACTTACAAGTTAGGCAAAAATGGTTGAATGCCACAGACAATATTAAGATTGGTACAGTGGTTCTCATGCATCAGGATGATGTCCCTCCGTTACGTTGGCCAATAGGCATAATCACCGAAGTTTTCCCCGGCCGGGATGGGACAACCCGCGTTGCTATGGTGAAGACATGCAGTGGCTCTTTCAAGAGACCCGTTGTAAAATTATGTCCTTTACCTTCTCAATAGTTTCACTCTGTATTCAATAACCTAATTTAGCTGTAGTTAACATATTTAAATATTTCTCTCTCTCCTAGTCCGTTTTAATGTAACTTCTTTCCTTTTGAGAATACTACATATCCTCAAAACCGGGCAGGATGCTTACGCAAGTTTTATGTAGCATACGTTTTTTTACTATAATATTTCCGAACGTGGTACAACACGCTACCATATATCCGAAACACTTTTACCGCGTTATATATTTCCTGTCATGTTGCCTGCGCTGGTTTTATCTACCCCTCTCTTTCCCTCCTATACCGCCTCCATGCGACCGAAAGAGAAAGGAGTATTGCCGCAAGCGTCCAATGACGCGAGCTTCCGAGGTGATGAAGAAAACCACCACGCCATGATGAAAAGGAACACTTCAAATTCATATCTTCAACTGTCTTCAACGGCTTAACACCTCTTTACGCTATATACCGCTAAGTTATTGCGGTCCGCAACCATAAAACCAAATAACCAATCTGTGAGTGTCGGCCGACACAAGTGGGACAAAATAAAGACGGTAAAGTGCAGTGCTGGGAAGAAACCATATTCAAGATCTCTACACGGCGCTTTCCAGTCGTCAGCCATCGTTACAGGCGATCCTTCAAAGTGCAAGTAAGTCCTAATACCGTTCCCTCTAAATAAAACCAGTTGGCAGCATTCACTCCCGCTTAAACTATAATTTACACAACGCTTATTGGTCCTTCGCAGCCGCTACTCTCATAACTCCACCATAAGTAGACCTAGACTATCGGAACTACTACACATTAGACCAAGTCCTGCTGAATCTGTTAATGTCATAAATGACTATTTTGCAAACATTGGAAAAATTCTAGCCCAAAAAATTAAATCTTCGACACATAAAAACACAAACACTTTTCACAAGGACAATTTACCTACACAGGTGAACTCGTTTGCCCTCTTGGATACTGATCCCGACGAAGTGGGCAGAGTTTTGTTGATCTTAAAATCTGACAGTGCACCGGGCTGGGACAATATATCCACTAGATACTTGAAATACATTAGCCAAGAAGTGGTTCCAATCATAGCTCACTTAACTAACCTCTGTTTCACAAAGGGTATATTCCCTGCACCTCTTAAGCAATCCATTATCATTCCGGTTCACAAGGGGGGGGGGGGGGGGGACAGAGACGATGTCAACAACTACAGGCCCATATCCATTTTGCCAGCTATATCCAAAATAATAGAAAAACTTATAAATATTAGACTCTTAAAATACCTACACAAATTTAACACTCTAAGTAGCACACAATTTGGATTTAGACAGGGTATGTCAACCGAAGATGCGGTTGCTGCCCTCAGCTCTCTAGTGGCTGGTAATCTGGATGGGGGCAGTAAATGTCTGACTTTGTTTCTGGACTTAAAAAAGGCGTTTGACACCGTTTCTGTTCCCATCCTAATAAACAAATTGGAAATTGCAGGGGTGCGAGGAACACCGCTCAAACTTTTTATAGACTATCTATCAGGAAGGAAGCAGAGGGTTAAAGTGGGTGAACACATAAGCTCCGATGCAGATGTCACTTTCGGCGTTCCCCAGGGAAGTGTGCTAGGGCCTACTCTGTTCCTGCTCTATATCAATGACCTCTGCAATCTCGAAATCAATCAAGCAAAAGTATTTTCTTATGCTGACGACACCGCCGTCGTCTTTACTGGGAACACCTGGCGTGAGGTTGCTTTAAGTGCTGAAGCGGGTATGACCCAAATAGCTAGCTGGCTCGAAACGAACCTACTCACTTTAAACACAGCTAAAACAAATTACATATGCTTCAGCATATCAAATCGTACACAACCAGGAACAGATCTCAAAATAAAAGTGCATACGTGTGTTGATCCAAATGATTGTTTATGTCCAACATTAGAAAGAGTATCGCAAACTAAATATTTGGGTGTTGTAGTTGACCATAGACTATCCTGGTACCCCCAGCTGGAACAAGTTACAAATAGAATCAGAAAACTGAGTTGGATTTTCAAGACACTGAGGCATATTGTACCAAAAAATGTTCCTACAAACACAAAAACCTCACGAAATCTACTTAAAGAAATATACTTGGCTTTGGTACAATCTGTCTTAGTGTACTGCATCCCAATATGGGGAGGAGCAGCCAAGACTAAATTTATCAACCTTGAGCGGGCACAACGTGCTCTGATAAAAGTTATGTATTTTAAGAGTTTGTATGATGCTGTTTTGGTGATATTGGGCGATCTAGATCTCGGTATATATATGACCTAAGAATTCAGTATTTGGACACCATTAAACTTGGACTTATAATCTTTAAATCTGTACAAGCGAAAACACGATTGGATGAAAAAACCTCGATAGAAAAAAAATACTAAAACAACTCGTTTTCCACTTATTTAGAGTTGGATCTCTGAAACCTTAAGGAATTTAGTGACGATTTTTACATAATAGATAGGTAACTATATTATCTCAAATCGTGCACATTTTTTTTATAAATTTTCTACGTGGTTTTCTCGTAATTAGCATTCCTGTGATTGGCGCTTACGTTATTTTATTCTAAGCGAGCGCACATTCTTTCTGTCTCACGTTTGGAGCGCGGTAGTAATAGCGCTATCCTTTTCAATTTGTTCAATAGGGACATTCAGTCTGCTGCGGCAGTTGTTGCGAGGCGAACCTATGTTTGGCGACATTACAGACAGCGGACTACTTTCTACGCAATTATTTTGAATTATTTTGTTTTTGTTTGTTTTGTTTGTTTTTGTTTTGTTTTATTTGTGTATTAAAAAACAAAGAATATATTCTTTGTTTTTTAATTTTAATGTAGCCTATAACACTCGCGCCATCAAGAAAAGAAACCCGCTCAGAAGCTTACAAAACGTTCATACAAATCAAACGCCGAACATAGTAAGAGTAATTTTAGTAAAGAAATATTTCTAAAACTATAAAATATAGAAATATCTTACTACCCATGAGTTATCAGTTCGAATACGCTCAGTTTTTTCGAACACTTTTACAACTGCTAAAACAGCTTGTTTGGTAGAGGGATGGACTGCCATACAGCAGTGCCCTGGTTCGAACCCCATGTCTAATTTTTATTTTTGTGACATTGTATTTTCTTTTTACCCGACTGCGGCGAAGCCCAAAAGGAGGGTTATGTGTTTGACGTGTATGTATGTATGTATGTATGTATGTCCGTTTCTTTGTTCCCTCATAACTCATAAACGTATGAACCGATTTGAATGAAATATACGTCATTAGATTCGTCGTGATGGCGCGAGTGTTATAGGCTACATTAAAATTAAAAAAACAAAGAAAAATTGCAGATTTTGGGGGCCAAATCGAGGAGTTCAAAATTTTTTTTTTCTAATACCATCGAGTAGGGTATCAAAATAAAGGGTTTTAAAAGGAGATTACAAAAATATAAATCACTTATATGTTTAAAATAAATTCAAAGTGGAAAATCCTATAAACAAGCACAAAAGTTAAATCATCTGCAAAGAAAAAGAACAAACACAAAAGAACTAAAAAGCTGGAAATAAAAAAGTAGTTAAAAAACTAAAAAACCCGACTGAAAAAACTTAAAAGCAAAAAACAAGCACTTTAAATTAAACAAAACTTGGAAGCAGGCGGGGTTCATTTGAATATTAAATTATGAAAAGAAAAAATGTAAATAGAATGGACCCCGCCTGCTTCCAAGTTTTGTTTAATTTAAAGTGCTTGTTTTTTGCTTTTAAGTTTTTTTTATTCAAAGTACTGTGATGTAGATAATATTTATCAAATACTTTTTTGAATACTAAATAAAAAGTTACATTATAAATATTCTTACAGGAAAAAGAAAGCTATTTTCAATGCGTAAGTATCGTAGACACCATAACTTGGCTTGTTTAGATTGGGGCAGACTAGTTGGCCGACTACTCGGCACATCCTTATAAAAATGGAAAAAAAATTGTTGTATTTATTGGTAATGATGTTATTTTTTTAGGAGTATCATAGATTCTCGCCTCGAAATGTAATGTTACCATACTACAGCGTAGTAAGGACAGTCCGGATTAGAGTTTCAAATAAAATTACTTGAGAGATGATATTGACATAGTTGTAGCACAGTATAAATATGGACAGTACCGAAACTAAGCCTAGTTGATACGATAACATTGAAGCCATAGGGTTGTCCCTTTCAATGTTGATGATATTGTTTTTTTTTTCTTAAATATTTTTATTCTGTTGTGATCAATGAATCGAATTGAAATTAAATAACTAGCTTACTACAACTAGTAATGTGCATAAATAATTAACATAATTTATTAATATTAAGAACGAATATATTATTAAGTATATTGTTTTAAATTACTACACAGTTTTAGACTAATTAAATGTTATTTAATGTTATTATTACGTAAAGTTGGACCAGTGTAATTTTTTTTTTTGTGATAAGTTATTCTCACTTAAATATCACGGGGGTGGCAGAGGGGAGTAAAAATTTTGGTCCTTTTTTGTCTAGGATGCTCCGTTTTCGAGATATTTCATTTTTTTTTTTTTACTGAAACTTTGAACGCCCATAACTCTGAAACGGTGCATCGTAGGACCGCAGCGCGCCACCGCTTGCTACGTTGTTATACGTATTATAATAATATTACCCCGTTCTGGCCCCGTTGGTATTCGTTGGGCGTGTTGTTGAGTTAGACTGCTAGACATTATAATGATAACACGTAGGCAGCGTCGGTATAACAAACAAATAAAAATTCATTATGATCGATCACAAGGACATAATAGGTATTATTCGATACCTATCTATATATCATAATAGGTATTATTCGATACCAACTATAATATAATACATATTTGTAATGTACTCGCCAAGACCTTTTATTTGATACCAAACTTGCTATGATTATCTCAATTTAATATTTTTTGAGGTAAGTTTTTGACATTTAAATTCTGTCATAAAAAGAATTTATAAAATTTATATAGCCTATGTCACCCGGGCTATTCTTACGAATCTATTGACACCTAATTTATTAAAATCCGTTGAGTAGTTTAGGCGCTACGGTGGAACATACATACATACATAGACTGCCAAAATCATTACCCTTCCTTTTGGCTTCGCCATAGTCGGGTAAAAATAAGACAAGTACACACGGCTACACATCAAGCTATACAAAACCAGTTAATCTTGGCCTCATTTTACTAGATCTTTTCGCACAATGAACGATCAGATTATACTGTGTGTACGTACAGCCTGTCTATAAAGTCATGAAAATAAATGAGGGCGCTGCGGTCGTGCAGACTCGTGCACATAGCAACCCTGTATAGTGTGACTAAAATGGTTTTGATACTGGCACATTATTTTGTACTAGAAGCAAACCTGGTTTTAATTAAAATCTGTTATCTTATTAAAAAAATACCAGCCCATTACTGTCTCACTACTGGGCAAAGACCTCTTCTCAACAGAGAAGGCACGATCACTGATCACCACGCATGCTCAAGATGGGTTGGCGATTTCAGACTTATAATAATTACAAGTCCAGATTTCTTCACGATGTTTTCCTTCCGACCTTCATTGAAATAAAAATGAGTAAATAAAAGAAAAATGTTCGCACATATTTTTTATTAATGTTATGTTTTAACTTTTATACCACTGTATGCCCATTTTCTCTTGCCCGTTTTGCTGCAATATGTTGTTCGATTAGAGCCTTTCTGTTATTTTGACACTTCTTGTAAGAAAATCCAATCGATTTCAAAATTTTACGCAGAACTTCTAGGCTACATTTAAAATGTCAGTCATCCATTTCTTTATTAGGACGGCCTGATCTGTGTTTGCCTTCATCTACAATACGCTTCACTGTACTCTCAGATTTTCCTGAAAGAAACATTTAAAAAAAGATGTTAGTAATATCTAACAGAAAATAGATCGCACTATTTTTATTTCAAACATGTTAAAACTTATTCATATTTAAAATCACCGGTAAATTTGATTACCCAAAAGTATCAAAAGTTAACGTCGCACTACATTATGAGCTACTTACATTTGCAATCTAACCTATAAATGCGCAATGTAAACAATGCTTATTTTAGTCTTAAAATCGTATATTTAGTAAATTGGTGACTTCTGGTAGATAAAAAACAAACAATAACACGATTACATACCTGTTATAGCTGCTGTTCGATTATAAATATCATCCAAATTTGATAAAATTTGTCCAGCTTGGTGTTCTAACAAACATCGCTAATATACTTTGAAATAATTTCCTGAGCTCCACTCCTATTTGTTTTCCTAATATTTAACACGTTTCTTCGAAGTTTTGTCGACGTAGATTTGAAAAACATTAAAAAATGCAAAAGATATCAAGATAAATAACAAGTTGATGACAGCCGATGACATTTGATGTACTATGATTTAGTGTTACCCTACTTTTTAATAATCTTAGTTCCTCAAACATTAATTTCATGACTTTATAGACAGACTGTATTTAATATGACGAGTAGGATATATCGTGTTGTTTTTGGTTTTATGAATTCGTTAATAACGTATCCAGAGATATTTTTTTTTTAATTACCTGGAAACTTTGAAAGATAAGACTATAAAATAATAGATATATAGATAGAATACTCTTTATTATGTACACCAAATTACAAAAAAAAACAGTAGTAAAACATTTTACAAGGGGTGACACAATGGTAATTTCACTTACTAGTAGGTAGGCATATAATGTGTGTCTTTTTAATGAATAAGTATTTATTTATATGTCCCGAAAAAAAACATGGGTTTTTAATTAAATCTATCAATCAAAAAACAACACGCATGTTTATTGAACACTTTCTATTCAATTCACAAAGTATTTTATTTGTTTTAAAAAGTATAATTATTTACGATCACAAAACTAAATGGAAGCACAAAGTAGGCACATGTAATTAAAAATACTGGAGGCGGGCAGCCCTTTCGCATGTTTACGTAACGCGCGGCTGTAGGCATTTATTTCAAGGACACGGCCGAGTCACACTACCTACTGTACGATATTTATACTGTGCTAATGTACCTTAGATCTCCGCATCCAAGGTCAACTTTTTTTTTAAACTCTAATCCGGACTGTCCTTACTACGCTGTAGTATGGTTACATTACATTTCAATACTCACCTCGTCTCTGCATTTTCGAGGCGAGGATCTATGTTATTTGGTATACCTACTCCTAAAAAATAACATCATTTCCATAAAATAAAAGTATTTTATAGGGATGTGCCGAGTAGTCGGCCAACTAGTCTGCCCAAATCTAAACAAGCCAAGTTATGGTGTGTAGATACTTACGCATTGAAAATAGCTTTCTTTTTCCTGTAAAAAATATTTATAATGTAACTTTTTATTTATTATTCAAAAAAGTATTTGATAAATATTATCTACATCACAGTACTTTGAATAAAAAGAAAATACAATGTCACAAAAATAAAAACTAGAGTTAAGATTCGATCCCGGGCCCTCATCATTTCAGCCAAAAGACGTCCACTGCTGGACATAGGCCTCCCCCAGGCATTTTTGGGGGGGTTTGCCATAATCGCCACGCTTGGCAGGCGGGTTGGCGATCGGCAGGCGGGTTGGCGATCCCGGGCCCTGTTGTATGCCAATCCATACCTCTACCAAACACGCTGTTGTAGCAGTTGTAATAGTCTTTGAAAAAACTGAGCGTATTGGAACTGACAACCTCATGGGTAGTAAGATGTTTCTATAATTTATAGTTTTAGAAATAAATACATGTTATTATTAATTATTATTCTTATTTTTTTTACTTACTCGAATCAGCTTATAAGTAGTTTACTCAAACAAAATCGCTATCACCTCGCGTAGGTACCCGCCGCGTGACCGCGAGCAATACTGTGCGAGCGAGATAGAGAGTGAGATGGCGCGGCGTGGGGAAGTGGGGGCGAAATAAGAATTTGAGCTGAGGTACCGTAGGCTCTTAAGAAGATTCGATACCCTACCCAAAGTCTTTTCCAGATCAGTGACTTGCTCTCGGTGAGAAAATTATATATAATCAAAACTATTGTCAAGATTCACAAGACCATACCTTATGTCCCTGGCCTAACTTTGAGAAGAAGGAAAGACCTAATAGCAGAAGTTCCCCAAACAAAAACCAAGTTCGCCAGCATTCAGTATAAAAAACGTTCAGCTCAGTTGTACAATAGATTCAACAGAGAGATTTATGTACTTAACAAGAAACAACATGAATGTAATAAATTACTCACTAATTGGATCAAACCTCTTACCTACGAGGACACGGAGGCGTTGCTAAAATAACAAACGTAAACCGACAACTTTTTCAATCCCTCACACTCACTCTGCCTTAAGCACATGCCACACACTCTTTTACACACGATCCTCAACACTTATTCACTCACTCACTCACTCATCCACCCACTCATCATACACACCCTGTCCCCCACACACCACATACACTCACTCACATCCCTCTCCTAATACACTCACTCACACTTAAACACATACCATCTGAGTGACAAGCATTTTCACATTTTTTTTTTTCACTTTTCTTTATTTATTTTTATGTCTTTTTGTATATTTAATTTTTTTGCAATTTTTTTTTCTATTTCTGTGTAACAATATTGTAAAAACAAGTTTGTTAAAGTTAATTAATACGATATGGAAGAGTGGGGTTTCCTAATACAGGCGTTATACGCCTAAAAGAAAACTCCAGTCACTAGTTTGTAAGAATACCTTGTAAAAACAATAAATAAAATATTATTATTATTATTAAAACCCCCCATTTAATACATTTGTGCACTAAGATTGATTATGTTGTGTCATTAAGTGAAAAACTAAAAAAAATATTTAACCTTGAACCTGCATCCTGCTGGTTCTTCGCTGCGAATTCAAAGTTTTTTTCTAATCCCTTCAGATCATAGAATTCCCCGTGTTTCATAATAATAACTTAATAGGGTTTCGGCTTGATTCTAGCAGACCCTATCACCAATGCATATTCACGCAAAGTGAAAATGCCTTTATGCTTTGAGCTCTTTTTATACACGCATGAATTGAATCCACTAAACACGAATAGAATGCCCGATTCCATGAATTTCAAATCGATCGTATCTAAATGAGGCAAGTTATTGACAGCACACAAAGCCGCTAGAGTAACATAACAAAAAATGGCGGTTCTGACCACCACAAGTGTCAGAAAATGATGCGACATGAGTTACAGTTTCGGATAGACTACAAAGATATTTTAACAATACTGATCCGATTTCAATGGAACCTTTTTTGCCATTAGATTCGTCCCATAAATAGCAGTAGCCAGCATTATTATGACAATCAGTATAGTAAAATTGTACATCAATAATTTGAGTGTACGACTAAACGTCGACAGACACTACACCGACAGACTGAACATCGACAAGACCTTACTTCGACGGAACTTTTCGCCGCTAAGAGACTTCGCCGACAGGGCTCATCAGCGACGCAAGTTATTTCCGATAAATCAGATCAGATACCACCAATGACAACATAACGTAACATCACGCCTTTAATTCCCGAAGGGTTAGGCAGAGGCCCCGTTGGGGCTGCGGGTTGTTCAAAGAGAAACCGTGGCCTCGGCGCAAAGGGATAATAATAATAATATAATAATAATAATATTCCACAACTATCACACAACGCCATCTAGTCCCAAGCTAAGCAGAGCTTGTGTTATGGGTACTAGACAACTGATAAACATACTTATATATTTCTAAATACATACATATTATAGATAAATTACACCCAGACACAGAACAAATGATCGTGCTCATCACACAAACATTTGTCCTGGGTGGGAATCGAACCCACGACCTCCGGCATAGCAGTTAGGGTCACTAACCACTAGACCAACAGGTCAGTCAGGCCAGGATAAAAAGGAACATGGGTTTTTTTTAGTAGAAGTCTGACACTCCTTTCCGCCCTTTCAAGCAAGTCACTACTTTGACGGGACGGGACACTACTTCCACAAATCCCTGATGGAAAAACCCAATAACACTTGGGGTTTTCCCTCAGGTATTTCTCAGTAGTAGTGAGTCTGATTTTGTGCCCGGTTTATTGCAAAAGGCTCACAACCTATTACATGGGACTAAAACATGGCTGCACTTAAAACATACCGGTCTGCCCAGAGTGGGAGCTCCTCCCACTCTGGGCAGAGCGGTATGTAAATCATCAAATGACTCCTCATTTGATGATTTACCAACCAAAAAAAATAAAAAAGTTTCAGGCGGAGGTGTACCGAATAGTACACTCACATTTCACCAGTTATGTTTTAGTCCTCTTTCGAACAACCTGCAGACCCAATGGGGCGTCTGCCTAACCCTTCGGGGATTACATGCGTGATGTTACGTTATGTTGTCATTGGTGGCGTCCAATGAGTGTATCTGATCTGATTATCGGAGATAACTTGCGTCGCTAATGAGCCCTGTCGGCGAAGTGTCTTGTTGGCGAAAAGTCCCGTCGAAGTAGTCTTGTCGGTGTTCAGTCTGTCGGCGTAGTGTCTGTCGGCGTTTAGTCGTACACTCGCACAAATACATTAAATCAGCTAAAAATTGCCAAATCCCTTCAAGTAAAAGTACTTAATACACTTGTACAATATTCAGACTATATCTCAAAACGATATAATACATTTTTGCACTTTAAAAATTGCCACACCCCTTCAAGTAAAAGTACTTAACACACTTGTACATTAAACTTTCTTGATCCTTTTGTACATACTATCAACACATAATACACTCCAAAAGCACTGCTAACAAGTATGACCAGATATTCCAAATGTATTTAATATGTTTGTCTTTTGAAACTTTCTTCAGTTGAGAAACTTAAAATCAGTTAAAGTATATCTTGATTGGATTTACAAAAATAAAGGTCATCAGTATAATACAACATTTATGAAACATTAATGGAACATAGTTAATACAACTGTTACCTACGTTTTTGGTAGAAATAGACGGAATAACGGTTTTTCGATACGCGGAAACGAAAGCGCACGAGATTTAGTATATTTGGCATTCAAAAAGTGAAAATTGAAAATTTTGTAGTTAGTGCCATTGTGAACTAAGGCATCGATAATATTTCCCTACTAAAATACGAAAGTTAATCTGTCTGTTACATCAAAACCACTGAACCGTGAGGAAGGACATATGGTACTTTTTTACGAAAAACGACGGAAACGCGGACGAAGTCGCGGGCAAAAGCTAGTTTCTAATATAACTTGTGTTTGTAGATACAACTGGTACCAACTGATTTGACGTTGTCTAGGTCACGAACTCAGCAGGGGCCAATCATCTAAGAAAAATATATTCATTAGTGTCATTTCTTTAAAAATGACCAAAGAATGCTAAGATATATAACTCCACGTAAAAGAGTAACAGAATAATATTTATGGTAGGCTCGTCTGAAAACAAATCGAAATATCTTTGTCAATATTTTTGTTGTTATTTCAAGTCACGCGTGTTATAGGCACGCTGCGAAATCATGACGCCGTTTTGCAATCTGACGCAATATATATGTTCGCCAGAATGACGGAGTTTCTATAGAATCGTGACCCTTTGTTGCTTTTTAAGTCTTCCTGGTAAAAGGGGAAACATACCTCCAACTTTTTTGTGCGTATTATTTTCTAAGAAAACAAAGAGTTCTGTGTATATTTTTTCCTCAGAGTTTCGAGACCCACTTGAGACATACATTCCCTAATTGCGTAACATGGTTTGACGATGTCAGTCTATGATTCTGATAAATAAGCACATTTAAGCGGTTGAGAAATCTGATCAACAGATCATCGAAAATAGTTGGTACAAGTAACAAGATATAATAAATTTCCAGCAAGGGGCAATACTGAGTTAAGATATGATTCTAAAAATTAACTGTTCTATGCTCTATGTTAGGGATTTGGTTTCCGCAATTAGGATTATTGTACAGTCTGTAGCCACCATCACTTCACCCATTGAACATAGAAGAAGAGGGTACCTGGTATGAGAAAAGGGGTCAGATAATGCTGGGTACAGACTGTACGTATAATAAAAAATATACCTACCGCATTCAATACAAAAGTAAAAAGCAACCCAATAAAAACCCCTTTTCGCAAGAACTCTCAAAACATTTACGCAACGCATCTCTTTTTACGCTGTTATTTTTTCCATGCCTTCGTAACAATAAAAAAGAGGGTTTTCCCTAACTTTTAAATGCCTCCTTAAAATAAAAGTATTTCGTCGGGCGAGTGCGTCACAGAGAAGCCCACCTCTTCCAACTTCGCCTTTTGTGCAATCTCGGCGTCGGCGCGGGGCGTCTCGATCGGCGCTGCGTGACCGAGCGACCGAGCGCTCACGAGCCACGTGTCGCGTGCTCCGGCACATTGGACTGATTTTAATTAATGTTGAAACGTTACACCGCGTTGTTTCTTTATCGGAGGAAACGAAGCTTAAGGTCATGCTCATGGGCCCGACGGGGCCGCGGATTTTTGTACTAGATGACGTGGCCTCGGCGCAAGGGCAAAGAAGGAACATGGGTTCGGTTTTTAGTCAGTAGAAGTCTGACACTCCCCTTCGCTCTGCCCAAGAGCGGGGGGAGGGGGGTCATTTGATGATTTTCCACCCACCAAAAAAAAAAAAATACAAAATGTTGGGCGTATTACAAATATAAGACATCAAAAATGGGGGTAGGTTACAAATCAATATGAACAAATATTAGTTACATCATGTATCTAACTAATATTTACAAGCAGCTCGACACTATTGTATCTCTACAATATCTACTCGATATACTTGATATTAGGGCTACGATCGGCCATGTGTGGTATTACTGACGAAACAGTCTAACCGAATGCAGCCGAATACCAGTATTTTACATGGAACGGCTGACTATCTGACTTTCACAACTTACTGGGATTACCCAGTAAGTTGTGGAAGTCAGATAGTCAGCCGTGGTATCGTATTAACGATACCACTTGGTACGACTAGTAGTCAGACTTTCGTGTCAATAACTTCCTTTAGCGAATGTCAAAGATCTACATTCTACAATGATCTGCATTTCCACCAGAGATGTGCTATGCAGCTATGCTGCGAGGATGTAATAGCTAAGCTGTGAAACTATGTGACCGTTTCCACTGATACTAAGCTATGTAGCTGTGCAAGTAAGATGTGCTATGAAGATGCACCTCCGCAAAGTGCGCAAGGAAAATACGCAGCTCAAGCTAAGTATGCGATGAATCGATAGTAGGGAAGCATAGAAGGCCTCCATAGCACGCATCCATAGCACACATTCATAGCACTCATCCTTCCATATTAAAAACATATATTAGCTGAATTCATATCCGCCAGTGCTAAGCAATGTGCACCATTGAATATGATTGGTGGATATCAAAAGCATCCATAGCAACGAAGCATAGCATATCTCTGGTGAAATACCGCCCTTAACGTGCTTTCTCGGTACACGGTCAAACTCGGTAGATAGAAGTTAGTATAGTATACAGGAGGAGGGAGGGATCAAAAATCTAATTATGTACAAAACATATTAGTTTGGGGAACAAGTTTAAAAATCTGAAACCCGACTACGAATAAAATATTGGTTTGTTATTTACATAATACGAGTAAATAACACAGACTAGACCGCGAGAACTGTTTGACCGCAATCTAAACGTATATATTGACTAAAACTATAATATGTGTGAATGTGCTTGCCAAGACCTTTCATTTGATACCAAACATGTTATGATTATCTCAATTTAATATTTTTTGAGGCAAGTTTTTAACATTTAAATTCCGTCATAAAAACAATTTATTAAAATGTATATAGCCTGTGTCACCTGGGCTATTCTTACGAATCTATTGACACCTCATTTATTGAAATATATAGGCGCTACCGTGGAACATACATACATACATAGACTGCCAAAATCGTTACCCTTCCTTTTGGCTTCGCCGTAGTCGGGTAAAAAGTCTTTTCGCATTATAGTATATAATGAACTTGTAATAAAATCTCTTTGACTATTTGTATCTGGCTGGTTTTGGTATCATTGATTAGTAATGTGTTGAATTTTCTTAAAAAATGCGAAGAAACTTTTTCCTCAACCTATTACATTGTAAGATTGATCAATTAAATTATTAAATCAAGGCACTTATCTCGACTAAGGGTGCGCCAAAGTTCACCTAAAATTTCAACTCCGATAATTGGAAATCCGAAAATGTTCTTCCTAACATTTTTCATCCTAACAATCGCAATTCCTAACTTCTCTGTCTCTAATGTTTTAATTCCGAAGCATTCAACTTCATAATGTCTGTAGCAATAAACATCTATTACACTATTATTTGTTTTCCTATATTTTCTCAACATAACCATCTTTTACACTATTATTCAAAGTCATATCTTTTTTTTGTTTATATTACTTTTTATTCATAATAATCAGTATTATAAAAGGTCCCATTAAAATAGGTGGACAAAATTTTAGAAATCATTCAGACCGCTAAAATAAGGACAATAGCAAAAAAAAAAAAAAAAGAATAAGAAATAAAATACCTACTTTTATAGGATGAGTTTGTTCTAGAGTGCCGGCAATTTAATATTTTAAGTCAAAATAAAATCACTTTATATATAGTGTTTTTTTTTTTGTTTAGATGTCTTTAGTTAGGCTTACTAAACGCTGTGTTAAAATTTGTCCACCTATTTTAATGGGACCTTATATACTATGCAAAGATATCCATAGGTTAGGTTAGGTTAGAACTGTGACCAACTACGCGCGAGCCGAGCGAGCGAAGCGAGCGGTGCCGCGGCAGCGGCCGGCGAGCGCTACCTCAAAATTGGTCGCGAAATTTTTCGAAGTATTTTTTTCATAGTGCCCCCAAGACGACACTTTGACCTGAATTTCATTCATTTATTTTATTTCAAGACAAAAATCAGTGAAACGACCTTTAATCATTCTAAACAGTTGTATGAGTGAAAATATTATGGTAATTATGTTAAGCAATAAAAGCGTTAGGATAAAAAAACAGTAGGAGTTTAAATATATTTACACTAATGATATTATGAATTCCAATTTTCGGAAACATGAGTGTTATGAACATCGTCGGTAGGACTACAAATAGTATGAATGAAAACTTTAGGATGAAAAATTTTAGGAAGAGTGATCATTCGGATTACAAATCGTTAGGAAGAACAATTTCGGATAAAGAACTTTAGGTGAGCCAATATGGACCCCTCGACTAATGTTACACAATGACGCAGTTAGACGTTCGATACGCTATTCCCAAATTAACACTTGAAAAGGCGTAAATGACACTAACAGTAATTCCCTTTTTCTTTTTCTGGAGATAGCTATTTTGTTTTATGTTATTTATTTTTATGTTATTTATAAGTGTCTCGTTGTCTGACCTTTACACGTTAACATAATTGTGTCGCTTGACAATTGAACAATTACTTCTATTACCCGTTTATTTTCGAACTGAGAGGAAGTTACCTTAACAAGATCAGTCGAGTGAGAAATGTCAAAGGAGTAGTATATTTTTCATCTTTTTTATTGATCTGTGAATGTCGATGACTGTTACACAAATATGAATAATATTTTTTCCATACCTATCGCAGTGTTTTTGTATTTCCAAAGTTAGCATTTACTACCCTAGCAGCACGCCGCGCGGAAACATCAATAAGCAACCTATGTGGAATTTAAAGCATTTTTAATTCACTTAAACTATTTTTAAAAGTAGCTATTGTCAATTTTGGGACACTTCAAGCTGGTTTTAATACTCAAAGCTTTAAACAGTCTGTATTTTAGTTACCCGCGACACTTGTTTCTTGACAATGGTATAACCGCCTTAAGAATAAGTTTTAAAACGAACTAAAATTTTATACTACTACATAATTTATTCTTATGGTGTAAATTGCTCACTCTTGTAAAACTAAAAACATAACTAACCGTTATAATTCGACAACTCCATCGACGACCGCGACGGTCAGCAAAGAGGGTTCCGTAGCAGAGCATACTAGAGTTACTGGTGCCTTCGTACTTCATATGCCAACGGCATAATTATGCCATGTGCCAACCCAGCTATTTCACTATTTGAGATTTACAAAAGGTGTGTAGAATAAAACATTGGAATAGCTATTCCAATTCACCTCTGAACTTTCTAGTTTAAATCATAAAACCACGTTATATCAGTTCAAACATATAGGAAAACGAAAAAAACGATATTTTTATTCCTACACGTTGGTAAATTCTGGTACGCTTTTCAACTACACATGCAAAAACAAGAAAAAAGTTTGATAAAAAAAGACCTCCGACAGACCAATCATTCAGTGCCTCTGATTGGATTGAAGCTGTAGCTACTCTTCTTACTGCGATTCTCAGAGATATTTAATGATTATTTAAGCCGTCACTTAATAAACGTTTTGACATACAAAAACTGTCAAAACCGTTATTAAGTGACGGCCTAAGTAATCATTAAAGCTCTCTGTGTGCGGTAGTTAGTGAATCATCATCGTCCAATTTAATGAAAGCCAGCGCAGCGTGTCTTCTTCCCTTTTTGTTGTCTGCTAAGTACCCACGACTTTCCTAGCCATATCATCTTCTCCTACTCTGATCTATCCACAGTCATACTCAAAAGTAACCACTGGCCTACACATCAAGCGTAGGTATGATAACTTGATTTTCGATTGACAGATTCTATACTAATAGTCAATGGGGAAGAAAACTGTCAAATAGTTCCACGTAAAGGGCGCTGTACATTGGCTACAAACAAACTGTATAACTCCATAGAAATTGAACAATATCTTAATATTTTGTGACTTATTTTAATATTATGGGTCGTTTGGATGCAAAGAAATAGGCGTTGTCAGATTTCCAAGAAATTTGCGCATGAAGAGAAAGTGGGAAAAGGCACTGAAACTAAAAAAAATCAAAACAAGTAATTTTTCGAGGTCATGTGGGAAACATTTTAACGAAACAGACTACGAGACCACTTCTAAGGGCGCCTTCAAATATGCCGCGCGGTGGCAGCGTGGCTGCAGCGCTGCAGCCGCGCTGTTTTGTTAATCCATATAAATAAAGCACGCGCGACTGCAGCGCTACATCCGCGCTGCGGGTGTGCGGTTTTAAATCCGCGATTTTTATATGGATTAACAAAGCAGCGCGGGCGGCAGCGCTGCAGCCGCGCTGCCACCGCGCGGCTCTTTGCGGCTAATTTGAAGGCGCCCTAAGGCGACAGGTTAGTACGATACCTATTATTAATTCTGACTTTTTATTAATAATTTGAATGTGTGGGAGAAACAAGGGTCGAACGTTGACTTGGTTTCTCCCACTTCAAGTCAATGTTCGCTCATGGGGGATTTAAGCCGCAGTGAAATATGCCAAGTATTAACATTACCCAATATTGTTTCAGGCTTTCCACTCCAACGCAAAATTTTGAAGAAATCTGCTGTGCCCTCTATATTTTGTTGGAATGAATCACAGAGTGTCACCTCAGCTCGAACTGAGCGATTGCAACAGAGAAATGCAAGGCGTTGCTTATTATCAAGCCCTATAATATCAAACGAACCACTGCCATCTACCAGCTTTGATCTTATTCCAGACATGAACATAGAAGAATTGGTTCTTTTCAAATAACTATACATTTTGTAACATTTTAACAAATGATGTATTACCTTAGTTTGTTTATTATTAGATCATTAAAAAGCAAAAAGTTAGTGAGTGAAGTTTATTTTACAACTTGTAGAACCATAATATTGCCCAGAAAACAGCTAAAAGTCGATAAAATGTTAAATCTATTGTAGCCTCAGATCACAGAAACAACAGGAGATATGCCCTTTAGCCGAAAATGTATGGGGACCTGTGTCGTCAGTTCACACACGCAGAGCAGTAAAAACAATAGATATACGCATTCGCAAACACATCCGCATTTCTTAAAACATTACGTACTACACAATCAATTATAAACCTTATCCCTTCAGTCACAGCGTGTATTTACCATGCACCGCACAATTTACATAATACATTTTGTTTTACTTCGACGCTAGTGATTGACTAAATCGAAAAGTTATCGATTCGTTCTATTTATTAATATATTGTAATAAAGTTCTTTTGGGGTCCTGAAAATAATATATTATAAATAAAAAACAATATGTCCAGAAATCATTCAAAATAAAAAAAGTCATTTATTCAAAACAGGTTGATTAAAAAAAATATATATATTGATTTGTGTCTGTAGTAAATCGTAATATTAACTTACACCACAGATGACGTGTTGCAACAGATTTTGATGCGGTTTTTTTTAATAGATAGAGTGATTCAAGAGGAAGGTTTTAGTATATAATTTGAACGACATCCACGCGGGTGAAGCCGCGGGCATCAGCTAGTTAATAATAAAAGCAAGATGCAATGAAAGAAGAATCATGCACGAGTACACACGGCTACACATCAAGCTATGGGAACATTTTCAGTTTACAGTGACCACGCACTGTACGACGAAAATCCTATACAATGCGAGATCAGCATATACTAGAAATGTGTAGCTTGATGTGTAACCGTGTGTGAGTCGCCAATAAAGACAATCCAATGTCTTTAAGTATTCGCTTAATTTTTTTTACACAATACTGTTTTACATTTCATCGGCTATTTAATGCCCGAATTCTGAAGTTCCCAGTTACATGCATTCCCATTAGCTATTGATTTAATAAAAGACTAGCTTTTGCCCACGGCTTCGCCCGCGTGGATGTCGGTTTAACTACAAAAATGACGATTTTCCATACAAACTTTCCCCTAGGGGTTGAATTTCAAAAAATAAATCCTTCTTTATTTCTTGTCTACATTATAAAGGGAACCTCTGTGCAAAATTTCAGCTTTCCAGGTCCAAGGGTTTGGGCTGGGCGTTGATGAGTCAGTCAGTCAGAGAGTCAGTCAGGACTTCTCTTTTTATTTAAGTATCTAAATAGATAGATAGATAGATAACTCGAGCAACCAATGAATACTATTTATTCAGTCAATATTAAGCAATAAAAAGCACTTTCTATTTTCAGTATTGCTTGCAAAAATAAGAAAGCGTGATAATATAAACGTTGTTATTAGCCTTTTTTCTCATATTATTACATTCGCAAAATATTATATTCGCAAAATATTATATTCTCGAATTATTATATTCTCAAAATAGTACACAAAGAACAATCACAACGAAAAATGTTTTTAATTTGAGGGAAACAATAATTAATATTTGACATCATCACATAGGTTATATTCATCACATATATTTGTCTCGGATGGGAATCAAACCTACAACCCCTTTTTTTAAGGTTTACCTACCTACCTTCTGTAAAATAAATCTAAAAACTGAAAAAAAAAAACTGAATACTGAAAACTTGTATGCACTTGATCACTCGGGATTTGTTAGTTTCAGTTATATTAATTATATTTTATTAATGTTAAATGCAAATAATTTTGCAATACTGTATGATACTGCAATTAATTTTTATTTTAATATTGTATTACGTTCGAAAGTGTTTGTTTGTTTTTTTTTTACCTACCTATATTTATAATTTGTTGTTTAAACTAAAAATAAATTTATATTTTATTAGTAAATACATAGTACAGAATATTGGTTTTTCTTATCTCCATTTACGGCAACGCTCAGTAACGCCATAAAATACGCCTTATACTGCAGTAACAATTGTGTAGAGTAATTAATTGTATAATGCATAATATGTATAACCATTCGTACGTATACGCAGAATCATCGTATAAAATATCGACAACTACAAACATCACAATTAGACATCTCTAGCTCACAAAGACTGACAGCAGCAGCTTTTCGAAAATATTGTGTGAGTGAGAGCATCAGTAAAACACCTATCCATTGCGCTATTAGATCAGCCGATTCACTGGTCGATTTGTACTAAACAAGCAATGGTTTTTGTTCCTAATGAAAACAATTGATTTGGTTTTTCATCATGTTTCTCGTACCACGAAGTAATGTTTTAATGAATTTAATATGAAAAACATTATTTTTGTAGTACTTACGTGTGAAATGAGATACCATCTTTCGTGTAATTCACAATACAGCTATTATTTTTACAAACATTCACTGAACAACGCGGCATTTTGTAAAAAATCACGAGCAGTGAAGACGTCGCAAGTTGACATTCGACTTATTATTGAAAGTGGCATAAGGCCCCGTCGTGGCCACATGAGTTCGCATGTACCACGCCTCCTTGCCATATCTCCTGTTGTTTCTGTGATCTGAGATTGTAGCTTTCGACAAGCTCCGCTTTCTTTACTTGTTGCGTTGCTCCTCGTTTTTTCAATTCCTCCTTCAACTGGGTGATACGCCAGGTAGCCTAAATAGGGGATCGGACAAAAAAAAAACTAATTAGTCCGTCAGGTAGATTTCCAAAAATTATTGGACACGTATTTTTTCTTTTTTGATGAATGAAAGCTCAATATTTATAAAATAAAAATTCCCGTTTAAAAAAAAGCTTACGCCTTTTGAGAGGTTTGAGGTTTGAGGTTTGGCTTCCCGTAGGTGGTGCAACCCACGCCCTTATTTGGGTAATTACTACCAATAATTCCTATACGAGTATAAATAGCCAAAGAGTCGGCCGTAACGTATTATAACTTTATGTATATTAAGTAGGCATTGTACTGATGCCTTACTACGGTCTGGATGAGAAGGAAGGACCAAGCCTTGAATAATGTGAGAGAAACCAGGTCACGGCAGGCGCTGAGATTTGCGCATTTTACTGACGCAATCCACGATTCAATAGCCAATAGTCTGAATGTTTCAAATATTTGGAGTAAGTTGAACTTATTTTCAAGACAGTGATTAAAATTCGACCAAGAGTTTGAATATCTTTCTGCTTGGCGTAGAAAAACATTCGGTGCTGTTCAGAACTCCAGTGAATTCTGTGAACTATGAAAATGGTATTAATCTTGTATGTTTTGAATCATCATCATCCACAGTCTAACTGCACCTACTGCTGGGCATAGGCACCCTTTGTTTGTAGCCTCATCCAGGTATTCAATGTTTTGAATACCTTAGTTAAATTGTACATAATAATATGACTCCTATTCTTATTTAGAAATACATAACAAAAAGTAAAATTTGGTTTTCATTTACCTACTTGATATCTTTTCATTCATAATTTTCCGGTATAGCCCTGAACCTTAGTAGGTTCTTCCACCGCCGCGTGCCGCTGCTAATTTTCTCCTGCCAAGCTAATTAAGTGACAGAAAAAAAAACTAAGATTGTCCGGTTCAAAATGTGGTGTGTGTGTTCAATCAAAATGTGGTGTGACCTAGTTAGCGTTACCTAACACCAATCGACCTATTCATTCATCATTCAAGCGGGGCGGCACGGGAGGAGTCCAAGGCTCGTACGATGACGTCACATTGTTGGGTTTAAAAATTATACCCCCTCTCCGCTTCGCACAGCTGCAGCAGTCCTTTCACGTGACCTACTGACCCAAAACCCAGGGATCCAAGTGACGTAGGCAGTACAACCCCGGCAAAGGGTTCCGCGCCTGAAACCCAACGTTGGATTGAATGGATGGCAAAACTTTTTGGAAGGAGTAGGAACTGCGTTTTCAATGGAAGTTTCTACGTTAACTGTATATACTAGAGGTGCAGTACATGTGTGTGCGTTGATAGGCTTGATGTGTGAGTATATGCCCGTGGGTAAAACGGCCTCCCTTCGTGGTAGCCTCGGCAGGCTTCACATACAGATGTAGCGGCTACCTTCGGAAGGCCGCTGTTTAAATCTAAAATTAGACGTGTCAGAATGTCAAGTACCGGAGTGTTGTTTGTTATTCGTGATTTTGGATACCTTCATAGAATTTGTGGGCAAGATGCCAAATATTTATGATATTATGTAGATTTTTAATGTTAGGCGAATTGTTTCCAAGAACTAATCAAAATATTAAGTAGCTTTTGATTAAAAACAACAACAACAACGCTTTGTGAGTGAGAGTTAATGCCCTCAATAGTTAACGATAAAGTAAACTTTAGAAGTTGGGTTCTACTTCTTAGATAGGTTTTATTATTGTATGCGTACAAATCATTCTAAAGAAATCAAGCAACACCGCAGTGTTGCTTGATTTCTTTAGATTGATTCATAATAACTCAGCCTTAGAAGTCTGATTAGTAAGTTCTAGAATATTCAAGATATTTTCAGTTCAAAGTTACGGTGATGAAGCTTTATGTTCCCAAGTACTATAGTGTTATTGGGTTTTTCCACTAGGAATTTCTTAGCAGCAGCCACGGAGCCTGGGTTTGTGCCTGGTTGATGTCAATAGGCTCGCCCCCTATTACATGGGAATTAAACATAACGGGCGAAATAAAAAACGAATGTATATAATTATAAACAATTTATTTTTATTACAAATTAAGACTTCTATGAACACTATTTCTGTATCTACCTTTGTTTTGCGGCGGATGAATGAAGACTAATCGTTTTATTCGAGGTTGGACTTGCTATTCGGATGTACAGAAATAAACTTTGCTTGAGCAAAAGATTACCGTTTGTGGTGGAAACGTGCTTTTATAGGTTTATTTCTGTTCGCTTAACTAATTTTGGACCAAGGCCAAGGAGACGCTTGAGTCAACATAGTTTAGTTTCAATAATGTGTTTGTATTGACGGGTTGCCAACGGAAGTTGATTTATTGTGATATAACAACAATTATTAGACTGTAATCGTTTATTTCTGATTTTAATACATATTAAATTAATTAAAAATTATAAAAAAAACTAAACTAACTATAAAAAGGCATCGAAAAACTGCTCCTCAACGCTGTCAGCCGGTAATGTGCCCAAAATACTGGCGGCATTGCCTCGTTGTATGGCAACACTAATGGGCCTACCACACGCTCAAGCTTCACCACACTCTTGCTTCACACTTCACAGTACATCGCGCGTATGGTTAGTAAAACTGTATTACCATTACCAACCACACGCGCGATGTACTGTGTGCACCGTGTAATCGCGCAGGCAAGACTGTGGGGAAGTGTGAGCGTGTGGTAGGCGCATTAGCCTCTGGCCAAGATAAAAGCCAGCCCTTGACTGTAATCTGAATGATTCATAGACAGATGGTTTAATGTAGCTATTTCTTAATACAATAAGCCACATTTTATATCAGTAAAAAAAACTAGTAGAAGTTGACCTTTTATTCTATCGCAACCTCACACTAGGCTAGCTCAAAGACTGGGTGTTACCACTGCTGTCTACTAAACAACGCCTAACTGCGCCATTTAACATCTTCTTCGAAGAATTAATCATAATTATTTAACTGGTCCATCCGCGGTCCATTGAATATACCCCATATTCAAACTCAGTTTGCTTGAATATGGGTAGGTATATTCAAACAAACAGAGTCGATCAGAACTCTGCTACTTCGACGTCGTTAATAGTGACTTCGTAAAGGTCTCTCAAAGTGCAAGTGGCTGCAAAAGACAGGTGGTGTGATATCGATTGTGATCTGGCTCTGCAAAAAGCCGGCAGGTGCAATTTAACCTGGCTTCTTATGGGACCTCACGCACGCGCGGCTACGACTTGGACGTCGCACGACCGGCCACTATCTTGAACCAAACTTGCCGGACGTCCCTTATTCCATTCGAAGTTTAGTACCGATACCTAGTTTTTCTTAATATAAGTTTGCACTGCCTTGAACTTAAACGTGTGCTATAATAATGGGGTGTCGATACAGCGCCTGTTTATCCCGGCGCGGCGACGTGGCAGCCTGACACGCATACATTATGATAATTTATCACTCTAGCGTCAGCGCCGAGTTCCGCGTGCTCCCATCGGAGTAGGCGAGGGTGCTGCTCCGATGTTCGTTTCCATTGTAAACTAGCTCGATGCTTAATATTACGCCGGATATGGCCAGAGAGTTGGACAAAGGTGTATAATACACCTATACCTATATAACTCACATTACAGTTTCGTTTAAGTACAGTCAGGAGCACTGAGCTCATGTGTATATAGGTACGAAGCAACTTTTTAAACGGATTTCTCCTTTCTTTAATGTTTTCACGAACATAGTTTTTTTATCTCAAAGTTAAAACCGTTATTTTAGTAGCAAATCGATTTCAATTTTCCTAAGTGCCATGTGCCAGTGCCAAGTAATAGGGGCCAGCATTTATTGCCATTAACCAGGCACACATCCGCACTACCTACCGACAGAGAGATTACTGATGAAACTCTACGTAACCTTTGCCCGACCTCAGAACACTACCATCTAGAGTCTAGACCTACGAGGTGTTATGTATAAAACGTTCACTTTGATCGATGTATTCACATCTAATTTTAGCTATCCTTCGTAAACCCATTTACTATTTTTAAAATATCATGTACCTAAAATTTTTGCATGAATGAAAACATTAGGGAGGCTATCAGGTTAGATCTTCGATCTTCGCTTTTAACACTCAAGACGAACAGGGTGCCATTTATGAGTCCCATGTAAAACAGTAAACCATAATCAAACCAACACAAAATCAGTAAATTGAGATCATTCTAAAAGGCATTGGATATAGCTTTTTCACTTTTTAACTAGTAAAATGAACTAAATAGAAAAACACGTTATATTATTCCACGCGGAGTCTGCCGTAAGATAATGGAACCAGTGATCGCGAGCCTTGATCGGCCGATGAACTTATCCAATAATCTCCTTATTTCCACTTAAAGTAATTTACAGCGACGTGGATGTGTACTTACGATATGATAACCCTTATGTAAAACAAATCGTGCTCAATATTGTTGTAAAGTCATGTTTGCTCCTATATTTCGGGAGCAATCCCCTTTCAATATTTTATTAAACGTAACTTTAGCCGGTAGGATGGGTGTGTTTGATAATTTCCAGTTCTGTTATCAGAAGATGTCGTTGACCTGTGCGATTGTTATTTGGTGGTTTGTTTTCTTTAACAGAGGGGAGGGGGAGGGAGATTACTGCGAAATTGAGATAATTGAGAGCAGTAGCAGGATGCTGTTGTGTACTTTGCCTTTGAACTGTTACGTAGCGGTACGTGCTTATTACAGTGTTCCATTAAAACTCGATAAATAATAATACCATAGATAGGTTTATGAGTACTCCAATAGCCTAAATACCCACTTGAAAGTCTATAACTCTATTCATACAAAACGTTGTTCAAAGTACATCAGTCAAGCGCTGTCAGCTTGCTTAAACGCAGCATTGTTTAAAATTAATCCATAAAGCAGTGGACCAAAGTGCTAAGTATTTTATGTAAACTCATTGAAACTAGGATTTTCAGTGATAATCTAGATTTATAGATCACTGAACTCTTTCCACTAGCACAGTAAGGGAATAAATCATGTTGTATTACGGTTTATGAGAATAATGAAATTTAGATAACGTATAACAGGGAAGGCGGAGGCTGTACGATCGATGGGTGCATCGGTCGTTGACCTCCCGTCCAACTTCAGCTTAATATAGACCTGCTTCTACTACAGCCTACTGGCCTATAAATATGAAAGTTTTTGCTGCAATGCGGTTACTGTACCTTTCAGAGATGACCGCTATTTTAGATTTTGTTAAGTTTTCTTGTACCTACCCGAACTTTATTTCCTATATCTACTAAATTAAATTATACAACTTTTATTTTTAATTTACCTTTAAAATCTATTTTGAAAAGAATTTGAGTAATTTACCGTAGCATTTTCAATCTTATCAACTTATCCATTATTGCATTGGGGTAAGTGTAAGTAGGGTTTAAGCCGGAAAATGTTTATAAGATGGTCCTGTGCGTACTGAAGGATTCTTTAGAAGTGTAATTTACTACCTTTTTTAAGAGAGTGAGCAAGTTGGGATTTTAAATTAGGTATTTCTCAGTAGCAGCCACGGATTCTGGATTTGTAATCGATTGACGGCAATAGGCTCACCTCCTATTACATGAGATTTAAATATAATTGGCTAAATGAGAGCAGCGGTGGCCCAGTGGTGGCGGCCCCGACTTACGAACAGTAGGTCGTGGGTTCGAACCCAGGCGGGCACATTACTTTGTGTAATTTATTTCATCACCGCTGCTCTCAAAACGGTGAAGGAAAACATCGTGAGGAAACCGGCATGTCTTCGAACCAATAAAATTCGAAGACATGTGACATCTACCAATCCGCACTGGGCCCGCGTGGTTGATTATAGCCCATTCCCTCTCAAAGAGTGGAGGCCTGTGTCCCAGCAGTGGGAACATTAATAGGCTGTTGATGATGATGGCTAAATGTGGGAGTGATAGTTATACTTTTGCCTAACCCTGCGAGCATTACAGGCGTGATGTTATGTTATGTTTTATTGTTTTGTAAGATACTTAATTTAGATACAAACTTATAGGTTTGAGCTACTCCACCTCTTGTTGAATATATATAGCCTATAGCTTTTCCTATGTACAAAAGTAACTAAAATAACTAAAATATGCCGTTTGCTAATTACAGTCATTAGAATCACTGTCTTCACTTTCATGGACAGAAGTCACCAAAAATGAAGGGACTTCACAGCTAGAACAAAACGTTTGCCCGTGAAATTAACAAAGCGTGATTAATCCAATCATAATAAACTACAAAACTTTTTGGTTGCAGTTTTGTGTTAGCTCACGTGCGGTTGGTGCGTAGGCGTCGGTCGTGTGCCGCGCTGCAGGGGACGGAGTGCTGACAAAGTTAATGTTTTTCATACGTGTAGGCGAAGCATGGCGAGAGCCTAGTTAGTAAACGTGATTGTGGTATCGTAACGGTCTATTAGTTACACGTTTTATAGGAAAACGTTTGCGCTGATTGAAAGGTAGAAAAGTTACGCGGTCGTTAATATGGCGTATTGTATAGAGTTTAAAAACTGTCAGTGCTTCGACATTCATTTTTTGCAAAAACATTGTCTTGAGACCATTGATATCGTAAAAAAAAAAAAATTATCAATGCTTGAGACAAACTTTTACCATGGGTGCAATATTCAACAATGACTCTGCCCTGAAACACTTAGGAGAGACAGGACAGGCAGGAGAGGCAGGACACATTTACACAAATGTGTTGCTTTCCGCAAACGATGGCGTACTTATTATCATTTTCAGTGTGTCCTGTTGCTTATTCATTACAAGGTGTTAAAAGCGCCAAACTAGTAGCTCAGCAGTGCTATTGCGTATCTTTTAATGACAGTGGCTAACCTAAAGTGTCCATAGATTAACTGTAAATTGGTTATGGTTTGGTACATCTTTTTTTTAAAAACTCACCATTTGACAGTTATTTGATAGACAATAGTGTCTATCAAATAACTGTCAAATGGTGAGTTTTTTAAAAAAAGTGAAAAGTGAGTGAGTGGATAACATATAGATGTTATCCACTGTTATTAAAAGATACGCAATAGCCCTGCAGTTCCGGGCCGACAAAATTTAGATCCACCATCGACACGCTAGGAAGATGAGGTTTGTACATACTTGATTGAGGACCATCCAGTATTGAATAATAATATTCTTCAATGTCGTGTCACCTATGTTCCCTACAAAGTGCGTGTCGCCTGGCCATCTAAACAGGCCCTGCGCTGGTTGTTTTGTATTAATGTGTACAACATCCACATAATAATAATTATGCTTTATGCAAGTGAATATAAATAACAACAACAACCTTAGTTTTAATTACTTGCCTGCTCAAGTAGTACAAGTCTTCTCAAGGCTGACTGTTGTGTTATTATTGTTTCGCCATATTAAAACCGTAGGTAGAAATCAAGCGCGGAAAATGAAAATAAAAAAGAAGGAAATATCGCAATTTGATCTCCATCAAGTTGACTGACTTTCAGAAGGCGTTTCTTAAAAAGGCACGTGTAACGTAGGCGTTTTAAGATTGGTTTGACGATTTTTAATAATGATGAGTACTTACCGGATTTCCTCCGTGCCTCGGAAAGCATGTTTCAACTCACGGCTGTCATTTTGTAGATTTTTGACAGACGTAACAGGAAGTAATTAACACGAATGTCTGAAAGTCAGTATTTTTAAGGCGTACAGTATTAACTGGGTTTTGGAGATCTGTTTTTATTTTTGATCGTTACTTGTAGTTGATTTCCACAAAATGGTACCGGAAGACGTAGACGTAGAATAGATTGCGCTATCTTCGACACACACACCATGGCTTGTCTGCGTCAAACAGCGCTACTCTGCATCTAGCAAATAAAAGATCGTGATGCAAGGGCAGCAGCATCCAATACAGACGGCTACAAATAGACTTGACTACAAGAACATACATATTTTTAAGGCGACGCTAAATGCCAGCGAGATTGAGCGATGCGTCACACACATTTTACCCTAAAATCACATCAAATTTGAAAAATCCAAAACACTGATTCAACCAGCCCGCGAAATTCAAATTTTCTTAAGTTTTTTGCAATTTGCAGGCCAATGATAGGTTGTATGTTGATGAACATTTGATTCGCGGCTGTAAGACATATGTAATTACAGAATTATAATCATCAAAATCATTAATACAATCCTTGCCTGCAAATTGCAAAAAACTTAAGAAAAAATGAATTTCGCGGGCTACCCTGGAACATCAACCTTAATCAGTAATTCTCTTAATTTATCAAGTCTAGAATCATGAAAAGTGATTTTAAAAATACTACAGGTTATTTACTAGCGTCATAGTGTTTTGGATTTTTCAAATTTGATGTGGTTTTAGAGTAAAAGAAATAAATGTGTGTATCGCTAGTTCCGGTGCTGTTAGCGCCTTTACAAAAGTTAAGTTGCAGTGTACCTACGTGAACACAGTATCATTCATCACCTCCATTTCCGGGGGTACCTATAAAGGGGATCACTTTATCTATATATACATATAATAAAACAGTAAAAAAACTGTGTCTGTACATTGAATATATAAAAAAAAAAAATGAAGGGCGTTTAGAAAAAGCAATAGAGCACGAATCGAAAAAAAAAGTCTCGCTAATCTTCGGAACTACTCGACGGATTTGAATGTTTTTTTTTTGTTTTATAGATATTAAGTCTGGCCAACATATAGGCTATAATTTATCTTGGAAACTTGAATACCTGATGCAGAACCGCAACAGACCAGCTTAACTATAAGAGATACAAAAATGGCAAAAATTGTTCCACGTGATGAGCATTTTCTGCAAAGAGAATAAATTCGAAGATCTGGAACACCTGATGTGGGACTCCAAGAGCCCAGCTACACTATAACATATATAGGAATGACGTCTTAGCAAGAATTGTTCAGCCTGATGAACACTCTCTGTTGTCGTATAAAATTTGAAGATCTGGAACAGCTGATGTGGAAGTCCAAGAGCCCAGCTACACTATAACATATATAGGAATGACGTCTTAGCAAGAGTTGTTCAGCCTGATAAGCAGTCAGTTCTCTGTTGTCGTATAAAATTTGTAGATCTGGATCAGCTGATGTGAAAATCAAAGCTATCACTAATTTCACTGTCACTCAATCAACGAGACAGTCACTCATCAAAATTTACACGTGAACGAAGTCGCGGGCATCAGCTAGTTTGCTAAATAATATAATTATGAATAAGTCACAAATTTTAGGGGGCGAGCCTATTGTGGTGTATAAAAATTATTAGAATGAAGGAGTACACTTACTTTATACCTTTTGTTGTCCATTACTTGTATTTTGTGAAAGGTATATCTTTTGTTGGATAGAAATTAAATTAATAAAACAAAAGTCGTGGTTCTTTGAAAAATCTCCGTAAGATTTTAAACTACCTTAGTATTTCTTTTCATTTGTTCCGTTCTTAGTGCCGATATGATGGTAAAATGAATAAATTACCACAAAGGAATTATAAAGCATACTGAAAACATCATTATTTTTACGCCATACGGCGAATTTCCTAAGCGCATAGAACGCATCACGCATAGAACATATTATTATTTTGATGTGAGTGTTTAGATGTGCACCCATGAGGCCATGATACAATAAAAATTAATGTATTTCTTTGGCGAAAAGGAAACCATTTCGTTTGGCAACTTTGGCTATTGCTGTGATTATGATAATGAACGTCATAATGGACATTATGAAATTCACAATAGCCTGCATGAGCAGACAACTATAAAAACTCCTTTTTATGACTTCTCTTATTTGCTACTTGTTGATATCCATTTAATGGTTTGTTTGTATTCGTATTCTTGGATAATGTTGTTATCATCGCTTGTTAAAGCGATATAGAATTGATAAAGAGAATTGGAAGACTTTTAATGATTTATTTTTCACATACTAGTTACGTACGTCGTTCCGTTAGACATGTATGTAGGCAGATACGGGTAATTTCTTTGTTTTAAGCCTAGGCATATTTGAATGACTGGAAGTAGAGTCGACTTGCAGATAGAATGTGATTTAGTTGACAATGTCTTTTTGATTAAAGATTTGTTCAACTACAATACTTGGCATAATATTCTGATGTTAATTTTCATTATGCCTTTCTTCGGTGTTTTATTGTGTGAAATACTAAAGATTTTAATCAAATTGGCTTGTGTAGGTATATACGATATTGTGCTCCTGAAAGCTCTTTGTGTTAATGGGTATTTGCTAAATGGTTTGGAGTAAAAATCAGGTATAATTTTCATAGTTTTTATTTTAAATACGAAAACTCATGTTAATCTACAATAAAAATTACTTACATCTAATTGATTTAATATTTAAACTAGCTACTTAGTATACGGCAATATTAACTGAATAGTTTACTGATCAAATAGTAGACAAATAGTATATCTATAATATATAGGTACAAATTCGAAACATTTTCAATTAGTGATGATTAAGTAAATTTATATTTACGCTATGAAATGTGGTGTGTTATGCTGTAACGTAGCTACTTAAATTCCACACGGCACACCATAAATTGATAGTGATACACAGTTCTTATAGTAATAGTATACCGTATATCTAGACCTACTCATTTTCCAAAGGTGGAAAGGCACTATGCTTGATTAACCAAAATCAATATTTTATACATTACAATTACAACTCTCATTAGACCACTGCAGTACAAACATTACTTACTGAAACTACATTATATTATTTAAACAATGTCAAAACGCATGCAGTAATATGTGGCGATTCAAACAAGTACAGAATAAATTGTGATTCGATCAAATTTTAGTGTAACATAATAATAGATTGGTGTTCTAGGGTGCAGTACAGTTTACAAACAATTATAATATCCAGTGAGGAGATATTTGAAAAAGTGTGAATTAGTAATGTTTCACAGACCGACAGTTAGTTGCAATTCAGTACACAGTCTTTAAGTGTTGTCCCTTAATTAGAACTAAACGAGTCACAGCTCAACGTGCAGCGAGTGCTGCAGAGGTCCGGACCGGGAGCAAGGCACCTCTCCCGGGGCCGCCTCGCTTGGTCCTCTATGAAGACATCGTTATATCGGCTACTCGCCCAGGTTTCAGCAATTAGCTACTGATATGATGAGAACTTTCCTCTCTAGCGCTTTTATTCTACTCATAAATGTTAACCAGTCTTAATCTCCGCCCGTTGCCGGCCCGAATGCTATCTTCCTTTATCGGTTGAGGCCCATGGATGGGCACACTGTGTGGCGCGGTACCCTCTGAGTCGGGAGACCCGAGAGGCCGCGGACGTAGGTGTAAGTCACAGGGGGCCGAAGAATCCGCTTCGGTTGTTGTTGCTTCTTGGGTGGGCGCGTACGTTCCGTTGGAGAGCAAGACTGAGACCGGGATCCTGAGAGGGTCAGACTTTGGAACACTCGCCGAAGAGATACGGTTGAGCGGTGCCGACGTTGGCGGTCGGAGCCGTCGCTTCCGGATTCACTGACGGAGCATGAAGATCGGTCATCAGTACGTCCATTTTCTCCAGATACACTTTCGTTGCTGCTCGAGCTGCCCATGGAGTCCGAGTCAGTAGCTCTTCTGGAGAGTCGACTGCTGAGAGCTTTCAGCAGCCTGCCTCCACGGTTGGCAGAGATAGTTTCCGTCATCTCCTCGATTGGTGGGCAAACCACTATCTTCGGAGTAATAGATTCGCGGCGAGAGTTTTTCTTCGGCGTCCGCTGTTGTTCGTGTACCGGCAGGTCGCCGACGAACTTCTCACTCGTCAAAAAGTTGAGTCCCAGCTTATTTTTCATAGGGTCGGCGTTCTCACTTCCTTTACAGGTGGAAACACAGCAATATTTTTTCGATTTTGTTGTTACAACGAATTGTAACAAATGTTGTGATTGAAAACTTTTCCGTCTTTCGAACGTGGTTGTCGAGTTAGACGCGTTAGGTCGCTTCGTGAGGGTTAGTCGCGAACTGTTGGCGGGTGGGAGGCTGGCATGGTTTATATGGAATTTGGCGCGCATGCGTAGTGTTAGGCCCCAATTGTTCGTGCACCGGTACACGTAGATGCATGCCTACCGCGTTTCGTTAGGATGTCGTTATGGATACCTTGTTATATCACAAATGGGGTTGGATTGTGCAACATTTTTTGCAAGAAGGTTTTGACTTTTTACCTATTGACGAATTCGTGCCCCGAGGTTTAAACAGAGTAATGTTTTGTTTAAAATAATATTATGCTGTACGTTCAAGCTTTTGTTTACAACTACGAGAGATAAGACAGCTACGGTATTTAAGAGGTCAAGTTTTTCTTCACAGAACGGAATTATATTTATTTAAGTAAAACATTGTTATTACTGGTAATAGATATTTTAAATAACCGGCAAATCACAGCACAATGAACGCTCGTATTTGGTACGCAAAAACATAACGCCTTTTCATTCCATTGGAGCAATAGAATGCTCTATTCGTTTTATTGAAATCATTATACTGTTGGCATTTAATATAAGAATGAATAAATAATGGGCAAATACTTAGTATAAGTGCGATGACTTATCTTATTAATGACTTTCAGTTACAATTGAACTAATGAACTTGATATTTCTTTGATCATATCTTATTTTCGGTTGAATTGTATTTATTTGGTCAACATTTAACACACACTGGTCAAATAATTATGTGTAATTGTAAACAGAGATCAAAGCTCGAATTGTGTGCAATTAGGTATAGGTCGAATTCGAAGTATCTCGAAATCATTTTCATTGTTAGATACTGTTATCTTTACGAATTTTATGGTATATAAGGATATTATAAGTACCTACAAAACCTCCAATACCTATCGTTTACACCTTCAGTAAATATACTAGGCTATATTACTGATACTGACTGAATGGAAAGCTAGTATATTATAATGACTTTTAAATAGTGTTAATTAGTTTTATTTCATCTCACTGTAATTAGTTGGGTGGAAAATCTAAACGACTCAGTTTTCAGTTTCGGGATCGGGCCTCTCCTGAAATATTCCTACGCATTCGTTTATTAAGATACGAGTGCTGGAAGGTAATTAAACGCCGGATTAGAATACAATAAGTGGATAATTTTACACGTAACATAACATAGCATCACGCCTCCATTCCCCTAAGGGTTAGGCAAAGGTGTACCTAATAGTATAGACCCACATTTTGCCAGTTATGTTACTGTCAGTGTCGCCTATTGCCATCAATTGGGCACAATTCCAGACTCCATAGCTACTATTGTGAAATTCCTGATGAAATAACCAATCAACACTATGAGTGATCCGGGAATCAAACCTCGTGCTCAGCAATGGCGCTTGTGACCTAGGCCAGCGAGGCTTTTACTCTTAAGTGTATTTTCGTGCTTGTTTATCAAGCCAAGATGAGGTTTCTGCGTTAAACAGCAAACAAACCATAAGATTTGTATGTGACCTAAATGATGAATTCTCTTGAAAGGCCCATAGTCAAGAAAACGGGCCAAAGTAAATACTACATGGCCTGTATGTCTGTACCTTACATGTCACAATTGCATGTCATGTCATAAACCGAATCTTCAAGAACGTATTAATCAGCAGCGTCATCAGCATATCGTTAACAAATCATGTGACGTATATATAAGGTCATAAGTCAAAAACGCGTAACGCAGATCCCGTGGTCCACGTGGTTTTTCTAAACAGCTTCTTAAGTAACCGAGCGGCACGTGGTGTATTCGATCGCACGAGAACGACTTAATTAATTTGTTAATTGAACTTATTTGTCTCGATTCGATGGATCGCGGTATCGAGTTCTTGTGACGACTACAGGTGATTAGACTGAGTGTGGGGTGGCGTTCTGAAGCTTTTGTCTTTAGCAACGTGTCTTATGCGTTATACGATTTTTCACGTGGTTAGTTTTCATTAGTAAGTTAAATTGTAAGTGTGGAGGGGTATAAGAGTAGAGGAAAACCAAAAAAAAAAAAACGATGAATGGACTGTGTTTTTTTTTTTTTAATTTATTTATATAATAAGAATTTACACTTTTACATAAATACATATCTGCCAAACTGCAAAGTAATTTGTCGGCAGTAGATTCTCGTGGAATAGTGTTAATATTCTATATAAGATAAGGTATAAATCTAAGTTAAAACTAGGTTATTCTAAAACTAAGACTAAGACAATGGGGCAATCACAAACATTCTACTCAGCGCCATCAGTCAACCAATGTCATGAGACCATCCCTTTGTTATAGTCAACATTATTATCAAGCAAGAATAATAATATTAGACTCACGACATTAGTGGACCGTCAGCCGACCGCAGCGACTATGGACACATAGACAGATAGTGTTTTCTTAGGACACTTTTTAGGTGGTTTTTACTCGTGACACGATCGACCATTCCCTCAGGTAATTCATTAATTAATGTAGGCAACATCCATTGCCTCGTACGCCTACCGTAATAGTTGGCACATGCATTCTCTTTTTCTTAGCGAGTCGGGTTGGGTAGTTATGCACTTTTTCTTTTATGTATTTTTACCCACGACGGAACGGAGACGCGTTTGGGGTGAGAGGTTGTTTGTTTGTGTGTTTGTGCAAATACATGTTGCCATTTTTCTCCAAAACTACTAGTCCGATTTTGATGCAATTTTCAGTTATGGGTTCGGGTTTGATTGGTGCATGTTCTTAGATAGGTGTTAAGGTGACAACTCACCAGGGGGCGCTGCAGCAAACATTTTTTTGTGCAAATCAAAGTTGCCATTTTTCTCCAAAACTACAAGTCCGATTTTGATTCAGTTTTCAGTTATGGGTTTAGGTTTGATTGGTGCATGTTCTTAGATAAAAAAAAACATAAAACATAAAACACCCACCTTAAAAAAACCCAAGAATGTCCGTCGGGAGCTGAACATTGCAAAACTAGTTCATTTAATGGCAGCCCCCGACGGACATTCTTGGGTTTTTTTAAGGTGGGTGTTTTATGTTATTTTATCCTTTTTTCAATTAATTTTTAACAGTCGTGGGTTTTTTCAAAATTTTTATTTTTGCTTTTTTTATTGTTTCAGAATCATTGTTATTTTTACTTTCATGTTAACTGGTAATAGGTATATTGCACATCTGAAATAGTTTATCATATTCCTTATTAAAGCTTTGTTTAGTTTTTTTACTCACCAACAATTTTAGTAGGTACTTAGTCGTATTTGTAATATTTTAATTTTTTCTAGATATGTTTTAAAAGTTAGTCCTTATCCACACAACCCATAACTGATAATCGAATCTGCAAGTGCATAGTACAGTGCATACAATAATCCTTTCTTGACTACAGGTTTCAGGGTATACAATTTACCTAGAACTGAACGAAGTTTATTGCAAACCGTGTCTATGTGTATGTTCCACGCAAATTTTTTGTCAATAGTCAGTCCTAAGTACCTGTATGTTTTTACCTGCTCTAAATGAATACATTGACAACTTGATTTTCCGCTGTGAAGACATTCATAACTATGGCCTATAATATTCAATTCAAAGTTTTTATTATGTGTGCAAGGCGAATGCATTATCATACACTTAGTTTTGCTTACATTGATTATTATGCCATTGGTCGTGGGCCCATTTAATTACATTGTCCAAATCAACTTGTATTGCTGCTTATATGGAGGTTTGATCCTTACCACTGAATAGGAGACATGTATCGTCGGCGTACATGTAAGCTTTGCAATTTTTTATGACATTACACATACTATTTACGTGAATAATATAACCTACGGGCCCATATACAGATCCGGTGGGTACACCATATTTTACTATACCCACAACACTTTCTGTGTTAGCAACTCGAACTTTAATAGTTCTTCGCTCTAAGTACTGACCAAACCATTTATTTATTGGTCCACTTATCCCACACTCATCCATAGCCTGCAAAAAGCCGTCGCGATCCAAAGTATCGAAGGCTTTTTTGAAATCTATAAATACTGCTGCTACTATGTTTTTCCCATTAAGGTAATTATTTACATCGTCCGTAAAACTTGCCAGCGCCGTTGCCGTACTTCTGTTTGGTTTAAAACCATGTTGTATATCGGTAAAGCGAAGTGAAAGTGTGAAGCATGGTATGGCAAGAAAGGAGCTATCTGGTGAGATGATGAGTAGGTAATAGTGAAGTATGGAAGAAGAAGACATGCTGCGCCGACCTCAAATGAATTAGGATGAGAGCAAGAGAATGATAAAAGCTTTGAGCAGTAATGTTGTAGTATCGGATCGAGTGTTTGATCTGAAACCAATCTAGATTTAAAACCAATCCCATACCAATTTTCATCTTGCAACTAATCAGTTGCAGATGCTTTGAGACTATAGGACTTAATATGACGTAAATGTGGGTGTAATATCAACATTTACAGGCGTGATGTTAAGGGTGTGTGTTGGATTTTAAGATAAACTTTGAAGGCCTTAAAAGATTTAGTCTTTGGAATTGATGTTTGAATTACAAGACTATTAATGAAACTCGGCGAGTTTTAATGTTGTGTTGTTTGTTGCCCGTTATTAATAGAATATAATCTTTTGTTATGTTCGTAGAATCTGTGAGCATGTGTCGAGTTCTTATTCCTTACGCGTCTTTCCAGCTTTATAAGCCGGACAGACGCGGCCCGCAATTATTTATTTTTCACATGATTTATTTACTTCTAAATTATCTTTAACATAAATCTTATTCCATAATTATTTGGTCGACTCCTAGTTCATAAGGGTATCGTATCAGGGTCAGTAAAATTATGCTTTTTAATACGACAAGAGGCCTTTGCCCTCCTGTGGGAAAGGATCAGGCTGGTTTTATTTTACGAAAGCAAAACGTGTTCTTCAATGAATTTTGAAAACAGGTACCTAAGTAATCGTGCGTAAACAAATGTTGACAGCTGTTACAATATTTCCTGAAGACTGTAAACTTGGTGAGCACGTTTCGACTGCCGTTCTACGCTGCCCCGTGACGGTAAGACGTCACGGCTCTCGGCTGCGCACACTTTTATTGCACAAACATAATTTTTGTGGTACTTAATAGATGTTTTTCTACCATCCTGTTTGACCGCGAGCTTCCACGTGAGCGCGATAGATGGCGTTGTACGATTTGTGTCGAATCCTGAATCGCGGTGTTAAGATTCTCCGCCGAGACTATATAAGGTTTTGAGAATTAAATTTTTTTTGGTACTTGCTTTGAACAGATTTGTTTTATTTAAACAATATCCCTCGGCAGTTGACGAGTGCCGAACATTTTGGTCCTACCGAGTCGGATCGCGAAAGTGAATCGCGAGTCGAAAAGTGAAGTGACCGTGTGTTGTGACGTATGGTGTGGCACAGAAACCTGGTGGATCGCCTTGAAGTGCCTGTAAAATCCCCGGAGTGTGGTGATCAGCGGCAGCGGTGTACAGCAGCGCAGCAACGAGGTTTGCGGCCGTCTCCACCAGAGGGCGCCACCAGCATCGAGTCAACGGGTGACAGCAGGCCGTTGAGGCCTAGTGCGACGTGCAGCGACGACATCGAGAGTGACGTCACAAACAGTGACGACACACTCGCAGCGGTATCAGCAGTGACATCAGCGTGACGACGCACTCGCAGCAGCGACGTGTTTGGAGAGGTTTGGCAGACAAAACTGTGAGTTAACCAGTGCTATTATTTTGTAGACTTAAATATTTCCAAGTGAATTTTGAAGATCAACGTAGTGCAATTTCAAGTGTTAGAGACTTTAAGATTTAGTAGTAATTTTTGACTTAGAATAAATATAGATATTTTAAGGTGTTGCGACGGGAAGTCTATGCCCGATTTGTAAACTTCTTCTAAACACTTGTAATTTTTTTGTGGTTTTGTGCAGTAACTTGTAATTTTTCGTCGGTTGCATTGAATTAAGTTTAGTAATTACATAACTTTATAGTTTTGTTGTACACAATGGAATCTTTAAGTAAATTGCAACTAAACAACCAAGCAATAATTGAAAAAGGTAGAATTAACTTCAAAAAATCACCTAAAGATCGTCTCACACAAACTTACATTGAGACACGATTAGAAGCATTAGAAACACAATGGAAACAATTTGTTGAAACTCATAGACGAATAATAGAAAAAGCAACCGACGAGGATTTCAAAAGAAATGTCTATTTTACGACCGATATCTATGATTCAACTGAAGAGTTGTACATGACATATAAGTCGGAATTGAAAGAGCACTTGCGTCAGCAGACTAGTTCGTGCAATGCTAATACCAGTAGTGTAAAACACTCCAATCAAAATAGCTCTAATGTAAAACTGCCACAAATTAGTTTGCCTACATTCTCGGGAAATTACTCCGAATGGGTTACGTTCCGTGATTTATTTAAGTCGCTTATTCATAAAAATGAGGCACTGGATGACGTTCAAAAACTACATTACTTGAAAAGTCATCTCTCGGGCGAAGCAGAACAGTTGCTTCGACATATTCCCGTAACCGCGTCTAATTACGATGAGTGTTGGTCGATTCTAAACAAACGATTTGATAACAAAAGGTTTTTGGTAAACTGTATGCTCAAGCGGCTTATACATCAATCGCCGATTACGAAGGAATCGTCGACCAACGTTAAGGCGCTGTTAGACACGACTGTAGATTGTTTGCATGGGTTACGCAGTTTGGGAATCGATGTCAGTACTTGGGATCCATTTGTTGTATATTTAGGCTCGGAAAAGTTGGATACCGAGTCTCGTAAATTGTGGGAACTAAGAATTAGTCCTAATGATGACTTAGCTACGCTTGATGAGTTCAAAAGTTTTATGGAGTCTAGGTTTAGAGCCTTGGAGTATTTAGATCCTAAAGCCAATAAACAGAGTAATACTCGTGACAATAATGCCAAATCTTTTCATGTCGCTTCTCAAACTTGTATAGTATGTTCTGGAGATCATAAATTGTGTCACTGTAAAACATTTGCTAAGAAAACTTGTGACGAACGTCGTGAGTTTGCACGAGTCAGTAAGCTTTGTTACAATTGTCTAGGAACAAACCATTCCGTCTATTCTTGTCGTCAGAACACTAAATGTCACCTTTGTAAGAAAAAGCACCATACTCTACTTCACCCAAAGTCAACTGCCAATGCTGCTGAAACTGTTGATAGTTCAGCAGAAACGAAGGTGGTGGCTGCTAATGCAGCAACCTCTTCCAGTCAAAGTGAGACTAAACCCATTTGTTGTTTTGCGGATGTTCACAACCACGGTCTGTTAGCCACAGCCTTGGTCAACGTTGAGTCAAGAACTGGGACTGCTTTTGTTTTAAGAGCTCTGATGGATCAGGGCTCTCAAGTCTCTTTCATAACAGAGGCTGCAGTACAGTTGCTTGGATTGAGGAAAACACCGGCAAACACCGACATATTTCGATTAGGCGATGACGAGGGAAAGTCAATGCCCTCTAAGTGGATAGTTCATTTAAAACTACAGTCACGTCTAGATCCTACTTTTGTTTTGTATGTCGATGCTTATGTATTGAACAAACTTACATCTCATCTTCCTGAAAAGAAGATCGTACAGTTATCGGCTTCATTTTCGTCCTTACAATTAGCTGATCCGACCTTTGACACACCCGGTAAGATTGATTTACTGTTGAGTACGCGGGTAGTCGGCGCAGTTCTAATGGATGGTTTAGTCAAGGGTCCGCAGGGATCACCAGTCGCACAGAAAACTAAATTAGGCTGGATCTTGTCCGGTGAGATCCCATCGTCGGCAATCTCTAGACCAGTATGTTATCATACTGTAGTACAGTCAGCGGATGTCAATGACCTTTTGCGTAAGTTTTGGGAGTTAGAGTCAGAACCCTCAGTTCGTAGTGTAATCTTGACTGAAGAAGAACAAGAATGTGAGGAGTTCTACGCTAAGACCACCAAACGCGACGCGACCGGGAGGTATGTTGTAAAACTACCATTCAAAACCGATTCGCCCAGTTGCACGTTTGGGGGGTCAGAGGTCATTGCCCGTAGGCGCTTTATCAATCTAGAGAACAGATTACTGAAGGACCCGGCACTTAGAACACAGTATAGTGCGGTCGTTAATGAATACATTCAACTGGGACATGCTGAAGTTGTCCCTCAGATAGAATTAGGTAAGGATGCGTGCTACCTACCACACCACGCTGTAGTGCGTGAGGATAAAAGCACCACTAAGGTTAGGGTCGTCTTCGACGCATCATGTTCAGGCCATAATGGAGTGTCATTAAATAAAGAATTAATGGTTGGCCCAACCCTACAACCTGATTTGCGTCAAACCATTATGCGTTGGCGCTGTCACCCCATAAGTTTAGTAGCAGACATTATTAAAATGTACCGTCAGGTCAAGGTTGCAGATGAAGATGCTGATTATCAGCGCATTTTGTGGCGTGACAACCCAGATGCTGAATGGAAACACATTCGGTTGTTGCGTGTTACTTTTGGAACATCCTCTGCTCCTTATTTGGCCGTCCGATCTTTGCAGCAACTAGCTCGGGACGAGGGAAAAGATTTTCCTCTCGTAGCAGAACGAGTCCTTACGTCCTTTTATGTAGACGACCTGTTGACGGGTTGTCAATCGGTCGATGAAGGTGAACAAATTTATCACCAATTGAAAGAATTACTAGGTCGGGGAGGGTTCGAACTTCAGAAGTGGTCCAGCAGCAATTCGGAATTATTATCCAAAATAACCGAGGAGGCTGTTAGGCAGGACAATTTAGAACTCAAAGTAGATACACTTACGAAGATTTTAGGGTTAAGTTATGATAGACAGTTAGATGAATTCAGATATACTGTCCAACTTCCTCCGCCCGAAACCCCCATAACCAAGCGTAAGGTGATATCTGACATTGCTCGTTTGTTTGATCCTCTCGGCTGGCTTGCGCCAGTAATAATAACAGCCAAGGTGTTCATTCAACGTCTGTGGTTAGCAGGATCCGACTGGGACGATGAACTTCCAGATCACCTGGTAAAGGAATGGCTTAGTTATAGAAACAACCTTCATTCTCTTAGAGAGTTCCGTCTGCCACGATGGATTCACACGAGTCAACTTGACGTCTTACTAGAGTTACACGGATTCTCTGATGCCTCTAATGTCGCTTACGCAGCCGTTGTTTATGTTCGGTGTATTGATGCCAACGGTCACGTTCATGTCAGTCTAGTTGCAGCTAAGACCAAGGTGGCCCCTGTCAAACAGGTATCCATACCTCGTTTGGAGTTATGTGGCGCTGTGCTGCTTTCAAAACTTCTGCGTGAAGTTTCCGACACCTTGAGTATCTGTAAGGAAAACATACATGCGTGGACTGACTCGACAGTGGTGCTCGCCTGGTTGAGTAGCCACCCGAGCCGCTGGAAGACCTTCGTCGCGAACAGAGTGTCTGAAATACTTACCGTAACGGAGAATAGTCAGTGGTCGCACGTCCAGTCCGGCGATAATCCCGCAGACAGTGCGTCGCGCGGCGTTAATCCCTCTGAGTGCGCTGACCTAGAGTTGTGGACACAGGGACCTAGTTGGCTGAAAAATAAAGAAATTAATTATAATAGAAGGGAAATTAAGGAAACTAATCTAGAGGAAAAGAAATCGTTAGTAGCATGCAACACAGTAGTAAAAGAAATAAGTGAGGATTCTATAATTTCAAAATATTCATCTCTTAGAAAATTAACCAGAGTAATCGCCTATTGTAAAAGGTTCTTAAAATTTAAAAACAAAAATTATACTACAAAGTTTGATAATTTTCTCATACATTCTGAAATTCATGGGGCATTACTTACCTGCATTAAATTATGTCAAAGGGAGCATTTCGGATCGGAGATTGATAGCTTAATATTGAAGGAAGAAATGAGTAAAAAGGGGGTACTTACCTCGCTTAACCCTTACCTGGATCAGGAACAAATTTTGAGAGTCGGCGGTAGGTTACACAAGGCCAACCTTCACGAAGACTCAAAGCATCCTATCATTCTTCCTCGTAAGTCACATTTAACCAACCTCCTGATAGCTGACGCTCATGAGAGGACGTTGCATGGCGGGCCTCAGTTAGTTCTTAATTATTTGCGATCAAAATATTGGATAATACACGCCAAGGGCGTCGTTAGGCACTTTGTACGTAAATGTGTCATTTGCATCCGTCATTCAGGTCGGTCGACACATCCTTTAATGGGGTCATTACCCTCTGCTAGGGTCAATGCTAGCCGACCTTTCTTTAGAAGTGGCGTGGACTATGCAGGTCCTATTAGTGTCCGGCCTAGCAAGGGTCGCGGGTATCACTCCACCAAAGGCTATATATGTTTATTTATATGTATGTCCACTCGGGCCATACATTTAGAAGTGGTCAGCGATATGACATCGCAAGCCTTTTTAGCTGCCTTCAAGCGCTTTACAGCGAGAAGAGGCCATTGTGGTGAGATGTGGAGTGATAACGGCACTACCTTTGTCGGAGCTAACAAGGAGTTGAAGGCATTGTTCAACCACGAAAAGTCAGGCATAGCACCTGATATTGCCGATTGGTTGGCAACCAATGGTACAACTTGGAGCTTTATTCCACCCCACTCCCCGAACTTTGGGGGGCTTTGGGAAGCTGGAGTGAAGTCGACCAAACACCATCTTAAAAGAGTGGTTGGTACGAGCACACTCACCTTTGAGGAATTGACGACAGTGCTTGCTCAAATAGAAGCCTGTCTGAACTCCAGGCCAATTTCTACCATCACCACCAACCCAGAAGATCCAGACCCATTGACTCCGGGTCATTTTTTGGTAGGCGAGCCGTTGCTTCTCGTGCCCGAAATTAATTTTGAAAATTCAAATATTAGCACCTTGAGAAGATGGCAGTTGACTCAACGCATGGTTCAGGACTTCTGGCGCAGGTGGTCGCGTGAATATCTGGTTCAGTTCCACCAAAGGAACAGATGGGCGCATCAAACCGTAGAACCAAACTTGGGTGACGTTGTGTTGGTTATGGAAGACGATCTTCCACCTGCAAGATGGCTCTACGGACTTATTACTGAAAAGCATACTGGCTCGGACAAAATCACAAGAGTGGTTTCTTTGCGTTGTAAAGGTTCTACGATTAAAAGACCTGTATCAAAGTTGATTGTACTTCCTGTTAATCCATAAGTGTTAGTTTAAGATTTTAATTTTAAGTTTCGATTAAGATGTTTTCATGGTTTTGTTGTTATTGTTGTTATTTACATACAGTCCACTAGTTTTTTCACGTCCCACTGAATATTGTGTATTGCTTCATGGTGGGCGGTATTTTATTTTTGTTATGTTTTAACACTATGTTCTGGACATTCTGTCCATGGTGGGCGGGATGTTTGACCGCGAGCTTCCACGTGAGCGCGATAGATGGCGTTGTACGATTTGTGTCGAATCCTGAATCGCGGTGTTAAGATTCTCCGCCGAGACTATATAAGGTTTTGAGAATTAAATTTTTTTTGGTACTTGCTTTGAACAGATTTGTTTTATTTAAACAATATCCCTCGGCAGTTGACGAGTGCCGAACACATCCCGTGTAGGATCTCGTGCAGCATCTCGTGGGCAGGCTGTGCTTTCTTGCGTAGGAAGGACATGACCTACCTTATCCTCAATTTTTAACTATACGGGTTCCCATTCGTATGACCTACGTAAGTTCTTCGTGGTCGAATTTACAAAACAAACCGTTTCAAGGAAAGTCTAAGTCTAAAGATTCTAGAATATACCAAGCACATTTGGTTAATTATAGTCAATAAGCAAACAACAACGATTAGATTCCCATAATATTTATAGAAATGATAATGTACCTACATATAATATATGAATAGCATAGGTACGGAAAGTTTTCCCACCTCTATAACCAACACAATACGGATTAGTGAAGGTTTAGTATTGCGTAACGATTCAAATGTTTGGTTTCAAAATCATACGTGGCTGTGACAGACTAATTTTAACTGAAACCGACGCCTATGATAATAATACCGAAGTTACTTAATATTATTTTGAACGCGTTAAGAGGCTATTTCGGTAAAGCCGCGGAGAACAATAGTCATAACAATGGGCGGTCCATGATCATGCAACATTATACAGAAACTAAGACATCTCTCTGTTTTCAAGTGGGTAGACAAATTACAGACTATTTACCGAAACTTCAATTTATTTCTTTAATATTTATATGATCTTAATATCAATAAATAAAAAGAAAAGATAGAAGAAAAAATAGTTGCACTGGTATACAAAAGTTTTTCCAAAAAATAAAACCACAAAAAATCAAATCAATCAAAACATAAAAAGTGAAAAATTACTTTAGCTCCAGAAGTCGGTGACTTTTGTTTGTTTAATTTAGTTTATAACATACCTAACTGTCGAAATACACTGTACAGTGTATACTATGTCTGAAGATCAGCATCAGATTACGAAATTTAAATGAGACCATTGCGGAATAATATACTTTCAAATAATAAAAGAATGATGAAATCGGTTCTCAATTTTCGAAGATAACGTTGAAACTACACACAAAAAAAATAAGACAAATTGATAACCACCTCTTTTTGGAAGTCGGTTAAAAAGAGAGATCTGTAAGCTTTCATAGTTAAGTAAGAATTTTACTAATATTAATCAAAGGATGCAAATTGTTTAGAAAAGAAAACCGTCTTGGATAGAAGGACAAGTTTAGTCGTTAAAACTTGAAACCTTCACCCATACTTTAAAACTAAGATTTATGCCTTAGTTAGTACAGAAGCTGAGTAGATAAAGAAAGTACATCTTCCCTCGATACACGTCACGAACAGACTCCATGATCACCCATGTCAGGTATCGGTCACCTAACTCATGCATGACGTACCAAAAACAGGGAATTCAAAGCAATTTCTATGTTAACCTCAATTACGTCATATCGGAAATCCAGAGCTTTCGAAAAAGAGATTACTGCCCATTAAAACTCGTAAGCCGATCGGAACAGACAAATTACGGCAGTGGACACCGCCTATTGTGTGGGTTAATTAATTACATTAAGCACTGTTGCATAATAAAAACAGGCTTTAGCCATTGAGGTATAATGTACTACGTACGCTTTAGCCCAACAAGCCGATTATCTGGCTAAATTTAGACTCATCGTACTTATAGATGTATGATGCTGATGCATATTCAATCCTTTTGTGGTCCCTGTCGAACTGTGTTTGTGATTGTGATAAAGTGACATAATGTTAATACATTTCGGCGTCCATTAAGCATTATGAACGATATGATGCTGTTGGTTTGTATTTATAGAGTTTAGTAATAGATTTGTGAGATACAGATGACAGATACTGTTTCTTTATTAGTATAATGAATACTGCTTTCAGGAATTTGCGTACTCGTACAGCAAAGTGGTTATTATTTGTTCGATGTGTTACATAATTATCTCTCTGAACTCTGTTAAGAGTCATTTGTAGGAGGCATATTTCTTGCTCTATGGGGTCACCGTAGAGATATCGTCATGGATATACTGGGGGCGAGCGTCATGTCTTTTCAGCTATTTCCAACATTTTTCTCCAGTTTCCTCATCTTTGTAATCATAACTTAAATCATAACTTGGTTATTTTAAGACTGACGGGGCTTTATTTATAACACACCGGGAAAACAAAAGCTTCGGACTTCAGCAGATTTTATTTGTGGAATGTTTAATAATACCATCCCCATACAAGTTGATATTTTTAAACATTTGATAAGGTATTTACGACTTTTTGTTTGTATCTTTTTAAAGGTGGGGGGGGGGGGGGAGGGGGCGTTATTACGTATTTCAGAAGTAGAAAGTTTTAATTATTGAAAACACGTACGAACGAAACGTGTACGTAAATAAAGTACTTAAACCTTGATGAGAATTAAAATTATCGGCATATCTGTACAGCAAATGTACCCTTGATAATCACTATGAATAATAAAAGAACATTAACATAGTAAAATAAACTTTTATTAAACTACGTACAGAGGCTAGTGCAGTGATTAGAGAACTTGAGACGAGGTACTCATGAGGACACAATATTACGTCCAAAACAATTCTGAATGTTTATTTTATCTTGAAGTATGTTTTACGTGTGCGCATTCCATAAGTTATTTTGTAAGAATGATAATGTGCCGAGTGAGTGCATCATTATTCCAAACATGGCCGCTGAGTCGAGGGATTGGGCTATTTTAGTAAACATGCATTGTTCAACTGTTGGCCCACAGAACGACACGACGTGGACGGACCAACGCGGAGCTGCCTCTTACATATTGATAGATATTGCTAAATTAACGTATTTAGACATATCGATTTGCCTACCTATTTAACTGGATCAAGTGGGCTTGGATATTAAATACTGTGATGATGATCATGCCATCTAGCCTATTTCAGCGACCGCCACATGGCAGCGCCTGCACTCGATGGCTTTCTATGGTGGTTGACGAGAGTGTTGGTGCTGCTTCTTGACGAACTTTTGGCGAAAAACTCTGAGCTCATAGCCGACATATATATGTTACACCATTGACGACATTCAAAAACTGAAATAGAGTTACGGTTATGCAGATTCGGTTATTCAATATGTTTGTGTCGTTTTTCTACTGCGTTCCTATAAAACGTATATACCTTTGTTTAAAACTATTTCGTTGTCGGGAATATTACATTTGGTGTCTATAATTCACAAATGACTAAATTATTCACTTTTTTGTCGCATGTCACAGAGTAAAAAATATGCTTGTCAAGCCGATCGTTCTCACGAATGATATTCATTCTTCGCACCTCTACGTGCTATGATTCTTTATTATTTCTTGCCAATTTAGAAACGTAGACGTTATGATTCACGGTCCTTTACGCTAATATTTACTATTATACGCTTGTTTGTCTGTTGTTTCATTTAAAGAAACCGTAGACAGAGAATGCTATAGACTAATTGATATCTTTGGTCGCATTCACACAAGAAAAAGAGCGACTTACGCCGATGTCGTGTAAAGAAATGAAACAGAACGATGAGATTTTTTGTTTCACTGCGCGTGCCATGTTTTTCAAGGTTAGCAAACTACTTTGCTAAACAAAGTTTGACAGCTAACGTGCAGCTAGCTATCATCTTCCTATAAAATACAGTTTTAAGTGCTCTAAAGTTAATTAATGTATGTTATATTTTGTTGTGAACAATTTAGACATAGTATTTAAACCATTTAAAAAATAAACATGGTGCGTTGTGGCGTTAAAGGGTGTAAAAGTGATAGTGGAACGAAAATGCCAGATTTGTCTTTTCATTCGTAAGTAAACCACTCTGTATCAATTAATGTATGATGATAACATTTTATGGTGTTCATATATTGTGTATAATGTACCCTAGACATAAATTCATCGACAAAAAAGTACAATATGTATCAATGATTAATTCTAACCTAAGAATTTTAGTGTTGCCAACTTTTCTGTAAATTAATACCCAATGTTATGGGAAATGTGTATTAATTATGTAGTATCTGAAAGATTTTATGACTTGTTGCAGTTTTCCTGAACATGATAATTTACGTCGAATATGGATTGTAGCTACAGGACGAACAGATTGGACACCAAAACCGTCATCAAAAATTTGCAGCAGACATTTTGAGAAAAAAATTAAAAATAAACAATGTTGTATTATTTACTCACAAAGCCAAAACCTTCTATCACAAAATACGCGCTTTGACGTGGAGTTGCGGACACCAGCCCGCTAAACAATACAATACAATAACATCCATCGTCATCCTGCCCTCATCGCAATTTATTGAGTTCGGCAGCACATCCATACACCTTTATTATTCCTCCGCATCACATGCCTATACCGATAATTATAAGTGTTATTTTCAGGCTCTCTTACATAATAATTTCTAATTCTATCAATTCGTGGAACACCACCTTATTTAGACAAATCACACAAATTTCGGGGTAAATTTTTCCTCACACGGTAACCCTAAATATGATGACGTTATTTTTTTTGTCTCTTTCTGCGACACGCTCTGCAGGTGTCTATACCATTCTCTGTCTACGAAAGAAACAGTAGGCAATCTTTGTTTGTAAGAAGGGTTTAAGTACTGAGTCAATATAGGCACCTATTGCAGGTATATTGTAGGTGACTACATAAATATGAGATTGCATTACGTTCATAGGTGTCCTATTCCGGAACAAAGGCGTTCGATTTAAGATCGGCAGCTTAGCATGCCAGTGCGTCTCTCACACTTATTGATATTCGAGCACCTGCCAGATGGAACCTATAGATAAAGTACAGCTTGCAGCACGTTGCGCAATATCTTACTAATATTCTTACTGAAGTCCGGTTCATAGCATCGAAATCAAGCCAATGATATTTTTTTGCTGGATCCAGCAATTTGATCTAATAACAATTTAGATACATTGTTTTTTTGGCTTGTACTGGTCCGTAACTCGGTATTATGTAAATATGGTGTTGGTAAAAAAGCGATAATTTGGAAGTTGGGTATTTGATTATACAGATAGTTGTCGTGTATACATTATAGGTTCTCTACTTAGTTTTGTTACGGCAAAAAATGGTGTATAATTAGAACTTTTTATTTATAAACACAGGTAGGTACACTAAAAACCGCATCTTACAACTTCGATTTGATCGCTATATTAGTGGGTTAATTTTGTTTTAAATAAATCAAATAGGAACAAACAAACGTGTTTAGTTTAACTTGACAATGACATGTGCAATATGTACATAATAACCTGCATACAGTTTTGAATTTGATCTAGAATGCCGGGATTTTATCAGACCAACCTTTTGTAAACCATATTATATAGAACGCGGGATGTATGAATAGGTGGACAGGAACAAACGGCGTGTTCCTCATTCCGAGGAAGATCTATGAAACAATGGTTAGCCCTGCTGTCTTGTATGGATCAGAATGTTGAGCCACAAAAGGGATGAATGCCAAGCATTTGCATGCGGCTGAAATGAGAATCAAAAGATGATGTGTGGGGTTACAGGAATGGATATAATATAAGAAATGAGTACCTACATAAGTAGAAGTCTGAAAGTAGCGTCGGTGACTAAAAAGTTGCGTGGTAATCAGTTGTCATGGTTTGAGCATGTGATGCGAAGGAATGAGGAAAATGTCGTGAGGAAAGTGTTCAGTATGTGTGTGGATGGGTATAAGACTATTAAAGGATGATATGGCACGATATAGTGAGAGAGAGTGTCTGGTGAGATGACGAGTAATAGTGAAATACGGAAGAAGAAGACATGGTCAGCCGACCTCAAATGAATTGGGATAAGGGCAAGAGAATGATGATGATTGTAAAATAGAGTAGGTAAAGTTCATTTTCCTGCTTACATGAGATGCTAAAACAGATGAACTACAACACCAAAACAATCAAAACAACATTACAAAAGCGATTCTAGTACAAAATGAATGGAGACATCGATTAGCTACCTCTGTGGCTATGTCCAAGTTTAGACACAGGTACGCACTTCGGTCAAAACAGAACAATACCGCACTTATGACATCAGCTGTCACAATGGGCAACTAAACTTGTATCGTTGTCAGTGCTATCATCTGGGAAGTGCGAATAGCGTACCTACTGCTATTGTGTTTAAAGGTCAAGGATAAATTTTAGGTAGGTAGGTACTTCCTAATATGACATTTTATGTAACGTACACCGGGTACCATCTATCTGGCAGAAACTTGATGTTCCGAAATTTATTTGGCATAACACACTTGGCATATTCTTCTTTGAACGAATGTGTTTATGGCAAAACAATTATTTAATAGATTTATCGTTTCGCAGAATGTTTAAATGGCCGAATTTTCAATGGCCGAATTTTCAATGGCATACTTTTAAGATGGTAGAATTTTATTTGGTAGATTTTTATAAGGCATAATGCCAATTCTATTACAATATTTTTGAACTAATTTAAAATTAAAAGTCAATACCTTATGCTACAAAAGTTAGTGACAGAAACGAAAGCTGCAAAACCGACTCCACGTAGTCTCTTCTGCCCTACCCCGAGAGTGTAATCTAAGCCCGCGTAGGCGCGGAGGGGCGAGGCGGCCCGCAAGCTGAGGAGCAGGTGGCTTAAACGCGCTACACCGCGGCTGAGGCTGGCCAGCAAGCCGAAGCTGCGGCGGTGTGTGTTAAAACCATCTGCGACGATAAGCTAGTGTGGGACCGCCGGAGCACCGCAGCACCGGAGCCGTGACAGAAGTCATGACTGCTGCATGTTACACGTATGTATGAAATGAAATGCGTGCCAAAAGACGATTCTGATTATGAATTTTCTGCGAAATTATGGTTCTGGAAATGAAGTTTATGCTCAAAGATGATTCTGACTTACAAAATTATGCGTTTTGAATTTATGGTAAATGAGTGTACGCCCAATGAGATTCTGCGAAATGAAGTTCCTGCCATCCACTGCTATGCAAAACAAAATTCGGAAATAAAAAATTCTACTAAAAAAGGTAGACCCACGTACCTTGTAGTCAAAATGATCGTCAACTTGATTAGGATAATGTTTGATGTCACTACGATGATGGAACGAACGAGATAGGTACAACAATTTTAGGGTTCCTTTGCAAAATGGCAGACATACAACCTTTATAGATTTGACCTGTCCGTCTGTCTGTCTGTCCGTTGGTAGGCCACAGTCATTTTATTATTTTATTCCGAAACTATTGGCACCACCCGCACATTTGAAATTTGGAGAGTAGACCGTGCCATTTATATTGCTACACAAATATGAAGCGAAATTATGAAAACCTAAAAATACATAACTAAGAGTTGAAAAAATGTCCACGTTTATAACTACGTTTATAACTGTGTGGGTGTCTATAGATAGCTTATTTTTATAAATCAATTGTAGATCTAATTTCTAACGAAAAAGGAGACAAATCTGCAAAAATGTGGGTTTGTGGAACGTAAAATTTATGAACTTTATAAACAAGATTTGATTTTTCGTTTTTCTGATATGACCTTTTCGCGAAACAGCGGCAGTAACTTTGTGTTTTATAAACATACTATGAAAAACTAATTTAGTTTTGCAATAAGCATAAGCATAATCAGCCTATAATGTTCCCACTGCTGGGAAGTATATTATAAACACAAATTGAATGAGCGTTAAAATATTGTTTTTATATTGATAAGTTGGACTTGGACTTGTGATTGTGGTGCAGGTTATAGAAGAGGCTCAGGTCCAGCCGAGGACTGTGATAAGCTGATTTGATTAACGAAGATTAAAACGTTTTATCATATTAGATGAAAAAGATGAATCGAACGAAATGCAACGTTTCAGGTTTATGTATACCGTGTAACTTTCCGGATCACCCTTTACCTGTTCCATGTCAAAATAGCAAGTAATTATACTTATACATACCGATACAATGTAGAAGACTGGAAGATTTATCAACAGGGTCACTGATGCTACTCAGAATGGCCTAGCTAAGGTGATGAAATGGCTGCAGCAAAACCTTCTTACGTTGAATGCAAGTAAGACCAAATACTTGGCATTTAAAATAACAAAGCGCCAAGAGCCCAAAAACCCAATACGAATCAGGCTCCACTCCTGCAAGCACCCAAGCAGTGATTCTTGTCAATGTGTCGAGATTGAACAAGTCGACAATATCAAATACCTCGGCGTCTTAATCGACAACCAGTTATCCTGGATCAAACAAATAGATGCTGTCACTGCTAGAGCCCGTAAACTCATGTTCATATTTAAAAAGCTTAGGAACATAGCCGACCACAATATCATCAGAGGTGTCTACTTCGCCTTGTGCCAATCTATTCTGAATTATTGTATAGTGGCATGGGGTGCAGCAGCAAAGACTCATCTGATAAAACTTGAACGAGCACAGAGAGGCATCTTAAAAGTTGCTTATGGAAGGCCCTTTCGGTATCCCACTGATAGGCTGTATCAAGAGTGTGACGTTCTGAGGATTAGGCAGCTTTTCATTTTGTCTGTCGTATTACGCTTCCACCGACATGCACCCCAAACTCAATCCATATCTTCTAGGTCATCCAGAAATAAGAAATGGAAAACTCCCACCACTCGCACTAAATTCGCTCAAAGAGCTCCAAGATACATGGGTCCATCCATGTATCAACATGTCAACAAAATCTTGGACATAGTGGCTTGCTCAAGGTATACTTGTAAAGCAAAAATTATTAAGTGGTTATCAGCTCAAGACTATGCAAGGACTGAAGCTCTCTTGACCCCCATTCAATAAATCCCTCGCAGATTCTCTCGTTGGCGTAACACAAATATACAAAATATACTCTCCACACAAACCCTTGTATTGTAATTTCCTCAAACACAAACACATCTACATTCAATTACACTCTACACAAACCTTTTAATTGTAACTTTGCATGTTTCCATTAGTTAAGTAGGTGAGTTTAAATATTGTTTAGACTAAGTAACCGAATGATTACTGAACTACCCACGAGTGCACTTATAATGTGTCATCAACGCTGTTAAAACTAGATCCCACGACACAGGGTATCCTAGTGTGGGGTCTAGCGCTACTTAATTGCACCATAACTGTACTCTTTTTTTATTTTATCTTGCATTCTGTAATTGTTGTGCTTAACGTGTCATCCAATGTGTCTAAATAAATAAATTATTATTAGTTAAATGTTTTAATAACTTCATAAATACACATATATAATCCAATTAAAACTGGCTGCATAACATACAATCAACGTATTAGTATTATGTTAAAATGGCATTGTATATGCAGGCTATATACATTGTAGGATCAGGTGATACGACTAATGCATGATTGATATGCATCAATTTACAGTCTGGCCAGTTTAAATCGATCCGTGGCAAAACGTACAAATGTATGTAGCTAAACATAACAGTTCATTCGTTCTCTGTAAGCTTTACCGCCTTGAAATATCTAGATATATTGGTCAGCTAATATGTGCTGTGACAGTGATTAAAGAACACTTGAATTCCTGTCGCTGAGGTGACAAAAGCGAAAGTTACAAATGTAAATCAAAGTAGCGATTAACAACTTCCTACACTGCTAAAATGGTCATTGTTTTTTCTTCTAAAATCCTCGTCCTAGTTTTCTTTGAAAGGAAATTTTAGTTTATTGGGGACGGGGTTTCAAATATCAGGCTTCTTCATTGTATCCAAGATTTTAATGAATAAAGGTGAAATATTAAATATAAAATGCTCTCATAGAAACACAGTTTTTTATGGAGTTCGTGTCCTTACCTTTGTTCACAAATATGGTTCGTTTTAGGGTAGTTCTTCAGAGACAAATTTTTCGATGTCTTTGGGTATATTTCTGTAACCAACTTACAAAACGTACATTTTTTATACAATTTGTCTATACTCCTAACTGGAACAAATTATATTTTTCTACTAATTGCTATCTAGTTATAGAATAAAAATATTTAAAGTGTGTTCTTCTGATTCATATAGCGTGTCCGTTTGCCATTTTCCGAAACAAAATGGTTGATGTCGCATTTTCCCTTTGATAAATCAATACAAATTATATTTATATCGAAAGGACATGAGTTGTCCCCTTTTAAAAAAATATGAGTATTATTTTTAAATACGTTAGTGTATTTATAAATAAGCAATTAAGAAGTGTCCGGCGTATAATACTGATTCATGTGGCGTAAGCTTCTCTTGGCTCTACTTGGTCGGGTAATAATAACGAGAGTCTGGTTTCCGCGTGGGGGGGTGCCAGTCGTGTAACGGACGAGCTGGAACGTGGACGTGCGGCTGGTTGGCTTAGATCTCGGTGTTACGAAGGTAAATATGTGATTCATCTGTGCTTGATTCAGATGGCTTTGTGATTACACTACCTGCTATATAAAATTTATTTTATTGTTTTAAAATTTCAATTTGAGTTTCGTGATATTATGCTTTTGGGTTACAGATTCGTGCAGAAAGATAACAATACTGAAGTCTGTATGTATGATGAGTTATGCATGATTGTAGGCAAAATCCTGATTCATCTGTGCCTGATTAATGTGGTCAAAACCCAATATGAATCATAAAATAAACTAGTTGTTCGCCTCTCCACCACGAAAAGAGGGCTTTTGTTGCGTATTTCTTCTTTTTTTTGACAGTGAATATTATCTACACTTCTACACTAATATTATAAAGAGGAAAGATTTGTACCTATTTTTGTATGTTTGTATGTTTGTAATGAATAGGCTCAAAAAGTACTGGACCGATTTAAAAAAATTTTCACCAATAGAATGCTACATTCTTCCAATTTGACATAGGCTACATTTCATTTTGAAAAAAATTAGGGATCCTTGGTAAAATTTGAACAATGTAACCGAAGGTGTAGAAAAATGAGTCTTAAAATGTCTTTCGTCGAATGCGCTGCCGAAACTATTAGCGATAGAACAAAAATTGAACATAAATAGACTTACATACAAATATAACTGTGGGGTGTTTTTTAATATAATATAATTAATTAATAAATAATAATTTTTTAATAAATAAAAATATTTGTGAAAAACTGTTTTTATATCCGAATTCCAAAAATAAATAATTGTCTACCCCGTGCGAAGCCGGGACGGGCTGCTAGTTTATTATATTTACATAGATATAACCTTTTGCGATTGCACAAAGCGTATTGGGTATTAAACTGAGAACATCATATGTTTTTCCGTGATATAATTACTGATAATTGTTTTCATAATAACAGATTAATTATATTGTTAAAACATGATTATTTTGTTAGTAAATCTACACAAAAATTGTAATTTTTTTTTTTTGGCTGATGCATCTGTAACATTTTCTGATTCATCTGGGCACAAAATATTTGAACGTCGATATCTTGAAAACTACTTTATAAAAACGAGTCCCTCATTCAAATATATGTTATTTGACATACCTATTTTCATATGAACATGTGTTACAAAGCTGAAAGTCAAATTAAATTTAGGCCATATGAATCAGTCAAATAATCGAATTTCGAAGAACTACCCTTTACAATGGTGAGCAGCGGTGGCCCAGTGGTGGCGGCCCTGACTGACGAACAGTAGGTCGTAGGTTCGAACCCAGGCAGGCACATTACTTTGTGTAATTTATTTCATCTCCGCTGCTCTCAAAACGGTGAAGGAAAACATCGTGAGGAAACCGGCATGTCTTAGAACCAAAAATTCGAAGACATGTGACATCTACCAATCCGCACTGGGCCCGCGTGGTAGATTATAGCCCATTCCCTCTCAAAGAGAGGAGGCCTGTGTCCCAGCAGTGGGACCATTAATAGGCTGATGATGATGATGATGATGACCCTTTACAATACTCAGCTCAGCACCGACCATCGACAGTTGAAAATCTGATAGTGCAGCTTTTATTTAGGCATTCATTTACGCACCATCAGTGCTAGTTGACACGGACGGGTATTAGCGTGTTCTAGCTCAGTTAAACCGTTCGTGGAAGTTGGATAATGGTCCCGTTTGCTTTGATAATATCATGGTAGACTAAGCAAACTTAATATATCAGTTCCAGGGTCCTACATCATTTTGTTTTTTTGGGAGCTTTCCTTTACATAGTTGCCATTCGTAAACAATTTGTCATCATCCACGATTGAATGCCTCCCTCGATCTTGGAGATCATTTCATCGTCACCATCTACAGCCCGACTTCACCCACAACTTCATCCAGGGTTTTACCGCAATGGCAACAATGTCGTCTGCCCGTCTCGCCACCGGCTACCCTCTTCTCGAAAAATATTATACTTAACTTCTTAACTCTGTACGCGGGTTCCGTTTCTACATTTTTATTCTTTATTTCTTGTAGCCACGGATCCCGCGATCCGTGGAGACAAAACTTTTTTTTTTTTGTAGAAACGGATCCCGGGATCTGTGGAGACAACTCGCCGGGATCCGTGTTAAATCAATTCTGATTCCGGGATCGGTGGAGACAATCCCTTCCGAAGACTCCTCTTCCCATTTTTGGACGCCACTCCGTCACAGCTTTATTTCAGCTGCCATGACTGCGCCTTGCTAGGTGTCTTGCCCAATTCCATTTGAGCTTCATAACACCTTTGTACGTCTCTACATTTCGACGTCTGGACCTCGGTCTACTAGTTTTATGCCAAGCATGGCACGCTCCATGGCTATCTTTGCTACTCTGATCCTGTACACAGCCTCCTATGTGAGCGTCCACGGCTCAGTACCGTATGTCGTGGTGGACAGAACACACTTATAATTTATAGAGGTGGGTATATCGAGGTATCATAAACTTGCCCAATCTGATAGGTATTGTAATTGGACCTATTTAACAATGTTAAATGTGGGTTACCTGGAGTTAAGGTTATACCCGATTAATGGCAAATAGGTCCTTCCCTATAACATGTCACTTAAGCACAACCAGCGAAATGTGAATGTACTATGGGATACCTCTGCCTAACTGTCGGGAAATTTCTGGCGTTATGTTATTTTATGTATGAGTGTCGTGCCAAACTTGTCGTCAAACTTTTGATTGACTCTGTTTAAATTGTCATCGAGGCGCTTAGAAGAATGCTGTAGTAGCTGATTTTATTAAAAGTATGTAATCCATCGTAATGATTGCCCATGGTCGGGGTGATCCACTAAAGAAAACACGTGTTTTATAATTATTTTATCACATAATCGCTTAATGAGGTGAGCATCTAAATATAGTAAAAACATATTTTTTTTTTTCAACACATCTAAACGACATAGTTTATGCACCAAAGTAACGAACTAACATTCGCTTTAGCTTACTCGTGCCCAAACGATCAATATGAGGCTTCAAACAAGGCGTAGTAATCGTAGAGTTAGAAAGTCAAACTATTATTTTTGTTTGGTTGAACTTTATTTGCTTGAAATTACTGGGAATGTAGCTGTAATACAATCGTAGAATCCATATCAGAATTTAATTGTGGTCAATGGTTTGTTTGAAGCGATCCGGTTGGTTGGTGTTCACCGCAGGTAGACGGCGCTGGGAACTCCAGAGTACGCGGAGTACGCGTAGGGGGAGTACGCCGAGTAGGGTACTACGCCGGCTGCGGCTGGGTAGTAACCTGCTGCGTAGTCGACTCCAGTAGTGTAGGACACGTACTGGGGTTTAGGGTTCGGCGCGGCGAAAGCCACAACCAACAGAGCGAAGAGGGCGAACTGTAAACAAAAAAAAATTAAAGAAGATTAAATTTTTAACTTTTCAGAAGTTTTCACGTAAAAAGAGCAATATAACCTTGTTTATTTCCGTAGAACACATCCAGAAAGATACAGGTGTTTTACTAATAAAAATATTACACTGGTACAGTGTACAAGTTTGAACTGGACCTTACATAAACATATCATCAACACACCTGTAATCCCCGAAGAGTCAGACAGAGGTGTATCTAATAGTACACCCACATTTAGGTCAGTTATGTTTAAGTCCCATGTATTAGGGGTGAGCCTATTTATTGCCATAACCCGGGCACAAATCCAGACTTGACCATTAATCCTGTTTATTTTTAATTTTAGATGATGGTAAATATATACTTACCTAGGTATGTAACTAAGGAGGGCGGTGAGCTTTCAAGAGCAATCATAACTTAAATATAAACTAAATTATAACTATGTGCCTGAAACCCACTTTAAAAAAGATTATCTGGAATATAGGGACATCTTGAGGTCTCTCCCTACTTTTATAAGTATGGACTAAGTTTTCATATTATTACAGGGTAAAGTTTGAACCTGTTCCAACTTTAATTGTTTCTCAAATAAATTGTTATCTAGGTTCAGCCCCCTTTTCAAAGAACTTTGAAAATTAAAGTTTCTTAATGTTTTGATAACGATTATGAAAGGGATGACAAAATAAGCACAATACTTACGAATTTAGCGAACATGTTGATAGAGCGATGCAGAGTACTGAATCATACTAAGCTTCAGTAACGCGAAGCTTATATAACAAAATATTAGCCTTGATCTTTATAAATACATGATCTATTTTGTTAGGATGACAATATGTCAACTCAAAGCGAGGGCGCTGAGGTCGATGATCTGCGGGTTCTATAGAATATCCACATCCTGGCTTGCCTTCTAAGGAAACTGTATTGTTGATCCGTACATTACTTTGAGCTGAAGCTTCGAAGCGGTGACTTATTTGTTCCTTATTATATGAAGACGAGTTAAGTCACTCAATGTGACTAAAGATACACAAATTGCGACTGCCTAGTATGCTCTAAAAGCAATAAAAATGAAACGATGCATAATTTATTCTTTTAAGTTTACGTGTGGTAGCTTCGGTATAAACAAAGACGTCCTACTTGGTGATGTAGAGCGCGTCTCCCGTACGTTCGTCTGTGCTCATAATTTACATTGATTCCCAACAGAATCATTTGTTAGTATGAGTATAGGTTTTCCGTTATTGTTTGAGTGTCCAAGGACACGAGCTACCTATAAAGGTTGAGGGAGGAGCTGAATTAAAAACAGTACGAGTGCTAAACTGAAGCCAGTGCATCGGGAGCCACCGGGACTTGTTACATATACAAATAAATACTATCATACATTAAAATGTTTGCCAAACTGGTGAGTACAGTTTTTAGTTTTGTAGAATCTTGTTTTAAAGTTAATATGACTGTCTACTATCCTATTATTACATTTTACATAAGAGTTATAGCAATGTCTACTTACAAAACAATACGATTGTATAGACCATTTCAACCAATATTTCACGTGAGTTTTGGTAACCATGGTCATTAGGAGGCTATAAAGACATGTTTTAAAAATGTGTCATGTATTCGGATATGTATCGATTCGCAGTGTCCCATTGATAAAAGACCGAATTTTTTTATTTACGTGATAAGCTTATGTCGCAAACAGATCTTAATATTTCGCGCCTACATCGAATTTCCTTGAAAGTATCAAATAAGTTTTCTTTTAAGAAAAATATTACATTATGTACGGTAGGTGTGACCTACTGAGTTTACGTTTCGTTTTATGTTTTGATTGTCATTGTTGTTGACACATTTGTAAGTTGAATATGTGTCATTTTGTATTAATATTTTGGTACACACTTATTGTGTAGTAGTAATCTATTGCGCAGTGACTCAACATCGAACTGATTAGTACAGAATTAAATAATTGTTATATTGCAACATATTCTATTATCATTAAACTAATAAATAATCATAAATAATCTCAATCATATCTACCAGCCCGCACAGCACAGTCCGCGGTGAGGATTACCGCCCACTCCCTCTCATATATAGACAGGAGGCTTATGTCCCAGCTGTGAGAATGCGCCAGACTGATAATGCTGAAACGTCTGTTATACAATATAGGTTGGTGGATCGTCGCCCAATCTCTACAAACGATTGACGGCAGCCTGCAGTATGTTGCTATTAGTAGCCAGGGAGACGCTGCCTATTCTCGAGCTAAACACCTATATTATTTTCGACCAGCTTAACAACTTTCAACTTAGGCAATATTTACGCGGTATCACATGGGACTTTTTTAAACATAACTGGCGAAATGTGAATGTGTGTAGCTATATTTGTTAGGTAAACCCATTAAACCTCTGCCTAACCTACTAAAATCTCCTTAGGTATAGGTACGCCTCTGCATATCCTTTCGAGGATTATAGGTACGACTTTGTTTATTTTTAACCGACTTAAAAAAAACTTCAAAAAAAGGAGGAGGTTATCAATTCGACTGTTTTTTTTTTATGTTTGTTCGCTCATAACTTGCGACTGGGTGAACTGATTTTCATGATTCTTTTTTCATTTGAAAGCTGGTGCCTCCCGTGTGGTCCCATTGTCACCATTTCAATATCTGATGATGGGATCTTGTAGAAATCGGGGGAACTCTTCAATAAATAACAGCAGATTAACCGCGATTGTTGCTATAGCATATCTAAGCATTGTTTACGCCATCACACAACATAATATCACGCCTGTACTCACCACTAAGGTTATAAAAACTATTTTGTGAAGATCTGATGAAGAACTTCGGAGATAGGCAACGGAACTCCTCAATAAATGATAGCAAATGGACTGGGATTGCTGAAATCTCATAATTATTGTCTGTCTACATAACATCACGCCGGTACGTTGTGAAGGGGTAAGCACATGTGAACCACTAAAAAGTGAAAAATAAAAACGTTTTTACAAAAAATAAAACCGACTTCAAAAAAAAAAACACTCAAAAGTGAAAAATAAATTTGAGAAGAAAAATCAGTTTCTGAAGTCGGTGACAAAAAAATGAAATCAAAGAAACAAAAGTCACCGACTTCAGAAACTGATTTTTCTTCTCAAATTTATTTTTCACTTTTGAGTGTTTTTTATTTAAAACGTTTTTATTTTTTTATAGTCCTACTAAACGACTAATGAATTATAAGATGTGTCAATTAGGGCGAATTTATTGAAATACTAGGTGTTGCCAGCGGCTTCGCCCGCTACAACTTGAAAATTATCCCACGGGAAGATAAAATCGGGATAAAAATATCCTATGTGTTAATCCAGGTTATAAACAGTTTGTGTACCAAATTTTATCCAAATCCGTTTAGTAGTGTTTGCGTGAAAGAGTAACAAACACCCATACATACATACAAACTTTCGCGTTTTTAATATTAGTAGGATCATTTATTTACTGAAAATGGAAGCAGAAATACTATAACCAGATGACACAAAAAGATTAGGCCCGGTTTCCACACACCCTACTTTAAATCGTCTGTGAGTGTTCGGATGTGTCCTATTAAAAAGTAATATAAGGTACTTACATTGAACCAACTTTACAGATTAAGAGCCGCTTTGTTTTACTGCCTAAGTATCCAAACTGCTATTAAGGTCATCTGGCCCAAGACGCACCGAGTCGTTGACTTCCGTAGTTTTGAAAATTAGGTACTGTTGTATTTTTCTGCAGAGAAAACCAAAGAAGACTTCATATTATTTGATGGGTCGCATCGCTACATATATCACGCCTATTATATCCGAAGGGCCAAAAAGAGGTTTACCTGTAGTATATCGACTCTTCGCCTCCGCCTTACCGCATGTAGTAGGAGAGCCTTTTGTCAAGCAGTTACAAAGTACATCGACGATTAACAAAATACTGTCTGAATGTGTCTACTGTGTGAATTACGGATAATTTTGTGACTGATGTGATGAAAAAAATAAAAATAAAAAAAAGATGTTAACAGCGTAGATTCTGAAAGTTGGCAACGTCGCAAATATTTGTCAAATATATCGCTGTAATGATCATCATTTGAGTAGCCTTTTCCCAACCATGGTTGGGTCAGCTACCAGACTAATGGGATGCAGCTAAATACCAGTATTTTATGTGGAGCGACTGCCTACATAACGCTGGTCGCTGTTGACGAATTTCTTTATTACTAACATATTTCCAACGTTGCCCGCCGCAACTTTCAGCCCGTTAAATATTTAACTTCTTAGCTATTAGTGAAAACAAAGACTATTGAAATAAAAGAATTCTCAAAATATTTTCCTATTCCCAGATGATCTTGTTCGCCGTGCTCGCGCTGGCCCTGGCGCGGCCGCAGCTGTACTCCGGCTACGGGGGCTACGCGTCGGGCTACCCCAGCTACTACGGGGGCTACGGGGGCTACTCCGGCTACTCCAGCCCCGTGGGCTACAGCTCGTACGGCAGCTACGGAGCCTCCCCCTACAGTTACGGCTACGGCTATTACTGAACCTAAGCTATGATGCCCCAGTGTTTACGCCTAACTATGTGATGTACCTTTATGTTAATTTCATGCAATATACTATGTTATAAAAATTGTTTGTTTTTTTTTACTTTTTTTTACGCCGCTCTTCCCTTACATCTAGCATACAAATATACGTCTTCTTTCTATGTATGTAGTGTGTGGTTAGTACCTAAGCTGGTGTCAGAGTTTTTAAGCCGCCCGTGGGCCTCTGACTGGGCTTTACACGCCATCAAGAAATATCTGTCAGGCAAGCTGGTTTTTTCACGACGCTTTCTTCACGGAAGCAAGTATATAACAAAATACAAACACACTGAAAGCGATTTCCACTAAAATCTTGTATCGCTTAACAAAGTCGAGAAAATTCGAGAATGTTTCACGGCGAAGTCGAATGATCTGCATCCAGTAAGACAACTCATAAATTACGGTCTATTTTAAATAACCCGTGTAAGAAAATATACATACTCTACATAGATTAGCAAGTTCAAGCTCACATACCTACAGCATTTATGATTATTAATACCTAACAGGCAGCAACAATGTAATGAACACCTTAGCAATAGGACCGATAGACATGGATGCCGCCTAACGCGGATGTCGATCGCCTATGTATGTATATGGAGCAGGTACATAGATTCATTCATTACACTGAAGATCAAGGACACTTTTTATCTCAGTACGACAAGACTGCTAATCGGGGCGTGGTCGTTTAGATCTGTATATAAGCCGGGACCAGCCGGCAAATGTTATCACTTGTGACAGCAATCCCAAGTTACTCTACAACCATGTTCTTCAGACTGGTAAGTTCTTCCAATCATATATTGTTTTAATAATATTTATATTTTAATCCTCCGTAATATCAAAACTGGATTTAAAGCTAACTATCAAATTAGATGTTTTCTTACTACCCAGTACCAATTTACTGTGAGGTTTTTTTTTTTAAATTGTCTAAAGCTGTTTAACGCAATATAGCGTTAAACATATATGGCAGTCTCTGAAGAAATCTCTGAAAAGCTAAGCTTAATCATTTGATGTGTTATTCCCAGATGTTGTTATAATGCACAAAGCCTTTAAAATATGCCCTATGTATATAGGAGAGATATAGGGGGAGATAGAATTTCACGTGTCTGTATAGACATGTGAAATTCTATCTCCAAATAAAAGAATAAAAGGTCGCCAAAGTTATTAGGAAATACGATTCGGGTAAACGCTTTATTACCGTTTATCTTGTTAGCGCAAGACATCATCGTCGTAACTCGTAACAAGGGGACAGAGCTATTGGCTCGAATAAAACACACTTTCAGGGCTTTTGTCCGGTGTCCATTTTATTATAACAACATAGTTTTATGGTTTCACTTTGGGATAACTGTGAAAGCTGTCTCTTTTCTTATTGCTTTAAAATACGAAATGCAGCTATTCGACTATGATTTCGCTTTGTGCGAATTCAACGCTGAATAATTTCATGAATATACCTTATAACTAAGAGGCATAGCTATGTGTGTATATCATGTAATTTCAAAGTTTTTAATTAATTACTGTGTTTTAGAAATGAAAAAGAAATATTGAATTTGTGTAATTAACCTCAAACGGCGCAAATACAATAACTTAATTGGTAGTTATGTGTTTGAGCCGTTTGGGGTTGAAACACTGGGGCCATGGGGTCCGAGTGCCCACTTAATTTATCAGGAAATTGCCAAGCGTTTCGTCGACTCTTCACGTGACCGGAGGGCTGGAATATTTTTTGGGCAAAGAATCAGCATTGCCATCCAACGTGGCAATGCTGCCAGCCTTCTGGGCACTTTTCCTGTTGACAGCGGTGTGGACGAATTTTTTGACGCCCTGTAATTACTCCCCTTTTTGATACTTGTATATATTTTATTATTATCTTAGTTCTGTAAATAGTATTTGTGTTGTGATATAAGCTAAAAATTAAAATTACTAATCTATGCTAAAATTATAGGAGGTACGAACAGAACAGAAAGTTACATATTATTCGTGGGAGTTTTTGGGCTACAATATATTACGACTTAATAATGAGGCTCGTGGGCGAAGTGCTAGTATTTGATAAAACTATTGAAACACTACTTATCTTCATTATATTATATTATATCATTGCAACAAGTAATTCTTATTTCACAGTAAACTAAGTGTTTATGTTATTAATAAACTTGTATTTTGTTTTCAGTTCGCCCTCTTCGCCGTGTTGGCCGTGGCTTTCGCCAACCCCAACCCCAACCCCAAGCCTGAGCCCCAGGTGTTTTCCTACTCCGGAGCTGCGTACCCCTACGGAGCCTACTCTGGTTACGCCCCAGTTGCCGCGTACGCCGCACCCTACGCCGCCGCTGCCTACCCCTACGGCTATGCTGCGTACTACCGTTGATAACATCATCAGAACTACTCCTGCCTACTCAATGATACCAACCACCAAACGTTTGAACATGTTTTAATATAAGTTTTTATAGCAAATGTTTTTGTTTTATTCGATCGTAAGCATGCTGCCCACGTACTTGCGCGGAAGCACCTGAATTTTGACAGCTGTCAAATCGAAGGCATAACCAATCTTTTTTTTTATTGAGCATAATCTGCATGTAGGACGTGCGACACGTTTTGTTTTTGTGTGACATAGTGCGCTGCCGTCCTATCACTAAAAAGCAGTTAAGTGACAAAAGTTGTTTTCGAGATAATGGCAAAAAAGGTGCGAATCGTTGTCTCTAAAAAACTATGATACTTAGGATTATCATTCTTGAACGTATCAATTGGTATGGTATTCTGCCTTGTTTCAAGAATTCTTTCTGTTCTGAAACTCTTATCAATTATTTTAAAAATTGATTTTTATACTTTAGTGAAGTATTTAATTAACATTTTTCATCTAATTACTCTACTAAAAGGCCGTTAACCATACCTTAGCGGCTTTTTAGTTTAGTTATTTATTTAAAATTATGACATTCAGTATGTTGGTTGATATTTATGCAGAAATACTTAACTAAAAAGTCGTTAAGTGACGTAATTGCTTTATAGACATGGTATTCGCTAAGATTAAAGTAACAATACCTTTCCTTAGGAGCAGTTATGGGGTTTTAGATGCTTTTAAGCTAATTATGCCAATAATAATTGGAAACTTTGTAAAATGTTAACTACCTTACTTAACTAAAAGGTGGCTAAAAGTATTTCGCTTGTGGGTTAACTGCTTTTTAGTTAAGCAATAATCAGGCAAATGTGAGATTTAATGGCATGTTCTTGTAAAATCCTAAAACATATTTCAATATTTTAAATAAAATATTATGTTATAAAGTTACATTTATACCCACATTGCCTACACTACCCGAAGCCACTTGGCTAGACGATCCCTAACATTAAACTCTACTTTTTTTTAAATTGGGTAGTGTTTATTGATATACCAGGGTGTGAGAATTCATGAAGTCATCAAGAATCACTTTGTGATGAATGAAGAGTGGGTGGATACTTCCAAAATACTTGAATAAACGCACTATAAATAATAAGAATAAAATGCAACCGATCACACCCTGGGGTGTGAGAATTCATAAAGTCACCAAGAAACTCTTTGTCATGAATGAAGAGTGGGACAGTGGGTGGAATCTTCTAAAGTAGGTACTTGAATGAACGCACTATAAATAATAAGAACAAAATGTGACCGATCAGACTGCAACTCTTATTTATCGTGGCAAGTCGCTGCTCTTGACCCCTAAAAAGTATTTGCAAAAATTGTTGCAGAATCAATGGTTCCAGAAACCCAAAATAATTAGGTGGTCGTTCTGAGAGTGGAATTTTTGAAGTGATCTTCTCTGTTGGCCAACTAGCCAAATATCGGTATTCATGAAACGTCTAATGGAAGACGATTTATTTTAAGATGCACGTGATTTTTTTTATGTCACTAATGTTATAAATGGGCCTACTCTTGCTCTGAGGACTGAGACGAGGTTGACGCTGGAACGTGCTAACCCAGAACAAGCTTAGGTATTAACTCGCGACTTAAACAGGTTGGGGTCACTATGAACTAGGGAAACGTTTGACCTTTTATTAGACGTCATGTAAAGGCAATGAACGTAGACAACCAGCTCATAATATTCTAATCAGCTCCAGTTAAAAGTAACAACAACAGTACAGAAATAGGCAGCAGTATCACATTCAAAGATAATCTCGACGCAATAAATCAGAGAGTTGAGGTTCAGCAGTAGCATTTGTAAAACTATAACCCAAAGTTTTTCGTTCTCATGATCTCAAGTTATTGTGTGACGTCTCAAATCTCAAATCACGATGAGAGACTAAGCGTATCTTTGACTCTGAATGGGACTGTGTCGGCCAGTTTTTACATTTCAAAGATGGTCAGAATTCTACTTATTTTGCTGCCTTTACTCAAAGTTAGCCAGGAATAACTCCACTTCTCTTTTGCGAGATGGAACTGCTCAGCAACGCTCCTGATTACGGTTCATTCGAAAATGTTTGTCAGCCAAGACGTTTTCCTCCAACCGATGGCGTTTTTCCACTAGGTGCTTTGCCATTATAATTTGTTGCATTAAATCTCAACTGCCACTACTATTTATATCGGGTCCGAGCTAAGCAACCTTTCTTTGTTTGATGGTCTGCATGCACTTGAGGTCTTAGCCTATAATATTCGTCTTACGACTTTGTCATTTGTAACTTTTTGAGTCCAGCTCTCTTTCACCTGTAGATTAAAACGCGATGACCTTAAACCTAGAAAACCCAACTATGAATCTTCAAAGGTGTCCTGACATGACCACTTTGTAACAAAGTTTTTCGTCCAAAGTTGGAAATGCTACTAATATGAGAGCAAATGAAAAAGTAGTACACCTAAACTCCTACAAAAAACATAAAATGCAGTCGTTGTGGGTGAAATCAACTGAATAGCTTGTTTGTATTTGTCTTTAACTTTGATATTTTTGTTTGAGGGCATTTATTCTTCCGTCACGCCTCTAAATCTGATCCGATTTAATAGAAATGTGACACATTGGTAGACCATGACCTGGAATAAGACTTGAAATACCCCGTAGTGAATCAAAAGCGAGAGTCCGCAAACTGCCTTTTAGCTAAGTATTGGGGCTTAACTGCTTTGTAGCCAAGCATAATTGATTTTTTTCCACCGTTTTCATCAAACAACTACGAAATATTTTCAAGTAAAATATTAAATACTTAGCTAAACAGCCGTTAAAGGCGGATAACTGCATTTAAGCTAGCTTTTTAAAACATATGCATAAGAAAAAACTAAACTACAAAGTAGTTATAGTCCTTTTGCTTCTTTATAGTCAAGAAAAGTGAGATAACGTGTTTGTAGTTAAGTAAAAGACCAGACAATTATAGACAAATCCGGCAGTTAAGGTATTTTAACGTATATTTAGCGAAGAAGTGCGGGTTAGCCGCTTTCAAGTGAAGGAATCATCATAAATTATGTTACTTAACTGCCTGAAAAGTTTTTGTATCTCGGAAACTATTCATATTATAAAAATGTTTCTTAGACAGAAAGATAGAAAATTTTGAACTCTATCACGTTGTATCAAAAAGTAAAAATTGACCATTTGTCGGTTAACTGCTTTCTAGTGATAGGACGGCAGTGCGGCATTTAATAATGAAGGAAGTTGTTAGTGTGCACAAAGTTTCTATTGTTCTAATAGTAGCATCTACTAAATGCAGTACATAGCTTTCACTGATAGTACTTTCTGGTGACATTAATTGGATTAGTTACCCTAGTCATTAGAACCTCGATATTTATATATTTTTAAGCTGTAAATGGCCTCTTTAGGCCTTTTATCGTAATATAATAACTATCTCGTATACTATGATCGCATATTTCTATACAAGTAAATAGGTATTGATGAGTAGGTATTACAAAATTCTCCCGATTGAATTATTATGCCGATAACATTTTCATTAACAAAATGATGTTGTCTATAACATTTATGCAGATGTCTGTGTTAAAATATTATGCATGAGCATTCGGTTCAATATAATAATTATGTTCTAGTGCAGGGTTACGTGAGCTCAATGTCAGTGACAGATGTTCCAATGTTTGCGCCTGGCGCTGTCATCCCCTCGACCCCCAATCCAATGAAAACATACACTATTAAACACATGTATCACATTACGTAACATTTTATCGGAAACTAAACTAACTTAATTCTTTCGATACCTACATTGAAGGAATTTGTTTAGTTTAGTTGCTTTAATGGCGGTAAACTTAACTATTTTCGTTTTCACAATAACGTACCTGTGGTGAGATTTCCAGGTCGGGTAAAGTGTTATTGAGTTTTTCTATCAGAACTTTCTCAAAAGCAGTCTCGGAGACTGAAGTTGTACCCTGTTGATGGCAATAAGCTCGCTCCATTTTACATGGGACATACATACATACACTAGTGAAGTGTGGATGTACAATTAGGCACAGCTTTAGGTAGAGCTGTGCCTAATTGGACATCCACATTAAGGGGAAAAAGCGTTATATAATAAACTAACTTTTGCCAGCGGCTTCGCCCGCGTGAAGATGACGATTTTCCATACAAACTTTCATCCCCTATTTAACTCCCTTAGGGGTTGAATTTCAAAAAATCCTTCCTTATTCCTTGTCTACATTATAAAGGGAACCTCTGTGCAAAATTTCAGCTTTCTAGGTCCAACGGTTTGGGCTGAGCGTTGATGAGTCAGTCAGTCAGGACTTCTCTTTTTATGTATATAGATAAAAAACAAAACGTAGGCGGAACGGTAATTTATTGCGCAATATCAAACGGATCACTGCCAATACTTAGAACCTTCTAGCAGCACTGCTGTTCAGTAGTACTTGTAGATGGGAGCCGCCGGGTAAGTGGCGATGGGGGCCGCGGGGTAGGAGCCGAGGTACGGGGCGTTGTACTGCAGGGGTGCTCCGGGCAGCGCCGCGTAGCCCAGCGCAGGCGCATACGTCAGCGGGGTGCGGTACACGGCAGGAGTTAAGATGGCCGCTCCTGGCTCCGGCGCGGGCGCTGCGAATGCAACCGCCAGGATCACGAAGAAAGATAACTGGAAATAGAGAGGTCAATTTAATAGAAGGTGCAGATGAAGTTTAAGAGAGGAGGAAATCAGGGATAAATAATACCAGTCAGTCGGGTCGGTTCGATATTTAGATTAAGCCACGCTTGCCTAGGTTGGTTTGTAGATGGGAGACCACCCATCACACATCACACAAGCCTTTGGACCCGGTTGGCACTCGCAGATCTTTGATAGTCGTTACAAGTAGGCAGTGGCCCAAAATGACATTCTCAGACATTCATCCCCTTGGCAAGAATGCTTGCCAAGGGGATCAAGGGGTTGCCAAGGGGTATACACAGTACCCTAATTGTGTTGTGGAAGTCAGATAGGTAGTAGTTCTATGTAAAATACTAGTATTCAGCTGCTAGAAGCCGACCCAAACATAGTTGGGAAAAGGCTAGGCAGATGTGGTCATTAAGGCGGGGTTGCAGTACTTTTTAAGATTTTTGAACCTATAAAAATCGAACTAAATACGAGTTTTTTAATAAATAAAAATCATTACATAAAAATTGAACATACTCTTTAGTAAATCGTAAAGATAGAAACGCGATTTAGAATGATCGGCTCGATACTTTTTTTTATCAAACATGACTCTAAATCACAATTTCAAACGTGTACTGCTAAGACATTTCATCATGAATTTATATAAAAGTTATATCAATAGATAGAACTTTTTATTTTGAAGTAAATGTTGAAAACATATTGTATAATTTCTTTATAGTTTTTCTCCAAGAAGCAAAAAACAGTCAAAATTTAGGCATTATATCGCTCGCGCGGCAGGGCGGGGGGCGAGGTCTTGCGTACATAAAAACAAAGTACTGCAACCTCGCCTTAAGGCATTCAGTGCTTTATAAGTATAACATTTAAATGAGGGTCGTAATTTTTACAAAGTTGTAGAACATTATGATGATTGCATTTGATGAGTATCACCAAGAAGTCTCAAGTCAGAGGTAAATATATCTTTGCACATTGACGTGTAGCACCGTTTTGTTTGATTCTAGTGACCCGCCCCGGATTCGCACTGGTGCAAAAAAGGTACTAAAATCTTCCTCTTGAATCACTCTATCTATATCCATAAAACAACTGACAAATCATTTAATTATAGTATCTCGAAAAGCAAGCTCAAGCTGCCTCGAAATAGTCGTTACTGTATGTGTTACCTAGATATACATAGATTAAGTAGGAAGGTGTACCTACGCAATATCTGCAAATAAAGCAATAATTATGTCTCTAAAATAAATATACATTAAGAGAGGCTGCCTCTTTGGTGAAAGGCGTTTTTTTTTTCCACTAAGAATTTCTTATAGTAGTAACCACGGTTCCTGAATTTGTGCCCGGTTAGTGGTAATAGGCTCGCCCCTGTAGAAATGGATAACTTAACTGGACTTAAACATAACTGGTGAAATGTGGGTTTCCTTTAAGGTACACCTCGGCTTAACCCTTACGGGATTACAGGCGTGATGTTATGATAAATTTATTACGAGAATATAATTATAACATTTCAAAGTACTTAGTACATTGTTAGTTACTATTAGAGGAAAAATTATACACACTACTAGCATATTATTTGTCCTGTCATGTAATTTCTTTGTCTGGTCGATCAAACATGATGGAGATTTATTAGATAGCAATTCTCGGGAATCATATTTGATATTAAGAACAATTATTATACAGTGAGCAACAAATTATTTTATACGTGAAATATATAACAGATTAAACTATGATTATCAAACTATCCTTTACATAGTTATTGTCCTTGTTATATATTCTTTAAAAACACGATGATCCCGTAGAAAACCAGGGAATTTAAACTACTTAAATATTAAAATAAATTAATAATCCGAAGTCTTACCAGTTTGAACATGTTGCTAGATGTGGCTCGTTCACAGGGGTGAATGATGCCCTACGAAGGGCCGAAAGCATTTTTATACTCACGTACTATGCAACCTGCAAGTCCAATAGCATTGACCTTAACATTCAGGACGACTTTATGCAAGGGTGTTAATTTTAGAACGAGAACATAATTATAAGACTTTTTTATAAAAAGCGCGAAGTTGCATTCGAATTTTTCTTAAAAGGTCAAAGCTTTTTTTCTTGTCCTGTAATTGGACTTTGGGAACATTCTCATTTGTATGCGAATTTATTATTGCACTTATTCTGAATGTCACTCCTCAGTAGCTGTGCGCTAGTTAGTAGTAATTTATGGCATAATCATTTAAAGGAAAGATCAATGTTGCGTGGATAGTAATTATAATATTTATAATAGTATCGACCTAGGTAACCAGGTAGTTGGTTATTACAATGAACAGTACTAGATCTGGTTTGATCAGACAAAGACTACTAGGCACTCTTTGTACTTAGTTCTACTACGGCTTTGTTTTTTGCCGACTTAGAGGATTTATGTTTTTTTTATTTTATAGTAGCCATTTTATCTCGATAAAAGGCTTAAGGGTTGAGATTTGCGAACAAAGTCTAATGCTGTTATTGTAGTCCTTTTTAAATAAGAGGATTTCAAATATAAAAGGATGCTTATTGTTCCTCCTACACCATAAACAACCATCAGGCAGCTCCATTAAAACTACTAAATAACCTGAATTGACAGCAAAGATGTTTGTATAAATCGACCTGATAACGGGCTTTCATCACATCCAATCCTCCCAATCATAAATAAAAAAATGTACTCTGAATATTTTATGCAGATAGTAAAGACATGATTGCTCTTTACTGCAGTTCCATAAATTAATTCAGTAGTGTGTTGTTCTTATTGTATGAATAGTTAATGGCGTTGAGCGAAGTGCATGCAACCGACCACGCGCTGGCCTTGGCAGAGGAGTTATCTCCAAGCCGCTACAAATCGACTAACTCACTAGACCTGTTGTTGCCACTGCCCCAGGAACTACATAGAGTGGATAGTATACTAAGAAGTGTTTTACCCGACTACGGCAAATCCAGAGAAGGGACAAGCTAGACAGACTTGGAGTAACACAATCCCAGAACTACACGATTGAAGCTAAATTGATGAATATATGATAAAATACTTGATACGTTTGGTTTTGTTTTAACTTAATTTCGTTTTTGGTAAGTAAAATTGTGTCTTAGAAATCTCTACATCTATATACCTATAGAGACAGAGATAGGGATACCAATCTAAGTTTTATTTTGTTTCTAAAGTTTTGTACTCCCATATTTTCCTTGATATTTACATAAGAAATATGGTTAGGTCAAATTGGTTGGTTCGATGGTTTTCTTTGTTTTATTATTCTGAATTGTAGAGTAACACTAATTGCTATTATAACACGTCTGTATTTCCCAAAGGGTGAGGCATGTTATTTTCAAGTCCCATGTAGGCATGTTGCTAGTAAAAGGCCTGTTATTTAGTTTTAGTGTAAAAGTGTTTGTGATCATGTTGTGGGTGGGATTGTCCGCTCTATATGAATCTAAGTTATTATTATTGGCACTTACTCGCGTCAGTACATAATATATTAAAATTAAGTTATGGGGTATTGGTTATGATATCAGATCACTTGTTGGAGGCGGTGACGACTGTATTATTTAAATTAATACGTCCATTACTTCTATTCATGTACTTCATGAAAGGAATTATGGTTATTTTTAATTAGTATTTTATTTATTATGATACTTTTGAACAATGGATTTTATTGAATGCATAACGTTGCCTGTTTCTTTATTTAAATTAAATGTTAGAGGTTAATATTTTCTACGAAATATTCTAGAACTTTCACAGGAGTCTACGTCTACGACATCCAAGACCTTGGAGCAGTTTCCTCTTATCTCATGTCGGTGGTACAACTGGCGCATGGCGTAGCATTGGCTAGTGATTTCATGGGACCATTAGGTGGTCAGGGTGTCTGTAACGTTTTAGATCTATGATGTACAAGTGTGCCATAGTCTGGTCGGGAGCACCAGACTCACTCCGAGTGTTGGGAGGTTCAATAAATAACAATCACATCTACCAAGCACACTCATATTAATAAAAAATAACAAACATAAAAACCTATGATCATCGGGGTCCTATAATACAATCACATCAGTGATCCTAAAAACTCAGCAGTCAGTCCATCGGGGTTGTTAGAAAAGTTACCGTTTGTACTCGTAGAAATAACTGTAAGGCGATGTATAGCCTGCATAAGTTAGAGGGGCCACTGGTGCAACAGGCGCGATGGGGGCAACTGGGGCGACTTGAGCCACAGGTGCAGGGTTATAAAGCGCTGCTAAATCTTCAAGACTGTATGTATTGCTATAGACTGAAGAGAATGCTGGCACCGAGAGTGGTGCAGCTGCGTATGCTCCAGGCAGAGGTCCTCCATACGATGCTGCTGGGTAGCTCGCATACGCTGAGGAGTACCCCGTCGCGTATCTTCCAGGGTAGGCTGGAGAGTATGCACCAGGCAGGGGGGCGACGGCTGGGTTATAAAGTTCCGCTGCAGAGTAAGCCGTTCGGGGTGCATAGGAGTACGCCGGCCTATAATCGTAGAAGTATGGCTTAGCCGATACCGATGCTATGAGGGCCAGTACTGTGATCTGTAATGTAGAAAGCACTTTAATACATGGATTGTTTTAATAGTGATTATCAGTTTTAAATTAATATTTCTAAAGAATAATTTGACGGAACGGTTGGCACAGTGCTGCGCAGCGTATCGCGGGTTCGGTCACTGCACGTACGTAGTTGTTCTGGCTCTGGTGTTTGTGTATTTCTTGTTTGGCTATTGCAAAAAATCGTGGGTACGGCAAAGATTTTAGCTAGCTTGTAAGTGTTTACTGGTTTAGTATTAGTATGTCTGTTCAATACATGCGGCGCAGTGGATTATGTTGACAACCCAACAACGTGATTTTAGAGAAATAGTTTACATGTCCTCTAGATCAATCAAAATCAAAATCAAAACTCATTTATTCAAACTAGGCTGATAATCAGCACTTTTCGAAGGTCAAAATTTACTTTACTTTACTATTTACATTTTTATAAGACAGTCCCCCAAAACGCCCACCCATCGGCACTTCCTAGTATTTAGCTGGAAAGAAGAAGTGGCAGAACAAACTTCCCAGCACACATCTGTCTGTTAGGTTGGTTGGAAGAACCAGACTCGATACAATAGCAAGGTGTCAGTTAAATTTAAGATTTACTATAGACACAATCAGTAATAAACAAAAAGTATATAACAATAAACAATGTAAAAATAAAATAATAAATACATATCATAACAGTAAACTAATTTTGGAGAAAGAACATAAATAACAAACATTGTCTTGTGTTCAACTCAGCGACCAACTATTCTTATCATCTAAGTAGTAGTTAATAGAATAGTAAGCTTTTAAACAAAGATTAGATTTTACTTTGGCTTTAAACGCATTAAATGGTAATTCTAGAAAAGAAGATGGCAGTTTATTATAAAATGTTATCCCGAGCCCTACGAATGAATTATGAACTTTGTGAAGCCGGTGAAAAGGAGCGCGTAGTTTATGCTTATTTCTAGTGTTAAAGTTGTGGATATCACTGTTTTTAGTGTACAGGTGGATATTTTGTCTAATATATGAAATGTTGGCAAAGATGTACTGAGAAGCAACCGTGAGAATACTAATGTCCTTAAAGAAATCTCTAAGGGAAACTCGGGCACCCAGCTGATAAATTGCACGAACCGCTCGCTTCTGCAGAACAAATATATTTTGAATATCAGCAGCTTTGCCCCACAGCAGAATACCGTAGGACATAACGCTGTGAAAATAACTAAAGTAGACTAACCGTGCTGTATCAACGTCAGTGTATTGTCTTACTTTTCTGACGGACAGTGCGCCGATCAATTCCTAAGAGTTAGGGACACTTAATTATTTTTGGTAAATGTTGCAATGTCTCGAAATTTTTAAAAATATTTTTTTTCAGACTTGTGGGTGAGTGTTGTATATTATTCTAAAACATCAACATTATGCAGACAGTAGTTAAAAAGATATGTCCTTTCAAAGTTGTCTCAAATTGCCCAATTATTGTAACAAGATTACAAGACTGATTTATCGATGTTTGGCGCTTCTATTCAAGTTAACTAAGTATTCAGAAAACACTGTGAGTTGAAAAAAATTGTGCCCATAAAGGAAGGTTTGTACTTTTTATTGTTATGTAAAAAAAACTAAAATGACAGATTTATATTATGAAAAAAAATATACAAAATAATGTACTGATATTTACTAAGTTTTCTTAGTTTGAACCGTGTTACGTGCACAAACCGGTAATCACCGGTAAAAAAATGCATATTTTTGTATAGCTAACAGTCCCTGCTATGCAATGAAATCAAAATGATCTTGTACTAATTTGTACTTTTAAACGTAACACAGTTCAAACTTAGAAAAGTTAGTAAATATCAGAACATTAGGTTGTATTTTTTTTTTTAATAAATCTGTAATTATTGATTTTTTTTACATATCAATAAAAAGTTCAAACCTTCTTTTATATGCACCATTTTTTTCAATTCACAGTATTCTCTGAATACTTAGTTAACTTAACTTGAATGGAAGCGCAAAACATCGATGAATCAGTCTTGTTGCAATAATTTAGCATTCGAGACAACTTTGAAATGACATATCTATTTAACTACTGTCTGCATAATATTCATGTTTTAGAATAATGTACAACACTTACCACCAAGTCTGAAAAAAAATATTATTTGAAATTTCGACACCTTGACCAAAAATAATTTAGTGACCCTAACTTTCATGAATTGATCACTGTACGGCGGATGCAGCCGAACTTAACCTTCCCGCTAGGATTGATATGTGTAAACCCCATTGTAATTTTGAATCAACTGTTATGCCTAGAAATACAGCAGAGTCGGCAGTTCCCAGCTCCTGATTGGCGAGGATAATATTGGGACCTAGGTTTCTAACATTGGGTAAAGCGAACTTAATTACTTTAGATTTCTTGGCATTAAGAACATTCTATTGTTAGTGAAAACGGAAACCAGTCTTGAATTTTCCTTTTCTTTCATTTTGCTTTCAATTGCATACACTAATGTTAATGTTAAGCGGAAGAGCTGAGTCACCTAATACAAGCACCTCCTCGCTTAAAAGGTGATCTAGAAATCATAGGTGTCGAAGTATTAAGTAATTATAATAAAACAAAATATTTAGGACGTTGGACGATTCTTTCGACGTATTCTACCTTGAAGAGTAATAAATGACATTGATAACATTTATGCAAAGGCTCAGGTTTACTCGTACGTCGGCAAATGCAAATGAAAATACTCTAAACAGTTCACACAACAACACACAAAAGAATAAATACATCCTAAAGTATCCTAAATACTTATTACACTTACCAAACTTGACTTCGACATTTTGTATTTTTTTGTTGTGAATATTTATTTCACTTGTTCAGTTTGTCACTCTTCACTTTGCACTGACTGACATGAAAAATGTCCTACCTTATATATATTTTGGGACAAACATCGAGACAAATGAATATTTGTGTGGAAGAAATTACTCTTTCAATAGTGTTTCCAAGGCCTTATTGAACGGCTCTTAGAAAAACAAAAGAATACATAAGTTTGTACCGACGAAGTGTAAAGGCAGAACCACACATGCCATTGTCCTAGCAAGTGTAGCGAGTCGGACTGGACACACAAAAGCCAATGAATTCATTACGGCCTGGTGAAATATTTTAATAAACCATGAAATGAACTTAATAAAATTGCTAATTTTGAGACTCTTAGTAGATGATCCATTGTATTCGTAGATGATCAAATGTATGCTATGCCACATTTAAGGTTCCTTCTGTTTTAGACATCTTTCGTTCAGTTGGACACGATTTTGCACTAGCTGGGTGGTAAAATTGTATATAAATGTGGCCCGGCTGCGGCCAAGCCAAGCCGAACATAGAATTAGTGTATGTGTAGCAGCTCTTATGTGTAATTAAGATAGAGTCATTTGCTGCTGTCTTGCAAGGCTGGAGGACAGTTTGATTATTAGGAGTTCGCTTTACATTACGATGAGTGTTGCTCATATTGGTAACTAAGGTAATGAAAAATAAAAGTAAGTCTTTAACAATAATTTAGTTAATTTAAAACAACTTCTTATTTCTAAAGAAACAGATTATATTTAATTACACTTTCCTAGAGAAGTCCAACGGTTATGCCTGGTTATGCCTGTCAAACATACTCCATTTCTTTTAACTCAAGGGTGTACAGAAGCTATAAAAGTCTGTGATGTGTGGGTAGAGTACGTTGGACCCTTACCTTTTGAATAAGGATTAGAGAAGGGAGGGGAAATGGAATATGAGCGAGAGACGGGAGAAATATAAGTATCTAGTTTCAATGGTGGGGTGTACAGATGTCCTGGTCCTGTGTTGGACGAAAAGGTACGAACGGCCGCAGAAAAGGAAGCTTCTGGAGAGTTAGGATAGGAATTTGAAAACGAAAATCCTCCTTGGTTCGAGGGGCTGTATCCTTGGTTTGAAGAGTAGGGCTCTTGGTTTAAGGGGTAGGAACCTTGGTTTGTGGGGTAAGACCTCTGGTTGACAGGGTAGGAACCTTGGTTTACGGAATAGGAAACTTGGTTTGTGGGATAAGGTCCTTGGTTTACGGGGTAGGCACTTTGGTTTACGGGGTGTGCAGAAGCTACGAAAGTCTGTGATGTGTGGGTAGAGTACGTTGGACCCTTACCTTTCGAATAAGGATCAGAGAAGGGTGGAGAAATAGAATATGAGCGAGAGACGGGAGAAATATAAGTACATATCTAGTTTCAATGGTAGGGTGTACAGATGTCCTGGTCCTGTGTTGGATGAAAAGGCACGAACGGCCGCAGAACGGCACGAACGGCAGCTTTTGCTGAGTTAAGATAGGAATTTGAAAACGAAAATCCTCCTTGGCTCGAGGGGTTGTATCTTTGGTTTGAAGAGTAAGGCCCTTGGTTGACAGGGTAGGCACCCTGGTTTACGGAATAGGGTACTTGGTTTGTGGGATAAGGTCCCTGGTTTACGGGGTAGGCACTTGGGTTAACGGGGTAGGCACCTTGGTTTGTAGAGTAAGGTGCTTGGTTTACGGAGTACGCGCGCGTACTTTGGTTTACGGGGTAGGCATCTTGGTTTACGGGGTAGGCATCTTGGTTTACGGGGTAGGCATCTTGGTTATTGGGTAAAGACCATTGGTTTACGGGTAAAGTCCCTTGGTTAATGGGTAAAGACCCTTGGTTGACGGGGTAGGAACCTGGTTTAATGGGATTACCTCCTTGGTAGGTAGGTACTTGAGTTTGAGAGATAAGACCCTTGGTTTGAAGGGTGGGAGCCTTGGTTCATCGAGTTTGTGGCTTGGTTCAAAAGGTATGAACCTTGGTTCACGGATGAGTAGGACCCCTGATTTGGGTAAGAAAACGATGGATTGTTGTTATTATATGAGTTGAAGTTGGGGTATGGCTGGTATTCTCCTTGCCGTGCAGCCACGATGCTCAGCGCTAAACTGTTCAGGATCTGAAACAATCATAATAGGATACTTAAGTCTATACATAATGTGAAGTCAGTATTAAGTAGTAGACTGACTAAATTTTAATGTTATCAGAAATTCGAATAGTAAAGAATATTGTCTCTATGCTAGTATGCTTTCATTAATGCTGTTAAAAAGATCTATTAATATAATCAATATGTACAAGTGTACAAGAGGGAAAAATCGGAGGCTGTCAAAAAATTCGTGCACAACGCTGACCACAGGAAAAGTTGGATAGCAATGCTGATTCTTTGGCCAAAAACAAAGAGTCGACCTACCGCTTGGCCATTTCCGTAAATACTAGGTGGGCACTCGAACCCCATGGCCCTAGTGTTTCAACCTCAAACCCCAAGCAGTCATCCCAGCACAGCCCACCGTACTAGGAAAATGGGATGGCGCAAGGGTGTCGATGCAAGTTTCATCCCACACCAAAGGGTTATCGTTGGCTAGGCCTTTCCATGATATTGAGACAATATTATAGAATGGCGGTCTTTGAGACTATGTGTACTTTTTTGATATTATATAACTACATACATAAAATCACTCCATTTTCCCATGGCAGGCAGAAACTACAGAACGCCACCTAGCTGCCATTATATATATTATATCTTCTTATAATATAACATTTAATATCCAGCCCATTGTTGTATATTTTAATGATATCAGGTATTTAAAGCAGGAAAATGTTGATATTTCCTCGTGGACCCAAAATACATTTATTTTACCTAAGCAATTAAGATATAAGTAAAACAATTTTGCATTATCATGTCGAAACCAGGTTTGATGGGCTAGCATTTGGCCAGTTCGTGTAAGGTATAATTTTACTTTATCTATAATTTATTATAAGCTGGCCAAATGCTAATATACTTACTTATATTATACATGCGAAAGTAACTCTGTTTGTTTGTTGGCATTTCCCAACTAAAACAATGATCAGTCGTATTGAGATTTGGCAAGGCGATTGTATGCTGGGGAAATATAAAGTAATATATCAAAATTTTCAAGCGAACGAAACCGCTGGCAAAAGCTAGTATACTAAATATATAGGTACTTTAGTATACAATCATATAATCACATCACTAATGGGCTCAGTAGCATGCCTACATATAAGGTCCCATTAAAATAGGTGGACAAATTTTAACACAGCGTTCAGTACGTCTAACCAAAGATATCTAAACAAAAAAAACATTAAATAAAGTGTTTTTTTTTTACATAAAATAATAAATTGCCGGCACTCTAGAACAAACTCATCCTTTATGAGTAGGTACTTAAATGCGTTTTTCTTATTATTTTTTTACCATCGTCCTTATTTTGGTGGTCTGAATGATTTCTAAAATGTTGTCCACCTATTTTAATGGGACCTTATATACTACCATACTAATTTATATTCTGAAGAGATAAAGTTTGTGTGTATCAAGTCTTCGATTCCCAAAATTCAGTGAGTGTCAATAAGTACTGTGAAATAATTTTCGACAAAAATGCGAGCGAAACCATGGGTAAAAGGTAATAGGACTATATACCAACGCCTGTATTGCCCTAAGCCTACTTACTGCCCACCTAACGGCCTAATGAGCGCGTTTCTAACCGTAGAAACGTACCCCAACATTTCACAGTATTATTGATAGTGAATTTTGATTTCATAACAATCGACACGACTAATATAATAAATACACATGTGGTGATGAATGTAAGTAATAAGAAAAACAGGTTTGGAGATAGTTTAAAAACCATCGTACAAAAGATAAATAGTGTTTTTGTTTTTCGCATTTTGTTCGCTAAACAAACTTTTAAGATTACTCTATTATATGTCTAATTGTCTATAGTGTAATTTGAATCATCGAAATTAACTAAACTTCACTGTCTGACAGATGAGTGTAAACAACATTTAAACACCCGATGACCTAACTTAACCATAATATTATGCTTATTTAATTAAAGTCATGCACTTCACACATTATTTTCAATGTTCACAACACAGCACTTTTTTATTTTTATTTGATTATTTGATTTTGTGAATGTTTTAAAGTATAAATTTACTCACCAAGTTCAACATGTTGGCGGATTTTCCTGGTGCTCAACGGAGAATCGATATTAAAGACTAATAAAATTCGTGATATCTATTTTTATTACCCGACTGCGGCGAAGCCCAAAAGGAGGGTTATGTGTTTGACGTGTATGTATGTATGTCCGTTTATTTGTTCCCTCATAACTCATAAACGTATGAACCGATTTGAATGAAATATACGTCATTAGATTTGTCGTGATGGCGCGAGTGTTATAGGCTACATTAAAATGAAAAAACAAAGAAAAATTGCAGATTTTGGGGGCCAAATCGAGGAGTTCAAAAATTTTTTTTTTTCTAATACGATCGAGTAGGGTATCAAATTAAAGGGTTTTTAAAGGAGATTACAAAAATATAAATCACTTATATGTTTAAAAGAAATTCAAAGTGGTAAATCCTATAAACAAGCACAAAAGTTAAATCATCTGCAAATAAAAAGAACATACACAAAAGAACTAAAAAGCTGGAAATAAAAAAGTAGTTAAAAAACTAAAAAACCCGACTGAAAATACTTAAAAGCAAAAAACAAGCACATTTTAAATTAAACAAAACTTGGAAGCAGGCGGGGTTCATTTGATTAATAAATATTAAATAATGAAAAGAAAAAATGTAAATAGAATGGACCCCGCCTGCTTCCAAGTTTTGTTTAATTTAAAATGTGCTTGTTTTTTGCTTTTAAGTTTTTTCAGTCGGGTTTTTTAGTTTTTTAACTACTTTTTTTTATTATTAGATAAATAAAAAGAGAAGTCCTGACTGACTGACTGATTGATTGACTGACTGACTCATCAACGCCCAGCCCAACCCCTTGGACCTAGAAAGCTGAAATTTTGCACAGAGGTTCCCTATATAATGTAGACAAGGAATAAGGAAGGATTTTTCGAAATTCAACCCCTAAAGGAGTTAAATAGGGGATGAAAGTTTGTATGGAAAATTGTCATATTCACGCGGGCGAAGCCGCTGGCAAAAGCTAGTACATAATATTTGCATGAGTCACATTGTTTGAGAACACATTACTTTTCATAAGAAGTTGTACATTATTAAAAGTGTCTATGTTGATTCTTATCGAATGTATTCTATATTATCCGTTCAGGCCCGACTGGAACGACGTCGTTCCACTAAGAAAATTCCGTTGAGACCCGCTGGAACGACGTCGTTCCAGTCGGGCGCAGCAAATTCAAACCTTATTTTTACCTAAAATATGGCTCTAAATTGTCTGGCAAAATTTGTGCCAAAGGGTAACTAGCTAGAGCTGCGTATGGCACCAATAAATTACTAAACATAAACCTGGAACACTTTTAAAAAAATATTGAGAGGTGCCATAGTGACGTTTGACAGTTGATGCAAAAAACGGTGTGGTAAAGTGTGGGTGTCGTAGTGTTTTTGTGTTTTGTGTATGATTTTGTTTGTGAAACGTTGGTAAGTAAATGTTTATTAGTTTAGAAGTCCCTATTGCAACTTTGTAGATAATAATTTGCTTGGCAATTCATATCCCAAAATTAGTTTTCGAGCCAACAAAATATCATAACAAAGATTTCGTCGTCGTCATTGAATGAGCGAATTGAAAATATGAATTTGACTCCTTTTCATTGAAATATGGTCTTGGAAACATTATTATCAACATAAAATATAGTGATAATTCATTATATCGTGTATTCGAAGCAAATAATTTCGTATTTATTTATATTTCAAGGTTATTTCGCAATTCTAAAATGACAGTTCGCCAATAAGAATCTTATAAGAATTTTGAGTTGGAATCTTATTAGAATAATGTATGTAGGTCTCCTAAAAAAACACTATCATTAGATTACTTGTACATTTGTTATATTAGTTCTAAAGTTTCGTGTAAATTGATTCAGTAGTTTTACCAAAACAAAATAAGATACGCAACAAGTCGAGTGGCGGCGAGTTCTGTCCTAAATCCGGTCGTCTGTGGGATGACAATATACGTCTTTTAAAATAAGAGTTGTTTATATAATAAATACATCGTCTAGCTCTTCAGAAACAAGAAACTGTTTACCGTTTGAGATAAGAGATAATAAAACTCGAGCATTAAGCGTTTTAGTGAGCAAGGTCAGATGACGCATGCGATGACGTAACTAGGCGGTCCGTGAGGGAGTTGAGTTAAAATCTTATTAGAATAATGTATGTAGGTCTCCTAAAAAAACACTGTCACCGTATTACTTGTACATTTGTTATATTAGTTCTAAAGTTTCGTGTAAATTGATTCAGTAGTTTTACCAAAACAAAATAAGATACGCAACAGGTCGTGTGGCGGCGAGTTCTGTCCTAACTATACGATATTTATAATTCTAAATAAGCTATAAAAGAGTTGTTTATATAATAATACATCGTCTAGCTCTTCAGAAACACGAAACTGTTTACCGTTTGAGATAAGAGATAACAGAACTCGAGCGATAAGCGTTTTAGTGAGCAAGGTCCGATGACTCATGCGATGACGTAACCAGGCGGTGCGTGAGGGAGGGGGGCCCGTTATTGCGCGCGGCGCTTGAGAGGTGAAGCCCACGCTTAAATCATGTGTATCGTTGATAAACCTGTTATTTATAACCATATGGGTTGTGGTTTAAGTATCGAAGTGTAAACAACTGTAGTCAGTAGTGCCCCACCAAGGTTGCTTCTAGTGAATTGTTGTTTTTATTTTATAAAATATCGAAAATGTGTCCAAGTCCAACTTTAAAACACCTTCAAAAAACAATAAAGAAAAAAAACGTGTGATAAACGGCGCTTACTTAAATAGAATCAGTGATTCAAAGATATTATGTGTCATCCACCAACCTGCATAGGGAAATCATGGTGGACAGGACACCCAGCCGTGGACAACTGGGCAACTCATAGGCATAGTTAAAGGCTATGCACACCTCGGTATTTGCTCGTCAATCATCGAACATTTCTACTAAATGCAACTAAATTTAGAATCTGACCTTTTCCAGATGGCGACCTATTGAATATTAGAATGGGTCACTGCGTTGCAAGGGGAGAGGATGAATGCTAAATAATTACAAATTATATCGTGCTTATGTAAGTGGAAATGCGAGAGCGGTCGACGATAGCCTATTAAGTGATGTCTTAATGAACTTCCATATGAAAGTTGAATTGCAACTTTGATGACGTATTTTTACAAGACCCTACGACAATTACCCAATTACCCTATCTATGGCCTATAACACAACCATCACGCCTGTAATTCCTGAAGGGTTAGGCTGAGGTGTACCTATTAGTACACAGACATTTCGCCAGTTATGTTTAAGTCCCATGTATAAAAGGACGACCCTATTGTCACCAGTAGAGCACAAATCCAGCCTCCGTGGCTGATACTGAGAAATGTCGGATGAAAAAACCCAAAAGCACTTTGTATGACCTCATGCAAGGCTTGCGGCCACTAGACCAACGGGGCAGTTGTGTGCAGAGAAACCCCCCTATAGCTGTATAAAATAAATTGAGTTTATACATTATTACAATTAACGACGATTAAATAAACTAAAATAACTTGTCTAAACTCTAACAGGTCATCAACAACACCTCCTCAACGCTGCAAGCTACTACGCCTATCACGTTTAGCCTGTGGCCAAGGTAAAATCCAGCCCTTGAGTCACGGGAAACGTCAACTATAGGCATTTGGAAACTTCCTTAAAAAGGCTTTGAGTATTCGAACCCTACGGCTACAGAGTGCAACTTTATTGATAAATTATGTTTTTCTGCAAATAGGTTTTTACAAATACTTTGACAAGTCATATTTTTATAAATTGAGTTAAAAACGCTCTGTTAGATAAATCCAGTTCCAGGCAATCTCGTTCAAATTAGAAAATTATATTTAGGGGTTATTATGGGCACGAGTTAGTTATTATTACCTATATTTTAATGTGAACGAAGGGACTGATTTAAAAATTATTACCCAATTAGGTATTTAAATTAGGTTATTTATGTCAATTATGTCTCAAAGGGAATTCCTACGTTAAATCATGTAAGAATTTAATGTTAACAAGATTCCTTTGCCTATTAGAACTCAAAGAGATTTCAGAGGTCAGATTATATGTAAATTCAGCTCAATCAATCAGTTATCAACTTATCAATCTCAGATGTCATGAACATTGTGGTGTAGGTATGTATTATTTATAGAAATACAGTTATTTATAGAGCTGGTATTCAGAAAACTATAGCCTTTTTAGAACTTACTATGCTAGTGGTCTTTTGGAATTTGAATGTTCAGAAAAAAGCAACAATAAATTGCAAACTTGTTGATCCTTAAAAACTCCTTGTAACTCGTACACATTCATATATCTGGTCATACACGCACGTCGGTTGCAAGTTGCAAGTACTACGCATCTATCCTTTCTGAAGAACTTCACCAATAAGGTTATGCATAATCAGTCTTTAAAGTGCCCACTCTAAGATCCCGGTCTCATCACACAGAGAGGACGCTGGGAGTTTTATGTGGGAGTTTTCACCATTTTGAGAGCAGTCGTGTCTTTACTACTGCTTTCGCACAATTTCAAACAATCAAACCAAAATAAAACAACAAAGTGGCGTATTGATGACTGTATTCTTACTCTATTTCATTTAGATATTGTTCGAAGATCAATATAATAAATAAGTTCCGTTTTTCATATTAAGTGTCCATTTAAAGGTAATAAGAGTATGGGGAAGCGTAAGTGTAGGCGGAGTAGGCGACGGGCGAGTACGCGCTGTACGCGGAGTACGCCACGGGCGCGGTGTACGCGGCAGCTACGGGCGCGGTGTACGCCGCATAGGGGGACGCGTAGCTCAGGACCAGCGGCTTCGCTGAGGCGAAAGCCAGGAGAGCTACGAAGATCAGCTGGGGAAGAAGGAAAGCTTTTTTTAGTACACGTCTTGCACACGAATTAAGGATGGACAATAACCCTATACAATGCCGTAATTTATGTAGGGTCTGAAAACTTATCAAAGATATTATTTTTATTATGTTTAATGTCAACAAAACTTCCCTTGATTTAAATTATCACTACTTATTATAAAACAAAGTCGTCCACCGCGGCTGTCTGTCTGTCTGTTCATGATAAATTCAAAAACTACTGCACTGATTTCCATGCTGTTTTCACCAATGGATAGAGTTGTTCTCGAGGAAGGTTTAACTATACATTTTTTTTCTAAATTCAACTCCTAAAGGAGTTAAATAGGGGGATGAATGTTTGTTAGGATTTATTCGATATCCACGCGGGCGAAGCCGCGGGCAATTAATAATATCGCATTTCATCCTAAAATTGGCAAAGTGCCTTTGAAGATTATTTAGTCTAAAGTAGTACACTCATAAATATTAGTCACTACGACTTGAGACTACTAATTCATAAATTATACATTAATCTTTTTGCGCTAAGCACTTTAAATGCCCATAAATATAGACCATGTTAAGCGTCATGCATCATGAAAGGATTATTTGTAACTTATCGAAGAATATTACTTATAACTATTATTATCATAAAAAATTAGGGTTAAGTTTTAAGACGACAGTTTTATTTTTATTGGAGTTCGAAATAAAAATAATTCGCAAAAAGTAACAATAGATACTTACGAATTTGAACATGTTGATTGTTGGTGTATGGTAGTCCGACAACTGAATGATGGTGTGGCTTCCCGGCTAATATATAAGGAGTCGAAGATGGCCTCATTGTATTGGCAGGCTCGGCGCCCGGGCACCTTGGCGAGACGTGCGCGATCGGGACCCACGCGTGACGCGAATATTTTGACTGCACTTGGTTTTAGAATTTACAGGCTGTTGCTTTTAGGCTCCCGAATTGTTATAGATACTGGGCTAATTCCCGAGATACTGGGCTAGGTCGTGTTAGTTGGGAATTTGGAAGGTAGTTTAAGACGCAGCTGTCTTTAAGTTCAGTCCAATCTTGAGGTTGTATACCTTTTAGTCGATTTAATCCGAAAGTTCTCTTGAATAGTACTGCCATGGCGAAATGTGGGTTTACCTATATACTATTACGTACACCTCTGCATAACCCGTCGGGGATTACAGGCCTGATGTTATTTATGTTCAAAACTTCAAATCAATACTTTCCATAGGTGCCTATATAGCTTCGTCTCATTAGTCGGCGGCGACTAATAAGGCCGATTTTCTAAAATTAGAAAGGCCATGTTGTCAAAATCAGTCGGTTAGCTGAACATTGTGTATCACTTTGCCTGTGTAACCTTTAGGATAGCGGTATCATCTATGCTTTCTAGTCAGTTGCACTCCCGCAGCAGGCTACATTTCTTTCTAATCTTACGAACATACATTGATCCAGCTATTGAAAAATTTAAATTATATTTTTTTTGCTTCAATATTCAAAATGTTAGTGATTTAATAATGTCATAAATAAAACTAGAACATAATTGTAGGTATAAATCAATCGTGTCTCGGTGATTAGTTTTCTGTACTTTTTTTCCATAAATACTTATCCATATTCATCTAAATCATATGGATTGAATATTAAATATTTAACGGTAATCAAATTGATTTATGATAGGTACACACGGCTACACATCAAGCTATACATTTCCAGTGTAAGCTGGTCTCGCATTGTATAGGATTTCCGTACAGTGCGAGACCAGCGTAAACTGGAAATGTATAGCTTGATGTGTAGCAGTGTGTACGAGTATAGGCTTTAGCAACGTGTGAATTGATGGTAAAAATAACTACAAAGGAAACAATAATTACGATTCATATCTTTGCTTTTATTATCCTTTTCTGTTGCTTTTCAAAACGGTGAAAGAATCGCGAAAAAATCGTACAACCAAAAAATTTAAGATATGTGGCGAAGCCTGACTCGCGTGGCGGCTCTTCTGGAGTTCTTGCCCCTTATATCTCGGAGGCCTCTATAACACATCGGCGGTGCGCCATTTGGTGACGGTGGTGACCTTCTCATAGAAGTAGCTTCATGTAAAATACTGGTATTCGGCTGCATCCGGTTAGACACGAAGGCGACCCTAATATAGTTGAGGAAAAGCTGGGCAGATGATGATGTTTTGACCACTATGATCTGCTAAAAAAACCATGCTCAGCTGGGACGGATCGCTGAAATTAAATAGAAACAAAAGACACACGCTGTATTTTGGCAGCAGCTTCGGCACGGTCTAATCTACCCGCAAGGATCTCGCGTCATGCGTGTAGAACGTTCTATGTGCGCAAGCGACACTCGCGCGGGCGCACGGACTACGCTACTAAATCAGTTTGTAACGATCATGGCCGCCATTACTATAGGCCAACTAGGCATGACCTTAAACTTGATTTTAATGCTACTATATTTTATTTATCATGGCGCAATGTTTGTGATTCCTAATGATAAGGTCAGCTCAGAACAGTCAGAACTGTCAAGGCTTACTTCCGTTGGAGGAAAACTGAAAGGAAAAGTGTTGAATTAATATTCTTATTGTGTCTCAATGTCAGTCTTCTATACTAAAATGCTGTAAAGGTATTTTAGGCAGATGAAATATAGCTATAAAATTCTTTGTCAATTAGAAATCACTATTTCAATCAACAGGATACATTCTTTTGAATTGCAAATTTTGATGCATTTGATAAGGGTGGCAGTACAAGTGTAGGTACACGCTCGGCTGAGAGTTCTCACTATGTGTCTCTAAAGACGCCTTGCAAAAAAACCGACGCAGGACCGAGAGCTAGCGAGAATCACAGACACTAAAAGAGCGCGACTATATTCACAGTCGAGTTTGCCCTAACTGGGAGTGGCTCCGCGAGAGTGTACACCACTAAGAAGTCACCAATAAGATAAATCTCTTGTTTAGTTGACTAGGAAAACTTGATGGTCTTCTTTATAGAAAACAGCAAATTACGATTGGTGAGAAGGTGTTAAAACTTAAACGATTTATGCACCTACTGTTCTGACACTGACTAGACAAGCTCAATTATTTAGTTAATCACCTACTCATCACTTTGTCATAGAAGACATTGGTAAAATAAACAAACCATTTCACACAACTTTAAAAATACGGAACATGTCATGTGTTTTCCCAAAATAATGCAATATCATCATCTGATAAGTGAACTGTGGTGAGGTCGCCTTTCCGTCTAACCGGATGCTGATGAATATAATATCAGTACTTCCAAAACTTCGATTATTACATAAATCTAATTGAATCGAAGTTACTATAATTATTATGTATTAGGTAAATTACGGCAGTACACATTGCTCGCAGGACGGATGGCCGACGGGGCCGGAAAGTTCTGGGGTGGCGACCGCGAACTGAACCACGTTGCGTTGGAAGGTCTCCCACTAGGTGATCCGATAACCTGGTAAAGGTTGCGGGAATCAGTTGGATGCGAGATGCACGGGGCCGGTTAATGTGGCGAGACTTGGGGGAGTCCTATGTCTAGCAGTGGACGTCGTTTGGCTAAAATGATGATGCTGATGAAACTACGGCAGTAGATGAAATTAAAATTCATGATTCGCTTAACGCAGGGTAATAATGTATTCAACGGTATATTAATGATATCAAGTAGGGTCGTTTCGCCGGTTTCGCGACCACCTTCAGTAGGCGACCATTTGACGTACTAAGTTTCTTTAAAACAAGATAATAGTATTAGTAGAGGTAACATTAATAAATAAAAAATCAAACGTGCTTTATAAATAATTATGAAATAAGAATTTACACAGTTTGAAACAAATGGGCTAATCCAGAACCGAAAAAATATTGCTAAAGGCGCGTTTTAATTCAGTGGTGAGAAAACGTACCGCAAGTTAGAAAAAAAATAGCACAATATATTTCATGTTTTACACACAAGTTAGATGTTAAATTGTACAACCGATAAGTTTTCGTTATTATTTAGTTGTATTTTGCTATTTTTAAGTTATTATTAAGATAAAATCAAGTGGTCGGTAACCGAAATGCTTATTTATCAAAAACGTTAAATAGCGACCGCATGGTCGCAAACCGACGAGAATCGCATTTTTTATTTTTTTTCAATATGACCCTATTGCTTCGTACAGGACTGTTACAATTTTGAATGTAACATTTTAGAAGCTTTTCTTTGTATTTCTTTGGTAAGCGACTACCACTTTCTTTGAAATTACTATAAAAATTGGGTGCTAAACAGGTGGTCGTAAACCAAAATAATCGAAATAAAGACATTGGTTTCCGACCACCATAATTTAGTATGAGAGAAATAACGGCCGCTAAAAGAAATAAGTATGAAAGTTCATTGAGTATGCGACCACGTATGTTTTTTTTTTTTAATTAATGATAAAAACAAAATTAAATTATTTTAAATTACTTTTTTTAGATGGAGCTCCCATATAATCCAAGGTCAACGAAAAAAAGGAAAAATACAGTCCGGTACACTGAAGAAGCCCTGCAAAATGCTCTTGATGATATCCGAAAAGAAGGGAAGGGACCATTTATATGAATAATATAATAATTAATACATTTTTAAAGCGATTATAATAATACCTCTATGGATCAAGTTATCTGAATTAAATGAATTTTATTTATTATTTATTTATAATTGTTTTAATGGCAAATTTCATATTAAAATAGTGGTCGCAAACCAGCTCACTGGTGGTCGCAAACTGATAAAAGTGGTCGTAAACCGACGTTTTCGCATTATTTTCACTTTTTCAGCATTTTATAAATATTTTTGTATGAATGTACTTTATTTTATGTTTTTGTATCCAAACTAGACTATATTTGGGACAAATTCATATTAACATAAACTATTTTGCGTGTAGACAACATTTTTTTTTCTTGATCTTAAGTGGGCAACTCAGCTAACTGGTCGCCAACCGGCGAAACGACCCACGAAAATAATGTATTAAATTCGATTACTACATACTACATAATTGAAACGTGTACACGACGTCACTGAAAATTGTAGCATTTTCATTGACGTCATGTAAAAATGAAATTACCTATTGTGTTGGAGTTTTAAAAATGTCCATCCACGTCATGAGTTCATGACGCGATGAATCAGTAGGTTTTCCCGGACTTGCTTGCTACTCAATCGCCATTTGCATGTCAAAGAGACGGCTATACAGACATTAATATTTAATGTCACAAAAACACCAAACAATAATGGCACATACCTTAGCTCTTAGGTATTCTAGTATTATTCGAAACAACAAAGGTATGCAATGATTGCACTTTTAAATGTGATATATGAATAAAACCTGCCAAAGTGTTATTGGGTTTTCCCATGACGAATTTCTCAGTTACAGCCACGTAGTCTGGATTTGTGTCTAAGCTCGGCCCCTATTACATGGGACTTAAATATAACTGGACAAATATGAGTGTACCATTAGGTTGTACAAATGTAGGTACATCTCTGTCTAACCTTTCGGGAATTACAGACATGAAGTTATGTCATGGATAGCAACAAGTACATTTTCATTCATGCGCGATTTTCACGCAAATTTAATTATTTTTCAAAACACTTCCTCGAAAACTGGCTCTTATTGCACTACGATTAGGTTCGACATGCGACGTATTTCGCACGCGTGCGGTAATCTTAAATTTCCGCAACCAAGTGCGGGAATAGTACAAACCGCTTGCCGGCGCATCACCCCTTTAGGGTGGATGGTATAATTGGCGCCACATAAAAAGAGCGCTGAGGAGAAACCGGGGGGGGGGGGGGGGGGTGTTCGCGCATGGGTACACTCGCGCACGAAACTACTAGGCCTATTGTTTTCTTTTCGAACTAGCTTTTCGTTTGCGGCTTCGTATATTGCTTATTAGTAGGTTGACATCAAAAATATATTAAATAAAATCGGGGGGCAGTGCCCCCGCCGAGTCGAGCGCGAAGCAAACACTGCCGTACCATCCTTTACTGGAACCATTTCGCAGCATTTTCAGGCCCCTATTTGAGAACCTCTGGATAAGACCAGAACGCTGAAATTTTCGTCATCCAGTAAGCTATATAATCACACTTAAAATAAAAAGTTTCAAGTCTGTAGGTCATTTAGTTCCGAAGTTAAGCGAAAGCAAAGTTTCGCATTTATGAAACTCACTCACTCACTCACTCATGATCATCAAAATAGAACTAGTACTTCCCATAAACTCAGAGAGCTGAAATTTGGTACAGAGTTAGGGTTTAATGGCCACATAAAGGGAAAACTATAAAAACAAGGATAATCGAAAAAAAAAATTAAAAAAAAACTACTTAAAAAAAAATTGTTTTCAATAATAATATAATAATAATAATATAATAATAATAATAATATTCCACAACTATCACACAACGCCATCTAGTCCCAAGCTAAGCAGAGCTTGTGTTATGGGTACTAGACAACTGATAAACATACTTATATATTTCTAAATACATACATATTATAGATAAATTACACCCAGACACAGAACAAATGATCGTGCTCATCACACAAACATTTGTCCTGGGTGGGAATCGAACCCACGACCTCCGGTATAGCAGTTAGGGTCACTAACCACTAGACCAACAGGCCAGTCGAATGAGTCGAATCAGTCAATGAGAAAATCTAACAAAATAAATCAATACGTTTCTACAAAAAGAAGTGAAATCCCAACAAAAACATTCTGTAAAAAACTGTCCGTTGTTCGTTTCGTTTAGTTCTGCTACTTTTCTTCTTGGCGTCCAATTACCAATACCAGTATGGGTTATTATCTCGCTTAACAATCATAGGTAGTTACAACAGATATAACATTACGTATAAACTAAATTGACTTGTACCCACCAACGTGTAAAGAATGTTCAACGGCCAAGACACACAACATTAACTATAATAATAAAGAAATCGCCATAAGGAACCTTAGACTTGGCACGACTTTGTCTAGATTTCATTACTTTTTAGAGATAAACAAGCAGCTCCATCGAGACTTGGCTAGTTTTTTTACAGAATGTTTTTGTTGGGTATCATTAAATAGAATTAACACACATTTTGTGTGTGTGTGTTGTAAATTTGTTCAATTAAAAACACAATTCTTCTCACTGTAGTTTCATGCATTGTTTTAAATTATCAATAATATTATTATCGGCCTCTCTCTTCATAAAACAATTTACGTCATAAATAATTTTTCTCAATTGTTATGTAAAACCATTTCGTAAGACTTGTGTGCGCGATGGTATTTTGAGAATGAACGTGACGCAGCCAGACTGACGGATCAATAGCGTACCACTAAAAATGCGCCAAAAATGCATCGCATTTTTGGTGGTACGCTATTGGTCCGTCTGGGGCCCCGCCCCCCCCGGCCCTCTCTCATACCACCAAATAGACCCAAAAATCGCCTACTGCGCAGCTTGACCCCCAGCGTTATTTTTATTTGGCGCGAGGTATACAAGTGTGTAATGTTCGTGATTACCGCCGAGGCGCCATTGAGACCCGAGCCGTTAGGTGAGGGTCTTAAGATAGCCGAGGACGGTAATCATCAATACACACGTGTATCATACGACGTTTTTCAACACACTTGTGAAGAAAATAATACTAAAAAGTCATCTTCAACAGTTATAGCGAGTTCTGAATTTTTTTCACAATAGCGGGAAAAAATTATCGGTTTTCCTATGCGCGCGCATCTACAGTTCGACCAACTTATCTGTGCAGGCGGGAAAACACGGAACTAAAATAAATGTACTAAGTTTGACGTAGCGATGCATTTTTCTTGACCAGTGGCGCCACCATGAAATTCAAACTTAAAATGGTCAAACTGTAACAATGGCGATCGACCATAGACTAAAAGAATGAGGTTTATTTATTAAAAAAAAAGTTATATTTATAATATTACAAAAGTTATATTATTTGAGTGAAAGTTTCATTTATTAAAAACGTACAAGTTAAAGTTATCTACATATTTAAATTCAAAGTTGCATGAAATGAGCAAGCACTGGGTACATTAATTTATTTTTACTATTGAACACGATCTTTTTTGTACCGAAACTTTTTTAAGAACATAGCAACTCAACCAATAAAATTAAAAAAAAAACGGTATTACCCGATTAAATTGAAAATGCTCTGTTTACTCGCATATAATTTGCAGTAAGGAACTAACGTAACTTTGTAGTGATAATTATTCTATTATGCACTAGTGTTTATTATGCACGTGTGAGTTATAGTTCGGTTTATGGCCCTAAGAACGATGTAATAAGGCTCACTTTAAGAGCAAGTGTGTTGAAAAGAAAATCACCACAGTTAGCTATACCATAAATACTAAGTCCAGTCCAAATCGATTACAACATAGGACATTTAAAAAAAAAAACACCAACGACTATTATAGAATCTGCGGTGTCTTTTTAATTTGTTTGCGTCTTTACAGCATAAATAATTTTTGAATATTAAATTGTGTATAAAGGAAATACTATACATACTTAAACATGATTATTTTAAGCAATTATTTATTTTTATGAACAAGTATCATTTATTTGTGTTCTTAATTAAAAAAAAAATATATATATAATTTTCCTGTGAGGCTGTTTAGCGGCTTCATACCTTTGTTTCTTCTTCAACCTGGCGAAATCAAACCGTGGAAAAAAAGCAAATTAAATCATAGTCTCCTAAAAATTGATGACAAAAATACTTATTGTTTTAAATGTTGTTTTATTAGTTCATTTCTTCGAAAGTGTATTGAAAAACGTCGTTTGATACACGTGGGAATTTCTTAATGCATTTCTCGACCCCATGAACACCCTCACCATACGGCTCTGGTGTTCAATCCGCCTCGAATGCAATAACAAACTTTCCGCACTTGTATCAAAATGTACTATAATCAGCACACAGAACTATTACGTCACAATGAATCGGTTCATGATATTTCACACTGGACCACAATGACATAATCGCTATACGGGGCCGTTCACAATAAACACCCTCTAGCCACCCCGTCATTAATAGATGACACACATAACATGTGTGAGTGTGACTGATTGTATGAAACACGTCCCTAATCATATTAATTTATTCGGTTTTGTTCTCATAACTAAATGTTCTAGTACCTAAGTATTCTGCCAGTTATCTATTTTGGTGGATTGTGTCATGCTGGAATACCTGATGTATGTATATTTAGCACGTATTCCAAATTTTAAATCAATAAATGTTCATACTAGAGGATCTTGCTTGCAACCGAATCGAATATGTCGTATGTCTAATATGACTATCTCGCTCACTCTCGCAATGCCAAAAAGATGGACATACGACAAATTTGATTCGATTTCGATTTGATTGTTTGTGAATAGCTGTTTTGCATACTAATGCGTCAATGTGTCTGTGCGTCATAGACTCTATATCAGTTGTTTAACTGGAGGTTATGAGTTCGATTTCCAGATCGGGCAAAAAGTTATTGGGTTACTCCATCGAGAATTACTCATGTAGGCTGAATTTATGCCTTAACCGGGCAATGGCAATTGGTTGTGCCTGAGGCATGGGACCTAATGATAACTGATGGTGAATTTTGGACATTTGTGGGTGCACTTTTAGCTACACCTGCCTCTCGTTTGAGGACTACAAGCATGATGCTATGTTATGATTAGTATCTAATAATATGTAACCTTGTTTTGGAAATACAAAGAGAAACTCCAAGAAATACTTTAAATTGTCATGTTACTACTTATATAGGTACTTATGTACAATTTTTTACATTTTACTGATTTCCAGTCGGTAGGTTTTCACTTGAGCAGAACTGGAGCTTTGTATGCAGCAGCTACCAAAGGTGCGGAGTATGCGTTGTATGCGGCAACTGGAGCAGTGTATGCGGCGGCGTAGGGGGAAGCGTATGCGGCGTAGGGGGCAGCGTAGGCGGCGTAGGGGGAAGCGTAGGCGGCCGTGTACGCAGCGGCTACGGGCGCCGTGTACGCAGCGGCTACGGGGGCCGTATACGCAGCGGCTACTGGCGCCGCCACCAAAGGAGCGGAGTAGGCCACAGAATGGATACCGGGCTTGGCAGCCGCGATGGCGAAGAGGGCAGCGAGGATAACCTGGAACAATAAATAAAAATCATGAAAATCTGTTCCGCTTTTGATTGGATTGTAAGAAATAAACTAAAGGTAAGAAAAAAAACTAGACGCAAAGACTAAAAATCTGGTTAAGATCTCTTGGCTGCGTAAATTGACCATTGTACGAGTATATCTTAACACAAAGTTTTTGGGATGAACTTGTACTACATTTTTGTTATCAAATGTTAAATCTACATTCTTTGAAAAAAAAGCTTTTATTTACCAGTTTGCACATTTTGAAGTGTTTGTTTGTGTGTCTCGTGGTAGACAAGATGTGTGAATGATACCTTTGAACTAAGCCCAGCACTTTAAATACCCAAGTGAATACGAAAGAACTTCCACCACAAGAGGGTGTGCTAACGTATCATGTGCAACGGTGCTCCGAATTCAAGATAAACATCGAGAATGAAGTTGTAAAAAAGTGAACCACGCTATACATTCTTTTTAACCGACTTCTAAAAAAAGTAGGTTCTCAATTCGGATGTTTTTGTTTTTTTTTGTTATGTTTTTTCGGGCATAACTCCGTCACTTGCTAACCGATCTGAAAAATTATTTTTTTGTTGGAAAGGGTATACTTCCCAAATGGTCCCATATTTTTTTTTTTTGAAATCGGACAAGCGGTTTTTGAAAAAGCAACAAAACTCAAAAAAAAACTACATTGCCCACATTATGACCTATGATCATGTGAATCACAAAAAGTGAAAAATAAAAATTAACAAAAAATAAAATCGACTTCAAAAAAAAAAACAAAAAAGTCAAAAATAAATCAGTTTCTGAAGTCGGTGGCAAAAAAATGAAATCAAACAAACAAAAGTCACCGACTTCAGAAACTGATTTATTTTTGACTATTTTGTTTTTTTTTGAAGTCGATTTTATTTTTTGTTAAAAAGTTTTTTGTGCAGTACTTAGGGTACAACGCATACACTGAACCATTTAAATAGTTATCTGGATCATGACTGAATATAATCTTTAACACTGACAGTTTTTCCTGAAAGATTCTTTACACGGTCAAATGATTAAAACCGCTTTCTAACTGAAAATTTCATATTGTTTTCTTCGCGGCGATAGAGTGCGCGTTCCGGTTTTCCGAACAATACAGTAATATGAAACGCGATGATCAGCTTCTTATTTCCGATCGCGTTGGTCAATACACCGGGTTAAGCACTTGTTGAAAGAATGCATTCCATTGTGTTCTTGGTTCACTAGTGCATGCGATAAGTTGATCATTATTCAGGATGCGCTGCTTTAAGTTGCGTCAGAGGTCAGCGTGTGCGTGTCCACTGTTACAATGCTAACTCTAGTTGCGCATGCGTATATGTGGAGGTCAATTTTAACCTATTTTAACCTATCGCCTATTTTAACTGGACGAGTTATATAGATCAATAATAGATAATCTGTTTATGGTATGGTTATTTTTCGCTTACAATTTCAGGAATGCGTGCAACGATAATATTTTTGCTCCGATGACAATTTAGTTTTGGATCCTGATGCAGTAATATCATAGATAGACAGACACACCGAGTTCTCTGAATAATTTTCATTCTTTCGCATAAGAACAAAGATGTCAATATTGAATTTTGTGCTAAATATCATCATCATCTGCCTAGACTTTTCCCGCTCATGTTGTTAATGTTACGACTTTTTTTTTTGGATGCTGATGGTGGATGGTGGCAGTTGGTAGGGAGTGTCAGACTTTTAATGACTAAAAACCCACCCATGTTCCTTCTTAGCCCTTTGTGTTGAGGCTGCGGCATCTATTTCGAAGAACCTGCAGCCCCGACGGGCTTAATGCCCGACTGCTTCTTTGGTCTAGGGGTCGCAAGCGCGCCTGCAGAGCATAATGTGTTGATTTCGATTCCTTGGTTGGGCAAAGCGTTATTGAGTTTTTCCATAAGGTATTTCTTAGTAGCCACCACGCATTATGGATTTGTGCCCCATTGATGGCTATAGGTGCGTCTCATATTACATGGGGCTCTTAAACGTAAATGGTAAAATGTTGATGTACTATATTAGGGACACCTCTGCCTAACTCTTCCGGGATTACAAGCGTAGTGTTATGTTATGTCAAAGAACTCTGCACTAGAGGAACGATTTGGCAGGTGTACGCTATGTGTGATCACCTCAAAGTATAATTAAACGAATTATGTATTCCTTCAGCACAATCTTCAGTAAGTACATAATAACTTATGTGATCACAACCCTTCCCGATAAACCTTTGGCATTTAGGTAGCTTAGTTATGAAATAAGCGTTAATTCAGTACATCTTGTTATAATAGGATTTAGTTTTGTGTGCACAAAAAAAACGGAGGTGACAGTTAATTGTTTAATTAACTGTCACCTCCGTTTTTTTTGTTTTTCATGCTTTTTTCTTCCCATATTGTGCTTATTTATCCTTGCAAATAAACGAACTTTTATGAAAAGCTACAAGCACAAGGGTGCACCATGTAACCTAGGATGGTCCTTAGAATTCTTCGGTGTCTTGGTCTCTAGAGCCAGGATTTTACTACCAATGGACACCAGTGTCAAGAAGTCCTAAATACGTACATCAGTAGTTACTGTGACCATCTCATAACGTCTGTCTCAGTAAATCTGTATCTCGAAGGTTCTCGGGCAATTCCATTGTTTGACAACATTAGCAAGGCTTTACCCGAACCATGTTTGTATTTTGTATAACAATGTGTTTGTCGATAAATCTATGTTTGTCTATCTAATAACTATTATATCAGTTCGATATAATGTTCACACGTACATAATTTACGTAATCGAAGCTCCACATTTAGGTAATCTATATTCCCCTGCATGGGTAGGCTACAGTTGCAATAAACAATGATGCAATTAAAACTCTCTGTGGGCATAATTATATTATAAACGTGTAGGAAAAGTTCGTAATGCATTAGGAACATGAACTAGTCTTAATGGAATTACCAAAAGTTTTCATTAATATTAGGTCATTTGAGATATTAAACAATAATGCATCTTTTTATGTATAAATTAATAGCTTAAGGGGTCTTCCGATATATAAACTACTAAAGTATATATAAACTATACAGGACTAACTTGACGCCTATCCTATATTGTATATGTTGTAGTTTTTCTCATGTTATTTGCGTATTTCCCCATTTTGCGTAGTGGTCAGTAAGTGATGGTGCATTGCTCTAATCATATCAGAGACATCCGTAAGTCAGGTTAATTTTCAGAAGGGGGTGGAGTAAGTAATAAAATGACATATTTGTGATCGAGGTTATACTTTATTCGCTATCTTCGCTCTATCTCTCATATGGCATTCCCAAATGATCATTGTGTCCAAAATTACTTCTTGAGGTAGTAAGCGGCGTAGGGTGAGGCGTAGGGGTAGGCGGAGTAGGCGGAAAGTGGCGCGGTGTACGCGGAGTAGGCGAGCGGCGCGGTGTACGCGGAGTAGGCAAGCGGTGCGGTGTACGCCGCTGCTACGGGTGCCGTGTACGCCGCCGAGTACAGCACGCCGGGCTTGGGCTCAGACATCGCTACTGCCACCAAACAAATGAATACGAACTGTAAAAGAAAAAGTACAAAGTTAATAAAAGCTATCCGCTAAATGCACAGTGTTGCGGAAATAGCAAGAATCCCTTTTAAACATCCAGGACTTTTAAAATTTTCTTCCAAACTGCTACCTAGGTGGTTGTAAAGGGCAGCTGGTTCTGGCTTTGATTTTGATGTTGAATATCTTGACACTCAAGAATCACATTATTTATTATCCTGAATACCCAAGACATTATTTTGAAACACGTGCACAAAACATTACTCTGATTAAATTTTGTTAATCTCTGCGAGCGACCAAATAAACAAAAACGTTGACTCACGTATTTGAACATTTTATTTGTTGTTGTCACTGAGCTGCTTATGCACTGAATGATATCAAAACTGTTGTACTGACCAACTTTATACTAAAAACGAAGGACGGTCGACGTAATGCAAGTACTAGAGGTTAAGCGTAGTTCGGGTGGACAATGCAAAAGGAATATAAATTAGTATTACTGACTTCAATCGAAAGTGATAAGGAAATTCTCACACGTCTCGACAAGTTTCAGAATCTGCATGCAGTATTTGCTATCAGAAAGGTTAATTTTAATTGTTGTATTGTAAATCTATTTTTGTACCTATCAAACAACTTTTACTAACTACCTCGTTAGTCTTGTCATAATAAACGCGATTGCTGATCATGACGCCCTGGGTTAATTCGATTCCCGGGTGGGGCATAATGTTATTGGGTCTTTCCATCAGGAATTTCTCAGTAGCGGCTGCTACCGCTGCTGTACCGGGCACAGAACAGGACCTCGTGGCTACGAGGTCCTGTTCTGTGCCCGGTTGATGGCAATAGGCTCGGCCCAATTGCCTATATGGAACTCAAACATAACTGGCGAAATGTGGGTGTACTATTAGGTACACCTCTGCCTAACAATTCGAGGATTATAGACGTGATGTTATGTCATGTAAAAGTTCATGGATATTTGGAATCCCAAGCTGCGTCAAAATCAAACTTTGTTTTTAATCGTCTACACTTACCATATTAATTCCTACAAAAGTTATTATTGTGAACAAAATTCGAGTTTTGGAGTAATTTGACGAAATCGAAAATAATCTCAAAACTAGGCAAGTAGGTATTGTAAGGAAACCTCCACGATGTGAAGTCAACCCAACTGTCAAAATCAACTGACAGATCTAAGATCTCAGAACGACTTTTGTACCGGTTGCGTGAACTCCATGTCTATGGAGTGAAACAATATTCATACTTCTATAGTTTAAATTACATTTTCTATTCCCAAAAATCAAATCCCAGACGCATAATGTCGTAAATAAATTCAAAATAATTACTTAAACAACACATTACACGATTCTGTCCCGGACACACAAAACTCACTGTGCAACGCCACTGTATACCTCGCCTGGTTAGAGATGCCATTGAAGTTACCAAATACAAGAACTTTCACCAGGAGGATGGGTTTAAATTTTCGTGAGCCTGGAATCCAGTATTAATAATAGTGTTAGTGACCATGTCAGTTTAAAAACTTATATAGTGGTAAAATACTTCGATACAGTGGTAGCAATCCAGCATCGGAGCTTGAGGGCGTAGACCAACGGAGGACACGGTGGAGCACACTGTGGAGGTGTGCCCTGCTTGGGCGGAGCCCCGCCGTGTTCTCGTAGCGGCGATCGGCGGCGGCGACCTCTCGCGTCCGGCCCTGGTGCAAGCCATGGTCCGGGGCGAAGAGGAATGGGACGCCGTCGCCTCCTTCTGCAAAGCAGTCATGCTAGCAAAGGAGGTGGCGGAACGAGAGAGGGAGAGAACCTCTCAACGTCCCAGCCGCCGCGGAAGGCGCTCCGAGCGTCGGGGGCAACGTGATGACTTCCGGCCACCGTAGACGCGGGCCTGTGGACGGTGAGTAAAGGGCTAGCTCGCCGGCCGGCCGTCGTCATGACGGCAACAGACCGTGTCGGCGGCGCGTTCGAGTTCCACGCGCGCCTCAAAGAGATGTCAGCAACATGGAAGGGGCCCGCAAGGGCCGACGCCCGTCGGGGCTGTGGATTATCGAAAGAATAACGCGGCTCCGACACAAGGGCGAAGAAGGAACATGGGTTTGGTTTTTAGTCAGTAGAAGTCTGACACTCCCCTTCGCTCTGCCCAAGAGCGGGAGGGGGTTATTCGATGATTTTCCACCCACCAAAAAAAAAAAAGGGCGTAGACCAAATGACAACATTGATGTCTTCTAAAAGCTTATGACGGTGACGAACGGGTGTTTGTTGCAGATTCCTGTGATTAAAGCAGTAGGCGTTACGCTTCTCTTGAAGAAACAAACTGGCTAATGTAAGTAGGTCATCATCATCTTACTAGTTTATATAATATAAGTAGGTATATATACATAATTTAGGATGAAGTTGATTGGGTATTTCAGCTATGCATTGGTTATTACTGCTATAGATACATAGGTTAAATCATTTTGACTGTTTATATTTATTCAGACAGCTTAGTGTTTCATCACTCACATCAACGGAAAGCAGTGGTTTTCCAAGCTAAGATAGGAAGAAAGAAGAAAATTAAATTGGTAAAGGTAAAGTTTTCCTGAAGGATAGAATGGTAGTGCGGTTAAACCTGATCTATCAGCACGGAATCGCATTTTTAAAAGTTCTTAACTGGGATTACTACTATCTTCCCATAAACTGTATTGTTTTTGATACATTATAATAGTGGTCGCACCTGCAATTCTGCTCATGCATTAATTTTAATTCATTTTTTTTTTATTATGCTTTTTTTTTTTTTTACTATAAATGGGCCTGCTCTTGACTTCAATCTTGCCCTGAGAGCAGAGATGATGTCGACGATGGAACGAGCTTACCCAGTAGAAGCCTGTTTACTCGCGACTTAAACAGATTAGGGTTATATGAACTCGGAAAAACCGACGCAGGCAAGGAATTCCACTCCTTGGCTGTGCGCATAATAAAGGACCCAGCAAAGCACTTCGTTCGAATGTGTGGAATGTCGACTAGGTATCGGTGATACCCTGCAGTACGTCTAGTCTCCCGATGGAAGAAGGGAGATGGTGGGATCAGCTCGTGGAGCTCTTGCGCACACTCTCCGAAGTACAGTCTGTAGAAGACCGACAGACATGCGACTTTGCGACGGTGGGCCAGGCTATGTAGCTTGATAACCAGCTTATCGTCACCAATTAGCCTCCTCCATGCTTCGTTAATAATAAAATTATTTTGTACAACAATATCTACTCTATGGCTTACTGTGGAGACTCCTCAAGGGTTATAAGTGTGCTGTCTCAAGCAGTTTGAAAAAACCAATTTAATTCATTTAAAAAGTGCACAAACGTTTTCTTTGCTATCTGACAAATAATAATTGGTTGACTGATTTACGGTAACCATGCCAGGATTTAGGTACAGGACAGGTTTACCTGTAATACAGTTATAGTGCACAGGTAAAAGCGTAGTAAACACGCTCCGTTTACCTGCAAAAAATGCTTGTTGACACAACGAAAGAAGGAGTAAGAAGTATATAATATGGTTTTCATTACTCATACTCTGAAAGTAGGCCATAACATGCCTGCGGAGCGGGTTGAAAGTACTACTTTTCAGCTCTAGGGAGAATCGCTTTCTACTAACAGCTGTCAAATTATTTGATGTAATTAGGTGCAAGCCTATTGCCACCAACAAATGTAATTAGGAGCAAGCCCATTGCCATCAACTAATGTAATTGGGAGCAAGCCTATTGCCACCAACTGATGTGATTAGGTGCAAGCCTATTGCCACCAACAAATGTAATTAGGAGCAAGCCCATTGCCATCAACTGATGTAATTAGGACAAAAGCCTATTGCCATCAACCAATGTAATTAGGAGCAAGCCTATTACCATCAACTTATGTAGTTGGGGGCAAGCCTATTACCATCAACCGATGTGATTAGGGGCAAGCCTATTGGCATCAACCAATGTAATTAGGAACAATCCTATTGTCATCAACCGATGTAATTAGGAGTGCGCCTATTGCCATCAACCGATGTATTTAGGAGCAAGCCTATTGCCATCAACTGATGTAATTGAGGGCAAGCCTATTGCCCCCATCCAATGTAATTAGGACCAAGACTATTGCCATCAACCAATCTAATTAGGAGCAAGCCTATCGCCATCCACCGATTAGATTTAACCGATTTTAAGTGTTTCTCTTATGTTTACTTTTTTAATTTTTTTGTCCTTTGTGAAACCAATAAATTCCTTTTCTTTCTTCATTCTTTCGATTTAGGTAATTGGGCGCAAGCCTATTCCCATCAACTTTCCTTGTATTCGTAATGAAAAGCACAGTATTTACCTCGGGTTAAAGACTTATTTAGTCCCTCGAACTATTCTAAATAAGTTCCTTTCACCCCTAAGGTAACAATGTACTATTGGTGTGTAATTAAAAAAAATATATAAAGGTGGTAAGTATTATGATTTATTCATTTGTATAATTTCGTCTGTCGAAATTACTTCTTGAGGTAGTAAGCGGCATAGGGTGAGGCGTATGGGTAGGCGGAGTAGGCGGCAAGTGGTGCGGTGTACGCGGAGTAGGCGAGCGGCGCGGTGTATGCTGCCGCTACGGGCGCCGTGTACGCCGCTGCTACTGGTGCCGTGTATGCCGCTGAGTACAGCAGCTGAGGTTTGGGCTCAGCCATCGCTGCCACCACCATGCACACGAATACGATCTGCAAAAGAAAAAACATCGTCAATTTCACATTTTACCAGCAATTCTTCACTAAATTAAAACTGCAATCCAACTTTAAAATAAACTTGTCCTAATCTGAAATATATACGCACTATATATTTGAACATCTTGATTGTTTTCACTGAGCTACTGCTGCACTGAATGATACTAAAGATGCGTTAGCTACAAACTTTATAGTAACATGAGAAGGACGAATGCTCGCACGTGAGGTTAATCGAGAGCGCTGCTGCGTACAGAATAATCATGAGTTTCCTTCGATGAAGAGTGTCAATGAATTGTGAGGAATACTGTATGTAGGCACCTAGTAGCTATGCAGTTTAGTTATGCTAATTTAGTACCTATATCAGTCATTTGTGTCCCACTGCAGGACAAAGATCTGTTTTTCATCCTTGCACTTGTCAACCCAAGCTATTATGGCATTTTTCGTATATTTCAACAAATTATGGAGCCACTATAGGAAATGACTGATGAGGCCATTTTTTTTAGTCAGGCAGAATTATTAACAAATAATTTGTTTCCCAGATGGCAATAATCAGAATTATTATTTCCATCCGCCGCGGTAATGCTGCCAAGTCAAAGCCAATCCTCCGATCACTTGGAGAGTTGACTTACCGTTTGTCGATTTTAAAATACTTGGTAGGCACTCGTACCCCATGGCCCAGTGTTTCTAGTCCAATCGGCTCAAACACATAATAGTATAGTTGACAAAAAAAATATAATTAGTCCGTCAGATAGATTACCAAAAAATTTTGGACATTAGTTTGCTTTTTTCACGAAAACAAATAATGAAGACTATACAGTGCTTCGAAAAGTCGTGTGACGTTATAGTTTGGTACATTTTATTTTCGTCAATTTGAATTAATTCGATAAAACAAAAAACACGTATCCAATATTTTTCACAGAATAATTTTTTTTAGTCAATTTACTACCCTATTACCAATTAAGTTATTGTATAGTGCAGTTGTTATTGTGTAGTGGCCATGTCTAATAACCAAAAATTCGAAGAAATGTGACATCTACCAATCCGCACTGGGCCCACGTGGTAGATTATAGCCCATTCCCTCTCAAAGAATGGAGGCCTGTGTCCCAGCAGTGGGAACATTAATGGGCTGTTGATGATGATGATAGTGCAGCAGTCGCCCCAATATAGCAAGCAATGATAGGAAGATGGGATGGCGAATTTCTTTCTTTACTAAGTAATGAAACACGATTTGGAAGAAATTCCAAATGTGAGGCAAAATTTTATAACAAAACATACAAACACAAACTATTGAAAAACAAAAAAAATAATCAGCATCGATAATTATAATTATTATAAATGCCATTGATTGTAATTAAAATCAATACTTTAGGTAAGCTTTAGAGATAGAGGAACCAGTGACTTTACTATAATTTACCCAACGATGTTTGGTAGCTTCCAGTCCAACCGTATGCAGTTAAGTACTAGTATTTCTCATAGACAGACTGCCAATCTGACCTCCACAACCCAGTTAATTTGCAATCTCCTTGGTAAGACTGGTTCTCAAACTTTCGAGATTCTAACTATTCTTATAGATTGTCGAAGATCTACAAATGACGACTGTTCAATGAGTGCTTTCCTTCATGTAGGAAATTGGTATGTAATGATGGTCGGTCCGTGAAAAGCACTGCTTTATCTTGGAGATTGATCAGTGCAGCTGTTATATTTTAGCCACGAGCCTCCTTAATTACCTACTGAAATAAATTCCATTAAAATACTATCTACATCTGAGACATTTAGAAACCCGAATGATGTTTAGCTAATTTTTCACTTAATTCATCTATAAGTTTGTTGGTCAAAACGAGATTCTGTATGAAATATCATAATATTCGTACCAGTATGGTAATGTTTCCAAAAATCAGGTTCCTAGCAAAACACCTAACCAGCAACCCTTAGCTGACATCAGTAATAAAGATTCTTTGTAATTTTCTATTAGGTAATACAAATAGTAGTTCCAGGCCTGGGTGTATTTGGGTACATTCTGTGTTTGGATTCAGTTGCAATATAGGAATAGTTTCTAGTGTTATGGTACTTATTATATTCAAATAATTATAATATGATGGCACAGTGGCTGCGAAATTTACTGCTGCGCTGAGTGTCCCGGGTTCGATCCCCGCCGGAACAAATATTTGTATGACCTACAGTCATTATGCCATTAATATGCACAACTGTTGTGTGTGTGTATATATACGTATATTAGCGAGTTCTAGAATGTGGTTCTGTCAACTACTTATTATTATTGGAATTTTACATAACTGATTGTACCTACTGTTGGTGTGCTCATTATAATAAAAATAGATTTTGCCCACGGCTTACTTACCCTTATATTCGGAATGGGATCATTAGTCCCGAAAACCACTTATGTCCTACGTACAGTCGCCGTCAGATATATTGTAGCAGACAAGGTGACCAAATACTTCTGAACAATTTAAAATGTCAATAAGTTCCATGCACCACAAGTTACCATTAATATATGAACATTCATTACTTCAATAATATCTGAGCAGATGCTTGTCAATAATTTATATACACACAACTAACCAAAAATATCTGAACAACAAGTAAAATTCAGTTCGTTACTGCGTGCGTGATATAGAAGACGAACCAAAAACGACTATCGTCTTGACTATCTGTGGTTTGTCCAGTCATTTGTTAGTTTCGAGCTTGGTAGTTTTGCAAGTGTCCAGATATTTTTGGTTAATTGTGTCTATAGAAATTATTGATAAGTATCTGCTCAGATATTAATGAAGTAATGAATGTTCAGATATTAATGGTAACTTGTACTGCATACAGTACAAGTTACCATTAATTAGCAATAAGAGCAAAAGCAAAAGTAACAATTTAAAATGTCAATAAGTTCCATAGAACTTATTGACATTTTAAATTGTTCAGAAGTATTTGGTCACCTTGTCTGCTACAATATATCTGACGGCGACTGTACAAACTTTACCTCTTTGTAAAATTAGTACTAGATACACAAAGTTCTCGACGTCGTAAAGCAAAGTCCAAATTCGAATCACGTGGAAATGATTCAATGCAGTAGTGTCTGTGTCTGGTTTTGCATGTCATCATGCATGAGCAGACATTGACACACCATCATGCTTGTGATGCCCATGTTACACACAAATTAGCAGTCGATGAAGTAGAACAAACACGTTTACTGATTTAAGCACCTACTGTCATACTGCTTTATATAGGTAAACCTACGACGCATCTTGGAGTGTAATGTGAAACCTTACACTTCATATTTTATAGTTTAAGTTACCTGTTCTCTCACTCAAGTGACAATAGGTTGACGGTAAGGTTATTATAACTTGAATTTAATAGTCCAATCACATTTGTGACGTATTGATTCCATTGCAAAGGGTTACCATTAAAAACCATTTTGAGATAAATCTTATCATTTATTTGTTCATGTTTTTGTATGTCGTGAAGATTGACTAATTTCTTCATTTCTTGAGATAGTAAGCGGCGTAGGGCGAGGCGTAGGGGTAGGCGGAGTAGGCGGCGAGTGGTGCGGTGTACGCGGAGTAGGCGAGTGGTGCGGTGTAAGCGGCTGCCACAGGTGCCGTGTACGCTGCCGCCAACGGCGCCGTGTACGCCGCCGTGTACGCTGACGAGTACAGCACACCGGGTTTGGGATCAGCCACGGCCACTGCCATCATGCAAGCGAGAACGAACTGAAAAAAAAAACTAAATGTTAGAACTTCTGTATTATCTCTGCAAATAATGGTCGTCGAAGTCTTTTTCTCTACTGGATGAGGTTAATAAAACAAAAGAAAAATTAAATACTCACAAGTTTGAACATTTTGTAATTGTCAAAGAGCTGCTGTGAACTGAATGATATTGAAGAACCCGCTGCAACCAATTTTATAGTAAACGAAGAAGGACAGTGCACGCAATACGAGCAAAACCCCGTTCTCGAAGCGGTGCCGTGTATCGAATACCGATCAGCTGGCCTCAGCAGCATGCTTTAATGAAGAGCAAGTGACAGTCTAGTACTTTCCGTTTCGACTGCGCATTTGTTTACTAACCTTAATGATTTGAATAAGAATTTGCTTATGTTTATAGATTCCGTCTAGATGAATCATTTGTGAGTCTAGTTAAAAAAACAAAGACCAGTAATGTAAAAATATTATGCAGTATTTTTGGAAACAGTTTTAATGATACAGTTTTAAAACAAATTAAAAACTAATAAAAATGCTGTACGTCTTAATTAAAAAGTACCAATGTAACGTCACAATAATTTTAAATAATTTAATTGTACCTACCAATGTAATAGAAAAGGATAAAATAATAATAATAATGTTGAATTCATGCTAATTTAGGTTAATAAAGGCTGGTGAATGATAATGGCAATGCTTGTAACTGAACAGCTGTTAAGTTATAAGGACTTACTAACATAACAACAACATAGTAAAGTACATACACCACTCACTAACAGTTTTAAAACTAATCACAACGAAGAAAACGTAAACTTGCTTCTGTTAAGGGATCTGAATGAATTTCCTCTTAACTAATCAGTATTCAATGCGCGGTGCAGTGTAAGCTCCGGTAACCTCACGTTGCGTACAAGCATGCGGCCTTCTTAAATTACTATAAAATTCCAAGCAGTCGTATCTTTAGCATCATTCAGTGCAGCACTAGCTCAGTGAAAACAATTCAAGATGTTCAAATATATGGTAAGCATTACAGAATCGAAGAATACATCAGATAGGCAAAACAAATCAAGTAAGCCCATGCTTACAAACAAATAAAGTTGTAAAAAATCAGTTGAAATATAATTTATCTTTGCAGATCGTATTCGTGTGCATGGTGGTGGCCGCGATGGCTGAGCCCAAGCCTCAGCTGTTGTACTCAGCGGCGTACACGGCGCCAGTAGCAGCAGCGTACACGGCGCCCGTGGCGGCCGCCTACACCGCGCCGCTCGCCTACTCCGCGTACACCGCACCCCTCGCTGCTTACTCCGCCTACCCCTATGCTTCGCCCTACGCCGCTTACTACCTCAAGAAATAATTTCGACATGAGGGACGACAACTGTTATCGAATAAATTAAAAATATTGGCAATTTATCATCTGCTTTTTATTTCTAAACAACATTGACAATATAATCTCTCTTTACTCTATGTGTCTGCTGTCCCTGAACATATTAAACAATTCTTACAATCCAGTATGCAGCCTTAGAGTAATGACCGACCACTATTAAGCAAAGGTATCAAAGTACAAAATAGAGATAGAAACTTTGTAGATAATTCTAAAACACTTTTTGAGAAAGTCTGAGCCTTATTAAACTAATGAGATTACAAAGAACCAGTGCCAAATAAACACTATCCGGGATAAGGCCGTAATTACTCACAAGAAGTTGGCAATCGTAAGGAATCAGTATCACATCTTTTAATACAGGAGTAAAAATTATAGGGGCAGAAACCGTGGGTATTCCAACGCTTTCTCACCTAGTGATTTTTCACCCTTAATACATAAATCGAAATGATTCGTTTTAATTGTGTGATTCGCGTACAAAATCTACGCACGCTTAAACAAGTCTTTCAGTTTCTGTGCTATCATACCTACCACGATTATAAAATGGAGTCATCAAGAGACACATTTCTACGTAATGTAATAACCTATTAGGTAGATATGGTCAACAAATAAATTGTTTCTGTTCAGAGCTTCTGTATGCTGCTCAAGATTATAAATGAGAAGGCTATGTTCTGAAATGCAAACAGAAAATGTTAATATCATTAGGTGTTTCAAAGACAGGTAATTAGAAAAACAGCCAAATTAATATTCTTGAAAATGTTGACATCGAATCATAGAAAAGACCTTGTACCTTGACCTTGTACCTTGTAGCGGATATAATTTTTTATCAGAAAATAAATGTTTATCCCTTTTAGTTTTTAGTTGATAGCTGTTTTAAGAAGATTTCTTCCTGCGAATTACTTAATTATATAATTTGGCTTCTACGGTAATATAATTATGTAGTAAAAAAACGTTGCTGTTTGATTTTAAAAGCCATGAGTGTACAGACACTCAGACCAACTATTACAGAATTATTAACCATCACGCATGTCATCCCTAAGAGGTTAGATAGAGGCGTACCTATTATAAGTATACCCATATTTTGCTAGTTATGTTTTAAGTCCTATGTAATAGGGCTCGCGCCTATTGCTGTCAACCGGGCACAAATCCAGACCCCGTGGCTGCTACTGTGAAATACCTGATGGAAAAACAAAATAACTATCCCCGACCTGGGAATCAAACCCACTAGACTAACGATGCAGTCCGATCGGGGTTGGGTATTATATTTTTTGAAATAACAAAAAGAGACACATACATTTTATATTTGAACTAGCTTTTTCCCGCGGCTTCATGCGCGTGAAAATGACAATTTTCCATACTAACTTTGTCCCCCTTTTTCACCCCCTTGGGGGTTGAATTTTGAAAGATCCTTCCTTAGTAGATGCCTACGTCTTAGGAGGAATACGTGTGCGAAATTTTAAGTTTGTAGCCCTAAGGGTTTGGCTTGCCTTGCCTTTTATATATAAAGAGTGTAAAAGTACCCTTCACGAAGCCGAAAGGCACTTGTTCTCCCAGTCATTGCGATCATTTTTTTGTTCTTACTGTACTGTCCAAATCGGCGGTTTGGTTATGTCGAACTTGCACCCACTAAAAACACTGCCGTGGTCTACTGTCGTCTTGGTGGCCGAACCGCGAGAACTGCTAAGTATGACGTTTGCGACCTATCCAGCACAGCCCTCCTCCGGCAACCAATTTCCTTTAGCAATGTCCGAGCTCACTAGAGACATCGTTGCAGCGCACTGATGACAAACGGGAACGTATGATACCACCCTAGTCTAACCGGAGGTATGTCAATAACAATATTGTACATGGACCCACTGCCTATCAGACCTGTACCACCCAGTTGCTGGGGAACACGCTAACCCATGGCAAAACTGGTTGTCTGTTACTTTTGAGCTTGTGAATTCTCGTAGCCCTTAACGACTGTCAAAGATGTACGAATGAGACAACCAGCAACGTATGTAACTTGTGGTTAGTCATCTACAGACACACCTCTGTAAACGTTGCTTATAAGACCTGGAAAATGAACCCTATTAATAATATCAGATGAAATAGAAATACTTATTAAAACCTCATAGGTAGTTCACAACCTCACAACATCTGCAGCTTGGTTAATTAGAAAGGGACAGTAGTTGATTCATTCATTGAAATGAAGTACTATCGCTTGAAGTAAACTCATTACTATTCTTTGTGCGATAGTAAGCTCGATAGACATCACGTTTTGTGCGTTTGGCCTTCTGATATTACTATAAAGTCAGCGGGTGCCGCATCTTTCTTTTCATTCAGTGCAGTAGTAGCTCAGTGAAAACAATCAAGATGTTCAAATATATGGTCAGTTCTCATATATAAAGTACTCCTTAATCCACCCAGAATCTACACAATTTAATTTGTGTTCTGTCAAGTTAGTAACTTTGCCTCAAAATCAGCTCAATTGCCTTGTATTAATTTTGTGATTTTCTTTGCAGATTGTATTCGTGTGCATGGTGGTGGCCGCGTTGGCTGATCCCAAGCCCGGCGTGCTGTACTCGTCAGCGTACACGGCGGCGTACACGGCGCCGTTGGCGGCAGCGTACACGGCACCAGTAGCAGCCGCCTACACCGCACCACTCGCGTACTCCGCGTACACCGCACCACTCGCCGCCTATTCCGCCTACCCCTACGCTTCGCCCTACGCCGCTTACTACCTCAAGAAATGAAGAAATATATCAATGTTCCCGATATAATACCACCAACGAATAAATGACGATAGCAATATTACCTAAATTTTTATTTTTAATTTATTAATATATATTTTTTTTACTTCAAGCATACAAAATACAGATTTTAAAAGTTACTATGCTCTGCCTCCATCGATTAATTAATAATAATTTGTATGAACCGAATATTTATTCGGTTCATACACATTACATGGATATTAATGAGTTGCATCAAAAAATAAAATAAAACTGCTAGAAAATAATATTCTTGAAAATCTACCCTAAACGGGCACTACCCGGATTTAAAAAAAAAACAGGCGAGAGTTATCATATGAATGAGAGGCTACATACAATGATAACTAAACAAAGAGAAACAAATAAAATCAATCATACTTAAGTATTCGAAAAACTCATTGCCGACTCGTACTCACACCAGATTATACACCAGTATGACAAACAGGAACTTTTTTCTCGTTTGTCACACCACTGATTTTCCCACATCATGTATACCATAAATTGCTAGTGCAGTGCCTTTAAACCCTAACCTTGAAAGAATAAACCCAAGTATTTTTCCTTTTTAACCGACTTCAAAAAAGGAGGAGGTTATCAATTCGACTGTATTTTTTTTTTTTTTTTTTTTTTTTTTTTTTATGTTTGTTCACTCATAACTTGCGACTGGGTGAACTGATTTTCATGATTCTTTTTTCATTTGAAAGCTGGTGCTTCCCGTGTGGTCCCATTGTCACCATTTCAATATCTGATGATGGGATCTTGTAGAAATCGGGGGAACTCTTCAATAAATAACAGCAGATTAACCGCGATTGTTGCTATAGCATATCTAAGCATTGTTTACGCCATCACACAACATAATATCACGCCTGTACTCACTACAAAGGTTATAAAAACTATTTGGTGAACATCTGATGAAGAACTTCGGAGATAGACAACGGAACTCCTCATTATATGATAGCAAATGGACTGGGATTGCTGAAATCTCATGTCTGTCTATTGTTTACACCAGTTCATAACATAACATCACGCCGGTACGTTGTGAAGGGGTAGGCACATGTGAACCACTAAAAAGTGAAAAATAAAAACTTTTTTACAAAAAATAAAACCGACTTCGACAAAAATAAAACACAAAAAAGTGAAAAATAAAAATCAGCTTCTGAAGTCGGTGGCAAAAACATGAAATCAAACAAACAAAGTCACCGACTTCAGAAGCTGATTTTTATTTTTCACTTTTTTGTGTTTTATTTTTGTCGAAGTCGGTTTTATTTTTTGTAAAAAAGTTTTTTTACATACGAAGAGCTCAGTAATACTCGCAGTATTGCTGAGCTGTTCCTCCTTGCAAATATAAAGGAAAAATACTCAGAGTTAAAAGTAGAAACTATCAAAACTTGGAGAGCAGATAGTATGGAAAATACGAAATATCTCCGTGTAAATTGAACTCGAATTGAGTCAGTTGTGCTTTATGACGTAGAAAATACTGGAAAAATGTGACTAGAAGCATACCATAGAGATAATATTTTAAGACCTGCTTAACACCCGAACATTCTACGAACATTGAAAAAAAAAACCCCCACGACCCTAGAACTATTTGTATGTAAGTACGAGTGCAGTAAGGGAAAATATTTTTTGTCAGATTGAAACAACAGCAATTTACTCTTCTATAACCAGGTCATACAACGTTCAAAGAATATGCCGTTGTGATTTGAATGTTAGATAACTAATTTATAGACTATAATCTATGTCTAATGGTGATGGAATAACAAAAACTTAAACATCCATCCGTAAGAATATTGCTGTCAATTAGCCAAATAGTTACATTCCCTGACTTTTTACCCGACTGCGGCGAAGCCCAAAAGGAGGGTTATGTGTTTTTACCCGACTGCGGCGAAGCCCAAAAGGAGGGTTATGTGTTTGACGTGTATGTATGTATGTATGTCCGTTTCTTTGTTCCCTCATAACTCCTAAACGGATGAAGGGATTTGAATGAAATATACCTCGTTAGATTCGTCTTGATGGCGCGAGTGTTATAGGCTACATTAAAATTAAAAAACAAAAAAAAATGCGGTTTCTGGGGGCCAAATCGCGGAGTTCAAAAATATTTTTTTCCAATACCATCGAGTAGGGTGTCAAAATAAAGGGTTTTAAAAGGAAATTACAAAAATATATAACACATAGATGTTTAAAAGAAATTCAAAGTGACAAATCCTATAAACAAGCACAAAAGTCATTTGCGAAGAATTTTACGCGACCAACGAAAGAACAAACACAAAAGAACTAAAAAGTTGGAAATAAAAAAAAGTAGTTAAAAAACTAAAAAAACCCGACTGAAAAAACTGAAAAGCAAAAAACAAGCACATTTTAAATTAAACAAAACTTGGAAGCAGGCGGGGTTCATTTGAATATTAAATTATGAAATGAAAAACATAGAACTAAATAGAACCCCGCCTGGTTCCATTCTTACATAGTACAAAACAAAGTCGCTATTTTTGTCTGTCTGTTTGTCTGTATGCTTAAATCTTTAAAACTAAGCAACGGATTTTGATGTGGTTTTTTTTAATAGATAGAGTGATTCAAGAGGAAGGTTTTAGTATAGAATTTGAACGACATCCACGCGGGTGAAGCCGCGGGCATCAGCTAGTGTTTAATATAATTCATTTCGTTTATATTTTTTTATGTCAAACGTATAATGGGGTAGGTACTTACCAATAAACAGATTAAAACATTTTCACACTGGCTTGGTTTTACAATTTATTATCACTATTATTCTTTCATTATACTACGATAGAAACATATGGACATGGAGGTGGACCACGGGCAAAAATAATTGCCCGTAGTACACCCAGGTGAACTAGGCGGGTGGACCACGGGCAATAAACGACATACACAGATAAACTTTTAACACCGGAATCTTTATGCGTCAGGGGTAAAATAAAGCATTGAATGCAATTTAAAGTCACGGAAAAGCTTCGGATCTAGACAAAAGCAATGTAATTATGTGTTAAGCAATGACCTTTCTATTATTATATCGATCAAAGAAGAGGACCTTATTTATTCAATATTAATTTCAAATAGATATCACCAACCGTTCCTGAGAAAAAGAGTCTTGGCCGACAAAAAGACAGACGGAAATTTTAGTTCTCCTTTATGGGTTACTTTTTCCTTTTCAGGTACTGAATCCTAAAAAAGTGTAAATGATAATATAGATATGGAATTCCTCTTTGGTAACACACTGTACTTATGAATCCTCTCTTTTTAAGTTAGATTATAAATTAAGTTAGCCCGAGATCATCATTTCTTTTGTTAAATAAATTCTGCAGGTTCGGTAGAAAGAGAACAGTAAATCAGCAATCGAAATCGTTCTGATCTAGACACTTAATTTACTATAGGCAAATTCATTGACAATCATCGACACTATTATTTGAAGGAAACTAATGATTATTCAGTGCGCAATTGCTCAGTTGCGTTCTCGATTAACCTCACGTTGCGCGTTGCAAGAATTCATCCTTCTCAAGTTTCTATAAAGTTCGTAGCTATCGCATCTTTGGTATCATTCAGTGCAGCAGTAGCTCAGTGAAAACAATAAAAATGTTCAAATATATGGTACGTATATATTTCAGATCAGGACAAGTTAATTTTTAAGTTGGATTGCAGTTTTAATTTAGTGAAAGTAAAAGAAAAAGTGAAATCAGCTCAGAAAATTACTTTTGCTGTCGGTCTCGGCAAATCAGTCCTGAACAGAGCAGAGACTTGAATCTGACGTCAACTAAATAATGGATAATTGCTGGTAAAATGTGAAATTGACGATGTTTTTCTTTTGCAGATCGTATTCGTGTGCATGGTGGTGGCCGCGATGGCTGAGCCCAAGCCTCAGCTACTGTACTCAGCGGCGTACACGGCGCCAGTAGCAGCGGCGTACACGGCGCCCGTAGCGGCCGCCTACACCGCGCCGCTCGCCTACTCCGCGTACAGCGCACCCCTCGCTGCTTACTCCGCCTACCCCTACGCTTCGCCCTACGCCGCTTACTACTTCAAGAAATAATTTCGAGAGACGAAAATATACAAAATAATGAATAAATCATAATACTTAGTACTTACTACCATAATAATATCTTTATTTAATTTCACTCACTTATCCCTTGCCAAACTACTAACGCTGTGTCAACAGTAAGCTCTGGAAAGTGCTACCTCTTGGCATCAAAAAATAAAAGTAAAGTGGCTTTCAAAATAAAAGTTCCGAACTACTATTTAAAGGCTATAACAATTTAATCATTAGTAGTCGCTTGGATTGCAGTATTATTCAGAATTCAGTGCAAGTGAAATCTTTTTCTTCTTAGAAATGTGCTTTATTCCAGTATCAGCAGCGCTAATCATAAATGACATTATAAAAGAACCTAAGGTTTAGGTAGACATATTATGCGACCACATCTCGCCAGTTATGTATCAGTCCTATTATTGCAATGGTGAGCCTATTGCCGTTTGCTAAATTTAAAATCTATATAAATAAAAAGAGAAGTCCTGACTGACTGACTGACTGACTCATCAACGCCCAGCCCAAACTCTTGGACCTAGAAAGCTGAAATTTTGCACAGAGGTTCCCTTTATAGTGTAGACAAGGAATAAGTAAGGATTTTTCGAAATTCAACCCCTAAGGGATTTAAATAGGGGATGAAAGTTTGTATGAAAAATAGTCATTTTCACGCGGGCGAAGCCGCTGGCAAAAGCTAGTTAATGATATTTATTATTTTCCAGTTGGTTCACGCTTGCATGATCGTGATGGCCGCAGCTGAGCCCAAGCCCGGTGTGGTTTACTCAGCTGCGTTCACGGCGCCGGTAGCGCCGGCGGCGTACACCGCGTCGGTGCCTGTTGCGGCGGCCTATTCCACGCCGCTCACGTACTGCGCGTACACTGCGCCTCTCGCCGCTTATTCCGCCTACCCGTACGCCTCGCCCTACGCTGTTTATTACCTAAAAAAATAATCGACAGGAAAATCGATATACGAGAAAATAAATAAGATCTAATAATAAGAGTTTACCTTTTATTTGATTGAAGTCCTTCTTGTTATGGAACTAATTAGTTCTTACCGCTTTGCCACGAGTAAAGGCCTTATCATACGAACGGATTGCGAACGTCCTCAAAGCGGAGCGGGCGCGCAGCGAATTCGTTGCGGACGCGCCAACAGGAGTGTTTCCTCGTCGGAATCCATTTTGTTACTAAGTGTATTGTACGGTGATAATTTGCTACAAACACGCGACGAAAACATAATGTATTTGCCACGCGTCCGCGACGTCCTCGCTGCGCAGCCGCGGCGTGTTCGTTCCGCCCCGCAGCCGCTTCGAAACCGCTAGTGTGAAAAGGCCCTAACATACTCAAGTCACACGCGTGTTGCACGCGACAAGGCGACTACGTAGAGCCAACGAAAGAAAACGCAAGCCAAATATTAATGCCTGTAGCACACCTCCGCTGCGAAACAACAATTGCGAAACCGCTGCGCGAGTTTCGCTGTACAACAGTACTACGGTCAACGGGCGGAGATGTAGACGGCTCCTGAGCAAATGAGCGAAATCGTGTTAGAAAGAGACAACATCATTGTCAGTTTTGTACGGTAAAGCAGCGAATTTCGCTCCTGTTTCGCCGCCAAAGAACTTACAACTCACAGCGAAACTATTGCGGTTTCGCCCTTTGAGTTTCGCAGCGGAGGTGTGCTACAGACATTAGAAGTCACTCTCGACGAACATCACACTTTCGAGAAACACGTGCAAACGTATGCAAGTGGTCGTTTGTATAAAATCCGGAACAGAAGTCTGTTTGTTCAGGAGGTTGTTGTTTGTATAGTTCTCCAGCGATGCGATTTTCAATTATTTTTATAGTTTTATAGATATGGGAGATCGGACGAATGGGTCTATACAATTATTTATATCTTACTTGAAGTAAAATATTTGAAAAGCAAACGTTTGTGGGGCGTTACTTATGAATGTAAAATTAATTTGCAAGCCCTTATCAAGCAAAATATCATCTATCTGATTGATAACACCAGTATTTTATGTTAATAAACGATTCTTGATTCAAGAGAAGTCACTATTACACAGATAGTCTGAGTTCACGAAACTATTGAATAACTTAATACTTACACATGTTCGTGACGAGCACTTGTAAGTTTCATTTTTTTTATTTCTAGCCATGAAACTAATAAGTACTAAGTTTTTTCTAGCATCTTCTAGCTTTTCTTGTCGATCAATCGACCGTTTGGTTCATTCGACTGTTATTTTGACAGACAACTAAGCATTCGTCTAATAACACTCATTCCTATTTTCAATAATTTAAAGAAATGCATAGATAACAAAATTTTTGAAAGAATATTTAAAAATGTAACAAGTTTATAAGTAAATAAATAAAGGAAATAATCTACATCTACACCACAGATCTACACTAATTTTAATTTGTATTTTTGTGTATATGTTTGTAATGAATAATCTCAAAAACGACTGCGCCGATTTTAAAAATTCTTTCACCATTAGAAAGCTACATTATTATTATTTTTTTTTAAAACGTTGCCCGTCACCCTGAGTAACATAGGCTTTTCATCCCTGTATTCCCACGGGAACGGGAACTACGCGGGTGAAACCGCGTGACGTCCGCTAGTCTAATAATAATAAAGTTTATTAATGCTACAGTTTACATAATTGAGTTTAGTGTTTGGAGCCTCCTTTTAAGCAAACAATGTCTGTGCTATGAGACTCCAAGTTATGTTCGGACAAAATAAAATTCATAATTTATAACATCAATTATTTATTTTTTCGTTCTAATGTACTCATATGAACTAAACTCGCACTCATTCGTAGTAATACCGTGTATAAGGCGATGCTCTGTAATTGTAGACGGAGTATGTTGAGATCGGTGCACTGGGGTATAACTCGTATACAGGATAAGAAGGTAAAGAGTAACCGAGCGAAGCTGATGGGTACTGGGTGTATGGTGCGGTGTAGGCGAACCATTGGGGTTTTGGGGCAGCCACAGCTACCGCCAGCATACAAGCGAAAATGAGCTGTAAAGAAAAGAATCGTTCTTATCATATTTGGTAGTAAGGTCAGTAACCTCCTTTGCCTACCCCTGCTTTCCTTATTTTTCTTTGTAAGAGGGGTTAAATAAAATAGGTAATTCTTACGACTCGACTGCCTATTGCCCAATTTTTTTTTTATGTAGATAGGAAGTGGACGTTTACCTAAGTCTGTTTAGATACATATAATAGGGGATCGGACAAAAAAAACTAATTAGTCCGTCAGATAGATTTCCAAAAAATATTGACCACATATTTTTTTTTTTCACGTAAACAAAAAATGAAGGATACAGTGCTTCGAAAACTCGTGTGACGTCATATGATAGTACATTTTGTAACTTCAAGTGACGTTTCAAGTCCCACTCCATGATCTTTGACGCGCTATAGCTTCGCATTGAGGTATAATGTACTACGCACTAGAGGAGACGCCTCAACTAGATTTTTTGTAACACATGTTTCGGTTCGTGCACTGAACCTCATTTAGTCTATGCCGAGCGGTTGCTGCGACATGACATATTTGAGTAAAGTTTTCTTGTCTAAATTATGCCTTCGTGTGCATTTAGATACTGTAGAAATAATTCAATAAATATAAGTAAAAGTCAAGGAGTGACTTTTCACCAGTAAATATAACTATTATCTTTAAAACACACATAATTTAATTATATTTTTTCCATTGCAATATGTCATCGCGGCGGCCATTTTTACGTGAATGTCAAAGAATAAAATGCTCAGACCAGACACTATCGACGTATTCAATGCTTGGCCACGAATCCTCTACATGCGAGTCAAAATTGACTATAATATATTGATATAATATTTGCTTATGTATCAAGACAATTAATAAAAAAGTTAAAATGTGAAGATTGCATTGATAGTTTGACTATACTAAACTTCCACTTCACACATCTATCATAGGTACGTAATTTAATACGGCAAAGTGGTCTTGTCCTGAAATGTGATTTTAGTTATATGTCCGTAAACACCGTAAAGCATTTAATTAGGAAAGAAGTATTTGCAAATTTGAATCAACATTTACTGAATCAGCCATCAACATTCAATCACAGATAAAATAAAAATTTATGTTACAGTTTAAGTAAATTTTTATTTATTTTCTAAGTACATACGTACAATATCAAGTAGGCAGAATAATAACATTATGTCGCATCTGCACGTATTGATAGTAATCTATGAGAACATGACACCCCCCGCCTGCACCGCTGTCATCAAGTGCGTGCACATTTTTTGTTTGAAATAGCTTCTCTATACGTTATACCTCAATGTAGCTTCGTCAATTTTTCTTGATAAAACAAAAAACACGTATCCAATATTTTTCGATAATCTAACTGACGGACTAAACAGAATCATATTTTTTTGAGTCAGTCCGATCCCCTATTACAAACACACTAGCAAAGGATTATAACTTTCACGGAATTTTCACGAGAACTAGTACTAGTCCAAGTCAGTATGTATAGGTGCATTTAATACTATGTGAGTCAGTCTGTTCCTCTTATTTAACTGACTTCAAGAAAAAGAGGTTTGTTTTTTGTTTATGAGTATAGAAGATTTTTACAAACGACATTTTCATTAACGTCGGAGTTAATTGTTAAACTCTCACAGTCAGGTAACACATTTTTTTTAAATACTACCTAATCGAAAGCCTCCTCTTTTTTATTAAAGTCGGTTAAAAAGTCAATGAAACAAACAAACAAAGTTAAGTTTAAAAGGTTTTTAGACATTTTCAGTGCTTTTTGGGAAGTCAGTTTTTTTTATTTACACAAGGTTTAAAATATATATTTAACAAAGAGTTAATTTTTGTTAGCATTGTATAATCATAGCCTAAAACATTACCCTACCTAAGCTATTAAAAATAGAACTCAAAACTATATAATCAATTCAGTATTTAATAAAATACAAACTACACAAAACGAAACAATTTATAAACCAGAAAAACCAGAACTTCCTTCTAATACCAACTTAATTTATTTAAATGCAAAATGTTATGCATGTCGAGCTAATTAGGCAAGACTAAACAATTACATCCTTAGGCAAACAAAGTGTTCTGAGACATTGTGTTCACAAACAAGTAATGATGGAGCACATCCTTGTTCACGGTCACGAATGTGAAGTATTATTGAGGTATTAATGTGGTAATGAGTGAAATCCTTCATCTTATGCAAAAATCGAACATTTTCACAGCTGAAACAGTACTTTTAGTTATTTTAAAACTAAGATTTTACTACCTCCAAACACTTGTAAGACTAGGAGTCATTTGAAGTACTAGGGGTTTTCTAGAAATTATTGTAACAGAAAACCATTTCTCAGTAGCAGCCACAGAGTCTGAACTTGTGCCCGATTGATGGCAATAGGCTGGCCACCTATTACATGGGACTGAAACATAACTGGTGAGATGTGGGTGTAATATATAATATATTCGATACATCTGCCTAAGCCTTCAGGGATTACACGTGTGATGTTATGGTTTGTTATTGAGGAGAGTTGAAATTATGTGACTGTGTTACAAAAGCAACAATTAGGTAAGTTTTTAACACATGTAACTAACAAAGTAACAAGTTGTCTTGTAAAGGCTGTTAAAAAATGAGCATATTAATGAAATAGGGCCTAGTTTTTAGGCTTTTCAAAAACCTTTCAAAATTGCACAAACACTTTGCACAGGAGTTCAGCTTTTGCCACCTTGTATAAACAATACAATACATCTCAATATTTTAATCGTTCACTGATACAATGTCTATTGTACTAGGTAAATAATTTTGAATCATAGCATAAATATAACATCACGGCGGTAATCCCCGAAGGATTCGGCAGAGGTGGACCCATTAGTACCTACACCCATACCCAATTTTGGATCAATTTTGACGTTTCAATTCGGAGCAGTTTGCTAACCAAGGAAATAATTCTAAAATCCTTTACTTGCACAAATGAAACATTTTCACTAATAAGGATTTCTTAAAAATACTAAATAATATCAGCAAAAATTATGTAATATTTCACTCACAAATTTGAACATTTTGGAGGTGGTTGTCACTAAGCAATACTGAGCTAAATGATGTTCACTGAGTGTCCGGACGGATCTATATAGCGGTGACGGAGGACGATGCATATTGTGAGGATCTAGTTCCATAGCGTGACGTATATGACTTGCTATTCGGTTTTCACACCTTTAGAAGTTACGACAACATTTTTTTCTTGCCATCTAATTAGTATGGAACTACAAAATAAAAGTATGCTGCAATCAAAAATTTGGTTGATAGAGGGTTAGTTAAACTAACTGTCTTGAGGGTCTTCTAATGATGATCACCTGTTCTACTTTTTTGAATAGCTAATTTAAAAAAAATACAATTATGTATCCTTTACAAAATTGGAATTATGTAGGTATTTTAGAATCAATTTATTTAATAGAAAATTATGTACATAAATGGCTTTAGGTAAAATCTGAGTACTCGATCAAAATATTTCATAAAAGCGGGTATCAATAACATGGTTAGGTAAGCAGAGGCCGTTTGTCGAAGACTGTGGACGAGAAATTGATTTGAGCCAATGCTTAAGCCTCGTTGCCCCGACACGTGCCTTCTCATTCCTTGATTGATTGTTACGTAGGTACCAATGTACCAATACAGATCTAGTCACATCAACGACTGTGCAAAACACATTTACTTTGACGAGTTTTTGTTTTGTGTAACCAGAACTCTTGTCTCTCGACAAACTAGCGGACAGACACGAAAACTGACATTGTTTTACACCTATAAGTGTTATTCAATTAAAATTTACACTTAAATGATTAGTTTTTCTAATGCAATGTTGAAACGAAAAGTTCTAAGTAGGTAATAATGTCTTACCATTTGTAAAATAATAGTTTTAAAGATCTTATATAGCGAATTGCTATTTAATTGTAATGTTGAATTTTTTTTTTTTTTTTAGTTAGCCTAATCTTTCCCACTCCAGAGCAAAGGCCTCCCCCCATTCCTTCCACTTTCCTCGTTGTTGCGCCTCTTCCCGCCAGTTAACGAGAAAGCCATCCAAGGCGTCCCGCCATCTCCTCCTCGGTCTGCCGCGCCGCCGCCGCCGTCTAGCTGTCTCCGGGCTCCAGTTCTGAGATATGCTGGCCCACAGCTTTACCGGCAGACATGGCCTGCCCAGTCCCATTTTAGTTTGGCAGCTTTATGAGCTACGTCAGCAATTTGAGTTCTGGAGCGCAGTGTGGTATTCCTTATACGATCGGTAAGTTTAACGTTGAGTATGCTGCGCTCCATTGCCCGTTGGCAAACCTTGAGTTTGGACCTCTGGATGTTAGTCAAAGACCAAGTCTGTGCACCATATGTCAGTATGGGGAGAATACACATGTCCATTAGCTTACGTTTTAAGGGGATGGGTAGGTCGCCCTTAATTTTTTTTTTTTTAATATTATTGTGTGTGTGCTTGATGTACTGACGTCAATAAACATTTTTTCTTTCTTTCTTTCTTTCTTAAATAGCTCTTTCCTTGACCAATAGCTCTTCCAGACGTTTTCCGTGGGTCTTGCAACTTCTTTGTCTTGTCTCGCCTGGAATGAGACTATTTGGCCAAGGTAAATGTATTCTTGGACATAGTGTATTTTCTCCCCGTCTATGTGCACGTTGATCGGTGAGCTGTTGGTCATGAGCTTAGTCTTCGACATGTTTATCCTTAGTCCAACCTCAAGGCTTGCGTTGCTTTGCTCTTGTACCATCTCTTCCAGTTCCGCAGCTGATGAGGAGAAGAGGACAATGTCATCAGCGAACCGCAGATTTGTTAACCTCGCCTCGACGAGACAAATACCTTTCTCTTCCCATGCGGTCGCCAACTTTCTAAACACTTATTCTAGGGCCAGGGTACTAGTAAACAACTTTGGAGATAGCGGGTCGCCCTGTTTGACTCCCTTAAGTTTTTAAATTTTGGACCTATCCGTTCTAATTTTATTAAAGGTGTTTATAACTTGATTCTACATTTTGTTTACTAAGAGCATTAAAGATTGCAGAGTGTGTGATACTATCGGATGCTTTCGAGTAGTCCACAAAGGCTAGAGAGGCATGTTAAATTCGAGGTATTTTTCTATAATCTGATTAATTGTATGCAAGTGGTCGGTGGTAGAAAGCCCGGGACGGAAGCCTGCTTGCTCAGGAGGTTGTTGCTTGTCTAGTTCTCCTGCGATGAGATTTTCAATGACTTTTATAAGTATTTTATAAATATGAGAGATCAGACTAATGGGTCTATAATGTTTATGTCTGACTTGTCTCCTTTTTGTTGAACATAAAAATGTTGAAAATGTTGAACATAACAACTGTAATTTAGAATATCATTTTGCACTTGTTGGTCTATCAACCATATGTAAAAAGGGAGAAAAATAGGAAAAAGTTTTTATCACTGTTTTCTGCGCAATATTTAAAAAATACAGACTTTTAATTAGAAATGATAAACTGAAAATTTTTTTACAGTAACAACAAACGTTTACAGTACTGGCTGTTATTTGACTTTGAAAGTACCAAAAATCATCTTTTGCCAGTAGTATTTTGTACAAACTTTTAAAGGCGCAAACAATTATTAATTCACTGAATTTTATTTATTATTTATTTATTTATTTAAACTTCATGCACAATAGTGATACATAGGCGGACTTAATGCCACAAGGCATTCTCTACCAGTCAATTTTCAATTTTTTTTTTTTTGTCAATTTTTTTTTTTTTTTTTTTTTTTTGTCAATTTTCGTTCTAAACTCTTATTTCGTTCTACAGTCCCAAGGTTTTCAGACGCCAGTACATCAAGCTATACCCGAAACTGACATATCAACCTTGGACCTAATGCTTCAGCGATGAAGTTGCAAATCTAATAAAGAAAGATAGATTGCAGTAGCTTGTTATGCTGGCGTCTGTACCAGTATATTTTATTTTGATGACACTTGTAAAGAGCGGATACTTTATTGTCATAAACAACAGTTAGACAACGAATGTACGAAGTGACGAATGGCAGCAAAAAAATGGAAGTGGAAGTAACCACTTTAGTTCATTTTAGGTGTATATTCTGTTGCACTCTCCTTTTTAAGTCGACTAAAGATAAGATATCATTTATTCCAAAATTACTGCTAGTTAAACGACTTCAAACATTTGAAATTACAATTTTAGTTGATAATGTGAAAATACAGTAAAAGTGAAAATAAATTAACTTTCTATTGGAGGTCACTGCTGTATCTACATCTACATAGAAATGGGTCGTCGTTTAATTGTGGTTCAAGGAAACTTTGAAACTATTTTTTACCATGATTTTTCTAGATTCAATTGAAGATAGGACGTTAAAATTATACTTATACTAGCTGATGCCCGCGGCTTCACCCGCGTGGATGTCGTTCAAATTATATACTAAAAACTTCCTCTTGAATCACTCTATCTATTAAAAAAACCGCATCAAAATCCGTTGCGTAGTTTTAAAGATTTAAGCATACAGACAAACAGACAGACAAAAATAGCGACTTTGTTTCTATGTAAGGATAAGGATGAGGCAAATGTGTTAAAACCAACACACACCCAACAACCACCAACAACTGTCTATTATGTAGTAGATAGTTTTAAAGTTGGTGCTATTATACCTACGTACTTTTATTAAGCTGAAACTTTTTGACTGACTCGTTGGTCTAGTAGTCGCAAGCGCGACTGCTGAGCAAGAATTCGATTCCTGAGTCGGGTAAAGTGTTATTGGGTTTTCCATCAGACATTTCTCAGTTGAACCCGGTTGACGGTAATAGACTCGTCCCCTATTAAATGGGACTTAAACATAACGGGTGAAATGTGGGTGTACTATTAGGTACACCTCTGCCTAATTCTTCGGGGATTACAAACGTTATGTTATGTTAATACCTTTTTCCAAGTAAGAGCCCTATACCGTACTATATACTGTTTTTAGTTAAGTACTAACATAGGTTTTAGGAATATTGTTACTAACCCAATGGACCTTAGTTGTCTAAATAAATAAATGATTATAATTATTATACCTCCACAAGGGTTAAGATTTTAACTATTCTATTTCCTACTCCGTTTTATGGTAGTCACTATCTAGTGCACTATATTGTTTAAACGATTTCTTTGATTATACTTCCTTTCTTAATCTTGAATATATCTGTACATGTACCTATTTTTAATTAAAGAAAAACAGTATATTTTCCGGTATCGTCGGCTTATGTCACATGCGATAGTCGCTTCGGCCACCTTGGGCAGACCTACAATGAAGGAGGAGGGGAGGGGTACCAGTAATGGGCACAATGTCCAGATTCTCAAAAAAGGACTATTTTCCTTTTTTCTCTTCAAACAATGGAAGAGGAGCACTACCAGTCACCGGTGGATACCCAACGGATGTTTCTTTTATTGGAGCTTAACTTAGTAGAGGAAATTTACTTGGACCTTGTGCAAGTACAGTTCACGTCAAATAACTTTGCCCCTCTGAAGTTAGCCATTTGCAAAGATCGCGCAGGTGCAGTCACGTAGAATTCGTAATTTTACTATAGAGATTCGTAATTTTGACTGCTGCGCAGCCACTCGTAGCCAACTTCAGAGGGGCAAAGTTATTTGACGTGAACTGTACAGGAGCTGTTATCACTTACGGAGGTGATCAGGCGCACAGAACACATATACTCTAGGAGAAGAATGTCAACTCAATACAAAAATGTTGAGGACAAAAACTGGTGCACAGTCACGCCATCTCTTGTTATCCCCAAATAAAAGTTTATGTAGCGGTCGTAGCGGGAATTTCGAATCTTATTTTTTTTAAATTAGATAAATTATTTTAATAAAATTTGGCTTTTGCACCTGCAAGATAACTTTTCAGTTTTCTTGCAAGTGCAGAAGCCAGGTGGAACAAAAAAAACAGTATGTGTTGATTTTAAATGTAAAAAATATTTATTTCGTTCATTACAATATCGTAAAATAAAGTTTAAAATAAAGAAAAAATATTCTATGCAATATACTGACATGACTATCGACGACATAATAATAATTATCGAGTCCGAAGTAACCGGATGCAGCTGATATGGTTTTTTGCTGATTTGGTTCAATGGGATGTTGCGGAAAAGGTTGTGTTATCTGAAACAAATAATTAAAATTTCAACTGGCTATCTCTTACCAAATGCGATAAGGCCTTGTATGTGACAGATGAACCAACATAATAGGCTTAGTAATAATTCCATTGGCACCCTTTCAGTATTGAACCCTATTAAAATATTAATTTACCTTATCAGTCTCCTTCATTACTTTTCCTGGTTGATTGTGCCTGGTTTGTGACATCGGACAGTGCCCATTGACGTGCGAGACCCGCAACAGGTTCATTGGAATGTTGTGGAAGAGTTTGTGTTATCTGAAAATAATTACATATTTGTATATTAGACTCGTACATTGAGGTTTTGTAACTTCGAAGTATAAACAGTTATTTAATTTTATCAATTTTCCTTTACTTCTGTACTAATGATGCTTTATACCTATAATTTTAGCTGAACAGAAATTAACACTTCAATTTACTACTCGATTAATTAAACATTTTTACACTTTTGAAACAGAACCTTAGCAATAAAGTTCTAACCTGTACAAAGTTTTCTTCAGGAGCAGCATGCCTACGTAGTTTCTTGGTAGTGAAGTCTACATAGTCTACTATTATAGAGCTTCATTTGGAAATCTGGCGAAGACCACTGTCCATGAGGAAAACAGAATTTCGCCCATAGTTCGCAGCTGAAAGAAACAATTAATGTTTGTATGTTTATTGCCATCTTTTAATTATGTTATTGTACTGGACGGGCGTGATCGCTGGACGTAAAGGGTGCAAGGAGGGTGTATGCCTATCCCGGTGTGAGGTTAGGTTAGGTTTGGTAGGTCGGTGGGTCGCCTTATGGGCGGAGGTCTGTACAAGGTTTAGAATTGAATATATTTTTTGAAAGGAGGTAGATAAATAACTTTGTAAGGGCTACAGTCTGCCAAATTTATGAAGATACGTACCGGAGATAGTTCTTACTTCCCGGTTTAGGAAACCGATGTTGAGTTATAGCCGGATTCTCACTTGAACTGCCACACATGTTCTGCACTTCAGACTTTCAGAAATTGAGAGGCTATGTTACGGAAATAAATCAACGCAAAACTTCAATCGATCAACTTTGAAACTTTAATTTTAGGCAAACAAACATTTTTAATTTTTTAAGCTGTGTTGCTATGTCACGTTTTAAACTTCCTCCAAATCTTTCCATATTTTACATCAAATCATTACGAAACAAACTGTATTTTATTTTTATACAATGGGAGTTATGAGTTGTTTAAATTATTATGTCATTTAAAAAAAATACTTGAAAGGTGCCCCTTTTTCTATTGTTACCGACGTTTTTACCAAGTAGATAAACGATAGTTATACCTAGGATTGAGGTAAACGTTTAAAATTATAGCAACACTTGCGTTGCACAGTTTTCTTTTTTTTTATTTGATGTTGCCACAAAAAATATAAAATTATTTAATACATTTCTGGCAACATAAATCTGGCCCCAGTAGGTATGTTACCGATTCGACAGTAAGAGTCGACCACCCCTGATCAGGCGAGCCAAGAAACTGATAACACTCCATTTTCTTCAAACCTTGGGCGCCCAGAATGTTTCATAAGCACACATCCTAGATTTACTGAAAACATTAATAATGGTGTTTAAGATACTGGCACTGTCGCGCACTTAAAAGCATCAGGGAGGCTATACCTTTGCGTACAATTGCTTTAAAACAATCTGTTCTAGCCTTAGCAAACATTCCAGACGCGCTACATTAGCGAGGCAGCCCCACAGCATCCTAAAACCATTATTATACAGTAAACGACAAGACTGCTTTGTTTTGCATACGCTTTATATTGCATGACATAGTCGACGCCCCCAAGCAAAAACCCGGTAATAGTAGTTTATGCGACTGTGCATATAATGAAGGGCATTACAACACAAGTTCTTAATAGCATCACACGAGTGTTGTAATGCCTAATTATGTATAGTTGCATACACTAATTTATCTACCCAAATATCATAAGGGCTCTATGATGGGTTCAGGAACCATAGGGAAATGACCAGCATTGTTATCAGTGTAATGCAATAAAAAATAAACTATTATTTTATCAACTTATATTTAGTCTTGCATTCTTACATTACAGATTCGTCAGGAGCAGGTTTTATCATAATACAAATATCAAACGTTGCAGGCGTTGTAATCACGACTGATTTACTAAACCTAGCTTATCGATCTAGTAATTAATGAGTGTTGAAACAGATCAAATCAATTTGTCATAGTACTCAAATTAACAACTTCCAGTAATTAATACGGTATATAAGATGCTTTTGCGTCTCGTATCGATGAGTTTGTTTTTGTGACGATGTTACTTAAAGCAGTAAGTATGGTGGTTTGTTTTACTTATATTAAACTGTTATATGAACTGTAACATTGATCCAAAAGGTCCTTATTACAATTTATGCGAAATAGCTTTTTTTTTGTTAGCTGGTACTGTCCCATTATTGGGCAAAAGCCTCCTCTAATTCCTGTGCGTGCACGAACCAGCCCCTCTGCCTGGGCTGGCCTTGGGGGCGCCGCCGCCGCCGCGCCGCATTGTCTTCATCGACCGCGTAGCTCTTTTGCCCAGTGATCATCGTGTATGCGACTGACGCAAAATAGTTTAGACATTGCAAAATAATTCGATATCTAAATTTTAGGACAGTACAACAGTTTTCTTTCTACCTTGATAAAATGAACGCGTTATCCACCATAATCTAGATGCATATGGAAAAACCATTGAAAACATGTTATGAAGTAATTTACAATCTCGTCGAGGCTGTGGATTGTCGAAAGGTTAACGCGGCTCCGAGGGCACACAAGGGCGAAGAAGGAACATGGGTTTGGTTTTTAGTCAGTAGAAGTCTGACACTCCCCTTCGCTCTGCCCAAAAGCGGGGGGGGGGGGGGTTATTCGATGATTTTCCATCCACCAAAAAAAAAAAAAGTAATTTACGATGAATAAGCTTTTCAGTAAATTATTTATTTTTTACTTTTTTATCTTAGTCAAAGCCACCTTATTGTTGACTTAATGATTGTACAATGTGATTATTTTTTAGTCACAAAGCTGCCTTCTTTCCCAGTGGCTCCTCTTATTCGTGGCGTGTGTGATGGGCGTGGGTCTGAGCGACGCCAGGCGCACTCTGGTGCACCACCACCGGCGACGCCCCGTCATCCTGTACAACAAGTTGACGCCGCGCATCAAGGTTCCCAAGAGGATCATACTCTAACCACGGGGACCCTCGCCTAATTCACGATATGATGTCATGCCGCCGTGACAATGTGATATAAATAAATTTTCCAACTGGAATTTTGGTATCATTTCTAATGAATTCAAACTCCCCCTTTATATCTCTATTAGCACAATTTTGTTTGAGGCTTGAAGGTGGATGAACCTGCTTCAAAAATTTTCATGAAAGTACAAATTATTTTACCAAAACAATCAGAAAGTTAATTTCCGCTGAGTTTGTACACTAAAACAAGCCAGACATTTTAGTAAACTGTAACTAGAGTAGAACAATCAAAGAAAAACTTTACGACGCGACGGCGACAATCTTGTGTAACTGCTAACCGTGTCCGTGTTTTTATGAATTTCTCAAGTTGTTGTTGTATTATGGTATTTACTTATTTAGAAATAGTGTCCACTATGTAAGTCCTTGATCTAATAAATTGTGCCGCGGTTGTCGCTCACACGGTACAAGGCTGCGCGTGTCCATACTGCTTAATGGGACAAAGGAGGATATTTCGGCGTTATCCGGTTACACTACCATACTACGGCCTGTCGGACACTTGACCACTGATATAAAAGAAGTCCCGATTGTCTGGTTATCATTGTGCATCGAATCTTGTGTCCTACAGTTTCCTACATCTGTCAACAAAACAATACCGACATCAAGATGTTCAAATACGTGAGTACACACCATTCTCTACAGTTCAGTTGGAATGTAAATAAAATCGATTGTTTTTATTATTTAAATAACATTATGTTTACAAACAATTATTCTTATCAGGTCCAATTTCTCATCAATGTTGTTTTATTAAATGTGCTATTTTAATAATTTTACGAGACAATTATTTTATAATACTACATAACAATACTTCCAATAAACCAATAATGCCAGTCATCATTTTGCTAAACTATTAAATGTACACGGTGCCCAAAAATTGGAACACACGCCGCCATATTGATTTTTCAAAACATTCAACTGCAAAATTATTTGCGCTAAAAGATTATTGTATGATTTACCTATGTTTTGTGTATTGCTCAACCAACATACTAAAACAATTTATCTCCAGGTATTGTTCGCTGCTCTCCTGGCTTTCGCCTCCGCCAAGCCTAAGCCCTTGGTGCTGGAGTACCCCGTGGCAGCAGCGTATACCGCGCCTGTAGCGGCTGCGTACACCGCGCCCGTGGCGTACTCCGCGTACAGCGCGTACGACTACGCTCTCCCCTACTCAGCCTACAACTACGCAGCTCCATACACTTACTACGTACGCTGATAGATTGAGACTACGGACTCTAAACTGACTACGAGGAATATTATGTAAATCATTATAAAATCGCACTGCAATCATCGAAATAAAACATTTTCGATACTATTTTTTGTTTGATATTTCTGAAGACCTGTTTACATCACGCCTGTATCTCCAGGAGGGGTAGGCATAATGTAGGTGTATGAATAGTATATTTACACCCACATTTCGCCAGTTTTGAGCATATTATGATTTACCAGTGGTTCATTGTATTTTCACATTGGTCTTTGTTAAATAGGTCAGGTTTTAGTGTTCCTTATTATTCGGATTCATATTATTATGTATTCTGAGAGGTTAAAGGCTTTGATTGAATAATATTATAGAAGACGTAATACAATTACTATTTGTAGTATAATAATGCCGTAAGTATTTTAATGCCCTGCCAATTGTGACGTGATTGTTCATTCATAAATAGCTTAATATTCAAGAAATTAATGGAGTAATAATTGCTAAAGTTATTGTGCTCTAGCTCTTAGGGCATTAAAACACGTTTTCAGCGTTACAGAACTTACAAAATACCAAGTATTTGTATGATATCTTTGCAAATGTTGTTGCTATTATGCCATTATTAAATAAACGTGCACATAATAGCCACTAATGTATTTCAATAAGTAAAGCCTACATTCGTAATTATTGTTATGAGCTAAACATGTACGTCACAATAATTATGTTAAACTACCAAGGCTGTGCATTTGGGGGGTTATTATTGAAATGTCGAATCAAAATACGAACACGCGAGCTAACGCAAGCATAGGACGAAAAGTCGCTTGTTGTAAATGAAATTGGGTGCGATTAAGGTAAATTTTATCGATGTGCTAACTTCTAGTTGATGTTGATGTCGATTAATGTTGTAGATTAGTGATTTTATCGCTCGTTACGGTAATAAAAGGGTGGAATAATGAACGTCGCTGACGCCCGAGACTTATAGTGTGGAAAACGTGAGAGCGTGGCGAATGTCACGTGAATGCGCCCACCTACTGACATTTATTATCAAATCAAGCTTTTATTCAATCAACTAGGCGCAGTTTGTTTTGCCCTTTAAATGTAATGTGTGTTAGGGTGTAGAATGGTTTATCGAGTTTGCCCTTAGTAGGTAGCACAATTTATGAACCAAACAGCGTAGGCAATCATCACCTTTGCTAATACTCGACGAAGCAGGATATATAAGTTATTGATAACTATGATAATAACTTAGTGAACTATTAGTTCTTTGTTTTTTGATAATCATCCCCGCAAATATGGATAAAAACAAAAAAATAAGTGACTGCGTCGTTGGTCTAGTAGCCGCAAGCGCGACTGCTGACCATTAGATCCTGGGTTTGATTCACAGGTTTCATATCAATCCCACAACAAACTCCCTATGGAACATAGCTTGAAGCTACCTCCACTACAAATACAAACTCATTGCACATTATACCAGGACTTCATAACGTAAACACACTGGTAACTCCGTGTTCGAGGAAAGCGACTAGGTTCGGAGTTCCCGAAAGGCCAGCCGTTGGACGTAAACGTATTGCAATTATGTGCACTTTGCCACTTGATACTGTGGTATTTCGCTATTTTAAATCACATATTTTATTTATTTTACTGTGTGAGCTGTAGTGATCTCACCTAATTCACTCTTACCACACATAATACATACTTACTTACACTATATACCTAGGTACTTATACTTCGCATCTATCATACGTTTTATTGGTTATTGCATTACTATTCTGTGAATCGGTCCAAAACGATTCGTTTTCTTATAAAATATCTAAAATAAATAAATAATTTTCATATTTTTCAATGTTATGACACTTACGTCAGGCTGTCAATACTTTTTCTTTTAAATTTTCTGTCATAGTTTCTTACTAGCTTAGTCTATGAAGGTTACTTTTGATTTATGTAATTTATAGCTATTTATTCACCAAGGGGAGTAAGGCACAGATTACTAATCGAGTATGCATTTGAGGCCCGACGCGAAGCGGAGGGCCGTGAACCACACGAGTTTAGTAATCTGTACTTACCCTCGAGTGAAATATACTGCTTTATACTACACTTAGCTTGTTTTTCACTTTTCCACTGCATAAATATTTCATATTCCTTCATTTATTTCATCTTGGATTTTCCAGGCAAGAGATGACCTACTAACAATGTCTTTAGCATCTGCTATTATGTCAGGTGGAGTTGTTGTTAATAAATTGCTATCATTGTCACTTGAATCACTCATTTTAACTTGTGATTTACACCGCCAAACTTTTTACCAAGAAAATTGTTTCTACAACATACGTCAACCAACAATAAGTCTTTTTTTTTCTTTATATTTTAGCGTGTCAAACAATTTTCACGCCAAAAGACGTTAAGCCGCGAAGCCGAGCCGTGCGGCTCTGTGTGGGGACGCGGCTTTAGAGAAGGTAAAAAACGCCCCGTTTCGCAGGTTCCAACTTACGCGCGTGTTATAAATCTCTCGCTCTATCGCATAGAGGTTTCAAGTTTTCCGGTCCTATCGGAATGTATGCTACCTGCTTTAAAAGTTCTAGTGGCCAGTACTTTTTATGGTAAAATTAAATCGTTTGATTACCAACGTCATCAAGACTTAAAAAAAAAACAAAACGCGTTAGTAATGAACCCAATATTACCCTGATTTTCAGGGCAGTAATGAAATTCCATACAATATAACTGCCTAAATTTTTGAGAAGGTTTAATGAACAGCTTTCAAGCCGTATAGTGGGGTAGTATTGGTACACTTACCAAGCAAGTGTAGTATAAAATTCTTTTTATCAATATGTTAGCTCAAATATTGTTTTTCCACTAACTTCCATGTATAAAAATTAATTAATAATTAACACGCTCTCAGAATTCTTCGAAAAGGTTTTGGATTGAATATTACTGGCTGTTTTGAATACTGGCAAGTTGCATTAATATGACAATATGAAGTCACTAATTTAAATTCTGAAAAATGAACAGAAAATGACAAGCTGTGGATCTATAAAAACTGAGATGATTTCACACGCGGGGACTTCTAATCTGAATCTGGTCGAGGAAACATCTCCAGATACTAAACATTCTACACTGGTTCATTGCTGCTGCTGGTTCTTTCTACTCAAGGTGAACGGAACGGTGTCTAGTTTCTACGCTGACGCTAAAGAGGATCACCTCACCTATATTACTACCCGAGTGACCTGCACTACCAGTGATTCTGTGGATCTTCAAATTTAAACTGGAAAGCTGATAACCGTAAAACCGTTGTTCAAAACCTCCCTCCTCCCTTCTGAGAGTGTGCTAGGTATTTTTTTATAACTACTATTGAGATGTATTCTGCTATTCGGGGCGGAGACAAATCCAACGAATCAAAAACCATGAAAATTGGTCCAGCAGATCTTGAGTTATAAGTGTTGTAACAAACACGACTTTGTTTTATATAGACTAGCTGAACCCGCGCATGCGTTGCAAAGGTTGCAATGCGTTTTTCCTACCTACCTACCTACTTCCCTATCTACTACCCTACCTACACCCCTACCTACTACCCTACCTAGTACCCTACCTACTACCCTACCTACTACCCTACCTACTACCCTACCTACTACCCTACCTACTACCCTACCTACTACCCTACCTACTACCCTACCTACTACCCTACCTACTACCCTACCTACTACCCTACCTACTACCCTACCTACTACCCTACCTACTACCCTACCTACTACCCTACCTACTACCCTACCTACTACCCTACCTACTACCCTACCTACTACCCTACCTACTACCCTACCTACTACCCTACCTACTACCCTACCTACTACCCTACCTACTACCCTACCTACTACCCTACCTACTACCCTACCTACTACCCTACCTACTACCCTACCTACTACCCTACCTACTACCCTACCTACTACCCTACCTACTACCCTACCTACTACCCTACCTACTACCCTACCTACTACCCTACCTACTACCCTACCTACTACCCTACCTACTACCCTACCTACTACCCTACCTACTACCCTACCTACTACCCTACCTACTACCCTACCTACTACCCTACCTACTACCCTACCTACTACCCTACCTACTACCCTACCTACTACCCTACCTACCACCCTACCTACTACCCTACCTACTACCCTACCTACTACCCTACCTACTACCCTACCTACTACCCTACCTACTACCCTACCTACTACCCTACCTACTACCCTACCTACTACCCTACCTACTACCCTACCTACTACCCTACCTACTACCCTACCTACTACCCTACCTACTACCCTACCTACTACCCTACCTACTACCCTACCTACTACCCTACCTACTACCCTACCTACTACCCTACCTACTACCCTACCTACTACCCTACCTACTACCCTACCTACTACCCTACCTACTACCCTACCTACTACCCTACCTACTACCCTACCTACTACCCTACCTACTACCCTACCTACTACCCTACCTACTACCCTACCTACTACCCTACCTACTACCCTACCTACTACCCTACCTACTACCCTACCTACTACCCTACCTACTACCCTACCTACTACCCTACCTACTACCCTACCTACCTACCTACTACCCTACCCTGTATCTTATGTCCTTCTCCTGGTTCTTAGCTACCTCCATACCAATTTTCATCTAAATCCGTCCAGCCGTTCTTGAGTTATAAATGGAGTAACTAGCACCTTTTTGGCGCAGCCGTGAGGCACACAGTACCTACTATGTTTTTCCATTTTTGTAATTTTTTTTATATTATTGTGTGTGTGCTTGATGTACTGACGTCAATAAACATTTTTTCTTTCTTTTTTTTTCTTTTCACGACTTTCTTTTATATATATAGATAGATAATTATAGATATAGATGTGCCCCACTTCTACCTTCTAGGCCTTCTGTTTCCAAACCTCAATCCAGTGCAATCTTTGGACATTTTCGCCTCGCATACAAGATCAGATCATCTCACAGCCGCGGTTGCATCAACAGTGATTTCCGCCGACAGGCATCTAACAGTGGCGACCATCGCCTCCATTGCACAGTGAGAGTTAGGGAGATACTTGCCCATCTCTGATTGGCATGATGGCTTTTAGAAAATAATACGAAAATCGTTTGTCAAAAAACCTAATGAACTGTAAATTCTTGTGAAATCAGGCTTCAACAAGTCAATAAGCTCATTGCTGCACATTTGCCCTCGTTGAACCTTATTGAAGGCCATAGGCCGTGCCCTAAATCAACTTTGAGCACTTATTGGCTGGTTGACAGTGCATTCACCCAAGTTAGTTAGCCACATCTCACCCTCACACCCAGGGGATCAGTAGCACTGACCGAGTTTGTCAGGGACGTATTGACGGTTGTTGACCTGATTGCTTGGGATCATTCAGCCGATGATATTGAACTCTTTTTGTTAGCCTTTCTTGTTTCTAAAGGATTACTTTATAAACTTTTTAAGTTTTTGAACGTGAGATTCTTTTGAAATATATATCATATTTGCTTAACAATGGTTAGGTATTGAAACTTAGGTTTTGAACTGAATGCAACCATTTTTTACTGAATTAACCATTTTTTATGGCAGAGTCGAGTCATGGAATCAATAAGGGTTTGGGTTATGCTATGTTCATTAACAATCGTCCTTGCACCTGACTTGGTATACATTACAACTTAAGGATTGTAACTCTCTGATTACATGTATCGTAATAAACACATATCGTCAGGGGAATGGCTTGAATGACATCTAATCTCTAATTTAATAACATAACAAAGATAATCAAGGTTTAAGTTCAGTTCAGCAACTACAAGGTTGAGTTGCAGAAATTAGATTAAAGCTTTATCTATACAGCATCTGCAAAAGATCATCATCTACCCAGCCTTATCCCAACCATATTGAGGTCGGCTTTCAGTTTATCTGAATGTGAATACAACTGATATTTAGAGCAACATTGAACCAGCAGATTATTAAGCTAGTAAGGACTCAGAAGGGGAACAACAAGTACACATAGCATGAATATATTTTCCTAAATTACTAAAAACGTAAATGTTTTTTTTATGTTACCATTAGTATAGAAACAAGTTACTTTGTAGAGACTTAAAATTCAACTGACTAACCAACATATTTTTATGTCATTAAAACTAAGCAGTCCAGTATTACGAGTATTACAACATTTAACTTGCATATCTGTGACCGAAATCTGATTAAGCACATTCATCGTGACTGTTCCTCATGATTTAATTATGTCCTCCAAGTTTCTTTCAACGATGACCGACTGTATAATGGAAGGCTAAAATAACGGTAATGTTAAATCTATAGGCAGACTACCTTCAGGTACGCTACCGCTACGCTATTAAGCAATAACATAACATCATACCTATTATCGCCGAAGGGTGAGGCAGAGGTGTACCTAATAGTACACACACATTTCACAGTTACGTTTAAGTTCCATAGAGGCGAGCCTATTGCCATAAACCGGGCACAAATCTAGACTCCGTACTTGCTACTGAGGAACTCCTGATGGAAAAACCCAATAAGACTTTGGCCTACCCAAGAATTGAACCCAACTGTCGCGCTTGCGAGCACTTGACCAGCGAAGCAGTCAACAACAAGTTATTGAACAATAGTACTAATCGATTTTATAATAATTTTATTACCTGGTATGCATTTGGTTTCCACGATGCAAAGCTGTAAATTCTTGGTCTGCAAATGAACCGAAATTCTTTTTTAAATAGCTATTCGTTAGAAAAAATCTACCCTTTACCCTACGCATTGTTTTATCCTAATCGGCTCATATTACAGGGTCAAAGCTATTATGTGCCTACCTAATTGCGCGATGAAAGCATGGCACCCCTTTTTTATTTTTAACGAATCACGTAAAACCATGACACCTACCTCTAATTACTTACAGGCCACTTGAACATTCGTCTTTGAGAGCGCGTCACGCATGAAATTTCGTCAATCACCCATGAATCTGTATGGAACACGTTTCAGTTGTGACGTCATACTTCGCACATTTTTATCAGCAACATTTATCGAAAGTTACGAACGGATTGTGTACGTCATGTTAAAATATGGTGCGCATATTATTTCTTGCATCGCAACGGAAACTTACACGTTTGCGTTCGTAATGGATTAGAACGTAAGAGGACGCAGGATAAACCAAAGCTTTATCTAGATATGGATATCAGTAATTCAGTATAGTGATAAGTATAAATTGTGCTTGTTGCAAAATGTAAATCAAAATAAGTAAGGTACATTTTGATATAAGTGGGGAAACTTTGTTATTACCGTCGAGGCGGAGTTCACACACGTTATCATAGGCCGACAACTGCAGTAATAAATGCCCACATTTTTCACGACGTAATTCAATACTTTCGAAGAAATAAATTAATAGAATAGCCAGTTTTCGAGGAAGCGTATTGAAAAATGAAAAGCATTTCCGCTACAATTACGCCACGCATTTCTGCTGTGGCCCAAATTTCAGAAACCACAGTCTTTGTCAAAGTATCTCACGTGTTTTGGACTTTTGGAACACCAAATCGCTTACCTAATCACAATTGCATTATGTTCTCAGCGGTCATATTGGAATTCAATAATTGCTCAAATAATTTTGATTAAATTATGTTCAATATTGAGCTAATGGAAAGTTTCGCGATCAGCCCGGTCCGCTCGGTCCTGAAAGTTTTCTTACACGCGTCTTCAGAGACTATTGCGTCAACCCCGGCTTTGTTCACATGAGAATGAAATCAACACTGTTGTTTAGAACTTTCTATCGGCAGAAAAGCATTTGAAGGTTATGACACACACATGCAAAAATATCAGATATTTCGCGTTCGGCTTTTATAGAAGGACTTGTTGAGTTATATGTTAAAGACGTCTGTCGGACCTTATTCGGCATCAGTACCACTATCATCACTACATAGTATAAAACAAAGTCGCTTCCCGCTGTCTGTCCCTAATTATGTATGCTTAGATCTTTAAAACTACGCAACGGATTTTGATGCGGGTTTTTTTAATAGAAAGAGTGATTCAAGAGGAAGATAATATGTAAGCACATTCCACCCGTGCGAAGCGGGGCCGGGTCGCTAGTTGGATATAAATTTACACAATACACATAACGTCACGGTACGCATGTTTCGCCAGTTAAATACTCTTAACGAAGCCGAAAGGCACGTCTTGTTCTTCCCTTGATTGCATTTTTTATTTTTGTTCTGAAACATACCTAGAAACCTAGTTAAGAAGATTTATGTGCGGTAAAAGTTTCAAGTTTCTCACAAGTTTTTTTTATTCAGGTTTTTTTATGACATTACTTTACTCTGTGAATCATTACATTGAGTTCAACCTAAAACGGTGATATCTCACACCAAACAAAAATTGTCGTTTCTCAGTAATCATTTTTGCGTGGAGTTACTTAACTTGATGTACAGTCTGCACAGCTATTAGGTATACATCACGCACACTAGCTAATGAGTTTACACTTTACATGTGTGAAATAGTTTTGCCACACAAACACTGAGTAAAGCAAGCGAGCTCTGTCTTTATTAGTGTGCGTGCGGCACATCAATAATACCATATACCAATATATAGTAATCATTCATTTGTCACTGAATCAGATACAATATTTCGCTAATGCAACTATAGCAATCTTGGCACAATAGTTAACACCTTTGGTTAACGAACGAGGAGTCGTAAGATCAAACCACGGGTGCTGCTTTTCTTTTTGTAATCATTATTTTGTTAAAACATTATTTAAAGTAGAATCTTTAACGATTCAATCCCGTTCATGGATGAGTTATGAAGTTTGCAACGTTTGAGAACTACGACACTCTCAGTCCATTTTATTTCGGCTGCTTATAAACTAACTACCGACAATTTAAAAATAAAATTGTTTTCAAACACCTTCATTTATAAAAATTGCAGTCTTAGTGGTCAATCTACGATTATTTGCATTACTTAGTTTATTGATAACACAGAATTACTCTAGATATATTCGTTTGTAATTTATTTCTGTGGATCCAAACATGCATCATTAAACAACGTTAAAAAGGCAGAAATCGTTCTTTTGCATGAGCAAACCTTATTTATTAGTGAAATTGCAAGGCGCTTAATGATATCGGTAAGTGACAGATACTATAACTTTTATGTTTACGTAGGAATTAATAAAATTAACGTAACTTTAGTGCATTAACATTGTTATAACAGCCCATTTTTGTTTGCTAATGTATATTTAAACCATATCTAAAAGTATTTTAACTTGTAGTGTATCTATGCATATGATTAATGAAAATAAATAATATTAATTTGGTGTATATAGAAGTGTGTATGTATTATAGTTTATATATGGTTTAAATAGTTACATATAAACCAAATTAATATTATTTCATCATTTAATAGATAGGTATACATTAAGTTAACTAAAGTGCATTAACCATTGATATAATAGCCCATTTTGTTTGCTAATAGTTTAAGGTATATAATAGGTATATTTTTAAAAGTGTTTTATATAATTATTGTATAAAAATAACATTAATTATATATACCTATATGAAAGCATAATTTTATTTTTTAAGTATACATAAATTATTTACTGTAAAATAACTATTATCATCATAAGTATTTTAGTAGAAGTAGGTATTTTAAATACTGTTTTGTTTTATATTTACAGAGAAGAACCGAGCAATTATGTGTCTACCGATATGCGGATTCTGGAGACGTGGAAAATCTTCGACGTGGGCCAAAATCAAAAGCGAATTCATCAGCTCGACACCATGACATCGTGGCAAAGCACAAAGCTAGTTCATTCAGATTGCCAACACGCGTCACAGCTACAGCACACAATGTGTGCTTACAAACGGTGAGAAATCACCTGCGTTCTGCTGATTCACGCTGCAGCAAGCCAGCGCGGAAGATTTTACTGTCCACTGCGCATCGACGACGCCGACTACAGTTCGCTAGGTCATAATTATTTTAATTTTGATTGGAAGAACAATGTGGTGATTTGTAGCGACGAAAAAACTTTTAAGTTGAATAAGGATGGGCGTGAAATATTATGGAGAAAAGGTGGTGAAAGATAATTATAATGAATGTAATAACTAAATTAGTGGAATTTATTTTAAATATTAAACGATTGTGAACCTTATCGTTATAAACATAATGTTCATGTTTGTGTGAACAAATGTAAAACTTAGCATTATTTTTATTTGTTACATAAACAACTTGCTGTATTCCTCTGTTTTAAACAACAATTCGTATTGTTAAAAGTCTGGTGAAGTGATGTTATTGTTATGCAGATAGAAGTTGCCATAATTTCTTACTACCTCTAACATGTTGATTCACTTCCCAGCTAATTTTACTTTCGATTCAATTTAGATACCACCCAACTTCAATAAATTATTTACGTCCATCCTTAAGCAACAAATAAATTGTCTAACTAATAAATAAAAATAAAACAAATTATTTTATTGTTTTTATTTAATTACCTTTCTACTTTTTTGTTTAGGTGATTTTATTGGTCACAAACTTAATTTTATAAAACAAAAAGTAAAAAAAGGTAAAAAACAGTAAAACTGAACTCCTCAGTGGGGATCGAACTCACGACACCGAGCGTAGACTAATAACTATGTCAAGCGCTTACACCACTCTGCCACGGATGTTCTACTAGACGTATCTAAAATATTGGGTCATATTCCTTCACTGTGAGCCCGTTTCTTGAATTTTTACCCGTGTATGTTTAATACGTATACCCACACAATATTAATAAAAGTTACCGATGAGTGCGTGATGTAAAGTCGGCCTGCGGTAGGCCAGTTTTGACTTATACGCACATAACGCACACTATTAGAAACATAGTTCACTCGTTTTACTTAGTGTGTGTGCGTATAACTATAACTTCACTCACACATTGCAAAATGTATACTTAATAAGTGTTTCGACTGTACAAGTTGACGTCTTCGTGAGGTTCCCTTCCTCTACACCTTGTATTTAAGTCCCCTGCAATAAAATGCGAGCCTTTTGTTATTAACTGGACTGGACACAAAGCCAGACAAACAAAAAAAAAAAATCCGATGGAAAAATCAATATGTACTACTTTGCTCGATCTGCTAATCGAACCCAGCAACACCATCAATACTCAGCAGTAGCGATGGTTTGTAAACTATAACAGCTGGGTTGTACCCCGAATTGTTAAGTGTTTAAATATTTATATTAGAATTAGATTATTTATATTAGATTATTTATATTTTTATTAAAATAGTTTCACAAATTCGAGCTTTGCTAATGCTGACAAAACTTAACCTTATGTTATAAAAAGTATTCAAAATATACGAGGAAAATGGCAAAATACAGAAAAACTATAAAGGAACGGCTTAACTGGCTGCTCCCTTGAACAAAATTTGGTCGGATTTGGTCCGATGGCGACCAAACTTTCTTCCTGTGGCTCAATTCTATAAAATAATCAATTTGTGAATAGTGTGTCGATAGTGTGTAAGCAGTGTCTCAATAGAATAGTCATTGACATTTGGTATTCTACAAATTATATAAGGTCATTGACTTGCCACTGTAGTGACATTGAAACGCCATAGTAGGACTTAAGGTAGTCTGTAAATACATTTCAAGTGAAATCTGACAGTTGTATCTATCGTGTTTGGCTATCGAACTGCCATTGTGAAGCCACACCTCTTTTCCCTATTGCCTAATAATGTCTGTAGTGTGTCGATAGAGTGTCAATGGCGTGTTGCTTAACTCTAAGTTACAGAATTGGGCCCCTGGTCGAAGCTTCTGCAGTCAAAAGTCGTGGTTGTGTAGTTTGCGAGGTGCCTAAACTAACGCTCAATAAAGTTTTTTTACCTAAAGTATGTGATAATCTAACTTATACTGTGAAAACCAAGCATGTGAACCTTTGTTGACACCACGTGGAGCATTCTTATACAAAACTTACCTAAGTACTGCGGAGACCGGCGCATGTCTCACTTCCGATTAATGAGAGTAAGTAAACAAATAGGTAGGTACCTAGTTAGTTTTTTGTAATTTTTATTACAAAGTTGAAAGAAAGTGTTTTTAAAGTGGGAAACCACAAAATCACATTTGTTAAAAGACATTTAACAAGTGTATTTATACAATTTACCTGCTTAGCTGAACACAAATGAAATAATTTAAAGAAATACAAGTTACCTTTATGATTAATTGAGTCCAAATCATTGTTATTCGTCTTTCATTGTAAATCCTGTTTTCAAGGGTCCTAATTTCTTCAGTGAAATTGGAGCCATTTCTTGGATTTACTTTGTATTTTTTGGCCCATTTTTTTATTTAGACATTAGTTTTGCTTTGCATGACTTTAGGGTTTCTTACGTGGGTACAGGTACCCCTAAAGTCATATATATTCCAAGTAGCAATCTGTTGCTGTGGTATGGTTTTTGTCGTTCAAATCTCATTAAATACCAATTTTTTGATGAACTTTTACTTGTCATTGTGATACATGAAGTGAGCTGCCGTTGTAAGACGACTAAAAAGTCACGGTGTATAGATATTAGTATTAAAATTAAGTATATTATGTCTAATTAAAAAAAGTAGTCCATTCATAATTGGGATTTTTGAGAGTTGGGCATTTTAAGAATTAGTCCTTTTAAGAATTGGGCATTTTAAGAATTGGATACTTACCGACTAAGCCCTATTTAATTGTTTCGTTAGTCACTGGGGTTACAATTCGTTAAAAATAAGTTTGTATATAAAATTAAAAGATTTCAGTGAACGTGTGATTTGTTACAACTCCTCACTGATCAAAACAAAGGTTTAAGGGCCGGTTTTTCAATCGCCAGTTAACTTTTATCTGACGAATAAGTTTGTCATTCTGACAGTTTTTGTATAGACAATCTGTCAAAACATCACATTTATTCCTCAGGTAAAAGTTAACTGGCGATTGAAAAACCGGCCCTTACGGCCAAATACTGGAACGACACTCAAATATTTAAGGGCTGCTTAAACGTTTGAGCAGCTCCTAAACTTTAATTTCATATACACAAACGTCTTTTTTGAGTATCTGTTAAATATAAGTGCTTCTTAAATTAAGTGGTGCTCAAACACCACTCAGTTTAAAAATCGTATACAGGAACGCTACTCAACGTTATTTATCTGTCAAATCAACTGTCAAACTGATTTGAGCAGCCCCTATATCTGAGAGTGGTCGTGAGGTCCCTCAAATCAACTTAAACCTATTAAAACTAAATAAAAAAGTGATAAAAATGTCTTTATCGTCCTTGTCTTTACTTTCGAATCACGAAAGGCCAACTGGGAGCCGCAGAAATGAAGAAATGTTGAACGCTTTTGAAAAGTACAACGAGAGGGAGTTTGTTTCACGGTTCCACATCTCGAAAGAAACTGTTTTATATTTGGACTCTGTATTTATTTAAATAAGTAAATAAAGAAATATTATGATAAAATAGAAGAAATATCAAGTCTACATTTGCTTCGGCAATGTTTTTTTTAGACATAAGTTTGAGGTTTTCATAGAGGTGTCCGAGTTGCTGCCATGTCCTGATGCCGCTCACAGCAACAGCATTATACTGTTGGCACACTGTATCCCAAGCAGCTCGCTTCTTCAAAATTATATTGCCGTTTGTCTCTTTATTTTCTTATATGATTTTTTGATATCTGAAATATTTAACATATTATTTACAATATAAAACAGTTAGAAATTACACTTAGGATCTGTGAAATGATGAATGTAACACATTCATCATCATGTGCATTATCTGGCAGTATTTATACCTGTAGGAATCTAAAAGTAATTGTACTGTGGCGTAGCTACGTGTTTCAGATGGTACCTAAGTGGTCACAAGTTTCAATGGATAAGTAAGTGCTTGCAAAAGATACAGGCAACAGTTGCCCTCAGCTCCTGACTATGTACGAGAATGTTAGAGGCATGGATACTAACAAAATATTACATGCACCAGGCTCTTGCGGCTAAACGAGTGTAAAGTACAGTATTTCATTGTTTATTTATGTACTTACTTTTTTATTAGTTCCAAGAGCATATATTTCTCAGCAGGTGTATAATTGCATCCACGTTTCTTCATCTTCTCCATCGTGAATCAAATAATAAGTAATAACTTTACTTATACTTCGTAAAATCGCGCGTAAAATGTCAAGTGTGACGTTCCAATCTCGACAATTATGTCAAGAAATTTTCTTTTCTTATGACGTCTTCTTTCGATATCCATCCGTTTTTTATGTATATAAATACATAATTTCAATCGTAATTCAAACCAAATGTATATTACCCTGTTTTATTTCAACTGATTAAATAATTATAGAAAATAATTGTTCAATGAAGACTGCGTAAAACGAATACGAGACGTAAACTAAATTATTTTGTAACTGAGAACGTGCTGAGATCAATTTTTTAGCAGGATGTTGCCATGATGTAAACATTTGAGGACTGCTTGGCTAATCACGGTTTCAAATTGCTTGAGTGGCGTTTGTGTATACCATTTAAATTTGAGGGATGCTTAAATTTAAGTAGCTTTTAGGTGATTGTGAGATTTGAGTGGCGTTCCAGTATTCGGGCGTTAGTGTATTATATTTGTTGCTGTCAACTATCATTTGAAAGCCCTAAAGAGAATCGTGTTTCGGACAGTAGATTCTTACATAACATAACAAACCTTCATGCCCATAATCCCTGAAAGGATAGGCAGAGGTGTATCTTATAATAAATAGTACACAATCATCAAATATATGTTTAAATTCCATGTTATAGGGGGCGAGCTTATTGGCATCAACCGGGCATTAATCAGGACTTCCTGGCTGCTACTGAAAAATTCCAGATGGGATAACCTGGGAAAACCCAATAACTATTTTCTTCGACCCGAGAATTAAACCCAGGGACCCCAAATTCAGCAGTCGCGCTTGCGACCACTGGAGCAACCCGAGCAACTACAACACTACGAAGTATTTTTATATTATTTTCTTCACAACCTAAAAATTCCTGATTATTCCTGGTTTTCTAAACCAACTGCCATTCTCCAAATATAACGTATGACGTGCTCTTATCCCTTATCACCAAAAAAGATAAAAGAAAAGCAGCATTAAAAAAGATATACGTTGTTACATAAAGTATGACTGTGGAGTGGACGTATAGGGGCTCGTAGGTGACAGATGTAATGTAGGTGTCAATTGCAAGCGGTGACGATAATTCCTGGCGGGACTGTCTTCAGCGACCCGAAAGCTCTCCCTTGCTTTATTTGTGTGCCTGGATATGTCGAGAATTTAGGTTTTTTTGTTTGAGCTATTTATCAACGTTTAAAAGTGATTTTCGCTAAGTTTGTAATTATGAAAATACGATTTTGGAAACCATATTATCATGATAATGTCTTATCCGAAAGTTGCAATCGTTACTCTACGAGATATTTTTAAATAAGTACATACATACTGGTAGCAACTGAATGAGAGTTACCGAGAACAAAGCTGAGTTTCGTGCGATTGAAGAGGCCTATGTCCAGCAGTGGATTGCTTTTGCTGTCTGCTGATGATACTGGTGTTATAACTGATCTCAATCAAATTAATTTTATAATTTGGTTCAGTAATATAAAGGAAATGTTTTAAATTGATTCAGTACTTATGGGTGAAATAAATTCAAGTATTTACACATTATGGTATGATTTATGTATAATTATGAATTTTCATCTCAGATACTTTTTCGAAGGTCTTAAATTGAGTTGTGAGTAGGTACGTGGGTTGCATAACTGCATGCTATTCGTAAGATTATTCATGGCATGAATATTTTTCGGTTCAATATGCAGAATGTAATGAAGAAGATGAAAGAATAATGTTTTCGCAAGTCTATACAGAGAAAACTAATAATAAACAAAAACACAATTATGAAACTTTACTTTATTTTATTCGAGGTGAGAGCCTGGGGATCCGTCACACAGGGTATCCTAGTATGGACGCCAGTCTCTCACAAAGGAACATATATAATTATGTTGCACCTTGTTAATATGTTAGTCTTACAATTGTATTTCTTATAACTATTTATGTAACCCTTTGTGAAGAGAGAAAATAAAGATATTGTATTGTATTGTTGTTTTTATGAAACAATTAACTTGTTATTTAGATACATGAGAAGTATTCTCAAATGCTACGCACTATAAATTCATTTTGTTATAGCAGCAGATTCAAACTAAAGAACTCAAGTTTTCTTGCGATACAAATTCATGCCGCGTGTGTTTCATGTCTAACTCGATTTCATAACATAACATCACACCTGTAATCTTCGAAAGGTTTGGCAGAGGTGTTCCCATTAGTACACCTTCATTTCGCCAGTTAAATTTAAGTCTCATGTAATAGGGGGCGAGCTTATTAACATCAACCGGGAACAAATACAGCTGTACCCTTTTTTGGGGGGTGGGAAATCATTAAATGACTCCTTCCGCTCTGGGCAGAGCGATAGGGAGTGTCAGACTTCTACTGACTAAAAACCACACATGTTCCTTCTTAACCCCTTGTGTCGAGGCCACGGTATCTCTTTCGAACAACCCCGCAGCCCCGACGGAAGCCACAGACAAGTACCTCGGTTTCATGCATCCATAATTCTTACGCAGCTCATCCAGTACTGCGCACAAGATAACCTTTATATAAATGATCAGATAGGAGACCCTACGTACACGAACACATGTAATCGCTTACCGCATCTTTTGTTTGTATTCAGCCGAGCGAGTCTATACAGAAATATTTGCCACCATTATTAGTTTCGACCTAGACGTATAACTATAAACTATGGTTGACAATGAAAACTGAAATGTAACGTACATGTGTCTCATACAAAAGCTATTTGTGTTGTCTATGAAAGGAATGTCCCTCGGTAATCGGTGGCGGTGCCTCGTAAGGCATTTCTTGTTGGTATTATTGTGATTATGACTTGTGCCTTTTAATGTTTAACTAATTTATACTAAAAAGCGATCAAAATATAATGCGTAACGTGTAAGGGCTGCTATTAGTCTTCGGAAACTAAATGTTAGACGTTTTAAAACAACTTAGGCCATAACTTAGTAAAGATGTTGATAGTTTAGTGAAGGGTTTGTATGTCAAATCTTTACTAAGTGACGGCTTAAAAACTGCGGTACTCAGAGAAATTTAGACACAACGATGAAATAACTACATTGATAATCTAGCTTTTTCGGGACATATTTCAGTAACACTTCTAGGGAGAATAATAGTGTTAGTTGTGTTTCATTTTTTTTTTTCAGATTTAGTGATAGATGACAAAGTCGGATTTTAAGTTATTTTGGTTGAAGAAGAAAATCAACCTTGCTTAACAACTATTGTTATATTTTCTCGTCTTTTTTTCCCGGCACACTTAGCTATCAAGTTTTCGTACTAATTTTGCTAATTGAAAAACCCTCTGGATTACCCTTTCATATATTTTCATTATATAGAGCAGCGGTTGCACAGTGGTGGCGGCCCGGACTTACGAACAGTAGGTTCGAACCCAGGCAGGTACATTACTTTGTATAATTTATTTCATCACTGCTGCTCTCAGAACGGTGAAGGAAAACATTGAGGAAACTGGCATGTCTTAGAACCAAAAAATTCGAAGACATGTGACATCTACCAATCCGCACTGGGCCCGCGTTGCCACGCGGGCCTAGAGCGGATTGGTCCCATATGTATATCCCATTCATTCCATTTCCATTATGGCCCATTCCCTCTCAAATAGAGGAGGCCTGTGTCCCAGCAGTGGGAATATTCATAGCCTGTTGATGATGATTATGATATTTTCATTGCTGTTTCTGGTGAATTCTATTAACATTTTGAAAAATAATAATAATAATAATAATAATAATATTCCACAACTATCACACAACGCCATCTAGTCCCAAGCTAAGCAGAGCTTGTGTTATGGGTACTAGACAACTGATAAACATACTTATATATTTCTAAATACATACATATTATAGATAAATTACACCCAGACACAGAACAAATGATCGTGCTCATCACACAAACATTTGTCCTGGGTGGGAATCGAACCCACGACCTCCGGCATAGCAGTTAGGGTCACTAACCACTAGACCAACAGGCCAGTCAAAAACAAATGGAATAAACAAACAAATGGATATCTGTTGCTGACACTATTGAACCTCCTTTGTATGCAGAAACAAGAAGCAGTGACCGTGCCGTTTGCGAGAGGGTGGTAGTTTGTTCAGGAGCTTCAGTTCACGTTCGAAAGCACGTTGTTAACCTTTTGCGTAAAAATGGCGCGTCACACTATTACTTTATTTTATTATGATGACGACGCGGCGACGACGCGACGACGATGTAAACAACGTGACATTTTCACGTTTACTCTTAGCATTTATATCAATAAATATTATCAAAATATAATCCTCGTAAACACCGAGGGGTTAAGCAGAAATGTATCTAACAATTAGGTACACTTAGTTTTTGCTAGGGTTAAGTCCATAGAAATTTTAATATACAAAACAGAAGTCCAATGAAATAAGGTGGCAAATTTATTGCCATCAACCGAGCACAAATATCCAGACTCCGTGGCTGCTACTCAGAAATTCCTGATGGAAAAACTCGATATCATTATCCCGACCTGGGAATCGCACCTAGGTCGGACGCGCGAGCAACGAGGCAGTCATCAAAAATACACAAAAATATTATAAAAACATGGACACATGATTAAGACATGTAGTTTAAGGATGTTACTCTCCAAGAACGACCCTAGAACAATTCGTTTTAATTGTTTGACTTACTTATAAAGAAACAGTAGAGGAATACCAAAGAAACTATGAATGGACTGTGTTAAGAATGATATGATAAGAAAAGAGGTACTTAAATATGATTCTAATTAGTCCGTCTGTTAGATTATCGAAAAATATCGTATTTTTGTTTTATCTAATCAATAAAAATTGACGAAGATAAAACGCGTCAAAGATTTGAGTGGGAGGTTGTGACATCACTGCTCGCTAAGAAATGTCATACTAATGTCTTAGAATATCACGTCACACGAGTCTTCAAAGCACTGTATCGTCTTCATTGTTTGTTTACGTGAAAAAAGAAAATATACGTGTCCAATATTTTTTAGAAATCTATCTGACGGATTAATTAGATTTTTTTATAAGGATGTTTGACCTTCATTTCAAGCTGACTTAATTTGAATATAGCGGCATAATATAATTATAATTATGGCATTTTCGGGGATTCTTAGCAGTGGTCAAATAGCCAATTTACATTTGTTTCGACTATTCAAAAGTGCCTGTAACTGGCCTACTTGAAATAAATGTTTTGATTTTGATTTATTGAGGACAGCCAATCGATTTTCAATATTGAATTGTTTATTTCATCGGACCAATGGAAAAAGGCCGATAAAATGGCTTGTCACGTGGATTTTCACTGGTCTCGTGTTGTTTACAAACTCCTTAATTATTCCATTTATCGAGGTGCGATCAAAGGTCCTAACTTTCTTGATTGGTTATTTACGCGTAGCTATTGTAATTTGCAATGTACTTGTTTTCTCTTTGCCAAAAATAGAATTTTAGCAAATATATTTTCATGGATCCTGTCTTAAGCTATGTTTCAGTTTTATTTATAGGGTTTAAAAAAACGTATAGACAAACGACAAATAAAAAAAAAAAAAAAAAATTGTGACTTTCCTTGATACCGAAAATGGTTAATTTCCCATATCTGTAAAAGTTGCCGACTTAAACATAACTGGTGAAATGTGGGTGGACAATCAGATACTTACTGAAAATCAGGTACTTACTGACAATCAGGTACTTACTGACAATCAGGTACTTACTGACAATCAGGTACTTACTGACAATCAGGTACTTACTGACAATCAGGTACTTACTGACGCCAGCACACCAAGCTATTCAAAAATCACAAATCTTCTCAATCAACCTTGAATCCTTACTTCAGTGATAAAGTTGAAAATCCGTTAAAAAAAATTGACAGATTATATTAGCTTGATGTTTTTGTGTCTGTTCCTACACCACTATCTAACCTTTAGGCCCTGAGGGGTGATCCCCTAACTGCTCTAAGACTTTGGGGATTACCTACAGTCGATTTGTTATAATATAAAAAGCGAAAGTGAACATATTATAGTTTACTACAAAAGAAAAGATGTGAAATGCAAATACTAATCCGTAATATATGTATATCTGCAGAAGAAACGGCTAAAATAAACTATCAGAAGCCATCAAAGTAATTTAAGTCACGCCTAAAATTCAGCCAACAGCTTCCTGATACTACCGCAAGACATTTCTACCAACTTATCCTTATCTAAAGTTTTACGAGCACAGTGAAAGATTTACAAGTACAAGTAAACGCAATAAACTATGTACACCTTCGTGAATTCCGATGACTCCCGAAGGGACTTGGCTCGCTGATCACGCGTCGATCAATGCCAGAGACGTCGCCGAGGATGGGTTGTTGCGACACCAGCGGCGGCTGCGACGTATATAACGTACTGACAAACAGGCAGACAGTACGAGTCCTGTTCTATCAGTACAAGCACTACCAACCCAACTTTCAAGATGATGAAGCTTGTGAGTATCCTTTCTTTCGTTGTGAAAAGTAGTTTGCAGTCAGTGAAAGTGACAAGTTTGTGAGATTGTTTTCCAAGTGAAAGAAACATTTTCTATTTTCTTCTTCGAGTCGTGATCATCTGACAAGACATCCTTCAACATCTAGGTCAGCCACAAATGACTTTGAGCAAACTTCTATAAGGAAAATGGTTATAAACTGTGTTCGTCTCCTAATGACAGTATAATTAAGTAATGGTGATATGTCCTGTGGGGTAACCATGACGTCTTGAACCAGGATTGTGTTAATCTTAGCCCAGTCTGGGAAAGCGACAGAGCTATACATCGTGTCTAGCGCCATCTCTATTCCACACTGGAATAAGAATAAAAAAATCCCTACTATGACGTCTTTCATAACAGTGCCAAAGTTCTAACCACAATTTCCCTTTTGCAGATTGTTGTCCTCGCCGCGCTAGTCGCCATCTCCGCCGCTAAGCCCGCCTTGGTGAGCGCACCCTTAGTAGCTGCCGCTCCCGCTGCGGTTGTCACGGCAACCAGCTCTCAGTACTACCACCGTTTCAACAGCGGGCTGGCCGCGTACGTCGCTGCTCCAGCTGCCTACGTCGCTCCCGCTGCAGCACCCTACGTGGCTGCACCCTACGTAGCCTCTCCCTACGCAGCCCCTTACGTTGCCGCTTCAGCCCCTCTTGTTGCCTACTAAGCCATTTGATGGCAACTCGTGAGCTCATTGTGATACTACGACTTAATTTCTGCACTGGTTGTTGATTAAATAAATATGTTTTTGAAGAGTTTTTGTGCTATATTTTATTTTACCAATATATTTCTTTTTCGCACATAGACTTAGTGTTATAACTTTAAAGAATCTTGTGTGAAGATATAAAAAAAGAGCACTTTGAATATTATTTTGTAGGTACTAAATCCGTGCTAAATATTTGGTTTTTATCAGGAAGTGTTCAATAAGAAATACGACATCTATAAAAATTCGCCTTCGTTACGCACAGGCAAACATTTTGTAGCTCCAATTAATATAGCTATAAACAAATATACTTTTATGACTAGTTACTAGAAATACTAATTTATGAAACGCGTGATAACTTATAAGTAACTAAATTAAATTTATTTGTAGGCTAATACAAACAACTTTAATCAAAATTAACTTCTACGAATCACTAGTACCCCGAGGTACTAGTGATTCGTAGAAGTTAATTTTGATTAAAGTAGTTTATAAGTATGCTATAGTACGAACAAGTATCGATACACTTACAGACCTATGTTTGCCAAAACGTACAACACTACAAAGGTTTCGTTGTTACCATATCGTGTTGAAAATTGCTTATTTTTTTCCGTACACGACGTGGAGCCCTTAGTTAGAACATGACGGCCTGTATGTTTAATTTATTTCAGGTTAACATCAGTAAATTCAGTAACATCTGTGCAAAGAGCTCTCGCATCAAAATACAACCAGCAGGATCTACATATTTAGATGCTCTATCTACATGTCATAGTGATCTTAACCACGCCTATGTACATTGTCTTCTCAAAACTTTACAAACGGTAAAGCAATCCATTTAGATAGATCCGACCAAAGCCACGGGCACCAACTAGTTAATAATATTGAAACCTTTTTTACAGGTCTTTAAGGGTATGAAGAACAAAGAGTAAAGCTATTCAACTCTCATAGAAGCAAGCCGGACTTGCACATGAAGGGTTTACCATCGACCAAACTTAACATTGTAGAAGGTATATGAAAAACATGGTGTTTCCATTATATTCCAACTGCAAATTTTAATATAAGTGTGTACGCATAATATTGAAAGATTTTGCATGTTATTTTAGCACCATAGACTTCTTAAAGGTTTTCCTGTAACCTGTAGGTGTTGAACTAATTTCTAACTTATCTGTATTTTTTTCAAAATTTTAGGCTCACTATAGTTTCGGTTAGAGGGAGGAATCGTCAATTTTCATCTATTTTCTTAAATATCTTTAAAAGTGTTTTTCTTAAAATTATTAAATATATATATTTGAGATCCCCACAATATGCCTTTTCATTTGATGTACAACACGGTACAGTACGCAAATCTTAAAAAAAATCTGTTAAGCTCCCCAAAAGTGCCCCCATATTCAAAATTCATTTATTTACGTTATACGTCCGTGTTTGGGTCCATTTACACCATGTACACCTGGCTCCAACAAATAAAACGATAAGTGTATTGTAATTTTTAATCAAATATAAAGTATTGAAAGTATCACTTCAATCATCAATAAGAAATTAATAACTTTCCAATAAAGCGGATTGATGGTCTTAATTAAATTGTCAATGTCAAGGTTTTTTACTAGGCTTATTGGCGAGGCTTTCAGAGAATTCTTGTTTATGGCACAAGGTCCATTGAAGGACTTCGGATTCCACGTGTTTTGTTGTGAAAATTAGGTCTAGGTTGTACACTTAAATGAAAAACAAGAATGGTTGGGTACAGATAATAATAATATAAGCGTAGAAGAAGTAAGGTTTCCTATTCAGTAAGGTAATAAATATGTCTCGTCCATTTATCGAAGGCGCTTAGTTTTGATTTCGATACTATGTTATGGTATTATTCCTATATTCAAGTATGTAGTGAGCTCCAAGCCACAAAGATTCACAAACACAAAACATTACCAGCGAACACTATATATTTACTGTATATTTGACAAAGTTGAAATTAATCTTGACTTAATATTCTGTTGTAAGTACAACAGTTTGCGCCTAGCGAAATATTCACAGCATTTCACCAAAACGTAAAAACTAAAAAGACGTGTGCATTGGAACACTCGCACAAAATAAAAGACATCTGAGAGAGCTAGAAGCTAATGTAAACCATCAGGCGCTTCAAATAAAACTACATTTACTAATGCCTGGTTTCTATGTGTTACAACAAACGTCTCAAACTGACCGCAGTAACCAAACTAAACTTAAACTTTAAATAAACTTATGGTAGTGGCAGTTCTTTTTCAACTCTGCTTTCAATTTGATCTTCCTATCAAAATAAAAACACGGTATTTTTTTGTTTAAACACGTAGCCCCACTCTAGGAATTTGTCAAGTGTCGTGGGTGCGTTTACTTACATACATACATCAATAAATATTTTTTCCGTGCCGGATTCAAACCCGCGACACGTAGTGCAGCAACCAATCGCTCAGCCACTCCGCCAACTATGCCGTCAAAAAAACATAAAACTACATTTACTAAGGCCTGGTTTCTATGTGTTACAACACACGTCTCAAACTCACCGCAGTAACCAAACTAAACTTAAACTTTAAATAAACTTATAGTAGTGGCAGTTCTTTTTCATCTCTGGTTTGAATTTTATCTTCCTTTCAAAAAAATCACGTAATTTTTTGTTTTGTCTGAAAACGTAGCCCGGCTCTAGGAATTTGTCGTGTGTCGTAGGAGTGTTTACATATATATATATTTTTTTTTTTAGAATGACTATTTTGCCGCAGACTTGGTGGTCCGCGATTTTGCTTAATACATAATTTGTTTGCTGGGTTTTAATTTTAATTAAAACCCAGCATCGTACGCCTCTCCGGACACTTAAACTGACTTAACTTATCTTAACTTTGTAGTGTAGTGTTTACATATATTCAACTCACATACATACAAACATCCACCCGGAACAAGTACCCGTGACACGTAGTGCAGCAACCAATCGCTTAGCCACTGCGCCGATTATGCCGTCTAAAAAAGTTTTGCCTTAATTATGTTATTGATAATGGGTGAATCAATACTGCATTATACAAAGTAGGTACCGGTACGCTTGATTACTGATTCTTTAATAGTAATAAAAGACACGAGTCTTCAATTAACACACACTTGGCACAAGATATTGATAGGGATGAATAGTTTTTGTTTATTTTACTGAAACCATGAAATGTACAATTTCAATGGTAACCGCCTAATACACTTTTACTATGTTGGCATTTCTAGAGTTAGCCTCGAATATTAGGAAGCAACAATTTTACCAAACTAGAACAAATAACAATTAATATAACTGCAAACGTCATTTATACAGTATTTTTTGTAAAAAAATCACGTTAAAACACCTTCAATTTTTAATACTATTTCAAATAAAAATTAATTTCTATTTTGCCAAAAGCAAATTAATTAAGCCTTATAACAACAAAAGAAAACGTGAAATTACCATTAAGTACCTACCTGAAGTTAATTTATCAGAAGATTTCCTTATTAACGTTGTATTACATTTTCAAGGTCAATTATAATAACAACATTTACAAACAACCCTGAATTAATCCAATGAAGCCCTAATATAATACATATTAAAGCTTCTTTTACGAATCCATGAAACTTTATTAAACAATTTTCCAGAGCTTTTGTTTCGATTTTGCAGTCTATTTATTTATAATAGACAATTAAAAACTTTTCGGTTTTGAACATGTAGTTATTTAGGGCAGAACACTGCCCTAAATAACTACATGTTCAAAACCGAAAAGTGTAGTAAAAGTGTAGTTTTTAGTTTTGTTTTAAGGTAGATAACAATCTACCCACACAACGAAGCATCTTTATCTACTGTCTTCTTGGTATTATATTACAGACGCTAGACACGAACACATCAAGTTACTCGAAACTATCCGTTTCTACCAATCAACCTTGAACCAAATACTTTAGCGAAAATGTTGAAAATTTATTTTAAGAAATCTATAGATTGTAGTAGCTTGATAGGCGGACGTCTGTACGGGAATGTTTATAAATCAGTCTATCCTAAAGAACAGGAAATCTTATCCAAGTTCCTGAAAGTTTTTACACACACTAAGATTATCTGGGATTAAAACCCTGTTTTCCCTATATTGCGGCGCTGCGTTGTTGCAAGCACCATGATGACGGATAAACTGAAGTTATTGCGGGTGGGTATTTACGAACAGACAAATACCCTCCTACCATCTTTCTTGTTTGTGTTACAAATAGTAAACATGGTAAATATCCCGTTTTCTGTGTTAATGATGAAGTTTCTGAATCAACTGAACTTTAATATTTTCTTCGATCAATAATGTACTAGATTCCCGATAAGCGCTTCAAAAACGGCCCGAAATATAAGACCACAAACGTATTTGTGGTCTTATTTCAAATCAGTATGGTCCAATCATAGCCAACATTAAGACGTCAAAATACCGCAGTATGCGTTCAAAAACTGCGTAAAATAACCACCATAACACCAAGGTTTTGGAAGGAATATCTTTTTTTCGGTAATTTAATATCATTATAGTTTAATTATGTTATATTATAGTTTTATTAAGTATTAAACTGTAAGTATAATTAAATCAGCGAATATTATAATTGTTTGGCCAATGTTTGCTACAACGCACCAACTATTGTATCATGTTCTTGAACAGGGAACGCTAGTTCCGCAATAGAATTAGCACAACATTGTACACAAAATGCTTTTAACCGTATTGCTTAGAGTTTAAGTTTCATTTTAGAATGAATATTTTTGTACTGATGACTTTTTACTTTGGAGCGACATTTAAAATGTTTTGCTTCTAATCTTTCTCCGATGAAAGGGCTTAAATAAATATACTTTACAATGATAATTAAACGTTATGTTTAAGTGTTAAGGTTTATAATCATCTGAAGTTGTTAATAATATTGAACTTTTTTCTAAGATGCTATGTAGATGTTTACGTGTGTGCAAACGTGGCCACTTGAGCGACTTAGTTTTGTTCCTGATGCTTAATCTAGTACTATTATTGATCGAAGAATATTTTCAATGCTTTACTATTGACTAAGCATACCTCCTTCTTTATTGTATAAGGCCCAAATATCTGAATACTCTTTAAGAATAGTTTTCATACTTACGTACGTACATGCGGTATAACATTATTGAACTGACAAGCAACAATAGCTTCTGGATTCATCAAACTATTATAGTTGCTATAGTCGGATGGTTAGATTTCCTTTCGCGGAAGCGCTGTCTTGAGCCATTCAGAGAATCGAGCTTTTCATCTCTCATCCGCCATTCTTGGAATGGTCAGTTTTCTATGAAATCTGTAAATGCTGGAAGTATTTATATTTATCCTTTCACATGGAACTTTCCTTTCTGCGTTTCCTTGTAACTATTCTTAAAGGCACCCACACATGTGTGGTCCCAGCACCCACTAGCTTTTAACACGTGCCACACTACGTAATTACGTAGTTAGCAAAATAGGTATCCAGTTCGAATCCAAAACCTCTAATTATTCGCAGACATGTGCGTATTGTATAATTATCGACTGCTTGAGGGATGGAAAACATCGTGAGGAAACCAGCATGCCCGAGAGATTTTTCTCAACCTCATGTAAAGCCAAGTCAGAGGCCCATAGACGACATAAAAACTCTGACACTAGGTGAGGCCAGGTCAAGAGTTCAAGACAAAGAAGAAAGAAACAAAATACTACTACATTTATTCTGCTCACCCGTTTCGAAGAATTTGGCGCAACGATATTACTGAATTTTCCCCATAACACGGAAAACAAGGTCTACAATGCATATGTATTCAGTACATTTGCGTCCCGCAAAACGTACGCTCGTGCGTCTAATCCTCTGCAGATTTGCTTAGAGAATTAGCTAAACCAGACATCAAATTGTATCGAAACTCGATCGTCGATCGGTAACTGACGAATATGTCAATTAAGCAACCTAAAGTAGGTTAGTGGGAGCGATAACTAGGCAAATACGTTATTACGAGTGTTGTAGTGTCCACTAGTACTTTCCCAATGGCCCATCGTTATTATTCCCACGACGTTTTCAATACGATTTTTGTAGCCATCAAGGTCCGTGTCCTTACCCATTGTACCATTAGGTATTCCGCGACACCCGCCACGTTGCCTCACCACGATGCAAAATTTGTTACACCTATATAAAAGAGGGGGTCCAATATTCTAACGCCCGCATTATAATATCAAAAGCGGCCAGGACAAGTGGCCTTCAAAATGCTCCGAAAGGTAAAGTCATAATTGATTGATAAAAATATTAAAATTGTTGACATTGAGATTGATCATTTGTGTAATGTGGTATTTTTCGTTTCAGGTGTTGCTGTTATCGATATGTGGCTTGGTGAGGAGTTCGGGTGTGCACGGGGATGGACTGCCACAGTTCGGGCACGTGGCTGCTATAGGACCTGCGCCGGCAGCTTTCGGCCACGTGGCTGCCATAGGACCGCCATCGGAAGCTGTTCCAGCTCCCGTGGTCACGGCTGCTAGCTCACAGTACTTCCAAAGAACTTTCAACCGCCTGGTAGTACCTCAATTTGAAGCCCCAGTTGCACCAGTGGCACCTCCACCTGTGCAACCAGTTTTCCAAGTTGCTCCAGCTCCTCCAGTATTTGTGGAACCTACTAGAGCAGTTCCTGTTGCTGTTAATCCACCGCCACCAACCCAAGCAGCTCCAGTACATCCGAACGTGGCCATAGCAGTTGCGACTGCTCACGCCGCCGCACCTGTTGCCACAATTCTACTACCACCGTACCCCTTCGGATTTCCACCAAACTTTGGCTTCATCCCTCAAGAACAACCTATAAACGTACCTGATGAGAACAACAGGGAACCAACCACTCAGACAACTACACAAGCTGAAGCGACAACGACCCAAGAGCCAGAACAGACCACACCCATACCATCGAGCAGTGATGACAACTTTGTGCAACAAGCTCAACCATCCAACGAAGATGCAAATTTCAATCAGTATGGTCCACCATTGCAGCCACAAGATGAACAGTTCTCACCTAATCAACCTGGTCCACAGTTTCAGCTGAATCTGCCGCATCCTCAGTTCCAGGGACAACAACCTCAGGGCCAGTTCCAACCTCAGGGCCAGTTCCAACCTCAGGGCCAGTTCCAACCTCAGGGCCAGTTCCAACCTCAGGGCCAGTTCCAACCTCAGGGCCAGTTCCAACCTCAGGGCCAGTTCCAACCTCAGGGACAATACCAACCACAACAGCCCCGACCTCAGTTCCAGGGACAACAACCCCAGGGACAATACCAACCACAACAGCCCCGACCTCAGTTCCAAGGACAATATCAACCACAACAGCCACGACCTCAGTTCCAAGGACAACAACCCCAAGGACAATATCAACCACAGCAGCCACGGCCTCAGTTCCAAGGACAGCAACCTCAAGGACAGATTCCACAACAGCCGCGACCACAGTACCAACCAGCGCCTCAGCAACCACAGCTCCCTCTAGAACAAACTCAGGGACAATTTTCACCCCAGCAGCCTCAGCCGCAATTCCCACCGTACCCACCAGCGTCACAAGGGCAGCAGCCGCAACCACAGTTTCAGCCAGCCCCACAACAGCCGCGACCACAGTACCAACCAGCACCACAGCAACCTCACCAGCAGTACCATCCCCAGGCACGTCCACAGCAGCCCCGCCCAACGTACCAAGCGCCTCTGCAACCCTGGCCACAGCAACGTGCTAGGCCCCAGAAACTCAAGACTTCAGTGGAAGTGGTACCCGTACCACTAGCATACATCACCCCTCCACCGCATCACAAAACCCATGCGCATGTGAAAGTGGTAAAACATGTCTATACATATGTACCTGCTAGTCATGCGAAAATCATCGTAAAACCTGTTAAAGCCAGAACCGTTCGTCTGGTGAAGGTAAAGAAAGTCCATTCTCAGAATTTGAGGGCTAACGCCAGAGACATTGAAGTCACTACCTTCAGCCCGTTTCCGAGGCCCAACACTAAGCCTCCCAAAGTATAATTATAAAGTAGTAAAGTACACTCGTTAATAAAAATGCACTTTTGTAAATATGGTTAAGAATGAGATAATATAGATATATTTATACTTTTGTATATGTTTGTTCTAATTACCTCCCGCATTCCTATGCCATTACATTGTAATAGTCTCGGTCTAGGCCAGCGAGACGTTATTAGTTGTGCAAGTGTTGTGTTGCTCGGAAGACGTGCACGCCTTGCCAATGACACTGGACCTATAAAGTAATGTAACGAAAGTGACATTTGCATGACAAGCAAGGGGTTTTCCATGAATTTATTATCATGTTATGCGCCATGATGATGTACTCGTCATATTAATTTCGATGTTACACTAGTTTAATCTGTGTTTTGTCTGTGCAATAGCTCGGATTTGTCTATTATATCTATATAAATAAAGAGAGAAGTCCTGACTGACTGACTGACTGACTGACTGACTGACTCATCAACGCCCAGCCGAAACCCTTGGACCTAGAAAGCTGAAATTTTGCACAGATGTTCCCTTTATAATGTAGACAAGGAATAAGGAAGGATTTTTCGAAATTCAACCCCTAAGGTAGTTAAATAGGGGATGAAAGTTTGTATGGAAAATCGTCATTTTCACGCGGGCGAAGCCGCTGGCAAAAGCTAGTTTTAAATATTTTCTCAAATAAATAACGAAACATCATACCTTTCCCGACGAGTTTCGCCAGTTATGTTCAACTCCCATGTAATAGGGGACGATCTTATTGCCATCAACCGGGCACAAATCCAGACTACGTGGCTGCTACTGTGAAATTCTTGATGGAAAAACCAATTTCCAAATAACAATTTCCCCGACCTAGGAATCGAACCCAGGAACCTCATGCACATCAGTCGCGCATATAAATAATATATATATATATATATATATATATATGTATGTATATATACATATAAATATACATATATATTTAACATAACGCCTAGCGAATTGGAAAAGCTGCCATTCGCTACACTTAGAAGTATAATGATTAAGATCAACATCAAGATAAACATGTAAATGTTTTCCTCAACGAAAATATACGTTTCGAGTTTGTAATACGATGTTAAACACCGATTGTAATCACATTAGTGCGACGTGCTTTAGATGCTCAGTGATAAGCATATGTGTGCGAAACTACCAATGAAGAATTCGCTGGCACGCATGAGGAAAAATTACTCAACCGAAACCACTTGCACCATATTCATGAAATGGTCAAACGCGAATATATCAATAATACAAAGTTTTTATATAATATAGAAGAGTTTGCGTAGACGTCCAGGGTCCATTTTAACGAATTTTTGATGTTTACCTTTCATGAACCATGCACTCCGTCTTCAAGGACCCACCAAGCAGACCCACCGGTGGGTCTCCGAATACTGATGTGTTTCCCAAGACCTACTGACTGGTAGGACCTATGTGTGTTAATTATTGAAAAACTATCAAACCGAGCTGCTTCCCAGTTGCTATACTATTTGGTATCTGTTTAGTTAAAATAACAATCAATCAAATCACAAAGTTTCCCCTACTTTATCTGAAGTAATTGCAGCCTTAAAGCGAACTCAAGCCACTTATGTATTCAGCAGACGCAAGAAAATCGTGCGTTACTCATACCTAATTTCCTAAGTACGACAAAAAATTTCGCTCGTGAGTAATACAAGAATCCTGAATGCAGCGAGGGATTCAAGCTAGCCCAAGGCAAAGACACCTTTAGCCCAGAGGAGGATACTCTACTTTTTACACCTACTGTGAGAAAATAATAGCCATAGTACGAAAAACAAAATATTTAATAATTATGTAAACAAACAGTAAGAATAACATATTTAGAACTAGTTAGATAAATGCACTTACATATTAATTGAAGTTAATGGTAACATTTGAAACATTAGTCCAGTTGTGCAAAGATAAAATAAAAAAATAAATAAAAAAAATAACGAATGTTACAGCCAATTACTATTACGGTATTACGGCGCGGTACGGTATTTGTTAGTATGAATGCCAGTTTTAATGTTATTCCATTCCTTTTAAAAAATGGTTCGTAGTTATCTAATTATTCTTACAATAAAATAACGAAAACATGGCAACGATATGAAGAAGCAGTCGTTATGATTTTGTAGGAAATCGAGAATATCATCCACGCGTAGTAAGGGTATCGAGAATAGCTTTCCTCTTTCTGGCACCAAAGGGTTTTTGTTAGTACTATACTGCCAATTTAGCTGAGCATGTGAGATTCCAAATTCAAATCACATTATTGACCAGCGGGTCATAATGAAATCCAGTACAACATTATTGACCGGCTGTTCTTCCGGCCACTAATGACTCACTTTAGGTTAAGGTTGCTTGACATATAATTTGACATTTTCGAGCAGGTGGTGTGAAATAGTAGATTGTACACCAAGTGCATAAAACGCACCATTTTGCGCGAGACGTTTATCCATCCGATGCGAGCTTGCGAGCGAGGATGGATATAAAGTAGAGAGCAAAATGGGTTTTATGGACGAGTTTTACACTCTAATTTTCACTTCGATTGCGAGGAAATGAAACAGCAACTTGTAAATATTGTAAAAATAATTAAGGTTCCCGCCAATTAACTTTTTTTTTTCAGTAGGAAACTTGACATAACACCTGACTTATGTCGTTACTCATACTGCTCAGTTATAAAAACATTTTGAGCAAGCCTATTACCATCAACCAATGTAATTAGGAGCAAGCCTATTGCCATCAATTGATGTAATTTGGCCAAGCCTATTGCCATCAACCAATGTAATTAGGAGCAAGCCTATTGCCATCAACTGATGTAATTAGGGACAAGCCTATTGCCATCAACCGATGTCATTAGGAAAAGCCTATTGCCATCAACCAATCTTATTAGGAGCAAGCATATTGCTATCAACCGATGTAATTAGGAGCAAGCCTATTGCCATCCACTGATTTAGGTAATTGAGAGCAAGCCTATTGCCATCAATCAATGTAATTAAGAGTAAGCCTATTCCCATCAAATGATGTAATTAGGAGCAAGCCTATTGCCATCAATCAACCTAATTAAGAGCAAGCCTATTGCCATCAAGCGATTTAGGTAATTGGGGGAAGCCTATTCCCATCAACTTTCCTTGTATTCGTAATGAAAAGCAGTAATCCCTTGTTCTTAGAATACTAACGAAACGAATTAAAGAGGTTATTCTATGAAGTTGAAGTTGATCGTGTGGCTGTTGGGCCGATTACCTGTGCCGATTACCTTGGTCTTCGACGAAGATTTTACTTTATGCTCTAGAGCATAAAACGCGACTTTATGTCGCCTACGCACGACATAAAGACGAATTTTAGAGCGAGAGAAGTGAAATAGTAGATTATGCACCGAGGTTGTGTCTTATGTCACGGGCGTCATATTGAATCTCGAGCGCAATGAAGGATTCGGGATTTAACTCACGAGCGAAGCGAGGGAGTTAATACAAGAATCCTGAATGCAGCGAGGGATTCAAACTAGCCCAAGGCAAAGACACCTTTAGCCCAGAGGAGGATACTCTACTTTTTACACCTACTGTGAGAAAATAATAGCCATAGTACGAAAAACAAAGTATTTATTAAATAAACAAACAGTAAGAATAACAAATTTAGAACTAGTAAGTTATATGCACTTACATATTAATTGAAGTTAATGGTAACATTTGAGACATTAGTCCAGTTGTGCAAAAATATAAAGTTAAGTTTTTATGTCTTCGAAAACATGGCAACGATATGAAGAAGCAGTCGTTATGATTTTGTAGGAAATCGAGAATATCATCCACGCGTAGTATAAGGGTATCGAGAATAGCTTTCCTCTTTCTGGCACCAATAGTAGATTGTATCCTAAGGGAGCAAAATAATATTTTTACGGCGAGGGCGCTTTTTTGAATCCAGAGCGAAGTGAGGGATTCTAGAGTAGAATGCCGAACGTAGTGAGGGATTCTTTAGTAGAATCCTGAACGTAGCGAGGGATTCAAAGTACGTCGCCCGAGCCCAAAATATATTTTGCACCCGAGTGATACACTCGACTTTTCATCACCCTCTATGAGAAAATAAAAGGCGCCTCATATTTTATTGTAATATTATTATTTAATAAAAATAGAGTGACGACACGTTTAAATCCATCAGACATATTAATTACGAATATGTGTCCAGTTTTACGTCCATATTAAGACAACACGTTACTAAACAACCTTCTACTCCATATTAAGAAACTAGCTGACCCACGCAACTTCGTCTGCGTCACATAAATATAGCTAATAACCTTTCTCGATATCGACTATCCGACATAAATTAAGCTAAATCGTAACAAACAAAAAATCTTATCTTTTCTCTTTATTATAGTAGTTCAGATGGTTTAGATTAGCTTAGATTATATTAAAGTGTGAATTACTATAGGTATCTCTTACTGTTAAATATACTATAACACTCTTGTAAACACTATGATGCAGTAAATATTTTGAATTTGAATTTCCCGGCGGCCAGCCATTTTCCCCCGTACCTACATTGCGACGCGCGAAATATTTTGCCGCGCGGATATGTTTATACATTGCGATATCTTCTAACATATTTGTTTAAACTGTATAGAGTGAAGGGCACAAATATTCTATATTAAATTTCTGTTCTAACAAACACATTTATTTAGATATAGATTAATATCATATGGGCTAAATAAGCTTCGCAAAAAATAATTCTTTTTAACCTAACAGTTTAACTGTAAAAAAAGGTTACAGTGAGTCAATCTTAAAAGATAGATATATGCTGTCGCGGACTTTTTTTTAGAACTTTTAAAGAGGAACAATTCCTTCATACATGATATTAGCGTAACTTAAACCGTTTTCGCAGCGCACGCAGCGGAAGCTCTCAAACAGGAAATACCTTTTCCCGTTTTTGTAACATTTTTCATTTATGCTCCGCTCCTATTAGCCGTAGCGTGATGTTATATAGCCTATAGCCTTCCTCGATAAATGGACTATCCAACACAAAAAGATTTTTTCAATTCCAACCAGCAGTTCCTGAGTTTACCGCGTTCAAACAAACAAACAAACAAACAAACAAACAAACAAACTCTTCAGCTTTATAATATTAGTATAGATTGTCGTATGCCTTTAAATATTCTCCCTGGATTTCGTAGGGATTAAGTTTTGTATGACGTTATTAGCTTCTATTTTTATTGTTTCAGGAGTTAATGCACTATCACTTTCAGAACTCGACGTAGAACTCATCTTTTTGCACAAAATACAATAAAGTCCGTACCGATTATTATAACAGGGAAATCGCGCACTTTTGTTTTTTTTTATTTAGTTACCGCGTCTCCTCGCACCGTACAGCCAACTCAACACTTACAGCCAGTAAAATACAATTTGCGTTCGATTTCAATGAACGATTCATGTTCTAAATTCAAATCTCATTACTGCCCGCTAAAAAGTCTAATGGAGAAAAGAGCTACTTTGCTCGCACTTATAGAGGAACAAAACGACACTTTTCGAATTGAAGGGATGAAAAGGGTTTTTGTTCAATCACATATTTTTCACAACACATCAATATGGGTATCAAATGAAAGGGCTTGATTAGTAGAAGACTATACACTAAAACGAATTTCAAATCCAAGGTGGCCGCCATCACAAAATGACGAATTACGTTTGTTTTTACAACTCCCTCAATATGGGTAGCAAAAAAAATTAAAGGAATTGATTTGTAGAATAATGGTTACTATATTGAAAGGGAATGAGGAATATAAGCTAATGAAATTGAAACAAAAAAGCTTGAAAATTGTTTTTTGACTTTTACTCCCTTTAAACTTGGTCAAACTTTTAAAAGTGGAGAACCAATGTTTTATCTTTATTGAGTTGGGGGTTTTTTTAATTTTTCATTTAATTACTTGTTCTATTAGAGAATTCTCAATTCCAGTCCGGAGATTAGATTTAGCTCGCCCCTCATAACATGAAACTTAGGTACCCACACATGAATATAATTTAACGGAGCCGAACGTGTTTTGTTGTTCCGTGTGGTGTCGGACGTAAAGAATAGCACCATCCCATATCTTCCCGTGGGTGTCGTAAGAGGCGACTAAGGGACTTACCAGAGAATGGGCAGCAGCGTTCTCTGTGTCTTTGTAACAACCATACTGCGATCGCCAACCCGCCTGCCAAGCGTGGCGATTATGGCAAACCCCCCCAAAAATGCCTGGGTGAGGCCTATGTCCAGCAGTGGACGTCTTTTGGCTGAAATGATGAATGATGAACGTGTTTTAGACACGGTGATGGTATGTAAGTGTGTATAATGCGAGAAGTGTCGGTATATGATAAAATAAATCCTCTTTATTATAGAGGAACTTGTGGCTAAATAATGACAGCCACTCGAATCAATCTTAAGGTTAAACCGCGCTTGCCTATGTTGCTAAAGGGTGTAAAAGTACCCTTAACGCAAACGAAGGGCACTTATTTTCCCCACCACTGCGATCACTTTTTTGTTCTAGACCATACCTGGGAACCCCCTAGTTTCAGAGATATTATGGGTCAAAGTTCCAAATTTTTAACAGCTGTTTTTGTAAATACTAGTTTTTCAGGACCCATTTACTATTGAAAGCATCCACTAGCACAATGTTTGAAGAGTTCTACATTGATTTTTACCGTAAAATATTATTTTTGACCCCAAAAAACTCATTTCCCAGAGTTTCCTCTGTGCATCAGGAAGCGTGTGAAGTCGTTGGTCTCGGCTCTTATTTGTAGATCTTGGACAGTCGTTCCAGTAGTCAGTGGCCCGAGAGTGTGACAACCAGTCATACCAAGGGCCAAGGGGTATCATATTATTACCCTGTAATAGAATCGGGTTATGGAGGCCAGATAATAATATGCTGTCGCTTTATGTAAAATATTAGTATTCCGCTGGATCCGGTAATACTGGGAGCTGACCCAAACATAGTTGGAAAAAGGATAGACAGGTGATTATAAATTGGCTCATGATTTACTTCGTATTCTACCATCTACAATTCTACATATAATAATAATAATCGTTTATTTATTTAAGAAGGGGCCCATTTACAATAAGATAATAATAGTTACAATAGAGCACAGTTGCTTTTTTGCCTGAACTAGGTTGAACCTGTGATTTCATTTGATACCCATATTGATGGAGTTGTGAAAAAAAAAATGTGAATCGCCATTTTGTGGTGGCGGCCATCTTGGATTTGAAATTTGTTATAGTGTATAGTATTCTACTAATCAAGCCCTTCCATTTGATACCCATCTTGATAGGAGTTGTGAACAAATATGTGATCCGCCATTTTGTGGCGGCGGCCATCTTAGATCGATGTTTTTCAAACATAGCTAAGAACACTCTCGACTAATTCACCTTTCAAACAAAAAAAACTAAATCAAAATCGGATCATGCGTTCGGGAGCTACGATGCCACAGACAGATACACACACAGACACACAGATACACAGACACGTCAAACTTATAACACCCCGTCGTTTTTGCGTCGGGGGTTAAAAATCAACTGTACTCTACCCGCAACTGAACTTTATAAAGATAGGTTCGACTTTTTATCATTTGAAAACGAATGAGCAACTTTGGTAAGTATACAGGTAAAGTACTGGAAGAAATATATTAAGAAATCGTACTTACATAAAGTTTTACATATTATTTGCCTAATTATGACGGCCACGTTGGTCTAGTGGTCGTATGTAGTACAGCTGAGCATGACTTCCTGGGTTCGATTACCTACGGTTGAGCAGTGTACTTTTTTTTTATTAGAATTCTGCATTATGCAAAACCAATTGTAAGCAAAAAGCTCGCCCTCTATTATTATGGCACCTCAAAATAACCGGCAATACAATAATGTTCTATGGCAATTAAAACATTCGACACCGACGACGATAAAATCGAAATATCAGTCACATAAGAGTTGACGTGTTTACTAACAACAATAATTCTAGAATATGACGGTGACGATATAAAGAGAAACAAATAACAGATATCTCGTAACGGTACTCGATGCGTCACGAATAGTCACCGTGATATCGTCTCCGTCGTAGCAAAGATCAGACGCGTAGCACGGAATATTGATATCGCGTAGCATCAGCTATGAATGTATGTAGATGAAGATGTTCGTAGTAGGTTTGTGGAATAACCTGATAATTTTGCATTATATTTTTATTGCCATTGCCTTGATATTTTTATTTTTTTGTCTTAAAAAACTGAATTGTATTTAATTTAGTTGTAATTATTACAGGTGTGGACGTATAAATGTTGTAAAACTTATATTAGGTGACCGTAATAATTATCTATTATATTTTTTTAGTTTTCCATAAGGCAATGGTTTTATAAATGTGTTTCACTGTCTCAAATTGCTTACCAAAAAGAATTTTTTTAAAGACAAAAAAATGAGTATTTAAATCACAGTCACATATAAATATTTCCAACACAACCCCTAAAATAAATCTCAATTTGACAAGACATCAGTTAATGCCCAAAACTGGTGCACTTGTCCAATAATGTTATCAGTCTGGGCAGCTTTACTGTCGTAATGATACGCGTCCCCGTTGCGTGCCCAGCGTCTAACGAGCCACTGCAATCGGTGACGAAACCGCACACAAGGTGAATCTTACTTGGTACAGTATAAAAGGTAATGTCACCAAACTGTGGACATCACAGTCACATCTTCTGTTCAACAGACAGACACTACCAAACCAATAAACATGTACAAGATCGTGAGTATTTATTTGTTATTTCTTAGTAGATAATTGAACCAAAACAGTGGATTTCGAAACGGCTTTGGATTACCCTGCGATTGAATTTTGCAAATATTTATGTTATTGTCTTTGTTGATATTAATATTGATTATGTCCTTCCAGGTATTCTTCCTCGCTACCCTGGCTTTGGCCGCCGCCAAGCCCAGTGCTGTGGCCGCTCCCCTGGTCGCTGCGGCCCCTCTGGTCGCCGCACCTGCTCCATATGTCACCGCCTCCAGCTCACAGTACGTAGCCAGGAACTACAACGGCTTGTACGCTGCCGCTGCTCCTTTGGTCGCTGCTCCTGCCCCTTACGTTGCCGCCCCTGTGGCTGCCCCTTACGTCGCCGCCCCATACGCCGTCGCTCCTGCGGCTAGGTTCGTGGCCCCGGCTGCTGCCCCCTACGTAGCTGCCCCTGCATCAGTCCTGCCCGGATACGCTCGATACGCCGCCGCTCCCTACTATGCGGCGTCTCCTTATTTCGCCCCCTCCGCCCCCCTTATTGCCCTCAAGTAAATTAACTTGATGACTGATACATTACTTAGCCCATTTTTATACTGAAGAATATATAATTATGACTTATTTATGGTTTTCTTTTGCGAAAAGTATTTTCCCAACATTTGTACATACCTACACTTAAAATCAAGATAACAATTGACTTTTTTACACACATATAAATTAAATTAAAAAGCTACAAGCCATAATCACTTCAATACACATAGTCAATACAGTTATTGATTTGCACATAATTATTTCACAATATTTAATTAAAAAAATCAATAAAAAGTCCTTCGTCTTCAGTGTTGTGAGTACCAACCATACAAGCAGCTAATTACGCATGTAATTGTACGTGTTCGTACTGATCGTAGTCGTGTGTTTAGTTTCAAGGAAGTTCGCCAGACCTTCGCAAAAGTAAGCAAGTCTACCAACGAATCGCGGTACATGTTACAAAGAGAAGCCGCACAACAAAAGGGGAATTAGAATGGCCTATTTCTGTACAAAGCGACAATGTTTTGATAAACATACGTACGTAAACGTACGTAAGTACGTAATCACCAAGAAAAATACTTGTTTGTAAGTTCTTCACAGATATCGATTTCAGCTTTCAGCAAAAATGTCTGAATGAAATGTAGACTAACATTAATTTAAGGCAATGGATACCATGGTAACCTAAACAGCAAATAAGGCTATATTTGTAACATTTCATTTGTTAGATTGTTGAGACAGTGTAACTACGCCGTATACAGCTACTTAGCCACCCACACTGATTCGTGAACAAAGTGATTCTTTTTCTTTCTACTTAGTCTGTTTAAGTTTCAGTTCACGTTGAAATGTTGAATACAAGAAATAAAAAGCTGACTTTATTTTAATGTGGAACTGTATTTTTAAGTATTTCCTTATTTGTAATACTTGTCGGAAAGTTAATGGCATAAAGAAATGCAGAATTAATTACAGTAGGTATTAGGTAGATATTGGTATTTGTATTCGATCAGGGTTGATTCGGGTACATTTTCACTCTTCTAAACGGTTGACATGAAAATAAAAGCAATCTATGGAATAGGTAATATCTGAACTCTACTTTATAGAGATCGTATTGGTACAATTTCTCTCTGTAATTTGATGACGAACTCGGCTCAGTCTCGGCTCGACAGTCACGGGTTTGGAATAAAATATAGAGGTATGACTTTGGAGGCTTATGAAACAGGTGAGGTAAAAGAAAGGATGCTGAAATTAAAAACCTACGCAAAAAGAAATACTACTACGTTAAATACTCGCGCGTGTATGTTATTAGAGCTCAAATATTAACTGAGGTACTCACTTACCCACCTATATACTCACATTACTGTAAAGTAGGAAAAGCTCTTTTAATATTATATTTAACTTCGAGGTCATCATAATCATCATCAACAGCCTTAATGTCCCCACTGCTGGGACACAGGCCTCCTCTCTTTGAGAGGGGATGGGCTACCACGCGGGCCCAGTGCGGATTGACAGATGTCACATGTCTTTGAATTTTTTGGTTCAATGACATGCCGGTTTCCTCACGATGTAATCCTTTTTTTTTAACTTTGAGGAGTCATCATCATTTCAGCCAAAAGACGTCCACTGCTGGACATAGGCCTCCCCCAGGCGTCGCCACATTGACCGGTCCCGTGCGTCTCTCATCCAGCGGGTTCCTGCAACCTTGACCAGGTCATCGGTCCACCTAGTGGGAGGCCTTCCAACGCAACGTCTTCCGGTTCGCGGTCGCCATTCCAGAACTTTTCGGCCCCATCGGCCATCCGTTCTGCGAGCAATGTGCCCTGCCCATTGCCACTTAAGTCTGGCGATTCTTCGGGCTACGTCGGTAACCTTGGTTCTCATGCGGATGTCCTCATTTCTGATTCGATCACGCAAGGAAACTCCGAGCATAGCATACTTTGAGGAGTACTAAAGCTAAAACATGCTCCACTTTCAAGTCACATGCTTTCCGTGCAATAAGATTGAATCCTACGTCAAACGAATCGCAGAACGGGGTCGAAACGTGGGCGACGTTTTTGTTATGCCCGAGATTCCATAAAACAATTTAATAAAAACGCTGAAAATCTGTACAATCTTACCGAGTAGTCACGTGGACCAAAATGTGTTTCTTAAACTTTTCTTTGACTCTTTGCCATCTGCTATACACGTGCTGCCTTAGAAATGGGAGCGCCTTAGTTTTCCTTTGTCTAAACAACTAAACAACGAAGTACGCCTGCCTAGCTTGTAGGACTTGCCTTTGCAATTCTATATACCTATTCTTATGCTCTCAAATTATTAGTTTAGAAACGTTATTAGAGCTAATTAAACCGATTTCAGGCAGTAGGTTCACTACAGTGAATATATATTTTTGTAAATCTTCACAAACACGTTTTAAATCGAGTGAAAGATGCCGATTGAATGATGAAAATGAACAGAAAGTAAACAGTGATTTTAGTTTTACAGGAATCAGTATAATGTACCTGTCGGTATAGACAAGATTTTGTTTTTTTTGTTCGCGAACATTAGGTGGTTACTTTGAAAACATTGGAGCTTTTTCAGTCAGTTTCTCATCTCAGTATTTTTTCTCCATAATGCCTTTTTGGAACCTCTATGTGAGTATACTTAAGTAAGGACATCTAGTCACAAGATAAGAGTTACTTTTTTTCTTTTTCTTGCCAACGAAAATCCAAGGAATTGCTACAGGGAGGGGCATTTTGGGGGCGTCTTTTTTATTATTTTGACGTTCAAAAAGTGCCGATTATTGACGTAAGTTATATTACGGTTGATTCAGATTGTTTTATGTGTAATTGAGTCTGGTATTGGAAAATAATTATGCTAAGTAGCAAAAGAAGTGAACATTAATCTTGCATTAAATTGCTAAAACTAAACATACACTGCGACTAAAGGTTTTGCCCACACGACTCCGCTTCAACCAGACAAAAATAATAAATTATCAGAAGAAAACGTGTTGACATTTAAAACCGAGGATTGACGCGAGACTACTAAAAATATCGTTATAACCGGTGCTTTCCATTAATTGAAATTAGAGCAACGTGAAATTTCTAGGAAGTTAGACATAGCCAGGTAGTTAAGTAAACCGTCGAACACCTTCATGTCGCCAACTGTGTTCAAGTCTGTGTATATTTCATATAACAAATAGGTAAAGTATATAAAGTGGGATATAAGTAGGCGGGACTGCGGGTTGTTCGAAAGAAATACCGAGGCCTCGACACATAGGGCTAAGAAGGAGCATGGGTGGTTTTTATTCAATAGAAGTCTGACACTTCCTTCCGCTCGCAGAGCGGGAGGGGTTATTTGATGACTTCCCACAACGCAATCAAAACAGGATATAATCGGAAGTTCTGATCCGATTCCTAAAATTCTTTCACTAATGGGTACTATATTATTCCCAAGTATCATAGGCTATAAATATTTACAACGTTCCCTTGGTGCCCTTACTGATATCCGCACGCAAATGCTACATAAAAAGTCGATATTATATCAAGAAACAATTTAAGGAGTATCCTTTTGTGACACCATTTCTCCGTATTGGCGGCGTGCACTTGTGAATATAAATGAATCGCTCGGACCACTGTACTAGTGACGAGCTAAGTGATTGCGATTCTATCCATACATGGTAATTCTGTTCACTCGCATAATATCGAGGGCGTCCTTCATCCGTGAACTAATTCTGAATCGGTTGTTATTTACATAATTGATGTCTCGTCTGCTATCAGTTTTTCGCCAAAATTAGGTGATAAAGCCGTGTACAAACACTGTGTACTAATATGTGTACATACCACCGCTGCATAACCTTTAGGTGAAATTACAGGTATTATGTTATGTTATGTAATATGACGCGCCTTTTCACACCATATCTACTGCACTTTTTTCGATGTAATTTACCTGACACTGAACCTAGACTGGAATAGAACATAGGAACCGTATTTCCAGGTAATTGGTTTCTATGATTTAATTTACACGCTGACAAAACTCTTTTTAATTGATCCACAAGTGAAAATCGTGCAAAGGCTAAAAACGTTCTTACATTAAAATTGCTAAAAACGTTTCCTGTATCAACACAAGGCTTCGTTTCATTTTACACGTTCCATACCAAAAACAAATTCTTGGAATTTTGATAATGCCAGCATGGCTTCGGAACAGTTTATTACAAAATACCTGGTACAAGGTAGTATTTCAAAGGCTTCGATTCGCAAAAGAGTACTTGAGTAAGAGTAATGAGTACATAAAAAGAAAAATATTGTCCTTGTCAATTAATTAATTACAAAAACCGAATTTGACGTAAGAGATTTTCAGAGAACGGCAATTTTCCTCAATAACAGGATAAATATGCTTTTCGTGAAATATAGGTACCACATTTTTCATTGAGCTGTCAATAGAAAAAGTGTTAAAAATAAATTATGAGCATTCTCATACACATGTTCCCTATATAACTTAACACATTAAGTATTGATAATTGTAAGAATGCATTTCAGCATAATGGTTTCATTTTCTCGCCATCTCACGACCTATCAAACTATACTAATCGAAACTATGTTGACCTCTCATCGCGCGGGAAGCTCGTACAGGTCAGGTTACAATGGTTAAGTATAGCGTAATGTGTCGCCGTGTGTACACTTCATGTTATATGTGATGTAACCAATCCGCATTGGGCCCGCGTGGTAGATTAAAGCCCATTCCCTCTCAAAGAGAGGAGGCCTGTGTCCCAGCAGTGGGAACATTAATAGGCTGTTGATGATGATGATGACTTTTATTTTCAAGTTGATGACGGCAAGATAGCACGGCTGGCGCTTTGGCTGAGCCATTGACTGCTGCGCTGCTTGTAGCGGGTCCGATCCGCACACGGAACAAAATCAATATTTGTATGGCCTATAGATAGGTGTTCCAGGTGTGGGTGTTTGTTGGTTTGGTTTTGTGAGTTTAAATGTTTGTAAACGCACGGCACTAGACAAATGCCAAGTGGTAAAAAGATTGTAAAAAAATGTCTAACTTAAGATTACCTAAACCCCAAATAAACTTTTAATTTTAATGTCATTCTGTTAAAGTATCTCAGTATGAGAGCCGATATCTTAGCTCATATTTACAAACTGTCACAGCTAACCGAATTGTTGGCCCGACAGTGATATATCGAGCGACAAGCAGTTACCAAAATGATTGACACTCATTTTATGCACATAACACCATATTTATTTATTACACACTTAGAAATGCCCATTTAATAGAATTTATTTACTACCTACTACCCTCATCCGTGTGTCACTGCGGGGGCCTACTGAAAACCAGCGCTGAGTGTTTTACACCCAGCATATGCTGAGTTGGTTACCCTTTCGTTATGGGCATGCTCAGCGCAGTTGAGCTGTTTAATTAATTGTTAAACTGTTTGTTGTAATTTGTTTATGTATGTGCAGCTCTTTTGTGTTGCTATTCTATTCTGTATCGGATACTAGGAAAAATTAATAGAAACCTACATATTCGAGTCTCGTATCGTTGCCTGATTTCCTTGTGTTTAATCATCATTCATCTTTTCAGCCAAAAGGCGTCCATTGCTGGACATAGGCCTCCCCCAAGTGTCGCCACATTGACCGGTCCCGTGATACTCGCCTCCAGCGGATCCCCGCAACCTTCACAAGGTCATCGGTCCACTTAGTGGAACAAACTTCTTCGAAAGAAATGGTGGGAAATCGTGGCAGCTATGGAGTGGTGAACGTTTTAACAGAACAAAAATCGCGAAGTTGACTTCTTCATTACGGTTATTTAAAGTTGTAAGTTTTTCATAAACAGCAACTCGCACTGGTAACGACTTATCTCGACCAGCTGTTACCCTACCTTATAAAAATATGTAAAATGATAATAAACCTAATGCACATCGAATTACAAGAAACTTTCCCGTCAAAAGGATGTAACTAATGAATAATATTTAGAACTTCCATTCACTTTTTAACAGGCCACCATGCAGGGTGCATAATGCATATTGATGAACAATGAACATGAATCACTCTTTGGCAACTATGTAGGTGTGGGCTCTACAAGCTAAATATGTCTTTTGCCTACTAATACAATGGGATTAGCTCATAAATTCTGTGATGTAAGGTTGAAATCGCCATTGTCTAGTCATCTGTTGATGGACGTGGTCACTGATAACTGGCATGCTCCATAAACCGACAGACTGGAGAACATGTCTGCCGAAAGATGTGAATGGTTCCGAACCAGTCATATAAAAAAAAAACAACAAAAAAAACATAATAGAAAACCTCCTCCTTTTTGTAAGTCGGTTAAAAGCGAACTCCCAAAGCTGAACTTTGTCTAGAATGTTCATATTTATCAAGAAATAGTCCTCACAGTGTCAAATACAGATAGACATGACATGTAAACCTATGTACGGTTAGGAAGTTCTTTTTATACACAGCGACGATGACTAGCATTCCAATCGTTGTCAGTGTAAGTGTTAACATTATGAACAACTGTATCACTTGACAAGTTATGTGGAAAAAATGCTCATTAAATTATTACCTCTAGTTTCCATATCCACATGGAAATTATATGTATCGCGATCACTTTTATAAAAGAGTTTTATTAATTGCAAACAGATGGTTATATTAATGAATAACGTAAGATAATGCATAGGCCCTAGCAGGAACGCGCGGTGTAAAATAATCTAAGGTGAATATATGTCGATTTTTTAATCGAAAGTACGAATTATCCTGTAGTGTTTAGACAAATTGTTTGCTACAAGCACAATTAGTATCATCTGTAGATATAAATGTCATCTTGAAATTAGGAAAATATTGCGAGTGTGGAGCCTCACCCCTCCTCTCTTGCCCTTCGTACACAACACACCGCTCCAGGACTTGAATGAAGCAAACGATAGAGCTGTCCAGGTTGCTACGTTCTAGTCGGACTAACTCTGAGTCATAGATTCGAGAAGAAGAAGAAGGAAAATATTATGTGTGGAAAGAGTATTATTAATTTTAAATTCAACGTATTTAAGTACGTTTACACCGCTCGCTCGTTACTAGAAGATAATAATATGTGCCTATTTCCCTTCATGTTTTGTCGATAAATTATGTACTATTGACCGTTGTCTTTCCTAATGCTGGCATAGAATTCATTATCTATCGTTTATGTATATTAATCGAGTACTTGACTAACTGATTTCTTGTTTATTATTGTTTGTAAGTTCGTATTGAATAATTAGTATACAAAATGTAGGTTGAATATTTGAACAAACTCCAAGTTTATCGAAGTGTTTGTAGTATAAAGCTATAACATCGCCTCGAGTGTCTTCATTGAGGGTTCAATTTATGAATGAATTTACTAACTACATCAAACTTTCAGATGAGTTCTCTCTCAATCACTGGATCGTTATAATCAAAACTAGGGCTTCTGGGAACGAAATATTTTTGTACCTTGTGTTAGTTTGAATTTCAGTTAAAATAAAGGATTTTCATAACTCAACTAACTATTCTTTTACTTCAAAAATAATGTTATTATTTCACTACAAGGCCGCATGCAATAAAAATAACCCCACCATTTGGTCAGAAGGGGCACTTACACGTGTGTCTAATTGTTGAAGTTATATAATATTCCCATGAATGGCCGGCCGATTGACATATTCGGTAACCAATGGTGCCCATACGGCACCTAATTGAGCATGCGCAGGTCCTGCCTAAGGAAAGTGAAACCAACGGCTACCAACATAGACGTAATGCTTGCAACAGTATGAACTATATAACGACATGTAACGTATCCATCGATACATTTCATCGTTGACACTCGACTGACCGAGTTCAGTTATCAAATTAATCAAAATGTCCCTCACAAGATTAGTAAGTATTTGGATCATTGGCAAAAGCTCTTCTTTGTTAATTATAACATTGAACTTTTATTAATTACTCTCAATTTTCCTTTACAGGTCATTTCCGCCATCGCCATTATAGCTAGCTGCAATGCTAGCGGCATCGGTCAAATAGCTCCTGCGTTCAAGTCCTTATCAGTGGTTCGGTATGCTCCATTCTACAACTTTCCGAATGGAGTGGGAGTGAGGTCCATACATGCAGTGGCTGCACCTGTAGCATTGCCTCCTCCTTTGGCACGTGCACCGGTGTTTGCAGCCCCGGCTCCAGTATTCCCACCTCCTGCTCCAGTGTTTGCGGCGCCTCCACCAGCGTTCCCAGCGCCCGCTCCGGTCTTCTCAGCGCCCGCACCAGTCTTTTCAGCGCCCGCACCGGTCTTCCCAGCAGCGCCCGCACCTGTCTTCCCACCGCCAGCTCCAGTGTTCGGAGCCCCAGGACCTTTCTACCCTGCTCCTGCGCCGGTGTTCGCAGGGCCAGCACCCGCTTTCCCCGTGCCAGCTCCTGTATACCCGAGATTTGCCCCAGCTTTTGCTGCAGCACCCGCATATGCCCGTGCAGTTCCTGCATTACCGGCGGCACCATTCTCACCCATTGTGAGGCCTGTAGCAGTACCTCAGCCAGCTCCATATTTCGCGCCTGCTTTCGGCCCCGCACCCGTACCCGTGGCTAGGGCACCCATCAGCATATCCCCCTATGCCCCTTATGGCCCAGCGCCGGTATTCAAACAGTTTGCGTGGAAAAAATGAATCTAGTCTTATTGAATTGTTGTGTAGTGAAATTGTTTTCTAGTTAATGTACTTAGTCATTATTTTTATACCAATTTTTTAAATAAATTATGAAAATATATGATTGCTTTAATTAGTAACCGTTATAAAAAATCCTGCCTATGTGATACATAATAACTCATCATGAAAACCGATTGCGAGAGGGAAAAGTAGCAAACGTCAAAATATTGTTATGTAATTATTGTAACAAAGATCTTTATAAATTCTTCGTAAAACGTGATGCTTGTTGAGATTTCAAAGAGTTTTTTTTTTATGAAGAGTGCAGTCTTCTTTCTGGCATGACCCCATTTCAATCCATAAGCAAACATTTGTACGATCAGTATCAACTAGAAACTACACGAGGCATTTACAAAACCAAATCATAATAAACACGAGGCTAGAAAAGTGGGACACTTGTAGGCAAGTTCAACATTCGAATAAACTTAGGGTCATCGTGAAACTACTTTAAGAAGATTATTTCATCACGATGACAGGGTCACAGGGCTTTACTCGACAGTTGAAGAGGGTGGGTACGATTTAATTCATTGATAGGGTATCTATCACAACCTACATTGAACTGTTCCGGCGAACCTATAATCCGTCTCTTGGAGGACAATGATCTGTATAACAATGTATTTATCTATTAAAAGAACATTGTAAAATGTAGTATTTTTTATTTAATTGGCATAAATTGGCATAAATCATAACTCGTCTTTCGGCTCTAGCCGTTCGAGACAATCCGTGGTTACCAGATGTAACTTGTTCAATAAACAATTAAAGTGGTGGTCGTGCACCAGTGAGCTTACAGATCCCATTACAGCTTGATGCTATATTGTTTATCTACCCAAATATCATAAACCCTCTCTAATGCGTTCAAAAACCATAGGCAATGACCAGCATTACCAACCAGCAGAAGTAACTGTTATGAACTCATAACCTACTGAAAACAGTAGGTTATGAGTTTAAATTTGGAACAGGTGTCAAATTCAAGTGAGTGTGCTATTCTAGTATCTACATTAAGACCATCAAAATCTGAACATCTACATTTTTTATTGCATTACACTGGTAACAATGCTGGTCATTTCCCTATGGTTCCTGAACCCATCATAGAGCCCTTATGATATTTGGGTAGATAAATTAGTGTATGCAACTATACATAATTAGGCATTACAACACTCGTGTGATGCCATTAAGAAACTCGCCTTCGGCTCGTTTCTTAAATCCACACTTGTGTTGTAAAGCCCTTCATTATGCACAGTCGCATAAACTACTATTGACTCTCTATTATTATTGCTCTATCGTGGACAATATTTAAAGTCGAAATAAGTAGGTATCCCAGACAACTTCATTTTGTGCTTAGCTATTCTGATAACTTTAATACTTGACGAGAGAGTCAAGGAGTGCTGTGCTTATAATGTATATTAATCGTCTTAAATTGTTCTTACCATTGAAGTGAAATAGTTTTCCTGAGAATTTGCCACTCGGCGTCTATTTATTTTAGAATAAACTAAGGCAACTATTTGTTTTAAGTGCTATAAACTTGTTGATCCAAGAAACTAGGTATCTGTTACAATGGATTGAAAATTAGAAATTGTTTCTCAAAAAAGTATATCTTATCTGGGGCAGGGGGCTGGGAGCTACTAAAATAGATTTGTAGTTTACAATGTCAATAAATAGTACAAATATTTTTTCAATTATATTTATTTTACAAAAGTATAAAAAATATAAACCTAATCTTTGATACATGTCTTTTCTATAGGAAGGTCAGTCGAGTGTTCTCTTCTAATCTATCGTACGTACGCTGGGGCGTAACCGAAAGGAGAGGCGCGTACTAGGGGAGAAGCACCGTAGGGGTAGGGGCCAGCGGCGTATGCTGCGGGTGCTGCGTATGGGCCGGGGTATACGGGTGCAGCACCAGTGAAGTAGGGTCCGGCAGCGTAGGGGGCGGCAGCGTAGGGGGCGGCAGCGAAGGGCGCAGTCGCGTAGGGTGCAGCAGCGTAGGGCGCAGCTGCGTAGGGAGCAGCAGCGAAAGGTGCGGCAGCATAAGGACCTGCGGCATAAGGTGCAGCCGCAAAAGGTGCAGCAACCAGAGGGCTAAGTCCCTTGCTGACCACGCTGACCTGCGCCGCGTACGGTGGGATGTTCTGTGGCACGGCATGAGCATAGCCCACTGCTGCCGGAGCAGCTACTAGAGGTGCAGCCACGGCGACTCCACTGCATTCCGCTCCAACGGTAAAAGCCGCGGCGATGAGTACGATCTGCAATAAGAAATTTGTTAAAACGTTTTGCTAATAAATTCCACAGAAAACCATACAATTACCGTTGTTGTCGATATACTTACAGATTTGAAAGAGAACATCTTGCGTGATTTGGTAGTGGACCTTCCTTAACGAAAAGAGGATGTGAAGTGTGACTATCTAGAAAAGTATCGGCTTTTTATACCTTGTTTATTGTGATTCAGATGTCGTCCCACAAAATAAACATTTGACGCATTGCGGCTGGTCATTTGGGATTCGCGGAGGCATGCGTGGAGAAATGGAGCACATTGGGAAACTTTTTGTTGTGAAACGTTTTTTCTTTACCGCTGTGCAATTCTGCTGCAAGACATGTAGACCGTGCAAAGTATCCTTTGTTCAACTTAATGGAAAGAATGTACTTTATTTTTCAATCGCAATCAATATTCAAGACAAATAAAAGAATTTGTAGCAAATTGAACGTTGCAAGAATGATGAACATCAAACTTTTAAGGAAGGAAAATACATTGACTAAAAACACTATAGAGATTGCTTTATGTAATAAAATCATGGTATATTTAGCCATTCTATTTTCTATATCCTATCTTCACCTTTTCTTCAAAATAATCCAACAGTGAGGAGCAATAGATTCTTTATTGTCCGACGTACCGATGATAATACACTTACTAGAAACTTGTAACAATTAGCGAGAATAAAGCAAGTTATGTTGTAGTACTGCATGATATCATTGCATAAAATTAACTGGCTAAGTGTGCTATCGTGCAGACAATCAAAGCAGGCTCGGACAACAATCCACCTTTATCACAAGAATTAGATTAAGCGAAGATTTCTCTAACCCACCCTGACCCACTTGTTAATTGCAGATAACAAGTTAGATTTTGCCTTACAAGCAGTTATGTGTATGACAATATGTGCTTTATGTTCCAGTGAATTTCCTTTTTGACAGTTACATAACGTGTAGTGAAATTGGTGTGCACAGAGTTCAAATTAGAATGCTCGGTCCGTAAACCAAGTCTGGGTCAAAAATCAACGGCGAGCCAGCGGCGATGTCCTGCGCATTATCAAGCGGCGCATGCGTGGTTCGTCCACGGTATTGCTCAACGAAACCAACAGTGGTATAAAACGTGACGATGCCCTGGAGACGGCACAGTCCATCGGATTTTTCAGTGTAATCACTTGTGAGCAGTCACACATCCCACGCAAAATGATCGCCAAATTCGTTGTGAGTGTTTTGTTTCTACCTTGAGTAGTGGATTCAGTGCTTCCTAGACTATTTTCTCTCTTCTTAGGACAAGTATTTCAGTGCATCAAAATAAGAGCGTTGGTTATTACATATATCAAGTTGAATAGCAGAGAGTAGAGACTAAAAGAGAAGTGGAAATACCCAAAACCTCAAATTATGATAGTTACAATGTTTGTATATCAATGCAGCAAGCTAAGACACAATTGCACTCCGAAATCGGCTATGAAATGACTCAAATGATCATAACTTTCACTTAAGTATAGGATTACTTACTTACTGGATTTTTGCGCAGGTTGTTCTCGCCCTAGCCGTCGCTGCCGCCAATGCTGGCGCTCTAGCCGTCGGCCCCGCTGCGTTGGTAGCACCGGCGGTTGCACCAGCGGCGTACGTGGCTCCCTACGCCAGCTCCTACTCGGCGCACTCTGTGAACCACGCCGTGGCCACCCCGGTCGTGTCAGCCCCCTACGTCGCCGCAGCCCCTTACGCCGCAGCCCCATACGCCGCAGCCCCATACGCCGCAGCCCCATACGCCGCAGCCCCATACGCCGCCGCACCCCTCGTGGCTCCATCATCACCCTACTTCGCCAGATACCTCTCCGCTCCATACATCCTATAAACGAATTTGGTGATATCATTGCCTAGTGACTTGCTCAGATAATTATGCTTCCTAGTTATTTTTATTATGTATTTTGTTGATATACGAATGTATACATAGAATGGATTTTATTTAAACCTTCCGCTATAAAAAAGAACAAACGGTAATCGGAATGCAGCTTTACCAAACGTTAGCATAGGTACAATGCGACCTGCATTGATTACTAATGAATGACTCTAACTTACATCAGGAGACGTCCGGAAAACCAAACCATTTTTGCAATACAATTATACGACACAAACTATACTACTTGTGCAACATTTTCGTTACGTCGAATTGCGTAGCACACTTTTCTATTGCACCCCAAAGGTTCTTGAAGAACTTCGTAGTATCTACACATAGCTAGCTAGCTACCCGAAACTGTCACATTTTCCCAATTAACCTTGAACCTAATACTTTCGCGATAAAGTTAAAAATCTAGTAAAGTTTAACAGATTGTAGTGTGCATTGCTATACACCTATGTTTGAAAAATTCGTCTACTCGGCAGTGTAAAAAATGCAATATTTGTTGTTGAATTGTCAAACTAGGAATGCACGTGTGTTACGCAGTTACGCTTTAATAGGTAATAGTCTACTAGGGTTTAGTAGGAGGGCCTGGATTCAAGTAAATTTGCTTAGGTTAGTTATTGTTATCACTGTATTTATTGAATACATACCTATTACATTAATTAAAAACTATAAAATAAACAAAACTAACAATAAACTATAAAAAGGCATCGAAATACTGCTCCTCAACGCTGTCTGCCGGTAATGTGCCCAAAAGACTGGCGGCATTGCCTCGTTGTATGGCAACACTTAGCCTCTGGCCAAGATAAAAGCCAGCCCTTGGGTCACGAGAAGCGTCAACTAAGCGTTTGGAAATCCTTAAACAGGCTGCACTTTCGTTTAGTTATTTAGAAGTAAGTGGGTGGTAGGCATGTGCTATGACTTTGACTACTCGTATGTTTACTAGTACCTACTATTCCAAGTAGGTAGTTATTATGGGCTCCTTCCAAACTTAGTACGAAGTTACCAACACGCCTACTGAGGTTTACACGTACAAGTTATCGATACAGGAATCCATCTAACATACCTCAAAGAGAAATATATTTTATACCTAACCCTAATATGATTTCAATGTCAAGGTTGCTTGAATTATTTCGTTCGTTATATTACTATAGGCTCTGATTAAGATTAAATTCTATTATTTTCACTTCATGGAATACATTTGATGGGTGTTTAGGAAACATTTCACCGATCATGTTTAAGGCCCATATAATAGGGGGCGACGAGCCTTTTGCCATCAACCGTGACTTTCCAGATAGAAAAACCCAATGACAATTCCCTCGACCCAGGAATCGGACCCTCATGTGCAGCAATCACGATTACAACCACTACACCAACAAAGCAGTCAAGTGGTGGTACCACTACATTTACAAAGCAAGATCCGTATCATAAATAAATCAAATGTTACATTTAAATGCTCTTACCGGTAATTCAGTACGTAGTTTGCAATTCAAACCGGATTACATTAGCATATGTAATATAAACATGTATGATATTACACACGTACAGATGTCAGTTAGTAATACTACGACTAATACTACAATAAGCTAACTTTAATTATTTTACTGCATTCACACCTGTTCGCAAGAAAACTAGTTCGACATATTCAGCACTTAAAATCGTTATCAGTAAACCTAAAGCCACTTACCATGTTAATAAATGGTCTTAATATTTTATATGTTACATGGTTTATAGCCTGAGGGTTTAATATTAATGATTTTCATTTAATATGTCTGAACTAGAGTTCTTGATATAGGTCAGTCATTTTAAACGACTAAATTTTATGTTATCGAGTAAACAAATTGGATAAAAGAGTAGAAAATAATTTCCAAAACAATCAAAAAGTATTATGATGAATGACGTAACTAGCGCTATATATTCCGAAGAAAATCTAAAGGATTAAGTATTAACTTGATAGGCCTACCTCAATGTATAAAATTGGTGGGTGTCAGACATCCCCGTCCGATACACCCTATAGAAAATCTCCCAGCAGGGCACCTAAGGGCATATATATGGCCCACCTGTGACCTGAAGGACCCTGAATCTGCCGCTAAGCCAAGTAGGCCGCTGCAGATACAACTTGGTCCGGTAGTGGTCTTTGGATGCTTTATGAAGCAGGTTGCGAATTCGCTAAAAAATAATTCAAAGTTATAAGCTTGTTCACTCCCGCTCCGCCCGTGCCTCCAGCGTCGTCTTACGCCTGCTAATAATGTTAAGGCGGGGTTACCCCGATAAACGTCGTCAACAATAGCGTTTTACTCGTACATGGAACGGATTTAAATTTTGAAAAAAATGCATTACATAGTTGACTCTTCGATCATGATATGTCGGGCATGTCCAAATGATGGCTAAATAATCGTTTTACTTGAGTTATATAGGTTGTGACGAAATAAGCTTAAAAAAGAACAAGTCTATCGTCAGACGTCGGAGGAAAATCATGATCACGAGTACTTCTAATTATAAGTTAAATTATTTTCGTACGAATAAAAGAAATCTATTTTCGCAATGTTACAAAAGCAAGTTAGCCAAACCCGTCAGACGTTTAGGTTACTTTGGTAACAAAAGGGGTGAGTTTGTCACCACTCCCCCAGTTAAGCAATCCAGTGAATTCTTTTACAAAGTACTAATTAAGTTCCTGACTTGTTTGGTCAACTTAAAATTGTTGACGTCAGTCTCGGATAAGAATGTTTGTTAACAATTTTGTCAATAAGTTAGTTTAGAACTTAAGTAACATGATATTTTATTTCATTATTCGACAGAAGGATAGCCGATGCTGCCGATGATATTATATACTTTATAATTCAATAAAAGGTATAATATATCGAACATACACAAACAGCCAAACCCGGAACAAGATTTGTTCCGTGCAGGGATCAAACACGCGATACGCACACAGCAGTCACTCGCTCAGTCACTGCACCAACCGTGTCTTCATTTAAAATACACTTTCTAGGCCGTTTCCCAATACACTATATATACGCACGAGATAAAATAAGAAAATGTAGGAAAATGGAAACGAAAAACCGTCTAATTAAGATATCCTATGACTGGAGCGGTAAGTTCCAAATTGGACACTAGCACACGTGCTAGCTCATTTCGGTTCGAATACACGTTTAGTACAAAAAAGAACAAGTAATTAACGTTTTATCTATATTCTAGATAATTCATATCGATTCTAGTTATGGTACAGTTGAATGTGTCATATCACATGTGATTCAATGACAACAGGTACAAGGCTAAGACACCGATTGTCGCACATATTTGCAGTTCTTTTGATACATTGGAAAAATGGACGTGAGTTTTAAAAGGGCTGCGTAACCTACTTTCCAGTTTTGATCCGATACAATAGGGGATCGGACAAAAAAAAACTAATTAGTCCGTCAGATAGATTTCCAAAAATTATTGGACACGTATTTTTTCTTTTTTCACGTAAACTTAAAATGAAGGCGATACAGTGCTTCGAAAACTCGTGTGACGTCATATGATAGTACATTTTGTCGACACAAGTGACGTTTCAAGCCCCACTCCAAGATCTTTGACGCGTTTTATCTTCGTAATTTTTTATTGATTTGATAAAACAAAAAACACGTATTCAATATTTTTCGATAATCTAACTTACGGACTAAACAGAATTATATTATTTTGACCCAGTCCGATCCCCTATTGAAAACTATTTTGGGAACGACAGAGTTTTCGCAGAATTATGGTTAGGAAATACCTACATCTAAAACCAAACATCGTAAACAAACTCTTCCTGGAAAACAGAATCTTCGTAGGTAATGTCATTGTGATCGATTGATTTACTGTAATACACTGTTAGCTCTATTTACTCAAACATTAAATTAAATTCTACCATACAAAAATGATCCGTAGCTTACAAAAAGTTTAATCACGAGAAACTGACCACTTTTTGGAAAACCAAAACCACGTTTTCATAAAGAAGAAATTAATAAAAAATAAACTTTTATGGCTTTCACACAGTTTCTGACGTTATCTGGCCAGTTACGCAGTTTTTTTGCATTGAATCATGTGACAGCAAGGAGTTCTTAATTACAATCTTTTAATTTAAAAAAGGATATGTTTAGATACCTTAGAGGTTTTTAAAAACCTCTTTAGCTGTCAGTAATATAATATAATGGTTAACTAACTAAAATGCTGTATTGCCTTTCGTAGCTTGTATGTGGTTCCGCTTTGCGTTGGATTGGAACGTGTTATTCCTGTTCAAAGTTTAGACAGCTCTTTATTTAAGCTAGGCTTTCCGGCCCGCTTACATTCATCTGGACTTGTAAATTACTCATTTTCAAATTGCGCCAGGCCTGGTACAAATGCGTTATAAATTCTCTGTTTGCTTTTGTTTTATCTAATACAATAATGACGAATGCGTCATCTTATTTATAAATGATTAAGTTGTCATTTCTTAATCAAGGAGTACACATAATGATATTTACCTTTTTTTAAGTAAATCAGGTTTCGCACCGTTTCCTTATTTGTTTTACTATACACAAAGTACCTGCATGAGGTCAAATAAATTTTCATAATTGTTTAAAACTATTTTTAATTAGGTAGGCCTGATCCGGCAGACTTTACAACTTCCTACTATATTTTATTAGTTTTTTACTTCAATAACACGTTTTGGTCAAACATGTGATTTACTAAAATATATCATTAATTACTATTATACGAATTATTTAATTAAAAGGTATTATTATAAAATTAAAGGGCTTGTTTTTATTTTTAAAGTCCGTTTTACGTCATACGTTTTATTTTTATTTCTGTTGAGTGAAGAGTGGGTGCTTTTTGAAGCTTGTTCTTGTACTATGACGTCAGACGTAGACGCGAGTTATTTCAGTCTCCTCTTGAGGAAGTTTTCATTCTGTGTTTTAACTTTGATCTTTTTTCGTAACAAATCCGTAGCTCACGGGTATAGATTTTCCCTATATTTCCATCTCATTAAATTGTAGATTTCACCAAAATTAATTTAAAAAACAAGTAAAAAAAATACTCGAGCACTAAATAAAATAGTTAAGTTAATGAAAAATCGAATTTCAAAGTTAACATAGGCTGTGGTAGTTGACACTATCTAGACTGGCAACATATTATTAAGTGTTGCCATGGTGATATGAAAAGATAACGAGTCAGCTGACCGAGTGAGTCGGTAATCTTTGACCAACTTATTTGTGCAGGTGGTAAAACAAGTAACTAAAATAAATGTACAAAGTTTGACGTAGCGATGCTCTTTTTCTTGACCAGTGGCGCCACCATGAAATTCACACTTAAAATGGTCATACTGTAGGCACTTATAACAGTGTCATTGAAAACGCCCTGCCCTCCTTTGCTTGTATACGAGCACCGAGTATACAATTTTCATGTATGGACAAATAAATTTTAGTCAACCTATATTAACTAAGTCTGTAGTGAGCTTACTACGTTTTGATACTTTTGATTGTCATAACTCAAGAGTATAGTTTGGCTTAGAATAACAAAGCCTAGTGATATGCCAAGCTATACCTACCTTTAGATTGTATAAGATGCTTAAGAATAATAACTTAACTTAATAAGAATATTAAGTTATAATGTTAAAACATAGGTTAATATTTATACATTATGAGGTACACTAATTAAAACGATAGGTTAAATTGCTATTCAGGATTTCATTAGAAAATACTTCGATCAATAAAGAAAATATTAGATGAAAAGAAGAACTAAATGGTAATTTTAGGGCCCCGATAACTATATCCAGGCTGGGAAGTAGATTGCAGTACAGCGTTCTAACCCTTAGAGGATTATGGGTGTGATGTAATATCAAATGTTTATGCAGAGCAAACCTATACTCGACACGTGTGTCACCCCCTCCACGTGGCATCCTCAGGAGATGTTGATTGGCTGACGTACACTTCCAAGCAATCTCAATTTACACTTCAAACATAACAATACACTTACTATAAACATAAACAAACAATATGTTGTATAAAAACAAATCCGAATTAAATAAAATTAATATTTAAGAAAGTATCAACATCGTTTCATTCGTTATTAGTGTAGGTATGAACATAACGTGTGTTTGGAATTAAAAATACATCTAACTAAACTACCAAGACCAAGTGTTCAAAGTACCGTTAGATGCGTAGGTTTAACTTTAACCATGACTTTTTTTAACTTATCAGTACTTAAGAAATTAATTAGAAGATAATTTGGACATTTCCTACCCACGTAACTAATTAAATAAGTGAGCTGTGTTGCTCCAATTTAGAATAGTTCTGCGAGATTAAATGGCAAAAAAACTCCAAGATCAACGGAAGCCTTCTCAATCCAAGATAACTGGATAAAATAAAAATAAACATTTATTCAAACTAGGCTGATAATCAGCACTTCTCGAACATCAAAATTTACTTATTTACAAGAGACAGTCCCCCAAAACGCCCACCCTTTGACAATTTCATACCGGGACAAAAACTAAACGCGCGGAAACATGTCTCGAGGAAAAACAAAAATAGAAAATAACTGATCTGCCGTAAGGCCTCTTCAACACAATCAGGCAGGTATTCTATATCGGGTACGGTTCCACGTTTCAGTTATCTATTTATAAGCATAGAACGGAAGGTTTAACTGAGAAGCCAAGCCTTGTGTAGGTGGGCTTACAATGGATGCTGGACCGACCAGTTATCTATAGATAGGCCATTGAATGATATCTGGCATCTGTTCCGGAGAACCTATTGTGAAATGGGCTATGAATACAGTACTGGCACCATTGACTGGCACAAGCATTACTATATCTATACAGGTACTAGCAACTTTTAAAAATGGTTTTCTCCTATTGTATTTATTGATTGCAATTTTATGTTGCTTCCAGTATAGCATTTTCATCTCCATGCAATTATGAAATATATCTCAAAGTGACAATCGGTATTCGAAGAGTGTTTACATATTGCTCGTGACTGTACACGAGGTAGGTTTAGGTAGGAGTTATGTGCACTCTCAACTATACGGAATAATATTGTGAGGTTTATAGTGATTTATTATTATCGGCCTGTAATTATCCCACTGTAGGCCAAAAGCCAAGAATGCAAAATATGCTTGTTCACTGCGTGTTGGTGATTTTACGAAACCAAGTGACATGCTACCAGTGATTACAATGATGAAATATTCAAATAGCTATGAAACTGACGAAAATTATTGAAAAGTTCATGTCAATAACTTTGAAAACAGCTGTAGATGTGCCATACGCTATGAAAGCGATATTATAGGCTCTCAGGTTATTTTACTTTCCACTACATGTTCTTCTTCCTGTACTATAATATAGGAAGCTCTAGAAACATTGAGTAAAATAGAACGTAGATTATGGAAGAAGCCTCGTACCAAGTAAACAACATCGTTCGCCATACTTACTCTTAGCTAAAACTGACTATTAAAACCCGAACTATTGAACTAATGTTATTCGTTTCCTCATAAGATACTTATTTTCATAATTATATTATTGAAAGTCTCTTTATTGTTATAGGTATATTTCGAAATTCGAATATAATTCGACATATCAATTTAGTTATAACCAATGTGTATCTAACGAACACAAACCGGTGTTCCAGCTTTTACGAGTAAAACATACATGTTCAATAATTGTGTTTGCACCACCTAAACCACAAAATGTGGTTGTAAATCACTATTAGTCGAATTCTATTAAACCGAAAATATTATATCAACTGTCCGCCAATAAACTGAGAATGAGACCTAATTGGAATTTATTACTCTTACACGTTTTGGAAATTAATATCAGAATACATTTATTGAAACGAGATTGTTGGTATATTTGTATTATGGGCTCTTAAAAAAAACATGATATCCTTTTTCATTTTGAAAGCTTCAGCTAGTATTTCATATTAAGTTACCAATTCTTTGTTTTCTGTTTGTGTGTTCCGATCAAATATAATTACGTAATACAACAATGATGTAATACTTGTACAATATTGCTAATAACATTTCACTGCGAATAATCAAACCAGATTGGCAGTAACTGCCCACTATGCTAACTTGAAAGGGCTGTTACGAAATGGCAAATACTGGGCTATTATACCGAAATATTTAGGCACTAGAATTTAAACAATGCAGGTGTTTGATATGTCGTCAACGGATTCGAATACCTACATACAGATCTTTAGAATATTTGAAAAATAATTTGAGACAGACCCTTTTTTGCTGTCCGTACTCTATGTTGTAGGCAACGAGTGACCTAGGCCCAGGCTATGGGTAGGGTTAGACGGATTAGGCCGGCCATGTGTCTATGAGGTATATAAGGCCCAGTAAACGGGCCCTTAGTCACATTCGCTCCTACATCCTCCTTCTTCACTTACGGAACACCCCCATCCCTTCAAAATGTACAAGCTGGTAAGATTTGGCTTATTTTCTAATCACATACACACCAACCCTTATCATAAGAATACAAGGATGGCTTTGGGCTATAGTTGGATACAAAGCATTTCTTAACATTCTTAAGTTTTTTAAAGTCTTAGTTTTGACCACATTAAAGACGTTATTTCAAATAACATAAAAACGGGAACACATATAAAAGACTTGTGAGTATGAAGAACACAAATCTCTTAAGAAAATAAGAGCAGAAGATATTCTATTGCAGAAAATATAGTTATTATTAAAACAAAATAGTAATTATTAATTTAAAAAAACTGACCACGTTGGGCTTTCATGCAAAGGGTTACGCGGCAGCAAACAATAAACATAATTTCAATATTTTTTAAGCTCATTCATAGTTCAATCTACATTCAAACATTCTTTGTTTTGCATTTTTTTGTTACTAAAAACTTTCATACTATCTCAAATCTAAATATCAAAACTTATTCAAACCAATTTTTGATCTAAGTTCTTTTTACGTTCTACACATTTGCATTGTTCAGAATTTTCCATCTTCTACTATAAAAATTAAACGGAGAGACACAATTCTTACAAACCATTGTCTAAAGAAAAAAGTAGATATGTTACGATAAAAAGTATGTAAAGAAACTGTCCATAGTCATCTCACACAGTTACACGCATACATTTTATTTTTCAACCTTCTTTCACATTACGGTTGGCCACCCCGATTTTTTTTCTAATTTGTAATTTCGTTTTCATTCGTAAAGCGTTTCAGTGAAGACACGTATCTTTAAAATTAGCACTCTGTGGTGCTTAGTCTCAGAGTAAAATGGGTGTGACAGGACGAATTTATAAGAGTTGCCGGTTGTTCGAAAATGATACCGCGGCACACAAAGGGTTAAGAAGAAACACGGTGGTTTTTAGTGAATAGAAGTCTGACACTCCCTTCCTCTCTGTCCAGAGCGAGAGGAGTCATTTGATGATTACCGAATTAAAAAAAAAACATTTGTTCATTGTAATTTGGCAACGAAATCATAAACATAATCTAACTACCCAGGATATGCCTGTGTACTCTAATTGTCTTCCACAAGTATCCATGAATCACTAGCTACCTATATTTTTAGTTTCTGCCATTTTTTGCTTGCTGACATTCTCTGCAGCGGCAACGACCGGGCGAGGTCGCTCCAGTTGCTACCCGGTACTCGACCAGCCACACTTTTTACTTACAATCGTTAATCAGTGCAAATAGTTCCCAATACAATATTATGTCAATGTTCTTTATACTGCGACCGTGACAAAATTTATTTGTGCCATAAACTTGGCTGGATTAAATTATTACTAAGTATCCTTGTGCAAAAAATAATGAATCGAATATAATACCTATACTGAGTAGCTTCAAGCTATTTATTTCACTTTTTATTAACTCGTGTCCTGTTAAAAGCGTTTAATGTGGGCGGAATACGTTATTAAATAAATATGATTAAATTATACTCCTCTAATTATTATGTGGAGTCAATTTATTACGATACTTCTTTTAAATCAGATGTATCCTGATTACTGGTAATCGAATAGGTATTATTATAATTTTATTGGAAAATAATAATAGGTTGGCAGTTCACGCCGATGTCTTCTGAACTTAATCGAATTTATTTTTTGTTATCACCTCATTTATAACAGTGTGAAAAACTTTTAAAGTTTGTAGCTATACATTATCTTGAAGGTTATTTGTTTTAAGTTATCAGGTGTTATTTGCGTGCCACAAAGACTTATCAAATATAGAATCATTAGTTTGGCTATTCATGGTTACTGTTTAACACCGCAGACTTTGTCGACCAATTATTACAACTTGAAGTTATACTAGAAACTTTAAAAGAAGGATGTAAACAAAGACTCTACTGAAGAAAAATATGTTGCTCTGTTCCCTTAGATTCAGCATGTCCCTTGCTGTCCTCCCCTAGCGACAACCTAAGCCCCTGGCTGGAGCCCTTACACTCAAGGATCCCACAGAATAGTCTGGTTAAGCAAACGCCAACCTTCTAGGTCGAACTGCTAGACGCAATTCACAAAAAAAAACTGGCCAAGTGCAAGTCGGACTTACACATGAAGGGTTCCGTACCATGACTTCTTATAGGTTTTCCTGTAATCTATATACGCGTTGAACTAATTTCTGTACTTTTTTCAGAATTTTAGGTGCAGTAGTTTCGGAGATAAGGGTGGGGGGATGGTCGGACAGACAGACAGACTCCTATAAGTAAGGGTTCCGTTTTTTCCTTTTGAGGCACGGAACCCTAAAAATTGGGTACAAGTCCTTGGTACATATTTAAAACGATTCAAAACGCACGAAATAGTTCCCATGATTGCGAATAAAAAAAAATGTTGTCTTTTCCTTGAAAAAAAAACCGCGGCTTAACAATTAAACAAAATTGTTTCCTGCCGTTGATCAAAGGCACTAACTACGAACTAAAATTACTTGGTGAATTGATGTCAAGAACTAATAGTCAATGGTAAGGCAATTATAACGACCGCTCTAGAAATCACTCGTGGTCTAGATAAGCCATCAATATGTCCTCCTACTCACGCCCTTAGCTTGTAAACTTTAACTGATATGACTCATTTTAATCGCACTTTAACGCCATGTTAATTTTAATTTGATTATGTTCATAGATACATACTTACATACAATAAACTCTCGTAGATTTTAGACCACCAGTTACTGCGATCCTAACATACTATTTTTGCTTCATCTTAGTTCATACATCTCATAAGCATAGTCAGCTAATTTTGTTCCCACTGCTGGGACACAGGCCTCCTCTCTATGACAGGGAATGCTATAATTTACCACCATTTTTTTTTATTTTGGGCATGCTGGTTTTCTCACGACTTTTTCCTTCATATCTGGTTATGTTTTTAGATAATAATCTTCATAAGTTTATACTTATATACATTATAAACTCATCAATTTAGTAAAAACCAGGTATGAATAATTATTTTTATAACAACTATTTACAAGGTAGGTATGTTATTGTTTAAATTTCACTAGCGGAAGAGTTAGCCACTAAATCCTTGAGCCTACCAAAACTACGTGAGTGATCGTATTGTATTCAAATATTTTAGTGATTTATTGTGTATGGCCTAAATGTTAATTTTTGGTAAATATTAATTTCTGGTTAGTTTACTAAGTAAACGTAACGTTTATTTTTATTAAGTTTAAAGTTTTGTTACGATTGAAGGTTTTGTTACTTAAACTTTGTTTGAAATTATTTATTTTCGTGTATGACATCACAATATTCCGGCCGGCATTCACAATAGAACATAGTTTCTCTTAGAAAATCGAACAGAAACATAACCGTTCTATGTTCAAAGCTGGTTGGAAGAAGGATAACAATTAGTAACAAAAGAAAGTCGGTTGTATAAGAATAATATAATCGATTAATTAATTGTTTCCAGCGAGCATATGCGAGGCGCGTGAGTGATCGATACAATAGATCGCACAAAAGACGAGCCTTATGGCTGACCACGTGATCTTATTGAACCATACAGAAGGGCTTCTGGACCCTTTATCAACTCCTCAAAGGCTCAAAGGAAATTCGACTGTCTGTCCCAATATTATATTGGTTTATAGGGTATTTTTGTTCTATACCAATTGTTTCATTCAGTGGGTAATATAATCTATTGTAAGTAGCTACAATAGTCTATTCAATTTTGACTTTAATAAAGCGTAATAAGGCAATTGAATAAGAAAATAATAGACGCTAAACCTTTCCTACAGTGACGTAATACAATCAATAAACAGTAATGATTTAAATGGAGCCTTTTAAATGAAGACGTTAAATAAAATTGAAAATTCACATTAAAGCAACCTTCGAAATGCTGAAAATATATAGTTATTAGCAATATTTTAGCGAAGGAGATGGCCTAAGCTTCATCAATCCCATTTATTATACCAACACTCGTAGTTGCTCTGCATTGATTTTGCGACTGATGAACTGTGTGAAACGATTTGCTTAGAAAGGGGGAAGATAACTGAGATGATTACTGATAGAGAAGTATGGAAGAAGAAAAGTTGCTGCCCCGATCAAAATTAAAATGGGACAAGGAGAAAGATTTATAATTTTTATTCATTATCAATTTATCACAGTGGGGCTCTTTGGTAAATTGATCCCACTCAGATGGGACCCGCGGGTCCAATTGACCGAAACTATTTTTGAATTTGTCAACTGGACCCACTGTCCAATTTAATTATTTGTATAGTCAAGTAGAAAAGTTTTTTTACCCACGACGGAACGGAGAAGGTATATGCGTTTAGGGTGAGAGGTTGTTGGTTGTTGTTGGTTTTTTTTAGTTGATTATTATATATAATTGGAATCTTATAATCAAATATATATGCCTTTCAAATACCATACATTTTTATTGTTAAAGATAAGAAACCAGTGCAAAGCAATGTGTTACATACTACCAGGAGGCCAGAATGGCGAAGTAGTAGTGTCACCATTGCTTATTGCATGTTAATAGAAATGTTTAAAGATTTGATTATTAAATGTGATTTCTAATAACACACAGTATGCAATGGTGACATTAATAATTCACCATTCTGGCTCTCCTGGTAGTTATTGGACTTCACTATCCTGGTTTCCTATCTCCAACAAAAAAAAAGTGTATTGTATTAAATAGGCATAATATAGATTTGATTTAAAGATTCCAATTTTCAATACCTCCTGCCTACTTCTGTTCTCCTGGTAGTTTCCACAAACTTGACTATCCTTTTTCTCATCTCCTACTTGTCATTACCTATTTAAAATAATACAATTAATGCACGTAGTAGTTGCTTAAATCAACAGACAATAACAATCAACTAAAAAAAAAATACTGGGTCATATCTCCCAGGTGCATTGAGGACACAACACTACTTTAGTATCTAACGTGCATTAGACACTAAACCAATTGAACGATGTCGATGAGCATTTTCATACTAAATACATATTAGTATCAGCTAAACATGGTGTATTATCTTTATTACGCCTTACATTTTTTAATACGCCTATACTGAAATTTGAAATTCGATGCAAATTTTTATTTATCTTTATCAGCGGGTCCAATCGACCAAAGACAAGTAATGTAAATAATGCAATTGGTAGATTCATCCCGCGGGTCCCAACTGAGTGGGATCAATTTACCAAAGAGCCACAGAGGAACCCCATACAACAAATATGTGTTGTATAAAAGTGTTTATAAAAACATATATCTTTTTTTGTTACAAAGTGAGCCAGATCTTGACCTCGATCACGCCTAATTCGACTGCTGCTTATGACTTATACCTACTCCTACTCTTTTCCAGGTCGTCTTCACCGCCCTCCTGGCCGTCGCTGCCGCCGCCCCCGGCTTCATCGGAGGTTATGGTGCCCCCATCGCCGCGGCCCCCATAGCGGCCGGTTGGGGACACGGTCTCGTCAGTGCTCCCATCTACAGCGCCCCCGCCGTAGTTAAGACCGCCGTACCTGTCGCTACTTCTTACGCTAACACTGTTAAGGTATAACCATTCTTATTCTTGTTAGTATTTTTACGTGTGATGTCTACCGCATCTTCATGTGGTAAAACTGAGTTCGTATTTTTGCCATAATACTCGTAGCAGTGGCCACCAGCCAACAAAGTGAACCAACAACACAACCAGCATTAAACTTAAAAACAAAACTATCTAAACAATATTTAAAAAAAATAATGAGGAATTCACACTTAAAATTACTTAAAATATATATATATATATTTTGTGCGCGTTGATGTCTTTTCACCCAAAAAGGTTTTTTTTTTTATATTCGAAAGTTTGAAAATCTTTGTTAGTACGACACTATTGAAAAGTAGGGACTTTCTTGACTTATTTGAACCGGAAAACAAAATTGAATAATAGTTTTTCTGGACTAAGTTTTCCGCAAAGATTTGAATAGTTGATGTTACTGCCTAAAAAAATGACACGTTAACCTATAAAATTAAATCATACACATACTTTCTATAACCTCTTCCTGATCTCCTACTATGACAAAGGTACACGTCTCATAGCTCAATTGGTAATGTTCCAGCTGGCATCCCCCGCGCTTGTGGCTGCCCACGCTCCCATCGTCGCTGCGCACGCGCCGCTCGTCGCCGCCCCGGCCTACGCCCACGGCTGGTGAACAACCTAAGGCCAACCTCCAGGCCATACCACCCAGGCCTATTCCCGGATAGTGCAACAGTCAACATCTACTCTATATATTTATTATCAATAGTGTTAAGACCATTCGGAATGATAGATTGGAGCAAAAATCTAGCTCTAACAAGAGTTGGAAAGTTGTGCCATGTTTGGAATTGTAATTAAATGCAGTAAATTCATATTGTATTTTATTGAAATGATTTAGATTCAACATTATTACATCATCACTCCTTTAATTCCCGAATAGGGTAAGGGCAGATGTGTACCTTATAATATACACATATTTCGCCAGTTAAGTGTAAGCCCCATGTAAAAGAGGGCAAGCCAATTGCCATCAAACGGGCGAAAATCCAGACTCCGGGGCTAGATTTAAGATTTACAAAATCACACAGAATAACATCTTCACAAAACAAGATAATTTTCATCGTGCTAAATAATAACTCACACCACTTTCCTATGAGAGTAGGCAGAAACTACAAAACGTCCCTGATGGCTACATGAATTCACGATCCTTACAATGCCCATATTGCTTCGACTACATTACGACGTTCATACATCTAACTGCTCTCATGCCAGATAAAAATACCAGCACAATCAGTTTTAAATTCTAGTAACATTAACAGTAAACGGATTTAAGTCACTCACCATTAATCCATAGGTTCGATACCTGTCAACTAGTAACCACTAATCATGCAGGCGGTGGACAAAGAAGCCGATATCGAGAATAACCGGTTCAATGTTTGCGTTTTATTTTAATACCAGTAATTAGTTCCCATTGAAAAGGTCACTTTTTTGTAAATTACTGGGTAGCTTCCAGTTTTGAGCTGGTGGGTAAATATTATAAGTTAAGTGGTGGACTTTGAGAATAATTTGTTTAAAAAAAAACGTTTGTTGAGCAATGCACAGATAATTCCAATAAAATCAAAACTGTGAAAATATCATTCTATGAACGACACATAAAATGACTTTTACAAAAGACAGCACCTACAAACCTAAACGACATTTAAAAGCAAACAATATTTATGAAGTTGGCATTCAAAAACAGACTAATTCTAGGTTTTAAAATATCAACAGTTAATTTTGAAGCCCAAAACTAACAGACCTAAAACTAAAGTAGGAACGGTTGAAATCTAGTCGCTGTAATTTCTCAAAAGACCTTTCCTGCTTTTCTTCCTATTTTTCTCGCTTTTCTGCTTCATTGATCTAGAGGTCACAAGCCCTACTGCTGAGCGTGAGGTATTTGGTTCAACTACCAGGTCGGACAAAGACATATAGGGATATCGTATAAGGTATCACTTTCAGTCTGGAGTCTAGATTCAACCCTGGTTGATGTCAAAGGGCTCGTCACCTATAACATGAAACTCAAACATAACTGCCGAAATGTGAGTGCCTTCCTACGTCTGCCTACCTCTCAAAGATTGCAAGCGTAATGTTATGTTAATTTCACACCTACACGTAACAGTATACGTACAAGATCGGACTTGGGCAGTAGATACGGTTGTCTCCATATACGGCCTGTCAGATTCCGCATGCCTCGCACTGCGTAATGTCAAGCTGTTGACACTTGCGATACATATACCACAAGAGCTGTTTGAAGGTGTGACAGGATATTGAATTGGTGTGGTTACATTTTCGGTTTCTCTATTTCTCGCATCAGTATGGAATGTCACACGATAGTAAAAATACTTGGTGACGAACTGTCCAATATATGCGAAGTATTTTTAGGTTAAGGTATACAATTGATCTATGGGTCTTTGTTACTTGATAAACTTAAGAAGAAAAATCAGCTTCTGAAGTCGATGACTTCTAGAGTTCTTGTTTGTTTGACTGCATGTTTTTGCCACCGACTTCAGAAACTGATTTTTCTTCTTAAGTTTATTTTTCTCTTTTTGGTGTTTTTGAAGTCGGTTGTTTTTTTTGCAAAAAAGTTTTTTTATTTCTTCATTTTTAGTTGTAATAAGTACCTATATATCCTATACAAATATTTACCATGCATTTAACATTCAAACAAGAAACCTAACCCTTAACCTTCAAGATTCAACTATTTTTGCTTTCAACTCTTAACCGTTGAGGAGTGGTACTACTCCTCAACGGTTAAGAGCATGAAGACAAGTGATGACTGCTAGATGCGAATACTTGAATAGCGTCAGAAAAAGTACGAAACACGTAATACGTGTCTATGAAATTCATATATAACAACTAAAAAAATGTGTATTGTACACATCTGCATACCCCCTCAGAGCATACAGGCGTGATGTTACGTCATGATAATGTATATTCAATAAACATCCAAGCGATTCCAGCAATTACGACAGATTTGCCGTCTATTTTTGAAGAGTTCCATTAAAATGAACCAGATCTTCACCAAATTAAAATGGGACCACCTCAGGAGTATACTCTTTCAAATAAAAAAAAATTTGAGAATCGGTCCACAAATGGGGGAGAAATCAGGTAACATACATAAAAAAAAAAAAAAAACATACACACGAACATATAACCTCCTCCTTTTTCGAAGTCGGTTAAAAATAAAAGTATTCTATTCTATTCCAATAAACGACATAATGAGCTTTTCATAGACTGCCACTTAGATCGTTCATGACTACATTTTTTTTATATTGTACTGGTACTTTGGCCACTACCTAGAAATTTAAAATAAGATGAGGTTTTTTACTTTTACATCCATTAATTTTTTTTTTAACTGCATAACGTTCATGACTACGAATTCATAAATAAAAATCAAACTCGGACTCCCAGTTTCAGAAAACGAACGTACGAAACGTTTTAACAACTCTATAGATATCCTGCAAGTCAAGTCTACGCCCAGTCGTTCAGAATGAGCATGAAAGCACGTCCAAGGCCGCTCGCGCTCAGATCAAACCTTAACATTTTGTTCATCGGCCACATTGACGCAAAAAATAAACTCCGAGTTTTTACGACGGTCACACCAACACACCTGTATCTCATTGCAGGTTAACATTTACTGCACTATTTTTTGTATTTTTTGTTGCCATAAATAGCAAGTTAATGAATACCGTATGCCTTTGCAAGTATGTATGTATTGTAAATTAAGACCGCATTTTGACCCTCGAGGGGTAGAAAGGGGTAGAAAAGTTTATAATCCTCGAATATAGATAAATCTTCTGAGATATGCGTTTATTGAATTTAATTATTTCTTGGGGCATAAGATTGATTATGTTTGTAGTAGGCTTCAAAGATAATTAAGTAAGTAATATTTAATGTTCACATGTAACTTTTGTCAACTTCTGAAGATCTTACTATAAGTACCCAAGTAGATGGTGATAATTGCGTTTGTAAATTATGACAAAGTTCGACATAACAATAAGACCTGCAATTCTTAAAGGGTAAGGTAGAATTTTACCCAATGGTACACAACAACGCCAGTTTCGTTTAAGTCATCTTTATGTTTTGGGGGGAACCTATTGAACCGGGCACAAATACAGACTCCGTTGCTGCTGCTGAGGAATTCCTGATGGAAAACCTTATAACACTTTGCCCCGACCTGGGAAACGAACTCAGTACCTCATACTCAGTAATCACGCTTGCGACCATTAGACCAACGAAGCAAAATTCAAGCAATGAAATTTTCTTCAAAGAAATAAAATCGAACGATACCATGCCAAACTAAAACACTAGGTTATAATATTTATCTCACAAGTTTAACTTTTTCTGACTAACCTAAGTATCTTTGTCAAAAGTGCACGTAAAAGGTTTCATTGCATTGACTTTGAGTTACATGCGTTATCAAAAATGATATAAGTAGGCAATTTCTGGATCCATAGTCAAAAGCCTCAACTCGAGACCAAAGTAAGCAACACTTGTAATAAAAGAATGTGGCCAATGTAGATCACCTCTATCAGATAGGCAATCGCTTCATGAAAATACTAGACACCACATTTGGGAAAAGGCTAGGAAGACGATGATGATGTAGATCGAGATCTATCATGGTTACAGTTTATTAAAAAGCCTAGTATGTTTGGAACGTGAAAAGCTATGGCCACGATCATAATAGGTACGCAACAGGTTATTTTTACTTGAACAAGACTCGATTTATTTATTGTTACAACTTCCAGTACAAAAATTTACAAAATAATGTAATAAAGTGAACTTATTGCATGTACTCACACGAAACTCGTCGATCTTGACTTTCATTTCAGGACATCGCGAGCAGTATAAATACACTCGATAACCAAAAGAAAGCATCAGTTTCATCTCATTCCCTTGTCGTTCACATCTGAATATACACAGACCACGATGAATTCGCTGGTGGTGTTCTTATCTGTGGTGGCGCTCGTCGCTGGCAAGCCTTCGGGGCTCGGCCTAGCCACATCTTACTCGGCGCCGATCCTCGGTGGTGCCGTCTATTCGGCACCTGCTGCGTACGCTGCACCCGCTGTGTACTCCGCACCGGCCGCATACGCCGCACCCGCCGTCTACTCGGCACCAACCATCTACTCCGGAGCGTCTGCAGTATCCAGCCAGTCTCGTTTGGACATCAAGTCGTCGCCAGCAGTAGTATCAACATCCATTGAGCCAATCGCCCGCACCGTGATCTCCGAGCCCGCTGTGATCGCTGCTCCAGCCATCGCCGCCATCGCGCCCACTGCCGTGTCCAGCCAGTCTCGCATCGATATCAAGTCATCTCCTGCCATTAGCAGCACTGTTGTGTCCGCGCCCCTTGCCTACAGCGCTCCCATCGCGTACAGTGCTGGCCTCAGCTACAACGCGCCTATCCTTGCCGGTGCCGCCGTGGCTCCTACCTTCTTGAAGACGGCCTACGCTGCCCCCGCATTCACCGCTGCCTACGCTGCCCCCGCCGCCATCGCCGGACCCGCTGTGCCCCTGGACACCCCTGAAGTGATCGCTGCTCGTGCTGCCCACTTCGAAGCTAAGGCTCTAGCTGGTGCCCATCTCATCAAGAAGCGCTCCGCCACTCTGATCGCGTCTCCACTGCTGTCCACCCATCTGGCTTCCCCTGTGATCTCCACGTACGCGTCCGCCCCCGTGCTGTCCACCGTGCACGCCGCTCCCCTGGCGTACTCCGCGCCCCTCGCCTACTCCACGCCCCTCGCCTACTCCACGCCTTTGATCACCAAGACCTACAACGTGCACGCCTGGTGAACGTCACCACGATAAAGAGGAACTTTTCCTCGGTTCAGATGCGACGAACGACAAATAATAAAATGGCTTGTAAATAAATAAAATTTATAAGAAATAATATCTATTATTCACATATTCTTCGAAGTTGTACCCTTTTTGGTCTGAGAGCCCATGCCACGAATTAAAATAAACGCGATTAAAACATCTAACCCACATACAAGAAATCATCATTATTAATCATACCTTTGCTGTTAAATAACAGAATGTTCTCGTACACTAATGTTCTTGTTTGTTTACACGATCCACAAAGATCCCTCTAGGCTTTCCTAAATAAGAATATGGTATCTAGAATAACAATAATTGTGAAACCTCACGAAATTCTCAAGGATTTACCTACAGCCCACAAACAAACAAAGTTTACTAATTATAAACTAATAACACCGTTAATTAACTACCTAACATAACATAACCAAAACTAAAATAACAATATTTAAATAATGGTACATATACGTGAACTGTATCAAAATAATTTCAATAGGCGAAACCAATGGTAACATTTCAATGTCACGTTTTTTTTTTTTTTAATAAAATCGCGCCGATAACAAAGCAAACGACCTTTAAGACATGATCGGTGTTAATATTGAACTTCCAATCAAAAGTTTTATTGTTTACATTGACATTAATTAAAACTTTTTGGGATCATTCTTATTTTTCAGAAGACACGTGGTCACGTGGTAGTGGATGAGAGTTGCCGAAAATCGAGTTGAGTGGCGTAAGATTAAAGAGGCCTATATCCAGCAGTGGATCGCAATAGGCTGATGATGATGATGATGATGACGTAGGCACGTGATTGTTTCGTTTGAAAAATAAAGTAGAGTAGAGCACAATTTTCATAACCTTTCAAGGGTTTTAACATGCACAGCAGCAAAGAGGACCTACAGAAAGACAGCTGCATCGCAAATATGTCACGTAAAGCTTTCAAAATCTAATGAAACATGCACGAAATATTCCGCACTATAAATGTCAAGTTTGACTTTTTATGAAGTAATTAAATAGAACCGCGTGCTAAGATACTGACATTTATGTGCACAATGCCGAGTTGTTGATGCTATCACTCAAACTTCGAGTGTGCTACTTAGATAACAAAGCGTGACACATTTGACAGCCCATGTAGAGCTGTACTGTTGGGCTGTGGACAGACGTGGTAACGTGTAGACAGTCTATAATAGTCCTCCTAGGCGAATTTCGGTCACAGCGGCCGATCTGTGTGAAAACTAGCCACTAACGGGAATATTGTAGTACATAGGTGCACCTACACCTTAATTTCATTGTCCTATGGAATGTAAATCTCACATGAAAAAGAAATTATTATTGAAAAAACTCGCCAACTCTTTGTCTAGGCTGAGAATCGAACAAAGCATCCTCACGCTTGCAAGCTTGCCTCAAAGTCTCAATATATCAAAATTGTATATAAAAATGGTTTTGGTACAAGACAGTCGTGCCACACAAAAATAAATGTGTTTTGACTCCGGTTTACACACTGTCTTAGTTTAAAAGCTTTGACCATAGACTCGTTGTCGACGAGTTCCTGACATCTATACTAATATTATAAAGCTGAAAGAGTTTGTTTGTTTGTTTGAACGCGGTAAACTCAGGAACTACTGGTTAGAATTGAAAAATTATTTTTGTGTTGAATAGTCCATTTATCGAGGAAGGCTTTATTAGGTTATATAACATCACGCTACGGCTAATAGGAGCGGAGCATAAATGAAAAATGTTACTAGAACGGGAAAAGGTATTTCCTTTTTGAGAGCTTCCGCTGCGTGCGCTGCAAAAACAGTTTAAGTTACGCAAATATCATGTATGAAGGAATTGTTTCTCTTTAAAAGTTCTAAAAAAAAGTCCGCGACAGCATATGTCTATCTTTTAAGATTGTCTCACTTTAACCCTTTTTTACTATTAAAATGTTAGGTTAAAAAGATTTATTTTTTGCGAAGCTGATTTAACCCATAAGGTATTAATCTATATCTAAATAAATGTGTTTGTTAGAACGGAAATTTAATATAGAATATTTGTGCCCTTTACTCTATACAGTTTAAACAAATATCAAGATATCGCAATGTAAAAATATCCGCGCGGCAAAATTATTCGCGCGTCGCATTATAGGTACGGGGGATTCTGGCTGGCATCCGGGAAATTCAAATTCAAAATATTTGCTGCATCATAATTTTTACAAGTACTGTATTATCGTATATTTAACAGTAAGAGATATCAATAGTAATTCTCACTTTAATATAATCTAAGCCAATCTAAACTAATATTATAAAGAGGAAAGATATTTTTTTTGGTTTGTTACGATTTAGCTTAATTTATGTTGGATAGTCGATTTATCGCGAAAGGTTATAAGCTATATTTATGTGACGCAGACGAAGTTGCGTGGGTCAGCTAGTTTAGAATAAAATGCATATATATACATTTGATGACAGTTTAATTTGACCTATCTAGAAGAGATATCGAATATTACAACACAAGGGAATAATAGATGTTGTGAACTGTGAATATTGTTGACAAGTTGATTAGTTATCACTCTTTATTGTTGTTCTGTAGTCACGCTTTTTGATAGAATTTATAATTTAAACCTTAACGCAGTTGAATGAATTGGATGTTATTATCACTGTTCAATGGCCTTTGTGTGAAAAATATCGTAAGTTAAAATAAAATCTCGGGATTATCTAATAAAACCGACATGCGACAGGTGACAGGCGACACTCCGACAATTTTACAAGTGACAAATGACATTGGGAACTTTCGGCCCCGCTTTTCGAAAAGTAGCGGACACAAACAAAACCTATCACAGATGATAGATACTGTTATCCACTTTATTGCTGTGCATTTCATTTTTCTGTAACATATGGGAACATTCAGAAAATAAGGTTTCAATACTTTGGTACTTTTACTTGTACATTTCACATTACACCTTTTTTTTGGGTCTGGGATATCATCAAATGACTTCTCCCGCTCTGGCCAGAGCGGTATGGAGTGTCAGACTTCTACTGACTAAAAACCACCCATGTTCTTTCTTTCTTGTTCTTTCTTCTTCTTTTACAGCAACGAACATTTGAGATCAAATAGCAATTACGAGGGTGTCGAAAACAAGACACTGGTAAGAGATCGCATCCGGTCACGTAATGTGCGTCTGAAACAGTATTATATTTACATTTTAATTGATACTACACAAGAAGAAGAGAAGGAATACGTAGCTATTATTGTTCCTGTATCCATGGCCGCCGCATAGTGGGGTGTTGTGCACATATTGCGAGTATGTTAGACTACGTGTACCTTTCATGGACCAGACATGAAGATTGAAGATGTCAATCTTGCGCCAGCTGCCTTTTTGGACAATATTATTATCATAGATTATGAAATTCTGAAGGCGGGTGGCAAACCAGTCCTTAAGACCCTACAGAAGTTATTTTATTCCGTCATACTCGAGGAGAAAACGCCACAGGCTTGGTGCAGGGGTGTGGTGGTGCTCTTCTTCAAAATGGGTGACAATGCCCGGTTGAGGAACTATAGGCCTATCTCACTTCTAAGCCATGTCTACAAGTGGTTTTCAAGAGTCATCTCGAATCGTCTCGCACGCAGGTTTGACGATTTCCAGCCTCCCGAACAAGCCGGATTCCGAAAAGGCTTCAGTACCGTAGACCACATACATACGCTGCGGCAGGTTAAACAGAAGACCGAAAAACCTGCCTCTCTGTTTAACGTTTGTGGACTACAAGAAAGATCGAGACTTGGGCTGTACTGCAGTCTCTCCAACGGCGCCAAATCGACTACCGGTACATCGAGGTGTTGAAGTGTTTGTACAAAAACGCCACCATGTCAGTCCAACTTCAGGACCAGACCTCGGAACCTACCCTTCTGCAGCGCGGTGTGAGACAGGGAGACGTCATTTCTCCGAAACTGTTCACCGCTGCATTGGAGGATGTCTTCAAGGTTCTGGATTGGAGAGGACTTGGCATCAACGTCAACGGCGAGTACATCACTCACCTTCGGTTTGCCGACGATATAGTGGTCATGCATGGCTGTGACCATGGAAGACCTCAGTAAAATGCTCGATGACCTTTTTTTTTTAATAACTCCTCCCGCTCTTGGGCAGAGCGGAAGGGAGTGTCAGACTACTACCGACTTAAAAGCACCCATGTTCCTTCTTCGCCTTTGTGCCGAGGCCGCGTTATGCCTTTCGATAATCCGGAGCCCCGACGGGTGTCGGCCCTTGCGGGCCCTTCCTTGCTGACGTTTTTTTGAGGCGCGCGTGGAACACAAACGCGCCGTGTCGACACGGTCTGTTGTCGTCATAAGACAACCGGACGGCGAGCTAGCCCGTTCTCACCGTCCACAGGCCCGCGTCTACGGTGGCCGGAAGCCATCACGTGGCCCCCGACGCCCGGAGCGTCTCCCGCGGCGGCTGGGACGAGAGGTTCTCTTCCTCTCACGTTCCGCCACCTCCTTCGCTAGCATCACTGCTTCGCAGAAGGAGGCAACGGCGTCCCATTACTACTCGCCCCGGACCATGGCTTGCGGGCGGGCCGGGCGCGAGAGGTCGCCGCCGCCGATCGCCGCTACGAGAACACGGCGGGGCTCCGCCCAAGCAGGGCACGCCTCCACAGTGTGCGCCACCGTGTCCTCCGATCGATCCTCGCAGTGGTAGCATCCGGGCGTTTCCGCCCGCCTGATTCGGTACAGGTACCTCCCAAAACATCCGTGTCCGGTGAGGACCTGCGTCAGACGGAAGGTGAGCGCGCCGTGGCGCCTCTCTAGCCACTCCTCAAATGCTTGATGACCTCAGTGGAGCTTCCGAAAGAGTGGGTCTTAAAATGAACATGGACAAAACCAAGGTTATGTTGAATTTAATCATATACACCCACTCCTATCAACATCAGAGACTCTACGCTCGAAGTTGTGGACGATTATGTCTACCTGGGACAAACGGTCCAGTTGGGTAGATCTAACTTAACGTAGCCCGAAGAATCGTCAGACTTAAGTGGCAATGGGCAGGGCACATTGCTCGCAGTACGGATGGCCGATGGGGCCGAAAAGTTCTGGAATGGCGACCGCGAACCGGAAGACGTTGCGTTGTAAGGCCTCCCACTAGGTGGACCGATGGCCTGGTCACTCCTGGGGGAGGCCTATGTCCAGCAGTGGACGTCTTTTGGCTGAAATGATGAATGCTGATGATGAGATTATGATGAATAATAAAAGCCTATTATTATATACCTCCTCTGTCTATTCAGCTTTTGTTCAATATGGTTGTTTAAGGCTGGTTTTATAGTCACGCCGCTAGACGCGCCGCTGGGCTCTTGAACGCTCTTGAACAGCGGTGCACTGTCAAACGAGATTCCGCTGCTGTGAGACATTCGTGTACAGTATGAACGTTAATGTAAACAAATATCTTACGGCGCGTCTCAACGGCGTCACACTAAAACGCATACTGGCCGTAGAAGCGCACAAGCGGCGTGCGCTTCGGCTGCGCCGGAGAACAGCGGCAGTTTACTGAACCGGCGCTGCTCAAGCTAGTTATTCTGCGATGCAAAACAACATAAAAAGTAAAAAAAAAAAAACATTTAAGACAAAAAATATTTCCAACTTAGACTCATCCTACCTCAGAATTCCCATATGTCACAACATAGCGCTTTAAGGAAACATACATACAGGTCTAAAACTTTCAAAAAATTCCGTTTCATCTCTGTCCGCCGTGGGGATTTTTCCCATAGTAAAGTTCCCAATGTCCTTTACCATTAATATTTTACTTTATTGAACAGCACCTCTCTAGAAAATATGTCAATTTTATAATTTTTAACAAATATGTCGCATAGTCAACAGCTCGTGGACAAATAAAACCATTCACTTGGATTAATCCTCAGGTTAAGCCGCGCTTGCCTAAGTTGTGTTGTGGATGGGTATGTGACCACTCATTACCTACATACCGAGTAGTGATGTGCAATTCCGCTATAAATAATTATCATGTTATAGACTATTGAATATATTTTTATAACATGTTATTTTATACGTTATCATTATAACGAGTTGTAACAAAACGTGGCAGCAATCTGAACGCGGAGACGTTGTCGTTTTATTCGACAACACGTTAAACGGGCGCAATGATGCGCTGTGAATGTTATCAAGTAGTGGACTGTATACGAATGAATAAAATAATATCGTTGTTATTAATATTAAGAACGAATATTATTATATCAATGAACTTTCCTTCATACTGCACATTTTTAGGACTAATAACATTTAGTAAAGTTGGATCAGTGTAAATTAAAAAAAAAATTTTTGGTGTTATGTGATTCTCTCTTAAATATCACGAGGGTAGCACGGGGGTCGAAATTTTGGTCCTTTTTTGCCTAGGACGCTCCGTTTTCGAGATATTTTAATTTCATTTTTTTTTAACAGAAACTGAGCGCCCATAACTCGGGAACGGTGCATCGTAGGACCGCCGCGCGCGACCGCTTGCTACGTTGTTATACTTATTATATTACCCCGTTCTGGCCCCGCTGTTATTCGTTGGGCCGTTTGGCGTGTTGTTGAGTTAGGCATTATAATGATAACACGTAGGCAGCGTCGGTATAACATACGTTATTCGTTATGAATCAATAACATGTTATGTTTTGGTGTTATTCGTTATATTAACCACCCCTAATACCGAGAAACCTCCGTGTCTCGAAAAATCACGATTGTAAAGTCCATTTCACGAAAGAAGTAGACACAGCGCTGTATTCGCGCGATATAATGTTGCTATCTCTCTCTCTCTCTCTCCATATCTCCCCATCTGTCAAATTTAGTTCCACAATTGTCCGCGGGACTTCTTTCGTGAAATGGACTTTCAGTTTTCTTTTAAGTCTTTGACAGTCATAACGCGGGTAGTCAGTGGCCCGAAAATATGACAACCAGTCTGACCAAGGGGTATCATCACATCACAGTACTAACTATTGTGGAGGTCACTTTGGCAGTCGCTCCATGTAAAATACTGGTATTCAGCTGGAAGCCGACCCCAACATAGTAGGAAAAAGGCTAGGTAGTTGATGATGTCGCATAGTCACCTGTACATTATAGGACCACGAGAAGCGTTCCATAAAGTTCTACGCTAGTTAAAAACAAAGCCAAATACCGTCATTCGGTTCTACTATCTATACTATATACTATAATATAGTAACAATCTAATATTTGGACGTTTTCGGAACCTTAACAATTCAACGCAAAAACAATAATTAGGTAGGGCCTTATATTTTTGCAAAAATAATTTAATTATTTATGTACATCTTGAGTCTAACATAATTATAACTAGGTGCGTTCATTGTTTTTGATTAATTTTAAAAATAGGTAACGTTACATATGTGGCAAAGCCTTTCTAATTCTTTACACAAGAATCCATAGTTATTTCAAATGAATCTTTAATAGTCCTTGCCCTTTAATGAATATCACAACTCTGGACAGAAGTATATCGGAAGTCTGGATTCATCTACCAGTTAAATTGCATGTATCATTAATTTCATGGTTTTTGTTCTCTATCTGTTTTAGGTCGGTTCAAGACGTTCTGGTTCAAGAAAGCAGGTCTTTCTAAGTAGGTATACCTTTCATAACGTGAATATACATAGACTTAATATACGGTTGCAGGTTGCAGGAACATACAATAACAACAATTATTATTTACCACTTAATTGTCCTTACATTTTTTCTTACTTTATGAATATTAATAAGGTCAGCTTGCACTTAAATGTCAATTGATCTTTTCTTAATCTGTTTTAGTGATAATTATACTCTCTCTCATAACGTTTGATGACATTACAAAACCACGAATTCAACAGTGTGCAAGTTAATCAGAAAAAAAGACAAATTACTAAATGAATGTTAACTAATAAGGGTTTTCAACATCACCTACACATTACTAACAGAACAAATCGATTGTCCGAAAATAATGTAATGCACACCTTGGGTTGGTCGCGATCGCGACAGTTGTCACTACCTGTAAAACGATTCCGGAAACTAATACACATGACAAAAAGTTTTTGCTCGCTGGAATAAAAATGTTAGGTAGCTTAAATATCAAAGCATAGATAGTAGTTTTGAAGGTTGTCCGGGCACCAGTTGTTTTGGTAATGAGTACTTGCCCGACGCTTCGTATAAAAGGATCCGTCACAGTGTGTAAGGCATCAGTTGATCCAACTTCTTTAGTTCGAAAACAACACAGACCACTTCACAATGTACAAGCTGGTGGTGTTGCTCTCTGTCGCGGCGTTGGCTGCCGCTAAACCCAGTGTGTTGGCGCCGGTGGCCTACAATGCCGTGGTACAGCCCGCAACCAGCTCGGTGTCACAGTACAGCTCCAGCGTGGTGCACGGCTCCCCTGCCGTATACGCCGCGCCTGCTGTCTACTCCGCCCCTGCTGTATACTCCGCCTACTCCGCTCCCGCTGTCTACTCTGCGCCCGCTGTCTATGGATCCCACGTGGTGTCTCCCGTCGCACTCGCCCAGGCCCCTCACTCCCCCGCTGTCGTCCTGGACGCCGTCAACGGAGTGCCCCTCGACACCCCTGAGGTAGTTGCTGCCCGCGCTGCCCACTACACCGCCAAGGCTTTGTCTGGCTACCACCACCTGAAAAAGCGGTCCGTCGGCGTCGCCCCCTTGGCCTACAGCTCGGTGGTGTCCCCTGTGGCCTACTCCAGCCCCCTGGTGTCCGCCTACCACAACCCCGGCTTTGTCTCCGCCTACTCCTCTCCCGTTGTATCCGCTTACTCTGCCTACCCCTCTTCCGTGTACTCCGCGTACTCCCACCCCCTGTCCTACTCCGGTGTATACCCCAGGGCTCTCAGCGTCCACCCCTACTAAATTATCCAATTCAAACAACCTAGTGTACAGTAAATTCTTCAAAGACCAATATGTAACGAAATTATCACTGCCGAATAAACGATTTTATTATTACCTGACATCTTTTATTTAATATTTATTAACATTTTTTTAAAATTGATTTTGTCTTGACCAATCTTGCCCTAAGGGCAGAGATGGTCAACGATGGAACGAGCTTACCCAGAAGAAGCCTATTTACTCCCGACTTAGACTTACTAAATAGATTCGAGTTAGGTATATGAACTCGGGAAAACTGACGAAGGCAGGGAGTTCCACTCCTTGGCTCTGCGCATAATAAACGTCTTGAATGTGACGTGATTATGTGAAATGTGGAAGATTATATTACTAACTTGTTCTTTACGAGTGACAAAAAATTTGGTGGGTACTTGTAAAATAAAGAATCAACTTAAACCCCAAAAAAAGGGTTAAAATAATCTGAATAACTAAATAAAACTGGAACTTTACTTTCTCTTGGCATTAGGCAAACACTGGATTAAAATGATGGAGCTCCTATTGGAGGAAGTAATTCTCGACCCGACAACCCGGGACAGATTATATCTATAAAAGCGAAAGGTCACTCACTCACTCATCACGAAATCTCGAAAACCGCTGGACGCATAACGATGATTTTCGGCAGAGAGGTAGTTTATAGTTAGTAGACGTCCGAAGAAAAATTTAAGAACGGATTTTGCGACAGGGCCGGATTAGGGTGGTCTAAGGGCCCTCGCAAGTTTGTATGAAAGTCCTTCATTTTTTGTACTACAATCTTGATTTTTGGCAGAGAGAAGAAGAAGAAGTAGAAGTTTGCTAAGAACAGATTTTGCGACAGGGTCGGATTAGGGAGGTCTATATCCTCTCGCGAGTTTATATGTAATTTTGATTTTTGTACTACTGGCCTGAAATGTAGTAAGTTTAGGGTTTATGACTAGGAGACATTAGCTAACAATTTTTTTTGTGACTACCTTGACTAAGGGCTCCCGCAAGTATATATGAAATCCTTGGCTTTTTAGAGCCGAAAATTGGTAGAGAGATAGAATATAGCATAATATGTGTGTGGAACAGTTTAAGGGAATAATCGCTTCGATTGGCATTCGATTTGGCATAGTACATCCAGAGGCAGTTACAGACATACATACTTACATACACGTTAAAATTTCCACGCGAATGAAGTCACGGGCAACAGCTAGTAGAAGATAAGGCAAACAAACGCTCTTTGAGAAGAAGAGAGTTTTGTGTCAGGATATCTTTAAAGCAAATAATGTAAATAAAATAGCAAGTAACAGTCCTCCTGACCGTTTTTCGGCCACGGCGGCCAATCCCAGCGGAGATTAGCCATCTGCGCGGGATATATTATAGTGCACAAGTGTGTGCGCAGGCACAAGTGCACTCTCTGTTCCCATTTCTCTCATAGTCCGATGGGACGGCAATCCGACACGATCGGAGAGAAATCAGGCGCAGGACCAACGGCTTAACGTGCTTTCCGAGGCACGGGGGTATTATACCACCAACTTCCAAACTCTGGGCTACTACTGGGAAATTTCTAATGAAAAACCCAATAGCACTTTTTGGCCGACCCGGGAATCGAACCCAGGACCTCACGATCTGCAGTCGCGCTTGCGACCACTAGACCAACGAGGCAGTTCAAAATAGCAAGTATCAAAAACGCAACACTTGGCTTGACTATCGACACTAGGTTTTTTATAGTGGAAATAAATCTAACTATATTTAGACAACAGCTACGGCTTATTTTTGAATTGCGGAAGTTTATTTAACGCCTTGTTACCCTGATCACGTTTACTTAATAACTTATGCACTGCTAAATAGTTCTAGTGTTTATTATAGCGGCTGTAACAACATAAATCGAATAAAATCTAAAGCTGTTTAATTTGGTGTGGGAAAAAAACTATATTTATAAGTCCTTCAATTTTATACAAAGCCTAGACAATTTATGTGTTATCAAACAAAGAAGCGGTCTGTATCGAGTTACAATATTGAATGTAGGAAATCATAAATAAATATACAAAGTACAGTTTTGCATATGCGTCTTTCAGGAGGTTGTCACAAAATACATAAATATCATTTTAAATTATGGTACCACGTCAATATTTAAATATACGGTCAATAAGCTGTTGTTTTAGTGGTTAACATTTTTAGTATTTCAGAAATACCGTGGTAGAGGGCAAATAGGTATATTATGGAATAAACGTTTGCGTTTGTTTCTGAGTGTGTGGAAGCGCTGTTATAAGGCGAGAGTCAGACGGCCGATTTATTATTGAACAAACCGTTTTATTATTGGCTAGCTTTTGCCCGCATCTTCACCCGCGTGGATTTCGGATAAACTACAAAAAATACGATTTTCCATAAAAACTTCACCCCCTCGGCTGTTGAATTTTGAAAAATCCTTCCTTAGTCGATGCCTACGTAGAGGAATACGAGATTACGAGTGCGAAATTTTAAGTTTCTGGCTTTAGGGGTTTGGCTTGCGCGTTGATCCTTAGTCAGTCAGCTTTGCTTTTTAATTTAATACAGAATATAGATCGATTCGGGTCGAGAATCATTACTATAGTTACCTCCTTGAGTTTGACAGCTTGTATAGGTAATGGATCAGGATCAATATCGTAACAATCAAATTGAAGGATAATCAAATGTAGTTTGTTACCCACACCAAAATAAAACAGCCTTAGGTTTTAATTGGGTCTGTTACTGCAGCTATAGTAAACACTAAAACTATTTAGCAGTGCATAAATTATTGGGTAAACGTGATCGGGGAAACAATAAGCGTTATATAAACTTCCGCAATTCAAAAGCGGACATACCTATTCGAAGTCAAATAGTTAGAACAAAGATTTTCCACAATAAAAAGTTACTAGGTACATTGTCTAGAGCCGATCTATACGCAGTTCTTTGCTCCTTAATCTACATTGAGTTTATTAAGGGTATCTACGAAGGTCTCTTCTTCACAAAAAAAATATTTGATTACCATAATTAATTAATTATATTGTTCTTCTTTCTTGCTCTATCCCACATTATCTTCTAATTTTCTAGCCCGGAAAATCTGACCTGGGTTGTCGGATCGGACAGTTGTTTCTCGAATAGGAACTCCGTCATGCTATTCCAGTGTTTACCCAATGTTAAGAGAAAGCCAAGTTCTACATTTAGTAGTTTATTTATTATTCAGATTCCTGTTGGAACGGTAGGTGCCTGTGGGTAAAATCCTTAGTACGAGTAACCCCGTTTTTATAAAGACAGAAATTTTTTATCTTACATTTATCCCATTTTTAAGATACTCGTAAGGTAAAAGTTTGTGTATTAGGTTTGTAATAAATAAATGATAATTCACATTTCACACTGTATTCAAGGTGAAATAAAATATGTCAAGTAATAATAAAATCGTTTACTCGGCAGTGATAATTTCGTTACATCTCTCTCTTTGAAGAATTTACAGTACACTAGGTTGTTTCAATTGGATAGTTTAGTAGGGGTGGACGCTGAGAGCCCTGGGGTATACACCGGAGTAGGACAGGGGGTGGGAGTACGCGGAGTACACGGAAGAGGGGTAGGCAGAGTAAGCGGATACAACGGGAGAGGAGTAGGCGGAGACAAAGCCGGGGTTGTGGTAGGCGGACACCAGGGGGCTGGAGTAGGCCACAGGGGACACCACCGAGCTGTATGCCAAGGGGGCGACGCCGACAGACCGCTTTTTCAGGTGGTGGTAGCCAGACAGAGCGACGGGGGACGACAGCACGTGGGATCCGTAGACAGCGGGCGAAGAGTAGACAGCGGGAGCGGAGTATACAGCGGGGGCGGAGTACACAGCGGGGGCGGAGTAGACAGCAGGCGCGGCGTATACGGCAGGGGAGCCGTGCACCACGCTGGAGCTGTACTGCGACACCGAGCTGGTTGCGGGCTGTACCACGGCACTGTAGGCCACCGGCGCCAACACACTGGGTTTAGCGGCAGCCAACGCCGCGACAGAGAGCAACACCACCAGCTTGTACATTGTGAAGTGGTCTGTGTTGTTTTCGAACTAAAGAAGTTGGATCAACTGATGCCTTACACACTGTGACGGATCCTTTTATACAAAGCATCGGGCAAGTACTCATTACCAAAACAACTGGTGCCCGGACAACCTTCAAAACCACTATCTATGCTTTGATATTTAAACTTCCTAAATATTTTTATTCCAGCGACCGACGACATATGTATTTTAATGTGTGGGGGTTAAGATGGGTGTACTTCGTCCAAATACGTGGTAATCGTTTTAGCGTTGATGTCCTTTCCACCCTGTATAATAATTAAAGACTTTATGAATGGTTTTTGTATGGTTGATGGAGGTCTTAATAATTAATGTGCTGTTGCTTTCTATCTTGCCCACGGCAAATAATACTGAGAATTTCGACGACACGGTTGACAGAATGGCTGAGCAATTGACTGCTGCGTAGCGTGTCGCGGGATCGATCCCCGGCCGCACGGTACAAATATTTGTATGGTCTACAGATAGTTTTTTTTTTTTTTTTTCATAGTTGTTCCGGGTCTGGGTGTTTGTGTATGAGAGTTAAAATGTTTGTTACCTACGATACAGGAGAAAATTCAATTGAGGGGCAATTTAAAAAAAAAAACTCTTTTCATTCATATAATGCCAAACGCTTCAGAACATATAGGCAATCTATGGGATGTGACGGTGTGTAGTTTGTAAAACTAATATCTTCAACTATAATTCGCAGGTTTCAAATAATACAATTCAAGTAATTATCACATTCTTTATTTGCTGACTTAATATTAACTACACAATACAGTTGCTCGCTTCATACCTAATTTACAATACTCATTATTTTCATTCAGAAACATCGAGACTAGTAGTGGCCGTGACCGTGACCATATCCATATCCATGGCCGTAGCCTCCTCCAAGACCAGCGCCATAACCACCTCCATAACCACCTCCGTAACCACCTCCGTATCCTCCCCCGAAGTGCAGGGGTCCAGCGACGAAGGATTTATGAAGAAGAGGTGCAGCATGCAGGAGCGGAGCTACCACCGGTGCTACCACGGAGGTGTGAACGAAAGCTGGCGAATGCTGGATGTCCAAGCGAGACTGGTGGGATAATGCCACAGGTGCGACGTGAGCTACGTGTCCAACATGAGCCAACGGAGCCACGAGATGAGGAGACCGCTTCAGGATGTGATGTCCGTGTCCAGAGTGACCGAGTCCAGCATGACCGAGGTCTCCATGACCAAGCCCACCGTGACCAAGTCCTCCAAGACCGAGTCCACCGTGGCCTAGCCCTCCGTGACCGAGGTCTCCGTGACCGAATCCTCCATGTCCTATTCCGCCAAGAGCGAGTCCTCCATGCCCAAGTCCTCCATGACCAAGGTCTCCATGACTAAAGCCTCCATGACCAAGGGCCCCGTAGCCCAGTCCCCCATGGCCGAAACCGCCGTAGCCGTATCCTCCATGGCCTCCAAGTCCACCACCGTAGCCGTATCCACCATATCCAACTCCACCATAGCCGTTTCCAGCGTAGCCAGCGACCACTGGAGCCACTATAGGCACTGCATGGCCATGGCACAAGGCAAGGGATGCGAACAACACGACAACACGAAACATCTTCAACTTATTTCTTCAAGATCACAAATCTCAACAAACTGCAAGAGCTGACTGACAATACAACTCGAGGGCTACCTTCTTATACCCCAAATGCTGATTCAGAGTGACAGGACCAAAACTATTATTACATTTGTCGTTCTATTGAACATTGTGATTGTTATCACAAAAAAGTCGGAATTTACCAGTTTATTTGAACTGAATTGGTTTTTATAAACACAATAGATAAAGTACGTGCCCATAATAAAATTGTCGCCTTTCTCATAATAGACCCTGAATTAGTTTTGTGAATAAGTGCGTGTAATAACAAATAATCGAAGTCTAAGTTATACCTAGCTATGATTTACCGGTGGTTATGTTGTAACAGCTCATCAATCATAAATGTTTGTATTACGCATCTCAAACCGGCCAGTGCCCTGAGCACAACCTCAATGACGCAACGACCCGTCCCAGAGCGCGGCCGAGAACTTGAACCCGTTGCTCGTGCGCACTACGTAACATCTACCGTTATGCGGTTATAAAACCACAACCCATCTGCATTTCGTACACATTTCATGTTTAGTGCTATATTCAAGATGATTCTGTTACTTTTAGTTGTAAGTGCCATGTGTGAAGTGCAAGGACAGATGGTTCCTGTGATATACGCGGCACCTAGTGTAGTATCCCACCAGTCGAGGATCGACATCAAACATAGTCCTGGTTTTATAGCGGGCCCGTTGATATACAGTCCAGGAACAACGTTGTATGCCAGCCCACACCTTGATAAGAAACCACAAGAGACAGTGCTAACCCCGGTATTTATGGCAGATACTATATTAACACCGCTAGCATTAAGCTTTTTCCATAATCTACCGCTTGCAAGAGCACTTGAACATCCTATTTCTATAGACAAAGTACAAGAAAAAAATGCACAAATCGAATTAATAAAAACAAAAGACGAAGACGTTCAGAATGCAAAGGTTACGGAAAATCCAGAAAAAGAAAGAACGGAAGAAAAACAAGACGAGGACTATTTTATTATAGATACCGATGACAATAATCAAATAAAAACTACGACAGATGAACCGAAAGCTGATAGCGTCGCAGAAACTTGATTAGATTTTAAATTTTAAGAAATGAGGAAAAAGACTTATGAATTAAAAGGTTATGCGTAGCAGACTCAAAGATTTACAATATTTTGCGTGATGTAATAATAAAGATTTAAAAATTGTGTTATATAATATTTTATTTCCATGCTTCCTTCTCCCACTTGAACCTATTTCGACGTACTATCAACAGTTTTTAGCGAATAAAATATAAAGTGTGACCACATTAGAGATTTCTAACTGAAAACATTGTGTACATTTTCGAAGTCAAGACATTTTTATTTATTTATTTATTTATTTATGCACACACAAAATACAAAAAAAGGATAAAAACATAACAAATAGAAGAGCACAAAGGTACTTTATGCGTTCCGTTACATGTGGATTAGTGTAAAAGTAAACAAAAGACAGCGTTCAACTTCAACAACCACTGACGGATTACCACACACGTCAATTGATAACCACAAAAGAAGTTATAAACGTTAAAATATGTCCAATATTTGTGGCCAATTAACAACAAAACAAAGTTTCAAGTAACAACAAAAACAACCAACATTTGTGGTGTTTGTTGTTTACAATACAATCGAATATGCCTATTGTATGGAAGCTTTAGTAAAAAACCTCTTTGTTCGGTATAGTTGAGGAAATGTGTAAGTTCAATACAACACGTATGTAGAACACGTGACCATGTGATGGCGAAGGGTGCATTACTGCTGCTTCTTTCGTCTACGCCGTAAACGTGAGCTGCGAATACTAATTAATTTTCTGCTACAATCTCAGTAGGTTTTCGTTTGAATTGCCCACACTTTACTCTTGATCTAGAGGAAATATTTTGTGGTGACGATCTATGGATATTCATGTTTTCTTGACCTACATTCAAATATATTTAAGTGGATTTCAAAATAATCCCTTGCCTACGATAAAAACCTAAAACCTTAAACCTAAACCTTGATTAAAACCTTTATGTTACGCGTTGTATTTCCCTAAGAAACTCTGTCTCGGATTTTTTTAGATATTATTTTGTACCCTATCACAATGTTGTCCTAATGAAACCAAAGGATGACTGGTAAATAATGCTTTGTGACATTAAACCCGCCTATGTGCCACTATTGCACATGAAACTTAAATAAATAAATAAAATAATGGAGCAAGTTGATCTGTTGTTCCAATGTTATAACTTATTACTACTGGGTGTATTGCTAACTAATTGTTTGCTCATTAGATCATTAAATACTTTGAAATGCTGAAGTGATACGTTAAACTGTTTTACCGCATAGCAATAATTTACCTTAAATGGTAAAACAATTGAACAACTATAATTTAACATTCCACGTTTAAATAAAGTTAATAATACAGTTGTAAATACTATTGATATATTAGTAGGGTGCATGGGTTAATAGATATAAAATAAAAGTTTTAAATAAAATTCCAGAATATATTTAATCTGTGATGATATGTACATTTGAGAACACTATTTTACATTATGGACAATTTTGGATTTACAGTCTTCCACTACAGAAGTTCAGTGTTTGCACTGTGTTGTGAGCTGGTCCCTCATTTAGTACACGTGAGATACAGCGAGGGGGCTGGAGTAAGCGAGGGGGCTGGAGTAAGCGATGGCTGGAGAGGCATAGGATATGGAAGAGTAGGGGGTGTGAGTGGTCTGCAGGTCGAATCGGGACTGGTGGGAGTAAGAGGTGGGGGCAACGAAAGCATTCAACAGACCAGCTGATCGCTTCTTGATGAAGTGGGAGTACAGGGGCTGAGAGATCAAGGGCTGAGAGATCAGGGGCTGGGAGATCAGGGGAGTATGAGAGAGGATAGGGGAGGTCGCGGCGTACGGGGATGCGAACAGTGAAGAGGGGGCTGCGTAGGTGGTGGGCGCGTAGATGGCAGGTAGCACAGCAGACCTCTTCTTGATGAGGTGCACGGCAGGCGCGATGGGCGCTGGCAGGATCGAGGCGCTGTGGATCAGCGGCGCGTTGTGGATCAGCGGCGCGTTGTATGTGGTGGCAGCATAGTAGTTAGGGTAGTAAGCGGCGGGCGTGGCGTACGTCAAGGGGAACTGAGCCGGCGAGCGCTTCTTGATGAAGTGGGTGTACGCCAGAGGAGCCTGGTAGAACAGCGGCGAGGGATGGATCACGCTGCTATCCTGTCGGGTGATGGTGGTTGCTCCAGGAGTCAGGTAAGTCGAGTACTGCGTAATGGGAATGGGTGCTGCGATTAATGCACCGGGCTTGGCAGCCACCGCGGCGAAGAAGGCACACAATACCACCAGCTTGAACATGTTGGTCTGTATTGTTTGTTGCTCGGATGAACGACTGATGCCTTGACAATGTGTTCCTTCGTATTTATAGAAAGTATTCACTAAAGCTAAGGGCGATCTCGTTTCGCAAAACCGGTGCAAGTCGGCCGTTCAGGAAGCTGATATTTAAAATCCACGAGGTCGTCCACAGCCCCGTCTGGTCAGTTCATCATCGTCTTAATGCTTTTGTTGCAATACATATGCCAACGAGCCAACAAAAGTAACAAGACGATGCAGTCAATGCCCCTACATGCAAATATCAGCGGCTGGGAAAGAAATATCAATGCACACCGCGACGTAATTTATTTATTAACTACTAGCTGACGTCCCGCGGTTTCACCCGCGTAGATCCCGTTCCCGTGGAAATACAGGGATAAAAAGTCTATGACACTCAGCAATAATGTGGCTTTCTATTAGTGAAAGAATTTTTTAAATCGGTTCAGTAGATCCCGAGATTACAACTTACAATTTAACAAATACACAAACTTTACCTCTTTATAATATTAGTATACATGAAAGACTTACAGCTAAGATAAATAGATTAATAAATAGAATGTGAGACTGACAGCCAATTAAAAGTCCTCACTTCTAAATACAGATTATTAAGAAAGAGTGTGAACAACACAATACAGCTACAGAAAAAAATACAGAATAACATTCAAGCTTAAACTAAATACACATTTTTTATGTCATAATCAGTACCTACAATAATAAAAACCTGGACAAACAAAATTTTAATTAAGTAGACTTGCAGATTAAATATCACAGGTGCAATTAAAATGAACTAAAGATCGTCTCATCGTTGAAACTATAGAATCAGTATAAAACAGCTGTTGCTACGTAGTCCTTAACAGCTCGCTCTTGACCAATCCTTTAAAGAATGTTTCTGATTTTTTTTAACAACGAACAGTTCAAACAATATCGAATCATGAAAAGTTTTATGTATTCTTGTATTAGTAATTCCCATTGTCACACTTATTTTCATAGAAACATTGGTCTGTTATGAGGGGCGCTGTTGCTACGTCCCTTGTTCCCAAATGTTTTCTTGTAAACACAGGTTAGAAATGATTTGAATAATGTATTTAAGCTCATTAGCATTAATTACGTATCTCCTCGTGCGTGCGTGTGGCGTGACGCCAGATACTGTCCTACTTTACCCAAGCAATCATTTTGATAACACCTTTCCATAACCGTCCCTATATTTATTGGGAAATTGAACAAAAGCTTTTATTGAACTTTAGTATGTAGTACTTTTGTTACTATGGTGCCGTTACTTTAGAAAATGCTTATTTCCATATTGTTTGTGTAGGTAAATGATATGGCTAACAGTAACAGCTTCATCCTCTATAACCCGGAGTAATATGAGAGAATTGTATGTGTACAACAGTCTAAAGAGGAGCAAGCATTTTGTTTGCACATCCATTGCGCTGATCTAGTTTCATCATCATCATCATCATTAACCTAAAATGTTCTCACTGCAGGGACTCAGGCGTTATCTCTAGGAGTGGGCTGGGCTATAATCCACCACGCGTGCCCAGTGCGGGTTGGTTATATCATTATGTCACATATCTTCGATTTTTTGGTTCTAGGACATGCCTCCCGATGTTTTCCTTCAGCGTTTTGAGAGCAGTGGTCATGAAATAAAATACACAAAGTAAGACGCCTAGCTGGGTTCGAGCCCACGACTTACTGATCGAAAGTCGGGGCCGTTACCACTGGGCCACCGCCGCGCCGATCTAGTTTATTTCCCAAAAATAACACATTAACTCACTTAACAAAAATCCTGAGGCCGATATAACTTGTAAAACACGTTAACTGCAAAACGTGCACACTTATGTAAATAAGTTATGTTATGATGATATGATGGGCTTAGCAAACATAATAACGAATTCTTATTTCAGTACACCTTCATTGAGAAAATGTGTAAGAATTTGAAAATCCGACCGACTGCCTCATTGATCTAGTGCGCTATCGCGACTGCTGAGCATAAGATCTTGGGTTCGATTCCCGAGTCAGGTAATGAGAAATTAGTTTTTTCTATCAGGAATTTTTTAGTAGCATCCACGGAGTCTGGATTTGTGCCTGGATGATAGCAAGAGGCGCACACATGGGACTTGCACATTACTAGCCAAATGTGGGGATGGACTAATATGAACACCTGTGCCTTACCCTTTGGGGATTACAGGTGAAACGTTATGTTTGAACAACCCTTTAATTGGTTTCTACCCACTAAGAGCTACAAATGTAACATCAGAGTCCATTTCTAAAATCAATAGAAAGTCCTTGTAAACGGGAACATTTCGTCGCTAAGCCAACTCTCCTCATACGTTGTTTATATTGCGTCACCATAATGACCTTCATTTTGACTAAACACATACAATGTTAGTAGTTTAGGTTAGACTGTAGAAGAAGTTTAAAAGCCTAGTTAAAAACCTAATTTATATGGAAAGTAGTCACGTAGTCTTTCGGCATACATACCTACTAGCACTATTATTCTAGACAGTAAACAACATCACAACTTATTTTCATGAATTTCTTCCAGAGTTCTTCTTTGAGGAACGTGTTCCATCATCTTGTTCGGAAAATCTAATAGGGTAGTTGACTGACTAAAAAAAATATGATTCTGTTTAGTCCGTCTGTTAGATTATCGAAAAATATTGGATACGTATTTTTTGTTTTCTCAAATTAATAAAAATTGACGAAAATAAAACGCGTCAATAAAGATCGTGATCGTGTTCCGGTAAATAATAGTACCAAACTGTGACGTCGCGCGACTTTTCGAAGCACTGTATCGTCTTCATTTGTTGCTTACGTGAAAAGATACGTGTCCAATATTTTTTTATTATTCTATCTGACAGACTAATTAGATTTTTTCGTCAACTACCCTATTCAGTACGAAAGTAGGTAAGTAAAGAAAACTCTAACAACTCAGCAGCTACATCTTATCAATTTCAGTCGCACTACCAATGTCTTAGTCATAAATATGGATTTTACTTATGTACAGTCGAACAAGCTAATAAGTATACAGCCAGCTAACTTGTATTTACTTTTAAGATTATACAGATACATTTAGAAACTGATGCGAAACGATACATTGTTTGACATCAGTCGCTTAATGCGAAGCGGTTTATAAAACAATATTGCAATCAATATTTTCAGTGTTATAGAATTATAAAGATCTCTACCCTGTATACTTATTAGCTTGTTCGACTGTACACACGGTACTACACATTAAGCTATACCTACATTTCCAGTTTACGCTGATCTTGCACTGTACGGAAATCCTATACAATGCGAGACCAGGTTATACTGGAAATGTATAGCTTGATGTGTAGCCGTGTGTACCATCATTTATCATTATAATAAACGATTCTGTAATAAGGGTGTACTGTAGTTCAACTCTGTCTAGCCCATGTGTGAAAGGCGTTACATTTTTTGTGTTATTACAATGTTGTATTTGAAAGATGATGCTGTCATTAAAATGTTTGAAAATGAATTTTGATGAGTCTATCGTAACGAATTATTACTAGGTTATTATTTCATACCATATTATTCCAAAATTCAGCTCATTACGAATTATTTGTATCTTTGGATTTTTTTATCTGAAAATTCTGAATTTCTACCTAGTTCCTTGTATATTTCAGAACGTAAGATGTGAGTTGGGTATTCTTAGTTGATGATTCATTACCACATATTATTATAGACTACATGTAAGTACCTTTCAGCTTGTTACGCTACATTTCACATCTTTGGCCAACCATACAACCATAAAGTACACGAGTATGTTCAAAACATACTCGTGTACTTTCCCAACCGCCATACACCTTCTAAAAGTAAAGCCTAAGATTAGCTAATCAGCTAACTAATCTATTCACAGCCAAAGCACCCCGACGTAAACAAACTCCAAAATTGTGACGGTTTTAATAATAGACGCTTGACATAGAAGTGTCACACCGGGCCTCGCACCCGTCATGTAATTGCAATGTGCATAATTTCGATGTCCACAATATCTGGCACTGACATCCACTCAAGCTAAATTATATTAAATCAACATAAATGACCACTTAATTATTGTATTGTTTACAAACTGATAAAGAACGATCGAGTGAACTTTATTTTCTCTACAAAAGTTGTCCTCTCAAGGGCAACGATGTGCTCCGGCAACGCCTGAGAAGTCAATAGTCTCATTACATACTAATATAAAAGGCGATCGCTTCTGTTCACATGCATCAGTGCATCTGAGCTGAGATAACAACACAGACCTACATTCAAAATGCTGAAACTGGTGGTGTTGTCCTGCATGGTGGCTGCTGCCGCAGCTGCACATGGAGCGCTCTCGTTGGCGCCCTTCGCGCCTTTTGGCTACACAGCACCCCTGGCCTACTCAGCCCCCATCGCCTACTCGGCCCCGCTCCTGACGCCCTACAGCAGCAACTACAGAGGCCCCCTGTCCCTCGCTCCCGGCCAGCCCGCCAACATCCTCGGTGCTGACGGCAGGCCCCTCGACACCCTCGACGTGAACCTGGACCGCTCCGCGCACCTCAGCGCCAAGGCTCTCAGCGGCGGCATCCACTACCTGAAGAAGCGCTCGGCTCCCCTGATCGCGCCGCTCGGCCAAGTGGTTGCCTCGCCACTGATCCACAGTGCGCCGCTTGCCTACTCCGCGCCTGTGTTTGGATCACGCCTGGCTGTAGCACCCATCGCCTACTCTGGTGCACCCATCGCTTACTCCGGCGCACCCCTAGTCCGCTACTGGAAATAACTTCCCAAACTGAAACGAATCAAATAAAAACGACCCATTTAAAATCACTACATCTTTTCTTTACTCATCCAACGTTCATCATCCATTGTTTTTTTTGTAAATAATAGCTGAAGCCAATCAGTCATGCATTCTTCTCTCTCATGTGACTGCGGTCTCTGTGTGGGCTCCATTTGACTATCATTTTGAACTACTGTGCCTGGCAGATTTCTAACTTATTTATGGCCTAAACTTTTACCTATGTACATGAGAAAATGTCGTAATTTTCCATACATATTCTGATATTTACTGATACTTTTGAGTGACGGGTTCCTATCCTGCTCGTCCAAATTTAGAAAATTTTGTGACATTTTGTTCAAATATTTCTCGGATCGGAATAGGATGCAAGGGATGCATATACAGTAGACTACTTAATTATTATTAGTATAAGCATAATTTGTTGTCTACTATTTTTTTACTATTGTCCTTATTTTAGCGGTCTGAATGATTTCTAAAATTTTGTCCACCTATTTTAATGGGACCTTTTATAATACTGATTATTATGAATAAAAAGTAATATAAACAAAAAAGATATGACTTTGAATAATAGTGTAAAAGATGGCTATGTTGAGAAAATATAGGAAAACAAATAATAGTGTAATAGATGTTTATTGCTACTGACATTATGAAGTTGAATGCTTCGGAATTAAAACATTAGAGACAGAGTAGTTAGGAATTGCGATTGTTAGGATGAAAAATGTTAGGAAAAACATTTTCGGATTTCCAATTATCGGAGTTGAAATTTTAAGGTGAACTTTGGCGCAACCGGTTTCCAGACAGTTTGGATTCACCGAGGCTTCGTATCTACGAAGCTATCTATCTTCGTATCTACGCTAGCATTTTTTAGGATCATTATTTAAGGGACTAAGGTGATGGTGGAGGTAAGTTTTATATATAACCAAAGTCTATAGAAGTCTGCCCAATCTCTTTAGATCAAAGAAGCTTTGTTGATTCAAGGTCGCTAAGGTATAGATCACTTGTTGTGCCTATGCAAACTTCACAGTTTACTGACTGTGAACTTTACACTCTACAATGCAGACATATTAATTCATGGTATCAGGTACATGTTCACAGTTGGTCGCATTAGTTATTAAAAGCGACTTGTTTGCTTAGTGCTGGATATACAAAATCTTCATGACTATAATCTTTAAAGGGGAAAGTAGACATGGTTCATAGTATCAGGTATACCGATGTTCACTGTTGGTCGTATTAGGTGTAATGTGATGCATGCGAACCATTTACCAAATGCTTGACACAGCAAAAAACTTTTTTTTTTTGGGACAAGCCCGCCACACTATTCCCAAACCACTGTAACTCCTGTTAGCCAGAATCAACAGTGGCGACCACAGAAAAGCGCCGAGACAATGAAACTCGACAAAGTCCCAGAGAAGCGATTTAACTGTCTTGGATCCCGCAACGAAATTAATCAGAAAAGAATAGCGGAGGAGTAGGAAAAAATATAATTTCCACTTCCCTCCATATCAGCAGGAGACAGAACAGAACAAGGCCAATAGGCACACAGGGACGTATACAACTGGGATAAGCCCAGTAAGAAACAACCGAAGAGCATTCTTACAGGATAGTTGTACGGGGATTGTCTCCACCGATCCCGGGATCCAATTTGATTTAACACGGATCCCGGCGAGTTGTCTCCACGGATCCCGGGATCCGTTTGTACAAGAAAATTTATTAAATTTTGTCACCACGGACCCCGGGATCCGTGACTACAAGAAATAAAAAAATAAAATAAACTGTATGGTGTCAGAAAGGTAATAGATTTGATTATGAGATTCCTATTAACCATATTCAATAGCTCTTTTATGTTTCTGGCCTCCTGGTAGTTTGTGAGACGTTACTACACTAATCCTATATAAGTATAACTTCTTTTCGTTTGAAAAGTAGTTATAAGAAAATCATTTTCGAAAAATATATAATAACTTAACTCTGTACGCGTGATCCGTTTCTACATTTTTATTTTTTATTTCTTGTAGCCACGGATCCCGGGATTCGTGGAGTTAAAATTTAATTAATTTTTTTGTAGAAACGGATCCCGGGATCCGTGGAGACAACTCACCGGAATCCGTGTTAAATCAGATCGGATCCCGGGATCGGTGGAGACAATCCGTTGTACGCACAGCCTAAGGGGCATTACACCAATAAATCAATCAATGCCTCTTGTATCTCGTGATTTAGAAGATTTGGTTTTCAGTAAAGTACATTAACCCTTCTCCTTGGTGGCAACACGTAGGTAATTACAACAGGAAAGCTTTTGGCTTTAAATCAATCACTGTGGAATCGAGATGAACTTACCCGCCGACATTGCGAATTATCCAGTTATCAACTAGAGATATTTACAAGATTTTTTGTGTTTTTTTGTAATTATGATCAACCAAAAGTCACTTCTGGAAGTGATTTTAACCGACTTCTAAAAGAAGAAGGAAGTTCTCAATTCGGATGTTTTTTTGTTTTTTTATGTTTGTTCGGGCATAACTCCGTCACTTACTAACCGATTTGAAAAAATATTTATATGTTGGAAAGGGAATACTTTCCAAATGGTCCCATAATTTTTTTATCGAAATCGGACAAGCGGTTTTTGAAAAATCAACAAAACTCAAAAAAAATACTACATTTTCCACATTATGACTCATGAACATGTGAACTTACATGTGAACCACTAAAAAGTGAAAAATAAAACCTTTTTAACAAAAAATAAAACCGACTTCAAAACCGAAGTCGGTGGAAAAAAAGAAATCAAACAAACAAAAGTCACCGACTTCAGAAACTGATTTGTCTTCTAAAGTTTATTTTTCACTTTTTTGTGTTTTTTTTTTGAAGTCGGTTCTATTTTTTGCTAAAAAGTTTTTTGGAATACGGACTGGGGCCTTAAAAGTTCTCAGCCATTCTTTTGACTTGATTGTTTTGAAAGCTCATGGAAATAATCTCGTAGGCTTCTATCTTCCACCTCATGAAACGTGATTTGATTATTGTTAATATTTGGATAACCAATCAAAATTCCTAGGTGGCATTAGATTTAACAGCCTTTTGCTTAGTTAATTACATTGTTTATTGCATCAGCCTATTTCACGATGTCGAAATAGCCACTACCTACTTTCCTATTCAAAAACGGAACAGAATTTGTATGAAATTACCCGCCAAGTAAATTAACGGTAACTTAATCATAGATGGTGAAACTGGTCCTTACAAAAAAAACGTTTTATGGTTTAAGAACTTTATTATTCCTCATCAAGAATTAACAATAATTCACTTACTGAGAAACTAAATTTAAATAAAATGTTTGAGCGTACAGAGATCTACGTTCACATTAACAATAAACAAATTTGAGGGTAAGCGATCACAATAACAAAACAAGCAAGCCGCACCAACCAAGCAAACACGGAAACAAACTAAAAGTGCTAGATGTGGCAACTGGCAATACATGGCTTCGTAGAATCGAAGTAATTAATAATGTGTCTTTTTTATTATTATTTGCTCATTATGTATGATTTCAGCATTTTTTTAAAAAGGAAGGTTTTTACCAAGGAATTACAGTCACTTTGTTAGTAGATAATGTGACTCCTGTGCCTAAAGAATGGTGATATCTTCTCTACTTTCCTTATTCATTAGCCAAATTCCAGATCAGTTTTAGCATGACTGGACATTTGGACAGTTAAACAATTAATTTACCTAAATGAAATCAAATTAATCAAAACTGGTCTCTCTTTTGGTGTTATTCTGACATTCTCGTCAATCTTTTGATTACCTACCTTGAAGGATATAATGCAATGCAATATATTTCACAAATTTTTCAATAAAAGTTTTCAATAATATATGCCTCTTTACCAGTGCCTAATTTAAAACGTATAAGCGAAATGTAATCAACCTACACATTTGCATAATTATTAACACCTGACTACATAAACATACGTAGCTACTACCTATATGTATAGTTGTACTTGCAATGTGTCACAAAAAAGGTCCAGATCAAATGCTTTGTTCATGTGAACTTTGTTATCTTGTATGAGGAAAGTAGTCTTTTCAGGGCCAGCGATGTATTCCGGTGTCGCCCATCCAGTTAATCTTATCACACAAGTATATAAGGCGTCTGACATTGTGCAAATGTATCAGTGCATCGCAGCTGACATACCAACACAGACCACTCCTCATACACAATGCTGAAGCTGGTGGTGTTGTCCTGCATGATGGCCGCGGCCACCGCGAGCGTGCTGGCACCCTTCGCGCCGCTCGCCTTCACCGCACCTCTTGCCTACACCTCACCCCTTGCCTACTCCGCGTCTCTCCTGGCGCCCTACGGCAACAACTACAGAGGACCACTGTCTCTGGCACCTGGTCAGCCCGCCAACATCATCGCCGCCGACGGCAGGCCCCTGGATACCCTGGATGTGAACTTGGACCGCTCCGCCCACTTCACGGCTAAAGCGCTCGAAGGTGGCGTACACTTGCTGAAGAAGCGCTCTGCTGCTTTCATCACACCCCTCGCGTACTCAGCCCCCATCGCCTACTCGACCCCGCTCCTGACGCCCTACAGCAGCAACTACAGAGGCCCCCTGTCCCTCGCTCCCGGTCAGCCCGCTAACATCCTTGGTGCTGACGGCAGGCCCCTCGACACCCTGGACGTGAACCTGGACCGCTCCGCGCACCTCACCGCCAAGGCTCTTAGCGGCGGCATCCACTACCTCAAGAAGCGCTCGGCTCCCTTGATCGCGCCGCTCGGTCACGTGGTCGCCTCGCCGCTGGTCCACAGCGCGCCGCTCGCCTACTCCACCCCTGTGTTTGGATCACGCCTGGCTGTAGCTCCCATCGCCTACTCCGGCGCTCCCGTCGTCCGCTACTGGAAATAACTTCGCAAACTGAAACACTGGACATACTGAAATAAACAAATGCCTATTACAAAATTTTGTTTTGATCATTCACCAATCTGCTAAATAGGGATGTTAACTTAAAAAATCTAATTAGTCCGTCAGATAGATTTCCAAAAAATATTGGACGGACACATATTTTTTCTTTTTTCTCGTAAACAAACAATGAAGACGATACAGTGCTTTGAAAACTCGTGTGACGTCATATTCTAAGACATTAGTATGAAATTTCTTAGCGAGCAGTGACGTCACCACCTCCCACTCAAATCTTTGACCCGTTTTATCTTCGTCAATTTTTATTGATTTGATAAAACAAAAAATACGGATCCAATATTTTTCGATAATACGATGACGGACTAATTAGAATCATATTTTTTTTAGTCAGTAAACATCCCTATTATGGCTGGTCAAGTCATTATTTACGCAATGGTTTTTTTGTATATAACATTGAATTATTGTATTTAACTAACTGCTAGTTCAGTGGACAGAGCATACTTGTCAGTTCATCAAGCCTGCCTCCTGTACGACTAAAAGGACTCAACATAAAGCTGTTCAGAAACGAATAGCAAAATATAAGGGATTAAGTAACCGTTATCAAAATAATAAATAAGATCTCTCCTCCTTTTTTAAAGTCTAGCCTGTAAACAAAGCAACTACTAAACTAAACTAACAAAAAACTATAAAAAGGCATCAAAAAACTGCTCCTCAACGCCGGTAATGTGCCCAAAATACTGGCGGCATTGCCACGTTGTATGGCAACAGTAGCCTCTGGCTCTGGCCAAGATAAACGCCAGCCCTTGGGTCACGAGAAGCGCCATCTAAGCGTTTTGAAATTTCCTTAAACATGCCATAACCTGTTTATGGAAATTCACTCGGACCCCACGGCCCCAGAGTTTCAACCCCAAACGGCTCGAAAATATAGTTTCCACAAAGGTTACTTTATTTACGCCGCTTGAGGTTCTCTGCAGCCGCAGTCAGCGGCACCACCTGCGCAGCACGATGAACTTGGAAGATGAATCAGAATAACATTTATTTGCCTACTTTGTGTTACAAAAATATCTCCGTGGCCGGTGGGCCGTGCAGAGGTGAGTCAGCTAACTTATGTCCTAATGGATCTGTGTTGGCTGTGTTCTTTTAATTCGCAATTGTTGAGTCTATACAAACAAATTACGTGTTTTATCTGTTTAAGTTGTATGCTCACAGTTTTGCAGTGTGGCATTATTATTATTTTTAACTTAAATCAATACAATCCAATTCAATCCAATTAATCCAATTCAATCCAATACAATTCAATTTAATTCAATTTAATTCAATTTAATTCAATTTAATTCAATTTAATTCAATTCAATTTAATTCAATTTAATTCAATTTAATTCAATTTAATTCAATTTAATTCAATTTAATTCAATTTAATTCAATTTAATTCAATTTAATTCAATTTAATTCAATTTAATTCAATTCAATTTAATTTAATTCAATTTAATTCAATACAATTCAATTTAATTAAATTCAATACAATCCAATTCAATTAAATTGACTTCAATTCAATTTAGTTTCCAAATTCAATTTAGTTCAATATTATTCAATTTAATTGCACATCATTTAACTTTATTTCATGTAGTTTCATTTCATTTAAGTTCATTCAATTTCATAACATTGAAGTTTTAATTCCATTTAATTTTGTTTAATTTTGTTTATTTAAATTCATTGAATTTCATCTAATTTCATTCAATTTTAATTTAATTGATTTAATTTCATTTCATTTTATTTTTAGGGGACGCGGTGCTTTCGTTATGTCGATAGGCCACCTCTTGTATCCCTTTCTATAAGGGTCATACTGTATATCACCCATTCTGTGATTAACCCTGAGTGGGTTAAATTTGCCGTGTGCTTGGTAGGCATCTCCTGGCGATTCCAGATCTTCTATTTCTAGTTTTGAAATTTTTTCCAACATTTTGGTGTTAAGGTCTTCTGCGCGTAGGTGCCAGGCTTCTATGTCAGACATCTCCCAGATCACTTCCGTGGGGGTTCGTTTTGGTAACTGTGCAGCATTTTTCAGTGCAAATCTGTATTGGCGTTCGATTTTACTTAAGTTCGTTGCGCTATATCTTGAGAGAAGTTGCACCACTCCGTAGTCCATCAGCGGTAAAATGCAGGCTTGAATGATGACTAGTTTCGTGTCTAGTTCTGTCTTCGCATTGTATCCTATTATTGGACCGAGGGCTCCTCTGACTTGTTTGATTTTTTTGACAACGTTTTCAGTGTGCTGGTTCATCTTCATGTGTTTGTCGAAGATGACTCCGAGGTATCTGATCTGCTTTTGATAGCGCAACGTTTGTTCTTTCAGTTTCACTGTTGGCCGGTATTTCTTCTTTTTCGAAAACATGATGCATTCTGTTTTATCTATGTTACACTTTAACCCCCATCTCGTGTAGTAGTCTACGATGGATTCCGCTGCCCATTCAGCACGCATAGTCGCGTGTTCTGGATTCGAGGCTCTGTTGAGTATACAGAGATCATCCGCGTACTGTGAGAGTTTGAGACCTCTGATGTGGTTTTGTATATCCCAAATATCATGGACGTACAAATTAAAGATTATCGGTCCCAGGATCGAGCCTTGGGGCACGCCGTGAGGTACTGGTTTGTCGTTGGTTACGGTTGTTCTGAAACTACCTCTTTTGGAAGATGAGATGGTGCAAGAGTATCGACATTATGTTGCGTCCCACACTAACCTACCCATCTTCCAAGGTAACAAAGACATGCCGTCCGGTCTTTAAAAAAAAAGAAGAAAATCCATACTTACTAATATTATAAATGTGAAATTACTATAGAGGGTTAAAGCTCATGTCGCATAGTATGAAAGTATGGGATTAAGTAATAGAGAAAAGATTGCGAGAGGAGAGTGTGGCTGTAGGCTTGCATCAAGGGTCGGCTTTGACTCATAAACTCCGTGCCTTTTCCTATTGGTTATTATGAATGCGGACATACAGGAAGAGGCGCCCTGGTGCATGTTTTTTGCCGACGACATTGTTTTCTTCGGTGAACATGGAGCTGAGATCCAGAGCAGAATGGAGAAATGACAACAGGAGCTGGAGAATGGTGTCTGAAGTCAGAATGCTTAGGGGGATGTGCGGTGTTACGCGAATGGATAAAATAAGAAATGAGTACATAAGAGGAAGTCATAAGGGGAGGATAAGCCCTCCCCAAGTGTCGCCACATTGAATGGTCCCGCAGTGGACGTCTTTCGACTGAAATTATGAAGGTGATAATATCACGCCAGTATGACCACTGAACTAGCAGTTAGTTAAATGCAATAATTCAATTTTATATACAAAACTAGTATCTGCGTGGCTGCGCGAGCTGCGCGCAGCTCGCGGGTCGTGAAGGGGGGGAGAGGGGGAGCTTTGAAAAATGATTTCGACTAACACATTGCCCCTTTTTTTTTTTTTTTTTTGGTGGGTGTAAAATCATCGAATAACCCCCCCCGCTCTTGGGCAGAGCGAAGGGGAGTGTCAGACTTCTACTGACTAAAAACCAAACCCATGTTCCTTCTTCGCCCTTGTGTCGGAGCCGCGTTATCCTTACGACAATCCACAGCCCCGACGGGCGTCGGCCCTTGCGGGTACCTCGGAACACGTACGCGCCGCCGACACGGTCTGTTGCCGTCATGACGACGGCCGGACGGTGAGCTAGCCCGTTACTCACCGTCCACAGGCCCGCGTCTACGGTGGCCGGAGGTCATCGCGTGATCCCCGACGCCCGGAGCGCCTTCCGCGGCGGCTGGGACGTTGAGAGGTTCTCTCCCTCTCTCGTTCCGCCACCTCCTTCGCTAGCATCACTGCTTCGCAGAAGGAGGCGACGGCGTCCCATTCCTCTTCGCCCCGGACCATGGCTTGCACCAGGGCCGGGCGTAACGCATTGCCCCTTTCAATGAATCTGAAAAAAAATGTTCCAAGTCTCTTAACATTCGAGATCCGCCTAAAGGGGGCAAATGGTGCAACTTTGAAAAAGCTAGGAGAGGAAAATGGGGCAAAAAGGGGAGGTTTTGCACTTTTTAGCTACTCATGAGAGTTACTTATACGCTTCACCCACTCAACCTTCGTTACGCTACGGAGGTTCGCTCCACTCAAGACCTGCCTACCACCGAGGAAAAGCTAGCGTGACCTTATCCCTACGCTACGGTGGTCACCGGCTCGCTTCGCTCGCCACCTCCCGTATGTTGCCAGCTTATCAAAGTCTTCATTCTAAAAGTCTTTACTTCTACTTTCATGTTTTTGGGCAAAATCTGGGAAAATACCTTAAAAATTGGGTATTTTTTTTGCAACAGGCCACATTCCTTAACGAAATACACAGCCGGGACAATACAATCCGGTCAGAAGGTGCCGGCTGTCCCATTTATTGTGTCGAAAATCGGGATTTTTCATCATTTTTTCAAGATGGCCACCACACTGTCCGCCATCTTGTTTTTCTAAAAAGTCTTAATTTTTCTGAAATATCGAGGATACAAGCTACCGACTGGTGTACTTGGTGTTGCCAAGTTTTAAGTTTGGTAAAACAAAAGAATTCACCAAAGTCGGTTCTGATCCGAAAATTCAAGCCCCAATGACTCTCGGGGTTGCCAGCTGAAAAGAATGAAAATGGTCAAATGTCATTTGAGGCACCCCATTCTTGGTGTTTATTTAAAATTTTCATTCAAAATGTCGTTCTATTCCATTAACATGTTTTTGGGAAAAAATCTGGGAAAATGCCCTAAAAATGGGGAATTTTTTTGCGAAAGGTAACACTCCACAACAAAGTACACAATCGCTTCATATAACACAATCCGGTCGGGGGATGCCGGCTGTCCCATATAACGTGTCGAAAATTGGGATTTTTCATCATTTTTACAAGATGGCCGCCACACTGTCCGCCATCATTTTTTTCTGAAAAGTCATAATTTTCCTGAAATTTCAGGGATATAGGCCACCAAGCGGTGTACTTGGTTTTGTGAATTTTTGAGATTAGTAGAACAAACTAATTCGCCAAAGTCGGGTCTGACCCAAAAATTTAAACGCCAATGGCTCTCGGGGTTGCCAGCTGAAAGTGATGAAAATGGTCAAATGTCATTTGGGGGACTTCATTCTTGGTGTTTATGTAAAATTTCCATTCAAAATGTCGTTATTTCTACTTTTCATGTTTTCGGGGAAAATCTGGGAAAATTCCCAAAAAATGGGGAAAATTTTTAAACCAGGCCACACTCCTTACCAAATCACATAACCGGTCTATAAAACACAATCCGGTTGGGGGATGCCAACTGCCCCAATTATCGTGTCGAAAATTGGGATTTTTCGGCCTTTTTACAAGATGGCCGCCATAGCATCCGCCATCTTGTTTTTTTGAAAAGTCATAATTTTCCTTAAATGTCAACAATATAGGCCACCGACCGGTGTACTTGGTGTTGCCAACTTTTGAGTTTGGTAGAACAAACTAATTCGCCAAAGTCAAAAAGTCCCAAAAATGAAAAAGTTGAATATTTTTTGGGGTTGCCAATTAAAACGAACCAAAATGGTCAAATGTCATTTGGGGGACCCCAATGTTGCCGGCTAGTCAAAGTCTCTATTTAAAATGTCATTATTTCTACTTTTCATGTTTTTGGGGAAAATCTGGGAAAATACCCTAAAAATGGGGAAAATTTTTGCACCAGGCCACACTCGTCAACAAAACACACAACCGCTCGCTACAACTCGAACCCGTCTGATGTTGCCAACTACCCGAAAAATGGATTTGAAAATAATCGAAATTTCCAACTTTTTACAAAATGGCCGCCGCAGCGTCCTCCATCTTGGATTTTCACAATGTCATAATTTTTCCTACTTGCCATTGAAATTACCAACAAATTGGCAAACTCTTTGTTGGCGGTTTTAGAATTTAGTAGAAGAAAACAATTCGTCAAAGTCGAGTGAAAAAAGTCGACAATTTCAAAACGTGCTGGCGCGGCCGCCATCTTGTTTTTTTTTTTTTTTTACTTTTTTTTTAAATGCTTTTAGATTTCGTATAGGACCTCTGAGTCGAAGTTCATTCAAGTCTTTCCCCCACCGAAATCAGAAATGGACTCGCCCACCATCTTGGATTTGAACTTTCCCTATAATTTTCCTCTACTCGATTGGTAAGATAGCACATTTTTGCAAAACATACCCCTAACCCATCTCTCACCCATTCCGAGAAACGACATGTCAATGAGTCAGTGAGTCAGTGGTCTTGTAGTTTTATATAACTATAACTAGTATTTGCGTGGCTGCGCGAGCTGCGCGCAGCTCGCGGGTCGTGAAGGAGGGTGAGGGGGAGCTTTGAAAAATGATTTCGACTAACGCATTGCCCCTTTCAATGAATCTGAAAAAAAAAAGTTCCAAGTCTCTTAACTTCCGAGATCCGCTTAAAGGGGGGAGAAAAGGGGCAAGGGGGTCAATTTTGAAAAATGGTTTTTACTTTCTCGAGCCTCCTCTATACGAATTCGTAGAACACGAGTTTCAAAAAAAGGGCTGAAGAGGGGGGGGGGTGAAGGGGGGAGAGAGGGGAGCTTTGAAAATTGATTTCGACTAACGCATTGCCCCTTTCAATGAATCTGAAAAAAAAAAATTCCAAGTCTCTTAACTTCCGAGATCCGCCTAGGCAAATGAGCAACTTTGAAAAAGGTAGGAGGGGAAAAAGGGGGGTTTTGCACTGTTTAGCTACTCATGAGAGTTACTTATATGCTTCACCCACTCAACCTTCGTTACGCTACGGGGGTCGCCGGCTCGCTTCGCTCGCCACCTCCCCTATGTTGCCAGCTAGTCAAAGTCTTCATTCTAAAAGTCTTTACTTCTACTTTCATGTTTTTGGGCAAAATCTGGGAAAATACCCTAAAAATGGGTATTTTTTTTGCACCAGGCAACATTACTTAACGAAATACACAACCGGGACAACACAATCCGGTCAGAAGGTCGGCTGTCCCATTTATCGTGTCGAAAATTGGGATTTTTCATAATTTTTCCAAGATGGCCCACCCAGTGTCCGCCATCTTGTTTTTCTGAAAAGTCACAATTTTTCTGAAATATCAAGGATACAGGCTACCAACTGGTGTACTTGGTGTTGCCAAGTTTTTAGTTTGGTAGAACAAAAGAATTCGCCAAAGTCGGTTCTCATCCGAAAATTCAAGCCCCAATGACACTCGGGGCTGCCAGCTGAAAAGAATGAAAATGGTCAAATGTTATTTGAGGCACCTTATTCTTGGTGTTTATGTAAAATTTCTATACAAAATGTCGTTATTTCCACTATTCATGTTTTTGGGAAAAATCTGGGAAAATACCCTAAAAATGGTGAAAAATTTTGCGTAAGGTAACACTCCACAACAAAGTACACAATCGCTTCATACAACAGAATCCGGTCGGGGGTGGCCGGCTGTGCCATTTATCGTGTCGAAAATTGGGACTTTTCATCATTTTTCCAAGATGGCCACCACACTGTCCGCCATCTTGTTTTTCTGAAAAGTCTTAATTTTTCTGAAATATCGAGGATACAAGCTACCGACTGGTGTACATGGTGTTGCCAACTTTTGAGTTTAGTAGAACAAACTAATTCGCTAAAGTCGGGTTTCACCCAAAAATTCAAGCGCCAATGGCTCTCGGGGTTGCCAGCTGAAAGTGATGAAAATGGTCAAATGTCATTTGAGGCACTCCATTTTTGGTGTATAAGTAAAATTTCCATTCAAATTGTCGTTATTTCTACTTTTCATGTTTTCGGGGAAAATCTGGGAAATTTCCCTAAAAATGGGGATTTTTTTTGCGTAAGGTAACACTCCGCAACAAAGTACACAATCGCTTCATACAACACAATCCGGTCGGGGGTTGCTGGCTGTCCCATATAACGTGTGGAAAATTAGGAATTTCATCATTTTTACAAGATGGCCGCCATAACATCCGCCATCTTGTTTTTCTGAAAAGTCATAATTTTCCTGAAATCTCAGGGATATAAGCCACCAACCGGTGTACTTGGTGTTGCCAACTTTTGAGTTTAGTAGAACAAACTAATTCGCCAAAGTCGGGTCTCACCCAAAAATTCAAGTGCCAATGGCTCTCGGGGTTGCCAGCTGAAAGTGATGAAAATGGTCAAATGTCATTCAAAGGACCCCATTCTTGGTGTTTATGTAAAATTTCTATTCAAAATATCGTTATTTCTACTTTTCATGTTTTCGGGGAAAATCTGGGAAATTTCCCTAAAAATGGGGAAAAATTTTGCACCAGGCCACACTCCTTGACGAATTACATAACTGGTCCATACAACACAATCCGGTCGGGGGATGCCAGCTGTCCCAATTATCGTGTCGAAAATTGGGATTTTTCGGCCTTTTTACAAGATGGCCGCCACGGAATCCGCCATCTTGTTTTTCTGAAAAGTCATAATTTTCCTGAAATGTCAAGAATATAGGCCACCGATTGGTGTACTTGGTGTTGCCAACTTTCGAGTTTGGTAGAACAAACTAATTCGCCAAAGTCAAAAAGTCCCAAAAATTAAAAAGTTGAATATTTTTTGGGGTTGCCAATTAAAACGAACCAAAATGGTCAAATGTCATTTGGGGGACCCCAATGTTGCCGGCTAGTCAAAGTCTCAATTTAAAATGTCATTATTTCTACTTTTCATGTTTTCGGGGAAAATCTGGGAAAATACCCTAAAAATGGGGAAATTTTTTGCACCAGGCAACACTCCTCAACAAAACACGCAACCGCTCCGTACAACTCGAACCCGTCTGATGTTGCTAACTACCCGAAAAATGGATTTGAAAAAAATCGAAAAATCCAACTTTTTACAAAATGGCCGCCGCAGCGTCCTCCATCTTGGATTTTCAAAATGTCATAATTTTTCCCAATTGCCATTACAATTACCAACAAATTGGCAAACTCGTTGTTGGCGGTTCTAGAATTTGGTAAAAGAAAACAATTTGTCAAAGTCGAGTGAAAAAAGTCGACAATTTCAAAACGTCCTGGCGCGGCCGCCATCTTGTTTTTTTTTTTTTTTTTACTTTTTTTTTAAATGCTTTTACATTTCGTATAGGACCTCTGAGTCGAAATCCATCCAAGTGTTTCCCCCACCGAAACCGGAAATGGACTCGCCCACCATCTTGGATTTGAACTTTCCCTATAATTTTCCTTTACTCGATTGGTCAGATAGCACATTTTTGCAAAACATACCCCTAACCCATCTCTCACCCATTCCGAGAAACGACATGTCAATGAGTCAGTGAGTGAGTGGTCTTGTAGTTTTATATAACTATAACTAGTATTTGCGTGGCTGCGCGAGCTGCGCGCAGCTCGCGGTTCTGTCGTGCTTTTGAGGAGTTTTAGTTACCCTTGTAAAATTTTGAGAATCCCTAGGAATCCTTAAATGAATTGGAAAATCCATTAGAGTCCAAGATTTTGTAAATTGTATAAAATCTTTTAAATATTTTGAGAACCCTAAGTACAGCAGCTCGCGGGGCGTGAAGGGGAGCTTTGAAAAATGATTTCGACTAACACATTGCCCCTAGTATTTGCTCGGTGCTGCTTGCAGCTCGCGGTTTTGTCGTGCTTTTGAGGAGTTTTAGTTACCAAGACAAAAAAAATTTCAGTAGTAAAAAAGAGGTGAAGAGGAGGGGGGGGGGGGGGGGAGAAAGAAGAAGTAGAAAGGTACGTAGGTATATCTTTGTTGTCCAAGTCTTATTAAGTTAGGTTACATAATTATCTATAATTATTAAGTATTAATTGTGATGCCCTTATACTTACTTACGTTAGTTGTTATCCCAAGTTTTCACGATGCTCTATTCTAGAAGTAGATTTGTCAATAATTATAATACTTAACCCAGTTTCTCATATAAATAGGTCAGGTAAAGATAACAGTCCTATCTGTATTAGTAGGTTCCTATTAAAAGTACCTGTTTATGTACCTATACCTCAGTCGGATTATTCGTTTGAATGACCTCTTACGGTAATTTTTTGGGAAACTTGGGATTTTTCATAATTTTTCCAAGATGGCCACCACACTGTCCGCCATCTTGTTTTTCTGAAAAGTCTTAATTTTTCTGAAATATCGAGGATACAAGCTACCGACTGGTGTACTTGGTGTAGCCAAGTTTTAAGTTTGGTAGAACAAAAGAATTCGCCAAAGTCGGTTTTGATTCGAAAATTCAAGCCCCAATGACTCTCGGGGTTGCCAGCTGAAAAGAATGAAAATGGTCAAATGTCATTTAAGGCACCCCATTCTTGGTGTTTATGTAAAATTTCCATTCAAAATGTCGTTATTTCTACTTTTCATGTTTTCGGGGAAAATCTGGGAAATTTCTCTAAAAATGGGGAAAAAATTTGCGTAAGGTGCACTCCACAACAAAGTACACAATCGCTTCATACAACACAATCCGGTCGGGGGATGCCGGCTGTCCCATTTTTCGTGTCGAAAATTAGAATTTTTCATCATTTTTACAAGATGGCCGCCACACTGTCCATCATCTTTTTTTTCTGAAAAGTCATAATTTTTCTGAAATTTCAGGGATATAGGCCACCAACTGGTGTACTTGGTGTTGCCAACTTTTGAGTTTAGTAAAACAAACTAATTCGCCAAAGTCGGGTCTGACCCAAAAATTTAAGCGCCAATGGCTCTCGGGGTTGCCAGCTGAAAGTGATGAAAATGGTCAAATGTCATTCGGGGGACCCCAATGTTGTCTGCTAGTTAAAGTTTTATTTCGAATTGTTGTTATTTCTACTTTTCATGTTTTCGGGGAAAATCTGGGAAATTTCCTTAAAAATGGGGAAAAAATTTGCGTAAGGTAACACTCCACAACAAAGTACACAATCGCTTCATACAACACAATCCGGTCGGGGGATGCCGGCTGTCCCATTTATCGTGTCGAAAATTAGGATTTTTCATCATTTGAACAAGATGGCCGCCACACTGTCCGCCATCTTTTTTTTCTAAAAAGTCATAATTTTCCTGAAATTTCAGGGATATAGGCCACTAACTGGTGTACTTTGTTTTGCCAACTTTTAAGTTTAGTAGAACAAACTAATTCGCCAAAGTCGGGTCTCACCCAAAAATTCAAGTGCCAATGGCTCTCGGGGTTGCCAGCTGAAAGTGATGAAAATGGTCAAATGTCATTCAGGGGACCCCATTCTTAGTGTTTATGTAAAATTTCCATTCAAAATGTCGTTATTTCTACTTTTCATGTTTTCGGGGAAAATCTGGGAAATTTCCCTAAAAATGGGGAAAAATTTTGCACCAGGCCACACTTCTTGACGAATTACATAACCGGTTCATACAACACAATCCGGTCGGGGGATGCCAGCTGTCCCAATTATCGTGTCGAAAATTGGGATTTTTCGGCCTTATTACAAGATGGCCGCCATGGAATCCGCCATCTTGTTTTTCTAAAAAGTCATAATTTTCCTGAAATGTCAAGAATATAGGCCACCGATTGATGTACTTGGTGTTGCCAACTTTCGAGTTTGGTAGAACAAACTAATTCGCCAAAGTCAAAAAGTCCCAAAAATTATAAAGTTCAATATGTTTTGGGGTTGCCAATTAAAACGAACCAAAATGATCAAATGTCATTTGGGGGACCCCAATGTTGCCGGCTAGTCAAAGTCTCTATTTAAAATGTCATTATTTCTACTTTTCATGTTTTCGTGGAAAATCTGGGACAATACCCTAAAAATGGGGAAAATTTTTGCACCAGGCAACACTCGTCAACAAAACACACAACCGCTCCCTACAACTCGAACCCGTCCGATGTTGCCAAGTACCCGAAAAATGGATTTGATAAAAATCGAAAAATCCAACTTTTTACAAAATGGCCGCCGCAGCGTCCTCCATCTTGGATTTTCACAATGTCATAATTTTTCCCAATTGCCATTACAATTACCAACAAATTGGCAGACTTTTCGTTGGCGGTTTTAGAATTTGGTAGAAGAAAACAATTTGTCAAAGTCGAGTGAAAAAAGTCGACAATTTCAAAACGTCATAGCGCGGCCGCCATCTTGTTTTTTTTTTTTTTTTTACTCTTTTTTTAAATGCTTTTAGATTTCGTATAGGACCTCTGAGTCGAAATTCATCCAAGTCTTTCCCCCACCGAAATCGGAAATGGACTCGCCCACCATCTTGGATTTGAACTTTCCCTATAATTTTCCTCTACTCGATTGGTCAGATTACACATTTTTGCAAAACATACCCCTAACCCATCTCTCACCCATTCCGAGAAACGACATGTCAATCAGTGAGTGGCTTTGTAGTTTTATATAACTATAATAACTAGTATTTGCGTGGCTGCGCGAGCTGCGCGCAGCTCGCGGGGCGTGAAGGGGAGCTTTGAAAAATGATTTCGACTAACGCATTGCCCCTAGTATTTGCTCGGTGCTGCTTGCAGCTCGCGGTTTTGTCGTGCTTTTGAGGAGTTTTAGTTACCCTTGTAAAATTTAAATTAATTGGAAAATCCATTAAGAGTCCAAAATTCCAAATGGTCTTTTAAGTAAATCAACTGAACGATTTTTTATTCCTTTAGTTGATGTACTTAAAAGTCGGTACAAATAAACTATATAATGTTTGCTCTAATCGTATGCAACATTTAGGTAGTATAAATAAACCTTAAACGTGATGTCAAAAAGAACCCTAGTCTTCCACTTTTCGAGGAGCTCGTGGCTTAATAAGAACTGCCACTCAGGACGATCTTTAGGTAAAGCTGTGCTTGCCTAGGTCGGTCTGTGGATGGGTGACCGCCCGATATACCGAGTTTCCTCCGTGCCTAGGAAAGCACGTTAAGCTGTTGGTCCCGGCTGCCATATATAGATATTTGGCAGTCGTTACAGGTTTACAGTCAGTGACCTGAAATTCTGACATCCAGTCTTATCAAAGGGTACCTATTGTATTACCTAGTATTAACTGGGTTGTGGAGGTCAGATAGGCAGTCGCTCCATGTAAAATACTGGTATTCAGCTGCATCCGGTTAGACTGGAAGCCGACCCCAATATAGTTGGGAAAAGGCTAGGCAGGTGGTGAGTCTTCCACTTTTCAAACTCTAGTGAAATGCCAAATAAAGCCCAGAAGAGACCCAAAAGGTTTCTACTTCATTGAACTCTTAAACGTAGTAAGTCTAGAGAAAGCCATAAGAAAACCTATTATTGTTTGAATGAACTCGTACAATTTTTTTAGCGCCATCTATCGTGGTCTTGGGAATTACTATTTTATTTTGAAAAGAAAATTCGTCATTACTAAGTAATAAATCATTATGATAGGCACTTAACTGCCTCTATTACCCAATCGTGGAAAGTTTTCTTACAAAGGTTCACCAAGGTGGACCTCAGGAAGGGGGACTGTGTGTATTTTTTAGTAGTGATGACCAGCTACATGGACCGGACCAGCTATTTGGACCTCTCAAGAGAGCCTATCAATATTAAATTTATGATGATTCAGTTATCTTATATTTTAACAGTTAAGTCAATGGCTGTGCTGTTGATTGAGTAAAATGTATCATGTGAATTTAAGAATAGTATTAAAACCTATGAATAAGTTATTCGAAAAACACATTCGATTCCTCATCGTTTTCACAGGCGATAGTAAACAAAACTGCTTTATTGATAAATTAAATAAAACTATGTTTTACTTGTTATGATATAAATATAATTTGAAACAGTTCCATGTTATTTTAACATAAAAAAGTATATTTAGAAAACATCAAAAGGCATCTTCTCCGGTACCTACATTTGTACATTAATTTCTTAATTATTGATATAGTCTTTTTCGCCCGTCGTCCCGGTCCCTGGAAGGGACCACGAGTATTGTTTTGCCCGTGGTTCCTTCTAGAAATATATACCTACTGCCGAATTAAATTGTACTCCATGACGCGCGCTCGCTTCGCTCGCATATATATATAACCGGGTGCTAGTGCCGGGCCTCCGCCGGCCTCCTTCGTCGGCCTACGGCCCGGTGCCCATGCCGCCCATAAAGGATACTGTCGCGAGACGGTCGTATTATAGGAACACGAAGAAAAAAAGGGACCACGGCATTTTCCAGGGACTACGGGCGAAAGAATAAAGTAATTTACAATCAAAACATTTTGATAGATTTTTTACTCTGGATGTCGATTGTCGTTGCTGATTGTGACCTACTTAAAGTAGTTGTTACTATTTAATTGATTTAATCATTAACGAAATTAATATTCCGGTATTCCCAAACATCATTTGTTACATAATATATTTTATTAAATATCCAGGAAATCAGTTGGGAGCACAGAATCCACGGTTAATACTGTAACCGTATAATTGGAAAGCGTACTGTGGGTTGCTGTGCTCACATCATGACTATTGTTTGGTATATGGGGTGGGCTGGACATCAACAAGATGTTTCAGTACCTGCCTCCTGCCTAGATCTCTTAGTAAGAGAAAATTATGAAAATGAGGAAATGGAATAAAAGAAAATAAGAATGTTATTGGTTTTATTTCAAATATCCCTAGTAGTTAACTAACTTCCCATTAGCATACACAGGATCGAATTATCAATTCTTTATAATAATATGTTATGTTACTGCCTATAAGCCTTCACAATGAAAACAATAATTGAAGAATCGATAATATTATTATTTCAACTGCCTATCTTGACGATTATATTTTACTATATGACGACAATCAAGTCATGGTGCTATCGTCTGTCGTAAAAGTGTAGTTATTTTCAGGTCCATCATCTTCCTGCCCCTATCCCATTTTACTTGGGGTCGGCGCAACACGTTTTCTTCTTTCACTCTCCCATAAATCGAAAGGGTTCATCATTATAATTATATTACTTTCCTTGGGGTTTATTGAATAACGATTTAGTCACTCGAACGTCCCGGTGTCTTTTGACACTCTTCGTTAAGTATGTATGTAGATGGACTGGTAAATGTGGCGACACCTGCGAAGATGTTCATCTGGTGATGTTCTGCTGCGACATCAGTAATAAAAATAATTCATACTTTGATTTTGACAGATGAAATAGTTTGACAGCTGTCAACGCTGTCATGGACGTTTCTTTGAACGCAGTTAAGATGCGAGGTGGTGCATTTTCATAATCTTTTCTCAATATATAGGTCTATATTGAAAATTTTTAAATACTGCCCATAACACCATTTATTGGAAGGAGCATAGATAGTAATTTGTACCTTAGTACATGATTTGGCCAAAAAAAAACCTTATTCTAATAAAATAACATTTATCCTTTGCAGATAGCTCAACAAATTCATGTATATTTAGTACATCGTATAAATACTTGTACATATTCGTCTAAGCTTTTTAGTAAATAAAGTTATTTGACTACATAAGTACATAATTTCACAATCTCTGAATAATGCTATCTGTCAAGTAAAATCTATGATAATGAAGAATTTATTTAAAGTAGAGATGGAAATATTTTTTATCCATCTGATGGATAGCGACCATGAAATAAGCCCTAAGGCTCCTAGGCTAAGGATTATAGAAGGCTTTATGGGAACCTATCTGCTATTATTATTGTAGCTTTCTATTTCCACTGTCTTCATGTAAAGATACATTTCAAACACAGTTCAGTTTAGATTTAGGTACATATTTCCCCGTTTAGAAAATGCTCTGTGGTACATATTAGGTCTTTACCTATGAAATTGCCGTTCTGCAGTACTGGCCATTTCAAATCAAAATAATTTTTGTTAAAGAAGCTGATGATACACAATCTAAGGCTGAATTAGCAGCAGCTTTCGACGTTAGCGTCAAAACAATATTAGTCCATTTGCGTCAAATTGGCAAGGTAAAAAACCTTGACAAATGGGTGCCCCACGAACTCAATGATCGCCAGCGCGAAGTACGCGTCGAGACGTGCCTTGCACTGCTCAACAAACAACAAACAAACTAATTCGCCAAAGTTGGGTCTGACCCAAAAATTCTAGCGCCAATGGCTCTCGGGGTTGCCAGCTGAAAGTAATGAAAATGGTCAAATGTCATTTGAGGGACCCCATTCTTGGTGTTTATGTAAAATTTCCATTCAAAATGTCGTTATTTCTACTTTTCATGTTTTCGGGGAAAATCTGGGAAATTTACTTAAAAATGGGGAAAAAATTTGCACCAGGCAACACTCCTTGACAAATCACATAACCGGTCAATACAACACAATCTAGTCGGGAGATGCCAGCTGTCCCAATTATTATCGTGTCGAAAATTGGGATTTTTCATCATTCTTACAAGATGGCCGCCACACTGTCCGCCATCTTTTTTTTTAAAAGTCATAATTTTCCTGAAATTTCAAGGATATAGGCCACCAATTGGTGTACTTGGTGTTGCCAACTTTTGACTTTAGTAGAACAAACTAATTCGCCAAAGTCGGGTCTGACCCAAAAATTTTAGCGCCAATGGCTCTCGGGGTTGCCAGCTGAAAGTGATGAAAATGGTCAAATGTCATTTGGGAGACCCCATTCTTGGTGTTTATGTAAAATTTCTATTCAAAATGTCGTTATTTCTACTTTTCATGTTTTCGGGGAAAATCTGGGAAATTTCCCTAAAAATGGGGAAAATGTTTGCACCAGGCCACACTCCTTGACGAATTACATAACCGGTCCATACAACACAATCCGGTCGGGGGATGCCAGCTGTCCCAATTATCGTGTCGAAAATTGGGATTTTTCGGCCTTTTTACAAGATGGCCGCCATTGAATCCGCCATCTTGTTTTTCTGAAAAGTCATAATTTTCCTGAAATGTCGAGAATATAGGCCACCGATTGGTGTACTTGGTGTTGCCAACTTTCGAGTTTGGTAGAACAAACTAATTCGCCAAAGTCGGGTCTGACCAAAAAATTCAAACGCCAATGGCTCTCGGGGTTGCCAGCTGAAAGTGATTAAAATGGTCAAATGTCATTTGGGAGACCCCATTCTTGGTGTTTATGTAAAATTTCCATTCAAAATGTCGTTATTTCTACTTTTTATGTTTTCGGGGAAAATCTGGGAAATTTCCTTAAAAATGGGGAAAATTTTTGCACCAGGCTACACTCCTTGACGAACTACATAACCGGTCCATACAACACAATCCGGTCGGGGGATGCCCGCTGTCCCAATTATCGTGTCGAAAATTGGGATATTTCGGCCTTTTTACAAGATGGCCGCCATTGAATCCGCCATCTTGTTTTTCTGAAAAGTCATAATTTTCCTGAAATGTCGAGAATATAGGCCACCGATTGGTGTACTTGGTGTTGCCAACTTTCGAGTTTGGTAGAACAAACTAATTCGCCAAAGTCAAAAAGTCCCAAAAATTAAAAAGTTCAATATTTTTTGGGGTTGCCAATTAAAACGAACCAAAATGGTCAAATGTCATTTGGGGGACCCCAATGTTGCCGGCTAGTCAAAGTCTCTATTTAAAATGTCATTATTTCTACTTTTCATGTTTTCGGGGAAAATCTGGGAAAATACCCTAAAAATAGGGATTTTTTTTACACCAGGCAACACTCGTCAACAAAACACACAACCGCTCGGTACAATTCGAACCCGTTCGATGTTGCCAAGTACCCGAAAAATGGATTTGAAAAAAATCGAAAAATCCAACTTTTTACAAAATGGCCGCCGCAGCGTCCTCCATCTTGGATTTTCACAATGTCATAATTTTTCCCAATTGCCATTAAAAATACCAACAAATTGAAAAACTTTTTATTGGCGGTTCTAGAATTTGGTAGAAGAAAATAATTCGTCAAAGTCGAGTGAAAAAAGTCGACAATTTCAGAACGTCCTGACGCGGCCGCCATCTTGTTTTTTTTTTTTTTTTACTTTTTTTTTTGAATGGTTTTAGATTTGGTATAGGACCTCTGAGTCGAAATCTATCCAAGTCTTTCCCCCACCGAAACCGGAAATGGACTCGCCCTCCATCTTGGATTTGAACTTTCCCTATAATTTTTCTCTACTCGATTGGTCAGATAGCACATTTTTGCAAAACATACCACTAACCCATCTCTCACCCATTCCGAGAAACGACATGTCAATCAGTGAGTGGCTTTGTAGTTTTATATAACTATAACTAGTATTTGCGTGGCTGCGCGAGCTGCGCGCAGCTCGCGGGGCGTGAAGGGGAGCTTTGAAAAATGATTTCGACTAACGCATTGCCCCTAGTATTTGCTCGGTGCTGCTTGCAGCTCGCGGTTTTGTCGTGCTTTTGAGGAGTTTTAGTTACCCTTGTAAAATTTAAATTAATTGGAAAATCCATTAAGAGTCCAAAATTCCAAATGGTCTTATAAGTAAATCAACTGAACGATTTTTTATTCCTTTAGTTGATGTACTTAAAAGTCGGTACAAATAAACTATATAATGTTTGCTCTAATCGTATGCAACATATAGGTAGTATAAATAAACCTTAAACGTGATGTCAAAAAGAACCCTAGTCTTCCACTTTTCGAGGAGCTCGTGGCTTAATAAGAACTGCCACTCAGGACGATCTTTAGGTAAAGCTGTGCTTGCCTAGGTCAGTCTGTGGATGGGTGACCGCCCGACATACCGAGTTTCCTCCGTGCCTAGGAAAGCACGTTAAGCTGTTGGTCCCGGCTGCCATATATAGATATTTGGCAGTCGTTACAGGTAGTCAGTGACCTGAAATTCTGACATCCAGTCTTACCAAAGGGTACCTATTGTATTACCTAGTATTAACTGGGTTGTGGAGGTCAGATAGGCAGTCGCTCCATGTAAAATACTGGTATTCAGCTGCATCCGGTTAGACTGGAAGCCGACCCCAATATAGTTGGGAAAAGGCTAGGCAGGTGGTGAGTCTTCCACTTTTCAAACTCTAGTGAAATGCCAAATAAAGCCCAGAAGAGACCCGAAAGGTTTCTACTTCATTGAACTCTTAAACGTAGTAAGTCTAGAGAAAGCCATAAGAAAACCTATTATTGTTTGAATGAACTCGTACAATTTTTTTAGCGCCATCTATCGTGGTCTTGGGAATTACTATTTTATTTTGAAAAGAAAATTCGTCATTACTAAGTAATAAATCATTATGATAGGCACTTAACTACCTCTATTACCTAATCGTGGAAAGTTTTCTTACAAAGGTTCACCAAGGTGGACCTCAGGAAGGGGGACTGTGTGTATTTTTTAGTAGTGATGACCAGCTACATGGACCGGACCAGGTATTTGGACCTCTCAAGAGAGCTTAGCAATATTAAATTTATGATGATTCAGTTATCTTATATTTTAACAGTTAAGTCAATGGCTGTGCTGTTGATTGAGTAAAATGTATCATGTGAATTTAAGAATAGTATTAAAACCTATGACTAAGTTATTCGAAAAACACATTCGATTCCTCATCGTTTTCACAGGCGATAGTAAACAAAACTGCTTTATTGATAAATTAAATAAAACTATGTTTTACTTGTTACGATATAAATATAATTTGAAACAGTTCCATGTTATTTTAACATAAAAAAGTATATTTAGAAAACATAAAAAGGCATATAAGGCATCTTCTCCGGTACCTACATTTGTACATTAATTTCTTAATTATTGTAGATATATGATTATTATTGTAAATGTGAATGTAAGTTTGTTTGTTACGTTTTCACGCAATGAACTTTGTACACAGATTCTTGGAGGTATTAGAAGTAAACAAAGCGAGCAAAGCCGCGGGTAAAAGCTAGTGAAATAATAAATTTTATGATTTTTAAGCATATAATTACATCCAATGCCAATGGCTAGGTACCTACCTACATAATTTTGTAAGGTAGGGAGTAGTACCTACCTACTGTTGAAATTGACGGAGGTGGCCTCATTTTAACTTTCCTTTCATCAACAATAGGACAAGTAGGTATGTTACAGCCTCCCCCTGTTGAGATTTCCTCAACATCATCGTGGACAATTTGTGGACCGACTTTATTGTAGTGTCCATATTTGGGCAGTAGGTAGGTATAGATAAAACATTACAGATAGGAGACGCATTGGTTTATGACTCGTCTTTAAACATAGATGCTCTGTGCTTATTGTGCTTCAACTATTGGTACTCTCCGGCTGAGCTTTCTCTTGTAATTGTGTACCTACCTACATATTTTATTGAGCGATCATTGTTTTTTAGTAGGTAGATAGGTATTAAAGCTGTTTGCGAGAGCTCGCCTGCGGAAGTATTCACCATGCTTATTTCTATCGTCAAGCAATATCCTGTTTCGGTTTGAAGGGTGTGGGTGCCGGTGATTACTTCTGGCACGTAAGGCTTAGCATCTATAATCCTCAAGTTGATGAACGCAGAGCAGTGCATCGTAGGACACATTTTATACCAATATTGACCATAATTTGCTTGTTCCGTCAGTTTTAGTAGATAAATCTACAAGTAAAGGTAGGCAGAACCAAATAAGTAGATAGGTACGTAGGTATATCTTTGTTGTCCAAGTCTTAATAAGTTAGGTTACATAATTATCTATAATTATTAAGTATTAATTGTGATGCCCATATACTTACTTACGTTAGTTGTTATCCCAAGTTTTCACGATGCTCTATTCTAGAAGTAGATTTGTCAATAATTATAATACTTAACCCAGTTTCTCATATAAATAGGTCAGGTAAAGATAACAGTCCTATCTGTATTAGTAGGTTCCTATTAAAAGTACCTGTTTATGTACCTATACCTCAGTCGGATTATTCGTTTGAATGACCTCTTACGGTAAATTTTTGGGAAACTTGGGATTTTTCATCATTTTTCCAAGATGGCCACCACACTGTCCGCCATCTTGTTTTTCTGAAAAGTCATAATTTTTCTGAAATATCGAGGATGCAGGCTACCGACTGGTGTACTTGGTGTTGCCAAGTTTTAAGTTTGGTAGAACAAAAGAATTCGCCAAAGTCTGTTCTGATCCGAAAATTCAAGACCCAATGACTCTCGGGGTTGCCAGCTGAAAAGAATGAAAATGGTCAAATGTCATTTGAAGCACCCCATTCTTGGTGTTTATGCAAAATTTCCATTCAAAATGTCGTTATTTCTACTTTTCATGTTTTCGGGGAAAATCTGGGAAATTTCCCTAAAAATGGGGAAAATTTTTGCACCAGGCCACACTCCTCGACGAATTACACAATCGCTTCATACAACACAATCCGGTCGGGGGATGCCGGCTGTCCCATATAACGTGTCGAAAATTGGGATTTTTCATCATTCTTACAAGATGGCCGCCACACTGTCCGCCATTTTTTTTTTTTAAAAGTCATAATTTTCCTGAAATCTAAGGGATATAGGCCACCAACTGGTGTACTTGGTGTTGCCAACTTTTGACATTAGTAGAACAAACTAATTCGCCAAAGTTTGGTCTGACCCAAAAATTCTAGCGCCAATGGCTCTCGGGGTTGCCAGCTGAAAGTGATGAAAATGGTCAAATGTCATTTGAGGGACCCCATTCTTGGTGTTTATGTAAAATTTCTATTTAAAATGTCGTTATTTCTACTTTTCATGTTTTCGGGGAAAATATGGGAAATTTCCCTAAAAATGGGGAAAATGTTTGCACAAGGCCACACTCCTTGACGAATTACATAACCGGTACATACAACACAATCCGGTCGGGGGATGCCAGCTGTCCCAATTATCGTGTCGAAAATTGGGATTTTTCGGCCTTTTTACAAGATGGCCGCCATGGAATCCGCCATCTTGTTTTTCTGAAAAGTCATAATTTTCCTGAAATGTCAAGAATATAGGCCACCGATTGGTGTACTTGGTGTTGCCAACTTTTGAGTTTGGTAGAACAAACTAATTCGCCAAAGTCAAAAAGTCCCAAAAATTAAAAAGTTCAATATTTTTTGGGGTTGCCAATTAAAACGAACGAAAATGGTCAAATGTCATTTGTGGGACCCCAATGTTGCCGGCTAGTCAAAGTCTCTATTTAAAATGTCATTATTTCTACTTTTCATGTTTTCGGGGAAAATCTGGGAAAATACCCTAAAAATGGGGAAATTTTTTGCACCAGGCAACACTCGTCAACAAAACACACAACCGCTCCCTACAACTCGAACCCGTCCGATGTTGCCAACTACCCGAAAAATGGATTTGAAAAAAATCGAAATTTCCAACTTTTTACAAAATGGCCGCCGCAGCGTCCTCCATCTTGGGTTTTTCACAATGTCATAATTTTTCCCAATTGCCATTGAAATTACCAACAAATTGGCAGACTTTTCGTTGGCGGTTTTAGAATTTGGTAGAAGAAAACAATTTGTCAAAGTCGAGTGAAAAAAGCCGACAATTTCAAAACGTCATAGCGCGGCCGCCATCTTGTTTTTTTTTTTTTTTTACTTTTTTTTTTTAATGTTTTTAGATTTCGTATAGGACCTCTGAGTCGAAATTCATCCAAGTCTTTCCCCCACCGAAACCGGAAATGGACTCGCCCACCATCTCGGATTTGAACTTTCCCTATAATTTTCCTCTACTCGATTGGTCAGATTACACATTTTTGCAAAACATACCCATAACCCATCTCTCACCCATTCCGAGAAACGACATGTCAATCAGTGAGTCAGTGAGTGGCTTTGTAGTTTTATATAACTATAACTAGTATTTGCGTGGCTGCGCGAGCTGCGCGCAGCTCGCGGGTCGTGAAGAGGGGGAGAGGGGGAGCGGTAATACACAACCGGGACAACACAATCCGGTCAGAAGGTGGCTGTCCCATTTATCGTGTCGAAAATTGGGATTTTTCATCATTTTTCCAAGATGGCCACCACACTGTACGCCATCTTGTTTTTCTAAAAAGTCACAATTTTTCTGAAATATCGAGGATACAGGCTACCGATTGGTGTACTTTGTGCTGCCAAGTTTTAATTTTGGTAAAACAAAAGAATTCGCCAAAGTCGGTTCTGATCCGAAAATTCAATCCCCAATGACTCTCGGGGTTGCCAGCTGAAAAGAATGAAAATGGTCAAATGTCATTTGAGGCACCCCATTCTTGGTTTAAATGTAAAAATTCCATTCAAAATGTCGTTATTTCCACTATTCATGTTTTTGGCAAAAATCTGGGAAAATACCCTAAAAATAGGGAAAACATTTGCGTAAGGTAACACTCGACAACAAAAAACACAATCGCTTCATACAACACAATTCGGTCGGGGGATGCTGGCTGTCCCATTTATCGTGTCGAAAATTAGGATTTTTCATCATTTTTACAAGATGGCCGCCACACAGTCCGCCATATTTTTTTCTAAAAAGTTATAATTTTCCTGAAATCTCAGGGATATAGGCCACCAACTGGTGTACTTGGTGTTGCCAACTTTTGAGTTTAGTAGAACAAACTACTTCGCCAAAGTCAGGTCTGATCCCAAACATTCAAGCCCCAATGACTCTCGGGGTTGCCAGCTGAAAGTGATGAAAATGGTCAAATGGCATTTGAGGCACCCCATTCTTGGTGTATATGTAAAAATTTCCATTCAAAATGTCGTTATTTCCACTATTCATGTTTTTGGGAAAAACCTAGGAAAATACCCTAAAAATAGGGAAAACATTTGCGTAAGGTAACACTCGACAACAAAAAACACAATCGCTTCATACAACACAATCCGGTCGGGGGATAACGGCTGTCCCATTTATCGTGTCAAAAATTAGGATTTTTCATCATTTTTACAAGATGGCCGCCACACTGTCCGCCATCTTTTTTTTCTTAAAATTCATAATTTTCCTTAAATGTCAAGAATATAGGCCACCGATTGGTGTACTTAGTGTTGCCAACTTTTGAGTTTAGTAGAACAAACTAATTCGCCAAAGTCAGGTCTGACCCAAAAATTTAAGCGCCAATGGCTCTCGGGGTTGCCAGCTGAAAGTGATGAAAATGGTCAAACGTCATTCGGGGGACCCCATTCTTGGTGTTTATGTAAAATTTCCATTTAAAATGTCTTTATTTCTACTTTTCATGTTTTCGGGGAAAATCTGGGAAATTTCCCTCAAAATGGGTAAAATTTTTGCACCAGGCCACACTCCTTGACGAATCACATAACCGGTCTATAAAACACAATCCGGTCGGGACATGCCAGCTGTCCCAATTATCGTGTCGAAAATTGGGATTTTTCGGCCTTTTTACAAGATGGCCGCCATAGAATCCGCCATCTTGTTTTTCTGAAAAGTCATAATTTTCCTTAAATGTCAAGAATATAGGCCACCGATTGGTGTACTTAGTGTTGCCAACTTTTGAGTTTAGTAGAACAAACTAATTCGCCAAAGTCGGGTCTGACCCAAAAATTTAAGCGCCAATGGCTCTCGGGGTTGTCAGCTGAAAGTGATGAAAATGGTCAAATGTCATTTGAGGGACCCCAATGTTGCCGGCTAGTCAAAGTCTCTATTTAAAATGTCATTATTTCTACTTTTCATGTTTTCGGGGAAAATCTGGGAAAATACCCTAAAAATGGGGAAAATTTTTGCACCAGGCCACACACCTTGACGAATTACATAATCGGTCCATACAACACAATCCGGTCGGGGGATGCCAGCTGTCCCAATTATCGTGTCGAAAATTGGGATTTTTCGGCCTTTTTACAAGATGGCCGCCATAGCATCCGCCATCTTGTTTTTCTGAAAAGTCATAATTTTCCTGAAATGTCAAGAATATAGGCCACCGATTGGTGTACTTGGTGTTGCCAACTTTCGAGTTTGGTAGAACAAACTAATTCGCCAAAGTCAAAAAGTCCCAAAAATTAAAAAGTTCAATATTTTTTGGGGTTGCCAATTAAAACGAACCAAAATGGTCAAATGTCATTTGGGGGACCCCAATGTTGCCGGTTAGTCAAAGTCTCTATTTAAAATGTCATTATTTCTACTTTTCATGTTTTTGGAGAAAATCTGGAAAAATACCCTAAAAATGGGGAAAATTTTTGCTTCAGGCAACACTCGTCAACAAAACACACAACCGCTCGGTACAATTCGAACCCGTCCGATGTTGCCAAGTACCCGAAAAATGGATTTGAAAAAAATCGAAAAATCCAACTTTTTACAAAATGGCCGCCGCAGCGTCCTCCATCTTGGATTTTCACAAAGTCATAATTTTTCCCAATTGCCATTACAATTACCAACAAATTGGCAAACTCTTTGTTGGTGGTTCTAGAATTCGGTAGAAGAAAACAATTCGTCAAAGTCGAGTGAAAAAAGTCGACAATTTCAAAACGTCCTAGCGCGGCCGCCATCTTGTTTTTTTTTTTTTTTTTACTTTTTTTTTAAATGCTTTTACATTTCAAATAGGACCTCTGAGTCGAAATTCATTCAAGTCTTTCCCCCACCGAAACCGGAAATGGACTCGCCCACCATCTTGGATTTGAACTTTCCCTATAATTTTCCTCTACTCGATTGGTCAGATTACACATTTTTGCAAAACATACCCTTAACCCATCTCTCACCCATTCCGAGAAACGACATGTCAATGAGTCAGTCAGTGAGTGGCTTTGTAGTTTTATATTAACTATATAAAGACCATGGCGTAAATAAAGGCTGGAATACACATGCTACGTAGTAGCACGAAATCATGCTAGTTTCGAGCAGCTGTCACTTAGTAGCACACAAGTAGCACGTGTATACGAAAAGAGCATGCTTGTTTCAAGGCATGCTCCTAATCGCAAGCCGGTCTATTTTTCGTGCTAACTAGCACGACGCATAAAACCTCTTTTTTGATATTCTTTGGTTTTACTACTTTGTATGTTTTTTTTATTGTGCTGTCACCTTTTTGTTGTTTTCTGTCAGTGTCTCCAATAAAATACTGTAAAGCCGCATCCCCACTAAAGTCACCCGAAACGTTCCTGTTAGGCGCGCGACTAGGCCTCACGGAGCCGCGCGGCCCAGGTGGGGATACGGCCAAACGTTCCTCTTAGGCCGCGCGGCTTAGGCCTTGCTCACGTCCACACTCACGAGGCACGGCCGCCCGGCTCTAGTGGGGACGCGGCTTATGATAATGTCACTCAGACGTGCGTGTCGTATCCAGCGGATCCCCACAACCTTCACCAGATCATCGATCGTGATGTTATGGTATAACTTTAGCAAAGTTTTAATCCAAATATTATATTAAATATTAATTATATCTATAGGTAAGGTCTCTTAAGGTAGCACAGTGCTATTGTTTTGTTCGTATGAATTATTTTCTCGAAGAAAAGTAGTATTTTCAGGGCCAACGATGCATCCGGTGTCGCCCATCAAGTTAATCTTATCATACAAGTATATAAGGCGCCTGACATTGTGCAAATGTATCAGTGCATCGCAGCTGACATACCAACACAGACCACTCCTCATACACAATGCTGAAGCTGGTGGTGTTGTCCTGCATTATGGCCGCGGCCACCGCGAGCGTGCTGGCGCCCTTCGCGCCGCTCGCATACACCGCACCTCTTGCCTACACCTCACCCCTTGCCTACTCCACGTCTCTCCTGGCGCCCTACGGCAACAACTACAGAGGACCACTGTCTCTGGCACCTGGTCAGCCCGCCAACATCATCGCCGCTGACGGCAGGCCCCTGGATACCCTGGATGTGAACTTGGACCGCTCCGCCCACTTCACGGCTAAAGCGCTCGAAGGTGGCGTACACTTGCTGAAGAAGCGCTCTGCTGCTTTCATCGCGCCCCTCGCGTACTCATCCCCCATTGCCTACTCGGCCCCGCTCCTGACGCCCTACGCTAGCAATTACAGAGGCCCCCTGTCCCTCGCTCCCGGCCAGCCCGCCAACATCCTCGGTGCTGACGGCAGGCCCCTCGACACCTTGGACGTGAACCTGGACCGCTCCGCGCACCTCACCGCCAAGGCTCTCAGCGGCGGCATCCACTACCTGAAGAAGCGCTCAGCTCCCCTGATCGCGCCGCTCGGTCACGTGGTCGCCTCGCCGCTGGTCCACAGCGCGCCACTCGTCTACTCCGCTCCCTTGTTTGGATCACGCCTGGCTGTGGCTCCCATCACCTACTCCGGCGCACCCGTCGTCCGTTACTGGAAATAACTTCAAAAACTGAAACACTGGACTTACTGAAATAAACAAATGACCTACTACAAAATTTTGTTTTGATCAATCACCAATCTGCTAAATGGCTTGTCAAGTCATTATTTACCGGCATGGCTTTTTATGTGTAATTTAATTAATGCCCACTGAACAATTACTTGGAGGGTGCATCCTCCAAGTGGTAGATCAGTGGGTAAACCATAACTGACATTTCATCATGTCTGCCTCGTGGACGACAAAAAGAAAAGAACTTAAAACTATTCAGAAATAAACACCGGCTAAATATAGTTCGCGATTGAGGTGATTAAGTAACCGTACAGGACAGGACCAAAACAACTAGTGAACCCAAATTGTCCATAACTTCAAAGAACAACTCGAGTTTTACCTCCAACAACACAATAATGTAGACAGTAAAAGTGTTGTTAGTGCACATGTGCACATAATACATCAGTATCAATTACATGACTATGCTAATTGACAGGTTACCAGCAGACCTTCAGCTATCGGATGTCAGCGACACGTAATCGAACGGTTTGTTGCGTATGAAATGTATTGAAACAAAGATTGTTTGATCACGCCTATGTTACAATGACATGTCACACGTAACACCAGCGAGGTGTTACGTGTGACAAGCCAGATTAAAAAATATCAGGAAACATGAGATTTGCAAAAAATGGATAAAATTATATAAAAGAAAATTCACATTTGTTTTAAATACGCATTTTCCTGAAGAAGGTTCGGCTTGGAGTTTCCTTGCGTCTCGGAGAAGTTTTTACAAACAGTGATTACAATTTTTTTTTTTTCTATTACTTATAACGTTGCCCCACACTAGGAATTTCTCCAGTATCGTGGGTGCATTCACAAACATTAAACTCACATACACAAACACACCCAGACCCGAAACAACTATCTGTAGGCCATACAAATATTTGTTCCGTGCGGGGATCGAACCCGCGACACGCAGCGCAGCAGTCCAATCGCTCAGCCACTGCGCCAACCGTGCCGTCAGACAAATCAAATATTGGGTTTTTCCATCAAGAATTTCTCAGTTCCCAGGAAGCCTGGATTTGTGCCCGTCAACAGAAGTTATTTATTTTATCTACAGGAGAATACATTGTTGCTGCCAGGGAAACATGATTTTTTTTATTGTGTTTTAGGTGACTTACAGCTAACAAGGCAATCAACGACATGCCATTTACAAGCCTTCACAATTAGCAGTAATATTGTTGCACTAACTAATAATTAAGTATAATATCAATAACTAAGCATAATATAATAACAAAGACTATTTATTTTATTTCTTGAGGAAACCACAAACAGTAGCATATTACAGGTTTATGACAAGGTTTAAGTACTATACTAGGACAATATTTAATATAAAATTAAGTACCTGCACAGGCAGAGACGCAGGCACAGCCACTATTAAGATTCATCAGAAACTGCATTGTTTTAGACAAGGCAGTACTAATTGTTTTCGAGGAGCAGCTGGCAAATAAATCGATTGAGGGATGTTCGTTCATTACAACTTGTGTAAATGCTCTGATTGAGCGAAGCATTTGAGAATTGCTACAAGTAAACTGTGCGAGCGTAAGGAGCACGAAGAAGATTTCTCAAGCAAGAATGTCGAGATGTAACATTCAGGAACGACTTCGAATGAAATTCATATTCATTCATTGATTGTGGTATTTTCACTAGGAATCGTATGTCAGATATATTTCTCCGAGTTACAAGATGTGGAAGTTATTGGAATCAACCACATCGTTCATTGTAACTCAGATAGCAGGTAGATTAATTTGTAACCTAAGTTTCTCAGAAAGCACTGCGTTATTTGGATTTGACTCTCTTATTTAAGGTGACTGCGGACACAAAATTTTCAGCCTTACAAACAAATACTATGTCCAAATCAAGGCGTACAACTAACTAGGCTTACTTCAATCTGTCGCCTCTGTCAGTGTGAAAAGAACTGTGATCAAATCTCAAATTCATAATTTAGAGAAAAATAAATAAGTAAAAATATATTCCAAATTTCATTTATTATATTAAGTATTTACAACTTAAGGAGCACTATGAGTATTTACCAGTAGTGAGCAATAGGCGCAGCGGAATAGGCGAGGGGAGCCACCGCCAGGCGTGAGCTTAGCAGAGGGGCGGAATAGGTGAGAGGTACTCGGTGGATCACGGGTGAAGCGACCACGTGGCCGACCGGAGCGATCAAGGAAACCGAGCGCTTCTTTAGGTAGTGGATGCCACCGTTGAGAGCCTTGGCAGTATAGTGCGCAGAGCGGTCCAGGTTCACATCCAGAGTGTCGAGCGGCCTGCCGTCAGCAGCGATGATATTGGCGGGCTGGCCGGGAGCGAGGGACAGGGGGCCTCTGTAGTTGTGACCGTAGGGCGCCAGGAGAGGGGCCGCGTACGCGAGGGGTGCGACCAGAGCAACGGAGCGCTTCTTCAGTAAATGCACACCTCCTTCGAGAGCCTTGGCGGTTAAGTGGGCGGAGCGATCCAAGTTCACATCCAGGGTATCCAGAGGCCTGCCATCGGCGGCGATGATATTGGCGGGCTGTCCAGGGGCCAGAGACAGCGGTCCTCGGTAGTTGTGGCCGTAGGGTGCCAGGAGAGACGCGGAGTAGGCAAGGGGTGAGGTGTAGGCAAGAGGTGCGGTGTATGCGAGCGGCGCGAAGGGCGCCAGCACGCTCGAGGTGGCCGCGGCCATCATGCAGGACAACACCACCAGCTTCAGCATTGTGTATGAGGAGTGGTCTGTGTTGGTTATGTCAGCTGCGATGCACTGATGCATTCTTACGGTGACAGACGCCTTATATACTAGTGTGACAAGATTAACATGATAGGCGTCGGCGGAATGCATCGTTGACCATGAAAATACTACTTTTCTCCGAGAAAATAATTCATACGAACAAAGCAATAACACTGTGCCACCTTTATAAATATAAGGATTAAAACTTTACCCAAGTAATAAAAATGTAATTTTGTTTATTTCTTACAATAATATATTTGTTTTAGTTGTGCCTTAAAATCGTAAAACGATAGATAAACGATGGCTCACATATCTAATACTTATCGTAGTACCTATGGTAAATAAAAACATTTGGCGCTTTTTGGATGGGAAACTACTTGGCTAACAACCGAACCTCGCAACAGTTGTGAGATCGACATAAATATGTCTTCGTTGATTAAGATTTCCAACTAATTATAATTTCTTGTTATCCCTTGACGACAAAGTAATTCAGGTCATAACACGAGTAAGTGCGTGTTCACGTACGCGCGACGCGACGCGCGGCGCGACCTGCGACGCGACGAGCGGCGCGTCGTGCGATTTTTGTGTTCACGGACACGCGATGCGTGCAGCGGCAGATATCATCGCACGCGCAAACACAAACGTATGGCAATGTACTACGCTGTTCATACAGACGCGGGGCGGTGCCCGCGGCGGCGCCCGCGGCGACGGCCGCCGCGATTATCGCGGCGACTTTTCAAGCGGGTAGCAAAGCACGCGGCGTTCTCAATCAAACCGACTAGTTTTAGGTATTGCTGATAAAGTAGTGTTTTTGGGGTCGCTGATTACAAAAATGAGAATGAAAATCCAAGATGGCGCCGACGAAAATTTTTGGTTTTTCCGTCATGGGTGTCGTTTTAATGGTTTTCGGGGTCGCTGATTATAAAAATGAATTCAAAATGAAAATCCAAGATGGCGCCGACGAAAATTTTTGGTTTTTCCGTCATGGGTGTCGTTTTAATGGTTTTCGGGGTCGCTGATTATGAAAATGAATTCAAAATGAAAATCCAAGATGGCGCCGAAGAAATTTTTTAGTTTTATCATCATGGGTGTGGTTTTCATGGTTTTTGGGGTCGCTAATTACGAAAATGAGGTCAAAATGAACATCCAAGATGGCGGCCAGGAAATTTTTGGTTTTTCCGTCATGGGTGTGGTTTTCATGGTTTTTGGGGTCGCTGATTACGAAAATGAGCTCAAAATTAAAATCCAAGATGGCGGCCAAGGAAATTTTTGGTTTTTCCGTCATGGGTGTCGTTTTCATGGTTTTTGGGGTCGCTGATTGCGAAAATGAGCTCAAAATTAAAATCCAAGATGGCGGCCAGAAAAATTTTAGGTTTTTCCGTCATGGGTGTCGTTTTCATGGTTTTAGGGGTCGCTGATTACGAAAATGAGGTCAAAATGAAAATCCAAGATGGCGGCCAGGGAAATTTTTGGTTTTTCCGTCATGGGTGTCATTTTAATGGTTTTCGGAGTCGCTGATTACAAAAATGAGCTCAAAATGTAAATCCAAGATGGCGGCCAGGATTTTTTTTGGTTTTTCTGTCATGGGTGTGGTTTTCATGTTTTTGGGGTCGCTGATTACGAAAATGAGGTCAAAATGAAAATTCAAGATGGCGGCCAGGGAAATTTTTGGTTTTTCCGTCATGGGTGTCATTTTCATGGTTTTCGGAGTCGCTGATTACGAAAATGAGCTCAAAATTAAAATCCAAGATGGCGGCTAAGAAAATTTTAGGTTTTTCCGTCATGGGTGTCGTTTAAATGGTTTTTGGGGTCGCTGATTACGAAAATGCAGTCAAAATGAAAATCCAAGATGGCGCCAAAAAAAATTTTTAGTTTTTCCATCATGGGTGTCGTTTATATGGTTTTCGGGGTCGCTGATTACGAAAATGCAGTCAAAATGAAAATCCAAGATGGCGGCCAAGGAATTCTTTGGTTTTTCCGTCATGGGTGTGGTTTTCATGGTTTTTGGGGTCGCTGATTACGAAAATGAGGTCAAAATGAAAATCCAAGATGGCGGCCAGGAAAATTTTAGTTTTTCCGTCATGGGTGTCGTTTATATGGTTTTCGGGGTCGCTGATTAAAATAAGATTTTCGTATTCAGCGACCCCAAAAACCATGAAAACGACACCCATGACGGAAAAACCAAAAATTTTCCTAGCCGCCATCTTGGATTTTAATTTTGAGCTCGTTTTCGTAATCAGCGACTCCAAAAACCATGAAAACCACACCCATGACGGAAAAACCAAAAATTTTCCTGGCTGCCATCTTGGATTTTCTACTTGACCTCATTTTCGTAATCAGCGACCCCAAAAACCATGAAAACGACACCCATGACGGAAAAACCTAAAAATTTCCATGGCCGCCATCTTGGATTTTCATTTTGGCCTCATTTTCGTAATCAGCGACCCCAAAAACCATGAAAACGACACCCATGACGGAAAAACCAAAAATTTTCGTCGGCGCCATCTTTGATTTTCATCTTGACCTCATTTTCGTAATCAGCGACCCCAAAAACCATGAAAACCACACCCATGACAGAAAAACCAAAAAAAATCCTGGCCGCCATCTTGGATTTTCCTTTTGACCACATTTTCGTAATCAGCGACCCCAAAAACCATGAAAACCACACCCATGACGGAAAAACCAAAAATTTCCTGGCCGCCATCTTGGATGTTCATTTTGACCTCATTTTTGTATTCAGCGACCCCAAAAACCATGAAAACCACACCCATGACGGAAAAACCAAAAAAAATCCTGGCCACCATCTTGGATTTTCCTTTTGACCACATTTTCGTAATCAGCGACCCCAAAAACCATGAAAACCACACCCATGACGGAAAAACCAAAAATTTCCATGGCCGCCATCTTGGATTTTCATTTTGGCCTCATTTTCGTAATCAGCGACCCCAAAAACCATGAAAACGACACCCATGACGGAAAAACCAAAAATTTCCTTGGCCGCCATCTTGAATTTTAATTTTGTGCTCATTTTCGTAATCAGCGACCCCAAAAACCATGAAAACCACACCCATGACGGAAAAACCAAAAATTTCCTGGCCGCCATCTTGGATGTTCATTTTGACCTCATTTTCGTATTCAGCGACCCCAAAAACCATGAAAACCACACCCATGACGGAAAAACCAAAAATTTCCATGGCCGCCATCTTGGATTTTCATTTTGGCCTCATTTTCGTAATCAGCGACCCCAAAAACCATGAAAACGACACCCATGACGGAAAAACCAAAAATTTCCTTGGCCGCCATCTTGAATTTTAATTTTGTGCTCATTTTCGTAATCAGCGACCCCAAAAACCATGAAAACCACACCCATGACGGAAAAACCAAAAATTTCCTGGCCGCCATCTTGGATGTTCATTTTGACCTCATTTTCGTATTCGGCGACCCCAAAAACCATGAAAACCACACCCATGACGGAAAAACCAAAAAAAATCCTGGCCGCCATCTTGGATTTTCCTTTTGACCTCATTTTCGTAATCAGCGACCCCAAAAACCATGAAAACCACACCCATGACGATAAAACCAAAAATTTTCCTGGCCGCCATCTTGGATGTTCATTTTGACCTCATTTTCGTAATCAGCGTCTCCAAAAACCATGAAAACCACACCCATGACGGAAAAACCAAAAATTTTCCTGGCTGCCATCTTCGATTTTCTATTTGACCTCATTTTCGTAATCAGCGACTCCAAAAACCATGAAAACCACACCCATGACGGAAAAACCAAAAATTTTCCTGGCTGCCATCTTCGATTTTCTATTTGACCTCATTTTCGTAATCAGCGACCCCAAAAACCATGAAAACGACACCCATGACGGAAAAACCAAAAATTTTCGTCGGCGCCATCTTTGATTTTCATCTTGACCTCATTTTCGTAATCAGCGACCCCAAAAACCATGAAAACCACACCCATGACGGAAAAACCAAAAAAAATCCTGGCCGCCATCTTGGATTTTCCTTTTGACCTCATTTTCGTAATCAGCGACCCCAAAAACCATGAAAACCACACCCATGACGGAAAAACCAAAAATTTCCTGGCCGCCATCTTGGATGTTCATTTTGACCTCATTTTCGTATTCAGCGACCCCAAAAACCATGAAAACCACACCCATGATGGAAAAACCAAAAAAAATCCTGGCCGCCATCTTGGATTTTCCTTTTGACCACATTTTCGTAATCAGCGACCCCAAAAACCATGAAAACCACACCCATGACGGAAAAACCAAAAATTTTCCTGGCTGCCATCTTGGATTTTCTATTTGACCTCATTTTCGTAATCAGCGACCCCAAAAACCATTAAAACGACACCCATGACGGAACAACCTAAAATTTTCCTAGCCGCCATCTTGGACTTTAATTTTGAGGTCATTTTCGTAATCAGCGACCCCAAAAACCATGAAAACCACACCCATGACGGAAAAACCAAAAATTTCCTGGCCGCCATCTTGGATGTTCATTTTCACCTCATTTTCGTATTCAGCGACCCCAAAAACCATGAAAACCACACCCATGACGGAAAAACCAAAAAAAATCCTGGCCGCCATCTTGGATTTTCCTTTTGACCTCATTTTCGTAATCAGCGACCCCAAAAACCATGAAAACCACACCCATGACGGACAAACCAAAAATTTCCTGGCCGCCATCTTGGATGTTAATTTTGACCCCATTTTCGTATTCAGCGACCCCAAAAACCATGAAAACCACACCCATGACGGAAAAACCAAAAATTTCCTGGCCGCCATCTTGGATGTTCATTTTCACCTCATTTTCGTATTCAGCGACCCCAAAAACCATGAAAACCACACCCATGACGGAAAAACCAAAAAAAATCCTGGCCGCCATCTTGGATTTTCCTTTTGACCTCATTTTCGTAATCAGCGACCCCAAAAACCATGAAAACCACACCCATGACGGAAAAACCAAAAATTTCCTGGCCGCCATCTTGGATGTTAATTTTGACCCCATTTTCGTATTCAGCGACCCCAAAAACCATGAAAACCACACCCATGACGGAAAAACCAAAAAAAATCCTGGCTGCCATCTTGGATTTTCCTTTTGACCACATTTTCGTAATCAGCGACCCCAAAAACCATGAAAACCACACCCATGACGGAAAAACCAAAAATTTCCTGGCCGCCATCTTGGATGTTCATTTTGACCTCATTTTCGTATTCAGCGACCCCAAAAACCATGAAAACCACACCCATGACGGAAAAACCAAAAAAATTCCTGGCCGCCATCTTGGATTTTCCTTCTGACCACATTTTCGTAATCAGCGACCCCAAAAACCATGAAAACCACACCCATGACGGAAAAACCAAAAATTTCTTGGCCGCCATCTTGGATGTTCATTTTGACCTCATTTTCGTATTCAGCGACCCCAAAAACCATGAAAACCACACCCATGACGGAAAAACCAAAAAAAATCCTGGCCGCCATCTTGGATTTTCCTTTTGACCTCATTTTCGTAATCAGCGACCCTAAAAACCATGAAAACCACACCCATGACGGTAAAACCAAAAATTTTCCTGGCCGCCATCTTGGTCTTCATTTTGACCTCATTTTTGTAATCAGCGACCCCGAAAACCATTTAAACGACTTACGACACCCATGATGGAAAAACTAAATTTTTTTTCGGCGCCATCTTGGATTTTCATTTTGAACTCATTTTCATAATCAGCGACCCCGAAAATCATCAATCAGAAAAAAAGTTCCGTCGCGGGTATCGCTTCATCGATAATTGCCGCTGCGTGCGTCGCCGCGATAATCGCCGCGGGCGCCGCCGCGATAATCGCCGCGATAATCGCCGCGGGCGCCGCCGCGGGCACCGCCTCAAATTCAAATAATCGCGTATAAAATCGCTTCTCCGTGAACGCACTCATACTCCGCCATATGTTTGAATTTAATCGCCCATCGCGTCGCGCGTCGCGTCGCGCGTACGTGAACACGCACTAAGTAGAGCACAAGATAGAATGGGACTAGTGAGAGTTATGTAAGTATGTAAGAGAAGACAGCTATACACTTAGCACAGCTGAGAGATGATGTCAATATAGGATCCAAATTAATCTTCACGTAAAGACATAAGTACGTAGTAAGCTTTAGTCTATTATTATCATCAGCCTATATTGTTCCCACTGCAGGGACTCAGGCCTCCTCTCTAGGAGAGGGATGGGCTATAATCCACCACGCGGGCCCAGTGCGGGTTGGCCACACGGCTTCGAATTTTTATTATTTAACACTTAAGGGACATTTTGTTTTTATAACAAAATTTCAGTTACAGCGACAGAACTTCATGGTCTGGGAATAAATAAATATATTATGTAGGGTTGCTGGTTGCATACCAAAATAAAACTAAAACTATAATTAACTTCTTTTGATTAAAAATAAGTGAGTGAGAGAAAGTGAGCAGATGGTGGCCTAGTGGTGGCGGCCCCGTCTTACTAACAGTAAATCGTGGGTTCGAACCCAGGTTGGCGCTATATGTAATTTATTTCATCACCACTGCTCTCAAAACGGTGAAGGAAAACATCGTGAGGTGGTTGCATGTCTTAGAACATAAAAATTCGAAGACATGTGACATCTACCAACCCGCACTAGGCCCGCGGGGTGGATTATAAGTATGATTATATTACCGCCCATCCCCATCCCTCTCCTAGAGAGGAGGCCTACTCGTAAGTCCCTGCAGTGGCAACATTATAGGCTGATGATGATGATCATGATTAAAAATATAAGTAGAAATATTCTGAGTCACTCCATCTTGCTTGTCTTATATAATTTTAAACCGACTCCAAAAATGGAGGAGGTTCTATGTTCGGCTGCGTGTATTTTCGGCTTTATGTATGTTCATAGATCCATGATGTGTCAATTATGGACCGATTTATTTTTAAAGTAAAGGTAATTTCGGTTTTTTGTGGTTTTTTGACCGTTGAATTTTATTTACAAAAAAATCTTTTTAGTTGAAACAATCTACACAAACGGTCATTGTGCTCATTTTATTTTGTAACTGGACGTTTTTATAAAATCATCAATATCTCTGACTAGCTTTTGCCAGCGGCTACGCCCGCGTGAATTTCCATGCAAACTTTCATCCCCTATTTAACTCCCTTAGGGGTTGAATTTCGAAAAATCCTTCCTTATTCCTTGTCTACATTATAAAGGGAACCTCTGTGCAAAATTTCAGCTTTCTAGGTCCAAGGGTTTGGGCTGGGCGTTGATGAGTCAGTCAGTCAGTCAGTCAGGACTTCTCTCTTTATTTATATAGATATAGATATATATAATATATAGTCTACATTATAAAGGGAACCTCTGTGCAAAATTTCAGCTTTCTAGGTCCAAGGGTTTGGGCTGGGCGTTGATGAGTCAGTCAGTCAGTCAGTCAGGACTTCTCTCTTTATTTATATAGATATAGATATATCTATATCTATAAAAGCGAAAGGTCACTCACTGATTCATCACGAAATCTCGAAAACCGCTGGACGTACAAAGATGATTTTTGGCAGGGAGGTAGTTTATGGTTAGTAGACGTCCGCTAAGAACGGATTTTGCGACAGGGCCGGATTAGGGTGGTCTAAGGGCCCTCGCAAGTTTGTATGAAACTCCTTCATTTTTTGTGCTACAATCTAGATTTTTGGCAGATACGTAGTTTATAGTCAGTGGGCGTCTGCTATGAATTAATTTTGCGACAGGGCCGGATTAGGGTGGTCTAAGGGCCCTCACAAGTTTGTATGAAAGTCCTTAATTTTTCGTGCTATAATCTTGATTTTTGGCAGAGACGTAGTTTATAGTCAGTAGGCATCCGCTATTAATTAGTTTTGCGACAGGGCCGGATTAGGGTGGTCTAAGGGCCCTCGCAAGTTTGTTTGAAAGTCCTTAATTTTTTGTGCTACAATCTTGATTTTTGGCAGAGACGTAGTTAATAGGCAGTAGACGTCTGCTTAGAACCGATTTTGTGACAGGGCCGGATTAGGGAGGTCTAAGGGCTCTCGCCAGTTTGTATGAAAGTCTTTCATTTTTTGTGCCACAATCTTCATTTTTGGCAGAGACGTAGTTTAAAGTTAGTAGACGTCTGCTTAGAACAGATTTTGAGACAGGGCCGGATTAGGGAGGTCTAAGGGCTCTCGCCAGTTTGTATGAAAGTCCTTCATTTTTTGAGCTACAAAGTTGATTTTTGAGACGGACGTAGTTTATAGTTAGCAGACGTCTGGTAAGAACAGATTTTGTGACAGGGCTGGATTAGGGAGGTCTAAGGGTTCTTGCAAGTTCGTAAGAAAATCCTTAATTTTTTGTGCTACAAACTTGATTTTTGGCAGGCACGTAGTTTATAGTTAGAAGAACTCTGCTAAGTACAGGTTTTGTGGCAGGGCCGGATTAGAGAGGTTTAAGGGCACTCGCAAGTTTGTTTAAAAGTCCATCATTTTGTGTGCTACTAACTTGAATTTTGGCAGGGACGTAGTAGGTGAGTAGAAGTTTGCTAAGAACCGATTTTGCGACAGGGCCGGACTAGGGAGGTCTAAGGGCTCACGCGAGTTTGTCCTTCCTTTTTTGTGCTACAATTTTGGCAGGAAGGTACTTTATAGTTAGTAGACGTTGACTAAGAACGGATTTAGCGAGTTTAGCAACATGGCCTGAATAAGGAGGTCTGAGGGCTTTCACATGTTTGTAAAAATGTACTGTTTTTTTTTTGTACTAACAACCTGAAATTTAACAAGTCTAGAGTTTAGGAGTAGGAGATCTAAGCTAAGTTTGTAAGGAAGACCTGGACTAAGAGCTCCCGTAAGTCCATATGAAATCCTTGGCTTTTTGTACCTGAAAATTGGCAGAGAGATAGAATATAGTTAAGACATTTCAGGTAGGAATAGATTTTACGACAGGGCTGGTTTAAGGGAATATAATCGCTTCCACAGGCAGTCCAGACAAGAGAGTCAAAATTTCTACGCGAACGAAGTCGCGGGCAACTGCTAGTATAATATATAGTCTACATTATAAAGGGAACCTCTGTGCAAAATTTCAGCTTTCTAGGTCCAAGGGTTTGGGCTGGGCGTTGATGAGTCAGTCAGTCAGTCAGTCAGGACTTCTCTCTTTATTTATATAGATATAGATATATATAATATATAGTCTACATTATAAAGGGAACCTCTGTGCAAAATTTCAGCTTTCTAGGTCCAAGGGTTTGGGCTGGGCGTTGATGAGTCAGTCAGTCAGTCAGTCAGGACTTCTCTTTTTATAAGGTATTTCATCCTGACACTCCATCTGCATGTTTTGTTTAGATACAAGCCACCCAAAACAGAAAAAAACTACTTCAGGCACATGCTGCTTTATTGAAATATCCAGTTCCAACTACATATTATTTCTAGAAGATTGTTGTGCCATTGAAGGTTCAAGTAGAATGCAGGCAAGTATCTGTTTTATATGTAGTTTACTCTATTCTATAGCTAACCTTACCAAAAGAATTACTTGCCAATGTATGTCAAGTGAATATATAACGAGTACCTAGAAAACTCTAGGTACTCGTTCAAACGAACACATAGATGACACGACTCTTTCTCGCGGTTTTCACTGTTGTGCTATTTCCGCTCCGTTAACGTCTCTGTACACACAGCTACACATCAAGCTATACATTTTCAGTTTACGCTAATGTCGCGTTGTACGGAAATCCAATACAATGCGAGACCAGCTTATACTGGAATTGTATAGCCTGATGTGTAATAGCCGTGTGTACGAAAGACATTTATATATCATTGAAAGAACTAAATGCGCCTGCCTGGGTTCTGGGTTCGGTGCATTACTTTGTGTAATTTATTTCATCACCGCTGCTCTCAAAACGGTGAAGGAAAATATCGTGAGGAAACCGGTATGTCTTATAATATAAAAATTCGAAGACATGAGACATCTACCAACCCGCACTGGGCCCGCGTGGAGCCCATCCCTCTCCTAGAGAGGAGGCCTGAGTCCCTGCAGTGGGACATTATAGGCTTGTGTTGATGAAGGACTAAATGCCTTTACAATATAAAAAATTGCAATAACAAGTAATCTATACAAATAAATAAAATAAAAGTGACTATTTATAATTTCAAAATAACAGCTTTTAGCTAAATGCATATCAAAGTATGTATTTAGGGTGACTGAATGGATACGCGGCGGCCGGGGCATCGTAGGTCGCGTCTGCGGCGCAGCCCTACTCTCAGCGGCTTTGTAGTCGTTGGATAATATTTTTTAATATTTTTTTATTTAATTTAATAACTTAATCATGTACATGTACTATCAAAGTGTGCTTGAGTATGCTTGAGTATACCGCAAACTGCATATGGCGGGGACGTCGCTTACGGAGCTAGCTTGCGAGTCGCACGTGTGCTCTGCCTACCCACTGAACACACACAGAACGGCTTCATCCGGCTACCAGCTGATCACAGGCGCGCGCGCGCATTTTTCTTACGGCTGTTGTGTTATTGTGATAACAGTGAATGAGTACAAAAAAATATTTATTTCATGAGTTATCACATGTTTAAGTATCGTTAACTAAAACTTAGGTACTTAAAACAATTTTTTAGGCTTTTAATCACCTGAAGTGAACGGCCCTATATCAATGTCCAAGGTGAACAGGGAAGTACTATCTGTTCTGGAGTAATTTTCAAATGTATACTGATTTGTTTAGAGTTGAATTTTGCATTATCTCGAAACTCGCTTCGACGGACACTGCCCCTGCACCGCCCCATGATCCTTTTCTATCCACCGGCGACCTAGCCAACGCCTAGCCGCATATTTACTGACGTCACAAAGGTATCTGGAATAACTACGCCTACGAAATTGATTGGTATATAAGCTAAAGCTTAGAGGGTAAGAATTACAGTTGCACTCTGCTAAGAAAACAACACAGACCACAATGTTCAAGCTGGTGGTGTTGTCCTCCGTACTGGCCCTCGTGGCTGCCAAGCCTAGCGGTCTCGGCGCGCTCGGTCTCGGCCTCGGCCTCGGCCCTCTCGGCTTAGGTCATGGTTTAGGTCTGGGAGCTCCATGGGGTTTGGGCGCACACCTGGGTGGCCCGCTGGTTGCGCCGGCGCTGGCCGCTCCACTGCTGGCCGGACACGGTGTCCACGGACCCGCTGTCGGCGTCGCTGGCCCCGTCGTTGTCCCTGCGCCTCTGGGTGGTGCTGCCGTGAACTACAGGGGACCCGTGTCACTTGCTCCCGGCCAGCCCGCCAGCATCATTGCTCAAGACGGCAGGCCCCTTGACACCCTCAGCGTGAACGCCGACCGTGCTGTGCACTTCACCGCCAGGGCTGTGGACCATGGCATTCAAGCTGCGGCCGGAGTGCACGGGCACCTGCTCGGCAAGCGCTCTGCTCCCCTGCTCGGCGCGTGGGGAGCCCACGGCCTGGCTCCAGCTCTGGCGCCCGCTGCCCTTGCCCTGCCCGCTGCTACACACCTCGGCTGGGGCGCACCCGTCGCTCCTCTCGGCATCGGCCATTTAGGTCATGCCGGCCTGGGACATCATTGGTGAAATATTCTGTAAAGAAAGTTTAGTATGTATATATTCGGCAATGTATCATCTGCCTATAGTTTATAAAGAGAGTTGCCTGCAAAAAATCATTTTTCTTTAATCATCATACCTACACATATACCCCTCTCGTCGATGTTAATTATAATTAGGTACGTCTATATATAGTACTAGCAGCCCGTCCCGGCTTCGCACGGGGTAGACAATTATTTATTTTTGGAAATTCGGATATAAAAACAGTTTTTCACAAATATTTTTATGGCACCCCGCCCACCGCGATGCGGGGCGCGCTTTTCAGACTGCATCGCAAACAACGGCCACGGCGCTATGGCGGTTTTGTTTACTGTTTGAATTTTTTAATTCGTATTATCTTTTGAATGGAAAGTCCAATTTAAATAATTTAAAAACTATTTTATAGGTAGTTAAATGGTCTTGACCATAAAATAATTTATTTGGATAAGGATTAATATAAACACATAAATAGCATGGTTTGGATTTGGTTAGCATTTTTATTAATGTTTAAAATGAAAAAAGTTGTTGTAGTGACATAACTACAAAAGTTGGACATATGCTACCGCGGAGTTTTTTGTAGACATTATGATGGTCTTCAATATTGTTGTACATTATTTTGTTCTATCGCTAATAGTTTCGGCAGCGCATTCGACGAAAGACATTTTAAGACTCATTTTTCTACACCTTGTTCAAATTTTACCAAGGATCCCTAATTTTTTTCAAAATGAAATGTAGCCTATGTCAAATTGGAAGAATGTAGCATTCTATTGGTGAAAAATTTTTTTAAATCGGCCCAGTACTTTTTGAGCCTATTCATTACAAACATACAAACATACAAAAATAGGTACAAATCTTTCCTCTTTATAATATTAGTGTAGAAGTATTTATAATAGGTCAACTTACTAACATAAAAGTGATAGTGATTGATTTTAAGATTACCTATAGAGGATATAGCACCACCATATCTGGCCGAAATTGGAGTTTGTTCAGAGTGCATTGTTCGTTTTTGGCAAGCGTGTCTCAAAAAGTCTTGAAAACTAAATATTTATTGGTTTTCATTGGTGTGTCAGTGTCATAATCTTCAATCTAAGCGGTCTATTTCTGGATAATGTTTTTGGTGCTCAGCTACTCATGTTACTAGGCAGTATCCAAGTGAGGTGTTGAAATTATTTTTTCACGTGTCAAAAATAATACTATCCTAGTTGAATCGGATATTGTTAACTAGTAAGTTTTACTGTTTGGTACACGGGTTTGGGACAACTCAAGCATACGTATAAGTGTCGGTCAAAGGTGCAAATTTCTTACTGCTGTTGTGTTATTAATTGTGATAACAGTGAATTCGTATTAAAAAAATGTTTCTTTGGTAAACTTGTTTGTTGTCATGGGTACAATCATGCGTTGAAGTATCGTTCACTAATTATCAGTCACTAGGTCTATCTATTAATGCCCGATTGCCCGAAAAATTTATAAAAGGTACGTAAAGTACTCATTATTATGAAGAACTTTTACTATGACACCAATCTTGGATCTATTTTATCGGCTGTTGTAGCATAACTCGTCAAAATATATGGAATAGCTGTTTTATTCGCAATTTTATGGTTGGTCCCATAGTAAAAGTTTCACAATGATGACTACAAAGACCCCTTGAGCGATTTCAAGTATGAATAGATAGATGTACTTTGAACATATTGTATTTTTTTCTTCCTTTCTGTTTGTTTCAGCTAATCTCCGAAACGGCTATGTTGATTTTGGCGGGACTTTAACTGGCAGATAGTTGTTATAAGGAGTGTAAAAGTAAAAACCCTTAGAGATGTTAAGAAAATGCGATTCAAATAGATTGATGACTACACGTGGACGAATTTTGTCGGTTACAGCTCCTGAAAGCTAGTTTTTTTTTTAAACGTTGCTCTAAACTAGGAATTTCTCCCGTATGGTGGGTGCGTTCACAAACATTTTTATTAAACTTACATACACACAAATACCCAGACCCGGAACAACTACCTATCTGTAGGCCATAGAAATATTTATTTGGTGCGGTGATCGATCCCGCGACACGCAGCGCAGCAGCTCAGCCACTGCGCCAAGCGTGCCGTAGAATGGCAATAAAGGGTGTTCAGCAGGAATTACCTGTTTTGAAATTGAATAACAAACAAACCAATAGTTTTTTAAACATTTATTATTATATATTTTTAAAATGTAAGGAGAGTTTGCGAATGTTATTTCTAAAAAAATAATTTCATCCATTTTGCGAACTAAGCGATCGATATCACGTTGGATATTTTCTAGTAGGGCAGATATGATGCGGGATTATCACAGTACACTATTGATTTAATGTAACCATTCAATAAAATAACACGGCGTGAAATCTGGCGATCGTGCTGGTGGCCAGAGTATGTCTGCGTACTTGCTTGCTTATTAATTTTCCAGGAAAAAAATCCCTTAACTCAGACTTGGAGACTCTGGCAGTGTGTTGAGTAGCTGAAAATATGTCCTTTCATTATAATAATAATAATAATATTCCACAACTATCACACAACGCCATCTAGTCCCAAGCTAAGCAGAGCTTGTGTTATGGGTACTAGACAACTGATAAACATACTTATATATTTCTAAATACATACATATTATAGATAAATTACACCCAGACACAGAACAAATGATCGTGCTCATAACACAAACATTTGTCCTGGGTGGGAATCGAACCCACGACCTCCGGCATAGCAGTTAGGGTCACTAACCACTAGACCAACAGGCCAGTAACCAGGCCATTATGACCGTGAAACACTTGCAATTCATTATCTACCTAGTCTTTTCAAAACTATGTTGGGGTCGGTTGCCAGTCTATCCGGTTGCAGCCGAGTACCAATTTTACGTTTAGCGACTGCCTATGTAACCTCCACAACCCAGTTTGTACTGAGAAATATGATACGCACAATATATACACGGAGAAAACTCAATATGAATGGGCGGTCATCCATCCACAGACCAACCTAGGCAAGCGCGGTTAACCTGAAGAATAATCCGAAAGGGTGCACGAAATGTTGCACGTAAAACTTGCAATTGCGATACCAATAACTTATCAATCATGCGGCAGTATATCGAGAAAGTTGCAGTTTCACTCTCATTGACAAAATATGGGCCGATTATTCCATAGCAGAAATAGCGCACTATACCGTTGTTTTAAGGCAGTGCAAACTCTTCTGATCCCGTTCCCTTGGATTAATGGAGAAATCTATGGATCCACGCCCAGATACGCTGCGTGCTCGTGGGACCATCGTTTGGCTCGGGAACAGAACACGATTCAATCGAATCAACGATTGACCACTCTTCAGTTTACGGGTTACCATGACGCCATGTTTTTTCACACTGGAATAGTTAAGATTAAATCAATCCTCCACCAGATATTGTGCTACCTTCAAACAAACAAGCAGAGCGCTGCGCTGTCGTCCTACCACTAATAGTTACCTACTAACAAATCCGCAAAGATTACGCAACAAACGCTACTCCGCCCGCGTCGTTAGTCTTGTGATAAATAAACGAATAACCATAATTTGAGCTTGAAAAAATTCAGCTGGACAACCTATACAAATCAATCTCGAATAATAATAATATCGGGAACAGAAAACAAACAGTAAAACCTTTGAAATTATTTACAAAATGTGATTCAAATAGGAGAGTAATATATTTTTTTAATTTCACGCGGATGATGTTCGCGAGAAACAGCTAGTAGGACAATATAATTAAATCTCACCTAATTGGTCATCGAAACATCTTGCTAATTAGCTAATTTAACCTTTTTTACGTCATGACTCGCTAATTTTCATATAAGGCGTGCCGATGTGTGAAAAAAAATTAAACACCTCACTTGTGTATCCAAGAACCATTACTGGCGAGTGTTTATAGACGTCTTTATCCAGAAATATAGACTTCTATAGATTGATGATTGTAAATATTTTCACTAAAACCAACTGTTTGATGAAACTTACCAAAAACAACCAATGCACTTAACAAACTCCAGAAATTTCGAATAAGACATATGAACCAAATGAAGAAGAACTCAACAAACTGCTGAATGAAACTAGGGTAGTTGGCAAAAAATCTTATTAGTCCGTCAGATAGATTTCCAAAAAATATTGGACACATATATTTTTTTTCACGTAAACAAAAATTTAAGACGATACAGTGCTTCGAAAACTCGCGCGACGTCACATTGCAGTACATTTTTTACCGGAAAGTGACGTCACAAGCCCCCACTCCATGATCTTTGACGCGTTTTATCTGCGTCAATTATAATTAATTTCATAAAACAAAAACATGTATTCAATATTTTTCGATAACCTAACTAAACTAAAGACTAAACAGAATCTTTTTTTTTTGTCAGGAAACATCCCCATTGAGACACTGACACACCAAAGTCTACCCAAGATACTGAAACACGTTTTCAAATCTAAATATTTAGTTTTCAAGACTTGACTAAAACCAACTGTTTGGTTAGAAACTTGCCAAAAACGCACAAAACACTCAAAAACATCGAATAAGATAAGAGAAATGAAACAAATAAAGAAAAACAAAAAAACTGCTACAAATTGATTATTGATGATTATAACACTGACACACCAAAGACTACACAAGATACTAAAACACGTTTTCAAATCTAAATATTTCGTTTTCAAGATTCAACTTGACGGCTTAATTAGAAACATCGAAAAAGAGATATGAAGTAAATGTAGATGAAAATTTTACAATTCAGAAGAGTGAGACGTGCTATATGAAGAGTACAAATCCATCACTAACAACACACCAGTCACATGTAAAACGATGACTATAGGTACTTTTGCAAGAGCGTAGCATTTTATGTTAGTAAGCATGTACAGAAGGCGCCATATTTATTAAATAAATAACATCGATGAGAGGGGTATAAGTGCGTGATGATGAAAGAAAAATGCTTTTGTTCCGGGTAACTCTCTTTATAAACTATAGGCAGATACATTGTCGAATATACTAAACTTTCTTTACACAGTATTTCACCAATGAGGTCCCAGGCCGGCATGACCTAAATGGCCGATGCCGAGAGGAGCGACGGGTGCGCCCCAGCCGAGGTGTGCAGCAGCGGGCAGGGCAAGGGCAGCGGGCGCCAGAGCTGGAGCCAGACCGTGGGCTCCCCACGCGCCGAGCAGGGGAGCAGAGCGCTTGCCGAGCAGGTGCCCGTGCACTCCGGCCGCAGCTTGGATGCCATGGTCTACAGCCCTGGCGGTGAAGTGCACGGCACGGTCGGCGTTCACGCTGAGGGTGTCAAGGGGCCTGCCGTCTTGAGCAATGATGCTGGCGGGCTGGCCGGGAGCAAGCGACACGGGTCCCCTATAGTTGACGGCAGCACCGCCCAGAGGCGCTGGGACAACGACGGGGCCAGCGACGCCGACAGCGGGACCGTGGACACCGTGTCCGGCCAGCAGTGGAGCAGCCAGCGCCGGCGCGACCAGCGGGCCACCAAGGTGTGCGCCCAAACCCCATGGAGCTCCCAGACCTAAGCCATGGCCTAAGCCGAGAGGGCCGAGGCCGAGGCCGAGACCGAGCGCGCCGAGACCGCTGGGCTTGGCAGCCACGAGGGCCAGTACGGAGGACAACACCACCAGCTTGAACATTGTGGTCTGTGTTGTTTTCTTAGCAGAGAGCAACTGTAATTCTTACCCTCTAAGCTTCAGCTTATATACCAATCAATTTCGTAGGCGTAGTTATTCCAGATACCTTTGTGACGTCAGCAAATATGCGGCTAGGCGTTGGCTGTAGGTCGCCGGTGGATAGAAAAGGACCATGGGGCGGTGCAGGCGCCACAAGCAGTGTCCGCCGAAGCTGGTTTTAAGATAATGCAAAAGTCAACTCTAAACAAATCAGTATACATTTGAAAATAAGTCCAGAACAGATAGTACTTCCCTGTTCACCTTGAACGTAGATAAAGGGCCGTTCACTTCAGGTGATTAACGCCTTGATGTGCAAAAAATCTAAATTATCCCTCCGTACTGCGTAATAATAATGAGTTTCGCTCGTGAAACAGATGATGTCAATTAATTAACTCACCTATCTTCGTTATATCATAAATTATAATTTTTGGTACTGCGCAGTAAAGTGTCAATGACTCCTTACTTTAATTTGTAGGCACACTTTAATCTAAAGGCTGCTTGCGACGTAGGTAATTTTACAGGCGAAGAACTTCAGTTCAGAAAATTAGACGAAATTATTATATTACTTGAATCTTCGTAACAAATTACGCAATGGGAAAAGTATGAAAGATACTTAATGGATAACCTCTTTTGACACAACCGTGTTACGTACCTCTAGATACATTTTAATTTCCCATTGGTAGTTTCATTCAAGCTATACCTAGTTACAAAGATGCTTTCTTTCAAATTAAACAGTAAGTACGTTAGTTTAAACGAGGGACATATGGGTTTCAATATGTCCCTCGTTTTCGCAATAGGGCACGCTGTTATGATACAAATAAAGATATAAACGGTAAATAACAGACAAAACCATACCAAATATTTCGGAAAAGTCTCGTAACGCTTGTGCTTGAGAATCGAATATTGAATACCCTCCCTCAATAAGTCCGTCGTTTAATCTAACATACTTTAAATACCTAAAAACTATAATAAAAATAGGATAATTCTCACTTAGAATTATTCTTTATCATGGTCATGCCTAGATTTTGCTCAACCGATGTAATATCTACCATTGAAGATAGCCAACACATGCGACGAACTAATGACAGATTGCGGAGCAGCACACACACGAAATTCGTTTTCTTGTCCATAATGTTTGCCTTAAATCATCTTCACTGTGCTTGCGGACTTAGCTTTATTTTATTTATTGTGGCACCCTCACATAGAGAGGAGACCTGTGTCCCAGCCCAGCAGTAAGAACATTATGACTGATTATGCTATATATGCTATGGCACCTAATGAAAAGGGTGCGAACCCTAGTTTCTCCACTTGGGTGGAGCACGGGACCTAATGTGGGGAATTAGGGTCCCGTACACTAAGCTGTCCCAGTAGGAAATACCAATATCGTTTGAAGGAAACTGTTGTCGTTAAATCATCCCTAATACGTAATAATTCACAATAAGCTAGGATATATACCTACAAACATTTTGCCGTAGGTACTGCGGTCAATGACCGGCAATTTTCCTGAAAACAGTACGTTTTCACTTTATAAAATCACATTATACCGCGTCGGATCATTAAAAACGGCATCTGGCATTCCCAAGGGTTGCCAAAATGTCCGGGTCTAGGGTCGTATTGGTGATTAAGCAAGATTAATACTATTTTTAAGCAGCCATATTCTCTTTTAAGTATTTAAGGGCCAGCCCTCAGGTTCCATAAGGTTGAACATGAGTTTAAATTTTGTATCAATTCCTACCATGATAAAAAACATTTTGTATTTATTTTACTGATGAGGATCACACAGTAATTTAAAAGTCACACGTTGACATTCATCACCTACAGAAAAAATATTAAACTTTTTTAGATTACATTTTTACACAATAAAGTGTCTTCCTGAATTCGAATCTAGGGCCCATACTTATTTATACTAGTAGATTAGACTATACCTAATAGTTAGTTGATTTTTATGACTTTTTTATCGTGTTTAGTGTCTCTGACTTCGCTTTACATGCCGTCAAGGAATATATTATATGTCAGACATGCTGGTTTCTTAACGATGTTTTCCTTCACCCAAACAACATAATTATGATAAAAACAGTCAAAAATCAAAATCAAAACTCATTTATTCAACCTAGGGTGATAATCAACACTTTTCGAACGTCAAAATTTACTTTATTTTACTTAGGTTTTGTTGGAAGAGTAACGCTGGCCATCTAGAGAATATACTTTAGATTCAAATGTGAAAGCGTGTGTTCTTTCTGTTTGTCACTCGGCAACAATTTTTCCTTTAGAGAGATGTCATGTGTAATTTTATAATAATATTTATATTAAATATTTCACTTCTTTCCAACTGTGTTTATCACTCCACTCCAAAATAACAACAACAGGTTATGGGCTACATGCGTGAAGTGTAAATATTTTGTGAAAATATTATTTTCATTTCTCATACTCGGAAAGTAGTGTTGGTTTGATCCGAGTAGCGGGTGGAAAATGCTACTTCCCACCTTAGGGCGGGAAAGACTCATAGTAATTGCTTCCCTCCCTAGGGAGGGAAGCAATTTTAAAAATAGAACTAAATTTGGTGCAGCGGTCGGCCGCAAAAAAATGCTGCGGTGTTGTGAGTGTTTAAACAGCCAGTATGAATTAAAAAAAAATTAACTAAGCGGGTCCGCCCGCGGCAGGGACGCGGTGTGTTCCATATTTAAAATTTTAAATAGACTATATAATTTGGCGGGATACTAACTCTTTATGCGTTATCGAAATCTCGGTAATAGAACAGAGTACGTAGTTATAGCTTATTAAAAATGAGTTCAAGTGATTCTGAAATGTTGACCCCAGATTCTGTTAGAGACGAAGCCAATACAGTTATCGAAAATCTTTTGCCAGAAATTTCAAAGGAAAGATACTTAAATACATACAATGACTTTATGAAGTGGCGAGCAGATAAGAAAATAAAATCATTTTCCGAAAGTGTATTTCTTACATACTTCAATGGACTGTCTGGAAAAATAAAGCCTTCTACGCTATGGAGCAGGTATTCAATGCTCAAGAGTACACTAAAAGTAAAACACAATGTCGATTTGAAAAGATTCCTTAATCTAACATCGTTTCTGAAAAGACAGTCTCAGGGGTTCAAGACCAAAAAATCTAAGGTTTTCACCTCTTACGAAGTGGAAACATTTTTAAATGAAGCCCCTGACGAGATATATTTGGCAGTGAAGGTAAGTTATAAACGTTTATCTAGGTTGGAGGTCTTTTACTCTAAAATCAAATGTCGATCCCAACGACTTGACTCTGTTATGATACCTACTTAGATAGGATAGGTTTGCATAAAAAGAGGCAATCATATTATCAATCAAACACACTGACCCAGATTGCGTAGGTAAATTAAGAGTTAGATAGGCGTACATTTCTGGAGTAAAAGATCTCTGCTTGTTATTATATTTACATAGTTAGATACCTAAAAGATTAATAGGTATTAATTAAGAAATTATATTTTTCACAGGTGGTATTAATACTTGGTATAAGCGGCGCCTGCAGAAGCAGTGAACGCAATAATTTAACAATTAACGACTTTGAAAATCACGGCCAGTTATTACTCGTAAAATTAACTAAAACAAAAACAAATATTGAGCGTACGTTTGTTGTACGAGAAGAGTTTACACAAATAGTAAAGAAATATCAAAAAATCAGACCTAATGACATAAAAACGGATCGTTTTTTTCTCAACTACCAAAAGGGAAAATGCTATGCAAGTGATCGGTAAAAATAAAATCTCAGGTATGCCGAAGCAAATAGCAACATATTTGAATTTGCCAAACTGTGAACAGTATACCGGGCATTGCTACAGAAGAACGTCAGCGACACTATTAGCCGATTCTGGGGCGAACTTGACAATGTTAAAAAGACATGGAGGATGGAAATCCAGCACAGTCGCGGAAGGCTACATTGAGGATTCTGTCCAAAATAAAACTAAAATTTCAAACAAATTAACTGAGACTATAAATTTACGCCCCACTTCGCCTCAACCAACTACTTCAAGGGAGTCTGCGCCATGGATTCCACCGTCTAATCAAATAATGGAGTCTCCTACTTTTACAGAAATTCAGCACAGCCAAACACATAACATATCAAACAGCGTAAATATTCCAAACGAAAATGTAACTTTAAATTTCACAAATTGTTCAAATTTCTCAATTCATTTTAAATAGGTACCATATGTTATTATTTTCAATAAAAATTTTAGAAAAACTACTATTTTTTACTTTCCTTATATTCGAAATGAAAAGTAGAGTGCTTAACACGGGTGAAAGACATCAATTCCTACTCGGACTATAGCCGCCCTCGCTTCGCTCGGGCGTCTAAATACCTCGTATGGGAATTGATTCCTTTCGACCCTAGTGTAACAATCTACTATATTTTACTCGAAATATGGATGAGTATACTAATTCGAAAGTTACGATGGAAAAGCTGAAAGGTACCATCAACTATCGCGATTGGGCATTTCAAATGCAAAATATACTAGTATTCGAGGATTTGTGGCAATGTATTACTGGAAAATACGAAACCTCAGGTGAGAACGCTAACAAATTAGCTCGTAGAGAGGAGAAAGCTCGAGCGAGGCTATGTTTGAGTGTTGAAAAATCGTGCTATTCTCACATTGTGCAGGCGAAAACTGCGAAGGATGTATGGGATGCCTTGCAGAAGGCTTACGATGATACCGGGTTGCAAAGGAGATTGTCGTGTCTGCGAACTTTATGCTCGATTAAGCTAGAAAAGTTCGATAGCATGGAGATTTATGTCAACGAGATCTTGTCACTTGCTGAACAACTCAGTAGCATGAAGAAACCGCTTGATGATGAATTTCTGGCTGCTATTATGCTCCAAGGGTTGCCTCATGATTATGACCCAATGATAATGGCTCTGGAACATTCTAGTATAAACATAACTACAGATATGGTAAAAACAAAACTACTTCAAGATAAGAGATGGAAAGGGAGCGCCGCTGATAATGGCGATGGCTGCTTATTTACACGGAATCGTAGTAATGAAAAGGCTAGCTCTCGAGGCGAGAAGAAAAATGCCTCAAGTACATCAAAACACGCTAGTACCTCGTCAAGTACGAACAAGTTGTGGTGTTGGAAGTGTCGTTCTAAAGGACATGTCAAGAAGGATTGTCCTCAATTGAACCGTAATGGAGCGATGTCGACTTCCATGGTGTTGTCTGCACTTAACACTGATAGTTCGTGGATTATTGATTCTGGAGCGACAGATAATATGTCAGGACGCCAAGAATGGTTTCAAGCTCTTGATGAGTCGTCGACTAAGGAGGTTTGTGTTGCTAACGGCAAGAAGTTAGATGTGAATGGGAAAGGTGACGTACATTTTACGGTTAACTCTCGTGGACATACGATAGATACTACTTTAAAAGATGTAATGCTTGTACCTGACCTTAATGTTAATTTAATATCTGTATCTACCCTTGCTGAAAAGGGATTTAAATTTATTTTTGATAAAAATGGATGTAACATACTTAAAAATGGTAAAGTAGTTTTATATGCTAGGAAAGTTGGGAGAGTTTACAGGCTCCATTCTGTGGGTAAAGTCAATCTGACAACGTCATCTACGTCTAAGGATATGATGTTATGGCATCAACGTTTAGCTCATATTAATTTTGACAGCTTGGCATCACTTAGGAAGGTAGCTAATGATATTGACTTTCAGGTTACTACTCAGAAGAAAGTTTGTGATGTGTGTCTTAAGGGTAAGCAATCCCGCGCTCCCTTTGTGACCAATCATAACAAACAGGTGGCCGAGGCGCGGCTAGCGCTCATTCACAGTGACGTCATGGGGCCGATGCCGACTACTTCTCTCGGAGGCAAGCGCTACGTCCTCACGTTTCTAGACGACTACTCCAGGAAGGTGTTCGTCTATCCCATTGCAAAGAAGAGTGAAGTGTGTAAGTACACTAAAGATTTTATTAGACTGGTAGAGAATCAGTGTAGTGCTAAAGTCAAGGTAATGAGAACAGATAATGGCTCTGAGTACGTTAATGCTGAGTTGACGGACTTTCTTAAAAAGAAAGGCATTGTACATCAGCTGACGGTACCCTATTCTAGTCAGCAGAATGGATCCGCGGAGCGCCTGAATCGTTCTTTACTTGACAAGGTCAGATGTCTACTGTATAATGCAAATCTCGATGACAAGATGTGGGCAGAGGCTGTAAACACTGCGGCGTTTCTGATCAACAGATCGCCAAGCTCGAGACTTTCTGGTAGATTACCAGAGGAAGTGTGGAGTGGTAAGAAAGTGAGCCTTAAAAATCTGCGTGTCTTTGGTTGCGAGGCATTTACTCATGTAGATGACTGTAAACGTAAAAAGTTAGACCCCAAAAGTAGAAGGCTAATCTTTTTAGGTTACTGTGATAACGTCAAAGGATATCGTTTGTTCAACCCTGATGACAATAAGATCGTTGTATCACGTGATGTGGTGTTCAACGAATCTGTGTTTCCAGGGAGAAATACTAAAATAGGGCCAAAACGTGAGTTTGAACCTATTTATCTTACAGGAGGTGATGATGAGAGGGAGATGCTGGAGACTACGTCGGTTGAGGCGGAGCCAGATACAGTTCCTGCAGAATCACCAAATCATCCTGTTGAGTTGGAGTGTGAACGCGAGGCTAGTAAAGATTCGGTAACGTCGCCTGAATTGGCACCAGAGTCTACTAGTACACGATATGACTTACGTCCACGTATGCCTAAGACAACCTGTAACATAACTAACGTGTATAATGTGACAGAGCCCATAGAGCCACGTACTGTCAAAGAAGCTTTGAAATGTGAAGACAAAGAGTTATGGCAGAAGGCCATGAAAGAGGAAATCGATTCTTTTGTCTTACACGGAGCTTGGGAGCTTACTGATAAACCGGTTGACAAGAACGTCGTTAAAAATAAGTGGATTTTTACACTTAAACGAGACTCGGATGGGCACATTACACGTTATAAGGCAAGGTTGGTAGCTAAAGGCTTTACTCAAAGATACGGTGAAGATTTCCAAGAGACTTTTTCACCGGTCGTTCGTCATTGTTCTATACGATTGTTGCTATCTCTGGCAGTAGAAATGAAACTTAAGATTGATCATTTAGACGTGCAGACAGCATTCCTGAATGGAGATTTGCAGGAGGAGATCTTTATGCAACAACCGGAAGGTTTCATATGCCCTGGGAGTGAGAACAAAGTCTATAGATTACGAAAGGCTGTTTATGGGTTGAAGCAAGCATCGCGATCCTGGTACCAAAAGGTAAAAGATGTCTTACTTTCTTTGGGATACAGACAGTGTAAACAAGAGGACTGCATCTTCACTAAGAGATCAGGTGAGTCGATTGTTTTTATCGCTCTGTATGTTGACGATTTTTTCGTGTTCTATAATGACAAACGTCTGGCTGAGACGTTAAAAAGTTCTTTGTTAAATGTTTTTAAACTCAAAGACTTAGGCCCGGTACGAAACATGTTAGGTATAAAGGTAGAACGTGATGCAACTTCCATCAAACTAAGTCAGGAAAAGCGGATTGACAATATGTTAGATCGTTTTGGCATGACAGACTGTAAGCCTGTAAAGTCTCCCATGATAACTAATGTTAGTTCGGTCATTGAGAGTTCTAATAATGCTACAAATAACAATGTAACGAAGTTTCCGTATCAAGAGTTGATTGGTAGTCTTATGTATTTATGTGTAACTACGCGACCTGACATTTCGTTTGTCGTGTCATATTTAAGTAAATTTAACAGTTGTTATACGGAATTCCATTGGAATCAAGCTAAGCGTATACTGCGATACCTTAAAGGTACTAAGCAAAAGGCTTTGGTATTTAAGAAGTCGAATGTAGATCCTGTTCTTGAGGGTTATTCTGATGCGGATTGGGCGGCAGATCCTGATCGTAAGTCGTACACGGGGTATGTGTTTAAATACGGCGGTAATTCGGTATCTTGGGGTAGCTACAAACAGTCCTGCATATCGCTTTCGTCCACCGAGGCGGAGTATTGCAGCTTGAGCGAAGCGAGTAGAGAAGCGGTGTTCCTACAAGCTTTAATTAAGGAATTGCTAATGACGACTTGTTGTAAAATAGTAATGTATTGTGACAATCAATCTGCTATACAGCTTGCTATCAATCACACTCATCACAGACGGAGCAAGCATATAGAAATAAGATTTCATTACGTTAGAGATATGATAGATAGGTTTAACGTAGAAATTGTATACATCCCTACGGATGAGATGTTGGCAGATGTGTTCACTAAGCCCCTGGGCTGTGTCAAGCACGAGGTGTTCACCCGTCAGCTTGGTGTGGCATGAAGCCATCATGATGCCCACGTTATGGGGGGGTGTTGGAAGAGTAACGCTGGCCATCTAGAGAATATACTTCAGTTTCAAATGTGAAAGCGTGTGTTCGTTCTGTTTGTCACTCGGCAACAATTTTTCCTATGTAAAGATGTCATGTGTAATTTTATAATAATATATATTAAATATTTCACTTCTTTCCAACTGTGTTTATCACTCCACTCCAAAATAACAACAACAGGTTTTTCTTAGAGAAGCTGCTGATAACGGGCAAGGTGGGCGGGAGAAGACCCAGAGGCAGAAGCCCAATGCGCTGGTCAGACCAGTTCCGCTCTGCCCTAAACACTTCCGTCTGCGATGCCTTGCATGCTGCCGAAGACAGAGTGAGCTGGCGCATGACAGTCAGAAAGAAAGTGATCCGAAGAGGCCACGACCCTCAGCATTGAGGAAAAACGACGCATGGAGGGGGAGGACTTAGGTATTTACAATAGACAGTCCCCCAAAACGCCCACCCTTCGACACTTCCTAGTATTTTAGCTGGAAAGAAGAAGTGGCGGAACAAATTCCCCAGCAAAAACTTAAACATACAACATTGGAACTTAAAATATACCCCAAACTTTATAACGTACCTCACTTACCAATTTTGCAATGTAACTTGATAATGAGTTATTAATTATCACCGCGAAGATCATTAAACAAATATTCGGAGAGTACAGAAAAGTATGTTTTGTATTGTAAAACGTAAACGTTTAATGATTCGGTCACTGAACCCGCCCCTAATTACAACCCTTTCATCGCATTCCAGTGAATTTGCACCGCTGAACCCTAAATTAATAAAGTATACAATAACCAAAACACTCTAATAGAGAGTGTTTCATAAAAAAATATGCTTTGTGTCCATAATTGAAGTTCTAATTTATTTTAGTATGAAGCTTCTAAAAAACAAAGTGTGATAAAGTGATGAATTACGGTCAGCTAGCCTCTTTTAAGAAAACTTTTTCATAAAATGAAAGATTAATTAATCCAATCTTACAGGTCTAAAATGTAGTTTGATAATTTATAGGTAAGGTCAAAGTACTTACTCTCCTAATGTTATCTATTGGTACTATGTATATAATGTACATAATAACTTAATTATTTATTTAACTACATCTATGCCTATAACGAAATTCCATGTCGTATATAAAAACCGATAAATCTTAACCGACATAGGTGCAGACTTACATGTATAACGTACATATACAGGACGACAAAACGAAACTGACTGTCGTGATTGTAAGGGTAGATATCCTGAATCAGTTTTGTCATCGGCATAATTTAGATCAAAAGATTTCTGAGGGGGCTTATGACCTGCAAAATTATACGATTTTCTACACACTTGCATTTTTCGGTGAAAATAAAAGTTGCGGCAAACCCAAGGCTAAAAGAGGAAAGTAATAAATTGAACTTATGATCGAAACAAGATCGACACCTATCATCATCAGTGGACATCGATAAAACCATCTTGATTCCCTACTCAAAGCTAACCTTTATTACTGTAAGTTTGGATTTAGGGGGTAATCTTTGGAACTACTGACAAGATTCCAAATTGTTTTTCACTATTAAGACATAATTATTATCACAGAGTGTCGTAGGCTTTATTTAAAATGAAACCTGGAAATAATATCCGACCAAAAAGCGAGTGAAACCGCGGGCAAAATCTAAGTAACTAATAAAGAACAGTTAAAATATAAACAATGCATACATCATCTTCATACGAGCAATAAACAAACACGTGAACTTGACACCGCGTGCAGTCACGAGAGTGTGACGTCGGAACCGGTTGTGTGCGCGTACGCAGCTCTTACGTATCACACAACATACGGTCCTTTCACAGTTCGATTACGTCTGACAGCCGCAATCAAAAAACTACCTTATACTAGTGAGTATACAGATCAGTTTCATTTGTTAGACTACGCCCCGGCTTCTCACGGGGCAATGAACTTCTTCAAACCTTTCCTCTTGAATCACTCTATCTATTGCTGCTACTATAAAATTCGGCACGGAGTTTAAAAGATCTAAGTATACATACAAACATCGGGATCGACTTTGATTTTAAATAATATTTAGAGCTAAAGATTTAGTGTCACCATCCAAACAACAACCTTATTGAAGCACTTTTAAAGATCACTGTCTTTTGACTGTGAAACGAAATCAGTAGTAAACTAATCGTGAATGGACCGTACACGTAGACCGTATACCAGTTACACATACATATATTAACTACTGGTTTCGTTCATGTTTTTGCCCCTATGGCCACACTGACCTTGGCTCTTGGCTTTCTTGAAACTGAAATTGAAATCAAGGATGATTTCAATGGAAGAAATGATGAAGCAAGTTTTTGTTACGTGTTAGTAACCGTAGGTGTTGTTTTTGTTAAGGTTTTTCTAGTTGATTGTTACTGTGGTATGAAATTGAAAGTAAGCTGAAAGTAAATAGTAACAAAATGAAGACCATTTGTCTGTATGTTTCTAACAATTCGAATGATTTATAATAAACTTTCATGTTCTTCATCTTTCTTCTTTATCGTGTACATGTTGAGAAATATCTCTCAGATTACTTACTTTAATTAACTTCATATTATAATAAGTAATAGCACAGGAGAGTATTTTGTTCTGATTTTGGAAAAACTGCCGTCGCTGCTCTATGCTGGATTGACCACTTACATCCGGACAAGGACGCCATTGAAACAGAGACAAACGGAGTTTCAACACACACAACAATCACTCGAGAAATACTATGCGAATTCCAGCACATCTCCTCTCCACTTCGCTCGTCTCCGCTAGTGGAATCCATATGCCTAAGCAGACGATCTAGAGTTCATTTTCAAACAAAGACAATACCTAGATACATACCAACACCTGGGTCTTACGGCTTTCAACAAATGCTGGCAAACTAATGAATGAACTGTAGTAAGTCTCTCTGTACACATCCTTAGTACATACTTGCGCAGTAGTGAGGCAGCGCCTTTATATTCCTCCACATATAGTGCGATCAAATTATCTTGGCAGGTCTGAACATAGGCTCTGCAAACTTTTACGCATGTAAACTTGTGAAGAAAACTGTTATTGCCAGATAAACCAATACTTAAACGATCAGAAAATATCTAATTTAAACAGTGAGAAATACAAATAAAATAAATATCAAAACACTATGATGAAGCGATGCGGGTAAAAATAAGAGGATTATGCGAGTTATAGTATGAGCGGGAGAAAATATGGTGCGCCGTAAAAAACAATCCAACCAGACGAGAGCTAAAGAAAAGCAATTCACTCACCTGGCGATGGCACCACGAGGTCTTGAGAAATTCTTCGTGGCAGCTTGACTTGTGGCAGCGTGCACAATGCTTGGTAGCCAGCGTCCGGTTTTGCGGGTGGAATAAATGGATTGCGAAGGGTTGCGAGCATGCAAGCGAGGGAGGTTTTTGCAGTTTTAATAACGCGTGAGAACGAAGATGGCGAGCGGCGCGGTGGCGCGGACGCAGCGACGACAGCGTCTTGTCGCAGCGGCAGTGTACGGAAGAATGTGTCGTTCGTTCGCGTGTTAGATTCACTCGCGAACGGAGGGAGTGAATGCATTCCCAGCCCTCGCTGATTGAATGAATTAAAGGCGCAACCATCCTCCCCCCTTTGGAAATCCTTAGGATTTTCGAAACAAACGGAAAGGATAAGGAGAGGATCTTAGATTAAAGCGGAGTGAGGTCAAATGGATTGACTTAAAGTTTGAATTTTAAAAAGTGAAAGGGTGTGGATTAAATTACAGATTTACTAAATTACATACTTAAGATTAACGAATTATAACTGTGCTAATTGGTAAATTAAGTTTAAATTATTGCGAAGGAAGGGGACACAACTTAACGACGGGGCGTTTGAAAATCCCTGCTGTAGTGCGTACTAACGCGACTCGCACGATTCCATCTTTACCCGGATATACTTGTTCAATAATTCCGGTAGGCCAGCGAAGCGGCGGTGAATCATCCTGGTGGATGAGAACAAGTAAACCCGGCTGAATAGGTACATCAGGAGTATTCCATTTTTGCCTCAGTTGAAGTGTATGCAAATAATCTACATGCCATTTTTTCCAATAGCTTTGGACTAAACTGTCTAACAGTTTTTTCCTGTTATGAAGGCTTACAGATGCGTCAACCTCATAGGCAGGCAACGACTGCAAAGGGGTTGTGTTTAGAAAATGCGCAGGAGTAATAATTGTATGCGGCTGGTCCGACAGTGCACACAATGGGCGAGAGTTTAAGACACTCTCAATTTGAGTTAATACTGTCAACAATTCCTCATAGCACAGTAATTGTTGCCCAATGCAACGATATAGATGAGTTTTTATGCATTTTATGTTGCTTTCCCAAATGCCTCCCCAGTGGGGTGCACGAGCAGGGATATTACGCCATGTTATTTTACGATTATTCAATTCAGTTTGAAATGCGGTAGACGTATCTTTAGAAGAAAGGAAAGTATATAACTCGTCCAATTGACGCTTTGCACCAATGAAATTGGTTCCGTTATCGGAATAGAGAACTGATACTGGCCCTCGCCTAGACAAGAAACGCTTGAAAGCGTCAAGAAACGTTTCCGAACTCAAGTCTGAGGCAATTTCAATGTGTATGGCTTTAGTAGTCAAACACACGAAGAGACAAATATATGCCTTTTGGCTCTTAACGCCCCTCCTTCGCGTCATAGTAATGTTTATAGGCCCAGCGTAATCAACGCCAGTGTGAGTAAAGGCCTTAGCTTCTTGCACCCGCGAAGGGGGTAAACTTGACATCATGGGTGTAGGATGAGAGGGCGCAACCTTAAAACAGAAGTTGCATTGGCGTATGCGTTGTCGAATAATATTTCGAGCGGATATGATCCAATATCGCTGCCTTAATAAAGACATAAGAAGATGTGAACCGGTATGACAATTGGATCGATGACAATCATCTATTAGTAGATCGACTAAGTGATGTCGACGAGGAAGCAACAATGGATGCCGACTTTCATAAGGTATATGTGCGTTTATTAGTCGACCACCTACGCGGAGCAATCCGTTGTCATCAACAAACAGATCGAGCTTTCTTAAAGAAGGAGAAGGTAATCTACCCTTTTTAATATTTTTTATTTCATCAGCAAAATGTTTGCTTTGCAATTCGCGAAGAATCACGAGTTCAGCGGTTTCAAGGTCAGATACTTGAATTACCGGAGCGAGAGGTAACTTCCGCAGAAAGCGCAAGACATATACCAGAATGCGTAACAATTTTTTCCAAGACGAGACTCTGAGAGCTAGCTCCAGAAGTATCGAAGAATCCAAATCAGGAATGACTGTTAGAGTAACAGAGCTCTTTGCTTCAGGTATAGAACCTTCAACAGAAGACGGTTTGAATGGTACAATTGGCCACTCAGCGGTTGGATGGCAAGCCCAAGGTGGACCATACCACCAAAGCGGATGATTAATGAGTTGCGAGGGTAATAAACCTCTTGATAAACAATCACTGGGATTTTCTATCCCATTGATATGAAAAAAGCGGTCAGGAGATAGATTTTCCTGTATCTCAGTCACACGGTTGGCCACAAATACTTGCCATCGGTGTGGAGATGAATGAATCCATGACAGAGCGATCGTAGAATCACTGAAAGCGAAAATATCCTTTATAGGATAGCGATTATCAAAAACCGTATGTACTTGTTTGACAAGTTTAGCCAGAAGTAGCGAGGCACACAATTCAAGCCTTGCCAGCGAAACAGTCTTTAGCGGAGCCACCTTAGACTTAGCGCATACCAAATGAATGGATATATTACCGTTAGGGTTCGTTACGTGCAGGTATAAGACGCAGCCGTAAGCCCTCATACTAGCGTCTCCAAAGCCAAGCAAATTTATAACACAGCCGGCCGCGACACCTAAGTGGCGAGGTATTTGTAAGTTAACTAATAACGGTAATTCCGATTTGAGTTTAACGAAACATTTAGTAATGAGTTCCGGGGGCTCTTCATCCCACCCCACCTTAGAAAGCCAAAGATCTTGTATAAGAAGTTTTGCGTAGAGAATGACAGGTGCGACGAACCCGAGCACGTCAAATAGGCGAGCAATAGTTGACAATATAGCACGTTTGGTGTTACACGTAGTCGCGGCGGCAGTAGTGAACGAGAACACATCAGAAGTAGGTATCCATTTTAAACCTAGCACCTTCAGTGTGTCATCATCATCTGTGAACTCGATCACAGCACGATGCGACTCCGGCAAGTGAGCGAGAAGTTCCGATGAGTTGCTCGCCCATTTGACGAGATCAAATCCACCGACCTTGAATAAAGCGAGCAGCTCGTCAGCTAAACGAGTACCATCTTCGGCAGAATGTACAGAAGTTGTTAAATCATCCATGTACAGTTCTCTCATGGCAACATCTGCCGCGAGAGGAAAGCGTTCGCGATAATCCTCCGCCAATTGACGGACGGTACGCATTGCCAAAAATGGACTCGAGCGGAGGCCGAAAGCCACAGAATTAAATTGAAAAATACGAATACTCTCGGTATCATTAAAGCGATATAATATTTTTTGATATTTACGATCTTTATCTGACAATGAAATTCTAAGATACATTTGACGTATATCAGCGGTAATTGCTACCTTAAAATATCTAAAGTTAAGCAAAAGCGAAAATAAGTCTGCCTGCAAATTAGGCCCTGTATGCAACAAGTCGTTGAGCGACTTGCCGCTATCAGTTTTAGCGCTTGCATCTAAAACAATGCGGGTTTTTGTTGTCGACTTATCAGGCCTTACAACTGCGTGGTGCGGGATGAAGTAGCCTTCATTTACAGCGGACAAAGAATAAGGTATTTCCGACAGATAACCCTTATCTATATAATCATTTATTACGTCGTTATAAGCTTGACGTAAAGCGGGAAGCGAATGAAACTTTCGCTCTAGCGCGGACAATCTACGCTGAGCGTGAATGAAGGAGTTACCTAAAGACTTAGGTTCACCTTTAAAAGGTAACGACACAATATATCGTCCACATGAATGTCGTGAAACGGTCGATTTATAAAAATCTTCACATTCTTGATATTCCGGACCCTTTTTGTTAACAGTAGGTACTTCCTCGATTTCCCAGAATTTTAAAATTAAATTATTTAAATTATCTACTAACGGGCCGAAGGACCAGGCTACACTGTCATGGTTGACAGAAGGTACCTCACCCATGACAATATAGCCAAGCGTGGTTTCTAAAGCATGAGGTATGGAGCGAGCGGTGATCGCAGAATCAGCTGATTGAGAGGTAGATGCTGGTATAACCTTTTTCCCTAGCAAAACAAACGCGAACATTTGCGTACCAAGAATAGCGTCTATATTCCCCGGTACGTCCCAACATTCATCTGCGAGCGGTAAACCTATGAAATGATCCATCACGGACCTTTGTACCGCGCGAACAGGCAACGGATCAGCTATGTGATCAATCACTAACATGGTTAATTCGTATTGAGCGTCACTTACGCGCGACTGTATTGTAAGAGACACGTAACCCCTGATGGGAGTGGAAATCGTACCTACTGATTTTAAAGACGAGTTAACAAGCGGTTGAATATTTAGTTTTAATTTTCTACAACATGCGAGAGTGATAAGGTTGTTTTGTGAACCACTATCCACTAAACATCTTATAACAAAGCGTTTTCCATTTATCGGAACATAAACTTGTGCCGTTGGTAAAACAACTGACGTATTCAACTGGTCACAAGATAAATCTATATTATTATTACGCGACGTCAACGCGATCGAATTCTTAGAATTAGTACATTCATTCAACCCGACACACGAAGATGTCACGACCGGCGACGCGCGAGCGACATGGCTGCTATGCATACACACCGACTGAGGGCTGCTGTCCAGTGCGCGAGCGCCCGGCAATGGCGACGGTTCCATTATACTAGGTTGCGATTGTTGCGAGCTTGTCTCGCGATTATTAAAGTGCAACAATGAATGATGCTTTTTGTTACAGTGTTTACAAGTATTTGTAGAACCACAATTAAGGGTGGAATGTTTACTACTAAAACAATTGATGCACATTTTATTCTCTTTTATGAACTTAAAGCGATCTTTTACATCTAATTTTTTGAATTCTAAACACTCGTATAAATGAGTATGTTGAGATTTTTTACAAAACTTACAAGTGGGTACATTATTAACTTCATTTTCTGTTACTGCAAAACTATGCGAAGTTTTCGTTGCAGAAGAACGCGACCTATTTTGTAAGTTAGTCCCCTGATTATTTTGCGGTGACGTGGTTTGACGAACAGCTGTTGTTCGTTCAAGAACCTTTATGTGATGCCGTACGAAAATAACTAAATCATCACTTGTGGGTATATCTTTCTCGCGGGCGGATAATTCGAAACTTTGTAATACTTGAGAATCTAACTTTTTTAAAACGAGATGAGTAAACATGAAATCGGATAAATCGCCAATGTCTAACTGTCTTAACGCGGACCAAGATGAGTGAACTCTTTCAATAAAATCATTTAATTGACCGGGTGAACCCGAGGTAGGTTTTATGTCAAGTATATTATTTAAGTACATAGACCCAAGTAACCTCTTGTCCTGGTATTTTGTCACTAAAGAATTCCATATCGTAAGATAGTTAGACGCATTGGGAATTATTCCCGCGAATATATTTTTTGCGCTGCCATTTAATTTACCTACCAAATACTGTACACGCTGATCATCAGTTAGTTTTTTATTATCATGAACGTTAGTTTTGAAGCATTGGTAAAACAGTGGCCAACTTTCCGGTTGACCAGAGAAACTTAATAACTCCAATGGCGGTAAGCGGCAAACGTAAGATTCCACAGCGGGAATATCTACATTAGCGCGGGTAGACTCTAATATGGTATTACGTTTATATTGGATTTCTGTAAATAATGTTTCGAACGAGCTCCAATTACTAAAACTTATTTTATAATCAGGGTCTATCTCTAATAATAATGTATTATGTTGATCACAAAGATCGTTAAAATTATTATAAAGCTTTTCGATATTCGAAGAAGCGGCTAGAAATTCTTGTTTACTTCTAGTATCAATATTTGAAGGAATTATTTTCTTTGCAATCTTGAATAAGCTATTTATTTTCTCGAAAATAGTTTCCTTTTTCGCAACGATCATTTTTAACTTTGCTTCCGACGCCATTTTGTTGCGTCACCCAAGCTCCCGTTGTTCGAGTTAAAATTTATAAAAAATGTGATATTGAAATGGTTTATTGAACAACGTAATTTACTTGAACAAGCACAGTTATAAGCGTAATTATAATAGGGAATACTTAAATAGCGAGATGGGGAATATTTTAAAAGGTTTATACTGGCTCAGTCCGGCTCGAAATGGACCAAAATTATGGTGAAGCGATGCGGGTAAAAATAAGAGGATTATGCGAGTTATAGTATGAGCGGGAGAAAATATGGTGCGCCGTAAAAAACAATCCAACCAGACGAGAGCTAAAGAAAAGCAATTCACTCACCTGGCGATGGCACCACGAGGTCTTGAGAAATTCTTCGTGGCAGCTTGACTTGTGGCAGCGTGCACAATGCTTGGTAGCCAGCGTCCGGTTTTGCGGGTGGAATAAATGGATTGCGAAGGGTTGCGAGCATGCAAGCGAGGGAGGTTTTTGCAGTTTTAATAACGCGTGAGAACGAAGATGGCGAGCGGCGCGGTGGCGCGGACGCAGCGACGACAGCGTCTTGTCGCAGCGGCAGTGTACGGAAGAATGTGTCGTTCGTTCGCGTGTTAGATTCACTCGCGAACGGAGGGAGTGAATGCATTCCCAGCCCTCGCTGATTGAATGAATTAAAGGCGCAACCACACTTTTAAACAATAATTGTAACAAAATGACCTGCACGAAGTTCGGACCTGCCAAGATAATTTGATCGCACTGTACACACACTTACATCTCTGAATACGGTAGTTAGTCTTCTAATTAACTTCAGATTATTTTGTTTGAAAACTTTAGTTTAGAACGTTCTCTTTTATTTTGTATCGACAGACGACACCATCCACGAGTTTTAATTAATTTAAAGTATTTTACCGTATATTTTAACGGGTCAGTCTATAGGAATGAAGCGGGCGCGATTTATTACATGCCATTATTACTTTTGAGGTTGCTTCAGCCGCATGAGGCGGAAGCGTATCCCGTTTTCATCCAAGGAAGAAAGTTGGAACCTGTCCGCCCGTGCCTCTCGGGCTCTCGGCTAAGTCCGTCTATTATTTTTTCTAATTAACTGGGATATAAGTAATTTTCCTGTTTACGCGTCTACTCCTGGAAATAATTTAGAGCTTTTTTGGTTATTATGATACACGTGCCATAATAAGAACAGGTTAATGTGTTAATTTATTTTGTAAGATTTCTTTGAAGGACCTGCTGGAACCTTGTTAAATAAGATGACGTCAGCAAAAGACATCATATCTGAACTATAGAGTTCACGGGTTCGAATCCCAACTACTGCACTATTGATGGTAAAACTAAACCTAGCATTTATATAATGTACGAGATTTAAATGCATCCGGTTAGACTTGAAGCCATCCCTAACATAGTTGGGAATAAGCTAGCGCGATAGATGATGATTAGGTATTATTTAATTTTGATATTTACAAGTATCAATAAAAAACTAAAACCCGACTACGACAAAAAAAATGACGCTGAAAAAGTATGAAACAAGATTTTCAGGATAGAACAAAAAGAAAAGCCGTAGTCACACGTTATAGGTACCAACCTAAACACTTTAATACCGTGTGACTACGGCTTTTCTTTTTGTTCTATCCTGAAAATCATGTTTCATACTTTTTCAGCGTCATTTTGGTTTTAGTTTTTTACTTTTTTTATTTAAACTATTTTGGTGTTAAGTAAATATTTTTTTTACTCTTGACTTTTTGTCCGCTAGAGGGCGTGATTTTAAATTTGAGCAATATTTTGGAAATGTACAAGTGAGGCCCTTTCAAATAATACCAAACACGGCGTATTTATCTCCATTTTTATTTTTTAAGCCTTACTTTTTGTCCGCTAGAGGGCGCCAAATAGCTTTTTGTGACACGTCACGTAGTCTGTAATCAGCGGAAAATTAAGACGGTTCTAACGATACCTCATATGTCGAGTTCCGATAAGTAGATTAGAAGCAATGAGGGAACAGATGAAGATACACACATACATACATACATACATACAAACATACATACATACATACAAACATACATACATACATACATACATAGCCAGTCAAAATCATAACCCTCCTTTGGCTTTGCCGTAGTCGGGTAAAAAGGGAAGATTTACAGGGCGTCAAAAATGGCTGGCCTATTTTTTGGGCAAAGAATCAGCATTGCCATCCAACATAAATGCGGCCATCCTTCTGGGCACTTTTCCTGTTTACAGCGTTGTGGACAAATTTTTTGACGCCTTGTAATTCTTCCCTTTTTAATATTTTTATATATTTTCTTAAATTGTAGTTAATAAAATATATGTAAATATTGTAAATTTTGATATTTCTTCAAGGTTGCCTATACAGCCATAGTGCAAACAAACGGTCATAGAAGTAGGCATAGTAGTATTACTTAGATACCTTGGTACATATTTGATTTACATGTTTAGCAATGTCGTGGCGGGAAGTAGAGCTAGGGCGTTTAGCTGATGTAATGGAAAGTCAAATTACATCATAATTGTTTTATAGCAATTTGTTGATTTTATCTTTGTGGAATGAATTATAATTTATGATAAATTGTTGTTTTTTTTTTGTTTTAGAGCTTGACATATATTTTAACGAATAATTTGATGGGCTGGGCTTAAACATAATGTGATGCCCAAATTAGGGCGTCAGTTTAAATTTGAACGATGTTGAATTTAATTAAGGAACAATTTAAGAACGTAAGTATACTTAATTATTTAGAGTTTAATATAACAATGTTTGTTAGCTAATTAGGTTTACAAATAAAACCATTAATCAGATATCCAGCATTCAAATCAAATCAAATCAATTTATTGCATACATGTTGTACATGAGTTGGATTTTTTTTATAGGTATCAAACATGCACCCTGTAAGGGCACTGCAAAACATACAAATAAAAATAAAATCAAATTAATAACATTTCAAATCATAATAAAATTAGCATGTCACAAATTTACAAAATTATTATTATTATTCACATAGGTATGAGGATTAGTATCCTCTAATGGATATATCTGAATTTAACGTCATCATCTATCATTTTTTAATCGCTTTCGCTCCGTCTTTTGTCACAGCTTTAAGAATCAACCGGACTGCGAAATTTTAATAAGAAACATTCCGGAACAGTCGCAGTCGCTGGTCCATCGCTTCAATTAAAAAGGTTCTTCAAACGGGGACGAGTTGAACGAACTCTAAGGAAACTCACTTACATTCTGTGACCAGCGTTCGTAGTTTGGGGATGGTTCCAACTTTTTGGGGAAAAAGTCGTTCTTTGGGAAAATGAAATCCTTTAAAGAAAATTGAAGCAGATTTCTCCTATGATATCAGACTGTAAAACTAAGGAATTCAAGAGATATATTGCACACACAAACGCAATGTTCGATACCTCCTGCAGGCAGATAACATTTAGGGAGGGATACGTGGGGGTGTGCACCGTGGCACCGCTAGAGTACGTGAAACCCGTCCATTTTGTCAATAAACAAGTGCAATTTCTACCTATTTGTATAATTTCCTGTTTAAAAGTGTAATGGGAAAAAAATATAAGTATTCAAAAACGTATCTAGGTAATCATGGGAAAAAAATATATTCAAAAACGTATAATCATGGGAAACGATTGGGGATAATTTAACTTGATCTAACAACACTGCCTGTGACCGGCTTCCGAGCGGCTGTGACAGGCGAATATTAATAGGAACGACTATCTCGGAACTAATACATCAAGCTGTTGGCACATTATGTTCAGCTGGCGAGTACTGGACATAAATACGACTGCCTCGCTGATCTACTGGGCTGATAGTCCAGACTAAGCAGGCGTCAACCTTCTTGGTTGAACTGCAAGATGCCATTAACAAAAAAAAAAAGATCTAGTGAACAAAATGTGCAACTGCTAAACCTACGGGCTACGGCATTAGATTCGTTTCAAGGGTTGATCAAATTGTTATAAGGGTTTTCCATAAAGATTATCTTAAAAGCAGGCAGCGTGTAGTCCAGATCTGTAGCCATGGACTAAATCCTATTAAGTGTGATTTAAAGATAACTGACGAGAATGTAGGTTAAGATCCTTCCTCACTTCTACGCCTGGTTCTTCTGCTGTTGAGCCCTGCAGAAGACTTGTAGGCTCGTTGTTGTGTCACAGGTCCTAACAATAAATGATACAGAAAACGTATTGGTCCCATTCAAATAGATGGACAAATTTTAACACAGCGTTCAGTACGTCTAACCAAAGATATCCAAACAAAAAAAACACTTAATAAAGTCATTTTATTTTGACCTACAATAATAAATTGCCAGCACTCTAGAGCAAACTCATCCTTTATGGGTAGATACTTTAATGCGTTTTTCTTATTGTTTTTATCATTATCATTTTGGTGGTCACAGATCCTTGTGTGCCAAAATAGTGGTCTCACGTGGGAATCGAACCTACGATACGTAGCATAGCAGCCTATCGTTTAGCCACCATATTTCGTAATAGTTTAATCTTCAGTACTTAGATATTATTGTAGTAATCTGTTACTCTAAGTTCTCAGAAATTGTTTACGTAACCAGCTATTCTGTTGTTATTACGAGTATTAACTAGCTGTGCCGCGCGACCTTCATCGGCGTGGAATTATTTACAGTTTCAAGGGTTTAAGATTTATCCTTTTTTCTAATATAAAAGGTTCTTAAAAAAGGATAAATAAGCATGACTCCTCCCGCTCTAGGCAGAGCGGTAGTGCGGTAGCGGAGTGTCAGACTTCTACTGACTAAAAACCACCCATGTTTCTTCTTAGCCCTTTGTTTCGAGGCCGTGGTATCTCTTTCGAGCAACCCGCAATGCTGCCAGGATATAAAAGAAGTCTAAGTGACTCCTTATAATATCAGCTATGTGCCCGTAAAAGTCCCGTCATAGGCCGTCAATATCGATTCAGCCGTTTCGGAGATTAGCCGGAACAAACAGAGAGACAGGTCTTTTTTATGTTTTTGTTTTATTATGATTGCCGTATATTCACACGTACTTAGCTGTTCTTTTGAAATGACAAACAGACACTTCAATTTTATTTACTTGTATAGAAGATGTATAGACATTTGAATATTAAGTTATGTTATGTTACATTAACTCATTAAGTTATGTTATGTTTGTTAGTATAAATAAAATACAGCCTCGAGCGGTGATCGATTGTAGTGTTTAGTTGCGTTGTTGACGCAGCTGTTATTTGTAAACAAATCTTCAGTTTGGAAGAAGACTATTTAGCCCCCAACTTACCAACTCGAGTGCCTCATTTATTAAGCAGTCATAACAACTAACAAGCATTCTAACAAGCATTACTACAACAAATGAGCATATAATAAAATAATAATAAGATAATAGAATATTTTAAGTTTTAGTAACCACCTTTACCTTTTTTTTTTGGTTGGTCGAAAGTCATCAAATAACCCCCCCCCCCCCCGCTCTTGGGCAGAGCGGAAGGGAGTGTCAGACTTCTACTGACTAAAAACCAACCCATGTTCCTTCTTCGCCCTTGTGCCGAGGCCGCGTTTTGCCTTTCGATGATCCGTAGCCCCGACGGCGACCACCTTTACCTAAGTTACTAGGTTTACTTAAACTCTGTTAAAGCTCTTAATAAAAAAAATCTCCCTCTCTTAAAAGAGAAAATAAAAACACTAAAATTTTTATATTAAGTACCTAGTAATATAAAGTAGCGTGAAATTATCACAAAAAATATTACTTCCCTGTTTGAATCGGTTTGCTAGCATATTCAGGTTATAAACTTTAAATAATTTTTGCGTGGAAGAGTAACGACCATTCATTCACGTTTTTTTTTTTTTTTCATCAATAGTTACATTAGTAGGTATCATACAAATTTTCTGCCAAACTGCAGGACAGTTTGTCGGCATCTATTCATCCATAGATCCATGTGCATCCATCAATTCTCGCAATCTTTCGCATATGCAGTAAGATAAGACGGATGATTTTCTAACGACATTCAGAGCAATGAGACATCTCATCATCATCTTCCTGCCCTTGTCCCATGATATTTGGGGTCGGCACAACACGATTTTTTCTTGCATTCTCCACTGTCAATCCTCAAGCTATCAATGAGGTATCTAACTTATGCAAAAAAAATAGTACCATATACCAATAGACACCATACGAACTGCGCACACAGGTACTTATTATACAATCAAGACAGTCCATTTTTATTATAATTACAGTGTACGCTAAACAAAAAATCAACATTGAATAAACTAAAGCAAGGCCTTCGGTAATACGCATAGCATTCCGCGTCGCCATTCTTGTACAACTATCTCACATAATTAGCATAAAGTTAACCTACTTTATAACGTAAATACTATCATTTTGTGGCTTATTAATCATGCTGTCGGTCACTTTTGAGGATAAGAAGCCACAAGTCATTTAAATAATAATAGTTGTCAGACAAACGTCTTTGAGTTTGAAGGCTCTCTTTGGGCGACTGGATTGATGTTTAAAGTAGGGCCTACTCCTGGACACAAGCAAGCATTGTTACTCTGACCTATGATGGATGGCTTGGAACCTGTTCGATTTATTTTATTTAAATGTACCTAGATATATACATATTAACAATGAAAGGTATATGATTATTAAAGTATATATATAATATCTGAGTCACATCTAAAAACAACAAGAACAGGCTCCGGCCACAGGTTCACCGAAGCAAGGAAAAAGAAGATTTATAAATTATGCATCTCCCCTGCAGTGTAAATGTGGTGTTGCCCTACAAACGACCTACACTTGATATCGTATCCTGCCTGTCCTGTTGCTTGCACATCACAGGAGCTGATGGACTCACCTGAAAGTGTCAAACTTGTCGCCAAACAGTCGATTCAATTTAAATTGTCATCGATTCGATAAGATGAAGATATCTAAAATAAATCGAAATGAGGATCTTATTTCCATTTACTTATAAGAAGTAATTTCTGTGAATGTATTGACCGAAGCTTCAAGCTCATAGTAATTATTAGGTACTTTATACTTATATTATATGATATCTGATCTCGAAATAAGTTTCCCGTTACATTAAGTATCCCGGCCAATAACGAGGTATTGTATGTCTATTACCTAATCATAATAATGGGAGTAGACGTTAACATCGCTGCGTAGCTGTCTGCGAACTCCAGTCCAGCCGCAGACTAACAATATTATCGGTTCAAGGACAAGGACAAAAGTATAAATAATATGAAGGAAATAAATCGTATCCATTGGCAGGCGAAAATGAAACAAAAAACAATTATGAAGGAAGAAAGAGTAAATGAATGAATATAAAAAAACGCGTTGCACCAACCTCAAATAACATGGGACAAGGGTAGGAAGATCCCGTCAAAAGAGTAGGAAGATAATGAATGACAAAAGAAGAGTAAAAACTCCATAGGACTGTCTTCCGTAATGTGCGCGTGTGTGTGTGTTGGAACTTAATATTAATGTAACAGCTTTTTAACACATGGATGCAATAAAGAATTTGAGTTTGAGTTATTTCCTAGCACAAGACCACTCGTTGTGGCGATGCTTCGGGAGCCCCCAACGATATCAAAATCAAATCAAATTCATTTTATTATCAGGCAACTGAGGCCCATAAGCAAAATACATACAATTATTTTATACAATAATAAACTAATACATAATTATTAACAATTCTTAAACTACTTGTAACTACCTATTACACGTAACGATGCCGGCGTCGAGTTTCTCTGCGTGGTGCTGGTGTCGCGTAGCCAACCTCTGAAACGTCGAAATAGGACACCTGTCGGCCAAAAGTCCTCTTTTAAGAAGGTCTGAAGATGGTGAGTTGGAACGCGTATCACAAACGACGTAAAGTTGGTGTTGTGACGCGACTCAAACCTTTCGACCCTCAGAGTCCAGTTACCAAGAACCAAGTAGTACCAAGAAGTATAAAGTTGAATAATGAAGTCCTTCCACATATAGAGAGCATCTTTGTTCCTGGAATATCACAGCTTCCAGTACCTTTCACTAAACAAAATGTCTTTGTCATAATCGTTTAGTCATACCAACATGTTAGATGTCCAAAACAGCAGATCGCAAATCACTTAGTTGTGACAACAATCGGATTGTATATTCAAGCTGAGCTCGTTCTGCGGGGGTAGGCGAGTCTGTTTAGTTTATGCCAACTTACTATACCTGTGTTAATCTAGATTGCCTTGATCTAGTAAGACTGGTTGCCAACACGACACACCGTAGCCGTAGCCCATAAAAATGTCAAGAAATAATACGCTTTACTTGAAGTTTTTAAGGTAATCAATATCGCGGGGAAGCTCTTTCTAAGTTTATGTGACCTCGGTCAAGTAAAACATAGTGAGGAAACCTATACTAATAAATTAAATATTTGAAGACCTAAATCGTCAATTTACAGGCGGAGCAGGCGTGGTGTTGAATGCTCGCCTTCTGGGTTTAAATAGGTCCTTTAAGAAAGTTAGCTGGAATCATATTCGTAAACTTTTCTTGTTGTTTGATAAATACATACATTCTTCTACATATTAATTCGCCCACTCAAATGTTTTAGCAGTAAGTTTTCTTAAAATAAAAAAGTAATATCACGTATGTATGTAAATGTTGAAAGCATAAACTTAAAATTCCTTGAATTACGCAGCAAAAAATAAGGAAGTAGAATGTTATTACGAGTAAATAGATTTTGTACCGGAGCTGCCAACGCTCTGTTAATCTCTACCAAGAAGACTATGTCCATATTTGAATTCTTAATTTTTCGGTTAACCAGATTTTTACCGCCCCTACCATTGTTTTTTTTTGGCCGGTGCAAAATCATCAAATATCCCGCTCTTGGGCAGAGCGAAAGGGAGTGTCAGACTTCTACTGACAAAAAACCACTCATGTTTCTTCTTAACCCTTTATGTCGAGGCCGCGGTATGTTATATATCGCGGTATTGTGAACGGGTGCGCCAAAGTTCACCTAAAATTTCAACTCCGATAATTGGAAATCCGAAAATGTTCTTCCTAACATTTTTCATCCTAACAATCGCAATTCCTAACTACTCTGTCTCTAATGTTTTAGTTCCGAAGCATTCAACTTCATAATGTCAGTAGCAATAAATATCTATTACACTATTATTTGTTTTCCTATATTTTCTCAACATAACCATCTTTTACACTATTATTCAAAGTCGTATCGTTTTTTGTTTATATTACTTTTTATTCATAATTTCATAATAATCAATATTATAAAAACTCCCATTAAAATAGGTGGACAACATTTTAGAAATCATTCAGACCGCTAAAATAAGGACAATAGTAAAAAAAATATAAGAATTAGACATTAAAATACCTACTTTTATGTAGGATGAGTTTGTTCTAGAGTACCGGCAATTTATTATTTTAAGTCAAAATAAAATCACTTTATATCGTGTTTTTTTTTTGTTTAGATGTCTTTAGTTAGGCTTACTAAACGCTGTGTTAAAATTTGTCCACCTATTTTAATGGGACCTTATATACTATGCAAAGATATCCATAGGTTAGGTTAGGTTAGAACTGTGACCAACTACGCGCGAGCCGAGCGAGCGAAGCGAGCGGTGCCGCGTCAGCGTCCGGCGAGCGCTACCTCGAAATTGGTCGCGAAATTTTTCTACGTATTTTTTTCATAGTGCCCCCAAGACGACACTCTGACCTGAATTTCATTCATTTATTTTATTTCAAGACAAAAATCAGTGAAATGACCTTTAATCATTCTATAAGTTGTATGAGTGAAAATATTATGGTAATTATGTTTAGGAATAAAAGCGTTAGGATAAAAAACAGTAGGAGTTTAAATATATTTACACTAATGATATTATGAATTCCAATTTTCGGAAACATGAGTGTTATGAACATCGTCGGTAGGACTACAAATAGTATGAATGAAAACTTTAGGATGAAAAATTTTAGGAAGAGTGATCATTCGGATTACAAATCGTTAGGAAGAACAATTTCGGGTAAAGAACTTTAGGTGAGCCAATATGGATCCATTGTGAACAACCCGCCACCCCGATGGGACCGCCCCCCTACCCTAACACGGACGTAACTTAGGAAGAACAAATTATTCATAAGTCCGCAACACCCATTATGCTTAATGTTATGACGTCAACAATCGCGTCACGTCTTACACCACTCTTTGTGTGAGGTGCCACCCGCTTCCCTTTAGGAAATGTCACTTACGGGCTCTTGTGACATGTATGTGTAATCAATATTATGTATACTGCAAAAAAAAAATGACAGCTTCTTATTTTTCAAACATCTTTTTCTAAGAAACCTCAAGGAATGAACGAAAGGACGAAAAAAAATTGTTTACCACTAGAATATTCATTTATATTCAGGCAACTTTGGCCCATAGACTTTACAGACTAACATAAAATTAAATATAATAAAATGTCGACACCAATCAAGATGGGACAAGGGCTAAAGGTAATAAATTACTTTTACTCTGGTCAAAATTCCTTCGTATGGCTCTTAAAGTAGCAAAAATATAATATGAAGACAAAATAAATTACCAAAGATTGCTCTACAGTGCCATATATAATTTAAACCCTGAACTTTAAAAGATAATATAGCCACCACACAAATAACTACTCACTCATAAAAAAGATTTACTTTTATTTCATAAAAGGCTTTTATCGACAATCTTATCTGCAGGCGCCGACAAGCCGCAACGATAAATCGCGCTTGATATCAACAGTGAGCAACTGAGCACTCAATGTTTGCCTTAAAAGGCCGATTGCTTTATGTGACGCTTCGGTGTAACCGCAGGACGCTTTTATGCAAACGTGAGCGGTATAACGTATTGTTCGAAGGAACACGGCGTCTCGGCTTCTTATCGGATCGCTCCAGTTTACCACAAAGGTATATTGTGCAGTCAGCTCGCCCCCGCGTCCAACACAGTTTCTATTCTCTTATAAGTAGGACAATAAAAGTCAATGTTACACATTCATCGTACATTTATTTCTTAATAGTGGATATCTACTTGTTGAATGGCTCTGTAATTTCGAACATAAATAGGTTTCCAAGAACCTTATGAGCGTGGTAAACAAATGGTATCGTAACCAAAACATGAATGAACTTGAATAGGTGTAATGATACTGTGATCATCATATTACATTACAGGGTGTTTGGTACAGACGGCTACACATCAAGCTATACATTTCCAGTATAAGCTGGTCTCGCATTGTATAGGATTTTCATACAGTGCGAGATCAGCGTAAACTGGAAATGTATAGCTTAATGTGTAGCCGTCTGTACATCGTTTGCACAAATGAATGGGTCGAAAAGATTGGGGTTTGGGAAACTGCAAATGACCCCTTCGTTTGGCCCGTTCTAAAAACGATGAGTGTTCTATAAAACACCCTGGTATATAACACAGGTATATTGCCCACACATAATGTACATGTTCACTTAATTTCTATTAAACAGTAATCAATAGTTTATACCAGAGATGTTGCGAATATTCGAAACCGCATCCGCAAATGCGGAGCTTCCGCATAGATTTAAACTTCGGCATCCGCATCCGCATCCGCAATAATCAATGCGGATGTTCATGCGGATGCGAATGTCATACAAGTTGCGGCGAGAAAGAAATTGGGCGAGGACCACGTGACAAATAACAGCGACCAATGGGAGCGAAGAAATTAGTGACAAGATCCGACGCGTTTGTTGTGGTGCATCATTTGTTTCTTGTAAATAAATTAATATGTGTTGTTTGCGCTGTAGTTACTAATCATATAGATTGATATTTCGAGTGTTGTCGTGAGTTGTGATCGTGATACAGTGATCATTGTGTGTAAATAATTGTTTATACAATAAAACTACTTTAAGACTACTATCTAAGACTACTTTAGACCTAGCTCAGCTTATTTCAATCGCCAGGTCAATTCCATTATGTTACACCGATATACGTTTTATTGTCATCAACAGCCTATTAATGTTCCCACTGCTGGGACACAGGCCTCCTCTCTTTAGGAGGGAATGGGCTATAATCTACCACGCGGGCCCAATGCGGATTGGTAGATGTCACATGTCTTTGAATTTTTTGGTTCTAAGACATGCCGGTTTCCTCACGATGTTTTCCTTCACCGTTTTGAGAGCAGCGGTGATGAAATAAACTACACAAAGTAATGTGCCTGCCTGGATTCGAACCCACGACCTACTCTTCGTAAGTCGGGGCCGCCACCACTGGGCCACCGCTGCTCTTTAAGTTTTATTGTAGGTAAAGTTTATTATTATTATTATAACAAAATTCTTTATTTTCAGCATGGTTCCCGTTATTGATAGATTACCTAACTAGTTTAAAAGAAAAAGTTAATTAACTATGTCACCACCGACACAAAGTACCTAATCTAGGGAATGTTTTAATAAAATTATTAAAACATTCGCATGAGTGAAGAATTTCTTCATTCATAGAGTGTTGTCGTGAGTTGTGATTGTGATCATTGTGTGTAAATAATTGTTTATGGGAAAACTTTATATTAGTTACACTAATCTTAGACTACTTTAGTCCTAGTGTACGGTGCGTACACTTGCAGAGATTGTTGTTGAGGTTGTTGTTCAGGTTGGAGCGCGTAGAGAAAGATTCACTTCGTTTTCGTTAGGTTTATAACGTTTAATTGTATTACAATAAAAACTGTTGACGATTCCTTTCTCTAATGTTAGTCACCGCGTAGCAGTAATTGCACTCACCGATTTATTATGTTGTATCGGTATTTATAGAAACAAAACATGTACGTCAGTCATTTTAAGACTGTACATCTTGGCAACCCCAAAAGGAGAAATCAACGAGAAGAGAAAGGAAAAGCCATTACAAAGTTAATTAACAATAAAGTAAAAAGAAAAGTAAAAAGTATAAGTAAAAATAATAATTAATCAAATTGAAAGGCCATGTTCCTGCTCCCAGATCGAGGCTCCACTCGCAAGTTCTTTGTTGTTTGTGCTGCGCCTGTTTCTTCTTGGCACTCCGGTTTCTTGATAACTTGAAGTTCAATTTCTTCAGGTGGCTGACTAGCCGTTTTGTTATTGGCATGTTTCGTGCACCTGTTTGGGCAACGATTCCTCCCAACCACCACAAGTGCTACTATGATGGCGGCTGTCAGCAATGAGTAACAGACGGCATATTGGTGGATGTCATGACTTGTCATTGTTGGTGGTGAAGCTTCACTTTTCCTCTGAGTTACAATTTTTTCTTCAATTGTTTCAATTTCTTGATTGGTGCCTTTCGACTGAAGGATGTTTGGCGCATAGTGATATGTTAAGTTCACTATCTTGTTAATAGATGTATCAACTGTTGGAGCTGTGAACCCATAATCCATATTCATGTGGTCTTTGTATTGACAGAGATAAAATCGGTGGTAGATGGTGAGGAAAAAATCTTTAAATCCAGTCTAATCACTGTACGCCGTGGGGTCCCGCAAGGCTCTGTTCTGGGTCCAATCTTTTTTATAATATTCTTAAATGACTTGATTGAGTATATACGAAGACATTTTAATGACATAAAATTAATAATTTTTGCTGATGACACAAATGCCATAGTTTCTGCACACGACATATTAGAATTAGAATCCAAAATTAGTACTGTGTTACAGGCTTTTGAAAAGTGGTTTGGCACAAATAATTTAAAAGTTAATGTAAATAAAACAAAGTGTGTATTATTCAAGCCGACGGTGCGAAATAACGCTAACATTGAGGTGGTATCTTGTGGTAACAAAGTCGAAGTAGTTGATAATGTCAAATTCTTAGGTGTTCATATTGACGCATTATTAAATTGGAAGGTTGAGATATTGTCTATCACAAAGTCTATTAGCTCTGCATGCTATGCAATCAGAACCCTGAGGGAAGTACTAACTTTACCTCAACTTAGGAGGGTGTATTTCGCTTTGGTTGAGTCTAGGCTCAGATATAGCATTCAGTTTTGGGGCAACAGCTACAAATACAATATCCAGTCAGCATTTGTTATTCAAAAGAGAGCTCTAAGGACAATGCTTCGCATGAGACAGATAGAATCGTGTAAGGAACACTTCATAAGACTAAAAATTCTAACCGTGCCATGTCTCTATATTCTTGTGTTGCTAACTAACTTTGTTAAGAATTTGCACAAATACGAAACTGAAGAGCAAAGACTGGCTAGGGATAGTACTCGTAGGAAGGACTTACCCTACTACACAATTCAACCAAAATTGAAAGTTGTTCGACATAGTCCCAGATACCAATCGGTATGGTTATACAACAAGTTGCCAATAGAATTTAAAAGCATTACCAGTGTAAATTTATTTAAAAACAAATTAAGGAGATATTTATTGAGGAAGGGCTACTACAGTATAGAAGAGTTCATTGACAATTAAAGTTGACAAATGTACTGCGATATTTACTTATTTTCATTTTAAATTATTATTATTGTTCTGTGTTTTTGTTTAATTTTTTCGTATGTAGCCAGTATAATCTTGTTGTTGTTTGACATGAATTTATTTTGATTTTAATTATTTTTTTATCATTACTATCTAATATTAATATAATTTTAAGTTCTTTTTTCTACACAATGTATTTTGTTATGAAATAAATGACTAAAAAATGACTAAAAAAAAATGACGTTGAGCGTAGATGGTCAAGTCAGTGGATTGCAAGACGCACCCCTGAGGTAATGTCACTATGCTTGATGATGCGATGGTTTGTGATGTCACGTCGTTGTTGCATATGGTTCGTAATGAACACGTTTCGCAGCAAATCGCCAGCCAGCTGTTTTGTGTTTGTAGCTCTATCCAACTGTCCTTACATGACGCGCGTTCGACGTCACAAGGTCTGCTGTTTCGATGTGAAAGCAGTTTTGCTTCACATGGAGCGTCTTTGCTGTGTAGATTTAATGATGGCAGGTTTTTCTTGCATAATAAATTCTGCGATTTTTGTTGCGTGCAGTGTTTCAAGTCATCTTCAGACATACTCATGTAAACGTTTTTCTTAAAGTTGACCGCGATGTACTTGTTCGATAGTTGCACGTATGTAGTTTCTTTAGCAATTTTCACAGGTAAAGGTATAGCCTTGTATATATCGAAATCTTCATTGGCTACTAGTGGGATATGTGCTTCGAACAGGAAATAATTTTCAGTAACTCGAGCTTTCACATTGATTAGCTTGTACATATCCTTTATGTTTTCCTTGTAGTTTTCGACTGGTAGCGATAGAGTTTTCGGAAGGTTTCCGGATATTTCCGTTAGTTTTTGCATCAGACGAACCGGAGTTATCAGATGAACGTCCACGTGTCCTTGGTAGACGTTTGTTAGTGTGTTGAACAGCATCTCCTGGAACGTCCTCAAGCTGCTGATTAGTAGATATGTCGTTAACGACGCAGAATTGATATAGGTCGTGGCCGACAGTATTTCCATTTCTGTTTCAATGGATGCTATGTTTGCGTTTGTCTGATTGATAAAGTTGTCAATGAAGTTGAATTGGCGTTGAATATTCTCTTCACTTCGTTTGAGTACTTGGTTTTCAAGCTCCACAATAGTTGTTTGGTTCTTGATCAACTCAAGTAGGTATTTTTCGTTAGTTTGCAATGATTGAATGTCGTTTTGGTATTTCTTAGCAAATTGTTGGTCCAATATTCCAAACAAACTATTGGCCACGTAGTCCCCGTTTCTTCCTGTTACTTAGGTGATTGTGGGGATTTATAAGTATGGCGTTATAATAATTTAGAAGTTCCATTTCATGGCTTAATTGTTCCATGGTTGACCTACAGTGTTGTAAGTTCGTTTTATGACACAGATTCTTAATGTTATCGAAATACGTTTGTGTACGATGAGTTCCTTCCCAGTAGTTTGTTAGGTTGTAATACATCATCAATATCCATTCATCGTGCACTACTTGCATGCCGACGGTATCATAGTATATGGGCCGCTCGCGTTCCAAGCTTGTAATTTGAGTATTTGACGCCGGTGCTCCGCGGGTGCCATCAGTGGCGCTAAAAGATCCCGTTACAAATGTAAACAATGATAACATTGCTATTAGTAACATTGAATTAGGATTCCTTGACCTAGTCCGCCGTTTATAATTAGAATTCTCGATTAAAGTAGTCTAAGATTTTACTCAGCTTATTTCAATCGTCAGGTCAATTCCATTAAGTTACACCGGTAATACGGTTTATTGTAGGTAAAGTTTATTATTATTATAACACAATTCTTTGTTTTTCAGCGTCTAGTTAATTAAACAATGTCACCACCAATGCAAAGTACGTAATCTAAAGAAAGTTTTAATAATTCTTCATTCATATACCTAGGTACTTAATTTTTATTTTACTTAATTTTTAATCTATTGCATAGATTCTATCGCGGGCCTTGAGTTGAGCGTGGAGAGCGAATCCAGAGATTTCCTATCGAAAATATTCAGGATTCAGTATTCAACCAGGTTGCTATGGTTACGGAAAATAACAAGGTTGTCAACTGAGGTTGTCAAATTAAATAATTGTTTGTCTCTCTGCTTTCTCCTTCTAAAATATTCTTACTCGTATAATTTGTGTACAAAGTGTTTTAAATATGAATAAACAAAGTGCATTTATTAATGAAGAAAGTCACGAAAAAATAGTGAAAGAAAATGAGTGAGGAGTGAGTACTCTATAAACATTCATTTTATTATTAGTACGCATCTATCATAAGTTTTATTGGTTTTTGCATTACTATTCTGCGAATCGGTCTAAAACGATTCGTTTTCTTATAAAATATCTTTTTTTTTTTTTTCCTTAGCCTACACTGTCCCACTGCTGGGCAAAGGCCTCCCCCATGGCTTTCCAAGTTTTTTTACAATTTGCCTTCTCCATCCAATCCGTTGCAAATGAGTCCAGATCCTCACGCCAGCGTTTTTTGGGCCTGCCTCGGTTACGTCGGCCGTCTTCAGGCACCCACTGTGTTACTATCTTCGCCCATCTGTCCGGTTTCAGCCTTGAAACGTGACCCGCCCAGTCCCATTTTAACATGGCAGATTTAAGGCCAACATCGGCGATGCCTGTCTTAGGCCGTATTAAGGTGTTGCGCATTCGATCGGAGAGTCTAATCTTAAGAATGCTACGTTCCATCGCTCTTTGGCAAACGTTGAGTTTGGACTTCTGAGCCTTAGTCAAAGACCAAGTCTGAGCGCCATAGGTTAGGATAGGCAGGATACACATGTCGACCAGCTTGCGCTTCAGTGAAATAGGAAGGTCGCCCTTCATAAATGCCTTCATGGACCAGTAGCTCCTCCAGGCATTTTCAACTCGACGGTCGATTTCTTTGTCCTGTCGGTTATTGAAGGAAACTAGCTGGCCCAGGTAGATATATTCGTCGACATAGTGTATTTCCTGCCCATCAACCTCGACCCTATATTTAGCGGCATTGCTCATAACTTTAGTCTTCGACCAATTCATCGTCAGTCCAACCTCAAGGCTTGCAGTGCTCAGGTCTTGGAGCATTTTTTCTAGTTGATTTGCTTCGGAAGCAAAAAGAACAATGTCGTCTGCGAAGCGAAGGTTCGATAACATTTTATCCCCGATCGGAATACCTTGTGCTGTCCATCGGTCTGCAAGCTTTCTAAAGACCTCCTCGAGGGTACTAGTAAAAAGTTTCGGAGAGAGCGGATCTCCTTGTTTGACTCCTTTGTTGATTTTGAATGCTGAACCTATAGAATCCAATTTAACCTTGGCCGAGCTATTATTATAAATAATTTGCAAAAGTTCTATGTAAGTTTCCTCTATACCTTGGCTTCGTAAGGCTGAAAATATTGAAATAATAAAATATCTAAAATAAAATAAATAATTTTCATATTTTTCAATGTTATGACACTTACGTCAGGCTGTCAATACTTTTTCTTTTAAATTTTCTGTCATAGAGTTTCTTACTAGCTTAGTTAGTCTATGAAGGTTAGTTTTGATTTATTTAATGTACATCGCGCGAAATTCGAAGATCAAACTCTTAATATCGTTATTTTTGTTCAAATTTTTTGGATGAATAATTATTTTGGTGTGTAATTACACTATTAATACCTAATTATTTATACCTATCATTGCATAAGTTGATAAAAAATGCTATGCAATAGATTTACCGCGGCAGTCTCCGAGGGCCACACGTATTTTTTTTTTGACTTCATTTATATAATATCTTAAACATCCGCATCCGCATCCGCGGATGTGAGCCATCAAAACTTCGCATCCGCGTCCGCGGATGTCAAAAAATCGGCATCCGCAACATCCCTGGTATAAACCCATTACATACCGAGTAATTCCTTCGTGGTTCGGAAAGCACGTTAAGCCGTTGGTTCCGGCTGTCATTTGTAGATATTTGGCAGTCGTTAGTAGACCATGGCACGAAAGTCGGAACTTTCATTTTAGGATATCATATTTTCCAATAATAGCTGGGTTATTGAGGTCAGATAGGCCGTCACTTGATGTAAAATACTGGTATTCAGATGAATCCGGTAATCCTGGAAGCTGACCACTACAAAGTTCGGATAAGGGTAGGCAGAAGAAATACTCTATCCTTCCTTATCCTTATATACATAGTATAAAACAAAGTCGCTATTTTTGTCTGTTTGTCTGTATGCTTAAATCTTTAAAACTACGCAACGGATTTTGATGCGGTTTTTTTTAATAGATAGAGTGATTCAAGAGGAAGGTTTTAGTATATAATTTGAACGACATCCACGCGGGTGAAGCCGCGGGCATCAGCTAGTAATTTATATTCAAGAAAACAGTAGTAAACATCGAATACAGGCTATATTTATTTTAGAGGTACAAAACAAATCCACCGCCTACGGTTAGCCGGAAATACATTTAAGACAGCTGCTGTAATTTCCATTGTATTTTTAATCACGATCACCAAGCTTTGCCAGTGGCAATACCGAATTGAACTTATTCAATAAACCAGAATGTAAATAGAATTAAGTAAGTACTTATTTCTGACTCCATTGTTGATAAGAAACATTAAGATAACACTTTAGTTTAACCACAACTATAAACAAAATAGTTACAGTCACGACCAAAAATAGAGGCTCACTTAGCGAAATTCCAAAGCTATGTTCCCGTAGAATATCAATTTAAATGTTAAAACATTAATAAACAAACAAAAGTACAGATTTTGTCAATAACGCCACATAAGGGGAAGCGGAGAAATAGCGGTGATGGCTTATAATGATATGTCGAAAACGTGATGTTTTAGACGTATTATATTATTTGTCTCATACAAAACTTGTTGTTTGTATTGATATTGATTAATACAGGTTTTATGCGTGGCCGCTATTATGAAAATAAGGCGGAAGTTAGGCAAACCAAATAATTTAAAGCCCGATAGTAAATTATTGAAGAGAATATTATTACTTAGCATGGCAGTCCAGTAGGACTGTCTCGTTGGTCTTGTCTTCACAAGCGCGATTGCTCAGCAAGAGGTTTCGAGTTCCTGTTCAGGTTTAGTCTAATCCCCGTCGAGGCTGCGGGTTGTTCGAAAAAGATACCCCAGCCTCGGCACAAGGGCTAAGAAGGAACATGTGTGGTTTTTAGTCAGTAGAAGTCTGACACTCCCTTCCGCTCCGCCCACTGCGGGAGGGGTTATTTGATGATTTCCCAACACCCAAAAAAAAAAAACAACATTTATTGTTATTGAGTTTTTTTATCATGAATGTAGCAACCACGGAGTCTGGATTTCTGCGTACACCGTTGCCTAACCCTTCGGGATTACAGGCACTATGTTATATATGATGATGATTGAACCAGTTCTTTGTATTTATGAGATTAACATCGACCTTCTATAATTTCTGAATGAGAATTATTAACATTGACTGCCTTTGAACATCTCGGTGAATAGAAATCAAGCAATATTTCTTATTTATTTTCCCTGTGACGTCATCAAGAAAGCTATTTATAGAAGCTTTTGACTGAGTTCTAATAAACGATGAATATTTTAATGTTATTTGCCCGCTATGAGTGAACAAATGGGATTTAACCAGATTTAACTCAACTAATAAGTCGATTTTCTCATATTAAAATACAGGAATTTAAATGCCTGTTGAAGTAGTGTTTGCTGGTCGATAATCCTGTCTGATCCACAACCAGTGTTAAAACTAACACAAAAATTAAACTAAGAAAATTATCATTACCAGCAAACCTTTTCCCAAGTATGTGGGGGTCAGATTCCAGCCAAACCAGATGCAGCTGAATACCAGTATTTTACATGAAGCGACTGCCTTCCTGACCTCCACAACCATAGTTAGTATTAGTTTTAATATAATGAGGTGAAGAGTAACAGAGAAGTATGGAAAAAGAAGACATGCTGCGCCTTCTTCTTATCGTGTGGGCAGTAAGGTCTAACGACCCCACACACCCTAGTGTCAGAGTTTCTAAACCGCCGCAAGGGCCTCTGACATGGTTTGACGACCGCCATTTGGCGGCCGGGACCACCGGCTTATACGTGCCTTCCGAAGCACGGAACCATCTTTTTATCAGACAATCAGGTGATTCAAGCCTGCAATGTCCTAACCAAACTGGAAACAACTTCACAAAGTATGCTTCCCGTGGGAATCGAACCCACGACCACTGGGTCACAAGGCAACGCCTAAACCACTCGACCACGGAGGCAGTTGCTGCACCGACCCCAAATGAATTGGTTTATGGGCAAGAGAATGATGATGAATACCCTTTGTTAAGACAACCAGTTGTCAGACTTTACAATACCTGATAGCCAGTTGACAGAGGTCAAAATAAATAATTAAAATCTTATAAATTGGATCTTTATAAGTAAAGTAAAGTAAATTTTATTTTGCAAATATGGGTACAGTACATGGTGGTAAACAATAAGAGGTTCGGCCATATTTTACCGATAGGCATGCAAAAGTTATAATTTTACGGTAACACGATAATCAATAAGAGAAGAAGTAAATGCAATGAATATTCAATGATCATCATTACATTATTAACATTTGAATTACAAATAATTTAAATAAATTGAACAACAGTAAAGCAAGCAGCAGTGCTTCGTAGCAATCAGCGGAATCCTAAATTAGGACGTGGGGTGAACGGTAGATATATACCTAAAACCCTAGCTACGTTGGTTGCCCCAAATTCAAGAAGAAGTTTTTACGTAAAGCGGTACTTAAGGTTGGCGCGATTTGGATTACAGTTCGATCCAAACTATCGTCAACTAGATTGGTTCCGTGATTTAGGCTGTCGTTTTTTGGGCCATCTGCTTGCCATCTGCTTAGACTTTTCCTAACTATTTTGAGGTCGGGTTGTACCAATTCCCTGCCTATCTGACCTCTGGAAATGAAGATGCCTGCTGTAAATACAGGTTGTCTGGTTTTCTAACTTCTGGATACCACGTAAAGCAGCCCGGATGAAAAGCTTAACTTGACTTCCGCAGCGCAGCGGGATGGTACGCAACTACGCAAGGGATGGCCACCCATCTACAGATCCAACCCAGCAACAGTTGTTTAACTTTCGACATCAGTTAAGCCACGAAATGTCGTTTTTGGAAATGGAGTACAAAACATTGCGAAAAAAGTACCAAACTTAGCTCAAAAAAGAACAAAAGCACTAACCTGTAAAGTGGAGTTCTCATTTGTAAAACAAAAGCGAGTCGGCCCCAGTTTGGTGACCGTAATAAGAGATAATAGTGACGCTTTCGACATGCTGCATTAAAAAACTAAGTACATAATAATACGCAACTACCTATATAAGTACCTAAGTAGTAACTGGCCGCAGACAATGATTAATGTTCTTCGGTTGTCATAGAAGAATGCGGTAAATTAAAACTTCATAAAAAATACTACTATTAATATCTTATACGGGATATTTACCATGTTTGATTATTGTTTCGTTTTGAGTAGTGTCAGTGACCATGTCAGTTTAAAAACTTATATTTCATAAAAAATAACTTTTCGCATGATTCAAGTTATTATAACTAAAGTTTGAATAACAAAACAAATCATGGGAAAAGACTTTATGTATGTTTAATGTCTTTTATGCTAAGGCAGAACAACCGGACATTTGACAGAAAATAGGTACTTATTAGTGAAGTTCTATATTAAAATCCACTGGATAAACTCGTTTGAAATAGCTATAAGAATTAAATTTTTACTGAATCCTACACGAATCGTTGGTCTAAAGAGCAAGAACATCACGCCTTTAATACCCGAAGGGTTAGGGAAAGGTGTACCCAATACAGAGTACCTACACCCACATTTCGCCAACAGTCGAAGTTCAGTTTAAGTTTCTAAAGTCCAACTATTATCCAAATAATACAATTTTGTATGGAACACTGCCAAACCAGATCAACCTTAACGTTGGTATTTCAGATGGCGAGCAGTCACGGCGGCTGTACGTCACCCGTTGACATTCAGTGAATGTACCTTATATTATTATTACCATTATTTCTCAATTATCATACCAACCCCGTCTTATATGGCAGAACACATTTATTTTTAACACATTACTTGAACTTTCATTCTGGTTTTGGTTTTAGTGGTATTTATTAACTCGCGCACTCCCTTTCTGACACGTCCGTTGATTTAATTAATTTATAGTACTTATAGTTATTTATATCTTAAGCACAATTCAATGTAGGCACAGAAATAAAGCCGTTTATTAAACTTGTATTTACACTTCAATCTTCAAGAATGGTTTTACGATCTAGTAGAGACTGTAAACCAAGTTTATGCAAATGTTTACTAGCCCTACATTGCAATTGGTAATTAAATCTGTCCATTGCCATTAAAATTATACTAACGCCTCTCAAATCGAGTGCATTTAGCAATCAAATTAAATTATGTTATTATTTTTACACATCGGGGACTGAAAAGCAATTAAAAGTTAAGTAGTTGATAAGAGATCTATTCAATCAGTATCTACGAACTTACACAAGATGGTGATGATGAAATTGTGTTTGAAACTTGCATCAGGAACCATTAACAAAAGCTTCCAGTAGGTACCTTGTAGGTGCTAGTGGAGGAATAGAGAGTTAATACCGTCGCACTGCTAGATATTACACTTTTGGTTTTACGCCGAGAGGTGATATTATTACAACAATACTATCCAGGCATATTTAGGTGTAGTGTCAGTCATAACAGCCATAAAAGACGGCGTGGTTTACCTGATACTGCACAGGCCGCAATGCCTTGGTACTACGACTTAAGCATTAGTGACTTGTGAAACCACGGGCAGTGCATTTAAAAAAATAATGTTTACAACCCTTTCGATTAAGAGCAGCTTGGCGAATACTGGCTCCACTCAAATCAAAGTGATTCGTTCCCAATTGAAATGACCTATCTTTATACCCACTGTTTCTGACAACAATATCCCTACATTCACATCGTTAACTGAATTTGCATAACATTGGAAACGCCCACAAAATGCCATAACACACGACAACCCTGTATACGGATTATCATTACGTAAACCAAAGCAATACTTAAAGAATCACGTAAATTCCATTACTGCGATTTCGTTCGTTTATGACTAAGATAACTGTTGTACTTTTATGAGCATCCCTTATAAGGTTTGTGCTATTAAGATCACGTTTTTCTACTCACGGCTGACATAACCTAATCCGTAAATGTCCTTTCTATATCATATACAATTTATAATTATGCTCCTTTATAAAAAGCTCTATAATTCATGTTGATCTGACCTTAAACGGGCGTCAATTTTAAGTCCAGCTAATCTGTTAAGACAATCTTGAAAATTAGCCTTTTAAATGTCAAAGGAGGCAAAAGTTAAATTGGGAGTAAAAGTTTTGACAGATTTTAAATGCACTGAATAAAATGCAGTAGTGACTTTAATTACTGTAAGTAACTGGGTATAACCTACTAAAATTGGATATAGTATTTCCAAAAATGCGTCATCATCATCAATTCAACATTGAGCCGGAAGTCATTGACTTCTAGCCATAGACAACCCACAAGTAGCACCACAATAATTATTATCGATTCTGTAATATAAGTGTAGGTACCAGGAATACTGTGGGAAAAAAGTATTTATTCCTTTCTAGTAGTTGTAAAATGTAAAAACCCGAACTGTGCAAAAAATGAATATGTACACACGGCTACACATCAAGCTATACACTTCCAGTATAAGCTGGTCTCGCATTGTATAGGATTTCCGTACAGTGCGAGATCACTGTAAACTGGAAACAGGGATGATGTGATTTAAATCATTTGATTAAAATCAGTGATTTAAATCGCGATTAAAATCAAATGATTTATTTAAAAAAATCGATGATTTAAATCAGTTCTTTTTTACTGCAACCAAAACAGCCAAAACGTGTCAAAGGACTTCCCCCGACATAAACTACGGCGCACACATACATGTGTGCATCGCTAATATGCCCATACCATTATACTGAAAGAACGAAATTCAAAAAAATAAGTTCAAATAAGTGACTGCGACTGCGGTGAAACCCAAATGGTTCTATGTTCATTTTTAAATGTTTTTTTTTTTTTTAATTATTATTTTTTGTTAATATTGCAAAATGGAAGTGTTTTTTTAATTACCTTTAGAAGAATATAATGTTATTATGTTTGTTGATTTTCGTTAGTGTAATTTTTTCAATATTTTTGTTAAAGAAGCAAATAAAAAAAAAAAAATATGCTACTTCGTTTTTTTAATAAAAGAATGACTTAATAATTGAACAAATATGTTGATTTAACAAAAATATGTTAGTTTTTTTAATAAATAACTGACTTTCGTACTGAAACCGATCAGATAATTAAAAAAAAACAAAAAAATCTGATTAAAATCAAATAAATCCGATTTACGAAGCGATGATGAACTTCAGGTGGGGCAATTTGGAATTGGACAGCGGAATCGCCGGGGTCACCAACTGGCCAGTTTTATGGAGAAGGAGGGCCTCTTTATGATGAACTCCTTCTTCAAAAAACGAGAGCACAGGAAGTGGACCTGGCAGAGCCCCGATGGTGCGACTAAAAATGAGATTGACTTCATCATGTCTACCAACAAGCAAATGTTCAATGATGTCTCTGTGATCAATTCGGTGAAAACCGGAAGCGATCACCGAATGGTAAGAGGCACATTGAACATCAATATAAAGCTAGAAAGGTTACGACTGATGAAGTCTACGCTCCGTCCAGCACAGATCCAAATCCATAACTCCGAGAGCTTTCAGCTTGAACTTCAGAATCGCTTCGAATGCCTAGGAAGCTCAGTGGACGATTACAACGACGGGTTCGTGGAAACTGTCCATACGACTGGGTCTAAATTTTTTAAGATACGTCGTGCAAATAAAATCAAGAAACTCTCAGATCACACTCTCAAGCTCATGAAGGAGCGGCGTGAGATGATCCTGCAGTCTTCGGACGAGGCTCGGCAATGCTGGCAGCTCAATAGACGGATCTCCAAATCCTTGAAGAGCGACCTCCGCCGCTTTAATACCGAGCGTATTAAAGACGCAATTGAACGGAACAAAGGCTCCAAGGTATTTGCAAGAGATCTGGCTATTGGGCAGAGCCAGCTCACGAAACTGAAGACCGACGATGGCAGGATCGTGTCCGCCAAACCGGAGCTTCTGAGAGAGATCGAGAGTTTTTATGGGCAGCTGTACACGTCAACTAGTCAACCCGTCGGAAATCTAGCGAAAGACCCCAGAGCTAGACTGACCCGACACTATACCGAAGACATCCCGGATGTCAGCCTGTACGAGATTAGGATGGCTCTGAAACAGCTTAAAAACAACAAGGCGCCGGGTGATGACGGAATTACGGCCGAACTGCTGAAGGCGGGTGGCAAACCGGTCCTTGAGGCCCTTCAGAAGTTGTTTGATTCCGTCATACTCGAGGGGAAAACGCCACAGGCTTGGTGCAGGGGTGTGGTGGTGCTCTTCTTCAAAAAGGGTGACAATGCCCGGTTGAAGAACTATAGGCCCATCTCACTTCTAAGCCATGTCTACAAGTTGTTTTCAAGAGTCATCACGAATCGTCTCGCACGCAGGTTCGACGATTTCCAGCCTCCCGAACAAGCCGGATTCCGAAAAGGCTTCAGTACCGTAGACCACATACATACGCTGCGGCAAGTTATACAGAAGACCGAAGAGTATAACCTGCCTCTCTGTTTAGCGTTTGTGGACTACGAGAAAGCCTTCGATTCGATCGAGACTTGGGCTGTACTGCAGTCTCTCCAACGGTGCCAAATCGACTACCGGTACATCGAGGTGTTGAAGTGTTTGTACAAAAACGCCACCATGTCAGTCCGACTTCAGGACCAGACCACGGAACCTATCCTTCTGCAGCGCGGTGTGAGACAGGGAGACGTCATATCTCCGAAACTGTTCACCGCTGCATTGGAGGATGTCTTCAAGGTTCTGGATTGGAAAGGACTTGGCATCAATTTAAACGGCGAGTACATCACTCACCTTCGGTTTGCCGACGATATAGTGGTCATGGCTGAGACCATGGAAGACCTCAGTAAAATGCTCGATGACCTCAGTAGAGCTTCCGAAAGAGTGGGTCTTAAAATGAACATGGACAAAACCAAGGTTATGTCGAATGTTCATGTAACACCCACTCCTATCAAGATCGGAGACTCTACGCTCGAAGTTGTGGACGATTATGTCTACCTGGGACAAACGGTCCAGTTGGGTAGATCCAACTTCGAGAAAGAGGTCAATCGTCGAATCCGACTCGGCTGGGCAGCGTTCGGGAAGCTGCGCAGTATATTCTCGTCCAACATACCCCAGTGTCTCAAGACGAAAGTCTATGACCAGTGTGTGTTGCCAGTGATTACATACGGGACCGAAACGTGGTCGCTCACAATGGGCCTTATCAGAAAGCTCAAAGTCACCCAAAGGGCAATGGAAAGGGCTATGCTCGGAGTTTCCTTGCGTGATCGAATCAGAAATGAGGACATCCGCATGAGAACCAAGGTTACCGACGTAGCCCGAAGAATCGCCAGACTTAAGTGGCAATGGGCAGGGCACATTGCTCGCAGAACGGATGGCCGATGGGGCCGAAAAGTTCTGGAATGGCGACCGCGAACCGGAAGACGTTGCGTTGGAAGGCCTCCCACTAGGTGGACCGATGACCTGGTCAAGGTTGCAGGAACCCGCTGGATGAGAGACGCACGGGACCGGTCAATGTGGCGACGCCTGGGGGAGGCCTATGTCCAGCAGTGGACGTCTTTTGGCTGAAATGATGATGAATGATGAAATCCGATTTAAATCAAATTAATCCGATTTTTTTGATTTTTTTATAAAAATCATGATTTTTATCAACCCTGACTGGAAATGCATAGCTTGATGTGTAGCCGTGTGTACCTATCTACTGTTGACAAAAAACTGGCTGTGTCCTTAAAGATATCCTCAAATGATCGACATTCGATCGTATATCCTTATTCCTCAAATACCGGTCTCTTGTTTTTTGCTACTATTTTAATTTTACAGGCGTCCACATAACACATTTAATTTTAATTTATTTTAATTTGTATGTTTTATTTTAATTTTATTTTGAATGATTTAAATTTAATTTTTATTTTATCTAATTTTATTTTGAATGTTTTAATTTTATTTTGATTTTATCTAATTTTATTTTGAATGTTTTAATTTTTAATGAATGTGTATTTTAATCTTATTTTGACTCCTTGTACCTAGTATTTTGATTTTAATTGTAATTTATTTTTATTTTTAAACCTGTTTTCTATATTAATTTTCTTCTACCTGTATGGATCAAGTTATCTGAATTAAATGAATTTTATTTATTATTTATTTTATTTATAACGCCGACGGAATGCCCAATAAAAACCTATGTTTTAAACATCGCTTTTTCGTCAGTCTGAGCACAAGTGACATACATGCACAACTGCAGTTTATACATAAAATATGAGCATTTTAGCAATGGAAAGTTGTTTGATTAATAAAAATGCCGTATAAGGTTTCCGAAATTGAAAAGATGCGAATGCTGACGATGCTCAATCAGCATTCCTGAAAAAATAATATGTTCAGTAGTAACTGGTTTGCTCGTATAATAATTAAGTTGTAAGAAGTAAAGCTATTTTTTTTAGTAATAAATTTTTATAACTAAACAATAATAATTACAAAACAACAACTTTATTATTGTTGAATTAATCACAATTTTCTTGCACCTTGGCATATATACTATTCAAAACCATAAATTAATAAAATGATCATGAAAAGTGCACTTTCACTGAGTTGATTTTGACCCAGGAAGTAAATAAAAACTGCCTTATTATAAAGTCGTGCGTATTTATAAAGGAGTGTGTAAAACTGTTTCATCGGATTTCCGCGACTTCATTCTCGTGGAAAGATGTGAACGATTCTCAGATATACCGAATATACCTAAGTAAGTACATATTATATCATAAAAGTTGGTAAAGCCTTTTCCGAGGAGTATGGCAACTAACACTGTGATACGAGAATTTTATAAACATATACAAGATAGATTACCGCCCTATTTGGATCGGATTTTGTTAACAACTTCAAGGGCTCTAATTTTTTGCACGGATTTTTTTTTATATAAAATAAAAGTTCCATCAAACTCGATCGAGCCGATCCGGAGATTAGCCGAAAGAGAAAGACAAATAGACAATAAACTTCATCATTCTCACACATCAACTTGCATTCAGAGTTCATTCGAAAACAGACACTTCAATTTTATTTATTTGTTGGTTAACCTGTAAGTATGGACGTCATTTTTTCTTTACACTACTGCGGACGTGGAGTCTCACAGGCTCCTATAAGCACACATTTTTTTTTTTGTGGAATTTGATATAAGATCGCCTTAAAACTGATTGAATATTAAAGTTATAGGATTTAGCAACAAAATAACGTGCTTATATATCAACTTTTATTTTTTTTAAATATAGAAATTTTAAAAATCAAAAAATATTGCACTTTTCAGTGAAAATCTACTTTGGTTACACTTTTAGGTATTAAAAACAGTCTGACTTATTTCTAAAACAAAATGAGTCTTTTTTTCTCAAAATATAAGATATAAGACACCAAAAACAAGTAACACCTATTTCGGGTAACAAATTAAAAAAAATCTGACAACAGTCTAATTCCCAGACTGATCCGAACTCACTGACTTTTACAAAAAATGGGTCTCCTGTACGCAAAATTTTTCTCGCAGGACCTTGAACAGAACTCGTCCATGATCGTTTTGATTTAGAACAACCGGCTTTTTTTTACATTTTGTACTAAAAAATCTGAAATAAACTTAATCGCCCTATAAAATATATCATAGGGGAATTATGGACGTGTAGCCTGACAGGCTCCGGTCAATATTTGGATGGTCAAAACTTACGTGATACTCATCGGAAGACGCAACCTCCTTCCTCGTTGGGTAGTTTTACAACTAAAACAAAAGCCACTGAGCCGCTAAATGGCGGGGAGTGGTGGGAATTAGGAGAAACTAAGAAAACGAAAACATCAAGTAGCCTGTGAGACTCCACGTCCATACCTAAAGGTTAAACAAATGTTAAGGTTTACATGGAAAAATGTAAATCGGATTACAAAAGCCGATTATATTCATTCCACTGAGTGAAGTGTCCATATGACATGTACTTATTCCAATGAATTTAAAACATACTGTATCACAAAATGAGATCATAGATTTCCAGTTTATTCTTGTATTTAAATAGTTTTATATATCTCACAAACAACGAGTAGGTTGGTTTATTTTATTAATGGTCCCGAAATACCACTAAAACATAATTATTATTATTTAGGGGGAATCCAGGACCGTGGTCCCGGTCCCGCTAGCCCCACGACGCAGGTTTTCGAACTGCACTATAATTAAACGCTTATAAATCCATCGCTGTCTCTTTATGAATTTAATGCACGTTTTCACTACAACTAAGAGACACCAAATTGTATTACTTATAAAAACAACATCGTTGGATTTTCAACTGGAGCTGAGCCCAGCATTGAAAATCGAACAGAGCAAAAATGTTTAGACAATACATTCAATGTCGCCTAGGGTTTGTGAAAACATACCAGAGATAAGCTAGGCTTGTCCACCGCTTATGGCTTGCATAAATGTCAACGAATAAGTACTTACTGTGCTAATTTTGGAAACATTCTACCTCTGAACTAAATTCCTGACAAATCCGGCGTGCCACAATAAAATAATACAAAAAAGTAGTTGAAATAACTAAGAAACCCGAATGAAAAAACTGGAAAAAAGTTTTTCAGTCGGGTTTCTTAGTCTTTCAATTACTTTATACTTTTTTTCAGTTATTGCCGTTAAGGAAACACGAGATTACATACAGGTCTAACACATAAACCTTATTTTGAGCTTCGCCTATGTCGTTTGCGTTATTTTGTAAATATTATTAAACTAGTTTAAGACCATACTTTAAACTATATACAAATGAGGTTCTTCATTATTTTTATATTAGGTAACTAAGAACTAATCAAAGAAAAACATATAGACGCGAAGTAATTATAATTCAAAGCAAAGCCATACTTCCGCAATACGCCTGCTACTTCTACTATTTACTACAGAGATCTCGTCTAACCATTAATGGGCATTCAATCACGTTTGTCACATTTACACGTAAATTAATCAGTAATGCGCTAATTTTATACACTTCGTGATAAATTCCAGACTTATCTTAAGACTAAAAGCTCAATATCACCTTTACTAATAGCGGCTAGACAGACTTCACGGTCGTCACTCATTTATCTGCTTAAATGACTTTTGTCAATGGAAGTGTTAAATAAGTAACATGAATCAAAGTGGCACTGATCTTACAATAGCCTTTTTGGATTTATTTTAAACTAGCTGTTGCCAGCGGATTCGCCCGCTACAACTCCAAAATTATTTCACAGGAATATCGGAAAGATCGGGATAAAATCCTATGTGTTAATCCAGGTTATAAACTACCTGTGCACCAAATTTTATCTAAATTCATTCAGTAGTTTTTGCGTGATAGAGTAACAAACATCCATCCATCCATACATACTTACAAACTTTCACGTTTATATTAATACTAGCTGATGCCCGCGGCTTCACCCGCGTGGATGTCGTTCAAATTATATACTAAAACCTTCCTCTTGAATCACTCTATCTATTAAAAAAAACCGCATCAAAATCCGTTGCGTAGTTTTAAAGATTTAAGCATACAGACAAACAAACAGACAAAAAAAGCGACTTTGTTTTATACTATGTAAGGATTAGTAGGACTATGGCAAGGAAAAAGAATTAGTCACGCAAGAGTTTGACAAAATCTAGCAACACAACATCACCCCTGTAATCCCCAAAGGGTTAGACAGAGGTGTACTTAACAGTAGACCCTCATTTCGCCATTTTATATTTAAGTCACATGTCATTAACCGGGCACAAATCAAGACTCCTTGGGTGCTACTAAGAAATTCCTGAAAAACCCAATATCACTTTGCCCGACCAGGGAATCTAACCCAGAACCTCATGCATAGCAAAGGCGCTTCAGACCACTAGGCCACGAGGCAGTATGTTTCATTCAAATACCTAGGTCAAAAAAGTAACACTAATTATCTAAGTTTTCTCTAATTTATTCTTCCAATGCATTAATTATGATAACTGATTAATAAATCACTAGAGCAAGGCTTTAATTCATCTGAACCGATAACTAACGTCCCAGGTTATCGGATATTGCTCAAATGGGAATGGACGGACCCATTTTAATGTCAACGACCTGAAGAAAAGGTAGACACCCGACGGAAACGCAATATTAACCCAATGCTAGTACTAACTTTAATTGCTAAGTCAGATGTGACAGCTTAAGAGCAGTTTAAATCGGATCGGACCAGTATCCTGTTGGGTGGATGACCTCGGATGGAATCTGGACACGATAGTCACAAAACAGGAAATAATATTCCGTAAGGAAGTTCTCATTTCTCCTTAGGGGTATAAATCTACCAAAGGGGCTGCGGGTTCCCCCCAAAAAAAATGGTTTTGTTTTTTTTTTGTATTTTACTGTATTTCTTTGTATAGTTTTAAGGTTGTATTTACTAACACTAACTGTATTATGTCATAAAAATATTTATGAATGTTAGTCTATATGGGCCAAAGTTGCCTAAAAATAAATAAATGCTATGTTAAGGTACTTCGCAATCCATAGACAAAACTCTGGTGTTCGTATACCTATTTGGAAATAGAGCGCGAAACAGCTGCGTAGTTGCTAAATATGGATAACAGGCTTATTGCAATAATATGTCCGCGGGGAGTGGAGATTCGACACAAATATACGCACTTCTGGGTAATGGAAATAAACACTTTAATGTTACCAAAGTGTGCTAATTTATACATTTTGTTTGTGAACACCTACCACCGTTTAATGATCTATATTCCAGCAAATAAAGAGAGAACAGAAACCAAAAAATGAGAATCTTCATCATCACCTGCCTAGCCTTTTCCCAACTGTGTTGGGGTCGGCTTCCAGTCTAACCAGATGCTGCAGCTGAATACCAGTATTTTCCATAGAGCGACTCCGCTACCTCCATAAACTATTTAGTACTTGGCAATACCATACTCCTTGGTAAGATTTGATAAACCAAAAAATTAGAATATATTTTTCGAATTAGTCAGGGATTTGGCGGTGTCAGGTAGGCACAGGGTAGCTTAGGAACATCGATGTTATTTATCATTCCTCTAAGAGTGTGGTGCACTACCCGCTTACGAAAGCCCAATAGTCAAATTACTTGAAACACTTTAGCAAGTGAGTCATAGTTTGGTCAGGAAAACCGCACTAAGGCCCGGTATCCACCAAGGCGGAGACGAACAGAGCGTAGAGGGGATGTGCCAAATTCGACCAATCAAGAAAGGGTGGAAGACCAGATGTAAATTAATGTGATTGGCCTATTTTCGTGTATCTCCTCTAGTCTCTCCGCTTTGGTGGAAACCGGGTCTCAGGCTCCGTGTCGAGCGGTTCCAGCCTACTATGAATGGTCCGTCAATTAGGCGTAACTGAATAGTTAATTTTATTCAATCAAGCAATACGGTCTCGTATTGATTGCTCCAAGGTGAGCCGTAGTTACTTTTGTTCGTAGGCTATCTAATAACGTCATTCACAATGACCATGTACTCAACTTAATGCTATCCTTCCTTATGGTACCAGAACAAATAAATCTTAATAAGAAATTTTCGCATTATCTCTCGCATTTGGTCAAAATAATTGATTAATTAAATAATATAAAAGCTATAATGTTGATGCTTTAACAAGGCGAACATAAATTAATAGCTGCCGTTAAACTATCTGTAAATCTTCATCATCAGTCCCCATAACTATTCTTAAGAAAAATCAAATGATGATTACTGCAGTCAACAAGAGTCAGAGAGAGAGAGAACAGAGAGTGTGAGTCAGTATGGTAACAACAACCCCCACATAGTTGGTAAAAGGTTAGGCAGCTGTTGTTGATGTGTGTTTTAATTACTGACGTCACCAGCAGCATTTTTCCACAGTTTTCATCGTATCAGCCCAGAATCACTCAATTGGGAATAGTTTTACTTTTATCAAACAACATTTGTTAAAAAAAAATAAACATGTTTTTGCCTAAAATAACCATGAAATGTTCACCCAGATGCGGCTGGCTCATATATTGTGAATTGTGAACGATTTATCCGTTTAAATTTTAATGATACGAGTGTCATCATAAATTCACGTGGAAACAAAATTGAATTGACATAAATGAATTAGTTCGTAAGGTATATTTTAAACCCGTCGGGGCTGTGGATTATCGAAAGGCATAACGCGGAAGGAACATGGGTTGGTTTTTAGTCAGTAGAAGTCTGACACTCCCTTCCACTCTGCCCAAGAGCGGGGGGGGGGGGGGGTTATTTGATGATTTACTCCATATATTATACTAGCGGACGTCCCGCGGTTTCACCCGCGTAGATCCCGTTCCCGTGGGAATACAGGGATAAAAAGTAGCATATGACACTCAGCAATAATGTGGCTTTCTATTGGTGAAAGAATTTTAAAATCAGTTCAGTAGATCTCGAGATTACCCCTTACAATTTAACAAATACACAAACTTTACCTCTTTATAATAATAGTATAGAAGTATAGATATTACGCATCTTATTTACTATTTTTATCTCCATGACTACCCCGACGGTTTAGTGATCGCAAGCGCAAATGCTGTGCGTGAGGTTCTGGATTAGATTCCAAGTCGAGTAAAGTGCTATAGGGTTTTATTTCGCAGTAGCAACCACGAATACTGGATTTGTGCCCCGTTGATGGCAATAGGCTTACTTCTTATTACGTCCCAACTTAAATGACGACACGGTTGGCGCAGTGGCTCAAGCAATCGACTGCTGCGCTGCGTGTCGCGGGTTCGATCCCCGCACGGAATACATATTTGTATGGCCTTCAGATGGTGGTTCCGGGTCTGGGCGTTTGTGTATGAGAGTTTGTAAACGCACCCACGATACAGGAAAAATTCGGAGAGGGGAAAAGATTAAAAAAAAAATTGGTGAATTGTGGGGTGTACTAATGGGTACACATCTGCTAACCCTTCGGGGATTACAGGCGTGATGTTATGTTATGTTTTATCTTCTTATGCCACATTATTTCCGCAAATTTTCAACGCATGTAATAAAAAATAACTGACGCAATGTTATTTCAGAATAACTAATTAGAATAGTTTAATATCCTTTATCGAACGTATCGCCTATACCTACCTATGTCCGCTTACGCTCCATTTTATAGTTAATGGCCGTTCCACTATTAAGTGTGCGTGCATCTGTTTAAGGAAAAAAGTAAAATAATATGTTATGCGAATTAAGTTTCAAAGAAGGAAGGAAATAAGTTTTCAAGAAAGGTTTCGTCAAAATAACTTACAATCATGTAATCATTCACTAAATTTTCAGTTAAAATATATAAGAAGGTAATACCAGAAGCCCTAGGACAAGTGCGCGGTAGGTAAACGTAAAACGTAACGTAAATTATACGTCGTCTTTGAATCGTAAATACAATTATCCTATACCATTTTAGTTAAATTGTTTGCAACAAGCACAATTAGTATGGTCCATAGATTGAAATACATGAAACGAGTATTTTAAAATCGACGTTTGCACGGCGCGCTCGTGCTAGGGCCTCAGTAGATAGACTATCGGACTTCTGACTCCTGTACTAAAATTAAAAGAAAAAGTGGTCACCAATTAACACGTTCACTGCGCCATCATTTTCAAAAAGCTTTCAGCTGGTGCTTTGGAGACCTAAAAGATCTCGCAACTAACCTACCCTTTGGTGCGTTTGAGACCTAATCAGTCTCCTAAAAATACAGTTTTGAAAATAATTTATATCTTCCAAAAAGCCAATGACATAATACTTTGAAGTTTTTGTGGGTCAAGAGAGGCTATTGCTCTACATTTTGCTAGGTTCGCACGCAGTTATGACATTAGAATAAACTACAAATACCAAAAAAAAAATTAGGTATCGATTGTATCTCTTACCGCAACCGAAGATAGTTTAATATGTGTAGTAAAGTAGTGATGGGAATAAAATAATATCTCGTCGATTGAAAAAGTTTTATTAAAAACATGGTAAGCACATTGATTGTTTGCATTGCGCGCAAATGGTAATAATTCTTTTGGCTTTTTTAGAAGCGTCAGTGCTATATAAGTTTTTAAACTGACATGGTCACTGACACTACTATTAATACTATGAACGGGATATTTACCATGTTTTCTTATTTTTAATCCGTGATCATGGTGCTTGTAACAGCGCCGAAATATCGGGAACTCGAAACAATAAGAAAACATGGTAAATATTTAATATAATAATATAATTCATAGTATTAATAGTAGCGTCAGTGCTATTGAATGTACGTCGTAATTTTTCGTAACAACCTACACAACGTTTTTTTTTGTTGCCACGTTGGAAAACATGATCTGTACATCTTCCTTCGGGGAATTCTGTAATAAAATGCATTATTTATTTATAAAGCATGCACCCACATCACGAATAAATGCAATGGAGTCTAATTTTATTAGTTTTTCTAATATTGAAAAGTTATTCGAGTGTTTTATATGTATTTTCGATCTTAGGCTGTTGTTGCTTTAAAAAAATATATGGTGGTATTAAATTGATGACCTTTTTTGAAATGGGAAGTTTAGAAGCAATAACTGATCACGTTCTGAATATTTAAAAGTCAAAATGGAAATTTTTTTTAACTTTTGTATAACAGAATAACAGCAATAAACACAATTTTTAATATATATTTTATTTTGAATTTAAATATTCAGAATGTATTCAGTTATCGCTTCTGTACTTCCTCTTTCAAAAAATGACGTGAATTTAATTCCATCCTATATGTACATTGCCATGGGACATCTGTATAGTTCACACATTAAAGGTGGATTTCACAGGTCTCTTGTAAGTTTACTATAGCAACGTTTACATTTTTGTTATAATAACCGATATAATATAGGTAGGCTACCAGAAACTTACCAAGGAGTGAAACAACACGATTATAGTCAACGCACAATACAAAAGTCCTGCAAGAGATCTGATAGATCTCGTAATGCAACGAACGTGTTAATTGTAAAAAAGGGCTTCCCTTTCATAAGTATGTCGTAAATATTACAATTGTCTGTATTATTAATTTTTTTAACAATCAAAAAGAGAGCCAGAAGAATGCCGAAAAGAACTATAACTTCGTCAGACACTATTTAGATCAATTTCGTTTCAGATTTTGTACGTCACATTACATTTTCATAAAAACAAACAGCGCAGGTATATTGGTCGTATGTACTTTTGTGACAAGAACACGGAACTATAATGTATTAGTAATCGAGTAATTCCTCGTGTTCTTGGACACCACTCCGCTTGACTGGGCGCGAACCTTTCATTGTCCGCTGAGCGAAGCGCGGGCGCACCGACCGAGCTTCTACGTACCGCCGACACAATTTGATCTCAATGCCAATGCCTATTAGAATGATTTTAAATTACTACATCTCACACACTTACTTCTCTTTGCAAAGCAAAAGACGCAGCTTTTGTAATAATAGTACTTCTAACTTGAGTAAATCTTTTAGGTCACGCTAAAGCTACAATTGGCTAAGTATTATTAGATTAGTAAGCACTAAACTAGATTCAAGGCACTTTCCTAATGGTGCAATCCTAAAACAGTCATACGAAGGCTGAAATATAATTGTTATTTTAATTAATCAAAATATAAAAGAAGATCCGTTTGCAATTATTTTGCGTTTATATGTAAGCGTCATACTTTTCGCTGACACCGTCGCGCACTACATACTCCGACCACGAAATTCTTTGACTATGTAATGTTTGACCGCCAGTCCGCCACACACGCTCCGAGGTCACATTATTGACAACTGACATTGTTCTATCTGTGTTACAAACAAATATACTTACGCCTGAAATTGCGCTACCTTTTAATTTATATCCGGTCAGTATAAATATGGCTGAGTGCAAGTCGAATTTATCAGTCGACCGTCAACGGTTTTGAAGTGATCTTCTAGTTCGTCAGAAAAAACACAGACCACGTTCATAATGAAATCGATGGTGGTGTTATTCGCTGTAGTGGCCGCGGCTTGCGGATCCCTGGTGCCGCTGGCGCAGCCACCTCACCACCCAGCCATCGTGCTGGACCCGCACGGCCGCCCGCTCGACACCGCCGAGGTGATCAACGCCCGCGCCCTGCACCTGCAGGCTAAGGCCCTGGACGGACACTACGCTCCCCTCGCGCACGCCGCCGTCGTGCCCTACGCCCACTCCGTGCTGGCCCCCGCCGTGGTGGCCGCGCCCGCCGCCGTGTCCCACCAGTCCCGAGTGGACGTGCACAGCAGCCCCGCCGTCGTGAGCCACTCCGTCTACGCCTCTCCCCTGCTGGCGCACTCCGCCTACGCCTCTCCCCTGCTGGCCCACTCCGCTCTCGGCTACGCCGGTCACGGACACTACCTGAAGAAGCGCTCCCTGGGACACCTCGCGTACGCCGCGCCCCTTGTCGCTCACGTGGCGCCCTCCGCCGTGTCGCATCAGTCCCGCGTGGACGTCGTCTCTAGCCCTGCCGTGGTGTCTCACGCCGTCACTCCCGTCGTGTCTCACGCCTACGCCGCTCCCGTGGTGGCCGTGGCTCCCTCCGCCGTGTCCCACCAGTCCCGCGTCGATGTGCGCACCAGCCCCGCCGTCGTCTCCCACGCCGTCCACGCCGCTCCCGTCTACGCCGCTGCCGCATACGCAGCACCCGCTTACGGATACGCCGCTCCCGCATACGGCGCTCACGGAATCTCCGCGTACGGCGCTCATGGACTCTCCGCGTACGGCGCTCATGCTGGACTCCTCCACTCTGCCCCCCTCGCCCACGGCCTCGCCTGGTGAACAGCGAAACTGACGAACTCCTAAGACATAAACCTAAGATGAAGTAAAATAAAAAAAGTATTTATGAAATAAATAATACAGAAAACAAAATTTAATACTTTCATTGAATAACCCCTTACTTTATTGAATATGTGACTTCTGAATTTTACATTAATTACCAAATATAGTATATAGTCGATAAGATAAGAGGTTAAAACATTTATTTTTATTTGCTGTATAGCAAATGAGTGAATAAATAATATGCTCGCTGGTTTACTACAAAAGTAATGCTATCCTATAGAGAATTGGCTGACTTCTTGTTGAAAATAATACAACGGGTTCTGTTGTAACGGAAAATATACAGCTGTAAAATTGATGATATTTAGTCGAAACACACAAATTACCAACTCCTGAATTTATTTTCACTTTTTTCTATTATTTTTTGACATAATTATTATAATGGAGGACATACTAATATGTATGAGCTAGACCTAGGCTACATAATGCGTTTAGAAATTAATAACCAATTATTAATAAATGAATGTGACAGAGCGTGGGGTCCTGGGTTCGATTCCTGGGTCGGACAAACCGTTTTCGTTGTTTTCGGTCACGGCGTTCAAATTTAGCGGAGATTAGGCATCGGTGGGAGAGATATTAGTTCATATTAGAGTGCACAAATGTGTGACAGGCTCAGGTGCACTCTCTGTGCATTTTCTCTAAAAGTCCGATGGGACGGCAATGCAACATCACCGGAGAGCGATCAGGCAGCAGCAGAAACTATACAGCAGTAGTGCAGAGCAGTTGAAACTATGAAGTACACGATTACAAATTTACAACTAACAGTGACTTTGTCAAAAAAGAAGGGATCCTCTAGATTGGTCAGCGAGAAACGGAGAGACCGTGTCATATAAAACTCATAGCTAACTTATAAGCATTGTGCCAGATCCTCACCTCACCTCACTTTTACCAGCTGGACCAGTATGTGTATGCAGCCGTCTGGACGGAACGGCTTAAGTTGATGTGACGTTGATCCCGTCTGCCGGGGGTGCGGATAGCTCGAAAGAATACCGTGGCCCCGGAACACAGAAGGCTAGAAGGAACATGGTTGGTTTTTATTCAGTAGAAGTCTAACCGCTCCACCTAGAGCGAGAAGAAAGATTTGTTGATTTCCCACCCACCAAAACTAAATAGGTTGATATTGTGCAGTACTGACTGAGCGTTAATCTTTCTCATCTCGTTTGTCGAGTGGTCGCAAGCGCGACTGTTGAGTGTAAGATCTTGCGTGCGATTCCCGGGTCTGGCAAAGTTTTATTGGAGTTTTGCACCAGGAATTGGTTAGTAGCAGCCATGAAGTCTGATGGATTCGTTTACAATAAGCTCGCCCCCGTCTACATGGAACTTAAATTATTACTGGCGAAATGTGGGTATTCTATCACGTACACCTCTGCCTAACCCTACAGGAATAACAGGCGTGACGTTATATGTATGTTATGTTGACTGGCCTGTTGGTCTAGTGGTTAGTGACCCTAACTGCTATGCCGGAGGTCGTGGGTTCGATTCCCACCCAGGACAAATGTTTGTGTGATGAGCACGATCATTTGTTCTGTGTCTGGGTGTAATTTATCTTTAATATGTATGTATTTAGAAATATATAAGTATGTTTATCAGTTGTCTAGTACCCATAACACAAGCTCTGCTTAGCTTGGGACTAGATGGCGTTGTGTGATAGTTGTGGAATATTATTATTATTATTATGTTCATCTGTCGTCTCGAGTAAAAGCGAGCACATTAGTAGGGTAGTTGCTTCATTTCCAACTTAGAAGTCTAAGTTGGAGATTAAACAACGATATTATACTACTGATGTGCGGTCCAAATCACTCAATTATAGAATGTGTTTTTTTTTTATATCCCATAAATCTAAGGACCGATACAAAAAATCATGGAATATGTGGTCCAATAATATGCATTATTGGACCACATATTCCATTTCGAGGATACCATCAAGACTCTCGATGTGAATTGCTAGTTATCTAAGTTTCATTGATAAATACGAGTAATTTATTTCCATTCAAACTATGATTCAAACCAACCATTCATACTTGTACGAATTCAAAGCTAAGAAAATGCGACGGGTGTTTTACATTAGTAATTTCGTTACTTTGTCGAATTCATTCATTGTTGTTTTATAATATCATCACTACATAATTATAAAACAAAGTCCTTCTCCCCGTCTGCCTGTCTGTCTGTTCCCGATAAACTTGAAAACTTACTGCACCAATTTTCATACTGTTTTCATTAATGGGTAGAGTAGAGTGGTTCTCGAGGAAGGTTTTAGTAAGTAATTTGAGGCGGGCGAAGTCGCAGGCACAGCTAGTTCATTCATAAACTAACGGCTTCTCACGGGGACAGCCACCTGTTACGATCCTTACATACTCATACCAACATTGGTATAACATAATAAAAAAAAATGGCCAAGTGCAAGTCGGACTTGCACATGAAGGGTTCCGTACCATGACTTCTTATAGGTTTTCCTGTAATCTATACGTGTTGAACTAATTCCTGTATTTTTTTCAGAATTTTAGGTTCAATAGTTTCGGAGATAAGGGGGGGGGGATGGTCGGACAGACAGACAGACAGACACACGAGTGATCCTATAAGGGTTCCGTTTTTTCCTATTGAGGTACGGAACCCTAAAAACACATTAAACTCTCTTCTTCTTCTTTCTTAAACTGACATGGTAACTAAACTAATCTGGAATGACCTAAAAGTGCACAACCAGAATAGTGGTAAACAGTTGCTATATATTATTCAATTTGTCTACAATATCTAGAAATGTGGGCAGTAGTCAGTAGAGTCAATTGTGTAAAGTGTGGATATACGAATCAGGGGTAAGCGGACCTGAGTGACTTGAATCTAAGGTATTTCTTATGAATTATTTATAAGTTACTGTCAAATTATCATGACAATCACACAGGATCAAATGTACTTGTAATTGTGTAATAACCAACGCAAGTATATGGATTGTGCTAAGTTTATCTACATGTGAGACATAATCCTAACATAGAACATTTTTTTTTTTGGGTTGTTGTTTGGGGGGTATGAGGAACAGGGTGTAAAGTTCCTCATCCACCATTGAAAATGGAGGATTCTCCGACCGGACGGGTGTTGTGTCCGGCGGGCTAACTGCCCCTCCGGTCGGAGGATCCTCCCTTTTCAATGGTGGATGAGGAACTTTACACCCTGTTCCTCATACCCCCCAAAGTTGGAAATCATCAAATAACCCTTCCCGCTCTAGGCAGAGCGAAAGGGAGTGCCAGACTTCTACTGACTAAAAACCACTCATGTTTCTCCTTAGCCCTTTGTGTCGAGGCCGCAGTATCTCTTTCGAACAACCCGCAGCCCCGACGGGAGAACATTATTTCAAAATATTCAGCTACATTTACGACAGAAATAAGTTGTTACAATCGATACTGCCATCATGTTTCTTCTTTATTCCCAAAGACCGGTCGGAAACACTTTTCCTTTCAGGATAACACCCGACTGGCACAAAGAATGACTGAGACAAAGCTCCAGATTACTATGTCTATGAGTTTTGTTTCGTTATCTTTGAAACACCCAGTTATACAGATCCACTTTCTCCGACCTAATTCAATAGTTCTCACATTTACTTACAAAATCAGGCACATGCTCTTACATTGTGTAGCGCTGCAAGGCATATAACTACACTTCCGACGTATTTTAGTTTGACCGCCACACACTCACCGAGGTCAACACAAAGCTAGTTAAACAATGTAGCAACGAATATATGACGTCTGAAATTACTTTACCTTTAATTTATATCCGTTCAGTATAAATACACGCGCACGCCAGTCGAATTTATCAGTCGACCGTCAACGGTTTTGAAGTGATCTTCTAGTTCGTCAGAAAAAACACAGACCACGTTCATAATGAAATCGATGGTGGTGTTATTCGCTGTAGTGGCCGCGGCATGCGGATCCCTGGTGCCACTGGCGCAGCCACCTCACCACCCAGCGATCGTGCTGGACCCGCACGGCCGCCCGCTCGACACCGCCGAGGTGATCAACGCCCGCGCCCTGCACCTGCAGGCTAAGGCCCTGGACGGACACTACGCTCCCCTCGCGCACGCCGCCGTGCCCTACGCCCACTCCGTGCTGGCCCCCGCCGTGGTGGCCGCACCCGCCGCCGTGTCCCACCAGTCCCGAGTGGACGTGCACAGCAGCCCCGCCGTCGTGAGCCACTCCATCTACGCCTCTCCCCTGCTGGCGCACTCCGCCTACGCCTCTCCCCTGCTGGCCCACTCCGCTCTCGGTTACGCCGGTCACGGACACTACCTGAAGAAGCGCTCCCTGGGACACCTCGCGTACGCCGCGCCCCTCGTCGCTCACGTGGCGCCCTCCGCCGTGTCGCACCAGTCCCGCGTGGACGTCGTCTCTAGCCCCGCCGTGGTGTCTCACGCCGTCGCTCCCGTCGTGTCTCACGCCTACGCCGCTCCCGTGGTGGCCGTGGCTCCCTCCGCCGTGTCTCACCAGTCCCGCGTCGATGTGCGCACCAGCCCCGCCGTCGTCTCCCACGCCGTCCACGCCGCTCCCGTCTACGCCGCTGCCGCATACGCCGCACCCGCTTACGGATACGGCGCTCATGGATACGCCGCTCCCGCTTACGGATACTCCGCGTACGGCGCTCACGCTGGACTCCTCCACTCTGCCCCCTTTGCCCGCGGCCACGCCTGGTGAACAGCAGAACTGACGAACTCCTAAGACCTAAGATGATGTAATAAAGTATTTATGAAATAAATAATACAAAAAAAGTTATCTACTGTTTTCATTTTTCAAAATCGTACAATTAATAAAATTGTACAATTTCTTAAGTGCTTCAATTTGTGTCTGTTTTTTACCCGACTACGGCAAAGCCAAAGGAGGGCTATGATTTTGACTGGCTATGTATGTATGTATGTTTGTATGTATGTGAGTATCTTCAAAGCCGTAGTCACACGTTATAGGTACCAACCTAAACCAAGCGCGGATCCAGGGGGGGGGTCAGGGGGGTCATGACCCCCCCCTGGGCTGGGTCCAGGACCTAGGTTGACCACTAATTAAAATTGTTAAACGTAATGTTTTTTACACAACAGCCCAAAAAATTGAGTGTTTTTAGGGTTCATGTATGTTTATTTGTGAGTTTCTATAATCCACCATAAGTTCTAAACGCCTGAACCGATTTTGATAGGTATACTATCCTTAGATTATTTGCATTATCCCTAGTGTTATAGGCTGGTGAAAAATCTACTTAGAAGATTCACATACGTTATCCCAACTACGAGTATGTTGTAGTCGGCTTCCAGTCTAACTGGATGCAGGTAAAAACCGGAATTTTACATGGAACGACTGCTTTCTTGGCCTGCACACAGTGCACACTGCACAACCCAGTTAATACTGGGTACAACGAGATATCCCTGAGTATGACTGGTTGTCAGACTTTCGGGCTCTGGCTGTTTTCGAGGCTATGAAAAAACTTAACTATAAAACGTAAAATATGTTAGTACATAGATACTAACATATTTTACGTTTTATAGTTAAGTAAATCTTTACGTATCGTAGTGTTAATCGATTTAATAGACCACAAAATCTCAGTAGTCAATATAAACAAAGTACACACCAATAATTTTTTTCGTAAGAATAATCGATTATCATTGTCTAGTCAGTCACATCTTCCGAATCTCTGTCTTATGGGCCTACTACACGCACGCACTTCCCCACAGTTTTCGTTCACACTTCACAGTACATCGCGCGTATGGTTGGTAAAACTGTATTACCATTACAAACCACACGCGCGATGTACTGTGTGCACCGTGTAATCCCGCAGGCAAAACTGTGGGGAAGTGCGTGCGTGTAGTAGGCCCATTAGGCGCTTGGTTCAGGAAGTGGAGGATTGATGTCTACCAAGATATGAGTAAGCGGATCTCTTCTCGAATCAAGTAAAACAGTATTTTATACTCTTTCCTCCCACTGATAATATCTTTGCCACCCCCGAAAATCTTTAAAAAATTTCGCGCTCGCTTCGCTCTCGCCTCCCTCCTGCTCTCCCACCATTCGATCTCGCTTGAGACGCTCATCTACTTCAATTCTCTCATTTTTGATTCTAAGTCGTCCATCCACCGAAAATTGTTCAACTCTTTATCCCCCTGGATAAACTTCGAAGAATCAAATCCTGGCTAAGAGCTTCAATGGTTGAAGAACGTCTAACCAGACTGGCACTTCTCCACACTAAAAAAACGTACCCATTGAAGTAGGTAGATGAAGTGGTAACGCGTTTCGGGATTGATTAAACACTTATTTTTTATTTACTTGAATCCATGATTATAAAAATAAAATTATAACTTCTTGTGACTTGACCACGACTCTTTGTGACCCCCCCCCCTGGCACCAAAGCTGGATCCGCCCTTGACCTAAACACGAGAAGAAAAGAAGAGCTGTGCGGAAGCATTTCTTAAAATCGGACTGAATTACTCATAATGTGGTAGTCATGATAATTATTGTTTGGTTTCTCATTTTGTGAACTATTTGTATGTATTATAATATATATTAGTTTATTTATTTCCATCTTTATATATATGTATTAGTATGTACGATTTATGTAGATATATTAATTTATGTTACAAAAAGTATTCTCCTAATTTATTTATTTTTGTACTCTACCACAATGATGTCCTGTTTGACCCTAAGGTTGACTGGTAGAGAATGCCTTGTGGCATTAAGTCCGCCTATGTACCACGTTTGTGCATGAAGTTTAAATAAATAAATAAATAAACACTTTTAATACCGTGTGAATACGGCTTTTCTTTTTGTTCTATCCTGAAAATCTTGTTTCATACTTTTTAAGCATAGTTTTTTTTGTCGTAGTCGGGTTTTAGTTTTTTCCTTATTTTTAGCATATAAAAACATTGATGATGATATAAAATAAAAAGAAAGAAAAAAAGCATATACTTAAAAGTATTACAAAAAAATACACAATAACTAAAACCCTTGAAATTGTTAACAAAATTTAATTCAAACAGGGAAGTAATATTTTTATAATAATTTCACGCGGGCGAAAGTCGCGAGCAACAGCTAGGTACATAGGTATATATCTTTATCCAATACATGGGAATTAGTCTTTTCAAAATTGTGTTTTTAAGTTTTAATGGTGAAAGAAACCCTTATTCACCAAATAAAACATATTATTTATGTCTGTGAATCCTCAAGCCACTTTCTTCAAATTCTTGTTGTTGCCGAAAACACGTTGTTCCCGGCTGGCATTTGTAGATCTTTGACAGTCGTATAACAGTCAGTGGCCTGCAACTCTGACAACCGTTCATACCAAGAGGTATCGTATTACTTAGTAGGTACATAAAATTCTGGTACTCAGCTGCATCCGGTAAGACTGGAAATCGACCCCAACATAGCTGGGAAAAAGCTAGGCAGATGATAATTGGTTTCTGTACGAATTTGTAGCTTGGATCGTTTTATTAAGGAAGGATAGTCCACCTTCAGAATTATTAGTCATCATCGACTTCATAAGCGCAGTAGTCCTTTCTAAATTGATAATTCTATGAGAACGAATTCAATAATTACAAATACAGATAAGCGTTTATAACAATGCCTCGTAACAACTAACAATGAGCTTTTTCTCAAAAATGGTATGTAATGTTGCCATAACATCTCTAAAAAGTATCCAGAAAGTGAACTTTACCGGAGACTTATTCACAACTGTCCAGTAAGAAGCGAGATTTTAAACTTGGAATCTCCTACTGTCCAGTAAGTAAGTATGTAATTTACTTACTGGACACTAGGTCATCCTCTTTAGATCTGTTTAGAAAAAAAAACATAGTACCAGACACAGATTAGAGTTTAGCCATTATAACATGGTTATAGAAGGAAGGTTCCAAATATATATCTATCTCTCTTTTTGGTATGACATTTTATGAGATACTTACATAAATATTTTTGGAACCTTAAACAGCCATTTTATACGTTGCGTTTTGTACTTAGTAATGTTGTAGAAGTATAGTGTGGGATTTTATGATTGTATTTAGTAATTTCAGTTTATTAAAAAGTTTTTTCTAAAGCTGTTTCTTAAACTGCCTCGTTGGTCTAGTGGTCGCAAGCTCGACTGCAGAGCGTGAGGTCCTGGGTTCGATATGAATGTAACCTTCAATATTAATTAAACGAATTTGTTGTTAAACTTTCTTTAATTTTTGAGAAAAGCATTATACAAACCTCAACCAGTAAGAAAGCCATCCTGGCCTCGTATATAACCAGACCTCACCTGCGGTTCGGTCCGGTTAACTCATACTTGGCCAGGAAGGCTTACTTACTGGATTCTGCAGTAATGTACTATTTCACGCGGGCGAAGCCGCTGGCAAAAGCTATCCTACATAAACATAACATCACACCTGTAATCTCCGAAGGTTTAGGCAGAGGTGTTCCCATTACACACATATTTTGCCAGTTTTGTTTTTGTCCCATGTAATAGTAGGCGAATCGATTGCCATCAGTGAGTCACAAAAACGGAGACCGTGGCTGCTACTGAGGATTCCCTGATGTAAAAACTCAATAACACTTTGGCTGACCTGGGAATCGACCCAAGAACTCTTGCAATGCAGTTGCGCTTGTGAACACTAGACTGCCGACAGTGACGACTGCCCAAATGCTTGGATCACACACAATTTACAGTTCTACTGTAAACTGTCTGAAGCTACTAATGTTAAAAAGTAGGCTTTGTCGAAGTAGAAAACTATTAAAGTTACTCAAGTACCTATGCCAGTCTTTCCCAAAATCAACCATGAATTCACTTTAGCTATTTCGAGGAGAGGCTGCAATTACCAACTCATCTATATTAATGACGTAGTGCACGTGGGACAAATTAAGCAAACCACAGCGTCATACCTGTCTAATGTAATAACTCGTAACGATGATGGCGAGTTTGGAACCCTAGTGACGTCCCATAAACGTCACATATAGATACCGTCCCGTTCTCAAAGTTCTCTTAGGACGGTGAATGTATTGGAACACAATTTATTATACAATGTACCCAGTCACTATGGAAGCCAGCTCTGTTGTCAAGCTAGATTTAGTACTAATTCTAAATCATCTACATTTTATAAACATAATCAACAAGGTAATGTACATAAATATACAGTACAGTCGTAATAAAGGAAATGAAAATCAGGAAGTATAAATTATTATTTTATTATTTGTCTATTCATTTTAATAAATTAGTATTAAAACGAAAACTACAATCATTTTCGTCGAATCTCAGTGTCGCTTCACCAGAGAGCGGCGCTGAGGTGGTGAGGGGCGGACCAGACGGCGGAGTGGGCGATGGGGGTGAAGTGGGACACAGCAGGCGCGGCGTACACAGCAGCGGGGGCGGCGTATATGGTGGGAGCGGCGTGAGCATAGGTAGATACCACCGCGGGCTTGGAGATCACATCAACACGAGACTGGTGGGACACCGCAGAAGGAACGGCGTGAACGACGGGAACTGCGTAGTGAGCCAAAGATCGCTTCTTCAAGACATGACCATGAGAAAGAGCGAGTCCAGCATGAGCGCCGTACGCGGAGTATCCGTAAGCGGGAGCGGCGTATCCATGAGCGCCGTATCCGTAAGCGGGTGCGGCGTATGCGGCAGCGGCGTAGACGGGAGCTGCGTGGACGGCGTGGGAGACGACAGCGGGGCTGGTGCGCACATCGACGCGGGACTGGTGGGACACGGCGGAGGGAGCCACGGCCACCACGGGCGCGGCGTAGGCGTGAGACACGACGGGAGTGACGGCGTGAGACACCACGGCGGGGCTAGAGACGACGTCCACGCGGGACTGGTGCGACACGGCGGAGGGCGCCACGTGACCGACGAGGGGCGCGGCGTACGCGATGTGTCCCAGGGAGCGCTTCTTCAGGTAGTGTCCGTGACCGGCGTAGCCGAGAGCGGAGTGGGCCAGCAGGGGAGAGGCGTAGATGGAGTGACTCACGAGTGCGGGGCTGCTGTGCACGTCCACTCGGGACTGGTGGGACACGGCGGCGGGCGCGGCCACCACGGCGGGGGCCAGCACGGAGTGGGCGTAGGGCAAGACGGCGGCGTGCGCGAGGGGAGCGTAGTGTCCGTCCAGGGCCTTAGCCTGCAGGTGCAGGGCGCGGGCGTTGATCACCTCGGCGGTGTCGAGCGGGCGGCCGTGCGGGTCCAGCACGAGCGCCGGGTGGTGAGGTGGCTGCGCCAGCGGCACCAGGGAACCGCAGGCTGCGGCCACTACAGCGAAGAACACCACCAGCGTATTCATTTTAACGTGGTCTGTGTTTGTGAGATTCGACGACACACAAGATCACTTCAAACCGTGTAACGGCTGACTGATACTTTCCACTCGCTATTGGACTCTTTTATAGTCCGAGCGGTCAAATTATAAGCTGGGTACATACAGCTCATAATTTCTCAGATCTTAAATTATATTAGGTAGTGAGTCGCAATGTCAAGTGTCATAATGAAAGTAATCAGCCTTGCACTAAGGCAGGTTTTGCGTTGTACGGAATCATGCTTCCGACTCGGCAGCCGTGTGCCGGTGTGATCACAGCTTAAAGGTAAAACAAATCGTACACCAGCATTATAATAGTGCGTCACATGCGTAATGCGGATATATGTACAGATAGGTAACAATATTAATAATTAGACAAAAGTTGTTAAAGTTATTGAACAGTATTTCGCCAAAGCCACTGGCGGCGTCGTTACATAAGTTTGTAGTTAAGTTGTATTGTCTTTCACTTAGCCCAGTACCTAATCCTTAGACGTGGATCTATGTCACGCCCTACAACGCTAAAAATAACCAGATTTTGTATCAACCTGAGAAAATGAGATAGGTTCTTATAAAAGACAACAAATATTGCGTGTCTGTAGACGTTTATTTATTCAAAATATACGAAAGGTCTGTGTCAAAAGTTTAATTTTATATTTAAATGAGGTTTTTAGCGATCATAATTATTGGTATCCGAAATAAGATATTTTGGATATTGAAGACGCTATTCTATATTTCGATTTATTAAAGTAGCTTTTCGCAAAGTATATTTGGTACTATTTTCTGACACCCAAAGTTATGTATACAAAATAGCGAGTGTATAATTACAGATTCTCACGCAAGACTTGTTTCAAGTTTATTTTAGATCACGAGCGGATACAATTTGTTTTAGTTTTCGTCAAGCTGAAGTAATTAATTCGAGGTTTGCACATACATTACAATTTGTGGCACGCTCGCGCCCGTGCGTCTATACTATGATAACAGTATGATGAATACATATTATTAAAAACATATAAAAGCAAATATTTTATAAACTTTTATTCGAAACTGCCTCGTTGGTCTAGTGGTCGCAAGCGCGGCTGATGAACATGAGGTCCTGGGTTGGATTCCCGGGACCGGGGACGGGTAAAGTGATATTGGGGTTACCATCAGGAATTTCTCAGTAGCAGCTACGGAGTCTTGATTTGTACCCGGATGATGGCAATAGTATTACAGTGGGCAAACATAACTGGGCAATAGTATTACAGTGGGCAAACATTACTGGGCAATAGTATTACAGTGGGCAAACATAACTGGTGAAATGTGGGTGTACTATAATCAGTACACCTCTATCTGACCCATTGACAATTACGGCGTGATTTTATGAATATTTGATTCGAAAGTATTTCATTTAAAAAAAAGGGTAAACCCCAACAGTGATCTTTCAAAAGGGCAAAGAAAAAATGCAGTAACAGGAAAAGTAATCAATTCCTGTCTCCCTTTGAGTTTACGAGACCTTTAGAAATGCCAACTGTCCAACACAATACGATAGTGTTACTATCAACGCGTTCAAAAGATTACATAATGTATTACTTCGTCTATCTAAACCTCGTGTCTTTGATGGGAGCGAGAGGAAATTCAGAAATTGGGTCAAAGGAATTTAAATTTGCAGACAACCTATAAATAACAATTTTTTTTTTATAGCAGTTTGAATTGACAATCGTGTGTTGAAATGGAACTAGGGTGATATGTACAATATAGAACTGTTGGTCTAAAGTGGCCTCTTACGAATTTTAACGAAATTCACATTATTTTCCTATTAGAATCTATTTTCCTAAATGGATACAGACGCAGTTACTTTTTAAACGGTTTTATTTTAACGCAATTCCTATTATGATCTGCTAAGGTGGCCATTTTAGACCCGCTGCTGTAGGCGCACTTTAATGATTAGTGTATAGTATAGACCATACACACTGTAGGCAGAGGTGTACCTACTTAATAGTACGCCTACATTTCGCCAGTTATGTTCAAGTCCCATGTAATAGGGGACGAGCTTATTACCAATCACAAATCCAGACTCCGAGGCTGCTACTGAGAATTTCCTTATGGAAAACCCAATAAAACTGTGCCCGACCCAGGAATCGAACCCAGGATCTCATGCGCAACAGTCGGAGATGTTCGTTACATCTAGACCAACGAAGCAGTCATAAAGACCGTAAGCCTTCAAGTATTGGGGCTGCAGGTTGTTCCAAAGAGATACCGCGGCCTCGGACACAAAGGGCTTAAGGTGGATGTTCCAGGGTAGCCCGCGAAATTCAAATTTTCTTACGTTTTTAGCGATTTGCAGGCCAGTGCTAGGTTGTATGTTAGTGAAAATATGATGAGTATTTCATCAAAAGGTCATTCTTGACAGTTACATGAACTTGTAATGATGATTTTGATGATTATAATTCTGTAACTGCATACGTCTTACAGCCGCGAATCATATTTTCACTAACATACAACCTAGCACTGGCCTGCAAATCGCTAAAAACGTAAGAAAATTTGAATTTCGCGGGCTACCCTGGAACATTAACCTTAAAAGGAACATGGATGGTTTTTAGCCAGACTAGTCATTTCATGAATTCCCAGGCTCCAAAAAATAAAAAAAAACTTTGTTTCGCTAGTTTAAGTAAAACGTTAGTTCATTAATACCACTCTATCTATGAAGATATTAGATATAAGTTGTATTATATATTCATACAAACTCATTGTCTTTCACTAGGTACCTGAGTCATACAGTGGTTATCGAGATATAACACAAACATTAACATAATAATATCATAAACTTTTGACAGGCCCTCAAACACAGCGCTCGCTAAAATTAGCCAAACTTTAGTCACTCCAGTACCTAGTTGTGCAAAATGTCAGCAAACGGTATACATATAATATAGGTATTATATGAATACGTATAAAGCCGTGATATAGGTCTGCTTCGTTCGTGGTAAAGCCTGTTTTATTTAAAAGTTTCTGTTGAAAATGTAAACGAGCTCAATTCACTTGAAATTCTCATGCAATCACTCACTAGCTAGAGACACATTTAAATGTGGTTAGGAATCTTACCACGGGTTCTGGATTTATGGCCGGTTGATGGCAATAGGTTCACTCCCTATTATATGGGACTTCATAACAGGCGAAATGTGAATGTACATCACCTGCAAAATTGCATGGATACTTTTAGTCTTTATTACTTGTGAATAGAGTTCAGAACTGTCCAAGCATTTTTGAAGGTGACTGTACCTACTAATGGGTAGGTACATCTCTGCCTAACTCTTCGGGGACTACAGGCATGATGTTAAGTTATGTTTTTGTTCAAATAACATAATACATATAACATGAAAAAAGTGATTAAATATTTAAAATGATCAAATCATAATAGGGGATCGGACAAAAAAAAACTAATTAGTCCGTCAGATAGATTTCCAAAAATTATTGGACACGTATTTTTTCTTTTTTCACATAAACTTAAAATGAAGACGATACAGTGCTTCGAAAACTCGTGTGACGTCATATGATAGTACATTTTGAAGACACAAGTGACGTTTCAAGCCCCACTCCAAGATCTTTGACGCGTTTTATCTTCGTCATATTAATATTGATTTGATAAAACAAAAAACACGTATTCAATATTTTTCGATAATCTAACTTACGGACTAAACAGAATCATATTATTTTGACCCAGTCCGATCCCCTATTATCACTCACTATTTGCAAGTTTCACTACATTTATTTATCACAGCACGTTTTCTGAACTATATTATTTTATGTTTACCTTTTCATCTCATACTTTGGGAACAGACCATAGGTCACCACTATTGGTGACATTTTCAGTAGAAAGGCCACGGGGTCGCGGCACTGAACGCTTTCAGGTAACTATATTAATATTGTGTATGACGTACAATATGTTCGTGTGGTTCGGCCTGCATAAATAGACTAATTAGTTCACAACTAATTAGTCTTAGTTGGTTAGTTTGTTGACAGTTGTTGCACTTTCCCATAAGTAACTTTGTCATGTATATATATACTAGCTTTTGCCAGCGGCTTCGCCCGCGTGAAAATTACGATTTTCCATACAAACTTTCATCCCCTATTTAACTCCCTTATGGCGCACCCACACATGCCGCCGGCTTATGCCGCCGGGTTTCAGACCGCCTTGAATTATACATAATTATGGTCGGCGGCACGGCCGCCGGCCATGCCGCCGACCATGCCAACCACGCCGACCATGCCGCCGGCCGTGCCGCCGGGCATGTGTGGATGCGCCATTAGGGGTTGAATTTCAAAAAATCCTTCCTTATTCCTTGTCTACATTATAAAGGGAACCACTGTGCAAAATTTCAGCTTTCTAGGTCCAAGGGTTTGATGAGTCAGTCAGTCAGTCAATCAGTCAGTCAGTCAGGGCTTCTCTTTTTATTTATATATATATAGATAAAGTTGAAGCTTCCAGTAACCGGGGGCTGACTTTTACTTTGGTCAGAGGCTAAGTATTGTCATACAACGTGGTGGAGTCAGCGAGGAGGTAGCGGTATCCACCATTCCCGTCGGGGCTGCTGGTTGTTCACAAGAGAAACCGCGGCCTCGACATTAAGGGCTAAGAAGGAACACGGGTGGTTTTTAGTCAGTAGAAGCCTGACACTCCCTTTCGCTCTTGCCCAAGAGCGGGAGGGGTTATTCGATGATTTTCCACCCAGCAAAAAAATAATTATAATCGGTGTCCACCGTTGTCCGCAGTTTGTTGGTTCTACACGGTTTTTTTTAGTTAAAAAAAAGTTACTTGAGTGGCTATAACACAAATCTCCTACCAAACTGCAGGACCGGTTTGTCGGCAGCAACGTGGAAGTCTGTTATAAAGTAGGACCTGTACCTATTATGCGTGTCGCACATGTGAGTGCCCGCCTACGAACATCGCTCAGGAAGTATGTGCTTATAACAGCAGTAGTAACTTAAGGTTCACTACATATGCTTAGTGACCTTGGCTAACCATTTCCTGAAGATAAAGTCGGGTATAAACAAGCGACACCCTTTTCATTGGCCTCTTAGAACGAGAACTACATTCCATGGTTCATCAGATGACAAGACAAAGTTTAGCAAGAAGTAGCCTTTCTTTTCTTTTTTTGCGGATGTGACTTGTGCTGACTAAAACCCACCCCCTTATTCATTCCTTCTTATGGGCCTACTACACGCTCAAGCTTCACCACACTTTTCGTTTACACTTCACAGTACATCGCGCGTATGGTTGGTAAAACTGTATTACCATTACAAACCACACGCGCGATGTACTGTGTGCACCGTGTAATCGCGCAGGCAAGACTGTGGGGAAGTGTGAGCGTGTGGTAGGCGCATTACTCCGTTGTGTTTCCGGGCCGCGGTACCTCTTTCGGCTTCGAATAATGTTACTAAAAACTCTAATATTGATTGTAATTCCGTTTGCCGACATGCAACAAATTTTAATCAATTCATGCATGACACATACGAACTAAAACTTGTGCATACAAATTAATTACCATAAAATGAGTTTTTTACAATAACCATAAATATAAATGAAATAGGAACTGTTCTATATTACTAACACGTATAATGTGTGGACTTGTTTGCATGTGCATATGTAATTTGAAACACACGAAATGAGGTAACACATTTAAATAAAAATCAAGAATTATAAACATACAAAAGTCGTTTATTTACAAAAAATACATACAACGTTTTTTACTATATTAAGCTTATTGGTGAAGCGATGCGGGTAAAAATAAGAGGATTATGCGAGTTATAGTATGAGCGGGAGAAAATATGGTGCGCCGTAAAAAACAATCCAACCAGACGAGAGCTAAAGAAAAGCAATTCACTCACCTGGCGATGGCACCACGAGGTCTTGAGAAATTCTTCGTGGCAGCTTGACTTGTGGCAGCGTGCACAATACTTGGTAGCCAGCGTCCGGTTTTGCGGGTGGAATAAATGGATTGCGAAGGGTTGCGAGCATGCAAGCGAGGGAGGTTTTTGCAGTTTTAATAACGCGTGAGAACGAAGATGGCGAGCGGCGCGGTGACGCGGACGCAGCGACGACAGCGTCTTGTCGCAGCGGCAGTGTACGGAAGAATGTGTCGTTCGTTCGCGTGTTAGATTCACTCGCGAACGGAGGGAGTGAATGCATTCCCAGCCCTCGCTGATTGAATGAATTAAAGGCGCAACCATCCTCCCCCCTTTGGAAATCCTTAGGATTTTCGAAACAAACGGAAAGGATAAGGAGAGGATCTTAGATTAAAGCGGAGTGAGGTCAAATGGATTGACTTAAAGTTTGAATTTTAAAAAGTGAAAGGGTGTGGATTAAATTACAGATTTACTAAATTACATACTTAAGATTAACGAATTATAACTGTGCTAATTGGTAAATTAAGTTTAAATTATTGCGAAGGAAGGGGACACAACTTAACGACGGGGCGTTTGAAAATCCCTGCTGTAGTGCGTACTAACGCGACTCGCACGATTCCATCTTTACCCGGATATACTTGTTCAATAATTCCGGTAGGCCAGCGAAGCGGCGGTGAATCATCCTGGTGGATGAGAACAAGTAAACCCGGCTGAATAGGTACATCAGGAGTATTCCATTTTTGCCTCAGTTGAAGTGTATGCAAATAATCTACATGCCATTTTTTCCAATAGCTTTGGACTAAACTGTCTAACAGTTTTTTCCTGTTATGAAGGCTTACAGATGCGTCAACCTCATAGGCAGGCAACGACTGCAAAGGGGTTGTGTTTAGAAAATGCGCAGGAGTAATAATTGTATGCGGCTGGTCCGACAGTGCACACAATGGGCGAGAGTTTAAGACACTCTCAATTTGAGTTAATACTGTCAACAATTCCTCATAGCACAGTAATTGTTGCCCAATGCAACGATATAGATGAGTTTTTATGCATTTTATGTTGCTTTCCCAAATGCCTCCCCAGTGGGGTGCACGAGCAGGGATATTACGCCATGTTATTTTACGATTATTCAATTCAGTTTGAAATGCGGTAGACGTATCTTTAGAAGAAAGGAAAGTATATAACTCGTCCAATTGACGCTTTGCACCAATGAAATTGGTTCCGTTATCGGAATAGAGAACTGATACTGGCCCTCGCCTAGACAAGAAACGCTTGAAAGCGTCAAGAAACGTTTCCGAACTCAAGTCTGAGGCAATTTCAATGTGTATGGCTTTAGTAGTCAAACACACGAAGAGACAAATATATGCCTTTTGGCTCTTAACGCCCCTCCTTCGCGTCATAGTAATGTTTATAGGCCCAGCGTAATCAACGCCAGTGTGAGTAAAGGCCTTAGCTTCTTGCACCCGCGAAGGGGGTAAACTTGACATCATGGGTGTAGGATGAGAGGGCGCAACCTTAAAACAGAAGTTGCATTGGCGTATGCGTTGTCGAATAATATTTCGAGCGGATATGATCCAATATCGCTGCCTTAATAAAGACATAAGAAGATGTGAACCGGTATGACAATTGGATCGATGACAATCATCTATTAGTAGATCGACTAAGTGATGTCGACGAGGAAGCAACAATGGATGCCGACTTTCATAAGGTATATGTGCATTTATTAGTCGACCACCTACGCGGAGCAATCCGTTGTCATCAACAAACAGATCGAGCTTTCTTAAAGAAGGAGAAGGTAATCTACCCTTTTTAATATTTTTTATTTCATCAGCAAAATGTTTGCTTTGCAATTCGCGAAGAATCACGAGTTCAGCGGTTTCAAGGTCAGATACTTGAATTACCGGAGCGAGAGGTAACTTACGCAGAAAGCGCAAGACATATACCAGAATGCGTAATAATTTTTTCCAAGACGAGACTCTGAGAGCTAGCTCCAGAAGTATCGAAGAATCCAAATCAGGAATGACTGTTAGAGTAACAGAGCTCTTTGCTTCAGGTATAGAACCTTCAACAGAAGACGGTTTGAATGGTACAATTGGCCACTCAGCGGTTGGATGGCAAGCCCAAGGTGGACCATACCACCAAAGCGGATGATTAATGAGTTGCGAGGGTAATAAACCTCTTGATAAACAATCACTGGGATTTTCTATCCCATTGATATGAAAAAAGCGGTCAGGAGATAGATTTTCCTGTATCTCAGTCACACGGTTGGCCACAAATACTTGCCATCGGTGTGGAGATGAATGAATCCATGACAGAGCGATCGTAGAATCACTGAAAGCGAAAATATCCTTTATAGGATAGCGATTATCAAAAACCGTATGTACTTGTTTGACAAGTTTAGCCAGAAGTAGCGAGGCACACAATTCAAGCCTTGCCAGCGAAACAGTCTTTAGCGGAGCCACCTTAGACTTAGCGCATACTAAATGAATGGATATATTACCGTTAGGGTTCGTTACGTGCAGGTATAGGACGCAGCCGTAAGCCCTCATACTAGCGTCTCCAAAGCCAAGCAAATTTATAACACAGCCGGCCGCGACACCTAAGTGGCGAGGTATTTGTAAGTTAACTAATAACGGTAATTCCGATTTGAGTTTAACGAAACATTTAGTAATGAGTTCCGGGGGCTCTTCATCCCACCCCACCTTAGAAAGCCAAAGATCTTGTATAAGAAGTTTTGCGTAGAGAATGACAGGTGCGACGAACCCGAGCACGTCAAATAGGCGAGCAATAGTTGACAATATAGCACGTTTGGTGTTACACGTAGTCGCGGCGGCAGTAGTGAACGAGAACACATCAGAAGTAGGTATCCATTTTAAACCTAGCACCTTCAGTGTGTCATCATCATCTGTGAACTCGATCACAGCACGATGCGACTCCGGCAAGTGAGCGAGAAGTTCCGATGAGTTGCTCGCCCATTTGACGAGATCAAATCCACCGACCTTGAATAAAGCGAGCAGCTCGTCAGCTAAACGAGTACCATCTTCGGCAGAATGTACAGAAGTTGTTAAATCATCCATGTACAGTTCTCTCATGGCAACATCTGCCGCGAGAGGAAAGCGTTCGCGATAATCCTCCGCCAATTGACGGACGGTACGCATTGCCAAAAATGGACTCGAGCGGAGGCCGAAAGCCACAGAATTAAATTGAAAAATACGAATACTCTCGGTATCATTAAAGCGATATAATATTTTTTGATATTTACGATCTTTATCTGACAATGAAATTCTAAGATACATTTGACGTATATCAGCGGTAATTGCTACCTTAAAATATCTAAAGTTAAGCAAAAGCGAAAATAAGTCTGCCTGCAAATTAGGCCCTGTATGCAACAAGTCGTTGAGCGACTTGCCGCTATCAGTTTTAGCGCTTGCATCTAAAACAATGCGGGTTTTTGTTGTCGACTTATCAGGCCTTACAACTGCGTGGTGCGGGATGAAGTAGCCTTCATTTACAGCGGACAAAGAATAAGGTATTTCCGACAGATAACCCTTATCTATATAATCATTTATTACGTCGTTATAAGCTTGACGTAAAGCGGGAAGCGAATGAAACTTTCGCTCTAGCGCGGACAATCTACGCTGAGCGTGAATGAAGGAGTTACCTAAAGACTTAGGTTCACCTTTAAAAGGTAACGACACAATATATCGTCCACATGAATGTCGTGAAACGGTCGATTTATAAAAATCTTCACATTCTTGATATTCCGGACCCTTTTTGTTAACAGTAGGTACTTCCTCGATTTCCCAGAATTTTAAAATTAAATTATTTAAATTATCTACTAACGGGCCGAAGGACCAGGCTACACTGTCATGGTTGACAGAAGGTACCTCACCCATGACAATATAGCCAAGCGTGGTTTCTAAAGCATGAGGTATGGAGCGAGCGGTGATCGCAGAATCAGCTGATTGAGAGGTAGATGCTGGTATAACCTTTTTCCCTAGCAAAACAAACGCGAACATTTGCGTACCAAGAATAGCGTCTATATTCCCCGGTACGTCCCAACATTCATCTGCGAGCGGTAAACCTATGAAATGATCCATCACGGACCTTTGTACCGCGCGAACAGGCAACGGATCAGCTATGTGATCAATCACTAACATGGTTAATTCGTATTGAGCGTCACTTACGCGCGACTGTATTGTAAGAGACACGTAACCCCTGATGGGAGTGGAAATCGTACCTACTGATTTTAAAGACGAGTTAACAAGCGGTTGAATATTTAGTTTTAATTTTCTACAACATGCGAGAGTGATAAGGTTGTTTTGTGAACCACTATCCACTAAACATCTTATATCAAAGCGTTTTCCATTTATCGGAACATAAACTTGTGCCGTTGGTAAAACAACTGACGTATTCAACTGGTCACAAGATAAATCTATATTATTATTACGCGACGTCAACGCGATCGAATTCTTAGAATTAGTACATTCATTCAACCCGACACACGAAGGTGTCACGACCGGCGACGCGCGAGCGACATGGCTGCTATGCATACACACCGACTGAGGGCTGCTGTCCAGTGCGCGAGCGCCCGGCAATGGCGACGGTTCCACTATACTAGGTTGCGATTGTTGCGAGCTTGTCTCGCGATTATTAAAATGCAACAATGAATGATGCTTTTTGTTACAGTGTTTACAAGTATTTGTAGAACCACAATTAAGGGTGGAATGTTTACTACTAAAACAATTGATGCACATTTTATTCTCTTTTATGAACTTAAAGCGCTCTTTTACATCTAATTTTTTGAATTCTAAACACTCGTATAAATGAGTATGTTGAGATTTTTTACAAAACTTACAAGTGGGTACATTATTAACTTCATTTTCTGTTACTGCAAAACTATGCGAAGTTTTCGTTGCAGAAGAACGCGACCTATTTTGTAAGTTAGTCCCCTGATTATTTTGCGGTGACGTGGTTTGACGAACAGCTGTTGTTCGTTCAAGAACCTTTATGTGATGCCGTACGAAAATAACTAAATCATCACTTGTGGGTATATCTTTCTCGCGGGCGGATAATTCGAAACTTTGTAATACTTGAGAATCTAACTTTTTTAAAACGAGATGAGTAAACATGAAATCGGATAAATCGCCAATGTCTAACTGTCTTAACGCGGACCAAGATGAGTGAACTCTTTCAATAAAATCATTTAATTGACCGGGTGAACCCGAGGTAGGTTTTATGTCAAGTATATTATTTAAGTACATAGACCCAAGTAACCTCTTGTCCTGGTATTTTGTCACTAAAGAATTCCATATCGTAAGATAGTTAGACGAATTGGGAATTATTCCCGCGAATATATTTTTTGCGCTGCCATTTAATTTACCTACCAAATACTGTACACGCTGATCATCAGTTAGTTTTTTATTATCATGAACGTTAGTTTTGAAGCATTGGTAAAACAGTGGCCAACTTTCCGGTTGACCAGAGAAACTTAATAACTCCAATGGCGGTAAGCGGCAAACGTAAGATTCCACAGCGGGAATATCTACATTAGCGCGGGTAGACTCTAATATGGTATTACGTTTATATTGGATTTCTGTAAATAATGTTTCGAACGAGCTCCAATTACTAAAACTTATTTTATAATCAGGGTCTATCTCTAATAATAATGTATTATGTTGATCACAAAGATCGTTAAAATTATTATAAAGCTTTTCGATATTCGAAGAAGCGGCTAGAAATTCTTGTTTACTTCTAGTATCAATATTTGAAGGAATTATTTTCTTTGCAATCTTGAATAAGCTATTTATTTTCTCGAAAATAGTTTCTTTTTTCGCAACGATCATTTTCAACTTTGCTTCCGACGCCATTTTGTTGCGTCACCCAAGCTCCCGTTGTTCGAGTTTTAATTTATAAAAAATGTGATATTGAAATGGTTTATTGAACAACGTAATTTACTTGAACAAGCACAGTTATAAGCGTAATTATAGTAGGGAATACTTAAATAGCGAGATGGGGAATATTTTAAAAGGTATATACTGGCTCAGTCCGACTCGAAATGGACCAAAATTATGGTGAAGCGATGCGGGTAAAAATAAGAGGATTATGCGAGTTATAGTATGAGCGGGAGAAAATATGGTGCGCCGTAAAAAACAATCCAACCAGACGAGAGCTAAAGAAAAGCAATTCACTCACCTGGCGATGGCACCACGAGGTCTTGAGAAATTCTTCGTGGCAGCTTGACTTGTGGCAGCGTGCACAATACTTGGTAGCCAGCGTCCGGTTTTGCGGGTGGAATAAATGGATTGCGAAGGGTTGCGAGCATGCAAGCGAGGGAGGTTTTTGCAGTTTTAATAACGCGTGAGAACGAAGATGGCGAGCGGCGCGGTGACGCGGACGCAGCGACGACAGCGTCTTGTCGCAGCGGCAGTGTACGGAAGAATGTGTCGTTCGTTCGCGTGTTAGATTCACTCGCGAACGGAGGGAGTGAATGCATTCCCAGCCCTCGCTGATTGAATGAATTAAAGGCGCAACCACTTATTATCGAAAATCAATTTTATCGGATCCTATCACTCTCTTCGATTACCAGTAGGAAGCATAGGCGGATGGGGCGTACACAGAGGGGGCGTACGACAGCACCTGGTGGGACACCACAGCAGGAGATGACTTGTAGTCCACGCGAGACTGGTGGGACACGGCGGAGGGAGCGGAGTACACGACGGGAGCGTACACGGAGCGGGCTTCGTACACGGCGGGGGCGGCGACCACCTGCTGGGCTACCACAGGAGAAGAGTAGCTGGTGACGACAGCGGGAGATTGATGCACATCCACACGGGACTGGTGGGACACCGCTGAGGCACCGGTGTACACAGCAGGACCGACAGCATAAGTTTGCACAGGTTCGGACACCACGGCGTATTCCACTGGAGTAGCCACCAGCGCGGGAGACGAGTGCACGTCCACCCGGGACTGGTGAGACACGGCCGACGGCACGGAGTACGCGACCACATGTCCGAGGGACCTCTTCTCCACAGAGGCGCTAGGAGCAGCTACGGCTACGGCGACGAGAGCGAACAACACCACCAACGAATTCATAGTGAACGAGGTCTGTGTTGGGATCCGAATGAAGAGTTGAGGACGATCACTTCTAACCGATGTCGGTCGACTGATGACCAACTCAAAATCGTCCCGCTATTTATACACATGATAATAATCTACGTATGAGTATCCAAGTTAATTTGGGCGTCTAGGAATACAAAACCGACCGTCCTTGTCATTGTCGCCTAAATCAGCTGCTGCTCGCAAAGGTCGCACTTGTTGTTACAGTTACGCCTAATGTAGGCCTGTGAGGTGCCATAATGTACTAGATAATGGATATGTGACATTTAATGAGGCTAAGTTGGTGACGATAGGCGGACGATATCGCAAAAAATCATTACGAACTTGTTGTGATCTAGAAATATTTATTACTTCAAGGGCAAGCGATATCCGCCTCATATCCGCAATTAAATGGTATTGGCATGTAGATCAAGTGATCGTACGTACGTTCGTAATTCCAGTTTTTAAGATTTATTAGATTTTATGCAAAATCAAATAATAAGGAATTAATTTGTACCAGACTGATAGTTTTAATTAAAAATTAATCAACTTCTGTTCACCTAATTAAGGTGGCATTTAAAATAAAGATCACGCATACTTAAATTATATTATTTACTAGCTTTTGCCCGCGACTTCGTCCGCGTTTCCGTCGTTTTTCGTAAAAAAAGTACCATGTCTTTTCTCCCGGTTCAGTGGCGTTTTTTAGGTGGCATTGGGTATTTTATTTATAATCGACGGTAACGGAAAGGCTGTCAGTTACCTAGGTAACAAAATAACCTACGATAGAGGTCCTAACTATAGCTACCTTACACTTAAAATCTAAGTGCCAATTTAAACTAAAATATTCTAATAGAATTATACCCAGAAATATGTACAACTTACAACAAAAAAAGAAATGAAAATAAAGCTGAAACGCCTGTGCAATACCATCTACCTATACCTACTTCACCTACAAATAAATACCTATAACTACTATAATTAATAAAAGTATCTACGCTTTTACCTACATAATACAAAACTAAAATTGAACATAAATTAGCCAAAACTTACCTATCGGTATCTAAAAAACTATGCGTACTACTTCTACTTCTACTACCTTCACATAAAAGGAAATAAAATGCAAACTACTAATAATTTGTAATTTGAACGAATATAATTATAAACACTACCAAAACAACTAATACCTATTTTAGAAAATAACAACAAAAGATCAAATAAACTATTTAAAGACTAAAAAGTCGCGCTGATAAGCATTATTTGTTAAAATCAATTATTAATAAAATTGTCCGTCAATAAGGTCGAACGCTCTGAACGCATCAACAGCCACGACCCGTGTCGAGCGCGGCAACCGTTACACAAAAATAATCCTTATGGCATGATTCAGTATTCACGCGCGACGGCTTATTAGCGTATTTCATGTATAAATTTGGTGTTTCTATACCGATTACTATGATTATTTTTTTATTGAATAGGTAATAATATTAACTTCTTTTAATTAGGGATGAGTGAGAGTATTATAAACGTAAGAGTAAACAAATATAATCAGAAAGCTCCGAACTGCTAAGCTATCGGGAGTTACACGTGTTATTGTGAGTCAACCATAAAAGATAGACATATGCTGTTGTAGGATATTTTATAGATAATTTTATGTAGAACATTTCCGTCATAAATGATTTCTATGTAGCTTTAACCATTAAGGCTGCACACGCGACGGAAGCTTAAAAAATGGAGCAACTTCTCCCGTTTTCCCAATATTTCCCTTCACTGCTCTGCTCCTATTGATTGTAGCGTGATGAAAAGTATACTATAATCTCCCCAGGAGTATGAAGAATAATTGTACCAAGTTTCGTTAAAATCCGTCGAGTAGTTTTTGTTTCTATAAGGAACATACAGACAGACAGACAGACAGACAGACAGACAGACAGACAAAAATTTTACTGATTGCATTTTTGGCATCAGTATCGATCACTAATTACCCCTTGATAGTTATTTTGAAAATATACATCATGTACAGAATTGACCTCTCTACAGATTTATTATAAGTATAGATGATCTTGTTCAAACAAACAGTCTTCTGGTATTCGTTAACGATTTTGCAGCAGATAGCTGCCTAGCCGTTTACTTCCATTAGACGGGTGTTTTAAAGAGGATCCAATACACAAACAATGTTAAGTTGAAAACGCATAGTACGCTGAAAACCTATATAAAAAAGACTTCAGTGATGTAACGTGTGAAGGCATTTTTTTTTTTGGGTGGTGTTAATCATCAAATAACCCCTTCCGGTCTTGGGCAGAGCGAAAGGGAGTGTCAGACTTCTACTGACTAAAAACCACCCATGTTCCTTCTTAGCCCTTTATGTCGAGGCCGTGGTATCTTTGTGACCAACCCGCATCCCCAACGGGACGTGTGATGGCCTTTGATTCATTTGGCGATACCAGCGAAGGTATCCAAAAGCTTTTATACGACAATAGTATCGGTACTGATCATCTAACTGATGTATTGCTGATAATTAGAGGATCGATCAGCGAAATTGCTGTGGACTCCGAAAGGTCGTATCTTCGAGTAGAACGTACACTACTTATATGCTCAACAGGCTAGTTTGTATAGTGGTCGTATCGTAAGCGATAAGCTGAAATGGATTTGTGTCTGGTTGATGGTAATAGGATCGCCCCCTAACATATCGTATTTTTTTCTTGGTCTGAGATCAGACCTAAACATAACTGGCGATGGTGAAATGTGAGTATACTAATGGTACACCTCGGCTTAACCATTCGGGTATACATTTATTGTCACCATTTGTCTTTTTAATCACAATAAATACAGATACAGTTCCTTTATCATAACTGCGTGAGACTACAAAGATGGTTTTTTCTTTTAAAAACTCTTCCTCCATCTTTTCGTGAAACTTTAGATGGTAGCTGGGTATAGGAAAAATTTAATATTAATTTGGTTTCCAGAAACCTGAAACAAATTACCTATTACAATATTATTACATTTTTACGAAGGCACTTTTCCGATACGTACAAAAGTCAAAAGCTTCCTCGTACTATTACGATAATTACGCACTTAATTTTATCAATGTTTCCGAGTATTACCATTATTCAGAAATGTTTCCCAGTATACATTTTTTCTTCAACGAAAGCTATTATTTGTTTTAAGTACTGGTAAATGACATTTCGATCATGGTCGCCATAGTTGAACTGCAACTGTATAGATACCTACGTTCGATGTCCGTTTGGAAAGGTTTCTTGCTGATTTATAGCTTGCCTTTTAAAAGCACAAAAATTACAATAATAAGTCAAGAAAATGAATTTCTAATCCAGACGTACAAATCACAAATTTATGTTATTTGTGGTCCTGGGTTAGGTTCTCGGGTCGGGTAATGTGTTATTGAGTTTTTCCAACAATATTTTTTCAGGAGTAGCCTCGAAGTTGGGGTCGGGGGGTTGGGATACTGTTAATGGCAATAGGCTCGCCCCTTATTATATGGGACTTAAACCTATCTGGTGAATTTTTAACGTGGGTGTGCTATTAGGTATAGGTACCTCTGCATAATCCTTCCGGGATCAAAGTAAATATTTAATAAAATTAACGACGTAATACATAAAAGGTAAAGTTTTCTCCGTATCACGAAAAGCACGTAAAGCCGTTGGTTCTGGATCTTAGACAGTCGTTACAGTACAGGTAGTCAGTAGCCTGAAAGTCTGGAAACCAGTCTTATCAAAGGGTATCATAGAATTACTTAGTATGAACGTGAAAAGTCAGATAGTTGCTCCATGTAAAATACTGGTACTCATCATCCCGCGGGTCCCATCTGATCAATTTACTAAAGAGCATTAGACTGGAAACCGACTCCTACATACTTAGTTAGGAAAGGGCTTGGCAGTTCATGATGCTCTATTTCATAGGCTCATGCATGTTCAAATACCTACTACTCCGTATTCCACCATCTAAAAGCTAACAAAAGATACAGTACAAATTAACGCTACTGTTACGTTTTGTTTCGAAAGATACCTAAAAGGTATATTTATTTGTCACATGCAGTAAGTGGATAACATATAAAACTTCTAAAATTTGAAAAATGGTTCATCAGTCATCGTTTTAACAACACCAAAACGGGTCTAAACTCCCACAGACAGACAAAAAACAGGTTGACGCAATCAAGTATTTTTATTTCTGAAATAATTTTATGTACCCCGGCAAATTGCCGGGCATGCTTGCCTGCATCTTGCCTGTGATTTAAACAAACAAAAAGTTTAAAATCACGCCATCTAACGTAATCAGAACAAACTAAATCAAAATATAGTGAGCAGCGGTTACAAAGTTAAATAAAGCAAGCGTACCGTGCGGAGGGTCGTGAATGAGGCTCCAAGGCTGTATTGCCACAACCGGTCATAAGTTGTCTTTCGCTTTTGTTGGTTCTCAGTTTTCAAGACAGATGTCGTTGTCTCAACATTAATATTAAGTGGAGGGGGTTATTTTATTTAGAAAAATATAATTAAGGGTGATGATGTTTAAAAAAAGAAACTATTAGCTCTTCCACATCAAAAAAAAAGAGAAATCATTAAGTAATAGTTCTCATATTTTTTTCTAGACCAGAAAAAATATTCTAATGACATCATTTCAATTGTTTCACATATTTTCTGTGAGAAAATATGCAGCATTAGCATTTCCCTCCTAATGTTCTATCTAGATTGGCATGGGAATATAAAACAAAGAATGGGTATGATATTATCAGTATATCAAATACCATATTTGAAGCCATTGTGCTAAACTATGTTGGACTTTCTCCATAAAGCCTCAGATAGAAGTGATGACACTGTTCATTAAAAACGCCAAAGAATCATTTTTTGTTTTTCCGTAAACGTAGATTGCAAATCGTTAAATAATATTCACATTAATTCTACGAATATGTCCTTCTTGCATCACAGATAGGAGAATCCGCGCATAAAGAAAAATATATCAATGCTACACACGGAATCATGTTAGGTAGGTCCTAGTAGTTAATAGCTATTTACAATCTGAAATCTAGATATTTTTTTTTTTTAAAAACGTTGCCCCACACTAGGAACGTCTCCTGTATCGTGGGTGCGTTCACAAACATTTAAACTCACATACACAAATACTCAGACCCGGAACAACTATCTGTAGGTCATACAAATATTTGCTCCGTGCGGGGATCGAACCCGCGACACGCAGCGCAGCAGTCCATTGCTTGAGCCACTGCGCCAACCGTGCCGTCGAAATTTACATCGTATAATTTCATAAAGCCTTTTTAGTATCTATATTTTCGCCGACGAATTGATAACCATCTCCTTTTTGAAGTCGGTTAAAAAGTAGGAGGTTCTATGATAATTCTGTACCTATATCTCTTTTTTTGAGCAGTTGTGTAAAAATCAAAAACTATTACTTTCGGAAGTCGGTGGCAAAAAAGTCAATGAAACATAAAAGTCACCGACTTCCGAAAGCAAAGTCATTTTACGTTAGTGTTTGTTTTGGATTTGTTGGGCTAATCAAGTAACATGGAATAAGGGCTGATAATAATGAGTGTTGTGTTCCGCTCCTGGGACTATGTGTACTTTTTACGTTCTTAATTATTTGTAACCCTTTGTCAGCACTAGGAACGTCCTTATAGAAAACATTACCCCATATTAGGAAGAAACAATCAGCAACACCCATAACTCCTACTGGGTTTTTTCTATTGTCTTTAGGTCAACCATTGTTTGTTTACAAATTAATGAGTGCTTATCAAAAGTATCTAATATTATCCTCAATCAAACCTATGAAAAAACCCGCCGGTCAGCACCTCTCGTGCTGGAAGTTGAATAGGAGTCCTTGGAGAGAACCTTAGGGAAGCCCAGAGTTACGTGGCGACGCCGACGGGCGCAATCTGGGTCATCGATTTAATTTGCACAAAGAAACCCGTGAGTCGTGTTGTAACTACAATATTTGTGTGTTCACTATTGTGTTGGTTTGGTATGCGTGTCAAGCCAATTCAAATTGTGGCAAAAATACGTTGTGTTTATGTTTCGATTTCGATGCAGTTTTATTAAAGAGTTCTGTACCGGTAATGTTATACAGGTATATGCCTCTAACTACATATGTAGTTGCTTACAAGAAAAACGTGAGTGTCACTGTAGCTTACTAATGAACAACAGTTACTCAAAACTTTACGTAATCTAGCTTGTGAGTGCAGTAAGTCTTATAAAATCATGAATTCTTACAAATGCTGTTTAAGGCGCTATCCGATAGCCTACTTAAGACCATTCCAAGTGGCGAGTTCTGTTTCAGAAACTAAAACTCACGGTTCAGATTGATGACCTAGAGAAACCCTGAGAACCTTTTCTTCGTCAACAAAATTAGACGTAGATAAATAATATCATACCATAATAAAAACAAATACTGGTAGAAATAAAGTAGCTATTGTGACTCTATTCATTCTCTGTTCGATATAAAAAAGGTTTTGCTTGGCCTTGCGCGAAGCACGTTGCAATACCGGAGCGCAATTCGGAAAACCCGTGTCTTGCAATATAAGTTCCCAGTAATTTACCAAAACATTCAATATTTCATGAGTAACTTGAATAGCTACTAAAATTAATTGTTCGGAAAAACCTATAATTTATTAGAATGCTGTTATGCAGTTTACAAGTTGTTTACAGCTTGTAATTAACTTAAATATTTTACTAGATAATCAGGGCCTATAAAGGAAGTTTTCGTTGCATTTATAAATAGAGTGTTAGGAGTTAAATGATCCAAATTCCAAATTGTCCAAAGTTTAAACGCCAACATATTTGCATAAACCGCAAAATAATCTACAATTGCATTCGAAAAACAGAATTTTACTAAGTAATTTGTAGTCATCTCATAACTAATCTTGACTACACGTTTACAATCTCCGGCAGAAGATAAAAATCATAACAAAAAAGAAATAGTCGGACGTCGGAACCAAATGAAGACTCAACTACCTGAGCCCAAAGTCATTGATCTTCGTTACGTAACACTAACAGTGAGCCAATTGCAGTGGAGATGCCATAAAAAATATAAACAGTACTGGGGACTAGACTCTTCCGTACAAACCATCAGTACAGTGACGTCATAGTATTAGGTTCAACGCCCTCGCCCCGGTAACTTAGACGACTGTTTACTGCCTCTTCTAGTTTGATTGATTGTAAAGATACAGGTAGTAGTAAGACCTCTTTTTTCCTTTTTTAATGGCGTACACATACACACGTCATTTGCGACGTACGGCGAGAGCTCGAGGCATTTCTTCGTCGTTCATTCATGATTAAATTGAATGTGTGGTAAGAAATGACTCACCATGAAGCAATTGTTTACTACTTACGAGAAAGGAGGTTCTACATAGTTGTGTATACTTTCATTAGGAACAGAGCTGTACCGACAGTTTTTTGTTTGTAACACAAGAATGTGGAGTCTGAATTTGCGTGCAATGTCAGAAGAACAGACGGCGCATATCAAGCTACTACAATCTGTCTTTATTTCTTTAATAGATTTTCAACTTTATCGCTAAAGCATTAGGATCAAGGTTGATTAGAAAAAAATGACAGTTCCGGGTAGCTTGATGTGCTGGTATCTGTACTACACTAACACTTGTTTCTATCTGATCGTGGTAAACGAAAGCCTGATGCTTCCCACTGCAGGGCAAAGGCCTCCCTTCCCTCTTTCCATTTATTCCTGTCTTTGGCTATGTGGGCATTTGGACTCTCCCTGGTTTTGTTGTTTGGAACCCAATGTGTAGCCACAATTTTTGCGCGACCTGCGGCAGATGTGGCCTGCCCAGTTCCATTTTAATGGCTGTGTTGCAAACGTCTGCGATTTGGGTCTTGGATCGAAGTCATTATTATTATGTGTACAAAATGACATGATTAAAATCCCGTAACAACTGAAAAAGCTATGTAACATTATTTAGAAATATTATTGAGTACAATCTACACATTACCTAACATGATACTTAAATCTTTATTTCCAAAACTAGTCAATACAGCTACTCTTATGTAAAGTTATTCTAAGTACGATCAATTCGTTGCACTACACGTTTAAACTTTACGTTTATTTGCAAATTTATTTTTGTGTCAGTTACGTATACATACGCACGACGACCAATCAAGGTATACTAAACCAAATTACACTGATCTGGTATTGTATGGAAAGCTCATACAAAAAGAGGTCAGGTTATACTGGATGTGTCGTCATGTATACATGTATGTAGGAAATTAAGTCTATCTTAAATGATAAATAAAAATATTTTATTCACATTCACATATACAAACAGTTTATATAATAGTACCAAAGGTGTAAAGTTTGCATCTAACTACTATTCTGAGTACCTAATAATCATCATAATATGGCCTACACTATCATACACTACACTTTACTATAATATTCTACACTATAGATAATACAAGGTGTTATTCATATCTCAGAACTCTAGGCTGTCAAACGACCAACTGGCATACCTATCAATTATCCCTTTTTTTTATTTCCATAATATATAATTCGACAAAGTCACGATGATTAATGTAATAGTATATTATGGTACAAGTGTGTAACGTTGGTGATTACCGCTGAGGCGCCATTGAGACCCGAGCCGTCAGGTGAGGGTCTTAAGAAAGCCGAGGACGGTAATCATCAATACACACGTGTATCATACGACGTTTTTCAACACACTTGTGAAGAAAATAATACTAAAAAGTCATCTTCAACACGAGTTCTGTTTTTTTTTCACAATAGCGGGAAAGATTAATCGGTTTTCCTATGCGCGCGCATCTACAGTTCTACCAACTTATCTGTGCATGCGGGAAAACACGGAACTAATAAAATAAATGTACTAAGTTTGACGTAGCGATGCATTTTTTCTTGACCAGTGGCGCCATCATGAAATTCACGATCGACCATAGACTAAATGAATGAGCGCGATAGAGTTTTAGCCACGTATAAAATGAGGATAAAGTTTTCTTTAGTAAAGAAAAAATTTAAGTTAAATTATTTGAGTGAAAGTTTCATTTAATAAAAACGTACAAGTTGAAATTATCTATTTAAATTCAAAGGTCATGGGGCAGAATCTGACCCAGTTAACGATAGTCTTCCTACAAAAACCAAATTAGTTTTATATTGTTAAGTATTAACCTACACTAAATTTAAGATGGTTTTTTTTTTTTAAAGCATGGGAATAAAATGTTAAAGATGAATAAAAAATAGATAATAAATGTATAGATAAATCAATTTCAGTGAAGCATTCTGTTAAATAAACAAAAGAAGCGCTCGCGTCAGCATCGTCTGACGCTGGTGCTGGCACAGGGGGGGTCGTACGAGGCGGCGGCCGAAACGATGACGTGCGGGGTTGCGATAGTCGTCGAGAGGATCCGGCAGCTGGGTATCGAGGTGGCACTTCACAAGTCGGAGAGGCCATGGGCTTCCATGGACGTGGGTAAGTGCTGCCGTCGGGATCCCAGCTAACGGTGGGAAGGGATCCCATCGGCGTCGAGTGTACTTTGAAGTAGGTACTAGGGCTCGTCCTCGACAGCCGGTGGAACTTCGTGGAGCACTTTCGACGTTTGGCTCCCAGACTGGAGCGGGCCGGGGCTGCCTTCAGGTGGCTCTTACCCAATTTGGGGGGGCCAAACGCCTCCTGCCGGAGGCTGTATGCGGGGATCGTGCGGTCCATGGCCCTTTACGGGGCCCCGGTGTGGGCGCGTGCTTTGTCGAAGCGGGCCGCCCACTACTTGAACGCGCCCCAAAAGGTGCTGGCCGTTTGGCTAGTCCGTGGGTTCCACACGATCTCCCGCGAGGTGGCGAACCTCCTTGCCGGATTGCCGCCATGGGATCTGGAGGTGTTAGTCCTCGCGCGCCTGCATGAATGACGCGCGGAGGCGCTACACCTGCCGCTCTGCGGACGGACCTCCGGTGTGATCTCATGGCGGCATGGAGACAGCGACTGTCGCAACCCCGTGCAGGGCACGCCATGATAGTGGCGGTAAGTCCCCTCTTTGAGGAGTGGCTAGAGAGGCGCCACGGCGCCCTCACCTTCCGTCTGACGCAGGTCCTCACCGGACACGGATGTTCTGGGAGGTACCTGCACCGAATCAGGCGGGAGAAAACGCCCGGATGCTACCACTGCGAGGATCGACCGGAGGACACGGTGGAGCACACTGTGGAGGTGTGCCCTGCTTGGGCAGAGCCCCGCCGTGTTCTCGTAGCGGCGATCGGCGGCGGCGACCTCTCGCGTCCGGCCCTGGTTTTTGTCTTGGGCCCGACATCAAGATCAAGTAGATACGCCTGCGGCGTTTTTAAACGACACAATTATTTCTGTGGACATTGATCATGTCGAATAAAACTTTTTTACAAAAAATAAAACCGACTTCAACAAAAAATAAAACACAAAAAAGTGAAAAATAAACTTAAGAAGATAAATCAGCTTCTGAAGTCGGTGACTTTTGTTTATTTGACTTCATGTTTTTGCCACCGACTTCAGAAGCTGATTTATCTTCTTAAGTTTATTTTTCACTTTTTTGTGTTTTATTTTTTGTTGAAGTCGGTTTTATTTTTTGTAAAAAAGTTTTTATTTTTCACTTTTTAATGGTTCACATTGTGCTTACCCCTTCACAACGTGCCGGCGTGATGTTATGTTATGAGATGGTGTAAACAATAGACAGACATGAGATTTCAGCAATCCCAGTCCATTTGCTATCATTTATTGAGGAGTTCCGTTGCCTATCTCCGAAGATCTTCATCAGATATTCACCAAATTGAAATGGAACCACTTTCAAAAAGTACTCTTCCAAAAATGGGGGAGAAATCGGTGAACATACATAAAAAAAATGCGTGTTGAACATATCTGCATACCCCCTCAGAGCATACAGGCGTGATGTTACGTACTTTCAATAAACATCCAAGCGATTCCAGCAATTACGACAGATTTGCCGTCTATTTTTGAAGAGTTCCATTGTATATTTCCGAAGATCAGCACCAGATCTTCACCAAATTAAAATGGAACCACCTCAGGAGTACCTATACTCTTTCAAATAAAAAAAGAATTTTGAGAATCGGTTCACAAATGGGGGAGAAATCAGGTAACATACATAAAAAAAACCTACTCCTTTTTTGAAGTCGGTTAAAAACTTAAAAACTCTTCTATACTTGTTTTCTTGTTTGTATTTTTTTTTCAAATCATGTTTACTATCAAGAAACCAATAAAATGTACTAAGTCTTGTTATAATTAACTTATTCACTGTTTTTTTATTTTTTAGATTAATGGTTTTTTCCCGGTATCTGCGTTAATGCGACCTATATATTCGTAAACTAGAGACGTTTATCTAAACATCCTACCTAGTTTTTTTTCTGTAGGCTCTGGGTATAGGTTCCATACTTTGTCGCCCAATGACCTTTGCATGAAATGAGCAAGCACTAAGTACATTAATTTATTTTTACTATTGAACACGATCTTTTTTGTATCGAAACTTTTTTATGAACGTAGCAACTCAACCAATAAAATTTAAAAAAAAAACCTTATAACTCATTAGTGAATAATAATAATAAAAAAGTCACAGTTTGATTATAGGTGTCATTATGAGCCTAATTGCGGTGAAATTATAGCCACTTTATGAGCAAGTGTGTTGAAAAACATTTTCTTAGCTTTAAATATGAATGATTGGTTTAAATGAATATTTTTAATTTTTAATTTTATTTATTGGGGAAAACAAACAGTGACACATTACAAAAATATAAAATAACAATAATACAAGTGTATGAGCAAATGTGTTACCAACAACATTTTCCACAGAATACATATTAAAAAAATACAAGCTTTACAAATCATACAAAGATAGAACTACCTACAATCTAAAATCTAATTTTTTTATAAAGTTAAACTAAATACAGATATAAATATAAAACATTACAAGTTTCCTCCTAATAATAATATTTTAGAGCTAAGCGTTGTGAATGTTTGAATTTTTTGTTATTCAAAAATATACATTACATAGTAACTTGAAACATATTCTAATACATTTCTATATATCAAGGTATGCGAGCCTAACTAGTAATATGATGAATTAGTCCTATTTATCAACAAAACTAAGGTATCTTCGAAATTATGATATCTGCAAAAGCATGCAATTTTGGATAAAAAATGAAACTAGGTAAATCACTTTGAAAGTTTTGATTCTTAGAATTCACACATACTCATCATTCATTATTGATTTTAATGTAGTACAAAGCAAAAGAATTCACACATACATTAGAAAATTAATTAAACATAGCTTAGTAGCACATAAGTATATTTACATAATATCTTAATGATATGCGCTATACTATGACTCATACCTCTTTCTCAAGTCTTCTGACTAAAACGGTTATTTCGGATCCTATCCTCAACTGTTTGGGGCCAAGGACAACGGTAATGTGTGAATGATTGCAATAAATAGCTTCCAAGAAAAATACAAAAGAATATTTACATGAATATTTGTCAGTTTCAACTGAAGGTCAGGAAGTTGTGAAGAAAAAAAGGAAATATAATAAAAATACACCCGCATTTCGCCAGTTATGCGTGAAAAATGGCACAAGAAAAGAGAGACCTAAACCCATCATCATTATCATCATCATCAGCCTATAATGATCCCACTGCAGGGACTCAGGCCTCCTCTCTAGGAGAAGGATGGGCTATATATAATCCACCACGTGGGCCCAGTGCGGATTGGTAGATGTCACATATCTTCGAATTTTTGGTTCTAAGACATGCCGGTTTCCTCACGATGTTTTCCTTCACCGTTTTGAGAGCAGTGGTGATGAAATAAATTACACAAAGTAATGCGCCTGCCTGGGTTCAAACCTACGACCAACTGATCGTAAGTCGGGGCCGCCACCACTGGGCCACCACTGCTCTCCTAAACCTAAACCCAGCCGTGACTGAATTCAGGCTGTGGATAATGATGAAAATGAATAGGGGGTGAATCTATTGCCATAATACGGTCAGAAATTCAGTCTCCGTGGCTGCTACTGGTGAAATGTGGATCCTAAACCTTCGGGAATTATAGGCTCGATGATATGTTATATTGTAAAAATCAAATAGAAAATTATTATTTATATCCGTAAATAATAATTTTCCATTTGATTTTTACTATCAGCTGAATCCGTTACGACTGGAAGTTGATGATGAGGCTAGGCAGATGACTCATCATATTATAAATTCTTAACGAACAGCCATGTTCTTAAAAGAACATTCTCATGTTTCATAACAAACAGATGTTTTTGCTAAACAGTAACACTTCAGTCACTAAAATCTTTTTAAGTACCAAATGTCGACACTCTTTACAACACAATAATTATGATCTACTTTCGAACACAGATGACATTTCACGATACATCAGCATCTCAATCAAGTAACAACAGAACTCCTGACACTATTTGCCACCAAACCACACGCAAGTTCATTCAATAGAGCATTGAAGTCATAGAAATGGTTCAGCGAACTCTTGCGCAAGTGTTGTGGCTGCGCCCGCGCAGGTCCGGCTCGCACGCCGCACGCCGCTGGAAAGCCCCTCTTGTGCAAGCACTGGTGCACTAATGCGCAGTGACGAAAAAATCTAATCCTGTTTCTAATTAGCGGCAACTACATAGATAGCTGTTTAAGAAATATTTTTAGTAAGGCGTTTGAAATATTAGTAGATCAGATACATGATAATTAATACCTATTACATAAAATGATTACACTCGAATAATTACTTCATTAAAAAATGAGACCAATACCCTTTTTTAACAAGATACTGCACTCTGACCAAATCAAAACAAACCCATGTTACCTATTGCGTAGGAATTAGTACTCCCAAACAAATCCTATTATGGATTATGAGCGTTGAGTCCTTACATAACCACCTAAGCACAATGGGTGGCAAATCGCATTAACTTAGCGTTACATAACAGATGCATTACAATGACAAACATTATACTGATATGTGTACGTGCGACGCGTTGAACTCTTTTGTATTGACATAATATGTGTTATAAATTATAATCTTTTAAATCTAATTAAATATGTCATTGTATGCAGTAGCTTCACTGAGAACTATATTTTTGTTTTGTTTTATAATTGCATTATTCATGTTTTATTGTATTTTTACGTCATAATAAATATTAATTTATTACGATAATTAGCAGATTTGTTTATTTTTATTTCGATTGTGTCAAGATTATTCATAATTATGTAAATCTTGATCGAATTTTTTGAAGCATAATGAGGAACTTCAGAGTGACGACATTGTTGCCATCCCGGGTAAAATCTGTATGAGGCTGGCACAGGAGAGTGGAGTTAGGCGTAAACAAGAGAATCTTAGAGCCAGCAGTGAAGTCAGATTGAGGATAATGATAGTGATTCAAATTGGCTATTCCAATATATTCGGGCATCACATCTGATCTTCCAAACATTTTTATCAGTGGTTATTCTCTTACGTCATACGAATTTTCACCAAATCCATCCATCTACCACCTACTTCGCAAATTCTCCTGCCGAGAATAACGAAATGGGTATACGTAAATTCGTGTCACCACACGTTGTATTGTGTTTGTTATGATAAACACCCTAGGGGATACGAGTCCTACACGATCCTGTAAATAAAAAAACCTACGATGCAAGTAAACAAAACAATTTTGTCTTTAACCGGTTTCGGCTCACTTTGATTGTGAAACTGATTAGTTGCGAATGTGCACTTATCATTGTTTTCATATAGCGATGGCTGTCTATCAGTTTGCTTAAGTACAGCTTTTGTTAATGATCTGTTCGTAGAACCAGCTTCTTGCGTTACCAAATTCCCACTGCTGGGATACAAACCATCTCCCTGTGAGAATTAGTGGACCACAGGGGCCTACTGCGGGTTGATTTTTTTCACACGTCTTCGATTCTTTGGTTCTGGGATATATTTTGTTTGTTTTCTTATTTATTTCATTTGTCCATCGTTTTTATTATATTATGAAAAGCCTATATTGTCCCACTGCAGAGCAAAGGCCCCTTCCCTCCTTCCACTTTTCGCGATCTAGTGCGACATTAGGCCAATCCTTTGAGAAGGAGTTCAGCTCATCCTTATTGATAATTATGTTGTACCAATCACAACAACCGTGAAACCGTTTAAGTCGTTTTAGATTAACAGCCTACTTATCATGTAAATGTTTTTCGGCAATATACTTACAAAACTGCGAGTAGAAGTTACTGGGTCATCGTGCCTTATTAGAAAACTATGGTCCTGAGAAAGTGGCTTATTATCTTGATATGGAAGGGTGAGCTCCAACCATGTGGGTGGCTTAATGCCTTGTTACATCATAATAGATTGGTACGTATGTTTGAATGTACCAAGACTTGTTTATTTACAAAAGAACTTTTATGAATGTCATCAGTTCCATAGAAAATGGTAACCTGATCAAAATGTTCATAACAGCACGCCAATAAAATACATAATTATGCACCCAATTTTATACACCTTTTAATTTTATTTTATACGTAATTTATTAGGGGTAGGGGTTTGCTACCCCTCTTCCTCTCTCCTAATGTTGCTGTGCCCGAAAGGGTCTATTCTGATATTTTACTTTGACATAGGTACTACATATTATATATGTTAAACATATGAAATGCAACAAATAATGAAATGTTGATGTATTTCGAGATTCCAGGGTAATTTTCAATTCATCACATAACAAACGGAAGAAAGGAAACGGAAACGGACGTCTTGATATTTTCAATTGCATTGTTTCAGCATAATCTTGTAGTCGGCATTGAAATAAATTAGTTTAAAATTTAAAATACTATTGACATAGTATTTTTTGTTTGTTTTGAGGGGAAACACGTCTTGCAGCCTCAAAAATAGTGAGTCAATTAATTAGAAACATTAATTTTATTGTAAGTGACATTCCCTCGCGATTGTCTTTTTTCCATGTTGTCATTTATCTTATTTAATAAGTTTAGATAGCTCTGGCTAGAACATTGATCATCACCTTATCTATAATGTTGTACTTGGCATAAATCCAATACAGCTACTGCACGGAGAGATAAGAAATATTTCTGACGGCAGTCCTGCTAACAACACCTAATATGAACTCAAATATTCTAAACAATTTCCATTTCTGTATGTTTACAAGAATTATACAAATACATCATCATGTGTATAGGATTTTCCCAACTATGTTGAGGTCGGCTTCCAGTCTAACCAGATGCAGCTGAATACCAGTGTTTTACAGATTCTGTACAAAAATGTCAAAAATAAAAACCTCTTCTGTATAACGTATAACACAAATGAATTTCTCAACACCTCATAAAGCTATAGAAGTAAGTTAGCAATGTTAGCATCCACTGCATGTATCAAAAGTATGACATCAGTAACTTAATGTCAGTATTCAGCTTACGTTAACAATACAGATCCGCTAAGACGGCCTCAAAAACCCAAATTGCCAAACATCTACTCGGAACATGAATGAACTAAGGGTTGATCAATGTTATGGCGGACGTCATCGCCTCTACCAAAATAGCTCTACGACAGGAGTTTAGCGATCCGATGGAGGTAACTTTGGTCAGTCGATTCATGTTTCGAGGTACAGTGGTAGGAGGCTGCGTCGATCGTCTTACAAAATCGGTCCGCGTGCATCTTTGCGTTGGTCGAAGTATAAAGCGACGTAGTGGTAGAAGTGGAAGTCATTCGGACGCAGACAGTGCGCCGGTAAACTTGTGAAAAGTTAAACATTTGAAATAGTTTTAGTGACAAACAAGGAGTGAAGAACTCAACAGTAAGTTTAGTGCTAAAGTTCGGGTTACATGGTTACATCACAGGATTTGCGGTGACGGAAACAAAGTTGATATTTTGCGGCACAATAACATTCTCGTTATAGAATTTCTTTTTCAATATCCGACGGAGAAAAGCAACTACCGCTGCGTCTAAACACACTCATTACGCAGAAATGGTGTAACTTATCATATGAATCGTAACATTTAATTTGAAGTGCGAATACATAACAGTGATTCAATAATACAGTACTGCAATGTTTGTTTAAGATATCATTAATTTGGTAAATTATTTGTATTTATTGTTTAAAATTAATTTAAAGTTTCAATATGATAACTTTTAAATACCAATTAAAACCATAACTAATCGGAAATTTATAATATGGCACCAACTACAGCTAAATATTATATGTTTAAAAAATGCTACTCCAATTATAAGATTAACATACAGTAAGATAAGAGTAAGTGTTTTCCAAGTAAATGATCCTCGCGTAAACTTTCACTTTCCGGTCTGTAGCTTGTGCGTCCGCGCTGGTCTCAACCACAACATCAGGAATATGTAAAATATTGCATAATAAAACCATGCCGCACTTAGCTTATAAAATTTCCGCAAACATAATTTTAATTACTAAACAAAAACATAGGTTTTAGTGATCTTTACCGCGATTAGTTCGTGCTTGCACTGCAAGGGAAGTCCGTCTCAGTGAAGATTGAACCAGTTGTCTTCTATTAAAAAAAAAATGATATTTCACAGCACCTGTTTATAACATTTTTTAATACGACTCGGCTTCAGACATCTCAATTCCAATACTCAATTTTTATTTATAAAATAAAATTTTGACTTGAACTTTAAATTTTGATTAATTATCTACCATTCAAAACGTGCGCAGAAACAACACTTTCAAACAACGATCTCATCAGGTCTCACGCCTATCGAAATGCTTCTGTTTTTCAATATTTATCTTGTACAAATTCGCTCTACTAACCGCATGATCTAAAAAAAATACGGAAATATAAAAATGCGAATTTTCGCCTTATTATGCTGTAACGTGTTGCATAAAAACAAACAAGATAAATAATGTAGGAAGTTATGCAATGATTATCGACGGTTACCGAATTTGTGCCGCATCGCTCGAGACGCACGTTGCTTGCCAACGAGCTGCTTGTGCCAGTTTTGTCGAGTCCACGACAATGACACCAATATTTGGCTTTCTTTCATAACATAAGACAAAACCTGACCTCGAAAACGTACTAGGATACCTATGTGCTAAACTAACGCATAATTCACTCCTAGTTATTATAATTGATACTATTAGTGACTGTACTTTTTGGCGATTAATATTACTTTTTATTTAAAATTAAGTTGGCGCAGTAATCTAGAAAAAAAAAAGATAAATACAATAAATAAAGTTGGCCAGTGTTTACAAAACACGACATTATCCAACCATGATTCGTGGATCCGTACTTAGTTTGTTCTGTATACATCGTGTGAGAGTGCTTTCGCGGCCCCACGCCTTCCAATGACCGCACAGTGCCTCACCGCGCAGCCACTACACGGCTGACGCTATGGAGCCTTACATAACTACAGACTGTCTGCGAAAGTAAAAGTGACTCTTCGCTTGCAGTTTCGAAACAATGACATGATTTACAAAATAAGGATCAAATGACATCAGCGCTTTAATAGTCTTATCCATTTTTGTTACAGAACATGCGGTGGACAACGGTTACCTTTTTATTGCTACCAATAATATTCGCGTGTACGACAGCGGAATGGTCATGGGGTGGAGACAAAGATTCCCAGCCCGCTGACCAACCCGAACAGAAAGGTACAAGCTTGTTAGAAGGAGAACAGTTACCCGAAGCACAAGAGAAGAACTTTGAATCAAACAGCACCGTTCTTGATGACATTGTTGACGAGCTGGTGAGCAGTAAACAAGGTAGAAGTCTGGGCGGCTTCGACGATGTCTACAGCGATCCCACGATCAAGGACGCCTTGGACGCAGGAGATGACGCTGAAGCTAGGAACCTGATCAAAGGAAGACTGTGCACTCTTGGTCTCATACAAGTACGTATATTATAATTTAATTATGTTCTTATTATAGACTAGCTTTTGCCCGCGACTTCGTCCGCGTTTCCGTCGTTTTTCGTAAAAAAAAGTACCATAATTATGTCCTTTCTCACGGTTCAGTGGCGTTTTTTAGGTGGCATTGGGTATTTTATTTTTAATCGACGGTAACGGAAAGGCTGTCAGTTACCTAGGTAACAAAATAACCTAGGATAGAGGTCCTAACTATAGCTACCTTACACTTAAAATCTAAGTGCCAATTTAAACTAAAATATTCTAATAGAATTATACCCAGAAATATGTACAACTTACAACAAAAAGTGAAATGAAAATAAAGCTGAAACGCCTGTGCAATACCATCTACCTATACCTACTTCACTTACAAATAAATACCTATAACTACTATAATTAATAAAAGTATCTACGCTTTTACCTACCTAATACAAAACTAAAATTGAACGTAAATTAGCCAAAACTTACCTATCGGTATCTAAAAAACTATACGTACTACTTCTACTACCTTCACCTAAAAGGAAATAAAATGCAAACTATTAATAATTTGTAATTTGAACGAATATTTAAACACTACCAAAACAACTAATACGTATTTTAGAAAAAAAACAACAAAAGAAATTCAAATAAACTATTTAAAGACTAAAAGTCGCGCTGATAAGCATTGTTTGTTAAAATCAATTATTGTCCGTCAATAAGGTCGAACGCTCTGAACGCATCAACAGCCACGACCCGTGTCGAGCGCGGCAACCGTTACACAAAAATAATCCTTATGGCATGATTCAGTATTCACGCGCAACAGCGCGACACGTATTATTGTGAGTCAACCATAAAAGATAGACATATGCTGTTGTGGGATATTTTTTAGATAATTTTATGTAGAACATTTCCGTTATAAATTATTTCTTTGTAGCTTTAACCATTAAGGCTGCACACGCGACGGAAGCTTAAAAAATGGAGCAACTTCTCCCGTTTTCCCAACATTTCCCTTCACTGCTCTGCTCCTATTGATTGCAGCGTGATGAAAAGTATACTATAACCTCCCCAGGAGTATGAAGAATAATCGTACCAAGTTTCGTTAAAATCCGTCGAGTAGTTTTTGTTTCTATAAGGAACATACAGACAGACAGACAGACAGACAGACAGACAGACAGACAAAAATTTTACTGATTGCATTTTTGGCATCAGTATCGATCACTAATTACCCCCTGATAGTTATTTTGAAAATATATATCATGTACAGAATTGACCTCTCTACAGATTTATTATAAGTATAGAAGATTTTTTCGTTTATCAAAACCATTGTTCTAACGTTACTCAATTTGATTATTTCAGTGTGAGGATGAAGACTCGCAAGAAAAACGCCCTTACTTATCACCAGATGAAGTCATTTACGCCCAACCCGTTGACATCAAGCCTATTGGCCAACCGATTGCATCAATTCAAGTCCGTGGTCCTAATACTAGTCCCAGAGCGTACGGCCCACCTCGGCCTATGCCTTACCCTCCACGACCCCAAAAATACCCACCCAAGAGAATCGGATATGGAGGCCATGCCAGACCTGGTTTCTCGGAAAAGTATGGCGAAGCGGGTAACAATTTCCAATTCTCCCAAAGCAGTGCACAGTACAGCGGACACGAATCTAATTTTGTCACCAAATCGCCCATTTACCATCATGCGACCCCAGGACCCTACGCTTATGAGAACACTAAACCTTCTTACAACAAAGGTTCGTCTGCACATTCTGGTACTAAAACTGATTCTGTTGTACAACAACACATCCATCATCATTACGTGCACGATGCTGACAACAAAGACCCCAAAGTTATCATTAAACCTGTAGCCATCCCTGTAGGATCCATCGGTCAGCTAAATCAGTTGAATTCACAAAGTAGTTATGGGTCACACTCACAGCAGGCTTCCGATATCCTAACTGCGGGAGGTGGTGACTACAGTAGCATTACATCGGGTGGTTTTAAGCCCATGTCCGGCGGATTTTCATCAGATTCCAACCATAAGCCAATTTACGAATCTGATACAGTTTACGGCTCACAATACGGACACAATTCTAACAAAGTCGGACACAGCGGTAGTATTTTGAGTCAAGGTCTACCAAATCAATATCCCAACAACGCTTTCGAAGACCAAAAGTATGGAAACAGTCTCGGTGGTTACGCTTCTCAAAATACTGAATTTTACAAGAAAGAGTTACATGTGGGATCTCAAAATAATCTTTACAATCAAGGACCAGCAACTTTCGGACAAAACCAATTTGTTGAAAATTATCAAGAAGCCAAAGCACAAGGATTTGAATGTGTATGTGTACAATACGATCAATGCCCCAGCCAAGAAGTAATTGGACGCAGAGATGACTTGTACTTACCAATTGACCCACGTAACAAAGGTAGTGAAATCGTAGCATTAACTGAAGAGCAATTAGACAGTTTGAACAAAACTGATGCTGCTACAACGGCAGCAAGCTCGCAAAATGCTACCGAAGCCAAGAACTTAAGCAAGCGTGAAACCAAAGAAGATATTCCTGCTGAAGCTGAGAAAGAAGCTGAACCGGTAAGCACAAAGTACCCATTTTCATAAATATACCTAAGCTCTTTATTATAAGGTGTACATCGCAAGTCAAGCTTTTTCCCAGAATCACTTTAACAATTACCTCTCCTCCTCCTCCTATTCTGAGCACTCACAAAGGAACCCCTAAAACCCATGAAATATTTTCGTGACTTTTATTCATCATACCTAAACGCCTGGGGTAACACTGTTACATTTGGATTCCATGACATAATAATTAAACACCGAAATCGAATGTTACAGGTACAAAAGATATACTAAACATTGGGCACTGACAAACTCGCTAACATTACATAAAATAGTAGTTTAATTTATTGATATAAGTAAATATCACTACAGCGCTTCCGTCGATGGCCTGGCTTCAGCGGTCATGGCGGTATTGACCACAAACATGTGCAGCCCGCGTTTGGTATCTCTTTTGCCTTACCCTCTGGCGCCCCGGGTGCTCACACTAATCACTACCCTTATGATCCCCACCTCGCTCCTTTCGGTCGTGCTGTGACGGCCGGCGGTATTAATCTAGGAGTAGCCGTAGTTAATCCACTTCTCTCCATTCAAATAATGAAAGACGAAGAAGGCGAAAAGATTTATCGACCTCTCCTACATTTTCATGTTACACCAAGCCAACAGAAACTTATGGCCGTTACTCAACTTTTTGATGAAAAAAAGGCACTTCTGCTAAATAAGCATCATCGTTACCATCATCCCCCAGCGTACCCTGCTTACCCTCCTCACTATGGACATTATCCTCACTATGGACACCTACCTTACCCGTCCCATCCCCCACATTCCCATTATATACCCAATTATGAACAACATCCCCACCATCAACACCACACTGGTCCGCCCCCCCATTACCCTCCTCATTATAATGGACCTCCTCACCATCCTCCTCAGTATGATGGACCTTCTCACCACCCACCTCAGTATGATGGACCTTCTTATCCCCCATCTTATTACGGTGGACCTCCGTCTCACTCGCCCTATGACGGTCCTTCGGTTTACTCCCCGAATTACGCGGATTACGAGCCCATTCATTACAAAGAACATGATAACACTATTCATGAACCTTCAGAAGGTTTCGATGATTATTATGATGAGCACGGTAGATATGATGGTGGAGAGGATTATCCTCAAGCCCAACAAAGAAGTTCTCATAATTACGAAAGATCTGAAAACATTACGATTAATACTGACTTGGATATTCACACAAACCGGTCCGCATATTCCCGCTCCTATGACTATCCTTCGACCACTCCTGGGGCAAGCCGGGGATACCAAACATTCCGATTTCCTGACACGCGAAAGAAGAGGGATAACGATATAGAAAATATGTCCATAACAGTACTTGAGGTAATTCATGCACTGTTTTAATAAAATTGGCTTGTACGAGTAGATGTTTCAAACAATCATGGTTCTGTTACGTTAAAGCAATCGCTTTTCTGTGTGCGCCCAACAATTTTCAGAAAACATCATGTAACTAAGTTATTTTTCTGTTGCATTTTTAGCGTCAAGGATATTTTGGCCGGCCTCCAGTGTCCCAGCAGTGCAGACCAAACCAAGTGTGCTGTCGTCGTCCCCTACAACCTCAAGCTAACAACAAAGGACAGTGCGGCATCAGGCACTCCCAGGGCATTAACGGCAGGATCAAAACTCCCTCTTACGTTGATGGTGAGAGTGAATTCGGAGAGTACCCATGGCAAACAGCTATTTTGAAAAAGGACCCCAAGGAATCTGTATACGTGTGTGGAGGAACACTCATTGACGGTCTTCATATTATGACTGCCGCTCACTGTGTGAAATCGTAAGTTGCTCAATTGTTTTTTTTTTAACTTTCAATCTTTGCCTAGATTCTCATTATGGACTAAACTAATCGATAGATCGAACAAAAAATCAAATCAACTTTTCTTATTTCAGATACAAAGGCTTCGAATTAAGAGTGCGCCTGGGTGAATGGGACGTGAACCGCGACGTTGAGTTCTACCCTTACATTGAGAGAGACATTGTCTCTGTCCACGTTCACCCTCTTTACTACGCCGGCACATTAGATAACGACCTCGCTATCTTGAAGATGGACCACCCTGTTGAATGGACCAAGTATCCCCATATCAGTCCCGCTTGTCTACCTGACAAGTACTCCGACTACGCCGGACAAAGGTGCTGGACCACCGGATGGGGCAAGGATGCCTTCGGAGACAACGGAAAGTACCAGAACATCCTGAAAGAGGTTGATGTACCTATTCTATCACACGGGCAGTGCCAACAGCAGTTGAGGCAGACACGCTTGGGTTACAACTACGAACTGAACCCAGGCTTCCTCTGCGCTGGAGGTGAGGAAGGCAAGGATGCGTGCAAGGGTGACGGCGGCGGTCCTCTGGTGTGCGAGCGTAGCGGCACATGGCAGATCGTTGGCGTGGTGTCGTGGGGTATCGGCTGCGGCCAGCCTGGAGTACCTGGAGTCTACGTTAAAGTTGCGCAGTATTTAGACTGGATCTCGCAGATCACCGGCAATTTCTCGCCTTATTGAAAAGGACGGAGTAGGTAATCATCGAAAATGGTGTTTATTAAAAGGAAATTGTCATAATTGTCACCTAAACAGTAGCATCTTATATTTATTTTAGGATCTAGATGTAGGTACTTATTTAATATTTATTACTTTTAAGCTTTGGATGGTAATATCCAGAGCATCCGAGTAATTGCGTATGCAGATTTTTATATTTAAAAAATAAATTGTACTGATAAGAAATTACATTTTCGTATCATTTACCACATCATTTCACCTAAGACCATTTCATATATCTATGATCTCAGGAGTCTTTTAGACTCATTATTGTAAACTTTTTCAATAAAAAAAATACAGGCTGCTTACACTACTCACTAGCCTAGCCTGTCGCCCCCCATGACATGACTGTCCAAAACTCAATTCTTGGTCTAAATCCTATTGGTATTGTTTAAGTATTTCTACTCTTGGCTCAGTTCTAAAACATTGCTATGACTGCCAGAGGTAAAAAAGCAGCTACATTGAAGTTCAATACCACTGAACAAAAGGATGCAGCAGTTTTCGGTTTACCTGACAGCCTACCTTGTTCCGAAGTGGATTTCCCGGTACTTATTAGGAGACGAACCACAGCAAATTGGAAAGATATCGTTGATGAAAGTGAAAGATGGCAAAAACAATTAGAAGAATATCAAAAGAGCAAACAAGTACCTCCCCCTAAACCACCGTTTCTTAGTAAGTTACCTACCTCTTTCAACCATTAAAATTGTCTACCCTCTGAGTGCATAGCTCGTTTACTATTATACTAGGAACGAAAATACATTTTGTTTGTCCATTATTTAAAGGGTTTATTAATGGCTAAAACTTTTAAAATTGACCTAAAATATCTGCATTTTTATTTTCACTAAGCCTAACACTTTCTCATGAAATAAGCAGTACCTTTGTGCTCTTCTATTTTTTTATGTCTTTATCCTTTTTTTTGTATTTTTTGTGTACCTACATAAATAAATAAATAACTTCAGAGTGCAAGCAAAAGTCTCAAGTAAGACAATCTTCATTACATTCAAATAAAAAGGCCATCAAATCTTTATACAGAAGAAACGATTATCAGGTTCAAGTTTCGCTAGAATTTTATTCGGAGATCTGCTTTCAGAAACCGAAGTCGATTACATTAAAAATGAGGTATTTGTTCAACTGTTACCGGCTTTAGCGGCAGCTTTGAACAAGGCTGTGATATGGGACGCTTTCAACAGAGACAAATGTTTCTTCAATGGTATAGACCACATCGTACAGGTATCAGTTTTGTGTTACCTGCGTAATTATGTTGTAAGCAGAGTCAGTAAAAATTGGTTTAGTTTTGTTAGGGCCACTCGCAGTGCATCTCTATACGGATGCTCTACTGCTGAACCGGACAATCCTGTGGTAACCTCAAACAAGTTTAAGGCCCCTAGCTAGGGCATACAAATATTTACAAATTAAATGACTTATCACTAAGGGCACCCTCTGTGGGGTTCGAACCTCGACTTAGCGTGTCATTAAGGGAGTTCAGTGTGGCTGTAGGCTTGTCTCAAGGGTCGGCTTTGAGCCCGTACCTCTTCCTGTTGATTATGGAAATATGGATGCTTTGACGTCGGATATACAGGAAGAGGCACTCTGGTGCATGCTTTTTGCCGACTACATTGTTCTTGTCGGTGAAGATGGACCTGAGATCTAGAGCAGATTAGAGAAATGGCAACAGAAGCTGGAGAATGTTGGCTTGAAAATCAGCAGAACTATCTTGTATGGATCAGAATGTTGGGCCACAAAAGGGATGAATGAAATGCTAATTTAGCTTTTCATTCATCCCTTTTGGCTGATTCCCATGTGGCTGAGATGAGAATGCTTAGTGGTGTTACGCGAATGGATAAAAACAGAAATGAGTACCTCATAAGAGGAAGTCTGAAAGTAGCGCCGGTGTCTGAAAAGTTGTGTGGAAATCGGTTGTCGTGGGTATGGACATGTGATGCGGAGGAATAAGGAAATGTCGATGGGTTTAAGAATAGAGGAAGACCCAAGAAACGATGGATGGACTGTGTCACAGATATTATAATACTTCGTACTGTATTAAGATCAATGATATGGTAAGAAAGGTGTCTCATGAGATGACGAGAAACAGAGAAGTATGGCAGAAGAAGACATGCTGCGCCGACCCCAAATGAATTGGGATAAGAGCAAGAGAATGATAACTACTGGCTCAGCAACGCGGGCTGGTCGAAAAGAGATTTATGAATACTTCCTTCCCAAGTTCGAACCCCAAGACACCCAAATTTGATTTCTCAGATTCATGTGCGTATTGTATTTCACTTGCTTCGGTGAGGGAAAATATCGTGAGGAAACCAGCATGCCTGAGAGATATTTATCGACAGCATGTAAAGCCAAGTCAGGCCCATGGGCGGCCCGTCGGGGCTGTGGTTTGTCGAAATGTTAACGCGGCTCCGACACAAGGGCGAAGAAGGAACATGGGTTTGGTTTTTAGTCAGTAGAAGTCTGACACTCCCCTTCGCTCTGCCCAAGAGCGGGGGGGGGTTATTCGATGATTTTCCACCCACCAAAAAAAAAAAAAAAAAGGCCCATGGGCGGCATCAATACTCTGACACCACGTTAGGCACTAACCACACGAGATAGAAGCAGACTACGAGCTTAGAAACTCCCCTTTATCTTCTCCGGCGACAGTTAAATTGTAACTCTGGGAGTTCGAGCTTCATTGTCTCGGCGCTTTTCTGTTGGTCGCCATTGTTAATTCTGGCTTTCAGGAGTAATCAGGAGGTTTGGAAATAATGTGGCGGCCGTGGTGGGCTTGTCGTCGGCCTCAACGACTAAATGGAAAAATAAACTCTGCACCTTACCTACCTACCTCATTTACTGTTAATGTACTTTTAGGTCCTATGGAACAACAACCCTCGTTTTCCAAGCCGTAAGGAGACTGACTTACACATATTCAACATGCCGTGGGTCAGACAAACTCTTAAGAAGAAGTAAGTCCATCTATACGAGCTATATCATGCCTGTAATCCCCAAATGGTCGCCCCCTATTACATGGGACTTAAACATACCTAACTGGCAAAATGTGGGTAGGTAGGCAATAGGTAGGTATCTGTGGTAGGTATACTATTTGGCACACCTCTTCATAACCGTATCTGTTTGTATTTCAAAACAATAGCTTTTTACTTAATGCATATTATGAAAATACGGTACCTACTTATAGCAAACAACTTTTTTTTTTTAATTTTACCCGTCCATTGATATAGTACCCGTCGTGTCTATTTGTTCCTGCTAATCTCCGATACAGCTGGAGCGATTTTGACGGGACTTTTACCGGTAGGTAGCTGTGATTATGCCCCTTTTATTTTAGAAAAGGATTAGAGTTTCGTGCAAAAAAATCATCATCATCAACCTGCCCTTATCCTATTCCATTTGAAGTCGGTGCAACACGTTTTCTTCGTGCAAAAAAAATGTCAACCCTTAAAATTGTTAACAAAATCCGATTCAAATAGGGAAGTAATGTTTTTATAATATATTTATAATATATTTTACACGGACGATGCTCACAAGGCAACAGCTAGTTTATAAATAACAGTGCCGAAACAGAATTTGTAGGTATCATTACTTGTAGCTACATAGCTACTCCAAAAAGTAGATCGGTGTATAGCTGACTTCACTTCTCGCGTCGCACATCTAACGGTTTCCATATCACTCAACAGCTATCTCATCTTATTCGAAATAATCAATGTAATGCCTATTTTCAGTCCTCGTCCGTATTATCCGAAATCCTGGCTATGGCCCGAGGAGTATGCAGCCACTCTCATTCAGAAATCTGTTCGCCAGTACTTCATACAAAAACAAGAGGAAGTGCAAGAAATGCGCGACTTTTGGAGGGTAATCATCAGCTTTATCTTTTTACTTATGTCGAAATCGAAACCACGAAACCTCGACGCTATATGGCTTGAACATAATTTATTTGAGGGACAACATGTACAATATAACAAAAATCTAAGCTATTGTACAGGAATGATAAAAATCTTGAAAATAACAAGAAAAAGTACCTAAACAAAACTTAAACTGGCATGATCACTATCACTATCATTATCACCGAAAACGGGACACCACACAACAACAACAACATCCATCTGCAATAACTTCAGTTTATCCGTGATCATGGTGCTTGCTAGGGTTGATGAGGATTCCTCTTCCTCATCCTCATAATGCGGAAGTTCCTCTTTTTTTAGCGATTCCTCATCCTCTTCCACATCCCCAAAATCAGACATAAAATATTCCTCTTCCTCTTCCACATCCTCATTCATTAAGAGGAATTTATGAGGAAGTGTTGTTGACGTATTCAATGTAAATAAAAGTAATCTCCGTCGCAGCGAACAAAAGTTCGCTGCATTAGGTACTTTCACGATCCGAACGTGTTTCAACGTGTTTTAGAAATATAATACAGCACGCTATTGCGTGTGTGTGTGTGTGTGTGTGTGTGTAGTACTGTAGCCACTTAGTCCGGAAACAGCTTCAAAGTTATTTTTCATTAAATTCAACCTCCCTATTGTGAATTTTGACTATTATATTGTTTTTTTTTTCTTTCTAAATATTTAAGGGCCCATTCGCAATCTTTCTTTTATTTAAAAGGGGTTTGAACTTTTTTGTATGGGAGCTGGCATATCGACCCACCGCCATTTTGATTTTTTTTCGAAATCGCGGCCCACGATGAAAGTGGTTTGTATGGATAGAGGACATATAGACGAACAAAAAATGTCATGAAATATGGTACCCCAAAGTGTCACGTTACTGAGATATTTGAAGGTAAAGATCGAGAAATGAGTACAATGATCACAAAAAAATAGACCTTTTACGTGTCTATAGGCGTTGATTATTATTATTACTGGTTATTGAAAGAGAGTAGGTACATTACATATCACTAGGAACACGAGAAAACAATATTTTGACATAACATAGCGTTTCATTGCGATGCGAAGCGATTTTCTTGTGCGTATAATAATAATCGGCCTGGGGACTATTATTTGGATACAATTTAACGCATAAACATGAAATAAGGCTAATTATAAAATATTTAGTGATTGTCGTTGTACTCATTTGTCGATCTTTACCTTCAAATATCTCGGTAACGTGACACTTTGGGTACCGTGTTTTGACATTTTTTGTTCGTCTATATGTCCTCTATCCATACATACCACTTTCATCGTGGGCCGCGATTTCGAAAAAAAATCAAAATGGCGGACAGGGTGATATGCCACATCGGTTCTATCCCCTTTCAGTTCCAAATCGCAGGTTATGTCTTCCTCTTCCTCATCCTCATCCTCCTCCTCATATCCTCATCCTCTTCCTCAAAACGTATTTCTAATAGTTCCTCATCCGCATCCTCTTCTTCATAACCACTTCCTCATCAACCCTAGTGCTTGCAACAGCGCCGAACTATCGGGAGCTCAAAAAATGGTAAATATCCCGTTAGCAGTGTTTATAAAAAGTCACTTTTCTCTCAGAACAAGAGAAACATCATTTATTCATCCTCTCACAGAAACTCAAACATACGAGACATACATCTATCCACCTCGAGGCAAACAAATCACATTCCTAATCTACAAGCTAGCCTGGTCATGCATGACTTTAATAATCTTCGTAGTAAAGGACATCCCCTTTACTACGTAGAATATCTTCCCAGCGGCTACTACTACTAGAGCTAGCTGGTGGGTCAATTTAGATCACCGACAAGTTCTAACAGTCTTAACCATTAGTGTAAATCATTCTGTGTGTTTCAGAAACTTGAAGTAGGGCGCCAAAATCCCGAACTCATCTTCAATCCTATGTTGGCCAAAGCTTTTGCATCGGAACCCATTAAAAAGCAATAATTATTTACGCCCTGAGACGAAACTGAGTATTTCTCAAAATAAGTGTACATCTGTTGAAAAAAAAGTGTGCCTCGAAATAGTAACAAAGTTTCAATGTTTTTATTTAACCATACATACAAAAAATAACATATTTGTGAAGAAAAACTATTAAACTTTAAAGTTGTGAAGAATAAATGGTAAAACCATAGTATTCAATCAATTTTAGAAAGCTTTTTTAAAAAGATGTTTTTTGCGTTTCATACAAAAATCAAATTGCCACCCTACGACTTCATACATGTAACACTTCATAAAATTCGATATGTCGCGTTAATATTGTGCATTTTTTGTATTACAAACCTTGATTAAATGTAGTTTCTTTATTAAAGTGATTTTCTATGGGGTTTCATAGTAAAATATAAAAAAAAATGCGAAAAACAAAATGAGTCGTGCCCATTTACTTTTTAGTAACTTACTCTTTAGTTACGTTTTATTTCTACTTCCACGTAATTTCTGTACGCATCCGTTACCTTTTAACACGGGCAACACTAGCATCATTCTGATTGGCTGTAGGTCTGACGTCTCCGCCATAACTTTTAATGTGAAAATCAGTTTTGAACGTGTTGTCCAAGGGAGATTACTTTTTCGTAATAAGAAATACTTTTTCACTTTTTCACATTAAGATAAGTCTTGATTTATATATGTTATTGTAATACGTGTCGTACGAACATTTAAGCGTATTATATTATTTGCAGTTTCAGGTTTTATCAAACCATCGACTTATTATGATCTTAATTTGTACAATTTTCGTTGCTTTTTCGTAACGTTTTTTATGAATTTCGTTACGTTATGAAAAAGTATAGTGTAAAGTTGAGTGTTTAAAGCTCTTAAAACTTTGCCAATATTAAAACCTTAGTGAACATTCACTGGCAAATAGTTCTTTACGAATTTTAAAGTCTCATATGCTTTATTTAATAGGTTGGTTTATAGCCTTTTTTTTTTTTTTTTTTTTTTTGGTGGGTGGAAAATCATCGAATGACCCCCCCCGCTCTTGGGCAGAGCGAAGGGGAGTGTCAGACTTCTACTGACTAAAAACCGAACCCATGTTCCTTCTTTGCCCTTGTGCCGAGGCCACGTCATCTAGTACTAAAATCCGCGGCCCCGACGGGCATCGGCCCTTGCGGGCCCCTCCTTGCTGACATCTCTTTGAGGCGCGCGTGGAACACGAACGCGCCGCCGACACGGTCTGTTGCCGTCATGACGACGGCCGGACGGCGAGCTAGCCCATTACTCACCGTCCACAGGCCCGCGTCTACGGTGGCCGGAAGCCATCACGTGGCCCCCGACGCCCGGAGCGCCTTCCGCGCCTTCCGCGGCGGCTGGGACGTTGAGAGGTTCGCTCCCTCTCTCGTTCCGCCACCTCCTTCGCTAGCATCACTGCTTCGCAGAAGGAGGCGACGGCGTCCCATTCCTCCTCGCCCCGGACCATGGCTTGCACCAGGGCTTGGTTTATAGCCTTATGTTTACTATTTAGTAACATCTAGAACTATTTCATAACAATATTTCGTAACAACTTTTTCGTTACGTACACTTTTTTTGAGAAATACTCAACTACGAGCAATGTTCTTACAGTACGCAACTGAATGTGTGTGTTCAATATAGGTATTGTCAAGTGCATTTTTTCCTGAATTGTTCTAAACATTTCACGAAGTGTTTCTGATTCTAATAAATAGTAATTAGTTCTAGTAATTTTAGAGAATATGAACTGTAGTTGAATCATGCAAAACTGCACATTTGTTATCATCTACTTTATTTCTAAAACATTACTAATAATAAATACACATGTAATAATAAATGATTTTGGTTTCCTTCAACTAAGGGGCACTCCCTCGTAGAGAGAGGGACTGGCAGGTTTTCCGAGGCCCATTGTGAATGCTACTGTAGGTTTTTCATCACCTTTAGCTATCCTCTTCACTCTGTTAGGACTGTGTGTGTAAGAGATGGGCATTGTGAAGTCCGTCATTATCTGGAAAACAATGCAAATACACATTAAGTTATTTTAAAATAGCCGTTGCTCACAACCTGCATTCGCATGATTTAATATTAAAATATATCTTTGCAATTTGAATCCATTTTAGTTAACAATTTCATATTTTTTTGCATGAAACCCTAAAAGGGGATCAGACAAAAAAAAACTAATTAGTCCGTCAGATAGATTTCCAAAAATTATTGGACACGTATTTTTTCTTTTTTCACGTAAACTTAAAATTAAGACGATACAGTGCTTCGAAAACTCGTGTGACGTCATATGATAGTACATTTTGACGACACAAGTGACGTTTCAAGCCCCACTCCAAGATCTTTGACGCGTTTTATCTTCGTCATTTTGTATTGATTTGATATAACAAAAAACACGTATTCAATATTTTTCGATAATCTAACTTACGGACTAAACAGAATTATATTATTTTGACCCTGTCCGATCCCCTATTGTATCTTATTTGTTCTATCACATACTAGACAGCAGCATAATATACTAAGCTGTACTCATTAATTGGCTTTGAGTGATTTTTGTCAAGTATGATGCTGGAAAATATTGGCATCAGCCAGTATCAAGTCTTTTAATGACCTATAATCCACTACCCAGGCCCAGTGCCAGTTGGTAGATGTCGCAAAAATGTAAATTTCTTGGTTCTAGGTCATGCCGTTTACCTGACATTGTTTTCGTTCACCAACAAAAGTAGGACTGCCGAGGCTCCACCCCACAACTTAGTTTATATTCTGATTTGTACTTACTTCCAGTCCTTTCTTTTCATGATCCTTGATAATAAACTTCTTCATGAGCGGTGGCATCTCAATGCAGTTGGGTAGGATTACTTCTGTGGGATCATGTACTTGCTTTATTTCAGCCAAAAACTTGGCCTCCTCATTCTTTGGAATAAGTTTATAATCAGGCTTGTAAGATGTACGATAAATTTCTGTTAGATGCGGCAATTTGCGACCTCTGAAAGTTTTCTCAACCCAAATTCGCACACGACGCCTTTCCTTGAAAAATAAAGAAAAACGAAATTTAATAGGGTATTGTCTTGGGATTCACTTATATAAATACAAGGAAATAGCTGACGTTAAGGGTCCTTCAAGTTTACACTGTACTAATATAGTTAATAATAGTACCAGCAGCTTACTTTCATCTTTGGGTGGGCGTTTTGGGGGACTGTCTTATAAAAATGTAAATAGTAAAGTAAATTTTGACCTTCGAAAAGTGCTGATTATCAGCCTAGTTTGAATAAATGATTTTTGATTTTGATTTGTTAGATGGTCTACTGAAGACCCTGGACAGAGGCGCGTCTTTACCTATAGTGCAGGGTGTGCGTAGCACCCGGGCACAGAGTCCAAGGGGGCGCCGATCACCGCTCGCTACGGAGCCCCCTAGGACAATATTGAAAAGATTGTTTTTTAATTCATTATATCTTATCGCTACATGGGCTAGAGACGCCTCTGACCCTGGACCTACCAAGGTTATATAGCTTAAACATTAAAACCGCTGAAAGATTTCTCACCTCATCAGGACAAGCTTCAACCTTAACAATTTTCATGAAACTAGGTTCTGGGTATCTTTCAAAAACCGATCGAACAATGATTCTTCCGACACCGAAATTCTTCAGGCTTCCCACAATTTCCCATAGAGTTTTACCTTTGAAATCCGTTGTTCGGCCGACATATTTTATCACCGTCGAAGTTGCCGAAGACATGTTTTAATAGAAGAAATATAGGCGAGTTACTATAATTATTATGTAGAAAAGTATTCGATTTTGTTAGCCTTTTCCTATTTTTTTTTATTTTTAGGTTACAATAAGTGACACTCGGATGACAATTTGTCAATTTGACAGTTGAATCACTGCCTACGAGGTAAAGTCATTGAGATAGGATCATATGGAGGCGCCGCGATGTTCTATATACACACTTGCTTATACAAATATGAGTGAAATAGGAGACAGAATGTAAAATATAGTTTTGGTTCGTTCTTTCTAAGCAGTAATCGTATTTGATGAAAGAGACAACAATATTTCAGTTGTTTCTCACAATGGCAACATTTGGATATGCGAGTCACAGAATAGTAGGTAGGGTGCCGTTTTCGACATATTGTGATACAAGATGGCGACGAGTTTCGTGGTAGTTGTGCTGTCAAATAGTTGTTTACTTTTTGTTAAATTGCGATTTGTGAGAAAATTACGACGAGATTATCTCATAAACTGCGTGTATATGTTAGGAAACAGCAATTCAATATGCCTGCGTGTTGTATTGTGAAATGTGGTGCAAGAAGGACTGAAAATCAACCTCAATTGACTTTGCATAGGTTAGTAGTCGTTTTCATGCAATAGTATCTAGGAGTAATACATTTTCGATGAAAAAATGCTAAGTGATCATTAATTTATTGCTAAAGTGTTAATAATTGGGTTTATTTCCGTCCCAGAGACCTTTTTGTTATTTCATCATTTGATTCGTTTGTTTACAAACATGGATAGTGTTGTACCGTTGCGTAATAGTTTCCGATACTAGTTCCTTCGCTGCGCTGAAACGATATCTGTTCGAGTGACCGTGCCAGGTCCGGTCAGGGCGCGGGACCGCCCTGAGGATTATCGAAAGAGATAACGCGGCCTTGGCACAAGAGCGAAGAAGGAACATGGGTGGTTTTTAGTCAGTAGAATAATAGGGTTTGACAAACCCTATTATTGCACTACAATTTTATTGGTGATCCATCTCTTATTTTACACATTATTATATTAACATTAATTTGATCATTCATATCTTTGAACACTTTTTGTTTATCTGAGAACGAAAATATTTCGTGGCGATAGATCTATTTACTATGTGATACAACTTGGTAACGAATACAAATTTTGGCGACAAGAAACAAAGTCCCCTTTTATTTTACTCCGCCAGTCAGTATGTTAATCATAATAGAAACAATCTTCTTACTATTAGAAGATTTGTTCTTCACTAGGATCTTATTAGTTTGCGATTTAATTCGTAGTTGAGTTTTAGTTACATTCTAATTTAATGTTGGTTTGTTATATAATACGAGTAAATAACAAAGACTTAACCGCGACAACTGTTTGACCGCAATCTAAACGTATACAGGGTGTAAATTAACCCATAACACAGCCGTCAACCAAGCAAGGGTGGTACTTAGTTTGATGTACAGAAACATCAAACTAAGTACCCCCCTACGCAATTTTTTTGCTGGGAAACGATTTTTTATTGGGGTCAAATATCATATTTTACGGTAAAACTCAATGTAGCAACACATTGGGCTAGTGGATGCTATGAATAGTAAACGGGTGATGGAGGTAATTTAAGTAAAGTTATAACCTGAAAAACTAGTATTTACAAAAACAACTGTGAAATATTTGGAACTTTGACCAATATCTCCGTAACTAGGGGGTTCCTAGGTATGATCTAGAACAAAAAAAAATATCGCAGTGGTGGGGAGAACAAGTGTTCAGTAGTTTAGGCGCTATGCTGGAGCATACAAACATAATACATACACTGCCAAAATCATTACCCTTCCTTTTGGCTTTTCCGTAGTCGGGTAAAAAGTATTCTTTATTTATTGTATTCAAAAAAACCACTTTGAATAAAATTTATTCTATCCGATACCTGAGAATTTTTTTTATTCAAAGTGGTTGTAGGTAAGTAAATTTACTCATATTTTTCTGTTACAACTTTACAACGGACTGTTCATTTTAATTCAACCGTGATATCTAATGTTACTCGTAATACTAGTATCGATACTCGTTACAGTAGTACTATGTTTCATGATTGCCACAACCCTAGCATTGGCAGCCATTTTATGCTCCGTAGGTATGCACCTTTTTTCTGTAGGTATTTCCAGTCCATACTTTTCATTAGTCATTGGGTAAAGTCCATTTCACGAAAGAAGTCCCGCGGACAATTGTGGAACTAAATTTGACAGATGGGGAGATATGGCGAGAGAGAGAGAGATACTAGAGATAGCAACATTATGTCGCGCGAATACAGCGCTGCGTCTGCGGGACTTCTTTCGTGAAATGGACTTTTTAGGTGCTTTATAAATGTCTATGGATAGGTGCAACCACAGAGTACATTTTTGGTGCAACACTGACATGATGACATCTGACGTAAAGCTTTTTTTATATTTGTTCCTGACGAAACAGGCTAAGGTCTGAAACCATGCTGCCTTGTCATCAGTCAAAATAGTATTTTTGTAATTGTTGAGTGGGATTTATCCAGTTCAATTCATCAGTATATCTGACATAAAGCGGTTTGGTAGGAGTATTCTACTCTATGGAACTGATCATCCACAGCACTTTGCTCCATTTGTACATTGTTGTAAGAGTTCTACTTTTTTGCTTTGCTTTTCCATAACAGAGACTTATTCATAGAAAACGATTACAAAAAAAAATGTCATTCGAATTGACAACCCTCCCTTGAAGTCGGTTAAAAATAAAGAATAATCTGAAAATACACATTCGCAAAAAGGATACCTAGAGCAGCGCTATCTATCGATGATTGCTCAGGACTTTAAAATGTATTATTTTTATACGGTCAATAGATGGCACTACACTTCTGCAAGTTCACGGATCTTGGATCGTGTGTTTTCAATTTTTCAATTTTCGTACACAACTAGATTCTGAACAAGATTCTAACGTTTTTCACTTTAAAAGAAAGGTTTTTCATGTCGAAGTCGAACAGTAGAAGAGCGACTTACCTACTTCTTTCACTTCACAACTCAAGGGCAAGATCCTGGAGAAAGTAGGTACCTACTACCCCAACTTACTTAATAAAATTGAGAAACGTAGGTATTTATTGTAAACTATTGACTGTTCTCTGTAACGGTCAAAGATTAGCAAAACTCAAGTAGGTAAGTAAGTTTTTGACTGTTTTTGCTTTTGTTGTTTAAGTTTTTATAACAATCAAGCCTTTTTCCAAGCCGGTTTGGTTTTTAGTCAGACTTCTACTGACTAAAAACCAAACCCATGTTCCTTCTTCGCCCTTGTGTCGGAGCCGCGTTATCCTTTCGATGCACAGCCCCGACGGGATAACAATCAAGCCTAACTTGCTGTTTTGTATTTGTTCACTTTAGATAGAAAGAGAGTTAGCTTTATGTTTGTCACCAATTTTGAATTGTTTTAAGCCTTCCTTTTATGTGAAACTATGCAGCCTTTTTACGGACAATATGTAGGTAGGTACCTACCTAGAGCAGGTATGGTCATACCTACTTATCGCGGTACATTAAAAAAAAAGCGCTAATTAAGTACATCATGCATGGGGATGAAATGCTTTAGCACATCGAAACAGTTTCATCCACAGGTTTCATCAATCATTGTTCTGTCCACTCAGTAAGCTACCTTCATTCCAAAGTTAGGTAGGTATGTAATATTGCTACATTTATACAAATTATTAGGTAGGTACTCCTGTACTCCAGATACAAAAGTTGTCGTAGATAATTTTAATGTAGGCAGTAATTGCACTCCCTACGTAGCCTGATATTTGAGATCCTGTGATCATTGAACAGTGTTTTCGTTGCAACTAGTCTCCCCATTACTCCCCATTAAAAATACTATAATGTTATTGTGATCCAGTTGTGTTGTCTATTGGTAACACATGCTTACAAAAGGGTAGACCGAACAAGAAAAACAAACATGAAAAATCAACTTCAATTTATTTTCAATTTCTTATTTTGTTACTATAAATGGAATTTATGCAATACAAATGTTGTAAAATTTAATTACAATAGTTAACAGTTATTAAATTTTAAATGCAGGTTTTAATTTTAATTATTCTTATCAATGTCATGGAAAAGTCCAATTTACGCTGACCAATTAATAATATTGTGTCTCATTGCCCATAATACGCTATGAAATGAATAAAACAATCCTTCATGCTACTTAGTGAAATCTTATTCTTCTACATTTTGCTAAATGAGGGTTTCGTATTGAACTATGGATTAAATCCCATTAAGCCCTAGTGTTAAATATTACAGGCAAGTTTTAGGCATTTTCATATACCTGCTATTATAAAATCATTAAACAATAAGTCACCATTACAATTTGAATACAATTTTAGAACTCCAAAGTGCCATGACATTGAATATTTGCTATGGCCATTAAATCACTGTTCATAACAACATAAAATATTAAAAAACAAATTTGCACTAGTCACTATCCATTAAGCAATCCCAATGTCTTAATCCGACTGCAATTAACAAATTAATATATTTTAGACAATTAATTACTAAGCAATGAAATAGCAGTAATTGTCACCTTTGGTGGCATTATCCGTATACCTTTGCTATGTTAGAATTAAAGAGCACAGTCAAGTAACTTGCACAATAAAAAGCATTGAAACTCCTCAACAATTTGTGTTCATCGCTATCTCAGAGCATTATTATCAACCTGAGTTGTGAGAGTAAGGCGACCGATCACCATCGGAGCGGTCTTTGCCAAACCTCAATTATTTATTTAGTAAAGAAGCTACTCCTTCTTACGTCTAGCCGCTTCTATTTCTACAGCAACCAGTGTGTGACAATTGGTAATTCCGTTTAAAATATACAACTTTACTAATTCTTATTATTACTTTCCAATTGTCACCAATAAACATAGTTGAAGTAGAATATAGAAACATACCAATCATAATTTTCTACGGTTAAACTGTACAGCAGTCACATTCCGTTGGCAAATAATTAAACATAAAATAAATATTAAATTTAGCTATAAATTGCCTAGTTACCAACCGGAATGGGCTTCGTGAACACGCAGGTGGTGAATAACAAGTCCATTCTTACAAGAGGCCTGTATTACAATAAAGTTACAACGCCCCACAATTAATATTTCTAAGCAATCGCAATAATAATTTAAGACATATTTACACATCATCGTCGGTATTCCACAATTAAATAAGGAACTTAAATTAGAATAATTTAAGATAGTCGGGATATTATTATTAATAGGAATCAGTCATTCAGTATCCACAGGGATCGAGCAGTAGTCGATCGGTCGTCGTCTCGTAACCGTCCGGCGTGCGGAGCGGCCGGCGCGGGCGTCTTCGTGCGCTTTTTGAACATATGTAGCGCGCCCGCGGCTCGCGGCGCGTACCGCAGCGTGCGCCGTGTGAGGTACGAGGAGCGGGCGCGAGGCCCGGGGGCCGCGGCGGCGGCGCGGGCGCGACTCGGAGCAGCGGCCGCGCCGTCGCTTAAGTCGTGTCCCGTCCATATGTACCGATGCGCACTTCGTCAATTACGCTAGCCCACTCCAATGCATACGAATCGGGGTCTTCCAAGTAATATGTACGGTTTGGCTGTAACAAAAAACAATTCAGTTAAAGTTTGTTCCTAAATCAAGAGAAATGGGTAACTCTGCTAAGTAAGCAAATTTTTGCTAAAGACTTCAAGAAATTCTCTTATCTGGGTACTCACCGTGTGCACTAAAAATATTCTGAAGTTTTTGGCTTCGACCCGCAAATCCGGTGACCAAGGGATCTCACCCTTGAGCACCATGTTGGCTGGATCGACGTAAAATAAACGTGGGCCTGTTGTGAGCAGCAACATACGGCGTCGCGGAAACAGGCCCTTTCTTTTGTCCACCAAGCCTTGCTTTAAAATTAGCTCTCCATCAACGAACTGGTGCCATTTGCTTTCCCGAGACTGCACTTCGAGACGACGACGTTTTTCTTCAGGGCTGATGTTTAATATTCCTGAAAGAAAAATACTAAATTCAATGACATGTAGGAAATATCAAGATTTCTTTCAACAAGGTATGTGAGTATAAAGTTCAATTTCCACCATCCTAAAACAAGTGCGTGTAGCTACACAGCTGATTATAAGGTCAACATTAATAATTATAACACGTAGGGCGTAACGAGCGAGTCATTCATGTCATGGCATAAGCGGTTGAGAATGTGGCACTCCGGGACGACGACGGCGACGTGCCGGAAGGTTGACGTCATACCAACTATAAAACCGTAAACCATACAGTCATACACTGACTGAGGACGTCCGTTCCGAATGTGTATAGCAGTGAATGCGATGACGTACACTACTCGTGCAGTGAGTGCAAGGATCATATTACGATACGCTACATGTTTCAATAAAAGAAATTAATAATGTATGTTAGCATAAACGCTTGTTTCTAAAAAAAGATACTGCTTATTTGGAAATAATCACAAAATAAAATGTTATTGGACTCGGTTTAGTTATGAAACGAGAAGCGTATAAATTTGCCAAGAATTCAGGTCATGGACGCACCAGTTGCCTCTTACTCGTCGCTTCACTGCACTCGCCCGAGACTTTGTAATTGTCCACATCGGCTACATACTCAACCTACTAACATCTATTTAGACTTCTAATATTTTCAGAAATACCTAGCTTTATTTATAATCCTTATGTTGTAATGATAAAAAAACATTATTTTATGATTTTCACTTTTTTTTTTTTTTTTAATAGCCTGTACTGTCCCACTGCTGGGCAAAGGCCTCCCCCAATTCTTTTATCCATAGGGGGGTTTGGACCATAACCCGCCACGCTGGTCCAATGCATGTTGGCAGGTCGCCATAACGTAATCTGTGCCATAACCTCGTTTGTTTTTTAGCAGGGTGCACCGCGTGCAGGTGAGGTTGGCTTGAGTCCCGAGAGATGTTAGTTGGGACCCCTTACACCTAACACCTAATTTAACCTTATCCAAATTAAAAAGAGAATAAACTAGTCATGATTTTTGAAAAGCTATAAAAATCAGTTTAATACAAAAAAAAAAAAAAACAATATAAAAGAAAATTAATTACCTTTAGAAGTGGACAAGTCGAATTCCCACAGTCTCACAAGCTGCTTGTTGCCCAATCCTGGCTCAAGATGATCGTATTCCCCTCCTTCAAACGAGCCTCCGGGTAAATATGGGCTAATTGTCGGCGGCGTCTGCTCCCACACACTATCCCAGTCCATTCCAGCGAAAAACGGATGATTGCGAATGCTATCATAGGTTTCTCCTTTATCATTGGCTCCAAGTCTTTTTGTATGGTCTAGTACCAAGAGCTTTTCTACAAGGTCCTTTGCGTCAGCGGGAAAACCTTCTGGGAACTCAAAATCCATCTTGAGGATTTTTTGGAACGTGAGAAATTCGGTGGCTGCGCGGAATGGAGGCAAGCCCGAAATCATTTGGTAAATGATGCATCCCAACGCCCACAAGTCTGAGGCACGTGTGTCTACACAGTCGTGTAATAATTCTGGACTAACATACTGCGGTGTTCCAACGAAACTAATTTTTCTAGATCGTTCATTCTGCGTGTCATCTGCATTATTCGGTGAGGCACGAATCTCTTCAGGCTCAAGGATTTTAGCAGTTCCGAAATCAGCGATTTGTAAGTGCATATTTTCATCTAATAATATATTTTCCGGTTTTAAATCACGGTGAATTATTCCTTTGGCGTGCATTTTCTCTAAGGCCATCAATAATTCAGCCGCATAAAATTTTGCTACATTTAGCTCAAAAGAGCCAACTTGATTTATGTAAGACAGCAACTCTCCATTTTTTGCAAAGGACAAAACAAAGTACAGTCTTTCTTCGTCTTGAAACGTGCAATAAAGTTTCACGAAACCATTGGGTATGTTGAACAACAAGTTCAAGGCATCTTTTTCGCGTTTAATGTACTCCCTTTTCTTTTTTCGGATGATGTGAAGTTTTTCACACACTTTAACTGTGAAAAAAGAAATTGTACAGGTTAGTTTGTGAATAGTTTTGAAGTTACAACCAAAACAATTATTTGGTCTAACAATAGCTTTTACATTTGTAAACCAAATATTTCTTTTACATTTTAAAGATAAAAATGAATCGGTAATAGGTACGTACTTGCATATTCCTTTCCACTGTGAATATCCTTTGCAAGAAAAACGGTGCTGTAACAACCCTCGCCGATTAATTTGCCAAAAATATAGTCTTTAGCAGTTCTCTTAGTGGGCTTTTGTGCTTGACTGGCAGCCGGCGAGGAGGTGGGTGCAGCGGGCGCAGCAGACGCGGGCGCCGGCGGCGTAGCCGGTGCGGGCGCAGGCGCAGCTTGCATCTTGATCGGCGACTCTACTATGGTTTCGGCCGCGGCAATTGGAGCCCGTAACTCACTAGACGCTCGACCGTTGATCTGGAATAACGAAAACACCCACTGAATAAAATAACATTAAGACTTATTCACGGAACTGTACGAGATCGCAGACTCTGTCTAGTGGAACGTCGTGAGAGAAATGCGACGTCGTCGCGCTTCGAAAGCGTGCACTTGTTTATCGGCTGGCAGCAGCGGCGGCGGCGGCGATGGTAGATAGGTGTACGTCATGCGCGGTGGGGGCCAGGGGGCAACGCGCCGTCTGCGGTGCCGGCTTCTTTAAATTTAGGTGACCGCTAAATACGTAAACAATAAGAACTACGTGAATTATTTGGACAAAAATCATCGTATTTGTGATGTATTTACCTAAATACTACAGTTTGTCAACAGAACGTCAAAATATCAAAATAAACAATGTATAAAGTGCAAGCTTGAATTTTTCACATGGTCGGGACCTCCTTGCGAGGGCTTTATTTTTAAAAAAAAAACGGGCGCCTATTTTTATCGAGTGAAAATATTTTTTTCTGAAAATTATGTTTTTTTTTTAAACCAGGTAATTAAAGTACCTAGTAAGAAAATGAATTTTATCATCCAAGATTTAAATAGGTAGTCAAATTGTTCCGGCTGACACGTTCACTGGCCTCGTCTACAGTTCGATGATCCAATTTTTCGAGTTCGTAGCTTGAGTTTTTGTTCGTTTTTTACGGGGCCGTCGTCGAACAAAAAATGACGCTTCCATTCAACGTAAGTAAAGACAGACAGAGATAGCTGCATTTGCAATTCTGTCTCTTTCTAACATCGCTGCAGAATATACCGCGAGTTCGTGTTTAACGGTATATTAGCCAAAAACAAACTTAATGAAAAGCAAATGAAAGTAACTATAATTTTACCGTTACTTTGCGGGAATATCCGTTCTTTAATTTTCACTGTACGTTCGAGTTTTTTAGGTTATGACCTTCGGTTAAGACATTCTTTTAGTTTTTGCGAAACCGCCTCGACGCTACTTTCAGTGAAAGTTTTTGCGGATCCTGTGTGAGACAGTAATTATTTTCAAAGGCATACTAGTTGATAATAGTGGAAATAAACCAATACGTGCCAATACTACGGTGTTGCGGGAGGCGATGAGTTTCAAACTATAGGTACTTAATTACCACTAGGTCATAAAACAGTCCCAGAGGCTAGCCTCTGGGACTGTTTTATCTCTTTAACTTTCCGTAGTTATATCTAGATATACGCTAACAAAAATACGCTAACAACGGTCAGAATAATATTGTATAAGAAGACCTAAAAGACCCCGGAGTCTAAATTAATCTCTGGACAGCATTGACTGGACAGGCTCTAATAATTCGCGTAACACGCTTTGCTCACGGATGGAAAGTTTCAGTCATCACAATAATATAAAGAGGTAGGTAGATAGTTTGTTTATATTTATAACGAAAAACAACTTACAATGTAACGATGATAAAATCAAAATAAACGGGACATAATGGAATCTGCACTTCTGTAAGACTGGTGCACGGTTCGTTGAATGGTAGTTTGGTGAGGAAAGAATGAGTCAGACAGTCAGTACAGTAACAATTAAGCTTGGTTGTAAACGCCGCAAATGGGTCTCGCATTCCGCGGCTGGGCGCTGGGACGGCACGCTATAGACCACACCGTCGCAAGTTCGCAACGGTACTTACACTCGCATTCCCACAGCCACAGATTCCACCGTCCACTAACACCGACTTCATAGCCGACCTAGATCCCCACCACCGAACCTGCCTTTACACATTGCAATGCCGTTTGCTTGAAACACACACGTCTTTATGTAATGCTTTAGATTTGTTTGGAAAATACTGCAGGTTTGAGTGGATATCAGTTTGTTTTAGTTCTATTCTTTGTGATAAAAAAAGATAGGTAGGTACCTATAATAATATTATGTAGAATATGCAATATAAACGGCATATCAAGTTCAGGCGGATGTACTGCATTCTATGTTTACCCCTCCTACAATCTACATCCGTTTTAGAGTTAACTAATGTTTAGTCAGCATACTGATTGTTGGTGAACAGTTAAATATAACGGATAAGCTATTTTATATAGAAGCTTTATTTACATTAAAGAAAAAGTGAAAGATGAATGAGAGCTCCGAGTGCGTGATCATGAATCACGAAGTGTAAACAACATTTGTTGAGAACATTCAACAACAAGCGACATCCTTCGGCGCGCTCAGAACGACCTCTAATTAATAATAAAAAATATGAGTCTCTCTACCTCCTACGTTTACGTTCGTAAACATAAACTTATAAACAGGTACCTACCTAGTTTGTACATTTTGAAGAGGGTATTTTAAGATAGTAACCTAAGTATGTCTACAGCTGCGGTACAATTTGTACCGACAGACATACCTACTTAGTTACTAACTTAAATTGCCTACAATTTATAGCTTTTTAGTAGGTACCGATATGTGCCACTTTAGTTGTAGGTATTTGTTTACTTTTCAGTGAAATCAGTGTTTTTCCACAAGGCACAAATGGCACAAGCCCTACAAAAATTATCGGTTAGATAAAGAATGTGGGTGTACACAACCTCCTCCGCGGAGTATTACGCCACAGCATCACTGGTGACGTATGAGCAAACAGTCTCGCGGCTATGGCGTTGTTGGCTGTCAATTTTATCTAGATAACAGTGTAAATGGGTAAAGGGCGAATTGTAACAATATTTTGGTACTTTTGTTGCATCATTTTCATTATCTAATAATTTTTAACATTATTGATTTGTGCATCAGATGTACTTATGTATTATCTGAAACATACGTATTTTACCAATAACCCACGTGAGTTAACACGCGAGATATTATAAAGGTCGAGGTTGGTTAAGGTATTGTAGGTATTGTAAAGGGGTGCAAATCATGCATATTGCGCGGCAACAATCTGCGTGTAAGATTACGTTGTGTATACGATAGTTGTTTGATTGCAGCCGTAGCGGTCTGGTGAGTGCGAACTTGCGGAGACCGAAGAATACTATGCCGAAGAGTTCGCAGTGGTAAACAAGCTGGTCACGCCGGCGACGCGTGAACAAACAACTAACAAGTGCTGGCCGCGGTGGCCTGTGGCCGCTCCGCTGCCCGCTAGCCGCGCCCGCCGACGATGTTTGTTTATATCGCACTCGCCGTAGTGAACGGAGCACGGAGCTGACGCCAATGACGGAGCCATCCAATGACACAAAAACAGGGCGAAAGTGTGCAATCACCGCTTTGCACAGCGAAAGTTAACAAAAGTATAATATAATAGATTGTAAGACGAATTGCCACGTCTAATCTTTACTAATTACTTTTTCAAGTACTGTAATGCTATTATCAAAACGGCGATTGAATTTTTAACTTACGGTTTTCGATAAATAAACATTTTAAGCCATATTAAAATGCTTCTATTTGTTATTCATAATTTCTTAACTAATATAATCAGTCAAGCAAGTATTTTATAATAATTCAAAAAACAACTTTCACATTACTATAGTATTTACTACACATGACAACAAAATTGTTACAATGTCGTCTAATTCAAACTAGTGGATCGTTAGGGAGCATTATTATAAACAGACCGACATGCGACATCGGCATGGTACAGTGGGTACACAAAAACACGGTGCAGACAGTCATTGACCTTACCTTAGATTTGGGCGAGGGCTGTTTCCCGCGCTTGGTGGAGCTCACGCCAAGTAACCGCAAAATCCTGTTAGCTGCTTCGAGAAGAGTTGCACTACCCCTCGATCCTCTTTTAACTCTGTTGGTCAATCCGCTCATTTCGACTTGTCTCACACTTTAGGTTTTCTACCGTTTTGTTATTGTTTGAAACGGTTAAAAACACGGTCACAGTTCATGAAGGTTGATTATTGTTCTTAAATAAGAAGTAGGCACTAATATAGTTCAGAATATTTTTAAACACAAATAATTTTAAGAGATATGCAATCAAGTTAAATAAATAAACAACGATAATTGTTCTAAGTTATTCGCGCGCATACGTTCGTTCGGTCAAACGGCGCGTTGCGGACTGACAACGAACGAATACTGGAATGCAACGAAGCGACCTGACGCGAGCGGAGCATTGACACGTCTCCCCTCCCTCTCGCTAGACAGAATAATCGCATCGGGCGGTACGAATGGGGGGAGGTGAGGTACGGCGCGGCGCACTGTGGCCCGATACGAAATCGTAGAAGACTTAGGATTAGGAAACAACAAAAACTGACTGAGTTATTTAAAAAAAAATTGCGGACATGAAATCTACTATCAAATATAATTTAATAATGTTCTACGACTTTTACGTTTTGACTATTATTTTCAATGTTATTAATATTTAAAGATTTTTTTGTATGAAAAAAAACATAACTTCACTGGTTTAGAGATTTGGATAGTACAAATTATTAGCCTATTTTAGCATGTTTTATAATCTGGGACTGTGATAATTAGCGATAGGTACAGGAGTTAACAGGAGATATATTTTTTTAAGGTGAAGGCGACAAGGTAGCCCGCGAAATTCAAGTTTTCTTACGTTTTTTGCAATTTCCCGGTCAGTGTCAAGTCGTATTTAAATAAAATAGGATTCGCGGCAGTAACAAATATCTATTTACTGAATAATAATGATTAAAATCACCAATTTGATACAATCAGTTCATACAATCCTCAAGAGTGACTATTTGATGAAAAAGGCATTCTTGAGGATTGTATGAACTGAGACGGTTGTATTGGTAATTTTAATCATTATTACTCAGTAAATAGACATTTGTCATTGCCGCGTATCCCATTTTATTTCACATACGACTTGACACTGACCGGGAAATTGCAAAAAACGCAAGAAAATTCGAATTTCGCGGTCTACCTTGGTGCATCAACCTAATTCTAAATTCCACACCACCCTAAAGATGGAGAACTGGGCGCGTTTTTTTAACAGTGGTATCGTTAATAGGAATAATCCATTAATATAAAACGTTTTTGGTGCTCAGACGAAGGCATCACTTGTTAATTATTCGGAAAATCTGATTCAGGTTCATTGTACTGTACAATGAACCTGAATCAGATTTTCCGAATAATTATTATAAAAACCAAAAATTTAACTTATTTAATACAATATTATAATAAAAACCAAAAATTTAACTTTAGAGCCATCACTGTACAAGTTGTACAGTGATGGCTCTAAAGTTAAATTTTTGGTTGCCTGATCATTATCGTCAACAAAACATGTATCAGTAACAATCAACAAAGCTTTTGCCTCTTCTGAGAGGGTTTTGTGTTTATTTCAAAAATATGTCACAAACTGTTGCGTTTTCGCAACAGTTTGTGACATATTTTTGAAATAAGTGGGTCAGAACTAATTAATACATTATTCATAACATCTTCATTGGTCGCTTTTCTACAGAATTTTCTCGAATGATGTTCACGTTTAAATCGAAAGATAATCTTTTACTTTCTGCACTATTCTTGTGGATTCTTTAGCAAGTGCTCTAATACACTCGAGAGCAATGAATCCGGGTCACTTATAGAATGTTAAAAATCTCGGAAACTAAAAATGATAGATTAATGCAATAAATTGTATTTAATAGACAATGTAATACTCCTTAAATGAAAGTAAAAAAAATATGAGTCACCATACATTTTATTAACACAAAATTACATAAAGAAAAAAAACTGCTGATCTCTCCTTAAAACAAAAATAGGAAACATGAAATTTTTGAACTTTATTACGATTTTCTTGAATTTTAATACTTCGTATTGCCTCCTCGTGATTCCATTACTGCGTTTACGCGGTTTGGCATGCTGTACACCAAGTTCCGTATACGATTTTGGGGAATATTCTCCCATTCCTCTGTGACAGCAATTTTGAGCTCACGAAGCGTGATTGGGGGAGGGTTTCGTTGTTGTACGCATCTGCCTAGCTCGTCCCAAGCATGCTCGATCGGGTTGATATCCGGGCTGCGCGCTGGCCACTCCATACGAGTAATGTTCATCTCTTGAAGGTAGTCATTCACAATCCTACCTGTATGAGGTCGGGCATTGTCATGCATAAATATAGCATCCTCACCTAAATTGACCATAAATGGACCAACGTGATCATTGAGGATTTCTTCCACATATCTTTCGCTAGTTAAAGAGCCGTTTTCTATGATCACCAGCTCTGTGCGACTTTCAGAAGAAATTCCGGCCCACACAAGTACAGACCCACCACCGTAGGCTACTTTTTCTTCGATGCATGCTTGCTTGAATCTTTCCCCTGGTCTTCGATACACTCTGTGTCTTCCATCGTGCTTGTAGAGCATAAATTTTGATTCGTCGGAGAACATAACTTTTGACCAATCTTCAATACTCCAATTTACGTGGCTATGGGCATATCTTAGTCTTGAAATACGATGCCCACGCTCCAGTTTAGGGCCGTTTGCAGGTCTAAGGGGTTTTAAGTTAGATTCAGCAAGCCGACGTCTTACTGTCCATGCACTTGGGTTACTTCCTCCGAGGCGTCGAAACTGATTTGTGAGTTCAGTTCCTGTGAGAAAGCGATTTCGAAGCATGGTGTTCACCAAGTATCGGTCTTCTCGTGCTGTGGTAGGTACACTTGGTTCTGCCCGTTCCCGGTCTGCGTAGGTTAGAACCAGTTTCTTCGTAACGTCGGAGAACTCTTTGTACTGTTGACAGCGACACACCGACAGTCCTGGCTGTATCGCGCTGACTCCGGCCGGTTTCCAGCATTGTAAGTATTCTGGTGCATTCTTCAGGCGTAAGCGACATAATTTCAGCTTGAATAATGAATATAGAGCACTATCAACATGGTTTATGTACCCACATAAATGACAGATTACAAACAAAAGCAAAACCAAATGCTGTAATTACGTAGTTCCATCTTCGAAAGTGGCCCTTTTTCAAATTTGATTTTTTTATGATATAACTTTACAATAACTAAGAAGTTTTAATACCTTCATTTAAGGAGTATTACATTGTCTATTAAATACAATTTATTGCATTAACCTATCATTTTTAGTTTCCGAGATTTTTAACATTCTTTAAGTGACCCGGATTCATTGCTCTCGAGTGTATTTCTGCAATACTTTCATTTTCATCTGCTTTTAATTTGAAATAATGCATGTGATAATTCGTGTGAAGACTTCTGTGAAGACATAGTTGCCACATTATGTTCAACACGTCTCTTTTTTTGCCTAGGACCTAATTCAGTAAAAGGTTTTCTAGGACTTACTTCGGTTGATGTGCCAATAGATGCTTGCACTGGAGATGAAATTAGAAACTGTGTAGATGTACTGGGAACAGACTCGTCATCTTTTTCCACTAAAGCTCGAATAAAATCAGGCCACAATATTTTTGACTCTAACCACTCACGATAATTGCTTTTGAATACTTGTTCCTTACGATGAGAACTTTCCCATTTCCTTTTTTCCATTTTTTCCATTTTAATATTACAAGTTTTTAGGGTTCCGTACCTCAAAAGGAAAAAACGGAACCCTTATAGGATCACTTTGTTGTCCGTCTGTCCGTCCGTCCGTCCGTCTGTCAAGACCCTTTTTCTCAGGAACGCGTGGAGGTATGAAGCTGAAATTTATATCAATTACTCAGGTCTACTGTCCCTTGAAGCTGTGAAAAAATCAAACTTCTAAGCCAACGCAATCAAAAGATACAGCCGTTTATGCCGCAAATTTTCGACACTTGCAAGGGAATCAAAACCTACAGGGTGCTTCCCGTGAACTCAGAATCTTGAAATTTGGTACGAAGCAACGTCTTATAGCATAGATATAGGAAAAATTACGAAAACCATAAATTTTTAGTTACATCACATAATATATTTTTTTTTAATAATTTAAACTTACTACCCATTTCCTCATAAACGCGTAGAGGTATTAAATTGAAATTCATACCAAATACTCAGGTCTATAATACCTTTAAGCTGTAACAAAATCAAACTTCTATGTCAACGCAATTAAAAGAAACAGCAATTTAAGCTGCATATTTTGAAACTCGCAAGTACTCGCAAGGGAATCAAAACCTAAAGGGTACTTCCAGTCGACCTAGAATCTTGAAATTTGGCATGAAGCAACGTTTTATAGCACACATAAAGGAAAAATTCCGAAAACGCGCCCGTAATGAACGAACTTTGTAAACCTTGCAGGTTTGTACGGAACCCTCGGTGCGCGAGTTCGACTCGCACTTGGCCGGTTTTTTTTATCATTATCATTGCTTATCCCAGGCAATTTTGCCTGAATTTCCCTGTACAGATTATGATTATTTTTAATACTGCCTGATGCTTTTAATTTTACGAACAAATCAAAGTTAATTACTAAATCACTAAACATTTTCAATCTAAAAACTCGTAGGTAAATCGTTCCTTCACAAAAATTAAATTAGTAAGGTAGGTAGGGTAATCCGTATGTAATCAAAGATACCGCCTTATTACAAAACGTAGTTAAACCTGGTTTAACTTAGACTTGGTTTATCTCGCATGACGTCTCACTTCAATAATATTCAAAAGAAAGTGAAAGCATGCGAGATAAACCAGGTCTAAGTTAAACCAGGTTTAACTACGTTTTGTAATAAGGCGGTTCAAGTTTAAAAACTAAAACCCGACTACAAACCGCGGCCAACTTTTTGACCGCATTCTAAACGTGTATGTTGACTTAAACTATAATATAATATACATAATATTTGTAATGTGCTCGCCAAGACCTTTCATTTGATACCAACATGTTATGATTATCTCAAATTATTTTTTTTGAGGCTTTGAATCTGACATTTAAATTCCGTCATAACAAAAAACTGATAAAATTTATATAGCCTATGACACCCGGGCTATTCTTACGAATCTATTGACACCTCATTTATTAAAATCCGTTCTGTAGTTTAGGCGCTACGGTGGAACATACATACATACATACATAGACTGCCAAAATCATTACCGTTCCTTTTGGCTTCGCCGTAGTCGGGTAAAAACAAACTAAATCATCGTTTGACGTTGCCTACCCCACAAAGACCATCTACCTGCAAATTTGCTGCCCTCTGATTGGCGCACGTCTCATAAGAAAACCGGTTTGGCCGTGTTTTGGACATAAACAAATGACGTCAAGGGAATGTGCAATATCTTTGCACGTACCACAAAAACGTCTACTTTGATTATATTTCGCAATAGGAAAGTAGGTACAATTTTCTTTTGTTTTTCATACTTGAAAGTATAACTCCGTAATTAAAGGTTTCATGAAAAAGTCGTAAAACATAAAAAAAAATTGTTTTAGTATAGATATTTCAAAAATACAGAAACCAATTCTTAAGTACTTCGCAATTTCCCCACTGTGCGGCGGCGCGCGCGGCTTGGTGGTGTTGTGGGACCCCGTTCCCCATTCGCAACCCACTCCACCCTCTGAGTTCAATCTACGTTTGTAAGGACGAAGCGTGGCATGTCACCCTCACTCGCCTCCTACACTTGAATACCACCTACCTAAGTATTTACCCTTCAAAAACTTGATTACAAAGGCAAGTATCAAAGCCAATGAAGAAACAAATCTTCATGAATTTAATTTTGGTAAAAAAAAATAAGGGAATCTGAAGTTCTCTTAACATTATACTAATTTCCTAATCCTAATTGTTTAGTACTGTCGGAATAACTTATTATTTTTTTTTTCAAAAGGGGTGACGGACTTCAAATCTTCAATACTACATAAAAGTAATTTCTTGAAAACGTCGGTCGCTAGACGCACCGCAGCGCACGTGACTATTTTTCTAAAGTTCTAAGTAGGGGTGGGCGGGGGAGGTTCCAGCCAAGATTGTTCGCGTCGGTTTGAGTCGCCTCGGAAAAGTTCTCGGGTGTGTGTCGGGACCGGAAGTTGGAACAAATCAATAGATTCAAGCAGAATGCAGCACCGTATAGCGTCAGATGCATCGTGCGCAAAATACAACCACGTGGGTTTTTCCAACCGCTAATCTCTAATCGTTGTCCGTTACAGTGCAATATAATTATGATAAATACAATGTAGAGCTTTAAAACGATATCGCTATAGGTACTTAATTAGTGCATCAATTAATCAAACTAAGATCTAGATCTTGAGAGAAAATAATCCACTCGTAAGAAACTTGAAAACTATCTCTTTTCAAACATGTAATTAAATACAATAGTCGGCGTTTCAATACGTTCTAATGAATTGTCAAGGACAGGTAAAAAAAAAATGTTCATAGAATGGCAATTTTTTTATGAATAAGGAAGGCCTAGAATTGGGACAATGCAGGGTAAGAAAAAAATAGAAAAACGGACAGAATGAAATCTACCCTGTCGAAATGACCGCCCGTTGTTCTGTGATTTGCTCTGCGCGGACGCATGCGGGTAATAAATGAAAGACAAGCTTTACCTTCCCTTGTGAATAGGGGCGTATTGACTTATGGTTACTTTTGTTTCAAAAAAATATTGTTTTGTTTATATTTTGTCTTTTTCTTAAATGACCGAGCGGATGTATGAAAAGCCATGTTATTATTTTGTAAGAAGCCAATGTACAAGGATAATCTAGCCTAATTAGGTAATTAGTGCCTATGTTTTCGAGTGACTAACAGAACAAACACGGTGACATACGTTTTTTCTACGTAAAGACGTTTTTGTTGGTCCTTCCCAATCATTAGTCATAGAAAAAGATCATGGTATTTATCTTTTGTAAGCTTCCGAGGGTGCATCTAATATTCATTATACATCTCATCTGCCCATAGCACATACCTACATAGCTTCTAAAACATCTGTCTGGTGATTATAAGTTTATAATACATAGTACAAAATGCGTCAAACATTGTGTGTGTACGAAAAGGTTGTTTTTTTCTTGATTCAATGTATTAAGTAGGTTGAGTGGGTCGCAGCAGCTGTTAGCAGCACGTGCACGAAGCTCGTGCTCAGGGCACACGTCATGTGCACTTTGATAACCATCCCTGCTTTCATATAATATACACCTACAACAATAATGGTACAACTTGCTCACTGTATGCGTCGGTCTTACAATAGACCAGAGGTCACCAATTAGTTTTTGGAGGGGTTCGGTTTAAAACACAACAAAAAATACCATCGCGGCCAGTTTCTAATTAAGTTTATTAAATTAGGAAATGTAAAAAATATAATAATGTAAAAAATCTTAATTAGGTTTTTTTTTTTTTTTTTTTTTTTTATTATCCAATACAAAGTTTTACATAAATTACTTAAATATATAACCAGCCTACTAAAATCCCGTACATTGGGTTTATGTGTAGACGGCTTGAGTCGCTTATCGCACTTCATTTTTGTACGTGAAAAATTAATCTTACATACTATGCGTTTCACATAAGAAGGAAGGTTTGTTGTGACTTTGTTCAAGCTTTTTAACATATACTCGCTTTTATATTCTATACAAAGTATAATTTTAAAATAACTCCAATAAGATAAAAAGGATAAAATTTATATTATTTTGCACAAGTATTTCAATGCTAAACGTTATTTTCATGTGACAGTTGACCGGTAAAAAGTCACTGACGCCTACCTTCTTCATTGAAACGTACTATAATAATAATTGTTTCTTGAACAAATATCTCCTTAATTAACGATTATTTCTTTATCTTTAGGAAAAACAATTTTAATATATTTTTAAGTTGTTTTACATTTTTACAATTTTTTAATTGTTGTACTAGTTCTTTTGGGAGGTTGTTTAGTATGGACGGTAACATATAGTGTCTCGTTCTTTGTCCATATACGTTTGTGTATGTTGGTAACCTATATGTTGGTAAATATGTAAGGTTACGTAGATTACCTGGTCTCGAATTCTCAGTAATAGAACCTAAGTTGATGAATTCCTCGCTTATTAACATTACTTTTAGTTTATCGAAAACATTCATCACTTTACAGAATTCAAATATTTTACCGTAATCGTTACAATACATATTTTTTATTTTAGGAGGTACAATGGTCTTTAATATGGACAGCTGGAGCTTATAAATATCTTCTATATACGTTTTATAACTTCGCCCATAACTACTTAAACCATATGACACTACGGAATCTGCTAACGCCAAGTACATTGTTCGTAGTGTGTGGTAGGGGAGCTTATATCTAAGTATAGATAGTTTCGCCAATAGGGCCCGTAGTTTATTGCATACCGAATCAACATGACTTCTCCAGTTAAAGTTATTGTCTATCACTACGCCTAAGTAGGTTATTTGTGTAATTAAATCTAAGGGTTTGCACTTACAGACATCGGTGTTTTTGTTTGTATGTAAACATTGGTGCTCGTGAGCGACTATTCGTGGTACTATAGACACTTTCTTGTATGGTGATCGTATGTGCATCATCTTCGTTTTGCTTGCATTTATGACTAACCCAACATCGTGAGCCCACCTACATACCAAGTCAAAGTTGTGTTGCATGAGTTGTTGTGCCGTTAGTATGTCAGAGTGCGCAGTCAAAATGCAGGTATCATCAGCGAATTGGTATACTGAACCTTCTTCGAATAGTTTACACATTTCATTCACATATATGAGGTACTCTGATGGTGCAAGGTTCGAACCTTGTGCCGTGCCTTGTTCACAATGTATTCTGTCGCTGACTTCGCCCGCGATGCTCACTGATGTGTACCTATTGCTATGGTAGTTTTTAAACCACTGTAGTAATGGTCCCTGTATCCCGTTATCTTGCAGTTTAGAAAAAAGTGTATTTTTATGTAAAGTTTCAAAGGCTTTACTGAAGTCTATAAATATGGCAACAATATGTTTACCTTTATCTAGGTACCCGTTTATTTCGTCCGCAAAATCAGATAACAGTTGCGATGTGTTCCGCCCTTTTTGGAAACCGTATTGTTTTGGGTTAATAATGTTATTTATTTTTAAATAGTTGTTTAATTCGTTGCTAATATACACCTCTATTATCTTATCTATACAGGGGAGTATTGTAATTGGCCTGTAGTTATTGATGTCTGTATGTGCGCCCTTTTTGTATACAGGTCTTATGATGCCTATCTTAAGTTGGTCTGGATATGATTGGGTTGCAATGCATGCGTTAATCAAGTGTGTAAGTACGGGCGTCATTTGCGATTTAATGTATTTAATATCTTTTGCACGGATGCCATCGAATCCTGGACTTTTTTTATCGTTGAGATTATTAATTATCTTAAATACTGTTTTATTTGTTGCTGTGCGCAGACGCATTGACACAAATGGTTGAATACGGTATGATAGATCATTCATTAGAGGCACCTCACGGTACTTACTCCTGTTATTTTACAAGAGTAACTAGGACTAAAGGGCAATGGAGAGGGCTATGCTCGGAGTTTCCTTGCGTGATCGAATCAGAAACGAGGACATCCGCTTGAGAACCAAGGTTACCGACGTACCGACGTAGAGGTTGCCGCACATCGTACATACCCGGCCTAACTCCAGTCTTCCAAACTTCTTGAAATCTACGAAGAACTATACGAAAATGACCCTTTCTCTGAGGAGACACTTGCTGCTGGAGAAGAACTGGTGGTCATGGTCGGTGAAAGCAGAAAACAAAAATGGATCTCCACTGTTACCAATACCAACATGACCCACAATAGTAAAAAAGCCTGGTCCACAATACATAGACTTACTGGAGACCCCCCGGAACCTGCCAACCAAGGTTTTGTCACAGCCAATCAAATAGCTCAACAACTGCTAATTAACGGCAAACCTCCACACAAACTTCACCATTCAAAATTACCTGCTGACACTGCTGCAATTGCCACCGAAATTAGCAAGCCTTTCACACTCACAGACATCATTCTGGCCATTAAGTCAATGAAAAATGGTAAAGCGGCTGGTGTCGATGACCTTACGGTGGAGCAAATCAAACACCTTGGGCCGTTATCCGTATCATGGCTCTTAGCATTATTTAATGAATGCATAGTTACAGCACACATACCCAAACTCTGGAGAAAGACCAAAATCGTTGCTCTACCGAAACCAGGCAAACCCCCAGACGATCCCAAAAGCTACCGGCGTATTTCGCTGCTGTGCCACACTTATAAGCTGTTTGAAAGATTACTGCTCAACCGCCTTACAGCAGCAATTGTCCCAGAACTAATTCCTGAGCAGGCTGGCTTTAGGCCTGGTAAGTCCTGTTCCAGCCAGGTCCTCCGACTAACAGAGTACTTAGAGAATGGATACGAGTCTAACAAAGTCACTGGTGTCGTATTTGTTGATCTTTCAGCAGCCTACGATACCATAAACATCAGAAGACTACTCGGCAAAGTTCTGACTCTCACCAACGACCAGGCCTTTGTGCGGATACTAAGTGAACTCCTGCACAACCGCCGCTTTCAGGTTTACTTTCAATCTGGTAAGAGTAGATGGCGACGGCAAAAAAACGGTCTTCCTCAAGGTAGTGTGTTGGCGCCAATGCTTTTTAACATCTATACCAACGACCAACCTAACACCCAACACACTGAGCGATTTCTGTACGCGGATGACTTGGCACTTGTAACGCAATCACCGACCTTTGAAGATGTCGAACAAAAGTTGTCAGAGGCACTTGATGTACTAGGGAAATACTATGACAATAATGCTCTACGGCCAAATCCGTCCAAGACACAGTTGTGTGCATTTCACCTCCGCAGTAGAAATTCAAACCGGACACTCAACATCTCGTGGCGAGGTACTAATGTAGAACACTGCCCGAACCCAAAGTATCTCAGTGTCACGCTGGACAGGGCTTTGACGTATAAGTCACACTGTCATAGCACAAAACAGAAGCACAGAATACATAATAGTACTACACAGAAGGTCGGGACTCGAAACAATTTGCTACGTCGTCTAGTTTCTACTAGCTGGGGAGCAGCACCCGACGTTCTTCGAACAACATGGCATGTCTCTATGTTTTTCAGCTGGCGAATTTGCGTGCCCAGTGTGGCACCGATCCGCTCACGCAATGCAAGTAGATACTGCTCTAAACGAAACGTGTCTGATAATATCGGGCTGCTTAAAACCGACCCCTCTCAACAAGCTCTACCCCCTAGCAGGTATCGCACCACCTGCTGTACGAAGAGATGTCGCATGCGCGCTGGAAAAAAAGTACCAAGAATCCGATTTCCGACATCCCCTCTACGGCCACACTACTACCCCGAGCAGACTAAAGAGCCGCAAAAGCTTCCTTCGGACCACCCAGGCAATTCAAGATAGGCCACCTAAAGTACGCAGCAAGCTATGGCAAGAGAGATGCCCACCACCTCACGACTTCTTGAAGCCCCAAGAACACCTGGGTCCGGCAGTGAACTGCAGTGGCCCATCTGGAAAGCCCTAAATAGATTGCGCACCCAAGTGGGCCGCTGCAAACATAATCTGGCAGTGGGGCATCATTGGTTCCTCCAACACCGAGTGCGAGTGCGGCGCTCCGAACCAAACAATGCCTCATCTGCTGGAGTGTCCCAGAGGTCCGTATACATGCACCCTTGGCGACCTGAACAGCGCCTCTGCCGCTGCAATAAACGTGGCTACCTACTGGGCCCAAACCGTATAACATGGAAGTATATAATCGAAACGAAAAGAAGAAGAAAGAAGAAGCCCGAAGAATCGCCAGACTTAAGTGGCAATGGGCAGGGCACATTGCTCGCAGAACGGATGGCCGATGGGGCCGAAAAGTTCTGGAATGGCGACCGCGAACCGGAAGACGTTGCGTTGGAAGGCCTCCCACTAGGTGGACCGACGACCTGCCCCCCTATTGCGTATCTTTTTAACTCAATACTCAATACTTTATTGCATTCCACATGTAAAAACTGTCAACTGTCAGTGGCTATCAGAAATGTCCATAGATTAACTGTAAATTGGTTATGGTTTGTACATTTTTTTCTTAAAAACTCACCATTTGACAGTTATTTGATAGACATTATAAGTTATCCACTGTCATTAAAAGATACGCAATAGCCCTTCAGCAGGGCTATTGTGTATCTTTTAATGACAGTGGATAACTTTTAGTGTCTATCAAATAACTGTCAAATGGTGAGTTTTTAAGAAAAAAATGTACCAAACCATAACCAATTTACAGTTAATCTATGGACATTTCTGATAGCCACTGACGTAAAAAAGATACGCAATAGGGGGGCTGGTCAAGGTTGCGGGGACCCGCTGGATGAGAGACGCACGGGACCGGTCAATGTGGCGACACCTAGGGGAGGCCTATGTCCAGCAGTGGACGTCTTTTGGCTGAAATGATGATGATGAAATGATGATATTTTTTATGAACGTTTTTATACATAAGTAAGTGTACTGAGTTGAGAAAAAAATGCTGACGTATCTACATACGCGAATTACCAGTTTACGCACCTATTTACGTAAGTACGTACATACAACGTAAATGTAAATAAAAATGACAAGTGATATTGTGTTCAAGCAGGTGTTCTTAATAAACAAGTCTGTCGACGCGATACAGACGTTTAATTTTATGTTTACTTCATTTTCGAACTTATGCCGTTTACGATTGCAGTCAAATGGTTGCGAGGCATCGCAAGGTGGATCAAACGATAGATTTTTTTTCTTCATTTGTGGGTACCATAGCAGTCTGTCGCACGCAGTTGCTACCCTCGACGGGGCCCCGACGAAGCTACGTTTCAAAACAAAATAAAAGCTGCATCGAACATTGAACCCACCACCTGGCACTGTTTTTATGTGATACGGTATCCATATGGGGGCAGAAAAACATACATAACAATCTACCTATTGGCTTCTCTATACATTAGACATGTTAGTTTTAGTTGGAGCCTTTTTTTTCGTTATGGGATTCGTTATTTATTGACACCACCCGGTTACCATGTTGCATTGCACACTTAGCTGTTGTAATAATAAACAATTTTATTTACCTACCTATAAACTTATTATTATCAGTAGGTAGGTATAATCACTTACAGGTGACCGTGATGGTGATGCACAGGAATCATTAAAATATTTAAGCATGGCGCTCAGGTACTCGTAAAATAACAAACTGATAACCGTACAACTCATACGATAAAAGAGGGACAACTACGATTCACTCAGTTTACACCTCTAGCTATTTCGGCGTAGGTGTATTGATATCGCAACGATAACGATTGATAACGTGCGCGAAATCATGTGCAGATAATGCTTATCACCCGAATAATTACAAAACAAAGCATTTGATTGTCAACAAAATGTTTGAATTTGCATTTAATGCACTAGGATCATCAATAAAAATTGTTATCATGTAATGCTTATTACACAGAGTTAATTTATCAGGCGCCACGTATTAAAATTCCGACTTTTCGTTCTTCTTTCTTCAACTTCTACAAATAAGGGTTCAAATACTAGGTATAATATCAACCAACAATGTTGCTACTTGGATCTCCTATGGAAACCCTCGTTAACCACCTACACTAATTGACACCACCTACAATTCACTTCTGCCTTAGACCAAACCCGACACACTACCATGGCAATATATCTTTTCCATTATTGAAAACACGTGCAAGTATGACAAGGTCGCACCACACTGCTGTTGCACGTTGCGCGTTGTTAGTTAGCTATTCCAATAAGTAAAATGCAATTTATAATATGTATTGTATTCATGTGTAGCACGTACTTGAAACCGCATGTCAATGCACTCTAATAAAATACTAAATCTTACACATGTAAGCATGATGTATGAACACTCAGTAGGTATGAACTATTGTGTTCAGTCTTGCTGTATTTTATGACTATGAGCAAGAGTAAAATCTAATGAATGCAACAATATCCTACAAAACTTCCGCGTGTTAACCTAAATAATTATAAGTCAGCGTTGACTATTTATAGTGTTTCGAACACGGGTAAACCCGAAGTGAATAGTAACAGTTGTATATATTAGGATTGTAGCTAGTTGGTATGGTATGGCAGTATTCGCGGTACGAAGGCGCCTATAGCGAAGGTTATCGACGTTCCGAAATGTCGTGGCTGCGGCCTTGAGTAGTCCTTTGACCCACCATTGGAAGTAATATCCGCCGCTCTCGAACCACCTGCTCGAGTGCCCCTCGCATATTAAATATTTAAATCTTCAACGGTCTTCTGGCATAAATAATGTACACTTATGTAAACATAACATAATCTGCGATGTAAATGTACTGGAGTCTGAAACAAAAGTTTTGACATTTTTCGCAAGGAAAATTAATTAAAACAGGCTTTAATTTATAGACCGTACGTCATATAATTTAATGAAGACAATAATTAGTAGGGACATATAAGTACTTAGGTACTTTATTAATTACTTGAGATCACACTTAGTGCATCAGTATAATTGCTGCCAACTAACTACATAGTAACTCAGCCAATAGAATTATACTATAGGGCTTTACTGCTTTAGGTAGTAGTACTAATTATAATTACCACGTGACATTTGTATTTCAGTAAATAAAACAACTAGGTAGGTTCTACGGTTTAACGGTTAGGTAGGTACCTACAATAGGTACAATCACTTGCGTAGTTGGCGTCGCTTCGTAATTTCACAGAATTTTAATTAATTATTTTCGCGACACACGGGCGTGACAAGTTCGATGACCGATGAATTTATTCAAGGGCCTTAACCGTAGCTTTTATTTTCCTGATAACCTTCAAATTGCGGCCCCGCGGTGAGGTGAACTCGGTAAGGGCTCGCTTACGGACACGCGGGGCGTCGCGCGGCGCGTGCAGAAGGCTCGTTTCGTGCTTATTTATTAATTTACTGAGAGACCACACCGCAACATACGCTGCATTTTAAACTAACGAGCGAAAAATCGCTTCTCGTAAAATCGTCGTTTGAAATCGTTAACTTTTTCATACATCGCCATGTGTTTGAATTAAAAACGCAGCACGCGCCGCGCGGCGCCCCGCCTGTACCTAAACATGCACTAACTCGCAAATACTCGCAATATCTTTATTTTTAACTAGCCACTGAATAATGCGGTACACTATACATATTTACTACGTTATAAATATAGGCTGTCCTCTGCTGTAGGCTTGCTATATGTCGGTATCGATGTTGTCATTTTCATAGGAAATTCTGTTTACCTAGCCAGTGACCAATAAGGTACACCTAAAGGCTGATCCCTGTAACTTCATGTAGATCAATTAATTAGAATATTTTGTCTTTTATAGCAAATCTCTATGTTATTATTTTCTTTTTCGCAAAAACAAGATTAATTAAGAACAGCAGGATCCAGGTTAATTAATGTTTTTGCTTTCGAGTTTGGCACTAAAATGTTTAATGTTTCATTATTTGAGTTGGTTCTGAAACAACACAAACAAACAAGTAAATTGATATAAAAATAATTTGCTGTTATTACACTGTTTGTTTTTTTGGAACACGCCGATAAAGTTGTGTAATCTGATGCCCGAGTTCTATGTGAAGCTTCCTTTACTATTAAACGGCTTCTTTCCTGTTCATGCCTCATTAACACATTAATTACGTACGACCCTATACGTACTGATATATTATTATATACTAGCGACAAGCGTCTAATTAATAGGTAAGAATAACCAACCTATTATTTTCCCAATGCTTGGACACTTATCATCAGACGGCCCCTCTCTGTTGGCCTAAGCAGTCATCCACCACGAGGGCCCAGTGCAGGTTCATCTAAATCAGGGATGCACAGACTGATTGAGACCAAGGGCCACTTGGGCAAATGATGAACTAATGGCGGGCCACCAGCACAAACTAAAAATATAAAAATTGATTTAATTTATTAATTACTAAAATAATATACTAGTCTGAAGCGTGGCACTGATTTGCGCTTACAATCTTTTTAACATTCGTAAAATATGCATGAATACTTACTTTTACTAGTAACATATTCAAAGATTGGATACTCAGAAAACGCAGTCGTAAGCGCGAGCGTAGCGAGCTAGAAAATTTTAGTGGCATGCAGCAGACCGAAATATTTACGTAGGACTTGTTCGAAAAGCCGCCCTAGGGCAACAGCTTAAAGTAAGGAAAATACACCACTGCTTGGTTGTCCTTATTTTTGCAACACAGTCCCGATTACGATTGTCATTAAGTATAACGTTCAACCATCATGACTTGATCTGTAACGCCTACTAAAAACGCCAAATCACACAACCAATCAGGATTTTTGAGTTACACGAGCATTACTGCTGAGTACGCATCATGCACCTGCACAACGAGCCCGCTTAGTAACGCGCGTGATTCAAAAACCTAATATTATTTGTAAGCCTCAGCTATGTTTTTCTTCAAATGTGCACGAGGGAATATTTATGCTGGCGGGCCACTGACATAGTACCCGCGGGCCGCGGTCTGTGCATCCCTGATCTAAATGCATGTGTTATTTTTCACTGCAATATGGAATAATGATTATGACAATAAAGTTATTGTCGTGATTCGCGATAGAAATGTGAGGAAAGTTTTGAGTATGAATGGTAGATGGGTATAAGAGTAAAGAAATTATGAATGATCTGTTTAAAGAATGATTTGGCAAGAAAGAAGGTGTCTAATGAGATGACGAGTAATAGAGAAGTATGGAAGAAGACGCCATGCAGCGCCGACCCCAAAATAAATTGGGATAAGGGCACGAAAATAATGACTGAAGACAGATTGAGGACAGACGATTGTCGATGAATGAATTCCTTATAGTGCATTGAGGTAGTCATAGGCGTGGCATGCAGTGAGTCCCCCACTCCAGTGCCACCCGCACACTATATCGATAAAATAATGGACAGAGCATGTGTTGTCTCATCGGAAAACAATTAACGCCCAACAAACAATTTAGTTGCGATCACAGATAGTAGAGCGGGTCAAAGTACAAGAATTTGTGCCGAGATAACATTATGTTTATCATAAATGCACTTCGAAAAGGCATGGACATGTTTGTGAGATGTTTATTTGTGCAATCGGCTGGTTAAAAATAGAACTGTTGTATATAATTGTTTATCATAGTAATTAATTAAAAAGTATTTTTCAACACACTTGCTCATAAAGTGGCTATAATTTCAGGAATATGCCGGTCACCGCAATTAGGCACATAATGACACCTATAATCAAACTGTGACTTTGTCATTGCTATTATTCACTAGTGAGTTATAGGGGTTCTATTTTTAAATTTTATTGGTTGAGTTGCTACTTACTATATGTTCTTAAAAAAGTTTCGATACAAAAAAGATCGTGTTCAATAGTAAAAATAAATGAATGTACCTAGTGCTTGCTCATTTCATGCAACTTTGAATTTAAATGGATAATTTCAACTTGTACTTGTACGTTTTTAATAAATGAAACTTTCATTCAAATAATATAACTTTTGTTTTCTCTGTAATAAAGAAAACTTTAAATTCCCCATTTTGTCCGTGGCTAAAACTCTTTCCGCGAAAAGTCAAAAATCATCTTTTAGTCTATGGCCGATCGCCTTTGTTACAGTATTCATGGTGGCGCCACTGGTCAAGAAAAAATGCATCTACGTCAAACTTAGTACATTTATTTTAGTTCCATGTTTTCCCGCCTGCACAGATAAGTTGGTCAAACTGTAGATGCGAGCGCTTATATAAACCGATTAGTTTTTCCCGCTATTGTGAAAAAAAATCAGAACTCGTTTTAACTGTTGAAGATGACTTTTTTTAGTATTATTTTCTTCACAAGCGTGTTGAAAAACGTCGTATGATACACGTGTGTATTGATGATTACCGTCCTCGGCTTTCTTAAGACCCTCACCTAACGGCTCGGGTCTCAATCAATGGCGCCTCGGCGGTAATCACCAACGTTACACACTTGTACCATAATGTACTATTTTTGGGTTAAGCAGCAGGTTGTTTACTAGCGTATTTTGCTTACTAATGTAGAGTGTGTTATTTTATTTTACATACCTACTAACATTTTCAATGATGGCACAAATATCTAATTTGTCTCTACCGTACGTCATGAAGTAGGTACTATCTTTGCCTTTATGTATCAGTTGTTTTAAATCTTATTATGTAATATTATTTACGTACCTACCAGCTGTATACGCAACCAATGGTTAAAAAATACCATTTTATACACCTAAAAGTGTATCACTCTCATAAAAATGATCATAACAGATCTTCATTTTCTACGAATAAGAGGTTATCGCGATAATGTTGCCCTTGTATTATTGTAAACACTTTTATACAGCAAACAGTGTTGGTTAAATCTGAATAAGTTAATGAATGAAACATTATCATTAATTCTATTAATAGGCAGTAAGAACTTGTTTTTCTTTAGCAGTAAGTATATAAAATTGAAAAGGTAAAGAATCCCAATTGAAATAATGCATGTAGCATAAAATTTTGTTTCGGGATAAAGATCCACACAAGAAAAACAAAGTCTATTGCGGTTTTTTTCTAAGGAAACTTTACGATAAGTATCTGTGGTATCCTCTGGTGGTAGACCTAATAGGTTGTTGTCACTGTTTTCTACTATATCACAGGCTCACACAACACCACCAAGTCTCCGGTCCAGGCCGCTCGACCGTCATAACTTCGCGCCATCATGTAACTGACAGACGTCATTAGTGACAGCGTACCTAACCACTTGTGGCTGTGAGACAGTGTTAACATATCTATTAAATAGATATACACTACATCCCTTCCTTATTATATTTGTTTTAATCAAAATGCTTTACCCAAATACGCTCACAATTACATTCAGTAATCAAGCTAATTCAATAACTAAGGAATATAAAATGTTCCACTATACTAGCATGTTTTTGTTATCAGATGTACTTTATCATCTAAGACTGACTGCCACTGGCCAATTATATACCAACCAATTCTAAATGCATGTACAATGTTCCCTTTCAGGTTTTACCCAGTTACCCCATTTGCACATTACCTCCAGTAGCCTCCACTAAGTGTGGAGTAGGATTAAGGTTAATAGTTTATTAGACTATTTTCATGAACTCCATCGTCTATTCTAACCTCTGCGGGTCTGTATGATTTCGTCTTCCTATTTCCATATTCCTCTTCCTATTTCCATATTCCTCTTCCTATTTCCATATTCCTCTTCCTATTTCCATATTCCTTTCTTTCTCATTGTTTTTTTTTTTTTTTTTTTTTTTTAACGGTCATTTTTTTTTTTCAATGACATCTTCTAAAGAAAAGTTCCAATGGTCCCTGCCCCGTAACCGATCATGGGGTTGAATTTAAATACATTAAATAAAGCGAACTTTCCAAAAACTTTGTGGTTTGATTGTTTTTTCTTTTTTCAGTTTAAATTATTGATGACCCAGAGAAGACCAAGACTTCTCTCTTTCTATACCTGGATAATAATATATCTTCGTACATTTTCTGATGTAGAGAAAGATTTTTACATTTTATTTATTCATTATAATTTTATCATATCGAATATCCTTTCTTCTTTTCTTTTCTTCCTGTTGTTGTAATTTTGAGTTCTTTTCTAAATTGTAATACCTCTTTAGGGAAATCCTTTGTAACATCATTATGTTGACTCTTATTATCTGGTTGAGTTCCCACATCTCAAATTCTCATATTCCGCACTTTTTTCCTATGTCATTTAGGAATTCCACAACTAAATTCATGAGCTCAGTGTTATTTGTCTCTGTTTCTTTGACCCATGTAGCTGAATATTGTTTCTCCGCATTTCTTTTTCTAGGTTCTCAACTTTGTTTTCCATTATCATCACCTCGTTGTTAAGTTTGGGATTTTCTTCAAGTAGTGGATTTAATTTCTCTTCTATTATGTTCACCATATTTCTCCAAGCCGGCTGGTCACCGTGAGGATTAATGACCGCTACCCTCCAGTGAACACGTCAAATTTAGTTACTTCTTCTCATCAGTCAATTTAATGGATATTTACCATCCAATTTAATGGATTATCATGAGCCACCCCACCCAATGGTTGCTCCATCCAATTTAATGGATTTCATGAGCCAACCTAATGGTTGCTCCATCCAATTTAATGGATTATCACGAGCCAACGTAAAAGTTGCTCCATCCAATTTAATGGATTATCATGAGCCAACCCAATGGTTGCTCCATCCAATTTAATGGATTTCATGAGCCAACCTAATGGTTGCTCCATCCAATTTAATGGATTATCACGAGCCAACGTAACAGTTGCTCCATCCAATTTAATGGATTATCATGAGCCAACCTAATGGTTGCTCCATCCAATTTAATTGCCTTTGTCCAGCCAATGTAATGGATTATTTTGAGCCAACTCAGCGGTTGCTCCATCCAATTTTATTGCTTGTTAAAAACAAATGTTATGGATATTCGCATCCCAATTTAATGGTTGCCTTAAATATCTTACCACGCGTAAACAGTGCGATGGTTAAATGTCACATGCCTTAGAAGTATTGGTTCTAGGACATGCCGGTCTTCCTCACAGTGTTTTCCTTCACCGTACTAAGAGCGTTCCCTGGTGATGAGTGAATGAACACAAAAAACCTGCCTGGTTTCGAACCCACGACCTAAGTCGAGCAAGGCCATCACCGCTCTTAATAAATTTAATACAATACTAAGAGCGTTCCCTGGTGATGAGTGAATGAACACAAAAACCTGCCTGGTTTCGAACCCACGACCTAAGTCTAGCAAGGCCATCACCGCTCTTACAAAATTTAATATAATACATGAGATACTTATATGTGTTATTGCTGCATATCATCTTTTTTTTTTTTTTTTTTTTTTACGTTGCCCCTTAATAGGAATTTCTCCCGTATCGCGGGTGCGTCCACAAACATCAAACTCACATGCACAAATACACCCAAAGCCGTAACAACTATCTGTAGGCCATACACATATTTGTTCCGTGCGGGGATCGAACCCGCGACACGCAGCGCAGCAGTCCAATCGCTCAGCCACTGCGCCAACCGTGCGTTTACTATTTAATATCTTTGATTTGTATGATAGTTATTACTAAAACACATTATACTATATCGGGAAGGGATAATTTTTTAGCACTAATCATTGGTTAGCTGTGGGCCCCGGTGGGTAGAGTTGGATGAAGAAAACAGTCTCGTACAACGATACACTCAAACAATAAGACGAATTAGAAACACAGTACATGGGTAGGCACGAATAACCCTGTAGGTACAATATTAATATAATACCGAATACGACTCGATGCCGACATTTATACATTAGCCTCATATTTCAGTTAAACCATTACACAACCACTATTATTACGGTTCCCTACTCTGAACTAAGTGACCTGTGTAACTATATTTATTTATGAATTATTTCAAACTATAATTTTGTCAAACAGTATTTTAATTATTTAAACTTCATGCACAAGAGTGGTACAACAGTACTTATCATTATCTGCCTAACCTTTTCTCAGTCATGCCGCCCGGCCTCCCGTCCAACCAGATGCAGCCGAACACCATCACTCCACACGGAGCGACCGCCCATCCAACTTCCACAACTCAGTCAGTACCTGGTAGCACGACACCCCTTGGCAAAACCGGTTGTCAGATTTTCAGGACACTAACCACCTACACTGCCACGTATCCTCCGAGGCATTGAGGAAAGTCGGCATGCAATGGGTGGACCTCGAACCAATCCAGGCAACACAGTTCAATCCAAAGATCGAATCGAGCATTAACTTTATCAAGCCACAAGCTAATCCTTTGTCAACCATGCTTAAGTATATATTTTTTTTCAAACACTTAATTTCTTCTTCTTTTTCTGTACAAGAAGAGACTTGCCCCTCAGTCATAGGCTGTTATTATTTGAATGTTCACTTTAAATTGCACATATTATTATTCTATTATTAATATTCTTGCATATTATTAACATAACCTTACATAACATCAAGCTTGCATTATGGGGCAATCTTATACCATCAATCATACAGTAATCCCGACCCATTGGCTTCTAGGAGTTAAACCCAACAAGCTCTCCTCAACCTGTGATCAAAACCTGGACCGCACAACAAGCTACCATGCCTGAAACCAATGAGTCATAGTGTCAACATTCTCCTGCCCCTACTCCAATTCATTCGGGATCGCCACAGCATGTCCTCCTTACATACTTCTCTATACTTGCATTTCATTCGACACACCAGGTATCTACATAATAATAATAAACTTCGAAATTGTATTTTGACAGAGGTATCTTTACAGACTGAACAATCCATTTTCATAGGCCGGACATCACATTAATAAACAAAACAAACAAAACTGGATATCTCCTCGACATAGCTATACCAAATACACACAATTTGTTTTTTCTTTATTCTTATAATATCTCTCTCAGTTCCGCGTGCCTCTTGGCATTGACCTCTCCAGCTCTCTCCATTGAACTCGGTCATCTGCAACTCTGGTCTAGTATGGCCCTAGGGTTAGACTGATATCGACGGTCCATCTTGTTTTCGGACACCCCTGTTTCCTAATGTCCGCTTCTGGATACTATAAGGTTATGAATAAACTCCAGAAACTCCATTATTTATTTTGCAACATAGCATATGCACTGTCCGACTCCATTTTAGATGTTCTATTTGCTATTATATCCGTTACTTTTGTCTTCTTTCTTATTTCCAAATTTCAGATTCCGTCACTAAGCCTGATGTTCGACATGTTTCTTTCCATTGCTCTTTAGGTCTACATATCTACATACCTATATTTTTCTTAGTACATAATATTTAAATTGTAGGGCTTGAAGTTATACTCCATACAATGTTTATTTTGTCTAATAAAAACACATATCAATTACCTAGGTATATTTTTAATTATAAGTACCTATTAAGTTTGTACTCATATTGTTTAGGAGAAGGTATCAACAAAATCAGACTACTCAAAATCATCAAAATAACTTGATGCTTAGTCTTCAACAAATGTCAGTTCTCCCTTAAAAGGACTGTTTGAGGTGACGTCAAATAATGGACCTTTTCAAAATAATAAGTACCTAGGTTACTTACCTATACTTCATACAATCAAGGTTATTATTAGTCACTATAGGAAATGGTTTGTGATAAATCATCACTCTAATACAAAGTCTTACTTACTAGGAAGTAAGTCAACATGTTCACAGGTATAGGAATATTAAGAATTTAACCTATTGTTAGCAGTCTGCTTATAACAGATAAGTGAAGTTTAAAACCAATGTGTTATGAATTAAATCATTTGTCATCAACTTGTATTTATTCTATTGATATCCTACTATCTAGTTCCTAGAATCCTAGTATCTAGTTTGACGTTCAGTAAGTACTAAATACTTTTTTTTTTTTCTTCTTCTCCTTGTATGGCAACTGAGCCAGTTCCGACTTACTAAATACTTAATTAAGTTCATAATAACTTACCAACAAGTTGAATATCTAGACGCCATGTATCACTTCACTGAATTCATTTATTACTGTGTGATCTATCTCTTCAAAATAGTGTAAAACAGCCCATTGTGATAAAACAATAACAGAACTCTTCCCTTACCTTGAAATACTTAATGCCAGTACGTGTGGCATACAATAATCATTAATTATTAGTATTAATTACACTCAAATAACAACATAATATATTTTTTTTTAAACATTGTGGACAGTTTCTTGCAAACTTTTCCTAAGTATTAATATGTAAATTTATCCTCGTCGCCACTTGTGGTATCCTCTGGTGGTAGACCTAATAGGTTGTTGTCACTGTTTTCTACTATATCACAGGCTCACACAACACCACCAAGTCTCCGGTCCAGGCCGCTCGACCGTCATAACTTCGCGCCATCATGTAACTGACAGACGTCATTAGTGACAGCGTACCTAACCACTTGTGGCTGTGAGACAGTGTTAACATATCTATTAAATAGATATACACTACAGTATCTGTACAGTATTTTTATTGGCAGGTATGATGATTCATTTCTAGTTTCTACTCATCATTTTCCTTATGATCAAAAGATGTTAGCAGGCGCCAAGCAATAGATATCATATCGTAATGTGGTTTTACACAAAAACAATCTGGGATTTACCCACTCCGTCATTTACATTTTGTTATTTTAACCCAGAATTTAATGATGTAATGAGACATAAGAGGAAATGTGGGAGGTCTTTTCTCCATAGAAACGCTCTCGCCTGTTTTCTTTCTTGTTAATGATTAAACAGCTATGATTTTTTACAGAATAATAAATATTAACTACTTGTACGCCCCTATGTTTTTCTTTTTGATGATACATTATTTTTCTAAGCACTAGAACCTTCAAAAAATGCTCATTTAGATCGCTGTCAACAGAAGCCTGGCGTACAAATTTGACAACTATTAACGAAAAAAGAAAAACATAGGGGCACAGAATACATTCTTTTTATTTAGTGCCTAAAATATCTTATAAATTGGTACAATATTGGAGGAGGAAATAGGCGAGAGACAAACCTAGAAATATGACTTTTATTGAGTCGCTATTGAGTCGGATCTGCAGTTGTCCTTATCGCACGAATTTGAGGGCAGGGGGACGGAGAGAGACAGCGATAGTGGGGAGAGACAGACGGATAGACGGAGAGAGACAGCGCCCACATTTCCTCTTAATTAAAAAAAACAAGGACAATCAGCCCCAGAACGAACACACTTATTAGTATGTGTGATAAACAAGACAATGATAATGTGGATTGTGCTGACATAACATCATAATTTAAATAAGTGTAATTTTAGCAACAAACCTCTATTAACATACAGAAAATTAACATAACTTGGTCCTTTGCGTAGGATAAACTAAAAATAAATCTAGTCAGAGCGCTGGTATTTTAGTCTGTCTGGGCTAAAAATAAGTAAGCCTTATAAACTGGCAAGACTATGTAAAGTGCAAGGCAAAAAGCGCGTTAAAAGTTGCCTTGCCAGCGAAGTCCAGGCGGCGGCCACCACACACATAATTGAACAGGGGTGACAGTTTTGCAATGTCTTTAACATTATTTGTTATTTATCCTCTTATATCTCTACAATGTTCATCCTAATTTGAAAATAAGACAAAAAAAGTCACTTTTGCTTATCGTCAGAGTTTGAAGTTTTGTTTAATAATAGAGCCATTCATCCAAAACCCCATGCCATGTGCCACGGCCCACCCTATTTAACAGCAGATATGGGCAGCCCTACGAGCGGAATGCCTTCCACTCACAATTCCACATACTTTAATCACTTCCCGCGCGTCTAGACATCGACCTCTAGTTCCAAGTTCTTGCTACGGCCAAATTAACTCTTAGGGTTACCTCCTAAGATCCCTATTTCGTCGAGAGTAGCCCAACGTTAACGATTAATAAAAACGGGCTCGCTGTCCTCGGAAAGTGCATTGATCTCAGGCGCGTCCTTCTCTGGCACAAAAATTGCTGCACGTGAAGTGAGCGTCTCTTTTGTGTATAAACATAAGAAATGAGTGCGAGCAGGACGCAGTAAACGTAGTAGGCAGGATGCGCGTGGTGAGCAACGGGCAATACACCCAAGCGAGCGCAATGAACGGCGGCCATTAATGTGGAAGTACCACGCCGCATTTTGGCGCCAATACATCCGTTTAGGGAAATACACACAGTTCCTGTTGGATTGAATACCTATTTACCTTGTAACCTTAGCCTTGATTCTGTAATCTATCTCAGATAAGTACCTAGCATTTTTTTATGGAAATACATACTTACATAAATATAGGGGCTGTTGTGTAGTTAATTGTTTCGCTGGAAAATTAAGTTGATCAACCAAACTACTGCATTAATCTTCATCATCTATCATAGATTTAAACAAATAATGCAAAAAAAACCTATAGAAATGTAATTTGGTAGCCAGCAAGCAATGGAATATTAGAAAAGGAATCACGACTTTCGCGCCAAAAGTTTGTGCTCCAAGATGGCGGCGACCACGTGCTCTACAAATACAAACGCCACGCTCGCTTACTACGATTTGTTTTTCTCCAATGAGAACGTTTAAAAAATTTGAGGGCCTTATTTCAATTTCCCATTGTTGGTATTTTCTAATAATTTTAATACCTAGCTTCCGAAAGAAAAACAGAAAATCTGCGAACGAAGTACAGTTTTAATAAAACCACGCGTTGTTTTTGTACCAAATGTTTGTAAATTAATTACCCCAATAAAGTTGGAATAAAGGCTAGGTTAGACAGATGATAATAATGAGACTTATAAATTAAATGTACCGACCCTTATTTTTCAATTTGTTTTATTTAGGTAAGATATACACGCGCTAATATACATGCGCTAACAGGTCGTTTTTACAACAACATGAAAAAACTTTTTTGCAAAAAAACAACCGACTTCAAAAACACCAAAAAGTGAAAAATAAACTTCAGAAGAAAAATCAGCTTCTGAAGTCGGTGACATATTTTGTTTGTTTGATTTGGTATTTTTTGCCACCGACTTCTTTTAATTTGTAGTTGTAATATCTTAAAGAATGATTTACTATGAAACCTTACCCTTAACCTTCAAGATTCCCTTATTATTGCTTTCAAGTCCTAAACATTGAAGAGCAGTACCTTCCATTCCATCACAAGCTCATCAACATAAAGTGATAACTGCTAGATGCGAATACTTGTATAGCGTCAGAAAAAGCACAAAACACGTAATACGTGCCTATGACATTTGAGGGTTGCCCTCGATTTCTCTGGGATTCCATCACCAGGTCCTGGTTTCCATATCATGGTACAACCCTTGAAATACCTCCGTTCCAATAAAAAAAGAATCATCAAAATTGGTTCATACGACGAAGTTATTCGCAAGCACACATAAACGAAAAATGTTCATAAAAAAATGTTCATAAAATTAAAAGTACTGGGCCAAACCATGCTGAATTGTTATGGGACCAAATGGCAACTATTCCGCATCAAACTAAAAAAACTGGCCAAGTGCGAGTCGGACTCGCACATGAAGGGTTCCGTACCAAAACGGTATGCTATAATTTAAACAATTTCTTCTACGGGCCAATGAAACTTGACCTCTAGATTGTATAGGCGCTCATACGATTCAGGGACCAAATTATATTGGTTTACTGCTGTTTCCATCTGTTGTTTCCATCCAAGTTCAAAATAATTTTCCTAGAAAGTCCTTATAAAGTTCTACTTTTCAGATTTTTTTCATATTTTCTAAACTTATGGTTCAAAAGTTAGAGGGGGGGGGGGACACATTGCTTTTACTTTTGTAGCGATTATTTCCGAAAGTATTGACATTATCAAAAAATTATTTTAGTAAACCCCTATTCATTTTTTAATACCTTTCCAACAATATATCACACGTTAGGGTTGAAGTTAAAAAAAAAATCACTTCCCACTTTACAGGGGGGCTACCCTAATAAAACATTTTTTTCCAATTTTTATTTTACCACTTTGTCGGCGTGATTGATACACATATTGGTACCAAATTTCAGCTTTCTAGTGCTAACGGTCACAGAGATTAAGCGAGGACGGACGGACGGACAGACAGACATGGCGAAACTATAAGGGTTCCTAGTTGACTACGGAACCCTAAAAAGAATCACTTAAATCAGATCCTAAATCGCAGCGTAATCGGTGTACAAACATAGAAAAAAAAAAAACATACCTACCAATCGAATTGAGAACCTCCTCCTTTTTGGGAAGTCCGTTAAAAATAAAATGGGTAAGTACATACCATTTCTGAAATACTTCGTTCCATAAAATTAAGTGAAAATAGATAATGACATGACACTATTGTTAATGTGTCGGTGTTAGCTGTGAACGCGAAACAACAATTCATTCAAAATAAATCACAATAGGTACACATTTCAGTTATATTTTTTCAGATTTCGATCCTTCTTGGAAAAGTACGGCGACTAGACAAAACAACAAGTATAAGGTGGCGGCGGCGGCGAGGGGGCGAGGGTTCTGCGTTAGAATGTGTGGGTGCAAATTCCACGAAGGATGAGATGCCTGCCGATACATTCAACTTTACCCAACCGGCTAGCCTGCCGGTGACCGTTGCGTTTGAAATTGCAAGCAAGGAATCTTCACTGGCAGCATGGTTTAATATTTCACGAAACAATACGACCATGGTATTTCCAAAAAATATAAGAGTGTACCACAAAATTGGTGAATACAGACAAGCACTCAAGCGAAAAAATCAACGATCCGAACTGTCTGGCCGTTGAACCCAGAAGCAAATGGCAAAAACTAGCTACACATCGAATGGAAATGTCTTGATCTTTAACGGATTTTCATTTCCGGGAAAACGTTGGCTTGCAAAGTTTTAATAAAGGAGATAAGTTTCAATATTAAAATGTGGTTCAAAGCATTCAACAATGCTTAGAAACCTAGAGCGTTAATTCTGGAAAATTACCAGTTTGCTAGTCTATGATTCCCGCTAAATAACTGTAAAGTTTACGATGTGAAGTAGAATTCTTTACAACCTGCAGATTTGCAATTATTTAATTACTAGGTACTACATATTTGGTATTATTTTATTACCATGATCTCAGGTTCTTAACATGGCGGTAGATATAAATTATTGATTGTATACAGGAAAACAATATATATATACAAGTTTTTACGACTATACTTTGATTCATAACTTTACGGTACCTACTTAACTGTCCCTTAGTAACAAATTGATCATTAATCTGTGGTGATTGTAATGTGCTTTTCACTCAGGTGAGAAAATAGCACGAGTTCGTTCTCACGTAGACTCTGACAAATATCATTAGGGAAGTCGGAATTAAACCGGTACAGCCTTGAAACAAAGAAAAACCTCTGTTTACTGCGCATAATTTTTGGAGGTCCATGACCTAGCGGGTTCAAAGCATGTACAACAATTAGCTACGCATTAGATATTGTTACACAACTAATTTATCTATTTCACAATTAAAACATGGCAAAATGAATAAAGTTCTTCAAATCACGATGATTTCTGATTTTTACTTTCAATTCAACCTGCTATACTTTACTATTTCACCATATTATGTCATCAACGGCATCAACTGAAGATTACCCTAAAATTAATCTAGTTATCTAATCACTGTTTTTGGTTCTGATCAATATCACATGACGCTGCATGTTTTTTATAACAAGTTTTTATTTAACTTGCACGATTCGTATGTGTACGCACGAATAATTGCCCGTTTCTTTGCAAGCTATTTTTCGACCACTTGTCGGCTGAAATTTTGCACCCACTTTTGATTAAAAATTACAATACATTTTCACCTACGAGATAAGTCGATTGATAAAATTAATTTTCACTTCTCTCGCTCTAAAATTCGTCTTTATGACGTGCGTACTGCGTAGGCGATATAAAGTCGCGTTTTATGCTCTAGAGCATAAAGTAAAATCATCGTCGATGACCAAGGTAATCGGCACAGGTAATCGGCCCAACAGCCACAGGAACAATTTCAACTTCATAGAATAACCTCTTTAATTTAATTCGTTTCGCTAGTATTTTAAGAACAAGGGATTACTGCTTTTCATTACGAAAAGGAAAGTTGATGGGAATAGGCTTCCCCCAATTACCTAAATCGCTTGATGACAATAGGCTAGCTCTTAATTAGGTTGGTTAATGGCAATAGGCTTGCTCTCAATTACCTAAATCAGTGGATGGCAATAGGCTTGCTCCTAATTACATCGGTTGATGGCAATAGGCTTGCTCCTAATAAGATATGTTGATGGCAATAGGCTTTTCCTAATTACATCGGTTGATGGCAATAGGCTTGTCCCTAATTACATCAGTTGATGGCAATAGGCTTGCTCCTAATTACATTGATTGATGGCAATAGGCTTGGTCTCAATTACATCAGTTGATGGCAATAGGCTTGCTCCTAATTACATTGGTTGATGGCAATAGACTTGCTCAAAATGTTTTGACAATTGAGCAGTATGAGTAACGACATAAGTCAGGTGTTATGTCAAGTTTCCTACTGAAAAAACAAAAAGTTAATTGGCGGGAACCATAATTATTTTTACAATATTTACAAGTTGCTGTTTCATTTCCTCGCAATCGAAGTGAAAAGTAGAGTGTAAAACTCGTCCATAAAACCCATTTTGCGCGAGACGTTCATCCATCCGATGCGTTCTTGCGAGCGAGGATGGATATAAAGTAGAGAGCGTTTTATGCACTTGGTGTACAATCTACTATTTTCACTTCTCATGCTCTAAAATTCGTCTTTATGTCGTGCGTAGGCGACATAAAGTCGCGTTTTATGCTGTAGAGCATAAAGTAAAATCTTCGTCGATGACCAAGGTAATCGGCCCAACAGCCACACGAACAACTTTAACTTCATAGAATAACCTCTTTAATTTAATTCGTTTCGTTAGTATTCTAAGAACAAGGGATTACGCTACGATATTATGATGACGCTAATAGTTTGAGGGACTAAATAAGTATTTAACCCTAGGGTAAACACTGCGCTTTTCATTACGAATACAAGAAAAGTTGATGGGAACAGGCTTGCCCCCAATTACCTAAATCGCTTGATGGCAATAGGCTTGCTCTTAATTAAATTTGGTTGATGGCAATAGGCTTGCTCCTAATTACACCCGTTGCCGGCAATAGGCTTGCCCCTAATTACATCATTTGATGGAAATAGGCTTACTCTTAATTACATTGATTGATGGCAATAGGCTTGCTCCTAATTACATCGGTTGATGGCAATAGGCTTGCTCCTAATTACATCGGTTGATGGCAATAGGCTTGCCCCTAATAAAATTGGTTGATGGCAATAGGCTTTTCCTAATTACATCGGTTGATGGCAATAGGCTTGCACCTAATTACATCAGTTGATGGAATTAGGCTTGCTCCTAATTACATCGGTTGACGGCAATAGGCTTGCTCCTAATTAGATTGGTTGATGACAATAGGCTATTCCTAATTACATCGGTTGATGGCAATAGGCTTGCTCCTAATTACATTGGTTGATGGCAATAGGCTTGCTCAAAATGTTTTATAACTGAGCAGTAGTTAGTACCTTACTGCAAATTATATGCGAGCATTTTCAATTTAACCGGGTAATACCGTTTTTTTTTTAATTTTATTGGTTGAGTTGCTATGTTCTTAAAAAAGTTTCGATACAAAAAAGATCGTGTTATCGTGTTCAATAGTAAAAATAAATGTACCTAGTGCTTGCTCATTTCATGCAACTTTGAATTTAAATTGATAACTTTAACTTGTACGTTTTTAATAAATTAAACTTTCACTCAAAATATAATATAACTTTTGTAATATTATAAAATATAATTATTTTTTAAAATAAATAAACCTCATTCTTTTAGTCTATGGTCGATCGCCATTGTTACAGTATGACTATTTTAAGCTTGAATTTCATGGTGGCGCCACTGGTCAAGAAAAATGCATCGCTACGTCAAACTTAGTACATTTATTTTAGTTCCGTGTTTTCCCGCTTGCACAGATAAGTTGGTCGAACTGTAGATGCGCGCGCATAGGAAAACCGATAATTTTTTCCCGCTATTCTGAAAAAAAATTCAGAACTCGCTATAACTGTTGAAGATGACTTTTTAGTATTATTTTCTTCACAAGTGTGTTGAAAAACGTCGTATGATACACGTGTGTATTGATGATTACACACTTGTACCATAATGTACTATTACAATGTTCACAAGTTACTGTTTCATTTACTCGTAATCGAAGTGAAAAGTAGAGTGTACAACTCGTCCATAAAACCCATTTTACTCTCTACTTTATATTCATCCTAGCTCGCAAGCTCGCTCGGATTGATAAACGTCTCGCGCAAAATGGTGCGTTTTATGCACTTGGTGTACTATTCTTCTTTACATTTTAAAAAAGCTTGCTTTTTTACAATGAGTTTTAATTTACGGTACCTAGTTTATTACACGCTTTTATGACCTGTTTCCATACAAGTTTAGTTTGGATGATGATGAATCAATTAAAAGGGTTTGCTCATTTGCTGAGACACATACGAAACCAACGAAAAGTAGAAAATCTAAAATGAAATTTATTCAATTTTTATTTTATTTTATTAACATTAATGATAAAAAACTAGTTTTCATTAATTTTCGCTAATATACTCGCACATATTGTGCGAGTTAGCGTTAGGAAAACCTAACTACATAATTATCTTCTTTCGTTTAACTTGACAAAATACTGTTAATAGTGACAGCACCAAGTTCAGAAATTTACAACTATACAGATCAGAATACCAATATCTGCTCTAAATAAATTTATCATCCGCTAAGACAGGCCGGGATGAATCAACTGGGGGGAATGCAAACTGGTCCGCAGGATTTGGTGTTCGGTGGTCGCCGGTCGCGAAGCCTGGCGGGCGGGCGTTCGAGCGAAGCCGCTTGCACTTTGGCCACTGTCGCCGGTCGTTCGCCAAAGTTGCATGCCGTTGCACCGTTCGCGAGACGAAGTCGCATTCCACGCATACCGTTCCCGCCACTATACTCGTACTAATCCACTTAAATTAGCTGGTAAAAGCAATTCTAAGAGCTTTTCAACTGTACATTATGTTTTGAAGATATTTCGAGAAGCGCATGTATTTAGACTAGTTTCCCGAAATAGTCTTTTGTTATGAAGAAATATTATAATGTTGCTCGTATCGTTTTTTTCTTAGCATGCACTTAGTACAGTGGCTTCTTTCTAGTCAGCGATGGCGTGATTCAGATTTCCGGGTTAGCTTGTATGGCTCTTTGTTTATATTGTTGGATGTCGAAAGTTCGAAACTTTCATGAATGCTTAGGTTAGGTAATATTGTTAGTCTTTTGTCTGTACAAAACTGAAAAAATGTTCAAATGTCAATATTCTAGAAAGTCTCTGGAAGGAGCCAAAAACAGTAGGATGAGGAATCTAAAGCAAAAAAAAAAATTATCTAAAGCAAAATTTTGAATATGAACCTTCTAAAAACCACGTGGTCTTTGTAGCACCCCTGCACGCCTCATGACAAAATGGGCGCGAAATCTTTTCATATTCCCTTTGGTTGGTCTCGTCAAGGAAATCTAGGGTACTATAGCTGCAAAATATAGCTTGCTATTGTTTCATCAAAGGCACACTTAGTACCTTAGTACCTAACCTAGCGCGTTGGTATTGCGAGGCATGGGTGGTCTGCGCGTGAGTCAGTGCGCCCGCGCAGGCAGCGCCGGCGCAAGCTTGCGGATCCTATTGTCCGCGCCCATTCACGAACTAACAGCGTGTCCCTGCAGTGTTGCAACTACGGTGTCCTGATTTAATGAGATATCATTTGATTTGAAGTGCCTAGCTAGAGAATACGAATGACTTTAAATTGTATTACAATTTAGGGCTGTGGCTTTGCCTTTCTTAGGCGATTAACTAACAAAACTGCATTGCGTCAAGTAGTCCGTAAAAACTTTTTGGATTTTTAAACTTAGAAGGACTAACTTGACGAAAGTCCTTCCTGAGTTTAAAAATCAGTCTTCAGATTTTTTTAAATTTTCCCCTTAGACTTTCAAAATGAGTGCGGGCAACACTGCTTGCTGGTACTTCCTGTTTTATAATACCACGTGAACATGAAGCAATTACAAGCGCTGCGAACAGGCGTAGTGTACCTCTACCTACATGGTTACGGAACGGTTTATATAGCAACAATTAGGCCCCATTCATTCCCAGCACAGATTTAAAAGATAAGGCATGAGAATGTGTCTCCATACTAGGAAACTGCTTGGAGCGGGTCAGAGCCCATTCGTCCCCTAAAATTCGTCCCCCAGCATAAAAGTTGTAGATTGGGCCCCTATATAGGTGCCCATTGGTCTCCTGGTAATAATTACCAAACCAATTAATATTTTAATAAAAAATATTATTTTTAAGGTACCCATTCGTCCCTTCTAATATATATACAATATAAGTTAAAGATTCGGCACCTTTTCAGGTGCCTATTGGTCCCCTGAGATAAAATTAGCTATATTTTACATAAGAAACGGTTAACATAGTACACTTGTGAACAGTTTATTAACGGAATTAATTTAATAAATCATAACCGATCATTGAAAAAAGAGCTATGATGAATGATAATCCGTCATGATAATAATATAAACTGTCGATAGGCTTACGATGTAAAATTGTCTCACTAATAAATAAATACTGTCAATCACTAATGAGTAAATATACAAAAAATACGATTATTTTAGTCAATTTGTATGTAGGTTGGTAGTTGGTTAATATACAAAAAAAAATATATGTTGATTTATCTAGTCTTGAATAATTACTGTAATTTTAGTTTTTTTTTTTTGTACTGTTATAATTTTTTAGATTTAAGTTATTATGATTTTGCATGTTTGTAGTTGGCAAAAAAACAAAAAAATAAGAAGTGATTATTTACTGTTGATATGTGTTCTATTTTTTTTGCATATTTTATATTTAATGTTGATTTATATGATGGTCAATCAAGGCTGATTTTTGTAAAAGAGTTGTATTTTGTTAGTTTCTAGGACATTGTGATTTTGTATGTGTTAATCTTATCTATACTTCTATACTAATATTATAAAGAGGTAAAGTTTGTGTGTTTGTATATTTGTTAAATTGTAAGGGGTAATCTCGGGATCTACTGAACCGATTTTAAAAATTCTTTCACCAATAGAAAGCCACATTATTGCTGAGTGTCATAGGCTACTTTTTATCCCTGTATTCCCACGGGAACGGAATCTACGCGGGTGAAACCGCGGGACGTCCGCTAGTTTGAAATAAACATGATATCTACCGAATTACTATATTTTTTTATTTTAGCCTTTTCTGCGCGACTGTAACAGGACTACCAAGCTGCATGTACTTATATTAGAAGAATGAATAAAAATAAATATTCTTTAGGGGACGAATGGGCCCCTCAAAAGTTCCAGGGGACGAGTGGGCACAGGGTGCGAATCTTAGGGGTCGAATGGGCACTGACCCCTTGGAGCTACGTCTTTACTTACTTAACTATTGAATGTACGTTATTGTACTGAGCTGAGTGCCACAGATGAGTAATCTCGGATTTATGTTATGGACTCCTCCTAACGGTCGGTCGGATACAAACGGCACAAAAATAGAATAATCTTGTCTATGACGTAGGTAGACCCTCTTTGTGCTTAGTTCTTTTGTCATCGGGTAATCTTAAAATCAAGAATGGAATATGGGTTGCTTTTACCTTTGGGGAAAAGGTTCGGATTTATGTTTTTTTCCTAAATTTTAATAAAGCCCACGAGGCGATTAGCTTAAGAAGAAACGGCGTTATTTGCTGCTGTATATTGTTATGATTATTCTACTATAATATGTTTACATTTTACAAGGAAAAAACAATTCAGTCTATGCCTTACGTTTATTGCAGACACGAGTATTAATTAAATCGAGTACAGCTATAATAAACACGTACATTAAGTGTGCGCATTTATAAGTGTAGAGTAGTGTAGGGAGCGTAGCGTGGCGTTGTACGGAGAGTGCATTCACCCAGCCCGTCTCGGTCACAGCCGCGACAAGCCGCCCTTACCCGGCCAACCCTCCGGCCGCGGCGGCGCGGGAGGCTCGCTAAATACTTTAATTTCGCCCTTCCCCTGCCGAGGCGTCCCGCGTCCCAGACGGGAGCATCAGACGAGGGAACGACCGCCGATATCGCACGCACTAAACTAGAACTATACAGTGCGATCAAATTATCTTGGCAGCTCCGAACTTCGTGCAGGTCATTTTGTTACAACGAATGTATAAAAGTGTTATGATATTTATTTTATTTGTATTTCTCACTGTTTAAATTAGATATTTTCTGATCGTTTAAGTATTGGTTTATCTGGCAATAACAGTTTTATTCCCAAGTTTACATGCGTAAAATTTCGCAAAGCCTATGTTCAGAGCTGCCAAGATAATTTGATCGCACTGTACTACATGTTAAAGTTATTCATGCTAAAGGCAGTTGAACTACGGGAGGTCTTCAACTTTTTCGTGCCCTT